>JASDFA010000001.1:121255000-131255000 GCA_035772735.1 Datura wrightii | reverse complement strand
TTCTACAAGTTAAAAATCATATTTTAAGTAAATAGGGCAGTGGAGGCGCTAGGGCGTCATGCCAGTGTCACCAATCGGGGTGCTTCTGAAAAATGCCCATAACTTCTTACTCAAGACTCAAATTGATAAGAAGTTTAATGTTCTGAGAGCTAGACTTGAAGACCTTTCATTAAATAGGTCGTGGGACTTCTAATTCATTATATATTGGGAGATATGGTCATTTAAAATTGACCCTTATGAACTTCACATATTCTTTGGTTTTCCGTTTGTACACATTTCCCTTGTCATATATGACCAATATACAACCTGTACTTTCCTTAAACTAGAATACAAACATCAAATAATCACCAAAAAATTTTGGGGGTGTTATATTCTCCCCCTCTTAGGAACATTCGTCCCCGAATGGAAATTAATTTCACTTAATATGCTTCAAAATAGATACCCAGTAGCTTAGGTATCGATCACATACCTGAACATCACATCGACATCATAAATAGGTGAGAATATTTCTTCTTCATTTCGTCCTCAGCCTCCCAAGTCACTTCCTTGATGTTATTACTTCGCCATAATACTTTAACTGAAGCGACTTCTTTGGTTCGATGTTTCCTGACTTGCAGGTCAAGAATAGCAATTGGGACCTCGGTGTAGGTCATCTGCTCAGAAATTCGGACATCATCGATAGGCATAATATAGGTGGGATCTCCTGTACGCTTCTGCAACATCGATACATGAAATACAGGGTGGACTGCCACTAGCTCTAGTGGAAACGCCAACTCATAGGCTACTTTGCCTATCTTGCGGATAACTCTTAAGGCCCAACATACCTAGGGATCAGCTTGCCTTTTCATCCAAATCGCATGACGCCTTTTAGAGGCAACACTTTCAGGAAGATCCAATCATCAACAACAAACTACAACACTCAATGATGTACATCGTCATAAGACTTCTGCTAGTTTTGGGTCGTCCGAAGTCGATCTCTTATAAGTTTCACCTTGTCAATAGCCTGCTGCACTAAGTTTGGCCCCAATAAGTTTGCCTCACTGAGTTTCAGGCCAACCCAATGGCGGCCTACACTATCGCGCATTTAAATCTTCATATGCGGCCATTTGAATACTCTCTTGGTAGCTATTATGATAGGCAAACTCAATCAAGGAAACATAATCATCCTAGCTTCCACCAAATCTAGAACACAGGCACGCAACATATCTTCAAGTGTCTAAATGGTGCGTTCAGCCTGTCCGTCTATCTCAGGATGAGATGTGGTACTGAGGCTTACCTGAGTGCCCAGGCCTTTCTGGAAAGACTTCCAGAAGTTTTATATGAACTGAGAACCTCTATCAAAAATAATGGATAAGGGGATGCCATGCAGGCGAACTATCTCCCATATATAAAGCCTAGCATAATACTTTGCAGCATATGTGGTCTAAACTAGCAAGAAGTGAGTTGATTTAGTTAATCTATCAAGTATTACCCAGATAGAATCATGCTTCCTGCTCGTCCAAGAAAATAATGTAATAAAATCAATATTAATCACCTCCCATTTCCATGTTGGAACTTCTATATCCTGCATCAGACCTCCAGGGCTCTAGTCACCTGTTGGAAATTAGGACACTGAGTCACAAGATCGGTGATGTCCTTTTTCATGCCATTCAACCAATATAGCTGCCTCAGGTCACGATACATCTTTTTTGCACCTGGGTGTACTAAATATCAACAATAATGATCTTCATTCATAATCTGTTCCCGTAGCTCAACCATATTAGGTACACATAGACAACCCTGGTATCTAAGAACTCCATTGAGTCCACAATCAAATAGGCTCTACTTCTATTGTGGTATACTGTATCTCAGTAAGACTAACTTTACATCATCATATTGTCGTTGTTTAACTTCCGGCACCAAGGATGATTTTGCTGTGTTTTTGCCAATAACACTCATATCATCGGCATCTAGTAACTGAATTTGTAAGTCAGCCATCCTTCAATTCCTGAAAACTTCGCTCACATGCCTCTGTCCATTGAAACTTAGCTACTTTATGAGTCAACTTTATCAATGATGCAGTGATAGTATAGAAACCTTCCACAAATCGGCGATAATAACCTGCTAACCCCAGAAAGCTGCGAACCTCTATAGGATTCAAGGGTTTGGGCAAGTCTTTACTGCCTCTATCTTCAGACTATCCACTCTTATACAATCATCTATAATTACATGACCAAGGAAAGCCATAGATGTTAACCAAAACTCACATTTAGAAAATTTAAAATATAACCTGTGCTCCTGTAGAGTCTGTAATACTGCTCTCAAATGATCTGAATGCTCGGCCTCAAATTGTGAGTTAATTAGAATATCATCAATGAAGACGATCACAAATACATCAAGAAAAGGCCTAAACACCCGATTCATTAGGTCCATAAAAGTTGCTGGGGCATTAGTAAGCCCAAATGACATCACTAAGAACTCATAATGTCCATATGTAGTTCTGAAGGCAGTCTTAGGGATATCAACTTCTCTAACCCATAATTGATGGTACCCGAATCTTAAATCAATCTTTGAGAAGCATCTGGCACCATGTAATTGATCAAACAGGTCATCAATCCTGGGAAGTGGGTACTTATTCATAATTTAACCTTATTTAGCTGGCTATAGTGAATACACATTCTTAACGACCCATCTTTTTTTCGCACAAAAAGCACTAGTGCACCCCTAGGTGATACACAACGTTGAATGAATCCCTTCTCGAGCAGATCTCTCAACTGCTCCTTCAATTCCCTTAGCTCTGCTGGAGCCATTTTGTAAGGAGGGATCGATATGGACTTAGTACCTAAACTATATCAATAGCAAAATCTATCTCCCTTTTAGGAGGAATTCCGAGAAAATCCTCTTGAAAGTCCTCAGTGAACGCATTTACAATAGGAATTGACTGGAGAGTCGTAGGCTCACATCTAAAGTTTCTTATGAAACCAAGTGATAAATACAACCTTTGGATATCAATTTATGAGCCTTATGGTATGAAACAATTTACCTTTAGGCGTAGCGGCATTACCTTGCCATTCCAAGACTGGTTCGCTGGGAAAATGGAATGTAACAGCCTTAACTATGCAATCAACATTATCATAACATGGTGCCAACCAATCCATACCCATAATGATATCAAAATCAACCATTTCAAGATCAACTAGATTAGCTAAGGTTGATCTATCACATACCAATACTACATAGTTTGGGTAAACCCATCTAGCTAACACAGATTTGCCAATTGGCGTAGAAACAGCAAATGGTATAGATAATAACTCAGGGACTATTTCAAAATGACTTGCAACCAATGGTGTATCATAAGGGAGTGTAGAACCAGGATCAAGTAAGACATATACTGCACAAGAATAAATAATCAAACTACCTATAACAACATCAGGTGAGGCCTCTTGGTCCCGTCGACCACCCAAATCATAAAATCGATTCTAGGTTTCCCTAGAACAAGAAACCTCTCTCCCTCAACCTCTTCCATGACCTACTGCTAGCTGAGGATTAGGTCTGGGAGATTGAACGGAGGATGACGAAGCAACCTCTGATCGGGCCTGATCTGCCTCGAACCTATCTAAACAATCTCTCATGGAGTGCCCTGGCTGGATACAATAATAACATACATTCTTCCCCGGACGACACTGACCTGAATAAGATTTCCCACACTGAGGACAAGGTGGCAACGGTGGTCGCCTCTACCCCGTTCTCTCGTGTCGTCGAGAGCTAGAAGGAGCTAGGCCTTGGTCTCTTCTGTGTCCTTGAAACTGAGGTGGGGCACTCCCTACAAGCCTAGATGATTAAGCCCCTGGGTCACCCTGCAGCCTTCTGTAAGGACCTACAGTCGTAGCTCTCTTTCGTTACTCTTGCTATCTCCGAGTATCCTATAATTGATGAACCAAATCCTCCACCCTCTGGGTGAAAACTTGAAGTCTTGAAACTTCCATGTGCTCTTGAGTAGATAGCCCCAAACAATCTCGAGCTATATGAAGCCCCAATCCTAACACGAATTGATGAACTCTATCCTCCATTGTCTGAACCATGTACGGAGCATACATAGAAAGAGAATTAAACAAAAGACAATACTCATGCACACTCATGCTTCCTTTCTCTAGGTGCAAAAACTGCTCAGCTCGAGCCTGTCGAAGCTCCCGGGGTAGATAGTGGTGCATAGAGGCCTCGGTTAACTATTCCCACTCAGCTGGCGGTGCATCGGCTCCTCTAGAACGAGCCCAAACCTCATACCACAATATAGCCACATCACGTAATATGAAGGCCGCCAACTTCCTTACTCGCTGTAGCTCGCATCACCTTTAACACGATATAAGTCTGATCAATAAAGTCTTGAGGATCCTCGCTCGGGTCTGATCCACTGAATATAGGAGAGCTCAAACTCAAGAACTCGTGGGCCCTAGAACTCTTAGTTGCTTGGCCTCTATGTCTTCCCATCACCTCCAATCGTCACTCATGACTTACGGCTGAATGGCCCATCAGCTGAATAGCTCCCTCAAGAACCCGCCCTTCCAGATAAATCGAAGGTACCATAGGCCCGAGAGGATCTGCCACTATACTACCCTCAAGTACTGCTGGTGCGGGAGGAGCTGGAGGTTTATTTGCAATTGCTCTAACCAGTGCGGGAGGAACTGTAATACCTTGGGCAGGAGTCTCACTCTGAGCCTCTGACTTGTCTCCCTAATTCACTGGAGGGCGACTAGTACCCATCCCCCCCGATGGCTGTGCCAATCAACCTCGTAGTCATCTTCCTTATCACGAGCATACTCTGAAATAATAACACGATTTAGATATCACAGTACTTATGACCTCGACCTATAGCACAAACTATTAGTAAAAGAAGTGAAACAATTCCTAAATGTCTTGTAGCCTCCTGATTATAAGTATGGTTCACAACATACCCATAAGCAAGACTATACTAGAGACGGCTTTGTGGACTCCCTAGGATATGACTTCGCTCTGATACCAAGTCTTTCATGCTCCAAAACTGGGGTAGGGTGCAACTCGCACTCGATTCATGATTGATCGAGAAGCCGGCTATATAGCATCTATAAATGTAACCCTAAGGCTGACCAAGACACCTTTCACAACCAACCAAGATAAATATTGGACCCATAATGCCTTGTCAATTATAAATATGCAACCTGGAAAGCCGACAACGCTACAATAAAGCTATATACGACTGCACAACCAACACTACTATACAAACCAGTCCACATAAGCCTCTACAGAGTAAACACACTGTAATACAAATGACAAGGCCCCGACCTATCCATGTTGTACACAAAACTCAAAATAGTCAAAACTAGGACATGGCTCTTGGAAGAGAGGAGCATACCACTATTCCGCTGAAATATGGCTCCTACTACATCCGATGATCTGAGCCTCGGTTTGTACCTACAACACTATTGTAGGAAGGGTCCCAAGATGAAAGGACGTTAGTACGAATAAAATATACTGGTATGTAAGGCTGAAAACTATAAATATGTAAGATAAATATGATAACTTGGATAGAAATTAGGAATAGTAACAACCCGAAATCCTGAAAACAGAAACCTGACAATACCTCATTATTGAAGTGTAAATGCAATCATCTAATGCACAAAAAAGACTATAATTGAAATTCCAACAACCATCCAATCATAAAATTTATATACAATTTGTCCAACCAGTGTAAAAATGAAAATACTACGAGTTGGCTTACCACACTAGGGTAAAATCCGTCCAAGCGGTGTACCATACCAGGATGAAATAACAATACCTCCAGCAGGTGTATCACACCAGGGTAAAATTAATAAATCTTAAGCAAAATTATAAATGGAGCTGATATGGCAAATACTAGACCAACTTAATATGTATAACATAGAAATGATGAATACTAAACATCTGGCCTACATATGCCTTCTTCTTAATGCATAACTGCAAGTGAGCACATACAACATGTAAAGCTAGAAAATAGAACATAAATGTATGTATTCAAAACTTTTATAAATCATAAGGAACTGCGGATGACCTAAGAGATTCAACAAGATTTATAGATTGTGTTTGAAGGACATTAGAGCTCGAATACTCTCTAGCTTGTCGTTCAGCTTAAGGGAAAGGGAATATGAAATCTCCCCTTGGCCTGGCCAATTTCATTGCATACACATGAGATAAAGGACAACCATAACTAGGAAATCCTAATTCAATGATCTCATTTATCCATAATAGCTTGCAATGTCTTTACTTGGCTTAAAATCATTTACACATCATCATCTTGTCTCTTTCACCAATTTCAGTTAGCAACCAGACCTTTAAACACATTTAAAATACCCTATATATATAAATAACATACATTAAGTACCAACTAACAATGCCCATGCTAAGGGATCGCTAACTCAATGTACAACTACAACAACAATGAACACAATGTCACAATTTAGATGGCTCACTTCGGCTAGGCATAATCTTAACATTTAACATCAATAAAACATGAAACTTTAAAGCATAAATGAAGCTTAACATAATACCTGAATACTTTTAAAGAGGTTTCTGTTTCATTCGATTCACAATGCACGAATTGTGCTTAGAAGAACAATGGACGGGGTGCCTTACATACCTTTCTCCGATGAACTTTTCTCTAGCCGATTTTCTATTTCAATGATCAGCCTTCAACCTCCATAATCCAGTGGTTTTGTAGGACAACAGAAGCTTAATATGTATCACAAAATGCCGCCCAAACTAACTAACCAAAGGAAGTTACAATAGCAACAACAACACATGGCAACATCAACAACATTTAGCCATTTTCTCAACTAGTTTTCACTAACTTTTGATGGAGAAACAATAGGAAATTTTACCTTAGCTTTGATATAATGTTCCTCTCAATATGAATTATAATTCCAGAAAAAGAAACAGGCAAAAATCCTAAGGAAAACGAGCAAAACTCAGCTCACAAACAGTCCATCGGCAGCTCACTTAGCTGCCAATTTTCAGATTTTGGCAGCTAAGTGAGCTGCCGATGGACACTACATGACCAAAAAATGCTACTGAGTTCAACCAAAACTCGCACGTGCTGAATTTAGCAAACATCTGGTGATCCTTAAGAGTCTACAACTCAATCATCAAATGAACGCATGCTCCTTCTCACACTGAGAGTATAGGAGAATATCATCTACGAAGAAAATCATGTACATATCCAAATATTGGTTGAACACCCTTTTCAAAAAATCCATTAAAGTTGTAGGAGCATTCGTTAGTCCAAAAGAAATATCTACAAACTCATAGTGACCTTATGAGTGTTGAAGCCTATCTTCGTAATAGCACACTCTGAGCTAATTATATCCGGATCTAAGGTCTATCTTCCAGAAGCACTTAGCACCCTGAAGTTGGTCAAGTAGGTCATCAATCTTGGGGAGGGGATACTTTTTCTTGATTGTGACCATGTTAATTGTAGATAATCAATGAACATTCTAAATGAACCATCCTTCTTCAAAAAAAAGAACTTCAGAACCCCATGGAGATTTAGTAGGCCTAGTGAAACCCTTATCTGGGAGATCTTTCAACTACTCTTTAAACTTCTTTAGCTCGGCTGGAGCCATTCAGTAAGGAGGAATGGATATGGGTCACATATCAAGGAGAAGGTCAATACCAAAGTCCATCTCTCACTCGGGAGGGAATCTTGGGAGATCATCTTAAAAATCCTTCGGATACTCACACACAATACAAACTTCCTGAAGAGTCAAGTTCTCGAGCGCAGAATCTTTAACCTGAACTAGATGGTACACAAAACCCTTAGAGGTGATCTTCCTAGCCTTGATATAGGAAACGAAAGGACCTACATCGGCAGCTAAACTACCCTTCCAGTCTAGGACTGGCTCACCTGCGAATCGAAACTCTACCGCATAGGTCCAACAATTGACTGAAGCATAACATGCATGTAACAAATCTATACCGAAAATAACATCAAAATTGGTCATATCTAACTCCACTAAATCGGCTAAAGTCACTTTTTGAAGAATCATGATAGAACAATTTTTGTACACCCATCAAGCTAAAACTGACTCGCTGATAAGAATAGAGATTAAAGAAGGGTTCTGATAGGATTTCGGGACTAAGTTTGAAACTCACAGCAACAAAAGGAGTCACAAAATATAAGGTAGACCCTTCATCTAACAATGCATATATATCATGATGGAATATACTCGTAACATACTAGTGACAACATCAGCAGAGACCTCCTACCCTTGACGAGATCATAGTGCATAGGACCTATTCTGGTACCGGACAACCACCTACACTAGAAGAGGTGCCCTACTGAGATGAGCAAGCTGCTAGAGCAGCTCAACTGGTGGCTAGGGTGTTACCTCAATTATTTCCCCACCTAGACAAAGGACAAACCCTACGCAGATGCCCGGGCTTCCCATACCCAAAGCAAACATCTGAATAAGCCAAGAACCTGTCATGCTACTTCCTACCACACTTCCTGCATGCTGGATAAGTTTTCTCTCCTGTCACACTCCTTTGGCCCCTTGAGACTAACTCTCGGCCTCCCTGATCTCATCGATCTTTAGATAGAACATTAGCTAAGGAAGGAGCCGATTATGATGACCTCTGGTGAGACTGAGGGCGATGCCCACCATCAGACCTCTTCCAGAGCCACCCATAGCTCCCGGTCTTAGCCCTTTTCACCCTTCTCTCCTTCTCTTTCATCTACTCTGCCACTATTTGTTGGGCATATATGACCAACCAGGAGATATCTACTTCATTGATCAACATGGTTGTCCCGCATGCTTGACCAAGGAATCTGCCACTAAATTCAAAAAAATCCTCACACGAGCCCTAGGATTAGCAACCATTTCAGGTGCATTCTTAGACATCCGAGTAAACTCCAAAACATACACCTAGATATTCCTGTTGTTCTGCTTCAAGTTGATGTACTCTGCCTCCTTCAACTACCTAAGGAAGAACCTGTCTAGAAAAGCAGCGACAAACTCATCCCAACCCGCGGAAACTGCTTCAACTCCCCCGCTATCCTTCCACTAATGAAACCATATGTGAGCAACCCCCTTCAGTTGATAAGAGGCTAAGTCTGCACTCTCCTCTCTCGCTACCACCATAAGTTGGGTGATCTTCTACACCTTCTCAAGGACCTCATGTGGGTTCTCATCCACCTTCGACCTAATAAACTCAGGTGGGTTCATCCTGAGAAAGTCTCGCACTCTTGCTATTGCTTCATTTCCATTATGAGGAATATAAGCCACAACCTGCTAGTTGAGCTGAGCAGTCATGGCCTATGCCAACATCTAAAATGTCACCCTGAACTCAGCATGAGTGACCTACTCAGGCAATGGGTCCGCTTGAGCTTGTGGGGCTAGCTGATTTCCATCTACATTGCCATTGTTATGGCCATTTCTATGGAAATTTCTTCTACCAATAACTTGGTATGGAGGCATATTTCAGCAAACGTGAATAGCACGAGTTAGAGGAATAGAGAGGAACTTTATTGCATGAAATAGATCATGAAAGAAGGGTAGTTTCCTAAAACTTCTTGTAGTATCTACCCTATAAGTGTGGCATTCTTCACACCACGAAAAAGGCTCTACTTAATGCGGCTTTCAGACACCTTAGGACACACTTAAACTTTTGCTCTGATACCATGTTTGTCATGACCCAAGCTAGGACTCCGGATCAACACATGGACTTAGAACCATGAATAGCTTTAAGCTAACCCATGGTTCATTTATAGCATAATTTAAGAGAATAATAGAGCGGAAATCAACATAAACCTTAATAAGTAGAAGACTAAATATTGTAAAGCATATATCAAGCAATAACATCACAATGCTGAATGACGAAGCTGAACATACTAGTCTATGAATGAAAAACATCTACTATTTGATGAAATGTTATGACAAGCTCCCAACTAACTCGAAGTATGATACTAAAAAAAACATGACAAATTTAAACTGACAGATCTCCTTGGATTATAAGGACTCACCCAAAGCAGGATGCAGCTAAATTGAATTAGTGCGAGCTAGCAATGAGGCTGGGAGGGATCATCTCAACCTATATAATAAGATGATATAGCAAGAATTATGTGGTCAGTACTTTTGATGTACTGAGTATGTAAGGTAAGTAAAACATGCTTGGTAAAGCATTAGTTGAAATCATGCATATAGATCAAATAGATCGTGAGAGTAAAGACTACATGCTAGAGGCCATATATGAGATATACATAATCATAAGTTGGTTATCATGACTGAACATAATGACCTAAGATTAAAAAATAGAAATCATATGACTTGTTATGCTTGAAATGATAAGTAAAAGCCCATAAACTAATCACTGGATCAAATATGCTTTAAAAACAAAATATCATAAGTCATGAACATGAGTAACTTAAATTATGTGGAACAATGGGAGACTCATCATAACCATCAACCACTATGTATGAGCGCATGATGAGCCACGTCTTTACCACATTAAGGAGAGCCATCCTAAGCATTCCAGGGCAAAGGACGAATAAGGAGTGATATCACGGTGTGCCCTCAAGCGGGGGAAGCACTCTTTTAAGACGTGCCAAATATATACCTATGTTGGCATGTAGTTTATGAGACTAGGGAACCTCGAAACCCCTGTCCTACACAGTGCTAGACACTATTCAGAAAACATGCATAGTGCTCATATATTGGTATTCAAAAAATAATAGCTTATATCTGAACATAGGGAGTCTTGACTCGAACTCATACCATAAACAGCATTGGGAGTCTTTACTCCAACTCATATTGTAAATTATCTTGTTAGCCTTGGCTAAAGTCATAATAAGAATACTTTACTTTCATGGGCTTGCCCAAATTATAAAATCATACATACTTGAAATTGATTTTCATACTTCAAAATCACTAAATTATAAGATGATAGCTCATAAACATTTATACATACTAGATAACTCATCATGCTTGAAATCATGGATCATAGGCTTGAATTTTCATAAAACATGCATAATAGTGCATAATTTCTATTTACTTGAAATCATGAATTTATAATCAAATTTAGTGTAAAGTCTTCCTATTAGACATAGTTTATACATTAGAAAATAAGGGGATTAGACCCTTAAACATAACATAGATAGTTTCATAGAATTGGGTTAAAACCTTAGAAATCAATTCACTTGATTAGAAATTTGGATTCATGAATTAGATGGGAAATTTGGGTATGACTATAAAAGAAACCCCCCATTCATGGACCTATATACCTAGGTAAACTGATTTCCAAGCTTCTCTTGAATGTCCAAGAGAATTGAAGAAGAAATTGAGGAGGACTTTTAGTTTAATCTTGGAAGACAACTTCAATTCAATGCATGCATGGGAGCCTCATGAATTAGGCTAGGCTAAACCCTCTTTAAACACACCTTACAGGGCTAAAAATGATATTTTATAGAGTTAGGAGCTTGGGAGTTTACAACACTACCCCCAGGAATACTCATGAAAATCCTGGTTGCCTATTACAATAACATTTCCAATGAGTCGTTGCTGGAATTGGCGACTCATTTGACCATCCGTTGTTTCCTAGATATTTTTGGTACTCTGCTAATCCTTTGACCAATGATTGAACAGGATGAGTCGTTATTGGAAAAAATTATTAATCACTCCACCCGTTGTCACCAGTGCCTCACCATTATAAATTTCCAACTTCTTCCTACGGGTCCATAAAATGGATTGTTACTTGACACAATGAGTCGTGGTATCCCTCCATTGTCTCTAAATAAACTTTGATCGCTTACTAAACTCCACTCAATGACTTATTAGAATGACCCGTTGGATGCATTAATTAGTAGTTGTTGGGTCTGCTGTTTCTTTGAGGGGATTGACTGAAGGCTTACAATGAAGCATACCACGACTTGTCCTTTACAACAACGACTCATTCCTTATGTCATTTTGTGACCCTTGTGCAATTTTTCCTATTTTTTCTTATTCAACTCATGATTTTGATCTTAGGGACTTTTGTGGTGTTACAAGCTAGCAGAGAGTGCCAAGAGAGGTTGTATGCACTTTCATCCCGTCAGGAGCAGCAATGTTCACCTAATGTAGTTACTAGTATGTTATGGGTTTTCCATCTTGATGTTTATGAATTGTTAGAACCAGTGGCCACATTATCCTTCATGAATCCTTATGTTGCTATTAAAATTTTGTGTTAGTCCCAAAAGCTTGTCAGAACCCTTCTTAGTATTTACTTCTATCGGTGAGTTAGTTTTATCTTGATAGGTATACAGAAACTACACTGTCACGATTATTCAAAGAGTTTCCTCAGTCGACTTTATGGATTTAGATATGACCAATTTTGATTTCATCTTTGGTATAGAACATGCTTGTTATGCTTTGGTCAATTGTAGAACCTATATAGTAGAGTTTAATTTCCAAGTGAACCAGTCCTAGAGTGGGAGGGTACTTCAACTATGCTTTTAGGTCACTTTATTTCCTATCTCAAGACTAGAAAATTGATCTCGAAGGTGTTTTTATCACTTAGCTCGGGTTAAGGATTCTACAACCAAGACCATGACTCTTCAGTCAGTTTCGGTGGTATGTGAGTATCCTGAGGTGTTCCCAGATGATCTACTAAAGTCCCTCGCGAGCAAGAGATTGACTTTGGTATTGAACTTCTCCCCGATAGATATCCCATATTCATTCCTATTTACAGAATGGCCCAAGCCGAGCTAAAGGAGTTGAAAGAGTAGTTGAAAGATCTCGTAAAAAAAGAATTTCTTCAGACCTAGTAAGTCCCATTGGGGTGGTCCAATTCTCTTTTTTTAGAAAAAGGATGTCTCTCTTAGGATGTGTAATGATTATCGATAGTTGAATAAGGTCACAATCAAGAAGAACTATCCCCTACTCAACATTGATGACTTGTTCAACAAGCTTCAGGGTGCTAGGTGCTTTTCAAAGATAGGCCTCAGATCAGGCTATCATCAGCTTAGATTTAGATAGAGTGACATTAAGAAGACAACGTTCATGGCTCATTATGGTAACTATGTATTTATAGTTATGTCTTTTGGACTGATGAATGACCCTACAACTTTCATGTACTTGATTAACATTATGTTCAAGCAGTATTTGGATATGTTCGCCATTATCATCATAGATGATATCCTCATATAATATTGAACTGAGGGGGATCATGCTTCTCATTTGATGATTATGTTGAAAACCCTCAAGGATCGTTAGTTCTTTACTAAATTCAGCAAGTGTGATTTTTGGATGAACTCATTAGCATTCGTGGGTCATGTTTGTCTAGTGACAGTGTATAAGCAGACTCTCAAAAGATAGAGGTGGTGAACAACTAGCCTAGACCTAACAATGTCACTGATATTATGAGTTTTTTGGGTTTAGTTAGCTACTATAGAAGATTCATAGAGAGATTTTTATCCATTGCAACATCTTTGACTAAGTTGACCTAGAAAATGGTCAAATTTTAGTGGTCGGATGTCTATAAGAAGAGGTTTTCGGAGTTAAATACTCAACTCACTTCAGCCTCAGTATTGACCCCACCAGATAGCACAGATGGTTTCATTTTATATTGTGATGCCTCAAGAATTGTCCTTGGGTGTGGCTCGAGACAGCTTAAGACACACGAGAGAAATTATCCGATGCATGACTTAGAGTTGGCAGTGGTGGTGTTTTCCTTGAAATTTGGAGACAATACTTATATGGCGTACCTTAAGCGCATGCAGGCGCATGTGGTTGTCAAGTAATATAGGAAAATGAAATCCTGATTATCGATACCTCAAAGACTTGTCAGATTAATTTCTAAAGGTTAACATTTTATTTTACTATTCTAATAAATGCAAATAAAAATGGGAAATGGTTCAGAGATTATACTACAAAACTTGAAATGTAAATTAACTAATAAATCGGATGCTCTTTCACAAATGTTGTAATTTAAATGATGATAGAATGTAGGTATTGGCACTTTCGCTTCAGGATGAGTTTTAAGATTTGAATACGCTAGACTAATTTTTCCTATGGATGGTAGTTTGAAGTTACTATCCCATTCTTATACATTCTCCCAAACATCCAAGAACTATCCCATATACCCTAGTGCCTATATTCATATGGTCGCGGGAGAAGTATGAGATGACGGTTGTGGCTACTTGTATTCAACTGAACAGGATTGAAGGGCATATCCCTATCACCAACAATGAAATCTATCGTGAACTCATTGGGCAAGAGTCATTGAACCTGTTCTACACTTACATTTTAACCCTTTTGGTTCTCTATCCTGAGTTCAACCAAAAGCCAACAGATTATATTCGCAAGGTGATCACTCTAACGAATAAGAAAGTATAAAAACCTTTAATGAAGAATTAAGAACTAACATAAACTATAAAGCCCCAGAACTATGTAGCCAACGTAGGATAGGATTATGTCATACCCCAAGTGTAGATCCTGGATGTCGACTGGCACTTATTGTTTTCTAAGCTGAGAGTGAGACAGAGAAAGGGTTCTCTTTGATCATGAATGGTGGAAACTTATTTCTTGAAGAACATATTATGACACTCATGGCACACTAACAATAAATCATCTACTGGAAGGTCTTCTGGCACATGCATACTACCTCAACCTTGAAAAATAAAAGACTCAATAAAACTATGACACTCTTGATGTAGGAGGCCTTACCAAAGGTTGAATTTAGATGAAGTCCTAGAGAAGCATCTACTATTGATCCTATCTACCTGAATCTACATCATAAGATGATACAGTGCAAAATAGAGTAAATATATAGAATGTACGATATGTCAAATAGATAAATAAAAGAACTTTAGCAAGAGTATCTCAATTGAAGGGCATAATTGGAAGCAATAACTTGACATTAATGAACATAACTGAATCCAAAGAAAACTAATCTTTGGATGATGCATAGGATATAATATAATAAAATGATCAATTTGTGATAGAGTTTATGTAATAAATGCATAAAAATCATCTTTGACAATACATATGCCAGTAATGTATATCATAGTAGGTTGGGAGTTTCTCATAACTAATACCATTATGAATGAGTGCATGATGTCTAACTATCCCGCTCAATATAGCAAAGCCTTCCAAAGCCTTGCCAGGATATAGGATAATCACAATCTTGGATCCATAACAATCAAAGTCCTTACTAGGGACAATCTTTGAGGAGCCACCAAAATCAAAAGCTTGATCCTATCCTACATTAGCTATGTCGTTATGGGGATTACGGATTGTCCGAACCCTTTTACCTAACTCCATGCTAAATACTCCTCCCAAAAACATCTTTCTCATGTCCTTAAGACTTTCTAAGGAAACATAAGAACATCCTTATAAAGCAATTTAGCTATACATATAATGAATGTTCAAAATCATCATTGGAGCCTTTCGCTCAAAATTTCTTTGAACATTACTTACAATCCTCTCATTCAAAACGTCATTTAAATTATTCTTTAAAACCTTAATGAAGAGCCTTTCATTCAAAATATCATAAAAAAATTTCTTTAGAGCTTTGGCTCAAAAACATCTCATTAAATTTTGGTAGCTTCTAGGCTCCAATATCTTATAAGTTTCAGAAAATAAAACTTTTACTTAAACTTTTGCAAATAATGCAAAAATCATACCTTTATTTTCAAAACCTCTTTATACGTACCCTCTTGAAAATATGCTCAATTTTTATGAAAATAATTCATTTACTTCAAAAAACATGCTTTCAAAATCTTTCTTCTTAAAATCATATTTTCATGCAATTGGATTCATTGGATAAGGTACATCAACCAACACATCAATCGACAATTAACATTCAAGAAAGAATTATCAACAACAACAAATTAATGAAAAAGAATTATAATCAACAATCAAGGATATTAATAATCAACTCAATGTGAAGAATTCAATAAAGGCAATTCAACATATCTAGCTGGGTTAGAAGATCATGAATTAAATTTTAAACCCTAGCTTTAAACTCAATAATCTCAACAATGAATTTGGGACATGAGGAAGATTATAACACGATTTGGTACATGAAACAAATTGACCATAGATAGATCATAGAGAATTTCACAACAATTGGGATAAACCCCATAATATCATGAATCTTGAATCTAGAACTGAAATACATGGAATTGAGAAGAATTTAGAGCATGAGAGTGAAAGGAACTCTCATTCATAGCCTCACATACCTAGGTAAATTTGATTTACAATCCCTCTTGAAAATCCAAAGGAAATTGAAGAGATATTGGGAAGTTCATCAAGCTTAATCCCCAAGGAAGAGCTCTAATTTGCATGCATGGAATGGTAAGACTTAGAATAGGTTTAACACTCTTAAAACCCTACTAACTAAGCTTAAAACTACATAATTTAGGACCATAAAGCTTAGGAATTATAAAAATACCCTTAATGAAAAGTCTGGAATTTTTGCATTGCCAGTGACAACTAGTGATACCACGGGTCGTCCCCTGATACCAGGACTTGTGGTATCCATCCGTTACATCTTCTATCATTTCTTAACTTCTCAGATCCTAATACCACATCTTGACAGGACAAGTTGCTACTCCAAACAACGATTGTATTCTCCCGCTACTGCCTCTGATGAGCTTGCATCTGGACTTCCCAGGAGTCACACCACGACTCGTACCTTGATCCAATGAGTCAAGAGTTCCATCTGTTACCTCGACTGTCGATTTTTCCTGATCCTTCCAACGAACACGTATCACGACTCGTTGTTCCTCACAACGAGTTGTACTACAACTCGTACCATCCCTCCTTGGTACCCCGGTGACAACCAAGAACCTCAATTTATGACTCGTGACATATTCCTATGGGTTGTACCATGGACCCATTGCCTCTAAGTCTACTTCCACAGAGCCTGACCATGATTGTCTCCCACGGGTTGTTAGACCCTCCAATGACTCGTACCACCAGTCATTCTGAGTAAAATCTCAGATTTTTCTGTTTCTTTTCATTTCAAATCCTGAGTCTAGTCTTAGGCACTTCCGGGGTATTACACTATCTCCCCCTTGGGAACATTCATCCTCGAATTTGTATGAACATACTAAAAAGCTGGGGAAAATAACTGACATATCTCGACTAGCGATTTTTCCTGATCCTTCCCACGAGCACATACCACGACTCATTGTTCCTCACAACGAGTTGTACTACAACTCGTACCATCCATCCTTGGTACCCTGGTGACAACCAACAACCGCAATCTAATACTCGTTACATATTCCAATGGGTTGTACCATGGACCCGTTACCTCTGAGTCTACTTCTGCAGAGCCTGGCAATGAGTGTCTCCCACAGGTCGTTAGACCCTCCAACGACTCGTACCACTAGTCAATTTGAGTAAAGTCTCAGATTTTTCTATTTCTTTTCATTTCAAATCCTGAGTCTAGACTTAGGAACTTCCGAGGTATTACACTATCTCCCCCTTGGCAACATTCATCCTCGAATTTGAATAAACATACCGAAAAGCTGGGGAAAATAACTGACAGTCTCACATACTTAACATCTAAAACTGAAAATTGATGGAGTGACTGACTCCAGACTAAAATACATAACTAAACCGAATTCATGAATCACACATACATGCATTGAAATAATAGAAACTGGAACACAGAAATAAAACATGAAATTGTAAGGAATGCTAAGGAAGAAACTGATACCTCAAGCTGGAACTGAATTGGAAAGGAATATATGCGGGTATTTAGTGTCACGACCTGAGAGTGCACCCAAATCGTAAACACAGGAAAAGGAACCCCGAGGGACCCCAAGTCAACCCATGGCATGAGTATGTAACAAAAAAATTCAGATAAGGCAGAAGAATTAGCTTAATGATCATGAACTGAAGGAAAATCGAGGCATGAAATGTAAGAAACAACAATACATGATCCAAACATCAACAGTTGAATACTACAAATAGGTCTAAAAGCCTCTAATCATAATAGACAGGTTGAAGGGACAACAACCCAACTAACCCCAACATTTTTAAAACTAAAAGATAGGAAAAACTCAAAACATGAAACCCCCAATTCATGACGACTCACCACTGAGAACTGAGAGCGGAACTAAGACCAAGCAAAGAGCGATGCTGAACCTGTGAACCGGATCTTGTATCTTAAAATTATGTACCATAGAGAATATGCGAGTCAGTACTTGGAATGTACTAAGTATGCGAGGTATGCAAGACAATACTTAAAACATAAAAGTTATGGGTGTGGGGACATCATGATCATAAAGACTGAAATTATAAGTATATCATAAGGCTCAAGATTTCCAAAATATTCGTAAACCTGTCATAGTTATAACATGAGAGAAAAATATTTCATAAAACATAACTTGAGCCAAAAGAACATAATCATACATGCATTAAAACAATGAGGAACACTGGGAGATTTCTATAACCGACATAACCCATATGAGCGCATATGGAGCCCGACCTGTAAGCCTAGTCGGGAGGATGTTCATACCATTCCAAGGGAATGAACCATGAAAAGCATGATATCACTCGTGAAGGCCCCGTAGTGCAAAAATGGATAGTCACTAAGGAGGTCCCAAACATAACTTACGGTGGCACGTAGTTTTGAGATTCGGGGCGTAACCTAGGCTTGGAACCTACTCGGTGTTAAGTACTACTCCCAAGACATGCAACGTGCTCATAGAAATTTATACATGACACACATGGCTAGTTGAATCGTGATAATCATAACATGATTGAGAATTTGTAATACTAGCCATGGAATTGGGCCCGTAGATCGGCCAAAATCATAGTTCATAAAACATGAGCGACATGTGGGCATTTCCCATAATTTCAATCATACTTGAAATGCTTGATTTATAGTAAATATGATCATAATAACATAAGTAATTGAAAACATGCTTAAAGTTCAAAAGTTCGTATCATGCTTGAGAAATCACCATAACCATGAATTTCACTAAAATCGTCATGATTTAGGCACATATGCTATGAGAGATTAAATCACCCAATATTGAATAAAACAAGTGACAACAACCCAATAATTCAAAACCCATGATTTTGGACATGCTATAACAAGCTCATGCTCATATCGAGTTTTGAGGAAACATGCATTTGGGTTATCACCCATCAAGAATCGGTAACTTAAACATAGAATTAGGGAGAAATTGGGCATGGGTATGGACTAAATCATCCATTCAAAACCCCACATACCTGGAACTCCTTGATTCTTAACTCCCTTGAAAAGCCCTAGATGGAAACTTGGAGAAATTGAAGAAGACACTTGAATCCCTTTCCTCTTTCCTCTCTACTCTTACATGTATCAAATGAGGTTCATCATGAATAATATCCCCTTAAAAGACCCTATCCCGACCTCAAAACGACGTAGTTTAGGTCTTAGGAGTGTAGAAAATTACAAGAATGCCCTTACTAATTCGCAGGAAATAACTGTCGAGTGACCCTAACGAGTGACCTAACGACTCGTTAGGACGGGCAATGACTCGTCGTGTCTCCCGTCAAGTACACTGCATGCCAGGTCGTCTGGGCTCGTAATTGGTGACTCAACAACTCGTCAATAGTGGCCATGAATCGTAGTCACTATCCATCCAGTACACAATCTCTTCCTGAATTAAAATTCCACGAGCTTGCTCACGACCCACCTCATGAGTAGTTGGGACTGGCCACGACTCGTGGGGTCCCATCCATTAGGTGCACTAGTCAGACCTTCCAGGTAACCCTTAACCTCACCCCATGGGAGACCTAATAATTCGTGGTAGCTTGCCACGAGTCATTCCCACGCCCGTGGGGACCTCAGCTCCTCAGCCCGTACTAACCTCCCCACGAGCCACCTGATGACTCGTGGGGTCTCCTCATGAGTCGTCTAGTGACTCGTCCTGCACTGCTGCAACATTTTCCCAAATTTTCCCGTTTGACTCCCGGGTCTGATTTGTGGCTTCTCGGGGTATAACAATATCTCCCCCTGGGAGCATTCGTCCTCGAATGTTAGATACATGCAGAAAACCCAGAAACAAGTAATCACAATATACAAATACTGATCATTTAAGCCAAAAACTGACGTAATGACTACCCCCAAAAAGAACTATATAGCTGGACTGAATTTATACATCACACACACACACACACACACACACATATATATATATATATATATATATATATATATATATATATATATATCATAAAATAAACTTGCACTCATAAACGAAACATGAAAAACTGAATAGTGGTTTAGGGCAAAAATTGATACCTCAAACTAAAACTGAGCCTCTAGAGAACAAATATGGGCATTTAGCTATCATGTTCGCTTCAGCTTCCCACGTAGCTCCCTCAACGTGCTGATTTCTCCATAACACCTTTAATGAAGCTACTTCCTTGTTCCTCAGCCTCCGAACCTGACGATCCAAGATTGCAATGGGAATTTCCTCATAACTGAGGCTATCCTTCACACCAACACTTTCCACCGGAACCACTAAGACTAGATCTCCCAAGCACTTTTTCAAGAGCGATACATGAAATACGGGATGAACTAAAGATAACTCTGAAGGTAACTGCAACTCGTAGACTACTTTACCTACTCATCTCACAATCCAGTATGGACCAATATAGTGAGGGCTGAGTTTTCCTTTCCTTCCGAATCTCATTACTCCCTTCATGGGAGATACATTCAAAAACACCCAATCATCGATCTTGAACTCAAGCTCTCTTTTCTTTACATTCGCATAAGACTTTTGGCGACTCTGAGCCATTTTCATCCTTTCTCTTATCAACTAAATTTTCTCCATAGCCTCGTGGACTAAATCTAGAACCACTAATGAAACCTCACCGACTTTAAGACACCCAATGGGCGACTACACCTTCGCCCGTAAAGAGCCTCGAATGGTGCCATTTGGATGCTAGAGTGATAGCTGTTGTTGTAGGCAAACTCAATAAGAGTTAAATGCTCATCCCAACTACCCTTTAAATGAATAACGCAAGCTCTCAACATGACCTCGAGAGTATGTATAGTCCGCTCCGCCTGACCATCTGTTTGTGGATGAAATGTCGTGCTAAACTTGACCTGGGTACCAAGTCCCTTTTGAAAAGATCTCCAAACTAGGAGGTGAACTGAGTACCTCTATCCGATATGATGGACAAGGACACTCCATCCAACCTAACCTGCTCTCAGATGTATAATTTGGCATAATCTTCTGCTGAATTGGTGGTTTTGACTAGTAGAAAATGAGCAGCCTTCGTTAACCTGTCCATCACCAACCAAATGGAGTCGTACTGCCTACGACTGTGGGGTAAACATATTATGAAGTCCATGTTGATTTCTTCCCACTTCCAAGTATGAATGTTGATATCCTGAAGTACACCTCCCGGTCTCTGATCCTCAGTTTTCGCTTGTTGGCAATTCAGACACTTGGCTACAAATTCTGCAATATCATTCTTCATGCCATTCCACCAGTAAATTTCCTGCAAGGCATGATACATCTTTGTGGCATCGGAATGGATAGAATATCTTGATCCGTGAGACTCCTGCAACATATAGCTTCTCAAATCACCCATGTTCGGAGGACAGAAGCGACCCTGGTACCGAAGTATACCATCTCCCCCTTTAGAGAAGACCTCTATCTTCTGATTTTGAACAACTTTTTTCAAATTTACCAATGTTGGATCTTCATCTTGTTTAGCCTTCACCTCCATTACCAAGGACGACTCTGATCCGTTCTGAGAAACTATACCACCATCGGTCGAGCCAGCTAACCTAACCCCAACCGTGCAAGTCGATGCACCTCCTTTACCAGCTCCCTCTTGCCTTCACTCACATGCGACACACTCTCCATAAAGAGTCTACTAATGGCATCCGCTACCAAGTTGGCCTTACCGGGGTGGTAAAGGACACTCATGTCGTAGTCCTTAAGTAGCTCCAACCACCTCCGTCACTGAAGATTGAGATCCTTCTGCGTGAACACATATTGTAAGATCTTGTGGTCAGTGAATACATCTACATGAACCCCATGCAGGTAGTGTCGCCATATAATCAAATAAAACACCACCGCGGCCAAGTCAAGATCATGGGTTGGGTAATTCTTCTCGTCAATATTCAGTTGTCTAGAAGCACATGCTATGACTTTTCCGTGCAGCATCAATACATATCCCAGTCCGATTCTCGAAGCATCACAATATACAACAACGCCATTTGTTCCCTTCGGTTAGGTCAATACTAGAGCTAAAGTAAGTCGAGCCTTCAATTCCTAGAAGCTCTTCTCGCAAGCATCTGACCATTGGAACTTCACCTTTTTCTGAGTCAATTTAGTCAGTGGGGCTGCAATGGATGAGAAACCTTCCATGAACTTCCGATAATAACCCACTAAGTCCGAAAAGCTCCTGATCTCCAAAGGGTTTACAGGTCTGGGCCAGCTCCTTACCACTTCTATTTTCTGGGAATCCACCTTTATAGCTTCGTTTGACACTACATGTCCCAAGAATGCAACTGCATTCAGCCAGAACTCACATTTGCTAAACTTGGCCTATAGTTGCCTATCCTTGAGGGTTTGGAGTACCATCCTTAGGTTTGCGGCATGCTCCTCCTAGCTCCTGGAGTATATAAATAGGTCATCAATGAACACTATCACGAACATGTCCAGGTATGCCTTGAATACCGTATTTATCACATCCATAAAAGTTTCAAGGGAATTGGTTAGTCCAAAAGGCATAACAACGAATTTATAATGTCCATACCGGGTCCTGAAAGCAGTCTTCGGGATGTCGCTCTCCTGAACCCTGAGCTGGTGATACAGGGACCTGAGATCTATCTTGGAGAAACATTTGGCACCCTGAAGTTGATCAAATAGGTCATCAATCCTGGGTAAAGGGTATCTATTCTTGACGGTGACCTTGTTCAACTGCCTATAGTCAATACACATCTGAAGAGAACCATCTTTCTTCTAGATGAACAACACCGGGGCACCCCATGGAAACTTACTCAATCTAATGAAACCCTTATCCAGGAAATCCTTCAACTGCTCCTTTAACTCTTTTAGCTCGGTTGGGGCCATTCTATAAGGAGGAATTGATATAGGCTGGGTGTCGGGTAAAAGGTCAATCTCAAAATCAATCTCGATCTCGAGAGGAGAACCTGGTAGGTCATCTGCAAATACCTCGGGATACTCACATACCACGAGGACTGACTGAATGGTCGGAGTCTCAAACGTTGCATCCTTAACCCTAACCAAATGGTAAATACAACCCTTAGAAATCATTTTGCTAGCCTTGAGATAGGAGATAAAGCGGCCTATAGGTACCGCTGAACTACCCCTCCATTCCAAAACTGGTTCACTTGGAAACAGGAACTCCACAGCTCGGATTCTATAGTTAATCGAAGCATAACATGCAAACAACCAATCCATGCCCAAAATAATGTCAAAATAAGTCATAGTCAACTTTACTAAGTCTGCAGAGGTAACATATGCAATACTGTAATGGGGAAACCTCTATATACCTGCCTCGATACGATTGAATCACCAACCGAGGTAGACACAAAAAACGTTTCTGACAAAATTTCAGGACTGACCCTAAAGTTACTAGTAATGGTAGGTGTCAAAAAAGACTGTGTAGCTCCCAGATCTAATAAAGCATAAGCATCAATATGTAAGACTCGCAACGTACTTGTAACCATATTGGGAGAAGTCTCCTGCTCCTGCCGAGTGCCAAGTGCATAAAACCAGTTCTGGCATTGGCCGCCAGCTGGACCAGTTGAAGCACCCTGCTGAGTAGGACGTGCCACTAGAGCTGCTGAACTAGCTGCTAGAGCGCGGGCTCCACCACTCCCTGACCTGGTTGTAGGGCAGTTCCTAAGCCTGCTTCCAGGTTTTCCACACTCGAAACAAGCAAGCATCTAAGCCCACCAATCACCTCCCTAGGTGGTTCTTGCCACAACTAGCACAATATGGGAATGTGCACTCCGTGTGCATGCTACTCTAACCCCTCGAACCTAAGGCCCTGCTCCTCTAATCATCTTGAGGCCTAGATGGGGTACTGGCTAAAGATGGTGCTGGTGCAATAGACCTGTGCTAAGACTGCAGGTGAGGCCCACCTCCTTGCCCTGACTAGGAGGACATATAGCTCAGTTCTGGCCCTCTTGGCCTCTCTCTGCCTCATATGAGCTACCTCCATCTGCTGGGCATAAAGGACTATCTGTGGGTGGTCATATCCTGATGAAGCATGGTTGTTCATTAGTCCTTGTCCAGATACTCGAACTACTCCCTGCACGAATCTACTCACCTGCGCCCTCTGGTCCATTAATAACTCCAAGGCATACTTTGACAGGAGAGTGAACTCAAGTGAATATTCTACCACGGTCATCTTTCCCTATTTGTGGTTAACAAACTCTGCTGCTTTCAATTCCCTCATCTCCTAAGAGAAGAACCTCTCGAGGAAAGGCCATGTGGAACTCATCCCAGCTAATAGGACCCACTCCCGCTACACTGTTGTCCTTCCATTGCTTTTAGCAAATACAATCGACCTCCTTTACTTGATAAGAGACCAAATCAACACACTCCTCATGTCACCCCCATGACCTGAGTGACCTTTAATATTCCTTCAATGAACTCGTGTGGATCCTTGTCCACCTTTGATCCTGTGAACTCGGGAGGGTTCATCCCCAAAAAGTCTCTAATCCGAGCTGTCGCTGCATTGCCATTCTGTGGGACTGTGCAACAACCTATTGGTTTACCTGAGCAGTCAAGGCCTGTGCCAACATCTGAAAAGCCGCCCAAAACTCACCGTGGGTAGCTGTCTCTGGTTCCTGGGGCTCCTAAACAAGTGGGGCTTGTTGATGCCCATGATCATTGCCACCTCCTTGGCCTTAATTATTTCTGTTTCTCCTTCCATTTATTCTTCTAGGATCCATAATTTTCTGCAATCACGAATAGCACAAATTAGAAGGACGAAGAGATTTTTCATCGCAAGACATGGATCATAAAGAAGCGGACATTTCCTTAAAATGTTTAGCAGCCTCTTCATCATAAGTGTGGCACGCTTCACACCCATGAAACATACTCTACCTAACGCGACTTTCAAACTCCTTAGGACATATCTTCACCTATTGCTCTGATACCATGTTTTTCATAACCCGAGAGTACACCCGAATAGTAAACACGGGACAAGGAGACCCAAAGGACCCCAAGTCAATTCATGGCATGAGCATGTAACTAAACCATTCACATAAGGCGGATGAATTAGCTTAATGGTCATGAACTGAAATAAAATCGAGGTATGAAATGTAAGAAACAACAATACATGATCCAAGCATAAACAGTTGAATACTACAAATAGGTCTGAAAGAATCTAATAATAATAGATGGGTTGAAGGGACAAGACCCCAACTAACCCCAACATTCTGAAAACAAAAAGATAGGAAAAACACCGAACATGAAGCCCTCGATTCATGAGGACTCACCACTGAGAACTGAGAGCAAGCTAAGAGCGATGTTGAACCTGCGACTGGATCCTGTCTCATAAAATGATACAACATAGAGAATATGCGGGTCAGTTCTTGGAATGTACTGTGTATGTGAGGTATGCAAGATAATACTTAAAACATAAAAGTTATGGTAGTGGGGACATCATGATCACAAAGACTGAAATTATAAGTATATTGTAACGCTCAAGATTTCCAAAATACTCGTAAACCTTTCATAGTCATAACATGAGAGAAAAACATTTCATAAAACATAACTTGAGCCAAAAGAACATAATAATTCATGCATTAAAATAATGAGGAACACCGGGAGATTTCTATAACCGACATAACCCATATGAGAACACATGGAGCCCGACCTGTAAGCCTAGTCGTAGGCCGTTTGTACCTTGCAAAGGGAATGAACCATGAAATGCGTGATATCACTCGTGAAGGCCCCATAATAAAGAAAGTGACAGTCACAAAGGAGGTCCCAAACTTAACCTATGGGGGCACATAGTATTGAGATTCGTGGCGTAACCTAGGCCCCAAACCTACTCGGTGTTAAGTACTACTCCCAAAACATGCAACATGCTCATAGAAATTTATACATGACATGCATGGCTAGTTAAATCCTGATAATCATAACATGCTTGAGAATTCGTAATACTAGCCATGGAATTAGACCCGTGGATCAGCCAAAATCATTGTTCATAAATCATGAGCGACATGTGGGAATTGCCTAGAATTTCAACCATACTTGAAATTCTTGATTTATAGGAAACATGATCATAATAACACAGGTAATTGAAAACATGCTTAAAGTTCAAAAGTTCATGTCATGCTTGAGAAATAACCATAACCATGAATTTCACTAAAATCCTCATGATTTAGGCACATATGCTTTGAGATATTAAATCACCCAATATTGAATAAAACAAGTTACAAAAGCCCAATAATTCAAAACCCATGCTTTTGGACATGCTACGACACGCTCAAATCGAGTTTTGAGGAAACATGCATTTGGGTTATGACCCATCAAGAATCGGTAACTTAAACATAGAATTAGGGAGAAATTTGGCATGGGTAGGGAATAAACCACCCATTCAAAATCCCACATACCTGAAACTCCTTGATTCTTAACTCCCTTGAAAATCCCTAGTGGAAACTTGGAGAATTTGAAGAAGACACTTGAATCCCTTTCCTCTTTCCTCTCTACTCTTACATGTATCAAATGAGCTTTATCATGAATGATTTCCCATTAAAAGACCCTATCCCAACCTTTAAAAGACGTAGTTTAGGTCTTAGGAGCGTAGCAAATTACAAGAAGGCCTTTACTAATTCACAGGAAATAACTGTCGGGTGACCTGACGACTCGTTTAGGACGGGCAACGAATCATCGTGTCGCACGTCAAGTACACTAGATGCCAGGTCGGCTGGGCTCATAACGGGTGACTCCACGACATGTCACCAGTGACCACGAATCGTGCTCATCGTCTGTCAAGTACACTGCCTCTTCCTCAATTAAATTTCCATGGGCTTGCTCAAGACCCACCTCATGAGTCATTTGGACTGGCCACGACTCGTGGGGTCCCATTCATTAGGTGCACTAGTCAGACCTTCCAGGTAACGCTTAACCTCACCCCATAGGAGACCTGACGACTCGTGGCAACTGACCACGAGTCTTTCCCACGCCCGTGGGGACCTCAGCTCCTCAGCCATACTAGCCTCCATACCAGCCACCTAACAACTCGTGGGGTCTTCTCACGAGTCGTCTAGTGACTCATCCTGCACTGGTGCAACATATTCCAAAATTTTCCTGTTTGACTCCTGGGTTTGATTCATGGGTTCTCGGGGTATAACATCTAGCCTCATATCTGCTTCAGTTTCCCACGCAACTCCCTTAACATGTTGATTTCTCTATAAAACCTTTACTAAAGCTACTTCCTTATTTCTTAGCTTCTGAACCTGACGATCAAGTATTTCCACCAGAACCTCTTCGTAGCTCAGCCTATCCTTCACACCTACACTCTCCATCGGTACAACCATAGCCAGGTAACCCATGCACTTATTCAAAAGCGACATAAGAGACACCGGATGCACTGACGCCAATTCTAAAGGCAACTCCAACTCATACACTACCTTGCCAACCCTTCTTTCAATTTGGTACGGGCCAATATAACGGGGAATGAGTTTCCCTTTCTTTTCCAATCTCATCACTCCCTTCATGGGAGATACCTTTAGAAACACCCAATCATCTACTTAAAACTCAAGTTCTCTCCTCCTCATATCCACATAGGACTTTTGATGACTCTGGGTTATTTTCAACCTTTCCCTTATAAGTTGAACCTTCTCCATAGCCTTATGGACTGAATCTAGTCCTATCAATGCAGCATCACTGACTTCGAACCAACTAATAGGTGATCTACATATCCACCCATAAAGAGCCTCAAATGGAGCCATCTGAATGGTGGAATCATAGTTGTTGTTATATGCAATTTCAATGAGAGGCAAACAATCATCCCAATTACCCTTAAAATCAATCACACATGCCCTCAACATATCATCAAGAGTCTGAATGGTCCGTTAAGCCTAATCATCTATTTGCTGGTGAAATGTTATGCTAAGCTTGACATGGGTACGGTCCCTTCTGAAATGATCTCCAAAACTAGGAGGTAAATTAGGTACCTATATTTGATATGATGGAGAAGGGCACTCCATTCAACTAAACTAACTCCTGAATATACAACTTAGCATAATCCTCCGCTGAATTAGTAGTTTTGACCGGTAAAAAATAAGCTGCTTTAGTCAACCAGTCTACAACAATGCAAATAAAGTCATACTGTCGGCGAGTATGAGGCAACCCCGTAATGATGTCCATATTGATTTCCTACCAATTATAATTAGGGATACTAATGTCTTGAAGCACACCTCCGGTTCTTTGATGGTTAACCTTCACCTGTTGACAATTTAGTCACTTAGCCATAAACGTCGCTATGTCCTTCTTCATGACATTCCACCAAAAGACTTCGCGTAGGTAACGGTACACCTTGATAGCACTTAGATGTATAGAATATCTAGAACCATGAGCCTCATGCAACATCCACTCCCTCAAGTCATCCATGCCCGGTACACACAAATGACCCTGATATCAAAGTTCACCATCTTCCTCTTGGGAGAAATCCTCCACCTTCAGATTTTGAATGGCTACCTTCGACATTACAATATAGGATCCTCATATTTTCTAGCTTTGACCTTTGTCACAAAGGAAGATTCTAATCCATTCTAAACAATGATGCCACCATCCTTCGAGTCAATAGGACAAACTCCTAGTCGTGCAAGCCAATGCACATCCTTCACTAACTCTTTCCTCTGCTAATCTACATGGGACACACTCTCCATAAAGTTCCTACTAAGAGCGTCTGCGACCACATTGGCCTTGTCCGGATGATAAAGGACACTCATTTATAATCTTTAAGAAACTCTAACCACCTTTTATAACGTAGATTTAGATCCTTCCAGGCCAACCTAGTCAATGGTGCTTCAATGGATGAAAACACTTCAAGAAAGCTCTGGTAGTAACTATCTAAACCCAAGAAACTCCTGATATCCGAAGGGCTTACTGGTCTAGGCCAATGCTTCATAGCATCTATCTTATGAGAGTCCACCTGTACGTACTCACTTGACACCAAATGACCCAAAATTGCTACCAAGCTTAACCAAAACTCCTACTTGCTGAACTTAGCATATAACTAGTGATCCTTAAGAGTTTGTAGTACAACTCTCAAACGAGTGGCATGCTCCTCCTCGCTCAAAGAGTATATGAGAATGTCATCTATGAACACGATCACGAACATATCTAAATATGGATTGAACACACTATTCATCAAATTCGTAAAAGCTGCAGGAGCATTCATTAGTTCAAAATACATAACTACAAACTCATATTAACCATACCGAGTCCTGAAGGTTGTCTTCGAAATGGCACTCTCCCGCACCCTAAGCTAATAATACCTGGATCTGAGGTCTATCTTTGAAAAATACATAGCACCCTAAAGCTGGTCAAACAAATCATGAATCCTAGGGAAGGGTTACCTATTCTTGATTTTCACCTTGTTCAATTGCTGGTAATAATTGCACATCCGAAGGAAACTATACTTCTTTTAGACTAAGAGAACTGGTGCACCCCACGAGAATTTGCTAGGTCTGATGAAACCCTTGCCTAAGAGATCTATCAACTGCTCCTTCAACTTCTTTAGCTCTACTGGAGCCATTTTGTAAGGAGGAATAGATATAGGCTGCATATCGAAAAGAAGGTTAATACCAAAATTGATATCCTGCTCGGGAGGATTTCCTGGTAAATCATCTGGAAACACTTCTGGATATTCACACACTGCAGGAACTGATGGGATATTCCAGGTTTAAGACATAGCATCCTTCACCCTAACTAGATGGTACACGCACCCTTTAGAGATCATCTTTCTCGCCTTATGGTATAAAATGAAGCGACCAACAGGAACAGCTGAACTATCCTTCCACTCTAGGAATGGCTCACCCGAAAATCAAAACTCTACCACACAGGTTCTATAATTTACTAAGGTATAACATGCATGTATCCAATCCATGCCAAAGATAACATCAAAATCTATCATGGCTAGCTCTACTAAATCTACTGAGGTGACTTTTTGAAGGACTATGATAGGGCAATTTCTATATACCCGTTGAGCTATAACTATATCACCAACTGGAATAGATACTGAGAAGGTTTCTAATAGGATTTCAGGATAGAATCTGAAACTCCTAGCGACATAGGGCGTCACAAATGATAAAGTAGTCCCTATATTTAGAAAAGCATTTACATCACGGTGGAATACATGTAACATACCAGTGACCACATCTAGTGAAGTCTCCGATTCCTGTCGAGATGCAAAGGTATAAAACCCGTTGTGGTGCTGGCCACCAAATGCACTAGTGGATGCACCCTGCTAAGCTAGGCATGCTGGTGTTGTTGCTTAGTTGGTAGCCTAAGCACGACCTTTATCACTACCCTGTCTAGCAAAAGTATACTCCCCGTGCTTGTTCCTGGGTCTACCACACCTAAAATAGATATCTGACCCAATCGATCACTCCCCTATGTGATTCTTGCCATACTTTCCGCTGATTGAAAAGGTACGCTCTGCCTACATGCTCCTCTATCCCCTCGAACCTGATGATGTGCTCCTCTAATCACCTCGCAATCTAGATGGAGCATTGGCCAATGATGGTGATGGAGCTGTTGACCTCTGATGAGACTATTGGCAATGCTTGCCTCCCGATTTCTACTGGGAGAACCTATAACTGTCTGTCCTGGCCCTTTCGTCCTCCCTCCCTCTTCGATGCACCACCTCCATCTATTGGGCGTACAAAACCAAGACAATGTACTGATGAAGCATAATGGTCCTACAATCCTTGACCAGGTAGTCCGCTACTCTGTTCACAAATCGACTCACGCGAGCTCTCTGATCAGCCACCATCTCTGGTGTATACATGGATAAATGAGTGAACTCTAAAGCATACTCCTGGACTATCATATCATTCTGCTTCAGATTTACAAACTCAGGTATTTTGATTTCCCTCATTTCTTGGGGAAAGAACCGATCAAAAAATGAGAAATGGTACTCATCCCAACTATTGGGGCTCGCTCCAACTGTCCTACTATCCTTCAATTGCCTAAACAAATGTACGCAACCCCTTTCAACTAATACGAGGCTAGATATGCGCACTCCTCCCATGACACCACCATGATCTAGGTGATCTTCAAAACTTCATCAATAAACTCATGCGGATCCTCGCGCACCTTCGATCTGAGAAACTATGAAGGTTTCATCCTCAGAAAATCTTTGACTCTCGCCATTGTCGCATTCCCATTCTGAGGGACATGCGCTACCGCCTTTTGATTGACTAGGGTAGTCCAATCCTGAGCTAACATTTGAATGGAAGCCCTAAACTCTGCATGGACCACTTGCTCAGTCACATGATCCTCAGGGGCTAGTGGGGCCTATTGGTGCCCATCCCCTTTACCATTCTCATGGCCATTTGTGTTTCCATTTCTTCTTTCGTTAACTCAGTGAGGAGGCATGATTTTGCACATGCATATAATACGAGTTATGAGGATAGAGAGATATTTCATCACACGACATAGATCATGAAAGAAGGGAACATTTCCTAGATGTTTCGTAGCCTCTTCGTCATAAGTGTGGCGCATTTCACACCCATGAAAAAGACTCTACTTAACACAACTTTCAAACACCCTAGGATACTTTGAAACCTAAGGCTCAAATACAAAGTGTTTAACGACCCGAACATAGGCTCTAATCGAGACATGGGATAAAGAACACCGAAAGGCTCCAAATCGATCCATGGCATAAACATGATATCTAAACTCCATATAATAATGCGGAAGTATAACATACATAATAGTGGAAGTATGAAAATATAATAAAATCTGAACATCTGAATACATAACATAATTCTAAAGTTGAATACATACTATGTCTGATAAGCTTCTACATACTGATGAGTTGAGGGGACAAGACCCCAAGTAACTCACTGAAAATAGGAGCTAAAAATACTGAACATAAGCTGATAAAAAGGTCCTCAGAGGTTGATAACTCATCGACTCTGGCTGAGGGATACAAACTCTACGGATCAGGCTATCGGCGAGACTAATCCTGAATGATCGAGCCTGTATCATGAAATGATACAACATAGAGTATGCAGTCACTACTTGGAATGTATTGAGTATGCAAGGTAAGTAAAAATAGATAGTTAAAAATACATAAGAGTTCATAAGTGTAGGACAACATGATCATAAAGTAAATATCATAAAGTGAACATATGGACTAAATGTTTTCAAACCATTCGTAAACCAATCATAATCATAATCATAAGAGAAAACATTATAAAACATAACTTGAGCAAAAGTAGCATAAACATAACCATGCATAATTCATGAGGAACAATGGGAGGACTCGTCTTACCCGACACCATCATGGTAGAGCCTTACATGATGCCCTATTATTTCACCCAAATGGTCAGGACCGTCCCCGGCTTGCCAGGCAGGGAGATGTGCGTGCGTGCTGATATCCCATGGATCCAATAATATATATATATATATATATATATATACAATGGCAGATAGTTCCGAGACCACGGGATTTACCTGAACGCCGATCTACTCGGTGGTAGACACTACTCCAAAAATCATGCACGTGAGGGCTCACACAGTAACCATAAAATCATTCATGAAATTCACGGTCAAATAAATAATAACATGATGGATCCCACTTGAAATACATGATTAGCCATGAATAAGGTCCTATGAGTTGCCCAAGCGTCATATATCCATAAATCATGAAAATCATGCATACTTGTAAAATGTTTATATACTTGATATTCATAAATCCATGATGAGTACTTGAGAGAAATCATATCTTAAATAATAAATCATAATTTAGGGCTTAAGAAGATCAAGATCATAATGGAATCATAACTTGACTTTTCATGAAGCATACATAATTGGACATAATTTAATTAAAATGTAAAACTATAAATTAATAGACAAAATAGCTACAAAATATTCCCATAGATCATAGAACTTGATGTGATACACGAAAGGAATTTACCCATAGATATATCATAGAGAATTTCACAAGAATTGGGATAAACACCGTAAGATCATAAAACTTGAATCTAGAATTGAAATTCATGGAACTGAGAAGAATTTAGAGCATGAAAGTGAAAGGAACTCTTATTCATAGCCTTACATACCTGGATAAGTTTTATTTACACTCCCTCTTGAACGCCCAAAGGAAATTGAAGAGAAATTGGGAAATTCTTCAAGCTTGATCTCCAAGGAAGAGCTCTAATTTGCATGTATGGAAGGGTAAGGCTTAGAATAGGTTTAACACTCTTAAAACATTGCTAACTGAGCTTAAAACGATGTAGTTTAGGACCTTAGAGCTTAGAAATTATGAAAATACCCTTAATGAAAAGTCTAGAATTTCTGTACTACCAGTGACAACGAGTGATACCACGGGTTGTCTGTTGATACAATGACCCGTGGTATCCATACGTTACTTCATCTATCATTTCTTAACTTTTCATATCCTGATACAATGACTCGACAGGACGATTCATTACTCCAAACAACGATCCATTGTATCCTCTCGTTACTACCTCTGATGAAACTGCATCTAGACTACTCACGAGTCACACCACTACTCGTACCTTCATCCAACGAGTGTGGGTTCCATCCGTTGCCTCGACTGGGGATCTTCCCTGCTCCTTCCCACAAGAACATACCGCGACTCACTGTTTCTCACAATGAGTTGTACTATGAATCGTATCATCCATTCTTGGTACCCTGGTGACAACCAATGACCCCAACCTACGAATTGTTATATCTTCCTACAGGTCGTCTCATGGACCTGTTACCTCTGAGTCTACTTCTGCAAAGCCTGACCACGACTGTCCCCCACGGGTCGTTAGACCCTCCAATGACTCGTACAACGAGTTGTTCTGAGTAAAATCTCAGATTTGTTTGCTGATTTTCATTTAAAATCCCAAGTCTAGTTTTAGAAACATCCAGGGTATTACAGTTTCTCCGATGTCCTCCAGTGGAGTGTCGATTTTCACTTGATTTCATCCTTTTTACTCCACTTCTTAGTCTTTCTTTGCAACTCAGATACCTACACATAAAAAGGAAAATGGCATAAAATTCATCTAAATGACTTGAAAACTAAGCTAAAGCTCATGCTTAAGAGCCTAATGAGTTTTTAAATTATCAACTCATCAAACCCCCAAACTTGAACCATTGCTTGTCCTCAATTAATGCAATTCTTATCAGTTGAGAAACAGGCCACTCCAAAAGAGTTTATACATTAAAAAACATTGTCACAACCCAAAATGCTCACCCACTCACAGGAAAAGAGAAGCAAATTCCCCTAAAAAATATGCGAAAAAGTTTCAAAAGGCCACCACAATTCAAAGGCATGATTCACAAATGATTTCGTTTTGCAAGACAAGAGCATAGCTTATCCAATGAAATACACATAGAAAATAAATTCATAATCATTGCATATTCAAAGTTTGCCTTAGAGCTTGCACGACTCATGGCTCAATCACACCTTCACATTAATGTAAGTGTGTCCTCAAAAGGAATGATGCCACTCACCAAAGGAGAATCTCTTCTCTTTATCATGAATTAATGCGCACACACAAGGGATTATAGAAAAAGATTATCAAAATCACTCTACCAAAAGAAATATTCATGCACACAACTCGACCCATAGGTTTTCCCTTCATGTAATTCATCACTAATGTAGAGCAACTACACTCAAAATTAATAAGGAAATGCAGGTCATGATGAAGGCTAGGGGTAATGGTTAAACAATTATTTGTATCAAGTGACTAGATCCTCTCTAATGCATTTATGTGAACACTTTAACGTTTCCCATCTATCTTTTTATATCGCTCCACCTTATTACTCCTTTTGGAACCCTTTCCCTCTTTTACTGTTCAAAGACCTTCCTTGTAGCTTCTTTGGCTATCACATTAAGCCTTATCTAATCAAGAGGTAATACCATTTCACTTATCTTTTCTCTTTTGGTACCTTAAGGTTCCTCATCTCATCATTTTGTTCTTTTTTCTCAAAATTTGGTGCTACCTCAGATTTAGGAGTCTTATATGTCCCCTTTTCTTGAAAAACCCCCAAAACATAGGCTCTTTACCTCTTACTCACTGATTTCTTTATCTCTCCCTATGCCTTTGGGTTTTCAGGCCCCCATTTTTCTCATTCGCTCACCACTATCAACCAGGGAGGATAGGTGCCAAGAAGAGGGGATCAAAGAGGGACATTGTCTTGTAATGTGGTTTTCAAGAATAAACAATTCAAAAGGCTCAACATTGTTAGCAATAGAAGACATTTTCAGAGGTCATTTTGGGTAGAGTAACTAGTCAAATGAAATCCCAAAATCATGTTCTAAGTGTAGATACATCAAGGATTTTTCCTTGAGTGACACTTACGGAAAGTTCTAGACAAGAAGCTATGCATGAGATTCACAAAGATCCTTACCAAACAAGGTATGTCATGACCCGAACGTAGGCTCGGATCATAACATGGGACAAGGAGCCCCGAGAGACTCCAAGTCGACACATGGCATGAACATTCATCTAACTTCATAACACTTAAAGTGGAATACTTAGCATATGATATAGAGGAACATAAATGTAACATAACATAGCATGATAAGCGGAACATACTAGAATTACATATTAGCTAAGTACTACAATTAGTCTGAAAGCCTCTATCATACAAAATTGGTTGATAGGAAAACATCCCAAACTAACCTGACAAAACTTAAACAAAAAAAATATCACTGTTTGAACATATGGCCCTCGGAACATGAGAAATCACCAAAAGGGATGATATCTAACTCCGAAAGGGATTACTGAAGGGGCTGAGCCTGAGATCCTGGTCCTGTATTATGAAAGAATACATCATAGGAAGTATGCGGTCAGTACATTGAATGTACCGAGTATGCAGGGTAAGTAAAATGGACATTTAAAATATATAAAATCTCATAAATGATCATAAGAGTAGGACAACATGCTCGTAACATAAATAGCATATGATAACATAAGGCTCAAGGTTTTCAAAACATTAGTAATTCAGTCGTAACCATAATCATAAGAGAAATCTTTATTGAACATGACTTAAGCCAATATACATAATCATAAACATGCGTAAATCATGAGGAACAGTGGGAGATTCTCATAACTGACATAACCCATATGAGCGCACATGGAGCCTGACCTATAGCCCTAGTCGGGAGGGTGTTCGTACCTTGACAAGGGTAGAACCATGAAAATGGCCCATTAGGGAAAGGGGACCTTCATAAGGGAGGTCCAATCATGTCCTACAGTGGCACGTAGTTCTGAGATTCAGGGCAGAACCTAGGCCCCGAACCTACTCGGTGTAAAATACTACTCTCAAAACATATATAGTGCTCATACTATATTATACATGAGATTCATGGGATAGTTAAATTATGATAATCATAAAAATGCTTGTAAATTCGTGCACTAGCCATGAGGGTAAGGCCCTTGAGTCAGCCAAAAACACAATTAGTAAATCATGGGATTCATGCATACTTGTAGATCATACATAAATGTTGAAAATCATCAAATAATAATGGGTATTTGAATAAATTCGTATTTTAAATCATAAATCATGATGGGTTTATTAATATCAACAATTTAAATATAGATCATAACTCGATTATCATAGAACTTGCATAATTAGGCTTTATTTAGTAGAATTTGAAATCAACAATTTTATAATCAAAATTGTTGTAGAATCTGATCATATTTCAGAAAATGTAATATAAATCACATAAAAAAAACCCATTAATAGATCATTAGAATCCCATAAGATTTAAGTTAAAACCCCATAAGATTTTTGATCAAATTTCATGAATTAGGAAAGATTGGGTATGGGTGTGAATGAAAACACCCATTCATAACCCTACACACCTGGGTAAGATCAATTCTCACCATTCCTTGAAAGCCCAAAGGGAAATTGATGAAGAACACCTTGAATACTAGCTTGATCACTTCTAAACATTTTGAACTTTGCATACATGAGGATGAATAGGCTAGGAGGGCTTAACCTATCTTATTACACTCATAAAATAACTTAAAACAACATAGTTTAGGACCTTATATCATAGGAATAACGAAAATACCCTTAATGGAAAACGCTAAAAAATCTACACTTGGTGAACTAATGGGCGCACCAACGAGTCATTTGAGGATACCACGACTCATGGTATTCATCTGTCATCTGCACTGCCAAATCCCTGATATCATGTTCAACCCATGACTCTACAAGATGAGTCGTCCTTTCATCCAACGGGTCATTGATTTGATCGTGGCTTCCCCCTGAAGATCATATACTTCTCCTCACCACGACTCGTTACTTCATCTAATGAGTTGTGGTTGCCTTCCATTAGGTACACTAGAAAATATTGACATTCCATAAAACGACCTCTGACCACGACTTGTTACATCTCATGACAGATTGTCAGATGACCTGTTACATCCCCTAATGCTGAAGTCTAGTACCTATCATGGTTACAAACAATAAGTCGTTGTTCCCAAAAATGAGTCATTACATCACTCGTTGTTTCCACTATCACCAGATCTACACTTCCCACGACTGTTTCCAATGGGTCGTTGATTGGACAAATGATCCATTGGGTCGTCCGTCCTGCAACATTTTCCCCAATTTTTAGCCAACTTCCATTTTTCATCCTGAGTCTAATCTCATGCACTTTGAGGTATTACAATATCTCCCCCTTGGTAACATTCGTCCTCGAATGTTGGAAACAAGCAGAAAATAGAGACATGCAATCATTACACTAAAATACTGATCATTCAAATCGAAAACTAACGGAATGACTATCTCCGATTCAAAATACATAGCTGAATTGGTTTCATGATTCACATACACATCCATATACATAAAAGAAACTTGAACACATGAACTGAACATGAAAACTATTTAGAGATTTAGGGTAAAACTGAAACCTCATGTTGGAACTGAGGCGGCAGAAAATAAATGTGGGTATCTAGCCATCATATCCGCTTCGGCTTCCCCGGTAGCTCCTTCAACATGTTGATTCCTCCATAACATTTTAACTAAAGCTACTTCCTTGTTCCTTAGCCTCCAAACCTACCAATCCAATATTTCCACCAAAACCACCTCATAGCTAAAGTCGTCTCTTCCACCAACACTGTCCACCGAGGCAACTAGAGCTGGGTCACCCAAACACTTCTTCAAAAGTGATACATGAAACACCGAATGCACGTAAGATAACTCCGAGGGAAACTCCAATTCATACGCCACCTTTTCAACTCTTATCACAATCCGGTAGGGGCCAACATAGCATGGACTAAGTTTCCCTTTCATGTCGAAGCGCATCAATCCCTTCATGGGAGACACCCTCAGAAATACCCAGTCATCGACTTCAAATTCTAATTCTCTTCTTCTCACGTGTGCATAAGACTTTTGGAGACTCTGGGCAGTTTTCAACCTATCTTTTATCAACTAAACCATCTCCATTGCCTCATAAATCGAATCTGGCCCTATCATTTCCGACTCACCAACCTCAAACCATCCAATAGGCGATCTACATCGCCACCCATAGAGAGCCTCGTACGGCGCCATCTAAATACTAGAGTGATAGTTGTTATTGTAGGCAAAATCGATCAGGGGCAAGTGATCATCCCAACCACCCTTGAAGTCAATCACGTATACCCTCAACATGTACTCAAGAGTCTGGATTTTCCGCTCCGCTTGACCATCCGTTTGCGGGTGAAATGCTGTGCTAAGCTTAGCCCGCATACCAAGCCCTTTTTGAAATGACCTCCAAAACTGATAGGTAAATTGAGTACCTCGATCTGAAATGATGGATAAGGGAACTCCATGCAATCAAACTAAATCCCGGATATATAGTTTGGCATAATCCTCTGCCGAGTCCGTGGTTTTGACCGGTAGAAAATGAGCAGCCTTAGTCAACCTATCTACCACAACCCAAATGGAATCATATTGTCAATGAGTACAAGGTAATCCTATTATGAAATCCATGTTAATCTCTTACCACTCCTAAGTAGGAATGTTGATATCCCGAAGTACGCCTCCTGGACTTTGATGTTCAAACTTTACTTGTTGACAGTGTGGACACTTGGCTACGAATTCTGCAATATCCTTTTTCATGTTGTTCTACCAATAGATTTCGCATAAATCATGATACATCTTGGTGGCACCCGGATGGATAGAATACCTGGATCCATGAGCCTCATGCAACATCCAACTCCTCAAATCAATGACATCCGAAACATATAGTTGACCCTGGTACCAAAGCACACCATCTCCTCCTCGGGAGGAGACCTCCACCTTCTGAATTTGAACGACTTCCTTTAACTTTACCAAAATTGGGTCCTCATCTTGTCTAGCTTTCACATTAGTCACCAAGGGCGACTCTTATCCATTCTGGACAACAACACCGCCATTTGTTGAGTTAACCAACCTCACTCCCAACCTAGCGGGTCGATGCACATCTTTCACCACCACCCTCTTCCCCTCATCCACATGGGACACACTCTCCATACAGAGTCTGCTAAGTGCATCCACTACTACATTAGCCTTACCCGGATGGTAAAGGACACTCATTTCATAGTCCTTGAGTAGTTCCAACCACCTCTTTTGTTGAAGATTGAGAACCTTTTGCCTGAACACATATTGTAAGCTCTATGGTCCATAAACACATCCATGTGGACCCCATACAAATAATGTCGCCATATCTTAAATGCAAACACCTCCGTGACCAATTCAAAATCATGGGTCGGGTAATTTTTCTCATGGACTTTCAATTGTCTAGAGGCATATGCTAGCACTTTCCCACGTTGCATCAATACACACCCGAGTTCGATTCTTGAAGCATCATAGTACACCACGAAACAGTCAGTACCGTCCAGGAGAGTTAACACTGGTGTTAAAGTAAGTCGAGTCTTCAACTCTTGGAAGCTCTTCTCACAAGCCTCCGGTCATTGGAATGTCACCTTCTTATGGGTCAATTTTTTCAAAGGTGCCACAATGGATGAGAAACCTTCAACAAACCTCTGATAGTAGCCAGTTAAACCCAAGAAACTCTGAATATCAGAAGGATTCACTGGTCTAGGCCAATTCTTTACCACCTCTATTTTATGAGAATCCACCTTGATACCACATTGCCTAAAAAAGCTACGAAGTTCAACCAAAACTCGCACTTGCTGAACTTTGCATATAATTGGCGATCCTTCAGAGTCTAAAGCACTATACTAAAATGACCGGCATGTTTCTCCTCGCTCCGAGAGTATATCAAGATGTCATTGATGAACACAATCACGAACATATCAAAGTATGGATTGAACACCCTATTCATCAAGTCCATAAAAGCTGCAGAAGCATTCGTTAGTCCAAAAGACATAACTACAAACTCATAATAACCATATCGTATCCTGAAAGCTATCTTTGGGACGTCGCAATCCCGAACTCTAAGTTGATGACAATCGGATCTAAGATCTATCTTTGAGAAAAAGTTGGCACCCTAAAGCTGGTCAAATAAATCATCAATCTTTGGTAGAGGATACATGTTCTTGAGGGTGAATTTGTTCAATTTCCAATAGTCAATGCACATATGAAGGGAAGGATCCTTCTTTTGGACATATAAGACTGGTGCACCCCATGGAGACTTGCTTGATCTAATGAAACCCTTATCTAACAGGTCCTTCAACTGATCCTTCAACTCTTTTAGCTCGGGTGGAGCAATCATGTAAGGAGGTATAGATATAAGTTGCGTGTTGGGGAGAAGGTCAATACCAAAATTTTCCCTCTCGGGAGGAACACCTAGTAAGTCATCGGGGAATACTTTTGGGTACTCACGCACCACCAGAACTGAATGGATAGTTGGGGTCTCAGACTCAACATCGTTAACCCTAACTAAATGATACATACAACCCATGGAGATCATTTTCCTATCCTTAAGATAGGAAATAAATGACCTACATGCACGGCTGAACTACCCTTCCACCCCAAGACTGACTCACTCGGAAAGCAGAACTCCACCGCATGGGTTCTACAATTAACCAAAGCATAACATCAATACAACCAATCCATGACAAGAATAATATCAAAGTCATTCATGGACAACTCTACAAGGTCTGCGGAGGTGACGTTATGCAATATAGTGATCGGGCATCCTCTATACACCCGTCTAGCTACAATCGAATCACCCACTGGAGTAGAAACTTAAAATTGTTCTGACAGAGTCTCAGGAATAACTCCAAAGCTACTAGCAATATAAGTTGTCACAAAAGACAAGGTAGCCCCTGGATCTAACAAAGAAAAAACATCAAGATGAAACACCTATAACATACTAGTGACTACATCCGGTAAAGTCTCCTGCTCCTAACGGGTCGCAAGGGCATAGAACCTGTTCTAGCGCTGACTTTCAACTGATCTAGTTGAGGGACCCAGCTGACGGGGATGTGTTGCTAGAGCGGCTAAACTAGCGGCCAGCATACGAGCTCCGTCGCCCCCTAATCTAGCCAAAGGGAAATCCCCGAGTCTGTGTTCGGGTTTGCCACACTCGAAAAAGCATCTATGCTAACTAGGCACCATCCTGGGTGATTGTTGCCGCACCCCGCACAAGCTGGGAAAGTGCGCTCTATCTGCATGCCATCCTAGCCTCTCGAATATGAAGCCCTACTCTTCCGATCCCCTCATGATCTAAATGGTGTTCTGGCTGATGATGGTGCTGTAGAAAAAGACCTGTGCTGAGACTGCTGGATCTGTCCACCCCCCCATCTGGCTTGAGAAATTCCATAATTGTCTGTCCTGGCCCTCTTGGCCACTCTTTGCCTCTGATATACTAACACCATTTGCTAGGCATGCAACACTATGCGGGGAAAATCTATAAACCAATGCAGCATGGCGATCCTACAATCCTTATCCAGGAAGTCCGCCACTCCATTCACAAATCAGCTCACTCGAGCCCTCTAATCTTCCACTAACTATGGCGTATAATTGGATAAATGGGTGAACTCCAGAGCGTACTCCTGAACTGACATATAACCCTGCTTCAGATTTACAAACTCTGCCGCCTTTAGTTCCCTCATATCACGAGGGAAGAGCCGATCTAGAAAGGCCGCATGAAACTCCTCCCAACCAATAGGGCCTGCCCCTACTGCCCTACCATCCCTCCATTGCTTGAACATTATATGTGTCACCCCTTTTAGCTGATAAGAGGCCAAATCAACACACTCTCCATTTTTCACCCCCATGACCTGGGTGATCTTTAGAATCTCGTCGATGAAGTAGTACGGGTCCTCATCTACCTTGGACCCCAAGAACTCCGGTGTGTTTATCCTCAAGAAATCTTTGACTCGAGCTGACGCCACATTTCCATTCTGTGGAATATACGCAACATCCTGCTAATTGACCTGAGCGGTCAAGGACTGTACAAGAATTTGGATAGCCGCTCAAAACTAAGCATGAGAAATTGGTTCTGGTGCCCAGTTCTCCTGAACGGATGGGGCCTGCTGGTGCCCATTACCATTGCCATCCTCGTCGCCCTCACCATTCCAATTTCTTCTACCATTCATTCTTTGAGGAGCCATGATTCTGCAATCGCGAATAGCACGTATTAGAAGGATAGAAAGACTTTTTATCGCACAACATAGATCATGAAAGAAGGGAACATTTCCTAAACGACTCGTAGCCTCTTCTTCATAATTGCGGCGTGCTTCACACCCATGAAAAAGACTCTAGATAAAGCAGCTTCCATACACCCTAAGAGACCTCAAACCTATTGCTCTGATGCCAATTTTTTCACAACCTGAACGTAGGCCCAAATAGTAACATGGGACAAGGAGCCCCGAGAGACTCCAGGTCGATCCATGGAATGAACATTCATCTAACTTTATAACACTTAAAGTTGAATACTGAGCATACGATATAGCGTAACATAAAGATAACATAACATAGCATGAGAAGTGGAACGTACTAGAATTACGTATTAGTTGAGTACTACAATTAGTCTGAAATCCTCTATCATTCCAGATGGGTTGATGGGGAAACATCCCCAACTAACCCGACAAAACTTAAATAAAAGAAACATCACTGTTTGAACATATAGCCCTCAGAACAAGAGGACTCACCAAAAGGGCTGATAGCTAACTCTGAATGGTACTGCTGACAGGGATGAGCCTGAGAGCGGGTCATGAAACAATACAACATAGGAAGTATGAGGTCAGTGCGTGGAGTGTACCGAGTATGCAACGTAAGTAAATAGACATTTAAAATACATAAAAGCTCATAAAAAATCACAACAGTAGGACAACATGCTCATAACATAAATAACATAGGATAACACAGGGCTTAAGGTTTTCAAATGATTCATAATTTAGTCGTAATAATAATCATAAGAGAAAAGATTTATTGAACATGACTTGAGCCAATATACATAATCATAAACATGCATAAATCATGAGGAACAATGAGAGATTCTCATAACGAATATACCCCATATGAGCACACATGGAGCCCGACCTGTAACCCTAGTCGGGAGGGTATTCGTTCCTTGCCAAGGGTAGAATAATGAAAGTCATGATATCACCATGAAAAGGGCCAATTAGGGAAAGGGGAAAGTCACAAGGGAGGTCCCATCATGTCCTACAATGGCACGTAGTCCTGAGATTCGAGGCAGAACCTAGGCCCCGAACCTACTCGATGTTAACTACTACTCCTAAAACATATATAGTGCTCATAGTATATTATGAATAAGATTCATGGGCTAGTTAAATCAAGATAATCACAAACATGCTTGTAAATTTGTGCACTAGCCATGAGGGTAAGGCCCGTGGGTTGGCCAAAAACGTAATTAGTAAATCATGGGATTCATGCATACTTGTAGATCATACATAAAATTTGCAAATCATCAAATCATAATGGGTATTTGGATAAATACATATTTCAAATCACAAATCATGATGGGTTTATGTATATCAACAATTCAAATAAATATCATAACTCGATTCGTCATAGAACATGCATAATCGGGCTTAATTTAGTAAAATTTGAAATCAATAATTTTATAATGAAAATAGTTGGAGAATTTGATCATATATCAGAAAATATAATATAAATTAATAATGAAAATAACCCATTAATAGATCATTAGAATCCCACAAGATTTAAGTTAAAACCCCATAAGATTTTTGATCAAATTTCACGAATTAGGAAAGACTGGGAATGGGTGTGAATGAAAACACCCATTTATAACCCTACATACCTGGGTAGGATCAATTCTCACCACTCCTTGAAAGCCCAAAGGGAAATTGATGAAGAACACCTTTAAGACTAGCTTGATCACTTCTAAACTTTTCTAACTTTGCATGCAAGAGAATGAATAGGCTAGGGGGGCTTAACCTATCTTTTTACACTTAGAAAATAACTTAAAACTTCGTAGTTTAGGAGTTTAGAGTGAAGGAATGATGAAAATAACCTTAATGAAAAATCCTGAAAAATCTACACTAGGTGAACTAACGGGCAACGAGTCGTTGGAGGATACCATGACTCTTGGTATTCTTCCGTCATCTGCACTGCCAAATCCCTGATCTCATATTCAACCCCACGACTCTACAGTACGAGTCATCCATTCATCCAACGAGTCATTGATTTGATTGTGGCTTCCCTCTGCAGATCCTATACTTCTTCTCACCACGACTTCTCACTTCATCCAACGAGTCGTGGTTGCCTTCCATTAGGTCCACTGGAAAATATTGACATCCCATACAATGACTCATGACCATGACTCGTTACATCTCACGATGGGTCATGGGATGACCCGTTACATCCCCTAATACTGATGTCCAGTACCCATAATGGTTACAAACGACTACTCGTTCCCAAAAATGAGTTGTTACATCACTCATTGTTTACACTGTCACCAGATCTACACTATCCATGACTATTTCCAATGGTTCGGTTGTTGGACGAATAATCTGTTGGGTCATCCATCTTGCAACATTTTTCCCAGTTTTCAGCCAACTTCCATTTTTGATCCCGGATCTAATCTCAGGCACTTTTGGGGTTTTACAAGGCACCAAACCCATAGGGTCCACAAAAGTCATTATCATCACAAGATTTTGATTCATGAGATTAGAGCATGCAAATTAATATGCTAAACAAGAATGTATGACAAAAGAGTGCTACTTTTCTTATTTCAAATGCCCATTTCTTATTTTCATGTCACATCTCAAAATTTTTGGTGGTACCTCTCAAAACAGCTCCACAGAAGACTTAATAAGGATGTGCAATTTCCATTAAGAGTCATATCACAATCTATCATCGGGAAGTGCCAACCCGGTTCGACAATAAAAAGAAAAGAAAAAATAAAATGCTCCTTGGGAAAGAACCATGATATGAAGAAAACACTTGGAGTTTGATTACTATTCTACTATTTAAGCAGGCAAACAAAAGATTTGAGTCACAATGCAACATTTGGTAATTTAAAGCAAAGACCCAGTTTTCAACACTAACATCCAAAATTCATTCATTTCATTCATTCACAATTTTATCAAAACAACCAACCCGGCAAAGGCAATCATCAACAATACTAAAATGAGCCCGACAAAGGCTAACATCTACTTATCAGATAAAAATAAAAGCCCGACAAAGGCTACATCAACTCATAAATAAAATAGAACATAAATGACCACCTAGAAAGCACTCTGCAAATCTCTCATAAAAAAAGTAGAACATAAATGACCACCGAGAAAACACTCTGCAAATCTCACATTGTATAAATCATCATCATTCAACAAATATGGTCTCAATAATGGAATTGATGGGGGAAAGGGTAGTAAAAAGAAGGGAGATACATGCCATAACAACATCCATATGTAATCAGAATACCATTAACAAGAAAATTAGGAAGTTAAAATTATGTTACCACAATACTAGAATGAGTGTAGAGAATAGATGTGGAAGCTTGAAAGTGCTCAGCAATGGTGGAACTTTTGGAGCTTTGCTTGTAGAGTGTGAAAGTATAGTGAGAGGTAGGTGAGAAGAATGGGGGATTTTATAGGTGAGAAAGGGTAATTGGTATTCGTTGAGGAGAAAGTGGATGTTTAATGGATCTTTAAATGTAGAGGAAGTGGGAGAGAGGGAATATTTGAAATATGGAAAGGTGGGATGTTGGAAAAATGAAAGGAGTGCGGGGAAGTGTTAAAAGGTGGTAAAAAGGGAAGTATAGGAGAATTAAAAGAGAATTTATTAGGTTAGGGTGGGCGTAAAAATATTATGGGGATGGTAGGTCCATGGTTTGACCAGCGGTTCAATGACAGTTTAGAGATTGGGTTCCTGTATTTCGTCGGTGGATCGCCATTTGTGCACCCACTGCTTAGGTATTCTGACTCATATCGATAGTTAAGCGGCATTTCACGAACTTATATTGGCATTCTGTGTGTGACTCATCGGTTTGCCAATTTTTCTCTTAGTTTTCTACTTTCGTAACTCAAGGGTGCGTGGTTCGCGCATTTGGACCAACTGTTAGCCGGTCTAGCAAGGTACCTGCCTTGTTTTGTTCTTCTTGTATTTTCTTCTCACCTACTTAGTCCTAAAAAACAAAAACAATAATGACATTAAAAACATTCAAAATAAGATACTTGGGTTGCCTCCCAAGAAGCGCATTAGTTAATGTTGTGGCACAACGTATCTCTTATTTAAAATTCATTCTCTGAAGGATCATCCTCTGGCTCAGGCTTATCCATATAAAATCCTCCATAATCATTCTCCTCATGCGGCACTGCAATCACTTTTCATTCATCAGGAGGTTCAATAGATTGGCACACCTTGAAGGTAACCTCTTTACCTCCAACCCGAAACTTGAGTTTACGTAGTTCCACATCTACCAGAGATCTACCTATGGCGAGCAATGGTCTACCCAAGATAATTGGTATTTCTACATTCATCTAACAATAAAAAAACACAAAATTAGCTAGTAGAATAAATTCATCTACCCTTACCAATACATCCTTTAAAACACCCACAAGTTTCTTGATAGAGCAATCAGCCATTAACAATTTCATTGATGTAGATTTGGTTTTCCCAAGCCCTTATTACTTGAAGGTTATGAGGGGCATTAGATTTATACTTGCCCCAAGATCACAAAGGGCTTTCTTGAACACACACAATCCAATTGTGCAAGGGATTATGAAGGCTCCCATATCCTCCTATTTTGGGAAAAGATTGCTCATCATTGTAACACTACAATGATGTGTTTTCTCTCTGGTGCCCATATCTAAAATGTTCTTCTTCTTCAACAGCTCTTTCATGAACTTTGCATATCCGGGCATTTGATGTAAAGCATCCACCAACGATACATTTATGGAAAATTTGTGGAACATGTCGATAAACTTGCTGAACAGATCATCCTTTTTTTTTCATGGCTAACCACTATGGATAATGAGGTGGAACTCTTGGTTCTTGGTCTTTCTCACTTGAGGCCTTCATGCCTACCTCTTCTTCATCAGGATTTGAGGGAACTTCATCAACATCTCGCTCACCTTCATCCTCAACAACATCACAACCATTTTGTGCTTTTGGCACCGAATCAGATTCTACTTCATCATTTTCCTAAGTAGCAAAAACATCCTTGGGCTTAACACTTGCATCTCCAAGCATTTTACCACTCCTTTTGAAAACATCCATTCATTGATTATCCTTCTTAGGGTTTGGCATTGTATAACTGGGAAGTGTTCCCTTCATTCGGGGTTTCATCTGACAGGATAAGTGGTACATTTGAGGTTCCAAATGCTTAATGGAAGCTGAGTGTGAACTTACAGTTTGAGCATGGTTATACACCTCCCCTTTTAATTCCTTGCCTCGTTGTTGGTTGATTCCACTTTCTTGAGAACCTTTGCTAACATCTCTTCAATTTTCGACCTCCCTGCATCTCTCACACCTGGTTGAGCTTGGACGTTCTAAACTTTAGAAGGGGGAACATATGGACTCGAACTTCGGTGATAGCGCTCCCCCTCACAATTTTGCTCTCTATTCTCTCATTTCTCTCGGGCCATCCCTATAGGTCGCAGTTTCTTATACCTTTGGTTCTGTTCCCGTCAATGCCAAGGGCCTTGATTAGTTCCTTCATACTCAGGTCGAGAACCCCCATCTAATTTTTCATGTATTGGTACTCCTCCTCGTATCTTGGTTGCGACCATTCTCCTTCAAAGTGCATTGGACCTTGCATTCCTACATCATTCACAACATTAAGCATGGCCCCCATCACATGTTTAGTCATTAACTCCAGGTGAGTCATCATTTTTCAAGATTTTCATCTCGCTCTTCATCTCATTTTTGCATTTCCACTACTAACAAACTAGAACCAACATCATGTGACGGTACATTAGTCTTCCTTATATGCCATGCTTGATTCATCTTTGTCATTCTATCCAAGAGGGACTTAGCTAACCCATACCGTCTGATCCATAATTGATCCTCTGGTTAAACTATTGGCAACAGATTTACTAATGGAGTCTAGTTCTTGGTAAAAGCATTGAAGGAGCATACCATCAGGGAGACCCTGGTTAGGGCAAAGGGAAACATTCTTCTTGAACCTTATGCATGCTTCATGAAAAGGCGTCTCTGGCTCTTGCCTAAAATTTGTAATATCAACCCTCGACTGCAACATTTTAGAGGGAGGGAAAAGATAATCCTAAAAAGCTTCAGTCAGTTCTTGTGACAAGGTGATACAACCCAGAGGGAGCTCCTCTAACCACATAGTCACCACTCCTATTTGGGAGAACGAAAAGAGCCTTAACCTAATAGAATCTTGACTTATATTCATTATGTTAAAGGGTTGGAAAATCTATAATAAATTCCTCAAGTGGCGATTTGCATCCTCACTCGGTTTACCCTCGAAGAGCCTTTTCATCTGTGACATTGTACTTGTGACATGAAACACTGTATTTTGTACCGTGGCTGCTAGGTGAATGCCCTCTACAACTTCAGGCATAACTGGGTTATCCTCATCGTGCTCCATGTTACCTTCAAACACTAGTCCCTGAGATGCAGGACTAACTCAAATTAACAAAAAACACAAGGATATCAAACACTAGTCCCTGGAAACGATGCCATTTTTGATAACATCAAAAATACACCCCTCTTAATGAAAGAGCGTACGTGGTTGTTGCTCAAAACAAATATTCCTAACAGATGTCCGAGTCAAATTCCTCAGAGACTAGTGAATGATTTGCAATAGCGTTGTTTTAGGAAATTTGGATTTAGTCTCACCAATCAAGGGAAATAAAAAAGTAAACTTTTTGGGAAAAATTAAGTCAACAATACTGTAGATTCTAATGAGCAAAGACTAGAGGTCTGGTGTAGATGGGGTGCTAATCAAATAAGGATATGCTAGCTCATCAGATCGTTGTGAAAAAGTGTAATTAACTTTGGACAAGATGGCGCCCTAAGTTTTTTTAACCTCATAGACGCCTTTATCTCGAATCCTTTCAAACCTCAAGACACAATTCAATTAGCCCAATAGAGTTTGGATTAATAGTTGAGCTATCTCTGGTCATAAACTTCTAATTAGGATTATGAATATGAGTTTTGGTGATTTCTAACTGCTATACCCCAGAAACCCAAGGATCAGACACGGGAGTTGAAATGGAGAAAAACTGAAATTCTGCACCAGGTCACAGAACGGGTCATTAGGTGACCCGTGAGGAGTGACCACGAGTCGTGAAGTGAGGAGTGACCACGAGTCGTGAAGTGACTCGTGGTCAAGAAAGGAGGTTGAAAGGTCTTGGGAGACCACGGGCATGACCATGAGTCATGGTCAGACCACACGACTCGTGAGGTCACCCATGGCCTGGACTGGATGCTTGGAAGGAGTTTTGGACAGTGGGGATCACGGGTGGTGACCACGAGTCGTGGTCAGACACCACGACTCCTGGGGTCCCTCGTGGGGTCCCTTGATGAATTTTTGGAGGTGAACATGATGACTCAAGGCCACGAGTCATGGGCCCTGGTGACGAGTCATCTAGTCCCTTATGGGGACTGGCAGTCAACAAAATTCTGTGATTTAATTAAGGGCTTTTTCGTAATTCCTAAGTCCTAGGATCCTAAACTATGTCATTTTAACCTCTGAAAGGTGGGTTTAAGAGGGGAAAGACAAGCGTAAGTTTAATTCATGCACGCAAAGGAGTAGAAGGGTGCTAGAGGGGTGATCAAGGTGATTTCAAGTCTATCTTCCTCAAGTTCCTCTTGGGAAATCTAGGAAGTGTAAAGATTTACCCCAAATCAGGTATGTAGGGTTTGAATAGGTGGTTTAATCCACACCAATGCCCAATTCTCCCTAATCTAGAAATTCTATAATTCAATTCTTCTGGGGTTTTAAACCAATGCATTAATCCTCAAGAAATCGATATGGGTATGTTACTAGTATGTCAAAATTGACCAGTTTTGAATAATGGGATGATTTTATATTGTATTAAATCACTATTTTGTATACTAGTGTTTTAAACTTAAGGATCCCAATTTTGAGAAGTCCATTAAAAGTTAATGATTATGATGATTTTACAAGAATGATGAAAATTTTGATTTAGAAGCATGTTTTCAATTACCTATGTTTTTTTTATCATGTTTTACAGCAAATTGAGTATTTCAAGTATATTTAAATATCAGGCAACATGTCAAGCAGGATTCATGATTTATGACTTTGGCCGACTCACGAGCCCGATTTCATGGCTAGTTCACGAACCTTCAAGCATGTTTATGATTACCATGATTTAACTAGCCCTTGTATGTCATGTATGTTACTTAATCAGCACGTTGCATGTTTTGGGAGTAGTAATTAACACCGAGTAGGTTCAGGGCCCTGGTTATGCCCCTAATCTTAGAACTACGTGCCACCATAGGTCATGTTTGGGACCTCCCTTCAGACTGTCCCCTTTTTGCCTAATGGGCCTTTCATGAGTGGTATCACGCCTTTCATGGTTCTACCTTTGGCAAGGTATGAACGTCCTCCCTACTAGGTTTATAGGTTGGGCTCCATGTGCTCATATGGGGTATGTCAGTTATAAGAATCTCCCATTGTTCCTCATGGTTTATGCATGTATGAATATGTTTGGTTGCTCAAGTCATGTCCATTAAATTCTTTTCTCTCATGTTTATGATTACGAGAAGTTATGAATGTTTTGAAAACCTTGAGCCTTACGTTTATTTTATGATTTTTCAGCATTATAATCATGTTTTCTGACGTGCCCGATTTGTGCGTCCGCAAGTGTACGGGTCGTGCAAGTAATATAGTGGCTCTTTTTAAGAACCGGATTGTCGAACCCACAGGGACTGGACCCATTCCTCTAACTATCCATTTCTAGTGTGATCTTAAATACCTCAAGTGTTGGTTATAGACATTTTCGATCAATATTAATTAAAAGTATTCTAAAATTACTCTAGGAGCAACATAGAGTTAAAACCAATTAATCATGCGATACTACGATTTGCAATGGGTTAAGCATGGAACTATCAATTGTTATTTCACATAATTATAATGCATGTTTATGGTCTTTCGAGCCTCTAAACACAGAAATCTAGCCTCACTTCATCATTGTGAGCGAGGAGTTTAATTTCTAGTCGCGGGCAATCAATTATGTTGTGGTTTACGGGGAAACGATTAGGGACTTTCGTGCGTCTAACCATTTAACTCAACTTAGCCTCACAACTACTTCTTCGAGTGGTGATGTGACATCCCAAGTTGGTCTTTCATAACCCCCGTGTCTCAACCAAGCACGGTGTTAGGTATATTTCTATCCTGACACAAAAATCTCTCCCGAGATACAAACGTGCTCCTCACATTCTCATGTCCTGACCTAGGTAATGCTTTCTCAAGATATTACTAAAGCTAACAAATATGCTTTCATGGTGATCAATCATAAAAACAACCAACAATCCAGAATGCAAGATGAAAACAACAATCAATAACTTAATTCCAAAACAATTTCATAAAATCACAATCATAATTCATGGCTTCAACCCTAGAGGAAGGGTTCTTGCCATTCATGTTCGTAAAACTACACTAACTACTACTAAACTAACATACTTACATGAATTTGGTAGATGAGAAGGGAATTTGAAAAACCCTAGATGAGTTCTCCCACTTCTCCCTTCACTCCTAGGTAGTTTTCCAGAATAAAATCGTGACCAAATGATTTTAGGAGCTAAGGGTCCTATTTATAGTAAATGGAAAACGTGCATAATTTAGCCTGTCATGGAACGGCTCCGTGTCACGGAGTGTATCGCGGAGCACTGCCTCCGTGACATGGAGGCAACGCGAAAACTCTCTAGAAATTGCCTCCGCAAACCAAACTACCGAGGGTCACCGCGCTGGCCAACGTGACACGCTGCTCATGCAGCGCGATGGCATGCTGCTGGCGCGCAGCTGGCCTAGCGTGGCACGGCGCTGGTGCGCTGGATTTCTGCCTACTGCTGCCTGATGCTGCCTTTTCTCGTGCGCCTGGCAGGGGCGTGGCACGGCGCTGGGCGCGCCACACGCACAGCGTGGCACGCTGCCTGGCGCGGCCAGCCTTGCCAAGGCATGCTCCTTGCCGACTTTCGCTAATTGCTTCCACTCCATTTCTTTCTTTCACCAACTTGTGAATTAGTTCCTCAAAATCCTTGAAACCTACAAAACAAAGACTAATCATGTTGGTTAGCACATATATTCACATTTATATAAAATCACATGAAAGTATGTAAAATAACTTAGATAAACAAGACTACATTAAGGTATAAAGCGTATCTCGGGCATGCTATTTTTGCCCGTGATCACAACCCCACACTTTAAAGCCTTGTTCGTCCTCGAACAACCTTTGACATATCATGCATATGGAGACTCCCACATAACTAATTTGGCAAGATAATTCAAGCTACGGCTATAATGATTACGTAAGATAACAAGCTAAAGATAGAGCATACACAATTTAATCACCGAGATGAAATACAACGATGCTAAGACTTCTTAACCTCAAGAATCGATTCTCAATCTTAGCAAACTCGTGCAAATCAACTAATTAAGAAATCCCACATGAGTTATATCCTTCATTCAACATGTGCCCCTCACGGAAAGAGAGTTACCCAATCACACGCAAAAATCATTTTTACATCACAACATGTGTGGGTAAATAAATAGAATTTCACTCACTCTTACAAAGAATTCACATGCATCATGTAATGACCCATAAGCTTGCCCTTAGTGTTTTATTCCACTCATTTAAGGATGTGTGAATGTAAGATCAAGTAGGACTTAATGGGTTGTAATGTAGGCTAAGGGACAGGTGGGTACTATTATGGCCAGTAATAGTGACTATCTTTCCTAAGCGCTTTTAATACATTACGCCCTCCTTACGAACTTCCCTTCCCTTACTTTACCTTTTTCTCCTTTCATCTTTCTTGTTCCTCTTATGTTCCCCCATTTCTTTAGGCACTTTTAACTTATTAGTAAGGAGTTCTATAAGTAATTTTTCATTAATTTGTTTTCTTGCTCCTTACTAATAATCAACCATTTTCACACAAGTGCACCTTTGTCCTTTTCTCACTTCTACAACTTGCTACTTTTCCTTTCTTTTCATTCTTCTCATTCCCTTACTCCTTCGGGTTTTTTCACTCAAGCACTTAGGAGTTTTGGATCAAACACAAGGCTAATGAAACAAAAAGGGTTAAGCTTATGTTGCAGCTGTCCAAGAATAGGCTCAAGGCTCAATGGGGCTAACTAGGATTAATCTTTCCAAGGTAGGTAAAATGACGGATAAGAATTGGTTCATTCGAAAAAAAATGCCTAAATCATCTCCTACAATTCACATCCTTCATTTCGTTTTATAAACACACCAGGCAAGTTCTAGACATTCCACAATAGCACAAAATACTCAAAAACCTTACACTCATGGCACATGCTCAAATCAAGACACATTCATCAGACTCTTACTCAGCTAATCACAAGAATTCAGATTTAAGCTTCGATCATATTGAGTCCAATTCAAGAGCTTAAGTGTCTCAAACAAAGTTATACATTTGCATGCTTCACACTGAACATACTTGCATCTTACAATCATGCATAGCACATAACAAGAACATCAAGCACCAATTAGTTATGGTTTCAAAACCCAACACCTACCGACTACTTTTTCCTTAAGACGATCGTCATCCATCCATCGTCGGAAACAGTCCCTAACTATGACTAAAAACACTATATAGAGGCAAAGGAAAGAAAAATAAAATTTTTATTCTTCGGTTCAAAGACCCCTCGTCGAAAAAGAACCGAAAAGAAAAACCAACGGGTGATGAAGTCATGCTTAATTCACCAAAATTTTCAAATATTTCAAATTTCTCAAGCATTAGCATTACATTCACCACAACTTGTTAAGCACAAAAATTTAGAAATTTGAAATTTCCCTTGAAATTTCCCTCACCCCACACTTAAATCATGCTATGTCCTCATAGCATCAAATTAAAATTTTAAAACGGGTGAGAAATACTCCCTGAGGCCTTTAGCCTAGAAAATAGCATGCTTTTCTTCAGTTTTGCACAAGTGTGTGTCGACCCCACACTTTTTATAGGCCATGCTTTTTAGCTTTCTCCTCCACGGGTACTCAGACTTCCCCTCCACCTGTGCCTAACTTTCCACCAAAAACAACACAAGATGAAAAATAAATAAAATCAACACACATGCAATAAATTAAAATGGTACCTTTGGTACCCTTGGGTTGCCTCCCAAGCAGCACTTTATTTTACATCGTGGCACGACGTGGACTGTCCTTTTCAAGACATCCTCATACCTGGGTTCTCTTTCGAGAACCATCTCCTTTTCTTTTGCTGTTTAGAGGAGACAACCTTCACTCTGTTCCTCTCATTCTCCAACTTCTTCTCAATTTGAAGCCCTTTATCAGACTCGGGCTGAACACTTGTAATTGCCTTTGGCCCTGCACCTGTGGAATCCTCCACCCCACACTTATCCTCTGCCAACACACTAACCTGACAAAGGTTTCTATAGTGTGCAGATGGGTTCATTTCTTGGTACACGCGGAAGATTTCTTCTTCATCCTCAACCCTCATTTTCAGGGTCCCTGCTTTCAAATCAATCACCGCTCCTCCAGTGGCCAAGAATGGCCGTCCCAAGATCAGGGGTACCTGGTCATCAACCTGAAAATCTAAGATGATAAAATCAGCAGGTATAATGAACTTACATACTTTGATGAGAAGGTCCTCTATTATTCCATCAGGTGTCACTCGCGATTTGTTAGCCAGCTGCAGTATCAACCTTGTCGGCCTCAGTTTTCCCAACCCCAGGTTGTTGAATAAGGATAGGGGCATTAGATTGACTGCTGCCCCTAAGTCACACAAAGCTCGTAGCACCTCAGCTTTACCAATTTGTATGGGGAGGGTAAAACTCCCTGGCTCTTTGAGCTTCTTTGGCATTTTGCTCAATACCCTGTGACTGCACTCCTCAGTCAGTGCTACAGTCTAGACATTCACCAATCTAACTTTGTTCGCCATCACGTCCTTCAAGTATTTAGCATACTTGGGCATTCCCTGCAAGACATCAATAAGAGGCAAATTTATGTGAAGTTCTCTGAAGAACTTTTTGAAGCATTCCTCCTCCTTGCTCTTTCTGAATTTCTGAGAGAATGGTGCTGGTGGTCTTTGTGCTGGTTACAATGAAAGTTCCGCATTTTTTTGCCCCGCACTCTGATTATCTCCCATGTTGATGGATGGTCCTGGTCTAACCAACTCCGGCTGCACCCCCTTTCTCAGCTCTTTTGGCACTGCATCAGCTAATTGCTTACCGCTTCTCAGACTGATGGCATTGATCTGTCGGGGGTTAGGATCTATGTCGCTAGGTAATCTCCCTTGATATCTCATGTTTTGAGCAGCTGCTATCTGACCCACTTGTTTTTCAAGATTGCGGGTGGCCATTTGCTGATTCATTATGTCTGTTGCCATCCTAGCCTGATTTTCCGCTAACTGATTCTGGGTCTCCATAATTTTCTGCAGTGTTTCCTCAATGCTGCTACTCAATTTCCCATCATTCTGCCTATTCTGTTGATACTGCTGTTGTTGAGGTTGCATATAATTCTTCTTTTGGTTTCCACCCCAAGAAAAATTCGGGTGGCCCTACCAATTTCTGTTGTAACCGGTTTAAAAATTCTGATTGTTGCGCTGCATATTACTAACAAAATTGACCGACTCCAAATTGGTTCCACAAGATTCTGCATAGTGCCCATTATTACCACAAATTTCACACCAACTCAGAGCTTGCTGAACTGCATTAACCTGGCCCTGGCATTGGTTCATACTCAGTTTATTGAATTGAGTCCTCATCTGATGCTGGAACTAACTGTGCTGCCAAGGCATTCTACCCATCTACTTCTATCAACCCTGATCTCTTTCTTGCCCCTCTTGATGACTCGCTGTGCCACTCTGGATTTCCTTGTGCAATTCTGTTCAACAAAGTGTACAACTCGTCATATGTCTTATCCAAGGCTTGCCCACCCGATGCAGAGTCTAGTAATATTTTTATTTGTGGGTCTAGACGTTCTACAAAGGTATGAGCCGGCACTTCATTTGATTGCTGGTGATGGGGGCAGTCTCTCAACAATGACTTGAATCTTTCCCAAGCCATATACAAGTTCTCATCAGGCCTCTGCTTGAAACTGAGTATTTCACTTTCTCAACTTTGCAGTTTTGCCTGAAGGAAAGAATCTGATAAGAACTTCTTAGCCAAGTCATTCCACGAAGTTATGGAGTTCGGTGGCTCAGCCTTCAGCCACTTTTTCACCTCTCCCAACAGTGAAAATGGAAAGAGGGTCATTCGGACATAATCTATGGACACGCCGGTGGAGACGAACGTGTCACTAATCTCTAAAAAGCTCTGTAAGTGCTGCTGCGGGTCCTCATGTGCCATCCCAGTGAATTGACCACTAGAATGTAACAGCTGCACCATGTTCTGTTTAAGCTCAAAGTGCCCTCCAGGATCCGATTTACGGATGCTAGATGTCACATTTGTCGCTAGTGGGATTGCCACTTCACGAACTGGTCTTGCTGCCATTGCTTCTGATGACAATTGTACTTGTCCCGCGGGTGGTTGTTGTTGTACCTTTTCTTGAAGTCTCTTAAGCTTTTGCTCTAGAGCTACTCTCCTTCACAAATGGATTTGACGTTCAGGTTCACACAACGGTTCCACAAGCTCTCTATTTCTAGCCAGCTCGGCAGGACAACCTGTCACCTGCAATAAGTAGACTAAGACCAAGTTTCTCAACACTTAAGGAAATTTAAAAATCACACAAAAATAGATAAATTATCAAAACTTCGCCGAGTTCCCCAGCAACGGTGCCAAAAACTTGACGTGCCCGATTTGTGCGTCCGCAAGTGTACGGGTCGTGCAAGTAATAAAGTGGCTCTTTTTAAGAACCGGATTGTCGAACCCACAGGGACTTGACCCATTCCTCTAACTATCCTTTTCTAGTGTGATCTTAAATACCTCAAGTGTTGGTTATAGACATTTTCGATCGAGATTAATTAAGTCTAAGTTTGGGTCAACGAAGTATTCTGAAATTACTCTAGGAGCAACATAGAGTTAAAACCAATTAATCATGCGGTACTACGATTTGCAATGGGTTAAGCATGGAACTATCAATTGTTATTTCACATAATTAGAATTGCATGTTTATGGTCTTTTGAGCCTCTAAACACGGCAATCTAGCCTTACTACATCATTTTGAGCGAGAAGTTTAATTTCTAGTCGCGGGCAATCAATTATGTTGTGGTTTACGGGGAAATGATTAGGGACTTTCGTGCGTCTAACCATTTAACTCAACTTAGCCTCACAACTACTTCTTCGAGTGGTGATGTGACATCCCAAGTTGGTCTTTCATAACCCCCGTGTCTCAACCAAGCACGGTGTTAGGTATATTTCTATCCTGACACAAAAATCTCTCCCGAGATACAAACGTGCTCCTCACATTCTCATGTCCTGACCTAGGTAATGCTTGCTCAAGCTATTACTCAAGCTAACAAATATGCTTTCATGGTGATCAATCATAAAAACAACCAACAATCCAGAATTCAAGACGAAAACAACAATCAATAACTTAATTCCAAAACAATTTCATAAAATCACAATCATAATTCATGGCTTCAACCCTAGAGGAAGGGTTCTTGCCATTCATGTTCGTAAAACTACACTAACTACTACTAAACTAACATACTTACATGAATTTGGTAGATGAGAAGGGAATTTGAAAAACCCTAGATAAGTTCTCCCACTTCTCCCTTCACTCCTAGGTAGTTTTCCAGAATAAAATCGTGACCAAATGATTTTAGGAGCTAAGGGTCCTATTTATAGTAAATGGAAAACGTGCATAATTTAGCCTGTCATGGAACTGCTCCGTGTCACAGAGTGTATCGCGGAGCACTGCCTCCGTGACACGGAGGCAACGTAAAAGCTCTCTGGAAAGTGCCTCCAGAAACCAAACTGCCGAGGGTCACCGCACTGGCCAACGTGACACGCTGCTCATGCAGCGCGATGGCATGCTGCTGGTGCGCAGCTGGCCTAGCGTGGCACCGCGCTGGCGCGCTGGATTTCTGCCTACTGCTGCCTGCTACTGCCTTTTATCGTGCGCCTGGCAGGGGCATGGCACGGTGCTGGGCGCAGCACACGCACAGCGTGGCACGCTGCCTGGCGCGGCCAGCCTTGCCAAGGCATGCTCCTTGCCGACTTTCGCCAATTGCTTCCACTCCATTCCTTTCTTTCACCAACTTTTGAATTAGTTCCTCAAAATACTTGAAACCTACAAAACAAAGCCTAATCATGTTGGTTAGCACATATATTCACATTTATATAAAATCACATGAAAGTATGTAAAATAACTTAGATAAACAAGACTACATTAAGGTATAAAGCATATCTCGGGCATGCTATTTTTGCTCGTGATCATTGTCCTAGTCCTATGAATTTTATGTATTTTAAATGTTCATTTTACTTACTCTGCATTCTCGATACATTCCATGTACTGATCTGCATACTTTCTATGCTATATCGTCGCATGATACAGGACTCTCACTTAGGCTCATCCTCCTCAGTAGTCCGTTTCAAGCTAGCTATCAGCCTTTTTGGGTGAGTCTCATGTTTCGAGGGCCATATGTTCAGACTTGATGTTTCTTTCAGTTTTCAGTATTTTAGGGTTAGTTTGGGTGTTGTCCTATCAATCCATCTGTTATGATTGGAGGCTATAAGACTATACGTAGTACTCAATTGTCATGTGTTGATTATGTATCGCCTCTCTTTCTGTCTTATGTCATGATTTCATTTCTGTTCTGTTATTATTTTATGTCTTCAATTTTGCTTGAATGAATTAGATGTATGGTCATGCCATGGGTCGATTTGGAGCCCTTTCGGGGTTCCTTGTCCTATGTTTACGATCGAGGTCTACTCTCTAGTTATGACAAACATGGTATCATAGCCACGTTTGAAGTGTCCTAAGTGTCTGAAAGTAGCATTATGTAGAGTCTTCTTCATGGGGTGAAGCACGCCACACTTATGATGTAGAGGCTACTAGACGTTTAGGAAATGTTCCCTTCTTTCATGATCTCTGTTGTCCGATGAAAAGTCACCCTATTCTTATAACTCGTGTTATACACGTGTGCAGAATCATGTCTTCTCAGAACAATGATGGGAGCCAGCCAGCGGCCCCAACCCAAATGGATTCCATGCAAGTTACTGATGCGGAGCTCGGAGCCTCTCTCAAATTATTGATGCGATCTATGATCACCCAGCCTAACCAATAGGCTATAGCACCAATGAACCCTACTGGGGAGGCAGCAACTACTAGGATTCAAGGACTCATGAAGTAGAGCCCACCTGAGGTTGGTGAATCGAGTGTGGTTGGGGAGTGTAGAGGGAAATAGACGGGATACAAGAGGCCTAGAGTCGAAAACCTTAGGAGATCCCAACAAGGGTTGAGTAGTGGAAGTCACTATCAAACTCGCCAGAAGTCTCTAGTCCAAGCTCGGGGGTACAAGCCTAGGGTGATGGAGATTGCTTACCCAAATTGTGGGTGTTACGGAAATCACCACCAAGGGAAGTTCTTGGCAAGTTCAGATGTTCACTTTTATTATGGCCAACTCGGTCATAAATATAGGGATTGCGCTTCAGCCAAGCGAGATGGTCGAAAAGGTCATGCTCTAAACCCTCCTCCATCAACTCTAGAAAATTGCCCACTTAAGCAGCACAGGTTATCAAGAGTGAGTGGCGGTCAACCGTATATGTAGTCACAGGTATGTCATAAGTTATTCCCTTGTACTAATAACAATTTTTAGTTTCGAGGACTACTATAAGAGATAAATTCCCTTTGAGCATTTTAAGATGAGATTATCACATGGGAGGTGAGGAAATGGTAAGTTGAGGGCCCAGTCCTGTTTTCAGTTTGTAGTAAGAAAGTCCTATGGATAACATTCAGGGGTAGTGCTTCCTTTCTTCTTTAGATATTTCCTTATGTATCGCTCGATGCTACGCTCGACTAGCGCTTATGATCAGAACCCTAAGATGATAGGTAACCCCGTCCATCTGCAATCTTAATATTACCCATTTTGTTTCATGTCATGACTCTCGTTATGTATGTGAACCCATGTTTTTAGCACGCTCAGCCTTATGAATTCAGTCCACAAAGTTTGTTCTATTGGCTCATGAGATGGTGCTATATCAAGTATACGCCAAGATAAGACTTCTTACACGATTCGTGCTCATGATTCCCTTACTCTAAACCCTAAGGATGTTCCCCATAATGAAAATTCTAGTTAAGATGTGTACATTCAGGATAACTCCTATCTCTTCCATAGATGTCGAACCTAGTACAGGAATCCCAGTTATTAACCAAGCCTAGAAGTGTAGCAAGCCACATGGTCATTTTGTGATTGTTGATCTATTTTACTAGGATGAACCTTTTTGTATCATTACTCTATTGTTCATGACTTGTGGAAGTGGATAACTTTTTTCCGAGATGATTTAATGAAGATTGGGTGAGACTTTCGATTTTTGAAGGGTTTGAAGTTTGAGGGTTGACCAAAGTCAACAATCTAGGTTGTCAAGTTTGAAATTGGATTCTAAAAGCCTGATTGCTTCTGGATGGTGAGTTATGATTTAGTTGGGTAGTTTGCATAGACTATGAGGTGATTTGAGAGTGAGTTAGACCTTGGGTAGAATTTATATGTTTGAGGAAGCTATATGTGACCAGGGTAATGTCGGGGTCAAGCAACTTTACATGGATATCGTGATGGTTCCAACTGGTCCAAAGTGGGTTTCAGTATTGGAATGCGTATTTGGGTTGTGACCGGAGAATTTTGGATGAATTTCGGATGAATTAGAGAGTACTTAGTATTTATAATGATCTTAGTCATAAAAGATGGAGACTTAGGAGTTGGACACCTTAGGATTCTTGACAGGAATTATAGGAGTTCGTTTGGTCGAGTCAACTGATAGCGGTGTGGTAGTTCAGGACAAATCAGAAGCGTCCTTCATGATTTTTGTAAGGGCGAGGCAAGATGAGGAACCGATTTTGGTAAAGTTGAAGGAAGCCATTCGAAGTCAAAGGTAGAGGTCTTCTCCAAAAGGGGAGATGGTGTGCTTCGGTACTAGGTTCGCCTATGTGTTCCATATGTTGATGATTTGAGGAGCCGGATATTGCATGAGGCCCATGGATCTAGGTATTCTATTCATCCGAGTGACACTAAGATGTATCATTATTTGCGGGAAATATATTGGTGGAACGACATTAAGAAGGATACTACAGAATTCGTAGCCAAGTGCCCGAACTGTTAGCAAGTAAAGGTCGAGCATCAAAGGTTGGGAGGCATACTTCAGGATATCAGCATTCCCATATGGAAGTGGGAAGAGATTAATATGGAATTCATTGTAGGCCTACCTCGTACTTACTGATAGTATGATTCTATATGGGTGGTGGTAGATAGGCTGACTAAAGATGCTCATTTTCTACCGGTCAAAACCGTGGACTCAGTGGAGGATTATGCCAAGCTATACATCCAGGAGTTGTTTCGATTGCATGGAGTTCCCTTGTCGATCATTTCATACTGAGATACTCAATTTACCTCTTAGTTTGGCGGTCTTTTCAAAAAGTCTTGGTACTCAGGTTAAACTCAACATAGCATTTCACCTGCAAATAGTTGGTCAAACAGAGCAGACAATTTAGACCCTCGAGGACATGTTGAGGGCATGCGTGATTGACTTAAAAGGTGGTTGGGATGATCCCTTGCCCCTGATCGAGTTTTCTTACAATAACAGTTATCACTCCAGTATCCAAATGTCACCTTTTGAGGCTCTCTATGGGCAGAGATGTAGATCACTCATCAGATGGTTTGAGGTTGGTGAGGCAGAAATGATAGGCCAGACAAAGAGGCGATGAAGAAGGTTCAGTGTATAAGAGACAGGTTCAAAACGACTCAAAGTCGCCAAAAGTCCTATGCAGATGTGAGAAGAATAGAGCTTGAGTTAAAAGTCGATGATTGGGTGTTTTTGAAGGTATCTCTTATGAAGTGAATGATGACATTTGGAAAGAAAGGGAAACTCAGTCCCCGCTATGTTGGCCAATACTGGATTGTGAGATATGTGGGTAAAGTAGCTTATGATTTAGAGTTACCTTCGGAATTAGCTTCAGTTCATCCCATCTTTCATGTATTGCTCTTGAAAAAGTGCTTGGGGGACCCAGCTCTAGTTGTCCCAATGGAGAGTGTGGGTGTGAGAGATAGCCTTAGCTATGAGGAAATTCCAATTGAAATATTGGATCGTTAGGTTTGGAGGCTCTAGTTGTTCCCTACCCAGCTCTAGTTGTTCCCTACCGACTCAATTTCAATTTGAGGTATCTGTTGTTTCATAATATTCTAATCAGTTTCCATGTCCAGTTCATATGCGCAAGTTTGTTTTATGTTATGGTAAATGTATGTGATGCCTGAATTCAGTTCAGCTATGTAGTTCTTTTGGGAGGTAGTCATTCCGTCAGTTTTCAGCCTAAATGATCAGTATTTGCATATAATGATTGTATGTTTCTTCTTTTTCTATGTGTTTCAAACATTCAAGGATGATTGTTTCCAAGGGGCAAATATTGTTATACCCTAGAAACCCAAGGATTAGACCTGGGAGTTGAAACAAAGAAAAACTAAAATTCTGCACCAGGTCACAAAATGGGTCGTTAGGTGACCCGTGAGGAATTACCATGAGTCGTGAAGTGACTCGTGGTCAAGTAAGGAGGTGTCATGGTCTGGGGGAGACCACGTTTATGACCATGAGTCATGGTCAGACCTCACGAATCGTGAGGTCACCTGCAGCCTAGACTGGATACTTGGCAAGGAGTTTTGGACAGTCGGGATCACGGGTGGTGACAATGAGTCATGGTCAGCCACCACGAGTCATGGGGTCCCCCGATTAATTTTTGGTAGTGAACATGACGACTCAAGGCCACGAGTCGTAGGCCCTAGTGACAAGTCGTCCAGTCCCTCATATGAACTGCCAGTCAACAAAATTCTGCGATTTAAGTAAGGGATTTTTCGTAATTCCTAAGTCCTAGGGTCCTAAACTATGTTATTTTAACCTCTGAAAGGTGGGTTTAAGAGGGGAAAGACTAACCTAAGTGTTCATTCATGCATGTAAAGGAGTAGGAGGGTGCTAGAGGGGTGATCAAGGTGATTTCAGCGCTATCTTCCTCAAATTCCTCTTGGGAAATATATGGAGTGTAAAGATTTACCCCAAATCAGGTATATAGGGTTTGAATCGGTGGTTTAATATACACCATGCCCACTTCTCCCTAATCCATGAATTCTATAATTCAATTCTTATAGGGTTTTAACGCAATGCATGAATCCTCAAGAAATCAATAAGGGTATGTTACTAGTATGTCTAAACTGATGGGTTTTGAATAATGGGATGATTTTATATTGTTTTAAATCATTATCTTGTATACTAGTTCATTAAACTTAAGGCTCCCACTTATGAGAAGTCCATTATTTGCGCTTCAGCGCATGCGCAAGCATACACAGTCGTACAAATAATAAAGTGGCCTTTTTGAAGAGCCGGATGTCAAACCCAAAGGGACCGGACCAATTTAGCAAATATTCAAGTTAAAGTGTAATATTAACCTTCACATGTGTTGATTAAAGAAGTTTACGGGAAATTATAATTAACTCTAGGGGTGATCACAAAACACTTGAGAAACAATATAAGAAGCAACTAGAGTTAGGGCCTAATAATCATGCAATGCTACAATTCTCAATGGGTCGAGTATGAAAACTTTAGTGGTTGTCTCGCATAATTAAAATGTTATGTTCATGGTCTTTCGAGACTCTAAACACGACAAACTAGTCTCACACCTACATCGTTGAGCGAGGATGTGACGTCCTAATTCATGAGCAATTTAATTACATGGATGTGGTTTACGAAGTTTGCACCCTTGATTATGGACTTTCGTACCTCTAATCATTTCATGAACTAAGCTTCACAACTATTTCTAGAAGTGGTGATGTGATAATTCTAAGTGTGTGTCTAGATGATCCCGTTTTAGTAACCAAGAAAGGAAAATTAGGTACAGTTTCTATCCTAATTGCAAATCCTATCGTAAAGATAAGAACTTGGTCCCTACATTCTCATGTTCTAGCCTATGGTTACTCTATTACAATTTTACCCATGCTTAACGCATTTGTTTTAATGGTGATCAAGCATAAAAACAATAATAATAAAGAATGGAAGACAGAACAACAACTAATAACTCAAACCAAGAAGAATACATGCATTTACAATCATCTTACATAGCCTAAACCCTAGAGGAAGGGTTTTAGCTACTCATGTTCATACAAATACTCAAAAACATGATTCAAGTAGAGTACTTACAATAATAATTAAAAGAGAATGAAAAATAAGGAACCCTACTTAGAGTTCTTCTGTTTTCCCTTCGCTCCTTCACTGTTTCCAAAAAGTATATCGTGATAAATGATTTTAGGAGCTAAGGTTTTAATTTATACTAAATGAAAATTTGCAAAATTTGGCCATGCATGGACTGCCTCCGTGTCACGGAGCTGGATGCCCCAATTTACCTCCGTGCCACTGAGTAGACGCGGATGCCCACTGGTTTGTTCTTCTCGGCAGCTCGTGTGCTTCACTACTGCTTGTCGCCTGGTGTGCAACGGAAGACATCGCGCAAGGCCCTTAGCATTGCACGGTGCCATCGGGCGCTGTGTTGCTTCATTGCCTGCCTCGCGCGCACACGCACGGGCGTGACACAACGCCTATCACGTAGGTCAGCCTGCGTGGCATGCTGGGCTGTGCGGCAGGGCTGCTTTTCATGCCATCTTATGCAATTGTCATCCCAACTCAATTGAAAGCTCCTCCTTGCTAGTGCATCTTCATATTTAGCCCATCTTTAACATTTTTTCCTACAAAACAAAGAGCTAATCACATTGGTTAGTTTATGCATGAAATTATACAACATCACATGAGAATGTAATTAATTAAATTGACCAACATGACTTAATTAAGTTATAAAATAGCACTTGGGCACGTATTTATGCCCAAGATCATCCATGAGAGTTCATGATTATGATGATTATAGAAGTATGATGTGAATTTTTTATTTAGAAGCATGTTTTCAATTACCCATGTTCTTATGATCATGATTTCCATCAAATTGAGAATTTCAAGTATGTTTATATATCGGGCAATGCCCACATGTCAAGCATGATTCATGATTTATGTCTTTGGCCGACTCACGGGCCCGGTTTCATGGCTAGTTCATGAAACTTCAAGCATATTTATGATTACATGATTTAACTAGCCCATGTATGTCATGTATGTTACTTTATGAGTACATTGCATGTTTTAGGAGTAGTATTTAACACCGAGTAGGTTCGGGCCCCTGGTTACGCAATGAATCTTAGAACTACGTGCCATCGTACGTCATGTTTGGGACCTCCCTTGATACTTCCCCCTTTTTCCCTAATGGACCTTTCATGTGTGATATCATGCCTTTCATGGTTCTACCCTATGTAAGAACAGCCTCCCGACTAGTTTTACAGGTTGGGCTCCATGTATTCTCATATGGGGTATGTCAGTTATAAGAATCTCCTATTGTTCCTCATGGTTTATGCATGTATGAATATGTTCTTTGGCTCAAGTCATGTCTATTAAATGCTTTTCTCTCATGTTTATGATTACGACAAGTTATGAATGTTTTGAAAACCTTGATCCTTACGTTTATTTTATGATTTCAGCATTATAATATGTTATCCTACTCCTATGAATTTTACGTATTTTAAATGTTCATTTTTCTTACTCTGCATACTTGGTACATTCTTGTCATGTCCCGAGTGGAGGCTCGGATCACGACATGTGACAAGGGACCTCGAAAGACCCAAAGTCAACCCATTGCACAAGCATATATCTAACTCAATCAGTAAGATGAAGATTCAACAATATAAACTCAACCGAAGTCTAACTCAACATAACATCAGAATAAGCATCCAAAGATGAATACATACATGAGTCTTAGATGCCTGTAGTCTGGACGAGTTGCTGGGACAAGACCCCAACTGACTCAACAATACTAAAACTGAAAATACACAAGGAAACTGAAAGTCTAGCCCTTGAAAGATGAGGACTCACCAACCAAGTAGATGCTAAACTCTGACAACCGACTACAAGCGGGGTTGAGCCTGGGAGCTGGGCCCTGTATCATGAGACAATACAACATAGAAAGTATGCGGTCAATACGTGGAATGTACCGAGTATGCAAGGTAAGTAAAACTGCTTTAGTAAAGTAAATCATTTAAAACATATCTTAACATATCATAAGCTATAAAATCTCAAACGAGAGTTGACATGCACTCTTTCGGAAATCATAAACTTTTAATAAACATGACTTTTCATAGCTTCATAACATCATAGCTGACTCAAATGACTCAAAGCTGATATATGACACTTATAAGAAAAGCTGAACAATGAGTCAAACCTTGCTTTTAGATCATGCATATTTAAAATATAAGTATGAGTAATGGATATGCAAAATCTGAAATCATATAGACAATGGGAGACTCGTCACTTAATTGACTTACCACGATAGAGCTTATGTAGTCCAAACTATCACACTCAAGTGGGAAGAGCCGTCCAAAACCTTGCTAGGTCTAAGGACACTACCATGATATCAATATCAAGATTATGGGCCATTTGGGTCGGGGATAGCTCACAAGGGAGGTCCCAATAATATAATAGTATCAACCTATGTTGGCACGTAGTTTTGGGGAATAGGGTGATCGACCCGTAGCCCGCTTAGTGCTAGACTCTTCTCCCAAAACATGCAATGCTCTATATCGTACATAACGAAGCTCAACATCGTCTATTGACGAAGCTCAAAGGTGAAATCAGGCATAACTCAACATCATATAAAAAAAAAAAGCTCAACATTATCTCTGTCACACCCCAAAACTGGGGTAAGGCGCAACTGACACTCGATTCATGATTGATCGAGAAGCTGGCTATATGACATCTAGAACTATAACACTTAGGCCATCCAGACCACCTGTCACAATCAACTAAAGAATAAACTGGACCTATAAGGTCTCAACAGTACGGGGTAAACAATCAAAATGCAACCAAGGAAACTAGTGTGCTATACCAAGCAACAATAAGCTGAGGAGGCCACAAACTGAATAACACTGTACACACTAAGTCCACAAAGCCTCTAAAGAGTAAACTGACTGATGGTCGGAACAAGGCTCCGACCTACCCATAACTGCATCTCAAAACTAAAGCATAAATAACGAAGCCCTAGCTCTAGGAAGAAAGGAGCATACCGACCATCTATTGATCGCACGAACTGCTACTCAACTGGCCATCCTGACCTCTACCTGCACATGTGGCACAAACGCAGGTCCCCATGCAAGAGGACGTCAGTACGAATGAATGTACTGGTATGTAAGGCTGAATCTGTAACAATGAGATAACAATCCTGTAATAACTGACTTAACACATAAACATATAAAGGATAAATATAACCTAGAACTCTGCAGCCTATAATTGATAACAACTTACTATAACATAACTGAATTCAAGATAACTGAACCGGGAATAAGGAATGGTAACAACTTGGAACCCTAGAAACTGAAACCTGATAATAACTTTATAATGAGATGAAAATACAATTAATAAACGCACAAGAAAGAAACTATAATTGTAATGCCAACGACCAGCCAACTGTAAATTCATATATAAAATTTGTCCAGCTGGTGTACCACACTGGGTAAAATAAAAATATCTCCAGCCGATGTACCACACCGGAGTAAAATAAAAAGATCTCTAGCTGGTGTACCACACAGGGTAAAATACAATATCTCCATCCGATGTACCACACCAGGATAAAATAAAAATATCTCCAGCCGATGTACCACAATGGGGTAAAATAAATATATCTCCGGTCGATGTACCACACTGTGGTAAAATAAAAAGATCTCCAGCCGGTGTACCACACAGGGGTAAAATAAAAATATATCCAACCAATTTACCACACCAAGGTAAAATAAAAATATCTCCGACTGATGTACCACACCGGGGTAAAATAAAAATATCTTCGGCGTATGTACCACACGGGGTAAAACAAAAAGATCTCCAGCCAGTGTACCTCACCAGGGTAAAATAAAAACAAATCTTAATCACCATCATAATGGAGCTGACAGAGCTCATACAAACTATTTGAATACTGGAAACCATAAAATATGTTGATCAGTAACTATAACATGTGTAGGATCTTACCATGACCCCTAATACTACAATTATGCCATAAACATATAGGTCTTTCATTTTTCATTTAAATACATACATATGTTGTGAATGTATTCTAGGGAAGTTCATAGAACTGAAATATCATAAAGACATGTGTAGACTCACCTTCATGATTTTAAACATCTCCTAGCAATTCTAACACGAGGAGCAGAGAGGAATAACTTAACCTAACATTTTCTATTAACAATCTTAGCATTCATTTTGTGCTTATACTCATTTGACTTTCATACTTTCATATCAAGAATTGTGAGCACACCTCATTCATTGCACAACATATCACATCTCGAGGTAAATTATGAACAGGAAGACATAACTTGTGTATCTCAAACCTGGAGCTCTTTAATATACAAATGCTAGGCAACTATCTAGGGGCTGCCTTAAGCTAAATAAAGACTTATAGTCGTGCTTCAGACAATGTAGGAAAAGTTCATTTGAATCATTGCAATATATGTGGAGCTTAGAAAAGCTTACTAGCATTATAAACAGTTTAGAAGCTTCTAAGAAAAAAAATCCTTTAAAACTTGAGAAAGTTACTCCAACTCATAGAACAAATAATCAAAAATAATTGTTTAAAAAGGACGATGAAGAACTTCTCCTTAACTTGAGTCACTATCATAAAATATTCGATTTTAATCATTTCCTAATAAGTGAACACTTTACTGGCCTTCCATTTTCTTAACAGAACTAAACATAACCAACTTTATTAATAATCTTTTTTTCTAAATGTCATTAGAACAGGGTAAATCTTGTTGGCTATATGCCTAACTCATTAAAAATCATAACACTTATCATCTAAAGATAACCTTTGGCTTTACTTTTCATATTCATCATAAATTCTTTTCCAACCAGGATTCATAATTTCCTACTTAATTATTTACTCTTGTGTTCATTATTCAAGAATTTTTTATACGCACTTACCTTTTTACCTTATTTCCAACCTTATCTCTTAAACATCGTCTTGTTCATATTTAACATCTCTCAAAGGTTCCTGAAATCAACTATGGAAAGAGGGTATATAACTCACATTTTACCTTAAAAGGTCTAATATTTACTCTTACCTCTCCATTACTAGCAGAGCCTCAACCTTTACTCTTAGGTTGATTTCCTTACACATCTACAACTTTCAAAGAACATACGACGTGTCTAATTAAAGCCTTAAGCAATTCTCAGGAGGTCTAGATAACTCAAGAGCTCTAATAAACATATATCGACTTTCGAAAGGTAATGCTTACTGCTTGAGCGCGTAATTTGAATGTAATCATAAATGCATATACATATATATATAATTCGTATAACCTGTTAATATCAAGATATTGTGCATAACATTCCAATAAAGATGGTTCTATAGAAATATCAATAGTTTATCCATTCGGGCCCTATTTTCCAAGTTTAACATATCGGTTAATTAAGAAAAGCATTAATTAGTCGCTTTGCTTAAGGATGAGGGATGGGGGAACTATATCATGACCCTAGATACCTTAAAACATGAATATAAGAGGGTAGGTAAATGTCACAAGGAAATTCCATTTCGTTACCCTCGTTAGCTGTTATTGAGTTAAAACCCGATTTCAATTATTAGGTTTGTCTGCGCATAGTTGTCTTGCTATGCTTACCAAATTTCTTAGCAAGCATAATGTGAAAAAACTTTGACACCAAAAGTACATAAAATAATGTAAATTACCAGCTCACAGTGCCCAAGTCGAGGGGACTTCAAACTCAATTTACAACTATGACCATAATAGAAGGCAATTGCCCTCTCCAGTTCACATTCATATGTTCCAAATCTTTAGCAAATACAGACCTTAATACGAAGTAATTCTAACAATTGGGAGGAACCATAATATTCTACTACAGAAGCTCAAGTACAGGGGAATGCTGGATTAATCCTCGGCATGAATTCGTGCTTGAAAATAAAGAGACAAAGAACGCCTTACATACCTTTCTCTAATGAACTTTTCTCTAGCCGATTTCCTATTTCAATGATCAGCCTTCAATCTCCTTAATCCAGTGGTTTTATAGGCAAATTACAAGCTTAATCTATAGCACAAAATTCATCCAAAATAACTAAACAATGGCATTCACAATAGCAACAACAACACACGGCAACATCAACAACATTTAGCCATTTTCTCAACTAGTTTTCACAAACTTTTAAGGGAGAAACAAGAGGAACCTTTACCTTAGTTCTGCTGTAATTCTTTCCCTTAATATGAAGTATAATTACAGAAAATTAAAAAGCCAAAAATCCTAAGGAAAATGAGCAATACTTAACTCACAAACAGTCCATCGGCAGCTCACATAGCTGCCAATTTCTAGATTTTTGCTTTACAATTTTAGAGGTTTAAAAGGGGTGAAATACTTACCCTTTGCTGGGGATTTGTTCTTGGTTAAAAATAGGAGTAATTGACCTCAACTTCTTGTCCAAAAATACAGCAATGTTGCTGTCCAAAACGCCACAAAACAGTTCACCAACACACCAAACACACCTCCAACGTCTAGTCTTTTAATCAAAAATTTAAGCAAGGATAGTAGTAGAATCCTTACCTTTTATACTTGTGTTTAATCCCTACCAAGAGTGAACGTATATGTAGCTTAGGAAAGCTTCAAAAACTCAGAAAATTCACCACAGAAATACTGCCCAAGTGCAGCAAAAACAGCCACCAACACACCACCTTCACCATATGGTAGATCCCCTTCACTTAGCTTTAGTTTAATGCAGTTTAGCTTAGTGTTTTCCTTAGTTGTTTGCTGGAAATTTGAGAGAATTTCAGAGGATAAGCAGGTACCTTAATTCTGGAAACATTGAAAATTATTTGATAAGTCATGACTTAAAATATAAAGCAAGTTGGGCGGTTGCCGATTTTAGGGCGGTGGCCTCCTTACTACCCGACAGTATCACGGTAAAACGTCTATAACGTTTTACTCCGAACTCCGATTGATGAGCGGTTTGATATTCTGAAAACTAGACTCAAAGAAATTTAATTTTATAGGTTGTGGATCTTCTAATTCATTATATACTTGGAGATATGGTTATTTAAATTTAACCCTTACTTATGAACTTCACATGCTCTTCAATTTTCCGTTCATACACATTTTCCTTGTCATCTACGGAAAATATACAAACCGTATTTCCCTTAACATAGCAAGAAAATATCAAATAATTAACAAATATATTTCTAGGTGTAATAGTCTATTGACAAAGCTCAATAATGAAATCATGCATGGACTCAACATTGTATGAAAAAGAAGCTCAATAATAACATACATCTCAATTGTGAATTCATGCATATGAGAAGTTTTATTTCAAAATATACCACAAGCTGAAAATATACTTGGGAGTCTTTACTCCAAAACTATGTGGTAAGCTATGCATAGGAAAACTTCATTTGAAACATACCACAAGCTAGAATATAAAATTTGTGAGTCATCGCTCCAAAACAATGTGGTAAGCTAAGAAAGGAAAAATCTTCATTTAAATATAACATATGGACATTGCCCAAAGATTTATCATACTTGGATCTACTCAATGCATTTTCAAATAATATCATAATCATGGGTAGCTTTAACATGCTTTTCATCATCAAATCTCATCATCATCATGCATTCAACATCATTCTCTTCTTTCGTGAACATCTCTTTAGTGGGCCTTTAGATTCATAAAACTAGAAAACACAATTTTGACTGAAAAGAATTTAAAACCTTCCCATGCTTCACAATTTATCAATAGAAACATAATCTAATCGTACCCATGTCTAGAAATGGACGAATTATGCAATTGTGTAAAAACCCCACAACTTGATCATAAGAATTTCTCATGCTTAGATAGAGATTGAGCATTGGTGAGGAAGGGAACACCCACTTACAATCCTAAATACCTAGAAGGGATGATTTTACCACTTCTCTAATTTCCCAAGATGAGACTCCAATGGAAACATTCAAGACTTGCTCTAAATCCTCTCTTCACACTCTCAAGTTTGCATGCATGGAATGAATTAGCTTAGAATAGGTTTTCCCCTCTTAAAACCCTGTAAAACGAGCATTAAACAATGTTGTTTAGGGTATCATGGAATAGAAAAGTCAAAAATTCGCTTAATGAATCTGCCCTGAAATCTGTTCAGATTGGACCAACGGAAGGAACCAACGGGTCATTGGAAGGAACGATGACCCATTGTGTTGGTCGTCATTTGCACTGTCGAGGATCACCTCCGGAACTGAACAACGGACGGACAAGATGACTTGTACTCTAAAACAACGGACGGACAAGATAACTCATCCTCTAAAACAATGGATCGTTACATCGACCATTGCTGCCTCTTCATAAAAAAATCTGAACCTGCTTACCATGAGCCTCACCATGACTCGTGGTTTCTTCTGACGAGTTGTGGTCTTGATTCGTCACATACACTAGAAATCTTGGCATCCAACCAACGATTGGTAACCACGGGTTGTTTCTCCTCACAACGAATAGTAGGATGACCCGTTGTATCCCAACAACTGAGCCTAGTCTCCTACAACACCTGCTAGAAATGGCTTGTTGTCTCGAACAACGAGTCGTTGTGTCGTCCATCCTCTCCACTGCCACCCAAACTTACCTCACCACGACTGCACACAACGACTCGTGGTTAGATACCAAGAGTTGTTACATGGTCCGTTCTGTTATATTTTTCCTAGTTTCAGCAGTTTTAAACTTTTAGCTCCTGGGTCTACTCCTAGGCGCTTTCAGGGTATTACAATATCTCCCTCTTGGGAACATTCATCCTCGAATGTAGGAAACACACAGAAAATAGAAACATGCAATTATCATATACAAATACTGATCATTAAAATCAAAAACTGGCAGAATGACTACCCCTGAAAAGAACTGCATAGCTGAACCAAATTCAGACATCACATACATCTATCATATCATAAATCAAACTTGTGCAGATGAACTGAACATGGAAACTGATTAGAGAATTAGAGCAAAAACTTATACCTCAAACTGAAATTGAGCCGGTAGGGAACAAGTGAGGATATTTAGCTATCATAGTCGCTTTGGTTTCCCATATAGCTCCCTCAACATGCTGATTTCTCCATAACACCTTTACCAAAGCTACTTCTTTGTTCCTCAGCCTCCGAACCAGACGATCCAAGATTGCAACTGGAATTTCCTCATAACTTAGGCTATCTCCCACACCAACACTTTCCACCGGGATACCTAATGTTGGATCACCCAAGCACTATTTAAAGAGAGATACATGAAAGATGGGATGAACTGAAGATAACTCCGACGGAAAGTCCAACTTGTATGCTACCTTACCAATTCTTTTCATAACCCGATAAGGAAAACATAGCGGGGACTGAATTTTCCTTTCTTTCCGAACCGCATGACTCCCTTCATGAGAGACACCTTTATAAATACCTAATTTCCCACCTCGAACTCCAACTCTCTCCTTCTCACATCAACATATGACTTTTGACAACTCTGAGCTATTTTCAGCCTGCCCCTTATCAACTAAACCTTTACAATGGCCTCATAAACCGAATCAGGCCATATCATAGCTGCCTCACCAACCTCAAACCATCCAATGCGTGATCTATACCTTCGCCCATAAAGATCCTCGAACTGTGCCATCTGGATGTTAGAGAGATAGCTGTTATTATAAGCAAACTCGATCAAGGGAAAATGATCATCCCAGCTACCTTTGAAATCCATCACATATGCTCTCAACATGTCCTCAAGAGTCCGGATTTTTGATTCTGCCTGGCCATCCATTTGTGGATGAAAGGCTGTACTGAGCTTAACCTGAGTCTCAAGCCCCTTTTGAAAAGACCGCCAGAACTGGGAGGTAAACTAAGACATCGGTCTGAAATGATAAACAAGGGCACTCCATTAAGTGGAACAAACTCCCGAATATACAATTTGGCTTGATCATCCTCTGAATCTGTGGTTTTCACTGGTAGGAAATATGCAGTTTTGGTTAACCTGTCTACCACCACCCAAATAGAATCGTAATGTCGGTGTGTACGAGGTAGGCCTGTAATGAAATCCATATTAATCTTTTCCCACTTCCAAGTGGTAATGCTAATATCCTGAAGTATGCCTCCCGGCCTTTGATGCTCGACTTTCACTTGCTGATAGTTCAGGCACTTAGCTAAGAATTCTGCAATATCCTTATTCATGCCATTCCACCAATATATTTTCCGCAAATCATGATACATCTTTATGGAACCCGAATGGATAGAATACTTGGATCCATGCGCCTCATGAAATATCCGATCCCTCAAATTATCAATATCTGAAACACATAGATGGCCCTAGTACCGCAACACCCCATCTCCCCCTTGGGAGAAGACCTCCACCTTCTGACTCCGAATGACTTCTTTCAGCTTTACAAAAATTGGATCCTCATCTTGTGTAGCCTTCAGACCAATCATCAAGGACGATTCTGATCCATTTTCCACAACAACGTCGTCATCAATCGAGTTGACCAATCTAATTCCCAACCTCGCAAGTCTATGGACATCTTTCACCAACTCCTTCTTTCTTTCATCCACATGGGACACACTCTCCATAGAGAGCCTAGTAAGCGCGTCTGTTACCACATTAGCCTTACCCAGGTGGTAAAGAACACTCATATCATAGTTCTTAAGTAGCTCCAATCACTTCCTTTACCGAAGATTGAGATCTTTCTACACGAACACATATTGAAAGCTCTTGTGGTCCGTGAATACATCCACGTGGACCCCATACAAGTAATATTGTCATATCTTCAATGCAAATACCACCGAGGCCAACACAAGATCATGGGTTGGGTAGTTCTTCGCATGGATCTTTAACTGTCTAGAGGCATATGCTATTACCTTTCCCCGTTGCATCAATGCACATCCGATCCCAATTCTTGAAGCATCACAATATACCACAAAACCATCAGTACCCTTGGCTAGGGTCAACACCGGTGCTAAAGTGAGTCGAGTCTTCAACTCTTGGAAGCTTTTCTCACAAGCCTCTGACCATTGAAACTTTGCCTTTTTCTGAGTCAACTTGGTCAATGGTGCAGCAATTGATTAAAAACCCTCCAAAAACCTCCTGTAGTAGCCAGCTAGGTCCAAGAAACTCCGAATATCCGAAGGATTCACCGGTCTAGGCAAATTCTTCACTGCTTCGATTTTCTGCGAATCTACTTTTATACCCTCACTCGATACCACATGGCCCAAAAGTGCCACAGAGTCCAACTAAAACTCACATTTTCTAAACTTTGCATACAACCGACGATCCTTGAGGGTTTGGAGCACTACTCTCAAGTGAGTGACATGCTCCTCCTCGCTCCAAGAGTATATAAGAATGTCGTCAATGAACACAATTACAAACATGTCCAAATATGCCTTGAACACCCTGTTCATTAGATCCATAAAAGCTGCAGGGGCTAGTTACTCCAAAAGACATAACAATAAATTCATAGTTACCATACCGAGTCTTGAAAGTAGTTTTCAGGATGTCACTCTCCGAAACCCTGAGCTGATGGTACCCGGATCTGAGATCAATCTTGGAGAAATATTTGGCACCCTGAAGCTGGTCAAACAAATCATCGATCCCGGGTAAGGGATACTTGTTCATAATGGTGACCTTGTTTAGCTGTCTATAATCAACACAAATCCTAAGAGAACCATCTTTCTTTCGCACGAAGAGGACTGGTGCACCCCATGGAGACTTACTCGATCTAATAAAGCCCTTATCTAACAGGTCCTTCAATTGATCCTTCAACTCTTTTAGCTTGGCTGGAGCCATTCTGTAAGGCGGAATAGAAATAGGCTGTGTGTCGAGAAAAAGATCTACACCGAAATCAATCTCCTGCTTAGGAAGAACACCTAGCAAATCATCAGGAAATACCTCTAGATACACACGTACTACTGGAACTGACTGGATAGTCGGGGTTTCAGACTCGACATCCTTAACCCTAACTAGATGGTACATGCAACCCTTAGAAATCATCTTCCTAGCCTTAAGGTAGGAAATGATTCGACTTACAGGCATAGATGAACTACCCTTCCACTCCAAGATTGGCTCACCTGGATATCTGAACTCTACTACCCGGGTTCTACAATTAACTGATACATAGCATGCAAATAGCCAATCCATGTCAAGAATAAAATGGAAATTGGTCATGGATAACTCTATCAAGTCTGCTGAGGTGACCTTATGAAGGACTGAGATTGGGTAACCTCTATACACCCCTCTAGGTATAACTGAGTCACCTACGGGAGTGGAAACTGAGAAGGGTTCTAACAATACATCGGGAATGACTCTGAAGCTACTGCCACATATGGTGTCACGAAGGATAAGGTATCCCCAAGATCTAACAAAGCATATACATTAATATGGAAAAATCACAACATACCACTGACCACATCCGGGGAGACCTCCTACTCCTGATGGGATGCTAAAGCATAGAATCTATTCTGACACTGACCGCCAGTTGTGCTAGTAGATGCTCCCTTATATGTTTAGCATGCGGGAGGGGCTGCTTAACTAGAAGTTGGGCCTCGGCCCCCAACCAGATCCTACCTCACAACTGGACAATCTCAAAGCATGTGTCGGGGCAGCCCACACCCTAAACAAGCACCTGATCTTGCCAAGAACTGGCTTGTGTTCCCTCGACATACCTACAACAAGCTGGACTACAAGAATTTGCGAGTCTGCTGCTCTGACCCCTTGAGCCAGATGCTCGCCCTTTCTGTTCATTTCTTTTCTTGGATGGCACACTCAGTGCCAAAGATGCCTGGGACGATGATATTTGGTGAGTTTGTTATTGGTGCCCACCACCGGACCTCTGTTGAGAGAATCTGTGATCCTCGATCCTAGTACTCTTGGCCTCCCTCTCTCTCAAATGTTCCTCCTCCATCTACTAGGTGTACAACACTATTCGAGGAAAGCCCATATCTGGTGCAGCATGGCTATCCTGTAGTCTTTGTCCAAATAACCTGTGACTCTATTGACGAATCTACTCACCCGCATCCTCTGATCGGCTACTAACTCTGGAGCATATTTCGATAAGCCAGTGAACATAAAGGAATACTCTTGTACATTCATTCTCCCCTACTTCAAATTCACAAACTCAGGTTCTTTTAACTCCCTCATCTACCGAGGGAAAAATCAGTCTAGGAATGCAACCTAGAACTCTTCCCAAGTTACCAGACCTGCTCTTAAGGCCCTGCTATCCTTTCATTGATGAAACAAGATATGTGCAACCCCCATCAACTGGTAGGAAGCCAACTCTGTGCACTCAACACTATTCACCACCATGACTGGGGCGATCTTGACAATCTCATCCCCAAACTCATGTGGGTCCTCACCTACCTTCAACCCTGTGAACTCCAAGGGGTTCATCCTCTAGAAGTCTCTGATTCGAGCCGCCACTGCATTTCCATTTTGTGGAACATGTACAACGGTCTGTTGGTTGACCTAAGCGGTCAAGGCCTGCGCAAGCATCTGAATAGGGGCCCGAAACTTAGCATGAGCGGTTGGCTCCGGTGCCTGAGGCTCCTGAACTGGTGAGGTTGGCTGATGTCCAAAACCATTTCTATCCTCGTGGCCTTCACCACCTCCATTCCTCCTTCCATTCATTCTTCCAAGATCCATGATTCTAAAATCGCGAATAGCATGAATTAGATGGATAGAAAGACTTTTCATCACATGACATAGATCACGTAAGAAGGGAACATTTCCTAAACGCCTCGTAGCCTCTTCATCATAAGTGTGGCACGCTTCATAGTTATGAAAAAGACTCTATTTGACGTAGCTTTCAGACACCATAGGACACTTCAAACCTATGGCTCTGATACCAAGTTTTTCACGACCCGAGTGGGGACCCGAATAGCAACACGGGACAAGGGACCTCGACAGACCCCAAGTCAACACATGGCACAAGCATACATCTAACTAAGGCAGTAGGCTGAAGATTTAACAATATAAACTCAGCGGAAGTCTAACTCAACATAACATCAAAATAAGCATCCAAAGCTGAATATATACATGAGTTTTAAAGCCTCTAATCTGGATAAGTTGATAGGACAAGAATCCAACTAACTCAACAATACTGAAACTGAAAATACATAAGGAAATTGAAAGTCTAGCCCTTGAAGGATGAGGACTCACCAACCAAGTTGGTGCTAACTCTGACAACCGACTACGAGCGGGGTGAGCGTGGGAGCTAGGTCTTGTATCATGAAATGTTACAGTATAGAAAGATGTGGTCAGTACATGGAATGTACCGAGTATGCAAGGTAAGTAAAACAACTTAAGTAAAGTAAATCATTTAAAACATATCATAACATATCATAAGCTTTCAAATCTGAGAGGAGGGTTGACATGCACATCTCGGAAATCATAAACTTTTCATAAACATGACTATTCATAGCTTCATAACATCGTAGATGACTCGAATGAGTCAAAGCTGAAATATGACATTTGTAAGAAAAGCTGAACAATGAGTCAAACCTTGCTTTTAGATCGTGCATACTTAAAATATAAGTATGAGTAATGGATATGAAAAATCTGAAATCATATAGACAATGGGAGACTCATCACTTAATCGATATACCACGATAGAACTTATATGGTCCCGACTATCACACTCGAGTGTGCATAGCCGTCAAAAACCTTGCTAGGGATAAGGATGCTACCATGATATTGATATAAAGCTCATGGGCCATTTTTGCCAAGGATAGCTTACAAGGGAGGTCCCAATTATATATAGTATAACCTACATTGGCGCGTAGTTCTGGGGCATAGGGTGATCATCATCATACATTCAACATCGTTCTCTTCTTTTATCAACTTCTCTTCAATGGGCCTTTAAATTCATAAAACTAGAAAACACAATTTTGAATGAAAACAATTTAAATCCTGCCCATGCATTAGAATTTATTAATAGAAACATAATCTAATCGTACTCATGTATAGAAATGGAGAAATTATGCAATTGGGTAAAAACCCCATAACTTGATCATAAAAATTTATCATACTTAGATAGAGATTGGGCATGGGTGAGAAAGGGAACACCCACTCATAACCCTACATACCGAGAAGGGATGATTTCACCACTTCTCTAATTGCCCAAGTTGTCATTCCAATGGAGACCTTCAAGACTTGCTCTAAATCCTCTCTTCAAACTCTCAAGTTTGCATGCATGGAATGAATTATCTTAGAATAGGTTTTTCCCTCTTAAAACCCTGTAAAACGAGCCTCAAATGATGTAGTTTAGGGTCTCATAGCATGGAAAAGTTGAAAATTCCCTTAATGAATCTGCCCTGAAATCTGTCTAGATTGGACCAACGGATGGAACCAACAGGTCGTTGGAAGGAATGACGATCTGTAGTGTTTCTCGTTGCTTGCACTGCTGAGACTCGCCTCCAGAACTAAACAATGGATGGACAGGACGACTCGTCCTCTGAAATAACAGATAGCTACATCGACCGTTGCTGCCCCTTTACCTAAAAATCTAAACCTGCTTTCCACGAGCGTCACCACGACTCGTGGTTTCTTCCAATGAGTCGTGTTCTTTATTCGTCACTTACATTGGAAATCTTGGCACCAACCAACGATCGGTAGCCACAGGTAGTTTCTCCTCACAACGAGTCATTGGACGACCCATTGTATCCCATCAGCTGAACCCAATCTCCTACAACGCCTGCTAACAGCGGCTCGTTGTCTCGAACAATGAGTCGTTGTGTCATCCTTCATCTCCACTGCCACCCAGACTTACCTCACCACAACTGCACACAATGACCTGTGGTTAGATACGACGAGTCGTTACATGGCCCGTTCTGTGATATTTTTCCTAGTTTCAGTAGGTTTCAACTTTTAGCTCCCGGGTCTACTTCTAGGCGCTTTCGGGGTATTATAATTCCACGTACTAACCCGCATACTTCCTATGCTGTATCGTCTCATGATACAGAACCCGTCTCTCAGGATCATCCTCCTCAATAGTCAATTTCGAGCTAACTATCAACATTTTTGGGTGAGTCCTCATCTTCCGAGGGCCATATGTTCAGACTTGAGGCTTCTTTTAGTTTTCAGTATTGTAGGGTTAGTCGGGGTGTTGTCCCATCAACCCATCTGTTATGATTAGAGGCATTCAGACTATACATAGTACTTAGTTGTCATGTGTGGATTATGTATAGTCTTTCTTTCTATCAAATCTCATGATTTCATTTATGTTATGTTATTATGTTACGTCTTCCATTTTTCTTTAATGAATTAGATTTATGCTCATGCTATGGGTCGACTTGGAGAACTTTCAGGATTCCTTGTCCCCTCTTTACGATCTGGGTCTACTCTCGGGTCGTGACACTATCCCAACTCCACACAATCACATCCATTCCCACCATCAAATTCCCACCCAATATTTTAATTCTTCTCTTTGAAGCTGAAATAAAGTAAGAAAAGTAGACCCAGATTTGCAACTATGGATAATCAATTATAAATTAGAGAGACTCCACAAATTTACACTAATTAAGCAAAATTGAGATGAATCTAGTAATACACAATCTAATTAAGCACCAATCATTACACACCTCTAGTTGATGATTAAGCTACCCATGATTAAGAAACCAAAGATTATATTCATTAATAAACTCAATGATTTCATTATTAAGAGCAAGCAAAATCAAACTCAAAATATATCTGCAACAATGGATAGGAAAAGAAATATTCAACAATCTCCTTCATTAGGGATCTTCTCTCTTCAAAGTAAAAGGAATGTTCAAAAAGCTAAAAAGTATGTACAAAGTACTTTCTTCTAGAATATATACAAAAATAGGGCAACCAATCTCCTCTTTCCAGTGTTAGATGTAATTTCCCCTGTTCAGGCATTTTTTCACTTGCGGTAGAACTGGCGGTTTGTTTGTTGCATTCCGTGAACAGCCATTAATTTTCTTCTGCAATCCAGTGATGTTCTAGGACCATTTGGCGACATCTTCGGCAGTTCACCAACTTCCATCTACAATTTGCCCATTAATTTCCTCCTCGGTCCAACAAGATCCAGCACCTATAGGCAACTTAATTGGCGAGTAGCTAATTGATGTCCACGGCCGCCTGTTGCATTTTCTCCTCAAATTAGTTGTTATTTGCGTCTAACCGGCATTTCATCAGTGTCCTCTGATGGAGCACCGATTTTCACCTGATTTCTTCCTTTTTACTCCACTTCTTGCTCTTTCTCTACAACTCAGATATGTACACATAAAAAGCCAAAAAGGGCATAAAATTCATCTGAATGACTTGAAACTAATCTAAATTTCATGCTTAAGATCCTAATGAGTTGGTAAATTACCTACTCATCACACCGTAAAAGTTTCTTAGACCAAACCCCTAACTTTGATTGAAAAACCAAAAAGAAACCAAAAAAATTTTTCTTTAGAATGATTCAACCAATGATTCATTGTTACTAACAAAAAACCATTATCTAATCCATTGCTAGCCTTTGTAGTTTTCATTCCCGAAACTAATGAGTGATACTACATTCTGTTGTTAGAAGTAACGGGTCATCGTTCAGCCTATTCTGTCATTAACTAGAAACCTGTCAAAATCATCTCCCAAACAACGAGCTAGACGACGAGTCATTATTTCACATATCAACTCTTCCTAGGGAGAAGTTAGAGGAAATATAGAAAGGCTTAGATATCGCTGCATTGTTGACAGGTGGAAACAACAACATGTTGCTTCAGCTAATGGGTTGTTCTGTCTGTCCATTGGGAGGAGTACAAAATCTGTTCAAGCATTCTCAGTGACAACAATTAGAAACAACGACTCATTGTACCCACCAATGAGTCATCGTGACATTCATTGTAAGAATTCCATATAAGGGAAATTTCCAATCTGAAAATAACGAATAGCACCAATAAGTCATGATCATAACCAACGACCCATTGTGAGGCCTGCTGGATCTGGACAGTCAGATTTTGAAATAGTTACCCAAGAGAATTTTTGGCAAATTTCTAAGCTCCTAACTCCGAAACTACAACATTTTAGGGTAAGGTTAGATAGGAATTAATGGAATTAATCGACATTATCCTCGAATTCTCTCCAAAACATACAGGAATAGTATGGAGAAACTAAGACATGTCTTCTCAGGGTAAAAGTTAGGGTTCTTCTTCTCTAGATTTCCAAGAGTTTCCTCTGAGGATTCTTCTACAGTTATGTGGCGATTTAATAAGGGAATTCTCTCATCCTTGTTCCCCAAAATCCTATATGGACCAATATAATAGGGACTAAGCTTCCCTTTCTTAAAAAATCTCGTGACACTCTTCATGCATGAAACCTTCAAGTAATCATAATCATCTAACAAACTCCGAGTTTCTATACCTAACATCCATGTAAGACTTGTGGCGACTCTCTGTAGTCTTCAACCTTTCCTATATGATCTTAACATTCTCCATATCTTGTTGCACAAATTCTGGACCTACCAATTCTACTTTACCATATTTAGATCAACCAATCGAATATCTACACCTCCGTTCGTAGAGAGCCTCATAGGGAGCCATTTGAACTCTGGAATGATAACTATTGTTATATGAAAACTCTATAAGAGGTATATGGTCATCCCAATTTCCCTTGAATTCAATAATACACACTCTCAACCTATCCTCCAATGTCTTAGTAATCCACTTTGCTTGACCATCTATCTATGAATAAAAAGTTACTCTAAGGTTAACCTTAGTACCAAAAAATTTTTAAAATGACTTTTAAAAATGGGTAGTGGACTGTGTGCCCCTCTCTGATATAATAGGCAATAGAACTCCTTGAAGTCTGACTATCTCATGAATATAGAATCGAGCATAGTCCTCAGCTGAATCTATAGTCTTAACCAGTAAGAAATGAACTGACTTGTTTAGTTGATCTACAATCACCCAAATATAGTCATGCTACCTATGTGACTTTTGTAGCCTATAATAAAGTCCACATTGATCATCTCCCACTTTTACTGAAGGATTGCAATAGTCTGAGCCCCTCGACATGGTCTTTGGTGCTCAACCTTAACATGGTGATAATTTGGACACTTAGAAAAAAAATATGATATGTACCACTTCATGCCATTCCACCAATATAATTCTCCTAGTAATGGTACATCTTGGTGGAACTTAGATGAATTGAATATTTAGAACTGTGTGCTTCTGCCAAAATTCTATCTCTGAGGCCATGTACCTTTGGAACAAATAATCTACCTTAATACCTTAGGACACTGATACACCCAAATTACACCTCCATGATAAGATGTAAAATGCAGTCATTGTCATATATAGAATCCAACAATGTTAGGGTCAAATCACGTAGGGAATATAGTGAAATTAAGTGTTATGCGGTTATTTGCGTTTAATCAAATATTTTTGTAACATTGGGGTTTTGGAATTAAGTTTCTCTCCACTATTTGTCAAATACAAGAAGTACCAATTATGATTGATTACTATTGAACTCAAGAAGAAATAATCTAGGGTTGTGATCATCATCGTTTTCCTATCAATATTTGGTGAATGACCACAGGGGACTCATTTAATGCTAATTTTGTAGGTTGCTAACTCGACTATCATATCCAAATGTTTCTCAACCTATTTAGGCAGGTATCACACTTATCTTCTCAAACTAAGAGTGATAATAAAAGAGTTTTAAAGATTTAACCTAAGTTGATTAATCTTATTAAAACATTAATCATTAGTCAAGGTTTAATGCCTTGAATCCCTAATACTAATTACCTTTCTTCCAGATTAATACACCTTACTCTATCATGACAAATCTAGTATTTTTTCTAATATTTGCAACCATTACAAATCATTCAAAACAAAGACACAATGTCACACCCAGAAATTTTTTTTGATGATTATTTGATGGTTATATATCATATTAATGGACTTATTGGTCATATGTTGTCCGTGGGTAAGGAGGGAAACCTGTGCAAAGGGAAAAGCGAAGAGCATATGAAGTTTATAAATAAGGTTCAAATTTAAATGGTCATATCTCCAAACATATAATGATCCAGAAGTAACGTAACCTATCAAATGAAAAGTATTTGAGTCTAGCTTACAGTGAAAAAAACCACTTGTTAATAGGAGTTCGGAGTAAAAAGTTATGCTCGTTTGAAGACAGCGCTGTCGGCTGGGAAAGCGCCCAGGCGAGCGGGGGCCGAGACAGGCAGGAAGTAGGCGCGCGTGCGCGCGAGGGCGTGTCGCACGGGCGCCGCAAGAGGCTACCACACAGACCTTGGCCAGCCCGCCTATATGAAGTAAAATTGAGCTAGAAAGCTCATTTCTACTCTGTTTTAGTTTTTTTTGGTCATAATTTAGAGAATTCAAAGCCCTATCATATGGTGAAAAGATATCCCAGGTAAGAAACTTCACTCTTGTCTCTTTTGGGCTTTGAAAGGAGAACCTTGGAAGAATTTTATGGCTTGTTGTTGTGTTGTGGTTCATTGTGGTATTGCTGCAGTTTTAGATGATTCTAGGTAGAGAAAACAGTAGGAGTTTACTCCTACTTTAGTTGATAACATCTACAAGAAAGGGTAAGTAATTCCCTTTTTGATTTCTTTAAGTTTATGAGGTTATAACTTGGAGAATGTTGTAGTATTGTGTTGTTGTTTCTTTGTGTGTTTTTGTGGCATGTTTCTGCGCAATTTTTCCCGAACATTAGTGAAGTGAAGTTGCTGCTTGTTGGGTTTGTAAATTGGACTTGGAAGGAACCTTAAGGAGTAAGCTTGACAGGAAGATTTTTGGCGAAATTAGAGTCGACATGCCAAGGTATGTAAAGGCATCCCTTTCCTTGTTTTTAAAGCACAAAACTAAGTTCTTGAAAGGATCAATATTCCTATGTTTTTAAAATCATATTGAGGCATGTATGATCCTTTCCAAAGTGTTGGAAATACTTGGCATAAAGCTTGAATTGTTAAGAATGGTTGAAGCAAACAAATGTGAAGAGAATGGCGTAATTTTTATACGATTGTTGTTGTAGTTCTAAATCGAGTCTGAAGTCCCCTTAACGTGGGCGCCATGAGCCGGTCCTTTGTAGTATATTGTATATGTGATGTTGAATTTATGTTAAGATCTGGTCACTTAGTGAAATTGGTAGGAAATGCTAAGACGATGACATGTAATTGAACTTAAGCTAAAAAGATGACACTAAGCCGATTGAGGGTAAACGAGTTTATTAAAATGATATTTTAATGATATGTTTAATCCCTCCTATATGATTAAGTTTAAAAGTGCTTAAGGTAAAAAGTAGATTTTATGTTTTTCCTCTTTAAAGCTAAGCAAGCGGCACGCAGCGAATAAGCTAAATCGATACATATTAACGGGGAAAGCGTGGCTAAGTTGTCAATTAGGTAAAGTGGTAAGTGCATATAAGAATTTATGGGATAGTGAACATGAGGGTAAATACTTGAGTGTAGAGTGAATATGTTTTGGCAAAGAAGTTAAGATGAATAAGGAAAGTAGAACTAAATATTGTTAAATTAGACTATACGGGTTACGATTGTGAACGAGGTAGGCAACAACTAGGAAGATTAACCCTGTTCTAAAGATGTTTAGGAAAAGAGTTATAAATTAAGTTTTTTATTTTCAATATGTGTTACGTTGATGAATAACCACTAAAGTGTTAATCTTCTATGAAATAATTAGAGTTGAATGTATGCAAAATAGTAACTTTAGTTGAGAAGCTCTCTACTGTACCCTTAAACGATTATGTTAAATTATCTACTCTAAGTATTGAAAGTTTCTACCATGTCTGAAAAGTGTAATCCTAGGATCCTCTAAGTCAGTTATGATTATGTAAGCTTTCTTAAGCTCCGGAGATAATTGCAAAGTTATGTAAGTCAATCCAACATCACCCAAATTATGGCTATATATCTTTATTTGCCTATAAGGAATCACTTAGAGAGTTATTCACCAGTTCGCAAGTTATAGAGCTCCAAGTCTCAGATCCTTAAGTTATGTCTTTACGTCCCTAATTTATATCGAAATGTGCTAGATGATCTAAGAAGTTTTTGAGAGATCATATTTCGAGAATTATGCTAATGTCTCGGTCAAGTATCTGATGTTTTATACAAGTCTAAGAACTCAAGTCTTTATATGTCTTTCTAGTAAGAAGTCTTAATGTATATGATTTTCATGTTATAACATACGGTTGAACTCTTTCGGTTATATTCAAGTCATGCATCTTTATGTTTAGCTCTTGTTGAGTTACCATTTGAATTTCCTAAATTCAGAGGATAGATTCTCCCATGTACCAATTTTCCTAATGTCTAAGTACATGTGCAAGCTATGATAATGATCAGTTAAGATCAGAACTTTGAATACCAGGAAGTCTCCTGGAGGTCACCCAGTTAACTAAATACGAGTAATACATTATATAGAAATCTCATATGTTGTATGTCTGTAGTTCAGTTCTCAGCTCTATGTATATGATAAATAACTCCAAGTTCCTAGTTATAATTTCCATGTTTTCCTGCAAATAAGTTGAATGAATTAAGAACTATATGTGCTTATCTACGTGATAAAATTTGGAAATTAAATTCCAATATATAGTTGTCGATACAGATAAAGGAACCACCTGGTAGGCAGTATATATTTGCAGTTCCTAGATGTTAAAGAATTGTGTAGAAATGAGCTCTATGTGTTTCTATCCAAGTAATATGTTAAATTGGTAGGATAATTTGTAGGAAATTGTTTGTAAGACTACAAAAGTTCTTATGTTGTCTAAACCACTTGAAGGTCCTTCATGTAACTGAGTCGACATATTCATGTATAATTTGACAGCTTTACGTGATATATATGCATATTTTCTAGCTTTACATGATATGGGTGCTCACTTGCATTTATGGGTTACAAAAGACGCCTATTCCGGCCAAAGATTTAACATTTTACATTTATATGCCATACGTATTAAATTGACATATCGGTCCTATTTATTATTATGATTGAGAATTATTTTTATTTTACCCTGGTGAGGTACATCGGCTAGAGCTATTTTTATTTTACCCCGATGTGGTACATCAGATGGAGATATTTTGATTTTACCTCGGTGTGGTACATCGGTTGGAGATATTTTTATTTTACCCCGATATGGTACATCGACTGGAGATATTTTTATTTTACCTCGGTGCGGTACATCGGCTGGAGATATTTTTATTTTACCCCGATGTGGTACATCGGCTGGAGATATTTTTATTTTACCCTGGTGTGGTATATCCGCTGAAGATATTTTTATTTTTCCCTGATATAGTACACCGGCTGGATGAATTTTATATAGGATTTATGGTTGGTTGGTTGCTGGCATTACAGTTATAGTTTTTCTTGTGCATTACTCGGTTGCATTGTTACTTCAGTATTGAATTATTGTCAGATTTTAGTTTCCAGGATTCCAGGTTGTTACTATTCATTATTTATGGCTCAGTTATCATTGCTATCTTACATGTTTATAGTTTTCTGCCTTGCATACCAGTACATTACATTCGTACTAACGTCCCTTCGCCAAGGGACTTGCGTTCGTGCCGCAGGTGCAGGTAGATGTCGGGATTGCCAGTTGCAGTAGCAGTTCATGAGATTAGTGTATATGTTGGTATGCTCCCAAAGGAACGTTTTGAAAATGTAGATAAGACTGGACACTTTAATTTTACTAAAAATTATAATATTAAAACCTCCGAATCTACGGTCGCTATTAATAAGTCTATTAAGACTATTAATCTATTAGCAGCTGAAGACATTAACAAATATAGGAAAAACTATAAGTTTCTTCACATAGGACTTGTCCAGGTCGCGGTTAAACCATTGTATCGATTAGGCTTAAACATACCTACATGTCTCTTATTACGAGACAATAGGCTACTAAACTTTGATGATTCATTATTAGCAGTATTACAAAGTAATCTAGCTAATGGCCCGGTATATTTTAATTGTTATCCCAATTTTTCTATATATATTAATGATCAAAATGTTATGGATACCCTAACATTAAATGCTAAAGCAAAAAACATGAATAGCAAAAAAAATACAAGAGAAATATCCATAATATACAGAGTATATTACAGGCTAATGTAAACTACCCTAGCTCCAAAAGAAAAAATAGTAAGTAACAAAGGGGTTATCATGCTTATGGAAGCCAATCACAATCACAATAATATTTTCGTCCCAAAAATGATAAAATGGGATGATGTGTTAGTAAAAGATAATTGACACTTGTTATAGCCAAAAATTGAGGAAGAAAATTCAACCATTGAGCAGGTAATACAATTTCCTGATGGATCTATAGATTTAAAATTTCTAAGATCCCAATCCTTTAGTCATGCTTCTTCAAGTAAAAGAATGTCTTTTTCGAGACCTTCATTTTCAAAAATGCTACAAGAAAAGGAGGTAACACTTGAAGACGTAGAGAAAAAACTCAAGGGAGTAGATTTCTTTGAAAAAATTCCTAAGGTTGAATATGAACCTAGAATTACAAAAAGAACAAGTCCCACGGCTAGTAAGATGCTAAGAGCAAGAGACTCTTTATGCATGATTAGATATGATAAGGAGTTCGAACCAGACTTTGAATATTTAGATAAACTCTAGTTAGATCCAGAAAATAGCATCAAACGGCAATGGTATGCAGAAAAATATTCATTAAAGGAAAGATTATCCTTTAGGAAAAAATGGTGCGCCGATATGAAAAGGATGAGATGCAATATAGAGTTCTTTAAATGGTTTGAGTACATAAGAAAATTGGATGATCAAAAGGAATCATTGAGCATGATTGTTAATAAATAGCATACCAAAACTAAGGTGGTTGAATTTATAATTCCCCCACTAGAGGAAATTAGTTTACCAATCAATGGTAGAATTGTCACAGCTACACCTTTTAAAATTTATATAGTAGACACCCAAGGTGATCCTAATAATAAATATATAAATAGATTAATTCAACAAAACAAGTTACATGAAATGGGAATGGCCATTACTGCATATAAAAAGAAAAACTGCACGGATAAACAAGCTGCCACTATAATTATATTTGGATTTATAGGGACATTAAAATATTGGTGGGATAATTATCTCACTGAAGGTAATCGACATAGTGTAACAAATGCTACAACCATCACTCATGTTATTAAGATTGAATCTACAGGACAAACTTTTGAAAATCTATGCGTAGAAGACGCCACCGCTACCTTAATTTATAGTATAGCAAGATATTTTATAGGATAACCTCAACTTTTTCAAGATAGGAGTTAGAAAATACTATCTAACCTATCTTGCCCAAAGTTAGATGATTTTAGATGGTATAAGGATGTATTCCTCAATAAGGTTATGGTCAAAGAAGACTTTAGTCATGATTAATGGGAAGAAAAATTCATAAGTGATTTACCAACATTATTCGCTGAAAAGATTAGAATAAAATTAAAAGATAGATTTGATGGAAAAATTCCTTTTAGCCCATTAACCTATGGTGACCTTATAAGTTTTACAAATGTCACAGGACTTGAATTATGTACAGATATGAAGCTTAAAAATCAACTTAAAAAGGATAATAAAATATGCAAAAAAGAAATGGGAAGCTTTTGTCAATATTTTGGATACATCAAGTTGTGTGCCCCATCAAAAGAGGCATCCAAGAAAATTAAAAGAAGATACAAGCACTATAAAAATAAATTTGAAAAGCCCCATCATTACAGAAAAAGATTTAAAAGGAATAAACGAGAAGCCAACAAAGGTGGCTTTCAAGGAAATGATGATAAGTGTTGGAATTGTGGAAAATTTGGCCATAGTGCTAAGGATTGTAAGGTCCCGAATAAAAAGAAGGATAAGATCAATATGTTAGAACTTGAGTCAGAAATAAAAGATAGATTATATTCTATTCTTTATGAACATGACAATGATTCTTCCCCTGAAGAAATTCCAGTGATGAAGACGAGCTTAATATAGCATATAGTTCTGACAATAGTGACTCAACTGATCTATGTGGATATACGGGAGCAATCTGCACCTGTGATAGCCACTCAATAAATGTCATTACCAATAATAACAACGAAATCTTCTTTGATATGATTGATCATATTGAAGATAAAGATCTTAAAAGAAAATATTTAATAGAATTAAAAAATATAGTTCTTAACCAACAACATGACAAAGAAACAATTGAGTCTTTTAATATGAAAAACGTACTAAATAAGTTTAAAGAACAAAAGTCTAGTACAATAGTACAGGATCTTCGAACCGAATTATTACATATTAAAAATGAAGTCAAAGAAGTTAAGCAAAGACTTAACAAGCTAGAAACAGATACCTTTGCTAATAAACAATGAAATGAACTAGAACCAATGTAAGGATTTGAATTGTATCAATTCGAACGAGGAGAAACATCAAAATTAGACAAAGGTGATGAAGAAGATAAGTCTCTAAGGAGCCCTCTAGAAGGTAAATTAGGAGTAAAAACTATTGCAATAGTCAAAGCTCAGAGCTGGAATATATGTTATACCCCGTAGAATTCCCGGCACTTAGATGACCTATTCGCACGTTGGTTAAGTATATTTGAAGGCCATACGTGCTAGGGAAAGGCCCGGGAAAAGATCGGACGAGAAACCCGTCGAAACCATCGCGGGAGGAGCCGAGGCAGAGCCCCTCCGCAATGGCAGCGTGTCACGGAGGTTAGGCCTCCGCGATGGCTCTGTGACACGTTGCCCAAGTTCAGGCTCAAGTATATAAGCCCCCACTTCGGTTTAAAATCATTTCATACTTATAAATTTCCAGAGAAACGCAGTGAAGCCGAGGAAGACGAAGAAAATTAAATATTTTCGTCCGATTACGCTGCCAAACGCTGCCCAAACTCAAATTAATCCCAGATACCCGAGTATTTAGCAGCAGAGAGCATTTCTACGGAATTAGTTTCGCGAAATACGGCCGACGAATCGGCGAGCCACCGAACTAAAGTAAGTAGAATTGCTCTAAATTAATGTCTATGTGTTCCTAGCTGAGAAGTGAATACTTCTCCCTTCTGGGCCGCTGAAAAATAGCGAGTTTTCGACCGTCTTTCGATAAGCCTAAGTTTAGGCTATAAATTAAATCGAAAGTAACGTCGCTCTTTACAATAAAGTTTTATTTAGTATTGATTGACGTATTTATGAATGCAGTTGGAAGGAAATAGTTGAAGTACCAGCCGAGCCTCGTCCGACGGACGAATAGTCGAAGATAAGGTATGTAAAGTTAGTTTCCTCGGCAAGTTAAGAAATATTGAGATAGTATGGTAATTTACAGACTAGTAGAATGTTCAGAAATCGATTATTGTGTTATTATGAATATTGGTGCAATATGAGAAGTTTTGGGTTGTAACGTGTACGATACCTATCCGTATGATATAGATTCGGACGTAAGTGATTAAGATTGCCCAGTATATTCAGTATATGATGTAATATGCCATGTTAAGATATTGTTGTGTTTAGCTGAAGCCTCATGAAGTAGTACAGTATCCGTAAAGCATTCCAGACATAGAATAGTAACTAAATAAAGTTTAGAAAGCATGTGAGAAATAGGAAATCATGTTAATACAGAAACTCAGTAAACAGTATAGCTTTCAGCAGAAACACCATCTTGTATAACCTTTGCCCCAGTACAGTTTGACAGGAGACTATATTCATATTTATACTTACCTGTCTCAGCATGTATCAGACACTTATAGATTGCTATTATTAGCTTAGTATGTGATTTATATGATACCTTACACCTGTTAGCCTTAGCTTATGAGATACACAGACAACATGACTAGTTGAGACCGTTGTATTGATTGGGGTTGGATTACCTAGCATCGCTGACCGCCCAGGGTTAATAGCTGTATCGACTCGTCCGCCAGAGGATGAGGATACGTCACTCTACGGAGTGATATGCCGTCCCTTAAGGGGACGAAGATGGGATGCCAGTTTCCCCATATTGTGCCTTGGTCGGCCCATATACACCCCCGTCGAGCGGGTACGCCCTAGGTGTTGATTTTAGAGTCCTTCGGACTCAGGTACAGTTATAGTCAGGGGCTCAGTGAGCCCAAGTGCATACCCAGGGACCGGCAGGATGCTTACAGCCACTATAGGAGATGGGATGACCGGGGTAGGGGTATAGATTCTGTGTTGATTGTACCTCCCGGCTTATGGGGGCCGGGTAAGGTTTGTGTGTGCCATGTTATGTTATGTATGTCATGTTATGTTACATTAGACATGAGTAGATTAGTAGTAGAATGATACGTCTCCAGACACGACACCTACTCCTCCCAGTATGATTGCGAACAGGTACGACTTACATCTTCAGACAGATAATCTAGTTCTTCCTATTTCAGTTTCGTCAGTTATATTATTGATTCAGATATTTTTTTCAGTCATTGCTTTACATACTCAGTACCAGCGGTACTGACGCCCGGTGGGGCGCTGCATTACTTGCCTGCAGGTACTTTTAGATGAGCAGGCGATTCTACGTGACTTCCTGTCAGCGGTTGAGTATTCAGCTCCAGTCATCCGGAGGCTGAATTTCAGAGGTGTAGTTCAGTTCTTTTTGTTGTATATTATGGGTAGGTCGGGGCCCTGTCCCGATCAATTCTATTGCTATTCCTAGAGGCTTGCAGTCTGTAAATATTCCCTGTGGTCAGTTGAGCCGGTCGTGTGAGGCCGTGCAGTTGTTTCGTTATCAGTATTCTCGCTTTCTTATGTTGGCCGTGTGGGGCCATAGTTTGTCAGTAGTGGTGACCTTGCCGGTCACGTAGCTTTTCAGTATGTTATGTTTGAGCTATAGATAACTAGACAACATGGTGGCCTTGTCGGTCCGCATAGGTTTCCCTGAATTTCCATGTTTCTGGTCAGCTGTTAGTACAGGTACAGAAGGCTATAGGCCAATGGGCCGGGGGCTGTATTTACAGCCGTTATATAGCCCTTTGTTTCCAGAAATATGAATTAGAGCCAGCCAGGCGCCAGATGCGCCCAGGCTTAACAGTTCAGCAGGTGAGGTCCTAGTAGGGCACCAGGTGCCAGTCATACCCCCCAAGGTGGGGTGTGACAATATACCTATCACATTGGTTATAAATAAAAATTATACTATTAGAAAAATTGCATTATTAGACACGGGTGCAGACCAAAACTGCATTATTGAAGGAATAATCCCTATTAAGTACCTTGAAAAAAGTACGTGGTTATTCTCCACGACAGGAGAAAGACTTAAAATAAATTATAAACTCCATAAGGCATACATATGCAACAATGGAATCTGCTTTATTAATGATTTTGTAATAACTAAAGATATAAACGAAGAAATAATATTAGGCACCCCTTTTATAACCCAAATAAAACCCTATGTTGCTAATTTAGACGGCATTCACACCACTGCTCTAGGAACATATATCATTTTTCCCTACATAAATAATATGTCAAAAGAAGAAAGTGAATTTATAAAAGAAAAAACTATCTTTAGAATAAATCTGCTTTCCCAACAAATAAACTATTTAAAGAACGAGATAAAATTTAAACGGATTGAATCCGCTTTAAAAAATCCGAAGGTAGAAGCCAAAATTAAAAGCCTACAAGAATTCATAGAACGAGAAGTCTGTTCAGAATATCCTAATGCCTCTTGGGATAGGAAATGCCATATTATTGAGTTACCATATATTGAGGGACTCAACGAAAAGAGTATCCCTACTAGGGCCAGACCTATTCAAATGAATCAGGAGTTAATGGAATATTGTAAAAAGGAATTCAATGATTTACTTGATAAAAAGATTATTAGACCTTCCAAGTAACCATGGAGTTGTTCAGCATTCTATGTCAATAATAGTGCGGAAAAAGAAAGAGGGGCGCCAAGGCTAGTCATTAATTATAAGACCCTTAACAAAGTTTTAAAACGGATCAGATATCCAATACTCAATAAAAGTGATCTTCTTAAAAGAACTTATAAAGCTAACATTTATAGTAAGTTCGATATGAAAACGGGATTTTGGCAAACACAGATAGCAGAAAAAGATAAATATAAAACAACTTTTAATGTACCTTTTTGACAATACGAATGGAATGTAATGCCATTCAGATTAAAAAATGCACCATCTGAATTTCATAATATAATGAACAACCTATTTAATCCACATAGTCATATTTCTATAGTTTACATAGATGATGTTTTAATATACTCAGAAGATATTGACCAACACTTCAAACATATCCAAACCTTTTTAAAAGTTGTTAAGAAAAATGGATTAGTAGCAAGCGCTAAAAAGATTAAGTTATTCTAGACTGCTATTAGATTCCTTGGTCAGGACTTATATCAAGGAACCTATAAACCCATTTGTAGAGCCATAGAGTTCTCATCCAAATTTCCAGATGAATTAATTGATAAAACTCAACTTCAGAGATTCTTAGGAAGTCTCAATTATGTTGCAGATTTTATTCCAAATATTAGACAAGTTTGGAAGCCTCTTTATCAGCGTCTTAAGAAGGATCTAGTCCCATGGGGATTAGAACAAACAGAGACAGTCCAAAAACTAAAGTCAATAGTTCAGAAACTTCCATGTTTAGGAATACTACATCCAGAGGCATTCATGATAGTAGAAACTGACGCCTCAGACATAGGATATGAAGGCATCCTTAAATAAAAAATCTCAAAAGAAAACTGTGAACAATTAGTAAAATTCACTTCAGGAATCTGGAATAATACTCAGAAAAATTATAGCACCATTAAAAAAGAAATTCTGGCTATAGTGCTATGTATCACAAAATTTCAAGATGATCTAATAAATAAAGAATTTTTACAACAAGTAGAGTGCAAAGCAGCCAAAGATGTTTTACAAAGAGATGTAGAAAATATGGTTTCTAAACAAATATTTGCCAGATGGCAGGCTTTGTTATCCAGCTTCGTTTTCAAATCGAGTTTATACAAGGAGAAAATAATTCTCTCCCAGATTTTTTGACTAGGGAATTTCTACAGGGAACTAAATGAGACCCTGAACACTAGGTATAAGGCCCTTGAGGCCTCCATTTCGGCCTTTCAAACCAGAAGAAATAATGAAAATACCCTTCAAAGAAGAGGAAAAACCAAAACCAGAAAATAAGTATTCAGTTTCGGCAGAATTCCCATCTTTGCCAAAAGATACTATTCCGTCCCCATTAAAGGAACCCATGACCAGTCAGACCAGATTACAACCATTAAAATTAGTTTTTAAAGGAGAGTCTTCATCAGGCGACAAAACTATCTCTATCCAAACAAAGGATAGCTATGAAATGAAGCCACCAGAGACATAGTCTCTGGATGTTCTGCCAGCGACTCCTGAAAAGAAAATGGAGAAAAATATTCCAAATAAACAGCAGTTTGAGCTCACAGTTTTACAGGTACTGCCGATCATGGGCCTCGATAAAAACTATGAAGGTTTTGTAGTAACCGAGTTACTAAAACCCTGCTACACAAATTGGAAATATGTGGAGATAAATGATCCCCTTAAAACTCGAAGGTATTATGAGTTCATTTTAACAGAAACCGATTCAGTAAAAATTGAGCATAAATTAAAATGTTCGGATAATCCTAATAGTATTCAGTACTCGAAGTTCACAATTATAAGAATTTTAAGTCCGTTTGAATGGTTTGTAGATCATCTTCATACACCCATTCCCCTATCAAGAACCCATAGACCCCAGACATACAACTGGTATGATTATAAGGCATCCTGGTATAACTTTATGTATCTAAGGCCCAACACTCACTCTTGGTTTGTCAAGTATTCAGAAGAAATGAAAAGCGCGATCATTCCCAGATGGTTTTACGAATGGTGGAACCAATTCGGAGGAAATAAACAGGTATTGTAAAAACATTTTCAGACACAGTTTGAAAAATTTCAGGTAGATCAGAATATTTCTACCCCACCAGAAAATATTAAATTTTGTAAGTTTTTTATTGCAAAAAGAATTTCATATACTAACAGTTGGTCCTTTGATATTCATTAATTTGAAAGGATTAAATATCTGAGTGAGACCATCAAATCAAAGGTTGGGCACCAACACCCCAGGAAGATAAGGAAACTTCAAGTTCTTCATTACGACAGGATTCCCAACTGTCCAAGGAAGAATTAAAAAGAAGGCTCCAGCAGGCCTTGTCAAATTTGGAAAAAGATACCCAACAAAAATAGATAATGGAATTATTAGATACTACATCCTCTCATACAAGTGAACCAGCAATGGAGACATGCTAGATCCTCAAGGGATAGCTTAAGCTTATCTTCTCATCTAAAGGAGGCGGCCAGACTATCCTTTCAGAAAAATGAAAAGCTACTACAATCGAAAGTAGTGGACCTCTCAGGAATCCACCCAAAAAATAATGCAGCAAAAAGACAAGCTACATAAGGACAAAATGGAATCTATACAAACTCCCATGCAGATGAAGACGAATCTTCATCAAATTCCAAGGTCACATCAGGACAAATATCAAATTTCAAGGAAATCAAGTTTAAAGAAGATGAAGACATCTTTTAAATAGGTCCGTGTAAAATTAAATCTGCCACGTGTGGACACATGTAAATAGATAGCAGGTAGTAATTAGTTGACTCATCATATTAAGGTCTATTAAAGACCTTCACCTTTTATTAGGAGGGGCATTCGGAAAACACTACACTCACTTCCAAATTGCCCAAACCTTTCTATTGTTCTATATTTTTCCTTCTTATCAATAAATAGCTCTTTGTAAGTATCTTTTCTTCTACTTTATTACTACTTGTAGTATTTTCTTTATTTTGCTCCTGCCTTTGTAATTAATTTTCAAGTCATTTACTATGATCCGTTAAATGGATTCAGAAACTCTGAATAATTATTCTAGAAAAATAATTACAAAATTAATTCTTGACAATCCAATCAGGTTATATAACAAATTATGTTGTGTTAGTCATAATTTGTCTATACAAAGAAGACAACTAGATAATATATTAATTATTCACATAAAACTATCTGCACAATTTTAATGGATACCTCTGAAAATACAAGAGAAATAGCCATAATATACAGAGTATATTACAGGCTAATGAAAACTACCCTAGCTCCAAAAGCAAAAATAGTAAGTAACAAAGGGGTTACCATGCTTATGGAAGCCAATCACAATCACAACAATATTTTCGTCCCAAAAATGATAAAATGGGATAATGTGTTAGTAAAGGATAATTGCATTTTAACTCCATAACAGAGCCAGAAATTGAAGAAGAAAATTCAACCATTGAGCAGGTAACACAATTTCAAGATGGATCTATAGATTTAAAATTTCTAAGATCCCAATCCTTTAGTCATGCTTCTTCAAGTAAAAGAATGTCTTTTTCGAGACCTTCATTTTCAAAAACTTCAAAAGAAAAGGAGGTAACACTTGAAGACATAGAGAAAAAACTAAAGGGAGTAGATTCCACTGAAACAATTCCTAAAGTTGAATATGAACCTAGAATTACCAAAAGAACAAGTCCAACGGCTAGTGAGATCCTAGGAGTAAGAGATTCTTTATGCATGATTAGATCTGATGAGGAGTTCGAACCAGACTTTGAATATTTAAATAAACTCTTGTTAGATCCAGAAAATAGTATAAAACGGCAATGGTATGCAGAAAAATATTCATTAAAGGAAAGATTATCCTTTAGGAAAAAATGGTGCGCCGATATGAATAGGATGAGATGCAATATAGAGTTCTTTAAATGGTATGAGTACACAGGAAAATTGGATGATCAAAAGGAATCATTGAGCATGATTGTTAATTAATGGCATACCTAAACTAAGGTGGTTGAATCTATAATTCCCCCACTAGAGGAAATTAGTTTACCAATAGATGGTAGAATTGTCAAAACTACACCTTTTAAAATTTATATAGTAGACACCCAAGGTGATCCTAAGAATAAAGATATAAATAGATTAATTCAACAAAACAAGTTACATGAAATGGGGATGGCCATTACGGCCTATAAAATGAAAAACTGCACTGATAAACAAGCTGCCACTCTAATTATATCTGGATTTACAGGGACATTAAAATATTGGTGGGATAATTATCTCACTGAAGATAAAAGACATAATGTAACAAATGCTACAACCATCACTCAAGTTATCAAGACTGAATATACAGGAAAAATTTTTGAAAATAGACACCAGCGCTACCTTAATTTATAGTATAGAAAAATATTTTATAGGAGAACCTCAACTTTTTCAAGATAGGAGTTTAGAAATACTATCTAACCTATCTTGCCCAAAGTTAGATAATTTTAGATGGTATAAGGATGTATTCCTCAACAAGGTTATGGTCAGAGAAGACTGTAGTCATGATTATTGGAAAGAAAAATTAATAAGTGGTTTACCAGCATTATTCGCTGAAAAGGTTAAAATAAAATTAAAAGATAGATTTGCTGGAAAAATTCCTTATAGCTAATTAACCTATGATGATCTTATAAGTTTTATAAATGTCAAAGTACTTGAATTATGTATAGATATGAAGCTTAAAAATCAACTTAAAAAGGATAATAAAATATCCAAAAAAGAAATAGGAAGCTTTTGTCAAGATTTTGGATACATCAAGTTGTCTGCCCCTTCAAAAGAGGCATACAAGAAAATTAAAAGAAGAAACAAGCACTATAAAAATAAATATGAAAAACCCCATCATTACAGAAAAAGATTTTAAAGGCGCAAACGAGAAGCCAACAAAGGTGGCTTTCAAGGAAATGATGATAAGTGTTGGAATTGTGGAAAATTTTTGCCATAGGGCTAAGGATTTTAAGCTCCCTAATAAAAAGAAGAATAAGATCAATATGTTAGAACTTGAGCCAGAAATAAAAGATAGATTATATTCTATTTTTGACGAACATGACAATAATTCTTTCCCTGAAGAAAGTTCCAGTGATGAAGACCAGCTTAATATAGCATATAGTTCTGACAATAGTGACTCAACTGATCATTGTGGATATGCGGGAGCAATCTGCACTTGTGATAGCCACTCAATAAATGTCATTACCAATTATAACGAGGAAATCTTCTTTGATATGATTGATCATATTGAAGATAAAGATCATAAAAGAAAATATTTTATAGAATTAAAAAATATAGTTCTTAACCAACAACATGACAAAGAAACAATTGAGCCTTTTAATATGAAAAACATACTAAATAAGTTTAAAGAACAAAAGTCTAGTACAATAGTACAAGATCTTCAAACAGAATTATTACATATTAAAAATGAAGTCAAAGAAGTTAAGCAAAGACTTAACAAGCTAGAAACAGATGCCCTTGCTGATAAACTATTAAATGAGCTAGAACCAATGCAAGGATCTGAATTGTTTTAATCCGAACCAGGAGAGACATAAAAATTATAAAAAGGTGAAGAAAAAGAAGATGAGTCTCTAGGGAGACCTCTAGAAGGTAAATCAGGAGTAAAAACTATTGCAATAGTTAAAGCCCAGAGCTGGCATATACCTATCACATTGGTTATAAAAAAAATTATACTATTCACAAAATTGCATTATTAGACACGGGTGAAGACCAAAACTGCATTATTGAAGGAATAATCCCTACTAAGTACCTTGAAAAAAGTACAACAAGGTTATTCTCCGTGACAGGAGAAAGACTCAAAATAAATTATAAACTCCATAAGGAACACATATGCAATAATGGAATCTGCTTTATTAATGATTTTGTAATAACTAAAGATATAAATGAAGAAATAATATTAGGCACCCCCTTTATAACCCAAATAAAACCCTATGTTGCTGATTTAGACGACATCCACACCACTGCTCTAGGAACAGATATCATTTTTCCCTACCTAAATAATATGTCAAAAGAAGAAAGTAAATTTATAAAAGAAAAAACTATCTTTAGAATAAACCTGCTTTCCCAACAAATAAACTATTTAAAGAACGAGATAAAATTTAAACGGATTGAATCCGCTATAAAAAACCCGAAGGTAGAAGCCAAAATTAAAAGCCTGCAAGAATTCATAGAACAAGAAGTCTGTTTAGAGTTTCCTAATGCCTTTTGCGATAGGAAACACCATCTTATTTAGTTACCATATATTGAGAGATTCAACGAAAAAAGTATCCCTACTAGGGAAAGACCTATTCAAATGAATCAGGAGTTAATGGAATATTGTAAAAAAGAAATCAATGATTTACTTGATAAGAAGATTATTAGACCTTCCAAGTCACCATGGAGTTGTTCAGCATTCTATGTCAATAATAGTGCGGAAAAAGAAAGAGGGGCCCCAAGGATAGTCATTAGTTATAAGCCCCTTAATAAAGTTTTAAATTTATCAGATATCCAATACCCAATAAAAGAGATCTTCTTAAAAGAACTTATAAAGCTAACATTTATAAGGAAACTTCAAGTTCTTCATTACGACAGGATTCCAAACTGTCCAACGAAGAATTAAAAAGAAGGCTCCAATAGGCCTTGCCAAATTTGAAAAAAGATACCCAACAAAAACAGATAATGGAATTATTAGATACTGCATCCTCTCATACAAGTGAACCAAGCAATGGAGACATGCTAGATCCTCAAGGGATAGCTCAAGCTTATCTTCTCATCTAAAGGAGGCGGCCAGACTATCCTTTCAGAAAAATGAAAAGCTACTACAATCAAAAGCAGTGGACCTCTCAGGAATCCACCCAAAAAACAATGCAACAAAAAGACAAGATACATAAGGAAAAAATGGAATCTCTACAAACTCCCATGCAGATGAAGACGAATCTTCATAAAATTCCAAGGTCACATCAGGACAAATATCAAATTTCAGGGAAATCAAGTTTCAAGAAGATGAAGACATCTTTTAAATAGATCCGTGTAAAATTAAATCTGCCACGTGTGGACACATGTAAATAGATAGAAGGTAGTAATTAGTTAACTCATCATATTGAGGTCTATTTAAGACCTTCACCTTGTATTAGGAGGGACATTCGGAAAACACTACACTCACTTCCAAATTGGCCAAAGCTCTCTATGTTCTCTATTTTTCCTTCTTATCAATAAACAACTCTTTGTAAGTATCTTTTCTTCTACTTTATTACTACTTGTAGTATTTTCTTTTATTTTGCTCCTGCCTTTGTAATTAATTTTCCAGTCATTTACTACGATCTGTAAAATGGTATCAGAGCCATGTTGGCCGGGAGGAGTATGAGTTTGAGTTTCTTAATTTTTATACTATCCTAGAGCCGGTTAAAATTATGTTGCTCTTATGCGGTTATTTCTGTGTCTAGTTTTGCTGATACTCTTACTCTATTTTGTTAGTTTTATTCCTTAAGTTGGGTGACCGTTTAATCACGGTTTAGACGTTGGCAAGCCTGTATTTTTCGTTAGATTAGCTCTAAAGTTTTGATACTAGAGCCGGACCTGGATGGTGTTCCCGTCACCAGACCTAAAGAATAGGATAAAAGAAATTAGATAAGATAACCGGTAAATACGTCACAAAGAAATAACTATTAAGGAGTAACATCTAAAGTAGATATTGGCCCCAGGATAGTACTAACATTCCCCCGAATACTTCATATTATATTAATATTTATGCTTACACATCCATTTATAGAACAAATAAAATACTACAGTAAGAGAAAATGGATATGTTTGAAATATCAGAGTAACTATAAAAAGAAAAGAATTAAAGAACTTAGACTATTATAAAAAACTAATACCTTCAGAAACTCTGGATAATTATTCTAGAAAAATAACTAGAAAATTAATTCTTGACAATCTAATCAGGTTATATAATGAATTATGTTATGTTAGTCATAATTTGTCTATACAAAGAAGACAATTAGATAATATATTAATTATTCAGTTAAAACTATCTGCACAATTTTAACGGATACCTCTTAAAATCAGAATATAATAAATAGTGTTAATATTTCTGCCACAATTGCTAAAATAGCTAAGATAGAGAGCATTTTACAAAATTGCAATATCCCAAAGGAACGTTTTGAAAAGGTATATAAGACTGGACACTTTAATTTTATTAAAAATTATGATATTAAAACCTCCGAATCTACGGTCGCTATTAATAAGTCTATTGAGACTATTAAACTATTAGCAGCAAAAGACATTAACAGATATAGGAATTATGCTCGTTTGAAGACAGCACTATCGGCTGGGAAAGCACCTTGGTGCGCCGTGCCGAGACAGGCAGGCAACAGGCGCGCACGCGCGCGAGGGCATGTCGTACGGGTGCCGCACGTGGATGCCGCCCAGACCTTGGCCAGCCCTCCTATATGAAGTAAAATTGAGCTAGAAAGATCATTTCTACTCCGTTTTAGTTTTTTTTTCAGAATTCAGAGAATTCAAAGCTCTATCATATGGTGAAAAGATATCCCAGGTAAGAAACATCACTCTCGTCTCTTTTGGGCTTTGAAAAGAGAACCTTGGAAGAATATTGTGGCTTGTTGTTGTCTTGTGGTTGATTGTGGTATTGTTGCATTTTTAGATGATTCTAGGCAGAGGAAGTAGTAGGAGTTTACTCCTACTTTAGCTGATAACATCTCCAAGAAAGGGTAAGTAATTCCCTTTTTGATTTCTTTAAGTTTATGATGTTATAACTTGGAGAATATTGTAGTATTGTGTTGTTGTTTCTTTGTGTGTTTTTGTGGCATGTTGCTGTGCAATTTTTCTAGAACTTCGGTGAAGTGAAGTTGCTTTTGTAAATTGGACTTGGAAGGGGCCTTAAGGAGTAAGATTGAAAGGAATATTTTCGGTGAAGTTAGAGTTGACATGCCAAGGTATGTAAAGGCGTCCCTTTCCTTGTTTTTCAAGCACGAAGCTATGTTCTTGAAAGGATCAATATTCCTATGTTTTTAAAATCATATTGAGGCATGTATGATCCTTTCCAACTGGTTTCAAATACTTGGCATAAAGCTTTAATCGTTAAGAATGGTTGAAGCGAACAAATGTGAAGCGAAAGGCGTAATTTTTATACCATTGTTGCCGTAGTTCTAAATTGAGTCTGAAGTCCCCTTAACGTGGGCACCATGAGCCGGTCCTTTGTAGTATACTGTATATGCTATGTTGAATATATGTTAAGATCTGGTCACTTAGTGAAATTGGTAGGAAATGCTAAGATGATGACATGTAATTGAACTTAAGTTAAAAGATGATGCTTAGCCGATTGAGGGTAAATGACCTTATTAAAATGACATTTTAATAATATTGTTAATACCTCCTTGTTTATATTTTAAAGTTCTTAAGGTAAAAAGTATATTTTATGTTTTTCCTCTTTAAAGCTAAGCAAGCGGCATGTAGCGAATAAGGTAAATCGATACATGTTAACGGGGAAAGCGTGGCTAAGTTGTCAATTAGGTAAAGAGATAAGTGCGTATAAGAATTGATTGGATAGTGAACACAAGGTAAATACTTGAGTGTAGAGTGAATAATTTTTGGCAAAGAAGTTAAGATGAATAAGGAAAGTAGAGCTAAATATTGTTAAATCAGACGATACGGGTTACAATTGTGAATGAGGTAGGCAACACCTAGAAAGATTAACCTTCTTCTAAAGACGTTTAGGAAAAGAGTTATAAATTAAGTTTTTTATTTTCAATATGTGTTACGTTGATGAATAACCACTAAAGTGTTAATCTTCTATGAAATAATTAGAGTTGAACGTCTGCAAAATACTAACTTTAGTTGAGAAGCTCTCTACTGTACCCTTAAACGATTATGTTAAATTATCTACTCTAAGTGTTGAAAGTTTCTACCATGTCAGAAAAGTGTAATCCTAGGATCCTCTATGCCACTTATGATTATGTAAGCTTTCTTAAGCTCCTAGATAATTGCAAAGTTATGTAAGTCAATCCAGCATTACCCGAATTATGGCTATATATCTTTATTTGCCTATAAGGCATCACTTAGAGAGTTACTCACGAGTTCCCAAGTTATAGAGCTCCAAGTCTCAGATCCTTAAGTTATGTCTTACGTCCCTAATTTATGTCAAAATGTGCTAGCTGATCTAAGAAGTTTTTGAGAGATCATATTTCGAGAATTATGCTAATGTCTTGGTCAAGTATCTGATGTTTTATACAAGTCTAAGAACTCATGTCTTTATATGTCTTTCCAGCAAGAAGTCTTAATGTATATGCTTTTCATGTTATAACATACAGTTGAATTCTTTTAGTTATATTCAAGTCATGCATCTTTATGTTTAGCTCTTGTTGAGTTATCACTTGAATTTCCTAAATTCATAGGAGAGATTCTCCCATGTACCAATGTTCCTAATGTCTAAGTAAGTATAAGTGCAGGCTATGATAATGATTAGTCAAGCTCAGAACTTTGAATACTAGCAAGTCTCCTGGAGGTCAGCCAGTTAACTAAATACGAGTTATACATTATATAGAAATCTCATATGTTGTATGTCTGTAGTTCAGTTCTCAGCTCTATGTATATGACAAATAACTCCAAGTTCCTAGTTATAATATCCATGTTTTCCTAAAAATATGTCAAATGAATTAAGAACTATATGTGCTTATCTACATGATAAATTTGGCAATTAAATTCCAATGTATAGTTGTCGATACAGGTAAAGGAAACACCTGGTAGGCAGTATATATTTGCAGTTCCCAGATGTTAAAGAATTGTGTAGAAATGAGCTCTATGTGTTTCTATCCAAGTAATACGTTAAATTGGTAGGATTATTTGTAGGACATTGTTTGTAAGGCTACAAAAGTTCTTATGTTGTCTGAACCACTTGAAGGTCCTTCAAGTAACTGAGTCGAAATGTTCATGTATAATTTGACAGCTTTACGTGATATATATGCATATTTTCTAGCTTTACATTATATGGGTGCTCACTTGCATTTATGGGTTACGAAAGAGGCCTATTCCGGCCACAGATTTAACATTTGTCATTTATATGCCATACGTGTTAAATTGACTTATCGGACCTATTTATAATTATGATTGAGAATTATTTTTATTTTACCCCGGTGTGGTACATCGGCTAGAGATATTTTTATTTTACCCCGATGTGGTACATCAGCTGGAGATATTTCTATTTTACCCCGGTGTGGTACATCGGTTGGAGATATTTTTATTTTACCATGATATGGTGCATCGGCTGGAGATATTTTTATTTTACCCCGGTGCGGTACATCGGCTGGAGATATTTTTATTTTACCCCGATGTGGTACATCGACTGGAGATATTTTTATTTTACCCTGATGTGGTACATCGGCTGAAGATATTTTTATTTTTCCATGGTATGGTACACCGGCTGGACAAGTTTTATATAGGATTTATGGTTGGCTGGTTGCTGGTATTACAGTTATAGTTTTTCTTGTGCATTACTCGGTTGCATTTTTACTTTAGAATTGAATTATTGTCAGATTTCAGTTTCCAGGATTCTAGGTTGTTACTATTCCTTATTTCTGGCTCAGTTATCATTGTTATCTTACATGTTTATAGTTTTCTACCTTGCATACTAGTACATTTCATTCGTATTAACGTCCCTTCACCTGGGGACCTGCATTCGTGTTGCAGGTGCAGGTAGATATCAGGATTGCCAGTTGCAGTAGCAGTTCATAAGATTAGTGGATGTGTTGGTATGCTCCTTTCTTTCTGGAGCTAAGACTGCTTTTTTTTCAGTTAGAGTTTTGAGATGCAGTTATGGGTAGGTAAGAGCCCTATTCCGACCACCAGTCAATTTACTCTTTAGAGGCTTTGTGGACTTAGTGTGTACAATGGAGTTCACTTTGTGGCCTTGTCGGCTTTTTGTTGTTTAGTTTAGCATACTCATAGCCTTTTTTGCATTTCAGTTTTTTTACCCTGTATTATTGAGACATTATGGGTCCAGTTTGTGCTCCAATTGATTGTGACAGGTGGATTGGACGGCTTAATTTTTACAGTTACAGATGTCATATAGCCGGCTTCCTAGTCAATCAGGTATGGGGAGCCAGTCGCGCCCTCCCTCCAGTTATGGGGCATGACATACTAGTAATACACATATTTGCATTCAATTAGCCCCTGCATCACTCACCATAATTATGTCCTTCTACCATGAATCACACAACCCTAGTAATGACACTTAGCCGCACATGGTCATTGTATTTGACAACAACAATTACATTCATCAAAGAAGGTTTAACTTACGAAGAAGAGATGAATAATTGATTGTGATTCCAAAAAGTCAATAATATTTCTCCTAAGAATCTTAAAAGTAATGTCGAAGTTGTGCTTTTCCTCCTTTAAAAATACCCCTCCAATCATTCCCTTTTTCTCCAAACTATTGGATACCAAAAATAAACCTAGTAGCTGCTATTTATAGCCTAAGATAATCCAAGAACTATACTAAAAATCACGGTCCTTCTCACGCGACGCTTAAGTTGACATCCCGTTGGTGAAGTGACGGTCCGTCATTTGGGCTGTCACTCTTATCCAGTGTATCACCAAATATTTACTTTGTTGACATTGTGCTTGACGGTCCATCGAGAGGTGATGGTCCATTACCTGATCCATCGTTTCGTAGCCAATGTGCCCTTGGTCCCTCATCTCTATAACGGTGATCATGATAGTCCATTGGACAGGTGACAGTCCATCACCTGGACCATCATTTTCACTTCTTTTTGTTCTACTACAGTTTGGGCCTAATGGTGGAGGTGATGGTCCATCATGCTGGTGACAGCCAATCAGGTAGGCTGTCACATTGTTGTTTCATCTTGTTTCACACCTTTTCTTTGCTTTGCTCTATGTTCCTGTACAACACACACAAAACCATCAAAATAACTAAAAGTTGCTCAAGAACTTGCATCAATTCATAGTTAAAAATATCCCATGCATCGTCAAATGTCGGCACATCAACACCCTTAACTCAGAATATTTGCTTTTCCTCAAGCAACACACTAGAGACCTCATTAAGGCAAAAGAAAAATTGGGATAACAATAGAAGTTGTCATAGTCACAGTAGATTATTTCTCATTTAGCACTCCCTTCATTCTAAATAGGACATGAACAAATGGCATTCAATAAGCATACTAATTTATGAGGATCCGCAATTGATATGATGGTATAAACATAGTACCTTTCATATGCTAACAACAACTACCCCAGCAACCAGCCGTCACTAATGCTTTTGTAGTGCTCATACCACAAAGAAGTCCCCTCTTACATCCGAAGTTATTTGCCTAGAGACTAGAACAAGACACTCGCTCTCACAAAAAAAACATAGCAATGCACATGCGAATCCATAAGCTTGCCTTTATCATCATTGTTTCAAGTTCTTCGGTCACTTGATTAGGATCACTATAGGACTTCCTTGGCTTGTAGCATACGCTTTGGGACAAGTATGGTACTTATAGATAAAGTGACTTGATCCTCCTTGGTGCTACGATATTTCTCTTGCATTGCTCTTAAATAATCTCCCTTATCCTTTTTTATTCATTTGGCATCTCAACTCATGGGTGCGTTTTTCTTTTTTCTCTTTTCTACATCAACCACACCACATTCATATATTTTCAATTAGTAGATTCTACCTTCCATACCCAACCTTTTATGCACCCCTACTACATCCACCCTCAACTTAGCGATTTGCCTGAGTTGAGGTACACAATATCCAAGGAGGGAGCAGAGTCAAATTAAGTTCATTATAAAAAATATAGGCAGGCTAATAGGCTAATGAGATAAATGGGTCAATCAGGTTCAAAATCAGGGATTAAGTGATTATTTACATTGTTTGGGTGGTCATATAGGCTTAGTGGACTAATTACAAAAGATGACCTATGATCCTTTCCTAGTCAGTTATCCTACAACCTTAGCGAGATAAACCAGGCAAGTTCTAGATGCATTCACAATGCCAGAACAACATCCATTAATCTCACACACACTTAGCACCAATTTTCACTATTTGTAACTGATTATTAGCATATGCCCTAGCTTAAGCAGGGTTGCTATATCGATACACAAATAATGTCAAGGATAGATCCTTCTAAGTCAATATGTTACAAAAACACACACATGACATTTCAATTTTCCAACAGGTTTTAATAAAAAGATGTTCATTTCCACACTACTTTAATTTTTCCCAAATTTTCTTTTACAAATCAAATAACACCAATTCAAAATCAGCTGGTATGACAGACTCACAGGTAAACCCCCCCTCCCCAAAAAAAATGGCATTGTCCCCAATGTATATATGTAAAGCTCTCAAACTACAAATAGGATATACCTATAAAGCTCTATAGTCTAGAGTCTGGCATAGTTGTCTGTGGTGGAAGGACCCCAGGGCCATCAACAGTGCCTTCAGTAGTGGTTGTCACACTAACAGGATCATGTGGGGCAGCCTCCATAGCTGGAGTTGGTTGGGTGAGAATTGTCGACTCTAAATGAATTGTGGCCCCTGTAACATACCTCTCAACTAGTGGTGCTGAACTGGAAGATGCTCCACCAACCTAGGCTCGCATCTCCTCTTCTACCCTCGATTGTTTCAGAGTCTCCTTCAACTTAGCCTTCTCCTGTTTGCTGCGCTTATGCTTTTTCTTCTGGTGGGATTTTCCCTTATTTCTAACATCATCTCTCGAACGTTTTCCAGTTGCCTTAGGTTGTTTGCCCAGTAGATCAATGAAGGGTGCATCATCCTCTAACTCCATATAGTCGGCAGGTGAGAATTATGGGGGTTGTCACTCCTGCAGTAACTTTAAAATGTCATTTTAAGCCTTTTTCAGCTCAACTACAATCTTTATCAACTCTGGTACTGTGAGGTCCTTCAGCCTATCATTCACCCTTGCATCATCCATGCAAGCATAAAGGTTCTTGTATGGTTTTAAGGCGGTTGTGATGTCTTAGTCATCAAAAGGGCATAGTTGCTCAGCAAACAGTTTCAATTGCTTTTCTTGTCTATTTGCTTTTCAAACCATTCAAGCAAAGTTTGCTAGAGTGAAGGCATACGATAAGGATGCGGGCATGGAAGACAATTCATTAGCCAATTCTCCCTCTAATTGTGGCGCAGCCGCACAAGAAGTAGATGGTGTAAATATATGAAATAGGGAGTCCTGGCAAACTAACTTTCCTTCTGTGGCTTCTCTAGTTGGCTCATTGGATGTTTTTGTTGCCCTTGCATTTTTACCACTAGGCCCAAACACCTTAGGAATTGGTTTGTGAAGCTTTAATTCATATCTGGATTCATCCTTTGATTTCCTAAGTCATACTTCATTGTAACATGGGTCTACAAATCAATTCCAGCCAATATGAGGACACGGGCTTCTCAGCATAGCTGCGTGATTAAGCATGGAATGGGAAGTCATGTGGATAACTTTACAGCTCTTCAATTGATCTCCTCGGCGATAATCGCTCCTATGTTCAATAGGAACCCCGACACCTGGCTTGCTACTAGCACTGCTCTATCTTCAGCCAAAGTGTTATCTCCCCCTGTACGGAATAGTTTTGGTCGAACCACTGCCCACCAAAACATTGTTGAAAATGTTAGTGTGGACTTCACTATTCTTTCTTTGGTGTTCACTAGCCATGAGGGTTGTCCATCTGTAAAGACCTGTGCCAACCAACCATGCTGATTATGCTACTCACTCATTTGCTAACTGGTGGAGTAATGTCAAGCCCATAGAGCATTCTATTTATGGTCTCTGGTGAGATAACTACCATCTCTCCCCTGACTGGTACGCATTTAAAGATCTGCATTTCTGATGGTTTCTGCCTCTTTTTGTAAAGACCCTCTAGAACAGCTATGTAATTCACAAAGAATTCATGATCCATGGTAGGGTAATAATGACCTGGTTCTTCACTCATCCATCCCAGGCCATAGAACTTGCACTTGGCCTCAGTATCCAGACACTAGGGCAACTCATAGTCGACGATCCTCACTTCCTCGACAATGCTACATTTCAGATGTCCCCTTGATGTGGTAGTGAGACGCTCTAAGAATTGTTTTTCATCCCCTTTACTTCCTAGAGCAGGCTATCTCTAAACTCTAGTGTTTTCCCTTTGTTATGTCTCCCCTCATTGGCTTAGTGTCTTTTACCGGGCTGCTAAAGGCTTTCTTGTCACTCCCTTCATCTGAATCAGGGTTGTCAGTGCTTGAACTAGATCCATCTGGTAAGGAATCATTTCCCTCATCACACTGGGCAATTGCAACTTGTTGTCTAGTAGCAAATCTAGTTTGGTAACTCGGTGATGGTGTATTAATTTCAACCTCTTGGACTTTCTTTTCACAGTGTGTTCTCATTGCAGAAGTGACACGTATTGTTAGCTCCCTCACTTTTTATACCCCAGGAGCTCAAAGATCGGACTCGGGAGTTGAAGTGAAAAAAATTTGAAAATTGATGTTGCAGGCATAGGACGAGTCGTTGGACGACTCGTGAGGAAACCCCATGAGTCGTCAGGTGGCTCATGGGGAGGCTTGGGAGAAGTAAGGATTGAGGTCCCCTTGAGTGAGGTAACGACTCATGGTTAGCCACCTCGAGTCTTCATGTCCTTCGTGGGGTGGTGTTGGAAAATAAATGGAGGAGTTTACTAGTGTACCTAACGGAAGGGGACCCCATGAGTCGTGGTGAGTCCCAATGACTAGTGAAGTGAGTCGTGAGCAAGCAGGTTGAACTTTATCTGAGAATGAGGTAGTGTACATGACGGAAGGTGACCACGAGTCGTGGTCTCAAGGCACGAGTCGTAATGTCCCCCGTTACGAGCCCTATTAGAGTTATTACCTAGTGTACTTGACGAGTGACTCGACGGGTTGTTGCTTGTCCTAGCGAGTCGTCAGGTCACCCGTTAGGATCACCTGGCAGCTATTTTCTACGAATTAGTAATGGCCTTCTCATAAATTCCTAAGCTCCTAAGACCTATAATACGTCGTTTAAGGATCATTTTAGTGGGTTTTAAGCAGGGAAAAACCTATTCTAATTCATTCTTCCCATGCATGCAACTTTGAAGGATTGAAGAGAGGATTCAAGGCAAAATGTCAAGGTTTCCGTTGGAATCTCAGCTTGAGCAACTAGAGGGTGTTAGAATTCACCACCCCCCAGGTATGAAAGGCTATGATGTGGTGCTTACTTTCACACCCATGCCCAATCTCTATCGAAATGTGATAAATTGTCTATGATCAACTATGGGGTTTTACCCAATTGCATGATTCTTCAATCCTTATGCATGATATGATTATATTGGTTTTATATGATGAGTTATGAAGATTGGGCTGATTCTAAGTTGTTCTTCCTTATAAAAATTGTTTTCCAAATTTTGGATCTAAAACGCCCATGGATGATGAGTTCATAAAAGAAGTGATTTATGATAAATGTGTGATAATGATGAAGTTGATGATTAAAAGCATGTTTCCAAAACTACCCATGATTATGTTGTCATTTTCAAAATGAATTGATTAGATCCAAGTATGATAAATCTTTGGGTAATGCCTACATGTTGATTTAAAGAGATGATTTTCTCGACATAAGCTTACCACATTGTTTGAAGTGAAATTTTCCAATTTTTATTGTAAAATCTAGCTTGTGGTATGTTGAGTAAATACTTCTACATGTAGCTTAGCACATGAGTTGGAGTAGATGCTTTAACCTATGATTGAGCCCGTGGTATGTTTCGGAATAAAGTCTCCTATATACATGAATTCATAATTGAGATGTATGTCAATGTTGAGATTCATATCCATATGATGACTAGTCTATGCATGATTTCATTATGAGCTTTATCATTAGACAATGTTGAGCTTCATTTTGTATGATGTTGAGTTATGCATGATTTACTCTTGAGCTTCGTCAAGGGATGATGTTGAGCTTTGTCAATACACAATGTTGAGCTTCGCCGATAGACGATGTTGAGCTTCGTTATATACAATGTAGATCATTGCATGTTATTGCGAGAAGAGTCTAGCACCGAGCAGGTTAAGGGTCGATTACCCTATGCCCCATAACTATGCGCCAATGTAGGTTGATACTATAGTACTATTGGGACCTTCCTTGTGAGCGATCCTCTGCCTGATTGGCCCTTCAGCTTGATATCGATATCCTGGTATTGTCCATCTCCTTGGCAAGGTTATGGATAGCTCTACCCACTTAAGTGTGATAGTTGGGACTACGTAATCTCTATCGTGGTATGCGGTTAAGTGACGAGTCTCCCACTGTCTATATCATTCGACTTTGCATATTCATTACTCATGATGATTATTTATTCATATAAGTTAAAAAAGCAAGGTTTGATTCATTGTTCAGCTTTTGGTAAAAATGTTATGTTTCAGCTTTGAGTCATTCGAGTCAGTCATGATGTTCTAAAGCTATGCAGGAACACATTATGATAAGAGTACTATTTCAGAATTATTGCATGTGGCCTTTTACTTATACTTAAAATCATATGATATGTTATGAAATGTTTTAAATGATTTATTTTACTAAAGCTATTTTACTTACCTTGAATACTTGATACATTCCACGTACTGACCGCATACTTCTATGCTGTGTCATTTCATGAGACAGGATTCGGCTCACAGCTTCATCCCCGTCCTAAGACAGCTTTCCGAAGTTAGTATCTTCTCGAATAGGTGAGTCCTCATCCTTCAAAATTTTCCTTTATGTAATTCCAGTGTCAGTATTGTTGAGTTAGTTGGGATCTTGTGCCATCAACTTATTATGATTAGTGGCTTTCTGACTAATGTATGTGTATCTTCGATATTATTCTAACGTGCCGTTGTATGAGACTTCCGCTGAGTTATAATTCTGTTTTCTTCATGTTTATTGAATGAGTTAGTTTAAAGCTTATGCCATGGGTCGACTTGGGGTCACTCGGTGTCCCTTGTCTTGTGTCTACGATCCGCACCTCTGTTCGGATCGTGCAAAACTTGGTATCAGAGCCATAGGTTTGATGTGTCCTAGGGATTCTGAAAGCTGCATTAGGTAGAGTCTTCTTCAGCGGTGTGAAGCGCGCCACACTTATGAAGAAGAGGCTACTAGACGTTTTAGGAAATGTACCCTTCTTTCAGAATCTATGTCGTGCGATGAAAAGCCTTTCTATCCTTCTAATTCATGCTATTCGCGATTTAAAAGTCATGGCACCTCGAAGAGTGAATGGAAGGAGGAATGGAGGTGGTGTGGTCCATGAGGATGGGCACGGTCATTAGCATCAGCCCGCCCGACCAGTTCAGGAGCCTCAGGCACCGGAGCCAACCACTCATGCTGAGTTCCGAGCCGCCATTCAGATGCTTGCGCAAGCCTTGACCGCACAGGTCAATCAGCAGACCATTGTGCATGTTCCGCAAAATGGCAATACGGAGGCTGCTCGAGTCAGGGACTTCTTGAGGATGAACTTGCTGGAGTTTCAGGGGTCCAAGGTAGATGAGGACCCGCATGACTTCATTGATGAGATTTTCAAGATCACCCAGGTTATGAGGGTGAGTAGTGTGGAGTGCGCAGAGTTGGCCTTCTGCCAGTTGAAGGGGGTTGCGCATATTTTGTTCCACTAGTGGAAGGACAGCAGGGTCGCTGGAGCCTGTCCGGTCACATGGGAGGAGTTTCAGGTTGCATTTATCGATCGGTTCTTCCCTCGAGAGATGAGGGAGTTGAAAGCAGCTGAATTTGTGAATCTAAAGCAAGGAAAGATGACTGTTCAGGAGTACGCCCTTGAGATCACCCGCCTATCTAAGTATGACCAGGAGTTAGAGACCGACCAGCGGGCGCGGGTGAGTAGATTTGTGCATGGTATAACACAATATTTGGACAAGGACTGCCAAAAAGCTATGCTCCACTAGGACATGGACTTCCCTCGCATAGTGTTGTACGCCCTGTAGATGGAGGCGGCACACTTGAGGGAAAGGGAGTCTAAAACGGCCAGGACCAAGGACCACAAATTTTCTCAATAGAGGTCCGGTGGAAGGCATCGACAACAGACCCACTAGAGATCGTCAGCCCCAGCATCATCCGCCATGAGTGTGCCATCTAGGCCCCAACATGCTCAGAGGGGGCAAGCGTCAGGCTTGAGAGTTCATGGAAGTAGGCCCGCAGATTCTAGCTTTCCAGCTTGCCGCAGATGTGGCCAAGGGCACACAGGCCAGTGCTTGGCAGGGTTAGGAGCTTGTTTTAGATGTGGGCATCTTAGACATATGCTCAGAGATTGTCCCACTATGAGGAAGGACCAGGTTGGGGGTCGAGGCCCAGCTTCTAGTTCAGCAGCCACTCCCCCACGCACAGCACATTAGGGGGCATCCAGTAGTACAGCTGGCGGACAGCGCCAGAATATATTCTACGCCTTAGCCACTCACCAGGAGCAGGAGGCCTCACTAGCTGTAGTCACCGGTATGTTGAGAGTATTGCATGTTGATGTATATGCTTTATTAGATCCAGGGGTTACCTTGTTTTTTGTGACACCTTATATAGATAGAAGCTTCAGAGTCAGTCTTGATGTCTTATTAGAACCCTTCTCAGTTTCTACTCCAGTAGGTGACTCAATTATAGCTAGACAAGTGTATAGAGATTGCCCGATCTCAGTTCTTCATATGGTCACCTTAGCGGACTTGATAGAGTTTGCCATGACCGATTTTGATGTTATTCTCGGCATGGATTGGCTATTTGCATGCTATGCTTTAGTTAATTGTAGGACCCTATCAGTAGAGTTTAGATTTTCGGGTGAGCCTATCTTAGAATGGGAGGGTAGTTCAGTTGTTCCTGTAGGTCAATTTATTTCCTACCTTAAGGCCAGAAAGAGGATTTCTAAGGGTTGCTTGTACCATCTAGTTAGGGTTATGGACGTGGAGTTCGAGACCCCGACTATCAAGTCCATACCGGTAGTACATGAGTATCTAGAGGTCTTTCCTGATGATTTTCCGTGTGTCCCTCCGGAGCGAGAGATTGATTTCGGCATAGATCTCTTTCCCGACATGCAACCTATATCTATTCCGCCTTACAGAATGGCTTCAGCTGAGCTAAAAGAGATGAAGGAGCAGTGTAAGGACCTGTTAGATAAGGGCTTTATTAGGCTGAGTAAGTCTCATGGGGTGCACCAGCATTATATTTCTTAAAGAAGGACGATTCCCTTCGCATATGTATTGACTATCGGCAGTTGTTCAAGGTTACCATCAAGAACAAGTACCCTTACCCAGGATCGATGATTTGTTTGACCACCTTCAAGGTGCCAAGTGTTTCTCCGGGATTGATCTCAGATCCAGGTATCACCAGCTCAGGGTTCGGGAGATTTACATCACAAAAACTGCTTTCAAGACTCGGCATGGTCACTACGAATTCGTTGTTATGTATTTTGGACTAACTAATGCCCCTGTAGCTTTCATGGATCTGATGAACAGGGTATTGAAGGCATATATAGACATGATCGTGATTGTGTTCATTGGTGACATCCTTATATACTCTCGGAGCGAGGAAGAGCATGCTGCTTACTTGAGAATGGTGCTTTAGACCCTCAAGGATTCTCAGTTGTATGCAAAGTTCAGCAAATGTGAGTTTTTGTTAGACCTGGTGGCATTTCTAGGCCATGTGGTATCAGGTGAAGGCATAAAAGTAAACTCTCAAAAGGTCAAGGCGGTAAAGAATTGGCCCAACTGATGAACCCATTAGATATCAAGAGCTTTTTGGGCTTAGCGAGTTACTATCGGAGGTTTGTGGAGGGTTTTTCATCTATTGCTGCACCATTCACTAAGTTTACTCAGAAAAAGGTGAAGTTTCAATGGACGGAGGCTTGTGAGAAAAGCTTCCAAGAGTTGAAGACTTGACTCCTTCAGCAGCAGTGTTGACTCTAACCGAGGGTACGGATGGCTTTGTAGTGTATTGCAATGCTTCGCAAGTTGGACTCGAGTTTGTGTTGATGCAACGTGGAAAAGTGATATCATATGCCTTGAGACAATTGAAGGTTCATGAAAAGAGCTACCCGACCTATGATCTTGAATTGGCTATGGTGGTGTTTGTATTGAAGATATGGCAGCATTACTTTTATGGGGTCCACGTGGATGTATTTACGGATCACAAGAGCTTGCAACATTTGTTCATGCAGAAAGACCTCAATCTTTGGCAAAGGAGGTTGTTGGAGCTACTAAAGGTCTACGACATGAGTGTCCTTCACCACCCAGGTAAGACTAATGTGGTAGCGGACGCACTTAGTAGACTCTCTATGGAGAGTGTGTGCCAAGTGGATGAGGGAAAGAAAGAGTTGGTGAAGGATGTCCATCGACTTGTGAGGTTGGGAGTTAGATTGGTCAACTCAACCAATGGCAACGTTGTTGTGCAAAACGAATCATAATCATCCTGGGTGATGGATGTGAAGGCCAGGCAAGATGAGGATCCAATTCTAGTAAAGCTAAAGGAAGCCGTTGGGAGTCAGAAGGTGGAGGTCTTCTCCCAAGGGGGAGATGGGGTGCTATGGTACCAGGGCCTTCTATGTGTTCCAGATGTTGATGATTTAAGGAATCGGATATTGCATGAGGAACATGGATTCAGGAATTCTATTCATCCGGGTGCCACCAAGATGTATCATGACTTTCGAGAAATATGTTGGTGGAAAGGCATGAAGAAGGATATTGTAGAATTCGTTGCTAAGTGCCGGAACTGTCCGCAAGTGAAAGTTGAGCATCAAATACCGGGAGGCGTACTTTAGGATATCAGCATTCCCACTTGGAACTGGGAAGAGATAAATATGGATTTCATTACAGGCCTACCTCGTACTCGCTGACGATATGATTTTATTTGGGTGGTAGTCCACAGGTTGACCAAGGTTGCATACTTCCTACCGGTCAAAACCACGGATTCAGCGGATGATTATGCCAAATTATATATCTGTGAATTGGTTCGACTTCATGGAGTTCCCTTGTCTATTATTTCAGATCGAGGTACTCAGTTCACCTTCCAATTCTGGTGTTCTTTTCAAACGGGACTTGGGAGTCAAGTTAAGGCCTTTCATCCGCAAACAGACAACCAGGTGGAACGACCAATTCAGACCCTCGAGGATATGTTGAGGGCATGTGTGATGGATTTCAAAGGAAGTTGGGATGACCAGTTGCCCTTGATCGAGTTTTCTTATAAGAAAAACTATCACTCTAGCATCCAGATGGCACTATTCGAGGCTCTTTATGGGAGGAGGTGTAGATTTTCCATAGGATGGTTTGAGGTTGGGGAAGCCCCTATGATAGGGCCTAATTCGATTCATGATGCCATGGTAATTATTTAGTTGATAAGGGATAGGCTAAAAACTGTTCAGAGTCGTCAGAAATCATATGCTGATATGAAGAGAAGATATTTTTAGTTTGAGGTGGACGATTGGGTATTTCTAAAGGTATCTCCCATGAAGGGAGTCATGCGGTTCAGAAGGAAAGGGAAACTCAATCCCCGATATATTAGTCCCTACCGGGTTATGAGAAAAGTTGTTAAGGTAGCGTATGAGTTGGACCTGCCATTGGATTTATCTTGAGTTCATCCTGTCTTTCATGTATCGCTCTTGAAAAAGTGCTTGGGTGATCCATACTTAGTTGTCCCGGTGGAAAGTGTTGGTGTGAGAGATAGCCTCCGTTATGAGGAAATTCCAGTTGCAATTTTGGATCGCCAGATTTGGAGGCTGTGGAAAAAAGAAGTAGCTTCGGTGAAGGTGTTATGGAGAAACCAGCATGTTGAGGGAGCAACGTGGGAAGACGAAGCGGCCATCATGGCTAAATACCCCCACCTGTTCCCTACCGTCTCAGCTCTAGTTTGAGGTATCAGTTTTTGCCCTAATTATCTAATCAGTTTCCATGTTCAGTTCATGTACGCAAGTTTGAATCATGTTATGATAAATGTATGTGATGCCTGAATTTAGTTTAGCTACTTAGTTCTTTTCGGAGATAGTCATTCCGTCAGTTTCCGATTTTAATAATCAGTGTTTGTAAATGAGGATTACTTGTTTCTGAGTTTTTTGTGTGTTTCTAACATTCGAGGACGAATGTCCCCAAGGGGGAGATATTGTTATACCCCGGTAGCTCAAAGATCAGAACCGGGATTTGAAACGGGAAAAATTGTGAAATTGATGTTGCAGGCACAGGACGAGTCGTCAGGTGGCTCATGGGGAGGTTCGGGGGAAGTAAGGATTGAGGTCCCCACAAGTGAGGTAATGACTCGTGGTCAGCCACCACGAGTCGTAATGTCATTCGTGGGGTGGTGTTTGAAAATAAATGGAGGAGTTGACTAGTGTATCTAACGGAAGGGGACCCTACAAGTCATGGTCAGTCCCAACGACTCGTGAAGTGAGCCGAGAGAAAGCAGGTTGAACTTTATCTGAGAATGAGGCAATTTACATAACAAAAGGTGACCACGAGTCGAGGTCTCAAGGCACGAGTCTTCATGCCCCCCATGTTACGAGCCCTATCAGAGTTATTACCCAGTGTACTTGACGAGACACCGTTAGGGTCACCTGTCAGTTATTTTCTGCGAATTAGTAAGGGCCTTCTCGTAAATTCCTAAGCTCCTAATACCTATACTATGTTGTTTAAGGCTCGATTTAGTGGGTTTTAAATAGGGGAAAACCTATTCTAAGTCATTCTTCCCATGCATGCAGGTTTGAAGGATTAAAGAGAGGATTCAAGTCAAAATCTCAAGGTTTCCATTGGAATCTTAGCTTGGGAAACTAGAGGGTGTTAGAATTCACCATCCCCGGGTATGTAGGGCTATACGTGGGTTCTTCCTTCCACACCAATGCCCAATCTCTATCAAAATGTGCTAAAATTTCTAAGATCAAGTATGGGGTTTTACCCAATTGCATGATTCTTCAATCGTTATGCATAGGTATGATTAGATTGGGTTTATATTGATGAGTTATGACGCTTAGTCAGATTCTAAGTTGTTTTTCCTTATAAAATTTTTTTCCAAATTTTTAATCTAAAACGCCCATGGATGATGAGTTCATAAAATAAGTGATTTATGATAAATGTGTGATGATGATGAGGTTGATGATGAAAAGCATATTTCCAAAACTATCCATGATTATGTTGTTATTTTCAAAATGAATTGATTAGATCCAAGTATGGTAAAGCTTAGGGCGATGCCCACATGTTGATTTAAAGTGATGATTTTCTCGACATAAGCTTACAACATTGTTTGAAGTGAAATTTTCCAATCTTTATTATAAATTCTAGCTTGTGGTATGTTGAGTAAATACTTCTACATGTAGCTTACCACATGATTTGGAGTAGATGCTCCCACCTATGATTGAGCCTATTGTATGTTTCGGAATAAAGTCTCCTATATGCATAAATTCATAATTGAGATGTATGTCAATGTTGAGCTTCCTATCCATATGATGTCTAGTCTATGCATGATTTCATTATGAGCTTTTTCATTAGACAATGTTGAGCTTCATTTCATACAATGTTGAGTTAGGCATGATTTTATCTTGAACTTAGTCAAGGGACGATGTTGAGCTTTGTCAATAGAAAATGTTGATCTTGGTCAATAGATGATGTTGAGCTTCGTTATATACGAGTAGAGCATTGCATGTTTTTGGGAGAAGAGTCTAGCACCGAGCAGGTTAAGGGTCAATTATCCTATGCCCCAGAACTACACGCCAACATAGGTTGATACTATTGTACTATCGGGACCTCCCTTGTGAGCTATCCCCAGATCGGTTGGCCCTTCAGCTTGATATCGATATCAGGGGATCGTCCATCACCCTGGCAAGATTATGGATGGCTCTACCCACTTCTGTGTGATAGTTGGGACCACGTAAGCTCTATTGCGGTATGTCCGTTAAGTGACGAGTCTCCCACTGTCTATATCATTCGGTTTGGCATATTCATTACTCATGATGATTACTTATGCATGTATGTTCAAAAAGAAAGATTTGACTCATTGTTCATCTTTTGATATAAATGTTATTTTTCAGCTTTGAGTCATTTGAGTCAGTCATGATGTTCTAAAGCTATGCAAGAACATGTTATGATAAGAGTACTATTTCAGAATGAATGCGTGTAGCCATCTACATATACTTAAAAGCTTATGATATGTTCTGAATGTTTTAAATGATTTATTTGCTAAATTGATTTTACTTACCTTGCATACTCGGTACATTTCACGTACTAAACGCATACTTCTATGTTGCATAATTTCATGATACAGGATCCGGCTCGCAGCTTCAGCCTCAACATTAGATAGCTTTCCGAAGTTAGTATCTACTCGGATTGGTGAGTCCTCATCCTTCGAGGACTAGACTATCATTTTCCTTTATGTATTTCCAATTTCAGTATTATTGAGTTAGTTGGGGTCTTGTCCCATCAACTCATTCAGATTAGAGGCTTTCAGACTTATTTATGTCTAGCTTTAGATATATTTCTGATGTGCCCTTGTATGAGACTTCCGCTGAGTTATAATTGTGTTTTCTTCATGTTTATTGAATGAGTTAGTTGAAAGCTTATGCCATGGGTCGAGTTGCGGTCTCTCGGGGTCCCTTGTCCTGTGTCTACGATCCGAGACTCTGTTCGGGTCGTGACATCAGTCCTCCTTCTTGCATCACCTTTGGTAGGTTGAAATTTAAGTGGCGTTATTTCCTGCAAAGGTCAAGCAATTAGTGTCCAAGTTAATTTGAGAAAAACATATGAAAACTATGGTATTCAACTAAAAGTAATAAGCAAATGACTATTTGGTTGACGACCCATCACATGAATGACGTCCCATCATTTCAACCTTCATGTATATATAGAGTGCTTGCACAAGTTTACTAAAAGGTGACGGTGCAAGATGATGGTCCGTCACTATCGTGATGGTCCGTCTCTAGCTCCGTCACTCCTATTCTAGTATCACCACATTGGAATCCACAGGTGATGGTGAATGTGATGGTCCGTCACTTCCTCTGTTAGACAGGATATTTGTTTTGATCAAGGCTAACGATACTAATGACGTTCCATTGGGCAATTAAGGACCCGTCAATTATCCCGTCAAGCAACTATTGTCCACAACAATTATAGATACTTAGGCTTCCCAACACTGCACATCCCAGACCAAAACAATCCAAAATCAAACATAAAAACTAACTATTACTCTTAGGAGTCTTATCATTCAATCAATCATAGGGCACAACTATTAAACAAATACTCAGGGTTCCATACTACACAACAACTTAGCATATATTCAAAATAAAATTCTTAGAGTTACACACTTTTCACAGATATTCAATGTGACTGACTGATTGCGAAGGATATGTTTGGTTGTATTCACATCATCAACTTTATTACTCACCTCGAAGACTATGACTAAGAATAAAATATGAATGACATACCTCTGAACTTTGGGCAGTAATACTCACAAAATTCACACTAGGTTCCGTGCATTATAATTCACTGGACACCATAATTTGAGTGAGGATCAACTAGGACTGGAAGAGATTAGATGCTAGGTGGGTGTTGGGTTTGATTGAAGGTATATGAAAAAGTTCCAAGGGAGAGAGAATGAAATAAAAGGAACAAAAAGATTTCAAACCGTTGTGGTAATTAAGAGGGATAGTGGGTTAGATCGGGTTAGTAAGGGTAGGCTGGGTTGGGTAGGGATTTTTTGGAATTTACTTACCAGGTTAGATGAAGGAGTAACTGATGATCCGTCGATCATACGGCGTTCCGTCAACTTAACCGTCATCCTAACATTACCGATACATTCAATTATTTGCGAGTGACGAAGGTATTGACAATCTGTCGCAGGCATGACATCCAGTCACATGCACCATTGCCTTTATCCAGAATCCATGTTTTTGCAACTCCTTTTGAGGATGGAACTAATGGCTTGTCAGCTCATGCATAGAGATTATGCAGAACACCTATTGTTTTCTTTCATCTTGACGGCTCATCAAGTTTTAGATGGTCCGTCAATGATGATTGTCGCGAACTTTAGGAGGATCTGTATCTGCAGACTTAACACCTCTTTCAAACAAACAAAATATAAAAATTAAAAATATCTTATATAGAAAATATAAAAAATATTGGGTTTCCGCCCAAGCGGCGCCTAGTTTAACATCGCGACATGACTTGGGTATCTTGATGACTCAGACTTCATCAAGGTACACCAATTCCAACACCTTTACCTCCTCTAGTATTTCATGATACTGCTTTACACGTTTTCCATTCACTTTGAAGAGTTCTCCTTCTTGGTTTTCAAGCTCAATAGCTCCATATGGGAATACCTGTGTAACTTTGAATGGGACAAACCATTTTGATCGAAGTTTGGCCGGAAATAGCTAGAGTCTAGAGTTGAACAACAGAATAAGGTCTCTGGGGCTAAACTCCCTCTTTGCAATCTTCCAATTATGATACATCTTCATCTTTTCCTTGTACAAAGTGGCTCTCTCATATGCCCTTAGATAGAACTCATCCATCTCATCAATTTGATCTAGCCTCAAATGTGCAGCCTCGCTCCAACTCAAGTTGAGCTTCTTTAGCTCCCACAGAGCTTTATGCTCCAACTCAACTGGTAAATGACAAGCTTTCCCAATCACTAATTGATATGGAGACATCCCAATAGGAATTTGGAATGTTTTTGGTATGCCCATAATGCATTATGATGTTTTTGAGATCAATATGTTCGGCTAGCATTCACAGTTTTGGCCAGAATGGCCTTAATCTCCCAGTCTGACACCTCCACTTTCCCACTCGACTGCGGGGGGTAGGGGGCTAGCTACTTTGTGCTGCTTAACTCCAAACTTTGCCAGCAATGCACTGAAAACGTTGTTGCAAAAATGTGACGCCCTATCGCTGATAATAGTTCTCGGAGTTCCAAACATTGAGAAAATGTTCTTCTTCAGCAAAGTTGCAATACTTTTGCCATTATTATCTACCAATGACATAGCCTCTACCCACTTTGCGACCTAATCAATCACTACTAAGGTGTACTTCAGGCCATATGAGCTCACAAATGGACCCATGAAGTCTACGCCCTATACATCAAATAGTTCCACTTCCGGAACAAGGGTCATAGGTAACTCATGCGTTCTAGATATATCACCCCGCCTTTGGCATTGACCATAATCCTTCACAAAGTCATAGGAATCCCGATGGAATGTAGGCTAGTAGTATCCACATTGCAAAAATTTTTGGGCAGTCTGAGCAACCCTATGGTGTCCTCCAACAGGAGATTAATGGCATGCCTTCAAGATACTTAACATTTCTGCTTCTGGAACACAACTCCTTATTAGGTATCAAAAGAAACTCAGATTAAGTACGGCTCATCCCAGAAATATTTGTTCACATGATGAAGGAACTTTTTTCATTGATGGCAAGTCAAGTCTTCCGGCATCATACAACAGACAATATAATTGGCGAAGTTAGAAAACCATGGAATAAGATCGATTGTTCTTGATAATACCTGTTCATCAAGGAAGGAGTTATCAATCTCCTCATCATTTGTTACTCTTCTCTCAACTTCAAGTCCAGATAAGTGATCTGCTACTTGATTTTCACATCCCTTAAGGTCCTTGACACAAAGTTAAATTCTTGCAGCACAAGGACCCACCTTATTATCCTTGGTTTGGCATCTTTCTTTTTCCATGAGATATCTCAAGGCCGCATGATTAGTGTGCACATTAACTATAGTGCCAAGAAAATACGCCCTGAATTTGTAAAAGGCTTATACCACTGCCAGTAAATCCTACTCAGTCATTGTGCAATTCTTTTGTGCCCCATTCAATGCTTTACTAGCATAATCGATGGGGTGCAACATCTCGTCTCTCTTCTACCCCAATACAGCTCCAATTGTAAGTCCACTAGCATCATGCATTACTTCAAAAGGTTGTAACCAATCTAGTGCAACTATTATTAGGGCAACTACTAATTTAGCCTTCAAGTTTTCAAAAGCCTTCAGGCATTTCTCATCAAACACAAATTTGGCATCTTTCTCCAATAGCTTGCATAATGGATTAGCTATTTTCAAGAAGTCTTTGATGAGTCTTAAGTAAAATCCTGCATGACCCAAAAAACTTCTAACTCCCTTCACAGACATTGGTGGAGGCAACTTCTCAATCACCTCAATCTTTGCCCTGTCCACTTCTAAGCCCTTTTTTGATATTTTTTGGCCTAGCACAATTCCTTATTTCACAAAAAATGGCATATTTCCCAATTCAACACAAAATTTGCATTCTCACATCACTCTGAGGCTTTGGTAAGATTGTCAAGCAGTCTCCAAAGGTGTCACCAATGACTAAAAAGTCTTCCACAATAAATTCCAAGGTATCCTCCACCATATCAAAATATTTTGACATCATACACCTCTTAAAAGTTGCAGGTGCATTACATAACCCGATTGACATGTGTCGAAAAGCAAAGGTCCTATAAGGAAAAGCGACAGTTGTCTTCTCCTGATCCTCTGGTGCGATTGGTATTTGGTTATACCCAAAATAAACATCTATGAAGCAAAACCACCCTTCTATCCAGCATGTCCATGAACGACATTGGGAAGTGAACTTTTAGTGCCTATGTGTTAAACTTTCGATAGTCCATACAGACATGCTAGCCCCTAAATGGTCTCAATGTAATAAACTCATTCCATTCATTTGCCACCACAGTCATGCCTCCCATTTTGGGGACACATTGCACGGGACTCACCCACCTGCTATCAGAAATTTGATATATGAACACTGCTTCCAGCCATTTAATTATCTCCTTTTTTACGACCTCTTGCATTGATGGATTAAGCCTGCGCTTATGTTCTCTACTTGGGACATAATTTTCCTCCATCTAAATTTTGTGAGTACATAATCTCGAGGGAATTCTGATAATGTCAGTAATTGTCCATCCAATTGCCCTCTTATAATTTTTAGCACATCAACTAGAGCTTCAACATTCCATTCGAGTAAATCGGCTTCCATGATCACTGACAGTGTGTTGTTTTCTCCTAGGAACACATACTGCAAATGACTAGGTAATGCTTTCAACTCCTATACTGGTGGTTCTTCAACAGAGGGTTTCAATAGAGGAGTGGGTCTATTCTTTAAATCCAAATCCAAATTCTTTGGAGCATAAGAACACAACCCCATCCCTGCTAATGCATTCACTACCTCTTAATACACCAGAATATGATCATCAGCAAAATTCATCATCACTGCAGCTAAGATGTAACTGCATAGTTCTCTTCTCTGGGTGCTTCAACCATTCATTCCTCAATAACATCAATAATGGAGATCACATTCATGTCTCTCGGCTATTTCATGGACTTGCAGACATTGAACCTTACCTCTTCATTGTTTCAGTCGGAAATTCAACTCTCCACTTTGCATATTCACCAATGTTTTTCCAGTTTCTAAGAATGGCCTACCAAAAATGATAGGAACTTAAAAGTCCATGTTCCAGTCCAAGATTACAAAATCTGCAGGAAATATAAAATGTTTGACCTTAACCAGCACATCTGCGCGAAATATAAAATGTTCCACAATCTTCTTAATAGATCGGTCTGCCATTAACAACCTCATAGTAGTCGGTTTGGGGGCTATGAAGACCATTTCTCCGTATATGGCCAACGACATCAAGTTGATGTTAGCACCAAAATCACATAGAGCTTTGGTGAAGTTAAAGGCTCCAATTGTGCATGGAATTATGAATGCACCTGGATCCTCTTTCTTGTGAACCAATGATCATGACGAGGTCACACTACAATGATGAATATTGTGCACTGGTTCATAGCTGAAATTTCTATTCTTGGTGACCAAGTTCTTCATGAACATTGAATAACCGGGCATCTGCGCAAGGGCTTCCAACAATTTGATGTTTACCGATAATTGCTTCAACATGGAGATGAACTTGTAAAATTTTCAATCTTCCACCTTCTTTTTCAACCTCTCTGGAATGAAGGCGGAGGTCTCTAAATTTGAGTCAAAGGCCTAACCACCTCCTTTCCTTTTACTTGACCTTCATTCCCCTAACTGTTCTCTATGACCTCTGGTCCTTCAGCATCAACAGGATTTAGCTTCTCCCCCTCAACCTCAAATATGGGTTCTATTTCTAAAACTAACTCCTCAACTTACTCCGCACCAATAGGAGTAGTCTCACACAATTTCCTTCCATTTCAAGTTATAATAGCCATGCATTGGCCATCATTTCTCGGGTTCTACTGAGTATCACTTGGTAAGGTTCCACTCTTTCTTTGATTAAGGGCTACAAACATTTATCCCATTTGGTACTCCACCTGTTTAATGGCAGTTGAGTGTGATTCTACAAGCTGACTCATATTGGAGAGGTCATTCTTCATCTCTTTAACTCCCAAGTCAGTTGATTCGACTCTTTGTAGCACTTTTGTTAACATTTCCTCCACCTTTAAACTTTCTACATCATTACTTCTCCATTCTCGATTTCCAGGAGGCACATATACTCCAATACGATCATTTATGTAGATCTCTTTGTTCTTCCATTTGTCCTTCTCTCTATCTCTGTAACCATCTCTATCATAATAGTTGTCCTTTAGATAGTTCCAACCTTGGTTTCCTTAGTCGTTGGCCTAGAAACCCCCATGTTGTTTAAGTACTTAGCCTCTTCTTCTGAGTCGGATCCATATTCTTCTTGTCTGGTAGCTTTACCTACAACATTCACTTTCTCGACACCCTCTACAATCAAATGCTTATTAATAAACTCCAACTGAGTTTTCATATGTTCGATATGTTGATCTCTCTCTTCTTAATTCTGGCATTGCTTAGTAGTTGACACCATATTAGAGGAGTTATAAGATATTTCAGAGTCTCTAGCATGCTTTCACGATTCGAACGTAGACCCAGATTGCAACACGGGACAAGGAGCTTCGAGAGACCCCAAGTAAACCCATGGCGTGCGCATACATCTAACTTAATCAACAAAAAAGAATACTCAACATAATAACATAGTGGAAGCATAACCATGACATACATAGAAAGCAGAACGTACTTTATACATAATAGATGAATACTACACATAGTCTGAAACCTCTAACATATCTGATGGGTTGATGGGACAACATCCCCAAGTAACCCAACAAGTCTAGAAGAATGAAAATTTAGGGATAATTAATATCAACTGGTCCTCTAGGGATGAGGACTCACCAATGAACTAGATGCTAACTCCGGGAATCAACTAGTGACGGTGTTGGGTCTGAAGATCGGAGCCTGTATCATGAAACGATGCAACATAGAGTATGCGGTCAGTATATGGAATGTACCGAGTATGTAGGGTAAGTAAAACAAACGTTTAAAAATACATAAAAGCTCATAAGAGAACATAATAGTGGGACAACATGCTCATAACAAAAATATCATAATATAATATAAGGGTCAAGGTTTTCAAATAATTCGTAACCCATTCATTGTCATAGTTGATCTTGGGCAGATTTATATGCCCAAGTGATACTCAAACGTATCATTTTTACCTTGTTTGTTGTGCAATGTGTATATAATATCATGTAATTAGTAATAAAATGCTAATTTATACTAACCAACATGATTTGCATTTGTTTTGCAGGTAAATGTGATTTTTAAGAGCTAAAATGCATGTTGGAACTATGTCAGAGTTGGACTTGGATGCGAGCGTGGAAAAGACCTTGGAATGCACATTTTATAGGGGCTCCGCGATGGAGCCGTGCCACGCTACCATCGCGGTAGCACACTGCCTGAACAGGAATTAAAATGGCAAATTCCAGTGTGCCTTCGCGTCAGCTCCGTGGCACGGAGAGAGGCCTCCGTGTTGGCCTCCGTGCCATGTTGAGGCTAATTTACCGGACCCTGAAATTCCAGTGAAGGTCCGCATCCACGCCATGTCACGGAGGCAGTGCTCCGCGTTGGCCTCCGTGACATGTTGCTTGTTATTCCGGGAAAAATTTCCCACTAGTATAAATAGCACACTTAGGTTTATTTTAAGCAGTTTTTAGTTTTTAGACTGAGTTCAGAAGTGGAGAGCAAGGACGTGGGTTAGGAGCAGTTGAGGAACGAAAAAGCTAAGGGATTTCTTCTCTTCCTTTCTTCTTTCTATCAATTGTACGTATGATTTACACTCATTTTAGGATGATCAATCCACAAATGAGTGGCTAATTCTCTTCCTTGCTGAGGTTTTGAACATGTGTAATGAATTTTGATTATAATTGATATGGTTTTCTTCTTCTTCTTTCATGTTTTTCTATTAATTCTTGTTCTTACTGCATTAGTGATTGGCCAACATTAATGTACATCTAAAAAGTCCAATTTCACTCGAGAGAGCAAGAATTGGAAAGTTGTGAATTAATAAGGTATTGTTCTTAACTTGATTTGGGAAAATTGGGTTTTGATGTGCTTTCCTGATAGAAATATACTTGAAAGCCGTATTAGTCAATTTAGGAACCGGAATTGTAGTGCTAGGTCATAAATTGCATTTGATCACAGAAATGTAGACGGATGGTTTATTATTCTAAAGTGAAATTAAATACGAGAGTTTTAATTTCTAGGCGAATGTTCTTGGCTAGCAACATGAAGAAGAGATTAACCAAATTATCATGATTATCAAGTTCATTACTTGTTCTTAACCTTGGCATGTTCATATCCATTGTCTAAATTCACAAGTAAATAGTTGTTATTAATTGTAGTATATATAGTTTAGAAACAAAAACTCAAGTAACTGTTAGTTACATTGTCGTTAGCATAATTAGAAGTGAAATAGGAATATAGTAATCTAGGAAACTTTACATATCTTGAGCCTCCTTGGATCGATACTTGGCTACTTAGCCACTTTATTACTTGTTTGACCACGTGCACTTGCGTGTCGGTTTATAATATATAATACCAATCGGAGCAGCACCGAGCAAGTTTTTGGCGTCGTTGCCGGGGAGGCTAGGCGATTTGTGAAATTGTGTTTAGTGTAAATTTACTGTATTTTTATTTTTATTTTCTTAAGTGTTAACAACTTGGTCTTAGCCTTTATTTTGCAGATTTTGTTTCTGTGAACACTGGCAAGGGACAAAGAGCTGGTGGAATCTTACTTAGAGCCTGAACGTGAATTTCATAGTCAACGTAGAGAAGCTCTACGAAAGAAGCTGCAGTTGCTTAAACAGTCTATGATGGAGCAACAAAATCCACCAGTTGTGAGGGCAGTTTTAGTGCCCAATGAAGCAGCATCAAGGCCGGTTCGCGAGGTGGCAATCCCACACTCTAATAATGTACATTCTAGAATCCGCAAACCAGAGCCTGGAGGGAGGTTTGAATTAAAGCAGAATATGGTGCAACTCTTGCACACAAGCGGGCAATTTACCGGTCTCCCTCATGAAGATCCACAACAACATCTCCAAAACTTTTTGGAGATAAGTGACACTTATATACCCGCTGGAGTGTCACTTGATTATGTTTGGCTCACCGTATTTCCATTTTCCTTACTTGGTGAAGCCAAGAGGTGGTTAAAAGCTGAACCACCCAATTCTATATCATCGTGGGATGATCTTGCACGGAAATTTTTGATCGGATTTTTCCCTTCTGGTAAAACAGCCAGACTTAGGAGTCAAATCCTAAGTTTTAAACAGAGGGAAGGAGAAAATCTATATCAAGCCTGGGAAAGATTTAAATCCATGTTGCGGGACTGTCCTCATCATCATCAGTCCAATGAGGTGTTGGTACACACATTTATTGAGGGTTTGGAACCCCACACTAAAATTCTGTTAGATTCAGCAGCTGGAGGGCAAGCGCTGGAAAAGACTTACGAGGAGCTGTACACTTTTCTCAACCGAATTTCACAAGGCAATCCAGAATGGAATGCAGATTCTTCAAGAGGTGGAGCAAGGAAAGCAGCGGGAGTGCTTAAAGTGGATGGGTTTACAGCTATCGCTGCACAGGTAGCTGCTTTGCAAAATCAGTTAAACAACCACTTCAGCAATATGAATTTGAACCAGCCTTCAGCTTCAGTCAATGCAGTTCAACAGATGTGGTGTGAAGTGTGTGGTAGTAGTGAGCATTCAGCTGAATGCTGTGGTGTAAATCCTGATTCTGTTAACTTTGTGGGCAATGCACAGAGAAATCAGCAGCAGTTTGGTAGTGGCTACAAGTCAAATTGGAGGGACCATCCGAATTTTTCGTGGGGTAGCAACAACCAACAAGGCCAAAGCTCAGGGCAGGGTATGCACAGAAACCAAGGAGGGCAACAAAATTATCAAGCTCAATTCAGAAATCACAATGCCCCTCCTCCACCACCATCACCTACCATTGAGGAGATGTTCAAAACCATGATCGCTAATCAGGCACAATTACAGGCTGACTATGTTAAATTGGCAGCGAAGTGAAGAACAATCAGTTGGCGACCAAGGCTCTTGAATATCAGTTTGGGAAATTTGCTAGTGCCCAAAATACTAGACCCAGAGGAGGACTACCTAGCGACACGGATCCTAATCCGAAGCAGGTAAATGCAGTGACCACGAGGAGTGGTTTACAGTTGAAGGAGGTGGAATCGGAAAGACCGCCTCAAAAGTCAGGAGCAGCAGATGTTGAGGGAGAGCAAATCTCAGATAAGGGGAAGACTAAAGAAGCTGAACCAGAAAGGCCTCCACCCCCGTTACCTCAACGACTTAAGAAACACAAGGAGGAGGCGTGTTTCCAGAAATTCATGGAGGTACTTAAACAGGTACATGTTAACTTACCTCTTGTTGATGTCTTGCAGGGAGTGCCAAAATATGCGAAATATATTAAAGACATCGTGGCTAACAAAAGTCGTTTGACTGAGTATGCCACGGTAGCTTTAACGGAGGAATGCACTTCCCGTATTCAGAATAGGTTGCCCACAAAACTGAAAGACCCTGGAAGTTTTACTATCCAGCTTACTATTGGGCAAAGTATCCGAGCTCGTGGATTATGCGACTTGGGGGCAAGCATAAATCTGATGCCATCTTCGGTATTCAGAAAGTTAGGTCTAGGGAGTCCTAGACCTACAACGGTAATCTTGCAGCTAGCAGACAGGTCTTTAGCTAAGCTGGATGGCATTGTTGAGGATGTGTTAGTGCAAGTAGGCTCCCTTATTTTTCCGGTCGATTTCATTGTTCTGGATTTTGAACCAGATGCTGAAGTCCCATTTATTTTGGGATGACCCTTTTTGGCAATCGGAAAAGCATTAATTGATGTAGCTGCGGGTCAACTCACGATGCAAGCACATGACAAGGTCGAAGTGTTCGATGTGTACAAGGTACCTAAGCTCCCGACTGTTTATAAGGAACTCTCGGTGAACAATGTGATTGATCATGGGAATGCTAATGGAATGAGTGATTCCCGAGAGTTACTAGGTAGGCCACCGGATAAGGTTGAGAACTACTGGGGGGATGACCATGATCGGGACAAATCGTCCATCACCCTAGTAGACAAGTGAGCTTAAAGGACGTCGAGCCGCGACGGTAAACCAGGCGCTGCACGGGAGGCAACCCGTGAGAAAAATATTTTATTTTTTTTCTTTTACACAGTGTAGTTAGTTTTTATCTTTATTATTTGTTTATTTCCAATTTTTATTTTTCTTTTTCTTTTCTTGATTAGGTTTACATTTTCATTTTAGTTAGTATTTTTTTTATTTTAGTTAGGGAAATCTATTAATTTAACCAATTTTTGTTTAGTGAGGTGATTTTCAGGTATAACGGAGGAAATATACATGGAATCGAGAAAATGAGGCAAGGTATGAAAAATCAAATTAATTGAAGAAACAGTGCACTGGCGCGTTGGCGCCGTGTCACGGAGGCAGTGCTCCGCGTTGGCCTCCGTGACACGTTGAAGGCAAAATCCGGATTTTTCAAAAATCCAGTAAGCCAACGCGTTGGCTCCGTGTCATGGAGGAGGGGCTCCGCGTTACCCTCCGTGACACGTTGCCCCTTATTCAGTGCCGGGTCACACCGGGTTGCCGGGTGACCCGCCTGTTTTCTTTAAATAAACCCCCGATTTTGCCCAATTTTTCCCCATTTCCCTCTTCCCTCCGCGACCAAACGCCCATTTCCCCCTCCCCAAGTACCGTGCCACGTTCCTAGGCAAGGAATACGTCAAGTTTCTTCGGTTTCTCAATTCAAAGGTATGTTTTCATCATCTATCTCAATTTTTTGGCGATTTTTGTCAAATTTGGGCATGTGAGGTGAGATACATCACCCTAGGTAGAAATTAAACATGAATGTTGGATTATTTGTGATTGATATACGTTTGGATTGTTGTATTTAGCGTTTGAACTTATCGATTGCGTAAATAATTCGAATTTGCTTATAGAATTGTATTCTAGGGCATGAGTTGTTGAATTTAACTTGAGCGACTTGATAAGTCGGCAAATTAGATGTCGGGGGGTGTTTGTTATTTGAGAGAAGTCGTGGTAAATATTGTGTAAATGTCAAAGACGACAAATTCTCAAATTTTTGTGGGAAAATGCAAAAAGTGTGTAAATTGGTTAGATTGTTTGGATTAGATTGTATATAGAATGTTTTTATCGTTGTTTTTATTTTGTTGTTGTTTTTGTTGCGAAGTGTGATGTGTGAATTGTTAGCGATAATAGGATTGGGATTAGCTGTATGAAGTCTGAGTAGTACGCTAACCGTTATGCTGTCGAAATTTATGTTGTGAACGCACTAAGCATGAAGTGTATAGTGTTGTCTGTGGTGAAATTAGAGTTATTCTTGCCGTAATTTTGTAGAAGTAGCTAAGGCCTAAGTGTGGGGTAAATGTTGTGTAACCCGACCTTAGCCGAAGTCAACAAGTTTTTAGCTTAACTTTGTGCTTGTTTGTGTAAATTGACAGGTACAATGGCGAGCAGACAAGATAAAGGCAAGGGTGCTTCTACCTCAGGCACAGGTAGGAAAAGGATGAGACTGGGCACCGCAGTCCCAGCTGCACCCGCTGTTCCGGGCGGCCAACGCCGCCAATACGGAACAAGATGGGTAACCGATGAAGGGAAGAAATGGTATGCTAAGCATAAAGAAAACAAGTACTTCCCGGAGGAACATATTGCACGGGAACCACTTGCACAGGAGTTCCCTCGCATTGTACAGAGAATCGAGGCAGCTGGGCTCAGCTTTATTTTTCAGGAGCCCAAGGAGTGCAACCTTCATTTGGTCCGGGAATTTTATGCAAATTGGAACCCGGCCATCAGAAGCCACACAGTGAAAATCAGAGGGCAGATTGTCACTCTGGAACCCCAGCAGCTGAATGCCATCGTTGGAGCGCGGGACACAGACGCCCACGTTCTCCGCCAGCTAAACATCACCCCACCGTACGCCGACATCAGACGTACGTTGTGTGGGGCTTGATCCACAGCCCGATGGAGTAGACATAAGGAGAGGGGTTACCACCAGACTCTGCCTTATTCGCAGATGAACAGGGAGGCCAGAATTTGGCTAAAGATTGTATGTTCGTGCTTGATCCCGGGAGTTCATATGACAGACGTGACCCGGGACCGTGTCTTCTTGGTGTATGCCCTTATGAAAGGGCTTGAGATTAATGTGGGGGTGGTAATAATATCCGCCATGAAGAGAGCCAGACTGCACCAGGGCCACAGATACGGATTTGGCAGACTCATCACCACCTTCCTCCGAGGCCTCGACATTGAGGAAGAAGCCTTGGACTATATTCCGCAGTTGGAGCGGAGGGCCCTCGACGTGACAAAGACTAAGGCCCCCTACACTACACACGGACCAGTATTGACTTTGGGCGAGCGACATGCTCGTGACGATCAGTACATGGCCCGTATGTTTGGCATGCAGATGCTTCAGCTACGGATTGGTGGGAGACCAGCCACCGAGGAAGAATTATGGCAGTTGGAGCTGGACTACCCCTTTGGCGAGAACGCCAGAGACTTATGTCGGGTGGGGCCAGCCTTCGTGGAGCCGACAGATGATGATGTCCCTACTGATGAGGAGACACGTCGTGAGGACTCCGATGTGGAGTCCGATGACGACGATGGAGCTGATTCAGACATGGGCGACGAGGCCACAACACAGGATGAAGAAGTCGAATATTTCGACTGAGCAGGGAGTTCCACCACCCAAAACTTTGTGCTTTGTATTGTTGTGAACACTGGGGACAGTGTTCGATTTAAGTGTGGGGTGGGGAGTAGCTAGGTGCTGGGACATAGGCTCTAATTTGCTGTATGTTTTTCCTTGAGTTGTATGAATGTTTGTGCTTTCCCTGTGGCAAACTGATTTGTGATGTATCTGTATATATTTGTTTGTGTGGTTAATGATGTGTGTTTTTGAAAGTTATGGTTGCTAGTGTAAATATTTTGATTTTGAAAATTTTGTAAATATTTTTTTTCTATCGACATGATCGATATTTTTCAAAATTTTTGCAGAGATAATTTGCAATTATCAAAATCTTTTGTAAATATGTTTCTATCGAAATGATCGATGTGTTGCAAAAATTTTTTCGATTTTTTTTAATTTTTTTGGGTTTCTCGGAGTTTGTTTTCGGTTCTTTTACCGAGAATAGTCCCATTGAACCGATGTCATAGTTAGTGACCGTTCCCTGTGATGGATGGATGACGACCGTCTTAAGGGAAATGTAGTCGGTAGGAGTAGGATTTTTATGTGTTTTTAGTTTTCTTTGGTGGATTGCATCAATGAACTGTAGTTGCTTATGGTTGCTAAAATTTCATTGCGTGTTGTAACTGATGTTCAAAATGTGAAAATGATTCGTTTGAAAGCATGCAATTCTGTAAATATGTTGAGTTACCTACGCTATAGAATTTGGTTCAGTATGATTGAGGCTTAATCTTGAATTCATGTAATTGACTAATTAAAGAGTCTGTGAATGCATCTTGATTCAAGCATGTGCATGAAGTGTGAAGTGAGGTTTTGCTATTGCATGTCATTGTGAATTGTCTAGAACTTGCCTGGTGTGTATACAAAACGAAAGGAAGGAGGTGTAGTGTTGGAAAGGATGTAGGCATTTCTTTGTTTTAACCGATAGTTTCCATTTTTTTCTTGTCAAATTCTACCTTTTTATATGTTGTATACCCTAGTCAGCCCGTTGAGCCTTTAGCCGATTTCTTTCTTTTGTCCAAAATTGTATGAACTAAGCTTTATTCTTTCTTTTCATTAGCCTTAAAGTCTATAAGAAGCTCTTAAGCGCTTACAAAGAACAGAAAATGTTTCCCAAAGTGTTAAAGAGTGAAAAGAGTGAAAAGAAAAAGAAAAGCAAAGTGAGGAAAGAAAAGATGATGTTGAAGAGGCACTTGTTGTAATTAATTGATAGTGAGGGTACTTGAAAACCCTTTGTTTTGTGTCAAGTGTGTCTGATGAAATGGGCTGTATGAAAGTAAACCAGCATGAATGGGAGAAAAAGAGAAAAGAGAGGAACAATGTCCATGAGTCGATGGGAATGAGTTGAAAAGGTGCTTAAGGATGCTAGCGACTATTACTGGCTAATCCAATATATATATACTAGATCCATAGCCCCGTTACAACCCATTAAAGTGCTATGTGATCCTATATTGCATTTCTTTATATTAGTGGAGTAATACACTAAGGGAAAGCTTATGGGTCATGACATGAGGCATGTGAATTCTTTTGGGAGAGTGAGTGAAATTAATTTTTATATGCCCCTACTTGAATGTTTGTGTGTTGCAAGAACATAAAGGGGAAGATTCTCTCGAGTTGTGAGGGCACATGCTTGATGAAAGATTGATTTTCGTGTCGGATTTCTTGATTAGCTGATTTGCATGAGTTTGCCGATATCAAGAATCAATTCTTAAAGTCTAGGAAGCCTTGATGTATTAAAGGTCATTGTATTGTAAGACCAAGCATGTTTTCGTGATGATTTGCAAAAATTGAATAATCGGTATGACCGTAGCGTAAATTGTTGCACCATAGTGACGAAGGTTGGGATGTAATTTGCATGATTTGTGTATGTGTTGTTCGAGGACGAACAAGGATTTAAGTGTGGGGTAAGTGATCTTGGGCAGATTTATATGCCCAAGTGATACTCAAACGTATCATTTTTACCTTGTTTGTTGTGCAATGTGTATATAATATCATGTAATTAGTAATAAAATGCGAATTTATACTAACCAACATTATTAGCATTTGTTTTGCAGGTAAATGTGATTTTTAGGAGCTAAAATGCATGTTGGAACTATGTCGGAGTTGGACTTGGATGCGAGCGTGGAAAAGACCTTGGAATGCACATTTTATAGGGGCTCCGCGATGGAGCCGTGCCACGCTACCATCGCGGTAGCACACTGCCTGAACAGGAATTAAAATGGCAAATTCTAGTGTGCCTTCGCGTCAGCTCCGTGGCACGGAGAGAGGCCTCCGCGTTGGCCTCCGTGCCACGTTGAGGCTAATTTACCGGACCCTAAAATTCCAGTGAAGGTCCGCATCCACGCCGTGTCACGGAGGCAGTGCTCCGCGTTGGCCTCCATGACACGTTGCTTGTTATTCCGGGAAAAATTTCCCACTAGTATAAATAGCACACTTAGGTTTATTTTAAGCAGTTTTTAATTTTTAGACTGAGTTCAGAAGTGGAGAGCAAGGACGTGGGTTAGGAGCAGTTGAGGAACGAAAAAGCTAAGGGATTTCTTCTCTTCCTTTCTTCTTTCTATCAATTGTACGTATGATTTACACTCATTTTAGGATGATCAATCCACAAATTAGTGGCTAATTCTCTTCCTTGCTAAGGTTTTGAACATGTGTAATGAATTTTGATTATAATTGATATGGTTTTCTTCTTCTTCTTTCATGTTGTTCTATTAATTCTTGTTCTTACTGCATTAGTGATTGGCCAACATTAATGTACATCTAAAAAGTCCAATTTCACTCGAGAGAGCAAGAAATTGGAAAGTTGTGAATTAATAGGGTATTGTTCTTAACTTGATTTGGGAAAATTGGGTTTTGATGTGCTTTCCTGATAGAAATATACTTGAAAGCCGTATTAGTCAATTTAGGAACCGGAATTGTAGTGCTAGGTCATAAATTGCATTTGATCACAGAAATGTAGACAAATGGTTTATGATTCTAAAGTGAAATTAAATACGAGAGTTTTAATTTCTAGGCGAATGTTCTTGGCTAGCAACATGAAGAAGAGATTAACCAAATTATCATGATTATCAAGTTCATTACTTGTTCTTAACCTTGGCATGTTCATATCCATTGTCTAAATTCACAAGTAAATAGTTGTTATTAATTGTAGTATATATAGTTTAGAAACAAAAACTCAAGTAACTGTTAGTTACATTGTTGTTAGCATAATTAGAAGTGAAATAGGAATATAGTAATCTAGGCAACTTTACTTATCTTGAGCCTCCTTGGATCGATACTTGGCTACTTAGCCACTTTATTACTTGTTTGACCACGTGCACTTGCGTGTCGGTTTATAATATATAATACCAATTGGAGCAGCACCGAGCAATAGTCATAAGAGAAACTTTATAAATCATCACTTGAGACAAAATAACATAAACACAGTAATGCATAAAACATGGGAACAATGGGAGAACTCGTCATAACTAACACCATCATTGTAGCGCCTTACATGATGCCCCAATTATCTCACTCAAGTGGGCAGAGTCGTCCCAAGCTTGCAAGGCAAGGGATATGCATTATGTGATAACATGAAAGAGGGGATCCATTAACATTGTAATGTATAATCATGAACTTATGGTGGCACATAGTTATGAGACACCAGCATAGTCCTTTGAACGTCGGGCTACTTGGTGCTAGACACTGCTCCCAAAAACATGCACATTAGGCTCATACATAAATCATGAACATCATCCATGAGATACGAAGCCAAATAAACATTTAACATTGTTGATCCCCATTTACATACATGTTTAGCCATGAATCAAGGGTCCTTTAATCGGCCAACATCATAAACTGATCAATCATAAAATCCATATCACAAATCGCAAATCATTCTTGAACATGTGCGCATTGTGCAATACTTTAACATGCTTGAAAATGTTCAATTCACTTGGAAACATTATTATAAACAAGGGCAACTTGAAAACATGCTTTTCATCATCAATACTTCATCATACATGAACATTCCTCATTAATTTTGACTTTTATAAACTTCTCATAATTGGGCAGTTTAAATTTAAAAAGCTTGAAACATGACTTTTGATGAAGACAACATAAAACATGCCCATGAATCGTAATTCAATAGTAAAAATACATTTAAATCATACCCATGTAAATAATTAGGAATTTCGTGCATTGGGTTAAAAACCCCATAGAATCAATATACGAAACTTAATGCGTTTTAGAGATTGGGCATAAGTGTCGAAGGATTAACCCACTCATAACCCTACATACCGGATTATAGCTGATATTACACTTCTCTGATTGCCCAAGGAGGATTTGAAGAAATACCTTGAAGGATTTTTCTTAATCATCTCTCTGGATTATTACTCTTGCATGCATGAATATGAATGGCCTAAAATGAACTTAACCGTCTTAGAACTCATCATTCATAACTTAAAACGATGTAGTTTAGGCCTTAGGATCATAGAAATTACAGAAAAGCCCTTACTAAATTCGCAGGAAATAACTGACTACTAGTCCCAACTAGGGACTGGATGAGTCGTCGCCAAAGGGAATAAATTGTAGCATCAATTGTCAAGTAAACTGTCCAACAGTTCATTGGGGGTTCAACACGAGGGACCCCAAGAACCATTTCAGGTGACCACAACTCGTGGTCACCACTCGTCACATGCACTGCCTTAATCACAATTACATTCTATATCTGCTGACTACGACCCATCCAACAAATCGTGGTGACTGACCATGACTTGTGGGGACCTTCCTTAGGGTACATTGCCTTACCCCCTTCACTTTCCTTAATCCCTTGCCCATGGCTGACTCAACGAGTCATGGGGACTGACCATGACTCGTGGTTAGGTCAGTAGGGACCTTAAATTCGAAAATTTCAACTCACACCCTACACTTCACCACGAGTCATCTCACAACTCGTGGTCTATCCCACGAGTAACAGAATGACTCATTTTGTAACCTGGTGCCAGATTTCCAGTTTTCTCCGTTTCAACTACTATGTATGATCTTTGGGCTTCCGGGGTATTACAATATCTCCCACTTGATTCATCCTCGAATATTGGAAATCAGGCAGAAAAGCATAGAAACGCAATCATTATACTCAAATACTGATCATTTAAGTTGAAAACTGGCGGAATGACTAACTCTGATTCAAACTACATAACTTAACTGAATACACGAATCATACATACATCCATATACATAAAATAAACTTGGGCACATGAAGTAAACATGAAAAGTAATTAGACTACAAGGGCAAAAACTGTTAATTCAAGCTAAAATCGAGACGGAGGGGAATTGGTGTGGGTATCTAGCCATCAGATCTACATCGGCTTGCCACTTGGCTCCTTCAATATGCTAATTTCTCCATAATAGTTTGACTGAAGCTACTTCCTTGTTCCTTAGCCTTCAAACCAAACGATCCAGTATTTTCACTGAAACCTCCTCATAACTAAGGTTGTCTTTCACCTCGACACTGTCCACCGAGACAACTAGAGCTGGATCACCCAAACACTTCTTTAAGTGTGATACATGGAATACAAGATGCACATAAGCTAATTCTGAGGGCAACTCCGATTCATATGCCACCTTGCCAACCCGCTTACTATTTGGTAGGGTCCAACATAACGAGGGCTAAGTTTTCCTTTCTTTCAAACCTTATCACCCCCTTCATGGGAGACACCTTCAAAAATACCCAATCATCCACTTCGAACACCAATTCTCTCCTTCTCACATCGGCATAGGACTTTTGGCGACTTTGAGCTATTTTCAACCTATCCCGTATGAGTTGAACCTTCTCCATAGACTTATGGACTGAATTTGGTCCTATCATCGCTGCTTCACCAACTTCAAACAAGCCAATAAGTGATCTGCATCTCCGCCCACAGAGAGCCTCAAATGGTGCCATGTGAATACTACAATGGTAACTGTTATTGTATGAAAACTCATTATAAGATACAAATGATCATCTTAACTACCCTTGAAGTCAATCACGCATGCTCTCAACATGTCCTCAAGAGTTTGAATTGTCCGCTCCGCTTGACCATCCATTTGCAGGTGAAATGTTGTGCTGAACTTAAAATGAGTACCTAGCCCTTTTTGAAACGACCTCTAAAATTAAGAGGTAAATCGGGTACCCCTATCTGATATGATGGACAAGGGCACTCCATGCCACCGAATTAGCTCTCGGATGTATAGCTTGGCATAATCCTCCACCGAATCCTGATTTTGACTGGTAGAAAATGAGCAGTCTTGGTCAACCTATCCATAATCACCCAAAAGAAGTCATATTGTCGTCGAGTGCGAGGAAACCCTGTGATGAAGTCAATATTGATTTCTTCCCACTTCAAAGTAGTTATATTGATATCCTAAAGCACACCTCCCGATCTCTGATGCTCAACCTTTACTTGCTGACAGTTTGGGCATTTAGCTACAAACTCTGCAATGTCCTTCTTCATGCCATTCCACCAATAGACATCCCATAAGTCAAGGTACATCTTGGTGGCACCTGGATGGATAGAATACCTGAATCCATAAGCCTCGTGCAATATCCGACTCTAAAATCATCAACATCCGGAACACATAAGCAACCCTGATATTGAAGCACACCATCTCCCCCTTATGAAAAGAGCTCTACCTTCTGATGTTGAATGACTTCCTTTAACTTTACCAAAATAGGTTGTTCATCTTGTCTAGCTTTCACATCCATTACCAAGGACGATTCCAATCCGTTCAGAGCAATAACACCGCCATCGATCGAGTCAACCAACCAAACACCCAACCTTGCGAGTCAATGCACATACTTCACCAGATCCTTCTTCCCCTTACCCACATGGGACACACTCTCTATAGAGAGTCTAATAAGTGCATCTTCTACTACATTGGCCTTACCCGATGGTAAAGTACACTCATGTCATAGTCCTTGAGTAGTTCCAACCACCTCTTTTGCCAAAGATTGAGATCCTTGTAGGTAAACACATATTGTAAACTCTTATGGTCCGTAAACACATCCACATGGACCCCATACAAATAATGTCGCCATATCTTCAAGGGGAATACCACCGCAGCCAATTCAAGATCATGGGTCGGGTAATTCTTCTCATGAACTTTTAGATGTCTGGAGGCATACATTATAACTTTTCCGTGCTACATCAACACACACCCAAGTCTGATCCTTTAAGCATCACAATACACCATGAACCCATAGGTACCCTCGGGTTGGGTCAACACTGGTGCTAAGGTAAGTCGAGCCCTCAACTCTGGAAAGCTCCTCTCACAAGTCTCCGACCATTGGAATTTCACCTTCTTCTAGGTCAATTTGGTCAAGGGTGCTGCAATAGATGAGAAAACTTCAAACAAATCTCCTATAGTAGCCCGCTAATCCCAAAAAGCTCTGGATATTCGAAGGATTCACAAGTCTCGGCCAATTTTTCACTACTTCAATTTTTTGGGAGTCAATCTCTATGCCCTCACATGATACCACATGGTCTTAAAACACAGGACAAGGTGGATCCTGGATCTATCGACACATAAGCAGGATGAGAGCAAATGTTCAGCATACCTGTCACAACATCTGGTGACAACTCTGACTCCTGTCACCCCGTTAGTGCATAAGTACGGTCTGGGCCAACACCTAATTTGGGGCCCCCTGATCTGCCTCAGCCTCTGCCGGCTGAAACTGAGGGCCTATGCCCTACCCGGGATGCTGGAGCTTGTGATCCTGCCGAGGACCTATCTTGTCGATCCTGGTCACCCTAACTCCTAGCTTGACAATTCCTCATCTGATGACCCTCCTGTCCACAAATGTAGCACGCTGTGGAACCATACATGCATGCTCCGGAATGGCGTCGATTGCAAATTGGGCAAAGTGGTATTGTAAACCCACTCTACTCCACTCCCCTCAGCTGTTGTGAACCTACTGCTCGCGAACCTTTGTCGGGCTCTGGCTGCCCTAGGCGACTAAACCTGCTCCTCTGCCGCTGCGGTGGAGGCGGGGTTATAGGCGGCCTATCTGATAATCGTGGCCTAGGTCCTCCCTAAAACTCCTCTTGTAATTCATTTGGTCTGTCCCTGCGGCACTGCTCCTGACTTGTCCTCCTAATCTCCCGTTGCCACTGTCTGATACCCTCAATATTTTGAGTAAAAGCCTGCACACGAGCGATATCCATATCCTCTCGTTGTGTGGCTGTGATGAAGGTCTCAACATATTTCGGGTTCAACCCCATAATAAAACGGTGTACCCTAGCTGGCATTGTGTCCATAAAAGTTGGCGCATAACGAGCCAAGGAATAAAACCGCATGGCTATTCCGGAACACTCATAGACCCCTGCTCCAAGTGTAGGAACTGATCAACCCAGGCTTATCGAATCTCCCGCAGTAGGTAATGATCCAGGAAAGCCTCGTAGAAGCTGGGCCAGGTCGGAGGGGAAACATCTCTTCCTCGGTACCTTTCCAAACTCTAATATCATAGTACGACGATGTCCCATATCTGGAATACCGCCAACTCAACTGACTCTGTGGGTGTAGCATGCATCACCCTGAAAATCCTCTACATCTGGTCTAAGAAGTCCTGAGGGTCCTCGGTCCGATGTGTCCCTGTGAATTGCGATGGACTTAGTGCTAGGAACTCTCGGACCCTCAAGCTACCAGGCCCTCCTAAAGATTCTGCAACTGTAGGTGGCACTGGCTGGCATTGAGCAGCTATCATCTGGGCTAGCATAACCATAGTGCTCCTGACCTCCTGGTCGGATAGTACGGGTATAAAAACTGCCGAAGGCGGTGGCTTCACACCGGCCGTCCCAAGAGGCTCCTTACTCGGTGGATACTGCTGGGAAGGTCGAGATGATACCTCTGTATCGTCCTCAGATCGGGCCAATTCTGACCGTGGCCGAGGCACCCTGCTGGTGCCCTCTCTTGCTACTACATCTAACCTCCTGCCTATCGTAGGGTGTCGCTGGTCCAACATTTCTCTGTAAGCAAAAGAGTATATTAAGCTTAGGGACTCAACCCTATAATGTACTGCTCTATAGTACGACTGAATAAGAAGAAAGAGTAACCATCCTATCATGCCTTGCAGCCTCTTGCCAATAGTATGTGGTGCACAACACATCCATAGACAAGACTTTACTTATCACGACTTGTAGACTCCCTGGGATACGACCTGCTCTGATACAAAGTTTGTCATGCCCCACCTTGTGAGGCATGACTTGCACCTGGTGCCCTACTAGGACTTGAACTGCTGAGCTGACTGAGCCTAAGCACCTCTAGTGCAGGGATGACTCGAACACTAGAATCAAGAAAACAACGGGCTATATAGAGGATTTAAATACAACCCCCGATCGACAAGGCCTATAGCCACCTGTGAAAATAAATAGCTAACAAGAGACAAACACACATAGGGAGTCCTATGTGGGCCGACAAGGCCACCATGATATCTAGTTTTAACTGGAAAGTAAAATCATATGCTAAACTTAACTATGATGCCCAAGGTCACCAATCAATAGCTAAACAGGGCCCCACAAGGCCAACACACATAGAATAAAACACATATGGGCCTCACATGACTGATATCATCTAACCAAGGGTAGTAATGCAACCTGCAAGCCTCTAGGAGTAATAAGATGGTCGGGACAGGGCCCCAACCTACCCATACTATACAAACGAAAGAAGTAAACCTCTATCACACAAGCTCCGAAAGAAGGGAGCTGACGGCTCTATACATCTGACTGGAATTACGAGGGACATGCTCCTCGTCTATCTGCACTTGTAGGCAAGTAATGCAGTGCCCCAAAAGTGGGCGTCAATACCACAAGTACTAGGTATGTAAAGAAATAACTTTAAGTAACTGAATGTAAGGAAATAGAACTAACAATGACTTAAGTAAAGAAAATGGACTGAAGATGACTGAAGTAGTGAAATCAGGGCTAAACATAACTATAATAAGGAAGGTAGGAGTCATACCTGACATACAAGGCATCTTACTATCTAACTATCAAAAACTAAAGCAAACATAAACCTTACCTGGCTCCCATAAGCCGGAAGGTACAATCAACACAGAATAACCCACCTGGTCCCCTATTAGCCCTAGTAAGTACACCTCAATCTATATACCCATATCTAGGTCATACTGAGTCAACTACCAGCTATAAGCGTCCTACCGATCCCCTGGGTCTGTAATTGAGCCCGCTCGGCCCCTGACTGTAGCTGTGTCTAAGTCCGGAGGACTCCTGATATCTACACCCCATGCGTAAGCGCTCGGCGGGGGTGTGTATAAGGCCAACCATGGCATATGAGGATCTGGATCCCCATATTTGTCCCTTGCGGATGGCATGCCGCTCGGTAGAGCGACGTATACTCGCCCCTGGCGGGCGACGACACAACTATTAACATTGGGGTGGTCACGGAAGCTATACAGGTGTAATCTAGCCCAAAACAATACAAATTATGAGCTTCGACTGACAAAAGCAACTAAACATGATAACATACTCCAGACATGCTTTAAAGGGATTCTTACTGGACTACTATGTTGAAGAAACTAACTTGCCGAAAGGAAATGCCTTAACATACCTCGATTGTTGGCTTCTGATTAACTGATAGGTTCGAATTAGTATTCAATAGCTCTTCCCAACTGAAATCGTGTTACTGGAAAGATAGGACTAGTTTTAACACTAAATTCGGCAAAAAGGAAAATTTTACATATAAATATTAACTATATTCCAACTTTACGGAACACGGTCAGAACCTCGTTATTTCTTGAAAATCTAGAAGGGAGAAATGGTTACTTTAAGCCTGGGACCGTATTAACACTATTTTGGAGCAATTCTAACAACTTTGGCTCGGCAGGACAACGATTCACCGGGCAAATTTCATCAAACTAACTCCGAAGAAATGCTCCCTGCAGCCTTATACTACGATACCCAAAGTTAATACGGATTTTGACGGTGTTTAGGGGCGTAATCGGATGAAAATTATATGTTTTCCTTCGTTCTCCCTCTTCTTTGGCCGTGGTTTAGGAATTATAATCAATCTTCTAAGTGTGAGACCCTTATATACTTGAGGCAGCAGACAAGGCAATGTGGCACATTGCCTAACGCGTTGATTCTTCTCCGTGCCATATTGGCTATCGCGGAGGAGCAGCTCCATGCCACTTTGCCCCTCTGGGCAGCTTGGTTCGGCCTCCTCCCACGAAATCCCGACTTGGCACTTGTTCGGCCTTTCCCCGGGCCCTTTCCTTATACGTATGGCACTCTAAAACTCTCAACCAACATACGAATAGGCCGACTAAATGCTAGAAACTTATGCTATGTAACAGAAAGTTTTATAATGTTTTCAATTATAAATCATGTTTTCTTTTTTTATAAATTATAATGGCCATCCATGAGAAGTTCATAAACGTAGAGATTTATGATGTATGTTCAAGTATGATGAGATATTTATGATGAAAAGCATGTTTTCAAGTTACTCATGTCTATGATCATGTTTTCAAGTGAATCAAGTATTTTCAAGAATGTTTAAGTATTGGGCAAGGCCATATGTTCAAGTAGGATTTAAGATTTCAATTCAATTAACTTACCATATGATTTTGGAGTCAAGACTCCCAATTATGTTTATCTTGTGGTATGGTTTGAGCCAAGGCTCCTCATGTATGATTTCAGATATTGTATGTATATGATTATTTAGCTTAGTCACTAGACGATTGTCAGCTTTGTTGAAAAATGATGGAGAGCATATGCATGTTTCTGGGAGAAGTGTCTAGCACAAAGTACGCTAAGGGTTAGTCAAACCTATGCCTCAGAACTACACACCAACGTAGCTATGATCCGATTATTTGGGACCTCCTTTATTAGATTTCCCCTTCCCTAAGGGGCCTTCAGCTTGATATCACTATCATGGTAGCGTCTTTAGCCTTGGCAAGGGTTTAGACGGCTCTGTCCACTTGAGTGTAAGAGTCGGGACCACGTAAGCTCTATCGTGGTAATGTCAGTTACATGATGAGTCTCCCACTATTGCTCATCATTTCAGATATGCATGTTTATCATTGATGATGTATATAAATATACACACAAATATATATATGCATATATATATATATATATGTTCTAAAGCAGGTTTGACCCAATATTCAGTTTTACTTATGGTTATTAGATTTCAGCTTTTGGTCATTCGATTAAGTTATTTATATGATTTTAGATACTTAAGAGGTTTTACTTACCTCACATACTCAGTACATTCCACGTACTGACCTCATACTCTATGCAGTGCCATTTTATGATACAAGCTCTAATCTTTAGACTCAGCTCCGTCACTACCCAGTTTCCAGAGTTAGCATCAAGCTTCAGTGGTGAGTCCTCATCTCACGAGGACCATTCGTTATCAGTAATCTTTGCATATTCAGTTTTCATATTTGTTGGGTTAGTTAGGGGTGTTGTCCCATCCACCCATCAGATATGTTAGAGGCTTTAAGACAGTGCGTAGTAATTAGTTTGTCATGTATTATGTGAATTTCGGTTATGATGTTATGTTAAGACTAGACTTATGTTATGTTCATTATGTTAAGTCTTCCGATTTTATTGATTGAGTTAGATATATGTTCATGCCATAGGTCGATTTGGAGTCTCTCGGGGCTCCCTGTCCTGTGTCTCGATCCGGGCCTACATTCGGGTCGTGACATGTGGCTAGCTGCTACGAGATAAATTGAGATTGTAATATAGTATCCCTTTTCGGGAAAGATTATATTCAGTTTTGGCTATCTCTTAAAGAAACATAGATATTTCCTTATTCATTCATTTACCGTCTAGAGAGGTTAGTGATGTGTTACTGTCGTACCCAGGCCATAAAGGCTTCTGGTTAGCTATTGAGCATACTTGGTTGAAACAGGGCAGCGTAGGGCGTAATTGAGAAATATAATTTACTGGTTTGGCACCTATATATACAATAAAGCTTTCCTATAGGTTGTTGGATTACCTTGATGTCTATAAGGCTAGAATCTTGACAATATAGCCCCATCGTTGAGTTGGTGGAACCAAGGTTACCAGATGAACTGGGTGGTTGTTTGCTAGGTGAATTGTCTATTTTCAGTGACCTCATAGCTTCTTACAACCCACAACTTGTTGTATAGGTTGCTCATAAAACCACCCTAGCCATTAGTTATCTAATACACTATATGATACCCTATAGAATGATCTTGTTAGCTGCTAGACATGGGGCCAATGCCTCTGGCTACTCACATAGAATCCCATATACATGTTTCCTAGAAGGGCTAAGTTGAAATATAATTGCCTACAGGACTACAACTTTTTCACAGGAGCCATATGATATCTGAGTGAGCCATACTAAAGTCTATTCACTTATGGACTTCCTTTATGCCACAGTAGCATAATTGGCCCTTGATGAAGCCGAAATGGCTCAGATACAGTTATAGGAGTCCAGATGGCTCAGATACAGTTACAAGATCCGAAATAACTCATATGCATTTCAGGAGCCTAGACAACTCAAAAACAGTCACATGAGCCCAGAAGGATCAATTATATTCTCAAACATCAAGATACCTTAGTTACAACTTTTCTACAGGACTACGTGGATACACATAGGAGTGTGTAGATTGCTTGCACTTGCAGGTCTTATGTGGGCCCATGTAGGTTATTCCGTTTTGTTTGTACCTTCCAGGCTTATGGGGGCCAAGTTAGGTTCTTGTTTGCATATTTTCCTATTAGCTATAGTTCATGCTGTGAGATTATTCAGGTTAACTTCTAAACCTTATTACTGACTATTTTCAGTTCCTTATCACCTTCCATTCAAATATTATTCTTTTCCCTTACATATTCCGTACATATTGTACTGACACCCACGCATGGGGCACTGCATACTTGCCTACAGGTTCAGATAGACAAGTTTTGAGGCCTCCTTAGTAGTCATTCAGATTCATTAGATTGGTCAGCTCCTTTCCTTCGGTGTTTCCATATGATTAGAGGTTTTCCTGTCTTTTGATTTACAGTTTTTGTGTAGGCCGGGGCCCTATCCTGACCAATATGTTACTCCTAGAGGCTTGCATACTACAGTTTTGTGTTAGATATGCATAGTGGCTGTGTGGGGCCTAGTTTTATTATATTTTAGCAGCCTTGTCGGCTTATATATGTGTATTGTGTGCCTGCTTCCTTTTGTTATGATTTAGACAGCATGATTGTCTTGTCGGCCCGCATAGGATGACATTATTGTAACTGTTGGGTTAGCTGATTTCATGCAGATGTTTATGTAGCAGTCTTGTCGGCGTAAGGCTATGTTTTGAATTGAGATATAGCTATTTGTTTTCTTGATAGGTGCGGATGGTATGCACCAGAAGTGTATATGTCTAGCTAGGTTGACTCAGAGTCTAGTGTGGCATTAGATGCCAGTTACGCCTCCTAAGATAGGGCGTGACCTGAAGAAATGCATTCACCGATGGTATGTTTATGGACAACTTGCTAAACATCTCAATGAATTTCTTGAATTGGTTGTCCTCTTTCTTCTTTTGTTAATGCTAAGGGTAAGGAGCAGGATTCTAGGCTCCTATCCTTGTGGATTTGAGGCCTCCCTTCCCTTCTTATCATCATCAACATCCCTGAGAGAAACTACTGCTTCGTCCTCATCAAGTAACTCTCCACTATCACAACCCTTTGTACTTTTAGCACCGCATCTTTCACTCTACCATTTGTGATTGGATCACCATCTTGTTTGGTCTTCATACCCGCAGAAGCAAAGATTTTCCCACTCCTAGTGACAATTGCAATGTTATGGCCATCCTTCTTCAGATTTGGTACAATGTCACTCGGAAGGGTGTCCTTCATTTTAGGACTCATTTGGGATGACAAGTGGTTCAATTAAGCTTCCAAGTGTTTAATAGAAGTCGAATGAGAACTCACTATTTGGGAGAGGTTAGACAACTCCCCTGTAAGCTCTTTTATCCCAATGTCTGTAGACTAAACCTTCTTTAGAACTCTAGCCAACATTTCCTCTATCTTGGAGTTGCCAACATCGCTTTCTTCGGGTTGCATATGGGAGGCCTCAACCTTCTGTAGAGGGGGGTGTAACACCCCGGAAGTGCCTAAGATTAGACTTAGGAGTTGAAATGAAAACTGGCAGAAAAATATGAAAATCTACTCAGGATGACTCATTGTACTGTTCATTGTTGGGACCAACTACCCGTGGAAGGTCCCCGTGGTAAGTAGTTGCAAAATCGGGCTGGGGAGTAAAGGGCCTTGGAATGACCCATGGAGATTGTAATGAGTCATTGGATGGAGTCATTGTGAGGTTGGTATTGATTAGGGAGGTAGTAACGAGTCGTGGTATGACCCATTGTTGGAAGTAACGGGCCGCTGTCAGCATCCGTTGAGAGGAACCCCAGGATAGGGCAGTGGTGACGACGACTAGCAGCAACAAGTCGTTGGATCTTGTAACGAATCGTCATGTCCGATCGTGGTAGGGAACCTGAGACCTGAATAAAGGATCAGAGGACGAGGGCATCGTAACGGTTTGTGGGAGCCAGTAATGGTCCGTTGTTAAGACTATTTCCATTGGCAGTGCAATTTTTCCGAGAATTCCATTATGAGTATTTTCTTTATTCCTAAGCCCTAGGGTCCTTAACTACATCATTTTACGCTCGAAATAGTGTATTTTAAGAAGGATTTGGTCATTCTAATCCTATCCTAATTCAGTCATGAAAGCTTAGAGATTTGAGTGGTGATCAAGTTTAGTTTCTTCAAAGTTCTTCCTCAAATCTCTTTGGGAAATCAAGGAAGTGTAAAAAAATCAGATCGCTTCAAGTATGTAAGGTTGTGGATTGGTGCAATTGTCCACACCCATGCCCAATTCCCTCTCAATTAATGATGTTCTAATTGATGATTATGTTGGCTTTTTACCCAATGCATGAATTCCTAAGTTTCAATCATGGGTATGATCTAAGCATGTTTTAAATGATGAATTATAATTAATGGGCAGATTTTACAATGTTTTAAATTATAAAATCTATTTTCAAGTTTTCTAAACTATGATGCCCATCCATGATTGTTCATGAAAGTTGAGATCTATGAGATATGTGTTCAAGTGTGATGAGATGTTTACAAAGAAAGTGTGATTTCAATATACCCATGTTTATGTTCATGTTTTCAAAGTTAATAAAGTTGATTTCAAGCATGTCTAAGTATTGGGCAAGTCCATATGATCAAGTATGTTTTATAATTTCATGAACTAGCTTGCCACATGGTTTTGGAGTCAAGACTTCCATTGTTTTCAACTTGTGGTATGGTTTGAGCAAAGGCTCCTAATGTTATGATTTCAGATTATGCATGTATGTTATTATTTAGCTTCATCCCTAGACGATTGTCAGCTTCGTTGAATATGATGGAGAGCATATGCATATTTTGTGGGAGTAGTGCCTAGCACCGAGTAGGCTAAGGGTCAGTCAACCCTATGCCTATGAATTACACGCCAATATAGGTATGTTCAGATTATTTCGGACCTCTCTTGTGAGCATCCCCTACCCCAAAGGGGCCGTGAGCTTCATATCGATATCATGGTTGCATCATTAGCTCTAGAAAAGCCTTAGATGGCTCTGCCCACTTGAGTGTGATAGTCGGGACCATGTAAGCTCTATCATGGTAATGTCAGTTATATGGCGTGTCTCTCATTGTTCCTCATGATTTCAGTTATGCATCTACATCAATCTTGATATTATGTTTTCAGCAGGTTTGAGCCAATGTTCAGTTTTACATATGATTATTAGTTGTCATCTTTGGGTCATTCGATTCAGTTTTGATGTTCAGTTACATTCAGATCATGATTTCAGAAAATAGCATGCAAACACTACTCTCATAATCTTATCATGATTATGTTTTATTATATGCATGATTTAATGATTTTACTTACTTAGCAGTTTTACTTAACTTACATACTTGGTACATTCCATGTACTGACCGCATACTCTATGCCGTATTATTTTGTGATATAGGATTCGATATCTAGACATAGTCCTGCCGCTAGTTAGATTCCAAGACTTAGCTTTTCTTAGCCTTAGTTGGTGAGTCCTCATCTTGCAAGGGCCCTTCTTGGCAGTTGTATTTTGTCTTTTCAGTTTTCTGACTATAGTAAGTTAGATGGAGTCTTGTCCCATCAACTCATCAGTATTAGAGACTTCTCAGACATAGTTTGTACTTCAGCTTTCAATTCATGTATGTATTAAGATGTTATGTTTTGATTAGAATTCCTCTATGTTATCTATGATGATCTTTCTCTTAATTATGATTGAGTTAGATGAATGTTCATGTCATGGGTCAACTTGGAGCCCCTCGGGGTTTGCTGTCCCGTGTCTCGTTATGAACCTATATTCAAATCATGACAAACTTGATATCAGAGCATTAGGTTTTAATGTGTCCTATGGTGTCCGAAAGCCGCGTTAAGTTGATTCGTTTTCATGGGTGTAAAGTGTGTCACATTTATGACGAAGAGGCTACGAGATGTTTAGGAATTGTTCCCTTCTTTCATGATCTATGTCGTGCAGCGAAATGTCTCTCTATCCTTGTAATTCGTTCTATACGCGTTTGCAGAATCATGGCTCCCTGCAGAGCTAATGGAAGATAAAATGGAAACTAAAATGGCCACAAGGATGGGAATGGAGACGGGCATCAGTAGGCCCCACTAGCCCATGAGGAGCATGTACTCAAGTCAGTTGCCCACGTGGAGTTCAGGGCAGCCAATCAGATGTTAGCCCAGGCCTTGACCACCTAGGACAATCAGCAAGCGGCAGCATATGTCCCTCAGAACAGGAATGCGGTGGCGGCAAGAGTTAGAGACGTTTTGAGGATGAACCCTCCTAAGTTCCTTGGATCGAAGGTGGGAGAGGATCCACATGAGTTCATTGAGAAGATTTTGAAGATCACTCAGATTATAGGGTGACTGGGGAGGAGTGCGCCAATTTTGCCTCGTATCAATTGAAGGGGGTCGCGCACATTTGGTTCAGGAAATGGAAGGATAGTAGGGCAGTTGGAGCAGGGCATATAAGTTGGGATGAGTCCCATGTCGCTTTTCTAGATCGGTTCTTCACTTGCGAGATGAGGGAGATCAAAGCGGGCGAGTTTGTGAATCTAAAACAAGGAAGATGACAGTTCATGAGTATGCCTTATAGTTCACTCATCTATCCAAATATGCACCTGAGATGGTGGCAGACTAGAGAGCCCGTGTGAGCAGGTTTGTACACGGGTTAGGAAACTACTGGCTAAGGGATTTCCAGACCGTGACGCTCCTTTAGGACATTGAATTTGCTTAGAAAATCCTATACATTCAGCAGATGGAGGCGGTAATATGAGTGAGTGGAAGAGAGAGACTAAGAAGGCTAGGACTGATAGCTTCAGATTCTCGTAGCAGAGACCTAGTGGGCACCATCAACAGTCCCACCAGAGATCTTCAGCCCCAGCACCTTCAGCTATTAGTGTGCCATCCTACTCCAGGCGCGATCAGAGGGGATGAGCATCAGGCTCGAGAGGTCAGAGAAGTAGAACTGTAGAGATCATCCCTCCAAAGTGTAGTAGATATGGTCGGAGAAATAAAGGGCAGTGTTTGGAGGGTACATGTGCTTGCTTCGGGTGTGAGAAGCCCGAACACATACTTAGAGATTTCCCAACAGCCAGGCAGGGTCATGATAAGGGATGAGGCCCAGCTTCCAGTTTAGTAGCTCCACCACCATGCCCAACTCAGCAGGGGGCATCTACTAGTATAGCTGGCAAACAGTGCCAGAACAGATTGTATGCCCTAGCATCCTGTTAGGAGCATGAGGTCTACCTGGTTGTAGTCACTGGCATGTTACGAGTATTCCAACTTGATGTATATGCATTGTCAGATCTAGGGGATGCCTTATCTTTTGTGATTCCCTTTATTTCTAGTAGTTTCAGAGTCAGTCGTGAAATCTTATAGAACCCTTCTCAGTATCTACTCCAGTTGGTGATTCAGTTATAGCTAGACGGGTGTATAGAAATTGCCCTATCACAGTCCTTTAGAAAGTTACCTCAACAGATTTAGTAGAGTTTGCCATGATCGATTTTGATATTATTCTCAGCATGGGTTGTCTTTTTGAATGCTATTCCTTGTTAAATTGTAGAATCCGTGCAATAGAGTTTTGATTTCTAGGTGAGATAGTCTTAGAGTGGAAGGGTAGTTCAGTTGTTCCTGTAGGTCATTTTATTTCCTACCATAAGGCCAGAAAGATGATTTCTAAGGGTTGCATGTACCATCTAATTAGGGTTAAGGATTCTACATCAGTGACCCCAACTATCTACTTATTCTAGTAGTATGTGAGTATCTAGAAGTCTTCTCAGATGATTTACCAGGAATCCCTCCCGAGCGGGACATTGATTTTTGTATTGATCTTCTTTCGGATACGTAGCCTATATCTATTCCTCCATATAGAATGGCCCCAACAGAGATGAAGATGTTGAAGGAGCAGTTGAAGGACCTCCTAGACAATGGTTTCATCAGACCTAGAAAATCCCTGTGGGGTACATCGGTTTTTTTATCCGCAAGAAAGATGGTTTTCTTCATATGTGCATTGATTATCGGCAATTGAGAAAAGTTACAATGAAGAACAGGTATCCTCTCCCCAGGATTGATGATTTGTCTGACCAGCTTCAGGGTGCTAAATGTTATTCAAAGATAGACCTCATATTCGGATACCATCAGCTCAGGGTTCGGGACAATGATATTTTGAAGACAACCTTCGCGACTCGGTACGGTCATTACGAGTTTGTAGTTATGTCTTTTATACTAACAAATACTCCTTCATGTTTTATGGATTTGATGAACAGGGTGTTCAAGCCATATTCGGATATGTTCGTGATTGTATCCATAGATGACATCCTAATGTATTCCCGAAATGAAGAGGAGAATGTCGCTCATTTGAGGGTGGTGCTACAGAATCTTAAGGATCACCAGTTATATGAAAAATTTAGTAAATGCGAGTTTTAGTTGAACTCAGTGTCTTTTTTGGATCATGTGGTGTCAAGTGAGGGTGTACAGGTAGACTCTCAAAAGATAGAAGTAGTGAAGAATTGGCCTAGACCAGTGAATCCTTCGGATATCAGGTGTTTCTTGGGTTTATCTAGATACTATCAGAGGTTTGTTGAGGGGTTTTCATCTATTGTAGCCCCATTGACCAAATTGACTCAAAAGAAAGTGAAATTCTAATGGTCGGAGCTGATGAGAGGAGTTTCCAAGAGTTGAAGACTCGAGTCACCTCAGCACCTGTGTTGACTCTACCTGAAGGGTACCAATGGGTTTGTGGCATATTGTGATGCTTTGACGATCTTCCTTGGTTGTGTATTATAGCATATGCTTCCAGGCAGCTGAAGGTTCATCAAAAGAATTATCTTACTCATGGTCGTGAATTGACGGTGGTAGTATTTTCCTTGAAGATTTGGAGACACTATTTGTATGGGATCCATGTAGATGTGTTTACGGAACAAAAAGCCTACCATATGTGTTTACCCAAAAGGATTTGAATCCACGTCAATGAAGGTGGTTGGAGCTACTAAAGGATTATGATATGAGTGTCCTTTACCATCTGGGCAAGGCTAATGTGGTAGCAGATGCTCTTAGTAGGCTTTCTATGGAGAGTGTGTCCCATGTAGATGATTAGAGGAAGGAGCTATTGAAGGACGTGCATCGTCTTGCACGGTTGGGAGTTCGTTTGGTTGACTTGATTGATGATGGTGTTATTATGCAGAATGGGTCAAAATCATCCTTTGTAACTGATGTAAAAGCTAGGCAAGACGAGGATCCTATTTTAGTAAAGTTGAAGGAAACCATTCAGAATTAGAAGGTAGAGGTCTTCTCTAAAGGGGGAGATGGCGTGCTTCGATATCAGGGTCATTTGTGTATTCCAGATGTTGATGATTTGAGAGATCGGATGTTGCAGGAGGCTCATGGTTTCAGATATTCCATACATCCAGGTGCCACTAAGATCTACCGTGACCTACAGGATGTTTATTGGGAGAATGAAATAAAGAATGACATTCCAGAGTTTGTGGCTATGTAATGACCTGAAAACCCTAAGATTAGACACGGGAGTTGAAATGGAGAAGATTGGAAATTCTGCACCAGGTCACAAAATGACTCGTCCTGTGACCCATGGGTTAGACCACGAGTCGTGAAGTTAGTTGTGGTGAGGTGATGGACTTGATTCTGGAAATTTGTTTTTTGGGGTCACAACGGGCATGATCACAAGTTGTGGTCGGACCCCACGACTCGTTGAGTCAGCCGTGGTCAGGATTGGCTAAGAGTTGCTGATTTTTGTGTAGTGAAGACCATGAGTTGTGTTCACCAGTAGCGACTCGTGCAATGTCCTGTAATGAGCCCTGGGGAAATGTTGGAAGTGTACTCGATGATTGGTGGCCATGAGTTTTGGCCTTGGACGACGACTCATCCAGTCCCTCGTGGGGACTGGTAGTCAGTTATTTTCTGCGAATTTAGTAAGGGCTTATTCGTAATTCCTGTGATCCTAAGGCCTAAACTCCATCATTTTAATCTATGAACAGTGAGTATTAAGAGGGTCAAGTACATTATAGACTATTCCTAATCGTGCAAGCAAACTTAGAGAGCTAAGGAGGTTATCAAGTTTAATTCCTTTATGTTTTTCCTCGATTCTTCATTGGACAATCAAGGGAGTGGTGAAACCACTCCATCTCAGGTATGTAGGTTTATGAATGTGTGAATTTGTTCACAACCACACCCAATCTCTCCCTAATTCATGAAATTCTATTTGAAATTCTATGGGGTCTTATCCCAATATTATGAAATCCTTATGATCTACCTATGGGTTAATTCCTCTAGTGTATAAATTCACGTTTTACGAATCATGGGTAGATTTTATAACTATTTCAATTATAAACTTATGGATTTAAATCTTTACAAAACTATGCCCAATTATGCATGTTTTATGGATGTTCAAGTTATGATTCTACCTTGATGTTGAAGTTCATTAACCCCATATGATCTATGACTTATGATATGATTTCTCTCAAATGCTTATCATGAATTTATGAATATCAAGTATATGCATGAACCTCATGATTTATGATTTATGACTATGGCCGACTCACGGGCCTTATTTCATGGATAGTTCACGTATTTTTCAAGCATGCTTAAGATTACCATGATTAACTAGTCCATGAATTTCATGTCTATTAACCTGAGCACTATATATGTTTTGGGAGTAGTGTTTAAAACCGAGTAGGTTCGGGCCCAGGTTTTGCCCCGAGTGTTAGAACTAGGTGCCATCGCAAGTCATGATGGGACCTCCCTTGAGACTGTCCCCTTTGCCTGAATGGGCCTTTCATGAATGATATTACACCTTTTTCATGGTTCTACCCTTGGAATGGTACGAACACCCTCCCGACTAGGGGTTTATAGGTCGAGATCCATGTGTGCTCATATGGGGTATGTCGGTTATATGAATCTCCAACTTTTCCTCATGATTTATACATGTTTATGGTTACGCACTTTGGCTCAATTCATGTTCAATAAAGTTTTTCTCTTATGATTATGATTATGGTTAATTTACAATTGTTTTGAAATCCTTGAGCCTTATGTTTACATTATGGTATTTATGTTACGATCATGTTGTCCTACTCTTATTAACTTTTATGTATTTTAAATTACCCATTTTACTTAGATTTCATACTCGGTACATTCCACATACTGACCACATAGTCTATGTTGTATCGGTTCATGATACAGGCTCCAGTACTTAGACTCAGCTTTGGCCCTAGCCAGCCTATCCAAAGTTAGCAGCCTATCACAGTTGGTGAGTCCTTTTCTCTCGGGGACCATCTCTTATAAGCTATCTTGTATTTTGAGTTCCAGTTTTAGGGAGTTAGTTAGGGTCTTGTCCTATCAATTCATCAGTGCTCGAGGCTTTCTTAGACATAGTTTATATTCAGTTTTAAACTCATGTGATGTATCTCAGATTTTATATTATGATTAGACTACTACTATGATATTCATGGTGATCTTCCACTTTAGTTAATTGAGTTAGATGTTTCTTCATGCCATGGGTCGACTTGGAGTCCCTCAAGGTTCCTTGTCCTGTGTATCGATCTGGGCCTATGTTCAGATCGTGACAAACTTGGTATCAGAGGCATAGGTTTTAAGTGTCCTAGGGAGTCCGAAAGCCGCATTAAGTAGAGTTTTTATCATTGGTGTGAAGCGCACCACAGTTATGATGAAAAGGCTACGAAACATTTAGGAAATGTTCCCTTCTTTCATGATCTCATTTCATGCGATGAAATGTCTATCTATTCTTCTAACTCATGCTATACACATTTCTAGAATCATGCCTCCCCGTCAAGTGGACGGAAGGAGACATTAAAATGGCCACGAGAACGGCAACGGAGAGGGGAACCATCAGGCCCCACCAGCCCACGAGGAGCATGAACCAGAGCCGGCTGCCCACACTGAATGTAGCGCATCCGTACAGATACTAGGACAGGCCTTGACCACCCAGGTCAATCAACAAGTAGTGGCACATCTCCCTCAGAATGGGAATGTGGCAGTGGCTAGGTTTAAGGATTTTCTAAGGGTAAACCCACTAGACTTCCTTGGGTCAAGAGTGGACAAGGATCCACACGAGTTCATTGATGAGATTCTGAAGGTTACCCGGGTCATGGGGGTGACAAATGGGGAGTGCATCGACTTGGCCTCTTATCAACTGAAATGGGCTGCACATATCTGATTCAAATAGTGGAAAGATAGTAGGGTAGTGGGAGAAGGCCTTATCAGTTGGGATGAGTTTGTGCCACCTTTCTAGATTGGTTCTTCCCTCGTGAGATGAGAGAGCTAAAAACGGCTGAGTTTCTTAATAGGGTAACATGATAGTTCAGGAGTACGCTTTGGAGTTCACCCATTTATACAAGTATGCGCCAGAGTTAGTGGTAGATTATAGAGCTTGGGCGAGCAAGTTTGTACATGGATTGGCGAACTACCTGGATAAGGATTGTAGGATCACCATGCTGCATCAGAACATGGATTTTCCCCGTATAGTTTTCCATGCCTAGTAGATGGAGGCGGTGTATCAGAGTCGGAGAGAGGCTAAGAGGGATAGAATAGATAGTTACAGGACTTCTCATCCTAGATCGAAGGGCGGACATCACCAACAGTCGCATCATAGGTCTTTTTCTCCCTCACCATCATCAACTAGTACACCATCCAGAACATGAGGTGACCAGAGGAGCAGGGCCTCAAATTCGACGGGCCATAGTAGAATGTAGATCGAGCGCACCTTCCCAACATGTGTAAAGAGTGGAAAGAATCACCCAGGGAGGTGTTTAATTGGTCATACACTTGTTTTGGGTGTGGCAAACCCAAACACAGACTCAAGGATTGCCCTTCAGCCAGATCGGGGGGTGGTGGAGCCCCTATGCCAGCCGCTAGTTCAGCAGTTCCAGTATCACGTCCCTCCCAGCTGGGTGCTTCGACTAATTCAGCTGGCAGTTAGCGTCAGAACAGGCTTTATGCCCTTGGATCTTGATAGGAGAAGGAGACTTCCCCAGACGTGGTTACTAGTATGTTACGAGTTTTCCACCTTGATGTTTGTGCTTTTTTAGATCTAGGGACTAGTTTTTATTTTGTGATGCCTTATGTTGCTAGTAGTTTCGGAATCAGTCCCAAAATCCTATCAAAACCTTTCTCAGTTTCTACTCTAATCGGTGATTCAGTTGTATCCTGACGGGTATATAGAAATTGCCCAGTCCCAAATCTTTAGAAAATCACCTCAGCAGACCTAGTAGAGTTAGCCATGAAATATTTCGACGTTATATTTGGAATGAATTGGCTACATGCATGTTATGCTTTAATTATATGTTGACCCCGTGCTGTAGAGTTCAGATTTCCAAGTTAGCCAGTCCTAGAGTTGAAGGGTAGGTCAGCTGCTTGTAAGTTGTTTCATCTCCTACCTTAAGGCCAAAAAGATGATTTCCAAAGGTTGTGTATACCATCTAGTTAGGGTTAAGGATGCTACATACGAAACCCAGACTATCCAGTCAATCCTAGTAGTATATGAGTATCCTGAAGTGTTCCCTGATGATCCACCGAGTATTCCTCCTGAGAGGGAAATCGATTATGGTATTGACCTTCTACCCGACATGCAGCCTATATCTATTCCTCCTTACAGAAATGCCCCAGCCGAACTAAAGGTGTTGAAGGAGCAATTGAAGGACCTGTTAGACAAAGGTTGCATCAGACCTAGAAAGTCTCCAAGGGGTGCACCGGTTCTATTAGTCCGAAAAAAGGATGGATCTCTTTGGATGTGCATTGATTATCAGCAGTTGAACAAAGTCACCATCAAGAACAAGTATCCTCTTCCTAGGATTGATGACTTGTTTGACCAGCTTCAGCGTGCCAAGTGCTTTTCAAGGATAGATCTCAGATTCAAATACCATCAGCTTAGGGTTCAGGAGAGTGGTATCCCGAAGACAGTCTTCAGGACGTGGTATGGTCATTATGAGTTTGTAGTTATGTCTTTTGGACTAACGAATGCTCCTGGATCTTTTATGGAATTAATGAACAAGGTGTTCAAGCCATACTTGGATATGTTCGTGATCATATTTACGACATCCTAATATACTCTTGGAGTGAGGAGGAGCATGCCGCTCATTTGAGGGAGGTATTACAGACTCTCAAGGATTTCCAACTATATGCAAAATTCAGCAAGTGCAAGTTTTGGTTGAACTCAGTGGCATTTTTGGCTTATATGGTGTTAGGTGAGGGTATAAATGCGGACTCTCAAAAGATTGAAGCGGTGAAGAAGTGTCCTAGACTAGTCAATCCCTCGGATATCAGGAGTTTCTTATGTTTAGCTGGCTACTATTGGAGGTTCGTTGATGCTTTTCCTCTATTGCAATGCCATTGACCAAATTGACCCAAAAGAAAGTGAAATTGCAATGGTCGGATGCTTATGAAAGGAGCTTTCAGGAGTTCAATACTCGAGTTACCTCAACACCGATGTTAACCCTACCCAAGGGTACCAATGGGTTTGTGGTGTATTGTGATGCTTCTAGGATCAGTCTTGGTTGTTTATTGATGCAGCATGGTAAGATCATAACATACGCTTCCAGGCAGTTGAAGGTTTAACAAAAGGAATTACCCAACCCATGATCTTGAATTGGCGGCGGTGGTATTTGTCTTGAATATATGGAGACACTATCCTTATAGGGTCCACGTACATGTGTTTACTGACCACATGAGCCTATGGTATGTGTTTACCAAGAAGGATCTAAATCTACACCAAAGGAGGTGGTTGGAGCTACTCAAGGATTATGATATGAGTGTCCTTCACAAACGTATAAGGCCAATGTAGTAGAAAATTCTCTTAGTAAACTCTCAATGGAGAGTGTCTCCCATGTGGATGAGGGGAGGAAGGAGCTGGTAAAGGATGTCCATCGGCTTGCAAGGTTGGGAGTCCGTTTCGTGGACTCGATCGATTGTGGTGTTATAGTTCGGAACGGTTCAGAATCAACCTTGGTGAGTGATGTGAAAGCTAGACAAGACAAGGATCCTATTTTAGTAAAGTTAAAGGAGGTCGTGTAGAATCAGAAAGTAGAGGTCTTCTCTAAAGGGGGAGATGGTGTGCTTCAATATCATGGCCGCTTGTGTGTTTCGGACGTTGATGATTTGAGAAATCGGATGATGCATGAGGCTCATTGTTCTAGGTATTTTATCCATCCCGGTTCCACCAAGAAGTACCATGACCTATAGGAAGTCTATTGGTGGAATGGCATGAAGAAGGATATAGCCGAATTTGTAGCTAAATGCCCAAATTGTCAGTAACTAAATATTGAGCACCAGAGACCGGGAGGTGTGCATTAGGATATTAGCATTCCTACTTGGAAGTGGGGAGAGATAAATATGGACTTCATTACATCTTTGCCTCACACTCGTAGACTGTATGAATCCATTGGGGTTCTAGTAGACATGTTGACTAAAGCGGCTCATTTCCTACCTGTCAAAACTACCGATTCAGCCGAGGGTTATGCTAAGTGATACATTCGGGAGTTGGTTTGATTGCATGGAGTGCCCTTGTTCATCATATCATATAGGGATACTCAGTTTACAACTCAGTTTTAGAGACCATTTCAGAAGGGGCTTGGGACTCAAGTCAAGCTTAGTACAGCATTTCATCCACAAACTTATAGTCAGGCAGAATGAACTATTTAGAATCTCAAGGATATGTTGAGAGCCTGCGTTATTGATTTCAAAGGTAGTTGGGATGGTCATTTTCCTCTCATCGGGTTTGTGTATAACAGCAGCAACTATTCCAGCATTCAGATGTGTCCGCTTGAGGATCTCTATGGGAAGAGATGTAGATCGCCTATTGGTTGGTTTGAAGTCAGTGAAATTGCAATGATAGGACTGGATTTGGTGCATGAGGCCATGGAGAAAGTTCAGATCATACGGGACAGGTTGAAAACAGCTCAAAGTCGCCAAAAGTCCTATGGTGATGTGAGAAGGAGGGAACTTCAGTTCGAAGGTGTTGATTGTGTGTTTCTCAAGGTGACTCCCATGAAGGGAGTGATGAGGTTCGGAAAGAAAGTAAAACTCAGTCCCTACTATGTTGGTCCATACAGGATCGTGAAGTGGGTTGGCAAGGTGGCATATGAATTTGTGTTTCCCTTAGAATTAGCTTCCTTTCATCCTGTTTTTCATGTATCTCTCTTAAAGAAGTTTATGGGAGATCCGACTCTAGTTGTTCCAATGGAGAGTGTATGTGTGAAAGATAACCTTAGTTATGAGGAAGTTTCGGTGGAAATACTTAAATCATCAGGTTCGTAGGATAAGAAATAAGGAAGTAGCTTCAGTTAAAGTGTTATGGAGGAATCAACACGTTGAGAGATCTATGTGGGAAGCCGAAGCAGATATAATGTCTAGATACCCACATTTATTCCTTACCAGCTCAGTTCCAGCTTGAGGTACCAGCCCCTAGTACTCTATTCGCTTTCATGTTCAGTTCATGTTCCCTAATTTCTTTCATGTCAATGGATGTATGTGTTATTCATGAATTTAGTTCAACCATGTAATTTGAATCAGAGTTAGTCATTTCGTCAGTTTTAAGCTAATATGATCAGTATTTGAATATGGTGATTGCATTTCTAGGCTTTTCTATATGATTTCCAACATACGAGGATGAATGTTTTCGAGAGGAAGATATTGTAATGACCCGATAACCCTAAGATCAGACTCGGGAGTTGAAATAGAGAAAATCAAAAATTCTACAACAGGTCACAGAACGAGTCATGAAGTGACTCATGGTGAGGTGCTGGACTTGAGTATGGAAATTTTTTATTTGGGGTCACCACGGGCATGATCATGAGTCATGGTCGGACCCCACGACTCATTGAGTCAGCCATGGTCAGGATTAGCTAAGAGTTGATGATTTTTGTGAAGTGAAGACCACAAGTAGTGGTCACCAGTAACGACTCATGTAGTGTACTGAGATGAACCCTTGGGAAATGTTGGCAGTGTACTCGACGATTGGTAGCCACGAGTCGTGGCCTTGGATGACGACTCGTCCAGTCCCTCCTAGGGATTATAAGTCAGTTTTTTTCTACAAATTTATAAGGGCTTATCCGTATTTCCTATGATCCTAAAGCCTAAGCTACGTCGTTTTAAGATACGAACAGTGAGTATTTAAGAGGGTCAAGTTCATTCTAGACTATTCCTACTCATGCATGCAAGTTTAGAGAGCTAAGGAGGTGATCAAGCTTAATTCCTTAAATTTTATCCTCAATTCTTAATTGGGCAATCAAGGGAGTGGTGAAATCAGTCCATCTTAGGTATATAGGGTTATGAATGGGTGAATTTGTTCACACCCATGCCCAATCTCTCCCTAATTCATTAAATTCTATTGGAAATTCTGTGGGGTTTTATCCCAATTCATATGAAATCGTTATGATATGCCTATGGGTTAATTCCTCTCATGTATAAATTCACGTTTTACGAATCATGGGTAGATTGTAATACCCCAAAAATGCCTAAGATTATACCCTAGATCAAAATGGGAAGTTGGCTGAAAAATGCAGAAAATTTCTCAAGATGGATGATATGACGACTCGTGGTTGGACACCATGAGTCATTGTTAGCAGTCGTGGTAAGGGAGGTTTGGGTAACAGTGGTGACTACGGACAAAGCAATGGCTCATTTCTTGGAATAACGAGTCCTTGTTTGCTATCATAGGAAGGGCTGGACCTTGGTAGTTGGGGATACCATGCGTCATCAAATGACTCGTGGTGAGAAGTGATGACCCGTGGTCACCAGTCATTGTTTAGTTGTTAGAATTTCCACTGCACCTAACGAATGGTTACCACAACTCGTTGGAAGCAACCACGAGTCGTGGTGAGGCTCGTGGTAAGGAAGTTCAGGTTTGTGAAGTGGGCTGGCAATGATCGATCTAACAACCCATCATTTGATGTAACAACTCGTCCTATCGAGTGTGGAAAGAATCTAAAAGTGTAAGTGAAGCAGTGGACCCAATGACTGGAAAGCAGGAGTCGTGGTTTCAGGCAACGACTCATGGGCTCAGTCGTTGGTTCGCCCAATTCAATTTTTCAGGGTAATTCCATTAAGGGTATTTTTTTTACCTTTCTATGCTCTAAAGCCCTAAACTATGTCATTTTATGTATTTTTCTGGGAAAGATAAGATAGGTTAAGTCCCTCTTGCATAAGCCATTCCCATGCATGCAAATTAAGAGAATTTTAGAGAGACCAAGCATAGTTTCAAGATTTTTCCTATCAATTCACCATTGGGCATTCAAGGAACTCTAGAATCTAATCTTACCCAAGTATGTAGGGTTACGAATGGGTATTTTCGGTCACATCCATGACCATTCTCTATCAATTTTTGTGACAATCTACTAATTTACTAATGAGCTATTATGAATTGTGATTTACATTACATTACATGTATTTTGATTAGATTTTTCAACTATTTTTGATTATAAATTTATTGAATTTGATTTCTACTTAATTAAGCCTAATTATGCATGATCTATGACGAATCGATTTATGATCTATACTTCAATTGTTGATATTTACAAACCCAACATGATCCATGATTTGAAATATGGATTTATTTAAATACCCAACATGATTTGATGATTTACAAGTTATACACATGATCTTCAAGTATGCATGGGCCTTATGATTTATGAAGTATTGATGATGAAAAGCATGTTTTCAAGTTACCTATTTTTATAAGAATGTTTTTGAATGAATTGAGTATAGTAAAGCATGTTAAAGTATTTGGAAATGCCCACATGTTGAAGAATGACTTACGATTTATGAAATGGATCACATGACTTATCGATTTATGATGTTCACTAACTAAAGGGCCTTTGATTCTTGACTAATCATGTTTTAATGGGGATCAATGAATGATGAATGTTTATTTTAGCCATGAATCTTAATGAATGATGTATTGATTTACGTATGAGCCTAATATGCATGTTTTTGGGAGACGTATCTAGAATTGAGCAACCTAGTGTTCAAAGGACTATGCCAGTGTCTCATAACCATGTGCCACCATGGGCTTATAATGATACGTTACAATGATAATGATCCCCTCTTTCGTGATATAACATAATGCATGCCCCTTGCCTGGAAAGCCAGGGGTGCCTCTGCCCACTTGAGTGAGATAGTTGGGGCATCATGAAAGGCTCTAGTATGATGGTGTCGGTTATGATGAGTCCTCCCATGTTCTGCATGTTTTATTCATTATTATGTTTATCTTATTGTCTCAAGTGCTGATTTTATAAAGTTTCTCTTATGATTATGAAAATGAATGGCTTATGAATGATTTGAAAACCTTGAGCCTTACGTTATGTCATGATATTTATGATATGAGCATGAAGTACGACTCTTATGATGTTTATGACTTTCATGTATTTTAAATGTCTATTTTACTTACCTTGCATACTCGGAACATTCCAGGTACTGACCACACACTTTCTATGTTGTATAATTTCATGATACAGGACTTGGCTCTCAAGCTCATCCTCATTCTTAGTCCATCCTAGAGTTCTCTTTCAGTACTATTGGTGATTCCTCATGATTTGAGGGCTGTTTGACTAGACATTTATGTTATTCTATGTTTTAGTTGTTGGCCGGGTTAGTTTAGGGTGCTGTCCCATCAACCCATCTTACATAGTAAAGGATTTCAAATAGTATGTAGTGCTTAGCTTATGTATATGTCCTGTGTTTCCAAAAATGATATTATATGTCATGTTATGTTTACATTTCTGCTATTCCTTTCAGTCTTCCACTTAAGGTGAATGAATTTAGGAATTCTTATGCCATGGGTTGACATGGGGCCTTTCGGGGTTCCTTGTACTGTGTTACGATGCAGGTGTACATTCGGGTCATGAAAAATTTGGTATAAGAAAAATAGGTTTGAAGTCTCCTAGAGTGTATAAAACCCGCGTTAAGTAGAGTCTCTTTCATGGATGTGAAGCGCGCCACACTTATGATGAAGAGGCTACAAGATGTTTAGGAAATATTACCTTCTTTCATAATCCTTGTCATGCAATGAGAAGTCTTTCTATCCTTCTAATTCATGTTATTCGCAATTTCATAATCATGGCTCCTAGAATAATGAACGGAAGAAGAAATTGAAATGGTGAAGACCACGAAGATGGAAATGATCATGGGCATCAGCAAACCCCACCTGTTCAAGAGCCCTAGGCACCAGAGCCAGTTGCCCACGCGGAGTGACAGCTATCCAAATGATGGCGTAGGCCTTGACCGCCCATGTCAACCAGTAGGCTGTTGCGCATATCCTACAGAATGGCAACGCGACAGTGGCCCCGATTAGAGATTTCTTGAGGATGAACCCTCTGAAGTTCCTTGGGTCCTAAGAGGATGAGGACTCGCATGAGTTTATTGATGACATTGTGAAGATGACCCAGGTTATGCGGGTGAATGGGGTTGAATGTGCATAGTTTGCCTCTTATCAGCTAAAAGGGGTGGCACATATCTGGTTCAGGCAATGGAGAGACACTAGGGCCACCGGAGCAGGGCCAGTACATGGGTGGAATTTCACACGGCGTTCCTAGATCGGTTCTTCCCTTAGGAGATGAGGGAGTTAAAGGCAGCATAATTTTTGAATTTAAAGTAGGGGAAAATGATTGTATAGGAGTACTCTCTCGAGTTCACTCATCAAAATATGGCCCAGATTTAGTGGTTGATCAGAGGGAACGGGTGAGCCGATTCGTTCATGGTGTGGTGGGTTATTTGGATAATGATTGTAGGACTTCCATGCTTCATTAGAATATGGAATTTCCTCGTATAGTATTGTACGCCCAGCAGATGGAGGCGGCTCATGCGAGGGAAAGGGAGGCAAAGAGGGCTCGGACAGATAGCCATTGGTTTATTCATTAGAGATCCGGCGGTAGTCATTGTCCTTAGCTTCAGCAGAGGTCACTAGTTCCAGCATCATCATCAGCTAGTATCCCATCAAGGCCCAAGGGAGATCAGAAGAGCAGGGCTTCAAGATTAAGGGACCGGAGGGACACACAAGTTGAGCGTACCTCCCCAACCTGTGGGAAGTATGGCAAGAGTCATGTTGGGGATTGTTTGCTCGGCTAAGATATTTTCTATGGGTATGGTAGGTCTGACCACATGTGCCGAGCGTGTCCATTTTCTAGACAGGATGGTGATAGAAGTCGTGCACCAACCACCAGAACAGCAGCATCTCCAGCACATTCAGCTCCGCAGGGAGCATCTTCTAGTGGGGGTGGTGGACAGCGCCAAAACAGATTCTATGCCCTCGCCTCACATCAGGAGCAGGAGATTTCACTGGATGTGGTCACTAGTATGTTACGAGTTTTTCATATTAATGTTTATGCTTTGCTAGATCTGGGGGCTACTTTGTCTTTTGTGACTTCTTACATTGCTGGTAGCTTTGGAGTTAGTCCCGAGACTCTGTCAGAACAGTTTTCAGTTTCTACTGCTGTTGGTGATTCGGTTGTAGCTAGGCGAGTCTATAGAGGATTCCTGGTCTCTATCTTGCATAAAGTCACCTCCGCAGACCTCGTAAAGTTAGCCATGAATGACTTTGACATTATTCTTGGAATTTATTGGTTGTATGCGTGTTATGCTTGTGTAAATTATAAAACCCGTGTGGTGGAATTCTATTTTCCGGGTGAGTCGATCTTGGAGTGGAAGGCAGCTGTACTTGTAGGTGGATTTATTTCATATCTTTAGGACAAAAAGGTGATTTCCAAGGGTTGCATGTATCATTTAGTTAGAGTTAAGGATGTTGAGTCTGAGATCCTGACTATCTAGTGAGTTCTGGTGGTGTATGAGTATCTAGAGGTCTTTCCCGATGATTTTCCAGGTCTTCCTCCAGAGAGGAAAATCGATTTTGGTATTGATCTTTTACCCAATACACAGCTTATTTTTGTTCCTCCTTGTAGGATGGCGCCAGCGAGCTAAAGGAATTGAAGGATCAGTTGAAGGACCTGCTAGATAAGGGCTTCATTAGACCAAGCAAGTCCCCATGGGGTGCACCAGTCTTGTTTGTTCGAAAGAAGGATGGTTCGCTTCGGATGTGCATTGATTATCGCCAATTGAACATGGTCACCATTAAGAACAGGTATCCTTATCCCAGGATCGGTGATTTGTTTTACTAGCTTCAGGGTGCCAAGTGTTTCTCAAAGATAGATCTCAGGTCCGGGTATCATCAGCTTAGGGTTTGGGAATGTGATATTCTTAAGACAGCCTTTAGGATTCGATATGGTCATTACAAGTTTGTAGTTATGTCTTTTGGACTAACAAATGCTCCTGCAGCATTTATGGACATGATGAATAGGGTGTTCAAGCCATATTTGGATATGTTTGTGATCTTGTTCATTGAGGACATCCTCAGATACTCTCACAGCGAGGAGTAGCATGCCACTAATTTGAGAATAGTGCTTTAGACCGTTAAAGATCTCTAGTTGTATGCCAAGTTCAGCAAGTGTGATTTTTGGTTGAACTCGATAGCATTTTTTGGTCACGTGGTGTCAAGCGAAGGCAACAAAGTGGATTCCCAAAAAATTGAGGCGGTCAAGAATTAGCCTAGACCGGTGAACCTTTCGGATATTCAGAGTTTCTTGGGTTTAGCTAGCTATTACCGAAGATTTGTTAAAGGTTTTTCATCCATTGCGGCACCTTTGACCAAGTTTACTCAGAGGAAGGTGAAGTTCTAATGGTCGGAGGCTTATGACAAGAGCTTCCAATCGTTGAAGACTCGACTTACTACTGCACCGGTGCTGACCCTACACGATGGTACCGAAGGTTTTGTGCTATATTGTGATGCTTCGAGAATTGGACTCAGGTGCGTATTGATGCAGCGGGGGAAGTAATAGCATTGGCCTCTAGACAGTTAAAGATCCATGAGAAGAATTACCCGACCCATGATTTGGAGTTGGCCGCGTGGTATTTGCATTGAACATATGACGACATTTCTTGTATGGGCTCCATGTGGATGTGTTCAGGGACCACAAGATCTTACAATATGTGTCCACCCACAAGGACCTCAATCTACGGCAAAGGAGGTGGTTAGAGCTACTCCAAGACTACGAGATGAGTGTTCTTTACCATTCGAGTAAGGCTATTGTGGTAGCCAACGCACTTAGTAGACTCTCCATAGAGATTGTGTCCCACATGGAAGAAGGGAAAAAGGAGTTGGTGAAGGATGTACATTCACTCATAAGGTTGGCGAATAAATTAGTTTACCCACCGATGGCGGTGTTGTTGTTCAAAGCGGATCAGAACCGTCCTTGGAGATTGATGCAAAATCTCGAAAGATGAGGACCCAATTTTGGTAAAGTTGAAGGAACGCGTTCAAAGTTAGAAGGTGGAGGTCTTCTCCCAAGGGGGAGATGGTTTTCTTCAACACTAGGGTCACCTATGTGTTCCAAATATTGATGATTTGAGGAGCCGGATATTGCTTGAGGCACATGGATCCAGGTATTCCATCAATCTGGGTGCCACTAAGATGTATCACAATTTACGAGAAATCTATTGGTGGTATGCCATGAAGAAGGATATTGCAGAATTCATAGATAAGTGCTTAAACTGTTAGCAAGTAAAGTTTGAACATCAAAGGCCGAGAGGAGTACTTCAGGATATTAGCATTCCTACTTGGAAGTGGGAAGAGATTAATATGGACTTCATCGCAGGACTACCTCGTACTCACTGACAATATTATTCTATTTGGGTTGTAGTAGATAGGTTGACTAAGGCTGCACATTTTCTACCGGGAAAAGCACGGATTTACCAAAGGATTATGCCAAGCTATATATCCGGGAGTTGGTTCGATCTCATGGAGTGCCCTTGTCAATTATTTCAGACCCAGATACTTAATTTACCTCCCAATTTTGGCGGTCTTTTTTAAGAAAGGGCTTGGGACTCAGGTTAAGCTCAACACAGGATTTCATCCGCAAATGAATGGTCAAGCGGAATGGACAATCCAAACTCTTGAGGAAATGTTGAGAGTATGGGTAATGGATTTCAAAGGTAGTTGGGATGATCACTTGCCACTGATCGAGTTTTCTTACATTAATAGATATCACTCCAGCATTCAAATAGCACCATTCGAGGCTCTTTATGGGAAGAGGTGTCGATCACCCATCAGATGGTTTGAGGTTGGTGAGGTAGCTATGACAGGGCCTAATTCGGGTCATGAGGCTATGGTGAAGGTTCATTTGATAAGAGATAGACTAAAAACCTCTTAGAGTCATCAAAAGTCCTATGCTTATGTGAGGAGGAGAGAGTTGGAGTTTGAGGTGGACAATTGGGTATTTCTAAAGGTGTCTCCCATGAAGGGAGTGATGCGGTTTGGGAAGAAAGGAAAACTCAGTCCCCTCTATGTTCGTCCCTACCAGATTATGAGAAGAGCCGGTAAGGTAGTGTATGAGTTGGAGTTTCCCTCAGAGTTTTTTTTTGTGCATTTTATGTTTCATGTGTCGCTTTTGAATAAATGTTTGGGAGATCCAACTCTAGTTTTTCCGGTGGACAGCACTGGTGTAAAAGATAACCTTACCTATGGGAGGTTCCAGTGGAAATATTAGACCGTCAGGTTCAGAGGCTAAGGAACAAGGAGATTGCTTCAGTTAAAGTATTATGGAGGAATCAACATGTTGAAGGAGCTACATGGGAAGCCGAAGTGGATATAATGGCTAAATACCTACACTTATTCTCTACCGGCTTAGTTCCGACTTGAGGTATCAGTCTTGCCCTATGACTCTATTTAGTATTCATGTTCAAATTATGTGTTCAAGTTTCTTTTATGTATATGGATGTGTATGTGAAGCATGAAATCAGTTCAGCTATGTGATATGAATCAGAGGTAGTCATTCGGTTAGTTTTTGGTTTAAATGATCAGTATTTGGGTGTAAGGATTGCATGTCTTAGTTTTCTTCTTGTTTTCTACATTCGAGGATGATTGTTCCCAATAGGTAGATATCGTAATACCCCGAAAATACCTAAGATTAGACCCAGGATCAAAATGGGAAGTTGGCTGAAAATTGGAGAAAATTTCTCAGGATGGATGATATGACGACTCGTGGTTGGACACCACGAATCGTTGTTAGCAGTCGTGGTAAGGGAGGTCTGGGTGATAATGCTGACTACGGATGAAGCAACGACTCGTTTCTTGGAACAATGAGTGGGTTTTTGCAATCGTAGGAAGGGTTGGACCATGGCAGTTGGGGATACCATGGGTCATCCAATGACTCGTGGTGAGAAGTGATGACCCGTGGTCACCAGTCATGGTTGGGTTGTTAAAATTTCCAGTGCACCTAATCAAGTGTTACCACGAATCGTTGGAAGCAACCATGAGTCTTGGAGATGCTCGTGGTAAGGAAGTTCAGGTTTGTGAAGGGGGCTGGCAACGATCGATCTAACGACCCGTCGTATGAAGTAACGACTCATCCTGTCGAGTCGTGGAAAGAATCCAAAAGAGTAAGTGAAGTAGTGGACCCAACGACTGGATACCAAGATTCATGGTTTTAGGTAACTCATGGGATAAGTCATTAGTTCACCAATTCAGATTTTCAGGGAAATTCCATTAAGGGTATTTTCGACCTTTTTATGCTCTAAGGCCCTAAACTATGTCGTTTTATGTATTTTTCTAGGCAAGATAAGATAGATTAAGTCCCTCTTGCATAATTCATTTCCATGCATGCAAATTAAAAGAATTTTATAGAGATCAAGCACAGTTTCAACCTTTTCCCTATCAATTCTCCATTGGGCATTAGAGGAACTCTATAAGCTGATCTTACCCAGGTATGTAGGGTTACGAATGAGTGTTTCCATTCACACCCACGACCATTCTCTATCAATTTATGAAAATCTATCAAAAATCTCAAGGGTGTTGAATTTAATTTTTGTGAAAATCTAATGATTTACCAATGGGATATTATGAATTGTGATTTACATCATATTCCATGGATTTTGATTAGATTTTACAACTAATTTCAATTATAAATTTATTGATTTCGATTTTTACTCAATTAAGCCTAATTTTGCATGATCTATGATGAATCAATTTATGATCTATACTTCAATTGTTGATATTTACAAACGCAGCATCATCCATGAATTGAAATATGGATTTATTTAAATACCAAACATGATTTGGTGATTTACAAGTTATATGCATGATCTTCAAGTATGAATGGGCATTGTGATTTATGAACTATTGATGATGAAAAGTATATTTTCAAGTTAACCATGTTTATAAGCATGTTTTGGAATGATTTGAGTATTGTAAAGCATGATAAAGTATTGGTCAATGCCCACATGTTGAAAAATGACTTACGGATTATGAAATGGATCTCATGACTTATCGATTTATGATGTTGGCCAACTAAAGAGCCTTTGATTCTTGGCTAATCATGTTTTAATGGGGATCAATGAATGATGAATGTTTATTTTATCCATGAATCTGAATGAATACTTGTCACGCCGCCGAACTAGGGTAGGGCGCAACTGGCACTCGATTCATGGTCGATCGAGAAGCCGGCTATATAGCATCTATAAATGTAACACTAAGGCTGACCAAGCCACTTGTCACAACCAACCTAGATAAATACTGGGCTAATAATGCCTCGACAATTATAAATATGCAACCTGGAAAGCCGACAAGGCTACAATAAAGTTAAGCAAAGCAATGAAAAACCAATACGACCACACAACCCACATTACTATACAAACTAGTCCACATCAGCCTCTACAGAGTAAACAAACTGAAATGCACGGGACAGGGCCCCGAGCTACCCATGCTGTACAAAAAATTGAAACTAGTCCAAACTAGGACATGGCTCCTGGAAGAGAGGAGCATACCACTATTCTGCTAAAATCTGTCTCCTACTACGTCCGATGATCTGAGCCTCAGCCTGTACCTGTAGCACGATTGCAGGAAGGGTCCCAAGATGAAGGGACATCAGTACGAATAAAATATACTGGTATGTAAGGCTGAAAATTGTAAACATGAAAGATAAAAATGATAATTAGGCCGAAATAAGGAGTAGTAATAACCCGTAATCCTGAAAACAGAAACCTGACAATACCTCATTATTGAAGTATAAATGCAACCATCTAATGCACAACAAAGACTATAACTGAAATCCAACAGATAGCCGACCATAAAATCTATATACAATTTGTCCAGCCAGTGTACCACAGTGGGGTAAAAATTAAAATGCCTCCAGCCGGTGTACCATACCGTGGTAAAATTCATCCAGCCAGTGTACCACACCGGGGAAAAATAAAAAGACCTCTAGTCGGTGTACCACACCGGGGTAAAAACAACAAATCATAGAAAAAATCATAAATGGAACCGATATGGCTTATACTGGACCAGCTCAATACGTACAGCATAGAAATGACGAATACTAAACATGTGGCCTGCATAGGCCTCCTTCGTAATGCATAACTGGAACTGAGTACATATAACATGTAAAGATAGAAAATAGAACTTAAATGCGTGTATTAAAAACTTGTATAAATCATAAGGAACTACGGATGACCTAAGAGTTTCAACAAAATTTATAGATTGTGTTCAAGGGACATTAGAGCTCAGAAACTCGCTAGCTTGTCGTTCGGCTTAAGGGAAAGGGATTATTAAATCTCCCTTTGGCCTGACATATTTCATAACATAAACATAAGATAAAGGAAAACCATAACCAGGTAAACCTAATTCGATAAGCTCGTTTACTCTCTATAGCTTGCGACGTCTTTATGTGGCTTAAAATTGTTTACACGTCCTCATCTTGGATCTTTCACAAATTTTAGTTAGAAACCAGACCTTTATACACATTTAACATAACATATATATACATATGACATACAGTAAGGACCAGCTAACAATGCCCACGCTGAGGGGTCTCCAACTCAATGTACAACTACGACAACAATCAACACAATATCACACTTTAGATGTCTCACTTCTGCTAGGAATAATCTTAACATTTATCCTGAATAAAACATGGAAATTTAAATATTAAATGAATCTTAACATACTGACTCAATACTTTTAAATAGTTTGCTGTCTCTTTCGATTCACAACACACGAATCGTGCTTAAAAGAATGATAGACGGGGCGCCTTACATACCTTTCTCCGATGAACTTTTCTCTAGCCGATTTCCTATCTCAATGATCAGCCTTCAACCTCCTTAATGCAGTGGTTTTATAGGACAATGACAAGCTTAATATATATCAAAAAATTCATCCAAAATAACTAACCAGAGGCAGTGACAATAGCAACAACAACACACGGCAACATCAACAACATTTAGCCATTTTCTCAACTAGTTTTCACTAACATTTGAGGGAGAAACAAGAAGGGAATTTTACCTTAGTATTTCAGTAATTCTACCCCTCAATATGAAGTATAATTCCAGCAAAATAAACAGCCAAAAAGCCTATGGAAAACGAGTAAAACTCAGTTAACAAACAGTCCATTGGCAGCTCACTTAGCTGCCAATTTCCAGATTTTCGCTTCGCAATTCGAGAGGTTTAAAAGGGGTGAAATCCCTACCTTTTCTCCTGATTTCTAACACGAACCCAAAGATGGATATATAGGCAGTCCAAATAGATTTTTAAACGCAGAAAAACTTCTTCAAAACCTTTCCAAAACGAGCTCCTAAACTGCCCCTAACATACTTGGCAAGGTAATCTCAACTTATCTTGTGATTTTGTTGAACTTTGCTTGATGTTCCTCGTTGATTTTCTTTGCCCTAGCTTCTGGAATTGAGAGAGAAATGGAATCATTAGTAAGCTGGTCAATTTAGATTTAGATAAAAATGTTTTCTATAAGTGAAAAAGCAGATTTTATGTAAATAGGGTGGTGGAGGCGCTAGGGCATCATGCCCGCGTCACTGCTCGCGATGCTTCGGTAAAATGCAAATAACTTCTTACTATGAACTATGATTGGAAAGCAGTTTGATGTTCTGAAAACTAGACTCAAAGAACTTTAATTTGATAGGTCGTGGGGCTTCTAATTCGTTATATATTGGGAGATATGATCGTTTAAAGTTGACCCTTTCTTATGAACTTCACATACTCTTTTATTTTTTTTATCGTACACATTTCCCTTGTCATCTACGACCAATATACAACCCGTACTTTCCTTAACCTAGCATAAAAACACCAAATAACCAAAAAAAAATTCCGGGGTGTTATATTCTCCCCCCCTTTGCAACATTCATCCCCGAATGAAAATTAATTTCACTTAATATGCATCAAAATAGATACTAAGTAACTTACGTATCAAACATATACCTTAACATCACGTCGACATCGTTAATAGGTGACGATATTTATTCTTCATTTCCTCCTCAGCTTCCCATGTCACTTCCTCGATGTTATTACTTCTCCATAATACTTTAACTGCGGCAACTTATTTTGTTCGAAGTTTCTCGACTTGCCTGTCAAGAATAGTAACTAGAACCTCGGTGTAGTTCATCTTCTCAGAAATTCGGACATCATCGATAGGCATAACACGGGTTGAGTCTCCTATACACTTCCGCAACATTGATACATGAAATACTGGGTGGACTACTGCTAACTCTGGTGGCAACTCCAACTCATAGGCAACTTTTCCTATCCTGCAGACAACTCTGTAGGGCCCAACATATCTAGGACTCAGCTTGCCTTTTCGGCCAAATCGCATAACGCCTTTCATAGGTGACACTTTCAGGAAGACACAATCATTAACAACAAACTCCAACGCTCGATGGTGTACATCTGCATAAGACTTCTACCTGCTCTGGGCTGTTTGAAGTCGATCTCTAATAAGTTTCACCTTGTCAATAGCTTGTTGCACTAAGTCTGGCCCCAATAACTCTACCTCACTGAGTTCTGACCAGCCCACTGGTGACTTGCATTTCCGCGCATATAAAGCTTCATATGGAGCCGTATGAATACTTGTCTGGTAGCTGTTATTATAGGCGAACTCAATCAAGGAAACATGATCATCCCAGCTCCCGCCAAAATCTAAAACACATGCACGCAACATATCTTCAAGCGTTTGAATGGTGCATTTGTCCTGTCCATCTGTATGAGGATGAAATGTGGTACTTAGGCTTACCTGAGTGCCCAGGCCTTTCTAGAAAGACTTCTAGAAGTTTGCTGTCAACTGAACACCTCTGTCAGAAATAATGGACAAGGGGACACCATGTAGGCGAACTATCTCTCCTATATAAAGCCTAGCATAATCCTCTGCAACATATTTGGTCTTAACTGGCTAGAAGTGAGCCGATTTAGTTAATGTATCAACTATTACCCAGATAGAATTATGCTTCCTTCTCGTTCTAGGAAATCCTGTAATAAAATCCATATTAATCACCTCTCACTTCCAGGCTGGAATTTCTATATCCTACACCAAACCTCCAGGCCTCTGGTGCTCAACCTTTATCTGTTGGCAATTGGGACACTGAGTCACAAGTCCGGTGATGTCCTTTTTCATGCCATTCCACCAATATAGCTGCCTCAAGTCACGATACATCTTTGTGGCACCTGGGTGTACTGAATATCGAGAATAATGAGCTTCATTCATAATTTTTTTCTATAGTTCACCCACATTAGGTACACATAGACGACCCTGGTATCAAAGAACTCCATCGGGTCCACAATCAAATAGGCTCTGCTTCTGTTGTGGTATATTGTCTCTCAGTAAGACTAACTCTGCATCATTATATTGTCTTTGCTTAACTTCCGCTACCAAGGACAGTTCTGCTGTGTTTTTGACAATAGCACCCCCATCTTCGACATCCATTAACTGAATCTATAAGTCAGCCAACTTCCACAGAACCTTCATCATTTCAATCCTGTCAACCTGAATGTGACTCAAGCTACCCATAGACTTGCGACTTAGCGCATCAGCTACAACATTTGCCTTGCCCGGATGATACAAAATGCTAACATCATAATCTTTCAGGAATTCTAACCACCTTCTATGGCGTAAATTCAACTCCTTCTGCTGAAACAAATACTAGAGGATCTTATGATCTGTGAAGATATCAACATGTACCCCGTATAAGTAGTGGCGCCAAATCTTCAATGCAAATACCACTGCGACCAACTCAAGATCATGGGTAGGATAATTTTGCTCATGCTTCCTCAACTGCCTAGAGGCATAAGAAATGACCTTGTTGTGTTTCATCAGAACACTACCTAGCCCAACTCTCGAAGCATCACAATATACCACATAACCCTCGACACCCCCTGGAAGAGTCAGGACAGGTGCTGAAGTCAGCCAATCCTTCAATTCCTGAAAACTTCACTCACATGCCTGTCCACTGAATCTTAACTGCTTTATGAGTCAACTTTGTCAATGGTGCAGCGATAGTGGAGAAACCTTCCACAAATCAGTGATAATAACCTGCTAACCCCAGAAAGCTGTCAACCTCTTTAGGATTCAAGGGTATGGGCCAAGTCTTTACTGCTTCTATCTTCAGACTATCCACTCTTATTTCAGTTGTAATTACATGACCAAGGAAAGCCACAGATGTTAGCCAAAACTCACATTTAGAAAATTTAGCATATAACTTGTGCTCCTGTAGAGTCTATGATGCTGCTCTTAAATGACCTGCATGCTCGGCCTCGGAACGCGAGTAAATTAGAATATCATCAATGAAGACGATCAAAAATACATCAAGAAAATGCCTAAACACCCGATTCATCAGGTCTATAAAAGCTGCTGGGGCATTTGTAAGCCCAAATGACATCACTAACAACTCATAATGGCCATATCTAGTCCTGAAGGCAGTCTTAGGGATATCAACTTCCCTAACCCGTAACTGATGGTACTCGGATCTCAAATCAATCTTTGAGAAGCATCTTGCACCCTGTAACTGATCAAACAGGTCATTAATCCTGGGAAGTAGGTACTTATTCTTAATCATAACCTTATTTAGCTGCCTATAGCCGATACACATTCTTAATGACTCATCTTTCTTTCACACAAAGAGCACTGGTGCATCCCAAGGAGATACACGAGGTCTAATGAATCCCTTCTCAAACAGATCTCTCAATTTCTCCTTTAATTACCTTAGCTCTACTCGAGCCATTCTGTAATGAGGGATTGATATAGGCTGAGTACCTGGAAGTAGATCAATAGCAAAATCTATCTCCCTTTTAGGAGGAATTCTAGTCAAATCCTCTGGAAAGACCTCAGGGAACTCATTTACAATAGGAATTGACCGGAGAGTGATAGCCTCACATTCAAAGTTTCTTACCCGAACCAAGTGAGAAATACAACCTTTGGATATCAACTTCTGAGCCTTAAGGTATGAAATAAACTTACCTTTAGGAATAGCGGCATCACCTTGCCATTCCCGAACTGGCTCGCCGAGAAAATTGAATCTAACAACCTTAGCTCTGCAATCAACATTAGCATAACATGCCGCCAACCAATCCATACCCAAAATGACATAAAAATCAACCATTTCAAGCCCAACTAGATCAGCTAAGGTTGATCTATCACATACCAATACTATGCAGTTTCGGTAAACTCGTTTAGCTAACACAGATTCGCCAATTGGCGTAGAAATAGCAAATGGTATAGATAATAACTCAAGGACTGTCTCAAACTGACTCGCAACCAATGGTGTGACATAAGAGAGTGTAGAACCATGATCAAGTAAGACATATACTGCAGGAGAATATATAATCAAAGTAACTGTAACAACATCAGATGGGGCCTCCTGGTCCTGTCGACCGCCCAAAGCATAAAATCGATTCTGGGTTGCCCCAAAACTAGAAGCCTCTCTCCCTCTACCTCTTCCACGGCCTATTGCTAGCTGAGGATCAGGTCTGAAAGGTCGAACAGAGGATGATGAAGCAACTGCTGATCGCGCCTGATCAGCCTCGACCCTATCTAAACAATCCCTCATAAAGTGCCCTGGCTGCCCACAACGATAACATATATTCTTCCCCTGATGACACTGACCTGAATGAGATTTCCCACACTGGGGAAAAGGTGGCAATGGAGGTCGCCTCTACCCCGCCTGCTCCTGTCGTGGAGAGCTACATGGAGCTGGGCCTTGGTCCTTTCTCTGTCCCTGAAACTGAGGTGAGGCACTCCCTATTGGCCTAACTGATTGACTGGATGACTGAGCCCCTAGGTCACCCTGTGGCCCCCTATAAGGACCCACAGTCCTAGCTATCTTTCGTTGCTACTGCTGTCTCCGAGTATCCCGTAATTGATGAACCAAATCCTCTACCCTCTGGGCGAAAGCCTGAATTCGTGAAGTGTCCATGTGATCCTGAGTAGATACCCCCAAGAAATCTCGAGCTATATGAAGCCCCAACCCTAACACGAACCGATGAACTCTATCCTCCATCGTCTGAACCATTTGAGGAGCATACCTGTCAAGAGAACTAAAATGAAGACAATACTCATGCACACTCATACTTCCTTGCTCTAGGTGCAAAAACTGCTCAGCTCGAGCCTGTCGAAGCTCCCGTGGTAGATAGTGGTGCATAAAGGCCTTGGAGAACTCTTCCCACTCAACTGGTGGTGCATCGGCTCCTATGGATCACGCCCAAGCCTCATACCACAATATGGCCACATCACGTAGTCTGAAGGCTGCCAACTCTACTTCCTCAATGATTGTAGCTCGCATCACCTTTAGCACCCTATAAGTCTGATTTATAAAGTCCTGAGGATCCTCGCTCGAGTCTAATCTGGTGAATATAGGAGGGATCAAACTCAAGAACTCACGGGCCCTAGAACTCTCAGTTATCTGGCCTCTATGTGTCTCCATTGCCTCCAATTGTCGCTCTTGACCTGCGGCTATACAAGCTATCAGCTAAACAACTCCCTCAAGACCCTGTCCTTCTGGAACAATTGGAGGTACCATAGGCCTGGGAGGGTCTGCCACTCTACTACCCTCAAGTACTGCTGGTGCGGGAGGAGCTGGAGGTCTACCTACAATTGCTCTGGCCGGTGCGGGAGGAACTGTAATACTTGGGGTAGGAGATTCACTCTGAGCCTCTGACTTTTCTCTCTGATCCACTTGAGGGAGACTATTACTCTCCCCAACAGCTATGCCAATCAACCTTGTAGTCATCTTCCTTGTCACAGGAATACTCTGAAACAATAACACGATTTAGATATCACAATACTGATGAGCTCGACCTATAGCATGAACTATTAGTAAAAGAAGTGAAACAATTCCTAAATGTCCTGTAGCCTCATAATTATAAGTATGGTGCACAACATACCCATAAGCAAGACTCTACTAGACACGGCTTTGTGGACTCCCAAGGACACGACTTGGCTCTGATACCAAGTCTGTCACGCCCCCGAACTAGGGTAGGGCGCAACTGGCACTCGATTCATGGTCGATCGAGAAGCCGGCTATATAACATCTATAAATGTAACACTAAGGCTGACCAAGCCACCTATCACAACAAACCAAGATAAATACTAGGCTAATAATGCCTTGACAATTATAAATATGCAACCTGGAAAGCTAACAAGGCTACAATAAATCTAAGCAAAGCAATGAAAAACCAATACAACTACACAACCCACACTACTATACAAACTAGTCCACATCAGCCTCTACACAGTAAACAAACTGAAATGCACGGGACAGGGCCCCGGCCTACCCATGCTACACAAAAAACTAAAAATAGTCCAACCAGGACATGGCTCCTAGAAGAGAGGAGCGTACCACTATTCTGCTAAAATCTGGCTCCTACAACGTCCGATGATCTGAGCCTCAGCCTGTACCTGCAACACGATTGCAGGGAAGGGTCCCAAGATGAAGGGACGTCAGCACGAATAAAATGTATTGGTATGTAAGGCTGAAAGCTGTAAACATGTAAGATAAGAATGATACCTAGGCCAGAAATAAGGAGTAGTAACAACCCAAAATCTTGAAAACAGAAACCTGACAATAACTCATTTTTGAAGTGTAAATGCTACCATCTAATGCACAACAAAGACTATAACTAAAATGTCAGCAGACAGCCGACCATAAAATCTATATACAATTTGTCTAGCTAGTGTACCACACCGGGGTAAGAATAAAAATGCCTCCAGCCAGTGTACCATATTGGTGTAAAATCCGTCCAGCCGGTGTACCACACTGGGGTAAAATAACAAGACCTCCAATCGATGTACCACACCGGGGTAAAATCAATAAATCGTAGACAAAATCATAAATGGAGCTAATATGGCTTATACTGGACCAGCTCAATACGTACAACATAGAAATGACGAATACTAAACATGTTTCCTACATAGGCCTCTTTCGTAATGCATAACTGGAACTGAGTACATATAACATGTAAAGCTAAAAAATAGAACATAAATGCATGTATTAAAAACTTTTATAAATCATAAGGAACTACGGATGACCTAAGAGCTTCAACAAAATTTATAGATCGTGTTCAAGGGACATTAGAGCTAAGAAACTCGCTAGCTTGTTGTTTGGCTTAAGGGAAAGGGATTATGAAATCTCCACTTGTCCTGACATATTTCATAACATACACCTAAGATAAAGGACAACCATAACCAGGTAATCCGAATTCGATAAGCTCGTTTACCCTCAATAGCTTGCGACGTCTTTACGTGGCTTAAAATTGTTTACACGTCCTAATCTTGTCTCTTTCACCAATTTCAGTTAGAAACCAGACCTTTAAACACATTTAACATAACATATATGTACATATGACATACAGTAAGGACCAGCTAACAATGCCCATGCTGAGGGGTCTGCAACTCAATGTACAACTACGACAACAATCAACACAATATCACACTTTAAATGTCTGACTTTGGCTAGGAATAATCTTAACATTTATCCTCAATAAAACATGGAACTTTAAAGCTTAAATGAAGTTTAACATACTTCCTCAAGACTTTTAAATAGGTTTCTATCTTATTCGATTCACAACACACGAATCGTGCTTAAAGGAATGATAGACGGGGCGCCTTACATACCTTTATCCGATGAACTTTTCTCTAGACGATTTCCTATCTCAATGATCAGTCTTCAACCTCTGTAATCTAGTGGTTTTATAGACCAATGACAAGCTTAATCTATATCAGAAAATTCAGCCAAAATAACTAACCAGAGGCAGTGACAATAGCAACAACAACACACGGCAACATCAACAACATTTAGCCATTTTCTCAACTAGTTTTCACTAACTTTTGAGGGAGAAACAAGAGGGAAATTTTACCTCATTTTTTATGTAATTATACCCCTCAATATGAAGTATAATTCCAGCAAAATAAACATCCAAAAATCCTAAGGAAAACAAGCAAAACTAAGCTAACAAACAGACCATCCGCAGCTCACTTAGCTGCCAATTTACAGATTTTTGCTTTGCAATTTTAGAGGTTTAAAAGGGGCGAAATCCCGACCTTTTCTATTGATTTCAACACCAACCCAAATATGGATATATAGACAGTCCAAATTGATTTTGAAACTCAGAAAAACTTCTTCAAAACCTTTATAAAACGAGCTCCAAAATAGCCCCTAACATACTTGGCAAGGTAATCTCAACTTATCTTGTGATTTTCTTGAACTTTGCTTGATTTTCCTCCTTGATTTTCTTTGTCCTAGCTGATGGAATTGAAAGAGAAATGGAATCCTTAGTAAGATAGTTGATTTAGATTTAGCTGAAAATGTTTTCTACTAGTGAAAAAGTAGATTTTAAGTAAATAGGGTGGTGGAGGCGCTAGGGCGTCATGGCCGCGTCACCGCTCGCGATGCTTCGGTAAAATGTGCATTACTTCTTACTCCAAACTCCGATTGACAAGAGGTTTGATGTTTTGAAAACTAAACTCAAAGAACTTTAATTTGATAGTTCGTGGGGCTTCTAATTCATTATATATTGGGAGATATTATCATTTAAAGTTGACCCTTACTTATGAACTTCACATACTTTTTGGTTTTTTTTTATCGTACACATTTCCCTTGTCATCTACGATCAATATACAGCCAGTACTTTCCTTTACCTAGCAGAAAAACATCAAATAATCACAAAAATTTTCTGGGGTGTTATAATGATGTTATTGATTTACATATGTGCCTAATAGGCATGTTTTTGGGAGCTGTGTCTAGCACCAAGCGGCCCGGCATTCAAAGGACTACGCCAGTGTCTCATAACTACGTGCCATCGTGGGTTTATAATGATACATTACAATGATAATGATCCCTCTTTCGTGATATCACATAATGCACGTCCCTCGCCTGCCAAGCCAGGGGCGACTCTGCCCACTTAAATGAGATAGTTGGGGCATCATGAAAGGCTCTACCATGATGTTGTAGGTTATAATGAGTGCTCCCATTCTTCCACATGTTTTATGCATCGTTATGTTTATGTTATTGGCTCAAGTGATGATATGATTAAATTTCTCTTATTATTATGAAAATGAATGGTTTACGAATGTTTTGAAAATCTTGAGCCTTACGTTATCTTATGATATTTATGATATGAGCATGAAGTCCTACTCTTATGATGTTTATGAGTTTCATGTATTTTAAATGTCCTTTTTATGCATACTTGGTACATTCCACGTATTGACTGCATACTTTGTATGCTATATTATTTCATGATACAACACTTGACTCTCAGGCTCATCCTCATTCTCAGTCCATTCCAGAGTTCTCTTACAACATTATTGGTGAGTCCTAATGTTCCGAGGGCCGTTTGACTGGACATTTATGTTATTCTATGTTTCAATTGTTAGCCGGGTTAGTTGGGGGTGTTGTCCCATCAACCCATCTACACAGTAGAGGCTTTCAGACAGTATGTAGTGCTCAACTTTTGTATATGTCCAGTGTTTTCAAATTTTATAATATGTCATGTTATGTTTACGTTTAATCGATGACTTATTATCAGTGTTCCGCTTAAAGTGAATGAAGTTAGATATGCTTATGCCATGGGTTGACTTGGGGCCTTTCGGTGTTCCTTGTCCCGTATTATGATTTGGATCTATGTTCGGGTCTTGCCAGTGATTTTATAACTATTTCAAGTATAAAATTATGGATTTAAATCTCTACAAAACTATGCCCAATTATGCATGTTTTATGGAAGTTCAAGTTATGAGTCTACTTTGATGTTGATGTTCATTAACCCAATATGACTTACGACTTAAGATATGATTTCTCTCAAATTCTCATCATGAAATTATGAATATCAAGTATATACATATTTTACAAGTATGCATGAACCTCGGGATTTATGATTTATAAATATGGCCGACTAACGGGCGTTATTTCATGGCTAGTTCATGTTTTTTCAAGCATGCTTAAGATATCATGATTTATCTAGCCTATGAATTTCATGTATGTTATCCTATGAGCACTATATATGTTTTGGGGGTAGTATTTAACACCGAGCAGGTTCGGGGGCTAGGTTTCGTCCCGAGTCTCAAAACTACGTGCCACCGTAGGTCACGATGGGACCTCCCTTGAGATTGTCCCCTTTGCCTGAATGGTCCTTTCATGAATCACACCTTTTTCCTTGTTCTACCCTTGGAAAGGTATAAATACCCTCCCAACTAGGGGTTTACAGGTTGGGCTCCATGTGTGCTCATATAGGGTATGTTGGTTATAAGAATCTCTTACTATTCTTCATGATTTATTCATGTTTATGATTATGCACATTGGCTCATGTCATGTTCAGTAATGTGTTTCTCTTATGATTATCTCTATGGTTAATTAACGAATGTTTTGAAAACCTTAAGCCTTATGTTTGCATTATGGTATTTACGTTATGATCATGCTGTCCTACTCTTATGAACTTATACATATTTTAAATTTCCCATTTTACTTACCTTGCATACTTGGTACATTCCACATACTGACCACATGCTCTATGCTGTATCATTTCATGATATAGGCTTTGGTACTCAGATTCAACCTTGGCCTTAGCCAGCCTATCGTAGTTAGCAGCCTATCTCAGTTGGTGAGTCCTTATCTCCCGAGTACCATCTCTTATCAGCTATATTTTATTTTGAGTTCCAGTTTTAAGGAGTTAGTTGGGGTCTTGTCCCATCAACTCATCAGTGTTAGAGGCTTTCTCAGACATAGTTTATATTCAGCTTTAAACTCATGTGATTTATCTCAGCTTTCATATTATGATTAGACTACCGCTATGTTATTCATGTTGATTTTCCACTTTTTTTGATTGAGTTAGATGTATGTTCATTCCATAGGTCAACTTAGAGTCCCTTTGGGTTCCTTGTCCCGTGTCTCGATGCGAGCCTATGTTCGGGTCGTGATAGGCTAAGTGTCCGAATTGTCAACAGGTGAAGGTTGAGCACCACAAACCAGGAAGGGTACTTCAAGACATCAGCATTCCTACTTGGTAGTTGGAGGAGATCAATATGGACTTCATCACAGGGTTTCCTTGCGTCGATAGTATAACTCAATTTGTGTGGTTGTGGACAGGTTGACCAAAGTAGCTCATTTCCTATCGGTCAAAACTACCGAATCAGTGGAGGATGATGCTAAATTATACATTTAGGAGCGACTTCATTGCATGGAGTGCCCTTTCCCATCATATCAGATAGAGGTACTCAATTTACCTCCCAGTTTTGGAGATCGTTTCAAAAGAGACTTGGTACTCAGGTAAAGCTTAGCACATCATTTAACCCGCAAATAGATGGTCTAGTGGAGCGGACTCTTTAGACTCTCAAGGACATGTTGATAGCGTGTTTGATTGACTTCAAGGGTAGTTAGGATGATCATTTTCCTCTCATTGAGTTTGTGTATAACAACATCTATCATTCCAACATTCAGATGGCTCCGTTTGAGGCTCTCTATGGGTGGAAATGTACATCGCCTACTGTTTGGTTTGAAGTCAGTGAAGCTATGATGATAGGTCAAGATTCAATCCATGAGGCCATAGCGAAAGTTCAACTTATAAGGGACAGGTTAAAAACAACTCAGTGTCACCAAAAGTCCTATGCGGATGTGAGGAGGAGAAAGCATGAGTTTTAAGTCGGTGATTGGGTGTTTCAGAAGGTACTCCATTGAAGGGAGTGATGAAGTTCGAAAGAATGGGAAACTCAGTCCCTGTTATATTGACCCGTACCGAAATGTGAAATGGGTTGGCAGGGTAGCATACGAACTGGAGTTGCCCTCAGAATTAGCTTTGGTCCATTCATTTTTTCATATATCGCTCTTAAAGAAGTGTTTGGGTGATCCAGTTCTAGTTGTTCCGGTGGAGAGCATAGGTATGAAGGACCCCCTTAGTTATAAGGAGGTTATAGTGGAAATACTGGATTGTTAGATTTGAACGCTAAGAAACAAAGAAGTAGCTTCATTCAAAGTTTTATGGAGGAATCAACATGTTGAGGGAGCTATATGAGAAGTCGAAGCAGTTATGATGTCTAAATACCCGTGTTTATTCCCTTTCAACTCAGTTTCAACTTGAGGTAATAGTTTCCTCCTTAGTACTCTATTCCATTTCATGTTCAACTCATGTACCCTAGTTTATTTCATGTAAATGGATGTATGTGTGATTCAGGAATTCATTTTAGTCATGTAGTTCAAATTGGAGTTAGTCACTCCATCAGTTTCCAACATGTATGTTCAGTATTTGAGACTGATGATTGCATTTCATTGTTTTTCAATATGTTTTTCCACATTCTAGGATGAATGTTCCCAAGGTGGAGATATTGTAATACCTCAAAAGTGCCTAAGATTAGACTCGAAAGTTGAAATGAAAACTGGTAGAAAAATATGAAAATCTAATTAGGAGGACTCGTTGTATGGATCGTTGGTAGGACCAACGATCTGTGGAAGGTCCCCGTGGTGAGAAGTTGAAGGAATCAGGTTGGGGCGTAACTGGCCTTAGAACTAACCATTGGAGGTTGTAACAAGTCATTGGATGGAGTCGTTGTAAGGTTGGTCTCGATCAGGAAGGCAGTAACAAGTTGTGCTACGACCCGTTATTTGAAGCAATAGGCCATTGTCAGCATCCGTTGAGAGAACCCCAGGATAGGGCAGTGGGGATGAGGACTGGAAGAAATGAGTCATTGGAGCTTGTAACGACTTGTCCTCTCCTGTCGTGGTAGGAGACCTGAGACCTGAATCAAGTATGAGATGACAAGGGGGTGTAATAGACCATGGGAGCCAGTAACGTTCTGTTGTGACGACCGTTGCCACTAGCAATGCAGTTTTTCCAGAAATTTGATAAAGGGTTTTTTCATTATTCCAAAGCCCTAGAGTCCTAAACTACATCATTTTATGCTCTAAATAGTGTGTTTTAATAAGGGTTAAGTCACTCTAAGCCTATCCTAATTCATGCATGCATGCTTAGAGGTTTGAGAGGTGATCAAGTTTAGTTTCTTCAAAGTTCTTCCTCAAATCTCTTTGGGAAATCAAGGAAGTGTAAAAAATCCGAGCCCTTCTGGTATGTAAGGCCATGAATGGATGCAATGGTCTACACCCATGCCCAATTCCCTCTCAATTCATGATGTTATAATTGATCTTTCCATAGGGTTTTTACCTAATTCATGAATTACTAAATTTCAATCATGGGTATGATCTAACATGTTTTAAATGATGAATTATGATTAATCGGTAGATTTTACAATGTTTTAAATTATAAATTTTGTTTTCAAGTTTTCTATACTATGATGTCCATCCATGAATGTTCATGAAAGATGAGATCTATGATATATGTGTTCAAATATGATGAGATGCATACGAAGAAAGTAGGATTTTGACATACCCATGTTTATGTTCATATTTTCAAAGTGAATCAAGTTGATTTCAAGCATGTTTAAGTATTGGGAAAGCCCATATAATCATATATGTTTTATAATTTCATAAACTAGCTTACCACATAGTTTTGGAGTCAAGAGTCTCATTATTTTCACCTTGTGGTATGGTTTGAGCTAAGGCTCCTCATGTTATGATTTCAGATTATGCATGTATGTTATCATTCAGCTTCGTTACTAGACGATTGATAGCTTTGTTAAAAAATGATGGAGAGAATACGCATGTTTTTTGGGAGTAGTGTCTAACAACGAGTAGGCTAAGGGTTAGTCAACCCTATGCCTCAGAACTACGCGCCAATGTAGGTATGTTCAGATTATTTGGGACCTCCCTTGTGAGCTTCCCTTTCCCCCAAGGGGCCTTGACCTTGTTATCAATATTGTGGTAGCATCATTAGCCCTGGAAAAGCTTTGGATGATTCTGCCCACTTGACTGTGATAGTCGGGACCACGTAAGCTCTATCGTGGTAATGTCGGTTATATGACGAGCCTTATATTGTTCCTCATGATTTCAGTAATGCATATACGTCAATCATGATATTATGTTTTTAGTAGGTTTGACCCAATGTTCAGTTCTACTTATGATTATCAGTTGTCAGTTTTGGGTCATTCGATACAGTTATGATGTTAAGTTATGTTCAGATCATGATTTCAGAAAACATCATACAAGTCCTACTCTCAGAATCTTATCTTGATTATGTTTTATTATATGCATGATTTAATGATTTTACTTACTTAGTTGTTTTACTTACCTTGCATACTCGATATATTCCACGTATTGACCGCATACTCTATACTGTATCATTTTATGATACAGGCTTCGATATCCTAACATAGTCATGCCGCTAGTCAAATTCCAGGAGTTAGCTTTCCTCAGCCTCAGTTGGTGAGTCTTCATCTTGAGAGGTCCCTTCTTATCAGTTGTATTTCGTCTTTTCATTTTTTAGACTATACTGAGTTAGTTGGGGTCTTTTCCCGTCAATCTATCAGCGTTAGAGGCTTTTCAGACATAGTTTGTATTTCAGCTTTCGATTCATATATGTATTAAGATGTTATGTTTTACTTATACTTCTATTATATTAGCTATGATGATCTTCTGCTTAATTATGATTGAGTTAGATGTATGTTCATGTCATAGGTCGACTTAGAGCCTTTCGAGGTTTCTTGTCCTGTGTCTCAATCTGGGCCTATGTTTGGGTCCTGACAGGAGGGGAGGGGAAAATATAGGTTTTGAACATCTGTGCTAACATTCCCCTTCATGGTTTGATTCACAATTTTCCCATCTTTCGTTCCTATCATTCCACCCTTGACTTTCCCTGTTTCTCCAACCTTTATTTTCATCTCGAGGAAGCCAAGGCCCTTGGTTGGCACCATGATATCGAGGAAGAGAACCCCCCACATGGCTAGCCATATGCTGACACTAATCTTCGTATCTTGGAGGTGAAGCCTCCCGTTTATATTATATATGGCCTTGGGTTCCAACTCCATTTACACTCTTTGCACTACCTCCCATCACATGTTTTATCATTAACTCAAGATGGGTGATCATTTTTAAGCCAAGGTATCATCCCTTTCTTCATCTCATTTTCTCATCTCTGCAGTCACAAGGCTAGATTATTGGCCATGGAGTTGTTGATTGAGTCAAGTTAGCGGTAGAAGCTTTGGAGAATAAATCCATCAGGCAATCCATGCTTTGGACATATTGAAACTTTCTCTTTGAATCGAAGCCAAGATTCACTTAAAGGTTCACCCTGGAGTTGTCTAAAGTTAGAGATTTCATCCCTCAACTACAGCATCCTCGAGGGAGGGAAGAACCTATCCAAGAAAAGCTCTGTCAACTCTTACCAAGAAGTAATACACCCCGAGGGTAGCTCCTCCAACCACACAGTGGCTTCTCCTATCAATGAGAATGGGAAAAGTCTTAGTTGAATCCACTTTTGGCTATACTGGTGATATTGAAGGTCTAGCATATTTTATGAAAGTTGCAAAGGTGTCTATTAGCATCTTCGCTTGGGTGCCCTCCAAAGAATCCTTTCATTTATAGAAAGTGCAACATCATGCTTCTCACATGAAATACCACACTCCCTACTGTAAGTGGTAGGTGAATGGCGAATGGCACCCGCTACATTAGGCAACATGGGGTCATCCTTGTCTTGATCCATGTGTCCATCCACAGAACCTACTTGTGAGTGGTGACTCATTATATCCAACCTAAACAAGCAGTGAAAAATAACAATAAATTAATTTGCACAAAATACTCTTTTAATTCAAGTCAACAAACAACTAAAGGTCATTAAATCGCATTTCCCGGCAACGATGCAAAAATTGATGATGTACAAATCCACTCATCACTAGGAGAAAGTGTACACAGTTATCATAATATAATTTACCCAACTCATGAGTTGGGGTCAAATCCATAGGGATTGAAGATTGATAGAAATGAAAGTAATCTATCAAACTGAATCAAATAGCATCACTGTATCAAAATAAGGAAAGTAAATATTGGGGGTTGTAAGATCATTTTACGAATTAAAGTTCAATCAAAGAAACAAAGCAACCAACTTGGAAGTAATAATATGAGCGAAAAATAGGGGTTTTCTATTTATGAGGCATTAATAGGATTGAGGTTAACTAGCATTACAAACGAACATAAATAGTCGTGAACAAGGCGGCACCCGATGTTTCTCAACCACTTGGATATCATTTGCCTCAAGTTTTCTCAAACCCCAAGGTCCCATACAAATCAACCACTAAAACTTTTGTAATAATTAAACTATATCTAGCCTTAATTCTTTAATGGGTGTATAAAAATGGGTTTTGGTTATCTCTAGCCCAAACCCACATAATCAAAACCCAATTACCCACCATTGTTTTCTCACCTATATTCTATTCCTCTTTTTCAAGAAACAAAAGAATAAGTAAACACAATCCATATTTGCGATTATAGATATTTTAGTTAAAATCTAGAGAAAATAATGGGTTTATGCTAAATAAGTAATTATATGATTAAACTAGAAATACACAATCCATTTTAGCCTCTATCATGCACACACCACTAGCAAGGTGTTTAGCCCTTCATAAATAAAGAACAAGAGATAAAACCAATAAAGGAATCATTATGATTCATCATTAATGAGAAATTTCAAGCTCAATGTCATGACACGAGCTAAGACCCCGAGCTGGGACATGGAACCTAGAACTAGTCAACGTATGGCATGAACATGTTAACTAAAGCACAGACATCAAGTGAAAGGTGATAACTGAAATTATGAATAAGCGAAAGTCTGAATAACATAACAATCATAAAAACAGAGTCTTCTCTCGACAAAGCTGAAAATCTACATATTTGTCTGATAAGCCTCTAACATATCCGAAGAGCTAATGGGAAAACATCCCCAACTAGCTCGCTAAAACTTGAAAAATGCTAAACTGAAGATCTTCAAATGACGAGGACTCCCCAATGATGGGAAAGTTGGCTAAATTGCAGAAGAGCTGGCTAGCGACAGAACTGAGTCTGAGCATCTGATCCTATATCATGAAATGATACAGCATAGAGTATGTGATCAGTATTTGGAATGTACTGAGTATGCAAGGTAAGTAAAACATGTTGAGTAAGTATAAACTAAAATCATGCATATAAACATAAATCATAAGATTATGAGAGTAAAGTTGCATGCTGAAATCTGAATCTGAAAACTGTTTAATAACAAGTTGAATATCATATCTGAATAGAGTGACCCAAAACCAAGATAGAAATCGTATGACTTGTTATAACTGAATCACAAGTACAGACTTATAAATTGAACTTTGGGTTAAACCTACTATAAAACATAATATCATATATCATGAACATAAATATCTAAAATCATTAGGAATAATGGGAGACTCGTAACAACTGACACCATCAACATAGGGCTTATGTGATGCCCCAACTATTACACTCAAGTGGGAGAGCCTTTTGAAACATTGACAGGGCTAAGGATACTACCATGATATCGATATCAAGCTGAACGCACATTTTGGGAGAGGAAAACAGTCTTGCTAGGCCCCAAATATATATATATATATATATATAAATATATATTCAAACCTATGTTGGCGTGTAGTTCTGAGACCCGGGGAACCCCTACCCTACTCGGTACTAGAAATTACCCACAAAAATATGCAAGATGCTTTCCATAATTTTGCAACGAAGATGAAACCATCGTTCTTCAATGAAGCTGATAATATAATTACATGCATAGTCTGAAATCTGATTATGGGGAATCCTGGCTCAAAACACACCATAAGATAAAAATAGGGAGTATCACTCCAAACCATATGGTAAGCTAATATTATAAAAATGAACTGAATCATGAAACATACTTAATATGTATGGGCTTAATTAACGTGTAAAATCATGCCTACTTGAAATAGACTTCATAAGTCAAAATCATAGATTCATATATTGGTAATTTGTAAACATTCAATCAAGCTAGATATCTCATCCTACTTGAAATCATAAATCATAAACTTAACTTGTCATGAACTTGCATAAATTGGCATAATTTTCCTAAGATTATAAATTAAGAATTTATAATCAATTAGTATATAAAATCTGCCCATGATTCTTAAAACATGTTTCGAAACATGAAGGGAAAATTCACCAATAACCAAATCGTAGAGAATTTCATAAAATTGGGCTAAAATCCCATAAGATCATACACTTGAAATACTTGAATTCATGAAATTGAGGAGAAATTTTGGCATGAGAGTGAAAGAAAACACTCATTCAGAGACCCACATACCTGGGTAAACTGAATCTACACTTGTCCTTGAAAGCCCAAGAGGTTTGGAGAAGAAATTGGAGAATTCTAGGCTTGATCTTCAATGGGAAATTTCTAATATTGCATGCATGGGAGAGGAATGATTTAGAATAGTTAAACTCCCTTAATACACTTCTTTAGGGCTTAAAACAACATAGCTTAGTGCTTATGATCTTAATATTTACAAAAATACCCTTAATAAATTCGTAGTAAAAATTGAACTATTTTCTATTACGACTCATACCACAAGTTGTACAATCTTCCTACAAGTTGTGGCATACTCCCATAATAACAAATTTCAAAACCTCCAGTCCTCTAAATATTTCCACGAATCCCAATACGATCCGTAACAATATCCTACGAACCGAACCATCACCCGTACAATCAATCACCTAGTTACCTTGAGGACTTACTACGATCCCAACCATGGGTTGTACCCATACACTACGACTCATAGTGGGAACTCATTGTTGGGGGAACCAAAATATCTTCTTTGAAGCACGGGACTTCCTATGACCCGTACTACCAACCTACGACCCGTACGTTGAGTCGCACTGAAGCAAATTTTCCAACTTTTTCTACTGATCACATTTAATTATCGGGTCTAGTCTAATGAACTTTCATGGTATTACAGTCAAGTTGTTCTTCAATTAAGGTTTTTACCTTAGAAAGATGAAGAAGATGAAGGAAAAGCTCTCACTTCTCTCTATCTTTTTCTCTCTCTAAAAAAAACAAAAACAAACTATGAAATTATAGTGGAATAGAATCTTCTAGTCTTTAAAAAAGGTGAAAAAAAATAGGGTAAAGCTGCTCCTCTTTTCTTGTGCTGGATGATATTACCCCTTTGACGACGACCTCACATGCAAGGCACCTGCGTTCCGAGATGCCACTCTATCGCAGCTGGGGACCAGTAAGTCCAAACATGGTCCTTTGTTGGCACCTGCATTTCGTAGGTGTCATCTTGTGAATAGCATGTCTTCTTATTTCAACACCATGCTTTTTGTTCAACTTCTTGATTGCTCTATTTAAAAATTGAATACCTACAAAAACCATAGAGAAAAAGGCATAAAATCTTCCTAAATGACTTGAAAACCAAGAAAAAGCTCATGTTTAAAAGCCTAATGAGTTGGTAAATTACCAACTCGTCAAGAACAAAATATCTTATACACGTATTCTAGTTAAGCTTGACATATCGATTCCTCCAGTGGAATAGGTGGAAATTGACACACAAATGGAATTCTGCAATAGCACATTAAGTATGAATGGATTCAAATATTTTGCGCGAGTTGTATTAGTTTTGTCCATATTACGGAGAATTATTAGAATAACCAGGGTGCTGAAACTGAGGAGGTAGAATTCAAGGAGCCTCCTAAGAGAGGCAGATAAGCAAGGAAAAAGCAAACATGGCAAGTGAAAACCCAGGACTTAGTTAGGTGTCCTAATCAGATTAAGGAGTACAATAAGAAGGAGACCGAGCAGGATGCACCAGCTGAACTGATCTGGGAGACCTCAGAAATTACTACAAAAGGCGAAAGTATATGTACTAATAGATTTAGACCTCTAGCATTTGATCATAGGGATAAAGAGATGGATAATGGTAAACATCTTTTACGATCATCTGTAGCTGGAATGTAAGAGGGCTAAATAAAGCCTTCAAACAAAAAGAGTTGACACTCTTTTTGAAAAAGTTAAAGAAAGAAATGCAGTAAACGTAATAAACAAAGTGGACAGTGGATGGAGGTATAACTGTAACTATCCACAGGGGGTTAATGGTAGAGTTTTCTTACTTTGAAAAAATCATTTACAAGGGCAAATACTTCAAATACATGAATAATTCATCCACTGTGAAGTGGTGAATTCAGTCGAGGGGTTCAGATGTTCACTAACAGTGGTCTATGCTAGGAATGAACATCAACAAAGAGATTTATTATGGCAAGAGTTGAGGTTAATAGGGACTAAGATACAAACATAGTGGCTGGTGAATGGGGATTTTAACAATGTTCTTTCAGCTGATGGGTGGATTGACCAACCAGTTAGTCAGTAGGAGATACAGGGGTTAAAGGGAGGATTGATGACCTCTAGTTGACTCCCCTTAGATCGAAGGGCTGTTTCTATACTTGGTGTAATAAACAACAAGCTAGTAGCAGAGTATATAGCAAAATATATTGGGTTTTTTGGTAACTTTGAATGGATGAGACTACATTCTCAAACTGATGTAGAATTTTTGCTCCATGGGGTGTACGACCAGTCACCTACTATTATTCAATGGCACTAGAGAGAAATCATTCATCCTAAGCCTTTTAGACTGTATTGCACAGTTATGGAGCATCCTAAGTATACAAAACTCGTTCAGCAGGTGTGGCAAGATACTGGAAGGGGTGATTCTATGAGTATTGTATGGCACAGGCTCAAATCTGTTAAGGTAAGGATCTAAATTCCTATAAGGTATTCTATTCCGAAAACTAATTATGTCTAGAAAAAAACTTTAATGTATTCAGGCTATGATTGACACCTTGCCTTCCTGCAGTCTTTATTTGACCAAGAAAACGAAGCAATACTGGAAATGGAAATATGGAGCATAGTTCAGGAAAAAGTACTTGATAGAAATCTAGAGCTTGCTGGATAGACAATGGTGATTTAAATAAAAAATATTTTCATGCTCAGTTGAAACTGAGGGCAAATCAAAATACCGTTTCCTCTATTTACACTAAGGAGGGGATAAAAATTTACTAACGCTCTAACAGTAGAAGCAGAATTTTTAAGATTCTACAAAAAGCTCATGGGAGATTGCACCACTAAACAACCTAGTCCTAATAGAGAAACTATCAAGAGAGGACCTTATTTGACTAGGTCACAATAGCTGCAACTATTACAGGAGGTCACAAAAGAGGAGATTGACATATCTATAAAATATATGCAATTGGATAAAGCCCCCGGGGTGGATGGGTTTCAAGTTGAATGTTTTTATTAAATAGTGGGAAATGGTCAAGGAGGATGTGTATGCTACTTTGATATCCTTTTTAACCACATGGAAGTTGATGCAAGCTTGGAATTGTACAATTGTTACCTTAATACCAAAAGTGCCTTCACCTACACAAATGAAGGATTACAGACCTATAGCATGTTGTTCAACCATTTATAAGATCATCGCGAAGGTTCTGACTAGGATAATCAAGTGTGTCATATAAGGAATTATTGGTATTTCCCAATTAGCTTTCATTAAAGGAAGGAATAATACTGATACTATCATTCCTAGTCATGAACTATTTAAAAGGTATACTAGAAGATGGATTTCTCTTAGATGCATCATTAAGGTTGATCTTAGGAAAGCTTATGACTCTCTGGAATGGCTGTTCTTAAAAGTTATGTTATCAGACCTGGGATTTCCATATAGGTTTATCTCTGGGATGATTGTGTGTGTTTCAACAGTTTCTTATTCCTTATTGTGGGCTAGTGAAACCATTTCAGGTGACAAGGGGACCCAGATAAGGGGACCCTATGTCGCCTTACTTCTTTGTCATAACTATGGAGTATTTTCATAGAGAGATGAGTCAGCTAGCCACAAATAAGGAATTTCATTTTCATCCAAGATGCTAGAAGTTGGGAGTGATACATCTGTGCTTTGCCGATGACTTGATTATTTCTTGCAGGGCTGATACCACTTCAACTGCACTTCTGTAGAGCACTTTCAATAGATTCTTAGAAACTTCTGGGTCAAAGGAAAATTTGGACAAAAGTTTCATCTACTTAGCAGGATTGGGAGAGCATATGCAGGAGGACATCATTCAATTAGGAATTCAGAATGGTACAGTTCTTCCAAATACATGGGTGTGCCCCTCTCCACAAAGAAACAAACAGTGAATCAATGCTTAACTTTGGTGGAGATAACAATAACAAAGGTGGCTTGTTGGTCATCAAGATTGTTATCCTATGTTGGCAGATTGCAGCTTATCAAATCAGTGTTGTTTGGGATACAAACCTACTAGGCACAAGTTTTTATTCTACTTAAGAAGATTATCAAGATGATTGAAATTATTTGCAGAACCTATTTTTTGACAAGAGATGTCACCATTTCAAAGAAATCTTTGGTAGCCTGGGAGAGGGTATGCATACCTTACACAATAGAAGGTGTGAATTCCATTGGTATTGGATTGTGGAATAAGGCCGCTTTACTAAAACAACAATGGTTGTCTCTATGAAGAGAGATACCTTATGGATCAGATGGATATATTACTACTATATAAAACATAGCAGTATAGAGGACATGATTACACCCAAGAATGCAGCTTGGGTAGTAAGGAAGATAATTTACAGTAGGAAGTTATTGGACTAGGGGACTATAGGGAAACACTCCATCAAACAACAGTTGACTCACATGGAGAGGAATGGAAGATTTCCAATCCACCTAGCTTGTACAAAGCTTCAATCTCAGCTCCCCCTGTACCTTGGAAGAGCATCACCATGTTACCATAGATCCATCCTAGATATAACTTCAATCTCTGGCTGGCAGTGCAACAACGACTGGCCAATGTTGATAAACTATAGAGGATAGGGATTCAAGTTCCACCACAATGTATGTTATGTACTAGAGAAGAGGAAACCTTTATTCATCTTCTTCAGATGTCCATATAGCTCACATATTTGGGACAGATTATTGAAATGGCTAGGCCAACCCGGATGAATTGGCAACTGCTAGCAAGAATTGAATTTGATATGTACAGTATCTAGGAGGAAGAGTGGAAGAGCAATTGTGACTTGTTATTCTTTCTCTATGACGATTTATTGTATTTAGAATGATAGGAATGCAGCTAAATTTCAAGGACAGCCCAAGACAGCTGACGCTAGATGCCAGTAGACTGCTTTACATATACACATCAAAGGAAGAAAGTTGGCAAGCTGGCAAATTACTCTAGAAAAACTGAATAGTATTCCTTAGTTGTTTTTGCATTTCACTCTTGCTATGTTGATGTAAATATCCCTAGTTAAATGTTAAAATTTAGATAGGATAGTGTTAGTCAAGTTGAAAGGCAGTACGTCAGCTCTGCCTAGCTTTGTAATAAACTTTTTTTTTGTTACATGAAATCTCTCAATTAATCAAAAAAAAGCTACACCTCATAAAAGGTGTAGCAAGAGTAGTATCAGCACACCACATAAACTAATAAGCATCATCAATTGACTAAGTTTTTTTATGCAACATAGTATAAAATTAATAACATCATATAATAAATCTCCAGGAAATAACATAGGCCACTTAATCATATCCCACCAGGTTACCTCAAAGAGTTCATAATAGACCAACAATATCCTTACCAGTTTTTTGAGTCTCTAGTTATAAGCCCTAGACATGAATTGTTTCTTAGATAATTCCAAGGATTCGAACACCATTTCTATTCAACTAGTATCATTACCATTACACATATCCATTATCAATTTCCATCTACTTAATTATTCAACCATATCATTTACCTTATGTAATGCCTCAAAATTCCCTAAAATTAGACCCGAGGGTTGAGCGGAGGAAGTAGGAAGAAATATGCACAAGCCATAGAATGACTTATCAGGTCACACAATGAATCGTGGAGTGTCTGATGATGGGATACAAGCCAGTGAAGAGTCGTGGTCAGGGGGTCTTCACGGATGGTGCAACACGTCGTGTTGTCCCTTCACGACTTTTCAAGTGGGTCGTTGACATGATGGCTAAGATTGGAGGTTAGGATTCCAGTGAAGGTAACAAATGTGGGCCATGATTCGTCACTTCTCCTAACGACTCATGATGTACCTCATTGGGATTTACCGTGTCCCTATTTTTTCCAATTAAGTAAGGGCATTTTCATAACTCCCAAGCTTCAAAGCTCTAAAATACGCAATTTTAAGCGCTGTTAGGAGGGTATTAAAAGGATTTAGACTATTCTAACCCATTTCCTTCCCATGCATGCAAGCTTAGATGATTCCATAGGAGATCAAGCCTAGAATTCTTCAAGTTCTTCCCAAAATCTCTTGGGCTTTCAAGGAAGGGTACAGATTCAGCTTACCCAGGTTTGTAGGGCCATGAATGAGAGTTTTCTTTCACTCTTATGGCCAAATTTTTCTTCAAGTTCATGAATTCAAGTGTTAATTCAAGTGTCTGATTATATGGGGTTTTAACCCAAATTTATGAAATTCTCTATGATTTATTTATGGATCAATTCCCTCTATGTTTCAAAACTTTTTTTAAGATTCATAAGTAGATTTATGTACTAATTGATTATAAATTCATGATTTAAAGTTTTAAAAGATTATGCCCAATGATGCAAGTTAATGGAAAACTTAGTCTATGATTGATGATTTCAAATATGATGAAGTATCTAGCATGTATTTATGTTTAAGAATTACCCATGTATGCATCAATCATTTTTACTAGTGAAGTCTATTTCAAGTATGCATGATCGTCATATTTTGGGTAATCTCACTCAAATTTAGCCTATTTTCATGATTAAGTTCAGTTATGTAAATCAGTTTACCATATGATTTTGGAGTCTATACTCCCCTATTCAGCTTATGGAATGTTTGGAGCCAGAAATCTCCATATATATATATATATTTCAGACTATGCATGTAATTTTGTTACTAGCTTCGTTGAAAAATGATGGTTTTAGCATCGTTGAAAAATGATGGTTCAACGTCATTGAAAAATGATGGAGAGAAATTTGCATGTTTTTTAGAGAAGTGTCTAGCACCGACTAGGCTAGGGCTTCATGAAAACCCCCAGTCTTAGAACTATGTGCCAATGTAGGATTTTCTAGTTACTTTGGGTCCTCCATTGTCAGCTTCCCTAGCCCTAATTGGGCCTTTAGATTGATATCGATATCATGGTAGGGCCCTTAGCCATGATAAGGCTTTGGATGGATCTGCTCAGTTGAGTGTAACAGTTAGGATCACATAGGCACTATGATAGTATCCGTTATATGATGAGTCTCGCATTGTTCCTCATGATCTTAGTTATGCGTGTTTATCAGTTATGATATTATATTTTTAGCATGTTTGACCCAATGATTAATTTATCAGTTTTACTTAATAATTTTAGTTTCAGCTTTGGGTTATTTGATTCAATTAAGAGATCCAGTTTATGTATATTCATGTTTCTAGATATCAGCATGCATCCTTTACTCTCAGAATCTTATGATATTATTTACGATATGCATGATTTTAGTTTTTACTTACTTAGCCTGTTTTACATACCTTTCATACTCAGTAAATTTCGAGTACAAACCACATACTCTATGCAATATCATTTCATGATATAGGTTAAAATGTTCAGACTCAACCCTGCCGTTAGCCAGTTTCCCAATTTTATTCCAGTGTTATTGTTGGCGAGTCATCATCCTTCAAGGACCTTCAGTTAGTTGAGTTATGTTATGTTCAGTTTCATACTTTTAGTGAGCTAGTTGGGGTGTTGTCCCATATGTTTTTTAGTATGTTATAGGCTTTTCAGACATAAACTTGTACTATCAGCTTCGGATTCAGTGCTATGATGTACCATTGGATAGATGTTTTTTGTTATTTAGGCTTCAAATATTTCAGAATTTACATATCAGCTTTGCTTATGATGATCTTTAGTTATCATGTTCATGCCATGGGTTGACTTGGAGACAACTATGGTTCTAGGTTTCGTGTCTCAATCCGAGGTCTCAGCTCAGGTCGTGAGGAAGTTGGTATCAGAGTATTAGGTTTTGAAGTCTCCTAGGGTGTATGAAAGCCACATTAAGTAGAGTCTTTTTCATGGGTGTGAAGCACGCCACACTTATGATGAAAAGGCTATGAAACGTTTTTGGAAACTTCCCTTCTTTAATGATTCTATCTCATGCTATGAGTTCAACTCTCTCGATTCCTAACTCCAGCTTTAAGCATTTGCAGAATCATGCCTCCACGCCATTTGAATGGAAGAAGAAACAAAAATGGAAATGGCCATGAGGATGGCAATAAAGATGGGTACCAGCAAGCCCCACTAGCTTCAGTGGATCCTGTGCCTAAGCAGGCTGCCCATGTTGAGTTTAGGGTAGCCATTCAGATGTTGGCACAGGCAATGACCACTTAGGTCAATTAGCAGGCAGTGGCTCATGTTCCCTAGAATGGGAATGCAGCGATGGCTAGAGTGCGAGATTTCCTCAAAATGATTCCTCTGAGTGCTTTGGGTCAGGAGGGATGAGGACCCACACGAGCTCATTGAGGAGATCTAGAAGATCACCCTGATTTTGGGGGTGATGAGAGAGGAGTGTGCAGACTTAGCCTATTATTAGTTGAAGGGAGTTGCTCATATTTGGTATAGACAGTTGAAAGATAGTCGAAGGGGGCCTCATTGGTTAGGATGAGTTTCTCACTAAATTATTAAACTTATTCTTTCCCTGGGAGTTGAGGGAAATTAAGGTGGACATGTTCGTGAATCTGAAATAGAACAACATGATTGTTCAGGAGTAAGCTTTAGAGCTCACCCGTTTGTCCAATTATGGGCCAGAGTTGGTGGTCGATCAGAGGGCTTGAGTGAGAAAATTTGTGAATGGAGTAGAGGATTACTTGGTTATGGACTGCAGGACCGCTATGCTTCATCAGGACCTTGACTTCTCCCAATTGGTTTTGTATGCCCAACAGATAGAGGTGGTGCAGATGAGGGAGAGGGAGAGAGAGGCCAAAAGGGCTAGGACAGACAGTTTTGGGTTTCCCTAGTAAAGGTCTGGTGGCGGACATCATCAGTAGTCCCACCATCGATCGTTAACCGTAGTGTCGTCATCAGCTAGTGTTCCATCTAGGTATAGGCGCGATTAGAGAGGAAAGACATTAGGCTCTCGAAGCTAGGGGAGCAGGTCAGTAGAGCCCAACATTCTAGTTGGTCACTGGTGTGGTAGAAGGCACACCAGTCACTGCTTAGTAGGTTCAGGGGCATATTTTGGGTGCCAGAAGCCTGGTCACATGCTCATAGATTGTCCAACGGGTAGAAAGGACCATGGTAGAGATCGTGGACCAGTTACCAGTTCAACAACTCCACCAACACACTCAGCTCAACAAGGTGCATCCACTAGTGCAGGTGGTGGTCAATGTCTAAACATATTTTATGCCCTCTCATATCGTCAGAAGCGGTAGATCTCTCTCCAGATGTAGCCACTGGTATGTTAGGAGTATTCCATCTTGATGTATATGCATTATTACATCCAGGGGCTACCTTGTCTTTTGTGACTCCCTATGTTGCCATTAGTTTCGAAGTTTTTCTTGGAATCCTATCAAAACCCCTCTCATCTATACAATAGTCAATCACTTAGTTATAGCTCGATAGGTATATAGAAATTACCCTGTCACTGACTTTTAGAAAGTCACCTTGGCCGATTTAGTAGAGTTAGACATGACTGATTTTGATATTATCTTTGGTATGGATTGGTCGCATGCACGTTATGCTTCAGTGAATTGTGAAACCCGTGCGGTTGAGTTTCAATTTCGGGGTGAGCTAGTCCTAGAATGAAAGGGTAGTTCAGTTGTGCCTCTAGGTCGCTTTGTTTTGTACCTTAAGGACAGAAAGATGATTTCGAAGGGTTGTGTTTACCATGTAGATTGGGTTAAGGATTCTACATCTAAGACCCCGACTCTTCAGTTTGTTCCTATAGTATGTGAGTACCCAAAGCATTTTTCCAGATGATCTACCAGGAGTTCCTCCCGAGCGAGAGATTAACTTTGGTTTTGACCTTCTTCCCAATACGCAACATGTATTTATTCCTTCATAACTGAGTTAAAGGAGTTGAAAGAGCAATTGAAGGATCTCTTTGATAAGGGCATCATCAAACCTAGCAAGTCCCCATGGGGTGCACCAGTTCTCTTTGTTCGAAAGAAGGATGGATCTCTTCATATGTGCATTAACTATCGGCAGTTGAACAAGGTTACAATAAAGAACAAGTATCCCCTCCCCAAGATTGATGAATTGTTTGACCAACTTCAGTGTGCCAAGTGCTTCTCAAAGATAGACCTCAGGTTCGGTTATCACCAGCTTAGAGTAAGGGAGAGTGACATCTCGAAGATAGCCTTCAGGAATCGATATGGTCACTATGAGTTTGTAGTTATGTCTTTTCGACTAACAAATGCTCCTACAGATTTTATGGATTTGATGAATAGGGTGTTCAAGCCATGCTAGGATATGTTCGTGATTGTATTCATGGAAGACATCCTCATATACACTCGGAGTGAGAAGGAGCATGCCGCTCATTTAAGGATTATTCTACTGACTCTCAAGGATCACCAACTATTTGCTAAATTCAGCAAGTGTGAGTTTTGTCTAAACTTAGTAGCATATTTAGGCCACGTTGTGTTAAGCAAGAGTGTGCAAGTAGACTCTCAAAAGATAGAAGCTGTAAAAAATTGGCCTAGACCAGTTAGTCCTTAAAATATTAGGAGTTTCTTTGGTGTAGGTGGCTACTACAGGAGGTTTATTGAAGCATTTTCATCAATTACAACACCATTGACTAATTTGACCCATAAGAAAGTTAAGTTTCAGTGGTCGAATTCCTGTGAGAAGAGCTTTCAGGAGTTAAAGACTCGACTCAGTTCAGCCCCAGTATCGACCCTACGTGAGGGTACAGATGGATTTGTTGTGTATTGTGATTCCTCTAGGGTTGGTTTTGGTTGTGTGTTGATGCAAAATGGTAAGGTCATCGTGTATGCCTCTAGACAGCTTAAGACTCACGAGAAGAATTATTCGACGCATGGCCTAGAATTGGCAGCAGTGGTGTCCGCATTGATGATTTAGAGGAACTATTTGTATGGGGTTCATGTAGATGTGTTCGCAGACCATAACAACTTACATTATCTGTTTACTTAGAAGGAACTAAATTTGTTTCAAAGGATGTGGTTAGAGATTCTAAAAGACTATGAGATGAGTGTCCTTTATCATTCAGGCAAGGCCAATGTAGTGGTGGATTCTCTTAGCAGGCTATCTATGGAGAGTGTGTCTCATATGAAGGATGGAAGGAAAGAGTTAGTGAAGGATGCCCATAGGCTTGCTTGTTTAGGAGTTTGCCTTGTTGATTTGACGAATAGTGTTGTCATTGTTCAAAATTGTTTAGAATCCTCTTTGGTGGCTGAGGTCAAGGCTAGGCAAGATGAGGATCCTGTTTTTGTATAGTTGAAGGAAGCGGTTCGGAATCAGAAGGTAGAGATCTTCTCCCAAGGGGGAGATGGTGTACTTCGATATTAGGGTTGTTTGTGCATTTTGGATATTGATTATTTGAGAGAATGGATATTGTATGAGTCTTGGCTCCCGATATTATATACATCCAGGTGCCTCTATCACGTACCATGACCTATGGGAAATCTATTAGTGGAATGGCATGAAGAAAGACGTAACATAGTTTGTGGAAAAGTGTCCAAACTGTCAACAAGTGAAAGTTTAGAATCAAAGACCCGGAAGTTCACTACAAGACATCAATATCCCCACTTGGAAGTGGGAAGAGATCAATATGGACTTCATTACAGGGTTACCTTGCACACATTGATGGTATGACTCTATTTGGGTAATTGTAGACAGGTTAACTAAAGTAGCTAATTTCTTACAGGTCAAGACCACCGATTAATCAGAGGACTATGCTAAATTGTATATTCGGAGTTAGTTCGGTTGTATGGAGTTACCATGTCAATCATATCATATAGAGGTATTAAGTTCACCTCGCAATTTTGGAAGTCATTTCAGAAGAGACTTGGTACTCAGATCAAGTTTAGCACAACTTTTCACCTGCAAATGGATGGTCAGGTCGAGCGGACCATTCAGACTCATGAGGATATGTTAAGAGCATGTTTTATTGATTTCAAAAGTAGTTGGGATGAACATTTACCTTTAATTAAGTTTACTTATAACAACAGTTACCACTCGAATATTCAGATGGCTCCGTTTGAGGCTCTTCATGGTTGGAGATATAGATCACCCATTGGTTGGTTTGAGGTGGTGAAGCTACATTGATAGGGTCAGATTAAGTTCATAAGGCTATAGAGAAAGTTTAGCTTATTAGAGAAAGGTTGGAAACAACTCAGAGTCTTCAAAAGTCCCATGCTGATGTTAGGCGGAGAGAGCTTGAGTTTGTAGTTGATGATTGGGTGTTTGATATCACCCATGAAAGGGGTGATAGAGTTTGGAAAGAAAGGGAAGCTTAGTCCCTAATATATTGGTCCCTACCAGATTGTGAGACATGTTGGCAAAGTGACCTATGAGTTAGAGCTACCAACAGAGTTACTTTGGCACATCCAGTCTTCCATGTATCATTGTTAAAGAAGTGCATTGGTGATCCGACTTGATTGTTTCAGTGGAGAGCATAGGTTTGAAGGATAACCTTAGCTCGATCATCAGGTTCGGAAGTTGAGTAACAAAAGAAGTATCTTCAGTAAAGGTTCTACTGAGAAATCAACTTTTTCGGGGAGCTATGTGGGAACTTTTCCCTTCCGGCATAGTTCTAGCTTGAGGTATCAGTTTCCTCCTTAGTACGATATTTCAGTTTCATGTTTGGTTCATGTCTCCTAGTTCCTTTCATGTCTGTGCATGAATGTATGATTCATGAATTCAATTTAGTCATGTGTATCAGTCTGGAGTCAGTCACTCCATCAAATTTCACCTTCAGATATTCAGTATTTGGGATTTCAGTTCGTTTCCCCATCTTATCAGTATGTTTACCCATATTTGAGGATAAATGTTTTTAAGGGGGAGATATTGTAAAACCTTGAGAGTCCATAAGATCACACCTGAGGATTAAGTGGGAAGCAGGAAGAAATCTGCAAAAGTAACAAAACGACTCGTCAGGTCACCCAATGAGTCATGGAGTGGCCCGTGATGAAATGTCAGACCAGTGAAATGTCATGGTCAAGGGGTCTTCATGGATGGTGCAGCGAGTCGTGGTGTCACTTCACGACTTATTAAGTGGGCCATTGGCATGATGTCTAAGATTAGAGGTTTTGATTCAAATTAAGGTAACGATTGAGGGCTATGAGTCGTCACTCCTCCTAACGACTCATGATGTCCCTCGTTGGGACAGGCAGTGTCCCAATTTTCTGCGATTAACTAAGGGCATATCCAAAACTTTTAAGCTCCTAAGCCCTAAAATGTGTTGTTTTAAGCTCTGTTAGGAGGGTTTAAGAAGGTTTAGCCTATTCTAACCCATTCCCTTTCCATACATGCAAGTTTAGAGGATTCCATAGGAGATCAAGCCTAGAATTCTTCAAGCTCCTCCCTAAATTTCTTAGGCTTTCAATGAAGGGTGTCGATTCAGCTTACCCAACTATATAGGGCCATGAATGAGAGTTTCCTTTCACTCTCATGTCCAAATTTCCCTTCAAGTTAATAAATTCAAGTGTTAATTCAAGTGTATGATCATATGGGGTTTTAACCCAAATTTAGGAAATTCTGTATGATTTATTTTTGGGTCAATTCCCTCCATGTTTCAGAGCATTTTTTAAGATTCATGGGTAGATTTTACGTACTAATTGATTATAAATTCATGATTTCATGTTTTAAAAGATTATTCCCAATTATGCAAGTTCATGGAAAAGTTAGTCTATGATTGATGATTTCAAATATGATGAAGTATCTAGCATGTATTTATGTTTATGAATTACCCATATATGAATAAATTATTTTGACTAGTGAAGTCTATTTTAAGTTTGCATGATCTTCAGATTTTGGTTAATCCCACTTAGATTTCGCATGTTTTCATGATTCAGTTCAGTTAGGTAAAGCTGATTACCATATGGTTTTGGAGTCTATACTCCCTTATTTAGCTTATGTTATGTTTGGAGCTGACTCCCAATATTAAGATTTTAGACAATGCATGTAATTTCATTATTAGCTTCATGATGAGTTTGTAATTTACCAACTCATTAGACTCTAAAACTTGCGTTTTTGTTTCGTTCTCGAGTTGATTATTTAGATTTTATTCCCTTTTTGCTTTTGTTGTGCGCAGATGCCTAAATTTTATGAAAATAGCAAAAATGGAGCAAAAAGGAGGAACTGAGAATGAGCGGTGAGTCACAGGTGTCAACCGGCGAAACACCGGATAAAAGCCTAATGTCACTACCTCAGAGGTTGAATGCCACCGGCGGTTCACGGCTTGCTAGCGGTGATTCGCCGGTTCAGTCACCAAATGACACTCAGAACTTCTGAAATTTGCATTGAAGTTTCGGCTGTTCACGGATTGGCATCATCGAAATGCCGGATGAACCTCCAAAGTTCACTAGAAATGAGTGCATAAGTAGAGCAGTTACCTGGTGGTTCATAGATTTCATCGGCGAACCGCCGGTACCTTCCCCGGTTCCAGAATGGGGCAAGGGTATTATCGTCCAGCATTGAAAAGGAGATGAAAAGTATCCTACTTTTCAAGGTATAAATAGAAAAAAATTACTCTACATAGGGAGAAGAAGCAGGAGAGAAAAAGAAGATATAGTGATTACACATCACATCACTATTGCCTCTTTTAGTTGAAGACGGTCTTTTAGCCGAGAAATGAATTTTGATTGAAACTTGTAGAAAATACTCTACTCTATTTTCTTCTTTGGTATTATTAAGTTTCAGCTATAGTTGGAGGATAATTGTGTATTTGATTTATCTATACTTATTATTGAATTCAATGATGTTATTGATGAATGTGCTTTTGAATTTCTTAATTATGAGTAGCTAAAATCATTAACTAGAGGTGTGTGATAATGAATACTTAATTGGATTGGGTATTGCTAGAGTCATCTTCATAATGTTCAATTGAGTGTAAATTTATTAGATTCTCTTCAATCTATCAATGAAGATCCATTGATGATGATATGGGACTATCTATACTTACTTGATTATTGCTCAGGAGAGAATAATTAAGTATTGGAAGGGAATCTAGTAGTGGGTATGGACAAGAGATGGTAAATTTAAGCTAGAAAGAGCTGAAATTACTCCCTCCTTCATAATTGGCAGCTAATAGCTAGAAATAGTGAAGTTGCTGATCCAAATAAATTTGGGTTGAGCTAAATCGCAGCTAGATTTTGAGAAAACTCTAGTCAGGGGTAGTCAATAGGCTGAGAAGCGGAGCCAACCTACTTCCTGAGATTATTTACACTTGTTGAACTTATGAGATGACCTAGCCTATCCCGATCTAGTTAGTATTTCATCTACATCTTGCCTCCAGTATTTCACACTATTGTCTACAACTTAGTTGATCTTGTTACTTTTAGTTCACTAAATCAATTTGTGTAATTCTCTGCAAAGTTTAATCCCCCATTTTCTTTGTTTTTATATTAAATCTATATGGTGTAAGCTAATATCAATATCTCAATCGACGCTTGAATTTATCATTTCCTAGTCCTCATGGGATTCGATCCCAGCACTCTTCGGGTTACTTGTTTTGATACTTCGACCGTGTATATTCTTTAAATTAAGATATATTTTGGATGTTATCACTTTATTGAAAAATGATAGTTTCGGCTTTATTAAAAATGATGGTTCAGCTTTGTTGAAAAACGATGGAGAGCACTTTGACTATTTTTGGGAGTAGTGTCTAGCACCGAGTAGAATATATGAAAATCTCGGGTCTCTGAACTATGTGCCAATATAGGATTTTCAATTACTTTGGGGCCTCCTTTGTGAGTTTCCCCAGCCCCGATTGGGCTTTCCGCTTGATATCGATATCATGGTAGCGCCCTTAGCCCTGGCAAGAATTTGGACAGATCTTTCCACTTAAGTGTAATAGTTCAGATCATGTAAGCTCTATTGTGATAGTGTTGATTATATGACGAGTCTCCCACTATTCCTCATGATCTCAGTTATGCATGTCTATCAGTTATGATATTATGTTTTCAACAAGTTTGACCCAATGATTAGGTTATTAGATTTACTTAAAAATCTCAATTTCATCTTTGGGTCATTCCATTCAATTATGAGATCTAGTTTATGTCTTTCATGTTTTCACATATCGGCTTGCAGTGTTCATTCTTAGAATCTTAAAATGTTATGATTTATGATATGCATGATTTCAGTTTTTACTTACTGAACCTATTTTCCTTCCCTTGCATACTTAGTACATTCCAATTACTGACCGCATACTCTATATTGTGTCATTTCATGATACAAGTTCAAATATTCAGGCTCAGCCCCGTCGTTAGCCAGTCTCCAGAGTTTATTCTAGTTCTATTGTTGGTGAGTCCTCATCCTTCGAGGGCCTTCAGTTAGTTAGGTTATGTTATTTTAAGTTTTAGACATCTCGTGAGCTCGTTGGAGTGTTGTTCCATCATCTTGTCATCATGTTAGAGTCTTTTCAAACATAGACTTATTTTTTAAGCTCAGACTCAGCGTTATGATGGACCATTGGATAGACATTTCATTATTTTGACTTCCGCTATTTCAAAGTTATCATCTTTGTTTATGATGATCTTTAGTTATCATGTTCATTCCATGGGTTGACTTGGAGCCATTTATGGTTCTAGGTTCTGTGTGTCAATGCGGCGTCTCAACTCGAGTCATGACACCTTAATCCAGTCCTTTTTAATAGAACCATCCCCACAGTCATAGCTAACCTACCAACAAGGCCCATTAATACATACAATACATAGAAACCACATAAATATGTTCAAAATAAACAATTAATAAATAACAACTTAAACTAGATAGATAGCTAAATTTTAAGTACTCGATAACACTGTCAAAATCTTATTGCACTCCAACTATATACAAGAGTATATGGTCGCTCAAGTAATATAATGGTAAGAATGGAGTGTCATACCCATAGGGACTTATCCCTAGCTTCTACTATTAAAACTGAAATGAATTTCTTGTTCAAGTATTTTTTGCTGAGTTTAATGTTTTGTTTACTAGTAACTATAAAAATTAATTAAAAAATAAAATTGTAGACTTCTTAAGAGAACGTGAGTATGCAAGAATTTATCAATATGATGGAGATAAAGAATTATGGAATCTGCGTCAACCGCATTGAGTTTGTCGATTGAACTAACCACTTGATTATATCTAGGTTGTTGCTTCACAGGCTTTATATATATGTAATGGCAAGTTGTGACAAGACTTAAAAGTTGCTAAGATCATATTCTATATATGAAGCTGAAAAGCAGCTAAAACTGCACTAGATCATAGAATGACTCATCAAGTGAGTCATTAAGAGACTTAACGAGTCATAAATTCAGGTCGTCAGGTGGCAAAGTTCCGAAATTTGATATTTTCTTCCCAATTCTAATGAGTCAGGACACGATTCGTTAGTATAAATGATGATTAATTAAGCAGGTCATTCTAACAGACTTTGAGGTGAACATTAGAGAATAACCAACATTGTTCCAAGGGTAACAAAAGGACCTAACGAGACATTAGGAGGGGTGACAAGTCGTGAAATCGTCCGTTGTTACTAACAGGTTAAAATTTTAGATAGGATCCAGGGTTAGTTTAGTAACTTTTCACACTTTAATCTCCTAAACTATAAGGTTTTGGGATTCCTAAAGAGTATATTTCTTAAGGGTTTAACTAGTCTAAACTCCTCTACCTACCCTTAAAATGTGAATTCAATACCATTAAGCTCTCAAGTTCATCAAGCAAGCTAGGAAGTCTCCTTCTCCAAAATAGGGGTTTTCAAGCTTGACATTAATTTTACTTTCAAAGTATGTAAGGAAAACTAACGAGAGGATTTGTAGTCATACTTATGCCCTAAATCTATGCAAGAGTTCATTGAGATTTAATGCTAAGGTTTTTACTAGATTCTTGACTTGTCTTTTTACCTATCTATATATGTTGAATTGCTATTGTTGAATTCTTCGTATTGAGTTATATATGTTGTATCTTTTGATTATTGATTTTGATCCCATTCTCTTGATTATTGATAATTACTCAATTATTGATTGTTGATTGAGATTGGTTCATATATTTTATCCAATGAACCCAATTGCATAAAGTCCTAATTTTGAAAGGCATTCTTTTGAAAGCATTTTCGTTTGAATTTAATTGCATTGTTTTTACAAAGTTGAGCATATTTTAAAGAGAGTATGCATAAAGTGGATTTTGAGAAAGAAACCATGATTTTGAGCATGATTTTCAAAGCTAAAGTAAAGTTTTTTTTTTAAATTCATGAGATGATTTTGAGCATAGAACTAATGAGTTTCCAAAGAGATGTTTGCAGCATAAGGTCTTCCATGTTTTTAAATGTGTTTTAAGCGAAAGGCTCCTAAATTTATTGTCTCCCCGTCCTTCTTATGCATGTCAATTCAATGTGTCTCAGTACCTTTTGTTTCATAGTGTGCATGTATGTTTCACGTACTCAGTTCAGTCATGTATCTCAGTCCGAACTTAGCCACTCCCTCAATTTCAGTCTGCAGATTTCAGTTTTGGGATTGCAGCTCCTTCCCTATCTTTCCAGCTTATTTAGTCTCCATCGAGGATGAATGTTCCCAAGGGGGAGGTAATGTAACACCCCAAAAGTCCCTAAGACTAGACACGAGGATTTGAAAATGATCATGTAGAGAAATTGGAAAATTGCCTCAGTACGAGTCTCAACACGAGTCATAGGTGCATGGTATGACCTATACCAGAATTCGTGTTAAGAGGACCAAAAGTTCGATAAATTATAAGTGAGCAATCACGACTTGACATCATGGCTCATACCAAGAAAATATGAGCCGTACTAAGGGACCGTTGTATGGATTCAGAGAGTTTAGCAGGAAGTGACCATGAAGCCATGACTCAATTCTACAAGTAGTACAAAGGTGGTACGACTTATATCTAGGGGTTGTAGGAAGAGATTCATAGCAGTGATACGATATAAGGGGAGGAACCATGAGCTTGGTACGACCCTTAGTAGGGTGGTACTGTTCGTGGTAGGTGTTGGTGGCAGGAAATTCCAAAAATGACCAAAGATAGGGCCTAAAACCACAAGATTTAGTGTGAGTTGAGGTGAGGTCCCACGAGTTATAGGACGAGTCATAGCATTGTATAGGACAGTTTTAAAAGCGAAGTCTCAGGGGTATTTTTGTAACTTCATAAGATTTTAATTCCTAAATGACATTGTTTTGGGTTCTTTAAGGTGTGTATTAAAGGGGTTTTTTTCTAAAGCTAAACCCTTATTCTACTCCTAATACCAATGATCAAATCCTCTAAAGCTAAACTTATAGTTAATCATCAAATTCCTTCAATTCTCTCTTGGGTCTTCAAGTCATGCTAGGAATTCGCCAAGCCCAGGTATGTAGGGTTATGAATGGGGGAAATATTTCACCCTTATGCCCAATTTTATCCATATATCATGATTTCAAGTATCCAAGCATGATCTATTGAAATTCTAGGGTGAGACCCAATTTTCAAGAAATCTCCTATGATCACTTATGAATTCAAGTTCCTTATGATTAAATTCATCATTTATAATTGAGAGTTCTTTTTCTCTATTAGAATCTCTCGTGGATCTACACTTTCAATTTTATGATGATTTTCACAATTATGCATGATTTTATGAATTTAATCATATAAACCTGTGATTTAAAGTTATGAAGTATTATTAAAGTATGATTGTGATTTCATGATTTAGACCAATCCAAGTAATATCAAGCATGTTTCTCAATGATGACTATGAGCCATGTGCATGTTTTTGAGAGTAGTGTCTAGAACCGAGTAGGTCAGGTGTCCAGGTAAAGCTCAGGTATCAAAATAACGTGCTACCGTAAGTATATATTCTTGTTAAAATTCTATGGGGATTCACAAATGATATTACGTCTTAACCGTTCCTCGGCTTGGCAAGCTTGGAACAACTCTGTCAACTTGAGCGAGATAGTTGGGCATCATTTAATCTTTCTCATGATGGTGTCGGTTATGGGGAGTCTCCTATTATTCATTATGTTTTATGTTATTTAGGTTTATGACTTCCAATATTTTGGTTTATAGCATATTTGTCCCATTGATCACTTATGAGCTTTTACTTATGATTTCATGCATGTTAAATAAGATGATTTGCCTTCGAAAATCTTGGGTCATTTAGTTTCGGCTTACGACCAATAACTAATTTTTTTGATTGATCCATGAATATGATTTTTAGCATGAAATCCTTACTCTCATGATCTAGCTTGTTCTATACTCATGATTTCATTCACGACCCAAGCATAATCCAGGATCGAGACATGGTACCGAGAACCATAAATGGCCCCAAGTCAACCTATGGCATGAAGATGAAAACTAAAGATCATTATCACAAAGCTGATAGCTGAATTCTGAAATAGCAAAAATTTGAATAACAAAAATTTATCCAACAGAAAAATCACAACATAGAATTCGAAGCTGAATACACAAGTCTATGTCTGGAAAACCTCTAACATACTGTCAAGCTGATGGGAAAACACCCTAACTAGCTCACTAGAAATCTGAAACTGAAAAGTAACATAGATTAAATAACTGAACGTACTTGAAGGATGAGGACTCAACAACCGGAGAACTAGATTCGAGCTCGAGAAATTGACTAGCAGTGAGACTGAGCCTGAACATCTAAACCTATATCATGAAATAATACAACATAGAGTATGAAGTTGGTACTTGGAATGTATTGAGAATGGAAGGTAAGTATAACATACTGAGTGTGTAAAAAGTAAACTAATGCATATCATAAATCATATCATCATAAGATTCTAAGAGTAAAGCCTGCATACTAATATTAGAAAACATGAATAGTCATAAACTGGATCTCATAACTGATTCGAATGACCCAAGGTTGAGACTGAGATTTTAAGTAAAACTGATAGCTTGATCATTGGGTCAAACCCGCTGAAAATATAATATCATAATTGATAAAAATGCATAACTAAAATCATGTGTAACAATGGGAGACTTGTCACATAATCGACAATATCATGATAGAGCTTACGTTATCCCAACTATTATACTCAAGTGGGCAGAGCCGTGGAAAGCCTTGCCAGGGAGAAGGGCGCTACCATGATATCGATATTAAGCTGAAAGCCCCTTAGGGAAGGGGAAAACTCTCTTGAGAGGTCCCCATGTAAATATATAAACCTATGTTGACGCATAGTTTTGAGACTAAGGAACCTTGGACCCCAAGCCTACTCGATGCTATTCACTACTTCAAAAAACATGCAAAGTGCTCTCCATCTTTTTTTAATGAAGCTGAAACTGTCGTTTTTCAATGAAGCTGATAATGAAATTACACAAATAGTTTGAAATTTGAACATAAGGAGTCTTGACTCCAAAACATATCATTAGTTGTAGCAGGAGTCATGACTCCAAAACATATGATAAGTTGATCTTATTAACCTTGGTTAAATCATGAAATCATACTTAACTTATGTAGACTTGCCCAATTCGTAAAATCATGCATACTTGAAATAGATTTCATAAGTCAAAACCATAGATTCATACATGGGAAATTTGCAAACATTTAATCATGCTAAATATCTCATCATACTTGAAATCATAGATCATAAACTTGACTTTTCATGAAGCTTGCATAATTGGGCATAATTATTGTAAAACTTGAAATCATGAATTTACAATCAATTACTATATAAAATCTGCCCATGAATCTTAAAACACGTTTTGAAACATGAAGGAAATTGACCCACGAATAAAGTATAAAGAATTTAATAAACTTCAATCAAAACCACATAAGATCAAACACTTGAATTCATGAACTTGAGGAGAAATTTAGGCATGAGAGTAAAAGGAAACTCTCGTTCATGGACCCAGATACATGGGTAAGCTGAATCTACACCTTTCCTTGAAAGCCTAAGTTATTTGGGGTAGAGCTTGAAGAATTCTAGGTTTGATCTCCCATATAATCCTCTAAACTTGCATGCATGGGAAGGAAATGTGTTACAATAGGCTAAACCCTCTTAAAACCCTCATAACAGAGCTTAAAATGACGTAGTTTAGGGCTTAGGATCTTGGATATTATAAAAACACCCTTATTAATTTCACAAAAAAAATGCCACTGCCAGTCCATATGAGGGACTGCATGAGTCGTTACTAAATTGGACGACTCGTCATCTAACTCGTCGTCACCACTGGACAAATTCCACTCTTACTGAACTGCTTCAACTGATGACTAATATGATGAGTCATTAACAGGGACAACGACTCATTACATTCTTTCTTTGTCACCACAAGAAATCTCATCCTTTAGTCTCAACCATCCTGACAATGACCCACTTGACGAGTCGTGAGTTGACACCATGACTCATTTCTTAACTCGTAAAGTCTCCTGATCTGAAATTTTCTCAGCACATAACGGGCACACTAACGACTTGTTGAGTCAAATGACGAGTCATTTCACAATCCTTGGAAATCCCCTGAAAGCGATTCCTTACAATCCTGGTATCACTTAACGAGCCACTGAACGATTCGCCGGGTGACCTAACAAGTCACCTGACAAGTCATTTTGTGACCTGGCATAGATTTTCCTATTTTCTCTGCTTCAACTCTTGAGTATGATTTTAGGGACTTTCAAGGTATTCTATTATCTCCCCCTTGGGAACATTCGTCCTCAAATGTGGGTAAACATACTGAATAGCTGGGGAAAGGAACTGCAATCCTAAATACTAAATATCAGAAGTTTATAACTAATGGAGTTACTGACTCTAGATTGATATACATGATTTAACTGAATTCATAAATCATACATCCATGCACTGACATGAAAGGACAGGGAGACATGAACTAAACATGAAACTGAAATAAATTACTATGAAGGAAACTGATACCTCAAACTGGAACTGAGCCGTAAGGGAAAAGATGTGGGAATTAGCCGTCACAGCTGCTTTGGCTTCCCATGTAGCTCCCTCAACAAGATGATTCCTCCACAAAATACTATGTCTGATAAGCCTGTAACAATGACGGGTTGATGAGGCAAGACCCCACTAAGTCAGTAAAGTCTGAAACTGAAAATATTGAATATAATTGATAAGCAAGGTGCTCGAAAGATAAGGAATTACAAACTTTAACTGGGAGATGCTAACATTGAAGATAAGGCTAGCGGCGGGACTGAGCCTAAATGTCTGAGCCTATATCATGAAACGATAGAGCATAGAGTATGCGGTTAGTACGTGGAATGTACTAAGTATGCAACGTAAGTAAAACTGCTAAGTAAGTAAAATAAAGGATCATGCATTTCATAAAACATTTTCTCATAAGAATCTTAGAGTAGGGCTTGTATTCTATTATCTGAAATCATGATGTGACATAATTGAATGTCATAACTAAATAGAATGACCCAAATCTGAAATAGATAATGATCAACAAAATTGAACATTGGGTCAAACCTGTTGAAAACATAATAACGTGACTGATGAACATACATAACTGAAATCATGAGGAACAATAGGAGACTCTTCATATAACTGACATTACCATGATAGAGCTTACGTGGTCCCTACTATTATACTCAAGTGGGCAGAGTCACCCAAAGCCTTTCCATGGCTAAGGACGATACCACGATACATATAAAGCTCGAGGTCCCTTGGAGGTGGGGGAAGCTCACAGGGGAGGTCCCAAAATGTATATGTAAACCTATATTGGCGCGTAATTCTGAAGCACGGGGCTAGCTGACCCTTAGCCTACCCAATGCTAGACACTGCTCCCAAAACATGCATTTTCTCTCCATCATTTATCAACGAAGCTTAACCATCGTCTAGTGACGAAGTTGAATTGTAATAATACATGCAAAAATATGCTAACATAACACGAGGAGCCTTAACATGAAATTTATATAAGTCATGAAACATACTTGATTATATGGGCTTTCCCAATACTTAAACATTCTTGAAATAGACTTTGGTTACACAAAACCTGAACATAGACATGGGTAATTCAAAATCTTACTTTCATCATGAACATCTCATCATAACTAGAAGCATAGATCGTAATCTCATCTTTTCATGAACTTCCATAGATGGGAATCTTATTTGTGAACATTGAAATCAAAATTTGTAATTGAAAAGCTTATAAAACATGCCCATAAATCATAATTAAACATTAGAAACATGTATAGAGAATACCCATGAAAGGTACATAGAGAATTCACAAGTTGGGTTAAAACCCCATAGTCTCATCAATTAGAATTTTCATGAAATTGAGAAGGGATTGGACATGGGAGTGGAAGATTACACCCATTCATAACCCTACATACCTAGAAGAAATCTGATTTTACAACCCTCTTGAGAGCCTAAAGGAGCCATCTGGATGCTGGAATGGTAGTTTTTGATATATGCAAACTCAATGAGAGGCAAGTGATCATCCCAACTACCTTTGGAAACAATGATGCACGCTCTTAACATATCCTCCAATGTCTGAATGGTCAGTTCAGCCTGACCATCTTTTTGTGGGTTAAATGCTTTGCTGAACTTGACTTGAGTACCAAGTCCCTTCTAGAATGATATCCAAAGGAGGTAAACTGAGTACCTCTATCTGATATAATGGACAAGGGCACTCCATACAACCAAACTAACTCCTAAATGTACAATTGGATCCTCCACTAAACTGGTAGTTTTGACCGGTTAAAACTGAGCTACCTTAGTCAACTTGTCTACAACAACCCAAATTGAGTCATACGGTCGATGAGTGCGAGGCAAAACTATAATAAAGTCCATATTGATCTCCTCCCACTTCCAAGTAAGGATACTAATATCATGGAACACACCTCTAGGTCTTATATGTTCAACCTTCACATGTTGACAATTCAGATACTCAACAACAAACTCTGTTATGTCCTTCTTCATGCCATTCCACTAATAGACTTCCTGTAGGTCACGGTAAATATTGATGGTTCCTAGGTGAATAGAAGATCTAGAACCATGAGCCTCATGAAACATCTTCTCCCTCAATTCATCAACACCTAGACAACACAAACGACCCTAATATTGTAGCACACCATCTCCCCCCTTTGAAGAAGACCTCCACCTTACGATTCTGAATTGCTTCCTTCAACTTTATCAAAATAGGATCCTCGTCTTGTTAGCTTTGATCTAAGTCGCCAAGGAAGATGCTGATCCATTCTGAATAATGACACCACCATACGTCGAGTCAACATGATAAACTCCTACTCGTGCAAACCGATGAACATCCTTCACTATCTCTTTCATTTCCTCATCTACATGGGACACACTCTACACAGAAAGTCTTTTTAGATTTTCTACCACCACATTTTCCTTGCCCGGATAATAAAGCACACTCATGTCATAATCCTTCAAAAGCTCCAGCCACCTCCTTTGATGTAGATTCCAATCCTTTTGAGTGAACACGTATTGTAGGCTTTTGTGGTTCGTAAACACATCCACATGGACCCGCACAGATAGTGTTTCCAAATATTTAGTGCAAATACTACAGTTACCAACAAGAGGTCATGAGTCGGATAGTTCTTCTCATGGACTTTAAGCTGCCCAGAAGCATAGGCCATGACCTTACCCTACTACATCCATACACAATTGAAACTACCTTCGAGGTATTACCCTACCCAACAAGATCATTCAAACTCTCCCGCCTCCTAGAGTTACCCCAAATGTACACGTTGTAATCATCTTTTTATTATAAGGAGAGGTACAAAAGGGCTTAGAGTAAGAGAATCATGAGCAAGAATTGTTTTAGAGATCTAAGATGAGAATATACCTGGTATACCACGATCTTATGAGCCGAGCATGTTGGGAGACATGAGTTAATATACATAGCGAGTTTATGACATGATGTCGAGGCTTATCGATTCGCAGAGTGAGACTAGGATCACCATCTGAAGTGGTCATTTAGAATCCTAAGGGTCTATTCATAAGATTGGATAGAGTAGTGCAGCTTTAACTAAGCATAAGAGAAGTCATCGGGACATGGGAGATTGGCGTCCCATAGCTATTAGTCTTGAGACTCCTCTTGTTAGGGCATTCAAAATATGACTTGGCTCATTGACTTACCATCTCCCCTTTAGTTTAAAACCATCATTCTAAGGTTCTTGGACCTTTCTCAGGATCAGGCTAAACCACTAACCCCCGACTCATCATTCGCCAATAACGCTATCATTGAAGGCTTCATACCTTTAACCATTCTATAACCTCCACAAAATAAATCTCATACTAAAATGCTTATATAGTTGTTCTCGAAAGTAGCAATAATGCAAGGTTTTATATGAAGACTTATAACTTGCCTGGGACTATATCTGAGGTTGGTTGACACCTACTCTTGGTAAATTGTTTTGCTGAGATAGACAATCTGCTGGAGTTGTTGATCTGGTGGTTAGCGTACTGGTTCTACCCTTGCCCTTCTTGGCCGATGGGCAATTCCTGCGCATGTGTCTAGGCTTTCCACACCCACAACAAACACCCAAACCAACCAAACACTTTCCTGAGTGTTTTATACCATATTCCATGCGTGATGACTGACTAGATAGGGTTGCTGGAGGGGTGGCCGAGGCACGGCCTCACTGGTTGTCCTGCTTGGCTAGAGGGAAATCTCTGAGTTTATGACTAGGTGAGCCACAATAGAAGCAAATTTCTGAACCCACCAAGCACCTTCCCAGGTGGTTCCTTGTTGTAGCCTTAGAGCTCAAAGATTGGACCCAGGAGTTGAAACAGGAAAATTGTGAAATTGATATTGCAGGCACTGGACGAATCTTTGGACGACTCGTGAGGAGATCGCACGAGTCATCAGGTGACCTGTGGGGAGGCCTAGGGGAAATAAAGGATCGAGGTCCCCACGAGTGAGGTAACGACTCGTGGTCATCCACCATGAGTCGTCATGTCAATCATGGGGTGGTGTGGAAAAATCGATGGAGGAGCTATCTAGTGTACTTAACGGAAGGGACCCCATGAGTCATGGCCTGTCCCAACGACTCATGAGGTGAGTCATGATTAAGCAACGGGGATTTTATTAAATGCTAAGGTAGTGTACATAACAGAAGGTGACCACGAGTCGTGGTCTCGGGGAATGAGTCATTAAGTCCCCAGTTACAAGCCTCAGCAGACCTGTTATCTAGTGCACCGGACTAGTGATATAACGACTCATTTGGGCTAATGACAATCAATCAAGTCGTCTAATAGGACCACCTGATAGTGTTTTCCTGCAAATTTAGTAATGGTCTTTTCATAATTCCTAAGTTCCTAAGACCTATACTACGTCATTTAAGGCTCGTTTTATAGGGTTTTAAGTGGGGAAAACCTATTCGAAGCTAGTTCATTCCATGCATGCAAACTTGAGAGCTTGAAGGGAAGATTTAGAGCAAGTTTTGAAGGTTTCCATTGGAATCTCATCTTGGGAAATTAGAGAAGTGTTAAAATCATCCCTTCCAGGTATGTAAGGCTTGGAGTGGGTGTCTTCTTCCATACCCATGCCCAATTTCTATCAAAATGTGATGAATTGTCTATGATCAAGTATGGGGTTTTACCCAATTGCGTGATTCTTCAATCTTTATGCATGGGTATGATTAGATTATGTTTATATTGAGGAATTATGAAGCTTGGACGGATTCTAAAATTTTTTTCTTTAGAAAAATTGTTTTTTCAAATTTTGAATCTAAAACGCCCATGGATGATGAGTTCATAGAAGAAGTGATTTACGACAAATGTGTGAAGATGATGAGGTTGATTACGAAAAGCATGTTTCTAAAACTACCCATGATTATTTTGTTGTTTTTAAAATGAATTGATTAGATCCAAGTATGATAAAGATTTGGGTGATGCCCACATGTTGATTTAAAGTGATGATTTTCCCGACATAAGCTTACCACATTGTTTGAAGTAAAATTTCCCAATTTTTTTTTAAATTCTAGCTTATGGTATGTTGAGTAAATATTTCTATATGTAGCTTACCACATGATTTCGAATAGATGCTCCCACCTATGATTGAGCTTGTGGAATGTTTCGGAATAAAGCCTCCTATATGCGTGCATTCATAATTGAGATGTAGACAATATTGAGCTTCATATTCATATAATGACTAGTATATGCATGATTTAATTATGAGCTTTGTCAATCGACAATGTTGAGCTTCATTTCATATGATGTTTAGTTATGCATGATCTCATCTTGAGCTTCGTTAAGGGATGATGTTGAGCTTTGTCAATAGACAATGTTAAGCTTCGTCAATAGACGATGTTGAGCTTCGTGATATACGATGTAGAGAATTGCATGTTTTCAGGAGAAAATTCTAGCACCGAGTAGGTTAAGGCTCGATCACCTTATGCCCTAGAACTACACGCCAACGTAGGTTGATACTACTATATTATTGGGACCTCTCTTGTGAGCTATCTCGCCTAATTGGCCCTTCAGCTTGATATTGATATCATGGTATCGTCTATCCCCCTAGCAAGGTTATGGATGGCTCTACCCACTTGAATGTGATAGTTGGGATCACGTAAGACTTATCGTGGTATGTCAGTTAAGTGACGAGTCTCCCATTGTCTATATCATTCGATATTGCATATTAATTTCTCATGGTAACTATCTTATGCATGCATGTTCAAAAAGAAAGATTTGACTCATTGTTTAGCTTTCGATATAAATGTATGTTTTAGCTTTGAGTCATTCGAGTAAGTCATGATGTTCTAAAGCTATGCATGGTCATGTTATGATAAGAGTACGATTTCAGAATGAATACATGTAGCCTTCTACTTACACTTGAGAGTTTATGATATGTTATGAAATGCTTAAAATGATTAATTTTGCTTAAGCGATTTTTCTTACCTTGCATACTCGGTACATTCCACGTATTGACCATATACTTTCTATGCTACATCGTTTCATGATGTAGGATCCTATTCTCAAGTTCAGCCCGGTTCGTAGTCACTGTTCAAAGTTAGTACCTGCTTATTTGGTGAGTCCTCATCTTTCGAGTACTAGACCTTAAGTTTTAGTTATTTTAGACGTCCTTTAAGTTTCAGTATTGTTGAGCTAGTTAGGGGTGTTGTCCCATCAGCTCGTCCAGATTAAAGGCTTATCAAACTTAGACGTGTATTCAACTTCAGATATTTATTTTGTTGTTATATTAAGTTTGACTTTCACTGAGTTTATAATTATGTTTTCTTCATGTTGATTGAATGAGTTAGTTGAATGCTTATGCCATGGGTCGACTTGGGGTCTCTCAGGGTCCCTTGACCCATGTCTATAATCCGGGTCTACGCTCGGGTCGTGACATTTTTTCTGCAGCGCCTGCAAACTGGATAAGTAATCACCCTCACCTTGGGCTTATTTCACTAAACCTGAAGTAAAAACCTCTGCTGGGGTTGAGAGTGACTCCCACTACTTGACCTTTGCTGGGACTCTTCAAGTCGTCGGTCTTGACCCTTTTGTTCCTCCTTTGTCCCATTTTAAACTCTCCATCCATATTCAAACCACCAAACTTTGATGGGCTCCTCTTCATGAAGTCTTGAACCCTTATAGCTGCCGCCTCCCTGGTAGGGTTCACTTATACGATAGTATGCTTTTTAGGATGGGTGGTCATGGCTCGTATCAACACCCGAAAAGCGGCCCTGAGCTCTGCATCTATAACTTGCCCGAACATAGGATCTGTTGGAGTTGGTGGTGTTGGATGACACCCTTTGGTTCGTTGAGGAGACATATTTCTGCACACGCGTATAGCACGAGTTAGAGGAATGGAGAGAGCAGAACTTATAGCACGAGGTAGAATCATGAAAGAAGGGGAAATTTCCTAAAAAGTTTCATAGCCTCTTCATCATAAGTGTGGCGCGCTTCACACCCATGAAAAAGACCCTACTTAATGTAGCTTTCAGACACACTAGGACACTTCAAAACATAATGCTCTGATATAAAGTTTTTGACGACCCGAACATAGGCCCGGATCGAGATACGAGACAAAGAACCCCGAGAGGCTCTAAGTCCACCCATTGCATGAGATTATCATCTACGCTCAATATTTTAAATGTGTAAATCTAACATATAACATAGCAGAAATTTGAAAATCTGATAACATCGAATAACTAAATACATAACACAAGTCTAAAGATGAATACATACTATGTTTGATAGGCCTTTACTACTGACGAGTTGATGGGATAAGACCCCAACTAACTCACTAAAGTTAAAATACTGAATGTAACTGATAAGCAGGGCCCTTGAAAGATGAGGACTCACCAACTAACAGTGAAGATCTGGCTAGCGGTCAGAACATGGAATATCTGAGCCGGAATCATGAAACGATAAAGCATAGAGTATGTGGTTAGAACGTGGAATGTACTGAGTATGCAAGGTAAGTAAAATTGCTAAATAAGTAAAATAAAATATCATGCATTTTATAAATCATTTTATCGTAAGAATCTGAGAGTAGGGCTTTCATGCTATTATCTGAAATCATGATGTAACATAGCTGAATCAAATGGCCCAAAGCTGAAACTGATAATCATAAGTAAAACTGAACATTGGGTCAAACCTGCTGAAAACATAATAAGGTGACTGATGAACATGCGTAACTAAAATCATGAGGAACAATGGAAGACTCTTCATATAATTGACATTACCATGATAGAGCTTACATGGTCCCGACTATTACACTCAAGTGGGTAGAGTTGTCCAAAGCCTTGCCAGGACTAAGGACGATACCATGATTTCGATATCAAGCTCAAGGACACTTGGAGGTAGGGGAAGCTCATAGGGAGGTACCAAAATGTATATGTAAACCTACATTGGCGCGTAGTTCTGAGGCACAGGGTTGGCTGACCCTTAGCCTACTCGGTGCTAGACACTGCTCCCAAAAATATGCATTTGTTCTCCATCATTCCTCAACGATGCTGATTTGTAATAATACATGCAAAAATATGAAAACATTACACGAGGAGTCTTAGCTCAAACCATACCACAATTTAAAAGAGTGGGGGCTAGACTCAAAAATGATGTGGTAAGCTATCAACATGAAATTTAGATAAGTCATGAAACATACTTGATTATATGGGCTTGCTAAATACTCAAACATGCTTGAAATATACTTTGATTACTCAAAACATGAACATAGACATGTGTAATTTGAAATCATACTTTCATTATGAACATCTCATCATAACTAGAAGCATAGATCACAATCTCATCTTTTCATGAAATTCCATAGATTGGCATCTTATTTGGGAACATTGAAATCAAAATTTGTAATTGAAAATATTATAAAACATGCCCATAAATCATAATTCAACATTAGAAACATGCGTAGAGAATACCCATGATAAGTACTTAGAAAATTCACAAGTTGGGTTAAAACCCATAGTCTCATCCAATAGAGTTTTCATGAAATTAAGAAGGGATTGGGCATGGGAGTGTAAGATTGCACCCATTCATAACCCTACATACGTAGAAGAAATCTGATTTCACAACCCTCTTAAGAGCGTAAAGGAATTTGGGGAAGAACTTGATGAATCTAGGCTTGTTCACCCCTAGGAGCTTCTAGGATTTCACGCATGGAGAGAAATAGGCTTACAATGAATTAACCCCTCTTAAAACACACCTATTTGAGCTTAAAATGACATAGTTTAGGCCTTAGGAGCTTAGAAGTTATAGAAAAGTTGTTTGTAAATTCATAGGAAAATACACACTGCCAGTCCCAACAATGGACTGGACGATTCATCGCCAACACCAAGACTCGTGGTCTGCATTTGTTGACAACACTAGAAACGTATCTTCCGAGAGTCACCAGAAGGGACACCATGACTCGTGCTGCACCCCACGACTCGTGGTGACCAAGTCGTGGCCAACATTGCCTAAATTTTCCACTTCAAGTCAACCTCTGACCATGACTGTCCTAATGACTCGTGGTCCTAACCACAACTTGTGGCTTCACTTGTGGTCAACCCCAAGTCCAAAAGTCCAACCAAGTCCATCCTTCACTCCATGAGTCCTATAATATCTCGTGGTGCACCGCATGGTTCACTGGACGACTAGTCCTATGACCTGGTGTAGAAAATCAGTTTTTCTCTATTTCAACCATCGGGTATGATCTTAGGGCTTTCAGGGTATTAATGACCGAAACCTGAAAACTCATAATCATATGTAAAACTGAACATTGGGTCAAACCTACTAAAAAATGATATCATGACTAGTGAACATGCATAACTGAAATCATGAGGAACAATGGGAGACTTGTCATATAACCGACATTACCATGATAGAGCGTACGTGGTCCCGATTGTCACACTCAAGTGGGTATAGCCATCCATATCCTTTCCAGGGCTAAGGACGCTACCATGATATTGATATCAAGTTGAAGGCCCCTTGGGGGTTGAGAAGCTCACATGGGAGGTCAATAGTAATCTTATTATACCTATGTTGACATGTAGTTCTGAGGCATAAGGTTGACTAATCCTTAGCCTACTCGGTGCCAGACACTACTCCCAAAACCATGCATATGCTCTCTATCATTTTTTAACGAAGCTAAACCATTGTCTAGTGACGAAGCTAGCTCGTGGCATAGACGCATAAATCTGGAACCATAACATGAGGAGCCTTGGACTCAAACCATCCCACAAGCTGAAAATAGTGAGAGTATAGACTCCAAAACCATGTGGTAAGCTAATGACATAAATTTTAGATAAATCCTGAAACATACATGATTATATGGGCTTGCCCAATACTTAAAAATTCTTGACATAGACTTAATCATTCAAAAACATGAAAATGCACATGGGTAATTCGAAATCATACTATCATCATATACATCTCATCATGCTAGAATACATATATCATAGATCTCAACTTTCATGAACTTTTACGGATGAGCATCATAATTTATAAAACATGAAAACATGATTTATAATTGAAAGCATTGTAAAATATGTCCATTAATCATAATTCAACATTAGAAACATGCATAGATCATACCCATAATTGATACTTAGGAAATTCACAAGTTATGTTAAAACCCCATAGATTCATCAACTAGGATTTCAACTAGGATTTCATGAATTGAAGAGGGATTGGGCATGGGTGTGGATGGACACACTCATTCATAACCCTATATCCCTGTAGAAATTAGATTTCACAACTCCCTTGATTGCCCAATGGAAATTTGGGGAAGAACTTGAGGAATCTAGGACTAACTGGTCTAGGCCAATTCTTCACTACTTCTATCTTTTGAGAGTCCACCTGTATGCCCTCACCTGACACCACATCACCCAAAAATGCCACTGAATTCAACCAAAACTCATATTTTCTGAACTTAGCATATAACTGATGATCCTTCAGAGTATGTAGCACCACCCTCAAATGAGCAGCATGCTCCTCCTAGCTCCTCTTGTATATGAGGATGTCATTTCTGAACACAATCATGAACATATACAAGTATGGCTTGAACACCCTATTCATCAAATTCATAAATCATAATCATGGGTAAATCATAATCATACCTTCATACTAGACATCTCATCATGCTTGAAAGCATAGATCATAATCTCAACTTTTGATGAAATTACATAGTTGGGCATCATATTTTTAAAACATTGAAATCATAATTTGTAATCAAAATAATTATAAAACATACCCATGAATATTAAAACATCATTAGAAATATGAAGAGAGTTGGCCCATGATTGAAACATAAAGAATTTCATAGGTTGGGTTAAAACCCTATGGAACAAGATACTTTATATTCATGAATCGAGAAAAGATTTGGGCATGAGAGCGAAGAGAAACTATCATTCATAACCCTACAGATATGGGTAAATCTTATTTTCACCCTTCCTTGACAGGCCAAGATATTTTGGGAAGAACTAAGGGAATTCTCAAGCTTGACCTCTAATGGAAAACTCTAATCTTCCATGCATGGAATAAAATGGCTTAAGAAAGGTTAAACAATCTTAAAACCCTCCCAACAGAGCATAAAACGACGTAGTTCAGGACCTAGGAGCTTCAGAATTATGAAAACACCCTTACTAAAACACAAAATTTGGACCCTGCCAGTCCCTCATGAGTGACCTCACGACTTGTGAGGTACTGGATGACTTGTGGAGTCCCATCCGTGAAGTCCACTAAAAATTCAAGTCTCCAACTCATCCTCCTGATCATGACCAATGTCACGAATCGTGAACTCACTTTACGGCTCGTGGATGCCTCCCATGGTCATTCCCTGACAACGAGTTCTCACCAACCATCCTCCACTTCATGAGTCACTCCACGACTCAAGGAGTCATCTGATGGGTCACTGGATGACCAATCCTATGACTTGGTGTAGCATTTCCTATTTTTACCACTCTAACCCTTGGGTTTGATCTTAGAAACCTTCAAGGTATTATATTTTCCCACTTCTAAGTGGGGCTACTGATGTCCTATAGCACACTTCCAGGTCTTTGATGGTCAACTTTTACTTGTTGGCATATTGGACACTTAGCCACAAACTCTGCTATGTTTTCTTCATGCCATTCTACCTATAGACTTCCCATAGGTCACGGTATATCTCGGTGGCACTTGGATGTATAGAATATCGGGAACCATGAGCCTCATGCAACATCTTTTCTCTCAAATCATCAACAATCGAAACACACAAATGACCCTGATATCAAAGTACTCCATCTCCCCCTTGGGAGAAGACTTCTACCTTCTGATTCTGGACCATGTCCTTCAACATAACTAAGATAAGATCTTCATCTTGCCTAGCCTTGACCTCAATCACCAAAGAGGATTCTGAACCATTTTGAACAATGGCACAACCATCCTCCGAATCAACAAGGCGAACACTTAATTGTGCAAGCATATGCACATCCTTCACCAACTCTTTCCTTCCATCTTCAACCTGAGAAGCAATATCCATGGATAGCCTGCTAATAGAATCCACCACTATATTGGCCATGCCCGAATGATAGTCCTTGAGAAGCTCTAACCACCTCCTTAGTCGGAAATTCAGGTTTTCTAAGTAAAAACATACTGAAGGCTCTTATGGTCTGTGAACACATCTACATGCACCCCATTCAAGTTGTGCCTCCAAATCTTAAATGCTAATACCACTCTTCTAATTCTAGGTCTTGCATCGAATAATTCTTCTGGTGAGTCTTAAGCTATCTAGATGCATATGCGATGACCTCACCATGCTACATCAACACGCAACCAAGGAGAACCCTAGAGGTATCACAATACACAACAAATCAATCTTACCCTTAGGTAGGGTCAATACTAGGGCTGAAGTGAGTCGAATCTTTAACTCTTGAAAACTCTTCTCACAAGTATCTAACCACTGTAATTTAACTTTCTTCTAGGTTAACTTAGTCAATGGTGCTGCAATGGATGAAAATCATTAAGAAAACCTCCTATATTAGTTATCTGAACACAAGAAACTCCTGATATCTAAAGGATTAACTAGTCTAGGCCTATTCTTTATTGCTTCTGTCTTTTAAGAGTCTACCTGCACACCCTCACTTGGAACTACGTGACTGAAAAATGCTACTGAATCCAACCAAAACTCACACTTGCTGAATTTAGCAAATAACTGTTATCCTTGAGGGTGTGTAGCATGATTCTCAAATGAGCAGCAAGCTCCTCCTCGCTCTGAAAGTATATGAGGATGTTGTCTATGATGAAAATCACGAACATATCCAAGTATGGCTTGAACACCCTATTCATCAAATTCATTAGAGCTACAGGAGCATTCAATAGTCCAAAAGACATAACTACAAACTAACAGTGACCATATTGAGTCTTGAAGGTTGTCTTCAGATTGTCACTCTCCCTAACTCTTAGCTTATAATAACTGGACCTGAGGTCTATATTTGAGAAGCACTTAACACCCTGCAGTTGGTTAAACAAGTCATCAATTCTAGGGACGAGATACTTGTTCTTGATTGTAACCTTATTCAACTGCCAGTAGTCAATGCACATAGGAAGAGACCCATCCTTCATTCGAAAAATAGAACTGGTGCACCCGACAGGGTCTTGCTAGGTCTGATAAAGCCCTTATCTAAGAGATCTTTCGACTACTCTTTCAACTCCTTTAGCTCAACTGGAGCCATTCTGTAATAACGAATATATATAGGCTACGTATTGATAAGAAGGTCAACACAATTGTTAATCTCCCGAACAGGAGGAACACCTAACGGATCATCTGGGAAAACTTTCGAATACTCACCCACTATAGGAACTGAATGGAGAGTCGGGGTCTTGGATGTAGCATCCTTTACCCAAAGTAGATGGTAAACACAACCTTTAGAAATAATCTTTCTAGACTTAAAGTGGGAAATGAAGCGACCTACAGGCACAACTGGACTACCCTTCCATTTTAGGACTGGCTCACCCAAAAATCAAAACTCTACAGTACAGGTTCTGCAATTCACTGAGGCATAACATGCATGCAATCAATCCATACCAAAGATAATCTCAAAATAAATTATGTTTAACTCTACTAAATTGTCTGATGTGACTTTCTAAAGGACTGTGACAGGGCAATTTCTGTATACCGTCGAGCTATAACTGAGTTATTGACTTAAGCAGAGACTGAGAGGGGTTTTAATATGATTTCGGGACTAGCTCTGAAACTAGTAAAAACATAGGGCATCACAAAAGATAAGGTAGCCCATGGATCTAACAATAAATAAACATCAATATGGAATACTCATGGCATACCAGTGACGATGTTCAAAGAGTCCTCTTGCTACTATCGTGATGAGATGGCATAAAATTTGTTTTGACGCTGACCACCACCTACACTAGTGGATGCACTCTACTAAGCTGAGCATGCTGGTGGAGCTACTGAAGTATTAACTAGGTCGCGGTCTCTACCATGGACCTGTCTGGCCGTTGAACAATATCTGAGCATGTGATCAGGCTTCCCACAGCCAAAACATGCCCTTGAACCTTCTAAGCACTATTTGGTGTGCCTCCTACCACAACTATCACAAACTGGAATGCTGAGCGCTATTTGGTGTGCCTCCTAGGGCTAATAATTGATGATTGGACTGCTGATGATGTTCGCCACCAGACCTCTGCTGGGAAAACCCCAAAATTGTCTGTCTTGGCCCTCTTGGCCTCTCTCTCCCTCTCCCTCACCTACACTACCTCCATCTACTGCGCATACAAGACCAATAGGGAGAAGTTAATGTTTTGATGAAGCATAACGGTCTTGTAGTCCTTGACCAAATAATCCGCTACCCCATTCACAAATTTGTTCACCCAAGCCCCCTAATCTTCCACTCTCTCGTGTATACTTAGACAATCGAGTGAACTCTAGAGTGTACTCCTGGAAGGTCATGTTTTTCTATTTTAGATTCATGAACTCAGCTGTCTAGATTTCCCTCATCTCCTGGGAAAATAGTTGGTCTAAGAAGTTGATGAGAAACTCATCCCAACCAATGGGAGCCATTTTGACTCCTCGGCTATCCTTCCACTGCTAATACCAAATATGTATGACTCCTTTCAACTGATAGGAGGCTAAGTCTGCACACTCCTCTCTCGACACCCCCATAATCTGGGTGATCTTCTAGATCTCCTCTATGAAGTCATGTGGCTCCTCCTCTACTCTCGATCCAAGGAACATAGGGGGATTCATCCTGAGGAAATCCTGGACTCTAGCCTCCGTTGCATTCCCATTTTACTGAACATAGGCCACTTCCTGCTGATTTTCTAAGCGGTCAACGCCTACGCCAATATCTGAATGGCTTCCCTAAGCTCAACATGGGCAACCTGCACCGGCATGGGATCTGCTGGGGCTTGCGGGTCCTACTGGTGTCCAACTCTATATCCATCCTCATTGCCATTTCAATTTTCTTTCCTTCTTCTATTCATATGGTGTGGTGGCATGATTTTTCAAACACGTACAACACGAGTTAAAAGGATAGGGAGATACTTCAACACATGACAAAGATCACGAAAGAAGGGAAATTTTCTAAAAGGTTTCGTAGCCTCTTCATCATAAGTGCGGCATTCTTCACACCCATGAAAAAGACTCTACTTAACGCATCTTTCAGATACCCTAGGACACTTCAAAACCTAATTCTCTGAAATCAAGTTTTTCATGACCCGAACATAGGCCCGTATTGAGATATGGAACCTAGAACCATAAATGGCCCCAGGTCAACATATGGCATGAACATGACCATTAAAGATCATTATAAACAAGCTAATAACTAAATTGTGCAATAGCGGAAATCTTAATAACAAATGTTTGTCCAACAGAAACATCACAACACAAGAATCTAAAGCTTAATAGACAAGTCTTAATCTGTAATAACGAGCTAATGGGACAACACCCCAACTAGCTCACTAGAAATCTGAAACTGAAAAATAACATAGCTCAACTAACTAAAGGTCCTTGAAGGATGAGGACTCGCCAACTAGAGAACTGGATTCGAGCTTGGAAAATTGACTAGTGGCGAGACTGAGTCTGAACGTCTTAACCTGTATCATGAAATGATATAGCATAGAGTATACAGTCAATACTTGGAATGTACTGAGTATACAAAGTAAGTAAAACTTGTTGAGTAAGTAAAAAGCGAAATCATGCATATCATAAATCATATCATCATAAGATTGTTAGAGTAAAGGCTGCATGTTGATATCTGAAAATATGAATATACATAAAGTAGATCTCATAACTAAATTGAATGATCCAAGGCTGGGACTGAAATTTTAAGTAAAAATGATAACTTGATCATTGGGTCAAACCTGCTGAAAACATAATATCATAACTGATAAACATGCATAATTGAAATCATGCAGAACAATGGGAGACTTGTCCCATAACCAACACTATCACGATAGAGCTTATGTGATCCCAACTGTTACACTCAAGTGGGCAGAACTATCCAAAGCCTTGCAAGGGCTAAGGGCACTACCAAAATATCGATATCAAGCCGAAGACCCCGTGGGGCAGGGGAAAACTCTCTTGAGAGGTCCAAATGTAAATATATAAACCTACATTGGCGCATAGTTTTGAGAGCGGGGAACCTTGGAACCCCAAACCTACTGGGTGCTACACATCGCTCCCAAAAACATGAAAAGTGCTCTCCATCATTTTTCAACGAAGCTAAAACCATCATTTTTCAATGAAGCCGATAATGAAATTACATGCATAGTTTGAAATCTGAACATGGGGAGTCTTGACTTCAAAATATATCATAAGTTGTAGTGGAAGTCTTGACTCCAAAACATATGATAAGCCGATCTTATTAGCCTTGGCTAATTCATGAAAACATACTTAACTTGTGTGGGCTTGCCCAAATCTTAGAATCATGCATACTTGAAATAGACTTAATAAGTCAAAATCATATATTCATACATGGGTAATTTGAAAACATTTAATCATTCCAGATATCTAAGCATACTTTAAATCATGGATCATAAACTTGACTTCTTATGAAGCTTGCATATTTGGGCATAATTTTTTTAAAACTTGAAATCATGAATTTATAATCAATTAGTAATAAAATCTGCCCATGAATCTTAAAACATGCTTTGACACATGAAGGGAACGACCCATGAATAAAGTATAAATAATTTCATAAACTTCAATTAAAACCACATAAGATAAAACACTTGAATTCATGAACTTGATGAGAAATTTGGGCATGAGAGTGGAAGGAAACTCTCATTCATGGCCCTACATACCTAGGTAAGATGAATTTATACCCTTCCTCTAAAGCCCAAGACATCTGGGGAAGAGCTTGAAGAATTCTAGGCTTGATCTCCTATGGAATACGCTAAACTTGCATGCGTTGGAAGGGAATGGGTTACAATAAGCTAAACCCTTTTATAAAACTCCTAACAGAGCTTAAAACAACGTATTTTAGTGCTTAGGAGCTTGGGAATTATGAAAACACCCTTACTAATTTCGTAGAAAAACTGCCATTGCTAGTCCCAAGGAGTGACTGGACGAGTCATTACCAAACTATACGACTCATGCTCCAACTCTTTGTCACCACTGGACAAATTCCGCTCTTGCTGAACTGCTTCAACTAATGATTGACATGACGATTCATTAACAGGGACGACGACTCATTACTTTGTTTCATTTTCACCACTATAAATCTCATCCTTCAATCCAACCATCTTGACAACGACCCACTTGATGAGTCATGAAGTGACACCACGAATCATTCCTTAACTCATTAAGTCTCCTGATTTGAAATTTCCTCAGCACATAATAGGCACACTAATGACTCGTTGAGCTAAATGATGAGTTGTTTCACCATTCGTGGTAACCCCTTGACAATGATTCTTTAGAATCCTGGCATCACTTGATCGGCCACTGAACGATTTGTATAGTGACCTGATGAGTCACTTAACAAGTCATTTTGTGACCTGGCACAGCTTTCCTGTTTTCTCCGCTTCAACCCTTGGGTCTAATGTTAGGGACTTTCAGGATATTATAATTTCAAACTGTTGTTTTACTAGCATGTTTTACTTACTCTACATACTTATTACATTCAAAGTACCGACTGCATACTCTATGTTATATCATCTCATGATATAGATTTGGGTGCAAAATCTCAGCCTCGACGTTAGCCCCACTCCCTCTTCAGTCCAGTTTAGTCTCAGTTTGGGTGCGTCTTCATCTTCCGGGGACTCTTATCAACCTTATGTTTTTATGTTTATGTCCTTTATGTTTAAAAATTTATTAGAGCTAATTAGGGGTTTTGTCCCTTAAACTTATAGTATGTGTAGAGGCTTTTAGACTAGATGTCTAGACTTGAACTTTGTGACTTGTTGACATAATTTTGTCATATTATGATATGATAGACTTTTGTTTTTTCTTGCTCCTCAATTTACTTCCTCTTATTTATATGCTCTTAATCATGTTATGTATGTGTCATGGGTTAGCTTGTATCACGACCCGAACTGAGACCCTGCATCGTGATACAGGACCTAGAACCACGAATAGCTCTAAACTAACCCATGGTACTTATATAGCATGATTTAAGGGCATTGAAAATTGGAATTAAAGCATAAACATAATATAAGTATAAATCTTTAACATATAGCATACAAAATTAGGAAAGTCTAATAGTCAACAACGTTGATCATCTAATACATAATTGTTTGAAAGCCTCTATACATAAGATGAGTTGATGGGACAACATCCCCAACTTGCTCGCAAAGTCTGAAACTACAAGCCATAGATATAAAGCATAAACTGATAAATGTACTCGAAAGATGAGGACTCATTAAGACCGGGAAATAGTTGGACTGCTTGGGAGTGATCTAGCGATGGGACTGAGATGGATCACCTGAACCGATATCATGAGCGATTAGCATAGAGTATGTAGTCAGAACTTTAAATATAATGAGTATGTAGAGAAAGTAAACATGCTAGTTAAATGGTAGTATGAAATGAATAAAATCAAGATAGATCATGCGGGTAAGGACAACATTCTAAAAGCCTTACATTTGAAATATGCATAATCATAAGTTATTCATCATAAGCTGAACATAATTAACCAAGGTTTAGAAATAGAAATCATATAGTGTAATATACATGAAAACATAAGTGAAAACTCATAAACTGATCAATGGGTCAACAATTCTATTTGACATAATATCATAAGACATGAACATCAATAAATGAAAACATGAGAAACAATGGGAAGCTTCGTGTTAATCGACACCATCATGATAGAGCTTAGATGATGTTTCAAGTATCTCGCTTAAATTGGCAGAGGCATCCCAAGCTTGCCAAGGCAAAAAATGATTAAGGTGTGATATCACTCGTGAATCCCTGTAGGGCTTGAACATGATTATATACCTATAGTAGCACGTAGTTCTGAAACCCAAGGGTTTCCTGAACCCCTAGCATACTTCGTGCTAGACTCTAGTCCCAAAAAATATGCACATGACTCATAATCATTATTGTGAAAACATACTTAAACTTTCATGGGATAGCTGAAACATGAAATTATAATCATACTTGACATGCGTGAAATATTTGTGACAAGATGCCATAGAATTGGCCATCATACTTGAACTTGAATTTCATGAAAATAATACATGCTTGAATCAAACTACAAAACTTCAAAATCATGGGATCATAAGTATAGAATTCACAAAATATTCATGCATACTTGGTAATTCATCATACTCGAAATCATGGACTCAAAAGCTTGAAATTCATAAATCATGCATAATAGGGCATAATATTCATAAACGTAAAATCATGTATTAGTAAGTAAGTTGAGGGATAAATCTTTCCTAATAGACTTAAAACATCAACTGAAACATGAGAGGATTGAACCCATAGAGGTAGCATGGAAGATTTCAGGAAAATTTGGTAAAACCCTAGATTTTTACATGACATGCTTAGGGCCTTGAAATCATAGAATTGCGATGAAATTGGTGTTACATCTCAAAAAATTTTGTTGATTATTTTATGTTTGTATGTCATATTAGGGGATGTATGGGTTGTATATTAGTCTTACCTGAGGAGGAAAACATGTACAAAGGGAAGAGCATAAAGTATGCGAAGTTTATAAGTAAGGGTCAAATTTAAATAATCATATCTCCCAATCTATATTGAGTTATAAGCCCTACGAACTATCACATTAGATGCATTTGAGTCTAGTTTTCAGGATATCAAACCGCTCCTCAATCAACATTTGGAGTAAAAAGTTATGGGCATTTTACTGAGACACTGTCAAGCAGTGATTGTACGCGCGCCGCCCACCGCCCCACCTCTTATCTATTCTAAGTCACAAGTTTCCTAATTCATTTTAAACATATCCAAATGTGAGCATCTTGCTTAAGACCTTATCTCCTCTCTATTTTCAAGCATAGGTGAAGGCAATCAATCCATTGAAACACCTTGGAATTTCAAGACAAATTCCGGGAGGAAGATCCTGAAGCTTCAAGGATTATTTCTGGCGGACTTTTTTGTGTGATTGCAGCAAGTTGTGGTTCTTTCTGAGCAAAGTAAATAGGAAGAACATACTCCCACTTTATCTAAGGATATCTCCAAGAAAGTGTAACTGATTCCCTCTTTCATTTCAATATGTTTAGTGAAAGAGAACTTAGAGAAAGTTTGTAATATTGTGTTGCTGCGTTTTTGATGATATTCTGGGTAGTGGAGATTCATGAAAACTTCTCATACTTTGAAGAAAACCATCTCCATGTAGAGGTAAGCATCCTACCCTTTGATTTCCATGAAAAATGTGAAGGAAAAATTGAAGGGAAACTTGTAGCATAGAATTGATGTGTTCTTGTTGTATGTCGTGTGGTGCTTGCTTCCCAGTCCTTCCAGAACATTTACCGGTCTTGAGCAGATTGTTTCTCCTCCAAACTCTTTCTGCTTCCAGCCATAACTAAGAGGAAATCATAGTGTAACCTCCCATCAAAAATCAATACAAATTTGGATAAAGATTTGGTATAGTTTCGGAGGCTAGTTCTATGGAGAATGTTAATCTTGTTGGCTGTGTTTTTGCGGTTTTATTTGCTACATTTCTGCATAGTAGCAAGCTAGGATATATTTCCATCTTTTATAGGATTTAAGGAAAGAGGAAGGTAAGTGTTTCAACTTGCTTTATACTCAACTTCGCAAGCTAAAGTAAGAATTGATATGTGTTTCGTGTGATATTTGAGTGAGGTTGCTACCCGCGTTTGGAAGGTTATAACAGCCATATAGATTCGTGCACTTAGACAAAAGTTGGAAAGAATAGACCTCACCTTAGTAGAATTTAAACATTAAAAGAAGGTAAGCAAAACTCTCTTGAATTCCCTCAAGATTAAGATGCCTAAGGTATGTAGAATTGCTGAAACATTTTCTTGTGATTTGGCTGTTTTGTTGTATGTTTTTGGGGACATGAATTGTTATTGGGAACTTGATCTAAATCAGTCCTCACTCCATGAGATATAAGCAAGGAAGTTAAACATATCGGTGTTGCTAGCAAGAGGGAGAAATTGGCTAAAAAGAAACGACAATGCGTGGTATGTAAAGGTATAAATATTCTTCTTTTTCAAGCATGAAATCTTGTTGTTGAAAGGGACAATGTCCCTATGTTTTTTGATTTCTATTGAGGCATATATAATTCTGCCCACAGTGTTAAAAATAAAAAGCTTGAAAAGTTGAATGTGAAAGAAGTGCATGAATATAAAATGAAAGATGAATTATTTACGATTATTGTCATAGTTGTAAATCGAGCCTGAAGTCCCCTCAGTCTGGGCATTGTGAGCTGGTCCATTTTATTATGTCATGCATGTGATACCAAATGTTTTTAAAAGTTTGGTTTCCAAGAGAATTTGGTAAAAATGGCAAGACGACAATGCACAAATTAACGTAATGCTAGAAATGATTTTGAGATAAATCAGGGTAAATGAGAATAAAGAAATGCAAATTCTTTATGTTATTTTTCCATCCTCTTATACACATGTTTTAAGGTATATAAGGTAAAGAGGATATTCCTCGATTCCTCTCCCTTTTACTAACTGGCTAGTTAATGAGTTTTCAAACCAACTAATATGTTGAACTTGAAAAGTAGAACTTGAATGTGTAAACTGTTGATATGTCTATGGAACCATCTTTATGGGAAGGTTATACAATGTTTCATATGTTAGCAGGTTATAGGAAAATAAGAATCTATATATATATACTTATGCTTACTACACGCTAAGGCAACAAGAATTGTCTTTAGAATGTCGGTGTAAGGTTACTAGAACTCTTATGCTATCTTATCCTCATGAGATTCACCAAGGCATCGAGTAAAATAAGTGGTCTAAATACGTTATGTGGTAAGATGATATAATGAATATTATGTGACAACCTTATACGAATTAATTAGAGTTGAACATATGTAAATATTAACTTAAGATAGAGAAAAGCTCTCTGTTATGCCCCTAAACAATTACGTTAACTTAATTATCCTGAGTATTGAATTTTCTTCCAAGTATTTTACCCCAGTGTGGTACATCAACTAGAGTATCTTTATTTTACCCCGGTATGGCACACCGACAGGATGGATTTTAACAGGTATGGTACTCCAGCTGGAGATATATTTATTTTACCTTCGTATGATACACTGGCTGGAGATATTTTATATATTGATTCATAGTTGACTAGTTTTCATCATTACATTTGTTGCTTTTTCTTGTTCATTACTTGATTGCATTTTCACCAAAATATAGAGTTATTATCAGGTTTCAATTTACAGGATTCTAGGTTGTTACTATTCCTTATTCCTAGTTTAGTTATCCTGAGTTCACTTCTGCTATAGTGAGTTGTTATTAGTTACAGGTTGCAGAGTTTCTGGTTATCTTTATCCTTTATATGTTTATGCGTTGATGTAGTGATTAAAATATTGCTATATCACATTTAAAGTTTTACCCTTATATAATAGTACATGTCATTTGTATTGATGTCCCTTCGCTTGGTGACCAGCGTTCGTGCTGTAGGTGCATGTGGAGGTCGAGATTGCCAGTTTTTGTAGCGGTTCATGAGATTAGCGGATATGTTGGTATGCTTCTTTCTTATAGAGATAGGGCTTAGTTATTTCAGCGTGAGTTTTGAGTTGCAGTTATGGGTAGGTCGAAGCCCCGTTCTGGCCATCAGTTTCAGTTTACCCTTTAGCGGCTTTATGGACTTAGTGTGTACAGTATTATTTTCTTTTATGGCCTTGTCGGCTTTTCATGGCTTGGTTTAGCATAGTCATAGCCTTATCAACATTTCAATTATTTATCTGTATTGTTAAGAACTTTTGGGTCCATTTTGTACTAAATTTGATTATGATAGGTGTCCTACACGGCCTAAGTGGTACAGTTATATACGAGGTATAGCCGGCATCCCGGTCAGTCGGGTATTGGGAGCCAGTCGAGCCCTCTCCTAGTTTTGGAGCATGATAAACTTTGTATGAAAGCAAAGTCATATCCTAGGGAGTCCACAATACATGTCTAATAGAGTCTTGCTTATAGGTATGTTGTGCATCATACTTATAATCAGGAGGCTTAGGACATTTAGGAGTTGTTTCACTTTTTTCGTTAATATATCCTGCTATAGAGCGCGGTTGTAAGTGATGTTTGAAAGATACATCGTTCTTATGTTTCAAGATTCACCTTTAGGAAGGCAGATGGCTATGAGATTTATCAGCACTAATGTTGGAAAGATCCCCACTCGCCCTTCTGTCGATCTGAGAAATAGATTAGAGGCTCAAAGTGAGTTTTCTACACCACAGTACCATAGTTCATCCAAGTACCAGTCGATGCTAATTTGGGAAGGGATTCAACCCCTCCTGTTGTTCTAGTTTTGGTAGAGCCAAAAGAAGGTAGAGTTGTTCATCCAACAACACCTTTTGTACCTTTAGGTGTATCAGAGCGCGGAGATTTTGAGAAAGCATTTCAGATGTTCACCCAAGTGATGGTGATTCAAAAGTAGCAGTTGGGTTCAATAACAGGGCCAGGGAGAGTACCTTTTAAAACTCTAGGGCCTGTGAGTTTTGAGCCTAAATTCCCTTGCCTTTACGGATCAGTACTTTCCATGGGAACTTCGATGGTTTTGAGTTGATTAAACTTTGCAGCTAGAGTAGGGTAGGAGGAGTGTTTGTGAATATATCCTAAGTTAGTGCTCTAGAGATGGTATGGAATATGAGGGCTAGAGTCTATTGATTGCAGATTTAGGACCCCATCTGGTTCGAGAATGTTTTGGGGGTGACTACCCAAACAAATATGGCTATTGCCCGAATGCAAGAGTTTTCTCAAAAAAATGGAAGATTTGATTTATCATTTCCTAAGTACTAATAGAGAAGTAGAACATAGTAAGAAGACAAGCTGAATAGGATCATTTAAGGCCTCTCATAGTGTTTTAAGTTCTTAGTTTACCAGACATTCAGTTTCTTCTAGAGATTTAGTCCCTTCTTTGTCGCAAAGATCATATTTTAGTTCTCTATATCAAAACTGACAATAATAGGTCAGGGTAAAAGCAAAGGTAAAAGAGAAATTTAAGGTTTAAGGTATGTTTCATACTGATTCTATATCTTAAGTGGCTAAGTTATGATTTTAGCTTTTTCCTGCGATATTTCCTAAAAGTGTGAACATAAAAGTGGTATTGGTGTTAATCATCACTCCTGTGGTAGAGTATAAATTTGCTTCTGGTTTGAAAAAGTTACCGATTATACGTTACTCAAGCATGTCTATCTTACTTCATACAAATAGATGGAATTGAATATGTATGGTTTGATATGAAGTGGCAACAAAAAGAGGATGTGTTATGAATATTTGGAATGTATGTTTATGACACAAGGCAAGGAAAAGTTAAAGGAATTATGGCCAAGCTACGTCTACCAACTATGACCCTCATTCAAGGATGAATGATTTTTAAGGGAGGAGGATATTACACCCCAATTTTTTTTTTAATTATTTTACATTTGTATGTCGTATTAGCAGAAGCACCGGTTGTATATTTGTTTTAGGTAAGGAAGGAAATATGTACAAAGGGAAGAGCGTAGAGTATGCGAAGTTCATAAGTAAGGGTCAAATTTAAGTAATCATATCTCCCAATCTATACTGAGTTAGGAGCCCTACAACCTTTCAAATTAAAAATATTTGAATCTAGTTTTTAAAGCATTAAAACACTCATCAATCAGAGTTCGGAGTAAAAATGTTATGGGAATTCTACTAAGGTACTATGAAGCAGTGCTGGTACGCACTCTGCCCACCGCCCCACCTCTTATGTACTCTAAGTCACAAGTTGCCCAATTCATTTTTAAAAATTTCCAAACGGGAGAAGATTTCTTAGGACCTTATTTTCCCTACATTTTCCAGAAAATATGAAGGTAATCAAGCCAATAAAACACCTTGGAATCTCAAGACAAATTTCGGGATGAAGATCGTGAACTTCAAGGATTATTTCTGCGGGACTATTTTGTATGATTACAGAAAGTTGTTGTTCTTTCTGAGAAAAGGAAAGAGAAAGAACCTGCTCCTACTTTATCTAACGATATCTCCAAGAAAGGATAAGTGATTCCCTCTTTCATTTCTATAAGTTTAGTGAAAGGGAACTTAGAGAAAGTGTGTAATATTGTGTTGTTGAAACTGTTGGGTTGCTGCATTTTTGATGAAATTCTGCGTAGTGGAGATTGACGAACACCTATAATACTTCGTATAATAACATCTCCATGTAGAGGTAAGCATCCTACCCTTTGATTTCCATGAAAATTGTGAAGGAAAACTTGAAGAGAAACTTGTAGTATTGAATTGTTGTGTTCTTGTTGTATGTTGTGGTGCTTGCTGCCCAGTTTTTCCAGAACATTTCCAGGTCGTGAGCAGCTTGTTTCTCCTCCAAACACTCTATACTTCCAGAAATAACTAAGAGGAAAATCATGGTGTAAATATCTCTCAAAAATCAAGACAATTTTGGATAAAGATTTGTGAAGCTTCGGAGGATAGTTCTACGGAGAAAGTTAATCTTGTTGGCTGTGTTTTTGCTGCGTTTATGGTCAGTGGCAAGCTATGATATATTTCCATATTTTATAGGAGTTAAATGCAAGAGGAAGTTAAATGTTTCTACTTGCTTTATCCACTAAAATTTGCAAGCTAATATAAGAAAATGAAGTGAAAATTGATATGTGTTTTGTGTGATATTTGAGTGAAGTTGCTGCCCATTTTAGGGAGGTTATAATAGTCATATAGAAGATTGAATTTTTCCAAATGTTGGATGGAATAAACCTCACCTTTGTGGAAGTTAAATATCAAAAGAAGATAAACAAAACTCTCTTTAATTCCCTCAATTTTAAGAGGCCTAAGTTATGTACAACTGCTGAAATATTGTCTTGTGATGTTGCTGTTTTGTTGTACATTTTTAGAGACATGAATTGATATTGGGAAATTGACATAAATCAGTCCTCACTCCATGGGATGTAATCAAGGAATTTGAAGCTGTCGGAGTTGCTAGCAAGCGGGAGAAATTGGCTAAAAAGACGAGACGATGCAAGGTATGTAAAGGCGTAAATATTTTTAATTTTAAAGCATAAAATCTTGTTGTTGAAAGGACCAATGTCCCTATATTTTTGAACTCCTATTGAGTCATATATAATTCTGTCCACATGTTAAAAATACTAGATAACAAGCTTGAAAATTGAAAGTTTTGGAAGTAAATGAAGATAAAATGAAAAACGAATTGTTTACGATTATTGTCGTAGTTATAAATCGTGTATGAAGACCTCTCAGTGTGGGCACTGTGAGCTTTTCCTTTATATTATTTCATGCATGTGATATCAAATGTGATTAAAAGTATAGTTTCTAAGATAAATTGGTAAAAAGAGCAAGAAAACGAAGCACGAACACACTTAACGCTAGAAAATGATTTTAAGCTAAATAAGGATAAATGAGAATAAAGAAATAGAAGTGCCTTAAGATAGTTGAACACCATATCATACACATTTTAAAAGATATATAAGGTCAAGAGGATATTCCCCGATTCCTTTCCCTTTGGCTAACCAGCTAGTTAATGAGTTTTCAAGCCAACCGATAAGTTGAACTTGAAAAATAGAACTCGAATATGTAAACTGTTGATATGTCTATCGAACCTTCTCTATGGGAAGGTCATACAAAGTTTCATAATGTTAGCAAGTTATAGGAAAATAAGAATATATATATACACACCCGCTTATTCTTAAATTCAAGCTACATGCTAAGGAAATAAGAATTGTCTTTAGATTGTCGACATAAGGTTACTAGAACTCTTGTGCTATCTTAACCTCCTAAGATTCGCCAAGGCATCAAGTAAGATAAGTTGTCTAAATGCATTATGTGGTAATATGATTTAATTAATATTATGTGGCGACCTTCTACGAATTAATTAGAGTTGAATATTTATAAAATAGTAACTTAAGATAAAGAGAGACTCTCTGTTATGCCCGTAAACAATTATCTTAACTTAATTATCCTAAGTATTGAATTGTCTTTCAAGTCGTAACAAGGTTATTCATAAAACATTCTAAGATGCCTAAAATGATGTTAGGCTTTCTTAAGCTCCTCTGTTTGTTGCCAAGTTTGTGTAAGTTACCCTAATGTTGTTCAAATTACAGCTATAGGTCTTTATTTTCCTATAAGGAAGTCCTTAAAGAATTTCTTGCTAAGTTTAAGCTAAAGACCTACAAAGCTCAGATTGATATGTTATGTCTTCACGTTCATAATTTGCGCTGAAACGTATGACTCTAATGTAAGCCATTTCAAGTAATCATATTATGAGAACCTTGCTAACGACTCAGACAAGTATTTAAATTTCCAATAAGTCTAAGAACTCAAGTCTTTATAAGTCCCTTCAGCAAGAAGTATTAATGTATGCAATTCTCATGTTATACCACATAGTTATACTCAAGTCACACGTCTTTATGTTCAGCTCTTGTCGAGTTATTATTTAAATTTCTTAATCTAGAAAAGAGTCCTTCTCACGTATACATGTTCCCAATGTGTAGACAAGTGTAGATGCAAGTTTTCTACCAGTCAATTAAGTTTAGAACTCAGATCAGATACTCTATGTGAATGTCCTAGACATGTGTAAAACTTTAGCCTCTCAGATATGAATGGTTATGTATCTAGCTAAAAGCTCTTTTCGGTCGAGGCAGTATGTAGTTGTTCCAGCAGATTACCCGAGAAGGGTTATTATTGAGTCACTAGGGTCAGAGGTTGACATGGTTACCCACCTTTCCATGTATGTCTTATAAGATATGTGATTCCACGGGGATATTTTCATAGCCCCTTTTCTTTAAGCCGAATGATAAGTTACCGAGTTTCCAAGCTCTAAAGTCCTTTCGAACATGGTCTATAAAATTTTGTTGAAACTCTTATGACGTTCGCACCTTATAATTATACAAGTCTTGAATACATGCATTTAAGTGCTCTTTGCTAGCTTTACATGTTATGTGTATTCTCTTGCAATCATATGTTATGAAAGAGGCGTATTCAAGCCACATATTTAGCATTTATCATTGCTATGCTATATGTGCTAAATTGACTCAGTATAAGCCCTACCGGCTCAATATATGATTATGATTAATTTTTTTTATTCTACCCCGGTGTGGTACACCAACTGGACGTATCTTAATTTCACCTCGATATGGTACACTAGCTGGAGATATTTTTATTTTATCCCGGTATGATACACTAGTTAGAGATATTTTTATTTTGTCCCAGTATGGTACATCGGATGGAGATATTTTTATTTTACCTTGGTATGATAGACCGACTGGATATATTTTATATATGGATTTATGGTTGGCTAATTGCCAGCATTATAATTATAACTTTTTCTTGTGCATTACTTGCTTGCATTTTCACCTCAATATAAAGTTATTATCCGATTTCAGTTTGTAGGATTCTAGGTTGTTACTATTCCTTGTTCCTAGTTTCGTTATCATGAGTTCACTTCGGTTATAGTGATTTGTTATCAGTTACAGGTTGCAGAGTTCTAGGTTATCTTTATCCTTTATATGTTTATGATTTAATTTAGTTATTATAATATTGTTATCTCATATTTATAGTTTTAACCTTACATACAAGTACATTTCATTTGTACTAACGTTCCTTCACTCGGGGACCAGCGTTGGTGCTGTAGGTGTAGGTGGAGACCGAGATTGTCAGTTGTTGTAGCAGTTCATGAGATTAGGGGATGTGTTGGTATGCTGTTTTCTTCTAGATCTAGGGCTTAATTATTTCAGTGTGAATTTTGAGTTGTTATGGGTAGGTTCAACCCCTGTTCTGACCAGGAGTTTTAGTTTGATTTTCTATGGCTTGGTTTAGCACAGTCACAGCCTTATCAATATTTCAGTTATTTATCCTATATTGTTAAGAACTTTTAAGTCTAATTTGTACTCCAGTTGATTTTGATAGGTGGTCTGGACGACCTAAGTGTTATAAATATGGATGAGGTATAGCTGGCTCCTTGGTCAGTCAAGTAGAGTTACTCGATGTGACAATAGGGCATGAGGGTGGAAGAATTTCTCCCATTCATAATCTTACATACCTGGGCTTGAAGAATGCTCAACTTTTTTAGAGACCCAAAGGGAATTGAGGGGAAGATTTGATGAACCCTAGCTTCTCTTGAGGGGATTTGATCTTCACATAAGGGTGTTAGGAGTCGAATGAGGGTTTAGGATGATTAAAACCCTTAAAAACACCCTTTAAAATTACTTAGTTTTGGTGTTAAGAACTTAGAAATTATGAAAACACCAAAGACCCAACAGGAAAATACTCACTAACAAACCCAACGAGTTACTGAATGACCCGTTGGGAGACTTGACAGGTCTTCCCCTATCCTGTTGCCACTAGCAAATTCTTCTCTAATTTTCTGATCCTCTCTTGATGCCTCTCTTAACGATTCATCGTGTCACTTAATGGGTCACTTAACTAGTTGTCATGACTCTCTAAAACTTAGCTTTTCACCACTTTCATGCACGTAATGGGTCACTCAACAATCCATCAAGTGACATAACGGGTCACTTGATAACTCGTCCTCTGACATGGTGGAGGTTTTCATGTTTTCTCCTATTCAATCCTTGGGTCTTATCTTAGAGACTTTTGGCATGTTACATTATCTCCCTATCACAGCCTAAACATAGGCCCGAGTCGAGACACTGGACAAAGAACCCCGAGAGGCTCCAAGTCGACCCATGGAATGAACATGATATCGAAAATCAACATAATCAAGTGGAAGTCTAGCATGTCTAATAAAGCGGAAGTCTGAAAATATTATAACATCTGAATACATAAAACAAGGCTGAAACTGAATACATGTAATGTTTGAAAACTCTCTACTACTGACGAGTTGATGGGACAAGACCCTAACTAACTCTCTATAGTCTTAAACTAAAAATACACAATACACCTGATAAAAGGGCCCTCAGAAGATGAGGACTTACCCACTGAGACTGAAAGATGCTAATGCTGATAGTTTGGCTATTGGCGGACTGAGTCTGAATATCCGAGCTTGTATCATGAAATAATACAGCTTAATGTATATGGTCAGTATATGGAATGTATCGAGTATGTAAAGTAAGTAAAACCACTAAGTAAATAAACTCAGTGATCATGCATAACATAAAACATTTCATCATAAGAGTCTGAGAGTAGGGCTTGCATGCTATTATCTGAAAACATGATTTAAACATAACTGAATATCATAATTGAATGGAATGACCTAAAGCTGAAAACTGATAATCATAAGTAAAACTGAACATTGGGTCAGACCTATTGAAAATGTAATATCATGACTGATAAACATGCGTAACTGAAATCATGAGGAAATAAGAGGGACTTGTCATATAACCGACATTACGACATAGAGCTTTCGTGGTCTTGACTATTACACTCAAGTGTGTAGAGCCGTCCAAAGGCTTGTTAGGGATAAAGACGCTATCATGATATCTATATCAAGCTCAAGGCCCCTTGGGGGCTGGGGAAGCTTACAAGGAAGGTCCCAAAGTATATATGTAAAACTACGTTGGCGTGTAGTTCTGAGGCACAGGGTTGACTGACCCTTAGCCTACTCGGTGCTAGACACTACTCCCAAAAAATCCATATGCTCTCCATCATTTTTCAATGAAGCTAACTATCTTCTAGTGACAAAGCTGACTCATAACAAACATGCATAAATCTGAAATCATAACATGAGGAGCCTTTGCTCAAACCATACTACAAGCTGAAAAGAGTTGGAGTCTAGACTCCAAAATTCATGTGGTAAGCTAATACATAAAATTTAGATAAATCATGAAAAATACTTGATCATATGAGCTTGCCCAATACTTAAACATGCTTGACATAGTCTTGATCATTCAAAACATGAACATGGACATGGGTAATTAGAAATCATACTTTCATCATATACATCTCATCATGCTTGAATACATATATCATAAATTTTAACTTTCATGAACTTTTATGGATGGGCATCATAATATATAAAACTTGAAAACATACTTTATAGTTGAAGATGTTGTATAATATGCCCATTAATCATAATTCAACATTAGAAACATGCATAGATGATACTCATGATTGATACTTAGAGAATTCACATGTTGGGTTAAAACCCCGTAGATTCATCAACTAGAATTTCATGAAAATTGAAGAGAGATTGGGAATGGGTGTGAATGTATATATCCATTCATAGCCCTACATACCTGGAAGAATCTGTTTCACAAACCCTCTTGAAAGCTCAATGGATTTTGGGGAAGAACCTGATGAATCCTAAGCTTGATCACCCTTAGAAACCTCTAGGTTGCATGCATGGAAGAGGATGGGTTTTGAATGAGTTTAACCCTCTTAAAACACCCTTTTCTGAGCTTAAAATGACGTAGTATAGGACTTAGGGGCTTAGAAGTTACGGATTTTCCCTTACTAAACTCACAAGAAATTAGCTACTGTTCGAAGCAATGACCAACGTAATAAGTCATCCCTCGCTCCCACACCCGTTACTTCTCTCGTTGTTTCCTCTAATTTTCCTGTCTTAGGTCTTCTACCACGACTGGACTGGAAGTGTCATTTCTAGCTCAAATGACTCGTCGTTGCAAGCTATTGTCATCACTGCCCGTATCCTGGAAATCCTCCCAACGGGCAAATACAATGACTCATTGTTTAGAACAACGAATCGTCCCATGACTCGTGCCAGCCTTCTTTGACCAGGACCACCTTCAAAATGACCCGTTACATCAAGAAACGGGTCATTCCTAGAATAGTTCCCACAAGATCCTCTACTGCAAAACCTGACCATGGGTGGCTACCACGAGTCATTGGACCCTCCAACGAATTGTACCACGGTTTGTTCTGAGAGAAACGTCTAACTTTTCTGCTACTTTTCATTTTCACTCCCGAGTCTAGGCTTTGGAACTTCTGGGGTATTACAATATCTCCCCCTTGGAAATATTCATCCTCGAATGTGGGTGAACATACTGAAAAGTTGAGAAATGCAACTGCCATGCCAAATACTGATAATTTAAGCTGAAAACTGGCGGACTGACTGTCTTCGAACTGAACTGAATTCATGAATAACACATACATACATTGACATGAAAGAAACTGGGGAACATAGAACATGAAAATGAATAGAGTAATAGGGAGGGAACTGGTACCTCAAGCTAGAATGGTGCAGGAAGGGAATAGATGTGGGTATTTAGCCATCATATCTGCTTCGGCCTCTCACGTACCTCCCTCAACATGCTGCTTCCTCCATAAAACCTTTACTAAAGCAAATTCCTTTTTTTTATATTTTTAACTTGACGATCTAGTGTTTCCACCGGAACCTCCTCATAATTAAGACTATCCTTCACACGTACCCTCTCCACTGGAACACCTAGAGCTGGATCACCCAAACATTTCATTAAGAGCGATACATGAAAAACTGGATGAACTGAAGTTAATTCTGAGGGCAACTCCAACTTATACGCTGCCTTGCCAACCCGTTTCACAATATGGTATGGACAAACATAACGGGAACTGAGTTTCCCTCTCTTTCCAAACCTCATCACTCCCTTCATGGGAGAGACCATCAGAAACACCTAATCATCAACTTCAAAGTCTAGCTCCCTCTTCCTCACATCCGCATAGGACTTTTGGCGACTCTGAGCTATATTCAACCTGTCCCTTATAAGTTGAACTTTCTCCATGGACTCATGGACTGAATCTAGACCCACTAATGCAGCTTAACCGACTTTAAACCAACCAATAGGAGATCAACATCTTCGCCCATAGAGAGCCTCAAAAGGAGCGATCGGAATGCTAGAATGGTAGCTCTTGTTATATGCAAACTCAATGAGAGGCAAATGATCATCCCAACTACCCTTGAAACCAATCACATGCTCTCAACATATCTTCAAGAGTATAAATGGTCCACTCAGCCTGACCATCTGTCAGAGGGTGAAATGTTGTGCTAAGCTTGACCTGAGTACCGAGTCCCTTCTGAAATAATCTCCAGAACTGGAAGGTAAACTGATCACCACTATCTTCTATGATGGAAAATGGCATTCCATTCAACCAAACTAACTCCTGAATATATAACTTAGCATAATCCTCTGCTAAATCGGTAGCCTTGACTGGTAGAAAATGAGCTGCCTTAGTCAACCTGTCTATAACCACCCAAATAGAGTCATTCTGTCGACGAGTACGAGGAAAACCTGTAATGAAGTCCATATTGATTTTCTCCCACTTCCAAGTAGGGATACTAATGTCTTGGAGCAAACCTCCAAGTCTTTGATGTTCCACTTTCCTGCTGACAATTCGAACACTTAGCCACAAATTTTGCGATATCCTTTTTCATGACATTCCACCAATAGACTTCTCGTATATCATGGTACATCTTAGTGGCACCTGGATGAATAGAGTATCTGCAACCATGAGCCTCGTGCAATATCCAATCTCTCAAATCATCAACACCCAGAATACACAAGCGACCCTGATATCGAAGCATACTATCTCCCCCTTTGGAGAAAACCTCTACCTTGTAATTCTGAACAACTTCCTTCAACTTTATCAAAATAAGATCCTCGTCTTTCCTAGCTTTATCTTCATTAATTGAGGATAATTTTAACCCATTCTGAGAAAGGACACCACCATCTGTCAAGTCAACTAGAAGGACTCCTAGCCATGCAAGACGATGTACATCTTTCACTATTTCCTTTCTTTCCTCCTTTACATGGGACACACTTTCTTCTATCTAATATGATGGAAAAGTGAACTCCATGCAACTTAACTAATTCACAAATGTACAACTTAGCATAATCCTCCGTTGAATCGGTAGTTTTGACTAGTAGGAAATGGGCTGCCTTAGTCAACCTGTCTACAACTACCCAAATAGAGTCATATTGTCGACGAGTATGAGGAAACCCTGTAATAAAGTCTATATTGATATCCTTCTACTTCCAAGTAGGGATGATAATGTCTTGGAGCACACCTTCAGGTCTTCGATGCTCAACCTTCACCTTTTGACAATTTGGGCACTTAGCCACAAACTCTACTATGTCCTTCTTCATGCCATTCCACAAATAGAGTTCCTTTAGGTCACGGTACATCTTGGTGGCACCTGGATGTATAGAATATCTATAACCATGAGCCTCATGCAACATCCGCTCCCTCAGGTCATCAACACCTGATACACACAAACGACCCTGATATAAAAGCACACCATCTCCCCCTTTGGAGAAGACTTCTAACTTTAGATTCTGAATAGCTTCCTTCAACTTTACCAAAATAGGATCCTCGTCATGCCTTTATTTAAAATTGGTCACTAAGGATGGTTCTGAACCATTCTGAATAATGACACCACCATCTATCAAGTCAATGAGGCGAACCGTAAATCGTGCAAGCTGATGCATGTCTTTCACCAACTCTTTCCTCTCCTCATCTACATGGGATACACTTTCCATGGAAAGCCTTCTAAGAGCGTCTGCCACCACATTAGCCTTGCTAAGATGGTAGAAGACACTCACATAATTATCTTTAAGAAGCTCCAACCACCTCCTCTAACGTAGATTTAGGTCCTTCTGGATAAACATGTATTTTAGGCTTTTGTGGTCCATAACCACATCCACATGGATCCCCTACGAATAGTGCCTCCACATTACTGATGTTGGGCAGAATTTTATGCCCAAATGATACTCAAATGCTTCATTTCGTCTTTGTTATCTATTGTTATTTGTGCATTCTCATGTGATTTGTAGTTAAAATGTGAATTTATACTAACCAACATGATTAGTATTGTTTTGCAGGTAAAATGGAATTTTGGGAATCTAAGATACATGTTGGTTAAAATCGGGAATGGACTTGGAAGCAAGGAGTGGAAAAGGTCAAGGAAGAGTAGCAAAAATTAGGGCACCGCGATGGAGCCGTATCACGCTACCATCGCGGAGGCATTCTGCCTCGGGTGATTTAATTTTGGCCATTTCCAGTGAAGCCTCGCGTTACCTCCGTGACACGGAGGCAATGCCATGCGATGCAAGTCGTGGCATGTTGAGTACAATTACCTGGGACATCAATTTCCTGTGTAGGTGCACGATAGCACCATGGCACGTTGGCCAGGCTCCGCGATGCAGGCCGTGGCACGCCAAGGTGAAAATTCTTAGGAGCCTAATTCCAGAGAGGGTCCGCGGTACCCCCGTGGCACGGAGGGAGTGCTTCGCGATACACTCCGTGCCACGTTGCTTTGTATTCCGGAAAAAATTCCCACTAGTATAAATAGCACACCTAGGTTTTATTTTAAACGTTCTGACTTGGTTGAGCAAGAACGTGGGTTACAGGCAGTTAAGGGGACGAAAATTCTAGGGTTCTTCTCTATCTCATTCTCTTTTATCTCAATTGTTTGTATGATTTATACTCATTTGATGTTTAATCCACAAATGAGTGACTAATTCACTTCTTGCTGAGGTTAAGAACAATTGTAGTGGAATGTAATTGTTGATCATTTTAGTTTTCATCTTTTTCTTCAATGGTTGTTCTATCAATTTCTGTTCTTACTGCATTAATGTTTGGCCAATGTTAATGTATATATAAAAAATCCAATTTTGATTTTGAAAAGGAAAGAAATTGGAAAGATGTGAATTGGTAGGATATGATCTCTTCTTAGTTTGGGAAAATTGAGAATTGATTTACATTCAGAATAGAAATATATCTGAAAGTCTTATTAGTCAATTAAGGAATCGGTTTTGTATGGCTAGAACATGAAATTCTTTTATCACAAAAATGTAGATTGAAGGTTTATGATTCTTAAGTTGGATAGGAGATGAAAGTTCCAATCCATAGGCAATAATTGTTCACTAGCAACCGAAGGAAAGATTAACTGAATTGTATTGATAAATTAATTCCCTGCATGTTTGTTTTAACCTCAGCTTGCTCATTACTATTGTTCAGACTCACTTTATAATTTTTCCTTAGATTCGTATTAATTAGTAAACTCAAACTCTCAAAATCTTATTCATTTGGTTGTCTGCATTCTTAAAGATATAGTTCATTAACACTTAAGTTAATTAGTACCGTAGGTGTTAAGTTAATTAGTACCGTAGCTCAGTCCCTATGGGATCGATATTTGGCTTTACTTAAGCCACTTTACTACTTGTTCGACCACGTGCACTTGCATGTAGTCACCAAACCACTGAACAATTATCAAGGAAAATACTACCGCTGCCAAGTCGAGGTTGTGAGTCGATTAGTTCTTTTCATGTACCTTCAGCTACCTGGAACATAGGCTATAACTTCACGCCCCAAAATTGGGGTACGGTGCAACTGGCACTCGATTCATGATTGATCGAGAATCCGGCTATATGACATCTGTAACTATAACACTTAGGCCATCCAAGCCACCTGTCATAATCAACTGAAGAATAAACTGGACCGATAAGGTCTCAACAATACTAGATAAACAATCGAAATGCAACCAAGGCAATTAGTGTGCTAAACCAAGCAACAATAAGTCGATGAGGGCACAAACTGAATAACATTGTACACACTAAGTCCACAAAGCCTCTAAAGAGTAAATCGACTGATGGTCGGAACAGGGCTCCGACCTACCCATAATCGCATCTCAAAACTCAAGCATAAATAACTAAGACCTACCTCCAAGAAGAAAGGAGCATACCAACCATCTGTTGATCTCACAAACTGCTACTCAAATGGGCATCCTGACCTCTACCTGCTCATGCGGCATAAACACAGGTCCCCAAGCAAGGGGACGTCAGTACGAATGAAATGTACTGGTATGTAAGGCTGAAACTGTAAGCATGAGATAACAATCCTATAATAACAAACTTAGCACATAAACATGTAAAGGATAAATATAACCTGGAAATCTGCAACCTGTAACTGATATCAACTTACTATAACATAACTGAACTCAAGATAACTGAACTAGGAATAAGGAATGGCAACAACCTGGAATCCTGGAAACTAAAACCTGATAATAACTCTATAATAAGATGAAAATGCAATTAAGATATGCACAAGAAAGAAACTAGAACTGTAATGCCAGCGACTAGCCAACTGTAAATCCATATATAAAATTCGTCCAGCCGGTGTACCACACTAGGGTAAAATAGAAATATCTCTAGCCGATGTACCACATCGGGGTAAAATAAAAAGATCTCCAGCCGGTGTAACACATTAGGGTAAAATAAAAACATCTCCAACCGGTGTGCAATACTGGGGTAAAATAAAATCATCTCCAGCCGGTGTGCAATACCGGGGTAAAATTAAAACAATCTCAATCATAATAATTAATAGAGCCGATAAAGCTTATACTGAGTCAATTTAACACATATAGCATTGAAATGACAAATGCTTAATCTGTGGTCGTAATCAGTCTCTTTCGTAACATATAAATACAAGTGAGCACATATACCATGTAAAATTAGAAAATGTGCACATATATCACGTAAAGCTGTCAAAGTATATACAAACATGTCAACTCAGTGACTCAACGGACCTTTAGGAGGTTTAGCCAACATAAGAATTTTAGAAGACTTACAAGCAATTTCCTATAGAGAGTCTTACCAATTTAACATATCGCTTGAGTAGAAGCACATAGATTCCCATTTCTATACAATCCTTTGACATCTGTGAACTACATATATATATACCCATAGGGTGGTTCCTTTACATGTATCGACAACTATACATGGAATTTCATTGCCAAACTTATCATGTCAATGAGCACATGCAGTTCTCAATTCATTTCCCTTACTTGCAGGAAAACATGGGACTTATAACTTGAAGCTTGGAGTTATTGTCATAACGCTTAACATATACATAGAGCTGAGAGCTGAATTACAGACATACAACGTATGAGACTTCTGTCTAACGTATAAGCTCGTACTTAGTTAGTTGAGTGACCTCCAGGTGACTTCCTAGGATTAGAAGTTCTAAGCTTAACTGATCATTTTCATAGTTTGTGCTTATACTTACTTAGATATTAGGAACATTGGTACATGGGAGAATCACTCTTCTGAATTTAGGTAATTCAAATGATAACTCAAGAAGAGCTAAATATATAGACGCATCACTTGAATATAACTGAAAAAAGTTCAACTATATGTTATAATATGAAAATCATATACATTAAGATTTCTTACTGGACAGACATATAAAGACTTAAGTTCTTAGGTTGGTACGTAACTTCAAACACTTGATCGAGACATTAGCATGATTCTCGGAATATGATCTCTTGAAAACTTCTTAGATTAGCATAACACCCTTCATCATAACTTAGGGATTGGAAGACATTACTTAAGAATCTAGGATTTGGATTTTTTCAACTTGAGAATTCATAAGCAACTCTCCAAGTGCTTCCTTATAGGCAAATAAAGACTTATAACCATAATTTGGACGACGTTGGATTGACTTTCACAACTTTGTAATTAACCGAGGAGCTTACGAAAGCTTACATCATTATAAATGGATTAGAAGCTCCAAGGATCACCCTTTTCGGTCATGGAAGACAATTTCAACACTTATAATCAATAACTTAACATAAACGTTTAAGGGTATAGCAGAGAGCTTCTCTTTAACTTAAGTTACTATTTTACAAACGTTCAACTCTAGCTGATTTATACAAGGTCCTCACCTAATACTCATTATATCATTACCACATAACGTATTTATATCACTTATTTAACTTAATGCCTTGTCGACTCTCAAGAGGTTCAAATAGCACAAGAGTTACAGTAAATTTACGGCGACACTCTAAAGACAATTCTTGTTGCCCTAGCGTGTAACTTGAACACAGGAATAAGCGTAAATATATATTTATTTTTGTATAATGTTCTAACATTAATAAACTGTGTATAACCTGCCAAAAAAATGTTTTAATAGAAATATCAATAATTTACATATTTGAGTTCTATCTTTCGAGTTCAACGTATCGGTTTGTTTGAAAAATCGTTAACTAGTCAGTTAGAAAAAGGGAGAGAAATCAAGGAATCTCCCATTGGCCTTATATACCTTAGAGCATGTTCATAAGAGGGTGGATATAAGGAATTTTCATTTCGCTGCTCTCGTTTACCCTTATTTATCTTAAAATTGTTTTCTAGTGTTAAGTTCGTTCGCATGACGTCGTCTTTCCTTCTTACCAATTTCCAATAGCATATAGAATTTTGAACACATTTGATATCCCATGAATGAAATAATATAAAGGACCAGCTCACTGTGCCCACGCTGAGGGGACTTCAGACTCGATTTACAGCTGCAACAATAATCATAAACAATACGCCTTCCACTATATGTTTGTTCACTTCAAGCATATTTAACTCTTCAATGAAGTATTTCTAATAATTTGGGTAGAATCATGTATGCCTCAATAGGAACACAAAACATAGGAACATTGGCCCGATCAATAACAAGATTTTGTGTTTGGAAAATAAGAACAGGGACGCCTTTACATACCTCACTTCGTCGCGTCTTTTTAGCCAATTTCTTCCGCTTGCTAGAAACTCTGACACCTTCAACTTCCTTACTTACACTACATGGAATGAGTGCTGTTTATTTCAAGTTCCCAGTCACAATTGATGTCCCAAAACGCACAACTAAAAAGCCACATCATAATATAATTTTCAGCAATCCTACATACCTTAGGCGTCTTAAACTTGAGGCAATTCAAGAGAGTTTCGCTTATGTTCTTTTGGTGTTTAACCTCTCAAAAAGGTGTGGTGTATTCCTTCCATATTTTTGAGAAATTCCAGCTCTATACAGTTGTAACAACCTCCCAAAAACAGGCAGAAACCTCAGTCAAATATAACACAAAACACATATTGACTTTATGTCATTTTCTTACTTTAGCTTGCGAATTTGAGCGGATAAACCAAGTAGGAACACTTACCTTTCACTTGTGTATAACCCGTTCCCATGTGGGGTTCCCCTTCAGCTAAATTCTATTCCAAAAATGTATCAACCATGCTGCAAAACCGCAGCAACAACACACACCCAAGCAACACATATGTTCCAACTTCACTTCCAACATAACTTGTTAATTCATGATAATTTAAAGAGTAAAAACACCTACCTCATTTTGTACTCAACTCTAAACAATATGGAGTTAGAACTTCACCTTCCTACTTCCCAAAAATTCAGCCTCTTTGCAGCCAAAAACGCAGCAACTCGACGATTAGAAGCTCACGACATAAGAAACCCTTTCAAAGCTTGGACTATAAGGAAATTTGACTTATCCATATAATTTATTACCTGGAATTTGTTTTCACCATTGGATAGAGATCTTAATTCTGCAAATTTTGAAAAAAAAATGAGCTGAAACAGAGTAGAAATGAGCTTTTTAGCTCAAAATTACTTCATATAGGCAGGGTGGGCGGTGCCTGCGTGCGGTGCCCGTGCAACGTGCCCTCGCGTGTGTGCGCGCGCCTGCTGTCTGCTTTTCTCGGCGCCTGCGCGCATGGGCGCTTTTCTAGCCGACATTGCTGTCTTCAAGCGAGCATAACTTTTTACTCTGAACTTCGATTAACGAGCAATTTTTTTCACTGTAAACTAGACTCAAATATCGAACTCCTATTAACGAGCAATTTTTTTTCACTATAAACTAGACTCAAATATCATTCATTTGATAGGCTATAGGACTTCTGAATCATTATATATTTGGAGATATGTCCATTTAAAGTTGACCCTTATTTACAAACTTCACATACTCTTCGCTTTTCCCTTTGCACATGTTTCCCTCCTCACATACGGACAATATACGACCCATAATTCCCTTAATATGACATATAACCATCAAATAATCATCAAAATAAAAAATTTAAGGGTGTAACAATAACGTTATAGCATTGCATCAATACACTACCAAGGATGATCCTCAAGGCATCACAATATACCGCAACCCATCCGTACCCTCAGGTAGGGTCAACATTGGTGCTGAGGTGAGTCGAGTCTTCAACTCTTAGAAGCTCTTCTCAGAAGCCTCCGACCATTGAAACTTCACTTTCTTTTGGCTCAATTTAGTAAAAAGTGCTTCAATGGATGAGAACCCTTTAACAAACCTTCGATACTAACCTGCTAAACCTAAGAAACTCCTGATATCCGAAGGACTCACTAGTCTAGGCCAATTCTTCACCATTTCTATCTTTTGAGAGTCCACCTATACACCCTCACTTGACACCACATGACCCAAAAATGCTAATGAGTCTAGCCAAAACTCACATTTGTTGAGCATAGCATATAACTGACGATCCTTCAGAGTCCGTAGCACCACCCTCAAATGAGCGGCATGCTCCTCCTCGCTCTTAGAGTATATAAGGATGTCATCTATGAACACAATCACGAACATATCCAAGAATGTCTTGAACACGCTATTCATCAAATCCATAAAATCTGCATGAGCATTCATTAGTCTAAAAGACATAACCACAAACTCATAGTGACCATACCGATTCCTGAAGGCTATCTTTGAAATGTCACTCCCCTGAACCTTGAGTTGATAGTACCCAGATCTAAGGTCTATCTTTGAAAAGTATTTAGTGCCATGAATTTGGTCAAATAAATCATCAATCTAGGTGAGAGGATACCTGTTCTTGATTGTAACTTTGTTTAATTGCCGATAATCAATGCATATTCGAAGGGAACCATTTTTCTTTTGGTCAAAGAGAACTGGTGCACCCCATGAGAATTTGCTTGGTCTGATGAAACCCTTGTCTAAGAGGTCCTTCAACTGCTTCTTCAACTCCTTTAACTCAGTTGGGGACATTCTGTAAGGAGTAATTGATATAGGTTACATATTTGGAAGTAGGTCAATACAAAAATCAATCTCCTGCTCCGGAGGGATTCCCGGTATGTCATCTGTAAACACTTCTGGGTATTCACACACAACAGGAACTAACTGGATAGTCGGGGTTTCGAATGTAGAATCCTTAACCCTAACTAAATTGTACTTGCAACCTTTAGAAATCATTTTTCTTGCCTTAAGATAGGAAATAAAGTGACCTACGGGCACAACTGAACTACCCTTCCACTCTAGGACTAGTCAACCAGAAAGCTGAACTCTACCACATGGGTTCTACAATTGACTGAGGCATAACATACATGTATCCAATCCATGCCAAAGATAACATCAAAATCAGTCATGGATAGCTCTTCAAGATCTACTGAGGTGATCATCCGAAGGACTGTGACAGGGTAATTTCTATATACCCGCGGAGCTATAACTAAATCACCGACTGGAGTAGAGACTGAGAAGGGTTTTGATTAGATTTTGGGACTGACTTCAAAACTACTACTAACATAGATCATACAAAAGATAAAGTAACCCCTAAATCTACCAATGCATATACATTAAGGTAGAATACTCGTAACATACTAGTGACTACATTTGGGGAGACCTCCTACTCCTAACGTGATGCTAGGGCGTAGAATCTGCTTTAGTGCTAACCACTACCTGCACTAGTAGATGCCCCCTATTGAGGTAGGCGTGCTGTTGGAGCTGCAAAACTGGAGTCTGGTCCTCGGCCCCTATCATGACGTTGTCTGGTAATTGGGAAATCTCTAAGAATGTGGTCGGGCTTCCCACACATGAAATAAGCACCTGAACCTGCTAAGCACTAACCCGTGTATCTTTAGCCTCACTTGTTACACTCTGGAATGTTGGACTCTTCGGGTCTGCTACCCTGACCTCTAGAACTTAAGGCTCATCCTCACTGATCGCGCCTGGATCTGGATGGCACACTCATAGCCGATGATGTTGAGGCTAAAGACCTCTGGTAGGCATCAAGTCTCTGCTGGGAGAATCCAAAGCTATAAGTCCAGGCCGTCTTGGCCTCTCTCTCCCGCTCACTCACCTGTACTGCCTCCATTTACTTGGCGTACAAAACTGTTCGAGAAAAGTCAATATCCCGATGAAGCATCGCTGTCTGACTATTCTTGACCAAATAGTTTGTTATACCATGTATAAACCGACTCACTCAAGCTCTCTGATCTGTCACCAACTCAGGTGCATACTTGGACAGGTGTGTGAACTCCAAGCCATACTCCTGAACTATAATCTTTCCTTGCTTTAGGTTTAGCAACTCGAATTCTTTAAACTCCCTCATCTAATGAGGGAATAACCGATCCAGAAGTGCAGCACGAAACCCATCCCAACCAATATGGCCTGCTCCAACTTCCCTACTATCCTTCCAGTGCTTGAACCAAATGTGTGCAACCCTTTTAAACTAATACGAGGCTATATCAACACACTCCTCTCAAGTCACCCCTATGATGTGTGTGATCTTTAGAACCTCATCAATAAACTTGTGTGGATCCTCATCCACTTTTGACCCAAGAAACTCCAAAGGGTTCATCCTTAGAAAATCTTTAACTCTTGCCGCTACCACATTACCATTCTAAGTGTTATACTGCGTAAGTTTCTAATGTTTAGTCGGCCTATTTGTATGTTGGTTGAGAGTTTTAGAGTGCCATATGTACGAGGAATGGGCAAGGGGAAAGGCCGAATGGGTGTCAAGTTGGGATTTCATGGGAGGAGGCCGAACAAAGTTGCCCAGAGGGGAAAAGTGGCACGGAACGGCCCCCTCCGCGTTACCCAAAGTGGCACGGAGCAGAATTAGACCGACCGACAGAGTGCTACGTTGCCTTGTCTGCCCCCTCAAGTATATAAAGGCCTCACACTTAGATGTTATGTTATTTTCTAAATAACTCGGCCAGAACAGGTAAGAACGAAGGGAAACTATAGAAAATCATCCGATTACACCACTAAACACCGTCCAAATCTAAATTAACACCGGGTAGTGAAGTATAAGGTTGCAGAGAGCATCACTGTGGAGTTATTTTCGTAAAATCCGCCCGGAGAATAGTCGTCTCGCTGAGCCTAAGTGGGTGGAATCATTTCAAACTAGTGTCAATATGATCACGTGCCTAAAGTAAGTATTTCTCCCTTCTCGACTCCAGAGAAATTACGAGTTTTTGATCGTCTTTCGATAAGTTGAAGTATAGTCAGTATATATATATATATATAAGTTATTGTTTTCTTCGAATATAGTAATAAAGTAGCCCTATTGTTCCGTTAATATGATTACAGTTGAGAAGGGCAGTTGAACACGAGACGAAACTCTCCAGCTAATCGGTAAACAGCGAATGAGGTATGTTAAGGAATTTTCTTTCGGCAAGTTAGTTTATTCAGCATAGTAATCCAGTATGAATCCCAGTAAAGCATGTCAGGAGTGTGTTATCATGTCTAGTTGTTATTGTCAGTCGAGAATCGTAAATTGTATTGTTTTGGGCTAGATTATACCTGTATAGCTTCCGTGACCACCCCAGGGTTAATAGTTGTTTCATCGCCTACAAGGGGCGAGATTACGTCTCTCTACGAAATGGAATGCCATCCGCAAAGGACGAAGATGGAGATCCAAATCCTCATATGTCATGGTTGACCTTACACGCACCCCCCCCTGAGCGTTTATGCCCAGGGTGTAGATATCAGGTGTCCTCCGGACTCAGACACAGCTACAGTCAGGGGGAAATCGGGCCCAGTTAAAGACCCAAGGGATCGGCAGGATGCTTATAGCTGGTAGTTGACTCAGTATGACCTAGATATGGGTATATAGATTGAGGTATACTCACTAGGGCTAATGGGGGCCCAGGTGGTTTATTTTATATTGATTGTACCTTCCGGCCTATAAGGGCCAGGCGAGGTTTATGTTTTCTTTAGTCACTGATAGCTACACAGTAAGACACCTCATTTGTCAGGTATGACCCGTACCTTCCTAATTACAGTTATGTTTATCCCTGATTTCACTACTTCAGCCATCTTTAGTCTGGTTCCTTTACTTCAGTCATTGTCAGTTATATTTCCTTACTTTTAGTTATTTAAAGTTACTGCTTTACATATTTAGTACCTGTGGTACTGACGCCCTCTTCTGGGGCACTGCATTAGTTGCCTGCAGGTGCAGATTGACGAGGAGCAGGTCCTTCATAGATTCACTCAGCTGTACAGAGCCGTCAGCTCACTTCTTCCAGAGCTTGTGTGATACAGGTTTATTCCTTTTATTTGTATAGTATGAGTAGGTTGGGCCCCTATCCCAACCATCTTATTACTCCTAGAGGCTTGCAGATTGTGTTACTTCCCTGTGGTTAGATGATGTCAGCTGTGTGGGGCCCATATGTGTTTTATATTATGTGTGTTGGCCGTGTGGGGCCCTGTCTAGCTATTGATTGGTGGCCTTGTAGATCATAGTTCAGTTTAGCATCTGATTTTACCTTCCAGTTATAAGTCGATATCATGGTGGCCTTGTCGGCCCGCATAGGACTCCCTATAATTGTTTGTCTCTGGTTAGCTGTTTATTTTCACAGGTGGCTACAGGCCTTGTTGGCCGGGGGTTGTATTTACAGCCGCTATATAGCCCATTGTTTTCTTTATTCTATTATTAGGGTCATCCCTTCACCAGAGGTGCTTAGTCTCAGTCAGCCCAGCAATTCAGGTCTTAGGGCACCAGGTTCCAGTCATGCCTCCCAATGATGCGACGTGACAAACTTGGTATTAGAGTAGGTCGTATCCCAGGGAGTCTGTAAGCCGTGCTAAGTAGATTCTTGTCTATGGATGTGTTTTGCAGCACATAATATAGGCAGGAGGCTGCAAGGCATGATAAGATGGTTACTCTTTCTTCTTATTCAGTCGTACTATAGAGCGGTACAGTACAGGGTTGAGTCCGTAAGCTCATTATACTCTTTTGCTTACAGTGAAATGTCAGACCAACGACACGCTACGACAGGCAGGAGGCTAGATGTAGCAGCCAAAGAGGGCACCAGCAGGGTGCCTCAGCCTCGGTCAGAGACGGCCCGATCTGAGGATGATAGGGAGGTATCATCTCAACCTCCCCAACAGTCTCCACCACGTCAGGAGCCACTTGGGACGACCGGTGTGACGGCACTGCCTCCGGCAGTTTCTATACCCGTACCATCTGACCAGGAGGTCAAGAGCGGTGGTTAAGCTAGCCCAGATGATGGCTGCTCAGCGCCGGCCAGTGCCATCTACCGTTGCAGAATCCTCAGGAGGGCCTGGTAGCTCGAGGGTCCGAGAGTTCCTAGCACTAATTCCCCCGCAATTCACAGGGACAGATCGAACCAAGGACCCTCAAGACTTCTTAAACTAGATGCATAGGATTTTCAAGGTGATGCCTGCTACACCTACAGAGTCGGTTGAGTTGGCGGTATTCCAGCTACGGGACATCGCCGTGCTGTGTATGAGATTTGGGAAAGGTCTCGGGGGAGCGATGTTTCCCCTCCGACCTAGCCCAGCTTCTCAGAGGCTTTCTTGGATCATTACCTACCGTGGAAAATTCGACAGGCTCGGGTTGATCAGTTCCTACACTTGGAGCAGGGTTCGATGAGTGTACGGGAATATGCCATGCGGTTTGATTCCTTGGCTTAGTATGCACCAGCTTTTGTGGACCCAATGTCAGCCAGGGTACACCGCTTTATTATGGGGATGAATCTTGAATGTGTTGAGACCTGCATCACAGCCACACTGTGCAGGCTTTTGCTTAGAATATTAAGGGTATCAGACAGCGGTAACGGGAGATTAGGAGGACAAGTCAGGAGCAGCACCGCAGGGAAAGACCGGGTGAGTTATAGGAGGAGTCCCAGGGAGGACCTAGGCCACAGTTATCAGATAGGCCGCCAAGACCGCCGCCTCTACCACAAGGGTAGATGAGCAGGTCTAGTCGCCGAGGGCAGCCAGAGCCCGGCGAAGGTTTGCGAGTAGTAGGTTCACATCAGCAGAGGGGAGTGGAGCAGACTGGGTTTACAATACCACTTTTCCTTATTTGCAGTCGACGCCACTCTGGAGCATGCAGGTATGGTTCCACAGCATGCTAGATTTGTGGACAGGAAGTTCACCAAATGAGGAATTGTCCAACTAGGGGTCAGGGTGACCGGGATCGATAGGATAGGTCCTCGGCAGGATCACGAGCTCAAACATCCCCACCAGGGCATAGGCCCTCAGTTTAAACCGGCAGAGGCCGAGGCAGATCAGGGGCCTCCATTTTAGGCTGGTCTTGACCGTACTTATGCACTACCGGGGAGAAAGGAGTCAGAGCAATCACCAGATCTTGTGACAGGTATGTTGATCATTTGCTCTCATCCTGCTTATGTGTTGATAGATACATGATCCACCTTGTCCTATGTTACACCGTTAGTGGCTTGGAAGTTTTGTATTATGCCAGAATTGCTTCAGCGACCTTTCTCAATGTCTACACCCATTGGTGACTCTATCATAGCCAAAAGGGTCTATCGGTGGTATATAGAAGAGGTTTCCAGTCGTCAGACTACGACAGACTTGATAGAACTAGAAATGGTTTATTTTAATGCCATTATGAGTATGGATTGGCTAGCTCAATGCTATGCCAATGTCGAATGTTGGACCAAGATTGTCCGATTCCAATTTCCAGGGGAGGTAGTACAGAAGTGGAAAGGTAGTACAGCCATGCCAAAAGGTAGGTTTATTTCCTATCTTCGGGCGAGAAAATTAATAGCAAAAGGGTGCATTTATCATATTGTAATTGTTTAGGATGTTCGGGAAGAGCCTCCAACCCTTCAGTCTACCCAGTGGTTAATAATTTCCCGACGTATTTCTAGATGAGCTTCCTGGTATTCCCTAGAAAGGGAAATTGATTTTGCGATCGATCTATTACCAGGAACTCAGCCTATATCTATTCCTCCATATCGGATGGCTCCTGTTGATCTCAGAGAACTAAAGGAACAATTGACCAATTTTCTAGACAACGGCTTTATCCGGCCGAGTACCTCACCATGGGGTGCTCCAGTTCTGTTTCTGAGGAAGAAGGAGGGATCCCTCCATCTGTGTGTAGATTATCGGCAACTAAATAAAGTCACTATGAAGAATAAGTACCCGCTTCCCAGAATAGACGACCTGTTTGATCATCTACAGGGAGCGAGGTAGTTTTCAAAGATTGACTTAAGGTCCGGATATCATCAGGTCCGGGTTCGTGAAAGAGATATTCCAAAGACTTCCTTCAGGACCAGATACAACCACTTTGAATTTCTAGTCATGTCCTTCGGACTGACAAATGCCCCAGCAGTGTTCATGGACCTGATGAACAACGTTTTCAGACCATACCTTGACTTGTTCGTGATAGTATTTATCGATGATATTATGGTGTATTCCTGCTCAGAGGAAGATCACCAGGATCATCTACGGACAGTGCTACAAATTCTCAGAGATCGCCAACTCTATGCAAAATTTTCTAAATGTGAATTTTGGTTGAATTCAGTAGCCATTTTGGGCCATATTGTGTCAGATACTGGTATTCAGGTAGATATGCAGAAGATAGAGGCAGTGAAAACATGGCCTAGACCTACCACTTCGATAGAGGTACGTAGTTTCCTGGGGTTAGCCGGGTATTACAGAAGGTCCGTGGAAGGATTTTCCACTTTAGGAGCACCTTTATCCAAATTTATGTAGAAGGAAGCAAAATTCCATTGGACTGAGGCATGTGAGCAGAGCTTTAAGGAACTGAAAGGCAGATTGACATCAGTACCGGAGCTAGCATTGCCAGAAGGAACAGAGGGTTATGCAGTCTATTGTGATGTTTCGGGTGTTGGGTTAGGATGTGTTTGATGCAGCGTGGTAAGGTGATTGCATATGCTTCCAGGAAGTTGAGGAAGCATGAGAAGAACTACCCTACCCATGACATGGAGTTAGCCGCGGTGATTCATGCCTTGAAAACATGGAGACACTACCTGTATGGCATACACGTAGATATTTTCACTGATCACAAAAGCCTGCAGTATATTTTCATCCAGAAAGAGTTGAATCTGTGGAAGCGTCACTGGTTGGAGCTGTTAAAGGATTATGATGTGAATATTTTATATCACCTAATAAGGGCTAATGTTGTAGCAGATGCCCTTAGTCGCAAATCCATGGGAAGCCTGGCATATTTACAGCTCGAGCGGCAGGAGTTGGCCCCAGAATTGCATCAGCTAGCCAGTTTAGCCATTTGTATAGTAGAATCAGTAGACAATGGAGTGGTAATCCAGAATATTGTAGTGTCATCATTGGTTGTGGAAGTGAAAGAACGACAGTATGAAGATCCTAGCTTGGTTCAGCTCAAAAATAGGGTCCAGCGAGGGGAAGTGATAGATTTCCAGGTAACCGAGGATGGAGTTTTGAGATATAGGGATCTCCTTGCATTCCAGACGTGGTAGAGCTTCGCCGGCAATTTATGGGAAAGGTACACTATGCCCGTTACTCTATCCATCTAGGTTCAACAAAAATGTACCATGACGTAAAAGAGATTTACTAGTGGCCGGGAATGAAAAAGGGGATAGCAGAATTCATAGCTCAATGTCCCAATTGCCAACAAGTGAAAGCTGAACATTAGAAACCAGGCGGACTAACGCAGGATATAGCGGTGCCTTTATGGAAATGAGAGGAAGTTAATATGGATTTCGTAGTAGGGTTACCTTGTACCAGGCGTAAATATGATTCTATCTGGGTAATTGTTGACAGGTTGACAAGATCAGCTCACTTTCTGCCAGTCAGGGCTACTTTCTCAGCCGAGGACTACGCTGCATTGTATATCAGAGAAATAGTCCAATTGCATGGTGTTCTGTTGTCAATTATCTCTGACCAGGGGCGAAGTTCACAGCTAAATTTTGGTAGTATTTCCAGAGGCGCATGGGGGCGCATGTTAACCTGAGCACAGCCTTCCATCCTCAAACAAATGGGCAGGTAGAAGGTACAATCCAAATGCTCGAGGATATGTTACGGGCGTGTGTGCTAGATTTTGGAGGCAACTGGGATGAACATCTACCGCTCACTGCATTTGCCTATAATAACAGTTATCATTCAACAATTCAGATAGCGACTTATGAAGCGTTATATAGGTAGAAGTGTAGGTCTCCAGCTGTTTGGTTTGAGGTAGGAGAATCGGCATTGATTGGGCTAGATATTATTCATCAGTCAGAAGAGAGAGTAAATCTTATCAAGGAACGTCTGCTGACAACTCAGAACCGCCAGAAATCTTATGCTGATGTACGGTGAAGAACCTAGAGTTTAATGTGGGTGACTGGGTATTCCTGAAGGTTTCACCAGTGAAGGGTCTGATGAGATTTGGTAAGAAAGGAAAGCTCAGACCGAGGTTTATTGGGCCTTAGCATATTTGCCGAAGGATAGGTCAGGTGGCTTATGAATTGGATTTACCTCCAGAATTAGAATCCGTTCACCCAGTTTTTCATGTATCAATGCTGAGGAAGTGCATAGGAGATCCCTCCCTGATTGTCCTAGTCATAGCGTCCAAATCACTGAGGAGTTAGCTTATGAAGAAGCTTCAGTAGCCATACTAGATCGGCAGATCCGCAGACTAGGAACTAAAGATGTTTCTTGTATTAAAGTGTTATGGTGGAATAAGAACCGAGAAGAGATGAACTGGGAGGCAGAAGACGATAAGAAAACCAGATATGCTCAGTTATTTCGGACTTAGTCAAATTGTGCAGCTAAAGGTATGTTGTTGTTGTTGTTTCATAAGTTGCATTTTATACATGTATATGTGAGATAATTGACTTCAGTCTATTGTGAAGTGAACGCTATAGTAATATGTGAAGTACCTGTGTTGGACTTTTCTATGTTTCAAGGTTTTTGGAAAGGCTATATTATAGGGGAGACTCTGCCGAAATTTTTCCAAAATAGGTAATTGCAATGTTAAGGTTCTTGCAAGTAGAAGTTAACATTCGAGGAAAAAATGTTCTAAAGGGGGGGAGGATGTTATGCCCCATAAGTTTCTAACGTTTAGTCGGCCTATTCGTATATTGGTTGAGAGTTTTAGAGTGCCATACGTACGAGGAAAGGGCCCAGGAAAAGGCCGAAAGGGTGCAATGTCAGGATTTCACGGGAGGAGGCCGAACAAAGTTGCCCAGAGGGGAAAAGTGGCACGGAGCAACCCCCTCCGCGTTGCCCAAGGTGGCATGGAGTAGAATTAGTGCGACCGACGGAGTGCCATGTTGCCTTGTCTGCTGCCTCAAGTATATAAAGGGCTCACACTTAGATGTTATGATATTTTCCAAATAACCTCGGCTAGAACAGGTTGTAATGAAGGGAAACTATTGAAAATCATCGGATTACGCCACTAAACCCCGTCCAAATCTAAATTAACTCCAGGTAGTGAAGTATAAGGTTGTAGAGAGCATCGTTGTGGAGTTATTTTCGTAAAATACGCCCGTCGAATCGTCCTCCCGCCGAGCCTAACTTGGTAGAATTATTTCAATCTAGTGTCAATATGATCACATGCCTAAAGTAAGTATTTCTCCCTTCTAGACGCCCGAGAAATTATGAGTTTTTGATCGTTTTTTGATAAATTGAAGTATAGTCAATATATATATATATATATATATATAAGTTATTGTTTTCTTCGAATATAGTAATAAAGTATCCCTTTACTTCCATTAATATGATTATAGTTTAGAAGGGAAGTTGAACACGAGCCGAAACTCGCCAGCTAATCGGTAAATAACGAGCAAGGTATGTTAAGGAATTTTTTTGGCAAGTTAGTTTCTTCAGCGTAGTAATCCAGTATGAATCCCAGTAAAGCATGTCAGGAATATGTTATCATGTCTAGTTGTTGTTGTCAGTCGAGACTCATAAATTGTATTTTTTTGGGCTGGATTATACCTGTATAGCTTCTGTGACCACCCCAGGGTTAATAGTTGTGTCGTCGCCACCGCGGGGGGAGATTACGTCTCTCTACAGAGCGGCATGCCGTTCGCAAGGGACGAAGATGGGGATCCAGATCCTCAAATGTCTTGGTTTGCCTTATACGCACCCCCGCCAAGCTTTTATGCCCGGGGTGTAGATATCAAGAGTACTCCAGACTCAGACACAGCTATAGCCAGGGGCCGAGCGAGCCCAGTTGCAGACCCAAGGGATCGGCAGGACGCTTATAGCTGGTAGTTCACTCTGTATTACCTGGATAGGGGTATATAGATTGAGGTGTACTCACTAGGGCTAATGGGGGTCCAGGTGGGTTATTCGGTGCTGATTGTACCTTCTGGCCTCTAGGGGCCAGGTGAGGTTTATATTTTCTTTCGTTACTGATACTTAGACAGTAAGACGCCTCATTTGTCAGGTATGACCCCCACCCCTCCTTATTACAGTTATGTTTAGCCCTGATTTCACTACTTCAGCCATCTTTAATCCGGTTCCTTTACTTCAATCATTGTCAGTCCTATTTCCTTACATTCAGTTATTTAAAGTTACTGCCTTACATATTCAGTACCTGTGGTACTGACACCCTCTTCAGGGGCGCTGCATTACTTTCCTGTAGGTTCAGATAGACGAGGAGCAAGTCCGTCGTAGTTTCAGTCAGTTGTATAGAGCCGTCAGCTCCCTTCTTCCGGAGCTTGTGTGATAGAGGTTTATTCCTTTTATTTGTACAGTATGGGTAGGTGTTGGCCCTGTCCTGACCATATTATTACTCCTAGAGGCTTGCAGATTGTGTTACTTTCCTATGGTTAGATGATGTCAGCCGTGTGGGGCCCGTATGTGTTTTAGATTATGTGTGTTGGTCGTGTGGGGCCCTATTTAGGTGTTGATTGGTGTCCTTGTCGGTCATAGTTTAGTTTAGCATCTGATTTTACCTTCCAGTTATAACTAGATATCATGGTGGCCTTGTCGGCCCGCATAGGACTCCCTATTGTCTCTAGTTAGCTATTTATTTTCACAGGTGGCTATAGGCTTTTCGGCCGGGGGTTGTATTTACAGTCGCTATGTAGCCGGTTGTTTTCTTGATTCTAGAGTTAGGGTCAGCCCTTCACCAGAGGTGCTTAGGTAGTCAGCCCAGCAGTTCAGGTCCTAGGGCACCAGGTGCCAGTCATGCCTCCCAAAGATGGGGCGTGACACTAATGGACATGCACTACCACTTGTTTATTAACTTGGGCATCAATGCCTGAGTTAGTATCTAAATGGTTGCCCTGAACTCAGTCTGGGCAACCGGCTTGGGTACATGATCCTCATGGACTGGTGGGGCTTGTTGTTGGCCATTCCCATTGCCATTCTCATTGCCATTTCCATTCCCATTTCATCTTCAGTTAACTCGGTGAGGAGGCATGAATCTGCAAACGCGAATATCACAAGTTAGAAGGATAGAGAGACATTTAATCGCACGACATAGATCATGAAAGAAGGGAACATTTCCTATATGTCTCGTAGCCTCTCTGTCATATGCGTGGCGCGCTTCACACCTATGAAAAAGACTTTACTTAATACGGCTTTCAGACACTCTAGGACGCTTTAAAATCTAATACTCTAAAACCAAGTTTGTCATTACTCAAACATAAGCCCGGATCGAGACATGGGACAAAGAACCCCGAAAGGCTCCAAGTTGACCCATGACAAGCACATGATATCTAAAATTAACATTATCAAGTGAAAGTCTAACATGTTTAATAAAGAGGAAGTCTGAAAATATCATAACATCTGAATACATAACACAAGGATAAAACTTAATATATGCTATGTCTGAAAAGCCTCTATACTGACGAGTTGATAGGAAAAGAACCCAACTAACTCTCTATAGTTTGAAACTGAAAATACTCATACAATTGATTAAAGGGTCCTCGGAAGATGAAGACTCACCCACTGAGACTGAAAAATGCTAATATTGAAAGTCTAGATACTGCCGGGCTGAGCCTGAATATCTGAGCTTGTATCATGAAACAATACAATATAAAGTATGTGGTAAGTACATGGAATGTACCGAGTATGTAACACAAGTAAAAACGCTAAGTAAAAAAACTCAGTGATCATGTATAACATAAAACATTTCATCATAAGAGTTTGAGAGTAGGTCTTGCTTGCTATTATCTGAAAACATGATTTAAACATAACTGAATATCATAATTGAATTGAATGACCAAAAGCTGAAAACTGATAATCATAAGTAAAACTTAACATTGGGTCAGACCTGCGGAAAACATAATATCATGACTGATGAACATGCATAACTGAAATCATTAGGAAAAATGGGAGACTGGTCATATAACCGATATTACCACGATAGAGCTTATATGGTCCCGACTATTACGTTCAAGTGGGCGAAGCCATCCAAAGACTTGTCAGGGCTAAGGACGCTACCATGATATCAATATCAAGCTCAACGCCCCTTGAAGGCAGGGGAAGCTCACAAGGGAGTTTCTAAAAAATATATGTTAACCTATGTTGAACGTAGTTCGGAGGCACAGGGTTGACTGACCCTTATCTTACTCGGTGCTAGACACTACTCCCAAAAACATGCATATGCTCTCCATCAATTTTCAATGAAGCTGACCATCGTCTATGGATGAAGCCAACTCATAACAAATATGCATAAATCTGAAATCATAACATGAGGAGCCTTGGCTCAAACCATACCACACGCTGAAAAGAGTGGGAGTCTAGACTCCAAAATGCATGTGGTAAGCTAATACATGAAGTTTAGATAAATCATGAAACATACTTTATCACATGGGCTTGCCCAATACATAAACATTCTTGACATAGTCTTCATCATTCAAAACATGAATATGGACATGGGTAATTCAAAATCATACATTCATCATATACATCTCATGACGCTTGAATATATATATCATAGATCTCAACTTTCATGAACTATCATGGATGGGCATCATAAGTTTTATAAAACTTAAAAACATAATTTATAATTGAAACCATTGTAAAAAATGCCCACTAATCATAATTCAACATTAGAAACTTGCATAGATCATACCCATGATTGATACTTAGAGAATTCACATGTTGGATTAAAACCCTGTAGATTCATCAACTAGAATTTCATCAAAATTGAAGAGGTATTGGGCATGGGTGTGGATAAATACACCCATTAATAACCCTACATACCTAGAAGAATCTGGTTTCACAAATCCTCTTGAAAGCCCAATGGATTTTAGGGAAGAACTTGATGAATCCTAAGCTTTATAACCCTTAGAAACCTCTAGGTTTCAAGCATGGAAGAGGATGGGTATTCAATGAGTTTAACCCTCTTAAAACACCCTTTTTTGATATTAAAATGATGTATTATAGGAATTAGGGGATTAGAAGTTACGGATTTGCCCTTACTAAACTTGCAGGAAATTAGCCATTGTTTGAAGCAACAACACAATGAGTCATCCCTCGCTCCCATGACCCATTACTTCTTTCTTTATTTCCTCTCTTTTTCCCGTCTAAGGTCTTCTACCATAACCGAACAGGATGATTCGTTACTAGATCCAATGACTTGTCCTTTCCAGTCGTTGTCACCACTGCCCCTATCCTAGAAACACTCCCAATGGGCACATACAATGACTTATTATTTAGAACAACGTGTCCTCCCATGACTCGTGCCAACCTTCATTGACCAGGAAAAGCTTCACAATGACCCACTCATAGTGACCCATTACATCAAACAATGGGTCGTTCCTTCACCCATTACCACAAGATCCTCTGCTGTAGAACCTGACCACAGGTGGCACTATGGGTCGTTCTGAGGGAAACTTTTGACTTTTCTTCTACTTTTCATTTCAACTCCTTAGTCTAGGCTTAGGAACTTCTGGGGTATTACACTCTCCTTTGGGAAAATTCTCCCTCGATTGTAAATTAGGCATACTAAAATGCTAGGGAAAGAGCTGCAGTCTTAAAACTAGAAGCTCTAAACTGAAAGACTGATGGAGTGACTAACTCTAGACTGTGATACATGACTGTGAATTCATGAAGTATACATCCATCCTATAACATGAAAGGAACTAAGAGACATGATCTTGACATGAAACTTGATAGATTACTTAGGAGGAAACTAGTACCTAATGTTGGAACTGAGCCGGAAGGGAAAAGATGCGGGTATCTGGCCATCATATCTGTTTCAGCTTCCCACGTGGCTCCCTCCAAAAGTTGTATAATTCTTTTGAGTTGAATTGAGTGTCTTACTGGTATAATAGATTGGGTGAAATATCTTTGCTCTCCTTTGGCCCAAGACAACACCTAGGGCAACCTCGCTAGCATCACACATTACCTCAAATGGAAAAGGCCAATCTGGGCTAAATGTGGCTCACCTGAAGGGTCCTCACCTCCCAAAAGCTCGCCAGAGACAGTGATAATGCTCAAGTACACTCCTCATATAGACAAAAAGTGTAAACATTCGTTATATCAAAACAAATATCTCGACGGATATCGGGGTGAAATCCCACAAAGAATTGAGTCGATAATTAAAGAGTTATAAACTAATTCAAACTAGAATGCAAAATTTTTCAACATTTGAGTAGTAAAATTGGGGGGAAATTAAAGCGAAGTGACTATCTAATTCTAAACTAAGAATAATTGGGGGAATTCCAATTGAAGCAATCACAAGTGATATGGCTAGGGGCATCCTATAGGTGAGATCACAACTAAATTGGGAATTTCTTTAATTCCTTTGACTCAAAATTATCATAGATAGCCGTGGATAATTCACATTCTCTTGTTTTTCAACCATAAGAATGTTTATGCCTTGAGTTCTTTCAAATCCCAAAGCCAATTCAAGTTATCAACCTCACAAGTTTCAGGAAGGACTAGCTATTTCTAGCCTTGACCTTTAATGGAGTGAAAATGTGGGTTTTAACTATCCCTAACATAACCCACACACTAACACTCCAATTACTCACTAATATCTTCTCAAATTCTCACCTTTCTCTTTCAAGCAAAAGCCTGAAAAGTAAAGCATAATTCAGGTTTGCAATCCATCAATTTTGGCAATTATAACTTGGGAGAATATAATAGATCTACAATTTCAATAAGAATCCAAGAATAATTTATTGAAATCCAATCAAATTAATAAACTAACCATGATTATACCTCTAGCTAGAAAATTAGTCAAGCACATCTAAAGATAGAATGAAGATACCAAGAGGATTCCCCTCACATTCATCACATTAGCTTCACAAGCTCTTATTACAACGGTGGAATTCTCCCAAAATGGGTTAAAGAAAAAGAAGAAGAAAAGTTATACCTAACTCTACAAATATATGGTGAAAAGATGTGTGGAAGATGAGTGAATGATTGGTGTACAATGAAAACTATGTAAATATCTGTACTTTCTTATGTACAACTTTCCCCAAATGCTCTGAGGACTTTAGGTGCTTTGGATACCTTTATATACCTTTTTACCCTTCATTAGACGGCCTCTCCTGTGAAGAACTGGCATTTAACCAGTGTCAATCCGCGGAGTACTAAACTATAGCCAGTTTAAAACAGTGTCCTAGTAGGGGGAACTGGCGGTTCAATGGGTGTTTAGCCAATGCCATTCCGTGAACATCTAGTTGAATAACCGGTCTGGGCAATAGCTTCGGCGTTTTGTACTTCTAGATCCACATTTAGCCAATTTAAAGAATGTCTTTGCACCTCTTCTTGAGCTCAAATCTTCCATTATCTTTGGCTCCTCTCCTTCATATGCTAACTCATCAAATTTCATCTCAAACTTCATGTGTTTTGCTCGATTTCATGCTTTCTCCACTCACGTGAAGTATGTACAAAGAATTCAAGAGAAAGGGCATAAAATCCACATAAATGACTCAAAACCTAGGCAAAAACTCACGCTTAGGAGCCTAATGAGTTGATAAATTTCCAACTCATCAAACCCCCAAACTTGAACAATTTCTTGTCCTCAAGTAATGCAATTCTTTATAGTTGAGAAAATGAATAACATGTTATATATGAGTTTTTGCATAAAGGACCAATCAAGACGTTCTTTAACAAGAGGACATTATTAAAGCATGAAGAACTACGGTAGTTGTACACCAAATCATCAAGCCTCAAGATAACCCAAATATTATACACCTATTCAAGAAAAAAGAAAAGACTCAAACCATGTTGCACAAGCTTCATTAGGTAACCACAGTCATTAAACATATCTTGCATGCATTCATTTCATTCAAACAAGGGGCATAGTTCCTCAAAACAATTTCAAATAGCATCTCAATTCATTGACAATTCACATTCATAGCTCGCCTTTAAAGTTCTCTACCCGCTTGCCTTAATCATACCTCTTTGAAAACAATTTTAAGCATGTACTCCAAGGAAATTATTCCCCTCACAAGAAGAGAGAATCCCCCACACATGTTTTAGCATTTCATTCAATGGGATTATAAGATAAGACAAATGTGATCACTCTCACAAAGAAATTCAAGTGCATACAAATTGACCCATAGGCTTGCCCTTCATGTATCTCGCCCCTAATGTAGCATTGCTACACTCAAAATCAATTAAGACTTTTGGGTCATAATAAAGGCTAAGGGTGAGGGTAGGATAATTTTTTTATCTTTAGTGACTAAAGCCTCCCTAATGCCTTTACAAACGTTTGTGACATCCCACCATTTTATTAAGATCACTCCACCTTATTTCTCCTTGTTCATTATCTTCATCATTTGTGCAACACAAGCCACTCTTATAACGGCGGAGGTTTTACATATAGCCTCATATATGCAAGAGATAGCTCCTTTTTACTATTATTTCTCTTTTGATGATTTGAGGTCTTTCAACCCATTAATTCAGTCATTTCATTACAATTTTGGTGCTACCTCACATTGAAGCTCCCATTTTCCCCCTTCTCTTGCAAACCCCCAAACTTAGGCTTTTTCTTCATCTCACATTCATTTCCTTATCGCTCCCCATTTCACGGGCTTCAAGCCCCATTTTTCGTTATTTTATCACTAGCAATTAGGAAGGATGGTTGCCAAAGAGAAAAATTAAAAATGGTCATTAGTCTTGTAATGTGGTTTCCAAAGAAAGGGTCCAAGGCTCAAACATTGGCTATCAATGATTAATGCTCAAGGAGGCCATTTTGGGTGAAGTGACTAACCAAAGAGGGCCCAAGATCATGTTCTGAGTGTAGCCACATCTATCATTTCACCTTTAATCACACTTAGGGAAAGTTCTAGAAAATCATGCATACACAAGAATTAAGCCAAAAACCTCACCACACAAGGCATCAAAATCCAAGAAGTTCACACACTTCCTTCATCACATTAAGAGGATGACTTTTAAAAGCTAGTTATGAATTAACAAGCCAAGTAAAGAATATATAATTCATGACAAGTGAGTGCTCATTTTCTCATTAGATACCCCTCTTTTCTTTTAAAATTCATGCACGATGACAAGCAAGAAATGTTGGTGGTACGTCATCAAACAAGTGCACAAAATACTCTACAAGACTCTCGACATCACATTTTCCCCTAAGAAAGCCGCCTTTCAATCTATCATCGGGAAATGCCAACCCGGTTCGACAGCAAAAAGAAAAGACAAAGAAATCGCTCCTTGGGAAAGAACTGTAGTATAAAGAAAACCCTTGGAGTTTATTCAAAGACTACTATCTAAAAAGGTGATACTATTAACAAATAATGACGATTTACCCTTAAGAATGACATCACCAAATCTATCATAGAGCTATATCATGCTTCACATAACAAGTGGGTTACTCAGACTTCACCCCCTAACAAAAAAATGGATTGTCCTTGATTCCTAAGGTTAAACAAAATGAGGAAAGAATGGATGAGAGAACTCCCTGATACGATGGAGGCATCCATTTTACATGCATTTTCCATGCCCTCCTCTTTCTTTTTCTTCTCTCACAGTTTGCCATGTCCCACGCCTGTTCCATCCCTTTAAGATCAAATGAAACACAAATAAAGTAAAAAAAAATAAAAGTAAAAAGTAAAAACTAAAAGTAAAAGAACTTGGGTTGCCTCCCAAGAAGCGCCTTAGTTCACCTCGTGGCTCGACGACTTTAACTTCACCACTTCTCTATACTTTGAGCATTTGAATTGCACCCCTAGCTTCTTATCCATTCTTATAATCATCTTGAGGGGTGGTGGTGCAAGCATCAAGGGACCAAGCAATGGATGCTGTATCTTGTGTTTCTTGGCCCTTAAAGGAGGGAGGTTCTTTGGCCCTATTGGCATGACATACTTTTAGATGAAGCCACCTTGATTTTCCTCCTCAACTTCCTCTATTGACTTGCTCTCCTCAGTCTCCATTTTGTCAACCAAGTTCAATGTTGAAAAATGATAAGAGGGCGGTCTAAGTCGCTCCCCTTTCAAGCATTCTTCTTACTTGACATCCTCCTTTTCAAGTGCACTAGAGTCCTTGAGTATGATTTATTGGATGTCATTTGGAGACTCTAGTGTCACTTCTTCAACCTTGGAATCTTGCGCCATTGTATTGTTGGTTGGTTGGCACACCTCTATGACTTCTTCAACAATCACCTTAACTCCTTCTTCATCATCATTTTGAGCTTCATCCCATGAGTCAAGTTGAGTTATCCCCCATTGTTCACTTCTTATTGTTATGCTCCTCAATGTCTCCTCTGTTTTTTCTTTTAGAGATTTACAGCTTTCTTCTTGAGGAGTTGATTATTCCATGGGTCTGGAGGGGTTGGCATTCTTTTCCATATTGGGCTTCCCCTCCAAAAAGGCTTGGAACATGGCTTCCATGTGCCCACATGTATTTCTCCTTCCCTCATTTGCCATGGTTTCATTTCTATCAATCTTGGGAGCATAACTTCTATCATAACCATTATAGAGAGAAGTGAACCCATTTGGGCATCCATCCCAATGCCTCCCATGACTACCACATAATATTCATCCATACCCACCATAGGAAGGAGAAGGTGCACTCATCTCCCTTTAAGGGCGTATTTTCAATCTTGCCAATGGTGTGGTCCTTCATAATAGGGACATGGGTCATCATAATAAGGGTTGCAACCAACAAACCTCCTTTCATTCCATGATTCCATCATACAACTACAAACAACAAAAATAAAAACAAAAATAAAAGCAAAACAAGATGTAAAACAACAATGCAAAACAAGTTCGAATATGTAAATAACTAGTATCTTATCACAACTCAATTCCCCGGCAACGACGTCATTTTTTTATAACGCTCAAGTACACTCCTCATTTAGAGAATATGTGTAAACAGTCATTATATCAAAATAAAAATCTCAATGGATGTCGGGGTCGAATCCCATAGAGAATTGAGTCGATAATTCAAAAGTTATAAATGAATTCTAACTAGAATGCAAAATTGTTCAGCATTTGAAAAGTAAAATTAAGGGGAAATTAAAGGGAAATAATAATCTAATTCTAAACTAAGACTAATTGGGGGAATTCCAATTGAAGCAATCACAAGTGATATGCCTAGAGGCATTCTATAGGTGAGAACACAACTAAATTAGGAATTTCTTTAATGCCTTAGACTCAAAATTATCATAGATATCAGTGGATAATTTACATTCTCCTGTTTTTCGACCATAAGAATGTTTACGCCTTGGGTTCTTTCAAATCCCAAAGACAATTTGAGTTATCAACCACACAAGCTTGAGGAAGGACTAGTTATTTCCATCCTTGACCTTTAATGGAATAAAAATGTGGGTTGTAACTATCTCTAGCTTAATACCACACAATAACACTCCAATTTCTCGCTAATATCTTCTCACCCAATTCTCACCTTTCTCTTTCAAGAAAAAAGCAAGAAAAGTAAAGCACAATTCATATTTGCAAACCATCAATTTCGGCAATTATAACTTGGGGGAAGATAGTATATCTAGAATTTCAATAAGAATCCAAGAACAATTTATCAAAATTCAATCAAATTAATAAATCCACCATGAACATATCTCTAGCTAGCAAGTTACTCAAGCATATTTAAAGATAGAACGAAGATACCAAGAGGATTCCCCTCACATTTATTACATTAGCTTCACAAATTTTCTTCACAAGCTCTTACAAAAATGGTAGAATTCCCCCAAAATGGGTTAAAGAAAAAGAAGAAGAAAAGTTCTACCTAACACTACAAATCTATGGTGAAAATATGTGTGGAAGATGAGTAAATGGTTGGTGAATTCGTTGAATGAATGGTTGGTGTACAATGAAAGCTATGTAAATATCTATACTTTCTTATGTACAACTTTTCCTAGATGCGCTTTAGGCTTTTAGATGCTTTGGAGACCTTTCTAGACCTTTTTACCCTTCATTAGACAACCTCTCCTGTGAAGAACTGGCGTTTAGCCGGTGTCAATCCGCGGAGCACCAAACTAAAGCCGGTTGAAAACAGTGTCCTGGAAGGGGGGAACCGGCGGTTCAATGGGCATTTAGCTGGTGCCATTCTATGAACAGCCAGTTGAATAGCCAGTTTGGCTAGTAGCTTCAGTGTTTCACCCTTCTGGATCTGTATTTAGCTAATTTAAAGCATCTCTTTGCACCTCTTCTTGAACTTAAATCTTCCATTATCCTTGGCTCCTCTCCTTCATATTATAACTCATGAAATTCCATCTCAAACTTCATGTGTTTTGCTCGACTTCAGGTTGTCTCCACTCACATGAAGTACCTACAAAGAATTCAAGAGAAAGGGCATAAAATTCACATAAACGACTAGAGAACTAGGTAAAAACTCATGCTTAGGAGCCTAAGGAGTTGATAAATTTCCTACTCATCACTTAGTAGCTGAGCTCCTAGCTCCTCTAGCTCTCTCCTGCAGCTCAGACATATGCTCTCCATGAGTCCGCAGGCTGACTGCTACCGCCCAATTGCACTTCTTTCTCCCCTTTCTCTTTCTGTTCCTGGAGGTCTCCTCATCAGCTACCCCCGCTGCTCTCTTCGTTCCTTTCTCTCCCTAGACGACTTAGGAGCCCAGAATGCCTCTAGATCAAGCTCACCCTCTGGCTCATCCTCAAATAACAAGATAGTAGGGGCTAAATATATTGTCGGCTGTCTAGACGACAACTCGTCCACCTGACTCCGATGCGACCTGATCTCCTCTATAAAACTCCCCATATTTGGCTGCTCAACTAGCCGCCCATTTATTCGTAACTCAAAGTTGTCTAATCTGTTGTGTAGTCCTCTCACAGCATCCTCAATCTCAGCCTTCCTCTATCATCATATTGACCTACTCCATCATCATATTGACCATTTTCTCAGTCAATGTTTGTCTTTTGGTTAGCTTCTGTAAAAACTCATAGGCCACAAGTATGCATTCGGATGGAACCTAACCCAATGTGGCTAGTGGCTATGTAGAGGAAGTGTTGGGGACATCTGCCTTGTGGCTGGCTTCAGCGGCTAGTATCTCACTCTACTCAACGGAGGTGGGGGAAGCTACCTACTCACCCCAGCTGGCTGTGGTAGCGGAACTACTGCTGGTATTCTAACTCGGCTCACTGGGTTCATCTCATCTCATATCATTCCAATGTCAGTAGTTCGGTTACCTCCAAACTTGGCAATAACCTCAGTTATAGCCCACACACCGGACTCTATACAATGTATACATGTGAGACTCAGGAATGGAATCATTATGCTCATGGCTAGAGCTTGAATCTCCTCCGCAGTTACCCTCGAGATGTTAATGGAATTTATTTACATGATGCATGCCACTAACGCTGCTCTGTCAGTTCTCAAGGTATTATCATTCACCGTTAGTGCCGATCTATGGTAAACAAATATCTATCAGGCCTTCGCTATGAAGTTAAGCGAAGATTTGGTGACATGTTGTCAACTGGCCACCCATTCAACCTACTCCTTATCCTCAGCAATTACACGAGCCAACCATCTATCACCTCGACTTTATCTTTTTCCACCTCTATCCCTTTTACTAAAATTCTATGGCATAGAAAAATCCCCTCTTTGACCATATAATGGCATTTTTCCCAATTGAGGACAAGATTGGTTTCTTCACACCTGCTCAACACTTTACTAAAATGAATCACCCACAACCAAGAAATCATCCATAAACACATTGATGTTTTCCTCCAACATTTCTAAAAAGATGGACATCATGCAATGCTGAAATATGACAGGTGCATTGCACAACCCAAAGGGCATCCTGCTGCAAGCAAAAGTCCCATAAGGATAGATAAAGGTGGTCTTCTCTTGGTCCTCCAGGGCGATGGAGATCTAATTATACCCCAAAAGAAAATAGTACCATCCTCTGCCCACCAACCTATCGAGAATGTGACCCATGAAAGGCATTGAGAAGTGGTCCTTTTGTATCCAATGATTGAGTTTCTGATAGTCAATGCAATCACGCCAACCTGTAACCATCCTTGTCAGTACTAGCTCATTCTTCTCGTTTGGCACAATTGTGATTCCACCTTTCTTTGGTACATACTGCATCAGACTTGCCCACTTACTATCAGTAATTAGGTAAACTACATCCGAATCTATCCATTTGATAATCCCTTTCTTCACCACCTCTTGCATAGGTGGATTAAGTCATTGTTGATGCTCTATGCTCGGTATATAATTTGGCCCAAGCTAATTTTTGTGGACGCATATGCCTAGAGGGATACCGATGACGTCAGCAATGGTCCAACCAATTGCATTTTTATATCTTCTCAATACTGACACCAGGGCCTCAACTTTCCATTTTATAAGGTCTGCAGCAATAATCGCTGGCAAGGTGATATTCTCCCAAAAAAATTCATATTTCAGATGTGGAGGTAGAGCTTTAAGCTCAAAGACTGGTGGTACTTCAACTGACAAATTTGTTGGAGGGGTTGCATGGTTCTTTAGATCAAGGTCAAACTTCTTCAGCTTGAAGTTGTAGGACCCCATTCGCTCCAGTGCATTTACCATCTCAGTGTTCCCCTGGACATCCTCCACATCACAGTTCATCAAGAGGCTGCCAGTGTCTCAACACTGAACCTTTCCTCCAGAGGCACGAGCAGCCTCTTATCCTCCATCCTCTTGTTCACGGAGGTTGCTCTCGAGTTGGGTATCTTTGTAGTAGCCTGAATAGAGCAAAACAAAAGAGAAACATAAACGGGGAAATAAACACTAAAAGTTGAACACAAGCAATTAATCCAATCCTAAGTTGTATTCCCCGGTAATGGCATTATTTTTTATAATGCCCAAATCACACCTAGGTAAAAGTATGCCGTGGACATGCTCAATAAAGAATCCAACTAACGTTAGGGTCTATCCCACATGGAATATGGTCAGGATGTAGAATAATTCTAGTATTTATGCTTTTAGTACAGTTATTTCCTAATGGGGGGTTTAAATGAATAATTAAGTAAGAAAGTGGTAGATTGTTGTTATGATCAAGTTTATGCAATTAACTAGGATAATGCTCCCCATGTATTCGTACAAACATCGGGTTATTATATTTTTGACCTATCCCAATACTTAGCCTACAAAACTGATAACTTAGGTTCATCCAATTGATTGATTCATCTCTCTTGGATGACTACACTAAGTTACAAGATTAGGTCTCTTGAATAATTCAACTTTAACCATTATTAATCATTAAAAATTAACTATCCTGCGACTACAACTCAAGTTATTCAACGAATCTTAAAGTTCAAGGCCTTTTTGTTCTTCTCTTTTCATAATCTTTACCTCTCTAATTTCAAGCAAGTAGAGAATACGGGCAAGTCCTAACGTTGCGCACCGTTAAGAAACAGTTATGATGAATAGACGAATAATACAAGCATGCGTATTGGCTTATAATCACTTTATCTTAACCCTAGGTAGTTATTCCACCATAGTTCCCACAACCCTAGTTGTGGAGGTTTTAGTTATTCATGAGTGCAAGAAAAGAATTAGACTTCATAGAAGAAAACATAATTAAAAACTTACAATGAGGATTGAAGAAAAACCCAATTGATTATTGCACAACCAAAGTATCATCAATTCAAGAACAATGAAGAAAATCTCAAGGTAATTCATGTAGTTGATCGACAAGTTGTGTTAGGAAAACCAAAAATAACGATTACAAAGTAATGTGTCGGTCTACTCAAGGAAAATAATCTAAAAAATATTTGTACAAATAATTGGAAATCTTTCCTAAATTAACAGGGAACTGCTGAAGACATATCCTATGAGTCGTAGCATGAAGCTACGAATTGCTGCCCGGTTCGTAGTATTCACTGTAGTCTTGAAATTGATTAGGTCCTTGGATTTGGTATGACTTGTACAATGACGCTATGAGTCGTATGTTGCTTGTCGTGGTTTGATCTTTTGATTTCTAGCATCCTCTAAAGTTTTCCTTAAGTCTTTGATATGGTTCGTACCTTGATGTTGCGACTCGTATTCTCTACTCGTACCTTGGGATCTGCCAACTTGTTATGTTCTCTGGATTTCACCATAGCTCCTTGGTATGATTCATATGATATCTTCACAACTCGTGTCTTCCTGTCATACTAGGAACTCAGGAAAGTGCATAGCTTCTGAACTTTTCCATGACTCCTTGGTACAGCTCATACTAAGATTGTATGGCTCGTACCAAGAGTCATAATTGGCCCTAGAAATTATGCAACTCCTCTGCATTTTATCATGATTACCAGGTATGGCTCATAGTGTGGTCTGCACTTAGCTCATTTTTTGCACTTTTTCCTCTCCTTTTAAAAAATTCAACTCCAAAACCTGATTTCCCTGAAAACAAGGTAAAAGCACATAATATCTATATAAACATACCTAAAACCAAGCATCTTTTCTAAGTTTTAAATGTCAAAAGTGTTGTAAACCCACATCACATCAACACCCTAAACATAAAACTTTTGCATGTCCTAAGCAAAACAAAACACTACTATAACACGACGCTTAACTTCAATGTTAAACAGATGACCTACAACCAACAACATTAAAATTTTCACACATGATCAAATGAAGTTCTCACTCTCACAAAGAAGTTCAAATGCTGCATAGCTGATACCGTTGGCTTGCCATTATTTTCTCTACTTTGGCTTTTCAAATAGTTAAGCTAGGATCACTATAGGACTTGTATTGGCTTGTAATGTAGGCTTCGGGTTGGATATGGTAGATATTGAAATAGTGACTAACCCTCCTTTGCACTACAAAACTTTGACATCACTTTTTGACCTTTCCCCGTTATCCTTCACTTTTTCTCCATTTTCTCCATTTTATATCTCTTTTAACTAGTGGGTGTGATTTCTTTTTCACCTTTCCTTATTATTCTTTTGTTTTAAAGATTCTTTTCTGATTATTTTTCTTTTTTACTTCACACAACACCCACTTTTAATTGATTAACATTTTCTCCTTTTATTTCCCCTACACAACTTACACGCCCTTATAATAGCCACCCTCAATATAAGCATTTTGCCTGAGTTGAGGTTCACAATGTCTAAGGAGGGACCAGGGACAAAACAGGTTCATTATAAAAAAGTGGGGAGGTGAATGAGCTAATCAAAGAAAGATGGTCAATTAAGGCTCAAACATTTGGATAAAGGGATACTCATTCATTTAGTAAGGTAATTTAGGCTAAATGTGAGCTAATTCAAAAACGGCCTATGCTCCTTTCCAAACTAACTATAGTATAATTTAAGTAAAAACTAACCAGGCAAGTTCTAGATCATTCCACACAGTATCGAACTAGGTAAAACTCACTCACACATAGTGCAGGTTTGCATCACACACTACCTATCGGGTTCATGCACTGTTGAGTTACAGTTAATCATGCTAATCACTTAAATGCTATAAAAATATCTACAATATTCATGCTTTTCAATCATATACATAGCTAACTATACAATAAAAATTTTAAAAAGGGTCTTTTTTTTTCAATAATTTCAAAACATCAAACACATGTGCATTTATTGGTTGTTAAGTACTTCTAAGCTACTTCTCGATAAACAAAAACAAACCACCCTAAACATGTCAGTTCTATTAGATAGCATGTCCAAGGGAAAAGAAACACGGCAACAGAAGCGCTCAGACGAATCAAAAACCAAAATACAGATACACCCCCCTTTTTTGAAAATCATGCTTTGTCCCCAAAGTAAGGAAATAAAAACTAAGGGAGGAATATACCTGTAGCGCTCTAAGCACTCCTGTCATCTACTCAGACTTCACCAACCATTTATGGGTTGCCTCCCATGCAGCGTCTAATTTAATGTCGTAGCCCGATGCAAGTCTCTTGACTATTCTGGCCTCATCAAGATACACCAACTTGATTCCTTTCACCTCATCAGTTTTTCCGAGATACAACTTCACTCTCTGTCCATTTACTTTAAACTTCTTTCCATCTTTGTTCTCTAGTTCAATGGAACCTTATGAGAATATTTCCACCACTTTATATGGTCCCATCCATCTAGACTTCAATTTTCCTAGATTCAAGCAGAGCCTAGAGTTAAACAGCAATACTAGATCACCAGCATTAAACTCTCTCTTTGCAATCTTCCAGTCGTGATAGATCTTCATTCTCTCCTTATATATAGCTGCACTCTCATAAGCTTAGTGCCAAAATTTTTCCAACTCATTCAACTTCTCCACCCTTAACTTGGATGCTCCACTCCCATCCAAGTTCAACTTCTCAAGTTCCCACAACACCTTATGCTCCAGCTCCACCCAAAAATGGCATGGCTTGCCATTAACCATCTAATATAGTGAGGTGCAACAGGGGTTTTATAAGCTACCTGATATACCCAGAGTGCATAATATAGCTTCCTAGACCAGTCCTTCCGATTGGTGTTCACTATTTTAGCCAAGATTGCCTTGATCTCATTGTTGGATACCTCTACTTGTCCACTTAACTGAGGATGGCAAGGTGCTGCCAACTTATTCTTTACACCATATTTCTGAAGCAGAGCTATGAAGAGTCCATTACAAAAGTGTGATCCATAGTCACTGATGATGGCTCTGGGAGTACTAAATCTGGCAAATATGTGTTTCTGCAGAAATGTTGTGACACTTTTCCCTTCATTTTTAGGGAGTACATGGCTTCCACCAACATTAATACATAATCCATAACTACCAGATTATACTTCATCCCATATAAGCTCACAAATGGGTCCATGAAGTCAATACCTCATAAATCGAACAACTCTACCTCTAAAATCATGGTCGATGGTAGCTCGTTCTTATGAGTGATGTCTCCTTGTCTTTGGCATTGATCACAGGATTTGGGAAAATCATAAGCATCCTGATGGATTGTGGGCCATTAATACCCATACTGACAAATTTCATGTGTAGTTTGGATATTGCTGTGATGACCCCCAATCGGGGATGAGTGGCAGGCCACAAGTATGCTCAGCATCTCAACCTCTGGTACACACCTACAAATCATCCCATTTAAAAAAATACAGAACAGATATGGCTCATCCTAATAGAACTTCCGCGAGTCAAATAGGAACTTCTTCCTTTGATGTGAAGTCAGATCTGTCGGAATCATGTCACTCACTAAATATTTTGCATAGTTGGAAAACCATGGGATCAAATCCTGAAATACGGCTAACACCTTCTCATATAGGAAAGCATCATCAATGTAAATCTCATCTTTTAATCTTGCCTCTTCCTATAATCTAGATAAGTGATCAGCCACCTAGTTTTCTATTCCCTTTCTGTCCTTTACCTTGAACTCAAATTCCTGTAAGAGCAATACCCATCTGATTAGCTTTGGTTTAGCATTCTTCTTTGACATCAAATACCGCAATGTTGCATGGTATATATGGACAATCACCTTAGTCCCAATCAAGATGCTTGAAACTTTTCAAATGCAAAGACTACTTCCAGTAGCTCCTGTTCAATAACTGTATAATTCTTCTGAGCTACACTTAGTGTCTTAATGGCATAATATATTAGGTGAAATATATTTACTCTCCTTTGGCCTAAGAAAGCACCTAGGGTAACCCCTAGCAATACACATTACCTCAAATGGAAGAGAATAATTTAGGCTAAATATGTCTCACTCGAAGGGTTCTCGCCACCCGCAAGCTCGCCTAGCATAGTAGCTGAGCTACCAGCTCCTCTAGCTCTCTGCTAAAGCTCGTACATGTGATCATCATGAGTCTGTAGGCTAGCTTCTATAGCCCACTTGCACTCTTTTCTCTCCTTTCTCTTCCTCTTCGTAGAGGACTCCTTATCAAATACCTCCACTGCACTTTTATTTCCCTTCTCTCCACCAATTGGCGTAGGAGCCCAAAATGACCCTAGATCAAGATCTTCGTCTAGCTCATCCTCAAACAATGAGATAGTAGCGATTGAAAATATGGTTGGCTATCTGTATGACAACTCAGCTACCTAATTCCGCTGCGACCCAATCTCCTCTCTCAAACTCCCCACATCTGGCTACTAAGCCGTAACTCAAAGCTATCTAATCTTGTATGTAGCCCTCTCATAGCCTCCACAATTTTATCCATGGCTCAGGGCTTAACCTGCTCCATCATCACATTAACCTTTTTCTTGGTCAAGGTCAGCCTTTTGGCCAGCTTCTGTAGGAATTCATGGGCCACAAGTATGCATCTGGATGGAACCTGACCAAACATGGCTAGTGCCTGTGCCGAGGAAGTGCTGGGGGCATCTATTTGTGGCTGGCTTCAGCAGCCGACATTTTGCTCTACATATCGGAGGATAGGGCATCTATCCGCTCTCCCCCAGCTAGCTGTGGCAGTGGAACTGCTGTTGGTAATCTAACCAGACTCACGGGATTCATCTTGTCTTGGATCAACCCAATATCTTCAGTCCAATTGCCTCCAACCCTGGTATCAACATCAATTATAACCACACACCGAACTCTATGCAGAGTATACATATGAGACTCAAGAAAAGAATCATAATGCTCATGTCTAGAACTCGATCCCGAATCTCCTCTACTATCACCCTCAGGAAGTTAATGGCATATCTTGACATGATACATACCACTAATGCTTCTCTGTCGGCACTTAGGGTATTATCATTTGCCATCGGTGCCAAACTATGGCTAACTAATGTCCAGCAGGCCCTCGCTATGAAGTTAAGCTAAGCTTTGGTGATCTTCCATCCACTAGTCACCCATTCAACTTCCTCATTCTCCTTAGCAAATACTTGAACCAACCAGCTATCACCTCGATTTTAGCTTTGCCCTTCTCTATCTCTTTTCCAAATATTCTATGCCTAGCATAATCCCCTTTTTGACATTAAAATGGAATTTTTCCCAATTGAGGACAAGATTGGTTGTGGGTGCATATGCCTAAGGAATACTGATGATGTCAGCAATGGTCCAACCATTTTCCTTTTTGTATCTTCAAAATACTGACATCAGGGCCTCAACTTTCCACTCTTCAAGGTCTATATCAATAATCACGTGCAAGATGTTGTTCTCCCCTAAAAATGCATATTTCAGATGTGGAGGTAGAGCTTTACACTCTAAGAATGGTGGTACTTGAACTGATGGTTTTGTTGAAGATGTTGCATGGTTCTTTAGATCAAGGTCCAACTTTTTTGGCCTAAAGTTGTGGGACCCCATTCCCTCTAGTGCATTTACCATCTCAGTGTACCCTTGGACATCCTCCCCATCATAGTTCATCAGGACGGCTGCCAGTGTCTCAACACTAAACCTTTCCTCCAGAGGCACGAACAACCTCTTATCCTCCATCCTGCTATTCATGGAGGTTGCTCTCGAGTTAGGGTATCTTTGCAGTAACTTGAATAGAGCAAAACAAAAGAAAAATGTTAATGAGAAATAAAGAATTAAAGTTAAATACAAGCAATTAATCTAATCCTAAGCCGTATTCCCCGATAATGGTGCCATTTTTATAACGCTCAAATTACACCCCTATAAAAGTATGACGCGACTGTTGTCAATAAAGAAACCAACAAAGGTTGGGGTCGATCCCACAAGGAATATCGTCAAGATGTAGAATTTTCTAGTATTTATGATTTTAGTTTAGTTATTTCCTAATGAGGTTTTTAAATAAATAACTAAGTAAGAAAGTGGTTGATTGTTGTTGTGATCAAGTTTTTGCAATTAATTAGGAAAGTGTTCCGCATAGATTCATAACAACTTTGGGTTATTACACCAGTAATCTAATCCAATACTTACCCTGCACAACTAATAAATAAGGTTCTTCCAAATGACTGATTCATCCCTCTTAGATGATTATACTCAATTATCGAATTAGGTCTTTTAAGTGATTCCACTTTAACCTTTATCAAATATTTCAAATTAACTATCCTGCGACTGCAGCTCAAGTTATTCAATGAAACTTAAAATTCAAGGTTGTGTTGTTCTTCTCTTTTTTTAATCTCTACCTCTCTAGGTTCAAGCAAGTAGAGAATACGCGCAAGTCCTAATTTTATGCATCGTTAAGAATATTTGTTTAGAATCACCTTATGTTAACCCTAGTTAGTTATTCCATCATGGTTCCTGCAACCCTAGTTGTGGGGGTCTTAGCTATTCATGACTGCAACAAAATAATTAGATTTCATGGAAGAAAATATAATTAACAACTTACAATGATGGTTGAAGAAAAACCCAATTGATTGTTGCACAATTAAAGTATGATCAATTCATGAACAATGAAGAAAATCTCAAAGTACTTCGTGTAGTTGATCTCCAAGTAGTGTTACGAAAATCAAAAATCAGAATTACAAAGTAACGTATCGGTTTCCTCAAAGAAAATAATGTAAAAATTATTTAAACAAATAATTGAAAACCTTTCCTAAATTAACAGAAAACTGTTATTGATGCTACGACTCGTACACCTGCAATCTTAAAATCGGTCAAGACCTGAGAGTTGGTATGACTCGTACAATGATGCTACAAGTCGTATGTAACCTGTTGTGGTCTAATCTTTTGATGTTTGGTATCCTATGAAGTTTTCTCAGAGTTCTTGGTATGGTTCGTACCTTCATGTTACGACTCGTGGTATCAACTTGTACCCTGGGATCTGCCAACTTGACATGTTCTCTGAAATTCACCACAGCTCCTTGGTACGAGTCATATGATGTCATCGCAACTAGTGTCTTCAAGTCATACAAGGAACTTAGGCAAGTGCACAGCTTCTAAACTTTTCCAGGACTCCATGGTACAACTCGTACCAAGATTGTACGGCTCGTACCAAGAGTAGTAATTGGACCTAGAAATTCTGCAACTCCTCTACATTTTAACATGATTACCTGGTACGACTCGTACCACCAAGGTATGGCTCGTACCATGAAGGCACGACTCATACTGAGGTCTGCACTTGGCCCATTTTTTACACTTTTTCCTCTCCTTTTCTAGAATTCAACTCCAAAACCTAATTTCCCCAAAAACAAGGTAGATGCATCTCATATCTATATAAACATACCTAAGACCAAGCATCTTTTCTAATTTTAAGCATAGAAAGTGTTGTAAACCCACAACACATCAATATGCCAGCTTTCTAGCTCGCCTCAAAATACTATATGGACCAATGTATCGCGGACTCAGCTTCCCTTTCTTACCGAACCTTATTACTCCCTTTAAGGGTGGCACCTTCATAAACACCCACCATCAGCCTCAAACTCAAGCACTCTCCTCCTAACATCTGCATAAGATTTCTAATGAGTCTGAGCTATTTTCAGCCTTTCTCTAATAAGCTGAACTTCCTCCATTTCCTCATGAACTAAATCTGGCCCTATCAACGTAGGATCACCTACCTCAAACCATCCAATAGGTGACCTACACCTCCGCCCATAAAGAGCCTCAAATGGAACCATCTAAATGTTGGAGTGACTACTATTATTATAGGCAAACTCGATAGAGGCAAGTGATCATCCCAACTACCCTTCAAATCAATCACGCACGCTTTAAACTTGTCCTCAAGAGTCTAAATGGTCGCTCGGCCTAACCATCTATCTGTGGATGAAAAGTTGTGCTAAGCTTCACCTGAGTTCCAAGTCCCCGCTGAAACGATCTTCAAAAATGAAAGGTGAACTAAGTATCCCTAATTGAGATGATGGACAAAAGGACTCCATACAATTAAACCAACTCTCAAATGTAAGGTCTAGCATAATCCTTGGATAAATCTGTAGTTTTAACTAATAGGAAATAGACTAATTTGTTTAACTTGTCCATAATCACCCATATAGACTCATATTGTTGGCGGGTATGAGGAAAGCCTCTAATGAAGTACATATTGATCTCTTCCCAGTTCCAAGTGGTGATGCTAATGTCCTGAAGGATACCTCCAAGTCTCTGATACTCCACCTTCACCTGTTGGCTATTCGGGCACTTAGCCACAACCTTTGCTATATCCTTCTTCATGCCATTCCACCAATAGACTTTTGTAGATCACGGTACATCTTGTTGTCCCCTAGATGGATAGAGTATCGAAATCCATGAGCCTCACTCATCATCTGCTATCTCAATTCATCTATAGATGGAACACACAATCAGCCCGGATACTACAGTACACCATCTCCCCCTTGGGAGAAAACCTCCACTTTCTAATTTCGGACAACTTCCTTTAGCTTTACTAAGATTTGATCCTCATCTTGCCTTGCTATAACCTCCATCACCAATAAAGACTCCAACCCATTCTCAACAATAACACCACCATCAAGTAAATCTCTAACATGAACCCCTAAACGACAACCCTATGGACCTCATCTGCCAACTCCTTTCTTCCATTTTTGATTTGAGACATATTTGATCTTAGGCGTATTTATACGACCAAACTCCATATTTTCAACCCTTCGGGAGCCTAGTTAAGGATAATATTGATGTATTCACGCATGTTTTGAGTTAATTATGGTTGTTTTTCTTTTCCGGATTAATAATTGTGTTGTGACTATTTGCAGGTGGATAAGACAGAGATGTCAGCGGGAGGAGCGGGTTAAACTCCGAGGGGGAGTATGAAAATGTTTGGAGAGCGTAAACATTAAGTTGAAAGTTCACCATCGTGTCACTCTAAGGATGGTCCGCATTGAACAACGTGCCACAATACATGGGTGGAGGAAGAAAATTTTGGAAAATTGGAAGGGGCAAAACAGTGAAGGTGCGCGATGGCTTCGTGGCATGCAGCTGGAGCTCCACGTTAGCCTCCGTGACATGTTGAAAGGAAGTCTAGCCTCACCCCAATTCCAGTGAAGGTCCGCGATAGCTCCGTGTCACAGAGCTATTTTACCGCATTAAGCTCCATGCCACGGAGCTAGTTTATCGCTGGGAAATTTTCCACCTGTATAAACAGAACACTTAGGCTTTTATTTTGGATTATCTAACATTTTGGAGAATGTGGGAAACAACAATTGAGTTGAACAAGATTCTAGGGTTCTTTCTCTTATCTTTTCTTCTAAATTTCAATTGTTGGTATGATTAAAACTTGTTTGAAGATGTTTAATCAACAAATGAGTGGCTAGATTACCTCATTCTGAGGTTGAGGCTAATTGCAGGATTGTGTAATTTCATATTAGTTCAGCTGAATTTTCTTCTTTTATGAACGGCTTTTCTTCTATTCTTGATTTTCATTGTTTTAATGTTTGGCCGGCATTAAGGTAAAATTAGAATCCTAATTTGACTTTGAGAGGAAAATTATTAGGGTAGACTTGGAATTGGGGAATATGTCCTTATCTTTGCTGTAAATTAGAGGTAAGATTCGCGTGCAAAAAAGAAATGTACCTGCAACGTCATATTCGGTTATCAAGGGGAACTATTTTGACTCGCCCGAGGATGAGTTATCGCATCACAGAAATTTGTAGTTGCAACGCTCATAACAAGGTAATTGGAAAGAGGTTCGAAAGACCAGAACCATATTTTAATCTTTCCCGACCATCAACTTAAGAGAGAGAGTAGCTGAAGAATAATATAAATTATACATGCCTTCATGTCATGCCTTAACCGTAGACTATCTGTGCTATTGTTTAAATCACATTTTTTTATTCAATTATTGTTACTTTAGATATTACTCTTTTGAAACATTTAATTCATTTTGTTATTCACATATTTGCATAAAAAAATTGTGAATACTAAAGTAGAAAAAATTACCACTAAGCTACAGTCCTTGTGGGTTCGATACCTGGCTTGAAAGAGCCACTATATTACTTGTACGACCACGTGCACTTACGTGCGTTGGGGCGTGAACAAGTTTTTGCCGCCGTTGTTGGGGACTGGTGAAATTGGTGAAATTTTTTAGTTTTAGTTTTTGCAAGTTTTGTGCAAGTATTGACCACTTGATCTTAGTTGTTACTCTTCCAGGTACTGAGTAGTTTCTGAAAACTGGCAAGAACTAAGGATTTGGTGGACCTATTTTTGAGCCAGAAAGATAGTTTCATTTACAAAGGAGGGAAGCTCTAGAAAGGAAGTTGCAATTGTTATAGAGGGAAGTTCTAGAACAACAGCAGCATCCACCAGTTGGACGGGCAGAGTTAGTGCCTGAAGTGATGGAAGAAAGAGCAGTACGCGAGGTGGAAATCCCACACGCAAATAATGTGACCTCTAGCATCCGCAGGCCGGAGCCAGGAGGTAGATTTGAGCTGAAACAAAACATGGTGCAGTTACTGCATACCAGCGGACAATTCACAGGTCTTCCTCATGAAGATCCACAACAACATCTATAAAATTTTCTGGAGATCCATGACACGTACATACCCACGGGGGTATCATCAGATTATGTGAGGCTTACATTGTTCCCATTTTCATTGTTGGGGGAAGCGAAGAGATGGTTAAAGGCTGAACCGCCTAATTCTATTACCACATGGGATGATCTGGAAAAGAAATTCTTAATTAGGTTCTTTCCTTCGGGGAAGACAGCAAGGCTTAGAAGTCAGATTCTAAGTTTTAAGCAGAGAGATGGTGAGAACCTGTACCAAGCCTAGAAGAGGTTCAAGTCTATGTTGAGAGATTGTCCTCACTATCATCAGTCAAATGACGTGTTGGTGCATACTTTTATAGAAGGCTTGGAACCTCATACCAAAATCCTATTAGATTCTGTAGATGGGGGGGCAAGCTTTGGAAAAGACGTATGAAGAGTTGTATACACTATTGAACCGTATTTCACAAGCAAATCCCAAATAGATTGCTGACACAACCAGAGGTGTGGTGAAGAAAGCGGCAGGGGTCTTGAAGGTAGACGGACTCATAGCTATTGCTGCAAAAATAGCTGCATTACAGAATCAGATCAACACTTATTTTAGTAGCATGAGCTTGGGGCAGTCACAAGCTACGGTCAATGCAATCCAGCAAGTATGGTGTGAATTTTGTGGTAGCAGTGAGCACTCTGCTGATGCCTGTGGTGCTAATCCAAACTTAGTTTATTTTGTTAGGAATGCAAAAAGGGGCAACAGTCAGCAGTATGGCAACAATTACAACCCCAATTGGAGGAACCATCTGATATTTTCCTGGGGTAGTAATAGTCACCAGGGGCAAAGTTCAAACCAGGGTCTGCATAAGAACCAAGGGGCTCATCAGAATTTCTAGCCTCAATTCAGAGGGAATAATGCACCTACTCAGTCCAACAACATTGAGGACATGTTGAAAACCATTATAGCTAACCAAGCTCAAATGCAGGCTGACCAAGTAAAATTGACAGTTGACATGAGAAACCAACAGTTGGCCACAAAGGCCTTGGAGATTCAGCTGGGACAGTTAGCTAGAGCACATAATACTAGATCGCGGGGCGGGTTGCCAAGTGATACAGACACCAATCCCAAGCAGGTGAATGTTGTCACCATTAGAAGTGGAAAACAACTGAAGGAATTGGGCCCAAAAAGACACCACACCAAGCTGAAAGAATAGAGAACACTGAAGAGAATGATAACATGATGGGGAGTGGAAAGGCAGTAGATAATGAAAGACCACCACCACCCCCATTCCCGTAGAGATTGAGGAAGTATAAGGAAGAAGCATGCTTCAAGAAATTTATGGAAGTATTGAAGCAGGTACACATTAATCTTCCTTTGGTAGATGTTTTGCAAGGAATTCCTAAGTATGCAAAGTAAATAAAGGATATTGTGGCAAACAAGAGCAGACTGACGGAATATTCCATAGTTGCACTTACTGGGAAGTGCACCTCTTGAATAAAGAATAGATTGCCTACAAAGCTCAAAGATCCAAGAAGTTTTACTATCCAGATCACTATTGGTAAGTCCATTATAGCTCGTAGTTTATGTAATCTGGAAGAGAGCATTAACTTGATGCCTACATCTGTGTTCAAGAAGTTGGGGTTGGGTAGTCCCAGACCCACTACAGTAATCTTGCAACTAGCTGATCGTTCATTGGCAAGGCCAGATGGAATTGTTGAGGATGTGCTAGTGCAAGTGGGCTCCCTTATTTTTCTGGTAAATTTAATAATTCTTGATTTTGATCCCGATTCGGAAGTCCCATTTATTTTGGGACGTCCCTTTTTAGCAATTGGGAGAGCTCTAATCGATGTAGTTGTTGGGCAGCTAACCATAAGAGCCCATGATAAGGTGGAAGTATTTGATGTCTATAAAGCCATGAAGCTACCGGCTATTTATGAAGAGCTGTCAGCCATCACTATTATGGAACAAGAGTCTGCACTTCTGCTTATTGGCCCACATGATCCCTTGGAAAGAGCATTGGTGGGACATGATCGATTAGGGGATTGTGCAACGTATGAAATGGTGCAAGCTCTGAATGAGGCTAAAATGTTCTTCCAAAAGCAGGAATTCGAGCCCTTGCAGCGGTCCTTAAAGTCACCACCAATGCCATCAATAGAGGAGGCACCCAAATTGGAGCTAAAAGTGTCCTCCACACCTGCAATATGTATTTTTGGGAGAAGCTGACACATTTTCGGTCATTTTTTCAGCAGAACTAACAGACTCACAGGTTCAAGAAGCGTTAGTGGTTCTGGAAAGGCGAAAGAGAGCCATAGGATGGCAGATGTCAGACATCCGTGGAATCAGACCAGCATTCTGCATGCACAAGATATTGATAGAGGAAGGATCTTAGCCAATTGTACAACATCAAAAGAGGCTGAACCCGGTGATGAAAGATGTAGTTAGGAAGGAGGTGATTACGTGGCTAGATGCAGGAGTTGTATATCCGATCTTTGACAGTGAGTGGGTCAGCCCGGTTCAATGTGTCCCAAAGAAAGGGGGCGTGACAGTTGTCACTAATGAGAAGAATGAGTTGATTCCCACTCGAACAGTCATAGGTTGGAGGATTTGCATGGATTATAAGAAACTAAATGAGGCCACGCGTAAGGATCACTATCCTATACCATTTATCAACCAAATGTTTGATAGACTTGCAGGGCAGTAGTATTATTGCTTTCTAGACGGCTATTCTGGCTATAATCAAATAGCTATAGCCTAGAAGATCAGGAGAAGACCACATTTACCTGTCCTTATGGGACATACGCCTTCAAGCGTATGCCCTTTGGGTTATGCAATGCACCAGCCACTTTCCAGCGATGCATGATGGCGATATTTCATGATATGGTGGAAGACTATGTTGAGGTATTTACAAATGATTTCTCTGTTTTTGGTAACTCATTTGTTGTATGTTTGCAGAATTTGGATAGGGTCTTGGTGAGGTGTGAAGTCTCAAACCTAGTGCTCAATTGGGAGAAGTGTCACTTTTCAGTCAAGGAGGGCATTGTTCTTGGCCACAAAGTGTCTCATAGAGATTTGGAGGTTGATCACGCAAAGGTTTAGGTGATTGAGAAGCTACCACCACCAGTATCGGTTAAGGTGTCCGCAGTTTCTTGGGACATGTTGGGGTTTTATAGACAGTTCATTCGGGATTTATCAAAGATATCTAGACAAATGTGCCGAGTAGTAGAAAAAGATGTGAAGTTTGAGTTTGGCACAGAATGTTTTAAAGCATTTGAGGAGCTGAAGAAGAAGCTGGTGGAAGCTCCCATTCTCATTGCTCCTGACTGGGAACACCCATTTGAGTTGATGTGCGATGCCAGTTTTGTGGCTGTGGGTGTAGTATTGGTGCAGAGGAGGGAAAAGATTTTTCACTCCATATACTATGCAAGTAAAATGCTAGATGCTGCTCAGGCGAACTATACAGTCACAGAGAAGGAGATGCTAGCACTTGTTTATGCATTTGAAAGTTCAGGTCTTATCTGGTTGGGACAAAAGTAGTGGTATACATGGATCATGCTGCAATCCAGTACTTATTCAACAATAAAGATAAAAAGCCCAAGTTAATTAGGTGGATATTATTGTTGCATGAGTTTGACTTGGAAATCCAAGATAGGAAGGGCAGTGAAAATTAGGTAGCAGATCACCTGTCACGACTAGAGGACTGGTCACATGTGAATGAGGTTGGCGCTTCAGAGAAGAGTTCCCTGATGAACAACTCTTGGCACTGAGTGAGGCGTAACTTCCTTGGTATGCAGATATAGTAAACCTGATAGTAAGTGGAGTGTACCCATCAGAGTCAACCGCTCAACAAAGAAAGAAGCTGAAGCATGAGACCCTGTACTATATGTGGGATGAGCCATATTTATTCAAGCAAGGACCAGATCAAGTGATGAGATGGTGTATTCCAGAGAGTCAGATAGTTGAAGTGTTGAGAAGCTGTCATTTATTGCCATATGGCGGTCATCATGGAGGAGAGCGTACCGCTCATAAAGTGCTCCAGTCCGATTTCTTTTGGCCAACGTTATCCAAGGATGCACCAGCATATGCCAAGTCTTGTGATCAATGCCATAGAACGGGGACAATCAGCAGGAAACATGAGATGCCATTGCATAACATCTTGGAAGTTGAGGTATTGGACGTGTGGGGGATAGATTTCATGGGGCCCTTTCCACCGTCCTTTGCTAATATATTCTGGTAGCAGTAGATTACGTGTCCAAATGGGTTGAGGCAGCAGCTTTTCCCACCAATGATACTAAGGTAATGGCCAAGTTTGTGAAGAAGAAGATTTTTAGTAGATTTGGAACCCCACGAGCAATTATTAGCGAAGGAGGTTCACACTTTGTTAATGCCTGGTTCCGAAATTTGTTGGCTAAATATGAAGTGCGGCATAAAATGGCTACTGCATATCACCCCAAACTAGCGGGTAGGTAGAAGTGTCAAACAGGGAAGTCAAGCAGATTCTGCAGAAAACTGTGAATACTCAACGAAAGGATTGGGCAAGAAAATTGGATGATGCTTTGTGGGCATATAGAACTGCTTATAAGACGCCAACTGGGACTTCACTGTATCGGTTTGTTTATGGGAAGGCATGTCGTTTACCTGTGGAGCTTGAACATCAGGCATACTGGGCTATGCGGAAGCTGACATGGATCCCAAGTTAGCTGGAAAAAAGCGATTGTTGCAATTGTGTGAGTTGGATGAGTTTCATTGGCATGCATATGAGAGTGCTAAGTTGTACAAAGAAAAAATGAAGAGGTGGCATGAAAAGCATATAGTTCATCGAATATTTGATCCTGGCCATATCGTGTTGCTATTGAACTCTAGGTTGAAGTTATTCTCGGGAAAACTGAGATCTAAGTAGTCCGGACCATTTGAGGTAGTGAGGATGACCCTGTATGGGGCAGTTGAATTGTGGAAGGAAGATAAAAGTTCCACATTCTTAGTAAATGGTGAGAGGAGTAAGCACTACTGGGGTGAGGGCGTAAATCGAGAGAAGACGTCTATCAGCTTATCTGATGAATGAATATGAGATGCGTTGTGTCGTGACGTTAAACCAGGTGCTACACGGGATACAACCCGTGAATGTAATGTAATATTTAGGAATTACTGTTGAAAAAAAATGAAAAAAGAAAAAAAACACATAAAAGTCATGCCATGACTAAAACTATGGCGCTGGTTTGGAGGCAACCCACTATTTTCTAATTAATTAGTGTTTTTGGATGATTTTCAGGATGTATGGAGCCCAAACAAAATTTAAGGAAGTGTGTGCCAAGGTAAGTGTTTGGAAAAATAAGGATCAATAAACAGAGGGCCTGCGCGATAGCTCCGTGGCACGGAGCTAGATCTCTGCGTTAGCCTCCGTGCCATGTTGTTGGGATAGGCAGATATGCCCTATTTCTAGTGAGGGTGCGTGCTCCGCGATAGCCTCCGTGCCACGTTGAGGTGCATTTGGCGATGGGTTTACTTAAAGAGCCGGGTCGACCCGGCTAAAACCCCTCCCTTTTAACCCCAAAATCAGCACGCCTGTCCCATTCTCTCCCATTTGCTCCGCGACATAACCCCCATTCCCTCTCCCCTCTTGAGTGTGCCATGCCTGATTAGTAAATATTCATCCCATCTTCTTCACAACTAAGATTAACAGGTATGTTTTAGTGTTTTTCTTCCATTCTTATGCGAATTTCTTAGCATGAACACATAGTTGAGCCAAAGTCAACCCTATGTCATGGGAACTTGATTGAATCATGTTTTTATTGGTGAATCATGAAGTTAGCTAATGGTAATTTTTCTATGCACTCAATAATTACATGACTTATTGCATTTCGTATATTACCTACATGTTGGGGATGCTTGCTGGGTTGAAGGAAGAAGAAAAAGGGGGGAAAACAGAAATTGGGCAATTCATTCTTGTGTTCTTAGAATTGGCAATAGAAACTAAGTATGGGGTGCTTGAAAGGTTGGGGGAAGATGACCAAGGGAAAGTGAAAAACAAACAAAGAGAGGGAAGTAATGCCAAAATTCTGCAGTTAATGTGCACATTATTACACATTCCAATTTTGCATAATCTCTATTGTGGAAAATGATATTCTATGTAAATGCAGGCATGTAAAATCAAAAAGGCAAGTGTTCCTAAGTGTAAGTTTCCAACTGCTTTAAGTCTAAGTAAAGCAATATTTTCATGAAATTGCTAGAGTCATGAACATGAGTAATTTGATTGTACGAAGTCTGATTAGTACAAGATAATTGCCTCATCTAATGTTTCAAATGTAATGCGCCCTACTGGAAAATGCTATATAATATTGTGTTTTTCTTTATATTGTAAAAGTAGTGATTTAGATAAATTTTGGGAGTAACTAGTCATTGAAGTGTAAAGAAGGGGAAGTCTGAGTACCCAAATGACTATGACTAGTGAAACCACGCTAGCAACTAAGTGTGGGGTGACCAAATGAAGCCCTGCCTTAGTATTGGCTAGCCATGTTTGTTACTGAAGAATTTAGTGTATGGTTTTGGCTGAACAGGAACGATGTCGGCTCGACAGGATAAGGGAAAAGGGGTCTCAACCTCCGGCATAGGCAGAAAAAGGCACCGAATGGGCTCAGCTGTTCCAGCAGCCCCACCAGTTCCCAGGGGCCAGAAAAGGCGGTTCAGTACTAGATGGGTGGTGGAGGAAGGTAAAAAGTGGTATGGAAAGCATAAGGAGTCAAAATACTTCCCTGAAGAGCAAATTGAGTGGGACCATTTGGCACAAGAGTTCCCCCGGATACTGCACAGGATACACACCTTGGGCATGGACTTCATCTTTAATGCGCCCAGAGTGTGTAATTTACACATGGTGCGGGAATTCTATGCGAATTGGGACCCCACTCTACGCAGCCACACAATTAAGATCTGGGGGCAGGTGGTTCCCTTGGAGGCACATCACTTAAATGCCATCTTGGGGACACCTGACACAGACCCATATCCTCTCCGCCAGCTGAACATCACCCCACCACATGTTGATATCCGATACACATTATGCGGACAAAAATCAACAGCAAGGTGGAGGTGCCACAAAGAGAAAGGGTACCACCAAACACTGCCATATTCACAGATGAACAGGGAGGCCAGAGTGTGGTTGAAGATTGTTTGCACTTGCCTCATTTCTGGGGTGCATATGACTGATGTCACCCGAGATAGTGTTTGTCTGGTATACGCCTTGATGAAAGACGTGGAGATTAATATCAGGGCGGTGATCATATCAGCAATGAAAAAGGCAAGGCTGCATCAGGGGCACAGGTATGGGTTTGGTGGTCTACTCACCACCTATCTCAGAAGCCATGACATTGAAGAAGAGGCTATAGACTACAGACCGAGGGTAACGACACACTTTGGAAGTGACTAAGACTAAGGCACCAGACACCACATACAGTCCAGTGCTCACGTTAGAAGAGCGACATGCTCGAGATGATTGCTATGTAGCCAGGATGTTTTGACTGCAAATGCTACAATTGCGTATAGGTGGACGACCCACAACTGACAATGAGTTGTGGTAGGTGGACATGGACTACCCGATGAATGAGCATGCTAGAGCCATGTGCAGGATTGGCCCAGCATTTTTAGAGCCGGTGGACGATGATGTACCCACCGATGATAAGAGACGTGGGGAGGACTCAGACATTGAGTCAGATGAAGATGAGGGAGATGACTCGGACCTCGGTAATGAGGCCTGTGCACCAGATGAAGAAATTTAACCAATTAATTGATCAGGGAGTTTTTACCACCTTAACTCTGTTCTTTCATTGATTCATGCAAGCATTGAGGATAGTGCTCACTTTAAGTGTGGAGTGGAGGTTATCTTATGTTTGTTTATTTTTGTGGTCCTATGACTATGGCATGTATAAACTGGTTTGTAATAGCTAGTAAGCTCTGTCCTTGGGTGCTTTGTTGCTTGTGACTATTTTTCATGTTTTGGGTGTCTCGGCTTTTATTTTCGGCGCTTTTCCCGAGGATAGTCCCTTTGAACCGAATTCATAGGTACAGATTGTTCCCTATGATGGATGTATGATGACCGTCTTAAGGGAATTTAGTCACGTTACGAAATAGAAAATAAACCCATCACTATTGGGCTAAAGCATTTCACTTGATTAGTTGCTAGACTTCATGGAACATACATTTGGACAAGTAAATGGTTAACTCTAAGTGGATCACATAGGTCGTGATGTTTAATGCTAAATTGCCAAATTTTAGGCTTAATTGTGCTTGTCACTCAATATGGATGCAATCATGAAAGGAGTCTAAGCTAACTAAAAGTTACCCTCTCTGCCATGTGAGGTGAGAACTAGTTGTATTTCATGCAAACTAACGTCTAGAATTTTCCTTGTGTGTACAAAAAGCTGGAAATGGCATTAAGCTTAGAGGATATGATTAAGTCACTTCTTTGTGAACCTAGATAGTTGACCCATCTCATTCAATGTCGCTGACCTTAATGATTTCCCCTGTGAGCCCCGTTTGAGCCTTTAAGAATAATTGTACTGGAAAAACCTCACTAAGAAGCCTTACCCCACTTGTTCAAATGGCCTCAATGTCGTTTTGGTCCAAATAGATCCTATTGCACTTTACAAAGGCAATATGCTAAAGGAGGAAGAGAAAAAGGGGAAAAAAGGAGTGTGGGTACCTCATTTGTAATCATAAGCTATATATATACATGAAAAAAAAAAGAGAAAGAAATTGTTTTCATATATATATATATATATATATTTATATGATGTATATACTTAGATACATGTATATATATAGTCTATTTATGAGTTCATCCAGGGGTACAAACATTTTACATCTATGAGGGATTGTGTGATTCTGCTCATGAAAATAGTAAGTGAAGACCATGCTTGATGAAGTGAATTGTACTCCATGATTAAAGTGTTTAGCTCAACTAGATGTGAGTTACTTTGGTCCTTCAATGATGGTAAAGTAGTTGAAATCATGTCGAGGATACTAAAAGCTTGTCCGAGGACGAACAAGGTTATAAGTGTGGGGTGGTGATCTTTGGCGTATTTATATGACCAAACTCCGTATTTTCAACCCTTCGGGAGCCTAGTTAAGGATAATATTGATGTATTCACGCATGTTTTGAGTTAATTATGGGTTTTTTTCTTTTTTGGATTAATAATTATGTCGTGACTATTTGCAGGTGGATAAGACAGAGATGTCAGCGGGAGGAGTGAGTTAAACTCCGAGGGGGAGTATGGAAATGTTTGGAGAGCATAAACATTAAGTTGAAAGTTCATCACCTTGTCACGCTAAGGATGGTCTGCGTTGAACAAAGTGCCACAGTACATGGGTGGAGGAAGAAAATTTTGGAAAATTGGAAGGCGCAAAATAGTGAAGGTGCGCGATAGCTCCGTGGCACAGAGATGAAGCTCTGCGTTAGCCTCTGTGCCACATTGAAAGGAAGTCTAGCCTCGCTCGAATTCCAGTGAAGGTCCGCGACAGCTCCATGTCACGAAGTTGTTTCACCGAGTGGAGCTCCGTGCCACCGAGCTAGTTTATCGCTGGGAAATTTTCCACCTATATAAATAGAACACTTAGGCTTTTATTTTGGATTATCTGAAATTTTGGATTATCTGAAATTAGAATCCTAATTTGACTCTGAGAGGAAAATTATTAAGGTAGACTTGGAATAGGGGAATATGTCCTTATCTTTGCTGTAAATTAGAGGTAAGATTAGCATGCAGGATAGAATTATACCTGTAATGTCATATTCGGTTATCAAGGGGAACTATTTTGACTCGCTCGAGTATGAGTTATTGCATCACAGAAATGTGTTTGCAGGATTCATATCAAGGTAATTGGCTAGAGGTTCAAAAGACCAGAGCCATATTCTAATCTTTTCTGACCATCAACCTAAGAGAGAGGGTAGCTTAAGAATAATATAAATTATACATGCCTGCATGTCATGTCTTAACCTTAGATTGTTCGTGCTATTGTTTAAATCACATTTTTTTATTCAATTAGTGTTACTTTAGATATTACTCTTTTGCAACTTTTAATTCGCTGTGTTATTCACATACTTGCGTAAAGAAATTATGACTACTAAAGTAGAAAAAATTACCACTGAGCTACATTACTTTTGGGTTCGATACCTGGCTTGGAAGAGCCACTATATTACTTGTACGACCACGTGCACTTGCGTGCATTGGGGCGGGAACAACATTCTCCATGGATATCCTACTAAGAGCATCTACCACTATATTGTCCTTTTCCGGTTGATAAAGGACACCCATGTCATAATCCTTGAGAAGCTCTAGCCATCTCCTTTGCTGCAAACTTAGGTCCTTCTGAGTAAGCACATACTAAAGGCTCTTGTGGTCCGTGAACACATTCACATGAACCTCATACAAATAGTGCCTCGAAATCTTCAAGGCATATACCACTACTGTCAACTCTAGGTCATACGTCGAATAATTCTTGTCATGAGTCTTAAGTCATCTAGAGGCATACGCAGTGACCTTACCATGCTGCATCAACACACAACCAAGATCAACCCTAGAAGCATCACCATACACAATGAAGCTATCTGTACCCTCCAATAGTGTCAATACTGGAACTAAAGTGAGTCGACTCTTTAACTCCTAAAAACTCTTGTAAGAAGCATCGGACTATTGGAATTTGCCCTTCTAGGTCAACTTAGTCAACGATGTTGCAATGGATGAAATTCCCTCTACGAACCTCATGTAATAGCCTGTTAAACCCAAAAAGCTCCTAATATCTGTGGGACTTATAGGTCTAGGCCAATTCTTCACCGCCTCTATCTTTTGAGAGTCCACCTGTACACCCTCACTAGACACCACGTGATCCAAGAATGCTGCTAAGTTCAACCAAAATTGAAACATGCTGAAATTAGGAAATAGCTAGTGATCCTTGAGTGTCTGCAACATAATCCACAAGTGAGCGGCATGCTCCTCCTCCCTCCGAGAGTATATGAGAATATCATGTATGACTAAAATCACGAACATGTCCAAATACTACTTGAAAACCCTATTCATCAAGTCCAGAAAAGCCACAGGAGCATTCATTTGTCCAAAAGAAATAACTACGAACTCATAATGACCATTCCGAGTCTCGAAGGTTTTCTTCGAAATGTCACTCACCCTGAATCTGAGCTGGTGATAGCCATATCTGAGGTCCATCTTTTAAAATCACTTAGCACCCTAAAGCTGATCAAATAGGTCATCAATCTTTGTGAGGGGATACTTATTCTTGATTGTGACTCATTTCAACTGTCGATAATCAGTGCACATCCTAAGGGAACATCCTTTTTCCAAACAAAGAGAACTGGAGCACCCCATAGGGACTTACTAGGCCTGATGGAACCCTTATCTAGGTGATCTTACAACTGCTCTTTCAGCTCCTTTAGCATGGCTAGAGCCATCATATAAGGAGGAATGGATATGGGTTGCGTATCAAGGATATGGTTAAGAACAACGTCAATCTCCCACTCGGGAAGGACTCCTGGTAGATCATCTGGGAAAACCTCTAGATATTCACATACAAAAGGAACTTATTGAAGAGTCGAGGTCTCGAACATGGAATCCTTTACCCGAATTAGATGGTACACCCAACCCTTGGAGATTATTTTCCTAGCCTCGAGATAGGAAACAAAGAGACCTACAGGCACAACTGAACTATCCTTCAACTCTAGGACTGGTTCCCCAGAAATTGGAACTCTACCAAATGGGTTCCAAAATTAATTGAATCATAACAAGCATGTAACTAATCTATACCATATATAACATCAAAATTGGTCATATCTAACTCCACTAAGTCAGTTGAGGTGACTTTTTGAAGAATCGTGACAGGACAATTCATGTGTACACGTCAAGCTAAAACTGACTCGCCGATAGAAGTAGAGACTAAGAATGAATCTGACATGATTTCGGGACTAACCCCAAAACTAAAAGCAACATAAGGAGTCATGAAAGATAACGTAGCCACTGGATATAATAATGTATGAACATCAAGATGGAATACTGTAACATACCATTAAACAAATCGGGTGAACACTCCTACTCCTGTTGAGATGAAAGTGCAAAGAACCTTCTCTGGCACTGTCCACCACCCGCACTAGAAGAGGGGCCCTACTGAGATGGAGAGCTGCTGAAGTGGTGAATGCGGCATGACCTTTACTGTCACCTTGCCTAGCTAAAGGAAAAACCATGTGTATGTGTCTAAGCTTGCCACACCCGAAGAAAACATCTAAGCCAACCAAGAACTCTCCTGAGTGGTTCTTACCACATTTCCTGTAGACTGGGAAAGTGCGCTCTACTATCTTACCCCTCTGGCCCTTACAACCTAACACCCTACTCCTCTAATCACCTCGAGGTCTGGCTTGAATGCGAGATGATGATGGGGTTGGGTCTGACAACCTCGGGTCAATTTGAGGGTGAGATCTACCACCGGATCTTTCTTGGAAATGCCCTAACTCCTTGTCCTAGCCCTCTTTTCCTCTCTCTTTCTCCTTCATTTGCTCTACCTCTATCTGCTGGGCATATATGATCAGTCGGGAGATATTTATATCATTAATCAACATGGTGGTCCTGTACCCTTTGACCAATGAATCTACCACCCCATTCACAAACCTGCTCATACGAGCCCTCGAATCAACCACCATCTCTGGTGCATAATTGGACAACCGAGTAAACTTCAATGCATACTCCTAGAAAATCATGTTGTTCTACTTAAGATTGACGAACTCAACTGCCTTTTCCTCCCTCAATTCTCAAGTAAAGAATATGTTCAAGAAAGTACTAACAAACTCAACTCAACCAATGGGAATCGCACAAACTCCACTGCACTCCTTCCATTACCTAAACCATATATGAGCAACCCCCTCCAGCTGATAGGAGGCTAAGTCTGCACTCTCCTCTCTAGTCACCTCCATAATCTGGGTAATATTCTGAACCTCCTCTATGAACTCATATGGGTCCTCATCAACCTTTGGCCTAAGAAATTCATATGAGTTTATCATGAGGAAGTCTCGCACTCTCACTACCGCCGCATTCCCATTCTAGTGATATAGGACACTGCTGCTGGTTGACCTGGGTTGTCATTGCCTCAGCCAACATATAAAAATAAGCCTAATAATGCTCAAACTCACACTTCCTGATAATGTATGAAGTGAACATTGTCAATAAAGAACCCAACAAAGAGGTTGGAGTCAAACCCATAGGGAATATGGTAAGATCTAGACTAATGTCGGTACTTGAACTTATTGGTGAGTTATCTCCAAATTGGGAGGTTTCAAAGAAAAACAATATTAATAGCAACATTATAATTGTGATTAATATCAAGATTTGCAAATAACTAGGGGAAGTGTTCCCCATGGATTCATAACTACTTCGAGTATACACATGTGATCAATCCAAATGCTTACTTATAAAAATGAAAACTAGGGTTCGTCCAAACGACTGGTTCATCCCTATTGGATGATAATATTCAATCATCGGATTAGGTTTCATGAGAGATTTCTTTCTAATGGTTATCAATATGTTCCATATTTAACTATCCTGCGACCACATCTCAAGTTAATACAATTATCAAAAAGACCAAGGCTTTGTTGTAATTCTCTTTTCCAAATCTCTACCTCTCTAGGTTCAAGCAAGTAAGAATTCGGGCAAGTCCTAATGTTTTACACCATTATGAAACATTTAAAGATAAAGAGAATATAATACAAGAGGTTAGCATTGGTTTTGTGTCACGACCCTCATGTACACCCTGATCGTAGACACGAGACAAGGAGCCCCGAGAGACCCCAAGTTGACCCATGACATGTGCATACATCTAATTCATTCACATAAGAGGAAGACTTAACATAAGAAAATGTAAACATATCATAATAATGGAGAAAATAAAATACATGATCCATATATGACGGCTGAATACAACTTATGGTCTGAAAAGCCTCTAATCACGAAAGACGGCTTGATGGGACAACACCCCAACTAACCCTACGATACTAAAACTGAAAGAGAAACAATATAGTCTGAAACATATGGCCCTCGGAACATGAGGAATCACTAAATAAGCTGATAACGAACTTTAAGGAGCTACTGTGGAGGGTGAGCCTGAGATCCAGGTCTTGTATCATGAAACGATACAGCATAGAAAGTATATGGTCAGTACGTGAAATGTACTGAGTATCCAAGGTCAGTAAAATGGAAATTCAAAACATATAAAACTCATAAATGATCATATGAGTAAGTCATCATGCACATATCATAAACATCGTAACATAACAAAAGGTCCAAGGTTTTCAAAACATTCGTAATGTAAATACGATCATAATCATAAGGAGAGAGATTTACTTAACATGACTTAAGCCAAAATACATAATCATAACATGCTTAAATTGTGAGGAATAGTGGGAGATTCTCTTAACCAACATACCCTATATGAGCACACATGAAGCCCGACTTGTAACCCTAGTCGGGAGGGTTTTCCATACCTTGCCAATGGTAGAACCATGAAAGTGTGATATCACCATGAAAAGGGCCATTTGGGCCGAGGAAAGTCACATAGGAGGTCCCAACATACCTATGGTGGCATGCAGTTTATGAGGTCCGGGGCAGAACCTAGGCCCCGAACCTACACGGTGTTTGATACTACTCCAAAAACATATATAGTGCTCATAGTATAACATACATGAATTCATGAGCTAGTTAAATCATGATAATCATAAGCATGCTCGTACATACGTGAACTAGCCATGAAATAAGGCCCGTGAGCCAAAAACATGATTCGTGATTCAAAAGTTCATACATACTTGTAAATCATGCATATAGCTTAAAATTCATAAAATCATGATGGGTAAGATCATTAATCCATAATTCAAATCGTAAATCATGTTGGGTTCATAAATAATGTTGGGTTCGTAAATATCATCATTTGAAGAGAAAATCTTGAATCGATGCATCATGGGTCATGCATAATTAGGCTTATTTTCTTAAAAATCAAAATCAATAAAATTATAAATGATTTAAATAATGAAAACTGATCCAAAACCCTTAGATTATGATAAGATTCTAAAATCACAAAACCCATTATCAAATCATTAGACTTTTACAAGAATCATCTTCCAAACCCCATTAGTTTTTAATAAATGTTTTGTAAAAATCAGAGAGCATGGGCATGGGTGTAGAAGAAATCACCCATCGATAGCCTTACATACCTGAGAATAACTGGTTTTTAACTTCCCTTGATTGCCCAAGAAGGAAATAGGAAGAATTGAAGATAAGAGCCTTGAATCACCTTAGATTACCTCTCTAGTTCTTGCATGCATGAATGGGGACTTAGAATAAATTATCCCCCCCGCCCCCGCCGCCCTTTAAAACCCACCTTCTATAACCTAAAACAACGTAGTTTAGGGTCTCATAGCATTGAAAGTCGAAAATTACCTTAATGAATCTGCCCTGAAAACTGGCCGGGTTGAACTAACAGACGGAACCAATGGGTCGTTAGAGTTACCGAAGACCCATTCTATCGCTCATGGGTTTCACTGTTGTAGCTTACTTCCGAACTGACAAATGCATGGACAGGACGACTCGTCCTAAGGAACAATGATCCATTACATCATCCGTCATTTGCTCATCACAAAAGTTAAACCTTTTTATCATATGCCTCACCACGATTCGTGGTTGCTTCCAACAAGTCGTGGTCTTGATCCGTCATTTACACTAAAATCCTAGGAATCCAAACAACGACCAGTGACAATGGGTTGTTACACCTCACAACAAATTGTTGGTAGACTCGTTGTATCCCACCTGCTGAAATCCATGTTTCCCCATGGCTGAAAAGGACGGCCCATTGTATCTCACAACGGGTCGTCATACCACTTGTTGTCTCCACCGCCACCAATACTCCCCTAACCAACGACTGCATACAACGACTTGTAGTTTGTTACCACGACTTTTTATGTCTCTAAGTGGTTTTCAACTGGTCCCTTGTAAACTGAACCTTTACCATAGCCTCATGAACTGAATCAGACCCTATCATAGCTACCTCACCAAACTCAAACCATCCAATGGACTATCTACACCTTCGTCCATAAAGAGTCTCGAACGGCGCCATCTATATGCTAAAGTGATAGCTGCTATTATAAGCAAACTCGATCAACAACAAATGATCATCCCAACTACCTTTGAAATCCATCACAGATGCTCTCAACATGTCCTCAAGAGTCTGGATTGTTCATTTTGTTTGGCCATCCGTTTGTAGATGAAAGGCTGTGCTGAGCTTAACTTGAGTCCTAAGCCCCTTTTGAAAAGACTTTCAGAACTAGGAGGTAAACTGAGTAACTCGGTCTGAAATAATAGACAAGGGCACTCCAGGAAGTCAAACCAACTCCCGAATATACAATTTTGCATAATGATCCGCTGAATCTGTGGTTTTCACTAGCAGAAAATGTGTCGCCTTGGTCAACCTATCGACCAACACCTAAATGGAATCATATTGCCGATGAGTATGGGGCAACCCAGTTATGAAGTCCATATTGATTTCTTCCCACATCCAAGTAGGAATGCTAATATCCTGAAGTACGCCTCCCGGCCTTTAGTGCTCGACCTTCACTTGCTGACAGTACGGGCACTTGGCTACGAATTCTGCAATATCCCTCTCCATGTCGTTACACCAATATATTTCCCGCAAATCACGATACATCTTGGTGGCACCAGATGGATAGAGTACCTGGATGCATGTGCCTCATGCAATATCTGGTCCCTCAAATCATCTACGTCTGGAACACACAGACGACCCTGATACCGCAACACACCATCTCCCCCTCGGGAGAAAACTTCCACCTTCTGACTCCAGAAGGCTTCTTTCAGCTTTATCAACATCGAATCCTCATCTTGTCTATCCTTCACATCAGTCACCAAGGACGATTCGGATCTATTTTGCACAACAACACCGCCATAGGTTGAGTCAACCAATCTAACTCCCAACATTGCAAGTCAATGGACATCTTTCACCAACTCTTTATTTCCCTCATCCACGCAGGACACACTCTCCATAGAGAACCTACTAAGTGCGTCCGCTACCGCATTAGCCTTACTCGAGTGGTAAAGGACACTCATATCATAGTCCTTCAGTAGTACCAACCACCTCCTTTGTCGAAGATTGAGATCTTTCTGCATAAACACATATTGCAAGATCTTGTGCTCCGTAAATACATCCACATAGACCCCATACAAGTAATGCCGCCATATCTTCAATGTGAACCCCACCGCGGCCAACTCTAGGTCATGAGTCAAATAATTCTTCTTATGGATTTTCCACTCTCATGAGGCATATGCTATCACTTTCAATACTGCATCAACACACACCTAAGTCTGATTCTCGAAGAATCACAATATACTACAAAACCATTGGTACCCTCAGGTAGGGCTGAAGTGAGTCGAGTCTTCAACTCTTGGAAGCTTTTCTCACAAGCCTCAGACCTTTAGAACATTACCTTTTTATAAGTCAACCTGGCCAATGGTGTGGCAATTTATGAAAAACCCTCCACAAACCTCTGATAGTAGCTTGCTAGGCCCAAGAAGCTCAGAATTTCTGAAGGATTCACTGGTCTGGGCAAATTCTTTATCGCTTCAATCTTCTGAGAATCTATTTTTATGCTCTCGCTCGATACCACATGGCCACAGAGTCCAACCAAAATTCACACTTGCTGAACTTTGCATACAACTGACGATCCTTGAGGGTCTGAAGCACTATTCTCAAGTGAGCAGCATGCTCCTCCTCGCTCCGTGAGTATATAAGGATATCATCAATGAACATGATCACGAGCATGTCTAGATATTGCTTGAATACCCTGTTCATCAAGTCCATGAAAGCTGTAGGGAAATTGGTTAGTCCAAAAGACATAACGTCAAATTTGTAGTGACCATACCAAGTCCTAAAAACGGTTTTTGGGATGTCACTCTCTCGAACCCTGAGCTGGTGATACTCGGACCTGAGATCTATCTTTGAGAAATATCTGGCACCCTGAAGCTGGTCAAACAAGTCATCTATCCTAGGTAAGGGGTACCTATTCTTGACAGTGACCTTATTCAATTGTCGGTAATCACTTCACATGCGAAGGGAACCATCCTTCTTCTAGACAAATAACATCGGTGCACCCCATGGGGACTTTCTCGTCTTGATAAAGCCCTTATCTAACAAGTCCCTCAACTCATCCTTCAACTCATCCTTCAACTCCTTTAGCTCGGTTGGAGCCATCCTGTAGGGAGGAATAGAGATAGGCTATGTATCGGGTAAGAGATCAATGTCGAAATCAATTTCCCTCTCAGGAGGAACACCTGGCAAATCATTGGGGAAAACCTCCAGATACTCACACACTACCGGAACTGACTAGATAGTCGGGGTCTCGGACTCAACATCCATAACCATAACTAAGTGATACATGTAGCCCTTAGAAATCATTTTCCTGGCCTTAAGATATGAAATAAATTGACCGGCTGGTACAGTTGAATTATCTATCCACTCTAAAACTGCCTCACCCGGAAATCAAAATTCCACCGCACGGGTCCTACAATTTACCGAAGCATAATACACAAACAACCAATCCATGCCTAGAATGAGATCAAAGTCACTCATAGATAACTCTACTATGTCTACAGAGGTAACCTTATGCAACACTATGATGTGGCAATCTCTATAAACCCCCCTAGCTATAACGGATTCACCGAATGAAGTAGAGACGGAGAACGATTCTGACAGAATTTCAGGGCTAACTCCAAATCTACTAGCTATATAGGGAGTCAGAAAAGACAAAGTAGCTCCTAGATCTAACAAGGCATAAGCATCAATATGGAAGACTTGCAACATACTAGTGACCACATTTGGAGAAGCCTCCTACTCCTAGCGGGGTACTATAGCATAAAACCTGTTTTGGCGCTGACTGCCTATTGAACTAGTAGAGGTACCCTACTGAGGGAGATGTGCTGCTGGGCGGCAGAACTGGCTGGTGTCCCATGGGCCCCACCAACCCTTAATCTTGCTGAGGGGCAATCCCTAAGTCTGTGCTCGGGTTTGCCACACCCAAAACACGCATCTGAGCCAACTAAGCACCTCCCGGGATGATTCTTTCTGCACTTTGAACAAGATGGAAAAGTGCGCTCCACCTGCATGCCACCCTGATCCCTCGAGCCTTAAGCCCTACTCCTCTGATCTCTTCTGAACCTAGATGGTGTGTTGACCGATGATGGAGCTGGAGCGATAGACCTGTGGTGGGACTGCTGATGTTGTCCACCCCCTAACCTGACCTGAGAAACCCCATAGTTGTTGGGTCCTGGCCCTCTCGAACTCCCTCTGCCTCCGGTAGACCGACTCCCATCTGCTGAGCATGCAACACAATATGGGGAAAGTCGATATCCCGATGTAGCATGGCTATCCTGCAATCCTTGTCCAAATAATCCACCACCCCATGCACAAAAAGAGTCACCCGAGTCCTCTGGTCTGACACCAACTCTGGAGCATACTTAGATAATTGAGTGAACTCTAATGCGTACTCCTGAGCAGACATGTTACCCTCCTTCAAATTAACAAACTCGGCCTCCTTGAGCTCCCTCATTTCCCAAGGGAAGAACCGATCCAAAAATGTTGCATGGAACTCCTCCCAACCTATCAAGCCTGCACTCACTACCCTGGCATCTCTCTACTGCTTAAGCCATATGTGAGCTACCCCCTTTAACTCATAGGAGGTCCAGTCAACACACTCCCCATTGTTCACCCCCATAACCTGGGTGATCTTCAGAATCTCCTCTATGAAATCATGTGGATCCTGGTCCATCTTCATCCTCGTGATCTCCGGAGGGCTCATCCTCAAGAAATCCCTCACCCTGGCTGCCGCCGCATTCCAATTTTGAGGGTAATGCGCCACTGTATGATTTTGGACCTGGCCCATAAAGCCCTATGCCAGCATCTAAATCGCTGCCCTAAACTCAGTGTGGGTAGCTGGCTCTGGTGCGGGCTCCTCGTGAATGGGTGGGGCTGGCTGATACTTCTAACTATTGGCACCCTCATGATCATTACCGTTCCTATTTCTTCTGGTTTTCACTCAGCGTGGAGGCATGATGCTGCAAACGTGAATAACATGAATTAGAAGGGTAGAGGACTTTCACCGCACGACATAAATCATGAAAGAAGAGAACATTTCCTAAACGTCTCGTAGCCTCTCCATCATAACTTTGGCGCGCTTCACACCCATGAAAAATACTCTACTTAATGCGGCTTTGAGACACCCTAGGATACTTCAAAACCTATGGCTCTAATACCTAGTTTGTCACGACCCGCACGTACACTCGGATTGTAGACATGGGATAAGGAGCCCCTAGAGACCCCAAGTCGACCAATGGCATGAACATACATCTAATTCATTCACAATAGAGGAAGACTTAACATAAGAAAACATAAATATATCATAATAACGGAGAAAAGAAAATACATGATCCATACATGATGGCTGAATACAAATTATAGTCTGAAAAGCCTCTAATCATGAAAAATGGGTTTGATGGGACAACAACCCAACTAACCCTACGATACTGAAACTGAAAGAGAAACAATAGAGTCTGATCATATGGTCCTCGGAACATGAGGACTCACCAAATAAGTTGATAGAAAACTCTGAGGAGCTACTGAGGAGGGTGAGCCTAAGGGCCGGGTCCTATATCATGAAACAATACAGGATAGAAAGTATGCAGTCAGTATGTGGAATGTACTGAGTATACAAGGTAAGTAAAACGGATATTTAAAACATATAAAACTCATAAATGATCATAAAAGTACATCATGCTCATATCATAAACATCATAACATAACATAAGGCCCAAGGTTAAATATTCGTAATGTAAATATGATCATAATCATAAGGACAGAGCATTACTTAACATGACTTGATCCAAAATACATAATCATAACATGCATAAATCATGAGGAACAATGGGAGATTCTCTTAACCGGCATCCCCAATATGAGCACACATGAAGCCCGACTTGTAACCCTAGTCGGGAGGGTGTCCATACCTTGCCTAAGGTAGAACCATGAAAGTGTGATATCACCATGAAAAGGGCCATTTGGGTCGGTGACAGTCACATAGGAGGTCCTAACATACCTACGATGGCACGTAGTTTATGTGGTCCGAGGCAGGACATAGGTCCTGAACCTACTCGATGTCGATACTACTCCAAAAATATATACAGTTCTCATAGTATAACATACATGAATTCATGGGCTAGTTGAATCATGATAATCATACTGGACATGAAATAAGGCCCGTGAGTCAGCCAAAAACACGATTCATGATTCAAAAGTTCATACATACTTGTAAATCATGCATATAGCTTGGAATTCGTAAGATCATGATGGGTAAGATCATAAATCCATAATTCAAATCATAAATTATGTTGGGTTCATAAATATCATCATTTGAAGAGAAGATTATGAATCGATGCATCATGGGTCATGCATAATTAGGCTTTGTTTCTTAAAAATCAAAAGCAATCAAATTATAAATGGTTTAAATAATGAAAACTATTCCAAAACCCATAGATTCTGATAATATTCTAAAATCACAAAACCCATTATCAAATCATTAGACTTTTAAAAGAATCATCTTCAAAACCCCATGAGTTTTTTATAAATTTTTTGTAAAAATCATAGAGCATGGGCATGGGTGTGGAAGAAATCACCCATCGATAGCCTAACATACCTGAGAATAACTGGTTCTTAACTTCCCTTGATTGCCTAAGAAAGAAATAGGAAGAATTGAAGAGAAGAGCCTTGAATCACCTTAGATTACCTCTCTATGTTCTTGCATGCATGAATGGGGACTTAGAATAAATTATCCCCCACTTAAAACCCACCTTCTATAAGCTAAAATGACTTAATTTAGGTTCTCATAGCATTGAAAGTCGAAAATGCCCTTAATGAATCTGCCCTGAAAATTGGCCGGGTTGAACTAACACATGGAACCAATGGGTCGTTAGAGCTAACGATGACCCGTTCTGTCGCTCGTGGGTTACACTATTGTAGCTTACTTCTGAAACTGACCAATGGACGGACAGGACGATTCATCCTAAGGAACAACGATCCGTTACATCGTCCGCTGTTTGCTGATCACAAAACTTGAACCTTCTTATCACTAGACTCACCACGACTCATGGTTGCTTCCAACGAGTCATGGCATTGATCCGACATTTACACCGAAATCCTAGGCATTCAAACAATGACCAGTGATAAAGGGTCATTACAACTCACAATGAATCGTTGGTAGACCCGTTGTATCCCACCTACTGAAAACTATGTTTCACCACGACTAAAAACGATGGCCCGTTGTATCTCACAAGGGTCGTCATACCACTCGTTATCTCCACTGCCACCAATACTCCACTAACCAATGACTGCATACAACGACTCGTGGTTTGTTACAAAGAGTATTTCCATGGCCCGTCCTGTGCAATTTTTCCCAATTTCTACAGTTCTCAACTTTTAAACTTTCGAGTCTATTCCTACGCACTTCAGGGGTATTACATCTTGAATCACATTTGTGTAACCCTATTTGTTAATCCACCATGATTCCCACAACTTGTTGCGCTCCAGCGCACGCGCAAGCTTACGCAGTCATACAAGTAATACAGTGGCCCATTTCCAGAGCCGGATGTCAAACCCACAGGGACTGGACTAACTCAACGAATTATCAATTTCAAGTGTTAAATTAAACTTCACAAGTGTCAATTGTAGAAATTTTGAAAAATTATAATTAAATTTAGGGGTGGTCACAAAATAATTGAGAAACAATATAAGAAGCAACTAGATTTAAGGCCTAATAATCATGCAATGCTACCATTCACAATGGTTCGAGTATGAAAACTTCAGTTATTGTCTCAAATAGTTAAAATGCGAAGTTCATAGTCTTTCAAGCCTCTAAATATGACAAACTAGTCTCACACAAACATCGTTGAGCAGGGATGTGACGTCTTAATTTGTGAGCAATTTAACTAGGTGGATGTGGTTAATGGAGTTTGTGCCCTCGATTATGGACTTTAGTACCTCTAATCATTTAACAGGACTTAGCTTCACAACTACTTCAACGAGCGGTGATGTGACAATTCTAAGTTGGTGTCTAGCTGATCCCGTTTTAGTGACCAAGCAAACCAAATTATTCCTAATCGCTAATACTATCATAAAGATAAGAACTTTCTCCCTGCATTCTTGTGTAATAGCCTAGGGTTACTCTTTCGAGATTTTACCTAAGCTTAACAATGTTTTCATGGTAATCAAGAATAAAAACAATAAAAATAAAGAATGTTAGACAAAACAACATCTAAAAACTCAAACTAACGAAGAATTCATGCATTTACTATCATATCATGTGGCCTCAACCCTAGAGGAATGGTTTTAGCCACTCATGGTCGTACAAATACTCAAAAACATAATTAGAGTACAATACTTACAAGAGTAGTTAAAAGTGAATGAAAAATAACGAGCCCTAGGTAAAGTTCTTCACTTCTCCCTTCGCTCCTTTCCAGTGTTCTAAAAATATTTCATGATAAAATATAAAAATGACCAAGTGTCCAATTTATACTAAGTGGGAATTGGCAAAATTTGGTCATGTGAGAACTAGCTTCATGCCACGTTGCCCATCGCGCAGCTCAGCCTATGTGGCACAAAAGCTTCGCGGATGCTCATTGTTTTGGGCATCTTGACATGTCATGGCCAAGGGCTGACAGGTGTCGCATGGAGGCCCTCGCGCCTTGTGTATGTCGTGAAACGGGCTAGTCATGCAACATCACTGTACGGGCAATTCTCTCCCGTGTAGGCACTGGGCGTGGCACGCTACTTAGCGCACTGATTCCTAGCCGTGGCACATTTCAGAGCACGCTGCTCATGTTGCATGACACGTTGGGTGGCCCGGCATACTCACACTCTTGTGCTGCATCATGCGACTCTTTCGCTTTTTATTCCTAGCTCCTTCCTCAAGCTTTAACCGTCATATTTAGTCCCTCCTAAGCATTTCACATCTAAAAAACAAAGACTAATCATGTTGGTTAGTTTATGCACGAAATTACAAATAATCACATGAAAATATAATCAATTAAAAACAAACATGACTAAGATTAAGTTATAAAATAGCACTTGGGCACGTAATTATGCCCAATATCACTACCCCACACTTAAAGCCTTGTTCATCATCAAACAACTCCATTCCATCTCATGCACATGAAGAACATACACATAACTAATTGAAGCAAGACAATTCAAGCTAAGGCTACAATGATTGTTTTAGATAGCAAGTTAAAAATAGAGCATGCAAAATATAATCACTAAAATCATACGTTAAGACTTCCTAGCCTCAAGAATCGACTATCAACCTTAACAAATTCATGAAAATTTGCCAATCAAGAAATCCAACATGAATTTTATCCTTCATCAAACATGTGCCCTCACAACAAGAGAGTTTCCCACTTTTTCACTCATTAGTTTTCAAATCATGACATATATGGGTGTATGAATAAAAAATAAGCTCACTCTAACAAAGAATTCACATGCGACATGTATTGACTCATAAGCTTGCCCGTAGTGTTTTACTCCACTAACTTAGGAATGTTCAAAAGTAAGATAGAGTAGGACTTAGTGGGTTGTAATGTAAGCTGAGGGCGGGTAGGTATTATTATTGTCAATAATAGTGACTATCTTCCCTAAGTTCTTTTAATACATCACCCTGTCATTACGACTATCTATCCTTTTACTTCACCTTTATTCTTTTCAACTCCATTTTCCTCTTTATTTCCCCGTTTCATTAAGCACACTTAAGCTATTAGTAAGGAGTGCTTCAGCAATTTCTTTTTTTGCTTTCTTTTTCATTTACTCCCTACTACTCCTATTCATTTTTAAACAAGTGCACCTCTAGTCTTCTTTTCAACTCCCACAACTCCTATTTTCCTTCTCATTCTAACTTCTGACTCCTTAACTTGCTTTGCATTTTTACTTAAGCGCTTAGGAGTTTTGGATCAAAATCAAGACTGATGAAAAGGAAGGGTTAAGTTCATTTTGTGCCTAGAAAAGAATAGACTAAATGCTCAATGGGGCTACTAGGATCATATATTAAAGGTAAGTAAAGCGGGTAATAAAAATTAGGCTCATTCAAAGATATGCCTACAGCATCTCCTACAATCAACATCCCTTATTTCGCTTTGTATACACACCAGGAAAGTTTTAGACACTACACAATAACATGAAATATTCAAAACCTTATACTCACAGCACATGCTCAATTCAAGGCAAATTCAACATACTCTTAACTCAGCTAATCACAAGAATGCAAAATGCAGCTTTAAGCACATTGAGTCACATTCAAGAGCCTAGGTGTCTCAAACAGAGTTATACAACTGTTAAGCATGCTTCAAAATTAACAACACTTGAATCACACAGTCATGTATAGCACATAACAAGAACATCAAGCCATCAATCAGCCAAAGGGATCAAAAACTAAAACCTATTGACTAATTTTCCCTCAAGATGGTCGTCATCTATCCATCGTCAAAAACAGTCCTTAACTATGACAAAAAATAACTATGTCCACACAAAGAAAAATTTTATTCATTGGCTCAAAGTGCGCACCGTCGAAAAAGAACCGAAAAGAAAAACCAACGGGTGAGTGAATCATGCTTACCTTAAACTTTTTCATCAACCAATACCATACAAAGCACTAATTTCACCCAAATCCATTAAGCACAATATTTTGAAATTTCCCTCACCCCACACTTAAAATATGCTATGTCCCAAAAGCATTAATTGAGAATACTAAAAGACTGAGAAATACTCCCTGAGGCCTCTAGGCTTGGCTAATCGCATGTTTTCTTTTATTTTTGCACAAGTGGATCATTGGCCCTACACTCACCCCCTTTCCATGCTCCTTAGCTCTTACTTCCTCAGGTACTCAGACTGATCTTGGGCGAATTTATATGCCCAAGTGATACTAAAAAGTACCATTTTAGCCTTGTTTATCTACCAATGTGTATACATTCTCATGTAATTGGTAATAAAATGTGAATTTATACTAACCAACATGATTAGCATTGTTTTGCAGGTAAAATGTAATTTCGGGAAGCTAAAATGCATGTTGGAGGATATTAGGGTTGGACTTGGATGCGAGCAAGGAACAAGGCATTGGACAACATGAATTAAAGGGGCTCCGCGATGGAGCCGTGTCACGCTGCCATCGCGGAGGCCTTCTGCCTGGATAGGGAAATTTCGCCCAAATTCCAGAGAGGGTCCACGTCTGGTCCGTGGCACGGTGGCTTGGCTCCGCGTTGCACGCCATGCCACGTTGAGCTTTAATTCCTGGACCCCCAGTTCCAGTGAGGGTCCGCGTCCGTAGCGTATCACGGAGGTAGTGCTCCGCGATGCACTCCGTGACACGTTGCTCGTTATTCCAGGAAAAATTCCCAGCAGTATAAATAGAACACTTAAGTTCATTTTTCAATATTCTGACTTGGTGGAGCAAGAACGTGGGTTACAGGCAGTTGAGGGACAAAAATATCAGGGTTTTGTCTCTCTTTCTTTCTTCTTTAATTCAATTGCTTGTATGATTAACACTCATTTAAAGATGTTTAATCCACAAATGAGTGGCTAATTCCTCTTCTTGCTGAGGTTATGAACAATTGCCATGAAATGTGATCATTGATTCTTTGGTTTTTCATCTTTTCTTCCATGTTGTTCTATTAATTCTTGTCTTACTACATTAATGTGTGGCCTACGTTAATGTACATCTAAAAAGTCCAGTTTCACTCGAGAGAGCAAGAAATTGGAAAGTTGTGAATTAAGAGGATATGATCTTTACTTGATTTGGGAAAATTGGGAATTGATTTACTTTTAGGATAGAAATATACCTGAAAGTCGTATTAGTTAATTTAGGAACTGGATTTGTATGGCTAGAACATGAATTGCATTTAATCACAGAAATGTAGGTGGATGGTTCATGATTCTTAAGTGAGGTTAAATACGAGAGTTTTAATCTCTTGGCAAATGTTCTTGGCTAGCAACTGGAGGAAAAGATTAACTAAATTATGATGATAATAAATTTCATTACATGTTCATTTAACCTCAGCATGCTCTCATTCATAGTTCAGACTCAAAGTAGATAATTGTTTTAGCTTTAGTATAAAAATTATAAAACAAACTATCAAACTCTTGGTTACACTGTTGTCTGCATTTTTAGAAGTAAAATATAGTACACTTGAGCAGATTGCACTTCATCCAAGTCTCTGTGGGATCGATACTTGGCTTACTAAAGCCACTTACTACTTGTTCGACCATGTGCACTTGCGTGTAGTTATATACCCATATAACAGACCCGAACAAGTTTTTGGCGCCGTTGCCGGGGACTTGGCAATTGGTGAATTTGTTTTAAGTGTTAATTTACTATATTTTTATTTTCTTAGTGTTGACAACTTGGTCTTAGCCTGTATTTTGCAGACTTAATTTTTGTTGAACACTAGCAAGAGACAAGGAGCTGGTGGAATCGTATATAGAGCCAGAAAGGATATTTCAGAGTAAACGGAGAGAAACTCTACAAAGAAAGCTGCAGTTGCTCAGACAGACGATCATGGAGCAACAACAGAATCCACCAGTAGTACGGGCAGTGTTAGTGCCCGAAGAAGTAGCAGCTCGGCCGGTTTGCGAGGTGGCAATCCCACATGCTAATAATGTAACATATAGCATCTGCAAACCTGAGCCAGGAGGGAGGTTTGAACTTAAACAGAATATAGTGCAATTACTGCACACTAGCAGGCAGTTTAATGGTCTCCCTCATGAAGATCCACAACAGCATCTCCAAAATTTTTTGGAGATAAGTGACACTTACATCCCCGCTGGAGTGTCATCAGATTATGTCCGGCTTACATTGTTCCCATTCTCACTATTGAGAGAAGCCAAGAGGTAGTTGAAAGCTGAGCCACCGAATTCTATTTCTACGTGGGATGATCTTGCAAGGAAATTCTTGATACGGTTTTTTCCCTCCGGTAAAACAGCAAGACTTAGAAGTCAAATTCTAAGTTTCAAACAGAGAGAGGGAGAGAATTTATATCAGGCCTGGGAGAGATTCAAATCCATGTTGCGGGATTTTCCTCATCATCATCAGTCCAATGATGTGCTGGTGCACACTTTTATAGAGGGTTTGGAACCCCACACCAAAATATTGCTAGACTCGGTAGCTGGAGGAAAAGCGCTGGAGAAAACTTATGAGGAGATGTATACCTTGTTGAACTGTATTTTGCAGGGCAATCCAAAATGGAATGCTGATTCATCAAGAGGCGGGACAAGGAAAGCAGCAGGAGTGCTAGAAGTGGATGGGTTTACAGCTATCGCTGCACAGATAGCTGCATTGCAAAATCAACTTAACACCCACTTCGGCAACATGACAATGAACCAGCCTCAAGCCCCAGTGAATGCTGTGCAACAAATGTGGTGTGAAGTGTGTGGAAGCAGTGAGCACTCAGCTGAGTGTTGTGGAGCCAATCCTGACTCAGTAAACTTTGTGGGTAATGCGCAAAGGAACCACCAACAGTATGGTAATAGCTACAATTCCAATTGGAGGAATCACCCTAATTTCTCATGGGGTAGCAACAACCATCGGGGGCAAAGTTCGGGTCAGGGTGTGCAAAGGAACCAAGGAGGGTAGCAGAATTATCAAGCACAATTCAGAAACAACAATGCACCTCCTCCACCACCATCACCCAGCATTGAGGAAATGTTCAAGACCATGATAGCTAATCAAGCTCAATTGCAGGCTGACTATGTGAAATTGGCAGCCGAAGTTAAAAACAACCAGTTAGCTACCAAGGCACTTGAATATCAATTTGGGCAATTTGCTAGTGCCCAAAACACAAGGCCTAGAGGAGGACTGCCGAGCAACACGGATCCCAATCCCAAGCAGGTAAATGTAGTGACCACAAGGAGTGGTTTGCAGCTGAAAGAGGTGGAACCAGAAAGACTACCTCAGCAGTCGGGAGCAGCAGAAGTTGAGAGGGAGCAAAGTACTGAAAGGGGGAAGACTAAGGAAGCTGAATCAGAAAGACCTCCACCCCCGTTCCCTCAACGACTAAAGAAACACAAGGAGGAGGCGTGTTTCAAGAAATTCATGGAGGTGCTGAAACAGGTACATATTAACTTACCTCTTGTTGATGTTTTGCAGGGAGTGCCAAAATATGCCAAGTATATAAATTACATCATGGGAAACAAAAGTCGGTTGACTGAGTATGCTACGGTGGCTCTAACGGAGGAGTGCACTTCCCGGATTCAAAATAGACTGCCCACAAAGCTCAAAGACCCTGGGAGCTTTACTATCCAGATTACCATTGGGCAGAGCATCCGAGCTCGTGGATTGTGTGATTTGGGAGCGAGCATAAATTTGATGCCTTCATCGGTATTCAGAAAGTTGGGTCTAGGGAGTCCTAGACCCACAACAATAATCTTGTAATTGGCGGATCGATCCCTAGCCAGACCTGATGGCATTGTGGAGGACGTTCTGGTGCAACTTGGCTCCCTGATTTTCCCGGTAGATTTTGTCGTGCTGGATTTTGAACCAGACGCGGAAGTCCCATGTATTTTGGGACATCCTTTCTTGGCAACCGAGAAAGCACTAATTGACGTAGCTGCGGGGCAGCTAACAATGCAAGAACATGACAAAATAGAGGTATTTGATGTGTTTAAAGCCATGAAGCTGCCAGCTATACATGAGGAGCTTTCAGCAATCAATGTGGTTGAACATGAAGAAATTCGTCAGATTGTTGAATCTCAAGACCCATTGGAAAGAGTGTTGATGCACTCCGATCATTTTGGAGATAGTGAGGCGTATGGAATGGTCCAAATGTTGAATGAAGCACAAAATCATCCTAGGAGACAGGAATTTCAATCATTGATGAGGTCTCTAGAACCTCTGCCGAAACCATCCGTTGAGGAGGCACCGAAGCTGTAGCTAAAAGAATTGCCTCCCCATTTAAAATATATCTTTTTGGGGGAGGATGAAACGTTACCAGTCATCATCTCCGCAGACTTGACGGAGGCACATGAGAAGGAAGCATTGGGTGTCCTCAGAAAGAGGAAGAAAGCAATGGGTTGGCAAATGTCTGACATTCAGGGTATCAATCCAGCTTTTTGCACACACAGGATATTCATGGAGACAGGAGCTAAACCAACTGTTCAGCCGCAACTGAGACTAAATCCAGCAATGAAGGATGTGGTGAGGAAAGAAATAATCAAGTGGCTTGATGCAGGTGTGGTCTACCCGATTTCAGACAGTGAATAGGTCAGCCCCGTTCAGTGTGTTCCAAAGAAAGGGGGGATGAGTTTGGTCACCAATGAGAAAAATGAGTTGATTCCTACCCGAACCGTCACAGGCTGGCGGATTTGCATGTATTACAGGAAGCTTAATGAAGCCACGAGGAAAGATCATTACCCCATCCCGTTTATTGATCAAATATTGGATAGATTGGCGGGACAGGAATATTATTGCTTCCTTGATGGGTACTCTGGTTATAACCAAATAGCCATAGCTCCGGAGGATCAAGAGAAGACTACCTTTACCTGTCCTTATGGGACGTATGCTTTCAGGTGAATGCCGTTTGGGTTATGCAATGCACCCGCCACATTCCAGAGATGCATGATAGCTATTTTCCATGACATGGTGGATGATTTTGTTGAGGTATTTATGGATGATTTTTCTGTTTTCGGTAATTCATTTGCTACTTGTTTGCAGAATCTGGACAGGGTGCTGGCTCGTTGTGAGGAATCCAACCTTGTATTAAACTGGGAGAAATGCCACTTCTTAGTGAAGGAGGGTATTGTCCTTGGCCACAAAGTGTCTCGAAAGGGGTTGGAAGTCGATCGTGCTAAGATCGAGGTTATTGAAAAGTTGCCACCACCTATGTCAGTGAAAGGTGTGCGCAGTTTTCTTGGGCATGCAGGATTCTACAGACGATTCATCAAAAACTTTTCCAAAATTTCTAGACCACTATGCAGATTGCTAGAAAAAGAGGTGAAGTTTGAGTTGAATGATGAGTGTGTTAAAGCATTCGAAGAGTTGAAGCAGAAATTGATAGAAGCACCTATCCTTACTTCTCTGGACTGGGAACAACCATTTGAGCTGATGTGTGATGCCAGTGATGTGGCTGTGGGAGCCGTATAGGGGCAAAGAAAAAATAGAATCTTTCATTCTATTCATTATGCAAGCAAAACGCTGAATACGGCCCAAAGCAATTACACAGTCACAGAGAAGGAAATGCTAGCCTTGGTGTTTGCATTTGACAAATTCAGGTCCTATTTGGTGGGTTCAAAAGTTGTGGTGTACACGGACCATGCATCGATTCAGTACCTATTCAACAAGAAGGATGCTAAGCCTAGGTTGATCAGATGGATCTTGTTGTTGCAGGAGTTCGACCTTGAGATCAAAGACAAAAAGGGGAGCGAGAATCAGGTAGTAGATCACCTATCACGATTGGAAAGCCGGTCGCATGTGATGGAAAGTGATAAAGTAAATGAAGAGTTACCCAATGAGAAACTCTTGGCAGTTGGGGAAGCTGAAGTTCCCTGGTACGCAGACATAGTCAACTTGCTAGTGAGCGGAGTCTACCCACCTGAGGTAACAGACCAGCAGAGAAGGAAATTGAGGCATGATTGCCGGCACTTTGTTTGGGATGAACCATACTTATTTAAACAAGGACCAGATCAGGTAATGAGAAGATGCATCCCAGAGAGTCAGATTGCAGAGTTGTTGAGGGGCTGTCATTCTTCATTGTATGGGGGTCATCACGGAGGCGAGAGAATAGCACACAAGGTTCTACAGTCAGGTTTCTTTTGGCCGACACTGTTCAGAGACTCTATGGCGTATGTCAAAATGTGTGATAGATGTCAGCGTACAGGAGCAATTGGCAGAAGACAAGAGATGCCGCTGCAGAATATACTGGAAGTTGAGCCCTTTGATGTATGGGGCATTGATTTCATGGGCCCATTCCAGCCGTCCTTTGGTAATCATTACATCTTGGTGGCCGTAGATTATGTATCAAAATGGGTGGAAGCAATAGCTTGTCCCAGGAATGACAACAAGGTAGTAACGAAGTTTGTGAAAAAACACATCTTCACCAGGTTCGGAACACCCCGAGCCATTATCAGCGATGGAGGGGCTCATTTTGTCAATGCAAGTTTCAAGAAATTACTAGCCAAGTATGGGGTGCGTCACAAAGTGGCGATATCATACCACCCCCAAACTAGTGGGCAAGTAGAGGTGTCAAATAGAGAAGTGAAGCAGATTCTCCAGAAAATGATAAATACACAACGGAATGATTGGTCAAGCAAACTTGATGATGCGTTGTGGGCGTACAGAACTGCTTACAAGACACCCATTGGAACCTCACCATACCGACTGTTCTATGGCAAAGCATGTCATCTTCCGGTGGAATTAGAGCACTGAGCCTTCTGGGCTGTCAGAAAGCTAAATATGGACTTAGAGCTGGCGGGCAAGAAGAGACTAATGCAGCTCAGTGAACTTGAAGAGTTTTGTTGGCATGCCTATGAGAGTGTCAAGTACTACAAGGAAAGAACGAAAAGATGGCATGACAAGCATGTGGTGCATTGCATTTTCGAGCCGGGACATAAAGTCTTGCTCTTCAATTCAAGATTGAAGTTGTTTCCAGGAAAGCTGAGGTCTAAATGGTCGGGACCATTTGAAGTGGTGAGAATGACCCCGCACGGGGCGATAGAGTTGTGGCAAGAAGATCGGAGTGCCACATTCTTAGTAAATGGCCAGAGGTGTAAGCACTACTGGGGGGAGGACGGTGATCGAGAGAAATCGTCCATCACCCTAGAGGACAACTGAGCTTGACGACGTCGAGCCGCGACGGTAAACCAGGCGCTGCACGGGAGGCAACCCGTGAAAAATTTTTCTTTCTTTTTGTAAAGTGTAAATAGATTTTTCTTTTTCTTTTTCTTGATTTACTACAAAATTTTTCGTTTTACTTTTTGTTTTATTTGTATTTAGAGTGAAACCTATAATTCTAACCAATTTTGTATAGTGAGATGAATTTCAGGTCAAACGGAGAAAAATATGCACGGAATCGCGAAGGAAAAGTCGAGGTATGAAAATTAACAAAAAGTGGCAAACAGTGAGCTGGGGCGACAGCTCTGTGTCACGAAGGTGGACCTCCGCGTTACCTCCGTGACACGTTGATGTATAATCTGGATTTTATAAAAATTTCCAAAATAGGCTCGCGATGGCTCCGTGTCACGGAGGCAGTGCACCACGATGCACTCCGTGACACGTTGCCGTGTATATTGCGACGGGTCACACCGGGTCGCCGGGTGACCCGCGCGATTTCCCTACTTTTTAACCCCAAAAACCCTCCCTTTTCCCTTATTTTTCAATCTCTCCGCGACCAAACCCAACAAAACCCATCCCCCATCAATGTGACACGGAGTAGGCCAAGAAATTCAACAAGTTTTATTCGATTCTTCAAAGTCAAGGTATGTTTTTCGATTTCCTCTCAAATTCTCATCGAATTTCTTCGATATTGAGCATGTGAGGTGAGCTAAATTGCCCTAAGTAGAAATTAATCATGAATTCAATTGAATTGTTGTTGATGAGTGTTCGGAATGTCGTTATGATTGCTTGAACTCGTCAATTGCATAAATTAATTGAATTTTCTTGATAATATCAATTCTAGGGCTTGTATTTTGAATTTGAAGTTGAAAATGTAGTGAACTTGTGACTTTCATGCCGGGATGTACATGTTGAATGAGATGAGTCGATGTACTAATTGTTAGGATGTTAATAGAACAACGGATTCTTGGGTTAAGGGAATGTTGAAATTTGTAAGAATTTGGTTGGTTGTATTGGTTCGTATATATAAATTTTTGTTGTTGTTTTCGTTTCTTTGTTTTTCCTTGCTAAGTGTGATGGGTAAAATGTTAGCGATAGTAGTGATTGTGATTGGCTGTACGAAGTCTGAGTAGTACACAGAAGATATACTGTCGAATTTTTTGAACGCACTAAGCATGATTGTATAGTTGGTTATTGTGTTTAAATAAAGATAATCTTGCCGTATTGTTGTAACTGTAGCTAAGGACTAAGTGTGGGGTAACCTAGCATAACCCGACCTTAGCTGAAGTTAATATCCGTTAGCTTAACACTGATCTTGTATACATGGGTTGACAGGTAAAATGGCAAGCAGGCAAGAGAAAGGGAAAGGCACATCAACTTCGGGCGCCGGAAGGAAGCGAATCAGACTGGGCATAGCAGTCCCAGTAGCACCAGTAGTTCCACGCGGCCAACGCCGCCAATACGGAATGAGATGGGTGACTGATGAGGGGAAAAAGCGGTACGCGAAGCACAAAGAAAACAAATATTTCCCCGAGGAGCATATAGCACGGGAACCATTGGCACAGGAGTTCCCTAGGATGGTCCACCGAATCGAGGCAACCGAGCTCAATTTCATCTTTGAAGAGCCCAAGGAATGTAATTTGCACCTGGTTCGGGAGTTCTATGCCAATTGGAACCCGCCTATCAGAAGCCACACCATCAAAATCAGAGGGCAAATAGTCACTTTGGAGCCCCACCACCTCAATGCCATCATAGGAGCACGGGACACAGACGCCCACGTACTCCGACAGCTGAACATTACCCCACCATATGCGGACATCAGACGCACATTGTGTGGGACTCGATCGACAGCTAGATGGAGCAGACACAAAGAGAGGGGCTACCACCAGACTCTGCCCTATTCACAGATGAACAGGGAAGCCAGAATATGGCTGAAGATTGTATGCTCCTGCCTCATCCCGAGGGTACATATGACAGATGTAACCCGGGATCGTGTATGCCTGGTGTACGCCCTGATGAAAGGGATGGAGATCAACGTTGTGGCGGTAATTATCTCCGCCATGAAGAGAGCCCAGTTACATCAGGGGCACAGGTATAGCTTTGGTGGACTACTCACCACCTTCCTCAGAGGCCTAGATGTCGAGGAGGAGGCCCTTGACTATATCTCGCAGATGGAGCTGCGGGCCTTAGATGTTACTAAAACTAAGGCTCCCGACACCACCCACGGGCCAGTTCTTACACTTGGCGAGCGCCATGCTCATGATGATCAGTATATGGCTCGAATGTATGGGATGCAGATGCTCCAGGTTAGGATAGGCGGGAGGCCGGCGACAGAGGAGGAGCTATGGAAGCTCGAGCTAGACTACCCCTTTGGCGAAAATGCCAGGGCTCTATGCCGAGTGGGGCCAGCATTTGTAGAGCCCACAGATGATGATGTCCCCACAGACGAGGAGACACATCGGGAGGACTCCGATGTGTAGTCCGATGAAGACGACGGGGGCGATTCAGACATGGGAGATGAAGCAGCAGCACCCGACGAAGAAGTGGAATACTTTGACTGATCAGGGAGTTCCACCACCCAATTTTGTGCTATGTTAATTTTTGTGAACACTGGGGACAGTGTTCGAGCTAAGTGTGGGGTGGGAGTAGTTAGGTGCTGGGATGTGCTGTTTTGTATGTATGCTCTCATTTGTTGTCATGCATGTGAAATTTTGTGTTCCCTGTGAGTTGTGAATTGTTAAGTTGTTGTTTTGTATTTGTAAAATTATGTGAAATTGATGTGTGTTGTTGAATGTTGCTAGCTAATTCTGCACATATTTTTGTTATCGAAATGATCGATATTTTTTTTAAAAAAAAATTTCAAAATATTTTGTACATATTTTTTCTATCGAAATGATCGATATTTTCAACATTTTTTTACTTCTTGGGTTTCTCGGCGTTTGTTTTCGGTTCTTTTACCGAGAATGGTCCCATTGAACCGAAGTCATAGTAGTGACCGTTCCCTATGATGGATGGATGACGACCGTCTTAAGGGAAATGTCGTCATTAGGAGTAGATTTTTTTCAATTATTTTTCAATTTTTTTCTTTGGTGGGTTGCATGCCAAAACCTGTAGTTACTGTATGGTTGCGAAATTCTGGTTGCGTGTTGTACATGATATTTAAAATGCAAAGTTGATTCGTATGAAAGCATGCAACTTTGTAAATATGTTGAGATACCTAGGCCATAGGGTTCGATTCAGTGTGATTGAGGCTTAATGTTTGAATTCCTGTAATTAGCTGATTGAAGAGTCTGTGAATACATCTTGAATTGAGCATGTGCAAAAAAGTTTGAAGTGAGGTGTTGTTATTCCATGCTATTGTGAAGTGTCTAGAACTTGCCTGGTGTGTGTACAAAATGAAATGAAGGAGGTGTATTGTAGGAAAGGATGTAGGCATTTCTTTGTTTTAACAGAGAGTTTCTATTTTTCCTTGTTGTACCCACCTTGATTGTATACCCTAGTCAGCCCGTTGATCCTTTAGCCTATTATTTTTTTTCTTTTGTCATAAAGTGTAACCGAGCTTAATTCCTTCTTTTCATTAGCCGTAAAGTCTATGCAAAACTCTTAAGCGCTTAAGAAGAGAAAATCATTTTCCCGAAGTGTCGAAGAGTGAGAATGGTGAAAAGAAAAAGAAAAGCAGAGTGAGAGAAGAAAAGAAAAGGTTGAAGGTGCACTTGCTATAAATAAACTATAATGAAGGTGCACGAATAATCTTTGTTGTTGTGTCAAGTGTTCTTAATACGATGGGCCAAACTAAAGAAAAACATCAAGAATGGGATGATGAAAAAAAAGAAACAATGTCCATGAGTTAATGGGATGTGTTGAAAAGGCGCTTAAGAATGCTAGTGGCTATTATTGGCTAACTCAATATTTACTAGTTCCATAGCTTCCATTACAACCCGTTAAAGTCCTACGTGATCTTACATCGCACTTCTTTATATTAGTGGAGTAATACACTAAGGGCAAGCTTATGGGTCATGACATGATGCATGTGAATTCTTTTGGGAGAGAGAGCGAAATTGTGTTTACATGCCCCTGCTTGAATTCTTGTGAGTCATATGAGCAAAAAGGGGAAGATTCTCTTGTGTTGTGAGGGCACATGCTTGATGAAAGATTAATTTTCATGTCGGATATCTTGATCAGCTGATTTGCATGAGTTTGCCAATATCAAGAGTTGATTCTTAAAGTCTAGGGGGTCTTGATGTATTGAAGGTCATTGCATTGATAAGACCATGCATGTTTTCTTGATGATTTGCTGTATTGAATAATCAGTATGACCGTAGCCTAAAGTGTCGAACCAAAGTAGTGAGGTTGGGATGTAAATTGCATGAAGTGTAGGATTGCTGTTCGAGGACGAACAAGGATTTAAGTGTGGGGTAAGTGATCTTGGGCGAATTTATATGCCCAAGTGATACTCAAAAGTACCATTTTAGCCTTGTTTATCTACCAATGTGTATACATTCTCATGTAATTGGTAATAAAATGTGAATTTATACTAACCAACATGATTATCATTGTTTTGCAGGTAAAATGTAATTTCGGGAAGCTAAAATGCATGTTGGAGGATATTGGGGTTGGACTTGGATGCGAGCAAGGAACAAGGCATTGGATAGCATGAATTAAAGGGGCTCCGCGATGGAGCCGTGTCACGCTGCCATCGCGGAGGCCTTCTGCCTGGATAGGGAAATTTCGCCCAAATTCCAGAGAGGGTCCGCGTCTGGTCCGTGGCACGGTGGCTTGGCTTCGCGTTGCACGCCGTGCCATGTTGAGCTTTAATTCCTGGACCCCCAGTTCCAGTGAGGTTCCGCGTCCGTAGCGTGTCACGGAGGCAGTGCTCCGCGATGCACTCCGTGACATGTTGCTCGTTATTCCTGAAAAAATTCCCAGCAGTATAAATAGAACACTTAGGTTCATTTTTCAATATTCTGACTTGGTGGAGCAAGAACGTGCGTTACAGGCAGTTGAGGGACAAAAATATCAGGGTTTTTTCTCTCTTTCTTTCTTCTTTAATTCAATTGCTTGTATGATTAACACTCATTTAAAGATGTTTAATCCACAAATGAGGGGCTAATTCCTCTTCTTGCTGAGGTTATGAACAATTGCGATGAAATGTGATCATTGATTCTTTGGTTTTTCATCTTTTCTTCCATGTTGTTCTATTAATTCTTGTCTTACTGCATTAATATGTGGCCCACGTTAATGTACATCTAAAAAGTCCGGTTTCACTCGAGAGAGCAAGAAATTGGAAAATTGTGAATTAATAGGATATGATCTTTACTTAATTTGGGAAAATTGGGAATTGATTTACTTTCAGGATAGAAATATACCTAAAAGTCGTATTAGTCAATTTAGGAACCGGATTTGTATGGCTAGAACATGAATTGCATTTAATCATAGAAATGTAGGTGGATGGTTCATGATTCTTAAGTGAGGTTAAATACGAGAGTTTTAATCTCTTGGCAATAGTTCTTGGCTAGCAACTGGAGGAAAAGATTAACCAAATTATGATGATAATCAATTTCATTACATGTTCGTTTAACCTCAGCATGCTCTCATTCATAGTTCAGACTCAAAGTAGATAATTGTTTTAGGTTTAGTATAAAAATTATAAAACAAACTATCAAACTCTTGGTTACACTGTTGTCTGCATTTTTAGAAGTAAAATATAGTACACTTGAGCAGATTGCACTTCATCCAAGTCTCTGTGGGATCGATACTTGGCTTACTAAAGCCACTTACTACTTGTTCGACCATGTGCACTTGCGTGTAGTTATGTACCCATATAACAGACCCGAACACAGACTTCCCTTCAATCTGTGCTTAAATCACCACAATAACAACAAAAAGTGAAAATAAATAAAATCAAAATAAAAGGAAAATAAAATTGTACCTGTGGTACCCTTGGGTTGCCTCCAAGTAGCGCCTGATTTTACGTTGTGGCATGACATGGATTATCCTTCTCAGGACATCCTCAAACCAGTGTTCCCTTTCAAGAACCATCTTCTGCTCTTTTTATTTTTTGAGGGAACTGTCTCCACACTATCCCTCTCTTCTTCCAACTTCTTTTCTAACTTAAGCCCTCCATTAGATTCGGGCTGAAATGTGATCATCTCATGTGGCAGTGGACCCATGCAATCTACCACCCCATACATAGGTCTCTATAGTGTGTGGGTTGGTTGATCTCTTGGTAAACTCTGAAGAGCTCTTCTTCATCATCAACCCTCATTTTAAGGGTCCCTACTCTTACATTTATAATTTCTCCTCTAATGGCCAAGAATGGTTGTCCCAAGAACAGGGGTACCTTATCATCAACTTTAAAGTCAAGAATGATGAAATCAGCGGGTATATTGAACTTACCACTTTGATGAGAAGGTCCTCAATTATTCCTTCTAGTGCCACATGGGACTTGTCTACCAGCTGTAGCATCACTCGTGTTGGCCTAGACTAACCCAACCCAGGGGTATTAAACAATGATAGGAGCATTAGATTTACTGCTGCCCCTAAATCATAGAGAGCTCATATCTCTTCAGCTTTACCAATTTGTATGGGGAGGGTAAAACTCCCTGGGTCCTTGAGATTTTTCGGTGTCTTGCTCATTACCCTGTAGCTGCACTCCTCTGTCAGTGCCACTGTTTGGAGATCCACCAATCTAACTTTGTTGACCACCACATCTTTTAAGAACTTAACGTACTTTGGCATTCCCTGCAAAACATCAAGGGCAAATTTATGTGATGTTCTTTGAGAATACCAAGAACTTTTTAAAGCATTCTTCCTTCTTGCTCTTCTTGAACCTTTGCGGGAATAGTGGTGGTGGTCTGCGTGCTGGCTGCAATGATGATTGTGCATTGTGTTGCACAAAAACTCTGATTATCTAGCTTGTTAGTATATGGACCCTGTCTGACCAGCTCTAGCTGCACCTCATTTCTCTTTTCTTTAGGTGGTGCATCAGTCAATTGCTTTCCACTCCTCAGACTAATGGCATTGACTTGTTGGGGGTTTGTATTTGTGTCACTAGGTAACCTTCCCTGCGGCCTGGTGTGCTGAGCAGCTGCTAATTGACCCATCTGCTTCTCTAGATTACGGGTGGCCAACTGCTGATTTTTCAAATCTGAAGCCATCCGTGCCTGATTCTCTGCCAATTAGGTTTGAGTAGCCATAATCTTTTGCAACATCCCCTCAATGTTGTTGTTGCTCGACTGGCCACCGTTCTGCCTGTTCTGCTGCTAATACTACTGTTGTTGTGGTTGCTGGTAGCTCTGACTCAGATTGCCACCCCAAGAAAAATTTGGGTGACTCTGCCAACTCTTATTGTAGGTGTTCCATAATTCTGATTATGTCTTTGAACATTCCCCACAAAGTTGATAGATTAAGGATTTGCTCCTCAAGATTGTGCATTGTGCCCATTGTTAACATAACTTTCACACCAACTGGGAGCCTGCTGAATTGCATTCACCTATCCCTGCGATTGGTTCAAGTAAGTTTATTGAACTGACATCATCTGATGTTGAAATAATGCTAGTTGTGTTGTTAAGGCATTGACACTATCCACTTCTATCACCCCTGCTGCTCTCTTACCTGCCCCTCTCGATGATTCACTGTGCCACTCTGGATTTCCCTGAGCAATCTTATTCAATAGAGTGTACAACTCATGATAGGTCTTCTGCAATGCTTGGTCACCCGATGCAAAGTCTAGTAAGATTTTTGTATGTGGGTCTAGACTCTCTACAAAGGTGTGAGGTAACACCTCATTAGACAGCTGGTGATGGGGGCAGTCTCTCAACAATGACTTGAATCACTCCCAAGCCAAATATAGGTTCTTCTCCGGCCTCTACTTAAAGCTTAATATCTCACTTCTGAGCTTCGCAGTGTTGCCTAAAGGGAAAAATCTGATGAGGATCTTCCTTGCTAGGTCGTTCTAAGAAGTAATGGAATTCGGTGGTTCAGCCTTCAACCACCTCTTTGCCTCTCCCAACAATGAAAATGGGAAGAGTGTGAGTCAGACATAGTCAGTTGACACTCCCGTGGGGACAAAAGTGTCATTGATCTCCAGGAAATTATGTAAGTGCTCTTGTGGGTCCTCATGACTCATTCTAGTGAACTGGCCACTAGAATGTAATAGATGCACCATGTTCTATTTAAGCTCAAAGATCCCTTTGGGCTCTAGTTTGCAGATACTGGAGGTCACATTCATCGCTAGTGGAATTGCCACTTTGAGAACTGGTCGGGCTGCCATCTAATTAGGTAACAACTCTGCTTGCTCAACTGGTAGATATTGTTGCAAATGCTCTTGTAACCTTTTTAGCTTTCGCTCTAGAGCTTCCCTCCTGAGCAAATGCAGTTGGCGTTCAGGTTCCAACAAAGGTTCCACCAGCTCTCTATTCCTTGCCAGTTAGTTCTGCAAGGACAACCTGTTACCTGCAATATAGAAAATTAAGACCAAGTTTTTCAACACATAATGAAATTAAAATTCACCCAAAAACATAAAAATTCACTAAACTTCGCCAGTCCCCAGCAATGGCGCCAAAAACTTGTTGCGCTCAAGGCGCGTACGCAGTTGTACAAGTACTACAGTGGCCCTTTTTTAGAGTCAGATGTCGAACCCACAGGGATTGTACTAACTCAACGAATTATCAAGTTCAAGTGTTAAATTAAACTTCACAAGTGTTGATTGTAGAAATTATGGAAAATTATAATTAAATTAAGGGGTGATCACAAAATGATTGAGAAACAATACAAGAAGCAACTAGAGTTAAGGCCTAATAATCATGCAATGCTACAATTCACAATGGTTCAAGTATGAAAACTTCAGTTGTTATGTCTAATAGTTAAAATGCGATGTTTATGGTCTTTCGAGCCTCTAAATACGACAAACCAATCTCACACCTATATCGTTGAGCGGGGATGTGACGTCCTAATTCCTAAGCAATTTAACTACGTGGATGTGGTTTACAGAGTTTGTGCCCTTGATTATGGACTTTCATACCTCTAATCATTTAACTGGACTTAGCTTCACAAACTACTTCTACGAGCGGTGATGTGACAATTCTAAGTTGGTGTCTAGCTCATCCCATTTTATTGACCAAGCAAAGAAAATTAGGTATAATTTCTATCCTAACCGCTAATCCTATCGTAAAGATAAGAACTTTCTCCCTACATTCTTGTATTCTATCCTAGGATTACTCTTTTGAGCTTTTACCTAAGCTTAACGAGTTTCTTTTCATGGTGTTCAAACATAAAAACAATAATAATAATGAATGTAAGACAAAACAACAACAAAAAATTCAAACCAGTGAAGAATTCATGCATTTACAATCATATCATGTGGCCTCAACCTTAAAGGAAGGGTTTTAGCCACTCTTGATCGTAAAAATACTTAAAAACATAATTAGAGTAAGATACTTACAAGAGTAGATAAAAGAGAATGAAAAATAATGAACCCTAGGTAGAGTTATTCACTTCTCCCTTTGCTCCTTTCCAGTGTTCTCAAAATATTTCATGATAAAATATAAAAATAACCATGTGTTCAATTTATAGTAAGTGGGAATTGGCAAAATTTTGCCGTGTGAAAACCAACTCCGTGCCACGCTGCCTATCATGCAGCTCAGCCTTCGGGCATGGAGGCATCGTGGATGCTCACTATTTTGGGAATCTTGACATATCATGGGAAAGGGCTGACGGGCGTGGCACGGAGGCTATCGCTCCTTGCGCACACCGTGATACAGGTTGGTCGCGCAACATCACTTGATGGGAAATTCTATCGCGTGCAGGCACTGGGCATGGCACGCTACTAAGCATGATACTGCTTAGGTATCACGTTGTTGAGCATGTTGCTCGTGCTGTGTGACGCATTGGGTGGCCCGGCATATGCACACACTTGTGCTACATCATGCGACTTTTTCGCTTTTTATTTCAAGCTCCTTCCTCAAGCTTTAACCATCATATTTAGTCCTTCATAAGTATTTCACATCTATAAAACAAGACTAATCATGTTGGTTAGTTTATTTATGAAATTACAAATAATCACATGAAAATATAATCAATTAAAAACAAACATGACTAAGATTAAGCTATAAAATAGCACTTGTGCACGTAATTATGCCCAAGATCACAACCCCTAGTTGGGGAGGTTTCAGCCTCTCATGATTGTAGATGACAATTAGCATTCATAGACAAACACATAGTTAAATACTTACAACAATAATTGAAAGAAAACCTGATCTGAATATCAAACAACAATCTCAAGAACAATGGATGGAATCAAGAGTTTTATCCTAAGATATTGTCTTCAAAACTTGATAAAAATTCACAAATAAAATTCTTCACATGTCTATACTACTTTCTTTCTATGTTCTCTATGTTGTTCTACTATAATAAAACATAAAAGGTATTTTTCCAAACAATATAAACCTTTTCCTAAGCTAATAGGGAGTTTTCCATATCTAGCACCAACTGTATCACGACTGATCCTATGACCGGTAGCTAGATTGTACGGGTCGTACCTACTTCTCGTACTTCCTTGGATAACACATATTGTCTAAGTATTGGAAGGCTGGTACAACTCATACCACATTCCTCTGAGTCGTACAATGCATTGTGGTTTGGCCCTAAGAACTATGAGATCTTCTGAAGTTTTCCACGAGTGTTGTGGTACACCTCATACCTTCCTACTATGACTCGTACTGCTTTTTGTATCTAAAGTTCTTCATAGTCTTGAAGAATTACTTGAAGCTCACCATGGATCATCTACAAGTCGTAAGTGAGTGCTATGATACGTTAGTCCACTCATACTAAGAGACTGCCTTTGTGCAAATTTCTCTGAACAATTCCACAACTTCAGTTACGGCTTGTACCATCTTGGTACGGCTCGTACTGAGGGTCGTGTGTTGCCTTTCTCTTATTCTAGCCCTTTGAATTTCACCACTATTATTAGTATGGTTCGTACAATCAAGGTACGACTCGTATTGAGAATTATACTTGCCTGATTTTCTGCACTTTTATGCCTCTTTTGTACATTTTTGCTCCAACACTTATTTTCCCTGAAAACAAAGCAAAAGTACCTCATATCCATATAAACTTACCTAAGTCCATGTTACTTTCTCAATTTTAAGCATCAAAAATGTTGTAAACTCAGAGCACATCAACACCCTCAACTTAAGACCTTTGCATGTCCTCAGGCAAAGAAAACAAAAAAATTGAACACGACGCTTAACTACAAAATAAACCTAGGAAACTACAGCCAATAATCAACCAAAACTTGCACTATAACTCAAACCGCTTTTGACCCTTTTCCTCGTGAACCAAATCAGCACATGCACATCAAGAAACTACAAAACATGATCAACATGGACCAAGATATGTCATATAGCTATTAACAGATAGTCAAGTCATCACCAATGTTTTTCACACAGACCACTGGTAGAATCAAACACAAACCATGTACACTCACAGAAAATGAAGTCCCCCACTCACAAATATAGTAAAATATAAGACATGGGACTGAACAAGTAAGGATCTCACTCTCACAAAGAAGTTCCAAATACTGCACGTTGGATACCATAGGCTTGCCCTTATTTTCTCTACTTCGATTTGTCAGATGGTTAGGCTAGGATCACTATAGGACTTGATTAGGCTTTTAATGTAGGATTTTGGGTCGGGTATGATATATATGGAAGCTTTTTAGTGATTCAACCTCTCCTTGGTACTACATACATATGGTCCCATTTTTTTCTTTTTCACCATTTTTGCTTTTTCCTCCCTTTTCACCATTTTTATGCACTTGTATGAGTGTGGTGTGTTTTCTTGAATTTTCATTCATCATTCTCTTTTTGTATTTTCTATTTCAAATGTTTTTTTCTTTTGTCACACCACACCTCATTTTTCACCTTTTTCTTTTCTCTTCCTTTTTCACCTTCCCAATATTTATGTACCCCTACTCTAGCCACCCTCAACTTAGGAGTTTTGCCTATGTTGAGGTTCACAATGTCCAAGGAGGGACCAGGGCTAAAATAGGTTCATTATAAAAATGAAAAGAAATATGGTTCACTTAATGCTTAAGATCAGGATCAAGGGAATCATATCATTTTTGTAGGGTTATTTAAGCTAAAAATGGGCCAAACAAAAAGGGCCTATGATCCTTTCCTAACCAACCATCCAAAAACCTATGTAAAGACCAACTAGGCAAGTTCTAGATCCTCTATGAAGTATTGAACTAGGTATCAGACCTCACTCACTCATGGTACATGAAATGCATTCACTCTACCTCTCCGGTTTATACATGGCTAACAAAATCTATTCATGCTAATACACTAAATGACATACGAATATCCACAGAAATTATGCTTTGCAATCACAAGTACATAGTTAATCTAAAAAAATTTTAACACATGGTCAATTATTACAAATTCAAAACTAGGGCAATTTATTGGCTGAGTACTCCTAAGCTACTTTCTAATTAAACAAAAATTACAAAAAGTAAAATCCTAAACATGTCGGTTCTACTAGATAGTATGCCCGAGGGAAAAGAAACATGACAATAAAACCCTCGAATGAATCAAAATCCCAAAAATACAAGTACACCCCCTCCATTTTTAAAAAGCATGCTTCGTCCCCAAAGTATAGAAAGTAAAGAAAAAGGAAGGGAACATACCTGCGGCTACTCAGACTTTACCATTCATAGGTTGCCTCCCATGCATCGCCTAATTAAACATTGTGGCATAATGTAACTTTTCTGATTCTTCAAGCATCATCAAGGTAGACTGCCTTGCTTTCTCTTATCTCCTCCGTATTTCCATGATATAGCTTTATTCTTTGCCTGATCACCTTAAACCTTTTTCCATCATTGTTCTCAAGTTCCATTGTACTGTATAGGGACACATTCACCACTCTGTATAGTCCCATTCACCTATATTTCAATTTTTCAAGTTGCAAACAGAGCCCTGAATTGAACTGCAGGACCAAATCACTAGTATCGAACTCCCTTTTTTCAATCATCTTATTATGATAGATCTTCATTCTTTCTTTATAAATGGTCGCACTTTCATAAGCTCTATGTCGGAATTCATCCAACTCATTTAGCTGGTCAAGTCTCAGCTTCCCTGCTTCATTTCAGTTTAAGTTCATCTTTTTCAAAGCCCATAATGTCTTATGCTCTAACTCAACCGGCAGATGACATGACTTTCCATAGACCAGCAGATATGAAGATGAACTAATGGGGTTCTTATAAGCTGTTTGATAGGCCCATAATGCATCATCCAGCTTCCTAGACCAATCTATCCAGTTAATGTTCATTGTTTTGGCCAGAATGGTCTTTATCTCTTTATTTGAAACGTCCACCAGCCCACTTGACTAAGGATGGTAAGGTTTTTCTACCTTATGCTTGATGCCATGTTTTTCCAGCAGGGTTCTAAAGAGACGATTACAAATGTGTGATCCACCATCACTAATGATTACTTTGGGAGTACCAAATCTAGCGAACATGTTCTTCCGCAGAAATTCTGTGACACTTTTGCCTTCATTTTTAGGTAGTTCAATAGCCTCTACCTATTTTGATACATAACCCACTACCACCAAGATGTGTTTTATCCCATATGAGCTAACAAATGGGCCCATGAAGGCTATATACCATACATCAAATAACTCAACTTCTATAATAGGGTTCAATGGTAACTCATACTTACGAGTAATGCCTCCTGTCTTTGACACTAATCACATGCCTTGGCATAATCATAGGCATCTTGGTGAATAGAGGGCTTGCAATACCAACATTGTAGGATTTTGTGTGCAATTTGGATACCACTATGACGACCTCCAACTGGGTATGAGTGACAGGCCTCCAAAATGCTCAACATTTCTTCCTCCAGGAAACACCTATGAATGATCCCATCTGCACAAATGTGAAATAAATATGGTTCATTCCAATAGTATCTTCGGGCACTAAATAAGAACTTATTTTGTTGGGGAGTCACATCTGTTGGGATCATGTCGCTGACTCAATAATTTGAAAAGTCAGCAAACTAGGGGATCAAGTCCTAAGATGCAGCTAGTACTTGCTCTTCTAGGAAAGAATCATCAATATCAATCTCCTCTGTTGCCCCAACTTGAGACTCTAGTCTAGATAAGTGATCAGCTACCTGATTTTTAGTTCCTTTCTAGTCTTTCACCTCAAAATTGATTTCTTGGAATAGAATCACCCACCTAATCAACCTAGGTTTAACATCCTTTTTATAAATTAGGTATCTCAAACATTTTATGGACAATCACCTTAGTTCCAAGCAAGTATGCTCGAAACTTCTTGAATGTGAAGACCACTACTTGCATCTCCTGCTTCATGACAGTGTAGTTCTTTTGGGCTATAATGAGTGTCTTACTATCATAATAGATAGGATGGAAAATCTTTTCTCTCCGTTGGCCCAAGACAGCACTGAGAGCAAACAAGCTAGCATCACACATTATTTCAAACTGAAGAGACCAATATGGAGCTATAATAATAGGAGCAGTGGTGAGTTTCTCTTTCAAGGACTCAAAATCCTTTAGAAATGCCTCATATAATATGAACTTCACCTCCTTATCAAGCAATTTGCACAATGGTTGTGCAATATTTGAAAAGTCCTTGAAAAACCTCCTATAGAATCTTGCATGCCCTAAAAAACTTTTGACCCTTTTTATGGATAGGTGGTGGAAAACCTGCTATAACTTCAATGTTTTCCTTGTCCACCTCAATCCCTTTTCTAGAGATTTTGGGACCCAGCACTATTCCTTCCTTGAATGACATATTTCCCAATTTAGGATCAGATTAGTTTCTTTGCATCTGTTGAACACTTTGCCCAAGTGTTTGAGGCAAGATTCAAATGAGTCACCCACAACTGAGAAGTCATCCATGAATACCTCAATGGTGTCCTTCACCATATCTAAAAATATTAACATCATGTAACGCTGGAATGTGGTCGATGCATTGCACAATCCAAAAGGCATTCTTCTGAAAGCAAATGTTCTATACGCATAGGTGAAGGTAGTCTTTTCTTATTCTTATAAGGCTATAGTGATCTGACTGTACCCCGAGTAGACATCAAGAAAATAGTACCAGCCTCTACCTGCCAATCTGTCAAGCATTTGATCCATGAATGACATTGGAAAGTGGTCCTTTTGGGTCCAATGGTTGAGCTTCCTGTAATCCATGCATATATGCCATCCTGTGACTGGTCTTATCGGTATCAGCTCATTCTTCTCATTAGGTACCACTATGATCCCACCATTCTTTGGCACACACTGTACTGGACTTACCTTCTTGTTATCAGCAATGGGGTGAACTAACACCAGCGTCTAGCCGCTTGATAATCTCCTTTTTCACTACTTCTTGCATTAGTGGGTATAAGCGTGTTGAAGCTCTATACTTGGTGTGCAGTTTGGCTCAAGCTGTATTTTGTGAGTACATATGCCTGGAGGGATCCCGATGATATTAGTTATTGTCCAGCCAATTGCCTTTTCATGCTTTTTTGATACTATGACCAAAGCTTCTACTTTCCAGTCAGTCAAATCTGTTGCAATAATCACTGGCAATGTATTGTCGTCACCCAAGAATGCATATTTGAGCTTGAGAGGGAGTACCTTTAGTTCAAAGATTGGCAGTTCCTCTACTGATGGATTTGCTGGCAGAGTCAGATGGTTCTTCAAATCGAGGTCTCACTTCCTTTGTCTAAATTGATATGACCCCCTTCTGTCTAGGGAACATACTAGCTTCGTGTATCTCGCTACCCCATATCCTTCATAGTTCATCAAGAGAGTTGTTAGTGTGTCAATATTCAGCATCTCTCCCATGGGTGATAGTAGCCTGTTTTGTTCCATTTAGGTGTTTGCAAAAGTAGCTCCCTTGGTGCTAGCCTGAATGAACCACAAAAGAAAAAAAAGAAAACGAAAATAGGGAAATAACAACCAAAAGTCAAATACAAGTAATTAATCTAATCTTAGATGTATTCATCGACAATGGAACCACTTTTTGATAATGCTCAAATTCACACTTCTTGAAAAAGTATGAAGCAGATGTTGTCATTAAAGAACCCAACAAAGAGGTTGGGGTCGAACCCATAGGGAATAGGGTAAGATCTGGACTAATGCCGGTACTTGAACTTGTTGGTGAGTTATCTCCAAATTGGGGGTTTTCAAAGAAAAAAATATTAAAAACAAGATTATAATTGTGATTAATATCAAGATTTTCAAATAACTAGGGTAAGTGTTCCCCATGGGTTCATAACTACTTCAGGTATACACACGTGATCAATCCCAATACTTACTTGTAGAGCTGATAACTACGGTTCATCCAAATGACTAGTTCATACCTATTGGATAACTATACTCAATCACCAGGTTAGGTCTGATGAGTAATTTCTTTCTAACCGTTATCAATATATTCCAAATTTAACTATCATGTGACCACATCTTAATTTAAGACAATAATCATAAAGACCAAGGCTTTGTTGTAATTCTCTTTTTGTAATCTCTACCTCTCTAGGTTCAAGAAAGTAAAGAATTCGGACAAGTCCTAACATTCTACCCCATTAGAAAATTTTTAAAGATGAAGAAAATATAATACAAGAATTTAGCATTGGTTTTGAATAACTTTTATGTAACCCTGTTTCGTTAATCCACCATGGTTCCCGCAACCCCTAGTTGTGGAGGTTTTGGCCTCTCATGATTGAAGATTACAATTATCATTCATAGAAAAACACATATTTAAATACATATAACAATAATTGGAAGAAAACATGATCTAAATATCAAAGAACAATCTCAAGAACAATGGATGAAATCAAGAATTTATCCTAAGGTTTGCTCATCAAAAATTTATAAAATTCACAAATAAAATTCTTCCCATATCTCTAATACTTCCTTTTTATGTTTTCTATGTTTTTATACTAAAATAAAATATAATAGGTATTTAAACAAACATTAGAAACCTTTTCCTAACCTAATAGGGAGTTTTCCATATCTGGCGCCGACTGTATCACGACTGTTCATACGACCCGTAGCAGGATTGTACAGGTTGTACCTACTTCTCGTACTTCCTTGGTTGCTACAGATTTGTTTAAGTGTTGGCAAGCTGGTATGACTCATACCACCATCCTACGAGTTGTACATTGCATCCATGGTTTATCCCTGACAAGTTTGATTACTCGTAGATTGCATCCATGGTTTATCCCTGAGAAGTCTGATATTTTCTGAAGTTTTCCACAAGTGTTGTGGTATGCCTCGTACCTTCCTCCTACGACTCGTACCGCTTGTTGTATATAAAGTTCCTCCAATTATTGAAGAATAACTTAAAGCTCACCATGGCTCATGGTACGGGTTGTAAGTGAGTGCTATGATCTGTGAGTCCACCCATACCAAGCGACTGCCTTTGTGCAAAGTTCACTGAACAACTCCATGACTCCAGTTATGGCTCGTACTGAAGGTCGTATGTTGTCTTCCTTTTATTCCATCCTTCTGGATTTCCCCACGATTCTTAGTATGGTTCGTACAATCAAGGTACGGCTCATACTGAGACTTATACTTGGCTGATTTTCTGCACTTTTTTTCCTCTTTTGCACATTTTCTCCCCAACACTTATTTTCCCTGAAAACAAATCAAAAGTACCTCATATGCACATAAACATACCTAAGTCCATGCTATTTTCTCAATTTTAAGCGTCGAAAGTACTGTAAACTAATTACACATCACAGCCCTCATCCCTGCATGAGTGAACTGATCGGTAAAGGATCAATTGGAGCTGGTGGGGTTCGCTGATACCCATCTACATTGCCATTGCTATGGCCATTGTCGTTGCCATTTCTTCTTTCATTGACTCAGAGTGTAGGCATATTTCTACAAACGGATATAGCAGGTGTTAGAGGAGTAGAGAGATGTACTTTATTGCATGACATAGATTATGAAAGAAGGAAAATTTCCTAAAGTTTCTTGTAGCCTCTTCCTCGTAAGTGTGGCGTGCTTCACACCCATGGAAAAGACTCTACTTAACACAGCTTTTGGACACCCTAGGCTACACCTACACCTTATTCTCTGATACCAAGTTTTTCATGACCTGAACTAAGACCTCAGACCGAGACACAAGACCTAGATGATACATATATAACATGATTTAAGGGCATAGCTAAGTGGAATTAAATCACAAACACAATATAAGCAGAAATCTGGAACATATAATATAAAAACATAAGGAAAGACTAACAGTCGACAACGCTGAACATCTACTACATAATTGTCTGAAAATCTCTATTCGTATGATGAGTTGATGGGACAACACCCCTAACTAGCTCACTAAGTCTGAAACTACAAGCCATACACATAAATCATAAACTAATGAATGTCCTCGGAAGATGATAACTCACCAAAACTGGGAAAAAGCTATCTTGCTCAAAAATGAGCTAGTAAAGGGACTGAGATAGATTACCCAAAAATATATCATGAGATGATATAGCATAGAGTATGTGGTCAGTACTTTGAAGGTACTGAGTATGTAGAGAAAGTAAACATGCTAGCAAAATGGTAGTATGAAATCATGAATAAAATCAAGATAGATTATGAGAGTAAGGGAAACATGCTAAAAGTCTTATATTTGGAATATGCATAATCCTAAGTTATTCATGATAAGTTGAAGATAATGACCCAAAGTTTAGAAATATAAATCATATAGAATACTAGACTTGAAAACATAAGTGAAAACTCATAAAATGATTAATGGGTCGAATATTCTATAAGACATAATATCACAAGACATGAGCATGAGTAACAGAAAACATGAAGAATAATGGGAGGCTTCATCTTAACTGACACAATCATGTAGAGCTTACATTATGCCCCAACTATCTCACTCAAGTGGGCAGAGTCGTCCCAAGCTTGTCAAATAAAGGAACGATTAAGGCGTTATATCACTTGTGAATCCTCGTAGGACTTGAACATGAATATATACCTATGGTGGCACATAGTTCTGAAACTAGGGGTTCGCCTGAACCCCTAGCCTACACGGTTCTAGACACTACTCCCAAAAAACATACACATGGCTCATAATCATTATCGTGAAAACAAACTTGAACTTGCATGGACTAGCTGAAACATGAAATCATAATCATATTTGACATGCATGAAATATTCGTGAAAAGATGCAATAAAATTGGCCATGATACTTGAACTTGAGATTCACGAAATTAATACATGCTTGAATCAAACTTCATAACTTCAAAATCATGGGACCATTAGTTCAGAATTCATAAATATTCATGCATACTTGGTAAAATCAACATATTTGAAATCATGGAGTCATAAGCTTGAAATTGATAAATCATATATAATAGGACATAATCTTCATAAACATAAAATCATGTATTAGGAAGTAAGTTGATGATTAAATCTGCCCTAGTAACCCTAAAACATCAACTGAAACCCCAGAGGATTAAACCTATAGAGGTAGCATGGAAGATTTCATGAAAATTGGGTAAAACCCTAGAATTTAACTTGGCATGCTTAGGGACTTGAAATCATATAATGGGATGAAATTGGGCATGAGGATGGAAAAATTTACCTGGGCTTGAACTACCAGTTGATACGACCCATACCACGAGTCATACAATCGACCTGCAACTCTTGGTATCCTTCCATACTAAACAAGTCCCAAAACATCACTCCTTTGAAAAATTCCATGAATCCTACTATTACATAACCACTACCTACGAGTCGTATCCCCTAATATAATAAACACCTGGAAAGTCCTCAGCTTGTTACAATCCATACCACCAGTCGTACCCACGCACCACGACTCATAGTAGGAACTCGTGGTTTCGAAGGCCAACTGCTTGAACCCTTACTACGAGTCATCCTACAAGTCATACCATCATCATACAACTCGTACCATCGATTGTATAGAGACAATAATGTAGGTTTATCCTTCTTAAAACTTTTAAAATCCCGCACTTAATCTTAGAAACTTTTGGGGTATTACAGTCTTCCAGGCCCCATAAGAATTGGAGGGGTGGAACATCAAGCTCCCAGTCCCAAAGCCATGTCTCTAGTATCCACACTTTTCCAGCATGTCCTTAGTGTGGCAAGAATCAACTGATGGAGTGTTATCTAAGCAGGGATAGTTGTATTGGGTAAGGTCAGCTGGGTCACAGATTGAGGGATTGCCCGTTAGTAGGACATGGGAAGGCCTAGTCCACCATATCAGTAGCTCTGTCTGGTCATCCAGCTCAGCACGGTACCACCTCAGGGAAAGGTGGTGGTCAGCGCCAAAACCACTTCTATGCTTTATCCTCCCAATAAGAGTAGGAGAACTCACCTGATGTGGTGATGGGTATGTTACGTCTTTTTTAGATATATGTGTGCGCTTTACTAGATACAAAAGCCACACTTTCTTTCACAACTCCTTACATTACTGTTCCATTTGACATAAGTTTAGAAATCCTCTCAGAGCCTTTTTCAGTTGGTGAGTCAGTTAGGGCTAGTCGAGAGTATAAAAATTGTCTGATCACTGTGTTGAATAAAGTTACCTCAGTTGATCTAGTAGAGCTAGATATGGTCGTCTTCAACCTCATCCTTGGCATGGACTAGATGCGTTCTTACTATGCTTCAGGTGACTGCAGAACCAGGGTCGTCAGGTTTTAGTTTCCTAACGACCCAGTCCGAGAGTGGAAGGATAGTACTTCAAAGGTCGTTCATTTCATAACTTAAGGCTAGGAAGATGATCGCTAAGGGGTATTTCTACCACCTGGTTAGGGTCAAAGATTCTAGTTCCAAGACCCCAACACTTCATTCAGTTCCAATTGTAAGTGTGTTTCCCAAAGATCTTCCCAGAGTCCCTCCCGTACAGAAAATAGACTTCGGAATAGACCTTCTTCTAAATACCCAGCTACCTTTATTCCTTCTTACAGAATGGCTCCGACTGAGCTTAAGGAGTTGAAGGAATATTTGAAAGACCTTCTTGATAAGGGCTTCATCAGAGTCATTATCACTCTATGGGGTGCCCTAGTCCTATTCCTGTGAAAGAAAGACGGTACACTCAGAATGTATATCGACTACTGTCAGCTGACCAAAGTCACATTCAAGAACATGTATCCCCTACCAATCTATCACGACCTGAATAGGGGCCCAGATCGAGACACGGTACAAGGAGCCCCAAGAGACTCCAAGTCGACCCATGGCATGCACATACATCTAACTCAATCAAGTAAAGCAAAAGACTTAACATAATAACCATGGCGTAAATTTGAACATAACATAACAATCTAAATATACAACCCAAATCTGAAGCTGAATCCAACCTATTGTCTGAAAAGCCTCAACATCTGATGAGTTGATGGGGCAAGAGCCCAACTAACTCTTTAAATCTGAAACTAAAAATACTTGAACATAACTTAATAGAAGAGGGGCCCTCAACAGATGAGGACTCGCCAATAGAGACTGAACGCTAACTTCAAAAGCTGGCTAGTGATGAGGCTAAGTCTGAAGATCAGAGCCTATATCATAAAACGATACAATAGAGAGTATGCGGTCAGTATGTGGTATGTACCGAGTATGCAAGGTAAGTAAAATCGCTTAAATAAAAAATCATTTAAAACATGCATAATATAAACGTAATTAAGACAAGAATTTGAGAGTAAGTCTTACATGCTATTTTTTGAAATCATGATATGAACATAACTAAACTTCATAACTGAATCGAATGACCCTAAAGCTGAAATATGATAATCATAAGTAAAATTGAACATTGGGTCAAACCTGCTTTAGAACATATATGTATATACATCATGAATGATAACATGCATAACTGAAATCATGAAGAACAATGGGAGACTCATCATATAAACGACATTACCACGATAGAGCTTACGTGGTCCCGACTATCATACTCAAGTGGGATGAGCCATCCAAAGCCTTGCCAGGGCTAAAGATGCTACCATGATACCGGTGTCAAGATCAAGGCCTCTTGGAGCAGGGGAAAGCTCACATAGGAGGTCCCAAAATAATTTGATCATACCTACGTTGGCGCGGAGTTCTGAAGCATAGGGTTAACTGGCCCTTAGCCTACTCAGTGCTAGACACTACTCCCAAAAACATGCATATGCTCTCCATCGTTTTTCAACCAAGCTAACCATCATCTATTGACGAAGACGAATGATAATGAATATACATAAATCTGAATCATACATGAGGAGCCTTGGCTCAAACCATACCACAAGCTAAACATAATTGGGAGTCTGGACTCCAAAAATATATGGTAAGCTAATTAACTTGAAATCATACATCATACTTAAAAATATGGGCTTTCCTAATACTTAAACATTCTTGAAAAATACTTAATTCACTTGAAAACATGATCATAGAGATGGGTAACTGTTACGACCCGAACGAAGGCCCGAATCGATACATGGGACAAGGAGCCCCGAGAGACTCCAAGTCGACCCATGGCATGAACATACATCTAGCTCGATTACTTGAACTGAAGCATCAACATAATAATCTTAGTGGAAGTATGAAATAAACATAACATCAGAATACACAATCTGAAGCTGAGTACATCCTTTTTTGCTGAAAAGCCTCTAAACATGATGAGATGATGGAACAAGACCCCAACAAACTCGAATAAGCTAAAAACTTAAAATACATAGAGTAATCTAAATAAGCATGGTCCTCGGGAGATGAGGACTCACCAACAAGTGTAAGATGATAACTCTAAAGATTGGCTATAAATGGGGTTGAGTCTGAGTGTCGGGTCCTGTATCATGAAATGACACAGCATAAAGTATGCGGTCAGTACGTGGAATGTACCGAGTATGCAAGGTAAGTAAAATCGCTTAAATAAGTAAAATTATTTAAAAACATGAATAATGTAAAATATAAACAATAAGAATCTGAGAGTAGGGCTTTCATGCATTCTTTCTGAAATGATGATCTCATCATAACATAACATAGCATCATAATTGAATCGATTGACTTGAAGCTGAAATCTGATAGTCATGAGAAAAACTGAACATTGAATCAAACCTGCTTTAAAAAATGTATAGATATGTAAATCTCATGAATGATGAACATGAATAATTGAAATCATGAGGAACAATGGGAGATTCATCTTTTAACCGACATACCACGATAGAGCTTACGTGGTCCAAACTATCACACTCAAGTGGGGAGAGCCGTCCAAAACCTTGCCAGGGCTAGGGACGATACCATGATATCGATATCAAACTCGTGGCCCAATAAGGCCAGGGATAGCTCATAAGGGAGGTCCCGAAGTAATCTATAAGAGTAAACCTACGTTGGTGCGTAGTTCTAAGGCATAAGGTGGTCGACCCTTAGCCTACTCGGTGCTAGAAACTACTCCCAAAAACATGCATATGCTCTCTATCATTTTTCAAGGAATATTACCATCTTCAATTAAGGAAGCTCAATAATCAAATACATCTCAAATTTAAAATCATGCATATGAGAAGCTTTAGCTCAAAACATACCACAAGATGAAATATAATGGGAGTCTTCGCTCCAAAATTATGTGGTAAGCTTAATTCGGGAAATCATAAATCATACTTGAGCATGTGGGCATTGCCCAATACTTTAGCATGCCTGAAAATACTCAATTCATTTTGAAAACATGATTAAAATCATGGATAGCTTTAAAACATTCTTTTCATCATAGTATCTGATCATAATTATACATTCATTACAAATCTCATCTTTAATGAACTTTCTATAATTGGGCATTTTGATTTAATAAACTTAGAACATAATTTTTCATGGGAAATAACGTAAAATTTTCCCATGAATCATAATTCAATAGTATATACATATTCAAATCATACTCATGTAGAGAATTAGGAATTTCATGCATTGGGTTAAAACCCTATAGATTTGACATAGGAAATTCATGATTTAGATAGATATTAGGCATGGGTGTGAAAGGATTCACCCATTCATAACCCTACGTACCTGATTGTAGTTGATTCTTACACTTCCTTGATTGGCCAAGAGGAATTGAAGAGAATTTGAGGAAGAACAAGCTTGACTACCCCCTCTAACCTTCTGTCTTTGCATGCATGAATAAAAATGGCCTAAAATGAACTTAACCCTCTTAAAAGTCATCATTCATAAGTCAAAACGACATAGTTTAGACCTGAGGATCTTAGAAATTCCCGGAAAAGCTCTTGTTGAATCTGCAGAAAATAACTGCCAGTCAGTCCCCACGAGGGATATGACGACTCGTCACCTCTGGCCACGACTCGTGGCATCGTCCGTCAAGTACACTACTTATCAATTCATCTGGGCTCATCATGGGTGACTTCACGATTCATTACTGGTAACCACGACTCTTTGTCACCACTCGTCATGTGCACTGCCTTTATCACAATCAAACCTTTCCCTGTTGGCCACAACTCATCCCACGAATTATGGGGCCTGACAATGACTCGTGGTCACGTTCGTGGGGATCCAAATTCCCAAATTTCAACTCACCTTCTGATCCTCACCACTAGTCACATCACGAATCGTGGTCTGCTCCTATGGGTCACCTCAAGACCCATTCTGTGTCCTGATGCCAGTTTTAAATTTTTCACTATTTTCAACTCTCGGGTCTAATCTTTGGGCTTCCGGGGTATATCAATATCTCCCCCTTGGGAATATTCATCCTCAAATGTTGAAAAAACATATAGAAAAGCTGAGAAATGCAATCATCATATTCAAATACTAATCATTTAAGCTGACAATTGACGGAATGACTACCTCCAATTCAAACTACACGGCTGAACTGAATTCCCGAATCATACATAAATCCATGTACAAAAAAGAAACTTGGGCACATGAACTTAACCTGAAAACTAATTAGAGGTTGAGAGTAAAATTGATACCTCAAGCTGGAACTGAGCCGGTAGAGAATAAATGTGGGTATCTAGCCATCATATCTACTTTAGCTTCCCACGTAGCTCCTTCAACATGTTGATTCCTCCATAAAACTTTGACTGAAGCTACTTCCTTGTTCCTTAGCCTTTGAACCTGACAGTCCAGTATTTCCATCGGAACCTCCTCGTAACTAAGGTTGTCTTCACACCAACACTGTCCACCAGGACAACTAGAGCTGGATCACCCAAATACTTCTTTAAGAGCGATACATGGAAAACAGGATGCACAGAAGCTAATACTGAGGGAAACTCCAATTCATATGCCACCTTTCCAACTCGTTCTTTAATCTGGTAAAGGCCAATATACCGAGGGTTGAGTTTTCCTTTGTTTCCAAACTGCATTACTCCCTTTATGGGAGACACCTTCAAAATCAGCCAATCATCCACTTTGAACTCAAGTTCCCTCCTTCTCACATCGGCATAGGACTTTTGTGACTTTGAGTTGTTTTCAACCTGTCCCATATGAGCTAAACTTTCTCCATAGCCTCATGGACTGAATTTGGTCCTATCATCGCAGCTTGACCAACTTCAAACCAACCAATATTCGATATGCATCTCCACCCATAGAGATCCTCAAATGGAGCCATTTGAATACTAGAATGGTAGTTGTTATTGTATGCAAACTCGATAAGAGGCAAATGATCATCCGAACTACCTTTGAAGTCAATCGCACATGCTCTCAATATTTCCTCGAGTGTCTGAATTATCCGCTCTGCTTGACCATCCGTTTACGGGTGAAATGTTGTGCTGCGCTTAACTTGAGTACCAAGTCCTTTTTGAAATGAACTTTAAAACTGAGAGGTAAATTGAGTACATGTGTCTGATATAATGGACAAGGGCACTCCATACAATCAAACTAGCTCTCCAATATATAGTTTGGCATAGTCCTCCGCCGAATCTGTGGTTTTGATCAGTAGAAAATGAGCGGCCTTGGTCAAACTTTCTACCACAACCCAAATGGAATCATACTGTCGACGAGTGCAAGGCAGACCTGTGATGAGGTCCATATTAATTTCTTCCCACTTCTAAGTAGGAACACTGATAGCCTGAAGCACACCTCACGAACTCTGTTGTTCAACCTTTAGTTGCTGATAGTTTGGACACTTAGCTACAAACTCCGCGATGTCCTTCTTCATGCCATTCCACCAATAGACTTCCCGTAAGTCATGGTATATCTTGGTGGCACCTGGATAGATAGAATACATGGATCTATGAGCCTCGTGCAACATCTGGATCCTCAATTCATCAACATCTGGAATGCATAAGTGACCCTGGTATTGAAGCACACCATCTCCCTCTTTGGAGAAGACCTCCACCTTTCGATTTTGAACGACTTCCTTCAACTTTACCAAAATTGGGTCCTCATCTAGCCTAGCTTTTGCATCAGTCACCAAAAATGATTCTGATTCGTTCTGAACAACACCACCGCCATCAGCCGAGTCAACCAACCAAACTCCCAACCTTACAAATTGATGCACATCCTTCACCAACTCCTTCTTCCACTCATACATAGGGGACACACTCTCCATAGAGAATCTATGTGCATCCGCTACAACATTATCCTTACCTAGATGGTGAAGGACACTCATGTCATAGTCCTTGACTAGCTCCAACCACCTCCTTTTGCTGAAGATTGAGATCCTTCTGGGTAAACACCTACTGTAAACTCTTATGGTCTGTAAACACATCCACGTGGACCCTGTATGGATAATGTCGCCATATCTTCAATGCGAATACCACCGCAGACAATTCAAGATCATGGGTTGGGTAATTCTTCTCTTGAACCTTTAGCTCTGTGGAGGCATATGCTATGACTTTTCTGTGCTGCATCAATACACACCCAAGCCCAATCCTTGAAGCATCACAATACACCACGAACCCATCAATACCTACGAGTAGGGTCAACACCAATTCTGAGATAAGTCAATTCTTTATCTCTTGGAAGCTCTTCTCACAAGCCTCCAACCATTAGAATTTCACCTTTTTCTAGGTCAATTTGATCAAAGGTGTTGCAATCGTTGAGAAACCTTCCATGAATCTTCTATAGTAGCCAGCTAAACCCAAGAAGCTCTAGATATCCGAAGGATTCACCGGTCTAGGCCAATTCTTCACCGCTTCTATTTTCTGAGAATCCACCTTTATGCCCTCACTTGATACCACATGGCCCAAAAACACCATTGAGTTCAACCAAAACTCACGCTTGCTGAATTTGACATACAATTGGCGATCCTTAAGAATCTGTAGCACCATACTCAAATGAGCGGCATGCTCCTCCTCGCTCCGAGAATATATTAAGATGTCGCCAATAAACACAATCATGAACATATCCATCAAGTCTATAAAATCTGCAAGAGAATTTGTTAGTCGAAAAGACATAACTACAAAATTATAATGACCATATTGTGTCCTGAAGGCTTCTTCGGGATATCACTCTCCCGAACTCTGAGCTGATGGTACTCGGATTTGAGATCTATCTTCGAAAAGCACTGGGTACCGTGAAGCTGGTCAAGTAAATCATCAATCCTAGGTAAAGGATACCTATTCTTGACGGTGACTTAGTTCAATTGTCTATAGTCCATACACATACGAAGAGAACCATCCTTATTTCTAACAAATAAAACTGGTGCACCCTATGGGGACTTGCTCGGTCTAATGAAACCCTTGTCTAATAGGCCCTTCAATTGTTCCTTCAACTCCTTTAGCTCAGCTGGAGCCATTCTGTAGGTAGGAATAGATATAGGTTGCATGTTGGGGAGAAGGTTAATACCAAAAATCAATCTTTCACTCGAGAGGGATTCCTAGTAGTTCATCAGGAAAGACCTCGGGATACTCAAATACCACTAGAACTGATTGGATAGTCGGGATGTCGGACTCCACATCCTTAACCCTAACTAGATGGTACACACAACCCTTAGAAATCATCTTTCTATCCTTAAGGTAGGAAATGAAATGACCTATAGGTACAACTGAACTACTCTTCCATCCTAAGACTGGCTCTCCCAGAAATCTGAACTCTACTGCCCGGGTTCTACAATTAACTTAGGCATAACATGCAAATAGCCAATTCATGCCGAGGATAACATCGAGATCTGTCATGTCTAACTCTATCAAATCTTGTGAGGTACCTTTCTGAAGGATTGAGATCGGGCAACCTTTATACACCCGTCTAGCTACAACTGAATCACCTACTGGAGTAGAGATTGAGAACGGTTTTGACAAGACTTCGGGACTGACTCCGAAGCTACTTGCCATATAAGGTGTCACAAAAGATAATATAGCCCTTAGATCTAACAAAGAATATACATCAAGATGGAAACTCATGACATACCAGTGACTACATCCGGGGAGACCTCCTGCTCCTGGCGGGATGCTAAGGCATAGAATCTGTTTTGGCGCTGAACGCCACCTATGCTGGTAGATGCCCCTTGATGTGCTGAGCCTGCATGTGGGGCTGCTGAACTAGAAGTTGGGCCTCATCCCCCATCATGGTCATGTCTCGCTGTTGGGAAATCTTTAAGCATGTGTCTGGGATTCCCACACCCGAAGCAAGCACCTGAACCTACCAAGCACTATCCTTTGTGCCCCCGACCATATCTACAGAAAGCTAGAATACTAGAATCAGCGGGTCACCTGCTCTGAGCCCTAGAGCTTGAGGCTTGCCCCCTCTAATCGTGCCTAGGCCTTGATGGCACACTCAATGCTGAAGATGCTGGGACTGAAGATCTCTGGTGGGTCTGTTGTCGGTGTCCACCACCTGACCTCGGCTGGAAGAAACTATGACTATCAGTCTTGGCACTCTTGGCCTCTCTCTCCCTTATATGCACTGCCTCCATCTACTATACGTACAATATTATCTGAGGGAAATCCATATCCTGGTGGAGAATAGTGGTCCGACAATCCTTGTCCAAATCACCCTCCATGCCATGAATAAACCTGGTCACCAATGCCCATGCCCTCTGATCAGCCGCTAACTTTGGGGCGTACTTTGAAAGGCAAGTGAACTCAAGGGCATACTTCTGCATTGTCGTTCTCCCTTTCTTATGATTCACGAACTCAGCTGCCTTTAACTCCCTCATCTCACAAGGGAAGAACCAATTTAAGAATGCAACATGAAACTCATCCCAAGTGACAGGACCTGCTCCGGAAGCCCTATTATCTTTCCATTGTAGAAACCAGATGTGTGCGAACCCTTTCAACTGGTATGAGGCTAACTTCGCACACTCAACTCCATTCACCTCCATGACTTGGGTGATCTTCACAATCTCATCTATGAACTCATGCAGGTCCACCTCTAATTTTGACCCGAGGAACTCTGCGGGTTCATTCTCAAGATATCCCTAACTCGAGCAGCCGCCACATTGCCATTCTACGGAACATGTGCAACTGCTTGCTGATTGACCTGAGCGGTCAAGGCCTGTGCGAGCATCTGAATAGCTGCCCGAAACTCAGAATGGGCAACTGGGTCTGGTGCATGGTGCTCCTTGACTAGTGGGGCCTATTGAAGCCTGTTTCCGTTTCCATCCTCATGGCCTTCTCCATTTCCATTCCTCCTACCATTTACTCTACGGGGAACCATAATTCTAAAATCGCAAATAGAACAAATTATAAGGATAAGGAGACATTTCATTGCACGACATAGATCATGAATGAAGGGAACATTTCCTAAATATTTTGTAGCCTCTTCATCATAATGTGGAGCGCTTCACACCCATGAAGAAGACTCTACTTAACATGGCTTTAAGACATCCTAGGTTACTCCAAACCTATGACTCTGACACCAAGTTTTTCATGACCCGAACGAAGGCCCGAATTGAGACACGGGACAAGGAGCTCCGAGAGTCTCCAACTCGACCCATGGCATGAACATACATCTAGCTCGATCACTAGAATTGAAGAATCAACATAATAATCTTAGTGGAAGCCTAAATAAACATAATGTCAGAAAACACAATCTAAAGCTGAGTACATCCTTTCTATCTGAAAAGCCTTTAAACATGATGAGCTGATAGGACAAGACCCCAACTAACTTGAATAAGATAAAAACTGAAAATATATAGTGAAATATGAATAAGCATGATCATCGGGAGATGAGGACTCACCAATAACTGTAATATGCTAACTCTAAAGATTGGCTATGAGCGGGGTCGAGTCTGATTATCGGGTCATGTATCATGAAATGATACAACATAGAGTATGCGGTCAATACGTGGAATGTACCGAGTATGCAAGGTAAGTAAAACCGCTTAAATAAGTAAAATTATTTAAAAACATGTGTAATGTAAAACATAAACAATAAGTATCTAAGAGTAGGGCTTGCATGCATTCTTTCTGAAATCATGATCTCATCATAACATAACATAGCATCATAACTGAATTGATTGACTCAAACCTGAAATTTGATACTCATGAGTAAAATTGAACATTGAGTCAAACCTGCTTTAGAACAAGTATAGATATATAAAACTCATGATTGATGAAAATGCATAACTTAAATCATGAGGAACAATGGGAGATTCTTCTTTTAACCAACATACCACGATAGATCTTGCGTGGTCCCAACTATCACATTCAAGTGGGGAAAGCCATCCAAAGCCTTGCCAGGGCTAAGGACGATACCATGATATCGATATCAAGTCGTGGCCCAATAAGGAAGGGGATAGCTCACAAGGGGGTCCCAAAGTAATATATAAGCGTAAACCTACGTCAGCGCGTAGTTCTGAGGCATAGGGTGGTCGACCCTTATTCAACTCGATGCTAGACACTACTCCCAAAAACATGCATATGTTCTCCATGATTTTTCAACGAAGCTTACCGTCGTCAATTAACAAAGCTCAATAATCAAATACATCTCAAATCTAGAATCATGCATATAAGAAGCTTTAGCTCAAAACATACCACACGATGAAAGATAATTGAGAGTCTTCGCTCCAAAACCATGTGGTAAGCTTAATTCGGGAAATCATAAATCATACTTGAAATGTGGGCATTGCCCAATACTTTAGCATGCTTGAAAATGATCAATTCATTTTGAAAACATTATTATAAACTTGGGTAGCTTGAAAACATGCTTTTCATCATAGTATCTCATCATAATCATACATTCATAATAAATCTCATCTTTCATGAAATTTCTATAATTGGGCATTTTGATTCAATAAACTTAGAACATGATTTTTCATTAGAAATAACATAAAATTTGCCCATGAATTGTAATCAATAGTATATACATATTTAAATCATACCCATGTAGAGAATTAGGAATTTCATGCATTGGGTTAAAACCCCATTGATTTGACATAGGAAATTCAGGATTTAGAGAGGGATTGGGCATGGGTGTGAAAGGATTCACCCATTCATAACCCTACATACTTGATTGTAGCTGATTCTTACACTTCCTTGATTGCCCAAGGGAAATGAAGAGACTTTGAAGTGAACAAGCTTTATCACCCCCTCTAACCTTCTATCTTTGCATGCATGAACAAAAATGACGTAAAATGAACTTAACCCTCTTAAAAGTTATCATTCATAACGCAAAATGGCATAGTTTAGGCTTTAGTATCTTAAGAATTGTGGAAAATTCCTTACTAAATTCGCAGAAAATAACTTCCATCCAGTCCCCATGAGGAACATGATGACTCGTCACCTCTAGCCACGACTTGTGGCATCATCCGTTAAGCACACTGGTTATCAATTCATCTAGGCTTGTCATGGGTGACTTCATGATTCGTTACTAGTGACCATGACTCGTGATCACCACTGGTCATGTGAACTGCCTTAATCTTAATAAAACCTTTCCCTACTGTCCATGACTCATCCCACGAATTGTGGGGCCTGACCACGATTCGTGGTCACGTCGTGGGGATCCAAATTCACAAATTTCAACTCACCTTCTAAGCCTCACCACGAGTCACATCATGATCTTGTGCTCTGCTCCCACAGGTCACCTCACGACTCGTTCTATGTCCTAATGCCAGTTTTAATTTTTTTTCTCCATTTTCAACTCCCGAGTCAGATCTTTGGGCTTTCAAGGTATAACAGTAGCTTGTAAACATACTTTTCATCAATAATATCTCATTGTACTTGAACGTTCAGCATGGATCTCAACTTTCATGAACTTCTCATGGATGGGCATTTTAATTTATAAAGCTTGAAAACATGATTATAATTGAAAACAATGTAAAACTTGTCCATGAATCATAATTCAATAGTAGAAACATACTTGGATCATACCCATGTAGAAAATTAGGAAATCCATGCATTGGGTTAAAACCCCGTTGGATCAACATGTGGATTCTCACGAATTAGAGAGGGGGTTGGGCATGGGTGTGAACAAATTCACCCATTCATAACCCTACATACCTGAGATGGACTGATTTCACAACTCCCTTGATCGCCCAAGGAAGAACTGAAGAAAAACTTCAAGGGATTAAGCTTGATCACCTCTCTATCTCTCTAAGTTTGCATGGATGAGTACAAATAGTCTAGAATGAACTTGAACTCTTAATACTCACTATTCATAACTTAAAACGACGTAGTTTAGGCCTTAGGATCATAGAAATTACAGAAAAGCCCTTACTAAATTTGCAGAAAATACCTAACTGCTAGTCCCTACGAGGGACTGGATGAGTCGTTGATGAAGGGCATATTTACGCACCTCATAGACATTATTTTTCCTATAATTTACTAAGTTTTGAGAATAAATTATGTGTGTTTGCATGTGTTTATGTTATATATTTGTGAAATTAGCTAACACATGTGATTAGATATTTTCAGGGCTAAAAATGGATTTGAATGTATTTGTGGCTTCTGGAATGAAGATGAGGAAGTTGGAATGAATAATGCAAAGAGAAAGGCATATCCCACTACACAGCACGGCTGAGCAACCAGATGAGCGAGGCACTGGCCTTGCTATGCTACCCGATGCACGACGCGACACTTGTGCTGCGTGATTCCAGGCACGAGGTGCTGGTCTCCCTATGGAAGAGTGCGCATGATGTGGCGCAGAAGCTATGCGATGACATGCGCGAGGCGCAGCCTTTCCAACACTACAGCAGGCACGAGTCTCCCTTCCGACTATGCTATGCAGCCCGTGACGAGGCAAGACAACCAACAACAAGCAAATCCCACTTCAACTAGGAAAAGGAGCTTCAAATTCCAAATCAAATCCGCAAAGGAACAAGGAAAACATAAATTTACTACTATAAATACCCTTCTATTTTCATGTAATAGGGAAGTTTTAGAGAAGGTTTTTTTAAGTCTTGGAGTTTTTTTTGCAATAAGTTTTAGAAGGCATACTTTGAGACATGATTGTAAAGTTGTTCTTCCAAAATTTTGGATTAATCAGTCAAGGTTCTTCCGATCATTGTTGTAAGTATTAATTTTAGTTTTTATTTATGAATACTATAAATTTACTTATGAACATAATAGGCTAAAACTACCACAACTAGGGTTGTGGGAACCATGGTGAATTGACAAACTAGGGTTTGCACGACATGATTCTAAACCAACATTAAACGCTTGTATTGTATTCTCTTCATGCTTAAATGTTTCTTAGCTGTGTACAACATTAGGACTTGCCCGAATTCCTTACTTGCTTAGGTAGAAGAGGTAGAGATTAGGAAAAGAGAACTACAACAAAGCCTTGATCTTGATGATCATTTTATTAACTTGAGTTGTGGTCGCAGTATAGTTAAAATTTGGGACATATTGATAATGGTTAATTTGCAATCTCTCATGAGACCTAGTCGGGTGATTGAGTATAGTCATTCAATAGGGACTAGTCAGTCGTTTGAATGAACCTAAGTTATCAGTTCTACAAGTAAGATATTGGGATAGATCACTAGTGTAAAACTCGAAGTAGTAAGGATCCATGGGGAACATTTACCCTAGTTAATTGAATAAATTTGGAATCAACAATCAATTTCTCAACATTGTTACTTGTACTTTTATAATTTTCCCCCTGTAGGACATAGTTGACTAAAAAGCTTAAATACTAGCATTCTTCAATATCCTTCCATATTCCCTGTAGGATTGACCCCAACCTCTAGTTGGGTTCTTTATTGACAACGTCCGCTTCATATTTTCTAAGGAGGTGTGGTTTGAGAATTATCAAAAAGTGGCATCGTTGCCGGGGAATACAGTTTAGGATTAGATTAATTGCTTGTGTTTAACTTTTAGTCTTTATTTCCTATTTTTTGTTTTTCTTTTATTTTCTGACGTGTTACAGGGCGGCGTGGTAAAACAAGCGGCCAAGATGTGACCACAGTCTCAGCAGCTATCTTGATGAAGTCTGAGTAATCAAGATACCTGTGTCGTTCCGCGACGTTAAATCAGGCGCTACTTGGGAGGCAACCCAAGATGATTTTTGTGTTTTGTTTTTATGTGTTTGTTCAAGTGTGCAAGTGATAGGTCATGAGTTTCAACAAAAAAATGAGCTTAAACATTGAAAACAAGGAGTAGAGGCGCAGGGAGTTCTTATTTCACTCTTTTACTTTATGCTTTATTGCTTTAGCACTGGGGACAGTGTGACTAATTAAGTGTTGGGTGGGAGAAGTGAACTCCATATTTCCATGCATTCCTTAATTACAAAATTTGTACATGGTAGGCTTAGTTTTTTTTAGACTTATGACGTATCTTGCATGCTTGTTTGTTTGTAGTAGTTTTAGTTTATTTTATCTTGGGTTCCTCTGATTTTTGTTTTCAGTATTTTTCGGGTGGATAGTCCCTTAGAACCAATTAGAGAGTCTAGAGTTTTTAATTTATTTTTTAGTCATTGAGTCATGGCTTTTCCTGATTATAGATGGATGACGACCATCTTAAAGGTAAATTAGTCATTAGGAAGAACAAGAACTTGGACCCTACGAATGCTTAGTGCTTCACTTTAGGTATCATTGAGACTTTATTAAATTCACTCAAAAATGCATGAAAAGGGTAGAAACACTTAGTATTTTGGGAACTCGGCTCATGTGCTTGAAAAGAAAAAAATGGGCTTAATTATGTGATGCATGCAATATGAATATATGCGTTTATGTGATCTTTATTTCCATTGTTAAACTATTTTGTGCCAATGTGTGAGGAATTATTTTTTATATACACCATGCTTGTAAATTGATGTCTAGAACTTGCCTGGTGTGTGTGCAAAGCGAAATAAGAATGATGGATTTAGGAAGTGATATGGCATTTCTTTGGTAGCTTTGTTTTTATCCTATTTTACCTAGCTTGATTGTAATTATCTTAGTCAGCCATGTTGAGCCTTAGCATATTCTTTTGATAGCCATATTATAAGCTTGAATCCTTTTTTTTGTATTGACTGGTATTTGGTCCAAATGAATCCTAGGGCACTTTAATGAAAAAATTTTGTAGGAAAAGAGCATAATTGGAAAAGTGAAGGGAAAAGCTCAAAGGTGTGGTGAATTGCAAGAAAAAAAAGGTGAAATTTTGCTAAACAATGAGGGTGATTGTAAGTGGGAAAATAAAAAGAAGAAAGAGCTTTGAAAAACCGAAGATGACAAAAATTGTGAATGAGCTCAATGATTAAAAGAAAAAATTCCCACTAGTCACCTAAGTTGAAAATTTTAAAAATAAAAGGAGGTATAAGGAGAAAATTTTGAAATTGAATAATGAGCTAAAAATCAAAGTGTTGTGAAGTATTAAAGTGCTTAGGGATCTTAGTCACTATCTTGGCCAAATAGTTCCTACCTGGCCCTTAACCTACATTACAATCAAATTAAAGTCCTAATTGATCTTTGATTCATAATTCTATATTAGCGGAGTATTACACTAAGGGCAAGCCTATGGGTCGTCGTTTGCATGTATGTTGATTTCTTTGGGAGAGTGAACGGAAATTGTTTTATTTATGCCCAAGTTTATATTGACTTATATCTTGTGTGTGAAAGGGCATCTCTCCAAATTGTGAGGGGCACAATGGTAAGACTTTGGTAAATCTTGATTGATAAATTACATATGATTCATGTTCGCCCAAAATATGCCTTGATGAGTTAATTTTCAAAAGTTAAGTGATTTCGAACTTGATATTCTAATGTTGATCGATATATGTATGCGAGTGAATTATTTGAGCTTCATTGATTTGTCTCATGATCCTAACTGCAAGTAAACCTGGATGAATTTTGTGCTTAAATGTCAGAAGGGAAGTAGTGGATTGTTTGAGGATGAACAATACTTTAAGTGTGGGGTGCTGATGAAGGGCGTACTTACACACTTCATAGACATTATTTTTCCCGTACTTTACTATGTTTTGAGAACAAATTATGTGTGTTTGCATGTGTTTATGTTACATATTTGTGAAATTAGCTAACGCATGTGATTAGATATTTTTAGGGCTAAAAATGATGGATTTGAATGTATTTGAGGCTTATGGAATGAGGATGAGGAAGTTGGAATAAATAAAACAAAAAGCAAGGCATATCGCACTACACAGCACTGCTGTACAACCCGATGCGCGAGGCACTGGCCTTGCTGCGCTACCAGATGGGCAACGCGGCACTTGTGATGCGCGATTCCAGGTCCGAGGTACCGGTCTCCCAACTTCAACTAGGAAAAGGAGCTACAAATCGCAAATCAAATCTGCAAAGGAACAAGGAAAACATAAATCTACTACTATAAATATCCTTTAATTTCATGTAATAGGGATGTTTTAGAGAAGGTTTTCTTAAGTCTTGGAGTTTTTCTACAATAAGTTTTAGAAGACATACTTTGAGACACGATTGTAAAGTTTTACTTCCGAAACTTTGCATTAATCAAGTGAAGGTTCTTCTGATCATTGTTGTAAGTATTAATTTTAGTTTTTATTTATGAATGCTGTTAATTTATTTATGAACATGATAGGTTATAACTACCACAACTAGGATTGTGGGAACCATGGTGAATTAATGAACTAGGATTTGCACGACGTGATTCTAAGCCAATACTCAACGCTTGTATTGTATTTTCTTCATGCTTAAACGTTTCTTAACGGTGTACAACGTAAGGACATGCCCGAATTCTTTACTTGCTTAGGTGTAAGAGGTAGAGATTAGGAAAAGAGAACTACAACAAAGCCTTGATTTTGATGATCAGTGTATTAACTTTAGCTATGGTCACAGGGTAGTTTAATTTGGGACATATTGATAACGATTAATTTGGAATCGCTCATGAGACCTGGTTGGGTGATTAAGTATAGTCATTCAATAGGGACTGGTCAACCATTTGAATGAACCTAAGTTATCAGTTCTACAAGTAAAGTATTGGGATATATCACTAGTGTAAAACCCGAAGTAGTTAAGGATCCATGGGGAACACTTACCCTAGTTAATTGCATAATTTTGGAATCAACAATCAATTTCTCAACATTGTTACTTGTTACTTTTATAATTTTCCCGCCTATAGGAAATAATTGATTAAAAAACTTAAATACTAGCATTCTTCTATATCCTTCCATATTCCCTGTGGGGTCGACCCCAACCTCTAGTTAGGTTCTTTATTGACAACGTCTGCTTTATCCTTCCGAAGGAGGTGTGGTTTGAGCGTTATCAGTCATCACCAAGGACCACGACTCGTGGTCTCCAGTCATCGTGTGCACTACCACTTTTCCTCGAGGGGTCCCCATGAGGGACCTAACAACTCGTTACTGGTGACCACGACTCGTGGTCACCACTCATTGCTTCCACTGCCAAAAACTTAAATCACTAGCAATCTGCTGACCATGACTCGCGCAATGAATCGTGGTGACTGACCACAACTCATGGTGTCCAATCGTGGGGTATACTGCCACTCATCCTTCATCTTCCAATTGCCCTTGAACACGGGTGACCTGATGACTCATGGTCACACTCGTGGTCACCCCAACTCTTAATTTTCTAGGTAAGTCAACACCCCTCATGTTACATCCCGTAAAAGTTAATGATTAGTAAGCGTACAAGTGGATTCGTGACGAATAAAGAGAGTACGATGCATGTAGAAGAGCCTCGGAAGCAAGACCAGGTGAGGCTAGGCCACGAAGGGCCAGCGCGATACGCCATCCGGCAGGGCATCAGCCAGCACGGAAGCGCCAGCATATTGGCGCAAGGAGAGGCGCGGCACGGGGCACCCCTCCTGCCAACCAACCTCACCTATATATAACTCCCCTCCTTTTAATTTTAATTCATTTCTTAGTGTTAGTTTCGGCCAGAGAGAGTGAAACTCAAAGATTTCAATTGATTTTCGTCTGGTTACGCTATTAAACGCGGTCCAAATTCAAATTAACTTTAGGTATCAAGTTCTAAGCCTACAGGGAGCATTACTATGGAGTTATTTTATTGAAATTCTCCCGACAAACTGGAACCCCACCGAGTAAATGTTTTTAGAATTGCTCTAAACTGATTCCTAAACAATCACAGACATTAGGTAAGCATTTCTCCCTTCTAAACTCCCGGGAAATTATTGGTTTTTGGTTGTATTCTGCGAAGTTGAAATATTGTTATTTTTAGTATTAAAAGTTATCATTTAAAGCCGAATTTGGTATTGAAATTAGTCCCTTCCTCCCAGTTTTACAATTACAATCGGGACGAGCTGTTAAATTCAAATTGAAGCTTGCCAGTTAATCGGGAATCGGCGATCGAGGTATGGCAAGGAGAATTCCTTCAGCAAGTTAGTTTCTATAGCAATGTACTACAATTTGAATCCTAGTAAGAGAGCCAAGAATATTGTTATTCCCAATAGCTGTTGATGTTAGCTGAGACCAGTACTCTAATGTTTAGTTTGGGATTGACTTTGCCTTGTATAGACTTCCATGACCAACCCCAGGATTACTAGTTGTGTCGTTGCCCGCCTGGGGATATATGACGTCTCCCCGAAGAGTGATATGCCATCTCAAGGGATGATGATGAGGCCCAAGGGCCTTATACAGTCCATTACATGGCTGGATTATTATTTCTACGTCATATCGGCAGTACACCATCGTCGAGCCTGGTGCTCAGGGTGCAGTTATCAGGAGTCCACCGGACTCAGAGAAGCTACAGTTCAGGGACCGAGTGGGCTCAGTTGCAAACCTAGGGGACCGGTAGGTTGGCTATAGTTACTACTTGACTCATTTTTGACCGTGTTAGGGGTACATAGATTGAAGTGTTGTCTCCAGGGATTATAGGGGCCCCGAGTGGGTTATCCTGTGCTGATTGTAACTTTCGAGCTTATGGGGGCTAGTTAAGGTTCTTGTTTATGCTATTTGCTGATAGATTAGGCAGCAGGCTGTTAAGTTACCCAGGTAGTATCTCTATCCTTTGTATTCAATTTCTTTCAGTCTCATTTCAATATTATTCAATCAGGATTACTTACTTCCTTACATATTCGGTCATATTGTACTGACGCCCATCCTTGGAGGCTGCATTACTTGCCTACAGGTGCAGATAGACACAGATCAGGACCTTAGCTTTCAGCCTGAGTTAGCAGTATAGTTAGCTCCCCTCCTCCGGAGCGATTAGTTAGAAGGTTTACTCTTTTGATTGTATAGTATGGTAGGTCGGGCCATGTCTCGACCATTATTCCACTCCTAGAGGCTTGCAGTTTACAGATTTCCTATGGTTAGTTGTTGTTGGCCGTGTGGGGCCTATATAAGTTTTATTTTGTGTGATAGTTGTGTGGGGCCTTGTTTAGCCATTAGATAGTGGCCTTGTCGGCTATAGTATAGTTATAGTTACCTGATTTTCATTTCCATTATAACTAGATAGCATGGTGGTCTTGTCGGCCCACATAGGATTCCTTGTTACCGTTTGTTGTTGGTTACTATTTTTGTTTACAGGTGGCTATGTGGCCTTTTCGGTCGGAGGCTATATTTAAGCTCGTTCTTTTCTGGAAATTGAGTTGCAGGCATGCACCAGACGTGCAAAAGCCTAGCTAGGTTAGTCAGATTCCAATGTGGCACTAGGTGCTAGTCATGCCTCCTAAGGTGGGGCATGACAAACTTGGTATCAGATCAGGTCGTATCCTAGGGAGTCTGCAAGCCGTGTCAAGTAGAATATAGATAGGAGGCTGCGAGGCATGTTAAGGTGGTTACACTTCTTTCTCTTCCAGTTGTTCCATAGAGTTGTGTTGTATAGGGTTGAGTCCATAAGCTTACAATATTTTTCCTGTATATAGTGAAATATCGGATACGCTACAGACCACACTTGGTAGGAAGTTAGACATCGCAGTAGGAGAAGACACTAGTAGGGTGCCCCAGTAAGACTTCATCTCGGTCTCCCCAGCACTCTCCGTTATGCCAGGAGCCGTCCAGAGCGGAAGATGTGTCGGCAGCACCTTCAGCAGCTCCTATACCGATAACATTAGACTAGGAGGTTAGGAGCAATGTCGTCATGCTAGCTCAGATGATGGATGCGCAGCATCAGCCAGTGGCACCCGTGGTTGCTGAATCTTTGGGAGGACTTGGTAGTTTGAGGTTCCGAGAGTTCCTCACTCTAAGTCCCCCGCATTTCACAGGTACAAATTGAGATGAGGACCCTCATGACTTCATGGACCAATTGCAGCGGATCTTCAGGGTAATGCATGCCACGCTTGTGGAGTCGGTTTAGTTAGCGGTATTTAAGTTGCGGGACATAGCCGTGTTAAGGTACAAGAGTTGGAAGAGGTCCCGAGGTAGACATGTTCCCCCTCCGACCTGGTACAGTTTTTTGGAGACCTTTTTGGACCTCTATTTTTCGCGAGAAATATGACAGGCCTTGGTAGATCAGTTTCTGCATTTGGTGCAAGGTTTGATGAGTGTTCAGAAGTGCGCTATGAGATTTGACTCCTTGGCCCGATATACACTAGCTTTCGTAGACACTATGCCAGTCAGGGTGCATCAGTTCATTATAGGGCTGCCTCTAAAGTATGTGGAGTCTTTTGTTACAGCTACTTTATAGGAGGACATGGACATCGCCCGTATTCAGGCATTTTCTTAGAGTATTGAGAGGATCAGGCAGCGGCAGCGAGAGATAGAGAGGGCAAATCAAGAGTGGCACCTCAGAGCTAGACCTAGTGACACTCAGGCAGAGTCTCAAGGTAGAGCTAGGCCTCTACTATCAAGCAGACCCCCACCTCTATAGCAGCAGCAGGGTGGTAGACATGGCCGTCGGGGCAGTCAGGACCCTGCGAGAGCTCACAGCCATTGGGTTCGCAGCAGCAGAGAGGATCAAACCATAGTAGACTCATTGTGCCGCCTTGCCCTATTTGCGGTCGACGTCACCTTAGGGCATGCAGGTACGGTTCTACTGCATGTTACAACTGTGGACAAAAGTTCACATGATGAGAAACTGTCCAGCTAAAGGTCAGAGTGATCGGGACCGACAAGATAGATCTTTAGTAGGGTCACGTGCCCCAACACCTTCAACAGGGCGCAGGCCCTCATCTCCAACTGATAGAGGCCGAGGTAGGTCCGGGGCATCGAGTTCAGGCACCGGTTCGGATCGCACTTATACTTTACCGGCGCAACAAGAGTCAGAGTCATCGCCAGATGTTATGACAGGTATGCTAGACATTTTTTCTCATTGCGTGTATTTTCTGATAGACCCAGGTTCCACTTTATCTTATGTTACACCATTAGTGGCTCGAAAGTTCAGTATAACACCAGAATTGCTTCAGTGACCCTTTTCGGTGTCCATGCCCATTGGTGATTCTATTATAGCTAAAAAGATCTACTGGGGTTGTACAATAGAGGTTGTTGGTCACCAAACTTTGGGAGATTTAGTGGAACTAGAAATGATTGATTTTGATGCAATTATGGGTATGGATTGGCTAGCACCATGTTATATCAATGTAGAATGTTGGACCAAGACCGTCTGATTCCACTTTCCAAGGGAGGTAATACAAGAGTGGAAAGGCAATGCAGCCACGCCAAAAGGTAGGTTTATATCCTATCTTCGGGTGAGAGAGTTGATAGTAAAGGGTTGCATCTATAATATTGTCAAGGTTCAAGATGTCCAAGAAGAATCTCTGACTCTTCATTCCATTCCAGTAGTCAATGAATTTCCAAATGTGTTCCCAGATAAATTTCCTGGTAGTCTTCTAGAATGGGAAATCGATTTCTCTCTCGACCTATTACTAGGTACTCAGCCTATATCCATCCATCCATACGGAATGGCTCCTGCTGAGCTTAGAGAATTGAAGGAACAACTGAAAGATCTGCTGGATAAGAGCTTTATAAGGTAGAGTACTTCACTGTGGGGTGCACCAGTTCTGTTTGTAAGAAAGAAAGATGGGTCCTCCGCATGTGTATAGATTACCGGCAGCTAAATAAAGTTGCTGTCAAGAATAAATACACGCTTCCCAGGATAGATGATTTGTTTGATCAATTACAAGGGGTGAAGTATTTCTCTAAATTGACTTAAGGTATGGGTATCACCAGGTGCAGGTTCTGGAGAGAATATCCCAAAAATGGCTTTCAGGGTGAGGTATGGCTATTTTGAATTCCTAGTCATGTCTTTTAGGTTGACGAATGCTCCCGCAGTATTCATGGATCTGATGAACAACATCTTTAGGCCGTATCTGGATTTGTTTGTGATAGTATTCATTGATGACATTCTGGTGTACTCCCATTCAGAAGCAGAATACCGATGTCATTTGCGAACACTGCTCTAGATTCTCAGGGATCACCAGTTGTATGCCAAATTTTCTAAATTTGAGTTCTGGCTGAATTCGATAACTTTTTTGGGTCATTTTGTGTCGGATGTTGGTTTCAGGTAGATTTACAAAAGATTGAGGCAGTAAATACATGACCTAGACCTACAACTCCAACTGAGGTACGCAGTTTCCTAGGGTTAGCCAGGTATTACAGAAGATTTGTAGAGGGGTATTTTACTTTATCAGCGCCTTTGACCAAGTTAACTCAGAAAGAAGCTAAAATTCACTAGACTGAAGCGTGTGAACAGAGTTTCGAGGAGTTGAAAAATAGATTGACATCAGCGCCAGTACTAGCTTTGCCGGAAGGTTCAAAGGGTTATGTAGTATACTGTGATTCTTCGAGCATCGGGTTAGGGTGTTTTCTAATGCAACAAGGTAAGGTAATTGCTTATGCTTTAAGGCAGTTGAGGAAGCATGAAACAAACTATCCTACTCACGACCTAGAGTTGGCGGCAATAGTTCACGCCTTAAAAATCTGGAGACATTACCTATATGGGGTGCACGTGGACATTTTTATTAATCATAAGAGCCTCCAGTACATCTTTACACAAAAAGAGTTGAATCTACGATAGTGTCGCTGGTTAGAATTATTGAAGGACTACGACGTGAATATTTTATATCATCCAGGGAAGGCTAATATAGTAGCAGATGCCCTTAGTCGTAGATCAATAAGTAGTTTGTCACATTTAAGGCTCGAACAGCGGGAGCTGGCCCAAGAATTGCACCAGTTAACCAGTTTAGTCGTTCGAATAGTAGACTCAGGACACAGTGGAGCAATAATTCAGAATACCACAACATCGTCTCTTGTTGTAGAGGTAAAAGAGCGGCAGTATGAAGATCCTAACTTGGTACAGCTCAGAGATAAAGTTTAGCAAGGTAAAGTATTAGCTTTTGAGGTAACCGAAGATGGGATCTTGAGACTGAGGGACCGCCTCTGCACTCCAAATGTGGCAGGACTGCACCAGCAGATCATGGCAGAGGTACATTATTCCCGTTATTCTCTTCACCCAGGTTCAACTATCATGACATAAAAGAGATTTACTGGTGGCCAGGAATGAAAAAGGGTGTAGCAGAATTTGTAGCACAATTCTCTAACTGCTAGCAAGTAAAAGAAGAATATCAAAAACCTGGCAGATTGACACAGGAGATAGCGGTGCCTATGTGGAAATGGGATGCAATCAATATGGATTTTGTGACAGGGTTACCCCGTACCAGGCGTAGATTTGATTCTATCTGGGTGATTATTGACAGATTAACAAAATCAGCTTATTTTCTGCCAATTAGGACCACCTTCTCTGTCAAGGACTTTGTTGAATTATATATCAGAGAAATAGTTCGATTACATGGTGTCCCAACTTCTATCATTTCTGATAGAGGGGCACAATTTACAGCTAGATTCTGGCAGTCATTTCAGAAAGGCTTAGGAACACAAGTTAATTTGAGTACGACCTTCCATCCTTAAACAGACGGGTAGGCAGAACGTACAATTCAGATGCTCGAGGATATGTTGTGAGCGTGCGTGTTAGACTTCAGGGGAAGTTGGGATGAGCATTTACCCCTTATTGAATTTGCTTACAACAATACTTATCATTCGGCATTTCATATGGTGCCATATGAGGCCTTATATGGGCGGAAACACAAATCCCTTATCGGGTGGTTTGAAGTAAGGGAGTAAGAATTAGTATAACCATACATAATCCACCAGTCAGAGGAGAAAGTAAAGCTTATCAGAGAGCACTTGCTGACAGCTCGGAGCCACCAAAAATCCTACTCTGATAGTCATCTAAATCTTGTGTAAGAGAGTTAACTCCTTTAAGTTTAAGAATGACATTCGAGGATGAATGTTCCTAAGGGGGGGAGGATGTTACACCTCGTAAAAATTTAATGATTAGTAAGCGTATGCATGGATTCGTGATGAATAAAGAGAGTACGATGTGTGTAGAAAAGCCTCGGAAGTAGGACCGAGCGAGGCTAGGCCGCGAAGGGCCAGTGCTGTGTGATAGAACATTGGCGCAAGGAGAGGCATGGGGCGAGGGCCTGTTGGCGCTATGGCCGGCGCGGAGCGCCCCCTGCCAACTGATCTCACCTATATATAAGGCCAATCCTTTTAATTGTAATTCATTTCTTAGTGTTAGTTTCGGCCAGAGAGAGTGAAACTCAAAGATTTCAATTGATTTTCATCTGATTACGCTATTAAACGCGGTCCAAATTCAAATTAACTTCAGGTATAGAGTTCTAAGCCTATAGGGAGAATTACTACAAAGTTATTTTTTTTGAAATTTTCCTGGCAAACCAGAACCCCACCGAGCAAAAGTTGTTAGAATTGCTCCAAACTGATTCCTAAACAATCACAAATGTTAGGTAAGCATTTCTCCCTTCTGAACTCTCGAAAAATTATAGGTTTTCGGTCGTATTCTACGAAGTTTAAATATTATTGTTATTAGTATCAAAAGTTATCATTTTAAGCCGAAATTGGTATTGAAATTAGTCTCTTCCTCCCAGCATTACAGTTACAGTTGGGAAGAGCTGTTAAATTCAAATTGAAGCTTGCCAGTTAATCGGGAATCAGCGATCGAGGTATGTTAAAGCGAATTCCTTCGGCAAGTTAGTTTCTATAGCATTGTACTACAGTTTGAATCCTAGTAAGAGAGCCAAAAATATTGTTGTTGCGAATAGCTGTTGCTGTTAGCTGAGACCAGTACTCTATGTTTAGTTTGGGATTGACTTTGGTTGTATAGCCTTCCATGACCAACCCCAGGGTTACTAGTTGTGTCGTTGCCTGCCAAGGGCTATGTGGAATCACCCCAAGGAGTGATATGTCATCCCAAGGGACGATGATGAGGCCCAAGGGCCTTATACAGTCCATGCCATGGCTAGACTATTATTTCAACGTCGTATCGACAGTACACCCCCGTCGAGCCTGGTGCCTGGGGTGTAGTTATCAAGAGTCCACCGGACTCAGACACAGCTACAGTTCAGGGGGCGAGTGGGATGAATTGTAGACCCAGGGGATCGATAGGTTGGCTATAGTTACTAGTTGACTCATATTTTACCGTGTTAGGGGTATATAGATTGATGTTTGCTCGCCAAGTCTTATGGTGGGCCCAAGTGGGTTATTTTTGTCACACCCCACCTTGGGGGTATGACTGGCACCTGATGCCCTACTAGGACCTGAACTGCTGGACTGCTAAGCCTGGGCACATCTGCTGCTTGGCTGGCTCTAACTCACATTTCTGGAAACAAAGGGCTATATAACGGCTGTAAACACAGCCCCCGGCCCATTGTCCTATAGCCTCCTGTACCTGTACTAACAGCTGACCAGAAACATGTCAATATAGGGAAACCTATGCGGGCCGACAAGGCCACCATGCTATCTAGTTATCTATAGCTCAACCATGAAGTACTGGATAGCTACGTGACCGGCAAGGTCACCACTACTGTCAAACTATGGCCCCACACGGCCAACATAAAGGAAACACAAGTTCTAACAGCTATACAACTGCACGACCTCACAAGACCGGCTCATCTGACCACAGGGAAATATATACAGACTGCAAGCCTCTAGGAATAACAGTAGAAATGATCGGGACAGGGCCCCGACCTACCCGTACTATACAACAAAAGAAAATGAAATACACCTCTGGAATTCAGTCTCCGGATTACAGGAGCCGAATACTCGATCGCTGACAGGAATCACGCGGTATCGCCTGCTCGTCTATGAGTACCTGCAGGCAAGTAATGTAGCACCCCACTGGGCGTCAGTACCGCTGGTACTGAGTATGTAAAGCAATAACTGAAAGAAATATCTGAAAACAACAATATAACTGATGAAACTGAAGTAGGAAGGAATAGATTAACTGTCTGATAATGTAAGTCATACCTTCTCTTAGTCAGATTGGAAGGAGTGGGAGTCATACCTGGAGATTTATCGTTCTACTGTTGATCTACTCGTATCTATTATAACACAGCACAATACATAGCACACACAAACCTTACCCGGCTCCCATAAGCTGGGAGGTACAACCAACACGCAATAAATACCCCTACCCCGGTCGTCCCATCTCCTATAATAACTATAAGCATCGTGCCGGTCCCCTGGGTATGCACTTGGGCTCGCTGAGCCCCTGACTATAACTGTACCTGAGTCCGGGGGACTCCTGAATCAACACCCCGGGCGTACCCGCTCGACGGGGGTGTATAAGGGCCGACCAAGGCACAATATGGGGAAAACTGGCATCCCATCTTCGTCCCCTGTGGGACGGCATGCCACTCCATAGAGCGACGTATCCTCGTCCTCTGGCGGACGCGTCGATACAGCTATTAACCCTGGGCGGTCATGGATGCTATGTAGTCCAACCCCAAACAATACAACAGTCTCAACTAGTAATACTATCTGTATGTCCCACATACTGAAGCTAATAGTGGTAAAGTATTTGTATATACTATATGATGAGCTAGCGATAGTAATATGTACATACTTAATGCATGCTAACGCTGGTAGTAGTATATATGTACAAATGTAGTCTTCTGCCAGACTGTACTGGAGCTAATGCTGAACAAAATATGGTCTTTCTGTCGAAACCATGTTGTATACTGAGTTTCTATAGTAACATGATTTGCTAGTCCTAATATGCTTTCTAACTTTGCTTTAACTTATCGTTCTATTTCTGAGATGCCTTACAGATATTACATTGCTTTACTGGATTTCAACTGAATACAATGATATCCTAACATTCTGTGTCACATCACATACTTAGCATGATGTGCCGTTCTTAACACTTATATTAGAATCTATATCGTGCTAGCAAGTCTCACGCTGATCATAACATAATGTTTCTAGTATCGTACCATTATTCATAGTAAACATCATACATGGCTTCTGAATATTCTACTGGCCTTTAAATTACTGTACTGTACCAAGATTACTAACTTGCCGAGGAAACTAGCTTTACATACCTTATCCTCGAACTATCCGGCTGTTGGACGAGGCTCGGCCAGTACTTCAACTATTTTCTCCCAACTGCATTCATAAATGTGCCAATCAATACTAAATACAGCTTTATCGTAAAGAGCAGCGTCACTTTCGATATAGTTTATAGCCTAAACTTAGGCTTATCGAAAGACGGTCAAAAACTTGCTATTTTTCAGCGGTCCAGAAGGGAGAAATACTCACTTCACAGCTAGGAACACATAGACACTAATTTAGAGCAATTCCACTTACCTTAGCTCGGTAGCTCGACGATTCGTCAGCCGTATTTCACGAAACTAAATCCGTAGGAATGCTCTCTGCTGCTAAATACCTCGGTATCTGAGGTTAATTTGAGTTTGGACAACGTTTAGCAGCGTAATCGGACGAAAATTATATTACTTCTTCGTTCCTTTCCCTTCTCCTGCGTTTTCCTCTCTGTTTCTGGAGTTTTATAAGTGATTAATCATTTAAAACCGAAGTGGGGCTTTATATACTTGGGCCTGGACAAGGCTAACGTGTCACGGAGCCAACGCGGAGGCTCCACCTCCGTGACATGCTACCATCGCGGAAGGGCTCTGCCTCGGCTCCTTCCGCGATGGTTCGACAAGTTTCTCGTCCGATCTTTTCCCGGGCCTTTCTTTAGCACGTATGGCTTTCAAATATGCTTAACCAACGTGCGAATAGGTCATTTAGGTGTCGGAAATTCTACGGGGTATAACATTCTCCCCCCTTAAGAACATTCGTCCTCGAATGTACACTGCTATCTGGAGGACTACTTAACTTACTTTCTAGAAAAATTTTGGCAGAGTTTCCCCTGTAATATGGACTATAGCAAAAACCTGAAATGCAGAAAAGTCCAATATAGGTACTGTACGCAATATTTTAAGATCCACTGGATAACTAAGTACCAATCCTTCTCATTCACACACATACAACTATAAGGTACTGCATAAGTAATAATACGGACATACCTGTCACCTGACTAGGCCTGAAATAGGTGAGGGTATCTGGCTTTCATATCTTCTTCAGCTTCCCACGTCATTTCCTCACGGTTCCTGTTACGCCACAATACTTTGACAGACGCAACATATTTAGTCCTCAACCTACGAATCTGTCTGTCTAAGATAGCTACGGGAACCTCTTCATATGCTAACTCTTCTGTGACCTGGACATCCTGAACTGGAACTACTGTAGAAGGGTCCCCTACGAACTTTCTCAACATAGAGACATGGAATACTGGGTGAACAGATGCTAACTCTGGAGGCAAGTTCAATTCGTATGCAACTCGGCCTATCCTTCGCCGAATTTGATATGGCCTAATAAATCTCGGGCTAAGCTTGCCTTTCTTGCCAAATCTCATTACCCCTTTCATCGGAGACACCTTCAGATATACCCAGTCATTTACCGCAAATTCTAGATTTCTGTGCCGCATATCTGCATAAGACTTCTGGCGGTTCTGAGCAGTCAGTAAACGTTCTCGGATAAGCTTTATCTTTTCCTCTGACTGCCGAACAATGCCTAGGCCAACCAATGCTGATTCTCCTATTTCAAACCAGCCCACCGGCGATCTACATTTTCGCCCGTATAATGCCTCGAAAGGCGCCATATGGATGGCTGAATGATAGTTATTATTATAAGCAAATTCAATTAACGAAAGATGCTCATCCCAGCTACCCCCAAAATCTAGCACACACGCTCGTAGCATATCTTCGAGCGTCTGAATTGTACGTTCAGCCTGCCCATCTATCTGAGGATGGAATGCTGTGCTCAAGTTAATCTGCGTTCCCAAACCCTTCTGGAACGACTACCAGAATCTAGCTGTAAACTGTGCTCCCCTATCTGAAATGATGGATACCGGCACTCCATGTAATCTGACTATTTCTCTGATATATCATTCGGCATAATCCTCAGCCGAGAAGGTACCCTTTACTGGCAGGAAATGAGCTGACTTTGTCAGCCTGTCAACTATTACCCAAATGGAATCATTTCTGCGTCTTGTACGGGGTAACCCTGTTACAAAATCCATGTTTATCGTTTCCCATTTCCACATAGGCACCGTTATATCTTGCGTCAAACCGCCCGGCTTCTGGTGCTCTGCTTTCACTTGCTGACAGTTAGAACATCTAGATACAAATCCAGCGATCTCAGCTTTCATACCTGGCCACCAGTAGATGTCTTTGATGTCGTGGTACATCTTCGTCGCTCCTGGATGAAGGGAATAGCGAGCGTAATGTACCTCGTGCATGATCCGCCCGTGAAGCCCTGAAATATTCGGGACACAGAGGCGGGCCTTACAGCGTAGCACATCATCCTCAGTTATCTGAAAATCTGACTCCTTGCCTCTCTGAATTCTATCTCTGAGCTGAATTAAATCAGGGTCCTTGTACTGTCGTTCTTTTACCTCTGTAACTAATGATAACACAGCGGAATTCTGAATTACTGCTCTATTATTTTCTGTTTCCATTACTCGAACGGCTAACCCAGCTAACTGATGAATTTCTTTGGCTAATTTCCGTTTCTCAGGTCGCAAATACGCCAAACTCCCCATTGACTTACGGCTCAGGGCATCTGCTACAACATTAGCTTTTCCCAGGTGATACAGAATGTTTACATCATAATCTTTTAATAGCTCCAACCAGTGGCATTGCCGCAGATTCAACTCCCTCTGAGTGAAGATGTACTGTAGGCTCTTGTGATCTGTGAAAATATCAACATGGACGCCGTACAAGTAATGCCTCCACATCTTTAAGGCGTGGATTACTGCGGCCAATTCCAGGTCATGGGTAGGGTAATTCTTTTCGTGTTTCCTCAGCTGTCTGGAAGCATATGCAATTACTCTACGATGCTGCATCAACACACAGCCTAACCCGACACCTAACGCGTCGCAATAGACTGAATAACCTTCTGTGCCTTCCGGCAATGCTAATACTGGGGCGGAGGTTAATTTGTCTTTCAGTTCCTGGAAGCTCTGCTCGCATGCCTCTGTCCATTGAAACTTTGCTGCTTTCTGTGTCAATTTGGTTAGAGGTGCCGCAATGGTCGAGAACCCTTCAATGAACCTCATGTAATATCCTGCCAACCCCAAAAAGCTACGAACTTCAGTCGGAGTGGTAGGCCTAGGCCATGACTTAACTGCTTCTATTTTCTGCTTGTCTACCTGTACACCAGCATCCGACACGATATGCCCTAAAAAGGCCACTGAGTTAAGCCCGAATTCACACATAGAAAATTTAGCATACAATTGACGGTCCCTGAGAATCTGGAGCATTGTCCGCAAATGAGTCCGGTGCTCTGCTTCAGAGCGAGAATACACCAGAATGTCATCAATGAACACTATCACGAACAAGTCCAGGAAAGGTCTGAAAATACTGTTCATCAGGTCCATGAAGACTGCCGGGGCATTCGTTAACCCGAAGGACATGACTAGAAATTCAAAATGTCCATATCGGGTCCTGAACACTGTCTTAGGAATATCTCTCTCACGTACTCGGACCTGGTGATATCCGGACCGCAAGTCAATCGTAGAAAAGTATCTGGCTCCCTGCAACTGATCAAATAAGTCATCAATTCTGGGGAGCGGGTACTTGTTCTTTACTGTAACTTTGTTTAATTGCCGGTAATCTATACACATTCGGAGCGAGCCATCTTTCTTTCTCACAAATAAAACTGGCGCACCCCACGGTGAAGTACTCGGCCTGATGAAACCTTTATCCAATAAATCTTTCAACTGCTCCTTTAATTCTCTGAGTTTTACCGGAGCCATACGATAGGGAGGAATTGATATCGGCTGAGTACCTGGTAGCAAGTCGATAGCAAAGTCTATTTCCCTTTCTGGGAATACCAGGTAACTCATCTGGGAACACATCAGGGAATTCGTTCACCACTGGAACAGACTGGAGCGTCGGATATTCTGCTTGGACATCCTGGACTCTGACCAGATGGTAAATACATCCCTTAGATATCAACTTTCTCGCCTGAAGGTAGGAAATAAACCTACCTTTTGGCGTAGCAGTGCTGCCCTTCCACTCCCGCACTACTTCTCCCTGGAAGGGGAATCGGACCGTCTTGGTCCAGCATTCAACGTTGGCAAAACACGGTACTAACCAGTCCATACCCATTATGGCATCGAAGTCTATCATTTCTAACTCGACCAGAGCTACTATGGTCTAACGGTCAGCAACCTCTACTGTACACCCGCGGTAGATTCGATTAGCTGTGGTAGAGTCGCTGACGGGCATGGATACTAAAAAGGGCTGCTGCAATAATTCTGGTGCAATACTAAACTTTCGTGCCACAAATGGAGTAATGTAGGACAAAGTAGACCCTGGATCAATCAATACATAAGCAGGGTGTGAGCAGATAGTTAGCATACCTGTCACAACATCAGGTGACGCTTCTGAATCTTGCCTCCCTGGTAAAGCATATGTGCGGCTTGGACCCGCACCTGTACTGGAGGCCCCTGATCTGCCCCGACCCCTGCCTGCTGAAACTGAGGGCCTGCGCCCAGTCGAGGATGCTGTGGCTCGTGACCCTGCAGATGCCCTATCCTGTCTATCTCGGTCCTCTCGGCCTCTGGCCGGGCAATCTCTCATCAAATGGCCTTCTTGGCCACAAATATAACATGCGGTGGAACCATACTTGCATGCTCCAGGATGGCATCGACTGCATATAGGGCAAAGTGGTAGGGTATACCTACTCTGCTCTACCCTCCTCTGTAATGGTGAATCTGCCATCTACGAGCCTCTACCAGTTTCTGACTGCCCCCTGCGGCTGAATCTACCCCCCTGCGACTGTGGCGGAGGCGGGGGTCTGGGCGGCCTGTCTAACAATCGTGGCCTGGGTCCTCCTCGGGCCTCCCTCTGTAACTCAACTGGCCTATCCCGGCGATGTTGTTCCTGATTGACCCTTCGGATCTCTCGATGTCGCTGTCTGATGCCCTCAATATTCTGGGCAAATGCCTGAATTCGAGCAATGTCCATGTCCTCTCGCAGTGTGGCCATAATACAAGTCTCAACATATTCTGTATTCAACCCCATGATAAAGCGGTGCACTCTGGATGCCATGGTATCAACAAAGGCCGGTGCATATCGAGCTAAAGAATCAAACCGCAAGGAATATTCCCGAACACTCATGGCCCCCTGCTCTAGATGTAGGAACTGGTCTACCCGGGCCTGTCGAATCTCCCGCAGTAGATAATGATCCAGAAAAGCTCCTGAAAAGCTGGACCAAGTGGGAGGGGAAACATCTCTCCCTCGGGACCTTTCCCAGCTTTCATACCATAAAACGGCGATGTCCCGTAACCGAAATGCTGCCAACTCAACTGATTTTGTAGGCATGGCATGCATAACCCAGAAGATTCTCTACATTTGATCCAGAAAATCCTGAGGGTCCTCTGTCCGATCCGTACCTGTAAACTGTGGGGGATTCAGAGCTAAGAACTCTCGGACCCTCGAACTACCGGGCCCTCCTGATGACTCCGCAACTGTAGACGGCATTGGCTGACGCTGAGCAGCCATCATCTGTGCTAACATAACTACAACACTCCTAACCTCCTGGTCGGAAGGTGTCGGTACAGAGACTGCTGAAGGTAGTGTCACCCCAAGCGGCTCCTGATGTGGTGGAGACTGCTGAGAAGGCTGGGACGATGCCTCTGTAGTGCCCTCTGATCGGGCTATTTCTAAACGAGGGTGAGGCATCCTGCTGGTGCCTTCCCCTGCTGCAATATCTAAGCTCCGGCCTGTGATAGGATGTCACTGGTCTGACATTATCTGTAACCAAAGAATATAGTAATCTTTTAGGGACTCAGCCCTATATTGTACCGCTCTACAGCACGACTGAATAAGAATAAAAGACAACCATCCTATCATGCCTTGCAGCCTCCTACCCATAGCATGTGGTGCACAACACATCCATGGACAGGACTCTACTTAGCACGGCTTGCAGACTCCCTGGGATACGACCTGCTCTGATACCAAGTTTGTCACACCCCGCCTTGGGGGTATGACTGGCACCTGGTGCCCTACTAGGACCTAAACTGCTGGACTGCTAAGCCTGGGCACATCTGGTGCCTGGCTGGCTCTAACTCACATTTCTGGAAACAAAGGGCTATATAACGGCTGTAAACACAGCCCCCGGCCCATTGGCCTATAGCCTCCTGTACCTGTACTAACAGCTGACCAGAAACATGTCAATATAGGGAAACCTATGCGGGCCGACAAGGCCACCATGTTGTCTAGTTATCTATAGCTCAACCATGAAGTACTGGATAGCTACGTGACCGGCAAGGTCACCACTACTGTCAAACTATGGCCCCACACGGCCAACAAAAAGGAAACACAAGTTCTAACAGCTATACAACTGCACGGCCTCACACGACCGGCTCATCTGACCACAGGGAAATATATACAAACTGCAAGCCTCTAGGAATAACAGTAGAAATGATCGGGACAGGGCCCCGACCTACCCGTACTATACAACAAAAGAAAATGAAATACCCCTCTGGAATTCAGTCTCCGGATTATAGGAGCTGAATACTAGATCGCTGACAGGAATCACGCGGTATCGCCTGCTCGTCTATGAGTACCTGCAGGCAAGTAATGCAGTGCCCCACCGGGCGTCAGTACCGCTGGTACTGAGTATGTAAAGCAACAACTGAAAGAAATATCTGAAAACAACAATATAACTGATGAAACTGAAGTAGGAAGGAATAGATTAACTGTCTGATAATGTAAGTCATACCTTCTCTTAGTCATACTGGAAGGAGTGGGAGTCATACCTGGAGATTTATCGTTCTACTGTCGATCTACTCGTATCTATTATAACACAGCACAATACATAGCACACACAAACCTTACCCGGCCCCCATAAGCCGGGAGGTACAACCAACACGCAATCTATACCCCTACCCCAGTCGTCCCATCTCCTATAATAACTATAAGCATCCTGCCGGTCCCCTGGGTATGCACTTGGGCTCGCTGAGCCCCTGACTATAACTGTACCTGAGTCCGGGGGACTCCTGAATCAACACCCCAGGCGTACCCACTCGACGTGGGTGTATAAGGGCCGACCAAGGCACAATATGGGGAAAACTGGCATCCCATCTTCGTCCCCTGTGGGACGGCATGCCACTCCGTAGAGCGACGTATCCTCGTCCTCTAGCGTACGAGTCGATACAGCTATTAACCCTGGGCGTTCATGGATGCAAGGTAGTCCAACCCCAAACAATACAACAGTCTCAACTAGTAATACTATCTGCATGTCCCACATACTGAAGCTAATAGTGGTAAAGTATTTGTATATACTATATGCGGAGCTAGCGATAGTAATATGTACGTACTTAATGCATGCTGAGGCTGGTAGTAGTATATATGTACAAATGTAGTCTTCTGCCAGACTGTACTGGAGCTAATACTGAACAAAATATGGTCTTTCTGTCGAAACCATGCTGTATACTGAGTTTCTATAGTAACATGATTTGCTAGTCCTAATATGCTTTCTAACTTTGCTTTAACTTATCGTTCTATTTCTGAGATGTCTTACAGATATTACATTGCTTTACTGGATTTCAACTGAATACAATGATATCCTAACATTCTGTGTTATATCACATACTGAGCATGATGTGCCATTCTTAACACTTATATTAGAATCTATATCGTGCTAGCAAGTCTCACGCTGATCATAACATAATGTTTCTAGTATCGTACCATCATTCATAGTAAACATCATACATGGCTTCTGAATATTCTACTGGCCTTTAAATTACTGTACTGTACCAAGATTACTAACTTGCCTAGGAAACTAGCTTTACATACCTTATCCTCGAACTATCCGGCTGTCGGACGAGGCTCGGCCAGTACTTCAACTATTTTCTCCCAACTGCATTCATAAATGTGTCAATCAATACTAAATACAACTTTATTGTAAAGATCAACGTCACTTTCGATATAGTTTATAGCCTAAACTTAGGCTTATCGAAAGACGGTCGAAAACTTGTTATTTTTCAGCGGTCCAGAAGGGAGAAATACTCACTTCACAGCTAGGAACACATAGACACTAATTTAGAGCAATTCCACTTACCTTAGCTCGGTAGCTCGACGATTCGTCGGCCGTATTTCATGAAACTAAATCCGTAGGAATGCTCTCTACTGCTAAATACCTCGGTATCTGAGGTTAATTTGAGTTTGGACAACATTTAGCAGCGTAATCGGACGAAAATTATATTACTTCTTCGTTCCTTTCCCTTCTCCTGCGTTTTCCTCTCTGTTTCTGGAGTTTTATAAGTGATTAATCATTTAAAACTGAAGTGGGGTTTTATATACTTGGGCCTGGACAAGGCCAACGTGTCACGGAGCCAACGCGGAGGCTCCACCTCCGTGACATGCTGCCATCGCAGAGGGGCTCTGCCTCGGCTCCTTCCGTGATGGTTCGACAGGTTTCTCGTCCGATCTTTTCCCGGGCCTTTCTTTAGCACGTATGGCTTTGAAATACTCTTAACCAACGTGCGAATAGGTCATTTAGGTGCCGGAAATTCTACGGGGTATAACAATTTTGTGCTGATTGTACCTTCAGGGCATATAGGGGCCAGGTAAGGTTCTTGTTTGCACTATTTACTAATAGATTAGGCAGTAGGTTGTTAAGTTACTCAGGTAGTATCTCTATCCTTTCTATTCAGTTGCTTTCAGTCCTATTTCAATTTTATTCAGTCAGGTTTACTTACTTCCTTACATATTTGGTACATATTTTACTGACGCCTATCCTTAGGGTGCTACATTACCTGCCTGCAGGTGCGGATAGACATGGATCAGGACCTTCTTAGCTTTCCGCCTGAGTCAATATTATAGTTAGCTTCCCTCCTCCAGAGCTGCTTAGTTAGAAGGTTTGCTCTTTTGATTGTACAGTATGGGTAGGTCGGGGCCCCTCTCGACCATTATTCACTCCTAGAGGCTTGCAGGTTTACAGATTCCCTGTGGTCAGTTGTTGTTGGTCGTGTGGGACCTATATTTGTTTTATTTGTGTGACGGTCTGCCTTGTTTAGCCATTAGATAGTGGCCTTATCGGTTGTAGTATAGTTATAGTTACCTGATTTTCATTTCTAGTATAACTAGATAGCATGGTGGTCTTGTCGGCCCGCATAGGATTTCCTGTTACCGCTTGTTGTTAGTTAGCTGTTTTCATTTACATGTGGCTGTATGTCCTTGTTGGCCCGAGGCTGTATTTACAGCCGAGATATAGCTCGTTGTTTTTTTGAAATTGAGTTGCAAGCATGCTCTAGATGTGCATAAGCCTAGTCAGGTTATTCATATTCCAGTGTGGCACTAGGTGCCAGTCATACCTCCCAAGGTGGAGCGTGACACCTCACCATGAGTTACTTAACAACTTGTGGTCAACCTGACGGGTCACATGATGACCCGTTCTGTGACCTGGTGCAGAAAATCCTATTTTCTCCATTTCAACTCCCAAGTCTGATCTTAGGGCTTCCGGGGTATAACAATGTCTTCCCCTTGGGAACATTTATCCTCTAATGTTGAAAATCACACAGAAAAGTAGAGAAATGCAATCATCATATTCAAATACTGATCATATAAGTCGAAAACTAACAGAAAGACTAATTCCGATTTAAACTACATGACTGAACTAAATTCATGAATCATACATACATCTATATACATGAAAGAAAACGTGGCACGTGAACTATGATCTTGGGCAAATTTATATGCCCAAGTGATACTCAAATGTGTCATTTTAGCCTTGTTTATCTATCAATGTTTATACATTCTCATGTGATTGGTAATAAAATGTGAATTTGTACTAACCAACATGATTAGCATTGTTTTGCAGGTAAAATGTGATTTTGGGAAGCTAAAATGCATGTTGGAATAGATCGGGGTTGGACTCGGATGTGAGCAAAGGACAAGGCGTTGGAAGGCAAAAAATAAAGAGGCTCCGCGATGGAGCCATGTCACGCTGCCATCGTGGAGGCATTCTGCCTGGATAGGGAATTTTTGCTCAATTTCCAGTGAGGGTTCGCGTTGGGTCCGTGGCACGGTGGCCTAGCTCCGTGTTGCACGTCGTGCCACGTTGAGCCTGATTACCTGAACCCCCAACTTCCAGTGAGGGTCCGCGTTGGTGGCGTGTCACGGAGGCAGTGCTCCGCGATGCACTCCGTGACAGGTTGCTTGTTATTCCGGGAAAAATTCCCACTAGTATAAATAGAACACTTAGGTTCATTTTTCAAGATTCTGACTTGGTGGAGCAAGAACGTGGGTTACAGGCAGTTGAGGGGATGAAATTATTAGGGTTTTTCTCTTTTTCCTTCTCCTTGAATTCAATTGCTTGTATGTTTAACACTCATTTGACGATGTTTAATCCACAAATGAGTGGCTAATTCCTCTTCTTGCTGAGGTTAAGAACACTTGTAATGAAATGTGATTATTGATTCTTTGGTTTTTCATCTTTTCTTCCATGGTTGTTCTATTGATTCTTATTCTTACTGCATTAATGTGTGGCCTACGTTAATGTACATCTAAAAAGTCCGGTTTCACTCGAGAGAGCAAGAAATTGGAAAGTTGTGAATCAATAGGATATGATCTTTTCTTGGTTTGGGAAAATTGAGAATTGATTTACCTTTAGGATAGAAATATACCTGAAAGTCGTATTAGTCAATTTAGGAACCGGGTTTGTATGGCTAGAACATGAATTTTTGTTTCATCACAGAAATGTAGGTGGACGGTTCATGCTTCTTATGTTGGGTTAAATACTAGAGTTTTAATCCATTGGCAGTAGTTCTTGACTAGCAACCGGAGGAAAAGACTAACCAAATGATATTGATAATTGATTTCTTTACATGTTCAATTAACCTCAGTATGCTCACATTCATAGTTCAGACTCACATTAGATAATCGTTTTAGACTTAGCATAAAAATTAGAATCCAAAAATATCAAACTCTTGGTTACACTGTTGTCTTCATTGTTAAACTGAAAATATAGTAACACTTGATTAATTGTTACCTTATCCCAGTCCCTGTGGGATCGATACTTGGCTTACTTGAGCCACTTTACTACTTGTTCGACCACATGCACTTGCGTGTAGTTATATACCTATATAACAAACGACCGAACAAGTTTTTAGCTCCATTGCCGGGGATTGGCAATTGGTGAAATTTTCTTAAGTGTTAATTTACTATATTTTTATTTTCTTAGTGTTGACAACTTGGTCTTAGCCTGTATTTTGCAGATTTAATCTCTGTTGAACACTGGCAAGAGACAAGGAGCTGGTGGACTCGTATTTAGAGCCAGAAAGATTATTTCATCGTTAGCGGAGAGAAGCTCTAGAAAGAAAGCTGCAGTTGCTCAGACAAACACTTATGGAGCAACAACAGAATCCACCAGTAGTACGGGCAATGTTAGTGCCCGAAGATGTAGCAGCTCGGCCAGTTCGCGAGGTGGCAATCCCACATGCTAATAATGTCACATCTAGCATCCGCAAACCTGAGCCAGGAGGGAGGTTCGAACTTAAACAAAACATGGTGCAATTGTTGCACACTAGCGAGCAGATTACAGGTCTCCCTCATGAAGATCCACAGCAGCATCTCCAAAATTTTTTGGAGATAAGTGACACTTACATCCCCCCTGGAGTGTCATCAGATTATGTCCGGCTTACATTGTTCCTATTTTCACTATTGGGAGAAGCAAAGAGGTGGTTGAAATCTGAGCCACCTAATTCTATTTCTACGTGGGATGATCTTGCAAGGAAATTCATGATACGATTTTTTCCCTCCGGTAAAACAGCAAGACTTAGAAGTCAAATTCTAAGTTTCAAACAGAGAGAGGGAGAGAATCTATATCAGGCTTGGGAGAGATTCAAGTCCATGTTGCGGGATTGTCCTCATCATCATCAATCCAATGATGTGCTGGTGCACACTTTCATAGAGGGTTTGGAACCCCATACAAAAATATTGCTAGACTCAGCAGCTGGGGGACAAGCGCTGGAGAAAACTTACGAGGAGCTGTATACCTTGTTGAACCGTAGGGCGATCCAGAGTGGAATGCTGATTCATCAAGAGGAGGGACAAGGAAAGCAGCAGGAGTTCTAGAAGTGGATGGTTTTACAGCTATTGCTGCACAGATAGCTGCCTTACAGAATCAACTCAACACCCACTTCAGTAACATGACAATGAACCAGCCTCAAGCCCGAGTGAATGCAGTGCAGCAGATTTGGTGTGAAGTGTGCGGGAGCAGTGAGCACTCAGCTGAGTGTTGTGGAGCAAATTCGGACTCGGTGAACTTTGTGGGACATGTACAAAGAAACAACCACCAACAGTATGGCAACAGCTACAATTCCAATTAGAGGAATCATCCGAATTTGTCCTGGTGTAGCAACAACCATCAGGGGCAGAGTTCGAGTCAGGGTGTGCAAAGGAACCAAGGAGGGTAGCAGAATTATCAAGCACAATTTAGAAACAACAATGCACCTCCTCCACCACCATCACCCAGCATTGAGGAGATGTTCAAGACAATGATAGCTAACCAAGCTCAATTACAGGCTGACTATGTGAAATTTGCAGCCGAGGTGAAAAACAACCAGCTAGCTACCAAGGCACTTGAATATCAATTTGGGAAATTTGCTGGAGCCCAAAATACCAGGCCTAGAGGAGGACTTCCGAGTGACACAGATCCCAACCCCAAGCAGGTGAATGCGGTGACCACAAGGAGTGGTTTGCAGCTAAAAGAGGTGGAACCAGAAAGACCACCTCAACAATTGGGAGCAGCAGAAGTCGAGAGGGAGCAAGGTGATGAGAGGGGGAAGACTAAGGAAGCTAAATCAGAAAGACCACCACCCCCGTTCCCTCAACGATTAAAGAAACACAAGGAGGAGGCGTGTTTCAAGAAATTCATGGAGGTGCTGAAACAGGTACATATTAACTTACCTCTTGTTGATGTTTTGCAGGGAGTGCCGAAGTATGCCAAGTATATAAAGGACATTGTGGCAAACAAAAGTCGGTTGACTGAGTATGCTACGGTGGCTATTACGGAGGAGTGCACTTCCCGAATACAAAACTGACTGCCCACAAAGCTCAAAGATCCTGGGAGCTTTACTATACAGATTACTATTGGGCAGAGTATCCGAGCTCGTGGATTATGTGATTTGGGAGCGAGCATTAATTTGATGCCGTCATCGGTATTCAAAAAGCTGGGTCTAGGAAGTCCTAGACCCACAACAGTGATCTTGCAATTGGCGGATCGGTCCTTAGCCAGACCTGATAGCATTGTGGAGGATGTTCTGGTGCAAGTTGGCTCCTTGATCTTCCCGATAGATTTCGTCGTGCTGGATTTTGAACCAGACGCGGAAGTCCCATTTATTTTGGGACGTCCTTTCTTGGCGACCGGGAAAGCGCTGATTGATGTAGCTGCGGGGCAGCTAACAATGCGGGCACACGACAAGGTGGAAGTGTTTGATGTGTACAAGGCACCCAAGCTCCCGATTGTGTACGAGGAACTCTTGGTGATCAATGTGATTGATCGAGTTGATGATGAGCAGATAAAGGATTCACGAGAGTTATTGGGAAAACCACCGGAACGGTGTAAGCACTACTGGGGGGAGGACGGTGTTCGAGAGAAAACGTCCATCACCCTAGAGGACAACTGAGCTGAATGACGTCAAGCCGCGACGGTAAACCAGGCGCTTCACGGGAGGCAACCCGTGAAATTTTTCTTTGTAAAGTGTGAATAGATTTTTTTTTATTTTATTTATTTTTATTCATTTTCTTTTATTTTCTTGATTAACAACAAATTTGTAATTTTTAATTTTGTTGTTATTTTTGTTTTGAGTGAAACCTATAATTCTAACCAATTTCTTGTAGTAGAATGAATTTCAGGTCGAACGGAGGGAAAATATACAAGGAATCGCAAAGGAAAATTTGAGGTATGAAAATCAAGAAAAAGTGGCAAAATAGTGAGCTAGGGCGATAGCTCCGTGTCACGGAGGAGGGCCTCCGCGTTACCCTCCGTGACACGTTGAGGTATAAATTTGAAATTTTAAAAATTCCAGAACACCCTCGCGACAACTCCGTGTCACGGAGGCAGTGCTCCGCGATGCACTCCATGACACGTTGCTGTGTATATCGCGATGGGTCACACCGGGTCGCCGGGTGACCCGCGCGATTTTTCCACTTTTAAACCCCGAATCCCCTCAAATTTCCTTATTTCTCACACACTCCGCGACCAATCTCCCTAAAACCCCTCACCCTTCAACGTGACATGGCATAGGCCAAGGATTTCATTGAGTTTTCTTCAATTCTTCAAATTTAAGGTATGTTCCTAAATTCCATCTCATTTCTTGTCGATTTTCTTCGATATTGAGCATGTGATGTGAGCTAAACTTGCCCTAAGTAGAAATTAAGTGTAAATTCAATTGAATTGTTGTTGATGGATGTTCGGAGTATCATTGTGATCGCTTGAACTCATTAATTGCATAATTTCATCAAATTTTTGTTGATACAATCATAGCTAGGGTTTGTTTTTGAATTTGAAGTGGAAAAATGTAGTGAACTAGTGAAATTCATGATGGGTTGTACATGTCGAGTGAGATGAGTCGATGTGCTAGTTGTTATTATGCTAAAAGACCGATGAATTCTTGGGTTAGGGGAACATTGAAATTTGCAAGAATTGGGTGAGTTGTATAGGTTCATGTAGATAAATTCTTGTTGTTTTCGGTTCTTTGTTTCTCCTTGCTAAGTGCAATAAGATGAAATGTTATCGAGGGTAATGATTGTGGTTAGCTGTACGAAGTCTGAGTAGTACATAGAATACATACCGTCGAATTCTTCGAATGCACTAAGCATGGTTGTATATTTGGTTGTTTGTTTGTGTAAATAGGTATGATCTTGCTGTAATGTTGTAATTTTAGCTAAAGACTAAGTGTGGGGTAGCCGAGCTTAACCCGACCTTAGTCGAAGCTAATACTCATTGGCTAAACATTAATCTTGTCTATTTGGGTTGATAGGAAAAATGGCAAGCAGGCAAGAAAAGGGGAAAGGCGCATCGACATTTGGCGCCGGAAGAAAGAGAATCAGACTGGGCACAGCAGTCCCAGCAGCACCAGCGGTTCCACGCGGCCAACACCGCCAATACGGAACCAGGTGGGTGACAGAAGAGGGGAAGAAGTGGTATGCCAAGCACAAGGAGAGCAAGTACTTCCCCGAGGAACACATAGCTCAGGAACCGTTGGCACAGGAGTTCCCTAGGATTGTCCACAGGATCAAGGCAGCTGGGCTCAATTTCATCTTTGAAGAGCCCAAGGAATACAACTTGCACCTGATTCGGAAATTCTATGCCAATTGGAACCCGACTCTTAGAAGTCACACCATCAAAATCAGAGGGCAAATAGTCACCTTTGAGCCCCACCACCTCAATGCTATCATAGGGGCACGGGACACAGATGCCCACGTGCTTCGACAGCTGAACATCACTCCACCATATGCGGACATCAGACGCACCTTGTGTGGAACCCGATCGACAGCAAGATGGAGCAGACACAAGGAGAGGGGCTACCATCTGACCTTGCCCTATTCACAGATGAACAGGAAAGCCAGGATATGGCTTAAGATCGTCTGTTCCTGCCTAATCCCGGGGGTACATATGACAGATGTAACCCGGGATCGTGTATGCCTGGTGTACGCCCTGATGAAAGGGTTGGAGATCAACGTGAGGGCGGTGATTATTTCTGCCATGAAGAGAGCCCGGTTGCATCAGGGGCACAGATATGGATTTGGTGGACTATCACCACATTCCTGAGGGGCCTAGATGTTGAGGAAGAGGCCCTTGACTACATCCCGCAGATGGAGCGGCGGGCCTTAGATGTCACCAAAACTAAGGCTCCCGACACCTCCCATGGGCCAGTGCTTACACTAGGCGAGCGACATGCTCGTGATGATCAGTATATGACTCGCATGTATGGGATGCAAATGCTCCAGTTGAGGATAGGCGGGAGGCCGGCAACAGAGGAGGAGCTATGGCAGCTCAAGCTGGACTACCCGTTTGGCGAAAACGCCAGGGCTCTATGCCGAGTGGGGCCAGCATTTGTAGAGCCCACGGATGATGATATCCCTACAGACAAGGAGACACGTCGGGAGGACTCCGATGTGGAGTCCAATGATGACGATGGGGGTGATTTAGACATGGGTGATGAAGCAGCAGCACCTGATGAAGAAATGGAGTACTTTGATTGATCAGGGAGTTCCACCACCCAATTTTTTGTGCTACTTTAATTTTTGTGAACACTGCGGACAATGTTCGAGATAAGTGTGGGGTGGGAGTAGTTAGGTGCTGGTTGTGCTGTTATGTATGTCCTAATCTGTTGTTGTGCCTGTGAACAAAATTTTCTGACCCTGTAATTTGTGATTGTAAGTTGTTGTTCTGTATTGTAAATATATGTGAAACTGTTGTGTGTTGCTGAATGTTGCTAGCTGAGTTTGTATATAGGTTTGTTTATCGAATTGATCAATGTTTTTAAAAATGAAATGATTGATATTTTTTAAAAAAAATTTCAATTCTTGGGTTTCTCGGCATTTGTTTTCGGTTCTTTTACCGAGAATAGTCCCATTGAACCGAAGTCCTAGTTAGTGACTGTTCCCTATGATGGATGGATGACGACCATCTTAAGGGAAATGTAGTCGTTAGGAGTATATTTTTCATTTATTTTTCAGTTGTTTTTCTTTTGTGGGTTGCATCCCAAAACTGGTAGTTACTTTATGGTTGTGGAATTCTGGTTGCGTGTTGTACATGATATTTAAAATGCAAATGTGATTCAGATGAAAGCATGCAATTTTGTAAATATATTGAGATACCTAGGCCATAGAGTCGATTAAGTGTGATTGAGGCTTAATGTTTGAATTCCTGTAATTAGCTGATTGGAGAGTCTGTGAATATGTCTCGAATTGAGCATGTGCAATAAGTGTGAAGTGAGGTTTTGTTATTCCATGCCATTGTGAAGTGTCTAGAACTTGCCTGGTGTGCGTACAAAACGAAATGAAGGAGGTGTATTGTAGGAAAGGATGTAGGCATTTCTTTGTTGTTAACCGAAAGTTTCTATTTTTCATTATTGTACCCACCTTGATTGTGTACCCTAGTCAACCCGTTGAGCCTTTAGCCTATTAATTTTTTTCTTTGGTCAAAAAGTGTAAACCGAGCTTAATCCCTTCTTTTCATTAGCTGCAAATTTGATCCAAAACTCTTAAGCGCTTAAGAAGAGAAAATCATTTTCCCAAAGTGTCAAAGAGTGAGAATGGTGAAAAGAAAAGAAAAGCAGAGTGATGGAAGAAAAGAAAAGGTTGAAGGTGCACTTGTTATAAATAAACTATAATGAAGGTGCATGAATAATCTTTGTTGTTGTGTCAAGTGTGCTTAATAAGATGGGCCAAACTAAAGAAATACTTCAAGAATGGGAGGATGAAGAAAGAAACAATGCCCATGAGTTTGATGGGATGTATTGAAAAGGCTAAGGATACTAGTGGCTATTATTGGCTAGCCCAATATTTACTAGTTCTGTAGCTTACATTACAACCCGTTAAAGTCCTACGTGATCCTACATCACACTTCTTTATATTAGTGGAGTAATACACTAAAGGCAAGCTTATGGGTCATGACATGATGCATGTGAATTCTTTTGGGAGAGAGAGCGAAATTGTGTTTTTATGCCCCTGCGTGAAATTTTGTGAGTTCATATGATCAAAAAGGGTAAAATGCTCTTGTGTTGTGAGGGCACATGCTTGATGAAAGATTAATTTTCGTGTCGGATGTCTTGATCAGCTGATTTGCATGATTTTGCCAATATCGAGAGTTGATTCTTAAGGCTAGGAGGTCTTGAGGTATTGAAGGTCATTGCATTGATAGGACCATGCATGTTTTCTTGATGATTTGCTGTATTGAATAATCGGTATGATCGTAACCTAAATTGTCAAACCAGAGTAGCGAGGTTTGGGTATAAATTGCATGAGGTGTAAGATTGTTGTTCGAGGACGAACTAGGATTTAAGTGTGGGGTAAGTGATCTTGGGCAAATTTATATTCCCAAGTGATACTCAAATGTGTCATTTTAGCCTTGTTTATCTATCAATGTTTATACATTCTCATGTGATTGGTAATAAAATGTGAATTTATACTAACCAACATGATTAGCATTGTTTTGCAAGTAAAATGTGATTTTGGAAAGCTAAAATGCATGTTGGAATAGATCGGGGTTGGACTCGGATGTGAGCAAAGGACAAGGCGTTGGAAGGCACAAAATAAAGAGGATCCGCGATGGAGTCGTGTCACGCTGCCATCGAGGAGGCATTCTGCCTGGATAGGGAATTTTTGCCCAATTTCCAGTGAGGGTTCGCGTTGGGTCCGTGGCACGGTGGCCTAGCTCCGTGTTGCACGCCGTGCCACGTTGAGCCTAATTACCTGGACCCCCAACTTCCAATGAGGGTCCGCATCGGTGGCGTGTCATGGAGGCAGTGCTCCGCGATGCACTCCGTGACACGTTGCTTGTTATTCCGAGAAACATTCCCACTATTATAAATAGAACACTTAGGTTCATTTTTCAAGATTCTGACTTGGTGGAGCAAGAACGTGGGTTACAGGCAATTGAGGAGACGAAATTATCAGGGTTTTTCTCTCTTTCCTTCTCCTTGAATTCAATTGCTTGTATGTTTAACACTCATTTGACGATGTTTAATCCACAAATGGGTGGCTAATTCCTCTTCTTGCTGAGGTTAAGAACACTTGTAATGAAATGTGATTATTGATTCTTTGGTTTTTCATCTTTTCTTCCATGGTTGTTCTATTGATTCTTGTTCTTACTGCATTAATGTGTGGCCTACGTTAATGTACATCTAAAAATTCCGATTTCACTCGAGAGAGCAAGAAATTGGAAAGTTGTGAATCAATATGATATGATCTTTTCTTGGTTTGGGAAAATTGAGAATTGATTTACGTTCAGGATAGAAATATACCTGAAAGTCGTATTAGTCAATTTAGGAACCGGGTTTGTATGGCTAGAACATGAATTTTCGTTTCATCACAGAAATGTAGGTGGACGGTTCATGCTTCTTAAGTTGGGTTAAATACGAGAGTTTTAATCCATTGGCACTAGTTCTTGACTAGCAACCGGAGGAAAAGACTAACCGAATGATATTGATAATTGATTTCTTTACATGTTCAATTAACCTCAGTATGCTCACATTCATAGTTCAGACTCACATTAGATAATCGTTTTAGACTTAGCATAAAAATTAGAATCCAAAAATATCAAACTCTTGGTTACACTGTTGTCTTCATTGTTAAACTGAAAATATAGTAACACTTGATTAATTGTTACCTTATCCCAGTCCCTGTGGGATCGATACTTGGCTTACTTGAGCCACTTTACTACTTGTTCGACCACGTGCACTTGCGTGTAGTTATATACCCATATAACAAACGACCGAACAAACTGAACATGAAATTGAATAGGGTTTTGGGGCAAACACTGATACCTCAAGCTGGAGCTGAGCCGATTGGGAATAAATGTGGGTATCTAGCCATCATATCTTCTTTGGATTCTCACGTATCTCCCTCAACATGTTGATTCCTCCATAAAACTTTAACTGAAGCTACTTCCTTGTTCCTTATCTTGCGAACCTGCCGATCCATTATTTCCACTAGAACCTTCTCATAACTAAGGTTGACTATCACACCAACACTCTCCACCGGAACAACTGGAGTTGGATCTCCCAAACACTTCTTTAAGAGCGATAAATGAAAAACAGGATGCACGGAAGCTAAGTCTAAGGGCAACTTTAACTCATATGCCACCTTGTCAACCCACTTCACAGTCCGATAGGGGATAAAACACAAGGAGGGCTGACTTTTCCTTTCTTTCCAAACCTCATTACTCCCTTCATGGGAGACACCTCAGAAATACCCAATCATCAACTTCAAAATCAAGTTCCCTCCTCCTCACATCGGCATAGGATTTTTGGTGACTTTGAGTTGTTTTCAACCTGTCTGATATGAGTTGAACCTTCTTCATAGCCTCATGGACTGAATCTGGTCCTATCATTGCAGCTTCGGCCAACTTCAAACAAACCAATAGGCGATCTACATCTCTGACCATAGAGAGCCTAAAATGGAGCCATTTGAATGCTGGAATGGTAGTTGTTATTGTATGCAAACTCAATAAGAAGCAAATGGTCATCCCAACTACCCTTGAAGTCAATCACACATTCTCTTAACATGCCTCGAGAGTCTGAATTTTCCACTCCACTTGACCATCCATTTGTTGGTAAAATGATATACTGAGCTTGACCTGCGTATCAAGTCCTTTTTGAAATGATCTCCAGAACGAGGTAAATTGAGTACCTTTGTCAGATATGATGGAAAAGGGCACTACATGCAACAGAACTAGCACTTGGATGTATAGCTTGGCATAATCCTCTGCTGAATTAGTAGTTTTGACTGGTAGAAAATAAGCGGGTTTGGTGAATGTTGCGCTCCAGCGCACACGCAAGCATACGCGGTCGTACAAGTAATACAGTGGCCCTTTTTAAGAGCTGGATGTCGAACCCACGGGGACTGGACCAATTGAGCAAATTATCAAGTTCAAGTGTAAGATTAACCTTCACAAGTGTTGATTATACAAATTTTCGGTAAATTATAATTAAGTTTTGGGGTGGTCACAAAACAATCTGGAAACAATAAAAGAAGCAACTAGAGCTAAGGCCGGATAATCATGCAATGCTACACTTTGTAATGGTTCACGTATGATATTATCAATTGTTGTCTCACATAGTTGGAAAATGCGATGTTCATGGTCTCTCAAGCTGCTAAACACGACAAACTAGCCTCACAACTATATCATTGAGCGGGAATGTGACATCCTAGTTCGTGGGAAATTCAACTACATGGATGTGGTTTACGGGGTTTGAGCTCTTGATTAGGGAATTTCCTACCACTAATCATTTAACCTAACTTAGCTTCACAACTACTTCTACGAGTGGTGGAGTGACAATTCTAAGCCACTGTCTTGCTATCATCCCGTTTTATCAACCAAGCAAGGCAAATTAGGTATAATTTCTCTCCTAACCACGAATCATATCATAAGATAAGAGAACTTTCTCCTTACATTCTCTTTTTCTAGCATAGGGTTGCTCTCTCAAGCATTTACCTAGCTTAACATGTATGTTTTCATGGTGATCAAGCATAAAAACAACCAAAATAAAGAATGTAAGACAAAACAAAAATTAACAACTCAAACCAAAACAAACTCATGCATTACAATCATATCACTCCTCAACCCTAGGGGAAGGGTTTTAGCACTCATGTCCGTACAATAACTTAAAAACATCGTTAAGGTAGAATACATAAAAGAATAGGTAAAAGAGAATGTAAAATTAGTGAACCCTAGGTGAGTTCTTCACTTCTCCCTTCGTTTCTCTATGGTTTTCAGAAAATATTTCGTGACAAATGATTTTAGAAGCTAAGGGTTTAATTTATAGTAAATCAGGAATTTGCGATTTTTTTCCTGTCATGGAATGGCTCCATGGCATGGAAGAGAATGCACCAATTTACCTCCGTGACACGGATGTAATGCAGAGGCTCGCTGGAAATTTCACTTGAATATAGATTGGTCGAGGCATGGCGCGATAGCCGGTGTGGCACACTGCTTGTCCTGCGCGATGGCCAGCGTGACACGGCCTGTGGTGTGCAGCAATGCCTGGCGTGGCATGGACACTGGCGCACAGGCGCCTTGGAGTGCAGCATCTCACGCGCATGGCCTTGGCGTGGCACGGCGCTAGGCGCGGCACACGCACAGCGTGGCACGCTGCCTGGCGCGACCAGCCTTGCCATGGCATGTTTTCTAGCCATCTTTTGCAAATCACTTCCAACTCCATTCCTTCACTTCCCCCATCATTATTTAGTCCCTCATATGCAATTTACACCTACAAAACAAGGACTAATCATATTGGTTAGTGCATACCCAAATTTACATAAAATCACATAAGAATGTACGTGTATAATTAAACAAACATGACTAAATCAAGTTATAAAATAGCACTTGGGCACGTAATTATGCCCAAGATCAGTCAACCTGTCCACGGCCACCCAAATGGAGTCATACTATGGATGAGTGCGAGGCAACCCTATTATGAAGTCCATATTAATTTCTTCCCACTTCCAAGTAGGGATACTGATATCTTGAAGCACACCTCCCGATCTCTGGTGCTCAACCTTCACTTGCTGACAGTTTAAATAATTAGCTTCAAATTCTACGATGTCCTTCTTCATACCATTCCACCATAGACTTCACGTAGGTCACGGTAAATCTTAGTGGCACCTGGGTAAATCTAATATCTAGAACCGGGAGCCTCATGCAACATCTAATTTCTCAAATTATCAACGTCCGGGACACACAAGCGACTCTGATATTGAAGCACCCCATCTCCCCCTTAAAGAAGACCTCTACCTTTTGATTGTGAACGGCTTCCTTTAACTTTACCAAAATAGGGTTCTCATCTTACCTAGATTTTACGTCTGTCGTCAAGGACGATTATGATCCATTCTGAACAATAACACCACTATTGATCGAGTCAACCAAAAGAACTCCCAACCTCGCAAGTCGATGCACATCCTTCACCAGCTCCTTCTTTCCCTCATCTACATGGAAAACACTCTCCATAGAAAGTCTATTAAGTGCGTCTGCTACCACATTGGCCTTACCTTGATGGTGAAGGACACTCATATCATAATCCTTAAGTAACTCCAACCACCTTCTTTGCTGTAGATTTAAGTCCTTTTGGGCAAACACATATTGTAGGCTCTTGTGGTCCGTAAACATATCTACATGGACCCCGTACAAATAGTGTCTCCATCTCTTCAAGGAAAAAACCATTGCCACCATTTCAAGATCATGGGTCAGGTAATTCTTCTCATGAACTTTCAACTGTCTAAAAGTGCATGCTATCACTTTACCATGCCGCATCAATACGTAACCAAGGCCGATTCTAGAAGCATCGCAATACACCACAAACCTATTGGTACCCTCTGATAGGGTTAACACCAGTACTGAGGTAAGTCGAGTATTCAACTCCAAAAAGATCCTCTCACAAGCCTCCGACGATTGGAACTTTACTTTATTTTGGGTCAATTTGGTCAATGGCACTGCAATAGATGAAAATCCCTCAACAAATCTCTGATAGTACCCGGCTAAACCCAAGAAACTCCTGATGTCTAAAGGATTCATGGGTCTATGCCAATTCTTCACTGCCTCTATCTTCTAAGAGTCCACCTTTATGCCCTCACTCAACCCCATATGACCCAAAAATGTCACTGAGTTCAACCAAAACTTATATTTACTAAATTTAGCATATAGTTGATGATCCTTGAGAGTCTGTAACACCACCCTCAAATGAGCGGCATGCTCCTCCTCGCTCAGTGAGTATATTAGGATGTCATCAACAAAATCAATCACGAACATATCCAAGTATGGCTTGAACACCCCATCATCAAGCCCATAAAAACTGCAGGAGCATTCATTAGTCCAAAAGACATAACTAAAAACTCATAATGGCCATACCACATCCAGAAGGATGTATTTGAGATGTCACACTTGAACCCTAAGCTGATGGTATCCGAATCTGAGATCTTTCTTCGAAAAGCACTTGGCACCCTGAAGTTGGTTAAACAATTAATCAATCCTGGGTACAGGATACATGTTCTTGATGGTGACCTTGTTCAATTATCGATAATCAATACATAGACAAAGAGAACCATCTTTCTTTTGGACAAAGAGAACTAGTACACCCCTAGGGGATTTTCTCAGTCTGATGAAGCCCTTATCTAAAAGTTCTTAAAACTACTTCTTCAAATCTTTTAGCTCAGCTGTAGCCATTCTATAAGGAGGAACAGATATAGGTTGCGTATCGGGAAGAAGGTATATACCAAAATCAATTTCTCGCTCGGGAGGGATTCCTGATAGATCATCTGGAAAGACTTCTAGAGACTCACATATTACTAGGACTGACTGGACAGTCGGGGTCTCTGACATAGCATCCTTAACCCTAACTAGATGGTATACACAACCTTTGGAGATCATCTTTCTAGCTTTAAGGTAGGAAATGAATCGACCTATAAGCACAGCTGAACTACCCTTCTATTCTATGACTGGCTCACCCAGGAATCTGAACTCTACTTGTTATATCGTAGGAGCTCAAAGATCAGGGCCCGGAGTTGAAATGGGAAAATTGTGAGGAATAGGACAAGTCGTGGGATGACTCGTGAGGAGACCCCACGAGTCGTCAAGTGGCTCATGGGGAGGCCTAGGGGAAATGAAGAATCGAGGTCCCCATAAGGGAGAGAACGACTCGTGGTCAGTCACCATGAGTTGTTATGTCACTCATAGGGTGACGTTGGAATTAAATTAGAAGAAGTAACCAGTGTACCTAACGGATGGGACCCCATGAGTCGTGGCCAATCCCAATGACTTGTTAGGTGAGTCGTGATCTAGAAAAATAGTTTTTCATGAATGTTAAGGCAGTGTACCTGAAGGGAGGTGACCACGAGTCGTGGCCATGGTGGACTTGTCATTAAGTCATCCATTACGAGCCCCAATAGACATGTTATCCAATGTACTTGATGAGCAACCTAACGGATCGATTTCCCTAGTAACGAGTCATCAAGTCGTCTGTTAGGACCCCCTAACAATTATTTTCAGCGATATTAGTAAGGGCTTTTCCATAATTCCTAAGTTCTAGGGGCCTATACTACGTCGTTTAAGGCTCGTTTTAGTGGGTTTTAAGTAGGGTAAAACCTATTCCGATCCATTCTTCCCATGCATGCAAGTTTGAAGGTTTGGAAAGAGGATTCAAGGTGCAATCTCAAGGTTTCCAATTGGAATCTCAGCTAGTCAATTAGAGGGTGATTAGAATTCATCATTCCCAGGTATGTAAGGCCATGAGTGGGTGTCTTCTTCCACACCCATGCCCAATCCCTATCAAAATGTGATTAAAGAGTCTATGATCAAGTATGGGGTTTTACCCAACTGCATGTTTCTTCAATCTCTATACATGGGTATGATTAGACTGCACTTATATTGGTGATTTATGAAGCTTGGGTGGATTCTAATATGTATCTATTCCACCATACAGAATGGCTCTAGCCGAGCTAAAAGAATTGAAGGATCAGTTGAAAGACTTCTTAGATAAGGGATTTATCAGGCCAAGTAAGTCTCCATGGGGTGCACCGGTATTATTTGTTCGAAAGAAGGACGGTTCCCTTGGCATGTGTATTGATTATCGGTAGTTGAATATGGCTACCATCAAGAACAGGTACCCCTTACCCAAGATCGATGATTTGTTTTACCAGCTTCAGGGTGCCAAGTGTTTCTCAAAGATCGACCTCAGGTCTGGATATCACAATCTTAGGGTTCGGGAGAGTGAAATCCCGAAGACCGCCTTCAGCACTCAATATAGTCACTATGAATTTATTGTTATGTATTTTGGACTAACCAATACTCCTGCATCTTTTATGGATCTTATGAAAAGGGTATTCAAGGCATATCTAGACATGTTCGTGACTATATTTATTGATGATATTGTCATATACTCTCGGAGCAAGGAGGAGCATGCCACTCACTAGAGAGTAGTACTTCAGACCCTCAAGGATTAGCAGTTGTATGCAAAGGTCAGCAAATGCGAGTTTTGGTTGGACTTAGTGGCATTCCTAGGCCATATGGTGTCAAGTGAGGGTATAAAGTAGATTCTCAAAAGATTGAAGTGGTGAAGAATTGTCCCAGACCAGTAAATCCATCAGATATCAAGAGCTTTTTGGGCTTAGCGCGTTATTATCGGAGATTCGTTGAGGGCTTTTCATCCATTATATCCCCATTGACTAGGTTGACTCAGAAAAAAGTGAAGTTCCAATGGTCGGAGGCTTATGAGAAAACCTTCCAAGAATTAAAGACCCGACTAACTTCAGCACCAGTGTTGACTCTACCCGAGGGTATGGATGGCTTTGTAGTATATTGTGATGGTTCGAGAGTCAGACTGGGATGTCTGTTGATGAAGCATGGGAAAGTAATAGCATATGCCTCTCGACATCTGAAAGTTCACGAAAAGAACTACCCGACCCATGATCTCGAGTTGGCCGTGGTGGTGTTTGCATTGAAGATATGGCGGAATTACTTGTATGGGGTGCACGTGGATGTATTAATGGATCACAAGAGCTTGCAATATGTGTTCACGCAGAAGGATCTCAATCTTCGACAAAGGAGGTGGTTGGAGTTATTAAGGGACTACAATATGAGTGTTCTTTACCACCCGGGCAAGGCTAAGGTTGTGGAAGATGCACTTAGTAGGCTCTCTATGGAGAGTGTGTCCCATGTGGAGGAGGGAAAGAAGGAGTTAGTGAAGGATTTCCACCGGCTCGCAAGATTGGGAGTTAGATTGATCGACTCGGCCGATGGCGGCGGCGTTGTGCAGAATGGGTCAGAATCTTCCTTGGTGGTTGATGTCAAATCTAAGCAAGATAAAGATCCAACTTTGAAGAAGATGAAGGAGGCGGTGAGGAGTCAAATGGTGGAGGTTTTCTCCTAAGGGGGAGATGGTGTGATATGATACCAGGGTCATCTATGTTTCCCAGACATTGAGGATTTAAGAGTTCGGATATTGCCTGAGGCGCAAGGTACCGAATATTCTATCCATTCGGGATCCACGAAGATGTATCAGGATTTGTGAGAAATCTATTTGTGGGATGGTATGAAGAAGGATATTGCAGAATTCGTAGCCAGATGTCCAAACTGTCAACAAGTGCAGGTTCAACATCAAAGGCCAGGAGGAGTACTTCAGGATATCAGAATTCCCACTTGGAAGTGGGAAGAGATTAATATGGATTTCATTACAGGTCTACCTCGTACTCGCTGGCAATACGACTCCATTTGGTTGGTGGTCGATAGGTTAATCAAGGCTGCACATTTCTTACCGATCAAAACCCCGGATTCAGTGGATGATTATGCCAACTTATATATTCGGGAGTTGGTTCGACTTCATGGAGTGCCCTTGTCTATTATTTCAGATCGAGGTACCCAGTTTACCTCTCAATTCTAAAGTTCTTTCTAAAAGGGACTTGTGACTCAGGCTAAACTCAGCACAACATTTCATCCGCAAATGGATGGCCAGGCGGAGCGGATAATTTAAACTCTCAAGGACATGTTAAGGGCTTGGGTGATGGACTTTAAAGCTACTTGGGATGATCACTTGCCTTTAATCGAGTTTGCTTACAATAACAGTTATCACTCCAGTATCCAAATGGCACCATTCGAGGCTCTTTATGGGTGGAGGTGTAGATCGCCCATTGGATGGTATGAGGTTGGTGAGGCAGCTATGATAGCGCACAACTCGGTTCACGAGGCGATGGTAAAGGTTCAGTTGATAAGGGACCAGTTGAAAACCTCAGAGTTGTCAGAAATCATATGCCGATGTAAGGAGAAGAGACTTGGAGTTTGATGTGGATGACTCGGTATTTCTAAAGGTATCTCCCATGAAGGGAGTCATGCGGTTTAGGAAGAAAGGGAAACTCAGTCCCCACTATGTTGGCCCCTACTGGGTTTTGAGGAGAGTTGGTAAGGTGGCGTATGAGTTGGACTTTCCCTTGGAGTTATCTTCAGTTCATCCTGTGTTTCATGTGTCACTTTTGAAAAAGTGCTTGTGTGATCCAGCTTTAGTAGTCCCGGTGGATAGCGTTGGTGTAAAGGATAGCCTCAGCTATGAAGAAATTCTGGTGGAAATCTTAGATCGTCAAGTCCGTAAGCTAAGGAACAAGGAAGTAGCTTCAGTTAAAGTATTGTGGAAAAATCAGCATGTTGAAGGAGCTATGTGGGAAGCCAAAGCAGATATGATGGCTAAACACCCCCACCTATTCCCTACCGGCTCAGTTTCAGTTTGAGGTATCAGTTTTTCCCCTAATTATCTATCAGTTTCCATGTTCAGTTCATGTGCGAAAGTTTGAATTATGTTATGATACATGTATGTGATGTCTGAATTCAATTCAGCTGTGTAGTTCTTTTAGGAGGTAGTCACTCCATCAGTTTTTGGTTTAAATAATTAGTATTTGCAAATAAAAAATTTCATGTTTCTATTTCTGCTTGTTTCCTAATTTCGAGGATGAATGTTCCAAGGGGGGGATAATGTTACACCCCAGGAGCTCAAAGATCGGACCGGGGAGTTGAAACGGGAAAATTGTGAAATTGATATTGAAGGCATAGGACGAGTCATGGGACGACTCATGAGGGGACCCCACGAGTCTTCAGGTGTCTCGTGGAGAGGCCTGGGGGAAATAAAGAATCAAGGTCCCCACGAGGGAGAGATGACTCGTGGTCAGCCACCATGAGTCGTCATGTCACTCGCGGGTGACGTTGGAATTAAATTGGAAGAAGTAACCAGTGTACTAACGGATGGGACCCCATGAGTCGTGGCCAGTCCCAACGACTCGTGAGGTGAGTCGTGATCTAGAAAAATGGTTTTTCATGAATGTTAAGATAGTGTACCTAACGGGAGGTGACCACTAGTCGTGATCAAAGGGGACAAGTCGTTAAGTCATCGTTACGAGCCCCAGTAGACATGTCATCCAATGTACTTGATGAGAAACCCAACGGATGGTTGGCCCTGGTAACGAGTCGTCAGGTCGTCCGTTATGACCCCCTGACAGTTATTTTTAATGATTTTAGTATGGGCTTTTCCATAATTCCTAAGTTCTAGGGGCCTATAATAAGTCGTTTAAGGCTCGTTATAGTGGGTATTAAGCAGGGTAAAACCTATTCCTAGCCATTCTTCCCATACATGAAAGTTTGAAGGTTTGAAGAGAGGATTCAAGTGCAATCTCAAGGTTTCCAATTGGAATCTCAACTGGGCAATTAGAGGGTGATTAGGATTCAACATTCAGGTATGTAAGGCTATGAGTGGGTGTCTTCTTCCACACCCATTCCCAATCCATATCAAAATGTGATTAAATAGTCTATGATCAAGTATCGGGTTTTACCCAACTGCATGATTCTTCAATTTCTATATATGGGTATGATTAGATTGCACTTATACTGGTGATTTACGAAGCTTGGGCGGATTCTAACCTGTCTTTCCCTTATAAAAATTATTTTCTAAAATTTGAATCTAAAACGCTCATGGGTGAATAGTGCATAAAGAGGTGATTTATGATAAATGTGTGATGATGATGAAATCAATGATGAAAAGCATGTTTCTAAAACTACCCATGATCTATGTTGTTGTTTTCAAAATGAATTGATTAGATCCTAGTATGATAAGGTTTTGGGTGATGCCCACATGTCGATTTAAAGTGATAATTTTCCCGACATAAGCTTACCACATTATTTGAAGTGAAATTTCCTAATTTTCATTATAAATTCTAGTTTGTGGTATGCTGAATAAATATTTCTCTACATAGCTTACCACATGATTTGGGGTAGATGCTCCCACCTATGATTGAGCTTCTGGTATGTTTCAAAATAAAGCTTCTCATATGCATGATGTCATAATTGAGATGTAGGTCATTATTTAGCTTTGTCAATAGACAATGTTGAGCTTCATATCCATATGATGTCTAGTCTATGCATGATGTCATTCAGATTTGCATATTCATTACTCATGATACTTACTTACATATGCATGTTCAAGAAGTAAGGTTTTACTCATTGTTCGGTTTGTTATATAAATGTTATGTTTTAGCTTTGAGTCATTTAAAGTCAGTCATGATGTTCTAAAACTATGCATGATCAGGTCATAATAAGAGTATGATTTCAGAATGAATGCATGTAGCCTTCTATTTATACTTAAAAGCTTATGATATGTATGTATTTCTTTAAATAATTTATATTACTTAAGCGGTTTTACTTACCTTGCATACTCGGTACATTCTATGTACTGACCGCATACTTTTTACGCTGCATCATTTCATGATGCAGGACCTGGTTCTCAGGTTAAGCCCCGTTCGTAGGCGCTGTTCAGAGTTAGCACCTGTTTATTTGCTGAGTCCTCATCTTTCGAGGACTAGACCTTCAATTGTTTTAGATGTCCTTTCAGTTCCAGTATTGTTGAGTTAGTTGGGGTGTTATCCCATCAGCTCGTCCAGATTAGAGGCTTATCAGACTTGGACGTGTATTCAGCTTTAGATATTTATTCTGTCATCATATTAAGTTTGAATTCCGCTGAGTTCATAATTATGTTTTCTTGATGTTTATTGGATGAGTTAGTTGAATGCTTATTCCATGGGTCGACTTGGGGTCCCTTGTCCCGTGTCTATGATCTGGTCCTCCGTTCGGGTCATGACACTACTGCACGGGTTCTACAATTAACTGAGGCATAACATGCAAATAGTCAATCCATGTCAAGGATAAGATCAAAATGGATTATGGATAACTCTAGTAAATCTACTGAGGTGACTTTCTTAAGGATTGTAACCAAATAACTTCTATACACCCGTCTAGCTACAATTGAATCATCCACTAGAGTAGAGACTGAGAAGGGTTCTAACAAGATTTTGGGACTGACTCCGAAACTACTAGCCACATAAGGTGTCACAAAAGACAAGGTAGCCCCTGTATCTAACAAAGCATATACATCAATATGGAAAACAAGCAACGTACCAGTGATTACATTCGGGGAGACCTCCTGCTCCAGGCGAGATGCTAAGGCATAGAATCTATTTTGGCGCTGACTGCCACCTATGCTAGTAGATTCCCCATGCTGGGCTGGGCGTGCAGGTGGAGCTGCTGAACCGGAAGTTGGGCCTTGGCCCCTATCATGGCCCTGTCTAGCTGCTGGGAGATCTCTGAGCATATGTCCAGGCTTTTCTCACCCGAAGCAAGCACCTGTACCCGCCAAGCACTGACCCGTGTGCCCCCAACCACACCTGCCACAAACTGGGATACTGGAATCTGAGCTTGATGCTATTCCTATCTTTTCGTGCCTAGTCCTAGATGGCACACTCATAGCTGAAGATGCTGGGGCTGAAGATCTCTGGTGGGACTGTTGTTGGTGCCCACCACCTGGCCTCGGCTGAGAGAATCTATAGTTGTTTGTCCTAGCCCTCTTGGCCTCTCTCTCCCTTAGATGCACTGCCTCCATCTATTGGGCATATAAAACTATCCGAGGGAAATCATATCCTGATGGAGCATGGCAGTTCTAAGATCCTTGTCTATAATACGCCACCCCATGAACAAACCTGCTCACTCGCACCCTCTGATCAACTACTAACTCTAGGGTGTACCTTGACAAATGAGTGAACTCAAGGGAATATTCATGCACTGTCATCTTCCCCTGTTTTAGATTGACGAACTCGGCCACCTTCAACTCCCTCATGTCACAAGGGAAGAACCGATCTAGAAAAGCGACGTGAAACTAATCCAAACTAATAGGGCCCACTCCGACTCACCTAATGTCCTTCCACTATTTAAACCAAATCTGTGCGATCCTGTTCAATTGATATGAGGCCAACTCAGCACACTGCTCTCCATTTACCCCATGACCTAGGTGATCTTCAAAATCTTGTTAACAAAATTCATATGGATCCTCATCCACCTTTGACCCAAGAAACTGTAGTGGGTTCATCCTTAGGAAATCTCTGACTCATGCTACCATCGCATTCCTGTTCTGCGGGACATGCGCCACTGACTGCTAGTTGACCTGGGCAGTTAAGGCCTGCACTAGCATCTGAATGGCTGCCCTGAATTTAGTGTGGGCAACCGGGTCCGATGCATGGTGCTCATGGACTGGTGGTGCTTGTTGGTGCCCGTCTCCATCACCATCCTCGTGACCATTTTCATTTCCATTTATTCTGTCGTTAACTCTCCAAGGAGGCATGATTCTGCAATCGCGAATAGCACGAGTTAGAATGATAGAGAGACATTTCACCGCACAACATAGATCATGAAAGACGGGAACATTTCCTAAACGTCTCGTAGCCTCTTTGTCATAATTGTGGTGCACTTCACACCCATGAAAAAGACTCTACTTAACATGGCTTTCAGACACTAGGACACTTTAAACCTATTTCTCACCAAGTTTGTCACGACCCAAACATGGGCCTGAATCGAGACACGGGACAAGAAGCCCCCAGAAACTCCAAGTCGACCCATGGAATGAAGATACATATCACTCAATCAAGTAAAGCGGAAGACTTAACATAATAACCATGGCAGAAATTCAAACATAACATAACAATCTGAATATACAACCCAAATCGGAAGCTGAATACAATCTATTGTCTTAAAAACCTCTACATCTGATGACTTGATGGAACAAGACCCCAACTAACTCTAAATCTGAAATTGAAAATACGTGAACATAACTGAATAGAAGAGGGGCCCTAGAAAAATGAGGACTCACCAATAGAGATTGAATGCTAACTCCAGAAGCTGGCTAGTGATAAGGCTGAGTTTGAAGATCGAAGCTTGTGTCATAAAACAATACAACATAGAGTATGCTGTCAGTACATGGAATGTACCGAGTATGCAAGGTAAGTAAAATCACTTAAATAAGAAAATCATTTAAAAATTGCATAATATAAACATAATCAAGACAAGAATCTGAGAGTAGGGCTTGCTTGCTATTTTCTGAAATCATGATCTGAATACAACTGAACTTTATAACTGCGTCGAATAACCCAAAGCTGAAATATGATAATCATAAGTAAAATTGAACATTGGGTCAAACCTACGTTAGAACATACATTTATACACATCATGAATGATATCATGCATAACTGAAATCATGAGGAACAATGGGAGACTCACCATATAGCCAACATTACAACGATAGAGCTTACGTGGTCCCGACTATCAAACTCAAGTGAGTAGAGCCGTCCAAAGTCTTGTCAGGGCTAATAACGCTACCATGATATTCATATCAAGCTCAATGCCCCTTGGGGTAGGGGAAAGCTCACATAGGAGGTCCCAAAATAATCCAATCATACCTACGTTGGCGCTGAGTTCTGAGGCATAGGGTTGATTTACCCTTAGCCTCTTCGGTGCTAGACACTACTCCCAACAACATGCATATGCTCTCCATCATTTTTCAACAAATTTGACCATCGTCTATTGACGAAGCTGAATGATCATGAATATATATAAATCTGAATCATACATGAGGAGCCTTGGGTCAAACCATACCACGAGCTAAACATAATTGGTAGTGTTGACTCCATAACCATGTGGTAAGCTAATTAACTTGAAATCGTACATCATACTTGAAAATATGGGCTTTCCAATACTTAAACATGCTTGAAAATACTTAATTCACTTGAAAACATGATCATAGACATGGGTAACTTGAAAATATACTTTTCATCAATAATATCTCATCATACTTGAACATTCATCATATATCTCAACTTTCATGAACTTCTCATGGATGGGAATATTAATTTATAAAGCTTGAAAACATGATTATAATTGAAAACAATGTAAAACTTTCCCTTGAATCATAATTCAATAGTAGAAACATACTTGGATCACACCCATGTAGAAAATTAGAAAATTCATGGATTGTGTTAAAACCCCGTTGGATCAACATATGGATTTTCATGAATTAGAGAGGGGATTGGGCATGGTGTGAATAAATTCATCCATTCATAACCCTACATACCTGAGATGGACTGATTTCACCACTCCCTTGATTGCCTAATGAAGGATTGAAGAAAAACTTGAAGGGACCAAGCTTGATCACCTCTCTAGCTCTCTAAGTTTTCATGCATGAGTAGGAATAGGCTAGAACTTGACTCTCTTAATACTCACTATTCATAGCATAAAACAACGTAGTTTTGGCCTTAGGACAATAGGAGTTACGGAAAAGCCCTTACTAAATTTGCAGAAAATAACTAACTGTCAATCCCCACGAGGGACTGGATGAGTCGTTACAAGGACCACGACTCGTGGTCTCCAATCATCGAGTGCACTGCCACTTTTCCTCGAGAGGTCCCCACGAGGGACTTAACAACCTGTTACTGGTGACCACGACTCATGGTCACCATTCGTTGCTTCCACTACCAAAATCTTAAATCATTAGTAATCTACTGACCAGAACTCACCCAACAAATCATGGTGATTTACCATGACTCGTGGTGTCCAATCGTGGGGTATACTGCCACTCATCCTTCATCTTCCAATTTCCCTTGACCACGGGTGACCTGATGACTTGTGGAGCTGACCACGACTCGTGGTCACACTCGTGGTCACCCAACTCTAAATTCTCCAAGTATGTCAACACCCCTCACCACGAGTCACTTAATGACTCTTGGTCAACCTGACGGGTCACATGATGACCCGTTCTATGACCTGGTGCAGAAAATCCTATTTTCTCCATTTCAACTCCCGGATCTAATCTTAGGGCTTTCGGGTATAACATAATGCATGACTTATTCGACCAACTTTATGGAGCTAGTTATTTCTCCAAGATAGACCTCAAATTAGGATACCACCAGCTCAGAGTTAGAGAATGTGACATGCTGAAATAGCCTTTAGAACTCAATATGGTCACTACGAATTTGTAGTTATATCTTTTGGACTAACCAATGCTCCAGCAGCTTTTATGGATCTGATGAACAGGGTATTCAAGTCGTACCTAGACATGTTCGTTATTGTCTTTATAGATGACATTCTGGTTTACCCCAAAATAGGGGAAGAACATGTAGACCAGCTGAGAATTGTTTTGCAGACTCTCAGGGACTGCTAGTTGTTTGAAAATTCAGAAAGTGTGAATTTTGGATAAAATTTGTTGCCTTCCTTGTCCATGTCATCTCTAGAGAGGGTATTCAAGTGGATCCTCAGAAGATAGTGGTAGTCAAGGATTGGCCAAGACCCACTTCTCCATCAGACATTAGTAGTTTCTTTAGCTTAGCCGACTATTACAGATGGTTCGTTGAAAGGTTCTATTCCATTTCTTTCCCCTTTAACCAAACTAACTTAGAAGAAGGTGAAGTATTAGTGGTCAGATGCATGTGAGAAGAGCTCTCAGGAGATGAAGACTCGACTCACCACAACCCCAGTTCTGATTCTTTTAGAAAGTTCAGATAGGTTTATGATCTACTGTTATACCTCTAGAGTTGGCCTTGGTTCTTTTCTGATGCAACACAGTAAAGTTATAACTTATGCTTCCAGATAGCTCAAAGTTCATGAGAAGAACTGTCCAACTCATGATCTTGAATTGGAAGTGGTAGTGTTCGCATTAAATATCTGGAGACACTATCTATACGGGTTTCACATGGATGTTTTTACTAATCACATGAGTTTACAGTATGTGTCCAGCTAGAAAGACCTGAATCTGCATCAAAGAAAGTAGTTAGAGTTGTTGAAAGACTACGACATGAGCATTTTGTATCACCCGAATAAGGATAATATAGTGCTGACGCCCTCAGCAGATTGTCTATGTAGAGTGTTGCTCATGTCGAAGAGGGTAAAAAGGAGCTGGAAAAGGATATCCACAGGTTGGCTTGGTTAGGGGTCCAATTAGTTGATTCGGCAGAGGGTGGAGTTGTAATGCCGAGTGGGTCAAAATCCTCCTTGGTGCTGGAGGTTAAGTCAAAGCAGGATGAAGACCCAATTTTGCTCAAGTTGAAGGAAGTAGTCCTAAGGAAAGAGTTAGAAGCATTCTCTAAAGAGGGAAATGGTGTACTCCATTACCAGGGAAGGTTGTGTATTCCAAATGTAGACAATTTGAGGCAATGGATACTAATGGAAGCTCACAACACCAGGTACTCCATTTACCCAGGTGCCACCGAGATGAACTGTGATCTACGGGAAGTCTATTGGTGGAATGACATGAAGAAGGACATTGCAGAATTCATGTCTAAGTGTCTAAATTACCAGCAGGTCGATGTTGAACATTAGAGACTTGGTGGTAGGACTCAGGATATTAGTATTCGTACATGTAAGTGGGAGGAAGTGAATATGGACTTAATCATAAGCCTACCTCGTACTCACCAATAGCATGACTTAATTTGGGTGGTTGTAGACCAGATGACTAAGTCAGCACATTTCATCACCAGTTAAGACCACAGACTAGTAGAGGATTAAGCTACACTGTACATCTGGGATTTAGTCAGATTGCATTAGATTCCCTTTTCCATCATCTCAAATAAGAGTATTCAGTTCACCTCACACTTCTAGAAGTCTTTTTATAAAGGACTTGGTACTCAGGTCAAGTTCAGCACAACTTTCCACCTACAAATCGATGGACAAGTTGAGCACATAATTCAGAAGTTGGAGGATTGTTGAGGGCTTGTGTGATCAATTTCAAGGGCAATTGATATGATCACATACCTCTCATTAATTTGAATACAACAACAACTATCACTCCAGTATTCAAATGGCCCCATTCAAGGCATTATATGGTAGGAGGTGCAGATCTCTTATAGGGTGGTTTGAGGTTGGTGAAGCTACCTTGATAGGACTTGATTAAGTACATGAGGCCATGATGAAGGTTCAACTTATCAGGGAATGGCTAAAAGCAGCTCAAAGACGACAAAAATCATATGCAGATGTAAGGAAAAGGGAGTTGGAGTTTGTTGTGGATGATTGGGTATACTTGAAAATTTCACCTATGAAAGGGGTATAAGATTCGGAAAGAAAGAGAAGCTCAATCCTAGGAACATTGGCCCTTACAAAATCCTGAGATGCATTAGCAATGTGACTTACGAGTTAGAGTTGCCTGCACAGTTAGCATCGGTGTATCCAGTCTTCCATGTGTCCTTGTTGAAGAAATGCATCAGTGACCTCACCTCAATAGTACCTCTAGAGAGTGTTGGTGTAAAGAACAGCCTCTCTTATGAAGAAGTTCCAGTTCAGATCCTAGACCGTCAGGTTCGTAAGCTGAGAAACAAGGAGGTCACTTCAGTAAAGGTCTTATGGAGGAACCAGCTGGTAGAGGGAGCTACATGGGAAGAAAAAGTGGACACGATGGCTAAATACCCTTACTTATTCCCTTCAAGCTCAACTTCAGCCTCAGGTACTAAATTTCTCCTCAATACTCTATTCAAATCTATACTCATCAGTCCTATTCAGGTCTAAATGTGTACCCTAGTTGCATAAGTTTAGCTAGTAGGTCTATCTCAGTTTGGAGTCAGTCACTCCTTTAGAAATCAGTTTATAGCTTTTAGTTCAGGATTGTAGCTCTTTCCCCAGTCTTTCAGCTAATTTAGCCTTTAGTCAAGGATGAATGATCCTAAGGGGGAGATATTGTAACACCCAAAAAGTTTTATAGACCATAACCTAGACTTAGCATGAAAAATCAGAAAGAAATCAGAAAATTTTATCTCAAAAAATGAGTCATTGTCAATACCAACGACACGGTGCCTGAGCCGTTGTTAGCCTTGCAAGTTGTCTTTCAGGAACCAATGACACATGGAACAACCCATTGTGATGAGTAAGGAGTCGTCCTGTCACTTGTTGTTACTCAGTTCAGAAACCTTTCCAAAACTCACCTTCAACAGCAATGTGCCAGATGACAAGTCATTATTTGGTGTAACGACTCGTCAAGTGAGTAATTGTCTGGGAAAGGTGAAAGGATGGAAAAATTTACAGTGGTGATGATGATCGAGGTAACGAGTCCTTAGAAGGACTAACAACTCGTCTTATGAGTTGTCAAATGGAGTTTAGACATTGTCCAAAATTTTTTTAGTGACCATGAGTTGAACCAACGACTCATTGTATCATCTAATGAGTCGTTGTTCCCTTCCTTTGGTCAAGCCCAACGCCATTAGTTTGAATACCTAGGACCAACAACTGGTCCCAATGAGTCATGTTCACCACCAATGACTCGTTGTGTGACCCGTTAGATCCCCATGAGCAGTCTTCCAGACTTTTTCCCTGGAGCATTTTCGTAACTTTTCATTATTCTAATGCCTAAACTATGTTGTTTCAGGAATAATTTCTAATGTTTTGAAGGGTTAAATGGTTCCTCTCCCTCATTCCCCACTCAAACTTTCAGATTTACGTATGTAAACTTCAGAGTTACTCTCTCAAGCAAGAGCTAGGGCTTCCAATTCTCCTCAACATTTTTGATCTTCTACTCATGGATCTCCTTCATTAGGTATGTGAGGGTTCAACAAGGGGATTCTTCCATCCTTGTGTCCCAAAATAATTTTAGAAAACTTTTTAAATTCTAGAACTAGAGAAGATCTAAAGCTAGGGTTTTCAGTTAAATAAGAGATTCCTTAAATCTTGTTAATTCCCTAATTTTACATAGTTAATCATAGTTGAAATTCATGCCCTAGTTCTCTCTATTCAATTTGCTTCCTTTATTAGGATCTTTAGCATGATTCTAAGTAAAACTTATATGATTTAGTACTCAGACAAAAATTTTGTTTTGCTACTGTAGATTTTTACTCAAATTATGAATGATTAGTACAGATACTTGAATAGACACTAATATTTTGGCATATTCAGCCTCAGAGTCTTTGTCAGCAGTCAATATACTTAGTGTTCTATAAAAAATGTCAGCAAATCAGTTTGACAAGTATCAGTCTTTGAGAAACTTAGTACACTCATTTGTATCAATGTATCAGCTTGCTAGTTGTTCTTTAGACCATTAGGACACTTTCAGATAAAACAGCTCAGACGAGTCTTAAAACATAGTTTGTTTCAGTCCTTAGACTCTCAGAACACTTTCAGATAAGTAGTTCTGACTTATATCTTAGGACATCAGTTCGAGCTATTAGCACAGTTAGATATATTTAGGATTTTCAGTGGAAGTAGTACTTAGCACCGAGCAGGCTAGGGTTCAGCATACCCAAGTTCCTAGAACTACACTGCCACCATAGGTTATTAGCTCGCTTAGGCTCCGAATAGTGATTACTCTGTTTAGCTACTATACCCTGGCAAGGTATAGTGGGCCTTCTTCGATGGGGGGTATACCTCAGACTCCACGTTTAGCTCACGTTGTTACATGTCGGTAACAGTCTCTCACTAACACAACACTGTTCAGTCCAATTCAGTCATGATTCTCAATTCAGTTCAGTTCTTTAGATCTCAGTCTATTTTACAGTATTCGGTGCAACTTACTATTACTCAATATGTGTATGTTTTAGTTCTTTCTTGCATACTCAGTAAATTCAAAGTACTGATGCATATTTTATATGTTATATCATTTTATGATATAGGCTCAAGTACCAAGCCCCAGCACTGCAGCTAGTCACTCGGCAACTTCCAGCAGCTTCATTGGTGAGCCTTCATCTTCTGAGGACCGGAGTGTCATTTTCATTTATATTTTTTTCTTATTTAGTTTCAGACAATTGGAATTAGCTAGGGGCTTGTCCTGGAAACTCATTAATTCATTTTTCTTGAAGGCTTTCAGATAGTGTTATAGATTCTTCTAGATTTTTCAGTGCATGATCAAATTTTGTAATATAATTCAGCAGTAGTTATTTCTTTTATTAGCTTTCGCTCTTCTATAATTATTTTCAGCAAATTAGTTTTTAGTAGGATATTCTCTACCAGGGTCTGCTTGGGGTCACTTGTGACTCTAAGTACCATATCACGTATAGGGTGTGAACTCTGATCATGACACGTATGTACAATGGGTTAGCTTGGAGCCATTCATCGTTCTAGGTCTCGTGTCCCAATTCGAGGTCCATGCGCAGGTCGTGAAATACTTAGTATTGTAGCAAAGGTTTAGGTGTGTTCTAAGGAGTCTGAAAACTGCGTTATATAGAATCTTTTCCATGGCTGTGAAGCATGACACACTTATAGAGAATAGGCTACGAGACATTTTAGGAAACTTCCCTTCTTTCATGATCTATGTCATGCAATGAAGTACTTCTCTCTACTCCTCTAACTCGTGTTATACGAATTTGCAAAAATATGTCTCCCCTCCATGTCAACGGAAGAATAAATGGCCATGGAAATGCCAACGGAGATGGGCATTAGCCAGCCTTATCAGCCCTAGAGGATCCCTTACCTGAGTAGGTGACTCACACCGAGTTTACAGCTACTTTTCAAATGTTGGCCCAGGATATGACAGTCCAGGTCAACCAAAGGTTGTGGCTCATGTGCACCAAAATAGGAATGCGGCGGAAGCTAGGGTGCGGGACCTCATCAGGATGAACCTACTTGAGTTTCATGGGTCAATGGTGGGCGAGCATCTACAAGAGTTCATAGAGGAGGCTCAAAATATTTCCCAGGTTAGGGGTGTTTTGGGAAATAAAAGTGTAGACTTGGCCTCCTATCAGTTGAAGGGGGTTGCTCATGTATGGTTCTAATAGCGGAGGAGAGCAGGGGAGTTGGTGCAGTCCTCATTGGTTGGGATGAGTTTTTATGGCTTTCTTTGACAGATACTTCCCCCGAGAGTTAAGTCAAAAAAGTTCATCAATTTAAAGGAGAATGATATGACTGATCAGGAGTATGTCCTCAAGTTTACTCGATTGTCCATGTATGCCCCTGAGATGGTTGCTGATCTGAGGGCTCATATGAGCAAGTTCATGAATGGGGTTGTAGATTCACTAGTCAAGGAGTGCAAGACCGCCATACTGACCAGTGATATGGATATCTCCTGATTGATTATTTCTACCGAGCAGATAGAGGCAGAGCAAATGAAGGAGAAGGAGAGAGAGGCCAAGATCGCCAAGACAGGGAGCTACAAGCATTTCTAGTAAAGGTCAGGAGGAGAGCATCACCCACAGTCTCATCAGAGGTAATCAGCCCCAGCTCCATCATCAGCTAGTGTTCCATCCAGACCCAAGGGTGATCAGAGGGGCTGAGAGTCAAGCTCTTAGGGTCAGGGAAGCATGATTCCCAGCTTGTAGGAAGTGCAATAGGAAGCACCCTAGAGAGTGCTGGGCTTGCTCAAATGTTTGCTTCGGGTGTGGGCAGCTCACACATATGCTCAGATATTGTCCTTCAGCTAGGTAAGGTGATGGTAGAGGCTATGCCCCAGCCACTACTTCAGCAGCTTCAATAGCTCGTCCATCACAGCAGGGAACTTTATGTACTTTAATCTAGTCAGGAGCAAGAGTGCTCACCTGATATGATCACTGGTATGCTAAGAATCTTCCATCTTTATTTTTGTGCATTGTTAGACCCAGGTACTATATTGTCCTTTATGACTCCTTATGTTGCTGTTAGTTTCGATATCAGTCCCAAAACCTATCAGAACCCTTCTCTGTCTCCACTTTTGTTAGTGAGTCAGTTTTAGCTCGACGGGTATACAAAAATTGTCCTACCGTGATTCTTCGGAAAGTCACCTTAACCGACTTAGTGGAGTTAGATATGTCCAATTTCGGTGTTATCTTCTATACAGATTGGTTTCATGTTTGATATACTTCAGTTAATTGTAGAAATCATGCAGTAGAGTACCATTTTCCAGGTGAACTTGTCCTAGAGTGGAAGGATAGTTTAGTTGTGCATGCACGTCGCTTTGTTTCCTATCTTAATGCTAGAAATATGATCTCCAAGGGTTGTGTATACCATCTAGTTCGAGTTAAGGATTCTACATATGAGACCCTAACTCTTCAACCAATTATTGTAGTATGTGTGTATCTAGAGGTGCTCCCAGATGATCTATCGGGAGTACCTCCCAAGTTGGAGAGTGAATTTGGTATTGATCTTCTCCCTGATACGCAACCCATATCCATTCCTCCTTAAAGAATGGTTATAGCTGAGCTAGAGGAGTTGAAAGGCAGTTGAAAGATCTCCTAAATAAGGGTTTCATCAGGCCTAGTAAGTCCCTATGGGGTTCCCCAATTCTCTTTATTCAGAAGAAGGATGGCTCTCTTAGGATGTGCATTGATAATCGACAGCTGAACAAGGTCACAATCAAGAATAAGAATCCCCTCCCCGGGATTGATAATATGTTTGACCAGCTTCAGGTTGGTAAGTACTTTTCATAGAAAGACCTCAGATCCGGCTATCATCAGCTCAAAGTTAGGGAGAGTGACATACCAAAGACAACTTTTAGGACTTGGTATGGTCACTATGAGTTTGTGATTATGTTTTTTGGACTAACGAATGCTCCTGTAGCTTTCATGGACCTGAAGACTAGGGTTTTCAAACAGTACTTGGATATGTTTGTGATTATCTTCATAGATGATATCCTTATATACCCTCAATGTAAGGAGGAGCATGTCACTTATTTAAGAATTGTGTTGCAGACTCTCAAGGGTCGTCAGTTATTTGCTAATTCAGCATTTGTGAGTTTTGGCTACACACAGTAGCATTCGTAGGTCATATGGTGTCTAGTGAAGGTTTGCAGGCAGACTCTCAAAAGATAGAGATCGTGAAAAATTTGCCTAGGCTTGTCCGTGCCACAGATATTCAGAGCTTTTTGGGTTTAGCTGGCTACTACATGATGTTCGTAAAGGGATTTTCAACCATTACAGCACCCTTGACTAAGTTGACCCAGAAGAAGGTCAAGTTTCAGTGATCAGATGCTTGTGAGAAGAGTTTTTAGGAGTTAAAGACTCGACACACTTTAGCCCCGGTATTGAGCCTACCGAAGGGCACATAAGGTTTCATTGTATGTTGTGATGCCTCTAGGGTTGGTCTTGATTATGTGTTGATGCATCATGGTAAGGTTATTGCGTATGCCTCAAGACAACTTAAGAATCATGAAAAGATTTACCCAATGCATGACCTAGAGATGGCAGCGGTGGTGTTTGCCTTAAAGATTTGGAGGCATTATTTGTATAGGGTGCATATGGATGTGTTCACAGACCACAAGAGCCTATAGTATGTGTTTACCCTGAAGGATCTAGATTTACAACAAAAGAGATGGCTAGAGCTTCTCAAGGATTATGACATGAGTGTCCTTTATTATCTGAACAAGGACAATGTAGTAGAAGATGCTCTTAGTAGGCTTTCCATGGAGAGTGTATCCCATGTCGAGAATGGGAGGAAAGTGTTGGTCCATAGGCTTGCTCGTTTAGGACATTTACAAATTCATCAGATGGTGGTGTTATTATTCAGAATGGGTCGAAATCTTCATTGGTGATGGAAGTTAAAGCAAGGCAAGATGAGGATCCTATACTAGTGAAGTTGAAGGAAGAAATCCAAAATCATAAAGTGGAGGCTTTCTACCAAGGTGGAGATAATGTACTCCGATATCAAGGCCGATTGTGTGTTCTAATTGTAGAGGACTTGAGAGAACGGACATTGAGTGAGGCTCATGGCTCTCGGTACTCTATGCATCTAGGCACCGCCAAGAAGTACTGTGACCTACGAAAAGTCAATTGGTGGAATGGAATGAAGAAGGACATAGAGAAATTTGTGTCTACGTGTCTGAATTGGCAATAGGTGAGGGTCGAGTATCAGAAACTCGGAGTTATGCCTCAGGACATCAGCATTCCTACGTGGAAGTGGGAAGAGATCAATATGGACTTTATTATAGAGTTTTCTCGTACACACTGACAGTATACTCTATATGGGTGAATGTAGACAGCTTGACCAAATCAGCTCACTTCTTACCTGTCAAAACTATAGATTCAGTCGAGGATTATACTAGACTCTACATGTAGGAATTAGTTCGGTTGCATGGAGTTCCTTCGTCTATTATCTCATATAGGAGTACTCAGTTCACCTTTCAGTTTTGGAGATCATTTCAGAATGGCCTTAGTACTAAAGTGAAGCTTAGCACAACTTTTCACCCATAGATAGATGGTCAGGTCGAGCGAACCATTCAGACTCTTGAGGACATGTTGAGAGTGTGTGTGATTGATTTCAGGGGAAGTTGAGATAATCACTTGCCTCTCACCAAGTTTTTCTATAATAATAGCTATCACTCAAGTATTCAGATGGCTCCATTTGAAGCTCTTTATGGCGGAGGTGTAGATCACCTATAGATGATCCGAGGTAGGTGAGGCTACATTGATAGGGCCCGATTCAGTTCATGAGGCCATAGAGAAAGTTCAGCTTATTAGAGAAAGGTTGAAAATAGCTCATAGTCGTCAGAAATCTTATGCGGATATTAGAAAGAGAGAGCTTTAGTTTGAGGTCTATGATTTGGTGTTGTGAAGGAGTCTCCCATTAAAGCAGTTATGAGGTTTAGTAAGAAAGGAAAGCTTAATCCCAGATATGCTAGTCCCTATAAGGTTCTGAGGCGAGTTGGCAAGGTGGCATATGAAGTGGAGCTACCAGTGGAGTCAGCTTCCGTGCATCTAGTTTTCCATGTGTCTCTACTGAAAAACTGCATTGGTGATTCAGCTTTGGTGTTCTAGTAGAAAGCATTGGGGTGAAGGATATCCTTACCTATGAAGAGGTTCTAGTTGAGATCCTCGATCGTCAGGTTTGGAAGTAGAGGATCAGGGAAGTAGCATCAGTGAAGATTTTCTAGAGAAATTAGCTTGTTGAGGGAGCTACTCGGGAAGCTGAAGCAGATATAATGGTTAAATACCCGCATATTTTCCCTTATCGTTCAGTTCCAACATGTGGTATCAGTTTCCTCCTTAGTATTCCATTTAGTTTCATGTCAAGTTTATGTCTCTTTGTTCCTTTCATGTCATAGCATGCATGTATCTTTCATTAATTAAGTTCAGTCATGTAAATCAGTCTGGAGTCAGTCACTCCGTCATTTTTCAACTATTGGTGTTCAGTTTTGGGTGCAATTCCTTCCCTAGCTTTCCAAAATTCTTAATCTACATTCGAGGAAGAATGTTCCCAAGGGGAAGATAATGTAACACCCCAAAAGACTCTAACATCAGACCCAAGGACTGAAATGGAGAAAACAGGAAAACCTGCTTTAGGTTATAGAACGAGTCATCATGTGACTCGTCAAGTGACATGATAGGTCATTGTTTGATCTATTACATGGGAAGCATAGGTGAAAAGATGAATTTTAGAGAATCTCGACAACTGGTTAGATGACCCGTTAAGTGATGACGAATCGTCAAGTGACGCATCAAGAAAAGATCAAAAAAATGGAAAAAATTGGCCAATGGAAACAAATTAAGAGACGACCCGTCAAGTGTCCTAAAGAGTTTGGGCCACTCATTGGGACTGCCAGAGAGATTTTTTTCAGTCATGTTTTTAAGGGTGCTTTCATAATTTCTAAGTCCCTAATTCTTAAACAAGTCATTTTAAGTTTCTAAAAGGGTGTTTTTAAGGATTTTAATTATCCTAAACTCTCATTCTACTCCTAACACCCCTAATTGAAGATCAAATCGCCTCAAAAGGAGCTAGGGTTTCAATATCTGCTTCATCTCAATTTCCTTTGGATTTCCAATCAAGTTGAGCATTCTTCAAGCTTAGATGTGTAGGGATATTAATGGGGGAAACCCTTCCACCCTCATGCCCTTCTCAAGCTAAATTCCATGATCTCTACTTCTCAAGTTCTAAATTGTGAAATTCTATGGTTTGACCCAATTCAATGCAATTATCCATGATCTCTTTATGGGTTCAATTCTATCATGTTCTAACTGATGATTTATGGTTATTAGGATAGATTTAACACTCCAATTCCTCATGAATGAATGATTTCGAGCTTATGATGATTTTTCCCTATCATGCATGATTTTTGAATTTCAAGTTTATGGGCCCATGATTTCTAGTATGATGAATTATCAAAGTATGCATGAATGTTTATGAATTCTTAAACTTATGATTCTCTCTCTCTCTCTCTCTCTCTCTATATATATATATATATATATATATTTTTTTTTTTTTCTTATTTGGGACCTCTCAAGAGAGCGCTCCCCCGCCCAAGGGCACACCAGTGATATCACACCTCCATCGATCTTTACCCTGGAAAGGCTTAGGACGGCTCTACCCACTTGAGCGAGATAGTTGAGACATCACGTAAGCTCTATCGTGATGGTGTCGATTATGATGAAGCCTCCCATTGTTCCTCATTTTTTATGTTACTCATGTTCATGTTTTATGATATTATGTTTTATAGCATATTTGACCCATTGATCAGTTTATGAGTTTTCACTTATGATTACAAGTATGGTATACTACATAATTTCTATTTCTAATCCTTGGGTCATTATTCTCATCTTATGAAGAATAGTTCATGATTATGTTTATTTTAGGAATATGGCTTTTAGTATGTTGTCCTTACACTCATGTTCTATCTTTTTTTATATTCATGATTTCAAAAGTTTTACTAGCATGTTTTAATTTCTCTACATACTCAGTAAATTTAAAGTACTAACCGCGTACTCTATGATATATAATCTCATGATATAGGTTCGAGCGATCAGTCTCATCCTTGTCGTTAGCCCGCTCCCATATCATACCAGCTCTGTTCTTGCCTAGGTGAGTCCTCATCTTTTGAGGACATTTATTAGTTTAGGCTTTCTGTTTTGACTTTTAGTTTCAGATAAAGCGAGCTAGTTGGGGGTATTGTCCCATCAGCTCATCTTATGTTTAGAGGCTTTCAGACAGCTATGTAGTAGATGATTGGTGTTCTTGACTTTTGTTCTTTCTCATGTTTTTATGATTATATATCCTAGACATCCGCTTGTGTTATGTTTATGTCTTACTTTCCACTTAAAATACGCCCTTATTCATGCTATGTATATACCATGGGTTAGCTTGAAGCCATTCTTGGTTCTAGGTCTTGTGTCACGGTTCGGGTCCATGCTCGGGTCGTGACACCTCGAGCGAAGGAAGCACTATATTGAGAGGTCCTAAATACGAATATATACCTACGATGGTGCATAGTTATGTGACCTGGGTCCTTGGAATCCTTGGCCTACTCGGTGCTAGACATTACTCCAAAAACATGTATATCACTCATAATCATATTGTTAAAATATAGCTTAAATTTATATCTTGGAGTCCTGTCTCCGAACATCTCCGTAAAACTGATCTTGTAAGTCGTGGCTAAAAATCATGGTGGAACATACTTGACTTTACATGGGCTTACCCAAATCATGAAATCTTACATACTTGAATAATGCTTCATAAATTCAAAATCATAGAATCATAAGTTTAAGAATTTGTAAACGTTCAAGCATACTTTGACAATTCATCATACTTGAAATCATGAGCCCATAAGCTTAAATTTCATAAATTATTCATAATAGGAAAAAATCATCATAATCTTGAAATCATATATTCATGAGGAATTTGAGAGTCAAATCTACCATAATAACCATATTTCATCAAATGCAACACAAGAGAATTGAACCCATAGAGATATCATGGATGATTGCATGAAATTGGGTTAAACCCTAAAATTTCACAATTTAAAACTTGAAAAGCAGATATTATGGAATTTAGCTTGAAAATGGAATGAGGGTGGAAGGATTTCCCCCATTCATAACCCTACATACCTAGGCTTGAATAATCCCCAACTTGATTGGAGATCCAAAGGGAATTGAGATGTAGAAGATAATGAAACCCTAGCTCCGATTGAGGGAATTTAATCTTCACTTAGTGGTGTTAGGAGTAGAATGAGAGTTTAGGATGAATAAAACCCTTTAAAACCCTTTTAGAATCTTAAAAGTACTTAATTTAGGAGTTAGAAATCTAGGAATCACGAAAACACCATTAAAAACCCAACTAGAAAAATCTCTCTGGCAGTCCCAACGAGTGATCCGACGACCCGTTAAGATACTTGATGAGTCGTCACTTGATACCTTAGCACTGGCCAAGTTTTCCCATTTTCTTATCTTTTCTTGACCCCTCCACATAATGATTCATCACGACACTTAACTAGTCATCAAGACTCTCTGAAACTTAGCTATTCACCAACCTTTCTCACTTAACAGGTTACGTAACTAATAACGTCCAAATTCACTCCTCGCAAGGATGGAGTGTAAACGTCGTTGGAAAAATAAATATACCCAATGAGTGTCATGGTCGAATCCCATAGGGAATAGTAGTTAATCATGCAAGAGTTGTCTATCAAATTGAAGTAACTTGCATCAATGTCTCAACAACATTAACATAAAAATTAGGGAATTGCAACTTTTCAATTGAACTACAAAATTTGCTCATGAAAATAGGGACAAAGTGTAGATAATACCAAAGGAGAGAATACTAGGTGTGTGAAATTACCAGGGCATCATCGGATTGGGATTATTAATAGCTCCTAGCATTCCTCTGTAGTATAATTAGTTGTGGACGAGGTGGCCCCTTACGTTTTTCAACCAATTAGGTGCCTTATACCTCGGGTTTTCTCAAACCCCAACATCCTTTTCACAACAACTGCATCAACTTGGGTAAAAATCAACTATCTCTAGCTTTGATTCTGAATGGGTATTTGGCAATGGGTTTAGGCTATCTCTAGCCCAACCCGACATGATCAACATCCAATTACCCATTAATATTTTATCACCCATACTCTAAACTCCTTTTTCAAGAAAAAATAGAGTTAGTAAGTACAACCCACATTTGAAACTATGAGTATTTAGATTAAAACTTATATGAAACACTAGAATTATACTAATTGAGTAAATCTAAGATCAATTGAACAATACCCAATCCAAATCAAGCCCAATCATTCACACCCCTAGCAAGGAATTTAGCTACTCCTATAAGTAGAAGAACACATTGCATTCAATAATAATTCAATATCCATTCAACAAAATAAGTAAGAAAAATTCAAGTACAAAGTTCTGATATCCAGTGGAGTTTTCTACCTTTTCAAAGAAGTAGATGAGTGCTTCTCTCTCTACTTCTCTCTAATTCATTTCAATGCCAATAGAATAATAATGGAATAGAATGTTTAGTTACTTTTTGAGATGTACAAAATTAGGATACAAAAATTCTCCTCTTTTTTTGAGCTGGACACTTTTTCCCTTTTCTGATGGACGTCACTTGTGAGACACTGGCGCTTCGTTGGTGCTAGTCCGAGGTCCGCCGGTCTGTCACAGCTTCTGGCTAGTGATTTCCAGAACAATTTGGTGTTGCCACCGACGGTTCATCAGTACTGATCTGTGGCCCCCCGGTAGCCAATCATCCTAAGCACAGTAGGTATCTGCGGTCCACCAGCGTTTCACCGGTGTCCTCCGGTGAAACGCCAATCCTCGTTTCCAATTTACTGTTTTTTTCTCATTTCATGCTTTTTCTACTCAAGTTAAATACATGCAAAGATCAAGGAGAAAGAGCAAAAATCCACCTAAAAACTTTAAAACCGAGCAAAAACTCATGTCTAAGAGCCCAATGAGTTGGTAAATTACTAACACATCAAACCCCCAAACTTTAACCATTGCTTGTCCTCAAGTAATGCAGTTCTTTATAGCGAGCAATTGGAATAGAATGTTAAACCATATGAGATTAGGAACTAAGGACCACTAAACCTATGACAACCTAAAAGTTTCTCACTAACTCGAGGAAAAAGAGAAGAGACTCCCCCAAAACATGTTGCAAAAGTTTCTAAGAGGTAACCACAATGAATAGGCATGATTCACAATTGTTTTCATTCTTCAAAACTAGGGCATGGTTTAACAAAACAAGCACACATAACATCTCAAATCATTACAATTCACATTCAAAGCTTGCCTTGAAGCTCACAACACTAGTGTCCCAATCACTTCTTCGCACCAATGCAAGCATGTTCTCAAAGGGGGTGATGCCACTCACAAGAAGAAAAAATTTCTTTTTATCAACAAGAAATGCACACACAAGGGATTATAGAATTTGACAATAATGCTCACTCTTATACAGAAATTCCATGCACACAACTTGACCCATAGGCTTGGTCTTCGTGTAACTCGCCACTAATGTAGAGTTGCTACACTCAAAATCAATTGGAACTTGGTGGTCATGATGAAGGCTAGGGGTTAAGGTAGGATAAACAATGAGTTTTAGTGGTTAGAACCTCCCTAATGCCTATTTATGAACATTTTGAACATCCCATCACAGTATGGAGATTATTCCACCTTATCTCTCCTTACTCATCATCTTCATCTTTTGTTTAACAAGATCCACCTTTATAACACTTTTGGATTCCACATTCGGCCTCATGTAAGCAAGAGATAACACCTTTCACTATTATTTCTCTTTTCAATGATCACGGTTTTTCAACCAACCTATTCATTCAGTTTTAATCACAATTTGGTGCTACCTCATATTGAAGCTATCACATTTCTCCCTTTTCTTGTGAACCCCCAAACTTAGGCTTTTGCCTCATTTTCACACATTTCCTTATCTCTCCCTATTCCTAGGCTTACAACCCTAAATTTCATTCTTTCTCTAGTAGCACTAGGGAGGATAGGTTCCAAAGACTAGGATTAAAAAAGTTCATTAGTCTTGATGTAGTTTCTAATAAAAAGGGTCAAAGGCTCAACATTGGAAAGAAAAGGAAGATGTTTAAGGAGCTCATTTTGGGTGAAGAGACTAGCAATAAAAATCCTAAAATCATGTTCTAAGTGCAACTACCTCTAGGATTTCGCCTTGAAGCACAGATAGGGCAAGTTCTAGACAAACGTATATGCATGAGAATCATTCAATCAGCCTCACCACAAAGGCATAACACCCGAAGGAGTTCACACAATACATCTGTCAAAACCCGGAAGCTTAAATAAATAAACCATTTATGAAAAACTGAATAATAAAAGCTTTTACATCTAAAGCAAAACTGAAAGTCTGAATATATGTCTGAAAGCCATCTATATTTGATGAGTTGCTGGGATAAGCCCCTAGCTAACTCTAGAGTCTAACTATATGAAAATAACTGAAGAAAATGAACATCATCCTTGAAGGATGAGGACTCACCACTCGTACAGCTAATATCACCTCGGGAAGATCTACTAACGGTGTTGAGACTAAGAACTTGCAGCTGTATCATAATACGATACAACATAGAAAGTATGCATCAGTACATTGAATGTACTGAGTAAGTGGGAGAAAAATACAACATAAAGGAATAAATAATTGAACTACAATGACATGCAATGACCAACTGAAAAAATGAAACTAAATAAACTAAAACATATCTGGAATGGTCAAAATGACCCTATTTGATGGACATACACATGCCCTGAATTTGAGATACTGATTTGAACTAACTGTGAAATTTGAAACTGTTCTGAGCTGAGCTAAACTGAGACTTGTACTGACTAGTGGGAGAGTCTATAACCGATATATAACCACGTGAGCTAGATGTGGAGTTTGATGTATACACCCCATCGATAGAACCCAATATACCTTGTTAGGGTATAAAGGCATGAACTGGGTGATCACAAGTTTGGGGCCATGAGGCCAATAAAATAACCTACGGCGACAATGTAGTTCTAGGAACCTGGGTCTCGCTGGAACCCCGCTCCCCTTGGTTCTAAGTCCTACTCCCACTGGATAGTCCTAGACTGACCATTAAGCTGATAGCTCGAAACTGGGGTCCATGACTAAGTCAGGGATACTTATCTGGAAGTACCCTGAGAGTCTTATTGGACTAGATTCTGTAACTGGTGTTATAGGACTAGCCAAAGCTGCTTATCTGGAAGCATCGTAACCGTTTAAACAACAAACTGAAACTGAAGCTGGGGGTTCTATGATAGGTCAAAGCTGCTTATCTAGAAGTGTCATAACTATCTAAAGAACCACTAAAATCTGATATCTGTGTCTAATAACTAATAACTGGGAGGCACCACTGACACCTCAACAAAAGATTGTAGTCATACTGATCAGCTGACATTTCTGGATAATACTGAGTATGCTAATAATTTAACCGAGACTGGAATAACATGCATCTGACTGGGATTTCAATACTTTCTAACAATATGGAAGTCCCAAAACTGATAAAATCAAGCCATAGGGAAAACTAGTCCAACATGCAAGATTCTAATTTACTGAACTGAGAAACTAGGGCTAAATCATTCCACTAAATGCTAGTTTCACAAAATTTCTATAAATTAGGAATAATAAAGCAGCTAATATCATGAATAATATTCCACTTGAAATCTTAAAGAATTTTTCTAAAAACTTTCTAAATTTTGAATCTATAGGGTTGTAACTGATAGAAAAATTAGAGAAGGATTTTGGGGACACAAGGGAAGAACAATTTCCTTGTTAAATTTCCACATACCTAGTGAAGAATTCCTGAGGAAATCCTTGAGATATTCTGAGAAGAAGTAGTCAAATGCCCTAGCTCTTCTCTGTGCTTCCTGACTGTTTCTACGCTTTAGACTTGAGGGAATAAGTGGAATAAAGGGGGAAATGTCATTCTACCACTTTAACTCCCTCCTAAATGAGCCCAAAACGATAGGTTTTTAATATTAAAAGTCTAGTAAGTTATAGAAATAACCCAGGAAAAAAATCTAGAAAACTGCCCGAAGGATCCAACGAGCCCACAATGGGTCGTTGGTCGAAACCATGGCCCATTGGAACCAACCGTTGGTCCTAGGTCCAAAAACTGAGCTCACTAGAATGGGACCACGGGAGGATACAATGACTCGTTGGGATAACCAACGGGTCATTGGTACCTCTCATTGTCACTGGTATGGAAATCTAGGCCCTAAGACAATGGTTACCACAACGACTCATTGGTAGAACAAACGGGTCATTTCATTGACTCATGGTCAACACTATTAGGGCCTGGGAGTTGGTTATGGGTGGTAGAAACGGCTTGCTCATAGGAACCATGAGCCGTTAGTTCCACCCGTTGCCTCTGGGAAAAGTCAGGTAGGCTTCTGAGGTTGGGACCCAACGAACGACAAGACGGCTCATTGCTTCTCCCAACGAGTCATCCTATGCCTCATTGGTTCCCTTAAAGGATCTATTGAGATGAAAATGACTCAGACAATGGCCAATTAGAGGTGACAATGAATCCGTTCTGGTTTCCCCTGTTTTTTCTTGCAAGGTTTATGTTTGGTCTAGAAATTTTTGGGGTGTTACAATATCTCTCTCTTGGATCATTCATCCTCGAATGAAGGCTGAAACTACTAGAAAACTAGGAAAAGAGCTGCAATTCCCAAACTGAGACTATGAGCTTGTTTCTGAAGGAGTAGCTGATTCCTAACTGACCTAACCATGCTAACAGAGTTGATGCAACTAGAATGCACATAGAAAATCTTAATAGAGCTGATGAGTACAAAACTGAACAGAGTACTGAGGAGGGATTTAGTACCTGATTCTGGAACTGAACTGGAAGGGAATAAGATGGGATATCTAGCCATCATGTCTGCTTCTGCCTCCCATGAGGCTCCCTCAACTAGATGGTTTCTCCACAAGACTTTCACTGAAGCGACTTTCTTGTTTCACAGCTTACGAACCTGACAGTCAAGGATCTGAATTGGGACCTCTTCGTAAGAGAGACTATATTTTATTCCCACACTATCAAGTGGCACAACTAAAGTTGGATCACTGATGCACTTCTTCAATAGTGACACATGGAAGATTGGGTGCATAGATGCTAACTCTGGAGGTAGTTCTAACTCATATGCCATACTGTCAATTCACTTCAGAATTTTGTAGGGTCCTACTTATCTCGGATTGAGTTTTCCTTTCTTACAAAGCCTCATCACCCCTTTCATGGGTGAAATTTTTAGATAAACCCAATCATCCATTAACAACTCTAACTCTCTTCTCCTCACATCAGTATAGGATTTCTGTCGGCTTTGCACTGTTTTCAACCTCTCCTTGATACATTGCACCTTTTGCATAACTTTATGAACTGATTCTAGCCCTATAAGGGTAGCTTCACCAACCCCAAACCACCCTATAGGAGACCTACACCTCCTACCATATAATGCCTCAAATGAGCCATCTGGATACGAGAGTGGTAGTTGTTGTTTTACGCAAACTTGATGAGAGGTTGGTGATTATCCCAACTGCCCTTGAAATTGATCACACATGCTCTTATCATATCTTCCAAGGTTTGGATAGTCTGCTCAACTTGTCCATTTTTCTACGGGTGAAAAGTTATGCTGAGCTTGACCTGGGTACTGAGTCCTTTTTGAAATGACTTCCAGAAATGCAAGGTGAACTAGGTACCTCCATCTAAAATATTGGATAAGGGATCCCCATGCAGTCTGACCAACCCCAGGATATATAGCCTAGCATAATCCTCAGCTAAGTCTATAGTTTTAACTGGGAGAAAATGTGTTAACTTGGTCATCTGGTCTACTATCACCCAAATTGAATCATGTTGTCGATGAGTGCGAGGTAGACATGTAATAAAGTGCATATTCATTTCTTCCTGCTTCTATGTGGGTATGCTGATATCCGGAGTCATAGCCCCTATCTCTGATGTTCCACCTTAACCTGCTGGCAGATCGGGCACTTAGCAACAAATTCTGCTATGTCTCTTTTCATGCCATTCCACTAGTAAATATCCCGTAGATCACGGTACATATTAGTGGCACCTGGGTGATAGAATATCTTGAACTGTATGCTTCAGCCAGTATCTACTGTCTCAAATCACCTACATGCAGTACACACATCCTACCATGGTAACGGAGTACACCATCTCCCCCTTTGGAGAAAGCCTCCTATTCTTTTCTGAGAACTGCTTCCTTTAGCTTAAGCAGTATGGGATCTTCATCCTGCCTTGACTTAACTTCAATGATTAATGAGGAATCTGATCCACTCTGCACAACTACTCCGCCCTCAGCTGAATCAACCAATTATACTCCCAACCGAGCTAACCTGTGAATATCCTTTGCCAGTTCCTTTTTGCTCTTTTCATCATGAGAATGCTCCCAATAGACATCCTACTTAGGGAATCAGCCACCACATTGGCATTTCCTGGGTGGTACAGCACACTCATGTCATAGTCCTTCAATAGCTCCAACCACCTTCTCTGACAAAGATTTAAATCTTTCTGACTGAAGATATACTGAAGGCTCTTATGATTGGTGAAAACATCCACGTGAGCCCCGTAAAGGTAATGCCTCCATATTTTCAATGCAAACACCACTGCGGCCAACTCAAGGTCATAGGTCAGATAGTTCTTTTCATGAACCTTGAGCTATCTGGAGGCGTAAGCTATCACCTTACCCCTTTGCATCAGAAAACAACCAAGTCCAAATCTGGAAGTGTCCCAATACACCATGAAACCATATGTTCCTTCCGGTAAGGTTAACACTGGAGCGGTAGTGAGTCGAGTCTTCAACTCCTGGAAACTCTTCTCACACGCATCTTACCTCTGAAATTTCACCTTTTCCTGAGTTAACCTTGTTAGAGGAGATGCAATAGAGGAAAAACCATCCACAAAATGTTGGTAATAGCCGACCAGGCCCAAGAAACTTTTAATTTCGGTTGGGGAAGTAGGTCTTGGCTAGTCTTTCACCATCGCTATCTTTAAGGATCTACCTGAATACCCTCACCTGAGACCACGTGACCAAGGAAAGGCATGGACTTCAATCAGAATTCACATTTTCTAAACTTAGCGAACAACTGGCGGTCTCTAAGCGTTTGTAGCACTATCTTCAGATGGTTAGCATGTTCTTCCTCGCTTCTAGAGTATACCAGAATATCATCAATGAATACAATGATGAACATGTCTAGATATGGATTGAAAACCTTGTTCATCAGGTCCATGAAAGCTACGGGGGCATTAGTTAGTCCGAAGGACATAACCACGAATTCGTAGTGACCATACCGAGTTATGAAAGCTATTTTTAGTATGTCACATTCTCTGACCCTTAGCTGATGGTACCCCGACCTGAGATCTACCTTGGAGAAACAACTGGCTCCTTAAAGCTAATCGAAAAAGTCGTCAATCTTGGGTAGGGGATACCTGTTCTTAACTGTGACCTTATTCAACTGACGGTAGTCGATATACATTCTGAGGGTACCATATTTCTTTCCAACGAATAATACTGGAGCACCCTATGGAGAGATGTTGGGCCTGATGAAACCTTTATAAAGGAGGTCTTTTGGCTGCTCCTTCAACTTCTTAAGCTCATCTAGAGCCATTCTGTAAGGAGGGATGGAGATGGGTTGAGTGTCTAGAAGAAGATCTATGCCGAAGTCTATTTCCCGCTCAGGAAGGACTCTAAGAAGATCTTCGGGAAACACATCAGGGAAATTGCTGACAATTGGAATTGACTGGATACTTGGGGTCTCAGAGCTGGAATCTTTGACCCAAACTAGATGATAAATACACCCTTTAGAAATAAGCTTTCTGGACTTAAAGTAGGAAATAAACCGACCCTTAGGTGCTGAACCACTGCCTGTCCACTCTAAAGCTAGCTCATTAGGGAACTAAAATCTGATGACTCTAGTTCTGCAGTCGACTGAGGCATAACCAGAGTGTAACCAATCCATGCCAAGAATGAGGTTGAAATCAACCATGTCTTGCTATATGAGATCAGCTGGAATGACCTTATTCAAGATTGAGACTGGGAAGTTTCTATATACCCGGCTAGCTCTACCTGACTCACCAACTGGGATAGAGGCTGAGAATGGTTCTGAGAGGACTTCTGGACTGATGTCAAACTGGACAGCTACATAGGAGTCATGAACAATAGTGTGGCTCCTGGATCTAGTAGGATATACGCATATTGATGGAAAAGAGAAACACAATGACTCATTGGTAAAACCAACGGGTCATTGCATCGACTCGTGATCAACACTGTTAGGGCCTAGGACTTGGTTATGGGTGACAACAATAGCTCATTGGTAGGAACCAAGAGCCATTAGTTCCACTCGTTGTCTCTGGGAAAAGTCAGGTTAGGCTGTTAAGCTAGGAATCCAAAAGACAACAGGATGGCTCGTTGCTTCTCCAAATGAGTCGTCCTATGCCTCGTTCGTTCCCCCGAAGGAAATTTGCTGAGCTGACAATGACTCAAACAACAACCCGTTGGAGGTGACCACTTGTTTAGGTCATTCAGCAATAAAATTTTCTAGTTTCCTCTAGTTTTTCTTGCAAGGTTTGAGTTTTGTCTAGGAAAGTCTCGGGGTGTTACAATATCACCACAGCTAAATTATGATTTTATCATAATTGAACTAGCGAATCAACAATCCAAACAAGGAATGTGCAATATATGATAAGAGAGTGCTATATTCTTCATTTCAAATGCCCCATTTCTTCGAAATTTATTTTTTTAATTCACCTCAAAAATAATTTCAACAAGACTCAACGACATGGCATATTCCCTTAAGAAAGTCGCCTTACAATCTATCATTGTGAAATGTCACCCGATTCAACAATAGAAAAAGAAAGGAAAAAGAACTTGCTCCTCAGAAAAGAACTGTAATATAAAGAAAATCCTTGGAGTTTATTCACTACCTACTATTTATAAAGGCGAAAATTATACTTTGACTAAAAATTCAAGAAAAATTCTTCCTTTCATCCATTTTGAGCCTAACAAAGGCTCAACAACCATTCAACAAATATTAAAACAATAGCCCAAAAAGGGCAACATCAATCATCAATAAAAATAAGCCCAACAAGGGCATCTTGAGCCCGATAAAGGCTCACAAATCATCATAAGTAGAAAAAGACATTGCATTCAATAATAATTCAATATCCATTCAAGAAAAAGAATAAGAAAAGTTCAAGCACAAGGTTCTGATCTCCAATGGAGTTTTCTACCTTTTCAAAGAAGAAGATAAGTGCTTCTCTCTCTACTTCTCTCTAATTCAATATAATGCCAATAGAATAATAATGGAATAGAATGTTCAGCTCCTTTTTGAGATGTACAAAAGTAGGGTACAAATATGCTCCTCTTTTTCTGAGCTAGACACTTTTGCCCCTTTCTGACGTGCATCACTTGCGAGACACCAACACTTCGCTGGTGCTAGTCCGCGGTCCGCCGGTCGGTCACAGCTAATGGAAAGTGAGTTTCTGAATAATTCGGTGTTGGCACTGGTGTTCGTCAATGCTGATCTGCACTCCACCGGTAGCCAATCTTGCTAAGCACAGTAGGCATCTATGGTCCACTAGCGTTTCACCAGTGTCCTCTAGTGGAGCGCCGGTCCTCGTCTCCATTTTCCTACTTTTTTGCTCAATTTCATATATTTTCTACTCAAGTTAAATACCTGCAAAGTTCAAGGAGAAAGAGCATAAAATCCACCTAAATACTTGAAAATCGAGTAGAAACTCATGTCTAAGAGCCTCATGAGTTGATAAATTACCAACTCATCAATAATGACCTGTTGGGTCACTTGACGAGTCACACGATGACTCATTTTATGAGCTGGTATAGATGTTCTTGTTTTCTCTGTTTCAATCCTCGTGTCTGATCTTAGGGACTATTAGGGTGTTACATGGTGTTTACCTAATTCTTGAATTGTCTTCTTCTCTATTTATATACGTTGAATTGCCATTATTGATTTCTTCATATTGAATTTTTTATTGATACCTCTTGATTGTAATCCTACTCCATTGATTGTTGATCATACTCTGTTGATTCTCAATTCTTGATCCTTGATTCTTGATGCTTGATTCTTGAGGTTGGTTCATGTCTCTCATCCCATGAACCTTGGTTACATGAAAACATCGTTTTAAATAAACATGATTTTGAAAGTATGTATTTTTTCAGTAAATGCATTATTTTCATAAAGCTTGAATATATTTTCAAGAGAGCGGGTATGATAGATTTTAAGCACAAAGATATAATTTTTAGCATGATTTTCGAAAAGCATAAGTAAAGTCTTATTTTGAAAATCATGAGATGTTTTGAGAAAAAGGCTCCATATTGATGTTTAAAGATTGTTTTAAGCGAAAGGCTTTTCATGATGTTTTAAAGATGTTTTAAACTATGTTTTAGTAAAAGGCTCTTCATGTTGTTTTAAAGATATTTTAAACTATATTTTGAGCGAGAGTCTCGTAAGCAAGTTTAAAGATGATTTTTGAGCGAAAACACTTTGCACATGATTTTAAACCTTCATTATATATTATACCTAAAGTTCTTTATAATGATGTTTTTTATGTTACCTCACTAAGGAAATTTGACTAGAAATGAGCAAGATTGTTTTGGGAGGAGTATTTAGCACCGAGTAGGTAAAAGGATTCAAACAATCCATAAGCCCCATAACTACGTAGAAAATGTAGGATAGGATCATGTTGTTGGTTCGGGCGACTCCTCAGAGATAATCCTTAGTAATGACTCGATATTATGGATCCCAGATTATGATCGTCCTCTATCCTAGCAAGGTATTAGATGGATCTGCTGAGCAAGTTAGTTGGGTATCATATGCTCATTCATGATGGTGTCGGTTATGAGAAACTCCCACCCAACTTACTATTGATATACATTACTTGCATAAGTTTACAGAGATGTTTTGATGCATAAGTTTTATTGCATAAATTGTTTTACACATTTTATATCGTGTTCTATGCATCATATTGAGATCTAGAGTATGGTTCCCCTTTATTATTTCATGTCAATTTTATTGATTTCAGTTATATCCTTTACTTGAGATATTCTTGCTAACATTATTTCACTCAGCTATCTTAGATATCGAACATTCCATGGATTAACACCCTTTTTGGTGTTGCATCATATTATGATGCAAACTTTGGTAGACAAGATCAGTAGTGGATGCTTCGCTAGGACTTCATTTATATTCAACTTTTGGTGAGGCCTCCTACATTTAGAGAGTCCAAGTTATTGAGTCTTTTATTTATAAAGCTTGAAAGAGCCGTGGGAACCATATCCCGGCACACTTTCTACAGTTATTACAGGCTTCATAGATAGATTTAGATACTGAGTCAATAATGTTACTTCTTAACATTTATTTCAGTTATAGAATAAATTCTCGTTCACTAAATTGAGCTCACTATGTTTCAGCTTCTGCATTGTTTATTGAGATCTAAATTGATAGTAAGCCAGGACAAGGGTTTTCTTGGATCACCAAAATGGTCTGAGTGCCGGTCACTGCCCTAATTCTAGATTTGGGCCATGTTAATTACAATGGGTCATCAAACCACTCATGGTACCTGACCACGACTAGTGGTGACACTCGTGGTCACTGGGGACCTCTTGTAGATTTTTTGATTCTCATCTAGCGGGCACTCAGTATGTTTTGTGGTTTGGTGCCATGAGTCGTTACTTGGCTCCTGGTCACTGAACCAATTTTTTTCCCACATTCTGATTCCTCTTACCATGGCTCATCAAGACGACCCATCACAAGGAGTAATGAGTCATCTGGGGACTCATTGGATCTTTCCCCTGCAACTATGGCATCTCACCATGGGTCATGTCACGATTCGTTAGTTCTCACAAAGAGCCGTGATGTGACTTCTTCAATGGGTTTTGACAGTTTTCTATTGGCTTATATTTTTATTTTGGGACCAAATCATAAGGATTTTTAAGGGTTGTTAAAGAGCATGCTGTCGGTTCAGGTGATTCCTCAATGATAAAGTCCCTGGTAAGGACTCGATATTTTTGATCCACATATTGTGATTGTTTTCTGTCCTGACAAGGCTTTGAGTAGCTCTGCCAACTTGAACGAGACAGTTGACTATCATGTGCTCATTCATGATGGTGTTGATTATGAGAAACTCCTCAAGTTTAAGTTTTGCATTTATTTATGTATTTTCAAAGATTATTTTGTACATAGCTAGTTTTATTGCATAATTGTCCTACCCATTGATCATATTGTGTCTTATGCATCATTCAGAGCTTCAGTTTCAGTCATCTTATTATTTCAAGTTCATATACTTGCTTAACGATTGTTTTGGTCAGTCTTATTACATACCATACATTTCACATACCAACAACATTCTACGTTGCATCTAATTAAGATGCAGACTCGGGTAGATTGGATCAGCTGTAGATGCAGCGCTAGGACATTACTATCATTCAACTGTTGGTGAAGCCTCCTACTTTTGAAGAGTCACAATCTTATCGAGTATTTTTTTTTATAGAGCTTTAGGTAGTCATGGGAGCTATGTCCCAGCATCTGTTGTTTTGTTATAGAGGCTTCATAGATAGAGTTAGAGTTGAGCCAACAATGTTACTTTATAACATTGATTTTGGTTTTAGTTAATAAATTTTAGTTTATTTTATTGAGATCATATAGTTATTGCTTTCACTATATTTTATTGTATTCTCAGCTAATAGTAAGTTAGGCCAAGGGTTCACTTAGATCACTATGTGGTTTGAGTGCTAGTAGACATCTAGGGTCTAGACTCGGAGCATAACACAATTGCTAGTCTATTTAAGTTAACCTAACTATCTATATTAAGAAGAATAAAATTAACAAAAATGCATTTATATCTCCTGCATAATAACCAAGTGAGGCAATTAGCTATGTCTAGCCTAATCGCAAATGTGCTCTCTCCTATCAGGGTTAAGATATCATTTTGCTTGCACTTAGGCCCAATCTACAACATTCATTTGTCATGCTCAATTGTAAATGCATAAATAGTACCTTACTGTTAATTAAGCAGTGAAGTAATTATCCATAGGGAGAAGCAAATAATCAATAGATTTAGTTCAACCGTTCAACAATCATGATTATCCATAATCAAAGAAATAAAAACTTAGCCACTCATAATCATGAAAAAAATTATATGAGTAGTATAAAACATAAATTTATAATGCATACATAAAAGGAAAAGAATGCAATTACTTCTATGCTCCCAACTACATTCCTGCTCTCTCAAAAGATGTGTAACTTTTCAAAAAAAGAGTTCTACACTATTTATACCATTTATAATCATTCGACCAAAATACCTTTAAAATAACTTTTTTTAAAATCTGCCTTGAACAAGTCTGGCAACACGGCTTGGATAACATGATACGTTGTGCACAACCAACTTTTTAGGACATGTGCTGAACATGTCGAGTCTCCTCTCCAAATTAAGCGCACATGCTATTTTCAGCGCGTCCTCAATTTTCTTTAGTTTTTGGCATATGCACTTGATCATTGACCTTTGAACTCAATGTTGGTTGAGTTTCTCGGGCTTCTACTCAGACTTTGAAGCTCCAATTCATTTCTTCTAGCTCCAAATATGTTCATAAGCTCAAATATCATCTTACACAAAAGTGCACTTAATAAGCATGGGATAATCGAAGTTATAATCAAATAACAGCAAAAAAACATAAAAGAGTGATAATCAACAGCTGATTGTACACATTTTATGTCGAATATCACTAGTGATTTGAAGACGCGAGGATTTAAAAAGTTTTTCTTTAGTCATTCATTATTCTTAGTGTATTACTATTTTCAAATGATATTTGAGTTTTTATTTATGACTATGGGTAGCTAAGTTCATTCTCTAGCTAAGTTTATTTCTATAGTTTTTATTTAATACTATTACTTGTACTTTAATTTGATATTGTCTCTACTTAATTGATGTTTGGTTATTCCATTATTTGACTATGTTTTACTTGAGAATAAGTTGAAGACCATCAACTATTTACACTCTTTTAGTATTGAATTATATGGGAGGACTTTTAGATAAGGGTTAGTTAAACAACAACACTTCAACACTATAAGCCGATCTAAGTGGTAGATTTAAAGACGTTGATGAGGAACCTCATCCCTTGTTGCAATCTAGACGAAATGTTAGAGTATTTACTTAGGATATGTGTGGGAGAGCATTCTTAGAAATTATAGCTAGACTTTTTTTAAAGAAACTAGTGGTAATCGTAGGTCTTGTGATTGACATAGTATAATTAAGCAAAAACTAAGAAGAGTATATGATTGATGAGCACGGTAATCGGAGAAATCATTATCCTAGTTTTTCTCTCATCGAATCTTCCTCTAAATATTCTAGTGATTTCCTTAATATAAATTGTTCTTAATTAACAACTATTAGTTAAACTCATACTCTTTCTACCCTCAAGAATTGTTTGATAAACTAGTACAACATAGCAAAGACTGTTTCTAGATGTTATTATTTCCTTGAGTTCGACCCAAACTCTTGTATCCTGTTTATATTTGCAGCATCGCTTAGTTTTCTATTTAGGTACATAACTAATGCCACATTTATTTTCATTAAGATTAAGAAGTCTAAATCTGAATACACATCTGAATTATTAAGATGTTGTCTCTAGATCTGAACATTGAATGATTGAGATCGTTTGATTTTCAACATCTTAATGTGCACACTTTAATTATTTGTAAGAAGATTAAATAAACAATTCAAATTAAAAATATTAATTTAAATATTAAAAAATATTAATTTAATAAATTAAATTATTATTTTATTAAAAAAACTAAAAAATTTATGTTTGATCGTTATGGTTTATAGTGGTGGTGATAATAAAATGGCGATCGTAGTAGTTACTAGTAATGGTGGTAGTGGTAGTTGTTATGATGGAGTTGGTTGATGTGGTAGAGGCAAGAGTGATGGTGGAGGTTGGTGGTGGTGGTTGTGATAGTGTCGTTGGTTGATTTTAGCAGTTGGCGGTGTTGATGGTGGCGACTGCAGAATGTGTGGTGGTTGACAATGTGATGGTGGTATAGTTGGTGGTGATTCTAGTTGTGATGGTCGAGGTGGTAGATTGTACAGATTGATCGCAGTGGCGGTAGTGACAAATAGGTGTGGTAGAGATGGCGGAGACGGTAATGACTTCAGTGGCAACAACGATGACGAAGGGGTGGTGGCGGTGGTGGCAGCGACGACTGTGAATATAACTATAACGATAGAGGTGGTATGTGAGGTAATGATTGACAGTAGTGGTGGTTGATGATGATAATGGTGGTTGACAATAGTGGCAGAGGAGGTTAGTGGTGGTGGCTGGTGGTCGGCGACAGTAATGATGATGGTGGTGGTTGGGATGACATAGGTGGTTAATGATGATGGTTGGTGATTTTGGACGTAATGGTAGTGAAAATTATCCATGCAAATGTACATCTTAATGGTATTAAGACTCTGTTGCAAATCTTAATGATTAATACATATTCAGACTAAATAAGTGCTTAAATCTTAATGAAAACAAATGTCCTTAATGGTCTAAGATCTGAATCATTCAAATTCAGACCTCCATTAAGTGCAAACAAATGAGGCCTAAGTGTGATCAAAACTAAAGAAAGAAAATGGTCTTAGCTGAATAATAAAATGTGAAATAAAAAGAAATATCAAAATAGGTTACAGCAGAAACCTACTTATAATTAATGAGAAATACATAAATAAACAATTAATAAACAAGTAATTAGAACATAATTTGAAGGAATATATTGAAAATAGTTCACAATTAGTATCCCAACTCCCAAACTCAAACAAAACAAAATAAGTCAAATGATAAACAAACCCAACCACAGAATGGTTGTAAGATGTTATATTCTTTACCACACTCAGTCTAATATCTAATAAAGCTCCACAGTCTTTGTGGACATACATTACTATTCCACTAGAAAACCAGTTTTCATTGCCTAAAGCATTCTTGTAAACCCAGCAAATGCCTGTTATGTCTATCATGAAATTATTACTTGTAGCCTCTATTAGAAGTTGAAAGTATCATCCATTTTCCTCAAGGGCTGTGTTTTTTCTGCCGAAGTTCTTGAGATTCACCACCGGAATGGACAAATTCACCTGTCGTACCATGTTCGCTGCTTGTGAATTCTTGACTCGACATTCCAGATTTCTTGAACTTCTTAAGGTCATATGAACCTCCATCGTACTCGGAACTTTCACCAGAACCAAACATTGCACTATGGCTCTTCTTCATTCCCTCGTTTAAATCATCCAGAGATACATCACCTTCTAAAGCGCGTACAATCTACAATATATATATATATATATATATATATATATATATAAAAGTAATTATCAGCCAATCTCTTTCAGCGTATAAGTAAAAGCTGGATACCGATGCTTCTAAGTGAAGAAAGATATGACTATGAATTGTGAATAAGGAAAGATTTTCAGTAGGAATAGATCTGTGCTTTTAGGTGTTACTGGATATAGGTGCAACTACTAGGCTAGAACTCTAACTCCCGCAATAGGAATTAGATACGAATTAATTGACAAAGAACATATGCACATCATTGAACTTAATAAATTAAATATTAAGAAGAAATTAACCTGACTCATTTTGGGACGTCTTCTTGCAGAATGTCTGATGGATGCAGCAGCGCAGGCCACCATAAACAGCATCTCTTGGGCATCAAATTCTCCCTCCAAACGTGGATCTATTAATTCATCATAGTTTCCGCCCTCTGTTGCACGAATGAGAATTGGCCTAGCCTGGATATATATAATATTAAACAACAAAAGATATTAAAAAATCTGACCAGTAGTGATGGTGCTAACTCTTCATTCAAAAATGATGTTTTCTAATCTTAGATATGAAAATTCAATAATTAAACTTGTTTCAATTAGTAATAATTCGAAGGTATACCCATTCGACTAAAGTATCATCATCACTGTTGATGTCTATAGGACGACGACCAGTTATAAGTTCCAAAAGCATAACACCATAAGAATAGACGTCAGACTTTTCAGTCAACTTGCCACTTGAAGCGTATTCTGGTGCTAAGTACCTGATTATTCAAATAAATAAATACACTTTAGGTTATCTTCTAGATTCTTTCAAATACGTTGAATATTCGAAGAATTATGGAGTAGAACATTTTTACACAATAAAAATATTAATTCTGAAATTAAAAATTGGATTACTCACCCAAAGGTTCCCATGATACGCGTAGATACATGTGTATTAGTGTCTGAGGAAAGCTTAGCTAATCCAAAATCAGCCACCTAAAAACATCATTGGGACAGAGGGCGTAATAATGAACTTTTTGTTAGAAAATTGAATGAGAAATATTTGCTTAATGCAGGCTTTCCCAAAGATGGCAAATTATTTTCTAACATATGCAAATACCTTAGCTTCACAGTTATGGTCCAGCAAAATATTTGCAGCTTTAATGTCTCTGTGAATAATACGAGGATGGCCTGCAATTTATATAGGAAAAGTAGTTTGTGATGAAAAGAGAGAGAGAGTACCTCAATTATTAAACAAGAAAAGTATAAACGGAAATGAACTTACAATCTTCATGAAGGTAGGCAAAACCTTTGGCGGATCCTAATGCAATTTTAAGCCTTGTAGGGAAGTCCATAACTGGGCGACCGGGTCCTAAATAATAATGCAAATAAAGTAAAAAAATGACAAAATAGACTAACATGCTCATAAATGTATCATAAAATAAGTTTAAGTTATGTAGAATGACTGTATAATTCTTAAGTGGCTTAAATAAAAATTAAAGGATACATACCATGAAGGTGATATTCAAGAGTGCCATTAGGAACAAACTCATACACCAGCAACCTTTGCGATCCAGCAATGCAATAACCAACTAAAGATACAAGATGCCGATGATGGACACGGCTAATGATTTCAACTTCAGCTTGAAATTCTCGTTCACCTTGTCCACTATTAGCTTTTAGACTTTTCACTGCTATCTCCTTACCATTAGGCAACACCCCTTTATGCACAAATCCAAAACCACCTTGTCCCAATAGATTGGCCTTAGAAAATCCTCCTGTTGCAACAGATAAGTCATCATACGTGAAACTACTTTGGTTAAAACCAAGAGCCATTGATGGGTGTGGGGGTGGCAGCGGAGGTTGATGTGGACCAGAGAAAGCAGCAGAGCTCATTTCGCTGCTGCTCATCATTGGTGGTGGTGGCGGAGGTGCTATAGGCCAACTCAATTCTGAACTTACATTAGTACTGACTGGTTGAGGAGTAGGCATCTTCACCATATGTTCAGTTGATTGAACATTGTTGTTGTGCCAATTCCCATATTGTCCACTATTATAGTAGTCAGTACCTAAACGATGCATGAAAATTATTGTCCAATACTAACAAAATATAACTATTTATTTTACTCCAGTGAGATTAACACATGTCAGTAGAGTTAGTGAATTTTATTTAAAAAAAGGCAACACAATGAAATACTCCCTTCTTTCCATTTTAATTATTAGGTATATTAAAAATAATTGTTTCAAAATACTTGCTAGTTTCAAAATTCAAGGGATAATTGATCATGGTTTTTCCAATTATATCCTTAGTACTTAAAGTCATTCTAAAATATGAAAAGAATTATTATTATATATTTTCAAAAAATTAATAGGGTTATATTAGTCAAATTACCATCCCTATTAATTTTTTCTTAATAGGTGTACAAACTTATACTAATAATTAAAATGAAACTGGGTAGTAAATTCTACTTTATTACATTTAATGAAACCAGTTACTATTATAACATGTTCTGTCCAAAACAAAGTTAATAAGCTCATATCTGATGAAGGTGTTTGGATAAGTAAACTGATAAAATTAATTTTTAAGCATTTTTGGTAAATCAGCCAAATGTATAGATTGTTACTTCTAACTTACAACTTTTCAGCTCATAAATTTTGATCAAAACTTTATTATTTATCCTTAATATTCTCTTAATTCTCAAAATATCATTTTCAAAATAAAATTCTTGACTTTCGTTTGTTTATTATTTGTTTTGCACTCTTGTCCAAATATATGACTATTTATTATAAATGTCAATACCTTTAAATGCTTTTAGCATTTAAAATTTATTAGCTATTGACAATCAATTAATCAAAACGGGCTCATATGCTGATTACGAGGGTGATAACGAAAGAATATATATGAAATAACAATTGCACAAATTTTGAAACCGAATACTAATATATTCTGAAATTAAAAAACAAAAAGTAAAACAACGTGCATGAGAAGAATATGATCCAAGATATTTTTAATTTACAGTAGTAATTTGTTTTTTGGTTCCTGTAGATTAAGAACCAGATTAGTTCTCAATAAGTGCAAATTTACAAATCCTCTTCATGTATAGTGCATTTGAAACTAATTTTCTTCGAATGATGCTAAATGCGAAACAGTGTCTTTAATATAAGATATATAATTTAAAAGAAGAAAGAAAAAGCAATTCACATACTCTTGCCTCCATGAGAATTGTCCCTGTAGTAACCCATTTGGTCACGTGGCCTTCTCCTTTTGCGTTTACAGCAAGATATGAGGAAAACTAACATGACGAGAAGTAATAGCCCTGCTCCAGCAGCAACTCCTATAATGATGGTTGTCCCGTTATCATCAGATTTGTTATTTTGATCTAACGACTCACTTGGCGGTGACTTATGCTTCTGAGGGGGAAGAGACCCCGAGTTGGGAGAAAAAGGAGAAGCGGGTGGTGGTGGAGGAGGTGGTGGGGGTGGTGGAGGAGGTGGGGAATCTCCATTTGAATTTGAGGATTTTGACGGAGGTGAAGATTTGTTGTTACCATTATTGTTGTTATTATTGTTGGTATTATCATTCTTATTGTTACTATTATTGTTATTATTGTTGTTATCATTATTATTATTATTACCATTATTTTTATTGTTATCATTATTATTGTTGTTGTTGTTATTGTTGATATTGTTATTGTTGTTACTATTGTTATTGTTATCACTATTGTTGTTGTTATTATTGTTGTTGTTGTTACCATCGGAAGGAGATGAGTTATTATTATCCCCAGATGGTGGAGAAGGTGATGAATTATTTTGAGGAGGAGATTGAGATTTAGAATCATTAGATGAAGATGAATTATCTTGGGATGGCGGAGAATTTGACGATGAGTCAGTCGGTGGAGAATTCGAAGAGGATGATAATGATGATGGTGAATTTGATGAAGAACCCGAAGAGGATGAATCTGAAGGTGACGAATTGGATGATTGATCACCCTTAGATGACGAAGACATTTTTATAAATATTTCTTGATCGCACTTTACGTCAAAACACGTCGTTTAGACCCTGCCGTTCTCCCAAAACAATGAACCCTGTTCATTAAAGGTAAAAATAAGCAACTTTACAACAAACAAAAAATAGAGAACACGAGTTCATATATTATTTAAAACAACTTATTGTTCTCAATATATAGCATAAACCTGTGAATGAAAAATCAATTTATTCTCCTTTATTTATATTAATGAACATGATAGTATGAAAGATATTATTATAAATAGTATGGAAGCTCTTTATATCTTGTAAAGACAGAAGTCGGAGAAAAAGGAAGAAAACAAAGAGAAAAGAGAAAGAAAGAAGATGACACCTTAGGAGAATGGCAGGGAAAGGATTCTCAAAGCAAAGGAAAAAGTTTTCACATGATAATAGTTTTTACAAGTTAACAACGAGCCGTCTTTGCGTCCTCATATTCCTCCTAAATTGAAGGAACTAATTACTTTACTTAGTTAACAATAATAGAAATATTACTTTTATATGTCATGTATGTTTAGCTTACAAATCAATTAGTTAATTAGAGGTTGCAACATCATTAGGCACTTTTATTGGTCAACAGAAACTGACAAATAGAATAATTCATCTCAATTTTTTTATTTTATTCTGAGACATCAGAATCATTTGTGACAATTTCTTTTCAAAATCCAACATATGTCACTCTTTTTCACCTTCAGCATCCCTTCTTTCATGCGATATATTTAACCAATCATTTTTTCTGAATTCGCTAAAGATTTGTCTTCAAATCATGAGTACTAAAATGATTTCAAATTTGTCCTTCTATTTATGAAATGTTTGATTTTTGGCTTGAAATTTTCTTTTTTCACTAACATACCAATATAAAATAAAAAATATATATCCAAATTGCCCTTATGATTTGGGAAAGGTCTAATTTTGCTCTAGTGATTTGCCAAAGATCAAATTTTTCCTTTCAAAATGAATACACAAAGGGTGTGGAGTTTGAAACCTAAGTAATATGAAAAAAAAAATAAAGTTAACCAAAATAAAGGTTAAAAATAAAGTTTATAAATACTGTCTATAACGCACTAAACTAGTGCACTATATGACTCTCATAAGCGGATCACTCTTTAACGATCGATATGGTCAATGGAGTCATATAATATACTAATTTATTGCACTTATAATTCATATTAATTGACCCATCATTTTCTTCCACTTCCCCACTTGTCCCTCTTATTTTTCAAAAAATAAAAATAAAAAGTCATTGAAGTTTGGCCCCATCTTAAAAAGATATTAATTTTCATTAAAAAATTCTCCCAAAATCAAGATTCTAAGTATATTCGAGTGCAAAAACAAGATTCTATACTTGAATCTTTAAAAAAAAAATTATCGTACAATTCAATTCAAATCAAATTCTAAACAATCATCGACTGAAGTATTGATTTCTAAAATTTTCTTAATCAATATCTAATATGTCTATATCAAAATAAGCATAAGCTTAGCTGTTTGCTAGTCTCTGTTTTCGAAATAGTGAGTTGCTCTTTTTTCAATTTTTTCCTCCTTTGATTTCACCTGACGTGTATTTGGCAGTGTTTTTCTTTTCTTTGTTTAACTTTAAGTTTTCAATTTTAATTTAAATGTTAACTGGTTGTTATTTGTTAAATAGTTTGATTGTTCAATTATTATTAGTTCATTAAATATTAATTTTTATTAAATATTAACTGTTTATTAAATGTTAATTATTTATTTATTAGTTTATTGATTATCTAATTATGAATTTGTTATTTAGCTAATTTATAATGTGTTAAAGTAGTTATTTCGTAATGTTTATTTAGTTAAAAATTGAAGTAGTTAAAAAAAATTTATAACTAGTTTAATTAGCTTTAGAGTGAAAAATATTGTTAATTACTTTAGGGATGATAATTATTAATGAACAATAAATTTCAAACTTAATAAAATAAAAATACATTTTGCAATGTTCTTAAAATATGAATAATGAACAATAAATTTTAAACCTACCATTCTAAAAATTAGATTTGAAAAAAGTCTTTTTAAATTTAGGGTTAATGTCTTGTAATTTCAAGACCTAACATGCTAACAAAAAAAGACTTTAATTTTTTTTTAAAAAAATTAAGGTTTAGGTCTTCTAATTTCAAGACCTAACATGCTAAGCAAAAAAGACTTTAAGATAATATTTTTAAAAAAATTAGGATTTAGGACTTATGATTTCAAGACTTGTCATACTAACAAAAAGACTTGAAAAAAGTTCTTTTCAAAAAGTTGGGTTTACGTCTTGTAATTTCAAGAAATAGACTTGAAAAATGACTTTTTTTAAGAAAAAAAAAAAAGGGGGGGGGGGGGGGGGTAGATCTTGTAATTTCAAGACCGGCCATATTAATAAAAGATACTTGAAAAAAATTATTTAAAAAATTTAGGCTTTCTATAACACATTGTGTTCATCTCAAATGGTATAATGAATGTGTACACTAGCTATAAATGGTTCTTTGAAATCAATTTGGGACGTAAAGGTTTCTCTAAAGGCAAGGCAATTTGAAAAGTGCCAAAAAAATCAAAAGTTCTAATTGAGTTTAAGTAAGGACACAATTCAAGCACTCATAATCTTTAATGATACAGAATTTGAGAAAACTCTGGGCATAAAAGTTAAAGTCCTTTGAAATAAATTTTTAATCATATTAAGATCAGGTCGATCTGAGTTGTGACCAAAGAGTTAAGTATGATTTATAAAATATTGTACGGGCATAATTGTCGTATATCTGATATACTGACTATATATATGATATACATTGACTGTAGATGTGAGTGAAAAATCATCGCTACTGAAATTGCGTGGCTTTAATTGAGGAGGCCACATGCGAGCATACATGGCATATACAGACCGTATGTAGTGATTGTAAATAATATATGATTTGTATATAAAACATATATCATGTACAAATTAGAGTATATTAAGCATGTATTTGTCATTCTAAGCCTCTAAATTTGACATACTGCCAACATATGGACCGCATGTCAAATTTGCAAACTGTATGTTGGCCACAAGTCAAAATATGTCAAAAACTTATGAATATGTATTTTAGTCAAATTTTTCATTCCACTTTATTTTTTGCCAACATGAGATAGAAACACCCTAGAATTTTTCTCTAATAATATAAGGTGTGTTCCTACATAATCCCCACCAATACTACATCAAATTAACAAGGATTAATATGAAAATCATCATTCTAATATTAGATTTCAAGAATCAAATTCTAGAACAATTAAAGAAAAGTTTTTGAAAAATTTCATGAGGTAAGTCCTTTAATAAATTACTGCAATTGTAGGGATAATTAAGATTCATGTAGTTGATTAAGAGGAGTTATAACAATGGAAATTTTTGAATTCATCATTAAATATGAATTTTTCCCTAGAACCCTAATTTTTTAAAGAGGGTGAGAATTCATGAGAGTTGATCAAAGTTCTAAACTTTATTATCGAAATTTATTGTAGAGTCATTGTTGAGCATTTTTTAACACATTTTTAGCTAGACTTGAGGTATGCTTTCTTTCTACGTATGTCTATTTTTAAAAACCTTCTTTCGATGTATGTTTGCCTTATATGTATGTCTATTTTGAAAATCTTCTTTCAAAGTATGTTATTTTCAATGTATTTTTTGTTTTTTTAACATACTTTGACTACAAAGATATTCTGATTAGGGCTTTATGTGCGTGGGAGATAAGCTCACATCACTCCTTCATAATTTTATTTTACAGGATAATTGTTATACCCCGGGAGCCCAAGGATCAGACCCCGGAGCCAACGCGGTGAAAAGTTGAAATTTCGCACCAGATCACAGAACGATCCGTAAAGTGGCTCGTGAGGAGTGACCACGAGTTGTGAAGTGACTTGTGGTCAAGCAAGGAGGTGGACTGCTCTGGGGGTCACCACGGGTGTGACCATGAGTCATGGTTGTCACGACCCGAACATACACTCGGATTGTAGACACGGGACAAAGGACCCCGAGAGACCCCAATTCGAGCCATGGCACATGCATACATCTAATCTCCTTTAAGTAAAGAGGAATACTTAGCATAAAACATAGAAGAAACGTAAACATAGCATAACACCAGAAACTAAACGTACACATGAGCTGAATACTACACATTGTCTTAAAGCCTTTACTACATATGATGGGTTGATGGGACAACATCCCCAACTAACCTGAACGACATTAAAACATAACATAACATAAAAATTTGTCAAACGACCCTCGAAACATGAGAACTCACAAATAGGCTGATAATGTAAGCTGAGATGGACTAAGGATGAGGATGAGCCTGAGATCCGGACCCTGTATCATGAAATGATACAACATAGAAGGTATGCAGTCAGTACGTGGAACGTACCGAGTATGCAAGGTAAGTAAAACAGACATTTAAAAGTAAAACAAAACTCATAAGTAACGTAGGAGAAGGAGATCATGCATATATCATAAACTTCGTAAGAAAAAATAAGGCTCAAGGCTTTCAAATCATTCATAAAGAGTTTATAATCATAATCGTAAGTAAAAATTATCAAAACATAACTTGAGCCAATAAAGAAAATATAACAATGCATAAGACATGCAGAACAATGGGAGGACTCTTCATAACCGACACCATCATGGTAGAGCCTTTCATGATGCCCCACTATCTCGCTCAAGTGGGCAGAGCCGACCCTGGCTTGCCAGGCGAGGTTGTGCATAAGGCGTGATATCACATTTGAGGGGATCATTATCAATACATCATATAATTAGAAACCCACGGTGGAACATGGTATGAGACACCAGCGTAGTCTTTTGAAAGCAGGGATGCTCGGTGCTAGACACGACTCTCAAAAACATGCATATAAGCTCATACATAAATCAATAGCATCATGCATTAAAATTCATTGGCTAAAATATAACATTTATCATCATTGATCCCCTTTAAAACATGCTTAGCCAAGAATCATAGGCCCTTCTTATTGGCCAACATCATAAATCGATAAATCATATAATTCACTTCATAAATCATAAATCATAAATCATTCTTTAACATGTGGGCATTTCCCAATACTTCATCATATTCAATTCTTTCAAAATATTCTCATAAACATGGGTAACTTGAATTCATGCTTTTCTGTCATCAATAAATTCAAAATATTGCATATTCATCATAAATCATAACTTTCATGAACCTTCATCAAATGGGCATTTTCGATTTAAAAGATTAAAAAATGATTTTAATAAAAACAATATAAAACCTGCCCATCATTCATAATTCAATAATTAAAACTCAATTAAATCAAACCCATAAAGAGAAATCACATTTTCATGCATTTGAGTAAAATTCCACAGAATTTGAATAGGAGAATTCGTGATTACATCGAAATTTGGGCATGGGTGTGAAAGAAATCACTCATTCTAAACCCTACATACCTGAGAATGGATTGGGCTTCAACGGGAAAGTCGTTTTGATCCAATCCATTCATGGGGTCAAATAAAGACAAAAAAGGATATGTCAGTGACCTAGCAATTTCGAGGTTCCTTGAATACCCACAAAGAAATTGATGGAAACTTGGGGAAGAAGACCTTGAATCTCCCAAAATCTCTCTAAAGTTCTTTCATGATAATGGGCATGCATAAAGGACTTAACTCATCTTATCACACTCAGAAAAATACATAAAACGATGTAGTTTAGGGTCTAAAAGTGTGAAAAAGTTGAATATGCCCTTAATGAACCTGCCCTGAAATCTGGTCGGATGGAACCCATGTGTGGTAACAACGGGTCGTGGGAACCACCAATGACCCGCCATGTCCCTCGTTAAATGGACTGCTGAATGCATTCTCTCAGAACTAACCAACGGACGGACTGGATGACTCGTCCTCCAAAACCACGGTCCCTTACACCGTTCGTTGTTTGCTCATCATAAAATATGAACCCCCTTACCACGAGCCTCACCACAACTCATGGTTCCTTCCAACGAGTCGTGGTATCAACCCATCACCTCCACTGGAAATTATTAGCCTCCAACAACGACCTCAACCAATGACCCGTGGTTACTTCTAACGGGTCGTTGGGTCTCCCGTTGTTTACCCTATCACCCAGCCTGACCCTAACCATGATTGAAAAAGACGGTCCGTTGTATCCCACAATGGGTCGTAATACCACTCGTTGTCTCCACTGGACCAATCTTTCCCTGTCCAACGACAACATTCAACGACTCGAGTTTGATACCACGAGTCGTTCTGTGGTATTTGCCAGTTTTCTGTACTTTTCCAGTTACACCCCCGGGTCCATTCTTAGGCATTCCCGGGGTATTACAGTAGTCATACCACACGACTCATGAGGTCACATGTTGCCTAGACTGGATGCTTGGTAAGGATAGCTGGGCAGTGTGGACCATGGATGGTGACCATGAGTCGTGGTCACTCACCACGATTCGTGGTGTCCTCCGTGGGGTCCCATGGTGAATTTCTGGTAGTGTACCTCACGACTCCAGGCCACGAGTCATTAGCCTTGGTCACGAGTCATCCAGTCCCTCGTGGGGACTGGCAGTCAGCAAAATTCTACGATTTTAGTTAGGGCTTTTCCGTAATTCCTAAGTCCTAGGGCCCTGAACTATGTCGTTTTAGCTTATAAAAGGTGGGATTTTAGGGTGATAAGTTAATCTAAGTCTTCATTCATGCATGCAAGAGTATATAATATGATCAAAAGGTGATTCAAGGCTTCCCTCTTCAAATCCTTCCAATTCCTTCTTGGGCATTCAAGAGAGGTTAAGAATCAGTTGTTTTCAAGTATGTAAGGCTATCAATGGGTATTTCCTTTCACACCCATGCCCATTCTCTATGATTTCATGAAAATTCCATCAAAAACTTATTGGGTTTTGAAGTAGATTTATATAAAAATCTAATTGTTGTTAATGGGTTTTGTGCTTTTCGAACCTTATCGTATTCTATGGGGTTTTGGTAAGATTTTGTAATTTAATTTATTTATAATGTTATCGATTATTGAATTCTCGTGAAATTAAGTTTAGTTATGCATGACCCATGATGAGTCAATTTATGATCTACTTTTCCATCAATGATATTTACTAGCCCAGCTTGAATTACGATTTAAAATGTTGATTTAATTAATTACCCATCATGATTTTATGAATTTCAAGATATATGTATGATCCACGAGTATGTATGAACTTTATGATTCATGAATTATGTTTGGCCAACTCACGGACCTTATTTCATGGCTAGTTCACGTATGCACAAGTAGGTTTATGATTAGCATGATTTAACTAGCCACGAAGTCATGCATGTTATGCTATGAGCACTATATATATGTTTTAGGAGTAGTATCGAACACCAAGTAGGTTCGAGGCCCAGTTTATGCCCCATATCTCATAAACTACGTGCCACCATAGGTATGTTGGGACCTCCTTTGTGACTTTACCCGACCCAAATGTCCCTTTTCATGGTGATATCACGCCCTTCATGGTTCTACCCTTGGCAAGGTACGAACGGCCTCCTGACTAGGTTTACAAGTCGGACTTCATGTGTGCTCATATGGGGTATGTCGGTTAAGAGAATCTTCCACTATTCCTTATGATTTATGAATGTTTATGATTATGTATTTTGACTCAAGTCATATTAAGTAAAGATTTTCTCCTATTATTATGATTACGTTTGTATTACGAATGTATTGAAAATCTTGATCCTTATGTTATGTTATGATGTTTACGATAGTACTACTCTTATGATCATTTATAGGTTTTTTAAGTTTTAAATTTCCGTTTTACTTACCTTGCATACTCGGTACATTCCACATACTGACCGCATACTTTCTATCCTGTATCGTCTCATGATACAGGACCTGGCTCTCAGGCTCACCCTCCTCAGTAGCTCTTCAGAGTTTGCTATCAGCTTATTTGGTGAATCCTCATGTTTCAAGGGCCATATGTCCAGACTCTATTGTTCTCTTTCAGTTTTAGTATTATAGGGTTAGTTGGGGTATTGTCCGATCAACCCGTCTTTCATGACTAGAGGATTTTCAGACTATAAATTGTACTCAACCGTCATGTATGAATTATGTATTGTCTTTCTCCGTTATTGTGTCATGATTTTGTTTCCTTATGTTAAGTCTTCCACTTACGTGAATGAATTAGATGTATGCTCATTCCATGGGTAGACTTAGGGTCTCTCGGGTATATAAGCATGTTTTCAAGTGATATTCCTTAAAGACATTTTACCCTACGAATGTGTCATTGACATGAAACATGACGTTGATTTTGAACATGATTTTCTAAATCAATTGATTATTTGAAATACCCCTATTATGGAAAGATAATTTGAACAATAAAGTGATTCTGCTATTATGCCATGATTTCTCATGTTTGTGTTTGGCCTTAATATTAGGGAGGAAGAGTAGTTCTTATGGAACCTAACGCAATTTGCCTTGCTATTCATGAGAAGAGTAGCTTTCATGGGATGGTAGCCCCGATAAGGTGCCTTTGGATTGTTTAGGGACCCTAAAGTATGAATTTCCTCTGTTACTATTGATTTGGCCTATATGGGTGTGATTTGGCTTATTTGGGTCTCGATTGAACCGAAATGAGTTTTTGAATATAATGAACAAAAATTATTTTATCTTAAATGATGATTTTGACTATGTTTTGTGAACTTCTTCCTTGTTGGATGTGAACTATTACATTTACACTACTTTACTTATCTATTTATTATTATCACTATTTTATTTATATGAACTCTTAGCCCAAGACATCCATTAAGAATTTGGTACTCCTGCATACCATTCTTATTTTTTATGGTATGTTAAGTAAAGGAGAGGAGCAGGTTTCAGAAGATCACATCACTTAGGAAGGATGTCACAACCCGAGCTAGAACCCGAATCGAGACATGGGATAAGAAACCTCGAGAGGCTCCCAATCGACCCATGGCATGAACATAAGTCTAAACTCAATATAATAAATCGGAAACTCAACATACATAATTGCGGAAGTTTGCATACATAATAAGCTAGAACGGAATCATAAATGACAAAATGTTTTTTACATAATGTCTGAAGGCCTATAACATACTGATGAGCTGATGGGACAACATCCCCAACTAACTCAACAAGTCTATAACTGAAAGAAACGACTATATAGAACTGAATATCCTCGAAGGTGAGGACTCACCAATGCTAGCTGGACAGGACTAAGAAGGAAGCAGGACTAGTGATGCGGCTGATACTGATCCCTCGGACCTATACCATAAAATGATACAACATAGAGTATGCTGTCAGTACTTGAAATATACCTAGTATGCAAGGTAAGTAAAACGGACAGTTAAAATACATAAGAGTTCATACGAGTAGGACAACATGATCATAACATAACGATCATAATGTAACATAAGGGCTTAGGGTTTTCAAAACATTCATAAACCAGTCATAATCAAAATAATAGGAGAAAACCTTCATTAAACATGATTTGAGTCAAAGTAACATAAACATAACCATGCATAAATCATGAGGAACAATGGGAGATTCTTATAACCGACATACTCCACATGAGCACACATGGAGCCCGACCTGTAAACCCCTAGTCAGGAGGGTGTTTGTACCTTTCCAAGGGTAGAACCATGAAAAGAGGCGTGGTATCACTCTTGAAAGACCCATAGGGGCAAAAAGGGGACAGTCTCAAGGGAGGTCCCATCATGGCTACGTTGGCACGTAGTTTTGAGACTCGGGGTATGCTTGGACCCTAAATCTACTCGGTGTTAAATACTACTCCCAAAATATATATAGTGCTCATATTATAGTAGGGGAAATATACATGAGATTCATTTGCTAGTTTAAATCATAATAATCATAAGCATGCTTGAAATACGTGAACTAACCTTGTAATAAGGCCCGTGAGTCCGCCATAATCATAAGTCCATAAATCATGAAATTCATGAATATTTTTAAAACATGTATATACTTGATATTTTATAAATCTATGATAAGTAATTGAGTGAAATCATATCATAAGGCATAAATCATACTTGGGCTAATTTAGATCAAGATCATAATGAAATCATAACTTGGCTTTTCATAAGAACATACATGATTGGACATTATCTAATTAAAATTTGAAACAATAATTTAATAATCAAAATAGTTATAAATTCTGCCCATATATCATGAAACATTATTTAGTACATGAAAAGGATTGACCCATCGATAAATAGTAGAGAATTTCACATGAATTGGAATAAATATCATGGATCATGAAACTTGAATTCTAGAATTGAAATTCATGGAATTTGATATGAGTTTTGAGCATGAGAATGAAAGAAACTCTCCTCCGTAGCCTCACATACCTGGGTAAGTTGATCTTACACTCTTCCTTGAATACCCAAAGGAAATTGAAGGAGAATTGATGGATTTTAGCCTTGATCATCCCTAGGAACCTTCTAGTCTTTCATGCATGGAGAGGAGTGATTTAGAATGAGCTAAACCCCCTTAAAACAATCCTAACTAAGCTTAAAACGACGTAGTTTAGGTATTAGGAACTTAAGAATTACGAAAAAGCCCTTAATAAATTCGCAGAAAATTACACACTACCAGTCCCAACGAGGGACTGGACGACTCGTGCCCTCTGACCATGACTTTTGGTCACCTTCTCGTCTGCACTGCCAAATTCCTTTTGAAGGTCACCACGAGGGACACCACGAATCGTGGTATACCCAATGATTCATGGTGATGACCCATTAGATACACTGCCCATTTTCCTTCATCCTTCAAACCACCCTCGACCACGGTTGGCCTAACAAATCATGGGGCTGACCACGATTCATGGTCACACTAGTGGTCACCCCAAATCTAAAAATTCCAATCACGGCCAAACCCCTGCCCATGAGTCACTTAATGACTCGTGGTGTTCCTGATGAGTCACTAAATGACTTGTCCTGTGACCTGGCGCATAAATTTTTTTTCTGTTTCAACTCTCGGGTCTGATCTTAGGGTTTTCGGGGTATCAAAATATCTCCCCCTTGGGAATATTCATCCTTGAATGTGGGAAAACATACTGAAAAGCAGAAAAATACAATCATCATACTCATATACTGAACATATCCGCTGAAAACTAACGGAGTGACTGACTCTGAATTGAACTACATGACTGAACTGAATTCCTGAATCACCCATACATTCATTGACATGAAAGAAACTGAGGTATATGAGCTGAAGATGAAACTGAATAGAGTACTAAGGAGGAAACTGATACCTCAAGCTGAAACTGAGTCGGAAGAAAAAAGATGTGGGTATTTAGCCATCATATCTGCTTCGGCTTCCCATGTAGATCCCTTAACATGCTGATTCCTCCATAAAACCTTGACTGAAGCTACTTCTTTATTCCTTAGCTTTCGAAACTGACGATCTAGTATTTCCATCAGAACCTCTTCATAGATAAGGTTATCCTTCACACCCACACTCTTTACCGGGACCACTAGAGCTGGATCACCCAAACACTTCTTCAAGAGCGATACATGGAAAACTGGATGATTTGAAGCTAATTCTGAGGGCAACTCCAATTCATATGCTACCTTGCGAACCCTTTTCACATTCCGGTATGGGCCAACATAACGGGGACTGAGTTTCCCTTTCTTTTCGAACCTCATCACTCCCTTCATAGGAAATACCTTCAGAAACAACCAATCATCAACTTCAAACTCTAGCTCCCTCCTTCTCACATCCGCATAGGACTTTTGGCGACTCTGAGCTGTTTTCAATCTTTCGCTTATAATCTGAACCTTCTCCATAGCCTCATGGATTGAATTCGGACCTATCAATGTAGCTTCACCTACCTCAAACAAACCAGTAGGTGATCTACATCTCCGCCCATAGAGAGCCTTAAACGGAGCCATCTGAATGCTGGAACGGTAGCTGTTGTTACATGCAAACTCAATGAGACGAAACTGATCATCCCAACTACCCTTGAAATCAATCACACACACTCTCAATATATCCTCAAGAGTCTGAATGGTCCGCTTAGCCTGACCATCCGACTACAGGTGAAATGTTGTGCTAAGCTTGACTTGAGTACCGAATCCCTTTTGAAATGACTTCCAAAACTAGGAGGTAAACTGAGTACCTCTATCTGATATGATGGAAAAGGGCACTCCATGCAACCGAACTAGCTCCCCAATGTACAACTTAGCATAATCCTCCGTTGAGTCGGTGGTTTTGACTAGTAAGAAATGAGCTGCCTTAGTCAACCTGTCCACAACCACCTAAATAGAGTCATACTGTCGACGAGTACAAGGCAACCCTATAATGAAGACCATATTTATCTCCTCCTACTTCCAAGTTGGAATACTGATGTCTTGAAGTACACCTCCTGGTCTCTGGTGCTCAACCTTCACCTGCTGATAATTCGGACACTTAGCCACAAACTCTGCTATGTATTTCTTCATGCCATTCCACCAATAGACTTCCCGTAGGTCATGGTACATCCTGGTGGCACCTGGATGTATAGAATATCTGGAACCATGAGCCTCATGCAACATCCGATCTCTCAAATCATCAACATCACAAGTGACCCTGATATCGAAGCACCCCATCTCCCTCTTTGGAGAAGACTTCTACCTTTTGATTCTGAACGACTTCCTTCAACTTCACCAAAATAGGATCCTCATCTTGCCCAGCCTTAACATCGGTCACCAAAGATGATTCTGATCCATTTTGCACAATGACACCACCATCCGCCGAGTCAATAAGACAAACTCCCAACCATGCAAGTTGATGCACATCTTTCACTAACTCTTTCCTTCCCTCGTCTATATGGGACACACTCTCCATGGAAAGCCTGCTAAGAGCGTCTTCCACCAAGTTAACCTAGCCCAGATGTAGAGAACACTCATATCATAATCCTTCAAAAGCTCCAACCACCTTCTCAGGCGCAGATTCAAATTTTTTTGGGTGAACACGTACTGTAGGCTTTTGTGGTCTATAAACACATCTACATGGACCCCATACAGATGGTGTCTCCAAATATTCAAGGAAAATACTACTGCCGCCATTTTGAGATCATGAGTCGGTTAATTCTTTTCATGAACCTTCAACTACCTGGAAGCATATGCTATAACCTTATCATGCTGCATCAATACACAACCAAGGCCAATCCTCAAAGCATCACAATATACCAAAAACCCATCGGTACCCTCAGGTAGGGTCAACACCGGTGTTGAGGTGGGTCGAGTCTTCAACTCTTGGAAGCTTTTCTCACAAGCCTCTGACCATTGAAACATCACTTTCTTCTTGGTCAATTTAGTCAACGGGGTTGCAATGGATGAAAACCCCTAAAAAATCTCCGATAATAACTAGCTAAACCTAAGAAGCTCCTGATATATGAAGGACTCACTGGTCTAGGCCATTTCTTTACCGCTTCTATCTTTTGAGAGTCAACCTGCACACCCATACTTGACACCATATGGTCCAAAAGTGCCATTGAATTCAACCAAAACTCGCATTTACTGAATTTATAATACAACTGGTGATCCTTAAGAGTTTGTAGCACCACCCTCAACTGAGTGACATGTTTCTCCTTACTCTGAGAGTATATGAGGATGTCATCTATGAATACGATCTCGAACATATCCAAGTATTATTCATAAAATCCATGAAAGCTGAAGGGGCATTCATTTGTCCAAAAGACATAGCTATAAACTCATAGTGACCATACCGGGTCCTAAAGGCTGTCACTCTCCCGAACCCTAAGGTGATGGTTGGACCTGAGGTCTATCTTCAAAGAGAACTTAGAACCCTAAAGCTGGTAAAACAAATCAGCAATCCTGGGAAGAGGATACTTGTTGTAATGCCCTGAAAACCCCAAGATCAGACTCAGGAGTTGAAACGGAGAAAATAGAATTTTCTGCACCAAGTCAAAGAATGAGTCATCCTGTGACCCATTAGGATGACCATGAGTTGTTAAGTGACTCGTGGTGAGGATCTTTGACTAGTTTGGAAATGTTCAAGTTGGGGTGACCACGGGTATGACCACGAGTCGTGGTCAAACCCATGAACTGTTAGGTCACCCGTGGTCAAGGGCACTTGAAGGATGAAGGAAAATACAACAGTGTACCCCACGACTGGACACCACGAGTCATGGTCAATGCCACGAATCGTTAGGTGAGTGGTGATCAGCAGTTGGTTAAGGACTTAATGTTTTGGCAGTGGAGGAATTGAAAGGTGACCATGGTCGTGGTTACCAGTGATGAATCGTTAGGTCCCTCTTTGGGACCCTTTGAGGAAAATTGGTAGTGCACTTGACGGTAGGAGACCACGAGTCATGGTCAGGTGTAATGACTCATCCAGTCCCTTATTGGGACTGGCAGTCAATTTTTCCCTGCGTGTTTATTAAGGGCTTTTTCGTATTTTCTATAATCCTAAGGCCTAAACTATGTCATTTTAAGCTATGAATAGTGAATTTTAAGAGGGGTAAGTTCATTCTAAGCTATTCTTATTCATGCATGCAAGTGTAGAAGTCTAGAGAGGTGATCAAGCTCAGTTCCTTCCAAGTTTTTCTTGATTCTTCCTTGGGCAATCAGAGGAGTTATAGAATCAGATTCTCTCAGGTATGTAGGGTTATGAATGGGTGAGTTTGTTCACACCCATGCCCAATCCCTCTCTAATTCATGAAAATCTATGTGCTCATCCTATGGGGCTTTAACCTAACGCATGAATTTTCTAAGTTTCTACCATGGGTATGATCTAAGCATGTTTCTATTATAAAATTATGATTCATGGGCAAGTTTTACAATGTTTTCAATTATAATCATGTTTTCAAGTTTTATAAATTATAATGCCCATCCATGAGAAGTTCATGAAAGTTGAGATCTATGATGTATGTACAAGTATGTTGATATATTTATGAGAAAAGCATGTTTTCAATGTTATCCATGTCTATGATCATGTTTTCAAGTGAATCAAGTATTTTCAAGCATGTTTAAGTATTGGGCAAGCCCATATGTTCAGATATGATTTATGATTTCACGAATTAGCTTACCATATGGTTTTGGAGTCTTCAAGACTCATAATTATGTTCATCTTGTGGTATGGTTTGAGCTAAGGCTCCTCATGTATGATTTTAGATTTTATATGTATACATGATTATTCAGCTTTGTCACTAGATGATGGTTAGCTTCGTTGTAAAATGATGGAGAGCATATGCATGTTTTTGGGAGTAATGTCTAGCATCGAGAAAGCTAAGGGTCAGTTAACCCTATGCCCCAAAACTATGAGCCAACGTAGGTACGATCAAATTGTTTGGGACCTTCTTTGGAGCTTTCCCCAGCTCCAAGAGGCCTTCAACTTAATATCGATATCATGCTAGTGTCTTTAGCCCTGGAAAAGCTTTAAACGGATCTGCCCACTTAAGTGTGATAGTCGGAACCATGTAAGCTCTATCGTGGTAATGTCTGTTATATGAAGAGTCTCCCATTTTTCTTCATGATTTTAGTTATGCATGTTTATCATTCATGATATATATATATATATATATGTATGTATGTATATATATTTAAAAGTTCTACAACAGGTTTGACCCAATGATCAATTTTACTTATGATTATTAGATTTTAACTTTGAATCATTCGATTCAGTTATGATGTTCAGTTATGTTTAGATCATGATTTCAAAAAATAGAATGCAAGCCCAATTCTCAGATTCTTATCTTGATTATGTTTTATATTATGCATGTTTTAATGGTTTTACTTAAGCGGTTTAACTAACCTTTCATACTCGGTACATTCCACATACTGATTGCATACTCTATGCTGTATCATTTTATGATATAGGCTATAATCTTCAGATTCAGCCCCATCACTAACCAGTTCTCTGGAGTTAGCATCCTGTCTCAATGGGTGAGTCCTCATCAACCGTGGACCATTTCTTACCAATTATCTTTGTATTTTCAGTTTTCAGACTTGTCGGGCTAGTTGGGGATGTTGTCCCATCAACCCATCAGATATGTTTGAGGCTTTTAGACTTAGCGTAATAATCAACTTGTCATGTATTATGTGAATTCTAGTTCTGATATTATGTTATGTTTAGACTTCCGCTATATATTGTGATGTTAATCCTTCCGCTTTTATTGATGGAGTTAGATGTATGTTTATGCCATGGTCGACTTGGAGTCTCTCGGGGCTCCTTGTCCCGTATCTCGATTCGCTGCCCATGTTCGGGTTATGACAAACTTGGTTTCAAAGAAATAGGTTTTGAAATGTCTTAGGGTGTCTGAAAGCCGTGTTAAGTAGAGTCCTTATGTGTGTGAAGCGTGCCACATTTATGACAAAGAGGCTATAAAACGTTTAAGAAAGGTTCCCTTCTTTCATGATCTAGGTCGTGCGGTGAAATATCTCTCTATCCTTCTAACTCGTGCTATTCACGATTGCAGGATCATGCCTCCCCGAAGAGTTAATGATAGAATAAATGGAAATCGAAATGACCACGAGGATGGCAATGGAACTGGCACCAACAAGCCCCACCAGCCCCTGAGCACCATGCACTAGAGCCAGTTGCCCATGCTGAATTCAGGGCAGTCATTCAGATGCTAGCATAGTCCTTGATCGCCCAGGTCAACCAACAGGTAATAGCGCATGTCCTGCAGAACGGGAATGCAGTGGCAGCGAGGGTTAGAGACTTTCTGAGGATGAACCCTCCCGAGTTCCTCTGATCAAAGGTGGATGAGGATCCACACTAATTCATAGAGGAGATTTTGAAGATCATCCAGATTATGGAGGTGACTGGGGAGGAGTGTGTCGATTTGGCCTCATATCAGTTGAAGGGGTTAGCACACATTTGGTTTAAACAGTGGAAGGATAGTGGGGCAGTCAGAGCATGCCCTATCAGTTGGGATAAGTTTCATATCTCTTTCCTAGATCGGTTCTTCCCTCGTGAGATGAGGGAGATGAAGGCAGTCGAGTTTGTGAATCTAAAGCAGGGAAAGATGACGGTCCAGGAGTATGCCTCAGAGTTCACTCGTCTATTCAAGTACACCCAGAGTTAGTGGTTCATCAGAGGCCTCAAGAGAGCAGGTTTGTTCATGGGGTAGCAGACTATCTACACAGGGATTACCGAACCGCGATGCTTTATCAAGATATGGATTTTCCTCGTATAGTCTTCTACGTCCAGTAGATGGAGGTGGTGCATGTGAAGGAGAGAGAGGCCAAGAGGGATAAGATAGATAGTTATGGGTTCTCTCAGTAAAGACCAGGTTGTGGACACCATTAGACGTCCCACCGGAGATCGTCAGCCCCGGCATCGTCGGCTATGAGTGTGCCATCTAGATCTAGGCATGACCAAAGAGGATGAGCATCAGGCTCTAGAGGCCAGAGCAGCAGGCCCACTGATTCCAGTATCCCAGTTTGTGAAAGGTGTGTCCGGAGGCACACGGGTCAATGTTTGGCGGGTACATATGCTTGCTTCAGGTGTGGAAAGCTCGGACATATGCTCAGAGATTGCTCAGCAGCTAGACAGGGATATGATAGGGGCCGAGGCCCAACTTCCAGTTCAGCATCTCCACCAGCATGCCCAGCCCAGTAGGGGGCATCTAATAGCACAGGTGGCGGTCAGCGCCAAAACAGATTCTATGCCCTAGCATCACGCTAAGAGCAGGAGGTCTCCCTAGATGTGATCACTGGTATGTTACGAGTTTTCCACCTTGATGTATATGCTTTGTTAGATTCAGGGGCTACTTTATCTTTTATGATGCCCTATGTGGCTAGTAATTTTGGAGTCAGTCCCGAAATCTTGTAAGAACCCTTCTCAGTCTCTACTCTAGTGGGTGAGTCAGTTGTAGCTAGGCAGGTGTATAGAAATTGCTCGATCACAGTCCTTCAAAAAGTCACCTCAGCAGATCTAATAGAGTAAGCCATGACCGACATTGAAGTTATCCTCAATATGGATTGGTCGTTTGCATGCTATGCCTGAGTTAATTTTAGAACCTGGGCGATAGAGTTCAAATTTTCGGGTGAGCCAGTCTTAGAGTTGAAGGATAGTTCAGCTGTGCCTGTAGGTCATTTTATTTCCTACCTTAAGGCTAGAAAGATGATCTCCAAGGGTTGCATGTACCATTTAGTTTGGGTTAAGGACGCTATGACCGAGACCCTGATTATCCAGTTAGTTCCAACAATATGTGAGTATCCAGAAGTTGTCCCAGATGATCTACCGTGAATCCCTCCCAAGCGGGAGATTGATTTTAGGATTGACCTCCTTCCCGATACACAACCTATATCTATTCCTCCTTATAGAATAGCCCCGACCGAGCTAAAGGAGTTGAAGGAGCAGTTGAAGGACCTTTTAGATAAGGGATTCATTGACCGAGAAAATCCCCATGGGGTGCACCCGTTCTCTTTGTCCGAAAGAAAGATGGTTCTCTTTGTATGTGTATTGATCATCGACAATTAAACAAGGTCACCATCAAGAACAAGTAGCCTCTTTCCAAGATTGATGATTTTTTTAACCAGCTTCAGGGTGCCAAGTTCTTTTTGAATCGACCTTAGGTCCAAATATCATCAGCTCAGGGTTTGGGAGAGTGACATCCCGAAAACAGCCTTCAGGACGCGGTATGGTCATTATGAGTTTGTAGTTATGTCTTTTGGACTAACGAATGCTCCTGCAACTTTTATAGATTTTATGAATAGGATGTTCAAGCCATACTTGGATATGTTTGTGATCGTGTTTATCGATGGCATCCTAATATACTCTTGGAGTGAGGAGGAGCATGCCGCTCATTTGAAGGTGGTGCTATAGACTCTTAAGGATTACCAATTATATGCTAAATTCAGCAAGTGCGAGTTTTGGTTGAACTCAGTGGCATTTTTGGGCCATGTGGTGTCAAGTGAGGATATAAAGGTGGACTCTCAGAAGATAGAAGCGGTAAAGAATTGGCCTCAACCGGTGAATCCTTCAGATATCAGAATTTTCTTAGGCTTAGCTGGCTATTATCAGAGATTTATTGAGGAATTCTCATCTATTGCAGAGCCATTGACCAAATCAAACTGAAAGAAAGTGAAATTCCAATGGTCGAATGCTTGTGAGAGGAGTTTCTAGGAGTTGAAGACTCGACTCACCTAGGCACTGGTGTTAACCCTACCTGAGGGTACCAATGGATTTGTGGTGCATTGCAATGCTTATAGGATCGGTCTTAGTTCTGTGTTGATGCAGCATGGTAAAGTGATAGTATATGCTTCCAAGCAGTTGAAGGCTCATGAGAAGAATTACCCGACCCATGATCTTGAATTGGCAGCGTAGTATTCACCTTGAAGATTTGGAGACACTATTTGTACAAGGTCCATGTAAATGTGCTTACGGACCATAAGAGCCTATAATATATGTTTACCCAGAAGGATTTAAATCTATGCAAAAGGAGGTGGTTAGAGCTACTCAAGGATTATGATATGAGTGTCCTTTACCATCTGGGTAAGGCCAATTTGGTAGCAGACGCACTTAGTAGACTTTCTATGGAGAGTGTGTCCCATATTGATAAGGGGAGAAGGAGCTGGTAAAGGATATGCATCGACTTGCACGGTTGGGAGTTCATTTTGTTGACTCGACTGATAGTTGTGTTATAGTTCAGAATGGGTCAGAATCATTCTTGGTGACTGATGTGAAATCTAGACAAGACGAGGACCCTATTTTGGTAAAGTTAAGGAAGTCGTTCAGAATCATAAGGTAGAGGTCTTCTCCAAAGGGGGAGATGGTCTGCTTCAATATCAGGGTCACTTGTGTGTCCCGAACGTTGATGATTTGAGAAATTAGATGTCGCATAAGGCTCACGGTTCCAGATATTCGATACATCCAGGTGCCACCAATATGTACCTTGACCTACAGGAAGTCTATTGGTGGAATGGCATGAAGAAAAACATCACAGAATTTGTAGCTAAGTGTCCAATTGTCAGCAAGTGAAGGTTGAGTATCAGAGACCGAAAGGTGTGCTTTAGGACATCAGCATTCCTACTTGGAAGTGGGAGGAGGTTAATATGGACTTCATTACACGGTGTCCTCACACTCGTTGACATTATTACTCCATTTGAGTGGTCGTGGACAGGTTGACCAAAGTCCCTCATTTTCTATCGGTCAAAACCACTTGATTCCACAGAGGATTATGGAAAACTATACATTCGAGAACTAGATCGGTTTCATAGAGATCCCTTGTCCATCAACCAGACAGAGGTACTCAGTTTACCTCTCAGTTTTGGAGATCATTTCCAAAGGGACTTGATACTCAGGTCAAGCTCAGTACAACATTTTATTCACAAATCGATGGTCAGGAGGAGCGGACTATTTAGAATCTCGAGGACATGTTGAGAGCGTGTGTAATTGAATTCAAGGATAGTTGGGATGATCATTTGCCTCTTATTGAGTTTGCATATAATAACAACTATCATTCCAGGATTCAGATGGCTCCGTTTGAGGCTCTCTATGGGCGGAGATGTAGATCGCCTATTGGTTGGTCTGAAGTCAATTCGGTTCATGAGGCCATGGAGAAAGTTCAACTTATATGGGATAGGTTGGAAACAACTCAAATTCGCCAAAAGTCCTATGCTGATGTGAGGAGAAGAGAACTTGAGTTTGAAGTTGATGATTTTGGGTGTTTCTTAAGGTATCTCCCATGAAGGGAGTGATGAGGTTTCGGAAAGAACGGGAAACTCAGTCCCCGTTATGTTGGCCCATACCGGATTGTGAAACGGGTTGGCAAGGTGGCATATGAATGGGAGTTGACCTCAGAATTAGCTTCCGTTCATCCTATTTTTCATGTATTGCTGTTAAAGAAGTGTTTGGAGGATCCAAATCTAGTTGTTCCGGTGGAGAGTGTATGTGTGAAAGACAGCCTTAGTTATGAGGAGGTTCCGGTGGAAATACTGGATCGTCAGGTTAGAAGGCTAAGAAACAAAGAAGTAGCTTCGATTAAAGTTTTATGTAGGAATCAGCATGTTAAGGGAGATATGTGGGAATCCGAAGCAAATACGATGGCTATATACCCACATCTATTCCATTCCAGCTCAATTTCATCTTGAGGTGTCAGTTTTTACCCAAAAACTCTATTCAATTTCATATTCGGCTTATGTACCTCAGTTTCTTTCATGTATAAGTATGTATGTATGATTCATGAATTTAGTTCAGTTATGTAGTTCGGTGCGGATGTAGTCCTTACGTTAATTTTCAGCTTATATGATCAGTATTTTGAATATGATGATTGCGTTTCTCTACTTTTCTGTATGTTTTCAAACATTCAAGGACAAATGTTCTGAAGGGGGAGATATTGTAATACCCCGAAAACCCTAAGATCAGACATGGGAGTTGAAATGGAGAAAATAGAATTTTCTGCACTAGGTAAGTGAACGAGTCATCCTGTGACCCTTCAGGATGACCACGAGTCCTTAAGTGACTCGTGGTGAGGAGCTTTGACTTGTTTGGAAATGTTCAAGTTGGGTTGGCCACGGGTGTGACCATGAGTCGTGGTCAACCCCACGAGCCATTGGGTCACCTTCCCGTGGTCAAGGGAAGTTGAAGGATGAAGGAAGAGCCGACAGTGTACCCCACGAGGCGTGGTCAATGCCACAAATCGTTAGGTGAGTCATGGTCAACAGTTGGTTAAGGACTTGATGTTTTAGGTAGTGGAGGTAACAAGAGGTGACCACGAGTCGTGGTCACCAGTGAAGAATCACTAGGTCCCTCATGGGGACCCTTTGAGGAAAATTGGCAGTGCACTTGACGGTAGGAGACCATGAGTCGTGGTAAGGGGTGATGACTCGTCCAGTCCCTTGTTGGGACTGGCAGTCAGTTTTTCCCTGCGAGTTTGTTATGGGCTTTAGCTTAATTCCTATGATCCTAAGGCCTAAACTATGTCGTTTTAAGCTATTAATTATAAGTTTTAAGAGGGGTAAGTTCATTCTAAGCTATTCCTATTCATGCATGCAAGTGTAGAAGTCTAGTGAGGTGATCAAGCTCAAATCCTTCTAAATTCTTCTCAATTCTTCTTTGGGCAATCAGAGGAGTTATAGAATTAGATTCTCTTAGGTATGTAGGGTTATGAATGAGTGAATTTGTTCAAAACCATGCCCAATCCCTCTGTAATTTATGAATATCTATGTGTTGATCCTATGGGGTTTTAACCCAATGCATGAATTTCCTAAGTTTCTACCATGGGTATGATCTAAGCTTTTTTCTATTATTGAATTATGATTCATGGGAAAGTTTTACAATGTTTTCAATTATAATCATGTTTTCAAGTTTTATAAATTATAATGCCCATCTATGAGAAGTTCATGAAAGTTGAGATCTATGATGTATGTTCAAGTATGTTGAGATATTTATGAGAAAAACACGTTTTCAATGTTATCCTTGTCTATGATCATGTTTTCAAGTGAATCAAGTATTTTAAAGCTTGTTGAAGTATTGGGCAAGCCCATATGTTCAGGTATGATTTATGATTTCATGAATTAGCTTACCATATGGTTTTGAGTTAGGACTGCCGATAATGTTCAACTTGTGGTATGGTTTGAGCCAAGGCTCCCCATGTATGATTTTAGATTTTATATGTATACATGATTATTTAGCTTCGTCACCAGACAATGGTTAGCTTCGTTGAAAAATGATAGAGAGAATCTGCATGTTTTTGGGAGTAGTGTCTAGCACTGAGTAGGCTAAGGGTCATTCAGACCTATGCATCGGAACTACGATCCAACATAGGTACGATCAGTTTGTTTGGGACCTCCTTTGGAGCTTTCCCCTACCCCAAGGGGCTTTCAGCTTGATATCGATATCATGGCAGTGTCTTAGGCCCTGAAAAGGCTTTAGACGACTCTGCCCACTTGAGTGTGATAGTCGGGACCATGTAAGCTCTATCGTGGTAATGTCAGTTATATAAAGAGTCTCCGATTGTTCCTCATGATTTCAGTTATGCATGTTTATCATTCATGATATATATATATATGAGTGTTCTGAAGAAGGTTTGACCCAATGTTCAGTTTTACTTATGATTATTAGATTTCAGCTTTAGGTCATTCGATTCAGTTATGATGTTTAGTTCTGTTCAGATCATGATTTTAGAAAATAGCATGCAAGCCCTACTCTGAGATTCTTATCTTTATTATATTTTATATTATGCTTGTTTTAATAGTTTTACTTACCTTGCATACTCGGTATATTCCACGTACTGACCGCATACTCTATGTTGTATCGTTTTATGATATAGTCTCCAATCTTCAGACTTAGCCCCATTACTAGCCAGTTCTCCGGAGTTAGCATCCAACTTTAGTTGTGAGTCCTCATCTCTCGAGGACCATTCATTACCCGTTATATTGTATTTTCAATTTTAGACTTGTCAAGATAGTTGGGGGTATTGTCCCATCAACCCATCAGATGTGATAGAGGCTTCCAGACTGTATGTACTGATCAGCTTGGCATGTTTGAAGTGAATTCCGGTTTCGATGTTATGTTATGATTAGACTTCCGCTATGTTTGTTATGTTAGGTCATCAACTTTATTTGATTGAGTTCGATGTTTGTTCATTCTATGGGTCGACTTGGAGTCTCTTGGGGTTCCTTGTCCCGTGGCTCGAACCGGGCCTATGTTTGGGTCGTAACAAACTTGGTATCAGAGCAATAGGTTTGAAGTGTCCTAGGGTGTTTGAAAGCCGCATTAAGTAGAGTCTTTTTCATGGGTGTGAAGCATACCACACTTATGACGAAGAGGCTACGAGACGTTTAGGAAATGTTCCCTTCTTTCATGATCTATATTGTGCGGTGAAATGTCTCACTATACTTTTAACTCATGCTATTCGCGATTGTAGAATCATGCCTCCCTGCAGAGTTAACAACAGGAGAAATGGAAATGGAAATGGCCACGAGGATGGCAATGGAGATCGGCATCAACAAGCCCCACCAGCCCATAAGCATCATGCATCGGAGCCGGTTGCCCACGCTGAATTCAGGGAAGCCATTCAAATGCTAGCACAGGCTTTGACCACCTAGGTCAACCAACAGGCAGTAGCACATGTCCCATAGAATGGGAATATGGTGGCAATGAGGGTTATAGACTTTCTGAGGATGAACCCTTCCGAGTTCCCTGGATCAAAGGTGGACGAGGGTCCACATGATTTCATTGAGGAGATTCTGAAGATCACCCAAATTATGGGGGTGATTGGAGAGGAGTGTGCCGATTTGGTCTCATATCAGTTAAAGGGGGTCAAACATATTTGGTTTAAATAGTGGAAGGAGAGTAGGGAAGTTGGAGCAGGCCCAATCAGTTGGGATGAGTTCGACGCTGCTTTTCTTGATCGGCTCTTCCCTCGGGAGATGAGGGAGATGAAAGCGACCGAGTTCGTGAATCTTAAGCGGGGAAATATGACAGTTCAGGAGTATTCCTTGGAGTTCACATGTCTGTCTAGGTATGCATCTGAGTTGGTTGCAGATCAGAGGACCCGTGTGAGCAGGTTCGTACACAGGATAGAAGACTCCTTTGTCAGAGATTACTGAACTGCGATGCTCCTATAGGATATTGAATTTTCTCGAATAGTCTTGTACGCCCAGCAGATGGAGGCGGTACAATTGAGTGAGTGGGAGAGAGAGGCCAAGAGGGCCAGGACTGATAGCATTGTATTCTCCTAGTCGAGGCCTAGTGGGCAGTGTCAACAGTCCTACTAGAGATCTTTAGCCCTAGCACCATCATCAATTAGTGTCCCATCTAGACCCAGAGATGACTAGAGGAGCAGGGCCTCAGGTTTGAGGGACCAGAGGAGTATGCAGACAGAGCGCACCTTCCCGGCCTGCGGGAAGTGTGGCAAGAGTCATACCGGAGAGTTCTTGTTGGGATCAGATATTTGTTATGGGTGCGGTAGATCCGAAAACATGCTCCAAGAGTGCCTTTTGGCTAGACAGGGTGATGGTAGAGGCTGTGCTCAAACTACCTGATCAACAGTAGCACCAGCACGCCCATTCTTGCAGGGTGCATCCACCAGTGGAGGTTGCGGATAGTGCCAAAATAGATTTTATGCCCTTGCCTCCCGCTAGGAGCAAGGGACTTTACCAGATGTGGTTACCGATATATTACGAGTATTCCATCTTGATGTCTATGCATTGCTAGATCTAGGGGCTACCTTGTCTATTATGACTCCTTTATGTGGCTAGTAGTTTTGGAGTCAGTCCCAAAATCTTGTCAGAACACTTTGCAGTCTCTACTCCAGTGGGTGGTTCAGTTGTAGCTAGGTGGGTTTATTGAAGTTGCCCGGTCACAGTCCTTTAAAAGGTCACTTCAACAGATCTAGTAGAGTTAGCCATGACTGACTTTGATGTTATCCTTGACATGGATTGGTTGTTTGCATGTTATGCTCAGTTAATTGTAGAACTCGACTTGTAGAGTTTCGATTTTCAGGTGAGCTAGCCTTAGAATGGAAGGGTAGTTTAGCTATGCCTGTAGGTCATTTCATTTCCTACCTTAAGGCCAGAAAGATGATCTCCAAGGGTTGTGTGTACCATTTAGTTAGGGTTAAGGATGCTACGTCCGAGATCCCGACTATCCAATCTATTCCAGTAGTATGAGAGTATCCAGATGTCTTCCCCGATGAATTACCGGGAATCAATCCCGAGCGAGAGATTGATTTCGGTATTGACCTTCTTCCTAATATGCAACCTATATCTATTCCTCCTTACAAAATGGCCCCAGCGAGTTAAAAGAGTTGAACGAACAGTTGAAAGACCTGTTAGACAAGGGTTTCATCAGACCGAGCAAGTCCCCATGGGGTGCACCAGTCCTCTTTGTCCGAAAGAAGGATGGTTCTCTTCATATGTGTATAGATTATCGGCAAGTGAACAAGGTCATCATAAAGAATAGGTATCCTCTTCCCAGGATTGATGATTTGTTTGACCATCTTCAGGGTGCTAGATGCTTTTTGAAGATAGATCTCAGATCAGGGTACCATCAACTCACGGGAGAGTGACATCCCAAAACAGCCTTTAGGATGCGGTATGGTCATTATGAGTTTGTAGTTATGTCTTTTGGACTAACGAATGCTCCTGCAGCTTTTATGGAATTGATGAATAGGGTGTTCAAGCCATACTTGTATATGTTTGTGATCATGTTTATTGATGAAATCTTGATATACTCTCGGAGTGAGGAGGAGCATGCCGCTCATTTGAGGGTGTTACAGTAGATTCTTAAAGACAGCCAATTATATGCCAAATTCAGCAAGTGTGAGTTTTGGATGAATGAAGTGGCATTTTTGGGCCATGTGGTGTCAAGTGAGGGCAAAAATGTGGACTCTCAAAAAATAGAAGCGATGAAGAATTGTCCTAGACCGGTGAATCCTTCAGATATAGGGAGCTTCTTGGGCTTAGTTGTCTATTATCGGAGATTTGTTGAGGGATTTTCATCTATCGCAACACCATTGACCAAATTGACCCAAAAGAAATTGAAATTCCAATGGTCGGATGCTTGTGAGAGGAGCTTCCAGGAGTTGAAGGCTCGACTCACCTCAGCACCGGTGTTAATCCTACCTGAGGGTACCAATGGGTTTCTATTGTATTGCGATGCTTCTATAATCAATCTTGGTTGTGTATTGATGTAGCACGGTAAGGTTATAGCATATGCTTCTAGGCAGCTGAAGGTTCATGAAAGGAATTACCCGACCTTGGCGGTGGTGGTATTTGCATTGAAGATCTGGAGACACTATTTTTACGGGGTCCATATGGATGTGTTTATGGATAACAAGAGCCTACAATATGTGTTCACCCAGAAGGACCTAACTCTGCGGCAAAGAAGGTGGTTGGAGAAGCTTAAGGATTATGACATGAGTGTCCTTTACCATCTGGGTAAGGCCAATGTAGTAGCACACACACTTAGTAGACTCTCTATAGAGAGTGTGTCCCATGTAGATGAGGGAAAGAATGAGCTGGTGAAGGATGTGCATCGAATTGCACAATTGGGAGTTTGTTTGGTTGACTCAACTGATGCTGGTGTTATAGTTCAGAACGGGTCAGAATAATCCTTGGTGACTGATGTGAAAGCTAGACAAGACGAGGACCCTATTTTGGTAAAGTTAAAAGAAGTCGTTCAAAATCAGAAGGTAGAGGTTTTCTCCAAAGGGGGAGATGGTGTACTTCAATATCAGGGTCGCTTGTGTGTCTCGGACATTGATGATTTGAGAAATTAGACGTTGCATGAGGCTCACGATTCCAGATATTCATTACATCCAGGTGCCACCAAAATGTACCGTGACCTACGAGAAGTCTATTGGTGGAATGGCATTAAGAAGGACATTGCAGAATTTGTGACTAAGTGTCCGAACTTTCAACAAGTGAAAGTGGAGCATCAAAGACCGAGAGATGTTCTTCAAGACATCAGTATCCCTACTTGGAAGTAGGAGGAGATCAATATGGACTTCATCACAGGGTTGCCTCGCACTCGCCGATAGTATGACTCCATTTGGGTGGTTGTGGACAGATTGACCAAAGCCGCTCATTTTCTACTGGTTAAAACCATTGATTCGGCAGAGGATTATGCCAAACTATACATCCGAGAGCTAGTTCAATTGTACGGAGTGCCCTTGTCCATCATATCAGACAGAGGTACCCAGTTTACCTCTCAGTTTTGGAGGTCGTTTCAAAAGGGACTCAGTACTTAGCTCAAGCTCAATACAACATTTCACTCACAATGGATGGTCAGGGGAAGCAAACAATTTAGACCCTCGAGGACATGCTGAGAGCGTGTGTGATTGACTTCAAGGGTAGTTGGGATGATCATTTGACTCTTATTGAGTTTTCATATAATAATAACTATCATTCTAACATTCAGATGGCTCCGTTTGAGGCTCTCTATGGGCGAAGATATTGATCGCCTATTACTTGGTTTAAAGTTGGTGCAGCTACAATAATAGGACCAGATTCAGTCCAAGAGGCTATGGAGAAAGTTTAGCTCATACGAGATAGGTTGAAATCAGCTTAAAGTCTCCAAATGTCCTATGTTGATGTGAGGAGGAGGGAACTTGAGTTCGGAGTTGATGATTGGGTGTTTCTAAAGGTGTCTCCCATGAAGGGAGTGATGAGGTTCGGAAGGAAAGAAAAACTCAGCCCCCGCTATGTTGGCCCGTACCGGATTGTGAAACGGGTGTGCAAGGTGGCATATGAATTGGAGTTGCCCTTAGAATTAGATTCCGTTCATCCTGTTTTTCATGTATCGCTCTTGAAGAAGTGTTTGGGGATCCAGCTCTAGTTGTTTTGGTGGAGAGTGTAGGTGTGAAAGACGGCCTTAGCTATGAGGAGGTTCCGGTGGAAATACTGGATCGTCAGGTTCGAAGGCTAAGAAACAAGGAAGTAGCTTTAGTCAAGGTTTTGTGGAGGAATCAAGATGTTGAGGGAGCTTCGTGAGAAACCGAGGTAGATATGATGGCTAGATACCCACATCTTTTCTCTACCGGCTCAGTTCCAGCTAGAGGTAACAATTTTGCTCTAAGACTCTAATCAGTTTCATGTTCATCTCATGTACCTCAGCTTCTTCCATGTAAAAGTACGTATGTTTGAATCATGAATTCAGTTTAGTGATGTAGTTTAAATCGGAGCTAGTCATTCCGTTAGTTTTCAGCTTATATGATCAGTATTTGAGTATGGTGATTGCATTTCTCTGCTTTTCTATATGATTTTCAACATTCGAGGATGAATGTTCATAAGAGGGAGATATTGTTATACCCCGAAAGCCCAAAGATCAGACTCGGGAGTTGAAATGGAGGAAATAGGATTTTCTGCACTAGGTCACTGAATGAGTCGTCCTGTGACCCGTCAGGTTGACCACAAGTCATTAAGTGACTCATTGTGAGGAGTGTTGACTTGCCTGGAAATTTTAAATTTGGGGTTACCATGGGTGTGACACGAGTCGTGGTCAGCCCCATTAGCCGTCAGGTCACCCTTGGTCAAGGGAAATTGAAAGATGAAGGTAGAGCTGGCAGTATACCCCATGACTGGACACCACGAGTCGTGATTAGATGCCATGATTTGTTAGGTGAGTCGTGGTTAGCAGTGGGTTAAAGACTTGATGTTTTGGGTAGTGGAGTTAATGAGAGGTGACCACGAGCTGTGGTCACCAGTGACGAGTTGTTAGGTCCCTCATGGGGACCCTTTGAGGAAAATTGGCAGTGCACTTAATGACAGGAGACCATGAGTCATGGTCAGGGGTGACGACTTGTCCAGTCCCTCGTTGGGACTGACAATCAGTTTCGCTGCGAGTTTATTAAGGGTTTTTTCAAAATTCCTATGATCCTAAGGCCTAAACTACGTCGTTTTAAGCTATGAATAATGAGTTTTAAGAGGGGTAAGTTCATTCTAAGCTATTCCTATTCATGCATGCAAGAGTAAAGGTCTAGAGAGGTGATCAAGCTCAATTTCTTCCAAGTTCTACTCAATTCTTCACTTGGCAATCAAAGGAGTGGTAGAATCAGTTTCTGCTCAGGTATGTAGGGTTATGAATGGGTGAAATTATTCACACCCATGCCCAATCTCTCCCTAATTAATGAAATTCTATCGATAATTCTATGGGATTTTATCCCAATTATTATGAAATCTTAAGATCTATCTATGGGTTAATTTTCCTCAGGTATAACTTCATGTTTTATGAATCATGGGCAGAATTTATAAATATTTAAGTTTAAATTTTCTACAAACTATTCCCAATTTTGTATGTTTCTTGATAAATCAAGTTATGATTCTATTTTGATTTTGATGTTCATTAATCCATTATGATTTATGAATTATGAATTATGGTATGAATTCTCTCAAATTCTCATCATGAATTTGTGAATATCAAGTATATACATGTTTTACAAGTATGCATGAATTTCATGATTTATATATTTATGACTTTTGGCCAATTCATCGGCCCTTGTTCATGGCTAAACATGTATTTTTAAATGGGGATCAATAATGATGTTATTTATTAGGTCATGAATAACATGAATGATTTTACAGTTACTAGACGAGACTAATGTGCATGTTTTTGGGAGCAGTATTTAGCACCGAGTAGCTCGATGTTCAAAGGACTACACCGGTGCCTCAAAACTACGTGCAACCATAGGTTTGTTTATATATATATATATATATATATATATTTCAATATTATTGGATCCTCTCTTCGTGATATCACATACTGCACGTCCCTTGCCTGGCAAGCCTGGGACGACTCTGCCTACTTGAGTGAGATAGTTGGGGCATCATGTAAGGCTCTACCATAATGGTGTCGTTTATGACGAGTCCTCCCATTGTTCCTCATGATTCATGCATGGTTATATTTATGCACTTTGGCTCAAGTCATGTTTAATTAATCTTTTCTCTCGTAAGTATGATTATTAATGATTTACGAATGTTTTGAAAACCTTGAGCCTTATGTTTGCATTATGACATTTATGTTACGATCATATTGTCCTACTCGTATGAATTTTTATATATTTTAACTGTCTGTTTTCCTTACCTTGAATAGTCGGTACATTTCACGTACTGACCGCATACTCTATGTTGTATCATTTTATGATATGTGCTCCGATCTTCAGGCTTAGCCCCTTCACTAGCTAGTTCTCCAGAGTTAGCATCCAGCTTCAGTGGTGAGTCCTCATCTCTCGAGGACCATTCATTATAAGTTATCTTATATTTTCAATTTTAGACTTGTCGAGTTAGTCGGGGGTGTTGTCCCATCAGCCCTGATCATGGGCAAAAATAGCATGCCCGAGATACGCTTTATGACTTAAATTAGTCTTGTTTATCTAAGTTATTGTATACATTTTCATGTAATTTTATATGAAGTGAAGATATGTGCTAACCAACATGATTAGCCTTTGTTTTGTAGGTTTTGATGACTTTTGAGTAACTAATCCATGAGTGGGTGAAGTAGAGGCTTGGAAACGGAATTAACACGCGAACGTCGGCAAAGAGGAGGCACAAAACAGCCCGGCGCGTCGGCAACGTGCCACGACAGGCAAGCTGATCACAACAGCCCACCTGCACGTTGGCAACATGCCACGGCAGGTTGGCTGCACGACCAAGAGGTGTCAACGCGCTGCCCAAGCAGCGTGACACGCTGCCAATGCGGCAGGGTGCTGCCGGGGCCAATTTCGGGTGAATTCCAGAGAGCCTTCGCGTTAGTGGCGTGTCACGAAGGCAGTGCTCCGCGATGCACTCCGTGACACATTGCTTGTTATTCCGGGAAAAAGTCCTACTACTATAAATAGCACACTTAGGTTTTATTTGAGATATTCTGACTTGGTGGAGCAAGAACGTGGGTTACAGGCAGTTGAGGGACGAAAATATCAGGGTTTTTTCTCTCTTTCCTTCTTCTTTAATTCAATTGCTTGTATGATTAACACTCATTTAAAGATGTTTAATCCACAAATGAGTGGCTAATTCCTCTTCTTGCTGAGGTTATGAACAATTGTGATGAAATGTGATCATTGATTCTTTGGTTTTTCATCTTTTCTTCCATGGTTGTTCTATTAATTCTTGTTCTTACTGCATTAATGTGTGGCCTACGTTAATGTATATCTAAAAAGTCCGGTTTCACTCGAGAGAGAAAGAAATTGGAAAGTTGTGAATTAATAGGATATGTTCTTTACTTGGTTTGGGAAAATTGAGTATTGATTTGCTTTCAGGATAGAAATATACCTGAAAGTTGTATTAGTCAATTTAGGAACCGATTTTGTATGGCTAGAACATGAATTGCATTTAATCACAGAAATGTAGGTGGATGGTTCATGATTCTTAAGTGAGGTTAAATACGAAAGTTTTAATCTCTTGGCAATAGTTCTTGGCTAGCAACTGGAGCAGAAGATTAACCAAATTATGATGATAATTAATTTCATTACATGTTCGTTTAACCTTAGCATGCTCTCATTCATAGTTCAGACTCAAAGTAGATAATTGTTTTAGCTTTAGCATAAAAATTATAAAACAAAATATCAAACTCTTGGTTACACTATTGTCTGCATTTTTAAAATAGAAATATAGTACACTTGAGCAATTTGCACTTCATCCAAGTCCCTGTGGGATCGATACTTGGCTTACTAAAGCCACTTTACTACTTGTTCGACCACGTGCACTTGCATGTCATTTTCGATACCCCATAAATCACGCGAACAAGCCCATCAGATGTGATAGAGGCTTTAAGACTGTATGCAGTGATCAGATTGTCATGTTTGAAGTGAATTCCGATTCCGCTGTTATGTTATGATTAAACTTCCGCTATGTTTATCATATTAAGTCTTCTGCTTTATTTTATTGAGTTAGATGTATGTTCATGCCATGGGTAGATCTGGAGTCTCTTGAGGATCTTTGTCCCATGTCTTGAATCGGGCCTATGTTCAGGTCGTGACACCGGTTTGACTCTTGCCACACTTCCCGCCGGCCAGGAAGGTGCACTCTATCTGCATACTCCTCTGGTCCCTCGAACCTGAGGCCCTGCTCCTCTAGTCACCTCTGGGTCTGGATGGGATAGTAATTGATGATGTTGCTGGGGCTAAAGATCTCTGGTGGGACTGTTGATGGTTCCCACTAGGCCTCGGCTGGGAAAATATGATGCTATCAGTCCTAGCCCTCTTGGACTCCCTCTCCCGCTCACTCAGTTGTACCGCCTCCATATGTTGGGCGTATAGGACTATCCAAGCAAAGTCAATATCCTGGAGAAGTATCATAGTCTGGCAATCTCTGACTAAGGAGTCTATTATCCTGTGTATGAACCTACTCACTGGGCCCTCTGATCCGCCACCTCCTCAGGTGCATACTTGGATAGACGCGTGAACTCAAAGGCATACTCCTAAACCATCATCTTTCCTTGCTTGAGATTTAAAAACTCAGCCTCTTTTAGCTCTCCCGAGGGAACAACCGATCAAGAAAAGCGGCGTGGAACTTGTCCCAACTGATAGGCCTACTCCGACTGCCCTACTCTCCTTCCACTATTTGCACCAAATGTCTGCGGCCCCCTTTAACTGATATGAGGCCAAATCAGCAGACTCCTCTTCAGTCACCCGCATAATCTGGGTGATCTTTAGAATCTCCTCCATGAAATCATGTGGATCCTAGTCCACCTTCGATCCAAGGAACTCGGGTGGGTTCATCCTCAGAAAGTCTCTGACCCTTGCTGCCACCGCATTCCCATTCAGCGGGACATGCGCTACAGCCTACTAGTTGATCTAGGTGGTCAAGGCCTGTGCTAGCATCTGAATGACTGCCTTGAATTCAGCGTGGGCAACCGGCTCCGGTGCATGGTGCTCATGGGCTGGTGGGTCTTGCTTGTGACCCTCTCGATTGCCATCCTCATAGCTATTTCCATTTCCATTCCTTCTGTAGTTAAATATGTGGGGAGGCATGATTCTGCAAACGTGAATAGCACGAATTAGAAGGATAGAGAGACATTTCACCGTATGACATAGCTCATGAAAGAAGGGAGCATTTTCGAAATGTCTCGTAGCCTCTTCGTCATAAGTGTGGCGCGCTTCACACCCAAGAAAAATACTCTACTTAACGTGGATTTCAGACATCCTAGGAAACTTCAAAACCTATTGCTCTAATACAAAATTTGTCACAACCCGAATATAGGCCCGGTTTGAGACATGGGACAAGGAGCCCCGAGAGACTCCAAGTCGACCCATGACATGAACATACATCTAACTCAATCAAATAAAGCAGAAGACTTAACATAATAAACATAGCAGAACTCTAATCATAACATAACATTGAAATCGAAATTCACTTTAAACATGACAAGTTGATCACTACATACAGTCTGAAAGCCTCAATCACATATGATGGGTTGATGGGACAACAATCCCAACTAACCCAAAAAGTCTGAAATTGAAAATACAAGATAACTGGTAACGAATGGTCCTCGAGAGATGAGGACTAACCATTGAAGCTGGATGCTAACTCCGGAGAACTGGCTAGTGACGGGGCCGGGTCTGAAGATCGGAGCCTGTATCATAAAATGATGCAGCATAGAGTATGCAGTCAGTATGTGGAATGTACCGAGTATGCAAGGTAAGTAAAACAAACAATTAAAATATATAAAAGTTCATAAAAGTAGGACAATATGATCGTAACATAAATATCATAATGCAAACATAAGGCTCAAGGTTTTCAAAACATTCGTATTTTAATCATTATCATAATCATAAAGGAAGAAAAACCTTATTAAACATAACTTGAGCCAAAGTTCATAAACATAACCATGAATGAATCATGAGGAACAATAGGAGGACTCATCATAACCGACACCATCATGGTAGGGCCTTACATAATTCCCCAATTATCTCACTCAAGTGGGCATAGGTGTCCCATGCTTGCCAGGCAAGGGACATGCAGTATGTGATATCACAAAAAGGGGATCCATTAATCTTGAAATATATATAAATAAACCTACGGTGGCACATAGTTTTGAGACACTGGCGTAGTCCTTTGAACGCCGGGCTACTCGCTGCTAGACACTACTCCCAAAAACATGCACATTAGGATCATATAGTAACCGTACACCATTCATGAAATTCATGGCCAAATAAATAACACCATCATTTATCCCCATTTAAAATACATGTTTATCCATGAACAAGGGCCCATGAATTGGCCAAAAGTCATTAATCCGTAAATCATGAAATTCATGCATACTTGTAAAACATGTATATACTTGATATTCACAAATTCATCATGAGTCTTTGAGAGAAATCATGTCATAAGTCATAAATCATAATGGGTTAATGAACATCAAAATAAAAGTATAATCATAACATGATTTATCATGAAACATACATAATTGGGCATAGTTTGTAGAAAATTTAAATCCATATGTTTATAATTGAAATAGTTGTAAAATCTGCCCATGATTCATAGAATATGAATTGATACACGAACGAGATTAACCCATAGATAGATCATAAGGATTTCATAAGAATTGGGATAAAATCCCATAGAATTATCAATAGAATTTCATGAATTAGGAGAGATTGGGCATGGGTGTGAACAAATTCACCCATTCATAACCTTACATACCCGAGAAGAACTAATTCTACCACTCCCTTGATTGCCCAATGAAGAATTAAGAAGAACTTGGAAGAAATTGAACTTGATCACCTCTCTAGACCTTTGCTCTTGCATGCATGAATAGGAATAGCTTAGAATGAACTTACCCCTCTAAAAACTCATTATTTATAGCTTAAAATGACGTAGTTTAGGCCTCAGGATCATAGAAATTATGGAATATCCCTTAATAAACTCACAGGGAAAAATTGACTGCCAGTCCCAACAAGGGACTGGATGAGTCGTTACCCCTGACCACGACTCGTGGTCTCCTGCCGTCAAGTGCACTGCTAGTTTTCCTCAAAGGGTCCCCACAAGGGACCTAATGGCTCTTCATTGGTGACCACAACTCATGGTCACCTCTCGTTAACTCCACTGCCCAAAACATCAATTCCTTAACCCATTGCTAACCACAACTCACCTAACGAATCGTGGCATCTGACTAACACTCATGGTGCCCAGTCGTGGGGTACACTGCTAGCTTATCCTTTATCTTTCAAATGCCCTTGGCCACGGGTGACCTAACGGCTCGTGGGGATGACCATGACTCATGGTCATGACGTCCTAATTCGTGAGCAATTTAAATATGTGGATGTGGTTTACGGAGTTTGCACCCTTGATTATGCACTTTTGTAACTCTAATCATTTAACCGAACTTAGATTCACAACTACTTATATGAGCGGTATTGCGATAATTCTAAGTCGGTGTGTAGCTCATCCCATTCTAGTAACCAAGCAAGGAAAATTAGGTATAATTTCTATCCTAACCGCTAATCATCTCGTAAGGACAAGAACTTTCTCTCTACATTCTTATGTTCTAGCCTAGGGTTACTCTTTCAAGCTTTTACCTAAGCTTAATGCATTTGTTTTCATGATGATCAAGCATAAAAACAATAATAATTAAGAGTGTAAGACAAAACAACAACTAAAACTCAAACCAATGAAGAATTCATGCATTTACAATCATATTACGTAGCCTCAACCCTAAAGGAAGGGTTTTAGCCACTCATATTCGTACAAATTCTTAAAAACATGATTAAAGTAATGTACTTACTAGAATGATTAAACGAGAATGAAATATAATGAGCCTTAGGTAGAGTTCTTCCTTTCTCCCTTCGCTCCTTTACGGTTTCCCAAAAATATTTCATGATAAATGAATTTAGAAGCTAAGGTTTTAATTATAGTAAGTGGAAAATTGCAAGTTTTGGCTGTGCATGGACTGCCTCCGTGTCACAGAGCTGGTCACTCCAATTTGCCTACCGTGATACGAAGCAAACGCGGACAACTACTGGAGTTCTCAATACTTTCATGTCCTGGGCGTACGCTGTGCACGATGCCCTGCGTGGCACGACCCTCCTCGCGCGCGACACCCAGCGTGACATGGGAGATGGCGCACAGCAGTGCCTAGCATGGCACGACGCCAATGCGCAGGCGCACTGGAATGCCTCTTCTCGTGCACATGGAATGAGCGTCGCACGACACTAGGCGCGACACACGGATAATGTGGCACGCAGCCTGGCACGGCCAGCCTTGCCATGGCATGCCATCTTGCAATCTTTTGCAATCCAAGCCGAACTCCATTCCTTGCTTCAACCATCATTATTTAGTCTCTCATATGAATTTTACACTTACATCTACATGTTGGTTAGTGTATACCCAAAAATATTCAAAATCACATGAGAATGTAATTAATTTAATTGACAAACATGACTAAATTAAGTTATAAAATAGCACTTGGGCATGTAATTATACCCAAGATCAGGTCACAGCCGTGGTCACCCCAATTTCAAATTTCCAGGAAAGTCAACACTCCTCACCACGAGTCAATTGATGACTCGTGGTCAACCTGACGGGTCACAGGATGACTCATTTTCTGACCTTGTGCAGAAAATCCTATTTTCTCCGTTTCAACTCCCAGGTCTGATCTTTAGGCTTTTGGGGTATAGCACTCTGGGCTCCTTGTCTCGTGTCTCGATCTGATCTCATGTCTAGGTTGTGATACCTGTTCTTGATTGTAATTTTGTTCAATTGCCGATAATCAATGCACATAAAAAGGGAACCATTCTTCTTGCGGACAAAGAGAACTGGTGCACCCCATGGGGATCTACTTGGTCTGATGAAACCCTTGTCTAAAAGGTCTTTCAACTACTCCTTCAACTCCTTTAACTCAGCTGAAGCCATTCTGTAAGGAGGAATAGATATAGGCTGCATATTGGGAAGAAGGTCAATACCAAAATCAATCTTTCGCTCGAGAGGGATTCTCGGTAGATCATCTGGGAACACTTCTAGGTACTCACACACTACAGGGACTGATTGGATAGTCGGGGTCTCGGACGTAGCATCCGTAACCCTAACTAGATGGTACATACAACCCTTAGAGATCATCTTTCTAGCCTTAAGGTATGAAATGAAACGACCTACAGGTATAGATGAACTATCCATTCACTCTAGGACTGGCTCATCTAGAAATCAGAACTCTACCGCATGGGTTCTACAATTTACCGAAGAATAACATGCATGTAGCCAATCCATGCCAAAGATAACATCAAAATCCTTCATGGCTAGCTCTACTAAATCTGCTGAGGTGACTTTCTAAAGGATTGTAATAGGGCAATTTCTATACATCCGTCGAGCTATAATCGAATCACCGACTGGAGTAGAGACTGAGAAGGGTTCTGATAAGATTTCGGGACTGACTCCAAAACTACTAGCAACATAGGGCGTCACAAAAAACAAAGTAGCTCCTGGGTCTGACAATGCATAAACATCAAGGTTTAATACTCATAACATGCCAGTGACCACATCAGGCAAAGTCTCCTGCTCCTGTCTAAGTTCAAGGCCATAGAACCTGTTCTGACACTAGACGCCAGCTGAACTAGTAGAAGCATCCTATTGGAAGGAACGTGTTGTCGAAACTTATGAGCTAGCGGCTGGGGTACAGGTCTAGATGAAGGGCAATCCCTGAGTCTGTGTCCGAGTTTTCCACACCCAAAACAAGCATCTGAGCCAACTAAGCACCTCCCTGGGTGGTTCTTGCCACACTTCACACAAGCTAGAAAATTGCGATCTCTTGCAATGCTTCCCTGGCCCTCGAGCCTAACGCTCTACCCCTATGATCACGTCTGGGTCAGGACAAAACACTAGCTGATGATGGTGCTGGGGCTGATGACCTAGGATGAGACTACTGGCAATTTTTGCCTCCCGATCTTTACTGAGAGAACCTATAACTATCTGTCATGGCCTTCTTGGCCTCTCTCTCTCAGATGCACCTCCTCCATTTGCTGGGCATACAAGACTATTCGGGGAAAATCAATATATTGAAGAAGCATAGCAGTCCTACAATCCTTGTCTAGGTAGTCCGCTACCCCATGTACGAATCTACTCACCCGAGCTCTCTGATCAGCACTAGCTCTGGTGCATACTTGTACAAATGAGTGAACTCCAAAGCATACTCCTAGACTATCATCTTCCCTTATTTCAGATTCACAAACTCATCTGCCTTAAGCTCCTCATCTTACGAGGGAAGAACCGATCCAAAAATGCGGTATGAAACTCCTCCCAACTAATGGGGCCTGCTCCCACTGTCCTGCTAGCTTTCCACTACTTGAACTAGATGAGCGAAACACCTTTCAACTGATATGAGGTTAGGTCTGCGCACTCCTCCCCGGTCACTCCCATGATCTGAGTGATCTTCATCACTTCATCAATGAACTCATATGGATGCTCGTCCACCTTTGATCCAAGGAACTCGGGAGGGTTCATCCTTAGAAAATCTGTAACTCTTGCTGCTGCCACATTTCCGTTCTGAGGGACATGCACCACTGCCTGCTGGTTGACCTAGGCAGTCAAAGCCTGAGCTACCATTTGTATAGCTACCCTGAACTCGGTGTGGGCAACCTACTCGGGTACGTGCTCCTCATGGGCTAGTAGGGCCTGTTGGTGCCCATCTCCATTGCCATTCTCGTGGCCATTTCTGTTCTCGTTTCTTCTTCCATTAACTCGGCGAGCAGGCATGATTCTACAAATGCGTATAGCATGAGTTAGAAGGACGGAGAGATATTTCATCGCACTACATACATCATGAAAGAAGGGAACATTTTCTAAACGTCTCGTAGCCTCTTTGCTATGAGTGTGGCACGCTTCAAACCCATGAAAAATACTCTAATTAAAGTTGCTTTCAGACACCCTAGGACACTTCAAAACCTAAGGCTTTGATACCAAGTTTGTCACGACCCGTGCTAGAACCCAGATCGAGACACGGGATAAGAAACCCCTAGAGGCTCCTAGTCGACCCATGGAATGAACATTACATATAAACTCAATATAATAAAGCAAAAATTAAACATACATAATTGTGGAAGTCTGTGTACATAACAAGCTAGAACGGAATCGTAAATGACAAGCTGATTTCTACATAATGTCCGAAAGCCTCTAACATACTGATGAGCTGATGGGACAACATCCCCAACTAACTCGAAAAGTATCTAACTGAAAGAAACAACTATAGATAACTGAATGTCCTCGAAGGATGATGACTCACCAATGTTTGCTGGATAGTTTAGAGAAGGAAGCAGGAATAATAATGTGGCTGAGATTGATCCCTCGGACCTGTATCATCAAATGATACATCATAGAGTATGTGGTCAGTACTTGGAATGTACCTAGTATGAAAGGTAAGTAAAACGGATAGTTAAAATACATAAGAGATCATAAGAGTAGGACAACATGATCATAACATAAATATCATAATGTAACATAACGGCTCAAGGTTTTCAAAATATTCATAAATCATTCATAATCATAATAATAGGTGAAAAGCTTCATTAAACATGACTTTAGCCAAATTAACATAAACATAACAACGCATAAATCATGAGGAACAATGGGAGGTTCTTATAATCGACATACCCCACATGAGCACACACGGAGCCTGACCTGTGAACCCTTAATCGTGAGGGTGTTCATACCTTTCCAAGGATAAAACCATGAAAAGAGGCATGATAACACTCATGAAAGGCCCATATGGGAAAAAGGGGACAGTATCAAGGGAGGTCCCATCATGGCTACGTTGGCACGCAGTTTTGAGACTCGGGGTATGCTTGGACCCCAAATCTACTAGGTTTTAAATACTACTCCCAAAACATATATAGTGCCCATATTATAGTAGGGAAACATACATGATATTCATGGGCTAGTGTAAATCATAATAATCATAAGCATGCTTGAAATACATGAACTAGACATGTATAAGGCCCGTGAGTCGGCCATAATCATAAGTCCACAAATCATGAAACTCATGTATATTTGTAAAACATGTATATACTTGATATTTTATAAATCCATGATAAGTACTTGAGTGAAATCATATCATAAGGCATAAATCATACTTGGGCTAATTTAGATCAAGATTATAATGAAATCATAACTTGGCTTTTCATAAGAACATACATGATTGGGCATTATCTAATTAAAATTTGAAACTATAATTTAATAATCAAAATAGTTATAAATTCTACCTATAGATCATAAAACATGATTTAATACATGAAAGGAATTGACCCATCGATAGATCATAGAGAATTTCACAAGAATTGTAATAAACATCATAGATTATGATACTTGAATTCTAGAATTTAAATCCATAAAATTTGAGAAGAGTTTTGGGCATGAGAGTGAAAAGAACTCTCATTCATAGCCTCACATACTTGGTAAGTTGATCCTACACTCTTCCTTGAATACCCAAAGGAAATTGAAGGAGAATTGATGGATTTAAGCCTTCATCAACCCTAGGAACCTTCTACTCTTGTATGCATGGTGAGGAGTGATTTATAATGATCTAAACCGCCTTAAAAAATCCTAACAAAGCTTAAAACGACGTATTAGGCCTTAGAAAATTAGGAATTACGAAAAAGCCCTCAATAAATCTGTAGTAAATTGAACACTGCTAGTCCAAACGAGGGACTAGACGACTCGTGCCCTCTAACCATGACTCATGGTCACTTTCTTGTTGCCTGCACTACCAAATCTCTTTTGAGGGTCACCACAAGGAACACCACGACTCGTGGTGTATCCGATAATTTGTTGTGATGGCCCATTAGGTACACTACCCATTTTCCTTCATCCTTCAAACCACCTTGACCACGGTTTACCTAATGAATTGTGGGGATGACCACGACTCGTGGTCACACCTGTGGTCACCCCAAATATGAAAATTCCAATCATGGCCAAACCCCTCCCCACGATTCACTTAATGACTCGTGGTGTCTCTGACGGGTCACTGGATGACTCATCTTGTGACCTGGTGTAGAAAATTCTATTTTCTCCCATTTTAACTCCCAGGTCTGATCTTAGGATTTTTGGGGTATTACAAAGAACTTGCTATCCGTATAAAGTATTAGTGATCCCATATTCTGGCTCATGGGACTCTAGTGATTCATTTTATTTTTTTTATTATTTTTGAGTTAAGTCTCGAGTTAGTTATTCTTCTCATAGAGGTTCCATGGATAGATAAAGTGTCATAGGTACTACATGAGTCACTGTTAGGCTAATTAGGACATACTACTATATTTAGTTGCTAGATAAATATTCACATCTTTTATCTTATTTTTAATTTTATTTATCTTAATTTATATATAAACAACTGGATTAAGTAATAATAAAGGGGAAACTATGTGAATTATTATATCTATAAGGTGCTTTTGATATGATTTAGCAACATCGGATGCCTGTTTTGCTAAGGTCATATTTGTGGTGTGACAAGCTTTGTATCAGAGCTCTAGATTTAGAAGTGTCCTAGAATATGTCTATGGAGTCTTCCTCCTATAGTCTGATCACCTGCATGACCGAAGGACTCCTTGGACATTTATAGATGTTTATCATTCTCTTGATTCTATATTATGTTGTAGAGCTTAAAATCCTTCATTTAGGATCATTATAAAATGTTTGTTACTTGTGCCTCGCAAAAATGATGTTGATACCTGCTGGAATGGCTAACAGGTCTAATATCGATGCTTCTGATATAGCATCAGAAGGGCATCCAACTGTTTACCCTACTACTATAGTTTTGAATATTGAGGTGAAGGATGGTTCCTAAAGCCAGGTGCCTCCACAAGCTCTGCATGTTCCTATTGAAGTTGGTGTCGATATTGGGTCTATGCAAAGTGTCATTCAGATGCTTACTACTCTAGTACTAGCCCAGCATTAGCATTTAGTTCATTGAATTATTTTTGTATTTGGTGGAGGAAGGCTTAAGCATTTTCTGAACCTGAACCCACCAAAGTTTTATGTGTTCATGTGTCAAGGATGATTCGTAGTATTTTATAGATGAGACATTCTCTTAGATCTATAGGTGCTTACAGTTCAAAACCTATGAAGTTTGTTTCATATCAATGGAAGGATGCAATCATGCTTGGTTCGAGATATGGGAGAGTGAGCATATTATCATTGTTCTTACCATTGCTTGGGTTGAATTTGATGAAATATTCATAAAGATGATCTTATTATAGGATGATCCATTTGCTCTGGCCATAAAATTTGAGCATTAGAGTAAGGCTCCATGATAATTTGTGAGCATAATTTAGAATTCACCTTTTTGGCCAGATATGTGATGTACATAATTCATAAAGAGAACCATAAGTTGAGGAGGTTTGTGTATGGCTTGGGGCTATATGTTAAAGTAGCATTTGTTGTTGTTATGTCTGCTACCTCCATATTTACATTATTAGTCTATTTTTCTGAAGAATAAGAGAACTAGAAGAAGTAGGGAAGATTGGAGAGAGATAATAAAAATCCCTAGTCTACGGGTGGTTTTAGTGGTACGTATAATGGAGGGCACCAATATGGCTCTTTTGTATGATTACACCGACTCAGTCAAATACTAATGTTCAACCTGGCAAGTAGGGGCAGAATTTTAACAATTAGAACCAATCTACTATGAATGGTAATTAACCTACATCGGAATGATAGGATTGTGTTTGTCATCATTATAGCATAGGGGGGGGGGGGAGGGGCATTAAGAGAGATTGCGGAAAGTTACAGTTAGAATTGGCTAACTCTTATGGCTAAAGGAATTATGCACCAACTCCTACTACTGTAAGGAACAAGCTTGTTGGCAATACTAATACTACCTTGAATTCTCATGCTAATGGGAGAGGCAATGTTACTACTAATACTGCGTATAGGGGTCAAGCTCGACTCCATTTTCTTGATCATAGAGCGACAACTAAAGCTTCTAATGTTGTAGTTATAGGTATCCATACTATTTTCACTTATAATGTGCATTCATTGATTGATCCTCGATCAAATTTATCACATGTACTCTTGTATTTTGCTCTTGATTTTGAGGTGGAGCCTAAACTTTTGATAGAATATTTTTCTATTAATGCCCCTGTTAGTATTCCTATTATTGCTTCTAGAGTATATAGAAGTTTCTAAACATGATAAAAGAGCGTGAGACCACCGCCAACTTATTTAAATTAGAGATGGTAGACTTTGATGTTATCATAGGAAAGGACTGGATTTCCTCTTGTTATGCATATGTGGATTGCCAATCCAAAATGGTACAATTTGAACTCCCTAATAAACTGTTCTAGAATGGAAGGATTGTTTAGCCTCATGGTTGGTTTATTTATTATCATAAGTCTAGAAAAATGATCTCCAAAGGGTGCATATACCACCTGGTTACTACAAACGACACTCAAGCTAGTGTACCAAAATTTGACTCAGTGTCTATGGTCAAAGAGTTTCCTGAAGTATTTTGTGAGGAACTCCCTGGTATTCTACTAGGCAAAGTTATTGATTTTACGATCATATTCTTGATACTCAATCAACATATATTCCACCCTATTGTATGGCTCTTGTTGAGTTGAGGTAATGGAAGAAACAATTGAAGGATTTTCTAAATAAAGGATTTATTCGACCTAGTACTTCACCTTGGGGAGTTCCAATCTTATTTTCTGAAAGAAAGATGGATCGCTCAAATGTGTATTTACTACCACCAACTTAATAAAGTTATCATCAAGAATAAATATCCTTTTCCAAGAATTGATAATTTGTTTGACCAACATCAAGGGGTTAATTTCTTTTCTAAGATTGACCTATGCTTAGGGTATCATTAGCTAAAGATAAAAGAATAAAATATTCCAGAAATAGCTTTTTCATACTGGCTATGGTCATTTCACATTTTGATGATTTTATTTGACTTGACTAATGCACCAACTGCTATATGTACTTGATGAATTACATGTCAAGTCTTTTTCTTGATTCATTCATTATTATGTTCATTGATGATATTTTAGTTTTCTCGAAAAGTCCCGAAGAGTGTGTAAATTACTTGAGAACAACTTTGCGAACACTTAAGGGGAACGAGATTTATATGAAATTCTTTGTATGAATTTTGCCTTAAATTTATGGCATTTTTGGGTCATGTGGTATTTAGTGATGGTATCAAGGTTGATCCTTAGAAGATTAATGCAATTAATGATTGAAAGAGGCCCACTAGTGCGATGGATATTCGTCGCTTCTTGAGTTTGACAGGTTATTACTAAAAGTTTGTACAAGGATTTTCATCCACAGTTGTTTCACACACTAAATTGACTTAGAAGAATGTTATGTTCCAATGCTTTGAGGCAATGTGAAAAGAGTTTTCAAGAGCTAAAGATAAGGCTGGCTTCAACTCTTATTTTGACTTTGCCTTCTGGCTGTGGCAGTTATTTGTTGTATTGTTATGCTCCTAGAGTTTCATAGGACTGTGTGTTGATACAAGTTATGTTAGGTGTATTTAAAGATCTATTAACTATATTTCACCTACATGTATACCTTGTTTTTGAGAGAAAAGAAATTAAATACACCTAATTATTTCTCATTATCATGTTATTAGACTTATGGAAGTGTTTTACCTATCTTGTGGGTAAACACTACAAATAAGTCACTAAGTCTAAAGAAAGGTGATGTCCTTCACGTAGCAAGAATCAAAGAAAGAATACATTTTCCTTTGAAGCCACTAGGAAAACATGGGAGAAGAAAGAAAATGAAAATCGACCAAGTGCAAAATCTCTAGGAGGCCTCACAAAGAAGAAGCTTAAAGCGAGCGCAAACCTAGCTATGGAGCTTAGCTCAAGAGCCTAAGTCTAGAAGAGACAAAATATTTGCTTAGTATGGAGAGAAACTGAAGACCTCGTGGCGTGAGGATGAGAGTGAGCCCAAACCTCACTATTGAGCTCACCTCGCAAGGCATCTATGCAAAAGAGATTTTCTGAGTGGCTATGTGTCTAAACGCAAGCTAAGCCTCACAAAGCGAAGTCCATAGTGAGGCATCACCTCACATTTGAGCTCCCCCTACAAAATTAGGACTAAATTTGTGTTTCAAAAATAATGCCCACCCATTTTTGGGTGGGTCCTTTTAATATTTTGCACTTAGTATAGAAGGAAACCTTAGTCATATTCTGAGAGGCTAGATATTTGAAGATAGAAGTTGAAGAGTGAAGATTCTCAGCCTGGAGTTACTATCTTTCTCATTTTCTTTCTTGTTAAGAAATTAACATGATAAATACGATTGTAACTTCAATATGAATGGCTAAAATCCCTTATTCTAGTGTTACAACCTAAGCATGAAGGTTTGTGTATAAACTTGAGTTAATGTTTCCTATTTTATCAATAGAGATTGTTTAATTGATTTTCTACTATTTGTTTTGCTGATTCACATCCAGTAGGGTACACCTATATTCTCTGCAGAACTCGAGAGAGGATATTTAAGATAGAATGTGGATTAATTAGGGTAGGATCCTTCCTAAGGGAAAGGATTTGCGACTAGTGATAATCCTACATTACACCTATTAATAAAGTATAAAGTGGTTGCTGTCAAATATAAAACCCAACTAGGTTGGATTTAAATTTCATAAGGAATATGGCAAGAAATGCATCAATAGTGAGTATTCAATCAGTAGTTGATATTTCGATAGGGGACTTTGTAATAAGAGTAGTAAAAGAATTCAAAATATATAGTGATAGTAATCAATGTTTGAGAATCTTTTGATTGTGTTCAATAGATGAGAATAAACTAGGACTGTGTTCCCATGATTTCGTAACATAGCAAGTTTACTATGTTTGCGATCTATTCCGGTGATAGTCATGCAAAACTTACGATTAAGTTTCACTTAACATCTTTTGACTCTCATAGATGAATGACACTTTAAATCCTTTTTGCATTTAAGTGTTTACATGTTAGACCTTGTTTTTCGTTCCGGATTGACTTTTCTCATTAGAGCTCAAGTCATTAAATGAGGGTTGATAGCCTCAAATCTCAATTATTAATCTCTTTTCCTAACCTATACTTTTTTGGTCAAGAAAGTTAAGGTTTATGAAAAACTCTAATAATTTCAATCATTAAAAGCAGTCAAAACAAAGAGAATAACAATACACTCATAATCATCATTCAAGAAATCACTATTATTGTTTACCTAGGTTTGTTATTCCGTCAAGGTTTCCACACCTAACTCTATGATTTAGCTACTCATTCTTGTGCTGAAAATATCAGTCTTTGAATAAAAGTTCGTAATAATCAATTGAAAAATTAAGCATTGACCAGCTGAAGCTGATAATGAAAAGTAGAAGAACGAGAACCCTCTATTTAATTGTTCTCTTCCTCTCACGTATGAAAACTTGTTCACAACTCAATAATAAGAGATCCAAAGAACTACATAAAAATAAATCACACAAATAAGAAGATAAAATCAAAAGTTTCTAGCCTCTATGGCGGCTCGTAGCTCTTCCCAGATTAAAAATTGTGCTTCAAAATATTTTTAAGAATTATTTATAAATGTAGAAAAAATTCACACGAAATAAATTGAATCTCGAATAAATTAGGATATAATTTTTGGTATAAAATTGGCACCGCGGCACAAGGTTCAGAGCGCTATCAATTCTCGGTGACGTGCACATTGTTGTTGCTGCTTGGCTGCACGACGTCTTTGCTGCTTGGACGTGCTACTTCTCTTTGCTGTAGGTGACGTCACTTGCTTCTTCAGGTAAGTTTCATTCCTTCACTTTACTTTCCTTTATTAAAGTATTATAATAAGAATTTTCTCCCTTGAGCTGTCGGCTTAATTTTCTTATATATTTTATTATTTTTAGTTCGACTCTACTCTAGATTTTTTTCATTTTCGTAATGTTTCATTCATACATAATAAAATATAATATTTATAACAAGTAATATAGTTAATATCAAAATAAAATTAAAAGTACTAAACTGTATGAAAAATAATGGCTACATATATGTATTTTTGCGCGAACATCACCACCCCACACTTAGACTTTTGCTTGTCCTCGAGAAAATATTTAAGCTCATATTTAATAAGTTAGGCCTAGGAATCTACCTGCTTTGGTTGATACAAACAATTTAATGATGTAGTGATTCACAACATTAAGTGTTCTTTCCGCTTATCATGCAAGATATATAAAACAACAACCATATAACCTCCTAACCTCAGAGACGGACTCTAGTTTTTCAAATTTAAGCTCGCTCACTTACTCTAACATATAAAGCTAATCATATCACCTATCTATCATGAAACAAGTTTCGTCATAAGAATAAAATAATTCATACAATCAAATCAAAGAAGCAAATGCAATTTAAGGATTTAGCCTCAAAGCACAACTCTCACAGTCACAAAAGAATTCACATGTATTCACAAAGTACCATAGGTTTGCCCGTTATGTATATCTCCGCTAAATAAGTATGTTTGAATAACATTAAATAATACTTTAACGGATTGTAATATTGACTAGGGGAAGGGTAGAAAAAATTATATAATATTGACATACATTTCCTTAAGCACTTTGCAATTGTTTTTATTTGTAGACGTATCACCCACTTTCTTCACATTATTTTTCAGCCCTTTTTATCAATTATTTTCACATGTAATTTTCATCATATAAATAATATTACAGTCATATATTTTTTTCAAGTATTTTTATTCTCTTTTACTTTGTTAATGTCACATTCTTTCTACGAGGGCCTTTTCATCACAAGTAATTTTTACTGGTCAGTATTTACACTTGGCCTTTTCATCATTTATTTTCATATGTAATTCTCTTCATGTCAAGAATCTTACAATCGTAAAATTTTTTCAAGTATTTTTATTCTCTTTTTTCTTTGTTAATGTCACATTCTTTCTACGAGGGCCTTTCCATCACAAGTAATTTTTATTGGTCACTATTTACACTTGGCCATCCTTTTTCTTTAGATTTAACAATTTTATCATAGTCTATTATGAAATTCTCAAGGAAACAGGGTGCAAAAACTAGGAATTCAATAAAGTAGATCAAGGAAAATATACGTCTAACAAATGAAAGACTAGAGACTCAAAGGATTAACTAGTGGTAATAATCTTTGAACAGGCTAAATTTCTTAAGACATATCAAAAACACATATTATCATCTTCTAAATAGAGAAATACTTATTATTTCACTTAAACAACATGCAGGGAAAGTTCTAGACTAAGATGTGAAACATGAAATATGTGGAAGAAATCCTCGCCTTACATGGAATAAGTCTCAATCAAAATGGATCAATATGCTCTAAGACAGACAAGGTCATAGCGAACTAAAAATAAGAAAATCTATATATAGAGTCACTACCCTGAGCCTAGATATCAAAAAGTTTGCAATTTACTAACCACTCACAAGAAAGAACTACTCAAACTCAAGCCGAAATTGCTAGTATCAGACGAGTCAAAAATGGTCTTTCTTTTTACTCCCTATTATTCCTAAAATTTAAAAATCTAATGACTTAGTTCTCTCAAGACAGTCTTCATTCATCCATCATAGGGGAAAGTCTCTATCCATGACTAACAAGAAAAAAAATTATAATTTACTTTTTAAAAAAATAAAAATTACTTGGTTCAAGCTATATCCCTCGAAAAAGAATTGATGCACGAAGAAAAACCGAGAGAGATCATTAACTACCTGATAAAAATTCAAATATAAGATCACCCATGTAATTTCTCCAACCCGCACTTAAAATTTTATATTTTCCTCAGTGCACACAATAAATAACAAAAGAGTAAAAGAAACTTCTTGGAAGGAAAATGGCAACAACATTAGCAGCTTACGGGATACTCAGACTTCTCCAATAAGATTTACTTCTTCATGTGCGAACCCCACACTTAGGTCCCATTTGGTCATGTGAGATATAATCATAATTTAAAAGCACACATTAAAATCATGATATGTAATTGAAGATTTTTTTGGGCATGCATTTTGAAATTCTTAAGTTGTATTCTTTTCTCATAAACATAAAAACCTCATAAGTTGTAAAAACTATCAAAATTTTCCCAATTCTTATGCAATATTATCAAATAATTAAAAATTTATAATAAAGTATAATACGCTATCACAAATCCATTCTTAAAAAGATACAACCTTTATTGACCGAATTTTAGTTCACTAAAAAATAAAATTGCATATGAGTTGTAATGTGATAACGTCCAAATTCACTCCTCAGATGAGAGAGTTACACAGTCGTATGCAATATAATTAATCCAACTAAAAGTCGAGGGCAAATCCACAGGGAACGGGGAGTGATTGCTACTAAATTTGTATATCAATCTAAGCTAACTAGCATCTTTACATCACAGTTTATGAAGTAAATGTTTGGGGGAAAATAAGATCACTATATGACTCTCAAAGCAATATCAAAACCAGGGAATGAAAATTGAAGCAACAATGAGAGCAAGTACTAGGGATTTGCGATTGACGGGCATCAATAGGATTGAGTTTAATTAATAAGTCTAAGAATCAACTACTAACATGAATAGCCATGGATTAGGTTGTACCTGATGTGTTTCGACCACGTGGGTACATTCTATTTGGGTTCTTTTGAACACAAAATCACGTAACAAATTACCCATATTGGGTTGCAGAAGAATTACGCTATTATAGTCTTAACCCTTTAACGAGTTACGAAAATGAGTTTTGACTATCTCTAGCCCAACCCCACACATAACAAACTCAATTCCCCACTAATGCTTTCTCACCCATATCCTACTTTCCTTTTTCAAGCAAAATCAAGATAAGTAAACAAATCTATGTTTGTAACCATAGATATTTTAATTAAAACTTAGAGAAAACATTAGATTGGTGCATAATAAGTGTTTCTAAGACTAAATTAATAACACTCAATCTAATCTAAAGCCCTATCAAGCACACACCCCTAGCAATCAAATTAGCTACTCATGAATGAGGATAAGAGAATTATATTAATAAGATATTCATTAACGTTCATAACTGAGTAGTAAAATTAAGCTTCAAAGTATGCTTCAATGATGGTTTCCTAACCTATAATTTGAAGAAGAAGAGGACTAACTCTCCCATCTCTCTATGTTTCAATCTGTACAAAAATTGATATTCAAAAAGTAATTTTTTCTAACAAATTAGGGAAAGTCTGCTCCTCTTTATTCATAGAAATTCCCATTTTCCCTGCGAAACTTTCAAAATATTCTCGTGCCAGAGCTGGATAACTTTACCCTTTTCAACACGGACTCACTTGCGCAGGGTGCAAGTCTCTCCCAGCTTATGTTCATAAAAGCCCGGGTGTGTCCTACGGTTGCACCTGTGTTTTGCAAGGTGGTATTCAACTCTTGACTAGTGGGATCTTACACCTCACCTGCGTTTCACAGGTGCCAACCTGCAAATCGCAGGTCTTCTTCCTCCATCACTTTGCTTTTTAGTTCAATTCCTTTGATTTTCCTATTTAACTTCAATACCTGCAAAATCAAAGAGAAAAGGCATAAAACCTTCCTAAATGAGTTGAAAACAAAGAAAAAGCTCATTCTTAAAATCCTAATGAGTTGAGAAATTGCCAACTCACCAAACCCCCAAATATGAACCATTGCTTATCCTCAACCAAGGCAGTCTTCACTACTAAGAAATTGATTTAAGCAAGCCATAACACAGGAGCTGCATACAAAAGACCTCTAACTTGGGACAACCCAAAAATTGCACACCGACTCAACATAAAGAAGAGGCTCAAACATGTTGCACACTCTACAAGAAATGGACACAAGAAATTGGCACATTTCACCAAGATTTCTTTCATTCAACATAAGGGGCATAGTTCATCAAAGCAAGCTCAAGTAGAATCTCTAGTCATTGACAATTCACATTCAAAGGTTGTCTTAAAGTTCACTGTACACTTTTCCTAATCACACATTTCAATTTAAAATACATTCAATATATGTACCCCAAGGAAGCGATGCCACTCACACCAAGAGAGAATCCCATTCATTTTTCATACATTTCACACATAGAGATTATAGAATAAAGCGGATACGCTCACTCTCACAAAGAAATTCAAGTACATACAAATTGACCCATAGGCTTGTCCTTCATGTATCTTGCCACTAATGTAGAGTTTCTACACTCAATCACTAAGGACTTGCGGGTTATCATGCAGGCTAGGGGTAAGGGTAGGAGAATTGTTTAGCTTTAGTGGCTAGAATCTCCCTAATGCCTTTTGTGAATACTTTTTAAACATTCCATTCCATTGATGAGCTCACTCCACCTTATCTCTATTATTCATCATTTTCATTTCTTATCGAAAACCCTTCTTATAACCCCTTGGTCTCCATAATTAGCCTTATATAAGCAAGAAGTAGCACCTTTAAAGAATTCTTTTTTCTTCCAATGCTAGAGGTTTTTCAACCAACCATTTCATTCGTTTCATCACAATTTGGTGCTATCTCTTGTTGAAGCTCACATATTCTTTCCTTTTTGCAAACCTCCAAACATAGGCTTTTGCCTCATTCTTCCTTATCTCTCCACAAATTTTGGGCTTCAAGCCCCATCTTACATTCTTTAAAAATTAGCACTTAAAGAGGATGGGTTCCAAGAGAGGAATTACAAAAGGGTACTAGGCTTGTAGTGTGATTTCCAAAGAAACAAAGGCTCAAACATTGGCTAGCAAAGATAGATGTTAAGGAGGCCATTTTGGGAGAAGTGAATATCCAAAGAAGGCCTAAGATCATGTTCTAAGTGCAGCCGCATCTATAATTTCACTGTGAGTCACACTTAGGGCAAGTTCTAGACAATTATGCACACACGAGGAGTTAGCTAAATACCTCACCACACAAGGCATAACAATCCAACTAGTCTACATACTCTCAAAAATCACATCAAAGGTATGAATTTAGAAAAGCTAGCATGTGAGCCAAAAAGCAAATCAACGAATGTGTAACCCATGAAAAGGGAATGCTCATTTGTACTTTCAAGTTCCCTTTGACAATAGAATGCTCATTTTTTCCAAATTCATTTGCAATGCCAGTAAAAGAATATTTCGCTGGTACCTCTTAAAGTTAGGGAAACAAGAGACTCACAAAGATGATAGACTTGGTACTTTCCCTTAAGAAAGTCGCCTCTCAATCTACCATAGGAAAATTCCACCAGGTTTGACAACAAAAGAAAAGAAAGAAAATTTTGCTCCTTGGAAAAGAATCGTGGTAAAGAAAACCCTTGGAGTTTATTGCTATCTACTATGAACAAAGGTGAATTTTCAATCATGGGTCATGAAACATTTGGCAAAGTAGAATTGACCCATCAATGGCAACCAATATTATCCACACAATATTTCCATTTCACCACAAGCCCGACAAGGGCATACATTAACATTTAAAGCAAAACAAGCCCGACGAGGGAATTCATTCAACTAAGCAAAAACATTAACACAATGAAAATTTAGGCCTGACAAAGGCAACAAGAAATAATAAGCAGCTAACAAGAGAGACACCCCACTCGCAACTAAGAATTTACATTGTCCCCGATGTACAAATTAAAAACAAGGATGGATAAGAACTCCCTGATTTGACTATTCCTCAGCATTATCATCAACCTTCTCATTCTCATCACCCTCTCCTCTTTGATCAGTCCCCTCCTCATCATCAAAGCCTACAAATAGGTCATCAATTAGTCCTTGGGCTATTGAGGGGGCAACTATGGCCTCACTAATGAAGCTCATATCGGGGTCAACCATGGGTGCCCTATTTTGGAGCTCTCTCACATCAGCTCGGAGAGAGGAGACTTCTCATTCAATCATGTCCACACGGGAGCATAATTTTTTCAAGCTTTCAAATACATCCTTCATCTCCTTTTTCACCAACCTTTGTATAAGAGCGCCTTTGGAGTTGGTTTTCATGTGATCTTGTCATCTTTGCTAGCTTTTGAATTTCATTCAGTTGAAAGGATGAATAAGAATGTAAGGGCCTATGGAGTGGTGCCTCTCCGAAAGTATGCCTTGAAATCTCAGGGTTCGGCTTATTGAGGTTAGGAGCCACGGAAGTTTGAGCTAGGTCATGAAAAGTGGAGTCTTCAGGTACATCCCAACCTTGTAGCCTCTTTCATTTACTCTTGGGAGCATCAACATCCCTCTTCTTCTCTACACCAACCACACCCATAGCGGAGCTAGGCTTTTCATTAGGAAATAAAGAGACTCCCGCTTTTTGGAAAAGTTGAATTATGAGAAGTCGGTATGGCATGGAGAGGCCTTGGCGTCTATCCTTTCTCTTCATTTGGGTGGCATCCACTTCAACATTTATGGGCACCCCTGACATGATGCAAGTAATGAGAATGGCCTCTTCAAGGTTTACCCTTTGATAATTTTTTGATGGCATGATACAGGGGCATACAAATTCTAGCCATAGTTTGGCCTCAAACATCAGGTCCTGCCTCGCAATTTCCCCCCATGGTGGCCCATACCGGCTAACCATTCGCGATGATGTTTGCTACCCAACCGAACTGATTATCTTTGCCTGCCACCCTAACTGCAAACTTTGTTCCCGAGTCGATCTCATCTTCCAAAAAGATGGAATTGACAGCATCAGGGGTGATGTCCACTTTTATGTCGTGAACCATGATTGAAGCTAGGTAAGAAAAACTATCTACCATCCCTTTGTGCTTCATTGCATCTTGTCTCTCTTGATACGAGGCATAGAACTACACCAAATTTGGGAAGTAGTTCGGTAGAGGCTCTATGAACATGTGCCAATACCCTTCATTGAATTGGGCGTTGATGTTAGGGAAGTCATCCCCTAGCCCTGCCAAGTTGAAGCACTTTTCTGTAGTTATTGGCCTCTTCACGTATATGATGTAGTGCTTTTTCATATCGGGTACAAAAAGGATAATAACATCCCTAGTATTGGTAGAGGTTGGGGTTTCTTTAGCCTTTCCCTTCCCTTTTCTTTTGGATGAGGAAGGGTCCTCCTCCTTGCCTTGTTGCCTAGAGGAAGTCACAATCCTACATAACATTGTTAGTGCCACAAACTAAATTATTTTTGTGTTTTTCTTTAGGAGAAGTAAAAGAGAAAAAGTATGTTATGGTAAGGATTAGATTTAAAAAGATTGAAAGTCAACCAAGATGAAAGATCAGCATTAATAACTGGATGCACCTATGCTGTAACTGTATTTCGCAGGGTCAGACCGGCAGTTCATAAGTGCACCGTAGGTCTGTGACAGAATCCTCAGAAAAAACACAGGGATCCTGTGCTCCACCTATGTTTTGCAGGAGCCCATCCACGGTTCACAGGTTGGAACGTAGGATGAGGCAGTGGCCTGATAGTGAACTGCTTACCTGCACTCCAGCCTGCATCTCGCAGATGAGGATCTGTGATTCATAAGTGGTCGATAGTGGCCAACATAGATTTTTGAAGCTCTAATTCCATGATTCTTTATCAAGCACGGACATATTACACCTAAAAGGTACTCAGACTTCCCCAAAACATTATAAACCCATTAAACAACCCACAAGCCATTGGGACCACTCAACTCTTCCCTTAAGATGGAAGTTACCCCGTCTATCATTGGGAAACGTGAAGTTGCCAAAACTAACTCAATATTTCAATTCAAACTCATACAACTCACTCACAATATCACATTTCTCATTCATAAGCAGCATAAAAGAAAAGAATGAAAATTTTTCCTTAAGAAAGATGTCAACCAATCTATCATAGAAAAAAATCGAGCATTTTAGCACATGGGTTACTCAGATTTCATGCCAACTAATATTTCAAAACATCATATCTATGTAAGAGATGGAGCATCATCAACAATAATTTCCACCCACATTTTACAATTTGAACTCCACCACCATACCCACAACAAATAATGCTATCAAATGAGTAAATAACATAATATGGGTATTTAGGGAACATGAGTTACTAACAAAATCCAGTTCTAACGTTCTACAATCACCAAGAATCAAGAAGAGTGAGAATGAGAAGCACACATACCAAAGTAGCGGAGAGAATAAGTGAAATTGAGATTTTGAAATGTTGCTCAATAATGGCCAACCCAAATAGCGGAGAGAATAAGTGAAATTGAGATTTTGAAATGTTTGCTCAATAATGGCCAACCCAAAAACTTGAACTTCTTGTGATTTGGTATAGAGAGTATTGAGAGATGGTAAATAAAATGGTGAAAGGGAATGGTTTTTATAGATGGAAGGGAGTTGAGTGGATTGGGGGGTTTAAAAGGTGGAGTAAATGGGTTAATGGGGAAGATAAAGTGGTTAAGAGAAGGGTTATGGGGAAGAGATAAAGGTGAAGAAAATGGAGGTTATTGGAATGTGAGAGAAGTTTAAAAGGTATGGGTCAGCCATGGGTCGGGTTTAGTCAATAGGTCAGTCAAAATTTAAATACATTTCGTACCTGTGCTTACGCCAGACTTGTGGCCACATGAGGGTACCTGCGAAACATAGTTCCTAACATAGGTGATCTTATTTTGTTCATTTTTCTGCCTCTGGCTTGCACCAGACCTACGCTTCGTGGATTCACACCTGCATTTCATAGATGGCTCACATATCACCTTTCTTTTTTCAAGTTTTGACCAGGTATTCTGGCCTGATCCACTACTTGACCAACGTTTTATAGGGTCACACTTGTGTTTAGAAGGGAGGGTGCATAAACCATCATTTCCTTCCAACTTTCTAGTTCTATTTTGTGCCTGGACAACGTCATGCACATCCTCACCTGCGTTTCGAAGGTCTTAAGAAGCTCTTCCCCTATTGTTCGGTGCTTTGGTAGGGGTTAAAAACCGACACGCAAGTGCACGTGGTCAAACAAGTAATAAAGTGGCTAAGTAAGCCAAGTATTGAACCAAGGAGACTCTGGATAAGTAAAAATTGCTCAAGTATACTATATTCTATCTTACTTCTATATATGCTGACAACAACGTAACCAAAAGTTAAATAATTTTGTTTATAAATTATATACTAAAACTATTAACAAATATATACTTTGAATTTAAACTATGAATATGAGCATGCCAAGGTTAAGAACAAGTAATGAACTTGATTATAATCATAATTCGGTTATTCTTCTCTTCTAGTTGCTAGCCAAGAACATTAGCCAAGAGATTATAACTCTCGTATTTAATCTCACTTAAGAATCATAAACCATCCGTCTACATTTCTGTGATCAAATGCAATTTATGACCTCGCAATACAATTCCGGTTCCTAAATTGACTAATACGGCTTTCAAGTATATTTCTATCAGGAAAGCACATCAAAACCCAATTTTCCCAAATCAAGTTAAGAACAATACCCTATTAATTCACAACTTTCCAATTTCGTGCTCTCTCGAGTGAAATCGGACATTTTAGATGAACATTAATGTCGGCCACACACTAATGCAGTAGAAACAAGAATTAATAGAACAACATAGAAGAAGAAGATTAAAAACCATACAATTTAATAAACAAAATTCATCACCATTGTTCATAACCTCAGCAAGGAAGAGAATTAGCCACTCATTTGTGGATTAATCATCCTAAAACAAGTGTTAATCATACAAACAATTGATTGAAAGAAGAAAGAAAGAGAGAAAAACCCTTAGCTTTTTCGTCCCTCAACTGCCTGTAACCCACGTCCTTGCTCCACCAAGTTTGAATTCATTAAAAATAAGCCTAAGTGTTTTATTTATACTATTGGGAATTTTTCCCAGAATAACAAGCAACGTGTCACGGAGGTCAACGCGGAGCACTGCCTCCGCGACACGGCGTGGACGCGGACCCTCACTGGAAATCTGGGGTCCGGGAATAAAGCCTCAACGTGGCACGGCATGCAACGCGGTGGCTTGCCTCCGTGCCACGGAGCTGTCGCGAGGCTCCACTGGAAATTGACAATTAAATCACCCTCCAGGCAGTGTGCCTCCGCGATGGTAGCGTGGCACGGCTCCATCGCGGAGTCCCTTTACATTGTGCAGTCCAATGTCTTTTTCGTGCTCGCATCCAAGTCCAACTCCGATATTGTTCCAACATGCATTTTAGCTCCTCAAAATCATGTTTTACCTACAAAACAATGCTAATCATGTTGGTTAGTATAAATTCACATTTTATTGCCAATTACATGAAAATGTATACACATTGCACAATAAACAAGACGGAAATGATACGTTTGAGTATCACTTGGGCATATAAATCTGCCCAAGATCACTTACCCCACACTTAAATCCTTGTTCGTCCTCGAACAACACATACACAACTCATGCAAATTACATCCCAACCTTCGCCATTATGGTGCGACAATTTACGCTACGGTCATACCGATCATTCAATATTGTAAATCCTCAAGAAAACATGCATGGTCTTACAATGCAACGACCTTTAATACATCAAGACTTCCGAGACTTTAAGAATCGACCCTCGATATCGGCAAACTCATGCAAATCAGCTAATCAAGATATCCGACACGAACATCAATCTTTCATCAAGCATGTGCCCTCACAACTCAAGAGAATCTTCCCCTTTTTGTTCATGTGACACACAAACATTCAAGTAGGGGCATGTAGAAATTAATTTCACTCTCTCTCCCAAAAGAATTCACATGCCTTATGTCATGACCCATAAGCTTGCCCTTAGTGTATTACTCCACTAATATAAAGAAATGTAATGTAAGATCACGTAGGACTATAATGGGTTGTAATGGAAGCTATGGAACTAGTACATATTGGATTAGCCAATAATAGCCACTAGCATCATTAAGCGCCTTTTCAACACATTCCCATCAACTCATGAACATTGTTTCTCTCTTTTCTTTTTTCTCATCATCCCATTCATGCTGGTTTACTTTCGTATGGCCCATTTCATCAAACACACTTGACATGACGCAAAGGTTTTTCATGCACCTTCATTATCATTTCATTATAACAAGTGCCTCTTCAACCTTTTCTTTCTTTCCTCACTCTGCTTTTCTTTTTCTTTCCACTATTCTCACTCTTTGACACTTTGGAAATTTTTTTTCTGTTCTTCTTAAGCGCTTAAGAGTTTTGTATAGACTTTACGGCTAATGAAAAGAAAGAATTAAGCTTAGTTTATACAATTTTGGACAAAAGAAAGAAATAATCGGCTAAAGGCTCAACGGGCTGACTAGGGTATACAATCACATAAAAAGGTAGTGTATGACAAGAAAAAAATAGAAACTCTCGGTTAAAACAAAGAAATGCCTACATCCTTTCCAACACTACACCTCCTTCATTTCGTTTTGTACACACACCAGGCAAGTTCTAGACACTTCACAATAGCATGGAATAACAACACCTTACTTCACACTTCATGCACATGCTCGATTCGAGATGCATTCACAGACTCTTTAATTAGCCAATTCCATGAATTCAGAATTAAGCCTCAATCACACCGAATCGAATTCTACAGCCAAGGTAACTCAACATATTTACAAAATTGCATGCTTTCAAACGAATCACTTTTACATTTTGAATATCAGTTACAACACGCAACCATAATTTCACAACCATATAGTAACTACAGGTTCCGTAATGTAATCCACCAAAGAAAAAAACTGAAAACAAATTAAAATCACTACTCCTACCGACTACATTTCCCTTAAGATGGTCGTCATCCATCCATCATAGGAAACGGTCACTAACTATGACTTCGGTTCAATGGGACTATTCTCGGTAAAAGAACCGAAAACAAACTCCGAGAAACCCAAAAATAAAAATTAAATAAAAAAAAATTTCAAACATCGATCATTTCGATGGACAAATATTTACAAATTTTTTAATATGTACAAAATATTTTCGCAAAATTTTAAAAATATCGATCATTTCGATAGAGAAAAAAAAACATACGAAAATATTTACAAAAATTTTTTACAGACTTAGCTGGCAAACCACAACATGTCACAACACACATCATCAATTACCACAAATATATACAGATACAAACTAGTTTGCACTTCACAAACACAGGGAAACTTAAACATACAAAACAAACAGAGGAAAGAACATACAAGCAAACCAGCCTAGCCCCAGCACCTAATTACTCCCCACCCCACACTTAAATCGAACGCTGTCCCCAGTGTTCACAAAAATTCAAATCACAAAATTTTGGGTGGTGGAACTCCCTGATCAGTCGAAATATTCGACTTCTTCATCCGGTGCTGCTGCCTCATCGCCCATGTCCGAGTCACCTCCATCGTCGTCATCGGACTCCACATCGGAGTCCTCCCGACGTGTCTCCTCTTTCGTGGGGACATCATCATCAGTGGGCTCTACAAATGCTAGCCCCACTCGGCATAAAGCCCTGGCGTTTTCGCCAAATGGGTAATCCAGCTCCAGCTGCCATAGCTCCTCCTCCGTGGCTGGTCTCCCACCAATCCGAAGCTTAAGCATTTGCATACCAAACATCCGTGCCATGTACTGGTCGTCGCGAGCATGTCGCTCGCCAAGTGTCAACACTGGCCCGTGTGTGGTGTCGGGGGCCTTAGTTTTGGTCACATCGAGGGCCCTCCGCTCCAACTGCGGGATGTAGTCCAAAGCCTCTTCCTCAACGTCGAGGCCCCGGAGGAAGGTGGTGATAAGTCCTCCGAACCCATACCTGTGGCCCTGGTGTAGTCGGGCTCTCTTCATGGCGGATATGATGACCGCCCCAACATTTATCTCTAGCCCTTTCATCAGAGCATAGACCAGGCAGACACGGTCCCGGGTCACATCCGTCATGTGCACCCCCCGGGATCAGGCACGAACAAAGTATTTTCAGCCAAATTCTTGCCTCCCTGTTCATTTGAGAATACAGCAGAGTCTGGTGGTAACCCCTCTCCTTATGTCTGCTCCATCTGGCTGTGGATCGAGCCCCACACAATGTATGTCTGATATCGGCATATGGTGGGGTGATGTTCAGCTGGCGGAGAACGTGGGCGTCTGCGTCCCGCGCTCCAATGATGGCATTTAATTGCTGGGGTTCCAGAGTGACAATCTGCCCTCTGATCTTTATTGTGTGGCTTCTGATTGCCGGGTTCCAATTTGCATAGAACTCTCGGACTAGATGTAGGTTGCACTCCTTGGGCTCCTAAAATATGAAGCTGAGCCCAGCTGCCTCGATCCTCTGCACTATACAGGGGAACTCCTGTGCTAGTGGTTCCCGCGCAATATGCTCCTCAGGGAAGTATTTGTTTTCCTTGTGTTTAGTGTACCACTTCTTCCCTTCATCGGTTACCCATCCCGTTCCGTATTGGCGGCGTTGGCCACGTGGAACAGCTGGTGCAGCTGGGACTGCTGTGCCCAGTCTAAGTCATTTTCTCCCGATGCCTGAAGTAGATGCACCTTTACCCTTATCCTGCCTACTTGCCATTGTACCTGTCAACACAAATAAACAAGCACCATGTCAAGCTAAATGCATATTAGCTTCGGCTAAGGTCGGGTTAAGCTAAGTTTACCCCACACTTAGTCCTTAGCTACGGTTACGATACTACGGCAAGGATCACTTTATTTACACCAAAAAACAAACAACTATACAATTTATGCTTAGTGCGTTCGCAAAGAAAATTTCGACAGTATAACCTTAGCGTACTACTCAGACTTCATAAAGCTAATCCCAATCCTACCATCGCTAGCAATTCAACCATCGCACTTAGCAACGAAAACAACAAACAAAAACAACAACAAAAATTCTAGATACATATGAACCTATATAACCAACCAATTCGAACAATTGTCACATTTTCCCAAAAATCAGAGAATTCATCGTCTATTACATTCAAACAATATTTACAATGACTTATCTCAATTCACAAGCACACCCCGGCATATAATTCACAAATTTACCAAGTTACCCAATTCGATTTCAACAACCCAAGCCCTAGAATTGAATTTCACAATCAAATTCGAATCATTCATGCAATCGACAAGTTCAAATGCTCATTACAACATTCCAAACATTTATCAATCAAAGAATAACTCAATTTCATGCTAAATTTCGACTTAGGGTGATTTATCTCACCTCCCATGCTCAAATTCGACTAAAATCGACAAAAACTTGAGAGAGAATAGGAAAACATACCTTTAAGTTGAATAATCGAAGAAACTCGACAACTTGGTTGCTTAATACTGTGGCACATTGAAAGGGGAGGGAAATTTGGGTGTTTGGTCGCGGAGAAGAGAGAAAATGAGGAAAAAGGGCCTAAAATCGGGGTTTAAAATGAAGAAAAATATGCGGATCACCCGGCAACCCGGTGTGACCCGTCACAAGATATAGGGCAACGTGTCACGGAGGGTAACGCAGAGCCCCTCCTCCGTGACACGGAGCTATCGCGATGGCTTACTGTCTCTTCATTTAATTCATTTTTTCATACCTTGCCTTTTCCTTCCCGATTCCGTGCACATTTTTCTCCGTTTGACCTGAAAATCACCTCACTAAACAAAATTGGTTAGATTAATAGATTTCCCTAATTAAAATGAAAAATACTAACTAAAACGAAAAATTTTATACTAAATCAAGAAAAAGAAAATTAAAATAAAATCTAATTACACTTTACAAAATAAAAGAAAAAAAATACATATTTCACGGGTTGCCTCCCGTGCAGCGCCTGGTTTACCGTCGCGGCTCGACGTCCTTTATACTCAATTATCCACTAGGGTGATGGATGATTTTTCACGATCATTGTCCTCCCCCCAGTAGTGCTCACCCTTATCTGGTGGTCTTCCCCTCAACTCTCGGGAATCATCCATTTGTTTAGCATTCCCATGATCAATTACATTGATCACCGAGAGTTCTTCATTCACCATCGGGAGCTTGGGTGCTTTGTACACATCGAACACTTCTACCTTGTCATGTGATCACATTGTAAGTTGACCCGCAACCACGTCGATTAATGCTTTCCCGGTTGCCAAAAAGGGTCATCCCAAAATAAATGGGACTTCAGCGTCTGGTTCAAAATCCAGAACAATAAAATCAACCGGAAAAATGAGGGATCCCACTTGCACAAGCACATCCTCAACAATGCCATCCGGCCTAGCTAAGGATCTGTCTGCTAACTGCAAGATTACAGTTGTAGGTCTAGGACTCCCTAGACCCAACTTTCTGAATACCGAAGATGGCATCAGGTTTATGCTCGCCCCCAAGTCACACAATCCACGAGCTCGGATACTCTGCCCAATAGTAAGCTGGATAGTAAAACTTCCAGGGTCTTTTAACTTCGTAGGCAGTCTATTTTGGATCCGGGAAGTGCATTCCTTCGTCAAAGCCACGGTGGCATACTCAGTCAAACGACTTTTGTTGGCCACGATGTCTTTAATATATTTGGCATATTTTGGCACTCCCTGCAAGACATGAACAAGAGGTAAATTAACATGTACCTGTTTAAGCACCTCCATAAATTTCTTGAAACACGCCTCCTCCTTGTGTTTCTTGAGTCGTTGAGGGAACGGGGGTGGAGGTCTTTCTGATTCTGCTTCTTTGGTCTTCCCCCTATCCGAACTTTGTTCTTCCTCAACATCTGCTGCTCCTGACTTTTGAGGTGGTCTCTCCGGTTCCACCTCCTTCAGCTGCAAACCACTCCTTGTGGTCACTGCATTTACCTGCTTCGGATTAGGATCCGTGTCGCTAGGCAGTCCTCCTCTGGGCCTTGTGTTTTGGGCACTCGCAAATTTCCCAAACTGATACTCAAGAGCCTTGGTCGCTAATTGATTGTTCTTCACTTCGGCTGCCAATTTAACATAGTCAGCCTGCAATTGCGCCTGATTAGCAATCATGGTCTTGAACATTTCCTCAATGGTAGGTGATGGTGGTGGAGGAGGGGCATTGTGATTTCTGAATTGAGATTGGTAGTTCTGTTGCCCTCCTTGATTCCTGTGTATACCCTGACCCGAACTTTGGCCTTGTTGGTTGTTGCTACCCCACGAAAAATTTGGATGGTTCCTCCAATTTGAGTTGTAGCCGCTACCAAACTGCTGCTGATTTCTCTGTGCGTTGCCCACAAAGTTAACCGAATCTGGGTTTGCTCCACAGCACTCAGCTGAGTGCTCACTGCTTCCACACACTTCACACCACATTTGCTAGACCGCATTGACTGAAGCTGAAGGCTGGTTCAAGTTCATGTTGCTGAAGTGGTTGTTCAACTGATTCTGCAAGGCAGCTATCTGTACAGCGATAGCTGTAAATCCATCCACTTCAAGCACTCCTGCTGCTTTCCTTGCTCCACCTTGAGATGAATCAGCATTCCATTCTGGATTGCCCTGTGAAATCCGGTTGAGCAAAGTGTACAGCTCCTCATAACTCTTTTCCAGCGCTTGCCCTCCAGCTGCTGAGTCTAGCAAAATTTTAGTATGGGGTTCCAAACCCTCAATAAATGTGTGTACCAACACCTCATTTGACTGATGATGATGAGGACAGTCCTGCAACATGGATTTAAATCTTTCCCAGGCTTGATATAAATTTTCTCCCTCCCTCTGTTTGAAACTTAGAATTTGACTTCTAAGTCTGGCTGTTTTACCAGAGGGAAAAAATCTTATCAAGAACTTTCGTGCAAGATCATCCCACGTTGATATAGAATTTGGTGGTTCAGCTTTTAACCACCTCTTTGCTTCACCAAGTAAGGAAAATGGAAATAGTGTGAGCCGAACATAATCAGGTGACACTCCAGCGGGTATATAAGTGTCACTTATCTCCAAAAAGTTTTGGAGATGTTGTTGCGGGTCTTCATGAGGGAGACCGGTAAATTGCCTGCTTGTGTGCAACAATTGCACCATGTTCTGCTTTAGTTCAAATCTCCCTCCAGGCTCTGGTTTGCGGATACTTGAATGTACATTATTGGCATGTGGGATTGCCACCTCGCGAACCGGCCTTGCTGCTGCTTCGTCGGGCACTAACACTGCCCTCACAACCGGTGGATTTTGTTTCTCCATTATAGTCTGTCTGAGCAACTGCAGCTTCTTTTGTAGAGCTTCTCTGCGTTTACTATGAAATTCACGTTCAGGCTCTATATAAGATTCCACCAGCGCTTTGTCCTTTGCCAGTGTTCACAGAAATCAAGTCTGCAAAATACAGGCTAAGACCAAGTTGTCAACACTTAAGAAAATAAAACAAAAATACAGTAAATTTACACTTAACACAATTTCACCAATTGCCTAGTCTCCCCGGCAACGGCGCCAAAAACTTGTTCGGTGCTTTGGTAGGGCTTAAAAACCGACACGCAAGTGCACATGGTCAAACAAGTAATAAAGTGGCTAAGTAAGCTAAGTATCGAACCAAGGAGACTCTGGATAAGTAAAAATTGCTCAAGTATACTATATTCTATCTTACTTCTATATATGCTGACAACAACGTAACCAAAAGTTAAATAATTTTGTTTATAAATTATATACTAAAACTATTAACAAATATATACTTTGAATTTAAACTATGGATATGAGCATGCCAAGGTTAAGAACAAGTAATGAACTTGATTATAATCATAATTCGGTTATTCTTCTCTTCTAGTTGCTAGCCAAGAACATTAGCCAAGAGATTAAAGCTCTCGTATTTAATCTCACTTAAGAATCATAAACCATCCGTCTACATTTCTGTGATCAAATGCAATTTATGACCTCGCAATACAATTCCGGTTCCTAAATTGACTAATACGGCTTTCAAGTATATTTCTATCAGGAAAGCACATCAAAACCCAATTTTCCCAAATCAAGTTAAGAACAATACCCTATTAATTCACAACTTTCCAATTTCGTGCTCTCTCGAGTGAAATCGGACTTTTTAGATGAACATTAATGTCGGCCACACACTAATGCAGTAGAAACAAGAATTAATAGAACAACATAGAAGAAGAAGATGAAAAAAAATACAATTCAATAATCATAATTCATCACCATTGTTCATAACCTCAGCAAGGAAGAGAATTAGCCACTCATTTGTGGATTAATCATCCTAAAACAAGTGTTAATCATACAAACAATTGATTGAAAGAAGAAAGAAAGAGAGAAAAACCCTTAGCTTTTTCGTCCCTCAACTGCCTGTAACCCACGTCCTTGCTCCACCAAGTCTGAATTCATTAAAAATAAGCCTAAGTGTTCTATTTATACTATTGGGAATTTTTCCCGGAATAACAAGCAACGTGTCATGGAGGTCAACGCGGAGCACTGCCTCCGCGACACGGCGTGGACGCGGACCCTCACTGGAAATCTGGGGTCCGGGAATAAAGCCTCAACGTGGCACGGCATGCAACGCGGTGGCTTGCCTCCGTGCCACGGAGATGTCGCGAGGCTCCACTGGAAATTGACAATTAAATCACCCTCCAGGCAGTGTGCCTCCGCGATGGTAGCGTGGCACGACTCTATCGCGGAGCCCCTTTACATTGTGCAGTCCAATGTCTTTTTCGTGCTCGCATCCAAGTCCAACTCCGATATTGTTCCAACATGCATTTTATCTCCTCAAAATCATGTTTTACCTACAAAACAATGCTAATCATGTTGGTTAGTATAAATTCACATTTTATTGCCAATTACATGAAAATGTATACACATTGCACAATAAACAAGATGAAAATGATACGTTTGAGTATCACTTGGGCATATAAATCTGCCCAAGATCACCTATTTTTCTTTCACTTTGTCTTTCATCCAATTATCTTACGAAATCAAAAACAATAAAAACAAAAAAAATTTAAATGCAAAAACACTTGGGTTGCCTTCCAATAAGCGCCTTATTTAATGTCGTGGCTCGAAGGATTCATCACCAAACATCACTCATCCGAAGGACCATCCTCCTCATCAACTTCCTCTTCACAATCATTCCCTTGCTCCTCATCTTCACCAAGGACCGCAATCACCTTGCATCATTAGGTGGCTTCGCTGATTAACATATATTGAAGGTGACCTCTTCGCCACTAACTCCAAACTTTAACTCTCCCTGCTCTACATCAACAAGTGCTCCCCCTGTAGCTTGCAATGATTGCCTTAAAATGATAGGCACTTCAATATCCATGTCACTATCCAACATGATAAAGTCGGTTGGTAGAATAAACTTGTCTACCCAGACCAAGACATCCTTAAAAAAACCAAGGGCGCTTGATTGGGAGATCCGCCATTAGGAGCCTCATTGTTTTAGGCTTAAGACATCCCAAACCTAAATTCTTAGAGATCATTAAAGGCATTAGGCTGATGGTTGCTTCGAGATCACATAGCGCTTTGTTGAACATGCATACTCTAATGGTGCAAGGAATGGTGAATACCCCTGGGTCCTCTCTTTTGGGAGCAAGATTGCTAGCCATCACCGCACTATAATGGTGCGACACCTCCACTGTGCCTGCACGCACAACCCTCTTCTTTTTCATGAATTTGGCATAGCCAGGCATTTGGAGAAATGCATCCACAAGCGGTATATTGATGGACAATTTGTTGAATATGTCAATGAATTTGCATAATTGGTTGTCCTCTTTCTTTTTCACTAATCGCTGAGGGTATGAGGGTGGAAGTCTAGGCTCTTGGCCTTTTGAATTGAGAGGCATCTCACCCTCTTTCTCATCATCAACATTCTCATAGGGAACATCTATTCCGTCCTTCTCTTGTTCTTCTTCATTATCAATACAAATTGGTTCTTTTGGTACTGTATCACTCACTCCATTCTTTGTTGTCAGATCAACAACTTGCTTGGCCTTAACACCATCCATAACTTTTCCACTCGTAGTGACAATAGCCATGCAGTGGTTATCCTTCTTTGGATTGGGTATAGTATCACTTGGGAGGGTTCCATTCAAATTGGGGGTTCATTTTGGTTGAGAGATGGTTTATTGGAGCCTCTAGATTCTTGAAAGAGGCCAAATGAGAGCTAACAGTTTGGGCAAGATTAGACACCTCCCCTTTCAATTTTTTTACTCCAATATCGATGGACTCTACCCTTTTCAACACCCTAACCAACATCTTCTCAATCTTTGAATTGCCAACATCTTTCCCCTAGTTGCATTTGGGCTGCATCCACTGCTTTGGGAGGAGTTATGTATGGATTTGAGGTTCTATGATACCCCTCACGATTTTGCTCCCTATTTCCTCATATGTCATTTCTCTCATTCCACCCTTGATTTTTCCGATTTCTCCAACCTTGATTCTCAACACAAGGGTGTCAAGGGCCTTAGTTTTCTACTTCATATCCTTGATGGGAACCCCCCATTTGACCCGCCATGTACTGACATTCCTCCTCATATCTAGGAGGTAAACCATCTCCTTCATAATTACTATGCCCTTGTGTCCCACAACATTCACACTCTTGGCTTTGATCCCTATAACATGTTTATTCATTACTTTAAAGTGGGTCATCATTTTTGCGAAGGTTTCATCTCTTTCTTAATCACACCTTCTCATTTCAGCAGTCACAAGGCTGGGAATGGCACCACTAGAGGATACCTCGGAGTCACTCGTGTGCCATGCTCTATTTGTTTTGGTCATACAATCAAGGAGAGGTTTGGCCAATCCATATGTTTGGCCCAACAGGGACCCACCAGCAAGGTTGATGGCCACCGACTTATTGATCGAGTCAATGGAACGATAGAAGCTTAGGAGTAGAACTCCATCAGAAAAAACATGGTTGGGGCATATTGCAACTTTCTTTTTGAAGTGGAGCCAAACCTCATGAAGGGGATCTCCTAGAAGTTGGCCAAAATTGGTAATCTCATCCCTCGATGGAAGCATCCTCGAGGGAGGGAAGAATCCATCCAGGATTGCCTCTGTCAGCTCCTTCCATGAAGTGATTAACCCCGGAGGCAAATCTTTTAACCAAACAGTGGCTTCTCTCTTTAATAAGAATGGGAAAAGCTTTAGCTGAATTGACAATTAGCTAATGTTGGTAATATTAAATGGATTGCAGATTTCAAGGAAATTGTGGAGGTCACTTGGTTTCCCGCCAAATAACCCTTTCATTTTCTACAAGTGTAGCATAGTGCTTGTCACATGAAATAAAGCAGCCCCTATCATAGGTGGTAGGCAAATAATTCCAGCTACATCGGGAAATATCAGCTCATCATCTTATTGGTCCATGTGGCCATCCACAAAACCTACTTGAGAGTCTTGGCTGATGAAACCTACAAGCAGTGAAAACAACAACAATTCTAAATTCACACAAGATGCTTAACTAGTTGAAATCAACAAACAACTCTAGGCTATCAATGCCTATTCCGCGACAACGGCGCCAAAGTTGATAACGTCCAAATCCACTCCTCAGATGAGAGAGTGTACATGGTCATATGCAATAAAATTAACCTAACGAAGAGTCGGGTCGAATCCACAGGGAATGGGGACTGATTGCTGCTAAAGTTGTATACAATCTAAACTAACTAGCATCATTGCATCACAATTTATAAAGTAAATGTCCGGGGGAAAATAAGATCACAATATGATTCTCAAAGCAATATCAAAAATGGGGAATGCGAATTGAAGCAACAATGAGAGCATGTACTAGGGATGTTCTAGTGATGGGGCGTCAATAAAATTAGGGTAAATCAATAAGTCTAAAGGATCAACTATTAATATGAATAGCCATGGATTAGGTTTTACCCGATGTCTTTCGACCACGTGGGTACATTCTACTTGGGCTCTTTCGGACCCTAAGATCACATAACAATTACCTATATTGGCTTGGAGAAGAATTAAGCTATAGTCTTAACCCTTGAATGAGTTATGAAAATGGATTTTGGCTATCTCTAGCCCAACCCCACACATACAAAACTCAATTCCTCACAATGCTTTCTCGCCCATATCCTACTTTCCTTTCTCAAGCAAAAGCAAGATAAGTAAACACAATCTATGTTTTCAACCATAAATATTTTAACTAAAACTTAGAGAAAGCATTAGATTGATGCATAATAAGTGATTCTAAGACTAAATTAATAATACCAAATACAATCTAAACCCCTATCAAGCACACACCTCTAGCAATCAAATTAGCTACTCATGAATGGGGACTCGAGAATTATATCAACTAGATATTCATTAATATTCATCATTGAGTGGTAAAATTAAGCTTCAAAATATTCTTCAATGATGGTTTCTTACCCTACAATTTGAAGAAGAAGAAGACTAACTCTCCCTTCTCTCTATGTTTCTCTCTCTACAAAAATTGATATTCAAAAAATACTTTTTTTTCTAAAATCAAGGTGTGTACAAATTAGGGAAAGTACGCTGCTCTTTATTCTACATGGATTCCCAATTTGCTCTGAGAAGCTTCCAAAATTTTCTTGTTCCAGAGCTAGACAACTTCACCCTTTTCTGCAAGGACTCACTTGCGATGCACTAGCGTTTAGCAGGTGCCTTTCTGCGAGGCGCAAGTCTCTCGCAGCTTATGTTCGGAGAAGCCTAGGTGTGTGCAGTTGCACCTATGTTTCGCAGGTGGTCTTCAAATCTTGACCAGTGGGATCCTGCGCCTCACCTATGTTTTGGTGGTGCCAATTTGTGAATATCAGATCTTTTTCCTCCAGCACTTTGCTTTTTAGTTCAGTTCCTCTACTTTCCCTGTTTAAGTTCTATACCTGCAAAATAAAAGAGAAAGGGCATAAAACCTTCCTAAATGAGTTGAAAACAAAGAAAAAACTCATGCTTAAAAGCCTAATGAGTTGGTAAATCACCAACTCATCATAGTGTACTACTTTTTAGTATAATCCTCCCATATAGTATACATAATCTCCTCACATTAAGTATGCATTTTTCGATAGGATAACCGAGAAGACGAACCAACATTTTACTTTGAGCCATTTATTGGTATATACAAAATTGCTGATTTTTTTACAAAATATAAACTTGTGGGTTATATTATATATTTAAAAAAGTCCATCTCATGATTTGAAATTTCAAGTCAAGGATTTTTGAAAATTTGATATTTCATCTCATGATTTGAAATCGCATGTCCAAATGCTAATTTCATCTCATAATTTAAAATCACAATATGAAATCCCATGTCCAAACGCAACTTAGTCCCTAGTCGGTGGCTTGCTTTTGTAACTTTCCGTTACTTTGCTTTGATGCTCAAACCCCTAATAAAATAAAAAATAAAAAAACAAAATATATAAATAAATAAATAAAAGCAATAACATTTGAATGCCTCCCAACAAGTGCCCGATTTAACGTCGCGGCACGACGCCATCAAGTCCATTACTTTTCCTTCCACTTTAAACTTATGCATTGCACCCCTCATTTCTTTTCTAGTTTTTTGCTTAGCTCGAGGGGTGTTTGTGTAAAAATAGAGACACCAAGCAATAGATGTTGCTTGTCACGCCTCGATTCTATACCCTGGATGAGACACGGTACTTAGGATCACAAGTAACCCCAAGTCAACCCATGGTCTATCATAACGGTGGTAATTCTAAGTAAAACATAGCAGAAGCTTTAAATAATGGAATCATTTAAGAAAACAGATATAATAATAAGTTCATACATCTGAAAGAACAACAATACTAAACATTTGATATTCTGTTTGAAAGCCATCTATTAATTATGAGTTGCTGGGACAAGCCCCCAGCTAACCCTAAAATCTAACTGAAAGGAAATTAACAGAAGTAAATGAAATATCGTCCTCGAAATATGAGGACTCACCACTGCTGCTACTGAAATCACCTGAAGAAATCTACTAATGGCAGTGAGGCTGAGAACCTCCAGCTGTGTCATAAAATGATACAACATAGGAAGTATGTGTCAGTACTTTCAATGTACTAAATAAGCAAAAGAAAACATAATACTGTATATAAATAACTGAACTGAAATGACATGCAATGACCAACTGAAATATTGAGCTGGAATAACTGAAATATACTAAGATAGTCAAGATGACCCTGTCTGATAGTCAAAGACATGCCCTAGATTTGAGATTTCTAAGTCTGAACTAACTTTGCTGAACTGAGCAAACTGAAACTGAACTGACTAATCTGAGACTGAATTGAGCTGACTAGTGGGAGAGTCTTTAAACGACATATAACGACATGAGATAGACATAGAGTTCGATGTATATACCCCATCGGTAGGACCCAAAATACCTTGCCAGCGTATAGATGCATGAACTGGGTGATCACAATTCTGGGGCCATGAGGCCAATAAAAATGTAACCTATAGTGGCAACGTATTTCTGGGAGCCTGAGTGCGCTCGAACCTCGGTCCGCTCGGTGCTAATTCCTACTCCCACTGGATACTTCTAGACTGACTACTAAGCTGATAGCTCAAAACTGGGGCCCAAGACTAAGTCAAGATTACCTATCTGCAAGCACCCTGAGAGTCTTATCGAACTAGGTTCTGTAACTGGGTTCTAAGACTGGTCAGAGCATGCTTATCTGGAAGTGTCGTGACTGTCTAAAGAACAAACTGTAGTGTGAGACTGGGTCCTAAGGTTGGTCAAAGTTGCTTAACTGAAGTGCCATGACCGCCTAAAGAACAACTAAAATCTGATATTGAGTCTAGTTCTGATAACTAAGAGGCACCACTAACACCTCATGAAAATACTGTAGTCAAACTGATCAACTGACAATTTTGAATAACACTGAGGGTTCTATCATTCTGACTGAAACTGAACTATCATGCAGCTAATTGAGATTTCAATTCCTACTAACAATATGGGAATCCACAACATTGATAGAATCAAGCAACAAGTAAGACTAACCCAATAGACAAAATTCTAGGTGATCTCATTCAACATTAGGGCTAAAATCATCCTTACAAGAAAGAGCATTTATTCTTATATTGATAATGGAGGATATCCAACAATCAACTTAAGTCATATTCCACAAGTTATAACGGAATCTGGCATATAATTCATCCACAATCAAAAGCTCAGGGCTAGAATTCATAAAGAAACTAGGAGGGATTTTGGGGACACAAGGGAAGAACTATTCCCTTGTTGAATTCCCACATACCTGGTTACGAATTCCTTGGAGAAGAAAACTTGAATCGCTACAATAGATGAGAAGTCCTAGTCTTGCTTGAGAGTTCTTAAGAGGAAAGCTTACATTATTTTCTGAAAAACCTAAGTGGGAATGAGGGAAAAACCATCTAACCCCTCTAAATACCCTTAAAATTATCCAAAATGATGTTGTTTGAAGTCTAGGAGGTTAGGAAATTATAGAAACACCCTTAGAAAATTCACAAGAAAAACTGACAGCCAGTCCCCACGAGGGACCCAACGGCTCATGCCCAGTAACCAAAACTCGTAGTCACGGTCATCAGGTGCACTGCCAAAAACCTCCTATTGGTCACCATGAGGGACACCACGACTCGTGGTGTACCCAACGGCTCGTGGTGACCCACTCGTCAATTACACTGCCAAATTTTTAACTCCTCAAACTATCCTGGACCACGGGTCACCTAACGTGTCGTGGTATGGACTACGACTCATGGTGATTAGTTGTTAAGCTTACTAACTAATTTTCCCCCAATCTTCAATCAATTACTGACCACGGATCACCTCATGACTCATGGTGTTGACCATAACTTTTGGTCACACCCGTGGTCACCCCATTTTGCCAAAATTTTCTACCAAATGCGGACCCTTCCCCACGATTCACTTCATAACTCATGGCCTACCCCATGGGTCATAGGATGACACTTTTTGTGATCTGATGCAGAAAATCCAGTTTTCTCCGTTTCAACTCTCGAGTCTGGTCTTAGGGTTTTTGTGGCATTACATATCTCTCCATCGGGAATATTCATCCTCAAATGGTAGGAAACACATAGGAAATCAGAGAATTGTAATCATTATACACAAATACTAATCATGAAAGCTGAAAACTAACAGAATGACTACCTCCGAACGGAACCACAAGTTTGAACTAAATTCACTAATCATAGACATATTCATTTACATGAAAGAAACAAGGACACATGAGCTGGACATGTAATTGAATAGAGTTCTAAGGAAAGAATTGATACCTTAAATTGAAATTGAGCTGGTAGAGAACAAATGTGGGTATCTAGCCATCATATCTGATTTGGCTTCCCACATAGCTCCCTCAACCTGATAATTTCTCCACAAGACTTTGACTGAAGCTACTTCCTTGTTCCTCAGCTTACGAACCTGATGGTCAAGGATCTGAACCGGGACCTCTTTGTATGAGAGACTATCTTTCACTCCCACATTGTGCAATGGCACAACTGAAGTTGGATATCCGATGCACTTCTTCAATACTGACACATGGAATACTGGGTGCACAGATGCCATGTTTGATGGTAACTCCAGCTCATAGGCTACCTTTCCAATTCATACTGAGTTTTCCTTTCTTCCCAAATCTCATCACCCCTTTCATGGGGAAAATTTTTAGATAAAGCCAGTCATCCAATGTAAACTCCCACTCTCTTCTCCTCATATCAGCGTAAGATTTCTGACGGCTCTGAGCTATTTTCAATCTTTCTCTGATGAGCTATACCTTATGCATAGCTTCATGAATAGGGTCTGACTCGATTAGAGTAGCTTCACCAACCTCAAACCACCCAATAGGAGATCTACACCTCCTTCCATACAATGCCTCAAACGAGGCCATCTGGATACTAGAGTGGTAGCTGTTTTTGTATGCAAATTTGATGAGAGGAAAGTGGTCATCCCAACTGCCCTTGAAATCGATCACAAAAGGTCTCAAAATATCTTCTAAGGTCTGAACAGTCCGTTCGTCTTGTCCTGAAAGGTTATGCTAAGCTTGACCTGGGTACCAAGTCACTTCTGAAAGGACTTCCAGAAGTGAGAGGTGAACTGTACCTCTGTCTGAGATAATGGACAAGGGAACCCCATGAAGTCTGACTAACTCTAGGATATAAAGCCTAACATAGTCCTCAGTTGAGTCTGTAGTTTTAACTGGGAGGTAGTGTGTTGACTTAGTCATCCGGTCCACTATCACCCATATTGAATCATGTTGCCGACATGTCCGAGGTAGACCCGTAATAAAATCCATATTTACTTCTTCCCACTTCCATGTGGGTATGCTGATATCTTGAGTCATACCTCTCGGTCTATGGTGTTATACTTATACTTGTTGGAAGTTCAGGCACTTAGCTACAAATTTAGCAATGTCTCTCTTTATGCCGTTCCACCAGTAAGTATCCTATAAATCATGGTACATCTTAGTAGCACCAGTGTGGATGGAATATCTCGAACTATGCGCTTCAGCTAGTAGCTAATGTATCAAATCACCCACATCTGGTATGCACAATCTACCCTGGTAAAGGAGTACACCATCTCCCCCTTGGGAGAAAGCCTCTACTTCTTTTCTGTGAATCGCCTCCTTCAATTTAAGTAGTACGGGATCTTCATCCTTCCTTGAATTAACTTCAACTACTAATGAGGAATCTAATCCACTCTACACAACTACTCCACCCTCAGCAGTATCAACCAACTGTACTCCCAACTGAGCTAATCTGTGGATATCCTTTGCCAGCTCCTTTTTGCCTTCCTCAACATGAGCCACGCTCCCCATAGACACTCTACTTAGGGCATCAGCCACCATATTGGCTTTGCCCCGGTGATGTAGCACGCTCATGTCATAGTCCTTCAGTAGCTCTAACCACCTTCCCTGAGGAAGATTTAGGTCTTTCTGACTGAACACATACTAAAGGTTCTTGTGATCGGTGAAAACATCCATGTGAGCCCCGTATAGGTAGTGTCTCAATATTTTCAACACAAACACCTCCGCTACCAACTCCAGGTCATGAGTCAGATAATTATTTTCATGAACCTTGAGCTGTCTGGATGCATAGGCTATCACCTTGCCCTGCTGCATCAGAACACAACCGAGTCCAACTATGGAAGTATCGCAATACACAACCAGCCCATTTGTTACTTCTGTCAAGGTCAACACTGGAGCTGTAGTGAGTCGAGTTTTTAATTCCTGGAAACTTTTCTCACTCGCATCTAACCACTGAAACTTCACCTTCTTTTGAGTCAACCTAGTTAGAGGAGATAATATAGAGGGAAAGCCTTCCACAAAATGTTAGTAGTAACCGGCTAGACCCAAGAAACTTCTAATTTTGGTTGGGGAGGTAGGTTTGGGCCAGTCTTTCACCGTTGCTATCTTTTGGGGATCTACTTGAATACCCTTACCCGAGACCACATGACCTAGAAAAGTCATGGACTTTAACCAGAATTCGCATTTGCTAAACGTGGCAAACAACTGGCGATCTCTGAGTGTCTGAAGCACTATCCTCAGGTGATTAGCATGCTCTTCCTCATTTCTGGAGTATACCAGAATGTTGTTGATAAATACAATGACTAACATGTCTAGATACTTCTTGAAGACTCTGTTCATTAGGTCCATGAAGGGTGCAGGGGCATTAGTTATTTCAAAGGACATAACCACGAATTCGCAGTGGCCATACCGAGTTCTCAAAGCTGTTTTCGGTATGTCACATTCTCTGCTCTCAGCTGATGATAACCCAACCTGAGATCTATCTTAGAGAAACAACTGGCTCCTTGAAGCTGATCGAACAAGTCATCAATCCTAGGTAGGGGATACCTATTCTTGACTGTGACCTTGTTCACCTAACGGTAATTGATGCACATTTTGAGAGTAACGTCTTTCTTTCACACGAATAATACCGAAGCACCCCAGGGAGAGATGCTGGGTCTGATAAAACCTTTATCAAAAAGGTCTTTTAGATGCTCCTTCAACTCCTTAAGCTCAGCTAGAGCCATTATGTATATAGGGAAAGTTGAATACCGATTGATGGCACTGGCGCTTTGAGACTGAGAGGCAGATGCTCCATCCCTTCAATCCTGGCGGGATCAAAAGGTAGGGGCGCTGGCTGAGCTGGGTGTTGGAGCCCTCTACTGCTGCTGCTGTTGCTATGGGTGGCTACTACCGCCAAACTTCTGGTGGCCATAGTCTCATTGGCCAGTCCTTGCCCATTTGTTCTTCCGCTCCATGTACTTCAGTTTCTCCGCCTTAATTTGCTGAGCATGAACAATGAGGCTGGAGAGGTCAATGTCCTTGATAAGCATTACTATCCTACACTCCTTAAGGACCAAATTTGAAAATCCATTCACAAACTTTAGCATGCGAGCCCTTGGCATGACTACCATCTCTAGATCATATTTAGACAGCCTGGTGAACTCCAGTGCATACTCCTCTACCATTCGATTTCCCTATTTCAGATTCATGAACTCCACCACTTTTGCCTTCCTAAGCTCACGAGAGAAGAATCTATCTAGGAAGGCTGTAGTGAACTCCACCCATTCCACCGGTCCTACTCCCTCTGGCCTCCCCTCATTTCGCTGTTCGTACCAGACCTCAGCCACCCTTTTCAACTAGTAGGTAGCCAAGTGGGCACTTTCCAAGGAACTGACACCCATGATTTGGGTGATAGTTTTAATCTCATCCACGAACTCTTTTTGGGTGCTCTTCCACCGTAGATCCGTGGAAATCTGGAGGGTTTATCCGAGTAAAGTCCCACACTCGGGCAGCTATTGTGGACCCATTATTGTTGATTGGAACCACTTGCTGGTTCACCTAGTTGGTAACTGTCTATGCGAGCAGCTAGATAGCTGCCCTAAACTCTGTTGTAGACACTGAGTCATCTTAAGGTGCTGCGAGAGCTAGTGGGGAAGGTTGGTGAGCGTTACTGACCCTTCTTCCATTACCACATCGCGGAGGCATAATTCACTGAAACGAAATAGAGCATGAGTTAGGGGAAATAGTCTGGAATTGAATTTCAACGCATGATAAGGAGTATGAATAAAAGAGAGTTTTCTTAATAACATCTCATAGCCTCCTCGTCATAAGTGTGGCGCACTTCATACCTATGAAAGGGACTCTACTTAATGTGACTTTTAGACATCCGAGGATACTCTAAATTTATTTCTCTAATGCCAAGTTTTTCACGCCTCGAGTCTATACACTAGATGAGACACAGTACTTAGGATCACAAGTAATCCCAAGTCAACCCATGTTCTATCATAACACTGGCAATTCTAAGTAAAACATAGTGGAAGATTTAAATAATGGAATCATTTAAGAAAATAGATTTAATAATAAGTTCATACATCTGAAATAACAAAAATACTGAATATCTAAAATTCTATCTGAAAGCCATCTACTAATGATGAGTTGCTAGGACAAGTCCCCATATAATACTAAAATCTAACTAAAAGGAAATTAACTGAAGTAAATAAAATATTGTCCTCGAAAGATGAGGACTCACCACTATTGTTGTTGAAATCACTTGAGCAAATCTACTAATTGTGTTGAGGCTGAGAACTTGTGGCTGTATCATAAAATGATACAACATAGGAAGTATGCGTCAGCACTTTGAATGTACTGAATAAGCAGGAGAAAACATAATACTGGATATAAATAGCTAAACTGAAATGACATGGAATAACCATCTGAAATACTGAACTGAAATAACTGAAATATACTGAGATGGTTAAGATAACCCTGTCTGATAGTCAAAGACATGCCCTAGATCTGAGATTTCTAAGTCTGAACTAACTGTGCTGAACTGAGCAAACTAAAACTGAACTGACTAATTTGAGACTGAACTGAGCTGACTAGTGGGAGTATTTAACTGACATATAACCACATGAGCTAGACGTGGAGTCTGATGTATACACCCCATCGGTAGGACCTAATATACCTTGCCAGGGTATAGAGGCATAAACTAGGTGATCACAAGTCTAGGGCCATGAGGCCAATAAAAATGTAACTTATGGTGGCAACGCAGTTTTGGGAGCTTGGGTGCGTTGGAACCCCGATCCACTCGGTGCTAAGTCCTACTCGCACTGGATATTTCTAGACTGACTACTAAGCTAATAGCTCGAAACTAGGACCCAATACTAAGTCAAGAATACATATCTGAAAGCACCTAAGAGTCTTATCAGACCGAATTCTGTAACTGGATTCTAAGACTGGTCAGAGCATGCTTATTTGGAAGTGTCGTGACCATCTAAAGAACAAACTGTAATCTGAGACTGGTGTCCTAAGGCTGGTTAGAGCTGCTTAACTGAAGTGTCATGACTGCCTAAAGAACTACTAAAATCTAATACTGAGTCTAGTTTTGATTACGAAGAGGCACCACTAATACCTCACGAAAGTACTGTAGTCAAACTGATCAGCTGACAATTCTGAATAACACTCAGGGTTCTACATTCTAACTGAAACTAAACTATCATGCAACTAACTAAGATTTCAGTTCATTCTAACAATATGGAAATCCACTATTACACCCCGAAAATTTTTTGGAAATTATTTGATGTTCGTATGCTATGTTAAGGGAAGTACGGGTTGTATATTGATCGTAGATGACAAGGGAAATGTGTACGAATGAAAAAAAACAAAGAGTATGTAAAGTTTATAAATTAGGGTAAACCTTAAATGACCATATCTCCCAATATATAATGATTAGAAGCCCCACAACCTATCAAATTAAAGGTCTTTGAGTCTAGTTTTCAGAACATCAAACATCTCATCAATCAGAGTTCGAAATAAGAAGTTATAGGTGTTTTATGGTAGCACTATTGGGCAGTGACATGGCCATCGCCCTAAAAACGGCCACCGCCCAAACACCTTTATATATTATGTTTTTGGTTATGAAATCATTTCAAAATTTTCAAGGTTTGAGGTTCTTGCTTACCCTCTGAAATCCTCTCTCTTTTCCAGTAGCAAAGACTTAGAAACCAAGAGGAAATCCCTCAAGAAAACACCATCAAAACACAAACAAAAGTTGACAGAAGTGAAGGCAACATTGTGGTGAAGTTGTTGTTGCCTTGTAGCTTCGTTTTGGCAGTGTTGTTGCTGCGTGTTTGGGACTATTTTGAGCTAATGTTATAATCCATCTTAATAGGAATTGTTCCTAAGAAATAGTATGTCATTTCCCTCTTTTGAAATCTCTAATAAGTGTATGAATTTTTGAAGGAAAACTAGAAGAAAGTTATGGTTTGTATGTTGACTTGTTGTAGTTGTTGTGCTGTTATTTTGCTGCGTTTTGGGAAGCAAGATTTCTGAATATTTGGGAAATGATTTGGAGGAAAATACTCCTATTATATCCAACAATATTCGCATGCCAAGGGTAAGTGTTTCTAATTTCTTAACTTGCCTAAAAATCCTAGCTAAACCTAGAAGTTGGAGGTTATGTTGGGCTGCCGTTGTTGGTATGTTGTTGTTGAAGTTCTGCTCGTTTTTGAAGGTTGGAATAGCTGTGTTTTTCTAAGAATATACTCTATATTTGTGGTAGTTTTTCATTAGAAAAGTGAGGTAATTTCCTACCTTTATTTTCCCCCAAAGTTGTAGAAACAAGTTGAAATAAGAAATGCCAAGTGTTGCCTTATTTGTTTGTGTTGTGACTGCCTATTGATGTAACATTTTGGCTGGATAAATTGGCTTGAAAAATCCTTGTCACTTGGTGATAAACTCAATTAATTTAAGGGGCGAAATTTCTGGTTGTTGAAAGAAAGAAATGACATAAGAAAGCTCGCCCGGAAAAAAGGTATGTAAGGCATTCTTTGTCTCTTGATTTTCAAGCACGAATTCATGCCAAGGATTAATCCGGCATTCCCGTGTACTTGAGCTTCTGTAGTATCATATTATGGTTCCTCCCAATTTTTATAATTACTTGGTATTAAGGTGTGTATTTGCTAAAGAGTTGGAACGCATGAATGTGAAGAAGAGAGGGCAAATGCCTTCTATTATGGTCATAGTTGTAAATTGAGTCTGAAGTCCCCTCGGAGTGGGAACTGTGAGATGGTCCTTTACATTATGTTATGTACTTGTGGTTTCAAAGTTGTTTCACATTATGGTTGCTAAGAAATTTGGTAAGCATGGCAAGACAACAACGCGCAGACAAACCTAATAATTGAAATCGGGTTTTAACTCAATAAGGGCTAACGAGGGTAACAAAATGGAATTTCCTTATGACAGTTACCTACCCTATCGTATTCATGTTTTGAGGTACCTAGGTCCATGAGATGATTCCCCGATCCCTCTTCCTTAAGCTAAGCGACTAATTAATGCGTTTCTTAATTAACCGGTATGTTAAACTCGAAAAATAGGGCCCGAATGGATAAACTATTTATATTTCTATGGAACCATCTTTATTGGCAGGTTATGCACAATATCTTGATATTAACAGGTTATACGAAAATCATGACATATATATATATTTATATGTATATGCGTTTATGCTTACATTCAAATTACGCGATAAAGTGGTAAGGATCACCTTCCAAAAGTCGCTATATGTTTATTAGAGCTCTTGAGTTATCTATACCTCCTGAGAATTGCTACACGGTGTATGTTCTTTTAAAGTTGTAGACATGTAAGAAAATAAACGTAAGAGTAAAGGTTGAGGCTTTGGTAGCAATGGATAGGGAAGAGTAAATATTAGACCTTTTAAGGTAAAATGTGAGTTATATGCCCTCTGTCCATAGTTGATTTCAAGAAACTTTGAGAGATGTCAAATATGAACAAGACGATGTTTAAGAGATAAGGTTGGAAATTAGGTAAAAAGGTAAGTGCGTATAAGAAATTCTTGAATAAGAACACGAGAGTAAATAATTAAGTAGGGAATTGCGAATCCTGGTTGGAAAAGAATTTATGGTGAATACAAAAAGTAAATCCAAAGGTTGTTCTTAGATGATAAGTGTTACGATTTTTAATGAGTTAGGCAAATAGCCAACAAGATTTACCCTATTCTAATGACATTTAGCAAAAAAGATTATAAATAAAGTTGGTTATGTTCAGTTGTGTTAAGCTAATAGAAGGTTAGTAAAGTGTTAAATTCTTAAGAAATGATTAGAATTGAATCTTTTAAGATAGTGACTCAAGTTAAGGAGAAGTTCTCCATCGTCCTTTTTAAAAAATTATTTTTGATTATTTGTTCTATGAGTTGGAGTAACTTTCTCAAGTTTTAAAGGATTTTTTGCTTTTCTTAGAAGCTTCTAAACTCTTTATAATGCTGCTAAGCTTTTCTAAGCTCCACATATATTGCAATGTTTCACATGAGCTTTTCCTACACTGTCTGAAGCACGACTATAAGTCTTTATTTATTTTAAGGCAGCCCCTAGACAGTTGCCTAGAATTTGTATATTAAAGAGCTCCAGGTTTGAGATATACAAGTTATGTCTTCCTGTTCATAAGTTACCTCGGGATGTGATATGATGTTCAATGAATGAGGTATGCTCACAATTCTTGATATGACAGTATGAAAGTCATACGAGTATGAGCACGAAATGAATGCTAAGATTGTTAATAGAAAATGTTAGGTTAAGTGATTCCTCTCTGCTCCTCATGTTAGAATTGATAGGAGATGTTTACAATCATGAATGTGAGTCTACACATGTCATTATGATATTCCAGTTCTAGGAACTTCCCTAGAATTCATTCACAACATATATATGTATTTAAATGCTAAATGAAAGACCTATATGTGTATGGAATAATTGTAGTATTAGGGGTCGTGGTAAGATCCTACACATGTTATAGTTACTGATCAACATATTTTATGGTTTCCAGTATTCAAATAATTTGTATGAGCTCTGTCAGCTCCATTTATGATGGTGATTAAGATTTCTTTTTATTTTACCCCGGTGTGGTACATCGGCTAGAGATCTTTTTATTTTACCCTGGTGTGGTACATCGGCTGGAGATATTTTTATTTTACCACGGTGTGGTACATTAGCTGGAGATATTTTTATTTACCCCGGTGTGGTACACTGGCTGGAGATCTTTTTATTTTACCCCGGTGTGATATATCGGCTGGAGATATTTTTATTTTACCCCTATGTGGTACACCGGCTGGACGAATTTTATATATGGATTTACGGTTGGCTGGTTGCTGGCATTACAATTATAGTTTCTTTCTTGTGCATTTCTTAATTGCATTTTGATCTCTTTATAGAGTTGTTATCAGGTTTTAGTTTCTAGGATTCCAGGTTGTTACCATTCCTTATTCCTGGTTCAGTTATCTTGAGTTCAGTTATGTTATAGTAAGTTGTTATCAATTACAGGTTGCAGAGTTCCAAGTTATATTTATCCTCTATATGTTTATGTGCTAAGTCAGTTATTACAAGATTGTTATCTCATGGTTACAGTTTCAGCCTTACATACCAATACATTTCATTCGTATTGACGTCCCCTTGCTTGTGGACAAGTGTTCGTGCCGTAGGTGCAGGTAGAGGTTAGGATGGCCAGTTGAGTAGCAGTTCGTGAGATCAACAGATGGTTGGTATGCTCCTTTCTTCCTGGAGCTAGGGCTTAGTTATTTATGCTTGAGTTTTGAGATGCAGGTATGGGTAGGTCGGAGCCCTGTTTCGACCATCAGTTAGTTTACTCTTTAGAGGCTTTGTGGACTTAGTGTGTACAATGTTATTCAGTTTGTGGCCTCGTCGGCTTATTGTTGCTTGGTTAGCACACTAATTGCCTTGGTTGCATTTCGATTGTTTACCCCATATTGTTGAGACCTTATGGGCCCAGTTTATTCTTCAGTTGATTGTGACAGGTGGCCTGGATGGCCTAAGTGTTACAGTTACAAATGTCATATAGCCAGCTTCTCGATCAATAATGAATCGAGTGCCAGTTGCGCCCTACCCCAGTTTTGGGGCGTGACATCCACAACATTGATAGAATCAAGCAACAAGTAAGACTAACCCAACATGCAAAATTCTAGTGATCTCATTCAACATTAGGGATAAAATCATCCTTACAAGAAAGAGAATTTATACGTATCTAGATAATGGAGGATATCCAACAATCAACTTAAATCATATTCCAAAAGCTATAATGGAATCTGGCATATAATTCATCCACATTCAAAAGCTCAGGGCTAGAATTCATAGAGAATCTAGGAGGAATTTTGCGGACACAAAGGAAGAACTATTCCCTAGTTGAATTCCCACATACTTAGCTATGAATTCCTTGGAGAAGAAAACTTGAATCGCTGCAATAGATGAGAAGCCCTAGTCTTGCTTGTGAGTTCTTAAGAGGAAAGCTTACATTATTTTCTGAAAAAGCTAAGTGGGAATGAGGGGAAAACCATCTAACCCCTCTAAATACCCTTAAAATTATCCAAAATGATGTAGTTTGAAGTCTAGAAGGTTATGAAATTATAGAAACACCCTTAGAAAATTTGGAGGAAGAACTGACTGCCTGTCCCCATATGGGACCCAACAGCTAATGCCCAATGACCATGACTGATGGTCACGGTCGTTGGGTGCACCGCCAAAAACCTCCTGTTGGTTACCACGAGGGACACCACAGCTCGTGGTGACCCACTCATCAACTACACTGCCAAATCTTTAACTCCTCAAACTATCCTAGATCACGGGTCACCTAACGGGTCGTGGCATAGTCCCCGACTCGTGGTGAATAGTCGTTAAGTTCACTACCTAATTTTTCCCTGATTGTCAATCAATTACTGACCATGGATCACCTCATGATTCACGGTGTTGACCACGACTTGTGGTCACCCCCATGGTCACCCCATTTTCCAAATTTTTCTACCAAGTCCGGACCCTTTCCCACGAGTCACTTCATGACTCGTGGCCTACCCCACGGGTCACAGGATTATTTCATTTGTGATCTGGTGTAGAAAATCCTTTTTTCTAAATTTCAACTCCTAGATCTGGTCTAAGGGTTTTTGGGACATCACATTTCTCCTTGAACTTCTTGCCGCTTAAGTGAGGAATGCCGTTTTGTCTCTTTCGCATAGAAAATTTTAGGATGAAAGGGTCTTGTTTATCCTTTATACATCTCTCCATGGGATTGAAAATCTTGATTTCTCTATCCCATCCAAACACAATTTTGAAAAGTGTTTAGAATTAGAGACAACAAGTCCTAAACATATAATTGTATTATCTTTTACATCCTTACTATAACACCCCAAAAGTTTCTAAGACTAGATGCGGGATTTATAGTATATTTAGGAGAAAAACTTTAGAAATTCTCTCAGTACGATTGAAGGTACAAGTCGTGGTTAGAGGGTATGTGTCATAGGAAGACCCATGGTTCTATTCAGAGGCTTCTTTCCCAGAACACGAGTCCATACCACGAGTCATGGTTTGATGGTACGACTCGTGGTTGCAGAGTCGTAGTATGCTATGGCATTATCAGGTATTGGTCCTATGAGTGATTGTACGACTATTAGTATTGAATTACGAGTTGTGGTAGGAGTGGTGAAAATAATCAGAGAGTTGTAGAAATTGGACTTGCTAGATACTGGAGGAATCCACGAGTCGTAGGTGGATTGTATGACTCGTGGTACGGGTCGTATGTCTGGTAGTGAGCATTTTTTCAGGAGAATCTTTAAGGGTATTTTCGAAATTCCTAAGCTCCTAACATCCTAATGATGTCATTTTAAGCCCTAAAAGAAGTGTTTTAAGAGGGTTTATACTACTCTAAGCCATTAGGTTTCCATGCATGCAAGTTATTGAGAACCCTCTTTATGATCAAGCTAGAATTCTCTGAATTCTTCTCCAATTCTCTTTGGCTTTCAAGGATAGGTTGAGAATCAGTTTACCCAGGTATGTAGAGCTATGAATGAGAGTTTTCTTCCACCCTCATTCCTAAGTTTCTCTTCAAGTTCATGAATTCAAGTTTTAATTCAAGTTCATGAATTCATGTTTTAATTCAAGTATATGGAGTTATAGGGTTTTAAACCAATTTTATGAAATTATGTATGATATGTTTATGAGTCTAATCCCCTCATGTTTTAAAGCATGTTTTAAGTCTAATGGAAAGATTTTATACACAATTTTATTATAAATTCATGATTTCAAGTTATTAGAAATTATGCCCTATTATGTAAGTTTTATGAAAAGTCAAACTTATGAATCATGATTTTAAGTATGATGAGATATCTAGCATGAATGAATGTTTATAAATTTTCTATGTATGAAGCTATGATTTGATTTATGAAGTCTATTTTAGGTATGCATAATTTTATAATTTGTGAAAGCCCACACAAATTAAGTATATTTTCATGATTTATCCTAGGGTAATAAGATCAACTTATCATATGTTTGGAGTCAACACTTCCAATGCAGCTTATGATATGTTTTGGAGTCAAGACTCTGAATGTTCATATTTCAGACTATGCATGTAATTATGATTTCATCTTCATTGAAAAACGATGGGAGCATTATCCATGTTTTTAGGAGTAGTGTCTAACACCAAGTAAGATTGGGGTTCCAAGGTTCTCTAGTCTCAGAACTATGTGCTAACGTAGGAATATTTATATTTGGGACCTCTCAAGAGAGTTCTTCCCTACACCAAGGGGCCTCATCTTGATAACGATATCATGTTATCGTCCTTAGTCCTGACAAGATTTTGGACAACTCTTCCCACTTGAGTATGATAGTTGAGGCATCACATAAGATCTATCATGATGGTGTCAGTTATGATGAGTGTCCCATTATTCCTCATGATTTCAGTTACTCATGTTCATGACTTTTGATATTATGTTTTACAACAAATTTGACCCAATGGTCAGTTGGTGAACATTTACTTACTATTTAATCGATGAGAAGTCATATGATTTCTATTTTTAAATCTTGGGTCACTATGTTCAGCTATGATAATAAATTTATGACTATGTATGTCTCAGACAAAACTTTTAGCATGCAGCCCCTACTCCTATGATCTAATGATATATATTTATATGCATGACTTTTGTAAACATTTACTAAGAATATTTTTACTTACCTTACATACTCTCAAAGTATTGACTACATACTCTATGTTATATTGTTTCATGATATAGGTTTAGGTGATCCAGCTCAGTCTCACTAATAGCTCGCTTCCCCTATAAGCTTAGTTCGGCCCTGCCTTGGGTGATCCCCATCATTCGAGGGAATTTATCATTTTAGTTTTGTGTTGTTAGTTTGTTTCAAACTTGGAGATAACTGGGGGCTTGTCCCAGCATCTCATCAGATAGTAGAGGCTTTCAGACATAGACTAGTATGTTTGACTTTGTGATGTTGCCGTTTGATGTTTTCTTGTGTTATTCAAAATTCTTCTTATTCATGTTTAATTTATCATATCAGTTTCCACTATGATACATTCTCTATAGTTTCTTTGTTCATGCCATGGGTTGACTCATAACCATTCGTGATTCTAGGTTCCAAGTCTAGGTCTGGGTCTCAACTCGGTTTGTGACACTTATTTTTGTCCATCTCCTCATGTAATTCCTTGGAAACCCTAAGATCAGGCCCAAGAGTTGAAATGGAGAAAATAGAATTTTCTGCACCAGGTCACAAAATGACTCATCTTGTGGGCCACGAATTGTGGAGTGACTCACGGGGAAGGGTCTGAACATGGTTGAAAATTTGGGAAAATTGAGTGACCACGGGTGCAACCACGAGTCGTGGTCAACACCATGAGTTGTTGTATAAGTCATGGTCAAGGGGTAGACTAAAAGTTTTGAAATTTGGACAATGCACTCAACGGGTCCTCACCATGACTCGTCTAGGACACCATGAGTCGTGTAGACGCCCGTGGTGACCCCCGGGTGGTTTTCGACAGTGAAGACGATGGGAGGCGACCACGAGTAATGGTCATCGGTAACGGGTCGTTGAGTTGCTCGTGGTGGCCCATGAAAAGAAATCTTGGTTCAATGACAATGGGAGACGTCATGAGTCATTAGGTCTCCTAACTACTCATGAAGTTAGTCATTGGCAGGCTATTGAATTTGAAGAAAATTTCTAGTGCACATCACGACTTGTCACCACAAGTCATCCCTGACCTCACGACTAGTGGTGTGCCTCGTGAGGACTGGCAAGGTCCTTTTTCCTGTGAATTTCCTAGGGTATTTTACGTAAATTCCTAAACTCCTAGACTCTAATCTGCATTATTTTAAGCACTATTTCAGATATATTAGGGGGATTGAATGATTTTACCCCTTATTCCCCCATGTTAACTCTTAGAAAGAACAGTCGTACTACTTCTCTCAAGCAAGAACTAGGTTTCCTCTTCAGTGCATAATTTCAACCGATTCCTCTTCGGAGATTTCTAAGCCAGGTATGTGGAAACTCGACAAGGGAATAGTTCTTCCCTTGTGTCCCCAAAATCTTCGTTTTTTTTCTCTTTCAGTTTAGCCTTGTGGATTGGAAATGTAGAAGATTTTCAGACTTATATCTTTAAAATGTTGGGTAGTGTGTTTCTCATGATTTTAATTGCTTATTATTCCCTATTCTAGACATTTATAAGAATTAGATCTTGAGAAATAATTTACCCCCTAGTCTCAGCTCAGTAGAAATTAGAATCTTGTGGGTTGAATTAGTTTTCCCTGTAACTTAGTTCTATCAGTTTTGGGATGCACATATCGTTAGTTCATGCCAAAATTTCAGTCAGATTAATGTTAGTCTAGTCTCAGTCAGATTTTTAGCATACTCAATATTGTCCAGAAATGGCAGCTGATTAGTTTGACCACAGTTAATTCTTGAGACGTCAGTGATACCCCCCAATCATCAGTAATAGACTCAGTATCAAATTTTAGTGGTTCTTTTGGCGGTCATGACCAGCCTTAGGACCCCAGTTTCAAATTATAGTTTTTTCTTTAGATGATTATGACGCTTTCAGATAAGTAATTCTAACCAGTCTTAGAACACTAGTAACAAAATCTGGTCTTATAAGAATCTTAGGGTATTTCCAGATAGGTATTCCTGAATTAGTTTTGGGCCCCAGTTTCGAGCTATCAACTTAGTAGTCAGTCTTGGACTATTTAGCGGGAGTAGGACTTAACACCAAGTGGACCGGGGTTCCAGCGCTCCCAGGTTCCCAGAACTATATCTCCACCGTAGGTTATATATTTATTTGCCTAATGGCCTCAGACCTGTGATCACTTAGTACATACCTTTATACCCTGACAGGGTATATTGGGTCCTGTCGATGGAGTATATACATTAGACTCCATGTCTAGCTCACATGGTTATATGTTGGTTATAGGCTCTCCCACTAGTCAGTTCAGTTCAGTCTCAGATTAGTCAGCTCAGATCAGTTTATTATAGTATTTCAGATTAGTATCTCATATTTATGGCATGTCTTTGACCATCTCAGTATATCAGTTTATTTAGTTACAGTATTTCAGTTGGTCATTGCATGTCTTTACATTTCAGTTATTTTCTTCTCCGTGTTATGGTTTCTCTTACTTACTCAGTACATTCAAAGTATTGACGCATAACTTTTATGTTGTATCATTTTATGATACAACTCCAGGTTCGCAGTCTCAACACCGTTATCAAACCTCGCTCAGTTTCAGCTGCGTCATTGGTGAGTCCTCATCTTTCGAGGATGAGGATTATTTCTTTTCAGTTATATTTCTTTCGTTAGACTTAGAGTTAGCTGGGGGATTGTCCCATTAACTCATCAAATATATGTGTTTTATACACAAATATAGATTCAGATTTTTAGCTTTGTTTCAGTTGTTCTAAACTTTATGATTTACTTCTTCTTCATAAATGTTTTATTTTATTATTTTAAAGCTTCCGCTATGTTTTTTCTCCGAATGCCAGTGTTATGATAGACCATGGGTTGACTTGGGGTTAGTTGTGACCCCAAGTACCGTATCCCATCCAGGGTATAGACTCGTGGCGTGAAAAATTTGGTATTAGAGCCCTAGGTTTAAAGTATCCTAGGATGTCTGAAAGCCGCATCGAGTAGAATCCTTTTCATGGGTGTGAAGCGCTCCATACTTATGATGTGGAGGCTACGAGACATTATTAGGAAAACTCCCTTATGTTCATATTCTTTATCGTGCATTGAAGTTCAATTCCAGAAACGCTCTCCTAACTCGTGCTATATTTTTTTTAGTGAATCATGCCTCCACGACGTGGTAACGCAACAAGGGCCGGTAACGCTCACCGACCTGCCCCACTAACTCCAATAGTCCCTCAGGATAACCTAGTTTCCTCCAAAGAGTTCAAGGTAGCAATCCAGCTGCTCACACAGACAGACACTAATCAAGTGAACCAGCAAGTGGTTCCCGTCTACAATAATGGGTCCCTAGCAGTTGCTCGAGTTAAGGACTTCGCCCGGATGAACCATCCAGTTTTCCATGGATCGAAAATGGGAGAGGACCAACAAGAGCTCGTGGATGAGATCAGGAAGATCACCTAAATTATGTGTAACGACTTTAACATAGACCCGGTTTGTAACACGGGATAAGGAACCCCGAGAGGCCCCAAGTCAACCCATGTCTAAGCATACATCTAACTTCATTCACTTTAAGCGGAAGACTAAACATAAGACATAGCGGAAATGTAAACGTAACATAGCATGCCATAACATTGGGAAGTACTAGACATACACATAAGATGAGTATTAAATACAGTTTGAAAGCCTTTATCATGTAACATGGGTTGATGGGACAACATCCCCAACTAACCCGGCCAAACTGAAACAAAAGAATAACATAAATGTCTAGTCATATGACCCTCGAAACATGAGGACTCACCAACAAAGCTGATAGTAACTTCGAGATGGTCATGAGGATGAGCTTGAGAGTCGAGTCCTGTATTATGAAACTATACAACATAGAAAGTATGAGATGAAGGGCATACTCACGCACTTCATAAACATAATTTTTCCCATACTTTGCTATATTTTGAGGACAAATTATGTGTGTTTGCATGGGTTTATGTTATATATTTGTGAAAATAGCTAATGCACATTATTAGATTCTTTAAGGTCTAAAAGCATTGGATTTTGGTGTATTTGATTCTTCGGAATGAATTTGAAGAAAATGAAATAAAGTGAGGACTGGGAGGAGAAAATCTAAAAAAGTGTCCAGTGAAAGTAACGAGTAACATAATGAGTCGTCGTGTGAACTGACGACTCGTTGTCAGACACTGTGAGCATCCATCAAGTACACAGGAGGAAGTGATGATCCATGGCCACGAGGGACTTAAAGACTCGTGCCCAGTCCTAATGAGTCGTTAGGTGACCCATTGCCACGACTAGGCCTAATGCTGAGGGCAATTGTGCTTGACTGATCACGACTTGTTTGATGTCCTAACGAGTCGTTACTTAGTCCGTGACCACTGACGACCTGGAGTCCTTTTTTAATTAGGAAAAGGAGCTAAAAATCCTAAATTAAATGCATGAAGGAAAAAAAGAAGGTGCAACGTGGCAAGGCTCCAAACGGCCCAAAAATGGATTTCCCACTTCAACTATGAAAAGGAAATTTAAATCCCATGTAAAATTCATCAAGGAAATGGAAAAGCATAAATCTACTACTATGAATACCTCTTTATTTTCATGTAATAGGCATGTTGTTTTTATGTCTTCAAGAATTGAAGTTTCAAGTTTAAAAGTCTTCAAGTAGGATTAGAGTTTTAAGTCTTAAGTTTTTAGATACAAGTTTGGTGTCTTACGTTTGGAACTTCGAGACGATTGTTGAATTGTTCTTCTTTATTGTTTCAACATTCAAGTGAGTTTCTTCCTATCAACGTTGTAAGTATTAATTTATGCTTTTATTTATGAAATCTATTAATTTACTTATAAACATGATAGGATAAAACCACCACAACTAGGGTTGTGGGATCCATGACAAATTAACACACATAGGTAAAATACTTAGTGGTTCTTGAACGGAGTTTATGCATGTATTGTTTCTTCCTTCATTTGAATTGATTTTTAACGGTTTCAAACGTTAGAACTTGCCTTATTCTTACTTAATGGACCAAGGAGGTAGTGGATGGGAAATAGGATTAACAACAGAGATTTGAGGCTATCAACCGTCATCTAATATCTTGACCTTTTCCGAGAATAGATAATTCGATATTAAGGGTAAAGGTTAATCAAGAATACACCCATAAACGAACCAAGTTGCATGGTGAAAATCATCTAGATAGGGGACCAACCATTTAGGTGAACCTAACTTACCGATACTGCATGCTAAGCACCGGCATAGATCACTAATATAAAGCGCCTTGTAGTTATGAAGTCACGGAGAATACTTACCCTAGTTAGTTGCATTAATTTGGAAACAACAAATAATTTCTCGACATTGTTATTTATTACTTTTACAAATTCCCCCCTCTAAGGAAATATTTAACTAAAAAGCTTAAGCACTAGACTTCTTCTACATCCTTCCATATTCCCTGTGGGATCGACCCAACATCTAGTTGGGTTCTTTATTGACAACGTCCTCTTCATACTTCCGAAGGAGGTGTGGTTTGAGCGTTATCGAAAAGTGGCGTCGTCTGGGGAATACAATGTAGGATTGGATTAATTGCTTGTGTTTAAATTTTAGTCTTTATTTCCTATTTTTTTATTTTTATTTTATTTTCTAACGTGTTACAGGGCAGCGTGGTGAAACAAGCGGCCAAGATGTGACCACAGTCTCAACAAGTATCTTGATGAAGTCTGAGTAATCAAGATACTTGTGTCGTGCCGCGACATTAAATCAAGCGCTACTTGGGAGGCAACCCAAGATAAAATTTTCCCTTTTATGTGTTTGTTCAAGTGTGCAGGTGATAGCTCATAATTTTGAACAAAACAATTTGAGCATGAAATATATAGATGGGGGAGGCTGCACTTGCCCCCATAGACAACGGTAATTTTCATAATTACCGATATTGCATGCTAAGCACCGGAATAGATCACTAGTATAAAGAGCCTTGTGATTATGAAGTCATAAGGAACACTTACCCTAGTTAGTTGCATTAATTTGGAAACAACAAACAATTTCTCCACATTGTTATTTATTACTTTTACAAATTCCCCCCTCTTAGGAAATAATTAACTAAAAAGCTTAAGCACTAGCGTTCTTCTACATCCTTCCATATTCCCTGTGGGATCGACCCCAACCTCTTGTTGGGTTCTTTATTGACAACGTCCGCTTCATACTTCTGAAGGAGATGTGGTTTGAGCATTATCAAAAAGTGTCGTCGTCCGGGGAATACGGTTTAGGATTGGATTAATTGCTTGTGTTTAAATTTTAGTCTTTATTTCCTATTTTTTTTTTGTTTTTGTTTTATTTTCTGACGTGTCATAGGGCAGCGTGGTGAAACAAGCGGCCAAGATGTGACCACAGTCTCAACAGGTATCTTGATGAAGTCTGAGTAATCAAGATACTTTTGTCGTGCTGTGACGTTAATCAGGTGCTACTTGGGAGGCAACCCAAGATAATTTTTTCCCTTTTATGTGTTTGTTCAAGTGTGCAGGTGATAGCTCATAATTTTCTCAAAACAATTTGAGCATGAAATATATAGATGGGGGAAGCTGCACTTGCCCCCACAGACAACGAGGAGTAGAGGCCCAGGAAGTCTTCTTTCACTCTATTACTTTATGCTTATTTTTTTTACCATCGGGGACAACGTAACTAATTTAGTGTGGGGTGGGAGAAGTAAATTTCATATTATCATGCATTCCTTAATTGCTAAATTTGTACATGGTAGGCCTAGTTTTTTTTTTTTTTTGGATTTATGACTTATCATGCATGCTTGTTTGTAGTATTTTTGCAGTTTTATTTTATTTTGGGTTCCTCCATTTTTTATTTTCAGTACTTTTCCGGTGGATAGTCCCTTAGAACCGAATAGAGAGTCTAGATTTTTTTTTATTTTTACTTTTTGTCATTGAGTCATGGCTTTTTCCGATGATGGATGGATGACAACCGTCTTAAGGGTAAGTTAGTCATTAGGAAGGACAAGAACTTGGATCCTATGAATGCTAGGTGCTTCACATTAGGTATCATTGAGACTTTATTAAATTCACTCAAAAATGCATGAAAAAGGTTGAAACACTTAGTCTTTTGGGAACTTGACTCTTGTAGTTGAAAAAATGGGCTTAATTATGTTATGCACACAATATGAATATATGTGTTTATGTGATCTTGATTTCCATTGTTAAACCACTTTGTGCCATTGTGTGAGTAAGGAATTTTTGATATACTCCATGCTTGTAAATTGACGTCTAGAAATTGCCTGGTGTGTGTGTAAAGCAAAATATCAATGATGGATTTAGGAAGTGATATAGGTGTTTCTTTGATAGCCCCATTTTTATCCTATTTTACCTACCTTGATTGTAATTATCCTAGTTATCTATGTTTGAGCCTTAGCCTATTCTTTTGATAACCATATTACAAGCTTAATCCCTTTTTGTTTTATTGACTTGTATTTGATCCAAATGAATTCTAGAGCACTTTCATGAAAATTTTTTGTAGGAAAGAAGCATAATTGGAAAAGTGAAGGGAAAAGCTAAAAAGTTTGGTGAATTGGAAGAAAAGATAAAGGTGAAATTTTTCTAAACAAGGAGAGTAAGTTTTAGTGGGAAAACAAAAAGAAGAAAGAGCTTTGAGAAATTAAAGATTTACCGATTAACCGTACCCATTTGTTTACAATTAACCTATTTTGGCCCTGGTCCTTCCTTGGATATTGTGAACCTCAACATAAGAAAAAAATGATTAAAGTTGAGGGTGGCTAGAGTAGGGGTGCGAAAGGATGCGAACGGAAGAAAGGAAAAGGAAAAGAGAAAAAATGTGTGAATAAGCTCATTGTTGAAAGAAAAATCCACACTAGTCACCTAAGTTAAAAAATTTAAAAAAATAAAAGGAGGTATAAGGAGAAAAATTTGGAAATTGAGGAAAGTGCTAAAAAAATCAAAGTGTTGTGAAGTATTAAAGTGCTTAGGGAGATTAGTCACTATCTTGGCCAAATAGTTCCAACCCGTCCATTAGCTTACATTACAACCAAAATTAAGTTCTAATTGATCCTTGATTCATAATTCTATATTAGTGCAGTATTACACTAAGGCAAGCCTATGGGTCGTCTTTTGCATGTATGTTGAGTTATTTGGGAGATTGAGCGGAAATTATTTTATTTATGCCTAAGTTAATATGGACTTATATCTTGTGTGAGAAAACGACATCTCTCCAAATTGTGAGGTGCACAATGGTAAGACTTTGATTTAATCTTGATTGCTAAATAACATATGATTCATGTTGGCACAAAATATGTCTTGATGAGTTAGTTTTCAAAAGCTAAGTGATTCCGAACTTTGACATTTCAATGTTGATCCTGTATGCATGCGAGTGAGTTATTTGAGCTTAATTGATTTGTCTCATGATCCTAAGTGCAAGTAGACCTATTCATAGGATGAACTTTGTGCTTAAATGTTAGAAGGGAAGTAGTAGATTGTTTGAGGACGAACAATAGTTTAAGTGTGGGGTGTTGATGAAGGTGATCTTGGGAAGAATTTGATGCCCAAGTGATACTCAAATGCTTCATTTCGACTTGTTTATCTATTGTTATGTGTACAATCTCATGTGAATCTTAGGTAACTGTAAATTTATACTAACCAACATGATTAGTGTTCTTTTGTAGGTAAAAGGAAATTTTGGAAGCTAATCTACATGTTGGTGAAGTGCGGGGTTGGACTCGGAAGCAAAAAGTGGAAGTTGACAAGGGAAGTTGGCAAAAATAGGGGCCCCGTGATGGCGCCGTGTCACGCTACCATCGCAGAGGCATTCTGCCTGGGATGATGAAAATATGTCAAATCCCAGTCGAGGTTTGCGTTACCTCCGTGGCATGGAGGCAGTGCTCCGCGATGCACTCCGTGTCACATTGAGTGTGATTACCTGGAACCTCAAGTTCCAGTGAGGGTTCGCGATAGCACCGTGGCACGGAGGTAGTGCTCCGCGATGCACTCCGTACCACGTTGCTTGTCATTCCGGGAAAAATTCTCAATAGTATAAATACCACACTTAGGTTTTATTTTAAACATTCTGACTTTTTTGAGCAAGAACGTGGGTAGCAGGCAGTTGAGAGGACGAAAATTCTAGGGTTATTCTCTTCCTTTTTCTCTTTAATTTTAATTGCTTGTATGAATTCTACTTATTTGAAGATGTTTAATCCACAAATGAGTGGCTAATTCACCTCTTGCTGAGGTTAAGGATAATTATAGAGGAATGTAATTATTAATCATTTCAGTTTTCATCTTTTCTTTAATGGTTGTTCTATCATTTCTTGTTTTTACTGCTTTAATGTTTGACCAATGTTAATGTATATCTTAGAAATCCAATTTTGATTCTGAAAAGGAAAGTAATTGGACAGATGTGAATTGGTAGGATATGATCTTTTCTTAGTTGAGAAAATTGAGAATGGATTTACGTTCACAATAGAAATATATCTGAAAGTCTTATTAGTCATTTATGGAATCGGTTATGTATGGCTAGAACATGAGTTTCTTATATTACAGAAATGTAGAATAAGGTCTCACGATTCTTTAATTGGGTAGGAGTCGAAAGATACAATCCATAGGCGATTAATTCCTGACTAGCAACCGAAAAGAAGATTCGCTGAATTGAATTAAGAAATTACATCCCTGCATGCTTGCCTTAACCTCAGTTTGTTCATTGCTATTGTTCAGACATCAAATTATAATCTCTACTTACGTTCTTATTATTTAGTAATCTTGACTCATAAAACATTGTTCATTTGGTTGTTTGCATTCATAGAGATATCATTCACTAACACCTAGGTTAATTACCATTGTAGTTCAGTCCCTTTGGGAACGATACTTGGCTTGAAATAAAGCCACTTTACTACTTGTACGACCACGTGCACTTGCGTGTAGTTTTGCGTCGAACAAGTTCTTGGCGCCATTGCTGGGGACTGGCAATTAGTAAATTTAATTTCTTAGTGTTAGTTTACAAATTCAATATAAGTGCTGACAACTTGATGTTAGCCTTTCTCTTGCAGGTACTGAATTTTTCTGAATGCTGGCAAGAGATAAGGAGTTGGTGGATTCATTTATAGAGCCGGAGAGACAATTTCATCGCCAAAGAAGGGAAGCTCTAGAGAAGAAACTGCAGTTGCTAAGACAGGCAATTCTGGAGCAGCAACAAAATCCACCACTTGTAAGGGCATTTTTAGTGCCCGAAGAGATGGCAACAAGGCCGATCCACGAAGTGGCAATCCCACATGCAAATAATGTTACATCCAGTGTTCGCAGACCAGAGCCAGGAGGGAGGTTCGAGCTTAAGCAGAATATGGTGCAGTTGTTGCACACCAGCAGGCAATTTACAGGTCTCCCTCATGAATATCCACAACAACATCTCCAAAACTTTTTGGAGATAAGTGACACATACATCTCCGCTGGAGTATCATCTGACTATGTGAGGCTTACATTATTACCGTTCTCACTTTTGGGGAAAGCAAAGAGGTGGTTAAAAGCTGAACCACCTAATTCTATCACCACTTGGGATGATCTTGCAAGGAAGTTTTTAATATGATTCTTTCCATCTGGGAAGACAGCAGACTTAGAAGTCAGATTCTAAGTTTCAAACAGAAAGAGGGTGAGAATTTGTATCAAGCTTGGGAGAGGTTCAAGTCGATGTTAAGGGATTGGCCTCATCATCACCAGTCTAATTATGTGTTGGTGCATACATTCATTGAGGGGTTAGAACCACGTAATAAGATTTTGTTAGATTCAGCAGCTGGTGGGCAGGCATTGGAGAAGACATATGAGGAGCTTACACTTTGTTAAACCGTATTTCATAGGGAAATCCAGAATGGAATGCGGATTCAACTCAAGGAGTAATAAGGAAAGTTGCAGGAGTCTTTGAGGTGGATGGTTTTACAGCTATTGCTGCGTAGATAGCTGCGTTGCAAAATCAACTCAACACCCACTTCAGCAGTATGAGCTTGAATCAAGCACAAGCCCCAGTCAATGCAGTTAATTAGGTATGGTGTGAAGTATATGGGAGTAGTGAACACTCAGCTGAATGTTGTGGTGCCAATCCAGACTCTGTAAATTTTGTTGGGAACGTCCAGAGGAACAATAATCAACAATATGGAAATAGTTACAACCCGAATTGGAGGAACCATCCGAATTTTTCTTGGGGGAGTAATAGCCATCAAGGACAGAGTTTGAATCAGGGCGTGCAGAGAAATCAAGGGGGGCATCAAAATTTTCATTCGCAATATAGAGGAAACAATGCACCTCCGCCACCACCCAACAACATTGAGGATATGTTCAAAATGATAATAGCTAACCAAGCGCAGATGCAGGCTGATTATGTGAAATTAGCGGCTGACATGAAAAATTAGCAGTTAGCTACAAAGGCGTTAGAGTATCAGTTTGGACAGTTAGTTGGAGCTCAAAACACCAGGCCCAGGGGAGGACTACCAAGTGATACTGACCCAAATCCCAAGCAGGTCAATGCAGTTATAACAAGGAGTGGCATTCAACTTAAGGAGGGGGAACCAGAAAGACCACCTCAGCAATCTGGAGCAGTGGAAAAAGATGGGGAACATGATGATGTGAGGGAGAAGGAAAAGGAAGCTGAGATAGAAAGACCACCACCCCCATTCCCTCAGAGATTAAAGAAGCACAAGGAAGAAGCTTGCTTTAAGAAATTCATGGAAGTGCTGAAAGAGGTACATATTAATTTACCTCTAGTTAATATTTTGAAGGGAGTGCCGAAATATGCCAAGTACATCAAGGACATCGTAGCAAACAAAAGAAGATTGACGGAGTATGCTACGGTGGCGCTTACTGAGGAGTGCACCTCCTGAATACAGAATAGGTTGCCGACAAAGCTCAAGCATCTTGGGAGCTTTACCATTCAAATTACAATTGGTTAATGTATTCGAGCTCGCAGATTATGTGATTTGGGAGAAAGCATAAACTTGATGCCGATATCGGTGTTCAAGAAGTTGGGGCTGGGTAGCCCTAGACCAACTACTGTGATCTTGCAGCTAGCTGAACGTTCATTGGCCAGACCAGATGGTATTGTGGAGGATGTGCTAGTGCAAGTGGGCTCCCTCATTTCCCGGTGGATTTTATTATCTTGGATTTCAAGCCGGATGCGGAAGTCCCATTTATTTTGTGACGTCCTTTCTTGGCAACAGGGTGAGCTTTGATTGATGTGGCTGCTGGGCAGCTAACCATGGGAGCACATGAAAAAGTAGAGGTTTTGGATGTGTATAAGGCCATGAAACTACCGACCATTTATTAGGAGCTATCAGCAATCAATGTTCTAAATCAAGAACAATTCTTCAGATTGTTGACTCACAGGACGCATTGGAGAGAGCCTTGATGGGCTCCAATCATGTTGGAGACAGTGCTACGCACGAGATTGATGAGGTCCTTGGAACCATTGCCAAAAACCATCAATTGAGGAGGCACCGAAATTGGAGTTGAAGACATTGCCCCCACATCTGAAGTATGTATTTCTGGGGGAAGATGACACCTTGCCAGTCATCATTTCTGCATAACTGATAGAGGCACAAGTAAAAGACGCATTGGTGGTCCTCAAGAAGCGGAAGAAAGCAATGGGTTGGCAGATGTCGGACATCAGAGGAATTAGTCCGGCTTTTTGCACACACAACATTTTCATGGAAGAAGGATCCAAGCCAACTGTGCAACATCAGCGGAGGTTGAATCCGGTGATGAAGGATGTAGTTAGGAAGGAAGTGATCAAGTGGCTTGATGCAGGTGTGTATATCCCATTTCAGATAGTGAATGGGTTAGCCCCGTTCAGTGTGTTCCAAAGAAAGGAGGGATGACCGTGGTCACCAACGAAAAGAATGAGCTGATTCCCACCCGCACAGTCATAGGCTAGCGAATTTGCATGGATTACAGGAAGCTAAAGGAGGCCACGAGGAAAGATCATTATCTTATTCCATTTATTGATCATCTTTTGGACAGGTTGACAGGTCAAGAGTATTATTGTTTTCTTGATGGATATTCCGGCTATAATCAAATATCCATAGCTTTGGAGGATCAGGAGAAGACTACTTTTACATGTTCTTATGGGACATATGCTTTCAGGCGGATGCCATTTGGTCTATGCAATGCACCAGCCACATTCCAGAGATGCATGATGGCGATCTTTCACGATATGGTGGAAGATTTTGTTGAGGTATTTATGGATGACTTTTCTGTCTTCGGTAATTCGTTCGCTACATGTTTGCAGAATCTTGACAGGGTGCTAGCTCGATGTGAAGACTCTAACCTTGTGCTCAACTGGGAGAAATGTCATTTTTTAATCAAGGAGGGTATCGTCCTTGGCCATAAGGTGTCATGCAAATGGTTGAAAGTCGATCGTGCAAAGGTTGAAGTGATCGAAAAGCTACCACCACCAGTGTTAGTGAAGGGTGTTCGCAGTTTTCTCGGACATGCAGGGTTCTACAGACGGTTCATCAAGAACTTCTCAAAAATTTCTAGACCGATATGTCGGTTGCTAGAAAATAGGTGAAGTTCGAATTTGACAAAGATTGTGTTAAAGCATTCGAGGATCTAAAACAGAAGCTGGTAGAAGCGCCTATTCTCATCTCCTCGGATTGGGAGCAACCTTTTGAATTAATGTGTGATGCGAGTGACATGGCTGTAGGAGCTGTATTGGGGCAATGGAGGAATAAAAGTTTTCATTCCATTTATTATGCAAGAAAAACACTTGACGCAACCCAAGTCAATTATACAGTCACGTAAAAGGAGATGCTAGCATTGGTGTTTGCATTTGATAAATTCAAATCCTACCTGGTGGATTCGAAAGTAGTTGTGTATACTGATCATGCAGCATTTAAGTATGTTTAACAAGAAGGATGCAAAGACGAGACTAAATCAGATGGATATGTTGCTACAAGAGTTTGACATAGAGATTCGGGATAGAAAGGGGAGTGAGAATCAAGTGGCAGATCACCTATCGCGATTGGAAAGCCGGTTGCATGTAAAGGAAGGCGACAACATCAAAGAAGAGTTCCCAGATGAGCTGCTCTTGGCAATAAGGGAAGCTGAAATCCCTTGGTATGCAGATATTGTGAACTTGCTGGTAAGTGGAGTCTACCCACCGGAGGCTACGACTCAGTAAAGAAAGAAGTTGAGACATGATTGCAGATATTACATATGGGATGAGCCGTATCGGTTTAAGCAGGGACCGGATCAAGTGACGAGACGATGCATCCTAGAGAGCCAGATTGCAGAAGTATTGAGGAGTTGTCACTCATCGTTGTATGGAGGGCACCATGGAGGGGAGCGGACAGCTCACAAGGTGCTCCAGTCTGGTTTCTTTTGGCCTACACTGTTCATAGATTCTATAGCATACGTAAAAATGTGTGATAGATGTCAAAGAACAGGCACAATTGGTAGAAGACAGGAGATGCCACTGCAACAAATATTAGAGGTTGATATTTTTGATGTATGGGGAATAGACTTCATGGGCCCATTTCCACCGTCATTTGGTAATCATTACATCTTGGTAGCGGTTGACTATGTATCTAAGTGGGTCGAGGCAACAACTTGTCCCAAGAATGACAACAAGGTTGTGAGGAAATTTGTGAAAAAACTAATTTTCACCAGGTTCGGGACACCCTGAGCTACTATCAGTGATTGAGGAGCTCATTTTGTGAATGCGAGTTTAAAGAATTTGCTAGCTAAGTATGGGGTGCGGCACAAGGTAACAACAACGTATCATCCCCAAACTAGTGGGCAAGTAGAGGTGTCAAACAGAGAGATAAAGCAGATTCTACAGAAGACAGTGAATGCACAATGAATTGATTAGTCAAGGAAACTTGACGATGCATTTTGGGCTTATAGAACTGCATACAAGACACCATTGGGACTTCTCCATACAGATTGGTCTATTGAAAGGTGTCATTTACCTGTGGAGTTGGAACATCGAGATTTTTGGGCCGTGAGAAAGCTAAACATCGATCCGAAGCTAGCAGGGAAGAAGAGGTTGATGCAACTCAGCGAACTAGATGAGTTTCGATGGCATGCCTATGAAGTGCCAAATGCTACAAGGAGAAAACTAAAAGGTGGCACGACAGGCATATGGTGCATCCGATCTTTGAGCCGGGGCAGAAAGTGTTGTTGTTTAACTCATGGTTGAATCTTTTTCCAAGAAAGTTGCGGTCCAAGTGGTCAGGGCCGTTTGAAGTGGTGAGAATGACCCCACACGGGGCAGTGGAATTGTGGCAAGAAGATAGAAGTGCTACATTTTTTGTGAACGAGCAAAGATGTAAGCATTATTGGGGTAAGGACGTTATTCGAGAGAAGATGTCCATCACTCTAGAGGATGATTGAGAATAAATAGCGTCGAGCCACGATGGTAAACCAGGCGCTGCACGGGAGGCAACCCGTGAATGTGTTGTAATAGAAGAGTAGGATTATTTGAAAAAAATATACAAAAATAAAATAAAATTTGTTGAGAGGCAACCTATGATTTCTAACGAATTTCTTGTGGTTGAATGATTTTCAGGTGGAACGGAGGGCAAAAACACAAAAAAGCGCAAAGGAAAAAAATCAAGGTAAGAAAATAAAATATGAGACATTCCAGTGAGCCTACGCGATGGCTCCGTGTCACAGAGGAGGGCCTCTGAGTTAACCTCCATGACACGTTGAGGTGTATTCCAGATTTTTAAAACATTTCCAGAACACCTGCGCGATGGCTTTGTGTCACGGAGGCAGTGCTCCGCGTTACCCTCCGTGACACGTTGAGGTGTATTTCGCGTCGGGTCACTGGGTAACCCGCGCGAAAAACCTCATTTTAACCCCAATTTCCTTCATTTTTTCCCTATTCTCTCATTTCCTCTGCGACCCACACCCAAAATTCCCTTCTCCCCCAACGTGACACGGACTTAGTGATCAACTTCATTCGAGTTTTCTTCAATTCCATCGAAGTAAAGGTATGTTCTTCAATTTTTCCTTAGTATTGCTCAAATTTTTGATTCTTGAACATGTTTTGTGATGAAACTTTGCCCTAAGTGAGAAATAATCTTGAAATCAATTGAGTTATGATTGAATGATGTTCATAGTATCATTGTTAGTAGATTAGCTCAATGAATCATGATTATTGAAATTGTTACGATATTGTTAGCTAGGGTTGAGGATTGAATAGGAAGAAGACAAAATGCATTAAAATGTTGATAAATTGGGTTTTGCATGTTTGAAGTGAAATGTATTGTGATTGATGTAGAATATTCTAGGATAGAAGAGGGATTTTCGGGAGAATGTAAATGGAGAATTAACATAGGTTGTTGAACCAAAATTGCAATGTGCTCATGATGATATAATTGAATCGATGGAGGAATTTTTATAATTCATTGTATGAAGTCTGAGTAGTACAAAGTAATTATTCCATCGACTTGAATGAATGAACTGAGCATGTTGAGAATTAAGGATCACAGAAACATGATTGTCTTGTCAAATTGTATTGACTGCGGCTAAAGACTAAGTGTGGGGTGATCCAATTAAACCCAACCATAGTTGTAGCTAACTATGACTTAAATAACATTGGGACTGTATGTTTGAATGTACAGGAACAATGTCAAGACGATAGGACAAGGGCAAGGGCGCATCTACATCGGGCGCTAGCAGAAAGAGAGTCAGATTGGGGACAGCAGTACCAGCAGCACCAGCGGTTCCTCGAGGTCAACGCCGATAGTACGGAACCAGATGGGTGACTGATGAGGGGAAGAAGTGATATGATAAACACAAAGAAACCAAATACTTCCAGGAGGAGAAGATAGCATGGGAACCACTGGCATAGGAATTTCGGCGGATTGTACACAGGATTGACACCGCTCGGCTAAACTTCATTTTCGAAGAACCCAGGGAGTGCAATCTCCATCTTATCCGGGAGTTATATGCCAATTGGAACCCGACCATACGCAGCCACACCATAAAAATCAGAGGACAGGTAGTCACCTTTGAATCCCACCATTTGAATGCAATCCTACGGGCGCGGGACACAGATACTCATGTCCTCCGTCAGCTGAACATCACTCCACCTTATGCGGACATCAGACGCACCATATGTGGAGCCCGATCGATAGCCAGGTGGGGTAGGCACAATGAAAGGGGCTACCATCAGACATTTTCATATTCTCAGATGAATAGGGAGGCCTGGATTTGGTTGAAGATTGATTGTTCATGCCTGATCCCGGGGGTGCACATGACAGATGTCACCCGGGATAGAGTTTGTCTGGTGTACGCACTGATGAAGGGGCTGGAATCAATGTTGGGGCGGTGATCATCTCCGCCATGAAAAGAGCCCGACTGCATCAGGGGCATAGATATGGGTTCGGTGGTCTGCTTACCACGTTCCTGAGGGGTCACGATATTGAGGAGGAGGCCCTAGATTATATCCCGCAGATCGACAAGCATGCCTTGGATGTCACCAAAACCAAGGCACCTGACACTACGTATGGTCCGGTGCTCACACTAGCCGAGCGACATGCTCGGGATGATCAGTACATGGCTCGCATGTAAGGGATGCAGATGTTGCAGCTGCGCATCGGTGGACGGCCCGTAATGGAGGATGAGCTATGGCAAGTCGAGTTGGATTACCCATTCAACGAGAATGCCTGGGCTTTATGCAGAGTGGGGCCCCCATTTGTGGAGCCCGTGGATGATGAGTCCCTACCGATGAGGAGACACGCAGGGAGGACTCAGATGTTGAGTCGGACGAGGATGACGGGGGCGATTCTGATATGGGAGACGATGCACTGGCACCTGATGACGAAATTGAATACTTTGATTGATCAGAGAGTTTCATCACGCAACCTTTGTGATATTTTGCAATTATTTGAACATTGGGGACAGTGTTCGGATTAAGTGTGGGTAGGGAGTAGTTAGGTCCTAGCTGTTGTGCTTATGTTTGTGTGATTGTGCAAATTGTGATCCTGTGACTCTGTGTTTCATGTTCTGTGATTGATGTTGGTGTTGTAATGAATCTTTAGCTGCTTTTGTGTGTGATGTGTAAATATTTTGCAATTATATTTTTATCTTTTTCTATCGAAATTTTTTTGTTGAAATTTTTTTTTATGTTGGGTTTCTCGGTTTTTGTTTTTGGTGCTTTTCCCGAGAATAGTCCCATTGAACCGACATCGTAGATAGCGACTGTTCCCTATGATGGATGGATGACGACCATCTTAAGGGAAATGTAGTGGATAGGAGTAGTTTCTCTTCTTTTTTTTCTTTTTTTTGTTTGTTTCCCAAATGTGTCGCTAATTAATGGTTCAGAATGCTTGTTACGTGTTACACACAATTGTAAGATGCAAATGTGATTCATATGAAAGCATGCAAATGTGTTAAACATGTTGAGATACCTAGGCCATAGAGTTCGATTCGGTGTGATCGAGGCTTAATAGTGAATTCTTGTAATTAGCTGATTGAAGAGTCTGTGAATATGTCTTAAGTTGAGCATGTGCAATGAGTGAGAGGTGAGGTTTCGACTATTCCATGCTATTGTGAAGTGTATAGAACTTGCCTGGTGTGTATACTAAATGAAATGAAAGATGTGGATTGTAGGAGAGGATGTAGGCATTTCTTTGAATAAACCGAAAGTTTCTCCCTTATCATACCTACCTTGAATGTTACATCCTAGTCAGCCCCATTGAGCCATTAGCCTATTCTTTGAGAGGTACAAACTGAGCTTAACCCCTTCTTTTCATTAGCCGTGAATTTGATCCAAAACCCTTAAGCGCTTAAGAAAAATAATTTTTCCCAAAGTGTAAAGGAGTGAGAAGTGTGAAATGGAAGGAAAGCGGAAATTGTGAAAGCTAAAGAAAAGGTCAAAGGTGCGCTGTTTAAATTGGTTAATTAATAGTAGAGAGTAAGAAAATCAATGAATGAGAAAAAAATAAAGATGCATAAATACTCTTTGCTAGTAAGTCGAGGGTGCTTAAAGAAATGGGAACAAAAACAAAGAAGAAAATTCAAGAATGAGAGGATGGAGGAAGAAGCAATGTCCGTAATGAATGTGGGATGTATTGAAAAGCGCTTAGGGAAGCTAGTTGTTATTATTGGTTAGCCCAGTATTGACTAGTTCCTTAGCTTACATTACAACGCATTAAGTCCTATGTGATCTTACATCACGCCTCCTTGTATTAGTGGAGTAAAACACTAGAGGAAAGCTTATGGGTCATGACATAATGCATGTGAATTCTTTGGGAGAGCGAGCGAAATCATATTCATATACCCCTACACGTAGTGCTTTGGAAATCTTATGATGGCAAATGGGGTAATTCTCTTATGTTGTGAGGGCACGTGCTTGACGAGAGATAAAATTTCGTGTCAGATGTCTTGATCAGTTGATTTGCACGAGTTTACCAAGATCGAGAATCGATTCTTGAGGTTAGGAGGCCTTAATGTGGTGTACTTTATTGTATTGATGAAACCATGCATGTTTTCTTTATGATTTGCTATCTTAAATAATCTGTACAGCCGTAGCTTGAATGGTCGAGCCAAATTAGCTATGTGTGGGTATCAATTGCATGAGATGTGAGAGTATTGTTCGAGGACGAACAAGGTTTTAAGTGTGGGGTAAGTGATCTTGGGCAGAATTTCATGCCCAAGTGATACTGAAATGCTTCATTCGACTTGTTTATCTATTGTTATGTGTACAATCTCATGTAAATCTTAGGTAAATGTGAATTTATACTAACCAACATATTTAGTGTTGTTTTGCAGGTAGAAGGAAATTTTGGAAGCTAATCTACATGTTGGTGAAGTGCGGGGATGGACTTGGAAGCAAGAAGTGGAAGTTGACAAGGGAAGTTGGCAAAAACAGGGGCTCCGCGATGGCGCCGTGTCACGCTACCATCGCGGTGGCATTCTTTCTGGGATGATGAAAATATGTCAAATTCCAGTGGAGGTTCGCGTTACCTCCATGGCACGGAGGCATTGCTCCGCGATGCACTCCGTGTCTCGTTGAGTGTGATTACCTGGAACCTCAAGTTCCAGTGAAGGTTCGAGATAGCATCGTGGCACGGAGGCAGTTTAAGGAACGTGTATCAGACGTGTAAAATCTGAGAAAGTACCACATGAGTATTCTACCATAACGGGCATTCAAGAATCGGTACATGAAATTTTAATGAATTTGAAAGAAATTTCCGTGATACACTCTATGCCACGTTGCTTGTCATTCCGGGAAAAATTCTCAATAGTATAAATAACACACTTAGGTTTTATTTTAAACATTCTAACATTTTTGAGCAAGAACGTGGGTAGTAGGCAGTTGAGAGGACGAAAATTCTAGGGTTATTCTCTTCCTTTTTCTCGTTAATTTCAATTGCTTGTATGAATTCTACTTATTTGAAAATGTTTAATCCACAAATGAGTGGCTAATTCACCTCTTGCTGAGGTTAAGGATAATTGTAGAGGAATGCAATTATTAATCATTTCAATTTTCATCTTTTCTTCAATGGTTGTTCTATGAATTCTTGTTTTTACTGCTTTAATGTTTGGCCAATGTTAATGTATATCTTAGAAATCCAATTTTGATTCTGAAAAGGAAAGTAATTGGACAGATGTGAATTGGTAGGATATGATCTTTTCTTAGTTGAGAAAATTGAGAATGGATTTACGTTCACAATAGAAATATATCTGAAAGTCTTATTAGTCATTTATGGAATCGGTTATGTATGGCTAGAACATGAGTTTCTTATATCACAGAAATGTAGAATGAGGTCTCATGATTCTTTAATTGGGTAGGAGTCGAAAGATCTAATCCATAGGCGATTAATTCCTGACTAGCAACTGAAGAGAAGATTCGCTGAATTGAATTAAGAAATTATATCCCTGCATGATTGCCTTAACCTCAGCTTGTTCATTGCTATTGTCCAGACATCAAATTATAATCTCTACTTAGGTTCTTGTTATTTAGTAATCTTGACTCATAAAACATTGTTTGTTCGGTTGTCTGCATTCATAGAGATATCGTTCACTAACACCTAGGTTAATTACTACCGTAGTTCAGTCCCTGTGGGATCGATACTTGGCTTGAAATAAAGCAACGTTTACTACTTGTACGACCACGTGCACTTTCATGTAGTTTTGCGTCAAATAGAAGGCCGTACTCATGCACTTCATAGACATAATTTTTCCCATACTTTTCTATGTTTTGGGGACAAATTATGTGTGTTGGCATGGGTTTATGTTATATATTTGTGAAAATAGCTAACGCACATGATTAGATGCTTTTAGGTCTAAAATCGATGGATTTTGGTGTATTTGATGCTTTGGAATGAATTTGAAGAAAATGGAATAAAGTGAGGACTTGGAGGAGAAAATCTGACTCCAATGAAGGTAACGAGTGACATAATGAGTCGATGTGTGATGTGACAACTCGTCGTCAGACACTGTGAGCATCCGTCAAGTACACTGGAGGATGTGATGATCCATGGCCACGAGGGACTTAACGACTCGTGCACAGTCCTAAGGAGTTGTTAGGTGACTCGTTGCCACGACTGGGCCTAATGCTACGGACGATTGTTCATGACTGATCACGACTCGTTTGAGGTCCTAACGAGTCGTTACATAGTCCGTGACCACTGAAGACCTGGAGTCCATTTTTAATTAGGAAAAGGAGCTAAAAATCTCAAATTAAATCCATGAAGGAACAAAAGAAGGTGCAACGTGGTAAGGCTCCAAACGGCCCAAAAATGGATTTCCCACTTCAACTAGGAAATGGAAATTTAAATCCCAAGTCAAATTAATCAAGGAAAAGGAAAATCATAAATCTACTACTATAAATACCTCTTTATTTTCATGTAATAGGCATGTTGTTTTTATGTCTTAAAGAATTGAAGTTTCAAGTTCAAAAGTCTTCAAGTAGGATTAGAGTTTTAAGTCTCAAGTTTTTAGATATAAGTTTGGTGTCTTACATTTGGAACTTCGAGATGATTGTTGAATTGTTCTTCTTTATTGTTGCAATAATCAAGTGAATTTCTTCCTATCAACATTGTAAGTATTATTTTTTTCTTTTACTTATGAAATTTATTAATTCACTTATAAACATGATAGGATAAAACCACCACAACTTGGGTTGTGGGAACCATGACAAATTAACACACATAGGTAAAATACTTAGTGATTCTTGAACGGAGTTTATGCATGTATTGTTTCTTCCTTCATTTTAATTGATTTTTAACGGTTGCAAACGTTAGAACTTGTATTATTCTTACTTACCGGACCAAGGAGGTAGTGAATGGGAAAAGAAATTAACAACGGAGATTTGAGGCTATAAACCCTCATCTAATAGCTTGACCTTTTCCAAGAATAGATAATTCGATATTAAGGGTAAATGTTAATCAAGAATACATCCGTAGACGGATCAAGTTGCATGGTGAAAATCATCTAGATAGGGGACCAATCATTTAGGTGAACATAACTTACCGATATTGCATACTAAGCACCGGAATAGATCACTAGTATAAAGCGCCTTGTGGTTATGAAGTCATGGGGAACACTTAACCTAGTTCGTTGCATTAATTTGGAAACAACAAACAATTTCTCGACATTGTTATTTATTACTTTTATAAATTCCCCCCTCTTAGGAAATAATTAACTAAAAAGCATAAGTACTAGCGTTCTTCTACATCCTTCCATATTCCTTGTGGGATCAACCCCAACCTCTAGTTGGGTTCTTTACTGACAACGTCCACTTCATACTTTCGAAGGAGGTGTGGTTTGAGCATTATCAGTATGTGGTTAGTACTTGGAATAGACCGAGTATGCAAGGTAATTAAAAAGGACATTTAATATACAAATACTCATAAAAACATCATATGATTAGGACACCATGCTCATATCCTAAATATCATAACATAATATAAGGCTAAGGGTTTTTAAAACATTCGTAATACAATCATACTCCTGATCATAAGAGAAAATATTTATTTAACATGACTTGAGCCAAAATACATAATCATAAACATGCATATATCATGAGGAACTGTGGGAGATTCTCTTAACCGACATACCCCATATGAGCACACATAAAGACCGACTTTTAAACTTAGTCGAGAGACCATTCGTACCTTGCCAAGGATAGAACCATGAAGGGCGTGATATCACCATAAAAAGGGTTGTTTGGTCCAGGGACATTCATAAGACGGGTCCCAATATACCTAAGGTGGCACGTAGTTTTTGAGATCCGGGGCAGATCCTAGGCCCCAAACCTACTCGGTGTTCAATACTACTCTCAAAACATATATAGTGCTCATAGTATAATATGCATGAGTTCATTGACTAGTTAAATCATGATAATCATAAGCATACTTGTACATACATGAACTAGCCATGACATAAGGCCCGTGTGTCGGCCAAAACATACTTCATAAATCATAGGGTTCATGCATACTTGTAGATCATGCATATAACTTGTAAATCATCAAATCATGATGGGTAATTGAATAAATCCATATTTCAGATCATAAATCAAGCTGGGTTTGTAAATATCAACAATTGAAGTGTAGATCATAAATCGATTCGTCATAGATCTTACATAATTAGGATAAATTTAGTAGAAATCGAATTCAAAAATTTTATAATCAAAATAGTTGTAAAATTTGATCAAAATCCATAAAATATGATGAAAATCACAAATCATAATAACCCATTAGCAAATCATTAGATTTTCACAAAAATTGAATTAAAATCCCATGAGATTTTTGATAGATTTTCATAAATTAATAAATAATGGGCATCGGTGTGAACGAAAACACCCATTCATAACCCTACATACCTGGGTAATATCAGATTCCAAGGTTCCTTGACTACCCAAGGGAGAATTGATAGGGAAGAGCTTGAGGAATAACTTGATCTCTCTAAAATTGTCCTAACTTGCATGCATGGGAATGAGGATAATTAGAGGGTCTTAACCTATCTGATCATTCCCAGAAAAAATAAATGACGTAGTTTAGGGCCCTAGAGAATAGGATAGTCAAAAATACCCTTAATGAAATACCAAGAAAATTCTGCACAGTTCGATCCAACGGGCATACCAAGGAGTCGTTGGAAGCTACCATGACTCATGGCATGACCCGTCATATGCACTGCTTAGGCCTTGATCCCGGATTCATACCACGGACCGACAAGATGACTCGTCCTTGATCAAACGGATTGTTGGGTCGATCATCGCTTGTCCCTTGAATACCTTGAGCTTCTCCTCACAACGATCCTCACCACGACTCGGTGTTCCCTCCAACAGGTCATGGTACCCATCTGTTAAGTCAACTGGAGACCTGGCAACCCAAACCACGACTGGTGACCACGGGTCGTCACCTCTCACCAAGATTCGTTGGATGACCCGTGGTATCTCCAACTGCCAGAGTCCAGTTCCTTCCACAGCTGCTAACAACGACCCGTGGTTTCCAACCACAAGTCGTGACATCATCTGTCCTATAATATTTTCCCAGTTTTTCAGCAAACTTAAAATTTTGATCCCGAGTATAATCTTAGGTGCTTTCGGGGTATTACATTATGGGTGTTAGCTCCTCGGAGAGTGTTGACCTAGTTGACTACCAGCTAAAAATGGTAGCGTAGATCTGGTACGAACAGTGGAAAGGGGGAAGACCAGCAGGAGCAGGACCGATGGAATAGGAGGAGGTCATTATAGCCTTCCTAGATAGATTCTTCCCCCGGGAGCTTAGGGAGGATAAGGTGGCTGAATTCATGAATTTGAAACAGGGAAATCGGACGGTGGAGGAGTATGCATTGGAGTTCAAAAGGCTGTCTAAATATGCTCCAGAGATGGTAGCTGAGCCAAGGGCTCGCATGCTAATGTTTTTTAATGGAGTATCAAACTTGGTCCTCAAAGAATGCATAAATGCAATGCTTATTAAGGATATCAATCTCTCTAGCCTCATAATTTATGCCCAGCAAATTGAGGCAGTAAAATTAAACAACTTGGAGTGGGAGAATAAGTGGGCAAGGACTGGTCAGTCAGATTGTGGCCACCAGAGATCTGGCAGTAGTAGCCGCCCACAACAACTGCAACATAGGGCTCTATCACCCACCTCAGCCAGTGCCCCTACTTTTCGGTCCCGCAAGGATCGGAGCGGTGGATCATCTGGTTCACAATCCCAGAGTCATAGCGCCAGCAACCGCTACAGCTACCCAACTTGCCTTAAATGTGGCAAGAACCATCCAAGGGAGTGCCTTCAGGGCTGAGAGGGTTGTTTTCTGTGTGGACAGCTTGGTCATCAACTCAAAGAATACCTGTTAGCAAGACGGGGGAGATTAAAATTCACCACTTCGGTAGTTCTAGCAGGCAGACCAGCTCAGCAAGCCAACACTTCAGGTACGGATGACAGCCAATGCCAAAACCATTTGTATGCCTTGTCCTCTTGTCAGGATCAGGAGAGCTCACCTGACGTGGTCATAAGTATGTTATGCCTTTTTCATCTAGACGTGTATGCCCTACTAGATCCAGGAGCCACACTTTCGTTCGTGACTCCCTATGTAGCTGTCCAGTTTGATATTAGTCTAGAAGTTCTCTCCGAACCATTCTCAGTCTCCACCCCAATTACGAGTTAGTTAGAGCCAGCTGGGTGTATAGAAATTGCCCGGTCTCAATTTTGAATAAGGTCATTCCAATTGATCTTTAGAGTTGGACATGGATGACTTTGACCTCTTTCTTGGCATGGATTGGTTATACTCCAGTTATGCCACAATCGACTGCAGAACTAGGGTCGTTAGGTTTTAGTTCCTAAATGAGTCAGTTTTAGAGTGGATGGGCAGTAGTTCAGCACCTAAGGGTCGGTTTATTTTCTACCTTCAGGCTAGGAAACTTATTTCCAAAGGGCATATTTATCATCTAGTTTGGATCAAAGATTCCATCTCCGAGACCCCGACTAATAAGTCAGCCCTAGTTGTCATCGAGTTCCCTAACGTATTCCTCGAAGATCTTCCTGGAGTCCTTCCTGAGCGGGAAATAGACTTCGGCATAGACCTTCTTCCAAACACTCAGCCCATCTCCATCCCTCCTTACAGAATGGCTCCAGTTGAGCTTAAGGAGTTAAAGGAGAAGCTAAAGGACCTTCTTGATAAAGGTTTTATCAGACCCAAGATCTCTCTCTGAGGTGCTCCAGTACTATTCATGCAAAAGAAAGACGATACCCTCAGAATGTGCATCGATTACCGTCAGTTGAGCAAGGTCACAATCAGGAACAAGTATCCCCTACTTAGGATTGACTACTTGTTCAATCAACTTCAAGGAGCCAATTGTTTCTCCAAGATAGATCTCAGGTCGCGGTATCATCAGCTAAGAGTCAGAGAGTGTGACATACCTAAAACAACTTTCAAAACTCAGTGTGGTCACTATGAGTTTGTCGTTATGTCCTTTTGACTCACTAATGCCCCTGCAGCTTCCATGGACCTAATGAATAAAAACTTCAAGCAGTATCTAGACATGTTCGTCATTGTTTTCATTAATGACATTCTGGTATACTCCAGAAATGAGGAAGAACATGCTAATCACCTAAGGATAGTGCTTCAGACACTCAGAGACCGCCAGTTGTTCGCCAAATTCAGCAAATACGAATTTTGGTTGAAGTCCATAACTTTCCTTGGTAACGTGGTCTCAGGTGAGGGTATTCAGGTGGATCCTCAAAAGATAGCAGCAGCGAAAACTAGCCCAGACCTACCTCCCCAACTGAAATTAGAAGTTTCTTTGGTCTAGCTGGTTAATACCGATGTTTTGTGGAAGGTTTTTCCTCTATTGCATATCCTCTAACTAAGTTGACTCAGAAAAAAATGAAATTTTGGTGGTCAGATGCGTGTGAGTAGAGTTTCCAGGAGTTGAAGACTCAGCTCACTACTGCTCTAATTTTGAACTTACCAGAAGGAACAGATGGGTTCATGGTGTATTGTGACGCTTCTCGAGTTGGACTTGGTTGCATTCTGATGCAGCGGGGTAAGGTTATAGTTTACGCCTCCAGACAGCTCAAGGTTTATGAGAAGAACTATCCGACTCATGACCTGGAGTTGGAAGCGGTGATGTTTGTGTATAGGGCTCACATGGATGTTTTCACCGATCACAAGAGCCTTCAGTATGTGTTCAGTTAGAAAGATCTAAATCTTCATTAGAGAAGATGGTTGGAGCTACTGAAGGATTATGATCCGAGCATTCTGTATCACCCAGCAAAGCCAATATGGTGGCTGATGCCATAAACAGAGTGTCTATGGGGAGCGTGGATCATGTTGAAGAGGGAAAAAAGGAACTGACAAAGGATATCCACAGGTTAGCTTAGTTGGGTGTACAATTGGTTGATACAGCTGAGGGCAGAGTAGTGGCGCAAACTGGATCAAATTCCTCATTGGTAGTTGAAGGTAAGTCAAGCCAGGATGAAGATCTCATATTGCTTAAACTGAAGGAGGTGGTTCTTATAAAAAAGTTGAGGGTTTCTCCCAAAGGGGATATGGTGTACTCCGTTACCAAGGTGGACTCTGTGTGCCGGATGTGGGTGACCTGAGACAGCGGATACTGGCTAAAGCACATAGTTCGAGGCACTCTATCCACCCAGGTGCTACAAATATGTACCATGATTTACGGGATATTTACTGGTGGAATGGCATGAAGAGAGACATCGCATAAATTATAGCTAAGTGCTCGAACTACCAGCAAGTAAAGGTAGAATATTAAAGACTGAGAGGTATGACTAGGGATATTAGCATACCCACATGGAACTGGGAAGAAGTAAATATGGATTTTATTATAGGTCTACCTTGGACTCATTGGTAGCATGACTCAATCTGGGTGATAATGGACCAAATGACTAAGTCAACACATTTCCTCCCAGTTAAAACTACAGACTCCGCTGAGGACTATCCTAGGCTTTATATCCGGGAGTTGGTCAGACTTCACGGGGTGCCCTTTTCCATTATTTCAGATAGAGATACCTAGTTCACCTCGCATTTCTAGAAATATTTTTAGAAGGTACTTGATACCCAGGTCAAGCTCAACACAGCTTTTCACCCACAGACTAATAGACAGGCTTAGAGAATTATCTAGACCTTGGAAGATATGCTCAGAGCTTGTGTGATCGATTTTAATGGTAGTTAGGATGATCACTTGACTCTCATCGAGTTTGCGTACAAATATAGCTACCACTCCAGTCTTCATATGGCTCCATTTGAGGCATTGTATGGTAGGAGGTGTAGATCTCCTATCGGGTTGTTTGAGGTTTGCGAAGCTACTCTCATCAGGCCAGACTCCATTTATGAAGCTATGCAGAAGGTAAAACTTATCTGAGAAAGGTTGAAAATAGCTCAAAGCCAACAAAAATCCTCTGCTGATGTGAGGAGGAGAGAGTTAGAGTTTGCAGTAGATGATCGGGTTTATCTAAAAATTTCATCCATTAAAGGAGTGATGATATTTGGTAAGAAAGGAAAACTTAGTCAAAGATATGTGGGACCCTACAGAATTCTGAGGTGAATTGGTAAAGTAGCCTATGAGGTAGAATTACCTTTAGAGTTATCATTTGTGCACCTAGTGTTCCATGTGTCGTTATTGAAGAAGTGTATCGCTGATCCAACTTCAGTGGTGACACTAGATAGTGTGGGAGTGAAAGATAGTCTCTCTTACGAAGAGGTCCCAGTTTAGATCCTTGACCGTCAGGTTTGTAAGCTGAGGAACGAAGAAGTAGCTTTAGTCAAAGTCTTGTGGAGAAATTAGCATGTTGAAGGAGCTACGTAGGAAGCCGAAGCAGATATGATGGCTAAATACCCATATTTATTCTTTCCAACTTAGTTTTGATTTAAGGTATCAATTTTGTCCCTAAAACTCTATTCAATTACATGTTCAATCCATGTATCCCAATTTCTTTCATGTTAGTGACTGTTTGTATGATTTATGAATTCATTTCAGTCATGTAGTTCAGTTGGAGGTAGTCATTTTGTTAGTTTTCAGCTTTCATGATCAGTATTTGAGTTTAATGATTGCAATTCTCTGTTTTCTATATGTTTTCCAACATTCAAGGATGAATGTTCCTGATCTTGGGCAAATTTATATGCCCAAGTGACACTCAAACGTACCATTTTAGCCTTGTTTATCTACCAATGTGTATACATTCTCATGTAATTGGTAATAAAATGTGAATTTATACTAACCAACATGATTAGCATTGTTTTGCAGGTAAAATGTGATTTTGGGAAGCTTAAATGCATGTTGGATGATATCGGAGTTGGACTTGGATGCGAGCAAGGGAAAAGGCATTGGACATCATGAAATAAAGGGGCTCCGCGATGGAGCCGTGTCACGCTGCCATCGCGGAGGCATTCTGCCTGGATAGGGAAAATTTGCCCAAATTCCAGAGAGGGTCCGCGTCTGCTCTGTAGCACGGTGGCCTGGCTCCGCGTTGCACGCCATGCCACGTTGAGCCTTAATTCCTTGACTCCCAATTCTAGTGAGGGTCCCCGTCCGTAGTGTGTCACGGAGGCAGTGCTCCGTGATGCACTCCGTGACACGTTGCTCGTTATTCCGGGAAAAATTCCCAGCAGTATAAATAGAACACTTAGGTTCATTTTCCAATATTCTGACTTGGTGGAGCAAGGATGTGGGTTACAGGCAATTGAGGGACGAAAATATCAGGGTTTTTTCTCTCTTTCTTTATTCTTTAATTCAAATGCTTGTATGATTAACACTCATTTTAAGATGTCTAATCCACAAATGAGTGGCTAATTCCTCTTCTTGCTGAGGTTATGAACAATTGTGATGAAATTTGATCATTGATTCTTTGGTTTTTCATCTTTTCTTCCATGTTGTTCTATTAATTCTTGTTCTTACTGCATTAATGTGTGGCCTACGTTAATGTACATCTAAAAAGTCCGGTTTCACTCGAGAGAGCAAGAAATTGGAAAGTTGTGAATTAATAGGATATGTTCTTTACTTGGTTTGGGAAAATTGAGTCTTGATTTGCTTTCAGGATAGAAATATACCTGAAAGTCGTATTATTCAATTTAGGAACTGGAATTGTATGGCTAGAACATGAATTGCATTTGATCACAGAAATGTAGACGGATGGTTCATGATTCTTAAGTGAGGTTAAATACGAGAGTTTTAATCTCTTGACAAATGTTCTTGGCTAGCAACTGGAGGAAAAGATTAACCAAATTACGATGATAATTAATTTCATTACATGTTCGTTTAACCTCAGCATGCTCTCATTCATAGTTCAGATTCAAAGTAGATAATTCTTTTTAGCTTTAGTATAAAAATTATAAAACAAACTATCAAACTTTTGGTTACACTGTTGTCTGCATTTTTAGAAGTAAAATATAGTACACTTGAGCAAATTGCACTTCATCCAAGTCTCTGAGGGATCGATACTTGGCTTACTAAAGCCACTTACTACTTGTTCGACCACGTGCACTTGCGTGTCATTTTATACCCCACAAATCACGCGAACAAGTTTTTGGCGCCGTTGTCGGGGACTTGGCAATTGGTGAATTTGTTTTAAGTGTTAATTTACTGTATTTTTATTTTCTTAGTGTTGACAACTTGGTCTTAGCCTGTATTTTGCAGACTTAATTGCTGTTGAACACTGGCAAGAGACAAGGAGCTGGTGGAATCGTATATAGAACCAGAAAGGATATTTCACAGTAAACAAAGAGAAGCTCTACAAAGAAAGCTGCAGTTGCTCAGACAGACGATCATGGAGCAACAACAGAATCCACCGGTAGTACGGGCAGTGTTAGTGCCCGAAGAAGCAGCAGCTCGGCCGGTTCACGAGGTGGCAATCCCACATGCCAATAATGTTACATCTAGTATCCGCAAACCTGAGCCAGGAGGGAGATTTGAACTTAAACAGAATATGGTGCAGTTGTTGCACACTAGCGGGCAGTTTACCGATCTCCCTCATGAAGATCCACACCAGCATCTCCAAAATTTTTTGGAGATAAGTGACACTTACATCCCCGCTGGAGTGTCATCAGACTATGTCCGGCTTACATTGTTCCCATTCTCATTATTGGGAGAAGCCAAGAGGTGGTTGAAAGCTGAACCACCGAATTCTATTTCTACGTGGGATGATCTTGCACGGAAGTTTTTGATACTATTTTTTCCCTCTGGTAAAACAGCAAGACTTAGAAGTCAGATTCTAAGTTTCAAACATAGAGCGGGAGAAAATTTATATCAGGCCTGGGAGAGATTTAAATCCATGTTGTGGGATTATCCTCATCAATATCAGTCCAATGATGTGCTGGTGCACACATTTATAGAGGGTTTGGAACCCCACACCAAAATATTGCTAGACTCAGCAGCTGGAGGGCAAGCGCTGGAGAAAAGTTATGAGGAGGTGTATACTTTGTTGAACCGTATTTCGTAGGGCAATCCAGAATGGAATGCTGATTCATCAAGAGGTGGGACAAGGAAAGCAGCAGGAGTGCTTGAAGTGGATGGGTTTACAGCTATCGCTGCACAGATAGCTGCATTGCAAAATCAACTTAACACCCACTTTAGCAACATGACATTGAACCAGCCTCAAGCCCCAGTTAATGCAGTACAGCAAATGTGGTGTGAAGTGTGTGGAAACAGTGAGCACTCAGCTGAGTGTTGTGGAGCCAATCCTAACTCGGTAAACTTTGTGGGTAATGCGCAAAGGAACCACCAGCAGTATGGTAGTAGCTACAACTCCAATTGGAGGAATCACCCTAATTTCTTATGGGGTAGCAACAACCATCAGGGCCAAAGTTCGGGTCAGGGTGTGCAAAGGAACCAAAGAGGGCAGCAGAATTATCAAGCACAATTCAGAAACAACAATGCACCTCCTCCACCACCATCACCCAGCATTGAGGAGATGTTTAAGACCATGATAGCTAACCAATCTCAATTGCAGGCTGACTATGTGAAATTGGCAGCCGAAGTGAAAAACAACCAGTTAGCTACCAAGGCGCTTGAATATCAATTTGGGCAATTTGCTAGTGCCCAAAACACAAGGCCTAGAGGAGGACCGCCGAGCGACACGGATCCCAATCCCAAGCAGGTAAATGCAGTGACCACAAGGAGTGTTTTGCAGCTGAAAGAGGTGGAACCAGAAAGACCACCTCAACAGTCGGGAGCAGTAGAAGTGGAGAGGGAGCAAAGTACTGAAAGCGGGAAGACTAAGGAAGCTGAATCAGAAATACCTCCACCCCCGTTCCCTCAACGACTAAAGAAACACAAGGAGGAGGCATGTTTCAAGAAATTCATGGAGGTGCTGAAACAGGTACATATTAACTTACCTCTTGTTGATGTCTTGCAGGGAGTGCCAAAATATGCTAAGTATATAAAGGACATCGTACCAAACAAAAGTCGGTTGACTGAGTATGCTACGGTGGCTCTAACGGAGGAGTGCACTTCCCGGATTCAAAATAGACTGCCCACAAAGCTCAAAGACCCTGGGAGTTTTACTATCCAGATTACTATTGGGCAGAGCATTCAAGCTCGTGGATTGTGTGACTTGGGAGCGAGCATAAATTTGATGCCTTCATCGGTATTCAGAAAGTTGGGTCTAGGGAGTCCTAGACCCACAACGGTAATCTTGCAGTTGACAGATCGATCCTTAGCCAGACCGGATGGCATTGTTGAGGACGTTCTGGTGCAAGTTGGCTCCCTAATTTTCCCGGTAGATTTTGTCGTGCTAGATTTTGAACCAGACGCGGAAGTCCCATTTATTTTGGGACGTCCTTTCTTGGCAACCGGGAAAGCACTAATTGACGTAGCTGCGGGGCATCTAACAATGCGAGCACATGACAAGGTGGAGGTGTTCGAGGTGTACAAGGCACCCAAGCTCCCGATGGTGCATGAAGAACTCTCGGTGATCAATGTGGTTGATCAAGGTGATAATAAGCAGATGAAAGATTCACGAGAGTTAATGGGAAAACCACCGGAAAGGTGTAAGCACTACTCGGGGGAGGATGGTGATCCAGAGAAATCGTCCATCACCCTAGAGGACAATTGAGCTTAACGACGTCGAGCCACAACGGTAAACCAGGCGCTACACTGGAGGCAACCCGTGAAAAATTTTTCTTTCATTTTGTAAAGTGTAAATAGATTTTTCTTTTCTTTTTCTTTTTCTTGAGTTACTACAATTTTTTTTTTGTGTTAGTTTTTGTTTATTTTTATTTAGAGTGAAACCTATAATTCTAACCAATTTTGTATAGTGAGATGAATTTCAGGTCAAATGGAGAAAACTATGCACGGAATCGCGAAGGAAAAGTCGAGGTATGAAAAATTAATAAAAAGTGGCAACCAGTGAGCTGAGGCGACAACTCTGTGTCACGGAGGTGAACCTCCGCGTTACCTCCGTGACACATTGAGGTAGAATCCGAAAATTATAAAAATTTCCAGAACAGTCTCGCGATGGCTCCGTGTCACGGAGGCAGTGCACCGCGATGCACTCCGTGACACGTTGCCTTGTATATCGCGACGGGTCACACCGGGTCGCCGGGTGACCCGCGCGATTTCCTTACTTTTTAACCCCGAAAACCCTCCCTTCTCCCTCATTTTTTAATCCCTCCGCGACCAAACCCCCCAAAACCCATCCCCTATCAACATGACACGGAGTAAGGCAAGAAATTCAATGATTTTTCTTCGATTCTTCAAAGACAAGGTATGTTTTGCGATTTCCTCTCCAATTCTTGTCGATTTTCTTCGATATTGAGGATGAGAGGTGAGCTAAATTGCCCTACATAGTAATTAATCATGAATTCGAGTTAATTGTTGTTGATGAATGTTCGGAATGTCGTTATGATTGCTTGAACTTGTCGATTGCATAAATTAATCGAATTTGATTGATAATATCAATTCTAGGGCTTGTATGTTGAATTTGACGTTGAAAATGTATTGAAATTGTGAATTTTATGTCGGGATGTAAATGTTGAATGAGATGAGTCGATGTACAAATTGTTAGGATGTTAATAGAACGACAGATTCTCGCGTTAAGGGAATGTTGAAATTTGTAAGAATTTGGTTAGTTGTATAGGTTCATGTAGATAAATTTTTGTTGTTGTTTTTGTTTCTTTGCTAAGTGTGATGGTTAAAATGTTAGCGATGGTAGTGATTGTGATTAGCCGTACGAAGTCTGAGTAGTACGCAGAAGTTATACCGTCGAATTTTTCGAACGCACTAAGCATGATTGTATAGTTGTTTATTGTGTGTAAATAAAGATAATCTTGCCATATTGTTGTAACTGTAGCTAAGGACTAAGTGTGGGGTAACCTAGCGTAACCCGACCTTAGCCGAAGTTAATATCCGTGAGCTTAACATTGATCTTGTTTACTTGGGTTGACAGGTAAAATGGCAAGTCGGCAAGATAAAGGAAAAGGCGCATCAACTTCAGGCGCCGGAAGGAAGCTAATCAGACTGGGCACAGCAGTCCCAGCTGCACCAGCAGTTCCACGCGGCCAACGCCGCCAATACGGAACAAGATGGGTGACTGATGATGGGAAAAAGTGGTACGCAAAGCACAAAGAAAACAAATATTTCCCCGAGGAGCATATAGCACGGGAACCATTGGCACAGGAGTTCCCTAGAATGGTCCACCGGATCGAGGCAACTGGGCTCAATTTCATATTTGAGGAGCCCAAGGAAATGCAATTTGCACCTAGTTTGGGAGTTCTATGCCAATTGGAACCCGACGATCAGATGTCACACCATCAAGATCAGAGGGCAAATAGTCACTCTGGAGCCCCACCACCTCAATGCCATCATAGGAGCGCGGGACACAGACGCCCACGTACTCCGACAGCTGAACATTACCCCACCGTATGCGGACATCAGACACACATTGTGTGGGACCCGATCGACAGCTAGATGGAGCAGACACAAAGAGAGGGGGTACCACCAGACTATGCCATATTCATAGATGAACAGGGAAGCCCGAATCTGGCGGAAGATAGTCTGCTCATGCCTAATCCCGGGGGTACATATGACAGATGTAACCCGGGATCATGTATGCCTGGTGTACGCCCTGATGAAAGGGCTGGAGATTAACGTTGGGGCGGTAATTATCTCCGCCATGAAGAGAGCCCGGTTGCAGCAGGGGCACAGGTATGGCTTTGGTGGACTAATCACCACCTTCCTCAGGGGCCTAGATGTCGAGGAGGAGGCCCTTGACTATATCCCGCAGATGGAGCGGTGGGCCTTAGATGTTACTAAAAGTAAGGCTCCCGACACCACCCATGGGCCAGTGCTTACACTTGGCGAGCGACATGCTTGTGACGACCAGTATATGGTTCGGATGTATGGGATGCAGATACTCCAACTGAGGATAGGCGGGAGGCCGGCGACAGAGGAGGAGCTATGGAAGCTCGAGCTAGACTACCCTTTCGGCGAAAACGCCAGGGCTCTATGCCGAGTGGGGCCAGCATTTGTAGAGCCCACAGATGATGATGTCCCCACAGATGAGGAGACACGTCGGGAGGACTCCGATGTGGAGTCCGATGAAACTAAAGACCACCTGTGAAATGCAGGTGCACCTGCAGGACACACCCAGGCTTCTCTTAACCTGAGTTGTGAGAGACTTGCACCTTGCGGATGGGCACCTATGAAATGCAGATGCCGCATAAGTGAGTCTGAGCTAAAAAGGGTAAAATTATCCAACTTTTCCACAAGAATATTTTGGAAGCTTCTCAGAGCAAAATGGGAATCCGTGCACAAGAATGAAGGAGTAGACTTTCCCTAATTTGTACACACCTTTATATTAGGAAAAAAGAAAACTTTTTGAATATCAATTTTCATAGAGAGAGAAACATAGATAGAAGTGAGAGCTTGTCTTCTTCTTCAAATTGTTAGGTTAAGAACCCACCTTTGAAGCATATACTTTGATGCTTAATTTTACTACTCAATGATGAATGTTAATGAATCTTCTATTGATATAATCTTCTTATCCCCATTCATGAGTAGCTAATTTGATTTCTAGGGGTGTGTGCTTGATAGGGGTTTAGAATGGATTGAGTATGATTCTTTTAGTCTTAGAATCACTTATTGTGCATGAATCTATTGCTTTATCCAAATTTTAATTGAAATATTTATGGTTGCAAATATAAAATGTGTTTATTTATCTTTCTTTTTCTTGACAAAAGGGAGTTGGATATGGGTGAGAAAGTATTTATGGGGAAATAAGTTGTTAAAGTGTGGGGTTGGGCTAGAGCTAGCCAAGACCCATATTTATAACTCATTCAAGGATTATGCCTAGAAATAGTTTAATTCTTCTCCAAGCCAATATGGGTAATTTGTCATATGACCTTGGGGTTCAAAAGAACCTAAGTAGAATGTACCCAAGTGGTTGAAAACATCGGGTATAACCTTGTCCATGGCTATTCATTCTTGTAGTTGGTTCTTGAGACTTAGCAATTAACCCCAATTCTATCGATGCTCCATCAATAGAATATCCTTAGCACTTGCTCTCTTGTTGATTCAATTCACATTACCCTATTTTGATATTTCTTTTAGAATCTGATTGTGATTTTACTTCCCACCAACCATTTATTTTATACGTTGTGATGCAAAAATGCTTGTTAGTTTGGATTGATTTACAACATTAGTTGCAATCACTCTCCATTCCCTGTGGATTCGACCTCGACTCTTAGTTGGGTGAATTATATTGCATACGACCATGTACAGTCTCTCATTTAAGGAGTGCCTCAAAAAGTGGTTCTCATCTAGTAAGAAGGTAGAGTAGTGGGATAAGTCTTCTACATTTGATAGTTCCCTAAGGAGAAATTATTTGAGGCTTAGGAAAGATTCAACCAATATATACTTTGGGCTCCCAACCATGAGTCCCCTGAGCATATTTTTCTTGAGAAGTTCGTACATGATTGGATCCGTTGATGTAGTTAGTTGCAAACTATGTCGTAGGAGGATGTTTTATAGATAAGACATTTAATGCAATTGCCTTCATATTAGATCGGATCGCTAAGCACAATCATGCATGGCATGGATGGGATCAAAGTGAAGGGATAAATGTGGGTACTCCTTCGTTGTCTCACTTGGGGACTACATTGTTGGGAAAGCCTCCTTGTGTCCTTTTATTCTACTCTCCAACAAGCTGACCCATTTGTTTGTCTAGATACATGCACAACCAAATCTTGGTTTGTTACATCTACTATCAGTTTTTCCTACTTCTCCAATAATTGTTTCATCAATTCTTCTATACCAATCGACTGGTTCTTGGCCTAATTTTCCTATCATTGCTAAAAATATGTTGCTCGATCGTCTCTAGAGAATATAATTCTGGTTTCCACCCCATGAAAATTTTTGATATTTCCTCTAGTAGGGGTTTTAAGTGTTGCCAATGTTTGGATTGCCTGCACCACCACTTGTATTATTTACAAAATTAATCAATTTTGAATTTTCTACATACATCTCTTTTCAATGGTTGACCCTGCATATTTTAAAAATATGTGTACTTGATGTACCGATTGAACATGAGGCTGATCCTATTCCTTGAGTAGTTTGGTAAGCTAACTTACGTTGTTTCCCATTGTAGCCACTTTTTAAACCAAGGCATTTACGCGATGTACTTTCAAAATTCCCACAGCCTTCTTCGCTATGGTTCGGCTCCATCAGTATTACACTCAGGGTTTGTGATAACCTATTCAATAAAAGATATTGGTCTATATGTCTTTTTAAGGGCTTGTTCACCTGTTTCTGACTATAATAGGATCTTTGTGTATGGCTCTAAGCTTTTAATGAACATATGTGCTAGAACCTCCTTAGTCTGATGGTGGAGTGGATAATCTCTCAATAGACCTTTAAATCTTTCCCAAGTTTAATACAATGTCTCTCCTTCTCTCTACCTGAACTTGATGATCTCATTTATTAATATCGTAGTCTTCCAGATGGAAACAATCAATCGGGGAATTTCTTTGCCAAAATAGACTAAAAAGTGATGGAATTTGGAGATTTTACCTTAAGCCATCTTTTCACTTTGCCGAAAAGAGAGAAGGGGAATAGTGTGAGTCTTACATAATCGACTAAGACCTTGTGGTGAAATAAGTGTCACTAATCTCAAGAAAATTCTGAATGCGCAGCTGCAGATCTTTATAGGGAAAATCGATAAACTTCCTACATATATGTAAGAATTGAACCATGTACCTATAACATCCTGAAACTTTCCTAGACCGGACTCAGACCTTGGAAGAAATATCTAGATGGAAAAACCAGAAAAAAGTGCCTCAGAACGACTGAGACAACGAGTCGTGGTCAACTACAATGACTCGTTGTATCAGGCGTAGTCAGCCCTATTTGATCAACCGAGAACTCACGGGTCAAGGAACGACCCGCTGTCTGAAACAACGAGTCATCTTGTCACTCATTGTTTCTCGAGTTCAGAATCCCTTCTTTAGGACCCCACAACTCCACACACAAGTCGTTGTCAGAAACAACGATCCGTTGTAGGAGTCATTGGGTGAGAACCCTAGAAACCCCTTCCAGTGTGACGAGTAGGAACAACGACTCATTGTATCCCACAATGAGTCGTGCTCACCACCCGTCGTGTCCACTTTGAGAATTTTAAGAATTTGTCCAGGAAGGTGACGACTGGACAGAATGACCCATTGGTTCAACCAACGAGTCATTGTGTCACCCGTTGTCAAGCTTAAAATTTTTCTCATTCAGTGACAATGGGAGAAACCAATAACTCGATGGTTCACCTAATGAACCAATGAGTCGTGGTGACCCCCGTTGCTAGATTGAACGTTTTCACCCCCCACCCCAGGAAATAAACCAATGAGAGGTCCTAGCGAGTCATGGTCACAACCAATGACTCATTGAGTGACCCGTTGGGTCCCTGTTGGCCAGATTCTAGGTCTTTATTCCAGGGTTATTTTTATAATTTCCCACCTATATAGTCCCTAATCTATGTCATTTTAAGATTTTTTTTGATGAATTTACAGGTGTTGAATGGTTTTCATCCCTCATTCATCAATTGGACTCTCAGAAGAACGTTCGTAGAACTCAGGTCATTCCTCTCAAGTAGGAATTAGGGCAGTCAACTTCTCCTCATATTCTCAAGAGATTTTCTTCGAATTTCTTCATCAGGTATGTGGGAATTAAACAAGGGAATAGTTCTTCCCTTTTATTCCCAAAAACCTCTTCTAATTTTCTCTATCAGTTCAGTCTTGTGGATTTGAAATGTTGAAAAATTATCAGATTAATTTCGTTAAGATTTCAAGTGGTAAATTTCTCATGATTTTAACTGCTTATTATTCCCTACTTCTAGAAATTTATGAGAATTGTATCTTGTGGAATAATTTATCCCTAATTCCCAGTTTAGTCGAATTTAGAATATTGCGTGCTGGACTAGTTTCCCTGTAGCTTGATTCTAACAGATTAGAAATCCCAATATTGTTAGCGTATGTAGAAATTATAGTTAGATAACATAACTTGTCTCGGTTAGTTATTACACCTAGTGTTGTCCAGAAAATATCAGCTGATCAGTTTCACTATAGTTAATTTTCATGGTGTCAATAGTGTCTTCCAGTTATCAATATTAGATTCAGTATCAAATTTTAGTGGTTCTTTAGGCGGTCATGAAACTTCCAGATAAGCAGCTCTGACCAGTCTTAGAACCATCAGCTTCAGCCTCAGTTTGTTCTTTAGACAGTTATGATGCTTCCATAAAAGAAGCTCTGACCAGTCTTAGAACACCTGTGTCCAGATCCGGTTCGATAAGATTCTCAGGGTACTTCCAGATAAGTATCCCTGACTTAGTCCTAGGCCCTAGCTTCGATCAATTAGCTTGACAATAGTAGTCATGTTAGGACTATCATGTGGGAGAAGGACTTAGCACCGAGAGGGCTGGGGTACTAGTGCACCCAAGTTCCCAAAACTACGTTGCCACTGTAGGTTATTTTTATTGGCCTTATGTCCCTAGACAGTGATCTCACAATCTATGCCTTTATACCCTGGCAAAGGTATATTGGGTCCTACAAATGGGGTGTGTACATTGAACTCCACGTCTAGCTCACGTGGTTATATGTCAGTTATAGACTCTCTCGCAAGTCAGTTCAATTCAGTCTAAGATTAGCTCAGTTCAGATCAGTCCAGTACAATATTTCATATTAGTATCTTAACTTAGGGCATGTCTTTCACCATCAGATAGGGTCATCTTAACCAATTTAGTCTAGTTTAGTTTATTCAGTTTCAGTATTTCAGTTGTTCATTGCATGTATTTATATTCCTGTATCTTATTCTCCGCGTTATGATTTCTCCTACTTACTCAGTACATTCAAAGTACTGTCGCGTTCCTGTTGTGTTGTATTATTTTATCATATAGCTGCAGGTTCTTAGTCTTAGCACCTTAAGCATATCTCATTCAGAAGTTTTCAGCTACATCATTGGTGAGTCCTCATATTTCGAGGACAAGAATTTTTTTTCTTTTCAGTTATATTTCTTTCAGTTAGACATGGAGTTAGCTGGGGCTAGTCCCAACAACTCATCAGATAGATGGCTTTCAGACACAGACCTAGATTCAGATTTTCTAGCTTTGTTTCAGTTGTTTTAAATTTTATGATTTAGTTCTTCTTTATAAATGTTTTATTTTATTATTTAAAGCTTCCTCTATGTTTTTTCTAAGAATGCTAGTGTTATGATAGACAATGGGTTGACTTGGGGTTACTTGTGACTCCAAGTATCGTGTCTTGTCTAGGGTATAGACTCGGGGCATGACAAACTTGGTATCAGAGCACTAGATTTAGAGTATCCTAGGATGTCTGAAATTCGCGTCGAGTAGAGTCCTTTTCATGGGTGTGAAGCATGCCACACTTATGACGGGGAGGCTACGAGGAGTTATTATGAAAACTCCCTTTTGTTCATACTCTTTATCATGCGGTGAAGTCTGATATCAAGAATGTCCTCCTAACTTATGCTTTGTTTCGTTACTGTGAAATCATTCCTCCACGACGTTGTAACAGAAGAAGGCTAGCAATGGTTACCGACCTGCCCCACCAGCTCCAACAGCCCCTCAGGACGACTCAATGTCCTTTGTAGAGTTTAGAGCGACTATCTAGCTGCTCGCACAGATAGTTATGAATCAGGTGAACCAGCAGCTCGTTCCGTCAAATAATAATCGGTCTGCAGTAGCTGCCCGAGTTTTAGACTTCACCCGAATGAACCCTCTAGCTTTCCATGGGTCTAAGGTGGGAGAGCACCCATAGGAGTTCATGGATGAGATTAGATAGATCACCCAAATTATTGGTGTTAGCTCCTTTGAGAGTACTGACCTAGCTGCCTACCAACTGAAAGAGGTAGCCCAGATCTGGTAGGACCACTAGAAAGAGGGGAGACCAACGAGAGCATAACTGGTGGAGTGGAAATAGTTCACTACAGCCTTCCTAGACATATTTTTCCCCCGAGAGCTTAGAGAGGCTAAGGTGGCTAAATTCATGAACCTATAACAGGAAGATTGGATGGTGGAAGAGTATGCACTGGAGTTCACAGGGTTGTCTAAGTGTGCTTCAGAGATGGTAGCAGATCCTAGGGCTCGAATGCTAAAGTTCATTAATGGAGTATCGAACCTGGTCCTCAAGGAGTGCAGGACTTCAATGCTTATTAAGGATATCGATCTTTCCAGCCTCATAGTTCATGCCCAGCAGATTGAGGCAGAAAAACTAAAAGACTTGGAGCGGGAGAACAAGCGGGCAAGGACTGGCCAGTTAGATTATGGCCTCCAGAGATCTGGCGGTAGTACCCGCCCACAGCAGCAACAGTAGAGGGCTCTAGCATCCACTTCAGCCAGTGCCCCTACTTTTAGATCCTACAAGGATCGGAGGGGTGGAGCATCTATCTCACAGTCACAGATTAATAATGCCAACAACACTACAACTACCCAGCTTGCCCTAAGTGTGGAAAGAACTATCTAAGAGAATGCCTTCAGGGCCGAGAGGGTGGTTTTTGGTGCCGACAGCTTGGTCATCCGCTCAAGGAATACCCATCAGCAGGACGGGGGAGATCACAATCCACCGCTTCAGCAGCTCCAGCAGGCTGACCAGCTCAGCAGGCCAACACTTCAGGTACGGATGGCGGCAAGTGCCAAAACCATTATTATGCTTTGTCCTCTTGTCAGGATTAGGAGAGCTCACCTGACACGGTCACGGGTATGTTACGCCTTTTCCATCTAGATGTGTATGCCCTAGTAGATCCAGGAGCCACACTATCGTTCGTGACTCTCTATGTAGTTGTCCCATTTGATATCAGTCTCGATGTCCTCTCAGAACCATTCTCAGTCTTCACCCCAATTGACGGGTTAGTTAGAGCCAATCAGGTGTATAGAAACTGCCCAGTCTCAATCTTAAATAAGGTCATTCCAGTTGATCTTGTAGAGTTAGACATGGTTGACTTTGAACTGATTTTTGGCATAGATTAGTTACACTCTAGTTATGCCTCAGTCGACTACAGAACTAGGGTCATCAGGTTTCAGTTCCCAAATGAGCCAGTTTTAGCATGGACGGGCAGTAGTTCAACGCCTAAGGGTTGGTTTATTTCCTACCTTAAGTCCAGGAAGATTATTTCCAAAGGGTGTATTTATCATCTGGTTCAGTTCAAAGATTCCAGCTCTGATACCCCGACTATGCATTCAATTCTAGTTGTTAGTGAGTTCCCTAATGTGTTTACAGAAGATCTTCCTAGAGTTCCTCTTGAGCAGGAAACAAACTTCGGCATAGACCTCCTCCTAGATACTCATCCATCTCCATTCCTCGTTACAAAATGGCTCCAGCTGAGCTTAGAGAGTTGAAGGAGTAGCTAAAAGACTACCTCGATAAAGGCTTCATCAGGCCCAACATCTCTCCATGGGGTGCCCTAGTATTATTCATGCAAAAGAAAGATGGTACCCCTTAAGATGTGTATCGACTATCGACAGTTGAATAAGGTCATAATCAAGAATAGGTAACCCCTACCTAGGATTGACGACTTGTTCGATCAGCTTCAAGGAGCTAGTTGTTTCTCAAAGATAGATCTTAGGTCAGGGTATCATCAGTTAAGAGTCAGAGAGTGTGACATACCGAAAATAGCTTTCAAAACTCGGTATGGTCATTACAAATTCGTGGTTATGTCCTTCTAACTGACTAATGTCCCCGCAGCTTTCATAGACCTAATGAACAGGGTTTTCAAGCGATATCTAGATGTGTTCATCATTTTATTTATTAATAACATTCTGGTATACTCCAAAAGAGGAGAAGAGCATGCTAACCATCTGAGGATAGTTCTACAGACACTCAGAGACCGCCAGTTGGTCGCTAAGTTCAGCAAATGCGAATTTTGGTTGAAGTGAGAAAGATCTAAATATTCATCAAAGAAGATGGTTGGAGCTACTGAAGGACTATGACATGAGTGTGTTGTATCACCCAGGAAAAGACAATATGGTGGTTGATGCCCCAAGCAGAGTGTCTATTAGGAGTGTGGCTCATGTCGAAGGGGGCAAAAAAGAACTAGCAAAGGATATCCACAGGTTAGCTCGGTTGGGAGTGCAGTTGGTTGATACAACTGAGGGTAGAGTAGTGGTGCAAAGTGGATCAGATTCCTCGTTGGTAGTTAAAGGTAAGTCAAGGCAGGATGAAGATCCAATATTGCTGAAGCTGAAGGAGGCGGTTCTTATAAAAAAGTGGAGGCTTTCTCCTAAAGGGGATATGGTGTACTCCGTTACCAAGGTGGACTCTGTGTGCCGGATGTAGGTGACATGAGACAGCGGATACTGGCTGAAGCACATAGTTTGAGATACTCTATCCACCCAGGTGCTATAAATATGTACCGTGATTTACGGGATATTTACTGGTGGAACGGCATGAAGCAAGAGATCGCATAATTTATGGCAAAGTGCCCGAACTACCAGCAAGTCAAGGTAGAACATAAAAGACCGAGAGGTATGACTTGGGATATTAGCATACCCACATGGAACTAGGAATAAGTAAATATGGATTTTATTATAGTTCTACCTCGGACTCATCGGCAGCATACCTCAATCTGGGTGATAGTGGACCAGATGACTAAGTCAACACATTTCCTCCCAGTTAAAAAGATATACTCCGCTGAGGACTATCCTAGGCTTTATATCCGAGAGTTGGTCAGACTTCACGGGGTGCCCTTTTCAATTATTTCAGATAGAGGTACCCAGTTCACCTCTCATTTCTAGACGTCTTTTTAGAAGGGACTCGATACCCAGGTCAAGCTCAACACAGCTTTTCACCCACATACTAATAGACATGCTGAGAGAACTATCTAGACCTTGCAAGATATGTTGAGAGCTTCTGTGATTGATTTTAAGGGCAGTTAGGATGATCACTTGCCTCTCGTCAATTTGCGTACAATAATAGCTACCACTCCAGTATCCAGATGGACCCGTTTGAGGCATTATATGGTAGGAGGTATAGATCTCCTATAGGGTGGTTTGAAGTTGGTGAAGCTACTCTAATAGGCCGGACATAGTTTGTGAGGCAATGCAGAAGGTGCAACTTATTAGAGAGAGGTTGAAAATAGTGCAAAGTCATTAGAAATCTTACGCTGATGTGAGGAGAAGAGAAATTAGAGTTTGTAGTGGATGACTGAGTTTATCTAAAAATTTCACCTATGAAAGGGGTGATGATATTTGGGAAGAAATGAAAACTCAGTCCGAGATATGTGGGACCCAATAGAATTTTGAAGCGAATCGACTGTGTGGCATATGAGTTGGAACTACATCCTGAGTTAGCATCAATGCACCCGGTCTTCCATGTGTCACTATTGAACAAGTGCATCGGTGATCCAACTTCAGTTGTGCCACTAGACAACGTGGAAATAAAAGACAGTCTCTCTTACGAAGAGGTCCTAGTCAAGATCCTTGACTGTCAAATTCGTAAGTTGAGAAACAAGGAAGTCGCTTTGGTGAAAGGTTTGTGGAGGAATCAGCTAGTTGAGGGAGCCACGTGAGAAGTAAAAGCAGACATGATGGCCAGATACCCTCACTTATTTCCTTCCAATTCAGTTCCAACATCAAGTACTAAATCCCTCCTCAGTACTCTGTTCAGTTCCGTACTCATCAGCTCTATTTAGATTTTCTATGTGCATTCTAGTTGCATCAACCCTGTTAGTATGGTTAAGTCAGTTCGGAGTCAGTTTCTCCTTTAGAAACTAGCTCATAGTCTCAGTCTAGGAATTTAAGCTCTTATCCTAGTTTTCCTGTAGCTTTAGTCTTCATTCGAGGACGAATGATCCCAAGGGAGAGATATTGTAACACCAAAAAACTTTTCTAGACTAGACTCAGACCTTGCATGAAATATCAAGAAGAAAAAACCAGAAAAAAATGCCTCAAACAATTGAGACAATGAGTTGTGGTCAGCTCCAACGACTCGTTGTGTCAGCCATGGTCAGCCCAGCCTGAACAGTCGAGAACCCAGGGGATAAGGAACGAATCTGTTGTTAGAAACAATGAGTAGTCTTGTCACTTGTTGGTTCCTTAGCTAAGAATCCCTTCTTCAGGACCCCACGAGTCCACCCACGAGTTGTTGTCTGAAACAACGACCCGCTGTGGGAGTCGTTTGGTGAGAACCCTAGAAACCCCTTCCAGTGGTGACGAGTGGAAACAATGACTCGTTGTGTCCCACAACAAGTCGTGGTCACCACCCGTCATGTCAACTTTGAGAATTTTTAGAATTTTTCCAGTGAAGGTGACGACTGGACACAACGACCCATTGGTTCAACAAATGAGTCATTGTGTCACCCGTTGTCAAGCTTCTAGGTTTTCTCGATAAGTAACCACGGGAGGAACCAACGAGTCATTGGTTCACCCAAGGAGTCATAGTGACCCCCATTTCCAGATACATCATTTTCAACCCCCTAGGAAGTAGGACCAATGAGAGGTCCCAACGAGTCGTGGTCACAACCAACGTCGCGTTAAGTGACCCATTGGGTCCCTATCGGCCAGATTTCAAGTCTTTATTCCAGGGTTATTTTTGTAATTTCCCACCTATCTAGTCCCTAATCTACGTCGTTTTAAGCATTTTTTTGATGAATTTAGAGGGTTTGAATGGTTTTAATCCCTCATTCATCACTTAGACTCTCAAAAGAACGTTTGTAGAACTTATGTCATTTTCCTCAAGTAGAAATTAGGCAGTCAACTTCTCCTTAGATTCTCAAGGGATTTTCATCGGATTTCTTCATTAGGTATGTAGGAATCCAACAAGGAAATAGTTCTTCCCTTGTGTCCCCAATAACCTTTTCTAATTTTCTCTATCAGTTCAGCCCTATGGGTTTGAAATGTAGAAAAATTGTCAGATTAATTACGTTAATATTTTAAGTGGTATATTTCTCATGATTTTAACTACTTATTATTCCCTATTTCTAGACATTTACGATAATTCTATCTTGTGGAATAATTTATCCCTAATTCCTAGTTCAGTAAAATTTAGAATCTTGCGTGTTGGACTAGTTTCCCTGTAGCTTGATTCTTATAGATTTGAAATCCCCATATTGTTAGTGTATGGGGAAATTATAGTCAGATATATAAATAACCAGTATCAGTTAGATTATTACACCTAGTGTTGCACAGAAAATGTCAGCTAATCATTTTGACTACAGTTAATTTTTGAGGTATCAATGGTTCCTTCCAATTATCAGTACTATATTTTAGTGGTTCCTTAGGAGGTCATGACACTTCCAGAAAAGAAGCTCCGACCAATCTTAGAACCACCAGCTTCAGCCTCAGTTTATTCTTTAGATGGTTACGACGCTTCCAAATAAGAAGCTCTGACCTGTCTTAGAATACCAGTTTCCAGATCCGGTCCGATAAGACTCTCAAGGTACTCCCAGATAAGTATCCCTGACTTAGTCTTGGGGTCTAGCTTCGAGCTATTAGTTTGGCAGTAGTAGTCATGTTATGACTATCCAGTGGGAGTAGGACTTAGCATCGAGAGGGCCGGGATTCCGGGGCACCCAAGTTCCCAAAAATATGTTGCCACCGTAGGTTATTTTTATTGTCCTTATGGCCCCAAATAGTGATCTCTCAATCCATGCCTTTATATCCTGGCAAGGTATATTGGGTCCTACCGATGGGGTGTGTACATCGGACTCCATGTATAACTTACATGGTTATATGTCGGTTATAGACTCTCCCATAGTCAGTTCAATTTAGCCTCAGATTAGCTCCGTTCAAATTAGTCCAGTATAGTATTTTAGATTAGTATCTCAAACATAGGGCATGTATTTGACCATCAAATAGGGTCATCTTAACCATTTCAGTCTAGTTCAGTTTATTCAGTGTCAGCATTTCAGTTGGTCATTGCATGTCTTTATAGTCCAGTATTTTATTCTCTGTGTTATGATTTCTCCTACTTACTCAGTACATTCAAAGACTGAGGCATACCTTTTATGTTTTATCGTTTTATGATACCGCTGTAGGTTCTCAGTCACAACATCATTAGCAGATCTCATTCATATGTTTTCAGCTGTATCATTGGTGAGTCCTCATCTTTCAAGGATGAGGATTTTTTTCTTTTCATTTATATTTCTTTCAATTAGACTTAGAGTTAGCTGGGGGCTTGTCCCAGCAACTCATCAGATAGATGACTTTCAGACACAGACCTAGATTCAGATTTTTTAGCTTTGTTTCAATTGCTTTAAATTTTATGATTTAGTTCTTTTCCATAAATGTTTTATTTTATTATTTTAAAGCTTCCTCTATGTTTTTACTCAAAATTCCAGTGTTATGATAGACCATGGGTTGACTTGGGGTTACTTGTGACTCCAAGTGTCGTGTCTCATCCAGGGTATAGACTCGGGGCATGACAGTACCACTTTTATTCCCAGTAAGGCTTCTGAATGCTCAAATTGATATCACCCGCGAGTGGTACTATCACATCCAGCACTGCTATAGGAGCTTCCTCTTCTGATGCCATATTTGCTATCTGCTCGGTTGTTGTTGTTCTCGTCTCTAATGATGAAAAGATCTCTTAGGATCTGGTTGAAAATCTATGATATTTCCTCAACTGAGATTGCATCACATTCAAGTCTAACACCTGTGAATGTGGAAGTTAAGATCAATTTGGAAACACTTGATCAAAAATATATTAATAGTAAATTCCCTAACTTTTATCTGTTTTATGTCATCGGTAATGATGCCAAAAACTTATCGCGTCCAAATGCACGTGCAAGTGCATATGATCATCCAAGTAATACATTGATATAGTAATTGCTTGTCAAACCCAAAGGGACTCGTATTTAGCAATGATTAAGGACAAGCTACTGTTATTTATTTAACAAGTGTTTCCCTCAAGAGTTGGTTTTTGTAGTTTTATAACCTTAGAATAAAAATGAAATGAATCGAAGAAATGATGGATATTTTTCTAAAATTAGGAGTGACAGAAGTGTTTTTGGACTATGGCACATTTCTACATTCATATTCATATCGCACTTCCATTAATATGCTAACATTTATCGAGATGCTAATTCACGGGGCTAATAATATAATTATGACTCTCTCTAGTGTCTAAACTTCTGCTCAGATTACTTATATGATTATATCTCTATGACACGCTTATAATATGAACGTGTTGAACCTCTCGTATTTAAACTAAATAGGAAACATTAGGTATATCTCTATCATATGTGATATTTGGGCGAAGATACATATATGTAGCCACTATTTGCCTCACAGTTTTGTAATTTTAATTTTCTTTTAAGTATTAATTATATTTCTTTATGATGAATAATATATTTTACTTTGTAAGAAAAAATCATGATGAAAATGAAGAAATTTGGAGTAGAAATAGATTAAAAATAGAAAATCATATACAAAAATTAAGTAGGCAACTCAATAAAACAAAATTATTATTACTATACTATTTAAATAAAGAGAATGTAAAGAAAAGGATGCAAACTTACATGAAACAGCAACAACTGATATCGGCTCCAACAAAGGGAAGCAATACATCCAAGCAGCAAAGAAGTTCTACAGCTATACAGCAACAACAACATCCATGTCACGGAGCAGTGATGGCGCTTGAACCTCGCGACGTGGGGTGCCAACTTTAGACTAAAAATTATTTTTAAATTCATTTTGGACTCATTTTATTACTTGTGATATTTTTTTCTACACTTATAGATAGTCCTTATAAATATTTTGAAGCACAAATTTAGACTGGAAAAGAGCTAGGAGCCATCAAGGATGCTAGAAAATATTAATTTTATCTTTTTTTCTCTATATTATTTTTTTTTTGTAGTTCTTTCGATCGCTTATTATTGAGAGAGAATTTTCATACGTGAGAAGAAGAGAAACAAGTACGTAGAGGGTTCTTGTTCTTCTACTTTTCCTTATCAGCTTTGATTGGGCAATTGTTAATTTGTAAGTTCATTACTATGAACGTTTATTCAAAGATTGATATATTTAGCCGAAGCCTGAGTAGCTAAATCATATAGCTAGGGTTGTGGGAACCATGATGGAATAACGAACATAAATAAATGACGATAGTGATTCTTGAGCGGTGATTATGAATGTATTATTATTCTCTTTTTTTTAATTTCTTTTAATGATTGAAAACATTAGAACTTGTTATAAACCTTAACTTGCTTGACCAAAGAAGTATGGGCTAGGAAAAGATATTAACAATGGAGATTTGAGGCTACCAACCCTCGTCTAATGACTTGAGCTCTAATGAGGAAAGTCAATCTAGAACAAAAGAAAAGGTCTAACATGTAAACCCTTGAAGGCCAAAAGGATTTAAAGTGTTAATCATCTAAGAGGGTCAAAAGATGTTAGATAAAACTTAATCATTAGTTTTACATGAATATCACTAGAATAGATCACAAATATAGTAAAACTACTAAGTTATAAAATCATGGGGAAAGAGTCCTAGTTTATTCTCATCTATAGAACAATCAAAAGATTCTCAAACATCGATTACTATCAATGCATATTTTGAATTCTTTTACTTTTCGTATTACTAAATTCCCCATCAAGATATCGACTACCGGTTGAATACTCATGATTGACGTGTTTCTTGTCATATTTCGTATGGGTTTCAACCCAAACCTAGTTGGGTTTTATATTTTTGTCAACGACTGCTTTATACTTAATTAAAAGGTGTAGTTTTGGTGTATCAAATTTTAGCGCCATTGTGAAGAATACGGTTAGAATAGGTCAATAATGTTTAAATTCTTCTTGTAGTCCTTATTTCCTATTTTAATTTTTTAATTATGTTTATATTTATTACCCTTCTTGATATGACATCATGGAATATAAATTGATTGAATGATGGATATTCATATTATGGTAATCCTTGTTTAATTTGTGGGGGACCTATCTTGTGGCAAAACTATCGGTAATATTCCTGGGAGCGAGTTGTGAGCACCTCCCCAATCTTTTCTGAGAAATATTTGTAGTATATGTGGTGGTCATGATGGTCACTGAAATAGTTTCCCTAACTCTTACTTCCCATCCCCGATCCCCATTATGATTCATCTGTTAGTTGTGATGTTAACAGAAAATGAAATCATGAATGCAAAATAGAAAGATCAATGTCTTGATATGATGAATCAGATACTGGAGCACTAAGAATTAATGGAGCAATATCAAATAGAACTACGAGAAGCCATGATTTTCCTATGAGAAGTCGGTGAGTTGATGAGCACCAAGTTCACGGAGATGGATGAAACATGAAATAATCTGCAAGTCACGATCTTAGCTAATATTTAAGAGAAACCTTGAACAAAAGAAAAGAGTCAGTTCTTTGAAGAAGATAATTTTGATGAAGCAGAGATAGTGAGTAAATCTTGGCTCGAGAAAGAAGCTTACAAATAAAATTTCATGGATTTCTCCACGATGGTCTTATGAACATGGATAAAGAAGTAATAAAAGGGAGAATAGATCTCATACATGAGATAGACAAATTTGGATCAGATATCCCTAACCTACAGGCTCATCTGAATAAAATGGTTGAGACATTCGAAGCCCATCCACAAACTATTGTGGATACTAGCCAACATATGGAATAGAAAGAAGAATTCCAACCATTCAACTATCCATTTTTGGTTGATGCTGATGTTGAGGTGTCATGCCCCAAGTCTATACCCTAGACGAAATGCGGTACTTGGGGCCACAACTAACCCCAAGTCAACCCATGGTCTATGATAACACTGGCATTCTGAGTAAAAACATAGCGAAAACTTTAAAATTATAAAATAAAACATTTTATAAAGAAGAAGTAAATCAAAAGTTTAGAACAACTGAAACAAAGCTAAAAATGTGAACCTATATCATTGTTTGAAATACATCTATCTAATGAGTTGCTAAGACAAGCCCCCAGCAAACTCTAAGTCTAACGAAAGAAATATAATTGAAAAAAATTATCCTCGTCCTCGAAAGATGAGGACTCACCAATAATGCAGCTGAAACTCCTGAGCGAGGTCTGCTAACAGTGATGAGACTTAGAACCTGGAGTTGTATTATAAAATGATACAGCATAAAGGGTATGCATCAGTACTTTGAATATACTGAATAAGTGAGAGAAACAATAACACGGAGAAGAAAACAATTGAATTGTAAAGACATGCAATGACCAACTGAAATACTGTAATTGAATAAACTATGATATATTGAGATGGTCAAAATGACCTTCTCTGATGGTCAAAGACATGCCCTAAATATGAGATACTAATCTGAAATACTATACAGAACTGATCTGAACTGACTAATTTGATACTGAACTGAACTAACTAGTGGGAGAGTCTATAACCGATATATAACCACGTGAGCTATATATGGAGTCCAATATGTACATCCCATCGTTAGGACCCAATATACCTTGTAAGGGTATAAAGGCATGAACTAAGTGATACAGGTCTTAGGCCATGAGGCCAATAAAAATATAACCTATTATGGCAACGTAGTTCTAGGAACCTGGGTGCGCTGGAACCCCGATCAGCTCGGTGCTAAGTCCTACTCCCACTGGATCATCCTAGACTGACTACTAAGCTGATAGCTTGAAACTGGGTCCAAGACTAAGTCAATAATGCCTATCTGGAAGTACCTTGAGTGTCTTATCAAACTAGATTCTATGACTGGTGTTCTAAGACTGATCAGAGCTGCTTATTTGGAAGCATCGTAACCGTCTAAATAAAAACTATAATTTGAAACTAGGTTCCTAAGGCCGGTCAGAGCTTCTTATCTGAAAATGTCATGATTGCCTTAAGAACCACTAAAATTCGATACTGAGTCTAATACTGATAACTTGGGAGCATCACTGACATCTCAAGAATTAATTGTGGTCAAAGTAATCAGCTGACATTTCTGGACAATACTGAGTATGCTAAAAATCTTACTGAGACTAGACTAACATAAATCTGACTAAAATTTCAGCATGAACTAAAAATATGTGCATCCCAAAACTGATAGAACCAAGCTACAGGAAAAACTAGTTCAACCCCCAAGATTATAATTTCTACTGAGCTGAGACTAGGGGCTAGATTATTTCTCAAGATCCAATTATCATAAATATCTAGAATAGGGAATAATAAGCAATCAACTTCATGAGAAATATACTACCCAACATTTTAAAGATATAAGTCTTAAAATCTTCTACATTTTGAATCCACAAGGCTAAACTGAAAGAGGAAAAATAGAGAAGATTTTGGGGACACAAGAGAAGAACTATTCTCTTGTCGAATTCCCACATACCTGGCTTAAAAATCCCTGAAGAGGAAAGCTTGAAATTTTGCATTGATGAGGAAACCTAGTTCTTGCTTGAGAGAAGAAGTACGATCATTCTTTCCGAGAGTTAATGTGGGGGGATGAGGGGGAAAACCATTCAATCCCAATAATATCTCTAAAATAGTGCTTAAAACGATGTAGTGTAGAGTCTAGGAGTTTAGGAATTTACGTAAAACACCTTAGGAAATTCGCAGGAAAAAGTACCCTAGCAGTCCTCATGAGGCACTCCACAATTCGTGAGGTCAGGGACGACTCGTGGTGCCAAATCGTGATGTGCACTGGAAATTTTCCTCAAATTAGAGCCTGCCAAAGACTAACTTCACGAGTCTTCAGGAGACCTAACGACTCGTGATGTCTCCCATTATAACTGAACCAAGAATTCTTTTCATGGGCCACCACGAGCTACTTAATGACCAGTTACCGGTGACCACGACTCGTGGTCACCTCCCCTTGTCCGCACTGTCGAAAACCACCTGGGGGTCACCACGGGCATCACCATGACTCATGGTGTCCCAGAAGAGTCGTGATGAGGACCTGTTAAGTGCACTGTCCGAATTTTCCAACTTTTAGTGTTTCCCTTGACAACGACTTATACAACGACTCATGGTGTTGACCACAACTCGTGGTCACACCCGTGGTCACTCAATTTTTCCAAATTTTCAACCAAGTTCGGACCCTTCCTCATGAGTCACTCCACTACTCGTGGCCTATCCCACAGGTCACAGGACGACTCGTTCTGTGACCTGGTGCAGAAAATCTTGTTTTCTCCGTTTCAACTCTTGGGCCTAATCTTAGGGCTTCTGGGGCATTACAATATCTTTCTCTTGGGAACTGTTCGCGTGATTTGTGGGATATAAAATGACACGCAAGTGCACGTGGTCGAACAAGTAGTAAGTGGCTTTAGTAAGCCAAGTATCGATCCCTCAGAGACTTGGATGAAGTGCAATTTGCTCAAGTGTACTATATTTTACTTCTAAAAATGCAGACAACAGTGTAACCAAAAGTTTGATAGTTTATTTTATAATTTTTATATTAAAGCTAAAAACAATTATCTACTTTGAATCTGAACTATGAATGAGAGCATGCTGAGGTTAAACGAACATGTAATGAAATTAATTATCACCGTAATTTGGTTAATCTTTTCCTCCAGTTGCTAGCCAAGAACATTTGCCAAGAGTTAAAACTCTCGTATTTAACCTCACTTAAGAATCATGAACCATCCATCTACATTTCTGTGATCAAATGCAATTCATGTTCTAGCCATACAATTTCGATTCCTAAATTGACTAATACGACTTTCAGGTATATTTCTATCCTGAAAGCAAATCAGGACTCAATTTTCCCAAACCAAGTAAAGAACATATCCTGTTAATTCACAACTTTCCAATTTCTTGCTCTCTCGAGTGAAACCAGACTTTTTAGATGCACATTAACGTAGGCCACACATTAATGTAGTAAGAACAAGAATTAATAGAACAACATGGAAGAAAAGATGAAAAACCAAAGAATCAATGATCAAATTTCATCACAATTGTTCATAACCTCAGCAAGAAGAGGAATTAGCCACTCATTTGTGGATTAAACATCTTAAAATGAGTGTTAATCATACAAGCAATTGAATTAAAGAAGAAAGAAAGAGAGAAAAAACCCTTATATTTTCGTCCCTCAACTGCCTGTAACCCACGTCCTTGCTCCACCAAGTCAGAATATTGAAAAATGAACCTAAGTGTTCTATTTATACTGCTAGGAATTTTTCCCGGAATAACGAGCGACGTGTCACGGAGTGCATCGCGGAGCACTACCTCCGTGACACGCTACGGACGCGGACCCTCACTGGAATTGGGGGTCCAGGAATTAAGGCTCAACGTGGCACGACGTGCAATGTGGAGACAGGCCACCGTGCCACGGAGCAGACGCGGACCCTCTCTAGAATTTGGGCGAATTTTCTCTATCCAGGCAGAATGCCTCCGCGATGGCAGCGTGACACGGCTCCATCACAGAGCCCCTTTATTTCATGCTGTCTAATGCCTTTTCCCTTGCTCGCATCCAAGTCCAACTCCGATATCATCCAACATTTTAAGCTTCCCAAAATCACATTTTACCTGCAAAACAATGCTAATCATGTTGGTTAGTATAAATTCACATTTTATTACCAATTACATGAGAATGTATACACATTGGTAGATAAACAAGGCTAAAATGGTTTGTTTGAGTATCACTTGGGCATATAAATTTGCCCAAGATCACATACCCCACACTTAAATCCTTGTTCGTCCTCGAACAACAATCCTACACTTCATGCAATTTACATCCCAACCTCGCTACCTCAGTTCGACAATTTAGGCTACGGTCATACCGATTATTCAATACAACAAATCATCAAGAAAACATGGATGGTCTTATCAATGCAATGACCATCAATACATTAAGACCTCCTAGACTTTAAGAATCGACTGTCGATATTGGCAAACTCATGCAAATCAGCTGATCAAGATATCCGACACGAAAATTAATCTTTCTTCAAGCATGTGCTCTCACAACACAAGAGAATCTTCCCCTTTTTGCTCATATGACTCACAAGAATTCAAGCAGGGGCATGTAAAAACAATTTCGCTCTCTCTCCCAAAAGAATTCACATGCATCATGTCATGACCCACAAGCTTGCCCTTAGTGTATTACTCCACTAATATAAAGAAGTGTGATGTAAGATCACGTAGGACTTGAACGGGTTGTAATGGAAGCTACGGAACTAGTAAATATTGGGTTAGCCAATAATAGCCACTAGCATTCTTAAGCGCCTTTTCAACACATCACATCATCTCATGGACATTGTTTCTTTTTTTTTTTCTCATCCCATTCTTGATGATTTTCTTTAGTATGGCCCATTGCATTAAGCACACTTGACACAACAACAAAGATTATTCATGCACCTTCATTATCGTTTATTTGTAGAAAGTGCACCTTCAACCTTTTCTTTTCTTCTATCACTCTGCTTTTCTTTTTCTTTTCACCATTCTCACTCATTGACACTTCGGGAAAATGATTTTCTTTTCTTAAGCGCTTAAGAGTTTTGTATAGACTTTACGGCTAATGAAAAGAAGGAATTAAGCTCGGTTTACACTTTATGACACAAGAAAAAAATAATCGGCTAAAGGCTCAACGGGCTGACTAGGGTATACAATCAAGGTGGGTACAACAAGGAAAAATAGAAACTCTCGGTTAAAACAAAGAAATGCCTACATCCTTTCCTACAATACACCTCCTTCATTTCGTTTTGTACACACACCAGGAAAGTTATAGACACTTCACAATAGCATGGAATAACAACACCTCACTTCACACTTTTTGCACATGCTCAATTCAAGATGTATTCACAGACTCTTCAATCAGCTAATTACAGGAATTCAAACATTAAGCCTCAATCACACTGAATCGAACTCTATGGCCTAGATATCTCAACATATTTACAAATTTGCATGCTTTCATACGAATCACCTTTGCATTTTGAATATCATGTACAACACGCAACCAGAATTTCACAACCATGCAGTAACTACAGGTTTTGGGATGCAACCCACCAAAGAAAAAAAACTGAAAAATACTTGAAAAAAATCTACTCCTAACGACTACATTTCCCTTAAGACGGTCGTCATCCATCCATCATAGGGAACACTCACTACTATGAATTCGGTTCAATGGGATAAATCTCGGTAAAAGAACCGAAAACAAATGCCGAGAAACCCAAGAAGTAAAAAAAATGTTGAAAATATCGATCATTTCGATAACAAAAATATGTACAGAATCAGAATTAGCTAGCAACATTCAGCAACACACATCAATTTAACAAACATTTACAAATACAGAACAACACTTAACAATTCACACTCACAGGGACAAACAAATTTTCACATACACGACAACAGAATAGAGCATACATACAAAACAGCGCAGCCCAGCACCTAACTACTCCCACCCCACACTTAGTTTGAACACTGTCCCCAGTGTTCATAAAAATTAAAATAGCACAAAATCGGGTGGTGGAACTCCCTGATCAGTCAAAGTGTTCCACTTCTTCATCGGGTGCTGCTGCTTCATCTCCCATGTCCGAGTCGCCTCCGTCGTCATCATCGGACTCCACATCTTAACATAGTTGTACTTCATTTCAATGATCAAATTGTGCATGCTCTATTTTTAGCTTGTTATCTTGCTTATTCATTATAGTCGTAGCTTGAATATTCTTGCTAAATGAGTTATGGGTGAGTCTCCATATGAATGAGATGTAATAGGTTGTTCGAGGACGAACAAGACTTTGAGTGTGGGGTTGGTGATCGTGGGCAAAAATAGCATGCCCTAGTGAATTCTTAAGAAGTTGAAAATATCGATCATTTCGATAACAAAAATATGTACAGAATCAGAATCAGCTAGCAACATTCAGCAACACACATCAATTTAACAAACATTTACAAATACAGAACAACACTTAACAATTCACACTCATAGGGACAAACAAATTTTCACATACACGACAACAGAATAGAGCATACATACAAAACAGCCCAGCCCAGCGCCTAACTACTCCCACCCCACACTTAGTTTGAACACTGTCCCCAGTGTTCATAAAAATTAAAATAGCACAAAATCGGGTGGTGGAACTCCCTGATCAGTCAAAGTATTCCACTTCTTCATTGGGTGTTGCTGCTTCATCTCCCATGTCCGAGTCGCCTACGTCGTCATCATCGGACTCCACATCTTAACATAGTTGTACTTCATTTCAATGATCAAATCGTGCATGCTTTATTTTTAGCTTGTTATCTTGCTTAATCATTATAGTCGTAGCTTGAATATGCTTGCTAAATGAGTTATGGGTGAGTCTCCATATGCATGAGATGTAATAGGTTGTTCGAGGACGAACAAGACTTTAAGTGTGGGGTTGGTGATCGTGGGAAAAAATAGCATGCCCGATTCTTGAGGTTAAGAAGTCTTAACATAGTTGTACTTCATTTCAATGATCAAATCGTGCATGCTCTATTTTTAGCTTGTTATCTTGCTTAATCATTATAGTCGTAGCTTGAATATTCTTGCTAAATGAGTTATGGGTGAGTATCCATATGCATGAGATGTAATAGGTTGTTCGAGGACGAACAAGACTTTAAGTGTGGGGTTGGTGATCGTGGGCAAACATAACATGCCCTAGTGATGCTTTATACCTTAATTTAGTCTTGTTTATCTAAGTTATTTTATACATTTTCATGTAATTTTATATAAATGTGAATATATGTGCTAACCAACATGATTAGTCCTTATTTTGTAGGTTTCAATGATTTGGAGGAACTAATTTATAAGTTGGTGAAGGAAAGGAATGGAGTGGGAAGCAATCGGCGGAAGTCGGCAAGGAGTAGGCATTGCAAGTGAGCAGATGCGGCAGCAACGTGCCACGGCAGGCTAGCCCCACTCCAGCAGAATGCCATCCCGCTGCCCAAGCAGCGTGACACGCTGCCAACGCGGCAAGAAGGCTGCCGAGGGTCGATTCAGGGTGATTTCGAGAAAGCCTTCACGTTACCTCCGTGTCACGGAGGGAGAGCTCCGCGATACACTCCGTGACATGTTGCTTGTTATTCCGGGAAAAATTCCCACTAGTATAAATAGAACACTTAGGTTCATTTTTCATTATTCTGACTTGGTGGAGCAAGAACGTGGGTTACAGGCAGTTGAGGGGACGAAAATCTCAGGGTTTTTCTCTATCTCCTTCTTCTTTAATTCAATTACTTGTATGTTTAACACTCATTTAACGATGTTTAATCTACAAATGAGTGGCTAATTCCTCTTCTTGATGAGGTTAAGAACAATGGTATTGAAATGTAGTTATTGATCAATTGGGTTTTTCATCTTTTCTTCCATGGTTGTTCTATTGATTCTTGTTCTTACTACATAATGTGTGGCCAACTTTAATGTACATCTAAAAAGTCCAGTTTCACTCGAGAGAGCAAGAAATTGGAAAGTTGTGAATTAATAGGATATGATCTTTTCTTAGTTTGGGAAAATTGAGAATTGATTTACCTTCAGGATAGAAATATACCTGAAAGTCTTATTAGTCAATTAAAGAACCGGTTTTGTATGGGTAGAACATGAATTTCGTTTAATCACAGAAATGTAGGTGGACGGTTCATGATTCTTAAGTTGGGTTAAATACGAGAGTTTTAATCCATTGGCAATAGTTCTTGACTAGCAACCGGAGGAAAAGTTAACTAAATTATATTGATAATTTATTTCCTTACTTGTTCGTTTAACCTCAGCATGCTCACATTCATAGTTCAGACTCAAGTTATATAATCTTTGTAGATTTAGGATAAAATTAGAAATCAATATATCAAACTCTTCTTTGCACTGTTGTCTTCATTGTTAGAGTTAAAATATAGTACACTTGAGTAGATTGCTAACTTATCCCAGTCCCTGTGGGATCGATACTTGGCTTACTTAAGCCACTTTACTACTTGTTCGACCACGTGCACTTGCATGTAGCTTTATACCCAAAGCAAAAACCCGAACAAGTTTTTCGCGCCGTTGCCGGGGACTGGAAATTGGTAAAATTTTCTTAAGTGTTAGTTTACAAAGTCTATATAAGTGCTAACAACTTGGTCTCTATATAAGTGCTAACAACTTGGTCTTAGTGTTTGTTTTAATTCTTTTTATTATTATTATTATTATTATTTTTTCTTTTTTTCGGATACCCTTATTGACATGACATCATGGAATACAAATGGTTTAAATGGTGGATACTCATATTTTGGCGAATATTGTCTGAATTGCGGAGGACCCCACTCGTGGCAACACTGTAACACGTGCAATATATGTGGTGGTCAAGATGGCCATTGGGATGGCTGTCTGAATGCATATTCCCCTCCCCCAAGCCCCTACTATGATCCTTCTGTTGTTTTTGCTGAATATAGGCATGCTGAAAATGAGGATTTGGGATGCCAAGCTCAAATAGAAGACATGCTGAAACAACTCCTGGAGCAATCAGAAGCAATGAAGGAGGCGATGAGAGTATTGAGAATTCAGCAAGAAGAGAATGCAGAGTCTCTAGAAAGGATGAGCATCAAATTCACGGAGATGATTGCTGAGGCTGAAGCTTGTGATAAATTGCAGGTGATAGTTTTAGCTGATATTCAAGAGGAACTACAAGAGGAAGATAAGGGTGAATTTTTGGATGAAGCCCAACAATTAGAATCTCTTGAGTGTCCCCGTGATGGGCTCACACTTATGGAAAATCCATTCATGGAAGAAGAGATAGAGTATCCCCCAATTGACATTAATGGACAGATAGATGTTGATGCTGAGAAGGTGTATACAAGTAAGGAGGTCAAGCACAATGCAGTTTCAGATTGAGGTTTGTTGGACCACACTCGAAGCATTTTTCGACATTAAGTTTGGTTGACAACCGAGAAATAGAGTCTTCCAAGCTTATAGAGAAATGTCTAGAGGAGGACCAAGCCCCGTATATTTTGAAATTTGCTAACTCGGAGAGACAAAATGACTTCGCTTACTTAAAGGCCAATAAGTTCAAAAGGCAACATCTACTGCTTGGTCCTTACAATTTTTCACCACCACCCATAGAACATAAGAGGAAATTAGAAAAGAAATTAGGGGTGAGATTAATATCCTCAAGGTGGAGGAAAAAGTGGTGAAACTTGTTACGTCATGTCGCGACGTAAAATCAGGCGCTTCTTGGGAGGCAACCCAAGGGTACCACAGGTACCATTTTAATTTCTTGCGTTTGAGTTGATTTTTGTTTATTTTCATCTTGTGTTGTTTTGGTGGAAAGTTAAGCACAGATGGAGGGGAAGGCTGAGTACCCTTGGAGGAGGAAACTGGCAAGCATGGAAGAGAAAAAGTGTAGGGTCAAACACCCACTTGTGCATGTCGAAGAAAAGCATGTTGTAGCTTGGCCTAAAGGCCTCAGGGAGTATTTCTCACCCTCTTTAAATGTTAATTTGATACTATGAGGACATAGCATGTTTTAAGTGTGGGGTGAGCGAAATTTCAAGAAAATTTCAATTTTTTTGTGCTTAACGATTTTTGGTGAATGTAATGCTTGTGAGAAGAATTTTGAAAATTGTTTTATGAGTCAAGCATGACTTCATCACCTGTTGGTTTTTCTTTTCGTTTCTTTTCCGACGGGGGGTATTTGAATCCGACGTGGGGTATTTGAACCGAAGAATAAAATTTTTCTTTTTCTTTCCTTTGTTTGTATATAATGTTTTAGTCATAGTTAGGGACTGTTTCCAATGATGGATGGATGACAACCGTCTTGAGAAAAAATTAGTCGATAGGTTGTGGGTTTGTGAAACCATAACTAATTGTTTCTAGATGTTCTTGTTATATGCTATACGTGATTGTAAGATGCAAGTATGTTCAGTGTGAAGCATGCAGGTGTATAACCTTGTGTGAGACGTTTAGGCTCTTGAATTTGACTCAATATGATTGAAGCTTAATTCTGAATTCTTGTGATTAGCTGAGTAAGAGTCTACTGAATGTGTCTTGAATTGAGCATGTGCCATGAGTGTAAGGTTTTTGAGTATTTTGTGCTATTGTGGATTGTCTAGAACTTGCCTGGTGTGTTTATAAAATGAAATGAAGGATGTGAATTGTAGGAAATGATTTAGGCATTTCTTTGAATGAACCAAATTTTTATCCCTCATTTTACCTACCTTGAAAAATTAATCCTAGTTAGCCCCATTGAGCCTTGAGCCTATTCTTTGACAGCTGCAACATAAGCTTAATCCTTTTTCTTTCATTAGCCTTGAACTTGATCCAAAACTCCTAAGGGCTTGAGTGAAAAAATCCGAAGGAGTAAAGGAGTGAGAAGAATGAAAAGAAAGGAAAAGTAGCAAGTTGTAGAAGTGATAAAAAGACAAAGGTGCACTTGTGTGAAAATGGTTGAGTATTAGTAAGGAGTAGGAAAACAAATTAATGAAAAATTATTTAATGAACTCCTTACTAATAAGTTATAAATGCCTAAATAAAGGGGGGAACATAAGAGGAAGAAGAAAGCTGAAAGGAGAAAAAGGTGAAGTAAGGGAAGGAAAGTTCGTAATGAAGGTGTGATGTATTAAAAGCTCTTAGGAAAGATAGTCACTATTACTGGCCATAATAGTACTTACCCGCACCTGAGTTACATTACAACCTAAAAAGTCCTACTTGATCTTACATTCTTACATCCTTAAATTAGTGGAATAAAACACTAAGGGCAAGCTTATGGGTCATTACATGATGCATGTGAATTTTTTGTGAGAGTGAGCGTAATTCTATTCATGTATCCACACATGTTGTGATTTAAAAATTGTTTTTTCGTGTGAAATTGGGTAACTCTCTTTCCGTGAGGGCACATGTTAAATGAAGGATATAGTTCATGTCAGATTTCGTAATCAGTTGATTTGCATGAGTTTGCTAAGATTGAGAGTCGATTCTTGAGGTTAAGAAGTCTTAACATAGTTGTACTTCATTTCAATGATCAAATCGTGCATGCTCTATTTTTAGCTTGTTATCTTGCTTAATCATTATAGTCGTAGATTGAATATTCTTGCTAAATGAGTTATGGGTGAGTCTCCATATGCATGAGATGTAATAGGTTGTTCGAGGACGAACAAGACTTTAAGTGTGGGGTTGGTGATCGTGGGCAAAAATAGCATGCCCTAGTGATGCTTTATACCTTAATTTAGTCTTGTTTATCTAAGTTATTTTAACATTTTCATGTAATTTTATATAAATGTGAATATATGTGCTAACCAACATGATTAGTCCTTATTTTGTAGGTTTCAATGATTTGGAGGAACTAATTTATAAGTTGGTGAAGGAAAGGAATGGAGTTGGAAGCAATCGGCGGAAGTCGGCAAGGAGTAGGCATGGCAAGTGAGCAGATGCGGCAGCAACATGCCACGGTAGGCCAACCCCGCGCCAGCAGCATGCCATCGCGTTGCCCAAGCAGCGTGACACGCTGCCAACGCGGCAAGAAGGCTGCTGAGGGTCGATTTAGGGTGATTTCCAGAAAGCCTTCGCGTTACCTCCGTGTCACGGAGGGAGAGCCCCGCGATACACTCCGTGACACGTTGCTTGTTATTCCGGGAAAAATTCCCACTAGTATAAATAGAACACTTAGGTTCATTTTTCATTATTCTGACTTGGTGGAGCAAGAACGTGGGTTACAAGCAGTTGAGGGGACGAAATTCTCAGGGTTTTTCTCTATCTCCATCTTCTTTAATTCAATTGCTTGTATGTTCAACACTCATTTAACGATGTTTAATCTACAAATGAGTGTCTAATTCCTCTTCTTGCTGAGGTTAAGAACAATGGTATTGAAATGTAGTTATTGATCAATTGGGTTTTTCATCTTTTCTTCCATGGTTATTCTATTGATTATTGTTCTTACTGCATTAATGTGTGGCCAACTTTAATGTACATCTAAAAAGTCCGGTTTCACTCGAGAGAGCAAGAAGTTGGAAAGTTGTGAATCAATAGGATAGGATAGGATAGGATCTTTTCTTAGTTTGGGAAAATTGAGAATTGATTTATTTTCAGGATAGAAATATACCTGAAAGTCGTATTAGTCAATTAAGGAACCGGTTTTGTATGGCTAGAACATGAATTTCGTTTAATCACAGAAATGTAGGTGGACGGTTCATGATTCTTAAGTTGGGTTAAATACGAGAGTTTTAATCAATCCATTGGCAATAGTTTTTTACTAGCAACCGGAGGAAACGTTAACCAAATTATATTGATAATTTATTTCCTTAGATGTTCGTTTAACCTCAGCATGCTCACATTCATAATTTAGACTCAAATTATATAATCTTTGTAGATTTAGGATAAAATTAGAAATCAAAATATCAAACTTTTCTTTGCACTGTTGTCTTCATTGTTAGAGTTAAAATATAGTACATTTGAGTAGATTGCTACCTTATCCCAGTCCCTGTGGGATCGATACTTGGCTTACTTAAGCCACTTTACTACTTGTTCGACCACGTGCACTTGCGTGTAGCTTTATACCCAAAGCAAAAACCCGAACAATCCTTCTCACCTACATCTCCCAGCTGCCAACCTATGAACCGTAGGTATTCTTCCTCTAGCACTTCGCTTTTGAATTCAATTTCTTAGTTTAAGTTCAGTACCTGCAAAATCAAAGAGAAAGGGCGTAAAACCTTCCTAAATGAGTTGAAAACAAAGTGAAAGCTCATGCTTAAAAGCCTAATGAGTTGGTAAATTACCAACTCGTCAAACCCCCAAACTTTAACCATTGCTTGTCCCCAAGCAAGGCATTCCCCATAACTAAGAAATTGACATAAGCATGCCACATCACAAAAGTTGTGCACAAAGGATACCTAAAACGTAGGATAACCCCAAAATTAAACATCGACTTAATATAAAGAAGAGACTCAAACATGTTACACAAACTTCAAGAGATGACCACAAACAATTGACACATTGCACAAATATTTTCTTTCATTCAAAACAAGGGGTATAGTTCATAAAAATAAGCTCAAGTAGCATCTCAAGTCATTGATAGTTCACATTCAAAGTTTTCCGTAAAGTTCACTACACACTTGTCCCAATCACACCTTTCAATTTAAAGCACACTTAAGTGTGTACCCCAAGGAAGCGATGCCACTCACACCATGAGAGAATCTCCTTCATTTTTCATGTATTTCACACTTAAGGATTATAGAATAAAGTATATATACTCATTCTCACAAATAAATTCAAGTGCATTCAAATTGACCCCTAGGCTTGCCCTTCGTGTATCTCGCCACTAATGTAGATTTGCTACACTTAAAATCACTAAGGACATACGGGTTATCATGAAGGTTAGGGTAAGGATAAGACCCCTTTCAAGATAATTTTTGGAAAAAATTTCTTGTGCTGGATGACTGAAAATGCAAACTGTCGTTGAGACAGACGGTCCATCCTTTGGTTTGTCTCTTGGATAGATTTCTAGCTTTAACTCGTGTATTCTTCATTTTTCTTGGGTTCCTGAAATATGACATAATGAAGTTAGTTTCTATTTAATCATGCTACTAAATACATGAAAAATGTTGTGAAATGAAGAAATGATGTGTGGCAAATTCTCGAAAAATCTTGATACAATCCCTGAAGTGATTAAATGAGTTTCAGAGAAGATAGTCTATTTTGAGAATATAAGTGGAGTAGAATCTAATAAATAATAATTTAAGGGTTATTTAATAATCATATATAGTCAAAAATAATAAATAAATAAGTAAATAATATTTTACTAAAAAAAGGAGAAAAGAAAAAGGTCGAAGCCCAATTTAATAGAAATAAGGAAAATCAGCAGCAAAGGAGCGGAGACACTAAAGTAGGGAAAAAACTGCAGAGAAAGAAAAGAAAAAAAGGGAGAAAAAGAGAAGATAAAAATAAGGATTCTCATCCCAAAGCATCATGTTAATGGCTCTAATCTTTTCTATGAGCTTGTTTCATGATTATAAGTAATGTTTTTGGAAAATATATACAGAAACATGAGGACTTAAGAAAGTTTTAGGCCTAGGTTTCTTAGAGTAAAAATTCATGATTTGGGAGTCGAATAACAACCTCTTTTAGCTGAAACTTGATGTGTCATTTTGTTTCATTGTGGCTTAAAATAATCTGATAGAAAATACTAGATTCGGCTCCGAAGCTTAGGGTGACTTTTTGACCCGATTTTATGAGTCAAAAATAAATATAGAAATATGGTTATCCTTGGATTTGTATTCTTTGTGAAGAATATGTATTTAAATAGATTTTGATTGTTTGAAAATATTACGGAAGTGTAAATTCATAATTTGATAGTTGGACTTCAATTTGAGACAAACACAAATTTTTTGATTCTTTGAAGTGTTAGTTTGTATATATTGAATGAATTTAAGGGTAATGGGTAATAAGGGGGTCCCATATAAATGAGATGATGAGAATTTATATGGGTATCGATATCATAATATTGGTAAATAGACATGACATTGATATATTAATAGTATTTCACAACTTTTGATGTGATTGATTTACTGAGACTTATGCACTACGTGATTCTTGTTTGTGATTTGATCATCCTTGGTTGTAGGTTTGATTTATTAACTTGTATTCTATATTTGTGCATACATATTCATGTCACCCTTATTTTTTCATGATGATTATTGGGTAATACTTCCCATCGAGTTATTTTGTGAACATTTATACTCTTGTGATCATGAGGGAAAATGGTTCCAACGTGTGCTATTGCTGATGGAAAATAGTTCTCGGTGTGTATTATTATAGATGAAAATTTTTCTAACATGTGATATTGCAAATGAAAAATAGTTTAATGTGTGTTATTGCCGATGAGAAATGGGTTGGGAAGGTATGTGGACCTCGCGAGTCCCCAATGGGTCCTAATTATTCGACATAAGAAGAAGGTATATATAGGTTCTTGATCAATGCACTATATTGCATTACGTTTCATCTTTATTACATTTCATATTGAGTTGTGTGTTGAAGTGTTGAGATGGTAATGAGATCGATTTGATTTGGTACATTTGAAGCTCATTATGATATCATTAGTAGGGTAGCTGACTTCAGATAATACATGTTTTATTGCTTCATTGTTTTAATATTAAATCTATAAACTCTTATTGAGGTGAGTTATTTTTTTGTATATTTATAACTATTGGAAAAGGAATTATTAGGATTATATCTCGTTATCACTTGTAGTAAAGGTTAGTTATCAAAGCTTCTGAGTACACGTGTTTTCTATACTCACTCTATACTTGATACACCTTTCTGCATGTGGGGACTGAACCATGTACTAGTAGTACTTGAGTTGCTAAGCGGTTCCAGATTATTAAAGTTATAGTTTAGGGTGAGCAGCTCTCTATTCGACAGTATTGCATTCTAGAGACTTCTTATTTTTATTCTTGTCTTATTTATTTTCAAACAATGACTTTAATTTTTTAGATTTATTTGGTACTTGTAGATACTCTTGTACTAGTATCGCTAGGTTGTAGAGTTGTTTTGATTTTAGGCTCATTTATTCCATACTTATAGAAGTTAGTTACTTATTTTACATTACTTTTATATTTCATATATTATAAAATGTTTAATAAAGGAATGAAGTTCACCTAAGGGGATGTGGGTTATCTCATGGCTCAAGGAAATTTTTGGGTTATGAAAATAAGGTATCTAAGCATGATTCATAAGTCCCACTAAATACAAGAGAAAAGTCTGGTAGAGCCTTACTGATTAATGCAAAGATTTTCATTACTTATCTTTGATAGGCTATAGGACTTTAGGAAACTTCTATTCTTTCATTCCTTATCGTGCGTATATGATTCGGTATAAGGCCTAATTTTGTTTTATTCTCTCACCAATGGTGCAAAAATATTCAAATTTGTACACCCGTAATAGAAGTTGTCGTTACGCGGTATAATGTGAGATATTATGATGTGGTTAGCAACATAACCAGGTTCTAAGCATTGAAAGTTTGAAAAAAGCAATTATGGAGGTTAGGCATAACAAGGATGGTTTTCTTGAGGCGTGATTTTGGAAGAATACTTCAACTTCTTCTAGGTTAATTACGACAATCTTATGATAGGGGTGTATCAATGACAAGTCAATAATTCATTAACAAAATTATACAATGTTGATATCTTAAAGAGAAGTCTAACATTAAGAGGATCAATCAATCATATGAGAGAATCAATAAAATTAGTTGAGATTAAGAGAAAAGAATTCACTATAGTTGTTTTGAGTATCTATGTGGGGTTGTAAACTGTCACGACCTGAGCATGGACCCTGGATCGTTACACGGGATATACAAACATGAACGGCTCTAAGCTAACCCGTGGCACATGCATAACTTACATCAGAGCATAAATTGAGTGGAAATCCATCATATTATAAAGCATAAGAGGAAGTATAGAATATCATAAATCGAATGAAAAAGGGGACAACCAACCAAAACCGCTAAAACATCTAACTTTAAGTCTGAAAGCCTCTACTCATACGATGAGTTAATGGGACAATACCCCAAACTAGCTCTACTAAAATATGAAAACTAAAAGACATAAAAAGGAAGAATATGCACCAAACTGACATCCTTGGATGATGAGGACTCACCAAAACAGCTGAAACTAGAGTTGGATAGAATCTAGTAGCACGACTGAGACTGATCTCCTGAACCTATATCATAAGATGATATAACATAAAAGTATGCAGTCGGTGCTTTAAAGTACTGATTGTGTAGGTTATGTAAAACATGAGAGTAAGGAAAACATGCAAAAATCATGATCATGAGACAATCATAAAATATGAGTTAATCATCATAAGTTGAAGCATAATGACCCAAGATTTGAAAGTAAAATTATATAGCTTAACATGTTTGTAAGCGTATGTAAACACTCATAGACTTATCAATGGGTCAATTATATTATAAAACATGACATCATAAATCATAAAGATGAACATCTTAAAACATGAGGAATAATAAGAGATTCTCATAACCGACACCATCATTAATAAGCACATGATTCCCAACTATCTTTCTTAATTTGGGAGAGACATCCTAAGCCTTGCCAAAGAAAAGAACAATAAAGGTGTGATATTACTCATAATCATGAGCCTAGGAGCGTAAGGGAGACAATCTTAATTGGTGAGGACCCCTTAGGCTAGGGGCAAGGGAGATACTCTCAACTGGCGAGGACCCCTTATCTTATAGTAGCAGGTAGTTGAGAGGCCTAGGTGCACTGAACCCCAACCTACTCAGTGCTAAATACAACTCCAAAAATATACATATTTCTAAATAGTTGATGATTTGGTAATTTACCAGCCTATTAGGCTATTAAATATGATCTTTTTCTTGGTTTTCAAGTCAATTAGGAAGATTTTATGCCCTTTCTTTTGAATGTTTGCAGGTATTCAATTTAAAAAGATAAAGCAAAGAACTTGAATAAAAAAAACATGGTTTGGGATGAAAAAGAAGGACCCACATTTTGCAGGTTGACACCTACAAAACGCAGGCCGAACACAGAAGGGAACTGCTGGGAAGTGGATTTCCCACCTGTGAAATATAGTTTTGCACCGGCAAAATGCAATTGACAACGTCGGATCACACCTACACTTCCTAACCCACAGCTGTTAGCAAGCGGCACCCCATGGATGGGCCGCAGTGAAACACTGGTGCTTCACAAGTGAGGCTGTCATCAAAGGGGTAAAATCATCTATCATAGGAAAAGAGGAGAAGTTATAACCTACTTTTGTACATTCGCTATAACGTACAAAAAATCCTATTCCATCATAGTATTGAATGTTTTTTGAATTTCTAGAGAAAGAATAAGTTAGAGAGCTTTTCTTCATCTTTTTCTTCCTCTTCCTAAAGGTAAAACCTCCATTGAAGGACAATTTGATTTTGTAATTTATTATTTATGATGAATTCTATGGGTTTATATATAAATATAATCTTGTGTTTTTCATCTAGGAGTAGCTAAATGTTTTGCTAGGGGTGTGTTCATGATAGGAGCTAAATTGGATTGAGTATTGCTAGATTGATCTTATAATTACTCATTTAGTATAAATCCATTATTTCTCTAGGTTATACTTGATATATCTGCAATTTCAAGGGTAAATAATACTTATTTACTTTATTGTTTCATGGAAAAGAAGAATAGAGTATGGTTGAGAAAATAATGGCAGGTATTTGGGTGTTGAGTATGAGGGATTGGGTTAGAGATACCCAATACCCACCTTATTACACCCATTAGAGAGTTGAGGCTAGAAATAGCTCAAATCTGACCCTAGTCGTAGTGGGTGAATTATTTGGGACCTTAGGGAGAAATCCCGAGGATAAAGGCACCCAAGTGGTTGAAAAACATTGGGCATCGCCTCGTCCATGGCTATTTATGCTTGTGTAATGATTTGATTTTCTAGTTAATTCCAATACAATTGATGCCCTATCAATAGCGCATCCCTAGACCTTGCTCATCTTTATTTATTTATGTTGGTTACCTTGTTGTTGATTGAATGAATTTAAATTCTATTAGAGATCATGTTAACCCCCAATATTTAATTTTCCATTTTAAAGACAATGATATGAATTAGTTCAATTCGATAGACAACTTTTTTGCAATCAAATCTCTTTTTCTTGTGGATTTGACCCCGACTAACGAGTTGGGTAGTTATATTGCAATGATAATTTACACTCTCTCCTCTTGAGGAGTGGATTTGGACGTCAATAATTTTTGCACCGCTATCAGGGAATAGGATTAGATAGCCTCTAATTTCATCTTGTGTTTTGTTTTTACATTTATTGTTGTTTTTGGTGTCCCTTTAAGCAGATTGATATGAGCCAAGACTCTTAAGAGGGTTCAGTGGATAGCCATATGGACCACGAGGATGATGATTCAATGATACCTGACATAGCTGGGGCTATTCACTTTCCTCCTACAGTGGAGAATGTTGTGTTTCATATGACGAGCACTATGACCTATTTTTCTCTAGATGAAAGGGTTATTTGGAGGGCAACCTAGAGAGGATGCCAATCGCCACCTTTGAAATTTCCTTGAGATATGCCAACCTTTCAACATTACCAATATTAACCAAAAGTCAATTAGACTAAGGCTCTTTCCATTTTCCTTGTGGAGAGAAGCTACCATGTGTCTAGAGGAGCTTCCTCAGGGGTATTCCTTCATGGAAAGAATTGATAGAAGCTTTCTTAGATAGGTTCTTCCCTCTATTGAGGATGTTGTAGTTGACAGATGACATTACTGATGTTGGGCATATTTCTACGCCCATTTGCCTTGTTTTTGCCCATCTTTTACTATGTTTTAAGTTCATAATGCTTATCAAATGCATAAATTCATATGTTTGTGTGTTTTGTATGATAACAAAGGATTTGAGGTGTTTTGAGCAGGAAACCAAGGGAAAAGGATCCAAAATTAACCAAGGTTGATGATTTGAGAAGTTGAGAAGAAGGTTTGGGGGCTATAGCTGGCGGCCAGCGGCCGACCCTCCACTCTTTGACAAAATTTCATCATTTTTGGTACTATGACCCTTATGCATGAGTTTGATGATGCTTCTGAATATAAGTTCCAAATAAAAGTTTCATGTCAATATGTGTATGTAACTCAGGAAGGGTTGTTGCATTCTAATTCAGTTATGTATATATGTACTCAGTTTATTTCCTTCTTGTATACTTGCATGTTTTAGTTTATTTATGTTTCTCGCATGCTTAGTACACTTCAAGTACTGACCGCATACTTTAAGTGCTATATCATTTTATGATATAGATTAAGGTGTCCAGACTAAGCCTGTGGTTAGACACACTCCTTTTCCATCTCAGCGGATTGTGGTGAGTCCTCATCTCTCGAGGAAGAGATCTATGTTTCTTATTTCAGTTATATATTTTAGTTTTTCAGACTTTAGGAGTTAGCTGGGGACCTGTCCCAGCAACTCATCAGTTTAGTAAAGGCTTTCAGACATGTGTAAACAGATTCAGTACATGTATTAGAGTTTTGTTAGATTATGTCTTTTGAGTTTTAAATTTGACTCTTACTGTTAGCTTCCGCTCAGTTATGTTTCTGTTAGCTATTTCTATTGTTAAGTGTTATGCTATGATTATTCCATGGGTCGACCAGGAGCCTCTCGGGGTTCCTTGTCCTATGTTATGGCTAGGGTGTAAACTCATGTCGTGACAAACTTGGTATCAGAGCAAAGGTTTAGAGTGACCTAGGGTGTCTGAAAGGCGCGTTAAGTAGAGTGTTCTTCATGGATGTGAAGTGTGCCACACTTATGATGAAGAGGCTATGAAACATTTAGGAATGTTCCCTTTTCTTCATGATTCCTATTGTGCGTAGAGTATAAAACTCTAATAGTTCCTCCCTTGACTCGTGCTTTACGCGCACGCAGATAATGCCTCCCAGACGAGCGAATGAAAGAAGAAATGGTAGTGGGTGCTAGCAAGCACCACCAGACCCAGCAAACCCGATGAACGACCATTTACTCATGCCGAGTTCCGGGCAACCGTTAATATGTTGGTGCAGGCTACGACAGTCCAGATTAATCAGCAAATGATGGCTCAGGTTCCCCAAAATGGGAATGTAGCAGCGACAAAGGTAAGAGACTTCCTCATAATGAATCCACAAAATTCTTCGGGTCAAAGGTAGACGAGGACCCATATGAGTTATTCGAAGAGATCTAGATGATCACCCGAATCATGGGGGTGACAGGAACTGAGAGCGTAGAATTAGCATCCTGCTAGCTTAAAGGAGTTTCTTATATATGGTTTTGCTAGTAGAGATAGTCTGGGAATTGAGCAGTCTCTGTAGGTTGGGATAAATTTGTGACTGCGTTCCTGGAAAGGTTTTTCCCTAGGGAGTTAAGAGAGGAAAAGGTGGCAGAAATCATCAACTTGAAATAGAACAGCATGATTGTCCAAGAGTATGCTTTGGAATTTTCGATTGTCCAAGTATGCACCGGAGATGGTAGCTGACCAGAGGGCTCGCGTGAGCAGGTTCGTGAACGGAGTGTCAGACTACTTGATGAAAGAATGCAGGAGCGCTATGTTGCAAAAGGATATAGATTTTAGACGTTTAGTGATATTCACTCAACACATAGAGGTAGAGCAGGTGAAAGAAAAGGAGAGAGAGGACAAGAGGGCCAGGGCAGGAGATTCTGAGTTTCCCCCGCAGAGGATGGGCAGTGGACACCACTCACAGTCCTAGCAGAAATCTTCAGCCCCAACACTTTCAACAGTCAGTGCTCCGTATAAACCCAAGGTAAGGGAGATTACGTATCCGTTGTGTACCAGTTGTGGGGAGCACCATCTGGGAGAATTCATGGCCGACTCATATGCTTATTTTTGGTGGGACAAGTTGGTCCATAAGCACCGGGATTGCAAAATGGCTAAGTGAGGCGAGAGTAGAGCCTCGACCACCTATTCAGTAGCTCCGATAGCCCGTCCATTTCAGGTTGGTGCATCATCTAGTGCGGGTGGTGGACAACATCAAAACCTGTCACACCCCAAAAGTTTCTAGGATCAGATTCCAAACCTAAAGCAAGAATTCAAATTGAAGATGGAAATTTGTAATGCCCTGTAAATTCAAATACTAGATCCGGGACTTAAATAAGAAAATATGGAAAATATACAGAAATTTGTCACAAAACAACTCACCTAACAGGTCGTTATTGGACCTAACGACTCTTTAGGACAGTCATGAGGAGGAGGATGGAGAAATGGTAAGGGAGAAGCGGTGCACCTAACAGAATACCTCACGAGTCGTGGTAAGGTCCCACAACCTGTTAAGTCACTCGTGGTCAGGCCAGGGTCAGGAAATTAAGAGTCGAGGCAGTGAGGTTCACGGATGGTGACCACGAGTCGTGGTCACCAGTAATGACTGGTTAGATCCCCTATTACCATCCTTGGTCAATTGTTAGTCAGTGCACCTAATGAGTGTCACTACGAGTCGTGGTCACTGACCACGACCTGTTAGGGTCACCTGACAGTTTTTCCCTACGACTTTATAAGGGATATTTAGTAACTTCCTATTCTCCTAAACTTCAAAATACGTTGTTTTAGTCATAATTTTAGACCTATTAATGGGGGAAAACGGTTCATTCCTCATTCCCACTCTAAGGTTTCAGAAAAATCATCATAAGCTCTCCTCTCAAGAACCCTTCAAGAAAGCCTAGGGTTTTCCTCCATTGCAGCAGTCCAAGATTTCTCCTTCAAGAAACATCAACTCAGGTATGTGGGAATTCAGCAAGGGAATTGTTCTTCCCTTGCGTCCCCCAAAACAATGAGTGAAGCCCTAGATTTTCGAATGGAGATTATCTGCGTATTAAATCGAATCTAGTCTGTGAAGTGTGACTTGGGTTGACTTTTCTAGTATTTATTATTGTCAAGATGTTGAGTAAATATCACATTGAAAAGAATGACTTTAGCCTTGGCATGAATAAGAAAGTTATAGCATTTCTTGTCGAATGTGACTTCTTTCATTCAAGAAATATTTGCCATATTATGAAAATCCCATGTTGTTGGAATGAGTTGAGTTCTCTGTTAACTGCTTAGTAGTTCAGTTAAGTTAGAACGTAGAAACTATTCAAAACTATTTAGGAATTTTCAACTAATCCATTTGACGTAAGTCTTTTCCAGAGGTATCAGTGGTGCCTCCCAGTTATCATAATTAGACTCAGAATCTAGTTTATTGGTCCATTAGGCGGTCATGACATTTTAGATATATAGCTCTGACTAGCCTCAGGACCCTAATTTATTTTACAGTTTGTTCTCAGACGGTTACAATGCTTCCAGATAAGTAGCTCTAACCAGTCTCGATCCCAGTTTCAGAATCTGGTCCGACAAGACTCTTAGGGTATTTCAAGTTATATGTCCCTGACTAGTCTTGGACCCCAGTTTAAAGCTATCAGCCTAGCAATTCAGTATAAGTTTTCCAATGAGAGTAGGACTTAGCATTGAGCAGCCGGGGTTCTAGCGCATCCAGGTTCCCAAAACTAGGTTGCTAGCGTAGGTTACAATATTACTTGGCCTGATTGGCCCCAGACTCTTATGATCACCCAGTTCATGCCTTTATACCCTAGAAAGGTATATTGGGTCCTACCAATGGGGTGTATACATCGGACTCCACGTCTAGCTCACGTGGTTAGATGTCGGTTATAGACTCTCCCACTAGTTAGTCCAGTCTAGTTTCAAAATAAGCAGCTCAGTTTAGTACGGTATCTTAGACTCAGAACTTTCAAACTTAGGGCATGCCCATCACCATCAGACAGGGTCATCGTGACAATTTCTGTTTATTTCAGTGGTTCAGTCCAGTATATTAGTCGGTTATTGCATGTCACTTCATTTTAGTATTTATATTCAGCTTTGTCTTCTCTCACCTACTCAGTACATTCAAAGTACTGATGCATACTTTTATGTTGTATCGTCTCATGATATAGTTGCAGGTTCTCAAACTCATCACCGTTAGTCACCACAGTTTAGATCCTCCACCTCAGCAGTTGAAGTGTGAGTCCTAATCATTCGAGGGCCTTATTTCATTTCTTTCAGTTAGTTCATTATTTTTAGCTAGACTTAGAGATACCTGGGGGCTTGTCCCAGCAACTCATCAGTTAGAGGGCTTTCAGACACAAAATTAATTTCAGACTTCAAATGTTCTTAAACTTTATAATCAGTTTTATTTTCATAAATGCTTTTGTACTATTGTTTCAAAGCTTCCGCTATATATATTTAACTCAGAATAACAGTGTATGATAGACCAGGAGTTGACTTTGGGTCACTTGTGACTTCAAGTACTGTGTCCCATCTAGGGTGTAGACTGGGGGCATGACAAAATTCTACCACAGAAAGAGTCATGGTATGACTCATTAGGTGACCCTACAAGTAGTGGTCAGACCCGTGAGGAGCAGTTAAGAGGTGCAACATGGTTCAATGACCACGGACAACGCAACAAGTCGTTAGGTAGACAATGACTCGGTAAGACGGCTGTTGGGTGAATGGAGATTAATGGTGAGGTGCTGAGGCAGTGGAGACCACGGAGGGAGGGATGAGTCGTCATGCACCTGATGACTCATCAAGTGACCCATGGGGAGAGAAGAGCAGAAAAAGGAATTCAAACAGTGTACTCACGACTTGGCCCCATGAGTCATTTCCTACCCCACGACTCGTGGGGACTGGCAGGGGGATTTTTCCTATGTTTTTTCGGGGGTGTTTTCATAAAATCCTACGTCATTTTGAGTATGAATATAGGACGTTTTTAAGGGGATAACTAGTCTAAACCCTCATTCCATCAAAAAAATCACTCTCAACTCTTCTTCCTCCTCTCTCTCAACACTCAAGGGTTCAACAAGGGTTTCCTCAAGGCTTCAAGGTGCAAGTTCGAGTGGGATTTCTCTTAATCAGGTATGTGGGTTTTTTTTCAACAAGGATATCCTTCCATCCTTGTGCCCTAAAATGTTTCATCAAAAATCCGATTTCCATTATTGTAGAAAAGCTTGACCTAGGGTTTTGATTGAGGGGTGATTTCTTCTATGTCTTCTATGAATTCTAAAACCCAATAGGATTCCAAGTTAATTATGCTTATGGAATTATTTTATTATCTTGAATTATGTGCTAGATGGTGAAAATGCGTGATTAGAGAATTTTCTTCATGAGATGGCTTAAACTCTGATTGGGATTTTATTATTGTTCACCCGATTATATCAATAACTTACAATCATGTCTAAAATATGTGAAGATCATAAGAATACCCATAAACTAGAATATACGATTTGATAAATATGTTGAGATGAGATTAGAATTTATGGGCTTGATCAATTGAATGTAAGTATGTGTTTTCATTATCTTTTTGATGAAACTATATTGGGTATGAGGTAACCTATGATAATGGAATAATTATCGTGTCTTTCTTATGAATTGGAGTAAATTTTGAAATGGGTTCTATGAAATGAAAATATATGCTTTTACCAGGATCTCGTCGTAAATGTTTAAGGTATGAGTTAAGTGTATGGGCTTTCTGTAAATCTGAAATTTATAAACCAATGTATCTATGCTAAAGTGTAAATTGTACCTATGGATCCTACATGACCCTATGTTATATGTTGTATGATATGAACTCGAAACTTGAATGTGGTGGAGGTGTGTAAAGTACGATATGAACAGATTGTCGTAAATGTAAGATGTGTGGATTAAATGATGATGTGGTACTATGACGGTATCAATTATGATGATAAAGCATGAGAATGATATTTTAGATTGTTGGGCTTGTTGTTAGTAGAAAGTAGCCCAAATCCTTTCTAAATGAATGTCGTATGATGAAACCAATAAATGCTAATGTTTCTGATTCGCTATAGTAGCATAGCCTAGATGTGTAATGACAGATCAGTCATCCTCATGTACTAGTCAGACATGGATTCTCCATAGCCGAGAATGTTTCCCTTAGTTAGTTAGGGACTCTTCGTAGCTTAGAATGTTTTTCTTAGTTCATTGGGGACTCTCTATCACTGAGAATGTTTCCCTTAGTTCATTCGGGACTCTCCATAGCTGAGAATGTTTCCCCTACTTCAGTTGGGACTCTCTATAGCAGAGAATGACTCCCTTAGTTTATGTTATCAGTGTGGCTCAGTTTTGTATAGTTCAGAGTTCAGTTTATAGAAGATATAACATAATGCAATGCAAACTCCTTTATTAGCAGATATCCAGTACAATGTATGACACTAGCTTCAGTGTCACAACCCGGACGTACACTCGAATCATAATCACGAGACAAGGAGCCCCAAGAGACCCCAAGTCAAACCATTGCATGAGCGTACATCTAATTCAATCACATAAGCGCAAGACTCAACATAGGAAAATGTAAAGACATCATAATTAAGGAGAAAGACAATACATAATCCATACATGACGACTGAATACAACTTGTAGTCAAAAAAGCCTCTAATCATGATAGACGGGTTGATGGGACAAATCCCCAACTAACCCAACAAAACAGAAGATGAAGGAAAAGCATAGAGTCTAAACATATGCCCCTCGGAACCTGAGGACCCACCAAATAAGCTAATAACTATCTCGGGAGCACTATTGAGGAGGGTGAGCCTGAGAGCCGGGTCTTGTATCATGAAACAATACATCATAGAAAATATGCGGTCAGTACTTGGAATATACTGAGTATGTAAGGTAAGTAAAAAGGACATTTAAAATATAGGAATCTCATAAATGATCATAAGAGTGGGACATCATGCTCATATCATAAATGTAGTACCATAACATAAGGCTTAAGATTTTCCAAAACATTCATAATGCAATCATAATCATAATCGTAGAGAAAAGCCTTGTTTAACATGAATTGAGCCCATATAAATAATCATAAATATGCATACATCATGAGAAACAGTGAGAGATTCTCTTAACCGACATACCCCATATGAGCACACATGAAGCCTGACCTGTAACCCTAGTTGGGAGGGTGTCCATACCTTGCCATGGGTTGAACCATGAAAGTGTGACGTCACCATGAAAAGGGCAATTGGGCCGGGGATAGTCCCATAGGAGGTCCCAACATACCTACGGTGGCACATAGTTTATGAGATCTGGGGCAGAACCTAGGCCCCGAACCCACTCGATGTTCGATACTACTCCCAAAACATATATAGTGCTCATTGATCTTGGGCAGAATTGCATGCACAAGTGATACTCAAATGCTTCAATTCGACTTGTTTATCTATCGTTATATGTACATTCTCATGTGATTTTTAGTTAAATGTGAATTTATACTAACCAACATGATTAGTGTTGTTTTGCAGGTAAAAGGAAATTTTGGAAGCTAATATACATGTTGGTGAAAATCGGGAGTGGACTTGGAAACAAGGAGTGGAATATGACAAGGGAGAGCAGCAAAAATAAGGGCTCCACGATGGAGCCGTGTCACGCTGCCATCGTCGAGGCATTCTGCCTCGGATGAAATAATTTTGGCAATTTCTAATCGAGGTTCGCGTTACCTCCATGACACGGAGGCAGTGCTTCACGATACACTCCGTGTCACATTGAGTACAATTACCTGGAACATCAAGTTCCAGTGAAGGTGCGCGATAGCACCGTGGCACGGAGGCAAGGCTCCACGATGCAAGCCGTGCCATGCTGAGGTGAAATTGCTGAGGAGCCGACTTCCAGTGAGGGTCTGCGATACCCCCGTGGCACGGAGGGAGTGCTCTGTGATACACTCTGTGCCACGTTGCTTGTTATTCCGGGAAAAATTCTCAAGAGTATAAATAGCACACTTAGGTTTTATTTTAAACATTTTGACTTAGTTAAGAAAGAACGTGGGTTACAAGCAGTTGAGAGGACGAAAATTCTAGGGTTCTTCTCTATCTCTCTCTCTCTCTCTTTTATCTCAATTGTTTGTATGAATTCTACTTATTTGATGATATTTAATCCACAAATGAGTGGCTAAATTCACTTCTTGCTGAGGTTAAGAACAATTGTAGTGGAATGTAATTGTTGATCATTCAGTTTTCATCTTTTCTTCAATGGTTGTTCTACCAATTATTGTTTTTACTGCATTAATGTTTGCCCAATGTTAATGTATATCCAGAACTCCAATTATGATTTTGAAAAGGAAAGAAATTGGACAGATGTGAACAGGTAGGATATGATCTTTTCTTAGTTTAGAAAATTAAGAATTGATTTACATTCAGAATAGAAATATATCTGAAAGTCTTATTAGTCAATTAATGAATCGGCTATGTATGGCTAGAACATGAAATTCTTTTATCACAGAAATGTAGATTAAGGTTCATGATTCTTAAATTGGATAAGAGTCGAAAGATCCAATCCATAGGCAATAATTCTTGACTAACAACCAAAGAAAAGATTAGCTGAATTGAATCAATAAATTACTTCCCTGCATGTTTGTTTTAACCTCAGCTTGTTCATTACTATTGTTCAGACTCAAATTATAATCTTAACTTAGATTTTTATTACTTAGCAAACTTAACTCTCAAAATATTATTTAATTGGTTGTCTGCATTCATAAAGACATAGTTCACTGACGCTTAAGTTAATTAGGACCGTAGTTCAGTCCCTATGGGATCGATACTTGGCTTTACATAAGCCACTTTACTACTTGTTCGACCACGTGCACTTGCGTGTAGTCACTACAGCACTGAACACTCATAGTATAACATACATGAATTCATGGGGTTGGAAGTCGATCGTGCGAAGATCGAAGTGATTGAAAAGTTACCACCACCTGTGTCAGTGAAGGGTGTTCGCAGTTTTCTTGGACATGTTGGGTTCTACAGACGGTTCATCAAGAACTTCTCTAAAATTTCTAGACCAATATGCAAGTTGCTAGAAAAAGAGGTGAAGTTTGAGTTTGATGAGGATTGTGTTAAAGCATTCGAGGAGTTGAAACAGAAGTTGATAGAAGCACCCATTCTCATTTCTCCGGATTGGGAGCAATCATTTGAATTAATGTGTGATGCAAGCGATGTGGCTTTAGGAGCTGTATTGGGGTAGCGGAGGAATAGAATTTTTCATTCCATACATTAAGCAAGCAAAACACTTGACGCAACCCAAGCCAATTATACAGTCACTGAAAAAGAGATGCTAGCATTGGTGTTCGCATTTTGTAAATTCAGGTCCTACTTGGTGGATTCTAAAGTAGTGGTGTATACCGATCATGCAGCGACTCAGTATCTGTTTAACAAGAAGGATGCAAAGCCCAGGCTGATTAAATGGATCTTGTTTTTACAAGAGTTTGACCTGGAGATTCGGGACAAAAAGGGGAGCGAGAATCAAGTGGCAGATCACCTATCGCGACTGGAAAGCCGGTTGCATGTGAAGGAAGGTGAAAACATCAAGGAAGAGTTCCCGGATGAGCAGCTCTTGGCAATAAGGGAAGCTGAAATCCCTTGGTATGCAGACATTGTGAATTTGCTGGTAAGTGGAGTCTATCCACCGGAGGCTATGGCTCAGCAAAGAAAGAAGTTGAGACATGATTGCAGGTATTACATTTGGGATGAGCCGTACTTGTTTAAGCAGGGACCGGATCGGGTGATGAGAAGATGCATTCCAAAGAGCCAGATTGCAAAAGTATTGAGGATTTGTCACTCATCATTGTATAGAGGGCACAACGGAGGCTAGCGGACAGCGCACAAGGTGCTACAGTCAGGTTTCTTTTGGCCTACATTGTTTAGAGACTCTATGGCATATGTAAAAATGTGTGATAGATGTCAAAGATCAAGCACAATTGGTAGAAGGCAGGAGATGCCACTGCAGCAGATATTAGAAGTAGAGATCTTTGATATATGGGGAATAGATTTAATGGGCCCGTTCCCACCGTCATTTGGTAATCATTACATCTTGGTAGCCATTGATTATGTATCAAAGGGGGTCGAAGAAATAGCTTGCCCCAGGAATTACAATAAGCTGGTAACGAAATTTGTGAAAAAGCATATTTTCACCAGGTTCGGGACACCCCGAGCCATTATCAGTGATGGAGGGGCTCATTTTGTAAATGCAAGTTTCAAGAATTTGCTAGCTAAGTATGGGGTGCGCCACAAGGTAGCAACAACATATCATCCCCAAACTAGTGGGCAAGTGGAGGTGTCGAACAGGGAAATCAAGAAGATTCTACAGAAGACAGTGAATGCACAATGAATTGATTGGTCAACCAAACTCGACTATGCGTTGTGGGCTTATAGAACTGTGTACAAGACACCCATTGGGACTTCTCCGTATAGATTGGTCTATGGAAAGGCGTGTCATCTGCTTGTGGAGCTAGAACATCGAGCTTTTTGGGCCGTGAGGAAATTAATCATGGATCCGGAGCTAGCAGGGAAGAAGAGGCTAATGCAACTCAGCGAAGTTGATGAGTTTGATTGGCATGCTTATGAAAGTGCCAAATACTACAAGGAGAAAATGAAGAAGTGGCATGATAGGCATATGGTGCATCAGATCTTTGAGCTGGGGCAGAAGGTGTTGCTATTTAATTCGAGACTGAAGCTATTTCCAGGCAAGTTGCGGTCCAAATGGTTAGGGCCGTTTGAAGTGGTGATAATGACCCCGTACGGGGAAGTAGAGTTGTGGCAAGAAGATAGAAGTGCCACATTTTTGGTGACTGGGCAATGATGTAAGCGTTATTGGGGTGAGGACGTTATTCGAGAGAAGATGTCCATCACTCTAGAGGATGATTGAGCATGAATGACGTCGAGCCGTGACGGTAAATCAGGCGCTGCACGGGAGGCAACCCGTGAATGTGTTGTAATAGATGAGTAGAACTATTTGAAAAAAAATAAATAAAAAGAGAAAAACAAAGAAAAATAAAAATAAAAATTTTTGTGTTGAAACCTATGAATTCTAACCAATTTCTTGTGGTGAAATGATTCTCAGGTGGAATGGAGGGCAAAAATGCAAAGAAACACAAAGGAAAAAAATCGAGGTGAGAAAATAAAAATTGGCACTTTACAGTGAGCCTGCGCGATAGCTCCGTCTCACGGAGGAGGTGCTCCGCGTTACCCTCCGTGACACATTGAGGCTTGTTCCGGATTTTTTAAAAATCCAGAACACTGGCGCGATGGCTCCGTGTCACGGAGGGGGTGCTCCGCGTTACCCTCCGTGACACGTTGAGGGTTAATTCGCGTCGGGTCACACTGGATCACCGGGTAACCCGCACGAAAAATACCTTTTAAAACCCAAAATCCCCTCATTTTCTTCCTATTTCTTCATTTCCTCCCCGACCCATATCCAAAAACCCCTTCTCCCTCAACGTGACACGGACCTAGGCATCAATTTTCTTCAAGTTTTCTTAAATTTCATCAAATTAAAGGTATGTTCTTGAACTCTACCTCATTTTTGCTCAAATTTTTTATTCTTGGATATGTTTGGTGATTGAACCTTTCCCTAAGTGAGAATTAAGCTTGAATTCACTTGAGTTATGATTGAATGATGTTCCTAGTATCGGTTTGAATATATGAACTCAATGATTGCATGTTTTATTGAATTCTTGCGAAATTGATAGCTAGGGTTGAAGATTGAATAGGAAGAAGACTAAATTCTTTTAAATGATGAAAAACTTGGGTTTTGCATGTTGGGTGAAGTGAAATATATTGTGATTGATGTTTCATATGCTAAAGTAGAAGGATTTTTGGGAAAATGCAATTGGAGAATTACATAGGTTGTTGAAAAATTTCGAAGTGTTATGAAGTTGAAATTGAATCGATGGAGAAATTTGTAGTTGTTGTACGAAGTCTGAGTAGTACATAGTAATTGTTTCATCGACTCATATGAATTCACTAAGCATGTTGAATGTTAAGAATTGGAAAATCATGAATGTCTTGTCGAATTGTTTGGATTGCGGCTGAAGACTAAGTGTGGGGTGACCAAGTAAACCCAACCTTAGTTGTAGCTAAATATGACTTGAATAACATTGGGACTGTCTGTTTGAATGTACAGGAACAATGTCAGGCAGACAAGACAAGGGCAAGGGCGCATCCACATCGGGCGCTAGTAGAAAAAGGGTGAGAATGGGAACAGTAGTTCCAGCAGCACCAGTGGTTCCGCGAGGCCAACGCCGACAATACGGAACCCGATGGGTGACTGATGAGGGGAAGAAGTTGTATGTGAAACACAAAGAAACCAAATACTTCCCAGAGGAGTAGATAGCACGGGAGCCGTTGGCACAGGAATTCCCGCGGATTGTACACCGGATTGACACCGCTGGGCTGAACTTCATCTTCGAAGAGCCCAGGGAGTGCAATATCCATCTTATCTGGGAGTTCTATGCCAACTGGAACCCGACCCTACGCAGTCACACCATAAAAATCAGGGGGTAGGTTGTTACTTTTGAGCCCCATCATTTGAATGCAATTCTGGGGGTGCGGGACACAGACGCTCATGTCCTTAGGCAGCTGAACATCACTCCACCCTATGCGGACATCAGACGCACCCTATGTGGAGCCCGATCGACAGCAAGGTGGAGTAGGCACAAGGAGAGGGGCTACTATCAGACATTGCCCTACTCTCAGATGAACCGGGAGGCCCAAATTTGGCTGAAGATTGTGTGTTTCTACCTTATCCTGGGGGTGCACATGACAGATGTCACCCGGGATAGAGTGTGCTTGGTGTATGCCCTGATGAAGGGGCTAGAAATCAATGTTAGGGCGGTAATCATCTCCGCATTGAAGAGAGCCCGACTACATCAGGGGCATAAAAAGGGTTCGGTGGTTTTCTTAGCACGTTCCTGAGGGGCCATGATATTGAGGAGGAGGCCCTCGATTACATCCCACAGATTGACAGGCGTGCCTTGGATGTCAATCAAAAACCAAGGCACCTGACACTACTTATGGGCCGATGCTCACACTAGCCGAGCGACATGCTCGGGATGACCAGTATATGGCCCGCATGTACGGGATGCAGATGTTGCAGCTACGCATAGGCGTGAGGCCGGCAACAGAGGATGAGCTTTGGAAGCTCGAGTTGTATTACCCTTTTGGCGAGAATTCCTGGGCTCTATGTAGAGTGAGGCCCGTAGATGATGATGTCCCTACCAATGAGGAGACACCCTGGGAGGACTCAGATGTTGAGTCAGACGAGGACGGCGGGGGCGATTCGGATATGGGAGATGAAGCAATGACACCTGATGAAGAAGTTGAATACTTCGATTGATCAGGGAGTTTCACTACCCAACCTTTGTGATATGTGAAATTATGTGAACACTGGGGACAGTGTTCGGTTTAAGTGTGGGGTGGGAGTAGTTAGGTGCCAGCTGCTTTGTTTATGTTTTTTTTCTTGTTGTTGTGCCTGTGCAAAATGTGACCTTATGACTCTGTGTTGTGTGTTCTGTAATTAAGTTTGTGTTGAAATGAATGTTGAGTTGTTGTGTGTTGTGTTGAGCTACTGTTGATTGTGTTGTGTAAATATTGGTCAAATTAAAATTTTTATCTTTTTCTATCAAATTTTTTCAAAATTTTTTATGTTGGGTTTCTCGACCTTAGTTTTCGGTGCTTTTACCAAGAATAGTCCCATTGAACCGAAGTCATAGATAGAGAACGTTCCCTATGATGGATGGATGAAGACCATCTTAAGGGAAATGTAGTCGATAGGAGTAGTTTTTTTCTCTCTTTTCATTCTTTTGTGTGTTTCCCAAACGTGTTGCTACTTCATGGTTCGGAGTTCTTGCTACTTGTTGTACATGATATTAAGATGCAGAGGTGATTCGTATGAAAGCATGCAAATGTGTAAACATGTTGAGATACCTAGGCCATAGAGTTCGATTCCTTATGATCGAGGCTTAATAGTGAATTCTTGTAATTAGCTGATTGAAGGGTCTGTGAATATGTCTTGAGTTGAGCATGTGCAATGAGTGTGAAGTGAGGTTTCGATTATTCCATGCTATTGTGAAGTGTCTAGAACTTGCCCAGTGTGTGTATTAAATGAAATGAAGGATGTGTATTGTAGGAAAGGATGTAGGCATTTCTTTGAATAAACCGAAAGTTTCTCCATTATCATACCTACCTTGAATGTGCATCCTAGTTAGCCCCATTGAGCCTTTAGCCTATTTTTTCTTTTCTGTGAAGAGGTAAAACCGAGCCTAATCCCTTATTTTCATTAGCCGTGAATTTGATCCAAAACTCTTAAGCACTAAAGAATAACAATTTTCCCACAGTGTAAAGGAGTGAGAATTGTGAAACGGAAGGAAAGAGGAAGTTGTGAAAGTTAAAGAAAGGTCAAAGGTGCACTTGCTGAAATTAAATAAAATAAAGATGTATAACAAATCTTTGATAGTAAGTCGAGTATGCTTAAAGTAATGGGAACAAAAACAAAGAAAAAATTTCAAGAATGAGAGGATGAAGGAAGAAACAATGCCCATAATGATGGTGGGATGTATTGAAAAGCGCTTAAGGAAGCTAGTTGCTATTATTGGTTAGCCCAATATTTAGTAGTTCCTTAGCTTACATTACAACCCGTCAAGTCCTACGTGATCTTACATCACACGTCCTTATATTAGTGGAGTAATACACTAGAGGCAAGCCTATGGTTCATGACATGATGCATGTGAATTCTTTGGGAGAGAGAGCGAAATCGTCTTCATATACCCCTACATGTAGTGATTTTGAAATCATATGATAGTAAATGGGGTAATTCTCTTGTGTGGTCAGGGCACATGCTTGACGAGAGATTAAATTTCGTGTCAGATGTCTTGATCAGTTGATTTGCACGAGTTTACCAGGATCGAGAATTGATTCTTGATCTTAAGAGATCTTAATGTGATGTACTTCATTGTATTGATGAGACCATGCATGTTTTCTTAATGATTTGCTATATTAAATAATCGGTATAGCCGTAGCTTGAACTGTCGAGCCAAAGTGGAGCTTTGCATTATCTCCGTGACACGGAGGCAGTGCTTCGCGATGCACTCCGTGTCATGTTGAGTACAATTACCTGGAACATCAAGTTGTAGTGAAGGTGCATGATAGCATCGTGGCACGGAGGCAAGGCTCCGCGATGCAAGCCGTGCCACGCTGAGGTGAAACTGCTGAGGAGCCGACTTCCAGTGAGGGTCCGCGATACCCCCGTGGCACAGAGGGAGTGCTCCGCGATATACTCCATGCCACGTTGCTTGTTATTCCTGGAAAAATTTTCAAGAGTATAAATAGCACACTTAGGTTTTATTTTAAACATTCTGACTTGGATGAGCAAGAACGTAAGTTACAGGCAGTTGAGAGGATGAAAATTCTAGGGTTCTTCTCTATCTCTCTCTCTTTTATCTCAATTGTTTGTATGAATTCTACTTATTTGATGATGTTTAATCCAAAAATGAGTGGCTAAATTCACTTCTTGCTGAGGTTAAGAACAATTGTAGTGGAATGTAATTGTTGATCATTTCATTTTTCATCTTTTCTTCAATGGTTGTTCTACCAATTCTTCTTTTTACTTCATTAATGTTTGGCCAATGTTAATGTATATCTAGAATTCCAATTTTTGATTTTGAAAAGGAAAGAAATTGGACAGATGTGAACTGGTAGGATATGATCTTTTCTTAGTTTAGAAAATTGAGAATTGATTTACATTCAGAATAGAAATATATCTGAAAGTCTTATTAGTCAATTAAGGAATCGGTTATGTATGGCTAGAGCATGAAATTCTTTTATCACAGAAATATAGATTAAGGTTCATTATTCTTAAATTGGATAGGAGTCAAAAGATACAATCCATAGGCAATAATTCTTGACTAACAACCGAAAAAAATTAGCTGAATTGAATAAATAAATTACTCCCCCGCATGTTTGTTTTAACCTCATCGTGCTCATTACTAATTTTCAAACTCAAATTATAATCTTAACTTAGATTTTTATTACTTAGCAAACTTAACTCTCAAAATATTGTTTAATTGGTTGTCTGCATTCATAAAGACATAGTTCACTGACGCTTAAGTTAATAGTACCGTAGTTCAGTCCCTGTGGGATCAATACTTGGCTTTACATAAGCCACTTTACTACTTGTTCAACCACGTGCACTTGCGTGTAGTCACTACAGCACCGAACACTCATAGTATAACATACATGATTTCATGGGCTAGTTAAATCATGATAATAATAAATATAGTTGTACATACGTGAACTAGCTATGAAACGAGGCCCGTGAGTCGGCCAGAACATAATTCATTATTCATAAGGTTCATACATACTTCTAAATCATGCATATAGCTTGGAATTCATAAATCCAATATGGATAATTTCATAAATCCATAATTCAAATCGTAAACCATGTTGGGTTTGTAAATATCATCATTTGAAGAGAAGATCATAAATCGATTCCTCATGGGGCATGCATAATCAGGCTTAAATACATAGAACTTCCAAATCAATAATATTATAATTAATTTAAATCACAAAATCTGATTACAACCCATAGATTATGATATGATTTTAGAATCACAAAACCCAGAATCAAATCATTAGATTTGAAGTAAATCGAATTCAAAACCCCACGAGTTTTTGTAGAAATTTTAGCAAAATCGAATAGGAAGGGCATGGGTGTGGAAGAAACCACCCATTGAGAACCTTATATACGTGGGAATATCTAGTTCTTAACCTCTCTTGATAACCCAAGAATAAATTGCAATGAATTGATGAGTTCTAAGCATGAATCACGCTCCCAACTCCCCTACCTTGCATGCATGAAAGAATGAAGTGAAAAATAAACTTAACCCCTTTAAATTTCCCTATTCATAACCCAAAACGTCGTAGCTTAGGCCTTAGGATCTTAGGAATTTACGAAAAATCCCTTACTAATTCGCATAAAATAACTACCAGGGGACGCAGATGGGTGACCTGGCGACTCGTTACAAGCCCACATGACTCATCACCTTGCTCGTCAGGTACACTGTCTTAACTATTCATTCGGCGTCCTAAGGAACGACATAACCACTCGTTACGGGAGGCCATGAGTCGTGACCACCACTCTTCAAGTGCACTGCCTTTCTTTTGCCAATTGATTAAAATTTACCCAACGACTCACACCATGACTCATTGCCTGACATGATGAGTCGTGGTCTCCTTCCGTTAAGTACACTGCCTTGCCTTTTATATTTTTCTTATACCTTCTCCCCACAGATGACCTAACGACTCGTGGTGTCTGACCATAAGTCGTTCCTAATCCCATAGGCATCCCTTTTTCCTTAATCTTTTTCCCATTCTCCCATGCCTCCCCACGAGTCACCTGACGACTCGTGGGCTCTTCTCACGAGTCGTCCAACAACTTATCCTGTGCCTGCAACCCAAATTTTCAGTTTTTCCCCATTTCAACTCCCGAGTCCGATCTTTGAATTCTTGGGGTATACAATTAGCTCCAACTCTCATATTATGTTTAGTACATGACCCTTACATATGAGTGATGATGCTTCAGAATATGAGTTCCAAATGCAAGGTTCATGTTAATATGTGTATATGACTCACACAAGGCTTGTTGCATTCTAACTCAGTTATATGTCGATGTACTCAGTTTTTCCTTCATATATACTTCTATGTTTAGTTTATTTATGTTTTCCCTCATGCTCAGTACATTCCAAGTACTGACACATTATTTATGTGGTATATTATTTCATGACATAAATTCAGGTATCCATACTAAACCCAGTGGGTAGACATGCTCTTTCTTCCATATCTGCGCATTGTGGTGAGTCCTCATCTCTCAAAGATGAGGTCCATGATATTATTTGGTTGTATTTCAGTTTTAGAATTTAGGAGTTAGCTAGGGACCTATCCCAGCAACTCATCAGTTTAGTAGAGGCTTTCAGACAGGTGTAATCAAATTTAGTCTATGTATTAAGTTTTGTTAGCTTATGTCAAAATTTGACTCTTAAAATTAGCTTCTGCTCAGTATGTTTCTGTTATCTATTTACACTGTTAAGTGTTATGCTATGATTATGTCATAGGTCGACTTGGAGCCTTTCTGGGTTCCTTGTCTCGTGTTACGACTAGGGTGTAAACTCGGGTTGTGAAAAACTTGGTATCAGAGCAAAGTTTTAGAGTGTCCTAGGGTGTCTGAAAGCCATGTTAAGCAGAGTATTCTTCATAGGTGTGAAGCAAGCCACACTTATGATGAAGAGGCTAAGAGACGTTTTAGGTATGTTCCCTTTACTTAATGATTCTTATCATGCATGGAGTATGAAACTCTAAACAGTTCCTCCTCTGGTTCGTGCTTTACTCATTCGCAGGTAATGCCTGCTAGAAGAGCAAATGGAAGAAGGAATGGTAATTTCCGCCAGCACGAACTCCAGCCCCGGCGAACTCGATGGACGATCATAATACCCATGTCGAGTTCCGAGAAACCCTTAATATGTTGGCACAAGCCATGACCGCCCAGATTAATCAGCAAGCAATGGCTCGTGTTCGCCAGAATGGGAATGTGGCAGCGACAAGGGTAAGAGACTTTCTTCGAATGAAGCCACCCCAGTTCTTAGGGTCAAAGGTGGATGAGGACCCGTATGAGTTCTAGGTAGAAATACAGAAAATTACCCAAATCATGGAGGTGACGGGAATCGAGAGCACATATTTAGACTCCTACCAGCTAAAAGGAGTCTCTTATATATGGTTTTGTCAATGGTTAGACAGTGGGGGAATTGGAGCAGGCCCCGTAGGTTGGGATGAATTTATGACTGCGTTCCTGGATAGGTTTTTCCCTAGGGAGTTAGGAGAGGCAAAGGCGGCAGAATTCATCAACTTGAAACAGAATGACATGACTATCCATGAGTACACGTTGGAATTTACCCAATTATCCAAGTATGCACCGGAGATGGTAGCCGACCAGAGTGCCCGAGTGAGCAAGTTCATGAACGGAGTGTCAGACTCCTTGGTTAAAGAGTGCAGGACTGCCATGTTGCATAAGGATATAGATTTTTTAGATTTGGTGATATTCACTCCAGAAATGGAAGCGGAACAGGTGAAGAAAAAAGAGAGAGAGGCTAAGAGGGCCAGGATAAGAGATTCAGAGTTCTCCCCGTAGAGGATAAGTGGTGGACACTGCTCACTTTCCTAGTACAAATCATCAGTCCCAGCACTTTTGAGTGTCAGTGCTCCGTAAAAACCCAGGGTAAGGGAGATTACGTATCCATTATGTACCAGTTGTGGGAAGCACCACTTTGTAGAATGCATGGCCAGCTCAGATGTTTGTTTTTGGTGCAGCAAGTTGGGCCATAAGTATCGAGATTGCGTTGCGGCTAAGTGAGGTGCGAGTAGATCCTAGGCCACCTCTTCAGTAGCTCTGATTGCCTGTCTATTTCAGCAAGGTGCATCATCTAACCCGGGTGCCGGACGATGTCAAAACCGCTTCTATGGAGTAGCAGCAACCTAGGATAAGGACAAGTCACCACTAGTAGCCACAGGTATGTTGTGAATTTTGTGTTACTCTTTGCATGTTTCCAGCCCCAGAACCCCGTTAATGATTAAGGAGCTCTGTGATGGTTGTTGAGAGGAGATTGTCGATGTGTGATGTGAATAGCTGTTAGTGTAGGGCTTGTAGTGAAGGTTAGAGGTGAAAGAGAAGCTAGAAGTTAGTGATGTAGCCCCGACCTTAAGAAAGATTCAGGGGCCTTAGAATGAAGGCTTTAATATAAGGGGGAGATGGTAAGTATGTATGACAAGTAAAATGTTGAGTAAGCTAGTAGGGGAGCTCCAGCCCTAACAGCTACTATATGTCAATTCCTTCAGGTTCAGGTAACTTCTTTTATGTTTCAGTTGAAGATATGTTATACCCATCCCTATGTGCACATTCTTAGGATTTCTAGATAACCGTTTCAAACAGCGATGCCAGTCTTTCTCTACAAATCCTTAAGGTTCAACTTCATGTTATAAATCAGCTATGTGGGTTAACTCATGTGCTCCAGTATGATCAGCTCGAGATCAGTCTTTAGAAGTTGTTTTAATAGCTCAGTAGGATAAGGTTGACTCATCTATATGCTCAGCTATAGTTGTTATGAATGATTCGTGCTCATGATACCTTTACTTTCAGTTAGATCAAAAGTCATGAAGTCTAATCCGTAATAGAAAACAATTTGAGAATGAAGGTTCTGTCCATATCAGCTCTATGGCGGTTAGAGGGGAAAAATCCTTCTAAGTGCCCTATATAGTTTCATGTTAGTTTCATGTCTTTCAGTCCCTCTTGTGCCCTAGCATGCATGTATTATTTAGATGTTCAATTCAGATATGTAAGATCAGCCGGCATCGGATATTTCATTAGTTTAGCTGTAATTGATCAATTTTTTTATTTCAGTTCTATCCCTATCCTTTCAGTATGTGTAGCCAGCATTCATGGATGAATGTTCCCCAAAGGGAAGATATTGTAACACCCAGAAAGTTTCTAGGATTAGATTCCCGACCTAAAGCAAGTATTCAGACTGAAGGTGGAAATTTTTCCATAGAACGAGTTGTGGTACGACTCATTAGATGACCCCACGAGTCGTGGTCCGACCCTTGAGGAGTAGTCAAAAGGTGAAGCATGGTTAAGTGACCATAGATGACCCAATGAGACGTTAGGTAGACAATGACTCATTAAGTCGGCCATTGGGTGAATGTTGGAGATTAGTAGTGATGTCCCGAGGTAATGGAGACCACAAAAGGAGGGACGATTCATCATGCACCTGATGACTCATCATGTGACCCATGGGGAGAGAAGAGCAGAAAAAAGAATTCAACCAGTGTACTCCACAACTTGGCCCCATGAGTCATTGCCTACCCCACGACTCGTAGAGTGCCTAGTGGGGACTAGTCGGGTGATTTTTCCTACATTTTTTTCCAGGTTTATTTTTATAAAATCCTACACTTCTAACTCCTAAACTACACCATTTTGAGTATGGTATGGGATGCTTTTAAGGAAATAACTAGCATAAACCCTCCTTTAATCAAAAAATCACTCTCTACTCTTCTTCCTCCTCTCTCTCAAGACTCAAGGATTCAACAAGGGTCTCCTCAAGGCTTCAAGGTGCAAGTTCAAGTGGGATTTCTCTTAATCAGGTATGTGGGATTTTTTCAACAAGGATATCCTTCCACCCTTGTGCCCCAAAATGTTTCATCGAAAACCCTATTTCCATTATTCTAGAAAAGCTTGACCTAGGGTTTCGATTGATGGGTGATTTCTTTTATTTCTTCTGTGAATTCTAAAACCCATTAGGATTTTAAGTTAATTATTCTTATGGAATTATTTTACTATCTTGAATTATGTGCTAGATGGTGAAAATGCATGATTATAGAATTTTATTCATGACATGGCTTAAACATTGATTGGTATTTTATTATTGTTCACTCGATTGTATCAATAATTCGTAATCATGTATAAAATATGTGAAGATTGTCAAAATTTCCTTAAAAACTGGAATATAGGATTTGATAAATATGTTGAGATGATATTATAATTTATGGGCTTGATCAATTGAAAGTAAGTATGTGTTTTCATTACTTTTCCAACGAAACTGATAGGGGTATAAGGTAAACCTATGATAATGACATAATTATCGTATCTTTCTTATGAATTGGAGTAAATTTTGAAATGGGTTCTATGAAATAAAAATGTATACTTTTACCATGATCTCGTCATAAATGTTTAATGTATGAGTTAAGTGTATGGGCTTTCCACAAATCTAAAATATATGAAACAATGTATCTCTGTTACAGTGTAAATCAGACCTATGGATCGTACATGACCCTATGTTTATATGTTGTATGTTATGAACTCAAAACTTGAATGTTGTGGAGGTGTGTAAAGTACGATATGAATCTACAAATGTTCGTAAATGTAAGATGTGTGGATTAAATGATGATCTGGTACTATGACGATAAATTATAAGGATAAAGCATGAGAATGATATTTCAGACTATTGGGCTTGTTGTTAGTAGAAAGTAGCCCTAATCCTTTCTAAATGAATGTTTTATGATGAAACCAATAAATGTTCATGTTTCTGATTAGCTGTACTCACATAGCCTAGATGTATAATGACAGATCAGTCCTCCTCATGTGCTAGTAAGAGATGGACTCTCCAAAGCCGCGAATGTTTCCCTTAGTCAGTCAGGGACTCTCCATAGCCGAGAATATTTCTCTTAGTCAGTCAGGGACTCTCCATAGCTGAGAATGTTTCCCTTCGTTTAGTCGGGACTCTCCATAGCTGAGAATGTGTCCCTTAGTTCAGTCAGGACTCTCCATAGCAGAGAATGTTTCCCCTAGTTTAATTGGGACTCTCCATAGCAGAGAATGACTCCCTTAGTTTATGTTATCAGTATTGCTCAGTTCCTTATAGTTTAGACTTTGGTTTGAAATAGATGTAGCATAATGCAATGTAGACTCCGTTATTAGTAGATATCCAATACAGTGTATGACACTAGCTTCAGCTTCAACTCTCATATTATGTTAAGTACATAACCCTTACATATGAGTGCAATGATGCTTCCGAATATGAGTTCCTAATGCATGGTTCATGTTGATATGTGTATGTGACTTAGACAAGGCTTGTAGTATTCTAACTCAGTTATATGTCGATGTACTCAGTTTATTTCCTTCTTGTATACTTGAATGTTTAGTTTGTTTACGTTTTCCCGCATGCTCGGTACATTTAAAGTACTGACCACATACTTTATGTTCTATATCATTTCATGACATAGATTCAGGTATCCAGGCTCAGCCCAGCGGGTAGACACACTGCTTTTTCTATCTTAGTGAATTATGGTGAGTCCTCATCTCTCGTGGACGAGGTCTATGTTCTTATTCGGTTATATTTCACTTTTCAAACATTAGGAGTTAGCTGGGGACCTGTCCAGCGATTCATTAGTTTAGTAGAGGCAGACAAGATTAATCAGATTCATCCTATGTATTAGAGTTTTGTTAGATTATGTCTTTTGAGTTTTAAATTTGACTCTTACTGTTAGCTTTTGCTCAATTATGTTTTTGTTAGCTATTTCTATTGTTAAGTTGTTATACCCCGTAAAATTCCCGACACATAGATGGCCTATTTGCGTATTGGTTAAGAGTATTTGAAAGTTATACATGCTAGAAAAAGGCCCGGGAAAGGACCGGAGGAGAAACCTGTCGAACCATCGCGGAAGGAGCCGGGGCAGAGCCCCTCCGCGATGGCAACGTGTCACGGAGGTGGAGCCTCCGTGTTGGCTCCGTGACATGTTGGCCCTGTCCAGGCCCAACTATACAAGCCCTCCACTTCGTTTTAAATTTTATATTTCATATAATTTCTAGAGAAGTCGAGGGAAAAATATAGAGGACGAAGATTCCATTGAAATTTCCTTCCGATTACGCCGTCAAACGCGGTCCAAACTCGAATTAACTCCAGATACCGAGTTATTTAGCAGCAAGGAGCATTCCTACGGATTTAGTTTCATGAAATTCGGCCGATGAATCGTCGTGCTACCGAACTAAGGTAAGTGGAATTGCTCCAAAATAGTGTCAATAAACTCCTAGCCTTAAAGTGAATATTTCTCCCTTCTGGACTTTCGAGAATAGCGAGTTTTTGACCGTCTTTCGATAAGCCAAAGTTTAGGCTATAAATATATCGGAAGTGACGTTTTCTTTTAGAATATTGGTGTATTTAGTTCTAATTGACATGTATATGGATGTAGTTGGGAGAAACAACAGAAGTACCGACAGAAATCACATCGGTCAGTCGGTTACTCAGAAACTAGGTAAGTAAAGTTATTCTTTCGGCAAACCAGGAAGTACAGTCTAGAAAATAAATAGAATAAAGGCTATTAATAGATACCCAGCGTACAGGAACGATTATATTACAATTCCCAGCAAGCATGTTAGTATATCATTACGTATCATGCGATAATCAGAATAATGGATAGTCAGATGATTTCAGATAAGTAATGTGGTATCCTCTAGTAGCTCAACATGTTCTTACGTAATACCTAGAATGGAAGTTGTAAAAGCAGTATAATGAATTAGCAAGATTACAGATAATATGTATTACATTTGTTGAGATTGTATCCGGTAATAGATGGCACGTCTTATGTTATTGAGCTAAGTCCAGTTATAGATGGCATGTTCTATGTTATTGAGTTATATCTAGATATAACCAGATCAGTAATCAGATATAGAAATAGCTCCAGACACCGATATAGCTCCAGATACAGATATAGCTCTAGAAACAAATAAAGGCCAGGTAGCAGTTAGCCCAACAATCAGAAACAGTGCAAAATAGAATATAGCATCAGTTGTTTAATACGGACTGACCTTGAAATAAAAGAAGAGAATATGGTCAGTATTTTTCATTTGAGTATGCTTGCTATGTTTGTGTTTTGGATGTTGAGACTTGTTATGGCATCTGGGTACCTTTAGCATCCCCCCACCGCCCCTGTTTTATAGCTGTGTCGATACGAGATTCAGATACCACCACCAGTTGGGCGATGTCGTCCGCCTAGAGGACAATGATGGCCGACCACCATGATAATACGGTCCAGATTACCCTGTTTATAGGGGCAGAATACTCTGTGTGCGCTTGTGGTCGGGGGCAGTTTCAGATACAGATTTTTATAAAATTACCCTGTTGCGTGCTTGCACCTAGGGGCAGTTTCAGTCACAGATACAGCAGCAGATTACCCCGTGAGCGCTTGCGCCTAGAGGTAGGAGTCTTCGGACTCAGACACAGTTTATTGTCAGAGGCCAAGGCCTAAGCTACATACCCAAGGGGGCCAGTAGGAGGAGCTCACAGTTATGAGATGAGTGGAGTGACTTATTTTTGGTTGGTTTAGACCCAGGTAGGGGTAAATAGATTGTTCTATTGGTTGGCACCTTCTGGCTTATGGGGGTCGGTCAGGTATTGTGTGTATTTATATGTATATCTATATGTGCTATTAGATGCTGATAGATAGTAGGACAACACGTCGTCAGGTACGCCCAGTTTAGTTACAGAGTAAGTAAATTCTTCCCAGTTATTCTCAGCTAGATAGACTCAGCTACTTCCTGCTTGTATTTCATGTTGTTGTTGTTACCCATTTCAATTGTATATTTTAGTTCGCTTTACATGCTCAGTACCTGTGGTACTGACGCTTGTAGGGGCGCTGCATTGCTTGCCTGCAGGTACAGTTAGATGAGGAGTCGATCCCTCGTGATCCAGTCAGCAGAGTTGTCAGCTCCTATCCTCCGAAGCTAGACATTCGGAGGTTGCTCCCATTTCCTTTGTGATTACAGTTTGGGTAGATCGGGGCCCTGTCCCGATCATTCTATTATTACTTTCTAGAGGCTTGCAGTTTGATGTTTCCCTGTGGTAGTGGAGCCAGTCGTGTGGGGCCGTGCATGTATATATGTGTTTGGTTGATTATGTTGGCCATGCAGGGCCATAGTCTGATAGTAGTGGTGACCTTGCTGGTCACATAGTTATTCAGTATTCTATTGTTATGTTACAGATAACTAGACAACATGGTGGCCTTGTCGGCCCGCATAGGTTTCCCCTTTGTAAGTATGTTTCTGGTTAGCTGAAGTTTTACACAGGTGGCTATAGGCCAGTCGACCGGAGGCTGTGTTTACAACCGCTATATAGCCGGTTCGTTTCTTGAAATAGAGCCAGAGTCAGCCAAAGCACCAGATATGCTCAGGCTGGACCGTTTAGCAGCCCAGAGTCTAGCAGGCACCAGGTGCCCGTCATACCCCCCAAGGTGGGGTGTGACAAACTTTGTATCAGAGCAGGTCGTGTCCCAGGGAGTCTGCAAGTCGTGCTAAGTAGAGTCTTGTCTATGGATGTGTTGTGCACCACATACTATAGGCAGGAGGCTGCAAGGCATAATAAGATGGTTACTCTTTCTTCATATTCAGTCGTGTCGTAGAGTAGTGTAGTATAGGGTTGAGTCCCAAAACTTACCATATTCTTTGAATACAGATACAAGTCAGACCAGCGAAATCCTATCCCAGGCAGAAGATCAAATATAGCAACAGGAGAGAGCACCAGCCAGTTACAAGGTAACTACAACAGCAGGAGGAGGTAACAGGGACCTCCCAATGTTTTACCTTTATCGGTACCATCCCCAGTATATGTCGATAACTTCAGAATAGGAAGTCATAAGCATAACGTACAAGTGAGTTGATTTATTTGTTAGATATATAAGATCTGATTAAGATAATAGACAATATTAGATTATCAGATAAGTGTGAGAAAGAGAGGGAAATGTAGGATTCCCACCTCCATCCTTTCATGTGTGGTACAGTTCCATGTCTTCTTCTTGTTGCAGTAAGGAAAATCCAATCCTACCACTTAGTTTTGATCCCAGTATAGCAAAGGGCATAAGGATTGAGACAATGTTGCCCAAAGTAGGCAGTAAGTGAAAGGTGGATTGGTTGATTCCAAAAAGTGTTAGAAAGAGTAAGGAGCCCTTATGATTATGTAAGTTGTGCATACCCTCACGGTAATAAGTCAGAAGAGCAAGTAAGACTACTAGCTTACTCGAGGTGGGCGTAGGAGATCCGTCAATGATGGATTCCCAGTAAGAGTGAAGTTCAAGTCAGAAAAAGGTTGAATCCGCCGTAGCATGCTAACGACGGCAGGGTATGTCTGCAAGATAATAGTTATAATCTTAGCGGTGATATCGAAAGACAGGGAGATTATATGAATAAGATGGGTCGGACTGCAAGTCAGAAGAAGTATAGGTTGGAACTTGACTGGCAACCTTATTGACAATGTAAGGCAGGTACCTGGAACCCCAGAACTCAGTTTAAGGAAGATGAGGGTGAAGAGCATGAATACTAGATTTTGAGGGGAAAACAGAAACCAACTCAAGATTGATAGAACATCATGTATTAAGGACTAAACCTCAGACGAATAACAAAGAGATAGTAAGATTTTAGTTTAGAATGTTGCGGTACGTCCGTCTAAGGAGAAGGTAAGAGGGTACCGACCTAGAGACTCCAATCTAGTGTGGCCCAAATGAGATGAAAATCCAATGAAATGATACGAGTGGATATGAGATATCATTAGACCGTAGAAGCGGTATATCGTGTGAAGTATGAAATTCAGTAAAACATGTCAGAGATTGCGTATCACCACAAAATTCAGTATGTATTGTACATAGTTGTTGATATGTATATATGTACAGATAATAGATATGATGTGAGTAGTTGGCTATAGGGGTTACAGTCACACAGATTTTGGTTAGCTGCTAGGAAATATATATAGATCGTACTACAGGACCCCTCACCAAAAAAGGGGGCATGTTAAGTGTGATTCACGTATGAAGCAATAGAAACTTTCTCGGTTCTCAGTTTATTGAGTTAACAGACTTATATGCTTGTTGCCAGATCTAGACTTAAGAAGTTCACAGGAGTTAGTAGCCTGAGTCACGTGGTTGATGATACGGGCACAGTTAGACGGTCTAACGACCAGCTGGTGCCTATATTAGCAGGGAAGCATCCCTAAAGATCAGTAACATTATCGCATGTGCGAGAACCAGAAATAGAGGCCGAATAGGTATACTTCAGAGGTTAGCAATACCAGAATTTTTCCAGTATGTTAAGTGGTCATACATCGTTTTCCCAGCCTTGTAGGTGAGAGTCGGCCTTAGTCAACCTAGCAGCTATTATGTGGAACACCCCGCAAGTCAGCCAATCGTCTCAGTCAGACAAACCTGTGGGTACCCCAAGAAAGAGTCCATATCAGTAGTCAGTGATGGACTAGTACTTCAGCTGGTTCTCGTAAGGTATTCAAATACATAGCCCAAACAGAAGGACAGCCTTTACAGAATGGCTCATAAGACCGAGAATTTCCAAGAACAGTAATATAAATCCAAGTGTGTACGAATAAGGCGTAAGAAATTGGTGGTACTCTTCTAGCACAGTGTTTACTAAGACAAGGAGACAGGTAGGTTCCCTATGAAGATCCAGGGACGGATCGCTTGAGAGTAAGTTGGAATAAGTACAACACTACAATTTTTCAATTAGGAGGACAAAATAGCTAGCTATCCACAACTCTACAGTTATGCACGAGCTACAGATGTCCGAGTAGGACATTAGAGCATCGTTAGACTACTGCAGCATTTGGGTCACTCAACCCAGCCATTTAGTTATTCAAGGTTATCCAGCCAGACTATTAGAGATCATGATCATTGTCAGGATCCTCTGATCAGATATGGGCACATGGTGTGCAGATAGTCGTTCAGGTTATCTCAGCAACAAGTAGCCTTAGCATGCGGCTAGAAGGCCAGAAAAGCTCTAGCTATACCGGTAGATTACCTGTCGGGTTCTCCGGCATAATAGGCCAGTTTAGCCATTCGTGTGGCAGAAATAGAGGACAACGGAGTGGTAATTTCGAACAGCGTAGTATCGTCGTTAGTTGTGGAAGTAAAGGGATGGCAGTATAAAGATCTCAACCTGGTTCGGTTTAAAGACAGAGTTCAGCAAGGAAAAGTGTCAGACTTCCCGGTAACCGGGGATAAAGTGTTGCGATGTAAAGGCCGCCTTTGTGTTCCAGGTGTTGCAGGGCTTCGCCAGCAGATTGGGCGAGGTATATTATGCCCATTATTCTCTTCATCTTGGTTCAACAAAGATGTACCATGATTTGGAAGAGATCTATTGGCGGCCAGGAACGAAAAAGGGGATAGCAGAATTTGTAGCCTAGTGTTCTAACCGCCAACAAGTAAAAGAGGAACACCAAAAATCGGGCGAATTGACTCAGGACATAACTGTGCCTCTCTGGAAATGGGGAGAAATAAACATGGACCTTGTAGCAGGATTACCCCATACCAGGCATAGACATGATTCCATTTGGGTAATAGTTGATAGACTAATGAAATCAGCCCATTTCCTGCCAATAAAAGCTACTTTCTCTGCCGAAGATTATGCCAAACTTTATATCAGAGAAATAGTTAGATTACACGGTGTTCCAGTATCTATTAACTCTGACAGAGGAGCATAATTTATAGCTAGATTTTGGCAGTCATTTCAGAGAGGTCTTGGAACGCAGATTAATTTAAGCACAGCATTCCACCCTTAGACAGCGCTGATTGGGCTGGATATTATTCGTCGGTCAGAAGAGGCGGTGAAGCTTATCAGGGAACGCCTACTGACTGCTCAGAGCCGCCAGAAGTCTTATGCAGATATGTGGCATAGAAATTTAGAATTTGAAGTGGCTGACTGGGTATATTTGAAAGTGTCTCCGATGAAAGGGGTGATGAGATTTGGGAAGAAAGGCAAGCTTAGCCTGAGATTCATTGGGCCATACTAGATTCAGCAAAGAATAGGTCGAGTAGCATACGAATTGAACTTGCCCCCAGAATTTGAGTTTGTTCACCCAGTATTCCATGTATCTATGTTGAGGAAGTTCGTAGGGGACCCTTCCACAGTTGTTCCAGTTCAGGATGTCAAGGTCGCAAAAGAGTTAGCATATGAAGAGGTTCAAGTAGCCATCTTAGACAGACAGATTCGTAGATTGAGAACTAAAGATATTGCTTCTGTCAAGGTATTGTGGTGTAACAGGAACCGAGAAGAGATGACTTGGGAGGCGGAAGATGATATGAAGACCAGATACCCTCATTTATTTCAGGCCTAGTCAGGCGACAGGTATGTTAGTATTATTATCTTATGCAGTGCCTTATAATATATATAAATGAGAAGGACTATTTTAATCTGTCATTTAAATACTATAGTATTATGTGGAGTACCTGTATGGGACTTTTTTGCATTTCAGGTTTTTGGGATAGTCCATATTACAGGGGAAACTCTGCCGAAATTTTTCTAGAAACAAGTTGAGTAAGTTGAGAAGTCCTCTAGATAGAAGTTTACATTCGAGGACAAATGTTCTTAAGGGGGTGAGAATGTTATACCCTGTAAAATTCCCGACACATAGATGGCCTATTTGTGTGTTGGTTAAGAGTATTTGAAAGTTATACATGCTAGAAAAAGGCCTGGGAAAGGACCGGAGGAGAAACCTGTCGAACCATCGTGGAAGGAGCCGGGGCAGAGCCCCTCCGTGATGGCAACGTGTCACGGAGGTGGAGCCTCCGCGTTGGCTCCGTGACATGTTGGCCCTGTCCAGGCCCAACTATATAAGCCCTCCACTTCGTTTTAAATTTTATATTTCAAATAATTTCCAGAGAAGTCGAGGGAAAAATATAGAGGACGAAGATTCCATTGAAATTTCCTTCCGATTACGCCGTCAAACGCGGTCCAAACTCAAATTAACTCCAGATACCGAGGTATTTAGCAGCAAGGAGCATTCCTACGGATTTAGTTTTGTGAAATTCGGCTGATGAATTGTCGTGCTACCAAACTAAGGTAAGTGGAATTACTCCAAATTAGTGTCAATATACTCCTAGGCTTAAAGTGAATATTTCTCCCTTCTGGACTTTCAAGAATAGCGAGTTTTTGACCGTCTTTCGATAAGCCAAAGTTTAGGCTATAAATATATCAGAAGTGACGTTTTCTTTTAGAATATTGGTGTATTTAGTTCTAATTGACATGTATATGGATGTAGTTGGGAGAAACAGCAGAAGTACCGACGGAAATCACAACGGTCAGTCGGATACTCAGAAACCAGGTATGTAAAGTTATTCTTTCGGCAAGCCAGGAAGTACAGTCTAGAAAATAAATAGAATAAAGGCTATTAAAATATACCTAGCGTACAGGAATGGTTTTATTACAATTCCCAAAAAGCATGTTAGTATATCATTACATATCATGCGATAATAAAAATAACGGATAGTCAGATGATTTCAGATAAGTAATGTTGTATCCGCTAGTAGCTCAGCATGTTCTTACGTAATACCCAGAATGGAAGTTGTTAAAGCAGTATAATGAATTAGCAAGATTACAGATAGTATGTATTACATTTATTGAGACTGTATCCAGTAATAGATGGCACGTCTTATGTTATTGAGCTATATCCAGTTATAGATGGCATGTTCTATGTTATTGAGTTATATCCAGATATAACCAGATCAGTAATCAGATATAGAAATAGCTCCAGACACCGATATAGCTCCAGATACAGATATAACTCTAGAAACAGATAAAGGCCAGGTAGCAGTTAGCCCAATAATCAGAAACAGTGCAAAATAGAATATAGCATCAGTTGTTTAATACGGACTGGCCTTGAAATAAAAGAAGAGAATATGATTAGTATTTTTCATTTGAGTATGCTTGTTGTGTTTGTGTTTTGCATGTTGAGACTTGTTATGGCATGTGGGTACCTTTAGCATCCCCGCCGCCCCTGGGTTATAGCTGTGTCGATATCAGATTCAGATACCGTCACCAGCTGGGCGATGCTGTCCGCCTAGAGGACGATGATGGACGACCACCATGATAATACGATCCAGATTAACCTACTTGCAGGGGCAGTTCAGTTCCCTCTACGCAGAGCCAGATCACCCTGTTTACAGGGGCAGAATACTCTACGTGCGCTTGTGGCCGGGGGCAATTTCAAATACGGATTTTTATAAAATTACCCTGTTGCGTGCTTGCACCCAGGGGCAGTTTCAGTCACAGATACAGCAGCAGATTACCCCGTGAGTGCTTGCGCCCAGAGGCAGGAGTGTTCGGACTCTGACACAGTTTATTGTCAGAGGCCAAGGCCTGAGCTACATACCCAAGAGGGCCGGTAGGAGCCGCTCACAGTTATGAGATGAATGGAGTGACTTATTTTTGGTTGGTTTAGACCTGGGAAGGGGTAAATAGATTATTCTGTTGGTTGGCACCTTCCGGCTTATGGGGGTCGGTCAGGTATTGTGTGTATTTATATGTATATCTATATGAGCTATTAGATGCTGATAAATAGTAGGACGACACGTTGTCAGGTACGCCCAGTTTAGTTACAGAGTAAGTAAGCTCTTCCCAGTTATTCTCAGCTAGATAGACTCAGCTACTTCCTACTTGTATTTCATGTTGTTGTTGTTACCCATTTCAGTTGTATATTTCAGTTCGCTTTACATGCTCAGTACCTGTGGTACTGACGCCCGTGGGGGCGCTGCATTGCTTGCCTGCAGGTACACTTAGATGAGGAGTCGATCCCTCGTGATCCAGTCAGCAGAGTTGTCAGCTCCTATCCTCCGGAGCTAGACAGTCGGAGGTTGCTCCCATTTCCTTTTTGATTACAGTTTGGGTAGATCGGGGCCCTGTCCCGATCATTCTATTATTACTTTCTAGAGGCTTGCAGTCTGATGTTTCCCTGTGGTAGTGGAGCCGGTTGTTTGGGGCCGCGCATGTATATATGTGTTTGGTTGATTATGTTGGCCGTGTGGGGCCATAGTCTGATAGTAGTGGTGACCTTGCCGGTCACGTAGTTATTTAGTATTCTATTGTTACGTTACAGATAACTAGACAGCATGGTGGCCTTGTCGGCCCGCATAGGTTTCCCCTTTGTAGGTATGTTTCTGGTTAGCTGAAGTTTTACACAGGTGGCTATAGGTCAATCGGCCGGAGGCTATGTTTACAGCCGCTATATAACCGGTTCGTTTCTTGAAATAGAGCCAGAGTCAGCCAAAGCACCAGATATGCTCAGGCTGGACCGTTTAGTAGCTCAGAGTCTAGCAGGCACCAGGTGCCCGTCATACCCCCCCAAGGTGGGGTGTGACATAAGTGTTATGCTAAGATTATGTGATGGGTCGATAATGAGCCTTTCGGGGTTCCTTATCGCGTGTTACAACTAGGGTTTTAACTCGTGTCGTGACAAACTTGGTATCAGAGCAAAGGTTTAGAGTGTCCTTGGGTGTTGAAAAGTTGTGTTTAGTAGAGTCTTCTTCATGGGTGTGAAGCATATAGTATGAAACCCTAAATAGTTACTCCCCTGACTTATGCTTTACACGCTCACAAATAATGCCTCCTTGAAGAGCGAATGGAAGAGGGAATGATAATGGCCTCCAGCAGGCACCATCAGCCCCGGCAAACCCGATGGACGATCATGTTACCCATGCTGAGTTCCGGTCAATCCTTAATATATTGGTGCAGGCCATAACTGCCTAGATTAATCAGCAAGAGATGGCTCATGTTCTGCAGAATGGGAATGTGGCAGCGGAAAGGGTAAAATACTTTCTTCGAATTATCCCACATGAGTTCTTAGGGTCAAAGGTGGATGAGGACCCATATGAGTTCTTTGAAGAAATATAGAAAATTACACAAATCATGGGGGTGATGGGAATTGAGAGCACAGATTTTGCCTCTTACCAGCTAAAAGGACTCGCTTATATATGGTTTTGTTAGTGGAGAGACAGTCAAGGAATTAGAGAAAGCCCCGTAGGTTGGGATGAATTTATGAATGCATTCCTGGACAAACGTTTTCCTAGGTTGTTGAGAGAGGCAAAGGTGGAAAAATTCATCAACTTGAAATAGAATGACATGACTGTCCAAGAGTACGCGTTGGAATATCCCCTGTTATCCAAGTATGCACCAAAGATGGTAGCCGACCAGAGGGCCTGAGTGAGTAGGTTCGTGAACGGAGTGCTGTTGCGCGCGTATCGCTGCTCGGTATAGATTAAAAACCGACACGCAAGTGTACGTGGTCAAACAAGTAATAAAGTGGCTAAGTAGCCAAGTATCCATCCAAGGAGGCTGCTCTAGATATGCAAAACTGCCTAGTTTACTATATCTCTATTCTATTTCTAACTATGTTAACAACAATCTAACCAAGATTTGAGTGAGTTTTGTTTCTAAACTAATTATATACTGAAATTAATAACTACTATTTACGTTGAATTTAGACAATGGATATGCACATGCCAAGGTTAAGAACGAGTAATGAAATTGATAATCATGATAATTTGGTCATCCTCTTCTTCATATTGCTAGCCAAGAACAATTGCCTAGAAATTAAAACTTCCGTATTTAATTTCACTTTAGAATCATAAACCATCCGTCTACATTTCTGTGATCAAATGCAATTTATGACCTAACACTCCAATTCCGGTTCCTAAATTGACTAATACGGCTTTCAAGTATATTTCTATCAAGAAAGCACATCAAAACCCAATTTTCCCAAATCAAGTTAAGAACAATACCCTATTAATTCACAACTTTCCAATTTCATGCTCTTTCGAGTAAAATTGGACTTTTTAGATATACATTAATGGTGGCCAATCAATAATGTAATAAACACAAGAATTAATAGAACAACATGCAAGAAGAAGAAGAAACCATATCAATTATTACCAACATTCATTACACAAGTTCAAAACCTCAGCAAGAAAGGAATTAGCCACTCATTCTTGGATTAATCATCCTAGAATGAGTGTTAATCATGCATACAATTGAAGGAAAGAAGAAGGGAAGAGAAGAAAACTCTTATCTTTTCTATTCTTCAACTGCCACAAAACCACGTTCCTGCTCTCCACTTCTGAACTCAGGCTAAAAAAACTAAAACTAAAAAACTCTCCTTTAAAAATAACCTAAGTGTGCTATTTATACTAGTGGGAAATTTTTCCCGGAATAACAAGCAACGTGTCACGGAGGCCAACGCGGAGCACTGCCTCCGTGACACGGCGTGGACGCGGACCCTCTCTGGAAATTGCAGGGTCCGGTAATTTAACCTCAACGTGGCACGGAGGCCATCGCGGAGGCCTATCTCCGTGCCACGGAGCTGACGCGCAGGCACACTGGAAATTGCCAAATTAATTCATGCTCAGGCAGTGTGCTACCGCGATGGTAGCGTGGCACAGAGCCATCGCGGAGCCCCTATAAATCCTGCATTCCCGGGTCTTTTCCACGCTCGCATCCAAGTCCAACTCCGACACGAAAATCAATCTTTCATCAAGCATGTACCCTCACAACTCGAGAGAAACTTCCCCTTTTTATGTTCATGCAGCACACAAACATGCAAGTAGGGGCATATAAAAATTAATTTCACTCTCTCTCCCAAAAGAATTCACATGCATCATGTCATGACCCGTAGGCTTGCCCTTAGTGTATTACTCCACTAATATAAAGAAATGCAATGTAGGATCAAATAGGACTTTTAATGGGTTGTAACTGGGCTATGGATCTAGTATATATATATTGGATTAGCCAATAATAGTCGCTAACATCCTTAAGCGCCTTTTCAACTCATTCCCATCGACTCATGGACATTGTTCCTCTCTTTTCTCTTTTTCTCCCATTCATGCTGGTTTACTTTCATACAACCCATTTCATCAGGCACACTTGACACAAAATAGAAGGTTTTCCTGTACCCTCAATTTCATTTAATTACAACTGGTGCCTCTTCAACATCATCTTTTCTTTCCTCACTTTGCTTTTCTTTTCTTTTCACTCTTTTCACTCTTTAACACTTTGGGAAACATTTTCTGTTCTTTATGAGCGCTTAAGAGCTTCTTAAAGACTTTAAGGCTAATGAAAAGAAGGAATAAAGCTTAGTTTATACAATTCTGGACAAAAGAAAGAAATCGGCTAAAGGCTCAACGGGCTGACTAGGGTATACAACATATAAAAAGGTAGAATTTGACAAGAAAAAAAAAATGGAAACTAACGGTTAAAACAAAGAAATGCCTACATCCTTTCCAACACTACACCTCCTTTATTTCATTTTGTATACACCAGGCAAGTTCTAGACAATTCACAATGACATGGAATAGCAAAACCTCACTTCACACTTCATGCACATGCTCGAATCAAGATGCATTCACAGACTCTTTAATTAGTCAATTACATGAATTCAAGATTAAGCCTCAATCATCATGAACCAAATTCTATAGCCTAGATAACTCAACATATTTACACAATTGCATGCTTTCAACTGAATCATTTTCACATTTCGAACATCAATTACAACACGCAACGAAATTTTAGCAACCATAAGCAACTACAGTTTATTGATGCAATCCACCAAAGAAACTAAAAACAAAACATCTACTCCTATCGACTACATTTCCCTTAAGACGGTCGTCATCCATCCATCATAGGGAACGGTCACTAACTATGACATCGGTTCAATGGGACTATTCTCGATAAAAGAACCGAAAACAAACTCCGAGAAACCCAAAAATAAAACTTCAAAATTTTTGCAACACATCGATCATTTCGATAGAAAATATTTGCAAACTATGTTGATAAATGCAAAATCTTTTCGCAAAAATTTTGAAAAATATCGATCATATCGATAGAAAAAAAAATATTTACAAAATTTACAAAATATTTACAAAGGCAACCATAACTTTCAAAACACACATCATCAGCCACAACACAAATATATACACATAGATCACAAAATCAGTTCACAACAACAGGGAAAGCACAGACATACATAAACGTCAAGGAAAAATTATACAGCAAGTTTAGAGCCTATGACCCAACACCTAACTACTCCCCACCCCACACTTAAATCGAACACTGTCCCCAGTGTTCACAACAATACAAAGCACAACATATGGGTGGTGGAACTCCCTGCTCAGTCGAAATATTCGACTTCCTCATCCGGTGCTGCGGCCTCGTCGCCCATATCCGAATCGGCTCCATCGTCGTTATCGGACTCTACATCAGAGTCCTCACGACGTGTCTCCTCATCAGTAGGGACGTCGTCATCAGTCGGCTCCACAAAGGTTGGCCCCACCTTGCATAAAGCTCTGGCGTTCTCGCCAAAGGGGTAGTCCAGCTCCAGCTGCCATAACTCATCCTCGGTGGCTGGTCTCCCACCTATCCGTAGCTGCAGCATCTGCATGCCGAACATACGGGCCATATACTAGTCGTCACGAGCATGTCGCTCGCCCAGAGTCAGCACCGGTCCGTGTGTAGTGTCGGGGGCCTTGGTCTTTGTCACATCAAGGGCACTCCGCTCCAACTGCAGAATGTAATCCAAGGCTTCTTCCTCAATGTCGAGGCCTCGGAGGAAGGTGGTGATGAGTCCGCCAAACCCGTATCTGTGGCTCTGGTGTAGTCTGGCTCTCTTCATGGCGGATATTATGACCGCCCCCACATTAATCTCAAGCCCTTTTATAAGGGCATACACCAGGCAGACACGGTCCCGGGTCACGTCTGTCATATGTACTCCCGGGATCAAACACGAACATACAATTTTAAGCCAGATTCTTGCCTCCCTATTCATCTGCGAATAAGGCAGAGTCTGATGGTAACCCCTCTCTTTGTGTCTGCTCCATCGGGCTGTGGATCGAGCCCCACACAACGTACGTCTGATGTCGGCGTACGGTGGGGTGATGTTTAACTGGCGAAGGACGTGGGCGTCTGTGTCCCGCGCTCCAACGATGGCATTCAGCTGCTGGGGTTCCAGAGTGACAATCTGCCCTCTGATTTTAATAGTATGGCTCCTGATGGCCGGGTTCCAGTTTGCATAAAATTCTCGGACCAGGTGAAGGTTGCACTCCTTGGGCTCCTGAAAAATAAAGCTGAGCCCTGCTGCCTCAATCCTCAATACAATGCGAGGGAACTCCTGTGCAAGTGGTTCCCTTGCAATATGTTCCTCCGGGAAGTACTTGTTCTCCTTATGCTTTGCGTACCATTTCTTCCCTTCATCGGTGACCCATCGTGTCCCGTATCGGCGGTGTTGACCGCGTGGAACAGCACGTGCAGCTGGGACAGCAGTGCCCAGTCTCATTCTCTTTCTGCCGGTGCCGGAGGTTGAAGCACCCTTGCCTTTATCTTTTCGGCTGGCCATTGTACCTGTCAATTTACACAAACAAGCACAACGTTAAGCTAAAAACTTGCTAGCTTCGGCTAAGGTCGGGTTAAACAAAATTTACCCCACACTTAGTCTTTAACAATATTTACAACATTTTAGCAAGGATAGCTCTATTTACACCCCAAACACAATCAACTATAAACATGTTGCTTAGTGCGTTCACAAAAATTCGACAGCATAACGGCTAGCGAACTACTCAGACTTCATACAGCTAACCCAATCCTACTATCGACAGCAATTCAACCATCGCACAAGCAACAAAACAACCATAAACTAAAAACAACTAGCAAAATATTTCGTATACAAGCTAATCTAAACAATCTAACCAATTTACACATTATGCAATTTCCCACAAAAATTCGAGAATTAGTCGTCTTTGAACATTTACACACTATTTACAATGACTTATCTCAAATAATAAACACCCCCCGGCATTGAATTCACCAAACAATCAAGTTGCCCAAGTCAAATTCAACAACCCAAGCCCTAGGATAGAGTTCGACAATCAATTTCGAATTATTTACATAATCGACAAGTTCAAATGCCAAATACAATAATCCGAACATAATCAATCACAACATAATTCACCATCATGTTTAATTTCTACCTAAGGTGGTATGTCTCACCTTACATGCCCAAAATTGACAAAAATCGCCAAAAAATTGAGTTAGACGATGAAAACATACATTGGAATTGAAGAATCGACGAAAACTTGACGTTTTCCTTGCCTGTTAACGTGGCACGTTGCTTGGGGGTAGGGGAATGGGTGTTTTTGTCGCGTAGGGTAGAGGGAATGGGGGAAAATGGGCGAAAATCGGGGGTTTATTTAAAGGAAACACGCGGGTCACCCGGAAACCCGGTGTGACCCGGCACTGGGATAAGGGCAACGAGTCACGGAGGGTAACGCGGAGCCCCTCCTCCGTGACACGGAGCCAACGCGTTGGCTTACTGGAATTTTAAAAAATTCCAGATTTGCCTTCAACGTGTCACAGAGGTCAACGCGGAGCATTGCCTCCGTGACACGGCGCCAACGCGCCAGTGCTCTGTTTCACCATCAACTTTTATTTTTCATACCTCGCCTCATTTCCTCGATTCCAAGTATTTTTCCTCCAGTATACCTGAAAATCACCTCACTAAAGAAGAATTGGTTAAATTAATAGATTCCCTACTAAAAAATAAAAAATTTACTAAATTACTAAATAAAAAAAATTTACTAAATAAAACGCAAATCTAAGCCTAGTCAAGAAAAAGAAAAGAAAATAGAATAAAAGAAAAAATTTACACTAAGGAAAGAAAAAAATATTTTTCAAGGATTGCCTCCCGTGCAGCGCCTGGTTTAACGTCGCGGCTCGACAGCCTTTATGCTCAAGTGTCTACTAGGGAGATGGACGATTTGTCCCGATCATGGTCATCTCCCCAGTAGTTCTCAACCTTGTCTGGTGGCCTACCTAGTAACTCTCGGGAATCACTCAATCCATTTGCATTCCCATGATCAATCACGTTGATCACCGAGAGTTCCTTATAGACAGTCGGGAGCTTAGGTGCCTTGTACACGTCGAACACCTCAACCTTGTCGTGTGCTCGCATTGTGAGTTAACCCGCAGCTACATCGATCAATGCCTTTCCGGTTGCCAAAAAGGGTCGTCCCAAAATAAATGGGACTTCCGCATCTGGTTCAAAATCCAGAACAATGAAATCTACCGGAAAAATGAGGGAGCCTACCTGCACTAGCACATCCTCAACAATGCCATCCGGCTTAGCTAAAGACCTGTCTGCTAGCTGCAAGATCACTGTTGTAGGTCTAGGACTCCCTAGCCCTAACTTTATGAGTACCGAAGATGGCATCAGATTTATACTTGCCCCCAAGTTGCATAACCCACGAGCTCGGATACTTTGCCCAATCGTCAGCTGGATAGTAAAACTTCCAGGATCCTTCAATTTAGTGGGCAACCTATTCTGAATACGGGATGTGCATTCCTCCGTTAAAGCCACCGTGGCATACTCAGTCAAGCGACTTTTGTTGGCCACGATGTCTTTGATATACTTTGCATATTTTGGCACACCCTGCAAGACATCAACAAGAGGTAAGTTAACATGTACCTGTTTAAGTACCTCCATGAATTTCTGGAAACACGCCTCCTCCTTGTGTTTCTTAAGTCGTTGAGGGAACGGGGGTGGAGGCCTTGCTGGTTCCGCTTCTTTGGTCTTCCCCGTATCTGAGGTTTGTTCTCCCTCAACATCTGCTGCTCCTGACTTCTGAGGCGGTCTTTCCGGTTCCACCTCCTTTAATTGTAAACCACTCCTCTTGGTCACTGCATTTACCTGCTTAGGATTGGGATCCGTGTCGCTAGGTAGTCCTCCCCTTGGTCTAGTATTTTGGGCACTAGCAAATTGCCCAAACTGATATTCAAGAGCCTTGATTGCCAATTGATTGTTCTTTACTTCGGCTGCCAATTTGACATAGTCATCCTGCAATTGTGCCTGGTTGGAAATCATGGTCTTGAACATTTCCTCAATAGTCGGTGATGGTGGTGGAGGAGGGGCATTGTGATTTCTAAACTGATTCTGATAGCCTTGTTGCCCTCCTTGGTTTCTGTGCATACCCTGCCCTGAACCCTGGCCTTGTTGATTGTTGCTACCCCACGAAAAATTTGGATGATTCCTCCAGTTTGAGTTGTAGCCACCACCAAACTGCTGTTGATTCCTCTGTGCATTGCCCACAAAGTTGACAGAATTAGGATTTGCACCACAACATTCAGCTGAATGCTCACTACTACCACACACTTCACACCACATCTGTTGGACTGCATTGACTGAGGCTGAAAGCTGGTTCAAATTCATATTGCTGAAGTGAGTGTTTAACTGATTTTGCAAAGCAGCTATCTGTGCAGCGATAGCTGTGAATCCATCCACTTCAACCACTCCCACTGCTTTCCTTGCTCCACCTCTTGACGAATCTGCATTCCATTCCGGATTGCCTTGTGAAATTCGGTTGAGCAAAGTGTACAGCTCCTCATAAGTCTTCTCCAGCGCTTGCCCTCCAGCTGCTGAGTCTAACAAAATTTTAGTGTGGGGTTCCAAACCCTCAATAAAAGTGTGTACCAACACCTCGTTTGACTGATGATGGTGAGGACAGTCTCGCAACATGGACTTGAATCTTTCCCAGGCTTGATAAAGATTTTCTCCTTCCCTCTGTTTAAAACTTAGAATCTAACTTCTAAGTTTAGCTGTTTTAGCTGAAGTGAAAAATCTGATCAAAAACTTCCTTGCAAGATCATCCCACGTTGATATAGAGTTGGGTGGTTCAGCTTTTAACCACATCTTGGCTTCACCAAGTAAGGAAAATGGAAATAAGGTGAGCCGAACATAATCAGGTGACACTCCAGCGGGGATGTAAGTGTCACTTATCTCCAAGAAGTTCTGGAGATGTTGTTGCGGATCTTCGTGAGGGAGACCGGTAAACTGCCCGCTAGTGTGCAAAAGTTGCACCATATTTTGCTTTAACTCAAATCTCCCCCCAGGCTCTGGTTTGCGGATGCTGGAATGTACATTATTAGCGTGTGGGATTGCCACCTCGCAAACCGTCCTGGCTGCTACTTCCTCGGGCACTAACACTGCCCGCACAACTGGTGGATTGGGTTGCTCCATTATAGACTTTTTAAGCAACTGCAGCTTCTTCCGAAGAGCTTCTCTACGTTGACTGTGCAATTCACGTTCTGGCTCTAACTAAGATTCCACCAGCTCCTTGTCCCTTGCCAGTGTTCACAGAAATAAAAATCTGCAAAATACAGGCTAAGACCAAGTTGTTAACACTTAAGAAAATAAAAATACAAATACTGTAAATTTACACTAAACACAATTTTACAAATCGCCTAGCCTCCCCGGCAACGGCGCCAAAAACTTGTTGCGTGCGTGTCGCTGCTCGGTATAGATTAAAAACCGACACGCAAGTGTACGTGGTCAAACAAGTAATAAAGTGGCTAAGTAGCCAAGTATCGATCCGAGGAGGCTGCTCTAGATATGCAAAACTGCCTAGTTTACTATATCTCTATTCTATTTCTAACTATGTTAACAACAATCCAACCAAGATTTGAGTGAGTTTTGTTTCTAAACTAATTATATACTGAAATTAATAACTACTATTTACGTTGAATTTAGACAATGGATATGCACATGCCAAGGTTAAGAACGAGTAATGAACTTGATAATCATGATAATTTGGTCATCCTCTTCCTCATATTGCTAGCCAAGAACAATTGCCTAGAAATTAAAACTTCCGTATTTAATTTCACTTTAGAATCATAAACCATCCGTCTACATTTCTGTGATCAAATGCAATTTATGACCTAACACTCCAATTCCGGTTTCTAAATTGACTAATATGGCTTTCAAGTATATTTCTATCAAGAAAGCACATCAAAACCCAATTTTCCCAAATCAAGTTAAGAACAATACCCTATTAATTCACAACTTTCCAATTTCATGCTATCTCGAGTGAAATTGGACTTATTAGATATACATTAATGGTGGCCAATCAATAATGTAATAAACACAAGAATTAATAGAACAACATGCAAGAAGAAGAAGAAACCATATCAATTATTACCAACATTCATTACACAAGTTCAAAACCTCAGCAAGAAAGGAATTAGCCACTCATTCTTGGATTAATCATCCTAGAATGAGTGTTAATCATGCATACAATTGAAGGAAAGAAGAAGGGAAGAGAAGAAAACTCTTATCTTTTCTATTCTTCAACTTCCACAAAACCACGTTCCTGCTCTCCACTTCTGAACTCAGGCTAAAAAAACTAAAACTAAAAAACTCTCCTTTAAAAATAACCTAAGTGTGCTATTTATACTAGTGGGAAATTTTTCCCGGAATAACAAGCAACGTGTCACGGAGGCCAACGCGGAGCACTGCCTCCGTGACACGGCGTGGATGCGGACCCTCTCTGGAAATTGCAGGGTCCGGATAATTGGCCTCAAAGTGGCACGGAGTCCATCGCGGAGGCCTATCTCCATGCCACGGAGCTGACGCGCAGGCACACTGGAAATTGCCAATTTTATATCTGCCCAGGCAGTGTGCTACCGCGATGGCAGCGTGGCACGGCTCGATCGTGGAGCCACTGTAAAATGTGCCATCCAAGGCCTTTTCCACGCTCGCATCCCAGTCCAACTCCGACATAGTTCCAACATGCATTTTAGCTCCTCAAAATCATATTATCCTGCAAAACAAATGCTAATCATGTTGGTTAGTATAAATTCGCATTTTATTACCAAATACATGATATTATATACACATTGCACAACAAACAAGGTAAAAATGATACGTTTGAGTATCACTTGGGCATATAAATCTGCCCAAGATCAAGTGCCAGGCTCGATGGTTAAAGAGTGCAGGACTGCCATGTTGCACAGGGATATATATTTTCAATGCTTGGTGATATTCGATCAACAAATGGAAGCAGAACAGGTGAAGGAAAAAGATAGAGAGGCTAAGAGGGCCAGGATAAGAGATTCATAGTTCTCCCCACAGAGAACGAGTGGTGGATACCACTTACATTCCTAGCAGAAATCATCAGCCCAAGAACTTTCTACTGTCAGTGCTCTGTACAAACCTAGGGTAAGGATGATTAAATATTCGTTGTGTACCATCTATGGGAAGCACTATTTTGGGGAATGCATGGCCGGCATAGATGTTTGTTTTTGGTGCGGAAAGTTGGGCCATAAGCCCCAAGATTGCGCAACAACTAAGTGAGGCGAGAGTAGATCCTTGTCCACCTTTTCAGTAGCTCCGATAGCCCGTCTATTTCAGCAGGGTGCATCATCTAACACAGTTGGTAGCGGCACACCAGGATAAGGGTAAGTCTCCAGTAGTAGCCACAAGTATGTTGTGAATTTTGTGTTACTCCTTGCATGTTGCCATCCCCAGAACTCCAATAATGATTATGGATCTTTGTGATGGTTTTTTAGAGGAGATTGTCCATGTGTGATGTGAATAGCTATTAGTGTAGGGCTTGAAGTGAAGGTAAGAGGTGAAGAGAAACTAGGAGTTAGTGATTTAGCCCCGACCTTAAGAAAGATTCAGGGGCCTTAAAATGACAGCTTTAAGATATGGGGGAGATGTTAAGTATGTACGACAAGTCGAATCTTGAGTAAGCTAGTAGGGGAGTTCCAGCTCTAACAGTTACGATATGTCAATCCCTTTAGGTTAAGGTAACTTCTCTTGTATTTCAGTTGAAGCTAAGTTATACCCATCCCTATGTGCATATTCCCAGGATTTCTAGATAACCACTTCAAACAACGATGCCAGTCTTGCTCTACAAATCCTTAAGGGTCATCTCCATGTTATGAATCAGCTGTGAGTGTTAACTCATGTCCTCTAGTATGATTAGCTCAAGATCATTCTTTAGAAGTTGTTTTAATAGCTCAGTAGGATAAGGTTGACTCATGTTTGTGCTCGGCTATAGATGTTATGAATGATTCATGCTCATGAGACCTTTACTTCCAGTTAGATTAGATGTCATGAATTCTAACCTATAATAGAAAGCGATTTGAGAACGAGGGTTCTGTCGGTATCAGCTCAACGTCAGTTAGAGAGGAAGAATACTTCTTAGTGCCCTATCTAGTTTCTTGTTAGTTTCATGTGTTTTAGTCCCTCTTATGCCCTAGCAGGCATGTATGATTTAGATGTTCAATTTAGATATGTAAGATCAGCCGGAGTCAGAAACTTCATTGGTTTAGTTGTAATTGATCGATTTTGGGATTTCACTTCATTCCCTATCCTTTCAGTATGTGTAGCCAACATTCAAGGATGAATGTTCCCTAAGGGGGAGATATTGTAATACCTTAAAAGTTTGTAGGATTAGATTCCAAACCTAAAGCAAGAATGCACACTGAAGGTGGAAATTTTTCCATAGAACGAGTTATGGTATGACTCGTTAGGTGACCCCTCGAGTCGTGGTCAGACCCATGAGGAGCATTCAAGAGATACAACATGGTTTAGTGACCACAGACAACCCAATGGGTCGTTAGGTAGACAACGACTGGTTAAGTCAGCTTTTGGGTGAATGTTGGAGATTAATGGAGAGGTCTCGAGGCAGTGGAGACCATGAAAGGAGAGAAGAGTTGCCGTACACCTGATGACTCGTCAAGTGAACCATAGGGAGAGAAGAGCAGAAAAAGGAATTCAACCAGTGTACTCCATGACTTGGCCCCACAAATCGTTGCATACCTTGCGACTCGTGGAGTGCCTCGTGTGAACTGGCAGGGGGATTTTTTCTGCATTTTTTCTAGGTTTGTTTTAATAAAATCCTACGCCTTCTAACTCCTAAACTACAACATTTTGAATATGGTATGGGATGTTTGTAAGGGGATAAATAGCCTAAACACTAGTTCTATAAAAAAAATTACTCTCAACTCTTCTTCCTCCTCTCTCTCAAGACTCAAGGATTTAACAAGGGTTTCCTCAAGGCTTCAAGGTGCAAGTTCATGTGGGATTTCTCTTAATCAGGTATGTGGGTTTTTTTCAACAAGGATATCCTTCCATCCATGCCCCAAAATGTTTCATCAAAAACCTGATTTCCATTATTCTAGAAAAGCTTGACGTAGGGTTTCAATTGATGGGTGATTAACAAATTTTCTTATGGAATTATTTTACTATCTTGAATTATGTTCTAGATGGTGAATGTGTGATTAACAAATTTTCTTCATTATATGGCTTAAACTTTGATTGGGATTTTATTATTGTTCACTCGATTATATCAATAACTCGTAACCATCTCTAAAATATATGAAGATCGTAGAATTCCCTTAAAACTAGAATATACGATTTGATAAATATGTTGAGATAAGATTAGAATTTATGGGCTTGATCAATTGAAAGTAAGTATGTGTTTTCATTATCTTTTCGATGAAACTGTTCTGGGTATGAGGTAAACCTATGATAATGGCATAATTATCGTATCTTTCTTATGAATTGAAGTAAATTTCGAAATGGGTTCTATGAAATGAAAATGTATGTTGTTACCATGATATCGTCGTAAATGTTTAAGGTATGAGTTAAGTGTATGGGCTTTTCGTAAATCTAAAATATATGAAACGATGTATCTATGTTAAAGTGTAAATTGGACCTATGGATCCTACATGACCCTATGTTATATGTTGTATGTTATGAACTCGGAACTTGAATGTAGTGGAGTTGTGTAAAGTGCTAGATGCATCTATAGATGTTCATAAATATAAGATGTGCGGATTAAATGATGATGTTGTACTATGACAATATGAATTATGATGATAAAAGAATGGGAATGATATTTCAGACTATTGGGCTTGTTTTTAGTAGAAAGTAGCCCTAATCCTTTCTAAATAAATGTCCTGTGATGAAAACAATAAATGCTCATGTTGCTTATTATCTGTAGCAGCATAGCCTAGATGTATAATGACAGATCAATCCTCCTCATGTGCTAGTCAGATAGGGACTCTCCATAGCCAAGAATGTTTCTGTTAGTCAGTTAGGGACTCTCCATAGCCGATAGTGTTTCCCATATTTAATAAGGGACTCTCCATAGCCGAGAATGTTTCCTTTAGTTCAGGCGGGACTCTCCATAGCTGAGAATGTTTCCCTTAGTTCAGTCGAGACTCTCCATAGTAAAGAATGTTTCCCCTAGTTCAGTTGGGACTCTACATAGCAAAGAATGACTCCCTTAGTTTATGTTATTAATATGGCTCAGTTTCATATAGTTCAGACCTCAATTTAAAACAGATGTAACATAATGCAATGTAGACTCTGTTATTAGCAGATATCTAGTACAATGTATGACACTAGCTTCAGCTTCAGCTCTCATATTATGTTTAGTAAATGACCCTTACCTATGGGTGTGGTGATGCTTTACAATATGAGTTCAAAATGCAAGGTTCATGTTGATATATGTATGTGACTCAGAAAAGGCTTATTGCATTCTAACTCAGTTTTATGTCGATGTACTCATTTTATTTCCTTCTTGTATACTTGTATGTTTAGTTTGTTTAAGTTTTCCTGCATGCTCAGTAAATTCAAAGTACTGACCGCATACTTTATATGCTATATCGTTTCATGACATAGATTCAGGTATCCGACTCAGCCCAGCGGGTAGACACACTCCTTCCATCTCAGTGAATTGTGGTGAGTCCTCATCTCTTGTGGACGAGGTCTATGTTCTTATTCGGTTGTATTTAACTTTTCAACTTTAGGAGTTAGCTGGGGACCTGTCCCAGAAACTCATCAGTTTAGTAGAGGCTTCCAGACAGGTGTAATCAGATTCAGTCTATATATTATGTTTTGTTAGCTTATGTCTTTAAGTTTTAAAGTTAACTCTTAAAATTGGCTTCCACTCAGTATGTTTCTGTTAGTTGTTTATATTTCTAAGTGTTATGCTATGGTTATGACATGGGTTGACTTGGAGCCTTTTGGGGTTTCTTGTCCCGTGTTACGACTAGGGTGTAAACTCTGGTCGTGACAAAACCGCTCCTATGCCATAGCAGCACACCAGGATAAGGGTAAGTCACCAGTAGTAGTCACATGTATGTTGTAAATTTTTTGTTAATCTTTGCATGTCGCTAGCCCCAGAGTCCCGGTATTTAATAAAAATCTCTATGATGTTGTTGGGAAGAGATTGTCGATGGGTAATGTGAATAGTTGTGAGGATAAGGTTTGCAGTGAATATAAGAGGTGAAAGAGAAACTAAGAGCTAGTGATCTAGCCCCAACCTTTTGAGAAGGATTTAGGAGCATGAGAATGATGGCTTTAAGCTAAGGGTGAGATGGCAAGTATGTGAGACAAACCGGCTCTTGAGTATGATTTTGTGTGTGTGTTAGGGGGGGGGGGTTCGAACCCTAATAGTTGCGGTATGTCATTCTCTTCAGGTTCAGATAACCTCTCTTGTATTTCAGTTGAAGCTATGTTTTACCCATCCCTATGTGCAGATTTCTAGAATTTCTAGATAACCACTTCAGACAGCAATGTCAGTCTTACTGTACAAATCCTTAAGGCTCATCTTCATGTTATGAATCAACTATGTGTGTTAATTCATGTCTTCCAGTATGATCAGCTCGAACTCACTCTTTAGAAGTTGCTTTAGTGTGTTCTCAGTTGTAGATTTCATGAATGATTCATGCTCATGAGTCCTTTACTTTCAGTTAGACCAGATATCATGAATTCTAACCCCATAACAGAAAGCGATTTGAGAATGAAGGCTCAGTCCATATCAGTTCAGTGCTAGCTAGAGGGAAAGAGTCCTTCTTAGTGTTCTATCTAGTTCCATGTTAGTTTCATATCGTTCAGTCCCTCTTATGCCTTATCATGCATGTATAATTTAGATGTTCAATTCAGGTGTGTAAAATCAACCGGAGTCAGATACTCCATTAGTTTCAGCTGCAATTGATCAATTTTGGGATTTCAGTTTTGTCCCTATCCTTTCTTATGTTTAGCTAGCATTCGAGGACGACTGTTCTCATGGAGGAGCTATTCTAACACCTCGAAAATTCCTAAGATCAAACCCTGGAGTTAGATGGAGTTTAACAGAAAAACCAGTAGGAATTGCCTTAGAACGACTCGTCCAATGAGTCGTTGGTTTCTCCAACGACCCATTAGAGGGAGTGGTGAGAAGGGTTTTCAGAAATAATGCAAGATGATTTCACACCACGAGAGGATACATGAGTCATCGTGGGAAACAACAACTCATGTGTTGTAACCGTGGTGAGTAGGCAAAATAGACTTCTCAGAGCTGACGAGTCAGGTGACGACCCGTTGGTTGCTATAACGGGTCATCATGAAGAGTCGTTAGTTGGAGTTCATGGTTCTGGTTCAGTAACGACAGATGGAGACAACGAACCATAAGAAGGAGCAATGATCCGTCGTGTTGGTTGTTGGAAGGATATTGAAGGATGGACTAGTGGTGATGACGGGAGGTGATGATGAGTCATTGGATAAAGTAACGACTCATGTTGTTGGTCATTGATTGAGGAAGTGGAAACTGAGAAATCACTTCTCAGTTGCAACGGATGTTCACCACGAGTCGTGGTCACTATCCAGCAGATTTTAAAGCTTATTTCCAGGGGTATTTTGGTAAATTTCTATGCTCCCAGTTCCTAAATGGCGTTGTTTTGAGCTTTGTAAGGGGCGTTTTTAGGGGTTTTCTAGCCTAACCTGTCATTCCCTCAAGATATTCCCTCAATACTTCTTCCTCCTCTCTTAGGACTAAGGATTCAATTAGGGTTCTTCAAGGGCTTCAAGGGTTAAATTCAAGTGGGGATTTCTTTAAAGCAGTTATGTGGGACTTCAACAAGGATCTCCTTCCATCCTTAAGTCCAAAATTTTTGATAATGAAATTCAACTTCCTTGATTTTCTAGAAAGCATGATCTAGGGTTCGATTTGTGGATAATTTTCATGTCTCCTATGAATCCTAAGGCCTATTATGTTGGATAGTCATGTATTCTTGTAAAATTACTTTCAAAAACTCGAATGATGTACTTGATGTGGGATTAGCATGAAAAAGGAATTGTTCACCACGAATTAGTCTAGAATTTCGAATGAAATTTCATAAATAAATCATATGCTCTTATCATGAAGTTATATCCTTGTTAAAGTATATGTAAATCACATGGGTTTCACAAATCTCGATCATATGTTGCATTTTTATGTGTCAGAACACGATTAGAACTTATGGGCTTTGACCAATATGGAGATTTTCATGTTTTCACTATGATTATGATGTAAATGTATTGGGTATGAGTTGAACCTATGGTAATGGCATGATTATTGAAATTTCACCATGATTTAGATTAAATTTTGAAATGGGGTTTTATGAATATTCATATGCTTCCACCATGATCTCATTGTACATGTCCAAGGTATTATTTGTTTGTATGGGCTTTCCATAAATCTAGAATATATGTATACATGTTAAAGTATGAATTTGACTTATGGATCCTACCTGAATCTAAGATATACGTCATATGTTATGAACTCGAGATTTGAATGTTGTGGATGTGTGTAAAGTGTGATCTGAACCTATAGATGTTTCATGAATGTAAAATGTGTGGATTAAATGACGATTTGGTACCATGATGATAGGAATTAGAATGATCCTTCAGACCTTTTGGGGCTTGTTGTTAGTAGAAAGTAGCCTTAATAAATTCTAAATGAATGAAGTGTGATGAAATCAGTAAATGCTCATGTCTCTGATTAGCTATAGTAGCTTATACCAGATGAATATTGTCCAATCAATATTCATCATATTCTAGTACAGTAAGGGATTCCCCATAGCTAAGAATGTTTTCCTTAGTTCAGTTGGGGCCTTCCACAACTGAGAATGTTTCCCTTAGTTCAGTTGGGACTCTCCATAGCTAAGAATGTTTCCTTTAATCAATCAGGGACTCTGAATAGCTGAGAATGTTTCCCTTAGTACAGATTGGGACTCTCCATAGCTGAGAATGTTTCCTTTAGTTAGTCAGGGACTCTCACTAGCTTAGAATGTTTCCCTTAGTCAGTTAGGGACTCTCCGTAGCAGAGAATGACTCCCTTAGTTCAAGCTCTTAGTTTGGCTCAGTTGTGCATAGTTCAGACTTCAGTTTAAATTCGATTTAGCAGAATACAATCTCATTTATAGGTAGATAGCTGGTACAGTGTATGATATCAGTTTCAGCTTTAGCTTTCATTATATGTTCAGTACATGACCCTTATGCATGAGTTTGATGATGCTTTAGATTATGAGTTCTAAATAAAAGTTTCATGTTGATATCTGTATGTAACTCAGAAAGGGCTGTTGAATTCTTATTATATTATATGTAGATGTACTCAGTTAATTTCCTTCTTGTATACTTTTATGTTTTAGTTTATTTACGTTTCCCCCATGCTCAGTACATTCCAAGTACTGACCTCATACTTTATGTGCTATATTGTTTCATGATATAGATTCAGGTGTCCACACTCAGCCTTGTGGTTAGACACGCTCCTTTTCCATCTCACCAGATTGTGGTGAGTCGTCATCTCTCGAGGACGAGATCTATGTTTCTTATTTTAGTTATATATTTCATTTTTTCAGACTTTAGGAGTTAGATGGGGACCTGTCCCAGCAACTCATCAGTTTAGTAGAGGCTTCAGACATATGTAAGCAGATTTTGTATATTTATCAGAGTTTTTTTAGATTATATCTTTTCAGTTTTAAATTTGACTCTGACAGTTAGCTTTCGCTAGGTTATGTTTCTATTGGCTATTTCTATTGTTAAGTTTTATGCTATGATTATGCCATGGGTCGACCTGGAGAATCTCGGGGTTCCTTGTCTGTATTAATACTAGGGTGTTAACTTGGGTCGGGACACATGCATGGTAATATGAAGTTCACTTCTCCCATCCCACACTTAATTAGTAACACTGTCCCAATGGTAAAACAATAAGGCATAAAGTATAAGAGTGAAAGAAGAACTCTCTGGGCCTCTACTCCTCGTCATATATGGGGGTAAGAGTAGCTTCCCTTATCTATGCATTTCATGCTCCAAATTCATTGTAAATTATGACTTAACACCTGCAAACTTGAAAAAACATGTAAAAGGAAAAGAAAAAAATCATCTTGGGTTTCCTCTAATGTAGCGCATGATTTAATGTCACGGCACGATGCAGGTATCTTGATTACTCAGACTTCATCAAGTTACCTATTGGGAATGTTGTCACATTTTGGCTGCTTGTATTACGACGCTAACCTATGATACATCATAAAAAGAAGACAAACATAAAATAGGAAATAAAGATTAAAAGTTAAACACAAGCAATTAATCTAATCCTAAGCCAAATTCCCTAGCAAGGGCGCCACTTTTTGATAACGTTCAAACTCACACTTCTTGACAAAGTATAAAGCGGATGTTGTCAATAAATAACCCGGCTAAGAGGTTGGGATCGATCCCATGGGGAATATGGAAGGATATAGAAGAACGCTAGTGTTTAAGCTTTTAAGTCAATTATCTCCTAAAGAGGGGGAATATTATAAAAGTAACAAGTAACAATATTGAAAAATCGAATGTTGATTCCAAATTAATGCAATTAACTTGGGTAAGTGTTCCTCATGGGTTCATAACTACTTCAGGTTTTACACTTGTGATCTATCCCAATACTTCACTTGTAGAACTGATAACTAGGGTTCATCAAAATGACTGGTTCGTCCCTATTGCATGACTATACTCAATTACTGGGTTAGGTCTCATGAATGATTTCAATTTAACAGTTATCAATTTGTTTCAAATTTAACTATCCTGCGACCACTACTCCAGTTAATACAATGATCATAAAAATCAAGGCTTTGTTGTAATTCTCTTTTCCTAATCTCTACCTCTCTAGGCTCAACAAAGTAAAGAATTCAGGCATGTCCTAACATTGCACACCATTAAGAAACATTAAATATGAAGAAAATATAATACAAGCATTTACTACTGGTTTGGAATCACGTCGTGCAAACCCTAGTTCGTTAATTCACCATGGTTCCTACAACCCTAGTTGTGGAAGTTTTAGCCTCTCATAATTATAAGTAAATTCATAACATTCATAAACAAAAGCATAAATTAATACTTACAACGATGATAGGAAGAAAATCACTTTATTATTGCAAAAATATAGAGGAATAATTCAACAATATGTATCTCAATGTATTTTGTGAAATAAAACTTGTAACTCCAAGACTTGTCAAAACTTGCTCTCTAAATCGTGTCTATTGTGTCTAGACTTCTCTAAAACTTGGCTAAACTTTACAAAAAAATAAAGGGTATTTATAATAGATTTATGCCTTCTTTGTTCCTTTACAAATTTGATTTGGGATTTGTTGCACTTTTCCTAGTTGAAGTAGGATTTGACTTTGTTGGCAGGTTTAACATTCTTTATGCGCTGCGCAGGGTATCACGACTATCTTGGGTTGCGTCGCACATTCCATCGCGCTGAAGTTGTGCTGCGTCGTGAGGATAGTTGCACAAGCAGGTAGCCACCTCGCACATTTCATCGTGCCGCAATGCTGGAGCCTCGCGCCTCTCCTCGCGCAGCAGGGCCCGCCAGCCACGCTACTGGTCGCACGGACATGGCAGTGCAGTGCTCAATGTTATGGCTTTGACTTGTTCATTCAAACTTCTTCTCCTTCATTCTAGTAGCCTCAAATACACCTAAATCAATCACTTTTAGCCCGGAAAACATCTAATCATGTGCGTCAACTCTTTTCATAAATATATATCATAAAACACATTCAACACACACAATTTATTCTCAAAACATAGTAATGTATGGGGAAAATATGGCTAAGAAGTGTGGAAATACACCCTTCATCAAACATCCATTGATTGGCACCTTGATGCTTACACCACCAGCCCTCAAGTAAAACAGGAGAATGGACAAGAAACTAGTGGTGCAATTCAAAAGCTCAAAGTGGAGAGAAAAGTGGTGAAGTTGAAGTCGTCGAGCCACGGCGTGAACTAAGGCACTTCTTGGATGGAAATCTAAGTTCTTTTACTTTTTGTTTTTACTATTTTCGTTTATCTTGTTTTACTTTATGTTTGTCTTATCTTTGATTGTGCAGGGATGGAATAGGTGTGGAACATGGCAAACAGTGAGAAAAGAAAAAGGAGAGCATGGAAAATGCATGTAAAACGGATGCCTCCATCATATCAGGGAGTTCTCTCATCCATTCCTTCCTCATTTTTTTAACCTTAGGCATCCAGGACAGTGCATTGTTTTTGTTAGGGGGTGAAGTTTTAGTAACCCACATGTAAAGTGATGCACGATATGACCCTATAATAGATTGGGTGACGTTATTCTTAAGGGTACATTGTCATTACTTATTAGTAGTATCACCTTTTTAGATAGTAGTATTTGAAAAAACTCCAAGGTTTTTCTTTATACTATGGTTCTTTCCTAAGAAGTAGTTTCTTTTTCTTTTCTTTTTGTTGTCGAACCGGGTTTGCACTTCCCGATGATAGATTGAGAGGAGACTTTCTTAAAGGAAAACGTCAACTCTAGAGTCTTGAAGAGTCTTTTGTGCACTTGTTTGATGAGGTACCAAGAAACCAGCTATATTTCTTTCTTGGCATTATGCATGAATTTTTAAAATAAAAGAGGGGTATCTAAATGTGAAAATGAGCATTCTCTTGTCATGAATTATATATTCCTTGCTTGGCTTGTTGACTTGTAACTAGCTTGTTAAAAGTCATCCTCTTAATGTGATGAAGGAAGTATGTGAACTTCTTGGATTGTGATGCCTTGTGTGGTGAGGTTTTTGGCTTAATTCTTTTGTATGTATGATTGTATAAAACATTCCCTAAGTGTGATTCAAGACGAAGTGATATATGGGGCTGCACTTAGAACATGATCTTAGGCCCTCTTTTGTTAGTCACTTCACCTAAAATGACCTCCCTGAACATTAATCTTTAATAGCCAGCATTTGAGCCTTGGACCCTATCTTGGAAACCACATTACAAGCCTAAGGGCCATTTTTAATCCTTCCCTTTGACACCCATCCACCTTAATTGCTAGTAATGAAACAATGAAAAATGGGGCATGAAGGGTATGAAATGGGAATTGATAAGGAAATGAATGTGAAATGAGGCAAAAGCCTAAGTTTGGAGGTTTGCAAGAGTAGGAGGGAAAATAAGAGATTCAATGTGAGGTAGCACCAAAATTGTGGCGAGATGAATGAATTGATAGGTTGAAAGACCTCGAATCATCAAAGGAGAAAGAATAGCAAAAAGGATCTATCTCTAGCATATATAAGGCTAAATGTGAAATTCATAGGTGTTATAAGGATGGTTTGTATTACACAAAAGATGAAGATGAACAAGGAGAAATAAGGTGGTGTGATCTCAATAGGATAATGGGATGTTATAAGCATTTGTAAAGGCATTAGCGAGGCTTTAGTCACTAAAGCTAAATATTTATCCTATCCTTATGCCTAGCCTTCATTATGACCCGCAAGTCCTTATTGTTTTTGAGTGTAGCAGCACTACATTAGTAGCGATATACATGAAGGGCAAGCCTATGGGTCAATTTGTATGCACATGAATTTCTTTATGACAGTGAGCGCCTTTGTCTTATCTTATCATCCTTATGTGTGAGATGCTAAAAAAAAGTTTGGGATTATTTCTTATTATGAGTGGCATCACTTCCTTGGGGTACATACTTAGAATTATTTTCAAAAGAGAGGTATAAATGAGGCAAGCATGTAGCGAACTTTAATGCAAGCTTTGAATGTGAATTGCCAATGACTTGAGATGCTCTTTGAACTTGTTTTGATGAACTACGCCCCTTTTTTTAAGGGAAGGAATGCATATAAGATATTCTTAATGATTGTGGTCACCTATTGAAGCTTGTGCAATATGGTTTGAGTCTTTTCTTTTTCTTAAGTTGGTGTATAATGTTGAGTTATCTTGAGGCTTGATGGTTTTGTGTATAACTAACATAGTGCTCTAAGCTTTAGTAGTGTCCTCTTGTAAAAAAAATGTCTTTACTAGCCCTTGATGCAAAAATTCATATATATAGCATTTTGTTCATTTTCTCAACTTTAAAGAATTGCATTACTTGAGGACAAGCAATGGTTCAAGTTTGGCGGTTTTGATGAGTTGGAAATTTACCAACTCATTAGGCTCGTAAGCATGAGTTTTTTCCTAGTTTTCTAGTCATTTATATGGATTTTATGCTCTTTCTCTTTGATTCTTTGTAGGTACTTCACGTGAGTGGAGAAAGCATGAAATAGAGCAAAACACGTGAAGTTTGAGATGAAATTTGATGAGTTAGCGTATGTAGGAGAGGAACCAAAGATAATGGCAGATTTAAGCTCAAGAAGAGGTGCAAGGACATGCTTTGAATCGGCTAAACACGGATTCAAATGGGCAAAACGCGGGCAAAACACCAAAGTTACTGTCCGGACCGGCAACCCAACTAGTGATCGGCGGTTTGGAAGTGGCTAAACACTGGTTAAACTGCCGATGGTCACTGCCCCTTGCCCATTTTGTGCGGCAAACAACCAGTGCTCCATTGGCACTGGTGCTTCACGGATGAGGCCATCTAATGAAGGGTAAAAAGGTCTAGAAAGTTCTCCAAAGCATCTAAAAGCCTCAAGGGCATTTGGGGAATGTTGTACTCAAGAAAATATAGATATTTACATAACTTTGATTGTACACCACTAATTCACTCATCTAGACTTCATCTTTTTCGTAGAATTTTTGGTAGAATCTTTTCACCATAGAATTGTAGAGTTATATAGCTTTTCTTGTTCTTTTTATTTAACCTAAATTGGTGGAACTCCACCATTGTTATAAGAGCTTGTGAAGAAAATTTTTGAAGCTAATGTGAGAATGTGAGGGGAATCCTCTCGGTATCTTCTCTCTACCTTTAAATATGCTTGACTAATTTGCTAGCTAGAGGTATATTCATGGCGGGTTTATTAATTTGATTGGGTTCTGATAAATTGCTTTTGGATTTCTATTGAAATTATAGATCTATTATCTTCTCCCATGTTATAATTGCTAAAATTGATGGTTGCAAACATGAAGTGGGCTTTACTTTTCTTGCTTTTGCTTGATAGAGAAAGGTGAGAATTAGGTGAGAAGATATTAGCGAGGAATTGGAATGTTTGTGCATGGGATTAAGATAGAGATAGTTAAAACCCACATTTTCACTCCATTAATGGTCAAGGATTGAAATAGCTAGTCCTTCCTCAAGCTTGTGTGGTTGATTACTTTAATTGGCTTTGGGGTTTGAAAGAACCCAAGGTATAAACATTCGTATGGTTGAAAAATAAGAGAATGTGAATTATCCACTTCTATCTATGGTAATTAGGAGCATTGAAGATATTCCCGATTTAGTTGAGATCTCATCTATAGAATTCCCCCAGCCATATCACTTGTGATTGCTTCAATTGGAATTCCCTCCAATTATTCTTAGTTAAGAATTAGATAGTTATTTCCCTTTAATTTACCCTCAATTTTACTTTTCAAATGTTGAACAATTATGCATTCTAATTTTAATTAGTTTATAAATCTTGAATTATCGAATCAATTCTTTGCGGGATTCGACCCCGACATCTGTAGGGATATTTATTTGTATTTAATGACCGTTTACTCTCCTTCATAAAGAAGAGTATATTTTGGACGTTATCAGGAACATCATTAAAGGTGAGGGGCACAAGATTTCTAAGTTGGTGTACTACTTTTATATTTCATATTTAATCATGTTGGCCCTTTGTTTTGAGAAAATGAGTCAGTTATAGAGGTTGTGTAGTCTTGATTGTGAAAACTATACATGTTCTTGATTAGAAGTGTTGCATGCTGATGAACCACTTGATTTATGCTCTATGCTAGTTAGTTGAGTGTGAATTGTTAGAGGTACCAAGTGTGATGGTAAACGATGAATTTATGTGTGGAGTAAAGGATTGTTTGAGGACGAACAATGGAAGTGTGGGGTGGTGATGGTGGGCAAATTTCTATGCCTATTTTCCTTGTTTTTTCCCATCTTTTACCTTGTTTTAAGTTCATAATCCTTATGAAATGCATAAAATCATTTGTTTGTGTGTTTTGTATGCTAACAAATGATTTGAGGTGTTTTGAGAAGGAAACCAAGGGAAAAGGACCCAAAATGAACCAAGGTTGAAAATTTGAGAAGTTGAGAAGAAGGTTCGGGGGCTATGGCTGTACAACACCCCGAAGCATTCCTAAAACAAACTCAGACCTTGAAAGAAAAACTAGGGGAAACTAAAAAATTTTATTGCAGAATGACCCAGACAACGGATCGTGGTCACCTTTAATGGGCCATTGTCTGAGTCATTGTCAACTCAGTAGATTTCCTTCAGGGGAACCAATGAGGCATAAGACGACTCATTGGAAGAAGCAACGAGCCATCTGGTCATCCATTAGATCCCAGACTCAGAAGCCTACTTGACTTCTCCCAGAGGTAACAAGTGGAGCTAACGGCTTGGGGATCCTACCAATGAGCCATTGCTACCAGTGTAACCAAGTCCTAGGCCCTAAAAGTGTTGACCAAGAGTCGATGCAATGACCCGTTGGTTCTACCAACGATTCGTTGTGTTTTCTATTGTCTTAGGGCCCAAATTTCCCTACTAGTGACAACAAGAGGTACCAATGACCCATTGGTTATCCCAAAATGTCATGGTGTCCTCCCGTGGCCCCATTCCAATGAGCTCAGGTTTTGCAACCATGACTAACGGTTGGTTCCAATGTCCTTGGTTTCAAACAACGACCAGTTTTGAGGCTTGTTGGATCCTGTCGGGCAGTTTTCCAAATTTTATTCCAGGGTTATTTCTATAACTTCCTAGCCTTTTTATATTAAAACCTTATTATTTTGGGATCGTTTAGGAGGGAGTTAAAGGGGTAGAATGACAATCCCCCTTCATTGCACTCATTCCTTCAAGTCTAAAGTGTAGAAACAGTCAGGATGCACAGAGCGGAGCTAGTACATTCGACTACTTCTTTTCAGAATTTCTCAAGGATTTCCTCAGGAATTCTTCACCAGGTATATGGGAATTCAACAATGAAATTGTTCTTCCCTTGTGTTCCCAAAACCCTTCTCTAATTGTTCTATCAGTTATAGTCCTGTGGATTCTAAATGGAAAATTTTTTATGACAAAATTCTTTAAGATTTCAAGTGGAATATAGTTCATGATATTGGATTCTTTATTATTCCTAAATGCTAGAAATTTTGTTAAACTAGCATCTAGTGGAATGATTTAGCCCTAGTTTCTCAGTTCATTAAATTAGAATCTTGCATATTGGACTAGTTTTCCATGTGGCTTGATTCTATCAGTTTTGGGACTCCCATATTTTAGTGAGTGTTGAAATTTCAGTCAGATGCATGTTAGTCCAGTCTCATTCAAATTATTAGCATACTCAGTATTGTCCAAAAATGTCAGCTGATTAGTTTGACTAGTCTTTTATTAAGGTGTTAGTGGTGCCTCCCAGTTACTAGTTATTACACTCAGATATAAGATGATAGTGGTTCTTTAGACGGTTATGACACTTCTAGATAAGCAGCTCTAACCAGTCTTAGAACCCCCAGTTTCAGTTTCAGTTTGTTATTTAGAAGGTTACGACGCTTCTAGATAAGTATCTCTGGCCAGTCTTAAAATACCAGTTACAGAATCTGGTCTGATAAGAGTCTTAGGATACATCCAGATAAGTATCCCTGTCTTAATCTTGGACACCAGTTTCGATCTATCAGCTTAGTAGTCAGTCTCGGACAATCTAGTGGGAGTAGGACTTAGCATCGAGCGGACTGGAGTTCCAGCGCACCCAGGTTCCCAGAACTACGTTGCCACCGTAGGTTATTTTATTGGCCTTACAGCCCAGGACTTGTGATCACCCAGTTCATGCCTTTATACCTTAACAAGGTATATTGCATCCTACCAATTGGGTGCATACATTGGACTCTACATCTAGCTCATGTGGTTATACGTTAGTTATAGACCCTCGCACTAGTCAGTACAGTCTCAGTTTAGCTCAGCTCAAAATAGTTTCGGATTTCTTAGTTAGTTTAGATTAGTATCTCAGATTCACGGCATGTCTATGACCATTAGACAGGGTCATTTTGACCATCCTAGTTATGTTTCAATTTATTCAGTTTCAGTAATTCAGTTGGTCATTGCATGTCATTATAGTTCAGTTATTTATTCCTTTATGTTGTATTTTTCTCCCATTTACTCAGTACGTTCAAAGTACTGATGCATACTTTCTATGTTGTATCGTATTATGTTACATCCACAGGTTCTAAGTCTCAACACCATTAGCAGATCTTCTCTGAGTGATATCAGTTGTACTAGTCGTGAGTCCTCATCCTTCAAGGGCGATGTTCATTTTCTTTAGTTATTTTCATACAGTCAGAATTTAAAGTTGGCTGGGGGCTTGTCCCAGCAACTCATCAAATATGGATGGCTTTCAATCATAGATTCAGACTTTTAGTTTTACTTTAGATGTAAAAGCTTTTATTATTCATTTTTTCATAAATAGTTTATTTATTTATTATTCTGCTATGATTTACTCAAATTACCAGTGTTATGATACACCATGGGTTGACTTGGGGTTACTTGTGACTCCTAGTACTGTGTCTCATCCAGGTTATAGACTCGGGTCATGACAAACATGGATCAGAGCACTAGGTTTAGAGTATCCTAGGATGTTTCAAAGTATCATCAAGTAGAGTCCTTTTCATTGGTGTTAAGCGCGCCACACTTATGACAGGGAGGCTACAAGACGTTATTAGGAAAACTCTCTTTTGTTCATACTCTTTATCGTGCGTTGAAGTTAAATTCTAGAAACATTCTCCTAACTCGTGCTCTATTTCATTTCAGTGAAATTATGCCTCTAAGACGCGGTAATAAAAGAAGGGTCGAGAACGTCAACCGACTTGCCCCACCAGCTCCAGTAGTCCCTCAGGATGACCAAGTGTCCTCAACGGAGTTTAGAGCGGCAATCCAGCGCTGGCACAGACAGTAACAAACTAGGTGAATGAGTAGGTGGTTTTAGTCATCACAAATGGGTCTGTAGTAGCTGCCCAGTTCGGGACTTCACCCAGATGAATCCTTCATACTTCGGTGGATCTAAGGTGTGAGAGGAACCATAAGAGTTTGTGGATGAGGTTTGGAAGCTCACTCGCATTATGGATGTTAGCTACGTTGAGAGTGTTGACCTGGCTGCCTACCCGTTGAAAGGGGTAGCCCAAATCTGGTACAATAAGTGTAAAGAAGGGAGACTAGCGGGAGCGAAATCGATGGAGTGGGAGGAGTTCATATCAGCCTTCCTAGAAAAATTCTTTCCCTAAGAGCTAAGGGAGGCTAAGGTGGCAGAATTTATGAATTTTAAATAGGGCAATAGGACGGTAGAAGAGTATTCACTGGAGTTTATACAGTTGTCAAAATATGCTTCAAAGATGGTAGACGAGCCAAGGACTTGCATGTTGATGTTTGTCAATGGAGTATCGATCTTAGTCCTTAAGAAGTGTAGGACTGCAATTCTCATTAAGGATATTGACCTCTCCAGCCTCATCTTTCATGCACAGCAGATTGAGGAAGAAAAGCTAAAAGACTTGGAGAAGGAGAACAAGCGAGCAAGGACTGGCCAATCAGATTATGGCCACCAGAGGTCTGGCGGTAGTAGCCACCAATAGCAGTAGCAGAAGCAGTGGGCTCCAACACCCACTTCAGCTAGCGCCCCTGCTTTTCGGTCCCACAAGGATCAGAGGGGTGGAGTATCTGTCTCACAGTTCTAAAGTCATAGCACCAGCAACTGCTACCCAGCTTGCCCTAAGTGTGGAAGGAACCATCCAAGGGAATGTCTTCAGGTCCTAGAGGGTTGCTTTAGGTGTGGTAACTAGGTCACCGACTCTGAGAATGCACGCTAACAAGACGGGGGAGATCACAATCCACCACTTCAATAGCTCCAGCAGGCCGACTGGTTTATCAGACCAATACTTCAGGTACGGATGGCGGTCAGCACCAAAACTGTTTTTATGCTTTGTCCTCTTGTCAAGATTAGGAGAGCTCACCTGATATGGTCATAGGTATGTTACGTCTTTTCCATCTAGATATGTATACCCTACTAGATCCAGCAGCCACACTATCATTTGTGACTCCCTATGTAGCTATCTAGTTTGATATTAGTCCAGAAGTCCTCTCAGAATCATTCTTAGTCTCTACGCTAGTTGGTGAGTTAGTTAGAGCTAGTCGGGTGTATAGAAACTTCCCAGTCTTAATCTTGAAGAAGGTCATTCCAGCTGATCTCATAGAGTTAAACATGGTTGATTTCAACCTCATTCTTTGCATGGATTGGTTACACTCTGATTATGCCTCAGTCGACTGCAAAACAAGAGTCGTTAGATTTTAGTTCCCCAATGAGCCAACTTTAGAGTCGACATGCTGTAGTTCAACACCTAATTGTCGGTATATTTCCTACCTTAAGACCAGAAAGCTTATTTCTAAAAGGTGTATTTATCATCTAGTTCCAATCAAAGATTCCAACTTTGAAATCCCAACTATCCATTCATTTCCAAATGTCAATGAGTTCTATGATGTGTTTCCCGAAGATCTTCCTGGACTCCCTCCTGAGCAGGAAATAGACTTTGGCATAGACCTTCTTCCAGAAACTCACCCCATCTCCATACCTCCTTATAGAATGGCTCTAGCTGAGCTTAAGGAGTTGAAGGAGAAGCTAAAAGACCTCCTTGATAAAGGTTTCATCAGGCACAGCATCTCTCTATGGGGTGCTCCAGTATTATTCGTGCGAAAGAAAGACGGTGCCCTTAGAATTTGTATCAACTACCGCCAGTTGTATAAGGTCATATCTAAGAACAGGTATTCCCAACCCAAGATTGATGACTTGTTCGATCAACTTTAGGGAGCCAGTTGTTTCTCCGAGGTAGATCTCAGGTTGGGGTACCATCAGCAAAGAGTCAGAGAACATGGCATACCAAAAATAGCTTTCAAAATTCAGTGTGGTCACTACGAATTCATGATTATGTCCTTTGAACTAACTAATGCCCCCACAGCTTTCATGGACTTGATGAATAGGGTTTTCAATCCATATCTAGACATGTTCGTCATTGTATTCATTAATGATATTCTGGTATACTCCAAAAGCAAGGAAGAACATGCTAACCATCTGAGGATAGTGCTACAGATGCCCATACACCGCCAGTTGTTCGCTAAGTTCAGTAAATGTGAATTTTATTTGAGGTTTGTGACTTTCCTTGATCACGTGGTCTCAGGTGAGGGTATTCAGGTAGAACCTCAAAAGATAGCGGCGGTGAAAGACTGGCCAAGACCTACTTCCTCAACCAATATTAGAAGTTTATTGGGCTTGGATGGCTATTATCGACATTTTGTGGAAGGTTTTTCCTCTATTGCATCTCCTCTTTCTTGGTTGATTCAGAAGAAGGTGAAATTTCAGTAGTCAAATGCATGTGAGAAGAGTTTCTAGGAGTTGAGGACTCGACTCACTACCGCTCCACTATTAACCTTGCCGGAACGAACAAATAGGTTCGTGGTGTATTGTGACATTCCCAGAGTTGGACTTGGTTGCGTTCTGATGTAGTGGGGCGAGGTGATAGCATATGCCTCCAAACAACTCAAGGTTCATGAAAAGAACTATTCGACTCTTGACCTTGAGTTGGCAGCAGTGGTTTTTGCATTGAAAATATAGAGGCATTAACTTTACCGGGCTCACACAGATGTTTTCACTAACACTAGAGACTTCAGTATGTGTTCAGTCAGAAAGATATAAAAATCTTCATCAGAGATGGTGGTTGGAGCTATTGAAGAACTATGACATGAGTGTGCTGTACCACCCGGGCAAAGCCAATGTGGTGGCTGATGCCCTAAGTAGGATGTCTATGAGGAGCTTGGCTCATATTGAAATGAGCAAAAAGGAACTAGCAAAGGTATTCACAGGTTAACTCAGTTGGGAGTGCAATTGGTTGATTCAGTTGATGGAGGAGTAGTAGTAAAAAGTGGATGAGATTCCTCGTTAATCGTTGAAGTTAATTCAAGGTAAGATGAAGATCCCATACTGCTTAAGCTAAAGGGAGCAGTTCTCAGAAAAGAAGTGGAGGCTGTGGGAGATGGTGTACTTCATTGCTAGGGTAGGCTCTATGTACCGGATGTAGGTGATTTGAGACAACAGATACTGGCTGAAGCACACATTTCGAGATATTCTATCCACCCAGGTTCCAGTAAGATGTATCCTGATCTACGAGTTATTTACTGGTGGAACGACATGAAAAGAGATATAGCAGAATTTATGGCTAAGTGCTCGAACTGCCAGCAGGTTAAGGTGGAATATCAGAGTCCGGGGGGGATGACTCAGGATTTCAGCATTCCCACATGGAAGTGGGAAGAAGTAAATATTGACTTTATTATAGGTATACCTCACACTCGTCGACAACATGATTCAATCTAGGTGATAGTAGACCGAATGACCAAGTTAGGACATTTCCTCACAGTTAAAACTACAGACTCAACTGAGGATTATGCTAAGCTATATATCCGGGAGTTGGTCAGACTGCATGGGGTTCCCTTATCCATTATTTTATATAGAGGTACTTAGTTCACCTCGCATTCTAGAAGTCATTTCAAAAAGGACTCGGTACCTAGGTCAAGCTCAATACAACTTTTCACCAACAGACAGATGGACAAGCTGAGTGGACTATCCAGACCTTTGAAGATATGTTGAGAGCGTGTGTGATCTATTTCAACGGCAATTGGGATGGTCACCTACCTCTGATTGAGTTTATGTACAACAACAACTACCACTCCAGTATGCAGATGGCCCCGGATGAGACATTATATGGTAGGAGGTATAGGTCTCCTATAGGGTGGTTTGGGTTGGTGAAGCTACCCTGATAGGGCCAAACTCAGTTCATGAAGCTATGCAAAAGGTGCAACTTATCAGAGAGAGGTTGAAAATAGCGCAAAGCCGATAGAATTCCTATGGTGATGTGAGGAGAAGAGAGTTAGAGTTTGTAGTGGATGATTGGTTTATTTGAAAATTTCACCCATGAAAGGGCTGATGAGGTTTGGGAATGAAGGAAAACTCAGTTTTAGATATGTGGGATCCTATAGAATTCAGAAGCGAATTGGCAATGTGGCATATGAGTTAGAACTGCCTCCAGAGTTAGCATCTGTGCACCCAGTCTTCCATGTGTCACCATTGAAGAAGTGCATCAGTGATCCAACTTCAGCTGTGCAACTAAACAGTATGGGAATAAAAGATAGTCTCTCTTACGAAGAGGTCCTAGTTTAGATCCTTAACCGTCAAGTTCGTAAACTGAGAATTAAGGAAGCCGCTTCGGTGAAAGTCTTATGGAGGAACCAGCTAGTTGAGAGGGACACATGGGTGGAAGAAGCAGACACGATGGCCAGATACCCCCACTTATTCCCTTCCAATTCAGTTCCATCATCAAGAACTAAATCCCTCCTTATTACTCTATTCAGTTCCATACTTATTAGCTCTATTTAGATTTTCTATGTGCATTCTGGTTGCATCAACTCTGTTAGCATGGTTAAGTTGGTTAGGAGTCAGTTACTCCTTCAAAAACCAACTCATAATCTCAGTCTAGGAATTGCAACTCTTTTCCTAGTTTTCCAGCATTTTAAGCCTTCATTCAAGGACAAATGATCCAAAGAGGGAGATACTGTAACATCCAGAAACTTTCATAGACCAAACTCAGACCTTGCAAAAAAAACTAGGGGAAACCATAAAATTTTATTGCAAAATGATCCAGACAATGGATCATGATGACCTCCAATGGACCATTGCCTGAGTCGCTGTCAGCTCAGCAAATTTCTTCCAGGGAAACCAACTAGGCATAGGACGACTTGTTGGAAGAAGCAATGAGCCATACCATCATCCATTGGATCCCAAGCTCAGAAGCCTACCTAACTTTTCCTAAAGGCAATGAGTGGAACTAACGGCTTGTGGTTCTTACCAACGAGCCGCTGCTACCACCCGTAACCAAGTCCCATTTCCTAACAGTGTTAACCACGAGTCGATGCAACAACCCATTGGATCTACCAACGAGTCATTTGTTTTTTATATTAGGGCCCAAATTTCCCTACCAGTGATAGCGAGGTACCAATGACCCGTTTGTTATCCCAATGAGTCGTGGTATCCTCCCATGGTCCCATTCCAAAGAGCTCAGTTTTTTGGACCTAGGACCAATGGTTGGTTCCAACGGGCCGTGGTTCCGATCAACGACCCGTTGTGAGGCTCGTTGGATCCTGTCGGGCAGTTTTCTAGATTTTATTCCAGTGTTATTTTTGTAACTTACTAGGCTTTTTATCTTAAAACTTTGTCATTTTGGGCTCATTTAGGAGGGAGTTGAAGGGGTATAATTACATTCCCCCATCACTCCACTCATTCCCTCAAGTCTAAAGCGTAGAAACAGTTAGGAAGCACATAGCAGAGCTAGGGCATTCAACTTCTTTTTGCAAAATTGCTCAAGGATTTGTTCAATAAGGGAATTATTCTTCCCTTGTGTCCCCAAAAGCCTTCTTTAATTCTTCTATCAGTTATAGCCCTGTGGATTCAAAATGTAGAAAGTTTTCATAAAAAGTTCTATAAGATTTCAAGTGGAATATCATTCATGATATTAGCTGCTTTATTATTCCCAATTTCTAGAAATTTTTTGAAAGTAGCATCTAGTGGAATGATTTAGCCCCAGTTTCTCAGTTCAGTAAATTAGAATCTTGCATGTTGGACTAGTTTTCCCCGTGGCTTGATTCTATCAGTTTTGGGACTCCCATATTGTTAGTAAGTATCGAAATCTCAGTCAGATGCATGTTAGTAAAGCCTCAGTCAGATTATTAGCATACCCAGTATTGTCTAGAAATGTAAGCTGATCCGTTTGACTATAATCTTTTCTTGAGGTGTCAGTGGTGCCTCCCAGTTATCAGTTAATAGACTCAGATATAAGATGTTAGTGGTTATTTAGATGGTATGACACTTCTATATAAATAGCTCTGACCAGTCTTAGAACCCCCAGCTTCAGTTTCAGTTTGTTCTTTAGACGATTATGACGCTTCTAGATAAGTAGCTCTGGCCAGTCTTAGAACACCAGTTACTGAATATGGTCTGATAAGAGTCTCAGGGTACTTCCTGATAAGCATCCCTGACTTATTTTGGACCCTAGTTTCTAGCTATCAACTTAGTAGTCAGTCTAGGACTATCTAGTGGGAGTAGGACTTAGCACCAAGATAATCGGGGTTCTAGTGCACCCAGGTTCCCAGAACTACGTTGCCACTATAGGTTATTTTATCGGCCTTTTGGCCTCACACTTGTGACCACCCAGTTCATGCCTTTGTGCCCTAGCAAGGTATATTCGGTCCTACCAATTAGGTGTATACATCAAACTCTACGTCTAGATCACGTGGTTATATGTTGGTTATAGACCCTCCCACTAGTTAGTATAGTTTCAGTTTAGCTCAGCTCAAAATAGTTTCAGATTTCTCAATTAGATCAGATTAGTATCTCAGATTCAGTGCATGTGTATGACCATCAGATAGGATCATTTTGATCATTCTAGTTATGTTTCAGTTTATTAAGTTTTAGTAATTCAGTTGGTCATTGCATGTCATTACAGTTCAGTTATTTATTCATTTATGTTATATTTTTCTCCCACTTACTCAATACCTTCAAAGTACTAACGCATAGTTTCTCTGCTATATCGTATTATGATACAACCACAGGTTCTAAGTCTCAAGACCATTACCAGCTCTTCTCCGGATGATTAAAGCTGTACTAGTGGTGAGTCCTCATCCTTCGACGATGATGTTCATTTTCTTCAGTTATTTTCATATAGTCAGATGTTAGAGTTAGCTGGGGGCTTGTCCCAGCAACTCATAGATTCAGACTTTCTGTTCTTCTTCCAATATAAAAGCTTTTATTATTCAGTTTTTCATAAATGGTTTATTTATTTAATCTTCCGCTATGATTTACTCATATTACTAGTGTTATGATAGACCATGGGTTGACATGAGGTTACTTGTGACTCCAACTAGAATGTCTCGTTCAGGGTATAGACTTGGGTCGTGACAGGCTGGTGGCCAGCGCTCGACCCTCCACTCCTTGACAAAATTTCATCATTTTTGGTGCTATGGAGTTCCAGCTCCTTAACATTCAGAAGATGATCAGTCAACACCTTGGCGAGATAGTGGGCGTGGAGCCCTAGAGCTTCCCAGACTTAGAGAAGATCACCAAAATTTTTGTGAGATAGAGGAGGCCGCACACTCGAAGGGTCCAAATATCCAAGAATTTGACTAACACTCTGGTGCTATGGTGAGAGTGGTGAGCCAAAGGTACTAGAGGTGTAGAAAAATTGTCTAAGTCCTTGGTGAGACAATGGGGGCGGCTCACCAGATCCATCGTAGAGTTGAAAATGTTGGAAATTTGACTAAGTCTATGGTGAGATGGTGGGGGCGGCACGCCAGACCCTTTTAGAGCAGAAATTACTGATTTTATAGCTAAGTGTTGGATGACGGAAGCGTCATTTGAAGGCTCAACTATAAACACAACCCCTAGGTCTTTTATTACATATCTTTGGACAATATTTTATTCATTTTTACATTACCTAAGTCACCTGAGGAGGCTTGTAAGCTGTTTGGAAGGAAGAAAAAATCTTACACTAGGTTTCTTCTCTTCTTTACTCTTTATTTCAAATGATGATTATGAAGTTTTCATTTTTCCACTTGTCTATGAGTGGCTAATACCATACCCTAAAAGCCCTAAGATTAGACCCGGGGGCTTAAATTAATAAAATAGAATTTTCTAGACGAGTCGTCCAGTTACCCGTTGGGTGCACCACGAGTCATTAAGTGACTCGTGGGGAGGAGGTTGGACTTGGTTGAGTTTATGAGACTTGGGGGTGAGCACGGGTGTGACCACAGGTCATGGTAAACACCACGATTCGTTGTGTTAGTCGTGGTAAAGTGTTGATTGTAGATTGAAGAATTTGGATAGTGTTGGTAACGACTTGGTCACCATGAGCCGTTAGGTACACCACGAGTCATGGTGTCCCTCGTGGTGACCCTCATAAGAGAAACTGCAGTGCTGATCATGAGAAAGACCATGAGTCGTGGTGTGGGGCATGAATCATCCAGTCCCTCATGGGGACTTCCAATGTGTTTTTCCCTACGAATTTATTAAGGGCTTTTTCGTAATTCCTAAGTTCCTAAGGTCTATACTACATCATTTTATGCTCTGAAAGGTGTGTTTTAAGAGGGGTAAATTCATTCTAAGACTATTCTCTTTCATGCATGCAAGTGTAGAAGTTCCTAAGGTGATCAAGCCTAGATTCATCAAGTTCTTCCCCAAATTTCCATGGGTTCTCAAGAGAGTTATGAAATCAGACTTTTACAGATATGTAGGGTTATGAATGGGTATATTCATCCATACTTATTCCCAATACTCCTTTAGTTTCATGAAATTCTAGTTGATGAAGCTATGGGGTTTTAACCCAACATGTAAATTCTCTAAGTATCAATCATGGGTATGATCTAAGCATGTTCCTCATGTTAAATTTTGATTGATGGGCCTATTTTACAATGTTTTTCAATTATAAATTATGTTTTTAAGTTTTATAAATTATGATGCCCATCCGTGAAAGTTCATGAAAGTTGAGATCTATGATATTGTATTCAAGCATGATGAGATATATACGATCAAAGTATGATTTTGGATTACCCATGTCTAGGTTCATGTTTTTAAATGATCAAGTCTACGTCAAGCATGTTTAAATATTGGGCAGGCCCAATTGATCAAGTATGTTTCATGATTTATCTAAATTTCATGTTATTAGGTTTCCACATGGATTCAGAGTCTACACTCCCACTATTTTCAGCTTGTGGTATGGTTTGAACCCAAGGCTCCTCATGTTATGATTTCAGATTTATGTATGTACGTTATGAGTCGGCTTCATCACTAGATGATGGTTCATTTATATTGAAGAACGATGGAGAGCATAGGCTATTTTTAGGAGTAGTGTATATCACCGAGTAGGCTAAGGATCAGTCAACCCTATGCCTTAGAACTACATGCTAATGTAGGTATGCTCAGATTATTTGCAGCCTCCCTTGTGAGCTTCCCCTACCACAAGGGGCCTTCAGCTTGATATTGATATAATGGTAGCGTCCTTAGCCCTGGAAAGGCTTAGGACGGCTTTGCCCACTTGAGTGTAATAGTCGCGACCATGTAAGCTCTATCGTGGTAGTGTCGGTTATATGACGAGTCTTCTAGTATTCCTCATGATTTCAGTTATGCATGTTCATTAGTCATGATATTATATTTTAAGCAAGTTTAACCCAATGTTTAGTTTAACTTATGATTATCAGCTTCTAGCTTTGGGTCATTCGATTCAGTTATGATATTCAATTTTGTTCGGGCCATGGTCGACTTGGAGCCTCTCGGTGTTCTTTGTCCCGTGTCCCGATTCGAGCCTATGTTCGGGTCATGACAAACTTGGGATCAGAGTATTAGGTTTTGAAGTGTCCTAGGGTTTTTGAAGGCTTCTTTAAGTAGTGTCTTTTTTGATGGGTGTGAAGTGCGCCACACTTATGACAAAGAGGCTACGAGATGTTTTAGGAAATGTTCCCTTGTTTCATGATCTAAGTCATACAATGAAATGTCTCTGTCTTTCTAGCTCATGCTATACGCGTTTGTAAATCATGCGTCCTCGCTGAGTTAATGGAAGAAGAAATGGGAATGGAGATGGCCATGAGAATGGCAATAGGGATGGGCACTAGCGATCCCCACCAACAAATGAGGAGCATGTACCCGAGTAGGTTGCCCACACTGAGTTCAGGGCATCCATACAGATGCTAGCTCAGGCCTTGATCACCTAAGTCAACCAACATAAGGTAGCGCATGTCCCTCAAAATGGGAATGCAGTGGCAGCGAGAGTTACAGATTTTCTGAGGATGAACCCTCCGGAGTTTCTTGGGTCAAAAGTGGATGAGGATCCACATCAGTGTATCGATGAGGTTTTGAAGGTCACTCAGATCATGGGGGTAATGGGAGAGGAGTGCGCCGATCTAGCCTCGTATCAGTTGAAAGGGAATGCGCACATTTGGTTCAAGCAATGGAAGGTTAGTAGGGTAGTTGGAGCAGGCCCTATTGGTTGGGATGAGTTTTATGCCGCATTTCTTGGCCAGTTCTTCCCTCGTGAGATGAGGGAGATTAAAGTAGCCGAGTTTGTGAACTTGAATCAAGGAAAGATGACACTTCAGGAGTATTCCTTTGTATTCATTCACCTATCCAAGTATACACCTGAGATGGTGATAGATCAGAGAGACCGAATGAGTCAGTTTGTGCATGGTGAAGCAGATTATTTGGTCAAGGATTGCTAAACCATGATGCTTCATATGTACATTGACTTTCCTCGGATAGATCTGTCCATCTAGAAGATGGAGGCGGTATAGGTGAGTGAGCGGGAGAGAGAGGCCAAGAGGACATTGCCAGCAGTCCCACCAGAGATCTTCATCTCAGCACCATCAGTTATGAGCGTGCCATCCAGATGTAGGCGCGACTAGAGGGGATAAACATCAGGATCTAGAGGTCGCTTTAGAAAGTTCTTTGATATTTTCAAAGAACTTCACATAAATTTTCCTTACTTGATGTTTTCCAGGGAATTCCCAACTATGCTAAGTACTTGAAAGATGTGGTGGCCAACAAAGTCAGATTGGTGGATGTTCAGACAGTAGCACTGACTGAGGAGTGCAGCCACAGGGTAATGAGCAAGATACCTAAAAAGCTCAAAGATCAGGGAGTTTTATCCTCCCCATACAAATTAGTAAAGTTGAGGTGATATGAGCTCTGTGTGATTTAGGGGCAACAGTTAATCTAATGCCCCTATCTTTGTTAACACCTTGGGGTTGGGTCAACCGAGACCAACACGATTGATGCTGTAGTTGGCAGAAAAGTCGCGAGTTACACCAGATGGAATAATCGAGGACCTTCTCATCAAAGTGGGTAAGTTCATTATACCCGCTGATTTCTTTATATTGGATTTTCAAGTTGATGACAAGGTACCCCTGATTTTGGGACGGCCATTCTTGGCCATTGGAGGAGCGATTATTAATGTAAGAGCATGGACCCTAAAAATGAGGGTCGATGATGAAGAAGAACTCTTCTGGGTATACCAATAGATTAACCCACCCACACATTACAAAGATCTTTGTAAGGTAGTGTGTTATTAGAGGCTAAGGGTGGGGTGGCAGATTCCATAGGTCCACGACCACAGGAGATGATTACTTTTCAGCCCAAATCTGATGGAGGACTTCCGTTAGAGAAGGAGTTGGAGGAAGAGAGGGATAGAGTGGCGGTTGTTCCCTTGAAAAACAAAAAGAGAAGAAGATGATTCTCGAAAGGGAACACGAGTATAAGGATTTCCTGAAAAGGATAGTCCATGTTGTGCCGCGACATAAAATTAGGCGCTGCTTCGGAGGCAACCCAAGGGTACCACAAGTACAATTTTAATTTTTTTCATTTGTGTGATTTTGTTTATTTTCATCTTGTTGTTGTTTTTGGTGGAGATTTAAGGACAGTTGGAAAGGAAGTCTGAGTACCTTGGAGGAGGAAGCTAAGAAGCATGAAAGAGGGAAAGTGTGGGGTCGAATACCCACATGTTCAAAATGAAGAAAAACATATTGTTAGCTAGGCCTAGAGGACCCAGGGAGTATTTCTCATCCTTTTTGAATTTTTATTGGATTCTTTGGGGATATAGCATGATTCAAGTGTGGGGTGAGGGAAATTTAAAAATTTTCTGCTTAATGATTTTGGGTGAATTTAGTGCTTGATAGGTATTTATTGAGGACCCGTTGGTTTTTCTTTTCGGTTCATTTCCGACGGGGGCACTTTGAACCGAAGAATAAAAAATTTTCTTTATCGATACATAGCTGTTGTTAGTCATAGTTAGGGACTGTTCCTGACGATGGATGGATGAAGACCGTCTTGAGGGAAAATTAGTCAATAGTCGCTAATTGATGACTTGATGTTCTTGCTATGTGCTATACATGATTGTGAGATGCAAGTATGCTTAGTGTTGAAGCATGTAAGTTGTATAACTCTTTGTGAGACACCTAGGCTCTTGAATGTGAATCTATGTGCTTAGAGCTTAATTTTAAATTCTTGTGATTAGCAGAGTAATAGTCTGCTAAATTTCTCTTAAATTGAGCATGTGCACTAAGTGTAAGGTTTTTGAATATTCCATGCTATTGTGTAGAGTCTAGAACTTGCCTGGTGTGTATACAAAATGAAATGACGGATGTTGATTGTAGGAGATGATTTAGGCATTTCTTTGAATGAGCCTTATTTTTATCTCTCGCTTTACCTACCTTGAATGTTTGATCCTAGCTAGCCCCATTGAGCCTTAAGCCTATTCTTTGATAGCTGCAACATAAGCTTAATCCTTCTCTTTCAATAGCCTTGAAGTTGCTCCAAAACTCCTAAGCGCTTAAATGAAAAATACAAAAGAGTAAAGGAGTGAGAATCGTGAAAAAGAAGAAAAAATAATGGTTGTGGGAGTTGAGGAAAGGATTAGAGGTGCACTTGTTTGAAAATTCTTGAGTATTGGTAGGGAGTAAGAGAACAAATGAATGAAAAAGTTGCTTAAGTACTCCTTACTAATAAGCTAAGTGAGCTTAAAGTAATGGGAAACCAAAGAGGAAATTTAAGAGTGAAAAGAATGAAGGTGAAGTAAGAGAAGAGATGTCCATAATGAACGTGTGATGTATTAAAAGCGCTTGGGGAAGATAGTCTCTATTAGGGGCCAGAATAGTATCTACCCACCCTTAGCTTACATTACGACCCGATAAGTCTTGCTTGATCTTATGACGAACATTCTTAAATTAGTGGAGTAAAACACTAACGGCAAGCTTATGGGTCAATACATGTAGCATGTGAATTCTTTGTGAGAGCGAGCTTAATTCTTATCCATATACCCATACATGTTATAATTTGAAAATTGTGAGTAAAGATGGGTAACTCTCTTGTTGTGAGGGCACATGTTTAATGAAGGATAAAATTCATGTCAGATTTCTTGGTCGGTTGATTTGCATGAGTTTGTTGAAATTGAGAGTCGATTCTTGAGGATAGGAAGTATTAACATAGTCATATTTGCTTTTGATGGTTACACCATGCGTGCAATATTTTGAACTTGCTATATAAAAACAATCGTTGTGGCCATAGTTTGAATTGTCTGTCTTCAATTAGCTATGTTTGAGTCTTCATGTGCATGAGAGGTAATAGAGTTGTTCGAGGACGAACAAGGATTTAAGTGTGGGATAGTGATCTTGGGCATAATTTTGTGCCCAAGTGCTATTTTATAGCTTAATTTAGTCATGGTTGTCTAATTATCCACTTACACTCTTATGTAATTTTGTGTAAATTTGGGTATACACTAACCAACATGATTAGTACTTGTGTTGTAGGTGTAAAATACATATGAGCGACTAAATAATTATGGGTGAAGTGAAGGAATGGAGTTGGAAGTGAATTGCAAAAGATGGCAAGGAAACATGCCATGGCAAGGCTGGCCGTGCCAGGCAACATGCCACGCTGTGCGTGTGTCGCGTCCAACGCCATGCCACGCCAAGTCCATGCGCGTGAGATTCTTCACTCCAAGGCACCTGCGCACCAGTGACCATGTCACGCCACACACTGCTGCGCAGTACAGGCCGTGCCACGCTGGCCATCGTGTAGGACCAGCACCGTGCCACACCGGTTGTTGCGTCATACCTCGGCCAAGCTACATTCAAGTGAAATTTCCAGTGAGCCTCTGCGTTACCTCCGTGGCACGGAGGAAAATTGGTACGTTCACCTCCGTGCCACGGAGCCATTCCATGACATGCCAAAAATCACAAATTCCTGATTTACTATAAATTAAACCCTTAGCTTCTAAAATCATTGGTCACGAAATATTTTCTGAAAATTGTAGAGGAGAGAAGGGAGAAGTGAAGAACTCACCTAGGGTTAACTAATTTTACATTCTCTTTTACCCATTCTTGTAAGTACTCTACTTTAACAATGTTTTTAAGTTATTGTACGGACATGAGTGGCTAAAACCCTTCCCCTAGGGTTAAGGCCACGTGCTATGATTGTAATGCTTGAATTTGTTTTGGTTTAAGTTGTTAATTGTTGTTTTGTCTTACATGCTTGATCACTAAGCTAGGTAAACGCTTGAGAGAGTAAACCTAGGCTAGAACAAGAGAATGTAGGGAGCAAGTTCTTATCTTATGATATGATTCGCGGTTAGGATAGAAATTGTACCTAATTTTCCTTGCTTGGTTGATAAAAAGGGATGATAGCAAGACACCGACTTAGAATTGTCACTCCACCACTCATAGAAGTAGCTATAAAGTTAAGTTAGGTTAAATGATTAGACGTACGAAAGTCCCTAATCAAGAGCACAAACCTCGTGAACCACATCCATGTAGTTGAACTTTCCACGAACTGGGATGTCACATACTCGCTCAACGATGTAGTTGTGAGGCTAGTTTGTCGTGTTTAGAGGATCGATAGGCCATGAACATAACATTTTCCAACTATGTGAGTCTATAATTGATAATTTCATACATGAACCATTACAAAGTCTAGCATTGTATGATTATCCTGCATTAGCTCTAGTTGCTTCTTATATTGTTTCCAGATTGTTTTGTGACCACCCCAAAACTTAATTATAATTTACCAAAAAATTCTATAATCAACACTTATGAAGGTTAATTCTACAGTTGAACTTCATAATTTGCTGAATTGGTCCAGTCCCCGTGGGTTCGACATCCGGCTCTTAAAAAGGGCCACTATATTACTTGTACGACCGCGTACACTTGCAAGTGCGCTGAGCACAATAATAGCCAAACATACGAGGAAGTCCTTGTTGAGATTCTTGACCATCAGGTACCAAAGATGTGGATTAATAAGGTTATTTTGGTGAATCAACTTGTAGAGAGTGCTATTTAGGAAGCCGAAGAAGATATGATGGCTAAGTACCCTCACGTCTTCCCTTACCGCTCAGTTTCAGCATAAGGTACTAGTTTCCTCCTAAGTACTCTATTCAGTTTCATGTCATGTTTATGTTTTTTAGTTCCTTTCATGTCTTATTATGCATTCATATTTCATGAATTCCATTCAACATATGTATCTCAGTTCGGAGTCAGTCACTCCATCAATATTCAATGTTTAGCTTTCAGTTCTAGGATTGCAGGTTTCCCTATATTTCTAGTTGTGTGTGTCTCCAGTCGAGGATGAATATTCCCAAGGGGGAGATAATGTAACACCCGAAAAATCCCTAAGAACAAATTCTAGACATGATGTAGAAAACTAACTAAAATTAGTCAAAAATCACGGAATGACTCGTTAAGTGAGTCGTCAAGTCACTTTTGATTCGTTAAGTATGTCGTCAGGTGGTGTGTTTGTAGTTTGGCATTTTTCTTCCTAGTGATGAAAAGTTAGGCCACAATTCATTAGTTCAAGTGATGATTGAGTAAGTAGGTAGTTATAGTGGACTTTGAGATGAGAACCGGAGGATGACCAAGTGGTTTCTCAGATGGAAAAAGTACCTAACGAGTCGTCAAGCTAGGTAACGACTCGTTAGGTGGGTCATTACCACTGACAGGGTCCAATTGACAAATGGGATCTTAGGGTATTATTGTATCTTCCTATGTTTTTAACTAAAAAGATAGGTCATTTTAGGTTTCCAAAAGGGTGTATTAGAAGATTTTACTTAGCTCAATTCCTCATTCCTCTCAAAACACCATAAGTTGAAGATCAAACCTCTCAAGTCTCTTAAGTTCCTAAGATTCGTCTTCTTCTTGGGTCTCAAGTCTAAGCAAGAATTCATCAAAACCAAGGTATGTGGGGTTATGAATAGGTTTTCCACCTCCACGCCCAATCTCGATTTCAATTACATGATTTCAATTCCTTCAGGTCTCCAATTATGACTTTCATGAATTTCTAGGGTTAGACACTTTGTATGCAAAACTCTATTAATCTTTTATGAATTTGATTCTATCACGCTTCTATCTATGATTTAGGATTATAATTACATGATTTCTATGATAAACTCTCATGAAGCTCTATTTTTCAGTTATGATGATTTACTCAAATATGCATGAATTTAAGGATATGTATTTTAGATGTAACTCTTAGCAGCTATTTTTCATGGCTAGTTCACGTATATCAAGGAATCTTTGTATTAACCATGTTTTAAACTAGGCCATGTGAAACCTATGTTTCACGTAGGATTATGAGCCCTATAGATGATTTTGGGAGTAGTATTTAACATTGAGTAGGCCAGGGTGCAGCGTACCTAGGTTTTAAAACTATGTGCCACCATTAGATAAGGGGTCCTCGCCAGTTGAAAGTGTCTCCTTTGGCCCTAACTTAAGGAGTCCTTGTCAGTTGAGAGTGTCTTCCTTATGCTACTGGGCTCATGAGTTATTTTACGCCTTAATGATTCTTACCCTTAGCAAGGTATGGACACCCTCCTGACCCAAGGATATAGGTCGGCTCCATAGCGCTCATTTGGAGTATGTCGGTTAAAAGAATCTTCCATTGTTCCTCATGTTTTCATGATTCTTCTAGTTCATGTTTCATGATGTTTGGACTTATCATATTTTTGACCAATTGACCAGTTTATGATTTTTACTTATGAATTCAAATATGACGAGCTTTATGATTTTGCTTTTCAAAACCTTGGGTCATTGTACTTCAAATTATGATGAACAACTTATGTTTTATGACTAACATGATCATGACTTTTTAGCATGTTGTCCTTTACTCTCATATTTTACTTATCCTCCATACACAACACTTTCAAAGTATTGATTGCATACTTTTGTGCTATATCATCTAATGATTTAGGTTCAGGGGATCAGTGTCAGCCCCGACGCTAGATTCAATCTTTCTCTAGATTCAACACAATCTTGGTGGGTCCTCATCATTCAATGATGTAGTTTTGATTAATGTCTTTTCATTTCATTTTAGTTTTCAGACTATGTGGAGCTAGTTATGGGTTTTTTCCCTTCAGCTCATCTTATGAGTATAGGCTTTCAAACTTGATGTATAGATATTCAACTGTTTGACATGTTTACTTAGTTTGGTCATCTAATGATATCTTAGACTTCTTCTTAATCCTTACTTTATGATGTTTTACTGCTTAGTGTATGCTTATGCTTATGAATATCTCATGGGTTAGGTTGGAGCCATTCGTGGTTCTACATATTGTGTTACATCCAAGGTCCATGCTAGGGTCATGATAGACTCGTCAGGTCATTACTGTATCTTTGGCACTATGAGCATAAGAATTACAATTTTAGCTATATTAATTTATACTTTCAAAGTAATAGGTATAATCTATGTATGCATTAAGTAAAATAGAGTTAAGATAGAGTGGGCCTAGTTAGGCGAGCCTCCTATTCTAATGAGGGTGCCTCCTAAAAACTCCTTCAAGAAAAAATTAAGACATTCCACCCAAAAACTGAGAGGTGCATCCTTCTAAAAACGTGATTCCACCATCTTCCTCATTGATCCTCCATGAAGAATTCAAGATTGAGGGAAAGGAAGAAAGTCCCAACATTATTACGGCAGCAGCTTAGAGTCGAGGTAGGTTATGGTTTACTTTGAGTTTAGACTCTGATTAGTGAATCATATATGCTTATAAAGTTTATGGGGGAAGGAATGAATAGGCCTTCATGTATGATATTCGGTTGGGTGTCTTCTAGAGTAACATAGCAATGTACGCATAAATAGCGCATGATATGTTGTTGATGATTGTTGATCATCATTCAAGTAAGATTAACATAAGAAGGTAGATTCATTATGTGTTAGTTTGTCTATAAACTTGAAAATTTAAATTAAGTTTGGGAGAAAAGGGACCTAAAGGGAAGGAACATACTAGAATTTTGGTGTTTGATCCACAGTAAAAGAATTATGAACTAAAGAGTTGTGTCTTGGTTAAGATAATTTCTATATTATTTGTAAATCTTTAATGAGATGATGCTTATAAAAAGGACAAATAAGTATGGGTGAGTGGGTTTTACCTTAAAAATTGGAGATGGTAATTCTTGCGTGAATATATTGTTAAATAATTGAAACAAATTTACCGTATATATATGTGTGTGTGTGTGTGTGTGTGTGTGCGCGTGTGTGTTTTATGATTGTGGTGTACGTTTGTGATACTCAATGTGTACATGGATGGATTATCTTTTGTGATAGCTGAATAGAGAATAACTGAGTCATTTTGATGATGAATGAGGAACAACTGAGTATTTTGAAATGAGTGACTCATGTCTGATGTGAGCTTACAAATGAGCAAGCTATATGAGGGCTGAGCGGCTCGTGTCCAATGTGAGGTTATGATCGATTATATAATTGATGAGTGGCTTGAGTCTAATGTGAGCATAAGGCCAAGCAATTGTGTGGGAGAGGGTACCATGATGTTATGGTACATGGACACTTAAGGTCCCATGCAGGCCATGACTGGAAGGGCAAGATTTAAAACCCACTAGCATATATATACAGATGCATGATAGATGTGTGTTAAGATTTTATATGGAGTGAGACTGATGAGATATAGAGGCTATACATTTGTGATTCAGTACTTATGTAATTTTCTGACTTGATATGATTGCATTTATACTTATAAATTATTGTGATGACTCTAATGTTTTGGTGACTTTCATCTTCAGTATTAACTAGCCTAGTTGGCTTGATTATGATATAATTGTTTGATCACTAAAATCTACTGATCTTTGGAGGTTTGGGGACTATGTGTTTTTGGCCCTTTGTTGTTGGTTCGGTCATGGCTACGGGTGATGTCTCTATCAAATAAAATGATAGGTGTCAAGAACGTAATATCTCATAAATAGTAAATTGTTGGTTAATGGGTAATAGGTATTACACCTAGAAAATTTCTGGTGATTATTTGATATCCATATGCTAGGTTAAGGGAATTACGGGTTGCATATTGGTTGTAGATGTCATGGGTAATGTGTACGAACGAAAAAGCAAAGTGTATGTGAAGTTCATAAGTGAGGATCTATTTTAAACCATCATATCTCCGAATATATAATGAATTAGAAGTCCCAAAACTTATCAAATTAAAGGTCTTTGAGTCTAGTTTTTATAACATTAAACCGCTTGTCAATCGGAGTTTAGAGTAAGAAGTTATGAGCATTTTATCAAAGAAGCCCAAGCGGTGACGCGGGCACGACGCCCTAGCGCCTCCACCGCCCTATTTACTTTAAATATAATTTTTCACTTCTAGAAAAATTTTCATCTCAATCTAAATCAACCAAATTGCATAGGATTCCATTTCTCTCTCAATTCCATCATCTAGAACAAAGAAAATCAAGGAGGAACATCAAGCAAAGTTCAAGAAAATCACAAGACAAGTTGAGAATACTTTGCCAAGTGTGCTAGGGGCTGTTTTGGAGCTCGTTTTTGCAAGGTTTAGAAGACGTTGTTCAGTGTTTCAAAATCTATTTGGACTGCCTATATATCCATCTTTGAGTAGGTATTAAAACCAGGAGGAAAGGTAAAGATTTTGTCCCTTTTAAACCTCTCAAATTGCAAAGCAAAAAGCTGGAAATTGGTAGCTAACTGAGCTGCCGATGGACTGTTTGTGAGCTTAATTTTTATCATTTTCTTACGTTTTTTTACGGTTTATTTTTCTGGAATTATACTTCATATTGAGAGGAACAATTATAGTAGAACTAAGGTAAAATTTCCTCTTGTTTCTCCATAGTGAAAACTAGTTGAGAAAATGGTTAAATGTTGTTGATGTTGCCGTGTGTTGTTGTTGCTATTGTGACTATCTTTGGTTAGTTATTTTGGGCTGCACACAGTTAAGCATTTTGTTGTACTATAAAACCACTATATTAAGGAGTTTGAAGGCAGATCATTAAAATAGGAAATCGGCTAAAAAAAAGTTCATCGGAGAAAGGTATGTAAGGCACCCATCCATTGTTCTTTTAAGAACGATTTGTTCATTGTGAATTGAATGAGAAAGCAGCCCTTTTACAAGTCTTGAGGCAGTATTTTAAGCTTCAATTAGGAATTGAAAGTTTCATGTTTGATTGAGGTTAAGTGTTGAGATTATGTCTAGCCCAAGTAAGGCATTTAAAGTGGGATATCGTGTTGATTGTTGTCGTAATTGTACATCGAGTCAGAGACCCCTCAGCGTGGGCATTGTTATCTGGTCCTTATTGTATGTTATATATATATGGGTGATGTTAAATGTGTTTAAAGCTCTGGATGCTAACTGAAATTGGTGAAAGAGCCAAGATGATGACATGTAAACAATTTTAAGCCAATTAAAGACATTGCAAGCTATTAAGGGTAAATGAGCTAATTGAATTAGGATTGCCTTGTTATTTTTGTCCTTTATCTTATGTTTATGTTTTGAAATATTCCAGGACAAGGGGAGATTTCATAATCCCTTTCCCTTAAGCCGAATGACAAGATAGCAAGTCTCTAAGCTCTAATGTCCCTTTGAATATGATCTATAAATCTTATTGAAACTCTTAGGTCATCCGCAGTTCCTTATAATTTTTATAGGTTTTGAATACATGCATTTGAGTGCTATTTTATAGCTTTACATGTTATACATGCTCACTCACAGTTATACATTATGAAAGAGACCTACGCAGGCTATAGATTTTGTATTCATCATTTCTATGTTATACGTGTTTAATTGACCTAGTATAAGCCATATCTGCTCCATTTATGATTATGATTATGATTTATTGATTTTACCCCGGTGTGGTACACAGGCTGGATGGATTTTACCCCGGTGTGGTACACCAGCTGGAGGCATTTTTTATTTTTACCTCGATGTGGTACACTGGCTGGATGAATTTTATGGTCGGTTGGCCGCCGACATTTCAGTTATTTTTTTTACATTAGATGATTGCACTTACACTTCACTATTAAGTTGTCAGGTTTCGGTTTTAGTATTTCGGGTTGTTACTATTCCTTATTTCTGGCTCAGGTATCATTGTTATCTTATATGTTTACAGTTTTCAGCCTTACATACCAGTACATTTTATTCGTATTAACATCCCTTTATATGGGGACCCTTCCTGCAATCGTGTTGTAGGTACAGGACGAGGCTCGGATCATTAGACACAGTAGGAGCCAGATTTTAGCGGAATAGTGGTATGCTCCTCTCTTCTAGGGCCATGTCCTAGTTTTGACTATTTTGAATTTTGTGTACATCATGGGTAGGCCGAGGCTTGTCCCATGCATTACAGTTTATTTATTCTATAGAGGTTGATGTGGACTAGTTTGTGTAGTAGTTTTGGTTGTGTAGTCATGTTGGTTTTCCATTGCTCTATGTAGATTTATAGTCTTGTCGACTTTCCAGGTTGCATATTTGTTGTTATCGAGACATTATGGATTCAGTATTTACCTTGGTTGGTTGTGACAGGTGGCTTGGTCAGCCTTAGTACTACAACTATAGATTCTATACAACCAGCTTCTCGATCAATCATGAATCGAGTGCCAGTCGCACCCTACCTAGTTTTGGGGTGTGACAAACTTGGTATCAGAGTAAAGTCGTGTACTAGGGAGTCCATAATGTCATTTCTAGTAGAGTATTACTTATGGGTATGTTGTGCATCGTACTTATTATCAAGAGGCTACAAGACATCTAGGAATTTTTTCACTTCTTTTACTAATAGTTCGTGCTATAGGGTGAGGTCATAAGTACTGTGATATCTAAATCGTGTTATTATTTCAGAGTATTCCTATGACAAGGAAGATGACTACGAGGTTGATTGGCACAACCATTGGAAAGAGTACTAGTCGCCCTCCAGTGTATTAGGGAGACAGGTCAGATACTCATAGTGAGTCTCTTGCCCCAAGTATTATACTTCCTATAGCACCGGTTAGAGAAATAGCAGATAGACCTCCAGCTCCTTCCGCACCAGCAGTACCTGAGGGTAGTAGAGTGGCAGACCCTCTCGCGCTTGTGGTATTTATGGTTGTTTCAGAAGGATAGGTTCTTGAGGGAAATGTTCCGCTTATGGCTCATATAGTTGCAGGTCAGGAGCAGCGATTGGAGGTTATAGAGAGACAAAGGCCAGGAAACTAAAAGTTCCAGGGACCGCGAGTTCTTTAGTTTGAGCCCTCCTATATTCACCGGATTATGCCCCAGTGAGGATCCTCAGGACTTTATTGATCAGACATATAGGGTGTTGAAGGTGATGCGAGCTACAACGACTGAGGAAATATAGTTGGTGTCCTTCAGACTACGTGATGTGGCTATATTATGGTATGAGGCTTGGGCTCATTCCAGAGGAGCCGATGCACTGCTAGTTGAGTGGGAAGAGTTCTCCGAGGACTTTATGCACCACTATCTACCCTAGCAGCTTTGACAGGATTGAGATGATAAATTTTGGCACCTAGAATAGGGAACGTTTTAGTGTGCGTGAGTATTGTCTTCGATTTAATTATCTTTCCAGGTATGCTCCACATATGGTTCAGATGATGGAGGATAGAGTTCATAGATTTGTGTTAGGGTTGGGGCTTCATACAGCTCGAGATTATTTAGGGGTATCTAATCAAGAGAACATGGACATTGCATGAATTCAGGCTTTCGCCCTAAAGGAGGAGGATTTTGTTTAACAATTACTGGATACTTGGAGACAGCAGGAGTAATGAAAGAGACCTAGGACTATGGGTCCTTATAGAGGGTCACAGGGTTACCCCAGGGGCTTAGTCATTCAGGCAGTCAGTTAGGCTTGTAGGGAGTTCCCCACCTCGGTTTTAGGGATAGAGAAGAAACCAAGGCCCAGCTCTGTCTAGCTCTTGACGAAAAGAGCGGGCGGGGCAGAGGCGACCACCATTGCCGCCTTGTCCTCAGTGTGGAAAATCTCATTTAGGTCAGTGTCATCAGGGGAAAAATGTATGTTGTATTTGTGGGTAGCCAGGGCACTTTATAAGGGATTGTTCAGATAGGATCGAGGTGGATCAAGCGCGATCAGCGGCTTTTTCTTCATCCCCCATTTGACCTCCTAGATTTAATCCTCAGTGGGCAGCAGGCTGTGGAAGAGGCAGAGGGAGAGAGGCTTCTAGTTCTGGGGCAACCCAGAATCAATTTTATGCTTTGGGTGGTCGACCCGACATGGAGGCCTTACCTGATATTGTTACAGGTACTTTGATTATTTATTCTCATGCAGTATATGTCTTGCTTGATCCTAGTTCTACACTCTCTTATGTTACACCATTGGTTACAAGTTAGTTTGTGATAGTGCCTGAGTTATTATCTATACTATTTGTTGTTTCTACTCCAATTAGCGAATCTGTGTTAGCTAGACAGTTCATAAGAATTGTGTAGTATTGGTAATGATAGATCAAGCTTAGCTTATCTAGTTGAGCTTGAAATGGTTGATTTTGATGTCATTATGGCTATGGATTGATTGGTGGCATGTTATGCTAATGTTGATTGCAGAGCCAAGGTTGTCAGGTTCCATTTCCCCAACGGGCCAGTCAGGGAATGGCAAGGTAATGCCGCTACGCCTAAAGGTAAGTTTATTTCATACCTTAAGGCTCAGAAGTTTATATCTAAAGGCTAGATTTCTCACATGGTTTGAGTAAGAAACTTGGACTATGAGCCTGCGATTCTCCAGTCAATTTCTATTGTAAATGAGTTCCCCAAGGTTTTTCCAGATGATTTGCCTTAAATTCCTCCTGGAAGGGAGATAGATTTTGCTATTGATTTACTTCCATGCACTCAGCCAATATCCATAACCCCATACAAAATGGTCCCAGTAGAACTAAAAGAATTAAAGGAGCAATTAACAGATTTACTCGAGAAGGGTTTTATCCGGCCCAGTGTGTCACCATGGGGTGCACCGGTGTTGTTTGTGTGAAAGAAAGATGGGTCATTAAGAATATGTATTGACTATAGGAAGCTGAATAAGGTTATGATTAAGAACAAGTACCCACTTCCCAAGATTGATGACCCGTTTGATCAGTTATAGGGTGTCAAATGCTTCTCAAAGATTGATTTGAAATTCGGGTACCATTAGCTACGAGTTAGGGAAGTTAATATCGCTAAGACTGCCTTCAAAACCAGATATGGCCATTATGAGTTCTTAGTGATGTCATTTGGGCTTACTAATGCCCCAACAAATTTTACAGATTTGATGAATAGGGTGTTTAGGCCCTTCCTTGAGGTATTGTGATTGTCTTTATCGATGACAACCTAATTTATTCATGATCAGAGATTGAGCATGCAGATCACCTGAGAGCTGTGTTACAGACTCTCCAGGAGCAAAAGTTGTACGCTAAATTTTTTAAGTGTGAATTTTGGCTAACATTTGTGGCTTTCCTTGGTCATGTAATTACAGCTGAAGGTACAAGAGTGGATAGTCAGAAGATAGAGGCAGTAAAGAGTTGGTCAAGACCCTTGAATCCTACAGAGATTCGCAACTTTCTGGGGTTAGCGGGTCAATATCGCTGATTTGTGGAAGGTTTCTCTACTATCTCTGTGCTATTAACGAAGTTGACTCATAAAGCAGCTAAGTTTCAGTGGATAGAGGCATGTGAGCGAAGTTTTTAGGTGTTGAAGGAATAGGCTGACTTCAGCACCTGTGCTGACTCTTCTAGAGGGTGTCGAAAGTTATGTGGTCTATTGTGATACTTCGAGAGTTGGACTAGGTTGTGTTATGATGCAACAAGGCAAGGTTATTTCTTATGCCTCTAGACAATTGAAGAAGCACGAGCAAAATTATCCTATCCATGATCTTAAGTTGGCTGCAGTGATATTTGCATTGAATATTTGGCGCCACTACTTATACGGGGTACATGTTTTCATATCTTTACAAATCGTAAGAGCCTCCAGTACTTGTTTCAGCAAAAGGAGTTGAATTTACGCCAGAGAAGGTGGTTGGAATTGCTGAAAGATTATGATGTTAGCATTCTGTGTCATCCGAGCAAGGAAAATATTAAAGCTGATGTGCTAAGTTGCAAGTCTATAGGTAGCTTGAGTTATATTCAGGTTTACATGATTGAAATGATGAAGACTCTAGCAGTTGGCATACTTTCAAATTCGATTACTGGATGCCGAAGATGGGGTGTTATTGTCAAAAACACAGAAGAATCATCCTTGGTAGTAGAAGTTAAGCAACAACAATATGATGATGCAGAGTTAGTCTTACTGAGAGACAATGTACCACAGCAGAAGCAGAGCCTATTTGATTGTGGACCTGAAGGAGTTCTTAGATAGTAGGATCGTCTATGTGTACCTAATATGGGTGAGCTACGGGAACAAATTATAAATGAAGCTTGTTACTCTCGATATTTCGTACACCTAGGTGCCATGAAGATGTATCATGACCTAAGGCAGCTCTATTGGTGGAATGGCATGAAAAAAGATATCACTGGTTTTGTGACTCAGTGTCCTAATTGCCAGCAAGTGAAGGTTGAGCACTATAGGCATGGAGGTTTGATGCAGGATATAGAAATTCTAGCCTGGAAATGGGAGGTGATTAATATGGATTTTATTACAGGATTGCCACAAACGAGCAGCAAGCATGATCCTATTTGGGTAATAGTTGATAGATTTGCTAAATCAGCTCACTTCTTGCCAGTTAGGACTACATATGTTGCACAGGATTATGCTAGGTTTTATATACGAGAGATAGTTCGCCTATATGGCACCCCCTTATCCAGTATTTCTATTAGAGGTGCTCAGTTCACAACAAACTTCTAGATGTCTTTTTAGAAAGACCTGGGCACTCAGGTAAGCCTCAGTACTGCATTTCACCCATAGAATTACAAATAAACTGAACGCACCATTAAGACGCGTGAAGATATGCTATGTGCTTGAGTTTTAGATTTTGGAAAAAGCTGGGATGATCAGGTTTCCTTGATTGAGATTTCCTATAATAACAGCTACCAGATGAGTATTCATATGGCCCCATATGAAGCTTTATATAGGCAAAAGAGTAGGTTTCCAGTGAGTTGATTTGAACTTTGTGAGACAGAGTTATTGGGACCAGACTTGGTGTAACAGGCTATTGACAAGGTGAAACTTATTAGAGATTGAATTCAAATAGCCTAGAGCAGGCAGAAGTCTCATGTAGATGTACGCCATCAAGCACTGGAGTTTTCTATTGATGAACGGGTCTTTTAGTGTTGCATATGAAAGGTGTCATGCAATTTGGCCGAAAGGGAAAGCTGAGCCCTAGATATATTGGGCCTTACGGAGTTATTCACAGGATAGTCAATGTAGCCTATAAGTTGGAGTTACCAACAGAACTAGCGTCAATCCACCCAGAATTTCATGTATCGATATTGCAGAAGTGTATAGGAGACCCAACCCGTGTTATGCATATTGATGATGTCCAAATTTCTGAGGAGATGACCTACACCGAGGTCCCAGTTGCTATTCTTGACCAACAAGTCAGGAAACTTTGTACCAAAGAAGTCACCTCGGTTGAAGTACTGTGGCAAAGTAATAACATCTAGGAAGTAGCTTAGGAGGATGAGGAGGAAATAAAGATTAAATATCCTCACCTTTTTGCGATGTCGACGTGATATTAAGGTATTTGTTTGATACCTAAGTTACTGAGTATCTATTTTGAAGAATATTAAGAAAAAATAATTTCCATTTGAGGATGAATGTTCCTAAGGGGGGAGAATATTACTCCCCCAAAAAACTTGGTGATTATTTGATATTCATATTCTAGGTTAAGGGAATTACGGGTTGTATATTGGTGGAAGACGACATGGGAGATGTGTACGAATGGAAAAGCAAAGAGTATGTGAAGTTCATAACTAAGGGTCAATTTAAACAATCATATCTCCCAATATATAATGAATTAAAAGCCCCATGACCTATCAAATTGAAGTTATTTGAGTCTAGTTTTCAGAATATCAGACCGCTTGTCAATTAGAGTTCGGAGTAAGAAGTCATGGGCATTTTACCGAAGCACCCTGAGTGGTGATGCAGGCATGATGCCTTAGCGCCTCCACCATCCTATTTACTTAAAATATAATTTTTCAGTTGTAGAAAACATTTTCATATTAATCAAAATCAACTAGCTTTCTAAGGATTCCATTTCTCTCTCAATTCTAGCAGCTAGAACAAAGAAAATCAAGGAGGAACATCAGGCAAAGTTCAAGAAAATCACAAGACAAGTTGAGAATACTTTGCCAAGTGTGCTAGGCGTTGTTTAGGAGCTCATTATTGAAAGGTTTTGAAGGTGTTTTTCTGCATTTCAAATTCTTTTTGGACTGCCAACGTATTCATCATTGAGTAGGCATTAAAACCAAGAGGAAAGGTAAGGATTTTTCCCCTTTTAAACCTTTCAAATTGTAAAGCCAAAAACTGGAAATTGGAAGCTAAATAAGCTGTTGATGGACTGTTTGTGAGCTAAGATTTTCTCATTTTCTTTATGGTTTTTGGTTGTTTCTTTTACTGGAATTATACTTCATATTGTGGGGAAGAATTACAGAATAAATAAGGTAAAATTTCCTCTTGTTTCTCCCTGAAAAGTTAGTGAAAACTAGTTGAGAAAATGGATAATTGTTTTTGATGTTGCCGTGTGTTGTTGTTGCTATTCTGACTGCCTTTGGTTATTTATTGTGGGCTTCATTTTGTGCTACAGATTAAGCTTGTTGTTGGACTATAAATCACTGGATTAGGGAGGTTGAAGGCTTATCATTGATATAGGAAATCGACTAAAGAAAAGTTCATTGGAGTGAGGTATGTTAGGCGCCCGTCGATCGTTCTTTTAAGCATGATTTGAGCATTGTGAATTGAATGAGCAAGTAACCCTTTTACAATTCTTGAGGCACTATGTTAAGCTTCATTTAAGCACTCAAAGTATCATGTTTGATTCAGGTTAAGTGTTGATATTATGTCTACCCCGAGTGAGGTATTTAAAGTGGGATATCATGTTGATTGTTGTCGTACTTGTACATCGAGTTGGAGACCCCTCAGCGTGGACATTGTTAGCTGGTACTTGCTGTATGTTTTATATATAGGGCCGATGTTAAATGTGTTTAAAGTTCTCGTGCTAACTAAAATTGTTTAAAGAGCCAAGATGATGACGTGTAAATGATTTTAAGCTAGGTAAAGACATCGCAAGCTATTAAGAGTAAATGAACTTATTGAATTAGGATTTCCTTTTTATGGTTATCCTTTTATCTTATGTGTGCGTTATGAAATATCCCAGGCCAAGGGGAGATTTCATAATCCTTTTTCATCTAGCCGAACAACAAGCTAGCAAGTCTCGGAGCACTAATATCCCTTTGAACAAGATTTATAAATCTTGTTGAAGCTCTTAGGTGATCAAAAGTTCCTTATAATTTATTTAAGATTTGAATACATGCATTTAAGTGCAATTTTATAGCTTTACATGTTATATGTTCTCACTCACAGTAATACATTACGAAGGAGACCTATGCTGGCCACAAGTTTAGTATTCATTGTTTCTATGCTATACATACTAAATTGACCCTAGTATAAGCCATATCGACTCCATTTATTATTATGATTTTGATTTAATGGTTTTACTCCGGTTGGGTACACCAGCTGGACGGATTTTAACCCGGTGTGGTACATTGGCTAGAGGCATATTTTTATTTTTTACCCTAGTGTGGTACACTGGCTGGATGAATTTTATATGGACTTTATGGTTAGCTGGCCACCGATATTTCGGTTATAGTTTTTGTTGTGCATTAGATGATTGCATTTAAACTTAAATATTTGGTTGTCATGTTTTGGTTTTTCTGATTTCGGGTTGTTGTTATTTCTTATTTCTGGATCAATTATCATTTTTATGTTATATGTTTATAGTTTTCAGCCTTACATACCAGTAGATTTTATTTGTACTGAAGTTCCTTCATCTGGCGACCCCTCCTGTAATCGTGTTGCTGGTACAGGCACAATAGGAGCTAGATTTCAACGGAATAGTGGTATGCTCCTCTCTACTAGGAGTCATGTCCTAGTTTTGACTATTTTGAGTTTTGTGTACAACATGGGTAGGCCGTGGCCCTATCTCGTACATTTCAGTTTATTTACTTCGTAGAGGCTGATGTGGACTAGTTTGTGTAGTAGTTTTGGTTATGTAGGTGTGTTGGTTTTACATTGCTTTGTTTAGCTTTATTGTAGCCTTTTTAGCTTTTCAGGTTGTATATTCATTATTATTGAGACAATATGGGTCCAATATTTATCTTGGTTGGTTGTGACAGGTGCTTGGTCAGCCTTAGTTTAACATTTATAGATGCTATATAGCCGGCTTGTCGATCAATCATGAATCGAGTGCCAGTTGCGCCCTACCCCAGTTTTGGTGCGTGACAATAGGAATATGTACTTATGATGTTGTTGGATACTTAGTAGTTGTGTTGGCAAATCCTTGTAACTATATGCAATGAAAATGAATGTCTAGCGTTTATAGGTAGTGACTACTTTAAAAATAGTAAGGATAATTTTAATTTCTATGAATCCGGTGAGGAAATATGGTAGGATGTGAATAAATGGCTTAAGTTATACCAAGGGTTTATTGTTGATGTGTTGATTTTATATTGTGGTGCATGAACTCATCTTAGTCGGCCTATGGTTCTTACCAGTACGTATGGTGTATTGATACTACTCTTGCTAAACCCTTTGCAAGGTGTAGGTTGTTACATGTTGTTGGAGTTTCATGGTTGAAGTGACGGTATTCAACATCAACTTTTGTATTCCTTTCCCTCACAGGAAGTTGTGTCTTTTCATTTTGGTCATTACTCTGATCAGAAGCTCTTGTACATGCCTAGACTAGGTTCTTTGAAGTATGGTTTAAAGATTGTAATTATGGGTTGGTTTGAAACTTTAATTTGTAATTTTTTTCATGATTATGTTATCTTGAGTAAATGGTATGTTAAACGAGATGGAATGTAAGGGGTTCTCCTATCGGACTAGTGACAAGAAGGTGCCCGCACGATCCGGCATATTGGGTCATGTCAAGTTGGTATCAGAGCCTAGGTTATCGGTCTCACAACTACAAAAATAATGTCAATTAGAGTCATGCAATTGGATGTAGACATCAAAATTAAATCCTCTAGAAGCTACATTTCATTTATTCCTATCATGCTATTCTAGTTTATTATTCACCTGAGTTAGGTTCAATTGGTATCTGGAGAATTTCAATTTGTATATCAACAAGTCCAATTGTTATCTGGGGGATATGTGGGAATGAGATCCCTGTTAGGGTGTTGATTGAAAATTGTGTGATTTAAATAATAATGAACGTGGTATAGGCCTAGTAATAAAGTGAGAAGTACCGGTTTAACACCAATTTGCATAGTGATTATCGCTGCAATGAATGGTTATTCTCCATAGTGAGCCTACTTCCCTGAATGTGTGGATACTATAGTTCACATGTCCTACATTCAGAGGTCTTCTCCAGCCAGGCTTGAGTAGACTTAGCGCATCCCTCCAGCGATAAGACCGTTTTCTGTAGCAGACATGCATTTGACAGAATCCTGTCCCCTGTTTTAGGGACTTCAAAATTTTGTCGAATTCCATAAATACCTATAAGTGCATGAAACATTTATTTGACATAGATAGTATTGGCCAAAACAAAGTCCATTGTCTTTCAGTGCAACTAACGAACAACCACACATCCAAAAAACAAAAAAAAAGAAATTATCCAGTCAAACAAGTTTATTTAAAGCATATACAACATAGGATGTGCATGAGACCAGCCCTAAAAGGGAAAAAAAATAAACCAAGATAAATGAAAGGGTGAAAAAAGGGGAAGGAAGGTGCACAGTGCCACCATCTAGCTAGTCGCTCCATCACTACTGCTGCCTAAGCCACCAATATTCTCGCTGTCTAGCATGTGCAAAAATAAGAACTACTGGGCATCCTTTTTCTACACGTTCAAGAGTCTCAAATAGGGAGCTAAGGTCATTAGGAGATTATTTATCCCCTTCTACATCCGCAGCAACAACTTATCCCGCAAATGGCTCTTCTTCTTCTCCGCCTCAAAGTCTAATTGGAGCTTTATGTGGGCCTGGTCCAGGGACTCAAAGTTTGCCCATAAAGCATAAGTGCTACTCATAGTAGCAATCGATGATGTGGCCTTAGCAAGAGGTCTGGGAAAATCCCTCAACAGCTCTCTCATGGCGCTCATATCCGCCTCCATATGGTTAAAAGGAATCGAAGCCCGGGAAAGGCCAGTCCTAGCTCAACTATGTCCATAGTAATCACTGCCTCTCCGTTCGAGTCAATATTTGTATTCTTCTTGCTCTGCCCCTATGCACACTTCATACTCAACTGGTCAAAGGGCATGTCATAATCTAGCATGCAATCCCTCAGCTGCCTGGGCACCCCTACTCGTTCACACAAAGTAGTAATGAGAGAGGAAAATGGCAGACTCTTCCCACTTTGAGCAGCAAAGTATCTCCACTCCTCCACCACTTGTGCCCCCACATTGACCGATGACTAGTCCAGAATATATTCCACCACCAAGGTCGGTGGTAGGTCATATCGCTAATATTAAAATAAGGGAGATTCCTTCTAGATGCTACGTTCAGCCACTTATGAGCCTCCATAGCGAAGTGGATACTCTTGATCCCTATCCGGCTATTAACTTAGGTGATCCTGTCTATCTGGTCCTCCCACACCAGGGTGTTCTCCATCCACCACCTATTATTGTCTATATTCTTGGCTCAAAGCTCAGACTCTGCTGATTAGGTAAACCCGGAAGCTCATTAACTATAGCTGCACCAATATTGAAGGTCTCACTCCAACGTAAATACACGAGTCTTACCAATTCACAGTAGGGAGCATAACATAAAACTCCCTCACTTGTAGCTCGTTGCACGAGCAAGACTATTTCACCAATTGGACCCACACCATATCGTACACTAGGGAAAAGAACTCTAACGCCCTTCCTTCACGTGGTCCACAAGAAAGACCCCACTCATGTATAAGGCCTTTGACCTTTTATTCAATGAATCTCCGCTTGTATTAGTCATTGACGAACCGTATGTAAGCAGAGGAGTCACCATTTTGGGCCATGTTTAGAATAATCTTTATATTGATGATATATTCAATGGTAGGACAATAAAAGGATAAGCATAAACCATAGGAACTTATCACAAATTAAAGCCTTATTTTGCCTAAGGACCCTTGGTTGTAGTGAGGTCGTTGTTGGGAAAGGGTCCGCCATGATGATCCTGTTGTAGCGAAAAGAGTTCTACCATAGTGGAGGTCATCTTTCATAGCATCCCTGACCCCCAATAGTGGCAATTTTAATTTTTGGCCATAATATTTTCATATTGTAGCACAAATCGGGTAGGGGATTGACATGTATAACACCTACAACTCATTTTATGTTGATCCAACACCCCAAATCTAGCCTGAAGGGCTCGAAAATCTTTAAAATCGCTATCATGTCACTCCACCTCAATTCAGATGCAAAACCTCCATGAAATTTGTAGATCTTACACAGAGGATGACCAAAAGAACTTGAGATCTTAAATAAAGCAAGCATACATTGAAATCTATCCTTCCACAAGTGTATATGAAACCTACTCTTACACCCCAATTTCCTATCATTCTTATCTTGTTAAGAATGAAAATAGTCATAAAGAAAGTCTAAGAAACATGATAAGAAATAAGGAGTGAGAATGACCTGAGAAATCAAAGTGAAAAAGGGAGTTGTAGAGAGGAAATTTGAATGCAACGGGATTAAGTTTGTACAATGAAAATATAACCTCTCTTTTTCTCTTTAAGGGTCTACTAGGTGATCTTCACTAAAGCGAGACTTCTACAGCGAGAATTCCATTACTACAACGGTCCATCGTTTATCCAGTGATATATTTTCACCAGCATGCTTTGATGCTTAAAATCCAGTCCTCCGAGAGTCATATAATATCCCGTATCATTAATCAATGTGAGTAGTACAAAAGGCCCAGGGTTAATAAAGATGAAATTATCCCCGAAATTCTAATAAAAGATCATCAAAGTAGAATTTGCATAAGTGGAATTCCACCCCAAGCTTGGATAATGTGGGAAAAATGATTTGAATTAATGTGTACACTTGTATTCTACAAACATAAAGTTTCAAAGGGCTTCAAAAGAAAATATCGGGCAAAAGGTGATCAAGTAGGCGAGATGAGACGTAGACCAAATCAACCTTTGGTATGGCCTCATTTAAATTTAGACTTTGACATGGCAGGAACACTTACTTCAACAATATCTAGGGTTGTTCGAGAATGAATGAATGTTTGATTGGTATCTAAAGTAACAACCTGTCTGGTCATTGCGAATCTTTGGCACTACAAGCGTATGAGTTAAAATTTTAACTATATGAATTTTTGTTTTTGGTATAACAGTTATAAGCTAAGTACTATTGAGTAAAATAGATCTAAAATTCAGCGGGCTTGATTAGGAAAGCCTCATCTTAGTAGGTAGTTTATCACTATAGCATGTTTGTTACAACGAACTGCTGATCGCTATAGCGAAAGACGCAAACCAAAATTTCGTAATTAATTTTTTTTAGGTTTCAACACCTATTCTAAGGAGAGTTTATCCTAAAAACACCTCCAGGGAAAAATAAGACAATTCACCTAAGAATAGAGAGGTGAATCCCTCTAAGAACGTGATTCCACAATCTTCTCCTGATCCTCCATCATGAATTCTTTTAATTGAGGGGAAGGAACAAAGTCCCACATGTGTTATCATGGAAACATGGAGTCGAGGTAGGTTATGGTTTACTTTGAGTTAGAGTTCGATTAATGAGTCATATATCCTTATGAAGATTATAGGGGATAGCATGAATAGGCTTTCACATATAGAATTTGGTTGGGTGTCACCTAGAATACAATAGGAAGGTATGCATGAATAGCACAGGGGTGTTGTTGTTTAAACATGATCATAACTCATGTAAGATTAACATAAGAGGAGTAGATTAATTATGTGTTACTTTATCTATAGACTTGAATAAATTATATGATTTTGGGGGGAAAAAGGGACTTGAATGGAAGGAACATAACAGAGTATTAATGTGTAACACCTCGAAGTTTTTGTCCTATGTTTGAGCCATTCTATGGGTGAGATTAAAGATGAACCGAAGAAATTTTGATGAAATGTAAATATTGGAAGAAGTAAATCATGAGTTATGATATGCCAAGGAATTTTAGAGTTGGTTAGAAATTTAAAGGTGAAGAGGCACACAGAGAGGAGTGAAGAGTATGTGATATTTATGAATCGAGGTCAAATTTAAATGACCATATCTAGTTTTTAGATGTTCTATGCGTGGTGTTAAAGATCTATCAATCTAGTTTCTAAAACATCCAACCATTCATCAGCCAGAGTTTGCATAAAGAGGTATGGGCATTTTATTGAGGCACCGTTGAGTAGTGGCGAATTAATGGAGCGACATCTTTTAAAATGTAATTTGAGGCCCACTTTCTTATTTTCTGCATCCCTACTCGACACCAACAGCCTAGAAGCTCTCCAAAATCCTCCTAAGTTTTGAGAAATAGCTACCACATTATACTAACACCAAAACCATAAACCTCTAAAAGTCTTGACATCAACTTCCACTCTCTCATCTAGACAGAATTAAGAACTCAACTCTAAGGTTCAAGAAAAGTCCTTATGGCCCTTTTCTCCTCCCAAGATCGGATTCTTCTTTAGTAGTTGGAGCCTTTAATGGTATGTAAGGCTCTTTCATGTGCAGGAAAACCTTGATTCACTCCCCACATCATGTTTTTTCATAAAATTACACATAAAACCCATGTTGTTGAATTGTTAGGGTAAAATCAAGAACATATTCCTATGATTAATGATTTTCAAAACTTCATGATGTTCCTAGATATTCTTATTGATTATCCTTGATTACCAATGTTTGAGAATGAAAAAGAGTAAACCCCGTATATCGAAAGGAGAAGAAAAATTAAAATTTCTGTTGAAATGCCTCAAGCGTGGCGCGCTTCCCATAGCACTCGCGTAGTGAATTTTTTCATTTGGATTATAACCCCAAACATGTCGCCCCTTCCATAGAACCTACCTGATATTTTTTTTTGTTCATATAATGTTTTGTCCAACGTGCGAAGCACCTCCTAAAGGGCCTACCTAACAACTCTTCTTTTGTTTGAAGTTTAGGCTCAGGCACGAAGCGCCTCCCAAAGCCCCAAACTAGTTTTGCCAAGAAATGCTCACATATGTGTTTCAATGCTCCAAACCTTCTTTAATTGCTTATTCCAAGTTGATTTCCATCACATTCTTCCTATAAAACACCCAAGATCATCCATGATTTCCATGTGTCCTCTTATGGGAAGCATCCATCTTACTTTCTATGAACTTTCATCTAAAAGAGAAGTTTTAACGATTTTATGAACTATGATCATGAAATGATTATTTATGAATTCTCAAGGTCTTGTGATAATAATGATCTATGATTATGATATGATGATAATGTATAATGATACGCTTGGCTTCCTCTAATATCCCAGAAACCTATGTGACTAGCTTTCAGACGTGAAATGTGACCATGAAGAAAATTGGGTAAAATGTTTAGTATGAGTCATAGTACGACTAGTACGATAGTGGTACAAGTTATACTAAGACTCGTAATAGGAATGTCAGGGAAAACAATGTAGGTGGTTAGAAGAAACTGCTATTGCATGTCACGATTCATACCATCATTGTACGGATCATACTGACCAGTCATGGAAAATTTTAGAGAAGAGGTCAGAAACTTTGGGAGAAAAACCACGAGCCAAGGTATGAATCGCGGTTGATTGGTATGGGTTGTACCATCAAGTCAGGACTTGAATTTCAAAGAAATGTTCAAAAGACATTGAGGAAGCTATGAATTGTAGTAAGACCGGTAGTAAGATCTCATGGATAATGGTAGACTTCCATGGAAAACCTTCAGAGAATGGTGTTGAGCAGGGCCCCTAACCACGAACGTCATTACGGATCTTATGATTCTGGTATGACTCGTAGATTGAGTCATACCACCTGATCGGAAGAATTTCTACAACAGTTTCCTTGGCCATTATTGTAAAACCTAAGATCCTAACTCTTAAACTATGTCTTTTTGGGGTGAATTGTCAGGGATTAAGGGGAGTTAATTAATTCTTATCCCTCATTTCTCACTGAATCTCTCAGATACAAAACGTAACAGCGCGGGTTGTCTCTCAAGCATGAACAAGGGCGTTAATCATCTTCATATATTCTTAAGGATTTTCTTTGGGAATTCTTCTTCAGGTATGTGGGACTTCAACAAGGGTTTCTGATCTTGGGCAGATTTATATGCCCAAGTGATACTCAAACGTACCATTTTTACCTTGTTTGTTGTGCAATGTGTATATAATATCATGTATTTGGTAATAAAATGCGAATTTATACTAACCAACATGATTATCATTTGTTTTGCAGGATAATGTGATTTTTAGGAGCAAAAATGCGTGTTGGAACTATGTCGGAGTTGGACTTGGATGCGAGCGTGGAAAAGACCTCGGATGGCACATTTTACACTGCCTCCGCGATGGCGCCGTGCCACGCTGCCATCGCGGTAGTACACTGCCTGGAGAGGAAATTAAGTGGCAGATTCCAGTGAGGCATCGCGACAGCTCCGTGGCATGGAGACAGGCCTCCGCGATGGCCTACGTGCCACGTTGAAGCCAATTATCCGGACCCTGAAATTTCCAGAGAAGGTCCGCGTCCACGCCGTGTCACGGAGGCCGTGCTCCGCGTTGGCCTCCGTGACACGTTGCTTGTTATTCCGGGAAAAATTTCCCACTAGTATAAATAGCACACTTAGGTTATTTTTAAAGGGGTCTTCTTTTAGTTCTAGTTTTTAGCAGAGTTCAGGAGTGGAGAGAGGAACGTGGTTTTGTGGCAGTTGAAGAATAGAAAAGATAAGAGTTTTCTTCTCTTCCCTTCTTCTTTTCCTTCAATTGTATGCATGATTTACACTCATTCTAGGACGATTAATCCAAGAATGAGTGGCTAATTCCTTTCTTGCTGAGGTTTTGAACTTGTGTAATGATTATTGGTAATAATTGATATGGTTTCTTCTTCTTCTTGCATATTGTTCTATTAATTCTTGTGCTTAGTACATTCTTGATTGGCCACCATTAATGTATATCTAAAAAGTCCAATTTCACTCGAGAGAGCATGAAATTGGAAAGTTGTGAATTAATAGGGTATTGTTCTTAACTTGATTTGGGAAAATTGGGTTTTGATGTGCTTTCTTGATAGAAATATACTTGAAAGCCGTATTAGTCAATTTAGGAACCGGAATTGTAGTGTTAGGTCATAAATTTCATTTGATCACAGAAATGTAGACGAATGGTTTATGATTCTAAAGTGAAATTAAATACGGAAGTTTTAATTTCTAGGCAAACGTTCTTGACTAGCAATATGAAGAAGAGGATGACCAAATTATCATAATTATCAACTCCATTACTCGTTCTTAACCTTGGCATGAGCATATCCATTGTCTGAATTCAACGTAAATAATAGTTGTTAAGTTTAGTATATAATTAGTTTAGAAACAAAACTCCCTAAATTCTTGATTGAATAGTTGTTAGCATAGTTAGAAATAGAATAGAAATATAGTGAACTAGGAAATTTTGCATATCCAGAGCAGCCTCCTTGGATCGATACTTGGCTACTTAGCCACTTTATTACTTATTTGACCACGTACACTTGCGTGTCGGTTTTTAACACATACCGAACCAGTCGGACAAGTTTTTGGCGCTGTTGCCGGGGAGGCTAGGCGATTTGTAAAATTTTGTTTAGTGTAAATTTACTGTATTTGTATTTTATTTTCTTAAGTGTTAACAACTTGGTCTTAGCCTGTATTTTGCAGATTTTTATTTCTGTGAACACTGGCAAGGGACAAGGAGTTGGTGGAATCTTACTTAGAGCCAGAACGTGAATTGCATAGTCAACGTAGAGAAGCTCTTCGGAAGAAGCTGCAGTTGCTCAAACAGTCTATGATGGAGCAACCCAATCCACCAGTTGTACGGGCAGTGTTAGTGCCCGAGGAAGTAGCAGCCAGGCCGGTTCGCGAGGTGGCAATCCCACACGCTAATAATGTACATTCCAGCATCCGCAAACCAGAGCCTGGGGGGAGATTTGAGTTAAAGCAAAATATGGTGCAACTTTTGCACACGAGCGGGCAGTTTACCGGTCTCCCTCACGAAGATCCGCAACAACATCTCCAGAACTTTTTGGAGATAAGTGACACGTACATACCCGCTGGAGTGTCACCTGATTATGTTCTGCTCACCTTATTTCCATTTTCCTTATTGGGTGAAGCCAAGAGGTGGTTAAAAGCTGAACCACCCAACTCTATATCAACGTGGGATGATCTTGCAAAAAAGTTCTTGATCAGATTTTTCCCTTCAGGTAAAACAGCTAAACTTAGAAGTCAGATTCTAAGTTTTAAACAGAGGGAAGGAGAAAATCTTTATCAAGCCTGGGAAAGATTCAAGTCCATGTTGCGGGACTGTCCTCATCATCATCAGTCAAATGAGGTGTTGGTACACACTTTTATTGAGGGTTTGGAACCCCACACTAAAATTTTGTTAGACTCAGCAGCTGGAGGGCAAGCGCTGGAGAAGACTTATGAAGAGTTGTACACTTTGCTCAACCGAATCTCACAAGGCAATCCGGAATGGAATGCAGATTCTTCAAGGGGTGGAGCAAGGAAAGCAGCGGGAGTGTTCGAAGTGGATGGATTCACAGCTATCGCTGCACAGATAGCTGCTTTGCAAAATCAGTTAAACACTCACTTCAGCACTATGAATTTGAACCAGTCTTCAGCCTCAGTTAATGCAGTCCAACAGATGTGGTGTGAAGTGTGTGGTAGTAGTGAGCATTCAGCTGAGTGCTGTGGTGCTAATCCTGATTCTGTCAACTTTGTGGGCAATGCACAGAGGAATCAACAGCAGTTTGGTGGTAGCTACAACTCGAATTGGAGGAATCATCCGAATTTTTCGTGGGGTAGCAGACAGGTCCTTAGCTAAGCCGGATGGCATTGTTGAGGATGTGCTAGTGCAGGCAGGCTCCCTCATTTTTCCGGTAGATTTCATTGTTCTGGATTTTGAACCAGATGCAGAAGTCCCATTTATTTTTGGCAACCGGAAAGGCATTGATCGATGTAGCTGCGGGTCAACTCACAATGCGAGCACACGACAAGGTTGAGGTGTTCGACGTGTACAAGGCACCTAAGCTCCCGACTGTCTATAAGGAACTCTCGGTGATCAACGTGATTGATCATGGGAATGCAAATGGAGTGAGTGATTCCCGAGAGTTACGAGGTAGGCCACCAGACGAGGTTGAGAACTACTAGGGAGATGACCATGATCGGGACAAATCGTCCATCTCCCTAGTAGACACGTGAGCATAAAGGCTGTCGAGCCGCGACGTTAAACCAGGCGCTGCACGGGAGGCAACCCGTGAAAAATATTTTTTTCTTTCCTTAGTGTAAAGTTTTTCTTTTATTCTATTTTCTTTCCTTTTTCTTGACTAGGCTTAGATTTGCATTTTAATTAGTAATTTTTATTTTATTTTTTATTTTTTTTTTAATTTTTTTTTTAGTAGGGAATCTATGAATTTAACCAATTTTTGTTTAGTGAGGTGATTTTCAGGTATACCGGAGGAAAAATACTTGGAATCGAGGAAACGAGGCGAGGTATGAAAAATAAAATTTGATGGTGAAATAGAGCACTGGCGCGTTGGCGCCGTGTCACGGAGGCAATACTCCGCGTTGACCTCCGTGACATGTTGAAGGCGAATCTGGAATTTTTTAAAATTCCAGTAAGCCAACGCGTTGGCTCCGTGTCACGGAGGAGGGGCTCCGCGTTACCCTCCGTGACACGTTGCCCTTATTCCAGTGCCGGGTCACACCGGGTTTCCGGGTGACCCGCGTGTTTCTTTTAAATAAACCCCCGATTTTCGCCCAAATTTCCCCATTCCTTCTACCCTCCGCGACCAAACACCCATTCCCCTACCCCCAAGCTCCGTGCCACGTTGATAGGCAAGGAAAACGTCAAGTTTTTTTCGGTTCTTCAAATCCAAGGTATGTTTTCATCTTCTATCTCAAATTTCTGGCGAGTTTTGTCACTTTTGAGCATGTGAGGTGAGATATATCACCCTAGGTAAAAAAATTAAACATGATGTGAATTATTTTGTGATTGATTATGTTCGGATTATTGTAGTTGACGTTTGAACTTATCGATTGATTGAATAATTCAATATTGATTGTCGAATTGAGTTCTAAGGCTTGGGTTGTTGGATTTTAACGTGGGTAACTTGATAATTTGATGAAATTGGTGCCTGGGTGTGTTTAGTAGTTGAGATAAGTCGTGGTAACTATTGTTTAATTGTGGAAAGACGACTAATTCTCAAATTTTTGTGGGGAAGTGCATAATATGTGAATTGGTTGAATTGCTTAGATTAGTTGTATATAATAGGTTTGTATTGTTGTTCTTATTTCTGTTGTGGTTATTGTTGCTAAGTGCTATGGGTGAATAGCTGTCGATAGGAGGATTGGGTTAGCTGTATGAAGTCTGAGTAGTTCGCTAGCCGTTATGCTGTCGAAATTTTGTGAACGCACTAAGCAACATGTTTATAGTTGATTGTGTTTGGGGGTGTAAATAGAGTTATCCTTGCTAAAATGTTGTAGATATTGTCAAAGACTAAGTGTGGGGTAAATTTTGTTTAACCCGACCTTAGCCGAAGCTAACAAGTTTTTAGCTTAATATTGTGCTTGTCTGTGTAAATTGACAGGTACAATGGCTAGCCGACAAGATAAAGGCAAGTGTGCCTCAACCTCAGGCACCGGCAGAAAGAGAATGAGACTGGGCACTGCTGTCCCAGCTGCACCTGCTGTTCCACGCGGTCAACACCGCCGATACGGAACACGATGGGTCACCGACGAAGGGAAGAAATGGTATAATAAGCACAAGGAAAGCAAATACTTCCCGGAGGAATATATTGCAAGGGAACCACTTGCACAGGAGTTCCCTCGCATGGTGCAGAGGATTGAGGCAGCTGGGCTCAGTTTTATTTTTCAGGAGCCCAAGGAGTGCAACCTTCACTTGGTCCGGGAATTCTACGCCAATTGGAACACGGCCATCAGGAGCCATACTATTAAAATCAGAGGGCAGATTGTCACTCTGGAACCCCAGCAGCTGAATGCCATCGTTGGAGCGCGGGACACAGACGCCCACGTTCTCCGCCAGCTCAATATCACCCCACCGTATGCCGACATCAGACGTACGTTGTATGGGGCTCGATCCACAGCCCGATGGAGGAGACACAAAGAGAGGGGTTACCACCAGACTCTGCCTTATTCACAGATGAACAGGGAGGCCAGAATCTGGCTAAAAATGGTATGTTCGTGTTTGATCCCGGGAGTGCATATGACAGACGTGACCCGGGACCGTGTCTGCCTGGTGTATGCCCTTATGAAAGGGCTTGAGATTAATGTGGGGGCGGTTATAATATCCGCCATGAAGAGAGCCAGACTACACCAGGGCCACAGATACGGGTTTGGCGGACTCATCACCACCTTTCTCCGAGGCCTTGACATCGAGGAAGAAGCTTTGGATTACATTCCGCAGTTGGAGCGGAGGGCCCTTGATGTGACAAAAACCAAGGCCCCCGACACTACACATGGACCTGTGCTGACTCTGGGCGAGCGACATGCTCGTGACGACCAGTATATGGCCCGTATGTTCGGCATGCAGATGCTGCATCTACGGATAGGTGGGAGACCAGCCACCGAGGATGAATTATGGCAGCTGGAGCTGGACTACCCCTTTGGCGAGAACGCCAGAGCTTTATGCAAGGTGGGGCCAGCCTTTGTGGAGCCGACTGACGACGACGTCCCTACTGATGAGGAGACACGTCGTGAGGACTCTGATGTAGAGTCCGATGACGGCGATGGAGCTGATTCAGATATGGGCGACGAGGCCGCAACACCGGATGAGGAAGTCGAATATTTCGACTAAGCAGGGAGTTCCACCACCCAAAATTTTGTGCTTTGTATTTTTGTGAACACTGGGGACAGTGTTCGATTTAAGTGTGGGGTGGGGAGTAGTTAGGTGCTGGGTCATAGGCTCTAAACTTGCTGTATAATTCTTCGTTGACGTTATGTATGCCTGTGTTTTCCCTGTTGTTGTGAACTGATTTGTGATGTATGTGTATATATTTGTGTTGTGGCTAATGATGTGTGTTTTGAAAGTTATGGTTGCACTTGTAAATATTTTGTAAATTTTATAAATATATATATTTTTTTTTTCTCTCTATCGATATGATCGATATTTTTCAAAATTTTTGCGAAAAGATTTTGCATTTATCAACATAGTTTGCAAATATTTTCTATCGAAATGATCAATGTGTTGCAAAAATTTTGAAGTTTTATTTTTGGGTTTCTCGGAGTTTGTTTTTGGTTCTTATACCGAGAATAGTCCCATTGAACCGATGTCATAGTTAGTGACCATTCCCTATGATGGATGGATGACGACCGTTTTAAGGGAAATGTAGTCGATAGGAGTAGATTTTTTTTTTTAGTTTCTTTGGTGGATTGCATCAATAAACTGTAGTGCTTATGGTTGCTAAAATTTCGTTGCGTGTTGTAATTGATGTTCGAAATGTGAAAATGATTCGTTGGAAAGCATGCAATTGTGTAAATATGTTGAGTTACCTAGGCTAGAGAATTTGGTTCATTATGATTGAGGCTTAATCTTGAATTCATGTAGTTGACTAATTAAAGAGTCTGTGAATGCGTCTTGATTCGAGCATGTGCATAAAGTGTGAGTGAGGTTTTGCTATTCCATGTCATTGTGAATTGTCTAGAACTTGCCTGGTGTGTATACAAAACGAAATGAAGGAGGTGTAGTGTTGGAAAGGATGTAGGCATTTCTTTGTTTTAACCGTTAGTTTCCATTTTTTTCTTGTCAAATTCTACCTTTTTATATGTTGTATATCCTAGTCAGCCTGTTGAGCCTTTAGCCGATTTCTTTCTTTTGTCCAGAATTGTATGGACTAAGCTTTATTCCTTCTTTTCATTAGCCTTAAAGTCTATAAGAAACTCTTAAGCGCTTATAAAGAACAGAAAATTGTTTCCCAAAGTGTTAAAGAGTGAAAAGAAAAAAAAAAAAAAAATAACAGAGTGAAGAAAGAAAAGATGATGTGGATGAGGCACTTGTTGTAATTAAATGATAGTGAGGGTACATGAAAAACCCTTTGTTTTGTGTCAAGTGTGCCTGATGAAATGGGCTGTATGAAAGTAAACCAGCATGAATGGGAGAAAAAGATAAAAGAGAGGAACAATGTCCATGAGTCGATGGGGATGAGTTGAAAAGGCGCTTAAGGATGCTAGCGACTGTTATTGGCTAAACCAATATATATAATAGATCCATAGCCCAGTTACAACCCATTTAAAAGACCTATTTGATCCTACATTGCATTTCTTTATATTAGTGGAGTAATACACTAAGGGCAAGCCTATGGGTCATGACATGATGCATGTGAATTCTTTTGGGAGAGAGAGTGAAATTAATTGTTATATGCCCCTACTTGCATGTTTGTGTGCTGCACGAACAGAAAAGGGAAAGTTCTCTCGAGTTGTGAGGGTACATGCTTGATGAAAGATTGCTTTTCGTGTCGGATTTCTTTATTAGTTGATTTGCATGAGTTTGCTGATATCAAGAATCAATTCTTAAAAGTCTAGGAAGCCTCAATGTATTAAGGTCATTGTCTTGTATGACCAAGCATGTTTTCTTGATGATTTGCAAAAATCGAATAATCGGTATGACCGTAACGTAAATGGTTGCACCATAGTGACAAAGGTTGAGATGTGATGTGCATGATTTGTGTATGTGTTGTTCGAGGACGAACAAGGATTTAAGTGTGGGGTAAGTGATCTTGGGCAGATTTATATGCCCAAGTGATACTCAAACGTACCATTTTTACCTTGTTTTTTGTGCAATGTGTATATAATATCATGTATTTGGTAATAAAATGCGAATTTATACTAACCAACATGATTAGCGTTTGTTTTGCAGGATAATGTGATTTTTAGGAGCAAAAATGCGTGTTGGAACTATGTCGGAGTTGGACTTGGATGCGAGCGTGGAAAAGACCTCGGATGGCACATTTTACACTGGCTCCGCGATGGCGCCGTGCCACGCTGCCATCGTGGTAGTACACTGCCTGGAGAGGAAATTAAGTGGCAGATTCTAGTGAGGCATCGCGACAGCTCCGTGGCACGGAGACAGGCCTCCGCGATGGCCTCCGTGCCACGTTGAAGCCAATTATCCGGACCCTAAAATTTCCAGAGAAGGTCCGCGTCCACGCCGTGTCACGGAGGCCGTTCTCCGCGTTGGCCTCCGTGACACGTTGCTTGTTATTCCAGGAAAAATTTCCCACTAGTATAAATAGCACACTTAGGTTATTTTTAAAGGGGTCTTCTTTTAGTTCTAGTTTTTAGCAGAGTTCAGGAGTGGAGAGAGGAACGTGGTTTTGTGGCAGTTGAAGAATAGAAAAGATAAGAGTTTTCTTCTCTTCCCTTCTTCTTTTCCTTCAATTGTATGCATGATTTACACTCATTCTAGGACGATTAATCCAAGAATGAGTGGCTAATTCCTTTCTTGCTGAGGTTTTGAACTTGTGTAATGATTATTGGTAATAATTGATATGGTTTCTTCTTCTTCTTGCATATTGTTCTATTAATTCTTGTGCTTAGTACATTCTTGATTGGCCACCATTAATGTATATCTAAAAAGTCCAATTTCACTCGAGAGAGCATGAAATTGGAAAGTTGTGAATTAATAGGGTATTGTTCTTAACTTGATTTGGGAAAATTGGGTTTTGATGTGCTTTCTTGATAGAAATATACTTGAAAGCCGTATTAGTCAATTTAGGAACCGGAATTGTAGTGTTAGGTCATAAATTTCATTTGATCACAGAAATGTAGACGAATGGTTTATGATTCTAAAGTGAAATTAAATACGGAAGTTTTAATTTCTAGGCAAACGTTCTTGACTAGCAATATGAAGAAGAGGATGACCAAATTATCATAATTATCAACTCCATTACTCGTTCTTAACCGTGGCATGAGCATATCCATTGTCTGAATTCAACGTAAATAATAGTTGTTAAGTTTAGTATATAATTAGTTTAGAAACAAAACTCCCTAAATTCTTGATTGGATAGTTGTTAGCATAGTTAGAAATAGAATAGAAATATAGTGAACTAGGAAATTTTGCATATCCAGAGCAGCCTCCTTGGATCGATACTTGGCTACTTAGCCACTTTATTACTTGTTTGACCACGTACACTTGCGTGTCAGTTTTTAACACATACCGAACCAGCCGGACAGTTTCCTCTCACCTATGTGTTTGGAGATTATTCAATAACCCTAGTCTGAAATTTCAGAAATCATAACCTAGGGCTTTCTCTTTAGCTGCTGAAATTCCTTGTCATCCCAATGTTTTGATTTTTCATGTATAGTATCATGTTATAACTGAGATATAGTCTCTTGAATTGTGATTCTTGTGTTGATTCTTGTATGATTCAGTAGATGGTCTGAAATGCTATATTAGTCCACGGAATATTAATCGAGTATAATCCTCAGCATTTATTATTTCAATAAAAGTCAGAAATTCCCAGACTTTGGACACAGTTTGCATTCTTTAGAAATGTTAGCTGATCAGTTTGACTCTTTATCAGTATTTTATTATATTTAGTTGTTACACCCCGTAAATTCTCGACATGTAGATGGCCTATTTGCATGTTGGTTAAGATTTTTTGAATGCCATACGTGCTAGGAAAAGGCCTAGGGGAAAGACCGGATAAGAAATCCATCGAACCATCACGGAAGGAGCCGGGGCAGAACCCCTCCGCGATGGAAATGTGCCACGGAGGGAAGGCCTCCGCGTTGGCTCCGTGTCACGGAGGCCCTGTCCAGGCCTAAGTATATAAGCCTCTAACTTCTATTTTAATGATATAATTCATAACAATTTCCATAGAAGCCGAGAAAAAATAGGGAGAACGAAGGTTCCTTAGTAATATTCGTCCGATTATGTCGTCAAACACAATCCAAACTCAAGTTAACTCTAGATACCGAGGTATTAAGCATCAAGGAGCATTCCTATGAATTTAGTTTCGTGAAATTTGGCCGGCGAATCATCCTGCTACCAAGCTAAAGTAAGTGGAATTGCTCCAAATTAGTGTCAATATACTGCTATCCCTAAAGTGAGTATTTCTCCCTTTTGGACATCCGAGAAATAACGAGTTTTCGACCGTCTTTCGATAAGCCAAAGTGGCTATATATATATATATCAAAAGTGTTATCTATTTCTAGGATATTAATGTATTTAGACCTAATTGATATATATATGAATATAGTTGGAAGGAATAGTTGAATATTGGTCGAGCTACGCCAGTTAGCTGGAAGCCGACAACTGAAGTATGTAAAGCTAGTTCCTCGGCAAGTTATTAGTCTTGGTATAGTAAAATCGTTCAAAGGCCAGTAGAATGTTTCAGAAGTCGTGTGTTATGTTTAGTATGAATATTAGTACAATATTGGAAGCATCATGTTATGTATAGCGTGAAACTTTCTAGCACGATATAAATTCTAATACAAAGTGTTAGGAACTGTACAGCATGCCCAGTATGTGATTTAGTAAAGTATGTTAGGATATTATCGTGATCAATTGAAACTTAGTAAAGCAATATAAGTATCTGTAAGGTATCTCAGAAGTAGAATGGTAGATTAAAATGAAGTTTAGAAAGCATGTTAGAAATAGTAAATCATGTTACTATGAAACTCAGTTCTATAGCATGATTCCCAGTAGAAAAACTATGTCTTGTTCAACATTAGACTCAGCACAGTATGACAGAAGATTATTTATATATACCATTATCAGTCCCAGCATGTATTAAATACATACATATCACTATCACTAGTTCAACATATAGTATGTACAGATACATTATTATCACTAGCTTCAGCATGTGGTATACGCAGTTAATATTACTAGTTTAGACCACTGTATTGTCTTGGGGTTGGATTACCTAGCATTCATGACTGACCAAGGGTTAGTAGCTATATCGACTTGTCCTCCAGAGGGCGAGGATATGTCACTCTACGGAGTGGCATGCCTTCCCACAGGGGATGAAGATGGGATGCCGGTTTTCCCCATATTGTGCCTTGGTTGGCCTTTATACACCCCCCATCGAGCGGGTACGCCCGTGGTGTTGATTCAGGAGTCCTCCAGACTCAAGTGCAGTTATAGTCAGGGGCTTAGCGTGCCCAAGTGCATACCCAGGGGATCGGCAAGATGCTTATAGTTATTATAGGAGATGTGACGACCGAGTTAGGGGTATAGATTGCGTGTTGATTGTACCTCCCGGCTTATAGGGGCCGGGTAAGGTTTGTGTGTTCTCTGCTATGTTATGTTATGTTATGTTATGCCATGTTACGCTAGATATGAGTAAATCGACAGTAGAGCAATAAATTTCCAGGTATGATTCCTACTCCTTCCAGCATAGTTGAGAGTAGGCTTAGCTTTACATTTTCAGTCAGTTTAGTCTATTTCTTTCTATTTCAGTTTCATCAGTTGTATTGTTGTTTTCAAATATTGTTCAGTTGTTGCTTTACATACTTAGTACCAGCGGTACTAACGCCCGTTGGGGGTGCTGCACTACTTGCCTGTAGGTACTCATAGATAAGGAGCCGATACCTCGTGATTCCAGCCAACTCACAGAGTCATCAGCTCCAGTCATCCGTAGCTAAATAGCTAGAGGTTTATCCCTTTTCTTTTGTTGTACAGTATGGGTAGGCCGGGGCCCTATCCGGACCATCTTATAGTATTCTTAGAGGCTTGCCGTCTGTACATATTTCCCTGTGGTTAGTTGTGCTGGTCGTGTGGGGCCGTGCGTGTGTTTAGTTGTTTATGTTGGCCGTGTGATGCCTTATCCAGTCAGTAGTGGTGACCTTGCCAATCACGTAGCTGTTCAACATTTGTTATATTGTTTTAGGGTTAACTAGACAGCATGGTGGCCTTGTCGGCCTACATAGGTTCCCCTATATGAATGTGATTCTAGTTAGCTGATGTTATAGTACAGGTGGCTATAGGCCTAGTCGGCTGGAGGCTGTATTTACAGCCGTTATATAGCCCGTTGTTTCCGTGAATCAGAGTTAGAGATTCAGGCACCAGATGTGCTTAGGCTCAGTAGTCTACCAGTTTAGATCCTAATAGGGCACCAGGTGCCAGTCATACCCCCCAAGGCGGGGCGTGACAAACTTAGTATCAGAGCAAGTCAAATCCCAGGGAGTCTGCAAGCCATGCTAAGTAGAGTCATGTCTATAGATATGTTGTGCACCACATACTATGGGCAGGAGGCTGCAAGGCATGATAGGAAGGTTGCCTTTTATTCTTATTCAGTCGTGCTGTAGAGCGGTACAGTATAGGGTTGAGTCCCTAGAGCTTACTGTATTCTTTGGTTACAGATAATGTCAGACCAGCGACATCCTATCACAGGCCAGGGATTGGATATTGCAATAAGATGCCTCACCCTTATTTAGAAACAGCCCGATCAGAGGGCAATACAGAGGCATTGTCCCAACCTTCTCAGCAGTCTCCACCACATCAGGAGCCATTCGGGGCGATACCACCTCCGACAGTCCCTATACCGATACCTTCCGACCAGGAGGTTAGGAGTGCGGTAGTCATGTTAGCACATATGATGGCTGCTCAGCGTCAGCCGATGCCGTCTACAGTTGCAGAGTCGTCAGGAGGGCCCGATAATTCGAGGGTCCGAGAGTTCTTGGCTTTGAATCCCCCACAATTTATAGGTACGGACCGGACAGAGGACCCTCAGGATTTTCTAGATTAGATGCAGAGAATTTTCAGGGTTATGTATGCCACGCCTACGGAATCAGTTGAGTTGGAAGCATTCCGGTTACGGGACATCGTTGTGTTGTGGTATGAAAGTTGGGAAAGGTCCCGAGGGAGAGATGTTTCCCCTCCGACCTGGTCCAGCTTCTCAGGAGTTTTTCTGGATCACTATTTGCCACGGGAGATTCAACAGGCCTGGGTGGACCAGTTTTTACATTCTTTGGCCTGGTACGCACCGGCCTTTGTTGATACCATGAAATTAAGAGTACACCGCTTTATCATGGGATTGAATCCAGAATATGTTGAGACTTGTATTACAACCACACTGCGAGAGGACATGGATATTGCCCGAGTTCAGGCATTTGCCCAGAATATTGAGGGCATCAAGCAGCGGCATCGGGAGATCAGGAGGACCAATCAGGAACAGTGCCGCAGGGATAGGCCAGTTGAGTTACATAGGGAGGCTCGGGGAGGACCTAGGCCACGATTGTTAGATAGGCCTCCCAGACCCCGCCTCCACCACAGCCGTAGAGGGGCAGGTTTAGCCGCAGGGGCAGTCAGAGACTGGCAGAGGCTCGCAGATTGCAGATTTACCATTACAGAGGAGGACGGAGCAGAGTAAGTATACCCTACCACTTTGCCTTATATGCAGCTGACGCCATTCTGGAGCATGCAGGTATGGCTCCACCGGATGTTATATTTGTGGCCAAGAGGGCCATCTGATGAGAGATTGCCCTGCCAGAGGTCAGGAGGATTGGGATAGATAGGTCAGGGCATCCGCAGGGTCACGAGCTTCAGCATCCTCGGCAGGGCGCAGGCCCTCAGTCTCAGCAGGCAGGGGTCAGGGCAGATCAGGGGCCTCCAGTGTAGGTGCGGGTCCATGCCGCACATATGCTTTACCAAGGAGGTAGGATTCAGAAGCATCACCTGATGTTGTGACAGGTATGATGACTATCTGCTCACACCCTGCTTATGTATTGATTGACCCAGGATCTACTTTGTCCTACATTACTCCATTTGTGGCTCGAAAGTTTAGTGCTGCACCAGAGTTGCTTCAGCAACCCTTTTCAGTATCCACCCCCGTTGGTGACTCCATTGTAGATAGAAGGGTCTATCGCGGGTGTATAGTAGAGGTTGCTGATCGTCAGACCACAGTAGATCTGGTAGAATTAGAAATGGTCGATTTCGATGCCATTATGGGCATGGATTGGTTGGCTCCGTGCTATGCAAATGTAGAATGCTGGACCAAGACAGTCCAACTCCACTTTCCAGGAGAGGCAGTACGAGAGTGGAAGGGCAGCACAGCTACGCCAAAAGGTAGGTTTATTTCCTACCTTCAGGCGAGGAAGTTGATAGCCAAGGGATGTATTTATCATCTAGTTAGAGTTCAGGATGTTTGGGTAGAGCCTCCGATTCTCCAGTTTGTTCCAGTGGCGAACGAATTCCCCAATGTATTTCCAGATGAACTACCTGGTATTCCTCCAAAAAGGGAAATAGATTTTGCAATTGATTTATTACCAGGAACTCAGCCCATATCAATTCCTCCATATCGTATGGGTCCTGCTGAACTCAGAGAGTTAAAGGAGCAGCTGAAAGATCTGTTAGACAAGGGCTTTATTAGGTCGAGTACTTCACCGTTGGGTGCGCCAGTTCTATTTTTGAGAAAGAAGGATGGCTCGCTCCGCATGTGTATAGATTACCGGCGGTTGAATAAGGTTATAGTTAAGAATAAGTATCCGCTTCCCAGAATAGATGATTTGTTTTACCAGTTACAGGGGGACAAATATTCCTCAAAGATTGATTTACGATCCGGATACCATCAGGTTCGAGTCCATGAAAGAGACATTCCCAAGACAGCCTTCAGGACTAGATATGGCCACTTTGAATTTCTAGTTATGTCCTTTGGGCTGACGAATGCCCCAGCAGTATTTATGGACCTGATAAACAGTATCTTCAGACCATACCTAGAAATGTTTGTGATAGTGTTTATCAATGACATTTTGGTGTATTCTCGCTAAGAGACAGACCACCAGAATCATTTACGGACAGTGCTCCAAATTCTCCGGGACCGTCAGTTGTACGCCAAGTTCTCCAAATGTGAATTCTGGTTGAACTCAGTAGCTTTCTTGGGGCACATTGTGTCGGATGCTGGTATACAGGTAGATACGCAGAAAATAGAAGCAGTCAAAACATGGCCCAGACCTACCACTCCGACTGAAGTCCGCAGTTTTCTGGGATTAACAGGATACTATAGAAGGTTTGTTGAGGGATTCTCCACCATAGCGGCACCTCTGACTAAGCTAACGCAGAAAGCAGTAAAGTTCCAGTGGACAGAGGCATGTGAGCAGAGTTTCCAAGAATTGAAAGACAAGTTGACCTCCGCCCCATTATTAGCATTGCCAGAAGGTATAGAGGGTTATTCATTATATTGTGATGCATCAGGTATTGGGTTGGGATGTGTGTTGATGCAGCAAGGTTAAGTTATTGCTTATGCTTCCAGACAGCTAGGGAAACACGAAAAGAATTATCCTACCCATGACCTAGAGTTAGCCGCAGTGATCCACGCCTTAAAGATATGGAGACATTACTTGTATGGCGTCCATGTGGATATTTTCACAGATCATAAGAGCCTACAGTGTATCTTCACTCAGAGGGAGTTGAATTTGCGACAGTGTCTCTAGTAGGAGTTATTGAAAGATTATGACGTGGACATTCTATATCATCCGGGGAAAGCCAATGTAGTAGCAGATGCTCTCAGCCGTAAATCGATTGGGAGTTTGGCGTATTTGCAGCCCGAGCAGCGGGAGTTGGTCAGAGAAATACATCAATTAGCCAGCCTAGTCGTTCATGTAGCAGAGACAGAGGACAACAGAGCGGTAATTCAGAACACCGCAGTGTCGTCATTAGTTGAGGAGGTAAAAGAACGGCAGTATGAAGATCCTGACCTGGTCCAGCTTAAGGACAGAATTTAGCAAGGGAAAGTGCCAGATTTTCAAGTAACTGAGGATGAAGTGCTGAGATGTAAGGGTCGCCTTTGTGTTCCGGACATTTCAGGGCTTCACCAGCAGATCATGAGCGAGGCGCATTACGCCCGCTATTCTCTCCACCCAGGTGCAACCAAAATGTACCATGATATCAAAGAAATTTACTGGTGGCCAGGTATGAAGAGGGAAATAGCAGAATTTGTAGCCGAGTGTCCTAACTGTCAGCAAGTAAAAGGGGAACACCAGAAACTAGGTGGGTTGACTCAAGACATAGTTGTGCCTCTTTGGAAGTGGGAAGCAGTAAACATGGACTTTGTAGCAGAACTATCCCATACCAGGCATAGACATGATTAAATTTGGGTAATTGTTGACAAACTGACGAAATCAACCCATTTCCTGCCAGTAAAAGCCACTTTCTCTGCCGAAGATTATGCCGAACTGTATATCAGAGAAATAGTTAGATTACACGGTGTTCCAGTGTCTATTATCTCTAACAGAGGAGCACAATTTACAGCTAGATTTTGGCAGTCATTTCAGAGAGGTCTGGGAACGCAGATTAATTTGAGCACAGCATTCCACCCTCAAATAGATGGGCAGGCTGAACGCACTATTCAAATGCTCGAGGATATGCTAAGGGCGTGTGTGCTAGACTTTGGAGGGAGCTGGGACGAGCATTTGCCGCTAATTGAATTTGCTTATAATAATAGTTATCACTCAGCTATCTAGATGGCGCCCTTTGAGGCATTATACAGGTGAAAATGTAGGTCGCCAGTTGGCTAGTTTGAAGTGGGAGAGGCAGCGCTGATTAGGCTAGATATTATTAAACAGTCAGAGGAGAAGGTAAAGCTTATCAGAGAACACCTATTGACTTCACAGAGCTGCCAAAAATCGTATGCTGATGTGCAGCGTAGAGACCTGGAATTTGATGTGAATGACTGGATATTTCTGAAAGTATCTCCGATGAAAGGGGTGATGAGATTTGGTAAGAGAGGTAAGCTAAGTCCGAGATTCGTTGGGCCTTATCAGATTCGTTGGGCCTTATCAGAGTCGTTGAAGAATAGGCCAAGTGGCATATGAGTTGAACTTGCCTCCAGAATTAGAATCCGTTTATCCAGTTTTCCACGTATCTATGCTAAGAAAGTACATAGGAGACCCATCCAGAGTAGTCCTAGTCCAGGATGTCCAGGTTATGGAGGAGTTGGCCTATGAAGAGGTTCCAGTAGCTATCTTAGACAGACAGATTCGTAGATTGAGAACTAAAGATATTGCGTCTGTCAAGGTGCTGTGGCGTAACAGGAATCGAGAGGAGATGACTTGGGAGGCAGAGGAAGATATGAAAACCAGATATCCTCACTTGTATCAAGCCTAGTCAGTCAAGAGGTATGTTAGTATTGTTATTTTATACAGTGCCTTATAGTATATGCATAAATGAGATAATCGACTCCAATCTTTTGTCTGATGATTGCTATAGTATTGTGTGGAGTACCTGTATTGGACTTTCCTACATTTCATGTTTTTGAGATAGTCAATATTACAGGGGGAACTCTCCCAAAATTTTTTATAAAAATAACTTTAGTAAGCCGAGAATTCTTATAAATAGAAGTTCACATTCGCGAATGTTCTTAAGGGGGGGGAGAAGGTTACACCCCGTAAATTCTCGACATGTAGATGGCCTATTCGCATGTTGGTTAAGAGTTTTTGAATGCCATACATGCTAGGAAAAGGCCCAGGGGAAAGACCGGATAAGAAATCCGTCGAACCATCGTGGAAGGAGCCGAGGCAGAACCCCTATGCGATGGCAACGTACCACGGAGTGAGGGCCTCCGGCTCTGTGTCATGGAGGCCTTGTCCAGTCCCAAGTATATAAGCCTCCAACTTTGATTTTAATGATATAATTCATAAGAATTTCCAGAGAAGCCGAGAGAAAATAGGGAGAACGAAGGTTCCTTAGTAATATTCGTCCGATTACGCCGTCAAACACGATCCAAACTCAAATTAACTCCAGATACCGAGGTATTAAGCAACAAGGAGAATTCCTACGGATTTAGTTTCGTGAAATTTGGTCGGCGAATCGTCATGCTATCGAGCTAAGGTAAGTGGAATTGCTCCAAATTAGTGTCAATATACTCCTAGCCCTAAAGTGAGTATTTCTTCCTTCTGGACATCCGAGAAATAGCGAGTTTTCGACCGTCTTTCAATAAGCCAAAGTTTGGGCTATATATATATATATCAAAAGTGTTATCTTTTTCCAGGATATTAATGTATTTAGCCTTAATTGACATATATATGAATACAGTTGGAAGGAATAGCTGAATATTGGTCGAGCTACGCCAGTTAGCCGGAAGCCGACAACTGAGGTATGTAAAGCTAGTTTCCTCGGCAAGTTAGTAGTCTTGGTATAGTAAAATAGTTCAAAGGCTAGTGGAATGTTTCAGAAGTCGTGTGTTATGTTTAGTATGAATATTAGTACAATATTGGAAGCATCAGGTTATGTATAGCATGAAACTTGCTAGCACGATATAAATTCTAATACAAAGTGTTAGGAACTGTACAACATGCACAGTATGTGATTTAGTAAAGTATGTTAGGATATTATCATGTTCAGTTGAAACTTAGTAAAGCAATATAAGTATCTGTAAGGTATCTCAGAAGTAGAATGGTAGATTGAAATGAAGTTTAGAAAGCATGTTAGAAATAGTAAATCATGTTACTATGAAACTCAGTTATGCAGCTTGATTCCCAGCAGAAAAACTATATCTTGTTCAACATTAGACTCAGCACAGTATGATAGAAGATTATATATATACCATTATCAGTCCTAGCATGTATTAAATACATGCATATCACTATCACTAGTTCAGCATATAGTATGTATAGATACATTATTATCACTAGCTTCAGCATGTGGTATACGCAGTTAGTGTTACTAGTTGAGACCACTGTATTGTCTTGGAGTTGGATTACCTAGCATTCATGACTGCCCCAGGGTTAAGAGCTGTATCGACTCTCACCAGAGGGCGAGGATATGTCACTGTATAGAGTGGCATGCCGTCCCACAGGGGACAAAGATGGGATGCCGGTTTTCCCCATATTGTGCCTTGGTTGGCCTTTATACACCCCCGTCGAGCGGGTACGCCCGGGGTGTTGGTTCAGGAGTCCTCCGGACTCAGGTACAGTTATAGTCAGGGGCTCAGCGAGCCCAAGTGCATACCCAGGGAATCGGCAGGATGCTTATAGTTATTATAGGAGATGCGACCGGGGTAGGGGTATAGATTGTGTGTTGATTGTACCTCACGGCTTATGGGGACTAGGTAAGGTTTGTGTGTGCTATGCTATGTTATGTTATGTTATGCCATATTACACTAGATACGAGTAAATCTACAGTAGAGAGATACATTTCCTTGTATGACTCCTATTCCTTCCAGCATAGTTGAGAGTAGGCTTAGTTTTACATTCTCAGTCAGTTTAGTCTATTTCTTTCTATTTTAGTTCCATTAGTTGTATTGTTTTTTTCAGATATTGTTCAGTTGTTTCTTTACATACTCAGTACCAGCGGTACTGACGCCCGTTTGGGGCGCTGCATTACTTTCCTGCAGGTACTCATAGACAAGGGGCCGATACCTTGTGATTCTAGCCAGCTCAAAGAGTCATTAGCTCCAGTCATCCGGAGTTAAATAGCTAGAGGTTTATCCCTTTTCTTTTGTTGTACAGTATGGGTAGGCCGGGGCCCGGTCCCGACCATCTTATCAGTATTCTTAGAGGCTTGCAGTCTGTATATATTTCCCTGTGGTTAGTTGTGCCGGTCGTGTGGGGCCGTGCGTATATTTAGTTGTTTATGTTGGCCGTGTGAGGCCTTATCCAGTCAGTAGTGGTGACCTTGCCGGTCACGTAGCTGTTCAGCATTTGTTATATTGATTTAGGGTTAACTAGACAGCATGGTGGCCTTATCGGCCCGTATAGGTTCCCCTATATGAATGTGATTCTGGTTAGCTGATGTTATAGTACAGGTGGCTATAGGCCTAGTCGGCCGGAGGATGTATTTACAGCCGTTATATACCCCGTTGTTTCCGTGAATCAGAGTTAGAGCCATCCAGGCACCAGATGTGCTTAGGCTCAGTAGTCTACCAGTTCAGATCCTAATAGGGCACTAGGTGCCAGTCATACCCCCCCATGGCGGGGTGTGACATTAGTAGTATCAGTTTATGAGCATTATTTTTATTATTTAGACTTTCCGAAAATTTCATATAAAGCAGATCTGACAAGTCTTGGAACTTAGTTTTTTATTCAATCCATTAGACTCTCAAGACACTTCTAGACAAGTAGTCCTACCTAAGTCTTAGGACAGTAGTTTTGATTTGTCAACATAGTTAGACACATTTAGGATTTCCAATGGTACTTAGCATCCAGTGGGTTAGGGTTCAGTGCACCCAGGTTCCCGGAACTACGTTTCCACCGTAGGTTATTAGCCCGAATGGGCTCCAGAAAGTCATCACTCAATTCAGCCATCATACCCTGACAAGGTACAGTGGGTCTTCTCCGATGGGGGGTCTACATCGGATTCGACATTTAGCTCACATGTTTTACATGTCGGTTATAGTTTCTCCCACAACATAGTACAATTGAGTCCAGTTCTGTTAGGATTTAATTTAGTTCAATTTCTTCAGATTTCTGTCTACTTTTACAGTATTACAGTGCAACTTACCATTACTCAGCATATGCATGTTTTGATTCTTTCTCTCATACTCAGTACATTAAATGTACTTACGCATACCTTCTATGCTATATCATTTTATGAAATAGGCTCAGGTAACCAGCGTTAGCATGTCAGCTAGTCACTTAGTGATTTCCAGTAGCTTCAGTGGTGAGTCCTCATTTGCCGAGGCCAGAGCTCCATTTCAAGTATTTTGCTTTTTTAGTTTCAGATATTGGAGTTAGCTAAGGGTTTGTCCTAGAAACTCATCAGTTTATTATTAGAAGTCTTTTAGATAGTAATTATAATTTCGGCTTGGGTTTCAAATTTTTTCATTTTTCAATATTAGTGTATTTCTTTTGTCAACTTCCCCTTTTCTACGATTATATTTAACAGATCAACACTAGTAGAAGTATGTTTTACCATTGATTTTCTTGGGGTCACTTGAAGTCCTAAGTATTGTGTTGCATCCAAGGTGTGAACTCGGGTCATGACATTGCCTATATGAAATTTTGTATAAATAATTATATGTAAGAAAATGGAGTAGTTCTATTAACCGAGAAGGCTTCATCCTAGAGATACATATGCGAACGTAGGATGATGGATCATTTCTTGTGGTTCGGGCGACTCCTATATGCCCATGGCACGAGCTTTTTTGATCCTTGCAAGTAACTATGATATGTATGTCTCAAACCCTAGAAAGATATGAGATGACTTAACTAATCGGACCAAGATAAGACTCCATATTTACAAGGTGGTCTATGTTGGTTAAGATAAGAACCTCGCACAATGATCTAAAAAAATGATGATGGAAACATGATTTTTTTAAAAAAAGGTTTTGCTTATTGGTTTTCTTTTCCTTCGTGCTATGTCTATATCATAGTTGTTCTTTTATGTTATTTCAGTTATGTTATATTTCATTTAGCCGTATTACAAACAATACGACACTAACGTTTTGTTAGCTAGGGGCATTGTATTGATTTATAATGTAGATTTTGATATTCATATCGATGATCGAGCTACTCACTAGTATTACACTTTATCTAGCTATTGGTAAGCCCCTCTTGTTTTGGGCTTAGTTATTTCCAAATTTTTAGATGTTGAGTTAGTGGTATGTCGAATGCATTGTCCCAGTAAAACAGTTTTTTCCTTATGTTAGAGGTTTCATAGATTACTATTCATGATGATGTAAAATTTGGATAGTCTTTTACAAATTGTGTACTTTGATTTTATTAGCTTGTGTTTGTCCATATTCCGCTTCATCTTAGATGTATTCTCATGCTATACACCGTACTATATGGTTCGCTCGGGTCATCAGTGGCTTTGAGTGTCGGCCATGCCCAGGCTCTGGGCCCGGACATGAAAAAATTAGTATCAAAGAACTAGGTTCAAGTGTCTTAGTGAATCTATGAAGCCATGTCTAGTAGATTCTAACTTATTAGTGTGAAGCGTACCACATTTATAATTTAGAAGCTACCGGGCATACAAGAATGTTTCTCTTCCTTCCTACTCTATATTGTGCTATAGAGTTGAACTCTAAATGAATATTCTAATGTTCACATCATTGCATTTCTTATAGAAAATGTCTGCCATTAGGAGGACAGCCTCAAGCCAAAGGGCTAACACCACTAATGAGGCAAATCCCTGACATTCTTAGGAAGTCTAGAGAAGGTCTCAAGGTTGTTCAACAAGCCCGACCACTCACACTTCTACACCACTGAGATGACATGAAATGACCCTATTTGAATGCATAACAACTAAAAGAAATATGTAAATCTATAAAAACTACCTCTTTCACACTGTGGGTCTATGTCTTCATCGCGGATTCTTCATGATAGATTCCATTTTCCTCCTAAAAAGAAATTTATGTCAGTCACCTTGCAGCTAAGCATCTTCGTGTCATCTTTTCTTCTTCTGGTGTCTTATCAATGATCAGCGCACGGGAAGGATCGTTGGCCGGTTGGGAAAGCTTTATTCTACAGATATTCTTCTCTACATTCCTTTTTTTCAGCTGCTTCATTGGGATAAGGAATGGGACCTGTAAATGCCGGTAAAATAGTTTTAGGGTCATGCACATATACAGAGGTATGAAAACTCTTACTAAACTGAAGACTTTAACTATACTGTGGGAGAGTTTATTAACTAGCATATAACCATGTGAGCTAGACGTGGAGTTCGATGTATACGCCTCACCGATAGGACCCAATATACCTTTTCAAGGTATAAAGGCATTGTTGTGTGATCACTAAATTGAGGCCTATGTGGCTAATAACCTATGGTGGCATTTACTTCTGGGAACCTGGGTGCGCTGAGCCTTCGCCCACTTGGTGCTGAATACTACTCCCAACTAAGAATATAACTATACATGACTTTGCCACTACACCTAACTGAAGACATAACTATATACGACTATACTGATAGCTCGAAACTAATGTCCTAAGACTAAGTCAGAACTACTTATATGAAATTTTCCTGAGAGTCTAAAGGACCAGAAAAACTGATCATACTAAAATACTGATAATACTGTTGTTACTTTTTATAACACTGTATATATTGAGATTTATAATAATACTATTGATATTGAGTATACTAAGAATATTGTAAATCCAGTAAGGCATGAATGTTCAATACTTTGATAAGATTACGTATATTTTTACAAATCATGCTAAGTTAAGATTAAATGCTAATTTCAGGGTAACTTATCTGAAAAACATATCAAATCTAAAGCATGTGAAGCTACTATACAAACTGAAAATAATATCATAGATATCTCATAATTCTAATCATGAAAGCATGAGAACATCAAAGTGATAGGGAAATTCAACAATTAGAAAAAAACCCTAAGTCCTAATTTCTAAAAAACTTCAAAGCTAGTGTTTGATAAAAATCTTAGGACATAAGGGAGGAAGAAGACCCTTGTTGAAGTCCCACATACCTGAAGAGGAAGTCCCCTTTAAAGTAAGCATGAATTCTGAACTTTGAGGAAGAACCTAGTTTGGCCTTGACAGAAAACTTGAAATTCTATGTTCTATTCTTGAGGACTTGGGAGAGAATGAGAGGAAATGGTCGACTAATCCCCTAAATCCCTTTCCAAATTACCTCAATACAACGTAGTGAAGGAATTAAAATAGCAGTAAGTTACAACAATACCCATACAAAATTGTCTAAAAAACTGCCTGTCCGCACCTAAAGGCCCACACCACGAACTATTAGTTATCACCACGACTACGCTGGTCCAATTTCAACTTCTCTGAACTCCCTCTTATGTGCACATGGTACGATCCACACCATGATATTATCATCCATTACAATAGCTCATACCACCTGAAGCCACATTGGTTATTCTTTGAAATTCATCCTATATGAGGCATAGAACGACTCATACAACCTTACTATGGGTTATACCATGGCTCTTGGTCACCCAGAAATCTCTGAACACTTCTCAGAATCCCTTCCTATGGACTTCACTATGGCTCATATGATATTTGTATGAATCATGGGTTCCTATCGTGGTTTCTAGACCAAAATATGCTAAATTCTCTAGATTGATACCATATCTCTTGGTACGACTTGTACCATGCTTCCAAAAGTCGTACTTGAAGTGGTCCTAAGAGAAATTTTTGACTTTTGCTGCTGGTTCATATAGCACATGTGAGGTCTAGTATTAGAGAATTTTGGTGTGCTACATTATCTCCCCCATGGGAACATTTTCCAACAAATGGATACAAACTAAGCCGAAAGAGTGGGGAAAGAGTTGGAATCACAAAACTAAAAGCTATACGCTGAGTACAAATAAGGTGACTGACTCCGAACTGAGATACATATACTGAACTGAGTTCATGAATATGCATGCATGCAATGACATGAAAGGAACTGAAGGCAAGAAATTGACATGAGACTAAGTAGAGTACTAAGGAAGAAACAAGTACTTCATGTTGAAGTTGAGCTGCAAGGGAGAAGATTAGGGTACTTAGCCATTGTATATACTTCATCTTCCCAAGTAGCTCCCTGTACGGGTTGATTCCTCCAAAGTACTTTCACTAAGGCTACCTCTTTATTCCTCAACATACGAACCTAACAACCAAGAATATCAAATGGGACCTCTTCGTAGGAGAGACTATCTTTCACTCCTACACTTTCCAATGGCACAACTAAGATCAAATCACCAATGTACTTCTTCAACATAGACACATGAAAGACTAGATGCACCGATGCTAACGCCACAAGTAAGTCCAACTTATAGGCCACATTGCCTATGCGCCGAAAGATCCTATAGGGACCAATATATCTGGGACAGAGTTTTCCTTTATTACAAAACCTCATCACCCTTTTCATGGTGAAATCTTCAAGTATACCCAGTCATCAACAACAAACTCAAGTTCTCTTGTCCTCACATCAGCATACAATTTTTGATGACTCTGAGTAGTTTTCAACCTTTCTTTGATAAGTTGAAATTTCTCCATGGTCTCATGATCTAAATCAGGCCTTATCAAGGTAGCTTCACAAACTTCAAACCACCCTATTGGAGGCCTACACCTCCTATCATAATGTGCCTCAAATGGGGTCATCTGAATGCTACAGTGATGGCTGTTGTTATAATAAAACTCGATAAGAGGCATGTGATCATCCCAACTGCTCTTAAAATCAATCATGCAAGACCTCAACAAATCCTCTACAGTCCAAATGGTTTATTTAGTTGGACATCTATCTGCATATGCAAAGTTATCCTGAGCTTAACCTGGTTACCAAGTCCCTTCTAAAATGACTTCTAGAAGTGTGAGGTGAATTGATTACCCCTATCCAAAATGATGGAAAAAAGGACCCCATGTGACCTGACCCACTCCTTGATGTATAGTCTAGCATAATCCCCTACTGAATCTGTGGTCTTAACTGGTAGAAAATGTGCTGACTTAGTCATTCAGCCTACAACTACCCATACCGAAACATGCTGTCGGCACATACGAGGTAGACCTATAATGAAATCCATGTTTATCTCTTCCCACATTCAATTAGGAATGGTAATATCCCGAGTCATACCTCCCAATCTTTGATGCTCAACCTTCATCCGAAGGAAATTTGGACACGTAGCCACAAATTCTTCAATGTCATTCTTCATGCCATTCCACCAATAGACTTTCTGTACATTACGATACATCTTGGTGGCACCTGGATGGATTGAATATATAGATCTATGAGCTTTTACTAATATCTTATACCTCAGATCATCTATGTCTGGAACACATAACATGCCTTGATAACGGAGCACACAATCTCCCCTTTTGGAAATGTTTCCATCTAATTATTAAGGACTGCTTTCTTCAAATTAAGAAATAATAGGTCATCATCTTTCCTCACTTTTACCTCTCCTGCAAGAGAAGACTCTGAACTAGTTTGGACTACAACTTTACCTTTTGCTTAATCAACCAAACAACCTCCTAACTGAGCTAGCTTGTGTACATCTCTAACTAGCTCTTTCTTGTCATCCTCAATATAAGCAACACTATCATTTATCAATCTACTGAGATCGTCAGCCACTACATTAGCTTTTTCTAGGTGATACAAAACACTCATGCCGTCATCTTTCATCAACTCCAACTATCTCCTCTAATGAAGATTTAGGTCCTTTTGACTAACCACATATTATAGACTTTTGCGGTCAGTAAAAACATCTATATGAACACTATAAAGGTAGTGCCTCCAAATTAATAAGGAAAATACTAACGCTACTAGCTCAAGATTATGAGTCAGGTATTTCTTCTTATGAGATTTGAGTTGTCAAGAAGAATAGTGTCACGCCCTGCCTTGGGAGGCATGACTGGCACTTGGTACCCTACTAGGACCTAGACTGCTGGACTACTGAGCCTAAGCACTTCTGGTGCCAGGCTGGCTCTAATTCTTGATTTATGAAAACAACGGGCTATATAACGGTTGTAAATACAGGCTCCGGCCGACTAGGCCTATAGCCACCTGCAGGAATATAACAGCTACAATTGAGCATAAGGGAAAACAAGGCCACCATGTTGACTAGTTATCACTGAAAAGTATAATCAAGTGTTGAACTGATCTGTGACCGACAAGGTCACCAACTGACAATTGAACAAGGCCCCACACAGCTATCACATGCAAACTGAAACATACATACGGCCCCACACGACCAGTACAACTAACCACAGGGAATATACAATCTGCAAGCCTGTGAGAATAATAAGATGGTTGGGACAGGGCCCCGACCTACCCATGTTGTACAAACAAAAAGGGAAGTAAACCTTTAGCTGTCAAGCTCTAGATGACAGGAGCTGAAGACTCTGTACGCTGGCTGGAACTACAAGGGATCTGCTCCTCGTTTATGAGTACCTGCAGGAAAATAATGCAGAGCCCCAAAAGGGGCGTCAGTACCACTAGTACTGAGTATGCAAAGCAATAACTGAAAATAACTAAAAGCAAACAACAATACTGATAGATACTGAAGTAATGGGAGACGTGCTGAGACTAACTGAAAAGAGTGTAACTTTACTGAAGAGAGTAAGAATTATACCTGATAACATGGCGGTCTACTTTCTATCAATTAATAACTAACACAATATAGAATACAAGAACCTTACCAGCCCCCATAAGTCATAAGGTACCAACAAGCACACAATCTATATACCCCTACCCAGGTCATACCATCCACCTAGTAACTATGAGCATCCTACCGGCACCCTAAGTATGCAACATGGGCTCGTTGGGCCCCTGACTGTAGTTGTATTTGAGTCCGGAGGACTCCTAAAATCTGAAATATATAATCTGCATCCAGGGCACAAGCGATCGACAGGGATGTGGTATAGTGCTGATTAGCCTGCTATGGGGAATATACATCCCATCTTCGTCCACTAGCGGACGACATGCCACTCCGTAGAGCGACATATCCTCACCCTCTGGCAGGTGAGTCGACACAGCTATTAACCCTGGGGCAGTCAAGGAAGCTCTAAGGGTGCCCAACTTAGAACAATCATGTCTCCACAGATAGCAATAGGCACATGTAATATATATACTGGATCTGATAATAATATTTATGTTTTGTATTCTATTTTGAATCTCCTATCTAAATGTACTAAATTTGATACTGAAATATACTGAATCTGTAATAATATTTCTGGAATATTCTGCTGGGACTTATACTATTTTACTGAATTTCATGCTGAACACTGTATTATATTTCTAACATGCTTACTAAATTTCATACTGAACATAATATACAACTTCTGAAACACTCTACAGAAATTTGTACTATTTTTCTATACTAGAACTACTAGCTTGCCGAAAGAAACTGGCTTTACATACCTCAACTGCCGACTTTCTAATTAACTAGCATAGCTCGGCTAGTATTCAGCTATTTCTCCCAACTGTATTCATATTCACGAAAGAATATAATTAATTCTACTATTATTTTGGAAAGAAACCATACTTATGGATATAACTATAGCTTATTCTTTGACTTATCGAAGAACGGCCGAAAAATCATAATTTATCGAAAGTCTAGAAGGGAGAAATACTCAATTTAATGCTAGGAGTATATTAACACTAGTTTGGAGCAATTCCACTTACTTTGGCTCGACGTGATGATGATTCGCCGGTCGAATTTCACGAAACTAACTCCACAGGAATGCTCCCTGCAGCTTTATACTTCCCCAGCTGGAGTTAATTTGAGTTTGGACTGCGTTTGACGGCTTAATCGGACGGAAATTAATGAAAACCCTTCGTCTCCCCTATTTACTGGTCGTTCACTTGAAATTAAATTTAAGGAAATGATTTAAAACAAGGTGGGAGGCCTTATATACTTGGGCCCGAACCCCTCCTCTTTATGTCGCATTTGTCGAATGTGATTTATAAGTCGCATTTGTCGAATGCGATTTATAAGTCACATTTGCCTTGCGACGCTTCGACTTGGTGCTTGTCCGGTCTCTCCCTGGGCCCTTTTCTCGCATGTATGGCATTATAAAACTCTTAACCAACATACGAATAGACCAACTAAGTGTCGAAAACTTACAGGGTGTAACATCCTTCCCCTCTTAAGAACATTCGTCCTCGAATGTTAACTTCTGTCTACCGAAATTTTAACTTGCTCTACTTATTCTAGAAAAATTTTGGAAGTGTTTTCCCTATAATATGAACTATCTAAAAAATCGTAAAATGCAGAAAAGTCCAATACAGGTACTCCATATAATACTATAGAATCCATTACACAATAAACTAGAGTCAACTATCTCGCGTACACATGAATATACTGTAACTCATAAAACAGTAATAATAACATACCTCTGACTGACTAAGTCTGAAAAAACGGACGATATCTAACTTTCATATTTTCTTCTGCTTCCCAAGTCATTTCCTCTCGGTTCCTATTACGCCATAACACTTTGACAGAAGCAACATCTTTAGTTCTTAATCCGCGGATCTGCCGGTCTAGTATGGCTACTAGAACTTCTTCATAGGCCAACTCCTCTATAACCTGAACATCTTGGACTGGGACAATTCTGGAGGGATCTCCTATGCACTTTCTCAGCATTGATACATGGAAAACTGGATGGACAAATTCTAACTCTGGAGGTAAGTCTAACTCATATGCCACTTGGCCTATTCTTCGGCAAATCTGATAAGGCCCAACAAACCTCGGGCTGAGCTTGCCTTTCTTGCCAAATCTCATTACACCCTTCATCGGCGAAACATTCAAAAACACCCAATCACCCACATCAAATTCCAAGTTTCTGCGCCGCACGTCAGCATAAGATTTCTGGTGGCTCTGAGTAGTCAGTAAACGTTCTCTAATAAGCTTTACTTTTTCCTCTGACTGATGAATGATATTTGGCCCAATCAATGCTGATTCTCATACCTCAAACCAACAAACTGGAGATCTACACTTTCGCCATATAATGCCTCATAAGGCGCCATCTGAATAGCCGATTGGTAACTATTATTATAGGTGAACTCAATGAGTGGTAAATGTTCATCCCAGCTATCTCCGAAATCCAACACACATGCTCGCAACATATCCTTGAGCGTTTGAATGGTGCGTTCTGCCTGCCCATCTATCTGAGGATGAAAAGTTGTGCTCAGGTTAACCTGCGTCCCCAAGCCTCTCTGAAATGATTGCCATAATTTAGCTGTAAACTATGCCCCTCTGTCGGAGATAATGGACACTGGATCACCATGCAACCTGACTATTTCTCTGATATACAGCTCAACATAATCCTCGGTGGAAAAAGTAGCCCTTACTGGTAGAAAATGAGTTGATTTTGTCAGTCCGTCAACAATCACCTAGATCGAATCATATCAATGCCTGGTGTGGGGTAATCCTGCTACAAAATCCATATTTACTGCTTCCCATTTCCATAGAGGCACAGCTATATCCTGAGTCAGTCCGTCTGGTTTCTGATGTTCAGCATTTACCTGCTGGAAGTTGGGACACTAAGCTACGAATTTTGCTATCCCCTTCTTCATTCCTAGCCACCAGTAGATTTATTTTATATCGTGATACATTTTTGTCGAACATGGGTGGAGAGAATAACGGGCATAATGTACCTCGCCCATAATCTGCTGGCGAAGCGCTGCAACGTCTAGAACACAAAGGCGATCTTTATCTCGCAATACCCCATCCTCGGTTATCTGAAATGTGTCACCTCTCATTGCTGAACTCTGTTTATAAGCTGAACCAGGCTAGGATATTCACACTGTCGTCCCTTTACTTCCACGACTAAAGACGACACTGCAGCGTTCCAGATTACCACTCTATTGTCCTCTGTTTCTTCTACACGAATGGCTAAATTGGCTAACTGATGCAATTCCCGGGCAAATTCCCGCTGCTCAGTCTGTAAGTGTGATAGATTTACGGCTAAGGGCATCTGCCACCACATTAGCTCTCCCTGGATGATACAAAATATTAACATCATAGTCTTTCAATAGCTCTAACCAGCGACGCTGCCGCAAATTCAACTCTTTATGGGTGAAGATATACTATAGGCTCTTATGATCAGTGAAAATATCCACGTGGATGTTCGGTGTGTTTCAAAACTACACGCAAGTGTACGTGGTCAAATACGTAGTAAAATGGATAAAGTAAGCCAAGTATTCATTCTATAGGCACTGAACCAAGGTAATAATCGAATTAAGTGTTAATGAACTCGAACTCTAAAAATGCAGACAACAATTTAAAGAAGATTTTGAAGAGTTTGTTACCTAATTTATACTAATCTAAAACAAAATTATAAAGTGAGTCTGAACTACAGTAATGAGCAAACTGAGGCTAAAACGAACATTCAAGGAAGTAATTTATCGATACAATTCGGTTAATCTTTCCTTCGGTTGCTAGTCAAGAATTATTGCCTATGGAGAGAAACTTTGGTATTCTACCCAACTTAAGAATCATGAACCTTCAACCTACATTTCTGTGATAAAAGAATTTCATGTTCTAGCCATACGAAACCGATTCCTTATTTGACTAATACAACTTTCAGATATGTTTCTATTCTAAAGGTAAATCAATTCTCAATTTTCCCAAACAAAGAAGAGATCATATCCTACCAATTCACAACTTTCCAGTTTCTTTCTTTTTCAAGATAAAATTGGATTTTTTAGATATACATTAACATTGGCCAGACATTAATGCAGTAAGAACAAGAATTGATAGAACAACCATGGAAGAAAAGATGAAAAACAAAAATGATCAACAATTATATTCCACTACAAATGTTCTTAACCTCAGCAAGAAGTGAATTTAGCCACTCATTTGTGGATTAAACATCATCAAATGAGTACAAATCATACAAACAATTGAAATAAAGGAGAAAGAGTTAGAGAAGAACCCTAAGATTTTCGTCTCCTCAACTGCCTATAACCCATGTTCTTGCTCAACTAAGTCAAAATTATCAAAAATAAACCTAAGTGTGCTATTTATACTAGTGGAAATTTTTTCCGGAATAACAAACAACGTGTCACAGAGTGCATCGCGGAGCGCTGCCTCCATGAAATGGTGCAAACGCGGACCCTCACTGGAATTTTATGTTCCAGGTAAATATGGGAAACGTGCCACGGCATGTAACGTGGGGCTTGGCCAACGTGCCACGGCCCCGACGCGGACCTTCACTGGAATTTGTCCAAGTAACCCACCCGAGGCAGACTGCCTCCGCGATGGCAGCGTGACACGGCTCCATCGCGGAGCCCCTTTATTTGCTGCTTTTCCTTGACCTTTTCCACAGCTCTCTTCCGAGTCCATGCCCGATTTTTACCAACGTGCAACTTAGCTTCCTAAAATTACATTTTTCCTGCAAAACAACACTAATCATGTTGGTTAGTATAAATTCACATTTTAACTACAAATCACATGAGAATGTACAAATAACGATAGATAAACAAGATGAAATAGAGTATTTGAGCATCACTTGGGCATATAATTCTGCCCAAGATCACTTAACCCACACCTAAAACCTTGTTCGTCCTTGAACAATAATCTCATATCTCATGCAATTGGTACCCACATATAGCTAAAACAATAATCTCATATCTCATGCAATTTTTACCCACATATAGCTACTTTGGCTCGACAGTTCAAGCTATGGTTATACCGATTATTTAATATAGCAAATCATCAAGAAAACATGCATAGTCTCATAAACACAATGACATTCACCACATTTAGACCTCCTAAACTCAAGAATCGACTCTCGATCTCGGCAAACTCATGCAAATCAGCTGATCAAGACATTCGACACGAAATTCAATCTCTCGTCAAGCATGTTCCCTCACAACACAAGAGAATTACCCCTTTTTCAATCATATGATTTCCAAAGCATCACATGTAGGGGTACATAAACACGATGTCTCTCTCTCTCCCAAAGAATTCACATGCATCATGTCATGAACCATAGGCTTGCCTCTAGTGTATTACTCCACTACTATAAGGACGCGTGATGTAAGATCACGTAGGACTTAACGGGTTGTAATGTAAGCTACGAAACTAGTAAATACTGGGCTAACCAATAATAGCAACTAGCCTCCTTAAGCGTTTTTCAATACATCCCACCATCATTATGGGCATTGTTTCTTCCTTTATCCTCCCATTCTTGAAATCTTTCTTTATTTTTGTTACCATTTCATTAAGCACACTCGACTCAACAACAAAGATTAGTTATACATCTTCATTTTATTTATATTCGGCAAGTGCACCTTTGACCTTATCTTTACTTTCACCACTTCCGCTTTCCCTTTCTTTTTTAGAGTTTTCACTCCTTGACATTGTGGGAAAATTATTTTTTTCTTAAGCGCTTAAGAGTTTTGGATCAAATTCACGGCTAAAGAAAAAAGGGATTAAGCTCGATTTCTACCTCTTCAGTGAAAGAAAAAAATAGGCTAAAGGCTCAATGGGGCTAACTAGGATGTACATTCAAGGTAGGTGTGATAAGAAAAAAACTTTCGGTTTAATCAAAGAAACGCCTACATCCTTTCCTACACTACACATCCTTCATTTCGTTTCGTACACTCACCAGGCAAGTTCTAGACACTTCACAATAGCATGGAAGAATCGAAACCTCACCTCACACTCATTGCACATGCTCAAGTCAAGACGTATTCACAGACTCTTCAATCAGCTAATTACAAGAATTCAATATTAAGCCTCAATCACACCGAATCGAACTCTATGGCCTAGGTATCTCAACATGTTTCACATTTGCATGCTTTCTGTTGTGGGCGTATCGCTGCTCGGTATATATTAAAAACCGACACGCAAGTGTACGTGGTCAAACAAGTAATAAAGTGGCTAAGTAGCCAAGTATCGATCCAAGGAGGCTGCTCTAGATATGCAAAACTGCCTAGTTTACTATATCTCTATTCTATTTCTAACTATGTTAACAACAATCCAACCAAGATTTGAGTGAGTTTTGTTTCTAAACTAATTATATACTGAAATTAATAACTACTATTTACGTTGAATTTAGACAATGGATATGCACATGCCAAGGTTAAGAACGAGTAATGAACTTGATAATCATGATAATTTGGTCATCCTCTTCTTCATATTGCTAGCCAAGAACGTTTGCCTAGAAATTAAAACTTCCGTATTTAATTTCACTTTAGAATCATAAACCATCCGTCTACATTTCTGTGATCAAATGCAATTTATGACCTAACACTCCAATTCCGGTTCCTAAATTGACTAATATGGCTTTCAAGTATATTTCTATCAAGAAAGCACATCAAAACCCAATTTTCCCAAATCAAGTTAAGAACAATACCCTATTAATTCACAACTTTCCAATTTCATGCTCTCTCGAGTGAAATTGGACTTTTTAGATATACATTAATGGTGGCCAATCAATAATGTAATAAACACAAGAATTAATAGAACAACATGCAAGAACAAGAAGAAACCATATCAATTATTACCAACATTCATTACACAAGTTCAAAACCTCAGCAAGAAAGGAATTAGCCACTCATTCTTGGATTAATCATCCTAGAATGAGTGTTAATCATGCATACAATTGAAGGAAAGAAGAAGAGAAGAGAATAAAACTCTTATCTTTTCTATTCTTCAACTGCCACAAAACCACGTTCCTGCTCTCCACTTCTGAACTCAGCTAAAAAAAACTAAAACTAAAAAAACTCCTCTTTAAAAATAACCTAAGTGTGCTATTTATACTAGTGGGAAATTTTTTCCGGAATAACAAGCAACGTGTCACGGAGGCCAACGCGGAGCACTGCCTCCGTGACACGGCGTGGACGCGGACCCTCTCTGGAAATGGCAGGGTCCGGATAATTGGCCTCAACGTGGCACGGAGGCCATCGCGGAGGCCTATCTCCGTGCCACGGAGCTGACGCGCAGGCACACTGGAAATTGCCAATTTTATTTCTGCCCAGGCAGTGTGCTACCGCGATGGCAGCGTGGCACGGCTCCATCGCGGAGCCACTGTAAAATGTGCCATCCAAGGCCTTTTCCACGCTCGCATCCCAGTCCAACTCCGACATAGTTCCAACACGCATTTTAGCTCCTCAAGATCACATTATCCTGCAAAACAAATGCTAATCATGTTGGTTAGTATAAATTCACATTTTATTACCAAATACATGATATTATATATACATTGCACAACAAACAAGGTAAAAATGATACGTTTGAGTATCACTTGGGCATATAAATCTGCCCAAGATCACTTACCCAACACTTAAATCCTTGTTCGTCCTCGAACAACACATACACAAATCATGCACATCACATCTCAACCTTTGTCACTATGGTGCAGCCATTTACGTTACGGTCATACCGATTATTTGATTTTTTGCTAATCATCAAGAAAACATGCTTGGTCGTACAAGACAATGACCTTAATACATCGAGGCTTCCTAGACTTTTAAGAATTGATTCTTGATATCGGCAAACTCATGCAAATCAACTAATCAAGAAATCCGACACGAAAATCAATCTTTCATCAAGCATGTACCCTCACAACTCGAGAGAAACTTCCCCTTTTTATGTTCATGCAGCACACAAACATGCAAGTAGGGGCATATAAAAATTAATTTCACTCTCTCTCCCAAAAGAATTCACATGCATCATGTCATGACCCATAGGCTTGCCCTTAGTGTATTACTCCACTAATATAAAGAAATGCAATGTAGGATCAAATAGGACTTTTAATGGGTTGTAACTGGGCTATGGATCTAGTATATATATATTGGATTAGCCAATAATAGTCGCTAGCATCCTTAAGCGCCTTTTCAACTCATTCCCATCGACTCATGGACATTGTTCCTCTCTTTTCTCTTTTTCTCCCATTCATGCTGGTTTACTTTCATACAGCCCATTTCATCAGGCACACTTGACACAAAATAGAAGGTTTTCATGTACCCTCAATTTCATTTAATTACAACGGGTGCCTCTTCAACATCATCTTTTCTTTCCTCACTTTGCTTTTCTTTTCTTTTCACTCTTTTCACTCTTTAACACTTTGGGAAACATTTTATGTTCTTTATGAGCGCTTAAGAGCTTCTTAAAGACTTTAAGGCTAATGAAAAGAAGGAATAAAGCTTAGTTCATACAATTCTGGACAAAAGAAAGAAATCGGCTAAAGGCTCAACGGGCTGACTAGGGTATACAACATATAAAAAGGTAGAATTTGACAAGAAAAAAAAATGGAAACTAACGGTTAAAACAAAGAAATGCCTACATCCTTTCCAACACTACACCTCCTTCATTTCATTTTGTATACACACCAGGCAAGTTCTAGACAATTCACAATGACATGGAATAGCAAAACCTCACTTCACACTTCATGCACATGCTCGAATCAAGATGCATTCACAGACTCTTTAATTAGTCAATTACATGAATTCAAGATTAAGCCTCAATCATAATGAACCAAATTCTATAGCCTAGGTAACTCAACATATTTACAAAATTGCATGCTTTCAACCGAATCATTTTCACATTTCGAACATCAATTACAACACGCAACGAAATTTTAGCAACCATAAGCAACTACAGTTTATTGATGCAATCCACCAAAGAAACTAAAAACAAAACATCTACTCCTATCGACTACATTTCCCTTAAGACGGTCGTCATCCATCCATCATAGGGAACGGTCACTAACTATGACATCGGTTCAATGGGACTATTCTCGGTAAAAGAACCGAAAACAAACTCCGAGAAACCCAAAAATAAAACTTCAAAATTTTTGCAACACATCGATCATTTCGATAGAAAATATTTGCAAACTATGTTGATAAATGCAAAATCTTTTCGCAAATATTTTGAAAAATATCAATCATATCGATAGAAAAAAATATTTACAAAATTTACAAAATATTTACAAAGGCAACCATAACTTTCAAAACACACATCATCAGCCACAACACAAATATATACACATAGATCACAAAATCAGTTCACAACAATAGGGAAAGCACAGACATACATAAACATCAAGGAAAAATTATACAGCAAGTTTAGAGCCTATGACCCAGCACCTAACTACTCCCCACCCCACACTTAAATCGAACACTGTCCCCAGTGTTCACAACAATACAAAGCACAAAATATGGGTGGTGGAACTCCCTGCTCAGTCAAAATATTCGACTTCCTCATCCGGTGCTGCGGCCTCGTCGCCCATATCCGAATCGGCTCCATCGTCGTCATCGGACTCTACATCAGAGTCCTCACGACGTGTCTCCTCATTAGTAGGGACGTCGTCATCAGTCGGCTCCACAAAGGCTGGCCCCACCTTGCATAAAGCTCTGGCGTTCTCGCCAAAGGGGTAGTCCAGCTCCAGCTGCCATAACTCATCCTCGGTGGCTGGTCTCCCACCTATCCGTAGCTGCAGCATCTGCATGCCGAACATACGGGCCATATACTGGTCTTCACGAGCATGTCGCTCGCCCAGAGTCAGCACCGGTCCGTGTGTAGTGTCGGGGGCCTTGGTCTTTGTCACATCAAGGGCCCTCCGCTCCAACTGCGGAATGTTATCCAAGGCTTCTTCCTCAATGTCGAGGCCTCGGAGGAAGGTGGTGATGAGTCCGCCAAACCGGTATTTGTGGCCCTGGTGTAGTCTGGCTCTCTTCATGGCGGATATTATGACCGCCCCCACATTAATATGAAGCCCTTTCATAAGGGCATACACCAGGCAGACACGGTCCCGGGTCACGTCTGTCATATGCACTCCCGGGATCAAACATGAACATACAATTTTTAGCCAGATTCTGTCCTCCCTGTTCATCTGCGAATAAGGTAGAGTCTGATGGTAACCCCTCTCTTTGTGTCTGCTCCATCGGGCTGTGGATCGAGCCCCACACAACGTACGTCTGATGTCGGCGTACGGTGGGGTGATGTTTAACTGGCGGAGGACGTGGGCGTCTGTGTCCCGCGCTCCAACGATGGCATTCAGTTGCTGGGGTTCCAGAGTGACAATTTGCCCTCTGATTTTAATAGTATGGCTCCTGATGGCCGGGTTCCAGTTGGCGTAGAATTCCCGGACCAAGTGAGGGTTGCACTCCTTGGGCTCCTGAAAAATAAAGCTGAGCCCAGCTGCCTCAATCCTCTGTACAATGGGAGGGAACTCCTGTGCAAGTGGTTCCCTTGCAATATGTTCCTCCGGGAAGTACTTGTTCTCCTTATGCTTTGCGTACCATTTCTTCCCTTCATCGGTGACCCATCGTGTCCCGTATCGGCGGTGTTGACCGCGTGGAACAGCAGGTGCAACTGGGACAGCAGTGCCCAGTCTCATTCTCTTTCTGCCGGTGCCTGAGGTTGAAGCACCCTTGCCTTTATCTTGTCGGCTGGCCATTGTACCTGTCAATTTACACAAACAAGCACAACGTTAAGCTAAAAACTTGTTAGCTTCGGCTAAGGTCGGGTTAAACAAAATTTACCCCACACTTAGTCTTTAACAATATTTACAACATTTTAGCAAGGATAGCTCTATTTACACCCCAAACACAATCAACTATAAACATGTTGCTTAGTGCGTTCACAAAAATTCGACAACATAACGGCTAGCGAACTACTCAGACTTCATACAGCTAACCCAATCCTACTATCGACAGCAATTCAACCATCGCACAAGCAACAAAACAACCACAAACTAAAAACAACTAGAAAAATATTTCGTATACAAGCTAATCTAAACAATCTAACCAATTCACACATTATGCAATTTCCCACAAAAATTCGAGAATTAGTCATCTTTGAACATTTACACACTATTTACCATGACTTATCTCAAATAATAAACACCCCCCGGCATTGAATTCACCAAACAATCAAGTTGCCCAAGTCAAATTCAACAACCCAAGCCCTAGGATAGAGTTCGACAATCAATTTCGAATTGTTTACATAATCGACAAGTTCAACTGCCAAATACAACAATCCGAACATAATCAATCACAACATAATTCACCATCATGTTTAATTTCTACCTAAGGTGGTATGTCTCACCTTACATGCCCAAAATTGACAAAAATCGCCAAAAAAAAAATTTGAGTTAGACGATGAAAACATACCTTGGAATTGAAGAATCGACGAAAACTTGACGTTTTCCTTGCCTATTAACGTGGCACGTTGCTTGGGGGTAGGGGAATGGGTGTTTTTGTCGCGGAGGGTAGAGGGAATGGGGGAAAATGGGTGAAAATCGGGGGTTTATTTAAAGGAAACACGCGGGTCACCCGGAAACCCGGTGTGACCCGGCACTGGGATAAGGACAACGTGTCACGGAGGGTAACACGGAGCCCCTCCTCCGTGACACGGAGCCAACACGTTGGCTTACTGGAATTTTAAAAAATTCCAGATTTGCCTTCAACGTGTCACGGTGGTCAACGCGGAGCATTGCCTCCATGACACGGCGCCAACGCGCCAGTGCTCTGTTTCACCATCAAATTTTATTTTTCATACCTTGCCTCGTTTCCTCGATTCCAAGTATTTTTCCTCCAGTATACCTGAAAATCACCTCACTAAAGAAAAATTGGTTAAATTAATAGATTCCCTACAAAAAAATAAAAAATTTACTAAATTACTAAATAAAAAAATTTACTAAATAAAACGCAAATCTAAGCCTAGTCAAGAAAAAGAAAAGAAGATAGAATAAAAGAAAAACTTTACACTAAGGAAAGAAAAAAAATATTTTTCACGGGTTGCCTCCCGTGCAGCGCCTGGTTTAACGTCGCGGCTCGACAGCCTTTATGCTCAAGTGTCTACTAGGGAGATGGACGATTTGTCCCGATCATGGTCATCTCCCCAGTAAGTCTCAACCTTGTCTGGTGGCCTACCTAGTAACTCTCGGGAATCACTCAATCCATTTGCATTCCCATGATCAATCACGTTGATCACCGAGAGTTCCTTATAGACAGTTGGGAGCTTAGGTGCCTTGTACACGTCGAACACCTCAACCTTGTCGTGTGCTCGCATTGTGAGTTGACCCGCAGCTACATCGATCAATGCCTTTCCGGTTGCCAAAAAGGGTCGTCCCAAAATAAATGGGACTTCCGCATCTGGTTCAAAATCCAGAATAATGAAATCTACCGGAAAAATGAGGGAGCCTACCTGCACTAGCACATCCTCAACAATGCCATCCGGCTTAGCTAAAGACCTGTCTGCTAGCTGCAAGATCACTGTTGTAGGTCTAGGACTCCCTAGCCCTAACTTCCTGAATACCGAAGATGGCATCAGATTTATACTTGCCCCCAAGTCGCATAACCCACGAGCTCGGATACTTTGCCCAATCGTCAGCTGGATAGTAAAACTTCCAGGATCCTTCAGTTTAGTGGGCAACCTGTTCTGAATACGGGATGTGCATTCCTCCGTTAAAGCCACCGTGGCATACTCAGTCAAGCGACTTTTGTTGGCCACGATGTCTTTGATATACTTTGCATATTTTGGCACACCCTGCAAGACATCAACAAGAGGTAAGTTAACATGTACCTGTTTAAGTACCTCCATGAATTTCTGGAAACACGCCTCCTCCTTGTGTTTCTTAAGTCGTTGAGGGAACGGGGGTGGAGGCCTTGCTGGTTCAGCTTCTTTGGTCTTCCCCGTATCTGAGGTTTGTTCTCCCTCAACATCTGCTGCTCCTGACTTCTGAGGCGGTCTTTCCAGTTCCACCTCCTTTAATTGTAAAGCACTCCTCGTGGTCACTGCATTTACCTGCTTAGGATTGGGATCCATGTCGCTAGGTAGTCCTCCCCTTGGTCTAGTATTTTGGGCACTAGCAAATTGCCCAAACTGATATTCAAGAGCCTTGGTTGCCAATTGATTGTTCTTTACTTCGGCTGCCAATTTGACATAGTCAGCCTACAATTGTGCCTGGTTGGCATTCATGGTCTTGAACATTTCCTCAATAGTCGGTGATGGTGGTGGAGGAGGGGCATTGTGATTTCTGAACTGATTCTGATAGCCTTGTTGCCCTCCTTGGTTTCTGTGCATACCCTACCCTAAACCCCGGCCTTGTTGATTGTTGCTACCCCACGAAAAATTTGGATGATTCCTCCAGTTCGAGTTGTAGCCACCACCAAACTGCTGTTGATTCCTCTGTGCATTGCCCACAAAGTTGACAGAATCAGGATTTGCACCACAGCATTCAGCTGAATGCTCACTACTACAACACACTTCACCCCACATCTGTTGGACTGCATTGACTGAGGCTGAAGGCTGGTTCAAATTCATATTGCTGAAGTGAGTGTTTAACTGATTTTGCAAAGCAGCTATCTATGCAGCGATAGCTGTGAATCCATCCACTTCAAACACTCCCGCTGCTTTCCTTGCTCCACCTCTTGAAGAATCTGCATTCCATTCCGGATTGCCTTGTGAAATTCGGTTGAGCAAAGTGTACAGCTCCTCGTAAGTCTTCTCCAGCGCTTGCCCTCCAGCTGCTGAGTCTAACAAAATTTTAGTGTGGGGTTCCAAACCCTCAATAAAAGTGTGGACCAACACCTCATTTGACTGATGATGATGAGGACAGTCTCGCAACATGGACTTGAATCTTTCCCAGGCTTGATAAAGATTTTCTCCTTCCCTCTGTTTAAAACTTAGAATCTGACTTCTAAGTTTAGCTGTTTTACCTGAAGGGAAAAATCTGATCAAAAACTTCCTTGCAAGATCATCCCACGTTGATATAGAGTTGGGTGGTTCAGCTTTTAACCACCTCTTGGCTTAACCAAGTAAGGAAAATGGAAATAAGGTGAGCCGAACATAATCAGGTGACACTCCAGCGGGGATGTAAGTGTCACTTATCTCCAAGAAGTTCTGGAGATGTTGTTGCGGATCTTCGTGAGGGAGACCGGTAAACTGCCCGCTAGTGTGCAAAAGTTGCACCATATTTTGCTTTAACTCAAATCTCCCCCCAGGCTCTGGTTTGCGGATGCTGGAATGTACATTATTAGCGTGTGGGATTGCCACCTCGCGAACCGGCCTGGCTGCTACTTCCTCAGGCACTAACACTGCCCGCACAACTGGTGGATTGGGTTGCTCCATTATAGACTGTTTAAGCAACTGAAGCTTCTTCCGAAGAGCTTCTCTACGTTGACTGTGCAATTCACGTTCTGGCTCTAAGTAAGATTCCACCAGCTCCTTGTCCCTTGCCAGTGTTCACAGAAATAAAAATCTGCAAAATACAGGCTAAGACCAAGTTGTTAACACTTAAGAAAATAAAAATAAAAATACAGCAAATTTACACTAAACACAATTTTACAAATCGCCTAGCCTCCCCGGCAACGGCGCCAAAAACTTGTTGCAGGCGTATCGCTGCTCGGTATATATTAAAAACCGACACGCAAGTGTACGTGGTCAAACAAGTAATAAAGTGGCTAAGTATCCAAGTATCGATCCAAGGAGGCTGCTCTAGATATGCAAAACTGCCTAGTTTACTATATCTCTATTCTATTTCTAACTATGTTAACAACAATCCAACCAAGATTTGAGTGAGTTTTGTTTCTAAACTAATTATATACTGAAATTAATAACTACTATTTACGTTGAATTTAGACAATGGATATGCACATGCCAAGGTTAAGAACGAGTAATGAACTTGATAATCATGATAATTTGGTCATCCTCTTCTTCATATTGCTAGCCAAGAACGTTTGCCTAGAAATTAAAACTTCTGTATTTAATTTCACTTTAGAATCATAAACCATCCATCTACATTTCTGTGATCAAATGCAATTTATGACCTAACACTCCAATTCCGGTTCCTAAATTGACTAATACGGCTTTCAAGTATATTTCTATCAAGAAAGCACATCAAAACCCAATTTTCCCAAATCAAGTTAAGAACAATACCCTATTAATACACAACTTTCCAATTTCATGCTCTCTCGAGTGAAATTGGACTTTTTAGATATACATTAATGGTGGCCAATCAATAATGTAATAAACACAAGAATTAATAGAACAACATGCAAGAAGAAGTAGAAACGATATCAATTATTACCAACATTCATTACACAAGTTCTAAACCTCAGCAAGAAAGGAATTAGCCACTCATTCTTGGATTAATCATCCTAGAATGAGTGTTAATCATGCATACAATTGAATGAAAGAAGAAGGGAAGAGAAGAAAACTCTTATCTTTTCTATTCTTCAACTGCCACAAAACCACGTTCCTGCTCTCCACTTCTGAACTCAGCTAAAAAAAACTAAAACTAAAAAAACTCCTCTTTAAAAATAACCTAAGTGTGCTATTTATACTAGTGGGAAATTTTTCCCGGAATAACAAGCAACGTGTCACGGAGGCCAACGCGGAGCACTGCCTCCGTGACACGGCGTGGACGTGGACCCTCTCTGGAAATTGCAGGGTCCGGATAATTGGCCTCAACGTGGCACAGAGGCCATCGCGGAGGCCTATCTCCGTGCCACGGAGCTGACGCGCAGGCACACTGGAAATTGCCAATTTTATTTCTGCCCAGGCAGTGTGCTACCGCGATGGCAGCGTGGCACGGCTCCATCGCGGAGCCACTGTAAAATGTGCCATCCAAGGCCTTTTCCACGCTCGCATCCCAGTCCAACTCCGACATAGTTCCAACACGCATTTTAGCTCCTTAAAATCACATTATCCTGCAAAACAAATGCTAATCATGTTGGTTAGTATAAATTCGCATTTTATTACCAAATACATGATATTATATACACATTGCACAACAAACAAGGTAAAAATGATACGTTTGAGTATCACTTGGGCATATAAATCTGCCCAAGATCACTTTCATACGAATAACCTTTGCATCTTTAATATTATGTACAACACGCAACAAGAATTCCAAACCATGAAGTAGCGACACGTTTGGGAAACAAACAAAAGAAAAAAAATAAGAGAAGAAAAAAAACTACTCCTATCGACTACATTTCCCTTAAGACGGTCGTCATCTATCCATCATAGGAAATGGTCACTATTTACGACTTCGGTTCAATGGGACTATTCTCGGTAAAAGCACCGAAAACAAAGGCCGAGAAACCCAATCATAAAAAAAACAAAATTTTATTAAAAAAATATCGATAATTTCAATAGGAAAAAAATATTTACACAACCAGCTAACAACAATTCAACACAACACACAACAGCTTAGCATTCATTACACACCGAATTACAATACAAAGCATACTCCAAAAATCACAGGGTCACAATTTTTTCACAGGCACAACAAAAGACATGAACATAAACAACAACAAAACAACTGGCACCTAACTACTCCCACCCCACGCTTAAACCGAACACTGTCCCCAGAGTTCACAAAATTCAACATAACACAAAAGTAGGTGGTGAAACTCCCTAATCAATCGAAGTATTCAACTTCTTCGTCAAGTGTCGTTGCCTCGTCCCCCATATTTGAATCGCCCCCGCTATCCTCATCTGACTCAACATCTGAGTCATCGTGGCGTGTCTCCTCATTAGTGGGGACATCATCATCAACAGGCTCCACAAAAGCAGGCCCCACTCGGCATAGAGCCCTGGAATTTTCGCCAAAGGGGTAATCTAGCTCGAGCTGCCATAGCTCATCTTTTGTTGCTGGCCTCCCGCCTATTCTCAACTACAGCATCTGCATCCCATACATGCGGGCCATATATTGATCATCCCGAGCATGGCACTCAGCTAGTGTGAGAATTGGCCGTGAGTGGTGTCGGTTGCCTTGGTTTTGGTGACGTCCAAAGCACGCCTGTATATTTGTGGGATGTAGTCTAGGGCCTCCTCCTCGATGTCAAGGCCCCTCAGAAATATGGTCAACAAACCACCAAACCCGTACCTGTGCCCTTGATGCAAACGGGATCACTTCATGGCGGAGATGATCATCGCCCCAACATTAATCTCCATCCCTTTCATCAGGGCATAAACCAAGCACAGACGATCCCAGGTGACATCTGTCATGTGCACCCCCGAGATCAGGCAGGAACACACAATTTTAAGCCAAATCCTGGCTTCCATGTTCATTTGAGAGTAAGGCAGCATCTGATGATAGCTCCTCTCCTTGTGCCTGCTCCACCGTGCTGTCGAACGGGATCCACACAGAGTGCGTCTGATATCCGCATAGGGTGGAGTTATGTTCAGCTGCCGGAGTACATGGGCGTCTGTGTCCCGCGCCCCAATATGGCATTCAGGTGATGAGGCTCAAGGGTGACAACCTGCCCCCTTATCTTGACGGTGCAACTGCGGAGTGTCGGGTTTCAGTTTGCGTAGAACTCCGGAATCAAGTGGAGATTGCACTCCTTGGGCTCTTCAAAGATGAAGTTCATCCTTGCAGCGTCAATCCGATGTACTATTCTGGGGAATTCCTGTGCAAGTGGCTCCCTTGCAATGTGCTCCTCAGGGAAGTATTTGGTCTCCTTATGTTTGGCATACATTTCTTCCCTTCGTCTGTCACCCATCGGATTCCGTATTGACGGTGTTGGTCGCGAGGAATCGATGGTGCTGCTGGGACTGCCATTGCCAGTCTAATCCTTTTTCTCCCGACGCCTGATGTAGATGCGCCCTTTCCTTTGTCTTGCCTACTTGACATCATTCCTGTCAAATCAAACAGACAGTCCCAATGTTATTCAAGTCAAAAAATTTCTTTGATTAAGGTTGGGTTGGGTTAGGCCACCGCACACTTAATCTTTACCCACAATGAAAACAATTCGGCAAGACAATCATTCTTTTCCAATTTTTATCAATCCACATGCCTCGTGCATTCAGATCAATAGACGGAATAATGACTAAGTACTACTCAGACTTCGTCCAACTAATCACAATTTCATCATCGATTCCATTACATCACATAGCACTTACCCAAACTTTTTCTCAACAAAAACAACCTGTACAATTCACCAATTTCATTTTCCCAAAAATTCCCTTGTTTATTTAGCATATTCATCCATATTCACAACATCATTTACATCACCCAACATGCACAACCCAGTCATTTTCAATTTTTCAATCAAATTTAGTTTCTTCCTATTCAAATTCCAACCCTAGCTACCAATTTCACACAAATTCAATCAAACATGTATTTATCGAGTTCATATGATCATACCGATACTACGAACATCATTCAACAATAACTTATATGAATTCATGCTCAGTTTACACTTAGGGAAAGCTTTAGTCACCTCACATGTTCAAAAATTGAAAATTTCAGCAAAAATTGAGGTTAAGTTCAAGAACATACCTTTAATTCAATGAACTTGAAGAAAAGTTGAAGAAAATTTGATCCTAGGTCTGTGTCACATTGGGGGAGGGGGGATTTTAGGGAGTTTGTCACGGAGGGGAGTGAGAAATGGGAAAAATGGGGTGTTTTCGAGGTTAAAAAGAAGATTTTTCGCGCGGGTCACCCGGCGACCCGGTGTGACCCATCGCGAGTAACACTTCAACGTGTCACGGAGGGTAACGCGGAGCACCCCCTCCGTGACACGGAGCCATCGCGCATGGGTTCTGGAATTTGTAAAAATTCCAAAACACCTTCAACGTGTCACGGAGGGTAACGCGGAGGCCCTCCTCCGTGACACGGAGCCATCGTGAAGGGCCACTGTTTTGCCACTTTTAATTTTTACTCACCTCGATTTTTTTCCTTTGCGATCCTTTCCATTTTTGCCCTCCGTTACACCTAAAAATCATCTCACAAAAAGAAATTGGTTAGAATTTATAGGTTTCAAACACGAACGAAAAAAGTATTTTTTGTTTTTGTTTTTATTTTTATTTTTATTTTCTTTTCTTTTCTTTTTCTTTTTTACTAATACTACTCATCTATTACAACAATTTCACGGGTTGCCTCCCGAGCAGCCCTGGTTTACCGTCGCGTCTCGACATCATTAAAGCTCAATCATCCACTAGAGTGACGGACGTTTTCTCTTGAATAACGTCCTCACCTCAATAATGCTTACACCACTGCCCATTAACCAAGAACGTGGTACTTCAATCTTTTTGCCACAACTCCACTGCCCTGTGCGGGGTATCCTCAATCGGTGGTTTTCCCACTGGATCTTGAGAATCAACAATCTAAACAATATCTGCTTGATCAAGCACGTTGATTGCTGAAAGCTCCTCATATACGGCTGGAAGCTTCGTGGCCTTGTACATGTCAAGTACCTCCACCTTGTCATGCGCCCGCATGGTTAGCTGCCCTGCAGCTACATCAATCAAAGCTTTCTCGGTTGCCAAGAAAGGACGTCCCAAAATAAATGGGACTTCCGCATTTGGCTCAAAATCCAGCACAACAAAATTAACCGGGAAGATAAGGGAGCTCACTTGCACCAGCACGTCCTCCACAATGCTATCTAGTCTGGCCAAAGAACGATCCGCTAACTGCAAGATCACTGTAGTTGGTCTAGGACTGCCCAGTCCCAACTTCTTAAATACCGATGTCGGCATCAAGTTAATGCTCACTCCCAAATCGCATAGTCCACGAGCTCGGATACTTTGCCCAATTGTGATTTGAATTGTAAAGCTCCCAGGGTCCTTGAGCTTTGTTGGCAACCTGTTCTGTATCCGTGAAGTGCACTCCTCCGTAAGCTCCACCATAGCATACTCTGTTAATCTACTTTTGTTTTGCACGATGTCCTTGATATATTTTGCATACTTTGGCACTCCTTGCAAAACATCAACAAGAGGTAAATTAATATGCACCTGTTTAAGCACCTCCATGAACTTTTTGAAACACGCTTCCTCCTTGTGTTTCTTTAATATTTGAGGGAACGGGGGTGGTGGTCTTTTTGGTTTAGATTCCTTTTTCTTCCCGCTCTCATCATCGTGTTCCCTTTCTTTCTCAACTGCTCCTGACTGCTGAGGTGGTCTTTCTGGTTCCACTTCCTTGAGTTGTAAATCACTCCTTGTGGTCACTGCATTTACTTGCTTGGGATTCGGGTCAGTGTCACTCGGTAGTCCTCCTTTTGGCCTAGTGTTTTGAGCTCCAGCTAGTTGCCCAAACTGCTACTCCAACGCCTTTGTAGCTAACTGATTGTTCTTTACATCTGCCGCCAACTTCACATAGTCAGCCTGCAATTGAGCTTGGTTAGCTTTCATTGTTTTAAACATTTCCTCAATGCTGGGTGGTGGTGGTGGAGGAGGTGCATTGTTGCTTCTGTATTGAGTCTGATAGTTCTGCTGCCCTTCTTGATTTCTCTGTGCACCCTGACTCGAACTCTGCCCTTGATGGTTGTTACTTCCCCAGGAAAAATTCGGATGATTCCTCCAATTAGAGTTGTAGTTGTTGCCATACTGTTGGTGATTATTTCTCTATACATTACCAACAAAGTTCACTGAATCTGGATTTGCACCACAACACTCAGCTGAGTATTCATTACTACCGCATACTTCACACCAAATATGTTGCACTACATTAACTGGGGCTTGAGATTGATTTAAGCTTATGTTGCTGAAGTGGGTGTTAAGTTGATTTTGCAACGCAACTATCTGTGCAGCGATAGCTGTAAACCCATCCACTTCCAAGACTCCTGCCGCTTTCCTTGTTCCTCCTCTAGAAGAGTCCGCATTCCACTCTGGATTTCCCTGCGAAATATGATTTAATAAAGTATACAGCTCCTCATAAGTCTTTTCCAATGCTTGTCCCCTAGTTGCTGAGTCTAGCAAAATTTTTGTGTGGGGTTCCAAACCCTCTATGAACGTATGCACCAACACATAATTGGACTGGTGATGGTGAGGACAATCCCGTAACATGGATTTGAATCATTCCCAAGCTTGATACAGATTCTCCCCCTCTCTTTGTTTAAAACTTAGAATCTGACTTCTAAGTCTTGCTATTTTCCCGAATGGAAAGAACCGTACCAAGAATTTTCTTGCTAGATCATCCCAAGTGGTGATGGAATTAGGTGGCTCAGCTTTCAACCACCTTTTTGCTTCTCCCAATAGTGAAAATGGGAACAATGTAAGCCTTACGTAATCAGATGATACTCCAGCTGGGATGTAAGTGTCACTTATCTCCAAAACGTTTTGGAGATGTTGTTGTGGATCCTCGTGAAGGAGACCTGTGAATTTCCTGCTGGTGTGCAGTAATTGCAACATATTCTGTTTCAGCTCAAACCTCCCTCCAAGCTCGGGTTTGCGAATGCTTGATGTAACATTGTTAGCATGTGGGATTGCCACTTCGCGAGCCGGCCTAGCTGCCATTTCCTCGGGCACTAACACTGCCCTTACAAGTGGTGGATTCTGTTGTTGCTCTAAGATTGTTTGTCTTAGCAACTGCAGCTTTCTTTCTAGAGCTTCTCATCTTTGACGATGAAATTGTATTTCCGGCTCTATGTATGAGTCCACCAGCTCCTTGTCTCTTGCCAGTGTTCAACAGAATTCAATATCTGCAAAAGACAGGCTAAGATCAAGTTGTCAGCACAATATAGAAATCGTAAACTAACACTTAAGAAAACTATTTTACCAATTGCCAGTCCCCGGCAATGGCGCCAAAAACGTGTTCGGTGTGTTTCACAACTACACGCAAGTGCACGTGGTCAAACAAGTAGTAAAATGGATAAAGTAAGCCAAGTATCGATCCTACAGGGACTGAACCAAGGTAATAATCGAATTAAGTATTAATGAACTCTAACTCTAAAAATGCAGACAATAATTTAAAGAAGATTTTGAAGAGTTTGTTTCCTAATTTATACTAATCTAAAATAAAATTATAAAGTGAGTCTGAACTATAGTAATGAGCAAGCTGAGGCTAAATCAAACATGCAAGGAAGTAATTTATTGATACAATTCGGTTAATCTTTCCTTCGGTTGCTAGTCAAGAATTATTGCCTATGGAGAGAAACTTTCGTATTCTACCCAACGTAAGAATCATGAACCTTCAACCTACATTTCTGTGATAAAAGAATTTCATGTTCTAGCCATACAAAACCAATTCCTTAATTGAATAATATGACTTTCAGATATATTTCTATTCTAAAGGTAAATCAATTCTCAATTTTCCCAAACTAAGAAGAGATCATATCCTACCAATTGACCACTTTCCAATTTCTTTCTTTTTCAAGAAAAAATTGGATGTTTTAGATATACATTAACATTGGCCAGACACTAATGCAGTAAGAACAAGAATTGATAGAACAACCATGGAAGAAAAGATGAAAAACCAAAATGATCAACAATTACATTCCACTACAAATGTTCTTAACCTCAGCAAGAAGTGAATTTAGCCACTCATTTGTGGATTAAACGTCATCCAATGAGTATAAATCATACAAATAATTGAAATAAAGGAGAACGAGTTAGAGAAGAACCCTAAGATTTTCGTCTCCTCAACTGCCTGTAACCCACGTTCTTGCTCAACTAAGTCAGAATTATCAAAAATAAACCTAATGGTGCTATTTATACTAGTGGGAATTTTTCCCGGAATAACAAGCAACGTGTCACGGAGTGCATCGCGGAGCACTGCCTCCATGACACGGTGCAAACGCGGACCCTCACTGGAATTTTATGTTCCAGGTAAATATGGGCAATGTGCCACGAAATGTAACGCGGGGCTTGGCCAACGTGCCACAGCCCCGACGCGGACCTTCACTGAAATTTGTCCAAGTAACCCACCCAAGGCAGACTGCCTCCGCGATGGCAGTGTGACGCGGCTCCATCGCGGAGCCCCTTTATTTGCTGCTTTTCCTTGACGTTTTTCACTGCTCGCTTCCGAGTCCGTTCCCGATTTTCACCAACATGCAACTTAGCTTCCAAAAAAATACATTTTTCCTGCAAAACAACACTAATCATGTTGGTTAGTATAAATTCACATTTTAACTACAAATAACATGAGAATGTACAAATAACAATAGATTAATAAGACGAAATAGAGCATTTGAGCATCACTTGGGATATAATTCTACCCAAGATCAGTGGACGCCATACAAGTAATGTGTCTATATCTTTAAGGCATGAACCACTGCGGCCAATTTCAGGTCATGGGTAGGATAATTCTTTTCATGTTTCCTCAGCTGTTTGGAAGCACAAGCAAGTACTTTACCATGCTGCATCAACACACATCCTAACCCAACACCCGAACCGTCACAATAAACTGCATAACCTTCTGTACCTTCCGACAAAGCTGACACTGGAGCTGACGTTAACCTGTCTTTCAATTCCTCGAAGCTCCGCTCACATGCCTCAGTCCACTAAAATTTTTTTGCCTTCTATGTTAGTTTAGTCAGAGGTGCTGCTAAGGTGGAAAATCCTTCAACAAGCCTCCTGTAGTAACTTGCTAACCCCAGGAAACTGCGTACCTCGATCGGAGTGGTAGGTCTGGGCCATGTTTTCACTGCTTCAATTTTCTGTGTACCTACCTCTATACCAGCATCTGACATGATATGACCCAAAAAGGCTATTGAATTCAGCCAAAATTCACATTTAGAGAACTTGGCATACAGCTGACGGTCTTTGAGAATCTGGAGCACTGTCCGCAAATGATCCTGGTGGTCTGCCTCCGAGTGAGAATACACCAGAATATCATCAATAAACACTATCACAAATAGGTCCAGGTATGGTCTAAAAATGTTGTTCATCAGGTCCATAAACACGGCTGAAGCATTTGTCAGACCATACGACATGACTAAGAATTCAAAATGGCCGTATTTGGTCTTGAAGGCAGTCTTTGGAATTTCCATTTCACGAACCCGAACCTGATGATATCCGGACCTTAAGTCAATTTTGGAGAAATATCTGACTCCCTGTAACTGATCAAACAAATCATCTTTCTTGGGAAGCAGATACTTATTCTTGACAATAACTTTGTTAAGTTGCTGATAGTCTATACACATACGGAGGGAACCATCCTTCTTTCTCACAAACAGAACTGGCGCACCCCAAGGTGAAGTACTTGGCCTAATAAAGCCCTTGTCTAACAAATCCTTCAACTGCTCCTTTAGTTCTCTGAGTTCAGTAGGAGCCATGCGATAAGGGGGAACTGATATGGACTGAGTGCCCGGCAATAAATCAATTGCAATGTCTATTTCCCTTTCTGGGGGAATACCAGGTAGCTCATCTGGGAATACATCGGGGAATTCATTAACCACTGGAACAGACAGGAGATTTGGAGACTCTACCCGAACATCTTGAACTATGACAATGTGGTAAATGCACCCCTTGGCTATCAACTTTGTTGCCCGAAGATAGGAAATAAACCTACCTTTTGGTGTAGTTGTACTGCCATTCCACTCTCGTACTACCTCCCCTGGAAAGTGGAATCGGACCGTCTTCGTCCAGCATTATACATTGGCATAGCATGAAGCTAACCAATCCATACCTATAATGGCGTCAAAATCAACCATTTCTAACTCTACCAAATCTGCTATGGTCTGATGGTTAGCAACCTCTACTGTACACCCTTGATAAACCCTTCTAGCTATAATAGAGTCACCGACGGGTGTAGATACTGAAAAGGGTTGCCGAAGCAATTCTGGTACAATATTGAACTTTCAAGCCAATAATGGGGTAACATAGGACAAGGTAGATCCTGGATCGATTAATACATAAGCAGGGTGAGAGCAAATAGTCATCATACCTGTTACAACATTTGGAGACGCCTCTGAATCCTGTCTCCCTGGTAATGCATAGGTATGGCTACGGCTCATACCTGAACTAGAGGCCCCTAATCTGCCTCGGCCTCTGCTTGCTGAAACTGAGGGCCTGCGCCCTGCCGGGGCTGCTGGAGCTCGCGTCCCTGCTGATGCCCTGGCCTGTCTATCCCGGTCACCCTGACCCCTGGATGGACAATCTCTCATCATATGACCCTCCTGTCCGCATATATAACACCCTGTGGAGCCATATCTGCAAGCTCCAGAGTGGCGTCGGCTGCAAATAGGGCAAAGTGGTGGTGTATACCTGCTTTGTTCTACCCTCCTCTACTAGGGTGAATCTACTATTTGAGAACTTCCGCCGGACTCTGACTGTCCTTGGCGACTAAATCTACCTCTTTGCTGTTGTGATGGAGGCGGGGGTCTAGGTGGCTTATCTTACAACTGTGACCTAGGCCCTCTCCGAATCTCCCCCTGTAACTCATCTGACCTGTCCTGCGGCGCTGTTCCTAACTTGTTCGTCTACTATCCTGTTGCCGCTGTCTGAGGCCCTCAATAGTTAGAGCAAAAGCTTTCACTCGAGCAATATCCATATCTTCCCGCGAAGTAGCTGTCATATAGGCCTCAATATACTCTGGGTTCAGCCCCATAATAAACAGTGGACTCTGGATGACATGGTGTCTACGAAGGCTGGAGCGTAGCGAGCCAAAGAATCGAACTACAGGGCGTATTCTCGAACATTCATTGCCCCATGCTCTAACTATAAAAACTGATCCATCCAGGCTTGTCGGATCTTTCGTGGTATATAACGGTCCAGGAAAGCCTCTGAAAAGCTAGACCAGGTCGGAGGGCAACATCTCTCCCTCTAGACCTTTCCCAACTCTCATACCACAACACAACAATATCCCTCAGTCAGAATACCGCCAATTCGACCGACTCTACATATGTAATATGCATCATTTGTAAGATCCTCTGCATCTAATCCAGGAAGTCCTGGGGGTCCTCTGTTCGATCTATCCCGGTAAACTGTGGGGGACCTAGTGCCAGGAATTCTCAGACCCTCGAACTAGCGGGCCCACCTAATGACTCTGTAGCTGTGGGTGGCATTGACTGGCGTTGAGTAGCCATCATTTGCGCTAACATAACTACTGCACTCCTGGCCTCCTAGTCAGATGGTGTAGGTATAGGAACTGCCGGAAGTGGTGTCGTCCCGAGTGGCTCCTGATGGGGTGGAGACTGCTGAGAAGGTCGGGACGATGCCCCTGTATCGCCCTCAGATCGGGCTGATTGTAATCGAGACTGGGGCATCCTGCTGGTGTCCTCTCCTGCTGTTGTATCTACTCTTTGGCCTGTGATAGGGTATCGCTGATCTGACATTTTATCTGTAAACAAAGAGTATAGTAAGCTTCAGGGACTCAACCCTATACTGTACTACTCTACGGCACGAATGAATGTGAAGAAAGAGTATCATGCCATGCATCCTCCTGCCTATGGTATGCGGTGCACAACACATCCATAGACAAGACTCTACTTAGCACGGCTTGCAGACTCCCTGTGATACGACCTGCTTCGACACCAAGTTTGTCATGCCCCGCCTTGGGAGGCATGACTGGCACCTGGTGCCCTACTAGGACCTGGACTGCTGGACTACTGAGCGTAAGCTCTTCTGGAGCCAGGTTGGCTCTAATTCTGGATTTCTGAAAACAACAGGCTATATAACAGCTGTAAATACAGCCTCCGGCCAACTAGGCCTATAGCCACCTATATGAATATAACAGCTAACCAGAACAACTGAGCATAAGGGAACCTATGCGGGCCAATAAGGCCACCATGCTGACTAGTTATCTCTGAAAAGTATAATCAAGATCCCATCCAAGACTTGAGGATTCAAATTTGAATCCTCAAGGTCAGGGATTATTTTTCTGGAGCCCCCTCAACCTCTCCTATAAAAGGAGAAGATATTGAGGAGAAAAATCCATCCGAAAAAATCATTTGGCAACACAGCAACAGCCACAAGCACACTGATTTATTTTCTTTTTTAACTGTTTCATGCTCTTGTTCTGTTCGACTTACTCATCCCCTTGTTTTCTGTCTCCTTTTTCTGCTTGCACTCGGAGTTGAAAAAGCTAGCAAAGACTCGATAAATTTCGACCTCAATTTCTACACGACACAAGGTAAAATTCTACTCTGTCTTATTACATTATGCTTAGCTTCGGGCAAAAGCATCCAACTTAGAAAAAGAGGACCATTTGTACCCAACTTTTGTACCTTTCTAGAAAGAGGAGGGACTAAACATTCCATTGCATAGAGTAGTAGAAAGTAGAGAGTGGTAGATAGAGTTTTTGAATTGTATTATGGAGAGAGAAGTCTTCAGCTTCTTCTTTGAAAAGGTAGAGAAAAACTCCATTAGAGACCAGAACCTTGTTCTTGAATTTTCTTACTCATTTTTTTAATGGATATTGAATTATTACTTAGTTCAATGTTTTCTTCTACTTACATGAGTGGCTAAATTCCTTGCTAGGGTGTATGAATGATTGGGGTTGATTTGGATTCGGTATTGTTTAACTGATATTAGATTTACTCAATTGGTAATTCTAGTGTTCCCTCTAAGTTTTAATCTATATACTCATAGTTGCAAATGTGGGTTTTCTTTACTTAGTCTAATTTTTCTTGAAAAAAGGGATTTAGAGTATGGGTCAGAAAAGACTAGTGGGTAATTGGGTGTTGATCATGTGGGGTTGGGCTAGAGATAGCTAAAACCCATTGTCACACACCCATTGAGAATCAAAGCTAGAAATAGTTTGATTCTTACCCAAGTTACTATGGTTGTTCTGAAAAGAACTTTGGAGTTTGAGAAAATTCGAGGCATAAGGCGACTAATTGGCTGAAAAATGTCTAGTACCACCTCGTCCACAACTAATTATACTATTGAGTAATGCTAGGAGTTGTTAGTAACTCCAATCTGATGATGCCCTGTTAATATCACACCCCTAGTATTCTCTCCTTTGGTATTTTCTATGCGCTGTCCCTGTTTTCGTGTGCGAATTTTCAGTTAAATTGACAAGTTGTGATTCCCCCATTCTTTATTTTTATTGTTTTCGAGATATTGATGCAAGTTACTTCAATTTGATAGACAACTCTTGCGTGATCAACTACTATTCCCTGTACGATTTGACCCCGACACTCTTCGGGTATATTTGTTTCGCGAATGACCATTTACACTCCATCCTTATGAGGAGTGAATTTGAATGTTAGCAGTTTTACTTCAACCAATATCAATTTGTTCCAAATTAACTATCTTGCAACAGTAGCTCAAGTCATACAATGACCCATAAAGGTCAAGGCTTTGTTGTAATTCTCCTTTTCTAATCTCTACTTATCTAAATTCAAGTAAGTAAAGAATTTGGGAAAGTCCTAACATTGCGCTCCATTATAAAACATTAAAGATGAAGAGAATACAATACAAGCATTAGCACTGGTGTAGAATCACTTTGTGCAAACCCTAGTTTGTTAATTCACCATGGTTCCCACAATCCTAGTTGTGGAGGTTTTAACTTCTCATGATTGTAAGAGAATTATATGCATTCATAGACAAACATATAATTTAGAAATTGTAGAGATAACTGGAAGAAAACCCACTTGGTTATTGCAAAAATTAATGAAGATCAATTCAAGAACAATGGGAAAATCAATTTAAGAAATTCTCCCCAAAAGTTTTCCTCAATATTCCTAAAAGCCAAATATTTCTCCCCAGAGTCGAATTTTGTTCCTCTCCTAAAAAAATAACCTAGAAATGTATTTATACAAATAATTAGAAACTTTTCCTATATTAACAGGAAACTACTAAACTGTCGTCGACTTCACTTATGACCCGTAACATGATTGTACGAGTCATACCTTCACTCGTACATTGGTTGGCTCTTCTGATTTTGGAAGTGTTGGAAGCTGGTATGACTCATACCATAAACCTACAAGTCGTACTATCTTGTTATGGTTTGAACCTTAGTGTTCTAGCATCCTCTGAATCTTTTCACGAGTGGCTTGTTACGACTCATACCTTTATCCTATGACTCATGTCTTCTTGTGGTAAATTGAGATCTGCCATTCTTCAATTCATCTAAAGTTTACCATGGTTCCTTGGTACGGGTCGTAGGTAGATAATACAATTCATGGTTGCTACCTATACCAAGAGACTGACTCAGTGCAATTTCCTCCGAACTTTATCATGACTGTCGTGGTACGGCTCGTACCAAGAGTCATACTTTGACACTTCGATTCAGCATATATTCTAGACTTCTCCGCGATTCTCAGTATGGCTCATACCAAGATGGTACAGCTCGTATTGAGGTTCGTACTTATCCCTTTTTCTATATTGTTTCACTACTTTTGTACATTTCAACTCTAACACCTAATTTCCCTAAAAACAAAGTAAATGTTCATCAAAGTCCCTTCTTATTTCCTCATTTTAAGCATTGAAAGTGTTGTAAACCCACAGCACATCAACGTTGCATCCTTAACCCAAACTAGATGGTACACATAGCCTTTAGAAATCAACTTCCTAGCCTTGAGATAGGAAACAAAGCGACCTTCCGGCATAGCTAAACTACCTTTCCATTTTTGGACCGGCTCACCCGAAAATCAAAACTCTACCATACGGGTTCTTCAATTTATTGAGGCATAACATGCTTACAACCAATCCATACTAAATATAACATCAAAATAGGTCATGTCTAACTCTACTGGATCGGCTGAGGTAACTTTCTAAAGGACTGTGACAAGGCAATTTTTGTATACCCCTCGCGTTATAACTGAGTCACCGATTGGAGTAGAGACTGAGAAGGGTTCTGATAGGATTTTGGGACTGATCCAAAAATAATAGCAATATAAGGAGTCACAAAAGATAAGGTATCGCAAGATGGAATACTCATAATATACCAGTGACCACATCTGGAGAGAACTCCTGCTCCTAACGAGATGAGAGGGCATAAAATTTGTTCTGACATTGACCACCACCTGTACTAGTGGGAGCACCTTGATGAGTTGAGCGTGGTGGTGGAGCTGCTGAACTGGTGGCTGGGCGACGGCCTCCACAATGGCCCTATCTAGCTGAAGGACATTTTCTGAGCAGATGTCCGGGCATCCCACAGTCAAAACATGCAACTAAACTCGCTAGGCACTCTTTAGTGTGCCTCCTACCACACCTGCTAAAAACTAGAATGCTAGGCCCTCTTGACATGCTCCACTGACCTCTGAAGCCTGATTCTCTACCCCTCTGATCACGCCTAGGTCTAGACAGAGCACTGGATGATGATGGTGCTAGGGTTGATGACCTCTAGTAGGATTGCTGGTGATATCCTACATCAGACCTTTGCTAGGACTATCCATAACTCCCTAGCCTAGCCCTGTTGGCCTCTCTCTCCTTCTCTTTTATCTGATCTGCCTCTATCTATTGGGTGTATATGACCAATCGTGAGAAGTCTAGATCACCATTTATCATAGCAGTCCTGCACTGCTTGTCCAGCGAGTCTAATACTCTGCTCATATACCTTCTAGTACGAGCCTTCTAATCTACAACCATCTCCGGCACATACTTGAACAACCGGATAAACTCCAAAGAATACTGTTGGATAGTCCTATGGTACTACTTCAAGTTAACGAACTCCGCCACCTTTGCCTCCTTAAACTCTCTAGGTAAGAACCTATCCAAGAAGGTAGTCATGAACTTATCCCAACTAATGGGTACTACTCCCACTACTCTAGCATCCTTTCACTGACGGTACCACATGTAAGAAACCCCTTCAGCTGATAGAAGGCTAAATCCACACTATCCTCTCCAGTCACCCCTATAATCTGGGTGATCTTCTGCACCTCCTCAATAAACTAATGTGGGTCCTCACCCACTTTCGAACCCAGAAACTTAGTTGGATTCATCTTGAGAATGTCTCAAACTCTAGTTGCTACTGCATTCCTATTTTGAGGAACATGAGCCACTGCCAGCTGATTTACCTAAGCGATCATCGCCCTGTGCCAACATCTGAAATGCCCGTCTAAACTCGATATGAGTGACCTGCTCAGGAATAAGATCTATTGGTACTAGCGGGGCTTGTTGATGCCCATATACATTTCCATTGTCATGGCCATTTCCATTTCCGTTCCTTTTTTTGTTCACTCAGTGTGGAGTCATATTTCTGCAAACACATATAGCATGAGTTAGAAGGATAGAGAGATACTTCATCGCACCACTTAGATCATGAAAGAAGGGAAATTTCCTAAAACGTCTTGTAGACTCTTCGTCATAAATATGGCACAATTCACACCCATAAAAAAGACTACTCAATGTGGACTTCAGACACCCTAGGACACTCTAAACCTTTGGTCTAATACCATGTTTTTCATGACCCGAGCTGAGGCCCAAGACCGAGAAACGGGACCTAGAACCATGAATGGCTCCAAGTTGACCCATGGCATGAATATAGAAACTACAGAGCATTTATTAAAGTGGAAACTGATAACTTAAACATGAACAGGCTGAAGTATGAATAACATAACAATCATAAATAGAGTCAACACTTGACAAAGCAATAAATCTACAAAATGTTAGATAAGCCTCTAAACTGTCTGATGAGCTGATGGGACAACACCCCTAACTAGCTCGCTAAAGTCTGAAACTCAAATAACATAATCAAATGTCAAACTAAATTTCCTCATAAGATAAGGACTCACCAACAATGGAAACTGAGCTAAACTGCATAGAAAGCTAGACTAACAACGGAATTGAGTCTGATCGCTTGGACCTGTATCATGAAACAATACATCATAGAGTATGCGGTCAGTACTTAGAATGTACTGAGTATACAAGGTAACTACAAAATTCTGAACAAATGTTAACTAAAATCATGCATATAACCATATATCATTAGATCATAAGACTAGGGACTACATGTTGAAATCTGAATCTGAACAAATGTTAACTAAAATCATGCATATAGCCATTAACTTCTCCCTTTTTGTTCTTTGGTTGTGTCAGGAATGCAAAAAGTTTGAGATGTGGAAAAAGTCTAAAGAAGCCAAAACAAGGCACATGCGTCAGACCTACAAAATGTAGGTGCCACTCTGCAGTATGCAGGTGTAGCGCATGCCTTAGCCAAAATACCTGGAAGGAAAATTTTCATAGTTGTGCACCTGTGCATCATTGATTAGTTGGCAATTTACCAACTCATTAGGATTTTAAACATAAGCTTAATCTGGTTGTCAAGTCATTTAGGAAGGTTTTATTCCCTTTCTCTTTGATTTTTGTAGGTATTCAATTTAAATAGGTAAAGCGAAGAAATTGAACAAAAAGCATGGCGCTGGAAGAAGAGGACCTGTATTTCACGGGATAACACCTGCAAATGTAGGTTAAATGCAGGAACACACTGTTTTGAAGTTGAAGGAACACCTGTAGAATGCAAGTCAGCACCTACGAAACGTAGGTGCACACACAAAACCATGACTAGACTTTCTGGCCTAGAGCTGCGAAGTAAGTTGTGCCTTGTGAATGGGCACCTGCGAAATGCAGATGCTGCACAAGTGAGGTCATCACCAAATGGGAAATATCATCAAGCAAAAGAAAAGAGGAGTAGTTTTTCCCTACTTTTGTACACCTTTTGTAAATAATAGAAGATTCTATTGCATGCCACTGCATTTAGGAGTTATGTTTGAATTAAATTCTTAGAGAAAGAACTAAGAGCTTTTTCCTTTATCTTCTTCATCTTTCTAAGGTAAAAAACCTCCACTGAAGAACAAAATTGAGCTTGAATTTTCTTCTTAATGATGAATGATATTAATTCCTTTATTATTTTAATTTATTGTTCTTCATTTATGAGTAGCTAAACCTCTTTCTTGGGTTGTTGCACGATAGGGGCTAAAATCGATTGGGTGTTGCTAGTTTAATCTTAGAATTACTTATTTAGCATAAATCCATTGTTTTCTCTAAATTATAAGGAAATATCTATAATTGGAAGTGTAGATTGTCCTTACTTATTTTATTTTCGCTTGAAAAAGAGAAATAGGATATGGGTGAGAAAACAATGGTGGGTATTTGGATTTTGATTGTGTGGGATTGGGCTAGGATAGCTAATAACCACTTTCATACACCCATTAAAGAATTAAAGATAGAGATAGTTCAATTCTTACCAAGTTGTTGTGGTTGAAGTGTATAGGACCTTGGGGTTTGAGAAAACCCAAGGAAAAAGAGGCCCAATTGATTTAGAAATATCATGTGCCGCCTTGTCCATGACTATTTGTGGTTGTAAGTAATGCTTAATTTTCTAGCTAACCCCAATCCCATCAATGTCCCATCAATAGCACACCCCTAGTATTCGCTTAGATTGTTACTTCGAAGTTGGTTGCCTTGTTTTGTTGTTGAGTTTGAATTCATAGTATGCTCTTGCAAACCCTTAATATTTACTTTCCTAGTTTTAATACAATAATGCCATTTGATTCAAATTGATAGATGACTTTTGTTGTTATTAATGTTCATTCCCTGTGGATTTGACCCCAACTCATGAGTTGGGTAATTATATTGCAACGATCTTGTACACTCTCTCCTAGCGAGGAGTGGATTTGGACGTCATCAATTTTGGCCCCATTGCCGGGGAATGAGATTTAATAACCTTTAGTTGTTGCAAATTTATATTTGTTGTTGTTTTTCACTGCTTGTTTAGGTTGGATCTAATGAGCCACGACTCACAAGTGGGTTATGTGGATGGACACATGGACCAAGATGAGGATGAGCCTATGTTGCCTGATATAGAGGGTGCCATTCATCTACCACCTACGATAGGGAATGCAGTTTTTCATGTGACTAGCACTATGTTGCACTTGTTACAAATGAAAGGACTCTTTGGAGGGAAAACAAGCGAGGACGTTAACATAATCCTTCGCAACTTCCTTGAAATTTTCTAGCCCTTCAATATCACCAATATTAGCAAAGAGTCGATTCAACTAAGGCTTTTCCCATTCTCATTGACTGGAGAAGCCACTATTTGTCTAGAGGAGCTACCCCTGGGGTGTATTACTTCTTGGCAAGAGTTTATATAGGCTTTCTTGGGTAGATTCTTTCCTCCACCAAGGATGTTGCAGTTGAGGGATGACATCACCAACTTTAGACAACTCCCGAGTGAACCTCTACATGAGGCTTGGCTCAGATTCAAAAAGAAAGTTGCAATATGTCCAAACCATGGGTTACCAGATGGAGTTCTTCCTCAAAGCTTCTATCACTTACTTGACTCAATCAATATTGTCACTCCCCACCTTGGGAGGCATAACTGGCACCTAATGCCATACTGGACTTAGAGTCGACCTGGCTAGGCACATATACCTCTAGTACATACCAGCAGCATATAATCGAGAAAACAATCAGCTATATCTCAGCACAAAACATAACCTTAGGCCGATGAGGCCGCAACATAAACCTGCACAAAAAATAGCTAAACCAACAATTGCAATAATGATATTATCCTATGCGGGCCGACAAAACCACCATGTTGTCTAAATCATAAACAAGGGAAGGAAGGCGCCCCTAAAACACAATACAAGCCAACAAGGCTTCCAACGTATAACACAATTAGGCCCCACACAACACTGTAGTCTGCAAGCCTCTAAAGAGTAAAATACTGGTCGAGACAAGGGCCCAGCCTAGCCAAATGCTATACAACAAGAGATAGGCAAACCTCTAACATTTGGAAACTCATAAAAAAAGTAGCTAGCCAATCTTCTGGATCTGAATAGCTACTAATAAGGTCTCAAACCATGTCTATCTAGACATGCAAGCAAGTATGCAGAGCCTCATGCGTGGGATTCAGGATAATATGTATCGAATATGTAAGGAAAAATAATAATAATACCGTATCTGAGTCGTCTGGTCTCCTGCAACTGTATCGGAGCTATCTGGGCTCTCGTAATTGTATATGAGTCGTTTGGGCTCTTGAAACTGCATTTGAGCCGTCTGGACTCCTATAACTATATCCGTAGCCCTTATAGATGACATGTACATGGGAAACTATATGAATAGCCAGAGGCATTAGCCCCATTACAATAGTTTATAAGATCCCCGCTTAGGATATCACATAGTCTACCAGACTTCTAACGGCTAAGGTGGTCTCCTGAGCGACCAATGCAACTAACTATAAGTCGACAAAGCTAAACAGTCCTTGTTAGTAGGTATTTTACCCAACAAGCTATCACCCCATTCATTAGGCAACCCTAGTGCCACTGACTCGTAGATAAGACTGTATTATCAATATTCTAGCTCTGTAAGCATCAAGGTATGCCAACGGCCTATAGGAGAGCTTCACTACGTATATAGGCATCAATAGGAAGTTATATTGCCAAGCTACTCCCTATTCTTCCTTACAGCTATCCACATAGTTCTATGGCCTCAGTATGACAGTAAAACACTTCTAGTCTCTTTAGACAATAAATGAGGGAACAAGGAATCTCTATGTCGCTTATAGCGATAGTTAAAACAGAATATACTCTTCCCAATAGAGGATACTATGTTACAATCTCAATTCGTCTCATAGCAGCTAATCACAACATATACAAGCACCAGATATTACAAAGGTACAAGTCATATTAACTATATAATGAGAATAACTTGTCGAAAGAGGTTAGCCTTAATATAGCTCAATTGATAAAATCTTGCTTAATCAATCCTATTTGGATCCAAAACTCATAATCCCTCCATATTCTAGCTTTTACATCAAGGGAACAAGGCTATCCTAATTGAGAAGTCAAGCTGGCAACATTAACCCGGAAAGCACGACGATACAAGTTATAACAAGTCTAATCTGACAAAATCTCCCAAATTCTTATAAATTAGAAGGGTAGAATTACTTACTATTACTCACAAACGTCCTACACTTGAATAGAGATGATTTCTATGTCTTCTACTCTGTAGGGCTCAATCAAAAATGGGCCAACATCAAAGATTCAACTCTGTAGATATGTTCTTCATAGGCTTGGGGTTCACTACCCAAGAAAAAATTATAATTAGACTAGGTTTGATGGCGTAATTTGCCTTTAATAGATGAGAAAGTAGGGAGAAACTTCATTGGGCTTGAACATGCCGAATTTAGGAAATGTTTAAATTAAATAACATTTAATCACTTATATATATAAGTTGGGGGCGATGGGTCTAGGGCGTGTCATGCAGCTCCCTACGTTGCATGGCTGCCGCGTTACGTAGCTCCTTATGCTGCAAGGCCATCGTGTCACACAAGCCTTCGTGCTGTAGGGCTACCGTGCCGTGCAGGCCCTAGCAGCCTTGTCGACTTGCTCATCAAGTCGTCCTCTACTCCCATCCCTTGGGTACTTTTTCATGATGTCATCCATATATCTTCTCATTCCTTGAGAACACGCACATACATAAACTACAAGTACCGAACAAACATATACTAACATCATTTAATGACAAAATTTTTCTTGGGGTGTAACATCATCCCCCCCTTAGGGACATTCATCCTCGGATGTAATCTAATCTCAAGAGACTTAATTCTTCGGCTTTCCTGAAAATTTTGGTAGAGTCTCCCTTGTAATATGGACTCAAGAAACCTGAAACATAGAAAAGTCCAACATAGGCGCCTCACAAGACGCTACCAACAATTGAATAATATAATTCTACAACATATATGTAAGGAACTGACAATAATAGCAACAAAAGTAACAATACAACATTTGAGAACTACCTCACAATTGTAACCACATGAGTATAGTATACTATCATCATGAGGCTTGGAACAGGTGAAGATATCTAGTCTGTATCGTCCTCGACTTCCCAAGTCATCTTCTCTACATTTCTGCTCCTCCATAAGACTTTAACAGAGGCTATATCTTTGGTCTTCAATCTATGGACCTGCCGATCTAGTATAGCTATTGGAGTCTCCTCGTAGGACAACTCTTCTATGACCTGAACATCCTCGACTGGAACAATTCTAGAAGGATCTCCTACGCACTTGCGTAACATCGATATATGAAAGATTGGATTTTCTCCAAAGGAAATTCTAACTCATAGGCCACTTGGCCTATCTTTCGGAGGATCAGGTATGGCCCCGATGAATATAGAGATAAGCTTTCCCTTCTTGACAAATATCATAACGCCCTTCATTGGTGAAACTTTCAGGAATATCCAATCATCAACATCAAACTCTAAGTCTCTACGCCGTACATCAGAATAGGACTTTTGACGACTCTGGGATGTCAATAAACTCTCTCTAATGAGTTCAACTTTCTCTTCTGACAGATGTATCATGTCAAGTCCAATCAACCCTGACTGACCTACTTCAAACCATTCTATGGGTGATCTGTATTTCCACCTGTATCAAGCCTCATAAGGCACCATTTTGATGGTAGAGTGGTAACTGTTATTATATGCAAATTCAATAAGAGGTAGGTGCTCATCCTATATTCCTCTGAAGTCTAGCACACATGCTTGTAATGTATCTTCGAGCGTCTGAATAGTGTGCTCAGCTTGGCCATCTATCTGCGAATGAAAGGTTGTACTCAAATTAACTTGCAACCTCAAACCTTTCTGAAAGAACATCCAAGACCTAGCCAAGAACTGGGCCCCTCTGTCAGAGATGATAGACACTGGAACACTGTACAATTGGACTATCTCCTTAATGTATAACTCAGCATAATCTGTAGCTGAAAACTTCATCCAGGCTGGCTGGAAATGAGCTAATTTTGTCGGCATGTCCACAATAAACCAAATGGAGTCAAATTTACACTTGTTCCGGGGTAAGCTTGTAACAAAATCTATATTGATTGCTTCCTACATCCATATAGGCACGGCTATCTCCTGAGTTAAGAAACTAGGTTTTTGATGTTCTGCTTTTACTTGCTAGCAATTGGGACACTGTGCTACAAGTGGGCTGATTTCGTCAGTCTGTCAACTATTACCCAAATGAAATCATGTATATGCCTGGTACGGGGTAATCCTGCCACAAAATCCATGTTTGCTTCTTCCCATTTCCAGAGAGGCACATCTATGTCTTGAGTTAACCCGCCTGGTTTCTGGTGTTCCGCTTTTACCTGTTGGCAGTTAGGACATTGGGCTACAAATTCTGCTATTTCCCTTTTCACACCTGGCCACCAGTAGATCTCCTTGATATCGTGGTACATTTTTGTCACGCCTGGGTGGAGAGAATAGCAGGCATAATGTACCTCATTTATAATCTGCTGGCGGAGCCCTAAAACGTCTGGAACACAGAGGTGGCCCTTACATCACAACACTTCATCCTCAGTTATCTGAAAATTTGGCGCTTTTCCGTGCTGAATTCTGTCCTTAAGCTGGACCAGGTCAGGATCTTCATATTGTCGTTCTTTCACCCCCACAACTAATGATGACATAGCGGTGTTCTGAATTATCGCTCTGTTGTCCTTTGTCTCTATTACATGAATGGGTAGGCTGGTTAATTGATGTATTTCTCTGACCAACTCCCACTGCTCGGGCTGCAAATACGCCAAACTCCCCATCGGTTTACGGCTGAGAGCATCTGCTACTACATTGGCTTTCCCCGGATGATACAGAATGTCCACATCATGATCTTTCAATAATTCCAACCAGCGATGTTGTCGTAGATTGAACTCCCTTTGAGTGAAGATATACTGTAGGCTCTTATGATCTGTGAAAATATCCACATGGACTCCATACAAGTAGTGTCTCCATATCTTTAAGGCGTGGATCACTGCGGCTAACTCCAGGTCGTGGGTAGGGTAATTCTTTTCGTGTTTCCTCAGCTGTCTGGATGCATATGCAATCACTTTACCGAGCTGCATCAACACACAACCCAACCCAATACCTGATGCGTCACAATACACTGAATAACCCTCTGTACCTTCCGGTAATGCTAACACTGGAACGGAGGTTAATCTGTCCTTTAATTCTTGGAAACTCTACTCACATTCCTCTGTCCACTTAAACTTTACTGCTTTCTGTGTCAGCTTAGTCAGAGGTGCCTCTATAGTGGACAATCCCTCAACAAATCTTCTATAGTATCCTGCTAATCCCAGAAAACTGCGGACTTCGGTCAGAGTGGTAGGTCTAGGCCATATTTTGACTGCTTCTATTTTCTACGTGTCAACCTGTATACCAGCATCCGACACAATATGCCCCAAGAAAGCTACTGAGTTCAGCCAAAATTCACAATTGGAGAACTTAGTATACAACTGACGGTCCCTGAGAATCTGGAGCATTGTCCGTAAATGGGCCTGGTGGTCTGCCTCTGAGCGAGAATATACCAGAATATCATCAATAAATACTATCACGAACAGGTCCAGGTATGGTCTGAAGATGTTGTTCATCAGGTCCGTAAGGACTGCTGGGGCATTCTTCAGCCCAAAGGACATGACTAGGAACTCAAAGTGTCCGTATCTGGTCCTAAAGGCTGTCTTCGGAATGTCCCTTTCACGGACTCAAACCTGGTGGTATCCAGACCGTAAGTCAATCTTGGAGAAATATCTGGCCCCCTGTAACTGATCAAACAAATCATCTATTCTGGGAAGCGGATACTTATTCTTGACTGTAACCTTATTCAGCTATCGGTAGTCTATACACATGCGGAGCGAGCTGATAACGGGCAAAAATATATGCCCGAGATACGCTTTACGACTTAAATTAGTCTTGTTTATCTAAGATTATTGTATACATTTTCAATTAATTTAAGATGAAGTAAAGATATGTGCTAACCAACATGATTAGCCTTTGTTTTGTAGGTTTTGATGACTTTTGAGCAACTAATCCATGAGTTGGTGAAGTAGAGGCTTGGAAACGGAATTAACACGCGAACGTCGGTGAAGAGGAGGCACAAAACAGCCCACCTGCGCGTTGGCAACGTGCCACGGCAGGTGGCCTCCGCGACCAAGGGCTGCCAACGTGCTGCCCAAGCAGCGTGACACGCTGCCAACGCGGCAGGGTGCTGCCCGGGCCAATTTCGGGTGATTTCCAGAGGGCTTCCACGTCCGTAGCATGTCACGGAGGCCGTGCTCCACGATGCACTCTGTGACACGTTGCTTGTTATTCCGGGAAAGAATCCTACTACTATAAATTGCACACTTAGGTTTATTTTTCATAATTCAGACTTGGTGGAGCAAGGACGTGGGTTACAGGCAGTTGAGGGACGAAAAAGCTAAGGGTTTTTCTCTCTTTCTTTCTTCTTTCAATCAATTGTTTGTATGATTAATGATCTTGGGCAGATTTATATGCCCAAGTGATACTCAAACGTATCATTTTTACCTTGTTTGTTGTGCAATGTGTATATAATATCATGTATTTGGTAATAAAATGCAAATTTATACTAACCAACATGATTAGCATTTGTTTTGCAGGATAATGTGATTTTTAAGAGCTAAAATGCGTGTTGGAACTATGTCGGAGTTGGACTTGGATGCGAGCGTGGAAAAGACCTCGGATGGCATATTTTACACTAGCTCCGCGATGGTGCCGTGCCACGCTGCCATCGCGGTAGCACACTGCCTGGAGAGGAAATTAATTGGCAGATTCCAGTGAGGCCTCGCGACATCTCCGTGGCACGGAGACAGGCCTCCGCGATGGCCTCCGTGCCACGTTGAGGCTAATTATACGGACCATGCAATTTCCAGAGAGGATCCGCGTCCACGCCGTGTCACGGAGGCAGTGCTCCACGTTGGCCTCCGTGACACGTTGCTTGTTATTCTGGGAAAAATTTCCCACTAGTATAAATAGCACACTTAGGTTATTTTTAAAGGGGAGTTTTTTTAGTTTTAGTTTTTTTAGCCTGAGTTCAGAAGTGGGAGCAGGAACGTGGTTTTGTGGCAGTTGAAGAATAGAAAAGATAAGAGTTTTCTAATCTTCCCTTCTTCTTTCCTTCAATTGTATGCATGATTCACACTTATTCTAGGATGATTAATCCAAGAATGAGTGGCTAATTCCTTTCTTGCTGAGGTTTTGAACTTGTGTAATGAATGTTGGTAATAATTGATATGGTTTCTTCTTCTTCTTGCATGTTGTTCTATTAATTCTTGTGCTTATTACATTCTTGATTGGCCACCATTAATGTATATCTAAAAAGTCCAATTTCACTCGAGAGAGCATGAAATTGGAAAGTTGTGAATTAATAGGGTATTGTTCTTAACTTGATTTGGGAAAATTGGGTTTTGATGTGCTTTCTTGATAGAAATATACTTGAAAGCCGTATTAGTCAATTTAGGAACCGGAATTGTAGTGTTAGGTCATAAATTGCATTTGATCACAGAAATGTAGACGAATGGTTTATAAATCTAAAGTGAAATTAAATACGGAAGTTTTAATTTCTAGGCAAACGTTCTTGGCTAGCAATATGAAGAAGAAGATGACCAAATTATCATGATTATCAAGTTCATTACTTGTTCTTAACCTTGGCATGTGCATATCCATTGTCTAAACTCAACGTAAATAGTAGTTATTAATTTTAGTAGATAATTAGTTTAGAAACAAAACTCACTCAAATCTTGGTTGGATTGTTGTTAACATAGTTAGAAATAGAATAGAGATATAGTAAACTAGGCAGTTTTGCATATCTAGAGCAGCCTCCTTGGATCGATACTTGTCTACTTAGCCACTTTATTACTTGTTTGACCACGTACACTTGCGTGTCGGTGTATAATATATACCGAGCAGCAGAGCGCGAGCAAGTTTTTGGCGCCGTTGCCGGGGAGGCTAGGCGATTTGTAAAATTTTGTTTAGTGTAAATTTACTGTATTTGTATTTTTATTTTCTTAAGTGTTAACAAATTGGTCTTAGCCTGTATTTTGCAGATTTTTATTTCTGTGAACACTGGGAAGGGACAAGGAGCTGGTGGAATCTTACTTAGAGCCAGAACGTGAATTGCACAGTCAACGTAGAGAAACTCTTCGGAAGAAGTTGCAGTTGCTCAAACAGTCTATGATGGAGCAACCCAATCCACCAGTTGTGCGGGCAGTGTTAGTGCCCGAGGAAGTAGCAGCCAGGCTGGATCGCGAGGTGGCAATCCCACACGCTAATAATGTATATTCCAGCATCCGCAAACCAGAGCCTGGGGGGAGATTTGAGTTAAAGCAAAATATGGTGCAACTTTTGCACACTAGCGGGCAGTTTACCGGTCTCCCTCACGAAGATCCGCAACAACATCTCCAGAACTTTTTGGAGATAAGTGACACTTACATCCCAGCTGGAGTGTCACCTGATTATGTTCGGCTCACCTTATTTCCATTTTCCTTACTTGGTGAAGCCAAGAGGTGGTTAAAAGCTGAACCACCCAACTCTATATCAACGTGGGATGATCTTGCAAAGAAGTTCTTGATCAGATTTTTCCCTTCAGGTAAAACAGCTAAACTTAGAAGTCAGATTCTAAGTTTTAAACAGAGGGAAGGAGAAAATCTTTATCAAGTCTGGCAAAGATTCAAGTCCATGTTGCGGGACTGTCCTCATCATCATCAGTCAAATGAGGTGTTGGTACACACTTTTATTGAGGGTTTGGAACCCCACACTAAAATTTTGTTAGACTCAGCAGCTGGAGGGCAAGCGCTAGAGAAGACTTATGAGGAGCTGTACACTTTGCTCAATCGAATTTCACAAGGCAACCCGGAATGGAATGCAGATTCTTCAAGAGGTGGAGTAAGGAAAGCAGCGGGAGTGCTTGAAGTGGATGGATTCACAGCTATCGCTGCTCAGATAGCTGCTTTGCAAAATCAGTTAAACACTCACTTCAGCAATATGAATTTGAACCAGCCGTCAGCCTCAGTCAATTCAGTCCAACAGATGTGGTGTGAAGTGTGTGGTAGTAGTGAGCATTCAGCCGAATGCTGTGGTGCAAATCCTGATTCTGTCAACTTTGTGGGCAATGCACAGAGGAATCAACAGCAGTTTGGTGGTGGCTACAACTCGAATTGGAGGAATCATCCAAATTTTTCGTGGGGTAGCAACAATCAACAAGGCCAGGGTTCAGGGCAGGGTATGCACAGAAACTAAGGAGGGCAACAAGGCTATCAGAATCAGTTCAGAAATCACAATGCCCCTCCTCCACCACCATCACCGACTATTGAGGAAATGTTCAAGACCATGATTGCCAACCAGGCACAATTGCAGGTTGACTATGTCAAACTGGCGGCCGAAGTAAAGAACAATCAATTGGCAACCAAGGCTCTTGAATATCAGTTTGGGCAATTTGCTAGTGCCCAAAATACTAGACCAAGGGGAGGACTACCTAGCGACACGGATCCCAATCCTAAGCAGGTAAATGCAGTGACCACGAGGAGTGGTTTACAATTAAAGGAGGTGGAACCGGAAAGACCGCCTCAAAAGTCAGGAGCAGCAGATGTTGAGGGAGAACAAACCTCAGATACGGGGAAGACCAAAGAAGCTGAACCAACAAGGCCTCCACCCCCGTTCCCTCAACGACTTAAGAAACACAAGGAGGAGGCGTGTTTCCAAAAATTCATGGAGGTACTTAAACAGGTACATGTTAACTTACCTCTTGTTGATGTCTTGCAGGGTGTGCCAAAATATGCAAAGTATATCAAAGACATCGTGGCCAACAAAAGTCGCTTGACCGAGTATGCCACGGTGGCTTTAACGGAGGAATGCACATCCCGTATTCAGAACAGGTTGCCCACTAAACTGAAGGATCCTGGAAGTTTTACTATCCAGCTGACGATTGGGCAAAGTATCCAAGCTCGTGGGTTATGCGACTTGGGGGCAAGTATAAATCTGATGCCATCTTCGGTATTCAGAAAGTTAGGGCTAGGGAGTCCTAGACCTACAACAGTGATCTTGCAGCTAGCAGACAGGTCTTTAGCTAAGCCGGATGGCATAGTTGAGGATGTGCTAGTGCAGGTAGGCTCCCTCATTTTTCAGGTAGATTTCATTGTTCTGGATTTTGAGCCAGATGCGGAAGTCCCATTTATTTTGGGACGACCATTTTTGGCAACCGGAAAGGCATTGATCGATGTAGCTGCGGGTCAACTCACGATGCAAGCACATGACAAGGTTGAGGTGTTCGACGTGTACAAGGCACCTAAGCTCCCGACTGTCTATAAGGAACTCTCGGTGATCAACGTGATTGATCATGGGAATGCAAATGGATTGAGTGATTCCCGAGAGTTACTAGGTAGGCCACCAGAAAAGGTTGAGAACTACTGGGGAGATGACCATGATCGGGTCAAATCGTCCATCTCCCTAGTAGAAAATTGAGCATAAAGGCTGTCGAGCCGCGACGTTAAACCAGGCGCTGCACAGGAGGCAACCCGTGAAAAATATTTTTCTTTCTTTTTCCTTAGTGTAAAGTTTTTCTTTTATTTGATTTTCTTTTCTTTTTCTTGACTAGGTTTAGATGTGCATTTTAATTAGTAATTTTTTTTTAGTAGGGAATCTAGTCATTTAACCAATTTTTGTTTAGTGAGGTGATTTTCAGGTATACAGGAGGAAAAATACTTGGAATCGAGAAAACGAGGCGAGGTATGAAAAATAAAATTTGATAGTGAAACAGAGCACTGGCGTGTTAGCGCCGTGTCATGGAGGCAATGCTCCGCGTTGGCCTCCGTGACACATTGAAGGCAAATCTAGAATTTTTTAAAATTCCAGTAAGCCAACGCGTTGGCTCCGTGTCATGGAGGAGGGCCTCCGCGTTACCCTCCGTGACACGTTGCCCTTATCCCAGTGCCGGGTCACACCGGGTTTCCGGGTGACCCGCGTGTTTCTTTTAAATATACCCCCGATTTTCACCCATTTTTCCCCATTCCTTCTACCCTCCGCGACCAAACACCCATTCCCCTACCCCCAAGCTCCGTGCCACATTAAGAGGCAAGGAAAACGTCAAGTCTTTATCGATTCTTCAATTCCAAGGTATGTTTTCATCGTCTATCTCAAATTTTTGGCGATGTTTGTCGATTTTGAGCATGTGAGGTGAGATATATCACCCTAGGTAGAAATTAAACATGACGTGAATTATTTTGCGATTGATTGTGTTCGGATTGTTGTAGTTGACGTGTGAACTTATCGATTGATTGAATAATTCATTGTTGATTGTCGAATTGAGTTCTAGGGCTTGGGGTTGTTGAATTTTAACTTTGGAAACTTGATAGTTTGACGAAATTGATGCCGGGGTGTGTTTATTATTTGAGATAAGTCGTGGTAAATATTGTATAATTGGTGAAAGATGACTAATTCTTGAATTTTTGTGGGACATTGCGTAATATGTGAATTGGTTGAATTGCTTAGATCAGTTGTATATAAAATGTTTGTATTGTTGTTTCTATTTTGTTGTTGTTATCGTTGCTAAGTGCTATGGGTGAATAGCTATCGATAGTAGGATTGGGTTAGCTGTATGAAGTCTGAGTAGTTTGCTAGTCGTTATGCTGTCGAATTTTTGTGAACGCACTAAGCAATATGTTTATAGTGATTGTGCTTGGGGTGTAAATAGAGCTATCCTTGCTAACATGTTGTAAATATTTTTAAAGACTAAGTGTGGGGTAAATTTTGTTTAACCCGACCTTAGCCAAAGCTAACAAGTTTTTAGCTTAACGTTGTGCTTGTCTATGTAAATTGACAGGTACAATGGCCAGCCGACAAGATAAAGGCAAGGGTGCTTCAACCTCAGGCACCGGCAGAAAGAGAATGAGACTGGGCACTGCTGTCCCAGCTGCACCTGCTGTTCCACGCGGTCAACACCGCCGATACGGAACACAATGGGTTACCGATGAAGGGAAGAAGTGGTACGCAAAGCATAAGGAGAACAAGTACTTCCCGGAGGAATATATTGCAAGGGAACCACTCGCACAGGAGTTCCCTCGCATCGTACAGAGGATTGAGGCAGCTGGGCTCAGCTTTATTTTTCAGGAGCCCAAGGAGTACAACGTTCACTTGGTCCGGGAATTTTATGCCAACTGGAACCCGGCCATCAGAAGCCACACTATTAAAATCAGAGGGCAGATTGTCACTCTGGAACCCCAGCAGCTGAATGCCATCGTTGGAGCGCGGGACACAGACGCCCATGTTCTCCGCCAGCTCAACATCACCCCACCGTACGCCGACATCAGATGTACGTTGTGTGGGGCTCGATCCACAGCCCGATGGAGTAGACACAAAGAGAGGGGTTACCACCAGACTCTGCCTTATTCGCAGATGAACAGAGAGGCCAGAATCTGGCTAAAAATTGTATGTTCGTGTTTGATCCCGGGAGTACATATGACAGACGTGACCCGGGACCGTGTCTGCCTGGTGTATGCCCTTATGAAAGGGCTTGAGATTAATGTGGGGGCGGTTATAATATCCGCCATGAAGAGAGCCAGACTACACCAGGGCCACAGATACGGGTTTGGCGGACTCATCACCACCTTCCTCCGAGGCCTCAACATTGAGGAAGAAGCGTTGGATTACATTCCGCAGTTGGAGCGGAGGGCCCTTGATGTGACAAAGACCAAGGCCCCCGACACTACACACGGACCTATGCTGACTCTGGGCGAGCGACATGCTCGTGACGACCAGTATATGGCTCGTATGTTCGGTATGCAGATGCTGCAGCTACGGATAGGTGGGAGACCAGCCACCGAGGATGAATTATGGCAGCTGGAGCTGGACTACCCTTTTGGCGAGAACGCCAGAGATTTATGCAAGGTGGGGCCAGCCTTTATGGAGCCGACTGACGACGACGTGCCTACTGATGAGGAGACACGTCGTGAGGACTCTGATGTGGAGTCCGATGAGGGCGAGGGAGCTGATTCAGATATGGGAGACGAGGCCGCAACACCGGATGAGGAAGTCGAATATTTCGACTGAGCAGGGAGTTTCACCACCCAAAATTTTGTGCTTTGTATTTTTGTGAACACTGGGGACAGTGTTCGATTTAAGTGTGGGGTGGGGAGTAGTTAGGTGTTGGGTCATAGGCTCTAAATCTGTTGTATATTCTTCCTTGATGTTTATATATGTCTGTGATTTCCCTGTTGTTGTGAACTGATTTGTGAATGATGTGTATATATTTGTTTGTGGCTAATGATGTGTGTTTTTAAAAAGTTATGGTTGCCTTTGTAAATATTTTATAAATTTTGTAAATATTGTTTTTCTCTATCGATATGATCGATATTTTTCAAAATTTTTGTGAAAAGATGTTGCACTTATCAACATATTTTGTAAATATTTTTTTCATCGAAATGATCGATGTGTTGCAAAAATTTTGAAGTTTTATTTTTGGGTTTCTCGGAGTTTATTTTCGGTTCTTTTACCGAGAATAGTCCCATTGAACCGATGTCATAGTTAGTGAACATTCCCTATGATGGATGGATGACGACCGTCTTAAGGGAAATGTAGTCGATAGGAGTAGATGTTTTGTTTTTAGTTTCTTTGGTGGATTGCATCAATAAACTGTAGTTGCTTATGGTTGCTAAAATTTTGTTGCGTGTGTAATTGATGTTCGAAATGTGAAAGTGATTCGTTTGAAAGCATGTAATTGTGTAAATATGTTGAGTTACCTAGGCTATAGAATTTGGTTCATTATGATTGAGGCTTAATCTTGAATTCATGTAATTGACTAATTAAAGAGTCTGTGAATGCATCTTGATTCGAGCATGTGCATGAAGTGCGAGTGAGGTTTTGCTATTCCATGTCATTGTGAATTGTCTAGAACTTGCCTGGCGTGTATACAAAGCGAAATGAAGGAGGTGTAGTGTCGGAAAGGATGTAGGCATTTCTTTATTTTAACCGTTAGTTTCCATTGTTTTCTTGTCAAATTCTACCTTTTTATATGTTGTATACCCTAGTCAGCCCGTTGAGCCTTTAGCCGATTTCTTTCTTTTGTCCAGAATTGTATGAACTAAGCTTTATTCCTTCTTTTCATTAGCCTTAAAGTCTATAAGAAGCTCTTAAGCGCTTACAAAGAACAGAAAATTGTTTCCCAAAGTGTTAAAGAGTGAAAAGAGTGAAAAGAAAAGAAAAGCAAAGTGAGGAAAGAAAAGATGATGTTGAAGAGGCACTAGTTGTAATTAAATGAAATTGAGGGTACATGAAAACCTTCCGTTTGGGGTCAAGTGTGCCTGATGAAATGGGTTGTATGAAAGTAAACCAGCATGAATGGGAGAAAAAGAGAAAAGAGAGGAACAATGTCCATGAGTCGATGGGAATGAGTTGAAAAGGCGCTTAAGGATGCTAGCGACTATTATTGGCTAATCCAATATATATATACTAGATCCATAGCCCAGTTACAACCCATTAAAAGTCCTATTTGATCCTACACTGCATTTCTTTATATTAGTGGAGTAATACACTAAGGGCAAGCCTATGGGTCATGATATGATGCATGTGAATTCTTTTGGGAGAGAGAGTGAAATTAATTTTTATATGCCCCTACTTGCATGTTTGTGTGCTGCACGAGCATAAAAGGGGAAGTTTCTCTCAAGTTGTGAGGGTACATGCTTGATGAAAGATTGATTTTCGTGTCGGATTTCTTGATTAGTTGATTTGCATGAGTTTGTCGATATCAAGAATCAATTCTTAAAAGTCTAGGAAGCCTCGATGTATTAAGGTCATTGTCTTGTATGACCAAGCATGTTTTCTTGATGATTTGCAAAAATCGAATAATCGGTATGACCGTAACGTAAATGGTTGCACCATAGTGACAAAGGTTGAGATGTGATGTGCATGATTTGTGTATGTGTTGTTCGAGGACGAACAAGGATTTAAGTGTGGGGTAAGTGATCTTGGGCAGATTTATATGCCCAAGTGATACTCAAACGTATCATTTTTACCTTGTTTGTTGTGCAATGTGTATATAATATCATGTATTTGGTAGTAAAATGCGAATTTATACTAACCAACATGATTAGCATTTGTTTTGCAGGATAATGTGATTTTTAAGAGCTAAAATGCGTGTTGGAACTATGTCGGAGTTGGACTTGGATGCGAGCATGGAAAACACCTCGGATGGCATATTTTACACTGGCTCCGCGATGGTACCGTGCCACGCTGCCATCGCGGTAGCACACTGCCTGGAGAGGAAATTAATTGGCAGATTCCAGTGAGGCCTCGCGACAGCTCCGTGGCACGGAGACAGGCCTCCGCGATGGCCTCCGTGCCACGTTGAGGCTAATTATCCGGACCATGCAATTTCCAGAGAGGGTCCGCGTCCACGCCGTGTCACGGAGGCAGTGCTCCGTGTTGGCCTCCGTGACACGTTGCTTGTTATTCCGGAAAAAATTTCCCACTAGTATAAATAGCACACTTAGGTTATTTTTAAAGGGGAGTTTTTTTAGTTTTAGTTTTTTTAGCCTGAGTTCAGAAGTGGGAGCAGGAACGTGGTTTTGTGGCAGTTGAAGAATAGAAAAGATAAGAGTTTTCTTCTCTTCCCTTCTTCTTTCCTTCAATTGTATGCATGATTCACACTCATTCTAGGATGATTAATACAAGAATGAGTGGCTAATTCCTTTCTTGCTGAGGTTTTGAACTTGTGTAATGAATGTTGGTAATAATTGATATGGTTTCTTCTTCTTCTTGCATGTTGTTCTATTAATTCTTGTGCTTATTACATTCTTGATTGGCCACCATTAATGTATATCTAAAAAGTCCAATTTTCACTCGAGAGAGCATGAAATTGGAAAGTTGTGAATTAATAGGGTATTGTTCTTAACTTGATTTGGGAAAATTGGGTTTTGATGTGCTTTCTTGATAGAAATATACTTGAAAGCCGTATTAGTCAATTTAGGAACCGGAATTGTAGTGTTAGGTCATAAATTGCATTTGATCACAGAAATGTAGACGAATGGTTTATGAATCTAAAGTGAAATTAAATACGGAAGTTTTAATTTCTAGGCAAACGCTCTTGGCTAGCAATATGAAGAAGAAGATGACCAAATTATCATGATTATCAAGTTCATTACTTGTTCTTAACCTTGGCATGTGCATATCCATTGTCTAAACTCAACGTAAATAGTAGTTATTAATTTTAGTAGATAATTAGTTTAGAAACGAAACTCACTCAAATCTTGGTTGGATTGTTGTTAACATAGTTAGAAATAGAATAGAGATATAGTAAACTAGGCAGTTTTGCATATCTAGAGCAGCCTCCTTGGATCGATACTTGGCTACTTAGCCACTTTATTACTTGTTTGACCACGTACACTTGCGTGTCAGTGTATAATATATACCGAGCAGCAGAGAGCGAGCAATTAACACTTGTTTTAGGATGATTAATCCACAAATGAGTGGCTAATTCTCTTCCTTGCTGAGGTTATGAACATTTGTGATGAATTTTGATTATTGAATTGTATGGTTTTTCATCTTCTTCTTCTTCTATGTTGTTCTATTAATTCTTGTTTCTACTGCATTAGTGTGTGGCCGACATTAATGTTCATCTAAAAATTCCGATTTCACTCGAGAGAGCACGAAATTAGAAAGTTGTGAATTAATAGGGTATTGTTCTTAACTTAATTTGGGAAAATTGGGTTTTGATGTGCTTTCCTGATAGAAATATACTTGAAAGCCGTATTAGTCAATTTAGGAACCGGAATTGTATTGCGAGGTCATAAATTGCATTTGATCACAGAAATGTAGACGGATGGTTTATGATTCTTAAGTGAGATTAAATACGAGAGTTTTAATCTCTTGGCTAATGTTCTTGGCTAGCAACTAGAAGAGAAGAATAACTGAATTATGATTATAATCAAGTTCATTACTTGTTCTTAACCTTGGCATGCTCATATCCATAGTTTAAATTCAAAGTATATATCTGTTAATAGTTTTAGTATATAATTTATAAACAAAATTATTTAACTTTTGGTTACGTTGTTGTCAGCATATATAGAAGTACGATAGAATATAGTATACTTGAGCAATTTTTACTTATCCAGAGTCTCCTTGGTTCGATACTTGGCTTACTTAGCCAATTTATTACTTGTTTGACCACGTGCACTTGCGTGTCGGTTTTTAACCCCTACCAAAGCACCGAACAAGTTTTTGGCGCCGTTGCCGGGGAGACTTGGCAATAGGTGAATTTGTTTTAAGTGTAATTTACTGTATTTTTATTTTTCTCAAGTGCTGACAACTTAGTCTTAGTGTTTGTTTTAATTCTTTTGCATTTTACTTTTTCTTTTTCGAATACCCTTATTGACATGACATCGTGGAATATAAATGGTTTCAATGGTGGATACTCATATTTTAGTGAATCTTGTCTGAATTGCGGAGGACACCACTTGTGGCAACAATGTAACACGTGTAATATATGTGGTGGTCAAGAAGGCCATTGGGATGGCTGTCCGAATGCATATTCCCCTCCCCCAAGCCCCTACTATGATCCTTCTATTGTTTTTCCTGAATATAGGCATGCTGAAAATGAGGACTTGGGACGCCAAGCTCGAATAGAAGACATGCTGAAACAACTCTTGGAGAAATCAGAAGCAATGAAGGAGGCGATGGAAGTATTGAAAATTCAGCAAGAAGAGAATGCAGAGGCTCTAGAAAGGATGAGCATCAAATTCACGGAGATGATCGCTGAAGCTGAAGCTTGTGATAAATTGCAGGTAACAACTTTAGCCGATATTCAAGAGGAACTACAAGAGGACGACAAGGGTGAATTTTTGGATGAAGCCCAACAATTAGAATCTCTTGAGTGTCCCCGTGACGAGCTCACACTTATGGAAAATCCATTCATGGAAGAAGAGATAGAGTACCCCCCATTTGACATTAATGACGAGATAGATGTCGATGCTGAGAAGGAGTATACAAGTAAGGAGGTTAAGCAAAATGCTGTTTCAGAGTTGAGGTGTATTGGACCACACTCTACGCATTTTTCGACGTTAAATTTGGTTGACAACATAGAAAGAGAGTCTTCCAAGCTTATAGAGAAATGTCTAGAGGAGGACCAAGCACCATATATTTTGAAATTTGCCAACGCGGAGAGACAAAATGACTTCGCTTACTTGAGGGCCAATATGTTAAAAAGGCAACACCTACTGATTGGTCCTTACAATTTTTCACCACCACCCCTGGAGCATAAGAGGAAATTAGAAAAGAAATTAGGGGTGAGATTCATATCCTCAAGGTGGAGGAAAAAGTGGTGAAACTTGGTACGTCGTGCCGCGACGTAAAATTAGGCGCTGCTTGGGAGGCAACCCAAGGGTACCACAAGTACCATTTTAATTTCTTGCAATCGAGTTAATTTTTGTTTATTTTCATCTTGTGTTGTTTTGGTGGAAAGTTAAGCGCAGATGGAGGGGAAGTCTGAGTACCCATGGAGGAGGAAGCTAACAAGCATAGAAGAGAAAAAGTGTGGGGTTGAACACCCACTTGTGCAAAGTTGAAGAAAGGCATGTTGCTAGCTAGGCCTAAAGGCCTCAGGGAGTATTTCTCACCCTTTTTAAATTTTAATTTGATGCTATGAGGACATAGCATGATTTAAGTGTGGGGTGAGGGAAATTTCAAAAAATTTTGTTGTGCTTAACGATTTTTGGTGAATGTAATGCTTGTGAGAAATTTGAAATTTTTTTGTGAATTAAGCATGACTTCATCACCCGTTGGTTTTTCTTTTCGGTTCTTTTCCGACGGGGGGTATTTGAACCGAAGAATAAAATTTTTCTTTTTCTTTCCTTGGTCTGTATATAAAGTTTTTAGTCATAGCTAGGGACTGTTTCCGACGATGGATGGATGAAGACCGTCTTGAGGAAAAATTAGTCGATAGGTTTTGGGTTTTTGAAAGCATAACTAATTGGTGCTTGATGTTCTTTTTATGTGCTATACGTGATTGTAAGATGCAAGTATGTTCAGTGTGAAGCATGCAAGTGTATAACTTTTTTTGAGACACTTAGGCTCTTGAATTTGACTCAATATGATGGAAGCTTAATTCTGAATTCTTGTGATTAGCTGAGTAAGAGTCTACTGATTGTGTCTTGATTTGAGCATGTGCCATGAGTGTAAGGTTTTTGAGTATTCTGTGCTATTATGAAATGTCTAGAACTTGCCTGGTGTGTATATAAAACGAAATGAAGGATGTGAATTGTAGGAGATGATTTAGGCATTTCTTTGAATGAACCAAACTTTTATCCCTCATTATACCTACCTTGAAAAATTAATCCTAGTTAACCCCATTGAGCCTTGAGCCTATTCGTTGACAACTGCAACATAAGCTTAATCCTTTTTCTTTCATTAGCCTTGAAATTGAACCAAAACTCCTAAGCGCTTAAAGGAAAAATCCGAAAGAGTAAAGGAGTGAGAAGAATGAAAAAGAAGGGAAAGTAGCAATTGTAAGAGTTGAGAAAGGTCGAGGGTGCACTTGTTTGAATATGGGTGAGTATTAGTAGGGAGTAAGAAAATAAATAAATGAAAAGTTACTTATAGAACTCCTTACTAATAAGCTAAAAGTGCCTAAAGAAAGGGGGGAACAAAAGAGGAAAAAGAATGATGAAAAGAGAAAAAGGTGAAGTGAAGGAAGGGAAGTTTGTAATGAAGGCGTGATGTATTAAAAGCGCTTAGGAAAGATAGTCACTATTACTGGCAATAATAGTACTTACCCGCACCTGAGTTACATTACAACCTAAAAAGTCCTACTTGATCTTATATTCACACATCCTTAAATTAGTAGAATAAAACACTAAGGGCAAGCTTATGGGTCATTACATGATGCATGTGAATTCTTTGTGAGAGTGAGTGTAATTCTATGCATGTACCCACACATATTGTGATATAAAAATTGTTTTTGCATGTGAAAATGTGTAACTCTCTTTCCGTGAGGGGCACAAGTTGAATGAAGGATATAAATCATGTGGAATTTCTTAGTCAGTTAATTTGCATGAGTTTGCTAAAATTGAGAGTGGATTCTTGAGGTTAAGAAGTCTTAACATAGTTGTACTTCATTTCGATGATTAAGTAGTGCATGCTCTATTTTTAGCTTGTATCTTACGTAATCATTATAGCCGTAACTTGAATTCTCTTGCTAAATTAGTTATGTGGGAGCCTCCATATGCATGATATGTAAAAGGTTGTTCGAGGATGAACAAGGCTTTAAGTGTGGGGTTGTGATCACGGGCAAAAATATATGCCTGAGATACGCTTTACGACTTAAATTAGTCTTGTTTATCTAAGATTATTGTATACATTTTCAAGTAATTTAAGATGAAGTAAAGATATGTGCTAACCAACATGATTACCCTTTGTTTTGTAGGTTTTGATGACTTTTGAGCAACTAATCCATGAGTTGGTGAAGTAGAGGCTTGGAAATGGAATTAACACGCGAACGTCGGTGAAGAGGAGGCACAAAACAGCCCACCTGCGCGTTGGCAACGTGCCACGGCAGGCAGGCCGCTCACAACAGCCCACCTGCGCGTTGGCAATGTGCCACGGCAGGTGGCCTCCGCGACCAAGGGCTGCCAACGTGCTGCCCAAGCAGCGTGACACGCTGCCAACGCGGCAGGGTGCTGCCCGGGCCAATTTCGAGTGATTTCCAGAGGGCTTCCGCGTCCACAGCGTGTCACGGAGGCCGTGCTCCGCGATGCACTCCGTGACACGTTGCTTGTTATTCCGGGAAAGAATCCTACTACTATAAATAGCACACTTAGGTTTATTTTTCATAATTCAGACTTGGTGGAGAAAGGACATGGGTTATAGGCAGTTGAGGGACGAAAAAGCTAAGGGTTTTTCTCTCTTTCTTTCTTCTTTCAATCAATTATTTGTATGATTAACACTTGTTTTAGGATGATTAATCCACAAATGAGTGGCTAATTCTCTTCCTTGCTGAGGTTATGAACATTTGTGATGAATTTTGATTATTGAATTGTATGGTTTTTCATCTTCTTCTTCTATGTTGTTCTATTAATTCTTGTTTCTACTGCATTAGTGTGTGGCCGACATTAATGTTCATCTAAAAAGTCTGATTTCACTCGAGAGAGCACGAAATTGGAAAGTTGTGAATTAATAGGGTATTGTTCTTAACTTGATTTGGGAAAATTGGGTTTTGATGTGCTTTCCTGATAGAAATATACTTGAAAGCCGTATTAGTTAATTTAGGAACCGGAATTGTATTGCGAGGTCATAAATTGCATTTGATCACAGAAATGTAGATGGATGGTTTATGATTCTTAAGTGAGATTAAATACGAGAGTTTTAATCTCTTGGCTAATGTTCTTGGCTAGCAACTAGAAGAGAAGAATAACCGAATAATGATTATAATCAAGTTGATTACTTGTTCTTAACCTTGGCATGCTCATATCCATAGTTTAAATTCAAAGTATATATTTGTTAATAGTTTTAGTATATAATTTATAAACAAAATTATTTAACTTTTGGTTACGTTGTTGTCAGCATATATAGAAGTAAGATAGAATATAGTATACTTGAGCAATTTTTACTTATCCAGAGTCTCCTTGGTTCGATACTTGGCTTACTTAGCCACTTTATTACTTGTTTGACCACGTGCACTTGCGTGTCGGTTTTTAACCCCTACCAAAGCACCGAACACGAGCCATCCTTCTTTCTCACAAATAGAACTGGCGCACCCCACGGTGAAGTACCTCGGCCTAATAAAGCCCTTATCTAATAGGTCTTTCAGCTGCTCTTTTAATTCCCTGTGTTCAGCAGGAGCCATGTGATACGAGGAATTGATATAGGTTGAGTGCCTGGTAGTAAGTCGACTGCAAAATCTATTTCCCTTTCTGGGGGAATACCAGGTAACTCATCTGGAAATACATCAGGGAATTCATTCACCACTGGAACAGACTGGAGTGTCGGAGACTCTACCCGAACATCCTGAACCCTGACTAGGTGGTAAATACATCCCTTAGCTATCAACTTCCTCTCCTGATGGTAGGAAATAAACCTACCTTTTGGCGTAGCTGTGCTGCCCTTCCACTCTCGCACTGCCTCCCCTGGAAAGTGGAATCGGACCGTCTTGGTCCAACATTCTACGTTGGCATAGCATGGCACCAACCTATCCATACCCATAATGGCATCGAAATCAATCATCTGTAGTTCTACCAAATCTACTGTAGTCTGATGATCAGCAACCTCTACTGTACACCCTCGATAAATTCTACTAGCTATAACGGAGTCACCGATAGGTGTAGATACTGAGAAGGGCTGCTGTAACAATTCTGATGCAACACTAAACTTTCGAGCCACAAATGGGGTAACATTTGACAAAGTGGACCCTAGATCAATCAATACATAAGCAGGGTATGAGAAAATAGCCATCATACCTATTACCACATCTGGAGACGCCTCTGAGTCCTGTCTCCCTGGTAATGCATAGGTACGGCTTGAGCCCGTACCTGAACTAGAGGCTCCTAATCTACCTCGGCCTCTACCTACTGAACCTGAGGGCCTACGCCCTGCCGAGGCTGCTGGAGCTCGTGGCCCTGCAGATGTTCTATCCTGGCTATCTCGGCTACCTTGGACCCTGGCTGGACAACCTCTCATCATGTGCCCCTCCTGCCCTCATATATAACACCCTGTGGAGCCATATCTACAAGCTCCGGTGTGAGGCCGACTGCAAATAGGGTAGGGTGGGGGTGTGTATCTGCTCTTCTCTACCCTCCTCTGCTGAGGTGAATCCACCGTTCGAGAACTGCCACCAGACTCTGACTGCCCTCGACGAATAAATCTACCCCTCTGCTGTTGTGATGGAGGTGGGGGTCTAGGGGGCCTGTCTGACAACCGGGGCCTGGGTCCTCTATGAATCTCCCTTTGTATTTCATCTGATCTATCCCTGCGGCACTGCTCCTGATTTGTCTGTCTACTGTCCTGTTGCTGCTGTCTAAGGCCCTCAATAGTCTGGGCAAAAGCCTGCACTTGGGCAATGTCCATATCTTCCCGTAATGTAGCTGTTATGCGTGCCTCAATGTATTCTGGGTTCAGCCCCATAATAAATCGGTGGACTCTAGATGGCATGGTGTCCACAAAAGTTGGAGCATAGTGGGCTAAGGAGTCAAACTGTAGGGCATATTCTCGTACGCTCCTCGCCCCCTGCTCCAAGTGCAAGAACTGGTCCATCCGGGCCTGCCGAATCTCCCGTGGCAAATAACGATCCAGGAAGGCCTCCGAGAAGCTGGACCAGGTCGGAGGGGAAACATTTCTCCTTTGAGACCTTTCCCAGCTCTCGTACCATAATACAGCTACGTCTCGCAACTGGAATACTGCTAACTCAACTGATTCTGTAGGTGTCACATGCATGACCCAGAAGATTCTTTGCATCTGATCTAGGAAATCCTGGGGGTCCTCTGCCTAATCTGACTCTGTGAACTGTGGGGGACCCAATGCCAAAAATTCCCTGACCCTCGAACTGCCAGATCCACCTGATGGCTCTGCTGTTACAGGTGGCACTGACTGGCGCTGAGTGGCCATTCATTTGTGCCAACATAACAACTGCACTGCGAACCTCCTGGTCAGATGGTATAGGTACAGGAGCTATCGGAGGCGGTGTCGTTCTGAATGGCTCCTGGTGAGATGGGGACTGCTGAGAAGGCTGGGATGATGCCTCTATATCGCCATCAGATCGGGCTGATTCTAAATGAAGTTGAGGCATCCTGCTGGTGCCTTCTCCTGCTGCGGTATCCAACCTTCTACCTGTGGCAGGGTATCGCTGGTCTGCCATTTTTATCTGTAGACAAAGAATATGATAAGTTTTAAGAACTCAACCCTATACCATACTGTTCTATGGAACGACGGAATATGAAGAAAGAGTAACCATCCTATTATGCCTTGCAGCCTCCTGCCTATAGTATGTGGTGCACAACACATCCATAGACAAGACTCTACTTAGCACGGGTTGCAGACTCCCTGGGACACGACCTGCTCTGGTACCAAGTCTGTCACGCCCCGCCTTGGGGGGTATGACTGGCACCTGCTGCCCTATTAGGACCTGAACTGCTAGACTACTGAGCCTAAGCACATATGGCGCCTGGCCGGCTCTAACTCTGATTCATGAAAACAACAGGCTATATAATGGTTGTAAATACAGCCTCTGGCCAACTAGGCCTATAGCCACCTGTACTATAACAACAGCTAACCAGAATCATGTCAATATAAGGGAGCCTATGCGGGCCGACAAGGCCACCATGTTGTCTAGTTGAGCTAAATCAGTATAACAAATGCTGAACGGCTACGTGACTTGCAAGGTTACCACTACTGACTGGATAAGGCCTCACACGGCCAACATAAACAATTAAACATACGCACGGCCCCACACGACCTGCACAACTAACCACAGGGAAATATATACAGACTGCAAGCCTCTAGGAATACTGATAAGATGGTCGGGACAGGGCCCCGACCTACCCGTATTGTACAACAAATGAAAATGATATAAACCTCTGAATATCAAGCTCCGAATGACAGGAGCTGATGACACTGCGCTGGCTAGGATCACGAGGGATCGACTCCTCGTCTATAGGTACCTGCAGGCAAGTAATGCAGCGCCCCAAATGAGCGTCAGTACCACTGGTTTTGAGTATGCAAAGCAACTTGAACATAACTGAATGTAAGCAACATAACTAGAAACTCTAAACAGTAGGAAATATCTGAAACTGTTTAGACTCATGGAATCTGGAACAAGGTTTTTTTGTACAAGGAGTAAGGCAGGAGCATACCTGTCGACGTGGCGATCTACTGTCTATCAACTAATAAATAACATATATATACATATATAAAACAAACAAGAACCAATACCAGCCCCCATATGCCGGAAGGTGCCAACCAACAAACAATCTATATACCCCTACCCGGGTCAAAACCATCCAAAAATAAATCACTCCACTCGTCTACAAACTACGAGCACCTCTACCGGCCCCCTGGGTCTCCAGCTCGGGCTATGGCCTCTGATATAAATAACTGTGTCTGAGCCCGAAGGACTCCTGTACTGTAAATTGTAATCTGTATCTGTATCTGTAATCTGCCCCCTGGGCGCAAGCGTACAACAAGGTAAGCTATACTGCTATGCTGATCAACCTAATATGGGGAATGCTCCATCCCATCTTCGTCCTACTGCGAATGGCATACCACTCCTTGGAGTGGTGTATCCCCACCCTCACGGTGGGTTGACACAGTTACCAACCCAGGGGCGGCGAGGACGCTCAAAGGGTGCCCTCACAACACAAACAGGTCTTAACAAACAATAATCACATATAACAAGCATGTTTAAACTAAAAATACTATATGTACTCTGATTTCTCATTCCGAACTCTTTTTTGTGTTATATTGATTCTCATACTGAACTATACTGTATCTGAGATATTATCTGACTGTCTGATTATACTGTAACTGAGATATCATCTGACTGTCTGGCTATACTGTATTTGGGATATTATCTTACTACCTGATATTGCTTTACTAACCTTTATTCTGAATATATATCATAATATCATAAAACATGCTTGCTAAATTCAAATTGGACTCAATTCTCGACTTCTGATTTCTTTCTTTATACATCACGCTATTTACTGTACTGGATTACTAACTTGCCGAAGGATTAGTTTTACATACCTTCGCTTCAGATTTCCTGACTAACTGGCGTAGCTCGGTCAGTACTTCTGCTATTTTTCCCAACTGCATTCATATATATGTCAATTAGAACTAAATACACTAATATTTTGGAAGAAAATATCACTTTCAATGTATATATAGCCCAAACTTTGGCTTATCAAAAAACGGTCAAAAACTCGCTATTTCTCGAAAGTCCAGAAGGGAGAAATACTCACTTTAAGGCTAGGAGTATATTGACACTAATTTGGAGAAATTCCACTTACCTTAGCTCGGTAGCACGATGATTCATCGGACGAATTTCACGAAACTAAATCCGTAGGAATGCTCCTTACTACTTAATACCTCGGTATCAGGAGTTAATTTGAGTTTGGACCGCGTTTGGCGGCGTAATCGGACGAATATTAGTAGGAGATCTTCATTCCCCCTTCTCTCTGATTACCCACTATTTTTCACTGGAAATTATAAGGAATTTTAATAAAAAAACCGAAGTTTGGAGGCTTATATACTTGGGCCTAGACAGGGCCTCCGTGACACGGAGCCAACGCGGAGGCCCTCCCTCTGTGGCACGTTGCCATCATGGAGGGGATCTGCCCCTGCTCCTTCCGCGATGGTTCGATGGATTTCTTATCCGGTATGACCCGGGCCTTTTCCTAGCATGTATGGCATTCAAATACTCTTAACCAATATGCGAATAGGCCATCTATATGTCGAGAATTTATGGGGTGTAACAAAAACCATGTGGCAAGCTAATAACATGAAATAGAAGTAATCATGAAATAGACTTGATCATATAGGCTTGCACATTCTTTATAGTGGACTTGATAGATAAAAATCATGAATATAAACATGGGTAATTCAAAATCATACATTCATCATAGACACTTCGTCATACTTGAAAACATAGATCATAATCTCAACTCTTGATGAACTTTATAATTGGGCATCATATTGTAAGACTTTGAAATAATAAATTTTTAAGTGAAATCATTATTAAACATGCCCATGAATCTTAAAATAATATTATAAACATGAATAGATAGATACTTAGAAAATTTCACAAATTGGGTTAAAACCCTATAGATTCATCAGTCTTGAATTTCATGAATTTAGAAGAGGATTTGGGAATGGAAGTGAAAGAATATTTCCGTTCATAACCCTACATACCTGGATAAATTAGATTTCACATGCTTTCCTGATTGCCCAAGAGATTTGGGGAAGAACCTAGGGAATTCTCAAGCTTGATCTCCAATGGTGCACTCTAATCTTCCATGCATGGAATTGAAAAGATTATGATAGGTTGAGTACTCTTTAAACCCTTCTAACTGAGCTTAAAACAACGTAGTTTAGGACCTAGGGGCATAGATATAATGAAAACACCCTTATTGAAATGCAGAAAAAATTCATATTGCCAGTCACCCCGAGGGACACTATAACTTATGATGTACCTAACGACTCGTGGTGACCCAGTAGTTAGTAACACTACCATAATCAACCATCTAAACCTACCCCTGACCACAACCAACTCTAGAGCCGTGGAGTCACATCAAAACTCAAGGCTGCCATTCGTGGTTACCCCCAAACCATATATCTTCGCCAATCTTTGCTCACCTCATGAGTCACTTGACGACTCGTGATGTCTCCCCATAGGTCACTTGTTAACCCATCTTATGACCTGGACAACACTTTCCTGCTTTCTTCACTTGAACTCTCGGGTCTGAACTTAGGAACTTTTGGGGTATTACACAACCATGGAAAGGGAAGGCCTAGATTATATCTAAAAACAAGGGCATGGGAAAAGAAAAGGTGACCCCCAGCCCCCACCAACACCAAGGAAGCAATTATCTTTTGTGTCCCTGACATGAAAGGGCACTTTGCCATTTGCGAGGGGCGCTTTATCACAGTAGAGAAGTGCTTTGACTTGGTGGGGTTTCGGGGTGACTTCCCTAACATCACGGCACAATTCACTAACCGCCAGTGGCATGTCTTTGTCAATCCTCTTTCATACTTCTACACTAGCCTAGTGCCCGAGTTCTATGCATCAGACTAGGCCAGACAGGAGAGCATGAAGCATAAAGGTAAGTTTGACAAATTCCCCTTCCTTCCCTCAGTTTTGGTGAGGGGTGTGAAAGTTTACATCACACCGGCGGCCATCAATTCTTTATTTTGGGAGGATGAGATTGACTCCAGAACTGAGTTTGCATCTAGAATCACCAACAAAAAGGATTAGTTCAGTTGGATAGCTCCTATTATTATCGCCGACACACCTTTCTGGGCTTCTATGAGAGGTAAGAATTCCATATATGGCTTGAAGTTTGAAGCCAAGTTATGGCTTGATTTCATTTTCGGTTGTATTAAGCCCTCAAAGAATGAGCAACGGGTAAATCTGGAGGCGGCCATCCTCATCACTTGCATTATGATAGGGGTCCCCATAAACTTTGGGGAAATAGTGGCTATTCAAATGAAAAGAAAGGCAAGGCAAGCTGGAATTTCAATGCCCTATGTTGTGCCCATATCCCATCTTTGCCTTCGAGCAGGAGTGCCACTTTTCCTAGATGAGGCTCCCAGCTCCGCTATCAGTGTGATCACTATTGATAGGAAGAGGGACGCGGATGCTCCCACGAGCAAGCAGAAGTGGATGCAAGCTTTTGAGGTCCCCAAGGAGTCCATCTCCCATGGTTTAGAGTAGGCCCCCATTTCCACCGATCTCAACATGCCACACCCCAAGGCACCGGACCATACTTCTGGAGAAGCACCTGTTAGGGGAGCCTCATCTCCTTCCATATGTTCTCACCCAAGCGGCCTCCACAAGCTCACAGAGATCACACAGTCCCACAAGAACCAACTCCAAAAATTGGCTAAAGTCTCCTCGCTCTAATTGCTAGGGCTATGGAAAAGGAGATGAAGTCGATGTATGATAGCTTGAGAAAGTTGTGCTCTCATGTGAATTTTGTGCAGGGAGCTGTCACATCTCTCCATTTTGAAGTTAGGGAATGGAAAGGTCAGGTGTCAATGGAGGTTCCCGACATAAGTGTGCTTGATGTAGTTATGGTTGCCCTGTCTACAGCCCTAGGCCCCATAGATGACTTGTTCAAGGGCTTAGGGGATAATGAGGAGGATTTGGGAGATGATGGCCATGATGTGGATGTTGCGGCCGAGGACGATGATAATAGTGTGTGACCACTTCAGGGAGTTCTTACCATCACTTTCTTTGCATGCATACATTGGGGACAACGTATTATTTAAGTTGCGGGTGGAATAAGTGTATCTCTCTTATGGTTATTGTTGTTGATTTTTGTGCAATTGTCGGGCTTTTATTGATGATGTTGATGTTTCCCTTATCGGGCTATTGTTTTGGAATTGTTGTTGGTTGTTGAGCCTTTGTCGGGCTCAGGATGAATGAAATGAAAAAAAATTATTCTTGATTGTTAGTGAAAATGATTAGGTCTTTGTTTAAATTGCAAAAAATTTCATGACCAAAGTTTGATTTTCGTCTTCGTGAATAGTAGTTAGTGAATAAACTCTGAGGGTTTTCTTTTTACCACAGTTCTTTCCCAAGGAGCAATTTCTTTTTCTTTTCTTTTTCAATTGTTGAACTGGATGACATTTTTCAATGATAGATTGTTAGGCCACTATCTTATGGGAAATGTTTTTGAGTTTTGTTGAAATTATTTTTGAGAGGTACCACCAAAAATTTTGGTGTGGCATGGAAAAATGAATTTGGAAGAAATGGGGCATTTGAAATGGAAAATATAGCACTCTCTTGTCATTCATTGGACCTTCCTTATTTGTCTTTTTGATTCACATGCTCAATTGTCTTAAGTCATAATCTGGTTGTAGTGATGAATTGTGTGAACTCCTTGGAGTGTGATGCCTCGTGTGGTGAGGTTGATTGAATGATTCTCATTCATATATGATTGTCTAGAACTTGCCCTAAGTGTGGCTCAAGGAGAAATCGTAGATGTAGCTCAACTTAGAACATGAGTTTAGGATCTCTATTGCTAGTCACTTCACCCAAAATGACCTCCTTAACCATCTTCCTTTTCTAGCCAATATTAAGCCTTTGAAATGTTTTTCATGGAAACCACATTACAAGCCCTATGACCCTTTTTAATCAATTTCTTTGGCACCCATCCTCCCTAGTTGCTAATGGCGAAAGAATGAAAAATAAGGCCTCAAGCCCAAGAAATAGGGAGAGGTAAGGGAATAAGTGGAAATGAGGTAAAACCCTAAGTTTTGGGGTTTACAAGAAAAGGGAGAAATGTGAGAGCTTCAATATGAGGTAGGACCAAATTGTGATTAAAATGAATGAATTGGTTGGTTGAAGAACCTTGAATCATTGAAAGAGAGAGAATATTTAAAAGGTATTACCTCTTGCTTAAATGAGGCTGAATGTGAAATCCAAAGGAATAATAAGGGTGGCCCTTGCTAAACAAAATAAGAAAAATAATGAATAAGGAGAGATAACAAAGTGATTTCAATAGAGGGAGGGAATGTTGCAATTGTTCGCAAAAAGGCATTAGGGAGTTTCTAACCACTAGAACTCATTGTTTATCCTACCTTAACTCCTAGCCTTCATTATGACCCACAAGTCCTAATCGATTTCTAGTGTAGCAACTCTACATTAGTGGAGAGTTACACGAAGGGTAAGTCTATGGGTCAAGTTGTGTACATGGAGAATTTCATCATGAGAGTAAGTGTTATTTTCTTATTTATAATCCCTTGTGTGTGCATCGCTTGATGATGAAAAGGGATTCTCTCTTCGCGTGAGTGACATCACCCCCTTAGAGAACATGCTTGTATTGGTGTAAAGATGTGATTGGGACATGAGTGTTGCAAGCTTCAAGGAAAGCTTTGAATGTGAATTTGCAGTGATTTAAGATGTTATGTGTGCTTGTTTTGATAAACCATGCCCTTGATTTGAAGAATGAAAACATTTTTGAATCATACTTATTTATTGTAGTTACCTCTTGAAACTTTTGCATATTTTGGTGGAGTCTCTTCTCTTTCCCTTGAGTAAGTGAGCAAAGTTGGATTGTCTTAGGCTCAATGGTCCTTGGTGCATAGACTCATGTAGTAAAACATATTGTTCCATTTGCTCAGCTGTAAAGAATTGCATTACTTGAGGACAAGCAATGGTTCAAGTTTGGGAGTTTGATGAGTTGGTAATTTACCAACTCATTAGGCTCTTAGTTATGAATTTTTGTTTAGTTTTGAAGTCATTTAGGTGGATTTTATTCCCTTTCTCCTTGATCTTTGCAGGTACATAACTTGAGTAGAGGAAGCATGTAATTTGAGATAAAGATCGGCACTCCACCAGTGGACACTGGCAAAATGCAAGTTAATCGCAGATGCTCACTGTGCTAAAGATAATTGTCTACCGACGGACCGCGGATCAGCACCGGTGGAAGTGGGACTGCTCCAAAACTCACTCACTAGATGTGACAGATGGGTGGACCACGGATCAGCACCAGCAAAACCGGTGACTCCTAAGTGATGGTCGTCAGAAAAGGGCAAAAGCATCCAACTTAGAAAAAGAGGACCATTTGTACCCAACTTTTGTACCTTTCTAGAAAGATGAGGGACTGAACATTCCATTGCATAGAGTAGTAGAAAGTAGAGAGTGGTAGATAGAGTTTTTGAATTGAATTATGGAGAGAGAAGTCTTCAGCTTCTTCTTTGAAAAGGTAGAGAAAAACTCCATTAGAGACCAGAACTTTGTTCTTGAATTTTCTTACTCATTTTTTTGAATGGATATTGAATTATTACTTAGTGCAATGTTTTCTTCTACTTACATGAGTGGCTAAATTCCTTGCTAGGGTGTGTGAATGATTAGGGTTGATTTGGATTCGGTATTGTTTAACTGATATTAGATTTACTCAATTGGTAATTCTAGTGTTCCCTCTAAGTTTTAATCTATATACTCATAGTTGCAAATGTGGGTTTTCTTTACTTAGTCTAATTTTTCTTGAAAAAAGAGATTTAGAGTATGGGTCAGAAAAGACTAGTGGGTAATTGGGTGTTGATCATGTGGGGTTGGGCTAGAGATAGCTAAAACCCATTGTCACACACCCATTAAGAATCAAAGCTAGAAATACTTTGATTCTTACCCAAGTTACTATGGTTGTTCTGAAAAGAACTTTGGAGTTTGAGAAAATTCGAGGCATAAGGCGCCGAATTGGCTGAAAAATGTCTAGTACCACCTCGTCCACAACTAATTATACTATTGAGTAATGCTAGGAGTTGTTAGTAACTCCAATCTGATGATGCCCCGTTAATATCACACCCCTAGTATTCTCTCCTTTGGTATTTTCTATGTGTTGTCCCTGTTTTCGTGTGCGAATTTTCAGTTCAATTGACAAGTTGTGATTCCCCCAATCTTTATTTTATTGTTTTCGAGATATTGATGCAAGTTACTTCAATTTGATAGACAACTCTTGCGTGATCAACTACTATTCCCTGTACGATTCGACCCCGACACTCTTCGGGTATATTTGTTTCGCGAATGACCATTTACACTCCATCCTTATGAGGAGTGAATTTGAATGTTAGCAGTTTCACTTCAACCAATATCAATTTGTTCCAAATTAACTATCTTGAAACAGTAGCTCAAGTCATACAATGACCCATAAAGGTCAAGGCTTTGTTGTAATTCTCCTTTTCTAATCTCTACTTATCTAGATTCAAGTAAGTAAAGAATTTGGGGAAGTCCTAACATTGCGCTCCATTATGAAACATTAAAGATGAAGAGAATACAATACAAGCATTAGCACTGGTGTAGAATCACTTTGTGCAAACCCTAGTTTGTTAATTCACCATGGTTCCCACAATCCTAGTTGTGGAGGTTTTAGCCTCTCATGATTGTAAGAGAATTATATGCATTCATAGACAAACATATAATTTAGAAATTGTAGAGATGACTAGAAGAAAACCCACTTGGGTATTGCAAAAATTAATGAAGATCAATTCAAGAACAATGGGAAAATCAATTTAAGAAATTCTCCCCAAAAGTTTTCCTCAATATTCCTAAAAGCCAAATATTTCTCCCCAGAGTCGAATTTTGTTCCTCTCCTAAAAAAATAACCTAGAAAAGTATTTATACAAATAATTAGAAACTTTTCCTATATTAACAGGAAACTACTAAATTGTCGTCGACTTCACTTATGACCCGTAACATGATTGTATGAGTCATACCTTCACTCGTACATTGGTTGGCTCTTCTGATTTTGGAAGTGTTGGAAGCTGGTATGACTCATACCATAAACCTACAAGTCGTACTATCTTGTTATGGTTTGAACCTTAGTGTTCTAGCATCCTCTGAATCGTTTCACGAGTGGCTTGTTACAACTCATACCTTTATCCTACGACTCATGTCTTCTTGTCGTAAATTGAGATCTGCCATTCTTCAATTCTTCTAAAGTTTACCATGGTTCCTTGGTACGGGTCGTAGGTTGATAATACAATTCATGGTTGCTACCTATACCAAGAGACTGACTCAGTGCAATTTCCTCCGAACTTTATCATGACTGCCATGGTACGGCTCGTACCAAGAGTCGTACTTTGACACTTCGATTCAGCATATATTCTAGACTTCTCCGCGATTCTCAGTATGGCTCGTACCAAGATGGTACGACTCGTATTGAGGTTCGTACTTATCCCTTTTTCTATATTTTTTCACTACTTTTGTACATTTCAACTCTAACACCTAATTTCCCTGAAAACAAAGTAAATGTTCATCAAAGTCCATTCTTATTTCCTCATTTTAAGCATTGAAAGTGTTGTAAACCCACAACACATCAACGTTGCATCCTTAACCCAAACGAGATGGTACACATAGCCTTTAGAAATCAACTTCCTAGCCTTGAGATAGGAAACAAAGCGACCTTTCGGCATAGCTAAACTACCTTTCCATTCTTGGACCGGCTCACCCGAAAATCAAAACTCTACCATACGGGTTCTTCAATTTATTGAGGCATAACATGCTTATAACCAATCCACACTAAATATAACATCAAAATAGGTCATGTCTAACTCTACTAGATCGGCTGAGGTGACTTTCTAAAGGACTGTGACAAGGCAATTTCTGTATACCCCTCGCGCTATAACTGAGTCACCGATTGGAGTAAAGACTGAGAAGGGTTCTAATAGGATTTCGGGACTGATCCAAAAATAATAGCAACATAAGGAGTCACAAAAGATAAGGTATCGCAAGATGGAATACTCATAATATACCAGTGACCACATCAGGAGAGAACTCCTGCTCCTAACGAGATGAGAGGGCATAAAATTTGTTCTGACACTGACCACCACCTGCACTAGTGGGTGCACCTTGATGAGTTGAGCGTGGTGGTGGAGCTGCTGAACTGGTGGCTGGGCCACGGCCTCCACTATGGCCCTGGCTAGCTGAAGGACATTTTCTGAGCAGATGTCCGGGCTTCCCACAGTCAAAACATGCAACTAAACTCGCTAGGCACTCTTTAGTGTGCCTCCTACCACACCTGCTAAAAACTAGAATGCTAGGCCCTCTTCACATGCTCCACTGACCTCTGAAGCCTGATTCTCTACCCCTCTGATCACGCCTAGGTCTATACAGAGCACTGGATGATGATGGTGCTAGGGTTGATGACCTCTAGTAGGATTGCTGGTGATATCCTACATCAGACCTTTGCTAGGACTATCCATAACTCCCTAGCCTAGCCCTGTTGGCCTCTCTCTCCTTCTCTTTTATCTAATCTGCCTCTATCTATTGGGTGTATATGACCAATCGTGAGAAGTCTAGATCACTATTTATCATAGCAGTCCTGCACTGCTTGTCCAGCGAGTCTAATACTCTGCTCATATACCTTCTAGTATGAGCCTTCTACTCTACAACCATCTCTGGCACATACTTGAACAACCGGATAAACTCCAAAGGATACTCTTGGATAGTCCTATGGTACTACTTCAAGTTAATGAACTCCGCCACCTTCGCCTCCCTAAACTCTCTAGGTAAGAACCTATCCAAGAAGGTAGTCATGAACTTATCCCAACTAATGGGTACTACTCCCACTACTCTAGCATCCTTTAACTGACGGTACCACATGTAAGAAACCCCTTCAGCTGATAGAAGGCTACATCCACACTATCCTCTCCAGTCACCCCTATAATCTGGGTGATCTTCTGCACCTCCTCAATAAACTAATGTGGGTCCTCACCCACTTTCGAACCCAGAAACTTAGTTGGATTCATCTTGAGAATGTCTCAAACTCTAGTTGCTACTGCATTCCTATTTTGAGGAACATGAGCCACTGCCAGCTGATTTACCTAAGCGATCATCGCCCTGTGCCAACATCTGAAATGCCCCTCTAAACTCGATATGAGTGACCTGCTCAGGAATAAGACTACTCAATGTGGACTTCAGACACCCTAGGACACTCTAAACCTTTGGTCTAATACCAAGTTTTTCATGACCCGAGCTGAGGCCCAAGACCGAAAAACGGGACCTAGAACCATGAATGGCTCCAAGTTGACCCATGGCATGAATATAGAAACTAAAGAGCATTTATTAAAGTGGAAACTGATAACTTATACATGAACAGGCTGAAGTATGAATAACATAACAATCATAAATAGAGTCAACACTTGACAAAGCAATAAATCTACAAAATGTTAGATAAGCCTCTAAACTGTCTGATGAGCTGATGGGACAACACCCCTAACTAGCTCGCTAAAGTCTGAAACTCAAATAACATAATCAAATGTCAAACTAAATTTCCTCATAAGATAAGGACTCACCAACAATGGAAACTGAGCTAAACTGCATAGAAAGCTGGACTAACAACGGAATTGAGTCTGATCGCTTGGACCTGTATCATGAAACAATACATCATAGAGTATGCGGTCAGTACTTAGAATGTACTGAGTATACAAGGTAACTACAAAATTCTGAACAAATGTTAACTAAAATCATGCATATAACCATATATCATTAGATCATAAGACTAGGGACTGCATGTTGAAATCTGAATCTGAACAAATGTTAACTAAAATCATGCATATAGCCATTAACTTCTCCCTTTTTGTTCTTTGGTTGTGTCAGGAATGCAAAAAGTTTGAGATGTGGAAAAAGTCTAAAGAAGCCAAAACAAGGCACATGCGTCAGACCTACAAAATGCAGGTGCCACTCTGCAGTATGCAGGTGTAGCGCATGCCTTAGCCAAAATACCTGGAAGGAAAATTTTCATAGTTGTGCACCTGTGCATCATTGATTAGTTGGCAATTTACCAACTCATTAGGCTTTTAAACATAAGCTTAATCTAGTTGTCAAGTCATTTAGGAAGGTTTTATTCCCTTTCTCTTTGATTTTTGTAGGTATTCAATTTAAATAGGTAAAGCGAAGAAATTGAACAAAAAGCATGGCGCTGGAAGAAAAGGACCTGTATTTCACGGGATAACACCTGCAAATGTAGGTTAAATGAAGGAACACACTGCTTTGAAGTTGAAGGAACACCTGCGGAATGCAAGTCAGCACCTACGAAACGTAGGTGCACACACCAAACCATGACTAGACTTTCTGGCCTAGAGCTGCGAAGTAAGTTGTGCCTTGTGAATGGGCACCTGCGAAATGCAGATGCTGCACAAGTGAGGTCATCACCAAATGGGAAAAATCATCAAGCAAAAGAAAAGAGGTGTAGTTTTTCCCTATTTTTGTACACCTTTTGTAAATAATAGAAGATTCTATTCCATGCCATTGCATTTAGGAGTTATGTTTGAATTAAATTCTTAGAGAAAGAACTAAGAGCTTTTTCCTTTATCTTCTTCATCTTTCTAAGGTAAAAAAACTCCACTGAAGAACAAAATTGAGCTTGAAGTTTCTTCTTAATGATGAATGATATTAATTCCTTTATTATTTTAATTTATTGTTCTTCATTTATGAGTAGCTAAACCTCTTTCTTGGGTTGTTGCACGATAGGGGCTAAAATGGATTGGGTGTTGCTAGTTTAATCTTAGAATTACTTATTTAGCATAAATCCATTGTTTTCTCTAAATTATAAGGAAATATCTATAATTGGAAGTGTAGATTGTTCTTACTTATTTTATTTTCGCTTGAAAAAGAGAAATAGGATATGGGTGAGAAAACAATGGTGGGTATTTGGATTTTGATTGTGTGGGATTGGGCTAGGATAGCTAATAACCACTTTCATACACCCATTAAAGAATTAAAGATAGAGATAGTTCAATTCTTACCAAGTTGTTGTGGTTGAAGTGTATAGGACCTTGGGGTTTGAGAAAACCCAAGGAAAAAGACGCCCAATTGATTTAGAAATATCATGTGCCGCCTTGTCCATGACTATTTATGGTTGTAAGTAATGCTTGATTTTCTAGCTAACCCCAATCCCATCAATGTCCCATCAATAGCACACCCCTAGTATTCGCTTAGATTGTTACTTCGAAGTTGGTTGCCATGTTTTGTTGTTGAGTTTGAATTCATAGTATGCTCTTGCAAATCCCTAATATTTACTTTCCTAGTTTTAATACAATAATGCTATTTGATTCAAATTGATAGATGACTTTTGTTGTTATTAATGTTCATTCCCTGTGGATTTGACCCCAACTCATGAGTTGGGTAATTATATTGCAATGATCTTGTACACTCTCTCCTAGCGAGGAGTGGATTTGGACGTCATCAATTTTGGCCCCATTGCCGGGGAATGAGATTTAATAACCTTTAGTTTTTTGTTGATATGAACTATTTAAGCCTCTTTTGCAAATTTATATTTGTTGTTGTTTTTCACTGCTTGTTTAGGTTGGATCTAATGAGCCACGACTCACAAGTGGGTTATGTGGATGGACACATGGACCAAGATGAGGATGAGCCTATGTTGCCTGATATAGCGGGTGCCATTCATCTACCACCTACGATAGGGAATGCAGTTTTTCATGTGACTAGCACTATGTTGCACTTGTTACAAATGAAAGGACTCTTTGGAGGGAAAACAAGCGAGGACGTTAACATAATCCTTCGCAACTTCCTTGAAATTTTCTAGCCCTTCAATATCACCAATATTAGCAAAGAGTCGATTCAACTAAGGCTTTTCCCATTCTCATTGACTGGAGAAGCCACCATTTGTCTAGAGGAGCTACCCCTGGGGTGTATTACTTCTTGGAAAGAGTTTATATAGGCTTTCTTGGGTAGATTCTTTCCTCCACCAAGGATGTTGCAGTTGAGGGATGACATCACCAACTTTAGACAACTCCCGAGTGAACCTCTGCATGAGGCTTGGCTCAGATTCAAAAAGAAAGTTGCAATATGTCCAAACCATGGGTTACCAGATGGAGTTCTTCCTCAAAGATTCTATCACTTACTTGACTCAATCAATATTGTCACTCCCCACCTTGGGAGGCAGAACTGGCACCTAATGCCATACTGGACTTAGAGTCGACCTGGCTAGGCACATATACCTCTAGTACATACCAGCAGCATATAATCGAGAAAACAATCAGCTATATCTCAGCACAAAACATAACCTTAGCACGATGAGGCCGCAACATAAACCTGCACAAAAAAAAGCTAAACTAACAATTGCAATAATGATATTATCCTATGCGGGCCGACAAAACCACCATGCTGTCTAAATCATAAACAAGGGAAGGAAGGCGCCCCTAAAACACAATACAAGCCAACAAGGTTTCCAACAGATAACAAAATTAGGCCCCACACAACACTGTAGTCTGCAAGCCTCTAAAGAGTAAAATACTGGTCGAGACAAGGGCCCAGCCTAGCCAAATGCTATACAACAAGAGATAGGCAAACCTCTAACATTTGGCAACTCATAAAAAAGTAGCTAGCCAATCTTCTGGATCTGAATAGCTACTAATAAGGTCTCAAACCATGTCTGTCTAGACATGCAAGCAAGTATGCAGAGCCTCATGCATGGGATTCAGGATAATATGTATCGAATATGTAAGGAAAAATAATAATAATACCGTATCTGAGTCGTCTGGTCTCCTGCAACTGTATCTGAGCTGTCTGGGCTCTCGTAATTGTATATGAGTCGTTTGGGCTCTTGAAACTGTATTTGAGCTGTCTGGACTCCTATAACTATATCTGTAGCCCTTACAGATGACATGTACATGGGAAACTATATGAATAGCCAGAGGCATTAGCCCCATTACAATAGTTTATAAGATCCCCGCTTAGGATATCACATAGTCTACCAGACTTTTAACGGCTAAGGTGGTCTCCTGAGCGACCAATGCAACTAACTATAAGTCGACAAAGCTAAACAGTCCTTGTTAGTAGGTATTTTACCCAACAAGCTATCACCCCATTCATTAGGCAACCCTAGTGCCACTGACTCATAGATAAGACTGTATTATCAAGATTCTAGCTCTGTAAGCATCAAGGTATGCCAACGGCCTATAGGAGAGCTTCACTACGTATATAGGCATCAATAGGAAGTTATATTGCCAAGCTACTCCCTATTCTTCCTTACAGCTATCCACATAGTTCTATGGCCTCAGTACGACAGTAAAACACTACTAGTCTCTTTAGACAATAAATGAGGGAACAAGGAATCTTTATGTCGCTTATAGCGATAGTTAAAACAGAATATACTCTTCCCAATAGAGGATACTATGTTACCATCTCAATTCGTCTCATAGAAGCTAATCACAACATATACAAGCACAAGATATTACAAAGGTACAAGTCATATTAACTATATAATGAGAATAACTTGTCGAAAGAGGTTAGCCTTAATATACCTCAATTGATAAAATCTTGCTTAATCAATCCTATTTGGATCCAAAACTCATAATCCCTCCATATTCTAGCTTTTACATCAAGGGAACAAGGCTATCCTAATTGAGAAGTCAAGCTAGCAACATTAACCCGGAAAACACGACGATACAAGTTATAACAAGTCTAATCCGACAAAATCTCCCAAATTCTTATAAATTAGAAGGGTAGAATTACTTACTATTACTCACAAACGTCCTACACTTGAATAGAGATGATTTCTATGTCTTCTACTCTGTAGGGCTCAATCAAAAATGGGCCAACATCAAAGATTCAACTCTGTAGATATGTTCTTCATAGGCTTGGGATTCACTACCCAAGAAAAATTTATAATTAGACTAGGTTTGATGGCGTAATTTGCCTTTAATAGATGAGAAAGTAGGGAGAAACTTCGTTGGGCTTGAACATGCCGATTTTAGGAAATGTTTAAATTAAATAACATTTCATCACTTATATATATAAGTTGGGGGCGATGGGTCTAGGGCGTGTCATGCAGCTCCCTACGTTGCATGGCTGCCGCGTTACGTAGCTCCTTATGCTGCAAGGCTATCATGTCACACAAGCCTTCGTGCTGTAGGGCTACCGTGCCGTGCAGGCCCTAGCAGCCTTGTCGACTTGCTCGTCAAGTCGTCCTCTACTCCCATCTCTTGGGTACTTTTTCATGATGTCATCCATATATCTTCTCATTCCTTGAGAACACGCACATACATAAACTACAAGTACCGAACAAACATATACTAACTTCATTTAATGACAAAAATTTTCTTGGGGTGTAACATCATCCCCCCCTTAGGGACATTCATCCTCGGATGTAATCTAATCTCAAGAGACTTAATTCTTCCGCTTTCCTGAAAATTTTGGTAGAGTCTCCCTTGTAATATGGACTCAAGAAACCTGAAACATAGAAAAGTCCAAAATAGGCACCTCACAAGACGCTACCAACAATTGAATAATATAATTCTACAACATATATGTAAGGAACTGACAATAATAGCAACAAAAGTAACAATACAACATTTGAGAACTACCTCACAATTGTAACCACATGAGTATAGTATACTATCATCATGAGGCTTGGAACAGGTGAAGATATCTAGTCTGTATCGTCCTCGGCTTCCCAAGTCATCTTCTCTACATTTTTGCTCCTCCATAAGACTTTAACAGAGTCTATATCTTTGGTCTTCAATCTATGGACCTGCCGATCTAGTATAGCTATTGGAGTCTCCTCGTAGGACAACCCTTCTGTGACCTGAACATCCTCGACTGGAACAATTCTAGAAGGATCTCCTACGCACTTGCGTAACATCGATATATGAAAGATTGGATTTTCTCCAAAGGAAATTCTAACTCATAGGCAACTTGGCTAATCTTTCGGAGGATCCGGTATGGCCCGATGAATATAGAGATAAGCTTTCCCTTCTTGACAAATATCATAACGCCCTTCATTGGTGAAACTTTCAGGAATATCCAATCATCAACATCAAACTCTAAGTCTCTGTGCCGTACATCAGAATAGGACTTTTGACGACTCTGGGATTTCAATAAACTCTCTCTAATGAGTTCAACTTTCTCTTCTGACAGATGTATCATGTCAAGTCCAATCAACCCTGACTGACCTACTTCAAACCATTCTATGGGTGATCTGTATTTCCACCCGTATCAAGCCTCATAAGGAACCATTTTGATGGTAGAGTGGTAACTGTTATTATATGCAAATTCAATAAGAGGTAGGTGCTCATCCTATATTCCTCTGAAGTCTAGCACACATGCTTGTAATGTATCTTCGAGCATCTGAATAGTGTGCTCAGCTTGGCCATCTATCTGCGAATGAAAGGTTGTACTCAAATTAACTTGTGACCTCAAGCCTTTCTGAAAGAACATCCAAGACCTAGCCATGAACTGGCCCCTCTATCAGAGATGATAGACACTGGAACACTGTACAATTGGACTATCTCCTTAATGTATAACTCAGCATAATCTACAGCTGAAAACTTCATCCAGACTGGCTGGAAATGAGCTAATTTTGTCGGCATGTCCACAATAAACCAAATGGAGTCAAATTTACACTTGTTCTGAGGTAAGCCTGTAACAAAATCTATATTGATTGCTTCCTACATCCATATAGGCACGGCTATCTCCTGAGTCAAGAAACTAGGTTTCTGATGTTTTGCTTTTACTTGCTAGCAATTGGGACACTGTGCTACAACTTAGCAATATCTTTCTTCATCCCATGCCACCAATAGATCTCTTTTATCTCATGATACATTTTTGTCGAACCCGGGTGAAGAGAATAGCGGGAATAATGTACCTCTACCATAATATGCTGTCGAAGCCCTGCCACATGTGGAACGCAAAGTCGACCTCTAAATCCCAGGACTCCATCCCCTATTATTTCAAAGGCTAATAACCCTTCTTGTTGAACCTTATTTTTGAGCTATACTAGGCTTGGGTCTTCATACTAGCATTCTTTCACATCCACCATCAAAGATGACATTGTAGTATTCTGAATCACGAGCCCATTATTATTTGAATCTACTGCCCGAACTGCTCAGTGGCTAACTAGTGCATCTCTCAAGCCATTTTCCATTTTTCTGGCATTAAATATGATAAACTACCCATGGATCTGCGACTAAGGGCATCAACTACAATATTAGCCTGTCCTGGGTGATACAAGATATTTACATCATAGTCTTTCAGCAACTCTAGCCAATGATGTTGTCACAAATTCAATTATTTCTACATAAAAACATGCTAGAGGCTTTTGTGATCAATGAAGATGTCTACATGAACACCATACAAGTAATGCCTCCAAATTTTCAAAGCGTGAACAACTGCAGCTAATTCTAAATCACGGATAGGGAAATTATTCTAGTTTTTTCTCAGTTGCCTCAAAGCATAGTCAATTACCTTGCCATGCTGCATCAGAACACATCCTAACCCACTGCTTGAAGCATCACAATACACAGCGTAGGCCTATGAACCCTCTGGTAGGGTTAATACTGGTGCAGAAGTCAGCCTATTTTTCAATTCCTAGAAACTTTGTTCACAAGCCTCAGTCCACTAAAACTTAGCTACTTTATAAGTCAATTTTGTCAATGGTGCTGAGAGGGCAGAGAATCCTTCCACAAATATTCTGTAATACCTGGCTAATCCCAGGAAGCTACGAACCTCAGTTGGAGTTTTGAGTCTGGGCCAAGTTTTTATAGCCTCAATTTTCTGCAAATCCACTTGAATACCTGCATCTTATACCATATGGCCCAAGAAAGCCATAGAATTTAACCAGAACTCACATTTTGAAAACTTCGCATACAACTTGTGATTTCTGAAGATCGTAAGTAGTATTCGCAGATGATTTCTATGTTCAGCTTCTGAATGTGAATATACAAAAATGTCATCAATTAACACTATCGCGAACAAATCTAGATATGGCCTGAATATACTGTTCATCAAATCCATGAATACTGTTGGGGCATTTGTCAACCCAAAGGACATAACAAGGAACTCAAAATGTCTATATCTGGTTTTAAAGGCTATTTTTGGAATATCCTTCTCTCAAACCCATACCTGGTGGTACCTTGACCTTAAGTCAATTTTCGAGAAATCTTTTTCCCCCTACAACTGATCAAACAAGTCATCTATTATTGGTAGGGGATATCTGTTCTTAATAGTAACTTTATTTAACTATCAATAATCTATACACATTCACAATGAGCCATCTTTCTTTTTCACAAACAAGACTAGCGCACCCCACGGTGAAGCACTAGGCCTAATGAAACCCTTATCTAACAAGTCTTTTAGCTGATCCTTCATTTACTTCAGCTCGGCAGGATTCATTTGGTATAGAGTAATAGATATGGGTTGGGTATCTGGTAGCATATCAATGAAGAAGTGAGTTTCTCATACTGGGGGAATACCGGGAAGCTCATATGGAAATACATTGGGGAACTCACTAACTACTGGAATAGATTGAAGAGTCGGGGATTTTGCCCGCACATCCGGAGCCCTAACAATACAATAGGAGAATCCCTTTGTGATCAGTTTTCTTTCCTGAAGATAGGATATGAACTTACTTTGCGGTGTAGCTGTATTTCCTTTCCATTCCCACATTACCTCTCCTAGGAAGTGGAACCGAACGGTCTTTGTCCAGTACTCCACATTAGCATTACATGGTGCTATCCAATCCATGCCCATAATTACATCAACTCAATCATTTCTAGCTCTACTAGGTCTGCGGAGGTTTGGTGGCCAATAATCTCCATCATACAACCTTGATAGATTCTCTGGGTGACAATAGATTCACCCACAGGTGTAGACAGAAAAAATGGCTGCTGGAGTAACTATGGTACTATACCAAACTTCTGTGCCACTAGAGGAGTAATATAAGACAAGGTAGAGCCTAGATCTATCAAAGAATAAACTAAGTGGGAGAAAACATTCAATGTACCTGTCACAACATCTAGCGACGCCTCAGAATCTTGTCACCCTACTAATGCATAAATACGATCCAGACCACTACTAAAACTGGATGCTCCTGATCTACCACTACCTCTGCCTACTGGAGCTGAGGGCCTATGCCCTGCAGAAGGTACTGGAGCATGTGAACCTGCTAGGACCTACTCTGTTGGTCCCGATCACTATGATTCCTAGTCAAGCAATCTCTCATCATGTGACCCTCTTGTCCATATGAATAACAGGTAGTGGAGCCATATCTGCATCTCCCAATGTGTCGCCTACTACAAGTACTACAACATAGTATAACTGGCCTCATCAGATCTAGGCCCGTCTACTATTGTGAGCCTAACACTCATCAACTCTCATCGCGACCTGATTACCCACGACAATCTGATTTGTTGCCTGGTTGCTGCTGGAATGGGTCCCTAGGTGGCCTAACTTACAAATGAAGCCTTGGTCCACCTTAAAACTCTTCCTGAAATTCAGTGGGTCTAGCTCTCAGACGTTGCTCCCGAACTGCCCTTTCGACCCATACTGATAGCAAAGGCTTGAATTCATGAGATATCCATATCTTCTTATAACGTAGCTTTAATACAGGACCTTCACATAGTTTGGTGCAAGCCCTATAGTAAACCAATGTACCCTGGCTGGCATAGTATCCACAAATACTGGCTTATATCTAGCCAAGGAATCAAATCTTAGTGCATATTCCCAAACGCTCATCCTTCCCTACTCTAGATGTAAGAACTTCTCTACTCTAGCCTGCTTAATCTTTCAAGGCAAGTACTATCTATGAAAGCTTCAAAGAAGCTAGTCCATGTAGGTGAAGGTATATCTCTACCTCTGGACCTTTCCCAAATCTCGTACCACAGAGCTACTATCTCTCATAGTCGGAACACTACTAGCTCAACTAGCTCTGTGGATGAAGCATGCATGACCTTGAAGATCCTCTGTAACTTATCTATGAAGTTCTAAGGGTCCTCTTCATGGTCTATCCCTTTAAATTGTGGAGGGCTCAAGGCAAGGAAATCATGAGATCTCGAGCTTTCGGGCCCTTTAGTAGGCTTGGCAATAACTCATACTACTGGCTAAAGCTGAGCAGCTATCATTTGAGCCAACATACATACTCCTAAGATCCTGGTCTGAGGGTGTAGGAAGAACTGGAAGTGATATCGGCACTTTTGTTGCTCTCAGAGTTTCCTGGTGCTCTAGAGAACGCTGAGGGGATTGAGAGGAAGTCTCCTTTTTACCCTCAGGCTGGGCTATCCCCAACATTGGCACCCTGGTGATACCTCCCCTGCTGTTGTATCTAACTCACGACTGGCTATGATCTTTCTTATATCATACATCTCTGTAAACAGACATAACAATATAAGCTTAGGGACTCAACCCTATATAACTCAGCTCTATAGCACAATCTGAGAAGAAGGAGGGGTAACCATGCTATTAGGCCTCATAGTTTCATGCTTATAAAATGTGGTTCATAACACATTTATAAACAATACTTTACTAGACATGGCTTGTGAGTCCCTAGGATGCTACTTTGCTCTGATACCAAGTTTGTCACTGATGTTTCTCAAATTACACATCGTAATGATATATAAAGCGGTCGATATCAAATATATAACCCAACCAAGGTTGGAGTAGAATCCCACAAGGAATATGGTGAGGACCTTAGTTAATGCATTTAACTATGACTATTGGCTTACGTATTTCCTATGGGGGAAATTGTAAACGAAATAATAGAAAATAGTAGAGTAACGAGTAAATCCTTGATTTAAAATTGATTAAATTCAAAGAATGAGTTGACTGGGATTGTGTTCCCCATAACTTCATAACCACAAGTCGTTTTATACTAGTGATATATTTCGGTGTTTAACATGCAATATCTATAATTAACTTCACCTAAATGGTTGGTCCCCTACTTAGATAATTATCACCACGCAACTTGATCTGTATGGAGATGTATACTTGATTTATCCTTACCCTTTGATATTGGATTAGCTATTCCCGAACAAGGTCAAGCTATTAGATGAGGATTGATAGCCTCAAATTTCCGTTGTTAATCCTTTTTCCCATTCATTACTCCCCTTGATTCAATGAGTAAGAAAAAGGAAATTTCTAACATTTGCAACCGTTAGGAAACAATTAAAACGAAGGGAAAAACAATACATGCATAACCCCGTTCAGGATTCACTACATTTTTTTGCCTATGTTAATTCATCATGGTTCCCACAACCCTAGTTGTGAGTTTAGCTACTCATGCTTGAAAGATTGCAATCAGATATTAAGAAGAAAATCATAATTGCAACTTACAATAATTCGTAGAAGAAACCACGCGTCTTGAATAAATCAACAAGAATCTAAGATTAATACTCCAAAGTCGTTTGAATCACCAAATTCAAGAAAAAAATTATGAAACTTGTTTCTTGAATCTTAATGTTAATCAACAACTCGAACAATATAGTGCAAAGTCATAAAGATTTCATAAACTGTAAAATAAACGTACATAAAAGTATTAATATACTTAAATAAATCCTTTCCTAAATTAATAAGAAATACAGGTCGACAGTGGAAACGGGTGAGGTAACGACTCATTAGATATCCTAATGAGTCGTGGCAAGCAAAAGCTGCTCATGCTCAATTGTCATGACCCGAACATAGCCTCGGATCAAGACACAGGAAAAGAAACCCTGAGAGGCTCCAAGTCGACCCATGGAATGAACATAACGTCTAAAGTTAACATGATAAAGAAGAATTTTAACATATAATAGGGGAAGTCTACATACATATATCTATCAAGCTAAAACTGAATCAACAATGACAAGTTGATTTCTATATAACGTCTAAAAAGGCTCTAACATAACTGATGAGCTGATGGGATGACACCGCCAACTAGCTCGACAAAGTCTAAACTGAAAATACAATAATAAACTATAGATGACTGAACATCCTCAAAAGATGAGGACTCACCAACACTAGCTAGGCAGGTCTGAGAGGGAAATGATGCGATCGAGACTGATCCCTCGGACCTGTATCATGAAATGATACAACATAGAGTATGCGATCAGTACTTGAAATGTACTGAGTATGCAAGGTAAGTAAAAATGGACAGTTAACGCGTAAGAGTTCATAAGTGTAGGACAACATGATCATAAAGTAAATATCATAACATAGACATAGGGCTCAAGGATTTGAAAACATTCATAAATCAGTCGTATTCATAATCATAGGTGAAAGCTTCATTTAAACATGACCTGAGCTAAAATAACATAAGCATAACCACGCATAAATCATGAGGAACAATGGGAGGAATCATCATAACCGATACCATCATGATAGAGCATTACATGATGCCCCAACAATCTCACTCAAGTGGGAAGAGCCATCACAGGCTTGCCAGGCAAGGGACATGCATATATGATATCATGAAAAGGGGATCTATTAACTTTTGGATTTACATAAACCTACGGTGGCACGTAGTTTGGAGACACCGGCGTAATCCTTTGAACGCCGGGCTACTTGGTGCTAGAAACTACTCCCAAAAACATGCACATGAGGCTAACATCATAATCAAAAAATCATTCATAAAGTTCATGGCCAAATAAATAATAACATCATTGGTCCCCATTTAAAATACATGATTAGCCATGAACAAGGGCCCATGAATTGGCCAAGATTCATAAATTCGTAAATCATGCAATCCATGAATTCTTGTAAAACATGTATAACTTGGCATTTCATAAATCCATGATAAGTACTTGAGAGAAATCATATCATAAAGCATAAATCATAATTGGGCAAATTAAGATCAAGATCATAATGAAATCATAACACGACTTTTCATAAAACATACAAAATTGGGCAATTATTGGATTTAAATTCTAATCTATAAATTTATATTTAAAACAGTCATAAAATCTATCCATAGATCATAAAAAAAATTTAATACATGAAAGTAATTGACCCATAGATGGATAAAAGGGAATTTCACAACAATTGAAATAAACCTCACATATCATGAAACTTTAATCTAGAATCGAAATACATAGAATTGAGAGAAATTTAGGGCATGAGAATGAAAGGAACCCTAATTCATAGTCTCACATACCTGGTTAAATTGATTTCACACTCCCACTTGAAAACCCAAAGGGAATTGGAGAGAATTTGATGAAATCCCTCAAACTTGATCTTCAAGGAAGGCTCTAGGTTGCATGCATGGAGTGGGGATACTTAGAATAGGTTTATCCACCTTAAAACCATGCTAAGTGAGCTTTAAAATAGATGTAGTTTATGACCCTGGCTTAGGAATGATGAAAATACCCTTAATAAAAAACCTGAAAAATCTGCACTGCCAGTGACAACGACTGGTCCAACGGATCGTACCTCGATTCAAAAGGTCGTGGTTTCCTTTCGTCGGAGCCACTGCTCACCTCTGAGTTATGAAGTTCCTACGTACCATATCAGACTCATACCATACACCAACATATCGTTGTACCCTTCCATTACCATGACTGGGAGAAAATCCCTGCTCCTTCCTACGGGTGGAAGTAATGACCCCTCGTCACTCACCATGGGTCGTACCTTGACCATTAGTATCCTAGCCCCCAACCAACGGTCCTTACCATGAGTCATTCCATGATTCATATCTTCCCTTCTAACAATCTTGAACCAAACAACGACTCTGACCCACTACTCGTTACTTCAACCAACGGGTCGTCCTGAGACTCGCTACTTCCCAGCCTGCTCTACAGATTCTCACCATGGGCACCACTAATGGGTCAGTAATCCCACCATCGACCTGTACCATGACTTGTTCTGAGAAGAACTCTCAGATTTCTTCTACTTTCCATTTCAAATCCTGAGTCTAGTCTTAGGCACTTCCGGGGTATTACAATATCTCCCCATTAGGAACATCTTCCTTGAATGTGGGTGAACATACTGAAAAACTGTGAAAAATAAAACTACCATGCAACAAAATGAACATTTAAGATGAAAACTGATGGAGTAACTGACTCCGGACTAGAATACATGACTTAACTGAATTCACAAATCACACATACATACATTTTCATGAAGGAAACTAGGGAAACATGAACTAAACATGAAATTGATTGGGATACTGATAACTTCAAAAATATATTCTTAATTCAAGGAATATATACGATTGAAGTATCAAAATAAGTAACTCGACGAGTATCGGGTTCGAATCCCATGAGGACTAGGGAATGATAAATTCAAGTGTTGATTGAGAAATCGATATTAGCTTGCACCATATAGATTTAATATAAAAGCAAGGAAAATGGGGGGTTTAAAATTTGTAGAGAATTACACAAATTGATTTAGTGAACTAAAAGTAACAAAATCAGGTAAGTTGTCGATAATAGTGTGAAATACTAGAGGTGCGGTGTAGATGAAATACTAACTAGAACGGGATAGGCCAGGTCATCTCATAAGTTCAATGAGTGTAAATAATCTTGGGAAGTAGGTAGCCTCAGCTTCTCAGCCTATTCACTATCCCTAGCTAGAGTTTTCTCAAAATCTAGCTGCAATTTAGCTCAACTTGAATTGATTTGGATTAGCAACATCACTATTCCTAGCTATTAGCTTCCAATTAGGAAGGAGGAAGTAATTTCAGTTATTTCTAGCTTAATTTTATAATCTCTTGTCCATACCCACTACTCTATTTCCTTCTGATACTTAATTATTCTCTCTCGAGCAACAATTAAGCAAGCATACATAGACCCATATCATCATCTATGGATTTTCATTAATAGATTGAAGGGAATCTAATAGATTTACACTTAATTGAATATTATGAAGATAACTCTAGCAATACCCAATCCAATTAAGTATTCATTATCGCACACCTCTAGCTAACAATTAAGCAAGTATATAGAGGCATTTTTCAACCAAGTAACACACATAGCATCTCAAGTAATAACAACTGAAAATTCAAAGCTTGCCTTAGAGTTTGCACTCTTTGCTCTATGTCCACCATAACTCTAAATACTCTTGCATCCCTAAAAGGAATGATGTCACTCACCCAATATAAGGATCCCTATTCTCTTAGTTCCTTGATCATTTGAATGCATTCTAGGGATTAATTGGAAGAGACACTCACACTCACTCTCCCAAAAGATATCTTCGTGCATACACTTGACCCATAGGCTTTCCCTTCATGTAGTTCGCCACTAATGTAGAGTAGCTACACCTAGAATCATTTACGACCTGCGGGCTGTGATGTAGGCTTAAGGTCAGGGTAGGATGAAAATTTGACTATAGTGATTAGATCCTCCCTAATGCTTTTCGTGACATGCCTTACATCAATTTTGCTTACTCAACCTTCTTTTCCTTTCTTTTCTTGTTGATGCCTTTCCTTTCTTTAATACTCCCCCTTATAACCCCTCTTTTTCTTCCAGCCTTAGCCTTATTACCTCAAGAGGGAACACCAATTCACACAAATAGTCTTTTTCTTTTTTTTTCTTTTGTTTTTCTTTTTTTATTCATATTTTGATGCACTTTGACAAAAGATGATGTTCCCTTCACACTATGATTCTTGTCTTCCCCCTTTGTTTTACATACCCCCAAACTTAGGCTCTTGTCTCATTATTCACACTTGCTTTTCTCACTCCTTATTTCTTAGTCCTTGAGGCTTACTTCAGCACTTATCTTGTCATTAGCATTTAGGGAGAATGGGGCCAAAAGAGGTATTAAGAATGGTCTAAGGCTTGTAATGTGGTTGCCAAGGAAAGGATTTAAGGCTAAAAATTAGCTAATAAGGATTAATGATCATGGAGGGGATATGGTTAAAGTGGTTAGACAATTGAGGGCCTAAACTCATTTTTGTGGTGCAACTACATCTCGAATTTCTCCTTGAATCACATATAGGGAAAGTTCTTGACAAGATGTAATGCACAAGATTCACAAAAATATCCTCACCACACAAAGCATCACCCTTACAGGGTATACAAGAGACATTTTCCCACACAAAACATCACATTAGGCATTAAGCAAGCAAACATCATAAGTCAAACAGGGAATTTACAATGTACGACCAAGATTACTATGCTACAGTGTCAACACTTGCTCATTATCTTCATCCTCATGCCCTTATCTTCACATTTCCATTTCAACACAACAAAAATTTTAGTTGGTGCCTCTTAAAACAACTTCACAACAAATTCAAAGTGATATGGCATTTCCATTAAGAATGTTGCCACTCAATCCATCATCGGGAAAAGCCAACCCAGTTTGACAACAAAAATAACTAAAATAAAAGACTACTCTTTAGGAAAGAGTTGTGGTCAAAAGAAAACCCTTGGAGTTTTAATTTCTACCCTACTATTTACAATGGAGAGAAAAAGGAAAAGAACAATGTTTTGGGGTCATATCATGAAAAACTTATCAAGTCAAAATAAATATTTAATTCCCCAAGGGCAATAACTAATCTCCCCCACCAAACCTAAGTCGAACATTGCCCCCAATGGAAACCACATGAAAGTAGAAGACATTTCCTGATCATATTAGCGAGTGGGCCTTGGCTTCCACGTATAAGTGACAACATCAAAAAACCAAGAAGTTGTGTCTTCTATTATGGGTTGCATGGGATCTGGTGGAAGTGTGATAGGTAGACCAGGGCCTAGTGCGACCCATCTGTGAGGGTTCGAATCTCATGGTAAGATGTTGTTGCCACTCCCCCCAGAGCCCACGAAGGATTGGCATCATACACTGAATGCATTGGAGAGGGAGGAGTAGGCTGTGATAGGCCTCCTCATCAGATATAATATCTAAATCACTGTGGTAGCCCACCCACCAATCATCTGGGGGACTTCTGGGTGCTTCGACTTATGGTGGCACCACCTCAGGTCCACAAGGCGTCGGTTGGTTGGTGGGTGCAATAAGTGTGGCCACCTCCTGTTGCAATGTAGTCATTTCACTTTTAAGAACATCCACTTTCGAGCATAGGTGTGTCAACTTGTCTTTAGCAGGCTGCAGGCTTTCTTAAAGGCACTTTGGATCATGGACGGGATAGCTTAGGCTAATCGTACAAGCTGATTCTCATGCATCTTTGCCCTTTGTGCAATATTGAGTAAATCTAGGGGTGGAGAGTTCTGGGACTTACCTGAATTGGCTGGAATAGTAGCTATGTGAGAAGATCCCAAGGGTGATGGTGGGGTCATATTCCCTGTATACCTCGCCCGTTTTATCATTGGGGCCTCTTTGTCTGTCTTGGTGTCCAAAGTAATCACCCCGTAGACTCGTATAGTCTTATCCAATGAGCGCAACAAAGGACACGCAGCCCTCATACACAACATACATACCAAGGTAGGGAAGAGTAGTGTTGTGTCTTGTTGTTTAGCTTTTCATTTAAACTGATCAGCAATAATCTCTCCAACATTGATGTGCACATGCTCCATTATGCAAGAAAGGAGACTAGCCACTTCAATAGGCACCTCTAATGTATTCCGAGAGGGTATCAACCTTGAACAGACCAAATCTAACCACATGCAAGCGTCGAATTTTAAATCACGCCGATGAATTAGGCCTTTGGAAATAGCCCATTATGGTTGACCTTGTGCAATCACGTTGGCTACCCATTGGAATTGGTTCACCTTGTCTTCTACCTTCTAACGGAGGAATGGATGTGGTGGGATTGGCTCTTCCCAATACAATGAGTTGATTGCTTCTGGTGTTACATGAACCTCCTGCCCGCGCACCCAAACTGATGTTAGTCGTGAGAATGCTTCAGTGCGGCCCTCCTGCTTCATCAGTTGTTTCCTTGCTCTATATGATTCATAGAATTTCCACACTAGCTCCGAGAAGTATGGGTCAACTGGTATGGTAAATAGGCCCCAATCACGCATCCCAATCTGGTGGTAGATATCTAGGCATGCAATTTTGAATGATTCTGCATCAAATTGAGCTTCTACATGGATGACTCGTTTTTCCTTCAAAGTTATGTAAAAATCCTCCATTCCATCCATCCTAAATCTCTCTTGAGGGTTATTGGTGGGCACTGATGCTTGGCATGTATGAAAATGCTAGTAGGTAGACATGATGCTGCAAAAGTAAGTTAGTATTGGGCTATAGTATGCAGCTCAAAACTAAAGTAGCAAAAGGAACTTAGTAAAAATTATTATTATCTATTGCCATTATTTTTTATTTTTTTATTTTATTAAATGCCCAGATGTCATCGGCTACTCGTCGGCGAGAGGCAATTGCATTTCATGAGTCACCGATGAATCGTTGTTTGACTCAGAGAAGAATTAAAAACTGGGCACAGCAGCTTTTCACTGGAGAACCGCCACTGGTGATTCTCTAGCCGTTAATATGCATCTAATCACCCTCTAAATCACCTTCATATGACAACTAACCAATCATACCCATACTTTAGTAACAAATGACAAGGGTACCCTTAAGGAAGGTGTCAATCAATCCATCATTGGGAAACTCACTCAGGTACATAGAATATACCAAGATATGAGTGACAATAGCAAAGCAACATTCATACACATAAAATAAGAAAACAAAACTAAACATAAGAAACATGGGTGGAGAAACACATTACCAATGTGATTATGACCTTTCTAGCATCGATGAGAAAATGCTCACCTTCAATGAGATGTGCTTGTGAAGATTTGTGAAGGACGAACAAGATATAAGCAATTGAGGAAGGTGAATGGGTTCTTGGGGTGGGAAATATTAAGAGGTGTTAGGTGAGAAATGATGGGTCAGTTTGGGGAAAGAGGGAGAGAATTTTGAAAATTTGCAGCATTTTATGGAAATCTACCATCTGTGGTTTTTTATTAGGAGTTGCACCGACGATCCCTGAATTGAGACGGCGATTCACCGTAGTGGCCATCGCTTGTATTACTTGAATCACAATTCTGACTACAAGATCGGCGGGTGATCGGCGCTTCATGGATCCCTTTTTGAGTGTCGCCGAAGGAGGAGACAATTTCGCAGCCTTTCCCAGGTTATCTGGTTGAAGGCGGCGTACGACTGACGGTTTACGGAATTGCAGGGCGCTTCATCGGTTGTATCGTCGGTTCACCTTGGAACATTCAATTCAATGGATGGGATCGGCGCCTCACGAACTATCATCGGCGATTCGCCAGTTGAACCACCTCTTTACCTTGAATCCTTCAATGCACTGGGTCTGTCCACGCTTGAACTGAGCTTCACGAAATCTGAGCGGCGGTTCGCTGGATTGGTATTCATCCTATTTTACACCCTTCTTCACCTACAAAGAAAATCAAAAACAACAAAATATGTAAGAATGAAAAATGCTTGGGTTGCCTCCCAAGAAGCGCTTTATTTAACATCGTGGCACGACGAGAGTCCAGGTGATATTGGGCATATTTACATTCCCAAATACTATTTTATACCCATGTTTTACCCATTTTGTACCTTAATTTAAGAATAATCTCATCTATTTTGTGTAATTTGTGTCCATGGACTAACAAATATGATTAGCGCTCTTTGTAGGTTGAAATTGCCAATGTATGGAGCTCAATGTGAATATAATGGTCCTAATATTGAAGATAATTGTTAAGGAATAGATTATGGATGATGAGACAAGCTAAAGGGACATTTGGAGTCAACTTCGTGCAACGGGGAAGCATTGGGGTGTTCAACAATGTGCCACAGAGCAAAGAATTAATTTATATAAACAGGGGCTACCAAACAGTGAACATCCGTGTTTGCTCCGTGGCATGGAGGAAAATCTCCGTCATAGCCTCTGTGCCACGGAGCTATTCCACCACAGGCCAAATTTTGCATATTTTCAGCTTAGTATAAATTGAACCCTTAGCTTCTAAAATCATTTATCACGAAATAACTTGGGGAAATCGTAAAGGAGCGAAGGGAGAAGTGAAGAACTTTACCAAGGGTTGATTATATTTCATTCTACTTTAATTAGTCTTGTAAGTACACTACTTTAAACATGTTTTTGAGTATTTGTATGAACATGAGTTGCTAAAACCCTTCCTCTAGGGTTGAGGCTGTGTAAGATGATTGTAATTGCATGAATTCTTCTTGGTTTGAGTTTTTAGTTGTTGTTTTATCTTACATTCTTCATTATTGTTGGTTTTATGCTTGATCACCATGGAAACAAATGCGTTAAGCTTAGGTAAAATCTTGAGAGAGTAACCCTAGGGTAGAACAAGAATGTAGGGAGCAAGTTCTTACTTTTATGGTAGGATTTGCAATTAGGATAGAAATAATACCTAATTTGCCTTGCTTGGTTACTAAAATGGGATGAGTTAGACACCAACTTAGAATTATCACATCACCACTCATAGAAGCAGTTGTGAAGCTAAGTTTGGTTAAATGATTAGAGGTATGAAATGATCTTGGGCAGATTTACATGCCCAAGTGATACTCAAACGTATCATTTTTACCTTGTTTGTTGTGCAATGTGTATATAATATCATGTATTTGGTAATAAAATGCGAATTTATACTAACCAACATGATTAGCATTTGTTTTGCAGGATAATGTGATTTTTAGGAGCTAAAATACGTGTTGGAACTATGTCGGAGTTGGACTGGGATGCGAGCGTGGAAAAGGCCTTGGATGGCACATTTTACAGTGGCTCCGCGATGGAGCCGTGCCACGCTGCCATCGCAGTAGCACACTGCCTGGGCAGAAATAAAATTGGCAATTTCCAGTGTGCCTGCGCGTCAGCTCCGTGGCATGGAGATAGGCCTCCGCGATGGCCTCCGTGCCACGTTGAGGCCAATTATCCGGACCCTGCAATTTCCAGAGAGGGTCCGCGTCCACGCCGTGTCACGGAGGCAGTACTCCGCGTTGGCCTCCGTGACACGTTGCTTGTTATTCCGGGAAAAATTTCCCACTTGTATAAATAGCACACTTAGGTTATTTTTAAAGGGAGTTTTTTTTAGTTTTAGTTTTTTTAGCCTGAGTTCAGAAGTGGAGAGCAGGAACGTGGTTTTGTGGCAGTTGAAGAATAGAAAAGATAAGAGTTTTCTTCTCTTCCCTTCTTCTTTCCTTCAATTGTATGCATGATTAACACTCATTCTAGGATGATTAATCCAAGAATGAGTGGCTAATTCCTTTCTTGCTGAGGTTTTGAACTTGTGTAATGAATGTTGGTAATAATTGATATGGTTTCTTCTTCTTCTTGCATGTTGTTCTATTAATTCTTGTGTTTATTACATTATTGATTGGCCACCATTAATGTATATCTAAAAAGTCCAATTTCACTCGAGAGAGCATGAAATTGGAAAGTTGTGAATTAATAGGGTATTGTTCTTAACTTGATTTGGGAAAATTGGGTTTTGATGTGCTTTCTTGATAGAAATATACTTGAAAGCCGTATTAGTCAATTTAGGAACTGGAATTGGAGTGTTAGGTCATAAATTGCATTTGATCACAGAAATGTAGACGGATGGTTTATGATTCTAAAGTGAAATTAAATACGGAAGTTTTAATTTCTAGGCAAATGTTCTTGGCTAGCAATATGAAGAAGAGGATGACCAAATTATCATGATTATCAAGTTCATTACTCGCTCTTAACCTTGGCATGTGCATATCCATTGTCTAAATTCAACGTAAATAGTAGTTATTAATTTTAGTATATAATTAGTTTAGAAACAAAGCTCACTCAAATCTTGGTTGGATTGTTGTTAACATAGTTAGAAATAGAATAGAGATATAGTAAACTAGGCAGTTTTGCATATCTAGAGCAGCCTCCTTGGATCGATACTTGGCTACTTAGCCACTTTATTACTTGTTTGACCACGTACACTTGTGTGTCGGTTTTTTATCTATACCGAGCAGCGATACGCGCGCAACAAGTTTTTGGCGCCGTTGCCGGGGAGGCTAGGCGATTTGTAAAATTGTGTTTAGTGTAAATTTACTGTATTTGTATTTTTATTTTCTTAAGTGTTAACAACTTGGTCTTAGCCTGTATTTTGCAGATTTTTATTTCTGTGAACACTGGCAAGGGACAAGGAGCTGGTGGAATCTTACTTAGAGCCAGAACGTGAATTGCATAGTCAACGTAGAGAAGCTCTTCGGAAGAAGCTGCAGTTGCTTAAACAGTCTATGATGGAGCAACCAAATCCACCAGTTGTGCGGGCAGTGTTAGTGCCCGAGGAAGTAGCAGCCAGGCCGATTCGCGAGGTGGCAATCCCGCACGCTAATAATGTACATTCCAGCATCCGCAAACCAGAGCCTGGGGGGAGATTTGAGTTAAAGCAAAATATGGTGCAACTTTTGCACACTAGCGGGCAGTTTACCGGTCTCCCTCACGAAGATCCGCAACAACATCTCCAGAACTTCTTGGAGATAAGTGACACTTACATCCCCGCTGGAGTGTCACCTGATTATGTTCGGCTCACCTTATTTCCATTTTCTTTACTTGGTGAAGCCAAGAGGTGGTTAAAAGCTGAGCCACCCAACTCTATATCAACGTGGGATAATCTTGCAAGGAAGTTTTTGATCAGATTTTTCCCTTCAGGTAAAACAGCTAAACTTAGAAGTCAGATTCTAAGTTTTAAACAGAGGGAAGGAGAAAATCTTTATCAAGCCTGGGAAAGATTCAAGTCCATGTTGCGAGACTGTCCTCATCATCATCAGTCAAACGAGGTGTTGGTACACACTTTTATTGAGGGTTTGGAACCCCACACTAAAATTTTGTTAGACTCAGCAGCTGGAGGGCAAGCGCTGGAGAAGACTTATGTGGAGCTGTACACTTTGCTCAACCGAATTTTACAAGGCAATCCGGAATGGAATGCAGATTCTTCAAGAGGTGGAGCAAGGAAAGCAGCGGGAGTGTTTGAAGTGGATGGATTCACAGCTATCGCTGCACAGATAGCTGCTTTGCAAAATCAGTTAAACACTCACTTCAGCAATATGAATTTGAACCAGCCTTCAGCCTCAGTCAATGCAGTCCAACAGATGTGGTGTGAAGTGTGTGGTAGTAGTGAGCATTCAGCTGAATGCTGTGGTGCAAATCCTGATTCTGTCAACTTTGTGGGCAATGCACAGAGGAATCAACAACAGTTTGGTGGTGGCTACAACTCGAACTGGAGGAATCATCCAAATTTTTCGTGGGGTAGCAACAATCAACAAGGCCAGGGTTCAGGGCAGGGTATGCACAGAAACCAAGGAGGGCAACAAGGCTATCAGAATCAGTTTAGAAATCACAATGCCCCTCCTCCACCACCATCACCGACTATTGAGGAAATGTTCAAGACCATGATTGCCAACCAGGCACAATTGCAGGCTGACTATGTCAAATTGGCAGCCGAAGTAAAGAACAATCAATTGGCAACCAAGGCTCTTGAATATCTGTTTGGGCAATTTGCTAGTGCCCAAAATACTAGACCAAGGGGAGGACTACCTAGCGACACGGATCCCAATCCTAAGCAGGTAAATGCAGTGACCACGAGGAGTGGTTTACAATTAAAGGAGGTGGAACCGGAAAGACCGCCTCAGAAGTCAGGAGCAGCAGATGTTGAGGGAGAACAAACCTCAGATACGGGGAAGACCAAAGAAGCTGAACCAGCAAGGCCTCCACTCCCGTTCCCTCAACGACTTAAGAAACACAAGGAGGAGGCGTGTTTCCAGAAATTCATGGAGGTACTTAAACAGGTACATGTTAACTTACCTCTTGTTGATGTCTTGCAGGGTGTGCCAAAATATGCAAAGTATATCAAAGACATCGTGGCCAACAAAAGTCGCTTGACTGAGTATGCCACGGTGGCTTTAACGGAGGAATGCACATCCCGTATTCAGAACAGGTTACCCACTAAACTGAAGGATCCTGGAAGTTTTACTATCCAGCTGACGATTGGGCAAAGTATCCGAGCTCGTGGGTTATGCGACTTGGGGGCAAGTATAAATATGATGCCATCTTCGGTATTCAGAAAGTTAGGGCTAGGGAGTCCTAGACCTACAACAGTGATCTTGCAGCTAGCAGACAGGTCTTTAGCTAAGCCGGATGGCATTGTTGAGGATGTGCTAGTGCAGGTAGGCTCCCTCATTTTTCCGGTAGATTTCATTGTTCTGGATTTTGAACCAGATGCGGAAGTCCCATTTATTTTGGGACGACCCATTTTGGTAACCGGAAAGGCATTGATCTACGTAGCTGCGGGTCAACTCACAATGCGAGCACACGACAAGGTTGAGGTGTTCGACGTGTACAAGGCACCTAAGCTCCCGACTGTCTATAAGGAACTCTCGGTGATCAACGTGATTGATCATGGGAATGCAAATGGATTGAGTGATTCCCGAGAGTTACTAGGTAGGCCACCAGACAAGGTTGAGAACTACTGGGGAGATGACCATGATCGGGACAAATTGTCCATCTCCCTAGTAGACACTTGAGCATAAAGGCTGTCGAGCCGCGACGTTAAACCAGGCGCTGCACGGGAGGCAACCCGTGAAAAATATTTTTTTCTTTCCTTAGTGTAAAGTTTTTCTTTTATTCTATTTTCTTTTCTTTTTCTTGACTAGGCTTAGATTTGCGTTTTATTTAGTAATTTTTTTTTATTTAGTAATTTAGTAAATTTTTTATTTTTTTTAGTAGGGAATTTATTAATTTAACCAATTTTTCTTTAGTGAGGTGATTTTCAGGTATACTGGAGGAAAAATACTTGGAATCGAGGAAACGAGGCGAGGTATGAAAAATAAAATTTGATGGTGAAACAGAGCACTGGCGCGTTGGCGCCGTGTCACGGAGGCAATGCTCCGCGTTGACCTCCGTGACACGTTGAAGGCAAATCTGGAATTTTTTAAAATTCCGGTAAGCCAACGCGTTGGCTTCGTGTCACAGAGGAGGGGCTCCGCGTTACCCTCCGTGACACGTTGCCCTTATCCCAGTGCCGGGTCACACCGGGTTTCCGGGTGACCCGCGTGTTTCCTTTAAATAAACCCCCGATTTTCGCCCATTTTCCCCCATTCCCTCTACCCTCCGCGACAAAAACACCCATTCCCCTACCCCCAAGCAACGTGCCACGTTAATAGGCAAGGAAAACGTCAAGTTTTTGTCGATTCTTCAGTTCCAAGGTATGTTTTCATCGTCTAACTCAATTTTTTGGTGATTTTTGTCAATTTTGGGCATGTAAGGTGAGACATACCACCTTAGGTAGAAATTAAACATGATGGTGAATTATGTTGTGATTGATTATGTTCGGATTGTTGTATTTGGCATTTGAACTTGTTGATTATGTAAATAATTCGAAATTGATTGTCGAACTCTATCCTATGGCTTGGGTTGTTGAATTTGACTTGGGCAACTTGATTGTTTGGTGAATTCAATGCCGGGGGTGTTTATTATTTGAGATAAGTCATGGTAAATAGTGTGTAAATGTTCAAAGATGACTAATTCTCAAATTTTTGTGGGAAATTGCATAATGTGTAAATTGGTTAGATTGTTTAGATTAGCTTGTATACAAAATATTTTTCTAGTTGTTTTTAGTTTGTGGTTGTTTTGTTGCTTGTGCGATGGTTGAATTGCTGTCGATAGTAGGATTGAGTTAGCTGTATGAAGTCTGAGTAGTTCGCTAGCCATTATGCTGTCGAATTTTTGTGAACGCACTAAGCAATATGTTATAGTTGATTGTGTTTGGGGTGTAAATAGAGCTATCCTTGCTAAAATGTTGTAAATATTGTTAAAGACTAAGTGTGGGGTAAATTTTGTTTAACCCGACCTTAGCCGAAGCTAGCAAGTTTTTAGCTTAATGTTGTGCTTGTTTGTGTAAATTGACAGGTACAATGGCCAGCCGACAAGATAAAGGCAAAGGTGCTTCAACCTCAGGCACCGGCAGAAAGAGAATGAGACTGGGCACTGCTGTCCCAGCTGCACCTGCTGTTCCACGCGGTCAAAACTGCCGATACGGAACACGATGGGTCACCGATGAAGGGAAGAAATGGTACGCAAAGCATAAGGAGAACAAGTACTTCCCGGAGGAACATATTGCAAGGGAACCACTTGCACAGGAGTTCCCTCGCATTGTACAGAGGATTGAGGCAGCTGGGCTCAGCTTTATTTTTCAGGAGCCCAAGGAGTGCAACCTTCACTTGGTCCGGGAATTCTACGCCAACTGGAACCCGGACATCAGGAGCCATACTATTAAAATCAGAGGGCAGATTGTCACTCTGGAACCCCAGCAGCTGAATGCCATCGTTGTAGCGCGGGACACAGACGCCCACGTTCTCCGCCAGCTCAACATCACCCCACCGTACGCCGACATCAGACGTACGTTGTATGGGGCTCGATCCACAGCCCGATGGAGCAGACACAAAGAGAGGGGTTACCATCAGACTCTGCCTTATTCGCAGATGAACAGGGAGGCAAGAATCTGGCTAAAAATTGTATGTTCGTGTTTGATCCCGGGAGTGCATATGACAGACGTGACCCGGGACCGTGTCTGCCTGGTGTATGCCCTTATGAAAGGGCTTGAGATTAATGTGGGGGCGGTCATAATATCGGCCATGAAGAGAGCCAGACTACACCAGGGCCACAGATACAGGTTTGGCAGACTCATCACCACCTTCCTCTGAGGCCTCGACATTGAGGAAGAAGCCTTGGATTACATTCCGCAGTTGGAGCGGAGGGCCCTTGATGTGACAAAGACCAAGGCCCCCAACACTACACACGGACCGGTGCTGACTCTGGGCGAGCGACATGCTCGTGATGACCAGTATATGGCCCGTATGTTCGGCATGCAGATGCTGCAGCTACGGATAGGTGGGAGACCAGCCACCGAGGATGAGTTATGGCAGCTAGAGCTGGACTACCCCTTTGGCGAGAACGCCAGAGCTTTATGCAAGGTGGGGCCAGCCTTTGTGGAGCCGACTGATGACGACGTCCCTACTGATGAGGAGACACGTCGTGAGGACTCTAATGTAGAGTCCGATGACGACGATGGAGCAGATTCGGGTATGGGCGACGAGGCTGCAGCACCGGATGAGGAAGTCGAATATTTCGACTGAGCAGGGAGTTCCACCACCCATATGTTGTGCTTTGTATTGTTGTGAACACTGGGGACAGTGTTCGATTTAAGTGTGGGGTGGGGAGTAGTTAGGTGCTGGGTCATAGGCTCTAAACTTACTGTATAATATTTCCTTGACGTTTATGTATGTCTGTGCTTTCCCTGTTGTTGTGAACTGATTTTGTGATATATGTGTATATATTTGTGTTGTGGCTGATGATGTGTGTTTTGAAATTTATGGTTTCCTTTGTAAATATTTTGTAAATTTTGTAAATATTTTTTTCTATCGATATGATCGATATTTTTCAAAATTTTTACAAAAAGATTTTGCATTTATCAACATATTTTGCAAATATTTTCTATCGAAATGATCGATGTGTTGCAAAAATTTTGAAGTTTTATTTTTGGGTTTCTCGGAGTTTGTTTTCGGTTCTTTTACCGAGAATAGTCCCATTGAACCGATGTCATAGTTAGTGACCGTTCCCTATGATGGATGGATGACGACCGTCTTAAGGGAAATGTAGTCGATAGGAGTAGATGTTTTGTTTTTAATTTCTTTGGTGGATTGCATCAATAAACTGTAGTCGCTTATGGTTGCTAAAATTTCGTTGCGTGTTGTAATTGATGTTCGAAATGTGAAAATGATTCGGTTGAAAGCATGCAATTGTGTAAATATGTTGAGTTACCTAGGCTATAGAATTTGGTTCATTATGATTGAGGCTTAATGTTGAATTCATGTAATTGACTAATTAAAGAGTCTGTGAATGCATCTTGATTCGAGCATGTGCATGAAGTGTGAAGTGAGGTTTTGCTATTCCATGTCATTGTGAATTGTCTAGAACATGCCTGGTGTGTATACAAAACGAAATGAAGGAGGTGTAGTGTTGGAAAGGATGTAGGCATTTCTTTGTTTTAACCGTTAGTTTCCATTTTTTTTTCTTGTCAAAGTCTACCTTTTTATATGTTGTATACCCTAGTTAGCCCGTTGAGCCTTTAGCCGATTTCTTTCTTTTGTCCAGAATTGTATAAACTAAGCTTTATTCCTTCTTTTCATTAGCCTTAAAGTCTTTAAGAAGCTCTTAAGCGCTCATAAAGAACAGAAAATGTTTCCCAGAGTGTTAAAGAGTGAAAAGAGTGAAAAGAAAAGAAAAGCAAAGTGAGGAAAGAAAAGGTGATGTTGAAGAGGCACCCGTTGTAATTAAATGAAATTGAGGGTACATGAAAACCTTCTATGTTGTGTCAAGTGTGCCTGATGAAATGGGCTGTATGAAAGTAAACCAGCATGAATGGGAGAAAAAGAGAAAAGAGAGGAACAATATCCATGAGTCGATGGGAATGAGTTGAAAAGGCGCTTAAGGATGCTAGCGACTATTATTGGCTAATCCAATATATATATACTAGATCCATAGCCCAGTTACAACCCATTAAAAGTCCTATTTGATCCTACATTGCATTTCTTTATATTAGTGGAGTAATACACTAAGGGCAAGCCTATGGGTCATGACATGATGCATGTGAATTCTTTTGGGAGAGAGAGTGAAATTAATTCTTATATGCCCCTACTTGCATGTTTGTGTGCTGCATGAACATAAAAAGGGGAAGTTTCTCTCGAGTTGTGAGGGTACATGCTTGATGAAAGATTGATTTTCATGTCGGATTTCTTGATTAGTTGATTTGCATGAGTTTGCTGATATCAAGAATCAATTCTTAAAAGTCTAGGAAGCCTCGATGTATTAAGGTCATTGTCTTGTACGACCAAGCATGTTTTCTTGATGATTTGCAAAAAATCAAATAATCGGTATGACCGTAACGTAAATGGCTGCACCATAGTGACAAAGGTTGAGATGTGATGTGCATGATTTGTGTATGTGTTGTTCGAGGACGAACGAGGATTTAAGTGTGGGGTAAGTGATCTTGGGCAGATTTATATGCCAAGTGATACTCAAACGTATCATTTTTACCTTGTTTGTTGTGCAATATGTATATAATATCATGTATTTGGTAATAAAATGCGAATTTATACTAACCAACATGATTAGCATTTGTTTTGCAGGATAATGTGAATTTTAGGAGCTAAAATGAGTGTTGGAACTATGTCGGAGTTGGACTGGGATGCGAGCGTGGAAAAGGCCTTGGATGGCACATTTTACAGTGGCTCCGCGATGGAGCCGTGCCACGCTGCCATCACGGTAGCACACTGCCTGGGCAGAAATAAAATTGGCAATTTCTAGTGTGCCTGCGCTTCAGCTCCGTGGCACGGAGATAGGCCTCCGCGATGGCCTCCGTGCCACATTGAGGCCAATTATCCGGACCCTGCAATTTCCAGAGAGGGTCCGCGTCCACACCGTGTCACGAAGGCAGTGCTCCGCGTTGGCCTCCGTGACACGTTGCTTGTTATTCCGGGAAACATTTCCCACTAGTATAAATAGCACACTTAGGTTATTTTTAAAGGGAGTTTTTTTTAGTTTTAGTTTTTTTAGCCTGAGTTCAGAAGTGGAGAGCAGGAACGTGGTTTTGTGGCAGTTGAAGAATAGAAAAGATAAGAGTTTTCTTCTCTTCCCTTCTTCTTTCCTTCAATTGTATGCATGATTAACACTCATTCTAGGATGATTAATCCAAGAATGAGTGGCTAATTCCTTTCTTGCTGAGGTTTTGAACTTGTGTAATGAATGTTGGTAATAATTGATATGGTTTCTTCTTCTTCTTGCATGTTGTTCTATTAATTCTTGTGTTTATTACATTATTGATTGGCCACCATTAATGTATATCTAAAAAGTCCAATTTCACTCGAGAGAGCATGAAATTGGAAAGTTGTGAATTAATAGGGTATTGTTCTTAACTTGATTTGGGAAAATTGGGTTTTGATGTGCTTTCTTGATAGAAATATACTTGAAAGCTGTATTAGTCAATTTAGGAACCGGAATTGGAGTGTTAGGTCATAAATTGCATTTGATCACAGAAATGTAGACGGATGGTTTATGATTCTAAAGTGAAATTAAATACGGAAGTTTCAATTTCTAGGCAAATGTTCTTGGCTAGCAATATGAAGAAGAGGATGACCAAATTATCATGATTATCAAGTTCATTACTCGTTCTTAACCTTGGCATGTGCATATCCATTGTCTAAATTCAACGTAAATAGTAGTTATTAATTTTAGTATATAATTAGTTTAGAAACAAAACTCACTCAAATTTTGGTTGGATTGTTGTTAACATAGTTAGAAATAGAATAGAGATATAGTAAACTAGGCAGTTTTGCATATCTAGAGCAGCCTCCTTGGATCGATACTTGGCTACTTAGCCACTTTATTACTTGTTTGACCACGTACACTTGCGTGTTGGTTTTTAATCTATACCGAGCAGCGATACGCGCGCAACATGAAACTCCATAATCAAGAGCACAAACTCCGTAAACCACATCCATGTAGTTAAATTGCTCACGAATTAGGACGTCACATCCCCGCTCAATGATGTAGGTGTGAGACTAGTTTGTAATGTTTAGAGGCTCGAAAGACCATGAACATAGCATTTTAATTATGTGAGACAACAACTAAAGGTTTCATACTCGAACCATTGAGAATTGTAGCATTGCATGAGTATTAGGCCTTAACTCTAGTTGCTCCTTATATTGTTTCTCAAGTATTTTGTGATCACCCCTAGACTTAATTATAATTTTCCAAAAATTTCTATAATCAACACTTGTGGAGGTTAATTTTAACACTTGAACTTGATAATTCGCTGAATTGGTCCAGTCCCTGTGGGTTCGACATCCGGCTCTTAAAGAGGGCCACTGTATTACTTGTACGACCGCATACGCTTGCGTGTGCGCTGGAGTGCAACAAGTTTTTGGCGCCATTACCGGGGACTGGTGAAATTGGTGAATTTCTTGTTTTGTGTTAGTGTCTAATTTTCTAGATGTTGAAAAAAATATTTCTTTATTAGTTTTAGATATATTTTATTTTTCGTTTTTAGTCTGATACCCTTCTTAACATGACATCATGGAACACAAATGGATTGAATGGTGGATACTCATATTTTGGTGAGTCTTGTTTGAATTGTGGAGGACTCCACTTGTGGCAACACTGTCACACTTGCAGTATTTGTGGTGGTCAAGATGGCCATTGGGATGGTTGTCCAAATGCATATTCCCCTTCCCCAAGCCCCTACTATGATCCTTCTGTTGTTTTTGATGAGTATAGGAATGATGAAAAGGAGGACTTTTGGACCACCAAGCTAAGATAGAAAACATGTTAAAACAGGTCCTTGAGTGGACAGAAGCAATGGGGGAGCATATGGAAGTATTGGGAGTTCAGAACAAGGAAAATGGAGAGGCCTTAGAAATGATAAGCGCCAAGTTCATGGGGATGAGGGCTGAGGCTAAAGCTTGCTTTGATTTTCAAGTGATGGTCTTATGCAATACTTAAGAGGGACTACAAGAAGAAGAAAAGGGTGAGTTCTTGGAAGAAGCTCAATAGTTAGAAGCTCCTGAGAGTCCCCATGATGGTCTCACACATATGGCCAATCCAGTCATGAAAGGAGAGATAGAGTTCCAACCATTTGACATTCATGTGGAGTTAGATGTTAATGTGGAGAAGGTGTATACAAGTAAGGAGGTCAAGCACAATGCAGTTTCAGAGTTGAGGTGTATTGTACCCCACTCGAAGCATTTCTCGACATTATGTTTGGTTGACAACCTAGAAATAGAGTCTTCCAAGCTTGCAGAGAAAGTTCTAGAGGAGGAAGAAGCCCCGTATATTATGAAATTTGTTGATTCCGAGAGATAAAATGACTTTACTTATGTAAGGGACAATAAGTTCCAGAGGTGACATCTACTACTTGGTCCTTTCATTTTTTCACCACCACCCCTGGAGCATAAGAGGAAACTGGAGAAGAAATTAGGGGTGAAATTCATATCCTCAAAGTGGAGGGAAAAATGGTGAAACTTGATGCGTCACGCCACGACGTAAAATAAGGCGTTGTTTGGGAGGCAACCCAAGAGTACCATAGGTACACTTTCTTTCAGTTTGTTTGTAATTTTGGTTATTTTTCACTTGTTGTTTTTTTTTGGTTTTTAAGCACAGATTCAGGGGAAGTTTGAGTACCTATGAAAGTAAAATCTAAGGAGCATGACAAAAAGATGAGTGTGGGGTCGATGACCCACGTGTTCAAAAATGGAGAAAAACATGTTGTTAGCTAGGTCTAGAGGACTCAGGAAGTATCTCTCATCTCTTTTTAATTATAATTGATGCTTTGGAGACATAGAATAAATTAAGTGTGGGGTGAGGGAAATTTCAGAATTTTGTGCTAAGTTATTTCGGGTGAATATGGTGCTGGGTATAATGTTTTTGTTGAAAAAAATTGAATTCAGCATAGTTCACCAACCCTTTGGTTTTTCTTTTCGATTATTTTCTGATGGGGGGCACTTTGAACCGACAAATAAAAAAATTTCATTTGTTTGTACATAATTTTTCAGTCATAGTTAGGGACTTTTCCCGAAGATGGATGGATGACGACGTCTTGAGGGAAAATTAGTCTATAGGTTTTTTTTTTGAACCCTTAGCTAATTGGCGGCTTGATGTTCTTGTTATGTGCTATGCATGATTCTAAGATGCAAGTGGTTTTAATTTAGATGCAAGTGGTTTTAATTTAGAAGCATGTTAACTAGTTGTATAACTTTGATTGAGACAACTAGGCTCTTAAATGTGACTTTATGTGCTTAAAGCTTAATTTTGAATTCTTGTGCTTAGCTGAGTTAAGAGTCTACTGGATTTGTCTTGAATTGAGCATGTGCTATGAGTGTAAGGTTTTTGAATATTCCATGCTATTGTGTAGTGTCTAGAACTTGCCTGGTGTGTATACAAAACGAAATGAGGGATGTCGATTGTAGGAGATGATTTAGGCATTTCTTTGAATGAGCCTAATTTTTATCTGTCGCTTTACCTACCTTGAATGTTTGATCCTAGTTAGCCTCATTAAGCCTTAAACCTATTCTTTGATAGTTGTGACATAAGCTTAATCCTTTTCTTTCATTAGCCTTGAATTTGATCCAAAATTCCTAAGCACTTATGTGAAATTGCAAAGAAGTTAAGGAGGGAGAAGTTGGAATGAGAAGAAAAATAGTGGTTGTGGGAGTTAAAGAAAAGACTAGAGGTGGACCTTTTTAAGAAAAAATTGAACAAGAGTTGGTAAGGAGTAAAAGAAGAAAAGAGCGAAAAAGAAGATTAAAGAAAATAATTGCTTAAGTACTCCTTACTAGCAGTTTGAGTGTGCTTACTGAAATGGGGAAAAAAGCAGAAAATGGGAGAAAAAAAAAGAAAAGGTGAAGTAAGAAGATGGAAATTCCTAAGTAAAGTGTGATTTATTAAAAGCACTTGGGAAGATAGCCACTATTACTGGCTAGAATAGTAACTACCCGTCCCTTAGCTTACATTACAACCCGATAAGTCTTAATTGATCTTACGTTCAAATATTCCTAAATTAGTGGAGTAATACACTAAAGGCAAGCTTATGGGTCAATACGTGATGCATGTGAATTCTTTGTGAGAGTGAGTTTAATTCTTATTCATATACCCTTACATGTTATAATTGGAAAACTTGCAAGTGCAAAATGGGTATCTCTCTTGTTGTGAGGGCACATTTTGAGAAAAGATAGAATTCATGTTAGAATTCTTGATTGGCTAATGTGCATGAGTTTTTTGTGGTTGTAGAGTCGATTCTTGAGGCTAGGAGGTCTTAACTTGGTTGTATTGGATTTGACTTATGTTATATATTATATATATAACATGCTTTATTTGAACTTGTCATCTAAATCAGTCATTGTAGCCTTAATTTTAGATGTCTTGCGTCAATTGGTAAATTGTGAGTCTTCCTTGTGCATGAGATGTAAAGGATTTGTTTGAGGACAAACAAGGATTTAAGTGTGGGGTAGTGATATTGGCATATTTACATGCCCAAATACTATTTTATACCCATGTTGTACCTTAATTTAAGAATAACCTCATGTATTTTGTGTAATTTGTGGCCATGGACTAACAAATATGATTAGCTCTCTTTGTAGGTTTAAATTTCCAATGTATGGAGCTCAATGTGAATATAATGGTCCTAATATTGAAGATAATTGTTAAAGGATGGATTATGGATGATGAGACAAGCTAAAAGGGACATTTGGAATAAACTCCGTGCCACGGAGAAGCATTGGGGCGTTCAACAATGTGCCACGGAGCAAAGAATTAATTTATATAAGCAAGGGCTACCAAACAGTGAACCTCCGCATTTGCTCCGTGCCACGGAGGAAAATCTCTGTGATAGCTTCCGTGCCACGGAGCTGTTCCACCACAGGCCAAATTTTGCATTTTTTCAGCTTAGTATAAATTGAACCCTTAGCTTCTAAAATCATTTATCACGAAATAACTTGGGAAAATTGATCACGGGCAAAAATATATGCCCGAGATACTCTTTATTACTTAAATTAGTCTTGTTTATCTAAGTTATCGTATACATTTTCATGTATTTTAGATAAAATAAAGATATGTGCTAACCAACATGATTAGCCTTTGTTTTGTAGGTTTTGATGATGTTTGAGTAACTAATCCATGAGTTGGTGAAGTAGAAGCTTGGAAACGGAATTAACACGCTAACGTCGGCAAGGAAGAGGCACAAAACAGCCCACCGGCGCGTCGACAAGGTGCTACGGCAGGCAGGCCGCTCAAAACAGCCCACCTGCGCGTTGGCAACGTGCCACGGCAGGTGGACTCCGCGACCATGGGGCTGTAACGCGCTGCCCAGGCAGCGTGACACGTTGCCAACGTGGCAAGGTGCTGCTTGGGCCGATTTCGGGTGATTTTCCAGAAAGCCTCCGCGTCCGTAGCGTGTCACGGAGGCCGTGCTCCGCGATGCACTCCGTGACACGTTGCTTGTTAATCCGGGAAAGATTCCTACTAATATAAATAGCACACTTAGGTTTATTTTTCAGAAGGAAGACTTGGTGGAGCTAGGACGTGGGTTAGCAGCAGTTGAGGGATGAATAAGCTAAGGGTTTTTCTCTCTTTCTTTCTTCTTTCAATCAATTGTACGTATGATTTACACTCATTTGAGGATGATCAATCCACAAATGAGTGGCTAATTCTCTTCCTTGCTAAGGTTTTGAACATGTTTATTGAATTTTGATTGTGAATTATATGGTTTTTCATCTTCTTCTTTCATGTTGTTCTATTAATTCTTGTTCTTACTGCATTAGTGTGTGGCCAACATTAATGTACATCTAAAAAGTCCAATTTCACTCGAGAGAGCAAGAAATTGAAAGTTGTGAATTAATAGGGTATTGTTCTTAACTTGATTTGGGAAAATTGGGTTTTGATGTGCTTTCCTGATAGAAATATACTTGAAAGCCATATTAGTCAATTTAGGAACCAGAATTGTATTGCTAGGTCATAAATTGCATTTGATCACAGAAATGTAGACGAATGGTTTATGATTCTAAAGTGAGATTAAATACGAGAGTTTTAATCTCTAGGCTAATGTTCTTGGCTAGCAACATGAAGAGAAGAATAACCGAATTATGATTACTATCGAATTCATTACTTGTTCTTAACCTTGGCATGCTCTTATCCATAGTTTCAATTCAAGTAAATATTTGTTAATATTTTTAGTATATAGTTTATAAACAAAATTATTTAACTTTTGGTTACATTGTTGTCAACATAATTAGAAGTAAACTAGAATATAGTATACTTAAGCAATTTTACTTATCCAGAGTCTCCTTGGATCGATACTTGGCTTACTTAGCCACTTTATTACTTGTTTGACCACGTGCACTTGCGTGTCGATTTTTAACCCCTACCAAAGCACCGAGCAAGTTTTTGGCGCCGTTGCCGGGGAGGCTAGGCGATTTGTGAAATTGTGTTAAGTGTAAATTTACTATATTTTTGTTTTATTTTCTTAAGTGTTGACAACTTGGTCTTAGTATTTGTTTTAATTCTCTGTTCATTTTAATTTTTCTCTCTCTCGGATACCCTCATTGACATGACATCTTGGAATATAAATGGTGGATACGCATATTTCGGTGAATCTTGCATGAATTGCGGAGGACCCCACTTGTGGCAAAACTGTAACACGTGCAATATATGTGGGTGTCAATATGGCCATTGGGGTGATTGTCCAAAGGCATATTCCCCTCCCCCAAGCCCCTACTATGATCCTTTTGTTGTTTTTGTTGAATATAGGCATGTTGAAAATGAGGACTTGGGACGCCAAGTTCAAATAGAGGACATGATGAAACAACTCCTGGAGCAATCAGAAGCAATGAAGGAGTCGGTGGCAGAATTGATAATTCAGCAAAAGGAGAATGCAGAGGCTGTAAGCAGGATGAGCGTCAAACTCATAGAGATGTGTGCTGAGGCTGAAGCTTGTGATAATTTGCAGGTGACAGTTTTAGCCGATATTCAAGAGGAACTACAAGAGGAATACAAGGGTGAATTTTTGGATGAAGCCCCACAATTAGAATCTCTTGAGTGTCTCCGTGATTGGCTCATACCTATAGAAATTCCATTCATGGAAGAAGAAAAAGAATATCTCCCATTTGACCCTAATGGAGAAATAGATGTCGATGTTGAAAAGGTGTACACAAGTAAGGAAGTCAAGCACAAAGCAATTTCAGAGTTGAGGTGTATTGGACCACACTCTACGCATTTTTCGACATTAAGTTTGGTTGACAACATAGAAATAGAGTCTTCCAAGTTTATAGAGAAATGTCTAGAGGAGGACCAAGCCTCATATATTCTGAAATTTGCTAACTCAGAGAGACAAAATGACTTCGCTTACATAAGGGCCAAGAGGTGCAAAAGGCAACATCTACTGTTTGGTCCTTACAATTTTTCACCACCACCCCTGGAGCATAAGAGGAAATTAGAGAAGAAATTAGGGGTGAGATTCATATCCTCAAGGTGGAGGAAAAAGTGGTGAAACTTGGTACTTCGTGTCGCGACGTAAAATTAGGCGCTGCTTGGGAGGCAACCCAAGGGTACCATGGGTACCATTTTAATTTCTTGAATTTATGTTTATTTTATTTATTTTTCATCTTGTGTTGTTTTGGTGGAAAGTTAAGCACAGATGGAGGGGAAGTCTGAGTACCCGTGGAGGAGGAAGCTAACAAGCATGGAAAAGAAAAAGTGTGGGGTCGGACACCCACTTGTCCATAGTTGAAGAAAACCATGCTGTCAGCTAGGCCTAAAGGCCTCAGGGAGTATTTCTCACCCTTTGTAACCTTTAGTTAGATGCTATGCGGACATAGCATGATTTAAGTGTGGGGTGAGGGAAATTTCTAGGAAATTTCAAAATTTCTGTGCTTAATGATTTTTGGTGAATGTAATGCTTGTACAAAAGTTGGTGAGAAATTTGAAAATTTGAGAAATTTGAAAAATTTTTGTGAATTAAGCATGACTTCATCACCCGTTGGTTTTTCTTTTCGGTTCTTTTCCGATGGGGGGTATTTGAACCGAAGAATAAAAAAAAAATTCTTTTCTTTTTTCTTTCTTTCCTGGGTCTGTATATAAAGTTTTTAGTCATAGTTAGGGACTATTTCCGACGATGGATGGATGACGACCGTCTTGAGGAAAATTAGTCGATAGGTTTTGGGTTTTTGAAACCATAACTAATTGGTGCTGGATGTTCTTGTTATGTGCTATAAATGTTTGTAAGATGCAAGTATGTTCAGTGTGAAGCATGCAAGTGTATAACTTTGTTTGAGACACTTAGGCTCTTGAATTTGACTCAATATGATGGAAGCTTAATTCTGAATTCTTGTGATTAGCTGAGTAAGAGTCTACTGATTGTGTCTTGATTTGAGCATGTTCCATGAGTGTAAGGTTTTTGAGTATTCCGTGCTATTGTGGATTGTCTAGAACTTGCCTGGTGTGTTTATAAAACGAAATGAAGGATGTGAATTGGAGGAAATGATATAGGCATTTCTTTGAATGAACCAACTTTTTATCCCTCATTATACCTACCTTGAAAAATTAATCCTAGTTAACCCCATTGAGCCTTGAGCCTATTCTTTGACAGCTGCAACATAAGCTTAATCCTTTTTCTTTCATTAGCCTTGAAATTGAACCAAAACTCCGAAGCGCTTAAAGGAAAAATCCGAAAGGGTAAAGGAGTGAGAAGAATGGAAAAGAAGGAAAAATAGCAAGTTGTAAATAGTTAAGAAAAGGAAAAAGGTGCATTTGTGTGAAAATGGTTGGTTATTAGTAGGGAGTAAGAAAAGGAATGAATGAAACATATTGCTTAAGTACTCCTTACTAATAAGCTAAAAGTGTCGAAAGAAATGGGGGAACAAAAGAGGAAAAAGAAAACTAAAAGGAGAAAAAAAGGTGAAGTGAGGGAAGGGAAGTTTGTAATGAAGGCGTGATGTATTAAAAGCGCTTAGGAAAGATAGTCACTATTACTGATCATAATAGTACCTACCCGCACCTGAGTTACATTACAACCTAAAAAGTCCTACTTGATCTTACATTCACACATCCTTATATTAGTGGAATAAAACACTAAGGGCAAGCTTATGGGTCATTACATAATGCATGTGAATTCTTTGTGAGAGTGAGTGTAATTCTATTCATGTACCCACACATGTTGTGATATAAAAATTATTTTTGCGTGTGAAATTGGGTAACTCTCTTTCCGTGAGGGGCATATGTTGAATGAAGGATATAATTCATGTGGGATTTCTTGATCAGTTGATTTGCATGAGTTTGCTAAAAATTGAGAGTCGATTCTTGAGGTTAAGAAGTCTTAACATGGTTGTGTTTCATTTCAATGATCAAATCAGGCATGCTCTATTTTTAGCTTGTATCCTACGTAATCATTATAGTCGTACCTTGAATTCTCTTGCTAAATTAGTTATGTAGGAGTCTCCATTTGCATGATATGTAAAAGGTTGTTCGAGGACGGACAAGGCTTTAAGTGTGGGGTTGTGATCACGGGCAAAAATATATGCCCGAGATACTCTTTATTACTTAAATTAGTCTTGTTTATCTAAGTTATCGTATACATTTTCATGTAATTTTAGATAAAATAAAGATATGTGCTAACCAACATGATTAGCCTTTGTTTTGTAGGTTTTGATGATGTTTGAGTAACTAATCCATGAGTTGGTGAAGTAGAAGCTTGGAAACGGAATTAACACGCGAACGTCGGCAAGGAAGAGGCACAAAACAGCCCACCGACGCGTCGACAAGGTGCCACGGCAGGCAGGCCGCTCAAAACAGCCCACCTGCGCGTTGGCAATGTGCCACGGCAGGTGGACTCCGCGACCATGGGGCTGTAACGCGCTGCCCAGGCAGCGTGACACGTTGCCAACGCGGCAAGGTGCTGCCTGGGCCGATTTCGGGTGATTTTCCAGAAAGCCTCCGCGTCCGTAGCGTGTCACGGAGGCCGTGCTCCGCGATGCACTCCGTGACACGTTGCTTGTTAATCCGGGAAAGATTCCTACTAATATAAATAGCACACTTAGGTTTATTTTTCAGAAGGAAGACTTGGTGGAGCTAGGACGTGGGTTAGCAGCAGTTGAGGGACGAAAAAGCTAAGGGTTTTTCTCTCTGTCTTTCTTCTTTCAATCAATTGTACGTATGATTTACACTCATTTGAGGATGATCAATCCACAAATGAGTTGCTAATTCTCTTCCTTGCTAAGGTTTTGAACATGTGTATTGAATTTTGATTGTGAATTATATGGTTTTTCATCTTGTTCTTTCATGTTGTTCTATTAATTCTTATTCTTACTGCATTAGTGTGTGGCCAACATTAATGTACATCTAAAAAGTCCAATTTCACCCGAGAGAGCAAGAAATTGGAAAGTTGTGAATTAATAGGGTATTGTTCTTAACTTGATTTGGGAAAATTGGGTTTTGATGTGCTTTCCTGATAGAAATATACTTGAAAGCCGTATTAGTCAATTTAGGAACCGGAATTGTATTGCTAGGTCATAAATTGCATTTGATCACAGAAATGTAGACGAATGGTTTATGATTCTAAAGTGAGATTAAATACGAGAGTTTTAATCTCTAGGCTAATGTTCTTGGCTAGCAACATGAAGAGAAGAATAACCGAATTATGATTACTATCGAATTCATTACTTGTTCTTAACCTTGGCATGCTCTTATCCATAGTTTCAATTCAAGTAAATATTTGTTAATAGTTTTAGTATATAGTTTATAAACAAAATTATTTAACTTTTGGTTACATTGTTGTCAACATAATTAGAAGTAAACTAGAATATAGTATACTTAAGCAATTTTACTTATCCAGAGTCTCCTTGGATCGATACTTGGCTTACTTAGCCACTTTATTACTTGTTTGACCACGTGCACTTGCGTGTCGGTTTTTAACCCCTACCAAAGCACCGAGAAAAAATCGTAAGGAGCGAAGGGAGAAGTGAAGAACTCTTCCTAGGGTTGATTATATTTCATTCTACGTCTTGTAAGTACACTACTTTAAACATGTTTTTGAGTATTTGTATGAACATGAGTAGCGCCTTCCTCTAGGGTTGAGGCTATGTAAGATGATTGTAATTGCATGAATTCTTCTTGGTTTGAGTTTTTAGTTATTGTTTTGTCTTATATTCTTCATTATTGTTGGTTTTATGCTTGATCACCATGAAAACGAATGCATTAAGCTTAGGTAAAATCTTGAGAGAGTAACCCTAGGCTAGAACAAGAGAATGTAGGGAGCAAGTTCTTACTTTTATGATAGGATTCACAATTAGGATAGAAATTATACCTAATTTGCCTTGCTTGGTTACTAAAACGGTATGAGCTAGACACCAACTTAGAATTATCACATCACCACTTATAGAAGTAGTTGTGAAGCTAAATTCGGTTAAATAATTAGAGGTACGAAACTCCATAATCAAGAGCACAAACTCCATAAACCACATCCATGTAGTTAAATTGCTCACAAATTAGGACGTCACATCCCCGCTCAATGATGTAGGTATAAGACTAGTTTGTCATGTTTAGAGGCTCGAAAGACCATGACCATAGCATTTTAATTATGTGAGACAACAACTGAAGTTTTCATACTCGAACCATTGAGAATTGTAGCATTGCATGAGTATTAGGCCTTAACTCTAGTTGCTCCTTATATTGTTTCTCAAGTATTTTGTGATCACCCCTAGACTTAATTATAATTTTCCAAAATTTTCTATAAACAACACTTGTGGAGGTTAATTTTAACACTTGAACTTGATAATTCGCTTAATTCATCCAGTCCCTGTGGGTTCGACATCCGGCTCTTAAAAAGGGCCACTGTATTACTTGTATGACCGCGTACGCTTGCGTGTGTGCTGGAGCGCAACACAGGGTCTATGGTTCTTCCAGATGCACCACCTTTGTTAGCCCCACTTCTTCCAACACTCCCAGATATCTTTTGACCCGCTAGCCATTTACTTTGAACTTGCTCCCATTTTTATTGTGAAGTTCAATGGTTCCATTTTCATACACCAGAGATACCTTGAAAGGTCTTCACCATTTAGACTTTAACTTCCCAAGGAATAGCTTTAGTCGAGAATTGAATAATACCACCCACTCCCTTGGAATAAAATTATACTGCAACATTTTTCTTATCACGATAATGTTTTATTCTTGCTTTGTAAATTGTTGCATTTTCATATTCCTTCATTCTAAACTCTTCCATCTCGTGTAAATTGTGGATTTGACCTTGGATAGCTTTTCCCCATTCCAGGTTCAAACTTTTCAATGCCCATGAGGCTTTGTCTTCTAGCTCCCCCAGGAGGTGACATGCTTTACCATACACCAGTCGGTAAGGGGACATCCTAATTGGTGTTTTAAGTATAGTCTTATAGGCCCACAATGCATCATCTAACTTTTTTTCCCAATCGGTTCTGTTCAAATTGACTGTTTTAGTCAAGATGGACTTTATGTCCCGGTTCGAAACTTCCACTTGTCCGCTGGTCTAGGGTGATATAGAGTGGCCACTTTGTGCTTTACCCCATATTTAGCCAGTAGTGTGTTGAACACCCAATTGCAAAAATTAGACCCTCCATCGCTAATGATAGCTCTAGGGATACCGAACCGTGAGAAGATATGTTTCTTAAGGAAAGCTTTGACACTCCTTGCCTCATTGTTTGGTAATGCTACAGCTTCTGCCCACTTGGAAACATAATCTACCGCCACCAAGATGTCTTTGTTCCCATAAGAACTTACAAAAGGACCCATGAAGTCGATCCCCCACATGTCAAACAATTCAACCTTTAGGATCGGGGTTAGCGGAAGTTTATGCCACCGCGAAATACTCCCTATCCTTTGGCATCGAACGCATTGCTTTACAAAGTCATGTGCATCCTGATGTAAGGTGGGCCAATAGAATCCGCATTGCAACACCTTGGCCACAGTTCACACACTTCCATAATGACCTCCCATAAGGGAAGAGTGACAAGCCTCCAAAATTGGAATTATCTCTACTTCTGGAACACATCTTCGTACTAACCCATCTGCACAACTTTGGAAAAGGTAAGGTTCATCCCAAAATAATTTCCAAACATCATGCATGAATTTCTTCTTTTGCTGATAATCCAAACCTTGGGGCACAATGTTGCTGGCCAAGTAATTAGCAAAATCTGCAAACCATGGGGTCAAGTCATGGGTTGTAGCTAAGATTTGCTCATTTGGAAAGGCGTCATTGATCTCCTCTTTCTCTCTTGGCTGCCCATTTGTTTCTAGGAACGAAAAATGGTCGGCCACTTGATTCTCACATCCCTTATGGTCTTTCACTTCAAAATCAATTTCCTGCAACAACAACACCCACCTGATCAATCTTGGTTTAGCATCCTTCTTGGACACTAAGTACCTGAGTGTTGCGTGGTCCGTGTGCACCACCACCTTGGTTCCAAGCAAGTATGCTCGGAATTTTTCAAATGCAAACACAATAGCTAATAGCTCCTGTTCGGCCACTATGTAGTTTGTTTGTGCATTGTTCAGAGCTTTACTAGCATAGTAGATTGGGTGGAATATCTTATCTCTTCATTGACCAAGGACTGCTCCTAATGCGACCCCACTTGCATCACACATAAGTTCAAAGGGTTTTGACCAATCAGGTGCTACAATGATTGGCGAGGAAATTAATCTCGCCTTCAACTCTACAAAGGCCTTCAACCACTCCTCATCAAAATTGCATGTCACCTCTTTTTCCAACAGTCGAAATAAAGGATGAGCTATTTTTGAGAAATCTTTAATGAAACGGCGGTAAAATCCCGCATGCCCGAGGAAACTCCGAACACCCTTTATATTACATTATGGGGTTAGCTGAGCAATGGCATCCACTTTGGCTTGATATACTTCAATCCCTTTTTCAGAAATTTTGTGTCCCAATACAATCCCTTCTTTGACCATGAAGTGACACTTTTCCCAATTTAGTACCAAATTCATCTCCGTACATCTCTTTAATACCTCACTTAATGTGACAGGCAGTCATCAAATGAGTTCCCCACAATTGAAAAATCATCCATAAAGACTTCCATCATATCTTACACCATGTCAAAAAATATGGACATCATGCATCTTTGAAATGTGGCCGGGGCATTGCAAAGACCGAAAGGCATCCGCTTAAATGCAAATGTACAATAAGGGCATCCAAATGTGGTTTTCTCTTGATCCTCGGGTGCGATTGAGATTTGATTGTATCCCTAGTATCCATCCAAGAAACAATAGTACTCTTTGCAAGCTAGACGATCCAACATTTGGTCGATAAATGGCACCGGAAAATGATCCTTCTTTGTCCAAGAGTTTAATTTATGATAACCATACAAACTCTCCACCCTGTGACCGGACGAGTATCTATAAATTCATTCTTTTCATTTGGAACAACAGTAATTCCCCCTTTTTGGGAACACATTGCACTGGGCTATCCCAACTACTGTCCGCAATGGGATACACTACCCCTGCATCCAACCATTAAATAATCGCTTTCTTGACCACCTCTTGCATAGGTGGATTCAACCTTCTTTGATGTTCAACTAACGGGCTACAATTTTCTTGAAGGTTGATCTTGTAGGTGCAAATACCTGGAGGGTTACCAATGATATCAGCTATTTCCCATCTGATGGCTCGAATATTCCTTTTCAACACCTCAATAAGTTTTTCTACCTATAGCGGCATAAGTTTTGCGGAGATGATAACTAGAAGCATTTTATTCTCCACCAGGTATGTATATTTGAGGTGAATGGTCAAGGGTTTGAGCTCCAACTTTGGTGGTGACACAATAGAAGGCTGTGACGGAGGGGTTGTACAATTCTTTAAATCAAGGTCCAGCTTTCTTGGTGGGAATGAATAATTTCTTACTTCCTTATGCACATGATGAATCTCCTCGAGTTCTTCACCTTTCAAAAAAACATCAACGATCAGTTCTTCAATAGCTTCTTCCTCCATTTCACACTCTAAAACATCATTTTTTATAATGTCCTTCCTTAGAGCTGTGTTATTTGTTGTTGTTGGAGTCGCTATATGTGATGCTAACTCATTCATTTGTTCCTCCAATTGTTGAATAATAACATCATTACTCTTTAATGTGGTTGTTAGGTCAAAAAGTTTATTTCGTAGATCTTGAACCCCTTTTTCATTTGCAAGAACCACTTCAAGAGTACTCTCCATGTGAGGTGGAAGTACCTCAGTGCTCCCCTGACTGTTGGTATCGACAAACTGGACATTGTTCCAACCTTGGTTCCCATAATAGCCATCATCATAATCGTGACTGGTGTGGCTATTCTTAGCATGGAAACCCTTCACATAACTCGTCAACAGCTCCATTTGCTTCATCATGACTAGTAGTATTGCTTCCTTCTTTTCCTCTCTACGCCACATTTTGTCTACTAGCTTAATAGTCTCCAGACAAGGTAACCCTTTTGGATAATGCTACCATTCTCCAACACTGGCCATCACCTACACACCATAAATTGGCAGCAACCACTATGGTGTATACCAATTCAACTTAACAATCGATCACAAGATTATCAAGCGCTAGTCCCCGGCAACAGATCCATTTTTGATAACGTCCAAAATATATTCTTAATTCAAAGAATATACATGGTCGAAGTATCGAAACAAGTAACCTGATGAGTGCCGGGGTCGAATCCCATGAGGACTAGGGAATAATAAATTCATGTGTCGATTGAGAAATTGATATTAGCTTGCACCATATAGATTTAATAAAAAAGCAAGGAAAATAGGGGGTTTAAACTCTGCAAAGAATTACACAAATTGATTTAGTGAACTAAAAGTAACAAGATCAGCTAAGCTGTTAACAATAGTGTGAAATACTAGAGGTGCGGTGTAGATGAAATACTAACTAGATCGGGATAGGCCAGGTCATCTCATAAGTTCAATGAGTGTAAATAATCTCAGAAAGTAGGTAGCCTCAGCTTCTCAGCCTATTGACTACTCCTAGCTAGAATTTTCTCAAAATCTAGCTACGATTTAGCTCAACTCGAATTGATTTGGATTAGCAACTTCACTATTCCTAGCTATTAGCTGCCAATTAGGAAGGAGGAAGTAATTTCAGCTATTTCTTGCTTAATTTTACAATCTCTTTTCCATACCCACTACTAGATTCCCTTCCAATACTTAATTATTCTCTCCCAAGCAATAATTAAGCAAGTATAGATAGACCCATATCATCATCAATGGATATTCATTAATAGATTGAAGGGAATCTAATAGATTTACCTTAATTGAACATTATGAATATGACTCTAGCAATACCCAATCCAATTAAGTATTCATCATCCTACACCTCTAGCTAATGATTTTAGCTACTCATAGTTAAGAAATTCAAAAATACATTCATCAATAGCATCATTTAATTCAATAATAAGAGTAGATAAATCAAATGCACAACTATCCTCCAACTACAGCTGAAACGTAATAATACCAAAGAAGAAAATAGAGTAGAGTATTTTCTACAAGTTTCAATCAAAATCCCTTTCTCAGCTAAAAGATTGTCTTCAGCTAAAAGAGGAAATAGTGATGTGATGTGTACTTCGATTTTCTCTATATCTTCTTTTTCTATCCTTTTTTCGTCCCTTTCTGTAGAGTAACTTTTTTCTATTTATACCCTGAAAAGTAGGGTACTTTTCATATCCTTCTCAGTGCTAGACGATTATACCCTTAACAGAACCATTCTGGAACCGGTAAAAGAACCGGCAGTTCACCGATGAAATTTGTTGTCACGACTCGAACGTACACCCGGATCATAGACACGGGCAAGAGACCCCGAGTGACCCCAAGTCAACCCATGGAACATGCATACATCTAATCTCATTTGATAAAGTGAAATACTTAGCATAAAACATAACGGATACGTAATCATAGGGTAACAACCGGAAGTACTAGGAATATACATAAGCTGAGTTCTACATCCTGTCTGAAAGCCACTACTACATAAGATGGTTTGATGGGACAACATCCCCAACTAACCAAACCAATACTGAAACATAAATAACATGAAAGTCTGTCAAACGACCCTCAGAACATGAGGACTCACTAATAAGCTGAGAGCGAGAGCTGAGATGAACTAAGGATGAGGATGAGCCTGGGATCCGGACCCTGTATCATGAAACGATACAGAACAGAAAGTATGTGGTCAATACGTGGAATGTACCGAGTATGCAAGGTAAGTAAAACAGACATTTAAGAGGAAATAAAACTCATAAATAATCATAGGAGAAGGACACCATGCTTATATAAAAAATTTCGTAAGAAAACATAAGGCTCAAGACTTTCAAATCATTCATAAATCATTCATTATCATAAGCATAAGTAAACTTTATCAAAACATAACTTGAGCCAATAGCATAAACATAATAATGCATAAAACATGCAGAAAAATGGGAGGACTCGTCATAACCGACACCATCATGGTAGAGCCTTTCATGATGCCCCAACTATCTCATAAGCGTAAGTAAACTTTATCAAAACATAACTTGAGCCAATATAATAAACATAATAATGCATAAAACATGCAGAAAAATGGGAGGACTCGTCATAACCGACATCATCATGGTAGAGCCTTTCATGATGCCCCAACTATCTAACTCAAGTGGGCAGAGCCGGCCCTGGCTTTCCAAGCGAGGGTCGTGCACTAGGAGTGATATCACATTTTAGGGGATCGGTATCAATATGATATATATACCATTAGAACCCATGGTGGCACGTGGTTATGATACACCAGCGTAGTCCTTTCAACATCAGGCTGCTCGGTGCTAGACACGACTCCCAAAAATATGCATATAGGCTCATACATAAATCAATAACATCATGCATTAAAATTCAATGGCTAAAATATAACATTTATCATCATTGATCCCTTTTAAAAAATGCTTAGCCAAGAACCAAAGGCCCTTCTCATCGGCCAACATCATAAATCGATAAATCATGTAATTCATTCATAAATCGCAAATTCAACATGTGGCACTGCCCAATACCTTGACATACTCGAATCTTTCAAAAATATTCTCATAAATATGGGTAACTTTAAATCATTCTTTTCCATCATCAATAGACTCAAAATATTGAATATTCATCATAAATCATAACTTTCATGGACCTTCATCAATGGGTATTTTAGATTTAAAAAGCTTGAAACATGATTTAAAGAAACTAATATAAAACCTGCCCATCCTTCATAATTCAATAATAAAAACTCAATTAAATCATACCAATAAAGAGAAATCACATTTTCATGCATTCGAGTAAAACCCCATAGAATTTGGATAGGAGAATTCATGATTTAAAATGAAATTTGGGCATGGGTGTGAAAGTATTTCACCCATTCTAAACCCTACATACCTGAGGTAGACAGATTTTACTCTCCCTTGAATGTCCACAAAGAATTTGATGGAAACCTTGAAGAAGAAGACCTTGAATCTCCCTAAAACCTCTCTAAACTCTTACATGGGAATGGGTATGCATTAGGGACTTAAACGATCTTATCATACTCATAAAATACACAAAAAGTTGTAGTTTAGGGCCTCAAAGCATGGAAAATTCGAAAATACCCTTAATAAAACTTTCCTGAAACTCTAGTCTGGACGGACCAACGACCGATCCCACGGGCCATTGCAAGATACCATGACTCTTGGTAACGAGTCGTTGAGTCCACTGCTTCACTTCATGCTTCAGGTCCTTCCCACGACTCGACAAGACAATTCGTTGTTCCAGTCAACGGGTCGTTGGATCGACCGTTGTCAACTCCTTGAAATTTCTGAACTTCCCTTACTGCGAGCCTCACCACGACCCGTGGTTGCTTCCAAATAGTCATGGTCACCATCCATTATATGCGCTGGAAATTCATTTCCCCCTACCACGACTTCAAGCAATGGGTCGTTGTAACTAACGATGGGTCGTTGGATGACCCGTTACTTCCCAAGCTTGCTTAGGTCAATGCTTCCCACGGGTACAAACAATGACTCGTTGTTTCAAACAATGAGTCATCACTTCACTCGTTACATCCATTGCCACCCAAACCCTTGAAACCACGACTGGCTCCAACGGACCGTTGGTTGGACTCACGATCCGTTGGGTCATCCATTCTGTGATGTTTCTTCCAATTTTCTGCAGTTTTAACTTCCAAACTCCCGGGTCTATTCTTAGGCCTTCCCGGGGTATTACAATATGTCCCCTTTGTGAACATTCATCCTCGAATGTAGGAAACAAGCATCAACAAAAACATATAATTCACCATATTCAATACTAATTATTTTAACCCAAAAATTGACGGAATGACTACCTCCGAAAAGGTCCACATAGGTGCACCGAATTCCAACCTCACATACATTCATCATAACATAAATCAAACTTGCGCACATGGACGGAATCATGAAAACTAAATAGGGTCATAGGGAAAAACTAATACCCCAAGTCAGAACTGAGCCAGTAGAGAACAAATGTGGGTATCTAGCCATCATATCTGCTTCGGCTTCCCACATAGCTCCTGCAACATGTTGATTCCTCCATAATACTTTAATTGAAGTCACTTCCTTGATCCTTAGCCTCTGGACCTGCCGGTCCAATATTTCCATCAGAACTCCCTCGTAGATAAGATTGTCTTTTACACTGATGCTATCCCCCGGGACAACTAAAGTTGGATCTCCCAAACACTTCTTCAAAAGCGATACATGAAACACAAGAGGTACGGAAGAAAATTCTGAGGATAACTCCAACTCATATGCCACCTTACCAACCCATTTCACTACCCGATAGGGACCAACAGAACGAGGGATGAGTTTCCCCTTCTTTCCAAACAACATCGCACCCTTCATGGGAAATACTTTCAAATACGTAATCGTCAACTTCAAACTCAAGATCCCTCCTTCTCACATCCACATAAGACTTTTGATGAGTAACAGTTGTTTTCAATTCTTCCCTTATTATCTGAACCTCCTCCATAGCTTCATGAATTCAATTTGGACCTTTCATTGCTGCCTCACCAACCTCGAACCATCCGATGGGCGATCTTTATCTCTGCTCGTAAAGATCCTCAAACGGAGCCATCCCAATGCTAGCAGGGTAACTATTATTGTCGGCAAACTCAATAAAAGGCAATGATCATACCAAATACCCTGTTATTGAAGTACCCCATCTCCCCCTTTGGAACAACCTCTACCTTCTGATCTGAACGACCACCTTCAACCCTACTAAGATAGGATCCTCACCTTACCTAGCTTTTTCCCAGTTCATCAAGAAAAATTCTGATCCATCCTGAACCATGACACCATACCTTATACTTAGAATCATGCTAAACACACAAAACGTTCAAATTCACTCGAAGCTCATCCGGAATCCTCTGGAAACAACCCAAATATGCAATTCAATCGTAAAACACACTCCCGACCTATTGGAATCATCAACCACCAATATCAGGTTGTTTTATCGAAAGTCGACCATGGTCAAACTCAACATCCTTAAAGCTCCCGACTTAACCAAAAAGTTTAAATTACTCCCGAAATACCTCGGGACCCACGCATCTACCCAACTTAGTCATAAATCACCATTCGGTATAAACAGAACTTTCAAAACCCAAATTCGAGCTTGTTAACCTGAAATGTTGACTTTTGGTCAAACCTCTCAAACTTCAAACCTCCCCAAAAAAAGAGAATCTTATCCAATCTTTATTGGATCATCTTGGAAATTGTGTAATCCATCCTTGTAAGTCAAAAATAGCAAAATATAGATACGGAAAGGTTCAAACTAGGGAAATGGGTCAAAATCACGAAATGACCATGTGGGTTGTTGCCCTTCTAGGTTTTGGCTAATCATTTCACTTTCTGAACTCCTACATGCCTGGCACCTATAGCAGGGTAGGGAATTATCCTGGACGTACACATCTTAACTATCATTTACATCATGGGAAACACCCTTAGAGCCTAGAGTAAGGAAATCATAAGCACGAATTATTCAAGGAATCCAAGTTGGGAATATACCTGAAATAACACGATTCTCATCAGCGGATAAGCCAGATCTTAAGGATTGAGTTTATAAAGCTGAGCGTACTAAGGGATATGAGCTCACATACGCAATGAGGTCATGACATAAAGATGAATTTATGGAGTCAGGGAGTAATGTTGGAATCACTGTCTGACTAGGTTGCCCATCATCTTAGAGTTCTGAACGTAAGCATTGGTTTAGAGTAACATCAAGCGACATACGAGAGAAACATCTAGATGAGAATGGGTTGACTATCCCTAAGTACCATCTCTAGAAATTCTTTTCTAAAACTTAAGACTCGACATGAACCTTCACTTACCATCTGTCTCTTAGATTAGAGCTATCATTCTAAGGCTCTAGGACCCTTTGTAACAGTTGCACTAATATCACTAGCTCCAGACTGCTCATTCACCTCCAAAGCTATCGCTGAATATTTCATACTCTTAGCCATTGTCTACCTACCACAAAATAGATCTCATACTAAGGTGCATACAGGAATCCCGTACCTTGTACAGTAGGCTCTCGGAACTAAAGATCAGGGTAGGGTTGATGGAAAAGCTTATAACATACCTGAGATGTACATCTGAAGTCGACCACCACTCACTCTTGACACGTTGTGCTGGGGAGGTGGGCGACTTGATAGAACTGATGGAGAGGGATTCAGAGCATGGGCTTTCCGACTATCCTGCTTGGCTGTAGCGCTATCCTTGCGTTTATGACTGAGTTGGCCACAATAAAAGCAAACATTTGAACCTATTGAGCATTCTCCTCGGTAGTGCTTCCAACAACACCCGCAAGTTGGGTAAGTAATCTCCCTCAGCCGGGGCTTCAATCCCCGAGCTTGGGCTTGAGACTTCTGATGGACTTGAGAGTGACTCCCCCTTCTCAACCCTTGTTGGGACCCCTCAAGGTCACCGGCCCTGGGCCTCTTGTTCTCCCTCCTGCCCCCTCTATACCTCCCAACCACACTCGAGTTACCAACCTCTGATGGGCTCTCATTCTTGAGTCCTTGAGTCCCAATTGCTGCTGCTTCTCCGATAGGGTTCATTGATGCGATAACCCACTGGCCAGAATGGGTGATCATAGCTCGCATCAACACTCTAATAGCGGCTCCAAGCTCCGCATCAGTAACTTGCATGAAATCCATCGAAGTTGGTGGTGCTGGCTAACTTCCATCTCTATTTTGAGAAGACAAATTTCTGCACACGTGTATAGCATGAGTTAGAGGAATAGGGAGCGTTAAACTCATGGCACGAGGTAGAATCATGAAAGAAGGGAACATTTCCTAAACATCTAGTAACCTCTTCATCATGAGTGTGGTGCACTTCACACCCATGAAAAAGACTCTACTTAACGCGGCTTTCAGACACCCTAGGATACTTCAAACCTATTGCTCTGATACAAAGTTTGTCCAACGTATACCCAGATCATAGACACGGAACAAGGGACCCCGAGAGACCCCAGGTTGACCCATGGCATATCCATACATCTAATCTCATTTGATAAAGAACAATACTTAGCATAAAACATAGCGGATACGTAATCATAGGGTAAAAACCGGAAGTACTGGGCATATACATAAGTTGATTTCTACATCCTGTCTGAAAGCCTCTACTACATAAGATGAGTTGATGGGACAACATCCCCAACTAACCCGACCAATACTGAAACATAAATAACATGAAAGTCTATCAAACGGCCCTCGGAACATGAGGACTCACTAATAAGCTGAGAGCGAGAGCTGAGATGAACTAAGGATGAGGATGAGCCTAGGATCCAGACCCTGTATCATGAAACGATACAGCACAAAAAGTATATGTTCAGTACATAGAATGTACCGAGTATGCATAGTAAGTAAAACGGACATCTAAAAGGAAATAAAACTCATAAATAATCATAGGAGAAGGACATCATGCTTATATCATAAATTCCGTAAGAAAACATAAGGCTCAAGACTTTCAAATCATTCATAAATCATTCATTATCATAAGCATAAGTAAACTTTATCAAAACATAACTTGAGCCAATAACATAAACATAGTATTGCATAAAACATGCAGGACCATGAGAGGACTCGTCATAACCGACACCATCATGGTAGAGCCTTTCATGATGCTCTAACTATCTCACTCAAGTGGGCAGAGCCGACCTGGCTTGCTAGGAGAGGGTCGTGCATTAGGCGTGATATCACATTTGAGGGGATCGGTATCAATACGATATATATACCATTAGAACCCATGGTGGCATGTGGTTATGAGACACCGGCATAGTCCTTTGAACGTCGGACTGCTTGGTGCAAGACACGGCTCCCAAAAATATGCATATAGTATCATACATAAATCAATAACATCATGCATTAAAATTCAGTGGCTAAAATATAACATTTATCATCATTGATCCCCTTTATAACATGCTAAGCCAAGAATCAAAGGCCCTTTTCATCGACCAACATCATAAATCCATATATCATGTAATTCGTTCATAAATCACAAATCATTCTTCAGCATGCGGGCATTTCCCAATACCTTGACATACTCAAACCTTTTAAAAATATGCTCATAAACATGGCTAACTTGAAGTCATGCCTTTCCATCATCAATAGACTCAAAATATTGAATATTCATCATAAATCATAACTTTCATGGACCTTCATCAATGGGGATTTTAGATTTAAAAATCTTGAAACATGACTTTAAAGAAACTAATATAAAACCTTCCCATCCTTCATAATTCAATAATAAAAACTCAATTAAATCATACCCATAAAGAGAAATCACATTTTCATGCATTCCGGTAAAACCCCATAGAACTTGGATAGGAGAATTCATGATTTAAAATGAAATTTGGGCATGGGTGTGAAAGGATTTCACCCATTCTAAACCCTACATACCTAAGGTAGACTGATTTTACTCTCCCTTGAATTCCCACAAAGAATTTGATGGAAACCTTAGAGAAGAAGACCTTGAATCTCCCTAAAACCTCTTAAACTCTTGCATGGGAATGGGTATGCATTAGGGACTTAACCCATCTTATCATACTCAGAAAATAAACAAAACACCATATTTTAAGGCCTCAAAGCATAGAAAAGTCGAAAATGCCCTTAATAAAACATCCCTAAAAAACTGGTTTGGACAGACCAACGACCGATCCCACGGGCCGTTGTAGGAAACCACGACTCGTGGTAACGAGTCATTGAGTCCACTGCTTCACTTCATGCTTCAGGTACTTCCCACGACTCGACAGGATGAGTCATTGTTCCAGTCGTCGGCTCGTTGGTTCGACCGTTGTCAGCTCCTTGAAAATTCTGAACTTCCCTTACCATGAGCCACACCACGACTCATGGTTGCTTCCAACGAGTTGTGGTCTCCGTCTGTTATATGCACTGGAAATTCATTTCCCCGTACCACGACTTCAAGCATCGGGTCGTTGTAACTAATGATAGGTCGTTGGATGACCCGTTACTTCCCAAACTTGCTCAAGTCAATGCTTTCCACGGGTAAAAACAACGACTCATGTTTCAAGCAATGATTCGTCACTTCACTCGTTACATCCACTGCCACCCTAACCCTTTAAATCACAACTGGCTCCAATGGACCGTTGGTTGGACCCATGATCCGTTGGGTCGTCCGTTCTATGGTGTTTCTTCGAATTTTCTGCAGTTTTAACTTCCACACTCCCAGGTCTATTTTTAGGCCTTCCTGGGGTATTACATCCGTGAACCGCCAGATTTTCAACACCAACTCCAGAACTCCTGGGTGTCATTCGGCGACTAAATCGGTGACTAGCCGGTGGCGACTCATGAACCGCCAGTGGTATTCAACATCTGAGGCAGGGAGATTAGGCTTTTGGTTGGCGTTTTGCTGGTTGACACCTATGACTCGCCGCTCACTCTCACTTCCCCCTTTTTGCTCCATTTTTGCTCTTTTTCTTAAAACTTAGGCATCTACATACAACAAAAGCTAAAAGTGCATAAAGTCCAAAAAATCAACTTGGGAATGAAACCAAAACTCATGTTTTAGAGTCTAATGAGTTGGTAAATTTCCAACTCATCAGATACTAAGGAGGAAACTAATACCTCAAGCTATAACTGAGCCACAACGGAATAGATGCGGGTATTTAGCCATCATATTATCTTCAACTTCCCATGTAGCCCCCTCAACAGGTTGATTCCTCCACAAAACCTTGACTGAGGCTACTTCATTATTTCTTAGCTTTTGAACCTAACGATCAAGTATTTCTACCGGAACCTCCTCATAACTAAGGCTATCTCACACACCGACACTATCCATCAAAACAACTAGAGTTGGATCGGCCAGACACTTCCTCAAGAGCGATACATGAAAATTGGATGAACTAAAGCTAGTTCTTAGGGCAACTCCAACTCGTAGGACACCTTTCCAACCCTTTCCACTATCCGATACGGACTAACATAATGGGGACTAAGTTTCCCTTTCTCTCCGAATCTCATCACTCCCTTCATGGGGGCTACCTTGGAGAACACCTAATCATCAACTTCAAACTCAAGCTCCCTCCTCCTCACATCCACATAGGACTTTTGGCGACTCTGAGCTTTTTTCAACCTATCCCTTATAAGTTGAACTTTCTCCCTTGCCTCATGGACTGAATCTAGGCCTACCAATGTAGCTCCACCGACCTCAAACCAACCAATAGGTGATCTAAACCTCCGCCCTTAGAGAGACTCAACAAAGCCATCTGAATGCTGGAATGGTAGATGTTGTATGTAAACTCAATGAGAGGCAAACGATCATCCAACCTTATAATACCCCAGAAGCCCTAAGATTAGAGCTAGGAGGGAAATGGAGAAAAACTGAAAATTCTGCACCAGGTCACAAAACGAGTAATTTGGTGACCCATAGGGAAGACCACGAGTTGTGAGGTGACTCGTGGTGAGGTACTGGACTTGAGTTGAAAAAATTGTTGATGGGGTCACCACAGGCATGACCACGAGTCGTGGTCAGACCCCATGACTCGTTTGAGGTAGTGGAGATAATGAGTGGTGAGCATGAGTCTTGGTTACCGGTAATAATATGTATGATGGCCCATTATAAGTTTCAGGTGAAACCTCAACTGTGTACCTAAGGATCAATGTAACAACCCATTAGGTCCCTCGTGGGGACTGACGAGCAATTATTTTGTACAAAGTTAATAAGGGTATTCTCATCAATCCTGTGCTCTAGGATCCTATACTACGTCGTTTAAAGCCATTTTTAGGGTGTATTAAGATAGGTGAAATCATTCTAGCCTATTCTAAACCCATGCATGCAAGTTAGGGAGTCAGAGAAGAGATCAAGCTTAAGCCCTTCCAATTCTTCTCAAATTCCTCTTGGGCAATCAAGGAAGTGTAAGAATTAGCTTTAATCAAGTATGTAGGGTTATGAGTGGGTGAGTCCGTTCACACCCATGCACAATCTCTCTCTATTTCATGAAGTCCCTATGTTGATTCCATGGGGTTTAACCCAACGGATGAGATTGTTAATTTACTACATGGGTATGATTTAAAGATGTCTATATTATTGAATTATGATTCGTGGGCAAGTTTATATTGTTTTCAATCAAAAATCATGTTTCATGCTTTATAAATCAAAATGTCCAATGATGAGAAGTTCATGAAAGTTGAGATTTATGATGAATGTTCTAGTATGATGAGATATTTATGATGAAAAGCATGTTTTCAAGTTACCCAGGTTTAAGATCATGTTTTTGAGAGAATAATGTGTTTTCAAGCATGTTAAAGTATCGATCAAGGCCCATGTGTTCAAGTATGATTATGATTTTACAAACTTAAGCTTACCACATGGTTTTGGAGCGAAGACTCCCATTATTGTTCAACTTGTGGTATGGTTTGAGCCAAGGCTCCTCATGTATGATTCAGATTTATGTATTCATGATCATTTAGCTTCGTCAATAGACGATGGTTAGATTCATTTAAAAATGATGGAGATCATATGCATGTTTTGAGAGTAATGTCTAGCACCGAGTAGGCTATGAGTCAGTCAACCCTATGCCTCAGAAAATACATGCCAACGTGGGTATGATCAGATTATATTGGGATCTCCTTTGTGAGCTATCCCCTGCCCCAATTGGGCCACGAGCTTGATATCGATATCATGGTATCGTCCTTAGCTGTGGCAAGGCTTTGGACGGCTCTACTCACTTGAGTGTGATAGTTGGGACCACATAAGCTCTATCATTGTATGTAGGTTAAAAGACGAGTCTCCCATTGTTTCTTATGATTTCAGTTATGCATGTTTATCATTCATGATATATATATACATATATCTACATGTGTTCTAAAGAAGGTTTGACCCAATGATCAGTTTTACTTATGATTATTGGATTTCAGCTTTAGGTCAATCGATTCAGTTATGATGTTATGTCTTGTTGAGATCATGTTTTCCAGAACATAGCATGCAAGCCCTACTCTCAGATCCTTATTTTTTTATTTTTTATATTATGCATGTTTAAATGATTTTAATTTAAGTACTTTTACTTACCTTGCATACTCGATATATTCCACGTACTGACCGTATACTCTATGTTGTATCATTTTATGATACAGGCCCCAGCACTCAGACTCAGCCCCCTCCTTAGCTAGCCTATCAGAGTTATCATCTCACATCTATTTGTGAGTCCTCATCTTTCGAGAACCATATGTATTCAGTTTTCTTTATGTACTTTCAGTTTTCAGTTATAGCGAGTTAGTTGGGGGCCTGCCCCATCAAATCAATAGACTTAGAGGCTTTTTAGACAAAAAGGATGTAATCAGTTTCATATTCATGTGTATTTCTAATGTTGTGCTTATTTCAGACTTCTGCTAAGTTTATCATGTTCAACCTTCCATTTTTATTGATTGAATTAGATGAATGTTCATTCCATGGGTCAACTTGGAGTCCCTCAGGGTTCCTTTTCCCGTGTCTCGATCCGGACCTATGTTCGGATCATGAAAAACTTGGTATCAGAGCAATAGGTTTGAAGTGTCCTAGGGTGTCTGAAGGTCGCGTTTAGTAGTCTTTTTCATGGCTGTGAAGTGTGCCACACTTATGAAGAAGAGGCTATGAGACATTTAGGAAATGTTTCCTTCTTTCATGATCTATGTCGTGCGATGAAATACCTCCCTATCCTTCTTACTCATGTTATTCGCGATTACAGAATCATGTATCCCTGTAGGGTTAACGGTAGGAGGAATGGGAATGGAAATGCCCATGAGGATGGAAACGGACATAGGCACCAACAAGCCCCACCAGTCTAGGAGCACCAAGCACCGAAGCTGGTTGCCCATGCTGAATTCCGGCCTGCTATTCAGATGCTAGTGCAGGCCTTGACCGCTCAGCTCAACCAGAAGGTAGTAGCGCATATTCCACAAAATGAAAATTCATAAGTAGCCCAAGTCAGAGATTTCTCGAGGATGAACCCGCCAGAATTCCTTGGGTCAAAGGTGGACGATGATCCACATGAGTTTATTGATGAGATTGTAAAGATTACCCAGGTCATGGGGGTGAATAGAGTTGAGCATGCTGATTTGGCCTCATATCAGTTGAAAGGGGTGGCACACATATGATTCAAACAGTGTAGATACAGTAGGGCAGCCGGAGCAGGCCCTATCAGTTGGGAGAAGTTCCATATTGCGTTTCTAGATCGATTTTTCCCTCGTGAAATAAGAGAGTTGAAGGCAGCTAAGTTCATAAATCTCAAGAAGGGAAAGTTGACGGTGCAAGAATGTGCTCTAGAGTTCACTCATTTGTCAAAGTATGCCCCAGAGTTAGTGGTTGATTAAAGGGCATGAGTGAGCAGGTTTGTTCATGGGGTGGTGGGCTATTTGGAGAAGGATTGCAGGACTGCTATGCTCCATCAGGATATGGATTTCCCTTAGATAGTCTTATACGCCTAGCAGATAGAGCCAGTGCATATGAGGGAGAGAGAGGATAAGTGTAACACCTCAAAAGTTCCTAAGATTTAAATTCAGGGTTTGGAGTGTGTTCAGAAGAAAAAAATCTACAATTTGTGCCTTAAAATGACTCGTCTAACGAGTCATTGGTCACTCTAATGAGTCGTTAGAGGCAGTTGTTAGATGGGATTCAGGATCTGGTGCCAGGTGTTTTGATGCCACGGGAAGAGTTACGAGTCATTGTGTAAGACAATGATCCGTTGGATGCAATCATGGTGAGCTTGCAGACTTGGACTTCTCAGAGGGAAGGAGTCAGATGACAACTCATTGGTTGACTTAATGAGTCATCATGAGGAGTTGTTGGTTGGTTTTCAGAGTTCTGGGTCGGTGATAATGGATGGTGGCAACGGACCATTGAAGTAAACAACGACCTGTGGTGTTGGTCGCTGGAAGGGACTCGAGGGTCAGTCAAGTGGGGACAACAGAAGGACTGACGAGTCATTGGATCAAGCAACGACTCGTTATGTCCGTCGTTGGATAGATTGCAAGTTGAGGAACTAGTGGAGTCAAGGGAGCTGGTGACGAATCATTGGTTGCAGTAATGACTCATCTTGTTGGTCATTGGTTGAAGAAGCTGAAGCTGTGAAGCAGGCCCCAGAATTAACGAATGGTCACCACGAATCATGGTGAGGACCAATGACTCGTGGTGGGGTTCGTAGTCTCAGATCGGTAGATTTTTAAGTTTTTCCCAGGGGTAATTTGGTAAAGTCTTAAGCTCCCAGTTTTAAAATGGTGTCTTTTTAGAAACTTTAAGGGGCGTTTTTAGGGGGTCTTCTAGCCTAACCTCTCATTCCCTCAACTCCTTTTCCTTCCTTTCTCAAGATCAAGGATCCAACAAGGATTTCTTCATAGCTTCAAGGTGCAATTCAAGTGGGGTTTCTCTTAATTAGGTATGTAGGTTTTTCAACAAGGATATGCTTCCATCCTTATGCCCCAAAATGTTTTATCAAAAACCCAATTTCACTATTCTAGAAAAGCATGACCTAGGGTTTCGATTTATGGATGATTTCCTCTCTGTCTTCTATGTATTCTAAGACACATTAGAATTAAAAGTTAATTATGCTTATGGGGTTACTCTAATATCTTTAATTATGTTCTTAATGGTGAAAATGCGTGATAATAGGAATTCCTTCATGAGATAGCTGAACACTTTAATTGGGATTTTGTTATTGTCCACTCGATCATATCATGAGCTTGTAACCATGTCCAAAATATGTAAGATCGTAAGAAATCCCATAAAAACTAGAATATATATTGGATAGATATGTTGAGATGGGATTAGAACTTATGGGCTTGATCAATGGGAAGTATGTATTTTTTTCGTTATTTTTTCGATGTAAATATTTTGGGTATGAGGTGAACCTATGATAATGGCATAATTATCGTATTTTTCTTATGAGATTGGAGAAAATTTCGAAATGGGTCCTATGAAATTAAAATGTATGCATCTGCTATGATCTCCCTGTAAATGTTTAAAGTATGAGTTAAGTGTGTGGGCTTTCTGTAAATCTAAAAAATATGAAACAATGTATCTATGTTAAAGTGTAAATTGGACCTATCGATCCTACTTGACCTTATGTTATATGTCGTATGTTATGAACTTGGAACTTAAATGTTTTGGAGGTGTGTAAAGTATAATGAGTAGGTGTTCGTAAATGTAAGATGTGTGGATTAAATAATGATTTGGTACCATGACGATATGAATTATGACAATAAACCATGAGAATGATATTCATACTATTGGGCTCGTTGTTAGTAGAAAGCAACCCTAATCCTTTCTAAATGAATATCGTATTATGAAACTAATAAATGCTCATGTTTCTGATTAGCTATCGTAGTATAGACCAGATGTATAATATCATATCAGTACTCCTCATGTTCTAATCACTCAAGGACTCTCCATAGTTGAGAATGTTTTCCTTAGTCAGTCAGGGACTCTCCATAGCCAAGAATGTTTCCCTTAGTTAGCTAGGGACTCTCCATAGATAATAATGTTTCCATTAGTTCAGTCAGGATTCTCCATGGCTGAGAACATTTCCCTAGTTTAGTTAGGACTCTTCATAGCAGAGAATGACTCCCTTAGTTTATGTTATCAGTATGGCTCAGTTCTATATAGTTCAGAGTTCAATTTAAAATAGATATAACATAATGCAATGCAGACTCAATTATCAGCAGATATCCAGTACAGTGTGTGATACTAGCCTCAGCTTCGGCTCTCATTAAATGATCAGTACTTGACCCTTATGCATGACTTCGATGATGTTTCAGAATATGAGTTCCAAATGAAAGTTTCATGTATACATGTGTATGTGACTCAAAAGAGGATTGTTGCATTCTAAATCAGTTATATGTCGATGTACTTAGTTATTTCCTTCTTGTATACTTGTATGTTTAGTTTGTTTATGTTTTCCCCACATGCTCAGTACATTCCAAGTACTGACCGCATACTTTATGTTCTATATTATTTCATAATACAGATTCAGGTATCCAGACTCAGGCCCGCGGGTAGACACGCTCCTTCTTCCATCTCAGCGAATTGTGGTGAGTCCTTATCTCTCGAGGATGAGGTCTATGTTCTTATTCAATTGTATTTCAGTTTTTTAGGATTTAGGAGTTTGTTGGGGACTTGTCCCAGTAACTCATCATATTAGTAGAGGCTTTCAGACATGTGTAATCAAATTCAGTCTATGTATGATGTTTTTGTTAGATTATGTCCTTAAGTTCTAAATTTGACTCTTAAAGTTAGCTTCCGCTCAATATGTTTCTATTAGCTATTTATATTGTTAAGTGTTATGCAATGATTATTCCATGGGTTGACTTGGAGCTTTTTGGGATTCCTTGTCCACTGTTACGACTAGGGTTTAAACTCGGGTGGTGACACCAAGAGTACCAGGACTGATAGCTACAGATTTTTTCAACTGAGGTCAGCTGGTGGGCACCTACAGCAGACCTACCAGAAATCTTCAGCCCCAGCTTCTTCAAAGTTGAGTGTGCCATCCAAACCTAGTCACGATCAGAGGGGGCAAGCGTCAGGCTCTAGGGGCCAAAGCAAAAGACCCGCAGATTCTAGCATCCTAATTTGCGGCTAATATGGCCAGGGGCACAGGGGTCAGTGCTTGGAAGGTATAGGTGCTTGCTTCGGGTGTGGGAAGCCCAAACATATGCTTAGAGGTTGACCGACATCGATACAGGGCCATGATGGGGGTCGAGGCCCAGCCTCCAGTTCAGCAGCTCCACCCGTACGCTCAGCACCGCAGGGGGCATCTACTAGCACAGGTGGCGGTCAATGCCAAAACAGATTCTATGTCATAGCATCCCGCCAGGAGCAGGAGGTCTCCCTGGATGTAGTCACTGGTATGTGTTACGAGTTTTTTGTATATGCTTTGTTAGATCCAGGGGTTACTTTGTCTTTTGTGACACCTCACGTGGCCAGTAGTTTCGGGGTCACTTCCAAAATCCTGTCAGAACCCTTCTCAGTCTCTACTCCAGTGAGTGATTTAGTTATATCTAGACAGGTGTATAGAAGTTGCCCGATCACAGTCCTTCAAAAAGTCACCTCAGCAGATTTAGTAGAGTTAGCCATGACCAATTTTGATGTTATCCTTGGCATGGATTGGCTATTTGTATGTTATGCCTCAATTAATTGTAGAACCTGGGCAGTAGAATTCAGATTTCTGGGTGAGCCAGTTATAGAGTGGAAGGGTAGTTCATTTGTGCTTGTACGTCTTTTCATTTCCTACCTTAAGGCCAGAAAGATGATTTCTAAAGGTTGTGTGTACTATCTAGTTAGGGTTAAGGATTCTATGTCTGAGACCCCGACTATCCATTTAGTCCCATTAGTATGTGAGTATCCAAAAGTTTTCCTAGATGATCTACTAGGAATCCCTCCCGAGAGGGAAATTGATTTTGGTATTGACCTTCCTCCTGATACGCAGCCTATATTTATTCCTCCCTATAGAATGGCTCCTGCTGAGCTAAAAGAGTTGAAGGAACAGTTGAACGATCTTTTGGATAAGGGTTTCATTAGACTGAGCAAGTCCCCATGGGGTGCATCAATTCTCTTTGTCCGAAAGAATAATGGTTCTCTGTGTATGTGTATTGATTATCGGCAATTCAACAAGGTCACCATCAAGAACAACCATCCCCTACCCAGGATTGATGATTTGTTTGACCAGCTTCAGGATGCCAAGTGTTTTTCGAAGATAAATCTCAGATCCAGGTACCATCTGCTTTGAGTTTGGGAGAGCGACATCTCGAAGATAGCATTCAGGATACGGTATGGTCATTATGAGTTTGTAGTTATATCTTTTGGACTAACCAATTCTCTTGCAGCTTTTATGGACTTGATGAACAGGGTGTTCAAGCCATACTTGGATATGTTCGTGATCGTGTTAATTGATGACATCCTGATGTACTCTCAAACCGAGGAGGAGCATGTCGTCTATTTGAGAGTGTTGCTACAGACTCTCTAGGATTTCCAATTATATTCCAAATTTAGCAAGTGCAGGTTTTGGTTGAAATCCATGGTGTTTTTGTGTCCTGTGGTATCAAGCGAAGGCATAAGGGTGGACTCTCAGAAAATAAAAGCGGTGAAAAATTGGCCTAGACTGGTGAATCCTTCTAATATCCAGAGCTTTTTGGGGTTAGGTGACTACTATTGAAGGTTTGTTGAGGGTTTCTCATTCATTGCAGCGACATTGGCTAAATTAACCCAAAAGAAAGTGAAATTTCAATGGTTGGAGGCTTGTGAGAGGAGCTTTCAGGAGTTGAAGACTCGACTTACCTCAGCGCCAGTGTTGACCATACCCGAGGGTACCAATGGGTTTTTGGTGTATTTTGATGCTTCAAGGATCGGACTTGGGTGTGTATCGATGCAGCACAGAAAATTTATATCTTATGCTTCTAGACAGCTGAAATTACATGAAAAGAATTACCCGACTCAGGATCTTGACTTGGTGGCGCTGGTATTCTCCTTGAAGATATGGAGGCATTATTTGTACAAGGTCCATGTAGATGTGTTTACGGACCATAAGAATCTACAATATGTGTTTACCCAGAAGGATCTCAATCTTCATCAAAGGAGGTACTTGGAGCTACTCAAGGACTATGATATGAGTGTCCTTTAACATCCGGGAAAGGCTAATGTGGTAGCAGACACACTTAGTATACTCTCTATGGAGAGTGTGTCCCATGTGGATGAGGGAAGAAGGGAGTTGGTGAAGGATGTGCATCGACTTGCTAGATTGGGAGTTTGTTTGGTTGATTCAACTGATGGTGGTGTTATTATTCAGAATGGATTAGAATCACCCTTGATGACTGATATAAAAGCTAGACAAGACGATGATCCTATTTTGGTAAAGCTAAAGGAAGTCATCAGAAGGTAGAGTTCTTCTCCAAAGGGGAAGATGTTGTGCTTCGCTACCAGGGTTGCTTATGTGTTCCGAATATGGATGATTTGAGGAACTAGATGTTTCATGAGGCTCATGATCTAGGTATTCAATCCATCCAAGTGCATCCAAGATGTACCGTGACTTATAGGAGGTCTATTAGAGGAATCGCATGAAGAAGGACATCGCAGAATTTGTAGCTAACTGCCCAAACTGTCAGCAAGTGAAGGTTGAGCATCAGAGACCCGAAGGTGTGCTTCAGGATATCATTATTCCTTCTTGGAAGTGGGAAGAAATCAATATGGACTTCATCACAGGGCTGCCTTGCACTCGTCGGCAATATGACTCCATTTGGGTTGTTATAGACAGGTTGAGCAAAGCCACTCACTTTCTATCAATCAAAACCACCGATTCTGCAGAGAATTATGCTAAGTTATACATTCGGAAGTTGGTTCAGTTTCATGGAGTACCCTTGTCCATCATATCAGATAGAGGTACTCAATTTACCTCTCTGTTTTGGAGATCATTTCAAAAGGGGCTTGGGACTCAGGCCAAGCTTAGTAAAGCTTTTCACCCGCAAACAGATGGTCAGGTAGAGTGGACTATTGAGACTCTTGGGGACATGTTGAGAGAATGTGTGATTGACTTCAAAGGTAGTTGGGATGATCATTTGCCTCTGATTGAGTTTGCATACAATAACATCTACCATTCTAGTATTCAGATGGCTCCGTTTGAGGCTCTCTATGGGCGGAGATGTAGGTCGCCTATTGGTTGGTTAGAAGTTGGTGAAGCTGAAATGATAGGACCAGATTCAGTCCATAAGGCCATGGAGAAATTTCAGCTCATACGGGAAAGGTTGAAAACAGCTCGAAGCCGCCAAAAGTATGTCGATGTGAGAAGGAGAGAACTTGAGTTCGAAGTGGGTGATTGGGTGTTTCTAAAGGTGTCTCTTATGAAGGGAGTGATGAGGTTTGGAAAGAAAGGAAAACTCAGCCCTCGTTATGTTGGCCCCCACCGAATTGTGAAACAGGATAGCAAGGTGGCATATGGATTGGAGTTTCCCTCAGAATTTTCTTCTGTGCATCCTATTTTCCATGTATCGCTTTTGAAGAAATATCTGGGGGATCCTTCTCTAGTTGTCCTGGCGGACAGTATTGGTGTGAAAGACAGCCTTAGTTATGAAGAGGTTCCGGTGGAAATACTAGATCATCAAGTTTGAAGGCTAAGGAACAAGGAAGTAGCTTCAGTTAAAGTCCTATGGTGGAATCAGCATGTTGAGGGAGCTACGGGGGAAGCTGAAGCAGACATGATGGCTAGATACCCACTTCTATTCTCTACCGGCTCAGTTCTAGCTTAAGGTATTAGTTCCCCCCCAGCACTCTAATTAGTTTTCATGTTCAGTTCATGTGCCTGAATTTCTTTTATGTTAGAGTGTGTATGTACGGTTTGTAAATTTGGTTCAGCCATGCAGTTCAGTTCTGAGGTAGTCATTCCGTTAGTTTTCAGCTTAGATGATCAGTATTTGAATATGAGATTGATTTCTCTATTGTTTTGTATGTTTTTCAACATTCAAGGACGAATATTCCCAAGGGGGAGATATTGTAATAACCCAAAAGCCCTAAGATTAGACCCGGAAGTGAAATGGAGAAAAACTGAAAATTCTGCACCAGGTCAAAGAACGAGTAATTCTGTGACCCGTGGGGAAGACCATGAGTCGTAAGGTGACTCATGGTGAGGTTCTGGACTTGAGTTGAAAAAAATTGCTTATGGGGTAACCACGGGCATGACCACGAGTCGTGGTCAGACCCCACGACTCGTTGGGTGAATCGTGGTCAGCAAGTAACTAATGATCTGAGGTTTGAGGCAGTGCAGATAATGAGTGGTGACCATGAGTCATGGTCACCGGTAATGATTCGTAAGATTGCCCATTTTGAGTTCCAGGTGAAACCTCGATAGTGTACCCAATGATTGATGTAACGAGCCGTGGTTGGTGGCCACGACACGTTAGGTGCCTCATGGGGACTGACGAGCAGTTATTTTCTGTGAAGTTGTTAAGGGTATTCTCATCATTCCTATGCTCTAGGGTCCTATACTACATCGTTTTAAGCAATTTTCAGGGTGTATTAAGATAGGTGAAGTCATTCTAGCCTATTCTAAACCCATGCATGCAAGTTAGGGAGTTAGAGAATAGATCAAGCTTAAGCCCTTCCAATTCTTCTCAAATTCCTCTTGGGCAATAAAGGAAGTGTAAGAATCAGCTTTACTTAGGTATGTAAGATTATGAGTGGGTGAATCCGCTCACACCCACGCCCAATCTCTCTCTAAATCATGAAGTTCCTATGTTGATTCTATGGGGTTTAACCCAATGCATGAGATTGTTAATTTACTACATGGGTATGATTTAAAGATGTCTCTGTTATTGAATTATGATTCATGGGCAAGTTTTATATTGTTTTCAATCAAAAATCATTTTTCATGCTTTATAAATCAAAATTCCCAATGATGAGAAGTTCATGAAAGTTGAGATTTATGATGAATGTTCTAGTATGATGAGATATTTATGATGAAAAGCATGTTTTCATGTTACCTATGTTTAAGATTATGTTTTCGAGTGAATTTTGTGTTTTCAAGCATGTTAAAGTATCGGGAAAGGCCCATGTGTTCAAGTATGATTATGATTTTACAAACTTAAGCTTACCATATGGTTTTGGAGCGAAGACTCCCATTATTGTTCAGCTTTTGCTATGGTTTGAGCCAAGGCTCCTCATGTATGATTCAGATTAATGTATTCATGATCATTTAGCTTCACCAATAGATGATGGTCAGCTTCGTCGAAAAATGATGGAGAGCATATGCATGTTTTGGAAGTAGTGTCTAGGACCGAGTAGGCTATGGGTCAGTCAACCCTATGCCTCCGAACTACAAGCCAACGTAGGTATGATTAGATTATAGTGGGACCTCCTTTGTGAGCTATCCCCTACCCCGATTGGGCCACGAGCTTGATATCGATATCATGGTATCGTCCTTAGCCCTAGCAAGGCTTTGGACAGCTCTACCCACTTGAGTGTGATAGTTGGGATCGCGTAAGCTCTATCGTGGTATGTCGGTTAAAAGATGAGTCTCCCATTGTTCCTAATGATTTCAGTTATGCATGTTTATCATTCATGGTATATGTATATATATGTGTGTGTGTGTGTGTGTGTGTGTGTGTGTGTATACATGTATTCTAAAGCAGGTTAGACCCAATGTTCAGTTTTACTTATGATTATCAGATTTCAGCTTTGGGTAAATCGATTCAGTTATGATGTTATCTCATGTTTAGATCATGTTTTCCAGAATATAGCATGCAAGCCCTACTCTCAAATCCTTATTTTGTTTATGTTTTATATTATGCTTTTTTTAAATGTTTTTACTTATTTAAGTGGTTTTACTTACCTTGCATACTCAGTACATTCCACGTACTGACCGAATACTCTGTGCTATATCATTTTAGGATATAGGCCCCGACACTCAGACTCAGCCTCGTCCTTAGCCAGCCTATCAGAGTTAGCATCCCACATCTGTTGGTGAGTCCTCATCTTTCGAGGACCATGCGTATTCAGTTCTCTTTATGTATTTTTAGATTTCAGTTACACTGAGTTAGTTGGGGGCCTATCCCATCAACTCATCAGAGTTAGAGGCTTTTCAGACAAAAAGGATGTAATCAATTTCAGATTCATGTGTATTTCTGATGTTGTGCTTATTTCACACTTCTGCTAAGTTTATCATGTTAAACCTTCCATTTATATTGATTGAGTTAGATGAATGTTTATGCGATGGGTCGACTTGGAGTCCCTCGGGGTTCCATGTCCCATTTCTCGATCCGGGCCTATGTTTGGGTCGTGACACAACCACCCTTGAAATCAATCACACATGCTCTCAACATATCCTCCAGAATCGGAATGGTCTGCTCCGCCTGACCATCTATTTGCGGGTGAAATGTTATGCTGAGCTTAACCTGGGTACCAAGTCCCTTTTGAAACAATCTCCAAAACTGGAAGGTAAATTGAGTACTTCTATCTAATCTGATGGACAAGGGCACTCCATGTAACCGAACTAACTCCCAAATGTATAACTAAGCATAATCCTCCACTGAATCAGTAGTTTTGACCGGTAGAAAATAAGCTGCTTTAGTCAACCTATCTACAACCATCCAAAAAGAGTCATACTGTCGGCATGTACGAGGCAACCCCATAATGAAGTCCATATTGATTTCCTCCCACTTCCAAGTAGGGATGCTAATGTCCTGAAGCACAGCTCCTGGTCTCTGATGCTCGGACACTTAGCCACAAACTCTGCTATGTCCTTCTTCATGTCATTCCACCAATAGACTTCCTGTAGGTTACGGTACATCTTGGTGGCTCCTGGATGTATAGAGTATCTGGAACCATGAGCTTCATGCAACATCCGCTCCCTCAAGTCACTAGCACCTGGTACACAAAAATGGCCCTGATATCGGAGAACACCATCGCCCCCTTGAGAGAAAACCTCGACCTTCTGATTCTAAACCACTTCCTTCAACTTCACCAAAATAGGATCCTCGTCTTGCCTAGCCTTAACATCGGTCACTGATGATGATTTTGATCCATTCTGGATATTGACACCACCATTCATCGAGTCAACAAAATGGACTCCTAGTCGTGCAAGATGATGGACATCCTTCACTAATTCCTTCCGTTCCTCATCTACATGGGTCACACTCTCCATAGAAAGCCTGCTAAGAGCATCTACCACCATATTAGCCTTGCCCGGATGATAAAGGACACTCATATCATAATCTTTAAGAAGCTCCAACCATCTCCCCTGATGTAGATTTAGATCCTTCTGTGTAAACATGTATTGTAGGCTTTTGTGGTTCGTAAACACATCCACATGGACCCCGTACAGATAGTGTCTCCAAATCTTCAACCCAAATACTACCGCCGCCAATTCGAGATCATGAGTTGGGTAGTTCTTTTCATGGACCTTCAGCTGCCTGGAAGCCTAGGTTATAACATTTCTGTGCAGCATCAGTACACAACCAAGGCCGATACTCAAGGCATCACAATATACCACAAACCCATCGGTACCCTCAAGTAGGGTCAACACTGGTGCTGAGGTGAGTCGAGTCTTCAACTCTTGGAAGCTCTTCTCATAAGCCTCCGACCATTAAAAATTCACCTTCTTCTAAGTCAACTTAGTCAACAGTATTGTAATGGATGAATACCCTTTAACAAATCTCCGATAATAACCAGCTAAACCCAAGAAACTCCTGAAATCTGAAGGATTCACCAGTCTAGGCCAATTCTTCACCGCTTCTATCTTTTGAGAGTCCACTTGTACACCCCCACTCGACACCACATGACCCAAAAATGCCACTGAGTTCACCAAAAACTCGCATTTGCTAAACTTAGCATATAACTAGTGATCTTTAAGAGTCTGTAGCACCACCCTCAAATGGGCGGCATGCTCATCCGTGCTCCGAGAGTATATGAGAATATCATCTATGAACACAATCATGAACATATCCAAATATGGCTTGAACACCCTGTTCATCAAATCCATAAAAGCTGAAGGAGCATTCTTAGTCCAAAAGACATAACTACAAACTCGTAATGACTATACCGAGTCCTAAAGGCTATCTTTAGGACATCACTCTCCCGGACTCTAAGTTGACGATATCCGGATCTGAGGTCTATCTTCGAAAAGCACTTGGCACCATGAAGCTAATCAAACAGGTCATCAATCTTGGGGAGGGGATACCTATTCTTGATGGTGACTTTGTTCCATTTCCGATAATCAATGCACATTCGAAGGGAACCATCCTTCTTGCGGACAAAGAGAACTGGTGCACCCCATGGAGATTTTCTCGGTCTGATGAAACCTTGTCTAAAAGATCCTTCAACTGCCCTTTCAACTCCTTTAGCTCAACTGGATCCATTCAGTAAGGAGGAATAGATATAGGTTATGTATTGGGAAGAATGTTAATACCAAAATCAATCTCCCGCTCGGGAGGGATTCCTAGTAAATCATCTAGAAACACTTCTGGGTACTCACACACTACAGGGCTGACTAGATAGTTGGGGTTTTTGACATATCATCCTTAACCCCAACTCAATAGTATACGCAACCCTTAGAAATCATCTTTCTGGCCTTAAGGCAGGAAATAAAACGACCTACAGGCACAACTGAACTACCTTTCCACTCTAGAATTAGCTCACCCAAAAATTTGAACTCTACTGCATGGGTTCTACAATTGACTGAGGCATAACATGCATGTAACCAATCCATGCTGAAGATAACATCAAAATCGGTCATGACTAGCTCTTCTAAGTCGGCTGAGGTGACTTTCTGAAAGACCATGACAGGGCAATTTCTATATACCCGTCGAGCTATAAATGAATCACCGAGTGGAGTAGAGACTGAGAAGGGTTCTAATAAAATCTTAGGACTTACTCTGAAACTACTAGCAACATAGGGAGTCACAAAATAAAAAGTATCCCCTAGATCTAACAATGCATATAAATCAAGGTGGAATACTCGTAACATACCGGTAAGCACATTTTGTGAAGTCTCCTTCCCCTGGCGGAATGCAAGGGCATCAAACCTATTTTGGCGTTGGCCGCCACCTGCACTGGTGGATGCGCCCTGCTGGTCTAGGCGTGCTAGTGATGTTGCTAATCTGGTAGCCTGGGCACGGCCTCTACCATCACCCTATCTAGCCAAGGGATACTCCCGGCGCATGTGGCCGGATCTACCACACCCAAAATAGATATCTGATCCCATCAAGCACTCTCCTGTATGACTCTTGGCATACTTCCTGCAGGCCGGCACGGTGTGCGCTTTCTACATGCTCCTCTGGTCCCTCGAACCTGAGGCCTTACTCCTATGATCACCTCACAGTCTGGAGGGCACTAGACAATGATGGCGTTGGAGCTAATGACCTATGATGAGACTGCTGGCGATATACGCCTCCGATCTCTGCTGAGAGAACCCATAACTGTTTGTCCTGTCCCTCTTGGCCTCTCTCTCTCTCAGATGCACCGCCTCAATATGCTGGGCGTGCAAAATCATCTGTGAAAATCAATATCCTGATGAAGCATGGAGATCCTACAATCCTTTTCCAGGTAATCCGCCACTCCATGTACAAACCTGCTCATCCGAACTCTCTAATAGCCACTAGCTCTGGTGCATACTTGGACAAATGAACTCCAAAGCATACTCCTAGACTGTCATGTACCCTGCTTCAGGTTCACAAACTCTGCTGCTTTAATCTCCCCTATCTCACGAGGGAAGAACCGATCTAGAAATGCGACATGAAACTCCTCCCAACCAATAGGGCCTGCTCCAACTGCCCTGCTATCCTTCCATTGCTTGAACCAGATGTGTGAAACCCCTTTCAACTGATACGAGGCTAGATCGGCGCACTCCTCTCCAGTCACCCCCGTGATCTAGGTGATCTTCAGAACCTCATCAATGAACTTTTGTGGATCCTCGTCCAACATTGGCCCAAGAAACTCTGGAGTATTCATCCTCAAAAAGTTTCCGACTCTTGCCGCCTCCGCATTCCTGCTCTGAGGGACATGCGTTACCGTTTGCTGATTGGCCTGGGCGGTCAAGGTCTGAGAAAGAATTTGTATGGCTGCCCTGAACTCAGCGTGGGCAACCTGCTCGAGTACGTGCTCCTCATAGGCTGGTAGGGCCTGCTGGTGCCCATCTCCATTGCCATTCTCGTGGCCATTTCCATTCTCATTTCTCCTTTCGTTAATTCGGCGAGGAGAAATGATTCTGCAAATGCATATAGCACGAGTTAGAAGGATAGAGAGATATTTCCTACACGTCTCATAGCCTCTTCATCATAAGTGTAACGTGTTTTACACCCATGAAAAAGACTCTACTTAATGTGGTTTTCAGACACCCTAGAACACTTCAAAACCTAATGCTCTATACCAAAATTTTCACAACCCGAACGTAACCTTGCATCGAGACACAGGACAAGAAAACCCGAGAGGCTCCAAGTTGACACATGGCATGAACATAACATCTAAACTCAACATGATAAAGTGGAAGTTTAACATACATAATAGCAGAAGTCTACATACATACACCTAACAAGCTAAAACTGAATCAACAACAACAAGCTGATTTCTACATAACATCTGAAAAGCCTCAAACATAACTAATGAGCTGATGGGACAACACCCCTAACAAGATCAAAAAAGTCTGAACTGAAAATAACATAACAAACTATAGATGACTGAACGTCCTCGAAAGATGACGACTCACCAACACCGGTTGGGCAGGTCTAAGAGGGAAACAAAGGCTAATGATGCGACTGAGACTGATCTCTCAGACCTGTATCATGAAACGATACAGCATAGAGTATATGGTCAGTACTTGGGATGTACGGAGTATGCAAGATAAGTAAAAATGGACAGTTAACACATAAGAGTTCATAAGAGTAGGACAACATGATCATAAAGTAAATATCATAATATAGATATAGGATTCAAGGTTTTCAAAACATTCATAAATCAGTCGTATTCATAATTATAGGTGAAAACTTCATTTAAACATGACTTGAGCCAAAATAAAATAAACATAACCATGCATAAGCCATATAGAACAATGGGAGGACTCGTCATACCTGACACTATCATGATAAAGCCTTACACGATGCCCCAACTATCTCGCTCAAGTGGGCAGAGCCATCCCAGGCTTGCCAGGCAAGGGATGTGCATATGTGATATCACAAAAAGGGGCCATTAACATTTAGATATACATAAACCTATGGTGGCACGTAGTTGTGAGACACTGGCGTAGTTCTTTGAACACCGAGCTACTCGTTGCTAGACACTGCTCCCAAAAAAATGCACATGAGGCTCATATCATAATCATAAAATCATTCATGAAGTTCATGGCCAAATAAATAATAACATCATCTATCCCCATTTAAAATAAATGATTAGCCATGAACAAGGGCCCATGAATTGGCCAAGAGTCATAAATCCAGAAATCATGAAATCCATATATTCTTGTAAAACATGTATAACTTGACATTTCATAAATCCATGATAAGTACTTGAGAGAAATCATATCATAAAGAATAAATTATAATTGGGCTAATTAAGATCAAGATCATAATGAAATCATAACTTGACCTTTTGTAAAACATACATAATTAGGAAATTATTGGATTTAAATTCAAATCTATAAATTTATATTGAAAATAGTCATAAAATCTACCCATAGATCATATAATACATGAAAGAAATTGACCCATAGATGGATCAAAGGGAATTTCACAAGAATTGAAATAAACCTCATAGATCATGAAACTTGAATCTAGAATCGAAATCCATAGAATTGAGAGAAATTTAGGGCATAAGAGTGAAAAGAACCCTCATTCATAGCCTCACATACCTGGGTAAATTGATTTCACACTCCCACTTGAAAACCCAAAGGGAATTGGAGAGAATTTGATGAAATCCCTCAAACTTTATTTTCAAGGAAGCCTCTAGGCTGCATTCATGGAGTGGGGATACTTAGAATAGGTTTATCCCTCTTAAAACCTTGCTATATGAGCTTAAAATGACGTAGTTTAAGAACCTAGGGCTTAGAAATAATGAAAATACCCTTAATGAAAAACCTGGAAAATCTGCACTGCCTGTGACAATGACTGGTCCAACAGATTGTACCTTAATCCACCGAGTCGTAGTTTCCTTTCGTCGGAGCCACTGTTCACCTCTAAGTTCTGAAGTTCCTATGTACCATACCACAACTCGTACTATACACCAACGAATCATTGTATCATTCTGTTACCATTACTAGGAGAAAATCCCTGCTCCTTCCCACGGGTGGAAGTAACGACCCATCGTCACTCACGTACCATCTAGCTCTGTTAACCTAGCTCCTAACCAACAGGTCCTTACTACGATCTGTGGTTCCTCTCCATCAGTCGTCCCACAAGTAGTACCTTACCTCCTAACAATCCACAACCAAACAATGACTCTAATCCATGACTCGTTACATCAACCAATAGGTCGTCCTGAGACATGTTACTTCCCAGCCTACTCTACAGATTCTCACCGCGGGCACCATCCAAAGGGTCGTTTGTCCTACTAATGACCCATACCACCACTCGTTCTAAGAAGAACTCTCAGATTTCTGCTACTTTTCATTTCAAATCTCGAGTCTAGTCTTAGGCACTTCCGGGGTATTACATCAGCATTTTAGTTCTTCTAGATGATGGGTCACCTAACGACTTGTTAAGTTACTGCACTAGTCGTTTGGCCTCTCATGGCTTCTGACACTTGAAACTTCCAATGTTAATGATGGATGCACCTTCCTGTTCACGATGAGTCATCAAGTCTCCTGAAGTCTTCCGTTGTGTCTACTAGGTATTTTTCATCACTTTCCTCTCTGAGTCCTCACGACCGTCCTGACGACTCGTTCCCATACATGATGAGTCATGCCATCAACTCGTGGTCACCAATGTTTAGTTGAGCCTCAAACTATTCTTCTCCCAATTACTCAAGGAACGAATGGTCAAATGACACGATGACTCGTCACCTTGTTGGCAGTCCACACTTAGCCCAAGTTTCACCTCAGTATGCCCATTTCACTATCCAAACCTGTTTTCTTGTAATATTCAATAGAAACACATTATATCTACATAAACATACCTGAAATTTGCATAGTTTCTTAATTTTAAGCATCGAAAGTGTCATAAAATAACAGAACATCAACACCCTCAACTTAGAACTTTTGCATGTCCTCAGGAAAAAACAAATAACAAAAAACTATCCCGACACTTCAATCAAAAAAAATTCAAGAAACCTGCGGCACTTACAACTTTCAACATAATCAACTCAAACCTTCTAATCCCTCCTGTATCATCAAAATCCAAATCAAAGTTCATATGCAAAATTTTTCACCATGACACGGAGGAATCAAAGAATGGCATTACACTATTAACTTGCAACCATGAATACAATCCTATGACACTAATCCAGACAATTTGCAGACGATGGTGTTGACTATATGCCCTCACTACAAATAAGTCCCACACACACACATATGTTTATAATCATGATTATGTTCTATATTGAGACTAGGTAAGAACTCACTCACTCTCACAAAGAAATTCTAACTGTGCACATACAATACCATAAGCTTGCCTTTACTTTCAATACCTCGATTTTTAGATGGTTGAACTAGGATCACTATAGGACTCTATCAGCTTGTAATGTAGGCTCGGGATAGGGTATGCTAGATATGGGAATAGTAGCTTAACCCTCCTTAGAACCACACTAACTTTGGCTCCACTTAACTTCTTTTTCACCTCTCTCCCTTTCTCTCTTCCTTTCTTCTTCTTTTAATTTCTTTTGTAACTACGGGTGTGGTTTTCCTCCTTTCAAGCATTTCTTTTCTTTTTTCTTTCTTTTATTTTTCTTTTTGCTCTTTTTTTTCAAATTTGATTATGCATGCTGCACCCACTCTTTTGTTTGCATTGCTCAACTAATTCAATCGTACTCTTCTTATTCACCCCTATAGTAGCCACCCTCAACTTAGGCAATTTGCCTGAGTTGAGGTTCATAGTGTCCAAGGAGGGACCAGGACCAAAATAGATTCATTATAATAAAAGCAGGAAGGTGAATTAGCTAAACAACAAAAGAAAGGTCAATTTTAGCTCAAAATCGAGATCAATGGATATTTATTTCCATTTGGCAAATCTTTTAAGGCTAAAGTGGACTATTCATCAAAAACGACCTATGATCCTTTTCTAATCTCCCGTCCTATACCTCAGTATGACCGCACAGGAAAGTTCTAGATTGACACACACAGCAGAACTAACTCTATGCCTCACTCACACAATGCAATGGCCAACATCATCATTACTACCAACTACTAGTTCAGGTACTGTCACACAATGGTAAACATGTTCACAGTATTAATGCCATGCAAAGATTCACAAAGGTCATGCTTGTCTACTTAGCTCGCACGCACATAAAATTTTTAGGAGGGGTATCACATTATCACATAAAAAATTTCCATGTTATTTGACTACTCTAAGTTAACATATTTTCCTTTCGATTAACATAAAACAAAACATAGACCACAAAAACCTAAATATGTCAGTTTTACTAAATAAGGAACACCCAAGGGAAAAGATATCCGGTAAGAAAAACCCTCGGGTTATGTTTAGAAAAAAATCCAAGTATTATCACACCCCACCCCCATCAAGAAAAACATGCGACGTCCTCGACGCATATGAAAAGTAAATCATGGGAATAGGGAATAAAGGCACCCCCAAACTCCTCTCCTGTTACACTGGGAATAACCGGCACACTCTCTAAACCCACAGAGCTCGTACCCTCTCCACGAGCTCTAGAAGCATTACTCTCGCCCCTCTCTCGAGCCTCATTTTTAGACAACTTTAGTGCTGCTTCCATGTCTCTCTTCTCCTTTTTTTGCTCACATAGAAGATCACCACTATCACCTTCAGTCACCTTCTCTCGAGGTATCTTCCCTTTGTCATGAGCTACCGACTCCTATGTGATGAAATCCACTATCGGAGGTAGCTCTTCCTCACTCTAATAATGTACTACTAGGAATACAGGCGGTGTGAAGGTAGGTATTTTCCATATGGACAACTCTTGCAACTCAGCTCTAAGGGCCGCCACCTTTGCATACCATCGGGTCAACTCAGGGGCTTGTGACTGAGTAAGGCAATCATCCATCTGCCTTTTGAAGGAGTCCAATTTGTCATTCCATGTCCTAGATAGCTCTCTAATTCCTTCGTCACCCAAGGCTTGCCCTGTTCAATTAGCACCTTCACCTGAAGTGTCGTGTGATCCTACTACTTTTTGGCCTTCGCTAGCTACTTAGCCATGTCGACAAGAAAATCCTGTGATATCGTGACTAGGCCGGACGGTGAGGAATAAGATTTTGTAATGAGTAGGTGAGTAACTAGTGTTGTGGAGGATGACTCTGGGACCTCAGAAGGCAATAGTGTATCTGCTGCAGTGGTAGCATCAGCCTGGCTACCAGTCTAATGGGCTGGTGAAGGCTCTGTCTCAAATTCTATAAACCTCGTAGTATCACTCTGCAGCCTCCGCTCAATGCCTCAGCTAGTAATGTGGCCCCTGCGGATATGGCTGCCTGACTCCTAGCCCTCGAAACCGAGTTTGTATCATCTCTGATCAACCCAATATCTGTAATATTGTGCACCTCCACTCTCTAGTCTACAGATGGCAACTCCGGAACCTGAGACTCCTTAAAGAGTCGAGCTATGAGTCATGTGAAGGGGATGCTCGTGTTGTCCATAATAGCTCTCTCCCGGATCTCCTCCATTATGTACCTTGGGAAGCTGATAGCATAGCCCTCAATAATACTAGTAACCAGTGCAACTCGGTCTGGAGATACCACATTATCATTGCTTGTTGGTACCAGCCTGTGTCATACTAGCGACCACCATAATTTGGCCTAAAAGTTTAGAGTGGCCTTCTTGATCTGTACCTCTGGTCCATTTAGCCATTCAACTTATGTACCCCGAGTAGCAATGATTCGAGCCAGCCAAGTATAATGTATTTTACTAAATCCTCGTGGCTTAACTTTTTGGTCTTGATTTTTTGTAGCTCACTCAGCCAATGATGGAACTTGGCTATGTTCATTGGGGGCTCATATTCTGGACCATATTAGCATAGGGGAGATGGTCCACTCAGAAATGTCCACGGGCATCTCCTTTACCATCACCTAGGTTATTGCAGACCGTTTCCTCCAATCTTGGCCTCCATGGGCCTGATTCTATAGTGTGGACGTATATGCTGCATAGAATTCTCTGACCAATGGTGGACTATAGCTGCCGGATGGCTCACTCAACCACCCAAACCGGTATTTGTCAAACAATACCTGAATGTTTGGGAGGTCCTTGAACCCTGTAGTGACAAGTCTTGGCTCTTCATAAATACTCAGCTTTAGGTGGCCCTTATTCATGGAAGTGATGTCTCCGTTGTAGATTGCCCGCATGCCCAGAACACACCACCTCCTCACCATTCTCCGAGGTTGCTCTGTAGATGTGTGGGAGGTCTCAGTCTCCTCATTGTCAATGCTCTCCTATTGGGAATGTGATTCATTTTCATCGTCATCATTAGTTACAGCTTCAGTTTCCTCATGAACATTCCAGGCTGAGACCCCGACATTTTCTTCCTCCCGGCTGGGTGTCCCTTATGAATGGAGTCGGAGAAGTGACCATGGCTATCAGATTAATAAGGCATTTAGTCCTAGCCCTGGTCGACCTCTTCTCCAATTATTCCTCAGATATTTAATATTCCTCCACCCAGCCACTCGACTCTTCTGAAGATGATAGCTTGTCTCTTAGTCTGCAAGTTGAGGCCTAGCCCTTCTACTGCCCCTATTTCTTGGTCGGACCCTTCTTGGGAGTTCCTTTTGGTTCCATTGTACCTGTGGAATGATCGTTAGTATCCAATATTAGAGTATGTGAAAAGAAAAAATTTGTGACTGCCTATAGATGGTATGAGGGACCCAACGACTCGTTGCCACTGGCAATGACTCGTGAAGTCGACTGTTGTCTGCAGGTCAAAAATTCCATTTAGTTCTAGTATACATGACAACTTGACATGAAGAGTCTTTGCTTGTGGCAATGAATCGTTAAGTCAGTCGTGGTCAGTGGCTGATAACTTCAACATAATTCCCACTCAAGACGAGACACATCACGATTCGTCATGTGGCTCGTGCTTAAGAGTTCCATTAATAGTACTGGTATGTCAGTGGTGATGAATCATGTAACGACTCATTAGGCATGCCCATGAATCATTACATGAGGCGTCATCACTGAATGACCTGTTAAACCATGTTTTTCTTCCAAATTTTAGCCTTGTTTATCTATTGATGTTTATACATTCTCATGTGATTGATAATAAAATGTGAATTTATACTAACCAACATGATTAGCATTGTTTTGCAGGTGAAATACAATTTTGGGAAGCTAAAATGTGTGTTGGGAGAGATCGGGGTTGGACTCGGATGCAAGCAAGGGAAAAAGCACTTGAAGGCACAAATTAAAGGGGCTCCGCGATGGAGCCATGTCACGCTGCCATCGCGGATGCCTTCTACCTGGTTATGGAATTTTTGCCTAATTCCAGTGAAGGTGCGCGCTGGGGCCGTGGCACGTTGGCCTAACCCCGCGTTGCACGCCGTGCCACGTTGGGACTTAATACCTGGACAACCAAATTCCAGTAAGGGTCCACGTCAGTGGCATGTCACGGAGGCAGTGCTCCGCGATGCACTCCGTGACACGTTGCTTGTTATTCCGGGAAAAATTCCCACCAGTATAAATAGAACACTTAGGTTCATTTTTAATAATTCTGACTTAATGGAGCAAGAACGTGGGTTACAGGCAGTTGAGGGGACGAAAATCTCAGGGTTTTTCTCTATCTCCTTCTTCTTTAATTCAATTGCTTGTATGTTTAACACTCATTTAGCGATGTTTAATCCATAAATGAGTGGCTAAATCCTCTTCTTGCAGCGGTTAAGAACAATTGTATTGAAATGTGATTATTGATTATTTGGTTTTTCATCTTTTCTTCCATGGTTGTTCTATTGATTCTTGTTCTTACTGCATTAATGTGTGACCAACGTTAATGTACATCTAAAAAGTCCGGTTTCACTTGAGAGAGCAAGAAATTGGAAAGTTGTGAACTAATAGGATATGATCTTTTCTTAGTTTGGGAAAATTGAGAATTGATTTACCTTCAGGATAGAAATAAACCTGAAAGTCGTGTTAGTCAATTAAGGAATCGGTTTTGTATGGCTAGAACATGAATTTCGTTTTATCACAGAAATGTAGGTGGACGGTTCATGATTCTTAAGTTAGGTTAAATACGAGAGTTTTAATCCATTGGCAATAATTCTTGACTAGCAACCGGAGGAAAGATTAACCAAAGTGTATCGTTAATTAGTTTCTATAACGATCATGGAGCAACAACAGTCATGGAGCAACAACAGAATCCACCAGTTGTAAGGGCAATGTTAGTGCCCGAGGAAATGGCAGCTAGGCTGGTTCGCGAGGTGGCAATCCCACATGCTAACAATGTCACATCTAGCATCCGCAAACCTGAGCCAGAAGGGAGGTTCGAGCTAAAACAAAACATGGTGCAATTGCTGCACACCAGCGGGCAGTTCACAGGTCTCCCTCATGAGGATCCACAGCAGCATCTCCAAAATTTTTTGGAGATAAGTGACACTTACATCCCCGCTGGAGTGTCATCAGATTATGTCAGGCTTACATTGTTCCCATTTTCACTGTTGGGAGAAGCCAAGATTTGGTTGAAAGTTGAGCCACCCAATTCTATTACTACATGGGATGATCTTGCAAGGAAATTCTTGATACGATTTTTTCCATCCGGTAAAACAGCAAGGTTTAGAAGTCAAATTCTAAGTTTTAAACAGAGAGAGGGAGAGAATATGTATCAGGCTTGGGAGAGATTCAAGTCTATGTTGCGGGATTGTCCTCATCATCATCAATCCAATGATGTGCTGGTGCACACTTTTATAGAAGGTTTGGAACCCCATACAAAGATCTTGCTAGACTTAGCAGCTGGGGGACAAGCATTGGAGAAAACTTATGAGGAGTTGTATGCCTTGTTAAATCGTATTTCGCAGGGAAATCCGGAGTGGAATGCTGATTTGTCAAGAGGAGGAAGAAGGAAAGCAGCAGGAGTCCTAGAAGTGGATGGTTTTACAGCTATTGCTGCACAGATAGCTGCTTTACAGAATCAACTCAACACCCACTTCAGTAACATGACAATGAACCAGAGTCTAGCCCCAGTGAATGTAGTGCAGCAGATTTGGTGTGAAGTGTGCGGGAGTAGTGAGCACTCAGCTGAGTGTTGTGGAGCAAATCCTGATTCGGTGAACTTTGTGGGAAATGTACAGAGGAACAACCACCAACAGTATGGAAATAGCTACAATTCCAACTGGAGGAATCACCCAAATTTCTCTTGGGGTAGCAACAACCATCAAGGGCAAAGTTCGAGTCAGGGGGCACAGAGGAATCAAGTAGGGCAGCAGAACTATCAGGCACAATATAGAAACAACAATGCACCTCCTCCGCTACCATCACCCAGCATTGAGGAGATGTTCAAGACAATGATAGATAACCAAGCTCAGTTGCAGGCTGACTATGTGAAATTGGCAGCCGAGGTGAAGAACAACCAGTTAGCTACTAAGGCACTTGAATATCAATTTGGGCAATTTGCTGGAGCCTAAAACACCAGGCCTAGAGGAGGACTCCCGAGCAACACAGATCCCAACCCCAAACAAGTGAATGTAGTGACCACAAGGAGTGGTTTGTAGCTTAAAGAGGTGGAACCAGAAAGACCACCTCAACAATCGGGAGTAGCAGAAGTTGAGAGGGAGCAATTTGATGAGAGTGGGAAGAAAAAGGAGGCTTAATCAGAAAGACCACCACCCCCGTTCCCTCAAAGATTAAAGAAACACAAGGAGGAGGCGTGTTTCAAGAAATTCATGGAGGTGCTGAAAAAGGTACATATTAACTTACCTCTTGTTGATGTTTTGCAGGGAGTGTCGAAGTACGCAAACTACATTAAGGACATCATGGCGAACAAAAGTCAGTTGACTGAGTATGCTACGGTGGCTCTCACGGAGGAGTGCACTTCCCGGATACAAAACCGGTTGCCCACAAAGCTCAAGGATCCTGGGAGCTTTACTATACAAATTACCATTGGGCAGAGTATCCGAGCTCGTGGATTATGTGATTTGGGAGTGAGCATTAATCTGATGCCGTCATCGGTATTCAAGAAGTTGGGTCTAGGGAGTCCTAGAGCAACAACAGTGATCTTGCAACTAGCGGATCGGTCCTTAGCCAGACCTGATGGCATTGTGGAGGATGTGCTAGTGCAAGTGGGCTCCCTTATCTTCCCGGTAGATTTTGTCTTGCTGGATTTTGAGCCAGACGCGGAAGTCCCATTTATTTTGGGACGTCCTTTCTTGGCGACCGGGAAAGCGCTGATTGATGTAGCTGCAGGGCAGCTAACTATGCGAGCACATGACAAAGTTGAGGTATTTGATGTGTTTAAGGCCATGAAGCTTCCGGCTATACATGAGGAGCTTTCAGCAATCAATGTGGTTGAACAAGAAGAAATTCGTCAGATTGTTGAATCTCAAGACCCACAGGAAAGAGTGTTGATGAACTCTGATTAGTTTGGAGGTAGAGACGCTTATGAGGTGGTACAAATGCTGAGTGAGGCACAAAGGCATCCGAGGAAACAGGAATTTCAGTCTTTAATGAGATCTCTAGAACCATTGCCGAAACCATCCATTGAGGAAGCACCAAAGTTGGAATTGAAAGAATTACCTCCCCATTTAAAATATGTCTTTCTGGGGGAAGATGAGACGTTGCCGGTTATCATCTCCGCAGAATTGACGGAGGCACAGGAGAAGGAAGCATTGGGTGTCCTCAGAAAAAGGAAGAAAGCAATGGGTTGGCAAATGTCAGATATTTAGGGTATCAATCCAGCTTTTTGCACACACAGGATTTTCATGGAGACAGGAGAAAAACCAATCGTTCAGCCGCAATGAAGGCTAAATCCAGCAATGAAGGATGTGGTTAGGAAAGAAATAATTAAGTGGCTTGATGCAGGTTTGGTCTACCCGATTTCAAATAGTGAATGGGTCAGCCCCGTTCAGTGCGTTCCAAGGAAAGGAGGGATGACCATGGTCACCAATGAGAAAAATGAGTTGATTCCCACACGAACCTTCACAGGCTGGCGGATTTTCATGAACTATAGAAAGCTTAATGAAGCCAAAAGGAAAGATCATTATCCTATCCCATTCACTGATCAGATATTAGATAGGTTGGCTGGACAGGAATATTATTGTTTCCTTGATGGGTACTCTGGTTATAACCAAATAGCCATAGCTCCGGAGGACCAAGAGAAGACTATTTTTACCTGTCCTTATGGGACATATGCTTTTAGACGGATGCCATTTGGGTTATGCAATGCACCTGCCACATTCCAGAGATGCATGATGGCTATTTTCCACGACATGGTGGAGGATTTTGTTGAGGTATTCATGGATGATTTTTCTGTTTTCGGTAATTCATTTGCTACTTGTTTGCAGAATCTTGACAGGGTGCTGGCTCGCTGCGAGGAATCCAACCTTGTACTAAACTGGGAGAAATGCCATTTCTTAGTTAAGGAGGGTATTGTCCTTGGCCACAAAGTGTCTCGCAAGGGGTTGGAAGTCGAACGTGCTAAGATCGAGGTTATTGAGAAGTTACCACCACCTGTGTCGGTGAAAGGTGTCCGCAGTTTTCTTGGGCATGCAGGGTTCTACAGACGGTTCATCAGAAACTTTTCCAAAATTTCTAGACCTTTATGTAGATTGTTAGAAAAAGAGGTGAAGTTTGAGTTGGATGATGAGTGTGTTAAAGTATTCGAGGAGTTGAAGCAGTAATTGATAGAAGCACCTATCCTTACTTCTCCAGATTGGGGACAACCATTTGAGCTGATGTGTGATGCAAGTGATGTGGTTGTGGGAGCGGTATTAGGACATAGGAAAAATAGAATCTTTCATTCTATTCATTATGCAAGCAAAACGCTGAATACGACCCAAAGTAATTATACGGTCACAGAGAAGGAGATGTTGGCATTGGTGCTTGCATTTGACAAATTCAGGTCCTATTTGGTGGGTTCAAAAGTAGTGGTGTACACCGATCATGTAGCAATTCGGTACAAGTTTAACAAGAAAGATGCTAAGCCCAGGCTGATCAGATGGATCTTGTTGTTGCAAGAGTTCGACCTCGAAATTAAGGACAGAAAGGGGAGCGAAAATCAGGTGGCAGATCACTTATCGCGACTGGAGAGCCGGTCGCATGTGAAGGAAGGTGATAACATCAATGAGGAGTTCCCGGATGAGCAGCTCTTGGCAGTAGGGGAAGCTGAAGTTCCCTGGTACCCAGACATAGTCAACTTGTTGGTGAGTGGAGTCTACCCACCAGAGGTGATAGTCTAGCAGAGAAGAAAGTTGAGGCATGATTGTCGATACGTTATTTGGGATGAGCTGTACTTATTTAAGTAGGGACCGGATCAGGTGATGAGAAGATGCATCCCGGAGAGTCAGATTGCAGAGGTGTTGAGGAGTTGTCACTCTTTGTTGTATGGGGGGCACCATGGAGGCGAGCGGACAGCGCACAAGGTTCTACAGTCAGGGTTCTTTTGGCCTACATTGTTCAGAGACTCTATGGCATACGTCAAAATGTGTGATAGATGTCAGCGTACAGGAACGATTGGTAGAAGACAGGAGATGCCGCTGCAGAATATACTGGAAGTAGAGACCTTTGATGTATGGGGTATAGATTTCATGGGCCCGTTCCCACTGTCATTTGGTAATCGTTACATCTTGGTGGCCGTAGACTATGTATCAAAGTGGGTGGAAGCAATAGCTTGCCCCAGGAATGACAACAAGGTGGTAACAAAATTTGTGAAAAAACACATTCTCACCAGGTTCGGGACACCCGAGCCATTATCAGTGATGGAGGGGCTCATTTTGTCAATGCAAGTTTCAAGAAGTTACTAGCCAAGTATGGGGTGCGCCACAAGGTGGCAACAGCATACCACCCCAAAACTAGTAGGCAAGTAGAGGTGTCGAATAGAGAAGTCAAGCAGATTCTTCAGAAAATAGTAAATACACAACGGAATGATTGGTCAAGCAAACGTGATGATGCGTTGTGGGCATATAGAACTGCTTACAAGACACCGATTGGAACTTCACCATACCGATTGGTCTATGGTAAAGCGTGTCATCTGCCAGTGGAGCTAGAGCACCGAGCCTTCTGGGCCGTGAGGAAATTGAATATGGACTTAGAGCTAGCGGGCAAGAAGAGACTAATGCAACTCAGTGAACTTGAAGAGTTCCGCTGGCATGCTTATGAGAGTGCTAAGTACTACAAGGAAAAAAGGAAAAGGTGGAATGACAAGCATGTGGTGCATCGTATTTTTGAGTCGGGGCAGAAAATATTGCTCTTCAATTCAAGATTGAAGCTATTTCCAGGAAAGCTGAGGTCCAAATGGTCGGGGCCATTTGAGGTGGTCAGAATGACTCCGCACGGGGCAGTAGAATTGTGGCAAGAAGATCGGAGTGCCACGTTCTTGGTCAATGGGCAAAGATGTAAGCACTACTGGGGTGAGGACAGCGATCGAGAGAAAACGTCTGTCACCCTAGATGATGACTGAGCAGAATGACGTCGAGCCGCGACGGTAAACCAGGCGCTGCACGGGAGGCAGCCCGTGAAATTTTTCTTTGTTAAATGTGAATAGATTTCATAGAAAAAAAAAAGAAATTTTTTTTTATTAACAACAAAATTTTTAGTTTTTATTTTTATTTTTATTTTGAGTGAAACCTATAATTCTAACCAATTTCTTGTCGTAAGATGAATTGCAGGTTAAACGGAGGATAAATATGCGAAGGATCGCAAAGGAAAATCCGAGGTATGAAAAATAATAAAAAGTGGCAAAAACAGTGATCAGGGCGACGACTCCGTGTCACGGAGGAGGGCCTCCGCATTACCCTCCGTGTCACGGAGGGCATGCTCCGCGTTACCCTCCGTGACACGTTGAGGTGTATATCGTGACGGGTCACACCGGGTCGCCGGGTGACCCGCACGAAATTTCCACTTTTTAACCCCGATTTCCCCTCATTTTTCCTCATTTTTCATATCCCCCGCGACCAACATCCCAAAAACCCCTTCCCCCTCAACGTGACACGGACCTAGGCACATAATTTCATCAAGTTTCCGTCATTTCATCGAATTCAAGGTATGTTCTTCAACTCTATCTTAATTCTTGTCGAATTTTTGCGATGTTGAACATGTGATATGAGCAAAACTTTCCCTAAGTAGAAATTAAGCTTAAATTCAATCGAATTATTGTTGATTGACGTTCGGAGTATCATTGTGATTGCTTGAACTCGATAATTACATAGCTTAATCGAATTTTTGATAAAATCATAGCTAGGGCTTGACTTTGAGTTTGAAATGGAAAAATTGAGTTGAACTATTGAAATTCTTACTGGGTTGTGTATGTTGGGTGAGATGAGTCGGGTGTGCTAACTGTTAATATGCTTAAAGACCGACGGATTTTCGGGTTAAGGAAATTGTGGAAATTGCAAGAAATGGGCGAATTGTATGGGATCATGTAGTTAAATTTTTCTTTTGTTTCTCCTTGCTAAGTGCTATGGGATAAAATGTTATCGACGGTAATGATTGTGGTTAGCTGTACGAAGCCTGAGTAGTACATAGAATATATAGAGTCGAATTCTCTGAATGCACTAAGCATATTTGTTATGTTTTTGTTATTTGTTTGTGGAAATAAGTACGATCTTGTCGTAATGTTGTGATTTTGGCTAAAGACTAAGTGTGGGGTAGCCTAGCTTAACCCAACCTTAGTCGAAGCTAATTTTAATTGGAATGACATTGGGACTGTCTGTTTGGTTTGACAGGAACAGTGGCAAGCAGGCAAGACAAGGGAAAAGGGCATCAACATCCGGCGCCGGAAGAAAAAGAATTAGACTGGGCACAGCAGTCCCAGCAGCACTAGCAGTTCCACGCGGCTAACGCCGTCAATACGGAACCAGATGGGTGACAGAGGAGGGGAAGAAACGGTACGCGAAGCACAAGGAAAGAAAATACTTCCCCAAGGAACACATAGCAAGGGAACCGTTGGCACAGGAGTTCCCTAGGATTATCCAAAGGATCGAGGCAGCCGGGCTGAATTTCATCTTTGAAGAGCCCAAGGAATGCAACTTGCACTTGATTCAGGAATTCTACGCCAACTAGAACCCGACTCTCAGAAGTCACACCATCAAAATAAGGTGGCAAGTAGTCACTTTTGAGCCCCACCACCTCAATGCTATCCTAGGGGCACGGGACACAGACGCCCATGTGCTTCAACAACTGAATATCACTCCACCGTATGCAGACATCAGACGCACTTTGTGTGGAACCCAATCAACAGCTCGGTGGAGCAGGCATACGGAGAGGGGCTACCATCAGACCTTGCCCTACTCACAGATGAACAGGGAAGCCAGGATATGGCTTAAGATTGTGTGTTCCTACCTAATCCCGGGGGTGCATATGATGGATGTAACCTGGGATCGTGTATGCTTGGTATACGCCCTGATGAAAGGGCTGGAGATCAATGTGGGGGCGGTGATTATCTCCGCCATGAAGAGAGCCCGATTGCATCAAGGGCACAGGAACGGGTTTGGTGGATTAATCACCACATTCCTGAGGGGCCTAGATATTGAGGAAGAGTCCCTTGACTATATCCCGCAGATGGAGCGGCGGGCCTTAGATGTCACCAAAACTAAGGCACCCGACACCACCCACGGGCCAATTCTTACACTAGCCGAGCGATATGCTCGGGATGATTAGTACATGGCTCGCATGTACGGGATGCAGATGCTCCAGCTACGAATAGGCGGGAGGCCGGCAACAGAAGAGGAGCTGTGGCAGCTCGAGCTAGATTACCCTTTTGGCGAAAATGCCAAGGCTCTATGCCGAGTGGGGCCAGCTTTTGTGGAGCCCACGGATGATGATGTCCCCACAGATGAGGAGACACGTCGTGAGGACTCCGATGTGGAGTCCGATGATGACGATGGGGGCGATTCAGACATGGGAGACGAGGCAGCAGCACCTGATGAAGAAGTGGAGTATTTTGATTGATCAGGGAGTTTCACCACCTACTCTTGTGCTATGCTAATTTTTGTGAACACTGGGGACAGTGTTCGATTTAAGTGTGGCGTGGGAGTAGTTAGGTATTGGTTGATGTTGTTTTTGATGTATGTTTTTGTTCTGTTGTTGTGCCTGTGGAAAAATTGTGACCCTGTGATTGTGATGTTTATGTTGTGTATTGTAATTAATGTGAAGCTGTTGTGTGCTGCTGAATGTGCTAGCTGGTTTGGTACATATTTTTGTTTTATCGAAATGATCTATATTTTTAAAAAAATTTCAATTTTTGGGTTTTCTCGGCATTTGTTTTTGGTTTTTTTACCGAGAATGGTCCCATTGAACCGAAGTCTTAGTTAGTGATCGTTCCCTATGATGGATGGATGACGACCGTCTTAAGAGAAATGTAGTCGTTAGGAGTAGATTTTTTTTCATTTATTTTGCAGTTTTTTTTTCTTTTTTTGTGGGTTGCATCCCAAAACCTGTAGTTACTTTATGGTTGCGGAATTCTGGTTGCGTGTTGTACATGAGATGTGAAATGCAAAGGTGATTCGTATGAAAGCATGCAACTTTGTAAATATGTTGAGATACCTAGGCCATAGAGTCGATTCAGTGTGATTGAGGCTTAATGTTTGAATTATTGTAATTAGTTGATTGAAGAGTCTGTGAATACATCTTGAATTGAGCATGTGCAATGAGTGTATGGTGAGGTTTTGTTTATTCCATGCTATTATGGAATATCTAGAACTTGCCTAGTGTGTGCACGAAACGAAATGAAGGACGTGTATTGTAGGAAAGGATGTAGGCATTTCTTTGTTTTAACCGAAAGTTTCTCTTTTTCATTATCGTACCCCCCTTGAACGTACACCATAGTTAGCCCATTGAGCCTTTAGCCTATTATTTTTCTTTTGTCAAAAATGTGTAAACCGAGCTTAGCCCTTTCTTTTCATTATCCGTGAATTTGATCCAAAACTCTTAAGCGCTTAAGAAGAGAAAATAATTTTCCCAATGTGTCAAAGAGTGAGAATGGTGAAAAGAAAAGAAAAGCAGAGTGATGAAAGGAAAGAAAAGGTTGAAGGTGCACTCGTTATAAATTAAATATAATGAAGATGTATGAATAATCTTTGTTATTGAGTCAAGTGTGCTTAAAGATATGGGTCAAAATAAAAACAGACTTCAAGAATGGGAGGATGAAGGAAGAAACAATGCCCATGAGTTTGATGGGATGTATGGAAAAAGCGCTTAAGGATGCTAGTGGCTATTATTGGCTAGCCCAATATTTACTAGTTCCGTAGCTTACATTACAACCTGTTAAGTCCTACGTGATCTTACATTACGCTCCCTTATATTAGTGGAGTAATACACTAAGGACAAGCCTATGGTTCATGACATGATGCATGTGAATTCCTTTGGGAGAGAGAGTGAAATTGTGTTTATATGCCCCTGCATGTAATCTTTTGAGTTCATGTGATTACAAAAAGGGGAAAATTCTCTTGTGTTGTGAGGGCACATGCTTGATGATAGATTAAATTTCGTGTCGGATATCTTGATCAGCTGATTTGCATGAGTTTGCCAATATCAAGAGTCGATTCTTGAGTCTAGGAGGTCTTAATGTGTTGAAGGTCATTGTATTGATAGGACCATGCATGTTTTCTTGATGATTTGCTGTATTAAATAATCGATATGACCGTAGCCTGAATTGTCGAACCAAAGTAGCCAGGATGGGGTGTAAAGTACATGAGGTGTAAGATTGTTGTTCGGGGACGAACAAGGAGTTAAGTGCGGGGTAAGTGATCTTGGGCAAATTTATATGCCCAAGTGATACTCAAATGTGTCATTTTAGCCTTGTTTATCTATTGATGTTTATACATTCTCATGTGATTGACAATAAAATGTGAATTTATACTAACCAACATGATTAGCATTGTTTTGCAGGTGAAATACAATTTTGGGAAGCTAAAATGTGTGTTGGGAGAGATCGGGGTTGGACTCGGATGAAAGCAAGGGAAAAAGCACTTGAAGGCACAAATTAAAGGGGCTCCATGATGGAGCCGTGTCACGCTGCCATCGCAGATGCCTTCTACCTGGATATGGAATTTTTGCCTAATTCCAGTGAAGGTGCGCGTTGGGGCCGTGGCACGTTGGCCTAGCCCCGCGTTGCACGCCGTGCCACGTTGGGACTTAATACCTGGACAACCAAATTCCAGTAAGGGTCCGTGTCAGTGGCGTGTCACGGAGGCAGTGCTACGCGATGCACTCCATGACACGTTGCTTGTTATTTCGGGGAAAATTCCCACCAGTATAAATAGAACACTTAGGTTCATTTTTAATAATTCTGACTTGGTGGAGCAAGAACGTGGGTTACAGGCAGTTGAGGGGACGAAAATCTCAGGGTTTTTCTCTATCTCCTTCTTCTTTAATTCAATTGCTTGTATGTTTAACACTCATTTAATGATGTTTAATCCACAAATGAGTGGCTAAATCCTCTTCTTGCTGCGGTTAAGAACAATTGTATTGAAATGTGATTATTGATTATTTGGTTTTTCATCTCTTTCTTCCATGGTTGTTTTATTGATTCTTGTTCTTACTGCATTAATGTGTGGCCAACGTTAATGTACATCTAAAAAGTCTGGTTTCACTCGAGAGAGCAAGAAATTGGAAAGTTGTGAATTAATAAGATATGATCTTTTCTTAGTTTGGGAAAATTGAGAATTGATTTACCTTCAGGATAGAAATATACCTGAAAGTCGTATTAGTCAATTAAGGAATCGATTTTGTGTGGCTAGAACATGAATTTCGTTTTATTACAGAAATGTAGGTGGACGGTTCATGATTCTTAAGTTGGGTTAATACGAGAGTTTTAATCCATTGGCAATAATTCTTGACTAGCAACCGCAGGAAAGATTAACCAAAGTGTATCGTTAATTTGTTTCTGTACATGTTCGTTTTAACCTTAGCATGCTTAAATTCATAGTTCAGACTCAAATTATATAATTGTCTTAGACTTAGTATAAAATTAGAAACCAAAATATTAAACTTTTCTTTACACTGTTGTCTACATTTTTAGAGTAAAGTATAGTGACACTTGAGTAGATTATTACCTTCGCCCAGTCCCTGTGGGACCGATACTTGGCTTACTTAAGCCACTTTACAACTTGTTCGACCACGTGCACTTGCGTGTAGCTATATACCCAAAAGCACCTGAACAGGGAGGTGACAAACCACTGTAGTGTAGTGATAGCGAGCAATCTTGCTTCCAAGAGAGAGGACCCATAAGCTTTTACCATCCCTTGTACCATTAGAATGTGCCTGTCTAATAAAAATTTATGTGATCTCAGTGCAAGCATCAATTTGATGGCCCTCATCATTTTCACAAAGTTAGGTTTAGGGAATCCCAAGCCTACTACAATGAGGCTATTAATGGAGAAACGATCATCAAGAGACCTGTGGGAGTTCTAGAAGATGTCTTAGTTTGAGTGGACAACTTTATCCTTCCAGCCAACTTTGTCGTGTTGGACTGTGACCTGGATGTTGAGGTTTCCATCATTTTGGGGCGACCATTGCTAGCCACGGGTAGAGTATTTGTAGATATGGAGCTAGGAGAGCCAAATTTTAGAGTGGCTGGTGAAGAAGTCACCTTCAATGTGTGTCAACCCACAAAACCCCTAGATGAACGTAAAGTGATAGAGGTCCTTGATTAAGAGGAGCAGAAAGACAAAAATTATGAGGTTGAAGTTGATTTAGAGGATGACCCTATGGAGTATTGATGATTGAGGAGGTATCTCTCATGCCACGATGATAAATAAGATTCTTCTTAGGAGGCAACCCAAGTGTTTTTATTTTTTGTGCTTTGATGTTTTTGTTGTCTTTGTTGTAAAGGTTGATTTGATTAGGAACCAAGTGATAGAATAATAGGGAAAGAACCATGTGAGACATGTGAAATGCAGGTGCTCAAGTTTGAGATGCAGCCCAAGTGAAAGAAGGATCCAAAGAGCTTGAAGCAGAGGGTTTGTGTCCCTTACCTGCAACATGCAGGTGCCAACCTGTGAAATGCAGGTATGGCGCAGCCCTTAAACTAGAATACCTGGAAAAGAATTTGGAAAATGGAACAGAGACTGCGAGCCACCTGTGAAACACAAGTGGCGATCTGCAAGATGCAAGTCAGGCACAATTCACAGAAATAAAGCTGGGGAAAGAATGGGTTCGCTTGTGCTAGACATGGCAAAATGCATGTACCACCTGCAGCCGCCGGTCTAGCGCAAGCGTAGGTAAGTTATATCATTTATAGTTTGACCAATATATTGACTAACTCAACCCATGGTCTTCCCAATCCGGTTGAACTTCTTTTCTACTTCCCAATAACCACCTTTTTCTTCACCTTTTAACCTTCCCCATAACCTCCATTACTCCACCTTCCCATATTCCCTAGTATACCATTTAAGCCACCTTCCAAACCTGCCAATCACATCAAACCTCTTCCATCTATAAAACCTCACTCTCTTCACCATTCTCTTCATCTCACCATCTCTCACTACACTCTTACTAAAGCAAAAGATGTTCCCTTTTTTTGGGTGGGCCATTGTTGAACAAGACTTAAAACTCTCAATCTCTTTGCTTATCTCTCTTCTAACTTGGTATGTATGCCTATACTTCTTGTTTTTCTTGATAGTTATCAATGTAGTATAAAATGAAGCATGTTAATGTCAAATTTTCTTAACCCATGCTCCCTGTTACCCATTATATGTTTTTCTCTACTCTTGTTTGGTTGATTGTTGTGGGTATTGTGGGGAAAGTGAAAATTGCAAAATGCGGGTTTTAGTGTTCATCTTGATAGATCTTGTAGATGGGTTTTATGCTTTTAAATCGTAGTTCGGTGTGAAGTATGAGTAACCCTGTGTGATTGAAATGCACGATTTTATCGATGATAGATAGCTTGAGGTCTTTCTTAAGGGAAAATCATCATTTTTGTTCTTTTCTGTTGCTTCAAATTACCAAATATGATGAGTAGATTATTGAGATAATTGTGAATTTGAGTTCCTAGATTTTGTTGAGTCTGGAACTTAATGCTTCCCAATGATAGACGGGGTAACGTCCATCTTAAGGGAAGGCACTAAGTGGCCCTCAAAATGTTTTTGTGCTATTGATGAGTATTTCGGGAAAGTTTGAGTACCTCTTAGATGAAAATGTGCACTTGCTTGTTTGAATAAAAATTTTGCCTACTTAAAGCTACAGAAACATTAAGTCACTGCCAAACACCTACAAGTCGCAAGTGGGGAACTGCGAAATGTAGGTTGGGGTACAGGTGCATAGCTGAAGCTTCAGGCTACTGTTAGGAACATGCGCTACACCTACAAGCTACAGATCGCCACCAACGAAATCTAGGTCTGATGAAGGTGACCCCGAGCTTTAACCTTATTTTTGTCACATACGTGCGATGTTCTAGAGAACCGCGGGTCTCTACCTACGAAACGCAGGCGCCAATGCTGGTTCTGCCATTATTGATATAATTCTTCACATTGTTTGACATCCAATCTCTTAATTTCTTTTCCTTAGCTTAGTATTAGTTCTTGCTTTTAAATTTCAATTATCAAAATGTGAAAAGAAGTTTTGTATGTTGTAACACTAATATGTTCTCGTATAATTATTACTTCTTCCAGGCAAGCCGACAAAGGGAAGGCCCCTTCCACCTCAAAGAACAAAGGCAAGGGGAAAGCCAAAGAAACCTCAGCCCCCGCCAATACCCGAGATTCCATTATCTATTGTGTGTCTAACATGAAGGTGCACTATGTCATATTTTTTGGGAGGCCAATCACCATCGAAAAACTTTTTTACTTGGCGGAGCTGGGGAATAACTTTTGATGTGTTGTGAGTTTACAGCACTTTCGACGCTTAAAATTGAAAAATATAGCATGGACTTAGGTATGTTTATATGGATATGGGGTAATTTTACTTTCATTACAGGAAAAATAGGTATTGGATTAAAAATGTGCAAAAGAGATATTAAAGTGAAGAAAATCAGCCAAGTACAAGTCTCAGTACGAGGCGTACATTGATTGTACGAGTTGTACTAAGAATTGTGGTGAAAATCAAAAGGTTGGATTAAGAGGAAGGAAATGTAGGACTCTCAGTATGAGTCATACCAAGATGGTACGAGCCGTAACTAGAGTCGTGGAATTCTTTAGAGAAATTTGCACAAGGTAGTCTCTTGGTACGGGTGGAACTCATGGTTCGTAGAAACCACATACGACCCGTGCCATGAGCTGTGGTGATCTTCAAGTGATTATTCAATACTTGGAAGAACTTCAGATACGACAAGCAGTACAATTCATAGGATGAAGGTAGGAGGTGTACCACAACACTCGTGGAAAACTTCAGAAGATGTTAGAGTTATCAGGGCCAAACCATGGATGCATTGTACCACTTGTAGGACTGTGGTATGAGTCGTACCAGCCTACCAACACTTAGACAAATCTGCACTAGCCAAGGACGTACGAGAAGTAAGTATGACCCATACAATCCTGTTACGGGTCATAGGATTAGTCATGATATAGCCGGCGCCAGATATGGAAAATTCCCTGTTAGCTTAGGAAAAGATTTCTAATATCTGTATAAATACCTTTTATGTTTTATTTTAGTAAGAGAAGCCAGAAAAAAAAGTAGTAGCGACAGGTGAAGAGTAGTATTTGTGAATTTTTATCAAGTTTTAAAGAGCAATTCTTAGGATAAAACTCTAGATTTCATCCATTGTTCTTGAGATTTTTCTTTAATATTCAAATTAGGTATAATTCCAATTATTGTTGTAAGTATTTAATTATGTGTTTGTCTATGAATGCTAATTGTAATCTTACAATCATGAGAGGCTAAAACCTCCACAACTAGGGGTTGTGGGAATAATGGTGGATTAACAAAATAGGGTTACACAAAAGTGATTCAAAATCAATACTAAATGCTTGCATTGTATTCTCTTCATCTTTAAATATTTCTTAACGGTGTACAACATTAGGACTTGCCTAAATTCGTTACATTCTTGAACCTAGAGAAGTAAAGATTAGGAAAAGAGAATTACAACAAAGCCTTGGTCTTTATCATCATTGTATTAACATGAGCTGTGGACACAAGATTGTTAAATTTAGAACATATTGATAACGGTTAGTTTGAAATCACTCATGAGACCTAACCCGGTGAGTGAGTATAGTCATCCAATAGGGACAAACTAGTCGTTTGGATGAACCCTAGTTATCAGTTCTACAAGTAAGCATTGGGATTGATCACGTGTGTATACCCGAAGTAGTTATGAACCCATGGGGAATATACCCTAGTTATTTTCAAATCTTGATATCAATCACAATTATAATATTTCTTTAATATTATTTTTCTTTGAAACCCCCCAATTTTGGGATAACTTACCAACAAGTTTAAGTACTAGCATTAGTCAAGATCTTACCCTATTCCCTATGGGTTCGACCCCAACCTTTTTGTTGGGTTCTTTATTGACAACATCCGCTTCATACTTTATTAGGAAGTGCGACTTTGAGTATTATCAACTTTAACATCATCGCATAATTCACTAATAGATAATGGAATATGTTCGTTGATCCTCTCCCAAACTACTACACCAACCTTGTGTCAGAATTCTATACATCCTACTAGGCATGACAAGAGGCAATGAAACACAATGGGAAGGTCGATAAGTTCCCTTGCCTCCCTTCAGCCAAGGTTCGGGGTGTAGAGGTCAACATCACTCCGGAGGCCATAAATGCATATTTTGGGAAGATGAAATTGACTCAGGAATAAAATATGCAATAAAAGTAGCAACCAAGGAAGATCGGTTCAGTTGGATAGCTCGCATCATCACTAATGGTCAGCACTTATGGGCCTCCATAGGTGGTGAAATTACAAGGTAATACTTAAAAATTAAGGCCAAATTGTGGCTTGAACTTGTGTGTCACCCTATCATGCCCTCTAAAAATAATCAACGGGTAAACTTCGAAGCTGCCATACTTATTGTCTACATTATGTTAGAGGTGGACATTAATTTTGGGGAAGTGGTGGGTACAAAAATGAAGTGTAAGGAAAGACAGCAAGGAACTTCAATGCCATACATTGTGCTCATCACCCAACTAAGTCTCAAGGTGGGAGTTCCACTTTTCCCTGATGAATCCCCTAGCTCTACTACTAGTGTCATTGTTTTTGATAGGAAGAGGGATGCGAATGCACCCAAGAGCAAAATAAATGGATACAAGCATCGGCGAATCCCGAAAACTCCAACTCTTATGGCATATATGAGACTCCCATAGCTCCCAACCTCAACATGCCACACCCCAAGACATCGGGCCATGCATTCTAAGAGGCACCATTTAGAGGGCCTTCACCTCCTTCTACATCCTCCCGCTCATGTGGAATTCAAAAGTTGGCTGAGATGACACAATCTTATGAGAACCAACTCCAAAAGTTGGCTCAAAGTCTCCCAGCCCTTATCATCAAAATGGTGAAGAAAGAGATGAAGAACATATTTGATAGCCTGAACAAGCTATGCTACCGAGTAGATGTGGTCGAGGGAGAAGTCTCCTCTCTCCAATCAGAGGTAAGAGAGTTGAGGAACCATGAATTAATAGAGGACCCAAACATGAGCCTACTTGATACAGCCATGGCTGCCCCACCTACAGCCTAGAGCCCCATTGATGATTTATTCGCGGGCTAGGGGGATAATAAGGAAGACCTCAGAGATAAAGGCCATGATGAAGAAGCAACCAATGATGATACCGAAGAGTAGCCACATCAGGGAGTTATCACCACCCATTGTTCTTAATATGCACATTGGGGATAATGTAATCTGTTAGTTGGGGGTCGGATGTGTCTCTCTCTTACTGGTTATTTTTCATCTTTTATTGCCCTTGTCGGGTTTAAATTTTAATGTTTTAAGTGTGCCCCATTGTTAATTGTTGCTTGTTTTAATGAATTCCCTTGACGGGCTTATGATTAAATGAAATGTTTCTTTTGACTTGTTAGTTTCCATTGGATTGGTCCATTTTAAATTTCCAAATGTTCATGATCCATGTCTTAATAATCGCCTTTGTAGTTAGTAGTCAAGGAATAAACTCTAAGGGTTTTTTATACCACAATTCTTTCCAAGATGTGATTTCCTTTTCTTTCCTTTTGTTGTCAAACTGGGTGGCATTTTCCTATGATAGATTGAGAGGTGACTTTCTTAAGAGAAAATATCGAGTTTAGAGTCTTTTTGAGTTGGTTGTTACACTTGCTTTTGAGAGCTACCACCAAAAACTTTTTAAATGGATTCTGAGGAACAATGAGAGTTTGAATTTAAAAATTGAGCACTCTCTTTTCATGAGTTGCACATTCCTTGTTTGGCTTTTTTGATTCACATGTTATCTTGTCTAAAGTCATACTCTTGATGTAGTTGTAAGAATTGTGTGAACTCCTTAGAGTGTGATGACTTGTGTGGTGAGGCTTTTAGCTTAATTTTTATGCATGTCTGGTTGTCTAGAACTTGACCTAAGTGAGACTCAAGGTGAAATCCTAGATGTATCTGCACTTAGAACATGATTTTAGGCTTTCTTTTGATAGTCACTTCATTTGATATGACCTCCTTAGATGTCTATTTTACTAGCCAATGTTGAGCCTTTAACCCTTTTCTTTGAGAACTACATTACAAGCCTATTACCCCTTTTGTAATCCCTCTTTTGACACCCATCCTCCCTAGTGCTAATTGTGAAAAGAAATGAAAAATGGGGATTGATGCCCAAAATTTTGGGAAAGGTAAGGGAGAAATGAGGCAAAAGCCTAAGTTTGGGGGTTTGCAAAAAGAAAGTGGGAAAAATATGTGAGCTTCGATGTGAGGTAGCATCAAATTGTGATGAAATGAATGGATTGGTTTGTTGAAAAACCTCTAAACCTTAGAATAAAAAGAATAGTTGAAAAGTGCTACCCCTTGCTTAGATGAGGCTAAAGGTGGAAACCAAGGAGATATAATGATAGTTCTTGATACAAATTTGAAAATGTTGATCAAGGAGAGATAAGGTGGGGTGATCTCAATAGAAAAATGGAGTATGCAAAAGTGTTCACAAAAAGAGTATTAGGGAGGTTCTAGTCACTAGAACTAAGAAAAAGGTCATCCTACGTTTATCTGTAACCTTCATTATGACCCCCAAGTCCTAATTGATTTTGAGTGTAGCAAATCTACAGTAGTGGAAAGCTACACGAAGGGAAAGTCTAGGGGTCAAGTTGTATGCATGAGAATTTCTTTGTGAAAGTGAGCATATTGCCTTATTCTATAATCCCTTTGTGTATGAATTGCTTGAAAATTAAATGGGATTCTCTCTTGATGTGAGTGGCATCACTCCCTTAGGGAACATGCTTGAATGTGTTCAAACTAAAAAAGGTGATTGAGAAAAGAGTGCAGAGAGTTTTAAGGAAAACAAATTTTCAATGACTTGATTTTGTTTTGATCAACCATGCCCCTTGTTTTGAATGAAAGAAACACTTGTGAATTGTTTGTGGTTACCTCTTGAAGCAGTGGCATGAATTATTGAGTCTTTTCTTTTCATTGAGTCAGTGTGTGATTTTGGGGTTGTCTTAGTCCCAGTAGTTCTGTGTGCCCAACTCATGTGGTGTGACATACTTAATTCAATTATTTAGCTATGAATAAATGCCTTGCTTGAGGATAAGCAATGGTTCAAGTTTGGGGGTTTGATGAGTTGATAATTTACCAACTCATTAGGCTTTTAAACATGAGCTTTTTCTTGGTTTTCAAGTTATTTAAAAAGGTTTTATGTCCTTTCTCTCTGATTTTTTAGGTATTAAATTTAAACAGGTAAAGAGAATAAATTAAACAAAAAGCATGGTGCTGGAAGAAAAGGACCTACATTTCGCAGGATGACACATGCGAAATGCAAGCTAAATGCAAGAACACACTAATTTAAAGTTGAAGGAACACCTGCGGAACGCAGGTCAGCACCTACAAAATACAGGTACAAATGCAAAATAATGACTGGACTGTCTTTCCTATAGCTATAAAATAAGTTGCGCCTCGCAGATGGGCACCTACAAAATGCAGGTGCTACGCAAGTGAGGCCGTCATCAAAGGGGTAAATCGTCCAGCAGAAGAAAATAAGAGCAGCTTTACCCTATTTTTGGACACTTTTTGTAAAGAATAGAATATTATTTACCATTCCATTCCATTGAGGAGTTAATTTTGAATTAAATTCTTAGAGAGAGAAAAAGATAGAGAGAAGTGAGAGCTTTTTCCTTCATCTTCTTCATCTTTATAGGGTAAAAACTTCCATTGAAGAACAAAATTGAGCTTGAAATTTCTTCTTAATGATGAATGATATTGATTCCTTTATTGGTTTAATCTATTTTTATTCATTTATGAGTAGCTAAACCTCTTGTTGGGGATGTGTGAATGATAGGGGGCTAAAATAGATTGGGTGTTGCTAGTTTAATCTTAGAATTACTTATTTAGCATAAATCCATTATTTCCCCTAACTTATAACTGAAATATATATAATTGCAAGTATGGATTGTTTTACTTATTCTATTTTTTCTTGAAAAAGAGAAATAGGATATGGGTGAGAAAACAATGGTGGGTTATTTGAGTTTTGATTGTGTGGGATTGGGCTTGAGAAAGCTAATACCCACTTTCATGCACCCATTAAAGAATTGATGCTAGAGATAGTTCAATTCTTACCCAAGTTGTAGTGGTAGAAGTGTATAGGACCTTGGGGTTTGAGAAAACCTGAGGCAAAAGGAACCTAAGCAGTTTAGAAACATCGGGTGCGGCCATGTCCACGACTATTTATGTTTGTAATTAATTCTTTGATTTACTAGTTAACTCCAATCCTATCAATACCCCATCAATAGCACACCCCTAGTATTTGCTCAGATTGTTACTTCGGAGTTGGTTGCCTTGTTTTGTTGTTGAGTTTTAGTGTGCTCTTACAAACCCCCAATATTTACTTTCCTAGTTTTAATACAATGATGCTATTTAATTCAATTTGGTAGATGACTTTTGCTGCTATCAATCTTTATTATGTGTGTATTCAACCTTGACTCATAAGTTGGGTAAATTATATTACGACGATCATGTACACTCTCTCCTAGCAAGGAGTGGATTTGGACGTCATCAATCATCTGTGACGCACAGATAAGGACCTACAGCATATATGTGCAATGCAGGTCTAGATTAGTGCACTAGCAAAATAAATCCCCACCTGTGCTTCACATGAGTTTTTGCAGGTTTCCACCTGTAGCCGCATGTGCTTCGCAGGTGCAGGTATGTGCCTTTAAAAAAATATTGACTGACCCATTTGACCAGACCCAACCCTGCTCTGATCCCCGAACCCTTCATCTTCTAAAACCCTCTAACCCCTATTTTTATTCACAATTTCACCATTTTTACTCTCCAAACATTCTTCACTCATACCTTGCAACTCCCCATACTACACAAATCAACCTCCATATTTTTCTCTCACCATCGTGGCATAGCCAATGTCAGAGACCACTGTGTGAACTTGTCCAAGCTTAATTTTTCACTCACCCACTTTTTCACATTCACTTTTGGTATGCTCCCTTACTTAAATCATATTTCCTATGTGTTCTAGGAGTATTTTGGTTTAAGATTGATAGTTGTAATCCCTCATTCCCCATTATGCTTCATATTTGTGTTTTGAATTTGAATGTCAGGGTGTTTTGGTTGATTTGAATTTGAGAATCTATGGGTAATTATTGCTTCATATGCTATTGTATGTTAGTTTTTCCACATAATGCTATGAAATTTTTTTTTGGGGTGAAGTTTGAGTAACCCATTCATTAGTGATGCAAGGATTGACCCTGTGATAGATTGGGTGACATCGTTCTTAAGGGAAGATCACTCATTGCTTTGAGTTATGATTTTAGTGTTTGTGGGGTATTAATTGTCATTCCATGGTGCTTTGATCAAATGATTAGCTTAAAATGTGTAGTGAGAACTTTGATTGAATGTGTGTGATAAATGTGCTTGTGAAATTATTGAGTGGTTGATCTTGTGAAATGTATCCCGATGATAGATGGGACAACATCCTTCTTAAGGCAGTCATTGAGTGATTGTTAATTGGTCATTATATGTATTTAGCTTGTTGGTTTGTCTTTCGAGGAAGTCTGAGCACCCATTAGACTTTGAATTGATTGAATGTGGCCTAAGTACGGGTTGAAATCTGTGAAATATAGATTGAGGCACTGCTAGGCACATGCATGCTGCAGATGCCACCCTATGGGATGCAGGTACAACACAAGTTAAGGTCAGAAGTTGCATACTCACTGCCTTGTACATGTGTTCTACCTGCGTGTCGTAGGTCTCTATTTGCGAAAAGCAGATGCAAATGCAGGTGGGATGGCTTTTCCAATTTTTTTGTTTCGCACATGCACCCCACGTGCGTGACGCGGGTCTCCACCTGTGAAATGTAGGTGTCTCGCAAGTATAGGCAGATAGCTTCCTGCTACTTTTTCTTATTTTGCATTCCATGTCTTTTTCTTTTCTTAGCTTCTTGTAGATGTTTTCTTTTGCTTTGCAAAAAAACAAAAAAAAATTGTTACAAAATGATCTTGGTTATGTTTCCTTAGTACTCACATCCTTCTGCAGGCCATGACTTCCAATAGGAAAAACACTGACAGGCATTCCCGAAAGGCTCCCTCCTCTAACAAAGGAAAAAACAAAAGCAAAGACTAAACCAAGGACACTCCTGTCCATGCAAATGCAAAGGAAAGATTGTGCTTTCGTGTTGAGGGCATGAAGCCCTACTTCATTAAGTATCGTGATGTCCTGTTATTCACTCTATAGAAGCGCTTCAACATGGCAGGGCTAGGGAATGAGTTTCCCAATATTTACAGGCAATTCACCATAATGGATTGGTTGCCATTTTTGGATATGTGTAATGCCCCGAAAAGACACTAAGATCAGATATGATATTTTCAGTAGAAACCAATAGGAAAATGGAACCAAGCCATACCACGAGCATTAGGACGATTCTTCCTATGAACCAACAAACCGTTGGTGATTCTCTGTGGTATCGAACTTCTTGAAAATGTCAAAAACTACCCAGAACTGACAAGGGGATTGTATGAACCGTTGTTTGATTGTACCAATCATTGTTTCTAGTTATTGGACCAGGTTTAGAAAGTCATTCAGAGGAGAATCAGGAACCCACAAAGGACACCACGGTCTGTTGTTTGGACCAATGACCCATTGGTTTGGTCATTCATTCTGCTAGTTTCAAGTTTAATTTCGGCAATTTGGGGGTATTTTGGTAAAACCATATGCTTTTAATCCTAAATGATGTTGTTTTAGACTTCCTAAGGGTCTATTTAAAGGGATAAACTAAGCCTAAACCCTCACTCTCTTCAAAACACCATAACTTAGGATTTCTCTCTCAAGACAAGACTAGCGTTCATCATCTCCATCTTTCTAATTTATCTTGGGTCTTCAAGATAAGTTAAGGAATCATCTAACCCAGGTATGTAGGATTATAAATGGGGGAATTCCTCCATCCTCATGCCTAATTTGACTTCTATATTATAAATTCAAGTCTCCAAGCATGATCTTATGAAATTCAAGGGTTAGACCCAATTCTCATGAAATATCTTATGATCTCTTATGATTCAATGCATGATTTATGATTATGATTAAATGTTTTCTACTAAGATATCTCATGAATCTATGCTTTCAAGTTTATGATAATTTTACTCAATTATGTATTGATCTTATGAATTTCAAGTTATGATGATTTATTCAAGTATATTTCATGGCCGATTCTACGGCATGTTTTCATGGATAGTTCATGTATGACAAGTATGATTATGATTTTCATGTTTTTAACTAGCTCATGCAAAACCAAATATGTTTTCATGATTATGACTATGAGCAATATGCATGTTTTGGGAGTACTATTTAGCACGGAGTAGGCCAGAATTCAACGCACCCAGGTCTCAAAACTATGTGCCTCCATATGATAAGGGGCCCTCACTGGTAGAGAGTGTATCCCTTTCTCCTAGCCTAAGGGGTCCTGGCCAGTTGAGAGTGTCTTCCTTACGCTACTGGGCTTATAATTACGAGTGATATCATTCCTTTATCATTCTTTGCCCTGTCAAGGCATAGGATCACTCTGCCCACTTGAAAGAGATAGTTGGGACATCATGTGCTTATTCCTGATGGTGTCGGTTATGATGAGTCTCCCATTGTTCTTGATGTTTTATGTTATTCATGTACAAGATTTATGATATCATGTTTTATTGTGTAATTAACCCATTGATCATGTTATTAGCTTATATTTACATTTTCAAACATGTTAAATGATATGATTTTACTTTCAAAACCTTGGGTCACTATGTTTCAGCTTAGGATGAATAACTCATATTTATGACTATCTCATGACCATTATTTTAGCATGTTATCCTTACTTTCATGTTCTAAATTGCTTTATACTCATGATTTTAGACTCTCGCTTTACTATTATCTTTTTACTTAACCTATATACTCAGTACATTCAAAGTACTGACTACAAATAGGTTCGGGTGATTAGTCTCAGCCCCGATGTTAGCTTCGCTCCTACTTTGGATCAGTCCGGTTCCAATTTTGGTGAGTCCTTAGGATCGAAGGACATCAGTTTTGTTGTATGTTTCTTCATTTATGTATTTTAGTTTTCAAATTTAGGTAGAGCTAGTTGGGGGTGTTGTCCCATCAGCTCGACTATGACTAGAGGCTTTTCAGACAGTTACATGTAGATGGTTCAGCGTTGTTGACTTATTGTCTATATTTATGCTTTATGATATTCAAACTTTCTCTTATGTTATGTTCAGCATTCCTTTCTGCTTAGTTTATGCTCTTAATCATGCTATATATATGTCATGGGTTAGCTCAGAGCCATTTGTGGTTTTAAGTCCCATGTCACGGTTTGGGGTCTGAGCTCGAGTCGTGACAAACATGGTATCTGAGCAAAGGTTTAGGTATGTCCTTGGGTTTCTAAAAGCCGCGTTAGGTATACTCTTTTTCATGGGTGTGAAGCGCGCCACACTTATAAGGAAGAGGCTACTAGACATTTTAGGAAACCTCCCTTCTATCATGATTTATGTTGTGCGATGAAGTTTAATTCTCTCTACTCCTCTAACTCGTGTTATACGTGTTTGCAGAAATATGACTCCCTATCGAGTCAACAAAGGAGGAATAGAAACGGTAATAGCCATGATAATGGAAATGGAGATGGGAATCATCTAGCCCCACCCGCTTCAGCTGATCCTTTGCATGAGCAAGTTACTCATTTAAGTTTAGGGCTACCTTTCAGATGTTGGCGTAGGCTATGATAGCCCAGGTCAACCAGCAGGCAGTGGCTCATGTGTACATGAATGGGAATGCGGCGATGGCTTGGACTTGTAAGTTGTTAATTATGTTTTCTTAATTATGTTTTCTTTCATGAAATCTAATTCTTTTCTCGCAATCATGAATAGCTAAAACCTCCAAAATTAGGGTTGTGGGAACCATGGTGAATTAACTAACTAGTGTAAACATAAGGTGATTCTAAACCAATACAAATGCTTGTATTGTTCATCTCTTCATCATAAATATTTCCTAACGATGTGTAATGTTAGGAATTGCCCGAATTCCCTACTTTCTTGAACCTAGAGAAGTAGAGATTAGGAAAAGAGAAAAACAATAAAGCCTTGAACTCTAAGTTTCGTTGAATAACTTGAGCTGCGATTGCAGAATAATTAATTTGGAATAATTGATAAACGATTAAAGTAAAAACACTCAAGCGGACACTCAAGCGACCTAATCCGGTGATTGAGTATAGTCATCCAATACAGAGAATCAGTCGTTTGGATGAATCTATGTTTTCAATTCTGCAGGCTAATAGATCACTAGTTTAATAACCCAAAGTTTTTATGAATCCATGGAGAATACTTCCCTAGTTAATTGCATAAACTTGATCACAGGAATAACTTATCACTTTCTTACGTGATTGTTCTTTAAAACCCCCATTAGGAATAATTGTACTAAAAGCATAAATACTAGCGTTATTCTACAGCCTGACCATATTCCCTATGGGATTGACCCTAACCTAGTTGGGTTCTTTATTGACAACGTCCGCGTCATACTTTTCCATGGGTGTGATTTGAGCGTTATCAACACCCTGGTCTCAAAACTACATGCCACTATAGGATAAGAGGTCCTTTCTAGTAGAGGTTGTCTCTCTTACACCTAGCCTAAGGGGTCCTCGCCAATTGAGAGTGTCTCCCTTATGCTACTAGACTCATGATTACGAGTGATATCACACCTTTATCATTCTTTTCCCTAGCAAGGCTTAGGACGGCTCTACCTATTTGAGCGAGATAGTTGGGGCATTATATGCTCATTCATGATAGTGTCAGTTATGATGAGTCTCTTACTATTCTTTATGTTTTAAGTTATTAATGTACAGGATTTATGGTATCATGTTTTATTTCATAATTAACCCATTGATCAAATAATGAGCTTATACTTACATTTTCAAACATGTTAAATCATATGATTTTACTTTCAAAACATTGGGTCATTATGTTTCATCTTATGATGAATAACTCATGTTTATGACTATCTCACGACTATGATTTTAGCATGTTGCCCTTACTCGCATGTTCTAGGTTGCTTTATACTCATGATTTCAGACTATCTCTTTACTATCATATTGATACTTACCCTACATGATCAGTACATTCAAAGTACTGACCGCATACTTTTATGATATATCTTCTCATGATATAGGCTCGGGTGATCAGTCTCAGCCCAATGTTAGCTTCACTCCTGCTTTTGATCAGTCCAGTTCTAGTTTTAGGGAGTCCTCGAGATCCAAGGACATCAATTTTGTCACATGTTTCTTCATTTATGTCTTTCAGTTTTTAGATTTTTGTAGAGCTAGTTGGGGGTGTTGTTCCTTCATCTCGTCTATGACTAGAGGCATTTTAGATAGCTACGTATAGATAGTTCAGCATTGTTGACTTGTTGTCTACGTTTATGCTTTATGATATTCATACTTTACTTATGTTATGTTCACTATTCCTTTTCGTGTAGTTTATGCTCTTAGTCATTCTATATATGTGTCATGGGTTAGCTTGGAGCCATTTGTAGTTTTAAGTCCCATGTCGCAAACCGGGGTCCGAGCTCTGGTTGTAACAAAGTGCCCGTAGGTTATGATCCTAACCTAGTGCTCGAGTTCTATGGCTCTATCAAGAGAGGAAAGACCCAATGAAGCACTCGGGAAGGGTAGACGAGTTCCCATGCTTTCCATCTGTTATGGTAAGGGGAAAGAAATTGACATCACCCCCAACACCATCAACTCTATCTATTAGGAGGAACCAATTTCTTTGAAGTCAATGATTGCTGAGAAGATCGCCACAAAGAGCCAACAACTCACATAAGTGGTTGATATCGTAGCGGTTGGGCAGCCGACATAGGCCACTTTGGGTGGCAAAATTTCCAGACAAGACCTCCTCTTTGAAGCAAAGTTGTGGCTTGATTTTGTGTGCTCTAGCCTGGTTCCCTCCAAGAACGACCAAAAGGTGCATATTGAGGTTGTCATTCTGATCGCTTGCATCATGTCAGGAATTCATGTGAACTTCAAAGAAGTGTTTGTGGTACAAATCAAGTGGAAAGCTAGAAAACCTATCCTTTCCATGCTCTTTTCAAGGTTGATCAGCAAGTTGTGTGCCAGAGTGGGGGTGCATTACTTTGAATCTGACCAATCTTGCTCTGCCACTAGAGTAATTAACATTGATAAGAAACGGAATGTTGATGGCCTCAAGAGAAAGAAGCAGAGGATGCAATCATGGGAAACCCTGAGAGTTCCCTGGCTCATTAAACTAATAGTTCCCCTCTTGAGCAAGACCTCGATGATCCTACTCCCGCAATGTCGGGACATATCTCTGAGGATGTGCCACCTCCTAGGTCTTCACCACCACCTCCTCTCTCTGGACCAAGTGGCCTCCAAAAGTTGGTCGATATAACATATGCTAATGACAACCAGCTCACCAAATTAGCTAAGAATCTGCCAACCTTGATCCAAAAGCCTGTCAAGAACTCTATAAAGGATGTTTTTGACAACCTTAACAAGTTATGCAAAAGGGTGGATGTCGTAGAACAAGCGGTCACTTCACTTCGGGTAGACATGAAGGTTATAAAGGGAAAAACCCCTCTGACTAGTGTGGATATGAGCTTCTTAGATGAAGCCATGGCTTCCCCACATGTTGCTCGAGGCCCGATTAATGTCTTTCTTGGGAGCTTGAAGGAGAATGAGGAGAGCGATCCAGATCATCATGCCATTGCTTCTCCGCGGACTCAATGTGTTTTGTTTGAGGCCTTGGGCACAGCTAACTCTCAAAGGGGTGGTTCTAGCACCAGCTCAGAGGCACTGCCACGGGAGATGATTCAGAGTAGATGACACAGGGAGTTCTTTCCCCTTATCCTTTTTATTTGAACATTGGGGACAATGTTTTACTTTTCAATTGATGGTGGGATGTTTTTATTCAGTGTTGATGCCCTTGTCGGGCTTGGATGTTATGGATCTTTATTTTGATGAATTTTGCCCTTGTCGTGCCTGCTTTATAATTATTTTAACTTTTGACGCTTGCCGAGCTTAATTTTTTTTGTTATTTTGATGTGAGTTGCCATAATGATGGGTTGTTCTTATACGTCAATTGTTTTAATACCCGTGCCTTGAAATTGCCTTTGTAGATTTTAGTTAGTGAATAAAATTCAAGGATTTTTTTTATACCATGGTTCTTTCCAAAGGAGCAAAATTTTTCTTGTCTTTATTTTTATATTGAACCAGGTGACACTTCCCGATGATGTATTAAGAGGTAATCTTTTTAAAGGACAATTCCATGTTTTAGTTGTCATTTTGAGTGCTTGTATGCTTGTCTTGATCAGCACCACCAAAATTTTTTCTTGGCAAAGAAATTAAGAAAAAAAGGTCAAATCTTAAGAAAAAGGGGAAATGAATTTAAAAAGTACTCTCTTGTCATGGTGTCTACATTCTTTATTTGGCTTTTTGATTCACAAATGAGTTATATAAAACTCAGAATAATTTGTCAAAAGTTATGCTTTTCGATTAATTTTGAGAATAGCTAGAATCTTTGGAACAGTGATGACTTGTATGGTAAGGTTGTAGCTTGTTCTTGTGTATGCATGTCATCTATAACTCACCCTGAATGCCTCAAAGGTGATTCAAGGTGAAATTCTAGATGTGGCTGAGCTTGAAAAATGACCTTAAGCCCTCTTTGAATAGTCACTTCACCGAAAAAATGCCTTCTTTTAACATTTATCTTAGTCAACCCATTTTCTTGAGAACCATATTACACACATTTATCCTTCTTGAATCCTCTGCTTTGGCACCCATTCCTCCCTATTTACTAGTGATAAAAGTTGGGGGTTAAAAGCCTGAGATTTGGGGGTGGATGTGAATAAAAAATGAGATGTTGATGTAGGCAAAAGCCTAAGTTTGGAGGCGTGTGCATTTAGGGGAAAAAGAGGAAAGAGCTTCAATGTAAGGTAGCATCAAATGCTTGGTGTAAAAATGGTTGCTTGAATCCTTTGATGAAAGAAAGAAAGAAAAGAAACTAGTGGCGCTATCTCTTATCAAATAAGTGCTTAATTACAAAATAAAAGGCGTTTAGAAGGATTGCTCTTTGAAAAAACTTGGATTGTGAAAAGGAGAAATAAGGTGGAGTTGACTCAATGATGTGAGTAGTGCAATTGATTTGTTTCACAAAAGCGTTAGGGAGGTTCTAGTCACTTGAACTAAATGATTCCCTACCCTTACCCCTAGCCAACATTGTGACCCATAAGTCCTTAGTGATTTCGAACTTCTCAACTCTACATTAGTAGAGAATTACATGAAGGGAAAGCCTATGGTTCGATATGTGTACACTTGAATGTCTTTGAGAGAATGAGCGTCTTTGTGTTATCTTATAATCTCTATTTTGTGAATTGCATGATTATGAGTGGAATTATCTCTTTTGGTGAGTGGAATTACATTCTTGGAGTGAATGATAAAGTATTGACCTCAATTGAGAGTTATGAATGCAAAAAGTTGTGTAGTGAACTTCTAGGCAAACCTTGAAGGTTGACTGTCAATTAAGATGCTTGTTCATCTAGCTTGACATGACAATGTCACGACCCGAGTTTATACCCTAGTTGTAACACGGGACAAGAAACCCCGAAAGGCTTTCAAGTTGACCCATGGCATAATCATAGCATACCACTTAAAAATATAAACAGCTAACAAAAATATAACTAAGCGGAAGCTAACTTTAAGGAGTCAAATTTAAAACTTAAGGACATAATCTAGCAAAACATAATACATAGACTGAATTTGATTACACATGTCTGAAAGCCTCTACTAAACTGATGAGTTATTGGGACAAGTCCCAAGCTAACTCTTAAAGTCTAAAAACTGAGATATAACTGAAATAAGAACATAGACCTCGTCCTCGAGAGATAAGGACTCACCACAATCCGTTGAGATGGAAAAAAGAGGGCGTCTACCCACAGCGCTGAGTCTGGATGCCTGAATCTATATCATGAGATGATATAGCACATAAAGTATGCGGTCAGTACTTAGAATGTACTGAGAATGTGGGGAAACGTAAATAGCTAAACATACAAGTAGTCAATGAGGAAATAAAGTGGGTACATCGACATATAACTGATTTAGAATGCCACAACCCTCTTAGGAGTCACATACACATATACACGTGAACTTTTATTTGAAACTCATATTCTGAAGTATCATCAAACTCACATGTATGGGTCATGTACTAAACATATAATGAGAGCTGAAGATGGAGCTAATTTCATACACTATTTTGGATGTCTACTGATAACTGAGATTGTGTTATGCTATATCTATTTTAAATTGAAGTCTGAACTGTACGGAACTGAGCCAAACTGATAACATAAACTAAGGCAGTCATTTTATGCTATGGAGAGTCCTAACTGAACTAGGGCACACATTCTCTGCTATGAAGAGTCCCGACTGGACTAAGGGAGTCATTCTCTACTATGGAGAATCCCGACAGAACTAGGGAACGCATTTTCTGCTATGGAATGTCCCGACTGAACTAAGGGAGTCGTTCCCTGCTATGGAGAGTCCTTGACAGACTAGCATGAGGCGTACTGATCTAACATTACACATCTGGTCTATGCTACTTTAGCTAATCAGAAACATGAGCATTTACTGACTTCGTCATACAGCATTAGTTTAGAAAGGATTAGGGCTACTTTCTACTAACAACAAGCCCAAATGTCTGAAGGATCATTCTAATGATTTATCTCCATAATTCATATCATCATGGGTACCAAATCATCATTTAATTCACACATCTTACATTTACGAACATCTATAGATTTATATCATACCTTACACCTCCATAATATTCAAATTCCGAGCTCATAACATAAAACGTATAACATAGAGTCATCTAGAATCCATAGGTCCAATTTACACTTTAACATAGATACATTGTTTCATATATTTTAGATTTAAGGAAAACCCATACTCTTATCTCATACCTTAAACATTTACAATGAGATCATGGTAGAAGAATACATTTTCATTTCATAGAACCCATATCAAAATTCACTCTAATTCATAAGAAAGGTACGATAATTATGCCATTATCATAGGTTTACCTTATACCCAAAATAGTTTCGCCGAAAAGATAATGAAAACCCATACTTACTTTCAATTGAGCAAGCCCATAAATTCTAATCTCATCTCAACATATTTATCAAATCGTACATTCTAGTTTTCAAGGGAATTCTTACAATCTTCACATATTTCAGACATGGTTATGGGTTATTGATATAATAGAGTGAATAATAAAAAAATTCCAATCAAAGATTAAACAATCTCATGAAGAAAATTCTATAATCATGCATTTCACCATCTAGCACATAATTCAAGATAATCAAATAATTCCATAAGCATAATTAACTTGTAATCCTAATGGGTTTTAGAATTCATAAAAGACATAGAAGAAATCACCCATCAATTGAAACCCTAGATAATAATTTTCTAGAATAATTGAAATCGGGTTTTTGATAAAACATTTTGGGGCACAAGGATGGAAGGATATCCTTGTTGAAAACCCACATACCTTCTCAAGAGAAATCCCACTAGAATTTGCACCTTGAAGCCTTGAGGAAACCCTTGTTGAATCCTTGAGCCTTGAGAGAGAAGGAAGATGAGTTTGAGAGTATTTTGGTGTAGAATGAGGGTTTAGGCTAGTTATCCCCTCAAAACTTCCCATAAGATTCTCAAAATGGAGTAATTTAGGAGTTAGAAGCATAGGATTTTATGAAAACACCCCTGGAAAAATGCAGGAAAATTTCACCTGCCAGTCCCCACAGGGCACTCCATGAGTCGTTGGGTTGGCAATGACTCGTGGGGACCTGTCGTGGAGTACACTAGACAATTTTCTCAAAATTACCTCAAATGAGCCGATGACTCACTTCAAGAGTCTTTATCTGACATAATGACTCGTGACCTCCTTCCATCATCCCCACTGCCTGGGACCCCATCCTGGAACTCTAGCCTCCATCCAACGGCCGACTTAATGAGTCGTTGCCTGCCTCATGACTCATTGGGTCGTCCGTTGCCACTGAAGCCCACGATTTCCTGCCTCTCCTTCCCACAACTACCCTGATGAGTCATTACCTGAAATGACAACTCGTTAGGTCATCCATGATCACTAGATTTGTTGCACCTCCCAACTGCTCCTCACGGGCTTGACCACGATCCGTTAGGCAACCTAACGAGTCATTCCTTGACTCGTTCTGAGGAAATCCTGCTGGTTTTTCTGCTGAACTCCATCTAACTCCGGGGTCTGGTCTTAAGAACATCTGGGGTATTACAGACAATATCCCTTAATTTTGATTGAAAGAACAAAGTCTCTTGAGAAGCAAAGATTTTTGAAAGTGATGATCTTTGTCGAGTGTTAATAGTGGTACCAATTGAGATTTATGCATGTATTTAAGTCTTTTTAATTTTGAGTCTTTTTATTATTTTTGGTTTATTTTATGTCATAGTAGTCCTCTGTGAAGCCTATATGTCTTGATAAGCTTGAGGCAATTCATATATTGAGTGAATGTTTTACTTGAGGACAAGCAATAGTTCAAGTTTGGGGGTTTGATGATTGGTAATTTACCAACTTATTTAGCTCTTAAGCATGAGTTATTGCTTCATTTTAATGCAATTTAGAGGAGAATTTTATGCCTTTTCTTCTCTTATGTGCAGGCATATCTTTGAAATAAAGATGATGGAGGATTTGAACTTAAAGAAATCTGCCGGTGGAAAGATAGATGACATGTGTGCCACAAGTCAGTACCTGCGTCTAGAAGGTGCCACGCAGGAGGAGTTGAAAGTTTGTTACCAATGGAACTGTGGGTGGCAAGTCGGCATCTACATACCACAAGTGTCACGCTGGAGGAAGTGAGAGAACCTCCCTGGATTTATTGATGTACTTGCATGCTACAAGTCCACACCTACGATACATAGGTGCCAACGCAAGTGAGTCGCGTCTCCTCCGAAGGAAAAATTAGTTGTATAAGACAAGTGCGTACTTGAAAAGCTTCCAAGAGCATTTTGGAGATCTGTGAAAGAAATATATGTAGATTATTTACCCTATTTGTATAGACATCATTGAAGGAGAGAGATATTGACAGAGAGAGTACAATTTTCTACTTTCTTCTTCTTCTTCCTTGTGAAAATACCATTGTTGAAGATATAAAGCTTGAAAGTGATTTTAATTGCTTATGATGAATACTTTTGAGGAATTCCTCTTTGATATAAGTTTTGTTTCCCAAATTATGAGTAGTTAATTTCTCTTCTAGGGGTGTGTATGAATGATGGATGTTCAGAATTGATTGGATATTGACTAATTGATCTTAGAATTTATTGTAATCAACTCTCTCAAAATGGAATCTATTCCAAACATATTTTCCATGGTTCCTTACTTCGACAGGGTTCATAGATCTATTGATTTCTTTGAGTTTTAATCTTAAAATTAATGGTTTCAAACATTAATTGAGTTCTCTAACTTTACTTTTGCTTAAGAAAGAGAAGTGAAGTTGGGTAAGACTTCAATAGTGAGGATTTGGATCTTTTGATCTATGGGTTAGAGCTATAAATAGTCTATACCCACTCAAACAATGTTTGGTTGTTTTGTAGATCTTGATTTTGGGGTTTGAGAAAATCAAAAATATACGCACTCTTGTGGTTGAGAAACTTAGAGTGTAGCTAAAATTAAAATATATCCATGCACTAATTGATACTAAGGCTTTTAGTTAATACCTATCAAGTCGATGCCCCATCAAATGCACACCCCTAGTATCTTTAATCTTGTTAACAACAACCTTGTTACCTTGTTTTCATTTTAATTCTCATTTGATACTTGTTCAAATCACTTCCCCCAATTTTACTTTAAGATTAGACATGGCGCTTGCTCTTGTGAATTAATTTACAACGTTTGATAAATCTAACCTCCAATATCTATGAAAATCGACCCCGACTCTTGTTGGGTACTTGTCATGCATACGACTGTAGCCACCTCCTTAATTGGAGAGTTGTTTTGGACGTTATCAGGTGACTGTCATCAACTACTATGATCGGTCCACAATAATTAAACCCTTTAATATAAAAACAACGCAACAAATTAAATAAAAAAATTTATTGTCAGTTGTTTTCTTCATTTGTATATGCGATCCAGGGTATGTATTATCCAAAACATATAAATAATCGAGAAATTTTTTGTAAGACTCAAATGGTTCTCCCCTTAATGACTTCAAGGTCTTTTCTTTAGCCCGCCTAGCTAAAATGTATGATAAATTGTAACACCCCAAAATTTTTCAAGATTTTAAACTAGGATTTGGAATGTACTCAGTAGAAAAATCTGCAGCAATGCCTCGGAATGACTCATTCAACAAGTCATTGGTCACTCTAACAAGTCGTTAGAGGAAGTCATTGGAAGAGTTTCGGAAAAGGGGCCAATTGTTTTGATGCCATGAGAGGAGGTACGAGTCGTTGTGTGAAACAATGACCTGTTGGAAGCAATCATGGCAAGCTTTCAGGTTGGACTTCTCGGAGGGGACGAGTCATATGATGACTCATTGGTTGCTGTAACGAGTTGTCATGAGGAGTCGTTAGTTGGAGTGCAGGGTTCCAGGTCAGTGACGACGGATGTTTGTAACGGACCATTGAAGCTAGCAACAAGCCATGGTGTCAATCATTAAATGGGACTTAAGGGTTGGTCCAGTGGGGATGATGGAAGGACTGACGAGTTGTTGGATCAAGTAACGACTCGTCATGTCGGTCGTTGGAGGGATTGCAGGTTGAGGAACCAATGCAGTCAAGGGGAGGTGGTGACGAGTCGTTGGTTGAAGTAACGACTTGTCCTGTTGGTCATTGGTTGAGGAAGCTGAAACTATGAAGCAGGACCCAGAAATAATGGATGGTCACCACGAGTCATGATGAGGACCAACAACTCGTGGTTAGGGTCATGGTCTCAGATCAGGCAAATTTTTAAGTTTTTCCCAGGGGTATTTTGGTAAAGTCCCATGCTTCCATTTCTCAAATGGCGTCATTTTGTGCATTTTAAGGGATGTTTTTAGGGGTTTTCTAGCTTGACCTCTCATTCCCTCAACTCTTCTTCCTTCCCCTCTCAAGATTAAGGATTCAACAAGGGTTTCCTCAAGGCTTCAAGGTGCAAGTTCGAGTGGAATTTCTCTTAACTAGGTATGTAGGTTTTTCAACAAGGATATTCTTCCATCCTTGTGCCCCAAAATATTTTATCAAAAGTCCGATTCCATTATTTTAGCAAAGCATGACCTAGGGTTTCAATTTATGGATGATTTCTTCTATGTCTTCTATGAATTCTAAGACCCATTAGGAGTAAAAGTAATTTATGCTTATGGAATTATTTTTAATAGCTTGAATTATGTGTTTAATGGTGAAAATGCATGATTATCGAATTTCATTCATGAGATAGCCTAAAACTTGGATTGGGATCTTATTATTGTTCACTCGATCATACCAAGAACTTGTACCCATGTCTAAAATATGTGAACATCGTAAGAATTCTCTTAAAACCTAGAATATATGATTTGATAGATATGTTGAGATGGGATTAGAACTTATGGGCTTGATCAATGGGAAGTATGTATATGTTTACATTATGTTTTCAGTGTAAATGTTTTGGGTATGAGGTGAACCTATGATAACAATATAATTGATGTATCTTCTTTATGAATTGGAGTAAATTTTGAAATGGGTTCCATGAAATAAATATATGTTTCTACCATGATCTCGTAATACATGTTTACGGTATGAATTGAGTATATGGGTTTTTTCATAAATTAGAATATATGAATCAATGTATACATGTTAAAGTGTGAATTGAACCTATAGATCCTACATGACTCTATGTTATACGTCGTATGTTATAAACTTGGAACTTGAATGTTATGGAGGTGTGTAAACTATGATATGAATCTATAGATGTTCGTAAATGTAAAAGGTGTGGATTAAATTATGATTTGGTACCACGACAATATGAATTATGATGATAAAGCATAAAAAGATCTTTCAGACTTTGGGGATTGTTGTTAGTAGAAAGTAGCCTTAATCCTGTCTAAATGAATGTCGTATGATGAAATCATTAAATGCTCATGTTTCTGATTAGTTGTAGTAGCATAGACCAGATGTATAATATTAGATCAGTACTCCTCGTGTTCTAGTCAGCCAGGAACTCTCCATAGTTGAGAATGTTTTCCTTGGTTAGTCAGGGACTCTCCATAGCCGAGAATATTTTCCTTAGTCAGTCAGGAACTCTCCATAGCCGAGAATGTTTTCCTTAGTCAACTAGGGACTCTCCTTAGCTGAGAATGTTTTCCCTAGTTCAGAGGGAATCTCTATAGCAGAGAGTGACTCCCTTAGTTTATGTTATCAGTTTGGCTCAGTTTCGTATAGTTTAGACTTCAGTTTAAAACAGATATAACATAATGCAGACTCAGTTATCAGTGGATATTCAGTACAGTGTATGACATTAGCTTCAGTTTCAGCTCTCATTATATGTTCAGTACATGACCCTTATGTATGAGTTTGATGATGCTTCAGAATATGAGTTCCAAATACAAGTTTCATGTTGATATGTGTATGTGAATCAGAAGAGTATTGTTGCATTCAAAATCAGTTATATGCCGACGTATTCCGTTTATTTCCTTCTGGTATACTTGCATGTTTAGTTTATTTATATTTCCCGCATGCTCAGTACATTCCAAGTATTGACAGCATACTTTGTGTGCTATATTGTTCATGATATAGATTCAGGTATTCAGACTCAGCCCCGTGTGTAGACACGCTCTTTCTTCCATCTCAGCGGATTGTGGTGAGTCCTCATCTCTCGAGGATGAGGTCTATGTTCTTATTTCAGTTATATTTCAGTTTTCAGACTTTAGGAGTTAGTTGGGGACCTGTCCCAGCAACTCATCAGTTTCGTAGAGGCTTTCAGACATGTGTAATCAGATTCAGTCTATGTATTAAAGTTTTGTTAGATTATGTCTTTAAGTTTTAAATTTGACTCCTTGCAGTAGCTTCCGCTCGGTTATATTTCTGTTAGCTATTTATACGGGTAAGTATTATGCTATGATTATGTCATGGATCGACTTGGAGCCTTTCAGGGTTCCTTGTCCCGTGTTACGATTAGGGTGTAAACTCAGGTCGTGGACATAAATATACACCAAGGTCCTATTTCACATCATCCCTAATATTTTTTGGAGTGTATTTTCTCTTATGATTCGTCATTTTAGGTTTTACTATTCCGCCAAATAAATAACTAGTTGCTTCCGCTGCGAGTAAACCTTGTCCTTCAAGTTACATGTATGTTCATCGTTGAATTTCCTAATTATTGAACATACCTGACATGTTAATACCAGAAACCTTCATAAACCACGTGTAGTCACCGTCTACACATACAAGAGTATAACAACATTGAAATTTAAAAGAATAACTTATTAGTAAATAGATTATCAGAATACAAGTGATATTTTTATAATTGAATACAAATATATTTATAGCAATACTTTTTCAATTCAATGTATGATAGAAAGTTTATTTAATTTTGAGAAAATAACCATACACATAATCATATTAAAATATTAGTTTGTTCACTAATAAATACATTAAAATACAAACACAAATACCTTCTAGCATTGGTCTTCTTTGTTCTGAATTGAAATCTATTGGCAATTGCATAGTATTTTATCCCAGATTTTAAAGTTTCCTTGTCTTTATATACTTGGTCAACCACTGCTTCTTTTTGATATGGGTCCGAAATAATAAAGTTTTCAGTCATGATACAAGGATCACCAGACTCTGCAATCGCCATCGCTAACGTATCATTTGTAGCCATTCCAATGTCACAAGCTAACTCATTTTCGATAACTTTATCGAAAACATTAATACATAATGGATACATGTCAAAGTCATTTGATTCCTTCCTCAATTGTACATACACCCTAATATCCATGTCATTATGTATCTCCATAGGTGTGTTAGTTCCTTCAGAGATACATAATGACATGGATATTAGGGTGTTAGTTCCTTCAACATTGTATTTCAACTTGATATATTTTAATTTTAAATTGATATCAAACTGGCTAGCAATTACATCAACCAATTTCCCGTAAGAAGAATACTCCTTAAATATAATTCCTTCTACTGTGTATCTAATGTAGCAATTCTCTTTATTTCATCTACCAGAATGCTTGATCAGTATTGCTATGTTGGCCATTATTAACTGCCAATTCAAAAAACAAAAAAAAGAAACAATTAAGAAAACAAACTATCCATGCTAATACAAATTGGCAAAAATAAATTAAGCTACAAAAAACATACAAACAATGACGTTTGTTCGGGTTTGATTGTGCGGTAGCTTTATAAATCGGATTAAGTTTATCGTTGGATGAACTGCATTGCTGATATTGATCCCAAGAAAAGACGGTAGGTACAATTAGGCCGTGAACAACCAACCATCGTACTGTAAAAATTGGATAGGTTTGATCTATAGTCATTAGGGCCTCCTAAAACGATCTACGAAATTCATCGAGTTGTTCCAAAGGATCAAAACGGTCAGTTCCATAAATAAAAATATATAATGGCAAATAATACATAATGATTGAAAATTATATTTTTTGGCGACTATTTTTTGAAAATTCCAGTATTATATAAATTAGAATACATACCAGAATTAATTTGAATGAAGAAAACCTTATATTGTATGGAAGGAAATATATCACAATCCTCGTTTCTCTCTACAAGATGTTCATGTAATGATTAATCATCTATTTTCAGAGTCCATTTTAGTATGGAATCTTTGTATTTTCATAATAGCTGAATCAAGGTAATTTCTTTGTAAAAAAATAAAATTCCTTAAATCTCTCAATAGAATAAATGTTGTATTTGTATTTGATAACTTTAAATACTAAAAATACAACGGATGAAACATTAAATATAGTTATAAATTGTAAATAATGATAATGTTGCTATATAAGGTCTATTTTTTATCAAACTATGATCATTTATGTAAACTTCTCTTTTTAATATGATGGTGGTTTGAATTTAGCCCACCACGAGCGAAGTGAAAGATATTGCATGTTAAGTCTGGGTCATGAGTCACTCCATATGAATAAACCCGACCCTTTATGAAACAAAAGATCTCTGCTCCCTTCAAATAGAGGGGCTTTGGTCTTTGTTTATACAGAGAAACAAAAGATCTCTGTTCCTCTTCTTCCATAACACAGAAAAAATGACATTTAGTTTGTAATATTTTTTGTTTTGTTTCCGAGAGATTCAAAGTGGTTTTTGGAGCAATTTTTATTCCGTTGCATTAACGGACATCAACGATTTCCACACCATTAACAGGTAGATATGTTCCTGTTACTGTCTAAATATAATACTTAGCACTGACTTGGCTGGGAATTAAGTTATTAGAGGAACTGATTACCTTGTATTACACTTGATGGAATCCGAAATACTCTGCTCTTCTTCTCTTGTTTATTCTATGCAATTTTCTTTCCATCTGGATGAAAAGACAATAAATACAAACATACATTTCTATTGTATGGAAATCGCAAGATATTTCATTGATGCAACTTTGTTGCTTACATGAAATTGTAGTTAAAATATAAACTGAACCAGTCAAGAAGAAACTTGCAGCTTTCTATCAATATTGTTTTTGTCCCAGACACTGGCACTAGCATGACTGCAGGTACCTAATCAATACGAGGACTGTTGGGCTGAATTCATTTCCAAAAAATTAAGGATGTGGTGAGCCTGAACTTCAGTTTTGGGAGCCAAAAATAGATGCTTCATCAAGAAATTGAAATGCTTTGGATGGAAAATTCTCAAATAGCACTAGTATTAGCAGCTTGAATGCCCTAGTGGTAAAACCTGCTCTCTCTAGTTGCTTTGATGTTGCCAAATACTGCTTAGAGCCCTCTACCGTCAATAACTGTGTTTCATCTTCTAACCAGGAGCTTTTAGAGTCAAAAGTCATCTATATCTTGTGAACACTGTAATCAGCATCCTCTGATGTCAAGTTCTCCTTCCAGTTCTCAAATTCAGATCCACCAAATACTACTTGTTTGATACCAACATAGCTGTTCAGAAGATATTATCAGGGTGAGTCTTGTAGCTGCAAACTGTTAGCATCATGGGAAAAAGAAATGGCAAGAATACAACATAAACAATCTACCAAAAAAGTATTACTTAGACAGCCTATTTAATGTGATGCTTTGTGAGTAGTGACTATATATGATAAATTGAGATAAAAAAGAAAGTAGTGATTGGCAAAATGGTCTGCAATGGCTAGGATTTAGGTTCCAGGCATATTCATCTCGAGTCTGAAAATAGCTTGATGTTGGGAGAAAGAGAAACCAAATAAAGATTCTACTTCAAATGAAGAAGGAACCGAAGCTTACTCAGAGCTTATCTGTGACAAAGCATTAATCAATACATCCAACAGTAAAGGCTCACTTGTCCCAATGTCCACCCTATCATGAGAAAAGGTCAGATTATAAGCAACAAGCACCATTTCATATCTAAGGATAACTGGTTCGGCTAAAAAAGCCTTTACCATATGCGAGCCAAGTTATCTTGAATCTCAAGATCTCCAATATTATAGAATGTAGTAGGTGTTACATTTGCCCCAGCATCATAACTTGGTCTTTTGTCCAAAAGAGATTGGGACAACTACAAGGAAGAAGCTTGGTTAAGCCTACATATAAAACACTCAAATATCCTGCAAGGAAGAAAGAAGCTACTCTTTGAACTTTGTCAACTAATCATACTCCCGTGTTAGAATGATAGGTTATGTCTTTTTGCTTCCACCATCTAAAAGAAGAACATAAGTAGTACATAATTTGTGAAACTATACTTGCATATTCAGCGAATTACATCCACCAAGACGTCCAACAATGTGCCAAGACCGAATTGTCTGCAACAAAGTTGATGAAAACTAAGTCAATAAAATCCATATGCAAATGTGTCGAGAATTATGAAGAGTAAATTACTTACATCACAAATCAAGGAGATATCCTTCTCCAATGGGGCATTGTAGAACTCAAACCATATGTGGGTGTTTGTAAAATCAAATCTGAATCAGAAGTAAGCAGAAGTTATTATGAATTTCGCTCCTAAATGGATCTGCCAGCAAAATTCAAATTGGCAAGACACTCTTTCTTTGGTGTGAAGAATACTTGTCAGATAATTATCCTTCAGACTGGATTGTGGGAAAAAGTAACTCTGCTGAGATAAAGGATTAAAGTCATAGGATTAGAACAGTACATTGCTAGAACTAACACTTTCGGTTCAATTGCTAACAGAAAGATGCTGGGGGGAAAAGTGGAATCCAGAAGAAGAAGCTGTCCTTGTTGTGGGGTAACTCATCACTAGGCATATTCACCACAAAAGAGAGAAAGGATCAAGCATTTTGAGTCGATAAAAGGTTCAATCCCCTATCTTTTTAAATATAATTAATCATATACATCAAGAAGAAAAGGAGTTGAATAAAAAGAAAATAAGACATTTGATTTCTCTCAAACAGGCATTTCTTATATATACCAAACAAAATTTGTATTATCAGGCATTTCATGACTATATTAGCAAAGGGGCATTCTAGCCTATAGCCATCTATTGTTGAACTAGAAATCCTTCTCTGAAATTTAATTGGAATGGAACTGACTGCAGTTCCAAAGAATGTACCCCACATCCTATGAAGTGCTAATATCAAATCTATTGCCGCTTACTAGTTCAAATTGGTATTATAAACACATAGGACACAAAGTAGGACACCATCAAAAGGTGTCTTATAAATTTTATACTCGTGTCCCTAGAACTGAATATTGCAACTAAATAACAGGAACACAAGATGCACCAAGTGCTCCTCAATCCGATAATTTTGGAACCAATCTTACACATCCGGAAGGTAGAGCTGAGTTGTTTCATGTATAATAAGAAATAGAACAATTAAACTCGTCCGAACACAAAAGGCAAAGGTGAGTGTATTTTGGTACTTTTTTGTTATTTGAATTATCTCTTGTTATGTACATTGCAGCTTATAAAATGATCAGATGTTCTTTGCAGCTATTCATGTGTTTAAATGGTATATTTAAAATTTTCGATTAGATAAGGATATACATTTGTATTAACAGCTTCATGTGTGCTTAATATTTTCACAGTTTTTGTCCAGTATGATCCGCTCAAACCCAATCCTGATGAGTCAGCCTATGCTAGAAAAGATGCATCAGCATACATGACTCACCAACTTGGTGTTAGCAGATGGTAATAGGCCCACTTCCTGGAATGAAAAAGCAGTTGAAGAACAAGGAGATCTAATGGAGTGAATCCTCACTGAGAAAGGTAAAATTGCCGATTCTATTTGATATATCAAAAAGATCAAGTGCAGTAATATTTTTGCTTAACATGGTTAGTCCACTTTCATGCATGAGTCTAAACTTACTTGTTGAATTTCACTTTCATGGGTGTTGCTGAACCTGTCTTTGTATGTACTATTTTATTCCTTTTCTTTCTCAATCTCTCCTCCAACTGATAACAAAGTAAATACAATTTATTAGGATAAATACAAAATTAGATAGATAGACGGAAGTAGACAGACAAAACATGAGCAAATAGCCATTTGTTTCACTTCACTGATGTCCAATCTATCTTTGAGACAAACCAACAAAAAGTTCCAATTTTAACTCATATGCCAATTGAAAAAAGGCACAAAAATGAAAAGCAAAAGTCGCGTTACAAAAATCATAACCTGCATAATGATATCAAATTAATTGAATTAGTTTGGACTTCCTTTCAAGAAAAATTAACTTTTGAGTACAAAATTATTAGGAACAAACAATGGAAATTATTAAGATGATATGTACAGAGGCAAAGGAAACAAAAAACTGACCCTTGACTTAGCTATATCCGGATCATCTAGACAGCTCCCAAGAATCTCAGCAAGCTCAGGATCTTTGTCATAATTCTTCTCATCTTCTCTACTTTTAAAGACTCTACCACGAGCAACCCCATCACCGTCCTCCTCCATTTCCCCATCAGTATAAGTGTCATCGTTGTTTACTTCAAATGAGGTTAGAAAATTTCTGGTTTTTGCCCTTTGGCAGTTCGTTTGCGTCCTGATGCATGAGCTTTGATTGGGATGAGGAGGAGGAAAGCTTAGAAATGACTGGAAGTGAGTGAATTGAGGTGAAACTCTGTTATGTAAAGTCCGGGGCACCTGGATAAGAGATGCACTGTGGTGCAACATAAACATCTGCAAACAGAACTTTTATAAATAGCTCAAAACAACAAATGAGAACATACATTAAACTTGTGTGTGCGTGTGTGTGTATACATATATAAAGTAAGAACACATATTAACTTGCAGAGACATAATTGGAGTACACTTCTATACGAGAAAAGAGGTAGATGCAGCATTATAGTCCAGTTAACTAAAATTTCTTGCTACCATTAAAAATCATGGCAAAAAGGATAAGGGTTTTGGCCTAACTAGTAATATACAGGACGGAGAATAGGTATGGAGAGAAGAAGCAAAACATACACTTTGATGCCGTCAGAGAAGAGCTCGTTGCAGAGGAGCAAGTTAGCGCAGAGGAACTTAGCTCCGAATTTGTTCCATTACTTGGTTTGGTAGACGGAAGTTGGGCTTCGGTCAAGGTCATTCTAATCAACTGGTCCAAAATCTTTTGAAGGAAGTTAGGTCTTGGGCCAAAATCTGCCCGGATGGTGATAGTGGGTGGCCACAGTTAGTAATTAGAGAAAATACATAAATTGTCATAGTTTGAGTGAAAATAGGCCTATGTAGTAATATTATCATTATTTATAAAATATAATAATATTTAATATGTCATTTGTTATATTTTTATTATTTAAATGTATCAAATATAAATATACTAATTAATGTATTGAGTTAAATTTGAAATACTATCTTTTTAGAATGGTAAATTACCAAAAATCATGTTATAATTAACGCATTATCTTTCATATCTCCCTCCCTCCCTCCCTCCTTGTCTGCTCTCTCTTTGCCCTGTCTTGCCCTTATCTCTTTCACTTTCTTTTTTTTTCTCTCTCTCTTTTCTCTCTCTCCCTCTCTCTCTTTCTCTTCCTCTTTCTCTTTCCCTCTTTCTCTTTTTTTCTCTCTCTCGCTCTTTCTATCTCTCTCTCTCTCTCCCTCTTCCTCTTTGTATACTATTTTTTCACTTCTCTCTATATTTTTATTTTCACCTTTCTCTATTTATATTTTTATAATCTTTGAGGTATTAGATAACTTGTTGTATTCATACACGTATTTAGGTTGTATCCTCTATCTCTTTATACGCTGTATTTTTACCTCTCTCTTTGTATTTTTATATTTTTTGAGATGTAAGTTAACTGTATTTGTTGTATTAATACGTGCATTTAGGTTTTATCCATTTCCTCTTATATCGATTGTATCATTTGTGATATAGAAAATACAAAAAAAATACAAGAAAGAGAGAGGGAGAGAGAGAGAGAGAGAGAGAAAGGGAGAGCGAGGGCTAGAGAAGAAAGAGAGAGAATGAGAGAGGTAAGAGAAAGGCAGCAAAAGAGAGATGGAGGAGAGGGGAGAAGGAGAGAGAGAGAGAGAGAGAGAGAGAGAGAGAGAGAGAGAGAGAGAGAGAGAGGATAAAGGCAGGGGAGAGAGAGGAGAGAGGCGAGAGAGATTGGAGAGGGATTAAGAGATTTCTTCTTTATTCACTAGATTGGAGGAAGATTTAGAAATTTCTTTCTTATTTGCTAGTAAATACAAAATAATAGCCAATTAATTGAAATATAGTTAGATATTGTTATTAGTTGAAACTATGGCCATAATTTATAAATATTATCTTTTTGTGCTATATTATGTAATTTTTTTCTCATAATTATAAGAGATGGAGTCGGCTAGAATGAAAGTAGATTATAACATATTAATGATATCTAACATTTTATTATAATTGTATGTTATAAGATCAATCCACAAATTCAATTCATAATAAATCTAATCAACGATAATTGAAATAAACTCAAAATTGAAATGTCACTATCTGAATTTCTCTCTAATCCTTATGGTACCCAATTAATGACAAAAAAACACTAATTAAGTCTAATATAATGAAATATCATAAACATAAAATAAATTGCAAAAGTGCAGAAGCTATAAACTCCAAATCAAAATATTGAACTCTCTATGACAAAGTGACATTGTCATGAGAAAACTACATAAATAAAGTACAATGGTCGGACTAATATAAAGTTCGATTAAAAAGAAAATAATATAAACTAAGGGATTTCGTGGCCACTCCAGAAGAAGGCAAGTGGCTTACCACAAAAACTGAATCCTCAATGTTGAAATTCACTCAATAGTTGTGTTGAAACTGAAATTCAAACCTGCACACGAGTGCATCAAGTATAGTATGAGTGGAAAAAGTCAACATGTACCCACTAAGTCTCATTGACCTCTCATAATATGATAGTGGAAAATATTACTTTCAAACTAGAATTTACCATATATAACATTTGTAATACATAATGGAATATAAAAGAGAAGAGCAATAGCATAAATAGAAGCATGTGCTTGAGAGTTAATAACAAATAAGCATTTATCATAGTTCAAATCATTATGCACATAATCAAATATAAAAGAGAAGAGCAATAACATACATAGAAGCATGTGCTTGACAGCTAATAACAAATAAGCATTTATCACGGTTCAAATCATTCAAATAAACAGATTTAATACATATAATGGAATAAGACAAAGAAATAATCAAGAAGTATCAGTAAAGGTAGGATCTTTATTACATAATTCCACTTCTCAACTCCATCGCCCAACCCATTTTTTGCAAGCAGTGTGCACATTGCATGGGATATACCAAGTTAGTGACTCTAGAGGGATAGTCCATTATTGCACTCTATTTTGAACTGATCAAAATATATAGTTCATGTTTTCTCTGGTTTAAATGTGCAGAGTCGCTACCTAAGACTAGCTTTTAGATTTAAAACTTGATCTTGCAGAAAACTAAAATAAGGATCTCAGTACGAGTCATCAGTACGACTCATAGAATTGAGGTACGGATCGCACCTAGACTCGTAACTGGAGGATAGAGAGGAGCAAAGAATGAGGCTGGAGAAACCACGACTTCATGTTACGAATCGTTTTATCCTGGTATGGATCATACTGACCAGGCGTGAAAAAATTAAAAGAAATGGTTGAAAAATCCCAAGAAACCACAAGTCATGGCACGACTCATAGTACAATGGTACGACTCATTGGATGAGTCATTAGAGAGATCAGAGGAAGACTTAGAGGTAAGCTACAGATTATAGCAACTCGTGGGATATTGGTATGGGCCGTAGTAAGTATCCGTGGAAAACATCAGAGAAATGGGTTGAAATAGAGTCCCTAACCATGAGAGGTGGTACGACTTGTAGGTTGAGTCGTAATTCTAACATCCTAATTCCTAAACCACATCTTATTAGGATTATTTAGGAGGGATTTTAGAGGATTGGTCGACCCTCTCCCTCATTCTTTTCATAACCATTTAGAAAATCACGAAGAACTCAGACAGTTTTCCTAGAGCAGGGCTAGGGTTTCCATTTGTTTCTCAAGCTTTTAAGGCAATTTCTTAAGGGAATTTCTACTCCAGGTATGCGGGACATAAAAAAGGATCCTCTTTCATCCTTGTATCCCAATTTATGTCAAAACCCTTGCAATACCCTAAAAGCCCTAAGATCAGACTCGAGGGTTGAAACAGAGAGAACATAATTTTCTGCACCAAGTCACAGGACGAGTCGTCCAATGACCTGTGAGGTGCATCACAATTCGTTAAGTGACTCATGGGAAGGAGGGTGGACTTGGTAGAATTTTGGGATTTTGGGGTGACCACAGGTGAGACCACGAGTCGTCAGGTAGTTTGTGGTCAAGAGTTGACTGAAGGATGAAGAGTTTGGATAGTGCATCTAATGACTAGTCACCACGAGTCATCAGGCACACAATGAGTCGTGGTGTCCCTAGTGGTGACCAGTGTTGACAAATTTCCAATGCAGGCAACTAGAAGCAGACCATGAGTCGTGGTGTGCGGCACGAGTCGTCTAGTCCCTCGTGGGGACTAACAGGGAGCATTTTCCTGCAAATTTATTAAGGGTTTTTCCATAATTTCTATGTTCCTAAGGCCTATACTACATCGTTTTAAGCTAAAAAAGATGTGTTTTAAGAGGGGTAAATTCATTCTAAGCCTATTCTCTTCCATGCATGTAAGTCTAGAAGCTCCTAAGGGTAATCAAGCTTAGATTCATCAAGTTCTTCCCCGAATTTCCTTTAGGTTCTCAAGAGAGTTGGGAAATCAGATTTCTACAGGTATGTAGGGTTATGAATGAGTGTATTCATCCACACCCATACCCAATCCCTCTTCAATTTCATGAAATTCTAGTTGATGAATCTATGGGGTTTTAAACCAACATGTCAATTCTCTAAGTATCAATCATGGGTATGATCTATGCATGTTTCTAATGTTGATTATGATTAATGGGCATATTATACAATGTTTTCAATTATAAATTATGTTTTAAAGTTTATAAATTATGATGTCCATCCATGGAAGTTCATGAAAGTTGAGATCTTATGATATATGTATTCAAGCATGATGAGATGTATATGATGAAAGTATGGTTTCGAATTACCCATGTCCTTGTTCATGTTTTCGAGTTATCAAGTTTATGTCAAGCATTTTTATGTATTGCGCAACCCTGTATGATCAAGTATATTTTCATGATTTATCTAAACTTCATGTATTAGCTTACCACATGTATTTTGGAGTCTAGACTCCCATTATTTTTATCTTTTGGTATGGTTTGAGCCCAAGGCTCCTCACATTATGATTTCAGATTTATGTATGTATGTTATGAGTCAGCTTCATCACAAGACGGTAGTCCAGCTTCGTTGAAAATCGATGGAGAGCATATGCATATTTTTGGGAGTAGTGTCTAGCACCGAGTAGGCTAAGGGTCAGTCAATGTTAAGCTTCAGAACTACGTGCCAACGTAGGTATGTTCAGATTATTGGGACCTCCTTGTGAGCTTCCCCTGCCCCCAAGGGGCCTTCAGCTTGATGTCGATATCATGGTAGCGTCCTTAGCCATGGAAAGGATTTGGAAGGCTCTGCCCACTTGAGTGTAATAGTCGGGACCATATAAGCTCTATCGTGGTAATGTCAGTTATATGAAGAGTCTCCATTATTCCTCATGATTTCAGTTATGCATGTTCATCAGTCACGATATTATGTTTTCACCAAGTTTGACCTAATGTTCAGTTTTACTTATGATTATCAGTTTTCAGCTTTGGGTCATTCGATTTAGTTATGATATGCAGTTTTGTTTAAATCATGTTTTCATATAATAGCATGCAAGCCCTACTCTCAGACTCTTATGATGGACTGTTTTATGTTATGCATGATCACTAATTTTACTTACTTAGTGGTTTTACTTACCTTACAAACTCGGTACATTCCACGTACTGACCATATACTCTATGCTATATTATTTCATGATACAGGCTCGGATACTCAGGCTCAGTCCCTCCATTAGCCAGACTCTCAATATTAGCATCCCCCAGTCTTAGTTGGTGAGTCCTCATCTTCTGAGGGCCCTTTATTAGTTTTATTTAGTATTTTCAGTTTCAAACTACAGTTAGTTAGTTGGGGGTCTTGTCTTATCAACTCATCAGTAGTAGAAGCTTTTCAGACATAGCATGTATTCAGTTTCAGCCTTGTGTTATATATTCAGATGTTATGAAATTTTCAGACTTTCTCTATATTAAATATGTTAGAATTCTGCTTGATTATATTGAGTTAAAATATCATGTTCATTCCATGCGTCAACTTGGAGCCTCTAGGGGTTCTTTGTCTCGTGTATCGATCCGGTCCTATGTTCGGGTCATGAAAAACTTAGTATCAGAGCATTAGGTTTTTGAAGTGTCCTAGGGTGTTTGAAAGCTGCATTAAGTAGAGTCTTTTTCAGGGGTGTGAAGCATGCCACACTTATGACGAAGAGGCTACGAGATATTTAGGAAATGTTCCCTTCTTTCATGATCTAAGTCGTGCGATGAAATGTCTCTTTATCCTTCTAACTCGTGCTATACGCATTTGCAGAATCATGCCTCCTCGCCGAGTTAACAGAAGAAGGAATGGAAATGAAAATGGCCATTAGAATGGCAATGGGGATGGGCACCAGCAAACTCTCCAGCCCATGAGAATCATGTACCCGAGCAGGTTCCCCACGCTGAGTTCAAGGCAGTCATACAGATGCTAGCTAATGCTTTGACCTCCCAAGTCAATCAACAACAGTAGTGCATGTCCCGCAAAATGGAAATGCGGTGGCCGCAAGAGTTAGAGATTTTTAGAGGATGAACCCTTCAGAGTTTCTTGGGTCAAAGGTGGACGAGGATCCACATGAGTTTATTGATGAGGTTTTGAAGATCACCTAGATCATAGGGGTGACTGGAGAGGAGTGCGCTGATCTAGCCTCGTATCAGTTGAAAGGGGTTGCACACATTTGGTTCAAGCAATGGAATAATAGTAGGGCAGTTAGAGTAGGCCTTATTGGTTGGGAGGAGTTTCATGCCGCATTTCTGGATCAGTTCTTCCCTCGTGAAATGAGGGAGATTAAAGCAGCCGAGTTTGTGAACTTGAAGCAAGGAAAGATGATAGTTCAGAAGTATGCTTTGGAGTTCACTCGCCTGTCCAAGTATACACCTGAGATGGTGACATATCAAAGAGCCCAAGTGAGTTTGTTCGTGCATGGGATAGCAGACTACTTGGTCAAGGATTGTCGGACCGCGATGCTTTATCAGGACATTGACTTTGCTCAGATAGTTCTATATGCCCAGCAGATCGAGGAAGTATAGGTGAGTGAGCGGGAGAGAGAGGCCAAGAGGGCTAGGACTGATAGCTTCGGATTCTCTCATCAGAGACCTGGTGGGCATCGTCAGCAGTCCCACTAGAGATCTTCATCCCTAGTGTCGTCGACTATGAGTGTGCCATCTAGGTCTAGGCACGACCATAGAGGATGAACATCAAGCTCTAGAGGTCAAGGTAGTAGAGTCCAGCATTCCAGAGTGTAGCAGGTGTGGCCGGAGACATGGGGGTCAGTGCTTAGTAGGTTTAGGTGTATGTTTTGGGTCTGGGAAGCCCGACATATGCTTAGAGATTTCCCAGTATCCAGATAGGGCCATGATAGGGGCCGAGGCCCAGCCTCCATTTCAGCAGCTCCACCAGCACACCCAGCTCAACAGGGGGCATCTACTAGTGTGGGTGGTGGTCAGCGCCAAAACAAATTCTATGTCCTACTATTTTATTAAGAGCAGGAGGTTTACCCAGATGTAGTCACTAGTATGTTACGAGTATTTCACCTTGATGTATATGCACTGTTAGATCCAGGGACTACTTTATCTTTTGTGACGCCCTATGTTGCAAATAACTTTGCAGTCAGTCTTGAAATCTTATTGGAACCCTTCTCAATCTCTACTCCAGTTGATAATTTAGCTATAGCTCGATGGGTATATAGAAATTGCCCTGTCATAGTCCTTCAGAAGATCACCTCAGCAGATTTAGTAGAGCTAGCCATGACCGATTTTGATGTTATCTGCAGCATGGATTGGCTCATGCATGTTATGCCTCAGTCAATTATAGAACCCATGCAGTAAAGTTCGGATTTCTGGGTAAGCCAGTCCTAGAGTGGAAGGGTAATTCAGCTGTGTCTGTAGGTCGCTTCATTTCCTACCTTAAGGACAGAAATATGATGTCTAAAGATTATGTGTATCATTTAGTTATGGTTAAGGATGCTACATCTGAAACTCCAACTATCCAACCAGTTCCTGTTGTGTGTGAATACCCAGAAGTGTTTCCAGATGACTTACCGGGAATCCCTCCCAAGTGGGAGATCGATTTTGGTATTGACCTTCTTCCCAATATGCAGCCTATATCTATTCCTTCTTATAGAATGGCTCCAATTGAACTAAAGGAGTTGAAGGGGCAATTGAAAGACCTCTTAGACAAGGGTTCATCGTACCTAGAAAATCACCATAGGGAGTACCAGTTCTCTTTGTCCGAAAGAAAGATGGTTCCCTTAGAATGTGCATCGATTATCGAAAATTGAACAAAGTTACCATTAAGAATAGGTATCCTCTCCCCAGGATTAATGATTTGTTTGACCAACTTCAGGGCATTAAGTGCTTTTCAAAGATAGACTTCAGATTTGGATACTATCAACTTAGTGTTCGGGAGAGTAACATTCCAAAGACAGTCTTCAAGACTCGATATGGTCACTATGAGTTTGTAGTTATTTCTTTTGGACTAACGAATTCTCCTGCAATTTTTATGGATTTGATGAACAGGGTGTTTAAGCCATACTTGGATATGTTCATGATTGTTATATCCCGGAAGCCAAAGATCAGACCCGGGAGTTGGAATGGAGAAAATGTGAAAATTTTGGCATCAGACTCAGAATGAGTCATGAGAAGACTCATGAGGGCAGCCCACGAGTCGTGACTTGACTCATGGGGGAGGCCCAGGGATTTAATGAGAAGAACTAGAGAAGTGAGACCCCACGAGCTTGACTACGACTCATGGTCAGGCCCCATGAGTCATTGGGTCAAACGTGGGGAGGGTGAATAAGAAAAGAAAAGAAAAAGGGGCAGTGGACTTGACGGAAGGTCCCCATGAGTCATGGTCAGCCCCACGATTCGTGGGTGAGTCGTGATCAGGCATGGAATAAATTTTAGTCGAGGCAAGGCAGTGCACTAAATGGACGACTCCACGAATCGTGACCTTGAGCAATGAGTCGTTAGGTTCTCCGTTAGGACCACCTGGCAGTTATTTTTTACGAATTTAGTAAGGGCTTTTCCATAATTCCTAAGTTCCTAAGGCATAAACCACAACGTTTTGAGTTATGAATAGTGACTTTTAATAGGGTTAAGTTCATTTTAGGCCGCATTCATTCATGCGTGCAAGGTAGGAGACTTGAGAGGGCGATCAAGATTAGCATTCATCAATTTCTTTTCAATTTTCTATTGGGCATCTAAAGAAGTGTTAGAATCAGCTACCAATACGTATATAGGGTTATGAATGGGTGACTCCCTTTACACTCATGCCCAATCCCTCTCTAAAGTATGAAATTCCTATGTCTAATCTATGGGGTTTTAAGCCAAATGCATGAATATTCTATTTCTATATATAGGTATGATTTGATTATGATTCTATTATTGAATTATGAAGCATGGGAAAATTTTATAATGTTTTCATTTTAAAATCATGATTCTAGTTTTATGAATTAAAAGCCCATAGATGAAATATTCATGAAAGATGAGATTTGTGATGAATATATGATGATGATGAGCTATTATGATGAAAAGTATATTTTGAAGCTACCCATGTTTACAATTATGTTTTCAGTGAGAATTGAGTACCCCTAAGTATGATAAAGCTTTGAGCAATGCCCACATGTTAAGTATGAATGATGATTTTCCCGAATTAAGCTTACCACATTGTTTTGGAGCAAAGACTCCCAATTATATTTTGTATGTTTTGGAGTTAAAATTTTCCTATTCATAGCTTACCATATGGTTTTGGAGTGAAGGCTCTGATCAAGGGCGTACTCATGCACTTCATAGATATATTAATCCCGTACTTTACTATGTTTTGAGAATAAATTATGTGTGTTTGCATGTGATTATGTTATATATTTTTGAAATACGTCTAACACATGTGATTAGATGCTTTTAGGGCAAAAATGTATGGATTTGATTGTATTTGAGGCCTTTCGAATACATATGAAGAAGTAGGGATTGAACGATGTAAGGATTGATGTTTAGCACATGGACAACAACCCACACGAGGCCCCATCATCCTGCTGCAATGGGCTGTGCGACGCACAACAAATTTGGCACAAGGCTAGGAACGAGACGCCGCTGTTTTGGCGCAAGGACACACGCGAGGCAGCAACACGCCTGCCACAACAGCCCGTGCGACACGACACTTGACCCAGCGCGTTGGCATGCGCGTAACACCTTCTTCCCCGCGTGACAAGGCATGCAACGTAGCATGGAGGACACAACAATGAGGCAGGCAACGCGGCAAGGCTTCCAAGAATGGGTAAAAATTGGATTTCCTACTTCAACTAGGAAAATAAACATCAGGTCCAAGTCAAATTCAACGAGGAACAAGCAAAGCATAAATCTACTATTATAAATACCCCTTTATTTTCATGTAATAAGGAAGCTTTAGAATGAAGTGAATTGGAAGAAAAGAAAAAAGGTGAAATTTTGCTAAACAAGGAGGGTGATTTTTAGAGGGAAAACAAAAACAAGAAAGAGCTTTGAAACAATTGAAGATGAAAAGAAATCAAGATTTTACCGATTAACCGTACCCATTTGTTTACAATGAACCTGTTTTGGCTATGGTCCTTCCTTAGATATTGTGAACCTCAACATAAGAAAAATGCTTAAGTTGAGGGTGTCTAGAGTAGGGGTGCGTAAAGGATGGGAATGGAAGAAAGAAAAAGAAAAGAAAAAAATGTGTGTGAATGAGCTCAATGATGAAAAGAAAAATCCCCACTAGTCACCAAGTTGAAAAAATTGAAAAATAAAAGGAGGTATAAGGAGAAAAATTGGAAATTGAAGAATGTGCTTAAAAATCAAAGTGTTGTAAAGTATTAAAGTGCTTAGGGAGATTAGTCACTATCTTGGCCAAATAGTTCCTACCCGTCCCTTAGCCTTCATTACAACCAAATTAAAGTCCTAATTAATTCCTTTTTCATAATTATATATTAGCGGAGTATTACACTAAGGACAAGCCTATGGGTCGTCTTTTGCATGTATGTTGAGTTCTTTTGTGAAAGTGAGCAGAAATTATTTTATTTATGCCCAAGTTAATCTTATTTTATATCTAGTGTGAAAACGGGCATCTCTCCAAATTGTGAGGGGCACAATGGTAAGACTTTTATTTAATCTTGATTGCTAAATTACATATAATTCATGTTGGCTCAAAATATGTCTTGTGAGTTAGTTTTCAAAAAGCTAAGTGATTTCAAACTTTGACATCTTAATGTTGAATCTATATGCATGCGAGTGAGTTATTTGAGCTTCGTTGATTTGTCTCATGATCCTAAGTGTAAGTAGACCTATTCATAGGATGAATTTTTTGATTAATTGTTAGAAGGGAAGTAGTAGATTGTTCAAGGACGAACAATAGTTTAAGTGTGGGGTGTTGATGAAGGGCATACCCACGCACTTCATAGACATATTTAGCCCGTACTTTACTCTATTTTGAGAATAAATTATGTGTGTTTGCATGTGATTATGTTATATATTTATGAAATACGGCTAACGCATATGATTAGGTGTTTTTAGGGCTAAAAAGGATGGATTTGAATGTATTTGAGGCCTTTAGAATACATATGAAGAATTACGGATTGAACGATGTAAGGATTGATGTTTAGCACATGGACAATAGCTCGTGCGAGGCGCCATCATCCTGCCGCAATGGGCTGTGCAACGCACAACAAATTTGGAACAAGGCCAGGTGCTAGGCCCGCTGTTTTGGTGAAAGGACACGCGAGGCAGCAACACTCCTGCCGCAACAACCCGTGCAACGCGACACTTGACCCAGCGCGTTGGCATGCGCACAACACCTTCTTCCCCATACGACAAGGCATGCGACGCAGCATGGAGGACACTACAATAAGGCAGGCGAGCGGCAAGGTTTCCAAGAACGGGTAAAAATTGGATTTCCTACTTCAACTAGGAAAAGAGACATCAAGTCCAAGTCAAATTCAACAAGTAACAAGCAAAGCATAAATCTACTACTATAAATACCCCTTTATTTTCATGTAATAAGGAAGCTTTAGAATGAAGTTTCAAGTTCAAAAGTCTTCAAGTAGGATTAGAGTTTTAAGTCTCAAGTTTTTAGATACAAGTTTGGTGTCTTACATTTGGAACTTCGAGATGATTTTTGAGTTGTTCTTCTTTATTGTTGCAATAATCAAGTGAGTTTCTTTCTATCATCGTTGTAAGTATTAATTTTTGCTTTTATTTATGAAATCTATTTAATTTACTTATAAACATGATAGGCTAAAACCACCACAACTAGGGTTGTGGGAACCATGACAAATTAACACACATATGTAAAATACTTAGTGATTCTTAAATAGAGTTTATGAATATATTGTTTCTTCATTCATTTTAATTGATTTTTAACGGTTGCAAATGTTAGAACTTGCCTTATTCTTACTTACCAGACCAAGGAGGTAATGATGGGAAAAGAGAGTAACAACAGAGATTTGAGGCTATCAACCCTCATCTAATAGCTTGACCTTATCCGAGAATAGCTAATCCGATATCAAGGGTAAGGGTTAGTAAAGAATACAACAATAGACGGACCAAGTTGCGTGGTGATAATCATCTAAATAGGGGACCAACCATTTAGGTGAAGTTAACTTACCGATATTGCATGCTAAGCACCGGAATAGATCACTAGTATAAAACGCCTTGTGGTTATGAAGTCATGGGAAACACTTACCCTAGTTAGTTGCATTAATTTGGAAACAACAAACAATTTCTCAACATTGTTATTTATTATTAATTTACAAATCCCCCCTTTTAGGATATAATTTACTTAAAAGCATAAACACTAGCATTCTTCTATATTCTTCCGTATTCTCTGTGGGATCGACCCCAACCTCTAGTTGGGTTCTTTATTGACAACGTCTGCTTCATACTTTATTAAGAAGTGCGAGTTTGAGCGTTATCAAAAAGTGGCGCCGTTGCCGGGGAATACAGTTTAGGATTAGATTAATTGCTTGTGTTTAACTTTTAGTCTTTATTTCCTATTTTTCATTTTTCTTTTATCTTCTAATGTGTCACAAGTTAGCGTTGTAAAACAAGCGGCCAAGATGTGACCACTCAACAAGTATCTTGATGAAGTCTGAGTAATCAAGATACCTGTGTCGTGCCGCGAAGTTAAATCAGGAACTACTTGGGAGGCAACCCAAGATAATTTTTTCTTATTTTTTGTTCTTTTTTACGTGTTTGTTCAAGTATGCAGGTGATAGGTCATAATTTTCAATAAAAATTGAGCTTATATAGTGAATACAAGGAGTAGAGGCCCAAGGAGTTTTTCTTGCACTCTATTACTTTATGCTTATTTGTTTTAGCACTAGGGATAGTGTAACCAATTAAGCGTGGGGTGGGAGATGTGAACTTCATATTACCATGTATGCATTAATTGCTAAATTTGCACATGGTATTTATGATTTGTCATGCATGCTTGTTGGTTTATAGTATTTTTTTTAATTTTATTTTATTTTGGGATTCCTCCGATTTTTGTTTTCGGTGCTGTTCCGGTGGATAGTCCCTTAGAATCGACTAGAGAGCCTAGATTTTTATTTTTATTTATTTTTTTGTCATTGAGTCATGACTTTGCCCGATGATGGTTGGATGACGACTGTCTTAAGGGTAAATTAGTCATTAGGAAGAACAAAAACTTGGAGCCTTACGAATGCTAGGTTCTTCACTTTTGGTATCATTGAGACTTTATTAAATTCACTCAAAAATGCATGAAAAAGGTAGAAACACCTAGTCTTTTTGAAATTGACTCTTGTACTTGAAAAAATGGGCTTAATTAGGTTATGCATGCAATATGGATATATGTGTTTATGTGATCTTGATTTTCATTGTTAAACCATCTTGTGCCAATGTGTGAGGAATTTCTTTTGATATACTCCATGCTTGTAAATTGATGTCTAGAACTTGCCCGGTGTGTGAGCGCAGCGAAATAAGAATGATGGATTTAGGAAGTGATATAGGCATTTCTTTAGTAGCCATATTTTTATCCTATCTTACCTACCTTAATTGTAATTATCCTAGTTATCTATGTTTGAGCCTTTGCCTATTATTTTGATAGCCATATTATAAGCTTGAATCCTTTTTTGTTCTATTAACTTCTATTTGATCCAAATGACTCCTAGAGAACTTTAATGAAAAATTTTTGTAGGAAAGGAGCATAATTGGAGAAGTGAAGGGAAAAGCTAAAAAGTATGGTGAATTCGAAGAAAAGAAAAAGGTAAAATTTTGCTAAACAAGGAGGGTGATTTTTAGTGGAAAAACAAAAAGAAGAAAGAGCTTTGAAAAAATTGAAGATGAAAAAAGAATCATGATTTACCGATTAACCGTACCCATTTGTTTACAATGAACCTGTTTTGGCCCTAGTCCTTCTTTGGGTATTGTGAACCTCAACATAAGAAAAATGCTTAAGTTGAGGGTGGCTAGAGTAGGGGTGCATAAAGGATGGGAACGGAAGAAAGGAAAAGAAAAGAAAAAAAATGTGTGTGAATGAGCTCTATGATGAAAAGAAAAATCCCCACTAGTCACCAAGTTGAAAAAATTGAAAAATAAAAGGATGTATAAGGAGAAAAATTGAAAATTGAAGAATGTGCTTAAAAATCAAAGTGTTGTGAAGTATTAAAGTGCTTAGGGAGATTAGTCACTATCTCGGCCAAATAATTCCTACCCGTCCCTTAGCCTACATTACAACCAAATTAAAGTTCTAATTGATCCTTTTTTCATAATTCTATATTAGCGAGTATTACACTAAGGACAAGCCTATGGGTCGTCTTTTACATGTATGTTGAGTTATTTTGTGAGAGTGAGCGAAAATTATTTTATTTATGCCTAAGTTAATCTTATTCTATATCTTGTGTGAAAACGGGCATCTCTCCAAATTGTGAGGGGCACAATGGTAAGACTTTGGTTTAATCTTGATTGCTAAATTACATATAATTCACGTTGGCCTAAAAAATATCTTGATGAGTTAGTTTTCAAAAAGCTAAGTGATTTCGAACTTTGACATCTTAATGTTGAACCTATATGCATGCGAGTGAGTTATTTGAGCTTCGTTGATTTGTCTCATGATCCTAAGTGTAAGTAGACCTATTCATAGGATGAATTTTTTGATTAATTGTTAGAAGGGAAGTAGTAGATTGTTCAAGGACGAACAATAGTTTAAGTGTGGGGTGTTGATGAAAGGCATACCCACGCACTTCATAGACATATTTTGCCCGTACTTTACTCTGTTTTGGGAATACATTATGTGCGTTTGCATGTTATTATGTTATATATTTATGAAATACGGCTAACGCATGTGATTAGATGTTTTTAGGGCTAAAAAGAATGGATTTGAATGTATTTGAGGCCTTTAGAATACATATGAAGAAGTAGGGATTGAACGATGTAAGGATTGATGTATAGAACATGGACAATATCCCGCGCGAGGCACCATTATCCTGCTGCAATGGGCTGGTGCGACGCACAGCAAATTTGGCACAAGGCCAGGCGCGAGGCGCTGCTATTTTGGCGCAAGGACACAAGCGAGGCAGCAACACTCCTGTCGCAACAGCCCATGCGACGTGGCACTTGACCCAGCATGTTAGCATGCGCGTAGCACCTTCTTCCCCACACGACAAGGCGTGCGACACGACATGGAGGACACAACAATGAGGCAGGCGACGAGGCAAGGATTCCAAGAATAGGTAAAAATTGGATTTCCTACTTCAACTAGGAAAAGAAACATCAAGTCTAAGTCAAATTCAACAAGGAACAAGCAAAGCATAAATCTACTACTATAAATACCCCTTTATTTTCATGTAATAAGGAAGCTTTAGAATGAAGTTTCAAGTTCAAAAGTCTTCAAGTATGATTAGAGTTTTAAGATACAACTTTGGTGTCTTACGTTTGGAACTTCGAGACAATTTTTGAGTTGTTTTTCTTTATCAATAATCAAGTGAGTTTCTTCCTATCATCGTTGTAAGTATTAATTTTTTCTTTTATTTATGAAATCTATTAATTTACTTATAAACATGATAGGCTAAAACCACCACAACTAGGATTGTGGGAACCATGAAAAATTAACACACATAGGTAAGATACTTAGTGATTCTTGAACGGAGTTTATGCATGTATTATTTCTTCCTTCGTTTTAATTGATTTTTCACGGTTGCAAACGTTAGAACTTGCCTTATTCTTACTTACCGGACCAAGGAGGTAATGAATGGGAAAATGGATTAACAACGGAGATTTGAGGCTATCAACCCTCATCTAATAGCTTGACCTTGTCGGGGAATAGCTAATCTGATATCAATGGTAAGGGTTAGTAAAGAATACACTCGTAGACGGACCAAGTTGTGTGGTGATAATCATCTAAATAGGGGACCAACCGTTTAGGTGAAGTTAACTTACCGATATTATATGCTAAGCACTGGAAATAGATCACTAGTATAAAACTCCTTGTGGTTATGAAGTCATGGGGAACACTTACCCTAGTTAGTTGCATTAATTTGGAAACAACAAATAATTTCTCAACATTGTTATTTATTAATTTTACAAATACCCCTTTTAGGATATAATTTACTTAAAAGCATAAACACTAGCATTCTTCTATATTCTTCCGTATTCTCTGTGGGATCGACCCCAACCTCTAATTGGGTTCTTTATTGATAATGTCCGCTTCATACTTTGTTAAGAAGTGTGAGTTTCAGCGTTATCAGACTCCCAAATATAATTTCATCTTATGGTATATTTTAAGCTAAAGCTTCTCATATGCATGAGTTCATATTTGGGATGTATTGATTATTGAGTTTTGTCAATAGACAATGTTGAGATGCGTTATGAAAACGATGTAGAGTATATGCTTGTTTTTTGGAGTAATGTCTAGCACTGAGCAGGCTAAGGGTCGATCGCCCCCTATGCCTCAAAACTATGCGTCAACGTAGGTTTACCCTATTGTATATTACTTGGGACCTCCCTTGTGAGCTTTCCCTACCCGAATAGGCCTTTAGATTGATATTAATATCATGGTATCGTCTCTAGCCCTAGAAAGGCTTTGGACGGCTCTACCCATTTTAGTATGATAGTTGGGACCACGTAAGCTCTATCGTGGTATGTCGGTTAAAAGATGAGTCTCCCATTGTTTCTCATGATTTCAGATATACATGTTCATTGCTCATGAGATTTACATATATAAGCATGTTCTAAAGCAGGTTTGACTCAATGTTCAGCTTTATTTATAAATGCTAGATTTTAGCTTTGAGTCAATCGATTATGTTATGTTATGATGAGGTCATGATTCAGAAAGAATGCATGCAAGCCCTACTCTCAGATTCGTAATGTTTATGTTTATATTATGCATTGTTTTAAAATAATTTTACTTACTTAAGTGGTTTTACTTACCCTGAATACTTGGTACATTCCACATACTGACCGCAACTCCATGTTGTATCGTTTCATGATATAGGACCCGGCTCTAAGGTTCAGCCCCGCTCATAGTCAGCTTATTAGAGTTAGAATTCATATTATGGGTGAGTCCTCATCTCCCAAGGACTAGACTATTCAGTTTTCTTATATGTATTTCAGTTTCAGTCTTGTTGAGTTAGTTGGGGCCTTGTCCCATCAACTCGTCATGTTTAGAGGCTTTTTAGATACATGGATTTATTCAACTTTGGATTTCATATTCTGATGTTATGTTCAAGTTAGACTTCCGCTATGAGTATTTTATTGATTATTCAGTTTCTTGATATAGATTAGATATATGCTTATGCCATGGGTCGACTTGGGGTCTCTCAGGACTCCTTGTCTCGTGTTACGATCTGGGCCTCCATTCGAGTCGTGACAAACTTGGTATCAGAGTAATACATTGAAGTATCTGAGGGTGTCTGAAAGCCACATTAAGTAGAGTCTTTTTCATGGGTGTGAAGCACGTCACACTTATGATGAAGATGCTACGAGACATTTAGGAGATGTTTCCCTCTTTCATGATCTATGTCATGTGATGAAAAGTCTTTCTATCCTTCTAATTCATGCTATTCGCGATTGCAGAATCATGGCTCCCAGAAGAATGAATGGTATGAGAAATATAAATGGTGAAGGCCACGAGGATGGAAATAGGAACGGGCACCAGCAGGCCCCACCATTTCAGGAGCACCAGACACCGGAGCCAGTTGCTCATGCTAAGTTCAGGGCCGCTATTCAGATGCTTGCACAGGTCTTGACCGCTCAGGTCAATCAGCAGGCCGTTGCGCATGTTCCGCAAAATGGCAATGCAGTGGCAGCTTGAGTCAGGGACTTCTTGAGGATGAACCCGCCGGAGTTCCTTGGGTCCATGGTAGATGAGCACACGAATGAATTCATAGACGAGATTGTCAAGATCACCCAATTCATGGGGGTGAATAGGGTTGAGTGCGCAGAGTTGGCCTCTTACCAGTTGAAAGGGGTCGCGCATATCTGGTTTCGCCAATGGAAGGATAGTAGGGTCGCCGGAGCAGGTCCTGTCACTTGGGAAGAGTTTTATGTTGCATTCTTGGATCGGTTCTTCCCTCGTGAGATGAGGGAGCTAAAGGCAGCTGAGTTCATAAATCTGAAGCAAGGGAGGACGATTGTACAAGAGTATGCCCTCGAGTTCACTCGCCTATCGAAATACACCCCAGAGTTAGTGGCTGATCAGAGGTCGCGAGTGAGTAGATTCGTTCCTGGAGTAGCGGGCTATTTGGATAATGTACCCCGGAAGTGTGTAGGAGTAGACCCGAAAGTGAAAAATTGAAAATTGCAAAAAATTGGGAAAAATGTCTCAGGACGGGTTAAGGTACGACTCGTGGTGACATACCACGGGTCGTTGTAATAAGTCGTGGTTGGGGAAAGGATGGGTGACAGTGCAAACCACGGGAGATATGATGACTCATTGTGGGAAGCAACGAGTCATAGTTAGCAGTCGTGGGAAGGAGTTAGGTGCATCAGGTGACATACAATGGGAGACCCAACGACCCATTAGGAGAAGCCACGGGTCATTGGTTGTGGTAGTGGTTTGAGGATTAATTTTTCTACTAGGCTTGATGGGGGGAAACAATGATCCGTTGTTTGTGGTGATGGGTCGTGGTGTGATCCGTTAGAAGATGAGATGCCAAGCTTCAGGGGACTAACCACGGATGATGTAACGAGTCATGGGTTAGAGGCACGGGTCGTCCTATTGACTCGTTGTTTGGTTCCGAGAATAGGTCATCGGTAGTTCATTCCATGAGAGACATGATGGGCCATTGGTGGTTCCCACGATCCATTGGTACCACCTGTGGGTTCAATCCGTTCAGTTTTCAAGGCAGGTTCATTAAGGGTATTTTTGACTTTTTCACAATATAAGGCCCTAAACTACGTCATTTTGGCTTGGGAAAGCTGGGTTTTTAAGAAAATAAACCTTCCTAAACTCTCATTCATGCATGCAAGGATTTTGACAAGTGATCTAAGGGGAGATTTGAAGCTTTTCACCTCAATTCCTTCAATTTCATTCTTGGGCTTTTAAGGAGGTTAGAAGTTGATAATCCCAGGTATGTAAGGTCATCAATGGGTGGTTCCTTCCACACCCATGCTCCTACTCTATGATTTTACTTATAAATTATCAAAAACTCATAGGTTTTGTAATTGATTTGTATAAAATTAAATGATTTAATTATGGGTCTTGTGATTTTGAAATCTTATCATAATCTACTGATTTTGAGCATCCTTTAGAATTTAAATGGATTATAATATTGTTGATTTTGAATTTCTAAACAATTAAGCTTGTTTCTGCATGCCCCCTATGATGAATCGATTTATGGTCCATTGATCCATTGGTGTTTTGATAAGCCCAACATGAATTATGAATTTATTTATGAATTTATTATGTTATCTACTATGAACTTATGAATTTCAAGCTACATGCATGATCTACAAGTATGTATAAATTTCATCAATCATGAATTATGTTTTTGACTGACCCACGGGCCTCAAGTCATCGCTAGTTCACGTATGTTCAAGCATGTTTACGATTATCATGATTTAACTAGCCCATGAACTGATGTATGTATTATTATGAGCACTACATATGTTTTGGGAGTAGTATCGAACACCGAGTAGGTTCGGGGCTCAGGATTAAGCCCTGGATCTCATGAACTACGTGCCACCGTAGGTATGTTGGGACCCTTTCATGTTTGTCCCTAGCCCAAATGGCCCTTTTCATGTGTGATCACGCCTTTCATGGTTCCTACCCTTGGCAAGGTACGAACACCCTCCAGACTAGGGTTACAAGTTGGGCTTCATGTGTGCTCATATGGGGTATGTTGGTTAAGAGAATCTCCCACTGTTCCTCATGGTTTATGCATGTTATGATTATGTATGTTTTCTCAAGTCATGTTAAGTAAATCGCTTCTATTATTACTATGATTATGTTGTGTTATGAATATTTTGAAAACCTTGAGCCATATGATATGTTATTATGATTTACAATACGAACATGATGTCCTACTCTTATGATCATTTTGGAATTTCATATATGTTTTAAATGACCATTTTACTTACCTTGCATACTCAGTACATTCCACGTACTGATCATATACATTCTATGTTGTATCGTTTCATGATACATATCCCAATTCTCAGGCTCATCCTCACCTGTAGATAGTTTAGCCTTGCTCTCAGCGTACTTGGTGTTTCCTCATGTTTTGAGGGCTGCATGTTCACACTCTATGTTATTTCTTTTAGTTTCTGGATATTAGATTAGTTGGGGAGTTGTCCCATCAATCCGCCCTTCATGTTTAGAGGCTTATCAGACTGTTAGATGTATTCCGCCGTATTATATAAGTCTAGTACTGATTTTTCCTTATGCTATGCTATGACTACGTTCTTTATGTTGAGTCTTCTGTTCGGTGCTGTAGTGACTACACGCAAGTGCACGTGGTCGAACAAGTAGTAAAGTGGCTTATGTAAAGCCAAGAATCGATCCCACAGGGACTGAACAACGGTACTAATTAACTTAAACTTCCGTGAATTATGTCTTTATGAATGCAGACAACCAATTAAACAATATTTTGAGAGTTAAGTTTGCTAAGTAATAAAAATCTAAGTTAAGATTATAATTTATGTCTGAACAATAGTAATGAGCAAGCTGAGGTTAAAACAAGCATGCAGGGAAGTAATTTATCAATTGAATTCAGCTAATCTGTTCTTCGGTTGCTAGTCAAGAATTATTGCCTATGGATTGGATCTTTCGACTCCTATCCAATTAAGAATCATAAAACCTTAATCTACATTTCTGTGATAAAAGAATTTCATGCTCTAGCCATACAATACCGATTCCTTAATTGACTAATAAGACTTTAAGATATATTTCTATTCTGAATGTAAATCAATTCTCAATTTTCTAAACTAAGAAGAGATCATATCCTACCAATTCACATCTTTCCAATTTCTTTCCTTTTCAAAATCAAAATTGGATTTCTAGATATACATTAACATTGGCCAAACATTAATGCAGTAAAAACAAGAATTAATAGAACAACCATTGAAGAAAAGATGAAAACTGAAATGAACAACAATTACATTCCACTACAATTGTTCTTAACCTCAGCAAGAAGTGAATTAGCCACTCATTTGTGGATTAAACATCATCAAATAAGTAGAATTCATACAAACAATTGAGATAAAAGAGAAAGAGATAGAGAAGAACCCTAGAATTTTCGTCCTCTCAACTGCCTGTAACCCACATTCTCGCTCAACCCAGTCAGAGTTGTTTAAAATAAAACCTAAGTGTGCTATTTATACTCTTGAGAATTTTTCCCGGAATAACAAGCAACGTGGCACGGAGTGTATAGCGGAGCACACCCTCCGTGCCACGGGGGTATCGCGGACCCTCACTGGAAGTCGGCTCCTCAGCCTGGCACGGCTTGCATCGCGGAGCTTTGCCTCCGTGCCACGGTGCTATCGCGCACCTTCACTGGAACTTGATGTTCCAGGTAATTGTACTCAATGTGACACGGAGTGCATCACGGAGCACTGCCTCCTTGTCACGGAGGTAACGCGAACCTCCATTGGAAATTGCCAAAATTATTTCATCCGAAGCAGAATGCCTCCGCGATGGCAACGTGACACGTCTCCATCGTGGAGCCCTTATTTTGCTGCTTTCCCTTGTCATTTTCCACTCCTTTTTTCCAAGTTCATTCCCGATCTTCACCAACATGTATATTAGTTTCCAAAATTTCCTTTTACCTGCAAAACAATGCTAATCATGTTGGTTAGTATAAATTCACATTTAACTAAAAATCACATGAGAATGTACACATAACGATAGATAAATAAGTCAAAATGAAGCATTTGAGTATCACTTGGGCATGAAATTCTGCCCAAGATCACTTACCCCACACTTAAAACCTTGTTCATCCTCAAACAATACTCTCACATCTCATGCAATTGACACCCACGCATAACTACTTTGGCTCGACAATTCAAGCTACGGCTATACCGATTATTTAATATAGCAAATCATCAAGAAAACATGCATGGTCTCATCAATACAATGAAGTACACCACATTAAGATCTCCTAAGCTCAAGAATCAATTCTCGATCTTGGCAAACTCTTGCAAATCAACTGATCAAGACATCCGACATGAAATTTAATCTCTCGTCAAGCATGTGCCCTCACAACACAAGAGAATTACCCCATTTGCCATCATATGCTTCCAAAGCGCTACATGTAGGGGTATATGAATACGATTTCTCTCTCTCTCCCAAAGAATTCACATGCATCATGTCATGAACCATAGGCTTGCCTCTAGTGTATTACTCCACTAATATAAGGACGCTGATGTAAGATCACGTAGGACTTGACGGGTTGTAATGTAAGCTAAGGAACTAATAAATACTGGGCTAACCAATAATAGCAACTAGCTTCCTTAAGTGCTTTTTAATACATCCCACCATCATTATGGGCATTGTTTCTTCCTTCATCCTCTCATTCTTGAAATTTTTTCTTTGTTTTTGTTCCCAATTCTTTAAGCACACTCGACTTACTAGCAAAGATTAGTTATACATCTTTATTTTATTTAATTTCAGCAAGTGCACCTTTGACCTTTCTTTAACTTTCACAACTTCCTCTTTTCCTTCCGTTTCACAATTCTCACTCCTTTACACTGTGGGAAAATTGTTTTTCTTGAGCGCTTTAGAGTTTTGGATCAAATTCACGGCTAATTAAAAGAAGGGATTAAGCTCGGTTTGTACCTCTTCAAAGAAAAGAAAAAAATAGGCTAAAGGCTCAATGGGGCTAACTAGGATGCACATTCAAGGTAGGTATGATAATGGAGAAACTTTTGGTTTAATCAAAGAAATGCCTACATCCTTTCCTACAATACACATCCTTCATTTCCTTTAGTACACACACCAGGAAAATTCTAGACACTTCACAATAGCATGGAATAATCGAAACCTCACCTCACACTCATTGCACATACTCAACTCAAGACATATTCACAGACTCTTCAATCAGCTAATTACAAGAATTCACTATTAAGCCTCGATCACAACGAATCGAACTCTATGGCCTAGGTATCTCAACATGTTTACACATTTGCATGCTTTCATACGAATTACCTTTGCATCTTAATATCATGTACAACACGTAGCAAGAACTCCAAACAATAAAGTAGCAACACGTTTGGGAAACAAACAAAAGAAAGAAAAGAAAGAAAAAAAACTACTCCTATAGACTACATTTCCCTTAAGACGGTCGTCACCATCCATTATAGGGAACGATCACTATCTACGACTTCGGTTCAATGGGACTATTCTCGGTAAAAGCACCAAAAACAAAGGCCGAGAAACCCAACATAAGAAATTCGAAAAAATTTGATAGAAAAAGATAAAAATTTTAATTTGAACAATATTTACACCACACAACACAACAGTAGATCGACACAACACACAGCAGTTCAACATTCCTTACAACACCACATTAATTACAGAACACACAACACAGAGTCACAAGGTCATATTTTGCACAGACACAACAACAACAAAAAAAGAAAACATAAACAAAGGAGCTGGCACCTAACTACTCCCACCCCATACTTAAACCGAACACTGTCCCCGGTGTTCACATAATTTCACATATCACAAAGGTTTGGTGGTGAAACTCCCTAATCAATCGAAGTATTCAACTTCTTCATCAAGTGTCGTTGCCTCATCTCCCATATCAGAATCGCCCCCGCCATCCTCGTCTGACTCAACATCTGAGTCCTCCCGACATGTCTCCTCATCGTTGGGGACATCATCATCTACGAGCTCCACAAATGCAGGACCCACTTTGCATAGAGCCCAGGCATTCTCGCCGAATGGGTAATCCAAGTTGAGCTGCCAAAGCTCATCCTCTATTGCCGGCCTCCCGCCTATGCGCAACTGCAGCATCTGCATCCCGTACATACAGGCCATATACTCGTCATCCCGAGCATGTCGCTCGGCTAGTGTGAGCACCGGCCCATGAGTAGTGTCAGGTGCCTTGGTTTTGGTGACATCCAAGGCACGCCTGTCAATTTGTGGGATGTAATCCAGGGCCTCCTCCTCAATATCATGGCCCCTTAAGAATGTGGTAAGCAAACCACCGAACCTGTATCTATGCCCCTGATGTAGTCGGGCTCTCTTCATGGCGGAGATGATTACCGCCCCAACATTGATCTCCAGCCCCTTCATCAGGGCATACACCAAGTACACTCTATCCCGGGTGACATCTGTTATGTGCACCCCCGGGATCAAGCAGGAACACACAATCTTCAGCCAAATCTGGGCCTCCCGGTTCATCTAAGAGTAGGGCAAAGTCTGATGGTAGCCCCTCTCCTTGTGCCTACTCCACCTTGCTGTCGATCGGGCTCCACATAGGGTGCGTCTGATGTATGCATAAGGTGGAGTGATGTTCAGCTGCCGAAGGACATGAGCGTCTGTGTCCCGCGCCCCCAGGATTGCATTCAAGTGATAGGGCTCAAAAGTGACAACCTTCCCCCTGATTTTACGGTGTGACTGCGTAGGGTCGGGTTCCACTTGGCATAGAACAACCGGATAAGATGGACATTGCACTCCCTGGGCTCTTCGAAGATGAAGTTAAGCCCAGCGGTGTCAATCCGGTGTACAATCCGCGGGAATTCCTATGCCAGCGGCTCCCGTGATATCTGCTCTTCCGGGAAGTATTTGGTTTCTTTATGTTTAGCATACCATTTCTTCCCCTCATCAGTCACCCATCGGGTTCCGTATTGTCGGTGTTGGCCTCGCGAAACTGCTGGTGCTGCTGGAACTGCTGTTCCCAATCGTATCCTTTTCCTGCTGGCGCCCGATATGGATGCGCCCTTTCCCTTGTCTTGTCTGCCTGACATTGTTCCTGTACAATCAAACATACAGTCCCAATGTTATTCAAGTCATAATTAGCTTCAACTAAGGTTGGGTTTAATTGGGTCACCCCACACTTAGTCTTAAGCCAAAATCCCAAGAATTCGACAAGACATTCATGCTTTTCCAATTCTTAACATTCAACATTTTTAGTGCATTCATATAAGTCGATGGAACAATTACTATGTACTACTCAGACTTCGTACAATGAATAAAAATATCGCCATTGATTCCATTACATCATCATAGCACTTAGCGAATTTTTTCAACAACCTATGCAATTCTCCAATTTCATTCTCCCAAAAATCCCTTGTCTACTTAGCATATTCAACATCAATCACCCTATATTTTTCTTCACCCAACATCCACAACCAAATTTTTTTCAACATTTCAAAGAATTTAGTCTTCTTCCTATTCAATTTTCAACCCTAGCTATCAATTTCGCAAGAATTCAATAAAACATGCAATACTTGAGTTCTTATATTCAAAACGATACTATGAACATCAACCTATCATAACTCAAGTGAATTCAAGCTTAATTATCACTTAGGGCAAGGTTTAATCACCAAACATATTTAAGAATAAAAATTTGAGCAAAAATGAGGTAGAGTTCAAGAACATACCTTTTATTTGATGAAATTAAAGAAAACTTGAAGAAAATTGATGCCTAGGTCCGTGTCACGTTGAGGGAGAAGGGGATTTGGGGTGTAGGTCGCGGAGGAAGTGAAAAAATAGGAAGAAAATGAGGGGATTTGGGGTTTTAAAAGGTATTTTTCACACGGGTTACCCGCCCGGTGTGACCCGACGCGAATTAACCCTCAACGTGTAATGGAGGGTAACATGGAGCACCCCCTCCGTGACACGGAGCCATTGCGCCAGTGTTCTGGATTTTAAAAAATCCGGAATAAGCCTCAACGTGTCACGGAGGGTAACGCGGAGCACCTCCTCCGTGACACGGAGCCATCGCGCAGGCTCACTGTAATGTGCCAACTTTTATTTTCTCACCTTGATTTTTTTCCTTTGCGTTTCTTTGCATTTTTGCCTTCCGTTCCACCTGAAAATCATTTCACCACAAAAAAATTGGTTAGACCTCATAGGTTTCAACATAAAAGAATTTTTATTTTTCTTTTTCTTTGTTTTTCTCTTTATATATATATATATATATATATTTTTCAAATAGTTCTACTCATCTATTACAACACATTCACGGGTTGCCTCCCATGCAGCGCCTAATTTACCGTCGCGGCTCGACGTCATTCATTGCTCAATCATCCTCTAGAGTGATGGACGTCTTCTCTCGAATAACGTCCTCACCCCAATAATGCTTACATCTTTTCCCATTCACAAAAAAATGTGGCACTTCTATCTTCTTTCCACAACTCCACTGCCCCGTGCGGGGTAATTCTCACCACTTCAAATGGCCCTGACCATTTGGACCGCAACTTGCCTGGAAAAAGCTTCAGTCTCGAATTAAATAGCAACACCTTCTTCCCCGGCTCAAAGATCCAATGCACCATATGCCTATCGTGCCATTTCTTCGTTTTCTCCTTGTAGCATTTGGCACTTTCATAAGCATGCCATCGAAACTCATCAAATTTGCTGAGTTGCATCAGCCGCTTCTTCCCTACTAGCTACGGGTTCATGTTCAATTTCCTCACAGCCCAAAAAGCTTGATGTTCTAGCTCCACAGGCAGATGACACTCCTTTCCATAGACCAATCTGTACGGAGAAGTCCCAATGGATGTCTTGTACGTAGTTCTATAAGCCCACAACGCATCGTCGAGTTTGCTTGACCGATCAATTCATTGTGCATTCACTGTCTTCTGTAGAATCTGCTTGATTTCTCTGTTCGACACCTCCACTTGCCCACTAGTTTGGGGATGATATGTTGTTGCTACCTTGTGGCGCACCCCATACTTAGCTAGCAAATTCTTGAAACTTGCATTTACAAAATGAGCCCCTCCATCACTGATAATGGCTCGGGGTGTCCCGAACCTGGTGAAAATATGCTTTTTCACAAATTTTGTACCACCTTGTTGTCATTCCTGGGGCAAGCTATTGCTTCGACCCACTCTGAGACATAATCAACGGCTATCAAGATGTAATGATTGCCAAATGACGGTGGGAACGGGCCCATGAAATCTATTCCCCATACATCAAAGATCTCCACTTCTAATATCTGCTGCAGTGGCATTTCCTGCCTTCTACCAATTGTGCCTGTTCTTTGACATCTATCACACATTTTTACATATGCCATAGAGTCTCTAAACAGTGTAGGCCAAAAGAAACCTGACTGTAGCACCTTGTGCGCTGTCCGCTCGTCTCTGTGGTGCCCTCCATACAATGATGAGTAACAACTCCTCAATACTTCTGCAATCTGGCTCTCTACAATGCATCTTCTCATCACCTGATCCGGTCCCTGCTTAAACAAGTATGGCTCATCCCAAATGTAAAACCTGCAATCATGTCTCAACTTCTTTCTCTGCTGAGCCGTACCCTCCGGTGGATAGACTCCACTCACCAGCAAATTCACAATGTCTGCATACCAAGGGATTTCAGCTTCCCTTATTGCCAAGAGCTGCTCATCCAGGAACTCTTCCTTGATGCTGTCACCTTCATTCACATGCAACCAACTTTCCAATCGCGATAGGTGATCTGCCACTTGATTCTCGCTCCTCTTTCTGTCCCGAATCTCTAGGTCAAACTCTTGTAACAACAAGATCCATCTAATCAGCCTGGGCTTTGCATCCTTCTTGTTAAACAGATACCGAATCGCTGCATGATCGGTATACGCCACTACTTTAGAACCCACCAAGTAGGACCTGAATTTATCAAATGCGAACACCAATGCTAGCATCTCCTTTTCAGTGACTGTATAATTGACTTGGGCTGCGTCTAGTGTTTTGCTTGCATAATGAATGGAATGAAAAATTCTATTCCTCCGCTGCCCCAATACAGCTCCTACAGCCACATTGCTTGCATCACACATTAATTCAAACGGTTGCTCCCAATCCGAAGAAATGAGAATACGTGCTTCTATCAACTTCTGTTTCAACTCCTCGAATGCTTTAACACAATCCTCATCAAACTCAAACTTCACCTCTTTTTCTAGCAACCCGCATGTACTATTGTTTTCTTACATTCGCCAGCCCATTGCTTTCTTCTGCCTATTGAGAACCACCAATGCATCCTTTACCTGTGCCTCCATCAGTTCTGTGGAGATGATGACTGGCAAGGTGTCATCTTCCCCCAAAAATACATATTTCAGATGTGGAGGCAATGTCTTCAACTCCAGTTTTGGTGCTTCCTCAATGGATGGTTTTGGCAATGGTTCCAGGGACCTCATCAATGGTTGAAAGTCTTGCTTCCTTAGAAACCATTTTGGTTCGTTCAACATTTGCACCATCCCATAAGTATCCCTATCTCCGAAATGATCGGAGCTCGTCAAATCTCTCTCCAATGGATCTTGAGAATCAACAATCTGAACGATTGCTTCATGATTTAGCACATTGATTGCTGACAGCTCCTCATAAATGGTCGGAAGCCTCATGGCCTTATACACATCAAACACCTCCACTTTATCATGCGCTCGCATGGTTAGGTGCCCCGCAGCTACATCAATCAACTCTCTCCCGGTATCCAAGAAAGGACGTCCCAAAATAAATGTGACTTCCGCATCCGGCTCAAAATCCAATATAATAAAATCTACCGGGAAAATGAGGGAGCCCACTTGCACTAGCACATCCTCCACAATACCATCTGTTTTGGCCAAAGAACGGTCTGCTAACTGCAAGATCACTGTAGCTGGTCTAGGACTGCCCAGCCCCAACTTCTTGAACACCGATGTCGGCATCAAGTTTATGCTCGCTCCCAAATCACATAGTCCGCGAGCTCGGATACTTTGCCCAATTGTGATCTAAATGGTAAAGATCCCAGGGTCCTTGAGCTTTGTTGGCAACCTGTTCTGTATCTGAGAAGTGCCCTCCTCAGTAAGCACCACCGTAGCATACTCCATCAATCTGCTTTTGTTTGCTACGATGTCCTTGATATACTTTGCATATTTCAGCACTCCCTGCAAAACATCAACCAAAGGTAAATTAATGTATACCTGTTTCAGCACCTTCATGAACTTTTTAAAACAAGCTTCCTTCTTGTGCTTCTTTAATCTTTGAGGGAACGGGGGTGGTGGTCTTTCTGCCTCGGCTGCCTTCTCCTTCCCCCTCTCATCATCATGTTTCCCATCTTTTTCCACTGCTCCTGATTTTTGAGGTGGTCTTTCTGGTTCCACCTCCATGAGTTGTAATCCACTCCTTGTGGTCACTACATTGACCTGCTTGGGATTTGGGTCAGTGTCACTTGGTAGTCCTCCTCTGGGCCTGGTGTTTTGAGCTCCAGCTAGTTGTCCAAACTGGTACTCCAACACCTTTGTAGCTAACTGCTGATTTTTCATGTCTGCCGCTAATTTCACATAGTCTGCCTGCATTTGCGCTTGGTTAGCTATCATTGTTTTGAACATTTCCTCAATGTTGTTGGTTGGTGGAGGAGGTGCATTGTTTCCTCTGTATTGAGACTGATAATTCTGATGCCCCCCTTGATGTCTCTACACACCCTGATTCGAACTCTGCCCTTGATGGCTATTACAACTCCAAGAGAAATTCGGATGATTCCTCCAATTTGAGTTGTAATTGTTGTCATACTGTTGGTTATTATTCCTCTAGATGTACCCAACAAAGTTTACTGAATCTGGATTTGCACAACAACACTCAGTTGAGTGTTCATTACTCCCACATACTTCACACCATACCTGCTGCACTACATTGACTGAGGCTTGTGCTTGATTCAAGCTCATACTGCTGAAGTGGGTGTTGAGTTGATTTTGCAACGCAGCTATCTGTGCAGCGATAGCTGTAAAACTATCCACCTCAAAGACTCCTGCCGCTTTCCTTGTTCCTCCTCGCGATGAGTCCGCATTCCACTCTGGATTTCCTTGTGAAATACGATTTAACAAAGTATAAAACTCCTGATAAGTATTTTCTAATGCCTGTCCCCAGCTGCTGAGTCCAACAAAACTTTTGTATGTGGCTCCAAACCCTCTATGAAAGTATGCACCAACACATCGTTGGACTGATGATGGTGAGGACAATCCCTTAACATCGATTTGAACCTTTCCCAAGCTTGATACAAATTCTCCCCCTTTCTTTGTTTAAAACTTAGAATCTGACTTCTAAGTCTTGCTGTTTTCCCAGATGGAAAGAATCGTATAAAAAACTTTCTTGCAAGATCATCCCAAGTGGTGATAGAGTTAGGTGGTTCAGCTTTCAACCACCTTTTTGCTTCCCCCAATAATGAAAATGGGAATAATGTAAGCCTCCCGTAGTCGGATGATACTCCAGCGGGAATGTAAGTGTCACTTATCTCCAAAAAGTTTTGGAGATGTTGTGGATCTTCATGAGGGAGACCTGTCAATTGCCCGCTGGTGTGCAACAACTGCACCATGTTCTGTTCAAGCTCAAACCTCCCTTCTTGCTCTGGTCTGCGAATACTAGATGTAACATTGTTAGCATGTGGGATTGCCACTTCGCGAACCAGCCTTGCTGCCATTTCCTCGGGCACTAAAACTGCCCTCATAAGTGGTGGATTCTGTTGTTGCTCTAGAATTGCCTGTCTTAGAAGCTGTAGCTTTTTCTCTAGAGCTTCCCTTATTTGACGATGAAATTGTCTTTCCGGCTCTATATATGAATCCACCAACTCCTTATCTCTTGCCAGCGTTTAGAAGAATTCAATATCTGCAAGAGATAGGCTAAGATCAAGTTGTTAGAACTTATATAGAATTTGTAAACTAACACTAAGAAAATAATTTTACCAATTGCCAGTCCCCGGCAACGGCGCCAAGAACTTGTTCGGTGATGTAGTGACTACACGCAAGTGCACATGGTCGAACAAGTAGTAAAGTGGCTTATGTAAAGCCAAGTATCGATCCCACAGGGAATGAACTACGATACTAATTAACTTAAACGTCAGTGAACTATGTCTTTATGAATGCAGACAACCAATTAAACAATATTTTGTGAGTTAAGTTTGCTAAGTAATAAAAATCTAAGTTAAGATTATAATTTAAGTCTGAACAATAGTAATGAGCAAGTTGAGGTTAAAACAAGCATGCAGGGAAGTAATTTATCAATTCAATTCAGCTAATCTTTTCTTCGGTTGCAAGTCAAGAATTATTGCCCATGGATTGGATCTTTCGACTCCTATCCAATTAAGAATCATTAAACCTTAATCTACATTTCTGTGATAAAAGAATTTCATGCTCTAGCCATACAATACCGATTCCTTAATTGACTAATAAGACTTTCAGATATATTTCTATTTTGAATGTAAATTAATTCTCAATTTTCTAAACTAAGAAGAGATCATATCATACCAATTCACATCTTTCCAATTTCTTTCCTTTTCAAAATCAAAATTGGATTTCTAGATATACATTAACATTGGCCAAATATTAATGCAGTTAAAACAAGAATTGATAGAACAACCATTGAAGAAAAGATGAAAACTGAAATGAACAACAATTACATTCCACTACAATTGTTCTTAACCTCAGCAAGAAGTGAATTAGCCACTCATTTGTGGATTAAACATCATCAAATAAGTAGAATTCATACAAACAATTGAGATAAAAGAGAAAGAGATAGAGAAGAACCCTAGAATTTTCGTCCTCTCAACTGCCTGTAACCCACGTTCTTGCTCAACCCAGTCAGAGTTGTTTAAAATAAAACCTAAGTGTGCTATTTATACTCTTGAGAATTTTTCTCGGAATAACAAACAACGTGGCACGGAGTGTATCGCGGAGCACTCCCTCCGTGACACGGGGGTATCGCGGACCCTCACTGGAAGTCGGCTCCTCAGCCTGGCACGGCTTGCATCGCGGAGCTTTGCCTCCGTGCCACGGTGCTATCGCGCACCTTCACTGGAACTTGATGTTTTAGGTAATTGTACTCAACGTGACACGGAGTGCATCGCGGAGCACTGCCTCCGTGTCACGGAGGTAACACGAACCTCCATTGAAAATTGCCAAAATTATTTTATCCGAGGCAGAATGCCTCCGCGATGGTAGCATGACACGGCTCCATCGCGGAGCCCTTATTTTGCTTCTCTCCCTTGTCATTTTCCACTCCTTGTTTCCAAGTTCATTCCTGATCTTCACCAAATATGTATATTAGCTTCCAAAATTTCCTTTTACCTGCAAAAAAACACTAATCATGTTGGTTAGTATAAATTCACATTTAACTAAAATCACATGAGAATGTACACATAACGATAGATAAACAAGTCAAAACGAAGCATTTGAGTATCACTTCGGCATGAAATTCTGCCCAAGATCACTTAACCCACACTTAAAACCTTGTTCATCCTCAAACAATACTCTCTCATCTCATGCAATTGACACCCACGCATAACTACTCTGACTCGACAATTCAAGTTACGGCTATACCGATTATTTAATATAGCAAATCATCAAGAAACCATGCATGGTCTCATCAATACAATGAAGTACACCACATTAAGATCTCCTAAGCTAAAGAATCAATTCTCGATCTTGGAAAACTCTTGCAAATCAACTGATCAAGACATCCGACACGAAATTTAATCTCTCGTCAAGCATGTGCCCTCACAACACAAGAGAATTACCCCATTTTCCATCACATGCTTTCCAAAGCACTACATGTAGGGGTATATGAATACGATTTCGCTCTCTCTCCCAAAGAATTCTCATGCATCATGTCATGAACCACAGGCTTGCCTCTAGTGTATTACTCCACTGATAAAAGGACGCGTGATGTAAGATCACATAGGAATTGAGGGTTGTAATGTGGGGCCAAATGTGTTTTAGACTATGTGTGTTGGCCGTGTGGGGCCCTGTTTAGCTGTTGATTGGTGGCCTTGTCTGTCATAGCTCAGTTTAGCATCTGATTTTACTTTCTAGTTATAAGTAGATATTATGGTGGCCTTGTCAGCCCCCATAGGACTCCCTATGTTTGTTTGTCTTTGGTTAGCTGCTTATTTTCACAGGTGACTATAGGCCTTGTCGGCCGGGGGTTGTATTTATAGTCGCTATATAGCCCGTTGTTTTCCTGATTCTAGAGTTAGAGTTAGCCCTGCACCAGAGGTGCCTAGGCTCAGTCAGCTCAACAGTTCAGGTCCTAGTAGGGCACCAGGTGCCAGTCATGCCTCCCAAGGTTGGGCATGACAAACTTGGTATCCAAGTAGGTCGTATCCCAAGGAGTCTGCAAGCCGTGCTAAGTATAGTCTTGTCTATGGATGTGTTGTGCACCACATACTATAGACAGGAGGCTGCAAGGCATGATAGGATGGTTACTCTTTCTTCTTATTAAGTCATGCTACAGTATAGGGTTGAGTCCCTAAGATCATTATACTGTTTTGTTTACATAGAAATGTCGGACCAGAGGCACCCTATGATAGGCAGGAGGTTAGATATAGCAGCAGGAGAGGGCACCGACAGGGTGCATCAGTCTCAATCAGAATGGGCCCGATCTGAGGATGATACGGAGTATCATCTCGACCTCTTCAACAATCTCCACCATGTCAGGAGCCGCTTGGGACGGCCGGGGTGACGACACCGCCTCCGGCAGTTTCCCCGTACCATTCGACCAGGAGGTTAGGAGCGCAGTGGTTATGCTAGCATAGATGATGGCTGCTCAGCGCCAGCCAGTGCCACCTACAGTTGCAGAATCTTTAGGATGGCTTGGTAGCTCGAGGGTCTGAGAGTTCCTAGCATTAAGTCCCCCACAATTCACAGGGAAAGATCAAATTGAGGACCCTCAGGACTTCTTAGACCAGATGCAGAGGATTTTCAAGGTGATGCATGCTACACCCACAGAGTCAGTTGAGTTGGCGGTATTCCAGCTACGGGACATCGCCGTACTGTGGTATGAGAGTTGGGAGAAGTCCCGAGGGAGAGATGTTTCCCCTCCGACTTGGCCCAGCTTCTCAGAGGCTTTCTTGGATCACTACCTACCGTGGGAGATTCAGCAAGCCTGGGTTGATCAGTTCCTACACTTGGAGCAGGGGTCAATGAGTGTTCGGTAATATGCCATGTGGTTTGATTCCTTGGCTCGATATGCGCCAGCCTTTGTGGACACAATGCCAGCCAGGGTACACTGCTTTATTATGGGGCTGAACCTGGAATATGTTGAGACCTGCATCATAGCCACACTATGAGAGGATATGGATATCGCCCGTGTGCAGGCTTTTGCTAAGAATATTGAGGGTATCAGACAGCGGCAATGGGAGATTAGGAGGACAAGTCAGGAGTAGCACCACAGGGACAGACCGAGTGAATTACAGGAGGAGTCTTGGGGAGGACCTAGGCCATGGTTATCAGATAGGCTGCCTAGACCCCCTCCTCCACCACAGCAGTAGAGGAGCAGGTCTAGTCGCTGAGGGAAGCCAGAGCCCGGTGAAGGTTCGCGAGCAGTAGGTTCACAGCAGTAGAGGAGAGTGGAGCAGAGTGGGTTTACAATACCACTTTGCCCTATTTGCAGTCGGCGCCACTCTGGAGCATGTAGGTATGGTTCCACAGCATGCTACATTTGTGGACAGGAGGGTCACCAGATGAGGAATTGTCCAGATAGGGGTCAGGGTGACCGGGATCGACAGAATAGGTCCTCGCAGGATCAAGAGCTCCAGCATCCCCGGCAGGGCGTAGGCCCTCAATTTCAGCCGGCAGAGGACGAGGCAAAGGTAGATCAGGGGCCTCAAGTTCAGGTGCCGGCCTAGACCGTACTTATGCACTACCGAGGCGACAGGAGTCAGGGTCGTCACCACATGTCGTGAAAGGTATGCTGAATATTTGCTCTCATCCTGCTTATGTGTTGATAGATCCAGGATCCACCTTGTCCTATGTTACATCGTTAGTGGCTCAGAAGTTTAGTATTATGCCGAAATTGCTTCGGCGACCTTTCTCAGTGTCTACACCTGTTGGTGACTCTATTATAGCCAGAAGGGTCTATCGGGGGTGTACAGTAAAGGTTGCCAGTCGTCAGACTGTGGCAGATTTGATAGAACAAGAAATGGTTGATTTTGATGCTATTATGGGTATGGATTGGCTAGCTCCATGTTATGCCAATGTCGAATGTTGGACCAACATTGTCCGATTCCACTTTCTAGGGGAGGCAGTACGGGAGTGAAAAGGTAGTACAGCCACACCAAAAGGTAGGTTTATTTCCTATCTTCAGGCGAGAAAATTGATGGCAAAAGGGTGCATTTATCATATTATCAGAGTTCAGGATGTTCGGGTAGAGCCTCCGACCCTTCAGTCTATTCCAGTGGTTAATTAATTTCCCGATGTATTTCCAGATGAGCTTCCTAGTATTCCCCCAGAAAGGGAAATTGATTTTGCAATCGATCTATTACCAGACACTCAGCCTATATCTATTCCTCCATATCGGATGGCTCCTGCTGAACTCAGAGAACTAAAGGAACAATTGAAGGATTTGCTAGAAAGGGCTTTATCAGGCCGAGTACCTCACCATGGGGTGCACCAGTTCTGTTTGTGAGAAAGAAGGATGGCTCCCTCCGTATGTGTATAGTTTGTCGGTAGTTGAATAAAGTCACTATCAAGAATAAGTACCCTCTTCCCAGAATAGATGACCTATTTGATCAGTTTAGGGAGGGAGGTATTTTTCAAAGATTGACTTAAGATTAGGATATCATCAGGTCCGGGTTCATGAAAGAGATATTCCAAAGACTGCTTTCAGGACCAGATATGGCCACTTTGAATTTCTAGTCATGTCCTTCAGACTAACAAATGCCCCAGCAGTGTTCATGGACCTGATGAACAACATTTCCAGACCATACCTGGATTTGTTCGTGATAGTATTTATCGATGATATTTTGGTGTATTCCCACTCAGAGGCAGACCACTAGGATCATCTACGAACAATGCTCTAAATTCTCAGAGATCGCCAAATATATGCAAAATTTTCTAAATGTGAATTTTGGCTGAATTCAGTAGCCTTCTTGGGCCATATTATGTCAGATGCTGGTATACAGGTAGATACGTAGAAGATAGAGGCAGTGAAAACATGGCCTAGACCTACCATTCCGACCGAGGTACGTAGTTTCCTGGGGTTAGCCGGGTATTATAGAAGGTTCGTGGAAGGATTTTCCACTTTAGCAGCACCTTTAACTAAACTGATGCAGAAGGCAGCAAAATTCCATTGGACTAAGGCATGTGAGCAGAGCTTTCAGGAACTGAAAGACAGATTGACATCAGCACCAGTGCTAGCGTTCCTAGAAGGAACAGAGGGTTATGCAGTCTATTGTGATGCTTCGGGTGTTGGGTTAGGATGTGTTTTGATGCAACATGGTAAGGTGATTGCCTATGCTTCGAAGCAGCTGAGGAAGCATGAGAAAAACTACCCTAACCATGACCTGGAGTTAGCTGCGGTGATTCATGCCTTGAAAATATAGAGACACTACTTGTATGGCGTCCACATAGATATTTTCACTGATCACAAAAGCCTACAATATATTTTAACCCAGAAAGAGTTGAATCTGTGGCAGCGTCGCTGGTTGGAGCTGTTAAAGGATTATGATGTGAATATTTTATATCACCCAGGAAGGGACAATGTTGTAGCGGATGCCCTTAGCCACAAATCCATGGGAAGTTTGGCATATTTACAGCACGAGCGGCAGGAATTGGCCTGAGAATTGCATCAGCTAGCCAGTTTAGCCGTTCGTATGGTAGAATCAGGAGACAATGGAGTGGTAATCCAGAATACGACAGTGTCATCACTGGTTATGGAAGTGAAGGAACGAAAGTATGAAGATCCTAGCATGGTTCAGCTCAGAAATAGGGTCTAGCGACGGGAAGTTACCAATTTCCAGGTAACCAAGGATGGAGTTTTGAGATATAGAGATCGCCTCTGCGTTCCAGACGTGGCAGGGTTTCGCCAGCAAATTATGGGCGAGGTAAACTATTCCCGCTACTCTCTCCATCCAGGTTTGACAAAAATGTACCATGATGTAACCGAGATTTACTGGTGGTCGGGAATGAAAAAGGGATAGCAGAATTCGTAGCTCAATTTCCCAATTGCCAACAGGTGAAAACTGAACATTAGAAACCAGGCAGACTGACACAGGATATAGCCGTGCCTTTGTGGAAATGGGAGGCAGTTAATATGGATTTCGTAGTCGGGTTACCTCGTACCAGGCGTAAATGTGATTTTATCTGGGTAATTGTCGACAGGTTGACAAAATTATCTCACTTTCTGCCAGTAAGGGCTACCTTTTCAGCCGAAGATTATGCTGAGCTGTATATTAGAGATATAGTCCGATTGCATGGTGTTCCATTGTCAATTATCTCTGACAGAGGGGCACAGTTTATAGCTAAATTCTAGCAATCTTTTCAAAGGGGCCTGGGGACGCAGGTTAACCTAAGCACAACCTTCCATCCTCAAACAGACGGGCAAGCAGAACGTACAATCCAGACGCTTGAGGATATGTTACAGGAGTGTGTGCTAAATTTTGGAGGAAGATGAGATAAACATATACCGTTTATTGAGTTTGCCTATAATAATAGTTATCATTCAGCAATTTAGATGGCGCCTTATGAAGCGTTATATAGATGAAAGTGTAGGTCTCCAGCTGGTTGGTTTGAGCTAGGAGAATCAGTATTGATTGGGCCAGATATTATTCATCAGTCAGAAGAGAAAGTAAAGCTTACCAGGGAACGTCTGCTGACTGCTCAGAGCCGCCATAAATCTTATGCTGATGTGTGACGAAGAAACCTAGAATTTAATATGGGTGACTGGGTATTCCTAAAGGTTTCACCGATGAAGGGTGTGACGAGATTTGGTAAGAAAGGTAAGCTTAGCCCGAGGTTTACTGGACCTTATCACATTCACCGAAGGATAGGCAAGGTGGCCTTTGAATTGGATTTACCCCCAGAATTAGAATCCATTCACCCAGTTTTTCATGTATCAATGCTGAGGAAGTGCATAGGAGATCCCTCCTGGATTGTCCCAGTTAAAGATGTCCAAATCACTGAGGAGTTAGCTTATGAAGAAGCTCCAGTAGCCATACTATATCAGCAGGTCCGCAGACTAAGAACTAAAGATGTTGCTTCCGTTAAAGTATTATGGAGAAATAAGAACCGAGAGGAGATGACCTGGGAGGCAGAAGATGATATGAAAACTAGATATCCTTATTTATTTCAGACTTAGTCAGATTGTGCAGCTAGAGGTATGTTGTTTTTGTTATTTCATAAGTTGCATTATATACATGTATATGTGGAGTAGTTGACTTCAGTCTATTGTGAAATTAATGCCATAGTATTGTGTGGAGTACCTGTATTGGACTTTTCTGATTTTGGGGTTTTTGGATAGTCCATATTACAGGGGAGACTCTGCCAAAAGTTTTCCAGAATAAGTAATTGCAAGGTTAAGGTTCTTGCAAGTAGAAGTTAACATTCGAGGACGAATGTTCTTAAGGGGGGGAGGATGTTACACCCTATAAGTTTCTAACGTGTAGTCATCCATTCATATGTTGGTTGAGAATTTTAGAGTTCCATACGTACGAGGAAAGGGCTCGAGGAAAGGCTGAACGAGGTGCCAAGTCGGGATTCCGCGGGAGGAGGCCGAACCAAGCTACCCAGAGGGGCAAAGCGGCACGGAGCTGCTCCTCCGTGTTAGCCAACGTGGCGCAGAGCAGAATCAGCATGTTGGGCAGTGTGCCATGTTGCCTCATCTGTTTCCTCAAGTATATAAGGGTCTCACACTTAGAAATGAGATCATAATTTATATAATCACGACCAGTAGAGGTGAGAACGAAGGAAAACATTTAATTTCAATCCGATTACGCTGCTAAATGCCGTCCGAATTCGAATTAACTTTGGGTATCAAAGTATAAAGCTGCAGGGAGCATTTCTACGAAGTTAGTTTCTTCAGCATAGTAATCCATTATGAATTCCATTAAAGCATGTCAGGAGTATGTTATCATGTCTAGTTGTTGTTGTCAGTTGAGACTCATAAATTGTATTGTTTTGGGATGGATACACCTTTATAGCTTTTGTGACCACCCCAGGATTAATAGAATGTGTCATCGCCCGATAGGGGTGAGGATACGTCACTCTACGGAGCGGCTTGCTGTCCGCAAGGGATGAAGATGGGGATCCAGATCCTCATATTGCCGTGGTTGGCCTTATACACACCCCCGCCGAGCATTTACGCCCGGGGTGTAGATATTAGGAGTCCTCTGGACTCAAACACAGCTATAATCAAGGGCCGAGCGGGCCTAGTTGCAGACCTAGGGGATTGGCAGGACGCTTATAGCTGGTAGCTGACTCAATATGACCTAGATCGGGGTATATCGATTGAGGTGTACTCACTAGGGCTAATGGGGGCCCAAGTGGGTTATTCTGTGCTGATTGTACCTTTTGTCTTATAGGAGCCAGGTAAGGTTTATGTTTGCTTTAGTAACTGATAGTTAGACATTAAGACGCCTTGTATGTTAGGTATATGACCCCTACCCTCCTTATTACAGTTATGTTTAGCCCTGATTTCACTACTTCAGCCATCTTCAGTCCATTTTCTTTACTTCAGTCATTTTTAGTTCTATTTCTTACTTTTAGTTATTTAAAGTTACTGCCTTACATACTCAGTACCTGTGGTACTGACGGCCTCCTCTGGGGCGCTGTATTACTTGCCTGCAGGTGTAGATAGACGAGGAGCAGGTTCCTCGTAGTTCTAGTCAGCTATACAAAGCCGTCAGCTCCCTTTTTTCGGAGCTTGTGTGGCAGAGGTTTACTTCTTTGTTTGTATAATATGGGTAGGTCGGGGCCCTGTCCCGACCATCTTATTACTCCTAGAGGCTTGCAGATTGCATTACTTCCCTGTGGTTAGATGATATCGGCCGTGTGGGGCCTATACGTGTTTTAGACTATGTGTTAGCCTTTTGGGGCCCTGTTTAGCTGTTGATTGGTGGCCTTGTCGGTCATAGCTCAGTTTAGCATCTGATTTTACTTTCCAGTTATAACTAGATATCATAGTGGCCTTTTCATCCCACATAGGAGTCCCTATGTTTGTTTGTCTCTGGTTAGCTATTTATTTTCACAGGTGGCTACAGGCCTTGTCGGCTGGGGGTTGTATTTACAGCCACTATATAGCCCGTTGTTTTCCTGATTCTAGAGTTAGAGTCAGCCCTGCACCAGAGGTGCTTAGGCTCAGTCAGCTCAGCAGTTCAGGTCCTAGTAGGGCACCAGGTGCCAGTCATGCCTCCCAAGGTGGGGCGTGACAACAGATAAGGATTGCAGGACCTCTATGCTCCATTAGGATATGGATTTCCCTTGGATAGTGTTGTATGCCCAACAGATGGAGGCGGGACATCTGAGAGAGAGGGAGGTGAAGAGGGCCAGGACTAATGACCATAGATTCTCCCAGCTGAGGTCAGGTGGTGAGTACCGACAGCAGGCTCACCAGAGATCAGTAGCTTCAACATCTTCGGCATTGAGTGTGCCATCCAGGCCTAGACATGATCAGAGAGAGAAAAAATCAGGCTCGAGTGGTCAGAGCAGCAGACCCGCAAATTATAGCATCCTAGCTTGTCGCAGATGTGGTCGGGGCACACAAGCCAGTGCTTGGCAGGTTTAAGTGCTTGTTTTGGGTGAGGGAAGCCTAGACACATACTTAGAGATTTCCCAATAGCAAGACATGATCAGGTTGGGGGCCGAGGCCCAGCTTCTAGTTCAGCAGCCCCTCCTACACACTCAGCCCATCAGGGGGCATCTACTAGCATAGCTAGCGGTCAACGCCAGAACAGATTCTATGCCTTAGCATCCTGTCAGGAGTAGGATGTCTCCCCGGATGTGGTCACTGGTATGTTTCGAGTTTTCCATATTGATATTTATTCCTTGTTAGATTTGGGGGCTGCCATGTCTTTTGTGACACCTTATGTGGCCAGTAGCTTCGATGTCAGTCTCGAAGTCTTGACAGAACCCTTCTCAGTTTCTACCTCAGTAGGTGACTCAGTTATAGCTAGACGGGTGCATAGAGGTTGCCCAGTCTCAGTCCTTCAGAAGGTCACCTCAGCATATTTGATAGAGTTAGCCATGATCAATTTTGATGTTATTCTCGGCATGGATTGTCTATTTGCATGCTATGCCTCAATTAATTATAGAACCCAGTAGTATATTTTAGAATCTCGGGTGAGCCTGTCTTAGAATGGAAGGGTAGTTCAGCTATGCCTGTTGGTCGTTTCATTTCCTACCTAAGGCCAAAAAGATGATTTGTAAGGGTTGTGTGTACCATCTATTTAGGGTTAAGGATGTTGAGTCCGAGACCCCGACTATCCAGTCAGTTCCAGTAGTACGTGAGTATCCAGAAGTATTTCTAGATGATTTACCAAGTGTTCCTCCCAAGAGGGAAATCGACTTTGGTATTGACCTTCTTCCCGACATGCAACCTATATGTATTCCTCCCTACATAATGGCTCCAGCCGAGCTAAAGGAGTTGAAAGAGCAATTGAAGGACTTGTTAGATAAGGGTTTCATTAGACCTATCAAGTCTCCATGGGGTGCACCAGTCTTATTTGTCCGAAAAAAGGATGGTTCCCTTTGAATGTGCATTGACTATCGACAATTGAACAAAGTCACCATCAAGAACAAGTATCCTTTACCCAGGATCGATAATTTATTTGACCATCTTTAGGGTGCCAAGTGTTTCTTAAAGATAGATCTCAGATCCGGGGACCATCAGCTCAGGGTTCGGGAGAGTGACATCCCGAAGACAACCTTTCAAATGCGGTATGGTCCTTATGAGTTTGTAGTTATGTCTTTTGGACTAACAAATGCTCCTGCAGCTTTTATGAATTTGATGAATAGGGTGTTCAAGCCATACCTGGACATGTTTGTAATCGTGTTCATTTATGACATCTTGATGTACTCGCGGAGCGAGGGGGAGCATGTCGCTCATTTGAGAGTAGTGCTTCAAACCCTTAAGGATTGTCAATTATATGCCAAATTCAGCAAGTGTGAGTTTTGTTTAAACTCCATAGAATTTTTGGGCCATGTGGTATGAAGTGATGGCATAAAGGTGGATTCTCAGAAAATAGAGGCATTGAAGAATTGGCCTAGACCGGTGAATCCTTCAGATATTCAGAGTTTCTTGGGTTTAGCTGGCTACTATCGAAATTTTTTTGAAGATTTCTCGTCTGTTGCGGCACCTTTGACCAAATTGATCCAGAGAAGGTGAAATTCCAATGGTCGGAGGCTTGTGAGAAGAGATTCCAAGAGTTGAAGATCCAACTTACCTCAGCAATGGTGTTGACCCTACCCGAGGATACCAATGGATTCATGGTGTATTGTGATGCTTCAAGAATCGGACTTGGGTGTGTATTGATGCAGCACAGGAAAGTCATAGCCTATGCCTCCATACAGTTGAAAGTCCATGAGAAGAATTAGCCGACCCGTGATCTTGAATTGGCCGCGGTGGTATTCGCCTTGAAGATATGGCGACATTATTTGTATGGGGTCCACATGGATGTATTTATTGAACATAAGAGCTTACAGTATGTGTTCATGCAGAAAGATCTCAATCTTCGACAGAGGATGTGGTTGGAACTACTCAAGGACTACAATATGAGTGTCCTTTACCTTCCGGATAAGGCTAATGTGGTAGTGGATGCACTTAGTAGACTCTCTATGTAGAGTGTGTCCCATGTGAATGAGGGGAAGAGGGAGCTGGTGAAAGATGTGCATCGACTTGGGAGTTAGGTTGGTCGACTCGATCGATAGTGGTGTTGTTGTGGAGAACGAATCAGAATTGTCCTTGGTGACTGATATGAAAGCTAGACAAGATGAGGAACCGATTTTGGTAAAGTTGAAGGAAGTCATTCAAAGTCATAAGGTGGAGGTCTTCTCCTAATGGGGAGATGGTGTGCTTCGGTACCAGGGTCGCTTATGTGTTCCGAACGTGGACGATTTGAGGAGCCGGATGTTGCATGAGTCTCATTGATCCAGGTATTCTATCCATCCATATGCCACCAAGATGTACTGTGACTTACAAGAAATTTATTGGTGGAATGGCATGAAGAAGGATATTGCAGAATTCGTAGCCAAGTGTCCGAACTATCAGCAAGTAAAGGTTGAGCATCAAAGACTGAGAGGCGTACTTCAGGATGTCAACATTCCCACTTGGAAGTGGGAAGATAGTAACATGGATTTCATTACAGGATTACCTTGTACTCGTCGGCAATATGATTCCATTTGGGTTGTGGTGAAAAGGTTGACCAAGGCTACTCATTTTCTACCGATTAAGACCACAAATTCGGCAGAGGATTATGCCAAACTATATATCTGGGAGTTGGTCTGATTTCACGGAGTGCCCTTATCCATTATTTCAAATCGAGGTACTCAATCTACATCTCAGTTTTGGAGGTCATTTCAAAAAGAGCTTGGTATGCGGGTTAAGCTCAACACAGCATTTCACCTGCAAACGGATGGTCAAGCGGAGTGGACAATCCAGACTCTCGAGGACATGTTGAGGGCATGTGTGCTTGACTTCAAGGGTGGTTGGGACAATCACTTGCCCCTGATCGAGTTTTCCTACAATAACTGCTATCACTCTAGTATTCAGATGGTGCCATTCGAGGCTCTCTACGGGCGGAGATGTAGATCGCCCATCGGATTGTTTGAGGTTGGCGAGGCAGAAATGATAGGGCCAGATTCGGTTCATGAAGCAATGGAGAAGGTTCAGTTGATAAGAGACAGGTTGAAAACTTCCAAAGCCGCCAAAAGTCTTATTCGGACGTGAGAAGAAGAGAGTTAGAATTTGAAGTTGATGACTGGATATTTATGAGGATGTCTCCCATGAAGGGACTGATGCGGTTTGGAAAGAAAGGGAAACCTAGTTCCCGCTATGTCGGCCCATATCAGGTAGTGAGACGTGTTGGCAAGGTGGCTTATGAGTTGGAGTTGCCTTCAAAATTAGCTTCTGTGCATCCTATGTTTCACATATCGCTTTTGAAGAAGTGTTTGGGTGATACAGCCTTAGTTGTCCTGGTGGATAGTGTTGATGTGAGAGATAGCCTTAGCTATGAGGAGGTTCCGGTGGAAATATTGGATCGTCACATTTGAAGGTTAAGGAACAATGAAGTAGCTTTAGTTAAAGTGTTATGGAGGAATCAGCAAGTTGAGGAAGCTACATGGGAAGCCGAAGCGGATATGATGGCTAGATACCCATATTTGTTCTTTACCGGCTCAGTTTTATCTTGAGCTATCAGTTTCGCATTCAGACTCTATTTTAGTTTCATGTTCAGTTCATGTGTGAAAGTTTCTTTTATGTATGTGAATATATGAATGATTCGTGAATTCAGTTCGGTTGTGTAGTTTGAATCAGAGGTAATCATTCCATCAATTTTCGATTTAAATGATTAGTATTTGAATATGATAATTGCATTTTCTCTACTTTTGTATGTGTTTTCCAACATTCGAGGATGAATGTTCCCAAGGGGGAGATATTGTTATACCTCTGAAGCCAAAGATCAGACCGGGGAGTTGGAATAGAGAAAAAGTGAAAAATTTGGCATCAAACTCAAAACGAGTCGTGAGAAGTCTCGTGAGGGCAGCCCATGAGTCGTGAGGTGACTCGTGGGGGAGGCCTAGGGATTTAATGAGAAGAATTGGAGAAGTCAGACCCCACGGGCATGATCATGACTTGTGGTCAGGCCTCACGAGTTGTTGGGTTAGTCGTGGGGAGGGTGAATAAGAAGAGAAAAGAAAAGGGGCAGTGGACTTGACGGAAGGTCCCTACGAGTCGTGGTTAGCCCCACGATTTGTGGGGTGAGTCATGATCAGGCATGGAATAAAATTTTTTTGAGGCAAGGTAGTGCACTTAACGGATGACTCCACGAGTCGTGACCTTGAGCAACGAGTCGTTAGGTCCCCCGTTAGGACCACCTGACAGTTATTTTCTGTGAATTTAGTAAGGGCTTTTCCATAATTCCTAAGTTCCTAATGCCTAAACTATGATATTTTGAGTTATGATTAATGACTTTTAAAGGGGTTAAGTTCATTTTAGGCCTCATTCATTCATGCATGCAAGGTAGGAGACTTGAGAGGGTGATCAAGCTTAGCATTCATCAATTTTTTTTAATTTCTCATTGGGCATCTAAAGAAGTGTTAGAATCAGCTACCAGCGGGTATGTAGGGTTATAAATGGGTGATTCCCTTCACACCCATGCCCAATCCCTCTCTAAGGTATGAAATTCCTATGTATAATCTATGGGGTTTTAACCCAAATATATGAATCTTCTACTTCTATACATGGGTATGATTTGATTATGATTCTATTATTGAATTATGAAGCATGGGCAAATTTTATAATGTTTTCAATTTAAAATCATGATTCTAGTTTTATAAATTAAAAGCCGAAAGATGAAATGTTCATGAAAGATGAGGTTTGTGATGAATATATGATGATGATGAGCTATTATGATGAAAAGTATGTTTTGAAGCTACCCATGCTTACAATTATGTTTTTGTTGAGAATTGAGTACCCTAAGTATGATAAAGCTTTGGGCAATGCCCACATGTTAAGTATGAATGATGATTTTCCGAATTAAGCTTACCACATTGTTTTGGAGAAAAGACTCCCAATTATATTTTTAGCTTGTGGTATGTTTTAGAGTTAAAGTTTTCCTATGCATTGCTTACCACATGATTTTGGAGCGAAGTCTCTCAAATATATTTTCAGCTTGTGGTATGTTTTGAGCTAAAGCATCTCATATGCATGACTTCATATTTGAGATGTGTTGATTATTGAGCTTCGTCAATAGACGATGTTGACCTTTGTTATAAAATTATGTAGAGCATATGCATGTTTTTGGGAGTAGTGTCTAGCACTAAGTAGGCTAAGGGTCAATCATCCTATGCCTCAGAACTACGCGCCAACGTAGGTTTATCCTATTACATATTACTTGGGACCTCCCCTGTGAGCTTCCCCTGCCCGAATGAGCCTTCAACTTGATATCGATATCATGGTATCGTCCCTAACCCTGGCAAGGCTTTGGATGGCTCTACCCACTTGAGTGTGATAGTTGGAAACACATAAGCTCTATCGTGGTATGTCAGTTAAAATACGAGTTTCCCATTGTTCCTCATGATTTTAGATATACATGTTCATTGCTCATGAGATTTACATATATAAGCATGTTCTAAAGCAGATTTGACTCAATGTTCAGCTTTATTTATAAATGTCAGATTTCAGGTTTGAGTCAATCGATTATGTTATGATATGTTATGTTATGATGAGATTATGATTTCAGAAAGAATGCATGCAAGCCCTACTCTCAGATTCTTAATGTTTATGATTACATTATGAATTGTTTTTAAATGATTTTATTTACTTAAGAGGTTTTACTTACCCTACATACTCGGTACACTCAACGTACTAACCACATACTCTATGATGTATCGTTTCATGGTATAGGATTCGGCTCTCAGGTTCAGCCCTGCTCGTAGTCAGCTTATCAGAGTTAGCATTCATATTGTGGGTGAATCCTCATCTCTCAAGGACTAGACTGTTCAATTTTCTTATATGTATTTCAGTTTCAATCTTGTTGAGTTAGTTGGGGTCTTGTCCCATCAACTCGTCATGTTTAGAGGCTTTTCAGACACATGTATGTATTCAGCTTTGGATTTCATATTCTGATGTTGTGTTCAAGTTAGACTTCCGCTATGAGTATTTTATTGATTATTCAGTTTCTTGATTTATATTTAGATGTATGCTTATGCCATGGGTCGACTTGGGGTCTCTCAAGGCTCCTTGTCCCGTGTTATGATTTGGGCCTCCGTTCTGTTCGTGACAATGATTGTGTTCATAGATGACCTCCTTATATACTCTCGGAGCGAAGAGGAGCACGCTCATTTGAGGGTGGTTCTATAGACTCTTAAGGATCATCAGTTGTATGCTAAATTTAGTATATGCGTGTTTTGGTTGAACTCAGGGGCATTTTTGGGTCATGTGGTGTCAAGTGAAGCTGTACAGGTGGATTCTGAAAAGATAGGAGCGGTGAAGAATTGGCCTAGACTAGTTAATCCTTTGGATATCAGGAGTTTCTTGGGTTTAGATGGTTATTACTGGAGGTTTGTTGAAGGGTTTTCATCCATTGCAGCACTGTTGACTAAATTGACCTAGAAGAAAGTGAAGTTTAAATGGTGGGAGACTTGTGAGAAGAGATTCCAAGAGTTGAAGACTCGACTCACCTCAGCACCTATGTTGAACCTACCTGAGGTTACCGATGGGTTTGTGGTATATAATGATGCTTCGAGGATCGGTCTCAGTTGTTTACTCATGCAGCACGGTAAACTTATAGCCTATGCTTCCAAGCAGCTGAAAGTCCATGAAAGGAACTATCCGACCCACGACCTCGAGTTGGTAGCGGTAGTATTTGCCTTGAAAATTTGGAGACACTATCTGTACGGGGTCCATATGGATGTATTTACGGACCACAAAAGCCTACAATATGTGTTTACCCATAAGGACCTAAATCTATGTCAGAGAAAATGGTTGGAGCTTTTGAAGGATTATGATATGAGTGTCCTTTACCGTTCGGGCTAAGCTAATGCGGTGGTAGATTCCCTTTAGCAAACGCTTTATGGAGAGTGTGTCCCATGTAGATGAGGAAAGGACAGAATTAGTGAAGGATGTGCATCGGCTTGCACGGCTAGGAGTCCGTCTTGTTGACTCGATAGATGGAAGTGTCCTTGTTCAGAATCAGTCAGAATCTTCCTTGGTGACCAAGGTCAAAGCTAGCCAAGATGAGGATTCTATTTTATAAAGTTTAAGGAAGCCGTTCAGATTTAGAAGGTAGAAGTCTTCTCCAAAGGGGGAGACGGTGTGCTACGATATCAGGGTCATTTATGTGTACCGGCTGTTGATGACCTGAGGGAGTAGATGTTGCACGAGGCTCATGGTTCTATATATTCTATACATCCAGGTGCCACCAAGATGTACCGTGACCTATGGGAAGTCTATTGGTGGAATGAAATGAAGAATGACATAGCATAATTTGTGGCTAAGTGTCCAAATTGTCAACAGGTGAAAGTGGAACTTCAAAGACCTAGAGGTGTACGTCAAGAAATTAGTATCCCTTCTTGGAAGTGGGAGGATATCAATATGGACTTCATTACAGGTTTGCCTCATACTCGTTGACAATATGACTCTATTTGGGTGGTTGTAGATAGGTTGACTAAGGTAGCTCATTTCCTACCAGTCAAGTCTACCGATTCAACGGAGAATTATGCTAAGTTGTATATTCGGGAGTTAGTTTGGTTGCATGGAGTGTCCTTTTCCATCATATCAGATAGAGGTACTCAGTTTACCTCCCAATTTTAGAGATCGTTTTAGAAGGGACTTAGCACTCAGGTCAAGCTTAGCACAACATTTCACCCGCAAACAGATGGTCAGGCCGAGTGGACCATTCAGACCCTTGAGGATATGTTGCGAGCGTGTGTGATTGATTTCAAAGGTAGTTGGGATGATCATTTGCCTCTCATTGAGTTTGCATATAACAACAACTACCATTCTAGTATTCAAATGTCTCTGTTTGAGGCTCTTTGTAGGCGAAGGTGTATATCACCTATTGGTTGGTATGAGGTCGGTGAAGCTATATTGATAGGTCCAGATTTGGTTCATGATGCTATGGAGAAAGTTCATCTTATAAGGGAAAGGTTGAAAATAGCTCAGAGTCACCAAAAATCCTATGCGGATGTGAGGAGAAGGGAGCTGGAGTTTGAAGTTGATGATTGGGTGTTTCTGAAGGTATCTCTCATGAAGGGAGTGATGAGGTTCAAAAAGAAAGGGAAACTCAGTCCCCGTTATGTTTGTCCATACTGAATTGTGAAACGGGTTTGCAAGGTCGCATATGAGTTGGAGTTGCCCTCAGAATTAGCTTCAGTTCATCCAGTTTTCCAAGTATCGCTTTTAAAGAAGTGCTTGGGTGATTAGGCTTTGGTTGTCCCAGTAGACAGTTTGGGTGTGGAGGATAGCCTTAGCTGTGAGGAGGTTCCGGTGGAAATACTTTATCATCAGGTTTGAAAGCTAAGGAACAATGGAGTGGCCTCAATCAAGGTTTTATGGAGGAATCACCATGTTAAGGGAGCTAAGTGGGAGGCTGAAGTAGATATGATGGCTAAATACCCTTATCTATTCCCTTCCAGCTCAGTTCCAGCTTAAGGTATCGGTTTTCTCCTTAGTATTCTATTCAGTTTCATGTTCAGTTCATGTGCCCCAGTTTCTTTCATGTCAATGAATGTATGTGTGATTCATGAAATTCAGTTCAGTCATGTAGTTCAGTTTGGAGTCAGTAGATATGATGGCTAAATACCCTTATCTATTCCCTTCCAGCTCAGTTCCAGCTTAAGGTATCAGTTTTCTCCTTAGTATTCTATTCAGTTTCATGTTCAGTTCATGTGCCCCAGTTTCTTTCATGTCAATGAATGTATGTGTGATTCATGAAATTCAGTTCAGTCATGTAGTTCAATTTGGAGTCAGTCATTGTCACGACCCAAATGTAGACCTGGAACGAGATACAGGACAAGAAACCTCGAGAGGCTCCATGTTGACCCATGGCACGAACATAACATCTAAACTTAACATTTTTAAATAGGAATTTTAACATACATAATAGTGGAAGTCTTCATATATATATATGAAGCTAAAACTAAATCAACAACGACAAGCTGATTTCTACATAATGTCTGGAAAGATTCTAACATAAATGATGAGCTGATGGGACAACTTCCCCAACTAGCTCAACAAAGTATGAAACTAAAAATAACACAACAAACTATATATGACTAAACATCCTCGTGAGATGAGGACTCACCACACTGACAGGGCAGGTCTGAGAGGGAAGCAGGGGTTAATGATGCGACTGAGACTGATCCCTCGAACCTGATCATGAAATGATATAGCATAGAGCATGCGGTCAGTACTTGGAATGTACTGAGTGTGCAAGGTAAGTAAAAACGGACAGTTAAAATACATAAGAGTAGGACAATGTGATCATAAAGTAAATATCATAATGTAAACATAAAGGCTCAAGGCTTTCAAAACATTCATAAATCAGTCATAATCATAATCATAGGAGAAATGCTTCATTAAACATGACTTAAAGCCACAGTAACATAAACATAACCATGCATATATCATGAAGAACAATGGGAGGACTCATCTTAACCAACACCATCATGATAGAGTCTTACATGATGTCCCACTATTTCGCCCAAGTGGTCAGGACCATCCCCGACTTGCCAGGCAAGGGGACGTGCATGCGTGGCGATATCATAGTGATCTAATAATAAATATATATGTTTATCTACGGTGGCACGTAGTTCTGAGACCAAGAGATTTTTCTTTGAATGCAGGGTCTACTCGGTGCTAGACACTACTCCCAAAAACATGCACATGAGGCTCATATCGCATCCTAAAATCATTCCTGAAGTTCATGGCCAAAATAAATAATAACATGATGGATCCCACTTGAAATACATTATTAGCCATAAATAAAGGGCCTGTGAATCGGTCAAAGTCATAAATCCATAAATTATGAAAACCATGCACAATTGTAAAACATTCTTACTTGATGTTCATAAATCCATGATGAGTACTTGAAAGAAATCATATCATAAATCATAAATCATAATTTAGGGCTAAAGAAGATCAAGATCATAATAGAATCATAACTTAACTTTTCATGAACATACATAATTGGGCATAATTTAATTTAAAATTTGAAACCATAAATTAATAATCAAAATAGTTATAAAATATTCCCATAGATCATAAAAATATACTTTGATACATGAAGAGAATTGACTCATAGATAGATCATAGAGAATTTCACTAGAATTTAGGATAAACCCTATACGATTTTTAGTCTAGATTGAATTCCATAGAATTGAGAAGAATTTAGGGCATGGGAATGAAAGTAACTCCCATTCATAGCCTCATATACCTGGGTAAATGGAATTCACACTCCCACTTGAAGCCCAAAGGAAATTGGAGAAAATTTGATGAAATTCCTCAAACTTGATCTTCAAGAAAGGCTTTAGGTTGCATGCATGGAGTGGGGATACTTAGAATAGGCTTATCCCCCATAAAACCCTGCTAACTAAGCTTAAATGATGTTTTTGAGGACCTTAGGGCTTAGAAATGATGAAAATATCCTTAATACAAAACCTGGAAAATCTGCACTGCCAGTGACCACGACTTATCCAACGGGTCGTTAGAAGCTTCCACGAGTTGTTCTTTCCCCCATTGCTTCAGCCCAGGTTCCAGTGCCAGACTTGTTACCACAACAGGTTCCACAAGCCATACCCAGCTCCAATGGCTCGTGGTATGACTCGTGGCAACCATCTGTTATCACCACTGCCCCTTTTCCGGAAACCTTTCAATGGGACCAATAATGACTTGTCCCTCTGAATAATGAGTCGTCCTATGAGTTGTGCCAACCCTTTTTCACCAAGACCATCCTCCTAATGACTCATTCCAATGATCCGTTACTTCAACCAATGGGTTGTCCTGAGACCCATTACATCCCAGCTTACTCTGTAGATTCTCACCACGGGCATAACCAACGGGTCATTAGTCCCACCAATGACTCGTTCTGAGAAGAAATCTCAGATTTCTGCTACTTTTCATTTCAAATTCCAAGTATAGTCTTAGGCACTTCCGGGGTATTACAATATCTTCCCCTTGGGAACATTCATCCTCAAATGTGGGTAAACGTACTGAAAAGCTGGGAATACAACTACCATGCCAAATACTGAACATTTTAAGCTGAAAACTAGCGGAGTAACTAACTCCAGACTAGAATACATGACAGAACTGAATTCAGGAATCACACACACATGCATCAACATGAAAGAAACTTGGACACATGAACTGAACATGAAACTGAATAGAGTACTAAGAAGAAAAATGATACCTCAAGACAAAACTTAGCCGGGAGGGAATAAATGCGGGTATTTGGCGATCATATCTGCTTCATCTTCCCACGTGGCCCCCTAAACATGTTGATTCCTCCACAAAACCTTGACTGAGGCTACTTCTTTGTTTCTTAGCTTACGAACTTGACGATCAAGTATTTCTATCGGGACCTCTTCATAACTAAGACTCTTTCACACCGACACTGTCCATCGGAACAACCAGAGTTGGATCACCTAAACACTTCTTCAAGATTGATACATGGAAAATTGGATGAACTGAAGCTAATTCTGAGGGAAACTCCAACTCATAACCTACCTTTCCAACCCGTTTCACAATCCGGTACGGACCAATATAATGGGGAGTGAGCTTCCCTTTCTTTTCGAACCTCATCACTCCCTTCATGGGAGATACCTTCAGAAACACCCAATCATCAACTTCAAACTCAAGCTCCCTCCTCCTCACATCAGAATAGGACTTTTGGCGACTTTGAGCTGTTTTAAACCTGTCCTTTATAAGCTAAACTTTCTCCAAGACCTCATGGACTGAATCTGGTCCTATCATCGTAGCTTCACCAACTTCGAACCAACCAATAGGTGATCTACACCTATGCCTATAAAGAACCTAACGGAGCCATCTGAATGCTGGAATGGTAGCTGTTGTTATATGAAAACTCAATGAGAGGCAAATGATCATCCTAACTACCCTTGAAATCTATCACACATGCTCTCAACATATCCTCGAGGGTCTGTATAGTCCACTCCACCTGTCCATCTATTTGCAGGTGAAAGGCTGTGCTAAGCTTGACCTGAGTTTGAAACGATCTCCAAAACTGGGAGGTAAACTGATTACCTATATATGATATGATGGACAATGGCATTCCATGCAATCGAATTAACTCCCAAATGTATAACTTAGCATAATCCTCCGCTGAATCGATCGTTTTGACCGGTAGAAAATGAGCTGCCTTAGTCAACCTGTCTACAACCACCCAGATAGAGTTATACTATCGACCAGTGCGAGGCAACCTTGTGATGAAGTCCATATTTATCTCCTCCCACTTCCAAGTAGGGATACTAATGTCTTGAAGTACACCTCCAGGTATTTGATGTTCTACCTTCACTTGTTGACAATTCAGACACGTAGCCACAAACTCCGCTATATCCTTCTTCATGCTATTCCACCAATAGACTTCACGTAGGTCATGGTACATCTTGGTGGCACCTGGATGTATAGAGTATCTAGAATCGTGAGCCTCATGCAACATCCGCTCCCTCAAGTCACCAGCATTTGGTACATACAAATGACCCCGATATCGAAGCACCCATCTCCCCCATGGGAGAAGACCTCGACCATCTGATTCCGAACCGCTTCCTTCAACTTCACCAAAATAGGATCCTCATCTTGCCTAGCCTTAACATCAGTCACTAAAGATGATACTGATCCATTCTGGACAATGACACCACCATCCGTCGAGTCAACCAGATGAACTCCTAGTTGTGCAAGTCGGTTCACTTCCTTTACTAACTCTTTCCTCTCCTCATCTACATGAGATACACTCTCCATGAAAAGCCTGCTGAGAGCGTTCGCCACCACATTAGCCTTGCCCAGATGATATAGAACACTCATATCATAATCCTTCAAAAGCTCCAACCACCTTCTCTGGCATAGATTTAGATCCTTTTGGGTGAACGCGTATTGTAGGATTTTATGGTTCATAAGCACATCCACATGGACTCCGTACAAATAGTGTCTCCAAATCTTCAAGGCAAATACTACCGCCGCCAATTCGAGATCATGAGTCGGATAGTTCTTTTCATGGACCTTCAGCTGCCTGGAAGCATAGGCTATGGCTTTACTGTGCTGCATGAGTACACAACCAAGGCCGATCCTTGAGGCATCACAATATACCACAAACCCTTCGGTACCCTCAGGTAGGGTCAACACCGGTGCTGAGGTGAGTCAAGTCTTCAACTCTTGAAGCTCCTCTCACAAGCCTTCGACCATTGAACCTTTACTTTCTTCTGGGTCAACTTAGTCAATGGTACTGCAATGGATGAAAACCCCTTAACAAATCTGTGATAATAGCCAGCTAAACCCAAGAAACTCATGATATCTGAAGGATTCACCGGTCTAGGCCAATTCTTCACCCCTTCTATCTTTTGAGAGTCCACCAGCACACCCTCACTTGACACCACATGACCCAAAAAAGCCATTGAGTTCAACCAAAACTTGCATTTACTAAATTTCGCATATAACTGGCGATCCTTAAGTGTCTGTAGCACCACCCTCGAATGAGCGGCATGCTCCTCCCTTCTCCAAGAGTATACAAGGATGTCATCTATGAACACAACCACGAATATATCCAAATATGGCTTGAACACCCTATTCATCAAATCCATAAAAGCCGTAGGAGCATTCATTAGTCCAAAAGACATAACTACAAACTCATAATGACCATATCGAGTCCTGAAGGTTGTCTTTGAGATGTCACTCTCTCTAAATCTGAGCAGATAATACCCGAATCTGAGATCTATCTTCGAAAGGAACTTAGCACCCTGAAGCTGGTCAAACAAATCAACAATCCTGGGGAGGGGATACCTATTCTTGATTGTAACCTTGTTCAATTAATGATAATCAATACACATACAAAGAGAACAATCCTTCTTGCGGACAAAGAACTGGTGTACCCCATGGGGATTTGCTAGGTCTGATGAAACCCTTGTCTAAAAGATCCTTCAACTGCTCCTTCAACTACTTTATCTCGACTGGAGCCATTCTGAAAGAAGGAATAGATATAGGTCGTGTATTGGGAATAAGATCAATACTAAAATCATCTCCTGCTCGGGAGGAATTCCTGGTAAATCACCCGAAAACACCTCTAGATACTCACACACTACTGAAACTAACTGGATAGTTGGGGTATCGGATGTAGCATCCTTAGCCCTAACTAGGTGGTACACACAATCTTTGAAAATCATCTTTTATGCCTTAAGATAGAAAATAAAACAACCTAGGCATAGCTGAACTACCCTTCCACTCTAGGACTGGCTCACTAGGAAATTTGAACTCTTCTACATGGGTTCTACAATTAACTGAGGCATAACATGCATGTAGACAATCCATGCCGAAGATGACATCAAAATCGGTCATGGATAGCTCTACTAAATCTGTCGAGGTGACTTTCTGCAGGACTTTGACAGGGCAATTTCTATATACTCGTTGATCTATAACCGAATCATCAACTGGAGTAGAGACTGAGAAGGGTTATATAAAATCTAGGGACTGACTCCGAAACTACTAGCAACATAGGGCGTCACAAAAGATAAAGTAGCCCCTGGATCTAACAATGCATATATCAAGGTGGAATACTTGTAACATATCATTAACCACATCTAGTGAAGTCTCCTGCTCCTATCAAGATGTAAGGGCATAAAACTTGTTCTGGCGCTGGCCACCTCCTGCACTGGTGGATGCACCCTGCCGAGCTAGGTGTGCTGGTGCTGCTACTGAGCTGGTAACCTAAATATGACCTCGAGCATCACCTCGTCTAGCCAATGAACACTCCTGACGCCTGTGCCTGGGTTGACCATACCTAAAATAGATACGACCCAATCAAGCACTCCCTTATATGATTCTTGCTACGGTTACCACAGGCTAGGAAAGTACGCTTTGTCTGCATGCTATTCTGGCCCCTAGAACTTGAGGCTCTACTCCTTTGATCATCTCGCAGTCTGGACGGTGCACTGATCGATGATGGCACTGGAGCTAATGACCTATAATGAGACTGCATGTGATGTACGCCTCCCGATCTCTATTGATAGAACCCATAATTGTCTGTCTTGACCCTCTTGGCCCCCTCTCTCTTAGATGCACCGCCTCCATCTGCTGGGCGTACAAAACCATTCGGGGAAAATATCCTGATGAAGCATGGTGATCCTACAATCCTAGTCCAGGTAGTCCACCACTCCTTGTATGAACCTGCTCACTGGAGCTCTTTAATCAACCATTAGCTCTAGTGCATACTTGGACAAACGAGTAAACTCCAAAGAATAATATTGGACTGTCATATTACCCTGCTTTAGGTTCACAAACTCTGCTGCTTTAATCTCCCTCATCTCACGAGGGAAAAACCGATCGAGAAATGCGACATGAAACTCTTCCCAACCAATAGGGCTTGCTCTAACTGCCCTGCTATCCTTCAATTGCTTGACCAGATATGTGTAACCCCTTTCAATTGATACGAGGCTAGATTGGCGCACTCCTCCCCGGTTACCCCCATGATCTGGGTGATCTTCAGAACCTCATAAATGAACTCGTATGGATCCTCATCCACCTTTGACCTAAGAAAGTCCCGAGGGTTCATCCTTAGAAAATCTCTGACTCTTGTCGTCGCCACCACATTCCCATTTCTGAGGGACATGCGCTATCACCTGCTGAGTGACCTGGGCAGTCAAGACATGAGCTAGCATTTGTATAGCTTCCCTAAACTCTACGTGAGCCACCTTCTCGGGTACATGATCCTCGTGGGCTGATGGGGCCTATTGGTACCCATCACCATTGCCATTCTAGTGGCCGTCTCCTTTCCTATTTCTTCTTCCATTAACTCAGTGAGGAGGTATAATTCTACAAACACATATAGCACGAGTTAAAAGGATAGAGAGACATTTCATCGCACGACATAGATTATGAAAGAAGGGAACATTTTCTAAACGTCTTGTAGCCTCTTTGTCATAAGTGTGGCGCGCTTCACACCCATGAAAATGACTATACTTAACACAGCTTTCAGACACCCTAAGACACTTCAAAACCTAATGCTCTAATACCAAGTTTATCAAGACCCGAACGTAGACCCGAATCGAGACACGAGACAAAAAACCCCGAGAGACTCCATATATCAAGCTAAAACAAAATATATATCAAGCTAAAACAAAATCAACAACGACATTCTACATAATGTCTGGAAAGCCTCTAACATAACTGATGAGCTGATGGGACAGTACCCCAACTGGCTCAACAAAGTCTGAAATTGAAAATAACATAAAAAATTATATATGAATGAACGTCCTCGTAAGATGAGGACTCACCAACATCGACTGGGCATGTTAGAGAGGGAAGTAGGGGCTAATGATGCGACTGAGACTGATTCCTCAGACCTGTATCGTGAAATGATACAACATAGAGTATGCGGTCAGGTCTTGGAATGTACTGAGTATGCAAGGTAAGTAAAAAGAGACAGTTAAATACATAAGAGTTCATAAGAGTAGGACAACGTGATCATAACGTAAATATCATAATGTAAATATAAGGGCTTAAGCTTTTCAAAACATTTATAAATCAGTCATAATCATAATCATTGGAGAAATGCTTCATTAAACATGACTTGAGCCATAGTAACATAAACATAACCATGCATAAATTATGAGGAACAATGGGAGGACTCGTCTTAACCGACACTATCATGACAAAGCCTTACATGATGCCCCACTATTTTGCCCAAGTGGTCAGGACCATCCCTAGCTTGCTAGGCAGGGGGATGTGCATGTGTGGTGACATAATAGGGATCCAATAATAAATATATATGTATACCTATGGTGACATGTAGTTCTGAGACCACAGGATTTTCTTTTGAATGTCGGGTCAATCGGGGCTAGACACTACTCTAAAAAATATGCACATTAGGCTCATCTAGAAATTTTAAAATCATTCATGAAGTTCATGGATAAATAAATAATAACATGATAGACCCCACATGAAATACATGATTAGCCATGAACAAAGGGCCCGTGAATCGACCAAAGTCATATATCCATAAATCCTGAAAATCATGCATACTTGCAAAATATTCTTACTTGATGTTCACAAATCCATGACGAGTACTTGAAAGAAATCATATCATGAATCATAAATCATAATTTAGGGCTTAAGAAGATCAAGATCATAATAGAATCATAACTTGACTTTTCATAAACATATATAATTGGGCATAATTTAATTTTAAATCTGAAACCATAAATTAATAATCAAAATAGTTATATAATATGCCCATAGATCATAAAACATACTTTGATACATGAAGGGAATTGACCCATAGATAGATCATAGACAATTTCACTAGAATTAGAATAAACCCCATAAGATCATGAAATTGGAGTCTAGATTGAATTTCATAGAATTGAGAAGAATTTAGGGCATGGGAATGAAAGGAACCCCCATTCATATCCTCATATACCTGGATAAATCTAATTCACACTCCCATTTGAAAACCCAAAGGAAATTGGAGAGAATTTGATGAAATTCCTTAAACTTGATCTTCAAGGAAGGCTCTAGGTTTCATGCATGGAGTGAGGATACTTAGAATAGGTTTATCCCCCTTATTACCCTACTAACTGAGCTTAAAACAATATAATTTAGGACCTTATCGCTTAGAAATGATGAAAATACCCTTAATGAAAAACCTGGAAAATCTGCACTGCTAGTGACCATGAATGATCCAGCAGGTCGTTACAAGCGTCCACAAGTCGTTGTTTCCCCCGTTGCTTCAGCCCATGTTCCAGTCCCAGTCCTATTATCACGACAGGTTCCATGAGTCGTACCCAGCTCCAACGAGTCGTGGTAACCATCCATTATCACCACTGTCCCTTTTTCGAAAACCTTCCAACGGGACCATATAAAGAGTCATCCCTCTGAACAACGAGTCTTCCTATGAGTCGTGACAACCCCTTTTCACCAAGACCATCCTCCTAACGACTCATTCCAATGATCTGTTACTTCAACCAATGGGTCATCCTGAGACTTGTTATTTCCCAGCCTACTCTGTATATTCTCACCACAGGCATAACCAACGGGTCGCTAGTCCCACCAATGACCTATACAATGCTTCATTCTAAGAAGAAATCTTAGAATGCTGCTACTTTTCATTTCAAATCCCGAGTCTAGTCTTAGGCACTTCTGGGGTATTACAGTTACTCCATCAATTTTCAGCTTAAATGTTCAGTATTTGAGTATGATGATTGCATTTCCCAGCTTTTTAGTATGATTTTCCAACATTCAAGGATGAATGTTTCCAAGGGGGAGATATTGTAATACTCGAAAGCCCTAAGATCATACCCAGGGATTAAAATAGAGAGAACAATATTTTCTGTATCAGGTCAGAGGACGAGTCGTCCAATGACCCGTGAGGTGCACCATGAGTTGTTAAGTGACTCGTGGGAAGGAGGGTCAACTTGGTAGAATTTTGGGATTTAGGGGTGACCATGGGTGAGACCACGAGTTTTGGTTATCACCACGAGTCGTCAAGTGGTCCATGGTCAAGTTGACTGAAGGATGAGGAGTTTGGACAGTGCATCTAATGGATAATCACCACAAGTGTCGGGCACACCACGAGTCATGATGTCCCTCATGGTCACTAGTGTTGACAAATTTCCAGTGCAAACAATGAGAAGCAGACCACGAGTCGTGGTGTGGGGAATGAGTCGTCCAGTCCCTCGTGGGGACTAGCAATGAATATTTCCCTATGAATTTATTAAGCGATTTTCTGTAATTTCTAAGTTCCTAAGGCCTATACTACGTCATTTTAAAGTCATAAAGATGTGTTTTAAGAGGGGTAAATTCATTCTAAGCCTATTCTCTTCCATGCATACAAGTCTAGAAGCTCCTAAGGGTGATTAAGCTTAGATTAATCAAGTTTGGTTCTCAAGAAAGCTGTGAAATCAGATTTCTACAGGTATGTAGGGTTATGAATGAGTGTATTCATCCACACCCATGCCCAATCCCTCTTCAATTTCATGAAATTCTAGTTGATGAATCTATGGGGTTTTAACCCAACATGTGAATTCTCTAAGTATCAATCATGGGTATGATCTATGCATGTTTCTAATGTTGACTTATGATTAATGGACATATTTTACAATGTTTTCAATTATAAATTATGTTTTCAAGTTTTATAAATTATGATGCCCATCCATGGAAGTGTTATATCCCGTAGAATCCCCAGCACTTAGATGACCTATTCCCACGTTGGTTAAGCATATTTGAAGGCCATAAGTGTGGGAGAAAGGCCCGGGGAAAGATCGGACGAAAAGCCTGTCGAACCATCGCGGAAGGAGCCGAGGCAGAGCCCCACCGCGATGGCAGCGTGTCACGGAGGAGGAGCCTCCGCGTTGGCTTCGTGACACGTAGGCCTTGTCCAGGCCCAAGTATATAAAGCCCCACTTCGGTTTTAATTGATAAAAATCCTTTAAAATTTCCAGAGAACAGAGGGCAACCGGCAGAGGGAGGAAAGGAACGAAGAAAATTAAATAATTTTCGTCCGATTACACTGCCAAACGCTGCCCAAACTCAAATTAATCCCAGATACCGAAGTATTTAGCAGCAGAGGGCATTCCTACGGATTCAGTTTCGTAAAATACGGCCGACGAATCGTCGAGCCACCGAGCTAAGGTAAGTGGAATTTCTCTAAATTAATGTCTATGTGTTCCTAGCTGAGAAGTGAATATTTCTCCCTTCTGGGCCGCTGAAAAACAGCGAGTTTCGGGCCGTCTTTCGATAAGCCTAAGTTTAGGCTATAAACTATATCGAAAGTGATGTTGCCTTTTGAAATAAAGTTGTATTTTGTGTTAATTGATATGTTTATGAATGCAGTTGGGAGAAAACAGTTGAAGTACCGGCCGAGTTCCGCCCGACAGACAAATAGCTCAGAGATAAGGTGTGTAAAGTTAGTTTCTTCGGCAATATAAGAAATATTGAGACAGTATGGTAATTTACAGACCAGTAGAATGTTCAGAAGCTGATTATTGTGTTATTATGAATATTAGTGCTATATGAGCAGTTTTGGGCTGTAACGTGTACGATACCTATCCGTATGATATAGATTCGAATGTAAGTGATTAAGATTGCTAGTATATTCAGTATGTGATGGAATATGCCCTGTTAAGATATGGTTGTGTTTAGCTGAAGTCTCGCGAAGTAGTACAGTATCCGTAAAGCATTTCAGACATAGCATAGCAACTAAATAAGGTTTGGAAAGCATGTTAGAAGTAGGAAACCATGTTAATACAGAAACTCAGTAAATAGCATAGCTTTCAGCAGAAACACCCGCTTGTACAGCCTTTGCTCCAGTACAGTTTGACAGGGAACTATATTCATATTTATACTTACCTGTCTCAGCATGTATCAGATACGTACAGATTGCTATGATTAGCTCAGTATGTGATTTATACGATACCCTACACCTGATAGTCTTAGCTTATGAGATACACAGACAGCATGATTAGTTGAGACCATTGTATTGATTGGGGTTGGATTACCTAGCATCCCTGACCGCCCAGGGTTAATAGCTGTATCGACTCGTCTGCCAGAGGACGAGGATACGTCGCTCTACAGAGTGATATGCCTTCCCGCAAGGAGACGAAGATGGGATGCCAGTTTCCCCATATTGTGCCTTGGTCGGCCCTTATACACCCCCGTCGAGCGGGTACGCCCGGGGTGTTGATTTAGAGTCCTTCGGACTCAGATACAGTTATAGTCAGGGGCTCAGCGAGCCCAACTGCATACCCAGCGACCGGCAGGATGCTTACAGCCACTATAGGAGATGGGATGACCGGGGTAGGGGCATAGATTCTGTGTTGATTGTACCTCCCGGCTTATGGGGGCCGGGTAAGGTTTGTGTGTGCTATGTTATGTTATTTCATGTTATGCCATGTTATGTTAGATACAAGTAGATCAGTAGTAGCACGATACGTTTCCAGGTATGACTCTTATCCTTCCCAGTAAAGATTGAGAGAAGGTATGATTTACATTATCAGACAATTAGTCTATTCTCTCTACTTTAGTTTCTTCAGTTATATTATTGTATTCAGATTTTGCTTCAGTTATTGCTTTACATACTCAGTACCAGCGGTACTGACACCCGGTGGGGCGCTGCATTACTTGCCTGCAGGTACTTATAGATGAGCAGGTGACACTACGTGATTCCTGTCAGCGATCGAGTATTCAGCTCCTGTCATCCGGAGACTGAATTCCAGAGGTGTATTTCAGTTCTTTTGTTATATAGTACGGGTAGGTCGGGGCCCTGTCCCGATCAGTTCTATTACCATTCCTAGAGGCTTGCAGTCTGTATATATTCCCTGTGGTCAGATGAGCCGGTCGTGTGGGGCCGTGCAGTTGTATAGTTGCCTTTACTCTTTCTTCCTTTTATGATGGCCGTGTGGGGCCATAGTTTGCCAGTAGTGGTGACCTTGCCGGTCACGTAGTTCTTTTCATGCGTTATAATTGAGTTGCAGATAACTAGACAGCATGGTGGCCTTGTCGGCCCGCATAGGCTCCTCTGAATTAGTATGTTTCTGGTCAGCTGCTAGTACAGGTACAGAAGGCTATAGGCCAATGGGCCGGGGGCTGTATTTACAGCCGTTATATAGCCCTTTGTTTCCAAAAATATGAGTTAGAGCCAGCCAGGCACTAGATGTGCCCAGGCTTAACGGTCCAGCAGGTCAGGTCCTAGTAGGGCACCAGGTCCAGTCATACCCCCGAAGGCGGGGTGTGACAAACTTGGTATCAGAGCAGGTCGTATCCCAGGGAGTCTGCAAGCCGTGCTAAGTAGAGTCTTGTCTATGGATGTGTTGTGCACCACATACTATAGGCAGGAGGCTGCGAGGCATGATATGATGGTTACCCTTCTTTCTCAGTCAGTCGTGCTTTAGAGCGGTACAGTATAGGGTTGAGTCCCTGAGAACTTACCGTATTTTCTGATTACAGATACAAAGGCAGATCAGCATTACCCTATCACAGGCAGAAGATCAGAAATAGCAACGGAAGAGAGCATCAATCAGTTACATGATAACTTCAGGAGCAGGAGGAGGTATCAGAGACCTCCCAGCGTGATACCTTTATTGGCATTACTCCTAGTATACGTTGATAACGTCAGAATAGGAAGTCAGAAGTATAATGTATAAGTGAGTTGAATTATTTATTAGTTATATGATATCTGGTTATGATTATAGATAAGGTCAGACCACCAGGTAAGTATAAGAAAGAGAGGGAAATGCAGGAATCCCAAATACATCTTTTTGGGTTTGATACAATTAAATGCTTTTACTTGTTGCAATAAGAAAATGGCTATTCCCACCTTTTGGTTTTGATACCAGTATAGTAGAAGGGCATAGAGATGGGGTTACCAAAGCATACAGTAAGTAAAGATGGGTTGATTGATCCTAGTAAGTGTTAGAAAGTATAAAGAGCCCCTAAGATTACGTAAGTTGTGCAGACCCTTATGACAATAAGCCAGTAGAGAAAGTAAGACTGTTAGCTTACCCGAAGTAGGGGTAACAGACCTGCTAGTGATGAATGCCTAATAATAGACAAGTTTGAGTCAGAAAAAGGCCAAGTCCGCCATATATGCTAACAGATAGCAAGACATACCTGTAAGATTATAGTTATGATCTAGTTGTAACATCGAAATATATAGAGGTCATGTGAATCAGATGGGCTTGAATATACGTCAGAAGAAGTATAGGCCGAGGCTTGATCAGTAATCTCATTAGTAACGAAAGGCAGGTACCTTGAACTCTAGAGTTCAGTTTAAGCAAGATGAGAGGAAGAAGCAGGAATGTCAGATCTTGTGGGGAAATTAGAACTACCCCGGATTGATAAAGTATTGTATTAAGGATTAAGCTTCGCGCTGACAGTAAGATCGCGATTCAGAATACCACAGTATGTCCGCTATGGAAAAGTTAAGAAGTTACCGATACAGCAATTCTAATCTAGTGTGGCCTAGAGATAAGGCCCAGCATATAGACATGGGCTCTCAGCATATGCTTAGTAAGGCTACAGGATTCAAATGTCGACCCCCACATCGCAAGAGTGGCGGAATTTTAAACAGCAGACAATAACTAGAATGTTTATGTTTGTTACTTTCAGAATGGGGTGACAATGCAATGAAATGATAAGTCAGGGCAAGAGATGGTATTAGGCCGTAGAAGCAATGTATCATGTACGATGTGAGACTCAGCAGAACCTGTCAGAGATTATGAACTACCGCAGAAATCAGTACATATTGTACGTAGCTAGCGATATATATGTATACAGATCATAGATATGTTGTGAGTGGCTGCCTATAAGGGCTACAATCACAGATGCTGATTAGTAATAGAGAGCCTATACAAATTGCATTGGGGGATCAAAAGAAAAGGACAAGAAAGAGGGAGAAGAAAGAAAGAAAAGAAGAAGAGAGAGGGCGGATTAAGTGTGAGTTACGTATGAAGTCATAAAAACTATCTCAGTTCTCAGTTATTAAGTTGATAGATTCATGTGTTGTTGTCGGATCTAGGCTCTAGGAGCTTACCAGAATTAATGGCCTAAAATAGATGGCTAGATAATAAGGGCGCAGTTAGACGGTCTATCGACCAGCTGGCGCCTGTATTAGCAGGGAGGCATCCCTGAAGATCGGTAACAGTAGCGCATGTGCTAGAACCAGGATTAGAGGCCGAATGGGCAAATTTCAGAGGTTAGCAATATCAGAATTGTTCTAGCATGTTAAGTGGTCATACGTCGTTTTCCCAGCCTTATAGGCAACAGTCGGCCGTAGCCAACCTAGCAGTTATTATGCGAAACACCCCATAAGTCAGCCGGCCACCCCAGTCAGAATACCCGTGGGTACCCCAGGGAAGGGTCCACATCAGTAGTCAGCGACATACTAGTATTTCAGCTGGTTTTTGTAAGATATTTAGATACAGGGCCCTAGCAGAAGGCCAGTATTTACAGAATAACTCATAAGACTGAGAATTCCCCAGGATAGCAGTATAAATCCAAGTGGATAGACACAAGGCATAAGAAATTGATAGTACCCTGCTAGCACAATGTTTATTAAGATCAGGGGATCAGTAGACTCCCCGTGAAGGTCCAGAGATTGATCGCCTGGGAGTAAGTTGAATAAGTCCAGCCTTACAGTGGTTTTAGCAAAATAACAGAGCAGTTAGATGCCCACGAGTTTGCGGTTATGCACGAACTATAAGTACTCAAGTAGGACAGTTAGAGCATTGCTAGACTACTGCCACATTCGGGTCATTCGACTATTCAGTTACTTAAGGTTATGCAGCCAGATCGTTAGAGGTCATGATCAATATCAGGACCCCCCTGATCAGATGCGGGCACATGGTGTGCAGATAGTTGTTCAAGATTACCTTAGCAACCAGTAGCCTTAGCATGCGGTCAGAAGGCCAGATAAAGCTTTAGTTATACCGGTAGATTACTTGTCAGATTCTCCAGTATAATAAACCAGTATGATTGTCAGTTATATGTTAACGTTTGAAAATGTGAATCTTAGTTGAGTTTAGTAGCCTTTTTGGTCACATTGTGTCGGAGGCTGGTGTACAGATAGATACCCAGAAAAATCAAAACAGTGAAGACATAGCCTAAACCTACCACCCTGATCAAAGTACGCAGTCCCTGCGGTTAGCCGGGCACTGCAGAGGGTCTGTGCAAGGATTTTTCCACCTTAGCAGCACCTTTGACTAAATTGACACAGAAGGCAGCAAAGTTTCAGTAGACTGAGGTGTATGAGCAGAACCTCCAAGAGTTAAAAGCCAGGTTAACATCAACTCCAGTGTTAGTATCGCCAGAGGGTTGGTGCAGCATGGTAAAGTAACAATTTATGCTTTCAGGCAATTGAAGGGACGTGAAAAGAATTATCTTACCCATGACCTGGAGGTAGTTGCAGTAGTTTATGCCTTAAAAAGCGAGAATTTGGTATCACCCGGGAAGGGCTAATACGGTAGTAGATGCCCTTAGCCGTAGATCTATGAGGAGTTGGAATACTTGCCGTCTGAACAGCGGGAATAGACCTGAGAATTTTACTAGTTAGCCGGTTTAGCCGTTCACATAGCAGAAATAACGGATAACAGAACGATAATACGGAATGTCGCAGCATTGTCGTTAGTGGTGGAAGTAAAGGAACGGCAGTATAGGAACTCTAGCCAGGTTCAATTTAAACATAAGATTCAGTAAGGAGAGATGACATATTTTCAGATAACCGGGGATGAAGTGTGGCGATATAAAGGCCGCATTGCGCTCCAGATATTTTGGGGCATCGTCAGCAGTTTATGAGCGAGGCACATTACGCCCGCTATTCTCTTCATCTCGATATGACAAAGAGGTACCACGACATTAAAGAGAACTACTGGTAGCCCAGTGTCCTAACTGCCAACAGTTGAAGGCAGAATATCAGAAACCAGACAGGTTAATTTAGAACATAGCTGTGCCTCTTTGGGAATGAGAAGCAGTGAATGTGGATTTTGTGGCAGGATTACCCTGTACCAGACACGGAAATGATTCTATTTGAGTAACAAGTGACAGATTGACAAAATCAACTCATTTCTTTCCAGTAAGAACTACTTTCTCGGCCGAAGATTATGCTGAGTTGTATATCAGAAAGGTAGTCAGATTACATGGAATACCAGTATCCGTTATTTCAGACAGAGGAGCACAATTTACAGTTAGATTTTGGCAATCATTTCAGAAAGGTTTGGGCACGCAGATTAATTTAAGCACAGCGTTCTACCCTCAGACAGATGAGTAGGCTGAGCGCACAATTCAGACGCTCGAAGACATGTTGCGAGCGTGTGTGCTAGATTTCAGTAATAGTCAAAATGAGCAGTTACCATTAGTTGAATTTGCCTCCGGAATTAGAATCCATGTATCCGGTCTGTTATGTAGCTATGCTAAGGAAATGCATAGGGGACCCGTCCAGAGTAGTCCCAGTCCAGAATATCCAGGTTACGAAGAAGCTGGCCTATGAAGAGGTCCCAGTAGCTATCCTAGACATATAGATTCACAGACTTCGCACTAAGGATATTACGTCTATCAAGATATTAGGATCAGACATCCTCGCTTATTACAGGCCTAGTCAGGTGATAGGTATGTCCGAATTATTACCTATGCAGTATCTTGTGGTTGTATGTCGGTAAATGATAAAGAAGAAGTGATATTTAGTTGTTCAGTGAATCTTAGAATATTGTGTGCAGTGCCTGTATTGGACTTTTCTGCATTTCAGGTTTTTGCTATAGTCCATGTTACAGGGGAAACTCTGCCGAAGTTTTTCCATAATGTAAATTTTTCCATATTCCAGAGGATTCGGAAAGTCCTCCAGATAACAGTGTACATTCGAGGACGAATGTTCTTAAAGGGGGGAGAATGTTATATCCCGTAGAATCCCCGGCACTTAGATGACCTATTCCCACGTTGGTTAAGCATATTTGAAGGCCATAAGTGTGGGAGAAAGGCCCGGGGAAAGATCGAACGAAAAGCCTGTCGAACCATCGCGGAAGGAGCCGAGGCAGAGCCCCTCCGCGATGGCAGCGTGTCATGGAGGAGGAGCCTCCGCGTTGGCTCCGTGACACGTTGGCCTTGTCCAGGCCCAAGTATATAAAGCCCCACTTCGGTTTTAATTGATAAAAATCCTTTAAAATTTCCAGAGAACAGAGGGCAACCGACAGAGGGAGGAAAGGAACGAAGAAAATTAAATAATTTTCGTCCGATTACACCGCCAAACGCTGCCCAAACTCAAATTAATCCCAGATACCGAAGTATTTAGCAGCAGAGGGCATTCCTACGGATTCAGTTTTGTAAAATACGGCCGACGAATCGTCGAGCCACCGAGCTAAGGTAAGTGGAATTGCTCTAAATTAATGTCTATGTGTTCCTAGCTGAGAAGTGAATATTTCTCCCTTCTGGGCCGCTGAAAAATAGCGAGTTTCTGGCCGTCTTTCGATAAGCCTAAGTTTAGGCTATAAACTATATCGAAAGTGACGTTGCCTTTTGAAATAAAGTTGTATTTTGTGTTAATTGATATGTTTATGAATGCAGTTGGGAGAAAACAGTTGAAGTACCGGCCGAGTTCCGCCCGACAGACAAATAGCTCAGAGATAAGGTGTGTAAAGTTAGTTTCTTCGGCAATATAAAAAATATTGAGACAGTATGGTAATTTACAGACCAGTAGAATGTTCAGAAGCTGATTATTGTGTTATTATGAATATTGGTGCTATATGAGCAGTTTTGGGCTGTAACGTGTACGATACCTATCCGTATGATATAGATTCGAATGTAAGTGATTAAGATTGCTAGTATATTTAGTATGTGATGGAATATGCCCTGTTAAGATATGGTTGTGTTTAGCTGAAGTCTCGCGAAGTAGTACAGTATCCGTAAAGCATTTCAGACATAGCATAGCAACTAAATAAGGTTTGGAAAGCATGTTAGAAGTAGGAAACCATGTTAATACAGAAACTCAGTAAATAGCATAGCTTTCAGCAGAAACACCCGCTTGTACAACCTTTGCTCCAGTACAGTTTGACAGTGAACTATATTCATATTTATACTTACCTGTCTCAGCATGTATCAGATACGTACAGATTGCTATTATTAGCTCAGTATGTGATTTATACGATACCCTACACCTGATAGTCTTAGCTTATGAGATACACAGACAGCATGATTAGTTGAGACCATTGTATTGATTGGGGTTGGATTACCTAGCATCCCTGACCGCCCAGGGTTAATAGCTGTATCGACTCGTCCGCCAGAGGACGAGGATACGTCGCTCTACGGAGTGATATGCCGTCCCGCAAGGGGACGAAGATGGGATTCCAGTTTCCCCATATTGTGCCTTGGTCGGCCCTTATACACACCCGTCGAGCGGGTACACCCGGGGTGTTGATTTAGAGTCCTTCAGACTCAGATACAGTTATAGTCAGGGGCTCAGCTAGCCCAAGTGCATACCCAGGGACCGGCAGGATGCTTCCAGCCACTATAGGAGATGGGATGACCGGGGTAGGGGCATGCTTCCAGCCACTATAGGAGATGGGATGACCGGGGTACGGGCCGGGGGCTGTATTTACAGCCGTTATATAGCCCTTTGTTTCCAAAAATATGAGTTAGAGCCAGCCAGGCACCAGATGTGCCCAGGCTTAACAGTCCAGCAGGTCAGGTCCTAGTAGGGCACCAGGTGCCAGTCATACCCCCCAAGGCGGGGTGTGACAGGAAGTTCATGAATGTTGAAGTCTATGATATATGTATTAAAGCATGATGAGATGTGTACGATAAAAGTATGGTTTCGAATTACCCTTGTCCTTGTTCATGTTTTCAAATGATCAAGTCTATGTCAAGCATGTTTATGTATTGGGAAAGCCCATATGATCAAATATTTTTTCATGATTTATCTAAACTTCATGTATTAGCTTACCACATGAATTTTGGAGTCTAGACTCCCACTATTTTCAACTTGTGGTATGGTTTGAGCCCAAGGCTATGTTTTCATGATTTATCTAAACTTTATGTATTAGCTTACCACATGGATTTTGGAGTCTAGACTCCCACTATTTTCAGCTTGTGGTATGGTTTAAGACCAAGGCTCCTCAAGTTATGGTTTCAGATTTATTCATGTATGTTATGAGTCAGTTTCGTCACTAGACGATAGTCCAGCTTCGTTGAAAAATGATGGAGAGCATATGCATATTTTTCGGAGTAGTGTCTAGCACCGAGTAGGCTAAGTATCAATCAACCCTAAGCCTTAGAACTATGTGCCAACGTAGGTATGTTCAGATTATTAGGACCTCCCTTATGAGCTTCCCTTACCCACAAGGGGCCTTCAGCTTGATATCAATATCATGGTAGCATCCTTAGCCCTGGCAAGGCTTTGGACGACTCTTCCCACTTAAGTATAATAGTCGGGACCACGTAAGCTCTATCATGGTAATGTCGATTATATGATGAGTCTCCCATTGTTCCTCATGATTTCAGTTATGCATGTTCATTAGTCATGATATTATGTTTTCACCAGGTTTGACCCAATGTTCAGTTTTACTTATGATTACTAGTTTTCAGCTTTGGGTAATTCGATTCAGTTATGATATGCAGTTATGTTTAAATCATGTTTTCAGATAACATGCAAGCCCTACTCTCAAACTCTTATGATAGATTGTTTTATGTTATGCATGATCACTGATTTTACTTACTTAGCGGTTCTACTTACCTTACGTACTCGGTACATTTCGCATACTGACTGCATATTCTATGCTGTATTGTTTCATGATACAGGCTTAGATGCTTCAGGCTTAGTCCCATCATTAGCCAGACTCTTAGTATTAGCATCCCCCCAGTCTCAGTTGGTGAGTCCTTATCTTCCGAGGGCCCTTTATTAATTTTATTTAGTATTTTCAATTTCAGACTATAGTGAGTTAGTTGGGGTTCTTGTCCCATCAACTCGTCAGTAGTAGAGGCTTTTCAGACATAGCATGTAATTAGCTTTAGCCTTGTGTTATCCATTCAGATGTTATGAAATTCTCAAACTTCCTCTATATTAAATATGTTAGAATTCCTCTTGATTATATTAAGTTTAGATGTCATGTTCATGCCATGGGTCAACTTGGAGCCTCTCGGGGTTCTTTGTCCTGTGTCTCAATTCGGGCCTATGTTTGGGTCATGACAACCCAAGTTACTTTGATTCCCTAGAAAAGTATGTCTTGGGGTTTTAATCTATACATGAATTCTCACATGTCTTTCTTGAATTTGAAGGCCCTCATCATAGATAGCTCTGTATACTTATGATTTCCCTCTCAAACTCAAGATTTATGTCTATGATATGATAGTAGCATGATTTCTAAGACTCCACCATGATTTAGCACTATTTTCGAAATATAGCCTTTTGAAATAACTAGATGAGTTTATCATGATTTTAGTATAGATGTTTAAATTATGATTCAAATTTATGAGTTTCCATGAATATAGAACACATGATTTATATTACGCGTTTGGCCTATGATTCTATGAATTCAGTATGATCAACATGTTTATGGTTAGTTGGACTCTCAGGTCTCTTGTTAGCTGAAAGTATCCCTGACTAGTCCCAGAACCTCGGTTCCCTTAAAACTCTCATGTCTCTTGATATTAGAGAGTAGCCCCGGCTAGATAGATAATATCAGTTTTAGCCTTCCGTGTTTGTATAGTAATGGTCGTTAGACTCTCGGGTTTTCCTTGTTAGATAAAGTGATTCCAACTAGTCTTAGGACATCAACATCATATTTATCAGTTGTATGTACCCTTATGTTTAGTTGGGAGTAGCACTTAGCACCGAGCATGCCAAGGTCCTGGCATACCTAGGTCTCAAAACTACGTGCCACCATAGGATAAGGGATTCTCAGTAATAGAGAATGTTTCCCTTAGCCCGAGGAAAATGAGATCCTCATTATTTGAGTGTGTCTCCTATTCGGTGCGTTTGTTGGGGTTATAAAACCGACACGCAAGTGCACGTGGTCGAACAAGTAGTAAGTGGCTTTAGTAAGCCAAGTATCGATCCCACAGAGACTTGGGATAGGTGCAATTTGCTCAAGTATACTGTATTTTTACTTCTAAATATGCTGACAACTAAATAACCAAAAATTGAAAAAATTGTTTTATAAATTTTATACTAAACTACAAACAATTATCTACTTTGAATTTGGACTATGGATAAAAGCATGCCGAGGTTAAAGAACATGTAATGAAACTGATTATCATCATAAATTGGTTAATCCTTTCTTCCAGTTGCTAGCCAAGAACAATTGCAAAGAGATTAAAACTCTCTTATTTAATCTCACTAAAGAATCATGAACCATCCGTCTACATTTCTGTGATAAAATGCAATTCATGTTCTAGCCATACAATTCCGGTTCCTAAATTGACTAATACAACTTTCAAGTATATTTCTATCAGGAAAGCACATCAAAACTCAATTTTCCCAAATCAAGTAAAGAACAATATCCTATTAATTCACAACTTTCCAATTTCGTGCTCTCTTGAGTGAAATCGGACGTTTTAGATGTACATTAATGTAGGCCACACACCAATGCAGTAAGAACAAGAATTAATAGAACAACATGGAAGAAAAAGATGAAAAACCATATAATCAATAATCAAAATTCATCACAAGTGTTCATAACCTCAGCAAGGAAGGGAATTAGCCACTCATTTGTGGATTAATCATCCTAAAACAAGTGTTAATCATACAAACAATTGAATTAAAGAAGAAAGAAAGAGAGAAAAAACCCTGAACTTTTCGTCCCTCAACTGCCTGTAACCCACGTCCTTGCTCCACCAAGTCTGAATTATGAAAAATACACTTAAGTGTTCTATTTATACTAGTGGAAATTTTTCCCGGAATAATGAGCAACGTGTCACGGAGTGCATCGCGGAGCACTGCCTCCGTGACACGCCGTGAACGCGGACCCTCACTGGAACTGGGTTGTAATGGAAGCTATGGAACTAGTATATATTGAATTAGCCAATAATAACCACTAGCATCCTTAAGTGCCTTTGCCACACATTCCCATCAACTCATGGACATTATTTCTCTCTTTTCTTTTTTCATCATCCCATTCTTGATGATTTACCTTAGTATGGTCCATTTCATTAAGCACACTCGACACAATAACAAAGGTTATTCATGCACCTTCATTATCGTCTATTTATAACTAGTGCACCTTCAACCTTTTCTTTTCTTCCCTCACTTTGCTTTTCGTTTTCTTTTCACCATTTTCACTCTTTGACACTTTGGGAAAATTATTTTCTCTTCTTAAACGCTTAAGAGTTTTGTATAGACTTTACGGCTAATGAAGAGAAGGAACTAAGCTCAGTTTAAGCTTTTTGGACAAAAGAAAGAAATAATAGGCTAAAGGCTCAATGGGCTGACTAGGGTATACAATCACAGAAATGGGGAGTATGACAAGAAAAATAGAAACTCTCGGTTAAAACAAAGAAATGCCTACATCCTTTCCGACAACACACCTCCTTCATTTTGTTTTGTACACACACCAGGCAAGTTCTAGACACTTCACAATAGCATGGAATATCAACACCTCACTTCACACTTTATGCACATGCTCGATTCAAGATGTATTCACAGACTCTTCAATCATCTAATTACATGAATTCAAACATTAAGCCTCAATCACACCGAATCGAACTCTACAGCCTAGGTATCTCAACATATTTACAAGATTGCATGCTTTCATACGAATCACCTTTGCATTTTGAATATTAGGTACAACACGCAACCAAAATTTCGCAACCATATAGTAAATACAGGTTTTGGGATGCAATCCACCAAAGAAAAATGAAAAATAATTGGAAAAAAAAACTACTCCTGCCGACTACATTTCCCTTAAGACGGCCGTCATCCATCCATCATAGGGAACAGTCACTACTTAAGACGTCGGTTCAATGGGACCATTCTCGGTAAAAGAACCGAAAACAAACGCCTAGAAACCCAAAATTAAAAAAAGTTGACAAATTTGTAAAATAAAAGAAAAATTTATGTACACAATATTTTAAAGAAATTTTTTTTAAAAAAAATTATCGATCATTTCGATAAACAAAAATATTTACAGAATCAGAATTAGCTAGCAACCATTCAACAACACACAACAATTTCACAAATATTTACAAATACAGAACAATTTGAAAATTCACAAACACAGGGACACACAACATACAAAAATACAGAGGAGAACATACAAACAAAACAGCCCAGCCCAACACCTAACTACTCCCACCCCACACTTAAACCGAACACTGTCCCCAGTGTTCACAAAAATTAAATAGCACAAAATCGGGTGGTGGAACTCCCTGACCAGTCAAAGTATTCCACTTCTTCATCAGGTGCTGCTGCCTCATCTCCCATGTCCGAGTTGCCTCCGTCGTCGTCATCAGACTCCACATCGGAGTCCTCCCGACGTGTCTCCTCGTCCGTGGGGACATCATCGTCAGTGGGCTCTACAAAGGTTGGCCCCACTCGGCATAGAGCCCTGGCGTTTTCGCCAAACGGGTAATCTAGCTCGAGCTGCCATAGCTCCTCCTCCGTGGCTGGTCTCCCACCTATCTTGAGCTGGAGCATTTGCATCCCATACATCCGCGCCATGTACTGGTCATCACGAGCATGTCACTCGCCAAGTGTCAGCACTGGCCCGTGGGTGGTGTCGGGAGCCTTAGTTTTGGTCACATCCAAGGCCCGCCGCTCCAACTGTGGGATATAATCCAAAGCCTTCTCCTCGACATCGAGGCCACTGAGAAAGGTGGTGAGTAGTCCACCGAAACCATACCTGTGGCCCTGGTGTAATCGGGCTCTCTTCATGGCAGATATAATGACCGCCCCGACATTTATCTCCAGCCCTTTCATCAGGGCGTACACCAGGCAAACACGGTCCCGGGTCACATCAGTCATGTGTACCCCCGGGATTAAGCATGAGCAGACTATCTTCAGCCAGATTCGGGCTTCCCTATTCATTTGAGAATATGGCAGAGTCTGGTGGTAGCCCCTTATTTTATGTCTGCTCCATCTAGCTGTGGATCGGGCCCCACACAGTGTGCGTCTGATGTCAGCATACGGTGGGGTAATGTTCAGCTGGCGGAGAACGTGGGCGTCTGTGTCCCGCGCTCCTATGATGGCATTGAGTTGGTGGGGTTCCAGAGTGACTATCTGCCCTCTGATCTTGATGGTGTGGCTTCTGATTGACGGGTTCCAATTAGCATAGAACTCTCGGACCAGGTGCAGGTTGCATTCTTTGGGCTCCTGAAATATGAAACCGAGCCCAGCTGCCTCGATCCAGTGAACCATTCTGGGGAACTCCTGTGCTAATGGCTCCCGTGCTATATGCTCCTCGGGGAAATATTTGTTCTCTTTGTGCTTGGCATACCACTTTTTCCCCTCGTCAGTCACCCATCTCGTTCCATATTGGCGGCGCTGGCCGCGTGGAACTGCTGGTGCAGCTGGGACTGCTGTGCCCAGTCAGAGTCTTTTCCTTCCGGTGCCTGAAGTTGATGCACCTTTTCCTTTATCTTGTCGGCTTGCCATTTTTACCTGTCAACCCAAGTAAACAGGATCAACGTTAAGCTAAATAAATATTAACTTCGGCTAAGGTCGGGTTACGCTAAATTACCCTACACTTAGTCCTTAGTTACAATTATAACCTATGGCAAGAATAACTTTATTTACACAAAACAACCAGCTATACGATCATGCTTAGTGCGTTTAAAAAGAAAATTCGATGGTATAACTTCTGCGTACTACTCAGTCTTCGTACAGCTAATCACAATTCCTACCATCGCAAACATTTTAGCCCTCGCACTTAGCAAAGTAAAAAAAGAAACAAAAATAACAACAAAAATTTATATACATTAACCTATCCAACCAATCAAATACAAACAATTTTCAACATTTCCCCCAAACCCGAGAATTCGTCGTCTATTCACATCCTAACACTTTGTACAACGACTCATCTCATTCAACACGTACAACCCGGCATACAATTTATGATTTCAATACATTTCTAACTTCAAATTCAACAACAAGACCTAGAATTGATTTTTGCAATCAAATTCAAATAATTTATGCAATCGACAAGTTCAAACAATCATAACGACATCCGAACAATTATCAATCAACAAATAACTTGAATTCATGCTTAATTTCTACTTAGGGAGATTTAGTTCACCTCTCATGCTTAAAATCAGAAATTCGACAAAAACTTGAGAGGGAATCGGAAAACATACCTTGTAGTTGAATAATCGAAGAAAACTCGGTAAATTGTTGCCTTAAGCCTTGGCACGTTGGTGGGAGAGGGGTTTTGGGATGTTTGGTCGCGGAGGAAATCGAAAATGAGGGGAAAAGGGGAGTTTTTGGGGTTTAAAAGGTAGAAAAACACGCGGGTCACCCGGCAACCCGGTGTGACCCGTCGCGATATACAAGGCAACATGTCACGGAGTGCATCGCGGTGCACTGCCTCCGTGACACGGAGCCATCGCGACAGCATACGGGAAATTTTTAAAATTTTCGGGTTACACCTCAACGTGTCATGGAGGGTAACGCGGAGGTCCTCCTCCATGACACGGAGCTATCGGCCCAGCTCACTGTCTTCTACATTTTATTAATTTTTCATACCTCGACTTTTCCTTCACGATTCCGTGCACATTTTTTCTCCGTTTGACCTGAAAATCATCTCACTGTATAAAATTGGTTAGACTAATTGGTTTCACCTAACTAAAAATAAAAAATACTAACTAAAACGAAAAATTTTGTAATCAATCAAGAACAAGAAAAAGAAAAATCTATTTACACTTTGCAAAATGAAAGAAAAAATTTTCACGGGTTGCCTCCCATGCAGCGCCTGGTTTACCGTCACGGCTCGACGTCATTTAAGCTCAATTGTCCGCTAGGGTGATGGACGATTTCTCTCGATCACTGTCCTCCCCCCAGTAGTGCTTACACCTATCTGGTGGTCTTCCCATTAACTCTCGGGAATGCTTCATCTGCTTAGCATTACCATGATCAATCACATTGATCACCGAGAGTTCTTCATGCACCATCGGGAGCTTGGGTGCTTTATACACATCGAACACCTCTACCTTATCGTGTGCTCGCATTGTGAGTTGCCCCGTAGCTACGTCGATTAATGCTTTCCCGGTTGCCAAGAAGGGTCGTCCCAAAATAAATGGGACTTCCGCGTCTGGTTCAAAATCCAGAACAATAAAATCTACCAGGAAAATTAGGGAGCCAACTTGCACTAGAACATCCTCAACAATGCCATCCGGCCTAGCTAAGGATCGATCCGCCAACTGCAAGATTACGGTTGTAGGTCTAGGACTCCCTAGACCCAACTTTCTGAATACCGAAGATGGCATCAGATTTATGCTCGCTCCCAGGTCACACAATCCACGAGCTCGGATGCTCTGCCCAATAGTAAGCTGGATAGTAAAACTCCCAGGGTCTTTTAACTTTGTGGGCAGTCTGTTTTGGATCCGGGAAGTGCACTCCTCCGTTAAAGCCACCGTGGCATACTCAGTCAACCGACTTTTGTTGGCCACGATGTCCTTTATGTACTTGGCATATTTAGGCACTCCCTGCAAGACATCAACAAGAGGTAAATTATCATGTACCTATTTAAGCACCTCAATGAATTTCTTGAAACACGCCTGCTCCTTGTGTTTCTTGAGTCGTTGAGGGAACGGGGGTGGAGGTCTTTCTGATTCAGCTTCTTTGGTCTTCCCCCTTTCCGAACTTTGCTCCCCCTCAACTTCTGCTGCTCCCGAGTGTTGAGGTGGTCTTTCTGGTTCCACCTCCTTGAGCTGCAAACCACTCATTGTGGTCACTGCATTTACCTGCTTCGGATTCGGATCCGTGTCGCTCGGCAGTCCTCCTCTGGGCCTTGTATTTTGGGCACTAGCAAATTGCCCAAATTGATACTCAAGAGCCTTAGTCGCTAACTGGTTATTTTTCACTTCGGCTGCCAATTTAACATAGTCAGCCTGCAATTGCGCTTGGTTAGCGATCATGGTCTTGAACATCTCCTCAATGCTGGGTGATGGTGGTGGAGGAGGTGCATTGTTATTTCTGAATTGAGATTGGTAGTTCTGTTGCCCTCCTTGATTCCTCTGCACACCCTGACCCGAACTTTGGCCTTGATGGTTGTTGCTACCCCATGAAAAATTTGGATGGTTCCTCCAATTTGAATTGTAGCTACTCCCATACTGCTGATGATTTCTTTGTGCATTCCCCACAAAGTGTACCGAGTCAGGATTGGCTCCACAGCACTCAGCTGAGTGCTCACTGCTTCCACACACTTCACACCACAATTGCTAGACTGCATTAACTGGAGCTGAAGGCTGGTTCAATGCCATGTTGCTGAAGTGGTTGTTCAATTGATTTTGCAAGGCAGCTATCTGTGCAGCGATAGCTGTAAATCCATCCACTTCAAGCACTCCTGCTGCTTTCCTTGTTCCACTTCGTGATGAATCAGCATTCCATTCTGGATTGCCCTGTGAAATCCAGTTTAGCAAGGTGTATAGCTCCTCATAAGTCTTTTCCAGCGCTTGCCCTCCAGCTGCTGAATCCAGCAATATTTTGGTATGGGGTTCCAAACCCTCAATAAATGTGTGCACCAACACGTCATTGGACTGATGATGATGAGGACAGTCCTGCAACATGGATTTAAATCTCTCCCAGGCTTGATATAAATTTTCTCCCTCCCTCTGTTTGAAACTTAGAATTTGACTTCTAAGTCTTGCTGTTTTGCCAGAGGGAAAAAACCTTATCAAGAACTTTCGTGCAAGATCATTCCACGTTGAAATAGAATTTGGTGGCTCAGCTTTCAACCACCTCTTGGCTTCTCCGAGTAATGAGAACGGAAATAATGTAAGCCGAACATAATCAGGTGACACTCCAGCGGGTATATAAGTGTCACTTATCTCCAAAAAGTTTTGGAGATGCTGTTGTGGGTCTTCATGAGGGAGACCGGTAAATTGCCCGCTTGTGTGCAACAATTGCACCATATTTTGCTTGAGTTCAAATCTCCCTCCAGGCTCTGGTTTGCGGATACTGGATGTAACATTATTGGCATGTGGGATTGCCACCTCGCGAACCGGCCTTGCTGCTGCTTCTTCGGGCACTAACACTGCCCTTACTACCGGTGGATTTTGCTACTCCATAATGGTCTGTCTGAGCAACTGCAACTTTCTTTGTAGAGCTTCTCTTCTTTTACTGTGAAATATACGTTCTGGCTCTATATAAGATTCCACCAGCTCTTTGTCTCTTACCAGTGTTCACAGCAATTAAGTCTGCAAAATACAGGCTAAGACCAAGTTGTCAACACTTAAGAAAAGAAAATAAAAATACAGTAAAATTAACACTTGATACAAATTCACCAATTGCCAAGTCCCCGGCAATGGCGCCAAAAACTTGTTCGGTGCGTTTGTTGGGGTTATAAAACCGACACGCAAGTGCACGTGGTCGAACAAGTAGTAAGTGGCTTTAGTAAGCCAAGTATCGATCCCACAGAGACTTGGGATAAGTGCAATTTGCTCAAGTATACTATATTTTTACTTCTAAATATGCTGATAACTAAATAACCAAAAATTGAAAAAATTGTTTTATAAATTTTATACTAAACTACAAACAATTATCTACTTTGAATTTGGACTATGGATAAAAGCATGCCGAGGTTAAAGAACATGCAATGAAACTGATTATCATCATAAATTGGTTAATCTTTTCTTCCAGTTGCTAGCCAAGAACAATTGCCAAGAGATTAAAACTCTCGTATTTAATCTCACTTAAGAATCATGAACCATCCGTCTAAATTTCTGTGATCAAATGCAATTCATGTTCTAGCCATACAATTCCGGTTCCTAAATTGACTAATACGGCTTTCAAGTATATTTCTATCAGGAAAGCACATCAAAACTCAATTTTCCCAAATCAAGTAAAGAACAATATCCTATTAATTCACAACTTTCCAATTTCGTGCTCTCTCGAGTGAAATCGGACTTTTTAGATGTACATTAATGTAGGCCATACACCAATGCAGTAAGAACAAGAATTAATAGAACAACATGGAAGAAAAAGATGAAAAACCATATAATCGATAATCAAAATTCATCACAAGTGTTCATAACCTCAGCAAGGAAGGGAATTAGCCACTCATTTGTGGATTAATCATCCTAAAACAAGTGTTAATCATACAAACAATTGAATTAAAGAAGAAAGAAAGAGAGAAAAAACCCTGAACTTTTCGTCCCTCAACTGCCTGTAACCCACGTCCTTGCTCCACTAAGTTTGAATTATGAAAAATACACTTAAGTGTTCTATTTATACTAGTGGGAATTTTTCCAGGAATAATGAGCAACGTGTCACGGAGTGCATTGCGGAGCACTGCCTCCGTGACACGCCGTGAACACGGACCCTCACTGGAACTGGGGGTCTGGGAAATCAAACACCAACGTGGCACGGCGTGCAACGCGGAGGCTAGCCACCGTGCCACGGAGCAGTCGCGAACCTCCACTGGAAATTGATGAATTTTCACCCTCCAGGTAGAATGCCTCCGTGATGGCAGCGTGACACGGCTCCATCGCGGAGCCCCTTTAATTTGTGCAGTCCAATGCCTTGTCCCTTGCTCGCATCCAAGTCCAACTCCGATATCATCCAACATGCATTTTAGCTCCTCGAAATCACATTTTACCTACAAAACAATGCTAAACATGTTGGTTAGTATAAATTCACATTTTATTACCAATTACATGAAAATGTATATGCATTGCTAGATAAACAAGGCGAAAATGGTACTTTTGAGTATCACTTGGGCATATAAATCTGCCCAAGATCATCTCCCTTGCCTCGGTGGGCGCAAGCAAGGGTCATCATTATTAGAGATAGTTGCCCTGTGTCAGAGTGTGATATCATGCCAGTCCGAGTTCTTACCCTTGGCAAGGTATGAACACCCTCTCAACGGGGGTTACAGGTTGGACTCCATGAGGCTTACATTGGAGTTTATCGGTTAAGAGGCTCTTCCATAGTCTGGTTCAAATTCAATCTTAGTATAGTTCAGTATCAGTTATAGTTTTTAGTTCATGATTTCAGATTTAATCTTCATTACATGTATATGATCCTTAAATCAGCTTTACTGTATTTTGTGTTAAATGTTTTCAAACTAGAACTTTATGTCAATACCTATGTATCACAGATAGGGTCATTATATTTCATCTCAGTTATGCCTTCAGTTATGTTTTAGTTTAGTCTCTCTCAATATATATGCATGTTTCTAGTTTCATTTACATTTCCCATTATACTCAGTACATTCCAAGTACTGACCACATACTTTATGTGCTATATCATTTTATGATATAGATCTAGGTTTTCAGACTTAGCCTCGCGGTTAGACACACTCCATTTTCTCTCAACTGACAGTGGTGAGTCCTTATCTTTCGAGGATAGGATTCATGATTTTCCTTATTTTAGTCTTATCTTAGTTTTAGATTTTGGAGTTAGCTGGGGACTTGTCCAAAAAACTCATCACATTAGTAGAGGCTTTCAGACAGCGCAGTGATAGATTCAGCTTTTGACTCAGTGTTATTAATAAGTTATGTTCTTACGTGTATGATTTGCTATTTTCAGTTAGCTTCCGCTCAATTATGTTCTATTAATTGTTGTTATGTTAGTATTATGCTATGCCATGGGTTAGCTTAGAGCCATTCATAGTTCTAGGTCCCGTGTCTCGATCCAAGGTCCTAGCTCAGGTCGTGACAAACTTGGTATCAGAGTATTAGGTTTAGAGTGTCCTAGGGAGTCTAAAAGTCGCATTAAGTCGAGTCTTTTTCATGGTGTGAAATGCTCCACACTTATGAAAAAAGGCAATGAGACATTTTTAGAAAAAATCCCCTTTCTTCATGATTCTTATCATGTGTAGAGTATGAAATTCTAGAAGTTCCTCTTCTAACTCGTGCTTTACGCATTCGCAGATAATGCCTCACAGATGAAAAAATAGAAGGAGAAACGGTAATGGGCACCAATAAGCCACACCAGCCCTAGCTATTACACCCCGTAAATTCTTGACATTTAGATGGCCTATTTGCATGTTGATTAAGAGTTTTAGAATGCCATACATGCTAGAAAAAGGCCCGGGGAAGACTGTACAAGCGCCACATCGAACCGTCACAAGAGGAGGCCGAGCGGACCCCCTCCGCGATGGCAACGTGCCACGGAGGCCGTCCCTCTACGATGGCCAATGTGCCACGGAGGGGCTGTCTAGGCTCAAGTATATAAACCCCTCCACTTCGGTTTTATTTCATTCTAACTCATAATTTCTAGAGAGAAACCAGAAAACAAAGGGTATGAGAGATTTATTCGAAATTCCATCTGTTTACGCTATTAAACGCGGTCCAAACTCGAATTAATCTTGGGTAGTGAAGTATTAAGCTGCCGGGAGCAATCCTGCGGAGTTAGTTTCGTGAAATTCAGCCGGTGAATCATCGTCCTACCGAGCTAAGGTAAGTTGAATTGCTCCAAATTAGTGTCAATATACTCCTAGCCCTAAAGTGAGTATTTCTCCCTTCTAGACTTCCGAGAAATAGTGAGTTTCCGGCTGCTTTTCGATAAGTCAAAGTTTGGGCTATATATATATATATATATATATATTCAAAGTAGCATTTTCTTCCGGAATATTGATGAATTTAGTTATAATTGCTATGAATGTGAATACAGTTGGAAGAAATAGCTGAATATTGGCCGAGTTACGCCAGTTAGCCGGAAAGCCGACAACTGAGGTATCTAAAGCTAGTTTCTTCGGCAAGTTAGTAATTCTAGTATAGTAAAATAGAATAAATTCCATAAGGAAGTTCCAGAAGCCGAGTATTAAGTATGTTTGTATTATTATGTCATATCCAGTATAAAAGTCAGTAAACCAGCATCTGACAGCAACATCTTATCCCAGACTCAGTTTAACTCGGTATTAGATTCAGTTTAGTTCAGCCAGAGATTCAGAATAGAGTATCAGAACATGAACAGTATTACAGATTTATTATACATGTTATATGTGATTATTGTTGTTTGTTGAGACCTGATTGTATTATGTGGGCACCCTTAGAGCTTCCTTGTCGCCCCAGGGTTAATAGCTGTGTCGACTCGCCCACCAGAGGGTGAGGATACGTCACTCCAAGGAGTGGCATGTCGTCCGCAGTAGGACAAATATGGGATGAAGCATTCCCCATAGCAGGCTGATTAGCATTATAGCACACCCTGTCGAGTGCTCTCGCCCAGGGCACAAATTACAGATTACAGATACAGATATCAGATTATAGTTACAGAAGTCCTCCGGACTCAGATACAGTTATAGTCAGGGGGCCCAGAGAGCCCAAGCTCCATACCCAGGGGGCCGGTGGGGTGCTCGTAGTTATTAGGTGAGTGGAGTGAATTTATTTTTGGATGGTTTGACCTGGGTAGGGGTATATAGATTGCGTGTTGATTGGCACCTTCCGGCTTATGGGGGCTGGTATAGGTTCTTGTATGCTATTGATCTTGGGCAGATTTATATGCCCAAGTGATACTCAAACGTATCATTTTTACCTTGTTTGTTGTGCAATGTGTATATAATATCATGTAATTGGTAATAAAATGCGAATTTATACTAATCAACATGATTAGCATTTGTTTTGCAGATAAAGGTGATTTTTAGAAGCTAAAATGCATGTTGGAACTATGTCGGAGTTGGACTTGGATGCGAGCGTGGAAAAGACCTTGGAATGCAGGATTTATAGGGGCTCCGCGATGGCTCCGTGCCACGCTACCATCGCGGTAGCACACTGCCTGAGCATGAATTAATTTGGCAATTTCCAGTGTACCTGCGCGTCAGCTCCGTGGCACGGAGATAGGCCTCCGCGATGGCCTCCGTGCCACGTTGAGGTTAAATTACCGGACCCTGGAAATTCCAGTGAGGGTCCGCGTCCACGCCGTGTCACGGAGGCAAGGCTCCGCGTTGGCCTCCGTGACACGTTGCTTGTTATTCCGGGAAAAATTTCCCACTAGTATAAATAGCACACTTAGGTTTATTTTAATTAGTTTTTTAGTTTTTAGACTGAGTTCAGAAGTGGAGAGCAGGAACGTGGGTTAGTAGCAGTTGAAGATTGGAAAAGCTAAGGGATTTCTTCTCTTCTTTTCTTCTTTCTATCAATTGTAAGTATAATTTACACTCATTTTAGGATGATCAATCCAAGAATGAGTGGCTAATTCTCTTTCTTGCTGAGGTTTTGAACATGTGTAATGAATTTTGATTGTAAATGATATGGTTTTATTCTTCTTCTTTAATGTTGTTCTATTAATTCTTGTTCTTTACTGCATTAGTGATTGGCCAACATTAATGTATATCTAAAAAGTCCAATTTCACTCGAAAGAGAAAGAAATTGGAAAGTTGTGAATTAATAGGGTATTGTTCTTAACTTGATTTGGGAAAATTGGGTTTTGATGTGCTTTCCTGATAGAAATATACTTGAAAGCCATATTAGTCAATTTAGGAACCTGAATTGTAGTGCTAGGTCATAAATTGCATTTGATCACAGAAATGTAGACGGATGGTTTATGATTCTAAAGTGAAATTAAATACGAGAGTTTTAATTTCTAGGCAAATGTTCTTGGCTAGCAACTTGAAGAAGAGAATTAACCAAAATTATCATGATTATCAAGTTCATTACTTGTTCTTAACCTTGGCATGTTCATATCCATTGTCTGAATTCACAAGTAAATAGTGTTATTAATTGAAGTATATAGTTTAGAAACAAAAACTCAATTAACCCTTGGTTATGTTGTTGTTAGCATAATTAGAAGTTAAATAGAAATATAGTAAATTAGGCAATTTTACATATCTTGAGCCTCCTTGGATCGATACTTGGCTACTTAGCCACTTTATTACTTGTTTGACCACGTGCACTTGCGTGTCAGTTTTTACCCGTAGCCCAAAGCACCGAGCAAGTTTTTGGCGCCGTTGCCGGGGAGGCTAGGCGATTTGTAAAATTTTGTTTAGTGTAAATTTACTGTATTTGTATTTTTACTTTCTTAAGTGTTAACAACTTGGTCTTAGCCTGTATTTTGCAGATTTTGTTTCTGTGAACACTGTCAAGGGACAAAGATCTGGTGGAATCTTACTTAGAGCCTGAACGGGAATTTCATAGTCAACGTAGAGAAGCTCTTCGAAAGAAGCTGCAGTTGCTTAAATAGTCTATGATGGAGCAACCAAATCAACCAGTTGTTAGGGCAGTTTTAGCACCCGATGAAGCAGCAGCAAGGCCGGTTCGTGAGGTGGCAATCCCACACGCTAATAATGTACATTCTAGCATCCGCAAACCAGAGCCTGGAGGGAGGTTTGAATTAAAGCAGAATATGGTGCAACTTTTGCACACAAGCGGGCAATTTACCGGTCTCCCTCACGAAGATCCACAACAACATCTCCAGAACTTTTTGGAGATAAGTGACACTTATATACCCGCTGGAGTGTCACCCGATTATGTTCGGCTCACCTTATTTCCATTTTCCTTACTTGGTGAAGCCAAGAGGTGGTTAAAAGCTGAACCACCCAACTCTATATCAACGTGGGATGATCTTGCACGGAAGTTTCTTATTAGATTTTTCCCTTCTGGTAAAACAGCCAGACTTAGGAGTCAAATCCTAAGTTTTAAACAGAGGGAGGGAGAAAATCTATATCAAGCCTGGGAAAGATTCAAATCCATGTTGCGGGACTGTCCTCACCATCATCAGTCCAATGAGGTGTTGGTACACACTTTTATTGAGGGTTTGGAACCCCACACTAAAATTCTGTTAGATTCAGCAGCTGGAGGGCAAGCGCTGGAGAAGACCTATGAGGAGCTGTACACTTTGCTCAACCGAATTTCACAAGGCAATCCAGAATGGAATGCAGATTCTTCAAGAGGTGGAGCAAGGAAAGCAGCTGGAGTGCTTGAAGTGGATGGATTCACAGCTATCGCTGCACAGATAGCTGCTTTGCAAAATCAGTTAAACACTCACTTCAGCAATATAAATTTGAACCAGCCTTCAGCTTCAGTCAATGCAGTTCAACAGATGTGGTGTGAAGTGTGTGGTAGTAGTGAGCATTCAGCTGAATGCTGTGGTGCAAATCCTGATTCTGTTAACTTTGTGGGCAATGCACAGAGAAATCAACAGCAGTTTGGTGGTGGCTACAACTCAAATTGGAGGAACCATCCGAATTTTTCGTGGGGTAGCAACAATCAACAAGGCCAGAGTTCAGGGCAGGGTATGCACAGAAACCAAGGAGGGCAACAAAATTATCAAGCTCAATTCAGAAATCATAATGCCCCTCCTCCACCACCATCACCGACTATTGAGGAGATGTTCAAAACCATGATCGCTAATCAGGAAAAATTGCAGGCTGACTATGTCAAATTGGCAGCCGAAGTGAAGAACAATCAATTGGCGACCAAGGCTCTTGAATATCAGTTTGGGCAATTTGCTAGTGCCCAAAATACTAGACCCAGAGGAGGACTACCTAGCGACACGGATCCAAATCCAAAGCAGGTAAATGCAGTGACCACGAGGAGTGGTTTACAATTAAAGGAGGTGGAACCAGAAAGACCGCCTCAAAAGTCAGGAGCAGCAGATGTTGAGGGAGAGCAAAGTTCTGATAAGGGGAAGACTAAAGAAGCTGAACCAGAAAGGCCTCCACCCCCGTTCCCTCAACGACTTAAGAAACACAAGGAGGAGGCGTGTTTCCAGAAATTCATGGAGGTACTTAAACAGGTACATGTTAACTTACCTCTTGTTGATGTCTTGCAGGGAGTGCCGAGATATGCAAAGTATATTAAAGACATCGTGGCTAACAAAAGTCGTTTGACTGAGTATGCCACGGTAGCTTTAACGGAGGAATGCACTTCCCGTATTCAGAATAGGTTGCCCACAAAACTGAAAGACCCTGGAAGTTTCACTATCCAGCTGACTATTGGGCAAAGTATCCGAGCACGTGGATTATGCGACTTGGGGGCAAGTATAAATCTGATGCCATCTTCGGTATTCAGAAAGTTAGGTCTAGGGAGTCCTAGACCTACAACGGTAATCTTGCAGCTAGCAGACAGGTCTTTGGCTAAGCCGGATGGCATTGTTGAGGATGTGTTAGTGCAAGTAGGCTCCCTCATTTTTCCGGTCGATTTTATTGTTCTGGACTTTGAACCAGATGCTGATGTCCCATTTATTTTGGGACGACCCTTTTTGGCAACCGGAAAGGCATTAATTGATGTAGCTGCGGGTCAACTCACGATGCGAGCACATGACAAGGTCGAAGTGTTCGATGTGTACAAGGTACCTAAGCTTCCGACTGTTTATAAGGATCTCTCGGTGATCAACATAATTGATCATGGGAATGCTAATGGATTGAGTGATTCCCGAGAGTTACTAGGCAGGCCACCGGACAAGGTAGAGCACTACTGGGGGGATGATCATGATCGGGACAAATCGTCCATCTCCCTAGTAGATAAATGAGCTTAAAGGACGTCGAGCCGCGACGGTAAACCAGGCGCTGCACGGGAGGCAACCCGTGAAAATATTTTCTTTCTTTCTTTTTAGTGTGAATAATTTTTATTTTTCTTTTCTTTTTTTTCTTAACTAGGTTTAAATTTTCATTTTATTTAATATTTTTTTATTTTAGTTAGGGAAATCTATTAATTTAACCAATTTTTGTTTAGTGAGGTGATTTTCAGGTATAACGGAGGAAATATACATGGAATCGAGAAAATGAGGCGAGGTATGAAAAATTTAATGTATTGGTGAAACAGAGCACTGGCGCGTTGGCGCCGTGTCACGGAGGCAATGCTCTGCGTTGGCCTCCGTGACACGTTGAAGGCAAATCTGGATTTTTCAAAAATCCAGTAAGCCAACGCGTTGGCTCCGTGTCATGGAGGAGGGCCTCCGCGTTACCCTCCGTGACACGTTGACCCTTATCCAGTGCCGGGTCACACCGGGTTTCCGGGTGACCCGCGTGTTTTCTTTAAATATAACCCCAATTTCGCCCATTTTTTCCCCATTCCCTCTTCCCTCCGTGACCAAACACCCATTTCCCCCTCCCCAAGCAACGTGCCACGTTGATAGGCAAAGAAAAACGTCAAGTTTCTCCGATTCTTCAATTCTAAGGTATGTTTTCATCGTCTAACTCATTTTTTTTGGCAATTTTTGTCAATTTTGGGCATGTAAGGTGAGACATACCACCTTAGGTAGAAATTAAACATGATGGTGAATTATGTTGTGATTGATAATGTTCGGATTGTTGTATTTGGCATTTGAACTTGTCGATTATGTAAATAATTCGAAATTGATTGTCGAACTCTATCCTAGGGCTTGGGTTGTTGAATTTGACTTGGGCAACTTGATTGTTTGGTGAATTCGATGTCGGGGTGTGTTTATTATTTGAGATAAATCGTGGTAAATAGTGTGTAAATGTTCAAAGACGACTAATTCTCAAATTTTTGTGGGAAATTGCATAATGTGTGAATTGGTTAGATTGTTTAGATTAGCTTGTATATGAAATATTTTTCTAGTTGTTTTTAGTTTGTGGTTGTTTTGTTGCTTGTGCGATGGTTGAATTGCTAGCGATAGTAGGATTGGGTATTAGCTGTATGAAGTCTGAGTAGTACACTAACCGTTATGCTGTCGAAATTTTGTTGTGAACGCACTAAGCAATATGTGTATAGTTGTTTGTGTTTGGGGTTGTAAATAGAGCTATCCTTGCTGAAATTTTGTAAATATTGTTAAGAACTAAGTGTGGGGTAAAATTTGTTTAACCCGACCTTAGCTGAAGCTAACAAGTTTTTAGCTTAACGTTGTGCTTGTTTGTGTAAACTGACAGGTACAATGGCTAGCAGGCAAGACAAAGGCAAGGGTGCTTCTACCTCAGGCACCGGCAGAAAAAGGATGAGACTGGGCACTGCAGTCCCAGCTGCACCTGCTTTTCCGCGCGGCCAACACCGCCAATACGGAACACGATGGGTCACCGATGAAGGGAAGAAATGGTACGCGAAGCACAAAGTAAACAAGTACTTCCCGAAGGAACATATTGCAAGGGAACCACTTGCACAGGAGTTCCCTCACATTGTACAGAGGATTGAGGCAGCTGGGCTCAGCTTTATTTTTCAGGAGCCCAAGGAGTGCAACCTTCACTTGGTCCGGGAATTTTATGCCAACTGGAACCCGGCCATCAGGAGCCACACTATTAAAATCAGAGGGCAGATTGTCACTCTGGAACCCCAGCAGCTGAATGCCATCGTTGGAGCGTGGGACACAGACGCCCACGTTCTCCGCCAGCTAAACATCACCCCACCCCTACGCCGACATCAAACGTACATTGTGTGGGGCTCGATCCACAGCCCGATGGAGTAGACACAAAGAGAGGGGGTACCACCAGACTCTGCCCTACTCGCAGATGAACAGGGAGGCCAGAATCTGGCTAAAAATTGTATGTTCGTGCTTGATCCCGGGAGTTCATATGACAGACGTGACCCGGGACCGTGTCTGCTTGGTGTATGCCCTTATGAAAGGGCTTGAGATTAATGTTGGGGCGGTCATAATATCCGCCATGAAGAGAGCCAGATGTACCAGGGCCACAGATACGGGTTTGGCGGACTCATCACCACCTTCCTCTGAGGCCTCGACATTGAGGAAGAAGCCTTGGACTATATTCCACAGCTGGAGCGGAGGGCCCTCGACGTGACAAAGACTAAGGCCCCCGACCCTACACACGGACCTGTGCTGACCTTGGGCGAGCGACATGCTCGTGACGATCAATACATGGCCCGTATGTTTGGCATGCAGATGCTGCAGCTACGGATAGGTGGGAGACCAGCCACCGAGGAGGAGTTATGGCAGCTGGAGCTGAACTACCCCTTTGGTGAGAACGCTAGAGCCTTATGTAAGGTGGGGCCAGCCTTTGTGGAGCCTATAGATGACAATGTCCCTACTGATGAGGAGACATGTCGTGAGGACTCTGATGTGGAGTCCGATGACGACAATGGAGCTGATTCAGATATGGGCGACGAGGCCGCAGCACCGGATGAGGAAGTCGAATATTTCGACTGAGCAGGGAGTTCCACGACCCAAATTTTGTGCTTTGTATTTTTGTGAACACTGGGGACAGTGTTTGATTTAAGTGTGGGGTGGGGAGTAGTTAGGTGCTAGGTCAAGGCTCTAAATTGCTGTATAATTTTTCGTTGTTGTTTATGTATATTGTGCTTTCCCTGTTGTGAACTGTTTGCGATGTATGTGTATATATTTGTTGTGTGGTTAAGGATGTGTGTTTTTGAAAGTATGGTTGCCATTGTAAATAATTTTTTTTTCTCTCTATCGACATGATCGATATTTTTCAAAATTTTTGCGAAAATATTTTGCACTTGTAAATATTTTCTTTCTATCGAAATGATCGATGTGTTGCAAAAAAATTTTCGATTTTGATTTTTGGGTTTCTCGGAGTTTGTTTTCGGTTCTTTTACCGAGAATAGTCCCATTGAACCGATGTCATAGTTAGTGACCGTTCCCTATGATGGATGGATGACGACCGTCTTAAGGGAAATGTAGTCGGTAGGAGTAGGATTTTTATTTGTTGTTTTAGTTTTCTTTGGTGGATTGCATCAATAAACTGTAGTTGCTTATGGTTGCTAAAATTTCGTTGCATGTTGTAATTGATGTTCAAATTGTGAAAATGATTCGTTTGAAAGCATGCAATTCTGTAAATATGTTGAGTTACCTAGGCTATAGAATTTGGTGCATTATGATTGAGGCTTAATCTTGAATTCATGTAATTGACTAATTAAAAAGTCTGTGAATGCATCTGGATTCGAGCATGTGCATGAAGTGTGAAGTAAGGTTTTGCTATTCCATGTCATCGTGAATTATCTAGAACTTGCCTGGTGTGTATACAAAGCGAAATGAAGGAGGTGTAGTGTTGGAAAGGATGTAGGCATTTCTTTGTTTTAACCGATAGTTTCCATTTTTTTCTTGTCAAATTCTACCTTTTTATATGTTGTATACCCTAGTCAGCCCGTTGAGCCTTTAGCCGATTTCTTTCTTTTGTCCAAAATTGTATGAACTAAGCTTTATTCCTTATTTTCATTAGCCTTAAAGTCTTGAAGAAGCTCTTAAGCGCTTACAAAGAACAGAAAATGTTTCCCAAAGTGTTAAAGAGTGAAAAGAGTGAAAAGAAAAAGAAAAGCAAAGTGAGGAAAGAAAAGATGACGTTGAAGAGGCACTTGTTGTAATTAATTGATATTGAGGGTACATGAAAACCCTCTGCTTTGTGTCAAGTGTGGTTGATGAAATGGGCTGTGTGAAAGTAAACCAACATGAATGGGAGAAAAAGAGAAAAGAGAGGAACAATGTCCATGAGTCGATGGGAATGAGTTGAAAAGGCACTTAAGGATGCTAGCGATTATTATTGGCTAATCCAATATATGCATACTAGATCCATAGCCCCGTTACAACCCATTAAAGTCGTACGTGATCCTATATTGCATTTCTTTATATTAGTGGAGTAATACACTAAGGGCAAGCCTATGGGTCTTGACATGATGCATGTGAATTCTTTTGGGAGAGAGAGTGAAATTAATTTTGATAGGCCCCTACTTGCATGTTCGTGTGTTGCATGAACATAAAGGGGAAGTTTCTCTCGAGTTGTGAGGGCACATGCTTGATGAAAGATTGATTTTCGTGTCGGATTTCTTGATTAGTTGATTTGCATGAGTTTGCCGATATCAAGAATCAATTCTTAAAACGTCTAGGCAGCCTTGATGTATTAAAGGTCATTGTATTGTACGACCAAGCATGTTTTCTTGATGATTTACAAAAATTGAATAATCGGTACGACCGTAGCGTAAATTGTTGCACCATAGTGATGAAGGTTGGGATGTAATTTGCATGATTTGTGTATGTGTTGTTCGAGGACGAACAAGGATTTAAGTGTGGGGTAAGTGATCTTGGGCAGATTTATATGCCCAAGTGATACTCAAACGTATCATTTTTACCTTGTTTGTTGTGCAATGTGTATATAATATCATGTAATTGGTAATAAAATGCGAATTTATACTAACCAACATGATTAGCATTTGTTTTGCAGATAAAGGTGATTTTTAGGAGCTAAAATGCATGTTGGAACTATGTCGGAGTTGGACTTGGATGCGAGCATGGAAAAGACCTTGGAATGCAAGATTTATAGGGGCTCCGCGATGGCTCCGTGCCACGCTACCATCGCGGTAGCACACTGCCTGAGCATGAATTAATTTGGCAATTTCCAGTGTACCTGCGCGTCAGCTCCGTGGCACGGAGATAGGCCTCCGCGATGGCCTCCGTGCCACATTGAGGTTAAATTACCGGACCCTGGAAATTCCAGTGAGGGTCCGCGTCCACGCCGTGTCACGGAGGCAAGGCTCCGCATTGGCCTCCGTGACACGTTGCTTGTTATTCCGGGAAAAATTTCCCACTAGTATAAATAGCACACTTAGGTTTATTTTAATTAGTTTTTTAGTTTTTAGACTGAGTTCAGAAGTGGAGAGCAGGAACGTGGGTTAGTAGCAGTTGAAGATTGGAAAAGCTAAGGGATTTCTTCTCTTCTTTTCTTCTTTCTATCAATTGTAAGTATAATTTACACTCATTTTTTAGGATGATCAATCCAAGAATGAGTGGCTAATTCTCTTTCTTGCTGAGGTTTTGAACATGTGTAATGAATTTTGATTGTAAATGATATGGTTTTATTCTTCTTCTTTAATGTTGTTCTATTAATTCTTGTTCTTTACTGCATTAGTGATTGGCCAACATTAATGTATATCTAAAAAGTCCAATTTCACTCGAAAGAGCAAGAAATTGGAAAGTTGTGAATTAATAGGGTATTGTTCTTAACTTGATTTGGGAAAATTGGGTTTTGATGTGCTTTCCTTATAGAAATATACTTGAAAGCCGTATTAGTCAATTTAGGAACCTGAATTGTAGTGCTAGGTCATAAATTGCATTTGATCACAGAAATGTAGACGGATGGTTTATGATTCTAAAGTGAAATTAAATACGAGAGTTTTAATTTCTAGGCAAATGTTCTTGGCTAGCAACTTGAAGAAGAGAATTAACCAAAATTATCATGATTATCAAGTTCATTTCTTGTTCTTAACCTTGGCATGTTCATATCCATTGTCTGAATTCACAAGTAAATAGTGTTATTAATTGTAGTATATAGTTTAGAAACAAAAACTCAATTAACCCTTGGTTACGTTGTTGTTAGCATAATTAGAAGTTAAATAGAAATATAGTAAATTAGGCAATTTTACATATCTTGAGCCTCCTTGGATCGATACTTGGCTACTTAGCCACTTTATTACTTGTTTGACCACTTGCACTTGCGTGTCGGTTTTTACCCGTAGCCCAAAGCACCGAGCAAGTTTTTGGCGCCGTTGCCGGGGAGGCTAGGCGATTTGTAAAATTTTGTTTAGTGTAAATTTACTGTATTTGTATTTTTACTTTCTTAAGTGTTAACAACTTGGTCTTAGCCTGTATTTTGCAGATTTTGTTTCTGTGAACACTGTCAAGGGACAAAGATCTGGTGGAATCTTACTTAGAGCCTGAACGGGAGGTTTATTCCTTTTCTTTTGTTGTACAGTATGGGTAGGCCAGGGCCCTGTCCCGACCATCTTATCAGTATTCTTAGAGGCTTGCAGATTGTATATTCCCTGTGGTTAGCTGTACCGGTCATGTGAGGCCGTGTGTATGTTTTAGTTTGTCTATGATGGCCGTGTGGGGCCTTATTCAGTTGGTAGTGGTGATCTTGTTTGTCACGTAGCAGTTTAGCACTTCTTTTCTTGATTGAGAAATAACTAGACAGCATGCTGGCTTTGTCGGCCCGCATAGGTTCCCTATTGATTTAGTTGCTCTGGGTAGCTGTTGTTTCTTACAGGTGGCTATAGGCCTACTCGGCCGGGGGCTTTATTTACAGCCGTTATATAGCCCGTCGTTTTCTTGAATCCATAGTTAGAACCAGCCTGGCACCAGAAGTGCTCAGGCTCAGCTAGTCTAGCAGTCCCAGTCCTAGTAGGGCACTAGGTGCCAGTCATGCCTCCCAAGGTGGGGCGTGACAAGCTTGGTAACAGAGCAGGTCGTGTCCCAGGGAGTCTGCAAGTCATGCTAAGTAGAGTCTTGTCTATGGATGTGTTGTGCACCACATATCATAGGCAGGAGGCTGCAAGGCATAATAAGATGGTTACTCTTTCTTCATATTCAGTCGTGCCATAGAGCAGTACAGTACAAGGTTGAGTTCCTAAAACTTATCATACTCTTTGTTTACAAATAAAATGGCAGACCAATGACATCCTGCCATAGGTAGAAGACTGGATACTGTAGCAGGAGAAGGCACCAGCAGGATGCCTCAGCTCATCTAGAATCAGCCCGATCTGAGGGCGATACAGAGGCATCATCTCGACCTTCTCAGCAGTCCCCACCTCACCAGGAGCCACTCAGAACGACACCGCCTCCGACAGTTCCTGTACCCACACCATCCGATCAGGAAATTCGAAGTGCAGTAGTTATGTTGGCACAAATGATGGCTAGTCAACGCCAGTTAGTGCTACTCGTAATAGCAGAGTCATTAGGTGGGTTTGGCAGTTTGAGGGTCCAGGAATTCTTGGCATTAGGTCCCCCGCAGTTCACAGGGTTGAATCAGGCAGAGGACCCCCAGGACTTCCTGGATCAGATGAAGAGAATCTTTCAGGTCATGCATGTGACATCTACAAAATCAGTTGAGTTAGCGGTATTCCGGCTACGGGATATTGCTGTGTTGTGGTATGAAAGTTGGGAAAGGTCCCGAGGGAGAGATGTTGCCCCTCCGACCTGGTCCAGCTTTTCAGAGGCCTTCCTGGACTGTTATTTGCCACGGAAAATTCAACAGGCCTGGATGGATCAATTTTTGCACTTAGAGCAGGGGGCGAGGAGTGTACGGGAATACGCCCTGTAGTTCGATTCCTTGGCCCGCTATGATCCAGCCTTTGTGGACACCATGGCATCTAGAGTCCACCAGTTTATTATGGGTCTTAACCCAGAGTACATAGAGGCGTGCATGATAGCTACACTGCAGGAAGATATGGATATTGCTCGGGTGCAGGCCTTTTCCCAGACTATTGAGGGCCTTAGACAGCGGCAACAGGATAGCAGACGAATAAATCAGGAGCAGCGCCGCAGGGATAGATCAAATGAAATATATAGGGAGATTCAAAGAGGACCCAGGCCCCGGTTGTCAGATAGGCCACCTAGACCCCCACCTCCATCACAGCAGAAAAGGGGTAGATTCAGTCGCAGAGGAAAATTAGAGTCCGGTGGCAGTTCTCGAACGGTAGATTCACCTCAGAAGAGGGTAGAGCAGGGCAGGTACACACCCACACCTTGCCCTATTTGCAGTCGACCCCACACTGGAGCTTGCAGATATGGCTCCACAACGTGTTATATATGCAGGCATGATGGTCATGTGATGAGAGTTTGCCCAGCCAGGGGTCAGGGTAGCCGAGATAATCAGGATAGGGCATCAGCAGGGCCGCGAGCTCCAGCAGCCTCAGCATGGTGTAGGCCCTCAGGTCCAGCAGGTAGGGGCCGAGGTAGATCAGGGGCCTCTAGTTCAGGTACGGGCCGAAGCCGTACCTATGCATTACCAGGGAGGCAGGACTCAGAGGCATCTCCAGATGTGGTAACAGGTATGATGACTATTTGCTCACACCCTTATTATGTATTGATTGATCCAGGATCTACTTTGTCCTACGTTACCCCATTTGTGGCTCGAAAGATTAGTGTTGTACCAGAGTTGCTTCAGCAACCCTTTTCAGTATCTACACCCATCGGTGACTCCATCATAGCCAAAGGGGTGTATCGAGGGTGTACAGTACAGGTTGCTGATCGTCAGACTATAGTAGATCTTGTAGAATTAGAGATGATTGATTTCGATGCCATTATAGGTATGGATTGGTTAGTGCCGTGCTATGCCAATGTAGAATGCTGGACCAAGACGGTCCAATTCCACTTTCCAGGGGAGGCAGTACAAGAGTGGAAGGGCAGTACAGTTACACCAAAAGGTAGGTTTATTTCGTACCTTCAGGCGAGGAAGTTGATAGCTAAGGGATGCATTTACCATATAGTCAGAGTCCAGGATGTTCGGGTAGAGCCTCCGACTCTCCAGTCTGTTCCAGTGGTTAATGAATTCCCTGACGTATTCCCAGATGAGCTACCTGGTATTCCCCCAGAAAGAGAAATAGATTTTCCAATTAATTTGCTACCAGACACTCAGCCCATATCAATTCCTCCGTATCATATGTCTCCTGCTGAACTCAGAGAATTAAAGGAGCAGCTGAAAGATCTGTTAGATAAGGGCTTTATCAGGTCGAGTACTTCACCTTGGGGTGCACCAGTTCTATTTGTGAGGAAGAAGGATGTCTCTCTCCACATGTGTATAGACTACTGACAGTTGAATAAGGTTACATTCAAGAATAAGTATCTACTTCCTAGAATAGATGATTTGTTTGATCAGTTATAGGGGGACAAATATTTCTCCAAGATTGACTTACGGTCCGGATACCATCAGGTTCGAGTTCGTGAAAGGGACATTCTGAAGACTGCCTTCAGGACGAGATACGACCATTTTGAATTCCTAGTTATGTCCTTTGGGCTGACGAATGCTCCCACAGTATTCATGGACCTGATGAACAACATCTTCAGACCATACCTGGACCTGTTCGTGATAATGTTTATTGACGACATTCTGGTGTATTCTCGCTCTGAGGCAGACCACCAGGATCATTTGCGGACAGTGCTCAAGATTCTCAGGGACCGTCAACTGATGCTAAGTTCTCTAAATGTGAATTTTGGTTGAACTCAGTAGCCTTCTTGGGGCACATCGTGTTGGACGAAGGTATACCAGTAGACACACAGAAAATAGAAGCAGTAAAAACGTGGCCCAGACCTACCACTACAACCGAAGTCTGCAGTTTTCTGGGATTAGCGGGGTACTACAGAAGATTTGTTGAGGGATTCTCCATATAGTGGCACCTCTGACTAATATGACACAAAATAAGTAAAGTTTCAGTGGACGGAGGCATGTGAGCAGAGTTTCCAAGAATTGAAAGACAGGTTGACCTCCGCCCCAGTATTAGCATTGCAAGAAGGTACAGAGGGTTATGCAGTTTATTGTAATGCTTCGGGTATTGGGTTAGGATGTGTGTTGATGCATCATGGTAAAGTACTTGCTTATGCTTCCAGACAGCTGAGGAAACATGAAAAGAATTATCCTACCCACGACCAGGAACTAGTGGCAGTGATCCACGCTCTAAAGATATGGATACATTACTTGTCGGCGTCCATGTGGATATTTTCACTGATCATAAGAGCCTACAATATATCTTCACTCAGAGAGAGTTGAATTTGCGGTAGCGCCGCTGGTTGGAATTGCTGAAAGATTATGATGTAAACATTTTGTACCACCCAGGAAGAGCCAACGTAGTAGCAGATGCCCTCAACCTCAAATCTATAAGGAGTTTGGCATACTTGTAGCCTGAGAAATGGGAGTTGGCCAGAGAAATACACCAGTAAGACAATTTAGCGTTTGTGTAGCAGAAATAGAGGACAACAGAGCGGTAATTTAGAACACCGCAGTGTCGTCATTTGTTGTGGAGGTAAAGGAACGGCAGTATGAGGATCCTGACCTGGTTCAGCTTAAATACAGAGTTCAACAAGGAAAAGCGCCGCATTTTCAAGTAACTGAGGATGAAGTGTTGCGATGTAAAGGCCGCCTTTGTGTTCCAGATATTTTAGGGCTTCGCCAGCAGATTACGAGCGAGGTACATTACGCCCGCTATTCTCTCCACCCAGGCATGACGAAAATGTACCATGATATTAAAGAAATCTACTGGTGGCCAGGTATGAAGAGGAAATAGCAGAATTCATAGCCCAGTGTCCTAACTGCCAGCAAGTAAAAGCGGAACACCAGAAACCAGGTGGATTGACTCAAGACATAGTTGTGCCTCTTTGGAAGTGGGAAGCAGTAAATATGGATTTTGTAGCAGGATTACCCCGTACCAGGCATATGAATGTCTCGATTTGGGTAATTGTTGACAGACTTACAAAATCAGCCCATTTTCTGCCAGCAAGGGCTACCTTCTCCGCCGAAGATTATGCTGAATTGTACATCAGAGAAATAGTCAGACTGCATGGTGTTCTAGTGTCCATTATCTCTGACAGAGGGGAGAAATTCACAGCTAAACTTTGGCAATCATTTCAGAGAGGCCTGGGAACACAGATTAATCTGAGCACAACATTCCACCCTCAGACAGATAGGCAGGCAGAACGCACTATTCAGACGCTCGAGGATATGTTACGAGCATGTGTGTTGGACTTTAGAGGTTGCTGGGATGAGCACCTACCACTTATTGAGTTTGCTTATAATAATAGTTACCATTCAGCTATCCAGATGGCGCCCTATGAGGCTTTGTATGGGCGAAAATGTAGATTACCCGTTGGCTAGTTTGAAGTAGGAGAGTCAGCGCTGATTGGGCAGGATATTATTCATCAGCCAAAGGAAAAGGTAAAGCTTATCAGAGAACACCCACTGACTGCTCAAAGCTGCCAAAAATCGTATGCTAATGTGCGACGCAGAAACCTGGAATTTAATGTGAATGACTAGGTATTTTTGAAAGTTTCTCCAATGAAAGGGGTGATGAGATTCGGCAATAAAGGTAAGCTCAGCCCGAGATTTGTTGGGCCTTATCAGATTCGTTGAAGAATAGGCCAAGTAGCATACGAGTTGAACTTGCCTCTAGAGTTAGAGTCTGTTCATCTAGTTTTCCACGTGTCTATGCTGAGGAAGTATATAGGAGACCCCTCTAGAGTTATCCCAGTTCAGGATGTCCAGATTACGGAAGAGTTGTCTTATGAAGAGGTTCCAGTAGCCATACTAGACAAGCAGATTCGCAGGTTGAGAACTAACGATATTGCTTCTGTCAAAGTATTATGACGTAACAGGAACCGAGAGGAGATGACTTGGGAAGCAAAGGAAGATATGAAAGTCAGATATCCTCAATTGTTCCAGACTTAATCAGCCAGAGGTACGTTAGTATTGTTGTTTTATGAATTGCCTTATATTATGTGAATAAATGGAATAGTTGGCTTTAGTTTATTGTGATGAGTACTAGTCTTGTGTGAAGTACCTATATTGGAATTTTCTATGTTTCAGGATTTTTTGAGATAGTCCATATTACAAGGGAAACTCTGGCGAAATTTTTCTAGAATAAGTCAAGTAAATTGAAATTCTTGCAAGTAGAAGTTTACATTCGAGGACGAATGTTCTTAAGGGGGGAGGATGTTACACCCCGTAAATTCTTGACATTTAGATGGCCTATTTGCATATTGGTTAAGAGTTTTAGAATGCCATACATTCTAGAAAAAGGCCCGGGGGAAGACTTGACAAGCGTTGCATTGAACTGTCGCAAGAGGAGGCCGAGCAGACCCCCTCCGTGATGGCAATGTGCCATGGAGGCCGTCCCTCCGCGATGGCCAACATGCCACGGAGGGGCTATCCAGTGCTCAAGTATATAAACCCCTTCACTTCGGTTTTATTTCATTCTAACTCATAATTTCCATAGAGTAACCAGAAAATAGAGGGTACGAGGGATTTCTTTGAAATTCCATCCATTTACGCTATCAAACGCGGTCCAAACTTGAATTAATCTTGGGCAGTGAAGTATTAAGCTGTCGGGAGCATTCCTGCAGAGTTAGTTTCATGAAATTTGGCTGTCGAATCGCCGTCCTACCGAGCTAAGGTAAGTGGAGTTGCTACAAATTAGTGAAAATATACTCCTAGCCCTAAAGTGAGTATTTCTCCCTTCTGGACTTCCGAGAAATAGCTAGTTTTACGCTTCTTTTCGATAAGTCAAAGTTTGGGCTATATATATATATATTCAAAGTAGCATTTCTTCCGGAATATTGATGAATTTAGTTCTAATTGCTATGAATGTGAATAAAGTTGGAAGAAATAGCTGAATATTGGCCGAGTTACGCCAGTTAGCCGGAAAACCGACAACTGAGGTATGTAAAGCTAGTTTCTTCAGCAAGTTAGTAATTCTAGTACAGTAAAATAGAATAAATTCTAGAAGGAAGTTCCAAAAGCTGAGTATTAAGTATGTTTGTATTATTATGTCATATCCAGAAATAAAAGTCAGTAAACCAGCATTTGGCAGCAAGATCTTATCCCAGACTCAGTTTAACTCAGTATTAGATTCAGTTTAATTCAGCCAGAGGTTCAGAATAAAGTATCAGAACATGAACAATATTATCAAATTTATTATACATGTTATATGTGATTATTATTGTTTGTTGAGACCTGATTGTGTTATGTGGGATCCCCTAGAGCTTCCTTACCGGCCCAGGGCTAATAGTTGTGTCGACTCGCCCGCTAGAGGGTGACGATACGTCACTCCAAGTAGTGGCATGCCATCCGCAGTAGGATGAAGATGGGATGAAGCATTCCCCATAGCAGGCTGATCAGCATTATAGCACACCCTGTCGAGTGCTCTCGCCCAGGGTACAAATTACAGATTACAGATACAAATCTTAGATTACAGTTATAGAAGTCCTCCGGACTCAGATACAGTGATAGTCAGTAGGCCCAGAGAGCCCAAGCTGCATACCTAGAGGGCCGGCGGGTGCTCGTAGTTATTAGGTGAGTGGAGTGAATTTATTTTTGGATGGTTTGACCTGGGTAGGGGTATATAGATTGCATGTTGATTGGCACCTTGCGGCTTATGGGGGCTGGTATAGGTTCTTGTATGCTATATATATGTATGTTACTTATTAAATTAATAGATAGCAGGACGCTGCATCGACAGGTATGATTCTTGTCTTCTTTCCAGTATAGTTAAGCTCAGTACAGATTCTGCCATCCCAGAAAGTTTTAGCTATCCTCTGTCATTTCAGTAACTACCAGTTTACTGTTTATCTTCAGTTATGTTCAGTTTGCTTTGCATACTCGATACCAATGGTACTGACGCTCGCTTGGGGGCGCTGCATTACTTGCCTGCAGGTACTCATAGACGAGGAGTCGATCCCTCGTAATTCTAGCCAGCACACAGAGTCATCAGCTCCTGTCATCCGGAGCTAGACAACTAGAGGTTTATTCCTTTTCTTTTGTTGTACAATATGGGTAGGCCGAGGCCCTGTCCCGACCATCTTATCGGTATTCTTAGAGGCTTGCAAATTGTATATTCCCTGTGGTTAGCTGTACCGGTCGTGTGAGGCCGTGTGTATATTTTAGTTTGTCTATGATGGCCGTGTGGGGCCTTATTCAGTTGGTAGTGATGATTTTGTTGGTCACGTAGCAGTTTAGCACTTCTTTTCTTGATTCAGAAATAACTAGACAGCATGCTGGCCTTGTCGGCCCGCATAGGTTCCCTATTGATTCAGTTGCTCTGGGTAGTTGTTGTTTCTTACAGGTGGCTATAGGCCTACTCGGCCGGGGGCTTTATTTACAGCCGTTATATAGCCCGTCGTTTTCTTGAATCCATAGTTAGAGCTAGCCTGGCACCAGAAGTGCTCAGGCTCAGCTAGTCCAGCAGTCCAGGTCCTAGTAGGGCACCAGGTGCCAGTCATGCCTCCCAAGGCGGGGCGTGACACTAGCGAACCCGATGGATGAGCTTATTACTCATACTGAGTTTAGGACAACCTTTCAAATGTTGGCACAGGCCATGGCTGCTTATGCCAACCAACAGGTGGTGGCTCATGTTCACCAGAATGGAAACGCAACGGTGGCTAGAGTATGGGACTTCCTCAGGATGAACCCACCTGAGTTCTATGGGTCGAAGGTGGACGAGGACCCGCTTGAGTTTCTAGAGGAGATCCAGAAGATCACCCAGATTATAGGGTGACGGGGATGGAGGGTGCAGACTTAGCCTCCTATCAACCGAAGGGAGTCGCTCACATATGGTTTTGTCAATGGAAATTTAGTCGGGGAGTTAGGGCAATCCCCATGAGTTGGGGTGAGTTTATGACTACCTTCTTGGACAGGTCCTTCATTAGGGAGTTGAGGGAGGAAAAAGCAGAGGAGTTCATCAACTTGAGGAAATATTATATGACTCTCCAAGAATACGCATTAGTTCATCCGGCTGTCCAAGTATGCATCGGAGATGGTGGCAGACCAGAGGGCCCGTATGAACAAATTTGTATATGGAGTGTCAAAATCGCTGGTCAAAGAGTGTATGACCGCGATGCTGAACAGTAATCTAGACTTCTCTCAATTGGTTATATACGCCCAATAGATAGAGGTAGATCAGTTGAAGGAGAAGGAAAGGGAGAAAAAGAGCGTAAGGACAGAGGACTCAAAGTATTCCTAGCAGAGGATGAGTGATGGACCTTATTTCTAGTCCAGTCAAAAATCATTAGCCCCAACACCATCAACAGCCAGTGCTCCAAATAGACCCAGAGTAAGGGAGATTACATACCCAGCTTGCAAGAACTGTGGGAAGAACTATTTGGGGGAATGCATGGCTAGCTCAGGCACTTGTTTTTGGGGCGGAAAGTTGGGTCATAAGCTCAGAGATTGCGCAGAAGCCAAGTGGGGAGAGAGTAGAGCCCCAGACACCACTTTAGTAGCTTCGATAGCCCACTAATGTGCTATGAGTTTACAACACTTTCGATGCTTAAAACTGAGAAAATAGCATGGACTTAGGTATCTTTATATCGATATGGGGTGCTTTTACTTTTTTTATAGCATGGACTTAGGTATCTTTATATCGATATGGGGTGCTTTTACTTTTTTTTAAGGGAAGATAGGTGTTGGAGAAAAAATGAGCAAAAGATGCATAAAAGTGCAGAAAATCAGCCAAGTACCAATCTCAATGCAAGCTGTACCTTGATTGTATGAGTCGTACTAAGACTTGTGGAAAAACTTAGAAGGATGGAATAAGGCCAAGACAAAATATGGCTCTCAATATGAGCCTTAATTGGAGTCGTGAAAATCTTTAGAGAAAATGGCATAAGGCAGTCTCTTGGTACGGGTGGAACCCACGAATCATAACAACTTCTTACGACTCGTACCATGAGCCGTGGGGAGCTTCAGTGATTCTTAAAGATTTGGAAGAACTCCATATGCAACAAGCAAGTATGTGTTGTATGAGGAAGGTACGAGGCGTACTACAACACTCATAGAAAACTTCAGAGCATGTCAAAGTTCTCAGGGCCAAGCCACAGATGGATTGCATGACTCGTAGGATAATGGTATGAGTCGTACCAGCTTCCAACACTTAGTCAAATTTGTAGCACCAAGAGATATACGAGAGGCAGGTATGACCCATACAATCCTGTTACGGGTCGTATGATTAGTTGTGAGTCAAGCCGGCACCAGATATGAAAAATTTCCTGTTAGCTTAGGAAAAGGTTTCTGATATCTGTATAAATTCCTTTTATATTTTATTTAGTAGTATAACATAGAGAGAAGGTCATAGACATGTGAAGAGTTTTATTTGTGAATTATTATCATGTTTTGGAGAATAATTCTTAGGATCTACACTTGATTTTTGTAACACCCCAAAAGTATCTAAGACTAGACCCAAAACTAGTGAATTGAGATATTTCAATGCCCCGGACATTTGGGCTAAGTTTGGAACTGTTCTAGGTGTATGGCTAAGTTCAAGCCCAATGAATTCTATGGATACTAGGTGTTAATATCAATCCTAAAGTGTTAAAAGTGCAATGAATACATGTTATACCCCAAAAGCCCAAAGATCAAACTCGAGAGTTGAAATGGAGAAAAATAGGATTTTCTACACCAGGTCACAAAATGAGTCGTCTTGTGACTCGTCAGGATGACCACGAGTCGTTAAGTGACTCGTGGTGAGGAGGATGACTTGAGTTGGAATTTCTGGTTTTGGGTCAACATGGACATGACCATGAGTCGTGGTCAGCCCTATGACTCGTTGAGTCAGTTGTGGTCAAGGATAAAGTGAAGGTATGAGGATTTGGGCAGCGCACCTAACGGGTGGGTTACAACGACTCGTTGGGTGCACCATGAGCCGTGGTGTGCCCCGTGGTGAGCCCCAGGTGAGTTTTGGCAGTGAAGGATATGAGAGGTGACCATGAGTCATGGTCACCAAGGACGAACGGTTAGGTCCCTCATGAGGACCCTTTGACGAAACATGTCTAGTGTACATAACGACAGGAGATCACAACTCGCGTCCAGTTGTAATGACTCATCCAGTCCCTCATTAGGACTGGCAGTCAGTTTTTCCCTACGAATTTAGTAAGGGCTTATCCATAATTTCTATGATCCTAAGGCCTAAATTACGTCATTTTAGGCTATGAATTATGAGTTTTAAGAGGGAAAGTTCATTCTAAGCTATTCCTATTCATGCATGCAAGTGTAGAAGTCTAGAGAGATGATCGAGCTCTATTTCTTCCAAGTTCTTCTCAATTCTTCCTTGGGCAATCAGAGGAGTTATAGAATCCAAGTTCTTCTCTATTTCTTGAAAGTTGAGATCTTTGATTTATGTTCAAGTATGTTGAGATATTTATGAGAAAAGCATGTTTTCAATGTTACCCATGTATATGATCATGTTTTCAAGTGAGTCAAGTATTTTCAAGCATGTTTAATTATTGGGCAAGCCCATATGTTCAAGTATGATTTACGCTTTCACGAATTAGCTTACCACATGATTTTGGAGTCAAGACTCCTAAGTATGTTCATCTCGTGGTATGGTTTAAGCCAAGACTCCTCATGTATGATCTCAAATTATATATATATATATATATATATATATAATTATTCGGCTTCGTCTCTAGACGATGGTCAGCTTTGTTGAAAAATGATGGAGCGCATATGCATGTTTTTGGGAGTAGTTTAGCACTGAGTAGGCTAAGGGTCAGTCAACCTTATGCCTCAGAAACGCACCAACGTAGGTAAGATCAGTATATTTGGGACCTCCTTGTGAGCTTTCACCTGCCCCAAGGGGCCTTCAGCTTGATAATGATATCATGGTAGCGTCTTTAGCCTGGCAAGGCTTTAGACGGCTCTGCCCACTTAAGTGTGATAGTCGGGACAACTTAAGCTCTATCGTGGTAATGTCATTTGTATGACGAGCCTCCCATTGTTCCTCATGATTTCAGTATGCATGTTTATCATTTATGATATATGTATATATATTTTCTCAAGCAAGTTTGAGCCATTGTTCACTTTTACTTATGATTATCATATTTCAGCTTTGGGTCATTAGATTCAGTTATAGTATTCAGTTATGTTTAGATCATGAATTCAAAAGATAGCATGCAAGCCCTACTCTGAGATTCTTATCATGACTATGTTTTATATTATGCATGTTTTAATAATCTTACTTACTTAAGCGGTTTTACTTACCTTGAATACTCGGTACATTCCACGTTCTGACCCGCATACTCTATGCTGTATCATTTCATGATACAGACTTTGTTATTCAGACTCAACCCCTTCACTAGCCAATTTCCATAGTTAGCGTCCAACTTCAGTGGTGAGTCCTAATCTCCCGAGGACTATTTGTTATTAGTTATCCTTGTATTTTCAGTTTCAGGCTTGGAAAGTTAGTTGGGGTCTTGTCCCATCAAATCATCAGAATTAGAGACCTTTCAGACATAGTGTATAATCAACATAAGATTCATGTATGTATTTTAATGCTATGTTGTGCTCAAACTTCCGCTATGATTATTATATTGATCTTCCTATTTTATTAATTGAATTAGATGTATGTTCATGCCATGGGTCAACTTGGAGGCTTTCGGGGCTCCTTGTCCCATGTCTCGATCCGGGACTATGTTCGGGTTATGATGATACAAATTAAGGTCATAAGGAACTTCTAGCACAAAGTTGAGTTGAGAGCCTTCTTACTGATTGAGTTTTCATTCAAGTTCTAGCAAAGGTCAACTTCTAATGACTATAGATCCTATTTTACAAAGTGTTTTTGGGTGATTCAATATATCAAATTGAAGCCCTTTGAGTCTTCTTTCCAATGCATCTAACCTTGTATCAATGGGAGTTTAGAGTAAAAAAGTTATGTGTAATTTAGTAAAACTGCATCAGATTACAGAACGATTCATCAGGTGACTCGTTAAGTCACCTAACGACTCGTTAAGTTACCCGTTAAGTGGAAAAAATTATTGGAAACTTCAGTTTTAGAGGGGACTTCACGACTGGTCAAGTGACTCATTATGTCACCTCATGACTCATCAAGTGACTCGTTAAGTGGCAAAAGTTGGTGGAAATCCCAGCAGACTTCACGTATTGGACTCACAACTCGTCCAGTACCTCACGAGTCGTGATGTCCCTCGTGATGATTGGCAGGGTCCTTTTTCTTGCGAAATTTCAAGGGTGTTTTCATAAAATTCTAAGCTTCTAGTTCCTAAGTGACGTCATTTTGGATATCAGATGGAATGAATTTAAGGGTCCTTCCCAGCCTAATCCCTCATTCCACCCAACAAACCTCCCATAATGTCTTCTTCCTCTTCTCTACTAAGGTTCAAGAACACCTAGGGTTTCTATACAAGGGCTGCAAGTTCCAAGATCATTAAGGGAGTTTTCTAATCAAGTATGTGGGTTTCCAACAAGGACTTCCTTTCATCCTTATGCCCCAAATTTTGTACTTAAACCCCAAATCCCCGGATTTCTAGAAACATGCTCTAGGGTTTCAATTTGTGGATGATTTCTTCTAAGCCTTCTATGATTTCAAAGACCCATCATGATTAATAGCCGTGTATACTTACAAAACTACTTTATAGTTCTCGATGTATGCTCATGATATGTGGATAGCATGATTGTAGAATCTTCACCATGATTTAGCATAAATTTCAAAATGGGGTTCATTAAATACACATGTTCTTAGCATGAACTCATTATATATGTTTAAAGTATGAGCCAATCATATGGGCTCCGTAAATCTAGAATATATGATTAAATATATATGTTGAGATATGATTAGAACTTATGGGCTTGGGTAAATATGAAATACGTATATGCGTGCACTATGATTTTGGATATGTGTTAAAGTATGATTTGGTCCTATGGATCTTACATGAATCTAGGGTATATGCCACATGCTATGAACACGGGATTTAAATGCTGTAGATATGTTTAAAGTTTGATCAGATACTATAGATGTCTTACAAATTTAGAATGTATGATTTAAACGATGATTCGGGACTATGATGATAAAGCATGAGAATGATCCTTTAGACTTTTGAGCTTGTTATTAGTAGAAAGTAGCCTTAATCAACTCTAAATGAATTCAGTATGATGTAATTAGTTGAATGCTCATGTCCTTTATTAGCTGAAGTAACTTAGACTAGACGAATGATGTCAGGCTAGCGACCTCCATGTTATAGTATAATCGGGACTCTCTGTAGAAGAGAATGTTTACCTTAGTCAGTCAGGGACTCCCCATAGCCGAGAATGTTTTCCTTAGTCAGTCAGGGACTCTACATAGCAGAGAATGTTTTCCTTGGTCCGTCAGGGACTCTTCATAGCAGAGAATGTCTCCCTTAGTCTACGATATCAGTTCAGCTCAGCTCCGTATAGTTTCATATTTCAAAAAAAATCAATTTAGCAAGATTCAGACTCAATCATCAGTAGACAGTCAGTATAGTGTATGATATCAGTTACAACTTTAGTTCTCAATATATGTACAACACATGACCCTTATGCATCAGTTTGATTACACTTCAGTAAATATTTTCAAATATAAGCTTCATGTCAATATATATGTATCTCAGACAGGGTTTTTGTATTCCAGCTCGGTTATATGTCGATGTATTCAATTTACTTCCTTCTTGTATACTTGCATGTTTAGTTTACTTGTGCTTCCCGCATACTCAGTACATTCCAAGTACTGACCCATACTTTATGTGCTATATCATTTCATGATATAGATTCAGGTTTCTAGACTTAGGCCACATGGTTAGATACGCTCCATTCCCACCTCAGCTGTTTGTGGTGAGTCCTCATCTCCCGAGGATGCGATCTATGTTTTCTATTTCATTTATGCTTTAGCTTTCAGACTTTAGGAGTTAGCTGGGGGCTTGTCCCAGCAACTCATCAGTGTAGTAAAGGCTTTTAGACTTGTGTAAACGGATTCAACTTATGTATTAGAGTTTTATTAGATCATGTTTTATGTATCAGTTAGCTTCCGCTCAATTATAATTCTGTTAGTTGTTGTCTTGTTAATGTTATTCTATGATCATGCCATGGGTAGACTTGGAGCCTCTCGGGATTCCTTGTTTCGTGTCTCGATCCGGGCCTATGTTCGGATTATGACAAACCTGGTATCAGAGCAATAGGTTTAGAGTGTCCTAGCGTGTCTGAAAGCCGCTTTAAATAGAGTATTTTTGGTGAAGCATGCACAATTATGATGAAGAGACTACGAGACATTTTAGGAATGTTCCCTTTTCTTCATGATTCTTATCGTGCGTAGGGTATGAAACTCTAACAATTCCTCTCCTGAGTCATGATTTACGTGCTCGCAGATAATGCCTCCCAGATGAGTGAGTGGAAGAAGAAATTGTATTGGGTGTCAACAAGCCCCACCAGCCTCAGCGAACCCGATGGATGACCATGTTACTCATGCCGATTCCAAGAAGCCATATATATGTCCGCACAGGCCATGACCGCCTAGATTAATCAGTAGCCAATGGATCATGTTCCCTAGAATGGGAACGTAGCGGCGGCTAGGGTAAGAGACTTCCATAGAATGAATCCACTCGAATTCTTAGGGTCAAAGGTGGATGAGGAACCGTATGAGTTCTTAGAGGAGATCTAGAAGATCACCCAAATTATGGCGGTGACGAAATGGAGAGCTCAGACTTAGCATTCTACCAGCTGAAAAGAGTCACTCACATATGGTTTTGTAAGTGGAGAGATAGCCGGGTAGTTGGAGCAGCCCCCGTAGATTGGGATTAGTTTATGACTGCATTCCTAATAGGTTTTTCCCTAGGGAGTTGAGCGAGACAAAGGCGGAAGAGTTCATCAACTTGATACAAAACAGCATGACTGTCCAGAGTATGCATTGGAGTTTACCCAGTTGTCCAAGTATGCACCGGAGATGGTAGCCAACCAGAGAGTTCGAGAGAGTAGATTCTTGAACTGAGTAGTAGACTCCTTTATCAAAGAGTGGAGGACTGCCATATAGTACAAGGACATAAACTTTCCACGTTTGGTGATATATGCTCAACAGATAGAGGTGGAGCAGGTGAAATAAAAGGAGAGGGAGGCCAAGAGATTCAGAGTTTTCCTCTCAGAGGTCGAGTGGTGGACACCGCTCATGCTCCCAGTAGAGATTATTATCCCCAGCACCTTCGATAGCCAGTGTTCCATACAAACCCAGGGTAAGGGAGATTACGTATCCATTTTGTAAGAGTTGTGGGAAGCACCATTTGGAAGAATGCATGGCTGGCTCAGACACTTGTTTTTGGTGCGGCAAGTTGGGTCATAAGCACAGAGATTGTGTGGTAGCCAAGAGGGACGAGAGTAGCACCACAACCACCTCTTCAGTAGCTCCCGTAACTCGCCTATTTCAATAGGGTGCGTCATCTAGCGCAGGTGCCGAACAATGTCAAAACCTTTCCTACGCCTTGGCAATGCATCAGGATAAGGGCAAGTCGCCAGACATAGTCACAGGTATGTTATGAATTTCTCGCGTTACTCTTCGCATGTTGCTAGCCCCAGAACCCAATATTGAATAGAATCTCTTGTGATGTCTTTTGAGAAGAAGTTGTCGATGTATGGTGTGAAATAGCTGTGAGTATAAGGTTTGTAGTAAATGTTGGGGGTGGGGGAGACATCAAGAGTTAGTGGTTTATCCCCAACCTTAAGAAAGATTTAGGATCCTTAGAATGATGGCTTAGACCTAAGGGGGAGATGGTAAGTTTTTGATACAAGTCGAATCTTTAGTATGCTAGTAGGGGAGTTCTAGCCCTAACAGTTACAGTATGTCAATCCCTTCAGGTTCAGATAATTCCTCTTGTATTTCAGTTGAAGCTATGCTCTACCCATTCTTATGTGCAGACTTCCAGAATTTCTAGATAGCTGCTTCAGACAGTGATGCTAGTCTTACTCTATGAATCCTTAAGGCTCATCTTCATGTTATAAACTAGCTATGTGTTTTAACTCATGCCTTCCAGTATGTTCAGCTCGAACTCAATCTTTAGGAGTTGCTTAGTAGCCCAGTAGATGAGGGTACCTCATGTATTTGCTCAGTTTTAGATGTCATGAATGATTCATGCTCATGAGTCCTTCACTTTCAGTTAGACCAGATATCATGAATTCAAGCTCAATATCAGAAAGCGATTTGAGAATGATGGCTCAGTTTGTATTAGCTCAGTACCCGTTAGAGGGAAAGAATCCTTCTCTGTGTTCTACCTAGTTCTATGTTATTTCCATGTCTTTTGGTCCCTCTCATGTCTTAGCATGCATGTATGATTCAAATATTTAGTTCAACTATGTAAAATCAGCCCGAAGTCAGATACTCCATCAGTTTCAGTTGTAAATGTTTAGTATTTGGGGTATCAGTTCCTTCCCCAATTTTTTAGCATGTTTATCCTACATTTGAGGATGAATGTTCCCAAGGAGGAGATATTTTAACACCCCAAAAGTCTCTAAGACTAGAACCAAAACTAGTGAGTTGAGTTATTTCAATGCCCCTGACTTTCGGGCTAAGTTTGGAACCGTTGTAGGTGTATGGATAGGTTCGAGCACAATGAATTCTATAGATACTAGGTGTTAATATCAATCCTCAAGTGTTATAAGTGCAATGGATACAAATTAAGGTCATAAGGAACTTCTAGCACAAAGTTGAGTTGAGAGCCTTCTTACCGATTGAGTTTTCATAAAATTCTAGAAAGGGTCAACTTCTAAGACTATAGATCCCATTTTACAAAGTGTTTTTAGGTGATTCAATATATCAAATTTAATTCTTTGAGTCTTATTTCCAATGCATCTTACCTTGCATCAATCAGAGTTCTGAATAAAAAGTTATGAGTAACTTAGTGAAACTGCACCAAATCACAAAACTATTCATCAGGTGACTCGTTAAGTCACCTAACAACTCGTTAAGTGGAAAAAATTGCTGGAAAACTTCAGTTTCAAAGGGGACTTCATGACTAGTCAAGTGACCTATTAAGTCACCTCATGACTCATTAAGTTGACTCATTAAGTGGCAAAATTTGGTGGAAATCCCAGTAGACTTCACGTATTGGACTCACGACTCGTCCAGTACCTCATGAGTCATGATGTACCTCGTGAGGATTGGCAGGGTCCTTTTTCGTTTGAAATTTCAAGGGTATTTTCATAAAATTCTAAGCTTCTAACTCCTAAGTAATATTGTTTTGGGCATCATATGGGATGAATCTAAGGGTCCTTCCTAGCCTAATCCCTCATTCCACCCAAAAAACCTCCCAAAAGCTCTTCTTCCTCTTCTCTACCAAGGTTAAAGACCACCTAGGGTTTCTCTAAAGGGGTTCAAGTTCCAAGATCATTAAGGGAGTTTTCTAATCAGGTATGTGGGTTTTCAACAAGGACTTTATTTCATCCTCGTGCCCCAAATTTTTGTACTTAAACACCAAATCCCTAGATTTCTAGAAAAGCATGTTCTAGGGTTTCAATTTATGGATTATTTCTTCTATGCCTTCTATGGATTCTAAGACCCATCATGATTAATAGCCGTGTATACTTGCGAAAGTACTTTCTAGTTATTGATGTATGCTCATGATATGTGGATGGCATGATTGTAGAATCTTCACCATGATTTAGCATAAATTTCAAAATGGGGTTCATTAAATATTCACATGCTCTTATCATGAACTCCTTATATATGTTTAAAGTATGAGTCAATCATATGGGTTCCATAAATCTAGAATATATGATTTAATATATATTTTGAGATAGATCAGAACTTATGGGCTTGGGTGAATATGAAATACATATATGCCTTCACTATGACTTTGGTTATGTGTAAAAGTATGATATGGACCTATGGATCTTACATGAATCTAGGGTATACGCCATATGCTATGAACACATGATTTAAATGTTGTAGATATGTTTAAAGTATGATATAATCCTATAGATGTCTCATGAAGTACACCATCTCCCCCTTTGGAGAAGACTTCTACCTTCTGATTTTGAACAGCTTCCTTCAACTTTACCAATGTTGGATCTTCATGTTGCTTAGCCTTCACCTTCATTACCAAGGACGACTCTAACCTGTTTTGAACAACTACACCCCTATCGATCAAGACAACTAATCTAACTCCCAACCGTGCAAGTCGATGTACCTCCTTCCCTAGCTCCTTCCTGTCTTCACTCACGTGCGACACACTCTTCATAGAGAATCTACTAAGGGCATCTGCTACCACATTGGCCTTACCCGGGTGGTAAAGGACACTCATGTCATAGCCCTTAAGCAGCTCCAACCACCTCCGTTGCCGAAGATTGAGATCCTTCTGCCTGAACACATATTGTAAGCTCTTGTGGTCAGTGAATACATCTACATGAACCTCATACAAGTAGTGTCACCATATCTTCAAAGCAAACACCATCGCAGCCAAATCAAGATCATGGGTCAGGTAATTCTTCTCATGAATTTTCTGCTATCTAGAAGCATATGCTATGACTTTCCCATGTTGCATCAATATACATCCTAGTACGACTCTCGAAGCATCGAAGTATACCACAAGGCCATCGATGCCCTCCGGTAAGGTCAACACCGGTGCTGAAGTGAGTCGGGCCTTTCTCTTCTCACAAGCCTCTAACTATTGGAACTTCACCTTTTTCTGAGTTAATCTAGTCGATGGGAATGCAATGGATGAGAAACCTCCTACAAACCTCCGATAGTAACCCAGTAAGCCTAAAAGCTCCTGATCTCCGAAGGGTTTACTGTCTGGGCAAATTCTTCACTTCCTCTATTTTCTGGGAGTCCACTCTTATACTTTCGCTTGACACTACATGTCCCAAGAATGCAACTAAATTTAGTCATAACTCACATTTGCTGAACTTGGTGTATAGTTGGTTATCCTTGAGGGTCTGGAGTGCCTCCCTTAGGTGTGCGACATGCTCCTCCTCGCTCCTGGAGTATATTAGTATGTCATCAATGAACGCGATCACGAACATATCCAGATATTCCTTGAATACCCTGTTCATCAGGTCCATAAAAGCTAGGGGCATTGGTTAGTCCAAAAGACATAACAATGAATTCATAATGGCCATACCAAGTCTTGAAAGCAGTCTTCAGGATGTCGCTCTCCCGAACCCTGAGCTGGTGATACCCGGACCTAAGGTCATTCATGGAGAAATATTTGGCACCCTGAAGCTAATCAAATAGGTTATCAATCCTGGGTAAAGGGTATCTATTCTTGACGGTGACCTTGTTCAACTGCCTATGGTCAATACACATCCGAAGAGAACCATCTTTCTTTTGGACGAACAACACCGGGGCACCCCATGGAGACTTACTCGGTCTGATGAAACCCTTATCTAGCAAATCCTTCAATTGCTCCTTTAACTCTTTTGGCTCGACTGGGGACATTCGGTAAGGAGGAATCAATATGGGCTGCGTGTCGGGTAAAATATCAATCTCAAAATCAATCTCCATCTCGGGAAGAGCTCCTGGTAGGTCATTTGGAAATACCTCGGGATACTCACATACCACGAGGGTTGACTGAATGGTCGGGGTCTCATACGTGGCATCCTTAACCCTAACCAAATGGTAAATACAACCCTTCGAAATCATTGGTTCACCTGGAAATCGGAACTCCACCGCTTGGGTTCTACAATTAACAGAAGCATAACATGTGAACAACCAATCCATGCCAAAAATAATGTCAAAATCAGTTATAGCCAATTCTACTAAGTCTGCGGAGGTAACCTTATGCAATACTGTAACAGGGCAACCCCTATATACCCGTCTCTCTACGACTAAATCACCAATCGAAGTAGATACAAAAAACGATTCTGACAAAATTTCAGGATTGACCCCAAAGTTGCTAGCAATGTAAGGTGTCACAAAAGACAGTGTAGCTCCTGGATCTAAAAAATCATAAGTATCAATATGAAACACTTGCAACATACCCATAACCACATCGGGAGAAGTCTCTTTCTCCTATCGAGAGCCAAGTGCATAAAATCGGTTCTGGTGCTGGATGCCAGCTGGACCAGTCGAAGCATCCGACTGAGTAGGACGTGCCATTGGAGCTGTTGAACTAGTTGTTGGAGTGCAGACTCCCCCACCCTATGACCTAGATACGGGGAAATTCCTGAGCATGTGTCTAGATTTTCCACACCTGAAACAAGCATCTGAGCCCACCAAACACCTCCTTAGGTGGTTCTTTCCACAATTATCAAAAGATGGGAATGTGCACTTTGTGCGCATGCTATTCTAACCCCTCGAACCCGAGGCCCTGTCCTCTGATCGTCTCAAGTCCCAGATGGGGTACTGGCTGAAGATGGTGCTGGTGTAATAGACCTGTGTTGGGACTGCTGGTGAGGCCCACCTCTTGGCCTCGGCTGGGAGAGTCTGTAGCTATCAGTTCTAGCCCTCTTGGCCTCTCTCTGCCTCATATGAGCTGCCTCCATCTGCCGGGAATAAAGGACTATCTGTGGGTAGTCCATATCCTGATGAAGCATGGCGATTCTGCAGTCCTTTTCCGGATACTCAGCTACTCCCTGCACGAATCTGCTCACCCGCGCCCTTTGGTCCATCACTAACTCCAGGGCATACTTTGATAGACGAGTGAACTCAAGCGAATATTCTAACATTGTCATCTTTCCCTGTTTGAGGTTAATAAACTCAGCTACTTTCAATTCCCTCATCTCCCGAGGGAAGAATCTGTCAAGAAAGGCCATGTAGAACTCATCCCAGCTGATAGGACCCACTCCCGCTACCCTGCTGTCCTTCCATTGCTTGTACCAAATATAAGCGACCTCCTTTAGATAGTAAGACTCCAAATCAACACACTCCTCATTTGTCACCCCCATAACCTGAGTGACCTTCAAGATTCCTTCAATAAACTCGTGTGGAACCTTGTCCACCTTTGATCCTGTGAACTCGGGAGGGTTCATCCTCAAAAAGTCATTAATCCAAGCCGCCGTTGCCATTCTATGGGACATGCACAATAGCCTGCTGGTTGACCTGAGTGGTCAAGGCTTGCGCCAATATCTGAATAGCCGCCCGAAACACAGCGTGGGCAGCTGGCTCTGGTGCCTGGGGATCTTGAACAGGTAGGGCCTGCTGACGCCTGATCACGGGCAAAAATATATGCCCGAGATACTCTTTATTACTTAAATTAGTCTTGTTTATCTAAGTTATCGTATACATTTTCATGTAATTTTAGATAAAATAAAGATATGTGCTAACCAACATGATTAGCCTTTGTTTTGTAGGTTTTGATGATGTTTGAGTAACTAATCCATGAGTTGGTGAAGTAGAAGCATGGAAACGGAATTAACACGCGAACGTCGGCAAGGAAGAGGCACAAAACAGCCCACCGGCGCGTCGACAAGGTGCCACGGCAGGCAGGCCGCTCAAAACAGCCCACCTGCGCATTGGCAACGTGCCACGGCAGGTGGACTCTGCGACCATGGGGCTGCAACGCGCTGCCCAGGCAGCGTGACACGTTGCCAACGCGGCAAGGTGCTGCCTGGGCCGATTTCGGGTGATTTTCCAGAGAGCCTCCGCGTCCGTAGCGTGTCACGGAGGCCGTGCTCCGCGATGCACTCCGTGACACGTTGCTTGTTAATCCGGGAAAGATTCCTACTAATATAAATAGCACACTTAGGTTTATTTTTCATAATTCAGACTTGGTGGAGCTAGGACGTGGGTTAGCAGCAGTTGAGGGACGAAAAAGCTAAGGGTTTTTCTCTCTTTCTTTCTTCTTTCAATCAATTGTACGTATGATTTACACTCATTTGAGGATGATCAATCCACAAATGAGTGGCTAATTCTCTTCCTTGCTAAGGTTTTGAACATGTGTAGTGAATTTTGATTGTGAATTATATGGTTTTTCATCTTCTTCTTTCATGTTGTTATGTTAATTCTTGTTCTTACTGCATTAGTGTGTGGCCAACATTAATGTACATCTAAAAAGTCCAATTTCACTCGAAAGAGCAAGAAATTGGAAAGTTGTGAATTAATAGGGTATTGTTCTTAACTTGATTTGGGAAAATTGGGTTTTGATATGCTTTCCTGATAGAAATATACTTGAAAGCCGTATTAGTCAATTTAGGAACCGGAATTGTATTGCTAGGTCATAAATTGCATTTGATCACAGAAATGTAGACGAATGGTTTATGATTCTAAAGTGAGATTAAATACGAGAGTTTTAATCTCTAGGCTAATGTTCTTGGCTAGCAACATGAAGAGAAGAATAACCGAATTATGATTACTATCGAATTCATTACTTGTTCTTAACCTTGGCATGCTCATATCCATAGTTTCAATTCAACGTAGATATTTGTTAATAGTTTTAGTATATAATTTATAAACAAAAAAATTATTTAACTTTTGGTTACGTTGTTGTCAGCATAATTAGAAGTAAACTAGAATATAGTATACTTAAGCAATTTTACTTATCCAGAGTCTCCTTGGATCGATACTTGGCTTACTTAGCCACTTTATTACTTGTTTGACCACGTGCACTTGCGTGTCGGTTTTTACCCCATACCAAAGCACCGAGCAAGTTTTTGGCGCCGTTGCCGGGGAGACTTGGCAATTGGTGAAATTGTTTTAAGTATAAATTTACTGTATTTTTGTTTTATTTTCTTAAGTGTTGACAACTTGGTCTAGTGTTTGTTTTAATTCTTCTTTATTTTATTTTATTTTTCTGCTTGTTCGTACACCCTTATTGACATGACATCGTGGAATATAAATGGTTTCAATGGTGGATACTCATATTTTAGTGAATCTTGTCTGAACTGTGGAGGACCCCACTTGTGGCAAAACTGTAATACGTGCAATATATGTGGGTGTCAATATGGCCGTTGGGGTGATTGTCCAAAGGCATATTCCCCTCCCCCAAGCCCCTACTATGATCCTTCTGTTGTTTTTTCTGAATATAGGCATGCTGAAAATGAGGACTTGGGACGCCAAGCTCGAATAGAAGACATGTTGAAACAACTCTTGGAGCAATCAGAAGCAATGAAGGAGGCGATGGCAGTATTGAGAAATCAGCAAGAAGAGAATGCAGAGGCTCTAGAAAGGATGACCATCAAATTCACGGAGATGATCGCTGAAGCTGAAGCGTGTGATAAATCACAGACAACAGTTTTAGCCGATATTCAAGAGGAACTACAAGAGGACGACAAGGGTGAATTTTTGGATGAAGCCCAACAATTCAAATCTCTTGAGTGTCCCCGTGATGGGCTCACACTTATGGAAAATCCATTCTTGGAAGAAGAGTTAGCGTATCCCCCAGTCGACTTTAATGGTGAGATAGATGTCTATGTCGAGAAGGTATATACAAGTAAGGAGGTCAAGCAAAATGCAGTTTCAGAGTTGAGGTGTATTGGACCACACTCTACGCATTTTTCAACATTAAATTTGGTTGACAACATAGAAATAGAGTCTTCCAAGTTTGTAGAGAAATGTCTAGAGGAGGACCAAGCACCATATATTTTGAAATTTGCTAACTCAGAAAGACAAAATGACTTCGCTTGCTTAAGGACCAATAAATGCAAAAGGCAACATCTACTATTTGGTCCTTACAATTTTTCACCACCACCCCTGGAGCATAAGAGGAAATTAGAGAAGAAATTAGGGGTGAGATTCATATCCTCAAGGTGGAGGAAAAAGTGGTGAAACTTGGTACGTCGTGCCGCGACGTAAAATTAGGCGCTGCTTGGGAGGCAACCCAAGGGTACCATGGGTACCATTTTAATTTCTTGCATTTATGTTTATTTTATTTATTTTTCATCTTGTGTTGTTTTGGTGGAAAGTTAAGCACAGATGGAGGGGAAGTCTGAGTACCCGTGGAGGAGGAAGCTAACAAGCATGGAAAAGAAAAAGTGTGGGGTCGAACACCCACTTGTCCATAGTTGAAGAAAACCATGCTGTCAGCTAGGCCTAAAGGCCTCAGGGAGTATTTCTCACCCTTTGTAACCTTTAGTTTGATGCTATGCGGACATAGCATGATTTAAGTGTGGGGTGAGGGAAATTTCTAGGAAATTTCAAAATTTCTGTGCTTAATGATTTTTGGTGAATGTAATGCTTGTACAAAAGTTGGTGAGAAATTTGAAAATTTGAAAAATTTGAAAACTTTTTGTGAATTAAGCATGACTTCATCACCCGTTGGTTTTTCTTTTCGGTTCTTTTCCGACGGGGGGTATTTGAACCGAAGAATAAAATTTTTTTTTCTTCTTTTTTCTTTTCTTTTTTCTTTCTTTCCTTGGTCTGTATATAAAGTTTTTTTAGTCATAGCTAGGGACTGTTTCTGACGATGGATGGATGACGACCGTCTTGAGGAAAATTAGTCGATAGGTTTTGGGTTTTGAAACCATAACTAATTGGTGCTGGATGTTCTTGTTATGTGCTATACATGGTTGTAAGATGCAAGTATGTTCAGCATGAAGCATGCAAGTGTATAACTTTGTTTGAGACACTTAGGCTCTTGAATTTGACTCAATATGTTTGAAGCTTAATTCCGAATTCTTGTGATTAGCTGAGTAAGAGTCTACTGATTGTGTCTTGATTTGAGCATGTGCCATGAGTGTAAGATTTTTGAGTATTCTATGCTATTGTGGAATGTCTAGAACTTGCCTGGTGTGTATATAAAACGAAATGAAGGATGTGAATTGTAGGAGATGATTTAGGCATTTCTTTGAATGAACCAAACTTTTATCCCTCATTATACCTACCTTGAAAAATTAATCCTAGTTAACCCCATTGAGCCTTGAGCCTATTCTTTGACAGCTGCAACATAAGCTTAATCCTTTTTCTTTCATTAGCCTTGAATTTGATCCAAAACTCCAAAGCGCTTAAAGAAAAAAAATCCGAAAGAGTAAAGGAGTGAGAAGAATGAAAAAGAAGGGAAAGTAGCAACTGTAATAGTTGAGAAAAGGAAAAAGGTGCATTTGTGTGAAAATGGTTGGTTATTAGTAGGGAGTAAGAAAAGGAATGAATGAAACATATTGCTTAAGTACTCCTTACTAATAAGCTAAAAGTGTCGAAAGAAATGGGGAAACAAAAGAGGAAAAAGAAAACTAAAAGGAGAAAAAAGGTGAAGTGAGGGAAGGGAAGTTTGTAATGAAGGCGTGATGTATTAAAAGCGCTTAGGAAAGATAGTCACTATTACTGATCATAATAGTACCTACCCGCACCTGAGTTACATTACAACCTAAAAAGTCCTACTTGATCTTACATTCACACATCCTTATATTAGTGGAATAAAACACTAAGGGCAAGCTTATGGGTCATTACATAATGCATGTGAATTCTTTGTGAGAGTGAGCGTAATTCTATTCATGTACCCACACATGTTGTGATATAAAAATTGTTTTTGCGTGTGAAATTGGGTAACTCTCTTTCCGTGAGGGGCACATATTGAATGAAGGATATAATTCATGTGGGATTTCTTGATCAGTTGATTTGCATGAGTTTGCTAAAAATTGAGAGTCGATTCTTGAGGTTAAGAAGTCTTAACATGGTTGTGTTTCATTTCAATGATCAAATCAGGCATGCTCTATTTTTAGCTTGTATCCTACATAATCATTATAGCCGTAACTTGAATTCTCTTGCTAAATTAGTTATGTAGGAGTCTCCATTTGCATGATATGTAAAAGGTTGTTCGAGGACGAACAAGGCTTTAAGTGTGGGGTTGCGATCACGGGCAAAAATATATGCCCGAGATACTCTTTATTACTTAAATTAGTCTTGTTTATCTAAGTTATCGTATACATTTTCATGCAATTTTAGATAAAATAAAGATATGTGCTAACCAACATGATTAGCCTTTGTTTTGTAGGTTTTGATGATGTTTGAGTAACTAATCCATGAGTTGGTGAAGTAGAAGCTTGGAAACGGAATTAACACGCGAACGTCGGCAAGGAAGAGGCACAAAACAGCCCACCGGCGCGTCGACAAGGTGCCACGGCAGGCAGGCCGCTCAAAACAGCCCACCTGCGCGTTGGCAACATGCCATGGCAGGTGGACTCCGCGACCATGGGGCTGCAACGCGCTGCCCAGGCAGCGTGACACGTTGCCAACGCGGCAAGGTGCTGCCTGGGCCGATTTCGGGTGATTTTCCAGAGAGCCTCCGCGTCCGTAGCGTGTCACGGACGCCGTGCTCCGCGATGCACTCCGTGACACGTTGCTTGTTAATCCGGGAAAGATTCCTACTAATATAAATAGCACACTTAGGTTTATTTTTCATAATTCAGACTTGGTGGAGCTAGGACGTGGGTTAGCAGCAGTTGAGGGACGAAAAAGCTAAGGGTTTTTCTCTCTTTCTTTCTTCTTTCAATCAATTGTACGTATGATTTACACTCATTTGAGGATGATCAATCCACAAATGAGTGGCTAATTCTCTTCCTTGCTAAGGTTTTGAACATGTGTAGTGAATTTTGATTGTGAATTATATGGTTTTTCATCTTCTTCTTTCATGTTGTTCTGTTAATTCTTGTTCTTACTGCATTAGTGTGTGGCCAACATTAATGTACATCTAAAAAGTCCAATTTCACTCGAAAGAGCAAGAAATTGGAAAGTTGTGAATTAATAGGGTATTGTTCTTAACTTGATTTGGGAAAATTGGGTTTTGATATGCTTTCCTGATAGAAATATACTTGAAAGCCGTATTAGTCAATTTAGGAACCGGAATTGAATTGCTAGGTCATAAATTGCATTTGATCACAGAAATGTAGACGAATGGTTTATGATTCTAAAGTGAGATTAAATACGAGAGTTTTAATCTCTAGGCTAATGTTCTTGGCTAGCAACATGAAGAGAAGAATAACCGAATTATGATTACTATCGAATTCATTACTTGTTCTTAACCTTGGCATGCTCATATCCATAGTTTCAATTCAACGTAGATATTTTTTAATAGTTTTAGTATATAATTTATAAACAAAACAATTATTTAACTTTTGGTTACGTTGTTGTCAGCATAATTAGAAGTAAACTATACTTAAGCAATTTTACTTATCCAGAGTCTCCTTGGATCGATACTTGGCTTACTTAGCCACTTTATTACTTGTTTGACCACGTGCACTTGCGTGTCGGTTTTTACCCCATACCAAAGCACCAAGCAACGCCTATGATCATTTCCACCTCCGTGGACTTCATCATTTTTGTTCCTCCTTCCATTTATTCTTCTGGGAGCCATAATTTTCTGCAATCGTGAATAACATAAATTAGAAGGATGGAGAGACTTTTCACGCACGACATGTATCATGAAAGAAGGGAACAGTTCCTAAAATGCTTAGTAGCCTCTTCGTCATAAGTATGGCGCGCTTCACACCAATGAAAAAAGACTCTACCTAACACGGATTTCAAACTCCATAGGAAACATCTGAACCTATTGCTCTGATACTAAGTTTGTTATGACCTGAGAGTACACCCGAATCATAGACACGAGACAAGGAGCCCTGGGGGACCCCAAGTCAACCCATGGCATAAGCATATAACTAAACCATTCACATAAGGTGGAAGAATTAGCTTAATAGTCATGAACTAAATAAAACTATGACATGAAATATAAGGAACAATAGTACATGATCCAAGCGTAAATAGATGAAAACTACAATTAGGTCTGAAAGCCTCTAATCATAATAGACAGGTTGAAGGGACAAGACCCCAACTAATCCCAACATTTTGAAAACTAAAAGACAAACAAAAATCCGAACATGAAGCCCCCAAAACATGAGGACTCACCAATGAGAACTGAGAGCAGAGCTGAGAGTAAGCTAAGAGCAACGCTGAACCTGCGAACAGATCCTGTATCATAAAATGATACAACATAGAAAATATGCGGGTCAGTACTTGGAATGTACTGAGTATGCGAGGTATGCAAGACAATACTTAAAACATAAAAGTTATAGGAGTGGGGACATCATGATCATAAAGACTGAAATCATAAGTATATTGTAAGGCTCAAGATTTCCAAAATATTTGTAAACCTGTCATAGTCATAACATAAGAGAAAAACATTTCATAAAGCATAACTTGAGCCAAAAGAACATAATCATACATGCATTAAAACAATGAGGAACAGTGGGAGATTTCTATAACCGACATACTCCATATGAGCACACATGGAGCCCGACCTGTAAGCCTAGTCGGGAGGCCGTTCATACCTTTCCAAGGGTATGAAACATGAAAGGCGTGATATCACTCGTAAAGGTCCCGTAGGGAAAATGGGACGGTCATTGAGGATGTCCCAAACTTAACCTACGGTGGCACATAGTTCTGAGATTCAAGGCGTAACATAGGCCCTGAACCTACTCAGTGTTAATTACTACTCCCAAAACATGCAACGTGCTCATAGAAATTCATACATGTCATGCATGGCTAGTTAAATCGTGATAATCATAACATGCTTTAGAATTTGTAATACTAGCCATGGAATTGGGTCCGTGGATCGGCCAAAATTATAGTTTATAAATCATAAGCGACATGTGGGCATTGCCCAAAATTTCAATCATACTTGAAATGCTTAAATTTGTAGGAAACATGATCATAATAAGATGAGTAATTGAAAACATGCTTGAAATTCAAAAGTTCATATCATGCTTGAGAAGTCACCATAACCACGAATTTCACTAAAAATCCCATGATTTGGGCACATGTGCTTTTGGGGAATAAATCATCAAATATTAAATAAAATAGGTGAAAATAGCCCAATAATTCGAAACCATGCTTTTAGACATATTACAACATGCTCATATCCATTTTTTAGAAAACATACATTTGGGTTATGACCCATAGAGATTTGGTAATTTTAAACATAGGATTAGGGAGAAATTGGGCATGGGTAGGGATTAAACCACCCATTAAAAACCCTACATACCTGGAACTTCTTGATTCTTAACCCTCTTGAAAAGCCCTAGATAGAAACTTGGAGAATTTGAAGAAGAACACTTGAATCCCTTTCCTCTTTCCTCTCTAATCTTATATGCATCGAATGAGATTTATCATGAATGATTTCCCTTTAAAAGACCCTGTCCCGACCTCAAAACGACGTAGTTTAGATCTTAGGAGTGTAGGAAATTACCAGAAGGTTCTTACTAATTCGCCGGAAATAACTGCCATCTGACCCTAACGGGTGACCTGATGACATGTTAGGATGGGCAACGACTCATCATGTCACTTATATAGTACACTGGATACCAGGTTGGCTAGGCTCGTAACTGGTCACTCAACGACTCATCACAAGTGACCACAAGTCGTGGTCACCTTCTGTCAATACACTACTTCATCCTTAATAAATTTCCATAGGCTTGCTCACGACCCACCCCACGAGTCGTTGGGACTGGCCACGACTCGTGGGGTCCCATCTGTTAGGTGCACTAGTCAGACCTCCCAGATAACCCTCAATCTCACCCCACGGGAGACTTGACGACTCGTGGTAGCTGGCCACGAGTTGTTCCTACGCCCGTGGGGACCTCAGCTCCTTGGCCCATTCCATCCTCCCCACGAGCCACCTGACAACTCGTGGGGCCTCCTCATGAGTTGTCTAGTGACTCATCCTACACTGCTGCAACATTTTCCCAAGTTTTCCCCGTTTGACTCCCGGGTCTGATTCTTGGGTTCCCAGGGTATAACAGTATGATTTAGACAATGATCTGAGACTATGATGATATGAATTATGATGATAAAGCATGAGAATGATCCTTCAGACTTTTGGGCTTGTTGTTAGTAGAAAGTAGCCTTAATCAACTCTACATGAATTCAGTATGATGTAATTAGTTAAATGCTCATGTCTCTGATTAGCTGAAGTAACTTAAACTAGATGAGTGACGTCGGGCTTGTGACCTCCATGTTCTAGTATAATTGGGACTTTCCATAGCAGAGAATGTTTTCCTTAGTCAGTCAGGGACTCTCCATAACAGAGAATGTTTCCCTTTGTCAGTCAAGGACTCTCCATAGTCGAGAATGTATTCCTTAGTCAGTCAGGGACTCTCCACAGCAAAGAAAGTTTCCCTTAGTCGGTCAGGTACTCTCCATAGTAGAGAATGTTTTCCTTAGTTAGTCAGGGACTCTCCATAGCAGAGAATATTTTCCTTAGTCAGCTAGGGACTCTCCATAACAAAGAATGTCTCCCTTAGTATACGATATTAGTTCTGCTCAACTCCGTATAATTTCATATTTTAGTTAAAATCATTTTAGCAGGATTCAAACTCAATTATTAGTAGATACTCAGTACAGTGTATGATATCAATCACATCTTGAGTTATCAATATATGTACAACACATGACCCTTATGCATTAGTTTGATTATACTTCAGTAAATGTTTTCGAATAAAAGCTTCATATCAATATATATGTATCTCAGACAGGGTTGTTGTATTCCAGCTTAGTTATATGTCAATGTATTCAGTTTACTTCCTTTTTGTATGCTTTCATGTTTAGTTTACTTACGTTTCGCACATACTCAGTACATTCCAAGTACTGATAGCATACTTTATTTGTTATATCGTTTCATGATATATATTCAAGTTTCCAAACTCAGCCACGTGGTTAGATACACTTCATTCCCACCTCAGCTGCTTGTGGTGAGTCCTCATCTCTTAAGAATGCGATCTATGTTTTCTATTTTATTTATGCTTTAGCTTTCAAACTTTAGGAATTAGTTGGGGGCTTGTCCAAGAAACTCAACAGTGTAGTCGAGGCTTTCAGACTTGTGTAAACAGATTCAATTTATGTATCATAGTTTTATTAGATTTTGTTTTATGCATCAGTTAGCTTCCGCTCAATTATAATTTTGTTAGTTGTTGTCTTGTTAGTGTTATGCTATGATAATGCCATGGGTTGACTTTGAGCCTCTTGGGGTTCCTTGTCCCATGTCTCAATCCGAGCCTATATTCGGTCGTGACAATTTTATCGATTGTTCTTGAGTTTGTTCATTGATATTCAAAGCAGGTTTTCTTCCAATTATTATTATTATTTCATTATGTGTTTGTCTATGAATATTAATCACAATCTTACAATTATGAGAGGCTAAAACCTCCACAACTAGGGTTGTGGGAATCATGGTGGATTATAGAAATAAGATTACATAAAGTGATTTAAAACCAATGTTAAATGCTTTCATTTTCTTCTCCTCATCTTTACACATTTCTTAACGGTGCGCAATGATAGGACTTACCCGAACTCTTTACTTGCTTGAACCTACAGAAGTAGAGATTAGGAAAAGAGAATTACAACAAAGCCTTGATTTTTATGATCATTGTGTGACTTGAGCTGCGGTCGGAGAAAGTTAATTTGGAATATATTGATAACGGCTAAAAAGAAGTCGCTCATGAGACCTAACCGTATGATTGAGCATAGTCATCCAATAGTGATGGACCGGTCGATTTGATGAACCCTAGTTATCAGTTCTACAAGTAAGCATTAGGATTGATCACATGTGTATACCCAAAGTAGTTATGAACCCATGGGGAACACTTACCCTTGTTTTTCTCAAATCATGATAACAACCACAATTACAATATTGTTTTGATATTATTTTTCTTTAAACCCCCCAATTTGGAGATAACTTACCAACAAGTTTAAGTACCCACATTAGTCTAGATCTGTTACACCCCATAAATTATTGACATTTAGATGGCCTATTCATATGTTGGTTAAGAGTTTTAGAATGCCATACGTGCTAGAAAAAGGGCCCGGGGAGAGATCGGACAAGCGCCAAGTCGGAGTGTCGCAAGGCAAATGCGACTTAAAGGCCCCAAGTATATAAGCCCCCACTTCAGTTTTTAAGTGATAATTATCAATATTTCTAGTGAGTAAACCAGAGAACAGTAGAGAAACAGAGAGGACGAAGGTTTCCATTAAAATTCCTTCCATTTACACTATTAAACGCAGTCCAAACTCAAATTAACTTCGGGTAGCGAAGTATAAAGCTGCAGGGAGCATTCCTATGGAGTTAGTTTCATGAAATTCGGACGGCAAATTGTCGTCCTACCGAGATAAGTTAAGTGGAATTGCTCCAAATTAGTTTCAATATACTCCTAGCCCTAAAGTGAGTATTTCTCTCTTCTGGACTTCAGAGAAATAGCGAGTTTTCGGCTATTTTTCAATAAGTCAAAGTTTGGGCAGTATATATATTCAAAGTAGTGTTTTCTTCTAGAATATTGATGAATTTAGTTTTATTTTCTATGAATATGAATGCAGTTGGAAGAAATAGATGGATATTTGCCGAGTTACGCCAGTTAGTTAAGAAGTCGGCAATTGAGGTATGTAAAGCCAGTTTCTTCGGCAAGATACTAATTCTAGTTTAGTAAAATAGAATAAGTTCTAGAAGAACGTTTCAAAGCCGAGTATTATGCCCAGTGTGAATTTAGTAAGCATGCTTGAATGATTATTATGTCATATTCAGAATAAAAGTCAGTAAATTAGTATCAGACAGCGAGATATTGTTCCAAACTCATTATAACTCAGTATCAGATTCAGTATAATTCAGCAAGGGATTCAGAATAGAATATCAGAACATGGACAGTATTATCAGATTTAATATATATGTTATATGTGATTATTGTTGTTTGTAGAGAGTTGATTGTTCTATGTTGGGCACCCTTAGAGCTTCCTTGCTGCCCCAGGGTTAATAGATGTGTCGACTCGCCTGCCAGAGGGTGAGGATACGTCACTCCAAGGAGTGGCATGCCATCTGCCAAAGGACGGAGATGAGATGCAGCATTCCCCATAGCAGACTGATAAACATTATAGTATACCCCTATCGAGCGCTTGCGCCTAGGGCACAGATTACAGATTACAAATCACAGATCTCAGATTACAGTTTACAGGAGTCCTCTGGACTCAGATACAGCTATAGTCAGGGGCCCATATAGCACAAGTTGCATACCTAGGGGGCCGGTGGGATGCTCATAGTTACTATATGAGTGGAGTAAATTGTTATTTTTGGATGGCGACCCAGGTAAGGTTATATAGATTGCATGTTGATTGGTACCTTCTGGCTTATGGGGGCTGGTATAGGTTCTTGTATGCTATACGTGTTATTTATTAAATTGATAGATAGCAGGACGCCGCATTGACAAGTATGATTCTCACCTTCTCTCCGGTACAGTTAAGCTTAGTTTAGATTCTGCCATCCCAGACAGTCTTAGCCATCGTCTGTTATTCAGTAACTATCAATATTACTATCTATTTTCAGTTATGTTTAGTTATTGTTTTGCATACTCGGTACTAGTGGTACTCGCGCCCATTTAGGGGTGGTGCATTACTTGCCTGCAGGTACTCATAGATGAGGAGCTTATTCCTCGTAATTCCAACCAGCACACAGAGTCATCAACTCCAGTCATCCGGAGCTTGACAACTAGAGGTTTATTCCTTTTCTTTTGTTGTACAGTATGGGTAGGTCGGGGCCCCATCCCGACCATCTTATCAGTATTCTTAGAGGCTTGCAGATTGTATATTCCCTGTGGTTAGTTGTACCGGTCATGTGAGGCTGTGTCTATGTTTTAGTTTGTTTATGATTGCCATGTGGGGCCTTATTCAGTTAATAGTTGGTGACCTTGCCGGTCACAGATTAGTTTAGCATTTGATTCAACGTTTCAGTGAAACTAGTCAGAATGGTGTCCTTGTCGGCTCGCATAGGTTCCTTTATACTACTGTTGTTCTGGTTAGCTATTGTTTTCTTATAGATGGATATAGGCCTAGTCGGCTGTAGGCTGTATTTACAGCCGTTATATAGCCCGTTGGTTCCATGAACCCAGAGTTAGAGCCAGCCTGGCACCAGAAGTGCTTAGGCTCAGTAGTCCAGTAGTCCAGCAGTCTAGGTCTTAGTAGGGCACCAGGCGCCAGTCATGTCTCCCAAGGCGGGGCGTGACAAGATCTTACCCTATTCCCTATGGTATCACCCCCAACCTCTTTGTTGGGTTCTTTATTGACAACATCTGCTTCATACTTTGCCAAGAAGTGTGAGTTTGAGCGTTATCAAAAAGTGGTGTCGTTGCCGGGGAATACGACTGAGATTAGATTAATTGCTTGTAGTTAACTTTTTGATGTTATTTCCCTGTTTATGTTATCTTTGTTTTTATTCTATGATTCATTTAGGCTAACACCAAGGGAGCTACTTTTTCAAACACCCAGATGGCAGATAAGAGACTGCTAGCGCCCATGGGAGAGTGATGAATATTGACACACTAGCAGCCCTCTTGATAAACAATGAAGGAGATGGAGTACCAGGGTACACGGAGCTGGTAAATGCCCTAGAAGGAATGGGGTCATATAACTTCAGACAAAAGAAGTTAGACCTTGACTTGAAGAATCGTGTGACTCTGCCAGCAAAGCCATCAGTGGAGGAACCGCCAGTTCTAGAATTGAAAGCATTACCTCCCCATCTCAAATACGCATTCTTGGGTGAAGACAACACATTGCCAGCAATTATTACAGCAGACTTGACAGACAGGCAAGTATAATCTTTGGTTATAGTGTTAAAAAAGACCAAAAAGGCAATTACCTGGACCATATCTGATATCATTGGGATCCTTCTAGGCATATGTACTCACAAAATTCAGCTCGAGCCAAACTGCACACCAAGTATAGAGCATCAGCAACGCCTGAACCCACCAATGCAAGAAGTAGTGAAAAAGGATATTATCAAGTGGCTAGACGTTGGTGTAGTTTACCCCATTGAAGATAGCAAGTGGGTAAGTTCGTGTCACGCCCCACCTTGGGAGACATGACTGGCACCTGCTACCCCTACTAGGACCTGAACTGCTGAACTGACTGACCCTAAGCACCTCTGGTGTAGGGTTGACTCTTAACTCAGGAATCAAGAAAACAACGGGATATATAGCGGCTGTAAATACAACCCTCGACCGACAAGGCTAATAGCCCTTGTGAAAGTAAACAGCTAACCAGAGAAAAACAATCATAAGGACTTCTATGCGGGCCAACAAGGCCGCCAATCAACAGCTAAACAGGGCTCCACACGGCCAACACACATCATCTAAAATACATATGGGCCCCACACGATCAATATTATCTAACCATAGGGAAGTAACACAATCCGCAAGCCTCTAGGAGTAATAAGATGGTCGGGACAGGGCCCCGACCTACCCATACTGTACAAACAAAAGGAATACACCTCTATCACACCAGCCACGGAAGAAGGGAGCTGATGGTTTTGTACGGCTGACTAGAACTATGAGGGACCTGATCCTCGTCTATTTATACCTGCAGGCAAGTAATGTAGTGCCCTGGGAGGGGCGTCAGTGTAATATGTACCGAATATGTAAGAAAATAGATAAGCTGAATAGAACCAAAAGTAAATAAAAAGAAGAGCCGAAAGATTAACCTATACGCCTGCTGATTCGTAATCTGTATCTAACTGACACTACATGTACATAAGATAAGACTGCACACTTACACATTTATACACTACAGCTAGCAGACAAGAATTTATACAAGAACCCTACCTGGACCCCATAAGCCGGGAGGTACAATCAGCATGGAATAACTCGTTTAGGCTCCCATAAGTCATGGCGAGCACATCTCAATCTATATACCCCTACTCAGGTGTCTACAACTCTACTGGTACTGTAGCCAACCTACCGGTCCCCTGGGTCTACAACTGGGCCCAATTGGCCCCTGAACTATAGTTGTGTCTGAGTCTGGAGGACTCCTGCTATCTACACCCTGGGTGTAAACGCTCGGCGGGTGTGTGTATAAGGCCAACCACGACAATATGAGGATCTGTATCCCCATCTTCGTCCCTTGTGTTCGCATGATTGTGGGTATATAAAATGACACGCAAGTGCACGTGGTTGAACAAGTAGTAAGTGGCTTTAGTAAGCCAAGTATCGATCCCTCAGAGACTTGGATGAAGTGCAATTTGCTCAGGTGTACTATATTTTACTTCTAAAAATGCAGACAACAGTGTAACCAAAAGTTTGATAGTTTGTTTTATAATTTTTATACTAAAGCTAAGAACAATTATCTACTTTGAATCTGAACTATGAATGAGAGCATGCTGAGGTTAAACGAACATGTAATAAAATTAATTATCATCATAATTTGGTTAATCTTTTCCTCCAGTTGCTAGCCAAGAACATTTGCCAAGAGATTAAAACTCTCGTATTTAACCTCACTTAAGAATCATGAACCATCCGTCTACATTTCTGTGATCAAATGCAATTCATGTTCTAGCCATACAATTTCGGTTCCTAAATTGACTAATACGACTTTCAGGTATATTTCTATCCTGAAAGCAAATCAAAACTCAATTTTCCCAAACCAAGTAAAGAACATATCCTATTAATTCACAACTTTCCAATTTCTTGCTCTCTCAAGTGAAACCGGACTTTTTAGATGTACATTAACGTAGGCCACACATTAATGCAGTAAGAACAAGAATTAATAGAACAACATGGAAGAAAAGATGAAAAACCAAATAATTAATGATCAAATTTCATCACAATAGTTCATGACCTCAGCAAGGAGAGGAATTAGCCACTCATTTGTGGATTAAACATCTTAAAATGAGTGTTAATCATACAAGAAATTGAATTAAAGAAGAAAGAAAGAGAGAAAAAACCCTGATATTTTCGTCCCTCAACTGCCTGTAACCCACGTCCTTGCTCCACCAAGTAAGAATTTCTCAAATAAAACCTAAGTGTGCTATTTATAGTAGTAGGACTTTTTCCCAAAATAACAAGCAACGTGTCACGGAGTGCATCGCGGAGAACTGCCTCCGTGACACGCCACTAAAGCGAAGGCTCTCTGGAATTCACCCGAAATTGGCCCCGGCAGCACCCTGCCGCGTTGGCAGCATGTCACGCTGCTTGGGCAGCGCGTTGGCACCTCTTGGTCGCGCAGCCAACCTGCCGTGGCACGTTGCCAACGTGCAGGTGGGCTGTTGTTATCAGCCTGCCTGCCGTGGCACGTTGCAGACGCGCCGGTAGGCTGTTTTGTGCGTCCTCTTTGCCGACGTTCGCGTGTTAATTCCGTTTCCAAGCCTCTACTTCACCAAATCATGGATTAGTTACTCAAAAGTCATCAAAACCTACAAAACAAAGGCTAATCATGTTGGTTAGCACATATCTTCACTTCATAAGAATTAAATGAAAATTTATACAATAACTTAGATAAACAAGACTAATTTAAGTCATAAAGCGTATCTCGGGCATGCTATTTTTGCCCGTGATCACAACCCCACACTTAAAGCCTTGTTCGTCCTCGAACAACCTTTTACATATCATGCATATGGAGACTCCCACATAACTAACTTAGCAAGATAATTCAAGTTACAGTTATAATGATTACGTAAGATACAAGCTAAAAATAGAGCATGCCTGATTTGATCATTGAAATGAAGTACAACTATGTTAAGACTTCTTAACCTCAAAAACCGACTCTCAATCTTAGAAAACTCATGCAAATCAACTGATTAAGAAATCCCACATGAATTATATCCTTCATTCAACATGTGCCCCTCATGGAAAGAGAGTTACCCAATTTCACTCGCAAAAACAATTTTTATATCACAACATGTGTGGGTACATGCATAGAATTACACTCACTCTCACAAAGAATTCACATGCATCATGTAATGACCCATAAGCTTGCCCTTAGTGTTTTCTAATTTAAGGATGTATGAATGTAAGATCAAGTAGGACTTTTTAGGTTGTAATGTAACTCAGGTGCGGGTAAGTACAATTATTGCCAGTAATAGCGACTATCTTTCCTAAGCGCTTTTAATACATCACGCCTTCATTACAAACTTCCCTTACCTCATTTCACCTTTTTCTCTTTTCATCTTTCTTTTTCCTCTTTTGTTCCCCCCTTTCTTTAGGCACTTTTAGCTTATTAGTAAGGAGTTCTATAAGTAACTTTTCATTTATTTATTTTCTTACTCCCTACTAATACTCACCCATATTCAAACAAGTGCACCCTCAACCTTTCTCAACTCTTACAATTGCTACTTTCCCTTCTTTTTCATTCTTCTCACTACGTTACTCTTTCAGATTTTTCCTTTAAGCGCTTAGGCGTTTTGGTTCAATTTCAAGGCTAATGAAAGAAAAAGGATTAAGCTTATGTTGCAGCTGTCAAAGAATAGGCTCAAGGCTCAATGGGGTTAACTAGGATTAATTTTTCAAGGTAGGTATAATGAGGGATAAAAGTTTGGTTCATTCAAAGAAATGCCTCAATCATCTCCTACAATTCACATCCTTCATTTCGTTTTATAAACACACCAGGCAAGTTCTAGACATTTCATAATAGCACAGAATACTCAAAAACCTTACACTCATGGCACATGCTCAAATCAAGACACAATCAGTAGACTCTTAATCAGCTAATCACAAGAATTCAGAATTAAGCTTCCATCATATTGAGTCAAATTCAAGAGCCTAATTGTCTCAAACAAAGTTATACACTTGCATGCTTCACACTGAACATACTTGCATCTTACAACCATGTATAGCACATAAAAAGAACATCAAGCACCAATTAGTTATGGTTTCAAAAACCCAACACCTACCGACTAGTTTTTCCTCAAGACAGTCGTCATCCATCCATCGTCGGAAAACAGTCCCCAACTATGACTAAAAACACTATATACAGACAAAGGAAAGAAAGAAAAAGAAAATTTTTATTCTTCGGTTCAAAGACCCCCCGTCGGAAAAGAACCGAAAAGAAAAACCAACGGGTGATGACTTCATGCTTAACTCACAAAATTTTTTTCAATTTTCTCACTAGCATTACATTCACCAAAAATCGTTAAGCACAAAAATTTGAAATTTCCCTTGAAATTTCCCTCACCCCACACTTAAATCATGCTATGTCCTCATAGCATCAAATTAAAATTTAAACAGGGTGAGAAATACTCCCTGAGGCCTTTAGGCCTAGCTAACAACATGCCTTTCTTCAACTTTGCACAAGTGGGTGTTCGACCCCACACTTTTTCTCTTCCATGCCTGTTAGCTTCCTCCTCCACGGGTACTCAGACTTCCTCTCCATCTGTGCTTAACTTCCCACCAGAACAACACAAGATGAAAAATAAATAACATCAACTTAAATGCAAGAAATTAAAATGGTACGCATGGTACCTTTGGGTTGCCTCCCAAGCAGCACCTAATTTTACGTCGCGGCACGACGTATCCAGTTTCACCGCTTTTTCCTCCATCTTGAGGATATGAATCTCACCCCTAATTTCTTCTCTAATTTCCTCTTATGCTCCAGGGGTGGTGGTGAAAAATTGTAAGGACCAAGCAGTAGATGTTGCCTTTTGAACCTATTGGCCCTTAAGTAAGCGAAGTCATTTTGTCTCTCTGAGTTAGCAAATTTCAAAATATACGGGGCTTGGTCCTCCTCTAAACATTTCTCTATAAGCTTGGAAGACTCTATTTCTATGTTGTCAACCAAACTTAATGTCGAAAAATGCTTCGAGTGTGGTCCAATAAACCTTAACTCTGAAACTGCATTGTGCTTGACCTCCTTACTTGTAAACACCTTCTCAGCATCGACATCTATCTCTCCATTAATGTCAAATGGGGGATAGTCTATCTCTTCTTCCATGAATGGATTTTCCATAAGTGTGAGCCCATCACGGGGACACTCAAGAGATTCTAATTATTGGGCTTCATCCAAAATTTCACCCTTGTCTTCCTCTTGTAGTTCCTCTTGAATATCGGCTAAAATTGTCACCTGCAATTTATCACAAGCTTCAGCCTCAGCAATCATCTCCGTGAATTTGACGCTCATCCTTTCTAGAGCCTCAGCATTCTCTTCTTGCTGAATTCTCAATACTGCCATCGCCTCCTTCATCGCTTCTGATTGCTCCAGGAGTTGTTTCAGCATGTCTTCTATTCGACCTTGGCGTCCCAAGTCCTCATTTTCAGCATGCCTATATTCAGCAAAAACAACAGAAGGATCATAGTAGGGGCTTGGGGGAGGGGAATATGCATTTGGACAGCCATCCCAATGGCCATCTTGACCACCACATATATTGCACGTGTTACAGTGTTGCCACGAGTGGTGTCCTCCGCAATTCATACAAGATTCGCTAAAATATGAGTATCCACCATTTATACCATTTGTATTCCACGATGTCATGTCAATAAGGGTATCTGGAAAAGAAAAAAATAAAATGAAAAAGAATTAAAACAAACACTAAGACCAAGTTGTCAGCAATAAGAAAAAAATATAGTAAATTTACACTTAAGAAGAATTCACTAATTGCCAAGTCCCCAGCAACGGCGCCAAAAACTTGTTCGCGTGATTGTGGGTATATAAAACGACACGCAAGTGCACGTGGTCGAACAAGTAGTAAGTGGCTTTAGTAAGCCAAGTATCGATCCCTCAGAGACTTGGATGAAGTGCAATTTGCTCAAGTGTACTATATTTTACTTCTAAAAATGCAGACAACAGTGTAACCAAAAGTTTGATAGTTTGTTTTATAATTTTTATACTAAAGCTAAGAACAATTATCTACTATGAATCTGAACTATGAATGAGAGCATGCTGAGGTTAAACGAACCTGTAATAAAATTAATTATCATCATAATTTGGTTAATCATTTCCTCCAGTTGCTAGCCAAGAACATTTACCAAGAGATTAAAACTCTCGTATTTAACCTCACTTAAGAATCATGAACCATCCGTCTACATTTCTGTGATCAAATGCAATTCATGTTCTAGCCATACAATTCCGGTTCCTAAATTGACTAATACGACTTTCAGGTATATTTCTATCCTGAAAGCAAATCAAAACTCAATTTTCCCAAACCAAGTAAAGAACATATCCTATTAATTCACAACTTTCCAATTTCTTGCTCTCTCGAGTGAAACCAGACTTTTTAGATGTACATTAACGTAGGCCACACATTAATGCAGTAAGAACAAGAATTAATAGAACAACATGGAAGAAAAGATGAAAAACCAAATAATTAATGATCAAATTTCATCACAATTGTTCATGACCTCAGCAAGGAGAGGAATTAGCCACTCATTTGTGGATTAAACATCTTAAAATGAGTGTTAATCATACAAGCAATTGAATTAAAGAAGAAAGAAAGAGAGAAAAAACCCTGATATTTTCGTCCCTCAACTGCCTGTAACCCACGTCCTTGCTCCACCAAGTCAGAATTTCTCAAATAAAACCTAAGTGTGCTATTTATAGTAGTAGGAATTTTTCCTGGAATAACAAGCAACGTGTCATGGAGTGCATCGCGGAGCACTGCCTCCGTGACACGCCAGTAACGTGAAGGCTCTTTGGAATTCACCCGAAATTGGCCCCGGCAGCACCCTGCCGCGTTGGAAGCGTGTCACGCTGCTTGGGCAGCACGTTGGCACCTCTTGGTCGCGCAGCCAACCTGCCGTGGCACATTGCCAACGTGCAGGTGGGCTGTTGTGATCAGCCTGCCTGCCGTGGCATGTTGCCGACACGTCGGTGGGCTGTTTTGTGCCTCCTCTATGCCGAAGTTCGCGTGTTAATTCTGTTTCCAAGCCTCTACTTCACCAACTCATGGATTAGTTACTCAAAAGTCATCAAAACCTACAAAACAAAGGCTAATCATGTTGGTTAGCAGATATCTTCACTTCATAAAAATTACATGAAAATGTATACAATAACTTAGATAAACAAGACTAATTTAAGTCATAAAGCGTATCTCGGGCATGCTATTTTTGCCCGTGATCACAGCGGATGGCATACTGCTCCGTAGAGAGACGTATCCTCGCCCCTGGCAGGTGAGTCAACACAGCTATTAACCTTGGGGCAGTCATGGAAGGCTTCTAACTGAGGGCAACCCCAACCAAGGTGCTATACTAACACATCAATCTATCTGTATAAAGAGAGCATATCTGGCCTTATGGGCCTAAAGCTAAAGCTACTCGCTTCTGGGATAATCTGTATGGCTGTCTACAGGCACGCCATGTGCCCGTATTTGATCAGAGGATTTTGATAGTGATCATGATCTCTAATAGTCTAGGATGAACAAAGCAAGGTCTGAAGTGGCATAACAATATTCTGAATGTTCTACTCGGACATCTATAACATATGAATAACTGTGGGGTTGCAGATAGCTAACTACTTTATTCTTCTAATTAAAAAACTATAGGGCTGGGCTTGGTCGAACTTGATTCTACGCGTTTGGCACTCTAGTCCTCCATAGGGAGCTTATCGATCTCCTTAACTTGTGGTTAACACTGTACTAGCAGAGTACTATTGACTCCTTAGGCCTTTTCTGAATCCACTCGGATCTATAATACTGTTATGGGAATTCCCAATCTTATAGGAAATTCTATATAGACTGGCCCTCTCCTAGTACTCTGTACCTAAATACCTTACAAGAACCGGTTAGGGTGCTGGCCCGGTCACTAACTACTGATGTGGACCCCTCCTTGGGGTACCCACGGGTTTATCTGACTTGGATGACTGGGATGGCTTGCTTGGCGTCCTACATGATAACAGTTAAGTTGACTAAGACTAACAATCTCTAATAAGGCTAAAGGGATGGAGGACGATTACTCAATTCACTGGAGAACCCTGGTGTCGCTAACTCTAGAATATACCTATTCTGTCTCTATTTCTGGTTCTGGAATGTGCGATGACGTCAATGACCTCTAGGGATGCTTTCCTGCAAGTACAGGCACCAACTGGTCGTTAGACTGCCTAACTACGCCTATACTATTTAACCAACTGATTCAGGCTACTAACTCTTACGAGCTTCTGAAATCCAGGCCTGGCAACAAACATATAAGTCTACCAACACAATAAACTGAGAACTAGAAGAGTTTCCATATCATTCATAACGCGAATCACATTTAACCTGCTCCCTTTTAGTGAGGGGTCCTGCAGTACGATCTATATACGTTTTCGAGCAGCTAACCAGAATTTATGTAACTATAATATCTATTAGCAGCTAATCGCAACATAGCTGATATTTATATATGTATATCCATAATAGCTAATTACAACATATCAAATTACAATCTAATGGTAGAAACTATCTGCAACATCTGAGATCATTATTTCTATTCGAGAACATAAGTCGTAACACCGTACGAGAAGGATACTTGCCGAGAGTTAAGCCTTACATACATCATTCGCCATTTTCTGAATAACTGATGAGTATCAGCTCGTATTCAACTACCCTTCTCAATTGTAATCATATTAATAGAAGAATAGGGCCAACTTCGTTACTAAATTCAAAGAAAACAATAACTTTATATGTATATACTGACTATACTTCAACTTATCGAAAGACGATCAAAAACTCATAATTTCTCAGGAATATAGAAGGGAGAAATACTTACTTTACGTCTGTGATTGTATTGACACTAGTTTGTAACAATTTCATCAACTTAAGCGCGGTGGGATGATGATTTGTCAGGCGTATTTTACGAAAATAACTCCATAGCGATGCTCGCTGCAACTTTATACTTCAATACCCGGAGTTAATTGGATCTGGTTGGCATTTAGCGATGTAATCAAATGATTTTTAAATGTTTTACTTCGTTCTCCCTCTTTTCTTGTCGTGTATATATGAATTATAATCTAACTTCTAAGTGTGAGACCCTTATATACTTGAGGCAGCAGCAACGTGGCACTCTGCCCATCGCGCTGATTCTGCTCCGTGCCACGTTGGCTAACTCGAAGGAGATGCTCCATGCCACTTTGCCCCTCTGGGCAGCTTGGTTCATCCTCCTTCCGTGAAATCCCGACTTGGCACTTGTTCGGCCTTTCCACGAGCCATTTCCTGGTACGTATGGCACTCTAAAACTCTCAACCAACATGCGAATAGGTTGACTAAATGCTAGAAATTTATGGGGGTGTAACATCCTCCCCCCCTTAAGAACATTCTTCCTCGTATGTTAACTTCTACTTGCAAGAATCTTAACCTTGCAATTACTTATTCTTGAAAAATTTCGGTAGAGTCTCCCCTTTATTATGGACTATCCAAAAACCCTGAAATGCAAAAAAGTCCAATACAGGTACTCCACTCAATACTATGGCATTCATTTCACAATAGACTGAAGTCAACTACTCCACATACACATGTATATAATGAGACTTATGAAACAACAACAACAACATACCTCTAGTTGCCCCAATCTGACTAAGTCTGAAATAACTGAGGATATCTGGTTTTCATATCGTCTTCTTCCTCCCAGGTCATCTCCTCTTGGTTCTTATTTCTGCCATAATACTTTAACAGAAGCAACATCTTTAGTTCTTAGTCTGCGGATCTGCCGATCTGGTATGGCTACTTGAGCTTCTTCATAAGCTAACTCCTTAGTGATTTGGATGTATTTGACTGGGACAACTCGGGAGGGATCTCCTATGCACTCCCTCAACATTCATACGTGAAAAACTGGATGAATAGATTCTAATTCTGAAGGTAAATCCAATTCATAAGCCACCTGGCCTATCCTTCGGCGAATTTGATAAGGCCCAATAAACCTCGGGTTTATTTTTCCTTTATTACCAAATCTCGTCACGCCCTTCATCGGTGAAACCTTTAGGAATACCCAGTCACCTATATTAAACTCTAGGTTTCTCCGCCGCACATCAGCATAAGATTTCTGGAGGCTCTGAGCAGTCAGCAGACGTTCCTTGATAAGCTTTAATATTATCCTTCTGCCCATTGTAACTTGTACAGGTTTGCTCTATCTTCCTGAAGTTATCATCCAGAAGGCTTCAACTTCCATTTATAGCGGGCCTCGAGAGTCTGAGTTGTATATTCTACTCAGCCACCAATTGGGGTACGAGGAACTGTGCTTAAGTTAACATGTGTCGCCGTCTGTTTCAACATCCCTTCCTAACATTTAGTCGTAGGTTGTGCCCCTCTATCGGAGTTTATCAAACACTGGGGTTCCACAATTTCTGGGGTATTTAACTTGGCATAAGTTTTAATGATGACATAAATTCATCTGGCGAGGCACGAATCGACCTCATTGGTCTTATTATACTGACTTAAATAAGGTCAGGCTACACCTGGTGTGAGATAACCCTGTGACTGTATTCATATTAATTACTCTCCACTCCCTTGCAAACACGACCATCTCTTATATTGGATAGCTCGATTCCTGCTATTTCACCTTTTCTGGCCTGTCACTGGGGCTCTACTTCTATGATTTAATGATATCTCCTGTCCTCTCATACCATCTCATTGCATTTTCATTAAATTCTAGGAGCAATGAACACATGCACCTTAGCTATGGTCTGCTATTTGAAGTTCCGCCACCCTTGGAATGTGAGGTCAACATCCGGACCTTGTGACCTTGGTTGTTGTTATATTGAAGGCCTGTAACTATTTACTGGGCCTTGTTTCCAGGCTGCACTAGATTAGAGTCTCTGTGTCGGCACTCTCTTACCTTACCCTTAGGCGGGCATATCGCAACATTCTAGGCTACAACCTTACTGTCTCTTTGTTGTTAGCCCGAGGCTTAGTCCTTAATATGTGATGTTCTATCAACTTGGAGGTGATTCTGATTTCCCCCAAAGTCTGGTATTCGTGCTTTTCCCCTTACCTTCCTTAGACTGAGCTCTGGGGTTCATGGTACTTGCCCTACACTGTCAATAAAGTTACAGGCCAGGTTTCGGCCTATACTTCTTCTGGCCTGCAGTCGGACCCATTTTATTCATATGACCTCCATGTCTTTCGATATCGCAAACTAAGATCATAACCATTAGCTTGCAGGCATATCCTGCCGTCATTAGCATGCTATGGCGGATTCAGCATTTTTCTGACTTGAACTTGACTATTACTGGGAGTTTATCACTGATGGATTTCTTACACACACTTCGAGTAAGCTGGTAGTCTTACCCGCTCTTCTGACTTATTACCGTGAAGGTCTGGACAACTTACATAAACATTGGGGCTCCCTACTCTTTCCTAACACTTTATGGATTCAACAAATCCAACCTTCGCTTACTATTTACTTCGGGCTACATCGCCTCAATTCTTACGCCCTTTGCTATACTGGAATAAAAACTAGGAGGTAGGAATAGCCTTTTCTTACCGCAATGAAACAGAAATATGGAACTGTACAACACTCAAAAGGATGGAGGTGGGAATCCTTCATTTCCCTCTCTTTCTCACATCCATCAGGTAATCTAATATTAACTGTCGTCTTGACCAGATCTTGTATATCTAATAGATAAGTCGACTTGTACATATGCTATACTCCTGAATTCCTACTCTGATGTTATAAAAAGGAACTGGGGATGGTGCTGGTAGATGTATCACAGTTTGAGGTTCCTGGTACCTCGGGAGAGTATTGGGGAGATCAAGGACGTCCGCTCCTGTCCTCAGGCTGACTATCTCCCAACTGTGGCGTCTTAGTGATACCTCCTCCTGCCACTGTAGTTATCTTGCAACTGGCCGATGTCTGTCTTATATTAAACATTACCCTAGACAGACATAACAAGGAAAACTTAGGGACTTAACCCTATAAAACTTTTCTCTATAGCACGATCTGAGAAGAAGGAGGGGTAACCATACTATCATACCTATAGCCTCCTGCTTATAGAATGTGGTGCACAACACATTTATAAACAAGACTATACAAGACAGAGCTTGCAGACTCCCTGAGATACGAACTGCTCTGATACCAAGTTTGTCATGCCCCACCTTGGGAGGCATGACTGGAACCTGGTCCCCTACTATGACCTGAACTGCTGAACTAACTAAGCCTAAGCACCTCTAGTGCAGGGCTGACTCTAACTCTGGAATCAAGAAAATAATGGGCTATATAGCGAATGTAAATAAAACCCCCGACCGACAAGGTCTATAGCCCCTGTGAAAGTAAATTGCTAACTAGAGACAAACAATCATAAGGAGTTCTATGTGGGCCGACAAGGCCGCCAATCAACAGCTTAACAGGGCCCCACACATCATTTAAAATACATATGGGCCCCACACGATCGATATTATCTAACCACAGGGAAGTAACACAATCCGCAAGCCTCTTAGGAGTAATAAGATGGTCGGGACAGGGCCCCGACCTACCCATATTGTACAAGCAAAAGGAATACACCTCTATCACACCAGCCCCGGAAGAAGGGAGCTGTCAGTTCTGTACGGCTGGTTGGAACTACGAGGGACCTGCTCCTCATCTATCTATACTTGCAGGCAAGTAATGCAGCGCCCCGGGAGGGGTCAGTACAATATGTACCAAATATGTAAGGAATAGATAAGCTGAATAGAACTAGAAGTAAATAAAAAGAAGAGCCGAAAGATTAACCTGTACGCCTGCTGATTCGTAATCTGCATCTAACAGACACTACATGTACATAAGCTAAGACTTCACACTTACACATTTATACACTACAGCTAGCGTACAAGAATTCATATAAGAACCCTACCTAGCCCCCATAAGCTGGGAGGTACAATCAGCACGGAATAACTCATTCAGGCCCCCATAAGTCCTGGTGAGCACATCTCAATCTATATACCCCTATGCAGGTGTATACAACTCTACTGGTACTATAACCAACCTACCGGTCCCCTGGGTCTACAACTGGGCCTGCTTGGCCCCTGAACTATAGCTGTGTCTGAGTCCGGAGGACTCCTGATATCTACACCCCGGGCGTAAACGCTCTGCGGGGGTGTGTATAAGGCCAACCACGACAATATGAGGATCTGGATCCCCATCTTCGTCCCTTGCGGACGACATGGCGCTCCGTAGAGCGACGTATCCTCGCCCCTGGCGGGCGAGTCGACACAACTATTAACCCTGGGGAGGTCATGGAAGGCTTCAAACTGAGGGCAACCCCAACCCAGGTGCTATACTGATCCATCAATCTATCTGTATAAAGAGAGCGTATCTGGCCTTCTGGGCCTAACGCTAAAGCTACTCACTTCTAGGATAATCTGTATGGCTGTCTGCAGGCACACCATGTGCCCGTATTTGATCAGAGGATCCTGATAGTGATCATGATCTCTAATAGTCTAGGATGAACAGAGCGAGGTTTGAAGTGGCCTAACAATACTATGAATGTCCTACTCGGACATCTATAACTCATGAATAGCTTTGGGGTTGCGGATAGCTAACTACTTTATTCTTCTAATTAAACAACTATAGGGCTGGGCTTGGTTGAACTTGCTTCTACGCTATCGGCAGCCTTGTCCTCCATAGGAAGCTTACCGATCTCCTTAACTTATGGTTAACAATGTACTAGCAGAGTACTACTGACTCCTTAGGCCTTGTCTAAATCTACTCGAATCTATATTACTGTCTTGGGCAATTTCCAATCTTATAGGAAATTCTATATAGACTGGCCCTCTCCTAGCACTCTGTACCTGAATACCTTACAAGAACCGGCTAGGGTGCTGGCTCGGTCACTGATTACTGATGTGGACTCCTCCTTGGGGTACCCATGGGTTTATCTGACTCGGACGACTAGGCTGGCTTGCTAGGCGTCCTACATGATAACTGTTAAGTCGACTAAGACTGACAATCATTGATAAGGCTAAAGGGATGGCGGACGATTACTCAATACACTTGAGAACCCTGGTGTCGCTAACTCTAGAATATACCTATTCTGTCTCTATTTCTAGTTTTGGAACGTGCGATAACATCAATGACCTATAGGGATGCTTTCCTACCAATACATCTGCCAACTGGTCGTTAGACCGCCTAACTGCGCCCATACTGTTTAACCAACTGATTCAGGCAACTAACTCTTACGAGCTTCTGAAGTCTAGGCCTAGAAACAAACATATAAGTCTACCATCAAAATAAACTGAGAACTAAAAGAGTTTCCATAGCGTTCATAACGTGAATCACATTTAACCTGCTCCCTTTTAGCGAGGGGTCCTGCAGTACGATCTATATATGTTTTCGAGCAGCTAACCAAAATTTATGTAACTGTAATCCCTATTAGCAGCTAATCGCAACATTGCTGATATTTATATATATATCTATCCATAACAACTAATTACAACATATCGAATTATAATCTAATGGTAACAACTATCCACAGCATATGAGATCATTATTTCTATTCGAGAACATAAGTCGTAACACCGTACGAGAAGGATACTTGCCGAGAGTTAAGTCTTACATACCTCGTTCGCCATTTTCTAACTAACTGATGAGTATCAGCCCGTATTCAACAGCCCTTCTCAGCTGTAATCATATTAATAGAAGAATAGGCCAATTTCATTACTAAATTCGAAGAAAACAATAACTTTATATGTATATATTGACTATACTTCAACTTATCGAAAGACGATCAAAAAATCGTCATTTCTCAGGAATATAGAAGGGTGAAATACTTACTTTAAGTCAGTGATTGTATTGACACTAGTTTGGAACAATTACATCAACTTAATCTCGGTGGGACGACTATTTGCCGGGCGTATTTTACAAAAATAACTCCGCAGTGGTGCTCCCTGCAGCTTTATACATCAATACCCGGAGTTAATTGGATTTGGACGGCGTTTAGCGGTGTAATCGGATGATTTTTAAATGTTTTACTTTGTTCTCCCTCTGTTCTCGCCGTGTATATATGAATTATAATCTAACTTCTAAGTGTGAGACCCTTATATACTTGAGGCAGCAGACAAGGCAACGTGGCACTATGCCCATCGCGCTGATTCTACTCCGTGCCACGTTGGCTAACGCGGAGGAACTGCTCCGTGCTACTTTGCCCCTCTGGGCCGCTTGGTTCGGCCTCCTCCCGCGAAATCCCGACTTGGCACTCGTTCGGCCTTTCCTTGGGCCCTTTCCTCGTACGTATGGCACTCTAAAACTCTCAACCAACATTCGAATAGGCCGACTAAATGCTAGAAACTTACAGGGTGTAACAGTCCGGTACAGTGTATGCCAAAGAAAGGTGGGGTCACAATGGCATCCAATGAGAAGAATGAGATGATACCGACAAGACCAGTCACAGGATGGCGTGTCTGCATGGATTACAGAAAGCTCAACCATTGGACCTTGAAAGATCACTTTTCAATGCCATTCATGGATTAGATGCTTGACAGGTTGGCAGGTAGAGGCTGGTACTATTTTCTTAATGGCTACTCGGGGTATAATCAGATTACTATAGCCTCGGAAGATCAAGAGAAGACTACTTTAACATGCCCTTATGGATCATTTGCTTTCAGGAGAATGCCTTTTGGATTGTGCAATGCACTGACCATATTCCAGCATTGCATGATCTCGATATTCTCCGATATCGTGTAGCACACCATCGAGGTATTCATGGACGACTTCTCAATTTTGGGTGACTCATTTGAATCTTGCCTCAAGTATTTGGGCAAAGTGTTGAACAAATGCGAAGAAACTAATCTGGTCCCTAAATTGGGAAAATGCCATTTTATGGAAATCATGTTTCAATCTTTTTAAGTCTAAATTGCCCATTCATGGAAGTTCATGTGTTATACCCCGTAAGATTCCCGGCTCCTAGATGGCCTATTCGCGCATTGGTTAAGCATATTTGAAAGCCATACGTGCTATAGAAAGGCCCGGGAAAAGACCGGACAAGAAACCTGTCGAACCATCACGGAAGGAGCCGGGGCAGAGCTCGTCCGCGATGGAAACGTGTCACAGAGGTGGAGCCTCCGCGTTGGCTCCGTGACACATTGGGCCTGTCCAGGCCCAAGTATATAAAGCCCCACTTCGGTTTTAAATCAGTTCATCCCTTATAATTTCCAGAGAAAACGCAGCAAACAGAGAGAGACGAAGAGGGTTAATATATTATCACCCGATTTTGCTGCCAAATGTAGTCCAAATCTAAATTAACTCCAGATACCGAGGTATTTAGCAGAAGGGAGCGTTCCTACGGATTTTGTTTCGCGAAATACGGCTGACAAATCATCGAGCTACCGGACTAAGGTAAGTGGAATTGCTCCAAACTAGTGTCTATGTGCTCCTAGCCGTAAAGTGAATACTTCTCCCTTCTGGACTTTTGAAAAATAACAAGTTTTCGACCGTCTTTCGATAAGCCTAAGTTTAGGCTATAATTATATCGAAAGTGACGTCGTCCTTCAGAATAAAGTTGTATTTAGCACTAACTAACGTGTATATGAATGCAGTTGGGAGAAATAGCTGGAGTACTGATCGAGCCTCGTCCGACAGTCGGATAACTCGAGGTTAAGGTATGTGAAGTTGTTCTTCGGCAAGTTAGTAAGTCTTATCATGGTAAATCATAGTAAACTCCGTATTTGAAACTCTCGGAGTTGAATTTTGAGAATTAGGTAAGTCTAATAGATTCTGAGTGGTGTTGCCGTATCGTATTCAGTCCGAAAGATATAAAGCATGCACCAAAGGGCGAGTTAGCATTCCAGATTCAATATAGCTTATTGTATGATTAGCAAGCATGTTGTAGAATAAAAAGATACAGATTTTTAGAATACAGACTAACAAAATAAAATCAGATAGACAGACAGTCTTATGGCTATAGATTAGCCATTTAGACAGATAGTATCCCGGCTACAGATTAGCCAAACAGTTAAATAAAGATTTCAGAATTAGTATAATTAGTAAAGAATCAGTATAATACAGAAAGAGATCAGAATAAGAAATCAGATTTCAGATTGTCTTTTTCAATTATACATGCTTGCTATTTATATATGCTAATTGTTTGTTGAGACTTGATATGGCGTGAGGGCACCTTATTGAGCGTCCTCGCCGCCTCTGGGTTGGTAATTGTGTCGCCCACTGAGTGGGTGGGTTTATGTCGCTCCAAGGAGTGGTGTACCATCCCCAGCTTGGATGAAGATGGGATGAAGCTTTCCTTATATTAGTCTAATCAGCACTATACTACAGACAACCCTGTTGAGCAGTGTCCAGGGTACTGTCCAGTACAGATATTCCCTGTTGAGTTGTGTTCAGGGAATAGATACAGTTCCTGTTTCAGATAGCCCTGTTGAGTTGTGTCCAGGGAAACAGACCCTATCTGTTACAGATGCAGTACAGGAGTCTTTCGGACTTAGACACAGTTACTTATATCGGAGGCCAAGGCCCAAGCTGGAGACCCAGGGGGCCGGTAGAGGAGCTCCGAGTGATCAGATGAGTGGAGTGACTTATTTTTGGTTGGTTTTAACCCGGGTAGGGGTATATAGATTGTTTGCTTGCTTGGTGCCATCCGGCTTATGGGGGTTGGTATTGGATCTTGCTTGCTAAATGTATATGTATTTATGTGCTTTATATATATATATATATACTAGTTAATAGACAGCAGGCCGCCGTGACTACGGACATGTTCCTGCCTATCAGTGCAGAAAGGTTTGATCTAGTTCCTATCAGCTCTTCAGATTCAGTTATCTTCTGCTCACAGACTTGTTAGTTATGTTATCTGTATTCAGTTGTATTATTCCAGTTGCTTTGCATACTCGGTACCAGTGGTACTGACGCCCAGTGGGGCGCTGCATTACTTGCCTACAGGTACTCATAGACGAGAAGGCGATCCCTGGTGATCCTAGCCAGCGCAGAGTCATCAGCTCCTATCATCTGAAGCTTGATATTTCAGAGGTTTATACTATTTCCTTTTGTTGTACAGTATGGGTAGGTCGGGGCCCTGTCTCGATCATTTTTATTATTACTCTTAGAGGCTTGCAGATTGTATATATTTCCCTGTGGTTAGTTGTACCGGTCGTGTGGGGCCGTGCTTATGTTTAGTTGTTTATATTGGCCGTGTGAGGCCTTGTCCAGTCAGTAGTGGTGACCTCGCCGGTCACGTAGCTGTTCAACATTTGTTATACTGGTTTAGACTCAACTAGACAGCATGGTGGCCTTGTCGGCCCGCATAGGCTCCCTTATATTGACATGATTCTGGCTAGCTGTCGTTATAGTACAGGTGGCTATAGGCCTAGTCGGCCGGAGGCTGTATTTACAGCCGTTATATAGCTCGTTGATTCCTTGAATCTGAGTTAGAGCTAGCCAGGCACCAGATGTACTTAGGCTCAAGAGTCTAGCAGTTTAGGTCCTAGTAGGGCACCAGGTGCCAGTCATACCCCCCCAAGGTGGGGTGTGACATCATGGAAATTATTATTTATGATGAATATTCATTATTTTAAGTTTATTGATTGTGAAAATGCATGAATCCAAGTTACCCATATTTATGAGCATATTTTGAAAGAATTTAGTATGAGGAAGCATTGGGCAATGCCCATATTATGAAGAATGATTTATGATTTACGAAACGAATTTCATGATTTATTGATTTATGATGTTGGCCGATAAAAAGGGCCTTGATTCTTGGCTAAGCATGTTTTAAAGGGGATCAATGATGACAAATGTTATATCTTAGCCAATGAATTTTTATGCATGATGTTAACAATTTATGTATGAGCCTATATGCATGTTTTTGGGAGCTGTGTCTAGCACCGAGCAGCCCGGCGTTCAAAGGACTACGCCGGTGTCTCATAACCATGTGCCACCATGGATTGTAAATGTTATGATGTAATGCTAATGATCCCCTAAAATGTGATACCACACCTTATGCATGACCCTTGCCTAGCAAGCCAGGGTCGGCTCTGCCCACTTGAGCGAGACAGTGGGGCATCATGAAAGGCTCTACCATGATGGTGTCGGTTATGACGAGTCCTCCCATTGTTCCACATGTTTTATACATTTTTATGTCTATGTTATTGGATCAAATTATGTTTTGATAAAGTTTTCTTACGATTATGATAATCAATGATTTAAGAGTCTTGAGCCTTATGTTTATCTATGATTTTTTATGCAAGCATGATGTACCTCTCCTATTTCTATTTATGAGTTTACTTTTAAAATATTTGTTTTACTTACCTTGCATAGTCAGTACATTCCACATACTGACCGTATACTTTCTATGCTGTATCATTTCATGTTACAGGGTCCGGATCTCAGGCTCATCCTCACACTTAGCCATCTCAACTTACGTTTTTAGCTTGTTGGTGAGTCCTCATGCTCCAAGGGCTGTTTTACAGACTTTCATGTTGTTTACATTCAATTTTGGTCGGGTTAGTTGGGGATTTTGTCCCATCAACCCATCTTATGTATTAGAGGCTTTCAGACAAGTATGTAGTACTCAGCTATGCAAACGTTGGTCTTTCTTGATTCTATGTTATTATTATGTTTCTTCTATAGCATTATGATTATCGTTCCGCTTATTTGAATGAGAATATTTGTATGCATGACCCATGGGTCGACATGGGGTCCCTCGTGGTCCCTTGTCCCCCGTGTCTACGATCCGGGTGTACATTCGGGTCTTGACATTTTCCAAAGTTTTTAGGTGGTGGAAAGCTCTCCCTAGAAGGTCCCCATAGGTTCTAAGAAATTTTGATGTTGATTGTAAGATGCAAATCAATTTTCGAGCATAAATTGTGAATACGTCGTGTGTGCATGTATTGTAGTGGGGCTCGTCAGAGTTGAGATATGTTAAGGATTTCTACTCTCCTTTTTTGGCATGATTTTAATTGAATCGAATTCCCATTGTTGTCGTGCGAATTCACTGTTTGTGGTTGGAAATTTTGTGTTGTAAATCCTATTATTTGGGGGAATCTAGATTGTAAATTTTCCCTCATTAATTGAGGCCGTGTAATTGGGCATTAAAATAGGTTGTTCATGGCGAGTCAGAGGGGCGATAGAATGTGTCGAGTTTGGCTAGTGTTGTGAGGAGATTAATGAATCTTTTGGGCAGAGTTGAGGGCTGTTTTGGATGTAGTTTTGGGGGGCTGTTTTGATGTAGTTACATGCTATATCTGTGGATGATCGGGTGATTGTTGAAGAGGTGAGTTGGTAGGCCCGTAGTGACTTTGATAACACTGGGGTAGTCATGTTGACTATTGTGAAATTGAGGATAGGGCTGGTTAGGATTAATGGAGGATTGTGTCATATATGATAGTTCTTTGATTGTTTATATGTCATGGGAATATATTTGGTAATTATGTGATCCTTAGTTTGGTTTGTGGCACGTCGGTGGATGGCTAGATACGTAAGGTTAAGAGTACGTGGTGGTAGTCGGTTGATGGGGTTTGGGAGCCTGCTGTGGGCTATTTTGAACATGTGTTTATATGTATTGTTTTTATTGATTATGAATGATTTTGATCATGATTGTGTGTGCTATTTGAGGCCTTGGGGCTCGTGGATACCTGACGCACGAGTGTGTTTCCGGGCGAGGGGTTGAGCCCAATGGGTGAATGACCTACTGGGTTGAGGATGATGTCCTCCGTAGTGTTGAGTTGAGACATGATTCGAGAGTGGTCCGACATGTCTAAGCCTTCCTGTGATTGCAATTTGGTTCTCCCAGATGGATTGAGCTCCGCTAACTATGCGCAGTCGAGAGAGAGTCTGGCAGTGCTTGATTGATGATGTTCACTGACTGGTGTTTACTTTTGATATGCTTGGAATTATATTGTAATTGTTGCTCGTGTGATATATTTTCTAATTGCAGCGGATGGTAGATGTTGGCTGGTGTTAGCTGGAGGCCGTTGAGAGGTCTAGAGGCGATGACAGGTGAGCTATGTTGGCTAGGTGCCGCTGTGTTATTGTTTACTTTTGGACTTGGTGGGCTTATGAGGGCCAGGTAGGTTTTGTTTGTATGTTTTTTTGTACTTTCCAGGCTTATGGGGGCCAGTTAGATTCTATGTGTTTTCTTATGTTGAGTCTCCTTCTGCGATATCTGGTATATCTATTAATCTCTAACTATGTCTTCTAGTTATTTCTGCCTTTCATGCTCTATACACTATTGTACTGACGTCCTAGTCGGGGCACTGCAATCATGCCTGCAGGTGATGGTGGGCTGTTAGACCAGGTTCTTGGATGATGAATAGAGTTAAAGCTAAGTTGGTGTGCTCCAGGTTTTTCGGAGTTGCCAGAGGTTGAGTTATGGTAGTTCGGGGCCCTGTCCCGGACCGTTGATTTGTATTATATTTTTAGAGGCTCGTAGACATTTGCTGTGGGTGTAGTGTCATTGTTATAGGCCAAGTGGGCCATTTTGTATAGTTTTTCTTCCATTCCATGTCCTTGACGGCATATGGTATTTATTTTTCTTGGTTGGTCAGGTGAGCAAACTTTCGCTATAGTCTATCATCTTATTCTGATTTTACAGTTGTTGTGTTGTTTAACCTCATAGGTTCTAGCCTTTATTTTATTTTTGGGGGTTATGCTCATATCAGGGGTGGCATCAGGTGCCTATCACGCCTCCCTAGGTTTGGTGTGTGACACCTGGGTTCATTTTCTAGTTAAGCATCATTTTTAGATTTTTTGTTTTATTTGCCTAAGGATATGAAAAAGTCTTAAGTTGAGGGTGTTGATGTGTGCTATAAGTATACAGTACTTTTGGTGCTTAAAACTGAGAGAATAGAATGGACTTAGGTATGTTTATATGGATATGAGGCGTTTTAACTTTGTTCTCAGGGATAATGAGTGTTGGCTCAAAAATGTGCAAAAGATGCATAAAAGTGCAAAAAATCAACCAAGTACCAATCTCAGTATGAGTTGTACCTTGATTGTACGAGTCATACTGAGACTTGTGGAAAAACTCAGAAGGCTAGAATGAGGCGAAGGCAAAGTATGACTCTCAGTACGAGCCGTAACTGGTGCCGTGAAAATCTTTAGAGAAAATTTCAAAAGGCAGTCTCTTGGTATGGGTAGAACCCTCGGATCATAACAACTACTTACGATTCGTACCATGAGTTGTTGGAGCTTTAATGATTCTTAAAGATTTGGTAGAACTCCAGATGTAACAAGAAAGTACAAGTCATAGGTGGAATGTACAAGGCGTACCATAACACTCGTAAGAAAGTTCAAAGGATATCAAAGTTCTCAGGGCCAAGCCATGGATGGATTGTATGACTTGTAGGACAATGGTACGAGTCATACCAGCTATCAAGAGTTAGTCAAAACTGCAGTAGCCAAGGGATGTACCAGAGGCAGGTATGACCCGTACAATCCTATTACGGGTCGTATGATTAGTTGTGAGTCAAGCAGGCACCAGATATGAAAAATTTCCTGTTTAGCTTAGGAAAAGGATTTTGATGTCTGCATAAATAACTTTTATATTTTACTTTAGTAGAACAACATAGAGAGAAGGTAGTAGGTGTGTGAAAAGTTCTATTTGTGAATTATTATCAAGTTATGGAGAGCAATTCTTATGATCTACACTTGATTATATCGTCTGTTCTTGAGTTTGTTTATTGATATTCAAAGAAGGTTTTCTTCCAATAATTATTGTAAGTATTTAATTATGTGTTTGTCTATGAATGCTTATCACAATCTTACAATTATGAGAGACTAAAACCTCCACAACTAGGACTATGGGAACCATGGTGGATTAACGAAATAGGGTTACACAAAGTGATTCAAAACCAATGCTAAACGCCTGTATTGTAGTCTCTTCATCTTTACATGTTTCTTAATGGTGCGCAACATTAGGACTTGCCCGAATTCTTTACTTGCTTGAACCTAGAGAAATAGAGATTAGGAAAAGAGAATTACAACAAAGCCTTAATTTTTATGATCATTGTATGACTTGAGCTGCGGTCGTAGGAAAGTTAATTTGGAACATATCGATAACGACTAAAAAGAAATTTCTCGTGAGACCTAACGTGGTGATTGAGTATAGTCATCCAATAGGGATGAACCAGTCATTTGGATGAACCCTAGTTATTAGTTCTACAAGTAAGCATTGGGATTGATCACGTGTGTATACCCAAAGTAGTTATCAAACCATGGGGAACACTTACCCTAGTTATTTCAAATATTGATAACAACCACAATTACGATCTTGTTTTAATATGATTTTTCTTTAAAACCCCCAATACAGAGATAATTGAACAACAAGTTTAAGTACCGGCATTAGTCTAGGTCTTACCTTATTCCCTGTGGGTTCGACCGCAACCTATTTGTTGGGTTCTTTATTGACAATATCCGCTTCATATTTTGCCAGGAAGTGTGAGTTTGAGCATTATCACCTACCCATCTCAGCAGGGCGCATCATCTAGTATAGGTGGCTGACAGTGTTAAAACCCCTTCTATGTCCTATCATCACATCAGGATCAGGACAAACCGCCCCAAATAGTCATAGGTATGTTATGAGCTTTTCGTGTTACTCTTTGCATGTTGTTAGATCCAAGAACCATAGTATGGAGTAGAAAATCCTTTTTTGCATGTTGGAAAGAGATTGTCAATAATTGGTGTGAAATAGTTATAAGTATGAAGCCTTTAGTGGAAACTTTAGAGGAGAAGGAGAAGCCAAGAGTTACAACCTTAAGAAAAGATCCAGGAGCCTTAGGATGATGTCTTTAAGCTAATGGGGAGATGATAAGTCGATGAGCCAAGTCAAATCTTGAGTGTTCTAATAGAGGAGTCCCAGAAATAGTAGCTATGGGATGTCAATCCCTTTAGGTTCAAATGATTTACCTTATGGTTTAGTTCAAGCTACGCTCTACTCATGCTTATTTACAGACTCCCAAAATTCTAGATGACAGCTTTAGACAGCGATCCCAGTGTTACTCCATGAATCTCAACTTTATATCACAAAACCAATTAGGTACGAAAACTCATATCTCTAATATGCTCAGCTCTGTGAACTAAGCCCTTCGAATTTTCCTTAACAGCTCAACAAGCCAGGTTACATCATGTATGTGCTCAATTTTAGATGTCATGAACGATTTGTGCTTATGAGTCCCTTACTCTCAAGTAGACCAGATACCGAGATAACTAGGTTCAGTATCATAAAGTAGTTCGAGAGTGATAACTCAATCCTTATCAGCTCAGTTCAAGTTTGAGGAAATAGTTCCTCCTCAATACTCTACCTAGTCCCACCTCAGTCTCAAGTCTTTCAGTATCTCTCATGTCTTAGCGTTCATGCATGAATCATGATTTTAGTTCAGCTATGTCAAATATCTCGGAGTCAGATACTTCAACAACACTTAGCATTTAGCATTCACTTCTTGGGATTGCAGCTCTTTCCCTAGCCTTTTTTAGCCTAGTTAGTGCACATTCGAGGATGAATGTTCCCAAGGAGGAGATATTGTAACACCCCAGAACGTCCTAAGACTAGCCTTTAAATTTAAAACTTGATCCTGTAGAAAACTGAGAGAAAGATCTCGATATGAGTCACAGTACGACTCGTAGAATTGAAGTACGGATCGTACCTAGACTCGTAACTAGAGGATGTAGAGGAACAGTGAATGAGGTTGGAGAAACCACGACTTCATGTTATGAATCAATTTATCCTGGTACGGATCGTACTGACCAGTTGTGAAAAAGTTCAGATAAATGGTCGGGAAATCCCAAGTAACCACGAGTCATGGTACAACTCGTTGGACGAGTCATGAGAGAGATTAGAGGAAGACTCATAGGTAAGCTATGGATCGTAGCAAGACTCGTGGGATGTTGGTACAGGCCGTAGTAAGCATCCGCGGAAAATTTCAAAGAAATGGATTGAAGCAGAGTCCCTAACCACTAGAGGTGGCATGGATCATAGGACCTTGGTATGACTCGTAAGTTGTCATACCACATGATGGGCAGAAATTCTATTAATTCTTTCAGGGGCATTTTTGTAAAACTCTCATTAGAACTCATAAACCATGTCGTGTTAGGATTATTGGGAGGGATTTTAGAGGTTTAGTCGACCCTCTCCCTCATTATTTCCATAACCATTTAGAAAATTATGAAGAACTCAAAAAGTTCTCCTAGAGCAAGGCTAGGGCTTCCATTTGTTTCTCAAGCTTTCAAGGTAGTTTCTTAAGGGAATTTCTACTCCAGGTATATGCAACTTCAACAAGGACCTCCTTTCATCCTTGTGTCCCAATTTATGTCAAAAACCCTAGTTACTTTGATTCCCTAGAAAAATATGTCTTAGGGTTTCAATCTATACATGACTTCTCACATGTCTTCCTTGAATTTCAAGGCCCTCATGATGGATAGCTATGTATACTTATGATTTCCCTCTCAAACTCATGATTTATGACTATGATATGATAGTAGCATGATTTCTAAGACTCCACTATGATTTAGCACTATTTTCAAAGTATTGCCCTTTGAAATAGCTAGATTAGTTTTCCATGATTTCAGTATAGATGTTTTAATTATGATTCAAATTTATGAGTTTCCATGAATACAAAACAAATGATTTATATTACACTTTTGGCCTATAATTCTATGAATTCAGTATGATCAGCATGTTTATGGTTAGTTGGACTCTCAAGTCTCTTGTTAGCTGAAAGTAGCCCTGACTAGTCTCAGAACCTCATTTCCCTTTAGACTCTCAGGTCTCTTGATATTAGAGAGTAGCCCTGGCTAGACTGATGATATATGTTTTTATCCTTCCATGTTAGTATAGTCATAGTCCTTTAGATTCTTAGGATTTCCTTATAGATAAAGTGGTTCTGACTAGTATTACGACATCAGCCTTAGATTTATTAGTTGTATGTAACCTTATGTTCAGCTGGGAGTAGCACTTAGCACCGAGCAGGGTAGGGTCCCAACATATGCAGGTTTCAGAACTATGTTCCACAGTAGGATAAGGGATTTTCAATAGTAGAGAATGTTTCCCTTAGCCCGAGGAATATGGGATCCTCATTATTTTAGTGTGTATCTATGCCTTAATGGGTGCAAGCAGGGGTCATCATTATTAGAGATAGTTACCTTGTGTCAAAGTGTGATATCACACCAGTCAAAGTTCTTACCCTTGGCAAGTTATGAACATCCTCTCAGCTGGGGTTATAGGTTGGACTCCATGAGGCTCACATTGGGATTTTTCCATTAACAAGCTCTCCCACAGTCTGGTTCAGATTCATTCTCAGTACAGTTCAGTATCACTTACAGTTTTCAATTCATGATTTCTGATTCAGACTTCATTATATGTATATCACCCTTAAATCAACTTTACTAGTATTTTGCATTAAATGTTTTCAAACTATAACTTTATGTTAATACCTATGTATCACATATAGGGTCATTATATTTCATCTCAGTTATGCCTTTAGTTATGTTTTAGTTTAGTCTCCTTCAATATACCATCATGTTTCTAGTTTCATTTACGTTTCCCATATACTCAGTACGTTCCAAGTACTGATCGCATACTTTATGTGCTATATCATTTTATGATATAGATCCAGGTGTCCAGACTCAGCCTCGTAGTTAGACATTCTCTATTCTCTCTCAGCTGACAGTGGTGAGTCCTCATCTTCTGAGAACAAGATTCATGATTTTCCTTATTTTAGTTTTATCTTAGTTTTAGATTTTGTAGTTAGCTAGGAATTTGTTCTAGCAACTCATCAGATTAGTAGAGGCTTTCAGACATCGTAGTGACAAATTCAGTTTTTAACTTAGTGTTATTAATAAGTTATGTTATTACGTGTATGATTTGCTATTTTCAGTTAGCTTCCGCTCTATTATGTTCCATTAATTGTTGTTGTGTTAGTATTATTCTATGCCATGGGTTAGCTTGGAGCCATCCATGGTTTCAGGTCCCGTGCCTCGATCTGGGGTCCTAGCTCGGATCGTGACAATTTATTTTGAGGAAAGGTATTAGGCATCTTTCAAAACCTATCCTAATATAGTCCTTAAACTTATTCTAGTTAACAAAAAGAGATTATTTATTTCAATTTTATTCATCAAAAAAGTGTTAAATCTAGTAATTATAAAAAATAGAAAAGTGATTGAAATAATTAGTAATTAAAGATGTATGAGGTGTATAAAATATATAAGTGATACATGTATACATACATATGTACATATATATATATATATATATGTATGTATGTACATATATATATATATATATATATATGTATGTATGTATGTGTGGTGTGTATGTGTGTGTATATGTGTATACACATACACACACACACCCCAGAGTAATATGCTTGTGATATATGGGGTGATGTAATGGTGTGTGGGGTCATATACAAAAATATAGTATAGGAAATAGCTATATGGAATACGTGTAGAGTATTTATAAAATATGCAATAATTTTAAAGTATGTATTTGAGGGACGGGATATGTACATGTATAAAGATGAATATAAATAAAAATAGTTTACAAGTAGTATGTAAATATAAATAAAATCGTATGTAGGTATGCAAGACTAATGTATGTGTGTGAAAGCTAGTATATGAATATGGTAATATAAGGTATAACATAGTAGTATAGAAAGTATATGTCATGACCCAAATGACCGTTATTGACACTCACACTAACCCCTTAGCGGGCGAACCAACGAATCCCAACAACTAACTCGGCATCACATCATTTCAATGAGAAAGAAATAACTTATTATAATGGAATGAATTTAAATATGTTGAACGAGCATAACCATCTAAAAAAATAAAATAAATATCCCCCAAGATTCAAAAGTGTAATACCCTGAAACTTTCCTAGACCAAACTCAGACATTTCATGAAAAACCAAAAGGAATCAGGAAAATTTTATCTCAGGACAAATCAAAAAACGAGTCGTTGTCAGCTCCGACGGCCTATTGTATGAGTCATTGTTTGAGCTGCAAGATTTCCATTCAGGAACCCACGAGTCATGCAACGACCCGTCACCAAGAGTAACGAGCCGTTCTTTAGAGTTGTGGTTGCCCAATATAAAAATCTACCAGACATCTTCCAGAAGCAACGAGTGGAATCGACGACTCATTGTCACGTCTAACGAGTCATCATTTCTACCCATCGCCATTTTAGGTCCAGGTAGTGTTGACCAAGAGCAGACATAGTGACTCATTGGTTCTACCCACGAGTCGTTGTGTCGTCTGTTAGTGGGGTTCCCAACTTTTGCTTAAACATTCTACCAGTGACAATGAGAGGTACCAATGACCCGTTGGTCCATCCAACGAGTCGTGGTCCCCTTTATTTCCAAATTTTGGTAAGCCCAGAATTCAGGCCCAGGACCAACGGGTAGTCCCAACGAGTCATGGTATGAACCAACGACTTGTTGTGTGACCCGTTGGTCCCTATTGCACAATTTTTCAAACATTCTTTCAGGGTTATTTTAGTAACTTTCTATATTTTTAATATCTAAACTATGTCATTTTGGACATATTTAGGATAGCATTAAAGTAGTTGATCGATTTTGTATTCTTCTCATTCCTTTTCTCAACTCTTAGACTCAGTACGAAGAAGTTTCAGACAGACTCCTCAGGGCAAAGCTAGGGAATTCACTCTTCTCAGAAGATTCTCAAGGATTTCTTCTAGGGAATTTTACTCCAGGTATGTGGGAATTCAACAAGGGAATTGTTCTTCCCTTGTGTCCGAAAACCCTTCCATAATTTCTTATCATTTCTAGCCCTAAAGTTTTAAGTTAGGGTAAAATTCGTAGCCAAATCCTAATTAATTCTTATGGGTTGTTATCCCTATGTATTCATGCTATGTTTCCACTATTTAGTGATCATGTTGCTACTTGCTTCCTGTAAAATAGTTTTAGCCCTAACTTTATAAGTGCAGTAATTTGGGTCTTGCATAGTTGATTAGATATTAATGTTGCTTGACTCTGTTAGTGTTGGAATTCCCATGTTATTACCATTATATGAATTCTCAGTCAGTTGCATTCTAGTTCAATCTCAGTCAGAATGTTAGTATCTTCAGTATCTTTGAGTAATGTCAGCAGATCAGTTTTGTTATAGTTAGTTTCTCGAGGTGTCAGTAATGCCTCCCAGTTATCAGTTATCATTTAGGTCTTTAGGTGGTTACGACGCTTCCAGATAAGCAGTTCTGATCAGTATTAGAACCACCAGTACCAATTTTAGTTTGTTCTTTAGATGGTTACGACGCTTCCAGATAAGCAGCTCTGGCCAGTTTTAGGATACCAGTTTAAATTATCCGATCCGATAAGAACCTCAGGGTACTCCCAAATAAGTATCCCTGATCTAGTCTTAGACCCCAGCTTCGAGCTATCAGCTTAGTAATCATATTAGGACTATCCCGTGGGAGTAGAACTTAGCACCAAGAGGATTAGGGTTCCAACACACCCAGGTTCACAGAACTACATTGCCACCATAGATTATTAGCCCAAATAGGCCCAGATAGTGATCTCATAGTTCATGCCTTTATACCCTGGCAAGGTATATTGGGTCCAGTCGATGGGGCATATACATCGAACTCCACGTTTAGCTCACGTGGTGATATATCGTTTATAGACTCTCCCACTTGTCAGTACAGTTTCAGTCTCAGTTCAGTTCATTCCATTTTGTCTTAGTTCAGTATTTCATTCATCAGGACATGTTTATGACCATCAGCCAAGGTCATTATTGACCATATTAGTTATAGTTCAGTTTGATTAGTTTACAGTATTCAGTTGGTCATTTGATGTTATTATAGTTCAGTTGTTTATTTTCCTGCTTATTGTAAATCTCACTTACTCAATACATTCAAAGTACTGACACATACTTTCTATGCTGTATCATTTAATGATATAGGTGCAGGTTCTCAGTCACAGCATCTTCAGTAGTTTCCTCTGACAATATCAGCAGCAACATCATTTGGTGAGTCCTCATCTTCCGAGGATGATGGTTTTGTTCAGTTAGTTCTTTTTTCAGTTAGACTTTAGAGTTAGCTGGGCCTTGTCCCAGTAACTCATCGGTTAGAAGTTGGCTTCCAGACAGTTATTTAGTATTGTTTTTTAGATATATTGACTCTTTTCAAACTAGTTTTTTTCTTGAATGATTATATTGTTATAAAGCTTCCACTTATGTTTGCTCAGTTTACTGGTGTAATGCTAGACCATGGGTTAGCTAGGGGTCACTTGTGACACAAAGTACCGTGTCTCATCCAGGGTGTAGACTCGGGTCGTGATACAAAGTCATTGCACTTCAACTTCTAACTACAAGTCTAGGAATATGTAAAATAAAAAGAAACAAAAGCTACATATCCAGAGGAGAGATATCTTAGAAGGAAGAGTAAATCAGCCCATTCCGCGTTGTTCATCTTTCAGAGGAACCACTGCTATTTATAGGTGGGGATGAGAGGAGCTTTTCGGATAGAGTTTTGCACTAAGAAACAAAGTGCAGGAGTAGGATCAACATGAAACACGATACTGGTAGGCATCACTGGCCGACTTTATGTAACATATAAGTGAAGCAACAATAATATTAAACAAGTCTCAAACATCATGCTCAAGTACAATAACCATTTCAAGTACACTAACTCTTCACAGATGACAACCGGCCTGCTCACCAGATTGGACCTTTCACTACCGTGGTCACTGACCACTACAACTATCTCACCGTAATAGAAATAGTTCCACTGCAATGGTACTACTAGAGGTAGTAGCTCGACTTATATGAACCTTTCATCAATTCACCAATTTTCAACAATTCACACATTAAAATATTTAATCAGGTAACACACGAGCTTTTGACACCAATTCACAACTACTAAACATCACATGCAATTTAAGAAATTTATCACAAAGATAACAACTCAACACAGTATTCAATTAATAATTTCACACATAACCCTTTCCACCATCCTCATTCAGGTTACAAGCACAAGATTCACAAACTAAACTCTACCACTCAACACTTACTCATTCCGAATTATTAATAAGTTACAAAACATCATAAAATAGAATAAATGGTGACATGTTGGGAACACGCCTCCGCCATATCCTCATAAATACTCCGTCATCAATATCAATGTACACACATGCTAGAGGGTCTTATTTCTACCCTTCTAGCCATGACCTGTAGGGAACTCTAGAAATTCATATCCTATACCGACATGGTACCCGCTCCCACTCATGTGCTCTTTTGGATGCTCCCCTCGGACACGAGCCACTCAACCAATATTGCTCGCCCAAATTCTCCCCTCGAGCATGAACTTCTCATCTTAGGATATTATTACTATCCTAGCCATTCTCATTAAATTAAATACAACAGAGTATATTCTTTAAACACTCAGGAGTTTACAATCGACTCCCTCATTTGCATTATTATAAACCATCAAATACCTCAATAGCAACGTAAAGGAAGTTCACTTAACAACTCAACACAATTTCATAACAGTTCACATACCACATCATATACACATTACTTCTATGGTTTATTTAACAGTAAAGATTCATAATAGGTAATATCCGCAGACAAATCACATATCATCATTGCACAAAACATACTTGCCATTAAATAAGGTCTAATTTCCTTAAACCATAACCTTGTACTTCACCGGAGCCTTGCCCTTTCTCAAAGCCTCGGAATGCTCGAAATCGACAACAACATTATAGAGTAATTTAATTATTTACTCTTTGCAAAAAGTATCTTAGAAGTTCAAACCCTTCCCTTAAGGGCATTCTTAAAGGTAAAAGCCCCAATCCCACCTATTCCTAGGTCTCAATTCCCATATAACCCACGTTCTCTAGCAAGTAAACCTCGAAATATGATCAATAACCCTCAAACTCCTAATCCCATTGATGAAAGGCGTACTCACACACTTCATAGACACATTTTTCCCGTACTTTACTATGTTCTGAGAACAAATTATGCTTGTTTGCATGTGTTTATGTTATATATTTGTGAAAATTAGCTAACGCGTGTTATTAGATGTTTTCAGGGCTAAAAAGGATAGATTTGAATGTATTTGAGCTTATGGAATGAAGATGAAAAGAAGCTGAAGTCATGGGAAAAGGTTGAGTTTGGAAGATGCAGAAACAGTGTACCTGACGGGTTGAGGAAACGACTCGTTACATCTGGTAACGAGTCGTGAAGTTAGTCGTGAAAACTGTGAGAGAAGTTATTGACAAAGTAACCAGTGGAGATGACGAAAGACACAACGAGTCGTTAGTTGACTAAACAACTCGTTGGCAGATCACTGGAACCAACCATAAGGTACACTGAAAATTTGAAGGAGTTAGACCACAAGGGGCCTAATGACTCGTGCCCATGCAAAATAAGTCGTTAGGTGATCCGTTGCCACAACTAGCAATGTGGCAGTTGTTGGGGCGATGCGCAAGGCTCCCAAAATGGAAAAATTGGCTTTCCTACTTCAACTAGGAAAAGGAAAAATTTAAATCCCAAGTCAAATTCATCAAGGAACAAGGAAAACATAAATCTACTACTATAAATACCCCTTTATTTTCATGTAATAAGCATGTCTTCAAGAGTTGAAGTTTTAAGTTTGAAATTAGAGTCTAAAGTTTTAGAGAATAATTAGACGCCAAGTTTTAGACAAGTCTTAACACGTTTTGAGGACATACTTTGGGATACGATTGTAAAGTTGTTCTTCTTTATTTTTGCAATAATCAAGTGAGTTTCTTCCAACCATCATTGTAAGTATTAATTTATACTTTTGTCTATGAATGTTATGAATTTATTTATGAGCATGATAGGCTAAAACCACCACAACTAGGGTTGTGAGAACCATGAAAAATTAACACACATAAGTAAAATACTTAGTGATTCTTGAATGGAGTTTATGCATGTATTGTTTCTTCCTTCATTTTAATTGATTTTTAACAATTGCAAACATTTGAACTTGCCTTATTCTTACTTATCGAACCAAGGAGTTAGTGAATGGGAAAAGGAATAAACAACGGAGATTTGAGGCTATCAACCCTTATCTAATAACTTGACCTTGTCTGGGAATAGCAAATCCAATATCAAGGGTAAGGCTTAGTAAAGCATACACCCTAAATGGACCAAGTTGCGTGGTGATAAACATCTAAATAGGGGACCAACCATTTAGGTGAAATTAACTTACTGATATTGCATACTAAGAACAAGAATAGATCACTAGTATAAAATGCCTTATAGTTATGAAGTCATGGGGAACACATACCCTAGTTAATTGCATTAATTTGGAAACAACAATCAATTTCTCGACACAATTACTTATTTTTACAAATCCCCCCTTTAGGGAATAATTAAATAAAAATTTGAAGCACTAGCATTCTTCTACATCCTTTCATATTCCTTGTGGGATTGACCCCAACCTCTAGTTGGGTTCTTTATTAACAACGTCCACTTCATACTTTAGTAAGAGGTGTGGTTTGAGCGTTATCAAAAAGTTCACATCACCCCATTAACTCCCCATGACCCAACCCTAGTCTATCAACCTAGGGTTTCTCAACTTAAGATTCCACCATTAAGGGTTCCCTATGGATTCTAGAGTCAACAATATCAATCACTGGGATAGGGGATCAAGAAACTTACCTTGGGAGAGGAATTCACTGTTCCAGGGGAGAAAATTACCTTCAAATGTTTCTTTTTGCGTTTTTGGAAATAATGGGGTATAACCCCAGAAATCCCACTTAAACCTACTTTCTATTTTCCGTCATCCCCTACAGCTGATACTGTTACAGTGGATTCAGTGGTTAATTCTCTCGCCCATTGTGGCAGAACTCTGACCGTCATCATGGTCTCATTACAATGGGAATTCTATTGCTGCAGCAGTCCCCCAAAAATGAGTAGCTCCCCTAAGAATATCATATTTCAACACTTAGCTCGATTCACATCAATTCTCCTTAGTTTTTTGCCTTTTCCAAGAGTTCTAAGTCTGTTTCCCTCATAATGACATTCGAGTCATTACATCTGATACAAATTAATGTATCGTTCGTCCCCCAATGGTCTATATAAAAGTAAGAAAGAGAATGTATTGGATTCCATAAATGATTGAGGATATTTGATCTGCATATCAGTTTCGGTCTCCCAAGTGTCCTCCTCTACATGGCAATTCTTCCACTGGACCTTTACTGTTGCAATCTCTTTTAACCTCAGCTTGCGAACCTCTCTATCCAAAATCGCCACAGGCTCCTCCTCATAGGAAAAATTTTCACCTAGTAGCACTGATTCCCATTTGATAATTTTAAGTCCCATCTCTGTGATACCTCTTCAACATTGAAATATGGAACGTCAGGTGTACCCCAGACAACCCTACTGGCAAGGCCAGCTCGTGAGCTACTTCTCCCATATGTTGAAGAATGTCAAACGGTCCAATGTATCTCGGGCTAAGCTTGACCGCTTAGCAAACCTCATCACTCCCTTCATGGGAGATACCTTGAGTAGAACTTGTTCTCCCCCCATAAACCCCATATCTCTCACCTTCTTATTTGCGTACTGTTTTTGCCTATTTTGAGAAGCTACCAACCACTCCTAGATTACCCGAACCTTTTCTAAAGATTCTTTAAACAAGTCGGTTCCCTAGGGCCTCACCTCAAATGCATCAAACCACTAGATCGGAGACCTGCATTTCCTCCTATATAGAGCTTCAAATGGCACCATGCTAATGCTTGAGTGATAGCTGTTGTTGTAGCAAACTCCACCAAAGGTAGAAATTTATCCTAATGGCCCCCAAAATCTATAACATAGGCTTGGAACATATCTTCTAACACTTGAATAGTTCTTTCTGACTGTCTGTCTGGAAAGCTATGCTCAAGTACAACCTGGTGCCCAACTCTGCCTGCAAGGTCCTTTACAAATGGGAGGTGGACTGAGTACCTTTGTAAAACACAATCGACACTAGCACTCTGTGCAACTGAATCACTTCCTTCATAGACACCTTGGCCAAATTCTCAGCATTGTAAGTCACTTAGACAGGCAAGAAGTGAGCAGACTTTGTCAATCTATCCACAATGACCCAAATGGAGTCAAACTTACCCAATGTCTATGGAAGATCAACTACAAAGTCCATCACTATTCTTTCCCATTTCCACTCGAGGATAGGTATCCTCTGAAGTACTCCTCCGAGCTTTTGGTGCTCATATTTCACTTGTTAACAATTCAAACATTGGGAAACATAGTCAACAATATCTCTTTTCATCCTGCTCCACCAATAGTTCCGCTTCAAGTTATGGTACATTTTGGTGGCTCCGAGGTGAATAGAGTACCTCATGTTGTGAGCTTCTGTCAAAAGAGACTTAATTAGTTCTCGCCTCCGGGAACTGTAACACCTCGAAAGTCTCTAAGACTAGATCCAAAACTAGTGAGTGAGATATTTCAATGCCCCAAACTTTTGGGCTAAGTTTGGAACCATTCTAGATGTATGGATAGGTCCGATCCCAATGAGTTCTATGGATACTAGCTGTTAATATCAATTCCCAAGTGTTATAAGTGCAATGTATGCAAATTAAGGTCATAAGGAACTTCTAGCACAAAGTTGAGTTGAGAACCTTTTTACCAATTGAGTCTTCGTACAAGTTCTAGCAAGGGTCAACTTATAACGACTATAGGTCCCATTTTAAAAAGTGTTTTTGGGTGATTCAATACATCAAATTTAATCCCTTTGAGTCTTCTTTCTAACATATCCGACCTTACGTCAATCGGAGTTCGGAGTAAAAAGTTATGAGCAATTTGGTGAAACTGCATCAGCATCACAGAACGATTCGTTAGGTGACTCGTTAAGTCACCTAACGACTCATTAAGTGACCCGTTAGGTGGCCAAAATTGCTGGAAAAATTCCTTTTCACAGGGGAGTTCATGACTTCTCAATTGACCCGTTAAGTCACCTCACAAATTGTTAAGTGACTCATTAAGTGACTCATTAACTGGCAAAATTTGGCGAAAATTCCAATAGACTTCACGAATTGGACTCACGACTCATCCAGTACCTCACGAGTCGTGATGTCCCTCATAAGGACTGGCAGGGTCCCTTTTCCTGTGAAATTTTAGGGGTGTTTTCATAAAATCCTATGTTCCTAACTTCTAAACTGCGTCGTTTTGAGTATTATTTGGGACGTTTTTAAGGGTTTCTTCTAGTCTAATCTCTTATTCTCTCAAGATACTCTCGCAAACCCTTCTTCCTCCTCTATCTCAAGGTTCAAGGATTCTTCAAGGGCTACAAGGTCAAGTTCAAGTGGGAGATTCTTCGATGCAGGTATGCCGGTTTTTCAACAAGGATAATCTTCCGTCCTTATGCCCCAAAATATTTTATCAAAAGCCCAATTTCAATTATTCTAGAAAAGCATGACCTAGAGTTTAAATTGATGGGTGATTTCTTCAATGTTTTTCTTGAATTCTAAAACCCACTAGAATTATGAGCTAATAGTGATTATAAACTAATTGAGTGTGTTTAAATTATGTGATAGATGGTGAAAATGTATGATGTTAGAAAATTCTTCATGAAAGGGCTAGAATGATGATTGGGGTTTTATTATTATTCAATCAATTGAATCCATGACTCGCATCCATGTATGAAATATGTGAAGATTGTAAGAATTCCCTAATAGTTAGAGTGTGCTATTTACTAAATATGTCGAGATGAGATTAGAGTGTATGGGCTTGATTAATTGAATGTAAAATATGTATTCTCCTTATGTTTTTGATGAAACTGATTGGGTATGAGGTAAACATACAATAATGGCTTAATTAATGCATCCTTCTCATGAATTGGGGTAAATCTCGAAATGGGTCTTATAAAATGAAAATGTATGTTTCTCCCATGATCTCGTTATAAATGTATAAGTTATGATTTATGTATATGGATTTTCGTAAATCTATAATATATGAATTAATGTACGCATGTTAAGATACGAATTAGACCTATGGATCATGAATGACTCTATGATATATGTCGAATGACATGAATCCGGAACTTAAATATTGTAAAAATATTATGCATGATGTGAATCTAAAGATGCTCACTAATGTAAGACCTTTGAAGAAATATTGATATGGATCCATGACAATATGAATTAATGATAAAGCGGGAGAATGATATTTCAGAATATTGGGCTTGTTGTTAGTAGAAAGTAGCCCAGTCCTTTCAAAATGAATGTTATATGATGAAAGAAGTGTATGTTCATGTTTATGACTAGCTATAGTAGCATAGACTAGATATACAATGTTAGATCAGTACTCCTCATGTTCTAGTCAGTCAGGGTCTCTCCATTGCTGAGAATGTCTCCCCTGGTCAGTCCGGGATCCTCCATAGCAGAGAGTGACCCCCTAGTTCAGTCGGGATCCTCCATAGAAGAGAGTGACTCCCTAGTTAAGTCGGGATCCTCCATAGTAGAGACTGACTCCCTAGTTCAGTCGGGATCCTCCATAGCAGAGTGTGACTCCCTAGCTTAGTCAAGATTCCTCCATAACAGAGAATGACTACCTTATTTATGACATTAGAATTATTCAGTTTCATATTATGCATATTTTATATTACATCATATTTAATATAATAAGAATCAGACTGAGTTACCAGCGGTGATCCAGTATAGTGTGTAATGTTAGATTCAGGTTTAGCTCTTATTGAATGTTTAGAACTAGACCCTTATGCATGAGTTCGATGATGTTTCAAAACATCAGATCCAAAAAAAAGTTTCATATGTATATATATGTGTGTGTGTGTGTGTGTGTGTGTGTGTGTGACTCCTAAGAGGATTGTTGCATGTTAAATCAGTTATGTCGATGTACTTTGTTATTTTCTTATCGTATATTTGTATATTTAATTATTTATGTTATCCCGCATGCTCAGTACATTCCAAGTACTGACCACACTCCTTTTGTGGTATATCGTTCAATGATATAGATTCAGGTTTCTAGACTTAGCCTCGTGGTTAGATACGCTTCATTCCCTCTCAGCTACTAGTGGTGAGTCCTCATCTCTCGAGGACATGATTTATGTTTGCATTTCGTTATGTTTCAGTTTTTTTTAGATTTTAGGAGTTAGTTGGGGGCTTGTCCCAACAACTTATCAGTTTAGTAGAAGGCTTTCAGACTTGTCTAAATAGATTCAACATTGTATCAAAGTGTTGTTACAATAGTTCTTATAACTCCTTATCAGACTGTTGCTCTTAGCTTCCACTCATTTATGTTGATAGTTGTTTCTAGTGTTAAGTGATATGTTATGATTATGTCATGGGTCAACTTGGAGCCTTTCGGGGTTCCTTGTCCCGTGTTACGGCGAGGGTGTAAACTTGGTAGTAAAGCAAAGGTTTAGAGTGTCCTAGGGTGTCTGAAAGCCGCGTTAAGTAGAGTCTTCTTCATGGGTGTGAAGCGCGCCACACTCATGACAAGGAGGCTATGAGACGTTTTAGGAATGTTCCCTTTTCTTCATGATTCTTATCGTGCATTGAGTATGAAGCCCTAAAAAAGTTCCTTCATTGACTCCTGCTTTACGCACTCGTAGATAATGCCTCTTGGATGAGCAAATGAAAGGAGAAATGGTAATGACCACCAGCAGGTACCACCAAGCTCGGCAGACCCGATGGACGACCATGTTACCCATGCCGAGATCCGGGCAACTATTAATATGTTGGCACAGGCTGTGACTGCCTAGAATAATCAGCAAGCAATGGCTCGTATTCCCCATAATGGGAATGTAGTGGCGACAAGGAAGAGGGATTTTCTCTGATTGAACCCACCCGAGTTCTTGGGGACAAAGGTGGACGAGGACCCGTACGAGTTCTTGGAATAAATTCAGAAGATTACCCACATCATGGGGGTGATGGGAATTGAGAGCACAGAATTAGCCTCCTACCAGCTAAAAGGAGTTGCTTATATATGGTTTTGTTAGTGGAGGGACAGTCGAGGGATTGGAGTAGGCCCAGTAGGTTGGGATGAATTAAGACTGCGTTCCTGGACAGGTTTTTCCCTAGAGAGTTGAGAGAGGCTAAGGTGGAAGATTTCATCAACCTAAAATAGAATTACATGACAGTTCAAGAGTATGCATTGGAATTTACCCAGTTATCCAAGTATGCCCCAAAAATGGTAGCGGACCAGAGGGCCCGAGTGAGCAGGTTCGTGAATGGAGTGTCAGACTCCTTGATTAAAAAGTGCAAGACTGCCATGTTGCACAGGGATATAGACTTCTCAGGTTTTGGTGATATTTGCACAACAAATGGAGGCGGAGCAGTTGAAGGAAAAGGAGAGAGAGGCCAAGAGGGCAAGGATAGGAGATTCAGAGCTCTCTTCGCCAAGGACGAGGGGTGGCCACCGCTCACTTTCCCAGCAGAAATGGCAGCCCCAACATTTTTGACAGTCAGTACTCCATACAAAACTAGAGTAAGGGAGATTACATATTTGATGTGTACCAGCTGTGGGAAGCACCACTTGAGAGAATGTATGGCTGGATTGGATGTTTGTTTCTGGTGTAGCCATTCAGGACATAAGCACCAAGATTGTGCAGCGGCAAAGTGAGGTGAGAGTACATCCTTATCCATCTCTTCAGTAGCTCTAATAGCAGGGTGCATCATCTACTCTGAGTGGCGGACGTCATCAAAATCGCTCCTACGCCATAACAGCACACTAGTATAAGGGAAAGTGGCCAGTAGTGGCCATCGGTATATTGTGAATCTTGCATAACTCTTTGTATGTTGCTAGCCCCAGAACCCTAGTATTAAATAAGGAACTTTTGGTTGTTGTTGAGAAGAGGTTTTCGATGTATGATGTGAATAGCTGTTAATATAAGACTGGCTGTGATGGTTAGAGGTGAAAGGGGGAGCTACGAGTTAGTGAATTAGTCCCAACCTTGAGAAATATTCAGGAGCCTCAGAATAATCGCTTAAAGCTAAGGGGGAGATGGTAAGTATGTGAGCCTAGTCGGATCTTGGATTTGATAGTAGGGGAGTTCTAACCCTAACAGTCAGGATATGTCAACCCCTTCAGGTTCAGATAATTTCTCTGGTAGTTCAGTTTAAGCTGAGTTATGCCCATCCTATGTGCGGACTCCCAGAAGTTCTAGATAACCGCTTCAGACAGCGATGCCGATCTTACTTCAGGAATCCTTTAGGTCCATTTTCGTGTTACGAATCAATTATGTGTGTTAATTCATGTATCCCAGTATGATCAGCTCGAACTCAATCTCTAGAACATGCTTAGTAGCTCAGTAGACTCAGGTTATCTTATGTATGTGCTCAGTTTTAGATGTAATGCATGATTCGTGCTCATGAGATCTTTTTTTGAAGTTAGATCAGATATTATGAATTCTAACCCTATAACAGAATGTGATTTGAGAGCGAAGGCTCAGTCCGCATCAGTTCAGTGCCAGTTAAAGGGGAAGAATCCTTCTCAGTGTTCTACCTAGTTCCATTTCAACTCCATTTCTTTCAGTCCTGCTCATGTCTTAGCATGCATGTCTGATTTAGAAATGTAGTTCAGCTATGTAAGATTAGGCCGCAGTCAGATAATCCATCAGCTTCAGTTGTAAATGTTTAGTATTTGCGATATTAATTCTCTCCCCAATTCTTAATCATGTTTATCCTAGATTCGATGATGAATTTTCCCAAGGGGGAGATATTGTAACACCCCAAAAGTCTCTAAGACTAGATCCAAATCTAGTGAGTTGAGATATTTCAATGCCCCAGACTTTTGGGCTAAGTTTGGAACCGTTCTAGATGTATGGATAAGTCCGAGCCCAATGAATTCTATGGATACTAGGTGTTAATATCAATTCCCAAGTGTTAGAAGTGCAATGTATGCAAATTAAGGTCATAAGGAACTTCTAGCACAATGTTGAGTTGAGAACCTTTTTACCGATTGAGCCCAATTTCAATTATTCTAGAAAAGCATGACCTAGAGTTTAAATTGATGGGTGATTTCTTCAATGTTTTCTTGAATTCTAAAACCCACTAGAATTATGAGCTAATTGTGATTATAAACTATTTGAATGTCTTGAATTATGTGCTAGATGGTGAAAATGTATGATGTTAGAAAATTCTTCATGAAAGGGCTAGAATGATGATTGGGGTTTTATTATTATTCAATCAATTGAATCCATGACTCGCATCCATGTATGAAATATGTGAAGATTATAAGAATTCCCTAATAGTTAGAGTGTGCTATTTTCTAAATATGTCGAGATGATATTAGAATGTATGGGCTCAATTAAATGAATGTAAAATATGTATTCTCCTTATGTTTTCAATGAAACTGATTGGGTATGAGGTAAATATACAATAATGGCTTAATTAATGCATCCTTCTCATGAATTGGGGTAAATCTCGAAATGGGTCTTATGAATGAAAATGTATGCTTCTCCCATGATCTCATTATAAATGTATAAGTTATGATTTATGTATATATCTTTCCGTAAATCTATAATATATGAATCAATGTACGCATGTTAAGATACGAATTATGTCACGCCCCGCCTTGGGGGGGGTATGACTGGCACCTAGTGCCCTACTGGGACCTGAACTTCTAAACTGCTGAGCCTAGGCACTTCTGGTGCCTGGCTGGCTCTAACTCTGGATTCAAGAAAACGACGGGCTATATAATGGCTGTAAATACAGCCTCCAGCCAACTAGTCCTATAGCCACTTGTACTATAACATCAGCTAACCAGAATCACATTTATATAGGGGAACCTATGTGGGCCGACAAGGACACCATGCTGTCTAGTTATCTCTAAATCAAGAAAACAGGTGCTAAATCGCTACGTGACCGACAAGGTCACCACTACCAACTGAGTAAGGCCCCACACGACCATCATAACAAGCTAAAACGTACACGCGGCCTCACACGACTGGTATAACAAACCACAGGGTATACACAATCTGCAAGCCTCTAAGAATACTGATAATATGGTCGGGACAGGGCCCCAACCTACCCATACTGTACAACAAAAGAAAGGGGTAAACCTCTAGCTATCTAGCTCCGGATGACTGGAGCTGATGACTCTGTGCGCTGGCTGGAATCACGAGGTATCGGCTCCTCGTCTATGAGTACCTGCAGGCATGTAATGCAGCGCCCCAAACGGGCGTCAGTACCATTGGTACTGAGTATGTAAAGTAACAACTGAAAAATATCTGAAAACAACAATACAACTGATGGAACTGAAATAGAAAGAAATAGACTGAAACTGACTGAAAGTATAAATCTAAGACTGTTCTCAACTATGCTGGAAGGAGTAGGAGTCATACCTGGAAATGTATCGCTCTACTATCAATCTACTCATATCTAGCGTAACATGGCATAACATAACATAACATAACATAGCATAGCATACACAAACCTTACCCGGCCCCCACAAGCCGGGAGGTACAATCAACACGCAATCTATACCCCTACCCCGGTCGTACCATCTCCTGTAATAACTATAAGCATCCTGTCGATCCCCTAGGTATGCACTTGGGCTCACTGAGCCCCTGACTATAACTGTACCTGAGTCCGGAGGACTCCTGAATCAACACCCCGAGCGTACCCACTCGACGGGGGTGTATAAAAGCCGACCAAGGCAAAATATAGGGAAACCGGCATCCCATCTTCGTCCCCTAGGGGACAGCATGCCACTCTGTAGAGTGACGTATCCTCGCCCTCTGGCGGACGAGTCGATACAGCTATTAACCCTGGGGCAGTCATGAATGCTAGGTAGTCCAACCCCAAAACAATACAGTGGTCTCAACTAGTAATATTAACTGTGTATACCACATGCTGAAAATAGTGACAATAATGTGTATGTATATACTACATGCTAAAACTAATGATAATGATATGTATGTACTTAGTACATGCTGAAACTGATAATGGTATATATATACAATGTTCTGTCATATTGTGCTGAGTCTAATGCTGAACAAGATACAGTTTTTCTGCCGGGAATCATGCTGTATAACTGAGTTCATAGTAACATGACTTACTATTTCTAACATGCTTTCTAAACTTCATTTTAGGCTACCATTCTATTTATGAAATAACTTACAAGAACTTATATTTCTTTCCTAAGTTTCAACTGAACACGATAATATCCTAACATACTTAACTAAATCACATATTGGGGATGTTGTACTGTTTTGGTCACTTTCTACTAGAATTTGCATCGTGCTAATAAGTTTCACGCTACACATGACATGATGTTACTAATACCATACTAAAATTCATACCAAAACATAATATGCAGTTTCTGAAACATTCTACTGGCACTTGAACTATTTTACTATACCGGAACTACTAACTTGCTGAAGAAACTGGCTTTACATACCTTCGCTTCTGATTTCCCGACTAACTGGCGTAGCTCGGTCAGTATTTTCTCTATTTATCCCAACTGCATCAATATATATAAAAATTAGGACTAAATACCCTAATATTCTAGAAGAAGATAACACTTTTTAATAAATATATAGCCAAAACTTTGACTTATCGAAAAACGGCTGAAAACTCGCTATTTTTCGCAATTCCAGAAGGGAGAAATACTCACTTTAGGGCTAGAAGTATATTGACACTAATTTGGAGCAATTCCACTTACCTTAGCTCGGTAGCACGACGATTCGCCGGTCGAATTTTGTGAAACTAAACCAGTAGGAATGCTCCTTGCTGCTTAATACCTCACTACCCACGTTTATTTTGAGTTTGGACCGCGTATAATGGCGTAATCGGAAGGAAATTTCAAAGAATCCTTCGTGCCCTCTGTTCTTAACTATGCTCTCTATTATTTTCTGGAAATTTTAAGTTAAATGAAACAAAAACCAAAGTTTGGAGGCTTTGATACTTGGGGATGCACCTCACCTCCGTGACACGCTGTGTATCGTCGGGGTTAGCCTCTGTGACACTCTGGCCATCGCGAAGGAGGTCTGCCAGCCTCGTCTTGCGGTGGTTCGACATGTCGCTTATCCGGTCTTTCCCCGGGCCTTTTCCTAGCGTGTATGGCATTCAAAAACTCTTAACCAACATGCGAATAGGCCATCTACATTTCATGAGTTTACGTGGTGTAACATTCTACCCCCCCTTAAGAACATTCGTCCTCGAATGTAAACTTCTACTTGCAAGAAGTTCAACTTACTTGACTTATTCTAGAAAAATTTCGCCAGAGTTTCCCCTATAATATGGACTATCTCAAAAATCTAAAATGCAGAAAAGTCCAATATAGGCACTCCACACAATACTACAGTATTCATCAGGCAAAAGACTAGAGTCGACTATCTCATTTATACATTTAATATAAGGCATTTCATAAGATAACAATACTAACATACCTCTTGGCTGACTAGGCTTGGAGTAAGTGAGGATATCTAATTTTCATGTCCTCCTCATCTTCCCAAGTCATTTCCTCTCGGTTCTTATTACGCCACAATACCTTGATAGAAGCAACATCTTTAGTCCTCAACCTGCGAATCTGTCTGTCTAGTATGGCCACTAGGACCTCTTCATAGGCCAGCTCTTCCGTAACCTGGACATCTTGGACTGGGGCAACTTTTGAGGGGTCCCCTATATATTTCCTCAGCATAGACACGTGGAAAACTAGATGAATAGACTCTAACTCTAGGGGCACGTTCAACTCATATGCCACTTGGCCTATTCGCCGCCGAATCTGGTAAGGCCCAACGAATCTCGGACTGAGCTTCCCTTTCTTTCTGAATCTTATCACCCCTTTCATTGGAGATACTTTCAAAAATACCCAGTTATTCACATTAAATTCCAAGTTTCTGCGCCACACATCAGCATACGATTTCTGGCGGCTCTGAGCAGTCAGTAGGCATTCTCTGATAAACTTTACCTTCTCCTCTGACTGATGAATAATATCTGGCCCAATCAGCGCTGACTCTCCTACTTCAAACCAGCCAACTGGCGATCTACATTTTCGCCCATACAATGCCTCAAAGGGCGCCATCTGGATAGCTGAGTGGTAACTATTGTTATAAGCAAACTCAATCAGCGGTAAATGCTCATCCCAGCTACCTTCGAAGTCCAGCACACATGCCCGTAGCATATCCTCGAGTGTCTGAATAGCGCGTTCCGCCTGTCCATCCGTCTGCGGGTTGAATGCTGTGCTCAATTAATCTGCGTTCCCAAACCTCTCTGAAATGACTGCCAAAATCTAGCTGTAAATTGTGCTCCTCTGTCAAAGATAATAGATACTGGAACACTGTATAATCTAACTATTTCTCTGATATACAATCCGGCGTAATCTTCGGTAGAGAAAGTGGCTTTTACTAGCAGGAAATGGGCTGATTTCGTCAGTCTGTCAACAATTACCCAAAATGAATCATGTCTATGCCTGGTACGGGGTAATCCTGCTACAAGGTCCATGTTTAATGCTTCCCACTTCAAAAAAGGCACAGCTATGTCCTGAGTCAACCCACCTGGTTTCTGGTGTTCCGCTTTTACTTGCTGACAGTTAGGACACTGGGCTACAAATTTTCCTATTTCCCACTTCATACCTGAATACCAGTAAATTTCTTTGATATCATTGTACATTTTCGTCGTGCCTGGGTGGAGAGAATAGCGGGAGTAATGCGCCTCGCTCATGATCTATTGGCGAACCCCTGAAATGTCTGGAACACAAATGCGGCCTTTATATCGCAACACTTCATCCTCAGTTACTTGAAAATCTGGCGCTTTTCCTTGTTGAATTTTGTCCTTAAGCTGAACCAGGTCAGGATCTTCATACTGCCGTTCCTTTACCTCCAAAACTAATGACGACATTGCGGTGTTCTGAATTACTGCTCTGTTGTCCTCTGTTTCTGCTACTTGAATGGCTAAACTGGCTAATTGGTGTATTTCTCTGACCAACTCCCGCTGCTCGGGCTGCAAGTACGCATGGATGCCGTACAGGTAATGTCTCCATATCTTTAGGGCGTGGATCACTGTGGCTAGTTCCAGGTCATGGATAGGATAATTCTTTTTGTGTTTCCTCAGCTGTCTGGAAGCATAAGCAATCACTTTACCGTGCTGCATCAACACACATCCCAACCCAACACATGATGCATCATAATAAACTGCATAACCCTCTGTACCTTCTGGCAATGCTAATACTGGGGCGGAGGTCAACCTGTCTTTCAATTCTTAGAAACTCTGCTCACATGCCTCTGTCCACTGGAACTTTACTTCTTTCTGCGTCAGCTTAGTCAGAGGTGCCGCTATGGTGGAGAACCCCTCAACAAATCTTCTATATTATCCTGCTAATCCCAGGAAACTACGGACTTCAGTCGGAGTGGTAGGTCTGGGCCACGTTTTTATTGCCTCTATTTTCTGCGTATCTACCTGTATACCAGCATCCGACACAATATGCCCCAAGAAAGCTACTGAGTTCAGCCAGAATTCACATTTAGAGGACTTGGCATACAACCAATGGTCCCTGAGAATCTGAAGCACTATCTGTAAATGATTCTGGTGGTCTGCCTGTGAGCGAGAATATACCAGAATGTCATCAATGAACACTATCACGAACAGGTTTAGGTACGGTCTGAAGATGCTGTTCATCAGGTCTCTGAATACTGTGGGAGCATTTGTCAGCCCAAAAGACATAACTAGGAATTCAAAGTGGCCGTATCTAGTCCTGAAAGCTGTCTTCGGAATGTCCCTTTCACGAACTCGAACCTGATGGTATCCGGACCTCAAATCAATCTTGGAGAAATATCTGGCCCCCTGTAACTGATCAAACAAATCATCTATTCTGGGAAGCGGATACTTATTCTTAATTGTAACCTTATTCAACTGCCGGTAATCTATACACATGCGGAGCGAGCCATCCTTCTTTCTCACAAATAGAACTGGCACACCCTAAGGTGAAGTACTCGGCATGACAAAGCCCTTATCTAACAGATCTTTCAGCTGCTCCTTTAATTCTCTGAGTTCAGCAGGAGCCATATGATACGGAGGAATTGATATGGGTTGAGTTCCTGGTAATAAATCAATTTCAAAATCTATTTTCCTTTCTGGAGGAATACTAGGTAGCTCATCTGGAAATACGTCAGGGAATTCATTCACCACTGGGACTGACTGGAGAGTCGAAGGCTCTACCCGAACATCCTGAACTCTAACAAGATGGTAAATGCACCCCTTAGCTATCAACTTCCTCGCCTGAAGATAGGAAATAAACCTACCTTTTGGTGTAATTGTACTGCCCTTCCACTCCGGTACTGCCTCCCCTGGAAAGTGGAATCGGATTATCTTGGTCCAACATTCTACATTTGCATAGCAAGGAGCCAACCAATCCATACCCATAATGGCATCGAAATCGACCATTTCTAATTCTACCACGTCTACTGTGGTCTGATGATCAGCAACCTCTACTGTACACCTGCGATAGACCCTTCTGGCTATAATGGAGTCACTGACTGGGGTAGATACTGAAATGGGTTGCTGAAGCAATTCTGGTGCAACACTAAACTTCCGAGCCACAAATGGAGTAATGTAGGATAAAGTAGATCCTTAATCAATAAATACACAAATAGGGTATGAGAAGATAGTCATCATACCTGTCACAACATCAGGTGACGCTTCTGAATCCTGCCTCCCTGGTAAGGCATATATGTGGCTTGGACCTGCACCTACACTGGAGGCCCCTGTTCTGCCCTGGCCCCTGCCTGTTGAAACCGAGGGCCTGCGCCCTGCTGAGGATAGTGAAGATCGTGACACTGCGGATGCCCTATCCTGTCTATCCCAATCCTCCTGACCTCCTGCTGGGCAATCTCTCATCAGATGGCCCTCATGGCCACAAATATAACATCCGGTGGAGCCATACCAACATGCTCCAAAATGGCATCGACTGCATATAGGGCAGAGTGGTAGGGTATACCTACTCTGCTCCTCCCACCTCTGTAATGGTGAATCTGCAGTCTGCGAGCCTCTGTCGGTCACTGACTGCCCCTGCGGCTAAATCTGCCCCTCTGCGGCTGTGGTGGAGGCAGGGGTCTGGGCGGCCTATCTAACAATCGTGGCCTAGGTCCACCCCGAGCCTCCTCTTTAACTCAACTGGCCTATCCCTGCGGCACTTTTCCTGATTGGTCCTCCTGATCTCCCGATGTCGCTGCCTAATGCCTTCAATATTCTGGGCAAATGCTTGAACTTGGGCAATATCCATGTCCTCTCGCAGTGTAGCCGTAATACAAGTATCAACATATTCTGGATTCAACCGCATGATGAAGCGGTGTACTCTAGATGCCATGGTTTCAACAAAGGTCAGTGCATACCGAGCCAAAGAATCAAACCGCAAGGCGTATTCCAAAACACTCATGGCCCCCTGCTCTAGATTTAAAAACTGGTCCACCCGGGCTTGTCGAATCTCCCGTGGCAAATAGTGATCCAGAAAAGCTCCTGAGAAGCTGGACCAGGTCGAAGGGGAAACATCTCTCCCTCGGGACCTTTCCCAGCATTCATACCACAACACGGCGCTGTCTCGTAACCGGAATGCTGCCAACTCAATCGATTCTTTAGGTGTGGCATGCATAACCCTGAAAATTCTCTACATCTGATCTAGAAAATCCTGAGGGTACTCTGTCCAGTCCGTGCCTGTAAACTATGGGGGATTCAGAGCCAAAAATTCTCGGACCCTCGAACTACCGGGCCCTCCTACTGATTCTGCAACTGTAGGCGGCATCGGCTGATGCTGAGCAGCCATCATCTGTGCTAACATGACTACCGCACTCCTAACCTCCTGGTTGGAAGGTATCGGTATAGGGACTGCTGGAGGTGGTGTCGCCCAAAGTGGCTCATGATGCGGTGGAGACTGCTGAGAAGGCTGGGACGATGCTTCTGTATTGCCCTCTGATCGAGCTATTTCTAAATGAGGGTGAGACATGCTGCTGGTGCATAGCATACACAACTATGCAATAGAAAGAAATCTAAGACTGAAATAGAACTGAAATAGAAAGAAATAGACTAAAACTGACTGAAAGTATAAATCTAAGACTGTTCTCAACTATGCTGGAAGGAGTAGGAGTCATACCTGGAAATGTATCAATCTACTTGTATCTAGCGTAACATGGCATAACATAACATAACATAACATAGCATATCATACACAAACCTTACCCGGCCCCCATAAGCCGGGAGGTACAGTCAACACGCAATCTATACCCCTACCCCAGTCGTACCATCTCCTGTAATAACTATAAGCATCCTGTCGATCCCCTAGGTATGCACTTGGGCTCGCTGAGCCCCTGACTATAACTGTACCTGAGTCAGGAGGACTCCTGAATCAACACCCCGAGCGTACCCACTCGATGGGGGTGTATAAAAGCCGACCAAGGCAAAATATAGGGAAACCGGCATCCCATCTTCGTCCCCTAGGGGACAGCATGCCACTCCGTAGAGTGACGTATCCTCGCCCTCTGGCGGACGAGTCGATACAGCTATTAACCCTGGGGCAGTCATGAATGCTAGGTAGTCCAACCCCAAAACAATACAGTGGTCTCAACTAGTAATATTAACTGTGTATACCACATGCTGAAACTAGTGACAATAATGTGTATGTATATACTACATGCTAAAACTAATGATAATGATATGTATGTACTTAATACATGCTGAAACTGATAATGGTATATATATACAATGTTCTGTCATACTGTGCTGAGTCTAATGCTGAACAAGATACAGTTTTTCTGCCGGGAATCATGCTGTATAACTGAGTTCATAGTAACATGACTTACTATTTCTAACATGCTTTCTAAACTTCATTTTAGGCTACCATTCTATTTATGAAATAACTTACAAGAACTTATATTGCTTTCCTAAGTTTCAACTGAACACGATAATATCCTAACATACTTAACTAAATCACATATTGGGCATGTTGTACTGTTTTGGTCACTTTCTACTAGAATTTGCATCGTGCTAATAAGTTTCACGCTCCACATGACATGATGTTACTAATACCATACTAAAATTCATACCAAAACATAATATGCGGTTTCTGAAACATTCTACTGGCACTTGAACTATTTTACTATACAGGAACTACTAACTTGCTGAAGAAACTGGCTTTACATACCTTCGCTTCTGATTTCCCGACTAACTGGCGTAGCGCGGTCAGTATTTTCTCTATTTATCCCAACTGCATCCATATATATATCAATTAGGACTAAATACCCTAATATTCTAGAAGAAGATAACACTTTTTAATAAATATATAGCCAAAACTTTGACTTATCGAAAAACGGCTGAAAACTCGCTATTTTTCGAAAGTCCGGAAGGGAGAAATACTCACTTTAGGGCTAGAAGTATATTGACACTAATTTGGAGCAATTCCACTTACCTTAGCTCGGTAGCATGACGATTCGCCGGCCGAATTTTGTGAAACTAAACCAGTAGGAATGCTCCTTGCTGCTTAATACCTCACTACCCACGTTTATTTTGAGTTTGGACCGCGTATAATGGCGTAATCGGAAGGAAATTTCAAAGAATCCTTCGTGCCCTCTGTTCTTAACTATGCTCTCTATTATTTTCTGGAAATTTTAAGTTAAATGAAACAAAAACCAAAGTTTGGAGGCTTTGATACTTGGGGCTGCACCTCACCTCCGTGACACGCTGTGTATCGTAGGGGTTAACCTCCGTGACACTCTGGCCATGGCGGAGGAGGTCTGCCAGCCTCGTCTTGCGGTGGTTCGACATGTCGCTTATCCGGTCTTTCCCTGGGCCTTTTACTAGCATGTATGGCATTCAAAAACTCTTAACCAACATGCGAATAGGCCATCTACATTTCATGAGTTTACGTGGTGTAACATTCTCCCCCCCTTAAGAACATTCATCCTCGAATGTAAACTTCTACTTGCAAGAAGTTCAACTTACTTGACTTATTCTAGAAACATTTCGGCAGAGTTTCCCCTGTAATATGGACTATCTCAAAAATCTAAAATGCAGAAAAGTCCAATATAGGCACTCCACACAATACTACAGTATTCATCAGGCAAAAGACTAGAGTCGACTATCTCATTTATACATTTAATATAGGGCATTTCATAAGATAACAATACTAACATACCTCTTGGCTGACTAGGCTTGGAGTAAGTGAGGATATCTAATTTTCATGTCCTCCTCATCTTCCCAAGTCATTTCCTCTCGGTTCTTATTACGCCATAATACCTTGACAGAAGCAACAACTTTAGTCCTCAACCTGCGAATCTGTCTGTCTAGTATGGCCACTAGGACCTCTTCATAGGCCAGCTCTTCCGTAACCTGGACATCTTGGACTGGGACAACTTTTGAGGGGTCCCCTATATATTTCCTCAGCATAGACACGTGGAAAACTAGATGAATAGACTCTAACTCTAGCGGCACGTTCAACTCAAATGCCACTTGGCCTATTCGCCGCCGAATCTGGTAAGGCCCAACGAATCTCGGACTGAGCTTCCCTTTCTTTCTGAATCTTATCACCCCTTTCATTGGAGATACTTTCAAAAATACCCAGTTATTCACATTAAATTCCAATTTTCTGCGCCACACATCAGCATACGATTTCTGGCGGCTCTAAGCAGTCAGTAGGCATTCCCTGATAAACTTTACCTTCTCCTCTGACTGATGAATAATATATGGCCCAATCAGCGCTGACTCTCCTACTTCCAACCAGCCAACTGGCGATCTACATTTTCGCCCATACAATGCCTCAAAGGGCGCCATCTGGATAGCTGAGTGGTAACTATTGTTATAAGCAAACTCAATCAGCGGTAAATGCTCATCCCAGCTACCTTCGAAGTCCAGCACACACGCCCGTAGCATATCCTCGAGTGTCTGAATAGCGCGTTCCGCCTGTCCATCCGTCTGCGGGTGGAATGCTGTGCTCAATTAATCTGCGTTCCCAAACCTCTCTGAAATGACTGCCAAAATCTAGCTGTAAATTGTGCTCCTCTGTCAAAGATAATAGATACTGGAACACTGTATAATCTAACTATTTCTCTAATATACAATCCGGCGTAATCCTCGGTAGAGAAAGTGGTTTTTACTAGCAGGAAATGGGCTGATTTCGTCAGTCTGTCAACAATTACCCAAATTGAATCATGTTTATGCCTTGTACGGGGTAATCTTTCTACAAGGTCCATGTTTACTGCTTCCCACTTCCAAAGAGGCACAGCTATGTCCTCAGTCAACCCACCTAGTTTCTGGTGTTCCGCTTTTACTTGCTGACAGTTAGGACACTGGGCTACAAATTTTGCTATTTCCCTCTTCATACCTGGACACCAGTAAATTTCTTTGATACCATTGTACATTTTCGTCGCGCCTGGGTGGAGAGAATAGCGGGAGTAAAGCGCCTCGCTCATGATCTATTGGCGAACCCCTGAAATGTCTGGAACACAAATGCGGCCTTTACATCGCAACACTTCATCCTCAGTTACTTGAAAATCTGGCGCTTTTCCTTGTTGAATTTTGTCCTTAAGCTGAACCAGGTCAGGATCTTCATACTGCATTTCCTTTACCTCCACAACTAATGATGACATTGCGGTGTTCTGAATTACTGCTCTGTTGTCCTCTGTTTCTGCTACTTGAATGGCTAAACTGGCTAATTGGTGTATTTCTCTAACCAACTCCCGCTGCTCGGGCTGCAAGTACGCATGGACGCCGTACAGGTAATATCTCCATATCTTTAGGGCGTGGATCACTGCAGCTAGTTCTAGGTCATGGATAGGATAATTCTTTTTGTGTTTCCTCAGCTGTCTGGAAGCATAAGCAATCACTTTACCGTGCTGCATCAACACACATCCCAACCCAACACCTGGTGCATCATAATAAACTGCATAACCCTCTGTACCTTCTGGCAATGCTAATACTGGGGCGGAGGTCAACCTGTCTTTCAATTCTTGGAAACTCTACTCACATGCCTCTGTCCACTGGAACTTTACTTCTTTCTACGTCAGCTTAGTAAGAGGTGCCGCTATGGTGGAGAACCCCTCAACAAATCTTTTATATTATCCTGCTAATCCCAGGAAACTACGGACTTCAGTCGGAGTGGTAGGTCTGGGCCACATTTTTATTGCCTTTATTTTCTGCGTATCTACCTGTATACCAGCATCCGACACAATATGCCCCAAGAAAGCTACTGAGTTCAGCCAGAATTCACATTTGGAGGACTTGGCATACAACCGATGGTCCCTGAGAATCTGAAGCACTATTTGTAAATGATTCTAGTGGTCTGCCTCTGAGCGAGAATATACCAAAATGTCATCAATGAACACTATCACGAACAGGTTCAGGTACGGTCTGAAGATGTTGTTCATCAGGTCTCTGAATACTGTGGGAGCATTTGTCAGCCCAAAAGACATAATTAGGAATTCAAAGTGGCCGTATCTAGTCTTGAAAGCTGTCTTCGGAATGTCCCTTTCACGAACTCGAACCTGATGGTATCCGGGCCTCAAATCAATCTTGGAGAAATATCTGGCCCCCTGTAACTGATCAAACAAATCATCTATTCTGGGAAGCGGATACTTATTCTTAATTGTAACCTTATTCAACTGCCGGTAATCTATACACATGCGGAGCGAGCCATCCTTCTTTCTCACAAATAGAACTGGCACACCCTAAGGTGAAGTACTCGGCCTGACAAAGCCCTTATCTAACAGATCTTTCAGCTGCTCCTTTAATTCTCTGAGTTCAGCAGGAGCCATATGATACGGAGGAATTGATATGGGTTGAGTTCCTGGTAATAAATCAATTGCAAAATCTATTTTCCTTTCTGGAGGAATACTAGGTAGCTCATCTGGAAATACGTCAGGGAATTCATTCACCACTGGGACTGACTGGAGAGTCGAAGGCTCTACCCGAACATCCTGAACTCTAACAAGATGGTAAATGCACCCCTTAGCTATCAACTTCCTCGCCTGAAGATAGGAAATAAACCTACCTTTTGATGTAATTGTACTGCCCTTCCACTCTGGTACTGCCTCCCCTGGAAAGTGGAATCGGATTATCTTGGTCCAACATTCTACATTTGCATAGAAAGGAGTCAACCAATCCATACCCATAATGGCATCGAAATCGACCATTTCTAATTCTACCAGGTCTACTGTGGTCTGATGATCAGCAACCTCTACTCTACACCTGCGATAGACCCTTCTGGCTATAATGGAGTCACTGACTGGGGTAGATACTGAAATGGGTTGCTGAAGCAATTCTGGTGCAACACTAAACTTCCGAGCCACAAATGGAGTAATGTAGGATAAAGTAGATCCTTAATCAATAAATACACAAATAGGGTATGAGCATATAGTCATCATACCTGTCACAACATCAGGTGACGCTTCTGAATCCTGCCTCCCTGGTAAGGCATATATGTGGCTTGGACCCGCACCTACACTGGAGGCCCCTGTTCTGCCCCGGCCCCTGCCTGTTGAAACCGAGGGCCTGCGCCCTGCCGAGGATACTGAAGCTCGTGACCCTGCGGATGCCCTATCCTGTCTATCCCAATCCTCCTGACCTCTAGCTAGGCAATCTCTCATCAGATGGCCCTCGTGGCCACAAATATAACATCCGGTGGAGCCATACCTGCATGCTCCAAAATGGCATCGACTGCATATAGGGCAGAGTGGTAGAGTATACCTACTCTGCTCCTCCCTCCTCTGTAATGGTGAATCTGCAGTCTGCGAGCCTCTGCCGGTCTCTGACTGCCCCTGCGGCTAAATCTTCCCCTCTGCGGCTGTGGTGGAGGCAGGGGTCTGGGCGGCCTATCTAACAATCATGGCCTAGGTCCTCCCCGAGCCTCCCTCTGTAACTCAACTGGCCTATCCTTGCGGCACTTTTCCTGATTGGTCCTCCTGATCTCCCGATGCCGCTGCCTAATGCCTTTAATATTCTGGGCAAATGCTTGAACTCGGGCAATATCCATGTCCTCTCACAGTGTAGCCGTAATACAAGTCTCAACATATTCTGGATTCAACCGCATGATGAAGCGGTGTACTCTAGATGCCATGGTTTCAACAAAGGTCAGTGCATACCGAGCCAAAGAATCAAACCGCAAGGCGTATTCCTAAACACTCATGGCCCCCTGCTCTAGATTTAAAAACTGGTCCACCCGAGCTTATCGAATCTCCCATGGCAAATAGTGATCCAGAAAAGCTCCTGAGAAGCTGGACCAGGTCAAAGGGGAAACATCTCTCCCTCGGGACCTTTCCCAGCTTTCATCCCACAACACGGCGATGTCTCGTAACCGGAATGCTGCCAACTCAATCGATTCTTTAGATGTGGCATGCATAACCCTAAAAATTCTCTGCATATGATCTAGAAAATCCTGAGGGTACTCTGTCCGGTTCGTACCTGTAAACTATGGGGGATTCAGAGCCAAAAATTCTCGGACCCTCGAACTACCGGGCCCTCCTACTGATTCTGCAACTGTAGGCGACATCGGCTGATGCTGAGCAGCCATCATCTCTGCTAACATGACTACCGCACTCCTAACCTCCTGGTCGGAAGGTATCAGTATAGGGACTGCTGGAGGTGGTGTCGCCCAAAGTGGCTCATGATGCGGTGGAGACTGCTGAGAAGGCTGGGACGATGCTTCTGTATTGCCCTCTGATCGGGCTATTTCTAAATGAGGGTGAGACATCCTGCTGGTGCCTTCCCCTGCTGCAATATCCAAGATCCGGCCTGTGATAGGATGTCGTTGGTCTGACATTATTTGTAACCAAAGAATACCGTAAGCTCTAGGGACTCATCCCTATAATGTACTGCTCTACAGCACGATTGAATAAGAATAAAAGGCAACTATCCTATCATGCCTTGCAGCCTCCTACCCATGGTATGTGGTGCACAACACATCCATAGGCAAGACTCTACTTAGCACGGCTTGCAGACTCCTTGGGATACGAACTTCTCTGATACCAAGTTTGTCACGCCCCGCCTTGGGGGGGGGTGTGACTGGCACCTGGTGCCCTACTGGGACCTGAACTGCTAAACTGCTGAGCCTAGGCACTTCTGGTGCCTGGCTGGCTCTAACTCTGGATTCAAGAAAACGACGGGCTATATAACGGTCGTAAATGTAGCCTACGGCTGACTAGGCCTATAGCCACTTGTACTATAACATCTGCTAACCAGAATCACATTTATATAGGGAAACCTATGCGGGCCGACAAGGCTACCATGCTGTCTAGTTATCACTAAATCAAGAAAACAGGTGCTAAACTGCTACGTAACCGACAAGGTCACCACTACCAACTGAGTAAGGCCCCACACGGCCATCATAACAAGCTAAAATGTACACGCAGCCTTACACGACCGGTATAAAAAACCACAAGGTATACACAATTTGCAAGCCTCTAAGAATACTGATAATATGGTCGGGACAGGGCCCCGGCCTACCCATACTGTACAACAAAAGAAAGGGGTAAACCTCTAGCTATCTAGCTCCGCTTGACTGGAGCTGATGACTTTGTGTGCTGGCTGGAATCACGAGGTATCAGCTCCTCGTCTATGAGTACCTGCAAGCAAGTAATGCAGCACTCCAAACGGGCGTCAGTACCGTTGGTACAGAGTATGTAAAACAACAACTGAAAAATATCTGAAAACAACAATACAACTAATGGAACTAAAATAGAAAGAAATAGATTGAAACTGACTGAAAGTATGAATCTAAGATTGTTCTCAACTATGCTAGAAGGAGTAGGAGTCATACCTGGAAATGTATTGCTCTACTGTCGATCTACTCGTATCTAGCGTAACATGTCATAACATAACATAACATAACATAACATAACATAGCATACACAAACCTTACCCGACCCCCATAAGCCGGGAGGTACAATCAACACGCAATCTATACCCCTACCCTCGTCGTACCATCTCCTATAATAACTGTAAGCATCCTACCGATCCCCTGGGTATGCACTTGGGCTCAGTTAGCCCCTGACTATAACTGTACCTGAATCCGGAGGACTCCTGAATCAACACCTCGGGCGTACTCGCTCGACGAGGGTGTATAAAGGCCGACGAAGGCAAAATATGGGGAAACCGACATCCCACGTTCGTCCCTTGGGGGACGGCAGGTCACTCGTAGAGCGACGTATCCTCGCCCTATGGCGGACGAGTCGATACAGCTATTAACCCAAGGGCAGTCATGAATGCTAAGTAGTCCAACCCTAAAACAATATAGTGGTCTCAACTAGTAATACTAACTACGTATACCACATGCTGAAACTAGTGACAATAATGTGTATATATACTACATGCTAAAACTAATGATAGTGATATGTATGTACTTAATACACGCTGAAACTGATAATGGTATATATATACAATCTTTTTTCATAGTGTGTTGAGTCTAATGCTGAACAAGATATAGTTTTTCTGCTGGGAATCATGCTGTATAACAGAGTTCATAGTAACATGACTTACTATTTCTAACATGCTTTCTAAACTTCATTTTAGGCTACCATTCTATTTCTAAAATACCTTACAGGAACTTATATTGCTTTACTAAGTTTCAACTGAACACGATAATATCCTAACATACTTAACTAAATCACATACTGGGCATGCTGTACTGTTTCGGTCACTTTCTACTAGAACTTGCATCGTGCTAGTAAGTTTCACGCTACACATGACATGATGTTACTAATACCATACTAAAATGCATACTAAACATAATATGCGGTTTCTGAAACATTCTACTGGCACTTGAACTATTTTACTATACCAGAACTACTAACTTGCCAAAGAAACTGGCTTTACATACCTTCGCTTCTGATTTCCCGACTAACTGGCGTAGCTCGGTCAGTATTTTCGCTATTTCTCCCAACTGCATCCATATATATATCAATTAGGACTAAATACCCTAATATTCTAGAAGAAGATATTACTTTTTAATATATTTAGCCAAAACTTTGACTTATCGGAAAATGGCTGAAAACTCGCTATTTCTCGGAAGTCCATAAGGGAGAAATACTCACTTTAGGGCTAGAAGTATACTGAGAGTAATTAGGAGCAATTCCACTTAACTTAGATCGGTAGCACGATGATTCGCCGGCCGAATTTTGCGAAACTAAACCTGTAGGAATGCTCCTTGCTGCTTAATACCTCACTACCCATGTTTATTTTGAGTTTGGATCGTGTATAATGGCGTAATCAGAAGGAAATTTCAAAGAATCCCTCGTGCCCTCTGTTCTTAACTATGCTCTCTGTTATTTTCTGGAAATTTTAAGTTAAATGAAACAAAAACCGAAGTTTGGAGGCTTTTATACTTGAGGCTGCACCTCACCTCCGTGACACACTGTGTATCGCGGGGGTTATCCTCTGTGACACTCTGGCCATCTCGGAGGAGGTCTGGCAGCCTCCTCTTGCGATGGTTCAACATGTCGTTTATCCGGTCTTTCCCCGGGCCTTTCCCTAGCATGTATGGCATTCAAAAACTCTTAAACAACATGCAAATAGGCCATCTACATGTCGTGAGTTTATGGGGTGTAACAAATTAGACCTATGGATCATGAATAACTCTATGATATATGTCGAATGATATGAATCCAGAACTTAAATGTTGTGAAAGTATTATCCATGATGTGAATCTAAAGATGGTCAATAATGTATGACCTTTGAAGAAATATTGATATGGCTCCATGACAATATTAATTATGATGATAAAGTATGAGAATGATATTTCAGAATATTGGGCTTGTTGTTAGTAAAAAGTAGCCCCAGTCCTTTTGAAATGAATGTTGTGTGATGAAAGAAGTGTATGTTCATGTTTCTGACTAGCTATAGTAGCATAAACCAAATATAAAATGTCAGATTAGTACTCATCATGTTCTAGTCACCAGAGACTCTCCGTAGCTTAGAATGTCTCCCCTGGTCAGTCCGGGATCCTCCATAGCAGAGAATGACCCCCTAGTTCAGTCGGGATCCTCCATAGCAGAGAATGACTCCCTAGTTCAGTCGGGATCCTCCATAATAGAGAGTGACTCCCTATTTTAGTCGGGATCCTCTATAGTAGAGAGTGACTTCCTAGTTCAGTCGGGATCCTCCATAGCAGAGAGTGACTCCCTAGTTCAGTCAGCATTACTCCATAGCAGAGAATGACTTCCTTAGTTATGTTATCAATATGATTCAGTTTCATATTACTCAGATTTCATATTACATCATATTTAATATAATAAGAATCAGACTGAGTTACCAGCGGTGATCCAGTACAGTGTGTGATGCTAGATTCAAGTTCAGCTCTTATTGAATGTTTAGAACTTGACCCTTATGCATGAGTTCAATGATGTTTCAAAACATGAGATCCAAAATAAAGTTTCATATATATATATATATATGTGTGTGTGTGTGTGTGTGTGTGTGTGTGTATGTGTGTGTGTGTGTGTGACTCATAATAGGATTGTTGCATGTTAAATCAGTTATGTCGATGTACTTTGTTATTTCCTTATCGTATATTTGTATATTTAATTATTTATGTTATCCCACATGCTCAGTACATATTCCAAGTACGGACCGCACTCCTTTTGTGCTATATCATTTAATGATATAGGTTTAGGTTTCCAAACTTAGCCTCGTGGTTAGATACACCTCATTCCCTCTCAGCGGCTAGTGGTGAGTCCTCATCTCCCGAGGACGTGATTTATGTTTACATTTTTGTTATGTTTTATTTTTTTCAAATTTTAGGACTTAGCTGGGGACTTGTCCTAGCAATTCATCAGTTTAGTAGAAGGCTTTCAGACTTGTCTAGATAGATTCAGCGTTGTATCAAAGTGTTGTTACAATTGTTCTTATGAATCCTTATTAGACTGTTGCAGTTAGCTTTCGCTCATTTATGTTGATAGTTATTTCTAGTGTTAAGTGATATTTTATGATTATGCTATGGGTCGACTTGGAGCCTTTCGGGGTTCCTTGTCCTCTGTTACATCTAGCATGTAAACTCGGGTTGTGACAGGAACACACACGCGCCCCTTTATCCTCAGGGTCCCTTCACCATCTAGAACTACTTCCTTCGCTTCTCCCTGCAAGACCTTATCTTGGATTTTGCCCAACTTCTCATCCTCTAACTGCCTTACCTTTATTTCCTCCAACAAAGATGACTTAGCCTCCATGCTAGCTAGTGTCCCACCTATTTCTATTAAAGATAGCCTCACTAAACTATTTGCTAGTGTCTGAATGTCTCTAGCCATTGGTCGTTGAGTAGCTTCCAAGCAAGCTAGACTACCGATACTCACTACCTTCCAACTCAATGCATCTGCCACTACATTAGCCTTTTTTGGGTGGTTCAAAATGGTGACATCATAGTCCTTGAGCAATTCCATCCACCTCATCTACCTGAAGTTGAGATCCTTCTGGGAAAACACATACTGCAGGCTGTGATGATCCATGAATACCTCGCGACAAGCCCCGTACAAGTAGTGCCTCCAGATTTTCAGAGCGAACACCACCGCTGCTAGCTCTAGGTTATGCGTGGGATAATTCTTCTCATGCACCTTCAACTTCCTTAAAGCATAAGCAATAACCTGCCCTTCCTGCATTAACACAGCACCCAACCCAGACTGTGAGACATCACAATAAACAACGAAATCTTTACCTTCCGCCAGTAATGCAAGGATAGATGCCGTGGTTAACAAAGTCTTGAGCTTCTGAAACTTTCTTCACACTCCTCAAACAACTAGAAAGGTACATACTTCTGGGTCAACTTTGTCAACACCGATGCAATAGATGCAAAACCCTTCACAAACTGACAGTAGTAACTGGCCAATCCTACAAAACTTCGAATTTCAGTCATAGTAGTAGGCCTACCCCAGTTTCTGACCACCTCCACTTTCTATGGATCCACCTTGATTCCTTCCTTGGAGACCGTATGCCCCAGAAAAGACACCGAATCTAACCAAAACTCACACTTAGAAAATTTGGCATACAACTACTTCTCTTTCAATAGTCGCAACACTATTCTCAAATGATTCTCATGCTCTTGCTTGGTCTTAGAATACACCAAGATATCATCAATAAAAACAATCACAAAGCAGTCTAAGTAGGGTTTGAAGATACCATTCATCAAGCACATGAATGCAGTTGGGGCATTAGTGAGTCCGAACAACATGACCAAAAACTTGTAATGCCCATACCTAGTCCAAAAGGCTATTTTGGGAATATCCTCAACCCAAATCTTCAGCTGGTGATAACCTAACCTTAAGTCATCTTTGAAATCACACCTGCTCCCTACAACTGATCAAACAAATCAGCTATTCGAGGAAGAGGGTACTTGCTTCGAATAGTTACCTTGTTCAACTGATGGTAATCAATGCACATCCGGATGCTACCATCTTTCTTTTTCACAAATAGAACCGAAGCACCCCACAGAGAAACACTTTGCCAAATAAAACCCTTACTAAGCAGCTCTTGCAACTATTCCTTGAGTTTTCTCAACTCAGCTGGAGCCATTTGGTATGGCGGAATAGAAATGGGTCGAGTCCTTGGCTCTAAATCTATACAGAAATCAATGTCATGGTTTGGTAGCATGCCGAGCAGATCTGCAGGGAACACCTTAAAAAACTCACAAACTACCGAAACTGACTCTATGGAAGGACATTCGGAACTACTATCCCGAATATGCGCATGATATGCTGAACAACCCCTATCTATCAACTTACGCGCACGAATATAGAAAATGAGTTTCTATTGTATTTCCTGTTGAACTCATGATGATTCTAGATGGTGTTAATTATTGTTCTTAAGTGTGCATATCTAAGAGATATTGGTGGATTATGTGAAATATGAACTTGTTAAGCTAAAGAAATTGGAAAGTGCAGCATAGTAGAGCTACTGCCTAAGGCAATACCTGCAGCGAATGGCCCAATCTAGTGAGCAGGCCGACAGTTTTCCTGAGTGGAGCTTTTGTGTAAGAAATGTTCTGTAGGTTCTTTTTATGTTGAAGACTGCTCTTGTATTGTTATTACTGTGCATATTTATTATTATTTTGGATCGACCGATGATGCCTACTAGTATCATATTTTGTATTGACCCTACCCCTGCACTTCTATTCTGAGTGCAGAATTCGATCGACAAAGCTCCTCTTGTACCCACCTTTAGTTGCAGCAGTTTATTCAAAAGGTGAGCGGTGCAAGCTGAGATGAATTCACTTCCCTCTAGAAAATGTCCTTTCTCCGGAAATTGCAGCGTTTTTTTATGTTGTCTTTGGTTAGACAATTCTAGAACTGTAGTTAGATGTTGAGGTGCAAGGACAATCAGGTCTTAGGAGTATCATTTTGTTTGTTTTAGGAAGAATGTATTCGTTTGATGATTCAGTTGTTTCATTATACGTTTTACTTCTTTATGATTATTCAATTTCGAGCTAATGTTTGGGAATCATTGGTTCCCCACTGGGGAGATTAGTGTGGGTGTCAATCATGACCATTTGGGTCATGACAAAGTTGGTATCAGAGATCTAGGTTCATTAATCTCATTGCACTAAGACGGGTCTAGTAGAGTCTCTGGATCAGTGCAAAGATGTCCGTAACTTATCTTCGAGAGGCTGCAGGACTTTAGGAAAACTCTCTCCTTTTTTCTTTCACATGATCAGTTTGATTCCAATTGATATTTGGTGATCCAAATTGGTATCTAACAACTTTTCTTTTTTCCTTCTCAAATGGTGAGAACACGTAAAACCTGCCCATCATTCATAATTTAATAATTAAAACTCAATTAAATCCAACCCATAAAGAGATATCACATTTTCATGCATTTGGGTAAAATCCCATAGACTTGGATAGAAGGATTCACGATTTAAATTTGAAATTTGGGCATGGGTGAGGAAGAATTTCACCCATTCTAAAACCCTACATACTTGGGAATGGGCTGATTTCAAAGTTCCTTGAAAACTCACAAAGAAAGTGATGGAAACTTGGAGGAGAAGACCTTGAATCTCCCTAAAACCTCTCTAAAAGCTCTTGCATGGGAATGGGTTTGCATTAGGGACTTAACCCACCTTTAAGACCCTATTCTGACCTTAAAACGACATAGTTTAGGCCTTAAGAATTAAGAGAATTACGAGAAAGCCCTTATTAATTCACAGAAAATAACTGCCAGGTGACCATAACGGGTGACCTGACGAATCTTTAGGATGGGCAACAGCTCGTCGTGTCGCCCATCAAGTACACTCCCTCAGCCTCAATTAAAATTCCCTGGCTTGTTCACGACCCACTGATGTGCTGTGATTTTACGGCATTTTTGACTCTTAAAACCAAGAAATTATGCACATTCTAGATATGTTTATATAGGTATGATGTGTTTTGTGCTTAACGTTGCAGGAAAATAGGTTCGAAAGTGAACTGGGCAAAATAATGTTGAAAATAACTGAAAGGGTGACTGCCAGGCAATTCACGAGTCGTTAGCAGGAGGCACGACTTGTTTCTCAAGGCGTCAACAAAAAGTGGATTTCGAAAAGGCAAGACAGTGTACCTGATGAGTTGAGGAAACAACTCATTACACCTGGTAATGAGTCATGAGGTTAATCTTGAAGGCAAAGAGAGAAAATCTTAACAAAGTGATGTGAAGTTGATGACAAACATAACGAGTTGTCACATGAAGAAAATACTCGTTGGCAGATCACTGGGACCAACCATAAGGTGCAGTGGACTTTTGGAGGAATTAGATCACGAGGGACCTAACGACTAGAGGTCAGGCACGACGAGTCGTTAGGTGACCCGTTCCCACGACTGGGTATGTTGCTGAGGACGACCATTTTATTCAAGACACGAATCGTCACCAAGCCCATTGCCACTGCCGACCAGGTTTCCAGTTTTAATTGGGAAAAGGATTTTTGGAACCATAAATACACAATTTAGGTTTATTTTTGAAGGACGATTAGTTACAGTTGGAGAATAATTTCGAGAGATGATTTTATATAGGATTTTGGTGTTGTTCAATTGTTCTTGAATAAAGAAACGAGTTTTACAATTTTGTTCTTGAATTTGAGGATTGAAAGAAACATTGGAATTTACTCATCAATTTTGGAGTTTTATTCCATCTACGTGGTTTTTCTTCTACCATAATTGGTAAGTCGCAATTATGATTTATCCATAATTTATGATTGTGATCATACCAACATCAGTAGCTGAATAGGTTTGTGGGAACCAAGATTAATTAACGTACGTAGGTAAAACACTTAGTGATTCTTGAACGGGGTTTTATGAATATATTATTTTTCCCTTTGTTTTGATTGACTCTTGACGGTAGCAAATGTTAGGACTTGCCTTATTCTTACTTATCGGATAAAGGAGGTAATGAATGGGAAAAGGGATTAACAACGGAGATTTGAGGCTATCAACCCTCATCTAATAGCTTGAACTTGTCTAGGGATAGCTAATCCGATATTAAGGGTAAGGGTCAACTAAAGTACACCCATATACGGACCAAGTTGCGTGGTGATAATTATCTAGATAAGGGACCAACCATTTAGGTGAACCTAACTTACCAATATTGCATGTTAAACACCGGAATAGATCACTAGTGTATAAGCCTTGTGGTTATGAAATCTTGGGGAATACAATCATAGTCAAGTCGTTAATTGAATACAAAACGAATTTGATTTTAGCATTCAACAATTTTACTTTTGTTTATTATTCCATATTCTTCCCCTTCGAAAATAAGTAACTCAATAGTAATAGTTATTCGCATTAACTTAAGTTCTTATCATATTCCCTATGGGTTCGACCTCAACCTTTGTTGGGTTTTATATTTGACAATCGACTGCTTATATCTCAATTGCAAGGTGTAATTTGGGTGACATCAAATTTTGGCGCCATTTCCTGGAAATATGGCTAAGACTTTAGTCACCCGTTAGGACCACTGGGTACCAACTCAAAAATGTTTTCTGTTTCAGCTATCTTGCATACTAAGAATGTTTCCATAAGTACAGTGGCTCCAAGAGGTACACCAAATAAGGTCCCAACAAAGAAACAAACACTTGAGCGCAGTCGTCCTTCATATCATAGACTGCGTGATGATCCGTCCTCCTCTGAAGAGTCAAGTGGATCTGATGAAGAGTATGACATATCAGAGGAACATTTAGTGAGGAGATCCACCAGGGCTAGGGCTCAACATAGATCAAATCTGACAGCCCTGGTTGATACTCCTACTCCACTAGCAAGGGATCCACCTAGCTGCACTGATGAGAATGCTAGGGCTGCTGCTGCACTTGTTCCTGAGGCTCCCATAGCTGGGAAAAACATAGAGAGAGTTGATGAATCATATGCTCAGCGAGGGGACTCTTATAATGAGCTGACTGAGACCTCAGACACATCAAATGAGCAACCAAGAAATGTGCGGAGATGGTGTGTTCATCGCATGCGAGCTATATACAACAGAGATATTGCTCCTAATGAGAAAGGCAATCCGAAGAGGAGAATATACGAGGAACTGAGGCTGGTCACTACAGGGCTTAAAGATCTTCCAGAGCTACAGGAAGTGTTCGATAAGTACAGATTTGGCTGGTTGACCGAGCCATCAGGTAGCTACAGCCCGTGCTCAGTCCGAGAGTTTTATATAGCATATGCAGCCACATTGCAGCGGTTGGAATTAGGGGGCCAGGATTGGAAGAAGTGGCCTGCTTTAAATCAGGTGTTGGTGAGAGAGACTCCGGTAGATATCTCTGAGTGGACAATCTCCAGGATGCCGTATGGGCCGGATTATTAGGCTTCGATGAACACAGAAAAATTTGATTACAGGGTATCTAAGCTGAAGAAAGTCGGAACCAAAAAGTTGAATAGCCAGGAGTGCATCCAGCAATATAGTTGGTTGTCTTAGATCATTTTTATGAGAGGTCCGTTAGTTGAATGGCTGCATGGTATAGAGTCGCAGATAAAGAAGGACACGCTACTTTCAGGCAAAAGTTTTGTGGTCACTAGTGCGGCACAGGATGGTACCAAACAGCAATGAAAACATCATTTCACCTGATAGAGCAGCAATGAAAAAATTTCCTGCGATACATTGCTGAGGAGATTACAGAGTAGAAAATCAATGATGGTACTACCATTCCGTTTCCATGTTTGATTGATAGACTCTGCCAAGAGTCAAAGGTGCTAGTATTTCCATCTGTGGACTAGAGAGTAGTGGTTCAGAAGATTACTGATATCGGGTTGATTCGAGATGATACAAACCTGATATCGAGGGGAGGACTCAAGCAACTACATCTGCTGGAGCGACAATATTAGCAGAGGCATTTGGCAGCGGGATGCATACTAATGCAGCACAGTTCATTGAGTTGGCAGCTGAGCCTATGGAGGACAGAGATATAGGTAGCCAGCCTGAGTCTACAGATGCAGCGGATACCTCCACACCTGCCGATGTTCCTGAGTCATCATCTACTAAAGCATCCATGAGACCACCAGTTGTGCCTCCACGAGCCACTACAACCATCCTAGTTACAATTTCATAGGAGTTCTTAGTTGATATGGCTAGGCGGCTAGCTAAGGCCGAGAAACAGCAGACACAGACGGCTCTACAGGTTAGAGTTCTGATGGAGCAGGTAAAGTCGTGGGTGTCAAAGGAGTTGGAGACATTTTCCATTTTAGTGCATGGCCGATTAGATGCTTTTGAGAAGAGAATGGATGAGCGCCTTGCACAATTATAGGCATCGGAGTTGTCTAGATGGTACTTAGAGCTAGGAGCACTTTGATTTGAGGTGCGGGACTTGGCTACACGACAGGTAGTTGTAGTACCTCGATCGGTACTTCCCGTGATAGAGGACGAGTTTGAAAAAGTATTGCCACCGATTTTTGACTTTATCACGGAGGAGCCAGGTGCACATGATAAGGGGAAGAGGCCTCATGAGGAGGCAAGTTTTGATGATGATGCTTCTCTGCTCCGTCAACAAAAATGAGAGCGGAGTGAGATGGAGAGAGCGCTCCATGAATCGAGAGAGGAGGCTCGACAGAGAGCCAAGACTGAGGCAATGAGAGTTTTTGTTGAGAAGGCATAAGCTCTGTTGGATTTGAGAATGCACCGGTTCAAGCTGATAATATTGGTGATGACATTGGAGGCGTATCTACACCCTTCACCGACCAGGTAGCTGACACCTAGGTTGCACAGGTATGTTCCCTATTTTTTTAGTTTTGTTTGGTATATATATGCGTCGAGGGTAACTCATGCTTTCTTGATGGGGGTGGGGAGGGATACCTGTGAATTCTTTTTGCTGAACATAACCCGAGGGTTTTCTTCCCGGATATCTTTTCCCTCGGGTGTCCCATATCTAGTAGAACCGACATGTTTAGGATTTTATTTTATGTTTTTTGTGCTTTTTGTGTCAGTTGGAAGAAAGTAGGAAAACAGAAGGCAGTCAAGAGCTGAAATTGTTGAAAAGAACTATTGATTGATAATTTGATACCCCCCGGGAAAAAAAATTTGTATACGTGTATATGAAAGTTGACAAGTATGACCTTTGTGAATCTTTGCATGGCGTTGAAACTGTGGACATGTTTACCATTGTATGGCTGTACTTGAACTAGCCATTAGTAGAAGTATTGATGTTTACCTATGATATGTGTGAGTGAGGTTTAATAGCTCAATTCGGTTGTGTGTGTCAATCTAGAACTTGCCTGGTCAGTCGTACCGAGATAGAGGATAGGAAACTAGGAAAGGATCATAGGCCGTTTTTGATTTATGAGTCCACTTTAGCCTTAAAATACCTACCAAAAGTGAATAAAAATCCCTTGATCCAAATGTTTGAACTTAAAATGACCTTTCTTTTTGTTTACACCAATTCACTTGCCTGATTTTATTATGAATGAACCTGTTTTGGCCCTGGTCCCTCCTTGGACATTGTGAACTTCAACTCAGGCAAACTGCCTATGTTGAAGGTGGCTATTATATGGGTGATTAAGAAGAGTCGGGTGGAAAGAAAATTGGGTAATGAAAAAGAAAAAGAGCAGTGTAGTATACATAATGAAAAGAAAAAAAATTGTTGTAAAATAAAGCAAGAAAAGAAAAGAAAAAAATGTGACATCAATGAGTGTTTGAATAACGAGAAACCGCATCCGTAGTTGCAAAAGCAAAGAAAAAAAAAGAAGCAGTTAAAGGAAAAAAAAAGGGGGGAAATAGAAATAAAGGTGAAAAGTTGAGTCAAGAGGTGTGTAGTGCCAAGGAGGGTTGAGCTACTAATTCCATATGTACCATACCCAAGCCCGAGCCTATATTACAAGCCTATAAAGTGCTATAGTGATCCTAGCTACTTGTCCGAAAATTGAGGTATTGAAAGTAAAGGCAAGCCTATGGTATTGTATGCACATGGTTCGAATTTCTTTGTGAGAGAGAGTGAATCGTACCAAGTCCCAAGAGACATTTATTGAGTTAATCATATACACATGTGTGAGTATGGGACTTATTTGAGGTGAGAGAATTTGGTCAACAAAATGTTCTGCAAATTTTTCGGGTCAGTGTTATAGATTTATGTGTGTGGTTGCAAGTGACAGTATTTTTTCATGTTTTGATTCCTCTGATTATGGTTGGAAATTTTGCATATGCATAGTGATTTGAGTTAGTACGATGAGGGAGGGATTAGAAAATTTGATTTTGATGTATAAATGTGACTGGCGTAAGTTTCCTAGAGTTCTTTCGATTGAAGCGTCGAAGTAGTTTAGTTTGTTTTATTTTATTTTGTTTTTCCCTGAGGACATGCAAAAGTTCTAAGTTGAGGGTGTTGATGTTCTATGATTTTACGACACTTTCGATGCTTAAAACCAAGAAATTATGCAGATTATGGGTATGTTTATATAGGTATGATGTGTTTTGTGCTTAATGTTGCAGGAAAACAGGTTCAGAAGAGAACTGGGCAAAATAAGGCTGAAAATAATTGAAAGGGTGAACACTAGGCACTTCAAGAGTCGTTCGTAGGAGGCACGACTCGTTACTTAAGGTGTAGGCAAAAGGTGGATTTTGAAGATGCAAGACAGTGTACCTGACAAGTTGAGGAAATGACTCGTTACACCTGGTAACAAGTCGTGAGGTCAATCGTGAAGGCTAAGAGAGAAAATCTTAACAAAGTGACCAGTGAAGATGACGACAGACATAATTAGTCGTCACATGAAGAAATGACTCATTGGCATATCACTGGGACCAACCATAAGGTGCACTGGACTTTTGGAGGAATTAGACCACAAGGGACCTAACGAATCGTGCTCAAGCACGGTGAGTCGTTAGGTGACCCGTTGCCACGACTGGGTACGTTGCCGAGTACGACAGTTTTAAACAAGGCACGAATCGTCAGAAGGCTAAGCGAATCGTCACCAAGCCCATTGCCACTGCCGACCTGGTTTCCAGATTTAATTAGGAAAAGGATTTCTTGGAACTATAAATACACAGTTTAGGTTTATTTTTGAAGGACGATTAGTTACAGTTGGAGAATAATTTAGACAGTTGATTTTATATAGGATTTTGGTGTTGTTAGATTGTTCTTGAATCAATAAATGAGTTTTATGATTTTGTTCTTGAAGTTGAGGATTGAAAGCAACATTCGAATTTATTCATCAATTTTGGTGTTTTATTCAATCTATGTGGTTTTTATTCTATGATAATTTGTAAGTTGCAATTATGATTTATTCCATAATTTGTAATTGTGATCATGCCAACATGAGTAGCTAAACCCATAACTAGGTTTGTGGGAACCAAGATGAATTAACACACATAGGTAAAACATTTAGTGATTCTTGAACGGGGTTTTATGCTTGTATATTTTTTCCCTTCGTTTTGATTGATTCTTGACGGTTGCAAATGTTAGGACTTGTCTTATTCTTACTTACCAGACCAAGGAGGTAATGAATGGGAAAAGGTATTAACAACGGAGATTTGAGGCTATCAACCCTCATCTAATAGCTTGAACTTGTCCAGAGATAGCTAATCCGATATTAAGGGTAAGGGTCAACTAAAGTACACCTGTATACGGACCAAGTTGCGTGGTAATAATCATCTAGATAGGGGACCAACCATTTAGGTGAACCTAACTTACCAATATTGCATGTTAAACACCGGAATAGATCACTAGTGTATAAGCCTTGTGGTTATGAAATTTTGGGGAACACAATCCTAGTCAAGTTGTTAATTGAATACAAATCGAATTTGATTTTAGCATTTAGTAATTTTACTTTTGCTTATTATTCCATATTTTCCCCCCTTCGGAGATAAGTAACTCAATAGTAACAGTTATTTGCATTAACTTAAGTTCTTACCATATTCCCTATGGGATCGACCTCAACCTTTGTTGGGTTCTGTATTTGACAATCGAATGCTTATATCTCAATTGCGAGGTGTAATTTGGGTGACATCACCTACCTCATGAGTCATTGGGACTGACCACAACTCGTGGGGTGCCATCCATTAGGTACTCTACTAGACCTCCTATTAAATCCTCATCCTCACCCCACGGTGGACCTGACGACTCGTGGTAGCTTACTACGAGTCGTTCCTATGCCCGTGGGGACCTTAACTCCTCAATTCAGTCCAACCTTTCCATGATCCACCTGACTCATGGAGTCTCCTCACGATTTGTCTAACGACTCGTCCTGCACTGCTGCAACATTTTCCAGATTTTTCCCCCTTTGACTCCCGGGTCTGATCCTTGGGTTCCTGGGGTATAACAATATCTCCCCCTTGGGAACATTCGTCCTCGAATGTTAGAAACATGCAGAAAACCCAGAAACATGCAATCATTATATACAATTACCAGTCATTTAAGCCGAAAACTAACAGAATGACTACCTCCAAAAAGAACAACATAACCGAATTGAATTCAAACATCACATTAACATACCATATCATAAAACAAACTTGTACACATGAACTGAACATGAAAAGCTGATTAAAGGTTTAGGGAAAAATTGATACCTCAATCTGAAACTGAGCTAGTAGGGAACAAATGAGAGTATTTAGCTATCATATCTGCTTCAGCTTCCCACGTAGCTCCCTCGACATGCTGATTTCTCCATAATACTTTAACTGAAGCTACTTCTTTGTTCCTCAGCTTACGGACTTGACGATCTAAGATTTTCACCGGAATTTCTTCATAGATGAGGCTATCCTTTATACTAACACTGTCTACCAGGACTACTAAATATGGATCACCCAAGCACTTTTTCAAGAGCGATACATAAAACATGGGATGAACTTAAGCTAACTCTGAAGGCAAGTCCAACTCATACGCCACCTTATCAACTCTCGTCATAGCCTGATAAAGACCAACTTAGTGGGGACTGAGTTTCCTTTTCTTTCTGAACTGCATGACTCCCTTCATGTGAGATACCTTTTGAAATACCCAATCATCCACATTAAACTCCAGATCCCTTCTCCTCACATCAACATACGATTTTTGATGACTTTGAGTGGCTTTAACCGATCCCTCATCAACTGGACCTTTACCATTGCCTCATGGACCGAATCTGGTCCTATCATGGCTGCCTCGCCAACCTCAAACCAACCGATGGCAATCTACACCTTCGCCCATAAAGAGCCTCGAACGGTGCCATCTAGATACTAGAGTGATAATTGTTATTATAGGCAAACTCGATCAAAGACAAATGATCATCCCAACTACCTTTGAAATCCATAACACATGCCCTCAACATATCCTCGAGGGTCTGAATGGTTCATTCTACCTGTCGTCTGTTTGCGGATGGAAGGCTGTACTGAGCTTAACTTGCGTCCCAAGTCCTTTTTGAAAAGAATGCCAGAATTGAGAGGTAAACTAGGTACCTCGATCTAAAATAATAGACACGGGCACTCCATGAAGTTGAACCAACTCCCGAATATATAACTTAGCATAATCATCCACTGAATCCGCGATCTTGACTGGTAGGAAATATGCCGCCTTAGTTAACCTGTCTACCACCACCCAAATGGAGTCATAGTGTCGGCGAGTGCGAGGTAGGCCTGTAACAAAGTCCATATGTATTTTCTCCAACTTCTAAGTGGGAATGCTAATATCCTGAAGTACACCTCCTGGCCTTTGATGCTCAACATTCACTTGCTGACAGTTTGTATATTTAGCTACGGACTCCGCAATATCCTTCTTCATATTATCAAACCAATAGATTTCTCGCAAGTCCCGATACATCTTCGTGGATTCCTGGTGGATAGAATATCTAGTACCATTTTCCTTATGCAATATCTGAACTCTCAAATTATCAACGCCCGGAACACATAGTCGACCTTGGTATCGTACCACCCCATCTCCCCCTTGGGAGAAAACATCCACCTTTTGACTCCGCACTGCTTCCTTCAGCTTCCTCAAAGTCGGATCCTCATCTTTCTTAGATTTGACATCGAGCACTATGGACGATTCTGACCCATTCTACACAATAACACCACCATTAGTCGAGTCGATCAATCTAATTCCCAGTCTTTCAAGTCGGTGGACATCCTTCACCAATTCCTTCTTTCCCTAATCCACGTGGGATACACTCTCCATAGAGAGCCTACTAAGCGCATCTGCAACCACATTGGCCTTGCCCGGGTGGTAAAGGACACTCATGTCATAGTCCTTAAGTAACTCCAACCTCCTCCTTTGCCAACGATTTAGATCTTTCTATGTGAACATATATTGCAAGTTGTTGTGATCCGTGAATACATCCACGTGGACCCCATACAATTAATGCCGCCATACTTTCAATGCAAACACCACCGCGGCCAACTCGAGATCATGGTTTGGGTAATTCTTTTCATGAACTTTCAGATGTCTTGAGGCATATGCTATTACCTTCCCACGCTGCATCAGCACACATCTCAGTCCGACTCTCAAAGCATCACAATACACTAAAAATCCACCAGTGCCCTTAGGTAGAGTCAACACTGGTGCTGAAATGAGTCGGCTCATCAACTCTTGGAAGCTTTTCTCATGAGCGTCCGACCATTGGAACTTCACCTTTTTCTGAGTCAACCTAGTCAGTGGGGCTGCAATTGATGAGAATCCCTCGACAAATCTTTGTTAGTAGCTAGCTACACCTAAGAAACTCTGAATTTCTGAAGGATTCACCGGTCTGGGCCAATTCTTCACCGCCTCAATCTTCTGTAAATCTAACCTTATGCCTTCTCTTGATACCACATGACCCAAATATGCCGCCGAGTTTGGCCAAAATTCACACTTGCTAAACTTTGCATACAGCTGACGATCCTTGAGGGTTTGCGGCATTATTCTCAAATGAGTGGCATGCTCCTCCTTATCTGGGAGTATATAAGAATGTCATCAATGAACACGATCTCAGACATATCCATATATGCGTTGAACACCCTATTCATTAAATCCATAAAAGTTGCAGGGGCATTGGTTAGTCTGAAAGACATAACAATAAATTCGTAGTGACCATACCAAGTCCTGAAAGCGGTCTTCGGGAAGTCACTCTCCCAAACTTGAGCTGGTGATAACCGAATCTGAGATCAATCTTGGAGAAGAACTTGGCACGCTGAAGCTGGTCAAACAAATAATCGATCCTGGGTAAGGGGTACCTGTTCTTGATGGTAACCTTGTTCAACTGCCGATAGTCAATACATATGCAAAGGGAACCATCATTCTTTCGAACAAATAGAATTGTTTCACCCCATGGAGACTGGCTTGGTCTAATGAAGCCCTTATCCAACAGATCCTTTAACTGATCCTTCAATTCCTTTAGTTTGGCTGGGGCCATCCTGTATGGAGGAATAGAGATAGGCTGCAGATCAGGTACTAGATCAATACCGAAATCAATTTCCCTCTCTAGAGGAACACCGGGAAATTCATCTGGAAACATCTTCGAATATTCGCACACCACCAGAACTGACTGAATAGTCGGTGTCTCAGATTCCACATCCTTAACCCTAACTAGGTGGTACATGCAACCTTTAGAGATCATCTTCCTGGCCTTAAGATAAGAAATAAACCAACATGCTGGTACCGCCGAACTACCCTTCCATTCCAATAGTGACTCACCTAGAAAACAAAATTCCACCGCATGGGTCCTACAATTAATCGAAGCATAACATGCAAATAACCAATCCATGCCAAGAATAATGTCAAAGTCAGTCATGGATAACTCTACAAGGTCTGCGGAGGTAACCTTATGCAACATAGTGACCGGGCATTCTCTATGTACTCGTCTAGCTATGACTGAATCACCAATAGGGGTTGAAACTAAAAATGGTTCTGACAAGGTCTCGGGACTAACTCCAAGGCTACTAGAAATGTAAGGAGTCACGAAAGACAAGGTAGATCCCGGATATAGAAAGTCCTAAACATCAATATGAAAGACACGCAATATACCAGTGACCACGTCTGACAAAGTCTCCTACTCCTGGTGCGAGGCAAAGGCATAGAATTGGTTTTGGCATTGTTCACCACCTCCACTAGTCGATGCTCCCTGTGGAGCGGAACGGGCTGGAGCTGCTATTGTCTTGGTGTCCTTTGCATGACCCCTATCATCACCCTGTCTAGCATTTGGGCATGCTCGGTTCATGTGCCTAGATCTACCACACCCGTAGCAAACATCTGAACCGAGAAAGCACTCCCCGTCATAACTCTTGCCACACTTTCTACAAGCTGGGGAGGTATACTCTAATTGGGTGCCCCTCTGATCCCTCAACCCTGAAGCCCTGCTCCTCTGATCGCTCTTGGGCCTGGATGGAACACTAGCTGATGATGGTGCTGGGCTAGTGACCTCTGCTGAAACTGTGGATGGTAGCCACCGCCGGACCTCTAATGTGAAAACCTTTGACTGTCCATCCGAGCCCTCTTTCCCTCCCTCTCCCTCACATGGGTCGCCTCCATCTACTGGGAGTAAAACACTATGTGAGGAAATTTCATATCTTGGTGTAGCAGAGCAGTCCTGCAATCCTTGTCTAAATAACCAGCCACACCATGAACGAATCGGCTCACCCGCGCCCTCGATCCATCACTAACTCTGGGGCGTACTTTGACAAATGCGTGAACTCAAGAGAATACTCCAGCACTGTCATCTTCCCCTACTTGAGGTTCACAAACTCAGCTACTTTCAACTCCTTCATCTACCGAGGGATGAACCTGTCGAGGAAGGCCATGTGGAACTCATCCCAGCTGATAGGGCCCGCTCCCGCTTCCCTGGTGTCCTTCCATTGCTTGTAAGAAATATGAACAACCTCTTTTAGCTGATAAGAGGCCAAGTCCACACACTCCCTATTTTTCACCCCTATAACCTGAGTGACCTTCAAGATCCCTTCAATAAACTCGTGTGGATCCTCATCCACTTTGACCATATAAACTCCAGAGGGTTCATCCTCAAGAAGTCTCTAATCTGAGCCGTCGCTGCATTGCCATTCTGTGGGACCTGCGGAATAGCCTACTGGTTGACCTAAGCGGTCAAGGCATGTGCCAACATCTGAATAGCTACCTGAAACTCAGCGTGGGCAGCTGGCTCTGGTGCTTGGGGCTCCTGAAGAGGTGGGGCTTGCTGATGACCATGGTCATTGTCGTCTCCGTGGCCTTCATCATTTCCATTATTCCTTCCGTTCATTCTTCTAGGAGCCATAATTCTGCAATCACAAATCGCATGAATTAGATGGATGGAAAGGCTTTTCATCACACGACATAGAACATGAAAAAAGGGAACATTTACTAAACGTCTATTAGCCTCTTCCTCATAAGTGTGGGCCGCTTCACACACATGAAAAAGACTCTACTTAACGTGGCTTTCAAACACACTAGGACACTTCAAACATATGGCTCTGATACCAAGTTTTTCACGACCCAAATGTGCACCCAGATCATAGACACAGGACAAGGGACACTGAGAGACCCGACGTCGACCCATGGCACATGCATACAACTAATCTCATTTAAATAAGCGGAATGATAATCATAAAAACAAAGCGAAAATGTGATTATAGCATAACGTCAGGAAATACTGGACATATACATAGTTGAGCACTACATACTTGTCTAGAAGCCTCTAATACATACGATGGGTTGATGGGACAACATCCCTAATTAACCTGACCAATACTGAAACGTAATTAACATGAAAGTTTGTCAAACGGCCCTTGAAACATGAAGACTCACCAATAAGCTAAAACCATAAGCTGAAATGGACTAAGGGTGAGGATGAGTCTAGGATCCGGACCCTGTATCATGAAACGATACAGCATAGAATGTATGCGGTCAGTACGTGGAATGTACCGAGTATGCAGGATAAGTAAAACGAACATTTTAGAGTAAATAAAACTCATAAATAAATATAAGAGAAGGACATATGCTTACATCAAATCTTCGTAATAAAACATAAGGCTCAAGACTTTCAAATCATTCATAATCATTCATTTTCATAATCATAAGTAAACTTTATCAAAATATAACTTGAGCCAACAACATAAACATAACAATGCATAAAACATGCGGAACAAGGGGAGGACTCATCACAACCGACACCATCATGGTAGAGCCTTTCATGATGCTCCACTATCTCGCTCAAGTGGGCAGAGCCAACCCTGGCTTGCTAGGCGAGGGTCATGCATTAGGCATGATGTCACATTTGCGAAGATCATTATCAATACATTATATAATTTAGAAACCCACGGTGGCACATGGTTATGAGACACCGACGTAGTCCTTTGAATGTCGGGCTACTCGGTGCTAGACACGGATCCCAAAAACATGCATATAGGCTCATACATAATCAATAACTTCATGCATTGAAAATTCATTGGCTTAAATGTAACATTTATCATCATGGATCCCCTTAAAACATGCTTAGCCAAGAATCATAGGCCCTTTTCATCAGCCAACATCATAAATTGATAAATCATGTAATTCACTTCGTAAATCATAAATCATCTTCAACATGTGGGCATTGCCCAATACTTCATCACATTTAATTCTTTCAAAAAATATGCTCATAAACATGAGAGCTTGGAATCATGCTTTTCCATCATCAATAAACTCAAAATATAGAGTATTCATCATAAACCAAAACTTTCATGAAATTTCATCAAATGGGCATTTTTGATTTAAAAGATTGAGACATGATTTTTTACGGAAAATAATGTAAAACCTGCCCATCATTCATAATTTAATAATTAAAACTCATTTAAATCCATCCAATAAAGAGAAATCACATTTTTATGCATTTGGGTAAAACCCCATAGACTTGGATAGAAGGATTCACGATTTAAATTTGAAATTTGGGCATGGATGAGGAAGAATTTCACCCATTCTAAAACCCTACGTACCTGGGAATGGTCTGATTTCGAAGTTCCTTGAAAACCCGCAAAGAAAGTGATGGAAACTTGGGGGAGAAGACCTTGAATCTCCCTAAAACCTCTCTAAAAGCTCTTGCATGGAAATGGGTATGCATTAGGGACTTAACCCACCTTTAAGACCCTATTCTGACCTTAAAACAACATAGTTTAGGCCTTAAGAGTCTAGGAAATTATGAGAAAGCCCTTACTAATTCACAGAAAATAACTGCCAGCTGACCCTAACGGGTGACATGACGAATCGTCAGGATGGGCAACGGCTCGTCGTGTCGCCCGTCAAGTACACTACCTCAGCCTTAGTTAAAATTCCCTGGCTTGATCAAGACCCACCTCACGAGTCTTTGGGACTTACCACGACTCGTGGGGTGCCATCCGTTAGGTACACTGCTAGACCTCCTATTAAATCCTCAACCTCACTCCACGGTGGACCTGACAACTCATGGTAACTAACCACAAGTTGTCCCCACACCTGTGGAGAACTCAACTCCTCAGATTAGTCCAACCTTCCCACGAGCCACCTGACGACTCATGGGGTCTTTTCACGAGTCATCTAATGACTTGTCCTGCATTAACGCAACATTTTTCAGATTTTTCCCCGTTTGACTCCCGGGTTTGATCCTTGGGTTCCTGGGGTATAACAACGACATACGGAGGTGTTATGTTTCTGAGGTAGGTGGCAGGACCGATAATGACAGGGGACAAGCATGACTTTTTTTGGAGGTTCACCAAGAAAAAGTCTCCCACCTTCTACGGTACAGAGGTAGAGGATGCCTATGAATTTATCATTGATTGCCATGAAAGGCTCCATAAGATGGGAACAGTGGAGAAGTATGGTGTTGAGTTCATCACCTTCCTGCTGATGGGTGATGCTAAACTCTGGTGGAGGGCTATCATGGAATGCAGACCAGCAGGGTCACCACTGTTGTCATGGACCCAATTCTACTCCACATTCTTGGAGAAATATGTTCCCCACACTCTGAGGGATAGGAGGCGGGATGAGTTCACTACCATTGAGCAAGGGAGCTTATCAGTTGCTGCATACAAGTCTCGGTTTCACTCCTTGTCCAGATATGCTCTACCCTTACTGCCCACCGAGGAAGAGAGGATCAGGCGGTTTGCTAAAGGCCTAAATGTTGGTCTCCAGGTGCCAGCTCTGTAGATGGTCTCTTCGGGTAACACCTTTGTAATACCCCAAAAGCCCTAAGATCATACCCGAGGGTTGAAACAGAGAAAAATAAAATGCACCAAGTCACAGGACGAGTCGTCCAGTGACCTGTGAGGTGCACCACGAGTCGTTAGGTGACTCATGGAGTGAAGGATAGACTTGATTGGAATTTTGGATTTCGGGTTGACCACGAGTGAGGCCACAAGTCGTGGTCAGGTTTACAAGTCGTTAGGTCACTTATGGTGAGAGTTGGCTTGAATTGGAAAATTTGGGCATTGCACGTCATGACTTGTCACCACGAATTGTTGGGTACACCACGAGTCATGGTGTTCCTCATCATGACCCTCAAAAGGTAAGTTTCCAATGTTTTCCACGAATGCAGACCATGAGTCATGGTGTTGGCAACGAATCATGCAGTCCCTCATTGGGACTAGCAGCGAGTATTTTCCTGCGAATTTAATAAGGGCTTTTTCATAATTTCTAAGTTCCTAAGGCCTAAACTACGTTTTTTTAAGCTCAAATAAGTGTTTTTAAGAGGTTTTATTTCATTCTAAGCCTATTCCTCTCCATGCATGCAAGCCTAGTTGTTCTAAGGGGTGATCAAGCTTAGGATTCATTAAGTTCTTTCCCTAAATTTTCTTTAGGCTCTCAAGAGGGTTGTGAAATCATGTTCTTTCAGGTTTGTAGGGTTACGAATGGGTGTATCCATCCACTCCCACGCCTAATCCCTCTTCAATTTCATGTGATTGCTAAGTTGATGAATCTATGGGGTTTTAACCTAACTTGTCCATTCTCTAAGTATCAATCATGGGTATTCTCTATACATGTTTCTAATATTGATTTATGATTTATGGGCTTGTTTTATAATGTTTTCAATTACAAATTATGATTTCAATGTTTTACAAATAAGATGCCCATCTATGGAAGTTTATGAAAAGATCTATGCTTCTAGTAATGATGAGATGATCACAATGAAAGTATGATTTTGAATTATCCATGTCTATGTACATGTTTGAGTAACCAAATCCTATTTCAATCATGTTTAAGTATTGGGAAAGCCCATATTATCAAATATGTTTCATGATTTATCTAAATGTTATGTTATTAGCTTACCACATGTTTTTGGAGTCTAGACTCCCACTCTTATTCAACTTGTGGTATTGTTTGAGCCCAAGGCTCTTCATGTTATGATTTCAGAATATGTATGTCATGTAATGATTCATCTTCGTCACTAGATGATGGTTAGCTTCGTTAAAAATGATGAAGAGCATATGCATGTTTTAGGAGTAGTATCTAGCACCGAGTAGGCTAAGGGTCAGTCAACCTTATGCCTCAGAACTACGTGCCAACATAGGTATGTTCAGATTATTTGGCACCTCCTTTGTGAGCTTCCCCTGCCCCAAGGGGCCTTCATCTTGATATCAATATCATGGTAGCAACCTTAGCTATGGAAAGGCTTTGGATAGCTCTGCCCACTTGAGTGTAATAGTCGGGACCACGTAAGCTCTATCAAGGTAATGTCGGTTATATGACAAGTCTCCCATTGTTCCTCATGATTTCAGTTATGCATGTTCATCAACTAAGATATTATGTTTTCAGCAGGTTTGACCCAATTTTCAGTTTTGCTTATGATTATCAGTTTTCATCTTTGGGTCATTTGATTCAGTTATGTTCAGATCATCATTTTAGAAAATAGCATGCAAGCCCTACACTCAAAATCATATGATGAAATGTTTATGATATGCAGGATCTCTGATTTTACTTACTTAGCAGTTTTACTTACCTTGCATACTCGATACATTTCACGTACTAACCGCATACTCTATGTTGTATCGTTTCATGATACAGGCTCAGATATTCAGGCTTAGTCCCGCCGCTAGCCAGATCTTTAGGGTTAGCATCTTCTAGTGAAAGTTGGTGAATCCTCAACTTTTGAGGGCCCTTATTATCAGTTATATTTAGTATTTTCAGTTTTAGAGTTTAGTGATTTAGTTGGGTCTTGTCCCATCAACTCATCAATAGTAGAGGCTTATCAGACATAGTGTATATTCAACTTTAGATTTGTGTTATGTATCAGTTATTCGATGTTATGATATGTTCAGACTTCCTCTATGTTCTACGTTAGATTTTCGCAATTAAAATGTTGAGCTTAGATGTTATGTTCATGTCATGGGTCGACTTGGAGTCTACCAGGGTTCTTAGTCCCGTGTCTCAAACTGCACCTATGTTCGGGTAGTGACAACCTTTTAGGAGGCGGTAAAGTACGTGAAGTCGATTGAAGGGGTAAGATAGGAGGGTTATGCTAGAAATGCCGAGAAAAAGGCTTAGAGAGTTGGCTCTTTCAGTGGTTCTTATGTGAAGACTATAGCACCATAGGGTTTCTCTAGGCACCCTATTCAGTCCGCTATGCAGGTGTCAATTGAAGGTTCACCAGGTACATCTCCACAACATTCAAGTGCAGTTGGGGGTACTCAGATGGTTCATTTTGATTTTTGAGTTTGCCTTATTTCTTCTATTCTAGCTCAAAAACCAATTATCAAGAAGGTTTATTATGAATGTGGTGAGTATGGACACATCCACAGATGGTGCCCTAGGTTCGGACAGGGCGGGAAGGTTGTTCCTCACACAATTCCTTTAGCTCCGACACTAGTCGGGAGGGGAGGCAGTGCTTTCAATTCAGAACATCCACAGTTGGGATGACGTGGTCAACCAGCTGCTAGAGGTATCCTTCAGCAGGGCAGAGGATGTGCTCAGGTAGGTAGGGGTGGCACCCAGGCAGGTAGAGGGGTGGCAACAGCCTAACTAGGGCAGTTCTCAGGTTGGTAACCAGGCTCATTTCTATGTTTTTCCTGGTAGACCAAAGGTAGAGGCTTCAGATACCATTATCGAAGGTATGATTTTGTTGGCTGATAGAATGACTATTGCATTGTTTGACTTGGGGTCTACATTTTCATATATGTCTACTTATTTTTCTTTGGGTCGTGATCGTGTGTCTGATGTGCTCAACACTTCTATTCGTGTGTCCACTCTTGTTGGGGATTCTGTGTTAGTGGATAGGGTAGTTCGTGATTGCATTGATGAATTCATGGGATTTGGCAACCTAGCAGACCTAGTGATCTTAGAAATGGTAGATTTTTATATAATCTTGGGAATAAGTTGGTTGTCCCCTTACCATGCCATTCTAGATTTCTATGCTAAGACTGTCACTATATCGGGTCCAAGGCTGTCTAGGTTGGAGTTGAAAGGGAACTATAGCCCTACTCCTAAGAAACTTATTTCTTATATTTGTGTCTGTAAGTTGATAGAGTGGGGTTGTTCAGTGTACTTGGTGCATGTTCGGGACACTAGTTTAGAGGTCCCTTTCATAGAATTGATTTCGGTTGTTTATGAATTTTAAGAGGTGTTCCCTGCATATTTTCCCGATATACCGCCAGACCGTGACATAGATTTTTGTATAGACTTGGAACCAGGAACCCCACCCATTTCTATTCCTCCATACCGAATGGCACCTTCCGAATTGAGAGAGCTTAAGGAGCAATTGCAGGAGTTGGCTCAGTAAAGGAATTATTAGACCAAGTGTATCACTGTGGGGTGCTCTGGTTCTGTTTGTAAAGAAAAAGGATGGTAATATGCGGATGTGCATTGTTACCGCTAGTTAAAAGGGTAACTATTCAGAATAAGTACCTTCTTCCTCGGATAGATGACCTGTTTGACAAGTTACAGGGAGTGACTATATTTTCAAAGATTTATTTGAGGTCAGAGTATTACTAGTTGAAAATTTTGGCTGAAGATATTCCTAAGACAGCCTTCCGGACCAGGTACGGGCATTACGAGTTTTTGGTCATGTCATTCGGACTCACTAATGCTCTGACCACATTCATGAGCCTGATGAATGGTATTTTCAAACCCTACCTGGATTCCTTTGTTATTGTGTTTATTGATAATATCTTGATGTATTCTAAGACCAAACATGAGCATGAGAATCATTTAAGGATTGTGTTGGGATTGCTGAAAGAGAAGCAGTTGTGTGCCAAATTCACCAAGTGCAAGTTTTGGTTGGAATTAATGTCCTTTCTGAGGCATGTGATTTCCAAGGAGGGAATCTGAGTTGATCCACAGAAGGTGGAGGCAGTCAAGAACTGAGCACGACCAACAAATGTGATAGAAATTCGGAGTTTTGTGGGGCGGTTCGTGAAGGGGTTCACCTCTATCGGTTCAACATTGACCAGGTTGACACAAAAGGATGTGCCCTTCCATCGGTCTCACGAATGCGAAGTGAGCTTCCAAACACTCAAGGCTCTGCTAACCACAACACCTATTCTAGTGTTACTTGTGGAAGGTAAGGATTTTGTTGTGTATTGTGATGCCTCACGATCTGGATTGGGTGTTGTGTTAATTCAGGAAGGTTAGGTTATTGTGTATGCCTTGAGATAGCTAAAGCTTCATGAAAAAAACTACCCTGTGCATGATCTGGAGTTAGCAGTGGTGGTGTTGGCATTGAAAATTTGGAGGCACTATCTGTATGGAGCTTGATGTGAGGTGTTCACGGATCATCGCAACTTACAGTATATATTCTCCCAGGAAGATCTCAATTTGAGGCAGAAGAGGTGGATGGAGTTTCTCAAGGATTATGACATCACCATCTTATATCACCCAAGGAAGGCTAATGTGGTAGCAGATGCGTTGCGCAGCACGATGGTGAGTATGGGCAGCCTGGCTTACTTGAAGTCTACTCAAAGGCCGATAGCTGAGGAAGTCCAGACCTTGGAAAACATCTTAATGAGATTGTCGCTGAATGAAATCAGTGGAGTGTTAGCTAACCTGGAGGATAAATCATTTATGTTGGAGGAAATCAAGACTAGATAGTTTGAAGATGAAAAACTGGGCAAATCAGAGATAAAATCCTGCGGGGAGAGGCCAAGGAAGCAGTGTTAGATGATGAAGGGGTCTTGAGAATAAAGGGGTGGGTGGGTGTTCCCGAGTTGGTAAGCTAATTAAAACTCTCTTGACAAAATCCCACAACTCAAGATACTCTATTCACCTAGAGTCACGAAGATGTACCACAATCTTAAACAACATTATTGGTCAGGTAGGATGAAGCGAGACATTGTGGACTACGTGGCTCAGCGTTTAAATTATCAACAGGTGAAGTATGAGCACCAAAATCCTGGAGGAGTTCTTCAGTGAATGTCTATCCACGAGGAAATAGGAGAGGATAGCTATGAACATTGTGGTTGGTCTTCCCAAGACTTTGGGGAAGTTTGACTCAATTTGGTTCATAGTGGACAAGTGACCAAGTCTGATCATTTTTTGCTGGTCCTGGTGAATTACAACACGGAGAAACTAGCCAAGCTATATGTGAAGGAGATTATTCAGTTACATAGGGTGCCTGTTTCCATTGTATCTAATAGAGGCACTCAGTTCACTTCCCATTTTTGGAGGATTTTGTAGGCTGAGTTGGTGCAAGGTTGGTCTTGAGCACAACCTTCCATCCTCAGACAGACAGGCAATCAGAGTGCACTATTCAAGTGCTGAAGCACATGCACCGGGCATGCATGATAGACTTTGAGGGTTATTAGGACAAGTTCTTACCCTTGGCAGAGTTCGCCTATAACAATAACTGCAACACAAGCATTGGTATGGCATCTTTTGAAGCCTTGTATAGGAGGAAGTGCAGGTCTCCAGTTGGGTGGTTTGATGCATTTAAGGTGAGACCTTGGGGGACGGATTTGTTAAAGGAGTCCTTGGAAAAGGTTCAAAATATTTATGACCGTCAAGTGGATGCTTAGAGTAGGCAAAAGCAATACACAGACAAGAAAGTCAAGGACATGGAGTTCATGGAAGGGAAGCAAGTGATGCTCAAGGTGTCCGTCATGAAGGGGGTGATGATGTTCGGAAAGAAGGGCAAGCTTAGCCCAAGGTATATTGGCCACTTAAAATACTCCAACGTGTGGGGGAAGTGGCTTATGAGCTGGCATTGTTGCTAGGATTGTCTGGAGTGCATCAGACATTTCATGTGTCTATGCTGAAAAAGTACCATGGGGATGGAACGTATATCATCAAGTAGGACTCTGTGTTGCTAGATCAGAATCTGTCATATAAGGAGGAACCTGTAGAGATATTGGCCGGAGAGGTTCGAAAGTTAAGGTCCAAGGAGATTTCGACAATAAAAGTCCAGTGGAAGGACCTTTCGATGGTAGAAGCCACTTGGGAGACCGAGGCTGATATGTGGGTCAAATATCCCCATTTGTTCATAGAATCTGGTACGTTTCATTCCTACTTTTTCACAGACCGTTCGATGACAAATGATATTTTAATTGGTATCTGATGTAACGACCAGGATGCTGTTACGGGATGATTAAGGGCATAGAACACAAAAATCTGCCTAAGGATGAGATAAGGAGGTTATGAAATAAATATGTATATAACTGTGCAATTCTGGGTAGTTACTGGTTCGAGGGAATGCTGCAGCAATGGGATTTCCGCTGCAGCGAGACCGTGGTAGAGGTTGGTGTCCCGCCGCGTCAAAATGAGGGGGTAACAATTGGGACCACCGTAGCGACCCAATGACCGCTGTAGCGGGTCCGCTATAGCAGAAGTGTGACTGCTGCAGCAGACGACAGGAATCAGAAAGTGAATTTTAAGTGGACATTATGAGGTTTTACCCCATTATTCTCAAATCACGATCAAAAGGTCTAAACAACAGGAAAACCCTCCAGAGTAGTGAAAACCCTTCATCAAGATAAGATTTTTCGATTGTTTATCTCTACATGAGTAATGTTAATCCTAGATTCCTTGTAGACCTTTAATGGTGGGAGTTTTTATAGAGAAAAAGCCTAGACTGTTGAATTAGGGCTGGATTGTAGAGTGGTTTGGGTTGATGTTGAAAAGTTATGATCACTCCCCTAAGATTATTGCTTAGAATAGGGGGTTATGCGAGAATTGGGACCTAGAACATAGTAGAATTTGGGTTCAGTTTTATAGTGCCCTGAAGGGGAAGGTTTGATCTTCTAAAACCCTTATTTCAAAAAGTGAGTAATGAATTACTATTTGCTTTATTGTAGATTACGAGCAATCCGAAGCTGTGAGAAAGGGCAAGACTCCAGTGGAGTGATTTGACTCTTTATGTTTAAAATTCTAGGTAGGTTATGGTTATAGGGTTAGACCCTACGTAGTAGCTTGTATACTTATGTAATGACTATATTTGATTGATCTTTTGATATTCCTTGTTATGAGAATTTTTATGTGAATAAATGGAAATTATCATGATGATATGGGATCAATATAATCTATTGCTGAGATCATATGAAAGTGTGTAATGAACTTAATTTTATGAATCTATCATATGAACTTCTGTTGTATTCGAACAAGTGAGGGGAGCCGAGTGTAGAATCAGATGAATTGATAGGTATATATATGGTTTTGATTATACAATGCACCTTGTTGTAATTAAAGGATGAGAATGACTTAAATATTAACTGTTTCTTGAAATGAGAGGCTCGAGCCCGAGGGGAGCATCCGGGCAAGTGAATATTATTATTGAGTGGATTTGTCCGAGGGGAGCATCCAGATAAGCATATGAGTGGGAGCGGGTACCACACCAGTACAGTACATGGATTTCTAGAGTCCCCTCCAAGTCATGACTGGACATGTAGAAATAAGACCCTCTGCATGTGTGTACATTGATTGTGTGATTGAGTATTTATGATGAGGTGGCAGAGGCGTGTGCCCGTCATGTCATCTATAGTTTCCATATTATGCACGTTACTTATGTGTTGTTGTCCTTATATGAAAATGAAGTGTATGAAAAATTTGCTGAGAGGTTGTGTCAATTACAGTTATGTTATGTGATTTTGAATATTGAAGAACATGTCTCTAGTTCTAGGTGTGATTTGTCACAATATCAGAACTGATGGGTGGTTTCTGCTGTATTTCCTATTGAACTCATGTTGATTCTTGATGATGTTATTTGTTGTTCTTATGTGTGCTTATCTGAGAGATATTGGTGGATTATGTGAAATATGAACCTGTTAAGCTGAAGAACTGGAAAAGTGCAGCATAGTTGATGTTCTGCGAATTTACAACACTTTCGACTCTTAAAACTTAGAAAATATGCATGGTATTTGGTGTGTTTATACAGATATGATGCACTTTTGCTTTGTCTTCAGGAAAATTATGTATTGGAGTTAAAATGTGCAAAACAAAGAGAAAAGAGTGCTAAAAATGGTAAAATTGCAGACTTCAGTATGAGCCGTACTTATGAGGTGAAGTCGTACATAGCATCCGTGATAAAATTCAGCACAAGGCACTGACCATGTACGACTCTTGGTATGAGCCGTACCATCCTCATATGAGTCGTACCATAGCAGTCATGGAAAATTATAGAAATATTGCACTTGTATGAGCTCATGGTACGAATGGAAGATATGAGTCGTGATGACCACCTATGACTCGCACCAAAGAGCCGTGGTGAACTTCAGAGAAAATATGACTGGCAGATCCGAGGGCACTAGGCAATCATGAGTCGTTATACCAAGGTACGAGTTGTTGCACAAACACTCGTAAAAATATTCAGAGAATGCCCAACTTCACAAGATCAGACCTTGACAGGCATTGTACGACTCGTAAGAGCATTGTACGAGTCGTACCACCTTCCAAGACTTAACAAAATTCAAGACTGTTGAGTATTGTACGAGAAAAAGCTACAACACATAGATTCATGGTACGAGTCGTAGGATCAGGCGGCGACATTTAAATTAGTTTCCCTGTTAATTTAGGAAAAAGTTCTAATTATTTGTATAAATACTTTTCTAGGTTTTTTTTAGAAAGTCAAATCCTACTTCAACTAGGAAAAGGAGTTACAAATCCCAATTCCACTCCATGAAGGAACAAGGAAGGCTTACTCTACTATTATAAATACCCTTTATTTCTATGTAATACGGTATAAAGAAAATTAAAGAAAAAATTAGAGAAGAGAATGTGTGTGGATGTGAGAGAGTAGTTAGAAAACATTGAGAAAGGAGAGAATTTAGTTGATTGGACTTGTGATCAACCTTTTCTTGAATTCTTGTTGTTCTTGCTACTTGTTCTTGAAGTTTTTGCTGATTTATTAAAAGAAGTTTCTTTCTCATCCATAATTGTAATTATTGATTTATGTTCTTAATTGTGAATGCAAATCACAACTTTACAACTATGAGAGGTTAAAACCTCCATAGCTAGGGTTGTGGGAACCATGGTGGATTAACAAGCTAGGGTTGCACAAAGTGATTCTAAAATCAATACAAACACTTATATTCTATTATCTTCATACTTAAACATTTCTTAATGGTGCGCAACATTAGGACATGCCCGAATTCTTTACTTGCTTTGGTCGAAGAGGTAGAGATTAGGAAAAGAGAATTATAACAAATCCTTGATTGTGATAATCATTGTATTAACTTGAGTTGTGGTTGCAGGAGAGTTAAATCTAGAACTTAGTGATAACGGATTGTTTGAAACTGCTCATGAGACTTGGTCAAGTAATTTAGTATAGTCATTCAATAGGGACTGGTCGATTGTTTGAATGAACCTAAGTTATCAGTTCTATAAGTAAGTATTGCTGATGATCACGAGTGTATACCCAAAACAGTTATGAACCCACGGAGAACACAAACCCTAGTTATCCTTTAATATTGATTCAAAATTTGGATTTTCGATAATTGTTTTTATTATTGATTTTCTTTAGAACCCCCCAATTTCGAAGGAACTATCTCACAAGTTCACTTACCGGCTATAATCTAGCTCATCCATATTCCCTGTGGGATCTACCCCAACCTCTAGTTGGGTTCTTTATTAACAATGTCCTTTTTATACTTCAGTAAGAGGTGTGGTTTGAGCGTTATCAAAAGGTGGCGCCGTTGCTGGGGAATACCGCTAAGGCTAGATTATTTGCTTGTATTTGACTTTTTTGGTAGTTATTTCCTCTTTTACGTTTTTGTTTATTTTGTTTTGTCTCATCCAATGCACCTCTTGGCAAAGACAAGCATCCAAGACAGTGGAGGATGAATCCAAGTTCCTTGACAAAGTCTAAGTAGTCAAGATACTTACATCGTGCCGCGATGTTAAATCAGGTGTTGCATGGGAGGCAACTCATGGATGGTGAAGTCTGGGTAGCCACAGGTATGTCCCCTTCCCTCTGTTTTACATTCTATGCATCGAGTATGAATCATACTTCTTTTTTAAAAAAAAGGGAGGGGGTGTACTTGTAATTTTTGGGAATTTTGATTCGTCCGAGGCTTTTTCTTGTCGTGTTTCTTTCCCTCGGGCATGCTATCCAGTACAACCAGCATGTTTAGGATTTTATTTTTGTGATTATTTATTAGAAAGTACCTTAGGATTACTAAGCCAATAAATTGCACTAGTTTTGATATTTTAAAAAATTGACCCTATTTTAAAAAAAAATAAAAATTTAGCTATGTACTTGTGATTCCAAGCATGATTTCTGTGGATCTTTTTATGTCATTTAATATATTGGCATGTATAGTTGTTGTTAAGCCATGTATAAACCAGACAGGTAAAGTGATTGCAAGTCATGTACCATGAGTGAGCGAAGTCTAATACCTTGTTCAATACTACGCAGAGGATCTAGAATTTGCCCGGTTAGTCATTGCATAGGTTTTAGAATAATTGGTTAGGAAAGGATCATAGGTCATTCTTGTTTAACCCATTTTAGCTTAAATAACCCTACCGAAATGATATGATTCCCTTGATCCAAATTTTTGAGGCTTATATAGACCATTTTTCTTTGATTAACTAATTAACTGTACCCATTTTTTATAATGAACCTATTTTGGCCCTGGTCCCTCCTTGGACATTGTGAACCTCAACATAGGAAAAATGCCTAAGTTGAGAGTGGCTAGAGCAGGGGTGCATAAATAGAGGTAAGGTGAAAGGGGGAGAGAAAAGAAAAAAGGTGAAAATGATGTGTGGTGTGACCAAAGCAAAAGAAAGAAAAATTGAAAAAGAAAATACAAAAAAGAGAATGATGAATGAAATTTTCTTTAAGAAACTCACCACACTCATACAAGTACATAAAAATGGAGAAAAAGGGAGGGAAAAATTGAAAAAGTGAAAAAGGTAAAAAAGTGATAAAAGCAATGGAGCCATGTGTATGTAGTTCCAAGGAGGGGTTTAGTCACTCAAAAGATTCCATCTCTACCATACCCAGCCTGAAAGCCTACATTACAAGCCAACAGGAAGTCCTGTAGTAATCCTAGCCTGACCATCTGACGACCAAAGTAGAGAAAATAAGGAAAAGCCTATGGTATCCAATATGTAGTATTTGAAACTTCTTTGTGAGGGAAAGAGTCTTACTTGTTCAGTCCCATGTTTCATACTTTCGTATATTTGTGAGTGGGGGACTTCATTTGCTGTGAGGGTACATGGTTTGTGTTTGATTCTGCCAATTGTCTATGTGAAAAGCATTGGTGATGAGTTGACTATCTATTAATAGGTAGGTGACATATCTTGATCCCTGTTTATCATTGTTTGTGATTTCTTGATGTGCATATGCTGGTTTGGTTTATGAGAAAAAGGGTCAAAAGTTGTTTGAGTTTATGGTGCAAATTTTTATTAATTGTTGGTTGTAGTATCCTAGGTTTTTTATTTTCTAGTTATGCATCATTTTTAGTTTTTATTTTCTTTGCCTGAGGACATGCAAAAGTCTTAAGTTGAGGGTGTTGATGTGATGTGAATTTACAACACTTTCGACGCTTAAAACTTAGAAACTATGCATGGTCTTAGGTGTGTTTATACAGATATGATGCACTTTTACTATGTCTTCAGGGAAATTATGTATTGGAGTTAAAATGTGCAAAAGAAGAGAAAAGAGTGCTGAAAATGGTAAAATTATAGACTTCAGTACGAGTCGTACCTATGAGGTACGAGTCGTATGTAGCATCCATGATAAAATTCAGCATAAGGCACTAGCTATGTACGACTCTTGGTATGAGCCGTACCATCCTGGTATGAGCACATCTTTAGTTTCAGTAGTTTATTCGAAAGGTGAGCGGTCCAAGCTGAGCTGAATTCAATCCAGGAAGCTCCTCTCGTCCCCACCTTTAGTTGCAGTAGTTTATTTGAAAGGTGAGCGGTGCAAGCTGAGCTGAATTCACTTCCCTCCAGAAGATGTCCTTCATCCGGACAATGCGGCTTTCTTTTATGTTGTCTTTCGTCAAATAATTCCTGAACTGTAGTTCGACGTTGAGGTACAATGACAATCATGTCTTGGGAGCATCGTTTTGTTTGTTTTAGGAAGAATGTATTCGTTTGACGATTCATTTTTTTATTATACATTTTACTTCTTTATGATTATTATATTTCGGGCTAATATTTGGGAATCGTTGGTTCTTCCACAAGTGGGATTAGTGTGGGTGTCAATCACGGTCATTTGGGTCGTGACACATGTGTTACAGATTAATTTCTAGAAAAATAATTTGGGCCACTAATATATGACCCATTTAGCAAAGAGTCAAACTAAAGATCTGCATGTATCAATTCCTTTTAAGAAATTTAGGTCAGCAGCCTAATTGACAAAAAATCTTCGTTGTTTGGGCTTTTTCTGAAATAATTATTGGGAAACTTATATAATTGATCCATTGTTGAAAAATAATTACACGTTGTTATCTCTTTGCTTTCCTACCCCCTTAATTAATTATAGAAAATACCTCATCTTGCAATCCTTCATGATACTATCATAGTATATTCATATACTGCCATGGTATCACTAAGAATGAGCAGTCCTTCAGGAATAGTGTGCAGGGCTTCTCAATCATTCATAATACCATCATAGTATATTCTTATATTGTCATGTTATCACTAAGAAATGAGAAGTCCTTTAGGAATAAACTTCTTAATCAAGCATGATACCATCACAATATATCTATATACTGTCATGGTATACTTCATAATACCATCGCAATATATTCATATACTGTCATGCTATCTTATGCGTGAGAATCTTCAAACTTAGTGAGACACGAATTATAATTATTTTATATTGACTGGGTATTACAGATAATTAGTATCAAATGGTCCACTTTTATATAGTTAGTTTAGTTTTTGGTCTATTTTATGTACTTTTTTCAATATTATTCAACGTTGTTTTATCCCTTTTGTTCCTATATATATATATACACACACTAGTTTTAGTATAGCGCCTCGCGCGTGTCCCTCATGTTAATAAGAATAAAAGTTTAAAAATAGCATAACTAATATTTAAAAGATGCGTTTATATAACAATATAAAAATTTAGAAATAAAACTATAAATTTTAAGTTAATAAATGATTATGTTTAAGAGTGTGATCCAATCTTGTAATTCTTTCCTCATTTTTTTCTAATACTTATTTCCGTGAACAAAAATATCGTAGAAATAACATTTAATTAAAAAGGTCAAAAATCGTTCATTTTTTCATGAGCACTTAAATGCATGCATTATATGAATATTTCATGTTAATTGTTATTAAAAAATTATATTACTACACTATTAGCGTATTAACATTTAATATAAATATTAGCATTATGAAGACGCATTATAATACAAAGTTGTATAGCAGAATAGAACATATAGTATAAGTTCGTTTAAACAATTAGTTGTCATTCTAACATCAATCTCCTTATTTAATGAAATAAAATTAGGATTAACACTATAAATGCATCCGTTTATGAAGTAATAGATCTTGTCTTGAATGTAAATATATTTTTCATTTTCCAATTAATAACTAAACGTAAAGTATGAACTTTTGTGCCCTGCAAAAAATTAAACTTTAATGGTCAAAAATATATATATAAATATATAAAATATAATAAAAATAGATTAGAACTAAAACATATATGTAAAAAAATATAAAATATAAATATTGAATATAATACGAAAAAGAATTATTACCTCTTTGTCAACTAATATATAGTCATTTGAGTGCCTTCCTTTGCTCCCTTTTTATACTCTTTAACTAATCCAGCTCCAATTACTAAGACTTTTATTATCCAATAAGAATCATATCGCCCCAAATAGTTAATTGGCACAGTTTCGTTCATGAAATCCTTTTCAGATTCTATTGTAAGATTATCTAAAATAAATTATAAACAAGAGTTATAATTATGATAATTAAGAATTTAATAAAAAAATTATTTATGTGTTGAAGAGATTATTTTACCTGAATAGATGAAACTTGTGAATATATGGGTAGATGAAGAATGTCAATTATAAATAATAAAAAATTTAAATCACATAATATCAATATAAGACTTAATTAAAGGAGATAACATAATAACAATATTGGACTCAACTAAAAAAATCTAAGTTAAATCATCTTGAATATAAATAACTTGAGCTGCCATAGTAATTCTTATTGTCTTTTTCAAATTCACAATAAAATCATAATATGAAAAAAAACATAGATTAACATGAAAACATACAAGATTGGAGATTGAAACAAAGTTGTTAATTTAAAAGAGTTAATGAATTAAATTATGCAATTCTAAATCATTTTATAAAAGTAGAAGGATTTATAAATTAAAAAAGATTTAAAAATATAAGAATATTAGGATATTACTATTTAAAAAAAGGAAAAAGATTATCAAAAAGAGAAGGAAAAAAACCTATTACCGAAAAGGAAAAAGGAGAGTTATGCCATAAATAAAAAAGCTAATATAATAAATATTTGTGACTATCAAAAAGGAAAAAATATTTAGAGGATTTTTTTTAGGTTTACACCATAAGTAGAGTTTATGCTACAAATAGAAAACCAAATATGAAAAAATAAGGTGATGAAAATAATTTTAAATAATACTTGTGTAAACAAAAATAAATGACTATTTTGTCTATTGCGATGTCTTTAATAAAGGGCAAAGTTCAATCAATATATTTAAGGACCTTCACACTTTTAATATAGTACTAGTCTATGCGTACGCGCCTCAGGCATGTCCCTCATATTAATAAGAACAAATTTATAAAAATAACATAAATAATATTTAGAAGATGTATTTGTGTAACAATATAAAAATTTAGAAATAAAATTATGATAATTGATAAATGACTATATTTAAGAGTTTGATCCAATCTAGTAGTTCTTTTTTTAGTTTACTCTAATACTTGTTTCAATGAACAAAAACGCCACAGAAATACTGCTTTATTGAAAGGTTAAAAAATCATTTGCTTTTACATGAGCACATAAATGCATGCATTATATGTATATAAGTATTAATATTTTCTATATATTTCAAATAAGGATGAATTTAATACATAAGATTTAGTTAAGTTTAAAATTCTAAATATTAAAAAAATAATTAAATAACTATTTTGAAAAGTGTAAACTCTATTTTAAAAGGGGTAAAAAGGTGAATGATATTTTGCTACGAGGGTTCATACTTTAAATGTCACGCCCCAAAACTGGGGTATGGCGCAACTGACTCCCGATACCTGACTGACCGGGAAGCCACTATATAGCATCAGTAACTGTAACACTTAGGCCTTCCAGGCCACCTGTCACAATCAACTGGAGTAATCATCTAGACCCATAAGGTCTCAACTACCACAAATATATAACTGAAATGCTGATAAGGCCATAAATATGCTAAACCAAACAACGAAAAGCTGAGAAGGCCACAAACTAAATAATACTATACACACTAAGTCCAAAAAGCCTCTAATGAGTAAACTGAACTAATGGTCGGAAAAGGGCTCCGACCTAGCCATATGTATAACTCAAAACTCAAGCTGAAATAACTAAGCCCTAGCTCCAGGAAGAAAGGAGCATACCAACACATCCATTGATCTCACGAACTGCGATTGCAATGGTAATCCCAGCCTCTACCTGCACCTGCGGCACGAACACAGGTGCCCAGGTGAGGGGACGTCAGTACAAATTAAATGTACTAGTACGTAAGGATAAACTATAAAGATGAAATAAAAATTCTATAATAATTGAATCAACACATAAGCATATAAAGGATAGAGATAACCTAGAACTCTGCAACCTATAATTGATAACAACTCAATATAACATAAGTGAACTCAAGATAACTGAACCAGGAATAAGGAATAGCAACAATCTTGAATCCTGAAAACCGAAAACTTATAATAACTCTATAATGAGATGAGAATGCAATTTAGTTATCCATAAGATAGAAACCATAATTGTAATGGCGGCGACCAGCCAGCCAACCATAAGTCCATATATAAAAATCATCCAGCCGGTGTACCACACCGAGATAAAATAAAAATATCTCCAGCTAGTACCACACCGGGGTAAAACAAAAAATATCTCCAACCAGAGTATCATACGGGATAAAATAGAAATATCTCCAGCCAGTGTATCATACTGGGATAAAATAAAAATATCTCCAACCAGTATACAATACCAGGGTAAGATAAAGATATCTCCGGCTAGTGTACCATACCGAAATAAAATAAAAATAAATCTTAGTAACACTCATAAATGGAGCCAATAGGGCTCATACAAAGTCTATCTGTATACTGACAACCGTGAAATATGTTGACTCAGTATCTATAGCATGTGTAAGATCTTACCACGACCTCAAATACTACAATTTTGCCACACAAATATAGGTCTTTCATTTAGCATTTAAATATATACATGTGTTGTGAATGAATTCTAGGAAAGTTCCTTGGATTGGAATATCATAAAGACTGTGCAGACTCACGTTCATGATTTTAAACATCTCCTAGCAACTTTAACACGAGGAGCACGGAAGAATAGCTTAACTTAACATTTTATATTAACATTCTTAACATTCTTTTCGAGCTTATACTTGTTTGACTTTCATACTTTTATATCAAGAATAGTTAGCATACCTCATTCGTTGCACATCATATCACATGTCAATGTAACTTATGAACAAGAAGACAAAGCTCGCGTATCTCAAACTTGGATCTCTTTAACATGAAAACGCTAGGAAACTGTCTAGGGGCTGCCTTAAGATAAATAAAGACTTATAGTCATGCTTTAGACGACAAAGGAATGGCTCGTGTGAAACTTTACAATATATGAGGAGCTTAGGAAATCTTAGAGACATTATAAATAGTTTAGAAGCTTCTAGGAAAAATACTTTAAAAATTGAAAAAAATAATCCAACTCTTAGGACAAATAATCAAAGATAATTATTTAAAAAGTATGACAAAGAACTTCTCTTTAACTTGAGTCACTATCTCAAAAATATTCGATTCTAATCATTTTATAAGAAGTTAAAGCTTTACTGGCCTTTCATCAACTTAACACAAGTTAAACATAAACAACTTTATTTATAACTCTTTTGCTAAACGTCTTTAGAACAGGGTAAAACTTGCTAGCCATTAGCCTACTCATTCACAATCGTAACCCTTATTATCTAAGTTAACAACCCTTAGCTCTACTTTCTGTATTTATCTTAACTTCTTCTCCAAACAGGATTTGCCATTACCTACTTAATTATTTACTCTCATGTTCACTATTATAGTAATTCTTATATGCACTAACCTTTTTACCTAATTGGCAACCTTATCTATTAAACCTCATCTTGCTTATATTTTAATATCGTTCAAAGGTTCTTGAAATCAAATACGGACAGAGAGCATACAACTCACATATTACCTTAAAAGGTCTAACATTTACTCTTATCTCTCCTTTGCTACTAGCGCCTCAGCTTTTACACTTGGTTTAACTTCCTTACACATATACAACTTTCAAAGAACATGCAACATGTCTTCTTAAAGCCATAAACAATTCTTAGGAGGTCTAGATAACTCAAGAGGTCTAATAAACATATAACGACTTTCTAAAGGCAATCCTTGCCGTCTTAGGGCATAACTTCAATGTAAGCATAAACATATACATATATTATGGTTTTTGTATAACCTGTTAACATCAAGATATTGTGTATAACCTACACATAGAGTTGGTTTCATAGAAATATCAATAATTTACACATTTGAGTTCTATTTTCCAAGATTACGTATCAATTAATTAAGAAACACATTAATTAGTTGCTTAGCTTAAGGGAGAGGGATCGGGAGAACTTCTTATGGCCCTAGGTACCTTAAAACGTGCATATAAGAGGGTGGGTAACTATTGTAAGGCAATTCCATTTTGTTACCCTCGTTAGCCCTTATTGAGTTAAAACTGATTTCAAATATTACGTTCGTCCGTGCATCGTTGTCTCGCCATGTTTACCAATTCCTTAGAAACCATAATGTGAAACATGTTTGACACCACAAATACATAACATAATGTAAAAGACCAGCTCACAATGCTCACGCTGAGGGGACTTTAGACTCAATTTACAACTATGACCACAATCGAAGACAATTGCCCTCTTCACTTTACATTCATGTGTTCCAATTCTTTAGCAAATACATAACTTACCAAGTAATTATACTAACTGTGATAAACCATAATATGCTACTACATAAGCTTAAGTATAGGGGAAGGCCAGATTAATCCTCAGCACAAATTTATGCTTGAAAATCAAGAAACAAAGAACGCCTTACATACCTTTTTCTTAGCAAGCTTTCTTATGTCGTTTCTTTATTTCAACAATAAACACTTTTTCCCTTAAATTACTTGAGTGTATGACTAGGTGACAAAGCTGTCTCAAGACAATTTATCGAGCCAAAACATTACATCAATAGGCAGTCACAACACAAAAATATAAGGCAACACTTAGCATTTCTTACTTCAACTTGTTTCTACAAATTTGAGGGAAAATAGAAGTAGGAAATTAACTCACTTTTCTCATGAAAAAATCCTACAAATATAGAGTATATTCTCATCAAAACACTGTTGTTCCAACCTTCAACAATGAGCAGAACTTCCACAACAACATAGCCTCCAACTTCTAGCTTTAGCTAGAATTTTTAGGAAAGTTTAGCAATTAGAAGCACTTACCCTTTTCATGAGAATATCCTTGTATATAATAGGAGTATTGTTATACCCTGTAAGATTTCCGACACCTAGATGGCCTATTCGCACGGCGGTTAAGCATATTTGAAAGCCCTACGTGCTAGAGAAAGGCCCGGGAAAAGGATCGGATGCATAACCTGTCGAACCATCGCGGAAGGAGCCGAGGCAGAGCCCCTCCGCGATGGCAACGTGCCACGGAGGTGGAGCCTCCGCGTTGGCTCCGTGACACGTTGGGCCTGTCCAGGCCCAAGTATATAAAGCCCCCACTTCGGTTTGTGAGGTTATATTTCTTATTTAATTTCCAGAAAACGCAGAGAAACAGAGAGAGACGAAGAGGGGTAATATATTATCGTTCGATTGCGCTTCCAAATGTCGTCTAAACTCAAATTAACCTCAGGTACCGAGGTATTTAGCAGCAGGGAGCATTCCTACGAATTTAGTTTCGCGAAATTCGGCCAACAAATCATCGAGCTACCGGGCTAAGGTAAGTGGAATTGCTCCAAACTAGTGTCTATGTGTTCCTAGCTGTGAAGTGAATACTTCTCCCTTCTGGACTTCTGGAAAATAGCGAGTTTTCGGCCGTCTTTCAATAAGCCTAAGTTTAGGCTATAAATATATCGAAAGTGATGTCGTCCTTCAGAATAAAGTTGTATTTAGTACTGATTGACGTATATATGAATGCAGTTGGGAGATATAGATGGAATACTGACCGAGCTACGCCGGTTAGTCGGGAAATCAGAAGCGAAGGTATGTAAAGCTAGTTTCCTCGGCAAGCTAGTAGTCTCGGTATAGTAAAACAGTTTAAAGGCTAGTAGAATGTTCAGAAGTCATGTGTTATGTTTATTATGAATATTGGTACGATATTGGAAGCATCATGTTATGTATAGCGTGAAACTTGCTAGCATGATATAAATTCTAATACAAAGTGTTAGGAACTGTACAACATGCCTAGTATGTGATTTAGTAAAGTATGTTAGGATATTATCGTACTCAGTTGAAACTTAGTAAAGAAATATAAGTATCTGTAAGGTATCTCAGAAGTAGAATGGTAGATTAAAATGAAGTTTAGAAAACATGTTAGAAATAGTAAATCGTGTTACTATAAGAACTCAGTTATTCAGCATGATTTCCAACAGAAAAATTATATCTTGTTCAACATTAGACTCAGCACAGAATGACAGAAGATTATATATATATATACCATTATAAGTCTCAGCACATATTAAATACATACATATCACTATCACTAGTTCAGCATACAGTATGCACAGATACATTATCATCACTAGCTTCAGCATGTGGTATAAGCAGATAGTATTACTAGTTAGACCACTGTAGTGTCTTGGGGTTGGATTACCTAGCATCCACGACCACCCCAGGGTTAATAGCTGTATCGACTCGTCCGCCAGAGGGCGAGGATGCGTCGCTCTACGGAGTGGCATGCCGTCCCACAGGGGACGAAGATGGGATGCTGGTTTTCCCATATTGTGCCTTGGTCGGCCCTTATACACCCCCGTCGAGCGGGTACGCCCGGGGTGTTGATTCAGGAGTCCTCTGGACTCAGTTACAGTTATAGTCAGGGGCTCAGCGAGCCCAAGTGCATACCCAGGCGATCGGCAGGATGCTTATAGTTATTATAGGAGATGGGACGACCGGGGTAGGGGTATAGATTGCGTGTTGATTGTACCTCCCGGCTTGTGGGGGCCGGGTAAGGTTTGTGTGTGCTATGCTATGTTATGTTGTGTTATGCCAGGTTACACTACATACGAGTAGATCGACAGTAGAGCGATACATCTCCAGGTATGACTCCTACTCCTTCCAGCATGGTTAAGAGTAGGCTTAGCTTTACATTTTCAATCAGTTTAGTCTACTCCCTCCTATTTCAGTTCCATCAGTTGTATTCTTGTTTTCAGATGTTTTTCAGTTGTTGCTTTACATACTCAGTACCAACGGTACTGACGCCTCTTGGGGGTGCTGCATTACTTTACTGCAGGTATTCATAGACGAGGGGCCGATACCTCGTGATTCCAGTCAGCTCACAGGGTCATCAGCTTCAGTCATCCGGAGCTAGATAGCTAGAGGTTTATCCCTTTTCTTTTTTGTACAACATGGGTAGGTCGGGGCCCTGTCCCGACCATCTTATCAGTATTCCTAGAGGCTTGCAGTTTGTATATATTTCCCTGTGGTCAGCTGAGCCGGTCGTGTGAGGCCGTGAAGCTTGTTGTAGCTGTTTAGAATTTTTGTTTATGTTGGCCGTGTGAGGCCTTTATTGACAGTAGTGGTGACCTCGCCGGTCACGTATCTTTCCAGTATTTCATTGTTGAGTTACAGATAACTAGACGGCATGGTGGCCTTGTCGGCCCACATAGGCTCCCTTATATTGACATGTTTCTGGTTAGCTGTTAGTACAGGTACAGGTGGCTATAGGCCCAGTTGGCCGGAGGCTGTGTTTACAGCCGTTATATAGCCCTTTGTTTCTAGAAATCTGAGTTAGAGCCAGCCAGGCACCTGATGTGCTCAGGCTCAGTAGTCTAGTGGTCCAGGTCCGGGTAGGGCACCAGGTGCCAATCATACCCCCCAAGGCGGGGCGTGACAAACTTGGTATCAGAGTAGGTCGAGTCCTAGGGAGTCTGCAAGCCGTGCTCAGTAGAATCTTGTCTATGGATGTGTTGTGCACCACATACTATAGGCAGGAGACTGCGAGGCATGATAAGATGGTTACTCTTCTTTTTTATTCAGTCGTGCTGCAGAGCGATACAGTATAGGTATGGGTCCCTAGAGCTTACTGTATTCTTTGGTTATAGATAATGTCAGACCAGGGACATCCTATCATAGGACGGAGCTTAGATATTGCATCAGGGGAAGGCACCAGCAGGATGCCTCACACTCATTTAGAAACAGCCCGATCAGAGGGCACTACAGAGGCATCGTCCCAGCCTTCTCAGCAGTCTCCACCATATCATGAGCCACTTGGGGAGACACCACCTCCAGCCGTCCCCATACCAATACCTTCCGACCAGGAGGTTAGGAGTGCAGTAGTCATGTTAGCATGGATGATGGCTGCTCAGCGTCAGCTGATGCCGTCTACAGTTGCGGAGTCGTCAGGAGGGCCCGGTAGTTCGAGGGTCCAAGAGTTCTTGGCTCTGAATCCCCCACAATTTACAAGTATGGACCGGACAGAGGACCCTCATGATTTTCTAGATCAGATGCAGAGAATTTTCAGGGTTATGCATGCCACGCCTACAGAATCGGTTGCGTTGGCAGCATTCCGGTTACGGGACATCGCCGTATTGTAGTATGAAAGCTGGGAAAGGTCCCGAGGGAGAGATGTTTCCCCGCCGACCTGGTCCAGCTTTTCAGGAGCTTTTCTGGATCACTATTTTCCACGGGAGATTCGACAGGCCCGGGTGGACCAGTTCCTACATCTAGAGCAGGGGGCCATGAGTGTTCGGGAATATGCCTTGCGGTTTGATTCTTTGGCCCGGTACGCACCGGCCTATGTTGATACCATGGCATCCAGAGTACACCACTTTATCATGGGGTTGAATTCAGAATATGTTGAGACTTGTATTACGGCCACACTGCGAGAGGACATGGATATTGCCCGAGTTCAGGCATTTGCCCAGAATATTGAGGGCATCAGACAGCGGCATCGGGAGCAGGAGGACCAATCAGGAACAGCACCGCCGGGATAGGCCAGTTGAGTTATAGAGGGAGGCTCGGGGAGGACCTAGGCCATGATTGTTAGATAGGCCGCCCAGGCCCCCGCCTCCACCACAGCCGCAGAGGGGTAGATTTAGCCGCAGGGGGCAGTCAGAGATCGGCAGAGGCTCACAGATTGCAGATTCATCATTATAGAGGAGGGCAGAGCAGAGTAGGTATACCCTACCACTTTGCCCTATATGCAGCCGACGCCATCCTGGAGCATGCAGGTATGGCTCCACCGGATGTTATATTTGTGGCCAAGAGGGCCATTTGATGAGAGATTGCCCAGCCAGAGGTCAGGAGGATCAGGATAGACAGGACAGGGCATCCGCAGGGTCACGAGCTACAGCATCCTCGGCAGGGCGCAGGCCCTCAGTTTCAGCAGGCAGGGGTCGGGGCAGATCAGGGGCCTCCAGTGTAGGTGCGGGTCCAAGCCGCACATATGCTTTACCAGGGAGGTAGGATTCAGAAGCGTCACCTGATGTTGTGACAGGTATGATAACTATCTGCTCACACCCTACTTATGTATTGATTGATCCAGGATCTACTTTGTCCTACATTACTCCATTTGTGGCACGAAAGTTCAATATTGCACCAGAATTATTGCAGCAGCCCTTTTCAGTATCCACGCCCGTCGGTGACTCTATTGTAGCTAGCAGAATTTACCGAGGGTGTACAGTAAAGGTTGCTGACTGTCAGACCATAGTAGATCTGGTCGAGTTAGAAATGATAGACTTCGATGCCATAATGGGTATGGATTGGCTAGTGTCGTGCTTTGCCAATGTTGAATGTTGGACCAAGACGGTCCGATTCCACTTTCCAGGAGAAGCAGTGCGGGAGTGGAAGGGCAGCACAGCTACTCCAAAAGGTAGGTTTATTTCCTACCTTCAGGCGAGGAAATTGATAACTAAGGGATGTATCTACCACCTAGTCAGGGTTTAGGATGTCCGAGCAGAATATCCGACACTCCAGTCCGTTCTGGTGGTGAACGAGTTCCCTGATGTGTTTCCAGATGAGTTACCTGGTATTCCCCCAGAAAGGGAAATAGATTTCGCTATTGATTTACTACCAGACACTCAGCCTATATCAATTCCTCCTTACCGTATGGCTCCTGCAGAACTCAGAGAGTTGAAGGAGCAGTTGAAAGATTTGCTGGATAAAGGTTTTATTAGGCCGAGTACTTCACCATGGGGTGCGCCAGTTCTGTTTGTGAGAAAGAAAGATGGCTCACTCCGTATGTGCATAGATTATCGGCAATTGAACAAAGTTACAGTGAAGAACAAGTACCCGCTTCCCAGAATTGATGACTTATTTGATCAGTCGCAGGGAGCCAGATACTTTTCTAAGATTGACTTGCGGTCTGGATATCACCAGGTTCGAATGCGTGAAAGAGATATTCCTAAGACAACGTTCAAGACCCGATATGGACATTTTGAATTTCTAGTCATGTCCTTTGGGTTAACGAATGCCACGGCAATATTCATGGACCTGATGAACAGTATTTTCAGACCTTTCCTGGACTTGTTCATAATAGTATTTATTGATGACATTCTGGTGTATTCTTGCTCTGAAGCAGATCATCGGACTCATTTGCGGACAGTGCTCCAGATCCTCAGGGACCGCAAGTTATATGCTAAATTTTCTAAGTGTGAATTCTAGCTTAATTCAGTAGCCTTTTTAGGGCATATTGTGTCGGATGCTGGTATACAGGTTGACATGCAGAAGATAGAAGCAGTCAAATCATGGCCTAGGCCTACCACTCCGACTGAGGTCCGTATTTTTCTGGGGTTAGCGGGATATTACATGAGATTTGTTGAGGGATTCTCTACTATAGCGGCACCTCTGACTAAACTGACGCAGAAAGAAGCAAAGTTTCAGTGGACAGAGGCATGTGAGCAGAGCTTCCAGGAGTTAAAAGACAGATTAACCTCCGCCCCAGTGCTAGCATTGCCGGAAGGTACAGAGGGTTATTCAGTGTATTGCGACGCATCAGGTGTTGGGTTAGGTTGTGTGTTGATGCAGCATGGTAAAGTGATTGCATATGCTTCCAGACAGCTAAGGAAACATGAAAAGAATTACCCTACCCACGACCTAGAGTTAGCTGCAGTGATCCACGCCTTGAAAATGTGGAGGCATTACCTGTATGGCATCCATGTTAATATTTTTACAGATCACAAGAGCCTACAGTATATCTTCACTCAGAGGGAGTTGAATCTGCGGCAACATCGCTGGTTGGAGCTGTTAAAGGATTATGACGTGAATATTCTGTACCACCCGGGAAAAGCCAATGTTGTAGCAGATGCTCTCAGTCGTAAGTCCATGGGGAGTTTGGCGTATTTGCAGCTCGAGCAGCGGGAATTGGTCAGGGAGATACATCAGTTAGCTAGCCTAGCCATTTGTGTAGCAGTAACAGAGGACGGTAGAGCGGTAATTCAGAACACCGTCGTGTCATCATTAATTGTGGAAGTGAAAGAACGGCAATATGAGGATCCTGACCTGATCCAGCTCAAAGACAGAATCCAGCAGGGTAAAGCGCCAGATTTTTAGGTAACTGAGGAAGAAGTGCTGTTATGTAAAGGTCAGCTATGTGTTCCAGATGTTTTAGGGCTCCGCCAGTAGATTATGAACGAGGTACATTACGCCCGTTATTCTCTTCACCCCGGTGCGACAAAAATGTACCACCATATCAAAGAAAACTACTGGTGGCCAGGTATGAAAAGAGAAATTGCTTAATTTGTAGCTCAGTGTCCTAACTGCCAACAGGTGAAAGCAGAACATCAGAAACCAGGTGGTTTGACTCAAGACATAGCTATGCCTCTCTGGAAATGGGAAGCAGTGAATATGGAATTTTGTGGCAGGATTACCTCGTACCAAACACAGATATGACTCTACATCTGTGATAGTTGATAGATTGACAAAATCATCTCATTTCCTGCCAGTAAGAGCTACTTTCTCGGACGAAGATTATGCGGAGTTGTATATCTGGGAAGTAGTCAGATTGCATGGAGTACCGGTATCCATTATTTCAGACAGAGGAGCACAGTTTACGGCTAGATTTTGGTAGTCATTTCAGAGAGGTCTGGGAACACAGATTAATTTGAACACCGCATTCCACCCTCAGACAGATGGATAGGCTGAACGCACAATTCAGACACTCGAGGACATGCTACGAGTGTGTGTGTTAGATTTTGGAGGTAGCTGGGACGAGCATTTGCCGTTAATTGAATTTGCTTATAATAACAGCTATCACACAGCCATCCAGATGGAGCCTTTCGAGGCATTATATGGGCGAAAATGCAGATCGTCGATTGGCTGGTTCGAAATAGGAGAATCAGCGTTGGTTGGGCCAGACATCATTCAGCAGTCAGAGGAAAAGGTAAAGCTTATCCGAGAATGCTTACTCACTTTGCAGAGCCGCCAGAAATCATATGCAGATGTGCGGCGCAGAGACTTGGAATTTGATGTACCTGACTGGGTATTTCTGAAAGTATCTCCGATGAAAGGGGTGATGAGATTCGGCAAGAAAGGTAAGCTCAGCTCGAGGTTTGTTGGGCCTTATCAGATTCGTCGAAGAATAGGACGAGTAGCATATGAGTTGAACTTGCCTCCAGAATTAGAATTCGTTCATCCGGTCTTCCATCTATCTATGCTGAGGAAATGCATAGGAGACCCATCCAGAGTAGTCTCAGTCCTGGATATCCAGGTTACAGAAGAGCTGGCCTATGAAGAGGTTCCAGTAGCTATCCTAGACAGACAGATTCGCAGATTGAGAACTAAAGATATTACGTCTGTCAAGGTATTGTGGCGTAACAGGAACCGAGAGGTGATAATTTGGGAGGCGGAGGAAGATATGATGACTAGATATCCTCACTTATTCGAGGCCTAGTCAGGCGACAGGTATGTCCATATTATTACTTATGCAATACCTTACAATTGTGTATGAATAAATGAGAAAGATTGATGCTTAGCTATCCAGTGAATCTTAAGGTACTGTGTACAGTACCTGTATTGGACTTTTCTGCGTTTCAGGTTTTTGGTATAGTCCATTTTACAGGGGAAACTCTACCAAAATTTTTCTAAATAAGTAAGTTGAGAAGTCCTCTAGATAGCAGTTTCCATTCGAGGACGAATGTTCTTAAGGGGGGAGAATGTTATACCCCGTAAGATTTCCGACACCTAGATGGCCTATTCGCATGGCGGTTAAGCATATCTGAAAGCCCTACGTGCTAGAGAAAGGCCTGGGAAAGGATCGGACGGATAACCTGTCGAACCATCGCGGAAGGAGCCGAGGCAGAGCCCCTCCGCGATGGCAACGTGTCACGGAGGTGGAGCCTCCGCGTTGGCTCCGTGACACGTTGGGCCTGTCCAGGCCCAAGTATATAAAGACCCCACTTCGGTTTGTGAGGTTATAGTTCTTATTTAATTTCCAGAAAACACAGAGAAACAGAGAGAGACGAAGAGGGGTAATATATTATCGTTCGATTGTGCCGCCAAACGTCGTCTAAACTCAAATTAACCTCAGGTACCGAGGTATTTAGCAGCAGGGAGCATTCCTACGGATTTAGTTTCGCAAAATTCGGCCGACAAATCGTCGAGCTACCGGGCTAAGGTAAGTGGAATTGCTCCAAACTAGTGTCTATGTGTTCCTAGCTGTGAAGTGAATACTTCTCCCTTCTGGACTTCTGGAAAATAACGAGTTTTCGACCGTCTTTCAATAAGCCTAAGTTTAGGCTATAAATATATCGAAAGTGATGTCGTCCTTCAGAATAAAGTTGTATTTAGTACTGATTGACGTATATATGAATGCAGTTGGGAGAAATAGCTGGAATACTGACCGAGCTACGCCTGTTAGTCGGGAAATCAGAAGCGAAGGTATGTAAAGCTAGTTTCCTCGGCAAGCTAGTAGTCTCGGTATAGTAAAATAGTTTAAAGGCCAGTAGAATGTTCAGAAGTCGTGTGTTATGTTTATTATGAATATTGGTACGATATTGGAAGCATCATGTTATGTATAGCATGAAACTTGCTAGCATGATATAAATTCTAATACAAAGTGTTAGGAACTGTACAACATGCCCAATATGTGATTTAGTAAAGTATGTTAGGATATTATCGTACTCAGTTGAAACTTAGTAAAGCAATATAAGTATCTGTAAGGTATCACAGAAGTAGAATGGTAGATTAAAATGAAGTTTAGAAAGCATGTTAGAAATAGTAAATCATGTTACTATAAGAACTCAGTTATACAACATGATTTCCACCAGAAAAACTATATCTTGTTCAACATTAGACTCAGCACAGTATGACAGAAGATTATATATATATATACCATTATCAGTCTCAGCACATATTAAATACATACATATCACTATCACTAGTTCAGCATACAGTATGCATAGATACATTATCATCACTAGCTTCAGCATGTGGTATATGCAGATAGTATTACTAGTTGAGACCACTGTATTGTCTTGGGGTTGGATTACCTAGCATCCACGACCGCCCCAGGGTTAATAGTTGTATCGACTCGTCCGCCAGAGGGAGAGGATGCGTTGCTCTACGGAGTGGCATGCCGTCCCATAGGGGCCGAAGATGGGATGCTGGTTTTCCCATATTGTGCCTTGGTCGGCCCTTATACACCCCCGTCGAGCGGGTACGCCCGGGGTGTTGATTCAGGAGTCCTCCGGACTTAGGTACAGTTATAGTCAGGGGCTCAGTGAGCCCAAGTGCATACCCAGGGGATCGGCAAGATGCTTATAGTTATTATAGGAGATGGGACGACGGGGGTAGGGGTATAGATTGCGTGTTAATTGTACCTCCCGGCTTATGGGGGGCGGGTAAGGTTTGTGTGTGCTATGCTATGTTATGTTGTGTTATGCCATGTTACACTAGATATGAGTAGATCGACAGTAGAGCGATACATCTCCAGGTATGACTCCTACTCCTTCCAGCATGGTTAAGAGTAGGCTTAGCTTTACATTTTCAATCAGTTTAGTCTACTCCCTCCTATTTCAGTTCCATCAGATGTATTCTTGTTTTCAGATGTTTTTCAGTTGTTGCTTTACATACTTAGTACCAGCGGTACTGACGCCCCTTGGGGGTGCTGCATTACTTGACTGCAGGTACTCATAGACGAGGGGCCGATACCTCGTGATTCCAGTCAGCTCACAGGGTCATCAGCTTCAGTCATCCGGAGCTAGATAGCTAGAGGTTTATCCCTTTTCTTTTTTGTACAACATGGGTAGGTCGGGGCCCTGTCCCGACCATCTTATCAGTATTCCTAGAGGCTTGCAGTCTGTATATATTTCCCTGTGGTCAGCTGAGCCGGTCGTGTGAGGTCGTGCAGCTTGTTGTAGCTATTTAGCTTTTTGTTTAGGTTGGCCGTGTGATGCCTCTGTTGATAGTAGTGGTGACCTAGCCGGTCACGTAGCTTTCCAGTATTTCATTGTTGAGTTACAAATAACTAGATAGCATGGTGGCCTTGTCGGCCCGCATAGGCTTACTTATATTGACATGTTTCTGGTTACCTGTTAGTACAGGTACTGGTGGCTATAGGCCCAGTTGGCTGGAGGCTGTGTTTACAACCGTTATATAGCCCTTTGTTTCCAAAAATCTAAGGTAGAGCCAGCCAGGAACCAGATGTGCTCAGGCTCAGTAGTCTAGTGGTCCAGGTCCTAGTAGGGCACCAGGTGCCAGTCATACCCCCCAAGGCGGGGCGTGACGAGTATTTTCCTCCAAATCAGTTTCCAATAATGTAGCAATATTGCTGCCCAAAATTCAGCAACGTAACAACACAATAACTACAAGTCAATGTACAAACCATAACTTTCTTCTAATTTTTCTTCAAAAATTCCATAGACTTATTAGAGATTTCAAAAGAGGGAAGTTTCTTACTCTTTCTTATGAGCTAATTGTCCGGTGGTTTGCTATATGGGTTAAAAACCGACACGCAAGTGCACGTGGTCAAACAAGTAATAAAGTGGCTAAGTAAGCCAAGTATCGAACCATGGAAACTCTGGATAAGTAAAAATTGCTCAAGTATACTATATTCTATCTTACTTCTATATATGCTGACAACAACGTAACCAAAGTTAAATAATTTTTGTTTATAAATTATACACTAAAGCTATTAACAAATATCTACTTTGAATTGAAACTATGGATATGAGCATGCCAAGGTTAAGAACAAGTAATGAACTTGATTATAATCATAATTCGGTTATTCTTCTCTTCTAGTTGCTAGCCAAGAACATTAGCCTAGAGATTAAAAGTCTCGTATTTAAACCATCCGTCTACATTTCTGTGATCAAATGCAATTTATGACCTAGCAATACAATTCCGGTTCCTAAATTGACTAATACGGCTTTCAAGTATATTTCTATCAGGAAAGCACATCAAAACCCAATTTTCCCAAATCAAGTTAAGAACAATACCCTATTAATTCACAACTTTCCAATTTCGTGCTCTCTCGAGTGAAATCGGACTTTTTAGATGTACATTAATGTCGGCCACACACTAATGCAGTAGAAACAAGAATTAATAGAACAACATAGAAGAAGAAGATGAAAAACCATACAATTCAATAATCAAAATTCATCACCATTGCTCATAACCTCAGCAAGGAAGAGAATTAGCCACTCATTTGTGGATTAATCATCCTAAAACAAGTGTTAATCATACAAACAATTGATTGAAAGAAGAAAGAAAGAGAGAAAAACCCTTAGCTTTTTCATCCCTCAACTGCCTGTAACCCACGTCCTTGCTCCACCAAGTCAGAATTCTGAAAAATAAACCTAAGTGTGCTATTTATAGTAGTAGGACTCTTTCCCGGAATAACAAGCAATGTGTCACGGAGTGCACCGCGGAGCACGGCCTCCATGACACGCTACGGACGCGGAAGCCTTCTGGAAAATCACCCGAAAATGGCCCGGGCAGCACCCTGCCGTGTTGGCAGCGTGTCACGCTACCTGGGCAGCGCGTTGGCAGCCCTTGGTCGCGGAGGCCACCTGCCGTGGCACGTTGCCAACGTGTAGATGGGCTGTTGTGAGCGCCTTGCCTGCCGTGGCACCTTGTCGACGCGCCGGTGGGCTGTTTTGTGCCTCCTCTTTGCCGATGTTCGCGTGTTGATTCCGTTTCCATGCCTCTACCTCACCAACTCATGGATTAGTTGCTCAAAAGTCATCAAAACCTACAAAACAAAGGCTAATCATGTTGGTTAGCACATATCTTTACTTTATCTAAAATTACATGAAAATGTATACAATAATCTTAGATAAACAAGACTAATTTAAGTCGTAAAACGTATCTCGGGCATGCATTTTTGCCCGTGATCACAACCCCACACTTAAAGCCTTGTTCGTCCTCTAACAACCTTTTACATATCATGCATATGGAGACTCCCACATAACTAATTTATCAAGATAATTCAAGTTATGGCTATAATGATTACGTAAGATACAAGCTAAAAATAGAGCATGCCTGATTTGATCATTGAAATGAAATACCACTATGTTAAGACTTGTTATCCTCAAGAATCGACTCTCAATTTTAGCAAACTCATGCAAATCAACTGATTAAGAAATCCCACATGATTTATATCCTTCATTCAACATGTGCCCCTCACGGAAAGAAAGTTACCCATTTTCACATGCAAAAATAATTTTTATATCACAACATGTGTGGGTACATGCATAGAATTACACTCACTCTCACAAAGAATTCATATGCATCATGTAATGACCCATAAGCTTGCCCTTAGTGTTTTATTCCACTAATTTAAGGATGTATGAATGTAAGATCAAGTAGGACTTTTTAGGTTGTGATGTAACTCAGGTGCGGGTAAGTACTATTATGATCAGTAATAGTGACTATCTTTCCTAAGCGCTTTTAATACATCACGCCTTCATTACAAACTTCCCTTCCCTCACTTCACCTTTTTCTCTTTTCATCTTTCTTTTTCCTCTTTTGTTCCACCCTTTCTTTAGGCACTTTTAGCTTATTAGTAAGGAGTTCTATAAGTAACTTTTCATTTATTTATTTTCTTACTCCCTACTAAAACTCACCCATATTCTAACAAGTGCACCTTTGTCCTTTTCTCACTTCTCCAACTTGCTACTTTTCCTTTCTTTTCATTCTTCTCACTCCTTTACTCTTTCGGATTTTTCCTTTAAGCACTTAGGAGTTTTGGTTCAATTTCAAGGCTAATGAAAGAAAAAGGATTAAGCTTATGTTGCAGCTGTCAAAGAATAGGCTCAAGGCTCAATGGGGTTAACTAGGATTAATTTTTCAAGGTAGGCATAATGAGGATAAAAGTTTGGTTCATTCAAAGAATTGCCTAAATCATCTCCTACATTTCACATCCTTCATTTCGTTTTATAAACACACTAGGCAAGTTCTAGACAATCCACAATAACATAGAATACTCAAAAACCTTACACTCATGGCACATGCTAAAATCAAGACACAATTAGTAGACTCTTACTCAGCTAATCACAAGAATTCAGAATTAAGCTTCCATCATATTGAGTCAAATTCAAGAGCCTAAATGTCTCAAACAAAGTTATACACTTGCATGCTACACACTGAACATACTTGCATCTTACAACCATGTATAGCACATAAAAAGAACATCAAGCACCAATTAGTTATGGTTTCAAAACCCAAAACCTATCGACTAATTTTTCCTCAAGACGGTCGTCATCCATCCATCGTTGAAAACAGTCCCTAACTATGACTAAAAACACTATATACAGACAACGGAAAGAAAGAAAAAGAAAATTTTTATTCTTCGGTTCAAAGACCCCCCGTCGAAAAAGAACCGAAAAGAAAAACTAACAGGTGATGAAGTCATGCTTAAAAAAAATTCATTTTTTTTTCAAATATTTCTCACAAGCATTACATTCACCAAAAATCATTCAGCACAACAATTTGAAATTCCCCTTGAAATTTCCCTCACCCCACACTTAAATCATGCTATGTCCTCATAGCATCAAATTAAAATTTAAAAAGGGTGAGAAATACTCCCTGAGGCCTTCAGGACTAGCTAATAGCATGCCTTCCTGCAACTTTGCACAAGTGGGTGTTCGACCCCACACTTTTTCTCTTCCATGCTTGTTAGCTTCCTCCTCCGCGGGTACTCAGACTTCCCCTCCATCTGCGCTTAACTTTCCACCAAAACAACACAAGATGAAAATAAACAAAAATTAACTCAATTGCAAGAAATTAAAATGGTACCTGTGGTACCCTTGGGTTGCCTCCCAAGCAGCGCCTAATTTTACGTCGCGGCACGACGTATCCAGTTTCACCGCTTTTTCCTCCACCTTGAGGATATGAATCTCACCCCTAATTTCTTCTCTAATTTCCTCTTATGCTCCAGGGGTGGTGGTGAAAAATTGTAAGGACCAAGCAGTAGATGTTGCTTTTTGAACTTATTGGCCCTTAAGTAAGCGAAGTCATTTTGTCTTTCTGAGTTAGCAAATTTCAAAATATATGGGGCTTGGTCCTCCTCTAGACATTTCTCTATAAGCTTGGAAGACACTATTTCTATGTTTTCAACCAAACTTAATGTCGAGAAATGCTTCGAGTGTGGTCCAATAATCCTCAACTCTGAAACTGCATTGTGCTTGACCTCCTTACTTGTATACACCTTCTCAGCATCGACATCTATCTCTCCATTAATGTCAACTGGGGGATACTCTATCTCTTCATCCACGAATAGATTTTCCATAAGTTTGAGCCCATCACGGGGGCACTCAAGAGATTCTGATTGTTGGGCTTCCTCCAAAAATTCACCCTTGTCTTCCTCTTGTAGTTCCTCTTGAATATCGGCTAAAACTGTTGCCTGCGATTTATCACACGCTTCATCTTCAGCGATCATCTCCATGAATTTGATGCTCATCCTTTCTAGAGCCTCTGCATTCTCTTCTTGCTGAATTCTCAATACTGCCATCGCCTCCTTCATTGCTTCTGATTGCTCCAGGAGTTGTTTCAGCATGTCTTCTATTCGAGCTTGGCGTCTCAAGTCCTCATTTTCAGCATGCCTATATTCAGAAAAAACAACAGAAGGATCATAGTAGGGGCTTGGGGGAGGGTAGTATGCATTCGGACAGCCATCCCAATGGCCATCTTGACCACCACATATATTGCACGTGTTACAGTGTTGCCATAAGTGGTGTCCTCCGCAATTCAGACAAGATTCATTAAAATATGAGTATCCACCATTTATACCATTTGTATTCCACGATGTCATGTCAATAAGGGTATACGAAAAAGAAAAAGTAAAATGCAAAAGAATTAAAACAAACACTATGGCTAAGTTGTCAGCACTTAAGAAAATAAAATAAAAATACAGTAAATTTACACTTAATACAATTTCACCAATTGCCTAGTCTCCCCGGCAACGACGCCAAAAACTTGTCCGGTGGTTTGCTATATGGGTTAAAAACCGACACGCAAGTGCACGTGGTCAAACAAGTAATAAAGTGGCTAAGTAAGCCAAGTATCGAACCAAGGAGACTCTGGATAAGTAAAAATTGCTCAAGTATACTATATTCTATCTTACTTCTATATATGCTGACAACAACGTAACCAAAAGTTAAATAATTTTTGTTTATAAATTATATACTAAAGCTATTAACAAATATCTACTTTGAATTGAAACTATGGATATGAGCATGCCAAGGTTAAGAACAAGTAATGAACTGGATTATAATCATAATTCGGTAATTCTTCTCTTCTAGTTGCTAGCCAAGAACATTAGCCTAGAGATTAAAACTCTCGTATTTAATCTCACTTAAGAATCATAAACCATCCGTCTACATTTCTGTGATCAAATGCAATTTATGACCTAGCAATACAATTCCGGTTCCTAAATTGACTAATACGGCTTTCAAGTATATTTCTATCAGGAAAGCACATCAAAACCCAATTTTCCCAAATCAAGTTAAGAACAATACCCTATTAATTCACAACTTTCCAATTTCGTGCTCTCTCGAGTGAAATCGGACTTTTTAGATGTACATTAATGTCGGCCACACACTAATGCAGTAGAAACAAGAATTAATAGAACAACATAGAAGAAGAAGATGAAAAACCATACAATTCAATAATCAAAATTCATCACCATTGTTCATAACCTCAGCAAGGAAGAGAATTAGCCACTCATTTGTGGATTAATCATCCTAAAACAAGTGTTAATCATACAAACAATTGATTGAAAGAAGAAAGAAAGAGAGAAAAACCCTTAGCTTTTTCGTCCCTCAACTGCCTGTAACCCACGTCCTTGCTCCACCAAGTCTGAATTCTGAAAAATAAACCTAAGTGTGCTATTTATAGTAGTAGGACTCTTTCCCGGAATAACAAGCAACGTGTCACGGAGTGCATCGCGGAGCACGGCCTCCGTGACACGCTACGGACGCTGAAGCCTTCTGGAAAATCACCCGAAAATGGCCCGAGCAGCACCCTGCCGCGTTGGCAGCGTGTCACGCTGCCTGGGCACGTTGGAAGCCCTTGGTCGCGGAGGCCACCTGTCGTGGCATGTTGCCAACGTGCAGGTGGGCTGTTGTGAGCGCCCTGCCTGCCGTGGCACCTTGTCGACGTGCCGGTGGGCTGTTTTGTGCCTCCTCTTTGCCGACGTTCGCGTGTTGATTCCATTTCCAAGCCTCTACCTCACCAACTCATGGATTAGTTGCTCAAAAGTCATCAAAACCTACAAAACAAAGGCTAATCATGTTGGTTAGCACATATCTTTACTTTATCTAAAATTACATGAAAATGTATACAATAATCTTAGATAAACAAGACTAATTTAAGTCGTAAAACGTATCTCGGACATGCATTTTTGCCCGTGATCACTAATCCTACTAAGATGGAGTATAACTTTAGCTCAAAAGAGTCCCAAACACACAATAGCAACTTTGCCAAAATGAAGCTACAAGGCAGCAACAACTTTACCACAATGTTGCCTTCACTTCCATCAACTTTTTCTTGAGTTTTGATGGGTCTTTCTTGAGGGACTCCTCTTGGTTTCTTAGGCTTTGCTACTCGAAAAGAGAGAGGATTTCAGAGGGTACACAAGAATCTCAAATATGGAAAAGTTGAAAATGATCTCATAGCACAAAACTTAAAAGATAAAGGTGTTTGGGTAGTGGCCCTTTTTAGGGTGGTGGCCACGTTACTGCCTAATAGTGCCACCGTAAAATACCTATAACTTTTTACTCCGAACTCCAATTGATAAGTTGTTTGATGTTCTAGAAACTAGATTCAAATATCTTTAATGTGATAGGTTTTAGGACTTCTGACTTATTGTATATCGTGAGATATATAGTCATTTAAAATTGACCCTTACTTATGAACTTCACATACTCTTCGCTCTTCCCTTCGAGCATGTTTCCCTCCTCACCTACAATCAATATACAGCCTATACTTCCCTTAATATGACATACAAAAATCAGATAATGACAAAAAAAAAAATTGGGGTGTAACATCTTTCCCCCCCCCCCCCCTTAAAATCATTCGTCCTCGAATGAGGGTTATACTTGGTAGACGTAGCTTGGCCATAATATCTTTAACTTTTTCTTGCCTTTTGTCGTAAATGTACATTCCATATATTCATAACAAATACATTATATCAAGTCAATCTATTTATCTAACATGAGGTAGGCATTCCTTGACACAACATAATTGATGAACTTTTCTAACCGTAAGATAATTTATACACTACGACGGTAGTGATGATTAACTCCAATGCCACTTTTCCATTCACCACTTATGATATAGGATAAGTGTGAAGAATGTCTCAAACCTTAAGTTGCTCTCTTACCCTTTCCTTTACCATGGTTTGTTATTGCCGGTCTCAAAAATGAGTGCTAAGAAAAATAAATTCTGATCTAGGAAAAAAAGTAGAAATTGAATATTGGTACTTGGGAGACGTTGAATCAAATCTTCCTTCTAAGCAATAGTCATATATCTTTAGGTAGTTACCTCCAAATATTCTCGGACCATATGGGTTCTTAAACCTAATACAATTTGATGGACATTATCGCTCATATTTAACACCGTGCCTAGAGCATATCGAGCCAAGGAATTGAACCTGAGGCTATATTCGTGAACATTCATGTTGCCTTACTCTAAGTTAAAAAATAGTTAGCTCGAATCTGTCGAAGTTCCCATGGAAAGTACTAATCCATGAAAACCTTTGAGAATTCCTCCCGTTCAGCTGGAGGTGCAGTACCTCCCCTGGGTCGTTCCCAATATTTAAACCATAGGATAACCACTTTTCGTACCTAAATGATGCATACTCCACTATCTCTATTCCTGTAGCCCACATAATACACAGTATTCCGTATATCTCATCAATGAAAACCAGCGGGTCTTTTTCCAAGTCTGATCCAGTAAAGATTGGAGGACGTAAGCTCAAAATCATATGGGCCCTATAACTCTTAGGAGTGCTTCCCCTGGATCCTGTTATTAACTCCAACTACTGATTTTTAATCGCCATAACTCGGGTTAAACATCCAAAATGCTTTCCCAAAATCTCCCCCTCTCTCATACACATAAAGTTACAACAGGTGCTGGAGGATCAACAACTCTATGTACTCCTGGATCCACAAGAACTGGGACAACAGGAGGTGCTGAATCCCTTTTTCCATAGTGGCTCCGACCAAAACTTGAAAGAACTATGGTACGAGGAGTGGAAAACTCACTTTGACCCTCTAATCTATTTCTCTAATATACAAGAGGACAACTGGAACCCTTCACAATATCAGTGCTGATAAATCTCATAGCCATCTGCCTTACTGAAAGCGAATTATAAAATATAGGCATGATTTAGATTTCAAACATCACATATATTCTTGCTCTATTGCACGATCTATTAATGAATAAAGTGAAACAACTCCTAAATGCCCTGTAGCCTCCTGATTATAAGTATGGTGCACAACATACCTATAAGAAAGACTCTATTAGACACGATTTGTTGACTCCTTTGGATACGACTTCGCTCTGATACCAAGTCTGTCAAACACCAAAATTGGGGGAGGGCGTTACTGGCTCCCGATACCTAACTGACCGGAAAGCCAACTATATAACATATGTAAACTGTAACACTTAGGCCTTCCAGGCCACCTGTCACAATCAACTGGAGTAATCATCTGGACCTATAAGCTCTCAACTACCACAAATAAATAACTGAAATGTCGATAAGGCCATGAATATGCTAAACCAAGCAATGGAAAGCAAACAAGGACACAAACTAAATAATACTATACATACGAAGTCTATAAAGCCTCTAATGAGTAAAATGAATTGATGGTCAGAACAGGGCTCCGACCTACCCATAACTATAACTCAAAACTCAAGCTGAAATAACTAAGCCCTAGCTCCAAGAAGAAAGGAGCATACTGCCATATCCGTTGATCTCACAAACTGCTACTACAAGTGGTAATCCCAGCCTCTACCTGCACCTGCGGCATGAACACATGTCCCCAGGTGAGGGGACGTCAATACAAACAAAATATGCTGGTACGTAAGGCTGAAACTGTAAATATGAAATAAAAAACCCTTAATAACTGAATCAACACTTAAACATATAAAGGATAGAGATAACCTGGAATTCTACAACTTGTAATTGATAACAACTCATTATAACATAAGTGAACTCAAGATAACTGAACCAGGAATAAGGAATAGTAACAACCTTGAATCTGGAAAACCGAAACATGATAATAACTCTACAATGAGATGAAAATGCAATTAAGTAATGCATAAGAGAAACTATAATTGTAATACCGGCAATTAGCCAACCATAAGTCCATATATAATATTTGTCCAGCCGGTGTACCATACCTGGATAAAATAAAAATATCTCCAGCTAGTGTGCCACACCGGGTTAAAGAAAAAATATTTCCAATCAGTGTACCACATCAAGGTAAAATGAAAATATCTCTAGCCGGTGTATCATGTCGGTGTAAAATAAAAATATCTCCATCCAATGTACCATACTGGGATAAAATAAAGATATCTCGATCTGGTGTACCATATTGGGGTAAAATAAAAATAAATCTTAATCACAATCATAAATGGAGCCAATAGGGCTCATACAGAGTCTATATGTATACTGACAACCGTGAAATATGCTAACTCAGCAACTATAGCACGTGTAAGATCTTACCACGACCCCAAATACTACAATTATGCCACACACATATAGGTCTTTCATTTAGCATTTAAATACATACATATGTTCTGAATGAATTCTAGGGAAGTTCCTAGGACTGGAATATCATAAATACTTTGTAGACTCACATTCATGATTTTAAACATTTTCTAACAACTTTAACACGAGGAGAAGGGAAGAATAGCTTAACTTAACATTTTCTATTAACAATCTTAACATTCTTTTCGTTCTTATACTCGTTTGACTTTCATACATTTATATCAAGAATTATGAGCATACCTCATTCTTTTCACATCATATCACATCTCAATGTAACTTATGAACAAGAAGACATAGCTCGCGTATCTCAAACTTAGAGCACTTTAACACAAAAATGCTAGGAAACTGTCTAGGGGCTGTCGTAAGATAAATAAAGACTTATAGTCATGCTTTAGATGACAAATGAATGGCTTGTGTGAAAATTTATAATTAATGAGGATCTTAGGAAAGCTTAGCAACATTATAAATAGTTTAGAAACTTCCAAGGAAAATCCTTTAAAACTTGAAAAAAATAATCCAACTCTTAGGACAAATAATCAAAGATAAATGTTTAAAAAGTACGATGAAGAACTTCTCTTTAACATGAGTCACTATCTCAAAAATATTAAATTCTAATTACTTCATAAGAAGTTAACACTTTACTGGCCTTTCATCAATTTAACACAAACTAAACATAAACAACTTTATTTATAACTCTTTTGCTAAACGTCTTTAGAACAGGGTAAAACTTGCTATCCATTTGCCTACTCATTCACAATCGTAACCCTTATCATCTAAGTTAACAACCTTTAGCTCTACTTTCTATATTTATCTTAACTTCTTCTCCAAACAGGATTTGTCATTCCCTACTTACTTATTTACTCCCGTGTTCACTATTCCAGCATTTCTTATACGCACTTACCTTTTTACCTAATTACCAACCTTATCTCTTAAACCTCGTCTTGCTCATATTTTAATGTCGTTCAAAGGTTCTTGAAATCAAATACGGACAGAGAGCATAAAACTCACATATTACCTTAAAAGGTCTAACATTTACTCTTATCTCTCCTTTGCTACTAGCGCCTTAGCATTTACACTTGGTTTAACTTCCTTACACATATAGAACTTTCAAAGAACATGCAACATGTCTACTTAAAGCCTTAAATAATTCTTAGTAGGTCTAGATAACTTAAGAGCTCTAATAAACATATAGCGACTTTCTAAAGGCAATCCTTGCCGCCTTAGCGTGTAACTTGAACGTAAGCATAAACATATACATATATTATGGTTTTTGTATAACTTGTTAACATCAAGATACTGTGTATAACCTTACCATAGAGATGGTTTCATAGAAATATCAATAGTTTACACATTTGAGTTCTATTTTTCAAGATTAACGTATCAGTTAATTAAGAAATGCGTTAATTAGTCGCTTAGTGATTTTGGGCATATTTATGTGCCCAAGTGCTATTTTATAATTTAGTTTGGTTGTGTTTGTCAAATTAAATAATTACATTCTTATGTTATTTTGTATAATTATGTGCATAAATTAACCAATGTGATTAGCCCTTGTTTTTAGGAGTAAAATGCTAAGGATGGGTTAAATATGACGATGCACAAGCAAGGAGGAAGAGTTGGAAGGAATTGGAGAAAGTTCGCATGAAGATGGCATGAGATGTGAGTTGCCAGACAGGGCAGTGTGCCACACAGCACAAGCTACGCACTGAGGTGGCATGCCACGTCATGAGGCAAGCGCAAGGCGCGATAAGGAGTGTTCCACGCACACCAGTGCAGCGCTAGACCTACCGAGAAGCCGATATTCCAGTGGGCATGCACGATGCCTCTGTGCCACAGAGCTACTGCTGCATGGTAGGCAACGTGGCACGGAGCTGGTCCATGGCCGGCCAAAATTTGTATTTTCCCACTTAGTATAAATTAAACACTTAGCTCCTAAAACCATTTTTATCACGAAATATTTTTGAGAAACGGAAAGGAGCGAAGGGAGAATGAGGGGAACTCTACCTAGGATTTTTCATTCTCTTTTAATTACTCTTGTAAGTACATTACTTTAATTATATTTTTTAGTATTTGTATGAACATAAGTGGCTAAAACCCTTAATCTAGTGTTGAGGCCACAAGATATGAATGTAAATGCATAAATTCATCATTAATTTGAGCTTTTAGTTGATGTTTTGCCGTGCATTCTTCATTATTGTTGTTTTTATGCTTGATCATCATGAAAACAAACTCATTAAGCTTAGGTAAAAGCTTGAAAGAGTAACCCTAGGTTAGAACACAAGAATCTACGGAGCAAGTTCTTACCATTATGATAAGATTCACGATTAGGATAGAAAATATACTTAATTTGCCTTGGTTGGTTAATAAAACGGGATGATAGCTAGACACCGACTTAGAATTGTCACATCACCGCTTGTAGAAGCAGTTGCGAAGCTAAGTCAGGTTAATGATTAGAGGTATGAAAGTCCATAATCAAAGGTGAAACCCCGTAAACCACATCCACGCAGTTAAATTGCTCACGAATTAGGATGTCACATCCCCGCTTAATGATGTAGGTGTGAGACTATTTTGCTATGTTTAGATGCTCAAAAGATCATGAACACTGCATTTCGACTCTATGAGACAACAGTTGAAGTTTTCATACATGAATCATTATGAATTGTAGCATTGCATGATTATCAAGCTTAAACTCTAGTTGCTTCTTGTATTGTTTTCCGATTATCTTGTTGTCACCCTAGATTTAATTACAATTATCAAAAATCTCTTAAATCAACACTTGTGAAGGTTAACTTAACACTTGAATTTGAATATTCCCTGATTCAGTCCAGTCCCTATTGGTTCGACATCCGGTTCTCAAAAGGGCCACTGTATTACTTGTACGATCGCATGTGCTGGAGCGTGAATAAGTTTTTGGCGCCGTTGCCAGGGACTGGTAGCATTTAATGAATTTTTAGTTTTTGTGTGATTTTTATTTTCCGTAAGTTTTGAAAAACATGGTCTTAGTCTACTATATTGCAGGTAACAGGTTGACCTTGCAGAACTGGCAAGGAATAGAGAGCTGGTGGAACCCTTATTAGAACCTAAACGCCAACTACATTTGCTCATAAGAGAAGCTCTAGAGTGAAAGTTGAAAAGGATACAGGAGAAGTTACTACAAAATCCACTAGTTGGGAAAGCAGAGTTGTTCCCTAATCAGATGGCAGCCCGACCAGTTCGCGAAGTGGCAATCCCACTAGCGACGAATGTGACCTCCAGTATCCGCAAATCAGAGCCAGTAGGAAACTTTGTGCTTAAGCAGAATATGGTGCAGCTGTTACATTCTAGTGGCCAGTTCACTGGAATGACTCATGAGGACCCACAACAGCACTTACAGAATTTCCTAGAGATCAGTGACACTTTTGTCCCCATCGAAATGTCAACTGACTATGTCCAACTCACTCTCTTCCCATTTTCATTGTTGGGAGAGGCAAAGAGGTGGTTTAAGGCTGAGCCACCAAATTTCATTACTTCTTGGGATGACCTATCAAGGAAGTTCCTCATCAGATTCTTCCCTTTAGGCAAGACTGCCAAGCTTAGGAGTGAAATATTAAGCTTCACGCAGAGGCCAGAGGAGAACCTATACTTGGCTTGGGAAAGATTCAAGTCATTATTGAGAGAACTCCCCCATCACCAGCAGTCCAATGAGGTGTTAGCCCATACTTTTGTAGAGAGTCTAGACCCATATACAAAAATTCTATTAGACTTTGCTTCAGATGGGCAAGCACTCGAGAAAAGATATGACGAGCTATACACTCTATTAAACAGATTACTCAAGGAAACCCGGAGTGGCACAGTGAATCATCAAGAGGTACATGAAAGAGAGCAGCAGGGCAGATAGAAGTGGATAGCGTCAATGCCTTAGAAGCACAACTAGCAACACCAGATGATGACTCAGTTCAACAAACTGAGTATGAACCAACTGCAGGGAGAGGTGAAGGCAATTTAGCAGGCTCCTAGCTAGTGTGAAATTTGTGGTAATAATAGGCACAATTCAAATTCTTGCGGGCCAATCCTGAATTAGCCAACTTTGTAGGAAATGTTTAGAGAAATAATCAGACTTATGGGAACATCTGCAATAAGAATTGGCAAAATCACCCAGATTTTTCTTGGGGTGGCAATTAGAGTCAGAGCGACCAGCAGCCTCAGCAGCAGGAGTATCAGTAGCAAAATAGGCATAATAGTGGCCAGTCAAGCAACAACAACATTGAGGAGATGTTGCAGAAAATTATGGCTACTCAGACCCAATTGGCAGAGAATCAGGCACGGATGGCTTCAGATTTGAAAAATCAGCAGATAGCCACCCAAAATCTAGAGAAGTAGATAGGTCAATTAGCAACTGCTCAGCATACAAGACCTCAAGGAAGGTTCCCCAGTGACATAGATACAAATCCCCGCCAGGTCAATGCCATCAGTCTAAGGAGTGGCAAGCAATTGGATGATGCACCACCAAAGGAAAAGATAAATGAGGTGCAGCCAGAGTTGGTTAGACAGGGTCCATCCAATGACAAGGGAGATAACCATAGTGCTGCAAAACACAATGCACAATCATCATTCCAGCCAACACAGAGACCACCACCACCTTTCCTGTAAAGGCTCAAGAAGAGCAAGGAGGAAGAATGCTTTAAAAAGTTCTTTTGATATTTTTGAAGAACTTCACATCAATTTACCCTTAGTTGATGTTTTGTTGGGAATGCCAAAGTACGCTAAGTACTTGAAAGATGTGGTATCCAACAAAGTTAGGTTGGTGGATATCCAAACGATGGCACTTACTGAGGAGTGCAACTAAAGGGTGATAGGCAAGATGCCCAAAAAGCTCAAGGACCCAGAGACTTTCACCCTCCCGGTACAAATTGGTGAAGCTGAAGTTATAAGGGCTCTTTATGACTTAGGGGCAGTAGTAAATCTAATGCCCCTATATCTATTCAACACCTTGAGATTGGGTAAGCCGAGGCCCCCACGAGTAATGCTACAACTGGCAGTGTTATACCCCGAAAGCTCAAAGATCAGACCCGAGAGTTGAAATGGAAAAATTATGAAAATGATGTTACAAGCACAGGATGAGTCGTGGGACGACTCGTGAGGAGACCCCACGATTCGTCAGGTGGCTCGTGGGGAGGCCTGGGAAAATGAAGAATCGGGGTCCCCACAAGGGAGAGAACGACTCGTGGTCAGCCACCAAGAGTTGTCATGTCACTCGTGGGGTGATGCTGGAATTAAATTGGAAGAAATAACCAGTATACCCAATGGATGGGAACCCACGAGTCGTGGCCAATCCCAATGACTTGTGAGGTAAGTCGTGATCAAGAAAAATGGATTTTCATTAATGTTAAGCCAGTTTACTTAACGAGAGGTGACCACGAGTCATGGCCACTGGGGACGAATTGTTAAGTCCCCGTTACGAGCCCTAGCAGTTCAGCTAACCAGTGCACTTGAAGGGCGACTCGACGAGTCGTTGCCCATCCTGATGAATCGTCAGGTCACCCATTAGGGTCACCTGGTAATGTTTTCCTGCGAATTTAGTAAGGGTCTTTTCGTAATTCCTAAGTTCCTAAAACCTATACTATATCGTTTAAGGCTCATTTTAGTGGCTTTTTAGTAGGGAAAAACCTATCCTAAGACATTATTCTCATGGATGCAAGTTTGATGGTTAGAAGAGGAGGTTCAAGGTGAAATCTCAAGGTTTCCAATTGGATTCTCATCTGGGAAATTAGAGGGTGTTACAAGTCACCATTCCCCAGGTATTTAAGGCTATGAGTGGGTGTCTTCTTCCACACCCATTCCCAATTTCTATCAAAATGTGATAAACTATCTATGATCAAGTATGGGGTTTTACACAGTTGCATGATTCTTCAATCTCTATACATGGGTATGGTTAGATTGTGTTTATATTGGTGATTTATGAAGCTTGGGAGGATTCTAAATGGTTTTTCCTTATAAAATTTGTTTTTCAAAAATTGAATCTAAAACGCCCACGGATGATGAGTTCATAAAAGAAGTGATTTATGACAATTGTATGATGATGATGAGATTTAATGATGAAAAACATGTTTCTAAAACTACCTATGATCTATGTTGTTTTCAAAATGAATTGAATAGATCCAAGTATGATAAATCTTTGGGTGATGCCCACATGTCAATTTAAAGTGATGATTTTTTCGACATAAGCTTACCACATTGTTTGAAGTGAAATTTCCCAAATTTTAATATAAATTCTAGCTTGTGGTATGTTGATTAAATATTTCTATGAGTATCTTAGCACATGATTTGGAGTAGATGCTCCCACCTGTGATTGAGCTTGTTGTCTGTTTCGAAATAAAGCTTTTCATATGCATGATTTCATTATTGAGCTTTCTCAATAGAGAATGTTGAGCTTCATATCCAAATGATGTCTAGTCTATGCATGATTTCATTATGAGCTTTATCAATAGATAATGTTGAGCTTTGTTTCATACGATGTTGAGTTATGCATGATTTCATGTTGAGCTTCGTCAATAGACGATGTTGAGCTTTTTGGGCTTAGCGGATTACTATAGGAGATTCATTGAGGGTTTTTCATCCATTTCAGCCCTATTGATTAGGTTGACTCAGAAAAAGGTGAAGTTCTAATGGTCAGAGGCTTGTGAGAAAAGCATCCAAGAGTTGAAGACTTGACTCACTTTAGCACCAGTATTGACTCTAACTGAGGGTACTAATGGTTTTGTGGTGTATTGTGATGCTTCGCGAGTAGGACTTGGGTGTGTGTTGATGCAACATGGGAAAGTGATAGCTTATTCCTCATGAAAATCGAAGGTTCATGAAAAGAATTACCCGACCCTTGATCTGGAGTTGGTCGTGGTGGTGTTTCCATTGAAGATATGGTGGCATTATTTGTATGGGGTCCACATGGATGTATTCACGGATCACAAGAGCTTGCAATATGTGTTTACGCAGAAAGGCCTCAATCTTTGACAAAAGAGGTGGTTGGAGCTACTTAAGGACTATATATGAGTGTTCTTTACCACCCGGGTAAGGCTAATGTGGTAGCGGACGCACTTAGTAAACTCTCTACAGAGAGTGTGTCCCACGTGGATGAGGGAAAGAAAGAGTTGGTGAAGGATTTCCATCAACTTGCAAGGTTGGGAGTTAGATTGGTCGAATCGACCAGTGGCAGCATTGTTGTGCAAAAAGGATCTGAGTCATCCTTGGTGGTTGATGTCAAATATAGACAAGATAAGAATATGATGTTAGTAAAGCTGAAGGAAGCCATTTGAAGTCAAAAGGTGGAGGCCTTCTCCCAAGGGGGAGATGGCGTACTTCGGTACCAGGGTCGTCTATGTGTTCCAGATGTTGATGATTTGAGGAATCGGATATTGCATGAGGCACATGGATCTAGGTACTCTATCCATCCGGGTGCTACCAAGATGTATCATGGCTTGCGGGATATATATTGGTGGAACAACATGAAGAAGGATGTTGCAGAATTTGTGGCCAAGTGCCCGAACTATCAACAAGTGAAAGTTGAGCATCAAAGGCTAGGAGGCGTATTCTAGGATATTAACATTCCTATATGGAAGCGGGAAGAGATTAATATGGATTTCATTACAGGCCTACCTCATACTTGCCGACGCTATGATTCCATTTGGGTGGTAGTAGATAGGTTAACGAAGTCTGCACACTTTCTACCAGTTAAAACCACAAATTCAACGAATGATTATGCTAAATTGTATATTCAGGAGTTGGCATGGAGTGCCCTTGTCTTTTATTTCAGATCGAGGTACTCAATTTACCTCCCAATTCTGGTGTTCTTTTCAAAAGGGACTTGAGACTCAAGTTAAGCTCAATACAACCTTTCATCCACAAATAGAAGGCCAGGCAGAATGAAAAATTCAGACCCCTGAGGATATGTTGAGGGAATGTTTTATTGATTTCAAAGGTAGTTGGGATGATCATTTTCCCTTGATCGAGTTTTCTTATAACAACAGCTATCACTCTAGCATCCAGATTGCACTGTTCGAGGATCTTTACAGTCGGAGGTGTAGGTCGCCCATCGGATGGTTTGAGGTTGGTGAGGCAGCTGGGATAGGACCTGTTTGGTTCATGAGGCCATGGTAAAGGTTCAGTTGATAAGGGACAGGCTGAAAACTACACAGAGTCGTCAAAAGTCATATGCGGATGTAAGAAGAAGGGATTTGGAGTTTGAGGTGGATGATTGTGTATTTCTAAAGGTATCTCTCATGAAGGGAGTCATGCAGTTCAAAAAGAAAGGAAAACTCAATCCCCGCTATATTACTCCCTACAGGGTTATGAGACGAGTTGGTAAGGTAGCGTATGAGTTGGACTTTCTATTAAAGTTATCTTCAGTTCATCCCGTCTTTCATGTATCGCTCTTGAAAAAGTGCTTGGGTTATCCAGCTTGAGTAGTCTAGTGGAAAGCGTTGGTGTGGGAGATAGCCTCAATTATGAGGAAATTCCAGTTGCAATCTTTGATCATCAGGTTCGGAGGCTAAGGAACGACGAAGTAGTTTCAGTGAAGGTGTTGTGGAGAAACCAACATGTTGAGGGAGCTATGTGGGAAGTCGAAGCGGCTATGATGGCTAAATACCCCCACTTGTTCCCTACCGGCTCAGTTTCAGTTTGAGGTATGAGTTTTTGCTGTAATTATCTAACCAGTTTCCATGTTCATTTCATGTGCGTAAGTTTGAATCATGTTATGATAAATGTATGTGATGTCTGAATTCAGTTCAACTATGTAGTTCTTTTCGAAGGTAGTCATTCCATCAGTTTTTGGTTTAAGTAATCAATATTTGCATATGATGATTGCTTTTTTTGGTGTTTCTAACATTCAAGGATGAATGTTTCCAAGGGGGAGATATTGTTATACCCGAGAAGATCAAAGATTGGACCTAGGAGTTGAAACGGGAAAATTGTGAAATTGATGTTGCAGGCACAGGACGAGTCGTGGGATGACTCGTGAGGAGACCCCATGAGTTGTCAGGTGGCTCGTGGGGAGGCCTGCGGAAAATGAAGAATCACGGGGTCCCCACGAGGGAGAGAACGACTTGTGGTCAGCCACCACGAGTTGTCATGTCACTCGTGTGGTGATGTTGGAATTGTCTAATTTAGACTCAGTCTCCCACTGTCTAAATCATTCAGATTGCATATGCATCACTCATGATAATTATCTTATGTATGCATGTTCAAAAAGCAAGGTTTGAATCATTGTTTAGCTTTTGATATAAATGTATGTTTCAACTTTGATTCATTCGAGTCGGTCATGATGTTCTAACACTATGCATGGTCATGTTATGATAATAACATGATTTAAGAATGAATATATGTAGCCTTCTATTTATACTTAAAAGATTATGATATGTTATGAAATGTTTCAAATGATTTATTTTACTTAAGCAATTTTACTTACCTTGCATATTCGGTACATTCCACATACTGACCACATACTTTCTATGCTACATCGTTTCATGATGCAGGATCAGTTCCCAGGTTCAACTCCGTTCATAGTCGCTTATCAGAGTTAGCACCTGCTTTATTGGTGAGTCCTCATCTTTCGAGGACAAGACCTTCAGTTGTTTTAGATGTCCTTTCAGTTTTAGTATTGTTGAGCTAGTTTGGGATTTTGTCCGATCAGCTCATCCAGATTAGAGGCTTATCAGAATTAGATGTGTATTCAGCTTTAGATATTTATTCTGTTGTTATATTAAGTTTGACTTCCACTGAGTTTATAATTATATTTTCTTCATGTTTATTGAATGAGTTAGTTGAATGCTTATGCCATGGGTCGACTTGGGGTCTCTCAGGGTCCGTTGTCCTGTGTCTACAATCCGAGTCTACGCTCGGGTCATGACAGGCAGACAAGTTCACAGTGGCACTAGAGGGAATAATTGAGGACCTTCTCATCATAGTGGATAAGTTCATTATACCTGCTGATTTCATAATTCTTGACTTTAAAGTTGATGTAAGGTACCCCTGATCTTGGGACAACCATTTTTGGCAACTGGAGAAGCCATCATAAATGTGAGAGCAACTACCCTTAAAATAAGGGTCAATGATGAAGAAGAGTTCTTCAGAGTCTACCAAGAGATTAACCCAGGAACATACTACAGAGATCTTTGTAAGATTAGTGTGTTCTCAGATGCTAAGTATGGATGGGGTGGTAGATTCCATGGGTCCATTACTGCAGGACATAATGACATTTCAGTCTGAATCTGATGGAGGGCTAAAATTGAAAGAGAATTTGGAAGAAGAGAGGGATAGAGTGGAGGCTATTCCCTCTAAAAACAAAGAGAAAAGAAGATAGTTCTCAAAAGGGAACACTTGTTTGAGGATATCCTGAAAAGGATAGTTCACGTCGTGCCGCGATGTAAAATCAAGTGCTGCTTGGGAGGTAACCCAAGAGTACCACAGGTAAATTTTCTTTTCAGTTGTGTCGTATTTTGTTAATTTTCACTTGTATTGTGTGTTTTGGTTGTTAAGCACAGATTCAGGGGAAGTCTGAGTACCCGAGGAAGTAAGAGCTAAAGAGCATGACAAGAAGATGAGGGTGGGGTCAATGACCCACTTGTTAAAAAAGGAGGAAGAACATGATGTTTGCTAGGCCTAGAGGCCTCAAGGAGTATTTCTCACCCTTTTATTAATTTTATTTGATGCTTTGGGGATATAGCATGATTCAAGTGTAGGGCGAGGAAAATTCTAAAATTTTGTGCTTAATGAATTCGGGTGAAGTTGGTTCTTGGTATAATATTGTTTGATGAAAATTTGGAGTTAAGCACATTTCACCCATCCTTTTGTTTTTCTTTTAAGTTCTTTTCTGAAGAGGGACACTTTGAATCGATGAACAATTTTTTTTGTTTGTACATAAATGGTGTTAGTCATAGTTAAAGACTTTTCCCTACAATGGATGGATGACGACCGTCTTGAGGAAATATTATCAATAGTTTTTTTAAGAACCCTTAGTTGATTGATGGCTTGATGTTCTTGTTATGTGTTGTACACAATTGTGAGATGCAAGTGTGTTAAATTTTGAAGCATGTCTAGGAATTGTATAACTACGTTTGAGACACCTAGGCTCTGGAATATGACTCTATGTGCTTAAAGCTTAATTCTAAATTCTTGTGATTAGCTGAGTTAAGAGTCTACTGAAGTTGTCTTGAATTGAGCATGTGCTGTAAGTGCAAGGTTTTTGAATATTCCATGCTATTTTGTAGTGTCTATAACTTGCCTGGTGTGTATATAAAACGAATTAAGGGATGTGAATTGTAGGAGATGATTTAGGCATTTCTTTGAATGAGCGTAATTTTTATCCTTCTCTTTACCTACCTTTAGTATATAATCCTAGTTAGCCTCATTTAGCCTTTAGCTTATTCTTTGCTAGCCACAATATGAGCCCAATCCTTTCTTTTCAATAGCCTTGAATTTGATCCAAAACTCCTAAGTGCTTAGGTAAAAATGCAAAAGAAGTTAAGGAGTGAGGAGTTGGAAGAAGAAGGAAAAGAGTAGTTGTGGGAGTTTTAGAAAAGACTAGAGGTGCACTTGTTTAAAAATGAATAAGAGTTAATTAGGAGTAAAAGAAGAAAAGAGCGAAAAAAATTGCTTAAGTACTCCTTACTAATAGCTTAAGTGTGCCTAATGAAATGGGGAAACAAAGAGGGAAAATGGGAGTTAAAGAATAAAGGTGAAGTAAGAGGATAGATATTCGTAATGAAAGTGTTATGTATTAAAAGCGCTTAGGGAAGATAGTCACTATTACTGGCCAGAATAGTACCTACCCGTCCCTTAGCCTACATTTCAACCCATTGTCCTACTCAATCTTAATTTCAAACATTTCTAAATTAGTGGAGTAAAATACTAAAGGAAAGCTTATGGGTCAATACATGTTGCGTGTGAATTCTTTGTGAAGGTGAGCTTAGTTCTTATTCATACACACATATATGTCACAATTTGAAAACTTATGAGTGAATAAATGGGTAACTCTTTTGTTCTGAGGGCACATGTTTGATGAAGGATAAAATTCATGTTGGATGTCTTAATTGGTTAATTTGCATGGGTTTGCTGAGTTTAAGAGTAGATTCTTGAGGCTAGGAAGTTTTAACTTAGTTATATAGGGTTTTAATGATGAGATATTGCATGCTCTATTTTAAAATTTATACCTAAAACAATCGATGTAGCCGTAGCTTGAATCATCTTACTTCAATTAACTATGTGTGAGTTCTTCATGGGCATAAGATGTAATAGAGTTATTCGAGGACAAACAAGGCTTTACTTAGCTTAAGGGAGAGGGACCAGGGGACCTTCTCATGGCGCCAAGTACCTTAAACATGCATATAAGAGGGTAGGTAACTATTTTAAGGAAATTCCATTTTGTTACCCTCATTAGCCCTTATTGAGTTAAAGCCGATTTCAAATATTAGGTTCGGTCGCGTGTCGTCGTCTTGCCATGTTTACTAATTTCGTTAGCAATCATAATATGAAACACCTTTGAAACCACAAATACATAACATAATATAAAGGACAAACTCACAGTGCCCACGCTGAGGGGACTTCAGACTCAATACAACTATGACCATAATCAAAGGCAATTGCTCTCGTCACTTTACATTCATGTGTTTCAACTCTTTATAAAATACATAACTTAATATCAAATAATTCTAATAACTGTGATGAATCATAATATGATACTGCATAAGCTTAAGTACAGGGGAATGATGAATTCATCCTCAGCACAAATTTGTGCTTGAAAATTAAGAAACAAAGGACGCCTTACATACCATTTTTTTCAACAAGATTTGTTATGTCGTTTCTTTCTTTCAATAATAAACACTTATCCCCTTAAATTACTTGAGTGTATCACCAGGTGACAAGGCTGTTTCAAGCTAATTTATCCAGCCAAAATGTTACATCAATAGGCAGTCACAACACAAACATATAAGGCAACACTTAGCATTTCTTACTTCAACTTGTTTCTACAAATTTTAGGGAAAATAGAAGTAGAAAATTACCTCACTTTTCTCCTGCAAAACTCCTAGAAATATAGAGTATATTATCAATAAAATGTTGTTGTTCTGACCTTCAAAAACGAGCAGAACTTCCACAACAACATAGCCTCCAACTTCTATCTTTAGCTAGGATTTTTAGGAAAGTTTAGAAATTAGAAACACTTAACTTTTGCATGAGAATAGCCTTGGATATAATAGGAGTATTTTCCTCCAAATAACTTCCCAATGATGAAGCAATCTTGCTTCCCAAAACACAGCAGCATAACAACACAACAACTACAAAAAGTCAACGTACAAGTCATAACTTTCTTCTAGTTTTCCTTCAAAAATTTCATAAACTTATTAGATATTTCAAAAGAGGGAAGTTACTTACTCTTTCTTATGAGAAATTCCTACTAATATGGCATATAACGTTAGCTCAAATTAGTCCCAAACACGCAGCAACAACACTGCCAAAATGAAGCTACAAGGCAGCAAAAACTTCATCACAATGTTGCCTTCACTTCCATCAACTTTTGCTTGAGTTTTGATGGTGCTTTCTTGAGGGATTCCTCTTGGTTTCTTAGGCTTTTCTACTGGAAAAGAGAGAGGATTTTAAAGGGTAAATAAGAACCTCAAATATTAAAAACTTGAAAATTATCTCATAGCTTAAAACTTAAATGATAAAGGTGTTTGGGCGGTGGTCGTTTTTAGGGCGGTGGCCACGTTATTGCCCGATAGTGCCACTGTAAAATGCCTATAACTTTTTACTCTGAACTCCGATTGACAAGATGTTTTATGTTCTAAAAACTAGATTCAAATATCTTTAATTTGATAGGTTGTAGGACTTCTAACTCATTATATATCGGGAGATATACTCGTTTAAAATTGACCCTTACTTATGAATTTCACATACTCTTTGCTCTTCCCTTCAAACATGTTTCCCTCCTCATATACAATCAATATATAGACCATACATCCCTTAACATGACATAAAAAAATTAAATAATCAAAAAAGAATTTGGGGTGTAACATTAAATATTTAGTAATAACTTCATTTTAAACTTTTTATTTTACCTTGTATGAGATGATTTTAGCTTATTTTTTTTCGCTCTTTCTCTTAATCTATTTTTTTTAGTCAAACACTTCACCTAATTGAACTTCACATGAATTTGAAATGAAAAAATAGTGTAGGTATAACTAAGGAGACCGAATAATAAGAACACTCGATTAATTAAAGTAACTTAAAGTATGTTTCATTTTTTTTTTCTTCTGATTATACAATTTTTTAAAAAGAAGAAAAAAGAGTTCACGTATTAATACATAATAAAATTACACACTTTAATTTATTTTTTTTATATAAAAATATTGTGATGGATAATTAGTTAGTTTAATAAATAATAAATTGATATATAAGTTAACATATTATAATTGATTTTAAAGTTTTAAATGTTAGGACTTGTAATATAGTACAAATAAGAAAAGATTTAAGAAGCAAAATTTTAGTCAATTTTAAATGGGTGAAAATCATTTTCATCCCCCACTTTGCTTTAAAAATCGAATTCCTCCCACAAATTTGAACAATAGACAATCTCCCCATATCCTAATTGACTTTTTAAAATATCTGTTATACCCTTTTTTATTTCCAATGCTTCATTTATGTAATAACTTTTTTATATAATATTTATTTTTTAACTTAGATATTTAGAGTTTTTATTTTGTCACGACCCAATTGGGCGGGTCGTGCGGGCATCTACATCGACTCTGACTCGATTGGAGAACCCTTTTTATAATCAAATGAAATAATAATTATGGATCTCATAAATTTACACAAACCAACATTATTCTTGAAACACTATTAAAATAAAATGAAAATGTTCCCCAAAACTTTGACTCTTCCAAGAATCTAGTCTAGACAGGTACAAGAGCTCTATTTAGAATACTGACAAGTATAAAGGCACAACTTCGCCTACGAAAGAAATGCAAAAGCTGATGCTGAGTATCGCCTCATCAATCATGAAATTGCAATTCACCTGCAACAACCTACACTCAAAAAGGTGTACAAAGAGTAGTATAATTACACCACATGTTGTAGGCATCATACGTCGACTACAATTAGTTTACTCAATAGCATAAAGTTACTATGCAATCAATAATTCAGTTTAAACAATTACTCAATAATTTACTAAGATAATTTCTTTACTATTTATTCATAACAGTTATTTAACTATGTATCCGTATTTCTCCATTTAGCTTAGCCACAAAGGTTGGACTGCACATTGTTTAGGCTTCGCTGCAGCGGTAACTTCACCGCTGCTATGGTCTCGCTGTAGTGGTACTGCTCCAAGCAGTAACTCGACTTCTCTGGTAACTTTACTTCTTTCAACACCTCATCCATTACAAGATTAACATCGTACAAAACTGTAGCAATCTTCACTCAATAAAATATACACTTCACAACTTTTCATCTTATCACAAACATTCAATTTATTCCCCCTTTTTATAAAACATTCTCACATTTAGGAGAAATCCAGCAATGATACATAAATCACATTTATTCAATATTTGTACACACAAATATTAACTCATACCCAATCAATTTCAGCAAACATCAAGACTTAAAAAATAAGTATGACACGATAATGCAGCAGACCATATTCACACTGAACACACGGTAAATAAAATTGTCATCATCAATTTTATCATATCAAGTATTTTTACCCATATCGATGTCATACCTATCACTAAACTCTGTCACATAGCCATATGTCTATCGAATAGAACTGTATTGATCTTTGTCTCATAGCCGTATGTATATCATAACATACTTGTACTACTCTATGCCACATTCATATCATCGGTAGTGTGCCGGGCACACGCCTCCGTTACATCACTGTACACACAGGCGAGAAGGTCTTATTTCTGCCCTTCAAGTCATGACATGTAGGGGACTCTGGAAATTCATGTACTATACACCCAAACGTATGAATCATACCTGTCTGTGCACTCATATCCATACTCCCAACCGTATGAACATTTAGTCATACCTGTATGTGTACCAATTCATATTGCTTGCCTGGATGTTCACCTCGGGCACGAGCCACTCATATCCAAGTACTCATACACATTCAACTCTAGTTGTCCGGATGCTTACCTTGGACACGAACCTCTCATCTCAAGGTAAGGCACACCATCAATCTCATTCACGCTCACTGCAGGATAAGAATCTATTATCCCTTACTCATTAGCATATGCAACATGATCAACCAGTCAACTCATATGATAGCTCGGCAAACCCATTTATCAACCACGGATCCTCAGCATAGCATTTCATACATTATACTTCATCAACTCATATGACCATTTAGAAAGAATTAATAAATCAACAACAATCAACATATTTCTCATGCAATGCCACTCAGTCAATTTAGGTGACCACTTAACAAGGTATATAAATCAACAATCATTAGCACAATTCATCAAGTATTTCATTTGGTCAACACATATAGCACCACATAAACACACATTGTTTATCTCAGTTTTCTCTTAACTTTCACCATGACAATTATTGCATTGATCTTTTCAATCCTCATCTACAATCATATAAGATATCAATATTGTTCTAAATGATCAAGGCACGAAGACCCATTAGCTATGCCCGTAATTCACCACATCTATGTAACACCCCAAAACTTTTTTAGACCAGATTCATACTCAGCAGATTAAAACAGAAAATTTTACCTCAAAACAACTGAGACAACGAGTCATTGTCAACTTCAACGATCTATTGTCTAGGTCATGGTCAACCCTGCCATGATCTTTCGGGAACCAACATGACATAGAATGACCCGTTGTGAGGAGCACCAAGTTGTCCTGTCACTCGTTATATTCCCAATTCAGAGATCAGTTTTGGCTTCTCATTCCCTCAGAAGTTAGCTCGTAGAACTTTTTCGGAAAAACTCAAAGCACAAGCAAGGGTTCAACTTTTCTTCTCAGATCTTTTCAGAGGTTTCCTTCAAGGTTTTCATCACCAGGTATGTGAGAATTTAGCAAGGGAATTTTCCTTCCCTTGTGCCCACAAATCCATCTAAGTTTTCTTATCAGTTCTAGGCCCTAAGTTTCGAATGTGAATAAATTTTCATCCATATTCCGTCTGTATCATGTGGAATATTGTTCATGTTAATTGTTAAAATATTTTAACTACCTAGCTATCATGTTGATACTTATTCTTGTAAAGATGGTTTTACCCCTAGCTTTGGAATGTAGAGTCTTGCATATTTGATTAGTTATTCATGTTGCTTGATTCTATCAGTGTTGGGATTCCCATGTTATTAATATCAGTTGAAATCTTATTCAGTTGTATGCTAGTCCAGTTTCAGTAAGAATATTAGCATTTTCAGTATTTTCAAAAAGGTCAGCTAATCGGTTTGACTATAGACTTTTCTTGAGGTGTCAGTAGTTCCTCCCAGATATTAGTTATTAGACTCAATTATCAACTATCATATATTAGTTATTCTTTAGACGGCTACGATGCTTCTAATTAAGCAGCTCTGGCCAGTCTTAGAACACCAGTTATAGAATCCGGTCCGATAAGACTCTTAGGGTAATTCAAGATAAGTATCCACTAATTTAGTCTTGGACCCCGATTTCGAGCTATCAGTTTAGTAGTCAGATTAGAACTATCCATTGGGAGTAGTACTTAGCACCGAGTAGACTGGGTTTCTAGTGCACCTAGGTTCCCAGAACTATGTTGCCACTGTAGGTTATTTTATTGGCCCTATGGCTTGTCACGACCCGAACATAGGCCCGAATCGAGACACGGGACAAGGAGCTCCGAGAGACTCCAAGTCTACCCATGACATGAACATACATCTAACTCAATCAATAAAGCAGAAGACTTCACATAATAAACATAATAGAAATCTCATCATAACATAACATCAAAGTTGGAAATCACATGATACACGATGAGCTGATTACTACAAGTAGTCTACAAGCCTCTACATAACTGATGGGTTGATGGGACAGCACCCCCAACTAACTTGAAAAGTCAAGAAACTAAAATGCCAAGATAACTGATACTGAACGACCTCGGGAGATGAGGACTCACCACAGAAGTTGGATGCTGACACCAAAAATCGACTAGTCACAGGGCTGAGTCTGAAGATCGGAGCCTGTATCATAAAACGATATAACATAGAGTATGTGGTCTGTACGTGGAGTATACCGAGTGTGCAAGGTAAGTAAACGGATATTTAAAATACATAAAAGTTCATAAGAGTAGGACAACATGCTCATAATGTAAATATCATAATGCAACGTGAGGCTCAAGGTTTTCAAAACATTCTTAAATCATTCATAATCATACTTATGAGATAAAACCTTTATTAAACATGACTTGAGCAGAAGTATATTATCATAATCATACATAACTCCTGAGGAACAATGGGAGATTCTTATAACTGACATACCTTATATGAGCATACATGGAGCCCGACCTGTAAACCCCTAGTCGGAGGGTGTTCGTACCTTGCCAAGGGTAGAACCATGACAAAGGTGTGATATCACTCATGAAAGGCCCATTTGGACAAAGGGTACAGTCTCAAGGGAGGTCCCATCATGACCTACGGTGTGGCACGTAGTTCTGAGACTCAGGGAAATACCTGGGCCCAGAACCTACTCAGTGTTAAATACTACTCTCAAAATATATATAGTGCTCATAGGATAATGTACATGAAATTCATGGACTAATTAAATCAGGATAATCATAAGCATGCTTGAAAATACGTGAACTAGCCATGAAATAAGGCCCATAATTCATCCAAAATCATATATCATAAATCATGAGGTTCATACATACTTGTAAAACATGTATATACTTGATTTTCATAAATTCATGATGAGAATTTGAGAGAAATCATATCATAAGTCATAAATCATAATGGGCTAAAGAGGATCAAGATCATAATGAAATCATAACTTGATTTTTCATAAAAGCATACATAATTGGGCACAATTGCATTAGCTCCGAATCTATAAATTTATATTTCAAATAGTTCAAAGATCTTCACATAGATTATAAAAAATGATTTAATACATGAAATGGAAATAACCCATAATTAGATCATAAGGGTTTCATAAGAATTGGGATAAAACCCCATAGAATCACCACTAGAATTTCATAAAACAGATAGACATTGGGCATGAGTGTGAACAATTTAACCCATTCACACACCTACATACTTGATAGGATCTGATTCTACTACTTCTTCGATTATGCAAGGAAGAATTGAAGAAAAACTTGAAGGAAAATCTGCTTGATCACCTCTCTAGACCTTAACTCTTGTATGCGTGGATAAAAATAGCCTAAAATGAACTTACCCCTCTTAAAACGCATCATTAATAGCTTAAACAAATATAGTTTAGGCCTTAGGATCATAGGAATTATGGAAAATCCCTTACTAAATACACAGAAAATAACTAACTATCAGTCCCCATGAGGGACTGGATGAGTCGTCGTCCAAGGGAACGAGTCGTTGCCTGCTATCATTGAGTGCACTTCCATTTTCCCTCAAAGGGTCCCCACGAGGGATCTAATGGATTGTCCTTGGTGACCACGACTTGTGGTCACCTCTCGTGGACTCCACTGCCCAAAAACCATTGACCCTTGACTAGTCTTGACCATGGCTGACTCAACGAGTCGTGGGGTCTGACCACGACTAGTGGTTATGCCCGTGGTGTCTTCAAATCACAAATTCCAGAACTTAAGACCATGGCCTTACCACGAGTCACTTAATGACTCGTGGTCTCCCTACGGGTCCAGTAACGACCCGTTCTGTGATTTGGTGCAGAATTTCCAATTTTCTCCATTTCAACTCCTAGTTTAATCTTTAGATTTTCGGGGCATTACAACATCTCCCCCTTGGGAACATTCATCCTCAAATATTGGAAAACATACAGAAACGTAGATAAATGCAATCATCATATTTAAATACTGATCATTTAAGCTAAAAACTGACAGAATGACTACCCCCGACTGAACTACATGGCTGAATTGAATTCACGAACAATACATACAAACTTTGACATAAAAGAAACGTGGGCACATGGACTGAACATGTAAACTAAATAGAATTTTTGGGCAAAAACTGATACCTCAATCTGAAACTAAGCCGGAAAGGAATAGATGCGGGTATCTAGCCATCATATCTGCTTCGGCTTCCCATGTAGCTCTGTCAACATGCTGATTCCTCCATAACACTTTTACCGAAGCTACTTCCTTGTTCCTTAGCTTCCGAACCTAATGATCCAATATCTCCATCAGAATCTCCTCATAGCTAAGGCAGTCTTTCATACCCACGCTCTCCACCGAAATCACTAAAGCTGGATCACCCAAACACTATTCAGGAGTGATATATGGAAGACGGGATGAACTAAAGCTAACTCTAAGGGTACTAACTCATAAGACACTTTCCCACACGCCTCATAATCCGATACAAGCCAACATAGCGGGGACTGAGTATCCCTTTCTTTCCGAATCTTATCACTCCCTTCATGGGAGACACCTTCGGAAACACCCAATCATCAACTTCAGACTCAAGCTCCCTCCTTCTCACATCCGCATAGGACTTTTGACAACTCTGGGCTGTTTTCTACCCTTCCCTTATCAACTACACTTTCTCCAAAGCCTCATGGACTGATCCAAACCTATCAATGTAGCCTCACCGACTTCAAACCAACCAATAGGCGATCTACATCTCTGCCCATAAAGAGCCTCAAACGGAGCCATCTGAATGCTAGAATGGTAGTTGTTGTTGTATACAAACTCATTGAGAGGCAAATGATCATCCCAACTACCCTTGAAATCAATAAGACAGGCTCTTAACATTTCCTCGAGAGTCTGAATAGTCCGCTTTGCCTAACCATCTATTTGCAGGTGAAATGCTATGCTAAGCTTGACTTGAGTACCAAGTCCCTTTTGAAAAGATCTCCAAAACTATGAGGTAAACTGAGTACCTCTATCTGATATGATGGACAATGGCACTCTATGAAATCTAACCAACTCCCAAATATACAACTTAGCATACTCCTATGTTGAATCGGTAGTTTTGACCGATAGGAAATGAGCCGCTTTGGTCAACTTGTCCACAACAAACCAAATGGAGTCATACTGTGTACGAGTGTGAGGGAAACCTGTTATGAAGTCCATATTGATTTCTTCCCACTTCCAAGTAGGAATGCTAATACCATGGAGCACACCTTCGGGTCTTTGGTATTAAACCTTCACCTGCTGACAGTTTGGATACTTAGCCACAAATTCTGCTATGTCCTTCTTCATGCCATTCCACCAATAGATTTCTCATAGGTCACGGTACATATTGGTGGCACCTGGATGTATAGAATATATGGATCCCTGAGACTTGTGCAACATCCGGTTTCTCAAATAATCAATGTCCGAGACATACAAGCGACCCTGATATCAAAGCACACCATCTCCCCCTTTAGAGAAGACCTCCACCTTCTAATTCTGAAAGGCTTCCTTTAACTTTACCAAAATGGGGTCCTCATCTTGTGTAGCCTTCACATCAGTCACCAAGGACGATTCTGATCCGTTCTGAACTATAACACTGCCATCGGTTGAGTCAACCAGACGAACTCCCAACCTTACAAGTTGATGCACATCCTTCACCAGCTCCTTTCTCCCCTCATCCACATGATACACACTCTCCATAGAAAGTCTACTAAGTGCATTTGCTACTACATTAGCCTTGCCTGGGTGGTAAAGGACACTCATGTCATAATCCTTAAGTAGCTCCATCCACCTCTTTTGACACAGATTGAGATCCTTATGAGTAAACAAATATTATAGGCTCTTGTGGTCCATAAACACATCTACGTCGACCCCATAGAAATAGTGTCTCCATATTTTCAAGGAAAATACAACCGCTTCCAATTCAAGATCATGAGTCGGGTAATTCTTTTCATGCACTTTTAGTTGTCTGGAAGCATAAGCTATAACCTTTCCGTGCTGCATCAATACCCAACCAAGTCCAAATCTCAAAGCATCGCAATACACACAAACCCATCAGTACCCTCCGGTAGAGTTAACACCGGTGCTGAGGTAAGCCGAGTCTTTAACTCCTAAAAGCTCCTCTCACAAGCATCCGAACATTGTAATTTCACTTTTTTTTGGGTCAATTTAGTCAACGGTACTACAATATATGAAAACGCCTAAAAAAATCTCCAATAGTAGCCAGTTAAGCCTAAGAAATTCCTAATATCTGAAGGATTCACCGGTCTGGGCTAATTCTTCACCGCCTTTATCTTCTGTGAGTCTACTTGCACACCCTCGCTAGACACCACATGACCTAATAACGCCACAGAATTTAACCAGAACTCACATTTGTTGAATTGTGCATACAATTGACGATCCTTCAACGTCTGCAACACCACCCTCAAATGAGCGGCATGCTCCTCCTCGCTCCGAGAGTATATAAGCATGTCATTAATGAATTTGATCACGAACATGTCTAGATATGGCTTGAACACCCTGTTCGCTAGATTCATAAAATTTGTAGGAGCATTCGTTAGTCCAAAAGATATAACTACAAACTTATAGTGACCATACCGAGTTCTAAAAGTTGTTTTCGGAATGTCACTCTCTTGAACCTTGAGCTGATGGTACCCAGATCTGAGGTCTATCTTGGAAAAACACTTGATACCCTAAAGCTGATCAAATAAGTCATCAATCTTGGGGAGAGGATACCTGTTCTTGATGGTGCCTTTGTTCAATTGTCGATATTCAATGCACATATGAAAGGAACCATCCTTCTTACGGACAAATAGAACTGGTGCACCCCATGGCGACTTGCTTGGTCTGATGAAACCCTTGTCTAGAAGGTCCTTCAACTGCTCTTTCAACTCTTTTAGCTCGACTAAAGCCATTCTGTAAGGAGGAATGAACATAAGCTGCGTGTCGTGTAGGAGGTCAATAAAAAAATCGATTTCCCTCTCGGGAGGAATACCCGGTAGATCATCAGGAACACTTTTGGATACTCATGTACTACTAGAACTAAATGGATAGGCGAGGTCTCGGACGTAGAATCCTTAACCCTAACTAGATGTTACACACAACCTTTGAAAATCATCTTTTTGGCCTGAAGGCAGGAAATGAAACGACCTACAGGCGCAGTTGAACTACCCTTCCATTTTAAGACTGGCTCACCCGGAAATCTGAACTCTACTGCATGGGTTCTATAATTAACGAAGGCATAACATGCATATAGCCAATTCATGCTGAGGATAATATCAAAATCAGTCATGGCTAACTCTACTAGATCTGCTGATGTGCTTTTCTGAAAGACTGAGATCGAGCAATTTCTATATACCCGCCGAGCTATAACTAAATCACCGACTAGAGTAGAGACTGAGAAGGGTTTTGATAAGATTTTGGTACTGACTTCGAAGCTACTATCAACATAGGGTGTAACAAAGGACAAAGTATCCCCTGGATCTAAAAAAGCATAAACATCAAGGTAGAAAACCCATAACATACCAGTAACCACTTCTGGGAAGTCCTCCTGCTCCTATCGGGATGCTAAGGCATAAAATCTGTTCTGGTGTTGTCCACCACCCGTACTAGTAGATGCGCCCTACTGAGATGGGTGTACTGGTGGAGCTGCTGGATTAGAAGCTGTGCCTCAGCCCCTATCATGGCCCTGTATAGCTGTCGGTCAGTCTCTAAGCATGTATCCGAGTTTCCCGCTCCCGAAGCAAGCACCTCTACCACCAAGCACTGACCCGTGTGTCTCCAGCCAAACAGGTCGCAAACTTGAATACTAGAATCTGCGTCCTGCTACTTTGACCCTCAGAGCCTGATGCTCGTCCCCTCCGATCGTGCCTAGGCCCGGATGGTAGAATCATGGTTGAAGATGCTGGCGTCGATGATCTCGGGTGGGACTGCTAATGGTGCCCATCACCTGTCCTCTACTGTGAGAACATAGTTATCTGTCTTGTCCCTCTGGCCTCTCTCCCTCTCTGATACGCCACCTCCATCTATTGAGCATACAACACTATCTGAGGGTAATCCTTATCCTGATAAAGCATGGAGGTCCTGCAATCCTTATCCAGGTAGTCCGCCATTCCATGTACAAATCGGCTCACTCGAGCCCTCTGATCCACCACAATCTCTGGGGCATACTTAGACAAACGGGTGAACTCTAAGGAATACTCTTGAACTGTCATGTTACCCTGCTTTAGATTCAAACAAACTCAGCCGCTTTTAGCTCCCTCATCTCACAAGGGAAGAATCAATCTAAAAAATCAACATAAAACACATCCCAACTGATAGGGCCTGCTCCTGCTGCCCTACTATCTTTCCCATGCTTGAACTAGATATGTGTAACCCCTTTTAGTTGTAAGAGGCTTAGTCAACACACTCCCTATTAGTCACCCCCATGACCTGGGTGACCTTCAGAATCTCTTCGATGAACTCATGTGGATCCTCATCCACCATTGACCATGTGAACTCCGAAGGGTTCATCCTCAAGAAGTATCTGACTCTAGCCGCCATCATATTCCCATTCTGAGGGAAATGCACCACTTCCTGTTGGTTGACCTGGAAAGTCAAGGCCTGTGCTAGCATCTGAATGGCCACCATGAATTTAGCGTGGGCAGCTGGCTCTGGTGCATGCTCCTCATGAGCTGGTGGGGTTTGTTGGTGCCCGTCTTCGTTGCCATCCTCGTGGCCATTTCCATTTTTCCTGCCGTTTACTCTACAGGGAGTCATGATTCTACAATCGCAAATAGCACGAGTTAGGAGGATAGAGAGACATTTTGCCGCACGACATAGATCATGAAAGAACGGAACATTTCCTAAATGTTTCATAGCCACTTCATCATAAGTGTGGCGCGCTTCACACCCATGAAAAAGACTCTACTTAAAGTAGCTTTCAAAAACCCTAGGATACTTCAAAACCTAATGCTCTGAAACCAAGTTTGTCATGACCCAAACATAGGCCCGGATCAAGACATTGGACAAGGAGCCCCGAGAGACTCCATGTCGACCCATGGCATGAACATACATCTAACTCAATCAATAAAGTGGAAGACTTGACATAATAAACATAATAGAAATCTCATCATAACATAACATCAAAGTCAGAAATCATATGATACACGACGAGCTGATTACTACATATAGCTTGAAAGCCTCCACATAACTAATGGGTTGATGGGACAACACCCCCAACTAACCCGACAAGTCAAGAAACTAAAATGACAAGATAACTGATATTGAATGGTCCTCGAGAGATTAGGACTCACCACAAAAGCTGGATGCTGACACCAAAAACCGACTAGTGATGGGGTTGACTCTAAAGATCGAAGCCTGTATCATAAAATGATACAACATAGTGTATGTTGTCAGTACGTGAAATGAACCAAGTATGCAAGATAAATAAAATGGACATTTAAAATACATAAAAGTTCATAAGTGTAGGACCACATGCTCATAACATAAATATCATAATGCAACGTATGGCTCGAGGTTTTCAAAACATTTGTAAATCATTGATAATCATACTTATGGAAGAAAAGCTTTATTAAACATGAATTGAGCCAATGTATATAATCATAATCATACATAAATTATGAGGAACAGTGGGAGATTCTTATAACTGACATACCCCATATGAGCACACATGGAGACCGACCTGTAAACCCCTAGTCAGGAGGGTGTTCATACCTTGCCAAGGGTAGAACCATGAAAGAGGTGTGATATAACTCATGAAATGCCCATTTGGGAAAAGGGGACAGTCACAAGGGAGGTCCCATCTTGACCTACCGTGGCACGTAGTTCTGACACTCGGGGTGAAACTTGGGCCCCGAACCCACACGATGTTAAATACTACTCCCAAAACATATATAGTTCTTCTCATAGGATAATATATATGAAATTTATGGACTAGTTAAATCAGGATAATTATAAGCATGCTTTAAAATATGTGAACTGCCATGAAATAAGACCCGTAATTTGGCCAAAATCATAAAACATAAATCATGAGGTTCATACATGTAAAAAATGTATATACTTGATATTCATAAATTCATGATGAGCATTTGAGAGAAATCATATCATAAGTCATAAATCATAATGGTCTAAGGAGGATAAAGATCATAATGAAATCATAACTTGATTTTTCAAAAAAGCATGGCATGCATAATTGGGCACAATTTGCTTTAAATCCGAATCTATAAATTTATATTTCAAATAGTGCTAGAATATGCCCATAGATCATAAAACATTATTTAATACACGAAGGGAAATAACCCATAATTATATCATAAGGTTTTCATAAGAATTGGGATAAAAACCCATAGAATCATCCCTAGAATTTCAAAAATTAGAGAGATATTGTTCATGGGTGTGAACAATTTCTCCCGTTCGTAACCCTACATACATGATAGGATTAGATTCTACCACTTCTCTAATTGCCCGAGGAAGAATTCAAGAAAAACTTGAAGGAGAATGAGCTTGATCACCTCTCTAGACCTTAACTCTTGCATGCATGGATAAAAATATCCTAAAATGAACTTACCCCTCTTAAAACTCATCATTCATAGCTTAAAATGATGTAGTTTAGGCTTTTAAATCATAGGAATTATGAAAAAGCCCTTACAAAATTAGCACAAAATAGCTAACTGCTAGTCCCAACGAGGGATTGGATGAGTCATTGCCTATTGTCGTCGAGTGCACTGCCATTTTTCCTCACAGATTCCCCACGAGGGACCTAGTGGATCTTCATTGGTGACCACGACTCGTGGTCTCCATTGTCCAAAAACCATTGACCCTTGACCAGTCTTGACCACGACTGACTCAACGAGTTGTGGGGTCTGACCATGACTCGTGGTCAGGCCCGTGGTGTCGTCAAATCACAAATTCAAGAAATGAAGACCATGACCTTACTACGAGTCACTTAACGACTCGTGGTCATCCCCACTGGTCAAGTAACGACCTGTTCTGTGATCTGGTGTATAATTTCCAGTTTTCTCAATTTCAATTCCCAGATCTGATCTTAGGGTTTATGGGGCATTACATGGACCCAAATTTGTGATCACCCAGTTTATGCCTTTATACCCTAGTAAGGTATATTTTTGTCACGCCCCACCTTGGGAGGCATGACTGGCACCTAGTGCCCTACTAAGATCTGAACTAACATACTGACTAAGCCTAGGCACTCCTGGTATAGGGTTACCCCTTAAATCAAGAAAACAACAGGCTATATCTCGGTTGTAAACACAACCCCCGACCGACAAAGCCTCATAGACACCTGTAAAAGAAAATCAGCTGGCTAAAAACAACAACAATTGGGGATCCTATGCGGGCCGACAAGACCACCATGATGTCTAATTATGACTGTAAGGTAAATCCCGAGCTATGCTAAACAATGGCCAACAAGGAATCTAATCTATCATCTAAAGGCCCCACATAACTAACATGTAAGCTAAAACACATATAGGCCCCACACGGCCAACAACAGCTAACCACATGAAAATAGAAACAATCTGCAAGCCTCTAGGAGTAATATGATTGCCGGGACAGCGCCTCGGCCTACCCATAAATTGTACAATCAAAAGGGTAACCTTCTATTTATAACTTCAAAGGAAAGGAGCCGACTCTTCTGGTAATCCCGGCTGGAAGCTAAGAGGGATCTGCTCCTCGTCTAATCGTACCTGAAGGCAAGTAATGCAGTGCCCCAAAAGGGCGTCAGTATAACATGTACTGAGTATGTAAGACCATAACTGTAAATAACTGAATATAGAAGATAAAACTGAAAAGGGCTAAAATAAAATAGATAGGAGTCATTCCTGAGTATATGAATTCTCTATTATCTAGTCTATCAATAACTAAAGCAAATAAGAACCTTACTTGGCCCCCATAAGCCAGAAGGTACAACCAGCATAGAACAACCCACCTGGGCCCCCCATAAGCCCTAGTGAGTACAGTTCAATCTATATACCCCTAACAAGGTCATAATGGGTCAACTAGTAACAATAGTCGTCCTACTAGTCCCCTGGGTCTGCAATTAAATCCGCTCGGCCCCTGACTGTAGCTGTGTCTGAGTCTAGTGGACTTTTGATATCTGCACCCCGAGCATCAGGCTCGTCGAGGGTGTGGTGCCGATACGCAATGTGTATAATAGTCCATCAATGGAATGGACTCTATGAGGACCTGGGACCCCATCTTCGTCCCTCGCGGATGACATGCTGCTTTTTCTGGAGCGACGTCATCTCGCCCCAGTCGGGCGTCGACATAGATAATAACCCTAGGGTTGGTCATGGAGGGCTGTATAGGCAAATCAAATCCCAAAGCGTGCATGGATTACTAGTCTCAGCTAATAACAACAACTATTCATGATTAACGTACTTCGGATTGTCTTACCGGGATTTAAACTAAATTATAATGCTATAGGAACTAACTTGCTGAAGAAAACTGCCTTAACATACCTCAATTTCCGATTTCTGATTAACTGGTAAATTCAATTCGTATTCAAAAGCTCTTCCCAACTGAAATCGTGTTACTGGAAGAATCGAACAAGTTTTAACACTAAATTCGGCGAAAATGAACTTTATATATAAATATTAACTATATTTCAACTTAATAGAAACATGGTCGAAAAGTCGTTATTTCTTGAAAGTCTAGAAGGGAGAAATGCTTACTTGAAGCATGTGATCGTATAGAAACTAGTTTGGCGTAATTCTGACGAATTTGGCTCGACGGGACGACAATTTTTCCAGGAAAATTTTGTGAAATAACTCCGTAGGGATACTCTCTATAGCCTTAAACTTCAATACCCAAGGTTAATCAGAGTTTGGATGGCATTTGGTAGCGTAATCGGACGAATTTCATTTGATTCCCTTCGTTCCCTGCAATCTTTGGAAATGATTTAAAACAAGGCACAACTTATATATATAGGAGCGCAATGAACCAGGGGACGCCTCACACCAGCCATCGCGACAAACTTGGTGTCGCACCGCGCCCTGCATCGCGCCAAGATGCTAGTGCGCCGCGCTAGCTGGTGCTCTACTGGCTGGTGCGTCGTGCTGGCCCTGTGCGGCCTGCCTCGCTCGACCCCATTTCCGAGGCTTCTTTACACGCATCGTACTCTATTTGTCTACTTAAAATTCATTCGTAGATCTACTATTCATTAACTTTTCATAGGGTGTAACATCCTGCCACCCTTAAGAACATTGGTCCTTGAATGTCAACTCGGTTTACCAGGATTTATCTCTTTTAGGACTATTATTCTGGAAAAATTTTAGCTGAGTCCCCCTTGTAACATGGACTATCTGAAAACCTTGAAACGTAAAAAATTCGAACATAGACGTCTCACGTAATACTATAACAAGTATTTCACAATAAAGCTGGAGTCAACTGAGCATTATATAACACAAATCATGAAACAGCAACTGAGTCAACAACTTACCTTAACTGCCTAATCTAGACTAGACCTGGAACAGATGTGGATATCTGGATTTCATATCATCCTCATCCTCCCAAGTCATTTCTTCTCTGTTCTTGTTCCTCCACAATACTTTAATAGAAGCGACATCTTTAGTCCTCAGCCTGCGCACCTGCCGATCTAATATATCTACTGGAACCTCTTCATAAGCTAACTCTTCAGTGATTTGGACATCCTCAACTGACTCGGGAGGGATCTCCTATGCACTTTCGTAGCATCAATACATGAAAGACTGGGTGAACAGATTCTAATTCTGAAGGGAGACCTAGCTCATACGCCACCTGGCCTATCCTTCGTTGGATTTGATATGGTCCAATAAACCTTGGGCTAAGCTTGCCCTTCTTACCAAATCTCATCACGCCCTTCATCGGCGAAACCTTTAGGAATACCCAGTCACCCACATCAAATTTTAAGTTCCTCCAACACACATCAGCTTAGGACTTTCGGCGGCTCTGAGCTGTTAAAAGGCGTTCTCTGATAAGTTTCACCTTCTCTTCTGACTGGTGAATAATATTTGGCCCAATCAATCCCGATTCTTCTACCTCGAACCAACCAACTGGGGATCTGCACTTCTTTCTATATAAAGCTTCATAAGGCGTCATCTGAATTGCTGAATGGTAACTGTTGTTATACGTAAATTCAATAAGTGGCAAGTGCTCATTCCAGTTGCCTCCGAAGTCTAACACGCACGCCCGTAGCATATCTTCGAGCGTCTGAATTGTGCATTATGCTTGCCCATCTGTCTGAGGATGGAAGGCTATACTCAAATTAACCTGTGTCCCCAAACCTTTTTGGAAGGATTGCTAGAATTTAGTTATGGACTGTGTCCCTCTATCGAAAATAATCAATAACAGAACACCATGCAATCAGACTATCTCTCTGACGTAGAGCTTGGCATAATCCTAAGCTGAGAAAGTGGACCTAACTGAAAGAAGATGAGCTGACTTTGTCAACCTATCAACGATGACCCATATAGAATCAAATTTACGCCTGGTACGAGGTAACCCTGTAACAAAGTCCATATTAATCGCCTCCCATTTCCACATAGGCACTGTTATTTCTTATGTCAATCCACCGGGTTTTTGAAGTTCAGCCTTCACCTGCTGGCAATTAGGACATTGAGCGAAAAATTCTGCTACTTCCTTTTTTGTCCCCGACCACCAATAAATTTCTTTTATATCATGGTACATCTTTGTTGAACCTAGATGAAGAGAATAATGGGAATAATTTACCTCGCCCATAATCTGCTGGCAAAGCCCTGTCGCATCTGGCACACAAAGGCGGCCCCTATACCTCAAAACTCCATCTCCAGTTACCTTGAAATCTTCTACTTCCCCTCGCTAAGCTTTACTCCTGAGTTGAACTAGGTTAGGATCTTCATACTGCCAATCTTTCACTTCTACCACCAGTGATGACACTGTAATATTCTGGATTACTACCCCACTGTCTCCTGAATCTACTATACGGATGGCCAGATTCACTAACTGAATGGCCAAATTCACTAACTAATGTAATTCTCAAGCTAGTTCCCACTGTTCTAGCCTCAAGTATGCTAAACTCCCCATAGATTTGCGACTGAGGGAATCTGCTACAGCATTAGCTTTTCCCGGATGATACAAAATATTTACATCATAGTCTTTCAATAATTCTAACCAGCGGCACTGCCACAGATTCAACTCTTTTTATGTGAAGATATACTGGAGGCTCTTGTGGTTAGTGAAAATATCTACATGAACGTTGTACAGATAGTGCCTCCATATTTTTAAAGGCATGGATGACCACGGCTAATTCTAGGTCATGGGTGGGCTAGTTCTTTCCATGCTTCCTTAGTTGTATCGAAGCATAAGCAATTACCTTACCATGATGCATCAGAACACATCCTAACCCGACACCCAAAGCATCGTAGTACACTGCGTAACCATCTGATCCTTCTGGAAAGGCTAATACTGGTGCTGAGGTCAGTTTGTTTTTCAGCTCCTAAAAACTCTGTTCACATGCTTCCGTCTAGTGAAATTTGGTTTCTTTCTGAGTTAACTTAGTCAAAGGCACCGACAGAGTAGAAAACCCTTCTACAAACCTCCTGTAGTAATCGACTAATCCCAAGAAAATGCGTACCTCGGTTGGAGTTGTCGGCCTACGCCATGTTTTTACCGCCTCAATCTTCTAGGAGTCTACCTGGATACCAACTTCTGACACAACATGACCCAAAAAGGCCACAAAATTCATCCAAAACTCACACTTGGAAAATTTTGCATATAACTGATGATCTCTGAGAATCTGGAGCACTGTCCTGATGTTCTGCTTCTGAGCGGGAATACACCAGAATATCATCAATAAATGCAATCACAAATAGGTCCAGATACGGTCTGAAAATATTATTCATCAAGTCCATAAACACCACTGGAGCATTCGCCAACCCAAAGGACATGACTAGAAATTCAAAGTGGCCATATCTTGTCCAGAAAGTAGTTTTTGGAATCTCTTTCCCAAACTCGAATCTGATAGTACCCAGATCTTAAATCAATCTTGGAAAAACACTTTGCCCCCTGTAGTTGGTCAAAAAAATCATCTATTTTGGGAAGCGGGTACTTATTTTTGATAGTAACTTTATTTAACTACCGGTAGTCTATACACATATGGAGGGAGCCATCCTTCTTTCTCACAAATAAAACTGGCACGCCCCATAGTGAAGTACTCGGCCTGATGAAGCCCTTATCTATAAAATCTTTGAACTGCTCCTTTAATTCCCTGAGCTCTGCAGGAGCCATCCAGTACGGAGGAATAGATATAGGTTGTGTACCTGGTAATAAGTCAATTGCAAAGTCGATTTCCCATTCTTAGGGAATACCAGGAAGTTCATCTGGTAATACATCTGGGAATTCATTAACCAGTGGAATAGATTGAAGAGTGGGAGATCCTGCTTGGATATCATGAACCCTGACAATATGATAAATACATCCCTTTGCTATCAATTTTCTAGCCCCAAGATAGGAAATAAACCTACCTTTTGGCGTAGCCGCACTACCTTTCCACTCCCATACAATCTCCTCTGGGAAGTGGAATCGGACAGTTTTGGTCCAACATTCGATATTGGCATAGCATGGCACCAGCCAGTCCATACCCATAATTGCATCAAAATCAATCATCTCTAATTCTACCAAATCTGCTAAAGTCTGGCGGCCAACGACCTCTACTGTGCACCCTCAGTAGACCCTCTTAGCTATAATGGAATCACCGACGGGGGTAAACACTGAAAAAGGTCGTTGAAGAAATTCCGGCATAATACTGAACTTATGAGCCATTAACGGTGTAACATAAGATAAAGTGGAGCCTGGGTATATCAAATCATATATGGAATGAGAGAAAATGTCCAGCATACCTATCACAACATCTGATGACGACTCTGACTCCTGTCACCCCGGTAAAGCATATGTGCGATCTGGACTGGTACTTGAACTAGAAGCCCCTGATCTGCCTCGGCCTCTACTGGCTGGAGCTGAGGGCCTGCGCCCTGTTGGAGGGGATGGGGCACATGACCCCACCGAAGATCTATCCTGTCAATCTCGATTGCCTTGACCTCAAGCCGAATAGTCCCTCATCCGATGACCCTCTTTTTCACATGCATAACATACCGTAGAACCATACCTGCATGCCCCAAAATGACGTCGGCTAAAAATAGGGTAAAGTGGTACAGTAAATATGCTCTGCTTCGACCCCCTCTGCTATTGTGATCTTGGTAACCGTAAGCTCTCACCGGGCCCTGGCTATCCCCGATGACTAAACCTGCTCCCTTACTGCTGTTGTGGAGGTGGGGGTCTGGGTGGCTTGTCTGATTATCATGGTCTAGGTCCACCTTGGGACTCTGTCTGCATATCACTAGGTCTAGTCCTGCGGCGCTGCTCCTGAATTGCCCTCTCTATCCCTCGCTGCCACTGTTGGATCCCCTCAATATTCTGGGCAAATTCCTAAACACGAGTAATATCCATGTCCTCTCACAAGGTAGCTGTGATACAGGTCTCCACGTATTCTGGATTCAGCCCCATAATAAACCGGTGCACCCTGGCTGGCATAGTACCCACAAAGGCCGGTGCATATCGGGCAAAGGAATCTCATCTCATAGCATATTCTCGAACATTCATCGAACCCTACATCAGGTGTAAAAACTAATCTACCCTAGCATGGTGGATCTCCCGTGGCAAATAATGATCTAAGAAAGCCTCTAAGAAACTGGGCCAAGTCAGTGGGGAAACATCTCTACCTTGGGACCTTTCCGAGCTCTCGTACCATAGTACTGCAATGTCCCGCAATCAAAACACTTCTAGGTCCACTGATTTCGTAGGGGTGGCATGCATTACCCTGAAAATTCACTGCAACTGGTCCAGTAAATCCTGAGTGTCCTCAACCCGATCTGTCCTTGTGAATTGCGGGGAACTCAGTGCAAGGAACTCTTGGACCCTCGAGCTACCAGGCCCTCCTGAAGATTCTGCAACCACCGGTACCATGGGCTGACACTGTGCGGCCATCATCTGAGTCAACATAACAACGACACTCTTAACCTCCTGGTCGGACGGTATTGTTATAGGTACTGTTAGAGGGGGTGCCGACATATTTGTTGCTCCAAGCGGCTCCTAGCGTGGTGGAGAATGCTGGGGAGATCGAGATGAAATCTCCCTATCGCCCTCAGATCAAGCTGACACTGACCGAGGCATGCTGCTAGTGCCCTCTCCTGCTGCCACATCCGATCTCCTGCCAATCATAGGGTGTTGCGGGTCTGAGATTTCTCTGTAGACAAAAAGAATATGGTAAACTTAGGGATTCAACCCTATACCGTACAGCTCTATAGCACGACTAAATAAGGAAGAAGAGTAACCATCCTAACATGCCTCGCAGCCTCCTTCCTATAGTATGTGGTGCACAACACATCTATGGACAAGACTCTACTTAGCACGGCTTGGCAGACTCCCTGGGATACAACCTGCTCGGATACCAAGTTTGTCACGCCCCACCTTGGGAGGAATGACTAGCACCTATTGCCCTGCTAGGATCTGAACTGACTTACTGACTAAGTCTAGACACTCCTGGTGCAGTCTTACCCCTAAAATCAAGAAAACAACGGGTTATATCTCGGCTGTAAATACAGCCCCCAACCGAGAAGGCCTTATAGCCACTTAAAAAAGAAAACCAGCTAGCCAGAAACAATAATGGGGGATCCTATGCGGCTCGACAAGACCATCATGATGTCTAGTTATGACTGTAAGGTAAATCCAAAGCTATGCTAAACTATTGCCGATAAGGCTGCTAATCTATCAGCTAAAGGCCCCACATGGCCAACATGTAAGCTAAAACACATATAGGGCCTACACAGCCAACAATAGCTAACCACAGGAAAATAGAAACAATCGCAAGCCTCTAGGAGTAATATGATGGTCGGGACAGGGCCTCGACCTACACATAAACTGTACAATCAAAAGGGTAAACCTTCTATTTATAAGCTTCGAAGTAAAGGATCAGACTCTTCTGCAAATCCTGGCTGGAAGCTAAGAGGGAAGTGCTTCTCGTCTAATTGTACCTGCAAGAAAGTAATGTAGCGGCCCAAAAGGGCGTCAGTACAACATGTACCGAGTATGTAAGACCATAACTATAAATAACTGAATATAGAAGATAAAACTGAAAAAGGACTGAAAGAAAAGGGATAGGAGTCATACCTGAGTAGTTGGATTCTCTATTATCTAGTCGATCAATAACTAAAGAAAACAAGAACCTTACCTGGGCCCCATAAGCGGGAAGGTACAACCAGTATAGAACAACCTACCTGGGGCCCCCATAAGCCCTGGTGAATACACTTCAATCTATATACCCCTAATAAGGTCACAATGGGTCAACTGGTGACTATAGCCGTCCTGCCAGTCCCCTGGGTCTACAACTGAGCCTGCTCGGCCCCTGACTGTAGTTGTGTCTGAGTATAGTGAACTCCTGATATCTGCACCCCAAGCACCAGGCTCATTGGGGGTGTGGTGCCGATACGGCAGGTGTATAATAGTCCAGCAACGGAATGGACTCTATGAGGACCTGGGACCCTATCTTCGTCCCTCGCGGACGGTATGCCGCTCTTTCTGGATCAACGTCATCTCACCCTTGGCAGGCGTCGACACAGCTAATAACTCTAGGGTTGGTCATGGAGGGCTATATAGTCAAATCAAATCCCAAACCGTGCATGGATTACTAGTCTCATCTAATAACAACAACTATTTACGATTAACGTACTTCCGATTGTCTTACTGGGATTTAAACTGATAATGCTATAAGAACTAACTTTCCCAAGGAAACTCCCTTAACATACCTCAATTGTCGATTTTTGAATAACTGGTAAGTTCCAATTCGTATTCAACAGCTCTTCCCAACTGAAATCGTGTTATTGGAAGAATAGGACTAGTTTTAACACTAAATTTGGCAAAAAGGAAACCTTTATATATAAATATTAACTATATTTCAACTTAATGGAACACGGTCAAAAACTCGTTATTTCTCGAAAGTCTAGAAGGGAGAAATGCTTACTTGAAGCTTGTGATCGTATAGAAACTAGTTTGGTGTAATTCTGACGACTTTGGCTCGGTGGGACGACAATTTTCCAGGAGAATTTTGTAAAAATAACTCTGTAGCGATACTCTTTATGGCCTTAAACTTCAATACCCAAGGTTAATCAGAGTTTGGATGGCATTTGGTAGTGTAATCGGACGAATTTCATTTGATTCCCTTTGTTCCCTAACCTCTCTGGCCACTGCAATCTTTGGAAATGATTTAAAACAAGGCACAACTTATATATATATATATATATAGGAGGGAAAGGCACCAGGGGGCACCTCGCGCCAGCCATCGCAGCAACCTTGGTGCTGCATCGCGCCCTATATCGTGCCAAGGTGCTGAGGCGCTGCACTGGCTGGTGCTCTGCCGGCTAGCGCGTCGCGCTGGCCCTTTGCAGCCTGGCCTCTCTCGACCCAATTTTTTAGGCTTCTTTACACGCGTCATACTCTCTTTTTCTACTTCAAATTCACACGTACGTCTACATTTTTTTAACTTTTCATGGGGTATGACATTTGGGTCCTATCAATGGGGTGTATACATCGAACTCCATGTCTAGCTCATGTGGTTATATGTCAGTTATAGACTCTCCCACTAGCCAGTACAGTTTCTTTTTAGTTAAGCTTAGTTCAGTTTAGCTCAGATCAGTATCTCAAATTCAAGACATGTCTATGACCATCAGTCAGGGTCACTATTGGTCATATCAGTTATACTTCAGTTGTATCAGTTTCCAGCATTTCAGTTGGTCATTACATATCATTATAGTTTAGTTACTTGTTCTTCATGTTTATATTATCTCTCACTTACTTAGTATATTCAAAGTACTGACGCATACCTTCTATGTTGTATCGTATCATGATACAGATGCAAGTTCTCAGCCCTAGCACCGTCAATAGACTTTCCTTAGGCGATACCAGCAGAAGCTTTTGGTGATTCCTCATCTTTTGAGGTCAATATTTATTTTTTAATTATCTTCTTTCAGTTATACTTTAGAGTTAGCTGGGGGCTTGTCCCAATAACTCATCATTGGTAGATGGCTTTCATACATAGACTCAGATATTCAGTATTGTTTTAAGATATATCTACTTTTGTCAATTCAGTTTGTCTTGAGTTATTTTATTTATTTAAAGCTTCGCTTATGATTACTCAATTTACCAGTGTTATTATAGACCATAGGTTGACTTGGGGTTACTTGTGACTCCAAGTACCGTTTCTTGTCTAAGTTAGAGACTCGAATCGTGACAAGCTTGGTATCAGAGCACTAGACTTAGAGTACCCTAGGATGTCTGAAAGTCGTGTCAAGTATAGTCCTTTTCATGGGTGTGAAGCATGCCACACTTATGACAGGGGAGGCTACAAGACGTTATTAGGAAAACTCTCTTTTGTTTATACTCCTTATCGTGCGTTGAAGTTCTATTCCATAAACGTTCTCCTAACTCGTGCTACATTTTGTTTCGGTGAAGCTATTCCTCCAAGACGCTGAAATGGAAGAAGAGATGGCAACACTAACAGACCTTCCCCACCAGCTCCAGCAGCCCCTCAGGATAATTAAGTGTCCTCAACAGAGTTCCAAGCGGCAATCCAGCTGTTGAATCAGACAGTAATAAACCCAGTGAACTAGTAGGTGGTTCCAGTAAACTCAAACGGGTCTGCAGCAGCTACCAGAGTTCGGTACTTCACCCGCATGAACCCTCCATCCTTTCATGGATCCAAGGTGGGAGAGGACCCACAGGAGTTTGTAGATGAGGTGCAAAAGATCACCTGGATTATGGGTGTTAGTTCCATAGAGAGTGCCGATCTAGTCGCCTACCAGTTGAAAGGTGTGGCACAGATTTGGTACAATCAATTGAAGGAGGGGAGACCAACAGGAGCAAAACTGATAGAGTGGAAAGAGTTCACCATAGCATTCTTAGACGGTTTCTTCCCTCAAGAGTTAAGGGAGGCTAAGGTTGTTGAGTTCATGAATTTGAAGCAGGGCAACAGGACAGTAAAGGAATATGCATTGGAGTTCATGCGGCTCCGGAGATGGTACCCAAACCAAGGGCTTGCATGCTTAAGCTTGTCAATGGAGTATCAAACCTGGTACTTAAGGAGTGCAGGACTTTGATTTTCATAAAAGATATTAACCTCTCCAGCCTCATTGTTCATGCCTAGCAGATTGAGGAAGAAAAGTTGAAAGACATGGAACAAGAGAATAAGAGGGCTAGAACTAGTCAACCAGATTATGGCCATAGAGGTCTGGAGGTAGTAGCCGCCCACAGCAGTAGTAGAGGATTCCAACACCGATTTCAGCCAGCACCCTTTCTTTCCGGTCCCGCAAGGATCAAAAGGGTGGAGCATCTGGCTCTTAGTCCTAGAGTCTCAGCGCTAGCAACCGCTACCTAGTTTGACCTAAGTGTGGCAAGAATTATCTAGGTCAATGTCTCCAGGGAAAAGAGGGTTTCTTTGGTTGTGGACAGCTAGGTCAACGGTTAATGGAATGTCCATCGGCAGGACGGGGGAGATCACAGTCTACCACTTCAGCAGCTCGAGCAGGCTGACCAGCTCAGCAGGCCAACACTTCATGTACGAATGGAAGTCAGCACCAAAACCTCTTTTATGCTTTGTCCTCTCATCTGGATCAAGATAGCTCACCTGACATGGTCACAGGTTTGTTATGCCTCTTTCACCTAGATATGTATGCCCTACCAGATCCAGGAGCCACACTATTATTCGTGACTCCCTATGTAGCTGTCCGGTTTGAAATCAGTCTAGAAGTCCTCTCAGAACCATTCTTAGTCTCTTCCCCAGTTGGTGAGTCAATTAGATTCAACCAGGTGTATAGAAACTACCTAGTCTCAATATTGAATAAGGTCATTCCAGTTGATCTAGTAGAGTCAGACATGGTCGATTTCGATCTCATTCTTGACAAGGATTGGTTACACTCTAGTTATGCCTCAATCTACTGTAGAACTAGAGTCGTTAGATTTTAGTTTCCAAATGAGCCAGTTTTAGAGTGGACGGAAAGTAGTTCAGCGCCTAAGGGTTTGTTTATTTCCTACGTTAAGGTAAGGAAGCTTATTGCTAAAGGGTGCATTTATTACCTAGTTCGGGTCAAAGATTCAAGCTCTGAGACCCCAACTATCCAGTCAGTTCCAGTTGTCAGCAAATTCCCTGACGTGTTTCCCGAAATCTTCCCGAAGTCCATCCCGAGCGAGAAATAGACTTCGGCATCGAACTTCTTCCAGAAACTCAGCCCATCTCCATCCCTCCTTATAAAATGCTCTAGCTAAGCTTAAGGAGTTAAAGGAGTAGCTAAAAGACCATCTTGATGAAGGTTTCATCAGGCCAAGCATCTCTCCATGGGGTGCTCTAGTGCTATTCATGCGAAATAAAGATGGTACTCTCAGAATGTGTATCGATTACCATCAATTGAATAAAGTTACAATTAATAACAGGTATCCCATACCCATGATTGATGACTTCTTCAATCATCTTTAGGAACCAGTTGTTTAACCAAGGTAGATCTCGGGTTGGGGAATCATCAACTTAGAGTCAGAGAATGTGACATACCAAAAACTACCTTTTGAACTCGGTATGTTCACTATGAATTTGTGGTTGTCCTTTGGACTAACTAATATCCCTGTAGCTTTCATGGACCTAATAAATAGGGTTTTCAAGAAGTATCTAGACATGTTCGTCATTGTATTCATTGATGACATTCTGGTATACTCCAGAAATGAGGAAGAACATGCTAACCATATGAGGATAGTGTTACAGATGCTCAGAGACCGCCAGTTGTTCGCTAAATTTAGAAAATGTGGATTCTGGTTGAAGTCTGTGACATTCCTTGGTCACGTGGTCTCGAGTGAGGGTATTCAGGTAGATCCTCAAAAGATAGCAGTGGTGAAAAACTGGCCAAGACCTACTTCCCCAACCGACATCAGAAGTTTCCTGGGCCTATTCGATTATTAAAGATAATTTATAGAAGGATTTTCCTCTATTGCATCTCCTATGACTAAGTTAATGTAGAAATAGGTGAAGTTTTAGTGGTCAGATGCGTGTGAGAAGAGTTTCACTCACTATCGCTCCAGATTTAACCTTACCGGAAGGAACAGGTGGGTGCGTGGTATATTGTGATGCTTCCAGAGTGGGAGTCGACTGCATTTTGATGTGGGGGGTAAGGTGAAAGCTTATGCCTCCAAACAACTCAGGGTTCATGAAATGAACTATCTGACTCATGACCTTAAGTTGGCAGCAGTGGTGTTTGCATTGAAAATATGGAGGCATTACCTTTATGGGGCTCACGTGGTTGTTTTCATTGATCATAAGAGCCTTCAGTAGGTGTCAATCAGAAAGACTTGAATCTTCATCAAAGAAGGTGGTTGGAGCTATTGAAGGACTACGACATGAGTGTGTTATACCACCGGGGCAAGGCCAACGTGGTGGCTGATGCCCTAAGCAAGACATCCATGGGGAGCGTGGCTCATGTTGAAGAGAGCAGAAAAGAATTGGCAAAGGATATTCATAGGTTAGCTTGGTTAGGAGTGTAATTGGTTGATTCAGCTGAGGGAAGAGTAGTAATGCAAAGTGGATCAGATTCCTTCTTAGTTGTTGAAGTTAAGTCAAAGTAGGATGAAGATCCCATACTGCTTAAACTAAAAGAAGCAGTTCTCAAAAAAGAAGTGGAGGCTTTCTCCAAAGGGGGAGATCGTGTGCTCTGTTACTAGGGTAGACTATGTGTATCGGATGTAGGTGACTTGAGATAACATATACTGGTGAAAGCACATAGTTCCAGATATTATATCCACCCAGGTGCCATTAAGATCTACGGGATATTTACTGGTGGAACGACATGAAAAGAGACATTGTAGAATTTGTGGCTAAGTGCACGAACTACTAGCAGGATAAGGTGGAACATCAGAGACCTAGGGGTATGAATCAAGATATCAGCATACCCACATGGAAGTGGGAAGAAATGGATATTAACTTTATTACAAGTCTATCTCGTACTCGTCTGTAGCATGACTCAATTTGGGTGATAGTAGATCAGATGACTAAGTCAGCATATTTCCTCCCAGTTAAAACTACAGACTCAGCTGAGGATTACACTAGGCTATATATCTGGGAGCTAGTCAGACTGCATGGGGTGCTCTTGTTTATCATTTTACATAGAGGTACTGATATCGTCGAAATTACATCTCACAATTGAGATATAAGCGGTCGATTGTCAAATATAGAACCCAACAAAGGTTGAGGTCGATCCCACAGGGAATATGGAAAGAGCTTAAGTTAATGCGAATAACTATTGCTATTTATTTACTTATTTCCAAAGGGGAAAATATAGAATAATAAACAATGTAAAATTACTAAATATTGAAATCAAATTTGGTTTGTATTTAATTAACGATTTGACTAGGATTGTGTTCCCCAAGATTTCATAACCACAAGGCTTATACACTAGTAATCTATTCCGGTTTTTAACATGCAATATTGGTAAGTTAGGTTCACCTAAATGGTTGGTCCCCTATCTAGTTGAGTTTTACTATGTAACTTGGTCCGTATATGGGTGTACTTTAGTTGACCCTTATCCTTAATATCGGATTAGCTATCCGCGGACAAGTTCAAGCTATTAGATGAGGGTTGATAGCCTCAAATCTCCATTGTTAATCCCTTTTCCCATTCTTTATCTCGTTGGTCCAGTAAGTAAGTATAAGGCAAGTCCTAATGTTGGCAACCGTCAAAAATCAATCAAAATGAAGGGAAAAACAATACATGCATAAAACCCTGTTCAAGAATCACTATGTATTTTTACCAATGTGCGTTAATTCATCTTGGTTCCCACAAATCTAGTTTATGAGTTTAGCTACTCATAATTGTATTATCACAATCACAAAATATTGAAGAAATCATACTTGCAACTTACAAATTATTATAGAATAAAAACCACGTAGATTGAATAAAACTCCAATGTTGCTTTTGTTTCTTGAATCAAGAACAATTGTATGAAAATCACTCGAAAAATCATTCCTGAATCTTCTCAGAATCATCTCCTAAAAATAAACCTAAATTGGGTATTTATAATTCTAAGAAATTCTTTTCCTAAATAAAACTGGAAACTAGGTCGGCAGTGGCAACGGGCTAGGTGACGGGTCGCTAGGCCTTCTGACGAGTCGTTCTTTGCTTACATTAGTCGTCCTGAACATTGCACCCAATTGTGGAAAAGGGTTACCTAACGACTCGTCGTGACCCTCATGGATTGACTCCTTCAAAAACTTCAGTGCACTTCACGGATAGTTCCAGTGGCTTGCCAACTAGTCGTTTCATCTCATGACGACTCGTTATGTCTGTCGTCAACTTCACTGGCCACTTTGTTGAAATTTTCTCTTCAAATCTTAATGATTGACCTCACGACTCGTTACTAGTTGTAATGAGTCATTCCTCCAACTCGTCAAGTACACTGCCTTGATTCTTCCAAACTCCAACTTTTGCCCATGCCTTAAGCAATGGGTCGTGCCTCCTGCCAACGACTCGTTAAGTGCCCGGCAATCACCTTTCAGTTATTTTTAGCATTAATTTGACCAAATTCACTTCCAAACCTATTTTCCTGCATATTAAGCACAAAACACATCATACCCATATAAACATACCTAGAATGTTCATAATTTTTTGGTTTTAAGTGTCGAAAGTGCCGTAAAATCATGGCACATCAGGTACCCAGTTTACCTCACATTTCTGGATGTCATTTCAGAAAAGACTCGATACCCAGGTCAAATTCCGCAAAGCTTTTCACCTTCAGACAGATGGACAAGATGAGTGGACTATTCAAACCTTAGAAGATATTCTAAGAACTTTGTGATCTATTTCAAGGGAAGTTGGGATGATCACTTGTCTCTCATTTTGTTTTTATGCAACAACAGCTACCACTCCAGTATTCAGATGGCGCCGTTTAAGGCATTATATGGTAGGAGGTGTAGGTCTCCAATAGGGTAGTTTGAAGTTGATGAAAGCTACCTTTATAGGGTCAGACTAAGTTCATGAAGTTATACAAAAGGTGCAACATATCAGGGAAAGGTTGAAAACAGCGCAAAGCCGACAGAAATCCTATGCTAACTTAAGGAGGAGAGAGTAAAAATTTGTTGTAGATGATTGGGTTTACTTGAAAATTTCACCCATGAAGGGGGTGATGAGGTTTGGAAAGAAAGGGAAACTTAGTCTGAGATATTTAGGACCCTACAGGATTCTGAGGTGAATTGGTAGTGTGGCATATGTGTTAAAATTACCTCCAGAGTTAGCATTTGTGCACCCAATCTTCTATCTGTCACTATTGAAGAAGTGCATCATTGATCCAACTTCAATTGTGCCACTAGACAGTGTGGTAGTGAAGGATATTCTCTCTTACTAGGAGGTCCTAGTTCATATCCTAGACCATCAGGTTCATAAGCTGAGAAACAAGAAAGTCGTTTAAGTGAAAGTCTTGTGGAGAACCGGCTAGTTCAGGGAGCCACATGGGAGCCAGAAGCAGACATAATGGCTAAATACCCTCATTTATTCTCTTCCAGTTTAGTTCCAGCATTAGGTACTAAATTCCTCCTCAATTCTCTATTTCGTTCTGTACCTATCAGCTCTAATCGGATTTTCAATATGCATCATAGTAGCATCAACTCAGTTAACATGTTTAAATTAGTTTGGAGTCAATCATTCCTTCAGAAATCAGTTCATAGCTCAATTTGGGAATTGCAGCTCTTGTCCCAGTTTTCCAACAGTTTTAGCCATCATTCAAGGACGAATGATCCAAAGGGGGAGATATTGTAACACCCCGATACATTCCTAGACTGAACTCAGACTCAACAAATTAAACTAGAAATTTTTGCCTCAGAATGACCGAGACAAAAAGTCATTGTCAGCTCCAATGACCAATTGTCTAGGTCATGGTTATCCCTGCCATGATCCTTCGGGAACCAACGGGACAAGGAACGATAGGTTGTGAGGCGCAATGAGTCGTCCTTTCACTCATTGTATTCCCAGTTCAGAGATCAATTTTTGCGCTTTCCCGGAACCCATGAGTCGTACAACGAGTCATCATTTGAAGTAATGACTCTTGAGGTGACTCATTTGTTGAAGCCTAGAGAATGTTGAAAATTTCCTTCTAATAGCAACAAGAGGCAATGACAACCTGTTGTAACGCACAACAAGTAATTGTTTCCATCTGTGGAAACAAGTCCAGGGATCCTCAGAATTTTCCAATGGAGATGACGAGTCGATACAATGACTCGTTGGTTCTACCAACGAGTCGTTGTGTTTCTCATTATTGAGTTTCCTAATATTTTCTACCAGTGACAACAGGAGGTACCAATGAACCATTGGTTCTTCAAATGAGTCATGGTCCCCACCTGTTGCCAATTCTAGAAAGCCCTAGGTTTGAGCCTAGGACAGACAACTGGTCCCAATGAGTCATGGTGTAAACCAATAACTCGTTGAGTGACCTGTTGGTCCCTGTCGGGTAGTTTTTCTAATTTTCTCCCAGGGTTATTTTTTAACTTCCCACCTTTTTAATCCCTAAACTATGTCATTTTGGGTTATATTCAGGGAATTTAGAGGGGTAATCGGCATTTATACTTCATTCCTCTCATTCCCTCAGAAGTTAGATCGTAGAACTTTTTCAGAATAACTCAAAGCAGAAGAAAGTATTCAACTTTTCTTCTCAAATTTTCTCAAGGGTTTCTTCTAGGGTTTTCATCACCAGGTATGTGAGAATTTAACAAGGGAATTGTCCTTCCCTTGTGCCCCCAAAATTCATCTAAATTTCTTATTAGTTCTAGGCCTTGAGTTTCGAATGTGAATAAATTTTTAGCCAGATTCTGTCTATATCATGTGGAATATTGTTCATGTTAATTGTTACTATATGTTCACTACCTAGCTATCATGTTGATACTTGTTCTTGTAAAGATGGTTTTAGCCCTAGCTTTGGAATGCAGTAAATTAGAGTCTTGCATATTTGATAAGTTATTTATGTTGCTTGATTCTATCATTGTTGGGATTCTCATGTTATTAATATCAGTTGAAATCTCAGTTAGTTGTATGCTAGTCCAGTTTCAGTCAGAATATTAGCATTTTCAATATTTTTAGAAATGTTAGCTGATCGGTTTGACTATAGTCTTTTCTTGAGGTGTCAGTAGTGCCTCCCTTATATAAGTTATCAGACTCAGTTATCAGCTATCAAATATTAGTTGTTCTTTAGATGGTTATGATGCTTCCAGATAATTAGCTGTGGCTAGTCTTAGAACACTAGTTATAGAATTCAGTCTGATAAGAATCTCAAGCTACTTCCAAATAAGTATCCCTGATTTAGTCTTGGATCTTAGTTTTGAGCTATCAACTTAGCAATTAGATTAGGACTATCCAGTGGGAGTAGGACTTAGCACCAAGAAGACTGAGGTTCCAACGCACTCAAGTTCCCAGAACTACATTGCCACCATATGTTATTTTATTGGCTTTATGGCCCCAAATTTGTGATCACCCAGTTCATGCCTTTATACCTTGGCAAGGTATATTGGGTCCTAGCGATGGGGCGTATATATCAAATTCTACGTCTAGCTCACGTGGTTATATGTCGGTTATAGACTCTTCCACTAGTCAGTACAGTTTCAGTTTAGTTTAGTTTAGTTCAGTTTAGCTCAGATCAATATCTCAGATTTAGGACATGTTTATGACCATTAGTTAGGGTCACTATTGGCCATATCGGTTATACTTTAGTTGTATAAGTTTCAAGGATTTTAGTTGGTCATTAGATGTTATTACAGTTCAGTTACTTGTTCTTCATGTTTATATTATCTCTCACTTACTTAGTGCATTCAAAGTACTGATTCATACCTTCTATGATGTATCATATCATGATATAGACGCAGGTTCTCAGTCCCAGCACTGTCAATAGGCTTTGCTCAGGCGATACTAGCAGCGGCTTTTGGTGAGTCCTCATCTTTTGAGGATGATATTTATTTTTCAGTTATCTTCTTTCAGTTAGACTTCAGAGTTAGCTGGGGTCTTGTCCCAGCAACTCATCATTGGTAGATGACTTTCAAACATAGACTCGGATATTCAGTATTGTTTTCCGATATATGGACTTTTGTTAATTCAATTTGCCTTGAATGCTTTTATTTATTTAAAGCTTCTGTTTATGATTACTCAGTTTACCAGTGCTTTTGAGTAGCAAACGATGTTCCTCTTCTCGTACCTTTGAATCCACAAGTACCAGAGGAGGACCAATAAACTACTCGACCCCGTACATCTGTAACAGTGACAATGGTATTATTGAAACTTTCTTGAACGTGAATAACTCCCTTTGGTATTCTACGTGCACCCTTACGTGAACCAATACGTCCATTCCTACGCGAACTAAATTTCGGTATAGCTTTTGCCATATTTTATCATCTCGTAAATATGAGTCAAAGATATATGGGTATATCCATTTCATGTCAAAACAGATTCTTTATTTGTACATTGACTCTTCTGGCAATTCTGATTATCCCTGTCTTTGTTTATGTCTCAGGGTTGGAACAAATTACTATAATTCATCCCCGTCTATGGATTAGTCAACATTTTTCACAAATTTTATGAACGGAAGCTCTTATTTTCATATTTCTCATTCCTTACCTTAATTTTGAATCCATAGACCATGAGTTGGCTTGGGGTTACTTGTGACTCTAGGTACCGTGTCTTGTCCAAGGTATAGACTCGGGTCATGACTATTTACCAGCTATCTAATTAAGAAGTGATTCTTCCTATACTGTTACTTATTAATGTTAGTTAATAATTATTAAACACGTAATCCTGCCTCAATCAAAATTCACAACCAAGCCATCGCAACGATACTATTCGCAATTCTCCAGAGTAAATTTTCCAGCCCTCTTATTACCTATGTACCCATCATTCATTCATGTTTGTTCAACCTTATTTATAACCTTAATTCTATGAATTTTCATCTTAAGTCAGTCTATTATTCAACCTTCGCCCCATTAGTATTTCTATTTTTTCTCTAGGTTAATTCATCAAAACATGTGATTAGTTAGATAAAATCGAGTAAAGAACTCAACCTAGTTAACTATGAATTCATATAATAACTTGTTCTTTCCTTACCTCAGATTCGTTTCTAAGCTAGTTAATTTACATAATCAATTCACCTGCTCATTCATAGCATATAAAAGGGCACTAAAAGGTTCACATAATCCCATTAGGTTTATTTGTCTCGCTTCATTCTTATTCCTCTTCTTTTATACAACACATGCACAATAGTATATTCATAATTTATACCATCAAACACGCCATCAAAATATACCATCAAGAACAACTACAATCATATGTCATCCAAACCTGCTGTGAAGAATATCACCTCAAAACTCCACTACCAAGATAATAACATCAAGAACACATTATCATGAATATTCAATCAGGGGTACTTATCAAGAACATCACATCAAGAGTATTTTATCAATAATTAAATATCAACTAGGTTTCCCATTTCCACACTCTTCATATTTAGGATTAATCCTCAAATCTTTAGTTAGGTAACCACAAATCTTTTATTACGTCATCATATTATATAATCCCTCTATCTTCATCAATTGTACATTAATAGTACACGTGTATGCGCTTCACTAATTACAGTCTACACAAAGGTAAGTCATAACCTACCTGGATCGTAGAACTAGAATATGCAGCTACTCCGCAGGATCCTTGCCTATTCTCAATGCGTCTGAACATTCAAAGTCTAGAAATAAGACATTAAGGAATTAATCAATAAGCTATTTCTTCGATTCAAGGGTTTGGGACTTAACCCACTCCATTCTACCCGTTGTTTATGGCCTAATTTGATAATCATAGTCTAAATTATCATAACCTAAATCTACAACAATTATTCAACCCTAGTTCATGGAGGTTTACTCCTTTAACCCTCTTAAAACAATTTTTAAAGATAGGGGTTTCAGATTCACTGAATTTTAGGTCTCAAACTATCACCAAAATAATGTTCTATAATCATATTCACCCTAGAAAGTGTTAATTTACCACTCTTAGGCCTGGAAATCAATACCCAATCATTCCCATAACCCTAGCCCTAGTTTTTACAAACCTAGGGTTCTTAGCTAGGAATTCACCATTGGAGACTACCTTTAATTCTAGGTGTTAGAGAATCACAAGATGGAAGGATTAACATGGAAATCTTACCTTGGAATAAGAAATTGCTCTAGCCTTTGAAAATTTCCGTCAAAGCTCTCAAGATTCGTGCTTAGGATAATGAGGTGAAAAAGCGGGGAGTCCTAACTTAAGCTGGCTTTCTGCCTGGCATCGTCCACTACAAGGTTCCCGCTATGGCAAAGGCTTGTTCGCCACGGTGGTCTTACTGCCTGCAAAATTTTGGATCATTACGCTAATATCATCGAGGCTCTGTAATGATCAGATAGGTCGTTACATATTTAAATTTACTAACATTATAAGCAGAACAATATAAGAAATTTATCGCAAAATCTAATACTATTTAATATTTTTCGTTATTGTTATTAAAAAATCATTAAATATGTATATGTATGTGCATGCATGTGTGAATATTTATATTTCTCCTCTTTCTTATCCTCTATTGTCTTTATAAATAAATAAAATTTGATTGTTACAACAGAATATTTTGTAAATTATAATTTAAAATTAATTTATATTATAAATTAATAATATTTAAATTTTTCTTTATTTTATTAATTTTTTTGTATTTCATGCATTGAAATATATTTATAAAATTGTTATTAAGTTTTATTTTCACTTGTATAAAAATTAGAGTTTTGATTATTGTTAATAAAAATATTAGAGTTTTGATTATTATTAATAAAATTATCTTTTTATTCTGCTAATTTACTTTATTATAGAACATCATTAACTTGTATACTCAATTAGTATCTTTTATTTTTATTTTAACAGATAATATTTATTGTTTTAATTACATAAAAATTTAGTTCGAATAAGAAAAAATTTAAGAAATAAAATTTTAATCAATTTTAAAATATTAAATATCATGAGTTCTTACCTTTTACAACTAAGTAAAGATTTAATAACTATAACTCTAATTAATTTCAAAATTCAAAATATTAGGAAAATAATTAAATGATAATTATTGAAGAAAAATAGTAAATGATGATTATAACGACTCGCCCAGTCGTTATAGCACCCCGACCACCTAATAGCGGGCGAGATTAAAATTTTTGAAAAATTAAAATGAAGTCCCCGAAAAACAAAACGCATGAGATGAACAAGTTCGAATGGGATAAGTTACAATCGGTGGGCGCAGGCATGAGTCCACCGTGGCGGGCTTCTCTCCGCCATAGCAGAACCACTGCGGTAATAATTGGTCTTGCTATAGCGGGTGACACGAACCAGAATTCCGTAATCCGATTTCCGTTAGGATTTTAAAAACCTATTCTCTAAAAAGAGGGCTTAATAAAAAGGCCCAAAAGCAAGAAATTGACTTTTGGAACAAAAAAAGGATCTATGAAATAAAGATTCATCCTCCATAGCTAGGATTTTTCTACAAGAACTCAGAAATCGGTGCAGGCATTTAATTGGAAATGTCTTGATGATAGCTTGGTGCCTAGGTAGGCTGTGGTTTACTCACTTTTGTGTTAGACTTTGATTAGCTAAACATAAACGTATGTATAGTTAATGTGCTTGTGATGGGTAGCATCGAAACTTGAATAAATTGTTATCGAATTTTCAAACACCAATAAGATTCTGATGATGAAAGAAACAGAAAAGGAATGGTGATATCCCCATAATGTGAAAACCCCTAGGGGAGAGATTACAATAAAAATAGTTTATGCGGGGGGGAGGGGGGGGGTTAGGTGAGAGTGATTTGATTATATGTAGAATGACCATCAGGCATTGTTGTTGAATATATTTATATGTATATAGAATTATATGGTCATTCTTACTGAGTTATAACCTTGAATGGTTAGTCATACAAATCATGTTTGTAGGATGCGATAATTGGACATTTAACGGTGGGCTATGATTATTACCATACGCAATGTAAAACTTGCAAACTAAAAGAGTTAGATCTCACATAATAACTTGCATGTTCTATGAGTGATAACGTAATGTTTGGGTTTGTAAACATTATTTGTGATGATGATTGCCCTGTTAATAATTAATTGTTAAACACTTTCTATAGTGCTGCCTCCAAGGGGTGGGAAATATAGTGAAAAGTATGAAATTGCGAAGAATGATCTGTGAGGAAACTGAGGGAAGAACTGTTCGAAGTACTACCGAATAGTATCGTTGCAGCGGGTATGGAACCACTATAGCAAGACTGTTGTGGCAACTGTAATGCCGCTGTAGCGGAACCCAATCTAGCCAGCGGGCTAGGTTGCATTTTCTTGTGATGTTATGGATGTAATTGATATTATAAATATTTGGGTACGAAATTGGGTTTGTAACTATGCATTTGATTATACTTGTTGATATATAAATATAACTCTTGTCATGTGGAATTTATTGTTTGATGTGTTATGATGTGTCTCGATCAAATGTGTGCATGGGATATCGTATGATATGGAAAGGCAAATCATTAATGTGATGGTGAATGTAAGGCCTGGGGCCGAAGGGAGAGAACTTGGATGAGCAGACTAGTTCGATAAGACTCAAAATAAGGGTTGGAGACATGAGTGGCTTATGCCTGAGGTGAGCATCCGGGTGAGCGGTATGAGGGAGTACAACAATAGGTATAGGTAAAAGACCATGCGGCTGGGTGTACGAATATGAGTACACAGACAGGTATGATGAAGGTTTTATATGGTTGAGTGTACAATACAGGTATTTCTAGAGTCCTCTACAGGTCATGACTGGAAGGGAAAACATAAGGCCCTCTGGTATGTATGTACAGTGATGTGAAGGAGGCGTATGACTAGCATATCACCAATGGTATGATTGTGAGATAGAGATTGTACAGGTATGGTTTGATATACATATAGTTGTAGTGACAAACAGGTACAAGTATATAACTGTGATACAAGATATATCGATATGATTCGGGTTTGAGGTGAGAAACATGATTGGAATACAATATATGATGATACGATTAAGGGTATGATACTATATGGCATATTTGTGGTATGGGGACAGGTAAGTGCATGTACTTTAATTTGAGGGATTTACTCCTTCAATGTGTTTTGATGAGTTCTGGTGTGTACTGAATTAGTTAACTGTATTTTGACTGAATGTTTGATTTAATTGTTTTTTATGGATTACGGCAGGCAACATGACGAGTTTAAAAAATGATAGTGAATCACCAAAGAATAGTAGGTTGACTTTATTATCTAATGTACTAAAATCAAGGAGGGTCAAGATGGTAAGTAATGAAATAGGTCAATAAATGGTCGAAACAGACTTGGTCAACAATAGCGAACTGGTAATAGAGTTGATCGTGCTACGAAGTCATATAGTAGAATAAAATAGAACTGTATCAAGAAAATCAGTTACTGACTATTTGGGATATCGTTGTAGCGGGCAATTCGCCGTGGTTACGGAACTTTGTGGCGGTTTACATATTCGCTACAGCGAAAACAAAGAGAGGCAAATTGATAGATCGATTAATGGTTAGGATTGTAGGAAAATTGCATGAACTTGATGAGCCATGGAAGACGATAATGTAGTTAATAAACTTAGTGGATAGTTGCATAAGTGAAGTAGTTGTCGAATTTATTAACATTGATTGTATATTGATTATTAAGTTATTATGCTAAGTAACTTTAGTCGGCAAATGATGTCTACCGTACATGTGGTGTACTCATACTACATTCTATTCCTATTTGGTGTAGTTTGTGGCAGATTGGAGGTTTCTTGCATGATGTGAAGTACTCAGCATCAGCTTCCGTGTTCTTTCCGCAGATGAAGCTGTTCATTTTATCTTGTCGGTATTCTATTTAGAGCTCTTGTACCTATCTAGAATAGATCTTGGGAAAGTCATGACTTTTGGGAAACTGGTGTTGACATTTCGGTTGATTTGTGTAATTAAATCAGAATTTTGGGTATTTGATGTAATATTTTGCAAGAGTTCTCTTAACGAGTAGAGTCTATGTAGGTGCCCACACGACCCACATAATTGAGGTCATGACAATGATTTTGTCTATTGCAGACTATTTTAAAATTTAAATTCAATTAAGTGTGAATACAAATAATCTTCCTCTTTGTTTTTGGTGAAAAATTCAAACTTGCCCAAGTAGTGTAAAAAAGATAGATTTTTTAATATTAAGTTTAGATTTCTCCTAACAAATTGTATAGGAGACGACAAAAAAGAATCCTAATAAATAACGTCGCCTTAATTTTGTATTTTTTTAACGACAATTATTACTATACAGTAAACGCAAATAAAAAGGATCAAAAAATAATAGTATTGTCTTACAAAAATTATCATATGATAATACAAATGAAAGAGAAGACCCCGGAATTCATATTAAAATTAAATATAGTAAGTTTACTCTATATAGGGATATAATAAGATAATAAAAATCCTTACAATTACACGCAATAGAGCAATATATGCCATATATTAGGAGTTATCACTTTTTACAAATAAGTAAGGATTTAATTGCTATAACTTTTAATTAATTTTAAATTTCTAAATTTTAGGATAATAATTAAATGATAATTATTTTTAAAATAACAATTTTATCTATTGTTCAATTTTTTAATGAAGGGCAAAAAAGTTCAATCAACACTAATATAGTATAGATAGATAGATATGATGATCACTTTACTTTACTACTATATATATTTAATATAGTATAAATAGATAGATATGATGATTATACTTTACTACTAAATATAATATAAGGGAGAATAGAGAAATCACCAAAGATTGTTGAATTGATTATTAAAAAGTATAACATGAATTTTTGTACTTTGTGAAAAATTAAACTTTAATGGTTAAAAAACATGTACATAAAAATACAAAATATAATGAGAATAAATAAGAACTCAAACATATATACAAAAATATAAAATATAAATATAGATTATAATACAAAAAAGAATCATTACTTCTTCATCAACTAATGTTATTATTATTCGAGAGTCTACCTTTATTTCTTTTTTTATACTCCTTTACTAGTGCACCTCCAATTACTATGATTTTTACTATTTAGTGAGAATTGTTCGCCTTAAGTTGTTAATTAGCACAACTTCGTTCACGAAATCCTTTTCAGATTCTACTGAAAGATTATCTAAAACAAATTATGCACAAGTGTTATAATTTTATTAAAAAAATTATTTTATGAGATGAGGAGATTACTTACCTAAATAGATGAAACTTGTGAATATATGAGTAAATGAAAATGTCAGTTATAAATAACACAAACTTTAAGTCATATAATATCAATATAATACTCAATTAAAGGAGATACTATAGTATCAATATTAGACTCAACTAAAGGAGACAATCTAAGTTAAATTATTTTGAATACAAACAACTTGAGCTAACATAGCAATTACTATTATCTTTTTCAAATTTACAACATAAAAAAAACTAGATTAACATGAAAACAAAAAAAGCTGGAGATTGAATTAAAAGTATTAATATAGAAGAGTTGATGAATTAAATTGTGCAATTATAAATCCTTTATAGGAGTAGAAGAATTTATAAAGCAAAAAAATTTAAAAGTATAAAAATATTAGGACACTACTAACAAAAATTTATGACTATAAAAAAGAAAAAATAATTGTGACATGAAAAAAGGGGAAAAAAAATTTTCAATATAGAAAAAGGAAAAAATATCAAAAAGGAAATTTAAAAAAAAAAGTAAAACTTAGCTACCTTCGGAAAGGAAAAGAACTTTTGATGGAAAGAATTTTATTATTATTTTTTTGGTTTACACCACACCTAAATTATTCAATGAATAGAAAATCTAATAAAATAATTAAGAACAATAATTTTAAATAATAGTTGTGTAAAGTAGTAAATAACTATTTTGTTTATTGCGATATCTTTTAATGAAGGGTAAAAAATTACCATCAATATTTTTTAGGGCCTTCATAATTTTAATATATATATAATTGTGTGTATGTTTTCCATCAATTTGAGGATGTTATCCTATATTTTTTAAATGGATTTTTTTCAAAAAAAAGATTGTTGGTAAAGAGTAAGCAATTTATTTGCATCTTACACTTTGAAAAGTAAGTTATTCCTCAAAAGAAAAAATAGAAAGTCGTCAAACTAATAACAAGTTGTAAATCTTGTTAAAAAGAGAAATTCATCAAACTAATAACAAGATGTAAATCATGTGAAAAGACCAAAAAATACATAGAAGTTAATAATTGTAATGACAATAATATACTAAAAGAAATCATAAATGTAAAACTCTGTGCATTTAAATCGGTTTTGTTAATTGATTTCGAACGTATGAGCCCAATTTTATAAATATGTTTTGTACATCAATGGAAGGCCGATGGTTAAGATAGCGTGTGAAAAATTAAACAGTAAATAAAAATCCAAAATCCATAACCGCTTAGCGGTAGTACATTTTGGCAGCGTATATATAGGCGATAGGAGGTCGATTGGACATATTTTCACTTTGTTTTCTGGGAATTCTATCAATCCAAACCCTCTCTAAACATAATCCAACATGTTCTTGTTGATTTTTAAGATAGAAAATGTCACGCCCCTCCTTGGGAGGCATGACTGATACCTGGTGCCCTACTAGGACCTGGGCTGCTGGGCTAGCTGAGCCTAAGCACTTCTAGTGCCAGGCTGGCTCTAACTCTGGATTCAAGAAAGTGACGGGCTATATAACGGTTGTAAATACAGTCTCTGACCGACTAGGCATATAGCCACCTACAAGCAAACAACAGCTACCCAAAACAACTGAATTAATAGGGAACCTATGCAGACCGACAAGGCCACCATGCTGCCTAGTTAGTTCTGAATCAAGAAACAAGTGCTAAACTGTTATTTGACCAGAAAGGTCACCACTACCAACTGAATAAGGCCCCACACGGCCATCATGACAAACTAAAACATACACACGGCCTCACACAACCGGTACAGCTAACCACAGGGAATGTACAATCTGCAAGCCTCTAAGAATACTGATAAGAAGGTCGGGATAGGGCCCCGGCCTACCCATGGATAATTCATACATGGATAATTATTTTAACCAACTAGAAAACTGTATAGTATACATAGATGACATATTACTTTATTCAAGAACAAAAGAAGAACATATAAGATTACTAGAGAAATTCATACATATAGTAGAAATATCAGGAATAAGTTTAAGCAAAGAAAAAGCTAAAATACTAAAAAACCAAATAGAATTTTTAGGTATACAAATAGACAAAAATGGAGTAAAAATGCAAACGCACATAGTACAGAAGATAACAGATTCTGAAGAATTATTAGATACTAAGAAAAAATTACAATCCTTTTTAGGACTAGTTAACCAAGTAAGGGAATATGTACCAAAATTAGCAGAAAATCTAAAACCATTACAAAGGAAACTAAAAAAGGATATAGAATATTACTTTGATGAAAAAGACAAAAAATATATAAAAAAGATAAAAGAAATGTGTAAAGAACTACCAAAATTATATTTTCCAGATGAAAACAAAAAATTCACCTACATAGTAGAATCAGATTCTAGCAATCATAGCTATGGAGGAGTATTAAAATATAAATATGAAAATGAAAAAATAGAACACCATTGTAGATATCATTCAGGATCATATACAGAATCACAAATTAAATGGGAGATAAACAGAAAAGAATTATTTGCATTATATAAATGTTTGCTTGCATTCGAACCATATATTGTTTATAACAAATTTATTGTTAGAACAGATAATACACAAGTAAAATGGTGGATAACTAAGAAAGTACAAGATTCTGTAACAACAAAGGAAATAAGGAGATTGATATTAAATATATTAAACTTCTCATTTACAATTGAAGTTATCAAAACTGAAAAGAATACAATTGCAGATTACATCTCAAGATACAAAACCTGACGAAGGTAAAATGGAGTAAATACTCGGACTCCTAACTACACTTTGCAAAAAAGTGGAAAGTATGGAGGAAGATATACAGCAGCTGAAAAGCAAAGCTAATAGTCAGCAGCGTGACTCAAAAAACGCGGAGCTACGTCGATCGGAAGACGAAAAACTTCCAGAGCTAAAAGGAGACGTTGGGAAACTCCTTAAAACCAAAACTAACAATCCATCTACTTCAATTGCAGGTACTTCAGGACCTAAAGAAAGAAGGGACATAATCAGAAAGCAGCTATTTGATAAACCATTTACACCAAAGAAAAATATACCATCCATTCCACCACCACAAACAACCACCTACAAAGAAAGCTTGAACCAAACCAAACAGACATATAACCACATAGCCAACAGATATATACAAAACATCCATAGAATCCAAACCTACCTAAACAAAAATCCAAGATCTACAAATACAAACAATCCCGCCGAAGACTATGTAACCCAGCACCTCCAAGGATATAATAAGCTAATTGCACAACCTAAGACCAACGCTAATCTAGTCAGAACTTGCTATGATTACGGGTTACTCAACACCGTATACACAGCAACAGGAGACGAGATAGCATTGATACCCGAAGTACATAAGGCCTTCACCACATACAAAAGAATTACTAAAGGAACATTTTTCTATGTAAAAATATATTCAGCACCTGCAGAGATACTACATGACGAAATAAAACCAATAATACAGGTAGTAAAAATAGGACTTACAAAGGAGATGATAATCCCCGAAAAGATAGAACAACAGAACGAGATATCACAAGAAGAGATACCCGAGTTCTACTCTAACAAGAGGATAATAGGACTTGCAACTATACTAAGCGAACTAGCAAACAACTATCTAAATGGAAATTCAGTATGGAACTATTATTCAAGAGATAACACAATTATCTACGCCAACTCCAAAGAGTACAAAGAAGCAGATATGGAAGAGTTAAGGCAGTGGATAATAAGTCTACTGAAACCAGAACAACAACCTACAACCAGAGCTATAAGGAAGAACTTCATCTCCCCGGCATTACTAACAAGATATTGTAAAACTATTGGTCAAAAGTACCCAGATCACCACTGCACCAAGTGCCATGGTGAAGACAATGACCAGATACCAGATGTGCAGTTGGAATAAATCCAACGGCTGAAATGAAAAACATATGCAGAAACCAGATAAAGGAAAAACGACAAAAGAAGAAGATGAAAAGAAGAAGATAGGAGAAAAAGGTGTCGGCCAACAACTAAAAAGTGTCGGCCAACAAGATATGTGAAGCCAGATATGTAAAGTTTTTTGTTTTGTAGAGGACAGATGTAAAGTAAAGTTTTTTGCTTCTTTTTAGAAAGTCCTAAAGTAAATAATAGAGGACGATAGGATTTTTTGTTTTTGTACAAAAGTCATAAAGCATACAGTAGAAGGCGGCTACTTTTAGCAAGAAAGTCGCAAAATAAATAGTGAAAGTTGTCGGCCACTAGTCGCTATCCATGAACAGTAAAGGTCGTTCATGAACAGCAAAGGCTAGTTGTAAATGTTTGTAAATTTTGTTATAAATAGAACCTCAGACGGAAGCCAAAGGCATCCGCAATCCCAAATATTCTCTCTCAACTCTCACTTCCGCACCCCTACCCCAAATTGGTATCAGAGCTATAAGATCAAAAACAAAAACAATCTACTTTAAAAATATAATCCAATGGAAAAATCTAGCAATGATGCAAAGTTACAAACTGAGGTATGTTTATTCATCATTATGAATAACTAAACTGCTGTATTCCTGATAATCTGCTAAGTATTATTTATTAATATCTTCTTGTTATATCATTTTTATGAATACCTGATTAAGTTTGCTATGTACGTGTTTAGTAAGTTATGAATAAGTATGCCCAGACTAAGACATCCTAACGTGGAAACCAGTTAGGCCAGGAGAGCCGTTTTAGGGGAGTACACAGAGTTGAAGTCATTGTTAGGGTAACTAATCATAACTGAAAACGCATAGTAATGACCCAAAAGGATAATTTCATAATAACGATATAAAAATTAGATAATTTTAAATAATGCTTAAGGAGATTAAAAGGAATACCATGTTTAGAAAAAATTCATAAAATGAGTTCAAACCTATCACATAGAAATCATAGATATGAGTTACTTGTCTTATGTATAATGAAATTATTGTTTCAGATATTAGAAGAGATAATAGAATTAGAAGAAACTATGAAGTTAATTAACCAAGATTGGACGGAGATGACTATAGAAGAAATTAGAAAATTAGATAAAAATTTAGATTAAAAATGATAAACTATGAATATATGGAATATTGGTTATCTACTATGGAAAGTATAAGATTGACAAAGCTCCTATTAGAAGATAATATAAGGGAATATATGAAAAATAGTAATCTGGAATACTTAGAATATGCATTCGAGTGTATAAAGGAGTTACAGAGATTAGAACCATTAAAAATTGAATATTATAATAAAATGTTTACACAGGATTAATGAATAAAGAATTACAGAAGCCAAGAAAAGGACATATTCAGAAAAAAGCTAAAAAATTAAAAAATCAGCTAAAAGCACTATATCCCGAATATAAACAGCTAAGCTTAAATAAAACAAATAAAAATAGACTCGAACACCTAATAGATCTAATCTCAGAAACAGAATATAAATATATAAAATGTTTGAAGAAGAAAAAATTAACATAAATAACAACGAAAAATACAAACAACAATTATTAAAAGAAATAGAAGAAATAACAAATGAAATAAAATTTAGGAAAGAAAGATTAAATTATTGTATAATCGCAGAAATAGAATCTAGAAAAGAAAAAGGAAACTATTATATAATTACAAGAGCATGCCGAACACCTATAAAGACACGGAAAAAATTAATATCCCATCTAAAATTACAATTACAACTATTAAAATATAAATTACAATACGATTTACAATGAACAAGGAAGAATATGTTATAGAAGAAGAAAAATATATAAGCCAAAAAGGATTAGAAATAAAAATTGTACACTCAAATTTAGGAAGAAGATTTAAAAAGATAGGAGACCAATTATATTTAATGTTAGAAAAAGAATCAGCAAAACTAGAAGATAGCTTAACAGCTATGGTAAGGATTAATAAAGAAAATGAGGAAATAGATAGGAAAAAAGAAATAGAAAAAATTAAAAGACAAGCACAAATAGAAGTTCAGCAAATTAAAGAAGAAAAAGACACGAGAATCCAAGAGCTAGAAAAAGAACTAGAGAAACTTAAACAATTATATGAAGAAAAATTAAAAGCAAAAGAAAAACAACGTGAAGAATTAAGACTTACAGAAGAAATAGAAAAATTTAAAATATTATTAGAAGAATCAGGTACAGTAGAAAATCAGCCAAAAATAGGAATAGACGACATAAGTGAGCAAAATGATGAAGAAAACCTAGATCAATATTCAGAAACATCAGAAACTTATACTAATCTAATAGAAAAGGAAAATAACATAGAAATTAATGTAGAAGACATAGACGAAAAACCTAGTACATCAGGAACTAGAAGTCCAAGAAGACCAAATACTAGTCCAACCTATTATACTTACGAAAGGGAAAATAGAAGCAAAACATTATGGAATAAAAGATTAAATAAAAACTGGACACCTAGACAAAATATAGAACAATATAATTTCTTAGACTTAGATTGTGTTGCAGATACAAATAAAACAATTCAGCTATGGATAGGATATATTTCAAAACAGTTAATAGATAACAAAATATTAATAGCAGATGCCCCTGGATACATAGAACGAACATTAATAGGAACAACAAAAATATGGCTACAAAATTTATCACCAGAAAGTTTAGAAACATTAAGAAATAATAAGAAAATTAATAATGAACCAGCAACAACATCTATAGATATATTAACCAAATACGAAATGGCAATAAGAAATGAATTTAGTAGTATGACTACCGAAATAGAAGAACGGCAAAAAGATAAAGAACTAAATAGAAATCTAATGAATAAATTAAGCATATGTAAAATGAGTTATATGGATGAATATACATGCGCATTTAAAGAATATTATTATAAAGGATTATATACAAATGAAGAAAGCAGAGAAATAAGGAAATTATACTATACAAAATTACCAGAACCGTTTAGTTCAAAAATAACTAAAGACTGGCAAGAATCAGGACTAATAGATACACTAGGATCTAGAATAAAATTTCTACAAAAATGGTTTACAGAATTATGTGAAAAACATAAGGAAGACATGAAAATGGAAAAAATACTAGTAAAAAACTTAGCATGTTGTACAACTAGAACAGCACCACAATTTGGATGCACAAATAAATACAAGAAAAGAATTAAAAAACACAGACCATTTAGGACAAAATACAAGTATAAGAAACCAAGAAAAAGATATTATATAAAAAACTACAAACAAAAAAGACCTCACAGAGCTAAGAAAAATATATCAGAATGCAAATGCTACAACTGTGGCAAATTAGGACATTTAGCTAGAGACTGTAGAGTACCTAAAAACGTAAATAAAAAACAAATTTCAGAAGTAGAAATAATAATCGAAGATGAAAAATATAAATAAATAGATTATATAGACTATAATCTAAATGATGAAGATAGTATATACGAATTAACAGAATACGAAAAAACAGATAATGAAAATGAAATAAATGAATACGAAACAGATAATGACTGAAACAGATGTAAGGATTATAAGTAAAGAAGAATATCAAGATAGAGAAAGCTCAGAACAAAAAATAATATTTGACAACAGCATGTTCGAACAAATAAAAGGAAAAGAATTAGATTTAAGTGTAGACAAAATTTTGGAAATACCTAAACTAAGAAATTTCTTTAAAATAAGACAAGAAGAATACTACGTAGTAAGTCAAAAAGAACATATAATAGACTGCAAATACACCCAAGGAAAAGCTAAAATACCTATTATAAATAAGAAGATAATAAACAAGGAAATCCAAGAAATAAAAGCTAGAAATCCAATAAAATACGTACACCTAGGAGCAACAGAAATACTTATAAAAGCATGTTTCAGAGAAGGAATAGATACACCAATTGAGCTATATTTAGCAGATGATAGAATAATCCACCCAATAGAAAAAAGTATAATAAGCGCAGTTAGAGGAAACTTAATATACCAAAAATTTAAGTTTATTATAAGTGCTAACTACTCAGTAGCATTAGATGACAGAAATATAGATAAATCTCTAGTACTATACTGAAAAATGTCAGGAATAGAACTGGCTCCAGGTAGTAAAATATTTACAGCAAGATGTAAAAACTTATATGTATTAACTACAAAGCATAAGATAACAGCTAAAAATAAAATTCAAAGAATTAAAATAGAAAACCCTTTTGATAAAATAATTAATGTTATTGATAATAATGATTATAGCTACAAAGATATGGATATTGAGGAGGATCTAGAAATAGTAAAGGAAAGACTAAGCACATCAAAAAGAATAAACTATGATACACCATCGTCATCTAGAAATAGTACTTCAAGAAGAATAGAATATGAAATACAACCTAAATTACTAGAACAAAGAATGGATGAAATACAACCTTACCAATACTATATAACAGGAATATTAAATCAACGAAAATATTTAATAAAAATTGATACAGGACAAAACGAAAGCTATGTCACAAGAGAACTAATAAAAGAAGAAGAAATTACAAAAAATGAAAATATAAATACAGAATTACCTGGAATATTAACAAATATGGAACAAAGTACAGAACAAGAATTAATTATTGGAGGAATACCAATAAAAATAAAATTCAAAATATATCAAGGAAAAGACAATATAACTTTAGGAATAAAATGGCTGGAAACAGTAAAACCTTATAATATAGACGAAAAACAACTAATAATACATTACGAAAATAAAAAGATAATCATTAAAAGGACTTTAATATGAAAGAATGACAAAAATCTATATACTAATGAAAATAATAGTGGAAGGATATTATAACAGATATTATACACCTATGGTAGATACAGGAGCAGGAGCAAATATGTGTAAACATAACTGCTTACCAGAAGATAAATGGAAAAAATTAAAATCACCACTTATAGTTACTGGATTTAACAATGAAGGAAGTATGATAACACACAAAGCTAAAAATATAAAAGCACGGATATGGGATAATATATTAATAATAGAAGAAATGTATAGTTATGAATTCACTAATAGAGATATACTATTAGGAATGCCATTTTTAGAAAAGCTATATCCACACACGATAACAAAAACACATTGGTGGTTCACTACCCCGTGTAATAAGAAAATAGGAGCAAAAAGAGTAAATAACAAAATAAGAAAAAACACACCATGGATTAAAGGAAGTGAAAAAATTACTCAAAAATTAGAAAATATAACAACTAACGACCAAAAAATCGAAATGATAATATTTACAATTGACAAAGAACAAATATTACAAGATAAATTGAAATCATTATATAATGAAAATCCATTACAAGGATGGGAAAAACATAAAACAAAAGTAAAAATCGAATTAATAGATGAAAATAGTATAATAACGCAGAAACCATTAAGATATAATTTCGAAGATCAAAAAGAATTCCAAATGCATATAAGAGAATTATTAGAAAATAATTATATACGAGAAAGTAACAGTAAACATAACAGCCCGGCATTTATAGTAAATAAACATAATGAACAAAAAAGAAAGAAAAGCAGAATGGTAATAGACTACAGAAATCTAAATGCAAAAACTAAAACATATAATTACCCAATACCAAACAAAATATTAAAAATAAGACAAATACAAGGATATAACTATTTCAGTAAATTTGACTGTAAATCAGGATTTTACCACTTGAAACTAGAAGAAGAATCAAAACAACTAACAGCATTTACTGTACCCCAAATTGGTTATCTAGCTCGGATGACTGGAGCTAATGACTCTGTGTGCTGGCTAGAATCACGAGGGATCGGCTCCTCATCTATGAGTACCTGCAGGCAAGTAATGTGATGGTACCCGCAAGTGTACGGGTCATACAAGTAATATAGTGGCCCTTTTTAAGAGCCAGATGTCGAACCCAAAGGGACTGGATCAATTTAGCTAACTACCAAGTTCAAGTGTGATATTAAATACCGCAAGTGTTGATTATAGTCTTTTTCAAGAAAATTAATTAAGTCTAAATGTGGTCAACGAAATACTCTGAATTAATTCAAGGAGCAACTAGAGTTAAATCCAAATAATCATGCGATACTATGATTTGCAATGGTTTATGTATGAAACTATCAATTGTCGTCTCACATAATTACAATTGCATGTTCATGGTCTTTCGAGCCTCTAAACACGACAAACTAGCCTCACTACTACATTGTTGAGCGAGGATGTTATTTCTAGTTCGTGGGCAATTCACTACGTGGATATGGTTTATGGGGTTTATGCTCTTGATTTGGGACTTTCGTACCTTTAATCATTTAACTTAACTTAGCCTCACAACTACTTCTTCTTGTGGTGATGTGATAATTCTAAGTTGGTGTGTAGCTCATCCCATTTTATAAACCAAGCAAGGTATTAGGTATATTTCTATCCTAACACAAATCATATCGTGAGATACAATCTTGCTCCCTACATTCTCTTGTTCTTGCCTAGATTATCTTTCTCAAGCATGTACCTAAGCTTAACCCACTTGTTTTCATGGTGATCAGTCATAGAAACAACCATAATTCAGAATGCAAGACAAAACAACAATCAATAACTTAAAACCAAAACAAAATCGCAAAATCACAATCATATCTTGTGGCTTCAACCCTAGAGGGAAGGTTCTAACCACTCATGTTCATATAATTACAAGAAAACATAATTAAAGTAACCTACTTACAAGCATTGGTAGAAGATAAGATGAAATTGATGAACCCAAGGTGAGTTCTCCCACTTCTCCCTCACTCCTTGGCAGTTTTTTAGAAATAAATCGTGACTTTCCTCCTCCTCCCTTTTTTAGGAGCTAAGGGTCCTATTTATAGTAAATGAGAAAAAGCAACTATTTAGCCCGAAGTGGAGTGGCTCCGTGTCACGGAGTGTATCGTGGAGCACTGCCTCCGTGACACGGTGTGTATCCCGAAAGCCCTCTGGAAATCGCTCAATTTAAATCCTGGAGGCAGAACACTACCGCGATGGCTTCGTGAAACGGTGCACATCACGACACCCTTCAGTGATCCCTCATTTTGTTCCAACTTTGGTGTATCGCTCCCGATATCATTCCTTCACTTCACCAAATCATAGATTAAGTCCTCAAATGCGTTATTTACCTTCAAAAACAAGGACTAATCATGTGGGTTAATACATATTCACATTTATATAAAAACATATGAGAATGTATATAAATAAATAGATAAACAAGGCAAAACTAAGTTTTAAAGTATCACTTGGGCATGCTATTTTGCCAACGATCACCTACCCCACACTTAAAGCCTTGTTCGTCCTCGAACAATCCTTTTACATCTCATGTAAATGAAGACTCAAACATAACTAATTTAGCAAGACAATTCAAGCTACGACTATAATGATTATTTAAGATAGCAAGTTTAAAATAGAGCATGCATGATTCAATCAATGAAATGATATACAACTCCGTTAAGACTTCCTAACCTCAAGAATCGACTCTCAATCTTAGCAAACTCATGCAAATGAACCAATCAAGAAATCCGACATGAATGTTATTTCTCATTAAACATGTACCCTCACAACAAGAGAGTTACCCATTTTTACTCACAAATGTTCAAATCACAACATGTATGGGTATATGAATAAGATTACACTCGCTCTCTCAAAGAATTCACATGCATCATGTAGTGACCCATAAGCTTGCCCTTAGTGTTTTACTCCACTAATTTAAGGATGTATGAACATAAGATCAAGTAGGACATAATGGGTTGAAATGTAAGCTAAGGGAGGGTAGGTACTATTCTGGCCAGTAATAGTGACTATCTTCCCCAAGCGCTTTTAATAACTTCAACCTTCATTAAGGATATCTCTTCTCTTACTTCACCCTCATTCTTTTCAATCTTGAAATTTTTTTTCTTCTTTTTCCCCTTTCTTTAAGCACACTCAGCTTAGTATTAAGGAGTACTTAAGCAATTTTTTCATTCATTTATTTTCTTACTCCTTACTAATAATCAACCATTTTCACACAAGTGCACCTTTGTCCTTTTCTCAACTTATACGACTTGCTACTTTTCCTCCTTTTTCACGCTTCTCACTCCTTCACTCTTTAGAATTTTTCACTTAAGCACTTAGGAGTTTTGGATCAATTTAAAGGCTAATGAAAGAAAAAGGATTCAGCTTATGTTGTAGCTATCAAAGAATAGGCTTAAGGCTCAATGGAGCTAACTAAGATTCAATATTCAAGGTAGGTAAAATGAGGGATAACATTTAGGGTCATTCAAAGAAATGCCTAAATCATCTCCTACAGTTCACATCCTTTATTTCGTTTTATATACACACCAGGCAAGTTCTAGACACTCCACAGTAGCATGGAATATTCGAAAACCTTACACTCACAGCACATGCTCAATTCAAGACACATTCCGCAGACTCTTAACTCAGCTAATCACAAGAATTCAAATTAAGCTTCAATCACATTGAGTCAAATTCACGAGCCTAAGTGTCTCCAACATAGTTATACACTTCTCACAAGCTTCAACACTAACCACACTTGTATCTTACAATCATGTATAGCACATAACAAGAACCTCAAACCATCAATTAGCTACGGGTTCAAAAACCAAAACCTATTGACTAAATTTCCTCAAGACGGTCGTCATCCATCCATCGTCGGAAATAGTCTCTATCTATGACTAAAAACACTATATACAGACAAAGAAAAAAAATTTATTCTTTGGTTCAAAGACCCCCCGTCGAAAAAGAACCGAAAAGAAAAACCAACGGGTGATGAAGTCATGCTTGACTCACACAAAAAAAAAATTTCAAATATTTCTCACAAGCATTACATTCACCAAAAATCGTTAAGCACAAAATTTTTGAAATTTCCCTTGAAATTTCCCTCACCCCACACTTGAATCATGCTATGTCCTCATAGAATCAAATTAAAATTAAACAAGATGAGAAATACTCCTTGAGGCCTTTAGGCCTAGCTGATAGCATGTTTTTCTTCAACTTTGCATAAGTGGGTGTTCGACCACACACTTTTTCTCTTCCATGCTTGTTAGCTTCCTCCTCCACGGGTATTCAGACTTCCCCTCCATCTGTGCTTAACTTTTCACCAAAAACAACACAAGATGAAAAATAAATAAAATCAACACAAATGCAAGAAATTAAAATGGTACCCATGGTACCCTTGGGTTGCCACCCAAGTAGTGCCTAATTTTATGTCGCGGCACGACGTATCAAGTTTCACCACTTTTTTCTCCAACTTGAGGATATGAATCTCACCCCTAATTTCTTCTCTAATTTTCTCTTACTCTCCCGGGGTGGTGGTGAAAAAATGAATGGACCAAGTAGTAGATGTCGCCTTTGGCATTTATTGGCCCTTAAGTAAGTGAAGTCATTCTTTCTTTCGGAATCAACAAATTTCAGAATATATAGGGCTTGTTCCCCCTCTATATCTTTCTCCACAAGCTTGGAAGACTCTAGTTCTAGGTTGTCAACCAAACTCAATGTCGAAAAATTATTCAAGTGGGGTACAATACACCTCAACTCTAAAACTGCATTTTGCTTGACTTTTTTACTTGTATATACCTTCTCCACATTAACATCTAACTCCTCATGAATGTCAAATGGTAGGTACTCTATCTCTTCTTTCAAGAATGGATCGTCTATACATGTGAGACAATCATGAAGACTCTCGGGAGCTTCTAACAATTGAGTTTGTTTCAAGAACTCACTCTTTTCTTCTCCTCGTAGTCCCTCCTGAGTATTGCATAAAACCGTCACTTGCAAATCAGAGCAAGCTTCAGCTTCAGCCCTCATCTCCATGAACTTGTTGCTTATCATTTCTAGGGCCTCTCCATTTTCCTCTGGCTGAATTCTCAAAGCTTCCCTCTCCTCCTTCATTGCTTCTGTTTGCTCAAGGATCTGTTTTAGCATGTCTTCTATTCGAGCTTGGCGTTCCAAGTCCTCATTTTCATCATGCCTATAATTAGCAAAAACAATAAAAGGATCATAGTAGGGGCTTGGGGGAGGGGAGTATGCATTTGGACAGCCATCCCAATGGCCATCTTGACCTCCACATATATTTGCAAGTGTGTGTATTTGGGAAACCATCCCAATGGCCATTTTGACCACCGCATATATTACAAGTATTACAATGTTGCCATAAGTGGGGTCCTCCACAATTCATACAAGACTCATCAAAATAAGAGTATCCACCATTTAACCCATTTATATTCCATGATGTCATGTTAAGAAGGGTATCAGATTAACAATAAAAATTTAAAATAAATCTAAAACTAATAAAGAAAAAAAATTTCAACACTTAAGGAAATTTAAAAATCACACAGAAACAGACAAATTCACTGAACTTCACCGAGTCCCTAGCAACGACACCAAGAACTTGATGGTACCCGCAAGTGTACGGGTCGTACAAGTAATATAGTGGCCCTTTTTAAGAGCCAGATGTTGAACCCACAGGGACTGGACACATTCAGCTAAGTATCGAGTTCAAGTGTTATATTAAATACCGCAAGTGTTGATTATAGTCTTTTTCAGGAAATTTAATTAAGTCTAAATGTGGTCAACGAAATACTCTGAATTAATTCAAGGAGCAACTAGAGTTAAAGCCAAATAATCATGCGATACTATGATTTGCAATGGTTTAAGTATGAAACCATCAATTGTCGTCTCACATAATTACAATTGCATGATCATGATCTTTCGAGCCTCTAAACACGACAAACTAGCCTCACTACTACATTTTTGAGCGAGGATGTTATTTCTAGTTCGTGGGAAATTCACTACATGGATGTGGTTTATGGGGTTTATGCTCTTGATTAGGGACTTTCGTACCTCTAATCATTTAACTTAACTTAGCCTCACAAATACTTCTTCGAGTGGTGATGTGATAATTCTAAGTTGGTGTCTAGCTCATCTCAATTTATCAACCAAGCAAGGTATTAGGTATATTTCTATCCTAACACAAATCATATCGTGAGATATAATCTTGCTCCCTACATTCTCTTGTTCTTGCCTAGGTTATCTTTCTCAAGCATGTACCTAAGCTTAACCCACTTGTTTTCATGGTGATCAGTCATAAAAACAACCATAATTCAGAATGCAAGACAAAACAACAATCAATAACTTAAAACCAAAACAAAATCGCAAAATCACAATCATATCTTGTGGCTTCAACCCTAGAGGGAGGGTTCTAGCCACTCATGTTCGTATAATTACAAGAAAACATAAGTAAAGTAACTACTTACAAGCATTGATAGAAGAGAAGATGAAATTGATGAACCCTAGGTGAGTTCTGCCACTTCTCCCTCACTCCTTGGCAGTTTTTCAGAAATAAATAGTGACTTTCCTCCTCCTCCCTTTTTTTAGGAGCTAAGGGTCCTATTTATAGTAATTGAGAAAAAACTACTATTTAGCCCGAAGTGGAGTGGCTCCGTGTCACGGAGTGTATGTGGAGCACTACCTCCGTGACATGGTGTGTATCACGGAAGCCCTCTAGAAATCACCCAATATAAATCCTGGAGGCAGAACACTACCGCGATGGCTCCGTGACACGGTGCCCATCGCGACACCCTTCAGTGATCCCTCATTTTGTTCCAATTTTGGTGTATCACTCCCGATATCATTCCTCCACTTCACCAAATCATAGATTAAGTCCTCAAATGTGTTATTTACCTTCAAAAACAAGGACTAATCATGTGGGTTAATACATGTTCACATTTACATAAAAACACATGATAATGTATATAAATAAATAGATAAACAAGGCAAAACTAAGTTATAAAGTATCACTTAGGCATGCTATTTTGCCCACGATCTTCATGCAGCGCCCCAAACGGGTGTCAGTACAGCTAGTACTGAGTATGCAAAGCAACAACTGTAAAATAACTAAAGACAAGCAATATAACTGATAGAACTGAAATAGAAAGGAATAGCCTGTAACTGACTGAATGTATGAGTTTAAGACTGTCCTCAACTATGTTGGAAGGAGTTGGAGTCGTACCTGGCAACGCGACATTCTACTGTCTATCTATTCATAACTAACATAACATTGCATAACATGGCATAACATAACATAACATAGCACACATAAACCTTACCTAGCCCCCATAAGCCGGAAGGTACAACCAACATGCAATCTATACCCCTATCCCGGTCATCCCATCTCCCATAGTAACTATAAGCATCCTGCTGGTCCCCTGGGTATGCAATTGGGCCTGCTGAGCCCCTGACTATAACTGTACCTGAGACCGAATGACTCCTGAATCAACACACCGGGGCGTACCCGCTTGACGGGGGTGTATAAAAGCCGACCAAGGCAAAATATGGGGAAACTGGCATCCCATCTTCATCCCCTAGGGTACGACATACCACTCCATAGAGCGACGTATCCTCTCCTTCTGGTGGATGAGGTGATACAACTATTAACCCTGGGGCGGTCATGGATGCTAGGTAATCCAACTCAAAACATTACAATCAGGTCTCAATTGATAAAACTAACTGCGTACGATACATGCTGAAACTAATGATAGCAATGTGTATGTATATAATACATGCTGAAACTAATAATGGTATATATATAATTTTTTTCATACTGTGTTGAATCTGATACTGAACAAGATATAATATTTCCGCTGAGAATCATGTTGTATAACTAAGTTTCATGGTAAACATGATTTACTATTTCTCACATGCTTTCTAAAATTCATATTAAGCTACTATTCAATTTCTGAAATACTTTATGGGAACTTATATTGCTTTACTAAGTTTCGGCTGAGCATGATAATATCCGGACACACTTTACTAAATTACATGCTGGGCATGCTGTACTGTTTCTGAAACTTTCTACTAGAATTTATATCATGCTAGTAAGTTTCACGCTACACATGACATGATGTTTCCAACATCGTACTAAAATTTATACTAAACATAATATGTGGATTCTGAACATTCTACTGACACTTGAGCTATTTTACTATACTGAAACTACTAGCTTGCAGAAGAAACTGGCTTTACGTACCTTGTCTGTTAACTTTCTGAGTATCTGGCGTAACTCGGCTAATTTTCAACTATTTCTTCCAACTGCATTCATATTCATAGCAATTAGAACTAAATTCATCGATATTCTGGAAGAAAATACTACTTTGAGTATATATATATATATCCCAAACTTTGACTTATCGAAAAAAAGACGAAAACTCGCTATTTCTCGGAAGTCCAGAAGGGAGAAATACTCACTTTAGGGCTAGGAGTACATTGACACTAATTTGGACCAATTCCACTTACCTTAGCTCGGTAAGACGACGATTCTCCAGCCGAATTTGACGAAACTAACTCCGCAGGAATGCTCTAGGCAGCTTAATACTTCACTACCCAAGATTAATTCGAGTTTGGACCGCGTTTAATAGCGTAAACGAAAGAAATTTCAAGAAACCCTTCGTCCTCCTCTGTTTTCCTTCGTGTTAACTGGAAATTATATGATTTTATGAAATAAAACCAAAGTGGAGGGGTTTATATACTTGAGCCTGGACAGCCCCTCCATGGCATATTGGCCATCGCGGAGGGACGGTCTCCGTGGCACGTTGCCATCGCAGAGGGGGTCTGCCCGGCCTCCTCTTGCGACAGTTCGATGCGGCGCTTTTCCGGTCTTCCCCCAGGCCTTTTTCTAGCATGTATGGCATTCTAAAACTCTTAACCAACATGTGAATAGGCCATCTAAATGTCAAGAATTTATGGGGTGTAACATCCTCCCCCCTTAAGAACATTCGTCCTCGAATGTAAACTTCTACTTACAAGAATTTCAACTTACTTGACTTATTCTAGAAATATTTTGGCAGAGTTTCCCCTGTAATATGGACTATCTCAAAAACCCTGAAACTCAGAAAAGTCCAATACAAGTACTTCACGTAATGCCATAACATTCATTTCATTAAACTGAAGTCAACATCTCACTTTTTCACGTGAATATAAAGCAACAGTAATAACAACATACCTCCGGTTGACTAAGTCTGAAATAACTGAGGATATCTGACTTTCATATCTTCCTCTGCTTCCTAAGTCATTTCCTCTCGGTTCCTGTTACACCATAATACTTTGACAGAGGCAATATCTTTAGTTCTCAACCTGCGAATTTGCCTGTCCAGTATGGCTACTGGAACCTCTTCATAAGCCAGCTCCTCCGTAACCTAGATATCCTGAACTAGGACAACTCTGGAGGGGTCTCCTATATACTTCCTCAGCATGGACACATGGAAAATTAGATAAACAGACTCTAATTCTGGAGGTAAGTTAAACTCATATGCCACTTGGCCTATTCTTCGGCGGATCTGATAAGGCCCAACAAATCTCGGGCTAAGCTTGCCTTTCTTGCCGAATCTCATCACCCCTTTCATCGAAGAAACTTTCAAAAACACCCAGTCATTCACATTAAATTCTAGGCTTTTGCGCCGCACATCAGCATACAATTTCTGGCGGCTCTGAGCAGTCAGTAGGCGTTCTCTGATAAGCTTTATCTTTTCTTCTGACTGATGAATAATATCCGGCCCAATCAGCGCTGACTCTCCTACTTCAAACCAGCCAACTGGCGATCTGCATTTTCGCCCATACAAAACCTCATAGGGCGCCATTTGGATAGCTGAGTGGTAACTATTATTATAAGCAAACTCAATAAGTGGTAAATGCTCATCCCAGCTGCCTCCAAAGTCCAACATACACGCTCGCAACATATCCTCGAGCGTCTGAATAGTGGGTTCTGCCTGCCCATCTGTCTGAGGGTGGAATGCTGTGAATTGTGACCCTATATTAGAGATGATGGATACTGGAACACCGTGCAGCTTGACTATTTCTCTGATATACAACTCAGCATAATCTTCGGTAGAGAAAGTAGCCCTTACTGGCATAAAATGGGCTGATTTTGCTAATCTGTCAACAATTACCCAAATTGAGTCATTTCTATGTCTGTTACGGGGTAATCCTGCTACAAAATCCATATTTACTGCTTCCCACTTCAAAAGAGGCACAACTATGTCTTGAGTCAATCCGCCTGGTTTCTGGTGTTCCGCTTTTACTTGCTGGCAGTTAGGACACTGGGCTACGAATTCTGCTATTTCCCTCTTCACACCTGGCACCAGTAGATTTCTTTAATATCATGGTACATTTTTGTCGCGCTTGGGTGGAGAGAATAGTGGGCGTAATGTGCCTCACTCATAATCCACTAGCGAAGCCCTGAAATATCTGAAACACAAAGGTGGCCTTTACATCGCAACACTTCATCCTCAGTTACCTGAAAATCCGGCGCTTTCCCGTGTAGAACTCTGTCTTTAAGCTGAACCAGGTCAGAATCTTCATACTATCGTTCCTTTACCTCCATAACTAATGACGACACTACGGTGTTCTGAATTACCGCTTTGTTGTCCTCTGTTTCTGCTACACAAACAGCTAAACTGGCTAACTGGTGTATTTCTCGGGCCAATTCTTGCTGCTCGGGCTGCAAGTACGCCAAACTCCCCATAGACTTACGGCTAAGGGCATCTACTACTACGTTGGCTCTACTTGGGTGATACAGAATATTTATATCATAATCTTTCAACAAGTCCAACCAGCGACGATGCCGTAGGTTCAACTCTCTCTGGGTGAAGATATAATGCAGGCTCTTATGGTCAGTGAAAATATCCACATGAACGCCATACAAGTAATGTCTCCAGGGCATGGATCATTGCGGCTAGTTCTAGGTCATGGGTAGGATAATTCTTTTCGTGTTTCCTCAATTGTCTGGAAGCATAAGCAATCACTTTACCATGCTGCATCAACACATATCCTAACCCAATACCCGAAGTGTCACAATAAACTACATAACCCTCTGTACCTTCTGGCAATGCTAACACTAGGGCGGAGGTCAACCTGTCTTTCAATTCTTGGAAACTCTGCTCACATGCCTCCGTCCACTGAAACTTTACTGCTTTTTGTGTCAGCTTAGTCAGAGGTGCCGCTATGGTGGAGAATCCTTCAACAAATCTTCTGTAGTACCCTGCTAATCCTAGAAAACTGCGGACTTCGGTCGGAGTGGTAGGTTTGGGCCATGTTTTTACTGCCTCTATTTTCTGCGTGTCTACCTGTATACCAGTATCCGACGAGATGTGTCCTAAGAAAGCCATTGAATTCAACAAAAATTCACATTTAGAGAACTTGGCATACAACTGACGGTCCCTGAGAATCTGGAGCACTGTCCGTAAATGAGCCTGGTGGTCTGCCTCTGAGCGAGAATACACCACAATATCGTCAATAAACACTATCACAAATAGGTCTAGGTATGGTCTGAAGATGCTGTTCATCAGGTCCATAAATACTACTGGGGCATTCGTTAGCCCTAAGGACATGACTAGGAATTCAAAATGGCCGTATCTTGTCTTGAAGGTAGTCTTTGGAATGTCCCTTTCACGAACTTGAACCTGATGGTATTCGGACCATAAGTCAATCTTGGAGAAATATCTGGCCCCCTGTAACTGATCAAACAAATCATCTATTCGGGGAAGCGAATACTTATTCTTGACTGTAACCTTATTCAACTGCCGGTAGTCTATACACATGCAGAGTGAGCCGTCCTTCTTTCTCACAAATAGAATTGGCGCACCCCAAGGTGAAGTACTTGGCCTGATAAATCCCTTATCCAACAGATCTTTCAGCTGCTCCTTTAATTGTCTAAGTTCAGCAGGAGCTATGGATACAGAGGAATTGATATAGGTTGAGTTCCTGGTAGTAAATCAATTGCAAAATCTATTTCCCTTTTTGGGGGAATATCGGGTAACTCATCTGGAAATACATCTGGGAATTCATTCACCACTGGAACAGACTGGAGAGTCGGAGGCTCTACTCGAACATCCTGAACTCTGACAATGTAGTAAATGCATCCCTTAGCTATCAACTTTCTCGCCTGAATATAGGAAATAAAACTACCTTTTGGCGTAATTGTACTACCCTTCCACTCTCGTACTGCCTCCCTTGGAAAGTGGAATCGGATAGGTGTGGATACTGAAAAGGGTTGCTGAAGCAACTCTGGTGCAACACTAAACTTTCGAGCCATAAATACGGTAACGTAGGACAAAGTAGGGTATGGGCAGATAGTCATCATACCTGTCACAACATCCGGTGACACTTTTGAATCCTGCCTCCCTGGTAAAGCATATGTTCGACTTGGACCCGCACCTACAATGGAGGCCCCTGATCTGGCATCTGCCTGCTGAAACTGAGGGCTTGCGCCCTGCTGAGGATGCTGAAGCTCATAACCCTGTGGATGCCCTATCCTGTATATCCTGGTCATCCTGACCTCTGGCTGGACAATCTCCATCAGATGACCCTCTTGGCCACAAATATAACATCCGGTGGAGCCATACCTGCATGCTCTAGAATAGTGTCGACTGTATATAGGGCAAAGTGGTAGGGTATACCTACTCTGCTCCGCCCTCCTCTGTAGTGGTGAATCTGCAGTCTGCGAGCCTCTGCCAGTCTCTAACTGCCCCCTGCGACTAAATTTGCCCCTCTGCGGCTGTGGTGGAGGCGGGGTTCTGGGCGGCCTGTCTGAAAATCGTGGCTTGGGTCCTCCCTAGACCTCCCTCTGTACCTCGACTAGCCTATCCCTGCGGCGCTGTTCCTGACTGGTCCTCCTGATCTCCCGCTGCCGCTGCCTGATGCCCTCAATATTCTGGACAAATGCCTGAACTCGGGCAATATCCATGTCCTCTCGTAGAGTAGCTGTAATACAAGTCTCAACATACTCTGGATTCAACCCCATGATGAAGCGGTGTACTCTGGATGCCATGGTTACAACAAAGGCTGGTGTATACAGGTCCAAAGAATCAAACCGCAAGGTGTATTCTCGAACACTCATGGCCCCCTGCTCCAAATGTAATAACTGATCCACCCGAGCCTATCGAATCTCCCGTGGTAAATAGTGATCCAGAAAAGCTCCTGAGAAGCTGGACCAGGTCGGAGGGGAAACATCTCTCCCTCGGGAACTTTACCAGCTTTCATACCAGAAAACGGCGATGTCCCGTAACCGGAATGCTGCCAGTTCAACTGATTCCGTAGGCGTGGCATGCATAACCCTGAAAATTCTCTACATCTGGTCTAAAAAATCCCGAGGGTCCTCTGTCCGGTCCTCGCTTGTAAATTGTGGGGGATTCAGAGCCAAAATTTCCCGGACCCTCGAACTACCGGGCCCTCCTGACGACTCTGCAACTGTAGACGGCATCGGCTGATGCTGAGCAGCGATTATTTGTTCTAACACGACTACCGCACTCCTGACCTCCTGGTTGGAAGGTATCGGTGTAGGGACTGCTGGAGGTGGTGTCGCCCGAAGTGGCTCCTGATGTGGTGGAGACTACTTAGAAGGTTGGGACGATGCCTCTATATTACCCTCTCATCGGGCTGTTTCTAAACGAGGGTGAGGCATCCTGCTGGTGCCTTCCCCAGCTACAGTGTCCAATCTCCGGCCTGTGATAGGATGTTGCTAGTCTGACATTTTCTCTGTAACCAAAGAATGTAGTAAGCTCTAGGGACTCAACCCTATACTGTACCGCTCTACAACACGACTGAATAAGAATAAAAAGCAACCATCCTATCATGCCTTGAAGCCTCCTGCCTATAGTATGTGGTGCACAACACATCCATAGGCAAGACTCTACGTAGCACGGCTTGTAGGCTCCATGGGATACGACCTGCTTTGATACCAAGTTTGTCACGCCCCGTCTTGGGAGGCATGACTGACACCTGGTGCCCTACTAGGACCTGGACTGCTGGGCTAGCGGAGCCTAAGCACTTCTGGTGCCAGGCTGGCTCTAACTCTAAATTCAAGCTATATAACGACTGTAAATACAGCCTCCAGTCGACTAAGCCTATAGCCACCTGTAAGCAAACAACAGCTACCCAGAACAACTGAATTAATAGGGAACCTATGCGGGCCGACAAGGCCACTATGCTGCCTAGTTAGTTCTGAATCAAGAAAACAAGTGCTAAACTGCTACGTGACCAGCAAGGTCACCACTACCAACTGAATAAGGCCCCACACGACCATCATAACAAACTAAAACATACACACGGACTAACACGACCGTTACAGCTAACCACAAGGAATGTACAATCTGCAAGCCTCTAAGAATACTGATAAGATGGTCGGGATAGGGCTCCGGGCTACCCATACTGTACAACAAAGAAAAAGAATAAACCTCTAGTTGTCTAGCTCCGGATGACTGGAGCTGATGACTCTGTGTACTGGCTGGAATCACGAGGGATCGACTCCTCGTCTATGAGTACCTGTAGGCAAGAAATGCAGCGCCCCAAACAGGCTCCAGTACCGCTGGTACTGAGTATGCAAAGCAACAACTGGAAAATAACTGAAGACAAGCAATATAACTGATAGAACTGAAATAGTAAGGAATAGGCTTTAACTGACTGAAAGTATGAGTTTAAGACTGTCCTAAACTATGCTAGAAGGAGTAGGAGTCGTACCTGGCAACGCGACATTCTACTGTCTATCTATTCATAACTAACATAACATGGCATAATATGGCATAACATAACATAACATAGCACACATAAACCTTACCTGGCCCCTATAAGCCGGAAGGTACAACCAACACGCAATCTAGACCCCTACCCCGATCATCCCATCTCCCATAGTAACTATAAGCATCCTGCTGGTCCCCTAGGTATGCACTTGGGCCCGCTGAGCCCCTGACTATAACTGTACCTGAGTCCGGAGGACTCCTGAATCAACACCCCGGGCGTACCCACTTGAAGGGGGTGTATAAAAGACGACCAAGGAAAAATATGGGGAAACTGGCATCCTATCTTCGTCCCCTAGGGGACGGCATGCCCCTCCATAAAGCGACATATCCTCGCCCTCTGGCGGATGAGGCGATACAGCTATTAACCCTGGGGCGGTCATGGATGCTAGGTAATCCAACACAAAACAAACAGTCAGGTCTCAACTGATAATACTAACTGCATAGGATACATGCTGAAACTAATGATAGTAATGTGTATGTATATAATACATGCCGAAACTAATGATAGTAATGTGTATATATATAATACATGTTAAAACTGATAATGGTATATATATAATTTCTGTCATACTGTGTTGAATCTGATACTGAAACAAGATATAATATTTCTGTTGAGAATCATGCTGTATAACTAAGTTTCATGGTAAACATGATTTACTATTTCTGACCTACTTTCTAAAATTAATATTAAGCTGCTATTCGATTTCTGAAATACTTTACGGGAACTTATATTGCTTTACTAAATTTTGGCTGAGCACGATAATATCCTTACATACTTTACTAAATTACATACTGGGCATGTTGTACTGTTTTTGAAACTTTCTACTAGAATTTATATCGTGCTAGTAAGTTTCACGCTACACATGACATGATGTTTCCAACATCGTACTAAAATTTACACTAAACATAATATGCGGCTTCTGAACATTCTACTGACACTTGAGCTATTTTACTATACCGAAACTACTAGCTTGCCGAAGAAACTAGATTTACGTGCCTTGTCTATTAACTTTCTGAGTATCTGGCGTAACTCGGTTAATTTTCAACTATTTCTTCCAACTGCATTCATATTCATAGCAATTAGAACTAAATTCATCGATATTCTGGAATAAAATACTTCTTTGAGTATATATATAGCCCAAACTTTGACTTATCAAAAAACAGCCGAAAACTCGCTATTTCTCGAAAGTCCAGAAGGGAGAAATACTCACTTTAGGGCTAGGAGTACATTGACACTAATTTAGAGCAATTCCACTTACCTTAGCTCGGTAGGACGACGATTCTATGGCCGAATTTCACGAAACTAACTCCGCAGGAATGCTCCCGGCAGCTTAATACTTCACTACCCAAGATTAATTTGAGTTTGGACCGCGTTTAATAGCGTAAACGAAAGAAATTTCAAGAAACCCTTCGTCCTCCTCTGTTTTCCTTCGTGTTTACTGGAAATTATATGATTTTATGAAATAAAACCGAAGTGGCAGGGTTTATATACTTGAGGCTGGACAGCCCCTCCGTGGCATGTTGGCCATCGCGGAGGGACGGTCTCCGTGGCACGTTGCCATTGCGGAGGGGGTCTGCCCGGCCTCCTCTTGCGATAGTTCGATGCGGCGCTTCTCCGGTCTTCCCCTGGGCCTTTTTCTTGCATGTATGGCATTCTAAAACTCTTAATCAACATGTGAATAGGCCCTCTAAATGTCAAGAATTTACGGGGTGTAACAGAAAACATCATGCAACATGAATTCCAAGGCTAGGAATTCTTGCATCTAACTTGGGTCACCTCTATTGTATTGATTCCATGGTGGCTGTTTTGGGATACTCTGCTTGGTAAGCACCCTGTTCCTTTGAGTTTTAGTTTTCCACCATTTTAGTGAAGCTAAGAAGCTTGGTTGGTTTTTGATGTGGAGCTTCTACCATTGAATCTGTAGAAATCTTACCAAAAGTTTGATCAATATTGTCATTTTGTTGAAACTTTGTGGCTGTATTTTGGTAGTAGTTAGAGCTACTCTAAGTCTCTAAGGCAGCATATTCTTTATAATGGTGACTCGGATTCTATAACGACCTGCCCCGCCGTTATAGCACCTTGACAAACCAAGAGCAACCGAAATTAAATTTTTTGGGGAAAATTAAAACGAAGTCCTCGAAAAATAAAGGGCGTCAAAAGAACAAGTTCGGATGAGCACATCTGCCACGATGAGTGACTCTCTGCCATAATAGAACAGCTGTAGCGGCAGTTGGTCTCGCTGCAATAGGTGACATGGACCAGAATTCTGCAATCCTATTCTGGTTAGAATTTGAAAACCTATTCTCTAAAAGGGGCTTAATAAAAATGCCCAAAAACATGAAGTAGACTTTTGGAACAAGAATAGAAGCTATGAAGTAAATATCCATTCTCCATAGCAGGGAATTTTTTACAAGAACTCAGAAATTGGTGCAAGCATGCAATTGAGAACGTCTCGACGATAGCTTGATGCCCAGGTAGAGAACTTGGATGAGGAGAATAGTACGATCAGATTCTGACTGAGGGTTGGAGACATGAGTGGCTTATGCCCGAGGTAAGCATCCAGGAGAGCGGTATGAGAAAGTACACAAATAGGTATGGCTACAAGACCATGCTGTTAGGTGTATGAATATGAGTACAAGGACAAGTGTGATGAAGGTCTCATACGGCTTAGTATATAGTGCATAGATTTCTAGAGTCCCCTGTAGGTCATGACTTGAAGGGAAAGCATAAGATCCTCTGCCATATGTGTATAGTGATCTGATGGAGGCGCATGTCACGCCCCACCTTAGGTGGCATGACTAGCACCTAGTTGCACACTGGATCTTGGCTGATCTAGCTAGGTATATGCACCTCTGGTGCCCGTCAGCAACTCAAAATCAAGAAAGCACGGTCATAAGCACAGCCTCGGGCCGACTAGGCCGTGACATACAACCTGCATAAGATAGCTAACCCAGCAAGCACAATAATAAAAGGATTCTATGCTAGCCGACAAGACCACCATGCTGCCTAAGTCATAATAAAAGGAAGACAGGCAGTTATATATAAGCTATAGCCGACAAGGCTGTTAGTCGATAGCTGAGCTAAGTCCCACACGGCCAAAATATAAAATATAACATATATGGGCCCCACATAGCCAACAACAACTAACGAACTAGGAACTGTAGTCCATAAGCCTCTAAGAGTGGAATAGTGATCGGGACAGCACCCCTACCAACCTAAAAGTTGTACAACGAAATGAACAAACCTTTCTAACTGACAACTCCGAAGGAGAGGAGCTGACTGATCTGCTAAACTTGGATGACTGCTATGGAGGTCTTGAAACTCATTTGTCTGTACGTGCAGGCAAGTATGCAGTGCCCCATATGTGGGCGTCAGTACAATATGTACCAAATATGTAAGCCAGTAATAAATGCTGAATAGAAGCTGATAAAAGAACTGGAAGTAATCAATAAGAAGGATAAGAGGTTAACCTAAATAGCCTCACAATCTAAAGTATAACTAGCAATTAAATATACAAAGAAGAACCTAACATGACCCCCATAAGCCTGGAAGGTACAATCAGCACAAAATATCCTACCTGGGCCCCCATAAGTCCCGATAGGTACAATTTAATTTATATACCCCTAACAAGGTCATTATGGTTCCACAAATAACTATAGCCAACCTACCTAGCCTCTAGGTCTGCAGCTGAGCCTTATGGGCTCCTCTAACTGTATCTGCGCCTCTGGGCTCCTGTAACTGCACCCTGGGTCAAAAAGGCTCGATTGAGGGTTAGTGATGCCGTTATACCATAAGGGAAATCCATGAATTAATGGAATTTGGTACGGACTTATAGGCCTGAATGTAGTCCTTTCATACATCGCATAGCTCCAGTGAGCAATCTGTAGCCCCACAGGTAATGATACAGTTAGCAACCCTGAGGTTAGTTAACGGAAGGTCATATTAGGTGGGGTCAGTCCTGATAGGCGTATTATACTATAGTCTTGAATCTACCTGTAGCAGCTAATCACAATATATATGCTCGTAACTTACTTACAAAGGCATAGGTCTATCAACTATACAACAAGGATGACTTGCCGAAGAGGTTAGACTTAACATACCTCAATTGTCGATTTTTGTTCACCCACACAGCTCCAACCTAAAGCCGATAATTTCTCCAAGTTATAACCCTTATGCTAAGAGAATAAATCTATTTTTAATGCTAAGAAACGGCTAATAGCAATATCCTTTAAGGACATTAATTGCAAACCAAACTTTGTTCAATTCGGCCCAAAACGTACAAATTCCAAAGGATTTAGAAGGTAGAACTACTTACTTATCGCTTGTAGATGCTTAGGACTCAATTTTAAATGATTTTTACAACTTCTACTCAGCAGGACTTCATTAATCTGAGCTAAATTTCAGGAAATAACTCCGTAGATACATTCCTCGTAGGCCCAAAACTTATTATCCAAGACGAATTTTCATTTGAACAAAGTTTAGCGGCGTAATTTTACCTTTGATTGATGAAAACTTGGGGAAGAGGGTCACACAACCGAGGTTTTGTTTTTTAAATGAAACACATTACTCACTTAACATATAAATATATATGAGGCGATGGTAGGAGGGACGCCCATTGCACTTAAACATGAGCGCGATGCGCTGGCTTGTGCGTAGGCATGGCTGCGTGGTGTGGCGCCCAGTACGCCTTGCCTCTAGCCCCGGCCTCCTGCTCACCCGAAAACATGCTCGTATACTCATCCCTCAAGCCTTTTTACGCATGTGTCGCATTCCAAAACTCTCAACATATATACACACACATTGGATGACTAACGAAAACTTACGAGGTGTAACAGCGTGTTCCTAACATATCACTGATGGTATGATTGTGAGACAGAGAATATGCGGGTCTACTTTGATACACATACAACTGCAGTAATAAAAAGGAACAGGTGTATATGTGTGATACAGTACATACTAACACGATTCGGGTTTTAGGGTGAGAAACACGATTAGAACTCAATATATGATAATATGGTTCAAGTATGATAATATATGACATATTCGTAGGATGGAGATAGGTATGTTCATGTACTTTAATTTTCGGGAATCAACTCCCTCAATATGTTTTGATGACTCCTTGTGTGTACTTGAATTATTTAATTCGTATTTACGAATGAATGATTGATCGAAGTGGTCACTGGTGAGTAATAAAAGGTAATATAATGTATTTAACAAAAAGGTAATTAATTACCAGGAGATAGTGGGTATACTTTATTACCTAATATACTAAAATTAAGGAGGGTCAGGAAAATCCGATCAATAATGAAATAGGTGAATAAGTGGTAGAAACGGACTTGGACAATGTTAGTGAAATTGTAAGAGATGTAGCCATGCTATATAGTTATATGGTAGAATAAAATAAAACTGGATCAGGAGAAATTGGTTACTGACTTTTTGGGATCATGCTGCAACAGGCACATCGCTGCGGCCATGGGATCATTGTAGCGGGTCTAAGGCTTCGCTGCAGTGAAAATAAAGAGATACAGATTGATAGATTAAATAACGGCTAGGATTGTAGGGTAATTGCATGAACCTTGATGAGACATACAGATGATAATGTAGTCAATAAACTTAGTGGGTTGTTGCATAAGTGAAGTAGTTGTTGAATTTAATAACGTTGATTTTATGTTGATTATGATGTTGTTATGTTAACTAACCTTAGTCGGCCGATGATGCCTACCGGTACGTGTGGTGTAGTGATACTAACTTGCTACACCTTTTTGATGTAGGTTGTGGCAGGTTTGAGGTTTCTTGCAAGATGTGGAGTACTCAGCATCAGTTTTCGTGTTCTTTTTGCAGACGAAGCTATATCATTTTATCTTGTTTGTTTTCTATTTAGAGCTTTTCTACCTTTCTAGCCTAGATCTTGGGAACTTTTATTTACGTTTTGAAATGCTTATTTATTCATGTCAATTAATGAGAATTTTGGGCATTTCAAATAATGTTTTGAAAAAGGTTCTCCTATCGAGTAGATTCGATGTAGGTGCCCGCACGAGCCACCTATTTTGGGTCGTGACGAATTGGTATTAGAGTGTCTAGGTTACCGGTCTCACAGGTACAAGAGAAATGTTGAGTAGACTCCTGCAGATGGGTGTGTAGATGTCCATATGTAATCTTCACAAAGCTGTAAGGAATCTAGGAAGTTTTTGCTTTATTTCTTTCCCATCATGTTGTCTGAATATGTCGATCTCCTAGGTTGAGTACAATTGGTATCTCGGCAGGTTTAATTGGTATCTGACTATGTGTGATTATTGAGGGTACGAGATAAACTAGTGTGAGGGGTTGACTTGAGTGACTTTGGGGAATGAGGACCCCCATGATATTTGGCTTAGCGAGTTTTGCTGCAGTGCAGTATGTCTCGCTATTGCGAGTGATTCCCCACCGTAGCGGTAGTATAATCACTACAACAAACACGGTCAGGTTCTAGAACTCCAAAATCCCTTGTTATGAGTAGAAACGACAAGTGTAACATATTTAAAATAGGAAAATCAAGGAGACTATAGGGAAACAAACTATGATGTCATAAAATAGGGCCAAATAAGGCCAATGTCTGAGGATGCCAAACGGGCATCTGTACACCATAGGAGAACAAGTATCAACATTCAAAAACAAGGAAGGGAGAAAAATAATATTGTATTACAAGCCCCAAATGGGGGCTACCCAAATTACTAAGTAAGCAAAGGAGAAGGGGACATGGGAACTCCATGACTCATCTAGATGGAGGCCTTGTCATTGCCGCTGCCTATGTCCTCATCTATGTAACACCCCGGATAATTTGAGCAATAAAATCATGCTTTTGAGGTAGGAGTAAGAGTACATAATAGGCTAAGAAGGAAGTGTTATGAGTTATTTGAGCCACTCTATGGTCGTATTTAATATTGGACGTCGATCAAGTTGTAGAACAAAATTCAAAAAATGTTATCACAAAATTTCCTTCATGAGATTCTTTGAAATTTAGGTCAACTATCTCGAGGATTTTCTCCCAATATAGAATGGTTTAGGGGGTGACCTATCATATTAAAGATCTATGAGTCTAGTTTCCAGTTCATCAAATCGTTTGTCAATCTAACTTCGGAGTAGAGAGATATTCGCATTTTCGTGAATCTGTTGGTAAGCCTTCTTCATTTTGTTCTCCTTAGTGTTTAAGGTTAGTAATTGGTGTGTTCACCCCATAGGTCGTTGTCTCAGAGTTTCTACCATCGAATTCCTATTAATCTTGTCGGGTAAGCTTCATTTGTTTTATTGTTGAGTTTTGTTGGCTGCATTTTGGAAGAATCTTGGAATGCCTTTAGGAAGTACTTTCATGGTGTTTAAGGCTGAATATCATCTAGTCTTGAAGCTAAGGTATGTTAGGCTTGTCCCTCCCTTTGTCGGCGTGAATTCCGTAGCCGTTGTCGTCCGTGTTGACATGTACGTTGGTTGTTTTGTGAAGGCCTGTGTTATGTTATTATTAAACACTTTTGCTTCTATTTATATGGTGAATAAGGTGTGTATAAGGTTCCGGTTTGGTTGGTATCTCGGGCTTGAGTGAGGAGAATTGTAGTCATCGCGAATTATTAGGCTCGTGTCAAGAGGCCTTGTGTAAGGCGTGTGGTTCTTATAGCAAGTTGTGGGATGTTTGAGTGAATAAGATTAGGTGATTATATTTACAAGTGAGTGAGGGTTTAGAGTGGTTAAAGTCAATGTTTGCGACGATCTGTTGTTATATTTGATTCAGCGGTCGTGTCGATGGCACGTGACGACCATAGTAACACTTGGGATGATTTGTCCGTGTACCTTGATGTTAGTGGTAAGTAGAGTGGCGTGTGGGTTATTTTTAAAGCTTGAGGATAGACTGGTTAGGATGGTAATCCGTAGCTTGGTTAGTGGCTCGTCGGTGGACAGCTAGACGTGAAAGGTCGTAATAATCGGTTAGTGGGGTTCGAGAGCCCATTGTGGGCTATTTGAGAATATATTATTATTGTTGTTGATTGTGAATATTGTGATTGTGTGTGTGTTTTGTTTAAGGCCTTGTGGCTTGTATATACCAGATGCACGAGAGTTGTTCCAGCTAGGGATCGAGCTTGAGGTGCCTTGTGTCTTGTGGATACTGATCTTGGGCAGATTTATATGCCCAAGTGATACTCAAAAGTATCATTTTCGCCTTGTTTATCTAGCAATGTGTATACATTTTCATGTAATTGGTAATAAAATGTGAATTTATACTAACCAACATGATTAGCATTGTTTTGCAGGTAAAATGTGATTTCGGGAAGCTAAAATGCATGTTGGATGATATCGGAGTTGGACTTGGATGCGAGCAAGGAAAAGGCATTGGACAGCATGAATCAAAGGGGCTCCGCGATTGAGCCGTGTCACGCTGCCATCGCGGAGGCATTCTCCCTGGAGGGTGAAAATCCACCAAATTTCCAGTGAAGGTCCGCGTTTGCTCCGTGGCACGGAGCCAGTGCTCCGCGATGCACGCCGTGCCACGTTGAGCTTGAATTCCCGGACCCCCAGTTCCAGTGAGGGTCTGCGTTCATGGTGTGTCACGGAGGCAGTGCTCCGCGATGCACTCCGTGACACGTTGCTCATTATTCCGGGAAAAATTCCCACTAGTATAAATAGAACACTTAAGTTCATTTTTCATAATTCAGACTTGGTAGAGCAAGGACGTGGGTTACAGGCAGTTGAGGGACGAAAAGTTCAGGGTTTTTTCTCTCTTTCTTTCTTCTCTAATTCAATTGCTTGTATGATTAACACTCGTTTTATGATGATTAATCCACAAAAGAGTGGCTAATTCCCTTCCTTGCTGAGGTTATGAACACTTGTGATGAATTTTGATTATTGATTATATGGTTTTTCATCTTTTTCTTCCATGTTGTTCTATTAATTCTTGTTTTTACTGCATTGGTGTGTGGCCTACATTAATGTACATCTAAAAAGTCCGATTTCACTCGAGAGAGCACGAAATTGGAAAGTTGTGAATTAATAGGATATTGTTCTTTACTTGGTTTGGGAAAACTGAGTTTTGATGTGCCTTCAGGATAGAAATATACCTGAAAGTCGTATTAGTCAATTTAGGAACCGGAATTGTATGGCTAGAACATGAATTGCATTTGATCACAGAAATGTAGACGTATGGTTCATGATTCTTAAGTGAGATTAAATACGAGAGTTTTAATCTCTTGGCAAATGTTCTTGGCTAACAACTGGAAGAAAAGAGTATCCAATTTTGATGATAATCAGTTTCATTACATGTTCGTTTAACCTCAGCATGCTCTTATCCATAGTTCAAATTCAAAGTAGATAATTGTTCTCAGTTTAGTATAAAAGTTATCAAACAACTTATCAACTTTTTGGTTACGTTGTTGTCAGCATATTTAGGAATAAAATATAGTATACTTGAGCAAATTGCACTTAACCCAAGTCTCTGTGGTATCGATACTTGGCTTACTAAAGCCACTTACTACTTGTTCGACCACGTGCACTTGCGTGTGAGTTTTATACCCGTAGCAAACAGACCGAACAAGTTTTTGGCGCCGCTGCCGGGGACTTGGCAATTGATGAATTTGTTTTAAGTGTTAATTTACTATATTTTTTTTTTCTTAAGTGTTGACAACTTGGTCTTAGCCTGTATTTTGCAGATTTAATTGTTGTGAACATTGGCAAGAGACAAGGAGCTGGTGGAGTCTTATATAGAGCCAGAACGTATATTTCACAGTAAACGGAGAGAAGCTCTACAAAGAAAGGTGCAGTTGCTCAGACAGACGATTATGGAGCAATAACAAAATCCACCGGTTGTAAGGGCAGTGTTAGTGCCCGAAGAAGCAGCAGCAAGGCCGGTTCGCGAGGTGGCAATCCCACATGCCAATAATGTTACATCAAGTATCCGCAAACCAGAGCTTGGAGGGAGATTTGAACTGAAGCAAAATATGGTGCAGTTGTTGCACACAAGCGGGCAATTTACCGGTCTCCCTCATGAAGATCCACAACAGCATCTCCAAAATTTTTTGGAGATAAGTGACACTTACATACCCGCTGGAGTGTCACCTGATTATGTCCGGCATACCTTATTTCCATTCTCCTTACTTGGAGAAGCCAAGAGGTGGTTGAAAGCTGAGCCACCAAATTCTATTTCAACGTGGGATGATCTTGCACGGAAGTTCTTGATAAGGTTTTTTCCCTCTGGTAAAATAGCAAGACTTAGAAGTCAAATTCTAAGTTTCAAACAGAGGGAGGGAGAAAATTTATATCAAGCCTGGGAGATATTTAAATCCATGTTGCGGGACTGTCCTCATCATCATCAGTCCAATGAGGTGTTGGTGCACACATTTATTGAGGGTTTGGAACCCCACACAAAAATATTGCTAGATTCAGCAGCTGGAGGGAAAGCGCTGGAAAAGACTTATGAGGAGCTGTATACCTTGCTAAACTGAATTTCACAGGGCAATCCAGAATGGAATGCTGATTCATCACGAGGTGGGACAAGGAAAGCAGCAGGAGTGCTTGAAGTGGATGGGTTTACAGCTATCGCTGCACAGATAGCTGCCTTGCAAAATCAATTGAACAACCACTTCAGCAACATGACTTTGAACCAGCCTTCAGCTCCAGTTAATGCAGTCCAACAAATGTGGTGTGAAGTGTGTGGAAGCAATAAGCACTCAGCTGAGTGCTGTGGAGCCAATCCTGACTCGGTAAACTTTGTGGGTAATGCATAAAGAAATCACCAGCAGTATGGTAGTAGCTACAATTCAAATTGGAGGAATCATCCTAACTTCTCATGGGGTAGCAACAACCATCAAGGCCAAAGTTCGGGTCAGGGTGTGCAAAGGAACCAAGGAGGGCAACAGAACTACCAATCTCAATTCAGAAATAACAATGCACCTCCTCCACCACCATCACCCAGCATTGAGGAGATGTTCAAGACCATGATAGCGAACCAAGCTCAATTGCAGGCTGACTATGTGAAATTGGCAGCCGAAGTGAAAAACAATCAGTTAGCTACCAAGGCTCTTGAGTATCAATTTGGGCAATTTGCTAGTGCCCAAAATACAAGGCCTAGAGGAGGACTGCCAAGCGACACGGATCCGAATCCCAAGCAGGTAAATGCAGTGACCACAAGGAGTGGTTTGCAGCTGAAGGAGGTAGAACCAGAAAGACCACCTCAACACTCAGGAGCAGCAGAAGTTGAGGGGGAGCACAGTTCGGAAAGGGGGAAGACCAAAGAAGCTAAATCAGAAAGACCTCCACCCCCGTTCCCTCAATGACTCAAGAAACACAAAGAGGAGGCGTGTTTCAAGAAATTCATGGAGGTGCTTAAACAGGTACATGTTAATTTACCTCTTGTTGATGTCTTGCAGGGAGAGCCTAAATATGCCAAGTACATAAAGGACATCGTGGCCAACAAAAGTCGGTTGACTGAGTATGCTACGGTGGCTTTAATGGAGGAGTGCCCTTCCTGAATCCAAAATAGACTGCCCACAAAGCTAAAAGACCCTGGAAGTTTTACTATCCAGCTTACTATTAGGAAGAGCATCCGAGCTCGTGGATTGTGTGACTTGGGGGCGAGTATAAATCTGATGCCGTCTTCGGTATTCAGAAAGTTGGGTTTAGGGAGTCCTAGACCCACAACCGTAATCTTGCAGTTGGCGGATTGATCCTTAGCTAGGTCGGATGGCATTGTTGAGGATGTTCTAGTGCAAGTTGGCTCCCTAATTTTCCCGGTAGATTTTGTCGTGTTGGATTTTGAACCAGACGCGAAAGTCCCATTTATTTTGGGATGACCCTTCTTGGCAACCAGGAAAACATTAATCGATGTAGCTGCGGGGCAACTCACAATGCGACCACATGACAAGGTAGAGGTGTTCGATGTGTATAAAGCACCCAAGCTCCTGATGGTGCATGAAGAACTCTCGGTGATCAATGTGATTGATCATGGTAATGCTAAGCAGATAAAGGATTCCCGAGAGTTAATGGGAAGACCACCGGATAGGTGTAAGCACTACTGGGGGGAGGACGGTGATCGAGAGAAATCGTCCATCACCCTAGCGGACAATTGAGCTTAAATGACGTCGAGCCGCGACGGTAAACCAGGCGCTGCACGGGAGGCAAACCATGAAAATTTTTTCCTTCATTTTGTAAAGTGTAAATAGATTTTTCTTTTTCTTTTTCATAATTTACTATAAAATTTTTCGTTTTAGTTATTGTTTTTAATTTTAGTTAGGTGAAACCAATAATTCTAACCAATTTTGTATAGCGAGATGATTTTCAGGTCAAACGGAGGAAAATGTGCACGGAATAGTGAAGGAAAAGTCGAGGTATGAAAAATTAAAAAAATGTAGAAAACAGTGAGCTGGGGCGATAGCTCCGTGTCACAGAGGAGGACCTCCGCGTTACCCTCCGTGACACGTTGAGGTATAACCCGGAAATTTTAAATTTCCAAAATGCTATCGCGATGGCTCCGTGTCACGGAGGCAGTGAACCGCGATGCACTCCGTGACACGTTGCCTTGTATATCGCGACGGGTCACACCGGGTTGCCAGGTGACCCGCGTGTTTTTCTACCCTTTTAAACCCCGAAACCTCCCCTTTTCCCCTCATTTTCAATTTCCTCCACGACCAAACATCCCAAAACCCCTCTCCCATCAACGTGCCACGGTTTAAGGCAACAAATTTCCGAGTTTTCTTCGATTCTTCAACTTCAAGGTATGTTTTTCGATTCCCTCTCAAGTTTTTGTCGATTTTCTTTGATTTTAAGCATGGAAGGTGAGCTAAATTGCCCTAAGTCAAAATTAAGCATGAATTCGAGTTATTTGTTGATTGATAAATGTTCAGAATGTCGTTATGATTGTTTGAACTTGTCGATTGAATAAATTATTCGAATTTGATTGATAATCTCAATTCTAGGGCTTGTTGTTGAAATTGAAGTTGGAAATGTGTTGAAATTGTGAATTTTATACCGGGTTGTACGTGTTGAATGAGATGAGTCGTTGTACAAATTGTTGGAATGTTAATAGACGACGAATTCTCGGGTTTGGGGGGAAATGTTGAAATTTGTTCGAATTTGGTTAGTTGGATAGGTTCATGTATATAAATTTTTGTTGTTATTTTTGTTTCTTTGTTTTACTTTGCTAAGTGCGATAGTTAAAATGTTAGCGATGGTAGTGATTGAGAGTAGCTGTATGAAGTCTGAGTAGTACACAGAAGTTATACCGTCGAATTTTCTTTTGAACGCACTAAGCATGATTGAATAGCTGGTTGTTTTGTGTAAATAAAGTTATTCTTGTCGTATTGTTGTAACTGTAGCTAAGGACTAAGTGTGGGGTAACTTAGCGTAACCCGACCTTAGCCGAAGTTAATATTTATTTAGCTTAACCTTGAGCTTGTTGACTTGGGTTGACAGGTAAAATGGCAAGCCGGCAAGATAAAGGGAAAGGTGCATCAACTTCAGGCACCGGAAGGAAGAGACTCAGACTGGGCACAGCAGTCCCAGCAGCACCAGCAGTTCAACGCGGCCAGCGCCGCCAATATGGAACAAGATGGGTGACTGACGAGGGGAAAAAGTGGTACGCCAAGCACAAAGAGAACAAATATTTCCCCGAGGAGCATATAGCACGGGAGCCATTGGCACAGGAGTTCCCAAGGATGGTTCACCGGATCGAGGCAGCTGGGCTCAATATCATATTCGAGGAGCCCAAAGAATGCAACCTGCACCTGGTTCGGGAGTTCTATGCTAATTGGAACCCGTCAATCAGAACCACACCATCAAAATCAGAGGGCAGATAGTCACTCTGGAGCCCCACCAGCTCAATGCCATCATAGGAGCGCGGGACACAGACGCCCACGTCCTCCGACAGCTGAACATTACCCCACCGTATGCTGACATCAGACGCACACTGTGTGGGGCCCGATTTACAGCTAGATGGAGCTGGCACAAGGAAAGGGGCTACCACCAGACTCTGCCATATTCACAGATGAATAGGGAAGCCCGAATCTGGCTGAAGATAGTCTGCTCTTGCCTCATCCCGGGGGTACATATGACTGATGTAACCTGGGATCGTGTTTGCCTGGTGTACGCCCTGATGAAAGGGCTGGAGATAAATGTCGGGGCGGTTATTATATCCGCCATGAAGAGAGCCCGGTTGCACCAGGGGCACAGGTATGGTTTCGGTGGACTACTCACCACCTTTCTCAGGGGCCTCGATGTTGAGGAGGAGGCCCTCGATTATATCCCGCAGTTGGAGCGGCGGGCCTTAGATGTTACCAAAACTAAGGCTCCCGACACCACCCACGGGCCAGTGCTGACACTTGGCGAGCGACACGCTCGTGATGACCAGTACATGGCGCGGATGTATGGGATGCAGATGCTCTAGCTCAGGATAGGTGGGAGGCCAGCGACAGAGGAGGAGCTATGGCAGCACGAGCTAGATTACCCATTTGGCAAAAATGCCAAGGCTCTATACCGAGTAGGGCCAGCCTTTGTAGAGCCCACGGATGATGACGGCCCCACGGACGAGGAGACGCGTCGGGAGGACTCTGATGTGGAGTCCGATGATGACGACGGAGGCGACTCGGACATGGGAGATGAAGCAGCAGCACCCGACGAAGAAGTTGAATACTTTGATTGATCAGGGAGTTCCACCACCCGATTTTGTGCTATTTAATTTTTGTGTACACTGGGGACAGTGTTCGGATTAAGTGTGGGGTGGGAGTAGTTAGGTGCTGGGCTGGGCTGTTTTGTTTGTATGTTCTCCTCTGTTATTTTGTATGTTGCGTTTCCCTGTGTTTGTGAATTTTCAAATTGTTCTGTATTTGTAAATATTTGTGAAATTGATGTGTGTTGTTGAATGTTGCCAGCTGATTCTGTAAATATTTTTTTTTATCGAAATGATCGATATTTTTAAAAAATTTCTTTAAAATATTGTGTACATAAATTTTTTCTTTTCTTATCGAAATGGTCGATATTTTACAAATTTTTCAACTTTTTAATTTTGGGTTTCTCGGCATTTGTTTTCGGTACTTTTATCGAGAATGGTCCCATTGAACCGATGTCTTAAGTAGTGACTGTTCCCTATGATGGATGGATGACGACCGTCTTAAGGGAAATGTAGTCGTTAGGAGTAGATATTTTTTTCAATTATTTTTAGTTTTTTTCCTTGGTGGATTGCATCCCGGAACCTATAGTTACTATATGGTTGCGAAATTTTGGTTGCGTGTTGTACATGATATTCAAAATGCAAAGGTGATTCGTATGAAAGCATGCAGTCTTGTAAATATGTTGAGATACCTCGGCTGTAGAGTTCGATTCAGTGTGATTGAGGCTTAATGTTTGAATTCCTGTAATTAGCTGATTGAAGAGTCTGTGAATACATCTTGAATCGAGCATGTGCATAAAGTGTGAAGTGAGGTGTTGATATTCCATGCTATTGTGAAGTGTCTAGAACTTGCCTGGTGTGTGTACAAAACGAAATGAAGGAGGTGTATTGTAGGAAAGGATGTAGGCATTTCTTTGTTTTAACCGAGAGTTTCTATTTTTTTCTTGTCATACTCCCCCTTTCTGTGATTGCATACCCTAGTCAGCCCTTTGAGCCTTTAGCCTATTATTTCTTTCTTTTGTCCAAAAAGTGTAAACCGAGCTTAATTCCTTCTTTTCATTAGCCGTAAAGTCTATACAAAACTCTTAAGCGCATAAGAAGAGAAAATAATTTTCCCAAAGTGTCAAAGAGTGAGAATGGTGAAAAGAAAAAGAAAAGCAGAGTGAGGGAAGAAAAGAAAAGGTTGAAGGTGCACTGGTTATAAATAAACGATAATGAAGGTGCATGAATAATCTTTGTTATTGTGTCAAGTGTGCTTAATGAAATGGGCCATACTAAAGTAAATCATCAAGAATGGGATGATGAAAAAAAAAAAGAGAAACAGTGTCCATGAGTGATGGGATGTGTTGAAAAGGCGCTTAAGGATGCTAGTGGCTATTATTGGCTAATCCAATATTTACTAGTTCCATAGCTTCCATTACAACCCATTAAAGTCCTACGTGATCTTACATTGCATTTCTTTATATTAGTGGAGTAATACACTAAGGGCAAGCTTATGGGTCACGACATGATGCATGTGAATTCTTTTGGGAGAGAGAGTGAAATTGTTTTTACATGCCCCTACTTGAATGTTTGTGTATCACATGAGCAAAAAGGGGAAGATTCTCTTGAGTTGTGAGGGCAAATGCTTGATGAAAGATTGATTTTCATGTCGGATATCTTGATTAGCTGATTTGCATGAGTTTTCCGATATCGAGAGTCGATTCTTAAAGTCTAGGAAGTCTTAATGTATTGAAGATCATTGCATTGATAAGACCATGCATGTTTTCTTGATGATTTGCTGTATTGAGTAATCGGTATGACCGTAGCTTAAATTGTTATACCATAGTAGCGAGGTTGGGATGTAAATTGCATGAATTGTATGTTTGTTGTTCGAGGACGAACAAGGATTTAAGTGTGGGGTAAGTGATCTTGGGCAGATTTATATGCCCAAGTGATACTCAAAAGTATCATTTTCGCCTTGTTTATCTAGCAATGTGTATACATTTTCATGTAATTGGTAATAAAATGTGAATTTATACTAACCAACATGATTAGCATTGTTTTGCAGGCAAAATGTGATTTCGGGAAGCTAAAATGCATGTTGGATGATATCGGAGTTGGACTTGGATGCGAGCAAGGAAAAGGCATTGGACAGCATGAATCAAAGGGGCTCTGCGATGGAGCCGTGTCACGCTGCCATCGCGGAGGCATTCTTCCTGGAGGGTGAAAATCCACCAAATTTCCAGTGAAGGTCCGCGTTTGCTCCGTGGCACGGAGCCAGTGCTCCTCGATGCACGTCGTGCCACATTGAGCTTGAATTCTCGGACCCCCAGTTCCAGTGAGGGTCCGCGTTCATGGCGTGTCACGGAGGCAGTGCTTCGCGATGCACTCCGTGACACGTTGCTCATTATTCCGGGAAAAATTCCCATTAGTATAAATAGAACACTTAAGTTCATTTTTCATAATTCAGACTTGGTGGAGCAAGGACGTGGGTTACAGGCAGTTGAGGGACGAAAAGTTCAGGGTTTTTTCTCTCTTTCTTTCTTCTCTAATTCAATTGCTTGTATGATTAACACTCGTTTTATGATGATTAATCCACAAATGAGTGGCTAATTCCCTTCCTTGCTGAGGTTATGAACACTTGTGATGAATTTTGATTATTGATTATACGGTTTTTCATCTTTTTCTTCCATGTTGTTCAATTAATTCTTGTTTTTACTGCATTGGTGTGTGGCCTACATTAATGTACATCTAAAAAGTTTGATTTCACTCGAGAGAGCACGAAATTGGAAAGTTGTGAATTAATAGGATATTGTTCTTTACTTGGTTTGGGAAAATTGAGTTTTGATGTGCCTTCAGGATAGAAATATACCTGAAAGTCGTATTAGTCAATTTAGGAACCGGAATTGTATGGCTAGAACATGAATTACATTTGATCACAGAAATGTAGACGGATGGTTCATGATTCTTAAGTGAGATTAAATACGAGAGTTTTAATCTCTTGGCAAATGTTCTTGGCTAACAACTGGAAGAAAAGAGTAACCAATTTATGATGATAATCAGTTTCATTACATGTTCGTTTAACCTTAGCATGCTCTTATCCATAATTCAAATTCAAAGTAGATAATTGTTCTTAGTTTAGTATAAAATTTATCAAACAACTTATCAACTTTTTGGTTACGTTGTTGTCAGCATATTTAGGAATAAAATATAGTATACTTGAGAAAATTGCACTTAACCCAAGTCTCTGTGGGATCGATACTTGGCTTACTAAAGCCACTTACTACTTGTTCGACCACGTGCACTTGTGTGTGAGTTTTATACCCGTAGCAAACAGAACGAACAGATACTCGATGCACGAGAGTGTTTCTAGTTGAGGGGTTGATCCCAAGGATTGAAATGACCTCGGGGTTGAGAGTGATGTCCTCTGTAGTGCCGAGTTGAGACATGATTCAAGAGTGGTCCGACATGTCTCAGCCTTCCTGGGATCACCATTGGTTCTCCCAGATGGATTGAGCTTCGCTAACTATGCCCAGCTGAGAGAGAGTTCGGCGGTGCTGATTGATGATGTTCACTGAATGGTGTTTAATTTTGATTTGCTTAGCATTATATTGTGGTTGTTGTTTGTGTTATTTGTTATCTGATAGCAGTGGATGCTAGATGTTGGCTGGTGTTAGCAGGAGGCTGTTGGGAGGTCTAGAGGCGATGACAAGTGAGCTGTGTTGGCTAGGGTCCACTCTGTTATTTTTTACTTCTGGACTTGTCGGGCTTATGGTGGCTAGGTAGGTTTTGTTTGTATGTTTGTTTGTAGTTGCCAGGCTTATGAGGACCAGGAAGGTTCTATATGTTTACTTACATTGAGTTCTCCTTATGCAATATCTTGTATATCTATTGATCTCTAATCTAAGCCTTCCAGTTGTTTCTTCCTTTCATGCTCAGTACACTATTGTACTGACACCCTAGTCGGGGTGCTTCGTTCATTCCTGCAGGTGATGGTGGGCTGGTAGATCGAGTTCTTTGTTGCTGAATGGAGTTCCAGCTAAGTCGGTGCACTCTAGGTCTTTCGGAGTTGCCAGAGGTCGAGTTATGGGTAGTCCAGGCCTTGTCCTAAACAGTTGATTTCTATTGTAATTTTAGAGGCTTGTAGACATTTGCTTTGGGTGTAGTGTCATTGTTGTAGGCCAGGTGGGCCTTGTTGTATGGATTATATTCCTTTCCATGGCCTAGACGACTTTATGTATATCCTTTTGGTCTATCAGGTGAGCCAACCTCTACTTTTGCTTGTGGTTACTCAAATTTTATAGTTATTGTATTGTCGGACCTCATCGGTTCTGGTCTTTGTTTTATTTTTGGGCATCGCGTATGCTCATATCAAGGGTGATACCAGGTGCCAGTCATGCCTCCCTGAGTTTGGGGTGTCACAGTGCGCTCCCTCCTCGATCCCGCTGAGGAAAGAGAACTCAGGGCGGTCCTGCCGGGTTGCCGGGGTGTCTTGGAACTGGGAGAGAGGGTCTTCGGGATCTTCTTGATCCCTATCCACATCCGGATGAGCAGCTTATCCCGAGAACTCTGCCTCCTCCTCTCTCACTCTATGTCCTCTCGGAGCTCTACATGTGCTTGAGCCAAAGAAGCAATTTCCCCCTACACCTCCCTTGAGTCGACAGTTGCTACACTAGAGGGCGACTGCTGGAAGGAGGTCTGGGCAACCCTCCTAGTAGCTCCCGCATGGCAACCATCTCGGCCTCCATTTTCTCAAACGGCTCAATAGGTATGGAAGTGCTGGCCCCGCTATCTCCTCCGTCGATGCAGTCTTTCTTTCGGCCTCTCCTTGGAGATCCCATCACCCTCAAGGGATTGAAGGGCCTGTTGTAGTGCATGATGACGTCCCCAGACTCCTGATGAACGCCGGCCCTCTTGTAGAGCCTAGTAATGAGAGAAGGAAATTGCAGGCTGGTGATGGGCTTTGCAGAGAAATATCTCCACTCCTCGAGAATCTGTGTCCCAAAATTCACCCTCACCCCGCTCAAGATGCAGGCCACCACTAGGGCACAGGGATAGGACATATTCGTGATGTTGGAGGATGATGGATCCTCTGAGACACAAGGTTTAGCTATCTCCTAGCCTCTATAGAGAAATGAGAACTCTGGATGCCCGTCATAGTGAAGCCCCAGTTAGTCGAGGCCCCAACCGATCCCTTGGAGGAGGGAATAAAACTCCGGTGCCTTCTCTTTTACATCTTGCATGACAAACCCCTTTTCATGAAGCAAGTCCTTCGCAACTGTTCATTATGTCGGAATTGATATTGGATGTTCAAAAAGAGAATGTAGTCCCCGGTGCGGATGCTGCTGCCAAAGGAAGCTATATTGATAAACTTGCATTAATAAGAAGCATTAGAAGATGGACTAAAAGACTAGGAGAAAGGAGAATGAAAGAAAAGAAAAACAGGATTCAAGGGGGCTATTGCCCCGGCAGATCGCTGCTGCGGATGTATGTCTGCCATAGTGAGTTCGCCATAGCGGGAGCGTGTGCGCTACAACGGTACCGTTGCAGCGAATATCTTCTTGCCTAGACCTCCGAACTCCATCAATGGAGGTTGAAATTTCAATCTCAATGAATCTTCAAATAAACTACAAATCAGGCAAGGGGAAGTCTTTCCCAAGCATTACTAACCATTATCCACCCCAATGGTGCACGGATTCAAACCCAAAAGTACTGAGGAATTCAAACCACCATCCTGCCCAACCCCCCTCATATTTGACCCCACAACCATATGAAATTTACTAGAATTACACAGAGAACAATAGGAAACACTCGAGAACATAAATGCAAGTAGCATGCTTCAACAATCTGGTCTACAGATTTGATAAAGGAACCAATACTTATCACCCTAATAACCACCTGAAAACAGTGCATGAAGGCATAATGAAGAAAGTATTCTAAAGCAGAAGAACCAAGGAAGTTAAGGGCCGACTATTACCTAAAAAATCATGAAAAATGACTGATGAAGTTGAGAGAACTGCCAAGGATTGAAGTGAGAAAAGTTGGAGAATAAATTCCAAAAATCATGCCATCTGCTTTTAAACTGATTTTTCGCTGCGATGGACGGATTTTCTCTGCCGTGGACAGATTTCCGTTGTAGCAGAAAATACACTCAATGCATCAGATGGCTAAAGACAGTGATGGTTCAAATTTCACAGCAAGGTGCCACCATTTCAAAAACCCCCACTCTGAGAAGTTCAACAAATTGGGGATACCTAGAGCACCTAAGCCAGGAATAAGAAATTATAAGACCTGAGTCTTTAACGCTTATTGGTAATTGCGTACTTTAACGCTTGAGTCTTGGTAATTAACAAATTGGTAATTGCGTACTTTAACGCTTGAGTCTTGGTCAACCCCTAGTGGAGACTTATAATTTCTCAAGAAATTAGCAGGCCTATATTTGGAAAATTCAAGGATAATGTGTAATAAAGGGGTCCTGTAAATGACCAGTTTGAGGATCGAGAAACAAACATCATTAAGACCCAAGTGCCCGTTAGAAGTGTTGGAACTAGGAAATATGTTGGGATCGACATGGGACGACTACTCAACACCTGCCTCTATATCGGAGGGACGTTCGAGTACAAGTGGATTTTTAATTGGTATTTGATGTAACGACTCGTCCAGTCATTATAGTATTCTGACAACCTAAGAGCAGATGAAATTAAAATTTCTTTTGGAAAATTAAAACGATCTCCTTGAAAAATGAAGGGAGTAAGACCAATCAGTTTGGATGGGCTAAGTCAATATCAGTGGGCCCAAGCGCGCGTCTACCACGGCGGGTGACTCTCCGCTATAACGGAATCGTTGCAGCGGTAAATGGTCTAATTACAGCGAATGACACATACTAGAATTTCGCAATCGTATTCTGGTTAAAATTTTAAAAACCTATTCTTTTAAAGGGGCATAACAAAAATGCCCAACAACATGAAGTATACTTTTGGAACAAGAAGAGGAGCTGTGAAGTAAAGAACCATCCTCCATAACTAGGAATTTCTTGCAAAAACTCAGGAATCGATGCATGCAATTGGGAATGTATCGATGATAGCTTTGTGCCCAAGTAGGCTGCGGTTTACTCACTTTTCTATTAGAATTTTATTACCTAAATATATACGTGTGTATAGTTGATGTGCTTTTGATGGGTAGGATTAAAACATGAATAAATTATTATTGAATATTTAAACCGGCAAGGGTCTGAGGATGAAAGGAATTGAAAAAAGGGGTATTGATATTCCCATAATGTGAGAACCCATAAGTTATGGTTGCCATAAATATAGTCAATACATGGGGTTGTATGTTAGAGTGAATGGATTGTATGCGTAATGATCTTCAGGCATTGTTGTTAAATATATTTATATGTATATAGAATTATATGGCTATTTCCCTGAATTGTAATCTTGAACGGATAGTCATATAAATCATGTTTATAGGATGCAGTAACCAAATGTTTAAGGGTGGACTATGATTATTGCAGAACGCGATGTAAAACTCGCTAATTAGGAGAGTTAGACTTTACATAAGGACCTGTATGTTCTGTGAATGATAATGTGTTACTTGGGTCTACTAACATTATTTGTGATGATGATTTTTCCGTCAAAATTAGTGGTGGAAATAAACTTGATATGAGGTTGCCTCCATTGTGGTGGGCGCTATAGAGATGAGTTATGAGATTGCGAAGAAACGGTCTATGAGGGAACTGGGGCCAAAGGGAGAGAACTTGGATGAGAAGACTATTATGATTAGATTCTGATTGAGGATTATAGACAAGAGTGGCTCATGCCCAAGGTGAGCATCCGGCCAAGCGGTATGAGGGAGTTCACAAACATGTATGGCTAAAAGACCATTCGGCTTGGTGTACGAATATGAGTACACAGACAGGTATGATGAAGGTCTCATACGACTGGGCGTATAGTACATGAATTTCTAGAGTCCCCTATAGGTCATGAATGGAAGGGAAAGCATGTCACGACCTGAACATAGGCCCGAATCTAGACACAGAACCTAGAACCATAATTGGCTCCAAGTCGATCCATGATATAAACATGATAACTAATTATCAACATAAAAAAAGTGGATAACTGAATTCTAAAATAGCGGAATTCTTAACATACAACAAGCAAATAGAGTCAACACTGAAAAGTTGCTTTTCTACACATTGTCCAAAAAACCTCTAACATAACTGATGAACTAATGGGACAGCTTCCCCAACTAGGTCACTAAAATCTAAAAACTTAAAGTACACAATTCAATTAGCTGAAGTTCCTCGAAGGATGAAGACTCACCAACTAGAGAACTAGGTAAGCTCGAGAGACTGACTAACGGCGAGACTGAGTCTGAACGTCTGAATGTGTAATATGAAATGATACATGATAGTGTATGTGGTCAGTACTTGGAATGTACTGAGTATGCAAGGTATGTAAAACAAGCTGAGTAAGTAAAAATTTAAATCGTGCATATCATAAATCATAACATCATAAGATTTTGAGAGTAAAAGCTGCATGCTTATATCTGAAAACATGAATAGACATAAACTAAAATACGTGCATACGGCTTGCCATATCTGAAATCATAGGTAAAAGCTCATCAACTGATCCTCTGATCAAACCTGCTGAAAACATTATATAATATCTTAGAGTATATGCATTACTAAAATCATGAGGAATAATGGGAGACTCGTCTTAACCGACAACAATCATGTATGAGTGTATGATGATCCCACGTCTTGCCCACATGGAGGAGGGCCATCCTAAGCCTTTCTAGGGCGAAGGATTAAGTAAGGTGTGATATCACGGTGTGCCCTCAGATCGAGGAAATGCTCTCTTGAGAGGCCCCAAAATATACCTACGTAGGCGCGTAGTTTATGAGACTTGGGAACCTTAGACCCCTAGCCTACTCGGTGCTAGATACTACTCCCATAACATATATAATGCTCATATAATCATATATCAAAACATAACATAAATCTTAACATATGGGGAGTCTTGATTGCAAAACATGAGATGACTGGACTTATTAGCCTTGGCTAAATCATGAAATTATGCTTAAGTTGAGTGGGATTGCCCAAATCTTAACATCATGCTTGCATGAAATAGACATTAAAAGAAAATTCATAATTACATCCATGGGTAAAATCATAAACATTCTTTCATACTTAACATCTTATCATATTTGGAAACATAGATCATAAACTCGACTTTTCATGAAAATTGCATGATCGGGCATCATATTTTTATAACTTGAAATCATGAATTGTAATCAAAATAGGTATAAAACCTGCCCAATGAATCTTAAATAATAATTTGAAACATGAAGGGAATTGACGCATGAATTAAACATAGAGAATTTCATGAACTTGTGTTAAAACCCCATAGAATCATACACTTGAATTCATGAACTTGAGAAGGGATTTGAGCATGAGAGTGAAGAAAAACTCTCATTCATGACCATACATACCTGGATAAGATGATTTCACACACTTCCTTGAAAGCCCAAGAGATTTGGAGAAGAACTAGGAGAATTCTTAGACTTAATCTCCAATGGGACCCTCTAAACTTGCATGCATGGGAGAGAATGATTTAGAATACGCTAAACCTTCTTAAAACCTTCCCAACAAAGCTTAAAATAATGTAGTTTAGGGCTTAGGAGTTCAGAAATTATGAAAATACCCTTACTAATTTCACAGAAAAAATGACTCTGTCAGTCCTCACAAGGGATATCACGGGTCATTAGAAGAGTCACGACTCGTGGCCCTTACTTGTGACCTTCACTGGAAACCAACCTCCAACTCAACCATCCTGACCATGACACACTTCATGAAACCACGACTCATGGCTCAATCCGTGGTCACCCCCTGAACACGACTCCTCACTAACCTGCCTCCCTTCATGAGTCACTCCACGACTCGTTGGGTGATCTGACGAGTCATTCTGTGACTTGTGCAATTTTTTCCTGTTTTCTCCACTTCAACTCTCGGGTTTGATCTTATGGACTTTCTGGGTAGTACAATATCTTTCCCTTGGGAAAATTCATCCTCGAATGTGGGTAAACATACTAAAAAGCTGGAAAAAGGAACTGCAATCCCAAATACTGAAGATCTGAAGCTGAAAACTGATTGAGTGACTGACTCCGGACTGAAGTACATGACTAAAATAAATTCATGAATCCCACATACATGCACTAACACAAAAGGAACTGAGATACATGAACTAGACCTTAAACATCATAGAGTACTTAAGGAGAAAAATGATACCTCAAGCTGGAACTGTGTCAGAAGGGAAAAGATGCGGCTATTTAACCATCATATCTGCTTCAGCGTCCCATGTAGCTCCCTCAACTAGCTAATTTCTCCACAAATCCTTTATTGAAGCTACCTCTTTGTTCCTCAACTTCCGAATCTGACGATCAAGGATATCAACTGGAACCTCTTCATAGCTAAGGTTGTCCATCACACCTATGCTCTCCACAAGAACAATCAAAGCTAGGTCACCAATGCACTTCTTCAATAGTGATACATGGAAAATTGGATGCATGGATGCTAATTCCACTGGAAACTCCAACTGATAGGCCACCTTGATAACACGTCTCACAATCCTGTGCGGGCCAACATATTGAGCACTAAGCTTCCCTTTCTTCCCGAACCACATCACTCCCTTTATGGGAGACACTTTCAGAAACACCCAATCATCAACTTCAAATTCAAGTTCTCTCCTCCTCACACCCGCATAGGACTTTTGGTGACTCTGAGCTATTTTTCGACTTTCCCTTATAAGTTGAACTTTCTCCATAGCCTCGTAAATTGAATATGGTTCTATCAACATAGCTTCATCCTACTTCAAACCAACCTATAGGTGATTTATATCTCTACCCATAAAGAGCCTCAAACGGGGCCATTTGAATATTGCAGTGACAGTTATTGTTATATGCAAACTCGATAAGAGGAAAATGATCATCCCAACTACCTTTGAAGTCAATCACATATGCTCTCAACATATCATTGAGAGTATGAATGGTTCACTCGGCCTGACTATCTGTTTGCGGGTGAAAAGCTATGCTAAGCATGACCTGAGTATCAAGTCCCTTTTAAAATGACTTCCAAAATTACAAGGTGAATTGAGTACCTCTATTTGATATGATGGACAAGGGAACTCCATGAAACTGAACTAACTCCTGAATGTACAATCTAGCATAATCCTCAGCTGAATCAGTAGTTTTGACCGGTAAAAAATGGGTTGCTTTCGTCAATCTGTCTACAACCACCCAAATAGAGTCATAATGTCAATGCGTGCGAAGTAACCACGTAATAAAGTCCATATTGATCTCTTACTACTTTCAAGTGGATATACTGATGTCTTATAGCACACCTCCTAGTCTTTGATGCTCCACTTTCACTGGTTGACAGTTTGGACACTTAGCTGCAAACTCCGTTATGTCCTTCTTCATGTCATTCCACCAATAGACTTTTTGTAGGTCACAGTACATCTTGGTGGCACCTTGATGAATAGAATATCGGGGACCATGAGCCTCATGCAACATCCGTTCTCTAAAGTTATCAACACCGAGAACACACAAACGGCCATAGTAACAAAGTACACCATCTCCTCTTTGGGAGAAGACCTCTACCTTCTAATTTTGAACCGCTTCCTTCAACTTTACTAAAATAGGATCCTCATCTTGCCTGGCCTTGACCTAAGTCACCAAAGAGGATTCTAAACCATTCTAAATAATGACACCACTATCTGTTGAGTCAATAAGATGAACTCCTAACGTGCAAGTGGGTGCACATCCTTTACCTACTCTTTTCTTTCCTCCTCTACATGTGAGACACTCTCTATAGAAAGTCTGTTAGGGCATCCGCCACTGTATTGGCCTTGTCCTGATGATAAAGGACAATCATGTCATAATACTTGAGCAGTTCTAACCATTTCCTTTGCCGCAAATTCCAGTCCTTCTATGTGAACACATACTGTAGACTCTTGTGGTCCGTAAACACATACATATGGGCCCCATACAAATAGTGTCTCCAAATCTTCAATGCGAACACTTCCGCTGCCAACTCTAGGTCATGCGTCGGGTAAATTTTCTCATGAGTCTTAAGCTGCCTAGAGGCATATGCAATGAACTTACCCTGCTGCATCAACAAACAACCAAGACCAACCCTAGAGGCATTGCAATACACAACAAAACCATCCATACCCTCAGGTAGGGTCAACACTGTGGCTGAAGTGAGTCAAGTTTTTAATTCCTGAAAACTCTCTCACAAGCGTCTAACCACTGAAATTTGACTTTCTTCTGGGTCAACTTAATCAACGGTGCCACAATGGATGATAATCCTTCAACAAACTTTCTATAGTAGCTAGCTAAACCTAAGAAACTCCTGATATTCGAAGGACTAACCAGTGTAGGCCAATTCTTTACAACTTTTATTTTTTGGGAGTGCACTTGTACACCCTCACTTGACACCACATGGCCCAAAAATGCTACTGTGTTCAGCCAAAACTCACACTTGCTAAATTTAGCAAACACTTGGTGATCCTTAAGAGTTTGTAGTATAATCCTCAAACGAGTGACATGCTCCTCCTTGCTCTGAGAGTATATGAGAATGTCATCTATGAACACAATCATGAACATATCCAAGTATGGCTTGAATACCCTGTTCATCAAATCCATAAAAGCTGTAGGAGCATTCGTTAGTCCAAAAGACATAACTACAAACTCATAGTGACCATATCGAGTCCTGAAAGCTGTCTTTGGAATGTCACTCTCTATAACTTGGAGCAAATGAAATCCGGGTCTAAGGTCTATCTTTGAGAAACACTTAGCACCTCAACTTAGTCAAACAAATCATTAATTCTGGGGAGGGGATACTTGTTTTTGATTGTAATCTGATAGTCAATGTACATTAGAAGTGAACAATCCTTCTTTCAGACAAAGAGAACTAGTGCACCCCATGGGGACTTGCTTGGTCTTATGAATCCCTTATCTAGAAGATCCTTTAACTACTCTTTCAAATCCTTTAGCTCAACTGGAGCCATTCTGCAAGGACGAATAGATATAGGCTACATATTGGGAAGAAGATTAATACCAAAGTCAATCTCCCGCTTGGGAGGGACTCTCGGTAGATCATCTGGAAAGACCTCTGGATACTCACACACAACAGGGACATACCGAAGAGTTAGAGTCTCGGATGTAGCATCCTTAACCAAAACTAGATTGTACATGAAATCCTTAGAAAACATCTTTCAGCCTTAAGGTAGGAAATGAAGCGACTTACAGGCATAGCTGAACTACCCTTACACTCTAGGACTGGCTCACCCGACAATCGATACTCTACAACACGGGTTCTATAATTTACTGAGGTGTAACATGCATGAAACCAATCCATATCAAAGATAACATCAAAGTCAGTCATATCTAACTTTACTAAATCTGCTGAGGTGACTTTCTGAATGACTGTGATAGGGTAATTCCTGTATACCCATCGAGCTATAATGGAGTCACCTACTGGAGTAGAGTCTGAGAAGGGTTCTGATAGGATTTTTCGACTGACTCTGAAACTACTAGCAACATAGGGTGTCACAAAAGATAACATAGCCCTTGGATTTAACAATTCATAAACATTGAGATGAAATACTCATAATATACTAGTGACCATATTGCGAGAGACCTTTTTCTCCAGACGAGATGAGAATACATAAAACCTTTTCTGATGCTGACCACCACCTACACTAATGGATCCACCCTACTGAGATGAGCATGCTGGTGGATCTGCTGAAATAGAAGCTGGGTCACAGCCTCTACCATGCCTTGCCTAGTCTCTTGACAGTCTCTAAGCATGTGATCGGGCTTTCTGTATGTAAAAAATGCCCCTGAACCTGTTAAGCACTCTCCGAAGTTCTTCCTAGCACACTTGCCGCAAATTGGAATGTGAGGCTCTCCTAACCTTTTCCACTTATCTCTGGAGCCTAATGTCCTTCCCCTCTATTTGCACCGAGATCAAGACGGTACACTAGCTGATAACGGTGTTGGAGTTGATGATTCTTGATGAGACTGCTGATGATTCCTGCCACTAGGCCTCTACTAGGAAAACCCAACACTAATCGTCCTTCCCCTCTTGGCCTCTCTCTCCTTATCCTTCATCTGATCCACCTAAATTTGTTGGGCATATGTAATGCCCTAGAAACCCTAGACCAGTCCTGGGAGTTAAAATGGAGAAAAGAAGATTTTCTTAACTAGATAATAGAACGAGGCGTCCTGTGACCCGTCAAGATGACCATGAGTCGTTAAGTGACTCGTGGTGATGAATTTTGATTTGTTTGGAAATTTTCAAGTTGAGGTGACCACGGGTGTGACCACGAGTCGTGGTCAGCCCCATGAGCTGTTAGGTCACCCGTGGTCAAGGGCGCTTAAAGGATGAAGAAAGGGCTAGTAGTGTACATCACGATTGGACACTGATCTTGGGCAGATTTATATGCCCAAGTGATACTCAAACGTATCATTTTTACCTTGTTTGTTGTGCAATGTGTATATAATATCATGTAATTGGTAATAAAATGCGAATTTATCCTAACCAACATGATTAGCATTTCTTTTGCAGGAAAATGTGATTTTTAGGAGCTAAAATGCATGTTGGAACTATGTCGGAGTTGGACTTGGATGCGAGCGTGGAAAAGACCCGGGAATGCCGGATTTATAGGGGCTCTGCGATGGCTCCGTGCCACGCTACCATCCCGGTAGCACACTGCCTGAGCAGGAATTAAATTTGCAATTTCCAGTGTGCATGCGCGTCAGCTCCGTGGCACGAAGATAGGCCTCCGCGATGGCCTCCGTGCCACGTTGAGGTTAAATTACTGGACCCTGGAAATTCCAGTGAGGGTCCGCGTCCACGCCGTGTCACGGAGGCATTGCTCCGCGTTGGCCTCCGTGACACGTTGCTTGTTATTCCGGGAAAAATTTCCCACTTGTATAAATAGCACACTTAGGTTTATTTTAAGTAGTTTTCAGTTTTGAGACTGAGTTCAGAAGTGGAGAGCAGGAACGTGGGTTAGTAGCAGTTGAAGATTGGAAAAGCTAAGGGATTTCTTCTCTTCCTTTCTTCTTTCTATCAATTGTACGTATGATTTACACTCATTTTAGGATGATCAATCCAAGAATGAGTGGCTAATTCTCTTTCTTGCTGAGGTTTTGAACATGTGTAATGAATTCTGATTTTCATTGATATGGTTTATTCTTCTTCTTTAATGTTGTTCTATTAATTCTTGTTCTTTACTGCATTAGTGATTGGCCAACATTAATGTATATCTAAAAAGTCCATTTTCACTCGAGAGAGCAAGAAATTGGAAAGTTGTGAATTAATAGGGTATTGTTCTTAACTTGATTTGGGAAAATTGGGTTTTGATGTGCTTTCCTGATAGAAATATACTTGGAAGCCGTATTAGTCAAATTAGGAACCGGAATTGTAGTGCTAGGTCATAAATTGCATTTGATCACAGAAATGTAGACGGATGGTTTATGATTCTAAAGTGAAATTAAATACGAGAGCTTTAATTTCTAGGCAAATTTTCTTGGCTAGCAACATGAAGAAGAGAATTAACCAAAATTATCATGATTATCAAGTTCATTACTTGTTCTTAACCTTGGCATGTTCATATCCATTGTCTGAATTCAAAAGTAAATAGTTTGTATTAATTGTAGTATATAGTTTAGAAACAAAAATTCAATTACTCTTGGGTACGTTGTTGTTAGCATAATTAGAAGTTAAATAGAAATATAGTAAATTAGGCACATTTTACATATCTTGAGCCTCCTTGGATCGATACTTGGCTACTTAGCCACTTTATTACTTGTTTGACCACGTGCACTTGCGTGTCGGTTTTTACCCGTACCCCAAAGCACCGAGCAAGTTTTTGGCGCCGTTGCCGGGGAGGCTAGGCGATTTGTAAAATTGTGTTTAGTGTAAATTTACTGTATTTGTATTTTTATTTTCTTAAGTGTTAACAACTTGGTCTTAGCTTGTATTTTGCAGATTTTGTTTCTATGAACACTGGCAAGGGACAAAGATCTGGTGGAATCTTACTTAGAGCCTGAGCGTGAATTTCATAGTCAACGTAGAGAAGCTCTTCGAAAGAAGCTGCAGTTGCTTCAACAGACTATGATGGAGCAACCAAATCCACCAGTTGTTAGGGCAGTTTTAGTGCCCGATGAAGCAGCAGCAAGGCCGGTTCGCGAGGTGGCAATCCCACACGCTAATAATGTACATTCTAGCATCCGCAAACCAGAGCCTGGAGGGAGGTTTGAATTAAAGCTGAATATGGTGCAACTTTTGCACACAAGCGGGCAATTTTTCGGTCTCCCTCACGAAGATCCACAACAACATCTCCAGAACTTTTTGGAGATAAGTGACACTTATATACCCGCTGGAGTGTCACCTGATTATGTTCGGCTCACCTTATTTACATTTTCCTTACTTGGTGAAGCCAAGAGGTGGTTAAAAGCTGAACCACCCAACTCTATATCAACGTGGGATGATCTTGCACGGAAGTTTCTTATTAGATTTTTCCCTTCTGGTAAAACAGCCAGGCTTAGGAGTCAAATCCTAAGTTTTAAACAGAGGGAAGGGGAAAATCTATATCAAGCCTGGGAAAGATTCAAATCCATGTTGCGGGACTGTCCTCACCATCATCAGTCCAACGAGGTGTTGGTACACACGTTTATTGAGGGTTTGGAACCCCACACTAAAATTCTGTTAGATTCAGCAGCTGGAGGGAAAGCACTGGAGAAGACTTATGAGGAGCTGTACACTTTGCTCAACTGAATTTCACAAGGCAATCCAGAATGGAATGCAGATTCTTCAAGAGGTGGAGCAAGGAAAGCAGCGGGAGTGCTTGAAGTGGATGGATTCACAGCTATCGCTGCACAGATAGCTGCTTTGCAAAATTAGTTAAACACTCACTTCAGCAATATCAATTTGAACCAGCCTTCAACTTCAGTCAATGTAGTTCAACAGATGTGGTGTGAAGTGTGTGGTAGTAGTGAGCATTCAGCTGAATGCTGTGGTGCAAATCCTGATTCTGTTAACTTTGTGGGCAATGCACAGAGAAATCAACAGCAGTTTGGTGGTGGCTACAACTCAAATTGGAGGAACCATCCGAATTTTTCGTGGGGTAGCAACAATCAACAAGGTCAGAGTTCAGGGCAGGGTATGCACAGAAACCAAGGAGGGCAACAAAATTATCAAGCTCAATTCAGAAATCACAATGCCCCTTCTCCACCACCATCACCGACTATTGAGGAGATGTTCAAAACCATGATCGCTAATCAGGCACAATTGCAGGCTGACTATGTCAAATTGGCAGCCGAAGTGAAGAACAATCAATTGGCGACCAAGGCTCTTGAATATCAGTTTGGGCAGTTTGCTAGTGCCCAAAATACTAGACCCAGAGGAGGACTACCTAGCGACACGGATCCAAATCCGAAGCATGTTAATGTAGTGACCACGAGGAGTGGTTTACAATTGAAGGAGTGACCACGAGGAGTGGTTTACAATTAAGAAACACAAGGAGGAGGCGTGTTTCCAGAAATTCATGGAGGTACTTAAACAGGTACATGTTAACTTACCTCTTGTTGATGCCTTGCAGGGAGTGCCAAAATATGCGAAGTATATTAAAGACATCGTGGCTAACAAAAGTCGTTTGACTGAGTATGCCACGGTAGCTTTAACAGAGGAATGCACTTCCCGTATTCAGAATAGGTTGCCCACAAAACTGAAAGACCCTGGAAGTTTCACTATCCAGCTGACTATTGGGCAAAGTATCCGAGCGCGTGGATTATGTGACTTGGGGGCAAGTATAAATCTGATGCCTTCTTCGGTATTCAGAAAGTTAGGTCTAGGGAGTCCTAGACCTACAACGGTAATCTTGCAGCTAGCCGACAGGTCTTTGGCTAAGCCGGATGGCATTGTTGAGGATGTGTTGGTGCAAGTAGGCTCCCTCATTTTTCCGGTCGATTTTATTGTTCTGGACTTTGAACCAGATGCTGAAGTCCCATTTATTTTGGGACGACCCTTTTTGGCAACCGGAAAAGCAGTAATCGATGTAGCTGCGGGTCAACTCACGATGCGAGCACGTGACAAGGTCGAAGTGTTCGACGTGTACAAGGTACCTAAGCTCCCGACTGTTTATAAGGATCTCTCGGTGATCAACGTAATTGATCATGGGAAGGCTAACAGATTGAGTGATTCCCGAGAGTTACTAGGTAGGCCACCGGATAAGGTAGAGCACTACTGGGGGGATGATCATGATCGGGACAAATCGTCCATCTCCCTAGTAGATAAATGAGCTTAAAGGACGTCGAGCCGCGACGGTAAACCAGGCGCTGCACGGGAGGCAACCCGTGAAAAATATTTTCTTTCTTTCTTTTTAGTGTAAATAATTTTTACTTTTCTTTTCTTTTTCTTGACTAGGTTTAGATTTGCATTTTAGTTAGTATCTTTTATTTTTAGTTAGGGAAATCTATTAATTTAACCAATTTTTGTTTAGTGAGGTGATTTTCAGGTATAACGGAGGAAATATACATGGAATCGAGAAAATGAGGCGAGGTATGAAAATTAAATTTATTGGTGAAACAGAGCACTGGCGCGTTGGCGCCGTGTCACGGAGGCAATGCTCCGCGTTGGCCTCCGTGACACGTTGAAGGCAAATCTGGATTTTTCAAAATTCCAGTAAGCCAACGCGTTGGCTCCGTGTCACGGAGGAGGGGCTCCGCGTTACCCTCCGTGACACGTTGCCCTTTATCCAGTGCCGGGTCACACCGGGTTTTCGGGTGACCCGCATGTTTCCTTTAAATAATAACCCCAATTTTGCCCCAAATTCCCCCATTCCCTCTTCCCTCCGCGACCAAACACCCATTTCCCCCTCCCCAAGCAACGTGCCACGTTGATAGGCAAAGAAAAATGTCAAGTTTCTTCGATTCTTCAATTCTAAGGTATGTTTTCATCGTCTAACTCAATTTTTTGGCGATTTTTGTCAAATTTGGGCATATAAGGTGAGAAATATCACCCTAGGTAGAAATTGAACATGATATTGAATTATTTTGTGATTGATTTTTGTTCGGGTTGTTGTATTTGGCGTTTGAACTTGTCCATTATGTAAATAATTCGAAATTGATTGTCGAATTGTATTTTAGGGCTTGGGTTGTTGAATTTGACTTGGGCAACTTGATAGTTTGGTGAAATTGATGTCGGGGTGTGTTTATTATTTGAGATAAGTCGTGGTAAATCTTGTATAACTGTTAAAAGACGACTAATTCTCGAATTTTTGTGGGAAAATGCATAATGTGTGAATTGGTTAGATTGTTAGATTAGCTTGTATATAAAATATTTTTCTAGTTGTTTTTAGTTTGTGGTTGTTTTGTTGCTTGTGCGATGGTTGAATTGCTAGCGATAGTAGGATTGGGAATTCGCTGTATGAAGTCTGAGTAGTACGCGAACCGTTATGCTGTCGAAATTTTGTTACGAACGCACTAAGCAATGTGTGTATAGTTGTTTGTGTTTGGGGTTGTAAATAGAGCTATCCTTGCTGAAATTTTGTAAATATTGTTAAGGAATAAGTGTGGGGTAAATTTTGTGTAACCCAACCTTAGCCGAAGCTAACAACTATTTAGCTTAACGTTGTGCTTGTTTGTGTAAATTGACAGGTACAATGGCTAGCAGGCAAGACAAAGGCAAGGGTGCTTCTACCTCAGGCACCGGAAGGATATGGATGAGACTGGGCACTGCAGTCCCAGCTGCACCCGCTGTTCCGCGCGGCCAACACCGCTGATACGGAACACGATGGGTCACCGATGAAGGGAAGAAATGGTATGCAAAGCATAAGGAGAACAAGTACTTCCCCGAGGAACATATTGCTAGGGAACCACTTGCACAGGAGTTCCCTCGCATTGTACAGAGGATTGAGGCAGCTGGGCTCAGCTTTATTTTTCAGGAGCCCAAGGAGTGCAACCTTCATTTGGTCCGGGAATTTTATGCCAACTGGAACCCGGCCATCAGAAGCCACACTATTAAAATTAGAGGTCAGATTGTCACTCTGGAACCCCAGCAGCTGAATGCCATCGTTGGAGCGCGGGACACAGACGCCCACGTTCTCCGCCAGCTAAACATCACCCCACCGTACGCCGACATCAGATGTACGTTGTGTGGGGCTCTATCCACAGCCCGATGGAGTAGACACAAGGAGAGGGGTTACCACCAGACTCTGCCCTATTCGCAGATGAACAGGGAGGCCAGAATCTGGCTAAAATTTGTCTGTTCGTGCTTGATCCCGGGAGTTCATATGACAGACGTGACCCGGGACCGTGTCTGCTTGGTGTATGCCCTTATGAAAGGGCTTGAGATTAATGTTGGGGCGGTCATAATATCCGCCATGAAGAGAGCCAGACTGCACCAGGGTCACATATACGGGTTTGGCGGACTCATCACCACCTTCCTCCGAGGCCTCGACATTGAGGAAGAAGCCTTGGATTACATTCCGCAGCAGGAGCGGAGGGCCCTTGATGTGACAAAGACTAAGGCCCCCGACACTACACACGGACCCGTGCTGACTTTGGGCGAGCGACATGCTCGTGACGATCAGTACATGGCCCATATGTTCGGCATGCAGATGCTGCAGCTATGGATAGGTGGGAGACCAGCCACCGAGGAGGAGTTATGGCAGCTGGAGCTGGACTACCCCTTTGGCGAGAACGCTAGAGCCTTATGTAAGGTGGGGCCAGCCTTTGTGGAGCTGACAGACGATGATGTCCCTACTGATGAGGAGACACGTCGTGAGGACTCTGATGTGGAGCCCGATGACGACGATGGAGCTGATTCAGACATGGGCGACGAGGCCGCAGCACCGGATGAAGAAGTCGAATATTTCGACTAAGCAGGGAGTTCCACCACCCAAATTTTGTGCTTTGTATTTTTGTGAACACTGGGGACAGTGTTCGATTTAAGTGTGGGGTGGGGAGTAGTTAGGTGCTAGGTCAAGGCTCTAAATTGCTGTATAATGTTTCCTTGCTATTTATGTATGTTGTGCCTTCCCTGTTGTGAACTGATTTGTGATGTACGTATATATTTGTTTTGTGGCTAATGATGTGTGTTTTTGAAAGTTATGGTTGCAATGGTAAATATTTTGTAAATTTTGTAAATAATTTTTTTTCTCTATCGACATGATCGATATTTTTCAAAATTTTTGCGAAAATATATTGCACTTGTAAATATTTTCTTTCTATCGAAATGATCGATGTGCTGCAAAAAATTTTTCGATTTTTATTTTTTTGGGTTTCTCAGAGTTTGTTTTCGGTTCTTTTACCGAGAATAGTCCCATTGAACCGATGTCATAGTTAGTGACCGTTCCCTATGATGGATGGATGACGGCCATCTTAAGGGAAATGTAGTCGGTAGGAGTAGGAGTTTTAGTTGTTTTTTTTTAGTTTTCTTTGGTGGATTGCATCAATGAACTGTAGTTGCTTATGGTTGCTAAAATTTCATTGCGTGTTGTAATTGATGTTCAAATTGTGAAAATGATTCGTTTGAAAGCATGAAATTCTGTAAATATGTTGAGTTACCTAGGCTATAGAATTTGGTTCATTATGGTTGAGGCTTAATCTTGAATTCATGTAATTGACTAATTAAAGAGTCTGTGAATGCATCTTGATTCGAGCATGTGCATGAAGTGTGAAGTGAGGATTTGCTATTCCATGTCATTGTGAATTGTCTAGAACTTGCCTGGTGTGTATACGAAGCAAAATGAAAGAGGTGTAGTGTTGGAAAGGATGTAGGCATTTCTTTGTTTTAACCGATAGTTTCCATATATTTTTTTTTCTTGTCAAATTCTACCTTTTTATATGTTGTATACCCTAGTCAGCCCGTTGAGCCTTTAGCCGATTTCTTTCTTTTGACCAAAATTGTATGAACTAAGCTTTATTCCTTCTTTTCATTGGCCTTAAAGTCTAAAAGAAGCTCTGAAGCGCTTACAAAGAACAGAAAATGTTTCCCAAAGTGTTAAAGAGTGAAAAGAGTGAAAAGAAAAAGAAAAGTAAAGTGAGGAAAGAAAAGATGACGTTGAAGAGGCACTTGTTGTAATTAATTGATATTGAGGGTACATGAAAACCCTCTGTTTTGTGTCAAGTGTGGTTGATGAAATGGGCTGTATGAAAGTAAACCAGCATGAATGGGAGAAAAAGAGAAAAGAGAGGAACAATGTCCATGAGTCGATGGGAATGAGTTGAAAAGGCGCTTAAGGATGCTAGCGATTATTATTGGCTAATCCACTATATGCATACTAGATCCATAGCCCCGTTACAACCCATTAAAAGTCCTATTTGATCCTACATTGCATTTCTTTATATTAGTGGAGTAATACACTAAGGGCAAGCCTATGGGTAATGACATGATGCATGTGAATTCTTTTGGGAGAGAGAGTGAAATTAATTTTTATATGCCCCTACTTGCATGTTTGTGTGTTGCATGAACATAAAGGGGAAGTTTCTCTCGCGTTGTGAGGGCACATGCTTGATGAAAGATTGATTTTCGTGTCGGATTTCTTGATTGGTTGATTTGCATGAGTTTGCCGATATCAAGAATCAATTCTTAAAAGTCTAGGAAGCCTTGATGTATTAAGGTCATTGTCTTGTACGACCAAGCATGTTTTCTTGATGATTTGCAAAAATTGAATAATCGGTATGACCGTAGCATAAATTGTTGCACCATAGTGACGAAAGTTGGGATGTAATTTGCATGGGTTGTGTATGTGTTGTTCGAGGACGAACAAGGATTTAAGTGTGGGGTAAGTGATCTTGGGCAGATTTATATGCCCAAGTGATACTCAAACGTATCATTTTTACCTTGTTTGTTGTGCATGTGTATATAATATCATGTAATTGGTAATAAAATGCGAATTTATACTAACCAACATGATTAGCATTTGTTTTGCAGGAAAATGTGATTTTTAGGAGCTAAAATGCATGTTGGAACTATGTCGGAGTTGGACTTGGATGCGAATGTGGAAAAGACCCGGGAATGCAGGATTTATAGGGGCTCTGCGATGGCTCCGTGCCACGCTACCATCGCGGTAGCACACTGCCTGAGCAGGAATTAAATTTGCAATTTCCAGTGTGCATGCGCGTCAGCTCCGTGGCACGGAGATAGGCCTCCGCGATGGCCTCCGTGCCACGTTGAGGTTAAATTACTGGACCCTGGAAATTCCAGTGAGGGTCCGCGTCCACGCCGTGTCACGGAGGCATTGCTCCGCGTTGGCCTCCGTGACACGTTGCTTGTTATTCCGGGAAAAATTTCCCACTAGTATAAATAGCACACTTAGGTTTATTTTAAGTAGTTTTCAGTTTTGAGACTGAGTTCAGAAGTGGAGAGCAGGAACGTGGGTTAGTAGCAGTTGAAGATTGGAAAAGCTAAGGGATTTCTTCTCTTCCTTTCTTCTTTCTATCAATTGTACGTATGATTTACACTCATTTTAGGATGATCAATCCAAGAATGAGTGGCTAATTCTCTTTCTTGCTGAGGTTTTGAACATGTGTGATGAATTCTGATTTTCATTGATATGGTTTATTCTTCTTCTTTAATGTTGTTCTATTAATGCTTGTTCTTTACTGCATTAGTGATTGGCCAACATTAATGTATATCTAAAAAGTCCAATTTCACTCGAGAGAGCAAGAAATTGGAAAGTTGTGAATTAATAGGGTATTGTTCTTAACTTGATTTGGGAAAATTGGGTTTTGATGTGCTTTCCTGATAGAAATATACTTGGAAGCCGTATTAGTCAAATTAGGAACCGGAATTGTAGTGCTAGGTCATAAATTGCATTTGATCACAGAAATGTAGACTGATGGTTTATGATTCTAAAGTGAAATTAAATACGAGAGTTTTAATTTCTAGGCAAATGTTCTTGGCTAGCAACATGAAGAAGAGAATTAACCAAAATTATCATGATTATCAAGTTCATTACTTGTTCTTAACCTTGGCATGTTCATATCCATTGTCTGAATTCAAAAGTAAATAGTTTGTATTAATTGTAGTATATAGTTTAGAAACAAAAATTCAATTACTCTTGGGTACGTTGTTGTTAGCATAATTAGAAGTTAAATAGAAATATAGTAAATTAGGCACATTTTACATATCTTGAGCCTCCTTGGATCGATACTTGGCTACTTAGCCACTTTATTACTTGTTTGACCACGTGCACTTGCGTGTCGGTTTTTACCCGTACCCCAAAGCACCGAGCAGACACTACTAGTCGTGGTTAATGCCACAATTCGTTAGGTGAGTTGTGGTCAGCAGTTGTTTAAGGATTACATGTTTTTGGGCATTAAAAGTCACGAGAGGTGACCACGAGTCGTGGTCACCAGTGATGAATTGTTAGATCCCTCGTGGGGACCTTTTGAGGAAAACGGGCAGTGTACATAACGACTCTAGACCACGAGTCATGGTCCATGGAAATGACTCGTATAGTCCCCTGTTAGGACAGGGAGTCTATTTTTCTTTGCGAGTTTATTAAGGCCTTTTCCGTAATTCCGATGATCCTAAGGCCTAAACTACATCGTTTTAAGCTATGAATAGTGAGTTTTAAGAGGGGTAAGTTCATTCTATGTTGTTCCTATTATATTGCATGCAAGTGTAGTAGTCTAGAGAAGTGATCAAGCTCAGTTTCTTCCAAGTTCTTCTATATTCTTCTTTGGAAAATCAAGGGAGTTGTAGAATCAGTTCTTTATAGGTATGTAGGCTTATGAATGGGTGAAATTGTTTACACCCAGATCCAACTTGAGTGAGATAGTTGGGGCATCATATAAGGCTCTACCATGATGTTGTCGTTTATGACAAGTCCTCCCACTGTTCCTCATGATTTATGTATGGTTATGATTATATACTTTGGCTCAAGTCATGTTTGATAAAGCTTTTCTCTTATGATTATGATGATGAACAATTTCTGAATGTTTTGAAAACCTTGAGCCTTATGTTTACATTATGATATTTACATTATGATCATGTTGTCCCACTTTTATTAACTTTTATATATTTTAACTATTCGTTTTACTTACCTTGCATACTCAACACATTCTATGTACTGACCGCATACTCTATGTTGTATTGCCTCATTATACAGGTCCAACGGATCTTTCTCAGCAGCATCCTTAGTCCCTTCTCTCCTACTCAGACCTGTCCAGCTAGCATCGGTGAGTCATTTTGTTTATTGTTGATCCATTTCCCTGGGTGGAACCTTCCCATATCTTCATTTTGTTGTTCCTGACTTGCGGAGGTGGATGACACCATTTCCTAGATGATCTAATAAAGATTGGGTGAGATTTTTGATTTTGGAGGGTTTGAGGTTTGAGAAGTTGACCAGAGTCAACACTTCAGGTTAACGAGCTTGAAGTTGGATTCTGTAAGCTCTGCTGGTTCTGGATTGTGATTTATGATTTAGTTAGGTAGTTTGTATATATTTCGAGGTGATTCAAGAGTGATATGAACCTTTGGTTGAAATTATGAGCTTTGAGGAGGCTAAATTTGACCAAGGTGAACTTTTTATCCAAATGACCTTATATTGGTAATTTGGTTATTCCAACCGGTCCGAAATGGGTTTTATGATTAAATTGTGTATTTGGGTTGTGAACGGGGGATTCTGGATGAGTTTCAGGTGGATTTGAATGTTTAGCATATTTGGCATGATCTTAAGCATAAAAGGTAAAAACTCAGAGGTTCGAGACTTTAGAATTCTTAGCATAAATTGTAGGAGTTTATCTTGTTGACTCGATGGATGGTGGTGTCGTTATTCAGAACGGATCAAAATCATCCTTGGTGACTGATGTAAAATCTAGATAGGATGAGGACCCTATTTTGATAAAACTGAAGGAAGCCATCCAGAATCATAAGGTAGAGGTCTTCTCCAATGGGGGAGATGTTGTGCTTCGATATCAGGGTTGTCTGTGCATTTCGGATGTTGGTAATTTGAGAGATCAGATGTTGCATGAGGCTCACGGTTCTAGGTATTCAATACATCCAAGTGCCACCAAGATGTACCATGACCTAGGATAAGTCTATTTGTTGAATGGGATGAAGAAGGACATAGCAGAATTTGTGACTAAGTGCCCCAATTGTCAATAGGTGAAGGTTGAGCATCAAAAACCCAGAGGTATGCTTCAAGATACCAGTACTCCTACTTGGAAGTGGGAGTAGATCAATATGGACTTTATCACAGGGTTTCCTCGCACTCGTCGACAATACAACTCCATTTAGGTGGTGGTGGACAGGTTGACCAAAGCCGCTCATTTTCTACCTGTCAAAACTACTGATTCAACAGAGGATTATGCCAAACTAGATATCCGAGAGCTATTTCAGTTGCATGGAGTGCCCTTGTCCATCATATCAGATAGAGGTACTCAGTTTACCTCTCAGTTTTGGAGGACATTTCAAAAGGGACTTGGTGCTCAGGTTAAACTTAGCACAACATTTCACCCGCAAATGGATGGTCAGGCAGAGAAGACTATTTAGACTCTCATGGACATGTTGAGAGCATGTGTAATTGACTTCAAGGGTAGTTGGGATGATCATTTGCTTCTCATTGAGTTTTCGTATAACAACATCTACCATTCTAGTATTCAAATGAATCTGTTTGAGGCTCTGTATGGGTAGAGATGTAGATCACCTATTGGTTTGTTTAAAGTCAGTGAAGTTACAATGATAGGACCAGATTCAGTCCATGAGGCGATGGAGAAAGTTCAGCTTATACAGGACATCTTGAAGACAGCTCAAAGTCGCCAAAAGTCCTATGCAGATGTGAGGAGGAGAGAACTTGTGTTTCAAGTCGATGATATGGTGTTCCTGAAGATGTCTCCTGTGATGGGAGTGATAAGGTTCAGGAAAAGAGGAAAACTAAGTCCCCGTTATGTTGTCCCGTACCGGATTGTGAAACGAGTTGGCAAGGTGGCATATGAATTGGAGTTTCCCTAAAAATTAGCTTCTGTTCATCCTTTTTTCATGTATCACTATTAAAGAAGTGTTTGGGTGATCCAACTCTAGTTGTTCTAGTGAACAGTGTCGGTTTAAAAGACCACCTTAGTTTTAAAGAGGTCTCGGTGGAGATACTGGATCGGCAGGTTTGCCAGCTAAGGAACAAATAAGTAGATTTAGTTAAAGATTTATGGAGGAATCAGCATGTTGAGGGAGCTACGAGGGAAGCCAAAGAAGATATGATGGCTAGATACCCACATCTATTCCCTTCCGGCTCAGTTCCAACTTGAGGTATTAGTTTATGCCCTTAATACTCTATTCAGTTTCATGTTTGATTTATGTGTTCAGTTTCTTTCATGTCAAAACATGTATGTATGATTCGTGAATTCAGTTTAGTCATGTAGTTCAAATCAGAGTCAGTCATTCTGTCAGTTTCAGCTTGTATGATCAGTATTTGCATATAATGATCGCGTTTCTCTGCTTCTCTATATGGTTTTCAACATTTTCAAGGATGAATGTTCACATGGGGTGATATTGTAATGCTTCGGAACTAGATCTGCCAGTTGAAATAGAGAAAACTAGATTTTCTGCACCATGTCACAGAACGAGTAATCCAATGACCTGTCAAGGTGACCTCGAGTCGTTCAGTGACTCGTGGTGAGGCGTTTTGACTTGTTTGGAAATTTTCAAGTTGGGGTGACCACAGGTGTCCACGAGTCATGGTCAGCCCCATGAGATGCTAGGTCACTCGTGATCAAGGGCAGTTGAAGGATGAATGAAGGGCTAGTAGTGTACCTCATGACTGGACACCACGAGTCGTGGTCAATGCCATGATTCGTTAGGTGAGTTGTGGTCAGAAGTTGGTTAAAGATTAAATGTTTTTGGGCAGTGAAAGTCACTGAGATGACCACGAGTTGTGTTCCAGTGATGAATCGTTAGGTCCCTCATGGGGACCCTTTGAGGAAAATTGGCAGTGTTCTTAACGACTCCTAACCACAAGTCGTGGTCCATGGCAACGACTCGTCTAGTCCCCCATTGGGACTGACAGTCTATTTTTCTCTGTGAGTTTATTAAGGCTTTTTCCGTATTTCCTATTATCCTAAGGCTTAAACTATGTCGTTTTAAGCTATGAATAGTGAGTTTTAAGAAGGGTAAGTTCATTCTAAGTTGTTCCTATTAATGCATGCGAGTGTAGAAGTCTAGAGAAGTGATCAAGCTCAATTTCTTCCAAGTTCTTCTCAATTCTTCTTTGGAAAATCAAGGGAGTTGTAGAATCAGTTCTTTATAGGTATGTACGCTTATGAATGGGTGAAATTGTTTACACCCATATCCAACTTGGGTGAGATAGTTGGGGCATCATATAAGGCTCTACCATGATGTTGTCGTTTATGACAAGTCCTCTCACTGTTCCTCATGATTTATGTATGGTTATGATTATATACTTTGGCTAAAGTCATGTTTAATAAATCTTTTCTCTTATGATTATGATGATGAACAATTTCTGAATGTTTTGAAAACCTTTAGTCTTATGTTTACATTATGATATTTGTATTATGATCATGTTGTCCCACTCTTATGAACTTTTATGTATTTTAACTATCTGTTTTACTTACCTTGCATACTCGGTACGTTCCATATACTGACCGCATACTCTATGCTGTATCGTCTCATGATACAAGTCCGAGGGATCTTTCTCAGCAGCATCCTTAGCCCCTGCTCTCCCACTCAGACCTGTGTAGCTAGCATTGGCAATTCCTCATCCTCCGAGGATATTCAGTATCTATGGTTGTTATGTCTCTCTTCAGTTTCAGACTTGTCGGGTTAGTTGGAGGTGTATTCCCATCAACCCATCAGATATGTTAGAGGCTTTTAGACTTTCCATAGTAATCAGCTTGTCATGTATGATGCTAATTCCAGTTCTGATGTTATGTTATATTTAGACTTCCACTTTGATTGGTTGAGATAGATGTATGTTCATGCCATGGGCCGATTTGGAGTCTCTCAGGGCTCCCTGTTCCGTGTCTCAATTTGGGCTTTTGCTCAGGTCGTGACAAACATAGTATCAAAGAAATAGGTTTTGAAGGTATCCTAGGGTGTCTGAAAGTCGCGTTAAGTAGAGTCTTCTTCAAGGGTGTGAAGCGCGCCACACTTATGATAAAGAGGCTACGAGATGTTTAGGAAATGTTCCCTTCTTTCATGACTGTATATCGTTCTATGAGTTCGACCCTCTCCATTCCTCTAACTCATGAAATATGCATGTACAGAAACATGTCTTCTCAAAACAACAATGGGAGTGAGCCAGCCCCACCAACTCTAATGGATCCCATGCAAGTTACGGATGCTGAACTTAGTGCCACCCTCAAAGTGTTGATATGGGCCATGATCACCCAACCTAACTAGCAGACTATCACATCAGTGAACCCTACCGGAGAGGCAACAACTACTAGGGTTCAAGAACTCATGAAGAAAAGCCTATCTAAGTTTGGTGATTCGCATATGAGTGGATAGCGTAAGGGGAAAAAAGGGACAACAAAAGGAATAGGACTAAAGACTTGGAGAGTTCCCAGTAAGGGTCGAGTAGTGGGAGTCACTCTCAACCCTGTCAGAGGTCTATAGCTCAAGTTCATGGATACAAGCCCCGGGTGAGGGAGATTACTTACCCGGTTTGTGGGCGTTGTGGGAAGAACCACCTAGGAATGTGCTTGGAAGGTTCACATGTTTTCTTCTATTGTGGCTAGCCCAGTCATAAACATAAAGATTACCCTTCAGCCACGCTAGACAGCCAGAGAGGTCATTCCCTGGCCACCTCTTCAGCAGCCCTGTCCAGTTGGCCAACTTGACGAAAGTGTGGTAGACACCACACGGGAAGGTGTTTGATTAGCAAGGATGCTTGTTTTGGCTGCTGTAAGTCTGGACACAGACTCAGGGATTGGTCTTCTATTAGATCGGGTAACGGTGGAGCCCATGCCCCAGCTATCAGGTTTGTAGCCCGCCCATCTTAGCAACACAGGCTACCAAGAGCAAGTGGTAGTCAGCCTCAAAGGTAGTCCTTGGTATGTTAGAAGCCTTCCTATCGAACCTTCCATGATTTCTAGTTTCAAGAACTACTTTACGAGGTACAAGATCCCTTTGTGCATTTTATTATGAGATTTATTTCGTGGAAGGTAGGGAAATGGTAAGTGAAGGGCTATGTTAGGTATTGATTTTTCTAGTAAGGAAGTTTTTTTAATAGTATCTGGGGGTAGTCCATCCATTCCCCTTGAGATCTTTCCCTTATGTTTCGCTCAAAGCTACAGTCAACTCATTCTTATGTTCAGAACCCTAAGATGATAGGTAACCGCGTCAATCAGCGATCCCAATATTACCCATTCATCTTCATGTCATGACACAAATTACGTATGTGAACTCATGTCTCTTAGCACACTCATCTCTATGAACTCAGTCCCTAAGATTTGCCTTGCCGGCTCATAAGATCATGTTATATCAGGTATATGTCCAACTTAGACTTCTTAAGTTATTCGTGCTCATGATTCCCTTACTCTAGATCCTATGGATATTCCCCATAATGGATATGATGGTTAAAATGGGTACGTTTAAGGTAACTCCCTATCCCTGCCATAGGTTCCTGGTATGTAGAAGACCAGGAAGTGCCGTTATTAGCCAAGCCAGGGAGTGTAACAACCTGCATGGTTATGTTTGATTGTTGATCCATTTCCCTGGGTTGAACCTTTCTGTATCTTCATTTTGTTGTTCATGACATGCAAAGGTCGATGACACTGTTTTTGAAATGATCTAATAATGATCGGGTGAGATTTTCAATTTTGGAGGGTTTGAGGTTTGAGAAGTTGACCAGAGTCAACACTTCAGGTTAACGATCTCAAATTTGGGTTCTGAAAGATCTGCTGGTTTTGGATGGTGGTTTATGATTTAGTTGGGTAGTTTTCATAGATTTCGAGGTGATTCGGGAGTGATTTGAACCTTTGGTTGAAATTATGAGCTTTGAGGAGGAAAAGTTTGACCACGATCATGTTTTGATCAGAATGACCTTATAGTGGTAATTTGATGATTACAACTGGTCCGTAATGGGTTTTATGATTAAATTGTGTATTTGAGTTGTGTCCGGGGAATACCAGATGAGTTTCGGGTGGATATGAATGTTTGGCATATTTGGCATAATCTTAAGCATAAAAGGTGAAAACTCAGAGGTTCGAGACTTCAAAATTATTAGCATGAATTGTAGGAGTTTGTCTTTTTGACTTGACAGATGGTGTTGTCGTTATTCAGAATAAATCAGAATCATCCTTATTAACTGATGTAAAAGCTAGAAATGACAAGGACCCTATTTTGGTAAAACTAAAGGAAGTCATCTAGAATTAGAAGGTACAGGTCTTCTCCAAAGGGGGAGATGGTGTGCGTCGATATCAGGGTCGTCTGTGCATTTCACATATTGGTGATTTGAGAGATCGGATGTTGCACGAGGCTCATGGTTCCAGGTATTTGAAACATCTAGGTGCCACCAAGATGTACCGTGACCTACGGGATGTCTATTGGTGTAATGGCATGAAGAAGGAAATAGTGGAATTTGTGGCTAAGGGCCCAAATTGTCAATAGGTGAAGGTTGAGCATCAAAGACCCGGAGGTATGCTTCAAGATACCAATATTCCTAATTGGAAGTGGGAGGATATAAATATGGACTTCATCATAGGGTTGCCTCACAATCGTCAACAATACAACTCCATTTGAGTGGTGGTGGACAGGTTGACCAAAGCCGCTTATTTTCTACCAATCAAAACTATTGATTCAGCGGAGGATTATGACAAACTAGATATTCGAGAGCTAGTTCGGTTGCATGGAGTTCCCTTGTCCATAATATCAGATAGAGGTACTCAGTTTACCTCTCAGTTTTGGAGGTCGTTTTAAAAGGGACTCGGTACTCAGGTTAAACTTAGCACAACATTTCACCCACAAACGGATGGTCAGGCGGAGAGGACTATTCATACTCTCAAGGACATGTTGAGAGCGTGTGTAATTGACTTCAAGGGTAGTTGGGATGATCATTTTCTTCTCATGAAGTTTGCGTATAACAATAGCCACCATTCCGGCATTCAGATTGCTCTGTTTGAGGCTCTCTATGGGTAGAGATGTAGATCGCCTATTGGTTGGTTTCAAGTCGGTGAAGCTACGATGATAGAACCAGATTTAGCCATGAGGCCATGGAGAAAGTTCAGTGATGTCACCAAAATTACACCTCGTAAATGATATATAAAGCGGTTGATGTCAAATATAGAACCCAACAAAGGTTGGGGTCGATCCCACAGGGAATATGGAAAGAACTTAGGTTAATGTGATTAGCTATTACTATTGGCTTACTTATTTCCTGGGTGGAAAGATTTGAAAATGAAATAATAAACAAGAGTAAAGACTAGTAAATCAATTTTGGTTGTATTCAATCAATAAAGTGACTAGGATTGTGTTCCCCATGACTTCATAACCACAAGGCTTTTACACTAGTGATGTATTCTGGTGTTTAGCATGCAATATTGGTAAGTTAAGTTCACCTAAATGGTAGGTCCCCTATCTAGATTATTATCACCATGCAACTTGGTCAGTGTACGGGTGTAAGCTTAATTAACCCTTACCCTTAATATTAGATTAGCTATTCTCGGACAAGTCTAAGTTATTAGAGGAGGGTTGATAGCCTCAAATCTCCGTTGTTAATCCCTTTTCCCATTCACTATGTGACACCCCACCTTGGGAGGCATGACTGGAATCTGATGCCCTACTAGGATCTGAACTGACTCAACTAGGCCTATGCACTCCTGGTGCAGGCTTACTTTCCAAATCAAGAAAACAACGGGCTATATCTCGGCTATAAATACAACCTTTGGCCAACAAGGCCTTATAGCCACTTGTAAAGAAAAACCACTAACCAGAAACGACAATAACAGGGAATCCTATGTGGGCTGACAAAACCACCATGATATCTAGTTGTGACTATTAAATAAATCCAGTGCTAAGCTAAACTATGGCCGACAAGGTCGCTAATCTATCAGCTAAACAACGCCCCACATGGCCAACACGTAAACTAAAATACATACGGGCCCCACAAGGCCAATAACATCTAACCACAGGGAAATATAAACAATCTACAAGCCTCAAGGAGTAATATGATGGTCGGGACAGGGCCCCAACCAATCCAAAACTGTACAATCAAAAAGAGTATATCTTCTTCCTATAAGCTCCGGAAGAAAGGAGCTAACTCTTTTGCTAATTTTGGCTGGAAGCTAGGAGGGACCTGCTCCTCGTCTATCCGTACCTGCAGGTAAGTAATGCAGCACCCCAAAAAGGGCGTCAGTATAATATGTACTGAATATGTAAGGCGATAACTGTAAATGACTGAGATAAAGAGATAAAACTGAGAATAACATAAATGAAGGAATAGAGATCATACTTGAGTAATGGAACTTCTTACTATCTAATTTATAAATAACTAAAGCAAACAAAAACCTTACCTGGTCCCCTTAAGCTGGAAGGTACAACCAGCACAAAATGACCCACCTGGGGCCTCCATAAGCCCTGGTGAGTACACTTCAGTGTATATACCCCTATCAAGGTCGAATTGGGTCAACTAATAGCTATAGCTATCCTACCGGCCCCCTAGGTCTGCAACTGAGCCCGCTCGGCCCCTGACTATAGCTGTGTCTGAGTCTAGTGGACTCCTGATATCTGCACCCCGGGCACCAGGCTCGACGGGTGTGTATAGAGCCAACCACGACATATGAGGACTTGGGCCCCATCTTCATCCTTGCGGATGGCATACCACTCTGTAGAGCGACGTCATCTTGCCCCTAGTGGGCGTCGACACAACTAATTACCCTGGAGTCGGTCATGAAGGCTATATAGGCATAATCCACCCCAAACTAATATGGAATACGAGTTTGATCTAATAACAACAACTAATCGTAATAGACATGCTTCTGGTATTCTTACTGGGATTCAAACTGAGGTATCATGCTAAACAAACTAACTTGCCAAACAAAACTGCCTTAACATACCTCGTTCGTCGATTGCTGATTAACTGGAGAGTTTTAGTTCGTATTCAACTTCTCTTCTCAACTGCAATCGTATTACTGGTGAAAAATGGGTATTTTCAGTACTAAATTCGGAGAAAAATGACAACTATGTATATAAATATTAACTATATTTCAACTTAACGGGACACGGTCAAAAACTCTTAATTTCATGAAAGTCCAGAAGGAAGAAATGCTTACTTCAAGCCTGTGATCATATTGACACTAGTTTGGAGCAATTCCAACAACTTTAGCTCAGCGAGGTTACAATTCGCTGGGAGAATTTCATGAAAATAACTCTGTAGAAATGCTTCCTACAGCCTTAAACTTTAATACCTGAAGTTAATTTGAATTCGGGCGGCGTTTAGCAGCGTAAAAGGAGGAAATTTACTTGTTTTCTTCATGGTTTCTCTCTTCTGGCCATATATACTTTGGAAAATAACTTAAGATCAAAGGGAGGGACCTATATATACTTGAGGCGATGGACAGGGGTTAGTGGAATGGACCCTGTCGTGCCACAGAGCCCAACGTGCTAGGGAGTGTCCGTGCCACATTGCCCCTCTGGGCAACTGGTTCAGCCTTCTCCCCCGCGGTCCCCACTCCGTGCTCATCCGAACTTTCCCTGGGCCCTTTCTCGTATGTATTGTACTCTAAAAATCTTAACCAACATACGAGTAGGCCGCCTAAACATTAGAAACTTACGGGATGTAACATCCTTCCCCCCTTAGAAACATTCTTCCTCGAATGTTAACTTTAGCTTACAGGAATCTTAACTCTCTTAACTACTTATTCTGGAAAAATTTCGGAAGAGTCTCCCCTGTAATATGGACTATCCGAAAATCCTGAAACGCAGAAAAGTTCAATACGTGCACTTTACAGAACTGTACAACAATTACTTCAAAATAAGGCTGGAAGCAACTGAGCAATATATATAACACAAATCATTAAATAACAACTGAATCAATAACTTACCTTAACTGCATAATCTGTACTAAGCCTGGAACAAATGAGGATATCTAGATCTCATATCATTCTCAGCTTCCCAGGTCATCTCCTCTTTGTTCCTGTTCCTCCACAACACCTTGATGGAAGCGACATCCTTAGTTCTCAAACTACGAAACTGTCGATCCAATATAGCTACCGGAATCTCTTCATAGGCCAATTCCTCAGTAACTTGGACATCCTCAACTGGCACAACTCATGAAGGATCCCATATGCACTTTCATAGCATCGACACATGAAAGGCCGAATGAACGAATTCCAATTCTGAAGGTAGATCTAACTCATATGCCACCTGGCCTATTCTCCGGAGGATTCGATACAACCCAATAAACTTTTGGGATAAGCTTACCCTTTTTACCAAACCTCATCATGCCTTTCATCGGTGAGACTTTCAGAAATACCCAGTGACCTACACTGAACTCCAGGTTCCTACGCCATACATCAGCATAAGATTTTTGGAGGCTTTGAGCTATCAGCAAACATTCTCTGATAAGCTTTACTTTCTATTCTGAGTAATGAATTATATCTGGCCCAATTAACCCTGATTCTCCAACCTCAAACCAACCAACTGGGGACCTACATTTACTCCCATATAAGGCCTCATAAGGCGCCATTTGAATCATTGAATGGTAACTGTTATTGTAGGAAAACTCAATAAACAGTAAGTGTTCATCCCAGTTTCCCCCAAAATCCAGCACACACGCCCATAACATAACCTCGAGCGTTTGAATTTTACGTTTTGCCTGCCCGTCTATTTGAGATAAAAGGTCGTACTCAGATTAACCTGCATCCCCAGGCCCCTCTGAAAGGACTGCCAAAATTTAGCTGTAAAATGTGCTCCTCTATCGGAAATAATCGATAACGGAAGACCATGCAATCGGACTATTTCTCTGATATACAGTTCAACATAATCTTAATCTGAAAAAGTAGCCCTTACTGGCAGAAAATGAGCTGATTTCATCAACCTATCAACAATCACCAAGATGGAATCAAATTTACGCCTGGTACGAGGTCACCTTGTCACAGAATCCATATTAATTGCCTCTACTTCCGCATAGGCACTGCTATCTCCTGTGTCAGTCCACTGGGTTTTTGATGTTCAGCTTTCACCTGCTGGCAATTAGGACATTGAGCTGCCACCAGTAATTTTCTTTTATATTATGATACATCTTTGTTGAACCCGGATGCAGAGAGTAACGGGAATAATGCACCTCACCCATGATTTTCTGGCGAAGTCCTACCATATCTGGGACGCAAAGGTGATACCTATATCTCAAAACTCCATCTTCAGTTACTTTGAAATCTGTTACTTCCCCTCACTAAACCATATCTTTTAGCTGAACTAGGTTATGGTCTTTGTACTGCCATTCTTTCACTTCCACAACTAATGATGATACTGCCATATTCTTAATTACTGCTCCACTGTCTCCTAAATCTACTATACTAATGGCTAAACTGGCTAACTGATGCAATTCTCAGGCCAACTCCTTCTGTTCTGGCTTCAAGTGTACTAAACTCCTCATGGATTTATGGCTGAGGGCATCTGCTACAACATTGGCTCTCCCTGGATGATACAAAGTATTCACATTATATTCTTTCAACAGCTCTAACCAGCGATGTTACCCCAGATTCAACTCTTTCTATATGAAAATGTACTAGAGGCTTTTATGATCAGTGAAAATATCTACATGAACGCCATACAGATAGTGCCTCCATATTTTCAGGGGATGAATCACCGCGGCTAATTTTAGGTCATGGGTGGGGTAGTTCTTTTCATGCTTCCTCAGCTGCCTGGAAGCGTAAGCAATTACTTTACCATGCTACATCAGAACATCCTAACCCAATGCTTGAAGCATCGCAGTATACTGCATAACCCTCTGATCCTTTTGGAAAGGCTAATACTGGTGTTGATGTTAACCTGTCTTTCAATTCCTGAAAACTCTGCTTACATGCTTCAGTCCAATGAAATTTAGCTGCTTTCTGAGTAAACTTGATCAAAGGTGTTGCTAAGATAGAAAATCCTTCCACGAACCTTCTGTAATACCCGACTAACCCCAGGGAACTACGTACCTCAGTCGAAGTGGTAGCTCTAGGCCATGTTTTTATAGCCTCGATCTTTGTCGAATCTACCTGTATACTAGTATTTGACACAATGTGGCACAAAAAGGCCACTGAATTCATCCAAAATTCACATTTATAAAACTTCGCATACAACTGGCGATTCCTGAGAGTTTGGAGCACTGTTCATAGGTGATCCCGGTAATCTGCCTCTGAGCAGGAATATACCAGAATATCATCAATAAATACTATCACAAAAAAGTCTAGATATAATCTAAAGATGTTGTTCATCAAATCCACGAACACTGCTGGAGCATTCGTCAATCCGAAGGACATGACTAAAACTTCTACGTGGCCATACCTTGTCCTTAAAGCGGTTTTTGAAATATCCCTCTCACGAACTCGAACCTGATTGTACCCAGACCTTAAATCAATCTTGGAGAAATATTTCTCCCCTTGTAACTAATCAAACAAGTCATCTATTCTGGGAAGCGGGTACTTATTCTTGATAGTGACTTTATTCAACTGTCGGTAGTCTATACACATGCGGAGGGAGCCATCCTTCTTTCTCACAAATATTACTAGCGCGCCCCATAGTGAAGTACTTGGCCTGATAAATCCCTTATCTAACATATCTTTTAAGTGCTCCTTTAATTCTCTGAGCTCAGCAGGAGCCATTCGGTATGGAGGAATAGATATAGCCGAGTACCTCGTAATAAATCAATTGCAAAATCAATCTACCATTTTGGGGGAATACCAGGAATTTCATCTGGGAATACATATGGGAGTTCATTGACTAGTGGAATGGTCTGAAGAGTCGGAGACTCCGCTTGGACATCTTGAACCCTGACAATATGATAAATACATCCTTTCGCTATAAATTTTCTCACCCGAAGATAGGTAATAAACCTACCTTTTAGCATGGCTGCACTACCTTTCCACTCCCATACAACGTCCCCTGGAAAGTGGAATTGGAAAATCTTGGTCCAACATTCAACATTGGCATAGCATGGCGCTAGCCAATCCTTACCCATAATTGCATCAAAATCAATCATTTCTAGTTCTATCAAATCTGCTTAAGTCTAATGACCAACAACCTCTACTGTGCATCCCCAGTAGACCCTCTTAGCAATAATAGAGTCACCAATGGGTGTAGACACTGAAAAAGGCCGCTGAAGCGATTCTGGCATAATACCGAACTTCCGGGCTACTAACAGTGTAACACAAGACAAGGTGGATCCTGGATCTATCAGTACATAAACAGAATTAGAGAAAATGTCTAGCAAACTTGTCACCATATCTGGGGATGACTCTGACTCCTGTCGTCCCAGTAAAGCATAAGTACGATCCGGACCGGTACCTAAGCTAGATGCCCCTGGTCTGCCTTGGCCTCTGCCAGCTGGAGCTAAGGGCCTATGCCCTGTTGGAGGTACTGGGGAATCTCTCATCTGATGACCCTCCTATCCATAGGTATAACATGCTGTGGAACCATACCTGCATGCCCTAGAATGACGCCGACGGCAAACAGGGCAATGTGGCACAGTGAATCTACTCTACTTCGCTCCTCTCTGATGTTGCGAACCTACTGATCGTGAACTCCCGTTGGGCCCTAACTGCCCTCGACAACCAGATCCACTCCCCTGCTTCTGTTGTGGGGGTGGGGGTTTGGGTGGCCTATCTAAAAATCATGGTCGGGGTCCACCCTGGGACTCCGCCTGCATGTCAGTAGGTCTAGCCCGGCGGCGCTACTCCTAATTTACCCTTCTTATCTCCCGTTGCCGCTGCCTGATCTGTTCAATATTCTAAGCAAAAGCCTGAACGTGGGCAATATCCACGTCCTCTCGTAGAGTGGCCATAATACAAGTCCCCACATATTCTGGATTCAACCCCATAATAAATCGGTGCACCCTAGCCGGCATGGTATCCACAAAGGTTGGTGCATATCGGGCCAAGGAGTCAAACCTCATAGCGTACTCCCGAACACTCACAGACCCATGCTATAGATGTAGAAACTGATTAACCCGGGCCTGTCAAATTTCCCGTGGTAGGTAGTGATCCAGAAAAGACTCTGAGAAGCTGGGCCATGTCGGAGGGGAAACACCTCTCCCTCGGGACCTCTCCAAACACTCATACCACAATACTACAATGTCCCATAGCCGGAATACCGCTAACTCAATACCGCTAACTCAACTAACTCTACAAGTGTAGCATGTATCACCCTGAAAATCCACTGCATCTGATCCAAGAAATCCTGAGGGTCCTCCGCCCAATCTGTCCTTGTGAACTGCGGGGGTTCACTGCGAGAAACTCCCAAACCCTTGAACTACCATGTCCTCCTAAGGACTGTGCGACCATGGGCGCCACTAGCTGATGCTTGTGCAACCATCATCTGAGCTAGCATAACAACATTACTCCTAACCTCCTGATCCGATGGTACTGGTATAGAGATTGCTGGAGGCGGTGCCGTCACATTTGCCGCTCTGAGCGGCTCCTGGCTTAGTGGAGAGTTCTGGGGAGACCGAGATGAAGTCTCCTTGTCGCCCCTAGATCAGGCTGACTCTGACTGAGGCACCCTGCTAATGCCTTCCCCAGCTGCAACATCCAATCTCCTACCAGTCGTGGTGTGTCACGGGTCATCCATTTCTTCGTAGATAAAATAATATTTTAAGCTTAGGGACTCAACCCTATACCGTACAACTCTATAGCATGACTGGATAAGAAGAAAGAGTAACCATCCTATCATGCCTCGCAACCTCCTGCCTATAGAATGTGGTGCACAACACATCCATAGAAAGGACTCTACTTAGCATAGCTTTTAGACTCCCTGGAATACGACCTGCTCTAATACTAAGTTTGTCATGCCCCACCTTGGGAGGCATGACTAGCATCTGATGCCCGACTACGATCTGAACTCACTCAAAAGGCCTATGCACTCCTTGTGCAGGATTACTTTCCAAATCAAGAAAACAACGGGCTATATCTCAGCTGTAAATACAACCTCCGACCGACAAGGCCTTATAGCCACCTGTAAAGAAAAATAGCTAACCAGAAACGGCAATAACAGGGGATCCTATGCGGGCCGACAAGACCACCATGATATCATGTTGTGCTGTAAAATATATACAGTGCTAAGCTAATATATGGCTGACAAGGCCTCTAATCTATCCGCTAAACAAGGCCCCACACGGCCAACACGTAAACTAAAACATATATGGGCCCCACAAGCCAATAACAGCTAACCACAAGGAAATAGAAACAATCTACAAGCCTTTAGAAGTAATATGATGGTTGGGACAGGGCCTCGGCCTACCAAAACTATACAATCAAAAAGAGTAAACCTTCTTACTATAAGCTCTAAAAGAAAGGAGCTAACTCTTCTGCTAATCCTTGTTGGAAGCTAGAAGGGACCTGCTCCTCATCTATCCATACTTGCAGACCAGTAATGCAGCACCCCAGAAAGGGCGTTAATATAATATATACTAAATAAGTAAGGCGATAACTGTAAATGACTGAGATAAAGATATAGAACTGAGAATAACTGAAATGAAGGGATAGAGATCATACCTGAGTAATGGAACTTCTTATTATCTAATTTAGAAATAACTAAAGCAAACAAAAACCTTACCTGGCCCCATAAGCCGAAAGGTACAACCAGCACAAAATAACCCACCAGGGACCCCCATTAGCCCTGGTGAGTACACTTCAATGTATATACCCCTATTAAGTTCGCACTGGGTCAACTAATAGCTATAGCTGTCCTACCGGCCCCCTGGGTCTGCAACTAAGCCCGCTCGGTCCCTCAGTGTAGCTGTGTCTGAGTCTAGTGGACTCTTGATATTTGCACCCCGAGCACCAGGCTCGACCGGGCTGTGTAGAGCCAACCACAGCATATGAGGACCTGGGACCCCATCTTCGTCCCTTGCAGACGGCATACCGCTCCATAGAGCGACGTCATCTCGCCCCTGATGGGCGTTGACACAGCTAATAACCCTAGGGTCGATCATGAAGGCTATACAGGCATAATCCACCCCAAACTAACATGAAATACAGTTTTTAGCTAATAACAACAACTAATCATAATAGACATGCTTGTGGTATTCTTATTGGGAATCAAACTGAGCTATCATTCTAAAGAAGCTAACTTGCTGAAGGAAACTGCCTTAACATACCTCATTCACCGATTGCTGATTAACTGGTGAGTTTCAGTTCGTATTCAACTGCTCTTCTCAACTGCAATCATATTACTAGGGAAAATGACTAATTTCAGTACCAAATTCAGAGAAAAACGATAACTCTGTATATAAATATTAACTATATTTCAACTTAATGGAACACGGTCGAAAACTCATAATTTCTTGAAAGTCCAGAAGGAAAAAATGCTTACTTTAACCCTGTGATTGTATTGACACTAGTTTGGAGCAATTCCAACAACTTTAGCTCGGTGGGGTTATGATTCGCCAGGCGAATTTCGTGAAAATAACTCTGTAGCAATGCTTCCTGCAACCTTAAACTTTAATACTCCAACTAAATTTGAATTTGATCAGTGTTGAGCAGCATAAACGGAGGAAATTTACTTGTTTTCTTTGTGGTTTCTCTCTTTTGCACGTATATACTTAGGAAAATAACTTAAAATCAAAGGAAGGGACCTATATATACTTGAGGTGGTGGACAGGGGTCCGTGGCACGGAATCTATTGCGCCAGTTATGGGCCATGGAGCCCAACGCGCCACGGAGGGTTCGTACCACGTTGCACCTCTGGGCAGCTGGTTCGGCCTTCTCTCGCACGGTCCCGACTTCTTCCTCGTCCGACCTTTCCTCGGGCCCTTTCTCGTACGTATTGTACTCTAAACATTAGAAACTTATGGGGTATAACTGTTATACCCGTAAGATTCCCGGCACCGAGATGACCTATTCGCACGTTGGTTAAGCATATTTGAAGGCCATACGTGCTAAAGAAAGGCCCGGGAAACAGATCGGACAAGAAACCAGTCAAACCATCGCAGGAGAAGCCGAGGCAGAGCCCCTCCGCGATGGCAGCGTGTCACGGAGGTGGAGCCTCCACGTTGGCTCCGTGACACGTTGGCCCTGTCCAGGCTCAAGTATATAAAGCCCCACTTCGGTTTATTTCATTTAAACCATTGGAAATTTCCAGAGAAGCACAGGGGGCAGAGAGGGACGAAGGAAGATAATATATTATCGTCCGATTACGCCGCCAAACGCAGTCCAAACCCAAATTAACCTCAGGTACTGAGGTATATAGCAGCGGAGAGCATTCCTAAGGATTTAGTTTCACGAAATACGGCCGACGAATCGTCGAGCTACCGACCTAAGGTAAGTAGAATTGCTCCAAACTAGTGTCTATATGTTCCTAGCTGTGAAGTGAATATTTCTCCCTTCTGGACTCCCGAAAAATAGCGAGTTTTTCACCGTCTTTTGATAGGCCTAAGTTTAGGCAATAATAATATCGCAAGTGATGTCGTTCTTCAGAATAAAGTTGTATTTAGTACTGATTGATGTATATGTGAATGCAGTTGGGAGGAATAGCTGAAATACTGACCAAGCTACGCCAGTTAGTCGGGAAATCAGAAGCAAAGGTATGTAAAGCTAGTTTCTTCGGCAAGTTAGTAAGCTCGGTATAGTAAAGTAATTTAAAGGCCACTAGAATGCTCAGAAGTCATGTGTTATGTTTATTATGAATGTTGGTACGATATTAGAAGCATCATGTTATAGTTAGCGCAAAACTTGCTAGCACGATATAGATTCTAAAATAAGTGTTAGGAACTGCACAACATGCTCAGTATGTGATGTAATACAGAATGTTAGGATATTATCGTATTCAGATGAAACCCAGTAAAACAATGTAATATCTGTAAGGCATCTCAGATGTAGAATGGTAGGTTGAAACGAAGTTTAGGAAGCATGTTAGAAGTAGTAAATCATGTCACTATAGAAACTCAGTATACAACATGGTTTTCAGCAGAAAAACTATATCTTGTTCAGCATTAGACCCAGCATAGTATGGCAGAAGATTATATTTATACAGATATACTATTATCAATCTCCGCATATATTAAGTACGTACATATTACTAGTACTAGTTCAGCATACAATATGTACAAATACTTTATCATTATTAGCTTCAGTATGTGGGATATGCAGACAGTATTACTAGTTGAGACCATTGGATTGTTTGGGGTCGGATTACCTAGCATCCATGACCGCCCCAGGGTTAATAGCTGTATCGACTCGTCCGCCAGAGGACGAGGATACGTCGCTCTCTGGAGTGGCATGCCGTCCCACAGGGGACGAAGATGGGATGCCAATTTTCCCCATATTGTGCCTTGATCGGCCCTTACACACCCCTGTCGAGCGGATACGCCTGGGTGTCGATTCAGGAGTCCTCCGGACTCAGATGCAGTTATAGTCAGGGGCTCAGCGAGCCCAAGTGCATACCCAGGGGACCGGCACGATGCTTATAGCTATTATAGGAGATGGGATGACCGGGGTAGGGGTATAGATTCTGTGCTGGTTGTACCTCCCGGCTTATGGGGCTGGGTAAGGTTTGTGTGAGCTGTGTTATGTTATGTTATGTTATTCCATGTTACATTAGATATGAGTAGATCGGCAGTAGAATGATACGTCTCCAGGTATGACTCCTACTCCTTCCAGTATAGTTAAGAGTAGGCATAATTTACATTATCAGACTGTTAATCTATTCTTTCCTATTTCAGTTTCATCAATTGCATTGTTGTTTTCAGATATTTCTTTCAGTTATTGTTTTACATACTCAGTACCAGTGGTACTGACGCCCGATGGGGCACTACATTACTTGCCTGCAGGTACTCACAGACGAGGAGGCGATCCCTCGTGATTTCTGTCAACGATCGAGTATTCAGCTCCTGTCATCCGGAGACTGAATTCCAGAGGTGTATTTCGTTTTCTTTGGTTGTACAGTATGGGTAGGTCGGGGCCTTGTCCCGATCATTTCTATTGCTATTCCTAGAGGCTTGCAGTCTATATATATTTCCCTGTGGTTAGATGAGTCGGTCGTGTGGGGCCGTCCAGTTGTATAGTTGTTAGTACTTCTGTTTACTTTATGTTGGTCGTGTGGGGCCATAGCTTGACAGTAGTGGTGACCTTGCCGGTCACGTAGCTATCCAGTATTTCTTTGTTGAGTTACAGATAACTAGACAGCATGGTGGCCTTGTCGGCCCGCATAGGTTCCCTTATATTGATATATTTCTGGTTAGCTGCTAGTACAGGTACAGGTGGCTATAGGCCTAGTCGGCCGGAGACTGTATTTACAGCCGCCATATAGCCCGTTGTTTCCCTGAATCTGAGTTAGAGCCAGCCAGGCACCAGATGTGCTCAGGCTCAGCAGTCCATCAGTTCAGGTCCTAGTAGGGCACCAGGTGCCAGTCATACCCCCCAACGCGGGGTGTGACAAACTTGGTATCAGAGCAGGTCGTGTCCCAGGGAGTCTGCAAGCCGTGCTAAGTAGAGTCTTGTCTATGGATGTGTTGTGCACAACATACTATAGGCAGGAGGCTACGAGGCATGATAGGATGGTTATCCTTCCTTCTCAGTCAGTCGTGCTTTAGAGCGGTACAGTATAGGGTTGAGTCCCTAAAAACTTACTGTATTCTTTGATTACAGATACAAAGACAGATCAGCATTACCCTATTACAGGCATAAGATCAGATATAGCAACAGAAGAGGCAATCAACCAGTTACATGATAACTACAGCAGCAGGAGGAGGTACCAGAGACCTCCCAGCGTGATACCTTTATCGGTACTATTCCTAGTACATGTTGATAACATCAGAATAGGAAGTTAGAAGTATAATGTACATACGAGTTGATTTACTTATTAGCTATATAAGATCTGATTAAGATTACAGACAAGGTCAGACCACCAGCTAAGTATAAAGAAGAGAGGGAAATGCAGGAATCCCAAATACATCTTTTCGGATATGGTATAGTTAAATGTCTTTATTTGTTGCAATAAGAAAAAGGGCTATTCCTACCTCTTGAATTTGATTCCAGTATAGTAAAGGGGCATAAGACTTGAGATGGGGTTGCCAAGTCAAGCAGTAAGTGAAGGTAGATTGACTAATTCCAGTAAGTGTTAGTGAGCGTAAAGAGAAAGTAAGACTGTTAGCTTACCCAAAGCAGGGGTAAAAGACCTATCAGTAGTGAAAGCCTAATAATAGTCAAATTTGAGTCAGAAAAAGGCCAAGTCCGCCATATACGCTAATAGACAGTAAGATATACCTGCAAGATTATAGATATGATTTAGTTGTGATATCGAAAGGGTGAGAGGTCACGTGAATCAGATAGGTCTGACTGCAAGTCAGGGGAAGTATGAACTGATACTTGACCAGTAATCTTATTAACAATGAAAAGCAGGTGCCTTGAACCCCAGAGTTCAGCTTAAGCAAGATGAGGGGAAGAAGCAGGAATGTCAGATTTTGTGGGGAAATTAGGATTACCCCCGGATTGATAGAATATCGTATTAAGGATTAAGCCTCGGGCTGACAGTAAGATTGTGATTCAGAATACCGCAGTATGTCCGCTTATGGAGAAGTTAAGAAATTACCGATACAGCAATTCTAATCTAGTGTGGCCTAGAGATAAGGCCCAGCAGACAGTCATGGGCTCTCAATATAAGGCCAAGTAAGGCCACAAGGCTCGGGTGTGGACCCACATTGTAAGAGTGGCGGAATGCCAATAGCAGGCCATGATCAAGCTCGTATGTTGTTACATCTAGAATGGGATGAAAGTCTAAGGAAATGATAAGTCAGGGCAAGAGATATTATTAGGCTGTAGAAGCGGTGTATCATGTACGGTATGAGACTCAGCAGAGCATGTCAGAGATTATGTATCACCACAGAATTCAGTACGTATTGTACGTAGCTACCGATACATATATATATATACAGATAATAGATATGTTGTGAGTAGCTGCCTATAGGAGTTACAATCACAGATGCTGATTAGTACTAGAAAGCATGTACAAATTGCATTGCAGGACCCCCTTGCCAAAAGAAAAAAGAAAGAAAGAAAAGAAGAGAAGAAAGGAGAAAGGGAAAGGAGAAGAGAAAGGGCAGGTTAAGTGTGAATTACGTATGAAGTCATAGAAACTATCTCAGTTCTCAGTTATTAAGTTAATAGACTTATGTGTTGTTGCCAGATCTAGGCTCTAGAAGCTTACCAGAGTTAATGGCCTGAATCAGATGGCTAGATGATAAGAGCACAGTTAGACAGTCTAACGACTAGCTGGCGCTTGTATTAGCAGGGAAGCATCCCTAAAAGTCAATAGTATTATCGCATATGCTGGAACCAGAATTTTTCCAGTATGTTAAGTGGTCGTACATCATTTTCCCAGCCTTGTAGGTGAGAGTCGACCTTAGTCAACCTAGCAGTTATTACAAGGAATACCCCGCAAGTCAGACAAGCCCGTGGGCACCCCAAGAAAGGGGTCCACATCAGTAGTCAGTGACAGACTAGTACTTCAGCTGGTTCTTGTAAGGTATTCAGATACAAAGCCCTAGCAGAAGGCCAGTATTTACATAATAGCTCATAAGATCGAGAATTTCCCAGAATAGTAGTATAAATCCAAGTGGATACATACGAGGCGTAAGAAATTGATAGTACCCTGCTAGCACAGTGTTTATTAAGACCAGGAGATCAGTAGACTCCCCGTAAAGATCCAGCGAATGATCTCCTAGGAGTAGGTTTGATTAAGCCCAACCTTACAGTGGTTCAAGAAAAATAACAGAGCAATTAGATGCCCACAAGTCTGCAGTTATGCATGAACTATAAGTACTCAAGTAGAACAGTTAGAGCATTGTTAGACTACTGCCACATTCGGGTCATTCAACCCGACTATTCAGTTATTTAAGGTTATGCAGCCAGATCATTAGAGGTCATGATCAATATCAGGACCCTCTGATCAGATAAAGGCACAAGGTGCGCGGACGGTCGTTCAGGTTATTCCAGCAACAAGTAGCCTTAGCATGTGGCCGGAGGGCCAGATAAGCTCTCGCTACGCCTGTAAACTACCTGTCGATCTTTTCGGCAAGACAAGTCAGTATATATGTCGAGCTCTCTAAGTATGAAAAGGTAATGGAGCAGCAACCGCTCTTAGCTATAGATCTATTGGCAATGTGGCGTATGTACAACCCGAGCAACGGGAGTTGGTCAGGGAGATACATCAATTGGTCAATTTAGCCGTTCGTGTGATATGAATGAAGGACAACAGAGCAGTAATCCAGAACACCGCCGTGTCGTCCTTAGTTATGGGGGTAAAAGAATGGTAATATGCAGATCCTGACCTGGTCTAGCTTAAGGACAGAATCCTGCAAGGGAAGCGCCAGATTCGCAAATAACAGAGGGTGGAGTGCTACGTTGTAAAGGTCGTCTATGTGTTTCAGATGTTTTAGGCCTCCGCCATCAGATCATGAACGAGTTGCACTGCGCCAGCAACTATTTTCTCCACCCTGGCGCGACAAAAAAATGTACCATGATATCAAAGAAAACTACTGGTAGCTAGATAAGAAAAAAAAAGAAAAGAAAAGAAAAGAAAAGAAATTGCTGAATTTGTAGCCCGGTGTCCTAACTGCCAGCAGGTGAAAGCAGAACATCAGAAACCAGGCGGTTTGATTCAAGACATAGTTGTGCCTCTCTGGAAATAGGAAGCAGTAAATATGGATTTTGTGGCAGGATTACCCCGTGCTAGATACAGACATGACTCTATATGGGTAACAATCGACAGATTGACTAAATCAGCTCATTTCCTGCCAGTAAGAACTACTTTCTCGGCCGAAGAGTACGCGGAGTTGTATATCCGAGAGATAGTCAGATTGCACGGAGTGCCAGTATCCATTATTTTAGACAAAGGAGCACAGTTTACGGCTAGATTCTGGCAGTCATTTTAGAAAGGTCTGGGAACGCAGATCAATTTGAGCACAACATTCCATCCTCAGACAGATGGACAGGCGGAACGCACAATTCAGATGCTCGAAGATATGTTGCGAGCGTGTGTGTTAGATTTCAGTAGTAGCTGGGTATTTATCAAAGCATCACTGATGAAAGGGGTGATGAGATTCGGCAAGAAAGGTAAGCTCAGTCCAAGATTTGTTGGGCCTTATTAGATTCGTCGAAGAATAGGCCAAGTGGCAGATGAGTTGAACTTGCCTCCAGAGTTAGAATCTGTTCCTCCGGTCATGTATCTATGTTGAAGTAATGCATAGGAGACTCGTCCAGAGCAGTCCTAGTCCAGGATATCCAGGTTACAGAAGAGCTGGCCTATGAAGAGATTCCAGTAGCCATCCTAGACAGGCAGGTTCGTAGATTGAGAACTAAGGATATCGCATCTGTTAAGGTATTGTGGCGTAACAAGAACTGAGAGGAGATGACGTGGGAAGCTGAAGAGGATATGAAAGCTAGATATCCTCACCTATTCCAGGCCTAGTCAGGCGACAGGTATGTCTGTATTACTACTTATGTAGTACCTTATGGTTGTATATGTATAAATAAGAAAGATTGATGTTTAATTATCCAGTGAATTTTAAAGTATTACGTGCAGTACCTGTGTTAGACTTTTCTGCATTTCAGGTTTTTGCTATAGTCCATATTACAGGGAAAACTCTGCCGAAATTTTCCTAGATAGTAAATTGAGAAATGATAGAAGTTTACATTCGAGGACGAATGTTCTTAAGGGGGGGGGGAGAATGTTATACCCCGTAAGATTCCCGACACCTAGATGACCTATTCGCACGTTGGTTAAGCATATTTGAAGGGCATACGTGCTAAAGAAAGGCCCGGGAAAAAGATCGGACGAGAAACCTGCCGAACTATCGCGGGAGGAGCCGAGGCAGAGCCCCTCCGCGATGGCAGCGTGTCACGGAGGTGGAGCCTCCGTGTTGGCTCCGTAACACGTTGGCCCTGTCCAGGCTCAAGTATACAAAGCCCCACTTCGGTTTTATTTCATTTAAACCATTGGAAATTTCCAGAGAAGCGGAGGGGGCAGAGAGGGACGAAGGAAGACAATATATTATCGTCCGATTACGCTGCCAAACACAGTCCAAACCCAAATTAACCTTAGGTACTGAGGTATTTAGCAGTGGAGAGCATTCCTACGGATTTAGTTTCGCGAAATACGGCCGACGAATCATCGAGCTACCGAGCTAAGGTAAGTAGAATTGCTCCAAACTAGTGTCTATGTGTTCCTAGCTGTGAAATGAATATTTCTCCCTTCTGGACTCCTGGAAAATAGCAAGTTTTCGATCGTCTTTCGATAGGCCTAAGTTTAGGCTATAATTATATCGAAAGTGATGTCGTTCTTCAGAATAAAGTTGTATTTAGTACTGATTGATGTATATGTGAATGCAGTTGGGAGGAATAGCTAAAATACTGACCAAGCTATGCCAGTTAGTTGGGAAATCAGAAGCAAAGGTATGTAAAGCTAGTTTCTTCGGCAAGTTAGTAAGCTGGTATAGTAAAGTAATTTAAAGGCCAGTAGAATGCTCAGAAGTCATGTGTTATGTTTATTACGAATGTTGGTACGATATTAGAAGCATCATGTTATAGTTAGCGTGAAACTTTCTAGCACGATATAGATTCTAAAATAAGTGTTAGGAACTGCATAGCATGCTCAGTATGTGATGTAATACAGAATGTTAGGATATTATCATATTCAGATGAAACCCAGTAAAACAATGTAATATCTGTAAGGCATCTCAGAAGTAGAATGGTAGGTTGAAACGAAGTTTATGAAGCATGTTAGAAGTAGTAAATCATGTCACTATAGAAACTCAGTATACAACATGGTTTTCAGCAGAAAAACTATATCTTGTTCAGCATTAGACCCAGTACAGTATGATAGAAGATTATATTTATACAGATATACTATTATCAATCTCCGCATATATTAAGTACGTACATATTACTAGTACTAGTTTAGCATACAGTATGTACAAATACTTTATCATTATTAGCTTCAGTATGTGGGATATGCAGACAGTATTACTAGTTGAGACCATTGGATTGTTTGGGGTCGGATTACCTAGCATCCATGACCGCCCCAGGGTTAATAGCTGTATCGACTCGTCCGCCAGAGGACGAGGATACGTCGCTCTACGGAGTGGCATGCCGTCCCACAGGGGACGAAGATGGGATGCCAGTTTTCCCCATATTGTGCCTTGATTGGCCCTTACACACCCCTGTCGAGTGGATACGCTCAGGTGTTGATTCAGGAGTCCCACGGACTCAGATGCAGTTATAGTCAGGGGCTCAGCGAGCCCAAGTGCATACCCAGGGGACCGGCAGGATGCTTATAGCTATTATAGGAGATGGGATGACCGGGGTAGGGGTATAGATTCTGTGCTGGTTGTACCTCCCGGCTTATGGGGGCTGGGTAAGGTTTGTGTGAGCTGTGTTATGTTATGTTATGTTATTCCATGTTACATTAGATACGAGTAGATCGGCAGTAGAATGATACGTCTCTAGGTATGACTCCTACTCCTTCCAGTATAGTTAAGAGTAGGCATAATTTACATTATCAGACTGTTAATCTATTCTTTCCTATTTCAGTTTCATCAATTGCATTGTTGTTTTCAGATATTTCTTTCAGTTATTGTTTTACATACTCAGTACCAGTGGTACTGACGCCCGGTGGGGTACTGCATTACTTGCCTGCAGGTACTCACAAACGAGGAGGCGATCCCTCGTGATTTCTGTCAGCGATCAAATATTCAGCTCCTGTCATCCAGAGACTGAATTCCAGAGGTGTATTTCATTTTCTTTGGTTGTACAGTATGGGTATGTCAGGGCCCTGTCCCGATCATTTCTATTGCTATTCCTAGAGGCTTGCAGTCTATATATATTTCTCTGTGGTCAGATGAGCCGGTCGTGTGGGGCCATCCAATTGTATAGTTGTTAGTACTTCTGTTTCTTTTATGTTGGCCGTGTGGGGCCATAGCTTGACAGTAGTGGTGACCTTGCCGGTCACGTAGCTATCCAGTATTTCTTTGTTGAGTTATAGATAACTAGACAACATGGTGGCCTTGTCGGCCCGCATAGGTTCCCTTATATTGATATATTTCTGGTTAGCTGCTAGTACAAGTACAGGTGGCTATAGGCCTAGTCGGCCGGAGACTGTATTTACAGCCGCCATATAGCCCGTTGTTTCCCTAAATCTTAGTTAGAGCCAGCCAGGCACCAAATATGCTCAGGCTCAGCAGTCCATCAGTTCAGGTCCTAGTAGAGCGCCAGGTGCAAGTCATACCCCCCAAGGCGGGGTGTGACATGAACACACTACCCCCTTGATCTGATAAGTAAGAATAAGGCGAATTCCAATGTATGCAACCATTAAGGAATAATTAAAATCATAGGAAAAATAATACATGCATAAAACCCCGTTCAAGAATCACTAAGTGTTTTACCTATGTGTGGTAATTCATCTTGGTTCCCACAACCCTAATTATGGGTTTAACTACTCATATTTGAATGATCACAATCATAAAATAAAGAATAAATCATTATTGTAACTTGATTAGTAGAAGAAAACCACATGAATTGAATAAAACAGCAAAATCGATTAACAAAACTTCAATGTCGTTTGATTCCCAAAATCAAGAACATAATTACAAACTTTGTTTCTATTACCAAGAATGATCATTAACAACACCAAAATTTATGTGAAAAGTGGTAAAAATAAATTGTGTTAAAAAATATACCTAAATATTGTATTTATAGTTCCAAACTAATCTTATCCTAACTAAAATTGGACTCTAGGTCAGCATGGGTAATGGGACAAGTAACAATTCGTGGCCAATGAATTTGACTCATTCTTAGCAATTTGTCCAGTCTTGATGACGAGTCACCTAATGACTCATTAGGCCTGGGCACGAGTCGTGAGGTCCCTCGTGGCCCTGGCTTACAAAATCCTCCAGTGCACTTGACGGATGCCCACAGTACCTGATGACGAGTTGTCACATCACCTAACGACTCGTTATGTCACTTGTTGTCTTCACTAGGCATTCTTCTGAAATTCTTCTCCTAGTCTCTACAACTGTCATAACGACTCGTTACCAGATGTAACGAATTGTGCCTTCAACTCGTGAGGTACACTAGATCTTCTTCATCAAACTCAATTTCTTCCCATGACTCCAGGCACGAGTCATTCATTGGGACGACGACTCGTGGCCTGGGTATCAACCTATAGTTTTGTCCATTTTTGCCTTACTTTGCCCAGTTCCCGTTCCAAACCTGTTTTCCTACAACATTTAACACAAACGCATCATATCTACATAAACATACCCGAAATGTGCATAGTTTCTTGGTTTTAAGCATCAAAAGTGCCGTAAAATCACAACACATCAACACCCTTAACTTAGAACTTTTGCATGTCCTCAGGAAAAAACAAAATAAAATAAACTACTTCGACGCTTCAATCAAAAGAACCATAGGAAACTTACGACAGTCACAACTCTTCATCTAATCAAATTTTCTAACCCCTCCTTTATCATACAAAATTAAATCACAATGCATATGAAGAATTTTCAACCATGACACAGAGAAATTGAAACATGGAAAATACTATCAGTTGAAACCATGCATATAAATCTATAACACTGACCTAGACAGTTTGCAGATGATTTTGTTGCCCAAATGCTCTCACCACAAAGAAGTCCCACACTCACTCATGTGTTTATGATCATATCAATGTATTTCTCTTGGGACTAGGTAAGATCACACTCTCTCTCACAAAGAGTTACTAACCGTGCGCATGCAATACCATAAGCTTGGCTTTACTTTGTACACCTCGAATTTCAGACGGGTCACCAGGATCACTATAGGGCTTTTTAAGCTTGTAATGTAAGCTCGGGTTTGGGTATAGTACATATGGGACTAGTAGCTTTACTCTCCTTGGCACTACACATACATTGGCTCCACTTTTAACCTTCTTTCTCTATTTTCTCCCTTTTTCCTTTGCCTTCTTCTTCTTTTACTTTTGTTTGCAACTATGAGTGCGGTGTTCCTTCTTTCAAGTATTCATCACCCCTTCATTTTTTCTCTCTTTTTTTTCTTTATGCTCCTTTTTCTCTTTAACAAATATTTTTCTTTTCTTTTCATTATGCACACCGCATCCACTCTTTTATTTTCATTACTCAATTTCACTCAACCCTACTCTTCTTAATCACCCCTATGATAGCCACCCTCAACATAAGAGATTTGCCTGAGTTAAGGTTCACAATATCCAAGGAGAGACCAAGACCAAAACAAGTTCATTTTAATTAATGCAGGAAGGTGAATTGGTGTTAACAAAAAGAAAGGTTAATTTATGCTCAAAAATTTGGATCAAGGGATATTTATTTTCATTTGGTAGGTCTTTTAGGGCTAAAGTGGACTCATTAATCAAAAATGGCCTATGATCCTTTCCTAGTTTCCCATCCTCTACCTCGGTAAGACTGACCAGGCCCATTCTAGATTGACACACACAACATAATTTAACTATTAAGTCTCACTCACGCATAGCACAGGCTAGCATCATCACTTCTACTAACTGCTAGTTCACGTACAGTCATAGAATGGTAAATATGTTCACAATTTTAATGCCATGCAAATATTCACAAAAGTCATACTTTTCGATTTTAACACACACATAAACTAAAATTAAGAGGCGTATCACATTATCGGTTCAACTAAATTCAAAAATTCATGCTCTTGACCGCCTTAAGTTCACCTAATTTGATTTCGACTAACACAAACAAACAAAAAAACATAAAAACCTAAATGTATCGGTTCTACTAGATGAGGAACACTCGAGGGAAAAGATATCCGGCAAGAAAAACCCTCAGATTATGTTCAGAAAAATACAAAGGTATTCATCTCCACCCCTATCAAGAAAAGCATGCGTCGTCCTCGACACATATACATAAAAATAAAACCATGGAAATAGGGAACATACCTGTGCGACCTGGTCAGAGGAGGGTGCAGATACTCCTCCAGTGTCATCTCCTATACCACCAGCTTGACCAGGTGCGTCTTCAAAACTAACTAAGCTCGTACCTTCTCCACGAGCTCTCGCTGCCTCAACTGCGGCCCTCTGTTGAGCCTCATCTGTGGATAACTGCAGTGCTGTCTCCATCTCTTTCAACTCTCACTTCTGCTCACAGAGCAGAGAATCATCCTCATCAAACACGCCTCCTCACGATGCCTCTTTCCCTTATCTTGCGCCACTGGCTCCTTAGTGATGAAGTCAAATATTGGTGGTAGCTCTTCTTCGCTCTAGTCATCAATCACTGGAAGCACAGGTGGGGGGACCGCAACTACCTGTCGTGTGGACAACTCCCGCATCTCCACTAGGATTGTTGATACCTCTGCATACCACCTTGCCAGCTCGAGCGCCTGTAACTATGCAAGGCGCTCATCCATACGCCTCTCAAAGGCATCTAACCGAAAATGCACTGAGCTAGAGAGGGTCTCCCACTCTTTTGTAGCCCATGGCTTAACTTTCTCCATTAGCACCTTAACTTGAAGAGCCATTTGTGCTTGCTGTTTTTCGGCTTTCACCAGCCACCTAGCCATGTCAGTCAGGAATTCTTGGGAAATAGTGACTAGACCGGCTGAAGGAGCACGTGAGGATACAACAGGTGGTCGAGGTGTTGCTTCTAAGGATGAGGACTCTAGAACCTCAGCAGGTGCGGGAATGTCAGTTGCACCTGTAGCCTCAAGCTGGCTACCAATCTCTCTGGCCTCTGTGGGCTCTGCTGCAATCTCAGTTAATAATGCAGCCTCAGTCTGCATACCGCTGCTCAATGCCTCTACCAATAAAGTCGCTCCAGCGGATGCAGCAGAATGACTCCTTCCTCTTAATACCGGTTTGTTTCGTCTCTTATCAACACGATATTGGTGATCTTATAGAGCACCACTCGCTGATCAACCGACGACAATTCTAGCATCTTTGACTCCTGATAGAGTCTATCAACGAGGCATGGAAAGGGAATGGTAGTGCTCTCATTTATCGCCCGTTTCTCGAATCTCTTCAGCAATATACCGCAGGAAGCTTATGGTGTACCTCTCCATGATGCTAGCTACCAGTGCAGCTCTGTCAGGTGAAAGAACATTATCATTGCTAGTCTGTACCAGCCTGTGCTGAACCAATGACCACCAGAATTTAGCTTGGAAGTTCAATATGGCCTTTTTTATCTAGGACTCAATTCCATGCAACCACTCAACCAGTGGACCCCTTGTGGCAATGACTCATGACAGCAAAGTGTACTTCCTGATTCGTTCTACACTATTCAGCTTCTTGGTTTTGACTTAACTTGAGCTCGGACAGTCTTTGATCAAACTCGGTTGTATTCATCGGGCCATGGAAGTTTGGAACATAAAGAAGTCTAGAGATGGTCCTCTCAGAGATATCTGTAGGCGTCTCCCGAATCAACACCTACGTCAATGCGGGTCTCTTCTTCCAGTCTTGGCCTCCTAATGGCAGATGCTGTAACGTGGCTGCGTATGCGGCATAAACTCTCTGACCAGGCAAGGGATGTAGCTCCCCGATGGCTCAGTTAACCACCCGAACCTATATCTATCAAAAAAATCCTGAAGCTCAAGGAGGTCCTTGAGCCCCGTGGTGACCAGTTTGGTCTCCCCGTAGATTCTCCTCTTTTGATGGCCTTTTTCATTTGGAGTAATGTCCCTATTGTAAATGGCCTGCATACCGCGAATACACTATCGCCTCACCTACCGTGGTTGATCGTTAGATGTATTTGAAGTCTCGCTCAACTCATCATCTGTGCTCCCCTATGTAGCACGTGACTCATCAGCAAGTTCTGTGTTTTCCTTAGCTGTGGTGCCCTCAGGTGCAATCGGGACTGTGGCACCAGCATTCTCTTCTGCTCGACTTGGTGGGTCTCACAAAAGTGGAGTAGGAGCATCAACCAAGCTATCAGATTTGTAGGGCATTGTGTTCTATCCCTGGTGGATCTCCTTCCAAGATGCTCTTATGAAACATTGTATTCCTCCTCCAAGCTACTCGACTCTTCGGAGGAGAAGGTCGCGTCCCTAAGTCTGCGATATGATGGTTGACTCCTCTCTGGCACCTGTTTCTTGGATGGACCCTTCTTTGGTGTACCCTTCGGAGCCATTGTACCTGTGGATTAATGGTTAGTATGCAAAAAGATATGAAACAAAATCAACTTTTAATTGTGTCCCTGTCGATTGGAGGAGAGACTCAACGAGTCGTTGCCACTAGCCACGACTCATGAGGTCACTCATTATCTGCAAGTCATTATTTTTTTTGTTGGACCATCGGACTTAATGATTGGTCACAACAAGTTGTTACTTGTGGCAATGACTCGTTAGACTAGTCGTGAGGTACACTGGTCTGGATCTTCCATTTCCCACTCAGGACGAGCTACACAATGAGTCGTTGGGAGATACCACGACTCGTTATGTGGCTCGTTCTCAAGAGTTTAATTATTGGGTGTACCGTGGTGGTGATGGGTCATGTAACAACTCGTTGGGCTTGCCCATGAGTCATTATATGAGTCTTCATCACTGGTCTTATGCAAAATAACATTACCCAATGTTCATCTCAATTTAAATTGCAATCTCACAAGCACAAATCCTATTTTTCCTCAAAGAAAATTGATTCATTTCAACTAGATATTTAATGGAAACTAGGGTTTATTAGGGCATTTCATCACAAATCAAAAAATCCCATATTTATCATCAATTAGTCGTTTCAATCCAACCAACGCAAGGATAAAATTCTTTATAGCATTGTATTTTACTTGTTGAGCATGATTTTAAGTTTCAAACAACCTAGTGTTTTCATCTGATATCAAACATAGATCATCAAGGAATAGAAATGTTACAGGGCCAAGTCGATTAAAACACTTGAAAAAGGAAGAAATTTGTACTCTCAGTGATCAAAATTAGCGGACAAGTTTTTAGCAGTAGGTGATTATAATGCACAATTGCAAATTTATCTTGTCACCTGGGTAGACTCAACCACGATCCTTTGTGTGTGCGCGCGCTTTGCGAGTGAGAGGTAATATTGAGAGGATGAAAAAGTGGGGAATTTTGAAGTTAGATTTTGAGCTTAAATTCAGGTGAAATTTTGGAGGGAAAAAATCGGGTGGTTTATTTTCTTAATAAAAAGAAATTACCCTAATTTGTGCGTGGGTCGGGTCAGGTGGAAATTAATAAAAAAACATACCATGATCCACGTAATGGGTCGTTAAGCATCGTTTGGTTGTTCGTTTGATTGACTGGTTTTAGAGTCTTACCTGGGACCTAACGAGTCGTGCAATGACTCGTGGTGCTACCCAACGAGTCGTGGCATGAGTCGTAGGCCCTAAACTGCAGTAGTTTCATGACGGGTCTCTTAACGAATTGTTGGGTCTCCCAATATTTGTTAAGTCATTTGTTGTCACCATTTTCATCTTAATTCCATATTTGATCCAGTAGATTTAACGGAACACCCTACGATTCATTGTCACTGGCAAAGACTCATTTGGTCATCCGTTGTCTACACTATTTTCTATGGCAGCGACGACGGTCCATTTAACGAGTCATTTGGTTTGATGACGACTCATTTTGTGATTTTAAGAACTAGCAACTCAAGTTTAGATTTTTGGTTTCATCTTCAAATTTCCCATCTTAATCACCTACACACATCAACACACATGAACACTATATTTTCCTTACAATTACAACTTGGGTTGCCTCCCAAAAAGCGTCTGATTTAATGTTGTGGCACGATGCGGGTATTTTGACTACTCAGACTTCACCAAAACACCTCCATGGGCTGCCTCCCATGCAGTTTCTGATTTAACATCGCGGCACGATGCAAGTCCCCGGTTTACTCAGATTTCACCCAGGGCCTAGAGATCCACTAGCTTTATTTCTTCGCTTTTCCCCAGATATGCTTTCACCCATTAACCATTGACTTTAAATCGCTTTCCTTCATGGTTTTCTAGTTCAATTTCTCTATGGGAGAATACTTGAACCACATAAAAAGTCCCCAACCATTTGGACTTCAACTTTCCGAGAAGCAAGTGAAGCCTAGAATTGAATAGTAACATCATATCACCCGAGCTGAACTCTCTCTTCTCAATCTTCCGGTCATGCTGAATTTTCATCCTTAGTTTATAAATTTCAGAAATCTCATAGGCTTTTAAATGAAATTCATCTAGATCATCCAACTGATCTATCCTCAAGTTCGCAGCTTTGCTCCGGTCCAAATTCAGCTTCTTGAGAGCCCACTTAGCTTTGTGCTCAAGTTCAACCGGAAGATGAAATGCTTTCCTATATACATGCTAATACGAAGACATACCTATAGGAGTCTTGAATGCAGTCTGATAAGCCTATAAAGCATCATCTAGCTTCCTAGCCCAATGTGTTCAGTTAGTATTCACAGTCTTCGCCAAGATGGTCTTTATCTCCTGGTTGGAGACTTCAACTTGCCCACTAGACTACAAATGATAGGGTGTTTCCACCGTATGTTTACCCCATAATTTTCCAATAAAGTAAGAAACAATCGATTACAGAAAGTGCGAACCCCCATCACTAATGATGGCTCTGGGAGTCCCAAATCTAGCAAATATATTCCACTTCAAGAATGCTATGACACTCTTTCCTTCATTATTTGGAAGAGCAATTGCCTCCACCCATTTCGAAGCATAGTCCACAATAACCGGTATGTACTTCATCCCGTTTGATCTCACAAATGGGCCCATGAAATCAATGCCCCACACATTGAACAACTTAAGGACGAGGATGGGAGTAAGAGGAAGCTCATGCCTCCTTGATATGCCTCCTTGCCTTTGGCTTACATCACATGCCTTTGTGAAATCATGCGCATCCTGGTGAATGGTTGGCTAATAGTACCCACACTGCAAAATCTTGTGGGCTATGCGAATCATGCTCTGGTGACCCCCAACAAGGGATGAGTGGCAGGACTCCAATATGCTCAACATCTCCACCTCGGACACGCATCTCCGAATTACCCCATCAGCACATACGCAAAATAAGTAAGGCTCATCCCATAAAAACCTCCGTACATCAGACATGAACTTCTTCTGCTGAAGAAAAGATAAGTTCTATGGTACAACATCGCTCACCAGATAATTAGCAATGTCTGCAAACCATGGGATAAGATCCTGTGAGCCAGCTAAAACCTACTCGTCGGGGAATGCATCATCTATGTCACACTCATCTCGAAGTGTTGCATCTTTTTCCAATATTGATAAGTGATCCACTGCCTAATTTTTGGTCCCTTTCCAGTCTTTTACCTCAAACTCGAAATCTTGCAACAGCAGAACCCACCCAGTCAACCGAGGGAGGCATTCTTCTTTGCAATCAGATATCTCAAAGTTGCATGGTCTATATGGACTATCTCCTTAGTTCCAAGCAAGTACGCTTGAAACTTCTCAAATGTAAACACTACAACCAACTACTCCTATTCTGTCATGGTGTAATTTTTCTGAGCTGCAATAAGAGTCTTTCTAGCATAATAAATAGGATGGAAAATCTTCACACCTCTGAACCAACACTACTCCCAAGGCCACTCCGCTAGCATCACACATAACCTCGAATGGTAACGACCAATCATGTGCCACTATAATCGGGGCAGTGGTCAATCTCTCTTTTAGGAATTCAAAAGCCTTCAGACATGCCTCATCAAAAACAAACTTCACCTTTTCATTAAGAAGTTTACGCAAAGGATGTGCAATTTTGTAGAAGTCCTTGATGAATCTTCTATGAAACCCTGCATGACCCAAAATGTTTCAAACACCTTTCACAAAAATTGGAGGTGGTAGACTAGAAATTACTTCAATCTTGGCTCGGTCCACCTCAATAGCCTTACCAGAAATCTTATGGACTAGAACTATACCTTCTTTGACCATGAAACGACACTTTTCCCGGTTAAGCACCAAGTTGGTCTCTTCACATCACTGCAGCACCTTGCAAATGGGCCAAACAATCTTTGAATGAATCACCCATCACTGAAAAGTCATCCATAAAGACTTCAATGATGTCCTCCACCATGTCAAGAAATATGGACATCATGCAATGTTAAAAAGTGGGGGGCACATTACATAACCCGAACAACATCCTTTTGAAAGAAAATGTACCATATGGACAAGTGAAAGTAGTTTTCTCTTGGTCTTCAGGGGCTATAGATATCTAATTGTACCCTGAATAACCATCAAGAAAGTAGTACTATCCTCTACCTGCAAGTCTGTCTAGCTTCTGATCCATGAATGGCATAGGAAAGTGATCTTTTTGAGTCCAACTGTTCAACTTCCTATAGTCCATGCATACTCTCCAAACGGGTGACTGGTCTGAGTAGAATGATCTCATTGTTAGCATTTGGGACCACTGTGATTCCTCCCTTCTTCAGTACACACTAAACTGGGTTCACCCATTTGCTGTCAGCAATAGGGTAAACCACACTCGCATCCAATCACTTGATAATTTCCTTCTTGACCACCGCTTGCATAGGTGGATTCAACCTACGCTGATGCTCAATGCTCGGAATACAATATGTCTCTAGCTGGATCTTATGAGTGCAAATACTGACTAGGATTCCAATAATGTCTACAATGGTCCACTCGATGGATTTTTTATATCTCTTCAAAATGGAGAACAAAGCCTCCACTCGCCATTCCTTTAGGTTAGCTGCAACAATGACTAGTAAAATGTTACCCCTTCCCAAAAAACATACCACAAGTGAGGTGGGAGTGCTTTGATCTCCAATACTAGAGGCTCCTCAATAGATGGCTTGGCCGGTGGGGTCACCTAATTTTTCAGGTGAAGATCAATCTTCTTTAGAGCATAAGTGCATGACTCCATACCAGCAAGTGCATTAACTATCTCCTCACCCTTGTGGATCTCCTCAGCACTAATATTCATCAAAACTTCTACTAAGTCATCAAGAATAACTAACTCTTCCATGGGCATATTGGAAACTCAGGTTCCACAATATCAATTACTGAGACCACCCTTGTGTCATTTGGCTGCTTCATGGATCGGCATATATTGAATGTCACCTCCTCATTGTTCAACAGGAATTTCAGCTGTCCAGTTTCCATATCTCCAAGAGCACATCCGGTGGCGAGGAATGGTGGCCCCAAGATAATAGGGACCTCAAAATCAACTTCACTGTCCAGGATAACAAAATCAGCCGAAAATATAAAAGACTCCACCTTCACTAGAACATCATAGAGAATTCCCATTGGATTTTTCACTGTGCGATCTGCCATCAAAATTCGCATTGTAGTTGGTTTGGAGGCTCCCAAGCCTAACTTTCTGAACACTGCTAGGGCATCAAATTAATACTAGCCCCCAGATCACATAGTGCCTTAGAAAAATTAAAGGCTCCAATAGTGCACGGTATGGTGAATGCTCCAGGGTCTTCCTTTTTCTAAACAAGAGAACGAGATGTTGTTGCACTACAGTGGTGCAAATTATCTGCAGGTTCGAAGCTTACGATCCTCTTTCTAGTGACAAGGTCCTTCATGAATTTAGCATAGTCAGGCATCTGCTTAAGTGCCTCAACTAATGGGATATTCACAGATAATTATTTCAACATGGAAATGAACTTGTGATACTTCCCATCTTCTACCTTTTTCTTTAGCCACTGTGGGAAAAGGGGAGGAGGTCTAGGAATAGGTGTGATCTTTTGCGGTGCCTCCTTCTCCTACTCTTTGCAAGGTCCATGCTCCTTTGAATTACTAGGAGCGGTCTTTTCCACTGAATCATCAACCAAGGTTTGATCCTCGGAATCTGTCATCCTATCATTACCAATCACTAAGGGCTCTACTATCTCATCAACCACAACAAGCCTTGCAGGATCACTTGTCACCTTCTCACTCCTAGTAGTGACTGCCTTGCAATGACTATCATTTTTTGAATTTTGAACTGTATTACTGGGAAGTGTGCCTTTCTACCTCTAGTTCATCGCAATAGACATCTGACTCAGCTGTTGCTCAATCCGCTTAATGGCCACAGCATGTGATTCCACCTTTTGGTTCATACTAGAAATATCAGCGTGGAGCTCCTTGAAATGGCCATCTATCGCCTCCATCTGCTTAAGTACCTTGGAAAACATGTCTTCCACCCTTGAACCACTAGACTATGGCTCACGGTTCCTTGGAGGAACATATAGACCACTTCTGTCATTCTTGTACTCCTCTCACTTTTTCCAATCTCCATTATCTCTGTATTGGCCTCGGTTGTAATTGTTATCCTTGTAGTAGTTCCAACCTTGGTTCCCCTGACCTTGACGCCAAGAGTCTTGGTTAGACCCCTGGGTGTTAGTACAGAAACCCGCCCCTTGATCACTCAGATAGTTTGCTTCCTCTTTAGATTCTGATTCACCTCTATCATTTCTCGGGGCCTTGCCCTAAGAACCCACAACATTCACCTTTTTAGACCCAACTCCCATCAAATGCTTAGCAAGCAGCCCCACTGTGGTCTTTATTTCAGTAATATCCTTATCTCACTCTTCATCCTTCCTTCTCTATTCCTCAGTCATACCTACCGCATAAGAACCAGTCGGAGTCTCTGACTCTCTTGTATGCCATGCGCGGTTGGTTTTAGTAATTTTGTCAAGTAGCTCAGTAGCTTCATCACAAGTGTGACTCATGAATGTTCCGCTAGACATGGTATCAACCACCGCCTTGGTGTTAGCATTTAGAGACCTATAAAAAGTTTCCAGCAATGTATCATCTGGGATCCTGTGGTTGGGCACCCTTTTGAGCTGCTTGTTGAACCTCAACCATGTCTTGTGGAGTGCCTCAAAACTTAACTACCTGAAGTTTTATATCTCATCTTTCAGTGGTAAAGCTCTGGAAGGTGGTAATAACTACCTGAAGTTTTATATCTCATCTTTCAGTGGTAAAGCTCTGGAAGGTGGTAAAAATCTTTTAAGAAAAGCTCTTTTCAACTTCCTCCATGTAGTGATAGAATCATTGGGAAGTTCTGCCAACTAGAGTGTTGCCTCATTCCCTAATGAAAAGGGAAATAACCTCAACTGTATCGCGTCCTGACTCACTCCCAGTTGTTTATATGCTTTGCAAATACCCATAAAATTAGTCAAGTGAGTATGTGCATCATCAGTTGCATGACCCACAAATATCCCCTTTATGTTGAGCAGTTGGATCATAACACTGGTAATATCAAACTTTTCCCCAGCAGGCAAAGGGGGAGGGACAATAGCTCCAGTGGCACCGACTTCATCAATATCAGCATCATCATCCTCTTCGAAATACCGGTGTCTCTATTGATTTGGACCTATATTCCTTCTAGATCGCTCTGCTTCAGTAGATAGGCTTCGCTCTTTAGCAACCCTTGCTAACTCTCTATCTCTAGCGCGAGCTTGTTCCTCAACTAACAATCTGGATGTAGCCTGGTCCACTGTCTCTTTCTCTTGTACGTTGGACATTCTCCTCAGATTTCGCAGTGTTTGTTCAAGTTTGTGATCGATTTGAACCAGGGATTTTCCTTTGCTCCTAGTACTAGGCATGCACGATCCTAATACCTATTAAGAAAAAAAATAACAAAAGAAAAATAAAAAGGAAATAAGGACCAATAGTAAAGAAAACACAATTAACAAAAGCCTTAGCTGTATTCCCCGGCAACGGCGCCAAAATTTGATGTCGCCCAAATTACACCTCGTAAATGAGATATAAAGCGGTCGATGTCAAATATAGAACCCAACAAAGGTTTGGACTGATCCCATAGGGAATATAGAAAGAACTTAAGTTAATGTGATTAGCTATTACAATCAGATTACTTATTTCCTGGGGGGGAAAGATTTGGAAACAAAATAATAAACAAGAGTAAAGACTAGTAAATCAATTTTGGTTTTATTCAATCAATAAAGTGACTAGTATTGTGTTCCCCATGACTTCATAACCACAAGGCTTTTATACTAGTGATCTATTCCGGTGTTTAGCATGCTTTATTGGTAAGTTAAGTTCACCTAAATTGTTTTCTCCTATCTATAAGATTATCACCACGCAACTTGATCTGTATACGAGTGTATGCTTATTTAACCCTTGCCCTTAATATCAGATTAGATATTCCTGGACAAGTTCAGGCTATCAGATGAGGGTTGATAGCCTCAAATCTCTATTGTTAATCCCTTTTCACATTCACTACCCCCTTGATCCTGTAAGTAAGAATAAAGCGAGTTCCAATGTTGGCAACCGTTAAAGAATTCTTAAAACGAAGGGAAAAACAATACATGCATAAAACCCCATTCAAGAATCACCAAGTGTTTTACCTATGTGTGTTAATTCATCATAGTTCCCACAATCCTAGTTATGGGTTTAGCTAATCATATTTGAATGATCACAATCACAAAATAAAGAATAAATCATAATTGTAACTTACAAAGTTTCATAGAAGAAAACCACATGAATTGAATAAAACACAAAAACTGATGAACAAAACTTCAATGTCGTTTGATTCCCAAAATCAAGAATAAAATTACAAACTTTGTTTCTTGAACCAAGAATGATCGTTAACAACACCAAAATTTACGTGGAAAGTGGTAAAAATAAACTGTGTTTGAAAAATAAACCTAAATATTGTATTTATAGTTCAAAACAAATTTTATCCTAACTATAATTGGACTCCAGGTCGGCAAGGGTAACGGGCCATGTAACAACTCGTTGGGTCTTCCACTAAGTCGTGGCCAGTGAATTTGACTCGTTCTCAACAATTTCTCTGGTCTTGGTGATGGCTCACCTAATGACTCGTTAGGCCTGGGCACGAGTCAGTAGGTCCCTCGTGTCCCTGGCTCACCAAATCCTCCAGAGCACTTGACTGATGCCCATAGTACCTGATAATGAGTCGTCACTTCACCTGATGACTCGTTATGTCACTCGTTTCTTAACTGGGAATTCTTCTGAAATTCTTCACCTATTCTCCACAACTGTCATAATGACTCATTACCAGATATAACGAGTCGTGCCTTCAACTCGTGAGGTACATTAGATCTTCTTCATCAAACTCAATTTCTTCCCACGACTCCAGGCACGAGTCGTTCATTGGGACGACTCATGGTTTGGGTATCAGCCTACAGTTTGGTCCATTTTTACCTTACTTTGCCCAATTCTTGTTCCAGACCTATTATGCTGCAACATTTAACACAAACGCCTCATATCTACATAAACATAACTAGAATGTGCATAGTTTCTTGGATTTAAGCATTGAAAGTGCCACAAAATCATGGAACATCATTCAGCTCATACGGGACAGGTCAAAGACAACTCAAAGTTGCCAAAAGTACTATACGGATGTGAGGAGGAGAGAACTTGAGTTTTAAGTCACTGATTGGGTGTTCCTAAAGGTGTCTCCCATGAAGGGAGTGATGAGGTTCGGGAAAAAAGGAAAACTTAGTCCCCATTATATTAGCCAGTACCAGATTGTGAAACGGGTTGGTAAGGTGGGATATAAATTGGAGTTTCATTTTTCCTATTTTTCATGTATCAATCTTCAAGAAGTGTTTGGGTTATCCAGCTCTAGTTGTTCCGGTGGACAGTGTCGGTGTGAAAGATAGTCTTAGTTATGAAGAGGTTCGGTGGAGATACTGGATCGATAGGTTCACAAGCTAAGGAATAAAGAAGTAGCTTCAGTTAAAGTTTTATGGAGGAATCATCATGTTGAGGGAGCTACATGGGAAGCCAAATAGATATGATGGCTAGATACCCACATCTATTCCCTTCCGGCTCAGTTCCATCTTGAGGTATCAGTTTTTGCCCTTAATACTCAATTTAGTTTCATGTTTGGTTTATGTGTTCCAGTTTCTTTCATGTCAAAGCATGTATGTATGATTCGTGAATTCAGTTCAGTCATGTAGTTCAAATCGGAGTCAGTTATTCTGTTAGTTTTCATCTTGTATAATCAGTATTTGCATATAATGATTGTGTTTCTCTACTTCTGTATATGATTTTTAACATTCGAGGATGAATGTTCCCGAGGGGAATGCCCCAAAAACCCTAAGAACAGACTTGGGAGTTGAAATGGAGAAAACTGAATTTTCTGCACCAGGTCACAGAACAAGTAGTCCTATGACCCATTAGGATGACCTCGAGTTGTTTAGTAACTCATGGTGAGGAGTTTTGACTTGTCGGGAAATTTTCAAGTTGGGGTGACCATGGGTGTGACCACAAGTCGTGGTCTGCCCCATGAGCCGTTAGGTCACCCATGGTCAGGGGCAGTTGAAGGATGAAGGAAGGGCCAACAGTGTACCTCACCAATGGCCACCACGAGTCATGGTCAATGCCATGATTCGTTAGTTGAATTGTGGTCAGCAATTGGTTAATGATTAAATGTTTTTTGGCAGTGAAAGTCAGGAGAGGTGTCCACGAGTCTTGGTCACCAGTGATGAATAATTAAGTCCCTTGTGGGGACCCTTTGACAAAAATTGGCAATGTACTTAATGACTCCTGACAACGAGTCCTGGTCCATGGCAACGACTCGTCCAGTCCCCCGTTGGGACTGGTTGTCTATTTTTATCTACGAGTTTATTAAGGGCTTTTTTTTGTAATTCCTATGATCCTAAGGCCTAAACTATGTCATTTTAAGCTATGAATAGTGAGTTTTAAGAGGGTTAAGTTCATTCCAAGTTTTTCCTATTCATGCATGCAAGTGTAGAAGTCTAGAGAGGTGACCAAGTAAATTTCTTCCAAGTTCTTCTCAATTCTTCTTTCGGAAATCAAAGGAGCTGTAGAATCAGTTCTTTTCAGGTATATAGGGTTATGAATGGGTGAAATTGTTCACATCCATGCCCAACTTAAGTGAGATAGTTGGGGCATCATGTAAGGCTCTACCATAATGGTGTTGTTTATGACAAGTCCTCCCATTGTTCCTCATGATTTATGTATGGTTATGATTATATACTATGGCTCAAGTCATGTTTAATAAAGCTTTTCTCTTATGATTGTGATGATGAATGATTTCTGAATGTTTTGAAAACCTTGAGCCTTATGTTTACATTATGATATTTATGTTATGATCATGTTGCCCCACTCTTATGAACTTTTATGTATTTTAACTATCCATTTTACTTACCTTGCATACTCAGTACATTCCACTTACTAACCACATAACTTATGCTTAATCGTCTCAAGAGGTCAGAGGGATCTTTCTCAGTAGCATCCTTAGCCCCTGCTCTCCCACTTAGGCTCGTCCAGCTAGCATCGGTGTGTCCTCATCCTTCGAGGATATTCAGTATCCATGGTTGTTATGTCTCTCTTTAGTTTCAGACTTGTCAGGTTAGCTAGGGGTGTTGTCCCATCAACCTATTAGATATGTTAGAGGCTTTCAGACTTTGAGTAGTAATCAGCTTGTCATTTATGATGTTAGTCCCAATTCTAATGTTATGTTATGTTTAGAATTAGTCTTTAAACCTTCCGCTTTTATTGATTGAGTTAGATGTATGTTCATGGCATGGGTCGATATGAAATCTCTCAGGGCTCCTTGTCCCGTGTCTCTATTCGGGCCTATGTTCGGGTCGTGAAAAACATAGTATCAGTGCAGTAGGTTTTGAAGTGTCCTAGGGTGTCTAAAAGCCGCGTTAAGTAGATTCTTATTCATCAGTGTGAAGCGCGCTACACTTATGATGAAGAGGCTATGAGATGTTTAGGAAATGTTCCCTTCTTTCATGACCCTAGGTCGTGTTATGAGTTCGACCCTCTTCACGTGCAATACACGTGTGCATAAACATGTCTTCTTAGAATAAGAACGGGAGTCAGCCGGCCCCTCCAACTCCAATGGATCCCATGCAAGTTACGAATGCAGAAGTTGGGGCCTCCCTTAGGGTGTTGATACGGGCCATGATCACCCAGCCTAACTAGAAGACTATCGCATCAGTGAACCCTACCGGAGAGGCGGTAGCTACTAGGATTCAAGAACTCACAAAGAGAAGCCTGTCTAAGTTTTGTGATTCGCATATAGGTGGAGAGCGTAAGGGGAAATAAAGGGAGAACCAGAGGCCTAGGACAAAGGACTTGGAGAGTTCCCAGCAAGGGTCGAGTAGTGGGAGTCTCTCTCAACCTCGTCAAAGGTCTCTTCACAAGTTCGGGGATACAAGCCCCGGGTGAGGGAGATTACTTACCCATTTTGGGGGTGCTGAAGGAAAAACCACCTAGGAAAGTGCTTTTCAGGATTAAATTTTTTCTTCTATAGTGGCCAGCCCAGTCAAAAACACAAAGAATTCCCTTTGGCCAAGCGAGATGGCCAGAGAGGTTGTGCCCTTGCCACCCCTTCAGCAGCCCCTTCAAATTGGCCAACTTGCCACAAGTGTGGTAGACACCACCTAGGAAGGTGTTTGATTTGAAAGGATGTTTGTTTTGGGTACGGTTAGTCCGGATACAGACTCGGGAATTGCTCTTTCATTAGACCGGGTGACGGTGGAGCCCATGCCCCAGCTATCAGGTCTGTAGCCCACCCATCTAAGAAGCACATGTTACCAAGAGCAAGTGCCAGTTAGCCTCACAGGTAGTCCCAGGTATGTTATAAGCCTTCCTATCGAACCTACCATGATTGCTAGTTTCGAGAACTACTGTATGAGGTACAAGATCCCTTTGTGCATTTTAATATGAGATTTATTTCGTGGAAGGTACAGAAATGGTAAGTGAAGGTCCAAGCCAGGTCTTGAGTTTTGTAGTAAGGAAGTTTTATAAATAGTATTTGGGGGTTGTCCATCCATTCCCCTTTAGATGTTTCCCTTATGTTTCCCTTGATGCTACACTCAAACTCATGCTTATGTTCAGAACCCTAAGATGATAGGTAACCGCGTCAGTCAGAAATCCTAATATTACCCATTCAGCTTCATGTCATGACCCTCATTACCTGTGTGAACTCATGTCTCTTAGCACACTCAGCTCTATGATCTCAGCCCCTAAGAATTTCCTTATCGGCTCATAAGATCGTGCTATATCAGGTATATGCCCAACTTAGATATCTTAAATGATTCGCGCTCATGATTCCCTTACTCTAGACCCTATGGATGTTCCCCTTGATAGAGATGATGGTTAAAATGGGTACATTCAAGGTAACGTCCTATCCCTGCCATAGGTGACCAGTATGTAGAAGTCTAGGAAGTGTGGTTATTAGCCAAGCCTAGAAGTGTAACAACCCGCATGGTTATTTTTGATTGTTGATCCATTTCCTTGGGTTAAACCTTTCCATATCATCATTTTGTTATGCATGACTTATGGAGGTGAATGACACCATTTTTTAAATGATCTAATAAAGATCAGGTGAAATTTTCAATTTTGGAGGGTTTGAGGTTTGAGAAGTTGACCAGAGTCAACACTTCAGGTTAACGAGCTCAAATTTGGGTTCTAAAAGCTCTGCTGGTTCTAGATGGTAATTTATACATTAGTTGGGTAGTTTGCATGGATTTCGAGGTGATTCGAGAGTGATTTGAATCTTTAGTTGAAATTATGAGCTTTGAGGTGGCTAAGTTTGACCACGGTCAGCTTTTGATCTAAACGACCTTATATTGGTAATTTGATGATTTCGACTAGTCTGTAATGGGTTTTATGATTAAATTGCATATTTGGGATTTGACTGGGGGATTCCGGATAAGTTTTGGGTGGATTTGAACATTTTGCATATTTGGCATGATCTTAAGCATAAAAGGTGAAAATCAGAGATTCGGGACTTCAAAATTCTTAGCATGAATTGTAGGAGTTTTTCTTGTTGATTCTACGGACGGTGGTGTCATTATTTAGAATGGATCAGAATCATCCTTGGTGACCGATGTAAAAGCTACGCAGGACGAGGACCCTATTTTGGTAAAACTAAAGGAAGCCATCCAGAATTAGAAGGTAGAGATCTTCTTCAAAAGGGGAGATGGTGTGCTTCGATATCAGGGTCATCTGTGCGTTCTGAATGTTGGTGATTTGAGAGATCGGATGTTGCACGAGGCTCACGGTTCTAGGGATTTGATACATCTAGGTTCCACCAAGATGAATCGTGACCTACGAGAAGTCCATTGGTGGAATGACATGAACAAGGACATAGCAGAATTTTTGGCTAAGTGCCCCAATTGTCAATAGGTATAGGTTGAGCATCAAAGACCTAGTGGTATGCTCCAAGATATCAATATTCCTACTTGGAAGTGGGAAGATATCGATATAGACTTCATCACAGGGTTGCCTCGCACTAGTCGTCAGTACAACTCTATTTGGGTGGTGGTCAACAGGTTCACCAAAGACGCTCATTTTCTACCAGTCAAAACTACTGATTCAGTAGAGGATTATGCCAAACTAGATATTTGAGAGCTAGTTTGGTTGCATGATGTCACGACCCGAACGGAGGCCTGGATCGTAGCATGGGACAAGAGACCTCGAGAGACCCCAAGTTGACCCATGGCATAAGCATTCAACTAACTCATTTAATAATCATGAAGAAAGAATAATTATAAACTCAGCGGAAGTCTTATAAAACGGCATATCAAAATAATATTCAAAGCTACACATACATAAGTCTGAAAGCCTCTAATCTAGACGAGTTGATGGGACAAGACCCGAACTAACTCCACAAAACCTTAAACTGAAATATGATGTGAAGCTGAAACTTTAGTCCTCGAAAGATGAGAACTCACTAATCACGCAGATGCTAATTCCGATAAGCGACTACGAACGGGGCTGAACCTAAGAACCGTATCCTACATCATGAAATGATGCATCATAGAAAGTATGCAGTTAGTACGTGGTATGTACCGAGTATACAAGGTAAGTAAAACCGCTTAAGTGAAATAAATCATTTAAAGAAATTCATACATATCATAAACTTTTAAGTATAAGTGTAAGGCTACATGCATTCATTCTGAATCGTGCTCTTATCGTAACATGATCATGCATAGCTCTAGAACATCATGACTGACTCGAATAACTCAAGGTTGAAACATAACATTTATATCAAAAGCTAAACAATGAGTCAAACCTTGCTTTTTAAACATGCATGCATAATTAATCATCATGAGTAATGAATATGCAAATTTTGAACATGCATGCATAATTAATCATCATGAGTAATGAATATGCAAATCCAAATGATAAAGACAGTGGGAGACTCGCTACTTAACCGATATACCACGATAGAGCTTATGTGATCCCAGCTATCACACTCAAGTGGGCAGAGCCATCCAAAACCTTGTCAGGGCTAAGGATGCTACGATGATATTGATATCAAGCTAAAGGGCCAATCAGGTCGGGGATAGCTCACAAGGGAGGTCCCAATAATATAATAGTATCAACCTACATTGGCGCGTAATTCTAGGGCATAGGGTAATCGACCCTTAACCCACTCGGTGCTGGACTCTTCTCCCAAAAAAATACAATTCTTTACATCATATATAATGAAGCTCAACATCATCTATTGACGAAGCTCAATTTGAAATCATGCATAACTCAACATCGTATGAAATGAAGCTCAACATTGTCTATTGACAGAGCTCATTAATGAAATCATGCATAGACTCGACATCATATGAAAATGAAGCTCAATATTGTCCTTTGACAAAATTCAATAATGACATACATCTCAATTATGAATTCATGCATATGAGAAGCCTTATTTCAAAAAAGACCACAAGCTCAAGTATAAATGGGAGCATCTACTCCAAATCATGTGGTAAGCTATATGTAGGAATATTTATCTCAACATACCACAAGCTAGAAATCATGAAAATTTGGGGAGACTTCGCTCCAACCCATATGGTAAGCTTATTCTGGGAAAATCATCATTTTAGATCAATATGTGGGCATTGCTCCAAAGATTTATCAAACTTAGATCTACTCAATTCATTTTGAAAACAACATCTTAGTCATGGGTAGCTTTAGAAACATGCTTTTCATCATCAAATCTCATCAGCATCATACATTCAACATTATTCTCTTCTTTCATGAACTTCTCACCTATGGGCATTCAATTTCATAATGTAGAAATCACAATTTGGATTGAAAACAAATTTAAAATCTACACAAGCTACACAATTCATTGATATAAACATAATCTAATCATATCTATGTATAGAGATTGAAGAATCATGCTATTAGGTGAAAACCCCATACTTGATCATAGGCAATTTATCATGATTTAAAAGAAATTGGGCATGGGTGTGGAAGGAGACACCCACTCATAGCCTTACATACCTGGGAAAGGTGAATTCTAACACCCCCTAATTGCCCAAGCTAAGATTCCAATGGAAACCTTGAGATTTTGCCTTGAATCTCCTCATCAAACCTTCAAACTTGCATGCATGGGAATAATGACTTAGAATGGGTATTCCCCTGCTTAAAACCCACTGAAATGAGCCTTAAACGACATAGTATAGGCCTTAGGAACTTAGGAAATTATGAGAAGACCCTTACTGAATTCGCAGGAAAACATTGCCAGGTGGTCCTAACGGACGACCTATCGGATCGTCACTGGCCCAAATGACTCGTTATGTCGCTCGTCGGGTGCATTGTATAATAGGTCTGCTGTGGCTTGTAACGGGGGACTTAATGACTCGTTCCTCGAGACCACAACTCGTGGTCACCTTCTGTTATGTACACTACCCTAGCATCAAATGGAACTCAACTTGCTTGATCATGACTCACCTCATGAGTCGTTGGGACAGACCACGACTTGTGGGGTCCCTTCCGTTAAGTATAGTGGTTCCTTCTCCATCTATTTTCCCAAACTACCCCACGATTGACATGACGACTCGTGGTGGCTGACTATGAGTCGTTACCTCACTCGTAGGGACCTCAATCCTATATTCCCCCAGGCCTCCCCACGAGCCACCTCATGACTTGTGGGGTCTCCTCACGAGTCGTCTAACGACTCGTCCTGTGCCTACAACATAAATTTCACAATTTTCCTATTTTAACTCCAGGGTTTGATCTTTGAGCTCCCAGAGTATAACAATATCTCCTCCTTAGGGACATTCATTCTCGAATGTTAGAAACACAGAGAAAACTCAGAAACAAGCAATCCTCATATGCAAACACTAATTATTTAAATCGAAAATTGATGGAATGACTACCTCCGAAAAGAAATACATAGCTGAACTGAATTCAGGCATCACATACATTTATCATAACATGATTCAAACTTGCGCACATGAACTGAACATGGAAACTAATTAGATAATTAGGGTAAAAACTGATACCTCAAACTGAAACTAAGCCGGTAAGGAACAGGTGGGGGTATTTAGCCATCGTAGCTGCTTCGGCTTCCCACGGAGCTCCCTCAACATGATGGTTTCTCTACAACACCTTTACCGAAGCTACTTCTTTGTTCCTCAGCCTCTGAACCTGACGATCCAACATTGTAACTGGAATTTCCTCATAATTGAGACTATCTCCCACACCATCGCTTTCCACCGGGACAACTAAAGATAGATCACCCAAGCACTTTTCGAGAGCGACACATGAAACACGGGGTGAACTGAAGATAACTCCGATGGCAAGTCCAACTCATACGCTACCTTACCAACTCTTCTCATAACCCGGTATGGACCAATATAGCAGGGACTGAGTTTTCCTTTCTTTCTGAACTGAATGACTCCCTTCATGGGAGATACCTTTAGAAATACCCAATCATCAACCTCAAACTCCAAATCTCTTCTTTTCACATCCGTATACGACTTTTGACGACTCTAAGCAATTTTCAGCCTGTCCCTTATCAACTGAACCTTCACCATAACTTCGTGAACCGAGTTTGGCCCTATCATAACTGCCTCACCAACCTCAAACCATCTGATGGGCGACGTGCACCTCCGCCCATAAAGAGCCTTGAACGGTGCCATTTGGATACTGGAGTGATAGTTATTATTGTAAGAAAACTCGCTAAAGGGTAGGTGATCATTCCAACTACCTTTAAAATCCATCACAATTCCCTCAACATATCCTTGAGGGTCTGAATTATTCGTTTCGCTTGGCTATCCACTCAATATGTGGTTTTGACCGGTAGAAACTTTGTTGCCTTGGTTAACCTATCTACTACAACACCAATGGAATTATGATGTCAGCGAGTACAAGGATGGCCTATAATGAAATCCATGTTAATCTCTTCCCACTTCCAAGTAGGAATGCCGATATCCTAAAGTACGCCTCTCGGCCTTTGATGCTCAACTTTCACTTGCTTACAGTTCAAGCACTTAGCTACAAATTCTGCAATATTCATTTTCATGTCATTCCACCAATAAGTTTCCCGCAAGTCATGATACATCTTGGTGGCACCCGGATGGATAGAATATCTGGATCCATGTGCCTCAAGCAATATTCGATTCCTCAAATCATCAACATCCAAAACACATAGACGGCCCTGGTACCGCAACACCCCATCTCCCCTTTGGGAGAAGACCTCCACCTTCTGACTTCCAATGGCTTCCTTCAGCTTTACTAGAATTGCATACCAATCTTTCCTGGCCTTCACATCCGTCACCAACGACGATTCTGATCCATTTGCACAACAACGCCGCCATCGGTTGAGTCGACCAATCTAACTCCCAATCTCGCAAGCCGATGGACATCCCTCACCAACGCTTTCTTTCCCTCATCCACGTGGGACACACTCTCCATAAAGAGCCTACTAAGCGCATCCGCAACCATATTATCCTTGCCCAAGTGGTAAAGGACACTCATATCATAGTCCTTAAGTAGCTCCAACCTGCTCCTTTGCCGAAGATTGAGGTCTTTCTGCGTGAAACACATATTGCAAGCTCTTGTGATCCATGAATATATCCACATGACCCCATACAAGTAATGCCGCCATATCTTCAATGAAAACACCACCGCGGCCAACTCAAGGTCATGGGTCAGGTAATTCTTTTCATGAACCTTAAATTGTTTCGAGGAATATGCTATCACTTTCCCATGTTGCATCAACACACACCCGAGTCCAACTTGCGAAGCATCGCAATACACTACAAAGCCATTCGTACCCTCAAGCAAGGTTAACACTGGTGCCGAAGTGAGTCGGGTCTTCAACTCTTGGAAGCTTTTATCACACTCCTACAACCATTGAAACTTCACCTTCTTCTGAGTCAACTTGGTCAATGGTACGGCAATAGATGAAAACCCTCCATAAATCTCCAATAGTAACCCGCTAAGCCCAAAAAGCTTCTGATATCTGAAGGGTTCACTGGTCTGGGCCACTTCTTTACTGCCTCGATCTTTTGAGAGTCTACTTTTATGCCCTCACCTGATACCACATGGCCTAGAAATGCCACCGAGTCCAACCAAAACTCACATTTGCTAAACTTTGCATACAACTGACAATCCTTAAGGTTCTGAAGCACTATTATCAAGTGAGCGGCATGCTCCTGCTCGCTCTGAGAGTATATAAGAATGTCATCAATGAACACAATCACCAACATGTCCAAATATGCCTTGAACACCCTGTTCATTACATTCATAAAAGCTGTAGGGGCATTGGTTAGTCCAAAAGACATAACAACAAATTCGTAGTGACCATACCGAGTCCTGAAAGTGGTCAATGGGATGTCACTCTCCCGAACCTTGAGCTGGTGATACCCGGACCTAAGATCAATCTTGGAGAAACACTTGGCACCCTGAAGCTGGTCAAACAAATCATCGATCCTGGGTAAGGGGTACCTGTTCTTGACTGTAACCTTGTTAAACTACCTATAGTCAATACACATGCAAAGGGAACCGTCCTTCTTTCAAACAAATAATACTGGTGCACCCCATGGAGACTTACTCGGCCTAATAAAGCACTTATCCAATAGGTCCTTCAACTCCTTTAGCTTGGTTGGAGCCATTCTATAAGGTGGAATAGACATAGGTTGCGTGTCGGTAAGAAGATCTATACCGAAATCAATCTCCCACTCGGGAGGGACACCTGGCAAATCATCAGGAAAGACCTCTAGATACTCATGTACTACTGGTACGGATTGGATAGTCGGGTTTTTAGACTCCACGTCCTTAACCCTAACTAGATGGTACAAGCAACCCTTAGAAATCATCTTCCTGGCCTTTAGGTAGGAATTAAATCGACCTAAAGGCACAATTGAACTACCCTCCCATTCTAAGACAGGCTCACCCAAAAATCCGAACTCTACTGACCGGGTCCTACAATTAATAGAAGCATAGCATGCGATTAGCCAATCCATGTCAAGAATAACACCGAAATCGATCATGGCTAACTTTATCAAGTCTGCTGAGGTGACCTTATGAAGAACTGAGACAGGGCAATCTCTATACACCTGTCTAGCTATAACTGAGTCACCTACTGGAGTAGAAACTGAGAAAGGCTCTAATAAGACATCGGGACTGACTCCAAAGCTACTGGCTATATATGCTGTCACAAAAGATAAGGTAGCCCCTGGATCTAGCAATGCATATGCATCAAAATTAAATATTCTCAACATATCGGTGACTACATCTAGTGAGGCCTCCTACTCCTGAGGAGTGGCTAAGAAATAGAATCTGTTTTGTCATTGCCCGCCAGATGTGCTAGTAGATACCCCATGATGTATTGTGTGTGGGGGTGGGGCTGCTGAACTAGAAGCTGGGCCTCGGCCCCCAACCTGATCATGTCTCGCAACGAGACAATCTCTGAGCATATGTCCAGGCTGCCCACATCCAAAACAAGCTCCTGACCCTACCAAGAATTGGCTTGTGTGTCCTCGACGGCACCTGCAACAAGCTGGAATGCTGGAGTCTGCAGGTCTAATACTATGACCCCTTGAGCCTGATGCTCACACTCTCTGATCCTGTCTGGGCCTAGATTGCACACTTGGTGTTGAAGATGCTGGGGCTGATGATGTCTGGTGGGTCTACTGTCGGTGCCTACCATCGGACCTCTGTTGAGAGAATCTGTGGTCCTCAGTCCTGGCCCTCTTGGCCTCCCTCTCCCTCGAATGTGCCACCTCCATCTGCTGAGCATACAACACAATGCGAAGGAAGTCCATACACAAATATCCTGCTATACCATGCACAAATCTGCTCACCTAGTCCCGCTAGTCAGCCACTAACTTCGGGGCATACTTAGGTAGGTGGGTGAACTCAAGGGCGTACTCTTGAGCAGTCATCCTTCTTTGCTTTAAATTCACAAAATCGGTTTCTTTCAACTCCCTCATCTCTCAAGGGAAGAACTGATCTATGAATGCAACCTGAAACTCCTCCCATGTGATCGGACCTACTCCTACGACCCTGTTGTCCTTCCCCTGATGGAACAGAATATGTGCAACCCCCCTCAACTAGTAGGAGGCCAACTCTACGCACTCAACACTACTCACCCCCATAATCAGGGTGATCTTGGCAATCTCATCAATGATATCATGCCGGTCCTCATCTACCTTGGACCCCAAAAACTCCAGCGGGTTAATCCTTAAGAAGTCCCTGACTTGAGCCGTTGCCGCATTGCCATTTTCTAGAACATGCGCAACGGCTTGCTAATTGACCTGAGCAGTCAAGGCCAGCGCAAGCATCTGAATGAAATCTCAGAACTCAGCATGAGCGGCTGGCTCCGGTGCCTTAGGCTCCTGAACTAGTGGGGCTGGATGATGCTCATGACCATTTCCATCCTCGATACCTTCAGCACCTCCATTTCTCCTTCTATTCATCCTTCAAGGAGCTATGATTCTACAATCGCGAATAGCACAAATTAGGAGAATAAAAGGCTTTTCATCGCACGACATAGACCATGAAAGAAGGGAACATCTCCTAAAACATCTAGTAGCCTCTTATTCATAGGTGTGTCACGCTTCACACCCATGAAAAATACTCTACTTAACACAACTTTTAGACTCCCTAGGACATTTCAAAAGTTATGGCTCTGATACCAAGTTTGTCATGATGAAAACGGAGGCCCGAATCGTAGACACGGGACAAGAGACCTTGAGAGACCCCAAGTCGACCCATTCCATAAGCATTCAACTAACTCATTTAATAATCATGAAGAAAGCATAATTATAAACTCAGCGAAAGTCTCATTCGATGGCACATCAGAATAATGTCCGAAACTACACATACACAAGTCTAAAAGCCTTTAATCTAGACGAGTTGATGGGACAAGACCCCAACTAACTCCACAAAACCTGAAACTAAAATACGACATGAAGCTGAAAGTATAGTCCTCGAAAGATGAGGACTCACCAATCACACAGATGCTAATTCCGATAAGCGACTAAGGATGGGGCTGAACCTGAGAATCAGATCCTGCAAAATGAAACGATGCAACATAGAAAGTATGTTGTCAGTGCGTGGAATGTACCGAGTATGCAAGTTAAGTAAAACTTATTAAGTGTAATAAATCATTTAAAGCAATTCATACATATCATAAACTTTTAACTATAACTAGAAGGCTACATGCATTCATTTTGAAATCATGCTCTTATCATAACGTGATCATGCATAGCTTTAGAACATCATGACTGGCTTGAATAACTCAAGGTTGAAACATAACATTTATATCAAAAGCTGAACAATGAGTCAAACCTCTCTTTTTGAACATGCATGCATAATTAATCATCATAAGTAATGGATATGTAAATCCAAATGGTAAAGACAGTGGGAGACTCATCACTTAACCGACATAGCACGATAGAGCTTATGTGGTCCCGACTATCAGACTCAAATGGGCAGAGCCATCCAAAACCTTTCCAGGGCTTAGAAAACTACATGATATCCATATCAAGCTGAAGGGCCAATCGGGCCGGGGATAGCTCACAAGGGAGGTCCCAACAATATAATATTATCAAACTACATTGGCGTGTATTTTTGGGGCATAGGATGATCGACCTTTAACTCGTTCAATGATAGACTCTTCTCCCAAATACATGCAATGCTCTAAATCATATATAATGAAGGTCAACATCGTCTATTGACGAAGCTCAACATGAAATCATGCATAATTCAACTTCGTATGAAACGAAGCTCAAAATTGTCTATTGACAAAGCTCCTTAATGAAATCATGCATAGACTCGACATCATATGAAAATGAAGCTCAACATTGTCCTTTGACAAAGCTCAATAATGACATACATCTCAATTATGAATTCATGCATATGAGAAGCTTTATTTCAAAACATACCACAAGCTAAAGTATAAATTGGAGCATCTACTCCAAGTCATATGGTAAGCTATATGTAAGAATATTTATCTCAACATACCGCAAGCTATAAATCATGAAAATTTGGGGAGACTTCGCTCCAACCCATGTGGTAAGCTTATTTCGGGGAAATCATCATTTTAGATCAACATGTGGGAATTGCCCCAAAGCTTTATCAAACTTATATTTACTCAATACATTTTGAAAACAACATCACAACCATGGGTAGCTTTCGAAACATTCTTTTCATCATCAAATCACCTCAGTATCATACATTCAACATTATTCTCTTCTTTCATGAACTTCTCACCTATAGGCGTTCAGTTTCATAATTCAGAAATCACAATTTGAATTGAAAACAAATTTAAAATCTGTCTAAGCTTCACAATTCATTGATATAAACATAATCTTATCATACCCATGTATAGAGATTGAAGAATCATGCTATTGGGTGAAAACCCCATACTTGATCAAAGATAATTTATCATGATGTGATAGAAATTGGGCGTTGGGTGTGAAAGGAGAAACCCACTCATAGCCTTACATACCTGGGAATGGTTAATTTTAACACCCCCTAATTGCCCAAGCTAAGATTCCAATGGAAACCTTGAGATTTTCCTTGAATCTCCTCTTCAAACCTTCAAACTTGCATGCATGGGAAGAATGACTTAGAATGGGTTTTCCCCTACATAAAACCCACTGAAATGATCCTTAAACGATGTAGTATAGGCCTTAGAAACTTAGGAAATTACAAGAAGACCCTTGCTGAATTCGCAGAAAAACACTGCCAAGTGGTCCTAACGGACGACCTAACAGATTGTCACTAGCCCAAACGACTCATTATGTCGCTCGTCGGGTGCACTGGATAACAGGTCTGCTATGGCTCGTAACGGGGGACTTAACGACTCATTCCTCGAGACAATGACTCCTGGTCACCTTCTCTTATATACACTGCCCTAGCATTAAATGGAACCCAACTTGCTTGATCACAGCTCACCTCACGAGTTATTGGGATAGACCACGACTCGTGGGGTCCCTTCCTTTAGGTATACTGGTTCCTTCTCCATTTGTTTTCCCATACTACCCCACGATTGACATGACGACTCGTGGTGGATAACCATGAATCATTACCTCGCTCATGGTGACCTCAACCCTTTATTCCCCCAGGCCTCCCCACGAGCTACTTGACAACTCGTGGGGTCTCCTCACGGGTCGTCCAACTACTTGTCCTATGCCTGTAATATAAATTTCACAATTTTCCTGTTTTAACTCCCGAGTCCGATCTTTGAGCTCCCAGGGTATAACACATGGAGTGCCCTTGTCCATTATATCAGATAGAGGTACACAATTTAATTATCAGTTTTGGAGGTTATTACAAAAGGGACTTGGTACTCAAGTTAAACTTAGCACAACATTTCACCCGCAAATGGATGATCAGGAAGAGTGGACTATTCAGACTCTCAAGGACATGTTGAGATCGTGTGTAATTGACTTCAAGGTTAGTTGGGATGATCATTTGCTTCTCATTGAGTTTGCATATAACAAAAGCTACCATTCCAGCATTCAGATGGCTCCATTTGAGGCTCTCGATGGGCAGAGATGTAGATTGCCTATTGGTTGGTTTTAAGTCAGTGAAGCTGTGATGGTAGGACTGTTCGGCTTCTGTGGTGACTACACACAAGTGCACGTGGTCGAACAAGTAGTAAAGTGGCTTAAGTAAAGCCAAGTATCGATCCACAGGGACTGAGCTACGGTACTAATTAACTTAAGTGTTAATGAACTATATCTTTAAGAATGCAGACAACCAAATAAATAATATTTTGAGAGTTTGTGTTTTCAAGTTAATACGAATCAAAGGCAAAATTATAAAGTGAGTTTAAACAATAGTAATGAGCAAGCTGAGGTTAAACGAACATGCAGGGAATTAATTTATCAATACAATTCAATTAATCTTTCCTTCGATTGCTAGTCAAGAATAATTGACTATGGATTGGAACTTTCAACTCCTATCCAACTTAAGAATCATGAGCCTTAATCTACATTTCTATGATAAAAGGATTTCATGTTCTAGCCATACATTCCCGATTCTTTAATTGACTAATAAGACTTTCAGATATATTTCTATTCTGAATGTAAATCAATTCTCAATTTTCCAAACTAAGAAGAGATCATATCCTACCAATTCACATCTTTCCAATTTCTTTCCTTTTCAAAATCAAAATTGGACTTTTTAGATATACATTAACATTGGCCAAACATTAATGCAGTAAGAACAAGAATTGATAGAACAACCATTGAAGAAAAGATGAAAACTGAAATGATTAACAATTACGTTCCACTACAATTGTTCTTAACCTCAGCAAGAAGTGAATTTAGCCATTCATTTGTGGATTTAACATCATCAAATAAGTAGAATTTGTACAAAAAATTGAGATAAAAGAGAAAGAGATAGAGAAGAACCCTAGAACTTTCGTCCCCTCAACTGTCTGTAACCCACATTCCTTCTCAACCAAGTCAGAATGTTTAAATTAAAACCTAAGTGTGCTATTTATACTATTGAGAATTTTTCCCGGAATAACAAGCAACGTGGCACGGAGTGTATCGCGGAGCACTCCCTCCGTGCCACGGAGGTATCGCGGACCTTCACTGGAAGTCGGCCCCCCCAGGCAATTTAACCTCAACGTGCCACGGCCTGCATCGCAGAGCCTAGCCAACGTGACACGGTGCTATTGCGCACCTCCACTGGAAATTGCCAAATTTATTTCCTCTGAGGCAGAGTGCCTCCGCGATGGCAACGTGACACGTCTCCATCGCAGAGCCCTTGTTTTTGTTGATCTTCCATGTCCTTTTTCACTCCTTGTTTCCAAGTCCATTCCCGATTTTACCAATATGTATCTTAGCTTCCCAAAATTCCAGTTTACCTACAAAACAACACTAATCATGTTGGTTAGTATAAATTCACATTTAACTACAAATCACATGAGAATGTACACAATAATGATATACAAACAAGTCGAAATGAAGCATTTGAGTATCACTTGGGCATGAAATTCTGCCCAAGATCACTTACCCCACACTTAAACTCTTGTTCGTCATCGAACAATATTCTCACATCTCATGCAATTGACACTCACGCATAGCTACTTTGGCTCAACAATTCAAGCTACGGCTATACCGATTATTTAATATAGAAAATCATCAAGAAAACATGCATAGTATCATCACTACAATGAAGTACATCACATTAAGACCTCCTAAGCTCAAGAATCAATTCTCGATCTTGGAAAACTCATGCAAATCAACTGATCAAGACATCCGACACTAAATTAATCTCTTGTCAAGCATGTGCCCTCACAAAACAAGAAAATTACCCCTTTTGCTATCATATGATTTCCAAAGCACTACATGTCGGGGTATATGAATACAATTTCGCTCTCTCTCCCAAGGAATTCACATGCATCATGCCATTAACCATAGGCTTGCCTCTAGTGTATTACTCCACTAATATAAGGACGAGTGATGTAAGATCACGTAGGACTTAACGGGTTGTAATGTAAGCTAAGGAACTAGCAAATACTGGGATAACCAATAATAGCAACTAGCTTCCTTAAGCGCTTTCCAATACATCCCACCACAATTACGGTCATTTTTTCCTTCCTTCATCCTCCCATTCTTGAAGAATTTTTTTCTTTGTTCTTGTTCCCATTTCTTTAAGCACACTCGACTTACTAGCAAAGATTAGTTATACATCTTTAGTTTATTTAATTTTAGCAAGTGCACCTTTGACCTTTTCTTTAACTTTCACCACTTTCGCTTTTGTTTCCTTTTCATAATTCTCACTCCTTTACTCTGTGGGAAAATTATTTTTCTTGAGCGCTTAAGAGTTTTGGATCAAATTCACGGCTAATGGAAAGAAGGGATTAAGCTCGGTTTGTACCTCTTCAAGGAAAGAAAAAAAAGGCTAAAGGCTCAATGAGGCTAACTAGGATGTACATTCAGGGTAGGTATGATAATGGAGAAACTTTCAGTTTAATCAAAGAAACGCCTACATCCTTTCCTACAATACACACCTACAATACACATCCTTTATTTCGTTTCATACACACACCAGGCAAGTTCTAGACACTTCACAATAGCATGGAATAATCGAACCCTCACCTCACACTCAATGCACATGCTCAACTCAATACATATTCACAAACTCTTCAATCAGCTAATTACAAGAATTCTCTATTAAGCCTCGATCACACCGAATAGAACTCTATGGCCTAGGTATCTCAACATGTTTACACATTTGCATGCTTTCATACGAATCACCTTTGCAACTTAATATCATGTACAACACGTAACAAGAATCCCGAACCATGAAGTAGCGACACATTTAGGACACAAACAAAAGAAAGAACGAAAGAAAAAAAACTACTCCTATCGACTACATTTCCCTTAAGACGGTCGTCATCCATCCATCATAGGGAACGGTCACTATCTATGACTTCGGTTCAATGGGACTATTTGATCTTGGGCGGATTTATATGCCCAAGTGATACTCAAATGTGTCATTTTGTCTTGTTTATCTATCGATGTTTGTACATTCTCATGTGAATTTATACTAACCAACATGATTAGCATGGTTTTCCAGGAAAAATATAATTTTACGAAGCTAAGATGCATGTTGGGAGAAATCGGGATTGGACTCGGAAGCTAGCAAGGAAAAAGCAAAAGGAAAGCACGAATTAAAGGGGCTCCGCGATGGATCCGTGTCACGCTGCCATCGCGGATGCATTCTGCACGGATGCTGAAAATAAGCCAAATTCCAGTGAAGGTGCGCGTTGGGGCCGTGGCACGTTGGCCTAGCCCCGCGTTGCACGTCGTGCCACGTTGGGCTTTAATACTTGGACGACCGGATTCCAGTGAGGGTCTGCGTTGGTGGCGTGTCACGGAGGCAGTGCTCCGCGATGCACTCCGTGACACGTTGCTTGTTATTCCGGAAAAAATTTCCACTAGTATAAATAGAACACTTAGGTTCATTTTTAATTATTCTGACTTGGTGGAGCAAGAACGTGGGTTACAGGCAATTGAGGGGACGAAAATCTCAGGGTTCTTCTCTATCTCCTTCTTCTTTATTTCAATTGTTTGTATGATTAACACTCATTTAATGATGTTTAATCCACAAATGAGTGGCTAAATTTCCTTCTTGCTGAGGTTAAGAACATTTGCATTGAAATGTAATTATTGATAAATTGGTTTTTCATCTTTTCTTCCATGGTTGTTTTATTGATTCTTGTTCTTACTGCATTAATGTGTGGCCAACGTTAATGTATATCTAAAAAGTTCGATTTTACTTGAGAGAGCAAGAAATTGGAAAGTTGTTAATTGATAGGATATGATCTTTTCTTAGTTTGGGAAAATTGAGAATTGATTTACCTTCAGGATTGAGATATACCTGAAAGTCGTATTAGTCAATTAAGGAATCGGTTTTGTATGGCTAGAACATGAATTTCTTTTTATCACAGAGATGTAGGTGGAAGGTTCATGATTCTTAAGTTGGGTTAAATACGAGAGTTTTAATCCATTGGCAATAATTCTTGACTAGCAACCGGAGGAAAGATTAATCAAATTGTATCGATAATTTATTTCTCTACATGTTCTTTTTAGCCTCAGCATGCTCATTCTTATAGTTCAGACTCAAATTGTATATTCGTTTTAGACTTAGTATAAAATTAGGAAACAAAATATCAAAATCTTCATCACACTGTTGTCTGCAGTTTAGAGTTAAAGTTTATTGACACTTGATTAGATTGATACCTTAGTCCAGTCCTAGTGGGATCGATACTTGTCTTACTTGAGCCACTTTACTACTTGTTAAACCACGTGAACTTGCGTGTAGTTATTCCAAACAGCCGAACAAGTTTTTGGCGCCGTTGCCGGGGACTAGCAATTGGTAAAATTTTTCTTAAGTGTTAGTTTACTATTTCCTCTTAGTGTTGACAACTTGGTCTTAGCCTGTAGTTTGCAGATACTAATTTCTGTTGAACACTGGCAAGAGACAAGGAGCTGGTGGAGTCATCTTTAGAGCCAGAAAGACAATTCCATCATCAAAGGAGAGAAGCTCTAGAGAAAAAGCTGCAGTTGCTTAGACAAACAATCCTGGAGCAACAACAGAATCCACCAGTTGTAAGGGCAATGTTAGTGCCCGAGGAAATGGCAGCTAGGCCGGTTCGCGAGGTGGCAATCCCACATGCTAACAATGTTGCATCTAGCATCCGCAAACCTAAGCTAGGAGGGAGGTTCGAGCTTAAACAGAACATGGTGCAATTGCTGCACACCAGCGGACAGTTCACAGGTCTCCCTCATGAGGACTCACAGCAACATCTCCAAAACTTTTTTGGACATAAGTGACACTTACATCCCCGCTGGAGTGTCATCAGATTATGTCAGGCTTACATTGTTCCCATTTTCACTTTTGGGAGAAGCTAAGAGGTGGTTGAAAGCTGAGCCACCTAATTCCATCACCATGTGGGATGATCTTGCAAAGAAATTCTTGATACGGTTCTTTCCATCTGGTAAAACGACAAGACTTAGAAGTCAAATTCTAAGTTTTAAACAGAGAGAGGGAGAGAATCTATATCAGGCCTGTGAGAGATTCAAATCTATGTTGTGGGATTGTCCTCATCATCACCAACCCAATGATGTGTTGGTGCATACTTTCGTATTTCGCAGGGGAATCCGGAGTGGAATGCGGACTCGTCAAGAGGAGGAACAAGGAAAGCAGTAGGAGTCTTAGAAGTGGATGGTTTTACAGCTATTGCTGCACAAATAGCTGCATTACAGAATCAACTCAACACCCACTTCAGTAACATGAGCATGAACCAGTCTCAAGCCCCAGTGAATGTAGTGCAGCAGATTTGGTGTGAATTGTGCGTGAGTAATGAACACTCAACTGAGTGTTGCGGAGCAAATCCTGTTTCGGTGAACTTTGTTGGTAATGTATAGAGAAATAACCACCTACAGTATGGCAACAACTACAATTCCAACTAGAGGAATCACCCGAATTTCTCTTGGGGTAGAACAAAACCATCAAGGAAAAAGTTCGAGTCAGGGGGCGTAGAGAAATCAAGGACGACAGCAGAACTATCAGTCGCAATATAGAAGCAACAATGCACCTCCTCCACCACCATCACCCAGCATTGAGGAGATGGTCAAGACAATGATAGCTTACCAAGCTCAATTGCAAGCTGATTACATGAAATTGGCAGCCAATGTAAAGAATAATCAGTTAGCTACAAAGGCGCTGGAGTACCAGTTTGGGCAATTTGCTGGAGCTCAAAACACCAGGCCGAGAGGAGGACTTCTGAGTGACAGTGATCCGAACCCCAAGCAGGTAAATGCAGTGACCAAAAGGAGTGGTTTGCAACTCAAGGAGGTGGAACCGAAAAGAATACCACAGCAGTCGAAAGCAGGTGAAAAGGAGAGGGATCAAAATGATGATAGGGGGAAGGAGAAGGAAGCTGAACCAGAAAGACCACCACCCCCGTTCCCTCAAAGACTAAGGAAACACAAGGAGGAAGCGTGTTTCAAAAAGTTCATGGAGGTGCTTAAGCAGGTACACTTTAATTTACCTCTTGTTGATGTTTTGCAGGGAGTGCCGAAGTACGCAAAATATATCAAGGACATCGTGGCAAACAAAAGCAAGTTGACTGAGTACGCTACGGTGGCGCTTACGGAGGAGTGCACTTCACGGATACAAAATAGGTTGCCCACAAAGCTCAAGGACCCTGGGTGCTTTACAATTCAAATTACAATTGGGTAGAGTATCCGAGCTCGCGGATTATGTGATTTGGGAGCGAGCATTAACTTGATGCCGACATCGATATTCAAGAAGTTGGGGCTAGGGAGGCCTAGACCAACAACAGTGATCTTGCAACTAGCGGATCGTTCCTTAGCCAGACCTGATGGCATTGTGGAAGACGTGCTGGTGCAAGCGGGCTCCCTTATCTTCCCGGTAGACTTTGTCGTGCTGGATATTGAGCGAGACGCGGAACTCCCATTTATTTTGGGACATCCTTTCTTGGCGACCGGGAAAGCACTTATTGATGTAGCGGCAGGGCAGCTAACTATGCGGGCCCATGAAAAGGTGGAGGTGTTTGATGTGTACAAGGCTACAAAGCTTCCGGCCATGTACGAGGAACTCTCAGTGATCAACGTGCTTGATCGAGCGGATAGTGCTCAGAGCGTGGAGTCACGGGAGCCATTGGGGAAACCACCGGAGAAGAGTAAGCATGACATGGGTGAGGATGGTAGTCGAGAGAAAACGTCTGTCACCCTAGAGGATGACTGAGCTTAATGACGTCGAGCCGCAACGGTAAACCAGGCACTGCATGGGAGGCAACCCGTGAAATTATTGTAATACTTGAGTAGATTTAGTAGAAAAAAAAGAGAAAAAAAATAAAAATAAATATATATGGATATAGAAAAAAAAAATAAAAACAAAAATTGTGTTTTATGTTGAAACCTAGGAATTCTAACCAATTTCTTGTTGTGAGATGAATTTCATGGTGAACGGAGGGCAAAAATGCAAAGGATCGCAAAGGAAAAATTGAGGTGAGAAAAATAATAAAAAGTGGCAATACAGTGAGCCTATGCGATGGCTCCGTGTCACGGAGGGAGTGCTCTGCGTTACCCTCCATGACACATTGAAGTGTATTCTGGAATTTCTGAAAAATTTCAAAGTACTGGTGCGATGGCTCCGTGTCACGGAGCGCATGCTCTGCGTTACCCTCCGTGACACGTTGAAGGCAATTTCACATCGGGTCACACCGGGTTGCCGGGTGACCCGCGTGAAAATACCCCTTTTTAACCCCTTTTTCCCTCATTTTTTTCCATTTCTCATCTCCTCCGCGTCAAACACCCAAGAATCCCCCCCTTCCCCGACGTGACACGGACCTAGGAGCTAAAATTCTTCAACTTTTCTTCCATATCATCGAATTAAAGGTATGTTCTTTAACTTCATCTCATTTCTTGACTAATTTTTCCGATTTTGAGCATGGGAGGTGAGGAAAACTTGCCCTAATTGTAAATTGAGCTTGAATTCATGTAAGTTATTGTTGATTGATGTTCGTAGTATCGTTGTGATTATATGAACTCGATAAATACATAGGTGATCGAAATTCTTGTGAAATTAGCTAGGATTAGAATTTGAATATGAAGAAGTTAAAATTAAGTTGAAATGTGAAATTCTTGTTGGGTTGTGCATGTTGGTTGAGGTAAATTACGTTGTGCTTAACGTTGATATGCTAAAGGCACAATGGATTTTTGGGATAACGAAATTGTTGAAATTGCACAGAAATTGGGGGAATTGCATCGGTTTCGACGATAGAAATTTTCACTAAGTGCTATGTGATGAAATGTTATCGATGGTAATAGTGGATTTGCTATACAATGTCTGAGTAGTACATAGAATTTATACCGTCGAACCCTCTGAATGCACGAGGCATTTTTGTTATTGTCTTTCTTTTATTTGGAAGTTAGAAAAAGAGGATTGTCTTGCTGTAATGTTGTGATTGTGGCTAAAGACTAAGTGTGGGGTGGCCTAGCTCAACCCAACCTTAGTCGAAGCTAATTTTAATTTGAATAACATTGGGACTGTCTGTTTGATTTGATAGGAACGATGGCAAGCAAGCAAGAAAAAGGGAAGGGCGCATCTACATCGGGCGCCGGAAGGAAAAGAATCAAACTAGGAACAGCAGTCCCAGCAGCACCAGCGGTTCCGCGCTGCCAACGTCGTCAATACGGAACCCGATGGGTGACAGAGGAAGGGAAGAAATGGTACACAAAGCATAAGGAAAGCAAATACTTCCTTGAGGAGCACATTGCTAGGGAACCGTTGGCACAAGAATTTCCCAGAATTGTCCACAGGATTGATGTAGCTGGGCTGAACTTCATCTTTGAAGAGCCCAAGGAGTGCAATCTTCACCTGATTCAGAAGTTCTACGCCAACTGGAACCCGACACTTAGAAGTCACACCATAAAGATAAGGGGGCAGGTAGTCACTTTTGAGCCCCATCACCTTAATGCCATCTTGGGGGCGCGGGACACAGACGCCCATGTCTCCGCAGCTGAATATCACTTCACCATATGCGGACATCAGACGCACTCTGTGTGGAGCCCGGTCTAGAGCACGGTAGAGCATACATAAGGAGAGGGGCTACCATCAGACATTTCCCTACTCACAGATGAACAGGGAAGCCAGGATATGGCTTAAAATTGTTTGTTCCTGCCTGATCCAGGGGGTGCATATGACAGATGTCACCCGGGATCGTGTGTGCTTGGTCTATGCCTTGATGAAAGGGCTGGAGATCAATGTCGGGGCGGTGATTATCTCCGCCATGAAGAGAGCCCATTTGCATCAAGGGCATAGGTACGGGTTTGGTGGCTTACTGACCACGTTCCTGAGGGGCCTGGATATTTAGGAGGAGGCCCTTGACTACATCCCGCAGATGGAGAGGCGGGCCTTAGACGTCACCAAAACTAAGGCACCCGACACCACTCACGGGCCAGTTCTTACACTAGCCGAGCGACATGCTCGGGATGATCAGTACATGGCCCACATGTTCGGGATGCAGATGCTCCAGCTGCGCATAGGCGGGAGGCCAGCAACAGAAGATGAGTTGTGGCAGCTCGAGCTAGACTACCCTTTTGGCAAAAATGCCAGGGCTTTATACCGAGTGGGGCCAGCTTTTGTGGAGCCCACTGATGATGATGTCCCCACAGATGAGGAGACACGTCGCGACGACTCCGATATTGAGTCAGAGGAGGACGACGGGGGCGATTCAGGCATGGGGGATGAGGCAGCAGCACCTGACGAAGAAGTTGAATACTTCGATTGATCTGGGAGTTTCACCAACCACTTTTGTGCTATGCTAAATTTTATGAACATTAGGGACAGTGTTCGATTTAAGTGTGGGGTGGGAGTAGTTAGGTGCTGGTTGTTTTGTTGTTTTTATGTTTCTATTCTGTTGTTGTGCTAAATTTGTGACCCTGTTGTTTTTGTGTATGTTCTGTATTGTAGTTAATGTGAAGCTGTTGTGTGAAGCTGTTGTGTGCTATTGAATGTTGTTAGCTGGTTGTGTAAATATTTTTTTATCGAAATCATCGATATTTTTAAAAATATTTTTTATATTTTTCTTTCTTTTTCGTTTAATTATTTTTATGATTGGGTTTCTCGGCGTTTGTTTTTGGTTCTTTTACCAAGAATAGTCCCATTGAATCGAACTTGTAATTAGTGATCGTTCCCTATGATGGATGGATGACGACCGTCTTAAGGGAAATGTAGTCGATAGGAGTAGTTTTTGTCTTTTAATTTTTCCTTTGTTTGCTTGTATCTCAAACGTGTTGTTACTTTATGGTTGCGAAATTCTTATTGTGTGTTGTACATGATATTTAAAATGCAAAGGTGATTCGTATGAAAGCATGCAACTTTGTAAATATGTTGAGATACCTAGGTCATAGAGTTCGATTCGGTGTGATTGAGGCTTAATGTTTGAATTCTTGTAATTAGCTGATTGAAGAGTTTGTGAATATGTTTTGAGTTGAGCATATGCAATGAGTGTGTGGTGAGGTTTTGATTCTTCCATGCTATTGTGAAGTGTCTAGAACTTTCCTGGTGTGTGTACGAAACAAAATGAAGGATGTGTGTTGTAGGAAAGGATGTAGGCATTTCTTCGATTTAACCGAATTTCTTTTTTCATTATCGTACCTACCTTGAATGTACATCCTAATTAGCCCATTGAGCCTTTAGCCTATTTTTTTCTTTTGTCAAAAAGGTGTAAACCGAGCTTAACCCCTTCTTCACATTATCCGTGAATTTGATCCAAAACTCTTAAGCGCTCAAGAAAAAAATAATTTTCCCACAGTGTCAAGGAGTGAGAATTGTGAAAAGAAAAGAAAAAGCAAAGTGATGAAAGGAAAGAAAAGGTCAAAGGTGCACTCGCTATAAATTAAATATAATGAAGACGTATAACTAATGTTTGTTATTAAATCGAGTGTGCTTAAAGATATGGGAACAAAATAAAGACAGACTTCAAGAAGGGGAGGATGAAGGAAGAAACAATGTCCATAAGGTTGATGGGTTGTATTGAAAAAGCGCTTAAGGAGGCTAGTTGTTATTATTGGTTAGCCCAGTATTTGCTAGTTCCATAGCTTACATTGCAACTCGTTAAGTCCTACATGATCTTACATCACGCATCCTTATATTAGTGGAGTAATACACTAAAGGCAAGCCTATGGTTCATGACATGATGCATGTGAATTCTTTTGGGAGAGAGAGCGAAATCATGTTTATATGCCCTGCATGTAATGTCTTTGAGTTCATGTGATTAAAAAGGGGAAAATTCTCTTGTGTTGTGAGGGCACATGCTCGATGAGAGATTGAATTTCGTGTCGGATATCTTGATCAACTGATTTGCATGAGTTTGCCGATATCGAGAGTCGATTCTTGAGTCTAGGAGGTCTTAATGTGTTGAAGGTCATTGTATTGATAAGACTATGCATGTTTTATTGATGATTTGCTATATTAAATAACCTGTATAACTATAGCTTGAATTGTCGAGCCAAAGTAGCCAGGATTAGGTGTCAATCGCATGAGGTGTAAGATTATTATTTGGGGACGAACAAGGATTTAAGTGTGGGGTAAGTGATCTTGGGCACTATTCTCGGTAAAAGCACCGAAAACAAAGGCCGAGAAACCCAACATAAAAGAAATTTAACAAAATAATTTTAAAAATTTTGATAATTTCGATAGAAAACAAAAATATTTACACAACAACCAACAGCTCAACACAGCACATAACAGCTTAACATTCATTACAACACCACTTAATTACGGAACACATAATACAAAGTCACAGGGTCACATTTTTCACAGGCACAACAACAAAACATAAATATAAACAAAAAATGAAGCAATTGGCACCTAACTACTCCCAACCCACACTCAAACCGAACACTGTCCCCCACTGTTCACAAAATTCAACATATCAAAAAGGTGGATGGTGAAACTCCCTGATCAATCGAAGTATTCAACTTCTTCATCAGGTTCCGTTGCCTCGTCTCCCATATCAAAATCGCCCCCGCTTTCCTCATCTGACTCAACATCTGAGTCCTCCCGTCGTGTCTCCTCATCGGTGGGGACGTCATCGTCTACAGCCTCCACAAATGCGGGCCCCACTCTGCATAGAGCTCGGGCATTCTCGCCGAATTGGTAATCCAGCTCGAGCTGCCATAGCTCATCCTCCGTTGCAGGCCTCCCGCCAATGCGAAGCTGCAACATCTGCATCCCGTATATGCGGGCCATATACCGATCATCCTGAGCATGTCGCTCCGCTAGTGTCAGCACCGGCCCATGAGTAGTGTCAGGTTCCTTGGTTTAGGTGACATCCAAGGCACGCCTGTCAATCTGTGGGATGTAATCCAGGGCCTCCTCCTTGATATCATGGCCCCTCAGGAACGTGATAAGCAAACCACCGAACCCGTATCTGTGCCCCTGATGCAGTCGGGCTCTCTTCATGGCGGAGATGATCACCGCCCCAACATTTATTTCATGCCCCTTCATCAGGGCATACACCAAGTAGACTCAATCCCGGGTGACATCTGTCATGTGCACCCCCGGGATCAAGCATGAGCACACAATTTTAAGCCAGATCCTAGCTTCCCTGTTCATCTGCGAGTAGGGCAGTGTCTGATGGTAGCACCTCTCCTTGTGCCTGCTCCACCTTGCTATCGAACGGGCTCCACATCGAGTGCGTCTGATGTCCGCATAAGGTGGAGTGATGTTCAACTGCCGAAGGACATGGGCGTCTGTGTCCCACGCCCTCAAGATAGCATTCAGGTGATGGGGCTCAAAAGTGACAACCTGCCCCCTGATCTTGACAGTGTGACTACAGATGGTCGGGTTCCAGTTGGCATAGAACTCTCGAATGAGATGGAGATTGCACTCCCTAGGCTCTTCGAAGATGATGTTTAGCCCAGCGGTGTCAATCCGGTGTACGATCCGCGAGAATTCCTGTGCCAGCAGCTCCCTTGATATATGCTCTTCCGGGAAGTATTTGGTTTCTTTCTATTTTGCATACCATTTCTTCCCTTCGTCAGTCACCCATCGGGTTCCGTATTGTCGGCGTTGGCCTCTCGGAACCACTGGTGCTGCTGGAACTGCTGTTCCCAATCTTATTCTTTTTCTGCTGGTGCCCGATGTGGATGCGCTCTTTCCCTTATCTTGCCTGCCTGACATTGTTCCTGTACAATCGAACATACAATCCCAATGTTATTCAAGTCATAATTAGCTTCAACTAAGGTTGGGTTTAATTAGGTCACCCCACACTTAGTCTTTAGCCACAATCAAAACAATTTCGACAAGACATTCATGATTTTTCTCATTCTTAACATTCAACCGGCTTAGTGAATTCATATAAATCGATGGAACAATTACTATGTACTACTCAGACTTCGTACAATGAATAAAATTATCGCCTACAATTCACTTCCGCCATCATAGCACTTAGCCAAATTTTTGTTCTCAACACCCTATGCAATTTACCAATTTCATTCTCCCGAAAACCCCTTGTCTACGTAGCATATTCAACATTAATCACAACATAATTCAATTCACCCAGCATGCACAACCCAATTTTGTTCAACATTTCAAACAATTTTAGTCTTCTTCATATTCAAATTCCAACCCTAGCTAACAATTTCCCAAAAATTCAATAACACATGCATTTATCGAGTTCATATACTCACAACAATACTATGAACATCCATCAATCATAACTTAAATGAATTCAAGCTTAATTTCCACTTAGGGAAAGTTTCAATCACTACACATGTTCAAGAATAAAAAATTCAAGCAAAAATGAGGTAAAGTTCAAGAACATACCTTTAATCCGATGAAATTGAAGAAAACTTGAAGAAAATCGATGCCTAGGTCCGTGTCACATTGGGGGAGAAGGGAATTTGGGGTGTTGGTCGCGGAGGAAAGGGAAAATAATGAATAAATTGAGGGAAATTGGGGTTTTTAAGTGCTATTTCGCGCGGGTTACCCGGCGACCCGGTGTGACCCGACGCGAAATAACACTCAACGTGTCACGGAGGGTACCACGGAGCACCCCTTCCGTGACACGGAGCCATCGCACCAGTGTTCTGGATTTTTAAAAAAATCTGGAACACTATTCAACGTGTCACAGAGGGTAACGCGGAGCACCCTCGGTGACACGAAGCCATCGCGTAGGCTCACTGTAATGTTTCAATTTTTTTTTCTCACCTCGATTTTTTCCTTTGTGTTTCTTTGCATTTTTTCCCTCCATTCTGCCTGAAAATCACTTCACCACAAGAAATTTGTTAGAATTCGTAGGTTTCAACGCAAACAAAATTTTTATTATATTTTTTTTTCTTTTTCTCTTTTTCTTTTTTTTCTCTTTTTTTTCAAATATTTCTACTCATCTGTTACAACAATTTCACGGGTTGCCTCCCGTGCAGCGCCTGATTTACCGCCTCGGCACGACGTCATTCAATGCTCAATCATCCTCTAGAGTGATGGACGTCTTCTCTCGAATAACGTCCTCACCCCAATAATGCTTACATCGCTGCCCATTTACTAAGAACGTGGCACTTCTATCTTCTTTCCACAACTCCACTGCCCCGTGCGGGGTCATTCTTACCACTTCAAATGGCCCTGACCATTTGGACCGCAATTTTCCTGGAAAAAGCCTCAATCTTGAATTGAATAGCAATACTTTTTGCCCTGGCTCAAAGATCCGATGCACCGTATGCTTATCGTGCCACCTCTTTGTTTTCTCTTTGTAGCACTTGGCACTTTCATAAGCATGCCAACGAAACTCATCAAGTTCGCTGAGTTGCATCAGCCTCTTCTTACCAGCTAGCTCTAGATCCATGTTCAATTTCCTTACGACCCAGAAAGCTCGGGTTCTAGCTCCACAGGTAGATGACACGCCTTTCCATAGACCAATCTATACGAAGAAGTCCCAATTGGTGTCTTGTACGCAGTTCTATAAGCCCACAACGCATTGGCGAGTTTGCTTGACCAATCACTACATTGTGCATTCACTGTCTTCTGTAGAATCTGCTTTACTTCTCTATTCGACACCTCCACTTGCCCACTAGTTTGGGGATGATATGCTGTTGCTACCTTGTGGCGCACCCCATACTTAGCTAGCAAATTCTTGAAACTTACATTTACGAAATGAGCCCCTCCATCACTGATAATGGCTCGGGGTATCCCGAACCTGGTGAAAATGTGCTTTTTCACAAATTTTGTTACCACCTTGTTGTCATTCCTGGGGCAAGCTGTTGCTTCAACCCACTTTGATACATAATCAATGGCCACCAAGATGTAACGATTACCAAATGACGATGGGAATGGGCCCATGAAATCTATACCCGATACATCAAAGATCTCTACTTCTAATATCTGCTGCAGTGGCATTTCTTGCCTTCTACCAATTGTGCCTGTTCTTTGACATCTATCACACATTTTTATGTATGCCATAGAGTCTCTGAATAGTGTAGGCCAAAAGAAACCTGACTTTAGCACCTTGTGCACTGTCCGCTCGCCTCCGTGGTGCCCTCCATACAATGAAGAGTGACAACTCCTTAACACTTCTGCAATCTGGCTCTCCGGAATGCATCTTGTCATCACCTGATTCGGTCCCTACTTAAACAAGTATGGCTCTTCCCAAATATAATACCTGCAATCATGTCTCAACTTCTTTCTCTGCTGAGCCATAGCCTCCGGTGGATAGACTCTACTCACTAGCAAATTCACAATCCTCCGGTGGATAGACTCTACTCACTAGCAAATTCACAATGTCTGCATACCAAGGGATTTCAGCTTTCCTTATTGCCAAGAGCTTCTCATCTGGGAACTCTTCTTTGATGCTGTCACCTTCCTTCACATGTGACCGGCTTTCCAATCGCGATAGGTGATCTGCCACTTGATTCTCGCTCCCTTTTCTGTCCCGAATCTCTAGGTCAAACTCTTTTAACAACAAGATCCATCTGATCAACCTGGGCTTTGCATCCTTCTTGTTAAACAGATACCAAATCGCTGCATGATCGGTATACACCACTACTCTAGAACCCACCAAATAGGACCTGAATTTATCAAACGCGAACACCAATGCTAGCATCTCCTTTTCTGTGATTGTATAATTGACTTGGGCTGCGTCCAGTGTTTGCTTGCATATTGAATAGAATGAAAAATTCTATTTCTCCGCTTCCCCAATATAGCTCCAACTGCCACATCGCTTGCATCACACATTAATTCAAACGGTTGCTCCCAATCCGGAGAAATGAGGATAGGTGCTTCTATCAACTTCTGTTTCAACTCCTCGAATGCTTTGACATAATCCTCATCAAACTCGAACTTCACCTCTTTTTCTTGCAACCTGCATATTGGTCTAGAAATTTTAGAGAAGTTCTTGATGAACCATCTGTTGAACGCTGCAGGTCCGAGAAAACTGCGAACACCCTTCACTGACACAGGTGGTGGTAGCTTTTCAATAACCTCAATCTTTGCATGATCGACTTCCAACCCCTTGCAAGACACTTTATGGCCAAGGATGATACCCTCCTTGACTAAGAAATGACATTTGTCCCAGTTTAGTACAAGGTTGGATTCTTCACAACGAGCTAGCACCCTGTCAAGATTCTGTACACAAGTAGCAAACAATTTACCGAAAACAGAAAAATCATCCATAAATACCTCGATGAAATCTTCTACTATATCGTGGAAGATCGCTATCATGCATCTCTGGAATGTGGCGGGTGCATGCATAAACCAAAAGGCATTCGCTGGAAAGCATATGTCCCATAAGGACATGTGAAAGTAGTCTTCTCTTGGTCCTCCAGTTCTATGGCTATCTGGTTATAGCCAGAATAGCCATCAAGGAAACAATAATATTCTTGACCAGCCAATCTATCCAATATTTGATCAATAAACAGGATAGGATAGTGATCTTTCCTTGTGGCCTCATTGAGCTTTCTGTAGTCCACGAAAATCCGCAAGCCTGTGACTGTGCGTTTAGGGATCAGCTCATTTTTCTCATTGGTGACCACGGTCATCCCTCCTTTCTTTGGAACACACTGAATGAGGCTGACCCATTCGTTGTTTGAAATAGGATAGACCACACCTGCATCAAGCCATTTAATCACTTCCTACCTAACCACATCCATAATCATCGAATTCAACCTCCGCTGATGTTGTACAGTTGGCTTTGCTCCTTCCTCCATGAAAATTCTTTGTGAGCAAAAAGCTGGATTGGTACCCCGAATGTCTGACATTTGCCAGCCCATTGCTTTCTTCCTCCTCTTGAGAACCACCAATGCATCCTTTACCTATGCCTCCGTTAATTCTGCGGAGATGATGACTGGCAAGGTGTCATCTTCCCCCAAAAAGACGTATTTCAGATGTGGAGGCAATGTCTTCAACTCCAGTTTTGGTGCTTCCTCAATAGATGGTTTTGGCAATGGTTCCAGGGACCTCATCAACAGCTGAAAGTCTTGCTTCCTGAGATACCATTTTGATTCATTCAACATTTGCACCATCTCATAAGTATCTCTATCTCCGAAATGATTGGAGCTCATCAACGCTCTCTCCAATGGATCTTGAGAATCAACAATCTGCAGAATTTCTTCTTGGTTTAGCACGTTGATTGCTAAAAGCTCCTCATAGATGGCCGGAAGCTTCATGGCCTTATACACATCAAATACCTCCACTTTGTCATGCGCTCGCATGATTGATCTTGGGCAGATTTATATGCCCAAGTGATACTCAAACGTATTATTTTCGCCTTGTTTGTGTGCAATGTGTATATATTCTCATGTAATTGGTAATAAAATGTGAATTTATACTAACCAACATGATTAGCATTTGTTTTGCAGGTAAATATGATTTTTAGGAGCTAAAATGCATGTTGGAACTATATCGGAGTTGGACTTGGATACGAGCGTGGAAAAGACATTGGAATGCACAAATTATAGGGGCTCCGCGATGGAGCCGTGCCATGCTACCATCGCGGAGGCACACTGCCTGGAGAGGGAATTAAATGGCAAATTCCAGTGAGGCTCGCGACAGCTCCGTGGCACGGAGATAGGCCTCCGCGTTGGCCTCCGTGCCACGTTGAGGCTAATTTACCGGACCCTCGATTTCCAGTGAAGGTCCGCGTCCACGCCGTGTCACGGAGGCAATGCTCCGCGTTGACCTCCGTGACATGTTGCTTGTTATTCCGGGAAAAATTTCCCTCTAGTATAAATAGCACACTTAGGTTTATTTTAATTAGTTCAGTTTTAGTTCAGACTTGGTGGAGCTAGGACGTGGGTTAGCAGCAGTTGAGGGACGAAAAAGCTAAGAGGTTTCTTCTCTTCCTTTCTTCTTTCAATCAATTGTATGTATGATTTACACTTGTTTTAGGATGATCAATCCACAAATGAGTGGCTAGTTCTCTTCCTTGCTAAGGTTTTGAACATGTGTAGTGAATTTTGATTGTAAATGATATGGTTTTCTTCTTCTTCTTTCATGTGTTCTATTAATTCTTGTTCTTATTGTATTAGTGTTTGGCCGACATTAATGTACATCTAAAAAGTCCAATTTCACTCGAGAGAGCAAGAAATTGGAAAGTTGTGAATTAATAGGGTATTGTTCTTAACTTGATTTGGGAAAATTGGGTTTTGATGTGCTTTCCTGATAGAAATATACTTGAAAGCCGTATTAGTCAATTGAGGAACCGAAATTGTATTGCTAGGTCGTAAATTGCATTTGATCACAGAAATGTAGACGAATGGTTTATAATTCTTAAGTGAAATTAAATACGAGAGTTTTAATTTCTAGGCTAATGTTCTTGGCTAGCAACATGAAGAAGAGATTAACCGAATTATTATTACAATCGAATTCATTACTTGTTCTTAACCTTGGCATGCTCATATCCATAGTTTAAATTCATAGTAAATAATTGTTAATAGTTTTAGTATATATTTTATAAACAAAAACTCAATTAACTGTTGGTTACGTTGTTGTTAGCATAGTTAGAAGTAAAATAAGAATATAGTATACTTAGGCAATTTTTACATACCCTGAGCCTCCTTGGATCGATACTTGGCTTACTTAGCCACTTTATTACTTGTTTGACCACGTGCACTTGCGTGTCGGTTTTATAACCCCAACAACGCACCGAACAAGTTTTTGGCGCCGTTGCCGGGGAGGCTAGGCAATTGGTGAAATTGTGTTAAGTGTAAATTTACTATATTTTTGTTTTATTTTCTTAAGTGTTGACAACTTGGTCTTATTATTTGTTTTAATTCTTTGTTCATTTTAATTTTTCTCTCTTTCGGATACCCTCATTGACATGACATCTTGGAATATAAATGGTGGATACGCATATTTCGGCGAATCATGCATGAATTGCGGAGGACCCCACTTGTGGAAAAACTGTAACACGTGCAATATATGTGGGTGTCAATATGGCCATTGGGGTGATTGTCCAAAGGCATATTCCGCTCCCCCAAGCCCCCGCTATGATCATTCTGTTGTTTTTGCTGAATATAGTCATGTTGAAAATTAGGACTTGGGACGCCAAGTTCAAATAGAGGACATGATGAAACAACTCTTGGAGAAATCAGAAGCAATGAAGGAGTCGGTGGAAGAATTGATAATTCAGCAAAAGGAGAATGCAGAGGCTGTAAGCAGGATGAGTGTCAAACTCACGGAGATGTGTGCTGAGGCTGAAGCTTGTGATAATTTGCAGGTGACAGTTTTAGCCGATATTCAAGAGGAACTACAAGAGGAATACAAGGGTGAATTTTTGGATGAAGCCCAACAATTAGAATCTCTTGAGTGTCCCCGTGATCGGCTCATACCTATAGAAAATCCATTCATGGAAGAAGAGCAAGAATATCTCCCATTTGACCTTAATGGAGAAATAGATGTCGATGTTGAAAAGGTGTACGCAAATAAGGAAGTCAAGCACAATGCAATTTCAGAGTTGAGGTTGATTGGACCACACTCGAAGCATTTTTCGACATTAAGTTTGGTTGACAACACGGAAATAGAGTCTTCCAAGATTATAGAGAAATGTCTAGAGGAGGACCAAGCCCCGTATATTCTGAAATTTGCTAACTCGAAGCAACGAAATGACTTCACTTACTCAAGGGCCAATAAGTTCAAAAGAAAGCATCTACTGCTTGGTCCTTACAATTTTTCACCACCACCCCAGGAGCATAAGAGGAAATTAGAGAAGAAATTAGGGGTGAAATTCATATCCTCAAGGCGGAGGAAAAAGCGGTGAAACTTGGTACGTCGAGCCGCGACGGTAAACCAGGCGCTGCACGGGAGGCAACCCGTGAAAAATATTTTTTTATTTCTTTCTTTTTTATTGTAAATAATTTTTATTTTTATTTTTTCTTTTCTTGATTTGGTATAAATTTTTGTTTAGTTAATATTTTTCGTTTTAGTTAGGGAAATCTATTAATCTAACCAATTTTGTTTAGTGAGGTGATTTTCAGGTCTAACGGAGAAAAATATACATGGAATCGGGAAGGAAAAGGCAAGGTATGAAAAAATAATTTAATTGAAGAAACAGTGCACTGGCGCGTTGGCTCCGTGTCACGGAGGAAGGGCTCCGCGTTACCCTCCGTGACACGTTGAAGGCAAAATTCGGATTTTAAAAAAAAAATTCCAGTAAGCCAACGCGTTGGCTCCGTGTCACGGAGGAGGGGCTCCGCGTTACCCTCCTTGACACGTTGCCTTATATTTGGTGCCGGGTCACACCGGGTTGCCGACTGACCCGCGTGTTTTTCTTTAAATTAACCCCGATTTTTGGCCCTTTCTCCCCATTTCTTTTCCTCTCCGCGACCAAATACCCAAATCCCCCTCCCCAACCAACGTGCCACGCTACTAGGCAAAGAAATCGTCAAGTTTCTTCGGTTCTTCAACTCAAAGGTATGTTTTCCTCGTTTCTCTCAAATTTTTGGCGATTTTAGTTGAATTTGGGCATGTGAGGTGAGATATATCACCCTAAGTAGAAATTTAACATGATGTTGAGTTATTTGTGATTGATATATGTTCGGATTGTTGTAATTAGCATTTGAACTTGTAGATTATCTAAATAATTCGAATTTCATTGTAAATTTGTATTCTAGGGCATGGGTTGTTGAAATTGAATTGAGTTATTTGATAAGTTGATGAATTAGATATCGGGGTGTGGTTGTAAATTAAGCTAAGTCGTGTAAATATTGTGTGAATGTTAAAAGACGATGAATTCTCGAATTGTTGGGGAAAATGCGAAAATTGTGCAAATTGGTTTGATTATTTGGATTCGATTGTATATAGAATGTTTTGTCTTTGTTTTTTTTATTTGTTGTTTTTGTTGCTAAGTGCGATGGTTGAATTGTTAGCGATAGTAGGATTGGGATTAGCTGTATGAAGTCTGAGTAGTACGCTAACCGTTATGCTGTCGAAATTTTTTTGTGAACGCACTAAGCATAAATTGTATAGTTTGATTGTTTTGGTGTAAATTGAGTTATCCTTGCCATAGTTTGTAAAAGTAGCTAAGGACTAAGTGTAGGGTAAACTTTGTGTAACCCGACCTTAGCCGAAGTTAACATGTTTATAGCTTGACATTATGCTTATTCATGTATATTGACAGGTACAATGGTGAGTAGGCAGGATAAGGGCAAAGGTGCTTCTACCTCAGGCACCGAAAGAAAAAGAATGAGATTGGGCACCGCAGTTCCAGCTGCACCAGCTGTTCCGCGCGGCCAACGTCGCCAATACGGAACAAGGTGGGTAACCGAGGAAGGGAAGAAGTGGTATGCTAAGCATAAGGAAAGCAAATACTTCCCGGAGGAACATATTGCACGGGAACCACTAGCACAGGAGTTCCCTCGTATTGTGCAGAGGATTGAAGCAGCTGGGCTCAGCTTTATATTTCAGGAGCCCAAGGAGTGCAACCTATATTTAGTCCGGGAGTTCTACGCAAATTGGAACCCGGCCATCAGAAGCCACACAATAAAAATCAGAGGGCAGATTGTTACTCTGGAACCCCAACAATTTAATGCCATCGTTGGAGCGCGGGACACAGACGCCCACGTTCTCCGCCAGCTAAACATCACCCCACCGTACGCCGACATCAGACGTACATTGTGTGGGGCTCGATCCACAGCCCGATGGAGTAGACATAAGGAGAGGGGTTACCACCAGACTCTGCCTTATTCGCAGATGAATAGGGAGGCCAGAATATGGCTGAAAATTGTATGTTCTTGCTTGATCCCGGGAGTTCACATGACGGCTGTGACTCGGGACCGTGTCTGCTTGATGTATGCCCTTATGAAAGGGCTTGAGATTAATGTTGGGGCGGTCATTATATCCGCCATGAAGAGAGCCATACTACACCAGGGCCACAGATACGGGTTTGGCGGACTCATCACCACCTTCCTCCGAGGCCTCGATGTCGAGGAAGAGGCTTTGGATTACATCCCACAGTTGGAGCAGAGGGCCCTCGATGTGACAAAAACTAAGGCCCCCGACCCCACACATGGGCCAGTGCTGACTTTGGGCGAGTGACATGCTCGTGACGATCAGTACATGGCACGTATGTTCGGTATGCAGATGCTTCAGCTACGGATTGGTGGGAGACCAGCCACCGAGGAAGAATTATGGCAGCTGGAGCTGGATTACCCATTTGGAGAAAACGCCAGAGCTTTATGCCGAGTGGAACCAGCCTTCGTTGAGCCTACTGATGAAGATGTCCCTACTGACGAGGAGACACGTCGGGAGGACTCCAATGTGGAGTCCGATGACGACGATGGAGCTGACTCAAACATGGGCGACGAGGCAGCAGCACCGGATGAAGAAGTCAAATATTTCGACTGAGCAGGGAGTTCCACCACCCAAAATTTTGTGCTTTGTATTTTTGTGAACACTGGGGACAGTGTTCGATTTAAGTGTGGGGTGGGGAGTAGATAGGTGCTAGGACTTAGGCTCTAATCTGCTATATGCTTTTTCCTTGGTTTGTATGTATGTTTGTGTTTCCCTGTTGTGAACTGATTTGTGTTGTAGCTGTATATTTTTTTGTGGTTAATGATGTGTGTTGTGAAAAGTTGTGGTTGCCAAGGTAAATATTTTGTGAATGTTGTAAATAGTTTGTAAATATTTCTGTATATCGAAATGATCGATATTTTTTTCAAAATTTTTTGCGAAAATATTTTGCACTTATCAAAATCTTTTGTAAATATTTTTCTATCGAAATGATCGATGTGTTGCAAAATTTTTCGGTTTTTATTTTGGGTTTCTCAGAGTTTGTTTTCGGTTCTTTTACCGAGAATAGTCCCATTGAACCGATGTCATAGTTAGTGACCGTTCTCTATGATGGATGGATGACGACCGTCTTAAGGGAAATGTAGTCGATAGGAGTAGGATTTTAATTTGTTTTCAGTTTTTTTCTTTGGTGGATTGCATCAATGAACCTGTAGTTGCTTTATGGTTGCAAAATTTCGTTGCGTGTGTAACTGATGTTCAAAACGTGAAAATGATTCGTTCGAAAGCATGCAATTTGGTAAATATGTTGAGTTACCTAGGCTATAGAATTTGATTCAGTATGATTGAGGCTTAATTTTGAATTCATGTGTTTGGCTAATTAGAGAGTCTGTGAATGCATCTTGATCCGAGCATGTGCATGAAGTGTGAAGTGAGGTATTGTTATTCCATGCCATTGTGAATTGTCTAGAACTTGCCTGGTGTGTTTACAAAATGAAATGAAGGAGGTGTAGTGTTGGAAAGGATGTAGGCATTTCTTTGTTTTTAACCGATAGTTTCCATTTTTTTTCTTGTCAAATTCTACCTTTTTTATATGTTGTATACCCTAGTCAGCCCGTTGAGCCTTTAGCCGATTTCTTTCTTTCTTTTGTCCAAAATTGTATAAACTAAGCTTTATTCCTTCTTTTCATTAGCCTTAAAGTCTATACGAAGCTCTTAAGCGCTTACAAAGAAAAGAAAATGTTTCCCAAAGTGTTAAAGAGTGAAAAGAGTGAAAAGAAAAAGAAAAACAGAGTGAAGAAAGAAAAGATGATGTTGAAGAGGAACTTGTTGTAATTAAATGATTTTGAGGGTACATGAAAACCTTTTGTTTTGTGTCAAGTGTGTTTGATGAAATGGGCAGTACGAAAGTAAACCAGCATGAATGGGAGAAAAAGAGAAAAGAGAGGAACAATGTCCATGAGTCGATGGGAATGTGTCGAAAAGGCGCTTAAGGATGCTAGCGACTATTATTGGCTAATCCAATATATATACTAGATCCGTAGCCCCGTTACAACCCATTAAAGTCCTACGTGATCTTACATTGCATGTCTTTATATTAGTGGAGTAATACACTAAGGGCAAGCCTATGGGTCATGACATGATGCATGTGAATTCTTTTGGGAGAGTGAGTGAAATTAATTTTTATATGCCCCTACTTGAATGTTTGTGTGTTGCATGAACAAAAAGGGGAAGATTCTCTTGAGTTGTGAGGGCACATGCTTGATGAAAGATTGATTTTCGTGTCGGATTTCTTGATTAGCTGATTTGCATGAGTTTGCCGATATCAAGAATCAATTCTTAAAGTCTAGGAAGTCTTGATGTATTAAAGGTCATTGTATTGTAAGACCAAGCATGTTTTCGTGATGATTTGCAAAAAATTGAATAATCGGTATGACCGTAGTGTAAATGGTCGCACCATAGTGACGAAGGTTGGGATGTAATTTGCATGAGTTGTGTATGTGTTGTTCGAGGACGAACAAGGATTTAAGTGTGGGGTAAGTGATCTTGGGTAGATTTATATGCCCAAGTGATACTCAAACGTATTATTTTTGCCTTGTTTGTGTGCAATGTGTATATATTCTCATGTAATTGGTAATAAAATGTGAATTTATACTAACCAACATGATTAGCATTTGTTTTGCAGGTAAATATGATTTTTAGGAGCTAAAATGCATGTTGGAACTATATCGGAGTTGGACTTGGATACGAGCATGGAAAAGACATTGGAATGCACAAATTATAGGGGCTCCGCGATGGAGCCGTGCCACGCTACCATCGCGGAGGCACACTGCCTGGAGAGGGAATTAAATGGCAAATTCCAGTGAGGCCTCGCGACAGCTCCGTGGCACGGAGATAGGCCTCCGCATTGGCCTCCGTGCCACGTTGAGGCTAATTTACCAGACCCTGGATTTCCAGTGAAGGTCCGCGTCCACGCCGTGTCACGGAGGCAGTGCTCCGCGTTGACCCCCGTGACACGTTGCTTGTTATTCCGGGAAAAATTTCCCTCTAGTATAAATAGCACACTTAGGTTTATTTTAATTAGTTCAGTTTTAGTTCAGACTTGGTGGAGCTAGGACGTGGGTTAGCAGCAGTTGAGGGACAAAAAAGCTAAGAGATTTCTTCTCTTCCTTTCTTCTTTCAATCAATTGTATGTATGATTTACACTTGTTTTAGGATGATCAATCCACAAATGAGTGGTAGTTCTCTTCCTTGCTAAGGTTTTGAACATGTGTAGTGAATTTTGATTGTAAATGATATGGTTTTCTTCTTCTTCTTTCATGTTGTTCTATTAATTCTTGTTCTTACTGCATTAGTGCTTGGCCGACATTAATGTACATCTAAAAAGTCCAATTTCACTCGAGAGAGCAAGAAATTGGAAAGTTGTGAATTAATAGGGTATTGTTCTTAACTTGATTTGGGAAAATTGGGTTTTGATGTGCTTTCCTGATAGAAATATACTTGAAAGCCGTATTAGTCAATTGAGGAACCGGAATTGTATTGCTAGGTCGTAAATTGCATTTGATCACAGAAATGTAGACGAATGGTTTATGATTCTTAAGTGAAATTAAATACGAGTGTTTTAATTTCTAGGCTAATGTTCTTGGCTAGCAACATGAAGAAGAGATTAATCGAATTATTATTACAATCGAATTCATTACTTGTTCTTAACCTTGGCATGCTCATATCCATAGTTTAAATTCATAGTAAATAATTGTTAATAGTTTTAGTATATATTTTATAAACAAAAACTCAATTAACTGTTGGTTACGTTGTTGTTAGCATAGTTAGAAGTAAAATAAGAATATAGTATACTTAGGCAATTTTTACATACCCTGAGCCTCCTTGGATCGATACTTGGCTTACTTAGCCACTTTATTACTTGTTTGACCACGTGCACTTGCGTGTCGGTTTTATAACCCCAACAACGCAGCGAACAATGGTTAGCTGGCCTGCAGCTACAACAATCAAAGCTCTCCCGGTTGCCAAGAAAGGACGTCCCAAAATAAATGGGACTTCTGTATCCGGCTCAAAATCTAAGATAATAAAATCTACCGGGAAGATTAGGGAGCCCACTTGCACCAACACGTCCTCCACAATGCCATCTGGTCTGGCCATAGAACAATCCGCTAACTGCAAGATCATTGTAGTTGGTCTAGGACTTCCCAGTCCCAACTTCTCTAACACCGAGGTCGGCATCAAGTTTATGCTTGCTCCCAAATCACATAGTCCGCGAGCTTGGATACTTTGCCCGATTGTGATCTGAATTGTAAAGCTCCCAGGGTCCTTGAGCTTTGTTGGCAACCTGTTCTGAATCCGTGAAGTGCACTCCTCAGTAAGCGCCACCGTAGCATACTCCGTCAATCTTCTTTTGTTAGATACAATGTCCTTGATATACTTTGCATATTTAGGCACTCCCTGCAAAACATCAACCAAAGGTAAATTAATGTGTACCTGTTTAAGCACCTCCATGAACTTTTTAAAACAAGCTTCCTCCTTGTGTTTCTTTAATCTTTGAGGGAACGAGGTTGGTGGTCTTTCTGCTTCAGCTGCCTTCTCCTTCCCCCTCTCATCATCATGCTCCCTATCTTTTTCCACTGCTCCTGATTGCTGAGGTGATCTTTCTGGTTCCACCTCCTTGACTTGTAAACCACTCCTTGTGGTCACTGCATTGACCTGCTTGGGATTCGGGTCAGTGTCACTCGGTAGTCCTCCTTTGGGCCTGGTGTTTTGAGCTCCAGCTAGTTGTCCAAACTGGTACTCCAATGCCTTTGTAGCTAACTGGTTGTTTTTTAAGTCTGCCGCTAATTTCACATAATCAGCCTGCATTTGAGCTTGGTTAGCTATCATTATTTTGAACATTTCCTCAACGTTGTTGGTTGATGGAGGAGGTGCATTGTTTCCTCTGTACTGAGACTGATAATTCTGTTGCCCCCCTTGATTTCTCTGCATACCGTGCTTCGAACTTTGCCCTTGATAGCTATTACTACCCCAAGAGAAATTCGGATGATTCCTCCAATTTGAGTTGTAATTATTGCCATACTGCTGCTGGTGATTATTTCTCTGGATGTTCCCAACAAAGTTCACAAAATCTGGATTTGCACCACAACACTCAGCTGCGTGTTCATTACTACCGCATACTTCACACCAAACCTGCTGCACTACATTAACTAGGGCTTGTGGTTGATTCAAGCTCATACTGCTTAAGTGGGTGTTGAGTTGATTTTGCAATGCAGCTATTTGTGCAGCGATAGCTGTAACACCATCCACCTCAAAGACTCCTGCCGCTTTCCTTGTTCCTCCTTTTGAAGAGTCCGCATTCCACTATGGATTTCCCTGTGAAATATGATTTAACAAAGTATACAGCTCCTCATAAGTCTTTTCTAATGCTTGTCCCACAGCTGTTGAGTCTAGAAAATTTTTTTTGTGGGGTTCCAAACCCTCTATGAAAGTATGCACCAGCACATCATTGGACTGGTGATGGTGATGACAGTCCCTTATCAATGATTTGAACCTTTCCCAAGCTTGATATAGATTCTCCCCCTCTCTTTGTTTGAAACTTAGAATCTGACTTCTAAGTCTTGTTGTTTTCCCGGATGGAAAGAATCTTATCAAAACCTTTCTTGCAAGATCATCCCAAGTGGTGATAGAGTTAGGTGGTTCAGCTGTCAACCACCTCTTTGCTTCCCCCAATAATGAAAGTGGGAATAATGTAAGCCTCACGTAGTCGGATGATACTCCAGCGGGAATGTAAGTGTCACTTATCTCCAAAAAGTTTTGGAGATGTTGTTGTGGATCTTCATGAAGGAGACCTGTGAATTGCCCGCTGGTGTGCAACAATTGCACCATGTTCTGTTTAAGATCAAACCTCCCTCCTGGCTCTAGTCTGCGAATACTTGATGTAACATTGTTAGCATGTGGGATTGCCACTTCGCGAACCGGCCTAGCTGCCATTTCCTCGGGCACTAACACTGCCCTCACAAGTGGTGGATTCTGTTGTTGCTCCAGAATTGCCTGTCTGAGCAACTGTAGCTTTTTCTCTAGAGCTTCCCTTCTTCGATGATGAAATTGTCTTTCCGGCTCTATGTATGAATCCACCAACTCTTTGTCTCTTGCCAGTGTTCAGAAGAATTCAATATCTGCAAGAGAAAGGCTAAGATCAAGTTGTCAGAACTTAAATAGAATTGGTAAACTAACACTAAGAAAATAATATTACCAATTGCAAGTCCCCGGCAACGGCGTCAAAAACTTGTTCGGCTTCTGTGGTGACTACACGCAAGTGCACGTGGTCGCACAAGTAGTAAAGTGGCTTAAGTAAAGCCAAGTATCGATCCCACAGGGACTGAGCTACGGTACTAATTAACTTAAGTGTTAATGAACTATCTCTTTAAGAATGCAGTCAACCAAATAAATAATATTTTGAGAGTTTGAGTTTACTAATTAATACGAATCTAAGGCAAAATTATAAAGTGAGTCTGAACAATAGTAATGAGCAAGCTGAGGTTAAAACGAACATGCAGGGAATTAATTTATCAATACAATTCAATTAATCTTTCCTTCGATTGCTAGTCAAGAATAATTGCGTATGGATTGGAACTTTCGACTCCTATCCAACTTAAGAATCATGAGTCTTAATCTACATTTCTGTGATAAAAGGATTTCATGTTCTAGCCATACATTCCCGATTCCTTAATTGACTTATAAGACTTTCAGATATATTTCTATTCTGAATGTAAATCAATTCTCAATTTTCCAAACTAAGAAGAGATCATATCCTACCAATTCACATCTTTCCAATTTCTTTCCTTTTCAAAATCAAAATTGGATTTTTTAGATATACATTAACATTGGCCAAACATTAATGCAGTAAGAACAAGAATTGATAGAACAACCATTGAAGAAAAGATGAAAACTGAAATGATTAACAATTACATTCCACTATAATTGTTCTTAACCTCAGCAAGAAGTGAATTTAGCCACTCATTTGTGGATTTAACATCATCAAATAAGTAGAATTTATACAAACAATTGAGATAAAAGAGAAAGAGATAAAGAAGAACCCTAGAACTTTCGTCCCCTCAACTGCCTGTAACCCACGTTCTTGCTCAACCAAGTTAGAATGTTTAAAAGAAAACCTAAGTGTGCTATTTATACTATTGAGAATTTTTCCTGGAATAACAACCAACATGGAACGGAGTGTATCGCGGAGCACTCCCTCCGTGCCACGGAGGTATTGCAGACCTTCACTAGAAGTCAGCCCCCCCAGGCAATTTAACCTCAATGTGCCACGGCCTGTATCGTGGAGCCTGGCCAACGTGACATGGTGCTATCGCTTACCTCCACTAGAAATTGCCAAATTTATTTCCTCTAAGGCAGAGTGCCTCCGCGATGGCAACGTGACACGGCTCCATCGCGGAGCCCTTGTTTTTGCTGATTTTCCATGACCTTTTTCACTCCTTGTTTCCAAGTCTATTCCCGATTTTACTAATATGTATCTTAGCTTCCCAAAATTCCACTTTACCTGCAAAACAACACTAATCATGTTGGATAGTATAAATTCACATTTAACTACAAATCACATGAGAATGTACACAATAATGATATATAAACAAGTCGAAATGAAGCATTTGAGTATCACTTGGGCATGAAATTCTGCCCAAGATCAAGGACCAGATTCAGTCCATGAGGCCATGGAGAAAGTTCAGCTCATACGGGACAGGTTAAAGACAGCTCAAAGTTGCCAAAAGTCTGATGTGGATGTGAGGAGGAGAGAACTAGAGTTTGAAGTTGATGATTGGGTGTTCCTAAAGGTGTCTCCCATGAAGGGAGTGATGAGGTTCAGGAAAAAAGGAAAACTCAGTCCCCATTATGTTGGCCCGTACCAAATTGTGAAACGGGTTGGCAAGGTGGTATATAAATTGGAGTTTCCCTCAGAATTTGCTTCCATTCTTCCTGTTTTTCATGTATTGCTCTTAAAGAAGTGTTTGGGTGATCCAGCTCTAGTTGTTCCGGTGGAAAATGTCGGTGTGAAAGACAACCTTAGTTATGAGGAGGTTCTGGTGGAGATACCGGATCGACAAGTTCGCAAGATAAGGAATAAAGAAGTAGCTTCAATTAAAGACTTATGGAGGAATCAGCATGTTGAGGGAGCTACAGGGAAGCTGAAATAGATATAATGGCTAGATACCCACATCTATTCCCTTCCGGCTTAGTTCTAGCTTGAGGTATCTATTTTTGCCCTTAATACTCTATTCAGTTTCATGTTCGGTTTATGTGTTCCAGTTTCTTTCATGTAAAAGCATGTATGTATAATTCGTGAATTCAGTTTAGTCATGTAGTTCAAATTGGAGTCAGTCATTCTGTCAGTTTTTCATCTTTTGTGATCAGTATTTGCATATAATGATTGCATTTCTCATCTTTTTGTATGATTTTCAATATACGAGGACGAATGTTAAGGAAGAGATATTCTATTGACCCAAAAACTCTAAGACCATACTTGGGATTTGAAATGGATAAAATTGGATATTCTGCACCAGGTCACAAAATGAGTCATCCTGTGACCCGTCAGGATGACCACGAGTCGTTAAGTGACTCGCGGTGAGGAGTTTTGACTTGTTTGGAAATTTTCATGTTGGGGTGAGCACGAGTCGTGGTCATCCCCATGAGCCGTTAGGTCACCCATGGTTAAGGGCAGTTGAAGGATGACGGAAGGGCTGGCAGTGTACCTCACAACTGAACACCACGAGTCATCTTCAATGCCACGATTCATTAGGTGTGTCCTAGTCAGCAGTTAGTTAAGGATTAAATGTTATTGGGCAGTGAAAGTCACGAGTGGTGGCCACGAGTCATGCTCACCAATGACGAATCATTAGGTCCCTCATGGGTACCCTTAGAGGAAAACCTGTACTTAACGACTCCTAACCACGAGCCATGGTCCATGGCAACGACTCGTCCACTTCCCCATTGGGACTGGCAGACTTTTTTGCTCCACGAGTTTATTAAGGGCTTTTCCGTAATTCCTATAATCCTAAGGCCTAAACTACATCGTTTTAAGTTATGAATAGTGAGTTTTAACAGGGGCAAGTTCTTTCTAAGTTGTTCCTATTCATGCATGCAAGTGTAGAAGTCTAGAGAGGTGATCAAGCTCAATTTCTTCAAAGTTCTTCTCAATTCTACTTTGGGCAATCAAGGGAGTTGTAGAATCAGTTCTCGTCAGGTATATAGGGTTATGAATGGTTGAAATTGTTCACACCCATGCCTAATTCCTCTCTAATCCATGAAATTCTATTGATAATTCTATGGGGTTTTATTCCAATTCTTATGAAATCCTTATGATCTATCTATGGGTTAATCCTTCTTATGTATAAATTTATGCTTTATGAATCATGGGAGGATTTTATAACTATTTTAATTATAAACTTATGGATTTAAATTTCTACAAAACTATGCCCAATTATGCATGTTTATGAAAAGTCAAGCTATGATCTCATGATGATTTTAATCTTAACTAGCCCAATTATGATTTATGCTTTATGATTTGATTTCTCTCAAGTACTTATGATGAATTTATGAAATGTCAAGTTTATACATGTTTTACAAGTATGCATGGATTTCATGATTGATGGATTTATGACTCTTGGCCAATTCATGGGCCCTTGTTCATGGCTAATCATGTATTAAAAAGGGGAATCGATGATGTTATTACTTATTTGTCCATGAACCTTATGAATGATTTTATGGTTAGTAAACGAGCCTAATGTGCATATTTTTGGGAACAGTGTCTACCACCGAGTAGCCCGGCGTTCAAAGGACTACACCGGTGTCTCAGAACTATGTGCCATCATAGGTTTATTTATATATATTCCAATACTAGTGGATCCCATCTTCGTGATATCACATACTACACGTCCCTTTCCTGGCAACCCTGGGACGACTCTGCCTACTTGAGTGAGATAGTTGGGGCATCATGTAAGGCTCTACCAAGATGGTGTCTTTTATGAAGAGTCCTCCCATTGTTCCTTATGATTTATGCATGGTTCTTATTATATAGTTTGGCTCAAGTCATGTTTAATAAAGCTTTTCTCTTATGATTATGATAATGAATGATTTTTGAATATTTTGAAAACCTTGAGCCTTATGTTGACATTACGACATTTACGTTATGATCATGTTGTCCCACTCTTATGAACTTTTATGTATTTGGACTATCCATTTTACTTACCTTGCATACTCGATACATTCCATGTACTGACCGCATACTCTATGTTGTATCGTCTCATGATACAGGTCCGAGGGATCTTTCTCAACAACATCCTTAGTCCCTACTCTCCCACTTAAACCTATCCGGTTAGCATCAGTGAGTCCTCATCCTCTGAGGACATTCAGTATCCGAGGTTGTTATGTCTCTCTTCAGTTTCCAACTTTTCGGGTTAGTTGGGGGTGTTGTCCCATCAACTCATCAGATATGTTAGAGGCTTTCAGATTTTGCATAATAATCGGCTTGTCATGTATGATGTTAATTCCGGTTCTTATGTTATGTTATGTTTAGACTTTTGCTTTAAACCTTCCTCTTTTATTGATTGATTTAGATGTTTGTTCATGCCATGGGTTGACTTGGAGTCTCTCGGGGCTCCCTGTCTTGTAACTCGATTCGGGCCTATGTTCGGATCGTGACAAACTTGATATCAGAGCAATAGGGTTTGAAGTGTCCTAGGGTGTCTGAAAGCCGCGTTAAGTAGAATCTTCTTCATGGGTGTAAAGCGCGCCGAACTTATGATGAAAAGGCTATGAGATGTTTAGGAAATGTTCACTTCTTTCATGAATCTATCTCATTATATGAGTTGAGCCCTCTCCATTCCTCTAACTCGTGCCATACGCGTGTGCAGAAACATGTCTTCTCAGAACAACAACGTGAGTCAACCAGTCCCACCAACTCTAATGGATCCATGCAAGTTACAGATGCAGAACTCAGGACTTCCCTCAGAGTGTTGATACGGGCCATGATCACCCAGCCTAACCAGTAGACTATCACATCAGTGAACCCTACTAGGGTTCAAGAACTCACTATGAGAAGCCCGTCTAAGTTTGGTGATTCCCTTATGGGTGGAAAGTGTAATGGGAAAGAGAGGGATAACAAAAGGCCCAGGACCAAAGACTTGGAGAGTTTCCTGCAAGGGTCGATTAGTGAGAGTCGCTCTTCGCCTCGTCAGAGGTCTCTAGCTCAAGTTCGTGGATACAAGCCCCGTGTGAGGTAGATTACTTGCCTGATTTACGGGCGCTACGAGAAGAACCACCTAGGAAAGTGCTTGGAAAGTTTAGATGTTTGCTTCTATTTTGGCCATGCCCGTTCATAAACATAGAGATTTCTCTTTATCCAAGCAAGACGACCAGAGAGGTCGCGCCCTGGCCACCCCATCAGTAGCCCCGTCCATTTGGCCAGCTTGCCAAAAGTGTGGTAGACACCACCCGGGAAGGTATTAGATTGGAAAGGATGCTTGTTTCGGGTGCGGTAAGCCCAGACACAGACTCGAGGATTGCTCTTCTGTTAGAATTGGTGACGGTAGAGCTCGTGCCCAAGATATCAAGTCTGTAGCCCACCCATCTCAGCAACACAGGTTACTAAGATCAAGTGGAAGTCAACCTCAGAGATATTCCCAGGTATGTTATAAGACTTACTATCGAACCTACCATGATTTCTAGTTCCGAGAACCACTGTACGAGGTACAAGAACCCTTTGCGCATTTTAATATGAGATTTATTTCATGGAAGGTAGGGAAATGGTAAGTAAAGGGCCAAGTCAAGTCTTGAGTTTTCTAGTAAGGAAATTTTATAAATAGTATCTGGGGGTAGTCCATCCATTCCCCTTTAGATGTCTCCCTTATGTTTTGCTCGATGCTACGCTCAACTCATTCTTATGTTCAGAACCCTAAGATGATAGGTAACCTCTTCAGTCAGCGATCCCAATATTACCCATTCAGCTTCATGTCATGACCCTCATTATGTATGTTAACTCATGTCTGTTAGAACGCTCAGCTCTATGAACTCAGCCCCTAAGATTTTCCTTATCGGCTCATAAGATCGTGCTATATAAGGTATATACCCAGCTTAGATTTCTTAAATGATTCTTGCTCATGATTCCGTTACTCTAGACCCTATGGATGTTCCCCATGATGGAGTTGATGGTTAAAATGGGTAAGTTCAAGGTAACTCCCTATCCCTGCCATAGGTGCTCGGTATGTAGAAGTCCAAGAAGTGTGGTTATTAGCCAAGCCTGGGAGTGTAACAACATGCATGGTTATTTTTGATTGTTGATCCATTTCACTAGGTTGAACCTTTCCATATCTTCATTTTGTTGTTCATGACTTGTGGAGGTAGATGACACTGTTTTCGAGATGATCTAATAAAGATCGGGTGAGATTTTTGATTTTGGAGGGTTTGAGGTTTGAGAGGTTGACCAGAGTCAACACTTCAGGTTAACGAGCTCAAATTGGGATTCTGAAAGCGCTGCTGGTTCTGAATGGTGATTTATGATTTAGTTGCGTAGTTTGCATTGATTTCGATTTGATTCGGGAGGTATTTGAACTTTTGGTTGAAATTATGAGCTTTGAGGAGGCTAAGTTTGACCACGGTCAACTTTCGATCCAATCGACCTTATATTAGTAACTTGTTGATTCCAACTGATCTGGAATTTGTTTTATGATTAAATTGCATGTTTGGGTTGTGACCAGGGGATTCCAAATGAGTTTCGGGTGGATTTGAACGTTTTCCATATTTGGCATGATCTTAAGCATAAAAGGAGAAAACTCAAAGGTTCAGGACTTCAAAATTCTTAGCATGAATTGTGGGAGTTTGTCTTGTTGACTTGACGGATTGTTGTGTCGTCATTCAGAACAGATGAAAATCATCCTTGTTGACAGATGTATTGCTAGAAAGGACGAGGACCCTATTTTGGTAAAAAATGAAGGAAGCCATCCAGAATTAGAAGGTAGAGGTCTTCTCCAAAGGGGGAGATGGTGTGCTTCGATATCAGGGTCATCTGTGTGTTCCAGATGTTGGTGATTTGAGAGATCGAATGTTGCACGAGGCTCAAGGTACAAGTTATTCGATACTTCCAGGTGCCACCAAGATGTACTGTGACCTACGGGAAGTCTATTGTTGGAATGGCATGAAGAAGGACAAGCAGAATTTGTGGCTAACTGCCCCAATTGTCAACAGGTGAAGGTTGAGCATCAAAGACTAAGTGGTATGCTTTATGATATCAGTATTCCTACTTGGAAGTGGGAGGAGATCTATATGAACTTTATCACAAGTTTGCCTCGTACTCAGTAACAGTACGAATCCATTTGGGTGTTGGTGGACAGGTTGACCAAAGCTGCTCATTTTCTACCAGCCAAAACTATTGATTCAGTGGAGGATTATGCCAAAGTAGATATTCGAGAGCTATTTCGGTTGCATGGAATGCCCTTGTCCATCACATCATATAGAGGTACTCAGTTTACCTCTTAGTTTTGGAGGTCATTTCAAAAGGGACTTGGTACTCAAGTTAAACATAGCACAACATTTCACCCGCAAATGGATGGTTAGGTGGAGCGGACTATTCAGACTCTCAAGGAGATGTTGAGAGCGTGTGTAATTTACTTCAAAGGTAGTTGGGACGATCATTTGCCTCTCATTGTGTGTTCGTATAACAAAAACTACTATTCCAACATTCAAATGGCTCCATTTGAGGAACTCTATGGGCTGAGATATAGATCGCCTATTGGTTTTTTGAAGTTGGTGAAGCTGCGATGATAGGACTAGATTCCATCCATGAGGCCATAGAGAAAGCTAAGCTGATACGGGATAGGTTGAAGACTGCTCAAAGTCACCAAAAGTCCTATGTGGATGTGAGGAGGAGAGAACTTGAGTTTGAAGTCGACGATTGGGTGTTCCTAAAGGTGTCTCCCATGAAGGGAGTGATGAGGTTTGGGAAAAAAGAAAAACTCAGTCCCCGTTATGTTGGCCCATACCGGATAGTGAAACGTGTTGGCAAGGTGGCATATAAATTTGTGTTGCCCTCAGAATTTTCTTACATTCATCCTTTTTTTCATGTATCGTTATTAAAGAAGTGTTTGGGTGATCCATCTCTAGTTGTTCTGGTGGACAGTGTCGGTGTGAAAGGAAGCCTTAGTTATGAAGAGGTTCCGGTGGAGATACTGGATCGGCAGGTTCGATAGCTAAGGAACAAAGAAGTTGCTTCAGTTAAAGTTTTATGGAGGAGTCAGCATGTTGATGGAGCTATGCGGGAAGCCGAAACAAATATAATGGCTAGATACCCACATCTAATCCTATCCGGCTAAGTTCCAGCTTGAGGTATTTGTTTTTGCCCTTAATACTCTATTCAGTTTCACGTTTGATTCATGTGTTCCAGTTTTTTTTCATGTCAAAGCATGTATGTATGATTTGTGAATTCAGTTCAGTCATGTAGTTCAAATCAAAGTCCGTCATTCCGTCAATTTTCAGCTCGTATGATAAGTATTTGCGCATAATGATTGTGTTTCTCTGCTTCTATGTATGATTTTGAACATTCGAGGATGAATGTTCCCAAGAGAGAGATATTGTAATGCTCAGGAAATCCTAAGACCAGACCTGGGAGTTGAAAATAATAAAACATGATTTTCTGCACTAGGTCACAGAACGAGTCATCTTGTGACCCGTCAGGATTACCACGAGTCGTTAAGTGACTCGCGGTGAGGAGTTTTTACTTATTTGGAAATTTTCATGTTGGGGTGACCATGGGTGTGACCACAAGCTGTAGTCAGCACGAGCCGTTAGGTCACCCATGGCCAAGGACAGTTGAGGGTTGAAGGAAGGGCCGGCTGTGTACCTCATAACTAGAAACCTCCAGTCATGGTCAATGCCACGATTCGTTAGGTGAGTCATGGTCAGCAGTTGGTTAAAGATTAAATGTTTTTGGGCAGAGAAAGTCACAAGAGGTGACCACAAGTCGTGGTCACCAGTAACAAATCATTAGGTCCCTTGTGGGGACCCTTTGAGGAAAACTGGCAGTGTACTTAAAGGCTCCTGACCATGAGTCGTGGTCCATGGCAACGACTCGTCCAGTTCCCCATTGGGACTAGCAGTCTATTTTTGTTTGCAAGTTTATTAAGGGCTTTTCCATAATTTCTATGATCCTAACGCTTAAACTACGTCGTTTTAAGCTATGAATAGTGTGTTTTAAGAGGGGTAAGTTCATTCTAATCTGTTCCTATACATGCATGCAAGTGTAGAAGTCTTGAGAGGTGATCATGCTCAATTTCTTCCAAGTTCTTCTCAATTTTTCTATGGGCAATCAGGGGAGTTGTAGAATCAGTTCTTCTCAGGCATGTAAGGTTATGAATGGGTGAAATTGTTCACACCCATTCCCAACTCCTCTCTAATCCATGAAATTCAATTGATAATTCTATGGGATTTATCCTAATTCTTATGAAATCCTTATGATCTATTTATGCGTTAATCCTTCTCATGTATAAATTTATGCTTTATGAATCATGGGCGGATTTTATAACTATTTATATTATAAACTTATGGATTTAAATTTCTACATAACAATGCCCAATTATGCATGTTGATGAAAAGTCAAGCTATGATCTCATGATGATCTTAATCTTAACTTGCCCAATTATGATTTATGCTTTATGATTTGATTTCTCTCAAGTACTTATCATGGATTTATGAAATGTCAAGTTTATACAGGTTTTACAAGTATGCATGGATTTCATGATTGATGGATTTATGACTCTTGGCCAATTCATGGGTCGTTGTTCATGGCTAATCATGTATCTAAAATGGGGATCGATGATGTTATTATTTATTTGTCCATGAACCTCATGAATGATTTTACGGTTACTATATGAGCTTAATGTGCATGTTTTTGGGAGAAGTATCTAGCACCGAGTAGCCCAGAGTTCAAAGGACTACGCCTGTGTCTAAAAACTATGTGCCACCGTAGGTTTATTTATATATATTCCACTATTAATGGATCCCCTCTTCGTGATATCACATACTGCACGTCCCTTGCTTGGCAAGCCGAGGAAGACTCTGCCCACTTGAGTGACATAATAGGGGCATCATGTAAGGCTCTACCATGATGGTGTGAGTTATGACCACTCCTCCCACTATTCCTCATGATTTATGTATGGTTATGATTATATACTTTGGCTCAAGTCATGTTTAATAAAGCTTTTCTCTTATGATTATGATGATGAATGATTTTCGAATGTTTTGAAAACCTTAAGCCTTATGTTTACATTATGATATTTACATTATGATCACGTTGTCCCACTTTTATGAGCTTTTATGTATTTTAACTATTCGTTTTACTTACCTTACATACTCGGTACATTTCACATACTCACCGCCTACTATGTTGTATCGTCTTATGATACAGTTCTGAGGGATCTTTCTCAGGAACTTCTTAGCCCCTACTCTCCCACTTAGACCTGTCCAGTATCAGTGAGTCCTCATACTCTGAGGACATTCAGTATCCGTGGTTGTTATGTCTCTCTTCAGTTTCCAACTTGTCGGGTTAGTTGGGGGTGTTGTCCCATCAACCCATTAGATATGTTAGAGGCTTTTAGATTTTGCGTAATAATCGGCTTGTCATGTATGATGTTAATTCCAATTCTTATGTTATGTTATGTTTAGACTTCTGCTTTAAACCTTCCTCTTTTATTGATTGAGTTAGATGTATGCTCATGCCATGGGTCGACTTGGAGTCTCTCGGGGCTCCCTATCCCGTATCTCGATGCGGGCCTATGTTCGGATCGTGACAAACTTGGTATCAGAGCAATAAGGTTTGAAGTGTCCTAGGGTGTCTGAAAGCCGCGTTAATTAGAGTCTTCTTCATGGGTGTGAAGTGCGCCACACTTATGAAGAAAAGGCTACAAGACATTTAGAAAATGTTCCCTTCTTTCATGACTCTATCTCGTGCTATGAGTTCACCCTCTCCATTCCTCTAACTCGTGCCATACGCCTGTGCAGAAACATGTCTTCTCAAAACAACAACGGGAGTCAGCCAGCCCCACCAACTCCAATGGATCCCATGCAAGTTACGGATGCAGAACTCATGACCATCCTCAGAGTGTTAATACGGGCCATGATCACCCAGCTTAACCAGCAGACTATCGCATCAGTGAACCCTACCGGAGAGGCGGTAGCTACTTGGTTTCAAGAACTCGCGAAGAGAAGCCCGTCTTAGTTTGGTGATTCGCATATGGGTGGACAGTTGAAGGGGAAAGAAAGGGAGAAAAAAAGGTGCAGGACAAAAGACTTGGAGAGTTTCCAGTATGGGTCGAGTAGTGGGAGTCGCTCTTAACCCCGTTAGAGATATCTAGCTCAAGTTTGGGGATACAAGCCCCAGGTGAGGGAGATTACTTACTCGGTTTGGGGGCGTTACGGGAAGAACCACCTAGGAAAGTTCTTGGCAGGTTTTGATGTTTGCTTCTATTGTGGCCAGCCCAGTTATAAACACAGAGATTGCCCTTCAGCCAAGCGAGACGGCCAGAGCGGCCATGCCCTAGCCACCCCTTCAACAGCCTCATCTAGTTGGCCAGCTTACCAAAAGTGTGGTAGACACCACGCGGGAAGGTGTTTGTTTGGAAAGGATGCTTGTTTAGGGTGCGGTATGCTCAAACACAGACTCGGGGATTGCTCTTCTGTTAAATAGGGTGATGGTGGAGCTCGTGCCCCAGCTATCAGGTCTACAGCCCGCCATCTCAGCAGCACATGTTTCCAAGAGCAAGTGACAGTCAGCCTCAGAGGTAGTCCCAGGTATGTTATAAGACTTCCTATCGAACCTACCATGATTGCTAGTTCCGAGAACTACTGTACGAGGTACAAGATCCCTTTTTGCATTTAAATATGAGTGAAGGGCCAAGTCAGGTCTTGAGTTTTCTAGTAAGGCAAATTTATAAATAGTATCTAGGGTAGTCCATCCATTCCCCTTTAGATGTTTCCCTTATGTTTCGCTCGATGTTGCGCTCAACTTGATTATGTTCGGAACCCTAAGATGATAGGTAACTCTATCAATCAGCGATCCCAATATTACCAATTCAGCTTCATGTCACGACCCTTGTTATGTATGTGAACTCATTTCTCTTAGCATGCTCAGCTCTATGAACTCAGCCCCTAAGATTTGCCTTATCGGCTCATAAGATCGTGGTATATCATGTATATGCCCAGCTTAATTTCTTAAGTGATTCATGCTCATGATTCCCTTACTCTAGACCTTATGGATGTTGCCTATGATGGAGATGATGGTTAAAATGGGTAAGTTCGAGGTAACTCCCGATCCCTGCCATAGGTGCCCAGTATGTAGAAGTCCAGTGTTATACCCCGGAAGCCCAAAGATCATACCCTGGAGTTGGAATGGGGAAAATGTGAAGATTGTTGCTGCATACTCTGGACGAGTCATGAGATGACTCGTGAGGACAGCCCACGAGTCGTCAGGTGACTCATGGGGAATGCCTGGGTTTTGAGAGGAGTCTTGGAAGAGTTGAGACCCCACGGGCGAGACCACGACTCGTGGTGAGGACCCACGATTCGTGGGGTGAGTCGTTAGCAAGCCTGGAGAAGATTGTTCAAAGTCAAGGCAGTATACTTCATGAGTGGTGACCATGAATCGTGGTTACCAATAACGAGTCATGAAGTGACCCATTACGGGACCAAGAGAATAGATGAGGCAGTGCAGTTAACGAGTGAAGTAACGAGTCGTGCCCCCTAGTAACGAGTCATCAGGTTACCCTTTAGGGCCACCTGGCAGTTATTTTTTGCGAATTTAGTAAGGGCCCTTTTGTAATTCCTAAGTTTTTAAATTCTAAACTATGACATTTTGGGGTATGAATAATGGCCTTTTATGGAGTTAAGTTCAGATTGCTCATTTTCCATCCATGCATGCAAAGTAGAAGAGATTTGAGAGGGTGATTGATAACGCTCAAACCACACTTCTAACTAATGTACTAAGCAGACATTGTCCATAAAGAACCCAACTTAGAGGTTGAGGTCGACCCCACAGGGAATATGGAAGATCTACATTACAGCCAGTAAGTGAACTTGTATGATAATTACTTCACAATTGGGGGATTGTAATAATAATCAATAGTAAAACCAAAGCAGCTGTCAAGATTATGGTTGTGAATCAATAATTAAAGGATAACTAGGGTTTGTGTTCCCCATGGATTCACAACAACTTTAGGTATACACTCGTGATCTTCACCAATACTTGCTTACAAAATTGATGACTTAGGTTCATTCAAACGATCGACCAATCCCTATTGAATGACTATACTCAATTACTCGACCAAGTCTCATGAGCGTTTCCAAGCCAACCATTATCACTAAGTTCTAGATATAACTATCCTGCGACCACAGCTCAAGTTAATACAATGATCATCAAGATTGAGGCTCCGATGTAATTCTCTTTTCCTAATCTCTACCTCTTCGACCAAAGAAAGTAAAGAATTCGGGAACTTGCTAACATTGTGCACCGCTAAGAATCATTAAAGCATGAAGAGAATACAATATAAGTAATTAGTATTGGTTTTAGACTCACTTTGTGCAACCCTAACTTATTAATCCACCATGTTCCCACAACCCTTGCTATGAAGGTTTTAGCCTCTCATAGTTCCAAGGTTGTGGAGTGTGTTCATGATTAAAGACATAAAAACAATACTTAAAGATATGATTGAGAAAAACACTTCCTTTAATTAATCCCCAAAATCTTGAAGAACAAGTAGCAAGAACAATATGAATTCAAGAAAGGTTGACCACAAGGTTGAATCAACTCTATTCTCTCTTTCAAATATGTAAAATTATCTACTATAATGTTTTTCAACTAAAACTAATTCTTCTCCCTGTCCTCTCTGAAAAATAAAACATAAAACATATTTATATAGACCTAAGAATCCTTTTCCTAGGATAACAGGGTGATTTTCCATATCTGGGGCCGACCTCATCATGGATCATCCTACAACTTGTAGGTGCATCCTACGCTCCGTGGCAGCATCTCATGGTTTGGATTGTTGGCTGATTTTTGGCTAAGTGTCGAGCCAAGGTACGATTAGTACCTCCTTCCTACGACTCGTACCAGGCTACCTTGGCTTGATTCTGAATTTTTGCAATTTGTCTGAAGCACACCATGACCGGTATGGTACGACTCGTACCAAGCTCTCACGGGTCGTGGTATCCTCTCGTACTGAAAATCAGCCTCTTGTGCAATTCTTCTGGAGTTCATCACGACTTCCTTTACCACGACTCGTACAAGATTGGTACGATCTGTGGCAAGACTCATAGGTTCATTCTTCCAGCTTCAGCCTTCTGCTTCTTATCACAGCAATCAGTACGACTCGTAGGTCCATCCTATGGATCGTACTGTGGACTGCATTTTTACCCTTTTTTGCACACTTTTAGCTTCCTTTTTCAAATTTACACTCCAACACCCATTTATCCTGAAATCAAAGGAAAAGTGCCTCATATCCACATAAATACAGCTAAGTCCATGCTATTTTCTTAGTTTTGAGCATCAATAGTGCTGTAAATCCATAGCACATCAACACCCTTAACTTAAGACTTTTGCATGTCCTCAGGCAAAGAAAAAGAAAAACTAAACACAACTCTCAACTAGAAAATACACTTAAGATACTACAGCCAACACTCAAACAAATTTTTGCACTCTCTATATACACTCTATTGACCCTTCTTCATAGAACATCATTAGTAATGCATTACAAGCAACATCAAAACATCATATACAGGGATCAAGACATGTCATCTAGCTATCAACAGGTAATCAATTCATCACCAATGCTTTTTACACAGACCAATGGTAAAACCAAACATAACCCACGTACCCTCGCACAAATGAAGTCCCCACTCAGATATGAAGTATCAAACCCAACATGGGACTAGGCAAGTGAAGCACTCACTCTCACAATGAAATTTGCAAGTATTATGCATCAGATACCATAGGCTTGCCCTTATTTTCTCTGCTTTGGTTTGTTAGATGGTCAAGTTAGGATCATTATAGGACTTGATATGGCTTGTAATGTAGGCTTAGAGTTGGACATGATAAAGATGAGAGATTTTATTAGTGATTATCCCTTCCTTGACACTACATACATTGGCTACTCCATCTACCTATTTCACCCTTCACTCTTTCATTTTCCTTTCTTTCCTTTTTACCCCATTTTAAGAATATTTGCATGGGTGAGGTGATTTTTTCGCATTTTTCAAACAACTTCAAGCTTTTATGAATTTTTCTTTTTCAAGATTCTCAATATTTTCAGCTCTTTTACTTGTCCACCTCACCATACCTCATTTTCACCATATTTTCTCTTTTCTCTTCTCTTCTTTTCTTTTCCTTTCTCCTGCTCCCACCATTTATGCACCCCTACGCTATCCACCCTCAACTTAAGAATTTTGCTTGTGTTGAGGTTCACAATATCCAAGGAAGGACCAGGGCCAAAATAGGTTCATTATAAACAAATGGGTATGTGAGTCAAAGAAATATGGTCTATTAAGGCTCAAAATTGGGATCAAGGGATTCATGAAACTTTGGTAGGGCAATATAGGCTAAAAGTAAGCTAAAACAAAAATGTCCTATGATCATATCCTAACCAACCGTCCTTAACCTATGCAGAGACCAACCAGGCAGGTTCTAGATCCTCAACAACACACTGCAATGAATACTAAAACCTCACTAACACATGGTACATCAACTATTTTTACTTCACCTGTCTGGTTCATACATAGCTTAACAAGAATAACTACTATTAATAACCAAATAACATAAAAAGATCCACAAAAATCATGCATGTTGTTAAAAATACATAGAATAAATTTTGAACAGGGTCAATTTTTCAAAAATAAAAATAAAACTAGTGCATTTCTATTTGCTGAGTATTCCTAAGTTACTTTCTAATCAAACAAAAATCACAACTAAAGAAAAATCCTAACACACACCGATTCTACTAGATAGCATGCCCAAGGAAAAAGAAGCATGACAACAAAAACCCTCAGACGAACAAAATTCCCAAAAATACAAGTACACCCCCTCCCCCTTTTGAAAAAGTGAGCTTCGTCCCCGAAGCATAAGCTATAAGCATGTACATACCTGTGGCTACTCAGACTTCGCCTTCCATGGGTTGCCTCATATGCAGCGCCTGATTTAACATTGCAGCACAACATGACTTTTGTAACTTCTCAAGCATCATCAAGGTATACTTCCTCTACTCTTTTCAATTCGTCTTCATCTCCTAGATACACTTTTATTCTTTGCCCATTTACTTTGAATCTTTTTCCCTCTTTGTTCTCAAGTTCCACTACACCATATGGAGACACCTGCACTACTCTGTAAGGTCCCATCCATCTAGATTTCAACTTTTTAGGATGTAGCCGGAGTCTTGAGTTAAATAATAATACCAAGTCACCTGGGCTAAACTCCCTTCTTGTGATCTTTTTTTTCATGATAGATCTTCATTCTTTCTTTATAAATGGTTGCACTCTCATAAGCCTTAAGTCGGAATTCATCCAACTCATTAAGATGATTCAATCTTAGCTTGGCAGCTTTGTTCCAATTCATGTTTAGCATTTTCAGTACCCATAATGCCTTGTTCTCTAATTCAACTGGTAAGTGGCATGCTTTACCATAAACCAGCTGGTAAGGTGATGAACCAATGGGGGTCTTCTATACTGTTTGGTAAGCCCATAGTGAATCATCAAACTTCCTTGCCCAATCTGTCTGGCCCATGTTTACTGTCTTGGCTAGAATGATATTGATTTCTCAAGTAGAAACTTCTACCTTCCCACTCGAATGAGGGTGGTAAGGTGTGGCTACCTTGTTCTTGACACCGTATTTCTCCAATAAAGTTTTGAAGAGGCGATTGTAGAAGTGCGATCTACTATCACTGATTATAGCTCTGGGAGTGCCAAACCTGGAAAAGATATGCTTTCGGAGGAATGTTGTAACACTCTTGCCTTCATTGTTCAGTAGTGCAACAACCTCCACCCATTTGGAGACATAATCCACAGCCACAAAAATGTATCTCATATGAGCTAATGAATGGGCCTATGAATTCAATGCCCCACACAACAAATAGTTCTACCTCCAAAATTGGGGTTAGTGGAAACTCATGTTTATGGGTAATATTTCCTTGCCTTTGGCACTGACGCACGACTTGGCAAGGTCATATGTGTCTTGATGAATAGTTGGCCAGTAATACCCGCATTGAAAAACTTTATGTGTTGTTCTAGTGCCACTGTGATGACCCCCCACAGGAGATGAATGACATGCCTCCATAGTTCTCAGCATCTCCACTTCTGGAACACACCTACGAATGATCCCATCTGCGCAAATGCGAAATAAATATGGCTCATCCTAGTAATACCATCGGACATCAAATAAGAACTTCTTTTTCTGGTGAGGAGTCAGGTCTGCTGGCATGATATCGCCAACCAAGTAGTTAGTTATCTCAGCAAACCAAGGTATCAAGTCCTGTGATGCTGCTAATACCTGCTCGTCTGGGAATGCATCATTGATCTCAACCTCCATCTGCTCCTTTGCTTCAGTCTCATGTCTGGATAAATGATCTGCCACCTGGTTTTCTGTTCCCTTCCGATCCTTCACTTCAAATTCAAATTCCTGGAGCAAGAGTACCCACAAAATCAATGTAGGTTTGGCATCCTTTTTAGATATCGGGTACCTTAATGCAGCGTAGTTTGTGTGAATGATCACCTTGGTTCCGAGAAAATATGCTCGATATGTTTCAAATTTAAAGACCACTGCCAGTAGTTCCTACTCCGTGACTATATGATTTTTTTGGGCGGTATTGAGTGTCTTTCTAGCATAATAGATTGGATGAACAATCTTTGCTCTCCTTTGGCCTAGAACAACACCAAGAGCAACACCACTAGCGTCACACAATACCTCAAAGGGAAGAGACCAATCTGGATCTATGATGATAGGAGCAGTAGTGAGCTTTTCTGTCAGGAACTCAAAAGCTTTTATACATACCTCATCGAATATGAACTTTACCTCTTTCTCCAGTAGTTTGCATAATGGCTGTGCTATTTTTGAAAAATCCTTGATAAAGCGCCAGTAGAATCCTGCATGCCCTAAAATGCTTCTAACCCCTTTAATGGAAATAGGGGGTGGCAATCCTGATATAACTTCAATTTTTTCCTTATCCACCTCAATCCCCTTTCCCGAGATTTTATAGCCCAGCACTATTCCCTCTTTAACCATGGAATGACATTTTTCCCAGTTTAGGACCAGATTGGTTTCCTCACATCTTTTTAGCGTTCTGCCCAGATGCTCAAGGCATGACTCAAATGACTCACCTACAACTGAGAAATCATCCATAAATACTTCGATGGTGTGTTCCACCATTTCTAAAAATATGGACATTATACAACGTTGGAAGGTGGTTGGTGCATTACACAGCCCGAAGGGCATTCTTTTGAAAGAAAAGGTCCTATATGGACAGGTAAAGGTTGTCTTCTCCTAATCTTCTGGAGCAATAGTGATCTGATTATACCCTGAATATCCGTCAAGAAAGTAGTACCATCCTCAACCTGCCAGTCTATCAAGCATCTGATCCAGGAATGACAATGGAAAATGATCCTTCTGGGTGCAGTGATTGAGTTTCCTATAGTCCATGCATACATGCCATCCAGACTGGTTGTGTCGGTATCAACTTATTCTTTGCATTGGGCACCACTATGATCCCTCCCTTCTTTGTGACGCACTGAACAGGACTTACCCATTGATTGTCTGCTATGGGATATATTACCCCAGCGTCTAGCCACTTGATAATCTCTTTTTTACCACTTCTTGCATGGGTGGGTTCAGGTGGCGCTGATGCTCTATACTTGGCTTACAATATGGTTCCAGCTGGATCTTATGGGTGCATATGCTTGGTGGGATTCCGGTGATATTAGCTATGGTCCAGCTAATTGCCTTCTTGTATCTTTTCAATATGTTGACTATAGCTTCCACCTGCTGATCTGATAGGTTTGCTGTAACTATAATTGGCAAAGTGTTGTATTCTCCAAGGAATGCATACTTGAGATGTAGAGGTAGTGCTTTCAGCTCAAGGATTGGTGGTACCTCCACATATGGCTTGGCCGGTGGTGTTGAATGGTTCCTTAGATCCAGGTCTAAATTCTTTGGGCTGAAGCTATATGACCCTATCCCATTTAAAGAATTGACAGCCTCTGTGTATTCTGGGCTCCCGTTGTCTCCATAATTCATTATCACAGCTACCAATGTATCATTATCACAATTCCTTCCACTAAGGTTGGCAGCTGATCATGTTCCATCCTGAGTCTTTGAGTGGAGGATTTATCCCTCGATGAAAACCTGAGGAAGTCACAAAAGAATAACAAAGAAAAACAAAGGAAAAAACATAAAAAGTAGAGTAACTACCAACAAGTCAAATACAAGCTAATAGCCTAGTCTTAGCCGTACTTCCCGAAAACTGGCCACTTTTTGATAATGCTCAAACCACACTTCTAACTGAAGTATGAAGCAAATGTTGTCAATAAAGAACCCAACTTAGAGGTTGAGGTCGACCCCACAGGGAATATGGAAGATCTAGATTACAGCCGGTAAGTGAACTTGTGTGATAGTTACTTCACAATTGGGAGGATTCTAATAATTATCAATAGTAAAAACAAAGCAGCTATCAAGATTATGGTTGTGAATCAATAATTAAAGGATAACTAGGGTTTGTGTTCCCCAAGGATTCATAATAGCTTTAGGTATACACTCGTGATCTTCACCAATACTTACTTACAGAACTGATGGCTTAGGTCATTCAAACGATCGACCAATCCCTATTGAATGACTATACTCAATTACTCGACCAAGTCTCATGAGCATTTCCAAAATAACCGTTATCACTAAGTTCTAGATAAAACTATCCTGCGACCACAGCTCAAGTTAATACAATGATCATCAAGATCAAGGCTCCATTGTAATTCTCTTTTCCTAATCTCTACCTCTTCGACCAAAGAAAGTAAAGAATTCGGGCACTTCCTAACGTTGTACACCACTAAGAATCATTAAACCATGAAGAGAATACAATATATGTAATTAGTATTGGTTCTAGACTCACTTTGTGCAACCCTAGCTTGTTAATCCACCATGGTTCCCACAATCCTAGTTTTGGAGGTTTTAGCCTCTCATAGTTGCAAGGTTTTGGAGTGTGTTCATGGTTAAAGACAAAAAAATAATACTTACAAATATGATTGAGAAAAACACTTCCTTTAATTAATCCGCAAAATCTTGGAGAACAAATAGCAAGAACAATATGAATTCAAGAAAAGGTTGTTCACAAGGTTGAACCAACTCAATTCGCTCTTTCAAAGATGTAAACTTATCAACTACAATGTTTTTCAACTAAAACTAATTCTTCTCCCTGTCCTCTTTGAAAAATAAAACGTAAAACGTATTTATATAGACCCAAGAATCCTTTTCCTAGGCTAACGGGGCGATTTTCCATATCTGGTGCCGACCTCGTCACGAATCATCCTACGACTCGTAGGAGCATCCTATGGTCTGTGGCAGCATCTCGTGGTTTGGATTGTTGGCTGATTTTTGGCTAAGTGTCGGGCCAAGGTACGATTGGTACATCCTTCCTACGACTCGTACCAGGCTCTCTTGGCTTGATTCTAAATCTTTGCAATTTGTCTGAAGCTCACCACGACCGATCTGGTACGACTCGAACCAAGCTCTCATGGGTCGTGGTATCCTCTCGTACTGAAAATCATCCTCTTATGCAATTCTTCTTGAGTTCATCATGACTGCCTTACCAAGACTCATACAATCTTGGTACGATCTGTGGAAAGACTCGTAGGTTCATTCTTCTAGCTTCAGCCTTCTGCTTCTTACCACAGTCATCAGTACAACTTCTAGGTCCATCCTATGGATCGTACTGTGGACTGCATTTTTACCCTTTTTTGCACACTTTTAGCTTCCTTTTTCAAATTTACGCTCCAATACCCATTTATCCTGAAATCAAAGGAAAAGTGCCTCATATCCACATAAATACACCTAAGTCCATGCTATTTTCTTAGTTTTGAGCGTCAATAGTGCTGTAAATCCACAACACATCAGTGATCAAGCTAGAAATCTTCAATTTCTTTCAATCTTCTTTTGGGAATTCAAGGGAAAGTAAGATTCATCCTCCATCCAGTATGCAGGGTTAGGGATGGGTGTTTCCATTCACACCCATGCCCATTCTCTATTAATTTATGAAAATCTATCAAAGATCTCATGGGGTTTTGAATTCAATTTTGTGAAAATCTAATGATTTGCTAATGGGTTTTTTTATGATTAATGAGTTACATCATATATTACGGATTTTGATCATAGTTTACTATTTATTTTACTTATAAAATTATTGATTTCGATTCTACTCAATTAACCCTAATTATGCATGATCTATGATGAATCGATTTATGATCTTCTCTTCAATTGTTGATGTTTATGAACCAGCATAATTTATAATTTGAAATATGGATTTATTCAAATTCCCAACATGATGTGGTCCTTTACAAGTTATATGTATGATCTTCAAGTATGCATGGGCCTTATGATTTATGAACTGTTGATGATGAAAAGCATGTTTTCAAGTTAGCCATGTTGATAAGCATGATTTTGAATGAATTGAGTATCGTAAAGCATGGTGAAGTATTGGGCAATGCCCACATGATGATAAATGATTTACGGTTTATGAAATGGATCTCATGATTTATCGAATTATGATGTTGGCCGACTAAAGGGCCTTTGATCCTTGGCTAATCATGTTTTAATGGGGATCAATGATTGGTGAATGTTTATTTTAGCCATGTATCTTAATGAACAATGTTATTTATTTATGTATGAGCTTATTAAGCATGTTTTTGGGAGTCATGTCTAGTACCGAGCAGCCTGGCATTTAAAAGACTATGCCGGTGTCTCATAACCACGTGCCACCGTGGGTTTATAATGATACATTATAATGATAATGATCCCCTCTTTTCGTGATATCACATAATGCACGTCCCTCGATTGGCAAGCCAGGGGCGACTCTGTCCACTTGAGTGAGATAGTTGGGGCATCATGAAAGGCTCTATCATGATGGTGTCAGTTTCGATGAGTCCTCCCATTATTCCTCTTATTTCATGCATTGTTATGTTTATGATATTGGCTCAAGTAATGTTTTGATAAAGTTTCTCTTATGACTATGATAATGAATGGTTTATGAATGATTTGAAAACTTTGAGCCTTACGTTATGTTACGATGTTTATGACATGAGCATGATGTCCTACTCTTATGATGTTTTATGAGTTTTCATGTGTTCTAAATGTCTGTTTTATTTACCTTTTATACTCGGTATATTCCACGTACTAAGGGCATACTTTCTATGTTTTATCATTTCATGATACAAGACCTGGCTTTCAGGCTCATCCTCATATATAGATCATCTCAAAGTTCACTTTCGGCGTATTGGTGAGTCCTCATATTCCGTGGGCTGTTTGATAGACATTTATGTTATTTTATGTTCTAGTACTTGGTCGGGTTAGTTGGGGGTGTTTTCCTATTAACCCATCATATGCAGTATAGGCTTTCAGACAGTATGTTGTACCCAGCTTGCGTGTATGTCCAAATATTTCTTACGTTATGATATGTTATGATTACGTTTACATTTTCTCTATGTCTTAAGTTCAGTCTTCCGCTTAAAGTGAATGAAGTTAGATGTATGCTTATGCCATGGGTTGAATTGGGACCTCTCAGGGTTCCTGGTCCCATGTTACGATCCAGGTTTACATTTGGGTCGTGACAAAATTGGTATCATAGCCATAGGTTTTGAAGTGTCCTAGGGTGTCTGAAAGCCGCGTTAAGTAGAGTCTTTTTCATGGGTGTGAAGCGCGCCACACTTATGGAGAAGAGGCTATGAGATGTTTAGTAAATGTTCCCTTCTTTCGTGATCTATGTCGTGCGATGAAAAGTCTTTCAATCCTTCTAATTCGTGCTATTTGAAATTGCAGAATCATGGCTCCCAAAAGAATGAGCGGAAGAAGAAACAGGAACGGTGAAGGCCACCAGGATGACAATGGTCGTGAGCATCAGTAAGCCCCACCAGTTCAGGAGCCCCAGGCACCAGAGCCAGCTACCCATGCTATGTTTAGGGTTGCTATTTAGATGCTTGTGTAGGCCTTGACCGCTCAGGTGAACTGGTAGGCCGTTGTGCATGTTCCACAAAATGGCAACGCAGCGGTGGCTCGAGTTAGAGACTTCTTGAGGATGAACCCACCGGAGTTCCTCGGGTCCAAGGTAGATGAGGACCGGCATGAGTTCATAGACGAGACTAACAAGATCACCCAAGTCATGGGGGTGAATGGGGTTGAGTGCGTCGAACGAGCCTCTAATTAGTTAAAAGGGGTCGCGCATATCTGGTTTTGCCAATGGAAAGATAGCAGGGTCACAAGAGTAGGTCCAATCACTTGGGAAGAGTCCTCTGTTGTATTTCTAGACCGCTTCTTCCCTCGTGAGATGAGGAAGCCGAAGACAGCTGAGTTCATTAATTTGAAGCAAGGGAGAATGACTGTATAAGAATATGCGCTTGAGTTCACTTGCCTATCGAATTCCCCAGAGTTGGTCGCCGATCAGAGGATGCGGGTGAGTAGATTCGTCCATGGAGTAGCATGTTATTTGGACAAAGATTGCGGGACTGCCATGCTTCATCAAGATATGGACTTTCCTCGCATAGTGTTGTACGCCCAATAGATGGAGGCGGCTTATGCGAGGGAGAGGGAGGCAAAGAGGGCTTGGAAAGATAGCCATAGGTTTACTCATTAGAGATCCGGCGGTGGTCACCGCCCTTCGTTTCAGCAGGGTCACTAGCTCCAGCACCATCATCAGCTAGTGTTCCATCCAGACCCAAGGGTGATCATAAGAGCAGGGCTTCAGAATCGAGGGATCAGAGGGGCACGCAGGTAGAGTGTACCTTCCCCACCTGCGGGAAGTGTGGCAAGAGTCATGCTGGGAAGTGTTTGATCGACTCAGATATTTGCTATGAGTGTGGTAGGTCTGGCCACATGCATCGAGCGTGTCCATTTGCTAGACAGGATGGTGATAGGGATCATACACAAACCACCAGGATAGCAGCAGCTCCAGCATATTTAGCTCCGCAAGAAGCATATTCTAGTGGGGCTGGCGGACAGTGCCAAAACAAATTCTATGCCCTCGACCCATTTCAGGAGCAAGAGACTTCATTGGATGTGGTCACTGGTATGTTGCAGTTTTTCATATTGATGTTTATGCTTTTCTAGATCTGGAGGCTACTTTATCTTTTATGACTCCTTATGTTGCTAGTAGCTTTGGAGTTAGTCCCGAGACTGTCCGAACCATTTTCAGTTTCTACTTCTATCGGTGATTCAGTTGTAGCTAGGTGGGTGTATAGAGGATGCCCGGTCACTATACTGTATAAAGTAAACTCCACAGACCTTGTAGAGTTATCCATGACTGACTGTGGTATTATTCTTGGCATGGATTTTTTGTATGCGTGTTATGCCCTTGTAAATTGCAGAACCCGTGCGGTGGAATTTCTTTTTTCGGGTGAATAAGTCCTGGAGTGGAAGGGTAGTTCGGCTGCACCAACAAGTTGATTTATTTCATACCTTAAGGCCAGGAAGATGATTTCTAAAGGTTTCATGTATCATTTAGTTAGGGTTAAGGATGTTGATTCTGAGACCCCGACTATCCTGTCAGTTTCAGTGGTGTGCGAGTACCTAGAAATATTTTTAGATGATTTAGCAGGTGTTCCTCCTAAGAGGGAAATTGATTTTAGTATTGAGCTTTTACCCGACGCGCAGCTTATATCTATCCCTCCTTACAGGATGGCTCCAGCCGAGCTAAAGGAGTTGAAGGATCAGTTGAAGGACCTGTTAGATAAGGGCTTCCTTAGACTGAGCAAGTCTCCATGGGGTGCACCAGTGTTATTTGTCCAGAAAAAGGATGGTTCACTTTGGATGTGCATTGCCTATTGGCGATTGAACAAGGTCACCATTAAGAACAGGTATCCTTTACCCAGGATTGATGATTTGTTTGACCAGCTTCAGTGTGCCAAGTGTTTCTCAAAGATAGATCTCATGTCCGGGTATCATCAGCTCAAAGTTTGGGAGTGTGATATTTCGAAGACAACTTTTAGGATGCGGTATGGTCATTATGAGTCTGAAGTTATGTCTTTTGGACTAACAAATGCTCCTGCATCTTTTATGGACTTGATGAACCGGGTGTTCAAGCCATACCTGGACATGTTCGTCATGGTGTTCATAGATGACATCCTTATATACTCTCGGAGCAAGGAGGAACATGCTGCTCATCTGAGAGTAGTGCTTCCTACTCTCAAGGATTGCCAATTGTATGCGAAGTTCAGCAAGTGCGAGTTCTGGTTGAACTCGGTAGCATTTTTGGGCCATGTGGTATCAAGAGAAGGCATAAAAGTAGACTTTCAGAAAATTGAGGTGGTGAAAAATTGGCCAGACCGGTGAATCCTTTGAATATTCAAAGTTTCTTGGGCCTAGCTAGCTACTACCAGAGGTTTGTTGCGGGTTTCTCATCAATTGCAGCACCTTTGACCAAATTGACTTAGAAGAAGATGAGGTTCCAATGGTCAGAGGCTTGTGACAAGAGCTTCCAAGAGTTGAAGACTCGACTTACTACCGCACAGGTGTTGACCCTACTTGGGGGTATGGTTTTATGGTGTATTATGATGCCTCGAGAATCGGTCTTGGGTGTGTATTGATGCAGCGGCGGAAAGTAATACCATGTGCCTCTAGGCAGCTAAAGATTCATGAGAAGAATTACCCGACCCATGATCTAGAGTTGGCTGCGGTGGTATTCACATTGAAGACATGGTGACATTACTTGTATGGGGTCCATGTGGATGTGTTTACGGACCACAAGTGCTTACAATAGGTGTTCACACATAAGGACCTCAATCTATGACAAAGAAGGTGGTTAGAGCTACTCAAGGACTACGATACGAGTGTTCTTTACCATTCGGGTTCTCGATGGAGAGTGTGTCCCATGTGGATGAAGGAAAGAAAGATCTAGTGAAATATGTACATCGACTTGCAAGGTTGGGAGTTAGATTGGTCGACTCAACTGATGGCGGTGTAGTTGTGCAGAATGGATCAGAATCATTCTTGGTGACTGATGTGAAAGCTAGACAAGATAAGGACCCGATTTTGGTAAAGCTGAAAGAAGTCTTTTGAAGTCAGAAGGTGGAGATCTTCTCCCAAGGGGGAGATGGTATGCTTCAGTACCAGGATAGCCTATGTGTCCCCGATGTTGATGATTTTAGGAGCCGGATGTTGCATGAGGCCCATGGATTCAAGTACTCTATTCATCCAGGTGCCACCAAGATGTATCACTATTTGAGGGAAATATATTGGTGGAACGACATGAAGAAGGATATTGCTGAATTCATAGCCAAATGCCCAAACTATCAGTATTAAAGGTCGAGCATCAAAGGTCAGGTGGCATACTTTAGGATATTAGCATTTCCACCTAGAAATGCGAAGAGATTAATATGGATTTCATTACAGGCCTACCTCGTACTCGTCGGTAGTATGATTTTGTATGGGTGGTGGTAGAAAGGCTGACTAAAGCTACTCATTTTCTACCAGTCTAAACCACAGACTCAGCGGAGGATTATGCCAAGCTATATATCCGGGAGTTGGTTCAATTGCATAGAGTTCCCTTTTCCATCATTTCAGACTGAGGTACTAAATTTACCTCTTAGTTTTGGCGGTCTTTCAAGAAAGGGCTTGGGACTCAGGTTAAGCTCAGCACAACATTTCATCCGCAGACTGATGGTCAAGCAGAATGAAGAATCCAGACTCTTGAGGACATGTTGAGAGCATGTGTGATGGACTTCAAAGGTAGTTGGGATGATCATTTTCCACTGATCGAGTTCGCTTACAATAACAACTATCACTCCAGCATTCAGATGGCACCGTTCGAGGCTCTTTATGGGTGGAGATATAGATCACCCATTGGATGGTTTGAGGTTGGTGAGGCAGCTATGATAGGGCTAGATTCAGTTCATGAGGTGGTGGTTAAGGTTCAATTGATAAGGGACAGGCTGAAAACCACTCAGAGTCATCAAAATTCATATGCTCATGTGAGGAGGAGAGGGTTGGAGTTTGAGGTGGACGATTTGGTATTTCTGAAGGTATATCCCATGAAGGGAGTAATACGGTTTGGAAAGAAAGGAAAACTCAGTCCCCGCTATGTTGGTCCCTACCGGATTACGAGAAGAGTTAGTAAGGTAGCGTATGAGTTGGAATTGCCCTCAGAGTTTTCTTCTGTGCATCTTGTGTTTCATGTATCGCTTTTGAAGAAATGTTTGGGAGATCCAGCTCTAATAGTCCCGGTGGACATCATTGGTGTAAGAGATAGCCTTAGCTATGAGGAGGTCCCGGTGGAAAAATTAGATCGTCGCGTTCGGAAGATAAGGAACAAGGAAGTAGCTTCGGTTAAAGTACTATGGAGAAATCAACATGTTGAAGGAGCAACATGCGAAGCCGAAGCGGATGTGATTGCTAAATACCCATATTTATTCTCTATCGGCTCAATTCCAACTTGAGGTATCAGTTTTTGCACTCAGACTCTATTTAGTTTTCATGTTCAAATAATGTGTTCAAGTTTCTTTTATATTTATGGATGTTTATGTGAAGTATGAAATCAATTCATCTATGTGGTGTAAATTAGAGGTAGTCATTCCATTAATTTCAGTTTAAAAGATCAGTATTTGAATGTGATAATTATTTCATCTCTGCTTTCCTGTGTTTTTTCCAACCTTTAAGGACGAATGTTCTCAAGGATGGAGATATTGTTATACCTCAAGCCCAAAGATCAGACTCGAAAATTGGAATGGTGAAAATGTGAAGATTTTCTCTGCAAACATAGGACGAGTCATGAGACGACTCGTGAGGACATCCCACGAGTCGTCAGGTGACTCGTGGGGAATGCATGGGTTTTGAGTGGAGTCTAAGAAGAGTTAAGACCCCACGGGTGAGACCACGACTCGTGGTCAGGACCCACCATTCGTGGGGTGAGTCGTTAGCAAGCCTGGAGAAGATTTTTCAAAGTCAAGGCAGTGTACTTCACGAGTGGTGACCATGAGTCGTTGTCACCCATAACGAGTCGTGAAGTGACCCATTAAAGGACTAGGAGAATAGATGAGGCAGAGCACTTAACGAGTAAAGTAATGAGTCATCCCCCCTAGTAACGAGTTGTCAGGTCACCCGTTAGGGCCACCTGGCAGTTATTTTTTGCGAATTAAGTAAGGGTCTTTTCGTAATTCCAAAGTTCCTAAAGCCTACGGATCATACTGTGGACTGCATTTTTTCCCTTTTTTGCACACTTTTAGCTTCCTTTTGCAAATTTACGCTCCAACACCCATTTATCCTTAAATCAAAGGAAAAGTGCCTCATATCCACATAAATACACCTAAGTCCATGCTATTTTCTTAGTTTTGAGCGTCAATAGGGCTGTAAATCCACAACACATCAGTGATCAAGCTTGAAATCTTCAATTTCTTTCAATCTTCTTTAGGGAATTCAAGGGAAAGTAATATTCATCCTCCATCAGGTATGCAGGGTTACGAATGGGTGTTTCCATTCACAACCATGCCCATTCTCTATTAATTTATGAAAATCTATCAAAGATCTCATGGGGTTTTGAATTCAATTTTGTGAAAATCTAATGATTTTCTAATGGTTTTCTTATGATCAATGAATTACATCATATTTTACAGATTTTTATCAGATTTTACAATTTATTTTACTTATAAAATTATTGATTTCGATTCTACTCAATAAAACCTAATTATGCATGATCTATGATGAATCGATTTGTGATCTTCTTTTCAATTGTTGATATTTACGAACCCAACATGATTTATAATTTGAAATATGGATTAATTAAATGCCCAACATGATTTGATCATTTACAAGTTATATGTATGATCTTCAAGTATGCATGGGCCTTATGATTTATGAACTGTTGATGATGAAAAGCATGTTTTCAAGTTACCCATATTTATAAGCATGATTTCGAATGAATTGAGTACTGTAAAACATGGTGATGTATTGGGCAATGCCCACATGATGATGAATGATTTACGGTTTATGAAATGAATCTCATGATTTATCGAATTATTATGTTGACCGACTAAAGGGCCTTTGATTTTTGGCTAATCATGTTTTAATGGGGATAATGAATGATGATTGTTTATTTTAGCCATGAGTCTTAATGAATAATGTTATTGATTTATGTAGGAGCCTATTATGCATGTTTTTGGGAGCCGTGTCTAGTACCGAGCAGCCCGACATTCAAAGGACTACGCCGGTGTCTCATAATTACGTGCCACCGTGGGTTTATAATGATACATTACAATGATAATGATCCCCTCTTTTCGTGATATCACATAATGCACGTCCCTCGATTGGCAAGCCAGGGGCGACTCTGCCCACTTGAGTGAGATAGTTGGGGCATCATGAAAGGCTCTACCATGATGGTGTCAGTTTCGACGAGTCCTCCCATTATTCCTCTTATTTCATGCATTTTATGTTTATGATATTGGCTCAAGTAATGTTTTGATAAAGTTTCTCTTATGACTATGATAATGAACAATTTATGAATGATTTGAAAACCTTGAGCCTTACGTTATGTTACGATGTTTATGAGATGAGCATGATGTCCTACTCTTATGATGTTTTATGAGTTTTCATGTGTCCTAAATGTCTGTTTTATTTACCTTTTATACTCGGTACATTCCACGTGCTAATCGCATACTTTCTATGTTTTATCATTTCATGATACAAGACCCGACTCTCAGGCTTATCCTCATATATAAATCATCTAAGAGTTCACTTTTGGCGTATTGGTGAGTCCTTATGTTCCAAGGGTTGTTTGACTAGACATTTATGTTATTTTCTGTTCCAGTACTTGGCCGGGTTAGTTGGGGGTGTTGTCCATCAACCCATCATATGTAGTAGATCCTTTCAGACAGTATATAGTACCCATCTTGCATGTATGTCCAAAGATTTCTAACGTTATGATATGTTATGATTATGTTTGCATTTATGCTATGTCTTATGTTCAGTCTTCCGCTTAAAGTGAATGAAGTTAGATGTATGCTTATACCATGGGTCGAATTGGGACCTCTCGGGGTTCCTTGTCCTGTGTTACGATCCAAGTCTACGTTCGAGTCGTGACATCCATGAAGTGTGGTTATTAGCCAAGCCTGGGAGTATAACAACACGCATATTTTTTTTGATTGTTGATCCATTTCCCTCCATAGCTTCATTTTGTTGTTCATGACTTGCAGAGGTGGATGACACAATTTTCGAGATGATCTAATAAAGATCGGGTGAGATTTTTGATTTTTGAGGGTTTGAGAGGTTGACCAGAGTCAACACTTCAGGTTAACGAGCTTGAATTTGGGTTCTGAAAGCTCTGTTGGTTCCAAATGGTGATTTATAATTCAGTCAGGTAGTTTTCATGGATTTTGAGGCGATTCGGGAGTGATTTGAACCTTTGGTTGAAATTATGTGCTTTGAGGAGGCTAAGTGTTTCCACGGTCAACTTTCAATCGAAATGACCATATATTGGTAACTTGATGATTCCAATCAGTCCGAAATGGGTTTTATGATTAAATTGCGTATTTGGGTTGTGACCGCGAGATTCTGGATGAGTTACGTGTGGATTTGGACGTTTTGCATAATTGGCATGATCTTAAGCATAAAATGAGAAAACTCAGAGGTTCGGGACTTCAAAATTCTTAACATGAATTATAGGAGTTTGTCTTGTTGACTCGATGGATTATGGTGTCATTATTTAGAACTTATCAGATCATCTTTGGTGACGGATGTAAAAGCTAGATAGGACGAGGACCCTATTTTGGTAAAACTAAAGAAAGCCTTCCAGAATCAGAAGGTAGAAGTCTTGTCCAAAGAGGGAGAAGGTGTGCTTCGATATCAGGGTCGTCCATGTATTCGAGATGTTGGTGATTTGAGAGATCGGATGTTGCACGAGGCTCACGATTCCAGGTATTCAATACATCCAGGTGCCACCAATATGTACCGTGACCTACGGGAAGTCTATTCTTGGAATGGCAAGAAGAAGGACATAGCATAATTTGTGACTAAGTGCCCTAATTGTCAACAGGTGAAGGTTGAGCATCAAACACTGGGAGGTATGCTTTAAGATATCAGTATTCCTACTTGGAAGTGGGAAGAGATCTATATGGACTTCATCACAAGGTTTCCTCGCACTCGTTGACAGTACGACTCCATTTGGGTGGTGGTGGACAAGTTGGCCAAAGTTGCTCATTTTCTACTGATCAAAACTACTGATTCAGTGGAGGATTATGCCAAAGTAGATATTCAAGAGCTAGTTTGGTTGCATGGAGTTCCCTTGTCCATCATATCAGATAGAGGTACTCAGCTTACCTCTCAATTTTGGAGGTGGTTTCAAAAGATACTTGGTACTTAGGTTAAACTTAGCACAACATTTCTCCCGCAAATGGATGGTTAGGCAGAGCAGACTATTCAGACTCTCAGGACATGTTGAGAGCGTGTGTAATTGACTTCAAGGGTAGTTGGGATGATAATTTTCCTCTCATTGAGTTTGCATATAACAACAACTACCATTCTAGCATTCAGATGGCTCTGTTTGAGGCTCTCTATGGGTAGAGATGTAGATCGCCTATTGGTTGGTTTGAAGTCGATGAACCTACGATGGTAGGACCAGATTCAGCCCATGAGGCCATGAAGAAAGTTCAGCTCATATAGGACAGGTTGAAGATATCTCAAAGTCGCCAAAAGTCATGCGGATGTGAGGAGGAGGGAACTAGAGTTTGAAGTCAACGATTGGGAGTTCCTAAAGGTGTCTCCCATGAAGGGAGTGATAAGGTTCGGGAAAAAAGGGAAAATCAGTCCCCGTTATGTTAGCCCATACCCGATTGTGAAACGGGTTGACAAGGTGGCATATGAATTGGAGTTGCCCTCAGAATTAGCTTCCGTTCATCCTATTTTTCATGTATCGCTCTTAAAGAAGTGTTTGGGCGATCTAGCTCTAGTTGTTCTGGTGGATAGTGTCGGTAAAAAAAGCGTTAGTAATGAGTAGGTTCCGATAGAGATACTGGATTGACAAGTTCGTAAGATAAGGAATAAAGAAGTAGCTTCAGTTAAAGTTTTATGGAGGAATCAGCATGTTGAGGGAGCTACGTGGGAAGCCGAAACAGATATGATGGCTAGATACCCACATCTATTCCCTTCCAGCTAATTTCTAGCTTGAGGTATTAGTTTTTTCCGTTAATACTCTATTTAGTTTCATGTTAGGTTCATGTATTCTAGTTTCTTTCATGTCAAAGCATGTATGTATGATTCGTGAATTCAATTCAGTCATGTAGTTCAAATCGGAGTTAGCCATTCCATCAATTTTCAGCTTGTATGATCAATATTTGTGTATAATGATTGTGTTTCTCTCCTTATCTATATGATTTTCAACATTTGAGGATGAATGTTCCCAAGGGGGAGATATTGTATAGCCCCGAAAATCCTAAGACCAGACCTGGGAGTTGAAACGAAGAAAATAGAATTTTTTGCACCAGGTCACAGAATGAGTTGTCTTGTGAGCCGTCGGGATGACCATGAGTCGTTAAGTGACTCACGGTGAGGAGTTTTTACTTATTTGGAAATTTTCAAGTTGGGTGACCATAGGCATGACCATAAGCCATGGTCAGCACCACGAGCCGTTAGGTCACCCATGGTCAAGGGCAGTTGAAGGTTGAAGGAAGGGTGACAGTGTACCTCACAACTAGACACCACTAGCCGTGGTCAATGCCACGATTCGTTAGGTGAGTCATGGTCAGCAGTTGGTTAAGGATTAAATTTTTTTAGACACTGAAAGTCGCGAGAGATGACCACAAATCGTGGTCATCAGTGAAGAATCGTTAGGTCCCTCATGGGGACCCTTTGAGGAAAACTGGCAATATACTTAATGACTCCTGACCACGAGTCATGGTCCATGGCAACTACTCGTCCAGTCCCCTGTTGGGACTAGCAGTCTATTTTTCTCAACGAGTTTATTAAGGGCATTTCCGTAATTCCTATGATCCTAAGGCATGGACTACGTCGTTTTAAGATATGAATAGTGAGTTTTAAGAGGGGTAAGTTCATTCTAAGCTATTCCTATTTATACATGCAAGTGTAGAAGTCTAAAGAGGTGATCAAGCTCAATTTCTTCAAAGTTCTTCTCAATTCTTCTTTGATCAATCAAGAGAGTTGTAGAATCCGTTCTTCTCAGGTATGTAAGGTTATGAATGGGTGAAATTGTTCACACCCATTCGCAACTCCTCTCTAATCTATGAAATTCAATTGGTAATTCTATGGGGTTTTATCCTAATTCTTATGAAATCCTTATGATCTATCTATGGGTTAATCATTCTCATGTATAAATATATGCTTTATGACTCATGGGCGGATTTTATAACTATTCTAATTATAAACTTATGGATTTAAATTTCTACAAAACAATGCCCAATTATGCATGTTTATGAGAAGTCAAGCTATGATCTCATGATAATCTTAATCTTAACTAGCCCAATTATGATTTATGCTTTATGATTTGATTTCTCTCAAGTACTTATGATGAATTTATGAAATGTCAAGTTTATACATGTTTTACAAGTATGCATGGATTTCATGATTGATGGATTTATGACTCTCAGCCAATTCATGGTCCCTTGTTCATGGATAATCATGTATTTAAAAATGGGATTGATGATGTTATTATTTATTTGGCCATGAACCTCATGAATGATTTTATGGTTACTATACTAGCCTAATAGGCATGTTTTTGAAACAGTGTCTAGCACCAAGTAGCCGAGGATTCAAAGGACTACACTGGTGTCTCAGAACTACGTGCCACCATAGGTTTATTTTTATATATTTCAATATTAATGGATCCCCTCTTCGTGATATCACATATTACACGTCCCTTTCCTAGCAAGCCTGGGATGACTCTGCCCACTTGAGTGAGATAGTTGGGGCATCATGTAAGGCTCTACCATGATGGTGCCGGTTATGATGAGTCCTCCCACTGTTCCTCATGATTTATGTATGGTTATGATTATATACTTTGGCTCAAGTCATGTTTAAGAAAGCTTTTCTCTTATAATTATGATAATGAATGATTTCCGAATGTTTTAAAAATCTTGAGCCTTATGTTGACATTATGATATTTACGTTATGATCATGTTGTTCCCCTCTTATGAACTTTTATATATATTAACTATCTGTTTTACTTACCTTGCATACTCGGTACATTCCATGTAATGATCGCATACTCTATGTTGTATCGTCTCATGATACAGGTCCAAGGGATCTTTCTTAGTAGCATCCTTAGCCCCTGCTCTCCCACTCAGACCTGTCCAGCTAGCATCAGTGAGTCTTCATCCTCCTAGGACATTCTTTATCCATGGTTGTTATGTCTCTCTTCAGTTTCTGACTTGTCGGGTTAGTTGGGGGTGTTGTCCTATCAACCCATCAGATATGTTAGAGGCTTTCAGACTTTGCATAGTAATCAGCTTGTCATGTATGATGTTAATTCCAGTTCTGATGTTATGTTATATTTAGACTTCCTCTTTAAACCTTTCGCTTTCATTAATTGAGTTAGATATAGGTTCATGCCATGGGTCGACTTGGAGTCTTGGCTCCCAGTCCCGTGTCTCGATCCGGGCCTATGTTCGGATTGTGATTACATATTTGACCAATCGAGAGAAGTATAAGTCATTGTTCAGCATCACCGTCCTACACTCCTTGACCAGTGAATCGGACACTCCATACACAAATTTGTTAGTGCAGGCCTTCTAGTTTGCCACCATCTCCGATGCATACTTGGACAGTCGGATAAACTCCAAGGCGTACTCTTTAACCATCATATCATTTTGCTTCAAATTGATGAATTTTGCCGCCTTTTCCTCCCTCAACTCCCTAGTGAAGTATTTGTCTAAGAATGGTATCATGAACTCATCACAGCTTACGGGAACTGCACCCACTGCTCTACCGTCTCTCCATTGATGGTACTAAATATAAGCAACTCCCTTCAACTAATAGAAGGCTAAGTATGCACTCTCTTCTCCCGTCACCCTCATAATCTTGGTGATCTTCTGTATCTCCTATAGAAACTCATGTAGGTTCTCATCCACTCTCGACCCAAAGAACTCAAGGGGATTCATCATGAGGAAATCTTGAACTCGAGCTACCGCTGCACTCCCATTCTGCGGGACATGGGCCACTACCTGCTGGTTGACCTGAGCGGTCAAAGCCTGGGCCAACATCTGAAAACATGTCCTAAACTCAGCATGAGAGACCTGCTCGGGCAATGGACCTGCTGGGGCTGGTGGGGCTAGCTGGTGCCCATCTCCATTGCCATTCTCATGGCCATTTTCATTTCTATTGTCGTTCCTTTTTTCGTTAACTCGGTGGGGAGGCATGATTCTGCAAACTCGTATAGCACGACTTAGAAGGATAGAGAGATACTTCATTGCATAATATAGATCATGAAAGAAGGAAAATTTCCTAAAACATTTCGTAGCTTCTTCGTCATAAATGTGGTGCACTTCACACCCATGAAAAAGACTCTACTTAAGGCGGCTTTAAGACACCATAGGATACACTGAACCTTTTCTATGATATCAAATTTGTCATGACCCGAACATAGGCCCGGAACAAAACATAGAACCTAGAACATTAAATGGCTCCAAGTTGACCTATGGAATGAACATGATAACTAAAGCTCAACATAAAACATAGCGGATAACTGAATTCTGAAATAGCGGAAGTCTGAACATACAACAAAGCAAACAGAGTCAACACCGAAAATCTGATTTTCTACACATTGTCTGAAAAGCCTCTAACATAACTGATGAGCTGATGGGACAGCTTCCCCAACTAGTTCACTAAAATCTGAAAACTGAAAGTACATAATTCAACTAACTAAAGGTCCTCGAAGGATGAGGATTGACCAACTGGAGAACTGGGTAAGCTCGAGAGACTGACTAACAGTGAGACTGAGTTTGAACATCTGACTATATCATGAAATGATACAGCATAGAGTATGTAGTCAGTACTTGGAATGTACTAAGTATGCAAGGTAAGTAAAACAGACTGAGTAAGTAAAAATTGAAATCATGCATATCATAAATCATAACATCATAAGATTCTAAGAGTAAAGGTTGTATGTTGATACCTAAAAACATGAATAGACATAAAATGAAATAAGTGCATATGGCTTTCCATGTCTGAAATCATAGGTAAATGCTCATAAACTGATCCTTGGATCAAACCTTCTAAAAACATGATATAATATCTTATAGTATATGCATTATTAAAATCATGAGGAACAATTGGAGACTCATCTTATCCAACAATCACCATGTATTAGTGCATGATGATCCCACGTCTTGCCCACGTGGAGGAGGGTCATTCTAAGCCATTCTAGGGCAAAAGATTAAGTAAGGTGTGATATCACGGTATGCCCTTGGGCCGGGGAAACGCTCTCTTGAGAGGACCCAAAGTATACCTACGTTGGTGTGTAGTTTATGAGATTGAGGAACCTTGGAACCCCTAGCCTACTCGGTACTAGAAACTACTCCCGAAATATATATAATGCTCATATAATCATATATCAAAACATAACTTAAATCATAACATATGGGGAGTCTTGACTCCAAAACTTGAGGTAATTGGACTTATTAGCCTTTTCTAAATCATGAAATCATGATTAACTTAAGTGGGCTTGCCCAAATCTTAACATCATGTTTGCATGAACTAGACATTATAAGAAAAATCATAATTACATCCATAGGTAAAATCATAAACATTATTTCATACTAAACATCTAATCATACTTGGAAACATAGATCATAAACTGGACTTTTCATGAAACTTGCATGATTGAGCATCAAGTTCTTAAAACTTGAAATCATGAATTGTAATCAAAATAGGTATAAAACCTGTCTATGAATCTTAAATCATAATTTGAAACATGAAGATAATTGACCCATGAATTAATCATAGAGAATTTCATAAAATTGTATTAAAAACCCAGAGAATAATACACTTGAATTCATAAACTTGAGAAAGAATTTGGGCATGAGAGTGAAGAGAAACTCTTATTCATGACCCTACATACCGGGTAAGCTGATTTCACACCCTTTCCTGAAATCTCAAGAGATTTAGGGTAGAACTAGGAGAATTCTTAGACTTGATTTTCAATGGTACCCTCTAAACTTGCATGCATGGGAGAAAATGATTTAGAATTGGCCAAACCTTCTTAAAACCTTCCCAATAAATTTTAAAACGACGTAGTTTAAGGATTAGGATCTTAGGAATTACGAAAATACCTTTACTAATTTCACAGGAAAAAATGAAACTACCAGTCCTCGCGAGGGACAAGGTAACACTCAAACTACACTCCTCGTTTAGAGAGAGTATAAGCAATCATTGTTATAAACAAATAACTCAACACGTATCAAGGTTTAATCCCACATAGAATAGAGAATGTGTCACGATCCGAACATAGGCCCGGATCAAGACATGGGACAAGGAGCCCCAAGAGACTCCAAGTCGACCCATGGCATGGACATACATCTAACTCAATCAATAAAAGAAGAAGACCGTCATAATAACAATAGAGGAAGTCTGAACACAACATAGCATTTAAAATACAAACATGATTTTGAAGCTGATTAAACACTATGTCTAAAAACCCTCTAATTCTGATAAGTTATTCTGATAAGTTGATGGGACAAGACCCCAACTAACTCTCTAAGTCTAAAACTAAAAATACAAAGATAACTGATAATGAATGGTCCTCGGGAGATGAGGACTCACCACTGAAGCTGGATGCTAACTCCGGAAACTGACTAGTGACGGAGCTGAGTCTTAAGATCGGAGCCTGTATCATAAAATAATATAGCATAGAGTATGTGGTCAGTACGTGGAATGTATCGAGTATGCAAGGTAAGTAAAACCGCTTAAATAAGTAAAATCATTTAAAACATGCATAATATGAAACATAATCAAGATAAGAATCTGTGAATGGAGCTTGCATGCTATTTTCCGAAATCATGATGTAAACATAACTGAACATCATAACTTAATCGAATGACTAAAAGCTGAAATTTGATAACCATAAGTAAAACTAAACACTGGGTCAAACCTGTTTTAGAACATTTATATATATACATATATACACACATATCATGAATGATAAACATGCATAACTAAAATCATGAGGAATAATGAAAGACTCATCATGTAACCGACATTACCACGATAGAGCTTACGTGGTCCCAACTATCACACTCAAGTGGGCAGAGCCGTCTAAAGCCTTGACAGGGCTAAAGACACTACCATGATATCGATATCAAGCTGAAGCCCCATGGGGTAGGGGAAAGATCACAAAGAAGGTCCCAAATAATCTAATCATACCTATGTTGGCACGTAGTTCTGAGGCATAGGGTTGACAGACCTTTAGCCTACTCGGTGATAAACACTACTCTCAAAAACATGCACATGCTCTCCATCATTTTTTTCAACGAAGCCGACTATCATCTAGTGATGAAATAGAATAATCATATACATATAAAATCTAAAATCATACATGAGGAGCCTTGGCTCAAATCATACCACAAACTGAACATAATTAGGAGTCTTGACTCCAAAACCATATGGTAAGCTAATTGAATTGAAATCATAAATCATTCTTGAACATATGGGCTTGCCCAATACTTAAACATGCTTGAAAATACACGATTCACTTGAAAACATGATCATAGACATGGGTAACTTCAAAACATGCTTTCACCATAAATATCTCATCATACTTGAACATACATCATAAATCTCAACTTTCAAGAACTTCTCATGGATGGGCATTATAATTTATAAAACTTTAAACATAATTTGTGATTGAAATATTGTAAAACTTTCCCATGAATCATATAATGATAGAAACATGCTTAGATCATACCTATGTAGATTAGGAAATTCATGCATTGAGCTAAAACCCCATAGGATCAACATATAGATTTTCATGAATTAGAGAGGAATTGAGCATGGGTGTGAACAAATTCACCCATTAATAACCTTGCATACCTGAGAGAATCTGATTCTACAACTTCTCTAATTTCCCAAGGATGAATTGAGAAGAATTTGGAAGGAATTAAGCTTTATCATCTCTCTAGCTCTTTAAGCTTGCATGCATGAATAGGAATAGCTTAGAATGAACTTACCCCTCTTAAAATCACTATTCATAGCTTAAAATGACATAGTTTAGACCTTAGGTTCATAGGAATTACGTAAATACCCTTACTAAATTCGTAGAGAAAAACTGATTGTCAGTCCCAATGAGGGATCGCACGAATTATTTCCACTGGGCACAAGTCGTCGTCTCCTGTCATTATGTACACTATCCAATTTCCTCAAAGGGTCCCCACGAGGGACCTGACGGCTTTTCACTGGTGACCACGACTGGTGGTCACCTCTCATTACCTCCACTACCCAAAACCTCAAGTCCCTAATCAACCGTTGACCACGACTCACCTAACGAATCGTGGCATCTGACCACGACTTGTGGTGTCCATTCGTGGGGTACACTGCCAGCTCATTCTTCATCCTCCAATTTCCCTTGACCATGGGTGACCTAACAGCTCGCGGGGTTGACCACGACTCGTGGTCACACCCGTGGTCACCCCACTTTGAAATTTCTAGTCAAGTCAACACTCCTCACCATGAGTCACTTAACGACTCGTGGTCAACCTGATGGGTCACAGGATGACTTATTCTGTGGCCTAGTGCAGAAAATCCTATTTTCTCTGTTTCAACTCCCGCGTCTAATTTTAAGGCTTCCAGGGTATAATAATATCTCCCCCTTGGGAACATTCATCGTCGAATGTTGAAAATCATACAGAAATGCAGAGAATTGCAATCATCATACTCAAATACTGATCATATAAGTTGAAAACTGACGGAATTTCTACCTCTGGGTTGAACTACCAGGCTAAACTGAATTCATGAATCATATATACATTCATAGACATGAAAGAAACTAGGGCACATAAACTGAACAAGAAACTGAATAGAGTTTTAGGGAAAAAACTAATACCTCAAGTTGGAACTAAGACGATAAGGAATACATGTGGGTATATAGCCATCATATCTTCTTCAGCTTCCCACGTAGCTTCCTCAACATGCTAATTCCTCCATAAAAGTTTAACTAAAGCTACTTCTTTGTTCCTTAGCCTTCGAACCTGACGATCCAGTATTTCCACTGGAACCTCTTCATAACTAAGGTTGTCTTTCACAGTGACACTGTCCATCGGAACAACTAGAATTGGATCACCAAACACTTCTTTAGGAGCAATACATGGAAAAATGGATGGACTGAAACTAATTCTGAGGGAAACTCCAATTTATATGCTACCTTTCCAACTCGTTTCACAATCCAGTACAAGACAACATAACGGGGACCGAGTTTCCCTTTCCTTCCGAATCTCATTACTCTCTTCATGGGAGACACCTTCAAAAATACCCAATCATCCACTTCGAACTCGAGTTCTCTCCTCCTCATATCCGCATAATACTTTTAATGACGCTGACCTATTTTCAACTTGTCCCATATAAGCTGAACCTTCTCCATGGCCTCATGGATTGAATCTAGTTCTATCATCACAGCTTCACTGACTTCAAACCAACCAATAGGAGATCTATATCTATTCCCATAGAGAGCCTCAAAAGGAGCCATCTGAATGTTGGAATGATAGTTGTTGTTGTATCCAAACTCGATAAGAGGCAAATGATCATCCCAACTACCCTTGAAGTCAATCACACATGCTCTCAACATGTCCTTGAGAGTCTAAATTGTCCGCTCCTCTTGACCATTGATAACTCTCAAACCACACCTCTTGCTGAAGTGAGAAGCGAACGTTGTCAATAAAGAACCCAACTCGAGGTTGGGGTCGATCCCACAGGGAATATGGAAGAGCTATTTTATAAACGCTAAGTGAACTTGTGTGGTAGTTACTTCACAATTGGGGGCGGGGGGTTTAAGAATAATCAATAATGAAAACAAAACAATTATCAGAATTATGGTTTTGAATCAATAGTAAAGGATAACTAGGTTTGTGTTCCCTATGGATTCATAAATGCATTAGGTATACACTCGTGATCTTCACCAATACTTACTTATAGAACTGATAACTTAGGTTCATTCAAATGATCGACCAATCCCTATTGAATGACTATGCTCAATTACTCGACCAAGTCTCATGAGCGATTACATACTAACCGTTATCACTAAGTTCTAGATATGACTATCCTGCAACCACAACTCAAGTTAATACAATGATCATCAAGATCGAGGCTCCATTGTAATTTTCTTTTCTTAATCTCTACCTATTCAACCAAAGAAAGTAAAGAATTCAGGCACTTCCTAATGATGCGCACCATCAAGAATCGTTAAAGATGAAGAGAATACAATATAAGTGTTTATATTGGTTTTAGAATCACTTTGTGCAACCCTAGCTTGTTAATCCACATATTCTATCTTATCTTGTTTGTTAGTCCATATATAAAAATCTCATTTTCATAGCAACTCTATTGTTAAAGCACACTCCATTCCATCTCACTATAATGGTTCCCACAACCCTAGGTATGGAGGTTTTAGCCTCTCATAGTTGTAAGGTTGTGAATTGCATTCATGATTAAAGACATAAACCAATACTTAAAAGTATGGATGAGAAAAACACTTCCTTTAATTAATCCACAAAATCTTGAAGAACAAGTAGCAAGAATAAGAAGAATTCAAGAAAACGTTGATCACAAGTTTAATCAACTCAATTCTCTCTCATTTGTTTAATGTTGACTACTAACTTGTCTCTCGCCCAATCTAACCAAAACCCCCTAATGTGCTAATCTGTTGCATAGAAATAAAGGGTATTTTAATAGTAGAGTAAGCCTTCCTTGTTCCTTCATGGACTAGATTGGGATTCATAACTCCTTTTTCTAGTTGAAGTGGGATTGGAATTTCTAAAAATAACTTTAGAAAAATATTTATACAAATAATTAGAACTTTTTCCTAAATTAACAGGGAAACTAATTTAACTGTCACTGCCTGATCCTAAGACCTGTACCATGATCCTACGAGTCGTAGCTTCCTCTCGTATAATGCTCAGCAGCCTCGAATTTTGTTAAGTCCTGGAAGTTGGTAAGACTCGTACGATGCTCTTACGAGTCATACAATGCCTGTCCTTGTCTGATCTTGTGAAGTTGGGCATCCTATGAATATTTTCATGAGTGTTGTGGTATGACTCGTACCTTGATATCGCAACTCGTGACTTCATCATACCCTAGGATCTGCCAATCACATTTTCTCTGAAGTTCACCACGGATCTTTGGTTTGAGTCGTATGTGGTTATCACGACTCGTATCTTCCATTCATACCATGAGCTTAGAAAAGTGCAATATTTCTATAATTTTCCACTACTGCTATGATACGGATGATCTTGGGCAAATTTATATGCCCAAGTCATACTCAAATATGTCATTTTAGCCTTGTTTATCTATTGATGTTTATACATTCTCATGTGATTGATAATAAAATGTGAATTTATACTAACCAACATGATTAGCGTTGTTTTGCAGGTGAAATACAATTTTGGGAAGCTAAAATGTGTGTTGGGAGAGATCGGGGTTGGACTCGGATGCGAGCAAGGGAAAAAGCACTTGAAGGCACAAATTAAAGGGGCTCCGCGATGGAGCCGTGTCATGCTGCCATCGCGGATGCCTTCTGCCTGGATATGGAATTTTTGCCTAATTCCAGTGAAGGTGCGCGTTGGGGCCGTGGCACGTTGGCCTAGCCCCGCGTTGCACGCCGTGCCACGTTGGGACTTAATACCTGAAAAACCAAATTCTATTAAGGGTCCGCGTTAGTGGCGTGTCATGGAGGCAGTGCTCCGCGATTCACTCCGTGACACGTTGCTTGTTATTCCGGGAAAAATTCCCACCAGTATAAATAGAACACTTAGGTTCATTTTAATAATTCTGACTTGGTGGAGCAAGAACGTGGGTTACAGGTAGTTGAGGGGACGAAAATCTCAGGGTTTTTCTCTATCTCCTTCTTCTTTAATACAATTGCTTGTATGTTCAACACTCATTTAATGATGTTTCATCCACAAATGAGTGGCTAAATCCTCTTCTTGCTAAGGTTAAGAACAATTGTATTGAAATGTGATTATTGATCAATTTGGGTTTCATCTTTTCTTCCATGGTTGTTCTATTGATTCTTGTTCTTACTGCATTAATGTGTGGCCAACGTTAATGTACATCTAAAAAGTCCGGTTTCACTCGAGAGAGCAAGAAATTGGAAAGTTGTGAATTAATAGGATATGATCTTTTCTTAGTTTGGGAAAATTGAGAATTGATTTACCTTCAGGATAGAAATATACCTGAAAGTTGTATTAGTCAATTAAGGAATCGGTTTTGTATGGCTAGAACATGAATTTTGTTTTATCACAGAAATGTAGGTGGATGGTTCATGATTCTTAAGTTGGGTTAAATACGAGAGTTTTAATCCATTGGCAATAATTCTTGACTAGCAACCGGAGGAAAGATTAACCAAAGTGTATCATTAATTTGTTTCTATACATGTTCGTTTTAACCTCAGCATGCTCAAATTCATAGTTCAGACTCATATTATATAATTGTTTTAGACTTAGCATAAAATTAGAAACCAAAATATTAAACTTTTCTTTACACTGTTGTCTGCATTTTTAGAGTAAAGTATAGTGACACTTGAGTAGATTGTTACCCTCGCCCAGTCCCTGTGGGATCGATACTTGGCTTACTTAAGCCACTTTACTACTTGTTCGACCACGTGCACTTGCGTGTAGCTATATACCCAAAAGCACCCGAACAAGTTTTTGGCGCCGTTGTCGGGGACTGGCAATTGGTGAATTTTTCTTAAGTGTTAATTTACTATATTTTTTCTTAGTGTTGACAACTTGGTCTTAGCCTGTATTTTGCAGATAATAATTTCTGTTGAACACTAGCAAGAAACAAGGAGCTGGTGGACTCATATTTAGAGCCAGAAAGACAATTTCATTGTCAAAGGAGAGAATCTCTAGAGAAAAAGCTGCAGTTGCTCAGACAAACAATCATGGAGCAACAATAGAATCCACCAGTTGTAAGGGCAATGTTAGTGCCCGTGGAAATGGCAGCTAGGCCGGTTCGCGAGGTGGCAATCCCACATGCTAACAATGTCACATCTAGCATCCGCAAACCTAAGCCAGGAGGGAGGTTCGAGCTCAAATAAAACAGGGTGCAATTGCTGCACACCAGCGGGCAGTTCACAGGTCTGCCTCATAAGGATCCACAGCAGCATCTCCAAAATTTTTTGGAGATAAGTGATACTTACATCCCCGCTGGAGTGTCATCAGATTATGTCAGGCTTACATTATTCCCATTTTCACTATTGGGAGAAGCCAAGGGGTGGTTGAAAGCTGAGCCACCTAATTCTATTACTATGTGGGATGATCTTGCAAGGAAATTCTTGATACAATTTTTTCCATCCGGTAAAACAGCAAGACTTAGAAGTCAAATTCTAAGTTTTAAACAGAGAGAGGGAGAGAATCTGTATCAGGCTTGGGAGAGATTCAAGTCTATGTTGCGGGATTGTCCTCATCATCATCAATCCAATGATGTGCTGGTGCACACTTTTATAGAGGGTTTGGAACCCCATACAAAGATCTTGCTAGACTCAGCAGCTGGGGGACAAGCATTGGAGAAAACTTATGAGGAGCTGAATACCTTGTTAAATCGTATTTCGTAGGGAAATCCAGAGTGGAATGCTGATTCGTCAAGAGGAGGAACAAGGAAAGCAGCAGGAGTCCTAGAAGTGGATGGTTTTACAGCTATTGCTGCATAGATAGCTGCTTTACAGAATCAACTCAACACCCACTTCAGTAACATGACAATGAACCAGACTCAAGCCCCAGTGAATGTAGTGCAGCAGATTTGGTGTGAAGTGTGCGGGAGTAGTGAGCACTCAACTGAGTGTTGTGGAGAAAATCCTGATTCGGTGAACTTTGTGGGAAATGTACAGAGGAACAACAACCAACAGTATGGCAACAGCTACAATTCCAACTGGAGGAATCACCCAAATTTCTCTTGGGGTAGCAACAACCATCAAGGGCAAAGTTCGAGTCAGGGGGTGCAGAGGAATCAAGGAGGGCAGCAGAACTATTAGGCACAATATAGAAACAACAATGCACCTCTCCCGCCACCATCACCCAGCATTGAGGAGATGTTCAAGACAATGATAGCTAACCAAGCTCAGTTGCAAGCTGACTATGTGAAATTGGCAGCCGAGGTGAAGAACAACCAGTTAGCTACTAAGGCACTTGAATATCAATTTGGGCAATTTGCTGGAGCCCAAAACACCAGGGCTAGAGGAGGACTCCCGAGCGACACAGATCCCAACCCCAAACAAGTGAATGCAGTGACCACAAGGAGTGGTTTACAGCTTAAAGAGGTGGAACCAGAAAGACCACCTCAACAATCGGGAGCAGTAGAAGTTGAGAGGGAGCAATTTGATGAGAGTGGGAAGAAAAAGGAGGCTGAATCAGAAAGACCACCACCCCCATTCCCTCAAAGATTAAAGAAACACAAGGAGGAGGCGTGTTTTAAGAAACTCATGGAGGTGCTGAAATAGGTATATATTAACTTACCTCTTGTTGATGTTTTGCAGGGAGTGTTGAAGTACGCAAAGTACATTAAGGACATCGTGGCGAACAAAAGTCGGTTGACTGAGTATGCTACGGTAGCTCTCACGGAGGAGTGCACTTCCCGGATGCAAAATCGGTTGCCCACAAAGCTCAAGGATCCTGAGAGCTGTACTATACAAATTACCATTGGGCAGAGTATCCGAGATCGCGGATTATGTGATTTGGGAGCGAGCATTAATTTGATGTCGTCATCGATATTCAAGAAGTTGGGTCTAGGGAGTCCTAGACCAACAACAGTTATCTTGCAACTAGCGGATCGGTCCTTAGCCAGACCTGATGGCATTGTGGAGGATGTGCTGGTGCAAGTGGGCTCCCTTATCTTCCCGGTAATTTCGTTGAGCTGGATTTTGAGCCAGACGCGGAAGTCCCATTTATTTTGGGACTTCCTTTCTTGGCGACAGGGAAAGTGCTGATTGATGTAGCTGCAGGGCAGCTAACTATGCGAGCACATGACAAAGTTGAGGTATTTGATGTGTTTAAGGCCATGAAGTTGCCGGCTATACATGAGGAGCTTTCAGCAATCAATGTGGTTGAATGTTCGGTGTGATTTGTGGGTATATAAAATGACACGCAAGTGCACGTGGTCGAACAAGTAGTAAGTGAATTTAGTAAGCCAAGTATCAATCCCACAGAGACTTGGATGAAGTGCAATTTGCTCAAGTGTACTATATTTTACTTCTAAAAATGCAGACAACAGTGTAACCAAGAGTTTGATAGTTTGTTTTATAATTTTTATACTAAACTAAAACAACTATCTACTTTGAGTCTGAACTATGAATGAGAGCATGTTGAGGTTAAACGAACATGTAATGAAATTAATTATCATTATAATTTGGTTAATCTTTTCCTCCGGTTGCTAGCCAAGAACATTTGCCAAGAGATTAAAACTCTCATATTTAACCTCACTTAAGAATCATGAACCATCCACCTCCATTTCTGTGATTAAATGCAATTCATGTTCTAGCCATACAAATCCGGTTCCTAAATTGACTAATACGACTGTCAGGTATATTTCTATCCTGAAAGTAAATCAATTCCCAATTTTCCCAAATCAAGTAAAGAACATATCCTATTAATTCACAACTTTCCAATTTCTTGCTCTCTCGAGTGAAACCGGACTTTTTAGATGTACATTAACGTAGGCCACACATTAATGCAGTAAGAACAAGAATTAATAGAACAACATGGAAGAAAAGATGAAAAACCAAAGAATCAATGATCACATTTCATCACAATTGTTCATAACCTCAGCAAGAAGAGGAATTAGCCACTCATTTGTGGATTAAACATCTTTAAATGAGTGTTAATCATACAAGCAATTGAATTAAAGAAGAAAGAAAGAGAGTAAAAACCCTAATATTTTCGTCCCTCAACTGCCTGTAACCCACGTTCTTGCTCCACCAAGTCAGAATATTGAAAAATGAACCTAAGTGTTCTATTTATACTGCTGGGAATTTTTCCCGAAATAACGAGCAACGTGTCACGGAGTGCATCGCGGAGCACTGCCTCCGTGACACGCTACGAACGCGAACCTTCACTGGAACTGGGGATCCAGGAATTAAGGCTCAACGTGGCACGGCGTGCAACTCGGAGCCAAGTCACCGTGCCACGGACCGGACGCGTACCCTCTTTGGAATTTGGGCAAAATTTCCCTATCCAGGCAGAAGGCCTCCGAGATGGCAGCGTGACACGGCTCCATGGCGGAGCCCCTTTATTTCATGTTGTCCACTGCCTTGTCCCGTGATCGCATCCAAGTCCAACCCCGATATCATCCAACATGCATTTAAGCTTCCCAAAATTACATTTTACCTGCAAAACAATGCTAATCATGTTGGTTAGTATAAATTCACATTTTATTACCAATTACATAAGAATGTATACACATTGATAGATAAACAAGGCAAAAATGGTACTTTTGAGTATCACTTGGGCATATAAATTTGCCCAAGATCACTTACCCCACACTTAAATCCTTGTTCGTCCTCGAACAACAATCCTACACTTCATGCAATTTACATCCCAACCTCGCTACTTTGGTTTGACAATTTAGGCTATGGTCATACCGATTATTCAATACAGCAAATCATCAAGAAAACATGCATGGTCTTATCAATGCAATGACCTTCAATACATCAAGACCTCCTAGACTTTAAGAATCGACTCTCGATATTGGCAAACTCATGCAAATCAGCTGATCAAGATATCCGACATGAAAATTAATCTTTCATCAAGCATGTTCCCTCACAACACAAGAGAATCTTCCCCTTTTTGCTCATATGACTCACAAAATTTCAAGCAAGGGCATGTAAACACACTTTCGCTCTCTCTCCCAAAAGAATTCACATGCATCATGTCATGACCCATAAGCTTGCGCTTAGTGTATTACTCCACTAATATAAAGAAGTGTGATGTAAGATCACGTAGGACTTTAACGGGTTGTAATGGAAGCTGCGGAACTAGTAAATATTGGGTTAGCCAATAATAGCCACTAGCATCCTTAAGCGCTTTTTCAACACATCCCATCAACTCATGGACATTGTTTCTTTTTTTTTCATCATCCCATTCTTGATGTTTTTCTTTAGTATGGCCCATCGTATTAAGCACACTTGACACAACAACAAAGATTATACATGCACCTTCATTATAGTTTATTTATAGCAAGTGCACCTTCAACCTTTTCTTTTCTTCTGTCACTCTGCTTTTCTTTTTCTTTTCACCATTCTCACTCTTTGACACTTCGGGAAAATGATTTTCTCTTCTTAAGCGCTTAAGAGTTTTGTATAGACTTTACGGCTAATGAAAAGAAGGAATTAAGCTCGGTTTACACTTTATGAAAAAAGAAAAAAATAATAGGCTAAAGGCTCAACGGGCTGACTAGGGTATACAATCAAGGTGGGTACAACAAGGAAAAATAGAAACTCTCGGTTAAAACAAAGAAATGCCTACATCCTTTCCTACAATACACCTCCTTCATTTCGTTTTGTACACACACCAGGCAAGTTCTAGACACTTCACAATAGCATGGAATAACAACACCTCACTTCACACTTTTTGCACATGCTCAATTCAAGATGTATTCACAGACTAGTCAATCAGCTAATTACAGGAATTCAAACATTAAGCCTCAATCACACTGAATCGAACTCTATGGCCTAGGTATCTCAACATAGTTACAAAGTTGCATGCTTTCATACGAATCACCATTGCATTTTAAATATCATGTACAACACGCAACCAGAATTTCGCAACCATACAGTAACTACAGGTTTTGGGATGCAACCCACCAAAGAAAAAACTGAAAAATAATTGAGAGAAAAAAAACTACTCCTAACGACTACATTTCCCTTAAGACGGTCGTCATCCATCCATCATAGGGAACGGTCACTACTATGACTTCGGTTCAATGGGACCATTCTCGGTAAAAGAACCGAAAACAAACGCCAAGAAACCCAAGAGTAAAAACAATGTCGAAAATATCGATCATTTTGATAGAAAAAATATGTATGAAATATTTTAAATTTTTTTAAAAAATATCGATCATTTCGATAACAAAAATATGTACAGAATCAGCTAGCAACATTCAGCAACACACATCAATTTCACATAAATTTACAAATACAAAACAACAACTTAACAATTCACAACTCACAGGGAACAACAAAATAACCAAATTTCACATGCACGACAACAGATTAGAGCATACATACAAAACAGCACAGCCCAGCACCTAACTACTCCCACCCCACACTTAGCTCGAACACTGTCCCCAGTGTTCACAAAAATTAAAATAGCACAAATTCGGGTGGTGGAACTCCCTGATCAATCAAAGTATTCCACTTCTTCGTCGGGTGTTGTTGCTTCATCTCCCATGTCTGAATCGCCCCCGTCGTCTTCATCGGACTCCACATCGGAGTCCTCCCGACGTGTCTCCTTGTCTGTGGAGATGTCATCATCTGTGGGCTCTACAAATGCTGGCCCCACTCGGCATAGAGCCCTGGCGTTCTCGCCGAAGGGGTAGTCTAGCTCGAGCTGCCATAGCTCCTCCTCTGTCGCCGGCCTCCCGCCTATCCTCAGCTGGAGCATCTGCATCCCATACATTCGATCCATATACTGATCATCACGAGCATGTTGCTCGCCAAGTGTAAGCACTGGCCCGTGGGTGGTGTCGGGAGCCTTAGTTTTAGTAACATCTAAGGCCCGCCGCTCCATCTGTGGGATATAGTCAAGGGCCTCCTCCTCGACATCTAGGCCCCTGAGGAAGGTGGTCAGTAGTCCACCAAAGCCATACCTGTGCCCCTAATGCAACCGGGCTCTCTTCATGGCGGAGATAATTACCGCCCCCACGTTGATCTCCAGCCCTTTCATCAGGCCATACACCAAGCATACACGATCCCGGGTTACATCTGTCATATGTACCCCCGGGATGAGGCAGGAACATACAATCTTCAGCCATATTCTGGCTTCCCTGTTCATCTGTGAATAGGGCAGAGTCTGGTGGTAGCCCCTCTCTTTGTGTTTGCTCCATCTAGCTATCGATCGAGTCCCACACAATGTGCGTCTGATGTCCGCATACGGTGGGGTAATGTTCAGCTGTCGGAGTACGTGGGCATCTATGTCCCGCGCTCCTATGATGGCATTGAGGTGGTGGGGCTCCAAAGTGACTATTTTCCCTCTGATTTTGATGGTGTGGCTTCTGATACTCGGGTTCCAATTGGCATAGAACTCCCGAACCAGGTGCAAATTACATTCCTTGGGCTCTTCAAAGATGAAATTGAGCCCAGCTGCCTCGATTCGGTGGACCATCCGAGGGAACTCCTGTGCCAATGGTTCCCGTGCTATATACTCCTCGGGGAAATATTTGTTTTCTTTGTGCTTCGCGTACCACTTTTTCCCCTCATCAATCACCCATCTTGTTCCGTATTGGCGGCATTGGCCGCGTGGAACTGCTGGTGTTGCTGGGACTGCTGTGCCCAGTCTGATTCGCTTCCTTCCGGCGCCCGAAGTTGATGCGCCTTTCCCTTTCTCTTGCCTGCTTGCCATTTTACCTGTCAACCCAAGTAGACAAGATCAATGTTAAGCTAACGGATATTAACTTCGGCTAAGGTCGGGTTAAGCTAGGTTACCCCACACTTAGTCCTTAGCTACAGTTACAACAATACGGCAAGATTATCTTTATATACACACAATAACCAACTATACAATCAGGCTTAGTGCGTTCGAAAAATTCGATGGTATATCTTCTGCGTACTACTCAGACTTCGTACAGCTAATCACAATCACTACCATCGCTAACATTTTACCCATCGCACTTAGCAAGGAAAAAAATAGAAATGAAAACAACAACAAAAATTTATCTACACGAACCTATACAACCAACCAAATTCTTACAAATTTCAACATTCCCTTAACCCGAGAATCTGTCGTTCTATTAACATCCTAACAATTAGTACATCGACTCATCTCATTCAACATGTACATCCCGGCATGAAACTCACAAGTTCACTACATTTTCAACTTCAAATTCAAAATACAAGCCCTAGAAATGATATTATCAAGCAAATTCGATTAATTTATGCAATTGACAAGTTCAAGCAATCATAACGACATTCCGAACATTCATCAACAACAATTTAAATTGAATTCATGATTAATTTCTCCTTAGGGCAATTTAGCTCACCTCACATGCTCAATATCGAAGAAAATTGACAAGAAATTGAGATGGAATCAAAGAACATACCTTGAAGTTGAAGAATTTACGCAAACTTGATGATTTTCTTATCCTATGCCGTGTCACGTTGAAGGGGGATGTGTTTTGGGGGGTTTTGGTCATGGAGAGATTGAAAAATAAGGGAAAAGGGAGGGTTTTCGGGGTTAAAAAGTAGGGAAATCGCGCGGGTCACCCGGCGACCCGGTGTGACCCGTCGCAATATACACGACAATGTGTCACGGAGTGCATCGCGGTGCACTGCCTCCGTGACACGGAGCCATCGCGAGCCTGTTCTGGAAAGTTTTAAAAAATCCAGATTGTACCTCAACGTGTCACGGAGGTAACGCGGAGGTCCACCTCCGTGACACGGAGCTGTCGCCCCAGCTCACTGTTTGCCACTTTTTGTTAATTTTCATACCTCGACTTTTCCTTCGCGATTCCATGCATATTTTTCTCCGTTTGACCTGAAATTCATCTCACTATACAAAATTGGTTAGAATTATAGGTTTCACTCTAAATACAAATAAAACAAAAACTAAAACAAAAAATTTTGTAGTAAATCAAGAAAAAGAAAAAGAAAAATCTATTTACACTTTACAAAAAGAAAGAAAAATTTTTCACGGGTTGCCTCCCGTGCAGCGCCTGGTTTACCGTCGCGGCTCGACGTCGTTAAGCTCAGTTGTCCTCTAGGGTGATGGACGATTTCTCTCGATCACCGTCCTCCCCCCAGTAGTGCTTACACCTATCCGGTGGTTTTCCCATTAACTCCCGTGAATCCTTACTCTACTCATCATCACCTTAATCAATCACATTGATCACCGAGAGTTCTTCGTGCACCATCGGGAGCTTGGGTGCCTTGTACACATCGAACACCTCCACCTTGTCGTGTGCTCGCATTGTTAGCTGCCCCGCAGCTACATCAATTAGTGCTTTCCCAGTTGCCAAGAAATGACGTCCCAAAATAAATGGGACTTCCGCGTCTGGTTCAAAGTCCAGCACGACAAAATCTACCGGGAAAATTAGGGAGCCAACTTGCACCAGAACGTCCTCCACAATTCCATCAGGTTTGGCTAAGGATCGATCCGCCAATTGCAAGATTACTGTTGTGGGTCTAGGACTCCCTAGACCCAACTTTCTAAATACCGATGAAGGCATCAAATTTATGCTCGCTCCCAAATCACATAATCCACGAGCTTGGATGCTCTGCCCAATAGTAATCTAGATAGTAAAGCTTCCAGGGTCTTTGAGCTTTGTGGGCAGTCTATTTTGAATCCAGGAAGTGCACTCCTCCGTTAGAGCCACTGTAGCATACTCAGTCAACCGACTTTTGTTTGCCACGATGTCCTTTATATACTTAGAATATTTTGGCACTCCCTGCAAAACATCAACAAGAGGTAAGTTAATATGTACCTGTTTCAGCACCTCCATGAATTCTTGAAACACGCCTCCTCCTTGTGTTTCTTTAATCGTTGAGGGAACGGGGGTGGAGGTCTTTCTGATTCAGCTTCCTTAGTCTTCCCCCTTTCAGTACTTTTCTCCCTCTCAACTTCTGCTGCTCCCGACTGTTGAGGTGGTCTTTCTGGTTCCACCTCTTTCAGCTGCAAACCACTCCTTGTGGTCACTGCATTTACCTGCTTGGGATTGGGATCAGTGTCGCTCGGCAGTCCTCCTCTAGGCCTTGTGTTTTGGGCTCCAGCAAATTGCCCAAATTGATATTCAAGTGCCTTGGTAGCTAACTGGTTGTTTTTCACTTCGGCTGCCAATTTCACATAGTCAGCCTGCAATTGAGTTTGGTTAGCTATCATGGTCTTGAACATTTCCTCAATGCTGGATGATGGTGGTGGAGGAGGTGCATTGTTGTTTCTGAATTGTGCTTGATAATTCTGCTACCCTCCTTGGTTCCTTTGCACACCCTGACCCGAACTTTGTCCTTGATGGTTGTTGCTACCCCATGAGAAATTAGGGTGATTCCTCCAATTGGAATTGTAGCTATTACCATACTATTGGTGGTTCCTTTGCACATTACCCACAAAGTTCACCGAGTCAGGATTGGCTCCACAACACTCAGTTGAGTGCTCACTGCTTCCACACACTTCACACCACATTTGCTGCACAGCATTCACTGGGGCTTGAGGCTGGTTCATTGTCATGTTGCTGAAGTGGGTGTTAAGTTGATTTTGCAATGCAGCTATCTATGCAGCGATAGCTGTAAACCCATCCACTTCAAGCACTCCTGCTGCTTTCCTTGTCCCTCCTCTTGATGAATCAGCATTCCATTCCGGATTGCCCTACGAAATACGGTTCAACAGGGTATACAGCTCCTCATAAATTTTCTCCAGCGCTTGCCCTCCAGCTGCTGAGTCTAGCAATATTTTGGTGTGGGGTTCCAAACCCTCTATAAAAGTGTGCACCAGCACATCATTGGACTGATGATGATGAGGACAATCCCGCAACATAGACTTGAATCTCTCCCAGGCCTGATATAAATTCTCTCCCTCTCTCTGTTTGAAACTTAGAATTTGACTTCTAAGTCTTGCTGTTTTACTGGAGGGGAAAAACCGTATCAAGAATTTCCTTCCAAGATCATCCCACGTAGAAATAGAATTCGGTGGCTCTGCTGTCAACCACCTCTTGGCTTCTCCCAATAGTGAGAATGGGAACAATGTAAGCCGGACATAATCTGATGATACTCCAGCGGGGATGTAAGTGTCACTTATCTCCAAAAAATTTTGGAGATGTTGTTGTCGATCTTCATGAGGGAGACCGGTAAACTGCCCGCTAGTGTGCAGCAATTGCACCATATTCTGTTTAAGTTCAAAGCACCCTCCTGGCTCAGGTTTGCGGATGCTAGATGTGACATTATTAGCATGTGGGATTGCCACCTCGCGAACCGGCCGAGCTGCTACTTCTTCGGGCACTAACACTGCCCGGACTACCGGTGGATTCTGTTGTTGCTCCATGATCGTCTGTTTGAGCAACTACAGCTTTCTTTGTAGAGCTTCTCTCCGTTTACTGTGAAATATCCTTTCTGGCTCAATATACGATTCCACCAGCTCCTTGTCTCTTGCCAGTGTTCAACAGAAATTAAGTCTGCAAAATATAGGCTAAGACCAAGTTGTCAACACTAAGAAAATAAAAATACAGTAAATTAACACTTAAAACAAATTCACCAATTGCCAAGTCCCCGGCAACGGCGCCAAAAACTTGTTCGGTGTGATTTGTGGGTATATAAAACAACACGCAAGTGCACGTGGTCGAACAAGTAGTAAGTGACTTTAGTAAGCCAAGTATCGATCCCACAGAGACTTGGATGAAGTGCAATTTGCTCAAGTGTACTATATTTTACTTCTAAAAATGCAGACAACAGTGTAACCAAGAGTTTGATAGTTTGTTTTATAATTTTTATACTAAACAAAAACAATTATCTACTTTGAGTCTGAACTATGAATGAGAGCATGTTGAGGTTAAACGAACATGTAATGAAATTAATTATCATTATAATTTGGTTAATCTTTTCCTCCGGTTGCTAGCCAAGAACATTTGCCAAGAGATTAAAACTCTCGTATTTAACCTCACTTAAGAATCATGAACCATCCACCTACATTTCTGTGATTAAATGCAATTCATGTTCTAGCCATACAAATTCGGTTCCTAAATTGACTAATACGACTGTCAGGTATATTTCTATCCAGAAAGTAAATCAATTCCCAATTTTCCCAAATCAAGTAAAGAACATATCCTATTAATTCACAACTTTCCAATTTCTTGCTCTCTCGAGTGAAACCGGACTTTTTAGATGTACATTAACGTAGGCCACACATTAATGCAGTAAGAACAAGAATTAATAGAACAACATGGAAGAAAAGATGAAAAACCAAAGAATCAATGATCATATTTCATCACAATTGTTCATAACCTCAGCAAGAAGAGGAATTAGCCAAACATTTGTGGATTAAACATCTTTAAATGAGTGTTAATCATACAAGCAATTGAATTAAAGAAGAAAGAAAGAGAGAAAAAACCCTGATATTTTCATCCCTCAACTGCCTGTAACCCACGTTCTTGCTCCACCAAGTCAGAATATTGAAAAATGAACCTAAGTGTTCTATTTCTACTGCTGGGAATTTTTCCCGAAATAACGAGCAACGTGTCACGGAGTGCATCGCAGAGCACTGCCTCCGTGACACGCTACGAACGCGGACCTTCACTGGAACTGGGGATCCAGGAATTAAGGCTCAACGTGGCACGGCGTGCAACGCGGAGCCAAGCCATCGTGCCACGGACCGGACGCGGACCCTCTCTGGAATTTGGGCAAAATTTCCCTATCCAAGTAGAAGGCCTCCGCGATGGCAGCGTGACACGGCTCCATCGCGGAGCCCCTTTATTTCATGCTGTCCACTGCCTTGTCCCGTGATCGCATCCAGGTCCAACCCCGATATCATTCAACATGCATTTAAGCTTCCCAAAATTACATTTTACTTGCAAAACAATGCTAATCATGTTGGTTAGTATAAATTCACATTTTATTACCAATTACATGAGAATGTATACACATTGATAGAAAAACAAGGCGAAAATGGTACTTTTGAGTATCACTTGGGCATATAAATTTGCCCAAGATCATTGAACAAGAACAAATTCGTCAGATTATTGAATCTCAAGACCCACTGGAAAGAGTGTTGATAAACTCTGATCAGTTTGGAGATAGAGACGCTTATGAGGTGGTACAATGTTGAGTGAGGCACAAAGGCATCTGCATAAATAGGAATTTCAGTCTTTAATGAGATCTCTGGAACCATTGCCGAAACCATCCATTGAGGAAGCACCAAAGTTGGAATTGAAACAATTACCTCTCCATTTAAAATATGTCTTTCTGGGGGAAGATGAGACGTTGCCGGTTATCATCTCCGCAGAATTGACGGAGGCACAGGAGAAGGAAGCATTGGGTGTCCTCAGAAAAAGAAAGAAAGCAATGGGTTGGCAAATGTCAGATATTCAGGGTATCAATCCATCTTTTTGCACACACAGGATTTTCATGGAGACAGGAGCAAAACCAACCGTTCAGCTGCTACGAAGGCTAAATCCAGCAATGAAGGATGTGGTTAGGAAAGAAATAACTAAGTGTCTTGATGCAGGTGTGGTCTACCCGATTTCAGACAGTGAATGGGTCAGCCCCGTTCAGTGCGTTCCAAAGAAAGGAGGGATGACCGTGGTTACCAATGAAAAAAATGAGCTGATTCCTACACGAACCGTCATAGGCTGGCGGATTTGCATGGACTATAGAAAGCTTAATGAAGCCACAAGGAAAGATTATTATCCTATCCAATTCATTGATCAGATATTAGATAGGTTGGCTGGACAGGAATATTATTGTTTCCTTGATGTGTACTCTGGTTATAACCAAATAGCCATAGCTTCGGAGGACCAAGAGAAGACTACTTTTACCTGTCCTTATGGGACATATGCTTTGAGACGGATGCCATTTGGGTTATGCAATGCACCTACCACATTCCAGAGATGCATGATGGCTATTTTCCATGACATGGTGGAGGATTTTGTTGAGGTATTCATGGATGATTTTTCTATTTTTGGTAATTCGTTTGCTACTTGTTTGCAGAATCTTGACAGGGTGTTGGCTCGCTGCGAGGAATCCAACCTTGTACTAAACTGGGAGAAATGTCATTTCTTAGTTAAGGAGGGTATTGTCCTTGGCCACAAAGTGTCTCGCAGGGGGTTGGAAGTCGATCGTGCTAAGATCGAGGTTATTGAGAAGTTACCACCACCTGTGTCGGTGAAAGGTATGCGCAGTTTTCTTGGGCATGCAGGGTTCTACAGAAGGTTCATCAGAAACTTTTCCAAAATTTCTAGACCTTTATGCAGATTGTTAGAAAAAGAGGTGAAGTTTGAGTTGGATGATGAGTGTGTTAAAGCATTCGAGGAGTTGAAGCAGAAATTGATAGAAGCACCTATCCTTACTTCTCCGGATTGGGGACAACCATTTGAGTTGATGTGTGATGCAAGTGATGTGGCTGTGGGAGCGGTATTAGGATAGAGAATAAATAGAATCTTTCATTCTATTCATTATGCAAGCAAAACGCTGAATACGTCCCGAAGTAATCATACAGTCACAGAGAAGGAGATGTTGGCATTGGTGTTTGCATTTGACAAATTCAGGTCCTATTTGGTGGGTTCAAAAGTAGTGGTGTACACCAATCATGCAGTAATTCGGTACCTGTTTAACAAGAAAGATGCTAAGCCCAGGCTGATCAGATGGATCCTGTTGTTGCAAGAGTTCAACCTCGAAATTAAGGACAGAAAGGGGAGCGAAAATCAGGTGGCAGATCACTTATCGCGACTGGAGAGCTGGTCGCATGTGAAGAAAGGTGATAACATCAATGAGGAGTTCCCGTATAGCAGCTCTTGGCAGTAGGGGAAGCTGAAGTTCCCTGGTACGAAGACATAGTCAACTTGTTGGTGAGTGGAGTCTACCCACTTGAGGCGACAGTCCAGCAGAGAAGAAAGTTGAGGCATGATTGTCGATACTTTATTTGGGATGAGCCATACTTATTTAAGCAGGGACCGGATCAGGTGATGAGAAGATGCATCCCGGAGAGTCAGATTGCAGAGGTGTTGAGGAGTTGTCACTCTTCGTTGTATGGGGGGCACCATGGAGGCAAGCGGACAGTGCACAAGGTTCTACAGTCAGGGTTCTTTTGGCCTACATTATTCAGAGACTCTATGGCATACGTCAAAATGTGTGATAGATGTCAGCGTACAGGAACAATTGGTAGAAGACAGGAGATGCCACTGCAGAATATACTGGAAGTAGAGACCTTTGATGTATCGGGCATAGATTTCATGGGCCCGTTCCCACCATCATTTGGTAATGGTTACATCTTGGTGGCCGTAGACTATGTATCAAAGTGGGTGGAAGCTATAGCTTGCCCCAGGAATGACAATAAGGTGGTAACAAAATTTGTGAAAAAAACACATTCTCACCAGGTTCGGGACACCCCGAGCCATTATCAGTGATGAAGGGGCTCATTTTGTCAATGCAAGTTTCAAGAAGTTACTAGCCAAGTATGGGGTGCGCCACAAGGTGGCAACAGCATACCACCCCCAAACTAGTGGGCAAGTAGAGGTGTCGAATAGAGAAGTGAAGCAGATTCTTCAGAAAACAGTAAATACACAACAGAATGATTGGTCAAGCAAACTTGATGATGCGGTGTGTGCATACAGAACTGCCTACAAGACACCGATTGGAACTTCACCATACCAATTGGTCTATGGTAAAGCATTTCATCTGCCAGTGGAGCTAGAGCACTGAGCCTTCTGGGCCGTGAGGAAATTGAATATGGACTTAGAGCTAGCGGGCAAGAAGAGACTAATGCAACTCAGTGAACTTGAAGAGTTCCGCTGGCATGCTTATGAGAGTGCTAAGTACTACAAGGAAAAAACAAAAAGGTGGCATGACAAGCATGTGGTGCGTCGTATTTTTAGCCGGGGCAAAAAGTATTGCTCTTCAATTCAAGATTGATGCTGTTTCCAGGAAAGCTGAGGTCCAAATGGTCGGGGCCATTTGAGGTGGTCAGAATGACTCCGCACGGGGCAGTAGAATTTTGGCAAGAAGATCGGAGTGCCACATTCTTGGTCAATGGGCAAAGATGTAAGCACCACTGGGGTGAGGACGGCGGTCGAGAGAAAACTTCCGCCACCCTAGAAGATGACTGAGCAGAATGACGTCGAGCTGCGACGGTAAACCAGGCGCCGCACGGGAGGCAACCCGTGAAATTTTTCTTTGTTAAATGTGAATAGATTTCATAGAAAAAAAAGAAAAAAAAAGAAAATTTTTTTTATTAACAACAAAATTTTTAGTTTTTATTTTTATTTTTATTTTGAGTGAAACCTATAATTCTAACTAATTTCTTGTCGTAAGATGAATTGCAGGTTAAACGAAGGATAAATATGCAAAGGATCGCAAAGGAAAATCCGAGGTATGAAAAATAATAAAAAGTGGCAAAAACAGTAAGCTAGGGCGATGGCTCCGTGTCACAGAGGAGGGCCTCCGCGTTACCCTCCGTGACACGTTGAAGGTAATTCTGGAATTTTTACAAATTCTAGAACACCTGCGCGATGGCTCCGTGTCACGAAGGGCATGCTCCGCGTTACCCTCCGTGACACGTTGGGGTGTATATCGCGACGGGTCACACCGGGTCGCCGGGTGACCCGCACGAAATTTCCACTTTTTAACCCCGATTTTCCCTCATTTTTCCTCATTTTTCATATCCCCTGCGACCAACATCCCAAAAACCCCTTCCCCCCCAACGTGACACGGACCTAGGCACATAATTTCATCAAGTTTCCGTCATTTCATCGAATTCAAGGTATGTTCTTCAACTTTATCTTATTTCTTGTCGAAGTTTTGCGATGTTGAACATGTGATATGAGCAAAACTTGCCCTAAGTAGAAATTAAGCTTAAATTCAATTGAATTATTGTTGATTGACGTTCGGAGTATCATTGTGATTGCTTGAACTCGATAATTACATAGCTTAATCGAATTTTTGATAAAATCAAAGCTAGGGCTTGACTTTGAGTTTGAAATGGAAAAATTGAGTTGAACTATTGAAATTATTGCTGGGTTGTGTATGTTGGGTGAGATGAGTCGGTTGTGCTAACTGTTAATATGCTTAAAGACCGATGGATTTTCGGGTTAAGGAAATTGTGGAAATTGCAAGAAATGGGTGAATTGTATGGGATCATGTAGTTTAAATTTTCTTTTGTTTCTCCTTGATAAGTGCTATGGGATAAAATGTTATCGATGGTAATGATTGTGGTTAGCTGTACGAAGTCTGAGTAGTACATAGAATATATACCGTCGAATTCTCTGAATGCACTAAGCATATTTGTTATGTTTGTTGTTTGTTTGTGGAAATAAGTACGATCTTGCCGTAATGTTGTGATTTTGGCTAAAGGCTAAGTGTGGGGTAACCTAGCTTAACCCAACCTTAGTCGAAGCTAATTTTAATTGGAATGACATTGGGACTATCTGTTTGGTTTGACAGGAACAATGGCAAGCAGGCAAGATAAGGGAAAAGGCTCATCAACATCCGGTGCCGGAAGAAAAAGAATCAGACTGGGCACAACAGTCCCAGCAGCACCAGCGGTTCCACGCGGCCAACGCCGTCAATACGGAACCAGATGGGTGACAGAAGAGGGGAAGAAATGGTACGCGAAGCACAAGGAAAGCAAATACTTTCCCGAGGAACACATAGCAAGGGAATCGTTGGCACAGGAGTTCCCTAGGATTGTCCAAAGGATTGAGGCAGTCGGGCTGAATTTCATCTTTGAAGAGCCCAAGGAATGCAACTTGCACTTGATTCGAAAATTCTACGCCAACTGGAACACGACTCTCAGAAGTCACACCATCAAAATAAGGGGGCAAATAGTCACTTTTGAGCCCCACCACATTAATGTTATCCTAGGGGTGCGAGACATAGACGCCCATGTGCTTTGACAGCTGAATATCACTCCACCATATGCAGACATCAGACGCACTTTGTGTGGAACCCGATCGACAGCTCGGTGGAGCAGGCATAAGGAGAGGGGCTACCATCAGACCTTTCCCTACTCACAAATGAATAGGGAAGCCAGGATATGGCTTAAGATTATGTGTTCCTACCTAATCCCGGGGGTGCATATGACGGATGTAACCCGGGATCGTGTATGCTTGGTATACGCCCTGATGAAAGGGCTGGAGATCAATGTGGGGGCGGTGATTATCTCCGCCATGAAGAGAGCCCGGTTGCATCAAGGGCACAGGTACAGGTTTGGTGGATTAATCACCACATTCCTGAGGGGCCTGGATATTGAGGAAGAGGCCCTTGACTACATCCCGCAGATGGAGCGACTGGCCTTAGATGTCACCAAAACTAAGGCACCCGACACCACCCACGGGCTAGTTCTTACACTAGCCGAGCAACATGCTCGGGATAATCAGTACATGGCTCGCATGTACGGGATGCAGATGCTCCAGCTGCGAATAGGCGGGAGGCCGGCAACAGAAGAGGAGCTGTGGCAGCTCAAGCTAGATTACACTTTTGGCGAAAATGCCAGGGCTCTATGCCGAGTGGGGCCAGCTTTTGTGGAGCCCGCGGATGATGATGTCCCCACAGATGAGCAGACACGTCGTGAGGACTCTGATGTGGAGTCCGATGATGATGATGGGGGCGATTCAGACATGGGAGACGAGGCAGCAGCACCTAATGAAGAAGTGGAGTATTTTGATTGATCAGGGAGTTTCACCACCTACTCTTGTGCTATGCTAATTTTTGTGAACACTGGGGATAGTGTTCGATTTAAGTCTGGGGTGGGAGTAGTTAGGTGCTGGTTGCTGTTGTTTTTGATGTATGTTTCTGTTCTGTTGTTCTGCCTGTGGAAAAATTGTGACCCTGTGATTGTGATGTTTATGTTGTGTATTGTAATTAATGTGAAGCTATTGTGTGCTACTGAATGTGTTAGCTGGTTTTGTACATATTTTTGTTTTATCGAAATGATCGATATATTTTAAAAAAAATCAATTTTTGGGTTTTCTCGGCGTTTGTTTTCAGTTCTTTTACCGAGATTGGTCCCATTGAACTGAAGTCTTAGTTAGTGACCGTTCCCTATGATGGATGGATGACGACCGTCTTAAGGGAAATGTAGTCATTAGGAGTAGATTTTTTATCATTTATTTTGCAGTTTTTTTTCTTTTTTGTGGGTTGCATCCCAAAACCTGTAGTTACTTTATGTTTGCGGAATTCTGGTTGCGTGTTGTACATGAGATGTGAAATGCAAAGGTGATTCGTATGAAAGCATGCAACTTTGTAAATATGTTGAGATACCTAGGCCATAGAGTCGATTCAGTGTGATTGAGGCTTAATGTATAAATGCTTGTAATTAGCTGATTGAAGAGTCTGTGAATGCGTCTTGAATTGAGCATGTGCAATGAGTGTATGGTCAGGTTTTGTTTATTCCATGCTATTATGGAATGTCTAGAACTTGCCTGGTGTGTGTACGAAACGAAATGAAGGACGTGTATTGTAGGAAAGGATGTAGGCATTTCTTTGTTTTAACCGAAAGTTTCTCTTTTTCATTATCATACCCCCCTTGAATGTACACCCTAGTTAGCCCATTGAGCCTTTAGCCTATTATTTTTCTTTTGTCAGAAAGGTGTAAACCGTGCTTAACCCCTTCTTTTCATTATCCGTGAATTTGATCCAAAACTCTTAAGCGCTTAAGAAGAGAAAATAATTTTCCCAAAGTGTCAAGGAGTGAGAGTGGTGAAAAGAAAAGAAAAGCAGAGTGATGAAAGGAAAGAAAAGGTTGAAGGTGCACTCGTTATAAATTAAATATAATGAAGATGTATGAATAATCTTTGTTATTAAGTCAAGTGTGCTTAAAGATATGGGTCAAAATAAAGACAGACTTCAAGAATGGGAGGATGAAGGAAGAAACAATGCCCATGAGTTTGATGGGATGTATTGAAAAAGCGCTTAAGGATGCTAGTGGCTATTATTGGCTAGCCCAATATTTACTAGTTCCGTAGCTTACATTACAACCTGTTATGTCCTACGTGATCTTACATTACGCTTCCTTATATTAGTGGAGTAATACACTAAGGGCAAGCCTATGGTTCATGACATGATGCATGTGAATTCTTTTGGGAGAGAGAGTGAAATTGTGTTTATATGCCCCTGCATGTAATCTTTTGAGTTCATGTGATTACAAAAAGGGAAAATTCTCTTGCGTTGTGAGGGCACATGCTTGATCAGAGATTAAATTTTGTGTCGGATATCTTGATCAGCTGATGTGCATGAGTTTGCCAATATCAAGAGTCGATTCTTGAGTCTAGGAGGTCTTAATGTGTTGAAGGTCATTGTATTGATAGGACCATGCATGTTTTCTTGATGATTTGTTGTATTACATAATCGGTATGACCGTAGCCTGAATTGTCGAACCAAAGTAGCCAGGATGGGGTGTAAAGTACATGAGGTGTAAGATTGTTGTTCGGGGACGAACAAAGATTTAAGTGTGGGGTAAGTGATCTTGGGCAAATTTATATGCCCAAGTGATACTCAAATGTGTCATTTTAGCCTTGTTTATCTATTGATGTTTATACATTCTCTTGTGATTGATAATAAAATGTGAATTTATACTAACCAACATGATTAGCGTTGTTTTGCAGGTGAAATACAATTTTGGGAAGCTAAAATGTGTGTTGGGAGAGATCGGGGTTGGACTCGGATGCGAGCAAGGGAAAAAGCACTTGAAAGCATAAATTAAAGGGGCTCCGTGATGAAGTCGTGCCACGCTGCCATCGCGGATGCCTTCTGCCTGGATATGGAATTTTTGCCTAATTCCAGTGAAGGTGCGCATTGGGGCCGTGGCACGTTGGCCTAGCCCCGCGTTGCACGCCGTGCCACATTGGGATAATACCTGGACAACCAAATTCCAGTAAGGGTCCGCGTCAGTGGCGTGTCACGGAGGCAATGCTCCGCGATGCACTCCGTGACATGTTGCTTGTTATTCCGGGAAAAATTCCCACCAGTATAAATAGAATACTTAGGTTCATTTTTAATAATTCTAACTTGGTGGAGCAAGAATGTGGGTTACAGGCAGTTGAGGGGACGAAAATCTCAGGGTTTTTCTCTATCTCCTTCTTCTTTAATTCAATTGCTTGTATGTTCAACACTCATTTAACGATGTTTAATCCACAAATGAGTGGCTAAATCCTCTTCTTGCTGAGGTTAAGAACAATTGTATTGAAATGTGATTATTGATCAATTTGGGTTTTCATCTTTTCTTCCATGGTTGTTCTATTGATTCTTGTTCTTACTACATTAATGTGTGGCCAATGTTAATGTACATCTAAAAAGTCCGGTTTCACTCTAGAGAGCAAGAAATTGGAAAGTTGTGAATTAATAGGATATGATCTTTTCTTAGTTTGGGAAAATTGAGAATTGATTTACCTTTAGGATAGAAATATACCTGAAAGTCGTATTAGTCAATTAAGGAATCAGTTTTGTATGGCTAGAACATGAATTTCATTTTATCACAGAAATGTAGGTGGACGGTTCATGATTCTTAAGTTGGGTTAAATACGAGAGTTTTAATCCATTGGCAATAATTCTTGACTAGCAACCGGAGGAAAGATTAACCAAAGTGTATCGTTAATTTGTTTCTATACATGTTCGTTTTCACCTCAGCATGCTCAAATTCATAGTTCAGACTCAAATTATATAATTGTTTTAGACTTAGTATAAAACTAGAAATCAAAATATATCAAACTCTTCGTTGCACTGTTGTCTTCATTTTTAGAATCAATATAGTAACACTTAAGTAATTTGTTACCTCATCCCAGTCCCTGTGGGATCGATACTTGGCTTACTTAAGCCACTTTACTACTTGTTCGACCACGTTCACTTGCGTGTAGCTATATACCCAAAAGCACCCGAACAACGGCTCGTTCCAGGATGGTACGGCTCGTTCCAGGATGGTACAACTCGTACAAAGAGTCATACATGGCCAGTGCCTTGTGCGGAATTTATCACAGATGCTACGAATGACTCGTGCCTCATAGGTACGACATGTACTGAAGTCTACAATTTTACCATTTTCAGCACTCTTTTCTCTTCTTTTGCACATTTTAACTCCAATATATAATTTCCCTGAAAACAAAGTAAAAGTGCATCATATATGTATAAACACACCTAAGACCATGCACATTTTCTAAGTTTTAAGCATCGAAAGTGTTGTAAATTCACAGCACATCAACACCCTCAACTTAATACTTTCTTATGTCCTCAAGCAAAGAAAATAAAAACTAAAAACGACGCTTAACTAGAAAATAAACCTAGGATACTACAGCCAACAATCAATCAAAATTTTCACCATAAACTCAAACAACTTTTGACCCTTTTTCTCATAAACCAAATCAACATATGCACATCAAACAATCACAAACCATGATAAACAGGGATCAAGATATGTCACCTAGCTATTAAAAGATAGTCAAGTCATCACCAATGCTTTTCACACAGACAATTGGAAGAATCAAACACAAACCATGTACCCTCACAGCAAATGAAGTCCCCCACTCACAAATATAGAAAAATATGAAACACTGTAGCACTTTTGCTGCTGTCCGAATGCTCTCATAATATCCCCCAACAGGTGATGAATGACAATCCTCTAGAATTTGTACCATTTCCACTTCTAGAACACACTTACACATTATACCATTAGCGAAACTACGGAAAAGGTAGGACTCATCCCAATAAAACTTTCGAACATCATGAATAAATCTCTTCTTTTACTGAAAGGTCACCCCTCGGGTAGGAAATTTCTTACCAAACAACTAGAAAAAATTTCAAACCACGGTGTTAAGTCGTGGGTTGCGGCCAAAATATGTTTATCTGGGAAGTCATCATTAATCTCCTCATGTACTCTTGGCTGACCACTTGTCTCTAGGAGCGATAGATGGTTGGCCACTTGATTCTTACATCCCTTATGATCCTTCAATTAAAAGTCGAATTCCTACAACAACAGGACCCATCTAATAAGCCTGGGTTTAGCATCGTTCTTAGTCATCAAATATCTGAGTGTTGTATGGTCCATGTGCACCACCACTTTGGTCCCTAACAAATATGCCGAAAACTTTTCAAACTCAAACACGACAACGAGCAGCCCCTGTCCGGTCACTGTGTAGTTTGTTTTTGTGTCATTCAGGTCTTTACTAGCACAGTAAATAGGGTGAAAAATCTTTTCCTTTCACTAACCAAGGACTGCCCCTAACGCTACACCACTGGCATCACACATTAGCTTAAAGGGCTTTGACCAATCTGATGTCATGATGATTGGAGTGGACACCAGCTTTTCTTTCAATTCCACAAAAGCCCTCATACACCCTTCATTGAAATTGAAATTTTCCTCTTTTTCTAACAATCAAAATAAAAGATGGTCTATCTTGGAGAAATCTTTGATGACACGGCGGTAAAATCCCGCATGCCCTAAAAAACTCCTAATACCCTTTACCGTGCTTGGCGGGGGTAACTCAGAAATTGCATCAATCTTGGCTTGATCTACCTCAGTCCCTTTCTCAGTAATTTTGTTTCCCAAAACAATCCCTTATTTTACCATGAAATAACACTTTTCCCAATTATGTACTAAGTTTGTCTCTTCACATCTCTTCAATACCTCTTCTAGATGTACCAAGCAATCTTCAAATGAATCTCCCACAACTGAGAAGTCATCCATGAAGACTTCCATAGTGTTCTCCACCATATCCAAAAAAATTGACATCATACACCTCTAAAAAGTGGTGGGAGCATTGCAAAGTCCGAAAGGCATCCTCTTGAATGCAAAAGTCCCGTAAGGGCATATAAATGTGGCTTTCTCTTGATCCTCGGGCGCAATAGAAATTTAATTGTATCTTGAATATCCATCCAAGAAACAATGATATTCTTTCCCAGCCAAGTGATCTAGCATTTGGTCAATGAAGGGGACTAGAAATTGATCTTTTTTTGTTCAGGAGTTCAACTTACGGTAATCCATACACACCCTCCATCCAGTAACTGGGAAAGTTGCGAACAACTCATTATTTTCGTTCGGTACAACTGTAATTCCCCCTTTCTTTGGAACACATTGGACAAGACTTACTCAACTGCTATCAGCGGTAGAATACACAACTCCTGCATCTAACCATTTAATAATTTCTTTATTGACTACCTCTTGCATAGGTGGATTCAAACGCTTTTGATGCTCGACTGAACGGCTGCAATCCTCTTGAAGTTTAATCTCGTGAGTACAAATACCTAGAGGAATACCAATGATATTATCTATAGACCACCCTATTGCTCGATATATTCCTTTTCAACACTGCTATGTGTTTTTCTACCTATTAGGGAGTGAGCTTTGTTGAGATAATCACCGGGAGTGTCCCATTTTCCCCCAAATATGCATATCTCAAATGGGCAGGTAATGGTTTGAGTTCCAAGATAGGAGGTACAATGATGGATGGTTGTGATGGTGGGGTTTTTTTATTTTTAAGGTCGAGATTGAGTTTCCTCATCTGGAAGGTGTAAGTTCCTAACCTTTTACTCACTTGACATACCTCATCTAATCCTTCACTACTCAAGAAAAGGCTAGCGAACATTTCTTTTAGAATTTCTTCTTCCACCTCCCATCCTAATACTTCTTCATCTACGTTGGCTGGGGTGGTAGAACCTTTGTTTCGTTTGTTACCTATTGAGCTGCCATTTGAGATGCTAAAAAGTTCATTCTGTCCTCTAACTATTTTATGGACATATCATGATTCTTCATTCTTTTAGTGAGGTCCAACAACTCACCCCGCAACTCCTGAATTCTGAAATCAGTCGAAATAATTTTCTCAACCACCACCTCAAGAGTATTTTCCATGCGAGATGAGAGGGGCTCATCACTTCCTTGGCTACTAGTCTCAGCTAAGCTGACATCGTTCTGACCTTGATTTTCATTATAAGAATACCTATAGCCTTGATTGTCTTGTTGGTACCTTATATGAAAACCCATCATATAATTTATTAGTAACTCTATTTGCCTCATCATGACCATCAAAACTGTCCTTTTTTCCTTCTCTCCTCCGTATCTTATCCATCAATTGGAGGGTCTCAACATGAGGTGCCCTCTCAGGGTCTCTCAGCAACCTTTCAAAGGGACTAATTAGCATATCATCAAAAACACAAAAATGGAAAAATGAGGCACCACTAAGATAGTAAAGTTGAAATAATTAAGATGAAAGATCAAGTCAAACTAACAAACAACTCAAGGATATCAAGAGTTATTCCCTGGCAATGGCACCATTTCTGATAACACTCAAAACCTCATTTAAGAAAGAATGTAAGAGATCATTGTATCAAAACAAATAACCCAATGGGTGTCAGGATTGAATCCCACAGAGAATAGAGAATGATTTACACAAGAGTTGTTTAGTGAATTGAATTGATTCACATCAAAGTAATGAAAATGTAAAAGTAAATTTTGGGGGAAGTGAATGCAATAATATTGTGGACTCTAAAATCAGTTAATCAAGATAGCAAGATAACCAAAATCGAGAAATAATAATGAGCAAAGGCTAGAGGTGTGGTGTAGATGGGATGTTAATCAAATTGGGATTTTCTATACAATCAAGTTATTACTGATATGTGTAAATAACCTTGGAAAAAGATGGAGCCTGATGTTTTTCAACCCCGTGGGTGCCTTATCCTCAAGTCCTTTCGAACCTCAAGGTATAATTCAACTATTCCAATATGGTTTGGGTTAGTGGCTGAGCTATTTATAGCCATCAACCTCTAAAGAGATTATGACCATGGGTTTTGGCTATTTCTAGTCCAACCCCACATAATCAAATCCCAATCCATTATTAAATTCTTCCCCATTACTTAATTCTTCTTTTTCAAGCCAAAATCAAGTAAGAAAACAATACCCATATTTGCAACTATGAGCAATCAACTATAATTTGAGGAGAATTCAATAGATTTACACTAATTAAGTAATAACAAGACAAATCTAGCAATACCCAATCAATCAAACACCCATCATCACAGATCTCTAGCTATAGATTTAGCTACTCATAATTGAGAAACACAAGAGCATATTTATCAATAAACTCAACAATTTCATCATCAAGAGTAAGCAAAATCAAACCCAAAATATCTCTACAATGGTGGTTATACCTGGCTGAAGAAAATGAAGATGAAAAGGTAATATTCAAATATTTCTTCTCTTCTCCAATGGAGTTCTCTCTCTCTCAAAAGTGATAGGAATATTCAATCATATGTTCATAGTACTTTTTCTAAAATATGTACAAAAGTAGGTCATAACATTCTCCTCTTTTTTAATGCTGGATGTTTTTTCCATTTTCAAGCATCTTTTACTTGCGATGGAACTGGCGGTTCGTCGTTGTCTATCTACAGACCACCGATTAGTTGAGGCTCTTTTCTAGTGAATTCCATGGTAGTTTAGTATTGGGCATTGGCGGTTCGCTGGATGCAATTCTATAAGCCACCGGTTGCATTTGTTCTTCACTCTAGTGAATATCTGCAGTCAGCGGGCGTTTCGTCGGTGTCCTCCAGTGGAGCGCTGGTTTTTACCTGAATTTCCTCTTTTTTTTCTCAATTTCATGCTCTTTCTCTTTAAGTTAGATACATGCAACATCCAAAGGAAAAAGGGCATAAAATCCACTAAAAGACTTAAAAATTAAGCTAAAGCTTATGCTTAAGAGCCTAATGAGTTGGTACATTAGGACATCATGAGTCGTTAGGAGAGCCACAACTCGTGGCCCTCACTCATGACCTTCACTAGAAACCAACCTCCAACTCAACCATCCTGACCACAACTCACTTCACGAGTCATGAAGTGACACCACGACTCGTGGCTCCATCTGTGGTCACCCCCTGACCATGACTCCTCACTAGCCTGCCTCCCCTTCACGAGTCACTCTGCGACTCATTAGGTGATCTGAAGAGTCACCTGATGAGTTGTTCTGTGACTTGTGAAAAATTTTTCTATTTTCTCTGCTTTAACCCTCGAGTCTGAGCTTAGAGACTTTTGAAATATTACAAAGCATAAGACCCTCTGGTATATGTGTACAGTGATGTGATGGAGGCATGTGCCTAGCATATTACCAATGGTATGGTTGTGAGATAGAGATTGTGCAGGTGTGGTTTGATATATATATACAGATGTAGTAACAGAAAGGCACAATTATACATGTGGATACAGGATATACGGATATGATTCGGTTTTTGGGGTGAGAAACACAGTTTCAACATAGTATATGACGATACAATTCAAGTATGATACTATATGGCATATTCATGGGATGGAGATAGGTATGTGGATGTACTTTAATTTTGGGGAAATTAACTCCCTCGATATGTTTTGATCAACCCTTGTGTGTGCTTAAACTATTTAATTCATATTTATGAATGAACTGTTGATCAAAGTGGTCTTTGTTGAGTCATAGAAGGTAATATAATGTATTTAACAAAAAGGTAGTAAATTATCGGGAGACAGCGGGTAGATTTTCTTACCTAATATACTAAATTAAGAAGGGTCAGGAAAATCCAGTCAGTAATGAAATAGGTCAATAAGTGGTAGAAACAAACTTGGGCAATGTTAGTGAAAATGTAAGAGAGGTAGTCGTGCTATAAAGTTATATGGAGGAATAAAATAGAACTAGATCAGAAGAAATTGGTTACTGACTATTTGGGATAGCGTTGCAGGGGGCACATCGCTGCAGCCGCAGGATCGCTATAGCGGTCTAAGCCTTCGCTGCACCACAAATAGAGAGGCAGATTGATAGATTAAATAACATCTAGGATTATAGAGTAATTGCATTAACCTTGATTAGCCATAGAGACGATAATGTAGTTAATAAACTTAGTTGGTTGTTGCATAAATGAAGTAGTGGTTGAATTTATTGACGTTGTTTGTATGTTTATTATTATGCTATTATGCTAACTAATTTTAGTAAATTGATGATGCTTACCGGTACATGTGGTGTACTGATAATACCTTGATACACCTTTTTGGTGTAGGTTGTGGTAGGTGTGAGGTTTCTTGCATGACATGGAGTACTCAACATCAGCTTTCGTGTTCTTTTAATAGACGAAGCTATGTCATTTCGTCTTGTCGGTATTCTATTTAGAGCTCTTGTACCTGTCTAGACTAGAACTTGGGAGAGTCAAGGTTTTGGAAACTTTTGTTTATATTTTAATATTTTTATTCATGACAATTGAATAAGAATTTTGGGTATTTCATGTAATATTCGAAAAGGATTCTCCTATCGAGTAGAGTCGATGTAGGTGCCCGCACAACCCACCTATTTGGGGTCATGATAAATTTGGCATAGTCAGGGTCGCCAAAATTTAGATATGTTAAGGCTTCAGTTTTGTCTTTTTGGCATGATTTTTTTTGAAATTAAATTTTATTTTTATTGTGCGAATTTACTGTTTTGGTTATTTGGTTGAATATGTTGTTGTTTGAGCTGTTGGGTTGGGGGATTTCCTTCATTAACTGAAGTCGTGTGTTCGGGTGTAGTTGCGATCAATCGATAAACTGTAATTGATAGTCGTATGGTTAACTTGTTGGTAGTAGTTATGTATTGAACTTGTCAGTAATAGTTGTTGTTCTTGTGCTCAAGTTGTTGGCTAGTTGTATAGTTAGAGTTGCTGATATATGTGGTTGATGGATTAGTAAAGGTTGGAGTCGGCAGTGCGACGATCTTGCCGCTAGACTTGTGTTTGTAGGTGATAATCATCTTGTTGATGAGTTGTTTCATTGTTGAAGGATTGGGAATATTGTTGGTTGTTCGTGTAACTTAGGTGGTGTGTTGATATGTGATTAGTGGTATAGTGGCAGTTAGGATCGATGGTTGTGATGATTTTCATTATACTTGAGTTGGTAGCCATGTTGGCTTTGTCGATGGGATTTGTTGGTCATAGTAACATTGGGAATAGGTGTGGTTTTATGTATTGTTGGTTGGTGTCAACCATGGCGTCTCCTAAGCTGTTCATGGAATTTGGAAATAAACTCAAATGTGTCATGAACCTTAGGTATTATTGTGATGCGTTATGGGACGACTAGATATGTGAGGATAGCGCTACATTTGTGATAGTTGGATTATAGGAATGGATAGTGAATTGTGGACTACTAATACTTACATTGCATGTGTAATTGTTGATTGTGTATCTTGTTTCTTGTTTGGTGCTTGGAAGGCTTGTGAGACCTACAAGTCCGTGAAGGCTTTCACCTAGGTTGAGCCTATGGCTTAAGAGGGCCTACAAGTCCATGACTATTTCTGGCAAGGTCATACTCATGAATTATGATGCCTATGACTATTTTCAGCAAGGTTGTGATTTTGAATTGACATACATATTATATTGTTTGCTTTCTATTGTTGTTTGCCTAGTAGCTATGGATGCTAGATGTATATTGATGATAGTTGAGGTTGTAGAGGGGCCTAGAGTTTAATAAAGTAATATGGTTGGATGAATTCTATGTGTAATAGGTAGTGATAGGTGATTCATATATTTGTCGTTCATTTGTTTGTCATTTGGACTTGTCAGACTTATGGGGGCCAGGTAGGTTCTATTTTCCTTACTTGAATTCCTGAATATGTTGCTATTAATGCCTTTTCTACTTTCTATTGTTATCTTGTATGTGTGTTGATTTGTAATATATATCTTATCGTCCGTTTTTCCTTACATACTCGATACATTTCCTTACTAACACCACGGGACATTGTATTTATGCCTACAGGTGTTGATCGACCAGTAGATTGAGTTTTTACTTGCTGAGTGAAATTCTAATTAAGTCAGTAAGCTCCAAGTCTTCCTGAGTTTCCAGTTGTTTGTTTATGGCTAGTTTGGGGCTCTGTCCTGATCATATGATTATCATTGTATTTATAGAGGCTCGTAGACTTTTACTGTGGTTATAGTATGGTTGTAGTCCTGGAAGGCCCTATTGTACAGGTTGTATTCCATTATGTGGGCTTGTCGGTCGGTTGTATATCTAGTTGTTGGTTGGTTTGTAAGCCAACTTCTATTATAGACTATTGTACTCTGATTTAGATTGTTGTTGTGATGTCGAACCCTGTCGATTCTAGCTTATTGTAGTAAGGTTAGTGTAAGGTTCACTCGATCAAGTGTGACATTGGGTGTCGATCATGCCTTTCTGGGTTTTGGGTGTGACAATAAAGAAGACTAAGAAATGTTGAACTCCTAAAAGGAGTCCAACTCCTAATATACATGACTCTAAAAGTGTCGAGATTCTAACATGGGCCTGGTAGCTATTGGCTCAAATATTTGGGCTAGAATTGAGTTTGAATTGAAACTCCAGCTCCAAGATGTAGATGAAACAAAGGAAGAGAAAAGAAAAGGATTAGAAATTTTTCCATAAAATTAAATTCCTAACACAAAGACACATATCGTATGTATATGTTAGAGTGAATATAGAAATCATTGCATCCAGTCTTATGCAAGAATAATATCTTTTATAAAAAAGAAGATTTTAGTCAAATGACAAAAGGAAAAACAATTCACAAAGAACCAATCCAGTTGCCAAAAATTATTGCAGCATGTTGGTTAATTCACATGTTTTGAAATGAACTTTGAGAAACTATAGTCGGACTCTGGCTTTTGAGTTGTCTACATATCTCGAATTTTACGAGAAATCAGGCCATATGTAGTTTGAAAAGCTATTTCATTAGGAAATGAATTTTTGGTATAGGTAAGACCAAACTCAAGTTTCTAAGCTCCCTACATATCTTTGATTTCATAAGAAATCAGGTCATATGTAGTTTTAGAAAACAGAGTTGCAGAGAATTTTGATCGATTCACAAAATTTATCTTGGTGTTGTATTATGATGGCAGAAGGTTCTCTTATGATGAAAATAAAATAATTTTGACAAGAATAGGTTAAGTACAGCCCTGTTTAAATTTGAGCTACCTATATATTCCTGAAGGAGACAAGAATCATGCGCAATGTAGTTTAAGATGACAACTTGAAATGAAAAATGCTTCATAGTCATTTGTACTAAAGACTTCTATGTTGTTAGTATAGTGAATGAATATGGACTTAAAAAATTGCCTCCATGTCAAGATATGATGACATTGGAACAAAAAAGGGTTATGAAAGATGGTTAAGAATTGCAGTTAAGTCAGAACTTATGAAAATTGACTTTTCCTATTGTTTGAGGCGGACTTATCCTAACCTATTATTTGAGGTGGACTACCCTGTACCCTATTATACTCAGTAGTGGAGTAATAAAGCATGACTTTAGTAGAATGTGGTTGCTTGATACATAGGGTTTGGCACTTGATACTTGTTATATATCCTTTGAGGGTCAGCAAGACAACAAAATTTTAAGAGTTTCATTGGAGTTACGAGACATGTAAAAAAATTGATGAAACCTAGTCCCGTGGTTTGTGATGGCAAGGTAGTTTCAAGCTCTTAGAAATGTCTGGACTTTGTTGTTAATGTGGTGTCATCGTCCCGTCATTCCTTCACTCAAAGAAAAATGCTTAATTTTTGAAGGGTTGTTGGTTTTGTATTGATTGAGAACTCAACCTAGTAGCTATCTTGTCCGCCAATCTTCTTGCAACTATAGTGGTGCCTGTTTGGAGACTTGGTAGGTAGAGTAGTATCATGTCTTCATCTCGAATTATATTCTTGTACTGTTAAATCTTCTAATGATGACTTCTTTTCTAGAGTATGTCTTAGTCTTGAGTCTAATATTACTACTCATACTTTTGTCAAAGCGACGTAATTGTTGTGGCTTGGGATGCTAAATGATTTTCTCTTATGACTAAACCTTTCTAGGTTTCCCATGTATCATAGTTTGCAAGGACGTAAAAAATATCTTGTGGATATGATCGAGGTATGCATATAACATAAAGGATTTATCTAATGTATTTTCAGTAATTGTAACAAGCCTGTAAAAATATTATTACTTCTAGTGATCATATATTTCTTGGAAATTCTCATTATTACTCAATAATGAATATCATCATATATTTTCAAAATATTATTCTTCTAGAATAAATATATTTTCACAATATTATTCTTCTAAAACAAATATGAGGCATGAATTATCAAGTGAATCAATAAGTTATTCCTCAAATTCATAAACAAAATTGATATCGTTATTAGCAAAGACATAAATATCAAGAAATACTAACTTTTTATCTCATGGAATTATATGCACTTCATTAATATTTGTGAATATTGATAGAAAAAATATCATCAAAGGAATACTATTTCTTTGATTAAGTGGAACTCCCTAAAAGTCCCTAAGATCAGACCCGAGGCACCAAACGGAGAAATAGCAAAAATTGCACCACATCGCAGAATGACTCATCAGGTGAGTCATCAACTCACATAACGACTCGTTAGGTGATCCGTGAAGTGTGAGAAGTTGGTGAAAATATTGGTTTCAAAGACTCTTAACGGTTGGGGGAAATATCTGTTAAGTGTGATTACGAATCGTCAAGTGGAGGCGTCAAGAGAAGATCAAAAATTTGAAATCTTCTTCAATGATAATGGATGCTAGTTAAGACCCTATAGGGTTTATTCATTCCTAACGCTCATTCTATTCCTACACCTCAAGCTGAGGTCAAGTCCTCTCGAACCCTCAAGCAATCAAGGTTCTCCTTCTTCTCCAATTCTATTGGGTTTTAAACCCTAGCAAGATCTCTTCAATCCCGGGAATGTAGGGTCATGAATGGGGGATTTATTCCACCCTCATCCCCAGGAATGTATGGTCATTAATGGGGGATTTATTCCACCCTCATCCCCAATTTCAAGTCAATATCATGAACGAATCATGATTTTATGAAAATTCTAGGGTTAGACCCAATTTTGATGAAATTTTTTTATGATCTTATATGAATTCAATTCTCATATGATTCAATCCATATTTTATAATTATAAATGCATGTTTTCTACTAGAATCTCTCATGAAATCATGTTTTTGATTTACGATTTACTCAACTATGTATGATTTCATGAATCTCATGTTTATGTATCATGGCCGAGTCAGTGGTATTGTTTTCATGGCTAGTTCACATATGACAAGTATGATTATGATTTCTAGGTTTTCTAACTAGCCCATGCAAAACCAAGTATGTTTCATGATTATGAATATGAGCAATTTGCATGTTTTAGGAGTAGTATCTAGCACTGAGTAGGCCTGGATTCAGCACAACCAGGTCTCAAAACTATGTGCCACCATAGGTATATATTTATGTTTGGGACCTTTCCAGAGAGTGTTCCCCCATCCGATAGGGCTCATGAGTAATATCACGCCTTTATCATTCGTTTCCCTGGAAAGGCTTAGGAAAGCTCTGCCAACTTGAGCGAGATAGTTAGGCATCACGTTCTCATTCATGATGGTGTCAGTTATGAGATTCTCCCATTGTTCCTTGGGTTTCAAGATGTTCATGTTCAGGATTTATGGTATTATGGTTTATAGTCTGATTGATCAGTTTATGAGCTTCTATTTATGATTTATGCTTTATTTCCACTTAGTTATGTATTATTAATCATGCTATGCATGTGCCATGAGTTAGCTTGGAGTCATTCATGGTTCGAGGTCTCGTGTTGTAGTCCAAGGTCCACGCTTGGGTCATGACAAACTTGGTATCAGAGTACCAGGTTTAGGTGTGTCCTAGTGTGTCTGAAAATTGCATTAAGTAGAGTCTTTTTCATAGGTGTAAAATGTGCCACACTTATGAGGAAGAGTCTATAATACTTTTTTGGGAACTTCCCTTCTTTCATGATCTATGTCGTGTGATGAAGTCCAACGCTCTTAATTCCTCTAACTCATGATATACCCATTTGTAGAAATATACCTCCCCGTAGAGTCAATGGAAGATGGAATGCAATTGGCAATAGCCATGGGAATGGCATGGAGATGGGCATCAGCCAGCCCCACTAGCTCCTGCTGATTCGTTGAACGAGCAGGTGACTCATACTGAGTTTAGGGCTTCATTTCAGATGTTGTCATAGGCTATGATAGTGCAGGTCAACCAGCAGGCAGTTGCCTATGTGAATATGAATGGGAATGTTGTGGCAGCTAGAGTACAAGACTTTACTAGGACGAATCCGCCAGAGTTTCATGGTTCTAAGGTGGATGAGGATCCACAAAGGTTTATTGAGGAGATCTAGAAGATTACGCAAATTATTGGTCTTTTGGGAGATGAGAGTGTAGATTTGGCCTCCTATCAATTGAAGGGGGTAGCTCACATTTGGTTCCGACAGCAGAAGGAGGGCCATGGAGCAGGCGTAGCTTTGGGATGAGTTTTTTAAGTCATTCTTGGATAGGTTCTTTTCCTGAGATTTAAGGGACAAAAAGGCAGAAGAGTTTGTTAATTTGAAGCAGAATGACATGACTATTTAGGAGTATACCTGAAATTCACCTAACTGTCAAGTTATGCTCCAGAGATGGTTGCAGAGCCGAGATCTTGCATGAGCAAGTTCATGAATGGGGTCTCAAATTTACTAGTTAAGGAGTGCAGGACCGCTATGCTTATCAATGACATGGACATCTTTTGATTGATGACATATGCTCAGCAGATAGAGGAGGAGCAGATGAAGGAGAGCGAGAGAGAGGCCAAGGAGGCCAAGACAAGGAGCTTCAGGTATTCTCAACAGAGGACCGGTGGTGGACATTACCCACATCCCAGCAAAGGTCATCAGTCCCAGCTCAATCATCAGCTAGTGTACCCTCTAGACCCAGAGGTGATCAAAGAGGTAGGGCGTTAGGCTCTAGGGGTCAGAGGAGCATGTCAATGGAGGGCACTTTCCTGGCTTGTAGAAAGTGTGGTAAGAATCACCCAGGCGAGTGCTTGGTTGGATCAGATGTTTTCATTATGTATGGGAATCCTAGGAACATGTATAGGGATTGTCTTTCAGCTAGACAGAGTGACGGTAGACGTCATTCCCCAACCACTACTTCAACATCTCCAACAGTTGCCACCTTAGTAGGGAACATCATCTAGTGTGGTAGAGGACAGTGCCAGAACTGTTCCTATGCCCTTTCCTCACTCCGGGAGCAAGAGAGATCACTAGATGTGGTAAGGGGTATGTTACGAGTATTTTATCTTGATATTTATGCATTGCTGACCCAGAGGCCATATTATCCTTCTTAGCTTCCTATGTTGCAATTAGTTTCGGCATCTGTTCGAAAATCCTATAAGAATTCTTTTCAATCTCTACTCATGTCGGTAAGCCATTTATAGCTCAATGGGGATACATAAATTGCCTTGCACATTTCTTTAGAAAGACACCTCAGCCGACCTAGTATATTTAGATATGATAGATTTTGATGTTATCTTTAGTATGGATTTGTTTTATGCTTGTTGTGCTTCAGTTAATTGTAGAACCCAGTCAGTAGAGTTTTGATTCCCCAGTGAGCATCCTAGAGTGGAAGTGTAGTTCAGTGGTGCCTATAGGTCATTTTATCTCCTATCTTAAGGCCGAGAAGATGATCTCCATGGGTTGTGTATATCATCTAGTTCGAGTTAAGGATTCTTAGTCCAAAACCATGACTTCGCAGTCAGTTTATATTTTATGTGAGTATCCTAAGGTATTCCCAAATTATCTACCAGAAGTCCTTCCTGAGTGAGATATTGACTTTGGTATTGATCTTCTCCCTGATACGCAGGCCATATATATTCTTCCATATAGAAAGGCTCCAGTTGAGCTAAAGGAGTTGAAGGGATAGTTGAAAATCTCCTAGATAAGGGTTTCATCAGACCTAGTAAGTCTCCGTAGGGTGCTCCAGTCCTCTTTGTTCGAAAGAAAGATGGATGTGCATCGATTATCATTAGTTGAATAAGGTCACAATCAAGAATAAGTGTCCCCTCCCCAGAATTGATGACTTATCTGACCATCTCAAGGTACTAAGGGGTTCTCAAAGATAGACCTTAGGTCTGGCTATCACCATCTCAGAGTGAGGGAGAGTGACATTTCGAAGACAGCCTTCAAGACTTTGTATGGTCACTATAAGTTTGAAGTTATATCTTTCCAACTAACGAATGCTCCTCCAGCTTTCATGGATTTCATTAAAAGAGTGTTCAACTTGTATTTAGATATGCTAGTCATCGTCTTCATATATGATATTCTCATATACTCTCCAAGTGAGGAGGAATATACCGCTCACTTGAGGATTGTGTTACAAACCCTTAAGGACCATCAGTTGTTTGCTAAGTGTAGCAAGTGTGAGTTTTGGCTGAAGTCAATTGCATTTTTGGTTCATGTGGTGTCTAGTGAAGCTGTGTAGGTAAATTCTCAAAAGATTGAGGCAGTGAAGAACTGGCCTAGACCTGTCAACCCCACTGACATTAGGAGCTTTTTTAGGTCTAGCTGGATATAGCAGGAGGTTTGTAGAGGGATTTTCATCCATTGCTGCACTATGGTCAAAGTTGGCCCAGAAGAAGGTCAAATTTGAATGGTCCGATGCTTGTGATAAGAGTTTTCAGGAGCTAAAGACTCGACTCACTTCAGCCCAAGTTTTGATCCTACCGGAGGGCATGGGTGGTTTTGTTGTGTATTGTGATTCTTTGAGGATTGGCTTGGTGTGTGTGATGCTGTATGGAAAGGTCATTGCTTGTACTTCTAGACAGCTTAAGACTCATGAAAAGAATTACCCGACTCATAAAAAGAATTACCCAACTCATAAAAAGAACTACCCGATGCATGACCTTCAGTTAGCAGTGGTGGTGTTTGCCTTGAAGATTCGGAGGCACTATTTATAGGGGGTGCATGTGGATGTGTTCACGTACAAAAGGAGCATTCAATATGTATTTACTCAGAAGGATATGAATTTGCGACAAAGGAGAAAACTCGAGCTTCTCAAAGATTATGACATTAGTATCCTTAACCGTCCGATCAAGGTCGATGTAGTGACGGATGTTCTTGGTAGGTTGTCTATGGAAAGTGTGTCCCATATGGAGGATGGGAGGAAAGAAATGGTGAAGGATGTCTATAGCCTTGCTTGTTTAAGGGTTCACCTTACTGCTTCAGTAGATGGTGGTGCTATTGTTTAGAATGGGTCAGAATCTTCATTGGTGATGAAGCTTAAGCAAGGAAAGATGAGGATCCTATTTTGGTGAAGTTGAAGGAAGCTGTCCGTAATCAGAAAGTGAAGGTTTTCTGCCAATGAGGAGATGATGTACTTCGATATCAGGGTCAATTATATGTTTCAGATGTGGATGACCTGAAAGAGCGGATGTTGAGAGAGGCTCATAGGTCTCGATATTCTATCCATCCAGGTTCCACCAAAATGTATGGTGATCTATGGAAGGTCTATTGGGGGAATGGCATGAAGAAGGATATTGCAGCATTTTTGGCTAAGTGTCTGAATTGCCAACAGGTGAAAGTTGAGCATTAGAGGCCAAGAGGTATGCTACAGGATATCAGTATACCTACTTGGAAGTGGGAAGAGATCAATATGGACTTCATTACAAGGTTACCTTGTGCATGCCGATAGCATGAGTCTATATGGGTGATTGTGGATCGGATAACCAAGTCAGCATATTTCTTACCGGTCAAGACAATGAATTCAGTCGAGGATTATGCTAGACTTTACATTTGGGACTTAGTTCAGTTGCATGGATTTCCAATATATATCATCTCAGATAGAGGTACTCAGGTTTGGAGATTGTTTCAAAAGGACCTTGGTTCTCAAGTGAAGCTTAGCACAACCTTTCAACCACAGACATGTCACGTCCCACCTTGGGAGGCATACTGGAACCTAGTGCCACACTGGGATCTAAACTAACCCGACTGGAATTGTGTACTTTTGGTGCAAGTCTGCAACTCAATTCAAGCAAATGACGAGCTATATCTCGGTTGTAAATACAGCCTCAGGCTAATAAGGCCACATAGCCACCTATAATAGAAAACAACTAATCAACAACAACGCAATAATAGGGATCTTATGCGGGCCGACAAGACCACCATGTTGTCTAATTATAACTGAATGAAAACAGGAAACTATAACCATGCTATAGCCAACAAGGATGCAAACTGATAGCTAAACTAGGCCCCACACGGCCATCACCCAAAATAAAACATATATGGGCCCCACATGGCCAACAACAAAACCAGCAGCTGATAATCTATAGCCTGCAAACCTCTAGGAGTGGAATAATGGTCGAGACAGGGCCCCGACCTACACTTAAAATGTACAACAAAAGAACAAACCTTCTCTAACTATCAACTCCAGAGAAAAGGAGCTAACTACACTGCTGACTTTTCCTGATGACTAAGAAGGTATAGAACCGCGTCTATCTGCAGCTGCAGGAAAATAATTCAGCGCCTCAAGTATGGGCGTCAGTACAATATGTACTGAATATGTAAGGTAGTAAAATAATAACTGAATGAAAGCTGATAAAGCTGAAGTAACCAAGAATAAGGATAAGAGTTTAACCTAAGTCATTTCACAATCTGAAAAATATAACTAACAAGTATATGTACAAACAAGAACCTAGAAGGGCCCCCATAAACCTAGAAGGTACATGTTATACCCCGTAGAATTCCCGGCACCTAGACGACCTATTCGCACGTTGGTTAAGCGTATTTGAAGGCCATACGTGCTGGAGAAAGGCCCGGGAAAAGATCGGACGAGAAACCTGTCGAACCATCGCGGAAGGAGCCGAGGCAGAGCCCCTCCGCGATGGCAGCGTGTCATGGAGGAGGGGCCTCCGCGTTGGCTCCGTGACACGTTGGCCTTGTCCAGGCCCAAGTATATAAAGGCCACTTCAGTTTTAAATCATTTAAACACATAATTATTTCAAGAAAACAGAGGGTGAGCGACAGAGAGAAGGTAAGAACGAAGAAATTATATAATTTTCGTCTGATTTCGCTACTAAACGCTGCCCAAACTCAAATTAACTCTAGACACTGAGGTATTTAGCAGCAGAGAGCATTCCTACGGATTCATTTTCGTAAAATACGGCGGACGAATCGTCGAGCCACCGAGCTAAGGTAAGTGGAATTGCTCTAAATTAGTGTCTATGTGTTCCTAGCTGTGAAAAGAATATTTCTCCCTTCTGGACCGCTGAAAAATAGCGAGTTTTCGACCGTCTTTCGATAAGCCTAAGTTTAGGCTATAAATTATATCGAAAGTAACGTTGCTCTTTACAATAAAGCTGTATTTAGTATTAATTGACGTATTTATGATTGCAGTTGGGAGAAAATAGTTGAAGCACCGGCCGAGCCTCGTCCGACGGACGAACAGTTCAAGAATAAGGTATGTAAAGCTAGTTCCCTTGGCAAGTTAAGTAATATCGGTGCAGTATAGTAATTTACAGGCCAGTAGAATGTTCAGAAGTCAAGTGTTACGTTTATTGTGAATGTTGATACGGTACTAGAAGCATCAGATGGTAACTTGCGTGAAACTTACTAATACGACATAGCTTCTAACACAAGTATTAGAAACTGCTCAGTATGCTCAGTATGTGATGTGATACGAAATGTTAAGATATTATCGTATTCAGTTGAAACCCCGTACAACGATGTAATATCCGTAAGCACCTCAGAAATAGAATGGCAGGCTAAAATAAAGTTTAGAACGCATGTTAGGAATAGTAAATCACGTTAATATAGAAACTCAGTATACAGCATAGGTTGCAGCAGAAATACTATATTTCGTATAGCATTTGCCCCAGTACAGTCTGGCAGGAGACTATATTCATATGTACATATTTACTAGTCTCAGTACGTATTAAATACGTACGGATTACTATCATTAGTTCAGCATGTAATATATACGATACTTTACCCCTATTAGCCTCAGCATGTGAGATACGTAGACAGTATTACTAGTTGAGACCGTTGTATTGTTTGGGGTTGGATTACCTAGCATCCATGACCGCCCCAGGGTTAATAGCTGTATCGACTCATCCGCCAGAGGACGAGGATACGTCGCTCTATGGAGTGGCATGCCGTCCCACAGGGGACGAAGATGGGATGCCAGTTTTCTCCATATTGTGCCTTGGTCGGCCCTTATACACCCCCGTCGAGTGGATACGCCCGGGGTGTTGATTCAGGAGTCCTCCGGACTCAGATGCAGTTATAGTCAGGGGCTCAGCGAGCCCAAGTGCATACCCAGGGGACCGGCAGTATGCTTACAGGGTTATAGGAGATGGGATGACCGGGGTAGGGTTATAGATTCTGTGCTGGTTGTACCTCCCGGCTTATGGGGGCCGGGTAAGGTTTGTGTGTGCTATACTATGTTATGCTATGTTATGTTATGCCATGTAACGTTAGATACAAGTAGATCAGTAGTAGAGTGATACGTCTCCAGGTACGACCCCTATTCCTTTCCAGTATATATATGAGAGAAGGTATGACTCACGTTATTAGACAGTTAATCTATTTCTCCTTACTTCAGTTTCATCAGCTACATTGTTGTTTCTAGATTTCGCTTTCAGTTATTGCTTTACATACTCAGTACCAGCGGTACTGACGCCCGGTGGGGTGCTGCATTACTTGCCTGCAGGTACTCATAGACGAGCAGGCGATACTACGTGATTCCTGTCAGCGGTCGAGTATTCAGCTCCTGTCATCCGGAGGCTGAATTTCAGAGGTGTATTCCAGTTCCTTTTTGTTGTATAGTACGAGTAGGTCGGGGCCCTGTCCCGATCATTTCTATTGCTATTCCTAGAGGCTTGCAGTCTGTATATAATTTCCTGTGGTCAGATGAGCCGGTCATGTGAGGTCGTGCAGTTGTATAGCTGTTAGTACTCTTTCCTTCTTTTATGTTGGTCGTGTGGGGCCATAATATGCCAGTAGTGGTGACCTTGCCAGTCACGTAGCTTTCTAGTACTTCAGGATTGAGTTATAGATAACTAGACAGCATGGTGGCCTTATCGGCCCGCATAGGTTTCCCTATATTGACATGTTTCTGGTCAGCTGTCAGTACAAGTACAGGAGGCTATAGGCCAATGGGCCGGGGGCTGTGTTTACAGCCGTTATATAGCCCTTTGTTTCCAGAAATGTGAGTTGGAACCAGCCAGGCACCAGATGTGCCCAGGCTTAGCAGTCCAGTAGTTCAGGTCCTAGTAGGGCACCAGGTGCCAGTCATACCCCCCAAGGCGGGGCGTGACAGTACACATAGCACAGAATAACCAAGATTGGCCCCCATAAGCCCTGGTAAGTACAAGCAATGTACACTCCTCCTATCTAGCTACTAAAGGTTTGTAGGCATATTGTAACTCAGGAATACTTGTCCTTTGAAGCTGTATCCGATCCTAATAGGATCCTGTAGTTGTGTTTGTGTTTGAGTCGTCTGGGCTCCTGTAACTGGACCTCGAGCCTTCGCTCGTCTGAGGGTCATAATGTGAGCTTTGATAATAGGACCCCGATCCTTGGCTCGACTGAGGGTCATAATGTAGGTTCTAGAGGTAACTAGACCTCAATACAGCCCTCACAGCCTCAATTTGGTTCCTTTCGGCATCATGTTGCTCCTGCGAGCACTTGGGTAACTCAAAACGGCCCTCACGGCCTCAATATTGTGTAACTCAATATGGCCCTCACGGCCTCAATCTAGTGTAACTCGATATGACCCTTGCGGCCTCAATCTGGTGTAACTAGATACAGCCCTCACGGCCTCAATCTGATCCTTTCGGACATCATACTACCCCTGTGAGTGTCACGCCCCGCCTTGGGAGGCATGACTGGCACCTGGTGCCCTACTGGGACCTGGACTACTGGACTGCTGGACTACTGAGCCTAAGAACTTCTGGTGACAGGCTGGCTCTAATTCTGGATTATGAAAACAACGGGCTAAATAATGGCTGTAAATAAAGCCTCCGGCCGACTAGGCCTATAGCCATCTGTAGGAATATAACAGCTAACCAGAACAACTGAGCATAAGGGAACTTATGCGGGCCGACAAGGCCACCATGCTAACTAGTTATCATTGAAAAGTATAATCAAGTGCTAAACTGATCTGTGACTGACAAGGTCACAAATTGACAATTGAACAATGACCCACACGGCTATCACACACAAATTGAAACATACATACAGCCACACACGACCGGTACAACTAACCACAGGGAATATGCAATCCGCAAGCCTCTAAAAATAATAAGATGGTCGGGACAGGGCCCCGGCCTACCCATACTATACAAACAAAAAGGGAAGTAAACCTTTAGCTGTCAAGCTCCGGATGATAGGAGCTGAAGACTCTGTACACTTGCTGGAACTACGAGGGATCTGCTCCTCGTCTATGAGTACCTGCAGGAAAGTAACGTAGCGCCCCAAAATGGGCATCAGTACCACTGGTACTGAGTATGCAAGCAATAACTGAAAATAACTGAAAGCAAACAATAATATTGATAGATACTGAAGTAATAGGAGACGGGCTGAGACTGACTGAAAAGAGCGCAACTTTACTGAAGAGAGTCAGAGTCATACCTGATAACATGGCGGTCTACTTCTATCTATTAATAACTAACACAACATAGCATACAAGAACCTTACCAGCCCCCATAAGCCGTAAGGTACCAACCAACACACAATCTATATACCCCTACCCAGGTCATACCATCCACCTAGTAACTATGAGCATTCAACCGGCCCCCTAGGTATGCAACTTGGGCTCGCTGGGCCCTTGACTATAGTTGTATCTGAGTCCAAAGGACTCCTGAAATCTGAAATCTGTAATCTGAAAACTATAATCTGCACCCCGGGTGCAAGCGCTCGACAGGGGGTGTGGTATAGTGCTGATTAGCCTGCTATGGGGGATCTGCATCCCATCTTCGTCCGCTGTTGGACGGCATGCCACTCTGTAGAGTGACGTATCCTCACCATCTGGCCGGCGAATCGACACAACTATTAACCCTGGGGCGGTCAAGGTAGCTCTAAGGGTGTCCAATACAGAACAATCATGTCTCTACAGGTAGCAATAACCGCATGTAAATATGTATACTGAATCTGATAATAATATTTATATTCTTGTATTATGTTCTGAATCTCATACTGAAATATACTGAATCTGATACTGAAATATGCTGAATCTGATACTGAAATGCTGAATCTGATACTGAGATATCCTGAGTCTGAAATAATATTTTTGGAATATTCTGCTGGGAATCATACTGTTTTACTGAGTTTCATGCTGAACACAGTATAATAATTCTAACATGCTTACTGAACTCATACTGAATATAATATACGGCTTCTGAAACATTCTACTGGAATTTGTACTATTTTGCTATACTAGAACTACTAGCTTGCCGAAAGAAACTGCCTTTACATACCTCAACTATCGACTTTCTGATTAACTGGTGTAGCTCGGCTAGTATTCATCTATTTCTCCCAACTATATTCATATTCATGAAAGAATAGAATTAATTCTACTATTATTTTGCAAAGAAACCATACATATGGATATACCTACTGCCTATTCTTCGACTTATTGGAGAACGGCCGAAAACTCGTAATTTCTCGGAAGTCTAGAAGGGAGAAATACTCACTTTAATGCTGGGAGTATATTAACACTAGTTTGGAGCAATTCCACTTACCTTGGCTCGGTGAGACGATGATTCGCCGGCTGAATTTCAAGAAACTAACTCCGTAGGAATGCTCCCTGCAGCTTTATACTTCGCTATCCAAAATTAATTTGAGTTTGGACTACGTTTGACAGTGTAAACGGAAGGAAATTTATGTTGAACCTTCGCCTCCCCTATTTCTATTTGTTCTCTAGAAATGAAGAATGAAAATGACCAAAAAAAAATCGAATTGGGGCTTTATATACTTGGACCTGAACCCCCTTTAAGTCGCATTTGTCGAATGCAATTTATAAGTCGCATTTGTCGAATGTGATTTATAAGTCGCATTTGCCTTGCGACGCTCCGACTTGGCACTTGTTCGGTCTCTCCCCGGGCCCTTTTCTCGCACGTATGGCATTCTAAAACTCTTAACCAACATGTGAATAGGCCAACTAAGTTTCAAGAACTTACGGGGTGAAACATCTTTCCATTCTCAAGAACATTTGTCCTCGAATGTTAACTTCTATTTACAGAAATTTTAACTTGTTCTACTTATTCTGGAAAAATTTTGGTAGAGTTTCCCCTGTAATATGGACTATTTAAAAAATCCTCTGGCTGACTAAGTCTGAAATAACTGAGAGTATCTGGCTTTCATATCTTATTTTGCTTCACAAGTCATTTCCTCTCGATTCCTGTTACGCCATAACACATTGACAGAAGCAACATCTTTAGTTCTAAATCTACGGATCTGCCGGTCTAGTATGGCTACTAGAACTTCTTCATAGGCCAACTTCTCTTTAACCAGAACATCTTGGACTGGGACAATTCTGGAGGGATCTCCTATGCACTTTCTCAGCATTGATACATGGAAAACTGGGTGGACAGATTCTAACTCTGGAGGTAAGTCTAACTCATATGCCACTTGGCCTATTCTTCGGCGAATCTGATAAGGCCCAACAAACCTCGGGCTGAGCTTGCCTTTCTTGCCAAATCTCATTACACCCTTCATCGGCAAAACTTTCAGAAACACCCAATCACCCACATTAGATTCCAAGTTTCTACACCGCATGTCAGCATACGATTTTTGGCGGCTCTGAGAAGTCAGTAAATGTTCTCTAATAATCTTTACTTTTTCCTCTGACTAATGAATGATATCTAGCCCAATCAATGCTGATTCTCCTACCTCAAACCAACCAACTGGAGATCTGCTCTTTCGCCCATATAATGCCTCATAAGGCGCCACCTGAATAGCTGAATGGTAACTGTTATTATAGGAGAACTCAATGAGTGGTAAATTTTCATCCCAGTTACCTCCAAAATCCAACACACATGCTCTCAACATATCCTCGAGCGTTTGAATGGTGCATTCTGCCTGCCCATCTGTCTGAGGATGAAAAGTTGTGCTCAGGTTAACCTGCATCCCCAAGCCTCTCTGAAATGATTGCCAGAATTTAGCTGTAAACTGCGCCCCTCTATCGGAGATAATGGACACTGGAACACCATGCAACCTGACTATTTCTCTTATATACAGCTAAGCATAATCCTCAGTGGTAAAGATAGCCCTTACTGGTAGAAAATGAGCTGATTTTGTCAGTCTGTCAAAAATCACCCAGATCGAATCATATCTACGCCTTGTGAGGGGTAATCCTGCTACAAAATTCATATTAACTGCTTCCCATTTCCATAGAGGCACAGGTATATCCTGAGTCAGTCCGCCTGGTTTCTGATGTTCAGCTTTTACCTGCTGGCAGTTGGAACCCTAAGCTACGAATTCTGCTATCCCCTTCTTCATTGCTGGCCACCAGTAGATTTCTTTTATATCGTGGTACATTTTCATCGAACCTGGGTGGAGAGAATAACGGGCATAATGTACATCTCCCATAATCTGCTGGCGAAACCCTACAACCCGAACCTGATGATATCCGGACCTTAAGTCAATTTTGGAGAAATATCTAGCTCCCTGTAAATGATCAAATAGATCATCTATCCTGGGAAGCGGATACTTGTTCTTGACAGTAACTTTATTCAGTTGTTGATAGTCTATACACATGCGGAGGGAACCATCCTTCTTTCTTACAGACAGAACTGGCGCACCCCAAGGTGAAGTACTCCTCCTGATAAAGCCCTTGTCTAACAAATCTTTCAACTGCTCCTTTAGTTCTTTGAGTTCAGCAGGGGCTATGCGATAAGGGGGAATTGATATGGGCTTAGTTCCTGGTAATAAATCAATTGCAAAGTCTATTTCCCTTTCTGGGGGAATACCAAGTAGCTCATCTGGGAATACATCGGGAAATTCATTAACCACTGGAACAGACTGGAGAGTTGGAGGCTCTACCCGAACATCCTGAACTCTGACAATGTGGTAAATGTACCCCTTGGCTATCAACATTCTCGCCCGAAGATAGGAAATAAATCTACCTTTTGGCGTAACTGTACTACCCTTCCACTCTCGTACTGCCTCCCCTAGAAAGTGGAATTGGAATGTCTTGGTCCAGCATTCTACATTGGTATAGCATGAGCTAACCAATCCATACCCATAATGGCATCAAAACCAACCATTTCTAACTCTACCAAATCTGATGTGGTCTGACGGTTAGCAACCTCTACTGTACACCCTCGATAAACCCTTCTGGCTATAATAGAGTCACTGATGGGTGTAGATATTGAAAAGGGTTGCCGAAGGAATTCTGGTACAATACTAAACTTTCGAGCCACTAATGGGATAACATAGGACAAGGTAGATCACGGATCGATTAATACATAAGCAGAGTGAGAGAAAATAGTAATCATACCTGTCACAACATCTGGAGACGCCTCTGAATCCTTTCTCCCTGCTAATGCATAGGTACGGCTTGGGCCCACACCTGAACTAGAGGCCCCTAATCTGCCTCGGCCTCTGCCTGCTAAAACTGACGGCCTGCGCCCTATCGGGGCTGCTGGAGCTCGTGACCCTGCTGATGCCCTATCCTGTCTATCCCGGTCACCTTGAGCCCTGGCTAGACAATCTCTCATCACATGACCCTCCTGTCTGCATATAACACCCTGTGGAGCCATATCTGCAAGCTCCAGAGTGGTGTCAGCTGCAAATAGGGCAAAGTGGTGGTGTATACCTTCTCTGTTCTGCCCTCCTCTACTGGGGTGAATCTACTGTTCGGGAACTTTCACCGGACTCTAACTGTCCTCGGCGACTGAATCTACCCCTCTACTGCTGTGATGGAGGCGGGGGTTTAGGTGGCCTATCTAACAACCGTGGCCTAGGCCCTCTCAGAATCTCCCCCTGTAACTCATCTGACCAATCCCTGCGGCACTGTTCCAAACTTGTTCGTCTACTATCCTGTTGCCGCTGTCTGAGGCCCTCAATAGTTTGAGCAAAAGCCTGTACTCGAGCAATATCCATATCTTCCTGCAAAGTAGTTGTCATACAGGCCTCAATATACTCTGGGATCAGACCCATAATAAATCGGTGGACTCTGGATGGCATGGTATCTATAAAGGCTGGAGCATATCAGGCCAAAGAATTGAACTGCAGGGCGTATTCTCGAACACTAATCGCCCCCTGCTCCAGGTGTAAAAACTGGTCCATCCGGGCCTGTCGGATCTCTCATGGTAGATAACAGTCCAAGAAGGCCTCTAAAAAGATGGACCAGGTCGGAGGGGCAACATCTCTCCCTCGAGGGCTTTCCCAACTCTTATACCACAACACAGCAATATCCCGCAGTCGGAATACCGCCAATTCGACCGACTCTGTAGATGTAACATGCATTACCCGAAAAATCCTCTACATCTGATCCAGGAAGTCCTGGGGGTCCTCTGTTCGATCTATCCTGGTAAACTGTGGGGGACCTAGTGCCAAGAATTCACAGACCCTCGAACTACCAGGCCCACCTGATGATTCTGCCGTTGTAGGTGGCATTGACTGGCGCTTAGTAGCGATCATTTTCGCTAACATAACTACTGCACTCCTGACCTCCTGGTCAAATGGTATAGGTATAGGAACTGTCAGAGGTGGTGTCATCCCGAGTGGCTCCTGATGGGGTGGAGACTGCTGAGAAGGTTGGGACGATGCCTCTGTATCGCCCTCAGATCAGGCTGATTCTAAACGAGGCTAAGGCATCCTGCTGGTGCCCTCTCCTACTGCTATGTCCAATCTTCTGCCTGTGATAGGATGTCATTGATCTGACATTTTATCTATAAACCAAGAGTATAATAAGCTTTAGGGACTCAACCCTATACTGTACTACTCTATGGCACGACTGAATATGAAGAAGGAGTAACCATCCTATCATGCCTTGCAGCCTCCTACCTATGGTATGTGGTGCACAACACATCCATAGATAGGAATCTACCTAACATGGCTTGCAGACTCCCTGGGATACAACCTGCTCTTATACAAAGTTTGTCACGCCCCGCCTTGGGAAGCATTACTGGCACCTGGTGCCCTACTAGGACCTGGACTGCTGGCTACTGAGCCTAAGCAGTTCTGGTGCCAGGCTAGCTCTAATTCTAGATTTATGAAAACAACGGGCTATATAACTGTTGTAAATACACCCTCCGGACGACTAGGCCTATAGCCACCTATAGGAATATAACAGCTAACCAGAACAACTGAGCATAAGGGAACCTATGCGAGCCGACAAGGCCGCCATGCTGACTAGTTATCACTGAAAAGTATAATCAAGTGCTGAACTGATCTGTGACCGACAAGGTCACCAACTGACAATTGAAAAAGGCCCCACACGGCCATCACATTCAAACTGAAACATACATACAGCCCCAAACGACTGGTACAACTAACCACAGGGAATATACAATCCGTAAGCCTCTAAGAATAATAAGATGGTCGGGACAGGGCCCCAGCCTACCCATACTGTACAAATAAAAAGGGAAGTAAACCTTTAGCTATCAAGCTCTGGATGATAGGAGCTGAAGACTCTGTACGCTGGCTGGAAATACGAGGGATCTATTCCTCGTCTATGAGTACCTGCAGGAAAGTAATGCAGTGCCCCAAAACGGGCTTCAGTACCACTGGTACTGAGTATGCAAGCAATAACTTAAAATAACTGAAAGCAAACAATAATACTGATAGATATTGAAGTAACAGGAGACGGGCTGAGACTGACTGAAAAGAGTGTAACTTTACTAAAGAGAGTAAGAGTCATACCTCTACTTTTTATCTATTAACAACTAATACAACATAGCATACAAGAACCTTACTAGCCCCCATAAGCCGTAAGGTACCAACCAGCACACAATCTATATACCCCTACCCAGGTCATACCATCCACCTAGTAACTATGAGCATCCAGCTAGCCCCTAGGTATGAAATTTGGGCTTGCTGGGCCCCTGACTATAGTTGTATCTGAGTCTGGAGGACTCCTGAAATCTGAAATCTATAATCTGAAAAATGTAATTTTCACCCCGGGCGAAAGCGCTCGACAGGGGGTGTGGTATAGTGCTGATCAACCTGCTATGGGGGATCTGCATCCCATCTTCGTCCGCTGGCGGACGGCATTCCACTTCGTAGAGCGACGTATCCTCACCCTCTGGCAGGCGAGTCAACACAGCTATTAACCCTTGCATCGTCAAGGAAGCTCTAAGGGTGCCCAACACAGAACAATCATGTCTCCACAGGTAGCAATAACCGCATGTAATATATGTATACTGAATCTGATAATAATATTTATATTCTTGTATTATGTTCTGAATCTCATACTGAAATATACTGACTTTGATACTGAAATATGTTGAATCTTATACTGAAATATGTTGAATCTGATACTGAGATATATTGAGTCTGAAATAATATTTCTGGAATATTCTGTTGGGAATTATACTGTTTGACTGAGTTTCATGTTGAACACTGTATAATAATTCTAACATACTTATTGAACTCATACTGAATATAATATACGGCTTCTGAAACATTCTACTGGATTTTGTACTATTTTTCTATACTGGAATTACTAGCTTGCGAAAGAAACTGGCTTTACATACCTCAACTGTCGACTTTCTGATTAACTGGCGTAGCTCGGCTAGTATTCAGCTATTTCTCCCAACTGTATTCATATTCACGAAAGAATAGAATTAATTCTACTATTATTTTGGAAAGAAACCATACTTATAGATATACCTACTACCTATTCTTCGACTTATCGGAGAACAGCCGAAAACTCATAATTCCTCAGAAGTCTAGAAGGGAGAAATACTCACTTTAATGCTGGGATATATTAACACTAGTTTGGAGCAATTCCACTTACCTTGGCTCGGTGAGACGATGATTCGTTGGCCTAATTTCATGAAACTAACTCCGTAGGAATGCTCCCTGCAGCTTTATACTTCGCTACCCGAAGTTAATTTTAGTTTGGACTATGTTTGACGGTGTAAACGGAAGGAAATTTATGTTGAATCTTTGTCCCTCCCCTGTTTCTGTTCGTTCTCTGGAAATGAAGAATGAAAATGACCAAATAAAAACCGAAGTGGGGCTTTATATACTTGGACCTTAACCCCCTTTAAGTCGCATTTGTCGAATGTGATTTATAAGTCGCATTTGTCGAATGCGATTTATAAGTCGCATTTGCCTTGTGACGCTCCGTCTTGGCGCTTGTCCAATCTCTCCCCGGGCCCTTTTCTCGCATGTATGGCATTCTAAAACTCTTAACCAACATGCAAATAGGCCAACTAAGTGTCAAGAACTTACAGGGTGTAACAGTGAGCATGGCCCTATAGGCAACAATATCCAACAACCCAAATGTCGTAAGCAAAAATTGATCTAGCTAGGGTTAACTCTAACGTGGGTTACTATGTCATCACTGTCGTCTATATTCTATTTGTAGCAGCTGACCATAATAGGTTTGCTCTGGGGTACTATATATAAACAGGTTGTATAACTTTATGAAGAACATAACTTGCCGAAAAGGATAGCCTTAACATACCTTATTCAATGATTTTTTAGCACTCGAACACTTCTAACCTGAAATCAGTAATTTCACCAATTTGCAGCCCTCGCGCTGAGAAAACAAGGCTATTTTCAATACTAATGATTGAAAATTAACAATATCTTTTAATAGAATTAACTATAACTTCAACTTTGATTAATTCTGCTGAAAACCCACCAATTCTTGGAAGTTCAAAAGGGAGAAATTCTTACCTAATGCCTATGGCCATTTAGGATCCAATTTGGAGCAATTTTGACAACTTTTACTCGGTGGGGTTCCAGTATACCAAGTGAATTTTCCAGAAATATCTTCATAGAAATGATTCTCGTAGGCCTAGGACTTGTTACTCGAAGTTAATTTGAATTTTGATGGCATTTGATAGCATAATTTGATGGAAATTTGATGAAAGTTGCATTTTTCCTCTTCTCTGGCCGAGGGATATATTATGCAAATGATTCAAGTTGAACTAGGATACCTTATATATAAACATGGGCGGTGGCACAGCGGCGCCTCTCGCTGCCAACGCGCCAGGGAGGGTGTCGCACCGCACCTCCCTGGGCGCTGGTCCTCCTGGCATGCCCCGCTACCCAAAGCACAGGCTGGCTGGCACGTCGTGCTAGCCCCTCGCGGCCTGGCCTCGCCCGCCCTGCTTTTGAGGCTCTTCCCACACACGTCAAGCTTTCTTTACTCATTATAAACCATGAGTACACCTACTAACCGTTACCATTTCATGGGGTGTAACATCCTCCCCCCTTTAGGAAGATTCTTCCTCGATTGTCATCTTCAGGCTTAAAGGAGTTAATTCTTTTAGCTAATATTTAGAAAAATTTCGGCAGAGTCTCCTTTGTATTATGGAGTATCCGGGAACCTAAAACGCAGAAAAACCCAATATAGGCGCCTCACAAGACGCTATAAATAGCTATTCCACAACAAAGAAGTAACCAGCTAAACAGTACTAATAATATAAGTAGTAAAATATCAACTCAACAACGACTTCACCTTAACTGCATAATTTGCATCTATCCTGGAACAAGTGAGGATATCTAGATTTCATGTCGTTCTCAACTTCCCAGGTCATCTCTTCTATATTTTTGTTCCTCCACAAGACTTTAATGGAGGATATGTCTTTAGTTCTTAACCTACAAACGTGCCGATCTAGTATAGAAACTGGGACCCCTTCATAAGCTAACTCTTCATTAACTTGAACATCCTCAACTGGAACAACCCCATATGGGTACCTTATACACTTTTGCAATATTGACACGTGAAAAAACAGATGGACAGATTCTAACTCTAGAGGCAACTCTAACTCATATGCTACTTGGTCTATTCTTCAAAGGATTTGATACGGCCCAATAAACCTAGTGCTAAGCTTTCCCTTCTTTCCAAATATCATCACGCCCTTCATCGGCAAAACATCAAGGAAAACCCAGTCATCAACATTAAATTCTAGAGTCTGTATGCTGCACATCGGAGTAGGACTTCTAACGACTCTGGGCTGTCAGTAACCGCTCCTTGATGAGTTTTACTTTCTCTTCTGACTGGTGGATCATATCAGATCCGAGTAAGCTTGCCTCTCCTATCTCAAACCATCCAATGGGGGATCTGCATTTCCACCCATATAATGCCTCATAAGGCGCCATATGAATTGAAGAATGATAACGGATACTGTATACAAATTCAATAAGGCGTAAATGATCTTCCCAACTTCCTCCAAAATCTAGCACACACGCCCATAACATATCCTCGAGCATCTGAATGGTGCGATCTTCTTGGCCGTCTATCTAGGAATGAAAGGCGGTACTCAAATTAACCTGTGTCCCCAAACCTTTCTGAAATGATTGCCAAAATCTAGCTGTAAACTGTGCCCCTCTGTCATAAATGATAGATACTGGGACACCATGCAGTCGGACTACCTCTTTAATATATAATTTGGCATAATCTTCGGCTGAAAATGTAGTCCAAACTGGCAGAAAGTGAGATGATTTCATCAACATATCAACAATAATCTAGATAGAGTCAAATTTGCGTCTGATATAGGGTAGTCCTATTACAAAATCCATATTAACTGCCTCCCACTTCCACATAGGTATAGCCATATCCTGAGTTAGTCCGCCAGGTTTCTGATGTTCAGCTTTTACCTATTGGCAATTAGGACACTGCACTACGAATGCGAATACACCTTTCCCCATTCCAGGCCACCAGTATATCTCTTTTATGTCGTGGTACATCTTCGTCGAACCTGGATGAAGAGAGTAACGAGAATAATGTACCTCTGCCAAAATCTGCTGGCGGAGCCCTACTATATCTTGAACGTAGAGACGACCTCTGTATCTCAAAACCCCATCTTCAGTTAAATCAAAAGTTAATATTTCTCCCTGATGAACCTTGTCTCTAAACTGTACCAGACTAGGGTCCTTGTACTACCGCTCTTTTACCTCTACAACCAGGGATGATACTACTGTATTCTGAATTATAGCCCCATTATCCTCTGATTCTACCACCCGAACTGCTAAACTGGCTAGCTGATGTAATTCTCGATCCATTTCCCGTTGTTCTGGTCTCATATGTGCTAAATTGCCCATGGATCCATGGCTAAGGGCGTCAGCTATGATATTAGCCTTCCCTAGGTGATACAAGATGTTCACATCGTAGTTTCAACAATTCTAGCCAACAGCGCTGTCGCAAATTCAGCTCTTTCTGCATGAAAATGTACTGGAGGCTTTTATGATCAGTAAAAATATCCACATGCAAACTATACAAGTAATTCTTCCATATTTTTAAGGCATGAACCACCGCAGCCAACTCCAGATCATGGGTGGGGTAATTCTTTTCATGTTTCCTCAATTGCCTTGAAGCATACGCAATTACTTTCCGTGTTGCATCAAAATACACCCTAACACAACGCGCGAAGCGTCGCAATATATAGCATAACCCTCTGAACCTTCCAGCAAAGCTAACACTGATGCCGACGTCAATCTAATTTTTCAATTCTTGGAAACTCTGCTCACAGGCCTCGGTCCAATGGAACTTGGCTGCTTTTTTATTCAATTTGGTCAAAGGCGCTGGCAGGGTAGAAAATCCTTCTACAGACCTTCTGTAATACCGAGCTACACCCAGGAAACTACGAACCTCTGTTGGAGTTGTAGGTCTAGGCCATGTATTTACTGCTTCATTTTTCTGTGCATCAACCTGAATACCAGCCTCTGATACAATGTGACCCAATAAAGCTACTTAACCAGAACTCACATTTAGAAAACTTTGCATATAGTTGGCGGTCTCAGAGGATCTGAAGTACTGTTCACAAATGATCTATGTGTTCTGCTTCTGAGCAGGAGTATACCAGAATATGATCAATAAACACTATCACAAAAAGATCTAAGTATGGCATGAAGATATTGTTCATTAGGTCCATGAACACTACTGGTGCATTTTTCAACCCAAAATACATAACTAGAAACTTGAAATGACCATACCTGGTCCTGAAAGTCATCTTCGGAATATCCTTCTCCCCAACTCAAACCTGGTGGTACCCAGATCTCAAATCAATTTTGAAAAAATATTTTGCCCCTTGCAGCTGGTCAAAGAAATCATCTATCCTTGGAAGAGGGTATTTATTCTTAATAGTAACTTTATTCAACTACAGATAATCTATACACATGCATAGGGAACCATCTTTCTTTCTTACAAACAGAACTGGTGCACCCCACGGTGAAGTACTCGTCCTGATAAAACCCTTATCTAACAAATCTTTCAATTGTTCTTTCAATTCTTTCTATTTAGCAGGGGCCATTTTATACGGAGGGATGGATATAGGCTTAGTATCTGGTAGCAAGTCTACGGAAAAATCTATTTCCTCCTTTGGGGGAATACCAGGAAGTTCGTTTGAAAACACATTTGGAAACTCATTAACCACTGGGATAGAGTGGAGAGTCAGGGATTCTACTTGCATATCCCGAACCCTAACAATATGTTATATACAACCCTTTGCTATCAACTTTTTCGCTCGAAGATAGGATATAAACCTACCCTTTGGTGTGACTATATTACCCCTCCACTCTCGCACTACCTCCCCTAGAAAGTGAAATTAGGCAATTCTGGTCCAGCACTCTACTTGGCATAACATGGTGCCAACCAATCCATACCGATAATTACATCAAAATCAATCATTTCTAGTTCTACTAAATCCGTTAAAGTCTAGCGACCGATAATCTCTAATGTACAACCCCGGTAAATTCTTTTAGCAATAATAGTCATTGATGGTGTAGACACTGAGAAGGGGCACTGAAGAAACTCTGGCACTATATCAAACTTTCGGGCCACTAACAAAGTAACATACGACAAACTGAAGCCCAAGTTTATCAACGTATAAACTGGATGAGAGCAAACATCTAGCATACATGTCACAACATCTGGCGACGACTCTGACTCCTGTCGTCTCGGTAGTGCATAAGTGCGATCCTGACCGCTGCCTGAAATGGATGCCCTTGATTACCTCAGCCTCTGCTTGCTGGAGCTGAGGGCCTGCACCCTACAAAAGATGTTGTGAACCTACTGAGGATCTATTCTGCTGGTCCTGACTGCCCTGGCATCTAGTCGAACAATCCCTTATTATAAGTCCCTCCTGTCCACAGGAGTAACAGGTGGTGGAACCATACCTCCACCTTCTCAGATGTAGCCTATGACAGGTACTACAACGTGGTATCATTGGCCCCATCTAATCTGGCCCCCTCTGCTGCTGTGAGCCTGACACTTGTGAACTTTTTCCAGGACCTAACTATCCACGATGATCTAATCTGCTGCCCTGGTGCTGCTGGAATGGGGACCTGGGTGGCCTACCTAATAAATGAGGCTTGGGTCTACCCTAAAAGTCTGCCTGAAAGACTGCGGGTCTAGCCCTCTGACGCTGCTCCTGACCTTCCCTATCCATGGCGTATTGACATTGTCTGAGTTCCTCTATGTTTTGAGCAAAGGCCTGAATCCATGAGATATTCATATCCTCTCGCAGTGTGGTCATAATGCAAGATTCCACATATTCTGGCATAAGTCTCATAATAAACCGGTGTACCCTGGCTGGCATAGTGTTGACAAATGAGGGCGAATATCTGGATAAAGAATCAAACTTCAATGCATATTCTCTGACACTCATTCTGCCCTACACCAGATATAAAAACTGCTCTACTCTAGCCTGCCGGACCTCTCGAGGCAAATGGTGAACTGCTCTACTCTAGCCTGCTAGACCTCTCGAGGCAAATGGTGGTCTATGAAAGCCTCAGAGAAGCTAGGCCACGTAGGTGGAGGTGCATCTATACCTAGGGATCTTTCCCAACTCTCGTACCACAAAACTGCTAACTCTCGCAATCAGAACACCACTAACTCAACTAATTCTATGGATGAGGCATGCATGACCCTGAATATCCTCTGCAGCTGGTCTATGAAATTCTAGTGTTCCTCTCTATGACCTGTCCCTATAAACTGGTGGGGACTCAAAGTAAGGAACTCGCGGACTCTAGAATTCCCGGGTCCCTCAGTGGGCTCAATAGCAGCTGGTATTACTGGCTAAGGCTGACGTTGGGCAGCCATCATCTAAACCAACATATAGAATGCGTCCCTGAGCTCCTAATCCAATGTCACAAGAATGGCTAGGGGTGGTACTGGTATATTTTCTGCCTAGAGGGCTCCTGGTGCAGTGGTGAGTTCTGGGGAGGACGAGGTGATGTCTCCCTGTCGCCCTTAGATTGGGCTGAGTCTGACTGGGGCCCCCTACTAGTGCCCTCCCCTATCGCAACATCCAACTCTTGACCAGTTGCGATCTGTCATGCGTCAGACATTTCTCTGTAAATAAGTATAATAACCTAAGCTTAGGGAGTTACCCAACACAACACAGCTCTATAGCACAACTGGAGGAAAAAGATGAGTAACAACACTATTATGCCTCGTAGCCTCCTGTCTATAGAATGTGGTGCACAATATATCGATAGACAAGACTCTACTTTATTCGGCTTGCAGACTCCCTTGGATACGACCGGCTCTAATACCAAGTTTGTCACGCCCCATCTTGGGAGACATGACTGGCACCTAGTGCCACACTGGGATCTAAACTATCCATACTGGGCTTGTGCACTTCTGGTGCATGTCTGCAACTCAACTCAAGCAAACGACGAGCCATATCTCGACTATAAATACAGCCTCAGACCGAAAAGGCCACATAGCCACCTGTAATAGAAAACAGCTAACCAACAACAACTCAATAATAGGGATCCTATGCGGGCTGACAAGACCACCATGCTGTCTAGTTATAACTGAATGAAAACAGGCAACTATAACCGTGCTATAGCTGACAAGGTTGCTAACTGATAGCTAAACTAGGCCCCACAAGACCATCATGCAAAATAAAAAATATATAGGCCCTACACGGCCAACAACAAAACCAACAGCTGATAATCTATAGCCTGCAAGCCTCTACGAGTGGAATAATGATCGGGACAGGGCCCCGACCTACCCTTAAAATGTACAACAAAAGAACAAACCTTCTCTAACTATCAACTCTGGAGAAAAGGAATTGACTAGACTGCTGACTCTACCTAATGACTAATACGGTCACGAACCGCGTCTATCCACACCTGCAGGAAAGTATTGCAGTGCCTCAAGGATGGGCATCAGTACAATATGTACCGAATATGTAAAGAAGTAAAATAATAACTGAACGAAAGTTGATAAAGTTGAAGTAACCAAGAAGAAGGATAAGAGTTTAACTTGAGTCATTTCACAATCTAAAAAATATAACTAACAAGTATATGTACAAACAAGAACTTATTCGGGCCCCCATAAGCCTGGAAGGTACAAACAGAACAGAATAACCTACCTGGGACCCCATAAGTCCCGGTAAGTATAAGTAATGCACACTCCTCCTATCTAGCTACTAAAGGTTTGTAGGCATACCGTAACTCAGGAATACTTGTCCTATAAAGTTGTATCCGAGCCTGATAGGCTCCTGTAACTGTTCTGTGTCTGAGCCGTCTAGGCCCTAATAACTAGACCCCGAGCCTTTGCTCGTTTGAGGGTCATTATGTAAGCTCTGATAACAGGACCCCGAGCCTTGGCTCCTAAGGGCCACAATGTAGGCTCTAGAGGTAACTAGACCTCAATACGGCCCTCACAGCCTCAATATGGTCCCTTGGGGCATCATGTTCCTGCGAGCACTCGGGTAAATCAATATAGCCCTCACGACCTCAATTTGGTTTAACTCAATACGGCCCTTACGACCTCAATCTGGTGTAACTCGATATGGCCCTCGCAGCCTCAATCTGGTGTAACTCGATATGGCCCTCACAGCCTTAATCTGATCCCTTCGGACATCATACTGCCCCTGCAAGCATGGCCCTATAGGCAACAATATCCAACAACCCAAACGTCGTAAGAAAAAACCGATCTAGCTAGGGTAAACTCTGAGGAGGGTTACTATGTCATCCTTGTCGTCTCAATTCTATTTGTAGCGGCTGACCACAATAGTTTTCTCTGGGGTACTATAGATAAATAGGTTGTACTAACTTTACGATGAATATAACTTGCCGAAAAGGATAGCCTTAACATACCTTATTCGATGATTTTTGGGCGCTCGAACACTGCCAACTTGAAGTTAGTAATTTCACCAATTTGCAGCCCTCGCATTGAGAAAATGAGGCTATTGCAATACTAACAATCGGCAATTAACAATATCTTTTAATAGAATTAACTATAACTTAAACTTCGATTAATTCTACCGAAAACCCACCAATTATTGGAAGTTCAAAAGGGAGAAATGCTTGCCTAATATCTGTGGCCATTTAGGATCCAATTTGGAGTAATTTTGACAACCTTTACTCGGCGGGGTTTCGGTATATCAAGCGAATTTTCGAGAAATAACTCCATAGAAATGCTTCCCATAGGCCTAGAACTTGTTACACGAAGTTAATTTGCGTTTGGACGGCATTTGATAGCGTAATTTGATGGAAATTTGATGAATGTTGCATTTTTCCTCTTCTCTGGCCGAGGGATATATTATGCAAATGATTTAAGTTGAACTAGGATGCCTTATATATAAACATGGGCGGTGGCGCCGGGGTGCCTCGCGCCAGCCAAAGCGCCAGGGAGGGTGCCACGTGGCGCCTCCCAGGGTGCTGGTCCTCCTAGCGCGATGCGCTGGCCAAAGCACAAGCAGGCTGGCGCGTCACGCTGGCCCCTCGCAGCATGGCCTCGCCCGACCCTGCTTCCGAGGCTCTTCCGACACGCGTCAAGCTCTCTTTACTCGTCACAACCCACACGTACGCCTACTAACCGTTACCATTTCACGGGGTGTAATGAGATAGATGGTCAAGCCGAGCGGACCATTCAAACTTTAGAGGACTTGTTGAGAGCTATCTTGCGTGATTGATTTAAAGGGTAGTTGGTGATCACGGGCAAAATAGCATGCCCGTGATACGCTTTATACCTTAATATAGTCTTGTTTATCTAAGTTATTTTACATAATCTCATGTGATTTTATATAAATGTGAATATATGTGCTAACCAACATGATTAGTCCTTGTTTTGTAGGTTAATAATGCATTTGAGGAACTAAGTCGCAAGTTGGTGAAAGGAAGGAATGAAGTGGAAGCAAGTGGCGAAAAGTCGACAAGGGGCATGTGTTGGCAAGGCTGGCCGCGCCAGGCAGCGTGCCACGCTGTGCGTGTGCCGCGCCCAGCGCCGTGCCACGCCCTTGCCAAGCGCACGAAGAAAGGCAGCAGGAGGCAGAGAACCAGCGCGGCATCACCGTGTCACGCTAGGCAGCCTGCGCGACAGCAGCTTGCCAACGCGCTGCATGGGCAGCGTGCCACATTGGCCAGCGCGGCAACCCTCGGTAACTTGGTTTCCTGAGGTAATTTCCAGAGATCTTTCGCATTGTCTCTGTGTCACGGAGGCAGTGTTCGGCGATGCACTCCGTGACACGGAGCCGTTCCCTCTCAGGCTAAATTATGCACGTTTTCCATTTACTATAAATAGGACCCTTAGCTCCTAAAATCAGAGGTCACAATTTTATTCTGAAAAACCACCTAGGAGTGAAGGGAGAAGTGGGAGAACTCATCTAGGGTTTATCAAATTCCCTTCTCATCTACCAACTTCATGTAAGTATGTTAGTTTAGTATTAGTTAATTGTAGTTTTACGAACATGAATGGCAAGAACCCTTCCTCTAGGGTTGAAGCCATGAATTATGATTGTGCTTTTATGAAATTATTTTGGAATTAAGTTATTGATTGTTGTTTTCGTCTTGCATTCTGGATTGTTGGTTGTTTTTATGATTGATCACCATGAAAGCATATTTGTTAGCTTGAGTAATAGCTCGAGAAAGCATTACCTAGGTCAGGACATGAGAATGTAAGGAGCATATTTGTCTCTAGGGAGAGATATTGTGTTAGGATAGAAATATACCTCACACCTTGCTTGGTTGACACATGGGGGTTATGAAAGACCAACTCGGGATGTCACATCACCACTTGAAGAAGTAGTTGTGAGGCTAAGTTGAGTTAAATGGTTAGATGTACGAAAGTCCCTAATCGTTTCCCTGTAAACCACAACATAATTGCTTGCCCGCGACTAGAAAATTAAACTCCTCGCTCACAATGATGCAGTGAGGCTAGATTGTCGTGTTTAGAGGCTCGAAAGACCATAAACATGCAATTCTAATTATGTGAAATAACAATTGATAGTTCCATGCTTAACCCATTGCAAATCGTAGGATCGCATGATTAATTGGTTTTAACTCTATGTTGCTCCTAGAGTGATTTTAGAATATTTCGTTGACCCAAACTTAGACTTAATTAATCTCAATCGAAAATGTCTATAACCAACACTTGAGGTATTAAAGATCACAATAGAAATGGATAGTTAGAGGAATGGGTCCAGTCCCTGTGGGTTCGACAATCCGGTTCTTAAAAAGAGCCACTATATTACTTGCATGACCCGTACACTTGCGGACGTGCGAATCGGGCACGTCAAGTTTTTGGCGCCGCTGCCGGGGACTCGGAGAAGTTTTGATAATTTATCTATTTTTGTGTGATTTTTACATTTCTCTTAAGTGTTGAAAAACTTGGTCTTAGTCTGTTTGTTTGTAGGTGACAGGTTGTCCTGCCGAGCTGGCTAGAAATAGAGAGCTTGTGGAACCGTTGCTTGAACCTGAACGTCAATTCCATTTGCAAAGGAGAATAGCTCTAGAGCATAAGCTGAAGAGACTTCAAGAAAAGGTACAACAACAACCACCCACGGGACAAGCACAATTGTCATCCGAAGAAATGGAAGCAAGACCAGTTCGCGAAGTGGCTATCCCACTAGCGACAAATGTGACCTCAAGCATTCTTAAACCGGAGCCTGGAGGGCACTTTGAGCTTAAACAGAATATGGTGCAGCTGTTACATTCTAGTGGTCAATTCACTGGGATGGCACATGAGGACCCGCAGCAGCACCTACAGAGCTTTTTAGAGATTAGTGACACGTTTGTCCCCACCGACGAGTCCACAGATTATGTCCGAATGACCCTCTTCCCATTTTCACTATTGGGAGAGGCGAAGAAGTGGCTGAAGGCTGAGCCACCGAACTCCATAACTTCATGGAATGACTTGGCTAAGAAATTCCTTATCAGATTCTTGCCACCCGCAATCTTGAAAAACAAGTGGGTCAGATAGCAGCTGCTCAAAACATGAGATCGCAAGGGGGATTTCCTAACCCCCGGCAGATCAATGCCATCAGTTTGAGAAGCGGTAGACTATTAGTTGATGCAGTGCCAAAAGAGCTGAGCAAGGAGGTGCAGCCGGAGTTGGTTAGACCAGGACCATCCATCCACATGGGAGATAATCAGAGTGCGGGGCAACAAAATGCACGACATCCATTGCAGCCAGCACAAAGACCACCACCACCATTCCCTCAGAAATTCAGAAAGAGCAAGGAGGAGGAATGCTTCAAAAAGTTCTTTGAGAGTTTCAGCGAACTTCACATAAATTTGCCTCTTCTTGATGTTTTGCAGGGAATGCCCAAGTATGCTAAATACTTGAAGGACGTGATGGCGAACAAAGTGAGATTGGTGGATGTCCAAACGGTAGCACTGACTGAGGAGTGCAGTTACAGGGTATTGAGCAAAATGCCAAAGAAACTCAAAGACCCAGGGAGTGTTACCCTCCCCATACAAATTGGTAAAGCTGAGGTGCTACAAGCTTTATGTGACTTGGGGGCGGCAGTTAATCTAATGCCCCTATCCTTATTCAACACCTTGGGGTTGGGACAACCAAGGCCAACAAGGTTGATGCTGCAGCTGGCTGACAAGTCGCGAGTGACACCTGATGGAATAATGGAGGACCTTCTCATCAAAGTAGGTAAGTTCATTATACCTGCTGATTTTATTGTCTTAGATTTTCAGGTTGATGACCAGGTACCCCTGATCATGGGATGGCCATTTTTGGCCACTGGAGGAGCGGTGATTGATTTGAAAGCAGGGACCCTGAAAATGAGGGTTGACGATGAAGAAGAAATCTTCCGCGTGTACCAAGAAATGAACCCATCTGCACACTATAGAAACCTTTGTCAGGTTAGTGTGTTGGCAGAGGATAAGTGTGGGGTGGGGGATTCCACAGGTGTAGGGCCGAAGGCTATAACAAATGTTCAGCCCGAGTCTGATAAAGGACTTCAAACTGAAAAGAAGTTGGAGAAAGAGAGGAGCAGAGTGGAGGCTGTTTCCTCTAAACAGCAAAAGAAAAGGAGATGGTTCTCGAAAGAGAACCCAGGTATGAGGATGTCTTGAAAAGGATAGGCCACGTCGGGCCACGACGTAAAATAAGGCGCTACTTGGGAGGCAACCCAAGCGTACCACAAGTACCATTTTAATTTCTGGCATTTGTGTTGATTTTATTTATTTTTCATCTTGTGTTGTTTCTGGTGGAAAGTTAAGCACAGATGGAGGGGAAGTCTGAGTACCCGTGGAAGAGGAAGCTAACAAGCATGGAAGAGACAAAGTGTGGGGTTGAACACCCACTTGTGCAAGTGAAGAGAGGCATGTTGTTAGCTAAGCCTAAAGGCCTCAGGGAGTATTTCTCACCCTTTGTAAATTTTAATTTGATGCTATGAGGACATAGCATGATTTAAGTGTGGGGTGAGGGAAATTTCAAGGGAAATTTCAAAAATTTTTGTTGTGCTTAACGATTTTTGGTGAATGTAATGCTTGAAAAATTTGAAAATTTTTGTGAAGTAAGCATGACTTCATCACCCGTTGGTTTTTCTTTTCGGTTCTTTTCCGACGGGGGGTCTTTGAACCGAAGAATAAAAATTTTATTTTTTCTTTCCTTTGTCTGTATATAGTGTTTTTAGTCATAGTTAGGGACTGTTTCCGACGATGGATGGATGACGACCGTCTTGAGGAAAATTAGTCGGTAGGTGATTGGTTTTTGAAACCATAATTAAGTGGTGCTTGGTGTTCTTGTTATGTGCTATACGTGATTGTAAGATGCAAGTATGTTAGGTGTGAAGCATGCAGGTGTATAACTTTGTGTGAGACGCTTAGGCTCTTGAATTTGACTCAATATGATTGAAGCTTAATCTGAACTCTTGTGATTAGCTGAGTAAGAGTCTACTGAATATGTCTTGATTTGAGCATGTGCCATGAGTGTAAGGTTTTTGAGTATTCTGTGCTATTGTGGATTGTCTAGAACTTGTCTGGTGTGTTTATTAAACGAAATGAAGGATGTGAATTGTAGGAGATGATTTAGGCATTTCTTTGAATGAACCAATTGTTATCCCTCGTTTAACCTACATTGAGAAATTAATCCTAGTTAGCCCTGTTGAGCCTTGAGCCTATTCTTTGGTAGCTGCAACATAAGCTTAATCCTTTTTCTTTCATTAGCCTTGAACTTGATCCAAAATTCCTAATCGCTTGAGGGAAAAAATCCGAAGGAGTAAAGGAGTGAGAAGAATGAAAAGAAAGGAAAAGTAGCAAGTTGTAGAAGTGAGAAGAGGACAAAGGTGCACTTGTGTGAAAATGGTTGATTATTAGTAAGGAGCAAGAAAACAAATTAATGAAAAATTATTTATAGAACTCCTTACTAATAAGTTAAAAGTGCCTAAAGAAATGGGGGACCATAAGAGGAACAAGAAAGATGAAAGGAGAAAAAGGTAAAGTAAGGGAAGGGAAGTTCGTAAGGAGGGCGTAATGTATTAAAAGCGTTTAGGAAAGATAGTCACTATTACTGGCCATAATAGTACCTACCTGTCCCTTAGCCTACATTACAACCCATTAAGTCCTACTTGATCTTACATTCACACATCCTTAAATTAGTGGAATAAAACACTAAGGGCAAGCTTATGGGTCATTACATGATGCATGTGAATTCTTTGTGAGAGTGAGTGTAATTCTATTTATTTACCCACACATGTTGTGATGTAAAAATGATTTTTGCGTGTGATTGGGTAACTCTCCTTCCGTGAGGGCACATGTTGAAGGAAGGATATAATTCATGTGGGATTTCTTACTCAGTTGATTTGCATGAGTTTGCTAAGATCGAGAGTCGAGTCTTGAGGTTAAGAAGTCTTAGCATTGTTGTATTTCATCTCGGTGATTAAATTGTGTATGCTCTACCTTTAGTTTGTTATCTTATGGAATCATTATAGTCGTAGCTTGAATTATCTTGCCAAATTAGTTATGTGGGAGTCTCCATATGTATGATTTGTAAAATGTTGTTCGAGGACGAACAAGGCTTTAAGTGTGGGGTTGTGATCACGGGCAAAATAGCATGCCCGTGATACGCTTTATACCTTAATATAGTCTTGTTTATCTAAGTTATTTTACATAATCTCATGTGATTTTATATAAATGTGAATATATGTGCTAACCAACATGATTAGTCCTTGTTTTGTAGGTTAATAATGCATTTGAGGAACTAAGTCGCAAGTTGGTGAAAGGAAGGAATGAAGTGGAAGCAAGTGGCGAAAAGTCGACAAGGGGCATGCGTTGGCAAGGCTGGCCGCGCCAGGCAGCGTGCCACGCTGTGCGTGTGCCGCGCCCAGCGTCGTGCCACGCCCTTGCCAAGCGCACGAGGAAAGGCAGCAGCAGGCAGCAGGAGGTAGAGAACCAGCACGGCAGCACCGTGTCATGCTAGGCAGCCTGCGCGACAGCAGCTTGCCAACGCGCTGCATGGGCAGCGTGCCACGTTGGCCAGTGCGGCAACCCTCGGCAACTTGGTTTCCTGAGGCAATTTCCAGAGAGCTTTCACGTTGTCTCCGTGTCACGGAGGCAGTGCTCCGCGATGCACTCCGTGACACGGAGCCGTTCCCTCTCAGGCTAAATTATGCACGTTTTCCATTTACTATAAATAGGACCCTTAGCTCCTAAATCAGAGGTCACGATTTTATTCTGAAAAACAACCTAGGAGTGAAGGGAGAAGTGGGAGAACTCATCTAGGGTTTATCAAATTCCCTTCTCATCTACCAAATTCATGTAAGTATGTTAGTTTAGTATTAGTTAATTGTAGTTTTACGAACATGAATGGCAAGAACCCTTCCTCTAGGGTTGAAGCCATGAATTATGATTGTGCTTTTATGAAATTGTTTTGGAATTAAGTTATTGATTGTTGTTTTCGTCTTGCATTCTGGATTGTTGGTTGTTTTTATGATTGATCACCATGAAAGCATATTTGTTAGCTTGAGTAATAGCTTGAGAAAGCATTACCTAGGTCAGGACATGAGAATGTAAGGAGCATGTTTGTCTCTAGGGAGAGATATTGTGTTAGGATAGAAATATACCTCACACCTTGCTTGGTTGACACATGGGGGTTATGAAAGACCAACTCGGGATGTCACATCACCACTTGAAGAAGTAGTTGTGAGGCTAAGTTGAGTTAAATGGTTAGACGTACGAAAGTCCCTAATCGTTTCCCCGTAAACCACAACATAATTGCTTGCCCGCGACTAGAAAATTAAACTCCTCGCTCACAATGATGCAGTGAGGCTAGATTGTCGTGTTTAGAGGCTCGAAAGACCATAAACATGCAATTCTAATTATGTGAAATAACAATTGATAGTTCCATGCTTAACCCATTGCAAATCGTAGGATCGCATGATTAATTGGTTTTAACTCTATGTTGCTCCTAGAGTGATTTCAGAATATTTCGTTGACCCAAACTTAGACTTAATTAATCTCAATCGAAAATGTCTATAACCAACACTTGAGGTATTAAAGATCATAATAGAAATGGATAGTTAGAGGAATGGGTCCATTCCCTGTGGGTTCGACAATCCGATTCTTAAAAAGAGCCACTATATTACTTGCACGACCCGTACACTTGCGGACGCGCGAATCGGGCACGTCAGTTGGGATGATCACTTTCCTCTCATTTAGTTTGCCTACAATAACTGTTACCACTCCAGCATTCAGATGATTCCATTTGAGGCTCTTTACGGCCGGAGATGTAGGTAACATATTGGATAGTTCAAGGTTGGTGAGGCTACATTGTTAGGGCCAAATTCAATTCATGGAAAATTTTCATCTTAGTAGAGAAAGGCTGAAAACTACTTAGAGCCATCAAAAATCATATGCGGATGTTAGGAGGAGAGCGCTTGAGTTCGTCATTATTGATTGGGTGTTTCTGAAGGTGTCTCTGAGGAAGGGAGTTATGTGGTTCGGCAAAAGGGGAAGCTTAATCCATAACATGTTGATCCTTATAGGATTTTGAGGCAAGTTAGCAAAATGGCGTATGAGTTGGAGTTACCAGCGGAGTTAGCTTCAGTATATCCAGTTTTCCATGTATCTTTGCTAAAAAAGTTCATTGGCGACCCAACTCTAGTTGTTCTGATAAAGAGCATTGGTGTGAGAGACATTCTTACCTATGAGGAGGTTTCAGTTGACATCCTTGATTGTCAGGATTGGAAGTTAAGGAAAAAGAAGATAGCTTCAGTGAAGGTTTTGTGGAGAAATCGACTAGTTGAGGGAGCTACGTGGGAAATTGAAGTAGATATGATGGCTAGATACCCACATCTTTTTTCCTCCCAGCTCAGTTTCAGCATGAGGTACCAGTTTCCACCTTAGTACTCTATTCAGTTTCATGTCAAGTTCATGTCTCTCAGTTCCTTTCATGTCTTAGTATGCATGTATTTTTCATGAATTCAGTTTAGACATGTACTATAGTTCAGAGTCTGTCACTCCGTCAGTTTCAGTTTTGGAGATTGTAGTTCCTTCCCTACCTTCAATTCTACTTAATCTACATTTGAGAATGAATGTTCTAAAGGGGGAGATAATGTAACACCCCAAAAGTCTCTAAGATCATACTCGAGGCATGGAATAAAGAAAAAAGGAAAAATTACACCAGATCACGGAACGACTTAATAGGTGAATCGTCAAGTCACCTAATGACTCATTAGGTGATCCCTGAACTGTGAGAAGTTGGTAAAAATATTGGTTTCAAAGATTCTTAACAGCTATGGAAAAGATCCATTAAGTGTGATGACGAATCATTAAGTGGAGGTGTTAGGAGAAGGTCAGAAAATTTAAAATCTTCTTTAGGGATAACGGATGATAGTGACGACCCGTCAAGTCCTTCAATGGGTCGTGAAGTAACCCGTTATGACTGTCGGAGTGAATTTCTTAGTTGAGTCATTACGGATATTTCTGTACTTTCTATTTACTTAGCTCCAAATCTAAGTAAGTTTGAGCTCCTAAGAGGGTGAATTATAGGGTTTTATCCATTCGTAACTCTCATTCTACTCCTAACACCTCAAGTTGAAGATCAAGTTCTCTCAAACCCTCAAGCAATCAAGGTTTTCCTTCTTCTCCAATTCTCTTGGATTTCAAACCCTAGCAAGATCTCTTCAAACCCAGGTATGTAGGGTCATGAATGAGAGAATTTTTCCACCCTCATACCCAATTTCAATTCAATTTCATGAATTCAAGTCTCCAATCATGATTTTATGAAAATTCTAGAGTTAGACCAATTTTGATGAAATATCTTATGATCTTCTATAAATTCAATTCTCTTATGATTCAATCCATGTTTTATGATTATGAAAGCATGTTTTCTACTATAATCTCTCACGAAACCATGTTCAAAATTATGATGATTTTACTCAACTATATATGATTTCATGAATCTAAAACTTATGTATCATGGACGAGTCAACAGTATTGTTTTCATGACTAGTTCATATATTACAAGTATGATTATGATTTCCAGATTTTCTAACTAACCCATGTAAAATCAAGTATGTTTACATGATTATGACTATGAAAAATATGCATGATGGGAGTAGTATCTAGCACTGAGTAGGCCAGGGTTCAGCACACCCAGGTCTCAAAACTACGTGCCATCGTAGGTATATATTCATATTTGGGACCTCGCCAGAGAGTGTTCCACCGCCCGATGGGGCTCAAGAGTGATATCATGCTTTTATCGTTCTTTGACCTAGCAAGGCTTAGGATGGCTCTACCAACTTGAGCGAGATAGTTGGGCATCATGCGCTCATTCATGATGATGTCAGTTTTGAGAGTCTCCCATTGTTCCTCAGGTTTCGAGATGTTTGTTCAAAATTTATGACATAAAGTTTTATAGTATGGTTGACCATTGATTAGTTTATGAGCTTGTATTTATGATTTCAAAGGATTTAAATTGTATGATTTTATTTTCAAAATCTTGGATCATTATGCTTCAGTTTATGTCGAATCACTCATTTATATAACTATCTCGCGATTATGATTTTAGCATGCTGTCCTTACTCTCATGTTTTACTTAAACTACATTCAAAGTACTGATCGCATACATTTATTGTCACGACCTTAAATAAACGTGTCATGCGGGCACTTACATCAACTTCAGTTCAATAGGAGAACTCCTTTCCAACTTAATGCATAAGATAATTTAAATATTCATAAATTTTGTACAATACAAAATATTTCTAAAACTATATTAAAAAATTCTCTTCCAAACCATGACTCCCCAAGATCTTATCTAGATAGGTACATGAGCCCTAACAGAATACTTGACAAAATAAAATGACACAGTTTCTTCTGTAGAGAAGAATACGGAAGTTGATGCTGAGTATGTCACGTCAATCATGAGAGTTCAAACCTGCCATAATCTACACCAAAAAGGTATAGCAAGGTAGTATAAGTACACCACATATACCGGTAGGTATCATCGGTTGACTAAAATTAGTTTACATAACTGCATACAATTTAACATGCAATCGACTTATATTATAACCCAACAAGTTCCCTAACCACTTCATTAATTCTTATAACCCATCAATGATCATGCATCTTGATAACATCCAAAATACACTCTTCGTTAGATCATAAATTATCGTAATATCAAAACAAATATCCCGACAGATGTCGGGGTCGAATACCACAAAGACTAACAAGTCATATGCGCAAGTGTTGTTTGGAAAATTTAAATTAGTTTGCACCATTCAAAAGAAACAAAGCAGTAAATATTTTTAGGGAGACTTAATGCTAACAATATGGTATGGATTCTAACTCAACTAATTAGAATAGCAAAATAACCAAAGTTGTAGACAATAATGAGAGGGACTAGAGGTGTGGTGTAGATGATGTGCTAATTAAATAAGGCTATGCTAGATCATCTCATCATTTCAAATTGTATAAATAACTTTGGACAAGTGGGCATTCTATGTTTTTCAACCTCATAAATGCCTCTTTCTAGAGTTCTTTCGAACCATTAGACATAATTAAATCAACCCAATCAAGTTTGGATTAATAGCTGCACTTATCTCTAGCTATTAGCTATTAATTAAAAATGTGAATATGAGTTTTGGCTATGTCTAGCCCAACTCCACAACATCACATCCATTTCCCCCATCAAATTCTCTCCCAATACTCAATTCTTCTCTTTCAAGCAGAAATCAAGTAAGAAAAGTAGACCCACATCTGCAACCATGGATCATCAATTGTAAATTGGAGAGAACTTAACATATTTACATTAATTAAGCAATATTGATATGAATCTATCAATACCTAATCTAATTAAGCACTCATCACCACACACCTTTAGTTAATGATTTAGCTACTCATGGTTAAGAAACTAAAGAGCATATTCAACAATAAACTCATTGATTTTAATAATAAGAGCAGCAAAATCAAATTCAAAAATATGTTTGCAACAATTGTGGTACCTTGCTAAAGAAAAAGATGAAGAAAAGAAAAACAATACTTAACAATTTCCATCAATAGAATTCTACTTTCTTCCTCATCAAAAGGAATGTTTAAAAATCTAAAGTTAAGATCTGATATGTAAAGAGTACTTCCATCTAGAATACATATAAATATAGGGCAACCAATCCCCTCTTTTTCAGTGTTGGACACAATTGCCCTGCTCAAGCATTTGTCACTTGCGAAAGTACCAGCGGTTTGCCAGTTACACTTCGTAAACCGTCTTCTATCATCTACTGCTCCTTCATTGATTTCCAGTATCATTCGGCGGGGCCTTCGGCGATTCACTGGCCTCCAACTATGCTATGCCGATTTCTTTCTCTTTGATCCAGCAAGATCAGGTGCCGGTAGGCGAGTTAACCGGTGAGTCGCTGGTTGATGTTCGCGACTGCCGGTTGCTTTAGTTCCTCAAGGTAGAGATCATTTGCGGTTGGTCGGAATTTCACCGGTGTTCTCCGGTTGAGCATCAGTTTCACCTGATTTTCTTCTTTTTACTCCACTTCTTGCTCTTTTTCTTTAAATCAGATATCTGCACATAAAAAGGCAAAAAGGGCATAAAATTATCTAAATGACTTGAAAACTAAGCTAAAGCTCATGCTTAAGAGCCTAATGAGTTGGTAAATCATCAACTTATCAAACCCCCAAACATGAACCATTGCTTGTCCTCAAGTAATGCAGTTCGTATCAGTTGAGAAACATGCCACTCCAAACGAGTTTATACATCAATGACCACTTAATTCATGATAACCAAGAAATGCTCACCAAGTCATAGAAAAAGAGAAGCAAATTCCCCTAAAAACAAAAATGGAAAAGTTTCAAGAGACTACCACAATTCAAAAACATGATTCACAAGATCTTTCATTTTGCAAAATGAGGGCATAGCTTATCCACGAAGTACACATAGCATCTCAATTTATAATCATTGCACATCTAAAGTTTGCCTTAGATCTTGCACTTCTCATTTCTTATGCACACATTTACCTTAATACAATTGTGTCCTCAAAAGAAATGGTGCCACTCGCAGAAGAGAGAATCCCTATTCTTTATCACGAAATCAATGCATAACTCAAGGGATTGTAGAAAGAGATGATCATGCTCACTCTCCCAAAAGAAATCTTCATGCACACAACTCGGTCCATAGGCTTGCTCTTCGTGTAATTCACCACTAATGTAGAGAAACTACACTCAAAATCACTTAGGACTTGAGGATCATACTGAAGGCATGGTCTAAGGGTAGGATACATGTTTGGATTTAGTGAATAATTCCTCCCTAATTCCTTTACAAATGCCTGTAGTATCCCAACATCTTGTTTAGATCACTCCACCTTATTTCTCCTTGTTCATCATCTTCATCTTTTGTGTAAAATGAGCCACCTTTATAAAATCTATGAATTTCACATGTAGCCTTAACTATGCAAGAGACAACACCTATTAACTATTCTTTCTCTTTTGATGATTCGAGGTTTTTCACCCTGTTGATTCACTCATCTCATCACAATTTTGGTGTACCTCAATTTTAGGCTTCTCATGTTTCCCCCTACTCTTGATAACCCCAAAACTTAAGCTTTTGCCATATTTCACATTCATTCCCTTCTTGCTCCCCGTTTCTTGGGCTTCAAGCCCCATTTTTCATTGTTTCATCACTAGCAATTAGGGAGGATGGGTGCCAAAGAGAAAGTATAAAAAATGTGGTCATTAGGCTTGTAATGTGTTTTCAAACAAAGGGTCCAAGGTTCAAACGTTGGCTATCAACGGTTGATGTTCAAGGTGGTAATTTTGAGTGAAGTGACTTAACAAAAGAGAGCCTAAGCTCATGTTCTAAGTGCAGCTACATTTAGAATTTCACCTTGAGTCACACTTAGGGAAAGTTCTAAATAAGAAGCTATGCATGAGATTCAAAAATCCTTACCATTAAGGCATCACACCTAAAGAGTCCACAAAAGTCATTATCCACACAAGATCTTTATTCTAGACACTAGAATATGCAAATTCATAAGCCAAACGAGGAATCTACAATGTATGACAAAGAGTGCTACATTCTCATTTCAAATGCCCATTCTTCCTTTCTCGTTTTCATGCCCCATTTTAAAATTTCTGTTCAAAAATTTTATTTATTCTAGTGGTACCTCTCAAAACAACTCGACAAAAATAGCTCTACAAAAGACTCAAGAACGACATGGCATTTTTCTTAAGAGAGTCGCCTCACAATCTATCATCGGAAAGTGCCAACCTGGTTCGACAATAAAGAAAAAAGAAAAAATACAAATGCTCCTCGGGAAAGAACTGTGGTATGAAGAAAACCCTTGGAGTTTGATTACTACTCTACTATTTACATAGGCGAACAAAAAGACTTGGGTCATAATGAAACTTTAACAATTAAAATCAAGGACCCAATTTTCATCACTAACATACTAACATCCAAAATCTCATCCATTTCATTCATTCAGATTTTATAAGCACAATCAGCCCGGCAAGGGCAATCATCAACAATACTTAAAAAAACAATGACCCTGACAAAGGCTCACAACTCTTCATCAAATAAAGACAAAATCCCAACAAGGGCTACATTAAACCATCACAAAATGAAAAACAAATAACCCCTAGGAAAACACTCATCCCACCCCCAACTTAAAGAGTACATTGCCCCCAATGTATGCATGCAAAATAAAGGGGGCTAGAGACTCCCTAAGCAGGTCACTCCTCATCATTGTTATCAGTGGCTTCACCTGCTCCTATTTCACCATCAAATCCTTCTTCTCCTAAATCTTCAATGTCATCTCCCAAGCCCTCAAACAAATTATCAATGGGGCTTCGAACTGTGAAAGTGGAAGCCATTATGGTATCAAGAGCACTCATGTCAAGCACCTTCATTGATGGCTGACTTTTCCAGTCCCTCCCTTCAGTCTAGAGAGAGGTGACAGCCCCTTCCACTGCATCCACCCATTTGCACAATGTTGTAAGACTCTCGTACATAGACTTCAGCTCTTTTTTACTATTAGAGCGATGAGTGTGAGAGGCTCCTAGCCAACTTTTGAAGTTGACTTTCAAGAGAGTTGGTCATTTCTATGAGTTTGTGGAGACCACTCAGTTCTGAGGATGTTGGAGGGGGTGATGCTCACCGAAGAGGTATGTCACCGGAGGTTTAGCCTGAAGCTTCTTAGTTAGACATGTTCAAATTTGGGGCATGTGGCGACTGCTCCCGCCTATGGGATAGTGAACCCTCTACCAAACCAAAAGCTTGCATCCGCTTCTACTTAACTATAGGTTCCTCAGCATCTCTGTTCCTATCTAATGTGATCACTCCTGAGGTAGGAATAGGGGTCTCATCAGGAAATAATGGCACTCCCATTTCCAAGAACAACTGAAAAATGAGCATGGCATATGGCATGGAGGTGCTGGTTTGTCTTGCTTTACGCTTCATTTGCTGGGCCACAATCTCTCTAAAGTTAATGGGGACTCCGGACATGATGAAGGCTGTAAGAATAGTCATCTCCAAGCTGACCCATTGTTCACTTTTAGAAGGGATGATGCAGACACATATGAAATCCATCCACAATTTGGCCTCAAATTTTAGATCACGGCGAGAAATTTCACCACCTATGGAAGCCCAAAAAGGTGTGCCATCTGCAATTATAGGGGCTATCCAAGTGAATTGGTTCTTCATGTCAGCAATCTCGGTTATGTACTCTAAGCCAGCGTCAATCTCATCCTCCTAGAACAGATAGTTGATGGCTGTCGGAATTATGTCCACCTCCACCCCTCATACCATAACTAAAGGTAGTCAAGGAAAGTCGTCAACTTTGCCTCAGTGGTTCATATTGTCCTACCTTGCATAGTAGGAAGTGTAGAACTTTGGCACCAAACTTGGATAATAGTCTGGGAGAGGTTTGGCAAAAGTGTGCCATTACCTGTCCATGAATTGAGCAGTAACCCCACTAAGTCAAATCTCTTTCTGACCGTGATTAACCGGCCCTTGCATATGGCATAGTGCCCCTTCATTTCAGGCACACAAAATATGATGGCCTCCATAGAGTTAGCGAGCATTGCGTAGGCCTTGGCTTTACCTTTGCCTTTGGTAGTTGATGAGGTTGGGGCCTTGCCCTTACCAGTGTTCCTGGATGAAGACATTATTTGCAAACATGATGTTAGTGGCAACTACAATGCATTGAAATGAAATAACTAACACTATTCTAAAATTGAAATGAGAATTAAAGATGAAAAATTATCATTTAAAGAACTGGCAGCATCGGCAAAGCACTTGCGAGCTGCAGGATGGTATCCGCAGAACCGCCGGTAAGAAAAAATAAACTGGAAGCATATATTCCACCGACGACAGAGCAGTGAGTCTTTGGTCCTGATCCGCGAACCACCAATGTAACACGGGTAGTGGCCAGAGGCCAACATTAGCTCGAACTGACATTCCATCGGCATTTCACCAGACCTGACCAATGAATAGCCGATAGGCATCATCCCCAATGCATCACCATGAACTCCAATGTCACCATTTCACATACATTTACTCAAATCATCTCAAAGCACTAGCTCTACCTATGAAAAGGACCAAAACAATGATTTACCCTTAAGAATGGCGTCACCCAATCTATCATAGGGCAAAGCATGTCTTTTTAATCCCTCTGGGGTTACTCAGACTTCACCCCATTGAACTCTACACAAGAATAACAACTTCCCCCACACCCATTTCATTAATAAGCTTCTATCATCCTACAAATTTCATATAACCTCAAATAGAGAAGCAATCATGAAAATATTAGGAAGAATAATAGTAAAAAAGATGAGAATGTATGTCATAGCCATATGTATATGCAACTAGAGTACCATTGAAAAAAATAAGAAAGTTAAAGGTACATTACCACACTTGAGAGAATATTTAGTAGAGACTAGCTGAAGTTGTGGGAGCTTGGTAATGCTCAACAATGGCAAACCCTTGAGAATTGTTTAGTAGAGAGGAAGATTGTGAGTGTAGTGAGGGATTTTGTAGGTGAGCAGATGAGAATGTGGTTGGTTGAGGAGGAGGTGGATGGTTAATAGTGAGTTAATTGTATGGGAAGTGGAAGAGAGGGAGTTGTGGGAATATGAAAAGGTGGGGTGTTAGTAAAATAAAAGGGAGTGTTGGAAAGTGGTAAAAAAAGAGGAAAAGGGAATTCTAAGGGGTATTTTTTAAAATTAGGGCGGCTCAAGAAGATTTTGGGTTAGGTGGGTCTATTTTTGGTTAACATAATAAAATACAACCTGTACCTTTATCGGTGATCGCTGTTTTGATCCGGCGGTTCGCCGTCTTTCCATCTCGTGCTTGATTTTGTGTTCAATTTATTGTCTTGCAACCGATGATTGACCGACATTTCACAAACTAGGTTCGGCATTCCGCCGGTGGATTGCCGCTTAGGCACCTACTGCTCAAGAATTCTAGGTTGCATTGGCAATAAAACGGTAGTATGTGATTTTGCATCGGCATTTTGCTAGCTCATCCGCCGATCTAACAATCGTGTTCCCAGTTTTCTGCTTGCATGCTTAAGGGTGCGGCAGTTCGCGCATCTGGATCGGTGATTAACCGATCCAGTGGCGTTGCCTGTGTTGTTTTTGTGCTTTCTCTCCTTGTTTCTCACCTCATTAGTCCTACAAAATCAAAAACAACAATGACATAAAAACATTCAAAATAAGACACTTGGGTTGCCTCCCAAAAAGCACCTTAGTTAACGTCCTGGCATGACGTATTACTCATTCAGCATTCATTCTTTGAAGGATCATCCTCCGATTCAGCCTCCTTCATCTCCACTCCTCTATACTCTCTCTCTTCATAAAATACTTCAATCACTTTGCATTCATCTGGAGGTTAAACGGATTGACACACCTTAAAGTTGACCTCTTCACTTCCAACCTGGAACTTGAGCTCACCTAGCTACACATCTACCAAAGCTCTACTTGTGGCGAGCAATGGTCTCCCTAGAATGATTGGCACTTCTAAATCCATTTCACAATCAAGAACCATGAAATTAGCTAGTAGAATAAATTTATCCACCCTCACCAATACATCCTCTAGTACACCCCCGAGTTTCTTTATGGAGTGATCAACCATTAACAACCTCATTAATGAGGGTTTGGTGTTCCCAAGCCCCAATTTCTTGAAGACGATAAGCGACATCAGATTTATACTAGCACCAAGATCGTAGAGGGCATTCTTAAAAACACATAAATCGATAGTGCAAGGAATCATGAAGGCTCCTATATCTTCCTTCTTTGGGGCAAGATTTCTCATCATCATTGCACTACAGTGATGCATTGTCTCTTTGGTGCCAAGGTCTACCACCTTCTTCTTTTTCAATAGCTCTTTCATGAACTTGGCATATACGGACATTTGAAGTAGGGCATCCACCAATGATATACTAATGGATAATTTACTGAACTTGTCGATAAATTTATTAAACTGATCATCCTTTCTTTTCTTGGCTAACCGTTGTGGATAACGGGGTGGAGCTCTTGATTCTTGTTCTTTATCATTTGAGGCCATCATGTGTGCCTCTTCTTCATCAACATTTGAGGGAACTTCATCAGCCTCTCTCTCACCTTCTTCTTCAACAAATTTCACCACCACTTGGTGCTTTTGGCACCACTTCAGATTCATTTTCATCATTTGTTGTAGGAGCAACAACCTCCTTAGGCTTCACACCTACATCTCCAACCGTTTTACCACTCCGGGTGATGATGGTCATGCATTGACTATCTCACTTTGAGTTTGGCAGTGTTCCTTTCATTTGGGAGTTCATTTGAGAGGACAAGTGACTTACTTGAGCTTCCAAATGCTTAATGGAGGCTAAATGAGAACTCACGGTTTGGGAAAGATTAGACACCTCCCCTTTTAATTCTTTGACCCTGCTATCAGTTGATTCCACTTTCTTGAGGACTCTATCTAACATCTCTTCAATTTTTGAGTTACCTGCATTGCTCACACCTGGTTGATTTTCGGCGTTCACAGCTTTAGGAGGGGGAACATACGGGTTTGAACTTCGATGATAACGATCCCCCTCTCAATTTTGCTCTCTAGTGCCCCATCTTTCATTTCTATTCGGCCATCCCTGTCGGTCGTGGTTTCTCCAACCTTGGTTCTCTTCCCGTGGGCGCCAAGGGACCTTATTAGTCCCTTGAAACCTGGGTTGAGAACCCCCCATCTAATTTTCCATGTATTGGTACTCCTCATCGAATCTCGATGGCGATGATTCTCTTTCAAAGTGTAATGGACCCTGCATACCTACAACATTCACAATTTTGGGCCCTGCCCCCATCACATGTTTTGTCATTAGTTCCAACTACATCATCATTTTAGCAAGATTCTCATCTCGCTCTTCATCTCTTTTTTGCAACTCAGCTGCCAATACACTAGAACCAACATCATATGTCAATACAATTTTGGGTCCTGCTCCCAACACATGTTTTGTTGTTACATCACTCGTTATTTACACTGCCATCAGAGTTTCACTTCCTACACTGGATCCAACGGGTCGTTGGTTGGACCAACAATCCATTGGGTCGTCTGTCCTGCAACGTTTTCCCCAGTTTTCAGTCAACTTCCATTTTTGATCTCGGGTCTAATCTTAGGCACTTTCGAGGTACTACAGTTGGCTTCACACCTGTATCTCCAATCGTTTTACCACTCCTTGTGATGATTGCCATGCATTGACTATCTTTCTTTGGGTTTGTCATTGTGTCACTTGAGAGTGTTCCTCTCATTCAGGGGTTCGTTTGAGAGGACAAGTGATTCGTTTGAGCTTCGAAATGCTTAATGGCGACTAAATGAGAACTCATAGTTTGGGCAAGGTTAGACACCTCCCCTTTCAATTCTTTGACCCTACTGTCGGTTGATTCCACTTTCTCAAGGACTCTAGCTAACGTCTCTTCAATTTTTGAGTTACCTGCATCGCTCAAACCTGGCTGATTTTGGGCGTTCTCAACTTTTGGAGAGGTAACATACGAGTTTGAAATTCGATTATAATGATCCCCCTCTCAATTGTTCTCTCAAGTGCCCCATCTTTCATTTCTATTGGGCCATCCCTACACGTCGCAGTTTCTCCAAGCTTGGTTCTCTTCCCGTGGGCATCAAGGGCCTTGATTAGTCCCTTGAAACCCAAATCGAGAATCCCCACCCCCTCTGATTTTCCATATATTGGTACTCCTTATGGTATCTCGGTGGCGACGATTCTCCTTCAAAGTACAATGGACCCTACATACCTACAACATTCACAACTTTGGGACCTGCCCCCATCACATGTTTTATCATTAGTTCCAACTGCATCATCATTTTAGCAAGATTCTCATCTCGCTCTTCATCTCTTTTTTGCAACTTAGCTGCCAACACACTAGAACCAACACCATATGTCGATACATTTGTCTCTCTCATGTGCCATGCTCGATTTGTCTTTGTCATTCTTTCCAAAAGGGCCATAGCTAATCTATATTTCTGATCCATGATTGATCCTCCAGCTAAATTATTGACAACAGATTTGTTAATGGAGTCTAGAGCTCTGTAAAACCTTTGAAGGAGCACTCCATCAGGGAGACCATGGTTGGGGCAAAGAGAAGCCTTCTTCTTGAACCTTAGCCATGCTTTATGCAATGGTTCCCTTGTAATACCTCAAAATTTCCTAAGAGTAGACTTGATATTTGAAGTATGATCAGCAGGAAAAGTTGGAGAAAAAAATATTTACTTAAGTACGACTCAACATGTGAGTCGTAGGTTGGTAGTACGGGTCGTAGGAAGACCCATGGTCCAGAATAGTTAAGTTGTTTCCCAACCATGAGCCCCACTATGAGCCATAGTATGTGGGCAAGACCCGTGGCCAGAAGTCGTAGCAAGTATTTGGAGTTATCATGTGAATGATGGTACGGTCAATAGTACGACTCGTAGGATGGAGTTACCAGTTGTGGTACGAGTTGTGAAAATGTTCAGAGAGTTGGGAAAAAATGGACTCGTTAGTCACTGGAGGAAACTGTAGGTTGGTGGTATGACTCATGGTACAAGTTATAATATGATGGTATGAATTATTGGTTCAGTCGTGAGTTGATATATTATAATGCCTCAAACTTTTGAGCTAAGTTCGAAACCGTTCTAGGTATATAGATGGACTCGAGCGGGTGAATTCATGGAAGAAAGGTGTTAAGATAAATTCCTAAGTATAAAAAGTGAATTACATGCAAATTATGGTCAGAAGGAATCTCTAACACAAAGTTGAGTTGAGAGCCCCTTTACCGATTGAGTGTTCATATAAGTTCTCACAAGGGTCACCTTCAGATGATCATAGTGCTCATTTTACAAAATGATTTTGGGTGATTCAGCACGTTAAATTGAATCCCTTTGATTCTTCTTTCCAGAGCATCTTGCCTTGCATCAATCGAAGTTCGGAGTAAGAAGTTATGAGTGATTTAGTGAAACTGCAGCAGGCATGGTATGACTCTCAATACGAGTCGTACAAGCAACCTATGACCCGTATTGTTGGTCGTGGTAACTGCCAGTTACAGGTTTTATTTCATTAGTTTTGGGGAATTTTGGTAAACTCCTATCTAACTCCTAAATGACATCATTTTGGGCTTCTTTAAGGTCAGATTAAAGGGATTAACCTAGCCTAAATCCTTACTCTCTTCAAACATGTTTAGATTAGATTTTCTCTCAAGAAGGAGCTAGGTTTCATCACCTCCAACTTCTCAATTCCTCTTGGATCTTCAATACAAGTCAAGGAATCATCAAACCAAGTATATAGTGCTACCTATGGGTGTTTCCGTTCACACTCATTCCCATTCTCTATCAATTTATGAAAATCTATCAAAAATCTCAAGGGGCTTTGAATTCAATTTTTGTGAAAATCTAATGATTTACTAATATGCTATTATGAATTGTGATTTACATCATATTCCATGAATTTTTAATAGATTTTACAACTATTTTTTATTATAAATTTATTGATTTCGATTTCTACTCAATTAAGCCTAATTATGCATAATCTATGATGAATCGATTTATGATCTACACTTCAATTGTTGATGTTTACAAACCAAGAATGACCTATGATTTGAAATATGGATTTATTCAAATACCCAACATGATTTGATGATTTACAAGTTATATGCATGATCTTCAAATATGCATGGGTCTTATGATTTATGAACTATTGATGACGAAAAGCATGTTTTCAAGTTACCCATGTTTATAAGCATGTTTTTGAATGAATTGAGTATTGTAAAGCATGGTAAAGTATTGGGCAATGCCCAAATGTTGAAGAATGATTTACGATTTATGAAATGGATCTCATGATTTATCGATTTATGATGTTGGCAGACTAAGGGGCCTTTGATTCTTGGATAATCATGTTTTAATGGGGATCAATAAATGATGAATATTTATTTTATCCGTGAATCTTAATGAATGATGTTATTGATTTACGTATGAGCCTAATATGCATGTTTTTAGGAGTTGTGTCTAGCACTGAGCAGCCCAGCATTTAAAGGACTACACTTGTGTTTCATAACCACATGCCACCGTGGGCTTATAATGATACATTACAATGATAATGATCCCCTCTTTCGTGATATCACATAATACACGTCCCTCGCCTGGCAAGCCAAGGGCGACTCAGCCCACTTGAGTGAGATAGTTGGGGCATCATGAAAGTCTCTACCATGATGGTGTCGGTTCTGATGAGTCCTCCCATCGTTTCGCATGTTTTATGCATTGTTGAGTTTATTATAATGTCTCAAGTGATGATTTGATAAAGTTTCTCTTATGATTATGATAATGAACGGTTTGCAAATGACTTGAGAACCTTGAGCCTTATGCTATCTTACGTTGTTTACGATACGAGCATGATGTCCTTCTATTATGATCATTTATGAGCTTTCATGTATATTTTATTCAAAAATGTTCGTTTTACTTACCGTGCATACTCAATACATTCCACGTATTGACCGCATACTTTCTATGTTGTATCATTTCATGATACAGGACTTGGCTCTTAGGCTCTTAGGCTCATCCTCATCTTTAGTCCATCCCAGGGTTGCTATCAGCTTGTTGGTGATTCCTCATGTTTCGAGGATTGTACGTTTAGACATTATGTTGTTCTTTGTTTCAGTTTGGCCGGGTTAGTTGGTGATGTTGTCCCATCAACCTATCTTTACATGATAGAGGCATTCAAACAAGTATATAGTACTCAGCTGATGTGTATGTCTAGTATTACCGAATGATATGATATGCTACGTTACGTTTACATTTCCGCTATGCCTTATGTTCAATCTTCCAATTAAAGTGAATGAAGCTAGATGTATGCTTATGCCATGGGTCGATTTGGAAAATCTCCGAGTTCCTTGTCCCATGTTACGATATGGGTCTACATTTGGGTCGTGACAAATTTGGTATCAGAGCAATAGGTTTGAGGTGTCCTAGGGTGTCTAAAAACTGCATTAAGTAGAACCTTTTTCATGGGTGTGAAGCGCACCACGCTTATGACAAAGGGTCTATGAAACGTTTTAGGAAATGTTTCCTTCTTTCGTGATCTATGTTGTGATAAGAAATATCTTTCTATCCTTCTAACTGCAACATTTTTTACGGAGTTCATGATATCATCCCTCAACTGTAACATTTATTACGGAGGGAAAAAACGATCCAATAATGCTTTAGTCAATTCTTGCCACGATGTGATACAACCAAGAGGGATGTAATGCCCCAAAATCCCTAAGATCAGACCCAAGTGTTTAAATAGAGTAAACATAATTTTCTAGACCAGGTCACAGGACGAGTCGTTAAGTGACTCATGGGGAGGAGGTTGGACTTGGTTGAGTTTTTGAGTTTTGGGGGTAACCATGAGTGTGACCACGAGTAGTGGTCAACACCACAATTCGTTGTGTTAGTCGTGGTCAAGTGTTGATGGTAGATTGAAGAATTTGGATAGTGATGGTAACGACTTGGTCACCATGAGTCGTTGGGTACACAGGAGTCGTGGTGCCCCTCGTGGTGACCCTCAGAAGAGAAATTTCAGTGTTGATCATGAGAGGTAGACCACGAGTCGTGGTCAGTGGCGACAAGTCATCCAGTCCCTCATTGGGACTGGCAGTGAGTATTTTCCTGTGAATTTATTAAGGGTTTCTCTGTAATTCCTAAGTTCCTAAGGCCTATACTATGTCATTTTAAGCTTAGAATAGTGTGTTTTAAGAGGGGCAAGTTCATTTTAAGCCTATTCTCTTCCATGCATACAAGTCTAAAAGCTCCTAAGTATGATCAATCTTAAATTCATCAAGTTCTTCCCCAAATTTACAGTGGGCATTCAAGAGGGTTATATAATCAGATTTCTCCTGGTATGTAAGTCTATGAATGGGTGTATCCATCCACGCTCATGCCCAATTCCTCTTCAATTTCATGAACTTCTAGTTGATGAATCTATTGGATTTTAACCAAATATGTGCATTCTCTAAGTATCAATCATGGGTATGATCTAAGCATTTTCAAATGTTAAATTACGATTAACGGGCATATTTTACAATATTTTTAATTATAAATTATGTTTTCAAGTTTTACAAATTATAATTCCCATCCATGAAAGTTCATGAAAGTTGAGATCTATGACATATGTATTCAAGCATGATGAGATGTGTGTGATAAGAGTATGACTTTGAATTACCCATATCCATGCTCATGTTTTCTAATCATCAAATCTATTTCAAGTATGTTTAAGTATTGGGAAAGCTCATATGATCAAGTATGTTTCATGATTTATCTAAACTTCATGTATTAGCTTACCACATGGATTTTGAAGTCTAGACTCTAACTATTTCAGCTTGTGGTATGGTTTGAGCCCAAGGCTCCTCGTGTTATGATTTCAGATTTATGCATGTATGTTATGAGTCAGCTTCGTCATTAGATAATGGTTCAGCTTCATTGAAAAATGATGGAGAGAATATGCATGTTTTTGGGAGTAGTATCTAGTACTGAGTATGCTAAGGATCAGTTAACCCTATGCCTCAGAACTACATGCCAACGTAGGTATGTTCAGATTATTTGGGACCTCCTTTGTGACCTTCCCCCACCCCCAAGGGGCTTTCAACTTGATATTGATCTCATGGTAGCATCCTTAGCCCTGTCAAGGCTTTGGATGGCTCTGCCCACTTGAGTGTGATAGACGGGACCACGTAAGCTCTATCGTGGTAATGTCGGTTATAAGATGAGTCTCCCATTGTTCCTCATGATTTCAGTTATGCATGTTCATCAGTCATGTTATGTTTTCAGCAGGTTTGACCCAATGTTCAGTTTTACTTATGATTATTAGTTTTCAGCTTTGGGTCATTCGATTCAATTATGATATTCAATTATGTTCAGATCATAATTTTATAAAATAGCATGCAAGCCTTATGTTATACCTCGAAAGCCCAAGATAAGACCCGGGAGTTGAAACGGAGGAAACTGAAAATCTAACACCAGGTCACAGAATGAGTCATTATGTGACCCGTGGGGTAGAACACGATTCGTGAGGAGATCATGGTGAGGTTCTCAGTGTGAGTTGAAATTTTGGTTTTTGGAAGTCCCCACGGACCTGACCACAAGTCGTGGTCAGTCACCACGATTTGTGGGATGAGTCGTGGTCAGCATATTGAAAATGGTTTTAGATTTTAGGCAATGAAGCTGATGAGTGGTGACCATGAGTTGTGGTCACCAATAACGACTCATTGGGTCCCCCGTGACAAGCCCCAGGTAAATCATTGGACATTGCACTTGACAATTGATGCCACGAGTAGTGGCCTTGGGAACGATTCGTCTAGTCCCTCATAGGGACTGGTAGTCAGTTATTTTCTGTGAATTTAGTAAGGCTTTTCCATAATTTCTATGATCCTAAGGCCTAAACAACGTCGTTTTAAACTATGAATTATGAGTTTTAGGAGGGGTAAGTTCATTTTAGGCCATTCTTACTCATGCATGCAAAGCTAGAGAGTTAGAGAGGTGATCAAGCTCCTTTTCTTCAAGCTTTACTTCAATCTTTCATTGGGCTTTCAAGGAGTGGTAAAAATCAGATCTTCCCCAGGTATGTAGGGTTATGAATGGGTGAATCCGTTCACACCATGCCCAATCTCGCTCTAAATCATGGAAATTCCTATGTTGATACTAAGGGGTTTTAACCCCATTGCATGAAATTCCTAATTCTCTATATGAGTATGATCTAAATGAGTTGTTATTATTGAATTATGAATAATGGGAAAGTTTTACGTTGTTTTCCATTAAAAGCATGTTTCAAGCTTTAAAAATCTAAATGCCCATTTATGAGAAGTTTATGAAAGTTGAGATTTATGACGAATGTTCATGTATGATGAGATATTATTGATGAAAAACATGTTTTCAAGTTACCCATATTAATAATCATGTTTCCAAGGGAATTAAGTATTTTCAAGCATGTTAAAGTATTGGGCGATGCCCACATATTCAAGTATGATTTATGATTTATGATATGGATTTCATGATTGATCGATTTATGACGTCGTCCAATTCATGGGACCTTGAATCATGGATAAACATGTATTTAAATGGGGATCAACGATGTTAATGTTTATTTGGTGATGAATCTCATGAATGATGTTTATGACTTACATACGAGCCTAATATGCATGTTTTTGGGAGCAGTGTCTAGCACCGAGTAGCCAGGTGTTCAAAGGACTACGCCGGTGTCTCATAACTATGTGCCACCATAGGTTCATATTTGATACATTACAATGTTAATGGATCCCCTCTTTCATGATATCACATACTGCACGTCTCTTTCCTGGGAAGCCTAGACGACTTTGCCTACTTGAGTGAGATAGTTGGGGCATCATGTAAGTCTTTACCATGATGGCATCGGTTATGAAGAGTTCTCCCGTCGTTCCTCATGATTTATGCATGATTATATTCATATTATTTTGGCTCAAGTTATGTTTAATTAAGCTTTTCTCCTATTATTATGATTTCACAGGTTTACAAATGTTTTAAAAACCTTGAGCCTTGTGTTGCATTATGATATTTATGTTATGAGCATGTTGTCCTACTCTTATGAAATTTTATGTATTTTAAATGTCCATTTTACTTACCTTGCATACTTGGTGCATTTCACATACTGACCACATATTTTATACTGTATCATCTCATGATACAGGCTCCGATCTTCAAACCCAGCACCGTTATTAGCTCGTTCCCAAAGTTAGCATCCAATTCATTGGTGAGTCCTCATCTCCCGAGGACTAGTTGATATCAATTATCCTTTATGCTCAGTTTTCCAGACTTGTCGGGTCAGTTAGGGGTGTTTTCCCATTAACCCATCAGATATGTTAGAGGCTTTCAGACTATATGTAGTATCCAGCTGTCATGCATGAAGTGCGTTTCATTTTACATGTTATGTCATGATTATGCTTCCGTTGTGTTATTATGTTGAGTATTCCGCTTTATTTTATTGAGTTAGATGTATGTTCATGCCATGGGTCGACTTGGAGTCTCTCAAGGCTCCTTGTCCCATGTTGCGATCCGGGTCTACGTTTGGGTCATGACACCTTACTCTCAGAATCTTATCTTGGTTATATTTTCATGATATGCATGATTTATGATGTTACTTACTTAGCGGTTTTACTTACCTTACATACTCGATACATTCCACATACTGATCGCATACTCTATGTTGATCATTTCATGATATAGGCTCGGATACTCAGGTTCAGTCCCGCCAGTAGCTAGACTCTCGGTATTAGCATCTTCCAGTCTCAGTTGGTGAGTCCTTGTTTTTTAAGGTCCCTTTATCAGTCGCATTGAGTATTTCAGTTTCACACTATAATGAGTTAGTTGGGGTCTTGTCCCATCAACTTCGTCAGTAGTAGAGGCTTTTCAGGCATAGTATGTATTTAGTTTCAGCCTTATGTTATATATTCAGATGTTATGCTATTTCAGACTTCCACTTAAGTATATATGTCAGACTCCGCTTGATTATGTTGATTTTAGATATCATGTTCATGCCATGGGTCAACTTGGAGCCTCTCGGGGTTCTTTGTCTCGTGTCTCGATCTGGGCCTATGTGCGGGTCATGACAAACTTGACATCAGAGTATTAGCTTTTGAAGTGTCCTAGGGTGTCTGAAAGCCGCGTTAAGTAGAGTCTTTTTCATGGGTGTGAAGCACATCATACTTATGACGAAGAGGCTACGAAACATTTAGGAAATGTTCCCTTCTTTCATGATCTAAGTCATGCGATGAAATATCTCTCTATCCTTCTAACTCGTGCTATATGTATTTGCAGAATCATGCATCCTCACCGAGTTAATGGAAGAAGAAATGGGAATGGAAATGGTCATGAGAATGGCAATGAGAATGGCAATGAGGATGGGAACCAGTAGGCCCCACCAGTCCATAAGGAGCATGTATCCGACCAGGTTGCCTATGTAGAGTTTAGGGCTACCATTCAGATGTTAGGTCAGGCCTTGACCACCTAGGTCAACCAACAGGCGGTAGAACATGTCCCTCAGAACGGGAATGCGGCGGCAGTAAAAGTTAGAGATTTTCTAAGGATGAACCCTTAGGAGTTTCTTGGGTCAAAGGCGAACGAGGATCCGCATGAGTTTATTGATGAGGTTCTAAAGATCACCCAGATCATTGGGGTGATGGAAGAGGAGTGCGCCGATATAGCCTTGTATCAGTTGAAAGGGGTTGTGCACATTTGGTTCAAGCAATGGAAGGATAGTAGGGCAGTTAGAGCACGCCCAATTGGTTGGGATGAATTTTATGCCACATTTCTGGACCAGTTCTTCCTTCGTGAGATGACGAAGATTAAAGCAGTCGAGTTTATGAACCTGAAGCAATGGAAGATGACAATTCAAGAGTATGCCTTGAAGTTCACTCGTTTGTCCAAGTATGCACCGGAGAAGGTGATAGATCAGAGAGCTCGAGTGAGTCGATTCGTACATGGGATAGCAGACTACTTGGTCAAAGATTGTCGGACCGCGATGTTGCATCAGGATATTGACTTTTCCTGAATAGTTCTATACACCCAGCAAATGGAGGCGGTATAGGTGAGTGAGCGGGAGAGAGAGGCCAAGAGGTCCAGGACTAATAGCTTCGGATTATCCTAGAAGATACCTAGTGGGCACTGCCATCAGTCCCACCAGAGATCTTCAGCCCCAGCACCATCATCTATGAGTGTGCCATCCAGATCCAGGCATGACCAGAGGGGATGGGCATCAGGCTCTAGAGGTCAGGGTAGCAAACCTACAAATTCCAACACTCCAGAGTGTGCAGGTCCAAGCAGAGACACACGGTTCAGTGTTTGGTAGGTTTAGGTGCTTGTTTCAAGTGCGGGAAGCCCAAACATATGCTCAGATATTGCCCAGTAGCTAGACAGGGCAATGATAGGGGCCAAGGCCCAGCCTCCAGTTCGGCAGCTCCACCAGCACGCCCAACTCAGCAAGGGGCATCTACTAATGGCCCAGCCCCTAGTTCAGCAACTCTACTAGCACGCCCATCTCAGTAGGGGGAATCTACTAGTGTGGGTGGTGGTCAGCGCCAAAACTAATTCTATGCCCTAGAATCCCGTCAGGAGCAGGAGGTCTCCCAAGATGTAGTCACTGGTATTTTACGAGTATTCCACCTTGATGTATATGCATTGTTAGACCCAGGGACTACTTTATCTTTTGTGACGCCCTATGTTGCTATTAGTTTCAGAGTTAGTCCCGAAATCCTATTAGAACACTTCTTAGTCTCTACTCTAGTCGGTGATTCAGTTATAGCTCGACCGGTATATAGAAATTGCCTTGTCACAGTCCTTCAAAAGATCACCTCAACAGATTTAGTAGAGTTGGCCATGACTGATTTAGATGTTATCTTTGGTATGGATTGGCTACATGCATGTTATGCCTCAGTCAATTGTAGAACTAGAGTTCATATTTCCGGGTGAACCATTCCTAGAGTGGAAGGGTAGTTCAGTTGTTCATGTAGGTCGCTTCATTTCCTACCTTAAGGCCAGAAAGATGATTTCTAAACATTGCATATTCCATCTAGTTAAGGTTAAGGATGCAAAACCCCTACTATCCAGTCAGTTCCTATAGTGTGTGAGTACCCAGAAGTGTTCCCAGATGATTTGAGGATTCCTCCCAAGCGGGAGATCGACTTTGGTATTGACCTTCTTCCCGATACACAGCTTATATCTATTCCTCCTTACATAATGGCTCCAGCTAAGCTAAAGGAGCTAAAGGAGTAGTTGAAAGATCTCTTAGGCAAAGGTTTCATCAGACCTAGCAAATCCCCGTGGGGTGCACCAATTCATCAGACCAGTCTCAGCCTCGACATTAGCTTCGCTCCCGCTTCAGTCCAATCTAGCCTAGCTTGGGTGAGTCTTCATGATTGGGGGACGTCAGTTTTGATGCATGTCTTTCTTTTATGTCTTTCAATTCTCAAATTGTGGTAGAACTAATTTGGGTGTTATCACATCAGCTCATCTGTGGCTAGAGGCTTTTTAGACAATTTTACATAGATGTTTCAGCGATGTTGGCTTGTAGCCCCGTTTATTCTTTATGAGATTCTAGACCTCCACTCATATTATTATTTATGCTTTGCTTCTTCTTAGTTATATACTCTTAATCATGCTATGCATGTGCCATGGGTTAGCTTGGAGCCATTCGTGGTTCTAGGTCTCGTGTGTCGCGATTCGGGGTCCATGCTCGTTTCGTGACATTAAGTAATACATCTTTTTAAAAGAAATTTTAATTCTTCTTTCCTAAAATCTTTTCAAAGTGAGTGCTCAAGGTGAAGACTCGTGCTGATAACGTGTTATAAAATAATAAAACAAGAAAAAGAATATTGTAGAGAAAGAGAAGAGAAAAGAATTCTTATTTATCTTGAGGAATGGAATATAATGAAGGAGAACCCTTTATTTATAAGGGAAAACTAACCTTAACATTTCTCCAAAAAACAAGCTACACATTCACTATAATACAAATACATTTATAACATACTGAAAATTATACCCAATTTAAAAGAGAATGCATGAGACGTCTGTGCTTGACCAAGTCCTTATGGACCTTTCCAAGACTAGACGTGCTTTTTCACATGAAATCAATTTTAAATTGATTTATAAATTCATTCTTAATAATTTATTTATATATCATATATAATTAGATATTAAATATATATTAATTATATATTTTAATTAAAAGATATAATTTAATTTTTATTCAAAATAAAAAATTTTAATTGATTCACTATATTAATTATATTCTCCGTGCTAGCAAAAAATATATTAATATTTTATTTGAGATAATAATTTATTTATTTAATTAATTAAAATTTTTAATTTAATTATCAAATAATAAAGTAATTAATTGATTAACAAAGCTCGGAACACTCACTAGTGTGCGACCCCGTAGGTTCATTTCTAAGTCTGTTGTAAATTGATCGTATCAATATATTAATCAAGGGTGGCATCCAGCAACACTTCTTAACGACCGTATAGCATAAAGTATATAATTTACTCAGAAGAACCTATAGAAGAATGATGTATTCTTCTATCCTTATAGCTCCAGATCACTTTATGATATGATTTAACTATCAAATCCCTATAAGCGATCAACTATATGTTTATGTCAAATTATAATTGACATTGAATGACCTAAGAAACTCTTTTCTTCTTTCATTCAATAACCTTGTCCAAGGTCTTAATTAGTCGTTTATAATTCATGACAATATATAGTTTAAACTCATTATCAAGAGTTGACAGACTCAATCTTGATCAATCATTAATTATACAAGCATCTAATCATATACCAAATATCCTTCCAACCGTTTTCGTAGGACTATGGGTGTTCGATATCAAAGTATAATAAATAACTTGTTAATTACTATGATTATCTTAGGTCAAAGAAACTTTTACATCACATTCTTCAAGATAATATTCAAGTAACATTTTGTGATAATTTTAACCATTAGAAATTATCTAATGAGTCTGATCAATGATCATATCTTCATATGTATCCTCTATGTGTTTTAGTTAGTGGATCAACTAATCTTTATCTTATAAAAACTGCAACATACATATTGATCTAATCGGATTACTAATGTCCTAATTAGTGATCTTACGATCAAGAACCATTTTAGATCAATAAAAGACGTGACTCTTTCATTGTCATAATATCCATTATGATGTCAAGCCTCAAAATATAATCAAAAACCTGATGATATTAATCAAACAATTTTAATAATAACTATAATTTTAAAAAATATTAGATATCATATATTTATATTGTGAAATTTACGACAATACACCATGGAAATAGCTAGAATACAACTAGCATTAGAAGAAGAAACAATGTTTAACAATGGGGAAGAAAATTGAACCTAAATTAGGCTAGGAAAAACTAACTCTACTCCCCTGTTTGCTGTGTGTTTATATAACACACAGTAATTTCCTAACTAACTGGGCAATTTTACTATGCTGCCCCTCTAACTAATTTCAACTAATCTTCAACTAACTTATAACTAACTTCCCTAACTAATCAGCTTTAACTAACTAACTTCAGCATTACATTTTTAATCTCAACACCCCCCCTCAAGTTGGAGGGGGTAATTCCAATGATAACTTGCTAAAAGTACTCGAATGCTTTGGGCCAGTTAGAGCTTTTGTTAGAATATCTGCTAGCTGTCCGGCAGTGGGAACATGATGGAGTGTGATAAAACCTTCTTGAAGCTTATCACGAACAAAGTGACAATCTATCTCGATATGTTTAGTGCGCTCGTGAAACATTGGATTCTTTGCGATGTGAATGGCTACTTGACTATCGCAAAATACACTTATAGGCTGTGAACACTTCCCTGTTAGCTCAGTTAATGACCTGTGCATCCAAACCAACTCCCCTACCACAACTCTTATAGCTCTATATTCCGCTTTTGCTGATGATAGGGAAACAGTAGGTTGCTTCTTAGATTTCCATCCAACAGGGCTATCTCCTAAGAACACCACATAGCCACTCACAGATCTTCTGGTCTCTGATCATGATGCCCAATCTGAGTCGCAATAAGCTGTGATTGTACAGTCATCTTGATGTGATAAAAATGTCCCATGATGTAGACTTCCTTTGATATATCTGAGCACATGTATGGATGCATGCAAGTGAGTGTCCCTAGGTGCTTGTAGGAATTGGCTTAAGTGTTGTACACTATAAGCAATGTCAATCCTTGTGTTTGTAAGAAAGTTCAACTTTCCTATAAGTTTCCTGTAGTATGTGGTATCATCAAGTAATTGGCCTTCATCTGATTTCAACTTTATAACAGGATCAAGTGGTGAAGAAGTTGCATTATAGATGAGGCAGTCAAATTCCTTGAGTAGATCAGCAACAAACTTTTTCTGTGAAATGAGGACTCCAGTTGGCTTGTAGATGATCTCCATTCCTAAAAAATACTGTAGTCTGCCTAGATCCTTTATTTTAAATTGTCCATGTAAGAAAGATTTCAAAGCTTCTATTTCCTCCAAATCAGTTCCAGTAACTATAATGTCATCAACATACACTGCCACAAAAATCACTAAACTATCAATCTTTCTGTAAAAAAGGGAATGATCACCTGTAGAATGGGAATAACCTCTGGAAAACAATGAGATTGCTAGTTTTTCACACCACTGTCTGCTAGCTTGCTTTAAACCATATAGAGATTTATGTAGTTTGCAAACTAACCTGATGTCCTTCACAAGTAGTCCCTGAGGAAAATCCATATACACTTCTTCATGTAAATCTCCATGGAGGAAGGCATTGTTCACATCCAGCTGATACAGATTCCATCCCTTCTTAACTACCAACAAAACTCTTATGGTAGTCATCTTGACAACTGGTGAGAAGGTCTCGTTGTAGTCAATCCCAACCTGTTGTGTATACCCTTTTACATAAGTCTAGCCTTGTATCTTTCAACACTTCCATCTGCCTTATGTTTTACCTTATACACCCACTTACATCCTGTAGTTTTCTTGCCAGGTGGAAGGAGTACTAAATCCCAAGTATTGTTTGCATAGAGTGCCTCAAACTCAAGGTCCATTGCAGCCTGCCAGGTATGATGTACAGCTGCTTCTTCATATGATGAAGGTTCCTTATCATGAACATGTTCCTGTTGCTTACTAATAGAATCTAAAGGGGCAAGTGAAGTGTGAAGTATAATTGGTGTTGTAGGTGATGAAGATGGTTGTAAAGTAGACAGTAGGTATGCATAATCGTTCAAATAAGTTGGAACAGTGTGTGTTCTGTTAGACCTTCTAAGTTCATGATGATATTTTGAGTTGTAGTATTGCTGGGAGAACTTGAAATGTCTGGTAAATGAGTAGGAATATCAGTTATAGTGGCATGTGTTTCATTTTGTGCAATGTGACTAGGTGGCAGTGTGTTACATGTGGGAGTAGTGATTGAATTCTCAGCATTTTCATCCAGATTATAACTTTTCCTGAAAGTATCATTAGTAAAGTTCAATACTGTAGAATGAGGATTGAGTTTTTGCATGATAGAACTGAAATCAGAGGCAGAAAAATGGCAAAAGGAAATATATGCCATAAAATAAGACATCTCTGCAAATGTGAATCTTCTTAGTGCTCAAGTCTAGGACTTTATAACCTTTTGTATTAAAGGGATAACCTACAAATACATGAGGTGTGGATCTTGGATCAAACTTGTCTTTGTGTGGCGTAACATTGGTGGGAAAACAAAGACATCCAAAAGATCTTAAGTGTGAATAGGTTGGCTGTTTCTGATAGAGTTTTTCAAAAGGGGTGTTGTCATGTATTGTGGTTGAGGGTAGTCTGTTTATGAGGTAGGTTGCAGTCAGTATGCATTCACCCCAGTATTTCACTGGTATTTTTGAATGATACAGCAGTGACCTAGCTACCTCAAGAAGATGTTTGTGCTTCCTTTCCACTAAACCATTTTGTTGTGGTGTATAGGGGCAAGTCCTTTGGTGCAAAATTCCCTTGCTTTGCAGGAAGGCAGAAGTTTCTACATTGATGAACTCCAACCATTATCAGTTCTAACTTTTTTGATTTTGACATCAAATTGATTTTCTATCAAGTGTATCAGTCCCTTAATGGCTTGCAAAGCATTGCTTTTGCAACTGAGAAGCAATGTCCATGTTGATCTGCTATAATCATCAACTACAGTCAAGAAGTATTTGTGGTTATCATGAGTTGGTGTGTGGTATGGCCCCCATACATCAATGTGTAGTAAGTCAAGGATTCTGGATGATTTGGAAGAAGATATTTGAGGGAATGGTAACCTTGTTTGTCTAGCCATTGGACAAATCATATAAGAAAAAGGCTGTTTAGTAGCAAAAGTGGTTGGTATTGCAGTCATGCCCTTCATTTTAACAAAAGGTATATGTCCTAGTCTTGTATGCCATAAGTAGTTTTCATCATTTTCATAACATGAACTTATTGTATGAGAAGCAGCAGTACATTTCGAATCAGAACCAGAAATAGATGGACAACAACTCTTATTTTCTCTTGAATGACTATATTTTATAGATGACAAAGAAGATGGAATGTAAGATTGCTTATTTACAATAGGAAAGGTAGAACTATCAATAGAAATGGGAAAAGAAGAACAACCCGACAATGAATGAGATGTGAACCAACACAACCAAATGAAGTACTGTGAAAAGCTGAACTGTTATGACACTTTGGACATATGAAGTACGGTCCATTTCTTGCTCTACCAATCTCCAGAGGGCTCTTCAGTGAAGGGCCCTGTATAAGACAAGAAGAGCTATTAAAACTCACAATGCCTTCAAGTTGTGAGGCCAAGCAATGAACTGAGATTAGATTGAACTTGAAACTAGGTACAAACAATACTTTCTGTAAGGTTAAAATTGGATTCAAATTTGCTTCACCAATTTCAGTCACCTTGACTTTGTAGCCATTTGGTAAGGTTACTAAGAAAGGATAAGGCAATGTCCTAATTTTGGTTAATAGTGTTTTGTTGAATGTCATGTGATTTGTAGCTCCTGAATCAATGATCCATGAGTCAGCAGATAGGTTTACACAATTACATGATAACTCACCTACTTCAATTATGGAAGGGTGGAAAGCTAGTATACCTGCAAGACTTGCAACTCCTTGTCCATTGAGAATGTCTACTGCCTGAGTTTTGAGATCCCCTTGTGTGTTGTCTCCTCTCACTTGTATGCTCCCTAAAAGGCTCATCAGTTTGTCATATTGATCCTTTGTTAAACTATGATCATACCTGTTGTTGTTATTCACTGCACCTCCAACATTACTCAGCACATTAGCAGCTGCGCCTGAATTCCTTCCCTTTGTAAACCTGTAATCTTGAGGAAAGTCATAAATCCTATAGCACTTGTCTTCAGTATGTCCAGTTCTCTTGCAGTAGTCACAGAATAGGAGAGACCTATCGTTATTTCCATGTGAATTCCCAGATCTGTAGACCTGTTTTCCTCCATTTCTTTGTGCATAATTGATCCTGAAGTTACTGTTTGAGCTTGATCTAGTTACCTGTTGTGATCTGTAGTTGCTGCTACTACCTGTTCCTGAGTTATTATCAACTGCATTGTTTCCTGCATTGGCATTTAGAGAGGTAGAATCTAGATGAATTCTACTATGAGGTTTAAGTTCCCTCTGCTTTTCTTCTTATACTAGAATAGAGAAGGTTTGAGCCATAGTTGGCAAAGGGTTCATTATCAAAATATTGCCCCTCACTACTATATATATCTCATTTAAGCCCATCAAAAACTGAATAAGTCTCCTATCTTGCTCAGCCTTATGCATCCTGTTTTTACCACCACATGTACACAAGCATGTGCACTGGACATTTGCATCTAAAACACTTGGTTCCTCCCACAATTTTCTGATGTTATTGTAGTAGCTAGTGACATCCAAGTTTCCCTGTGTTTGATCATTTATTTCCTGATGGAGCTGATATAATTGTGCTCCATTTGCTTGATCATATCTTGCCTCTAACTCATCCCACAACTCCTTAGCATTGCTTACAAACTGCAAACTATCACTAAGATCCTTCGATAATGAGTTTAAGATCCAGGAAGTTACCATGTCATCACAGTGTTCCCACTGAGTAAAAGTAGGTTAACTCGTGGCTGGTTTTTCAATTTTTTCATTTATAAAATCAGTCTTATTCTTTACTGATAAAGCACGAAGGATTCCCCTCTTCCACGATCTGTATCCAGATCCATCGAAAGCAGCAGAAACCAGAGAGGAATTGGCATTTTCTGACGGATGCATATAAAATGCATTATTTGCATCTTGGGTTGGGTACGAATGTCCTCTGGATTTCGTTCCATTATCAGGAAACAAAAACTAATAGACAAGCAACAGCAGAAAACAAATGGAAAAAAAAACTTGCAGATGCGGATTTGCAATCACAGATCGAGAGAAAGTGAAACAGGCAACCTTTTCATTCTGTGATCTTCAATCGCGGCCAGATCAGTCTTCCTCGCTCTGATACCATGCGAAATTTACGACAATACACCATGGAAATAGCTAGAATACAACTAGCATTAGAAGAAGAAACAATGTTTAACAATGGGGAAGAAAATTGAACCTAAACTAGGCTAGGAAAAACTAACTCTACTCCCCTGTTTGTTGTGTGTTTATATAACACACAGTAATTTCCTAACTAACTGGGCAATTTTACTATGCTGCTCCTCTAACTAATTTCAACTAATCTTCAACTAACTTATAACTAACTTCCCTAACTAATCAGCTTTAACTAACTAACTTCAGCATTGCATTTTTAATCTCAACATATATCAAATAATATTTATATTCAAATTATCGCATGTGATACTAAATTTAGAACATCTCAACTATCTTCCTAATAGGTGCTTTTCGTTGGAATACGAACCCTATTTCTTTATCTTGTCCAAAGCAATGGATAAATGTTTGTGTTACGACTAACCTAAATATAAAGCACTTGATATATAAATTCTTAGCATCTAATATGATATTGAGCATATTTTCCGTTCCATTCTTAAAATATATGGACTAGTTTCTTCGGTGATTGAATTAAGGATCTGTTTGAAAAGTTATTATGTATTTGAAATTAGTGTAATTATTTGAATATTGATTATATAGTTTACTAATTACACAATATAGTAATTATAATGATTTATTTATTACATAATATAATAATTTCATTATAATTATAAATATAATGTTTGGTTGCACAAATGTAATTTTAATATTATATTCAAATTTTAAAAATAAAATTTAATTATCTAAAACTAGAAGTTATGTTTGATAAATATGTGCCTCTATAAATATTATTAAATTAGATATTCAAAATATATATTATTTTTTAAAAATATAATATTAAATAATTATATATGTGTCACTAATATACTTTAATTCATTTAATTAGTAAAAACTAAAAGCACACATTTTATAAAACTATCATGTATGCATGTTAGACAAAAAATCAATATTCACAACTATAACACTCTACTATAACCAAAGTAATCTAATAATTTATTTCTAATTAAAAAAAAATGAACGGCATACAATGTAAAAGAAAAAAGTTAATACAACTTAGATAAATCAATTAGAATTGAAAAATATAATATAAATTCAAAATTTCAAAATAATAACATGATGCTTTTATGTCAATTTCAAACAGACTATAAAAGAAGTTCCAACATAATTTAAGTATAGATAATTCAAAAGAAAAGAAAAATATAAGTTTATAACCTCATTAAACAATGAAATTCAACTTTAATAACATCATTCAATATAAGCCAAGTTTGTTAACGATTATTTTTTTCTAAGACTAGAAGATATAATTTGAAAAAAATAGATTAATAACATAACTATGATAAATAATTAAATAACGAAAAATAAAAAATTACAAGAAAAGAAATCACATGAAAACATAAGAAATAAATGTTATGAAATGAGGGGGAAAAAAATATATATATATAAGTAAAATTAAAAATAAGAGAAATAAAAGAAAATAAAAATAAAAAAGAAATAAATTATAAAGAAAACATGCAATTACATTATATATTACCATCAATTCTCACTGCACCTCTAGAAATTGAAGAGTGTAATTGCTCTCCTTCAATTACATCTAATTACATATTAATCAAGTAATTATATGATCTGTCAAATATGACAAAGAGTGTAATTATGTTCACTTACCTACAAATTCAATTACATAATAGTTTTTCAAACAGGCATTAAGGGTGACAAGAAAATTCAAAAACCAGAAAAAAGTGACATAAGTCTTAACTATTAAATAGAGGTAACAATTTTAAGATTAGTTTTAATGATACTAATTTTAAAAATCCTCAAGTTTTATTATTTACCACAAAACTCTCATCTCCCCCTACTCCTACTCGCCTCCTCCCCTCCTACGTACCCCACCCCCTCCTCCTCCTGTCTTATCTCCCCTGTCTCATCCTCCCCCTCTCCCCCCTCCCCAGCTATCATCATCTCCCCTTTCTCCTTCGTTCCCCCCTCCTTTGCACCATCATCATTCCCTTTATCACCATCACTATCACCTACTCCTCCTCCACCGTCACTATCACCGCTTCCTCTGCTGCTGCTATCACCACCACTACCACCACCACCTTCTCGTCATTGTCACTGCTCCTCCTCCTTTATTGTCACCACCACCACCTCCACCCAGCTCCTCCTTCACTTTATTTTCCTCACTTTCCATCATTCACCTTCTGTTAAAAAAATAAAACAACTTTCAAAATTACTGCAACAATTTCATTAATTATTTGAGTTGCTGCAACAATTAAGTTGGAGTTGTTGCAGCAACTTCAATAGTTGTTTAAGTTGTTGCACCAACTACATTGAAGTTGCTATAATAACTTCAATAATTGTTTAAGTAGTTGCAACAGATGAAACAACTATTGAAATTGTTACAATAACTTTGTAGTTGTTACAATAATTTCAACATAGTTTTTGCAATAACAATTATAACTATTTAATTTTTTACAGAATTTTTTTAATGGCTTAAAAAATTATATATATATATTCTCAAACTCATAATCAAAGTAAAACAACTCATAAAAGTAAAAGGAAAAAAGAGAAAAAGAAAAATAACGGAATAAAAAAGATAATATAGCAACAGCAATAACAGTGTCAGCGACATCAATGACAAATAGTAGAGGAAGAAGAAGTGGAGGTAGAGAGAAACCTGGATAAATAAGAAAACTAAATAAGAAAGTAATATAAAAAGATAAATAAATAAATTTAAAATTAAGAATTTAATGAAAGATTTTTTTATTTTGAAATAATAATAAAAATATCTAGACAACAAGAGAGTTTTACTTACTTTAGTTTAGAGCGGGCAACAAGCCCTTTTTATTAAATATAACTAAAGAAATTGGGGGAGAGGAATATTTTTATTTCTCTTCGAAACTAATGTACAAATAAACTGAATTAACTTCCTATTTATAGAAAAAAAATTACTTGCAAGTTTATCCAATTGCAAGCTTATCAAATTGACTATACATATAAATGGATATCCATAATATAATATATTTATAACACTCCCCTTGGATATTTATTAATAAATAATGTGTCTCATTAAAACCTTACTAAAAATCAATGAAAAAATTCCAGTGAAGAAAAAAGAGTACACATATCTAATAATACGCATTTTGGTTGCTTACTAAAAATATTACAAGGAAAAAGCAGTAAGACAAAATCTTGCAACAAAAAAAAGTACAGCGCATATTAACTCCTCCTGAACTAGAACATCAATCCAAAAACTTGAATCTTTGTATCCCAATCTTGTGCACCATCTTCTCGAAAGTTGCGGTTGGCAGAGATTTGATGAATAAATCAGCCATATTATCACTTGAACGAATCTGATGCATGTTGATATCACCATTCTTTTGGAGATCATGCGTGAAGAATAGCTTTGGTGAAATGTGTTTCGTTATATCTCCTTTTATAATCCTCTTTTTAATTATGCTAAGCATGATGCATTATCTTCCTATAAGATCGTGAGTATTTTATCACATTTCAAATCACATTTTTCTCAAATGAGATATATCATTGGTCTCATCCACATATATTCTCAGCTTGCTTCATGAATAGTTATAATCTCAGCATGATTTGATGAAGTAGCCACAATAGAATATTTTGTAGATTGCCAAGATATGACAGTATATGAACATGTAGCCTATTTTAGATCAAGTTTTGTATGAATCAGATAAATATCCTGCATCAGCGTAATCAATAAGATCAAGACTAAAATTGCTTTAAAAAAAAATAAGCCCATATTGGTAGTCCCTTTTAGATATCGCAATATGTGTTTGATTCTATTCCAGCATCTTCTGGCAGGAGCAGAACTATATCTTGCTAACAAATTAACTTAAAAATATAATGTCGGGCCTTGTAGTATTAGCAAGATACATTAATGCATCAATTGAACTAAGATATGGTACTTTAGGATTAAGTATTTCCTCTTTCTTTTCTTGAGGTCGGAACAGATCGTTATTCACATCAAGTGATCGAACAACCATCGGAGCACTTAAGGGATGTGCTTCATCCATGTAACATCATTTTAACACCTTTTATGTATAGACAGATTGATGGACAAAGATACTGTTTGTAAAATGTTCAATTTACAAACCAAGGCATAATTTTGTTCTTCCAATCTTTCATCTCAAATTCTTTCTTTAAATAATCAATTGACTTTTGAAGCTCTACTGGAGTTCCGATAAGGTTTATATCGTCAACATAAACAGTAAGGATAATAAACTCCGATGTTATTTTCTTTATAGAAACACATGGGCAAATGACATCATTTATATAACCTTCCTTCGATAAATACTCAGTAAAGCGGTTATACCACACGCATCTTGATTGCTTAAAATCATATAATGATCTTTGTAATATAATTAAATATATTTTTCAAGACTTTGAACTCTATGCTTCAGGCATCTTAAATCCTTCGGAAATTTTCATATATATATCATTATCAAGTGATCCATAAACATAAGTTGTAACCATATCCATCAAATGCATCTTAAATCTCTCATGACCAATGAAACTAATAAGATAACATAATGTTATTGCATCCGTAGCTGGTGAGTATATCTTTTATAATTGACACCAGGCCTTAGTGAAAATCCTTGTGCAACAAGGCGTGCCTTATATCTTTGTATTTTATTTTTCTCATTTTTTTTCGTACAAAGATCCATTTATAGCCAACACATCTAATACCATTAGATGTTTGAACTACGGTCCAAAAACTTCACGTTTTACAAGTGAATTCAATTTTAATTGAATTGCTTCTTGCCATTTTAGCCAATAATTTCTTTGTCGACATTCCTCAGTAGATTGAGATCAAGATCCTCATTATCTTGTATGATTTTTGTTGCGATATTATATGTAAAGACATAATCCACCACTATTTTTCATCGATTCGAATTAGTTTCAGCATCAGTTAAATTATGGATAGTTCCTCATTTTATTGAGTCTTAGGCTCATTGATTCCTTCAAGGATACTAGGATTGCTCAAATCTTGAATTTTCATATGAGTTTCTTTTGTAGTGTCATCTTGACCATTTAATTTTTTCTAGGATTTCAATCCTTAGAACCTAATGGTCTACCACGTTTCGGGCGTGCTTTGGAATCATTAGCTATGACACTAATAGATGATCCTACATGGACATCAATTTGAATTAGAACATCCTCTGTAGGGATATGTGATTTAGTAATTCTTTTCAAATCTACAAATGCATTTGACATTTGATTTGCTATTTTCTATAGATGAATAATCTTTTGGACCTCTTTTTTACAAATAGAAGCATGTGGATTAATATTAGACAATGATCGATCATTTCATTAAAAAATTTCTTTCGATTTCAGTATTTTCCTCGTAATTTTGGGGAAAGTGCCTCATCAAATTAACAATCTGCAAATCGAGTAGTGAATAAATCTCTCGTTAATGGTTCAAGGTAGCAAATAATAGATGGCGATTCAAACCCAACATATATTTCTAATCTTCTTTAGGAGCCTATCTTGGTGCCATGTGGTGGTGCTACAGGCACATACAGCACATTCAAAAATTCTTAGATGGGATATATTAGGTTCTTGGCCCAAAATTAATTGCAATGGTGAATATTTATGATAATTTATTGGTCTGAGACGAACAAGTGTTGCTGCATGCAGAATCTATAACCCCAAACAGAAGTGGGAGACCTTGTTTTCATAAGTAATGGTATTTCTATCAGTTATATCCGTTTAATTAGGACTCTGTAAGGTCATTTTAAGTGTGAACATGAGCTACAAGATGTTCAACTTTTATCCCACTTGATAAGAAATAATCATTAAATGCTTGGGATGAAAACTCAACAGCATTATCAAGGTGAATAGGTTTAATCTGATTATTAAAAAATTATGCTCGTACTCGAATTATTTGTGCCAATAATTTTACAAATGTCAGGTTGCGAGATGACAATAGGTACATATGAGACCATCTAGAAGAAGCATCTATTAGGACTATAAAATATCTAAATGATCCACTAGGTAGTGAATAGGTCCACAAATATCCCCATATATACGTTTCAACAATGTAGGGGACTCAATCTCAACTTTTGTTGATGATGGTCTAATAATTAAATTGCCTTGATAACAAGCAGTATAGAAAAATTCATTGTTTGAAAGAATCTTCAAGTTATTTAGTGGATGTCCATTTAAATTTTTTATAATTCATCTCATCATTATAAATTCAGAATATCTCAATAGATCATGCCAAAGTACGAAAGTAATGGGCTTAGTAAACTTTTGATTTACAATAGATGTGTCTCGATTGCACTATTTTCAATATAAGCCAGAAGATAAAGCAGAAAATTTTTCTACGACATATCTCTGACCAAAGACATTCTTGTAATACTAAGATATTCAAGAATTATTTCATCCATTGTCTCAATATGATATCCATTTGACGGATATTTTTTAAAGAGGAACTTCATAAATGGGCAACAATTTGAAAGAAAATAGGTTTAAGTAGCAACATTTACTTATTTACGTAAAATGATAATATTTTATGTGTCATGTGTTGTATTTAACATAGGTAAAACATAACAAAATAAAAATATAAAATTTGAAATTTGAGTGATTTTAGGGATTATATCTCAAATAAAAATTTAGTTACCATAAATCACTCAAGTGATAATTATTCTGTTTCATTAATAATAGGATGCTAATAAAAGACAGAATTCTTATTTACCGTAACAACTTGTGAAATAAAAAAAGAAAAAATTTAACAAAATAGTTTATTTCTTGTTACAAAATAGCAAAATAAGAAAAAGTAAATAATAAATGAAGAATTTGTATCATAAAATACAAACAAAATACATACAAGATTATGTATTTGAATGTATAAAAATAGAATTAATATATATTCATGCTAAAATAAATATTTTGTAAAGATAAATACATAACCATTCTAAAATATACATATCTAAAATATTTAAATGTATATGTATTTGAATGTATGAAAAATAGAACTAATATATATTCCTGCTAAAATAAATATTTTGTAAAGATAAATACATAATAATTGCAATGAATACATATCTGAAATATTTAAATGTATATGTATAACATAATAGCATTATCGTGTTTTAATGTATGATTTCGTTTTATTCGATAAATATAATTAAATACATTTATATGTTTTATGAATATATACCTCTTGTTAATCGTTTGGGTGTTGTATTTTCCGCCATTGATGAAACTTTGAATACTCAAAATACAAAATCCTAAAATTTAAAAATATACACAGTTACAAAATTAAATATCTAAATACATTAATACATAAATTATAAAATGTACAAATATGATTTTCAAAATAAAAAAAATCAACTTGAGATTTCAAAATATAATAAAGATTTGAATTTCAAAAAAAAAAGAAATAAATAGTTTAGCGAATTAAAGAAGAAAAAAATAAAATGCATATATATATATATACATATATATATATATATATATATATATATATATATATATATATATATATATATATATTTAAAACTAAAAAAAATAGAAATCAGGAATGGAACTTACTTGATTTAACAAGATTATGTAACAATTGCGGCGGATTTTGTGAGATTTATGGGCAGTTAAAGGAGGAAAATATGGGGTTGGAGATGAAGACGATGGAGAGAGAGGAGAAGAAATGGGTTGGGTGGGGAGTTACTGCAGTAAATTAAGAAACATGGTAAAATAAGTAAAAATACAAAGTAAAAGAATAAAAAAAGGCACATTAAATGAAATAAAGTCATTATGACTAATTTTTTAAAACTATGACCATTATATGTAAATAGTTTCTTAAGTGTGCTATGATATGTAATTTTTCCTTTTTAAAACTAAATAAGTTTCTTTGAAATTTTGGAGAGAACATGACATTGTTTATAATGAGTTTGGTTCCCTTAGGTAAAATTATAATGCTCTACCGAAGCCTTCAAACTAGTACAACAAAAAATGGTAATAACATTTATCTTGTCCATAAGTAAATGAGAAAAATATTTCTTGTCTTTGAATATCGTATGCGGTGTAGCAGAATCAATTAAACAAATGTCTTCATGATTGAATCTTAATCCAAACTTGCTTTGAGAGTTATCCATGTCTTAGTTTTCAAAATAATTCCTTGAGACGGTATAGACTTAATAACGTATTATGAAATAATAATAAAAATGTCAAGACAATACGACCTCATTTATTTTCATTAAAATTAGACGTTTAAATCTCAATGTACATCTGAATGATTAAGACGTTGTCTCTAGAAGTGAACACGTAATAATTAAGACTATTTGTTTTCCAACATCTAAATGCGCATACTTTATTTATTTATAAATATATTAAATATATAATTTTAATTAAAAATTAATATATATTTAAAAAATAAATTATTATTAGATAATAAATTAAAATATTTATGTTTGATAGTGACAGTGGAGATGGTCTGTAGTGATGGTCGTGGTAATGATTGGTGTTAGTGACTAGTAGTTGTGGTGGTGATAGTTACTAGTGATGGTGTTGGTGATAGTTATACTGATAGAGGTAATTGGTATTGAGTGACTGACATGATGATGACAATTGATAATGGCGGTTGAAATGGTAAAGTTAAATGATGTCAGTAGTTAGTGGTGTTGATAATGGTAGTTGAAGAACGTGTAGTGGTTCATGATGTGTTGATAGTAATTGCCGGCGATGCTAGTTATGACAGTAGAGATGGTTGATAGTAGACATTGATTGCATGGTGATAGTGCATTATAGTGGTTGTAAAGGTGCTATCTGCAATGACGACGGTGGTGGTGATGTAGGTTGTGGCAGTGCATATAATTATAATGATAGCGGTGGTACGTATAGTAACAACTGAAAATACAGGTTAGCAGCAACGGTGATTATCAGTGGTTGTTGTGATATCAGGAGTGGTTGACGACGGTAATGGCGGTTGACAATGGTGGCAGAGATGGTTAATAGTGGTAAGTGGTTGATGATTGGCATGGTGATGGTGATTATGATTGTGATGACAGATGTGGTTAATAGTGGTGGCTGGTGGTTGTGGACAAAGTGATAGTGAAAATTATCTACATAAACATACCTCTTAATGATATTAAGACTTTATCCGAAATCTTAATGAATAAAATATATTCAGATCAAATAAGTGCTTTAATCTTAATAAAAAGAAATACATTTAATAACCTACTATCAGAATTATTCAAATTCATACCTCCACTAAGTACAAACAAATGAGGCCTAACAAATATAGCTAAAGAAATTGGGGGGAGAGATTTTTGATTCTCTTCAAAACTAATGTACAAACAAAATTGACTTCCTATTTACAAAAGAAAAAAACTACTTACACACTTATCTATTTATAAGATTATCTAATTGTAAGTTTATCCAATTGCACTCTTATTTAATTGACTGTACATAAAAATGAACATCAATAATATAATATATTTATAATATTTTTAAAATTATCAAAATTTTAGTCCACAGAAATTTCTTACCACTCAAATAAAATTCACTTTTTAATTAATAATAATTAACCAAATCAATATCACAATTTTTAATGAATACTTTAGGTGATACGTCTTACTCATTTTTCTTTGATTTCTTCGCAAAACAGTGCTCAAACGACCGTCGTCTTAACTTTACAAGTGACAATATAATCTCTTCATTAGTAGGAGACGGAATCTACTTTAGTTTTATAAGAAGATATCACTTCTCCGGTGTTTAAGCCACATAACAAAATTACCATATAAAGCAAAGGTCTACAATACCAAAATAACAAGCGTCTTGACAACTGTATGCTCCAGCAAAAAATGATGTTATTTCTTTTGAGGCAAAGGTGCAATATTTGACCAAAAGAACTAACTCGGTGCAAGAGAATAGAGATGCCATATTTAAATCAAAACATATATTCACCAGAACCAAGTATTTGTAGTCTCAAAACTCACGATACATCAGTAAGCAAAATGTTACTTGAGGCTACCAGCACAACACGTAACGTAAATAATGAAATTGCCTTTAATTGCCTTTACAACACATGCGTCAAAAGAAAGCAAACAAGAATTTAACACTAACAGTAAATACCCTTACTCCAATTTCAAACTAATAATTATCGAGGTGGTTAGATCACCATCAGAAGCAATAAAATCTAGAACAAATAAAAAGTAGAATAAATCTCTAAGAATAGATCAACGAAAATGGATAAGCACTTCAGCAAGACTTGAAGCATTTCAGTGTGCAATTTACGAGAGCATTCACATTAAACCCAGACGTCATAACAGCAAAAGGAGGTTCAAGCCACTTAATTGAAGGACAAAGTGAACAGTCCAAAAGCAAAAATAACGTACTCACATATTTACTCGCACAAAAGATTAGTAAAATATATTCCAAATTTATCCCCGGATTATGAAACTAAAGAGACGCAGGCAGGAGTTCACTCAAATGCCCAAGCATTCTCCCTCCTAACCTCCTCTTCTTCCTCAGGAGTGAAGTCATTCTTAATGTTAAAGGTCTTCCGGATCTCCTCTGGTGTCTTCCCTTTAATCATGTCTGCCACAGTCTGACATGTGAGATCAAGCAGGCTCTTGATGTTCAAGTAGTTGGCCGCCTGGAAAATAACAAAATGACTCAGTTCACAGTAAGTAGAACCTCAACATCCTAAAGCTCTAACCAAAAGGAAGTAACGCCAGAGTTCTTCATCGCCAGAATTTGATAGGACAAGAGGCAGATATTAATAAGAGTGTCCTGTAAACAATAACTAGACGAGATGCTGCTGATGGAAGCAGCAAAAAAAGAATGCTATAGATTAACTAATAACAGAATATATTAGTAAATTCAAAGATAAAAAATACAATAGGAAGAACTGGTAGCTATTAAAGGAGAATAGAAATGACATGGTAGAAATCAGGTCGAAAAGGCCATTCTCGATCATTTTTATTAAATTGTTACTTAGGTAACAGTGTATCTTACGATAAGTGTGCAAGTCCAAAGGTCTCAAAGCAAATGAAAGCCCTAGCAAACATGTAAATGGAACAAGTGACGAGAGCTCTATCCAGATTCAAGTCAGACAAATACACTTCACCCTTCTCCATAATGTTAACAGAATAAAGAGAAGGAACTGCCAATTTATTAGGGAAGTATGCAAGGAATCATACAACCTAGTCTCTGTTTCTGGATACTGCAAGAGTTTCTGGTTTTTAGCAGTTGGCCGTGTAGCTCCAAATCAAAATGTAGCTGAAGCTTCAGTCCAATCATATCCCCGCAATCACTAGCATAAAATATCCTCTTTATAATACTTATGATAGAAGAATCCAAACACCTCACACAACACGACTCCTAAGCAAGGTACACTAATCTGTTGCAAAAGGATACCACCATTTCCTCACATATGGCTCATAATAAAGGAGATTAACTACAGAGACAGTAACCCAGTACTCCGCTAATATCAAACTAACTATTGCAAGACCTGCCTATCCTTCAACATAACAAGATTCTTGAGTGAATTGGAGGAGTTATACAACACCAAGTCCATGACCTATTTGCTCTTGGTTAAATAAGGAAAAGGGAGAAGGATTCACTAAAATTCGTCGGATTTTTGGAGGCAGAGCAAGCCAGGCATGATGGAGGTAGTGAGGTAGGCACTATGATGGAGAACCTAAGCTCCTTTATCAGACGTTGCCCGTTAGGTTAGAGACGATCGAAGCTCCAATAGAGACGCCCACATGTCATCTATCTATCCCAAGAACAATATATCAAATAGTATCACCAATCAACAAATCCACAGCAACAACAACAAACCCACGGTCGCAAACTAATTGGATATCAAAAATATATGAACACGAACTGTCGGCAAAAACGAAAAGCATTATAAGAAAAGCGCACATATAATAGAGCAAACTAAGTGCTATGATTCAGACACTGATGGAATGAGGAAAATGATTCAGACCAAGATGAGATCGAACAGAGTGCCCTGGTCAACTTTGACAAAATCAGAATCGAAGGTCTTAAGCTCGTCTTCAGAAACCTTATCCTCAGTTTTAGAAGCATCAACATGGCGCTTGCAGTACTCGATAACCTTAGCCAAGATCTTGCTGGTAACATTAGGAAGAGGGATGCTGGTGTCGGCGCAATCATCTTCAATCATATGCTTGATCGTCTGAGATTCCAAAGCCACCGCTTCTTCTACCTCGAAAGTCTCGCCGTCGGAGCTCTTCAATACGATCATCTTTGAGGAAGACATGCTAGATCGGTGAATGTATTTGCCAAAACCTAACCCTAGACTTGAGATAGAGAGGGAGAGAGCAAGATAATTGACGCAGAAAGAATGGACGAATATTGTGCGGACAAGATTTTATAGAAGGTTCGGGATTATGGCAATTCTCAAAAGTTACCGTCAGGTAACAAATTCTTACCTTCACGGTTTCCCCGAGTCATTTGCTATGCTACCCCAATTTATTTTTGGTACACACGAAAATACTAAAAATGTGAAGTTTGAAAACACAATTTTTGAAAAATGGTATTTATAAATTAGAATGTGTTTGAACATAAATATAACTTGAAAATGTTGTGGATAACGAAAAATTATTAAATTCAAATTCATAAGAAATTTGGATTATATTAAATTTAAGATATATTAGTCCAAACAAATATTACGGATTAATATAATTCGATTAATTATTTAAGTCCAATAAATATGAATTTAATTAATGATCCAATTTCATTGGTTTAGTCAATCAAGTTGGGCTACAAATGATGAGTCCACTTTATTGAGTCCAAGATGTCGTCTTCCTAAAGGCCCAAATTGGCGTCACGTATCAAATGACATGTCACACCAAGTCACATGAAAGAGTCAATAGGATCATGCTACATGTCAAAATGACACAACATGCCTACTCAAATCAAAGGTCAATGTGTATAAATGACATGTTCTGACCAATCAAATATCGACATGTCAACTTAAATCTGATTGGTTGAAAGAAGCTCGTCCTTATTGCAACTCTTCCATCCTACAACTATAAATAGGGTTTCATAATTCAGAAAAGGGACCTGAATTCTAACAACAAACCAGAGAGAGCTCGTGGATCAAACGCTGCATATTTCTTTACAAGCTACAAGCATTCAAGCACTCCAATATTTCTCTATAAATTTCAAAGATCAAGGCGAAAATTCAAGAACAAGCTTCAAGCTCTTGAATTCAAACACGAATCAAGATTGAGACCACCAGATTCAAGATCAAGCTCAAAAGCCCTTGAATTCAAGTACAAGTCAAGATCAAATTCATCAAGTTCAACATCAAGCTTAATAGCCCTTGAATTTATATTTGAAAAGAAGAATTAGAGGATTAATAGAGATTGTAACACTCATATTTAAAATCAAATGCTATGATTGTTGTGATATTTTTCTGTCTTGATTACTACTTTCTCGGCACGAGATTTTATTGTCTACAAATTCTGGCACGCATAGTTGGACAATTTCTACCTCTCATCTCATCTTTTCAATCTTCAAAGATCAAGAACATCGAAATGGCTTCAAGAAGATCAACTCCAATTCAACTTCCCCCAAGGTTGCTGACTCCAATTTCTTTACTGAGGTAGAAAGCATCCTCGATGTTACATTTGAAAGTTTTGGCCCAGTCACGAGAAGCAAAGCAATCATGCTAAGACAACAAGCACTCCATGTGCCATCTGTATCAACTCCAGTCTTTGGATCTTCATCTCCAAAAGGAGTAAGATCCTCTACCAACACATCAAAAGAAGAAGGCAATGTTGCTGAGAGAATCAAGAAGACTCTGGCTCTACTTGACTTCTCTGGATCCAAGAACTCTGCTACGAAGGGAGATGATAATACTTCGAGTGGTGGGTCTTCTCCACTCACACCATATAAGGAGAGCCCCTCAAAGATCAATTTATGTGATAATCCATGTTATTCTACAATATCCTAACGATCATGCAAGCGATGGTAACCGACGCTTTATCTATGGAGGAGCAACTAGCAAACTTGACGAAGGTAATTGAAGGCCTGACCAAGTATGTGCAAAATCAAGATGCTCGAATTTAGAAATTGATGAACAAGGTGGACTGCCTAGTAAGGGTCTAGTTGTGCACCTGGAAAGGCTCCAGAAGTTTAAGAAATAGAAGCTCCTGCAAAATATGCATCGGCTGCCAAGGAAACTCCAGTTTCTTTTTAAGGGATGATTCTACTAGACCAGCTGAAGGAGTTCATTGAGGGGACTATCAGGAATAAGTATGAAGCTACTTCCAAGTCCTCTTTCACATATGCAAAGCCGTACACCATAAAAATTGATAGCCTCAAAATGCCCCCCCCCCTCCCCCGGTTTTCAAATTTGCAAAGCCTTCAAGGTTAATTTTTTATTTTGGTTACCTAGAGAGGAAGTTGTTTTCACACTCTGCTTCTTGCTCACCTTTGTAGTAAACTTCACAGGTGATACATCGACGTTCATGGATTATTTGTTGTCACTCTTGGGTACAAACTTGCTCCATCTCTTGGATTCTTGCTTGTCCTTCCCTTTACGAGGGTCAAAAGCATGCATCACTCCATTTCCATTAGAAGACATGCTCAATTCCATGTTATGAGCACGAGTAGATAGCTCTTCAAAAGACCTCGGTTTAATTCCCCGCAAGATGTAGAGAAGTCCCTAGTGCATTTCTTGGATACACATCTCTATTGCAGAAGCTTCACTGAGTCTGTCTTTGCAATTTAGGCTTATATTTCTCCAACAATTCATGAAATCAATGACCGGCTCATCTTTCCTCTAGCGAGTATTTGTGATTTCCACCATGCTCATAGTATGCCTTGTGCTGTAGAAGCGATTAAGGAACTCCTGCTCCAGTTTCCCCCAACTATCGATAGAATTAGGCTCAAGATTTGTGTACCAATCGAAAGCATTCCCTTTGAGGGAGCGGACAAACTACTTAACAAGGTAATCTCCATAGGTTCCCGCATTGTTACATGTTTCCATAAGAGTGTGCAATATGTTGCTTCGGGTACCCTTTACCTTTAAATTACTGAAATTTGGAAGCTAATAACCGGCTGGCATCTTGTGGCTATCAATTCTTCTAGTGTACAGTTTTGCATATGTGAGAGAGGACTTGGAAGTAGCTTCGCACTTGTTTTTGATAGTCCCTTTAATGAACTCCTTCAGCTGGTCCAAGTCACCCCTTAAGAAGAAACTGAAATTTCCGTGGTGGGTGATGCATGTTTTGCGGGAGCTTCAATTTTTTGAACTTCTAAAGCCTTTCTAGGTGCATGACTAGATGTCACGCCCCACCTTGGAAAGCATGACTGACACCTAGTGCCATACTATAATCTGGTTGACCTGACTAGGCCTATGCACGTCTGGTGCAGGCCTGCAACTCAATTCAAGAAAACAACGGGCTATATCTCAGCTGTAAACACAGCCTCCAGCCAACAAGGCCGCATGGCCACCTGTAAAAGAAAACAGCTAACCAACAACAACAATAACAGGGAATCCTATGCGGGCCGACTAAACCACCATGATATCTAGTTATAATTAAAATGAAAACCAGACGCTATACTAGGCCCCACACGGCCAACACATAATATAAGATATATATGGTCCCCACACGACCAACAACAGCTAACTAACTAACAACTGTAGTCTGCAAGCCTCTAAGAATACAAATAGTGGTCGAGATAGGGCCCCGACCTACCCGAATGCTTATACAAATAAAAGACTGAATCTCTACCACCTGGCAACTCCGAATGAAAGGAGCTAGCCAAACTATTGACTCATCTGTTGGACATAGATCCAATTTTTCACTTTTTTGGATTCCTTGGGATTTATTTTTCCTCTTCCTGGTGGTATCAAAACGCTGGTATGTTTGGATATCTTATCTGTCTCTCCAGGAAAATGGATATCTAAACGGCTACTACTGAAGGCCCTGAACTCTGTTTGTCTAAACCTGCAGGCAAGTAATGCAGCGCCCAGGGGAGGGCATCAGTACAATATGTACCGAATATATAAGGCAATAAATAAGCTAATAAAGACTGGAAATAAATAGAAAGAGAAGGGCAGGAAGATTAACCCGTAGGCTTGCTTATTCATAATCTGCATCTAACAAAACGCTACATGTACGTGAGCTAAGACTGTATGATTACACATTCATAAACTATATCTAGAAGGCAAGAATACAAACAAGAACCTAACCTGGCCCCATAAGCCTGAAGGTACAAACAACACAGAAAAACCTACCTGGGCCCCCATAAGCCCCGTCAAGTACAAACAAGTCCACTTTACTATCTGACTATTAAGGATTGTACGTATAATATAACTCGTGATGGCCCTCGCAACCTCAATTTGGTTGAACCCATTACAGCCCTCACGGCCTCGATCTGATGGAACTCAATACGGTGCTCGCGGCCTTAGTATAATGGAACTCAGTATGGCCCTCGCAGCCTCAATAAATGGAACTCAATATGGCCCTCACGGCCTCAGTGTAATGGAACTCAATATGGTCCTCGCAGCCTCAATGAATGGAACTCAATATGGCCCTCGCGGCCTTAATAAATGGAACTCAATATGGCCCTTGCGGCCTTAATCAATGAAACTCAATATGGCCCTCGCGACCTCAATAAATGAAACTCAATATGGCCCTGGCAGCCTCAATAAATGGTTTCAGACATCATACTTCCCCTACAAGTAGGGGTGGGAAAAAAAATCGAAAACCGAAAAACCGAACCGAACTGAATTAATTCGGTTTTTCGGTTTCAGTTTTTTCGGTTTTTCGGTTCGATTTCAGTTTTTTTTTATAACGTAATTCAGTTTTCGATTTTTTTTTGATTACGGTTCACTGGTTTTTCGGTTAAACCGAATAATCGAATTTATAATAAAATTATTTTATTTTATTTTATAATTAATAATTAAATTAAATAAAAAAATAAAAACCTTAAATTCCTAATTTCCTAAAGGCTAAAGGACCTAAACAGTACACTAATCCTAAATCCTAATACAGTAACAGAACAGAGAAGAGAGAACAGAACTGAGTGAGAACACCACGTCGCCCGTCGACACGTCCTCTCTGCCTCACCAGCCGTCGGCCATCGGCCCATCCCTCTCGCCGGCCGCCGCTAGCAACAAGTCTACTCGTCTCTTTCTCTCATCTCTGCGACTGCGAGACTGGCTGCGCCGCTGCGGGCCTGCGTCTCTGCCGAGTGCCAACTCCCCATCGGCCTGCCCTCTCGGCCTCTCCAGCCTCCGCGGCTCCGCCCTCCAGCCTCCAGGTGAGAGGTGACTCCACTCCTCCGGTCCTCCGCGGCTCCACCTCCAGCCTCCAAGCTCCACTCGAACCTCAAGTCCTCATTCCTCAACACTCAACATTCAACAGGTAAGCAAAGTAGCAAACTGTAAAAGGGAATAACAAATTAAAATAACAATCCCATATTCCCATTAACATTATCCCAAATTCCCAATTCCCAAAATATTGAGAATTTGAGATTGGCAGCCTATGAATTGTGAATTTGTGAATTTGTGAATTGTGATGCACTGATGCTGTGAAGTTCACTGAAAATTGAGATGTTGTGACTTGTGAGTTTTGAATTTTTGATGAGTTTCTGCCTTTCTGGACTGTGGTGAAGATGGAAGTGTTGAAGTTCCCATTAGTTGAAGTTCACTGTGATGCATTGCAGCCCATTTTACAATCAGAAAAAAGTCCATCAACCAAGCCCAAAAAAACCGAATAACCGAAATAAATAAACCGAACCGAATTAAAAAAAACCGAACCGAACCGAATTAAAACGGTTCGGTGTTTGGTGTTCGTTATTCATAACCGAAAACCAAAAAAATCGAACCAAAATTTGAAAAAACCGAACCGAAACACCGAACGCCCACCCCTACCTACAAGCATGACCCTATAGGCAATAACATCTAACGCCTAGACGTCGTAAGGGATAACCAACCTAGCTAGGGTAATTTTGACGAGGGTTACTATATTGTCACTATCGTCTCGATGCTATTCATAATAGCTGACCATGATAGGTTTACTCTAGGATAATTTGCCTCTGCGTAAAATAACTGTGGGGCTGCTACTAGTCGGATATGCTCCTGAGCAGTCAACCCTAACCTCCCATAGGTAGCTTATTACAACTCTTAGCCTAGAGGTAATATAGTAAAACTCTGGTTCTAGTCCCTTGGACGCTAACTGAGTCTATTCAGATTTGATATGCCTTCTTTGGGCGATTCCTAACCTCGTAGGTGTGTTTATCTAGACTTAGCTGTTCCCGACAACCTTTAATTGGATATCTGACAAGAGTAGGTTGGGGTGTTGGCGCCGTATCTAGCTACTAACAAAACTTCCCCCTTAAGGTATCTACTGTTCTATCAGGTTGATATAACTAAGGTGGTGCCCTGAGTGATTTGTGCAATAAGCAGCACGTCGACTAAAGCTCTCTGTCACTGGCAATAGCCACTATGTGGCGAACTGACCTTCAACTCTCCGGGAAACTCTGGTGCCACTGACTCTGGGGTGCGGCCATACTCACATAATTCTAGACCTGGAGGTGTCAAGATACACCAATGGTCTCTGGGCGAGCTCTACTGACAATACAGGCGCCGAACTAATTGTTATATCGCCCGGCTGCGCCTATGCTATTCAATTTACTAACTCAGCCCCAATAACTATCTATGAGCTTCTAGGGTCTAGGCCTGACAACATAACGTCTGATTCTACTAACATACTGAACTGAAGAACAAAGGAATTTCTATGACGCTCCTAGCGTGTGACACACTTAACATGCTCTTTCTTGATGAGAGATACTGAGGTATAATCTATATACATTTTCTAGCAGCTAACTAGAACTTATATAAATGCAGTCTACTTATAGCAGCTAATCAAAGCATATCTGACCTTTCTAAACCGACAACAGTTAATTATAATACGTCTAATCACAATTTACTGGTAGCGACTATCTGCAGAATATGGGATCGTTATTTCTACTCAAGAACATAAGTCATAACACTGTATGATGAGAATAACTTGCCGAGGGTTAAGCCTTACATACCTTAGCTGTCGTTTCCCGAATAACCGATGAGTTTCACTTGGATTCGTCAGCTTTTTTCAGCTGTAACCATTATACTGGGAGAAAGAGATGAATTTCAATACCAAATTCGGCAAAAAGGATAACTTTTGATATTAATAGCAACTATAATTCATCTACATAAATTACATTTGAAAACTTATTATTTCCCTAGAGTTCAGAAGGGAGAAATGCTTACTTGAAGCCTGTGATCGTATAAAAATCAATTTGGAGCAATTCTGACAACTTTGGCTCGATGAGGTTATGATTTTCCAGGCGAATTTTACGAAAATAACTCCGTAGTAATGCTCCCTGTGGGATTAAACTTTGACACCCGAAGTTAATTTGAATTTGGATGGCGTTTGGTAGCATAATCGGTCGAAAAACCATTGAAAACCTCGTTTATTACTCTCTCTGGCCGAAGCTACCTTTGGAAAATGACTTGATATTAAAGGGAGGGACTTATATATATAGCATGGGCAGTGGCAGGGGTGTGCCTCGCCCCTACCATTAAGTCTGCCACCCTGGTGCGCTGCGCCTTCCATTGAGGCTGCCATCCTGGCACGCCGCACCTCCCATTGAGGTAGCAAGCCTGGCGCGCCGCGCCTCCCATTGAGGCAGCAAGCTGATCTCGGGCAAAATAGCATGCCCGAGTGATGCTTTTTAACTTAATTTAGTCTTAGTTTAGCTAATTAATTATATACATTTTCATGTGATTTTATATAAATATGAATATATGTACTAACCAACATGATTAGTTCTTGTTTTGTAGGTTTACATGAATTTGAGGAACTAATTTAGAAGTTGGTGAAGTAGAGGAATGGAGTCGGGAGCAATTTGTGAAAGTCGGCAAGAAGCATGCCTTGCCAAGGCTAGTCGTGCAAGGCAGCGTGCCACGCTGTGCGCGTGCCGCGCCCAGCGCTGTGCCACGCCCATGCCAGGTGCGAGAGAAGGTAGCAAGCAGGCAGGCAACCTGCACGCCACGCCAGGCGAGCTGCGCACCAGCACAATGCCATCAAGCTGCATGAGCAGTGTGTCACGCCGGCCAGCGCGGCGACCCTCGGCATCTTGGCATCCAGAGGCAATTTCCAGTGTGCCTCCGCGTTACCTCCGTGTCACGGAGGCAGTGCTCCACGATACACTCCGTGACACGAAGCCATTCAACGACAGGCTTAATTTTGAAAAATTCTCATTTACTATAAATAGGTCCCTTAGCTCCTAAAATCATTTTGTCACGATTTTATTCTGGAAAACCACCTAGGAGTGAAGGGAGAAGTGGGAGGAACTCACCTAGGGTTTGTCAAATTCCTCTTCTCTTCTACTAATTCTTGTAAGTATGTTACTTTAACCACGTTTTCTTGTAATTTTACAAACATGAATGGCTAGAACCCTTCCTCTAGGGTTGAAGCCATGAGTTATGATTGTGTTTTTATGAAATTGTGTTGGAATTAAGTTATCGATTGTTGTTTTGTCTTGCATTCTTAATTATTGGTTGTTTTTATGATTGATCACCATGAAAACATACACGTTAAATTAGGCATATGCTTGAGAAAGAATTTACCTAGGCCAGAACATGAGAATGTAGGGAGCATGGTTGTATCTCACGATATAATTTGTGTTAGGATAGAAATATACCTAACACCTTGCTTAGTTGATAAAATGGGATGAGCTAGGCACCAACTTAGAATTATCACCTCACCACTCGAAGAAGTAGTTGTGTAGCTAAGTTGAGTCGAATGCTTAGGTGTACGAGAGTCCCTAATCATATCCACGTAAACCACATCCACGTAATTAATTGCCCACGAACTAGAATTAGCATCCTTACTCATAATGTAGTAGTGAGGCTAGTTTGTTGTGTTTAGAGGTTCGGAAGGCCATGAACATGCAATTCTAATTATGTGAGACGATAATTGATAGTTTCATACTTAAACCATTGCAATTCGTATTAGCGCATGATTATCCGGCTTTAACTCTATGTTGCTCCTTGAGTGAATTCAGAATAATTCGTTGACCACAATTAGACTTACTTAAACCTTCTCAAAAAACTTCTATAATCAACACTTGTGAAAGTTTGTATCACACTTGAACTAGATAGTTAGCTGCATTGGTCCAATCCCTGTGGGTTCGACATTCCGGTTCTTAAAAAAAGCCACTATATTACTTGTACGACCCGTACAGTTGCGGGCCTCGCATCACAAGCCTGGCACGCCGCATTAGCCAGTGCACTGTTGGCTGGTGCATCGTGCTGGCCCCTCGCGGCCTAGTCTCGCCCGACCCTGCTTCTAAGGTTTTTTTCCAATCGTGTCAAACTCTTCTTACTCGTCATAACTCCACGTGTATACTTACTAATCATTAACTATTATGGGGTGTAACATCCTCCCCCTAGTAACATTCGTCCTTGAATGTCAACTTTAACTTACAGGAGTCAAACTCTTTCAACTATTATCTCGGAAAAATTTTGGCAGAGTCTCCCCTTATAGTATGGACTATCTGAAAATCTTGAAACGCAGAAATGTCCAACACACGCATTTCATATGACACTATCAAAACTGTTTCTCTACAAGATTGTAATCGACTGAATAGTACTGACAACATAAGCAATAAAATAGCAGCTAAATGATAACATCATCTGAACTATATAATAATCCTTGAACAAGTGGGGATATCTAGGGCTCACATCATCCTCAGCTCAACATGATGAGAAAGAAGGGGTCAAGGCGGTTTGCCAATCAACTAACTTTATAATAATGCAAGATGTCGAAGTTGAGGAAGTGACACTAGAGTTTCAAAGAGACATCCAACAAATTATCCTCAAGGACTCTAGTGTATTTGAGAAGGAGGATGTCAAAAAAGAGGCATGCTTGAGAATATAGCGACTTAAACTTCCCTCCAATCATTTTTCAACGTTGAACTTGGTTGGCAAGATGGAAATTGAAGCAACCAAGTCTATAGAGGAAGTGGAAGAGGAAGATCAAAGTGGCTTCATCTTAAAGTATGTCTTGCCAACAAGACCAAAGCACATTCCTTCTTTAAGGCCCAAGAGATGCAAGATGCAACATCTACTGCTTGGCACTTTTACTTTCACAGCACCATCCCTTAAGAGAAGTAGAAGAATGTATAAGAAATTAGGGGTGCAATTTAAAAGCTCAAAGTGGAGAGAAAAGTGGTGAAAGTTGAAGCTGTCGAGCCGCGACGTTAACTAAGGCGCTTCTTGGGAGGCAACCCAAGTATTTTTAAATTTCTTTTTATTTTACATTTTTATTGTCTTTGATTGTTCAAGGGTAGAACAAGTCTAGAATGTAACAAAAAGTAGAAGGAACGAAATTGAGAAACCTGCGTTAGACCTGCGAAATGCAGGTTCTAATGTGCAAAATGTAGGTCCATCACATGTGCCAAACAAAATACCTGGAAGAAAAATTTCTCAACATTGATACATCTGCGCTAGACCTGCGAAACGCAGGTGCAAAGGCGTGAAATGAAGGTCTGGCACAGGTTATGTCTAGAATGCCCAGCAGTTTCAACGCAAATTCCATTATTAGACCAGGGAGATCTTTCACCGATTCCTCCCTTATTTTGTTCAACCTTGTGCATCGAGGACAATGCTTTATTTAAGTCTGAGTAACCCACTCGTTCATGATGCATAATATGGTCCTATGATAGATTGGGTGATGTCATTTTTAAGAGAAAGCATCATTACTTGCTATTTAGCATTGCCTTTGTAGATAGTAGTTAATGAATAAACTCTGAGGGTTTTCTTTATACTACGGTCTTTTTACAAGGATTATCTTTTTCTTATCTTATTTTTTGGTGTCGAATCGGGTGACATCTCCTGATGATGGATTGAAAGGCAACTTTCTTAATAGAAAATGCCATGTCTTTGAGTCCTTATTGCACTCATTTTAAGAGGAACCACTAAAATTTTTACTTGATACAACAATAGGATTTTTGAGAAAAAAGAGGCAAATGGATTTGAAGAAAAATATTCTCTTGTCATGATTTCTATATTTCTTGTTTGACTTTTTGAGTCATAAAACGAGTTTAAAAAACTTAAAATGGCTTGTCAAAAGTCATGACTTTGAATCAACTTTGAGAATAACTAGACTCATTGGAGTGTGATGCCTTGTATGGTAAGATTTGCAATGTCACTCGATCATTATCAAACTGACTGAAATCTTTTTCTGTCCGTGAAGATCCCACCAGAGCGCCTTTTGTTTGATTCTTGTGTATTCTTATCATCTAGAACTTGCCCCAAATTTAATTTAAGGCGAAATCCTAGAGGTAGCTGAATGTGGGAGATGACCTTAGGCCCTTCTTTGGATAAATCACTTCACCCAAAATGACCTCCTTGAACATCTATCTTTGCTAATGAATGTTTGAGCATTTGACCATTTTCTTTGAAAACCATACTACAAGCCTAGTCCCCATTTGTAATCCCTCTCTTAGCTCCCATTCCTCCCTAATTTCTAGTGATAAAAGAAAATGGGGGCTTAAAACAAAATTTGGGGGTGCAAAGATGAAATATGATGTAGGCAAAAGTCTAAGTTTATGGGTGTGCCAAAAAAAGAAAAAGAGAAAGGATATTCAATGTGACGTAGCACCAATTGCTTGATGAAAAGAACAAAATGACTAATTGAAAAACCTTGAATCAAAAGAAGAAAGAAACGAATTGGATGATACTATCTCTTACGTAAAGGAGGCTTGACGAAGAAATCGAAGGGTTAAAAGGGTGGCTTGATGAAAAATCTATATTATGAACAAAGGAGAGATAAGGTGGAGTTGACTCACTATTTGTGAGTGGGACATTATATGTGCATCTTAAAGGCATTAGGGAGGTTCTAGTTACTAGAATTAAAATTTGTCTTACCCCTACCCCACAAGTTCTTAGTGATCCCATATTTGGCATTTCTGTATTAGTGGCGAGTTACATGAAGGGCAAGCCTATGGTTCGATGTGTGTATACTTGAATGTCTTTGAAAGAGAGAGCGTATTTACATCATCTTATAATCCCTATTTTTCTGTGAAGTACATGAGTGTGAATGAGATTCTCTCTTAAGGTGTGTGTCATTACATCCTTGGAGTAAGAATGTGAAAGTCTTCATTTTAATTGAGAGGTATGAATGAGACAAGTTGTGTTCAAACCTTGAATGTTGAATGTCAATGACTTTAGATGTTTATTGATTTTGATTTGAATGAAAATGCCCACTTCTTTGTATTGAAAGAATGATAAGGATATTGGCCAAGTCATTATGGTGATACCAATTAAGTTTGTGCAACATGTTTAAGTCTTTTTGTTTTTCTTGAGTTGGTGTATGATTTGTATGTTGTCATAAGTCTTAAGGGCCCTTCGTCCTTCGCTCTTGTGTTATGCGATGCTTATTTCAATTTCTCATTTGTGAGAAAATGTGTTGTTTGAGGACAAGCAATGGTTCAAGCTGGGAGGCTTGATGAGTTGGTAATTTACCAACTCATTAGGCTATTAAGCATGAGCTTCTGCTTTGTTTTTAATTCATTTAGAAAGATTTTATGCCCTTTTTCTTCTCTATGCAGTCATTAGATGGAAACAAAGGTAATGGAGGATTTGAACTTAAAGTGAGCTGCTTAGGACATGCTTTCGCCTGTGAAACACGGATCTGAACCTGCTAAACGCAGGTGAAATGTAGTAGGGATTGCTAAACAACTACTAAACAACTACTATAGCGAATTGACCACCTCTAAACATCGAATGAAGGGCAAGTGACCAATTCCGCTAATGGAAGGGTAAAAACATCCAGAAAGGGTCCCGAAGCACCTAGAAGCCTTCAAGGGCAATTGTGGAAAGTTATAGACAAGAAAATATACATATTTATCACCCAAAATTATACACCACACATTATTTATTCATTCATAGATAGATTTTAGAGAGTTTTGCACATCATAAAATTATAGAAAGTGAAAGTATTTTTCTTATTCTTCTTCTTCAAAAACCCAATTGTGGGGGAATTCCACTATTATTGTAGATCTTGTGAAGAAAGTTGGTGAACCCATATGATGAATTTTGAGGAAATTCCTCTTGGTCTTCTCTCTCTCTCTCTCTCTCTCTCTCTCTCAATATGAGTAGCTAACTTGCTAGCTAGGGGTGTGTGCATGGTGGGTTCGTAAACTTGAATGGGTATTGATTAATTGTTCTTGTATTCTAACTATAATCATAGATCTATTATTTTCTCTAAGTTTTAATTGTAAAAATTGATAGTTGAAAACATGAATTTTATTTACTTTTCTTACTTTTGCTTGAGAAAGAAGGGTGAGAATTGGGTGAGAAAAAACAAGTAGGGAGGTTTTGAAGTGTTGATGTATGGGGTTGAGCTAGAGATAGTCAAAACCCACATTCCCACTCCATTAAAGGTTCAAGGATAGAGATAACTTGATTCTTCCTCAAGCTATTGTGGTTGATAATTTGAATTGGGCCTTGGGGTTTGAGAAAACCCAAGGCATAAACATTGTTGTGGTTAAGAAACGAGAGAATGTATTTTATCCACTACTATATATGCTAAATTTGAATCTAAGGAAATGAAGTAAATCTCATTCTAATTGTTAGCTTGTCAATAGCACACCCGTAGCCATCTCACTTATGATTGCAATAATTGAAATTCCCCTCACTTAGTTCTAAATCTAAATTTGTTATTATTTTCCCTTTTTTCTCCTTTTTTACTTTTCAAATGTTGAACAATGATGCATTCTAGTTTGAGTTATTCTATAACTTTGGGATTATCAACTCAATTTCCTGTGGATTTGACCCGGACTCATAAAGTTGGGTAAATTATATTACGAATGACCATGTACACTCTCTTCTAGAGAGGAGTGGATTTGGACGTTATCAATTTTGGCGCCGTTGCCGGGGAATTGAGTTGTAATAATCAATAGTTATTTATTGATTCAAACTTGTTTTGCAGTTTTTCTATTTTTACTTTTGTTAATTTGTATTTGTATTATGGCAACGTGAAAGGAAAGGAGGCTTGTTGATTCAACCTGTACCATGACAACCCGTGTCCCTATTGTGGAGGACCATACTTTTGGCAATATTGTAAATATGCCCCTAGATGAGAGATGTGTGCACCTTGTTTCTTCTATAATAGGTATAGATGCACTTTATCTGGTGGTCATGATAGACATTGGGATGATTGTCCCAATGATTTCACTTCTTGATATAGTGGCTATGATAGAAGTTGTGCTCTTGAGCTTGATAGGAATGAAGTCACTACATGTAATAGAGGAAGAAATACATGCGGGAGCATGAAATCCATGCTCCAAGCCTTTTTGGAGCGGGACTCTAATGCGAAAAAAGATGTCGACTCCTTTATACCTAAGGAATTATATCCTAAAAAAAAAGCTATAGTTCCCTAAAAGAAGAAGTCGAGAAGATATTGAGAAGCATAACTAGGAAGAGTGAACAATTAGACCTAACCCAACTTGACTCGTGGGAGGAAGCTCAGCATGATGAGGAAGAAGGGGTCAAGGCGGTTTTCCAATCAACCAACCTTACCATAATACAAGATGTCAAAGTTGAGGAAGTGTCACGCCCCGAGCCTACACCTTAGGCGTAACATGGTACTTGAAGTCACAAGTGACTCCAAGTCAACTCATACTCTATCATACACTGGTATTCCCAGCAAAACATGCATAGAGGAAGCTTTGAAGTCATAGTATAAGAGCATTTAAGAAAATAAAACTAGAAGAAAACATAAAATTTATATCATCTGAAGTCTGAAATTAACTCTTTCTGAAATCCTACTAACTGATGAGTTGCTTGGACAAGCCCCCAACTAACTCTAAATCTAACTAAAAATAATAAATCAATTGAAAGGAAATGGAATAAGGCCCTCGAATGATGAGGACTCACATTCAACTGCGGAAGAGGAGGATCTGGATCGCAACGGCTAACGATGTTGAGTCTGGGAACCTGCGGCTGTATCATGAAACGATACAATATAAAAATATGCGTCAGTACTTTGAATGTACTGAGTAAGTGGGATAAAACGTAACTGAATACAATGTCTGAACTGATATGACATGCAATGACCAATAAGTAAACTGAGGTGGTCAAAATAACCTTGCCAGATGGTCAAGGAAAGTCCTAAATACTGAAAGTTCTGAGTCTGAGATACTGTACTGAACTAAGTCAAATTGATAGAACTGGAACTGAACTGAACTAGACTGGACTGATTAGTGGGAGAGTCTATAACTGACATATAACCATGTGAGCTAGACATGGAGTCCGATGTATACACCCCACCGGTGGAGCCCAATATACCTTGCCAGGGTATAAAGGCATGAACTGGGTGATCACAAAAGTCTAGGGCCAATCAGGCCAAGTAATACTGTAACCTATGCTGGCAACGTAGTTCTGGGAACCTGGGTGCACTGGAACCCCGGCCCGCTCAGCGCTAAGTCCTACTCCTACTGAAAATCTATGCTAAACTGCTAAGCTGATAGCTCGAAACTGGGGTCCAAGACTAGTTAGGGACATATAACTGAAAGTACCCTGAGAGTCTTATAGTACCAGATTCTGAAACTGGGTTCTAGACTGGTTAGAGCTGCTTATCTGGAAGCGTCATAACCGTCTAAGAACAAACTGTAAACTGCATTGGGGTCCTGGGGCTGGTCAGGGCAATATATCTAAAATGTTCATGACTACCTAATGGACCAAAACTAGATTCTAAGTCTGATTCTGATAACTGGGAGGCACCACTGACACCTCGGAAAAGACTGGAGTCAAACTGATCAATTGACAATTTCTGAATAGTTTTAAAGAGGTTCTACGTTCTAACTGAACTAAACTACTTAGCAGCTAATAGAGAACACAACTCATGTCAACAACACGGGAATTGCATAATATGGAAAAATTTCAAGAATTTAAAGGGATCTCATCCAACAAGGGTAAAATCATTCTCCTCAATGGAATAATTTCTCACATAGATATATAATAAGAATTACTAGGAAATTCAGCCCAAAACATACTTTGCAAAATAGACGGAATTTAATACGCAATAATCTTTACTTAAAAATTTAGGGCTGTAAATCATCTTGGCCAGAACATCAACAATTTACTTAGGAATTGATGAGTATCATATGAATAATAAACATGGATATTATCTCAATTGAAATTAACGAAATCCAACATGAAAATTTATTCTTATTCGAAGAACTCAGGGCTAAACAGATAGGGAAATATAGGAGGGTTTTGGGGGACACAAGGGAAGGAAAATTCCCTTGTTGAATTCCCACATACCTGACTAAATCCTTCCGGAGAAGAAGCTTGAACTGCTGCAAGAGATGAGAAGCCCTAGTCTTTCTTGGAGGAATCTTGAGAGTAGAACTTTTGATGTTTCCGAGAACTGAGAGTGGGGAATGAGGAATGACACGCTTTTCCCCGGTAAAACGTCTAATATTACTACTAAAATGACATAGTTTAAAGCTTGGGAGAGTAGGAAATTACTAAATAGCCCTTAGAAACTCGCTGGGAAAAACTGTCAGGTGCCCCTAGCAGGTGACCTAACGGGTTGTGGTGGCTGACAACGACTCATGGTCACTCCCACCAGGTACACTGGCTAAAAACTCAATAGGGCTGGTAACGGGGGACATAACGAGTCGTTACTGGGGACCACGACTCGTTGCCCCCACCTATCAAGTAAACTGGTCACGAAAATATATTCCTAACTCAGGCCTGACCACGAGTGACCTAACGGGTCGTGGTCAGTGACCACGACTCGTGAAGTCCCTCATTGGGTATACTGCCTCCCTTCTCCAAAATCTCAAACCTCTTTCTCACGGCTCATCTACGAGTCGTGGGGTCACTTAATGAGTCGTTAGGTAGGTCGTCCTGTAGCTTTTCTGCAGCTTTTCTAGTTTCTCAGATTTAAGTCCCGGAATTAGATTTTGAGTTTCTGGAGCATTACAACATCCCCCCCTTGTAAACATTCGTCCTCGAATATTAGAAAACACATAGGAAGCAGAAAAATAGCAATCAAAATTTCCAAATACTGCTCATTTAACTCCAAAACTATCGGAATGACTACCTCCATTTCAAAATACATAACTGAACTAAATTTACTTTTGATACACACATCCAAAGTCATAAAAGAAACTTATACACATGTATTGGCTTCAACAACTAGATCATATACTAAGGCAAAACTAGCATTTCAAGTTATAACATAGTCGATAGAGAACAAGTGCGGGTATTTACCCATCATATCTGCTTCGACCTCCTACGTAGCTCCTTTAATCTGCTGATTTCTCCATAGGACCTTGAGTGAAGCTATTTCTTTATTCCTCAACTTATGAACTTGACGGTCAAGAATCTGGATTGGTACCTCCTTATATGTGAGATTATCCTTTATTCCCACACTGTCCAATGACACAATTAAGGTTGGATCTCCGATGCACTTCTTCAGTAGTGGCACATGGAAAACTAGGTGTACAACTGCTAGTTTTGAAGGTAACTCTAGCTCATAGGCCACATTGCCGATACGCCTCAAAATTCTATAGGTTCCCACATATCTCGGACTGAGCTTCACCTTCTTACCAAACCTCATCACCCCTTTAATGGGAGAAATTTTTAGGTAAACCCAGTCATCAACTGCAAGCTCCAACTCTCTTCTCCACACATGGGCATAATATTTCTGACAGCTCTGAGCTATTTTCAACCTTTCTTGGATGAGCTGAACTTTCTGCACTGCCTCCTGAACCGAGTCTGGCCCTATCAAGGTAGCTTCACCAGCTTCGAACCACCCTATAGGAGATCTACACCTTCTGCCATATAATTCTTCAAATGGGGCATCTAGATTCTGGAATGGTAGCTGTTGTTGTACGTAAACTCGATAAGGGTAAAATGGTCATCCCAATTACCCTTAAAATCGATCACGTACGCTCTTAGCATATCTTTTACAGTATGAATGGTCCGCTCAGCTTGTCCATCGGTCTGCGGATGAAAAGCGGTGCTGAGTTTGACCTGAGTGCCTAGTCCCTTCTGAAAAGACTTCTAGAAGTGTGAGGTGAAATGCGTTCCCCTGTCTGGAATGATAGCTAAGGGCACCCCATGGAGTCTGGCTAACTCTCGAATGTAAAGTTTGGCATAGTCCTCAGCTGAGTTTGTGGTTTTAACTGGGGGGAAGTATGCTGACTTAGTCATTCGATCTACTACTATCCAGATTGAGTCATGCTGTCGGCGAGTCTGAAGTAGACCCATAATGAAATCTATATTCACTTCTTCCCACTTCCACGTGGGTATACTGATATCTTGGGTCATGCCTCCTGGCCTTTGGTGCTCCACCTTGACTTGTTTGCATTTCGGGCACTTGGCTACGAATTCAAAAATGTCTCTTTTCATGCCGTTCCACCAGTAAATATCTCGCAGATCGCGGTACATTTTGGTAGCACCAGGGTGAATGGAGTATCTCGAGCTTTGTGCCTCAGCGAGTATCTGCTATCTCAACTCACCAACATCCGACACGCACAATCTTCCCTGGTAACGGAGCACACCATCTCCCCCTTTGGAGAAAGCCTCAACCTCCTTTCTGAGAACTGCTTATTTAAGTTTAAATAGGAATGATCTTTATCTTGTCAGGACTTAACTTCAACTACTAAGGATGAATCCGACCCACTATGCACTACCACCCCACCTTCAGCTGAATCCACTAGCTGCACCCTTAACCGGGCCAGTCTGTGAACATCCCTTGCTAACTCCTTTTTGTCTTCCTCAATATGAGTCACACTCCCCATAGACTGTCTGCTTAGGGCGTCAGCCACCACACTGGCTTTGTCCAGGTGATACAATACACTCATGTCATAGTCTTTAAGCAACTCCAACCACCTTCTCTGATGCAGATTTAGGTCCTTCTGGCTGAACACATACTGAAGGCTCTTGTGATCTATGAACACATTCACGTGAGCCCCATAAAGGTAATGTCTCCAAATATTTAGCGCGAATACCACCGCTGCCAACTCCAAGTCATGAGTTGGATAATTCTTCTCATGAAATTTGAGTTGTCTGGAGGTATAGGCTATCACTTTTCCCACTGCATCAGAATGCAACCGAGTCCAACTCTAGAAGCATCACAATAAACAACCAACCCATCTGATCCTTTCGGCAAGGTTAAAACTGGAGCGGTAGTGAGTCGAGTCTTCAACTCCTGAAAACTCTTCCCACACTCATCCCATCACTGAAATTTCACCTTCTTCTGAGTTAACTTAGTCAGAGGAGATGCTATAGAGGAGAAACCTTCCACAAATCATCGGTAATAACCCGCCAAACCCAAGAAACTCCTGATTTCAGTTGGAGAGGTAGGTCTGGGCCAATCTTTCATGGTTGCTGTCTTGTGAGGGTCTACTTGTATTCCTTCACCTGAGACCACATGACTTAAGAATGTCATGGACTTTAATCAGAATTTGCACTTGCTGAACTTGGCGAACAACTCGAAGTTCCTGAGTGGTTGCAATGCTAACCTAAGGTGATTGACATGCTCTTCCTCATTTCTAGTGTACACCAAAATGTCATCGATAAATACAATGACGAACATATCCAGGTATTGCTTGAAGACCCTATTCATCAAATCCATGAAGGCTGCTGGGGTGTTTGTTAACCCAAAGGACATCACCACAAACTAGTAGTAACCACACTAAGTTCTGAAAGCGGTTTTCGGTATATCACTTTCTCTAACCCTTAACTGATGGTACCCTGACCTGAGATTGTTTTTTGAGAAACAACTGGCTCCCTGAAGTTGGTCCATAAGTTGTCAACTTTGGGTAGGGGATACTTGTTCTTGACAGTGACTTTGTTTAGCTGACGATGATCTATGCACATTCTGAGGGTACCGTCCTTCTTATGCATGAATAGCACTGGGGCACCCCAGGGAGAGATGTTGGGTCTGATGAAATCCTTATTGAGAAGATCTTTTAGCTGCTCTTTCAACTCCTTAAGCTCAGTTGGAGCCATTATGTAAGGAGGAATGGAGATGGGCTGAGTATCTAGGAGGAGGTCTATTCCAAAGTCTATTTCCCATTCAGGGGGAATTCTAGGAAGATCCTCTGGAAAAACATTTGGGAACTCGCTGACCACTGAAACTGACTGGATAGTTGGGTCTCAGAGTTGGAATCCTTGACCCGAACCAAATGATAAATACATCCCTTGGAAATGAGTTTCTGGCCTTAAGGTAGGAAATAAACCTACCTTTAGGTGCCGAACTACTGCCCGTCCATTCTTAAACTGGTTCATTTGGAAACTGAAACTTGACAACTCTAGTTTTGCGATCGACTAAGGCATAGAAGGAGTGTAACCAATCCATGCCGAGAATGAGGTTGAAATTGACCATGTCTAACTCTACAAGATCAGCTGGAATAACTTTACTCGGGACTAAGACTGGGCAGTTTCTATACACCCGATTGGCTCTAACTGACTCGCCAACTGGGGTGGAGACTGAGAATGGTTCTGAGAGGATCTCTGGACTAATGTTGAATAGGATTGCTATATAGGGAGTCACGAACGAGAGAGTGGCTCCTGGATCTAAGAGGGTATACACTTATAGATGGAAGAGATGTAACATACTAGTAACTACGTCAGGTGAGCTTTCCTGATCCTGACAGGAAGATAGAGCATATAAACGATTTTGGCGCTGACCGCCATCTGTACCTGATGTGTTGGCCTGTTGAGTTGGTCGGCCTACTGGGACTGATGAGGTGGTAGATTGTGATCCCCCTCGCCCTGCTGATGGGCACTCCCTGAGCCTGTGTCCAAGTTGTCCATACCCAAAACAACCCTCTCATCCCTGAAGGCATTCCCCTGGGTGATTCCTACCATACTTGGAGCAAGCTGGATATCTGTTCCTGGTGTTGTGAGTCTAAGACTGAGTGCCAGATGACCCACCCCTTTGATCTTAACAGGACCGAAAGGTCGGGGCGTTGGCTGAACTAGGTGCTGGGGCTCTCTCTTGCTGTTCCTGCTGTTGTTGTTGTTATGGGCAACTACTACCGCTAGACCTCTGATGGCTAAAATATGACTGTCCAGTCCTTGCTCGTTTGTTCTTACGCTCCATATTTTTCAACTTTTTGGCCTCAATTTGCTGAGCATACACAAGTAATCTAGAGACGTCCATATCCTTAATTAGCATTGCCGTCCTGCACTCCTTGAGGACTAGGTTTGACACTCTGTTAATAAACTTCAGCATGCGAGCCCTTGGCTCGGCTACCATCTCTATAGCATACTTAGACAACCTAGTAAACTCCAGAGCATACTCCTCCACAGTTTTGATGCCCTATCACAAGTTCATAAACTCCGCCATCTTAGCCTCCCTCAGCTCCCGAGGGAAAAACCTGTTCAAGAAAGCTGTGTGGAACTCCTCCCACTCCACCGGTCCTGCTCCCGTTGGCCGCCCCTCCTTCCACTGCTCATACCACACCTGGGCTACCCCTTTCAACTAGTAGGCAGCCAAGTCAGCACTCTCAGAGGGACAAACACCCATAATTTGGGTGATCTTTCTAATCTCATCTACAAACCCTTGTAGATCCTCTCCCACCTTTGCTCCATGAAAATCTAGAGGGTTCATTCGGGTAAAATCTCGCACCCGAGCAGCTGCTACGGACCCATTTGTGGCTACTGGAACCACCTGCTGATTCACCTGATTGGTGACTGTCTGAGCGAGCAGCTGGATAGCTGCTCTAAACTCTACAGTGGACACTGTGTCGTCCTGAGGGGCTACTGGAGCTGGTGGGGCAGGTCTGTTGGCGTTGCTGGCCATTCTTCCGTTACAACATTTAGGAGGCATGGTTCACTAAAACTAAATAGAGAACATGTTAGAAGGGCATTTATGGAATTGAACTTTAACGCACGATTAGGAGTATGAACAAAAAGAGGGTTTTTCCTAATAAGCCTCCTTGATAAGTGTGGCGCGCTTCACACCCATGAAAAGGAATCTACTCGATGCATCTTTCAGACTTTCCGAGGATACTCTAAACCTAATCCTCTGATACCAAGTTTGTCACGCCCGAGCCTACACCCTAGGCGTAACATGGTACTTGAAGTCACAAGTGACCCCAAGTCAACCCCTGATCTATCATACACTGGTATTCTAAGCAAAACATGCATAGCATAAGCTTTGAAATCATAGCATAAGAGCATTTAAGAAAATAAAACTAGAAGAAAACATAAAATTTATATCATCTGAAGTCTGAAATTAACTCTATGTCTGAAAGCCCACTAACTGATGAGTTTTGCTGGGATAAGCCCCTAGAAAACTCTAAATCTAACTAAAAATAATAAATCAATTGAAAGGAAATAGAATAAGTCCCTCGAATGATAAGGACTCATATTCAACTGCAGCAGAGGAGGATCTGGATCGCAACGGCTAACGATGCTGAGTCTGGAAACCTACAGCTGTATCATGAAATGAAACAGCATAAAAGTATGCGTTAGTACTTTGAATGTACTGAGTAAGTAGGAGTAAATATAATTAAATACAATGTCTGAACTGATATAACATGCAATGACCAATAAGTAAACTGAACTGTACTATTGAAGTAAACTGAGGTGGTCAAAATGACCTTGCCAGATGGTCAAGGCAAGTCCTAAGACTGAAAGTTCTGAGTCTGAGATACTGTACTGAACTGAGTCAAACTGATAGAACTGGAACTGAACTGAACTGGACTGGAATGATTAGTGGAAGAGTTTATAACCGACATATAACCACTTGAGCTAGATGTGGAGTCCAATGTATACTCCCCACCGGTGGGACCCAATATATCTTGCCAGGGTATAAAGGCATGAACTAGGTGATCACAAAAGTCTGGGGCCAATCAGGCTAAGTAATACTGTAACCTACGCTGGCAACGTAGTTCTGGGAACCTGGGTGCGCTGGAACCCCGGCTCTCTCAGTGCTAAGTCCTACTCCTACTGGAAAACTATAATGAACTGCTAAGATGATAGCTCGAAACTGGGGTTCAAGACTAGTCAGGGACATATAACTGAAAGTACTCTTAGAGTCTTATCGGACCAGATTTTGGAACTAGGTTCTAGACTGATTAGAGCTGCTTATCTGGAGGCATTGTAACAGTCTAAGAACAAACTGTAAACTGCATTGGGGTCTTGGGGCTGGTCAGAGCAATATATCTAAAATGTCATGACCGCCTAATTGACCAAAAACTAGATTTTGAGTCTGATTCTGATAACTGGGAGGCACCACTGACTCCTTGAGAAAAGACTGGAGTCAAACTGATCAGTTGGCAATTTTTGAATAGTTCTAAAGAGGTTCTACGTTCTAACTAAACAAAACTACTAAGAAGCTAATAGAGAACACAACTTATGCCAACAACATGGGAATTGCATAATATGGAAAAATTTCAAGAATTTAAAGGGATCTCATCCAACAAGGGTAAAATCATTCTCCTCAATGGAATAATTGTTCACATAGATATATAATAAGAATTGCTAGGAAATTCAGCCGAAAACATACTTCGCAAAATATACGAAATTTAATACGCAATAATCTTTACTAAAAAATTTAGGGTTGTAAATCATCTTGGCCAGAACAACAACAATTTACTTAGGAACTATGAAGATCATATGAATAATAAACATGGATATTATCCCAATTGAAATTAATGAAACCCAACATGAAAATTTATTCATATTCGAAGAACTCAGGGCTAAACAGATAGGGAAATTATGGGAGGGTTTTGGGGGACACAGGGGAAGGACAACTCCCTTGTTGAATTCCCACATACCTGACTAAAATCCTTCTAGAGAAGAAGCTTGAATTGCTACAAGAGATGAGAAGCCCTAGTCTTTTTTGGAGGGTTCTTGAGAGGAGAACTTTTGATGTTTTTGAGAATTGAGAGTGGGGAATGAGGAATGAACCATTTTCCCCCACTAAAACGTCTAATATTACTACTAAAATGACGTAATTTAAAGCTTGGGAGAGTATAAAATTACTAAATATCCCTTAGAGACTCATTGGAAAAAACTGCATGGTGCTCGCGACTCGTGGTCACTCCCGTCAGGTACACTGGCTAAAAACTCAATAGGGCTGGTAATGGGGGACATAACGAGTCGTTACTGGGGAGCACGACTCGTTGCCCCCACCCATCAAGTACACTGGTCAACAAAATATATTCCTAACTCAGGCCTAACCACGAGTGACCTAACGGGTCCTGGTCAGTGACCACGACTCGTGAAGTCCCTCATTGGATACACTGCCTCCCTTCTCCAAAATCTCAAACCTCTTTCTCATGGCTCATCTAAAAAGTCATTAGGTGGGTCGTCCTATAGCATTTCTACAACTTTTTGAGATTTTCAGATTTAAGTCCCAGAATTAGATTTTGAGTTTTCAGGGCATTACTGGAAGTGACACTAGAGTTTCAAAGAAACATCCAACAGATTATCCTTAAGGACTCTAGTGCATTTGAGAAGGAGGTTGTCAAACAAGAGGCATGCTTGAGAATGGAGCGACTTAAACAACCCTCCAATCTTTTTTCAACATTGAACATGGTTGACAAGATGAAAATTGAGGCAACCAACTCTATAGAGGAAATAGAAGAGGAAGATCAAAGTGGCTTCATCTTAAAGTTTGTCATGCCAACAAGATCAAAGCACATTCCTTCTTTAAGGCCCAAGAAATGCAAGATGTGACATCTATTTCTTGGTACCTTTACTTTCCCACCACCACACCTCAAGCAAAGTGGAAGAATAGATAAGAAATTAGGGGTGTAATTTAAAAGCTTAAAAGTGGAGAGAAAAGTGGTGAAAGTAAAAGCCGTCGAGCCGCGACATTAAGTAAGACACTTCTTGGGAGGCAACCCAAGAAGTGGAAGGAACAAAATTGGGAAACCTACGTTAGACTTGTGAAACCTAAGTTCAAATGCTCAAAACGCAGGTCCAGCGCATATGCCAAACAAAATACCTGGAATAAAAATTGCTCAACATTGACACATTTTTTCTAGACCTGCAAAACACAGGTGCAAAGGCACGAAACGCAGGTCTGGCGCAGGTTATGTCTAGAATGTCTGGCAGTTCCAACTAGATGCCTCTATCAGACCTTGAAGTTCTTTCACCCATTCCTCCCATATTTTGTTCAACCTTGTGCATCAAGGACAATGCTTTATTTAAGTCTGAGTAACCCACTCATTAGTGATGTACGATATGGCCCTATGATAGATTGACTGACATCCTTTTTAATGGAAAATCGTCATTACTTGCTATTTAGCATCGCCTTTGTAGATAGTAGTTAATGAATACACTCCGAGGATTTTCTTTATACTACAGTTCTTTCCCAAGTATCATCTTTTTCTTATCTTATTTTTTGGTGTTGAACTAGGTGACATTTTCTGATGATGGATTAAAAGGCGACTTTCTTAAGGAAAAACACCATGTCTTTGAGTCCTTGTTGCACTCATTTTAAGAGGCACCACTAAAAATTTTACTTGGCACAACAATAGGATTTTTGAGAAAAAGGGGGAAATGGATTTGAAGAAAAATATTCTCTTGCCATGATTTCTATATTTTTTATTTGACTTTTTGATTCATAAAACGAGTTTACAAAACATTAAATGGCTTGTCAAAAGTCATGACTTTGAATCGACTTTGAGAATAACTAGACTCCTTGGAGTGTGATGCCTTGTGTGGTAAGGTTTTGTTTGATTTTGGTGTATGCTTATCATTTAGAACTTTCCCCGAATGTAATTCAAGGCGAAATCCTAGAGGTAAACGAATGTGAGATGACCTTAAGCCCTTCTTTGGATAAGTCACTTTACCCAAATGACCTTCTTGAACATCTATCTTTGCTAATCAATGTTTGAGCCTTTGACCCTTTTTTTGGAAACCACACTACAAGCCTAGTCCCCTTCTATAATCCCTCTCTAGCTCCCATTCCTCCCTAATTGCTAGTGATAAAAGATAATGGGGCTTGAAACTCAAGATTTAGGGGTGGAAGATGAAATATGATGTAGGCAAAAGTCTAAGTTTGGGGGTGTACTAAAAAGGAAAAAAGAGAAAGGAGATTCAATGTGAGGTAACAACAATTGCTTGATGAAAAGAACAAAATGGTTGATTGAAAAACCTTAAATCACAAGAAGAAAGAAATGAACTGGATGGTGCTATCTCTTCTGTAAAGGAGGCTTGAAGAAGAAATCGAAAGGTTAAAAGTGTGGCTTGATGGAAAATCTGTATTATGAACAAAGGAGAGATAAGGTGGAGTTGACTCACTTGTGTAAGCGGGAGGTTATATGTGCATATTCAAGGCATTAGGGAGGTTCTAGTCATTAGAATTAAAATTTGTCTTACCCTTACCCCCCACAAGTTCTTAGTGATCCCATGTTTGGCACTTGTGCATTAGTGGTGAGTTATAAGAAGGGCAAGCCTATGGTTCGATGAGTGTATACTTGAATGTATTTGAGAGAGAGAGTATATTTAAATCATCTTATAATCCCTATTTTTATGTGAAGTACATGAGTGTGAATGAGATTCTATCTTGTGGTGTGTGGCATTACATCCTTGGAGTAAGAATGTGAACGTCTTGATTTCAATTGAGAGGTATCAATGAGATAGTTGTGTGCAAACCTTGAATGATGAATGTCAATGACCTGAGATGTTTATTAATTTTGATTTGAATTAAAATGTCCCCTTCTTTGAATTGAAAGAATGATAAGGATATTGGCCAAGTCATTATGGTGATGCCAATTAAGTTTGTGCAACATGTTTGAGTCTTTTTGTTTTTCTTCAGTCGATGTATGATTTGTGGGTTGTCATGAATCTTAAGGGTCCTTCATGCGTCGCTCTTGTGTTATGCAATGCTTAGTTTAATTTCTCATTTGTGAGGAAATGTGTTGCTTGAGGACAAGCAATGGTTCAAGTTTCGAGTTTTGATGAGTTGGTAATTTACCAACTCATTAGGCTTTTAATCATGAGCTTTTGCTTTGTCTTCAACTTATTTAGAAAGGTTTTATGCTCTTTTTCTTCTGTATGTATGCATTTGATGGAAACAAAGATAATGGAGGATTTGAACTTAAAGTGAGCTACTTAGGACATGCTTTTCACTTGTGAAACGTGGAACTAAACCTGCTAAACACAGGTCTGGCGCAGATGGTACTGCCTTGCAACCGCCCTTGCACCTGCGTTTAGCGGATTGGCACCAACTAAACGTAGGTGAAATGCAGTTGGGACTGCTAAACAACTGCTATTGAAGATTGACGACTGCAAATATAGAATGAAGGGCAAGTGACTAATTCAGCTAATGGAAGGATAAAAACGTCCAGAAAGGGTCCCAAAGCACCTTGAAGCCTCCAAGTGCAATTGTGAAAAGTTATACACAAGAAAGTACAAATATTTATCACCCAAAATTGTACAACACACATTGTCCATTGATTGATAGATAGATTTTAGAGTGTTTTGCACATCATAGAATTGTAGAAAGATAAAGTATTTTGTTATTCTTCTTCTTCAAAAATCCAATTGTGGGGGAATTCCACCATTGTTGTAGATCTTTTAAAGTAAGTTGGTGAACCCATATGATGAATTTTGAGGAAATTCCTCTTGGTCTTCTCTCTCTCTCTCTCTCTCTCTCTCTAAATATGAGTAGCTAACTTGCTAGCGAGGGGTGTGTGCATGGTGGGTTTGTAAGCTTGAATGGGTATTGATTAATTGTTCATGGATTCTAATTTTAAGCATAGATCTATTGTTTTTAAGTTTTAATTGTAAAAATTGATGGTTGCGAACATGAATTTTGTTTACTTTTCTTGATTTTGCTTGAGAAAGAAGGGTGAGAATTGGGTGAGAAAAACAATAAGGATGCTTTGGAGTGTTGGTCTGGGGTTGAGCTAGAGATAGTCAAAACCCACATTCCCACTTCATTAAAGGTTTAAGGATAGAGATAGCTTGATTCTTCCTCAAGCTCTTATGGTTGATAATTTTAATTGGGTCTTGGGGTTTGAGAAAACCTAAGGCATAAACATTCTTGTGGTTGAGAAACAAGAGAATGTATTTTATCCACTGCTATCTATGATAAATTTGAATCTAAGGCAATAAAGTAAATTGCATTCTAGTTGTTAGCCCATCAATAGCACACTCATAGCCATCTCACTTGTGATTGAAACAATTGGAATTCCCCTCACTTAGTTCTAAATCTAATTTTTTATTGTTTTCCCTTTCCCCCATTTTTACTTTTCAAATGTTGAAAAATGACGCATGAGTTTGAGCTAGTTTATGACTTTTGAATTATCGACTCAATTCCCTGTGGATTCGACCTCGACTCATAAAGTTGAATAAATTATATTGCGAATGACCGTGTACACTCTCTCCTAGCGAGGAATGGATTTGGACAATATCAGACAAAGAGGATAGATATACCATAATTTCTTATACGACCTTCTGCAAAATATAGAGGAATATTAGTTGGCATTCTTAACGGTGTTTTCACATGGAAGCCAATCATTGGACGTGAGATTTTAGGACTTAGTGGAGTTTTGTTACTTGTTAATGTACAAAATAGTAGTTTTGGCATAATTGTAGAGGGATCAGATTCTAAGCAATATAAAAAAGCAATAGATTATTTCTTGTGTTCCAAGCTTTTGGTGTATTTTCATCAAGATTTTATTTTATCTTCATTGTCAAAAACAATCTTGGATTTAAGGAAAATTGGGCTTTCACGTCCCCAGATCCATCGCATAAGAAAAATATCTGAGATCATTGATCTCATTTAGCTGTTTTTTACTTGCTCTCATTGTTCTCGTTTTTCAAAATATCTTATACAATTAACATTATTTGAACAAATAATAATTAGATTAAACAAGTTATATTGAAATGCGTGTCCTTGACCTTATATAAATTTAACTGTACTATTTTTGGGGTATTTATTTTGGAGCCCACCGTGAGGACAGAATAGTTGTGTGTTAGTTTAACTCATTGCTCTACCTTATTATTAGCTTAAATATTATTTGGTTTACAGGAACTGCCTATGGCAAATGAGGACCAAAATATTAAGAACTCAGTTGATGCACATGTCATTAATAGGACAGAAGGTCAAACAAGACACTAGAATGAGCAAAACATCTCTGGTGAAGAAATAAGATTCAGTGCTCCAAACTTAGTTAATGCACACGTGTCACGACCCGAACGGAGATCCGAATCGTAACACGGGACAAGGAGCCCCGAGAGATCCCAAGTCGACCGATGGCATAAGCATACATCTAACTCAATCAAGAAACTGAATAATCAATAATATACTCATAGCGGAATTCTAACTTGAACATAACATAAGAATATAAAATCCAAAGCTGAATACATACATATGTCTGAAAAGCCTCTAAACATGACTAGTTGATGGAACAAGACCCCAACTAACTCAACAAAACTGAAATTGAAATACATAAAGGAAAGCTGAATAGTCCAGTCCTCGGGAAATGAGGACTCACCCACAATAAGAATGCTAACTCTAATAAGCTGACTACGAGCGGGGCTGAACCTGAGAGCCGGGTCCTGTATCATGAAACGACACAGCATAGAGTATGCGGTCAGTATGTGGAACGTACCGAGTATGCAGGGTAAGTAAAACCACTTAAGTAAGTAGAATCATTTAAAAACAATGCATAATGTAAGCATAAACATTAAGAATCTGAGAGTAGGGCTTGCGTGCATTCTTTCTGAAATCATGATCTCATCATAACATAATTGATTGACTTAAAGCTGAAATCTGACATTTATAAATAAAGCTGAACATTGAGTCAAACCTGCTTTAGAACATGCTTATATATGTAAATCTCATGAGCAATGAACATGTATATCTAAAATCATGAGGAACAATGGGAGACCCATCTTTTAACTGACATACCAAGATAGAGCTTACGTGGTCCCAACTATCACACTCAAGTGGGTAGAGTCATCCAAAGCCTTTTTAGGGTTAGGGACGATACCTAATATCGATATTAAGCTGAAGGCCCATTCGGGCAGGGGAAGCTCACAAGGGAGGTCCCAAGTAATATGCAATAGTGTAAACCTACGTTGGCACGTAGTTTTGAGGCATAGGGTGATCGACCCTTAGCCTACTTGGTGCTAGACACTACTCCCAAAAACATGCATATGCTCTACATCATTTTATAATGAAGATCAACATTGTCTATTAGCAAAGCTCAATAATCAAATACATCTCAAATATGAAGTCATGCATATGAGAAGCTTTAGCTCAAAATATACGACAAGATGAAAACATAATTGGGAGTCTTCGCTCCAAAACAATGTGGTAAGCTTAATTCAGGAAAATCATTATTCATACTTAACATGTGGGCATTTCCCAAAACTTCATCATACTTAGAAATACTCAATTCTCATCGAAAACATAATTGTAAACATGGGTAGCTTCAAATCATGCTTTTCATCATAATATCTCATCATCATCATCATATATTCATCATAAATCTCATCTTTCATGAACATCTCATCAATGGGATTTGATTTTATAAACTAAAATCATGATCTTAAATTGAAAACATTATAAAATTTGCCCACGCTTCATAATTCAATATTAGAATCATAATCAAATCATACCCATGTATAGAAATAAGAGATTCATGCATTTGAGTTATAACCCCATAGATTAGACATAGAAATTTCACACTTTAGAAAGGGATTGGGCATGGGTGTGAAATAAATCACCCATTCATAACCCTATATACCTGTTGGCAGTCGATTCTAACACTTCTTTAGATGCCTAATAGGAAATTGATAAGAAATTGATGAATGCTAGGCTTGATCACCCTCTCAAGTCTTCTACTTTGCATGCATAAATGAATTAAGGTTAAAATGAACTTAACCCCTTTAAAAGTCACTATTCATAACTCAAAACATCATAGTTTAGGCCTTAGGAACTTAAGAATTACAAAAAAGCCCTTACTAAATTTATAGAAAATAACTGCCAGATGGTCCTAACGGAGGACCTAACAACTCTTTACTGTTGACCACGACTCGTGGTCACCATCCGTGATGTATACTACCTTGCCTCGACAAGATTTCATCCATGCTTGAACACGACTCACCACGCGAATCGTGGGGGTTGACCACGATTCATGGGGACCTTCCGTCAAGTCCACTGCCCCCTTTTCTTTTCTTTTCTTATTCACCCTCCCCACGTCTGACCTAACAACTCGTGGAGCCTGACCATGACTTGTGGTTCATCCCGTGGGGTGTCACCTTCTCTAGTCTTAAATTTCATTCCTTGTCCTCCCCACGAGTCACATCACGACTCGTGGGTTGATCTCACAGGTCTCCCCAAGACTCGTTCTGTGCCTGGTGCCAAATTTCAACTTTTTCTCCATTTCAACTCTTGGGTCTGATCTTTGGGCTTCCGGGGTATAACAATATCTCCCAATTGCGAACATTCGTCCTTGAATGTTGGAAAATAACAGAAAAGCAGAGAAAAATGCAATTATCATATTTAAATACTGATCATTTAAACCGAAGACTGATGGAATGACTACCTCTGATTCAAACTACACAGCTAAACTGAATTCACGAATCCTACATACGTTCACATACATAAAAGAAACTTGCGCACATGAACTGAAAATGAAAACTAAATAGGGTTTTAGGGCAAAACAGATACCTCAAGCTGAAACTGAACCGATAGAGAATAAAATGAATGTGGGTATCTAGCCATCATATCCTCTTTGGCTTTCCATGTAGCTCTTTCAACACGCTGATTCCTCCATAACACTTTAACTAAAGCTACTTCCGTGTTCCTTAGTCTTCGAACCTAACGGTCCAATATTTTCACCGGAACCTCCTCATAGCTAAGACTGTCTCTTACACCAACACTGTCCACGGGGACAACTAGAGCTGGATTATCCAAACACTTCTTCAAGAGCGATACATGAAATACAGGATGCACGGAAGATAACTTCTAGGGAAACTCCAATTCATACGCCACCTTGCCAACTCTCTTCACAATCCCATAGGGACCAACATAGTGGGGACCAATTTTCTCTTTCTTTCCAAACCGCATCACTCCCTTCATGGGAGACACCCTCAGAGATACCCAGTCATCGACTTCAAATTCTAATTCTCTTCTTCTCACGTCCTCATAAGACTTTTGGCGACTCTGGGTAGTTTTCAACCTATCTCTTATCAACTGAATCTTCTCTATTGCTTCATGAACCGAATCAGTCCCTATCATTGCTGCCTCACCGACCTCGAACCATTCGATGGGCGACCTATATCTCCGCCCATAGAGAGCCTCGAACGGCGCCAACTGGATACTAGGGTGATAACTGTTATTGTAGGAAAAATCGATTAGGGGAAAGTAATCATCCCAACTACCTTTGAAGTCCATCATGCATGCTCTCAACATGTCTTCGAGAGTCTGGATTATCCACTCTTGACCATCTATTTGCGGGTGAAATGTTGTACTGAGTTTAACCTGTGTACCAAGTCCTTTTTAAAATGACCTCTAAACTGAGAGGTAAATTGAGTATCTCGATCTGAAATGATGGAAAAGGGCATTCCATGCAATCGGACTAACTCCCAGATATATAGTTTGGCATAATCCTCTGCCAAATCCGTGGTCTTAACTGCTAGAAAATGTGCGGCCTTGGTCAACCTGTCTATCACAACCCAAATGGAATCATAATTTCGGTGAATACGAGTCAGACTTGTGATGAAATCTATATTAATTTCTTCTCACTTCCAAGTAGGAATACTGATATCCTGAAGTACACTTCCTGGCCTCTGATGCTCAACCTTTACTTGGTGACAGTTCGGACATTTGGCTATGAATTCCGCGATATCCTTCTTCATGCCATTCCACCAATAGACTTCCCGTAAATCATGATACATCTTGGTGGCACCCGGATGGATATAATACCTAGATCCATTAACCTCATGCAACATCTGGCTCCTCAAATCATTGATATTCAGAACACATAGATGATCCTGGTACCGAAGCACACCATCTCCCCCTTGGGAGAAGACCTCCACCTTCTAATGTTGCGGCTTCCTTCAACTTTACCAAAATCGGGTCCTCATCTTGTCTAGATTTCACATCAGTCACTAAGGATGATTCTGATCCATTCTGCACAACAACACCGCCATCAGTCGAATCAACCAACCTAACTCCCAACCTTGTGAGTCGATGTACATCTTTCACCAGCTCATTCTTCCCCTCATCCACATGGGATATACTCTCCATAGAGAGCCTACTAAGTGTGTCCGCTACCATATTAGCCTTAACCGGATGGTAAAGGACACTCATATCATAGTCCTTGAGTAGCTCCAACCACCTCCCTTGCTGAAGATTGAGATCTTTTTGCGTAAACACATATTGTAAGCTCTTGTGGTCCGTAAATACATCCACATGGACCCCATACAAATAATGTCGCCATATCTTCAAGGCGAATACCACCACGGCCAATTCAAGATCATGGGTCGGGTAATTCTTCTCATGGACTTTTAACTATCTAGAGGCATATGCTATCACTTTCCCATGTTGCATCAACACACACCCAAGTCCGATCTTTGAAGCATCGCAATACACAATGAATCCATCAGTACCCTCGGGTAGGGTCAACACTGGTGCTGAAGTAAGTCTAATCTTCAACTCTTGGAAGCTCTTCTCACATGCCTCTGACCATTGGAATTTCTCCTTCTTCTGAGTCAACTTGGTCAAAGGTGCTGCAATAGATGAGAAACCCTCAACAAACCTCCGATAGTAGCCAGCTAAACCCAAGAAACTCTGAATATCTAAAGGATTCACCGATCTAGGCCAATTCTTCACTGCCTCAATTTTCTGTGACTCTACCTTTATGCTCTCACTTGATACCACATAGCCAAAAAATGCTACGGAGTTTAACCAAAACTCACACTGAATTTGGCATACAATTGGCGATCCTTGATAGTCTTAAAGCACTATCCTCAAATGAGCGGCATGCTCATCCTTGCTCCGAGAGTATATCAAGATGTCATCAATAAACACAATCACAAACATGTCCAAGTATGGATTGAACACCCTGTTCATCAAGTCCATAAAAGCTGAAGGAGCATTCTTTAGTCCAAAAGACATAACTACAAACTCATAATGACCATACCGTGTCCTGAAGACTATCTTCGGGATATCACTCTCCCGAACTCTGAGCTGATGATACCCGGACCTGAGATCTATCTTTGAGAAACACTTGGCACCCTGAAGCTAGTCAAATAAATCATCAATACTGGGTAGAGGATACCTATTCTTGATGGTTACTTTGTTCAATTACCGATAGTCAATGAACATCCGAAGGGAACCATCCTTCTTTTGGACGAAGAGAACTGGTGCACCCCATGGGGACTTGCTCGGTCTAATGAAACCCTTATGTAACAAGTCCTTCAACTGCTCTTTAAACTCTTTTAGCTCGGCTAGAGACATTCTGTATGGAGGAATAGATATAGGTTGCGTGTCGGGGAGAAGGTCAATACCAAAATCGATCTCCCGCTTGGGAGGAATTCCCAGTAAATCATCTGGAAATACCTCTGGGTACTCACGTACTACTGGAACTGATTGGATAGTCGAGTTCTCAGACTCAACATTCTTAACCCTAACTAGATGGTATACACAACCCTTAGAAATCATCTTCCTGGCCTTAAGGTAGGAAATGAAGCAACCTACCAGCACAGCTGAACTACCCTTCCATTCTAAGACTGGATCACCCGGAAATTTGAACTCTACTACCCGGGTTCTACAATTAACTGAAGCATAGCATGCAAATAGCCAATCCATGCCAAGAATAACATCAAAATCAATCATGGCTAACTTTATCATATATGTTGAGGTGACCTTCTGAAGGACTGAGACTGGGCAACCTCTATAGACCTGTCTAGCTATAACTAAGTCACCTACTAGAGTAGAAACTGAGAAGGGTTCTGACAAGACTTGGGGACTGACCCCGGAGCTACTGGCCACATAAGGTGTCACAAAAGACAAGGTAGCCCCCAGATCAAATAAATCATAAATATCAATATGAAAAACTCGCAACATACCAATGACCATATACGAGGATACCTCCTACTCCTGACGGGATGCTAAGGCATAGAACCTGTTCTGGCGGTGACCGCTATCTATGCTAGTAGATGCCCCTTGATGTTCTAAGCGTGCGGGAGGGGCTGCTGAACTAGAAACTGGGCCTTGGCCCCCCAACCTTATCTTGTGTCACTGCTGGACAATATCTAAGCATGTGTACGGGCTTCCCACACATGAAACAAGTACCTGAACCTGCCAAGCACTGGCCCGTGTGCCCTGACCATATCTGCGACAAGATGGGATGCTAGAATATGCGGGCTTACTGTTGTGACCCCTCGAGCCTGATGTTCGACCTCTCTGATCATGTCTAGGCCTGGATGGCACACTCAATGCTGAAGATGCTAGGGTTGACGATCTCTTGTGTGTTGGCTATCAGTGCCCACCACCTAACCTCGGCTGTGAGAATCTGTGGTCATCGATCCTGGCCCTCTTGGCCTCTCTCTCTCTCAGATGTGCCGCCTCTATCTGCTGAGCGTACAACCCATCCATGGGAAATCCATATCCTGATGGAGCATAGCGGTCCGACAATCCTCATCCAAGTAGCTTGCTACTCCATGTCATGTCCCAAAATACCCCCTAGACGTGACTAGCACCTGCTAACACCACCGCCAGGCGAACCTATTTTTCCAAACACTTAACCCTTTTCTACAAGCATTGAAATACAATATATGCAACTCCAAACAAATCAATATTCATAAAAATTAAATGATTATCCAACCAAAATCAAGTGTCAATTTATAAGAAAGCACACGATCGTTTAAGTAGTGTATCTCTAGTCCAAATCCCACACTAAGACCATTGAGCATCTACTAGAGTTACATGAGTTTAGATGTCGAGCATGAAAACCCCAAGAAAAGAAAATTATATATAAAGAGTAGATAAAGCTGAAATGATAGCCTCCACGACTCGATGCGAAGGCTTACCTCAACAATAGAATCTACGCGAACGGACTCGTCAGCCACTAGTCTCACCTCCCATAATAGAATCTGTATGGACATTCAAGTAAGGAATGAGATATATATAAATATAATTCAATAAGATCCTCAACCTGCCACTTTAATACCCCTGGAACAAGTGTTAGAAAATGCAACCACAACGAGCACAAAAAAAATAATATGCACAACAACATATTTCTAAAATATAAAACTCAGTAAAGTCCAAACAAATGTTCAAAAAGATCACCATATATATATCAATGAACTCACACTCATGACTTGTTAAATGGCAGTGAAAGAGATCAACTTAACAACCCGACTAGCCCTCGACAGCATATATAATGCCCCAATAGTATACTACGACAACAAGTATAAGGCCCCTAACATGCTAAGGTAGTGCATGTGTGCCCCTAGTAACTATATAACGACAGCGAGGGAAGGATATCCGACGCCCCAACGCCATGGTACGAGACCATGCCACAACACAAATCAATTATGAGATAATTTTCCTTAAAAACATATTTTTCTCAAAGTAACATATGCGGTTGGTGAAAGACCATCGATTTTGCCAAGTACACATTTGTCCTAACACATGGAACAGGCAGACAAAACATAATTTAAAAACAAACAGGTTTAAAAAAGCAAGTACCAAAGCTTAAAGTCTCAATTACCTCGAATTTACAACTCAAGCATACTTTTCAATATTTTAGAACTATGCTCTCGGGTCTTCGGATCACCTCAAAATACACAAAAATGTGTTTAGAATGGTCAAAAACCCTTCGGTAGAAGTTTGCTTAATTTTTAACAAAAGTCAAATTTGCGGTCAAAGGTTTGACCGAAAAAGTCAACTCTGGTCAATGGGGCAGAATTTCTGAACTATGAACACCAACAGATTCTCCTTGATGAGAGGATTCAAGAATATTAATCAAAATCAAATTTTGATAACGTTTGTCCTTTCAAATTGATGATTTAGTTTGAAGAACCCTAGGGCTAAACTTTCTCAATTCTTCAAAATTTCTCCATGTTCTATCCTATAAACTTTCTTATAATCACGTAATAAACTCAAGAAGAAGATTAGGATCATTAACTTTATAATTTGGATCGAAAATCATTATTTTTCTCTCCTCTTTTCTTCTCTTTTCTCTTCTTTTCTTCCCTCCTCTTCTGTGGTTTTTTTTCCTTTCTGCGTTGTAATATATTTTTTTCCCTGATGCGATTCTTTTTTTTCCAGCAGAAATAGTGTTTTATTTTTCTAGTTCAATTTGGATTTGGCCTTTATTATTTTTATTATTACTATTATTATTATTATAAATTATTTTAAATTATTATTTTTCTTTTTTTATTGCGTAATTACTAAATAGCCCTTTATTAAATTAGGGTTATTACATTCTCCCTTTCTAAAAATAACGTTCATCCTCGAACGGGCGTAGAATCATACCTATAATATCAATTAGGTGAGGATATCTATCTCGCATGTCCGCCTCGGACTCCCAAGTAGCCTACTCGGTTGGATGATTGCACCATAACACTTTGACAGAAACCACTTTCTTGGACCTCAACTGCGCACTTGCCTATCAATAATAGATAATAGACCTTCCTTATAAGTCAAATTCTCATCAAGTTCCACATCCTCCGGATGGATCTTATGACTATCATCATGAATATATTATCTAAGCATGGACACGTGAAACACAGGTAGAACAACAGACAATCCTGGAGGTAAGGCAAGTTTATACGCCACCAACCCAATCTGATCCAAAATCTCATAAGGACCAATATATCTAGGCCTTAATTTACCTTTCCGGCCAAATCTCATAAATCCTTTAATAGGGGAAACTTTTAGAAAGACTTTCTCACCCTTCATGAACTCCATATCACGGACTTTCTTGTCTGCTTTGTGCTGTCTTAAGTCGTTCTCGTATCAATGCAACTTTTTCCAAGCTTGCTGAACTAGATCTGGACCTAATAATTGTGCTTTACCAGATTCAAACCATACAACTGGCGAACGACACTTGCGACCATAGAGCCTCAAATGGCGCCATCTGTATACTCGATTGATAGCTGTTATTATAAGTAAACTCTGCCAAAGGCAATTGATCATCCCAATGGCCACCAAAATTGATCGCACATGCCCTAAGCATGTCCTCCAAAATCTGAATAACCCGTTCAGACTGTCCGTCAGTTTGCAGATGAAAAGTTGTACTCAACTCGACTTGCGGACCTAATGACTTCTGAAAAGACTTCCAAAACTCAACAGTGAATTGTGCACCTCGATTAGATGTTATTGAAATAGGCACTCCATGAAGCAGAACTATCTCACAAAGGTAAATATCTGCTGACTACTTCGCAGTATGAGTAACCCGTACTGGAATGAAATGTGCTGATTTTGTGAGTTTGTCCACAATCGCCCAAACTGAGTCGTGTTTCTTGAAAGCACTTGGTAACCTAACCACAAAATCCAGAGTAATTCTCTCCCACTTCCACTCTGGGATAATCAAGTTTTTCATTACTCCCCTAGGTATTTGATGTTCATACTTGACTTGTTGACAATTTAAGCAACTAGTCATATGCTTCAAAATATCAACCTTCATTACCTTCCACCAGTATAATCCACGCAAGTCTTGATATATTTTTGTAGCAGCTGGGTGAATAGAGTACGGTGAACTATGAGCCTATTCAAGAATCAGCTGTTTCACATCACCCACAATGGGAATACACAATCTACCATGTTGACGAAGTACACCTTCCCCATCAATAGAGAATGACTTAATGCCCTCATCTTGCACTCGATCTCGTAGTCTAGCAAGGTAGGGATCTTCATATTGGTGAGTCTTGACTTGTCCAACTAAGGACGATTGTACTACCATACTCGCTAGTAACTTGCTCGACACTGTATAATCAATTCAAACTCCCCGATTGGCCAATGCCTGAATATCCATAACCATAGATCCCTTTGTAACAGTGAACCGGGCCAAACTACCCATAGACTTTCTACTCAAGGCGTTCGCCACCAAATTCGCCTTCCCAGGGTGATACAAAATGGTAAGATTATAATCTTTAAGTAACTCTAACCATCATCGTTATCTCAGATTCAAATCTTTTTGCTTGAATATGTATTGTTGACTCTTATGATCAGTATAGATTTCACATGGCTCACCATAAAGATAGTGATGCCAGATCTTTAATGCAAATATGACTGCGGCCAATTCCAAGTCATGAGTCATATAATTCTTCTCATGAATCTTTAGTTGTCGAGACGCATATGCCACCACTTTACCATTCTGCATTAATACATAACCTAATCCGACTAAAGATGCATCACAATAAATGGTGAAACCACCCTTCACTGTAGGTAACATCAAAATCGGAGCCGTAGTTAATGCAGTCTTTAATTTCTGAAAACCTTCTTCACATCCATTAGACCATTGGAATACTACACCTTTTTGAGTTAAACGTGTCAATGGAGTGGCTATTGATGCCCCGCAAGTGTACGGGTCGTACAAGTAATACAGTGGCCCTTTATAAGAGCCGGATGTTGAACCCACAGGGACTGGACCAGTTCAGCTAACTATCAAGTTCAAGTGTGATATTAAATGCCGCAAGTGTTGATTATAGACTTTTTTGAGAAATTTAATTAAGTCTAGATGTGGTCAACGAAATACTCTGAATTCATTCAAGGAGCAACTAAAGTTAAAGCCGGATAATCATGCGATACTATGATTTGCAATGGTTTAAGTATGGAATTATCAATTGCCATCTCACATAATTACAATTGCATGTTCGTGGTCTTTCAAGCCTCTAAACACGACAAACTATCCTCACAACTACATCATTGAGCGGGGATGTGACATTCTAGTTCGTGGGCAAGTCAATTATGTGGATGTGGTTTACGGGGTTTATGCTCTTGATTAGGGACTTTTGTACCTCTAATCATTTAACTCAACTTAACTTCACAACTACTTCTTCGAGTGGTGATGTGATAATTCTAAGTTGGTATCTAGCTCATCCCATTTTAATAACCAAGCAAGGCAAATTAGGTATAATTTCTTATCCTAACCGCGAATTATATCGTAAGATACAAACTTGCTCCCTACATTCTTTGTTCTTGCCTAGGTTTACTTTCTCAAGCTTTTACCTAGGTGTAACGTGTGTGTTTTCATGGTGATCAATCATAAAAACAACCATAATTAAGAATGTAAGACAAAACAACAATTAATAACTTAAAACCAAAACAAATTCATATATTCACAATCATACCTTGTGGTTTCAACCCTAGAGGGAAGGGTTCTAGCCACTCATGTTCGTATAATTACAAGAAAACATAGTTAAAGTAACATAATTACAAGAATTGGTAGAAGAGAAGATGAAATTGATGAACCCTAGGTGAGTTCTCCCACTTCTCCCTTCACTCCTTGGCAGTTTTTTAGAAATAAATCGTGACTTAATATTTTTAGGAGCTAAGGGACCTATTTATAGTAAATGAGAATTGTAAAAAATTATTCCCGGCATGAAATAGCTCCGTGGCATGGAGGTTATCGTTCCAATTTGCCTATGTGACACGGAGGCATCGCGTAGGCATTCTGGAATTCGCGTAAAATACATGCCAGGCAGCCCCCTGCCGTTCGCAGCGTGGCACGCTGCTTGTGCAGCACGTTAGGGGTCGTGACACGCCCTTGGTCGCTCAGCCTGCCTGCCGTGGCATGTTGCCAACGTGCAGGTGGGCTTTTTCGCGCATCCTCCTTGCCGACGTTCGCGTTTTACTTCCGATTCCATGCCTCCACTTCACCAACTCATGGATTAGTTCCTTAAATTCATTTTAAACCTACAAAAACAAGAACTAATCATGTTGGTTAGTATATATATTCACATTTACATAAAATTACATTAGAATGTATATAAATAAGTAGCTAAACAAGACAAAACTACGTTGTAGAGTATCCCTTGGGCATGCCATTTTGCCCAAGATCACCTACCCCACACTTAAAGCTTTGTTCGTCCTCAAACAACCCTTTCACATCTCATGTAAATGAAGACTCACACATAACTAATTTAGCAAGACAATTCAAGCTACGACTATAATGATTATTTAAGATAATAAGTTAAAAATAGAGCATGCGCGATTTAATCAATGAAATGATATACAACTACGTTAAGATTTCCTAACCTCAACAATCGACTCTCAATCTTAGCAAACTCATGCAAATCAACCGATCAAGAAATCCGACGTGAATGTTATCTCTCATTAAACATCTGCCCTCACAACAAGAGAGTTACCCATTTTTACTCAAAAATTTTCAACTCACAACATGTATGGGTATAAGAAAAGAATTACGCTCGCTCTCTCAAGGAATTCACATGCATCATGTAGTGACCTATAAGCTTGCCCTTAGTGTTTTACTCCACTAATTTAAGGATGTATGAACGTAAGATCAAGTAGGACTTAATGGGTTGTAATGTAAGCCAAGGGATGGGTAGGTACTATTCTGGCCAGTAATAGTGGCTATCTTCCCAAAGCGCTTTTAATACATCACACTTCCCTTAGGACATCTCTTTTCTTACTTCCTCCTCATTCTTTTCACCCTTGAGTTTTCTCTTCTTGTTCCCATTTCTTTAAGCACACTTAGCTTATTAGTACGGAGTACTTAAACAATTTTTTCATTCATTTATTTCCTACTCCCTACCAATACTCAGGCATTTTCAAACAAGTGCACCCTTGACCTTTCTCAACTTTTACAACTGCTACTTTTCCTTCTTTTTCATGCTTCTCACTCCTTCACTCTTTGGAATTTTTCACTTAAGTCCTTAGGAGTTTTGGATCAAATTCAAGGCTAATGAAAGAAAAAGGATTAAGCTTATGTTTTAGCTATGAAAGAATAGGCTTAAGGCTCAATGGGGCTCATTAAGATTCAACATCCAAGGTAGGTAAAGTGAGGGATAAAAATTAGGTTCATTCAAAGAAATGCCTAAATCATCTCCTACAGTCCACATCCTTCATTTCGTTTTATATACACACCAGGCAAGTTCTAGACATTCCATAATAGCACAAAGTATTTGAAAAACTTACACTCTCAGCACATGCTCAATTCAAGACACATTCAGCAGACTCTTACTCAGCTAATCACAAGAATTCAGAATTAAGCTTCAATTACATCGAGTCAAATTCAAGAGCCTAAGTGTCTAAAACAAAGTTATACACTTCTTACATGCTCCAACACTAACCACACTTGCATCTTACAATCATGTATAGCACATAGCAAGAACATCAAGCCATCAATTAGCTACGGGTTCAAAAACCAAAACCTATTGACTAATTTTTCCTCAAGACGGTCGTTAACCATCCATCGTTGGAAATAGTCTCTAACTATGACTAAAAACACTATATACAGACAAGGAAATTTTTTTATTATTCTTCGGTTCAAAGAACCCCCGTCGGAAAAGAACCGAAAAGAAAAACCAACGGGTGATGAAGTCATGCTTAATCAAAAATTTTGTTTCAATATTTCTTCCAAGCATTAATTCACCAAAAATCATTAAGCACAAAAAGATTTTTAAATTTTTCTCACCCCACACTTGAATCATGCTATGACCCCATAGCATCAAATTAAAATTAAGCAGGATGAGAAATATTCCCTGAGCCTCTATGCCTAGCTAACAACATGTTTTTCTTCATTTTTGCACAAGTGGGTGTTCGACCCCACACTTTTTCTCTTCCATACTTGTTAGCTTCATCCTCCATGGGTACTCAGACTTCCCCTCCATCTGTGCTTAAATTTCCACCAAAAACACAAACACGATGAAAATAAACAAAATCAACACAAACAAAAATCACAAATTGTACCTGTGGTACCCTTGGGTTGCCTCCCAAGCAGCGCCTTATTTTACGTCGCGGCATGACGTGGACTATCCTTTTCAGGACATCCTCATACCTGGGTTCCCTTTCGAGAACCATTTTCTTTTCTTTTGAGTTTTAGAGGAAACAACCTCCACTCTGTTCCTCGCTTCCTCCAACTTCTTCACACTCTGAAGCCCTTTATCAAACTCGGGTTGAACACTTATCATTACCTTTGGCCGTGGACCTGTGGAATCACCCACCCCACACTCATCCTCTAACAACACACTAACCTTACAAAGGTTTCTGTAGTATGTGGGTGGGTTCATTTCTTGGTATACTCGGAAAAGTTCTTCTTCATCCTCGACCCTCATTTTCAGGGTCCCTGCTTTCAAGTCAATTACCGTTCCTCCGGTGGCTAAGAATGGCCTTCCCAAGATTAAGGGTACCTAGTCATCAACATGAAAATCTAAGATAATAAAATCAGCAGGTATAATAAACTTACCCACTTTGATGAGAAGGTCCTCCATTATTCCCTCAGGTGCCACTCGCGACTTATCCGCCAGTTGCTACATCAATCTTGTTAGTCGCGGTTTTCCAAACCCCAGGGTGTTAAATAAAGATAGGGACATTAGATTAACTGCTGCCCCTAGATCACATAAAGCTCGTATCACCTCAGCTTTACCAATTTTTATGGGGAGGGTAAAACTCTCTGGGTCTTTGAGCTTCTTAGGAATCTTGCTCAACACCCTGTGACCGCACTCCTCCATCAGTGCTATCATCTGGACATCCACCAATCTGACTTTATTCGCCATCACATCTTTCAAGTATTTAGCATACTTGGGCATTCCCTGCAAAACATCAATAAGAGGCAAATTTATGTGAAGTTCTTTGAAAATCTCAAAGAACTTTTTGAAGCATTCCTCCTCCTTGCTCTTTCTGAATTTCTGAGGAAATGGTGGTGGTGGTCTTTGTGCTGGTTGCAATGAAGATTGTGCATTTTGTTGCACAACATGCTGATTCTCTCCCTTGTCAGTGGATGGTCCTTGTCTAACCAACTTCGGCTGCACCTCATTTCTCTTCTCTTTAGGTACCGCATCAGCTAATTGCTTGCCGCTCCTCAGACTGATGGCATTGACCTGGAGGTCTCATATTTTGAGAAGCTGCTATCTGACCCATCTGCTTTTCTAGATTGCGGGTGGCCAACTGCTGATTCTTCAAGTCTGATGCCACCCTCACCTAATTTTCTGCTAACTGAGTTTGGGTCTCCATGATTTTCTGCAACGTTTCCTTAATGTTGCTGCTCAACTGGCCATCATTCTTCCTAATCTGCTGATACTGCTGCTGTTGAAGTTGCTGATAACTTTGCTTTTAATTTCCACCCCAAGAAAAATTTGGGTGGCTCTGCCAATTCTTGTTGTAATTGTTCCCAAAATTCTGAGTGTTCCTTTGCACATTCCCAACAAAATTGACTGATTCTGGATTGGCTCCACAACATTCTACATTGTGCCCATTGTTTCCACAAATTTCACACCAACTCGGAGCTTGCTGAACTGCATTAACCCGGCCCTGCTGTTGGTTCATACTCAATTTATTGAACTGAGTCATAATCTGATGCTAGAATGAAGCTAGCTGTCCCGCCAAGGCATTCATACCTTCTACCTCTATCAACCCTGCTCTCTTTCCTGCCCCTCTCGATGATTCACTGTGCCATTCTAGATTTCCTTGAGCAATTCTATTCAACAAAGTGTACAGCTCATCATAAGTCTTCTCTAAGGCTTGCACACCCGATGCAGAGTCTAGCAAAATTTTTGTATGTGGATCTAGACTTTCTACAAAGGTATGAGCCAGCACTTCATTGGATTTTTGGTTATGTGGATAGTCTCTCAATAATGACTTGAATTTTTCCCAAGCCAAATATAAGTTCTCATCAGGCCTCTGCTTGAAACTCAGTATTTCATTTCTCAATTTTGCAGTCTTGCCTGAAGGAAAGAATCTGATCAAGAACTTCTTCACCAAATCATCCCAAGACGTTATGGAGTTTGGTGGCTCAGCTCTCAACCACCTCTTTGCCTCTCCCAATAGTGAAAATTGGAAGAGGGTAAGTCGGACATAGTCTGTGGACACTCCGGTGGGGTCGAAAGTGTCACTAATCTCAAGAAACTTCTGTAAGTGCTGCTGTGGGTCCTCATGTGCCATCCCAGTGAATTGACCACTAGAATGTAATAGCTACACCATGTTCTGTTTCAATTCAAAGTTCCCTCTAGGTTCCAATTTACGGATACTAGAGTTCACATTCGTCGCTTGTGGGATTGCCACTTCGCGAACTGGTCTGGCTGCCATTGCTTTCAGTGACAATTGTGTTTGTCCTGCGGGTGGTTGTTGTTGTACCTTTTCTAGAAGTCTTTTCAGCTTTTGCTCAAGAGCTACTCTCCTTCGCAAATGGATTTGACGTTCAGGTTCAAGCAACGGTTCCACAAGCTCTCTATTCTTAGCCAGCTCGGCAAGACCACCTGTCACCTACAATAAGTCAGACTAAGACCAAGTTTCTCAACACTTAAGGAAATTAAAAATCACACAAAAACAGACAAATCTACTAGACTTCTCCGAGTCCCCGACAACGGGGCCAAAAACTTGACGCCCCGTAAGTGTACGGGTAGTACAAGTAATACAATGACCCTTTTTAAGAGCCGGATGTCGAACCCACAGGGACTGAACCAATTCAACTAACTATCAAGTTCAAGTGTGATATTAAATGCCGCAAGTGTTGATTATAGACTTTTTTGAGAAATTTAATTAAGTCTAGATGTGGTCAACAAAATACTCTGAATTCATTCAAGGAGCAACTAGAGGTAAAGTCGGATAATCATGCTATACTACGATTTGCAATGGTTTAAGTATGGAATAATCAATTGTCATCTCACATAATTACAATTGCATGTTCATGGTCTTTCGAGCCTCTAAACACGACAAACTAGCCTCACAACTACATCGTTGAGCGGGGATGTGACATTCTAGTTCGTGGGCAAGTCAATTACATGGATATGGTTTTACGGGGTTTATGCTCTTGATTAGGGAATTTCATACCTCTAATCATTTAACTCAACTTAACTTCGCAACTACTTCTTCGAGTGGTGATGTGATAATTCTAAGTTGGTGTCTAGCTCATCCCATTTTAATAACCAAGCAAGGAAAATTAAGTATAATTTCTTATCCTAACCGCGAATTATATCATAAGATACAAACTTGCTCCCTACATTCTTTGTTCTTACCTAGGTTTACTTTCTCAAGATTTTACCTAGGTGTAACGTGTGTTATTTTATGGTGACCAATCATAAAAACAACCATAATTAAGAATGTAAGACAAAACAACAATTAATAACTTAAAACCAAAATAAATTCATATATTCACAATCATACCTTGTGGTTTCAACCCTAGAGGAAGGGTTCTAGCCACTCATGTTCGTATCATTACAAGAAAACATAGTTAAAGTAACATACTTACAAGAATTGGTAGAAGAGAAGATGAAATTGATGAACCCTGGGTGAGTTCTCCCACTTCTCCCTTCACTCCTTGGCAGTTTTTCAGAAATAAATTGTGACTTAATGTTTTTAGGAGCTAAGGGACCTATTTATAGTAAATGAGAATTGTACAAAATTATGCCCGGCATGAAATAGCTCCGTGGCACGGAGGTTATCACGCCAATTTGCCTCCGTGACAAGGAGGCATCGCGTACGCGTTCTGGAATTCGCGTAAAATACATGCCAGGCAGCCCCCTGCCGCGTTGGCAGCATGGCACGCTGCTTGTGCAGCGCGTTAGGGGTCGTGATACGCCCTTGGTCGCGCAGCCTGCCTGCCGTGGCACATTGCCAATGCGCAGGTGGGCTGTTTTGTGTATCCTCCTTGCCGACGTTCGCGTTTTACTTCTGATTCCATGCCTCCACTTCACCAACTCATGGATTAGTTCCTCAAATTCATTTTAAACCTACAAAAACAAGAACTAATCATGTTGGTTAGTATATATATTTACATTTACATAAAATTACATGAGAATGTATATAAATAAGTGGCTAAACAAGATAAAACTACGTTGTAAAGTATCCCTTGGGCAAGCCATTTTTCCCAAGATCACCTATCTTTTAGAAGCTCTCCACAATCCTTCTGTAATATCCAGCTAGTCCTAAGAAGCTGTGTATCTCTGTAGGAGTACTAGGTTAAGGCCAATCTTGAACCGCTTCAATCTTTCTTGGATCAACTTGTATTCCATCCCGTGACACTACGTGTCCCAAAAAGGAAATTGTGCCCAACCAGAACTCCCATTTCGAGACTTGGCATAAAAATTTCATTCTCTGAGTGTTTGTAACACAACTCTCATGTGTTGTTCATGTACTGCCTCACTCCGAGAGTAGACCAGGATGTCATCAATGAACACAATCACAAAATGGTCTAAGTATGGCTTGAATACCCTATTCATGAGGTCCATAAATGATGCAGGTGCATTAGTCAACCCGAAAGAAATCACCAAAAATTCAAAGTGCCCGTATCTGTTCTAAAAAGCTGTCTTAGAGATATCCTCTGTCTTGATTCTCAGCTGATGATAACCTGATCTCAAGTCAATCTTAGAAAAGTTAGTAGCACCCTATAGCTGATCGAATAAATCATCAATACGAGGCAATATTTATTTATTCTTGATCGTTACCTTATTCAATTGTCTATAATCAATGCACATTCTCATTGTACCATCTTTCTTTTTCACAAATAACACAGGTGCACCCCCAGGCGATACACTAGGCCTAATGAATCCCTTATCAAGTAGCTCTTGGAGTTGAACCTTCAGTTCTCTCAACTCAGCTGGAGCCATACGGTATGGAGGAATAGAAATAGGTTGAGTTCCTGGGACTAAATCAATGTTGAACTCAATTTCTCTTATTGGGGGTAGCCCAGGCAAATCTTCTGGAAATACATCTATAAATTCTTGAACAATAGGAACACTTTCAATAGTAACATCATCCACTCGAGTATAGCAATAAAACCCAAACACCGATGATTAATTATTCGACGTTCCTTTACATAAGATATTATCTTTCCTTGGGTCACATGAGCCAAGCCTTTCCACACCAAAGGTGGTTCCAAATGTATAAGCTTAGCATAGCAATCAACCAAAGCATAACATGATGACAACCAATCCATACAGATAATCACATCAAAGTCAGACATGGGTAACTCTAGTAGATCAACTACGTTGTCCCTAAGCTGAACAAATATCACACAGTCTCTATAAACTCTATCCACTACCAAAGTCTCCCCCACTAGGGTCATAACCATATATGGCACAATAAGAGACTCAACTCTTTGTTATAAGAATATAGAAAGAGATGGAGATACGTACGAATACGTAGAACTAGGATCAATAAAAGCATGTGCCCCATGCGAATTGACAATGATAATGCCTGTGACTACTGCATTAGATACCTCGATATCCTATCTGGCCATAGAGAAGAATCTCGGTGGTCCACATGCTCCCTGAGTAACCTGTGCACCTTGTCGGCCCTGTCCATGAGCACCCTCTTGAGCGGCCCTAGTTGGCGGAGCCTGAGCAGGTGCACTTGTAGCAGTTCCCTGCGGATGTGTCATAGCCTGAATAGTACCAGAGTTCCCCTTAAGACAATATTTAGCAATATGCCCCTTTTCACCACAAGTAAAACAAGGACCAGCAACCCCATAGAAATGACCACAATGATGCCTACCACAATTAGGACACTTCTGATGTGGACTTGACTGATATGAGCTATTACCCTTTCTCTGCATCTGTTGTTGACCCTGTCTAGCTGGATTATCACCTCTCAAAGATCGTACCACTGACTCTGACTGCGTAGGCCTGGATTGCCCATGATGATGGCCATTCTTTCCCCCAGATGGAGCACCACTGAACCCGCCCGTGTTGCGTGCCCTTTTGCTCTCTCGCTCAGCTCTTTCTATTTCTAAATAGGACTCACAATGGAGGGCAGTGTCAACTACATCTGAATAGGTGCCACTTCGCACATCTCGTATCACAGAACCACGGTAACGATGCTCAAGTCCATTCACGAATCATCTCACCTTCTCCCTCAGGTCTTCAACTAAAAATGGAACATACCTAGATAACTTAGTGAACTTAGCCTCATACTCTGTAACTGTCATAGCTCCCTAGAGTAGGTTATTAAACTGACGTCTCATGTCGTCTTGTTTGCTCAAGGGAATGAACCTGTCCTTAGACATTGTTGAAAACTCTGACCAAGTGATACATGGTAACCCTGCTTGTCTGCCTCTCTGAACTGAAGTCCACGATGCCTCTGCAGGCCCTGAGAATAGGGAAGTGGTAAATTCCACACCTCGAGTCTCTTTCAACCCCAATGTAGTCAGTATCTTTTCACAACGATCAATGAACTTCTGAGGTTCAATAGAAGTTGGTGTTGCATCGAACTCTGGTGGCTTAAGATCCATAAAATTCTTAAGATCTTTGGATTGCCCAGTAGTTGCAACTGAATGAACAGTCGGTTGAGGGGTCAACTGGGGTGTCTGTGTAGCTGCAACATTCAACTTAACTTGTGTTTGTGCTTGCGAATTAGTTTGAGGAACTGGAAGTCTACCATGATTAGGCACCAGTTCCTCTAACACATTCAACAATCTCATTACTATATGTGTAGGCAGGGAAAACGGTAGGTACAACAGTTGGCACTGTCGATGGAGCATCTTGAACAACCTGTTCCTATACTCGCTCCACAACAACAACTCGAGGCTGACCCCCATTCACAATTTCAGGCTAAGGATTGGTCTGTGCCCTAGTTTGAGCCCTTATTTGATGGGCCCTAGCTCGACTACAATCGGGGGTAGTACCATGCCCCCCACCTTATCCAACTGGTGCCTTTGATCAACTAGCAGATGAAGACGCACGTTTCTTAGCTATCTTAGACTTGAATCAATTCAACGCACGAATAATGAATGAAAGAAGGGGAAACATCCTAAATGTTCGGTAGCCTCGAGATCATAAGTATGGGCACCTACATACCCATGAACAAGACTCTACTAAACACTACTCCATGACCCGGGACTTAAAGCCTAAGCTCTGATACCAACTTTGTCACGTCCCAAAATACCCCCCAGACGTGACTGACACCCACTAACACACCACTAGGTGAACCTATTTTTCCAAACACTTAACCCTTTTCTATTAGCATTGAAATACAATATATGAAACGCCAAATACATCAATAGTCATAAAAATGAAATGATTATCCAACCAAAATCAAGTCTCAATTTATAGGAAATCATACGACCATTTAAGTAGTATATCTCTAGTCCAAATCCCACACTAAGACCATGGAGCATCTACTAGAGTTACATGAGTTTAGCTGTCGGGAATGAAAACCCCAAGAAAAGAAAATTATTATAAAGAGTAGATAAATCCGAAATGATAGCCTCCACGAATCGATGCGAAGGCTCACCTCAGCAACAAAATCTATGCGAACGGACTCGTCAGCCACTAGTCTCACCTCCCTTAACATAATTTGCGTAGACATGCAAGTAAGTTGTGAGAAATATATAAATATAACTCAGTAAAATCCTCAACCCACCACTTTAATACCCCTAGAACAAGTGTTAGAAAATGCAACCACAACGAGTACAAAAAAAATAATATGCACAACAACATATTTCCAAAATATAAAACTCAGTTAAGTCCAAACAAATGTTCAATAAGATATATATATATATATATCAATGCAACTCATACTCAGGACTTGTCAAATGGCAGTGAAAGAGATCAACTTAATACCCCGACTAGCCCTCGGCAGCATGTATAATGCCCTAATAGTATACTACGGCAGTAAGTATAAGGCCCCTAACATGCTAAGGTAGCGCATGTATGCCCCTAGTAACTCTATCATGGTAGGGAAGGAAGGATATACAACGCCTCAATGCCATGGTACGAGACCACGCCACAACACAAATCAATTATGAAATAATTTTCCTTAAAAACATATTTTTCTCAAAGTAACATATATGCGGTTGGTGAAAGACCATCGATTCTGCCAAGTACACGCTTGTCCCAACACATGGACCAGGCAGACAAAACATAATTTTAAAAAAAAATATATTTAAAAAAGCAAGCACCAAAGCTTAAAGTCTCACTTGCCTTGAATTTACAACTCAAACGCATTTTCCAATATTTCAGAACTATGTTCTCGGGTCTCCGGATCACCTCAAGCTACACAAAAATGGGTTTAGAATGGTCAAAAATCCTTCAGCAGAAGTTTTCTTAGTTTTTAACAAAAGTCAAATTCGCGGTCAAATGTTTGACCAAAAAAGTCAACTCTGGTTAACGGGGCAGAATTCCCGAACTATGACCACCAACAGATTCTCCTTGATGAGAGGATTCCAGAACATTAATCAAATCAAATTTTGATAACGTATTGATGATTTAGGTTGAAAACCCTAGGGCTAAACTTTCTCAATTCTTCAAAATTTCTTCATGTTCTATCTTCTTATAATCGTGTAATAAAATCAAGAAAAAGATTAGGATCATTACCTTTATGCTTTGGATCGAAAACCCTTATTTTTCTCTCCTCTTTTCTTCTCTTTTCTCTTTCTTTCTTCCCTCCTCTTCTGCGGTTTTTCTCCTTTATGCGTTAGAATATATTTCTTTTCCTGATGCGATTCTTTTTTATTCCAAGCAGAAATAGTTTTTTATTTTTCTAGTTCAATTGGGCTTTGGCATTTATTATTATTATTATTATTATTATTATTATTACTATTATTATTATTATTATTATTATTATAAATTCTTTTAAATTATTATTTTTATTTTCTTTTATTGCGTAATTACTAAATAGCCCTTTATTAAATTAGGGTTATTACACTCCATGGACGAATCTACTCACCCGTGCCCTCTGATCGGCTACCAACTTTAGGGCATTTTTCGATAGGCGAGTGAACTCAAGGGCATACTCTTGTACAATCATTCTCCCTTGCTTCAAATTCACAAACTCGGCTGCCTTCAGCTCCCTCATCTCATGGGGGAAGATCCGATCTAGAAATGCAACATGGAACTCTTCCTAAGTGATAGGACCTGCTCCAGCGACCCTTCTATCCTTCCATTAGTGAAACCAGATATGTGCGACCCCTTTCAACTGGCAAGAGGCCAACTCTGTGCACTCAACCCCATTCACCCTCATGACTTGGGTGATTTTGACAATCTCATCTATGAACTCATGCGGGTCCTCATCTACCTTGGACCCAAAGAACTTCGGCGGGTTCATCCTCAAGAAGTCACTAACTAGAGTTGTCGCTGCATTGCCATTTTACGGAACATGCGCAACGGAAGTCTAACTTGAACATAAGCATACATAGCGGAAGTCTAACTTGAGCCCCGAGAGATCCCAAGTCGAACCATGGCATAAGCATACATTTAACTCAATCAAGGAGCTGAATAATCAATAATATACTCATAGCAGAAGTATAACTTGAACATAACATTAGAATACAAAATCCAAAGTTGAATACATACATATGTCTGAAAAGCCTCTAAACATGATGAGTTGATGGGACAAGACCCCAACTAACTCAACAAAATTGAAACTGAAATACATAAAGGAAAGCTGAATAGTCTAGTCCTTGGGAAATGAGGAATCACCCACAATAAGAATGCTAACTCTGATAAGCTGACCATGAGCAGGGCTGAACCTGAGAGTTGAGTCCTATATCATGATTCGATACAACATAGAGTATGCGGTCAGTACGTAGAATGTACCGAGTATGCAGGGTAAGTAAAACTGCTTAAGTAAGTAAAATTATTTAAAAATAATGCATAATGTAAACATAAACATTAAGAATCTGAGAGTAGGGCTTTGATGCATTCTTTCTGAAATCATGATCTCATCATAACATAACATATCATAACATAATCGATTGACTCAAAGCTGAAATCTGACATTTATAAATAAAGCTGAACATTAAGTCAAACCTGCTTTAGAACATGCTTATATATGTAAATCTCATGAGCAATGAACATGTATATCTGAAATCATGAGGAACAATAGGAGACTCCTCGTTTAACCGACATACCATGATAGAGCTTACGTGGTCCCAACTATCACACTCAAGTGGGTAGAGCCATCCAAAGCCTTGCCAAGGCTAGGGACGATACCATGATATTGATATCAAGCTGAAGGCCCATTCTTGCAGGGGAAGCTCACAAGGGAGGTCCCAAGTAATATGTAATAGTGTAAACCTACATTGGCACGTAGTTCTGAGGCATAAGGTGATCGACCCTTAGCCTACTCGGTGCTAGACACTACTCCCAAAAACATACATATGCTCTACATCATTTTATAACAAATCTCAACACCGTTTATTAACGAAGCTCAATAATCAAATACATCTCAAATATTAAACCATGCATATGAGAAGCTTTAGCTTGAAACATACTACAAGCTGAAAACATAATTGGGAGTCTTCGCTCCAAAATAATATGGTAAGCTTAATTCGAGAAAATCATCATTCATACTTAATATGTGGGCATTTCCCAAAGCTTCATCATACTTAGAAATACTTAATTCTCATCGAAAATGTAATTGTAAATATGGATAGCTTTAAATCACATTTTTCATCATAATAGCTCATCATCATCATATATTCATCACAAATCTCATCTTTCATGAACATCTCATCTATGGGATTTTAATTCATAAATGTCACGCCCCACCTTGGGAGGCATGACTGGCACCTGGTGCCCGTCTAGGACCTGAACTACTGAGCTGACTGAGCCTAAGCACCTCTGGTGTAGGGATGGCTCTAACTCTAGAATCAAGAAAACAACGGGCTATATAGCGGCTGTAAACACAACCCCCGGCTGACAAAGCCTATAGCCACCTTTGAAAATAAATAGCTAACCAGAGACAAACAAACATAGGGAGTCCTATGCGGGCTGATAAGGCCTCCGTGATATCTAGTTATAATTGTAGAGTAAAATCTGATACTAAATTGCATGACCGACAAGGCCATCAATCAACAGCTACACAAGGCCCCACACGACCATCACACATAATCTAAATCACATACGGGCCCCACATGATCAATATCATCTAACCACAGGGAAGTAACACCATCCGCAAGCCTCTAGGAGTAATAAGATGGTTGGGACAGGGCCCCGGCCTACCCATACTATACAAGAAAAAAGAAGTAAACCTCTATCACACAAGCTCCGGAAGAAAGGAGCTGATGGCCCTGTGCCACTAACTGAAACTACGAGGGATCTGCTCCTCGTCTATGCATACCTGCAGGCAAGTAATGCAGCACCACAAAATAGGGCATTAGTACCACAGGTACTGAGTATGTAAAGAAATAACTGTAATTGACTGAAAGTAAGAAATAGAACAGACAATAACTAAAGTAAAAGAAACAGACTGAAAATGACTGAAGTAGTGAAATCAGGACTAAACATAACTGTGATAAGGAGGGTAGGGGTCATACCTGACAAACAAGGCATCCTACTATCTAACTATCATTAACTAAAGGCCAAGAGTAACCTTGAAAAACTTCTGCATTACGAAGAAAGATAGAGAATAAGCAAGTTGAACCAAATTCAGAACTTGTCTCTATATGGCAGGAAGCTCTCAATTTATTTCATACATTACTTTCTTCTCAAGGTTCGGTGCTTGAAGATGAGATCCTTGAGACCATCCCCTCTCTAGTCACAGAGGAAGATAATAAGATGCTTACGAGCCCTCCTAATATGGAAGAAGTTCAAAAGGTAATTTTTAGCATGTCGGCACGCACTAACCCAAAAAACGGTCTCCTCTATCCTTTAAAGCCTGATGGCTTTCCGGATTCATTTTATATAGAAAATATTGTTGGGATTTCAAAAACTTCCAGCTGGTCACCTTATTTCTTCGGTGAAGGTGCGATCCCCCGTTCCATCATGCTACTTTCCTTGCTTTGATTCCTAATATTTTGATCTTGGTCTACCTCTATTTAAATCTAAAAAGAAAAATTTATCATCTTCTGGATAGAGTATAAAATAAAGTGGTAGGAGATGAAAGCATTGTTATCCAGTTGAATTCAAGCTTGTAAAAAAAGGGGTCCAGAAAAGTGTGGCTGATTTGTTCTTTTACCATGTCAGCCACACTCTCATTTAGTCGATCTTGATAGTCCGAATACGAGAAGTGTCTTAATCTAGACACTCTCCAAGTTGATAGGATCCAAATGAAAAGATGAAATACAATGGTAGGATTTGCCATCTTTCTTATTAAATAATTAAAAACCAATTGATCGGGAAAGGTCTTGTTCATGGTGGTAAGCGAGGGAGGGTGATGTAAAGGGATAATGCCGCTTTATACTAATATAGTCCCGAGTTGGTAATTAGAGTTAGAAGCTTCACAGCTTCCTCTACTCACCTCCACGGGCGAATATAGTCTACTAGACTAGCCAAGAAAGAGTGACGTAGACTATATTCTAGGTCATTCGAAAGGGCATACTACAGTTTTGGGGTGTAACGTTGTGGTTGTTCCCTCTCCCTTCAGTCGAGTGACTTCGTACCTATCCTTATCGAGAAAAAGGAGTTCTAGAGGCATCTTCCATTCATATCGATTTTGGTTTTTCCGCACCATATTTTGATCTGCCTCTTCTTCGAAGCTATAGAGTCGATCACTAATAGTACTAGTTTGAAAGGCTCGTTGGAATTGATCCGCTACGGGATTAACATTATACGCAACATAAGCACTTGAAGTACTAAGCGGAATAGGTATTAGTTTGGTAATGGTTGGAGCAGCAAACTCGGATTCGGCAAGAATCTCATTTTTTTTGTAGTACGAAGGGGGAATTGGCCCAAAAATTGGATGGGGGTCAAGATGCTGTGGGGCGCCGGCGGCTGACTAAACATAAAGCTTACCTGGCCCCCATAAGATGGAAGGTACAATCAGCACAGAACAACCCACCTGGGCCCCCATTAGCCCTAGTGAGTACACCTCAATCTATATACCCCTATCCAGGTCATACTGATCAACTACCAGCTATAAGCATCCTGCCGATCCCCTGGGTTTGCAACTTGGCCCGCTGGCCCCTGACTATAGTTGTACCTGAGTCCGGAGAACTCCTGATATATACACCCTAGGCGTAAGCGCTCGGCGGGGGTGTGTATAGGCCAACCACGACAAATATGAGGATCTGGCTCCCCATCTTCGTCCCTTGCAGACGGCATGCTGCTTCGTAGAGCGACGTATCCTCGCCCTTGGCGGACGAGTCGACACAACTATTAACCCTAGGGCAATCACAGAAGCTATACAGGTAATCTAGCACAAAACAATACAATTACAAGTCTCAACTAATATCAACAACTAAACATGATAACATACTTTACTGGGATTCATACCGGATTACTATGCTGAAGAAACTAACTTTCCAAAAGAGAATGCCTTAACATACCTCTATCGCTGTTTACCGATTAACTGGCGAGATTCGGCTCGTGTTCAACTGCCCTTCTCAACTGAAATCGTGTTACTGGAAAGATAGGACTAGTTTTAACACTAATTATAGACTCTCCCACTAGTCAACTCAGTCCAATTTCAGATCAGTTCAGATTAGAACTTGAGATTTAGAACATGTTCTTGATCATCAGATAGGGTCTTTTAGACTGTTTCAGTTATTAGCAAAAAGGAAAACTTTATGTAAATATTAACTATATTTCTAATTAAACAGAACACGGTCGAAACCTCGTTATTTCTCGAAAGTCTAGAAGGGAGCATTGCTTACTTTAAGCCTGGATCGTATTGACACTAGTTTGGAGAAATTCCAACAACTTTGTCTTGGCGGGACGACGATTCGCTGGGCGAATTTCATGAAACTAACTCTGTAGAAATTCTCCCTGTAGCCTTATACTTCGATACCCAAAGTTAATTTGGATTTGGATGGCGTTTAGCGGTGTAATCGGACAGAAATTATAATTCTCCTTCGTCTCTTAACTCTGCTGGTCGAGATATATATGAAAAATATCAAGAATTCTAAGGGTGAGGCCTATATATACTTGAAGCAAGATGCAAGGCAACGTGGCACGTTGGCCAACATGCTATTTCAGCTCCGTGCCACTTTGCCCCTCTGGGCAGCTTGGTTCGGCCTCCTCTCGCGAAATCTCAACTTGGCACTTGTTTAGCCTTTCCCCGGGCCCTTTCCTCATACTTATGGCACTCTAAAACTCTCAACCAACATACAAATAGGCCGACTAAACATTAAAAACTTACAGGGTGTAACATCCTCCCCCCTTAAGAACATTCGTCCTCAAATATTAACTTCTGCTTGCAAGAACTTTAACTTGCAATTACTTATTCTGGAAAAATTTCAGCAGAGTCTCCCTTATAATATGGACTATCCAAAAACCCTGAAATGCAGAAAAGTCCAATACAGGTACTCCACACAATACTATGGCATTCATTTCACAATAGACTGAAATCAACTACTCCCCATATACATGTATATAATGCAACTTATGAAACAACAACAACAACATACCTTTAGCTGTACAATCTGATTAAGTCTGAAATAACTGAGCATATCTGGTTTTCATATCATCTTCTTCTTCCCAGGTCATCTGCTCTCGGTTCTTATTTCGCCATAACACTTTAACGGAAGCGACATCTTTAGTTCTCAGTCTACGGATCTGCGGGTCTAGTATGGCTACTTGAGCTTCTTCATAAGCTAACTCCTCAGTGACTTGGATGCCTTGGACTGGAACAATCCAGGAGGGATCTCCTATGGACTTCCTCAGCATTGATATGTGAAAAACTGGGTGAACGGATTCTAATTTTGGAGGTAAATCCAATTCATAAGCCACTTGGCCTATCCTTCGGCGAATCTGATAAGGCCCAATAAACCTCGGGCTGAGCTTTCCTTTCTTACCAAATCTCATCACACCCTTCATTGGTGAAACCTTCAGGAATACCCGGTCATCCACATTAAATTCTAAGTTTCTCCATCGCACATCAGCAAAAGATTTCTGGCGGTTCTGAGCAGTCAATAGACGTTCCCTGATAATCTTTACTTTCTCTTCTGACTGACGAATAATATCTGGGCCAATCAATGGATTCTCCTACCTCAAACCAACCAGCTGGAGATCTGCACTTCCGCCCATACAATGTTTCATAAGGCACCATCTGAATTGCTGAATGATAACTGTTATTATAGGCAAACTCAATTAGCGGTAGATGTTCATCCCAGCTGCCTCCAAAATTTAGTACACACTCCCATAACATATCCTAGAGCGTCTGGATTGTACATTCTGCCTGCCCATCTGTCTGAGGATGGAAGGCTGGGCTCAGGTTAACCTACATCCCTAGGCCCCTCTGAGAAGATTGCCAAAAGTTAGCTGTAAACTGCGCCTCTTTGTCAGAGATAACTGACAGTGGAACACCATGCAACCAGACTATTTCTCTAATATACAACTCAGCATAGTCTTCGGCTAAAAAGGTAGATGTTTGGTTTGTTTGGTATAATTACACGCAAGTGCACATGGTTGAACAAGTAGTAAAGTGGCTCAAGTAAGCCAAGTATCGATCCCACAGGGACTGGACTAAGGTATCAATCTAATCAAGTGTCAATAAACTTTAACTCTAAACTGCAGACAACAGTGTGAAGAAGATTTTTATATTTTGTTTCCTAATTTTATACTAAGTCTAAAACGAATATACAATTTGAGTCTGAACTATAAGTATGAGCATGCTGAGGCTAAAATGAACATGTAGAGAAATAAATTATCGATACAATTTAATTAATCTTCCCTCCGGTTGCTAGTCAAGAATTATTGCCTATGGATTAAAACTCTCGTATTTAACCCAACTTAAGAATCATGAACCTTCCACCTATATCTCTGTGATAAAAAGAAATTCATGTTCTAGCCATACAAAACCGATTCCTTAATTGACTAATACGACTTTCAGGTATATCTCTATCCTGATGATTAATCAATTCTCAATTTTCCCAAACTATGAAAAGATTGTATCCTATCAATTCACAACTTTCCATTTTCTTGCTCTCTCGAGTGAAACCAAACTTTTTAGATATACATTAACGTTGGCCACACATTAACGCAATAAGAACAAGAATCTATAGAACAACCATGGAAGAAAAGATGAAAAACCAATTTTTCAATAATCACATTTCAATACAAATGTTCTTAACCTCAGCAAGAAGGGAATTTAGCCACTCATTTGTGGATTAAACATCGTTAAATGAGTGTTATCATACAAGAAATTGAAATTAAGAAGAAGAAGATAGAGAAAAACCCTGAATTTTCATCCCCTCAACTACCTGTAACCCACGTTCTTGCTCCACCAAGTCAGAATAATTAAAAATGAACCTAAGTGTTCTATTTATGTAGTGGGAATTTTTTCCGGAATAACAAGCAACGTGTCACGGAGTGCATCGTGGAGCACTGCCTCCGTGACATGCCACCAATGCGGACCCTCACTGGAATTCGGTCGTCCAAGTATTAAAACCCAATGTGGCACAGCGTGCAACGCGGGGCTAGGCCACCGTGCCATGGCCCCAACGTGCACCTTCACTGGAATTTGACAAAATTTCAGCATCCAGGCAGAATGCATTCGGGATGGCAGCGTGACACGGCTCCATCATGGAGCCCCTTTAATTCGTGCTTTCCTTGTGCTTTTTTCCTTGCTAGCTTCTGAGTCCAATCCCGATTTCTCCCAACATTCATCTTAGCTTCGTAAAATTATATTTTTCCTGCAAAACCATGCTAATCATGTTGGTTAGTATAAATTCACATTTTATTACAATTCACATGAGAATGTACAAACATCGATAGATAAACAAGGCAAAATGACACATTTGAGTATCACTTGGGCATATAAATCTGCCCAAGATCACTTACCCCAAACTTAAATCCTTGTTCGTCCCCGAACAATAATCTTACACCTCATGCGATTGACACCCAATCCTGTCTACTTTGGCTCGACAATTCAAGCTACGGTTATACCAATTATTTAATATAGCAAATCATCAAGAAAACATGCATAGTCTTATCAATACAATGACCTTCAACATATTAAGACCTCATAGACTCAAGAATCGACTCTCGGTATCGACAAACTCATGCAAATCAGCTGATCAAGATATCTGACACGAAATTCAATCTCTCGTGGAGCATGTGCCCTCACACGAAATTCAAGATATCTTTTCTTCCATGGTTGTTCTATTGATTCTTGTTCTTACTGCGTTATTGTGTGGCCAACGTTAATGTATATCTAAAAAGTCCGGTTTCACTCGAGAGAGCAAGAAATTGGAAAGTTGTGAATTGATAGGATATGATATTTTCTTAGTTTGGGAAAATTGAGAATTGATTTACCTTCAGGATAGAGATATACCTGAAAGTCCTATTAGTCAATTAAGGAATCGGTTTTGTATGGCTAGAACATGAATTTCGTTTTATCACAGAAATGTATGTGGAAGGTTCATGATTCTTAAGTTGGGTTAAATACGAGAGTTTTAATCCATAGGCAATAATTCTTGACTAGCAACTGGAGGAAAGATTAACCAAATTGTATCGATAATTTATTTCTCCACATGTTCATTTTAACCTCAGCATGCTCATACTTATAGTTCAGACTCAAATTATATACTCGCTTTAGACTTAGTATAAAATTAGGAAACAAAATATCAAAATCTTTTTCACATTGTTGTTTGCAATTTAGAGTTAAAGTTTATTGACACTTGATTAGATTGATACCTTAGTCTAGTCCCTGTGGGATCAATACTTGGCTTACTTGAGCCACTTTACTACTTGTTCGACCACGTGCACTTGTGTGTAGTTATACCCAACAAGCCAAACAGGATCCTCGTGCGGCTTGCCTAAAAATTGGAAAGTGTTTTCGACCAATCACACAGTCCCTTCTTTAAGCTCGAAGCTCCAAATAATGGCTGGTTTAACAATTACTTTAGAAGCGTTCTCAACTTTCAGCCTAGCAAACTTCATCAATGGAACTCTCTCATTCTCTTCACTTGTTGCTTGCCCTATGTAATCCATAGCTAACCTTCGAAAGGTTCTCTCTATTTTAGGATGAACAGAAGCTAAGGTTGGTCCTTAACTTGTCGTGCTTGGCATACACTGAGGCAAAAAACCCTGTGAACTTCAATAAAAAGAAGAAACAAATGTAAAATACAGATTAGCCAAAAAAAAATTCTAACCTAAAAATGTAATGCCCCAAAGTGCCTAAGACAAGATTCAGGATTTGAAATAAAAATAGCAAAAACATCTAAGATTTTTATCAAAACGATTCGTGGTATGGGTCGTTGGTGGGTCTAATGACCCAATAGAGGCACTCGTAGTTAGGGTTTGCAGAAGTAGATTTGGGAGTAATGGGTGTAAGGAAGACTTGTTGGTTGATATAACGAGTCGTAGTAAAGGGGTCATTTAAAGGGTGGTCTTTGTCAAGGTGGCCAGAATGAGTCACGGTATGACTCGTTATATGAGACAACGAGTCTGGTATGTTTTCATTGGGAGATTTCTATGAAGTGAGCAGTGGTGACAACGGACGGAAATGACGAGTCATTGGGGCTAGTAATGACTCGTCCTATCCAGTCGTGGTAGTAGACCTGAGTTTGGAAAATGGAGTGAAACCACGTGTAAGGTAACAATCCATTAGAGCAAAGAACAACCCGTTGTAGGCCTCTTTGTCATTGGCAATGCAGAAATTCCAAATTTTTCATCGAGGGTATTTTCGTAATTCTAAGCCTAAGGTCCTAAACTACGTCGTTTTAAGCTCAATTAGCAGGGTTTTAAGGGTGTTAAATATATTTTAAGCATTTCCACTCCATGCATGAAACTTAAAAGTATTCCTTGGAGATCAAGCTTAAAGAATTTCCCCAATTTCTCTCCAATCCACTTTGGTCTTTCAAGAGGGAGTTGAAATTAGATTTACCCAGGTATGTGAGGCTATGAATGAGAGTTCCTTTATCCCTCATGCTCTAAATTCTTATCAATTCCATGGATTTCAATTCTAGATTCAAGTTTCATGATCTTATGGGGTTTATCCCAGTTCTTGTGAAATTCTCTATGATCTATTTTTGGGTCAATTCCCTTCATGTATCAAATCATGTTTTACGATCTATTGGGAAGATTTTATAACTATTTTTGATTATTAATTTATAGTTTCAAATTTCAATTAAATTATGCCCAATTTTGTATGCATCATGAAAAGTCAAGTTATGATTTTAATTATGATCTTGATCTTCTTTATCCCAATTATGATTTATGATTTATGGTTTGATTTCTCTCAAGTAATGATCATGGATTTATAAATATCATGTATATAAATGTTTTACAAGTATGCACGAATTTCATGATTTATGGACTTATGACTCTTGGCCGACTCACAGGCCCTTGTTCATGGCAAATTATGTTTTTTCAAGTATGAGCAAGTATGTTATGATGTAATTGGCCATGAACTTCATGAATGATTTATGATTGTGATATGAGCCTCATGTGCATGTTTTTAGGAGCAGTTTCTAGCATCGAGTAGACCCGATGTTCAGGTAAACACCGTGGTCTCAAAACTACATGCAACCGTAGGTATATATATACAAATGTTATTAGATCCCCGTGATATCACATAATGCGCGTCCCTTGCCTGGAAAGCCTAGGACGGCTTTGCCCAGTTGAGAGAGATGGTTGGGACATCATGTAAGCTTTGTCATGATAGTGTCGGTTATAATGAGTCCTCTCATTGTTCCTCGTGATATATGCATTGTCATGTTATGTTACTTTGGCTCAAGCTATGTTTTTATAAATTTTTTTTAATGATTATGATTACGAATGAATTATGAATGCTTTGAAAACCTTGAGCCCTCATGTTGTGTTATGATATTTACTTCACGCTCATGCTGTCCTATTCTTATGAACTCTTATGTATTTTTTTAACTATCCATTTTACTTACCTTACATACTCGGTACATTCCAAGTACTGACCGCATACTCTATGTATCGTTTCATGATACAGGTTCGAGGGATCAGTCGCAGTCGCATCTTTAGTCCTACTCCCCTCTCAAACCTGTCTACCAATGTTGGTGAGTCCTCATCCTTCAAGGATATTTTGTTATTTGTAGTTATGTTCTTTCACTTACAGACTTTTCTCGAGCTAGTTGGGGATGCTATCCCATCAGCTCATCAGTTATGTTAGAGGCTATTCAAACATTATGTATAAATCAACTTGTCATTGTTGACTCTATTTTAGATTGATATGTAGGCAAACTTCTCCTCAAGCATGTTTTATTATATAAATATCCGCTTATCGTATGCTATTAGTTGTTATGTTCATGGCATGGGTCGACTTGGAGCCTCTCTGGTTTCCTTGTTCTGTGTCTCTATCCGGGCCTATGTTCGGATTGTGACAAACTTAGTATCAGAACATTAGGTTTTGAAGTGCCCTAGGGTGTCTGAAATCCACATTAAGTAGAGTCTTTTTCATAGGTGTGAAGCATGCCAACTTATGACGAAGAGGCTATGAGACATTTTAGGACATATTCCTTCTTTCATGATCTATGTCGTGCGATAAAATGTCCCTCTATCCTTCTAACTCGTGCTATAAGCATTTGAAAAATTATAACTCCTCGTCGAGCTAATGGATAAAGGAGCGGAAATGGAAATGGCTAGGAGAATGGCAATGGGGATGGGCACTAGTAGGCCCTACCAGCCCCCGAGGATCATGTGTCCGAGCAGGTTGTCCATGCAAAGTTTAGAGTTGCCATTCAGATACTAGCTTAGGCTTTGACCACCGATGTCAACCAAAAGGCGTTAGCGCATATCCCTTAGAATGGGAATGCAGCGAGAGTGAGATTTAGAGATTTTCTGAGGATTAAACCTCTGGAGTTTCTCGAATCAAAGGCGGGTGAGGATACATACGAGTTTATTGATGAAGTTTTGAAGATCATGCAGATCATGGGAGTGACTGGGGAGGAGCACACAAATTTAGCCTCGTATTAGTTGAAAGGGGTTGCAAATATCTGGTTTAGGCAATGGAAGGATAACAAGACAGCTGGAGCGGGTCCTATTGGTTGGGAGGAGTTCCATACCACATTTCAAAATTGGTTCTTCCCTTGTGAGATGAGGGAGATTAAAGCAGCTGAGTATATGAATATAAGGCAGGGTAATATGACAGTCTAGGAGTATGCTTTGGAGTTCACTCATTTGTCTAAATATGCACCAGATCTAATGGTTGATTAGAGAGCTCGGGTGAGCAGGTTTGTGCGCAGAGTAGCGGACTACCTGGTCAAGGATTGCAGGACCGCTGTGCTTTATCAGGATATTGACTTTTCTTGATTGGTTTTGTATCCCAGTAGATGGAGGCGGTGCATCTGAGAGAGAGGGAGGCCAAGAGGTCCAAGACAAATAGTTATGGGTTCTCTTAGTAGAGATTGGGAGGCGGACATTATCAGCAGTCTCATCAGAGGTCATTAGCTCCAGTTCAATCATTGGCCACTACCCTATCTAGACCACAAGGTGATTAAAGGAGGAGAGCCTCAAGTTTAAGGGGCCAGACGAGCGTGCAGGTAGAGCATACCTTTCTGGCCTGTCGAAAGTATTACAAAAGTCATATGGGAGAGTGTTTGATAGGATCAAATATCTATTTCTGGTGTGGTAGATCCGGCCACATGCGCCGAGAGTGTCCCATGGCTAGACAGGGTGATAGTAGAGGCCATGCTTAGGCTACGAGTTAAGCAGCAGCCCCAGCTCAGTAGGATGCATCCACCAGTGCAGGTGGTGGCCAGCGCTAGAACAGGTTTTATGCCCTTGCATCCCGACAGGAGCAAGAAACTTCACCAGATATGGTCACTGGCACGTTATAAGTATTCCACTTTGATGTATATGCATTATTAGATCCAGGGGCTACTTTATCTTTTGTGGCATCCTATGTTGCCAGTAGTTTTGGATTCAGTCCTGAAATTCGATTTGAACCCTTCTTAGTCTCTACTCTAGTCAGTGATTCAGTTAGAGCCCAATGGGTATATAGAAATTTCCCTGCCACAGTCCTTTAGAAAGTAACCTCAGCAGATTTAGTAGAGCTAGCCATGACGGATTTTGATGCTATCCTTGGCATGGATTGGTTACATGCATGTTATGCCTCAGTAAATTATAGAACCCGTGCGGTAGAGTCCCAATCTCCGGGTGAGACAGTGTTAGGTAGAAGGGTAGTTCAGCTGTGCCTGTAGGTCGCTTCATTTCCTAGTTTAAGGATAGAAAGATGATTTCTAAGGGTTGTGTGTATCATCTAGTTAGGGTTAAGGATGTTACATCCGAATCCCTGACTGGATTGCGTGTATCATCTAGTTAGGGTTAAGGATGTTACATCCGAAACCCTGACTATCCAGTCAGTTCCTGGAGTGTGCGAATATCCAGAAGTGTTTCCAGATGATTTACCGGAAATTCCTCCTGAATGGGAGATCGATTTTGGTATTGACCTCCTTCCCGATATGCAACCTATATCTATTCCACCTTACAATATGGCTCTAGCTGAGCTAATGGAGTTGAAGGAGCGGTTGAAGGATCTCTTAGACAAGGGTTTCATCAAACCTTGCAAATCCCCATGGGGTGCACCAGTTCTCTTCTTTCGAAAGAAGGATCGTTCCCTTCGGATGTGCATTGACTATCAATAATTGAACGAGGTTACCATTAAGAAAAGGTATCCCCTCCCCAATATTGATGATTTGTTTGACAAGCTTCGGGGTGCTAAGTTTTTATCCCCTCCCCAATATTGATGATTTGTTTGACAAGCTTCGGGGTGCTAAGTTTTTCTCAAAGATAGTCCTCAGATCCGGATACCATCAGCTTAGGGTTCAGGAGAGACACATTTCGAAGACAGCCTTTAGGACTCGGTATGGTCACTATGAGTTTGTAGTTATGTCTTTTGGGCTAACGAATGCTCCTACAGCTTTTATGGATTTGATGAACAGGGTGTTCAATCCATATTTGGATATGTTCGCGATTGTGTTCATAAATGATATTATCATATACTCTCAAAGCAAGGAGGACAATGCTGCTCATTTGAAGGTAGTGCTACAGACTCTTAAGGATCACTAGTTGTATGCTAAGTTCAGCAAATGCGAGTTTTGGTTAAACTTAGTGGCATTTTTGGGTCATGTGGTGTCAAGTGAGGGTGTACAGGTGGACTCTCAAAAGATAAAAGCTGTGAAGAATTGGCCTAGACCAGTGAGCCCTTTGGATATCAGGAGTTTCTTGGGTCTAGTTGGTTACTACCAGAGGTTTGTCAAAGGGTTTTTTTCCATTGCAACACCGTTGATTAAGTTGACAAGAAGAAAGTGAAGTTTTAATGGTCGGAGGCTTGTGAGAAGAGCTTCCAAGAGTTGAAGACTCGACTCACCTTAGCACCAGTGTTGACCCTACCTGAGGGTACAGATGGGTTTGTGGTATATTGTGATGCCTTGAGGATCGGCCTTGGTTGTGTACTAATGCAGCACGGTAAGGTTATAGTCTATGCTTCCAAGCAATTAAAGGTCCATCAGAAGAACTATCCAACTCACGACCTTGAGTTAGAGGCAGTAGTATTTACCTTTAAGATTCGGAGACACTATTTGTACGGGGCCCATATGGATGTGTTTACGGACCACAAGAGCCTACAGTATGTGTTTACCGAGAAGGATCTAAATCTACACCAAAGAAGGTGGTTAGAGCTTCTTAAGGATTATGATATGAGTGTCCTCTATCATCCGGGCAAGGCTAATATGGTTGAAAATTCTCTTAGCAGGCTTTCTATGGAGAGTGTGACCCATGTAGATGAGGAAAGGAAAGACTTAGTGAAGGATGGGCATCGGCTTGCACGGCTAGGAGTTCGTCTGCTTGACTCGATGAATGGTGGTGCCATTGTTCAAAATGGATCAGAATCTTACTTGGTGACCTAGGTCAAAGCTAGGCAAGACGAAGATCCTATTTTAGTAAAGTTGAAGGAATCCATTCAGAATCAGAAGGTGGAGGTCTTCTCCCAAGGAGGAGATAGTGTACTACGATATCAGGGTCATTTGTGCATACCGGGAGTTGATGACTTGAGGGAGTAGATGTTGCATGAGGCTCATGGTTAAAAATATTCTATACATCCAGGTGCCACAAAAATGTATGGTTACCTACGGGAAGTTTATTGGTGGAATGGCGTGAAGAAGGACATTGCAGAATTTGTGGCTAAGTATTAAAATTGTCAACAGGTGAAGGTTGAGCATCAAAGAACTAGAGGTGTGCTTCAAAATATTAGCATTCCTATTTGGAAATGGTAGGAAATCAATTTGGACTTCATTATGGGTTTGCCTCGTACTTGCCGATAGTATGACTCAATTAAGGTAGTGGTAAACAGGTTGACTAAAGCAACTCATTTTCTACCAGTCAAAACTACCGATTTAGTGGAGGATTATGCTAAGTTGTACAGTCGGTGTTAGTTCTGTTTCATGGAGTTCACTTGTCTATCATATACAATAGAGGTACTCAGTTTACCTCCTAATTTTGGAGATTATTTCAGAAGGGACTTGGTACTCAAGTCCAGCATAGCACAACATTCCACACACAAATAGATGGTCAGGCCAAGCAGATCATTTAGACTCTTGAGGATATGTTGAGATAATGTGTGGTTTATTTCAAGGGTAGTTGGGATGATCATTTACTTCATATCGAGTTTGCATATAACAACAACTACCATTCCAACATTCAGATGGCTCCGTTTGAGGCTCTTTATGGATGGATGTGTAGATCCCCTATTGGTTGATTTGATGTCAGTGAAGCTACATTGGTAGGACCAGACACTATTTTTGAGGCTTTGGAGAAGGTTTAGCTTATAAGGGAAAGGTAGAAAATTGCTTAGTGTCGTCAAAAGTCCTATGCGGATGTGAGGAGGAGGGAGCTTGAGTTTGAAGTTGAGGATTGGGTGTTTCTAAAGGTATCTCCCATGAAGGGAGTGATGAGATTTAAAGAAAGGGAAGGTTAGTCCCCGTTATTTTGGCCCGTACTAAATTGTGAGGCTTGTTGGCAAGGTGGCTTATGAATTGGAGTTGCCCTTTGAATTGGCTTCAGTGCATCCGGTGTTCCATGTGTTGCTTTTAAAGAAGTGCATTGTGATCTAGATTTGGTTGTTTTGGTGGAGAGTGTTGGTGTGAAGGATAGCCTCAGCTATAAGGAAGTTTCGGTGAAAATACTCGATTGTTAAGTTCGGAAGCTAAGAAACACAGAAGTAGCTTTAGTAAAGGTTTTGTGGAGAAATCAACATGCTCTGTGGGAAGCAGAAGCAGATATGATGGCTAGATACCTGCATCTCTTCCCTTCCAGCTCAGTTTCATCTTGAGGTACCAGTTTCCTCCTTAGTACTCTATTTAGTTTCATCTTCAGCTCATGTGCCTAGTTTCTTTCATGTCAATGTATGTATATGTGATTCATGAATTCAGTTCATCTATGTATTCTAGTCTAAAGTCATCCACTCCATTAGTTTTCGGCGTTAAAAGTTCAGTATGTGAGATGTCAGTTATTTTTCCCCAACTTTTCAATATGTTCATTCACATTCGAGGACGAATGTTCCCAAGGGGGAGATATTGTAATACACCAGAAGTGCCTAAGAATGTACTAGGGATTTGAAATGAAAACAGTAGAAAAATCTGAGATTTTTCTCAGAACAATTCGAGGTACGGGTCATTGGTGGGTTTAATGACCCATTGGAGGCACTCGTAGTGAGGGTCTGTAGAAGTAGACTTGGAAGTAATGAGTCGTGGTATGTTTTCGTTGGGAGGATTTCCAGGAAGTGATCAGTGGTGACAACGGATGGAAAGGACGAGTCGTTGTGGCTAGTTAGGACCCGTCTTGTCTAGTCATGGTAGCAAACCTGAGTCTGGAAAATGGAGTGAAACCACAAGTAAGGTAACAAACTGTTGGAGCAAAGGACGAACCATTGTACGCCTCGTTGTCACAAGCAGTGCAGAAATTCCAGATTTTTCATTAAGGGTATTTTCATAATTTCTAAGCTCTAAGGTCCTATGCTACGTTTTTTTATGCTCAGTTATAAGGGTTATAAGGGTGTTAAACCTATTTTAAGCATTTCCACTCTATGCATGCAACTTAGGGCCTTATCATGGAGCTGAAGCTTGAAGAATTTCCCCAATTTCTCTCCAATTTCCTTTGGGCTTTCAAGAGGGAGTGTAAATCAGATTTACCTAGGTATGTGAGGCTATGAATGACAGTTCCTTTCACTCTCATGCTCTAAATTCTTCTCAATTCCATGGATTTCAATTCTAGAATCAAGTTTCACGATCTTATGGGGTTTATCCCAATTCTTGTGAAATTCTCTATGATCTATCCTTTGGTCAATTCCCTTTTGTATCAAATCATGATTTATGATCTATGGGCAGATTTTGTAACTATTTCTGATTATCAATTTATAGTTTCAAATTTTAATTAAATTATGCTGAATTATGTATGCATTGATGAAAAGTCAAGTTATGATTCCATTATGATCTTTATCCTCTTTAGCCCAATTATGATTTGATTTCTTTCAAGTACTCATCATGGATTTATGAATATCATGTATATAAATATTTTACAGGTATGCATAGATTCATGATTTATGAAATTATGACTCTTGGCCGACACACGGGCTCTTATTCATAGAAAATCATGTCTTTCAAGTATGACCAAGTATGTTATGATGTAATTGGCCATGAACTTCATGAATGATTTATGATTTTGATATGAGCCTCATGTGCATGTTTTTGGGAGCAGTTTCTAGCATGAGTAGACCTAGCATTCGGGTAAACCCCCTGGTCTCAAAACTATGTGCCACCTTAGATATATATATATATAGAAATGTTATTGGATCCCCGTGATAGCACATAATGCACATCCATTTCCTGGCAAGCCTGGAATGACTCTTCCCACTTGAGTCTGATAGTTGGGGCATCATGTAAGCTCTATCATGATGGTGTCAGTTATGATGAGTCCTCATTTTTCCTCATGATTTATGCATTTTCATGTTATGTTACTTTGGCTCAAGCTATGTTTTTATAAAGTTTCTCTTAATGATTCTGATTACGAATGAATTATGATTGATTTGAAAACCTTGAGCCCTCATGTTATGTTATGATATTTACTTCACGCTCATGTTGTCCTATTCTTATGAACTATGATGTATTTTTAATTGTCCATTTTACATACCTTGCATACTCGGTACATTCCAAGTACTGATCGCATACTCTATGTTGTAACATTTCATGATATAGGTCCAAGGGATTAGGCACTGCCGCATCATTAGTAATGCTCCCTTCTCAGACCTATCTACCTTGTGTTAGTAGGTCCTCATCCTTCAAGGATATTCAGTTATCTGTAGTTATGTTATTTCAGTTACAGACTTTTGTCAAGCTAGTTGGGGATGATGTTCCATCAGCTCATCAGTTATCTCAGAGGCTATTCAGAAATTATGTAGAAATCAACTTGTCATTGTTGACTCTGTTTTAGATTGATATTTATGCAGACTTCCACTCAAGCATGTTTTATTATATCAGTATCCGCTTATCATATGCTATTAGTTGTTATGTTCATGCCATGGATCGACTTGGAGCCTCTTGGGGTTCCTTGTCCCGTGAATCTATCTGGGCCAATGTTCGGGTTGTGACAACAAACAATTAAACAATATTCAAGTCCCTGGCAATGGTGCCAAAAATTTGATGTCGCCCAAGAGCACGCGGTCGTCAAGTAATATAGGATTGTTAAGTCTAGATATTGTACCCACAAGGACTTGTCAATTTAATCATTATAAGGTTTGTACTTTGATTTCACTAATCCATGAAACAAGTAAAATGAAGATTGGTTTGGAAAATTAAACAACAAAAACTTCAAATATGAAATTAACTAAAACTAATGTAAGCTTGATTGTATTTTGATAATGATGACAGACTAGGTCAATGGCACTTAGTTGGTTTCAGGTTATGTTTTTCGGACATAATCAAAGTAGCATGATTCTTCCTACAATTGTTAGTTGCAAGTTACTATCCCATTTCCTGCTACCATCTGTAGCATCCAAGAACTATTTCATGAACCCTAACGCCTATATCCCTATAGTCGCATGAGAATAATGAAACAATGATTATGCCTACTTGTATTTCAATTAAACGGGGTTGAAGGGTATATTCCTATCCTCTACAACAATTTTTATCCTATCACCAATGGGTTCAAGGGTCTTTGAGTTCCCGTTCTGTATTTATTTTTAACCCTTTCGATTCCCTTTCCCAAGTTCAATTGAAAGCCAATAGATTACTTATAAGGTGATCAGTTTCATTAATAGTAAATTAAAATGAATAAGTACAATCAACCATAAAAGAAGAATCATAACTAAGTTTATTTAGTCTTTCAAACATTCAACTATTCACCATGGCCAAAACCCTAGAATATGAGTTTACCCACTCATAGACAAGCGGAAAAATACATACTTAGTCATCATCATGCGAAAATACAAAAGTAAAGAAGAGAAAACCTGGTTGTAGAACCTTGTCTTCCTTCCAAACTACTTGCAAGCTTTCATGAATGAAATACGGAATAAAAATGAGTAAAGACTGCTTCAAAGTAGTCCAAAACTACTTCAAGAAGTCAAAAATAATGTAACAAATGATCTAAGGCTTATATTTATAGATGAGCCTCTAAATGATGCTTCTGCCCTTTAAGACTTGGCTTTAAAATCAACATTTTCACCCGGGAATGGGTCTGGCACGCCGCCTCTCCTATCTCACCACAAACTTAGTCAAATTTCCAGCAATTTTTAGCTCCAGATAAGGCCTGGTGTGTCGCCCCAGCCATAACACCAGCCTAAGAGTTTTTATTCTGAAGTTTTGGACCTGGTGCGGGGTGCCAGCTATAGCACCAGCCTTAGATTTTTGTTCTGAAGTTTGGGACTTGGTACGGGGCACCAGCCATAGCACCAAACTCGTTAGATCCTCAAATCTTCATGTCTTGCATTATACTAATCCCATTTTACCTAGTTTCTTACTCAAATCAACTCAAATTATTTGTTAGCATTTAAAACACACACATACATGAATTTAAGCATAAATTAAGGATTATGAACTCAAAATATAATCGAATAAGGGTAAAGACATGGCAAATGGGCATAAAAATATGCCCACCATCAGAGATATAAGTAAAACAAGTTTTAAGGGTCATGTACATGTACTAAAGACTGAATCTGTAATGATAAACTTACAATGGTAACTGATATAACTACACTGAACTGAAACTGAAACAGCGAGAGTCTATTAACCAACAAACTCCATTCTGGGCCTTATGGAGCCCAATGTGTAACCCCGATTGAAAGGGTATTTATACCTGCCGTGGGTAAGAACCATGACTTGTGTGATATCACTCGTGAACTCAGGGAGACAATCTCAACTAACGATGATCACTGCATGTGCCCATTGAGGCAAGGAAGACACTCTTACTAGCAAGGATTCCATATTCCTCAGGCTAAGCAAAACATCCTCCGATATTGAGAATTCTTTATCCTATTATGGCAAGTAGTTTTGAGACCTAGGTGCGCTGGAACCTGGCCTACTCGATGCTTAGTACTACTCCCAACTGAACATAAGGATACATGTAAATAGATAAACTAAAGTTGATGTCCTGAGGCTAGTCGGAACCACTTTATCTAACAAGGATCCCAAGAGCCTAAATGACCATGAAAATGCTAATATTGAGGGCTCAAACTGATGTTATGAGACTAGTCAGGGCCACTTTCTAATTAGCAAGAGTCCTGAGAGTCTGAAGAACCATAAACATGCCGATCATACTGAATTCGTGAAAATCATAGACTCAAGTCATAGTGTAAATCATATGTATTAAAGTCATGGTAAAATCATATATTTCAAATGGATCATATTCTCGAAAATTAAGCTAAATCATGGCCGAGTCTTAGATATCATGCTAATATAATATCATGGACATAAATGTAATACCCCAAACTAGACTAAGGATTAGAAATGTGACTAGTAGGAAAAAGGGAAAATTTTTCACAGGATGACTTGTTGTATGTGCAAGTGCTATTTTATAACTTAGTTTAGTCATGTTAGTTAATTTATTTAATTACATTCTCATGTGAATTACTTGTTTTGCGCATGAACTAACCAACATGATTAGCCTTTGTTTTATAGGTGCAATATGCTAAGGAAGGGCTAAAAATTGATGTTCAAGGCACAAGAAGGAATCATGAAGGTGATTGCACATGAAGGAAAATTGACATGCCAAGGGGGAGGTTGGCCACGCTATGTGTATGTCGCGCCCAACGCTATGCCACGTCGCATGGTGTGTGCGCGATATGTTGCCAGTGGATGCCCTGTGCGATGGAAACATGCCACGGTAGGTGCAAGGCACGACTAGCAGCGTGCCGGCTAGGCGATGCACAGATGCCTCGCAAAAGACATGCCAGTGCTGAGAATTCCAATGAAGAGGCGCGATTCCTCCGCACTACGGACCTCCTACTGTGCAAAAGTAGCGTTGCACAGAGCTGTTCAATATCCGGCCAATTTTTTGCAATTTTTCATTTATTATGAATAGGACCCTTAGCTTCTAAAATAATTTGTCATGAAATATTTTTGGAAAAAATGGAAAGGAGCGAAGGGAGAACGAAAGAAACTCTACCTAGGGTTCATAGTCTTCCATTCTCTTTTACCATTCTTGTAAGTACTTTACTTTAAGCATGTTTTTGAGTAATTATATGAGCATGAGTGGCTAAAACCCTTCTTCTAGGGTTGAGACCATATGATATGAATGTAATTGCTTGATTTTCATCTTTGGTTTGAGTTTTCGTTGTTGTTTTGTCTTGCATTCTTAATTATTGTTATTTTTATGCTTGACCACCATGAAAAAGAATTTGTTAAGCTTAGGCAAAAGCTCGAGAGAGTAACCCTTGGTTAGAACGAAAGAATGCAGGGAGCAAGTTCTTGTCTTTACGATAGGATTTGCAGTTAGGATAAAAATTATATCTAATTTGCGTTTCATGGTTAATTAAGCGGGATGATAGCTAGACATGACTTAGAATTGTCATATCACCGCTCATAGAAGTAGTTGTGAAGCTAATTTAGGTTAAATAATTAGAGGTACAAAAGTCCTTATCAAGGGCATAAACCCCATAAACCTCATCCATAGTGTTAAATTGCTCATGAATTAGGATGTCACGTCCCCGCTCAATGATGTAGGTGTGAGACTAGTTTATTGTGCTCAGAGGCTTGAGAGATCATGAACACTACATATTAACTCTGTGAGATAACAACTGAAATTTATATACTTGAACCATTGTGAATTATAGTATTGCATGATTGTAAGGCCTTAACTCTAGATGCTTCTTAGTATTGTCTCCCGATTATTTTGTGATCAAACTAGATTTAAATACCAATCTTCAAAATCTCTAAAACCAAAACTTGTAAAATTGAATATAACACTTGAACTTGAATATTTCGCTAAACTAAGTCCAGTCCCTATGAGTTCGACATTCAACTCATTAAGAGTCGCTGTATTACTTGTACAGCTGCGTACGCTTGTGCGTGCGCTGGGGCGCAACAAGTTTTTGACACCATTGCCAGGGACGGGCGACATTTAGTGAATTTTTAGTTTTTGTGTGATTTTTATTTTTCCCAAGTGTTGAAAAACTTGGTCTTAGTCTGCTTTATTGCAGGTAATAGGTTGTCCTTGCAGAACTGGCAAGGAATAGATAGTTGGTGGAACCTTTGTTGGAGCCTAAACGGCAATTTAATTTGCTCCGGAGAGAAGCTCTAGAGAAGAAGTTGCAGCTCTTACAGAAGCAGATACGACAGAATCCACCAGTTGGGCAGACAGAGTTCTTGCCTGAGAAAATGGCAGCTCGACCAGTTCACAAAGTGGCAATCCCACTAGTGACAAGTGTGCTTTCAATATCTGCAAACCGAAGCCTGGAGGAAACTTTGAGCTTAAATAGAACATGGTGCGGCTGTTACATTCTAGTGGTCAATTCACTGGAATGACACATTAGGACCCACAGTAGCACTTATAGAACTTCTTGGAGATCTGTGACACTTTCGTCCCCACAGTAGTGTCGACTGATCTGTGACTCACCCTCTTTCCATTTTCACTATTAGGAGACGCAAAGAGGTAGCTAAAGGTAGAGCCACCGAATTCCATTACTTCTTGGGATGGCCTAGCAAGGAAGTTCCTCGTTAGATTCTACCCTTCAGGCAAGACTGCCAAGCTCAGAAATAAAATCTTATGTTTCAAGTATTGGCCTAAAGAGAATTTATACTTGTCTTGGGAGAGGTTTAAGTCATTATTGAGGGACTGCTCCCATCACCAGTAGTACAATGAGGTGTTAGCCCACACCTTTGTGGAGAGTCTAGACCCACATATAAAAATCTTGTTAGACTCTGCATCGGGTGGGCAAGCACTAGAGAAGATATATATGAGTTGTACACTTTACTGAACAGAATTGCTCAAGGAAATCTGGAGTGACACATTGAATCATCTAGAGGGGCAGGAAAGAGAGAAACATGGTTGATTGAGGTAGACAATGTCAATGCCTTGGCAAAACAACTAGCGTTAGTGCAGCACCAGATGATGACTCAGCTTAACAAACTGAGTATGAACCAGCCAAAGGAACATGTTAATGAAATTCAGCAAGCTCCTAGCTGGTGTGAAATTTGTGAGAATAATGGTCACAGTGCAGACTCTTACAGGGCCAATCAAAAATCAGTCAACTTTGTAGGAAATGTTCAGAGAGGAAGTAAGAATTATGGGAACACCTACAATAAAAATTGGCAGAGTCACCCAAATTTCTCTTGGGGTGGCAATTAGAGTCAGCTACGAGCAGCCTCAGCATCAGTATGGACAGAATACTGGCCAATCCAGCAGTAGCAATATTGAGGAGATGCTGTAGAAAATCATGGCTACTTAGACCCAGTTGGCAGAGAATCAGGCACAAATGGCTTAAGACTTGAAAAATTAGCAAATGGCCACCAGAAATATAGAAAATTAGATAGGTCAGTTGGCAGCTGCACAACATAATAGACCTCAGGGAGGGTAACCCAGTGATATAGATACAAACCCCCGAAAGGTCAATGCCATCAGTATGAGGAGTGGCAAGCAGTTGGCTGATGCATCACAAAATGAAAGAGAAATGAGGTCCAGCTAGAGCTAGTCAAATAGGGTCCATCAACTGATAGAGAAGATAATCAGAGGGCTGCAAAACACAATGCACAACCATCATTAAAGCTAGCATAGCTGACCACCACCACCATTCCCACAAGGGATTAAGAAGAGCAAGGAGTAAGAATGTTTTAAGAAGTTCTTTGATATTTTTAAAGAACTTCACATCAATTTGCCTTTACTTGATGTCTTGCAGGGTATGCCAAAGTATGCCAAGTACTTAAAAGATGTGGTGGCCAACAAAGTGAGGCTGGTGGATGTCCAGACAGTGGCACTTACTAAGGAGTGTAGCTACAGGGTGATGAGCAAGATGCCGAAAAAGCTCAAGGACCCACGGGAGTTTCACTCTCCCCATGCAAATTGGTGAAGTTGAAATCATAAGGGATCTGTGTGACTTAGGGGCAGCAATAAATTTAATTCCCCTATCTCTATTTAACACCCTAGGTTTGGGAATACCAAGGCCTACAAGAGTAATGCTGCAACTGCCAGACAAGTCAACAGTAGAGCCAGAGGGAATAATCGAGGACCTTCTCATTAAAGTAGGTGAATTCATTATACCAGCCGACTTCACCATTCTTGATTTTAAAGTTGATGATAAGGTACCCCTGATCCCGGGACAACCATTCTTAGCAACTAGAGGAGTTATCATTAATGTGAGAGCGGTTACCCTCAAAATGAGGGTTAATGATGAAGAAGAGCTCTTCAGAGTCTACTAGGAGATCAACCCACCCACACACTACAGAGATCTTTGTAAGATCAATGTGGTCTCAGATGCTAAGTGTGGGGTGGTAGATTCCATAGGCCCACTGTTGTAGGACATGTTGACACTTCAACCCGAGTCTGATAGAGGGAAGAAATTGAAGAAGATGATGGAAGACAAGAGGGATAGGTGGAGGTTGTTACATCTATAAAAAAAAGAGGAGGAGATGGTTCCCAAGAGGGAGCACCTGTTTGAGGATATCCTGAAAAGGATAATCCACGTCATGCTGCCACGTAAAATCAGGTGTTGCTTGGGAGGCAATCCAAGAGTACCACAGGTACACTTTATTTTCAGTTTGTTTGTGATTTTGTTTATTTTTCACTTGTTATTTTTTTTGTTTTGGTTGTTAAGAATAGATGCAATGGATGTCTAAGTACCCACGAAAGTGAAAGCTAAGGAGCATGACAAAAAGATGAGTGTGCGGTCGATGATCCATGTGTTCAAAAAATGAAGAAAAACATGCTATTAGCTAGGCCTATAAGCCTCAGGATGTATCTCTTACCCTTGTTTTAATTGTAATTCATGCTTTGAGTACATAACATAATTTACGTGTTGTTTGAATTGAGCATAATTCACCACCCTTTGGTTTTTCTTTCCGATTCATCTTCGAAGGGGGCACTTTGAATCGAGAAATAAAATTTTTTTGTGTCTATACATAACTTTTTTATTCATAGTTAGGGACTTTTCCTGATGTTGGATGGATGACGACCTTCTTAAGGAAAAATTAGTCGATTGGTTTTTGCTTTTGAACCCTTAGCTGATTGATAGCTTGATGTTCTTGTTGAGTGTTATACATGGTTGTTAGATGCAAGTGGTTTTAATTGAGAAGCATGTTTAGCAATTGTACAACATTGTTTGGGACACTTAGACACTTGAATGTGACTTTATATCCTGAAAGCTTAATTTTGAATTCTTGTGATTAGCTGAGTTAAGAAGTCCACTAAATTTGTTTTAAATTGAGCATGTGCACTGAGTGTGAGGATATTGAATATTCCATGTTGTTGTGTAGTGTCTAGAACTTTCCTTGTGTGTATCCAAAAAGAAATGAGGGATGATTGTGGGAGATGATTTAGGCATTTCTTTGAATGAGCCTAATTCTTATCCCTTGCTTTACCTACCTTGAATATCTGATCCTGGTTAGCCTTATTAAGCCTTTAGCCTATTCTTTTCTATCTACAATAAAAGCTAATCCCCTTTTTCCTATAAGCTTTGAAGTTGAGTCCAAACTCCTAAGTGCCTAAGTGAAAAATGCAAAATATTTGAGTGAGAAGTTGGAAAAACAAGGAAAGTAGTGGTTGTGGAGTTGAAGAAAAGACTAGAGGTGCACATGTTTGAAAATGCATAAGTATGGGTAGGGAGTACGGGAACAAAAGAATGAAAAAGTTTCTTAAGTACTCCTTACTAATAAACTAAATGTGCTTAAAGAAATGGAAAAACAAAAGAGGAAATTGATGAGTGAAAAGAATAAAGGTGAAGTAAGAGAAGAGATGTCCACAATGAAATTGTGATATATTAAAAGAGCAGAGGGAAGATAGTCACTATTATTGGACAAAATAGTACCTACCCGTCCCTTAGCTAATATTACAACATGATAAGTCCTATTTGATCTTACTTTCAGAAATTCATAAATTAGTGAAGTAAAACACGAAGGGCAAGCTTATGGGTCAATATATGTTGCATGTGAATTCTTTGTCAGAGACAGATAAATTCTTATTATATACCCATACATGTTATAATTTGAAAACTTGCAAGTGAAAAATGGGTATCTCTCTTAGGTGAGGGCACATGTTTGATGAATAATAAAATTCATATCAGATTTCTTTATTGGTTAATTTGCATGGGGTATAAAATCCCTCCATGATTCTCTTATGGGTTTAGCTGAATTGATATTAATTTATAATTTCCATGATTGGAATTTTAAGAATTCTTCAAATCTTCATGAAATTATGATTCATTATGGTTCAAGCATGATTAGGGACTTTTAGGGATAGATTTCTTTTTATAAAATTCTATGATTCCATTATGATTTCAATTCTCATAAGCCCTAATTTATGATTTATAATTTATGATATGATTTTCTACAAGAACTCTTCATGAATTTATGAATTTCAAGTATGGATATTTGTTTAAGCATGTACTATTTTCATGATTATCAAGTTTATATCTATGGCCGACTCAAGGGCCTTCTTTCATGGCTAGCTCACGTATTTCACAAATGTTCAAGTATATCATGATCTAAACTAGCCCATGAATTTTATGTATGGTTTCACGATATTTATGCGAGCCTTCAAGTGCATGTTTTTGGTTGTAGTGTCTAGCACCGAGTAGGCCCAGCGTTCAGGTAAACACTGAGGTCTCAAAGCTGCGTGCCAACATAGGTGTATACTCAGGCTTAACCTTACGAGATCCTTACTAGTGATATCACACTATATATCGTTCCTTAGCTTGGCAAGCTTGGGACAGATCTGCCCACTTGAGCGAGATAGTTGGGGCATCATATAAGCTCTATCATGATGGTGTTGGTTATGACGAGTCCTCCCATTGTTCCTTACAATGTTTCTCTTATGATTACGGTTATGACTAATTTATGAACAATTTTTCAAACCTTGAACCCTCATTTTTACCTAACGATTATCACTTCATGTTTTGAATTGTCCTATTCTTATGAACTCTTATGTACTTTATTAGTCCGTTTTACTTACCTCACATACTCAGTACATTCCAAGTACTAACCACATACTCTATATTGTATCATTTCATGATACAGGTTCAAACGATCAGACTCAGTTCCGCTGTTAGCCTAGTTTCCCACAGCTTATTCCAGTTTCCCATTGTTGGTGAGTCCTCATCCTTCAAGGACCTTCAGTTAGTACTGAGTTATGTTATTTTCAGTTTCAAACTTTAGTGAGCTAGTTAGGGATGTTGTCCCATCAGCTCTTCAGACATGTTATAGGCTTATCAAACAATTTGTAGAATTACAGCTTTGTCAGTGTCGACTCTGTTATGATTGACATGTATTCATACTTGTACTTATTCATGATTATTTTATCAGTTTTCTCTTGATGTATGATCTTTAGCCGCTATGTTTATTCCATAGGTCGACTTGGAGCCATTTTTGGTTTTGGTTTTGTGTCTCGATCCAAGGTCTCAGCTCGGGTTGTGACAAACTTGGTATCAGAGCTAAGGTTTAGGTGCATCCTAGGGTGTCTGAAAGTCGCATTGAGTAGAGTATTTTCCATGGCTGTGAAGCGCTCGACACTTATGGGGAAGGGGCTATAAGACGTTTTAGGAAACTTTTCCTTCTTTCGTGATCTATGTCATGCGATGAACTATCTCTTTATCCTTATAACTTGTGCTATACACAATTGTGGAAATATGCCTCCAGATCGAGTGAATGGAAGAAGGAACGACAATGGAGATGGCCATGACAATGATAATCGAGACGGACATCAGCAAGCCCCACCAGCACCAAAAGATCCTATTCATCAAGCAGGTCACTTATGTCGAGTTTAGTGAGACATTTGAGATGTTGGCATAGACGATGACCGCTTAAGTCAATCAGCAGGCGGTGGCTCATGTTCCTCAGAATGAGAATGTAGTGGCTACAAGAGTTCGAGATTTTCTCAGGATGAACTCTCTTGAGTTTCTTGGGTAAAAAGTTGATGAGGATCCGTATGAGTTCCTTGAGGAGATATAGAAGATCACCCATATTATGGGGGTACGGGGGAGGAGAGCACACATTTAGCCTCCTATCAGCTGAAGGGGGTTTCTTATATTTGGTACCATAAGTGGAAGGACGGTAGAGCAGTGGGAGCGGTCCCCATGAGTTGGGAAAAGTTTATGAATGACTTCTTGAAGAGATTCTTCCCTAGGGAGTTGATGGAGGCAAAGACGGCGGATTGTCAACTTGAAGTAGAATAATATAACCATCCAATAGTACTCTTTTGAGTTTACCCGACTGTAAAAATATGCGCCGAAAATGGTTGCCAGAGGGCTCATATGAGCAGGTTTGCAAATGGAGTGTTAGACTCGCTAGTAAAAGAGTGTAGGACCGCTATGTTGAACAATGATCTAGACTTCTCCGAATTGGTCATATACTCCAAGCATATAGAGGCAGATCAAATGAATTAAAGGGAGAGAGAGACCAAGAGGGCTAGGATAGGCAACTTTGGGTTCTCCCAAAAAAGGTACAATGGTGGATATCATCCCTAGTTTTACCAAAGGTCATCGACCCCAGCACCATCGTCAGCTAGTGTTCCATCCAAACCTCAAGGTGATCGGGAGAGCAGGGCATTAGGTTCTAGGAGATAGAGGGAGACGCTGGTAGAGCGCACCTTCCCGGTCTACAGATAATGTGGTAAGAACCACATAGGAGAGTGCCTAGTCGGATCAGATATTTGCTTCGGGTGTGGGAAACATGGGCACATGCGCAAGGAGTGTCTTTTGGCTAGGCGACAATAGGGGTCATGCCCAAACCACAGTTCAGCAGCATATCCATTCTAGCAGGGTCCTCATCGGGTTACGAATCTGTCTTTTTACTGCCTCAATTGAGACCTGTAAGAGGTGCTACTACTAGTACAACTGGCGGTTAGCACCAGAACAGATTTTATGCCCTCTCATCTCGTCAGGGCAGGAGGTCTCTCCAGATGTGGTCACTGGTATGTTATGAGTATTTCATCTTGATATATACACATTGTTAGATCCAGGGGATACCTTATCTTTTGTGACTCCTTATGTTGGTATTAGTTTCGGAGTTTGTCCTAAAATCCTATCAGAACCCTTGTCAGTCTCTACTCCAGTCGGTGACTCTGTTATATCTCGATGGGTATACATAAATTTTCCTGTTATAGCCCTTCAAAAAGTCACATCAACCGATCTAGTAGAGTTAGACAATGTAGATTTTGATGTGATTTTCGATACGGATTGGTTGCATGCATGTTATGACTCAGTGAATTGTAGAACCCATATGGCAGAGATTCGATTTTCGGATGAGCTAGTCCTAGAATGGAAGGGTAGTTCAACTGTACCAGTAGGTCGCTTTGTTTCCTATCTTAACGCCAAGAAGATGATTTCAAAAGGTTGTGTGTAACATCTAGTTTGGGTTAAGGATACAACGTCTGATACCCGCACTCTTCTGTTAGTTCCTATAGTGTGTGAGTATCCAGAGGTTTTTCCCAATGATTTACCAAGGGTCCCTCTCGACTGAGAGATTGACCTTGGTATTGACCTTCTTCCTGATATGTAGCCTATAATTTTCCCTTCTTAGAGAATGGCTCCAGCTAAGCTAAAGGAGTTGAAAGAACAGTTGAATGATCTTCTATATTAGGGATTCATCAGACCTAGCAAGTCTCCGTGGGGTGCACCAGTTCTCTTTGTTCGAAAGAAGGATGGTTCCCTTAGAATGTGCATTGACTATCGACAGTTGAACATGGTCACGATCAAGAACAAGTATCCCTCCCCAGAATTGATGACTTGTTTGAAAAACTTCAAGGTTCTAAGTGCTTCTCAAAGATAGACCTCAGAACTGTATATCATCAACTCAGAGTCAGAGAGAGTGACATCCCAAAAATAGCTCTCAGGACTTAGTGTGATCACTATGAATTCATAGTTATGTCTTTTGGACTAACAAATGCTCATGTAACTTTTATGGTTTTGATTAGCAGGGTCTTCAAGCCATATTTTGATATGTTCGTAATTGTCTTCATAGACGATATTCTCATATGCTCTTGGAATGAGGAGAAGCATGCCACTCATTTGAGGATTGTGCTACAGACTCTTAAGGATCGCGAACTATTTGCTAAATTTAGCATGTGTGCATTTTGGTTAGACTTAGTAGCATATTTGAGTCACGTGGTGTCAAGCGAGGGTGTGTAGGTAGACTCTCTAAAGATAAAAGAGGTGAAGAATTGGCCTAGACTAGTTCAGGAGCTTTTTGGGTGTAGCGGGTTATTACTGGAGAGTTGTGGAGGGCTTTTCCTCCATTGTAGCACCATTAACCATGTTGACTCAGAAGAAAGCTAAGTTTCAATGGTCAGATGCGTGTGAAAAGAGTTTCTAGGAATTGAAGACTCGACTCACTTCAGCCCCAGTTTTGACCTTACCTAAGGGTACCTATAATTTTGTGGTGTATTATGATGCTTCGAGAATCATCCTTGGGTGTGTATTGATGCAGTATGGCAAATTGATTGCATATGCTTCTAGATACCTTAAGACCCATGAGAAGAATTATCCGACTCATGATCTCGAGCTGGCGGAGCTAGTCTTTGCCTTAAAGATTTGGAGGAATTATTTGTATGTGGTGCATGTGGATGTTTTCATGGACCACAAGAGCCTACAATATGTGTTTACTTAGAGGGTCTTGAATTTGAAACAAAGGAGGTGGCTAGAGCTTCTCAAGATTATGACATAAGTGTCCTTTACCATCCAGGAAAGGCCAATGTATTGGCAGATGCCCTTAGTACATTGTCGATGGAGAGCCTGTTCCATATAGAGGATGGGAGGAAAGAGTTTGCTAAAGGATAGAGTTGGTGAAGGATGTGCATCGAATTTCACGGTTAAGGCTTCGCCTTGTTGATTCGACAGATGGTGGCATCATTGTTCAAAATGGGTCCGAATCTTCTTTGGTGACTGAGGCCAAGGCTAGGCAAGATGACGACCCTATCTTAGTGATGTTGATGGAAGTGGTTCAAAATCAAAAGATGTAGGTCTTCTCCCAAGGGGAAGATGGTGTGCTTTGATATCAGGATCCTTTTTGTATTTCGAGTGTTGATGATTTGAGAGAATGAATGTTGCATGAGGCTCATGGTTCCTAATATTCTATCCATCCAGGTTCCACCAAGATGTACATGACCTACAAAAAGTCTATTAATGGAATGGCATGAAGAAGGAAATAGCAGAGTTTGTGGCTAAGTGTCCGAATTATCAACAGGTGAAAGTTGAGCATCAAAAACTCAGGGATATGCTACAAGACATCAGTATTCCCACTTTAAAGTAGGAAGAGATCAATATGGACTTCATCACAAGGTTGCCTCATACCCGCCGACAGTATGACTTTATTTAGGTGGTTATGGATAGGTTGACCAAAGCAGCTCATTTCTTACAGGTCAAAACTATCGGTTCAGTTAAGGACTATGCCAGATTGTACATTTGGGAGTTAGTTTGGTTGCATGGAGTGCCATTATCTATCATCTCAGATAGAGTTACTTAGTTCACCTCTCAGTTTTAGAGGTCATTTCAGAAGGGTCTCGATACTCGGGTGAAGCTTAGCACAACTTTTCACCCTCAAAGAAGATGGCTAGGTCGAGCGGACCATTCAGACTCTCAAGGATATGTTCTAAGCATGTGTGATTGACTTAAAAGGTAGTTGAGATGATCACTTTCCTCTCATCGAGTTTTCCTATAACAATAGTTATCACTCCAGCATCCAGATGGCTCCATTTGAGGCTCTCTATAGGTGAAGGTGTAGATCGCCTATTGGTTGGCGAAGTAGGTGAGGATACGCTGATAGGGACAGATTCAGTTCACGAGGCTATAGAAAAATTCCAATTAGAGAAAGGCTGAAGATAGCCCAAAGCCGTCAGATATCTTATGCGGGTGTTAGATGGAGAGAGCTTGAGTTTGAAGTGGATGATAAGGTATTTTTGAAGGTGTGTCCCATGAAGGGAGTGATGAGGTTTGGAAAGATAGGGAAGCTTAGTCCCCGATATGTTGGTCCTTACAGGATTCTAAGATATGTTGGCAAGGTGGCTTTGAGTTAGAGCTACCAGTGGAGTTAGCTGTGGTACATCCAATTTTCCATGTATCTCTACTAAAGAAGTTCATTGGTGAACCAAACGTGATTGTTCTAGTAGAGAGCATAGGTGTGAGAGATATCCTTAGCTATGAGGAGGTTCCAGTTTAGATTCTTGATCGCCAGGTTCAGAAGTTGAGGATCAAAGAAGTAGCTTCAGTGAAGGTTTTGTGGAATAATCAGCTTATTGGGGGAGCTACGTGGGAAGGAGAAGTAGCTATGATGGATAAATACCCGCATCTTTTACCTTCCAACTCAGTTCCATCATGAGGTATCAATTTCCTCCTTGGTACCCTATTCAGTTTCCTGTCAAGTTCATGTATCTAAGTTCTTTTCATGCTTTAGCATGTATGTCTGAATCAAAACTTCAGTTTAGTCATGTATTTCAGTCTGGAGTCAGTCACTCCATAAGTTTTCAGTTTCAGATGTTCAGTATTAGGGATTTCAGTTCTTTTCCCCAACTTTCTAGTATTCTTAACCCACATTCGAGGACAAGTGTTCCCAAGGGGGAGATATTGTAATACTCCAAAAGTCCCAAAGACTATACTCGAGATTGGAAATGTGACCAGCAGGAAAAAGGGAAAAATTTTCACAAGACGACTCGTTATATGAGTCGCAGTGAGAAAAGTGATGAGTTGTAGGATCAATTGTGGTCAGCATCTACTAAAGAAAGTCCAGTAAAAACCAGTCATGGAACGACTCATGGGTTCATATAATGGGTTGTGGGTTAGAATCATCATTTAGGTCTATGTTGTCAGGGTAGATTCTACATTTTGGGTATCCGTGAGAAGGTGTAGTGAAAGTCGGTGTAGTGACAACAGATGGTCCAATAACCCGTGGTTTGTTGGTATGATCTGTTGTTTGGCCTGTGGTAGAGATTCTTGAAGATATACTTATTGAGTTAGCGGTTATGATGAGAGGATACAATGGGTCATTGTGTTGAGTAAAGACTCGTCTTGTTGAGTCATTGTTCAAATGCTTGAGAACTGAGAGAATGTGGAAGGAAGTAACAAGCGATACAATAAGTCATGGTATCAAGGTACGACTCGTGGTGTAAGTCGTTACTTCTAGCAGTGGGTATTTTTTTTTTTTGCGATATTAGTAAGAGAATTTCCATAATTCCTAAGCTCCTAAGTCCTAAATTACATCGTTTTAAGGCCATAAAGGAGTGTTTCAATGGGGTTTAACCTACTCTAATTTATTCAACCCTCCTCCAATGCATGTAAGTCTAGAAATCTCCTCTCTCAAGATCATCAAGGATTCTTCATCAATCTCAATCTCATCTTCCCAAATTCTCTTTGGGTCTAGAGTTAAAGCTAGAATGTAGCGAACCTAGGTATGTGGGCTTATCAAAAAGGGGATTCTTTCACCCTCATGCCCTTCATCAAGAAAATTCATGATCACCCATTCCTCCAATTCCCATGTTCGAAATTCTAGGAATTTTATTTGGGTTATGAAATCCCTCCTTGATTCTCTTTTGGGTTTATTTGACTTGATATTAGTTTATGATTTCAATGATTGGGATTTTAAGAATTCATCAAATCTTCATGAAATTATGATTCATTATGTTTCAAGCATGGTTAGGGACTTTTGGGGCTAAATTCCTTTTTATGAAATTCTATGTTTCTATTATGATTTCAATTCTCATAAGCCCTAATTTATGATTTATTATTTATGCACTCTTCATGAATTTATGAATTTCAAGTATGGGGATTTTCTCAAGCATGTATGACTTTCATGATTATCAAGTTTAAGTCTATGGACGACTCAAGGGCCTTCTTTCATGGCGAGCTCACGTATTTCATGCATATTCACGTATATCATGATTTTAATTAGCCCATGAAGTTCATGTATGATTTCACAATATTTATGCGAGCCTTCAAGTGAATATTTCTGAGTGTGGTGTCTAGTACCGAGTAGGCCTGGCGTTCAGATAGACAGCGAGGTCTCAAAACTGCGTGCCAACATAGATGTATACTCAGGCTTAACCCTATGGGGTCCTTACTAGTGATATCACGCCATATATCATTCCTTGCCTTGGAAATATTGGGACGGCTCTACCTACTTAAGCGAGATAATTGGGGCATCATGTAAGCTCTATCATGATGGTGTCAGTTATGATGAGTCCTCCCATTGTTCCTTATGATTTATGCATGATCATGTTTATGATACTTGTCTCAAGTTATAATTTACCAGGTTTCTCTTATGATTACGATTATGAATAGTTTATGAACAGTTTTTCAAACCTTGAGCTCTCGTATTTACTCTATGATTATCACTTCATGTTTTGAATTGTCCTATTCTTATGAACTCTTTTGTATTTTATTATTTTATTTTTACTTACCTCGCATATTTAGTACATTCCAAGTACAGACCGCATTCTTTATGTTATATCATTTCATGATACAAGTTCAGAAAATCTGACTCAATTCTGCCGTTAGCCTATTTTCTTACAGCTTATTTCAGTTTCCCATTGTTGGTGAATCCTCATCCTTCAAGGACCTTCAGTTAATGGTGAGTTATATTATTTTCAGTTTTAGACTTTAGTGAGATAGTTGGGGATGTTGTCCCATCAGCTCTTTAGACATGTTAGAGGCTTATCAGACAATTTGTAGAATTATAGCTTTGTCAGTGTTGACTCTATTATGATTGACATGTATTCAGACTTCCACCTATTCAGGATTAGTTTATCAATTTCCGCTTGATGTATGCTCTTTAGCCACTATGTTCATGCCATGGGTTGACTTGGAGCATTTCGTGGTTCTAGGTTCTGTGTCTTAATCTAGGGTCTTAGCTCGGGTTGTGACAATAAATCATAAATTTGAGAGGCTAATCATGAACATATACAACTAGTGGTCATAAAGAGCTTGAAAGACATGAATAACATAATAGAGTTCATATGCAGAATCAAAACCCTAAGACACAAATTTTTAGGGAATCAAAATAGCTAGGGTTTTGGACATAAATTGGGACTCAAGGGTGAAAGAAAACCCAGGGTGAAAGAAAACCCTTTTTGAAGTCCCACATATCTAGTTGAAGAATCCCCTTGAAGAACTTGAAGCTTGCAACACTTTGGAGAGAAATCCTAGTTTTTTAGTCCTGAGAGGAGTAGGGAGAAGAAGAGTTGATGAATGTTTTGGAGTAGAATGAGGGGTTAGGCTAGGAAAACCCCCTTTAATTCATCTCTTAGGAGTCCCAAAATGACTTAGTTTATGAGTTAAAAGTATAGGATGTTATGAAAATACCCTTGAGATCCCATCTGCAAATTTAATCTACTAATGACGACGGACCACCTGACGAGTTGTCACCCTGCCCAATGACTCGTTGGTCCATTCATCACCCTTGAAACCAACATGTCAAATCTCGAATTCTCATCATAGAGTCATCCTAGAGTCCTTCATAATGATCTACTTAGTGAATCGCCACTTAAAGTAATGAATCATTGCCTGACTTATCATCACTGGACCAAAAAATGCCAAACCCAAAAATCATCCCACTTGATTGGTCACTTACTAAGTTGTTAAGTGAATTAGCAGTTTACTTAACAACTCTTTCTTTGGTCTAGTGCAAAATTTATGTTGTTTCTTTTTTCTAGTCCAGAATCTGATCTTAGAAACTTTTGGGCTGTTACACATGTGCATTTGATGATATAATAAGCAATTATGACTTTTTTATTTTGTTATTGATTTCAAAAAATTATAATTAGCTATGCTTTGTAATGTTGTGGGCCCAATATGGAGATGTACTATTTATAATATTTTTGTATTAAAACATGACTTTTGATTTGCAATATCTAGTTATTTATGTAACCACCCTCACAATTGTATTGTGATTCCTATTGTTTTTCCTTGATTGATCATTCCATAACTATATTTATTTGTTTATCACTTAAGGGGATGAGTGACATAAATTTTTGAAATGACCATATATATTTTTTGGAAGATTTTTAGTTTAGGAAGCTAAACTTTTGAAAAGATTGACTAAAATCAATATTTTAGGTTAACAAGGTGGGGTTTGAGTTTTGACAGCTCGGTTAGGCCCAAAAGATGATTTATGACTGAGTTGGGTGATTTGCACAAATCCTAAGATACTCGAAAGTGATTTGAACCATTGAGTTTATTTCTAAATTTTTAGAAAGTTTGAGTCGATCGAGGTTAATATTTGGTCAAGGCAACTTCGAATCGGTGATTTGATAATTTTAACATATGCATAATGTATTTTATGATTAATTTTCACTAAAGATTTGTATTTGAAGAATTTTGGATGATTTTTAGTCTATTCAAAGTTTTTGTTTGTGTTTGGCTTATTGGTTTGCTGTGTTCAGGTGCTAGTGGTTTCTTCTTCACGTTCTTGAAGTGTTGGTCGTATTTCCATAGAAGGAGGAGATCAATGTCTTTGTGATTGTGAGGTGGTGGGCATGTTCGCTAAGAAGGATTTGGGCTTAGTTCGCATTTACAGGGAGGGGACCGCATTCTCAAAGAGTTTGGATCAGATCGCCGAACCGTGTTTGTGAAGAGTAATGCGATATGGACAGAATTAAATTTTCAATTTGAACTTACATTTCTTATTCGATTTTATGAGCTAGAGAGCTTGATTTTTGTAGCAATCTTATTGTTTTGGCTTGGGTAAAATTCTTGATTTTAGCATTTTGTGCTATTTCACTATTTATTTCTTCATTTATTCCGCATTGGGGTATTGATAATTGGGGTTTAAGCCTAAAGTTGAGAAATTATGTTTTGATGATTTGGAGTCCAATTCAGATTTTGATGAAATTTCATATTTGAAATTCATGTATTATGGATAAACTAATTTGAAATAAGAATTTCAATTTTGACCTCAGAATCTCGAGGTCGACTTTTTGACTTGATTTTCAAACTGAAATTTTATATAGAAATATGGGTGTCGATGGATTCGTGTACTCAATTGGAGTATGATTTTGATAGATTGAAAGCATTCTATAGTTGTTTGAAAAGGAAAAAAATGATATTGTTAGGGTTCGTGGCTTGTTTTGTAGCAACCCTGTTGGGAGATGCACTTATAAAACTAAAGCTAATCTAATACATATAATTTTAGAAGAGATTAATCGAAAATATATTCATAATAATTTAGTAATGAAATTATGCCTATGCAAAAAAGGGTGTAAAAGTAATATCTTTTGCTTGTAAAATTCATAAAAATCTTATTTTTATAAAAGGAAGTACGTATGTAAGAGTATCACTTGAAGATGATACCACCCTTTTAAAATAATCAAAGAAAGTAACTAATGAAGTTATATTTCTTATTAAGCACCAATCCAAATTCATATTATTCATGAATTTTCAAACTTGCATATATCAAAGATAAACTAGTTTTTTCTTTGTACATAATTACAAAGAAAAAATGTAAATTTAGTACATCACAAGACTTGAGTTTGAACACCCCTAAAACAACCAAATAAATGACAAAATTCAATTTATAAATTGATGACCTTATAATCCAATAAACCTCCAAAATTACATATAAAAGTTTAATATATGAATCATGTACAAGTCCCATATCCTACAAAACATAGATGTCTATACGCAAATGTGATCTTTATAATAGCTTGAAAAACTTTACTTCAAACGACTATCTTCAATCTCTTCTCGTACATCACCTACGATATAAAACAACTATCATTATGCATAACGCTTAGTGGTGATCTGTTAAGCTTGGAGCCATTAGATTCTCCAATTTTCTTCTAAGTTGTAGGCAACTCAAATGAGACTTATCATATTTTACTAAAAATGTGAAGGTTCTAAGGACAAATTTGAATTACCAAATAGCCATTAAAAGTTATTGGAATTTTTTTTTTACTTTAAACTTATTCATGTAATATTTTGTATAAATGTAAATGAACCTTTCAATAAATAATAAAATAAATAGTAAAATGTAAAAGATGAATTCAACCGTTACTATTAAAAACTGGAGAATGTGAAGAGACCATATACATGTATTAAAATCATCAATCATTATTATTAAAATTTAAAATTTTGAAGAGTCATCATTGCATTAGAAACACAATTAGAGCGCACATTCACCTATTAAAACCATCAATTATTATTATTATTATTAAAATCTTAAGAGTGTGAAGACTTAACATTGCATTATAAACACAATAAAAGACAATATTCATCATATATATATATATATATATATATATATCATACTATACTGAAAATTAGAACAATTAAAGTGAAAAGTTGAAATATTAAAATGTCTATATAAAATTATCTTATATATTTACCCTTACCAGTAAAAACTATTTCATCTTTTTATAATTTTCAAGCAATATGAAACATTGCAGTTATAATTGAAATACCTTTAGTTATCTTAATGAATATTCTCATTTGTCAGAGAAAATCAAGAGATGCGCACGCACCACCAAACCAGTCCCTTTTCCTTATTATCACCTTCGTCATCACACAAAATACCTATTTGATCTCCATCACCATCGGCCATACCAATCGCCACCATTCTATACCACTTTGACAATTTTTTAAACAGCTCCAATGTCACGGCCCGAGCGGAGGCCCAGATCGAGCCACGGGACAATAAACCCAGAGGAACTCCAAGTAGTCCCATGACATGAACATAACATCTAACTAAATCATAAAAGCGAAATATCAACATGATAAAATTAGCGGAAGTCTGAAATAATCATAACACCAGAAATACACACGAATTTGAAGCAGATTACATTCTAAGTCTGAAAAGTCTCTAATACCGATGAGTTGATGGGACAAAACCCCCAACTAACTCTCTAAGTTTGAAACTGAATATTTAAAGAAAACTGACGAGGCATGGTCTTTGGGAAATGAGGACTCACCAACAGATGTGGGATGCTAACTCCTAAAGGCTGGCTAAGGACGAGGCTGTAATACCCCCAAAAGTACCTAGGAGTATACCTGGGAGTTATAAGTTGAAAACTGCTGAAACTGGGAAATTATCTCAGAAAGGGTGACCTAACGACTCGTGGTATCAAAACACGAGTCTTTGTATGCAACCGTGAGGATGAAAAGCTTTGATGGAAATTGAAACAACGAGTGATGTGATGACCCATTGTCGGATATAATGGGCTGTCCTTTGCAGTCGTGGTAAGTTATGGACTTTAGCAGATGGCTTACAATGGGTAATTCAATGACTCATTGTTATCGGTCGTGGTTTGGTTGCAAAAATTTCCAGTGCATATGATGGATCAAAACCACGACTTATTGGGAGCAACCACGAGTTGTTGTAAGGCTCGTGGTAAGAAGGTTTAGTGTTTGTGAAGGGCAAATAACGGTCGATGTAACGATCCATTGTTTCAGAGGATGAGTCTTCCTGTCCATCCGTTGGTCAGACCAGGAAGCAGGTTCCAGCATTGCAAACAACGAGCAACAGAATGGTTCATCTTTAGTTCAAACGACCTATTAGTTCCATCCATTTGTCCAATATGGATAGTTTTCAGGGAAGAGTCATTAAGGGAATTTTTGACTTTTTTATGCTATGAGACCCTAAACTACGTCGTTTAAGGCTCATTTCATAGGGTTTTAAGAGGGGAAAACCTATTCTAAGCTAATTCATTCCATGCGTGCAAACATAAGAGTTTGAAGAGAGGATTTAGTGCAAGTTTTGAAGATTGCCATTGGAATCTCATCTTGAGCAATTAGAGAAGTGGTAAAATCATCCCTTCTAGGTACATAGAGTTATGAGTGGGTGTTTTATTCCTCACCCATGCCCAAATCTCTAGCTAAGTGTGAGAAATTTCTATGATCAAGTTATTGGGTTTTTGCCCAATTGCATAATTCTTCAGTTTCTATACATGCGTACAATTAAATTATGTTTCTATTGATGATTTGTGAAGCTTGGGCAGATTTTATATTATTTTCAATTAAAAATTATGTTTTCTAAATTATTAGATTTAATGCCCATGGATGAGAAGTTCATGAAAGAAGATAATGATGACAAATGTATGATGATGATGAGATTTGATGATGAAAAGCATATTTCTAAAGCTAACCATGATTATTATATTTTTTTCAAAATAAATTGAGTAGATCCAAGCATGATAAAGTTTTGGGAAAGGCCCTTATATCAAGTATGACGATGTAGTATCTCTAAAGTAAGCTTACCACATAGTTTTGGAGTAGATGCTTCCACTTATATTTCAGCTTGTAGCATGATTCGAAATAAATCTTCTCATATGCATGAATTCAGAATTGAGATGTATGTATTATTGAGCTTCATTTTCATACGATGTCAGTTCTATGAATGATTTCATTATTGAGCTTTGTCAAATGACAATATTGAGCTTCGTTTTATACGATGTAGAGTTTATGCATGATTCCATTTTTGAGCTTCGTCAAGAGATGGTGTTGAGCTTCGTTATTTATGATGTAGAGCATCATGTTTTGGGAGAAGAGTCTAGCACCGAATGGGCTAAGGGTCGATCACCCTATTCCCAAGAACTAAGCGCCAATGTAGGTTGATACTATTATGTTATTGGAACCTCCTTTGTGAGCTATCCCCAGCCCTAATGGCCCATGAGCTTGATATCGATTTCATGGTAGCGTCCTTAGCGCTGCCAAAGTTTGGGATGGCTCTTCCCATTTGTGTGTGATAGTCTAAGCTCTATCATTGTATGTCGGCTAAATGATGAGTCTCCCATTGTTTATATGATTTTTATTTGCATATTTAACTCATGATTATAATTTTTAAGCATGCATGTGCTAAAATCAAGGTTTGACTTATTGCTCACCTTTTCTATAAATGTCATATTTCAGCTTTGAGTCACGCGAGTTAGTTATGATGTTATGAAGCTATGCATGGTCTTATTATGAAAAGATTACGATTTCAAGATGAATGCATGTAGTCCTCCCTCTTAGATTCGAAAGCTTATGATATGTTTTAAATTATTTACTTTACTTAAGCGGTTTTTACTTACCTTGCATATTTGGTACATTCCACGTATTGACCACATACTTTCAATATTGTATCATTTCATGATACAGGACCCAACTCCCAGGATCAACCCCGCTCGTAGTCAGTTGTCAGAGTTAGCACCTACTTGGTAGGTGAGTCCTCATCCTTCGAGGGCTAGACTTTCAGTTTTCTTATGTATTTTCAGTTTGAGTAATTATTGAGTTAGTTGGGGTCTTGTCCCGTCAACACGTCTAGATTAGAGGCTTTTCAGACTTTGTACGTGTTTAGCTTCAGATGCTTATTCTGATGTTATGTTGAGTTAAGACTTCCGCTGAGTTTATATTGATGATTCCTTCCATTTATCGAATGAGTTAGATGTATGCTTATGCCATGGGTCGACTTGTGGTCTCTCGGGGTCCCTTGTCCCGTGTCTATGATCCGGGCCTCCAATACAAACTTGGTATCAGAGCAATAGGTTGAAGTGTTCTAGGGTGTCGGAAAGTCGCGTAAAGTAGGGTATTTTTCATGGGTGTGAAGCATGCCACACTTATGAAGAAGAGGCTATGAGACTTTTAGAAAATGTTCCTTTCTTTCATGATCTATGTCGTGTGACGAAAAGTCTTTCTATTGTTCTAATTTATGCCATTCGTGATTGCAAAATCATGGCTCCTCAAAGAATGAATGGAGGAAGGAATAGAGGTGGTGAAGGCCACGAGGATGGAAATGGTTATGGGTATCATCCAGCCCCACTAGATTAGGAGCCTCATGTACTGGATCCAGCCGCTCATGCTGAGTGCCGAGCCGCTATTTAGATTCTTGCGCAGGCCTTGACCGCCCAGGTCAACTAGCAAGCCATTATGCATATTTCGCAAAATGGCAATGCAGCGGTGGCTCGAGTTAGAGACTTGTTGAGGATGAACCAACCGGATTTCTTTGGGTCCAAGGTAGGTGAGGACCCGCATGATTTCATTGATGAGACTATCAAGATTACCCAAGTCATGGGAGTGAGTAGTGTTGAGTGCGTAGAGTTGGCCTCCTACAAGTTAAAGGGGGTTGCACATATCTGGTTTTGCCAATGGAAGGATAGCAAGGTCGTAGGAGTAGGTTCGATCACGTGGCAGGAGTTTTAGATTGCGCCCTAGATCAGTTCTTCCCTCGAAAGATAAGGGAGCTGAAGATAACTGAGTTTGTAAACTTGAAGCAGGGAAGGATGACAGTGCAAGAGTACTCCCTTGAGTTCACTCGCCTATTGAAATATTTCTTGGAGTTAATGGCTGACTAGAGGACGCGGGTGAGTAGATTTGTGCATGGTATAGTAGGGTATTTGGAAAAGGAGTGCCAGATTTCTATGCTTCACCAAGATACGGACTTCCCTCACATAGTCTTGTATGCCAAGCAGATGGAGGCGGCACATTTGAGAGAGAGGGAGGCCAAGAGGGCTAGGACCGAGGATCACAAATTCTCTCAACAGAGATTCGGTGGTGGACACCGACAGTAGACTCACCAGATATCATCAGCCCCGACATTTTCAGAATTGAGCATGCCATCCAGACCTAGACATGATCATAGAGGGCGAGCAATAGGCTCGAGGGGTCAGAGCAACAGACCCGCATATTCTAGCATCCCAACTTGTCGTAGATGTGGTAGGGGGAACACAGACCAGTGCTTGGCAGGTTCAGGTGTTTGTTTTGGGTGTGGGCAGCCCGAACACATGCTTCGAGATTGTCCAGCTGTGAGGTAGGATCAGATTGGGGGCTGAGGCCCGCTTCTAGTTCAGCAGCCCCTCCCGCATGCTCAGCACATTAGGGGGAATCTACTAGCATAGCTGACGGTCAACGCCAGAATAGATTCTATGCGTTAGCTTCCCGTTAGGAGCAGGTGGTCTCCCCCGATCTGATTACTGGTATGTTGCGAGTTTTTAATATTGATGTTTATGCTTTGCTAGATCCGGGGGCTACCTTGTCTTTTGTGACACCATATGTGGCCAATAGCTTCAGAGTCAGTCCCATGTCTTGTCAGAGCCCTTCTCAGTTTCCACTCCAGTAGGTGACTCAGTTATAGCTAGACGGTTGTATAGTTCCAATCTCAGTCCTTCATAATGTCACCTCAAAAGACTTGATAGAGTTAGTCATGTCCGATTTTGATGTTATTCTCGGCATGGATTGACTATTTTCATGCTATGCTTCAGTTAATTATAGAACCCGAGCTGTAGAGTTCAGATTTTCAGGTGAGCCAATCTTAGAATGGAAGGGTAGTTCAGTTGTGCCTGTAGGTTGACTCATTTCCTTCCTTAAGGCCAGGAAGATGATTTCTAAGGGTTGCATGTACCATCTAGTTAGGGTTAAGGATATCAAGTCCAAAAACCCGACTATCCAGTCAGTACCAGTAGTACGTGAGTATCCAGAGGTCTTTCCTGATGATTTTTCAGGTGTTCCTCCCGAACGGGAGATTGATTTCGGTATTGACCTTCTTCCTGACACGCAACCTATATCTATTTTTCCCTACATAATGGCTCTAACTGAGCTAAAAGAGTTGAAGGATCAGTTGAAGGACCTATTAGATATGGGTTTTATTAGGCTGAGTAAGTCTCCATGGGGTGCACCAGTGTTATTTGTCTAGAAGAAGGATGGTTCACTTCGGATGTGCATTGACTATCGACAGTTAAACAAAGTCACCGTTAAGAACAGGTATTCCTTACCCAGGATCGATGATCTGTTTGATTAGCTTCAGGGTTCCAAGTGATCCTCCAAGATTGATCTTAGATCCGGGTATCATCAGCTCAGGGTTCGGGAGTGTGACATCCCGAAAACCGCTTTCAGGACTCGGTATGGTCACTACGAATTTGTTGTTATGTATTATGGACTAACCAATATCCTTGCTGCTTTTATGTATTTAATGAACAGGGTGTTCAAGGATTATTTGGATATGTTCGTGGTTGTGTTCATTGATGACATCCTTATATACTATCGGAGCGAGGAGCATCCCGCTCACTTGAGAGTGGTGCTTCAGACCCTCAAGGATTGTTAGTTATATGCAAAGTTCAACAAGTGTGAGTTTTAGCTGGACTGAATTCAGACATCACATACATATATAATATCATAAAACAAACTTGCACGCATGAACGGAACATGAAAAACTAATTAGAGGGTTAGGGAAAAAACTGATACCTCAAACTGAAACTGGGTCGGTAGGGAACAAGTGGGGGTATTTAGGCATCATATCTCCTTCAACTTCCCACATAGCTCCCTCAACATGTTGATTTCATCATAACACCTTTACTGAAGCTACTTCCTTGTTCCTCAGCCTTAAAACCTGACAATCTAAGATTGCAACAGGAATTTCTTCATAATTGAGGCTATCCTTCACGCCAACACTTTCCACCGGAACCACCAAGGCTGGATCTACCATGCACTTTTTCAAGAGCTATACATTAAATACGAGATGAACGGAAGCCAACTCTGAAGGTAACTCTAACTCATAAGCTACCTTACCCTCTCATCTGACAATCCGGTATGGGCCAATATAACGAGGGCTGAGTTTCCCTTTCTTTCAAAATCTCATTACTCCCTTCATGGGAGATACCTTCAGAAATACCCAATCGTCGATCTCAAACGCAAGCTCTCTTCTCCTCACATCCGCATAAGACTTTTGGCGACTTTGAGCCATTTTCATCCTTTTGCTTATTAACTAAACTTTCTCCACAACCTCATGGACTAAACTTGGACCCACTAATGAAGCCTTATTGGATTCAAACCACCCAATGGGCGATCTACACCTTCGCCTGTAAAGAGCCTCGAACGGTGCCATCTTAATGCTGGAGTAATAGCTGTTGTTGTAGGCAAAGTCAATAAGAGGCACATGCTTATCCCAACTACCCTTGAAGTCAATAATACAAGCTCTTAAAATGCCCTCAAGAGTATAGATAGTCCACTCCGCCTAACCATTTGTTTGCGGATGAAATGTCATGCTAAGCTTGACCTGGGTGCCAAGTCCCTTTTGAAAAGATCTCCAAAACTGAGAGATGAACTGAGTACCTCTATCATAATGGACAAGGGCACTCCATGCAGTCTAACCAACTCTCGGATATATAACTTAGCATAATCTTCTGCTGAATCGGTGGTTTTAACCAGTAGGAAATGAGAAGCCTTGGTCAACCTGTCCACTACAATCCAAATGGAGTCATATTGTCTACAAGTGCAGGGTAAACCTGTTACAAAGTACATATTGATTTCTTCCCACTTCCAAGTAGGAATGCTGATATCTTGGAGTACACCCCTCGGTCTCTGATGCTCGACTTTCACTTGTTTGTAATTCGGGCCTTTGGCTACGAATTCTGCAATATCCCTCTTCATGCCATTCCACCAGTAAATTCCCGCAAGGCATGATACATTTTGGTGGCACCTAGATGGATAGAATATTTGGATCCATGAGCCTCATGCAACATCCAACTCCTCAAATCCCCCACGTTCGGAACACATAAGCGACCATGGTACTGAAGCACACCATCTCCCCCTTTGGAGAAGACTTCTACCTTTTGATTTTGGACAGCTTCTTTCAACTTTACAAATATTGGATCTTCATCTTGTTTAGCCTTCACCTCCGTTACCAAGGACGACTCTGACCCGTTCTGAACTACTACCCCACCATCGATCGAACCAACTAATCTAACTCCCAACCGTGCAACTCGATGTACCTCCTATACTAGCTCCTTCTTGTCTTTACTCACATGTGACACACTTTACATAGAAAGTCTACTAAGGGAATCTTCTACCATGTTGGCCTTACCAAGGTGGTAAAGGACACTCATGTCGTAGTCCTTAAGTTGCTCCAACCACCTCCATTGCTGAAGATTTAGTTTCCTTCTATGTTAACACATATTGTAAGCTCTTGTGGTCCATGAATACATCTACATGAACCCCATACAAGTAGTGTCGCCATACCTTCAAAGAAAATACCACCATGACCAACTCAAGATCATGGATTGGGTAATTTTTATCGTGAACTTTTAGTTGTCCGGAAACATATGCTATGACTTTCCCATGCTGCATCAATACACATCCCAGTCTAACTCTCGAAGAAGCATAATATACAACAAAGCCATCGGTACCCTCCAGTAAAGTCAATTTCGATGCTGAAGCGAGTCTGGCCTTCAATTCCTGGAAGCTCTTCTCACAAGCCTCTGTCCACTGAAACTTCACTTTTTTCTGAGTCAATCTAGTCAGTGGGGCTTCACTAGATGTGAAACCTTCCACGAACCTCTGATAGTAACCTGCTAAGCCCAAAAACCTCCTGATCTCCGAAGGGTTTACTGATCTGGGCCAGTTCTTTACCGCCTCTATTTTCTGGGAGTCCACCCTTATACCTTTGCTTGACACTACATGTCCCAAGAATGCAACTGATTTCAGCCAGAACTCACATTTGTTGAACTTGGCGTATAGCTAGTTATCCTTGAGGGTTTGAACTGCTACCCTCAGCTGTGCGACATGTTCCTTCATGCTCCTGGAGTATATTAATATGTCGTCAGTGAACACGATCATGAACATGTCCAGATATGCCTCAAATACCCTGTTCATTAGATCCATAAAAGTTGCAGGGGCATTGGTTAATCCAAAAGACATAACAACGAATTCATAATGGACATATCGGGTTCTGAGAGTAGTCTTTGGGATGTTGGTCTCCCTAACCCTGAGATGGGATACCCGAACCTAAGATCTATCTTGGAGAAATATTTGGCACCTTGAAGCTGATCGAATAGGTGATCAATCCTGGGTAAAGGGTATATATTCTTGATGGCGACCTTGTTCAACTGCCTATAATCAATACACATCCGAAGAGAACCGTCTTTCTTCTGGAAGAACAAAATCGGGGCACCCTATGGCGACTTACTCGGTCTAATGAAACCCTTATACAATAAATCCTTCAATTGCTGCTTTAATTCTTTTAGCTCGATTGGGGCCATTCGGTAGGGAGGAATTGATATGGGCTGCATGTCGGGTAAAAGATAAATCTCAAAATCAATCTCCCTCTCAGGAGGAACACCGGGTAGGTCATCTAGAAATACCTCGGGATATTTAAATACCACAGGGACTGACTGAATGGTCGAGGTCTTGGAAATGACATCCTTAACCCAAACCAAATGGTAAATACAACCCTTGGAAATCATTTTCCTATCCTTGAGATAGGAGATAAAGCGACCTACAGGTACTGCTGAACCACCCCTCCATTCTAAAATTAGTCCACCTGGAAATCAAAACTCCACTGCTTGAGTTCTACAATTAGCAGAAGCATAACATCCAAACAACTAATCCATGCCCAAGAAGATTTTAAAATCATTCATAGCCAATTCTACTAAGTCTGCGGAGGTAACCTTATGCAATACTGTAATGGGGCAACCTCTATATACCCGCCTCGCTATGACTGAATCACCAACCGAAGTAGATACAGAAAGTGGTTCTGATAAAATTTCAGGACTTACTCCAAAGTGACTAGCAGTGTAAGGTGTCACAAAAGACAGTGTAGCTCCCAGACTAACAAAGCATAAGGATCAATATTAAAGACTCGCAACATACTCGTAACCACATCGGGAGAACTCTCCTTCTCCTGTCGAGAGCTAAGTGCATCAAATCGGTTCTGGCGCTGGCCGCCAGCTGAACTAGTCGAAGCACCCTGTTGAGTCTGATGTGCCACTGAATGGCTGAACTAGCTACTGAAGTTTGTGCTCCACCACCCCCTGACCTAGCTGCAGGGCAATCCCTGAGTCTGTGTTTGGGTTTGCCACACCCGAAACAAGCATCTGAGCCCACCAAACATTTCCTTGGGTGATTATTGCCACAGTTAGCATAAGATGGAAAAGTTCACTCTGTGCGCATGCTATTCTGACCACTTGAACCTGAGGCCCTGCTCCTCTGATCGACTTGAGGCCTGGATGGGGTACTGGCTGATGATGGCGCTGATGTAATGGACCTGTGTTGGGACTGCTAATGAGGCCCACCCCGTGGCCTCGGCATGGAGAACCTGTGACAATCAGTTCTGGCCCTCTTGGCCTCTCTCTGCCTCATATGAGCTGCCTCCATCTGCTGGGCATACAAGACTATCCGTGGGTAGTCCATATCCTAAAGAAGCATGGCTGTTCTGCAGTCCTTGTCCAGATACTCGGCTACTCCCTGCACGAATCTGCTCACCCGCACCTTTTGGTCCATCACCAACTTCGGGGAATACTTTGATAGGCGAGTGAACTCAAGTGCATATTCTAGAAATGTTATCTTTCCCTATTTGAGGCTAAAAAACTCGGCTGCTTTCAATTCCCTCATCTCCCGAGGAAAGAACCTGTCGAGAAAGGCCATGTGGAACTCACCTAGCTGATAGGGCCCGCTCCCGCTGCCCTACTGTCCTTCCATTGCTTGAATCAAATATAAGTGACCTCCTTCAGCTAATAAGAGGCCAAGTCAATGCACTCCTCATTCATCACCCCCATCACCTGAGTGACCTTCAAGATCCCTTCAATGAACTAGTGTGGATCCTCGTCCACCTTTTCCCCTGTGAACTCGGGAGGGTTCATCCTCAAAAAGTCCCTAATCTAGGCTGCCACTGCATTGTCGTTCTTTGGAATATGCGCAATAGCCTGCTGGTTGACCTGAGCGGTCAAGGCCTACCCCAACATTTGAATAGCTGCCCGAAACTCAACGTGGGCATTTGGCTCTGGTGCCTGGAAGTTCTGAACAGGTAGGGCTTGTTGACGCCCATTATCATGGCCACCCTCGTGGCCTTCATCATTTTTTTCCTCCTTCCGTTTATCCTTCTGGGAGCCATAATTTTCTGCAATCACGAATAGCATGAATTAGAAGGATGGAGAGATTTTCACCGCACGACATAGATCATGAAAGAAGGAAACATTTTATAAAATGTTTAGTAGCCTCTTCGTCATAGGTGTGGCATGCTTCACACCTATGATAAAGACTCTACCTAACGCGGCTTTCAGAATCTCTAGGACACATCTGAACCTATTGCTCTGATACAAAGTTTCTCATGACTCAAGAGTACAGTAGGATCGTAGACATGGGACAAGGAGCCCTGCGAGACCCCAAGTCAACCCATGGCATGAGAATATTACTAATTCATTTACATGAGACGGAAATCTTAACTTAATAATCATGAACTAACTGAAATCATAACATGAGTTATAAGAAACAACAATACATGATCCAAACATAAATGGCTGAATACTACAATAGGTCTGAAAGCCTCTAATCATAACAGATGGGTTAAAGGGAAAAAACCCCAACTAACCCCAACATTTATGAAAATAAAAAAATAGACACGATCTGAACATGAAGCCCTCGAATCATGAGGTCTCACCACTGAAAGCTGATAGCAGAATTGAGAGCAAGCTAAGAGTGATGCTAAACCTGCGAATCGGATCCTGAAAATATGCGGGTCTGTACTTGGAAGGTACTGAGTATGTAAGGTATGCAAAACAATACCTAAAAACATAAAAGTTATAGGAGTGGGGACATCATGATCATAATACTAAAATCATAAGTATATCGTAAGGCTCATGATTTCTAAAATATTCGTAAACCTGTCATAGTCGTAACATGTGAGAAAAATATTTCATAAAACATAACTTAAGCCAAAAGAACATAACCATACAAGCATTAAAACCATGAGGAAAAAAGGGAGATTTCTACAACCAACATAACCCATATAAGCATATATGGAGCCCGACTTGTAAACCTAGTCGGGAGATCGTTCATACCTTGCCAAAGATATCAACCATGAAATGCATGATATCACTCGTGAATGCCCCGTAAGGCATAACGGACAGGCACTGAGGAGGTCCCAAGCATAACCTACGGTGTCACCTAGTTCTGAGATTCAGGGCATAACTTAGACCCTGAACCTACTCGGTGTTAAGTACTACTCCCAAAACATGCAACGTGCATATAGAAATTCATACATGACATGCATGCAAGTTAAATCGTGAGAATCATATCATGGTTGAGAATCCGTAATACCAGCCATGGAATTGGGCTCGTGAATCGGCCAAAATCATAGGTCATAAATCATAAGTGACATGTGGGCATTGCCCATAATTTCAATCATGCTTGAAATGCTTAAATTTATGGGAACATGATCATAATAACATGAGTGGTTGAAGACATGCTTAAAATTCAAAAATTCGTATTCTGCTTGCGGAATCATCATGACCATGAACTTTACTAAAAATTTCTCATGATTGAGCATTTATACTTTTAGGGGGGTTAAATCATAAAAAAATATTGAATAAACAAGTAAAATCAGCCCAATAAATTCTAAATCCATATCTTAGGGATACCGCAACAAGCTCATTTCAAATTTTAAGGAATCGTGCAATTTCATAAAGAGCCATAAAGTTTTGGTAACTTCAAACATAGAATTAGGGAGAAATTGGGCATGGGTAGGGACTAAAATATCCATTCAAAATTACACATACCTAAAATTACGTGATTCTTAACCCCCTTGTAAAGCTCTAGGTGGAAACTTGAAGAATTGAAGAAGAACACTTGAAATTCCTCCTACTCCCTTTTCTAGTTCTTGAAAATGCCAAAATGAGTCTTACCATGAATTTTTCCTCCTTGAAAGACCCTGTCCCTACCTCAAAACGACGTGATTTATGGTCTAAAAGCATAGAAAATTCGAAATTGTCCTTAATGAAATTTCCCTAAAAAATAGTTTTGGCCCCGACCACGAGTCATACCACGAAGTGACGACTCGTGGTCACTTCTTGTGGTCACCTCTCCACTTTTCAATCTTCTCAATCTGGCCATGATTTGCATACCACGACTCGTAACATCCTACAGGTGGTACTGTCATTCGTGGTACCATCCACCCATACCAAATATGACTTAACCACAACTTCTCACCACGACTCATTGCTATATCCTACGAGTCATACCATGACCCGTGAGGACTCACTCTGGCACCACTGAAAATTTCACCGCGATTCCTAACCACAAGTCATACCTACATGCAACAATTTGTAGGACTACTCGTCGTACGACCTCAGGCTCCCGATGTTCATCACGACTCGAGTCACGAGTCATAGGCCCTCACCACAATTTGTACCTTGAGTCATCCTGGCAGAAAATTCCAAGTTTTTTGCAATTTTCAACTTCAACTCCCAGGTCTATTCTTAGCCTTTTCCGTTGTATTACAGATACACTGGCGACCCACGAATTGGATTCGGCGGTTCGCCGGTGTCCCCCCGATTCTTCAGTTCAACACTCATCTTTCTGCTTTGGGCTCCCTTATCTTCAGTGATCCACATTTCGGGACCGATGGCTTGCCGGTCTCTCGCCGATGCTCCCCTCATGATTTGCATCTCACTTTGCTTCTCATTTATCAAGTCCTACACAAACGAAAACAACAAAAACATCAAATAATTCAATAAAAACTTAGGTCGCCTCCCAAGAAGTGCCTTATTTATCATCGTGGCACGACGTAGTCCTTTTTCTTTCAGTTCTCCATTTCGGATGGCTCATCATCCGCTTTCGTCTCTTTCAGTTTTACTCCCTTATCCTCGTCATCATTTTGCAGTACTCCAATCACCTTGCATTCAGATGGAGTTCTGGCTAATAGGCATACTTTGAAGGTGACTTCCTTACCCCCAACCAGAAATTTTAACTCTCCCAGCTACACATCTACCACTGCTCTCTCAGTAGACAACAAAGGTCTTCCCAAAATAATGGGAACTTCCACATCCATTTCATAATCCAGAATAACAAAATTAGCTGGGAGAATAAACTTATCAACTCGCACTAGCACATCTTCTAGCACCCCCACATGTCTTTTGATTGACCTATCTGCCATTAGTAGCCGTATCGATGTTGGTTTCGTGCTTCCGAGGCCTAATTTCTTGAAAATGATCAGGGGCATCAGATTTATACTTGCACCAAGATCACATAGAGCCTTCTTAAACACACAAATCCCAATCATGCATGGAATTGTAAAAGCTCCGGGGTCTTCCTTTTTTGGGCAAGGTTTCTCATCATAACTGCACTACAATAATTCATTTTCTCTTCATTTCCAGCATCAACCACCTTCTTCTTTTCCAGCAAGTCTTTCATAAACTTGGCATACCCAAGCATTTGGATCAAAGCGTCCACTAATGGTATGTTTATGGACAACTTCCTAAACATGTCCACAAACTTCTTCTTGGTAAGCCGTTGTGGATATGGTGGTGGAAGTCTTACTTTAGCACTATGATCAACCGGGGCCTTCGTGCCCGCTTCTTCATCATCCACTTGAATGTGGGCCTCATAATCCTTTTCCTCTGTTTCTTCTTTATCCTTTTCTTAATTTTCCAAAATTATTGGCATTTTATCACCCTCATCTTTGTCAACCACCTTCGGGTTCTCCACCTCACTAGGCTTTTCTCGTACATCTCCAATCCTCTTACCACTTCGAGTGACAATAGCCATACAATGACCATCTTTTTTTGGATAAGGCATTGTATCACTAGGTAATGTTCCTTTCATTCTCAGGCTTATTTTGGCTGATAGGTGATTCATTTGAGCTTCCAAGTGCTTGATGGTTGCCGAGTGTGAACTTACTGTTTGAGTGAGGTTAGACATCTCCCCTCTTAATTCTTTCACTCCACTTTCGGTCAACTCCACCTTCTTCAAAACTCTTGAGAGCATGTCTTTGATATTGGAGCTACCCGCATCACTTACTCCTGGCTGGTTTTGAGGATTTCCACATTTAGGAGGTGGAATGTATGGATTTGCACTTCGATAGTAATAATCACCTTCTTGGTTTGGCTCTCTATTGTTCCACATCTCATTCCATTCGGACCATCCTTGCTGTTCATGATTTCTCCAACCTTGGTTATCATCCCTTGGGCGCCTCGGGCCTTGGATTGCTCTTTGAAATCCAGGTCGAGGCTCTCCCATTTGGTTACCAATATATTGGAACTCTTCATCATATCTTGGTGGTGAAGGCTCTCTTTTATATTTCTCGAGACCTTGCATTTCCATAGCATTCACCACCTTCAGACCTGCTTCCATCACATGCTTGGTCATCACTTCTAATTGTGTCATCATCTTGGCCAGAGTCTCATCCCGCTCATCATCCCAATTCCAAAAGTTCGCTGCCAATTCACTTGAGTTGATCTCATGAGTGGATACACTCGTCTTCCTTGTGTGCCAAGCCTATTGGTTTTTGTCATTCGGTCACGGAGAGCTTTTTCTAACCCATAAGTTTGGTCTATTATTAATCCCCCAGCTAAGTTATTAGCAACAAATTTGTTGATTGAATCCAGGGCCTTATAGAAACTTGTGAGGAGCACTCCGTCCGGTAATCCATGATTTGGGCACAGAGCAACTTTCTTCTTAAACCTCAACCACGCCTCATGCAGACTATCCTTGTTCTTGTCGGAAGTTTGTGATATCATCCATCAGTTGTAACATCTTTGAGGGAGGGAAAAACAGATCTATGAAAGCCTTGGTCAACTCTTGCCACAAAGTAATGCACCACGGAGGAAGTTCCTCCAACCACATTGTTGCTTCTCCTGTCAATGAGAAAGGGAAGAGTCTCAGCCTGATTGACTCTTGACTAATGTTTGTGATGTTGAAGGGCTGGATAATTTCTAGGAAATTCCTCAAGTGCCAATTTGCATCTTCACTTTCCTTTCCACCAAAAAGCCCTTTCATCTGCAACAAGTGCAACATGGTGCTAGTAGCATAGAACACTGCACCCCTACTGTCGGTGGTAGGCAAATGGAACCTTCAACTTCCGGCATCACCGGATTATATTCTTCAAGTTCCATGTTCCCCTCTACTTAGCTATCTCTTGCTTGGAAGTGATGGCTCATGAGGTAGTAAGTTCCTAACAACAAGGCGGAAAATCAAATCAAGTAACTATGATGCACACTAATTCAATTTAACAATCAATCATAAGATCATCAAATGCCAGTCCCCGACAACGGCGCCATTTTTGATAACATCCAAAATATATTATTATATCAAAGAATATACACGGTCTTGGTATCAAAACAAGTAACCCGACGAGTGTCGGGGTCAAATCCCACGAGGATTAGGGAGTGATTATTCAAGTGTCGATTGAGAAGTTGATATTATCTTGCACCATATAAATTTAACATAAAACAAGGAAATGGGGGAAATAAACTTTGTAGAGAATTACACAAATTTTTTTCAATGAAGTCAACCTAGAAGGATCAGCTGAGTTGTAGAAATATTTGTAAAAATACTAGAGGTGCGGTGTGGATGGAATACTAATTAGATTGGGATGGACCAAGTTAACTTTATAAGTTCAATAAATGTAAATAATCTCGAAAAATAGATAGCCTCAGCTTCCCAGCCTATTGACTACCCCTAACTAGAATTTTCTCAAACACTAGCTGCAATTCAACACACCTGAATTGATTTGGATCAGCAACTTCACTATTCCTAGCTATTAGTTGTTGATTAGGAAGAAGGAAGTAATTTCAGCCATTACTAGCTTAATTTTACAACCTCACATCCTTACCCACTACTAGATTCCCTTCCAATACTTAATTATTCTCTCCGGAGCAAAAATTTAGTAAGAATAGATAGACCCATATCATTATCATTGGATCTTCATTAATAGATTCAAAGGAATCTAATAGATTTACACTTAATTGAACATTAAGAAGTTGATTCTAGCAATACCCAATACAATTAAGTATTCATCATCACACACCTGTAGTTAATAATTTTAGCTACTCGTAGTTAAGAAATTCAAAAACACAATCATCAAAAAAATCATTGAATTTAATAAGAAGAGTAGATAAATCAAAATCCCAATTATCCATTAACTACAACTAAAACTAAATAATACCAAAGAAGAAAGGAGAACAGAGTATCTTTTACTACTTTCAATCAAAATCTCCTTTTCTTAGCTAAGAAAATGATCTTCAGCTAAAAAGGAAAGATGATGTGATGTGTACTTGGTTTATCTCTCAATCTCTCTATCTTCTCCCTTCTTTCTTCTCTTCCCTTTGCAATGTACCTATTTTTCTATTTATACCTGAAAATTAGGGTACTTTTCCCTCCTTTTTCAGTAATGGACAATTGTACCCTTAATAGCATCGCTCTAGAACCGGTGAAGGCACCGGCGATTTTCTGATGAAATCCGTGAACCGGGCTACTTGCTCTTCTTATTTCAGTCCTTATTAGTGAAATTCGGTGGTTCACCCAACATTTTGCCGATGCCAATTCATGAATAGTCGGACCTTAATTGCCAATTTTAGATTAGTCTGAGCATCCTTCAGAGACCAAACTAGCGTTCTACCACAGGTGATTCATGAACCTCCGGTGGCCTCTGCTTAGGCAATGACCATCATCTTTTCAGCCGGTGTTTCGCCAGTTAACAACTGCATCTCCCCACATCTAATCAAATCCTCCATTTTACCTTCATTTTAGCTCTTTTCTTCAAACTTAGGCACCTGCACACAATAAAAGAAAAAAGGGCATAAAATCCAACTAATCAACTTGAGAACTAAGCAAAAACTCAAACTTTAGAGACTAATGAGTTGGTAAATCACCAACTCATCAACACCTTGCCAACCCGATTCACAATCCGGTAGGGGCCAACATAACGAGGGCTGAGTTTTTCTTTCTTTCCAAATCTCATCACTCCCTTAATGGGAGACACCTTAAAAAAAACCCAATCATCAACTTTGAACTCAAGTTCCCTCCTTCTCGCATCTGAATAGAACTTTTGGTGACTTTGAGTTGTCTTTAACCTGTCCCGTATGAGTTGAACTTTCTGCATGACTTCATCTACTGAATGGGGTCCTATCACTGTAGTTTCAATGAGTTCAAACCAACCAATAGGTGATCTACATATACACCCATAGGGAGCCTCAAATAGAGCCATCTGAATGCTGGAATGGTATCTGTTATTGTATGCAAACTCGAAAAGAGGCAAATGATCATCCCAACTACCCTTGAAGTCAATCACACATGCTCTCAACATTTCCTCATAAGTCTGAATCGTCCGATCCACTTGACCATCCGTTTGCAGGTGAAATGTTGTATTGAGCTTAAACTGAGTACCAAGTCCTTTTTGAAATGACCTCCAAAACTGATAGGTAAATTGGGTACCTCTGTCTGATATGATGTAAAAAGACACTCCATATCGAACCAATTCCCAAATGTATAGTTTGTCATAATCCTTCGCAGAATCAATAGTTTTGACTGGTAGAAAATGAGCGGCTTTGGTCAACCTTCTCACAACAACCCAAATTGAGTCATATTACCGACGAGTGCGAGACAACCCTGTGATGAAGTCCATATTTATTTATTCCCATTTCCAAGTAGGAATACTTATATCTTGAAGCACACCTCCCGGTCTCTAATGCTTGACCTTTACTTGCTAGCAGTTTGGACACTTAGTCATAAATTCTGCTATGTCCTTCTTCATGCCATTCCACCACTAGACTTTTTGTAGGTCATGGTACATCACCTATATGGATTGAATATCTGGACCCGTGAGCCTCATGCAACATCCAATTTCTCAGATCATCAATATTTGGAACACACAAGCGACCCTGATATCGAAGTACAACATCTCCCCCTTTGGGGAAGACCTCTACCTTCTGATTCTGAACGACTTCCTTTAACTTTACCAAAATAGGGTCCTTGTCTTGCCTAGATTTTCATCAGTCACCATGGAAGATTCTGATTCGTTCTGAACAATAACGCCGCCATCGATCGAGTCAACCAACCGAACTCCTAACCTTGCAAGTCAATGCACATTCTTCACCAACTCCTTTCTCCCCTTATCAACATGGGACACACTCCCTATGGAGAGTCTACTACGTGCGTCTGCTACTATGTTAGCCTTACCCGGATGGCAAAGGACACTCATGTTGTAATCCTTATGTAGCTCCAACCACCTCCTTTGCAGTAGATTTAGATCCTTCTGTGTAAACACATATTGTATACTCTTATGATCCATAAACACCTCTATATGTACCCCGTAAAATAATGTCTCCATATCTTCAAGGCGAATACCACCGCCGCCAATTCAAGATCATGGGTCAGGTAATTCTTCTTATGAACTTTCAGCTGTCTGGAGGCATATGCTACAACTTTGTCGTGCTGCATCAACACGCAACAAATTGCGATCCTTGAAGCATCGCAATACACCACAAACCCATCAATACTCTCTGGTAGGGTTAACATCGGTGATGAGGTTAGCATAGTCTTCAACTCCTGAAAGCTTCTCTCACAAGCCTCCGACCATTGGAACTTCATTTTATTTTGGGTCAATTTGGTCAATGGAAATGCAATAGATGAAAAGCCTTCAACAAATCTCCAATAGTAGCCAGCTAAGCCCAAAAAGCTCCAGATATCTGAAGGATTCACCGGTCTAGGTCAATTCTTGACCGCTTCTATTTTCTGAGAGTCCACCTGAATGCCCTCACTTGATACCACATGGCCCAAAAATTCCACCGAGTTCAACCAAAACTCACACTTGCTGAATTTAGCATATAATTGGCGATCCTTGAGGGTATGTAGCACCACTCTTAAATGAGCGGTTTGCTCCTCCTCACTCCAAGAGTAATCCGGATGTCATTAATAAACACGATCACGAACATATCCAAGTATGGATTGAACACCCTATTCATCAAGTCCATAAAAGTTGCGAGAGCATTCATTAGTCCAAAAGATATAACTACAAACTCATAATGACTATACCGCGTCCTGAAGGCTGTCTTTGGGATGTCGCTCTCCCGGACACTGAGCTGATGGTACCCAGATTTGAGATCTATCTTCGAAAAACACTTGCATCCTAAAGCTGGTTAAACAAATCATCAATCCTGGGTAGAGGATACCTGTTCTTGATGGTGACCTTTTTCAATTGCTGATAATCAATACATATACGAAGAGAGCTGTCTTTCTTTTTAACAAAGAGAACTGGTGCACCCTATGAGGAGTTGCTCGGTCTAATGAAAATCTTATCCAAAAGATCCTTCAACTGTTCCTTCAACTTTTTTAGCTTGGCTGGGGCCATTCCATAGGGAGGAATAGATATAGGCTACGTATTGGGAAGAAGGTCAATAGAAAAATCAATCTCCCATTGGGGAGGAACTCCTGGCAGATCATCTGGAATGACCTCTGGGAACTCACTTACTACTGGGAGCAACTGGATTGTCGAGGTCTCAGACTCAACATCCTTAACCCTAACTAGATGGTATACAGAACCCTTAAAAATCATCTTCCTAGCCTTAAGATAGGATATAAAACAGCCTACAGGCATAGTTGAACTACCCTTCAACTCTAAGACTGATTCACTCAGAAATCTGAACTCTACTGCTTAGGTTCTACAATTAACTGAGACATAACATGCAAATAGCCAATACTTGCCGAGGATAATACCAAAATCGATCATGGCTAGTTCTACTAGATCTGCTAAGGTGAATTCTGAAGGACTGTGACTGGGCAAATCCTATACACTCGTCTAGCTACAACTAAATCACCCACTGGAGTAGAGACTGAGAAGGGTTCTAACAAGACTTTGGGACTAACTCCGAAACTACTAGCCACATAAAGTGTCACAAAAGAAAAGGTAGCCCTTGGATATAGTAAAGCATGCACATCAAGATGGAAAACTCAAAACATACCAGTGACTACATCTGAGCTTCCAACACCCAAAGAAAGCATCTGTACTAGCCAAGTACTGACTCGTGTGCTCCTGACCACACCTGCCACAAATTGGGATACTGGAATCTGCGGGCCTGCTGCTCTGACCCCTCAAGCCTTATGCTCACCCTATCTTATCGTACCTAGGTCTTGATGGCACACTCATCTCTAAAGATGCTGGGGCTGAAGATTTCTGGTGGGTTGATCTTGTGCATATTTATATGACCAAACGTCGTATTTTAAACCATACAAGAGCCTAGTTGAGGATAATACTGATATATTCATGCATGTTTTGAGTTAATTATGTTTTTGCACTAATAAATGTGATGTGACTATTTGCATGTGGATAAGACAAAAATTTTAGCAGGATGTAGCGAATGATACTCAGAGTTGGAGTATGGGAATTTTGGAGAGCTTAACCACTTATTTGGAAATTCACTTCCATGTCATGTTACGTATTGTTTGCATTGACAATGTGCCACAGTGCCTGGGTAGAAGAAGAAATTGATTAAATTTGGAAGGCACAAAATAGTGAGGGTCCGCGATACTTTCGTGTCACGGAGGAGACATGACACGTTGAGTTCCGTGACACGGAGCTTAATAATTCAGAAAACCCAACTTCTAGTGAAGGTCAGTGATAGGTCCGTTTCATGGAGGAAAACTACCACATCCAGCTCCGCGACATAGAGCAATGGTTTCCAGTTCTTCTCCACTTCCAGTGCACCTCCGCAACAGCTCCATGTCACAGAGTTATTTCTCCGCGATGAGCTCTGTGCCACGGAGCTAGTTTGTCACTGTGAAGTTTTTCACCTGTATAAATAGAACACTTAGATTTTTATTTTTGGATTATCTAAGATATTGTCAAGAATGTGGGAAACGAATGTTGAGCTAAAGGAAATTCTAGGGATATTTCTCTTCTATTTTCTTCTAAATTTCAGTTGTTATTATGTTAGATACTAGTTTAGAGATGTTTAATAAACAAATGAGTGGATAAATTACCTCGATCTAATATTAAGGTTAATTGCATGATTGTATAATTTCATATTATTTTCAGCTAAATTTTCTTCTCTCATGAATGGTTGTTCTTCTATTCTTGATTTTTGGTGTTTGGCCAACATTAAGATAAATTTATAATTCTAATTTGACTCTGAAAGGAGAATTATTAGGGTAGAACGAGGAATATGGGAATATGTTGTTATCCTTGCTATAAACCGAAGGTAAGATTCGCTTGCAGGATAGAAATATACCTGTAATGCCATATTTGGTTAACAAAGGGAACAAATTTTTACTAGACCTAGGATGAGTTGTTGAATCACAATAATGTGTAGTTGCAAGGTTCATAATTGTACAATAGGCTAGAGGTTCTAAAGACCATAGTCATACTCTAAATTTTCCCAACCACCAACCTGAAAGAGAAGGTAGCTGAAGAATAATACAAGTTATACATGATTGCATTCCATGCCTTATCCTTATACTATTCTTGCTATTGTTTTAATCAATGTTCTTAGCTTCATTTAGTATTACTTTATATATTATTAGTTATTGTTAAACCCCGGGAACCCAAGGATCAGACCTGAAAGTGAAAATGGAGAAAAACTAAAAATTTGCACCAGGTCACAAAACGACCGTTGAGGTTGGTCGTGAGGAGTGACCATGAGTCGTGAGGTGACTCAGGGTCAGCATGGTTTGGCAAAGCTTGTGTGAGGAGCCCACGCGCCTGAACACGAGTCGTGGTCATACCTCACAACTCGTGAGGTCATCCGTGGTCTACCTTGGATGTTTTGGAAAGTTGGGATGGCAGTGTAGGCCATGAAAGGTGACCATGAGTAGTGGTCTGACCTACGAATTGTGATGTCACCCGTGGAGCCCCCTTGGGTGTTTGGGCAGTGGACTCAATGGATCATGGCCACGAGTTGTGCCCAGTGGTAATGACCCGCGAGGTCCCTCGTGGGGGCTAGCGACCAGAAATTTCCTGTTTTTTAATAAGGGTGTTTTCATAATTCCTAAGACCCTAAGGCCTAAACTACATTATTTTGGATATTGTTCTGTGTAAGATAAGATGGGTTAAGTTCTTTATACATGCCCATTCTCATGCAAAAGCTTAGAGAGGTTTGGGAGATTCAAGGCCTTCTTCCCCAAATTTTCATCAATTTCTTTGTTGGTGTTCAAGGAACTTCGAGTCCATCCATTCCGATGTATGTAGTGTTTTAGAATGGGTGAAATTCTTTCCCACCCATGCCCAAATTTAGATTTAAATCATGAATCCTCCTATTCAAGTCTATGGGGTTTTTACTCAAATGCATGAAAATGTGATTTCTCTTTATGGGTCTGATTTGATTGAGTTTCAATTATCAAATTATGAATGATGGGTAGGTTCTATTATTATTTTCTTCATATCATGTTTCAATATTTTAAATCTAAAAAGGCCCATTTGATGAGAGTTCATGGAAGTTATGAGTTATGATAAATACTCTATAATTTGAGTTTTTTGATGATAGAAAAGCATGTTCTCAATCTACCCATTTTTATGAGCATGTTTCGAAAGAATTGAACATCACGAAGTATTGGGTATTTCCCATACGTTGAAGAATGAATTACGATTTATGAAACAAATTGCATGATTTATCGATTTATGATGTTGGCTGGTTAAAAGGGCTTTGATTCTTGGCTAAGCATGTTTAAAGGGGATCAATGATGACAAATGTTATATTTTAGCCAATGAATCTTAATGCATGATGTTATTGATTTATGTATGAGCCTATATGCATGTTTTTGGGAACCGTGTCTAGCACCGAAAAGCCCAACGTTCAAAGGACTACGTCGGTGTCTCATAAACATGTTCCACCATGGGTTTTTAATGGTATGATGTATTGATAATGATCCCCTCAAATGTGATATCACGCCTTATGCACGACCCTCTCCTGGCAAGCCAGGGTCGGCTCTGCCCACTTGAGTGAGATAGTGGGGCATCATGAAAGGCTCTACCATGAAGGTGTCAGTTATGACGAGTCCTCCCAATGTTCTGCATGTTTTATGCACTGTTTTATTTATGTTATTGGCTCAAGTTATGTTTGACAAGTTTACTTACGATTATGTTTATGAACGCTTTACGAATGATTTGAAAGCCTTGAGCCTTATGTTTTATTATGAAGTTTATGATATATCCATGATGTCCTTCTCTTATGTTACTTATAAGTTTTGTTTTAATTTTAAATGTCTGTTTTACTTACCTTGCTTACTCGGTATATTCCAAATACTAACCGCATACTTCCTATGCTATAGCGTTTCATGGTACAGGGCCCGGATCTCAGGCTCATCCTCATCCTTAGTCCATCTCAACTTACACTTTCAGCTCATTGGTGAGTCCTCATGTTCTGAGGGCTGTTTGATAGACTTTCATGTTGTTTATGTTCAGTTTTGGTCGGCTTAGTTGGGGATGTTGTCCCATCAACCCATCTTATGTATTAGAGGCTTTCAGATAAGCATGTAGTGCTCCGTTGTGTATACGCCCAATATTTATTGATCTTATGCTATAATTACGTATTCGCTGTGTTGTATGATTATCGTTCCGCTTACGTGAATAAGATTAGTTATATGCATGGGCAATGGTTTGACTTGGGATCTCTCGGAGTCCCTTGTCCCGTGTCTATGATTCGGGTGTAATCTTGGGTTGTGACAAACTTGGTATTAGAGCAATAAGTTTGAAGTGTCCTAGGGTGTCCGAAAGTTGCATTAAGTAGAGTCTTTTTCATGGGTGTGAAGCATGCCACACTTATGATAGAGGCTACTAGATGTTTAGGAAATGTTCCCTTCTAGCATGTTCTATGTCATGCGATGAAAAGCCTTTCCATCCTTCTAATTTGTGTGATTCGCGATTTGTAGAATTATGGCTCCTAGAAGAATGAACAGAAGGAGGAATGGAACTGATGAAGGCCATGGAGATGGCAATGACCATGGGCATCAGTAAGCCCCGCCTGTTCAAGAGCCCCAAGCACTAGAGCCAGCTGCCCATACTTAGTTTCGAGCGGCGATTCAGATATTGGCACAGGCCTTGACCGCTTAAGTCAACCAGCAGGCTGTTGCGCAGGTCCCACAGAATGGCAATGCAGTGACGGCTCAGATTAACGACTTCTTGAGGATGAACCCTCCTGAGTTTACGACATAATATGTGGATGAGGATCCATATGAGTTCGTTGAAGGGATCTTGAAGGTCACTCAGTTTATGGGGGTGACAAATGGGGAGTGTGTTCACTTGGCCTCTTATCAGCTAAAAGAGGTCGCTCATATTTGCTACATGCAATGGAAGGATAGCAGGGCAATGGGAGCGGGCCCTGTCAGCTGGGATGAGTTCCACATGGCCTTTCTCGAGAGGTTCTTCCCTCAGTAAATGAGGTAGTTGAAAGCAGCGGAGTTTGTGAGCCTCAAGAAGGGAATACTGATAGTGCTGGAGTATTCGCTTGAGTGCACCCGTTGTCAAAATACGCCCCAGATTTAGTGATGGACTAGAGGGCGCGGGTTAGCCGATTTGTTCATGGTGTAGCCGATTATTTAGACAAGGATTGCAGGACAGCTATTCTCTACCAGGATATTGACTTTCCTCACATAGTGTTGTATGCCCAGTAGATGGAGGCGGCTCATGTGAGGGAGAGGGAGGCAAAGAGGGCTCGGACAGACAACCATGGGTTTTTACATCAGAGGTCCGGTGGTGGCTACCGTCCACAGTTTCAGCATAGGTCACTAGCCCCAGCACCATCATCAACTAGTGTTCCCTCTAAACCCAGGGGTGATCATAGGAGTAGGGCTTCAGGGTCGAGGGATCAGAGGTGCACCCAGCTAGAATATACCTCTCCAGCCTGCGGCAAGTGCGGCAAGAGTCACATCGGAGAGTGCTTGCAGCTCAGATATTTGCTATGGTTGTGGTAGATCTGGGCACATGCACCAAGCGTTCCCATATGCTAGACAGGTTGATGACAGGGGTCACGCACAAACCACCAGGACAACATCAGCTCCAGCTCGTTCCGCTCCACAGGGAGCATCGACTAATGGGGGTGGCGGGCAGCGCCAAAACCGATTCTATGCCCTTGTCTCACTCTAGGAGATGGAGACTTCACCAGACGTGGTCATTGTTATGTTGCGTGTCTTTCATATTGATGTTTATACCTTGCTAGATCCGGGAGCTACCTTGCCTTTCGTGACTCCTTACATCTCTAATAGCCTTGGAGTTAGTCCCGAGACCTTGTCAGAACCATTTTAAATTTTGACCCCTGTTGGTGATTCGCTCATAGCTAGACGAGTATATAGAGAATGCTCGGTCACTGTGTTGCATATGGTTACCTCTAAAAACCTTGTAGAGTTAGCCATGACTCACTTTGACATTATTCTTGGCATGGATTGGTTGTTTTCATGTTATTCTTCGATTAATTATAGAACCCGTACAGTGGAATTTCATTTCTGGGTGAGTCAGTGTTAGAGTAGAAGGTTAGTTCAGTAGTACCAACAGGGCGGTTTAGTTCATATCTTAAGGCCAGGAAAATGATCTCTAAAGGTTGCATGTAGCACCTAGTTAGGGTTAAGGATGTGGAGTCCGAGACCCCGACTATTCAGTCAGTTTCCGTGGCATGAGAATATCCGGAGGTGTTTCTTGACAATTTTCTCGGTGTTCCTCCAGAGAGGGAAATTCACTTCGGTATTGATCTATTTCCAGATATGCAGCCTATTTCTATCCCTCCTTACAGGATGGCCACAGCCGAACTAAAGGAATTTAAGGATCAGTTAAAGGATCTATTGGATAAGGGCTTCATTAGGTCGAGACAGTCTCCATGGGGTGCGCCAATTCTATTTGTTTGAAAGAAGGACGGTTCCCTTCGTATGTGTATTGACTATTGACAGTTGAACAAGGTTACCGTCAAGAAAAGGTACCCTTTACCCAGGATTGATGACTTGTTTGACCAGCTTTAAGGTGCCAAGTGCTCCTCCAAGATTGATCTCAGGTCCGGGTATCACCAGCTTAGAGTGCGGGAGAGTGACATATTGAAGACCGCCTTCAGGACTCGATATGGTCACTACGGATTTATTGTTATGTCTTTCAGACTAACCAATGCCCCTGCAGCTTTTATGGATCTAATGAATAGGGTTTTCAAGGAATATTTGGACATGTTCATGATTTTGTTCATTGACGACATCTTGATATACTCTCGGAGCAAGGAGGAGCATGCCACTCATTTGAGAATAGTGCTACAAACCCTCAAGGATCGTCAGTTATATGCAAAGTTAAGTAAATGTAATTTTGGCTAAACTCGGTAGCATTTCTGGGACATGTGGTATCAAGAGAAGGAATAAGGGTGGATTCCTAGAAGATCAACGCAGTGATGAATTGGCCTAGACTAGTGAATCCTTCAAAAATTTCTTTCTTTTTCCCATGTTTGGAGGTGGTCAACAACCAACTAAAGTGCTCTATACTATTTGGAGTTTCTTGGGTGTAGCAGGTTACTACCGGAGGTTTGAGGGTTTCTCATCTATTGCGGCACCTTTGACTAAGTTGACTCAGAAAAGGGTGAAGTTCCAATGGTCGGATGCTTGTGAGAAAAGCTTCCAAGAGTTGAAGACCCGACTCACTTCAGCTCTAATGTTGACCTTACCCGAGGGTACTGATGGCTTTGTAGTGTATTGTGATGCTTTGAGAGTCGGGCTGGGATGTGTGTTGATGCAGTGTGGGAAGGTAATAGCATATGCCTCGAGACAGCTAAAAGTTCATGCAAAGAATTACCTGACCCATGATCTTGAATTGGACGCCATGGTGTTTGCATTGAACATATGGTGGTATTACTTGTATGGGGTCCACATGGATGTATTTACGAAACCCACGAGCTTGCAATATGTGTTCACACAGAAGGATCTAAATCTTCGAAAAAGGAGGTGGTTGGAAATTACTTAAGGAATATGACATGAGTGTTCTCTACCATCCGGGCAAGGCTAATGTGGTTGCGGATGCACTTAGTAGGCTCTCCATGGAAAGTGTGTCCCACATGGATGAGGGAAGGAAGGAGTTGGTGAAGGATGTCCACCGACTTGCAGGACTGGGAGTTAGATTGGTCGATGTGGCCGATGGCGTTGTTGTGCATAACAGGTCAGAATCGTCCTTGGTGGTTGATGTTAAATCCAAGAAAGATGAGGATCCAATATTGAGGAAGCTGAAGGAGGAGGTGCGGAGTCAGAAGGTGGAGGTCTTCTCTCCAGGGGGAGATGGTGTTCTACGATACCAGGATCGGCTATGCGTTTCGGACATCGATAATTTGAGAGTTTGGATATTCCATGAGGCACGTGATACCAGATACTTTATTCATCCATGATCCATAAAAATGTATCGAGATTTGAGAGAAATCTATTGGTGGGATGGTATGAAGAAAGACATTGTAGTGTTTGTAGCTAAATGTCCAAACTTCCAACAAGTGAAAGTCAAACATCAAAGATCGGGAGGTGTACTTCAGGATATCAGCATCCCCACTTGGAAGTTGGAAGAAATTAATATGGATTTCGTTATAGGTCTACCCCATACTTGCCGGCAATACGACTCCATTTGGGTGGTGGTCGATAGGTTAACTAAGGCTGCACACTTCCTATCGGTCAAGACCATGGATTCAGCAGATGATTATGCTAAGTTGTATATTCAAGCATTGATTCGACTTCATGGAGTGCCCTTGTCTATTATTTCAGACCGAGGTACATAGTTTACCTCACAATTTTGGCGTTCTTTTTAAAAAGGACTTCAGATGCAAGTTAAGCTTAGTATAGCCTTCCATCCGCAAATAGACGGCCAGGAAGAACGAACCATTCAGACCCTCGAGGATATATTGAGGCACGTGTTCTGGATTTCAAAGGTAGTTGGGATGACCATTTGCCCTTGATCGAGTTTGCCTATAATAACAGTTATCACTCTAGTATCCAGATGGCCCCGTTCAAGGCTCTTTACAGGCGAAGGTGTAGATCTCCCGTCGGATGGTTTGAGGTTGGCGAGGTAGCTATAATAGGACCAGATTTGGTTCACGAGGCGATGGTGAAGGTTCAGTTGATAAGGTACCGGTTAAAAACCGCTCAGAGTCGTCAGAAATCGTATGCTGGTGTGAGGAGAAGGGATATGGAGTTTAATGTAGAAGACTGGGTATTTGTAAAGGTATCTTCCATGAAGGGAGTCATGCGGTTCAGAAAGAAAGGGAAACTCAGTCCCTACTACGTTGGTCCTTACTGAGTTATGAGGAGAGTTGGTAAGGTGGCGTATGAGTTCAAATTGAATTCAGAATTGGCTTCAGTTTATCCTGTGTTCCATGTTTTTCTCTTGAAAAATTACTTGGGTGATCCAAAGTTTGTAGTCACGGTAGATAGCGTTGGTGTAAGGGATAGCCTCATCTATGAGGAAATTCCGGTGGAGATCTTGTATCGTCATGTTCGGAGGCTGAGGAACAAAGAAGTAGCTTCACTTAAAGTATTATGGAGAAATCAGCATGTTGAGGGAGCTACCTGGGAAGCCGAAGCAGATATGATAGCTAAATACCCTCATTTGTTCCCTGCCGGCTTAGTTTAAGTTTGAGGTATCAGTTTTGCTCTAAATCCTTAATCAGCTTTTCCTATTCAGTTCATGTGTACAAGTTTGTCTTATGATATGGTAGATGTATGTGATGTCCGAATTCCATTCAGCTATGTGGTTCTTTTCGGAGGTAGTCATTCCGTCCATTTTTGACTTAAATGACTGGTAATTATATATGGTGATAGCTTGTTTCTGAGTTTTCTACACGTTGTTAACATTCGAGGAAGAATGTTCCCAAGGGGGATATATTGTTATACCCCAGAACCAAAGGATCATACCCAAAAGTGAAAATGGAGAAAAATTTAAAATTCGCACCAGGTCATAGAATGACCCATGAGGTTGATTGTGAGGAGTGACCACGAGTTCGTGAGGTGACTTGTGGTCAGCATGGTTTGGCAACTGTGTGAGGAGGCCATGGGCCTGAACATGAGTCGTGGTCAGACCTCACGACTCGTGAGGTCACCCGTGGTCTACCTTGCATGTTTTGGCAAGTTGGGATGTGCAGTGTAGGCCACGGAAGGTGACCATGAGTCGTGGTCTGACCTCACAACACGTAAAGTCACCCGTGGGGTCCCCTTGGGTGTTTGGGTAGTGGACTCAATGAATCACGGCCACCAATTTCGATTTAAATCGTGAATCCTCCTATTCAAGTCTATGGGGTTTTACTCAAATGCATGAAAATGTGATTTCTCTTTATAGGTTGGATTTGATTGAGTTTTAATTATCAAGTTATGAATGATGCGCAGGTTCTATTATTATTTTCTTCAAATCATGTTTCAATCTTTAAATCTAAAAATGCCCATTTGATGAGAGTTCATGGAAGTTATGAGTTATGATAAATACTCTATAATTTGAGTTTATTGATGATAGTAAAGCATGATTTTCAAGCTACCCTTGTTTATGAGCATGTTATGAAAGAATAGAATATGATGAAGTATTGGGCAATGCCCACACGTTGAAGAATGAATTATGATGTATGAAACAAATTACATGATTTATCGATTTATGATGTTGGCCAACGAAAAGGGCTTTGATTCTTGGCTAAGCATGTTTAAAGGGGATCAATGATGATAAATGTTATATCTTAGCCAATGAATCTTAATGCATGATGTTATTGATTTACGTATGAGCATATATGCATGTTTTTGGGAGCCGTGTCTAGCACCGAGCAGCCCAACGTTCAAAGGACTACGCCGATGTCTCATAACCACGTGCCACTGTGGGTTTGTAATGATATGATGTATTGATAATGATCCCCTCAAATGTGATAACACGCCTTATGCACGACCCTCTCTTGGCAAGCCAGGGTCGGCTCTGCCCATTTGAGCGAGATAGTGGGGCATCATGAAAGGCTCTACCATGATGGTGTCAGTTATGACGAGTCCTCCCATTATTCCACATGTTTTATGCACTGTTATATCTATGTTATTGGCTCAGGTTATGTTTGAAAAGTTTACTTATGATTATGTTTATGAATGCTTTACGAATGATTCGAAAGCCTTGAGCCTTATGTTTTCTTACGAAGTTTATGATATATGCATGATGTCCTTCACTTATGTTACTTATGAGTTTTTTTTACTTTTAAATGTCCGTTTTACTTAACTTGCATACTCGGTACAGTCCACGTACTGACCGCATACTTCCTATGATGTATCATTTCTAGATACAGGGCCCAGATCTTAAGCTCTTCCTCATCCTTAGTCCATCTCAGCTTACGCTTTCAGCTCATTGGTGACTCCTCATGTTCCGAGGGCCATTTGATAAAATTTCATGTTGTTTATGTTCAGTTTTGGTCGGGGTTGTTGGGGATGTTGTCCCATCAACCCATCTTATGTATTAGAGGTTTTCAGACAAGTATGTAGTGCTCCGCTGTGTATACGCCCAATATTTCTTGATGTTATGCTATAATTATGTATTCACTATGTTGTATGATTGTCATTCCACTTATTTGAATAAGATTAGTTGTATGCATGTGCCATGGATTTACTTGGGGTCTCTCGGGGTCTGTTTTCCTGTGTCTACAATTTGGGTGTACTCCTAGGTCATGATAGTTATCAAACACCTAATTCATTTTGTTACTTACACACTTGCGTAGAATATTTGTGAACACTAAAATAGGAAGAAAATCACTAAGTCATAGTCTCTGTGGGTTTGATATCCGACTTGAAAGAGCCACTATATTACTTGTACTACCCTGTGCACTTGCGTGCGTTTGGGCAGCAACAATTTTTTGGCGCCATTGCCAGGGACTGGCGAAATTAGTGTAATTTTTGAGTTTTGGTTTTGCAAGTTTTTATGCAAGTGTTGACAACTTGATCTTAGTTGCTACACTTATAGGTACAGGGCAATTTCTGAATGTTGGAAAGGAATAAGGAATTGGTGGACCCATTTTTTTGAGCCGGAAAGACAGTTTCATTTGCAAAGGAGAGAAGCTCTCGAAAGGAAGTTGCAGTTGCTGCAGAGGGAAATTCTGGAACAATAACAGCATCCCCCAGTTGCGCAATAATTACAATCCCAACCTGGTCCAGTTGCCTGAAGTAATGGCAGCAAGACCAGTACGCGAGGTGGAAATCCCAAACGCGAACAATGTTACCTCGAGCATCCGCAGGATGGAGCCAGGAGGTAGATTTGAGCTGAAACAGAATATGGTGCAGATTTTTGCACACCAGCAGACATTCACAAGTCTCCCCCATGAAGACCCGCAACAGCACCTACAAAATTTTTTGGAGATCAGTGACACATACATACCAATAGGGGTATCATCAGATTAAGTGAGGCTTACATTATTTCTGTTTTCCTTGTTGGGGGAAGCGAAGAGGTGGCTAAAATATTAACCACCTAATTCTATTACCACATGGGATGATCTGGCAAAGAAATTCTTGATTAGGTTCTTTCCTTCGGGGAAGACAACAAGGCTTATAAGTCAGATTCTAAGTTTCAAATAGAGAGATAGTGAGAACCTATACCAAGCTTGGAAGAGGTTCAAGCTTATGCTGAGAGATTGTCCTCATCATCACTAGTCAAATGATGTGTTGGTGCATACTTTTATAGAAGGCTTGGAGCCTCACACCAAAATCCTATTAGACTCTGCAGCTGGTGGGCAAGCTTTGAAAAAGACTTATGAGGAGCTGTATATACTGCTAAACTGGATTTCCCAAGGCAACCCAGAATGGAATGCTGACATAACCAGAGGTGTGGTGAAGAAAGCAGCAGGTGTATTGGAGGTAGACGGACTCACAACTATTGCTGCATAGATAGTTGCATTACAGAATCAGATGAACACTCATTTTAGTAACATGAGCTCGGGTCAGCCACAAGCTCCAATCAATGTAGTCCAACAAGTGTGGTGTGAAGTTTATGGTGGCAGTGAGCACTCAGCTAATACATGTGGTGCCAACCCAGAATCAGTTTGCTTTGTCGGGAATGCACAGAGGAGCAACAATCAGCAGTATGGCAATAATTACAATCCCAACTGGAGGAACCATCCAAATTTTTCATAGGGTAGTAATGGTCACCAAGGGAAAATCTTGAATCAGCGGCTGCACAGAAACCAGGGGGCACATCAGAATTTCCAGCCTGAATACGGAGGGAATAATGTGCCTACTCCGTCCAGCAATATTGAGGATATGTAAAAGACCATTACAGCCAACCAATCTTAGATGGAAACTGACCAGGTGAAATTGACAGCTGATATGAAAAATGAACAGTTGGCTACAAAGTCTTTGGAGATTCAGTTGGGACAGGTAGCTGGAGCACAGAATACTCGACCCTGTGGCGGGTTGCCAAGTAACATAGATACTAACCTAAGAAGGTAAATGTTGTCATCACCAGGAGTGGAAAACAACCGAAGTAGTCGATGCCAGAAAAGCCAGCACAAAAAGCTAAAACAATAGAGGAGGCCGAAGATAATGATAAGGAAATGGGGAGTGGAAAGTCAACAGGAACTGAGAAGTCACCACCACCACCCTCATTCCCTCAAAGATTGAGGAGGCATAAGGAAGAAGCATGCTTCCAATAGTTTATGGAAGTATTAAAGCAGGTACACATTAATATTCCATTGGTAGATGTTTTGCAGGGTATTACTAAGTATGCCAAGTAGATAAAGGATATTGTGGCGAACAAGAGCAGACTGACGGAATATTGCACTTACTGAGGAATGCATTTCTCGAATATAGAATAGATTTCCTACAAAGCTCAAAGATCCATGAAGTTTTACTATCTAGATCACCATTGGGCAGTCCATTAGAGCACGTGGTTTATGTGATCTTGGAGCAAGCATTAATTTGATGCCCACCTCTGTATTCAATAAGTTAGGTCTGGTAGCCCAATACCTACCACTGTGATTTTGTAGCTAGCTGATCGCTCATTGGTGAGGACAAATGGAATTGTTGAAGATGTGCTAGTGCAAGTGAGCTCCCTTATTTTTCCGATGGATTTCATAATCCTTGACTTTGAGTAAGACTCGGAAGTCCAATTTATTTTGGGACATCCTTTTTTGGCAACCGGACGAGCTTTAATAGATGTAGCTACAGGGAAGCTAACGATGAGAGCCCATGACAAGGTGAAAGTATTTGATGTCTACAGAGCTATGAAGATACTTGCTATTTATGAAGAGCTGTTAGCCATTACTGTTTTTGACCAAGAGTTCGCACTTCAGCTTATTAGCCCAAATGATCCCTTGGATAGAGCGTTGGTGGGACATGATCAGTTCAGGGATGTTGCAACTTATGAAATGATGCAAGCTTTGGATGAGGCCAAAATGTTCTTTCGAAAGCAGGAGTTCAAATCCGTATAGAGGTCCTTATAGCCTCCACCCAAGCCATCAATCGAGGAGGCCCCCAAACTGGAGCTGAAGACATTGCCTCCACAACTTCAGTATGTATTTTTTGGAGAAGATGACACATTGCGGTCATTATTTCATCAGGACTAACAGATTCACAGGTTCAAGAAGCATTAGTGGTTCTGAAAAGGAGAAAGAGAGCCATAGGATGGCAAATGTCAGACATCCTTGGAATCAGTCCGGCTTTCTGCATGCACAAGATATTAATGGAGGAAGGATCTAAACCAATTATACAACATCAAGAAGGTTGAACCCAGTAATGAAAGATGTAGCGAGGAAGAAGGTAATTAATATGCTAGATATAGGAGTGGTATATCCAATCTCTAACAGTGAGTGGGTTAGCCTAGTTCAGTGTGTCCCAAAGAAATGGGGCATGACAGTTGTCACTAATGAGAAGAATGAGTTGATTCCCACTCGCACGGTCATAGGCTAGAGGATTTGAATGGATTAAAGAAAATTAAATGAGGCCACCAGGAAAGATCACTATCCCATTCCATTTATCGATCAGATGTTGGACAAACTTGCAGGCCAGGAGTATTATTGCTTTCTGGATGGCTATTCTGGCTATAATAAAATAGCGATAGCCCCAGAAGATCAAGAGAAGACCACATTTACCTATCCCTATGGGACATACGCCTTCAAGCGTGTGCCCTTTGGGTTATGCAATGCACGAGCCACCTTCCAATGATGCACGATGGCTATATTTCATAACATGGTGGAAGACTATGTAGAGGCCTTTATGGATGATTTCTCTATTTTTGGTCACTCGTTTGTTGTATGTTTGCAGAATTTGGATAGGATCTTGGCTAGGTGTGAAGATACAAACCTGGCACTGAATTGGGAGAAGTGTCACTTTCTAGTCAAGTAGAGGTGATTGAGAAGTTTCCACCGCCAGTGTCTATAAAGGGTGTCCGTAGTTTCTTAGGCCATGCTGGGTTTTATAGATGATTCATTTAGGATTTCTCAAAGATCTCCAGATCAATGTGCCGACTACTGGAAAAAGATGTGAAGTTCGAGTTTGGGGCAGAATGTGTTAATGCTTTTGAGGAGCTGAAGAAGAAGCTGGTGGAAGCTCCCATTCTCATTGCTGACTGGGAATGCCCGTTTGAGCAGATGTGTGACGCCAGTGATGTGGCTGTGGGTGCAGCATTGGGGCAGAGGAGAAAAAAGATTTTTCACTCCATATACTATGCAAGCAAAACGCTAGATGCTTCTTAGGTGAATTATACTATCACAGAGAAGGAGATGATGACACTTTTTTATGCATTTGATAAATTTAGGTCCTATTTGGTTGGGATAAAAGTGGTGGTACACACAGATCATGCGGCCATCCATTACCTATTCAACAAGAAGGATGCTAAGCCCAGGTTGATTCGGTGGGTATTATTGCTACAGGAGTTCAACATGGAAATCCGCTACAGGAAGGGCAGCAAAAATCAGGTAGAAGATCATCTATCACAACTAGAGGACATGTCACGTATGAGTGGTGTTGGGCGCGTCCGAGAGGAGTTCCCTGATGAGCAACTCTTGGCACTGAGTGTGGCGGAACTTCCTTGGTATGCGGACATAGTGAACCTGATAGTAAGTGGAGTGTACCCACCAGAGGAAACTACTTAACAAAGAAAGAAGCTGAAGCATGATTCCTGGTTCTATATGTGGGATGAACCATATCTATTCATTCAAGGTCCAGAATAAGTGATGAGGCGGTGCATTCCAGAGAGTCAGGTAGCAGAGGTGTTGAGAAGTTATCATTCCTCACCGCATAGCGATCATCATGGAGGAGAGCACACTACTCATAAATGCTCCAGTCAAGTTTCTTTTGGCCAACTTTATTCAAGGATGCAGCAACATATGCACAGTCTTATGATCAATGCTAGAGAACAGGGACAATAAACAGAAAACATGAGATGCCGTTGCACAACATCTTGGAAGTCAAGGTGTTCGACTTGTGGGGGATAGATTTCATGGGGCCCTTTCCACCGTTATTTGGCAATGAATATATTCTGGTAGATGTGGATTATGTTTCCAAATGGGTTGAGGCCATAGCTTTTGCTGCTAATGATGCCATGGTAGTGACCAAGTTTGTGAAGAAGCAGATTTTTACCAGGTTTGGAGCCCCACAAGCTATTATTAGCAACGGAGGATCACACTTTGTTAGCAACTGGTTCCGAGAGCTATTGGTGAAATATGGAGTTCATCATAAAGTAGCTACAGTATACCACCCTCAGACTAGCGGGCAGGTCAAAGTATAAAGTAGAGAAGTCAAGCAGATTCTACAGAAAACCGTGAATGCTCAACGAAAGGATTGGGAAAACAAATTAGATGACGCATTGTGGGTGTATAGGACTGCCTATAAGTCGCCAATTGAGACTTCAACTTATCGGCTGGTTTATGGGAAGGCTTGTCACTTGTCTGTGGAGCTTGAAAATCAGGCATATTGGGTTGTAAGAAAGCTAAACATGGATCCCGAGTTAGCTGGGAAAAAGCGGTTGTTTCAATTGTATGAGATGGACGAGCTTCGATGGAATGCCTATGAGAGTGCCAAGCTATACAAATAGAAGACCAAGAGGTGGCATGACAAGCATATAGTTCCTCGAATCTTCCAGCCTGAACATATGGTATTACTATTCAACTCTCGGTTAAAGTTATTTCTAGGGAAGCTGAGATCTAAGTGGTATGCACCATTTGAGGTTGCTAGGATGACCCCATACGGGGTGGTTGAGTTGTGGCAGGAAGATAGAAGTGCCACATTTTTGGTAAATGGTCAGAGGTGTAAACATTACTGGGGTGAGGGCGTTAATCGAGAGAAGTCGTCTATCACCTTATCTGATGAATGAATGTGAGATGGGTCGTGCCGCGATGGTAAATCAGGCGCTGCACGGGAGGCAACCTGTGAATGTAATGTAATAGTTAGGATTTACTTTAGAAAAAAAAAGTATCGTGCCACGACTAAGACTACTGGGTTGGGTGGGAGGCAACCCACTATTTTCTAACTTATTTGTGTTTTTGGATAATTTGCAGGATTTAAATGACGAACACATTGCAGGAGTAAAAGTTAAGGCTTAAGTGCAAAGGTAAGTGAAAAGGACAGTTAGGCCCAAATAGTGAGGCTGTGCCATTGATCCATGTCACGGAGCCTGATCTCCGCGTTAAGCTCCATTCCACGAAGCTGGATTAAACACTAGCATCAAAATCCATTGAGGGTGCACAATTCTGGCGTGTCACGAAGCTGCTTCTTCACGACAGCCTCCGTGCCACGTTGAGGTGTAATTCCTGAAGGGTCTCACTTAAAATACCGGATCGACCTATCTAAAATCCTTTCTTTAACCCCAAAATCAACATTTCACCTCCATTCCAACTCCTCTCTACAACACAAACCCCCATTCCCCTCCCCTCTTGACCGTGCCACGACTAGGGCTTGAAGAATCACCCCATCTTCTTAACAATGAAGATTCATAGGTAAGTTTTTGGTTTTCTCCCTCTTCTCTCTTGCAATTTCTTGGCATGAACATGCGGGTAAGTAAAGGTAAATCCTAAGGCATGTACAATTGGTGGAAACAAGCTTTTGTTAGGTAATCATGCTCTTAATTGATGATATTTGATTCTTGCCCTTGATAATGACATGGTTTCTTGCATTTGACATCAAAATTAAGTGTGGGGTGCTTGAAGGGTTGAGGGAAGATGAAAAGGGGGAATGAAAAACAAAAATTAGAGAATTCATGCCTTTGTTCCTCAATTATTTTTGCAACGAGTGTTTGGTTGTGCACATTAGGAGAGAATAACACTGTTGGGCTGTAACATGGGAATTGTAAATTACCAGGTACATATAGTTTGTGCAGACATTCTTCAAGATATTACATACAACACTTGGCCTAAGCTCCGGTTTGAAAAAATTCTATCCTCTGTAAATGTGGGCACGTAAAAATTGTAAGTGTTCCGGATTGCGAGTTCCCAATTGCTTGAAGTCTGAGTAAAGTAGTATTAACTTCATGTAAATGCTTGTGTCATGAGTCTGAGTTAGTTGAGTGTGCAAAGTTTGAGTTGTACAAGATAATTGCCAAGTTTAACATCTCAATGCAAAGTGCCTTCAGTGAAAATACTGTATAATGTTGTGTTTTCTTATTCTTGTCAAAGTGTTGATTATGCTGAATTGTGGGAGAAACTAGTCATTGAAGTGTATTGAAGGGGAAGTCTGAGTACCCGAATAACTATTACTAGTGAACCCATGCTAGCAACTAGTTGTGGGGTAATCAACCAAAGCCCTAACATAGTGTTGGCTAGCCATGTTCAATACTGACTAATTTGATCTTTGTGTTTTGGGATGAACAGGAACAATGTCATCTAGATAGGAAAAAGGAAAAGGTGTATCATCTTCGGCATAGGCTAAAAAATGCTCTATCGGGGCGCAGCTATGCCAGTAATCCCACCAGTTCCTAGGGGCTAGAAAAGGCGATTCGGTACCAGATAGGTGGTAGATGAAGGAAAAAATGGTACGCGAAGAATAAAGAGTCTAAATATTTCCCGGAGGAGAAAATTAATTGAGAGAGTTTCGCACAGGTGTTCCCCAGGACACTGCAGAGGATACACACCTTGGGCATGGACTTCATTTTCAATGAGCTCAGGGAGCGTAATTTACACACGGTGTGGGAATTCTACGCGAATTAGTACCCTACTCTTCGCAGCCACACAATCAAGATTCGGGGTTAGGTCGTTCCATTTGAAGCATATTACTTAAATGCTTCTTGGGGACCCCTGACACAAATCCACATCCACTCTGCCAGCTTAATATCACCCCGCCATATGCTGACATCCGGCACACATTATGTGGGAAGTGATCAACAGCCAGATGGATTCACCATAAGGAAAAAGGGTACCATTAGACATTGCCCTATTCCCAGATGAACAGAGAGGCACGAGTTTGGATGAAGATTGTTTGCACCTGGCTCATTCTCGGGGTGCATATAACTAATGTGACCAGGGATAGGGTCTGCCCGGTATATGCCTTGATGAGAAATATGGAGATCAATGTTGGGGCTATGATCAAATCAACCATGAAAAAGGCGAGGTTACACCAGGGGCACAAGTATGGTTTTGGTAGTCTACTGACCACCTACCTCAGGAGCCAGGACATTGAAGTGGAGGCTCTAGATTACAAACCAATGGTAGAACAGTGCCCTGTGGATGTGACAAAGACTAAGGCGCCAGACACCACCTATGGGTCAGTTCTCACATTCACTGAGCGACACGCTCGAGATGATAGCTATGCAGCCAGGATGTTTGGACTACAATGTTGCAGTTGTGTATTAGTGGACGGCCCACAATAGAGGATGAGTTGTGGCAGGTGGACAGGGACTACCTGATGAATGAACATGCTTGAGCCATGTGCAGGATTGGGCCAACATTTGTAGAGCCGATGGAAGATGATGTACCTACTGATGAGGAGAGGTGTCGGGATGACTTAGACATTGAGTCAGATGAGGATAAGGGGGATGACTCTGACCTCGGTGATCCTTTGCACTCGATGAGGAGATTGAAACAGTTGCTTGATCAGGGAGTCTTTACCACCCTAACTCCATTTTTACATTGATTTGTTGCAAGCACTGAGGAAAGTGCTCATTTTAAGTGTGGGGTGGTTATTTTGTGTTTGTTTATTTATGTGATTCTCTGATTGTGGCATGTATAACGTGGTAACAACTAGATTTTGTGGCATGTAATTTGTGGCTAGGAGCAAGATGTGGTACTTGGTCTGTAATAGCTAGTAAGCTTATTTGTTTCTATTCCTATGCTGTACTTTTGCTTGTGATTATTTTTCATGTTTCATTTTTTTCTTTTTCTTGGGTTTCTCAGCTTTTGTTTTTGGTGCTTTTCCCGAGAATAGTCCCTTTGAACCGAATATGATTTTTTTAGTCATAGGTAGAGACTGTTCTCTATGATCGATGTATGATGACCGTCTTAAGGGAATTTAGTCACGTTTATGAAATAGGAAATAAAACCATCACTACTGGGCTAAGGTACTTCACTTGGTCCGATGCTAGACTTCATGGAATATACAATTGAACAAGCAAATAATGAGAAGAAAATGGTAGGATCACATAGGTCGTGGTGTTTAACTTTAAATTGAAAAATTGTAGGCTTAATTGTTCTTGTCATTCAATATAGATGAAATCATAAAAGGGGTCTAAGCTGACCAAGTTTGAACCTTTGTGCCATGTGTGGTGAGAACTACTTATATTTCTTTAAGAACTAGCATCTAGAATTTGTCTGGCATCTACGAAAAGCTGAAAGTGGCATTAAGCTTAGTGGATATGATTAAGGAACTTCTTTGTGAACCGAGTTAGTTGACCATCTCATTCATTGTCCTTTACCCTGATGTTATCCCTAGTGAGGCCCGTTTGAGCCTTCAAGCCTAATTTTATTGGTATAACCTCATTAAGGAGCCTTACTCTGTTTGTTCGAATGGCCTCAATGTTACTTTAATACAAATAGGTCCTATTGCACTTTATTAAGACATTATTTCGAGGAGACGGTTAAAGGAACGGGTGAAGAATAAAGGGATGAAGAATTTGTGTGTGTACTCGATATGTTGGTCATCAGCTATATACATACACGAAAAAATAAAAATAAAAATATAAAAATATAAAAAATATAAAAATGATGTATATACTTATACACATGTAAATATATATATAGTATATTAATGAGTTTAAGCCAAGGGTACACACTCCTTACATCTTGGATAAGAATAAGTAGGTGAAAGGAAAAACAATTTGAAAGGAGGTGGAGTGTAGGGCGAGAGAAGTAAGGCACTGAAAAGTGAAATGTGTAATTATCTTAAAGTGCATAGGGATAAGAGTCACTATGACCCAAATAATCCTACCAGTCCCTTAGCCGACATTACAACCCGGAAAAGCCCTTTTGATCCTACAAGTGATGTTATGCTCGGTTGAGAAGTACACTATAGGCAAACTCATGGTGTATTAGTCTTTCTTGAAATAGTTTTTGGAGCGTGAGTGAATCATTTATAAAATGTGCTTAATTGTGATGATATTGATCTCATTAAAGTAGGGACATTGTATATAAGTGAGGGCACATGATGGTGAATTCTTGGTGAAGCTATTGACCTTGCTACTATGATTCCGACATGTTGTCTGGATTTTTGGTTGAAAAGTTATTCATTAGGGCTTGTGTGATTCTGCTTAAAGATATGGTTAGTGAAGACCATGCTTGATTGAATTAATTGTATTCCATGATTAAAGCGTTTAGCACAACTAGGTCTTAGCTATCTTGGTCCATTGATGATGGTAATGTGTTGAAATTATCTCTATGATATTAAAGGTTTGTCCAAGGATGAATAAGGTTATAAGTGTAGGGTGTTGATCTTGGGCATATTTATACGACCAAATGTCATATTTTCAACCATACGGGAGCCTAGTTGAGGATAATACTAATGTATTCATGCATGTTTTGAGTTTATTATGTTTTTGGACTAATAAATGTGATGTGACTATTTGTAGGCGGATATGAAAAAAATTTCAGCGGGATGTAGAGAATGATACTTAGAGTTGGAGTATGGGAATTTTTGAGGGCTTAACCACTGATTTGAAAATTCACTTTTGTTTCATGTTAAGGATTGTTCACGTTGAACAATGTGCCACAGTGACTGGGTAGAAGAAGAAATTGATTAAATTTTGAAGGCACAAAGCAGTGAGGGTCCGCTACAGGTCCGTGTCTCGAAGGACACTTGACGCTTTGAGCTCTGTGACATAGAGCTTAATAATTCATAAATCACAACTTCTAGTGAAGGTCTGTGATAGGTCCGTAACATAAAGGAAAACTAGCTCGTCCAACTGCGTGACACGGAGAAATGGTTCCCAGTTCTTCTCCACTTCCAGTGCACCTCCGTGACAGCTCCGTGTCACGAAGCTATTTATCCGTGATGAGCTCTGTGCCACAGAGATAGTTTGTCATTGTGAATTTTTTCACCTGTATAAATAGAACACTTGGATTTTTATTTTTGGATTATTTGAGATATTGGCAAGAATGTAGGAAACGATAGTTGAGCTGAAGAAAATTCTAGGGTTATTTCTCTTTTCTTTTCTTCTAAGTTTCATTTGTTCCTATGTTAGATACTTGTTGGGAGATGATTAATAAACAAATGAGTGGCTAAATTACCTCATTCTGAAATTAAGGTTAATTGCATGATTGTATAATTTCATATTATTTTTAGCTGAATTTTCTTCTCTCATGAATGGTTGTCCTTCTATTCTTGATTTTTGGTGTTTTAGTGTTTGGCCAACATTAAGATAAATTTATAGTCCTAATTTGACTCTGAAGGAGAATTATTAGGGTAGAACGAGGAATAGGGGAATATGTTCTTATCTTTGCTGTAAACCGAAGGTAAGATTTGCGTGCAGGATAGAAATATACCTGTAACACCATATTTGGTTAATAAAGGGAACAAATTTTTACTAGACCTAGGATGAGTTATTTCATCATAATAATGTGTAGTTTCAAGGTTCATAATTGGGCAATAGGATAGAGGTTTGAAAGACCATAGTCATACTCTAATTTTTCCCAACCATCAACCTGAAAGAGAAGGTAGATGAAGAATAATACAAGTTATACATGATTGCATTCCTTGCCTTAACCTTAGACTATTCTTGCTATTGTTTTAATCAACGTTCTTAGCTTCATTTAGTGTTACTTTATATATTATTAGTTATGAAACTCTTAATTCATTGTGTTACTTACACACTTGCATAGAATATTTGTGAACACTAATGTAGGAAAAGAAATCATTAAGTCATAGTCCCTGTGGGTTTGATATCCAGCTTGAAAGAGCCACTACATTACTTGTACGACCATGTGCACCTGCATGCGTTTGGGCGGCAACATGGGTCTGCTGTCGGTGCCCACCCCCTAGCCTCGGTTGAGAGAATCCTTAGCTATCTGTCCTGGCCCTCTTGGCCTCGCTCTCCCTCAGATGCGCAACCTTTCATCTATTGGGCATTTACGACTATCCAAGGGAAATCCATATCCTGGTGGAGCATAGCGGTCCTGCAATCTTTTTCTAAATAGCCCGCCACTTCATGAACAAACCTGCTCACTCGTGCCCTCTAAACAACCACTAACTCTAGGGCATTCTTTGATAAACGAGTGAACTCAAGGGCATACTCCTGCACGATCCTTATCCCCAGCCTAAGATTGACGAACTCAGATGCTTTCAACTCTCTCATCTCACGAGGGAAAAATCGATCTAGAAAAGCAACTTGAAACTCCTCCCAAGTGATAGGGCCTGCTCCAACTACCCTACTATTTTCCACTATTGAATCCAGATATGTACAACCCCCTTCAGCTGATATAAGGACAAATCAGCACACTCAACTCCATTCACCCCCATGACCTGGGTGATCTTTACAATCTCATCGATAAACTCATGTGGATCCTCATCCATCTTGGACTAAAGAAATTTTGGAGGGTTCATCCTCAAGAAATCTCTGACTCAAGCTTCCACTGCATTTTTCTTTGGCGGGACATGCGCCACTGCCTGCTTGTTGACCTGGGCGGTCAAGGCCTGCGCTAGCATCTGAATAGATGCCCTAAATTCAGCATGGGCCACCGGCTCCGGTGCATGGTGCTCTTGGATTGGTGGGGCTTGTTGGTGTCCGTCTTCGCTGCCATCCTTGTGGTTGTTTCCATTCCCATTCCTCCTACCGTTAACTCTGTGGGAAGCCATGATTCTGCAATCGCGAATAGCACGAGTTAGAAGGATAGGAAGACATTTCATCACACGACATAGATTATGAAAGAAGGGAACATTTCCTAAATGTCTCGTAGCCTCTTCTTCATAAGTATGGTGTGATTTACACCCATGAAAAATACACTACTTAACATGGCTTTTAGACACCCTAGGACACTCCAAAACCTATTGCTTTGATACCATGTTTGTCACGATCCGAGTGGAGGCCCAGACCGAGACACGGGACAAGGAACCTCGAGGGACTCCAAGTCGACCCATGACATGAACATAACATCTAACTCAATCACAAAAGCTGAAGATCAACATGATAAACTTAGTGGAAGTATGAAATAAGCATAACATTAGAAATACACATGAATCTAAAGATGATTACATTCTATGTCTGAAAAGCCTGTAATACTGATGAGTTGATGGGACAAGACCCCCAACTAACTCTCTAAGTCTAAAACTGAATACATAAAGAAAATTGATGAGGCATGGTCCTTGGGAGATGAGGACTCGCCAACAGATGTGGGATGCTAACTCTAAAAGGCTGGCTAAGGAAGAGGTTGATTCTAAGTACCGGGGTCTGTATCATAAAATGATACAACATAGAGTATGCAGTCAGTACATGAAATGTACTGAGTACACATGGTAAGTAAAACCACTAAAATAAGTAAAATCATTTGAAACATGCATAATATAGAAAAAATAAACAAAATAAGAATTTGAGAGTAGGGCTTGCATGCTATTTTTATGAAACCACGATCTCCATATAACATAACATCATAACTGAATCAATTGACCCTAAGCTGAAATCTGATAGTCATAAGTAAAGCTGAACTTTGGGTCAAACCTACTTTAGAACATATATATATATATATATATATATATATATCATAAATGATCAACATGCATAACTGAAATCATGAGAAACAATGGGAGACCGTCTTCTAATTGACATTACCGCGATAGAGCTTACGTGGTCCCAACTATCACACTCAAGTGGGTAGAGCCGTCCAAAGCCTTGCTACGACTAAGGATGATACCATGATATCAATATCAAGCCCAAGGCCTAATCGGAGCAGGGGATAGCCCACAAGGGAGGTCCTAATATAATCTGATCATACCTACGTTGGCGCGTAGTTCTGAGGCATAGGGTTGACTGACCCTTAGCCTACTCGGTGCTAGACACTACTCCCAATAACATTCATATGCTCTCCGTCATTTTCCAATGAAGCTAACCATCGTCTATTGGTGAAGCTGAATAGTCATGAATACATATAAATATAAATTATGCATGAGGAGCCTTGGCTCACACCATACCACAAGCTGAACATAATTGGGAGTCTTGACTCTAAATCCATGTGCTAAGCTATCTTAACATGAATCACAAATCATACTTGAACATATGGGCTTGCCCAAAACCTTAACATGCTTGAAATTAACTTGATTCACTTTGAAAACATGAACATAACATTGGTAGATTGAAAACATGCTTTTCTCATCAAAATCCATCATACTTGTACATGCTTCATAAATCTCATCTTCTCATAAGGTTCCATGAATGGGCATCAAAATTTGGAAAACTAGTAAACATGATTAGTAATTTAAAACATGATAAAACTTTCCCATAAAACATAATTCATCAATTAAAACATACTTAGATCATACCCACGATATTGACATTAGAACATTCATGCATTGGGTTAAAACCCCATAGAGTCAACTCATAGATTTTTATGAATTAGAGAGAGATTGGGCATGGGTGTGAATGGATTCACCCATTCATAACCCTACATACCTGATAGGATCTGATTTTACCGCTCCTTTATTGCCCAATGAAAGATTGAAGGAAATCATAAAGAAAACCTACATTGGATCACCTCTTAAGCCTTCAATTTGCATGTATGAGTAAGAATTGACTAAAATAAATTTACCCCTCTTAAAACTCACATTTCATAACTTAAAATTATGTAGATTATGCCTTAGGACTATAAATAATACAGAAAAGTCCTTACTAAATTCAAAAAAAATAACTGACTGCCAGTCCCCATGAGCGACTGGACTAATCGTTCCCAAGGCCACGACTCGTGGCATCAGTTGTCGATTGCACTGTCAAATAATTTACCTAGGGCTCTTCACGAGGGACCCTACGAGTCGTTATTGGTGACCATGACTCGTGGTCACCACTCGTCACCTTCACTGCCTAAAATCTCAAACCATTTCAAATATGCTGACCACAACTCATCCCATGAATCATGCTGTATAACCACGACTCATGGTGACCGTCCATAGGATACACTGCCAAGTTTTGTTCTTTTTCCCTTAATCCTTTCCACGAATGCTCAATGAGTCATGGTGACTGAACATGACTCATGGTTAGTTCCGAGAGGACTCCAAAATCAAAAATCTCCACTCAAGTTCTAAACCTCACCACGGGTCTATTTACGACTCGTGGTCTGCACCACGGGTTACAAAATGATTCGTTCTATGACCTGGTGCCAGATTTCTAGTTTTCTTCATTTCAACTACCATGTCTGATCTTTGGGTTTTTGGGGTATTACATCAAACAATAATCTCCATGCCATGTTCTTTCAACAAAGAACATCCACAATAAATGAGTGAAAAGCCCCTGTTGTGCCATGCGTGTTTAGTAGACACTTTGAATGTCATTAAAGTGTCTAATAGAATCGGCATGACTTGAAGTGAAAAAATAAAAAAAATCATGGCAACTTAAAAGTGTTGCTGCCTATGTATTTGGCCTTTACAAAAAGTTACTTCCAGATATTTGGTTCATGTAATTATTTAAATAAAAGATCGAGATACCTTGTCATATATCAATTTCTTTTCCCACAACATATTCATCTTTTTCAATAACTACAATTGGACAAAACAGACTAGTTAACAACTAAATTTAGCCATGAAAAGGTCATTTGACCTGCAGTCAAATAACATGGCATAACAAATCATATGAATTTAGTCTCTTATGACATGTACAGACTCATTTGCATGTTATCACATCTTAACAATTGATGACGTTTATAAAAAAGTTGCATAGTTGCTCCATGTTGGAAAATTATAATCCCACTTGGGAATAATATTCACGTTGAATAACAAAAATAAGAGAATAACAATGACACTAAGTCTTTTAACCGAGAAAAAGTTAATACCCAAACAGAGTAATATAATACCACTTATTACAACTACTAGATAGTGTCAACATTCTACTACACCTTCTAAAGAAAAACAACAATCTTTTATTTCAGACAACTCACTACAATATTATTCAACTTTACTTTTTCATAAACTATAGAAAATAGTTGATGGATTACTCTCTAATACTCTCTATGTTCTCTCTGTTTTGTTGTAAAAAATAAGAAGTCGAGGGACTCCATTTATAGCCAAAGGAACTTCTGAATCAACCAATTATTGATTTCTGCTATTTGCAATTGCAATTTGTTTTTTCCATCACCGAAACCGTTTTAGCCAAAACTTATTTTTATAACTTTGTCCCTTTTCTTTTCTTTTTTGTTTTATTGGGGATGGACCCCAGAAATCTCCTTCTTAATTTTAATTTTTTCATGTCTTGATCTCGATCTTTGAAAATCTTTAAACTTGAGAATCTTCATAAAATTATCTGCAACTTGATCATGAGATTTTATGTACATGAGTTCTAAATCTTACTTGGAAATGCGTTCTTTGATGAAGTGCTACCTTGCGTTTATATGCCTGCTTCAATCATGATACGCATGATTCTTGGCAAGTTCTTGTGCAAATTTGTTGTTAACACAAATTGTTGTGGCTTCAATTTGTGGAAAATTGAGTTCCTTCAATAATCTTCTCAACCAAATAGCATGATACATACATGATGTTGCTGCTAATATCCGGGTTCACAAGTCAAGAGAATAATAATGGATTGTTTCTTTGAACTCCAAAAAATAACATAATCACCCAAGAAAAAAACAAAATTAGTTATTCTTTTTATATCAGCAATATCTCCCGCGTAATTACTATAACAACATCCACAAGATTAAAGTCATTAGGAGAAGAATAAAACAACTCAAGGTCTATTGTACCTAACGAAGAATTCCTTCAATTGAGTGGAGGTAGGAGCTTCCATGAAGAGACTTACTACTCTAACTACAAGTAGTATATCTAATTTCGTACCGTTCAAGTATCTGAAACTTCCCACAAGACTTTAAAAGAGAGTGGAGTCCACCTTTTCTCCAATATCAAATTTTGACAATTTTGTTCCACTCTCCACTTGAGTGTTCAATGTTCTTCAAAATTTCTTTTATGTAGTTTTCTTGAGATATGAGGATGTCTTCCACCATTTTATTCACTTCTAGACACTAGTAATATGACATGAGCCTTATGTTCATCATCTCAAACGCAAGAAACATAGCTTTCTTGAGAGCTACAACCAAACTTTGGTTATTACCCGACAAAATAAGACCATCAACATAAAGAAAAATAAGAAAAATATCTCCATTAGTATAAACTTTAATGAAAAGAGCATATTCATTCGACAACGAGTAAACCCATTATCTTGAAAATACTTGTCAATGCGACTATGCCATATTCGTGGAGCTTGCTTCAATTCATATAAAGCTTTCGTGGACTCAACACTTTATCTTCATAATTTTCTTACCACAAAACCCAATGATTGCTCAACATAGACTTTCTCTTCAAGATATCCATTCAAGAATGCCGACTTACATCTAGATGATGGTCTACCACTTCATTTGTGCAGCCAAAGAGATAGAAAACAAATCATCTCCATGCGGGCAAGATGTGCATGGACTTCCTCATAGTCAATGCCATGCCTTTGCTTGTAGCCATTAGCCACAAGTCTTGCCTTGTATCTCTCCATCTCTCCGTGGGTATTCTTCTTCTCCTTGTATACCCATTTGAATCCAGTTGCTTCATGATACTTGGGAAGATTTGTTAATTCCCAAGTTTTATTCTTCATTATTGCCTTAATCTCCTTCTCTATGGCTTGTCACCACCTTTTATTGAAAAAAAACTTCATGAAAATTTATTATTTCACTATCAGAAAAGAGACAATACAAGAAATCAAAATAGTAACTTTTTTTTGTATCATCAAGAGATTTTTGATGCTCCTCATCCTTTCACTTGAACTTGCTTGAGAAGGGAATATAGCATTTTCTAGAGAAGGAGGTGGGGTTGCATCGTATGCAGGTGTCATGACCTCTAGTTCTTTGTCATCTCCAAAGTATGGAAGAAATTCATATGTCCTTTCTTCTTGAGCCTCCTAATTTTATTCCCTTTCTTCATCAAATTCAATATCATAACTCACCACCACTTTGTTGTTTCTTACATTGTATAACTTGTAGCCTTTTGAATTCATAACATAGCCAATAAACACATTATTGACACATCAACCATATATTCTTCATCTATGCAACTCTATGTTGTTGTTGTAAGTAAAGTACCGTTAGAGGGCGACATATTTCATGAAACTGAAAATAGTCATTAAATTCTTTTGAAGTGGATTCGCCTCAACTATTAGACCTTAAAACTTTAATTTCATAGTCACTCTACTTTTCTACAAGTGCTTTGAAATTTTTAAAAGCAACAAAAGGTTCTTATTTTTTCTTCAAGAAATACACCTGTAATACCTCGAAAAGTATCTAAGATCAGATCCGAGACTATCGGCAGAAATTAGTAGGACTATGGCACCAGTATATTCAATGACTCTCAAGATGAGCCATAAGTTGAACCAATGTTTTGTTGGTTCGGCCATTGTATTGGCTTCTGAAAAATGTCAAAATCTACCCAAAACCGACGAGTGAATTGTATGACCCATGATTTGATTGTACCGATCGTTGTTTGTAGTCATTGGAGTAGGTTTAGAGTGTGATTAAAAGGAGAATTAGGAACCAATGAAAGGGATACAATGGGTCATCCAATGCACTAACGACCCATTGCTTTGGTCATTGGTTCTACCTGTGAAAAATTAAGTTCGGCAATCCAGGGATATTTTGGTAAAATCCTATGCTTTAACTCATAAGTGATATCGTTTTAGGTTTCTTAAAGGTTTTATTAAAGGGTAAATCTAAGACTACTTTATCACTCTCATTAAAACTTATGTAGATTGGATTTCCCTTCTCAAAGTAAGACTAGGGCTCATCATCTCAATCTTCCCAATTCCTCTACGGATCTTCAAGACAAGTTAAGGAATCATCAAAACTAGGTATGTACGGTTATGAATGGAGAAATTCTTCCAACCTCATGCCCTTTTTCAAGTTCAATTTCATGATATTTACTCTCCAAGTTTCAAATTACCAAATCTTAGGGTTAGGCCCAAATATGGAGAAATTCTTATAATCCTTGATGAATTCAAATCTCTTATGTTTCTATTCATGACTTATGACTATGACTGCATGTTTTCTACTAGAATCTCTCATGAATCTATGATTTTCAAATTATGATGATTTTACTCAATTATGCATAATTTTTCACGAATCTTAAGTTTATGTATCATGGCCGGTCTTTGCCACTATTTTTATGGATAGTTCACATATGTTAAGATGTTACAAATTTCAGATTTAAGCAAGCCCATGTAAACCCTTGTTTAATGATTTTGACTATGAGTGATATGCATGTTTTAGGACTAGTATTTAGCAGCAAGTAGGCCGAGGGTTTCGGGAACTAAGGCCTCATAACTACGCGCCATCATAGGCATATATTCATGTTTGGGACCTCACAAGAGAGTGTTCCCCCTCCTGATGTGGCTCACGAGTGATATCACGCCTTTATTATTCTTTGCCTTAGCAAGTCTTAAGATAGCTCTACCCACTCGAGCAAGATAGCTGGGGCATCATGTGCTTATTCATGATGCTGTCAGTTAAGAAAATCTCCCATTATTCCTCATGTTTAAGTTATTCATGTTTCAAGACTTATGATATCATGTTTTACAGTCCACTTAACCCATTGTCACAACCCGAACATACACTCAGATCGTAGACATGACATATGGAGCCCCGAGAGACCACAAGTCAACCCATGACATGAGCATACATCTAATTCATTAACATGAGTGGAAGACTTAAAATAAGTAAATGATATCATGACATAATAACAAAGAAAAGACAATACAAAATCCATACATGACAGCGGAATACAACTGATAGTCTGAAAAGCATCTAATCAAGAAAGATAGGTTGATGGGACAACACCACAAATAACCCTACACCACTGAAACTGAAAGAAAACAACAGAGTCTGAACATATGGCCCTCGAAACATGAGGATTCAACAAACAAACTGATAGCGATCTCTGAAGGACTACTGAGGAGGGTAAGCCTGAGAGCCGGGTGTTGTATCATGAAACGATACTGCATAAAAAGTATGCGGTCAGTACGTGAAATGTACTGAGTATGCAAGGTAAGTAAAATGGACATTTATAGCATATAAAACTCATAACTGATCATAAGAGTAGGACATCATGCTCGTATCATAAACATCATAACATAGCATAAGGCTCAAGGTTTGCAAAACAATCGTAATACAACATAATCATAATCATAAAAGAAAAGCTTTACTTAACATGACATGAGACAAAATACATAATAATAACATGCATAAATCATGAGGAACAGTGGGAGATTCTCTTAACCGACATACCCCATATGAGAACACATGAAGTCCGACTTGTAAACCTCGTTGGGAGGTCGTTTGTACCTTGCCAAGGGTAGAACCATGAAAGGCATGATATAACCATGGAAAGGGCCAATTGGGCCAGGGACAGTCATGAAGAAGTTCTCAACATACCTACGGTGGCAAGTAGTTTATGAGATACGGGTCTTAACCTGAGCCCCGAACCTACTCGGTGTTAGATACTACTCCCAAAACATATATAGTACTTATAGCATAACATGCATGAATTCATGGGCTACTTAAATCTTTATAATCATAAACATGCTTGTACATACGTGAACAAGCCATGAAATAAGGCCCGTGAGTCGGCCAAAACATAATTCATGAATCATAAGGTTCATACATACTTGTATATGATGAATATATCTTTAAATTCATAAAATCATGATGGCTAATTGAATAAATCCATAATTTAAATCATAATTCATGTTGTACTTGTAAATATAATCAATTGAAAGATAGATCATAAACCGATTTGTTATGGGTCGTGCATAATTAGGATTAATTCCATAGAAATCAAAATCCATAACATTATAAGTAATTTAAATCATAAAAAGTTGATCAAAACCCATAGAATATGATAAGATTCTAAAATAACAAAGCCCATTAATAAATCGTTAGATTTTTTATAAAATTCAACTTCAAAACCTATTAAACTTTTGATAAATTTTTCATGAAATCATAGAGAATGGGAATGGGTGTGAAAGGAAACACCCATTGATAGTCTTACACACCTGGAAACAACTGATTCTTAATCCTTGAATGCCCAAGAAGGAATTGGAAGAATTTGAAGAGAAAAGCCTTGAATCACCCTTGATCACCCCTCTATACTCTTACATGCATGAATGAAAGCTTAGAAATAATTATTCCTCGAAAAACCCACCTTTCATAAGCTAAAATGGCACAGTTTAGGGTCTTATAGCATGAAAAAGTCAAAAATGCCCTTAATGAATCTGCCCTGAAAACTGACCAGATTGATCCAACGGGTGGCACTAATGGATCATTGGAAGGAACGACAACCCGTTGTATGGCCCGTCGTCTGCACTGCTAAGACTTACCTCCGAATCTGAACAACGGACGGACAAGACGACTCATCCTTACAACCAACGGGTCGTTACATCGACCATTGTTTTCCCCTTCACAAACTTTGAACCTGCTTACCATGAGCCTCACCACGACTCGTGGTTGCTTCCAATGAGTCGTGGTCATGATCCATTACATGCACTGGTAATCTTAGCAACCAAGCAACGATCGGTAACCATGGGTCGTCACTCCTCACCATGAGTCTTGGACGACCCGTTGAATCCCATTTGCTGAACTCAGCCTCCTCCTATGCCTACTAATAATGGCTCGTTGTTTAGAGCAATGAGTCATTGTGTTGTCCATTGTACCCACTGCTACCTAGACTCCCCTTACCATGACTGCATACAACGACTCGTGGTTTGATACCACGAGTCGTTACATGGCCTATTCTGAGCTACTTTTCCCAATTTCAGTAGTTTTCAACTTTTAACTTCCGGGTCTATTCTTAAGCACTTTCGGGGTATTACAATATCTCCCCCTTGGAAACATTCGTCCTCGAATGTAGGAAACAAGCTGAAAATAGAAACATGTAATTATCACATTCAAATACTGATCAGTTAAACTAAAACTTTATGGAATGACTACCTTTGACTCATATCACATAGCTGAACTGATCTCATGCTTCATATACACATCCATACGCATAAAAGAAACTTGAACACATAAATTGAACATGAAAACTAAATAGAGTCATAGAGCACAACTGATACCTCAAGTCGGAACTGAGCCGATAGAGAATAAGTGTGGGTATTTAGCCATCATATCCGCTTCGACTTCCCATGTAGCTCCTTCAACATGCTGATTCCTCCATAAGACTTTAACTAAAGCTATTTATTTGTTCCTTAGCCTCCGAACTTGATGGTCCAATATTTCCACAGGAATTTCTTCATAGCTGAGGCTGTCTTTTACACCTACGCTGTCCACCAGGACTACTAGAGCTGGATCTCCCAAACATTTCTTCAAAAGTGATACATGAAACATAGGATGCTCAGAAGATAACTCTGATGGAAAGTACAACTCATACGCTACCTTACCAACTCTTCTCATAACCCGGTAAGGACCAATATAACAAGGACTGAGTTTTCCTTTTGTCACACCCCACCTTGGGAGGCATGACAGGCACCTGGTACCCTACTAGGACCTGAATTGACTTCAATAGGCCTATGCACTCCTGGTGCAGACTCACTTCTAAAATCAAGAACACAATGGGATATATCTCGGCTATAAATACAACCTCAGGCTGACAAGGCCTTATAGCCACCTGTAAAAGAAAACCAGCAAGCCAGAAACAAAAACAGGGAATCCTATGCGGGCCGACAAGACCACCATGATGTCTAGTTATGACTGTAAAGTAAAACCAATGCTAAGCTAAGCTATGGCCGACAAGGCCGCTAATTTGCCAGCTAAAAAAGGCCACACACGGCCAACACGTAAACTAAAAAACATATGGGACCCACACGGCCAACAACAACTAACCACAGGAAAATAGAAACAATCTACAAGCCTCTAAGAGTAATATAATGGTTAGGACAGGGGCCTGACCTAACCATAAACTGTACAATCAAAAGAGTAAACCTTCTAAAAACAAGATCTGGAAGAAAGGAGCTAACTGCTCTGGTTATGCTGGCTGAAAGCTATGAGAGACCTGCTCCTTGTCTATCCGTACCTGCAGAAAAGTAATACAGCCCCCCAGAAAGGGCGTCAGTACAATATGTACTGAATATGTATGGCGATAACTGTAAATGACTAAAATAAAGAGTAGAATTGAGAATAACTAAAATTAAGGTGGGTAGAGATCATACCTGAGTAATAGAACTTCTTACTATCTAATATATTAATAACTAAAGCAAACAAAAATCTTACCTGACCCCCGTAAGTCGGAAGGTACAACCAGCATAGAATAACCCACCTGGGCCCCCCATAAGCCCTGGTGAGTACACTTCAGTCTATATACCCCTATCAAGGTCGCACTAGGTCAACTGATAGCTATAGCTATCCTACCGGCCCCCTGGGTATGCCGACCCCTGATTGTAGTTGTGTCTAAGTTCAGTCGACTCCTGATATCTGCACCCCGGGCACCAGGCTCGACGGGGGTGTATAGAGCCAACCACGACATATAAGGACCTAGGACTCCATCTTTGTCCCTGGAGGACGGCATACCTCTACATAGAGCGACGTCATCTCGCCCCTAGCGGCGTCGACCCAACTAATAACCTTGGGGTCGGTCATGAAGGCTATACAGGCAGAATCTATCACAAACTAACATGGAAAATGGGTTTTAGCTAATAACAACAACTAATCATAATAGACATGCTTCTAGTACTCTTACTGGGATTCAAACTAAGCTATCATGCTAAAAAAACTAACTTGCTGAAGGAAACTACCTTAACATACCTCGTTCGCTGATTACTGATTAACTGGCGAGTTTCAGTTCGTATTCAGCAGTTCTTCTCAACTGCAATCGTATTACTGGGGGGAAAATGACTAGTTTTAGTACTAAATTTAATAAAAACGATAACTTTATATATAAAAAAATATTAACTATATTTCAACTTAATAGAACACGGTTGAAAACTCATAATTTCTCGAAAGTCCAGAAGGAAGAAATGCTTACTTTAAGCCTGTGATCGTATTGACACTAGTTTGGAGAAATTCCAACAACATTAGCTCGGCAGAGTTACGATTCACCGAGTGAATTTGATGAAATTAACTCCGTAGCAATGCTTCCCGCAGCCTTAAACTTCAATACCCGAAGTTAGTTTGAATTCGGTCGGCGTTCCATAGCGTAAACAGAGGAAATTTACTTACTTTCTTCGTTTTTTTCCCTCTTTGGCTGAATATAAACTTGACTATGAAATAAAATAAAAGGATGGAACATATATATATTTGAGGAGGTGGGCAGGGGTCCGTGGCACGGACCCTATCACACCAATCTAGGGTCGTGTCATGCTGTCCCTTTGGGCAGCTAGCCCGGCCTCCTCCAGCACGGTCCCGACTCCGTGCTCGTTTGACCTTTCCCCGGGCGCCCTTTTTCGCACGTATTACACTCTAAAACCCTTAACCAACCTACGAATAGGCCGTCTAAACATTAAAAACTTAAGGGGTGTAACACCGTTGTTCCCAAACTGCATTACTCTGTTCATGGGAGATAGCTTTAGAAATACCCAATCATCTATTTCGAACTCCAAATCTCTTCTCCTCACATCTGCATATGACTTTTGACGACTCTGAGCGGTTTTCAGGTTGTCCCTTATAAACTGAACCTTCACCATAGCCTCCTCAACTGAACTAGGCCCAATCATATCTGCTTCACCAACCTCAAACCATCTGATGGGCGATCTACACCTCCGCCCATAAAGAGCCTCGAACGGTGCCATCTGGATGCTAGAGTGATAGATGTTTTTATAAGAAAACATGATCAAAGGAAAATGTTCATCCCATCTACCTTTGAAATCCATCACACGTGCTCTAAACATGTCCTTGAGATTCCAGATTGTTCGTTCTATCTGACCATCTGTTTGCGGATGAAAGGTCGTACTGAGCTTAACTTGAGTCCAAAGCCCCTTCTGAAAAGACCGCCAGAACTGGGAGGTAAACTGAGTACCTCGATCTGAAATAATAGACAGGGGCACTCCATGAAGTCGAACCAACTCCTGAATATACAATTTGGCATAATCGTCCGCTGAGTCTATGGTTTTCACCGGTAGGAAATGTGCATCCTTGGTCAACCTATCTACCACCACCCAAATGGAATCATATTGTCGACGGGTACGAGGCAAACCAGTTATGAAGTCCATGTTTATCTCTTCGCACTTCCAAGTAGGAATGCTAATATCTTTAAGTACTCCTCCCAGCTTTTGATGTTCAACCTTTACTTGTTGACAATTTGGACACCTGGCTACGAACTGTACAATATCCTTCTTCATGCCATCCCACCAATAGATTTCTCGTAAGTCCCGATACATCTTCATAGATCTCGGATGGATAGGATATCTGGTACTATGTGCGTCATGAAATATCCAGCCCCTCAAATCATCAACGTCTAGAACATACAGACGACCCTGGTACCGAAGCACACCATCTCCCCCTTGTGAGAAAACCTCCACCTTTTGACTCCACACAACTTCCTTCAATTTCCTCACAATCGTGTCCTCATCTTGCCTAGATTTAACATCAACCACAAAGGACGATTCGAATCCATTCTTAACAACAACAACACCATCGATTGAGTCAACCAACCTCACTCCCAACCTTGCAAGTTGATGGACATCCTTTGCCAGCTTTTTTCTTCCTTCCGCCACGTGGGACGTGTTCGCCCTTTTTGGGTATATAACTTCACGCAACTGCACGTGGTCGAACAAGTAGTAAAGTGGCTCAAGTAAGCCAAGTATCGATCCCACAGAGACTGGACTAAAGTAACAATCTACTCAAGTGTCAATAAACTTTAAATCTAAATTGCAGACAACAATGTGAAGAAAATGTTGATATTTTGTTTCCTAATTTTATACTAAGTCTAAAACGAATATATAATTTGAGTCTGAACTATAAGTATGAGCATGCTGAGGTTAACTGAACAAGTAGAGAAATAAATTATCAATACAATTTGGTTAATCTTTCTTCCGGTTGCTGGTCAAGAATTATTGCCTATGAATTAAAACCCTCGTATTTAACCCAACTTAAGAATCATGAACCTTCCACCTACATCTCTGTGATAAAAAGAAATTCATGTTCTAGCCATACAAAACCAATTCCTTAATTGACTAATACGACTTTCAGGTATATTTCTATCCTGAAGGTAAATCAATTCTCAATTTTCCCAAACTATGAAAAGATCATATCCTATCAATTCACAACTTTCCAATTTCTTGCTCTCTCGAGTGAAACCGGACTTTTTAGATGTACATTAACGTTGGCCACACATTAATGCAGTAAGAACAAGAATCAATAGAACAACCATGGAAGAAAAGATGAAAAACCAATTTATCAATAATTACATTTCAATACAATTGTTCTTAACCTCCACAAGAAGGGAATTTAGCCACTCATTTGTGGATTAAACATCATTAAATGAGTGTTAATCATACAAGCAATTGAAATAAAGAAGAAGGAGATAGAGAAAAACCCTGAGATTTTCGTCCCCTCAATTGCCTGTAACCCACGTTCTTGCTCCACCAAGTCAGAATAATTAAAAATGAACCTAAGTGTTCTATTTATACTAGTGGGAATTTTTCCCGGAATAACAAGCAACGTGTCACGGAGTGCATCGCGGAGCACTGCCTCCGTGACACGCCACCAACGCGGACCCTTACTGGAATCTGGACGTCCAGGTATTAAGGCCCAACGTGGCACGGCGTGCAACGCGGGGCTAGGACAACGTGCCACGGCCTCAACGCGCACCTTCACTGGAATTTGGCAAAAATTCCGTATCCAGGCAAAACGCATCCGCGATGGCAGCGTGACACGGCTCCATCGCGGAGCCCCTTTAATTCGTGCTCTCCTTGTGCTTTTTCCCTTGCTCGCTTTCGAGTCCGATTCCGATTTCTCCCAACATGCATCTTAGCTTCGTACAATTATATTTTTCCAACAAAATCACACTAATCATGTTGGTTAGTATAAATTCACATTTTATTAAAATTCACATGATAATGTATAAACAACGATAGATAAACAAGGCAAAATGACACATTTGAGTATCACTTGGGCATATAAATTTTGCCCAAGATCACTTACCCCACACTTAAATCCTTGTTCGTCCCCGAACAACAATCTTACACCTCGTGCAATTTACACCCCATCCTGGCTACTTTGGCTTGACAACTCAAGCTACGGTTATACCGATTATTTAATATAGCAAATCATCAAGAAAACATGCATAGTCTTATCAATACAATGACCTTCAACACATTAGGACCTCCTAGACTCAAGAATCGACTCTCAATATCGGCAAACTCATGCAAATCAGCTGATCAAGATATCCGACACAAAATTTAATCTCTCGTCAAGCATGTGCCCTTGCAACACACGAGAATTTTTCCCCCTTTTTAATTAGTTGAACTCAAAGACATTACATGCAGGGGCGTATAAACACAATTTCACTCTCTCTCCCAAAAGAATTCACATGCATCATGTCATGAACCATAGGCTTGCCTTTAGTGTATTACTGCACTAATATAAGGACGTGTGATGTAAGATCACATAGGACTTAACGGGTTGTAATGTAAGCTACGGAACTAGTAAATACTGGGCTAACCAATAATAACAACTAGCATCCTTAAGCCCTTTTTCAATGCATCCCATCAACCTTATGGGCATTGTTTCTTCCTTCAGCCTCCCATTCTTGAAGTCTGTCTTTATTTTTGACCCCATATCTTTAAGCACACATGACTCAATAACAAAGATTATTTATACATCTTCATTATATTTAATTTATAACAAGTGCACCTTCAACCTTTTCTTTCCTTTCATCACTCTGCTTTTTCTTTTCTTTTCACCATTCTCACTCCTTGACACTGTGGGAAAATTATTTTCTTTTCTTGAGCGCTTAAGAGTTTTGGATCAAATTCAAGGATACTGAAAAGAAGGGGTTAAGCTCGGTTTACACCTTTTTGACAAAAGAAAAATAATAGGCTAAAGGCTCAATGGGCTAACTAGGATGTACATTCAAGGTGAGTACGATAATGAAACAAAGAAACTTTCGGTTAAAGCAAAGAAATGCCTAATCCTTTCCTACAATACACATCCTTCATTTCATTTCGTACACACACCAGGCAAGTTCTAGACACTTCACAATAGCATGGAAGAAATGAAACCTCACTATACACTCATTTCACATGCTCAACTCAAGACATATTCACAGACTCTTCAATCAGCTAATTACAAGAATTCAAATATTAAGCCTCAATCACACCGAATCAAACTCTATGGCCTAGGTATCTCAACATATGTACAAAGTTGCATGCTTTCATCCGAATCACCTTTGCATTTCAAATATCATGTACAACACGTAACCAGTATTTCACAACCCTAAAGTAACGATAGGTTTTGGGATGCAAACCAATAAAAGAAAAAACTAAAAAAATTTGAACAAAAGAAATCTACTCCTAACGACTACATTTCCCTTAAGACGGTCGTCATCCATCCATCATAGGGAACAGTCACGAACTACGACTTCGGTTCAATGGGACTATTCTCGTTTAAAGAACCGAAAACAAACGCCGAGAAACCCAAAGATTAAAAATTTCACAAATTTTTTTTAAAAAAAAATATCGATAATTTCGATAAAACAAAGATATGTACAAAACCAGCTAACAACATTCAACAACACACAACAGCTTCACCTTAATTACAATACAGACATACACACAAAAATCACTGGGTCACAAGTTTATCCAAGCACAACAACAGAACAGAGAGATTAATAATAGCAACAGCAACCAACACCTAACTACTCCCACCCCACACTTAAATCGAACACTGTCCCCAGTGTTCACAAAATTCAGCATAGTACGAAAGTAGGTGGTGAAACTCCCTGATCAATCAAAGCATTCCACTTCTTCGTCAGGTGTCGCTGCCTCGTCTCCCATGTCTAAATCGCCCCCATCGTCATCATCTGACTCCACATCAGAGTCATCACGACGTGTCTCCTCATCTGTGGGGACATCATCATCTGTGGGCTCCACAAAAACTGGTCCCACTCGGCATAGAGCCCTGGCATTTTCGCCAAAAGGGTAGTCTAGCTCGAGCTGCCATAGCTCATCTTCTGTTGCCGGCCTCCCGCCTATACGCAGCTGGAGCATCTGCATCCCGAACATGCGAGCCATGTACTGATCATCCCGAGCATATCGCTCGGCTAATGTGAGAACTGGCCCGTGAGTGGTGTCGGGTACCTTAGTTTTGGTGACATCTAAGGCCCGCCTCTCTATCTGCGGGATGTAGTCAAGGGCCTCCTCCTCAATATCCAGGCCCCTCAGGAACGTGGTCAGTAAGCCACCAAACCCGTACCTGTGTACTTGATGCAAACGGGCTCTCTTCATGGCGGAGATAATCACCGCCCCCATATTGATCTCCAGCCCTTTCATCAAGGCGTATACCAAGCACACATGATCCCGGGTGACATCTATCATATGCACCCCCGGGATTAAGTAGGAACAAACAATCTTAAGCCATATCCTGGCTTCCCTGTTCATCTGTGAGTAGGGCAAAGTCTGATGGTAGCCCCTCTCCTTATGCCTGCTCCAACGTGCTGTAGACCGGGCTCCACACAAAGTGCGTCTGATATCCGTGTATGGTGGAGTGATATTCAGCCGCAGAAGCACATGGGAGTCTATGTCCCGCGCCCCCAAGATGGCATTAAGGTGATGAGGCTCAAAAGTGACTATCTACCCCCTTATCTTGATGGTGTGACTTCTGAGTATCGGGTTCCAGTTGGCGTAGAATTCCCGAATCAGGTGCAGGTTGCACTCCTTGAGCTATTCAAAGATGAAGTTCATCCCGGCTGCCTCAATCCTATGGACAATCCTGGGGAACTCCTGTGCCAACGGTTCCCTAGCAATGTGTTCTTTGGGGAAGTATTTGCTTTCCTTGTGCTTTGCGTACCATTTCTTCCCCTCCTCTGTCACCCATCTGGTTCCATATTGACGGCGTTGGCCGCGTGGAACCGCTGGTGCTGCTGGGACTGCTGTTCCCAGTCTAATTCTTTTCCTTCCAGCACTTGATGTTGATGTGCCCTTCCCTTTTTGTTGCCTGCTTGCCATCGTTTCTGTCAAACCAAAAAGACAGTCCCAATGTTATTCCAATTAAAATTAGCTTCGACTAAGGTTGGGTTAAGCTAGGCCACCCCACACTTAGTCTTTAGCCACAATCACAACATTATGGCAAGATCATACTTATTTCCAAAAAAACAAAACACAACAAATATGCCTCGTGCATTCAAAGAATTCAACGGTATAAATTCTTTTGTACTACTCAGACTTCGTACAGCTAACCACAACATTACCATCGATCACATTTTATCACATAACACGCAGCAAACACTTCTATCAACAAAACCGATACAATTCCCCCAATTTCTATGCAATTTCAATAATTTCATTAACCCGACAATCCGTCGCGCCTTAATCATCTTAACGTTAAGCACAACCTCATGTTCCTCACCCAACATGCACACACGAAGAAGAATTACACATTTCAACTCGATTTTAACATCTTCATATTTGAATTCTAACCCTGCTACCATTTCGCAAGAATTTCAATCAAACATGTATTTATCGAGTTCATACCATTACATCGATACTATGAACATCAATCAACAACAATTTACATGAATTCATGCTCAATTTAAACTTAGGGCAAGTTTTCCTCACTTCCTATGCTAAAAATCGGAAAAATAAGGTAAGCAATAGATGAAGTTAACAAACATACCTTAAACTCGATGATATCGAAGAAAATTTGATAAAATTGAGCTCCTAGTCCGTGTCACGTTGGGGAAGGGGGTTTTTAGGGTGTTTGTCGCGGAGGAGGTGAAAAAAAATGGGAAAAATAAGGGAAAAACGGGGTTAAAAAGAAGGTTTTTCGCGCGGGTCACCCGATGACCCGGTGTGACCCGTCGCGAAATACACTTCAACGTGTCATGGAGGGTAACGAGGACCATGCCCTCCGTGACACGGAGCCATCGAGCAGGTGTTCTAGAATTTGTAAAAATTTCAGAATTACCTTCAACGTGTCACGGAGGGTAACGCGGAGGCCGTCCTTCGTGACACGGAGCCATCGCGTGTGCTCATTGTTTTGCCACGTTTTATTATTTTTCATACCTCGATTTTTCCTTTGCGATCCTTTGCATATTTATCCTCCGTTCAACCTAAAATTCATCTCACAACAAGAAATTGGTTAGAATATAGGTTTCACATAAAATATACATTTTGTTTATAATATTTATTTTTCTCATTTTTTATTTTTTTATTTTTTTCTCTATGAAATCTAATAAAATATTACAAAAATCTTCACGGGTTGCCTCCCATGCAGCGCCTGGTTTACCGTCGCAGCTCGACGTCATTAAGCTCAATCATCCTCTAGGGGGACGGACTTTTTTCTCGACCACCGTCCTCACCCTAGTAATGCTTACATCGCTCCGGTGGTTTCCCCAATAACTCCCGTGACTCAACTCTCTGGAAAACATCAACTCGATTAATCACATTGATCACTAAGAGTTCCTCATACACAGCCGGGAGCTAGGTGGCCTTGTATACATCAAACACCTCCACCTTTTCATGTGCTCGCATGGTTAGCTGCCCTGCAGCTACATCAATAAGTGCTTTCCCGGTAGCCAAGAAAGGACATCCAAAAATAAATGGGACTCCACGTCTGGCTCAAAATCCAGCACGACGAAATCTACTGGGAAGATAAGGGAGCCCACTTGCACCAGCACGTCCTCCACAATGCCATCAGGTCTGGCTAAGGAGCGATCCACTAGTTGCAATATCACTTTTGTTGGTCTAGGACTCCCTAGCCCCAACTTCTTGAATACCGATGACGGCATCAAGTTAATGCTCGCTCCCAAATCACATAATCCATGAGCTCGGATAGTCTGCCCAATTGTAATTTGTATTGTAAAGCTCCCAGGGTCCTTGAGCTTTGTGGGCAACCTGTTTTGTATCCGGGAAATGCACTCCTCCGTACGAGCCACCGTAGCATACTCAGTCAACCTGCTTTTGTTCACCACGATGTCCTTAATATACTTTGTGTACTTCGGCACTCCCTGCAAACATCAACAAGAGGTAAGTTAATGTGTACTTGTTTCAGCACCTACATGAACTTTTTGAAACACGCCTCCTCCTTGTGTTTCTTTAATCGTTGAGGGAATGGGGGTGGTGGTCTTTCTTGTTCAGCCTCCTTTTTCTTCCCCCTTTCATCACTTTGCTCCCTCTCAGTTTCTGCTGCTCCGGACTGTTGAGGTGGTCTTTCTGGTTCCACCTCTTTAAGCTGCAAACCACTCCTTGTGGTCACTGCATTCACTTACTTGGGGTTGGGATCCGTGTCACTCGGAAGTCCTCCTCTTGGCCTGGTGTTTTGGGCTCCATCAAATTGCCCAAACTGGTACTCCAGCGCCTTTGTAGCTAACTGATTGTTCTTTACCTCGGCTGCCATTTCACGTAGTCAGCCTGCAGTTGAGCTTGGTTAGCTATCATTGTCTTGAACATCTCCTCAATGCTGGGTGATGGTGGTGGAGGAGGTGCATTGTTTCTTCTATATTGTGCTTGATAGTTCTGCTGCCCTTCTTGAGTTCTCTGCGCCCCCTGATTCGAACCTTGCCCTTGATGGTTATCGCTACCCCAAGAGAAATTTAGGTGATTCCTCCAGTTGGAATTGTAGCTGTTGCCATACTGTAGGTGGTTGTTTCTCTGTACATTGCCTACAGAGTTCACTGAATCAGGATTTGCTCCCCAACACTCAGCTGAGTGTTCACTACTCCCATATACTTCACACCAAATCTGCTGCACTAGATTCACTGGGGCTTGAGACTGGTTCATGCTCATGTTACTGAAGTGGGTGTTGAGTTGATTCTGTAACGTAGCTATCTGTGCAGTAATAGTTGTAAAACCATCCATTTATAGGACTCCTGCTGCTTTCCTTGTTCCTCCTTTTGATGAATCCGCATTCCACTCCGGATTTCCCTGCGAAATACGATTCAACAAGGTATACAACTCCTCATAAATTTTCTCCAATGCTTGTCCCCCAGCAGCTGAGTCTAGCAAGATTTTTGCTTGGGGTTCCAAACCCTCTATGAAAGTATGCACCAACACGTCATTGGATTGGTGATGATGAGGAAAATCCCACAACATAGATTTGAATCTCTCCCAGGCTTGATACAGATTCTCTCCCTCTCTCTGTTTAAAACTTAGAATTTGACTCCTAGGTCTTGCTGTTTTACCGGATGGGAAGAACCGAATAAATAATTTCCTTGCAAGATCATCCCACGTGGTGATGGAATTAGGTGGCTCAGCTTTCAACCACCTCTTGGCTTCTCCCAAAAGTGAAAACGTGAACAATGTAAGCCTGACATAATCTGATGACACACCAGCGGGAATGTAAGTGTCACTTATCTCCAAGAAATTTTGAAGACGTTGTTGTGGATCCTCATGAGGGAGACCTGTCAACTGCCCGCTGGTGTGCAACAATTGCACCATATTCTATTTAAGCTCGAACATCCCTCCTGGCTCAGGTTTGCGGATGCTAGATGTGACATTATTAGCATGTGGGATGGCCACCTCGCAAACCGGCCTAGCTGCTATGTCCTCGGGCACTAACATTGCCCTTACAACTGGTGGATTCTGTTGTTGCTCTAGGATTGTTTGTTTGAGCAACTGCAGTTTTTTCACTAGAGCTTCTCTCCTTTGACGATGAAATTGTCTTTCCGGCTCTAAATATGAGTCCACCAGCTCCTTGTCTCTTGCCAGTGTTCAACAGAAATTAGTATTTGCAAAATACAGGCTAAGACCAAGTTGTCAACACTAAGAAGAAATAGTAAACTAACACTTAAGAAAAATTTACCAATTGCCAGTCCCCGGCAACGACGCCAAAAACGTGTTCGCCCTTTTTGGGTATATAACTTCACGCAAGTGCATGTGGTCGAACAAGTAGTAAAGTGGCTCAACTAAGCCAAGTATCGATCCCATAGAGACTGGACTAAAGTAACAATCTACTCAAGTCTCAATAAACTTTAATTCTAAATTGCACACAACAATGTGAAGAAAAGGTTGATATTTTGTTTCCTAATTTTATACCAAGTCTAAAACGAATATATAATTTGTGTCTGAACTATAAGTATGAGTATGCTGAGGTTAACTGAACAGGTAGAGAAATAAATTATCGATACAATTTGGTTAATCTTTCTTTCGGTTGCTAGTCAAGAATTATTGCCTATGAATTAAAACTCTCGTATTTAACCCAACTTAAGAATCATGAACCTTCCACCTACATCTCTGTGATAAAAAGAAATTCATGTTCTAGCCATACAAAACCGATTCCTTAATTGACTAATAATACTTTCAGGTATATTTCTATCCTGAAGGTAAATCAATTCTCAATTTTCCCAAACTATGAAAAGATCATATCCTATCAATTCACAACTTTCCAATTTCTTGCTCTCTCGAGTGAAACCGGACTTTTTAGATGTACATTAACATTGGCCACACATTAATGCAGTAAGAACAAGAATCAATAGAACAACCACGGAAGAAAAGATGAAAAACCAATTTATCAATAATCACATTTCAATACAATTGTTCTTAACGTCAGCAAGAAGGGAATTTAGCCACTCATTTGTGGATTAAACATCGTTAAATGAGTGTTAATCATACAAGCAATTGAAATAAAGAAGAAGGAGATAGAGAAAAACCCTGAGATTTTCGTCCCCTGAACTGCCTGTAACCCATGTTCTTGCTCCACCAAGTCAGAATAATTAAAAATGAACCTAAGTTTTCTATTTATACTAGTGGGAATTTTTCCTGGAATAACATGCAACGTGTCATGGAGTGCATCGCGGAGCACTGCCTCTGTGACACGCCACCAACGCGGACCCTTACTGGAATCCGGACATCCAGGTATTAAGGCCCAACGTGGCACGGCGTGCAATGCGGGGCTAGGCCAACGTGCCACGGCCCCAACGCGCACCTTCATTGGAATTTGGCAAAAATTTCGTATCCAGGCAGAACGCATCCGCAATGGCAGCGTGACACGGCTCCATCACGGAGCCCCTTTAATTCGTGCTCTCCTTGTGCTTTTTCCCTTGCTCGCTTCCAAGTCCGAATCCTATTTCTCCCAACATGCATCTTAGCTTCGTACAATTATATTTTTCCTACAAAATCACGCTAATCATGTTGGTTAGTATAAACTCACATTTTATTACAATTCACATGATAATGTATAAACATCGATAGATAAATAAGGCAAAATGACACATTTATGTATCACTTGGGCATATAAATTTTGCCCAATATCAGGACGCACTCTCTATAGATAGCCTACTAAGTCCGATCTCTACCATGTTAGCCTTTCTCGGATGGTAAAGAACACTCATATCATAGTCTTTGAGTAGCTCTAACCACCTCCTTTGCCGTAGATTAAGATCCTTCTGTGTGAACATATATTGAAAGCTCTTGTGGTCCGTAAATACATCCACGTAGACCCCATATAAGTAATGCTGCCATATTTTCAATGCAAACACCACCGCTGCCAACTCTAGATCATGGGTTGGTTAATTCTTCTCATGGACCTTTAACTGCCTGGAGGCGTATGCTGTCACTTTTCCATGCTGCATCAACACACACCCAAGACCGATTATAGAAGCATCGCAATATACAACAAAACCATTCTTACCCTTAGGTAGTGTTAACACCGGTGCAGTAGTGAGTTGGGTATTCATCTCTTGGAAGCTTTTCTCATAGGCCTCCAACCATTGAAACTTCACCTTCCTCTGAGTCAACCTTGTCATCGGTGCTGCAATTGATGAAAATCCCTCAACAAATCATTGGTAGTATCCTTCTAGGCCTAAGAAACTCCGAATTTCTGAAGGATTCACCGATCTAGGCCAATTCTTCACTACTTCGATTTTATGAGAATATACCTTTATGCCCTCACTTGATACCATATGGCCCAAAAATGCCAGTCCAACCAAATCTCACACTTACTGAACTTTGTATACAATTGGCGATCCTTGATAGTCTGCAGCACTACTCTCAAATGAGCGGCATGCTCCTCCTCGCTCCGAGAGTATATAAGGATATTATCGATGAACACGATCACAAACATGTCTAGATATTTCTTTAACACCCTGTTCATCAGGTCCATAAAAGATGTAGGCGCATTTGTTAGTCCGAAAGACGTAACTACAAACTCATAATGGCCATACCGTGTTATGAAGGTTGTCTTCAGGATATCACACTCCCAAAACCTGAACTAGTGATACCCGGACCTGAGATCTATCTTTGAGAAACACTTGGCACCCTGAACCTGGTAAAAAATCATCCATCCTGGGTAAAGGATACCTATTCTTGTTGGAGACCTTGTTCAATTACCGATAGTCAATGCACATCCAAAGTGATCCATCCTTCTTCTAGACAAATAAAACTAGTGCACCCCATGGAGACTTTCTCGGTCTAATGAAACCCTTATCTAAAAAGTCCATCAACTTCTCTTTTAACTCTTTTAGCTCAGCTGGAGGCATCCTATAGGGAGGAATAGATATAGGCTGCGTGTCGGGTAAGGCTAACTCCAAAACTATTAGCAATATAAGAGGTCATAAAATACAAAGTATCCGTAGATCTAACAAGGCATAAGAATCAATATGGAAGACTTGCAACATACCAGTTACCACATCTAGTGAAGCCTCCTACTCCTGGTGGGGTACTAAAGCATAAAACCTGTTTTGGCACTGATTGCCTGCTGAACTAGTAGAGGCACCCTATTGATGGGGAGGTGTTGCTAGAGCGGAAGAACTAGCTGTTGTCATACGGGCTCCACCAACCCCTGATTTGGCTGAGGGGCAATCCTTAAGTCTATGTCCGAGTTTTCCACACCCGAAACAAGAATCCGAGCAAACTAAGCACCTCCCAGTGTGATTCTTGCCGCACCCCACACAAATTGGAAAAGTGCGCTCCCCATGCATGCTCTCCTGGCCTCTCAACTCTGAGGCTCTGCTCATTCGATCTCCTCTGAACCTAGATATAGTGTTGGCCGATGATGGAGCTGGAGCGATAGACCTATGATGGGACTACTGACGCTGTCTGCCCCCTAACCTAACCTGAGAAGTCCTATAGCTGTCCGTCCTTGCCCTCTTTGCCTCCCTCTTCCTTCGGTAGACTGACTCCATCTGTTGTGCATGCAACACAATATGGGGAAAGTTAATATCCTGATGTAGCATGGCGATCCTGCAATCCTTATCCAAATAATCCGCCACCCCATGAACTAATCGACTCACCTGAGCCATCTGGTCCGCCACCAACTCTGGAGCATACTTGGATAATTGAGTGAACTCCAATGTGACTCCTGAATGTACATGTCACCTTGTTTCAAATTAACAAACTCGGCGGCCTTGAGCTCCCTCATCTCCTGAGGGAAGAACTGATCCAAAAAGGTTGCGTGAAACTCTTCCCAACCTATCGGTCCTGCACCCACTACCTTGGCATCTCTCCACTGCTTGAACCATATGTGAGGTCAAGTCAACACACTCTCCATTGTTCACCCCCATAACCTGGGTGATTGTCAGAATCTCTTCAATGAAATTGTGAGGATCCTTGTCCACCCTCGACCTTGTCAACTCAAGAGGGTTCATCCTTAAGAAATCCCTCACCCTAGCTGCCGCCGCATTCCCATTCTGAGGGTAATGCACCACTGTCTGATTTTAAACCTGGGTAGTCATTGCCTGTGCCAGCATCTGAATCGCTACCCTAATCTCAGTTTGGGCAGTTGGCTCTGGTGCGTGCTCTTCGTGAACGAGTGGGGCAGGCTGAATCCCATCACCATTGACACCCTCATGATCATTATTATTACCATTTCTTCTGGTGTTCACTCATCGTGGAGGCATGATTCTTCAAATGCGAATAGCAAGACTTAGGAGGGTAAAGACTTTCATCGCACGACATAGATCATGAAAGAAGGGGACATTTCCTAAAATTCTCATAGCCTCTTCATCATAAGTGCGGCGCGCTTCACACCCATAAAAAAGACTCTGCTTGATGCGTCTTTCAGACACCCTAGGACACTTCAAACCTACTCTAATATGAAGTTTGTCACGACCCGAACGTACACCTGGATCGTAGACAAGGGACAAGGAACCCCGAGGGACCCCAAGTCAACCCATGACATGAGCATACATCTAATTCATTCACATGAGTGGAAGACATAACATAAGGAAATGAGATCATGACATAATAATAGAGAAAAGAAAATACATAATCCATACATGATGGCAGAATACAACTGCGGAATACAACTGATAGTCTGAAAAGCCTCTAATCATGAAAGATGAGTTGATGGGACAATACCCCAACTATCCCGACACCACTGAAACTGAAAGAAAACAACAAATTTTTAACATATGGCCCTCGAAACGTGAGGACTAACCAAACAAGATGATAGAGATCTTTGAAGGACTACTGAGGAGGGTGAACCTTAGAGCTAGGTCCTGTATCATGAAATGATATAGCATAGAAAGTGTGCGGTCAGTATGTGGAATGTAATGAGTATGCAAGGTAAGTAAAATGGACATCTAAAACATATAAAACTTATAAATGATCATAAGAGTAGGACATCATGATCATATAGTAAACATCATAATGTAACATAAGGCTCAAGGTTTTCAAAACAATCATAATATAACATAATCATAATCATAAGAGAAAAGTTTTACTTAAAATGACTTGAACCAAAATACATAATCATAACATGCATAAATCATAAGGAACAGTGGGAAATTCTCTTATCCGATATACCCCATATGAGCACACATAAAGTCCGACTTGTAAACCTAGTCAGGAGAACGTTCGTACCTTGCCAAGGGTAGAACCATGAAAGGTGTGATATCACCATGGAAAGGACAATTGGGCCGGGGACAGTTTGATGTGCCATGATTTTACGGTACTTTCGACGCTTAAAACCAAGAAATTATGCACATTCGAGGTACATTTATATGGGTATAAGGTATTTTGTGTTTAATGTGCATGGAAATAGGTTTAGAAGTGAATTTGAACAAATTAATGCTTAAAACAACTAAAACGTGAATGATAGGTACTTAACGAGTTGTTGGCAGGAGGCACGACTCGTCACGTGAGGTGTGGGAAAAAGATGAAGTTTGGAAGATACAAGGCAGTGTACGAGTTGGAGGAATGACTCGTTACACCTAGTAACGACCCAAGAGGTCAATCATTTGGCATCGAAGAGAAAATTCTAACAAAGTGGCCAGTGAAATTGACGACACATATCACGAGTTGTCACATGAAGGAACGACTCATTGGTAGGCCACTGAAACCATCCGTGGAGTGCATTGGATTTTTGAAGGAGTCAGCCCACGAGGGACCTAATGACTGGTGCTTAGGAACGACGAGTCATTAAGGACCCATTGCCAAGCTTGGGTATGTCGTTGAGGATGGCTGTTTTAAGCAAGGCACGACTCGTCAGAGGGCCTAACGACCCGTCACCTAGCCCTTAGCCACTTCCTACTTGGTTTCCAATTTTATTTAGGAAAAGGATTTCTTGGAACTATAAATACCCAATTTAGGTATATTTTTCAAAGATGATTAGAGAGAGGATCTGGAATGATTTTGGAGGCTATTCTTGAGAGAATTTTCATGTAATTGTTCTTGATTCAAGAAACGAAAGCAACATTGGAATTTTATTCAATCTACGTGGTTTTTATTGTACTATAATTTGTAAGTTGCAATTATGATTTCTTTAATATTTTGTGATTGTGATAACACAAATATGAGTAGCTAAACCCATAAATTAGCTTTGTGGGAACCAAGATGAATTAACGGACATAGCTAAAAATACTTAGTGATTCTTGCACAGGGTTTATGCGTGTATTATTTTTTCCTTCGTTTTGATTGATTCTTGACGGTTGCAAATGTTAGGAATTTCCTTATTCTTACTTACCGGATCAAGGAGGTAAAGAATGGGAAAATGGATTAACAACGGAGACTTGACCCTATCAACCCTCATCTAATAGCTTGAACTTGTCCGGACATAGCTAATCTGATATTAAGGGTAAGGGTCCATTAAAGTACACCTTTATACAGACCAAGTTGCGTGGTGAAAATCATCTAGATAGGGGATCAACCATTGAGGTGAACCTAACTTACCAATATTGCATGTTAAACACCATAATAGATCACTAGTGTATAAGCCTTGTGGTTATGAAATCTTGGGAAACACAATCCTAGTCACATCGTTAATTGAATACAAACCAAATTTGATTTCAATATTTAGCAATTTTACTTTGTTTATTATTCTATATTTTCCCCTTTTGGAAATAAGTAAATAAATAGTAACAGTTATTCGCATTAACCTAAGTTCTTACCATATTCCCTGTGGGATCGACCTCAACCTTCATTGGGTTCTATATTTGACAATCGGCCGCTTATATCTAAATTATGAAGTGTAATTTGGGAGACATCAAATTTTGGGGCTGTTGTCGGGGAATACGGCTAAGACTTTTCTTAATTGTGTTGGAATACGGCTAAGACTTTTCTTAATTGTGTTAACTTTGCTATTGGTTCTTATTTCTTTTTTTTTTTATTTTTTTTTCTTATTTTGGTTTTGGTTGCTTAATATGTCTTAGGTTTGTGCTTCCCAATACTAGAAGCCATGGAAACCCCCTGGTTCCAATTGATCACAAACTTGAGCTAGCGTTAAGAAACCTGAGAAGAATGGCCAACATACAAGAACAAGAAATTGTGGATAAATTAGATTATGCTCCTGCGGAAGTATCTTCTCGTTACAGAATCTCAGGTGTGAAAGTGTGGATTTCATATTGTAAAAATCAGGCTACAACAAGAATGGTGGCTGAAGAGCAAGCTCCGGCTAGAGATCTTGAGTTGGCCAGAGTTGCTGAAGAGCAGTGTTTAGCTGCAGAAGCTGAATAAGCTAGGCGACCCCGAGGTCCAAAACACCAGCGAGACCGATATTTTGATGAGGAAGATGATGCGGATATAGATGAAGCTGGTGCCACTGGAGAAATAGTCCCTCCTCCTTTGCTTGCTGGGGCACAGTTTGACATTACAAGTGCAATGATTCAATTGCTGAATATGAAGGGAATATTTGCAGGTCATGCATCTGATGATGCCCACGTTCACTTGACAAATTTGATGGGTATATGCAAGGCATACAAGCAGCTGGAGGTAAGCCAGGATGCAATCAGATTGAGGTTATTTCCATTCTCTCTTGGGAGTAAGGCAACTATGTGGCTGGGTGAGTTGCCGAATGATTCCATCACTACTTGGGAGAGCCTAAGATAGATTTTCTTGAAAGGTTCTTCCCTCTATCTAAAGCATTTAAGTTGAAGGATGAAATTTATAACTTCAGATAGCTTAATTCTGAGGCACTCGACGAGACCTGGATGCATTTCAACAAAAAGCTCAAGAAGGTGCCAAATCACAGAATTCCGGATGACACATTGTTGGAGATCTTTTATAGGTCTCCGAATGCCAACACTAAGGTGGTGGCTGATTCCGTCTCCAGAGGAACTTTTATGAGTCACACCTATGTAGAGGCTGCAGAGCTGCTAGACAGGATCACAAAAACAAATTGATCTTGGCATACTATAGAGTCGGAAGTTCCGGCTGGTTATTATGCGGTTGGTATGTCTGCCGAACAGCAGAGAAGAGATGAAGAGCATGATCAGGATATAGAAGAGATAAAGACTACCATGGGGTTTCTTGCCAAACACCTGGTTGGAGTCGAAGTAGAAAAGGTGAATGTTGTTGGTTCTTAGGGAAAAGCCCCAAGAAATAATGGTTGCAAGTCTGAGTCTGAAGAAGAGGTCAACTATTTGAATGATCATAGGATGGGTTTCTGGACGAACACCCATGGGTCTAACCAAGACTCTTGGTGTCAAGGTCTAGGGAACCAAGGTCGAAAATTCTACAAGGATAATAATTTTAACCGGGGCCAATACCGAGACAACGGGGACTGGAAGAAGCATGAGGAGTTCAAATATGATAGGAGCGGTCTATATGTTCCTCCACGAAACCAAGATCCAAAGTCGAGCAGTTCAAGGGTCGAAGATATGCTTTCCAAAGTGCTAAAGCAGATGGAGACAACAGACAACCACTTTAAGGAGCTCCGCACTGATATTTCTGGTTTAAATCAAAAGGTGGAGTCGCATGCCGTGGAAATCAGGAAAATTGAGCAGTAGATGAGTCAGATGTCTGTTGCAGTGAATCAAAGACAGAAAGGCACTCTTCCCAGCAATACAGTGCAAAATCCAAAAAATGACAGTCATTGCATGGCGGTCACTACTGGGAGCGGGAAGGCCACAGTTGATCCACCGAGGCCAGTTGTAGTTAAAGAGTCAGAAAGGCCCATGTTGATAAATGATGATGATGTAGCGGATGTTGATTAATCAACTTTGGTTAGGTACTCAAATGTGCAAACTGCTCCAAGTAGTGCAAAGGAGCAAGGAGATGCCCATGGGAAGGAGAAGGAGGCACAGCAAAAACTCACAACAATCCCTAAACCTCCTCCTCCTTACCCCCAACGCTTGAAGAAGAAAGCTAAAGATGGACAATATCAAAAGTTTATCTCTATGCTCAAAGAGCTGTCAGTGACTATCCCATATGTGGAGGAACTTGAGCAAATGCCCGGATATGCCAAATTTATAAAGGATATTGTCACCAGAAAAAGAATGATAAGTTTGAAACCTGCTGATAATCTGCACCATTGCGGTGCCATCACTACCAGAGTCCTAGCATAGAAGAAGGAAGACCCAGGTGCGTTTACTATACCTTGCACCATTGGGGAGGTTGAGTTTGCAAGGGCTCTTTATGACTTGGGAGCTAGCATAAATCTGATGCCGCTAGCAGTATTTAAAAAGTTAGGCTTGGGAATCCCCACACTGACTTTGATGAGGCTACTAATGGCTGACCGAACAGTTAAAAAGCCAGTGGGGATTTTGTTTGATGTGCTAGTCAAAGTGGACAAATTCATATTCCTAGCAGACTTCGTGATTCTGGACTGCGATGTCGATTCAGAGGTCCCCATTATTTTGGGGCAACCATTCTTTGCAACAAGTAGGGCCCTAGTTGATGTGGAAGTAGGGCAGCTGAAATTTCGGCTGAACATAGAAGAGGTTACCTTCAACATTAGCTGAACCATGAAACAGCTCAAGGACTTCAGCATAATTTCAGCATTGCAGGATGGAGAAGAGTCTCTTGATGAATTCTGAGTAGTCAAGTGACTTGCATCATGCCGCGATGTTAAATTAGGCACTGCATGGGAGGCAACCCATGGAGGTGTTTTGGTGAAGTCGGAGTAGCCTAAACACCCACGTCGTGCCGCGACTTTAAATCAAGCGCTTCTTGGGAGGCAACCCAAGTTGTAAATGTAAGAAAAGGTTAGTGTTAACATTTGTTGATGGGTGCAGGTGAATAAGATGGAAAATCTAAAGTTGGAACCAAAACTGGAACTTTAGTTCTAGTGCAGAAACATCACAGAACAAGTCATTTTCTGACTTGACGACTCATTTAGCCAAATCGTGAAGAGAACTACAGAAAACAGGGGAGCAACGAGTGACTTCACGAGTCATTCCTCCATGGAGCGAATCATTTCATTCCCCGTCAGGTACACTGGATCAAAGTTTGAACTTAAAAGAAAATGGGTGATAACGGTTCACTCAACGAATCGTTGGGAAACCAAACGAGTCGTTAAGTGACCCATCCTGAAGCCACAATAGGCCAAGGACCATGACCCAGGAAATGACTCATTAGGTGACAACAGGAGTCATTACTTGAGTTGTTAGGTCCCACGTAAGTTATCTTAACCTGACCCACGATTGCAGTTGGGAAAAGTTTTTCAATTAAAATGAAGAACCCGTTTTCATCTAATACTCCTCATTACACTCACACACAAATGAAACTTCAAATTTCCCTCTTCTCTACCTCTTCTTCTTCACTCCAAACCAATCGACAAAGTTCTTCACCATTGCACACACATTCACTGAAGCACATGCACAACTGCTATTGCACTCCATCTTTAATACATTGAATCACAATTAATCTTCCCCATGAAAACTTCCGGAATGTCATTTGAAAATTAATCAAGAAATTTCAAAGACCCATGTATGAATGTGCTTTAATGCACTTCGATTTATTTTGTGTTTATATGTGCCTCGTGATGTAGATAAACCCTAGGAAGAGTTAAAAATTGAATTTCGATTGTAAGTCACCTAGGTTGATTTTTAATTGAGTCTTTGTGTTTGTGGGATTGAAACTTAAAAGAAAAGGAAGATGAACAGGAACTCTTGAGCACGAGCCACATCACGAGTTGTTGGGTCACCGAACGACTTGTCATGTAACTCGTGCTGGGTGGGAAAATTAAACTGGTGAGGCAGTGTACTTAATGAGTGACCTAACTAATTGTTGCCTCTGGTAATGACACGTTGGGAACAAATCGTTAATTACACTGGACCTAATGGAAATTTGATCAACCTTGGGTAACGGGTGACTAAACGAGTCGTTGCCACCACTGGGCACCAGCTTATAAATGTTTTCTGTTACATCTCATCCTGTGTACTAACATTGTTTCCACAGGAACAATGGATCCACGAGGTACACCAAAGAAGGGTCAAACCAAAAAGCAGGTGCCTGAGCACAGTCAACCATCATATCGAAGGTTGTGAGATGATCCATCCTCCTCTGAAGAGTCGAGAGACTCTTAAGAGGAATATGAGGTATCGAAGGAGCAGTTGGTGAGGAGAACTACTAGGGTTAGGGCTCAAAAAACTTCAAATCTGGCAGCCCTAGTCTATACTCCTACTCCACTTGCAAGAGATCTGCCCAGCCACACAAATGAAAGCGCTAGGGCTACTGCTGCACTTGTTCCCGAGGCTCCCACAGCTGGGCATATTACAGAGAGAGTTGATGAATCGCATGCTAAGTGAGGGGACACTAAAAATGAGCTGACTGAGACATCGGGCACATCAAATGAGCAACCGAGAAATGTGAGGAGATAGTGTGTCCATGCATACGGGCTATATACTACCGAGATATCACTACCAATGACAAAGGCAATCCGAAGAGGAGTTTTGTGAGGAGCCAAGGTTGATCACCACCGGGTTGAAACACATTCCTGAGCTACAAGCGGTCTTTGATAAATACAAGTTCAGGTGGTTGATCGAGCCATCAGGTAGCTACAGCCCATGCCTAGTCTGAGAGTTTTATGCAGCATATGCAGCCACATTACAGCGATTGGCATTAGGATGTCAGGATTGGAAGAAGCGGCCTGTCTTAAATCAGGTGTTGGTGCATGAGACTCTAGTTGATATATCTGAGGAGTCGATTTCCAAGATGCTGTATGGGCCAGATTATCGCGCTCTGATGAACACGATAGAGTTTGACCACAGGCTATCTGAGCTGAGGAATGTCAAAACAAAGAAGTTGAATAGCATGGAGCAGATACAACAATATACTTGGATTTCCCGAATCATTTCCACTAAGGGTCCGCTAGTTGAATGACTGCATGCTACAAAGTCGCAGATAAAGAAGGCCATATTGAACTTTTAGGCGAAATGTTGGTGGTCATTGGTGAGGCACAGGCTGGTACCAAAATGTAAAGACAATATACATTCACCCGACAGAGCAGCACTGGTAGCTACCATAATTGAGGGGTATGCAATCAACTTCCCACGATTCATTATTGTCGAGATTCAAGAGCAGGCAATAAATGATGGTACGATGATTCCTTTCCCTTACTTGATTGATAGACTTTTTCCGGAGACTCAAGTGCTAGAATTGCCATAAGTTTATCAGAGAGTGGTGGTCTAGAAGATTACCGATATTGGGCTGATTCGAGATGATACAAACCCGGTATCGATGGCGAGGACTCAAGCATCTGCATACGCTAGAGCGACCATAATAGCAGAGCCATTTAGTTGTGGGATGCAGACTGACGCAACACAGTTCGCCGAGTTAGCAGCGAGCCTACTGAGGGCAGAGAGATAGGTAGCCAGGCTGAGGCTATAGCTACAACGGATGCCTCCACACCTTTTCGATGTTCCTGAATCATCATCTACGACAACAGCATCCAGAGCATCAGTTGCACCTCCACGATCCACCACAGCTGGCCAATTCACGGTATCATAGGAGTTCTTTGTTGATATGGCTAGGCAGCTAGCTAAAGCAGAAAAACAGCAGGCACACACGGCTCTATAGGTCAAAGTATTGATGGAGCAGGTTAGGTTATGGGTGTCAAAGGAGTTGGAGACATTTTCCAGGTTGGTGCATGGGTGACTAGATGCTTTTGAGAGAAGAATGGATGAGCGCCTTGCATAGTTACAGGTACCAGAGTTATCTCAATGGTATGCAGAGCTGGGAGAGCTACAATCTAAGGTGCGGGACTTGGCCACATGAAAGGTGGCTGCGGTACCTCCAACAGTACTTCCCATGATCGATGATGAGTTTGAAGAGGAACTCCCACCTATTTTTAAATTCATCATGGAGGAGCTGGTGGAACATGACAAGGGAAGAGGCCTCGTGAGGAGGCAAGTGTTGATGAGGATGCATCTCTGCTCTATCAGCAAAAATGGAAGCGGAGTGAGATGGAGAGAGCGCTGCATTAATCAAGAGAGGAGGCTTGATTGAGAGCTGAGACTGAGGCAGTGAGAGCTCGTGGAGAAGGAATGAGCTCAGTTGGATCTGAAAATGCACCAGGTCAAGCCGGCAATATTGGAGCTGATATTGGAGGTGTATCTACTCCCTCCACCAACCAAGTAGCTGACACCTAGGTCGTACAAGTATGTTCCTATTCCATTAGTTTTTGTCTTGTACATATATGCGTCGAGGACGACGCATTCTTTATTGATGGGGGTGGCGAGGGATACTTGTGCATTCTATTTTGCTGAACATAACTCGAGGGTTTTTCTTGTCGGATATCTTTTGCCTCGGGTGTTCCATATCTAGTAGAACTGCCATGTTTAGGATTTTATTTTGTGATTTTGTTTTTTTTGTCAATTGGAAGAAAGTAGGAAAACTGAAAGCAGTCAAGAGCTGAATTTGTTTGATATTTTGATATTTGATGATTTGATACCCCTCCAAAAAATTTGTACATGTGTGTGTGAAAGTTGACGAGTATGACCTTTGTGAATCTTTGCATGGCATTGGAACTGCGAACTTGTTTACCATTGTATGGCTGTACCTGAACTAGCGATTAGTATAATTGCTGATGTTGACCTGTGCTATGTGTGAAGTGAGGTTTAATAGCTGAATTCAGTTGTGTGTGTCAATCTAGAACTTTCCTGGTCACTCGTACCAAGATAGAAGATAATAATCTTTTGAAAAGATCACAGGCCATTTTTTATTTATGAGTCTGCTTTAGCCTAAAAGACCTACCAAAAGTGAATGAAAATCCCTTGATCCAAATGTTTCAGCTTAAATTGACCTTTCTTTTCATTTACACCAATTCACCTGCCTAATTTTATTATGGATGAACCTGTTTTGGCCCTGGTCCCTCCTTGGACATTGTGAACTTCAACTCAGGCAAATCGCCTAAGTTGAGGGTGGCTATGACAGGGGTGAGTAAGAAGAGTCCAGTGGAAGTAAAGTTAGGTAATGAAAAAGAAGAAAAAAAGAGCGGGTGCGATATGCATGATGAAAAGAAAAATAAAAAATTGTTGTCAAAAAGAAAGAAAAGAAAAGAAAATAAAAATAATGTGTGACATTAATAAGTGTGGAATAAAAAGTAACTACATCCGTAGTGTCTAAAGCCAAGAAAAAGAAAAGCAGAAAAAGAAAAAAAAAGGGAGAAAATAGAAATAAAGGTGAAAAGTGGAGTAAAAAGGCGTAGTGCCAAGGAGGGTTGAGCTACTAAATCCATATGTACCATACCTAAGCCCGAGCCTACATTACAAGCCAAAAAAGTCCTATAGTGATCTTAGTTAGTTGTCCAAAAATCGAGGTATTGAAAGTAAAGGCAAGCCTATGGTACTGTATACATACAATTCAAATTTCTTTGTAAGAGTGAGTGGATCTTACCTAGTCCCAAGAGAAATATATTGAGATAATCATATACACATGTATGAGTGTGGGACTTTTTTGAGATGAGAGCACTTGGTCAACAAAATCGTCTGCAAATTTTCTGGGGAAATGTTATAGATTTATGTGTGTGGTTGCAAGTGACAATACTTTTCCATGTTTTGATTCCTCTGTGTTGTTGTTGGAAATGTTGCATATGCATAGTGTTTTAAAGTTTATACGATGAGGGAGGGGTTAGAAAATTTGATTTTGATGTATAAAAATGACTGTTGTAAGTTTCCTAGAGTTATTCTGGTTGAAGCATCGAAGTAGTATAGTTTGTTTTGTTTTATATTTTTTTTTGCCTGAGGACATGCAAAAGTTCTAAGTTGAGGGTGTTGATGTGCCGTGATTACGGTACTTTCGACTCTTAAAACCATGAAATTATGCACATTCCAGGTATGTTTATATGGTATAAGGTATTTTGTGTTTAATGAGAAGGGAAATAGGTTTGGAAGTGAATTTGAACAAATTAATGCTGAAAACAACTGAAAGGTGACTACCAAGTACTTAACGAGTCGTTGGTAGGAGGAACGACCTAACACGTAAGGCGTGGGAAAAAGATTAAGTTTGGAAGATACAAGGCAGTGCACTTGATGAGTTGGAGGAATAATTTGTTACACCTAGTAACGAGTTGTGAGGTCAATCGTTGGGCATCGAAGAGAAAATTCCAACAAAGTGGCCAGTGAAGTTGACGACAGACATCACGAGTCATCACATAAAGGAATGACTCATTGGCAAGCCACTAAAACCATCCATGGAGTGCACTGGATTTTTAAAGGAGTCAGTCCATGAGGGACCTAACGACTCGTGCTTAGGCACAACGAGTCGTTAGGTGACGCATTGCCAAGCCTAGGTATGTTGCTAAGGACGATTGTTTTAAGCAAGGAACGACTCGTCAGAGGGCCTAACGACCCGTCACCTAGCCTATTGCCACTGCCGACCTGGTTTCCAGTTTTATTTAGATAAATGATTTGTTGGAGCTATAAATACCCAATTTAGGTTTATTTTTCAGAGACGATTACAGAGAGTATCTGGAATGATTTTTGAGGCTATTCTTGAGATAATTTTCATATAATTGTTCTTGATTCAAGAAACGAAAGCAACGTTGGGATTTTATTCAATCTACGTGGTTTTTATTCTACAATAATTTGTAAGTTGCAATTATAATTTATTTAATATTTTTTGATTGCTGTAACACAAATATGAGTAGCTAAACCCATAAACTAGGTTTGTGGGAACCAAGATGAATTAACACACATAGGTAAAAATACTTAGTGATTCGTTAACGGGGTTTTATGCATGTATTATTTTTCCCTTCGTTTTGATTTATTCTTGACGGTTGCAAACGTTAGGACTTAACATTCTTACTTACCGGATCAAGGAGGTAAATAATATGAAAAGGGATTAACAGTGGATATTTGAGGCTATCAACCCTCATCTAATAGCTAAAACTTGTCCGAGGATAGCTAACCCGATATTAAGGGTAAGGGTCAATTACAGTACACCCGTATATGCAACAAGTTGCGTGGTGAAAATCATCTATATAGGGGATCAACCATTTAGGTGAACCTAACTTACCAATATTGCATGTTAAACACCAGAATAGATCACTAGTGTATAAGCCTTGTGGTTATGAAATCTTGGGGAACACAATCCTAGTCACATCTTTAATTGAATACAAACCAAATTTGATTTCAATATTTAGCAATTTTACTCTTTATTATTCTATATTTTTCCCCCTTTTGTAATAAGTAAATCAATAGTAATAGTTATTCGCATTAACCTAAGTTCTTACCATATTCCCTGTGGGATCGACCTCAACCTTTGTTGGGTTCTATATTTTACAATCGACTGCTTATATCTCAATTGTGAGGTGTAATTTGGGCAACATCATAGTCATGAAGGAGGTCCCAACATTCCTACGGTGGCACATAGTTTATGAGATCTGGAGCTTAATCTGAGCCCTGAACCTACTCGATGTTCGATACTACTCCAAAAATATATATAGCGCTCATAGTGTAACATACATGAATTGATGGGATAATTAAATCTTGATAATCATAAACATGCTTGTACATACATGAACTAGTGTTATACCGCGGAAGCTCAAAGATCAGACCCGGGAGTGGAAATGAAAAAAATTTGAAATTTATGTTGCAGGCATAGGATGAGTCATGTGACGACTCATGAGGAGGCCCCACGAGTCGTCAAGTGACTGATGGGCAGACCTGGAATAGAGTAAGAATCAAGGTCCCTACAAGGGAGAGAACGACTCGTGATCAGCTTACACGAGTTCATTATGACACTCATGGGGTGTCGTTGAAATTAAGTTGGAAGAATAAGGCAATGTACCTGACGAGAGGTGACCATAAGCAGTGGCCACTGGGTACTAGTCATTTAGTCATCCGTTATGAGCCCCAATAGACAGGTCATCTAGTGTACTTGACGAGCAACCTGACGAGTCGTTGCCCGTCATGATTACTCGTCAGGTCACCAGTTAGGGTTACCTAGCAGTTATTTTCTGCAAATTAGTAAGGGCTTTCTCATAATTACCTAAGTTCCTAAGACCTATACTAAGTGTTTTAAGGCTCGTTTTAATGGGTTTTAAGCAGGATAAAACCTATCCTAAGCCATTATTCTCATGAATGAAAGTTTGAAGGTTTGAAGAGGAGATTCAACGCAAAATCTCAAGGTTTCCATTGGAATCTCAGTTTGGGCTATTAGAGGGCGTTATAATTCATCATTGTCAGGTATTTAAGGCTATGAGTGGGCGTTTTCTTCCACACCCATGCCCAATCCCTATCAAAATGTGATATATTATCTATGATCAAGTATGGGGTTTTACTCAATTGCATGATTCTTCAATCTCTACCCAGGGGTATGATTAGATTGTATTTATATCGATGATTTATGAAGCTTGGGCAGATCTAAATTGTTTTTTCCTTATAAAAATTATTTTCTAAAATTTGAATCTAAAACGCCCATGGGTGAAGAGTTTATAAAAGAGGTGATTTATGGTAAATGTGTGATGATGATGAAGTTGATGATGAAAAGCATATTTCCAAAACTACCCATGATTATATTGATGTTTTCAAAATTAAATGATTAGACCCGAATATGATAAACTTGTGGGTGATGCCCACATGTTGATTTAAAGTGATGATTTTTCCGAAATAAGCTTACCATATTATTTATAGTGAAATTTCCCAATTCTTACTATAAATTCTATATTGTGGTATGTTTCGAAGTAAAGCTTCTCATATGCATGAATTTATAATTGAGATGTATGTCATCATTGAGCTTTGTCAAAGGACAATGTTGAGCTTCATTTTCATATGATGTCGAGTCTATGCGTGATTTGTTTATGAGCTTTGTCAATGGACAATGTTGAGCTTCGTTTCATATGATGTTGGGAGTTATGCATGATTTCATATTGAGCTTCCCCAATAGATAATGTTAAGCTTCATTATATACAATGTAGAGCATTGCATGTTTTAGAAGAAGAGTCTAGCATCGAGCGGGTTAAGAGTCAATTACCCTATGCCCCATAACTATGCACCAACATAGGTTGATACTATTATATTAATGGGACCTCCCTTGTTAGCTATCCCTGACCCGATTAGCTCTTCAGCTTGATATCGATATCATTGTATCGTCCATCACCCTGACAAGGTTATGGAAGGCTCTACCCACTTGAGTGTGATAGTTTGGACAACATAAGCTCTATCGTGGTATGTCGGTTAAGTGACGAGTCTCCCACTATCTATACATCTCGAGTTTGTATATTTATTACTCATGATGACTACATATGCATGCATGTTCTAAAAGAAAGGTTTGACTCATTGTTATGCTTTTGATATGAATGTTATGTTCAGCTTTGAGTCATTCGAGTCAGTCATGATGTTATAAAGCTATGCATGGTCATGTTATGATAAGATTATTAATTCAGAAAGTATGCATGTATGCCTTTCCTCTCATGTTGAAAGCTAATGATATGTTATAAAATATTTTAAATGATTTATTCTACTTAGCGGTTTTACTTACCTTGCATTTGCGGTACATTCCACATACTGACCGCATACTTTATATTTTGTATCATTTCATGATACAGGACCCGGTTCTCAGGTTCCGATCGTTTGTAGTCGCTGTTCAGAGCTAGCACCTGCTTATTTGGTGAGTCCTCATCTTTCGAGGACTAGAACTTCAGTTGTTTCAGATGTCTTTTAAGTTACAGTATTGTTGAGCTAGTTAGGGGTGTTTCCCCATCAGCTCGTCCAGATTAGAAGCTTATCAGACTTAGACGTGTATTCAATTTCAAATATTTATTCTGTTCTTATGTTGAGTTGACTTCTGCCGAGTTTATAATTATGTTTTCTTCATGTTTATTGAATGAATTAGTGTAATGCTTATGTCTTGGTTCGACTTAGGGTTTCTTGGGGTCCATTTTCCCATGTTTATGATCTGGGCGTCCGTTCGGGTCGTGACAAACTTGGTATCTGAGCCATAGGTTTGATGTGTCCTAGGGAGTCTGAAAGCCGCGTTAGGTAGAGTATTTTTCATGGGTATGAAGCACTCCACACTTATGATGAAGAGGCTATTAGACGTTTTAGGAAATGTTCCCTTCTTTCATGATCTATGTCGTGTGATGAAAAGCCTTTCTATCCTTCTAATTCGTGCTATTCGTGATTACAGAATCATGGCTCCTCAAAGGATAAATGGAAGGAGGAATGGAGGTGGTGAGGGCCATGAGGATGGAAATGGTCATGAGCATCAGCCAGCCCCACCAGTTAAGGAGCCTCAGGCACCGGAGCCAGCCGCTCATGCAGAGTTTCGAGCTACCATTCAGATTCTTGTGTAGGCCTTGACCGCTCAGGTTAATCAGCAGGCCGTTGCGCAGGTTTTGCAAAATGGTAATGCAGCAGTGGCAAGAATTTGAGACTTCTTGAGGATGAACCCACCGAAGTTTGCATGATTTCATTGATGAGATTGTCAAGATCACCTAGGTTATGGGGGTGAGTAGTGTTTAGTCTGTAAAGTTGGCCTCCTACCAGATGAAGGGGGTTGCACATATTTGGTTCCGCCAGTGGAAGGACAATAGGGTCACAGGAGCAGGTCTGATCACATAGGAGGAGTTTCAGGTTGCATTTCTTGATCGGTTTTTCCCTCTAGAGATGAGGGAGTTGAAAGCAGCTAAATTTGTGAATTTGAAGCAAGGGAGGATGACTGTTTAGGAGTACCCCCTTAAGTTCACCCGCCTATATAAGTATGCCCCAGAGTTAGTGGCTGACCAGCGGACGTGGGTAAGCAGATTTATGCATGGCATAGCAGGGTATTTAGACGAGGACTGCAGGACAACCATGCTCCATTAGGACATGGACTTCCCTCGTATTGTGTTGTACACTTAGTAGATTGAGGCGGCACATTCGATAGAGAGGGATGCCAAGAGGTCTAAGATTGAGGGCCACAGATTCTCTCAGCAAAAGTCCAGTGGTGGGCACCGACAGCAGACCCACCAGAGATCATCAGCCCTAGCATCATCAGTGCTTAGTGTGCTAGCTAGTCCCAAACATGATCAGAGAGGGCGAGCGTCAGGGTCGAGAGGTCATAGCAGTAGGCCCGCAGACTCCATCATTCCAACTTGTAATAAGTGTGACCGAGGGCACACATGCTAGTGTTTGGCAGGGTCAGGAGCTTGTTTTGAATGTGGGCAGCCTAGCCATATGCTCAGAGAATGTCCTGCTATGAGACAGGATCAGGTTAGGCCCAACTTCTAGTTTAGCAGCCCCACCCCCACGCACAGCACATCATGGGGTATCTACTAGCACAGCTAGCGGGCAGCGCCAGAATAGATTCTATACTTTAGCCACTCGTCAGGAGCAGGAGGCCTCACCAGATGCAGTCACCGGTACATTGACAGTCTTTCATGTTGATGTATATGCATTGCTAGATCCAGGGGCTACCCTATCTTTTGTGACACCATATGTAGACGGTAGCTTTGGAGTCAGAACCGATGCCTTATCCGAGCCCTTCTCAATTTCTACCCCAGTATGTGACTCAGTTATAGCTAGACGGTTGTATAGAGATTACCCGGTCTCAGTTATTCATAAGGTCACCTCAGCAGACTTGATAGAGTTATCCATGACAGATTTTGATGTTATTCTCGGCATAGATTGGCTATTTTCATGTTGTGTTGCAGTTAATTGTAGGACCCAGTCAGTAGAGTTTAGATTTTCGGGTAAGCCTACCTTGGAATGGGAGGGTAGGTCAGCTGTGCCTGTAGGTCGATTTATTTCCTACCTTAAGGTCAGGAAGATGATTTCTAAGGGTTGTTTATACCTTCTAGTTAGGGTTAAGGATGTGGAGTACGAGACCCCGACTATCCAGTCCATACCAGTAGTACGTGAGTATCCAGAGGTCTTCCCTGATGAATTCCAGGTATCCCTCCCTAGCGGGAGATTGATTTTGATATAGATCTTTTTCAGGACATGTAGCCTATATTTATTCTGCCTTGCAGAATGGCTCCAGCCGAGTTAAAGGAGTTGAAGGATCAGTTGAAGGACCTATTAGATAAGGGCTTTATTAGGCTAAGTAGGTCTCCATGGGGTGCACCAGTGTTGTTTGTTCAGAAAAAGGATTGTTCGCTTAGGATGTGCATTGACGATCGGCAGTTGAAAAAAGTCACCGTCAAGAGCAGATATCCTTTACCCAGGATCAATGATTTGTTTGACCAACTTCAGATGCCAAGTGTTTCTCGAAGATTGATCTCAGGTCCGGATATTACCAGCTCAGCGTTCGGGAGAGTGACATCCCGAAAACCGCTTTTAGGATCGGTATGGTCACTACGAATTTGTTGTTATGTCATTTGGACTAACCAATGCCCCTATAGCTTTTATGGATCTAATGAACAGGGTGTTCAAGGCATATTTGGTTCGTGATTGTGTTCATTGATGACATCCTCATATACTCTCGGAGCGAGGAGGAGCATGCCGCTCACTTGAGAATAGTGCTTTAGACCATCAAGGATCACCAGTTCTAAAAAAAGTTCAGCAAATTTGAGTTTTGGTTGGACTCGGTGGCATTCTTAGGAAATTTGGTATTAGAAGAGGGCATAAAAGTAGACTCTCAGAAGATCGAAGCGGTGAAGAATTTTCCCAGACCGATGAACCCATCAGTTATCAGGAGCTTTTTGGGCTTAGCGGGTTACTATCAGAGATTTCTGGAGGGTTTTTCATCTATTGCCGCACCATTGACTAAGTTGACTCAGAAGAAGGTGAAGTTTCAATGGTTAGAGGCTTGTGAAAAAAGCTTCCAAGAGTTGAAGACTCGAGTCACTTCAGCACCAGTGTTGACCCTACCTGAGGGTATCGATGGTTTTGTGGTGTATTGTGATGCTTTGCGAGTTGGACTTGGGTGTGTGTTGATGCGTAATGGGAAAGTGATAGCTTATTGATCTTGGGCAGAATTATATGCCCAAGTGATACTCAAATGCTTCATTTCGCCTTTGTTATCTATCGTTATTTGTGCATTCTCATGTGATTTGTAGTTAAAATGTGAATTTATACTAACCAACATTATTAGTGTTGTTTTGCAGGTAAAAAGGAATTTTGGGAAGCTAAGATACATGTTCCTAAAAATCGGGAATGGACTTGGAAGCAAGGAGTGGAAAAGGTCAAGGAAGAGAAGCAAAAATAAGGGCTCCGCGATGGAGCCATGTCACGCTGCCATCGTAGAGGCATTCTGGCTCGGGTGATTTAATTTTGGCAATTTCCAGTGAAGCCTCGCGTTACCTCCATGACACGGAGGCAATGCCACGTGATGCAAGCCATGGCACGTTGAGTACAATTACCTGGGACATCAATTTCCAGTGTAGGTGCGCGATAGCCCCGTGGAACGTTGGCTAGGCTCCCCAATGCAAGCCGTGGCATGGCAAGGTGAAAATTTTGAGGAGCCAAATTCCAGAGAGGGTCCGTGATACCCCCGTGGCACGGAGGGAGTGCTCCACGATACACTCCATGCCAAGTTGCTTGTTATTCCGAGAAAAATTCCCACTAGTATAAATAGCACACTTAGGTTTATTTTTAAACATTCTGACTTGGTTGAGCAAGAACGTGGGTTACAGGCAGTTGAGGGGACGAAAATTCTAGGGTTCTTCTCTATCTCTTTCTCTTTTATCTCAACTGTTTGTTTGATTTATACTCATTTGATGATGTTTAATCCATAAATGGGTGGCTAAATGCGCTTCTTGTTGAGGTTAAGAACAATTATAGTGGAATGTAATTGTTGATCATTTTAGTTTTCATCTTTTCTGCAATGGTTGTTGTATGAATTCTTGTTCTTACTGCATTAATGTTTGGCCAATGTTAATGTATATCTAAAAAATCCAATTTTGATTTTGAGAAGGAAAGAATTTGGAAAGTTGTGAATTGGTAGGATATGATCTCTTCTTAGTTTGGGAAAATTGAGAATTGATTTACATTCAGAATAGAAATATATCAGAAAGTCTTATTCGTCAGTTAAGGAATTGGTTTTGTATGGCTAGAACATGAAATTCATTTATCACAGAAATGTAGATTGAAGGTTCATGATTCTTAAGTTGGATAGGAGATGAAAGTTCCAATCCATTGGCAATAATTCTTGACTAGAAACCGAAGGAAAGATTAACTGAATTGTATCGATAAATTGATTCCCTGCATGTTCGTTTTAACCTCAGCATGCTCATTACTATAGTTCAGACTCACATTATAATTTTGCCTTAGATTCTTATAAATTAGTAACTCAAACTCTCAAAAGCTTATTTATTTGGTTGTCTGCATTCTTAAAGATATAGTTCATTAACACTTTAGTTCACTAACACTTAAGTTAATTAGTACCGTAGTTCAGTCCATGTGGGACCGATACTTGGTTTACTTAAGCCACTTTACTACTTGTTCGACCATGTGCACTTGCGTGTAGTCACCACAGAAGCCGAACAAGTTTTTGGCGCCGTTGCCGCGGACTGGCAATTGGTAAAATTGTTTTCTTAGTGTTAGTTTACAATTTCTTTATAAGTGCTGACAACTTGATCTTAGTCTTTCTTTTGCAGATATTGAATTCTGTTGAACACTGGCAAGAGACAAGGAGTTGGTGGATTCATACATAGAGCCAGAAAGACAATTTCATCGTCAAAGAAGGGAAGCTCTAGAGAAAAAGCTACAGTTGCTCAGACAAACAATCCTGGAGCAACAACAGAATCCACCACTTGTGAGGGAAGTGTTAGTGCCCGAGGAAATGGCAGCTAGGCCGGTTCGCGAAGTGGCAATCCCACATGCTAACAATGTTACATCAAGTATTCGCAGACTAGAGCCAGGAGGGAGGTTTGAGCTTAAACAGAACATGGTGCAATTGCTGCACACCGGCGGGCAATTCACAGGTCTCCCTCACGAAGATCCACAACAACATCTCCAAAACTTTTTGGAGATAAGTGACACTTACATCCCCGCTGGAGTATCGTCCGATTATGTAAGGCTTACATTATTCCCATTTTCATTATTGGGGGAAGCAAAGAGGTGGTTGAAAGCTGAACCACCTAACTCTATCACCACGTGGGATGATCTTGCAAGAAAATTTTTGATACGGTTCTTTCCATCCGGGAAAACAACAAGACTTAGAAGTCAGATTCTAAGTTTTAAACAAAGAGAGGGGGAGAATCTGTATCAAACTTGGGAAAGGTTCAAATTATTGCTAAGGGATTGTCCTCACCATCACCAGCCCAATGATGTGCTGGTGCATACTTTCATAGAGGGTTTGGAACCCCACACAAAACTTTTGCTAGACTCAGCAGCTGGGGGACAAGCATTAGAAAAGACTTATAAGGAGCTGTATACTTTGTTAAATCGTATTTTGCAGGGAAATCCAGAGTGGAATGCAGACTCTTCAAGAGGAGGAGCAAGGAAAGCGACAGGAGTCTTTGAAGTGGATGGTTTTACAGTTATAGCTGCACAGATAGCTGCATTGCGAAATCAACTGAACACCAACTTCAGCAATATGAGCTTAAATCAACCTCAAGCTCCAGTTAATGTAGTGCAGCAGATTTAGTGTGAAGTATGTGGTAGTAATGAACACTCAGCTGAGTGTTGTGGTGCAAATCAAGATTCAGTGAACTTTGTTAGGAATGTACAGAGAAATAATCACCAACAATATGGAAACAACTACAACTCGAATTGGAGGAATCATCCGAATTTCTCTTGGGGTAGTAATAGCCATCAAGGGCAGTGTTCGAATCAGGGTGCGCAGAGAAATCAAGGGTGGCAGCAGAACTATCAGTCTCAATACAGAGGCAACAACGTACCTCCTCCACCACCCACCAGCATTGAGGAAATGTTTAAAACAATGTTAGCTAACCAAGCTCAAATGCAGGCTGATTATGTGAAATTGGTAGCAGACATAAAAAACAACCAGTTAGCTACAAAGGCGTTGGAGTACCAGTTTGGACAACTAGCCGGAGCTCAAAACACTAGGCCAAGAGGAGGACTACCGAGCGACACTGACCCGAATCCCAAGCAGGTTAATGCAGTGACCACAAGGAGTGGTTTACAACTCAAGGAGTTGGAACCAGAAAGACCACTTCAGCAGTAAGGAGCAGTGGAGAAAGATAGGGAACATGATGATGAGAGGGGGAAGGAGAAGGTAGCTGAAGCAGAAAGATCACCACCCCCGTTCCCTCAAAGATTAAAAAAACACAAGGAGGAAGCTTGTTTTAAAAAGTTCATGGAGGTGCCTAAATGGTACACATTAATTTACCTTTGGTTGATGTTTTGCAGGGAGTGCCTAAATATGCAAAGTATATCAAGGACATCGTAGCTAATAAAAGCAGATTAACGGAGTATGCTACGGTGGCGCTTATTGAGGAGTGCACTTCCCAGATACGGAACAGGTTGCCAACAAAGCTCAAGGACCCTAGGAGCTTTACAATTCAAATCACAATTGGGCAAAGTATCTGAGCTCGCGAATTATGCAATTTGGGAGCGAGCATTAACTTGATGCCGATATCGATGTTCAAGAAGTTGGGGCTGGGAAGTCCTAGAGCAACTACAGTAATCTTATAGTTAGCGGACCGCTCTTTGGCCAGATCAGATGGCATTGTGGAGGACGTGCTGGTGCAAGTGGGCTCCCTTATCTTCCCGGTAGATATCATTGTCTTAGATTTTGAGCTAGATGCGGAAGTCCCATTTATTTTGGGACGTCCTTTCTTGGCAACTGGGAGATCTTTGATTGATGTAGCTGCAGGGCAGCTAACCATGCGAGCGCATGACAAAGTGGAGGTATTTGATGTATATAAGGCCATAAAGCTTTCGGTCGTGTATGAGGAGCTTTCAGCAATCAATGTGCTAGACCAAGCAGAAATTATTTAGATTGTTGATTCTCGAGATCCATTAGAAAGAGCGTTGATGAGCTCCGATCATTTCGGAGATAGAGATACTTATGAGATGGTGCAAATGTTGAATGAACCAAAGTGGTATCTCAGGAAGCATGACTTTCCGCCTTTAATGAGGTCCCTTGAACCATTGCCGAAACCATCTATTGAGGAAGCACCGAAACTGGAGTTGAAAACATTGCCTCCCCATTTAAAATATATCTTTTTGGGGGAAGATGACACTTTGCCAGTCATCATCTTCGCAAAATTGACGGAGGCATAGGTAAAGGAAGAATTGGTGGTTCTCAAAAGAAGGAAGAAAGCAATGGGCTGGCAGATGTCAGATATTCGGGGTATCAATCCAGCGTTTTACACACACAAAATTTTCATGGAGGAAGGAGCAAAGCCAACTGTACAGCCTCAGCGGAGGTTGAATCCGATGATGAAGGATGTGGTTAGGAAAGAAGTAATTAAGTGGCTTGATGCAGGTGTGGTCTATCGTATTTCAGACAGCGGATGGGTCAGTCCCGTTCAGTGTGTTCCAAAGAAAGGAGGGATGACCGTGGTCACTAATGAGAAAAATGAGCTGATCCCTACACGCACCGTCACAGGCTAGCTGATTTGCATGGACTACAGAAAGCTTAATGAAGCCACAAGGAAAGATCACTATCCTATCCCATTCATTGATCAGATATTGGACAGATTGGCTAGACAAGAATATTATTGTTTCCTTGATGGGTACTCTTGGTATAACCAAATAGCTATAGCACCAGAGGACCAAGAGAAGACTACTTTCACAGGTCCGTATGGGACATATGCGTTTAGGCGGATGCCATTTGGTTTATGCAATGCACCCGCCACATTCCATAGATGCATGATAGCGATCTTTCACGACATGGTGGAAGATTTCGTTGAGGTATTTATGGATGATTTTTCTATTTTTGGTAATTCATTTGCATGTTTGCAGAATCCTGATAGGGTGCTAGCTCGCTGTGAAGAATCCAACCTTGTACTTAACTGGGAGAAATGTCATTTCTTAGTCAAGGAGAGTATTGTCCTCGGACATAAAGTGTCTTGCAAGGGGTTGGAGGTCGATTGTGCTATGATTGAAGTTATTGAAAAGCTACCACCACCTGTGTCAATGAAGGGTGTTCGCAGTTTTCTCGGGCATGCAGGGTTCTACGGACGGTTCATTAAGAACTTCACTCAAATTTCTAGACCAATATGCAAGTTTCTAGAAAACGAGGTGACGTTCGAGTTTGATGAAGATTGTGTCAAATCATTCGAGGAGTTGAAGCAGAAATTGATATAAGCACCTATCCTTATTTCTCCGGATTGGGAACAACCATTTGAAATGATGTGTGATGCAAGCAATGTGGCTGTGGGAGCTGTATTGGGGCAGCGGAGGAATAGAATTTTTCATTCTATTCATTATGCATGCAAAACACTGGACGCTGCCCAAGTTAATTATATAGTCACAGAAAAGGAGATGCTAGCATTGGTGTTTGTGTTTGACAAATTCAGGTCCTATTTGGTGGGTTCTAGAGTAGTGGTGTATACCAATCATGCAGCTATTCGGTATCTGTTTAACAAGAAGGATGCAAATCCCAGGCTGATCAGATGGATCTTGTTGTTGCAAGAGTTTGACCTAGAGATTAAGGACAGAAAGGGGAGCGAGAATAAAGTGGCAGATCACCTATCGCGATTGGAAAGCTGGTCGCATGTGAAGGTGACAACATCAAAGAGGAGTTCCTGGATGAGTAGCTCTTGGCAATAAGGGAAGTTGAGATCCCTTGGTATGCAGACATAGTGAATTTTCTAGTGAGTGGAGTCCATCCACCGGAGGCTACGGCTCAGCAGAGAAAAAATTGAGGCATGATTGCCGGTATTTTATTTGGGATAAGTCGTACTTATTTAAGTAGGGACAGGATCAGGTTATGAGAAGATGCATCCCGGAGAGCCAGATTGCAGAAGGTTTGAGGAGTTGTCACTCTTCATTGTATGGAGGGAACCACGGAGGCGAGCGGACAGCGCACAAGGTGCTACAGTTAGGTTTCTTTTGGCCTACACTGTTTAGAGACTCTATGGCATACATAAAAATGTGTGATAGATGTCAAAGGACATGCACAATTGGTAGGAGGCAAGAGATGCCGCTGCAGCGTATATTAGAAGTGGAGATCTTTAATGTATGGGGTATTGATTTCATGGGCCCGTTCCCACCTTCATTTGGTAATCGTTACATCTTGGTGGCCGTTGATTATATATCAAAGTGAGTTGAAGAAACAACTTGCCCCAGGAATGACAACAAGGTTGTAATGACATTTGTGAAATAGCACATTTTCACCAGGTTCGGGACACCCCGAGCCATTATCAGTGATGGAGGGGCTCATTTTGTAAATGCAAGTTTCAAGAACTTACTAGCTAAGTATGGGGTGCGCCACAAGGTGGCAACAACATATCATCCCTAAACTAGTGGGCAATTGGAGGTGTCGAATAGAGAAGTGAAGCAGATTCTCCAGAAAACAGTGAATGCACAACGTAGTGATTGGTCAAGCAAACTCGACGATGCGTTGTGGGCTTATAGAACTGCCTAAAAGACACCAATTGGGATTTCTCCGTACAGATTGGTCTATGGAAAGGTGTGTCATCTGCTGGTGGAGCTAGAACACCGAGCTTTCTGGGCTGTGAGGAAATTGAACATGGATCTAGAGCTAGCGGGTAAGAAGAGGCTGATGCAACTTAGCGAACTTGATGAGTTTCATTGGCATGCTTATGAAACTGCCAAGTGCTACAAAGAAAAAATAAAGAGGTGGCACAATAAGCATATGGTGCATCGGATATTCGAGCCGGGCCAGAGATTGTTGCTTTTTCAATTCAAGATTGAGGCTGTTTCCAGGAAAATTGCGGTCCAAATGGTCAGGGCCATTTGAGGTAGTGAGAATTACCCCGCACGGGGCAGTGGAGTTGTGGCTAGAAGATCGAAGTGCCACATTCTTGGTTAATGGGCAGAGTTGTAAGCATTACTGGGGTGAAGACGTTATTCGAGATAAGACGTCCATCACTCTAGAGGATGATTGAGCATAAATGACGTCGAGGCGCGACGGTAAACCAAGGGCTGCACGGGAGGCAACCCATGAAATTGTTGTAATAGATGAGTAGAATTAGTTGGAAAAAAAGAGAAAAAAAAAGAGAAAAAGAAAAAAATAAATAGAAAAAAATTATTGTTACGTTGAAACCTATGAATTCTAACCAATTTCTTGTTGTGAAATGATTTTTAGGCGGAAGAGAGGGCAAAAATGCAAAAAAGCACAAAGAAAAAAAATCGAGGTGAGAAAAATAAAAATGGAATGACAGTGAGCCTACACGTTGGCTCCGTGTCACGGAGGAGGTGCTCCGCGTTACCCTCTGTGACACGTTGAAGCCTATTCCGGAATTTTTAAAAATTCCAGAACAGGGGCACGATGGCTCCATGTCACGGAGGGTGTGCTCCGCATTACCCTTCGTGACACCTTGAGGGTCTTTTCGCGTCGGGTCACACCGGGTCGCCGGGTAACCCGCGCGAAAAATACTTTTAAAACCCCAATTTTCCCCCATTTCTTCCTCATATTACATTCCCTCCGCGACCAAAACCCCAAATTCCCTCCTCCCCCAACGTGACACGGACCTAGGCACAAGTTTTCTTCAAGTTTTCTTCAAGTTTTCTTCAATTTCATCGGATTAAAGGTATGTTCTTGAACTTTACCTCATTTTTGCTTGAAATTTCAATTCTTGAGCATGGGTAGTGATTGAAACTTGCCTTAAGTGAAAATTAAGCTTGAATTCATTTATGTTATGGTTGATTGATGTTCATAATATCGTTGTGAGTATATGAGCTCGATGAATGCATGTTTTAATGAATTTTTGCGAAATTGGTAGCTAGGGTTGGAATTTGAATAGGAAGAAAACTAAAATTGTTTGAAATGTTGAACAAAATTGGGTTGTGCATGTTGGGTGATGTGAATTATGTTGTGATTAATGTTGAATATGCTAAGTAGACAAGGGAATTTCGGAAAAATGAAATTGGTGAATTGCATAGGTTGTTGAAAACAAAAATTTGGCTAAGTGTTATGATGATATAATGGAATCGATGGCGATATTGTTATTCGTTGTACGAAGTCTGAGTAGTACATAGTAATTATTCCATCGAATTATATGAAGGCACTAAGAATGTTGAATGTAAAGATTGTGAAATCATGAATGTCTTGCAGAATTGTTTTAATTGCGGCTAAAGACTAAGTGTGGGGTGATTCAATTAAACCCAACCTTAGTCATAGCTAGTTATGGTTTTAATAACATTGAGATTGTATGGTTATATGTGCAGGAACAATGTCGGGCAGACAAGACAAGGGAAAGGGCGCATCCACATCGGGCATCGACAGAAAAAGAATAAGGTTGGGAACGGTAGTTCTAGCAGCACAAGCGGTTCCGTGAGGCCAACGCCGACAATACGGAACCCGATGGGTGACTGATGAAGGGAAGAAATGGTATGCAAAACACAAAGAAACAAAATACTTCCCGGAAGAGAATATAGCAAGGGAGCCGCTGGCACAGGAATTCCTGAGGATCGTACACCGGATTGACAACGCCGGGCTGAACTTCATCTTCGAAGAGCTCAAGGAGTGAAATCTCCATCTGCTTCGGGAGTTCTATGCCAACTGGAACCCGACCCTCCGCAGTCACACTGTCAAGATAAGAGGGCAGGTTGTCACGTTTGAGCCCCATCACTTGAATGCTATATTGGGGGCGCGGGACACAGACGCCCATGTACTCCAGAAGCTGAACATAACTCCACCTCATGCGGACATCAAACACACTCTATGTGGAGCCCGTTCGACCGCACGATGGAGCAGGCACAAAGAGAGGGGCTACCATCAGACATTGCCCTACTCTCAAATGAACAGGGAAGCCAGGATCTGGCTAAAAATTATGTGTTCCTGCCTGATCCCGGGGGTGCACATGACAGATGTCACCCGGGATCGAGTGTGCTTGGTGTATGCCCTGATGAAAGCGCTTGAGATAAATGTTGGGTCGGTGATCATCTCCGCCATGAAGAGAGCTCGCTTTCATCAAGGGCACAGGTACGTGTTCAGTGGTTTGCTTACCACGTTCCTGAGGGGCCATGATATCGAGGAGGAGGCCCTAAATTACATCCCATAGATTGACAAGCGTGCCTTGGATGTTACCAAAACCAAGGCACCTGACACTGCTTATGGGCCTGTTCTCACACTAGTCGAGCGATATGCTCGGGATGATCAGTATATGGACTGCATGTACGGGATGCAGATGCTGTAGTTGCGCATAGGCGAGAGGCCAGCAACAGAAGATGAGCTGTGGCAGCTCGAGTTAGATTACCCCTTTGGCAAGAATGCCTGGGCTCTATGTCGAGTGGGGCCAGCTTTTTTGAAGCCTGTAGATGATGATATCCCCACTGATGAGGAGACCCGTCGTGAGGACTCAGATGTTGAGTCAGATGAGAACAGCAGGGGCGATTCGGATATGGGAGATGGGCAGCGACACCTAATGAAGAAGTTGAATACTTCGATTGATCAGGGAGTTTCACCACCCACCTTTGTGATATGTTGAATTTTGTGAACACTGGGACAGTATTTGGTTTAAGTATGGGGTGGCAGTAGTTAAGTGCTAGCTGTTTCATTGTTGTTTTTGTTTATGTGGATGTGTCGTGTTGTTTTACCTGTGAAAAATGTGACCCTGTGACTCTTTGTGATGTGTTATGTAATTAAGTGGTGTTGTAATGAACGTTAAGATATTGTGTGTTGTGTGAGCTGTTGTTGAATGGTTGTTATTGAATGGTTGTTGTGTAAATATTTTTGTTTTCTATCAAAATATTTTTGTTTTCTATCGAAATTATCGAAATTTTAAAAATTTTTCGTTAAATTTCTTTTATTTTGGATTTATCGGCCTTTGTTTTCGGTTCTTTTACCGAGAATGGTCCCATTGAACCGAAGTCGTAATTAGTGACCATTCCCTATGATGGATGGATGACGACCGTCTTAAGGGAAATGTAGTCAATAGGAGTAGTTTCTCTTTATTTTCTTTCTTTTGTTTGTTTCCCAAACGTGTCGCTACTTCATGGTTCTGAATTCTCATTACGTGTTGCACATGATATTATGTTGCAAAGGTGATTTGTATGAAAGCATGCAAATGTATAAACACGTTGAGATACCTAGGCTATAAAGTTTGATTCGGTGAGGTCGAGGCTTAATATTGAATTCTTGTAATTAGCTAATTGAAGAGTCTGTGAATATGTCTTGAGTTGAGCATGTGCAATGAGTGTGAGGCGAGTTTTAAATTATTCCATGCTATTGTCAAGTGTCAAGAACTTTCCTGGTGTGTGTACGAAACGAAATGAAGGATATATATTATAGGAAAGGATGTAGGAATTTCTTTGATTAAACAGAAAGTTTTTCCATTATCATACCTACCTTGAATGTACATCCTAGTTAGCCCCATTGAGTCTTTAGCCTATTTTTTTTTCTTTGAAGAGGTACAAATCGAGCTTAATCCCTTCTTTTCATTAGCCTTGAATTTGATCCGAAACTCTTAAGCGCTCACGAAAAACAATTTTCCCATAGTGTAAGGGGGTGAGAATTGTGAAAAGAAAGGAAAAGCAGAAGTGGTGAAAGTTAAAGAAAAGGTCAAAGGTGCACTTGCAGAAATTAAATAAAATAAAGATGTATAACTAATCTTGGTTATTAAGTTGAGTGTGCTTAAAGAAATGGGAACAAAAACAAAGAAAAATTTCAAGAATGAGAGGATGAAGGAAGAAACAATGCCCATAATGATGGTGGGATGCATTGAGAAGCTCTTAAGGAAGCTAGTTGCTATTATTGGTCAGCCCAGTATTTACTAGTTCCTTAGCTTACACTACAACCCGTTAAGTCCTATGTGATCTTACATCACGCATCCTTATATTAGTGGAGTAATATACTAGAGGCAAGCCTATGGTTCATGACATGATGTATGTGAATTCTTTGGGAGAGAGAGAGAGAAATTGTGTTCATATACCCCTACATGTAATGCTTTGGAAATCGTATGATTGCAAATGGGGAGATTCTCTTGTATTGTGAGGGCACATGCTTGACGAGAGATTAAATTTCGTGTCGGATGTCTTGATCAGTTGATTTGCATGACTTTTCCGAGATCAAGAGTCGATTCTTGAGTCTAGGAGGTCTTAATGTGGGGTATGTCATTGTATTGATGAGACCATGCATGTTTTCTTGATGATTTGCTAGATTAAATAATCGGTATAGCCGTAGCTTGAATTGTCGAGCCAAAGTAGCTATGTGTGGGTGTCAATTGCATGAGATGTGAGAGTATTGTTCGAGGACGAACAAGGTTTTATGTGTGGGGTAAATGATCTTGGGCAGAATTATATGCCCAAGTGATACTCAAATGCTTCATTTCGCCTTTGTTATCTATCGTTATTTGTGCATTCTCATGTGATTTGTAGTTTAAATGTGAATTTATACTAACCAACATGATTAGTGTTGTTTTGCAGGTAAAATGGAATTTTGGGAAGCTAAGATACATGTTCGTAAAAATCGGGAATGGACTTGGAAGCAAGGAGTGGAAAAGGTCAAGGAAGAGCAGCAAAAATAAGGGCTTCGCGATGGAGACGTGTCATGCTGCCATCGCGGAGGCACTCTGGCTCGGGTGATTTAATTTTGGCAATTTCCAGTGAAGCCTCGCGTTACCTCCGTGAGACGGAGGCAATGCCACGTGATGCAAGTCGTGGCACGTTGAGTACAATTACCTGGAACATCAATTTCCAGTGTAGGTGCGCGATAGCCCCGTGGAACGTTGGCCAGGCTCCGCAATGCAAGCCGTGGCACGGCAAGGTGAAAATTTTGAGGATCCAAATTCCAGAGAGGGTCCGCGATACCGCCGTGGCACGGAGGGTGTGCTCCGCGATACATTCCGTGCCACATTACTTGTTATTCCGGGAAAAATTTCCACTAGTATAAATAGCACACTTAGGTTTATTTTTAAACATTCTGACTTGGTTGAGCAAGAACGTGGGTTACAGGCAGTTGAGGGGATGAAAATTCTAGGGTTCTTCCCTATCTCTTTCTCTTTTATCTCAATGGTTTGTATGATTTATACTCATTTGATGATGTTTAATCCACAAATGAGTGGCTAAATTCACTTCTTGCTGAGGTTAAGAACAATTGTAGTGGAATGTAATTGTTGATCATTTTAGTTTTCATCTTTTCTTCAATGATTGTTCTATCAATTCTTGTTTTTACTACATTAATGTTTGGCCAATGTTAATGTATATCTAAAAAATCCAATTTTGATTTTGAGAAGGAAAGAAATTGGAAAGTTGTGAATTGGTAGGATATGATCTCTTCTTATTCTGGGAAAATTGAGAATTGACTTACATTCAGAATAGAAATATATCTGAAAGTCTTATTAGTCAATTAAGGAATCGGTTTTGTATGGCTAGAACATGAAATTCTGTTATCACAGAAATGTAGATTGAAGGTTCATGATTCTTAAGTTGGATAGGAGACGAAAGTTCCAATCCATTGGCAATAATTCTTGACTAGCAACCGAAGGAAAGATTAACTGAATTGTATCGATAAATTAATTCCCTGCATGTTCATTTTAACCTCAGCATGCTCATTACTCTAGTTCAGTCTTACTTTATAATTTTGCCTTAGATTCTTATAAATTAGTAACTCAAACTCTCAAAATCTTATTTAATTGGTTGTCTGCATTCTTAAAGATGTAGTTCATGAACACTTAAGTTAATTAGTACTGTAGTTCAGTCCCTGTGGGATCGATACTTGGCTTACTTAAGCCACTTTACTACTTGTTCGACCACGTGCACTTGCGTGTAGTCACAACAGAAGTCGAACACTTATGCCTCGAGACAGTTAAAAATCCATAAAAAGTACTACCTGATGCTGCGATGGTGTTTGCATTGAAGATATGGTGGAATTACTTGTATGGGGTCCACGGGGATGTATTCACGGATCATAATAGCTTGCAATATGCGTTCACGCGAAAAGATCTCAATCCTCCGCAAAGGAGGTGGTTGGAGTTACTAAAGGACTACAACATGAGTGTCGTTTACCACTTGGGTAAGGCTAATATGGTAGCAGACGCACTTAGTAGACTCTCTATGGAGAGCGTTTCCCATGTGGATAAGGGAAGGAAAGAGTTGGTGAAAGATGTCCATCGACTTGCGAGGTTGGCAGTTGAATTGGTCGATTCGACCGATTGCAGCATTGTTGTGCAAAATAGTTCAAAATCATCCTTGGTGGTTGATGTCAAATCTAGACAAGATGAGGATCCAATTTTAATAAAGCTAAAGGAAGACGTTTGAGGTCAAAAGGTGGAGGTTTTCTCCCAAGAAGGAGATGGTGTACTGCGGTACCAGGGTCGTCTATGTGTTCTAGATGTTGATAATTTGAGGGGCCGGATATTGCATGAGACACATGGATCCAGGTATTGTATCCATCCGGGCACAACCAAGATGTATCATGACTTGTGGGAAATATATTGCTAGAACGACATGAAGAAGGATACTGCAGAATTCGTTGCCAAATGCCCGAACTGTCAACAAGGGAAAGTTGAGCATCAAAGGCCAGGATGCGTATTGCAGGACATTAACATTCCTACTTGGAAGTGGAAGTGATTAACATGGAATTCGTTACCGGCCTACCTTATACTCATCGACAGTATGATTCCATTTGGGTGGTAGTCGATAGGTTGACCAAGGCTGCACACTTCCTACCAGTCAAAACCACAGATTCAGCGGATGATTATGCCAAATTGTATATTCGGGAGTTGGTCCGACTTCATGGAGTGCCCTTATCCATTATTTCAGAGCGAGGTACTCAGTTTACCTCTCAGTTTTGGCGGTCTTTCCAAAAAAGGCTTGGGACTCAGGTTAAACTCAGCACAACCTTTCATCCGCAAATGGATGGCCAGGCGGAACGGACAATTCAAACTGTAGAGAATATGTTGAGAGCTCGTGTGATGGATTTTAAAGGTAGTTGGGAGGACCGCTTGCCCTTGATCGAGTTCGCCTACAATAACAACTATCACTCTAGTATCCAAATGGCAGAGTTCGAGGCTCTTTATGGGCGGAGGTGTAGATCGCCTATCAGATGGTTTGAGGTTGGTGAGGAAGCTATGATATGGCGCTACTTGGTTCACGAGCCTATGGTGAAGGTTCAGTTGATAAGCGATCAACTAAAAACTACTTAGAGTCATCAGAAATCGTATACTGATGTGAGTATAAGGGATCTGGAGTTTGTGGTTGATGACTGGGTGTTTCTAAAGGTATCTCCTATGAAGGGAGTCATGCGGTTCGAAAAAAAAGGGAAACTCAGTTCCTTCTATGTTGGTCCCTACCGGGTTACGAGGAGAGTTGGTAAGGTGGCGTATGAGTTGGATTTGCCATCAGAGTTATCTTTAGTTCATCCCGTCTTTCATGTATCACTTTTGAAAAAGTGTTTATGTGATCCAGCCTTGGTAGTCCTGGTGGACAGCATTGGGGTAAAAGACAACCTCAGTTATGAAGAAGTTCCTGTTGAAATCTTGGATCATTAGGTTCGTAAGTTGAGAACAAATAAGTATCTTCAAATAAGGTTTTATGGATAAATAGCATGTTGAGGGAGCTACTTGGGAAGCTGAAGACGATATGATGGCTAAATATACACATTTATTCGCTAACGGCTCAATTCCAATTTGAGGTATCAGTTTTTGCCCTAATTATCTAATTAGTTTTCATGTTCAGTTCATGTGCACAACTTTGAATTATGTTATGATGAATGTATATGATGCCTGAATTTAGTTTAGCTATGTAATTCTTTTCGGAGGTAGTCATTTCATCAGTTTTTGATTTTGATAATTATTATTTGCATATGATGATTGCATGTTTTTTCATTTTCTGTGTGTTTCTGATATTCGAGGACGAATGTCACCAAGGGGGAGATATTGTTATAACCCGAAAGCTCAAAGATCGGACTCGGGAGTTGAAACGGGAAAATTTTGGAATTTATGTTGTAGGCACAGGACGAGTCATGGGACGACTCGTAAGGAGACCCCACGAGTCCTCAAGTGACTCGTGGGTAGGTCTGGAATAGAGGAAGTGTCGAGGTCCCTACGAGGGAGAGAATGACTCCTGGTCAGCCACCACGAGTCATCATGACACTCGTGGGGTGATGTTGGAATTAAGTTGGAAGAATAAGGCAGTGTACCTGACGGGAGGTGACCATTATTTGTGGCCACTGGATATGAGTCGTTAAGTCATCCATTACAAGCCCCAGTAGACAGGTAATACAGTGTACTTAACGAGAAACCTGACGAGTCGTTGCCCGTCCTGACGATTCATTAAGTACCGGTTAGGGTCATCTGGTAGTTATTTTCTGCCAATTAGTAATGGCTTTTTCGTAATTTTCTAAGTTGCTAAAACCTATACTACGTCGTTTAAGGCTCGTTTAAGTGGATTTTAAGCAGGGTAAAATCTATCCTAAGCCATTATTCTCATACATGCAAGTTTGAAGGTTTGAAGAGGAGATTCAAGGCAAAATCTCAAGGTTTCCATTGGAATCTCAGCTTGGGCTATTAGAGGGTGTTAGAATTCACCATTTCTAGGTATGTAAGGCTATGAGTTGGTGTTTTATTTCACACCTATGCCCAATCCCTATCAAAATATGATAAATTATCTATGATCAAGTATGGGGTTTTACTCAATTGCATGATTCTTCAATCTCTACCCATGGGTATGATTAGATTGTATTTATATCGATGATTTATGAAGCTTGGGAGGATTCTAAATTGTTTTTCCCATATGAAAATCATTTTCTAAAATTTGAATCTAAAATGCCCATTTGTGAAGAGTTTATAAAAGAGGTGATATACGGTAAATGTGAGATGATGATGAAGTTGATGATGAAAAGCATGTTTCCAAAACTACCCATGATTATATTGATTTTTTTGAAATGAAATCATTAGACCCGAGTATGATAAAGTTATGGGTGATTCTCATATGTTGATTTAAAATGATTATTTTTTCAAAATAAGCTTACCACATTGTTTAAAGTGAAATTTCCCAATTCTTACTATAAATTCTAGCTTGTGGTATGTTTCGAAGTAAAGCTTCTCATATGCATGAATTTACAATTGAGATGTATGTCATCATTGGGCTTTGTCAAAGGACAATGATGAGCTTCATTTTTATATGATGTCGAGTCTATGCATGATTTCGTTACGAGCTTTGTCAATGGACAATGTTGAGCTTCGTTTCATACGATGTTGAGTTACGCATGATTTCATATTGAGCTTCGCCAATAGACAATGTTGAGCTTCATTATATACGATGTAAGCATTGCATGTTTTGGGAGAATAGTGTAGCACCGAGTGGGTTAAGGATTGATTATCCTATGCTTCAGAACTACGCGCCAACATAGGTTGATACTATTATATCAATTGGACTTCCCCTTGTGAGCTATCCCTGGCCCGATTGGCCCTTCAACTTGATATCTATATCATGGTATCGTACATCGCCTTTGCAAGGTTATGGATGGCTCTACTCACTTGAGTGTGATAGTTGGGACCACGTAAGCTCTATTGTGGTATTTTGGTTCAGTGACGAGTCTCCAACTATCTATATCATTAGAATTTGCATATTCATTACTCATTATGACTACTTATGCATGCATGTTCTAAAAGTAAGATTTGACTCATTGTTCATCTTTTGATATGAATTTTATGTTCAGCTTTGAGTCATTCGAGTCATTCATGATGTTATAAAGCTATGCATGGTCATGTTATGATAAGATTTTTAATTCAGAAAGAATGCATGTATGTCTTTCCTCTCATGTTGAAAGCTTATGATATGTTATAAAATGTTTTAAATGATTTATTCTACTTAGCGGTTTTACTTACTTGTATACTCGGTACATTCGACGTACTGACCGCTTACTTAATATATTGCATTGTTTCATGATGCAAGACCCAGTTCTCAAGTTCAGCCCCATTCGTAGTCTCTGCTCAGAGTTAACACCTGCTTATTTGGTGAGTCCTCATTTTTCGAGGACTAGACCTTCAGTTGTTTCATATGTCCTTTTAGTTTTAGTATTGTTGAGCTAGTTGAGGGTGTTGTCCCATTAGCTCGTCCACATTAGAGGCTTATCAGTCATAGATGTGTATTCAACTTCAGATATTTATTCTATTATTATGTTAAGCTGACTTTCACTGAGTTTATAATTATGTTTTCTTCATGTTTATTGAATGAATTAGCGGAATGCTTATGCCATGGGTCGACTTGGGGTCTCTCAGGGTCTGTTGTCCCGTGTCTACGGTCCGGACCTCCGTTCGGTTCGTGAAAACTAGCCATGAAATAAGGCCCGTGAGTCGGCCAAAACATATTTCATGAATAATAAGGTTCATACATACTTGTAGATCATGCATATATCCTTAAATTCATAAAATCATGATGGGGAATTGATTAAATCCATAATTTAAATCATAATTCATGCCGGACTTGTAAATATCATCAATTGAAAGATATATCATAAATCAATTCATCTTGGGTCATGCATAATTAGGGTTAATTCGATAGAAATCAAAATCGATAACATTATAAATAATTTAAATCATAAAGAGCTGATCAAAACCCACAGAATATGATAAGATTCTAAAATCACAAAGCCTATTAATAAATCGTTAGATTTTTTATAAAATTCTACTTCAAAACCCATTAAACTTTTGATAAAATTTTCATGAAATCATAGAGAATGGGCATGGGTGTGAAAGGAAACATCCATTTATAGCCTTACACACCTGGAAACAACCGATTCTTAATCTCCCTTGAATTCCCAAGAAGGAATTGGAATAATTTGAAGAGAAAATCCTTGAATCACCCTTGATTGCCCCTCTATACTCTTACAAGCATGAACGAAGGCTTAGAAATAATTATTCCTCTAAAAACCCACCTTTCATCAGCTAAAACAACGTATTTTAGGGTCTTATAACATGGAAAAGATGAAAACACCCTTAATAAATTTGCCCTGAATACTGACTAGGTTGATCCAATAGGTGGCACCAAAGGGTCGTTGGAAGGAACGATGACCAGTTGTATGACCCGTTGTTTTCATTGCTGAGACTTGCCTCCTGATCTGAACAATGGACAGACAGGAAGACTCGTCCTTACAACCAATGGGTCATTACATCGATCGTTGTTTTCACCGTCACAAACTCTAAACCTACTTACCACCAGCCTCACCATGACTCCTGGTTGCTTCCAATGAGTCGTGGTTACGATCTGTTACATGCACTGGTAATCTTAGCAACCAAGCGACGACCGGTAACCATGAGTCGTCACTACTCACCATGAGTTATTGGATGACCCGTTGAATCCCATCTGTTGAACCTAGTCTCCTCCTATGCTTGCTAACAACGGCTCATTGTTTAGGGCAACGAGTCGTTGTGTCATCCGTCATATCCACTACCACCCATACTCCCCTCACCACGAATGCATACAATGACCCGTGGTTTGATACCAAGAGTCGTTACATGGCCCATTCTGAGCTACTTTCTGTTCGGGTGTTTGCTATATGGTTAAAAACCGACACGCAAGTGCACGTGGTCAAACAAGTAGTAAGTGGCTTAAGTAAGCCAAGTATCAAACCAAGGAGACTCTGGATAAGTAAAAATTGCTCAAGTATACTATATTCTATCTTACTTCTATATATGCTGACAACAAAGTAACCAAAAGTTAAATAATTTGTTTATAAATTATATACTAAAACTATTAACAAATATCTACTTTGAATTGAAACTATGGATATGAGCATGCCAAGGTTAAGAACATGTAATGAACTTGATTATAATCATAATTTGGTTAATCTTCTCTTCCAGTTGCTAGCCAAGAACATTAGCCAACAGATTAAAACTCTCGTATTTAATCTCACTTAAGAATCATAAACCATCCGTCTACATTTCTGTGATCAAATGCAATTTATGACCTAGCAATACAATTCCGGTTCCTAAATTGACTAATATGGCTTTCAAGTATATTTCTATCAGGAAAGCATATCAAAACTCAATTTTCCCAAATCAAGTTAAGAACAATACCCTATTAATTCACAACTTTCCAATTTCGTGCTCTCTCGAGTGAAATCGGACTTTTTAGATGTACATTAATGTCGGCCACACACCAATGCAGTAGAAACAAGAATTAATAGAACAACATAGAAGGAGAAGATGAAAAACCATATAAATCAATTATCAAAATTCATCACAAATATTCATAACCTCAGCAAGGAAGAGAATTAGCCACTCATTTGTGGATTAATCATCCTAAAACACGTGTTAATCATACAAACAATTGATTGAAAGAAGAAAGAAAGAGAGAAAAACCCTGAGCTTTTTCGTCCCTCAACTGCCTGTAACCCACGTCCTTGCTCCACCAAGTCTGAATTAATTAAAAATAAGCCTAAGTGTTCTATTTATACTAATGGGAATTTTTTCCCGGAATAACAAGCAACGTGTCACGGAGTGCATCGCGGAGCACTGCCTCTGTGACACGGCGTGGACGCGGACCCTTTCTGGAAATTTAGGGTCTAGGAATAAAGCTTCAACGTGGCACGGCGTGCAACGCGGAGGCTTGCCTCCGTGCCACGGAGCTGTCGCGAGGCTCCACTGGAAATTGACAAACTATTCACTCTCCAAGCAGAATGCCTCCGCGATGGTAGCGTGACATGGCTCCATCGCGGAGCCCCTTTATATTGTGCAGTCCAATGCCTTTTTCGTGCTCGAATCCAAGTCCAACTCCGATATTGTTCCAACATGCATTTTAGCTCCTCAAAATCACCTTTTACCTACAAAACAATGCTAATCATGTTGGTTAGTATAAATTCACATTTTATTACCAATTACATGAAAATATATACACATTGCACAATAAACAACGCGAAAATGATACGTTTGAGTATCACTTGGGCATATAAATCTGCCCAAGATCACTTACCCCACACTTAAATGCTTGTTCGTCCTCGAACAACAAATACACAATTCAATCAAATTACATCCCAACCTTCGCCACTATGGTGCGACAATTTGAGCTACGGTCATACCGATCATTCAATATTGCAAATCATCAAGAAAACATGCATGGTCTTACAATGCAATGACCTTTAATACATCAAGACTTCCTAGACTTTAAGAATCGACCCTCGATATCGGCAAACTCATGCAAATCAGCTAATCAAGATATCCGACACGAAAATCAATCTTTCATCAAGCATGTGCCCTCACAACTCAAGAGAATCTTCCCCTTTATGCTCATGTGACACACAAACATTCAAGTACGGGCATGTAAAAATTAATGTCACTCTCTCTCCCAAAAGAATTCACATGCATCATGTCATGACCCATAGGCTTGCCCTTAGTGTATTACTCCACTAATATAATGAAATGCAATGTAAGATCACATAGGACTTTAATGGGTTGTAATGGAAGCTATGGAACTAGTACATATTGGATTAGCCAATAATAGCCTCTAGCATCATTAAGCGCCTTTTCAACACATTCCCATCAACGTATGGACATTGTTTCTCTCTTTTCTTTTTTCCATCATCCCATTCATGATGATTTACTTTCGTCTGGCCCATTTCATCATGCACACTTGACACAAAAACAAAGGTTTTTCATGCACCTTCATTATCATTTAATTATAACAAGTGCACCCTCCACCTTTTTCTTTTCTTTCCTCACTCTGCTTTTCTTTTTCTTTTCACCATTCTCACTCTTTGACACTTTGGGAAAATTTTTGTTCTTCTTAAGCGCTTAAGAGTTTTGTATAGACTTTACGGCTAATGAAAAGAAAGAATTAAGCTTAGTTTATACATTTTTGGACAAAAGAAAGAAATAATCGGCTAAAGGCTCAACGGGCTGACTAGGGTATACAATCACATAAAAAGGTAGAGTATGACAAGAAAAAAATAGAAACTCTCGGTTAAGACAAAGAAATGCCTACATCCTTTCCAACACTACACCTCCTTCATTTCGTTTTGTACACACACCAGGCAAGTTCTAGACACTTCACAATAGCATGGAACAACAATACCTCACTTCACACTTCGTGCACATGCTCGATTCAAGATGCATTCATAGACTCTTTAATTAGCCAATTACATGAATTCAATATTAAGCCTCAATCACACCGAATCGAATTCTACAGCCTAAGTATCTCACATATTTACAAAATTGCATGCTTTCATCCGAATCACTTTTACATTTTGAATATCAGTTACAACACGCAACCAACATTTCACAACCATATAGTAACTACAAGTTCCGTGATGCAATCCACCAAAGAAAAAAATTTGAAAATAAATTAAAATAACTACTCCTACCGACTACATTTCCCTTAAGACGGTCGTCATCCATCCATCATAGGGAACGGTCACTAACTATGACTTCGGTTCAATGGGACTATTCTCGGTAAAAGAACCGAAAACAAACTCCGAGAAACCCAAAAATAAAAATTTCAAAATTTTGCAAAACATCGATCATTTCGATGAAAAAAAATATTTACAAAATATTTTAATATGTACAAAATATTTTCGCAAAATTTTAAAAATATCGATCATTTCGATAGAGAAAAAAAATTAAATGAAGAAAATATTTACAACAATTTTTACAGACTTAGCTGGCAACCACAACATTTCACACAACACACATCAATTACCACAATTATGTACAAATACATAGCAGTTTGCACTTTGCACTTCACAAACACAGGGCAACATAAACATACAAAACAAACAGAGGAAAAACATACAAGCAAACTAGCCCAGCCCCAGCACCTAACTACTCCCCACCCCACACTTAAATCGAACACTGTCCCCAGTGTTCACAAAAATTAAAAAATCACAAAATTGGGTGGTGGAACTCCCTGACCAGTCAAAATATTCGACTTCTTCATCAGGTGCTGCTACCTCATCGCCCATGTCCGAGTCACCTCCATCATCGTCATCGAACTCCACATCGGAGTCCTCCCGACGTGTCTCCTCGTCCGTGGGGACATCATCGTCAGTGGGCTCTACAAAGGCTGGCCCCACTCGGCATAGAGCCCTGGCGTTTTCGCCAAATGGGTAATCCAGCTCGAGCTGCCATAACTCCTCTTCCGTGGCTGGTCTCCACCAATCCGAAGCTGGAGCATTTGCATTCCGAACATCCGTGCCATGTACTGGTCGTCACGAGCATGTCGCATGCCAAGCGTCAACACTGGCCCGTATGTGGTGTCGGTGGCCTTAGTTTTGGTCACGTCAAGGGCCCTCCGCTCCAACTACGGGATGTAATCCAAAGCCTCTTCCTCGACGTCGAGGCCCCGGAGAAAGGTGGTGATAAGTCCTCCGAACCCATACCTGTGGCCCTGGTGTAGTCGGGCTCTCTTCATGGCGGATATGATGACTGCCCCAACATTAATCTCCAGCCCTTTCATCAGGGCATACACCAGGCAGACACGGTCCCAGGTCACATCAGTCATGTGCACCCCCGGGATTAGGCACGAACAGACTATCTTCAGCCAGATTCTGGCCTCCCTGTTCATTTGAGAATACGGCAGAGTCTGGTGGTAACCCCTCTCCTTATGTCTGCTCCATCTGGCTGTGGATCGAGCCCCACACAGTGTGCGTCTGATATCGGCATATGGTGGGGTGATGTTTAGCTGGCGGAGAACGTGGGCGTCTGTGTCCCGCGCTCCGATGATGGCATTTAGCTGCTGGGGTTCCAGAGTGACAATCTGCCCTCTGATCTTGATTGTGTGGCTTCTGATTGCCGGGTTCCAATTTGCATAGAACTCCCGGACTAGATGTAGGTTGCATTCCTTGGGCTCCTGAAATATGAAGCTGAGCCCAGCTGCCTCGATCCTTTGCACTATGCGGGGGAACTCCTGTGCTAGTGGTTCCCGTGCAATATGCTCCTCGGGGAAGTATTTATTCTCCTTGTGTTTGGTGTACCACTTCTTCCCTTCATCGGTTACCCACCTCGTTCCGTATTGGCGGTGTTGGCCGCGTGGAACTGCTGGTGCAGCTGGGACTGCTGTGCCCAGTCTAAGTCGTTTTCTCCCGGTGCCTGAAGTAGATGCACCTTTACCCTTATCCTGCGTACTTGCCATTGTACCTGTCAACACAAATAAACAAGCAAAATGTCAAGTTAAATCAATATTAACTTCGGCTAAGGTCGGGTTAAGTTAAGTTTACCCCACACTTAGTCCTTAGCAACGGTTATGATACTACGGCAAGAATAACTTTATTTACACCAAAAACTAACAACTATACAATTCATGCTTAGTGCGTTCGCAAAGAAAAATTCGACGGTATAACTTTAGCGTACTACTCAGACTTCATACAGCTAATCCCAATCACTACCATCGCTAGCAATTCAACCATCGCACTTAGCAAAGAAAAACAACAAAACAAAAACAACAACAAAAATTCTATATATACATGAACCTATATAATCAACCCAATTTGAACAATTTTCAACATTTTCCCAAAATTCCCGAGAATTCGTCGTCTATTACATTCAAACAATTTTTACAACGACTTATCTCATTCAATACATACAACCCGGCATATAATTCACAAATTTACCAAGTTACCCATTTCGAAATTCAACAACCAAGCCCTAGAATTTTAATTTCGCAATCAAATTCGAATCATTCACGCAATCGACAAGTTCAAACGCTCATTACAACATTCCGAACATTTATCAATCAAGGAATAACTCAATTTCATGCTAAATTTTGACTTAGGGTGATTTATCTCACCTTCCATGCTTAATTTCGAATAAATTTGACAAAAACTTGAGAGAGAATAGGAAAACATACCTCGTAGTTGAAGAACTGAAGAAAACTCGATAATTTCTTTGCTTTATACCGTGGCACATTGATGGGGGAGGGAATATTGGGTGTTTGGTCGCGGAGAAGTGAGAAAATGAGGGAAAAAAGGGGTAAATTCAGGGTTTAAAATGAAGAAACATGCGGGTCACCCGGCAACCCGGTGTGACCCGTCACAAATTATAGGGCAACGTGTCACGAAGTGCATCGCGGTGCACTGCCTCCGTGACACGGAGCCATCGCGATAGCCCTCTGGAATTTTTAAAAATTCTAGATTAAACCTCAACGTGTCACGGAGGGTAACGCGGAGGTCCTCCTCCGTGACACGGAGCTATCGCCCCAGCTCACTGTCTCTGCATTTTATTAATTTTTTCCTACCTCGCCTTTTCCTTTACGATTCCGTGCACATTTTTCTCCGTTTGACCTGAAAATCACCTCACTAAACAAAATTGGTTAGATTAATAGATTTCAAAAACTAAAATATAATAATACTAACTAAAACAAAAAAATTTGTACTAAATCAAGAAAAAGAAAAATAAAATAAAATCTATTTACACTTTTACAAAATAAAAGAAAAAATATATTTTTCACGGGTTGCCTCCCGTGCAGTGCCTGGTTTACCGTCGTGGCTCGACGTCCTTTATTCTCAATTTTCCGCTAGGGTGATGGACGATTTCTCACGATCATTGTCCTCCCCCCAGTAGTGCTTACCCTTATCCGGTGGTCTTCCCATCAACTCTCAGGAATCATTCATTTGTTTAGCATTCCCATGATCAATTACATTGATCACCGAGAGTTCTTCATTCACCATCGGGAGCTTGGGTTCTTTGTACACATCGAACACCTCTACCTTGTCATGTGCTCGCACTGTAAGTTGACCCGCAGCCACGTCGATTAATGCTTTCCCGGTTTCCAAGAAGGGTCGTCCCAAAATAAATGGGACTTCCGCGTCTGGTTCAAAATCTAGAACAATGAAATCTACTGGGAAAATGAGGGATCCCACTTGCACAAGCACATCCTCAACAATGCCATCCGGCCTAGCTAAGGATCTGTCTGCCAAATGCAAAATTACGGTTGTAGGTCTAGGACTCCCTAGACCTAACTTTCTGAATACCGAAGATGGCATCAGATTTATGCTCGCCCCCAAGTCACACAATCCACGAGCTCGGATACTTGATCACGGGCAAAAATATATGCTCGAGATACGCTTTACGACTTAAATTACTCTTGTTTATCTAAGCTATTGTATACATTTTCATGTAATTTTATATAATGTGGAGATATGTGCTAACCAACATGATTAGCCTTTGTTTTGTAGGTTTTGATGATGTTTGAGTAACTAATCCATGAGTTGTTGAAGTAGAAGCTTGGAAACGGAATTAACACGCGAACGTCGGCAAGGAAGAGGCACAAAACAGCCCACCGGCGCGTCGACAAGGTGCCACGGCAGGCAGGCCGCTTAAAACAGCCCACCTGCGCGTTGGCAACGTGCCACGGCAGGTGGCCTCCGCGACCAAGGGGCTGCAACGCGCTGCCCAGGCAGTGTGACACGCTGCCAACGCGGCAGGGTGCTGCCTGGGCCAATTTCGGGTGATTTTCCAGAGAGCCTCCGCGTCCGTAGCGTGTCACGGAGGCCGTGCTCCGCGATGCACTCCGTGACACGTTGCTTGTTATTCCGGGAAAGATTCCTACTAATATAAATAGCACACTTAGGTTTATTTTTCAGGGGGGAGACTTGGTGGTGCTAGGACGTGGGTTAGCAGCAGTTGAGGGAAGAAAAAGCTAAGAGATTTCTTCTCTTCCTTTCTTCTTTCTACAAATTGTACATATGATTTACACTCGTTTTAGGATGATCAATCCACAAATGAGTGGCTAATTCTCTTCCTTGCTAAGGTTTTGAATATGGGTAGTGAATTTTGATTGTAAATGATATGGTTTTCTTCTTATTCTTTCATGTTGTTCTATTAATTCTTGTTCTTACTGCATTAGTGCTTGGCCTGCATTAATGTACATCTAAAAAGTCCGATTTCACTCGAGAGAGCACGAAATTGGAAAGTTGTGAATTAATAGGGTATTGTTTTTAACTTGATTTGGGAAAATTGGGTTTTGATGTGCTTTCCTGATAGAAATATACTTGAAAGCCGTATTAGTCAATTTAGGAACCGGAATTGTATTGCGAGGTCATAAATTGCATTTGATCACAGAAATGTAGACGGATGGTTTATGATTCTTAAGTGAGATTAAATACGAGAGTTTTAATCTCTTGGCTAATGTTCTTGGCTAGCTACTAGAAGAGAAGAATAACCGAATTATGATTATAATCAAGTTCATTATTTGTTCTTAACCTTGGCATGCTCATATCCATAGTTTAAATTCACCGTAAATAATTGTTAATAGTTTTAGTATATATTTTATAAACAAAAACTCAATTAACTGTTGGTTACGTTGTTGTTAGCATAGTTAGAAGTAAAATAAGAATATAGTATACTTAGGCAATTTTTACATACCCTGAGCCTCCTTGGATCGATACTTGGCTTACTTAGCCACTTTATTACTTGTTTGACCACGTGCACTTGCGTGTCGGTTTATAATATATAATACCAACCCGAATAGCAGAACACCGAACAAGTTTTTGGCGCCGTTGCCGGGGAGGCTAGGCGATTTGTGAAATTGTGTTAAGTGTAAATTTACTGTATTTTTGTTTTATTTTCTTAAGTGTTGACAACTTGGTCTTAGTTTTTGTTTTAATTCTTTGTTCATTTTAATTTTTCTCTCTTTCGGATACCCTCATTGACATGACATCTTGGAATATAAATGGTGGATACGCATATTTCGGCGAATCTTGCATGAATTGAGGAGGACCCCACTTGTGGCAAAACTGTAACACGTGCAATATATGTGGGTGTCAATATGGCCATTGGGGTGATTGTCCAAAGGCATATTCCCCTCCCCCAAGCCCCTACTATGATCCTTTTGTTGTTTTTGCTGAATATAGGCATGTTGAAAATGAGGACTTGGGACGCCAAGTTCAAATAGAGGACATGATGAAACAACTCCTGGAGCAATCAGAAGCAATGAAGGAGTCGGTGGCAGAATTGATAATTCAGCAAAAGGAGAATGCAGAGGCTGTAAGCAGGATGAGCGTCAAACTCACAGAGATGTGTGCTGAGGTTGAAGCTTGTGATAATTTGCAGGTGACAGTTTTAGCCGATATTCAAGAGGAACTACAAGAGGAATACAAGGGTGAATTTTTGGATGAAGCCCAACAATTAGAATCTCTTGAGTGTCTCCGTGATCGGCTCATACCTATAGAAATTCCATTCATGGAAGAAGAAAAAGAATATCTCCCATTTGACCTTAATGGAGAAATAGATGTCGATGTTGAAAAGGTGTACACAAGTAAGGAAGTCAAGCACAAAGCAATTTCAGAGTTGAGGTGTATTGGACCACACTCTACGCATTTTTTGACATTAAGTTTGGTTGACAACATAGAAATAGAGTCTTCCAAGTTTATAGAGAAATGTCTAGAGGAGGACCAAGCCCCATATATTCTGAAATTTGCTAACTCAGAGCGACAAAATGACTTCGCTTACATAAGGGCCAATAGGTTCAAAAGAAAACATCTATTGCTTGGTCCTTACAATTTTTCACCACCGCCCCTAGAGCATAAGAGGAAATTAGAAAAGAAATTAGGGGTGAGATTCATATCCTCAAGGTGGAGGAAAAAGTGGTGAAACTTGGTACGTCGTGCCGCGACGTAAAATTAGGCGCTGCTTGGGAGGCAACTCAAGGGTACCACAGGTACCATTTTAATTTCTTGCAATTGAGTTAATTTTTGTTTATTTTAACCTAGTGTTGTTTTGGTGGAAAGTTAAGCACAGACGGAGGGGAAGTCTAAGTACCCGTGGAGGAGGAAGCTAACAAGCATGGAAGAGAAAAAGTGTGGGGTTGAACACCCACTGGTGCAAAGTCGAAGAAACGCATGCTGTTAGCTAAGCCTAAAGGCCCCAGGGAGTATTTCGCACCCTTTGTAAATTTTAATTTGATGCTATGAGGACATAGCATGATTTAAGTGTGGGGTGAGGGAAATTTCAAGGGAAATTTCAATAATTTTTGTTGTGCTTAACGATTTTTGGTGAATGTAATGCTTGTGAAAAATTTGAAAATTTTGAAATTTTTTTGTGAATTAAGCATGACTTCATCACCCGTTGGTTTTTCTTTTCGGTTCTTTTCCGACGGGGGGTATTTGAACCGAAGAATAAAAATTTTCTTTTTCTTTCTTTTCATTGTCTGTATATAGTGTTTTTAGTCATAGTTAGGGACTGTTTTCGACAATGGATGGATGACGACCGTCTTGAGGAAAAATTAGTCGATAGGTTTTGGGTTTTTGAAACCATAACTAATTGGTGCTTGATGTTCTTTTTATGTGCTATACATGGTTGTAAGATGCAAGTATGTTCAGTGGGAAGCATGCAAGTGTATAACTTTGTTCGAGACACTTAGGCTCTTGAATTTGACTCAATATGATGGAAGCTTAATTCTGAATTCTGGTGATTAGCTGAGTAAGAGTCTACTGAGTGTGTCTTGATTTGAGCATGTGCCATGAGTGTAAGGTTTTTGAGTATTCTATGCTATTGTGGAATGTCTAGAACTTGCCTAGTGTGTATATAAAACGAAATGAAGGATGTGAATTGTAGGAGATGATTTAGGCATTTCTTTGAATGAACCAATTTTTATCCCTCATTATACCTACCTTGAAAAATTAATCCTAGTTAACCCCATTGAGCCTTGAGCCTATTCTTTGACAGCTGCAACATAAGCTTAATCCTTTTTCTTTCATTAGCCTTGAATTTGATCCAAAACTCCTAAGCGCTTAAAGGAAAACTCCGAAAGAGTAAAGGAGTGAGAAGGATGAAAAAGAAGGGAAAGTAGCAATTGTAAAAGTGGAGAAAAGGCGAGGGTGCACTTTTTTGAATATGAGTGAGTATTAGTAGGGAGTAAGAAAACAAATAAATGAAAAGTTACTTATAGAACTCCTTACTAATAAGCTAAAAGTGCCTAAAGAAATGGGGGAACAAAAGAGGAAAAAGAAAGATGAAAAGTGAAAAAGGTGAAGTGAGGGAAGGGAAGTTCGTAATGAAGGCGTGATGTATTAAAAGCGCTTAGGAAAGATAGTCACTATTACTGATCATAATAGTACCTACCCGCACCTGAGTTACATTACAACCTAAAAATTCCTACTTGATCTTACATTCATACATTCTTAAATTAGTGGAATAAAACACTAAGGGCAAGCTTATGGGTCATTACATAATGCATGTGAATTCTTTGTGAGAGTGAGCGTAATTCTATTCATATACCCACACATGTTGTGATATAAAAATTGTTTTTGCGTGTGAAAATGGGTAACTTTCTTTCCGTGAGGGGCACATGTTTAATGAAGGATAAAATTCATGTGGAATGTCTTAATCAGTTAATTTACATGAGTTTGCTAATATTGAGAGTCGACTCTTGAGGTTAAGAAGTCTTAACCTAGTTGTACTTCATTTCAATGATCAAATCAGGCATGCTCTATTTTTAGCTTGTATCTTACGTAATCATTATAGCCGTAACTTGAATTCTCTTGCTAAATTAGTTATGTGGGAGTCTCCATATGCATGATATGTAAAAGGTTGTTCGAGGACGAACAAGGCTTTAAGTGTGGGGTTGTGTTCACGGGCAAAAATATATGCCCGAGATACGCTTTACGACTTAAATTACTCTTGTTTATCTAAGCTATTGTATACATTTTCATGTAATTTTATATAATGTGGAGATATGTGCTAACCAACATGATTAGCCTTTGTTTTGTAGGTTTTGATGATGTTTGAGTAACTAATCCATGAGTTGGTGAAGTAGAAGCTTGGAAACGGAATTAACACGCGAACGTCGGCAAGGAAGAGGCACAAAACAGCCCACCGGCGCGTCGACAAGGTGCCACGGCAGGCAGGCCGCTCAAAACAGCCCACCTGCGCGTTGGCAACGTGCCACGGCAGGTGGCCTCCGCAACCAAGGGGCTGCAACGCGCTGCCCAGGCAGCGTGACACGCTGCCAACGCGGCAGGGTGCTGCCTGGGCCAATTTCGGGTGATTTTCCAGAGAGCCTCCGCGTCCGTAGCGTGTCACGGAGGCCGTGTTCCGCGATTCACTCCGTGACACATTTCTTGTTATTCCGGGAAAGATTCCTACTAATATAAATAGCACACATAGGTTTATATTTCAGGGGGGAGACTTGGTGGAGCTAGGACGTGGGTTAGCAGCAGTTGAGGGAAGAAAAAGCTAAGAGATTTCTTCTCTTCCTTTCTTCTTTCTACAAATTGTACGTATGATTTACAGTCGTTTTAGGATGATCAATCCACAAATGAGTGGCTAATTCTCTTCCTTGCTAAGGTTTTGAATATGGGTAGTGAATTTTGATTGTAAATGATATGGTTTTCTTCTTCTTCTTTCATGTTGTTCTATTAATTCTTGTTCTTACTGCATTAGTGCTTGACCGGCATTAATGTACATCTAAAAAGTCCGATTTCACTCGAGAGAGCATGAAATTGGAAAGTTGTGAATTAATAGGGTATTGTTCTTAACTTGATTTGGGAAAATTGGGTTTTGATGTGATTTCCTGATAGAAATATACTTGAAAGCCGTATTAGTCAATTTAGGAACCGGAATTGTATTGCGAGGTCATGAATTGCATTTGATCACAGAAATGTAGACGGATGGTTTATGATTCTTAAGTGAGATTAAATACGAGAGTTTTAATCTCTTGGCTAATGTTCTTGGCTAGCAACTAGAAGAGAAGAATAACCGAATTATGATTATAATCAAGTTCATTACTTGTTCTTAACCTTGGCATGCTCATATCCATAGTTTATATTCACCGTAAATAATTGTTAATAGTTTTAGTATATATTTTATAAACAAAAACTCAATTAACTGTTGGTTACGTTGTTGTTAGCATAGTTAGAAGTAAAATAAGAATATAGTATACTTAGGCAATTTTTACATACCCTGAGCCTTCTTGGATCGATACTTGGCTTACTTAGCCACTTTATTACTTGTTTGACCACGTGCACTTGCGTGTCGGTTTATAATATATAATACCAACCCGAATAGCAGAACACCGAACAATACTCTGCCCAATAGTAAGCTGGATAGTAAAACATCCAGGGTCTTTTAGCTTCGTAGGCAGTCTATTTTGGATCCGGAAAGTGCATTCCTCCATCAAAGCTACCGTGGCATACTCAGTCAAACGACTTTTGTTGGTCACGATGTCTTTAATATATTTGGCATATTTTGGCACTCCCTGCAAGACATCAACAAGAGGTAAATTAACATGTACCTGTTTAAGCACCTCCATAAATTTCTTGAAACACGCCTCCTCCTTGTGTTTCTTGAGTCGTTGAGGGAACGGGGGTGAAGGTCTTTCTGATTCTGCTTCTTTGGTCTTCCCCCTATCCGAAGTTTGCTCTCCCTCAACATCTGCTGCTCCTGACTTTTGTGGTGGTCTTTCTGGTTCCACCTCCTTCAGCTGCAAACCACTCCTTGTGGTCACTGCATTTACCTGCTTCGGATTTAGATCCGTGTTGCTAGGCAGTCCTCCTCTGGGCCTTGTGTTTTGGGCATTAGCAAATTGCCCAAATTGATACTCAAGAGCCTTGGTCGCTAATTGATTATTCTTCACTTCGGCTGCCAATTTAACATAGTCAGCCTGCAATTGCGCCTGATTAGCGATCATGGTCTTGAACATCTCCTCAATGCTAGGTGATGGTGGCAGAGGAGGGGCATTGTGATTTCTGAATTGAGATTGGTAGTTCTATTGCCCTCCTTGATTCCTTTGCATCCCCTGACCAGAACTTTGGCCTTGTTGGTTGTTGCTACCCTATGAAAAATTTGGATGGTTCCTCCAATTTGAGTTGTAGCCGCTACCAAACTGCTGCTGATTTCTTTTTGCATTGCCCACAAAGTTAACAGAATCAGGATTTGCTCCACAGCACTCAGCTGAGTGCTCACTGCTTCCACACACTTCACACCACATTTGCTGGACCGCATTGACTGAAGCTAAAGGCTGGTTCAAATTCATGTTGCTGAAGTGGTTGTTCAACTGATTCTGCAAGGCAGCTATCTGTGCAGCGATAGCTGTAAATCCATCCACTTCGAGCACTCCTGCTGCTTTCCTTGCTCCACCTCGTGATGAATCAGCATTCCATTCTGGATTACCCTGTGAAATCCGGTTTAGCAAAGTGTACAACTCCTCATAAGTCTTTTCCAGCGCTTGCCCTCCAGCTGCTGAGTCTAACAAAATTTCAGTATGGGGTTCCAAACCCTCAATAAATGTGTGCACCAACACCTCATTGGACTGATGATGATGAGGACAGTCCCGCAACATGGATTTAAATCTTTACCAGGCTTGATACAAATTTTCTCCCTCCCTCTGTTTGAAACTTAGAATTTGACTTCTAAGTATGGCTGTTTTACCAGAGAGAAAAATATTATCAAGAACTTCCGTGCTAGATCATCCCACGTTGAGATAGAATTTGGTGGCTCAGCTTTTAACCACCTCTTGGCTTCACCAAGTAATGAGAACGGAAATAGTGTGAGCCGAACATAATCAGGTGACACTCCAGCGGGTATATAAGTGTCACTTATCTCCAAAAAGTTTTGGAGATGTTGTTGTGGGTCTTCATGAGGGAGACCGGTAAATTGCCCGCTTGTGTGCAACAGTTGCACCATATTCTGCTTGAGTTCAAATCTCCCTCCAGGCTCTGGTTTGCAGATACTTGAATGTACATTGTTGGCATGTGGGATTGCCACCTCGCGAACCGGCCTTGCTGCTGCTTCGTCGGGCACTAACACTGCCCTCACAACCGGTGGATTTTGTTGCTCCATAATAGTCTGTCTGAGCAACTGCAGCTTCTTTTGTAGAGCTTCTCTGCGTTTACTATGAAATATACATTCAGGCTCTATGTAAGATTCCACCAGCTCTTTGTCTCTTGCCAGTGTTCACAGAAATCAAGTCTGCAAAATACAGGCTAAGACCAAGTTGTCAACACTTAAGAAAATAAAATAAAAATACAGTAAATTTACACTTAACACAATTTCACCAATTACCTAGTCTCCCCGGCAACGGCGCTAAAAACTTGTTCGGGTGTTTGCTATATGGTTAAAAACCGACACGCAAGTGCACGTGGTCAAACAAGTAGTAAGTGGCTTAAGTAAGCCAAGTATCGAACCAAGGAGACTCTGGATAAGTAAAAATTGCTCAAGTATACTATATTCTATCTTACTTCTATATATGCTGACAACAAAGTAACCAAAAGTTAAATAATTTGTTTATAAATTATATACTAAAACTATTAACAAATATCTACTTTGAATTGAAACTATGGATATGAGCATGCCAAGGTTAAGAACATGTAATGAACTTGATTATAATCATAATTTGGTTAATCTTCTCTTCCAGTTGCTAGCCAAGAACATTAGCCAAGAGATTAAAACTCTCGTATTTAATCTCACTTAAGAATCATAAACCATCCGTCTACATTTCTGTGATCAAATGCAATTTATGACCTAGCAATACAATTTCGGTTCCTAAATTGACTAATACGGCTTTCAAGTATATTTCTATCAGGAAAGCACATCAAAACTCAATTTTCCCAAATCAAGTTAAGAACAATACCCTATTAATTCACAACTTTCCAATTTCGTGCTCTCTCGAGTGAAATCGGACTTTTTAGATGTACATTAATGTCGGCCACACACCAATGCAGTAGAAACAAGAATTAATAGAACAACATAGAAGGAGAAGATGAAAAACCATATAATTCAATAATCAAAATTCATCACAAATGTTCATAACCTCAGCAAGGAAGAGAATTAGCCACCCATGTGTGGATTAATCATCCTAAAACAAGTGTTAATCATACAAACAATTGATTGAAAGAAGAAAGAAAGAGAGAAAAACCCTGAGCTTTTTCGTCCCTCAACTGCCTGTAACCCACGTCCTTGCTCCACCAAGTCTGAATTAATTAAAAATAAGCCTAAGTGTTCTATTTATACTAATGGGAATTTTTTCCCGGAATAACAAGCAACGTGTCACGGAGTGCATCGTGGAGCACTGCCTCCGTGACACGGCGTGGACGCGGACCCTTTTTGGAAATTTAGGGTCCAGGAATAAAGCTTCAACGTGGCACGACGTGCAATGCGGAGGCTTGCCTCCGTGCCACGGTGTCGCGAGGCTCCACTGGAAATTGACAAACTATTCACCCTCCAGGCAGAATGCCTCCGCGATGGTAGCGTGACACGGCTCCATCGCGGAGCCCCTTTATGTTGTGCAGTCCAATGCCTTTTTCGTGCTCGAATCCAAGTCCAACTCCGATATTGTTCCAACATGCATTTTAGCTCCTAAAAATCACCTTTTACCTACAAAACAATGCTAATCATGTTGGTTAGTATAAATTCACATTTTATTACCAATTACATGAAAATGTATACACATAGCACAATAAACAAGACAAAAATGATACGTTTGAGTATCACTTGGGCATATAAATCTGCCCAAGATCACTTTTCCCAATTTCAGTAGTTTTCAACTTTTAACTTCCAAGTCTATTCTTAAGAACTTTCAGGGTATTACACCCATTGATAAGTTTTAGAACATTTTATTTGGGATTTCAAGTATGAAAAACTATATGATTTTTACTTTCAAAACTTTAGATCATTATGCTCCAGCTTATGATGAATAACTCATGTTTATGACTATCACATGATCATGAGTTTAGCATATTGTCCCTATTCTCATGTCTCATTTCATCCTATACTCATGATCTTACTTTACGATTTTACTATCATGATTTACTTATTCTACCTACTCAATACATTCCATGTATTGACCGCATATTCTATGCCATATCGTCTCATAATATAGGTTTGAGCGATCAGTCTCAGCCTCGACGTTAGCTCTGCTCCCACTTCAGTCTAGTTTAGCCCTAGTTTGGGTGAGTCCTCATTACACGAGGACACAAATCTGATATATGTTATATGTCTTTGTCTTTCAGTTTCAAACTTAGTCGAGCTAGTTAGGGCTGTTGCCCCATCAGCTCATCTTATGAGTAGAGGCTTTTCAGACAGCTATGTTTAGATGCTTTAGCGGTGTTGACTTTTATTCCTATTTATGCATTATGAGATTCTAGATTTCCACTCATTTTATGATTTATTCTGCTCCTTTGCTCAATTATATTCTCTTAATCATATTATGCATGTGCCATGGATAGCTTAGAGCCACTCATGGTTCTAGGTCCCTTGTTACAGCTAGGGTGTAGACTAGGATTGTGACAACACCCAAGACCTTCTACTAAAATCATCAATAAAGAGTAAAAAGTATTTACTTTTACCAAAATAAGGTGAATTGATTGGCTTGCATGCATTAGTATGACAATAAGCTGAAGTGGTTAGTTACTTGTAACACCCCAAGAATCCTTAAGATAAGACCCGAGGGTTGAATACGAGAAAATAAGAAAAGCTACACCAGAGTAACAGAACGACTCAAAGAATAAGTCAATGTTGGAAACAACAATCCGTGAAGTGCCTTGTTGTAAGCCTTTCAATCAAGACCTCCCAGAAAAAGGGGTCTAGCAATGACTTGTCAGATCATTCAATTGGTCATCCTATGGGGTCATTAAGTTGAGTTAAATAAGGGTTTGAAGTTGGTTTAGAGACAACAAACAGATACCACGACTTGTTGTGGCATGTAACGACCCATGGTATGGATTCCTTGGAAAGATCTAGAAATAAATGTAGGCGAGGCACTAGTGACGATGAGAGGAGTGATGACTCATTATTTTATATAATGACTTGTCCTATCTAATCATTGGTCAGAAAATCAGAAGAGTACTAGAAGTACTCCAGAAACAACGGATGGATCCAATAAGTCATTAAGTCCAACAACGACTCATTGTATGGATTATTGTAGCTGATAGTTAGGAATTTTATGTGGTTTCATAGCGGTAGTTTTATAATTTCCTAAGCTCCTAATTCCTTAATAATGTCATTTTGGGCTTCTTAATGAGTGTTTTAAGAGGGTTTAACCTAGCCTAAGTCATTATTCTCTCATAACTTCATCCTCTTCCAAGATCTAGCTAGGGTTCCTCACCAAATTCACTTTCAATTCTATTGGGCTTTTAAGACCAGCTTAGAAATCTGTTTACCCAAGTATATAGGACCATGAATGGGTGATTTCATCCACCCTCATAACCAATTTATTCTCTAATTCATGAATTCAAGTCTCCATTTAAGTGTAAAGAAATTTTAGAGCTTCAGCCCCAATCCATGCAATTATCTATGTTATGTCTATTGTTCCAATCCCCTTATGTTTCAATGTATATTTAAGACTAATTGGGACAGATTTTATCTTCCATTCAATTATAAATTCATGATTTCAAGTTATTAGAAATTATGCCCCATTATGCAGGTTTTATGAAAAACAAGCTGATAAGTCTATGATTTCAAGCATGATGAGTTATCTAGTATGCATGAATGTTTATGAATTCTTAACTTATGATTCTATATTTTGAATTATGATGTATTTTTCATATATGTATGATTTCATAACTTAGGCAAATCCATGCAAAGTTAAGTATGCTTATCATGATTTTAGCCAAGGCTTATAAGATCAGTTAATGAAATGTTTCGGAGTCAAGACACTCAGTATTCATATTTAAGCTATGTGTTGAGAATATGATTATATGAGCAATATGCATATTTTGGGAGTAGTGTCTACTATTGAGTAAGCCAAGGATTCTGAGGATCCCAATCTCTGAACTACGTGCCAACATAGGATATATTTTATAGGGACCTCTCAAGAGAGTGCTTCCCCCGCCCGAGGGAACACCCGTGATATCACACCTCATTCGTTTGTTGCCCTGGCAAGGCTTAGGATGACTCTCATCCACTTGGGCAAGATGTGGATCATCATGTGATAATACATGGTGGTTGTTGGTTATGACGAGTCTCTCATCGTTCCTTATAATTTCAATTACTCATTATATTATGTTTCGTAGCATATTTAACCCATTGATCAATTTATGAGCTTTCGCTTACTATTTCAAGCATGAAAAGTTATATGATTTCTATTTCTAAACTCTGAGTCATTATGTTCAGATTACGATGAATAGCTTATGGATATGTATACTTCAGATTTATGGCTTTTAGCATGTAGTCCTGTTATACCCCGGAATCCCAAAGATCGAACTCGGGAGTTGAAACAGAGAAAAATTAAAAATTCTGCAGCAGACTTAGAATGAGTCATGAGGAGACTCGTGGGGAAGGCCAGGGAAAAGAAATTGATGGCTTGAGAAGAGAAGACTTGAGAGGGTGATCAAGCTTAGCATTCATCAATTTATTTTTAAATTCCTATTGATCATCTAAAGAAATGTTAGAATCAGCTATCAACAGTTATGTAAGGTTATAAATGGGTGATTCCTTTCATACCCATGTCCAATCCCTCTCTAAAGTATGAAATTCTATGTCTAATCTACGGGGTTTTAACACAAATGCATGAATCTTCTATTTCTATACATGGGTATGATTTGATTATGATTCTACTATTGAATTATGAAGCATGGGAAAGTTTTATAATGTTTTCAATTTAAAATCATTATTCTAGTCTAGTGAATTAAAAAGCCCATGGATGAGATGTTTATGAAAGATGAGATTTGTGACGAGTATATGATGATGATGAGATAATATGATGAAAAGCATGATTTGAAGCTACCCATGTTTATGATAATGATTTCAATGAGAATTGAGTATTCCTATTGTCACGCCTCGCCTTGGGAGGCATGACTGGCACCTGGTGCCCTACTAAGACCTAGACTGCTGGACTACTGAGCCTAAGCATTTCTATTGCCAGGCTGGCTCTAATTCTGGGTTCATGGAATCAACGAGCTATATAACGGCTGTAAATACAGCCTCTGGCTGAGTAGGCCTATAGCCACCTGTAAGACAACAACAGTAGTATAAAGGAACCTATGCGGGTCGACAAGGCCACCATGCTGACTAGTTTCACTGAAATGCTAAATCAAATGCTAAACTACTCTGTGACCGGTAAGGTCACCAACTATTAACTGAATAAGGCCCTACATGGCCATCATAAACAAACTAAAACATAGACACGGCCTCACACGATCGGTACAACTAACCACAGGGAATATATAATCTTGAAGCTTCTAAGAATACTGATAAGATGGTCGGGACAGGGCCCCGACCTACCCGTACTATACAACAAAAGAAAAGGAATAAACCTCTAGCTATCAAGCTCCAGATGACAGGAGCTGATGACTCTGTGTGCTGGCTAGAATTACGAGGGATCAGCTCCACGTCTATGAGTACCTGTAGTCAAGTAATACAACGCCCCCAAACGAGCGTCAATACCACTGGTACCGAGTATGCAACACAAAATTGAACATAACTGAAGATAAACAGTACACTGGTAGTTACTGAAATGGTAGAGGATAGCTAAAACTGTCTGGAATAGCAGAATCTATACCGAGCTTAAATGTACTGGAATGAAGATAAGAATCATACCTGTTGATGCGGCGTCCTGCTATTTATCAATTTAATAAATGACATATATATATATTTAATAACTAACATATATATATATATATATAGATATATATAGCATACAAGAACCTATACCATCCCGCATAAGCCGGAAGGTGCCAATCAACACTCAATCTATATACCCCTATCCGGGTCGCCATCCAAAAATAAATTCACTCCACTAATCTAATAACTACGAGCACTCGGCCAACCCCCTGGGTATGCAGCTTGGGCTCTCTAGGCCCCTGACTATAACTGTATCTGAGTCCGAAGGACTCCTGTAACTTTAATCTGAGATCTGTATCTGTAATCTGAATCTGTGCCTTGGGCACAAGCGCTCGACAGGGTATGCTATAATGCTGATCAGCTTGCTATGGGGAATGTTGCATCCCATCTTTGTCCTACTGCGAACGGCATGCCACTCCTTGGAGTGACGTATCCTCACCCTCTGGCGCGCGAGTCGACATACCTATTAACCCTGGGGCGGCAAGGAAGTTCTAAGGGTGCCCACATAACACAATCAAGTCTCAACAAACAACAATAATCACATATAACATGTATAATAAATCTGATAATACTGTTTATGTTCTGATATTCTATTCTGATTCTCTGGCTAAATTAAACTAAATCTAGTACTGGGTCTGAAATAGTATCTCGCTGTTTAGTACTAATTTACTGACTTTTATTCTAAATACGGCATAATAATACGAAACATATTTACTGAATTCACACTGAGCTTAATACTCGGCTTTTGGAACTTTCTTCAAGAATTTATTCTATTTTACTATACTAGAATTACTAACTTGCCGAAGAAACTGGCTTCACATACCTTAGTTACTTCTTGGCTAACTGGCGTAACTCGGCCAATATCAGGCTATTTCTTCCAACTGCATTCTTATTCATAGCAATTAGAACTAAATTCATTGATATTATGGAACAAAATACTACTTTGAATATATATATAGCCCAAACTTTGACTTATCGAAAAACAACCAAAAACTCGCTATTTCTCAAAAGTCCAGAAGGGAGAAATACTCACTTTTAGGAGTATATTGACACTAATTTGGAGCAATTCCACTTACCTTAGCTCTGTAGTACGACGGTTCGTCGGCCGAATTTTACGAAACTAACTCCGTAGGAATGCTCCCTGCAGCTTAATACTTTATTACCCAAGATTAATTCGAGTTTGGACCGCGTTTAATAGAATAAACGGAAGGAATTTCAAAGAAACTCTTCGTACCCTCTGTTTTCTGGTTTGTTCTTTTTACACCCCGTAAATTCTTGACATTTTGATAGCCTAATCACATGTTGATTAAGAGTTTTAGAATTCTATACGTGCTAGAAAAAGGGCCCGGGGAGAGACCGGACAAGCGCCAAGTCGGAGTGTCGCAAGGCAAATGCGACTTATAAATAGCATTCGACAAATGCGACTTATAAATCGCATTCGACAAATGTGACTTAAAGGCCCCAAGTATAGAAAGCCTTCCCACTTTGTTTTAAATCATTTCCCGTCTTTTAATTTTCAGTAAGCGACCAAAAACAGAGGAAGATGAGGATTCCATACAAATATTCATCCGATTATGCCATCAAACGCAGTCCAAACTCAGATTAACTTTGGATAGAGAAGTATAAAGCTGCAGGGAGCATTCCTACGGAGTTGGTTTCGTGAAATTCGGCCGGCAAATCGTTGTCCTACCGAGCTAAGGTAAGTGGAATTGCTCCAAATTAGTGTCAATATACTCCTAGCCCTAAAGTGAGTATTTCTCCCTTATGGACTTCTGAGAAATAGCGAGTTTTTGGCTATTTTTTGATAAGTCAAAGTTTGGGAAATATATATATTCAAAGTAGTGTTTTCTTCCAGAATATTGATGAATTTAGTTTTATTTTCTATGAATATGAATGCAGTTGGAAGAAATAGCTGGATATTGGCCGAGTTACGCCAGTTAGTCAAGAAGTCGGCAACTGAGATATGTAAAGCTAGTGTCTTCGGCAAGATAGGAATTCTAGTATAGTAAAATAGAATAAATTCAAGAAGAACGTTTCAAAGCCTAGTATTATGCCCAGTGTGAATTCAGTAAGCATGCTTGAATAATTATTATGTCATATTAAGAATAAAAGTCAGTAAATTAGTATCAGACAATGAGATATTATTCCAGACTCAGTATAACTCAGTATCAGATTCAGTATAATTCAGTAAGGGATTCAAAATAGAATATCAGAACATGGACAGTATTATCAGATTTAATATATATGTTATATGTGATTATTGTTGTTTGTAGAGACCTGATTGTTCTATGTTGGGCACACTTAGAGCTTCCTTGCCTCCCCAGGGTTAATAGTTGTGTCAACTCGCCCGCTAAAGGGTGAGGATACGTCACTCCAAGGAGTGGCATGCCATCCGCCAGAGGATGAAGATGGGAGGCAGCATTCCCCATAGCAGGCTGATCAACATTATAGCACACCCCCGTCAAGCGCTTGCGCCTGGGGTACAAATTACAGATTATAGATACAGATCCCAGATCACAGTTTATAGGAGTCCTCCGGACTCAGATACAGCTATATTCAGGGGCCTAGAGAGCCCAAGTTGCATACCTAGGGGGCCGGCGGGATGCTCGTAGTTACTAGGTGAGTGGTGGGAATAGTTACTAGGTGGATGGCGACCCAGGTAAGGGTATATAGATTGCATGTTGATTGGTACCTTCCGGCTTATGGGGGTGGTATAGGTTCTTATATGCTATATGTGTTATTTATTAAATTGATAGATAGGCGGACGTCGCACTGACAGGTATGATTCTCACCTTCTCTCTATTACAGTTAAGCTCATTTCAGATTCTGCTATCCCAGGCAGTCTTAGCTATCTCCTATACTTCAGTAACCATCAGTATTATTGTTTATCTTTAGTTATGTTCTAGTTATTGTTTTGCATACTCGGTACCTGTGGTACTGACGCCCGTTTGGTGGCGCTGCATTACTTGCCTGCAAGTACTCATAGACGAGGAGCCAATCCCTCGTACTTCTAGCCAGCACACAGAGTCATCAGCTCCTGTCATCTGGAGCTTGACAACTAGAGGTTTATTTCTCTTTTTGTTGTACAGTACGGGTAGGCTGGGGCCCTGTCCCGACCATCTTATTATCATTCTTAGAGGCTTACAGATTGTATATTCCATGTGGTTAGTCGTACCGGACATGTGAGGCCGTGTGTATGTTATAGTTTGTTTATGATGGTCGTGTGGGGCGTTGTATAGTTGATAGTTGGTGACCTTGTCGGTGAAAGAGCAGTTTAGCATTTAGTTCAACTTTTAAGTGAAACTAGCCAACATGGTGGCCTTGTCTGCCTGCATAGGTTCCTTTATACTCCTGTGGTTCTGGTCAACTGTTGTTTTCTTACAGGAGGCTATAGGCCTAGTCGGCCGATGCAGTATTTACAGTCGTTATATAGGTCGTTGGTTCCATGAATCCAGGGTTAGAGCCAGCCTGGCACCAGAAGTGCTTAGGCTCAGTAGTCCCGCAATCTAGGTCTTAGTAGGGCACCAGGTGCCAATCATGCCTCCCAAGGCTGGGCGTGACAAACTTGGTATCAGAGCAGGTCGTATCCTAGGGAGTCTGCAAGCCGTGCTAAGTAGAGTCTTGTCTATGGATGTGTTGTGCACCACATACCATAGGCAGGAGGATGCAAGGCAAGATATGATGGTTACTTTTTGTTCATATTCAGTCGTGCTATAGAGAAGTAAGTATAGGGTTGAGTCCCTAAAGCTTATCATACTCTTTGTTTACAGATAAAATGGCAGACCAGTGACATCCTATCGCAGGTAGAAGATTGGATACCGTAGCAGGAGAAGGCACCAGCAGGATGCCTCAGCCTCATTTGGAATCAACTTGATCTGAGGGCGATACAAAGGCATCATCTCGACCTTCACAGCAGTCCCCACCCAACCAGGAGCCACTCGGGACGACATTACCTACGATAGTACCTATACCTACACCATCCGACCAGGAAATTCGAAGTGCAGTAGTTATGTTGGCACAAATGATGGCTACTCAGGGCCAGTCAGTTCCACCCATAACAGTAGAATCATCAGGTGGGCCTAGCAGTTCTAGGGTCCGAGAATTTTTGGCACTAGGTCACCCGTAGTTCACAGGGTAGTATCAGGCAGAGGACCCCCAGGACTTCCTGGATCAAATGCAGAGAATCTTTCGAGTTATGCATGTGACATCTACAGTGTCGGTTGAGTTAGCGGTATTCCGACTGCGGAATATTGCTGTGTTGTGGTATGAGAGTAGGGAAAGGTCTCGAGGGAGAGATGTTGCCCCTCCGACCTGGTCCAGCTTTTTAGAGGCTTTCCTGGATTGTTATTTGCCACGAGAAATCTGACAGGCCCGGATGGACCAATTTTTGCACTTGGAGCAGGGGGCGAGAAGTGTACAAGTGTATGCCCTGTAGTTCAATTCCTTGGCCCGCTATGCTCCAGCCTTTGTGGACACCATTCCATCTAGAGTCCACCGGTTTTTTATGGGTATGAACCCAGAATATATTGAGGCATGCATGATAGCTACGCTGCGGGAAGATATGGATATTGTTCGGGTGCAGGCCTTTGCCCAGACTATTGAGGGCCTTAGACAGCGGCAACAAGATAGCAGACGAATAAATCAGGAACAATGTCGCAGGGATAGATTAGATGAGGTTGTTGGGGAGATTTGGAGAGGGCCTAGACCACGGTTGTCAGACAGGCCACCTAGACCCCCGCCTCCATCACAGCAGTAGAGGGGTAGATTTGGTCACCGGGGATAGACAGAGTCAGGCGGGAGTTCTCAAACGGTAGATTCACCCCAGCAGAGAAGGCCAGAGCAGAGCAGGTGTACACTCCCACCTTGCCCTATTTGCAGTCGACCCCATACTGGAGCTTGCAGATATTGCTCCACAGGGTGTTATATGTGCGGGCAGGAGGGTCATGTGATGAGAGACTGTCCAGCCACGGGTCAGGGTAATCGAGATAGACAGGACAGGGCGTCAGTAGGGGCGCGAGCTCCAGTAGCCTCGGCAAGGCGTACGCCCTCAGCCCCAACAGGCAGGGGCTGAGGCAGATCAGGGGACTCGAGTTCAGGTACAGGCCCAAGCCATACCTATGCATTTCTAGGGGAGGAAGTACGAGAATGGAAGGGCAGTACAACTACGCCAAAAGGTAGGTTTATTTCCTACCTTCAAGCAAGGAAGTTGATAGCTAAGGGATGCATTTTCCACATAGTCAGAGTCAAGGATATGCGGGTAGAGCCTCCGACTCTCCAGTATGTTCTAGTGGTTAATGAATTCCCCGATGTATTCCCAGATGAGCTACCTAGTTTCCCCCAAAAAGAGAAATACATTTTGCAATTGATTTGCTACCAGGAACTCAGCCCATATCGATCCCTCCGTATCGTATGGATCCTGCTGAACTCAGAGAACTAAAGGAGCAACTGAAGGATTTGATAGATAAGGGATTTATTAGGCCGAGTACTACACCTTGGGGTGCGCCGGTTCTGTTTGTGAGAAAGAAGGATAGCTCACACCGTATGTTTATAGACTACCGACCGTTGAACAAGGTTACAGTAAAGAATAAGTATCCGCTTCCCAGAATAGATGATTTATTTGATCAGTTATAGGGGGAAAGATATTTCTCCAAGATGGACTTACGGTCCGGATATCATCAGGTTCGAGTTCGTGAAAGGGACATTCCGAAGGATGCCTTTAGGACCAGATACGACCATTTTGAATTCCTAGTCATGTCCTTTTGGGCTGACGAATGATCCCGCAGTATTCATGGACCTAATGAACAACATCTTCAGACCATACCTGGACCTGTTCGTGATAGTGTTTATTGACGATATTCTGGTGTATTATCACTCAGAGGCAGACCACCAGGATCATTTGCGGACAGTGCTCCAAATTCTCAAGGACCGTCAATTGTATGCTAAGTTCTCTAAATGTGAATTTTGGTTGAACTCAGTAGCCTTCTTGGGGCATATCGTGTCGGATGCTGGTATACAAGTAGACACACAGAAAATAGAAGCAGTAAAAACATGGACCAGACCAACCACTCCGACCGAAGTACGCAGTTTGCTGGGATTAGCATGGTACTACAGAAGATCTGTTGAGGGATTCTCCACCATAGCGGCACCTCTGACTAAGGTGATGCAAACAGCAGTAAAGTTTCAGTGGACGGAGGCATGTGAGCATAGTTTCCAGGAATTGAAAGACAGGTTGACCTCCGCCCCAGTGTTAGCATTGCCAAAAGGTACAGAGGGTTATGCAGTTTATTTTGACGCTTTGGGTATTGGGTTAGGATGTGTGTTGATGCATCATGGTAAAGTAATTTTTTATGCTTCCAGACAGCTGAGGAAACACGAAAAGAATTATCCCACCTACGACCTGGAACTATTTGCAGTGATCCACGCCCTAAAGATATGGAGACATTACTTGTATGGCGTCCATGTGGATATTTTCACTGATCATAAAAGCCTACAGTATATCTTCACCCAGAGAGAGTTGAATTTGCGGCAGCGTCGCTGGTTGGAGTTGTTGAAAGATTATGATGTAAATATTCTGTATCACCCAGGAAGAGCCAACGTAGTAGCAGATGCCCTTAGCCATAATTCTATAGGGAGTTTGGCGTACTTGCAGCCTGAGCTGCGGGAATCTGCTCGAGAAACACCAGCTAGCCAGTTTAGTCGTTCGTGTAGGAAAAACAGAGGACAACAGAGCGGTAATTCAGAACACCGCAGTGTCGTCATTAGTTGTGGAGGTAAAGGAACGGTAGTATGAAGATCCTAACCTGGTTCAGCTTAAAGACAGAGTTCAAGAAGGAAAAGCGTCGGATTTTCAGGTAACTGAGGATGAAGTGTTGCGCGATGTAAGGGCTGCCTTTGTGTTCCAGACATTGCAGGGCTTCGCCAACAAATTATGGGTGAGGTACATTGCGCCCGCTATTCTCTCCATCTAGGTACGACGAAAATGTACCACGATATCAAAAAAATCTATTGGTGGCCAGGTATGAAGAGGGAAATAGCAGAATTCGTAGCCCAGTGTCCTAACTGCCAGCAAGAAAAAGCTGAATACCAGAAACCAGGCAGATTGACTTAAGAAATAGCTATGCCTCTTTAGAAGTGGGAAGCTAATTTAGTAGCAGGATTACCCCGTACCAGGCATAGAAATGACTCGATTTAGGTAATTGTTGACATACTGACAAAATCAGCCCATTTTCTGCCAGTAAGGGCTACTTTCTTTGACGAAGATTATGCTGAGTTGTATATCAGATTAATAGTCAGACTGCACGGTGTTCCAGTGTCCATTATCTCAGAGGGGCAGAATTTACTACCAAATTTTTGCAATCATTTCAGAGAGGCCTGGGAAAAAAGATTAATCTAAGCACAACTTTTCATCCTCAAACAGATGGGCAGGCAGAACGCACTATTCAAACGCTCGAGGATATGTTGCGAGCGTGTATGTTGGACTTTGGAGGTAGATGGGATGAGCAGTTACCACTTATTGAGTTCACTTATAATAATAGTTACCATTCAGCTATCCAGATGGCACCTTATGAGGCATTGTATGGGCGAAAGTGCAGATCACCAGTTGGCTAGTTTGAAGTAGGAGAGTCATCGTTGATTGGGCCGGATATTATTCATCAGTTAGAGAAAAAAGTAAATCCTAGCAGAGAACGCTTACTGACTACTCAGAGCCGCCAAACATCGTATGCTGATGTGCGCCGCAGAAACTTGGAATTTAATGTGAATGACTGGGTATTCTTGAATGTTTCTCCAATGAAAGGGATGATGAGATTCGGCAAGAAAGGCAAGCTCAGCCCAAGATTTGTTGGGCCTTATCAGATTCGCCAAAGAATAAGCCAAGTGGCATACGAGTTGAACTTACCTCCAGAGTTAGAGTTTGTTCATCCAGCTTTCCATGTGTCCATGCTGAGGAAGTATATAGGAGACCCCTCCATAGTTGGCCCAATTCAGGATGTCCAGGTTACGGAGGAGCTAGCTTATGAAGAGGTTCCAGTATCCATACTAGACCGGTAGATTCACAAATTAAGAACTAAAGATTTGCTTATGTCAAGGTATTATGGCGTAACAGGAACCGAGTGGAAATGACTTGGGAAGAAGAGGAAGATATGAAAGTCAGATATCCTCAGTTATTTCAGACTTAATCAGCCAGAGGTACGTTAGTATTGTTGTTTTATGAGTTGCCTTATATTTATGTGTATAAATGAAATAGTTGACTCTAGTCTATTGCGTGATGAATACTATAGTATTGTGTGGAATACCTGTATTGGACTTTTCTACATTTCAGGATTTTTGAGGTAGTCCATATTACAGGGGAAACTCTGTCGAAACTTTTTGAGAATAAGTTGAGTAAGTTGAGATTCCTGTGAGCAGGAGTTTACATTCGAGGACAAATGTTCTTAAGGGGGGAGGATGTTACACCCCGTAAATTCTTGAAATTTAGATGGCCTATTCGCATTTTGGTTAAGAGTTTTAGAATGCCATACGTGCTAGAAAAAGGGCTCGGGGGTTGACCGGACAAGCGCCAAGTCGGAGTGTCGCAAGGCAAACCGACTTATAAATCGCATTCGACTTAGAGGCCCCAAGTATATAAGCCTTCCCAAATTGATTTAAATCATTTCCCATCTTTTAATTTCCAGTAAGCGACCAAAAAGAGAGGAAGACAAGGATTCCATACAAATATTCATCTGATTACGCCGTCAAATACAGTCCAAACTCAAATTAACTTCGGATAGCGAAGTATAAAGCTAAAGGGAGCATTCCTACAGAGTTAGTTTCGCGAAATTCAGCCAGCGAATCGTCGTCCTACCAAGCTAAGGTAAGTGGAATTGCTCCAAATTAGTGTCAATATACTCCTAGCCCTAAAGTGAGTATTTCTCCCTTCTAGACTTCCGAGAAATAGCGAGTTTTCGGCTATTTTTTGATAAGTCAAAGTTTGGGCATTATATATATTCAAAGTAGTGTTTTCTTCCAGAATATTGATGAATTTAGTTTTATTTTCTATGAATATGAATGCATATGGAAGAAATAGCTGGATATTGGTCGAGTTACGCCAGTTAGTCAAGATGTCGGCAACTGAGATATGTAAAGCCAGTTTCCTCAGCAAGATAGTAATTCTAGTATAGTAAAATTGAATAAATTCAAGAAGAATGTTTCATAGCCGAGTATTATGCCCAGTGTGAATTCAGTAAGCATGCTTGAATAATTATTATGTCATATTCAGAATAAAAGTCAGTAAATTAGTATCAGACAGCGAGATATTATTCCAGACTCAGTATAACTCAGTATCAGATTCAGTATAATTCAGCAAGGATTCAGAATAGAATATCAAAACATGGACAGTATTATCAGATTTAATATATATGTTATATGTGATTATTGTTGTTTGTAGAGACCTGATTATTCTATGTTTGCCACCCTTAGAGCTTCCTTGCCGCCCCAGGGTTAATAGCTGTGTTGACTCTCCCGCAAGAGGGTGAGGATACGTCACTCCAAGGAGTGGCATGTGATCACGGGCAAAAATATATGCCCGAGATACTCTTTATTACTTGAATTAGTCTTGTTTATCTAAGTTATCGTATACATTTTCATGTAATTTTAGATAAAATAAAGATATGTGCTAACCAACATGATTAGTCCTTGTTTTGCAGGTTAATAATGCATTTGAGGAACTAATTCGCAAGTTGGTGAAAGGAAGGAATGAAGTGGAAGCAAGTGGCGAAAAGTCGGCAAGGGGCATGCCTTGGCAAGGCTGGCCGCGCCAGGCAGCGTGCCACGCTGTGCGTGTGCCGCGCCCAGCGCCGTGCCACGCCCTTTCCAAGCGCACGACGAAAGGCAGCAGCAGGCAGCAGGAGGCAGAGAACCAGGGCGGCAGCGCCGTGTCACGCTAGGCAGCCTGCGCGACAGCAGCTTGCCAACGCGCTGCATGGGCAGCGTGCCACGTTGGCCAGCGCGGCAACCCTCGGCAACTTGGTTTCCTAAGGCAATTTCCAGAGAGCTTTCGCGTTTTCTCCGTGTCAAGGAGGCAGTGCTCCGCGATGCACTCAGTGACACGGAGCCGTTCCCTCTCAGGCTAAATTATGCACGTTTTCCATTTACTATAAATAGGACCCTTAGCTCCTAAAATCATTTGGTCACGATTTTATTCTGAAAAACCACCTAGGAGTGAAGGGAGAAGTGGGAGAACTCATCTAGGGTTTATCAAATTCCCTTCTCATCTACCAAATTCATGTAAGTATGTTATTTTAGTATTAGTTAATTGTAGTTTTACGAACATGAATGGCAAGAACCCTTCCTCTAGGGTTGAAGCCATGAATTATGATTGTGCTTTTATGAATTTGTTTTGGAATTAAGTTATTGATTGTTGTTTTCGTCTTGCATTCTGGATTGTTGGTTGTTTTTATGATTGATCACCATGAAAACATATTTGTTAGCTTGAGTAATAGCTTGAGAAAGCATTACCTAGGTCAGGACATGAGAATGTAAGGAGCATGTTTGTATCTCGGGAGAGATTTTTTTGTCAGGATAGAAATATACCTAACACCGTGCTTGGTTGACACACGGGGGTTATGAAAGACCAACTTGGGATGTCACATCACCACTCGAAGAAGTAGTTGTGAGGCTAAGTTGAGTTAAATGGTTAGACGCACGAAAGTCCCTAATCGTTTCCCCGTAAACCATAACATAATTGATTGCCCGCGACTAGAAAATTAAACTCCTCGCTCACAATGATGCAGTGAGGCTAGATTGCCGTGTTTAGAGGCTCGAAAGACCATAAACATGCAATTCTAATTATGTGAAATAACAATTGATTGTTCCATGCTTAACCCATTGCAAATCGTAGGATCGCATGATTAATTGGTTTTAACTCTATGTTGCTCCTAGAGTGATTTCAGAATATTTCGTTGACCCAAACTTAGACTTAATTAATCTCAATCGAAAATGTCTATAACCAACACTTGAGGTATTTAAGCTCACAATAGAAATGGATAGTTAGAGAAATGGGTCCATTCCCTGTGGGTTCGACAATCCGGTTCTTAAAAAGAGCCACTATATTACTTGCACGACCCGTACACTTGCAGACGCGCGAATCGGGCACGTCAAGTTTTTGGCGCCGCTGCCGGGGACTCGGCGAAGTTTTGATAATTTATCTATTTTTGTGTGATTTTTAAATTTCTCTTAAGTGTTGAAAAACTTGGTCTTAGTCTGTTTGTTTGCAGGTGACAGGTTGTCCTGCCGAGCTGGCTAGAAATAGAGAGCTTGTGGAACCGTTGCTTGAACCTGAACGTCAATTCCATTTGCAAAGGAGAATAGCTCTAGAGCATAAGCTGAAGAGACTTCAAGAAAAGGTACAACAACAACCACCCGCGGGACAAGCACAATTGTCATCCAAAGAAATGGAAGCAAGACCAGTTCGCGAAGTGGCTATCCCACTAGCGACAAATGTGACCTCAAGCATTCTTAAACCGGAGCCTGGAGGGCACTTTGAGCTTAAACGGAACATGGTGCAGCTGTTACATTCTAGTGGTCAATTCACTGGGATGGCACATGAGGACCCGCAGCAGCACCTACAGAGCTTTTTAGAGATTAGTGACACGTTTGTCCCCACCGGTGTGTCCACAGATTATGTCTAAATGACCCTCTTCCCATTTTCACTGTTGGGAGAGGCGAAGAAGTGGCTGAAGGCTGAGCCACTAAACTCCATAACTTCATGGAATGACTTGGCTAAGAAATTCCTTATCAGATTCTTCCCATCAGGTACAAACTGCAAGGTTGAGAAGTGAAATACTCAGTTTTAAGCAGAGGCCTGATGAGAACTTATATATGGCTTGGGAAAGATTCAAGTCATTGTTAAGAGATTGCCCTCATCACCAGCAATCAAATGAAGTGCTGGCTCATACCTTTGTAGAAAGTCTAGACCCACACACACAAAAATATTGCTAGACTCTGCATCGGGTGGGCAAGCCTTGGATAAGACATATGATGAGTTGTACACTTTGTTGAATAGAATTGCACAAGGAAATCCAGAGTGGCACAGCGAGTCATCGAGAGGGGCGGGAAAGAGATCAGGGTTGATAGAAGTAGATGGTTTGAATGCTTTGGCAGCACAGTTAGCTTCGTTCCAGCATCAGATGATTACTCAGTTTTGGTGTAGGGCCAGGTTAATGCAGTTCAGCAAGCTCCGAGTTGGTGTGAAATTTGTGGTAATAATGGGCACCATGCAGAATCTTGTGGAGCCAATCCGGAGTCAGTCAATTTTGTTAGTAATGTGCAGCGCAACAATCAGAATTGTGAAACCAGTTACAACAGAAATTGGCAGGGCCACCCGAATTTTTCTTGGGGTGGAAACCAAAACCAAAATTTTATGCAACCTCAACAGCAGCAGTATCAGCAGAATAGGCAGAATGATGGGCAATTGAGTAGCAACATTGAGGAAACATTGCAGAAAATTATGGAGACCCAGACTCAGTTAGTGGAAAATCAGGCGAGGATGGCAACAGACTTAATGAATCAGCAAGTATCCACCCGAAATCTTGAAAAACAAGTGGGTCAGATAGCAGCTGCTCAAAACATGAGATCGCAAGGGGGATTACCAAGCGACACAGATTCTAACCCCCGGCAGATCAATGCCATCAGTTTGAGAAGCGGTAGGCAATTAGCTGATGCAGTGCCAAAAGAGCTGAGCAAAGAGGTGCAGCCGGAGTTGGTTAGACCAGGACCATCCATCAACATGGGAGATAATCAGAGTGCTGGGCAAAAAAATTCACGACTTCCATTGCAGCCAGCACAAAGACCACCACCACCATTCCCTCAGAAATTCAGAAAGAGCAAGGAGGAGGATTGCTTCAAAAAGTTCTTTGAGAGTTTCAGAGAACTTCACATAAATTTGCCTCTTCTTGATGTTTTGCAGGGAATGCCCAAGTATGCTAAATACTTGAAGGACGTGATGGCGAACAAAGTGAGATTGGTGGATGTCCAAACGGTAGCACTGACTGAGGAGTGCAGTTACAGGGTATTGAGCAAAATGCCAAAGAAACTCAAAGACCCAGGGAGTGTTACCCTCCCCATACAAATTGGTAAAGCTGAGGTGCTACGAGCTTTATGTGACTTGGGGGCGGCAGTTAATCTAATGCCCCTATCCTTATTCAACACCTTGGGGTTGGGACAACCAACGCCAACAAGGTTGATGCTGCAGCTGGCTGACAAGTCGCGAGTAACACCTGATGGAATAATAGAGGATCTTCTCATCAAAGTAGGTAAGTTCATTATACCTGCTGATTTTATTGTCTTGGATTTTCAGGTTGATGACCAGGTACCCCTGATCTTGGGACGACAATTTTTGGCCACTGGAGGAGCGGTGATTGATTTAAAAGCAGGGACCCTGACAATGAGGGTTGAGGATGAAGAAGAAATCTTCCACGTTTACCAAGAAATGAACCCATCTGGACACTACAGAAACCTTTGCCAGGTTAGTGTGTTGGCAGAGGATAAGTGTGGGGTGGAGGATTCCACAGGTGTAGGGCCGAAGGCAATAACAAATGTTCAGCCCGAGTCTGATAAAGGACTTCAAACTAAAAAGAAGTTGGAGAAAGAGAGGAGCAGAGTGGAGGCTGTTTCCTCTAAACAGCAAAAGAAAAGGAGATGGTTCTCAAAAGAGAACCCAGGTATGAGGATGTCCTGAAAAGGATAGTCCACGTCGGGCCGCGACGTAAAATTAGGCGCTGCTTGGGAGGCAACCCAAGGGTACCTCAGGTACACTTTGTTAATTTTGGTTTTGTGTTGATTTTGTTATGTTTATTTTGTTTGTGTTTTTGGTGGAAAGTTAAGCACAGATGGCGGGAAGTCTGAGTACCGAGACGGTGGAAGCTAAAGAGCATGGAAAAGAAGAAGTGTGGGGTCCAACACCCACCTCTTAAAACTTGAAAGGAAAGCATGCTTTTAGCTTGGCACAGACGCTCAGGGAGTATTTCTCATCCTTTAAATTTTAATTTGATGCTATGAGGACATAGAATTATTTAAGTGTGGGGTGAGGGAAATTTCAAAATTTTCTGTGCTTAACGATTATTGGTAAATGTAATGCTTGTGTAAAAGTTGGTGAGAAATTTGAAAATTTGAAATTTTTGACAAATTTTTGTGAATCAAGCATGACTTCATCACCCGTTGGTTTTTCTTGTTGGTTCTTTTCCGACGGGGGGGGGGGGGGGGTCTTTGAACCGAATAATAGAAATTTTTTTTTCTTTGTCTGTATATAAAGTTTTTAGCATAGTTAGGGACTGTTTCCGACGATGGATGGATGACGACCGTCTTGAGGAAAAATTAGTCGGTAGGTGATTGGTTTTTGAAACCATAACTAATTGGTGCTGGATGTTCTTGTTATGTGCTATAAATGTTTGTAAGATTCAAGTATGTTCAGTGTGAAGCATGCAAGTGTATAACTTTGTTTGAGACACTTAGGCTCTTGAATTTGACTCAATATGATGGAAGCTTAATTCTGAATTCTTGTGATTAGCTGAGTAAGAGTCTACTGATTGTGTCTTGATTCGAGCATGTGCCATGAATGTAAGGTTTTTGAGTATTCCGTGCTATTGTGGATTGTCTAGAACTTGCCTGGTGTGTTTATAAAATGAAATGAAGGATGTGAATTGGAGGAAATGATTTAGGCATTTCTTTGAATGAACCAACTTTTTATCCGTCATTATACCTACCTTGAAAAATTAATCCTAGTTAACCCCATTGAGCCTATTCTTTGATAGCTGCAACATAAGCTTAATCCTTTTTCTTTCATTAGCCTTGCAATTGAACCAAAGCTCCGAAGCGCTTAAAGGAAAAATCCGAAAGGTTAAAGGAGTGAGAAGAATGGAAAAGAAGGAAAAATAGCAAGTTGTAAATAGTTGAGAAAAGGAAAAAGGTGCATTTGTGTGAAAATGGTTGGTTATTAGTAGGGAGTAAGAAAAGGAATGAATGAAACATATTGCTTAAGTACTCCTTACTAATAAGCTAAAAGTGTCGAAAGAAATGGGGGAACAAAAGAGGAGAAAGAAAACTAAAAGGAGAAAAAAGGTGAAGTGAGGGAAGGGAAGTTTGTAATGAAGGCGTGATGTATTAAAAGCGCTTAGGAAAGATAGTCACTATTACTGATCATAATAGTACCTACCTGCACCTGAGTTACATTACAACCTAAAAAGTCCTACTTGATCTTTCATTCACACATCCTTATATTATTGGAATAAAACACTAAGGGCAAGCTTATGGGTCATTACATAATGCATGTGAATTCTTTGTGAGAGGGAGCGTAATTCTATTCATGTACCCACACATGTTGTGATGTAAAAAATTGTTTTTGCGTGTGATTGGGTAACTCTCTTTCCGTGAGGGGCACATGTTGAAAGAAGGATATATTTCACGTGGGATTTCTTAATCAGATGATTTGCATGAGTTTGCTAAAAGTGAGAGTCGATTCTTGAGGTTAAGAAGTCTTAACATGGTTGTACTTCATTTCAATGATCAAATCAGGCATGCTCTATTTTTAGCTTGTATCTTACGTAATCATTATAGCCGTAACCTCAATTATCTTGCTAAATTAGTTATGTAGGAGTCTCCATTTACATGATATGTAAAAGGTTGTTCGAGGACGAACAAGGCTTTAAGTGTGGGGTTGTGATCACGGGCAAAAATATATGCCCGAAATACTCTTTATTACTTGAATTAGTCTTGTTTATCTAAGTTATCGTATACATTTTCATGTAATTTTAGATAAAATAAAGATATGTGCTAACCAACATGATTAGTCCTTGTTTTGTAGGTTAATAATGCATTTGAGGAACTAATTCGCAAGTTGGTGAAAGGAAGGAATGAAGTGGAAGCAAGTGGCGAAAAGTCGGCAAGGGGCATGCCTTGGCAAGGCTGGCCGCGCCAGGCAGCGTGCCATGCTGTGCGTGTGCCGCGCCCAGCGCCGTGCCACACCCTTGCCAAGCGCACGAGGAAAGGCAGCAGCAGGCATTAGGAGGCAGAGAACCAGCGCGGCAGCGCCGTGTCACGCTAGGCAGCCTGCACGACAGCAGCTTGCCAACGCGCTGCATGGGCAGCGTGCCACGTTGGCCAGCGCGGCAACCCTCGGCAACTTGGTTTCCTGAGGCAATTTCCAGAGAGCTTTCATGTTGTCTCCGTGTCAAGGAGGCAGTGCTCCGCGATGCACTCCGTGACACGGAGCCGTTCCCTCTCAGGCTAAATTATGCACGTTTTCCATTTACTATAAATAGGACCCTTAGCTCCTAAAATCATTTGGTCACGATTTTATTCTGAAAAACCACCTAGGAGTGAAGGGAGAAGTGGGAGAACTCATCTAGGGTTTATCAAATTCCCTTCTCATCTACCAAATTCATGTAAGTATGTTAGTTTAGTATTAGTTAATTGTAGTTTTACGAACATGAATGGCAAGAACCCTTCCTCTAGGGTTGAAGCCATGAATTATGATTGTTCTTTTATGAATTTGTTTTGGAATTAAGTTATTGATTGTTGTTTTCGTCTTGCATTCTGGATTGTTGGTTGTTTTTATGATTGATCACCATGAAAGCATATTTGTTAGCTTGAGTAATAGCTTGAGAAAGCATTACCTAGGTCAGGACATGAGAATGTAAGGAGCATGTTTGTATCTCGGGAGAGATTTTTGTGTCAGGATAGAAATATACCTAACACCGTGCTTGGTTCACACACGGGGGTTATGAAAGACCAACTTGGGATGTCACATCACCACTCGAAGAAGTAGTTGTGAGGCTAAATTGAGTTAAATGGTTAGACGCACGAAAGTCCCTAATCGTTTCCCCGTAAACCACAACATAATTGATTGCCCACGACTAGAAAATTAAACTCCTCGCTCACAATGATGCAGTGAGGCTAGATTGCCGTGTTTAGAGGCTCAAAAGACCATAAACATGCAATTCTAATTATGTGAAATAACAATTGATTGTTCCATGCTTAACCCATTGCAAATCGTAGGATCGCATGATTAATTGGTTTTAACTCTATGTTGCTCCTAGAGTGATTTCAGAATATTTTGTTGACCCAAACTTAGACTTAATTAATCTCAATCGAAAATGTCTATAACCAACACTTGAGGTATTTAAGATCACAATAGAAATGGATAGTTAGAGAAATGGGTCCAGTCCCTGTGGGTTCGACAATCCGGTTCTTAAAAAGAGTCACTATATTACTAGCACGACCCGTACACTTGCGGACGCGCGAATTGGGCACGTCAGCATGCCGTCCGCCTGAGGACGAAGATGGGAGGCAGGATTCCCCATAGCAGGCTGATCAGCATTATAGAATACCCCTGTCGAGCGCTTGCGCCCGGGATACAGATTACAGATTACAGATAGAGATCCCAGATCATAGTTTATAGGAGTCCTCTGGACTCAGATACAGCTATAGTCAGGGTCCTAGAGAGCCCAAGTTGCATACCCAGGGGGCGGCGGGATGCTCGTAGTTACTATGTGAGTGGTATGAATAGTTACTAGGTGGATGGCGACCTGGGTAGGGGTATATAGATTGCATGTTGATTGGTACCTTTCGGCTTATGGGGGGTGGTATAGGTTCTTGTATGCTATATGTGTTATTTATTAAATTGATAGATACCAGGACGCCGCACTAACAGGTACGATTCTCACCTTCTATCCAGTACAGTTAAGCTCATTTCAAATTCTGCTATCCCAGAGAATCTTAACTATTTCCTATACTTCAGTAACTATCAATATTACTGTTTATCTTCAGTTATGTTCTAGTTATTGCTTTGCATACTCAGTACCTGTGGTACTGACGCCCGTTTGGGGGCACTGCATTACTTGCCTGCAGGTACTCATAGATGAGGAGCCGATCCCTCGTAATTCCAGCCAACACACAGAGTCATCAGCTCCTGTCATCCGGAGCTTGACAACTAGAGGTTTATCTCTCTTTTTGTTGTACAGTACGGGTAGGATGGGGCCCTGTCCCGACCATCTTATTATCATTCTTAGAGGTTTGCAGATTGTATATTCCATGTGGTTAGTCGTACTGGTCATGTGAGGCCGTGTATATGGTTTAGTTTTTTTATGATGGCCGTGTGGGGCCTTGCATAGTTGATAGTTGGTGACCTTGTCGGTCACAGAGCAGTTTAGCATTTAGTTCAGCTTTTCAGTGAAACTAGCCAGCATGGTGGCCTTTTGTTTGCCCGTATAGGTTCCTTTGTACTCATGTGGTTCTGGCCAGCTGTTGTTTTCTTAGAGGAGGCTATAGGCCTAGTCGGCTGGAGGCTGTATTTACAGCCGTTATATAGCCCGTTGGTTCCATGAATCCATGGTTGGAGCCAGCCTGGCACCAGAAGTGCTTAGGCTCAGTACTCCAACAGTCCAAGTCTTAGTAGGGCACTAGGTGCTAGTCATGCCTCCCAAGCAGGGTGAACTTTATTTGAGAATGAGACAGTGTACATGACGGAAGATTTCCACGAGTCATGATCCTATGGAACGAGTAGTTGAGTCACCCGTTACAAGCCCTAAGAGATCTACTATCCAGTTTACTTGACAGACGAATAGATGAGTCATAGGCTCTCTTGAAGAATCGTTAGGTCCCTCGTTGGGACCCCCTAACAGTTATTTTTAGCGATTCAGTAAGGGTCTTTTCATAATTCCTAAGTGACGTGCCCTCATTCGCGCGTCCGCAAGTGTACGGGTCGTGCAAGTAATATAGTGGCTCTTTTTAAGAACCGGAATGTCGAACCCACAGGGACTGGACCCATTCCTCTGACTATCCATTTGAAGTGTGATCTTAACTTTCTCAAGTGTTGGTTATATAAGTTTTCGAGGGAGATTTAATTAAGTCTAGTTTTGGTCAACAAAACATCCTGAATTTACTCTAGGAGCAACATAAAGTTAAAACCAGATAATAATGCGATACTACGATTTGCAATGGGTTAAGCATGAAACTATCAATTGTTGTTTCACATAATTAGAATTGCATGTTCATGGTCTTTCAAGCCTCTAAACACGGCAAACTAGCCTCACTGCATCATTGTGAGTGAGGATGCTAATTTCTAGTTCGTGGGCAATTAATTATGTTGTGATTTACGGGGAAATGATTAGGGACTTTCGTACGTCTAACCATTTAACTCAACTTAGCCTCACAACTACTTCTTCGAGTGGTGATGTGATAATCCTAAGTTGGTCTTTAATAGCCCCCATTTTGTCAACCAAGCAAGGTTTTAGGTATATTTCTATCCTAACACGAAATTATATCTTGAGATACAAACATGCTCCTTACATTCTCATGTCCTGACCTAGGTAATTCTTTCTCAAGCAATTGCCCAAGATAACGTATATGTTTTCATGGTGATCAATCATAAAAACAACCAACAATCCAGAATGCAAGACGAAAACAACAATCAATAACTTAATTCCAAAACAATTTCATAAAATCACAATCATAATTCATGGCTTCAATGCTAGAGGAAGGGTTCTTGCCATTCATGTTCGTAAAACTACAACTAACTACTACTAAACCTACATACTTACATGAATTTGGTAGATGAGAAGGGAATTTGTCAAACCCTAGATGAGTACTCCCGCTTCTCCCTTCACTCCTAGGTAGTTTTCCATAATAAAATCGTGACCAAGTGGTTTTAGGAGCTAAGGGAGCTATGGGTCATGACATGATGCATGTGAATTCTTTTGGGAGAGAGAGTGAAATTAATTGTTATATGCCCCTACTTGCATGTTTGTGTGCTGCACGAACAGAAAAGGGAAAGTTCTCTCGAGTTGTGAGGGTACATGCTTGATGAAAGATTGCTTTTCGTGTCGGATTTCTTTATTAAGTTGATTTGCATGAGTTTGCTGATATCAAGAATCAATTCTTAAAAGTCTAGGAAGCCTCAATGTATTAAGGTCATTGTCTTGTACGACCAAGCATGTTTTCTTGATGATTTGCAAAAATCGAATAATCGGTATGACCGTAACGTAAATGGTTGCACCATAGTGACAAAGGTTGAGATGTGATGTGCATGATTTGTGTATGTGTTGTTCGAGGACGAACAAGGATTTAAGTGTGGGGTAAGTGATCTTGGGCAGATTTATATGCCCAAGTGATACTCAAACGTACCATTTTTACCTTGTTTGTTGTGCAATGTGTATATAATATCATGTATTTGGTAATAAAATTCGAATTTATACTAACCAACATGATTAGCATTTGTTTTGCAGGATAATGTGATTTTTAGGAGCAAAAATGCGTGTTGGAACTATGTCGGAGTTGGACTTGGATGCGAGCGTGGAAAAGACCTCGGATGGTACATTTTACACTGGCTCCGCGATGGCGCCGTGCCACGCTGCCATCGCGGTAGTACACTGCCTGGAGAGGAAATTAAGTGCCAGATTCCAGTGAGGCATCGCGACAGCTCCGTGGCACGGAGACAGGCCTCCGCGATGGCCTCCGTGCCACGTTGAAGCCAATTATCCGGACCCTGAAATTTCCAGAGAAGGTCCGCGTCCACGCCGTGTCACGGAGGCCGTGCTCCGCGTTGGCCTCCGTGACACGTTGCTTGTTATTCCGGGAAAAATTTCCCACTAGTATAAATAGCACACTTAGGTTATTTTTAAAGGGGTCTTTTTTTTTAGTTCTAGTTTTTAGCAGAGTTCAGGAGTGGAGAGAGGAACGTGGTTTTGTGGCAGTTGAAGAATAGAAAAGATAAGAGTTTTCTTCTCTTCCCTTCTTCTTTTCCTTCAATTGTATGCATGATTTACACTCATTCTAGGACGATTAATCCAAGAATGAGTGGCTAATTCCTTTCTTGCTGAGGTTTTGAACTTGTGTAATGATTATTGGTAATAATTGATATGGTTTCTTCTTCTCCTTGCATATTGTTCTATTAATTCTTGTGCTTAGTACATTCTTGATTGGCCACCATTAATGTATATCTAAAAAGTCCAATTTCACTCGAGAGAGCATGAAATTGGAAAGTTGTGAATTAATAGGGTATTGTTCTTAACTTGATTTGGGAAAATTGGGTTTTGATGTGCTTTCTTGATAGAAATATACTTGAAAGCCGTATTAGTCAATTTAGGAACCGGAATTGTAGTGTTAGGTCATAAATTTCATTTGATCACAGAAATGTAGACGAATGGTTTATGATTCTAAAGTGAAATTAAATACGGAAGTTTTAATTTCTAGGCAAACGTTCTTGACTAGCAATATGAAGAAGAGGATGACCAAATTATCATAATTATCAACTCCATTACTCGTTCTTAACCTTGGCATGAGCATATCCATTGTCTGAATTCAACGTAAATAATAGTTGTTAAGTTTAGTATATAATTAGTTTAGAAACAAAACTCCCTAAATTCTTGATTGGATAGTTGTTAGCATAGTTAGAAATAGAATAGAAATATAGTGAACTAGGAAATTTTGCATATTCAGAGCAGCCTCCTTGGATCGATACTTGGCTACTTAGCCACTTTATTACTTGTTTGACCACGTACACTTGCGTGTCGGTTTTTAACACATACCGAACCAGCCGGACATGTATCGTAGAGCACTGCCTCCGTGACACGGAGGTAACGCGGAAGCACACTGGAAATCAACAAAAATCAACTCTAGGTAGCCCCTTGCCACGATGCCCGGTGTGGCACGCTGCTCAAGCAGCGCGATGGCAGGTTGCTGGTGCGCAGCTGGCCTGGCGTGGCACAGCGCTGGCGCGCAGCTCGCCTGCCTGCATGCTACCTTCTCTCGTGTGCCTGGCATAGGCACGGCACAGCGCTGGGCGCGGCACACGCATAGCGTGGCACGCTGCCTGACGTTGCCAGCCATGCCAAGGCATGCTTCTTTGTCGGTTTCGCCATTTGCTCCCGACTCCATTCCTCTACTTCACCAACTTATGAATTAGTTCCTCAAAATTCTTGAAACCTACAAAACAAGGACTAATCATGTTGGTTAGCACATATACTCACATTTATATAGAATCACATGAAAATGTATAAAATAACTTAGATAAACAAGACTAAATTAAGGTATAAAGCATCACTTGGGCATGCTATTTTTTCCCGAGATCACCTACCCCACACTTAAAGTCTTGTTCGTCCTCGAACAACCTTCTACATCTCATGCATATGGAGACTCACCCATAACTCATTTAGCAAGATTATTCAAGCTATGACTATAATGATTACGTAAGATAACAAGCTAAAAATAGAGCATGCAGGACTTGATCATCGCAATGAAGTACAACTATGTTAAGACTTCTTGACCTCAAGAATCAACTCTCAATGTTAGAAAACTCATGAAAATCAACTGATTAAGAAATCCCACATGATTATATCCTTCATTCAACATGTGCCCCTCACGGAAAGAGAGTTACCCAATTTCACACGCAAAAACAATTTTTAAATCACAACATGTGTGGGTACATGAATAGAATTACGCTCACTCTCACAAAGAATTCACATGCATCATGTAATGACCCATAAGGTTGCCCTTGGTGTTTTATTCCACTAATTTAAGGATGTACGAATGTAAGATCAAGTAGGACTTTTTAGGTTGTAGTGTAACTCAGGTGCGGGTAGGTACTATCATGGCCAGTAATAGTGACTATCTTTCCTAAGCGCTTTTAATACATCACGCCTTCATTACGAACTTCCTTTCCCTTACTTCACCTTTTTCTCCTTTCAGCTTTCTTTTTCCTCTTTTGTTCCTCCATTTCTTTAGGCACTTTTAGTTTATTAGTAAGGAGTTCTATAAGTAACTTTTCATTTATTTATTTTCTTACTCCCTACTAATACTCACCCATATTCAAACAAGTGCACCCTCGACCTTTCTCAACTTTTACAATTGCTACTTTCCCTTCTTTTTCATTCTTCTCACTCCTTTACTCTTTCGTATTTTTCCTTTAAGCGCTTAGGAGTTTTGGTTTAAATTCAAGTCTAATGAAAGAAAAAGGATTAAGCTTATGTAGCAGCTGTCAAAGAATAGGCTCAAGGCTCAATGGGGTTAACTAGGATTAATTTTTCAAGGTAGGTAAAATGAGGGATAAAAATTTGGTTCATTTAAAGAAATGCTTAAATCATCTCCTACAATTCACATCCTTCATTTCATATTATAAACACACCAGGCAAATTCTAGACAATCCACAATAGCATAGAATACTCAAAAACCTTACACTCATGGCACATGCTCAAATCAAGACACATTCAGCAAACCCTTAACGCAGCTAATCACAAGAATTCAGATTAAGCTTCCATCATATTGAGTCAAATTCAAGAGCCTAAGTGTCTCAAACAAAGTTATACACTTGCATGCTTCACACTGAACATACTTGCATCTTACAATCACGTATAGCACACAACAAGAACATCAAGCACCAATTAGTTATGGTTTCAAAAACCCAAAACCTATCGACTAATTTTTCCTCAAGACGGTCGTCATCCATCCATCGTCGGAAACAGTCCCTAACTATGACAAAAAACACTATATACAGACAAAGGAAAATAAAAGAAAATTTTTATTCTTCGGTTCAATGACCCCCCCCCCCCCCCCCCCGTCGGAAAAGAACCGAAAATAAAAACCAACCGGTGATGAAGTCATGCTTAATTCACAAAAAAAAAATTTCAAATTTCTCACAAATTTCTCACATGCATTACATTCACCACAAACTTCTTAAGCACAAAAAATTTGAAATTTTTCTCACCCCACACTTAAATCATGCTATGTCCTCATAGCATCAAATTAACATTTAAAGGACGAGAAATACTCCCTGGGCCTCTATGCCAAGCTAAAAGCATGCTTTCCTTTCAAGTTTTCTGAGGTGGGTGTTCAACCCCACACTTCTTCTATTCCATGCTCTTTAGCTTCCACCTTCTCGGTACTCAGACTTCCCTCCATCTGTGCTTAACTTTCCACCAAAACCACAAACAAAATGAAAATAACAAAATCAACACAAAATGCAAATTAAACAATTTGTACCTGAGGTACCCTTGGGTTGCCTCCCAAGCAGCGCCTTATTTTACGTCGTGGCCTGACATGGACTGTCCTTTTTAAGGCATCCTCATACATGGGTTCTCTTTCGAGAACCATCTCCTTTTCTTTTATTGTTTAGAGGAAGCAGCCTCTACTCTGTTCCTCTCTTCCTCCAACTTCTTCTCAATTTGAAGCCCTTTATCAGACTCGGGCTAAACACTTGTCACTACCTTTGGCCCTGCACCTGTGGAGTCCTCCACCCCACACTCATCCTCTGCCAACACACTAACCTGACAAAGGTTTCTGTAGTGTGCAGATGGGTTCATTTCCTGGTACACGCGGAAGATTTCTTCTTCATTCTCAACCCTCATTTTCAGGGTCCCTGCTTTCAAGTCAATCACCGCTCCTCCAGTGGCCAAGAATGGCCGTCCCAAGATCAGGGCTACCTAGTCATCAACCTGAATCTAAGACAATAAATCAACAAGTATAATGAACTTACCTACTTTGATGAGAAGGTCCTCTATTATTCCGTCAGGTGTCACTCGCGACTTGTTAGGCAGCTGTAGCATCAACCTTGTCGGTCTCGATTTTCCCAACCCCAAGGTGTTGAATAAGGATAGGGGCATTAGATTAACTGTTTCCCCTAAGTCACACAAAGCTCGTAGCACCTCAGCTTTACCAATTTCAATGGGGAGGGTAAAACTCCCTGGGTCTTTGAGCTTCTTTGGCATTTTGCTCAATACCCTGTGACTGCACTCCTCAGTCAGTGCTACAGTCTGGACGTCCACTAATCTAACTTTGTTTGCCATCACGTCCTTCAAGTATTTAGCATACTTGGGCATTCCCTACAAGACATCAATTAGAGGCAAATTTATGTGAAGTTCTTTGAAGCCCTCAAAGAACTTTTTGAAGCATTCCTCCTCCTTGCTCTTTCTGAATTTCTGAGGGAATGGTGGCGGTGGTCTTTGTACTGGCTGCATTGAAAGTTGCGCATTTTGTTGCCCAGCACACTAATTATCTCCCATGTTGATGGATGGTCCTGGTCTAACCAACTTCGGCTGCACCCCTTTTCTCAGCTCTTTTGGCACTGCATCAGCTAATTGCTTACCGCTTCTCAGACTGATGGCATTGATCTGCCGGGGGTTAGGATATGTGTCGCTTGGTAATCCCCCTTGTGATCTCATGTTTTGAGCAGCTGCTATCTGACCCACTTGTTTTTCAAGATTGCCGGTGGCCATTTGCTAATTCTTTAAGTCTGTTGCCATCCTCGCCTAATTTTCCACTAACTGAGTCTGGGTCTCCGTGATTTTTTGCAATGTTTCCTTAATGCTGTCACTCAATTTCCCATCATTCTGCCTATTCTGCTGATACTGTTGTTGTTGAGGTTGCATATAACTCTGCTTTAGGTTTCCACCCCAAGAAAAATTCGGGTGGCCCTGCCAATTTCTGTTGTAACTGGTTCCAAAATTCTGATTGTTGTGTTGCACATTACCCACAAAATTGACTGACTCCGGATTGGCTCCACAAGATTCTGCATTGTGCCCATTATTACAACAAATTTCGCACCAACTAGGAGCTTGTTGAACTGCGTTAACCTGGCCCTAGTGTTGGTTCATACTCAGTTTATTGAACTGAGTAATCATCTGATGCTGGAACGAAGCTAACTGTGCTGCCAAGGCATTCAAACCATCTACTTCTATCAACTCTGGTCTCTTTCCTGCCCCTCTCGATGACTCACTGTGCCACTCTGGATTTCCTTGTGCAATTCTATTCAACAAAGTGTACAACTCATCATATGTCTCCTCCAAGGCTTGCCCACCCGATACAGAGTCTAGTAATATTTTTTTGTGTGGGTCTAGACTTTATACAAAGGTATGAGCCAGCACTTCATTTGATTGCTGTTGATGGGAGTAGTCTTTCAACAATGACTTGAATCTTTCCCAAGCCATATATAAGTTCTCATCAGGCCTCTGCTTGAAACTGAGTATTTCACTTCTCAACTTTGCAGTTTTGCCTGAAGGAAAGAATCTAATAAGGAACTTCTTAGGCAAATCATTCCATGAAGTTATGGAGTTCGGTGGCTCAGCCTTCAGCCACTTTTTCGCCTCTCCCAACAGTGATAATGGGAAGAGGGTCAGTCGGACATAATCTGTGGACACGCCGGTGGGGATAAACGTGTCACTAATCTCTAAAAAGCTCTGTAGGTGCTGCAGCAGGTCCTCATGTGCCATCCCAGTGAATTGACCACTAGAATGTAACAGCTGCACCATGTTCTGTTTAAGCTCAAGGTGCCCTCCAGGCTCCGATTTATCGATGCTAGAGGTCACATTCGTCGCTAGTGGGATTGCCACTTCGCGAACTGGTCTTGCTGCCATTGCTTCTGATGACAATTGTGCTTGTCCCACGGGTGGTTGTTGTTGTAACTTTTCTTGAAGTCTCTTCAGCTTTTGCGCTAGAGCTACTCTCCTTTGCAAATGGATTTGACGTTCAGGTTCCAGCAACGATTCCAAAAGCTCTCTATTTCTAGTCAGCTCGGCAGGATCACCTGTCACCTACAAATAAACAAACTAAGACCAAGTTTCTCAACACTTCAGGAAATTTCAAAATTCACACAAAAAAAACAGATAGATTATCAAAACTTCCCCGAGTCCCCGGCAAAGGCACCAAAAACTTGGCGTGCCCTCATTTGCGCGTCCGCAAGTGTACGGGTCGTGCAAGTAATATAGTGGCTCTTTATAAGAACCGGAATGTCGAACCCACAGGGACTGGACCCATTCCTCTAACTATCCATTTCAAGTGTGATCTTAACTTTCTCAAGTGTTGGTTATATAAGTTTTCGAGGGAGATTTAATTAAGTCTAGTTTTGGTCAATGAAATATCCTGAATTTACTCTAGGAGCAACATAGAGTTAAAACCAGATAATAATGTGATACTACGATTTGCAATGGGTTAAGCATGAAACTATCGATTGTTGTTTCACATAATTAGAATTGCATGTTCATGGTCTTTCGAGCCTCTAAACACGGTAAACTAGCCTCACTGCATCATTGTGAGTGAGGATGCTAATTTCTAGTTCGTGGGCAATTAATTATGTTGTGATTTACGGGGAAACGATTAGGGACTTTCGTACGTCTAACCATTTAACTCAACTTAGCCTCACAACTACTTCTTCGAGTGGTGATGTGATAATCCTAAGTTGGTCTTTAATAACCCCCGTTTATCAACCAAGCAAGGTGTTAGGTATATTTCTATCCTAACACGAAATTATATCTTGAGATACAAACATGCTCCTTACATTCTCATGTCCTGACCTAGGTAATTCTTTATCAAGCAATTGCCCAAGATAACGTATATGTTTTCATGGTGATCAATCATAAAAACAACCAACAATCCAGAATGCAAGATGAAAACAACAATCAATAACTTAATTCCAAAACAATTTCATAAAATCACAATCATCATTCATGGCTTCAACCCTAGATGAAGGGTTCTTGCCATACTAACTACTACTAAACTAACATACTTACATGAATTTGGTAGATGAGAAGGGAATTTGCCAAACCCTAGATGAGTTCTCCCACTTCTCCCTTCACTCCTAGCTAGTTTTCCAGAATAAAATCGTGACCAAGTGGTTTTAGGAGCTAAGGGACCTATTTATAATAAATAAGAAACGTGCTCAATTTAGCATGTCGTGGAATGGCTCCGTCGCACGCTGCCTGATGTGGCCAGCCTTGCCAAGGCATGCTTCTTTGCCGGCTTTCGCCATTTGCTCCCGACTCCATTCCTCTACTACACCAACTTATGAATTAGTTCCTCAAAATCCTTGAAACCTACAAAACAAGGACTAATAATGTTGGTTAGCACATATATTCACATTTATATAGAATCACATGAAAATGTATAAAATAAATTATATAAACAAGACTAAATTAAGGTATAAGCATCACTCGGGCATGCTATTTTTGCCCGAGATCACTAAGTTCCTAAGACCTATACTATGTCGTTTAAGGCTCGTTTTATAAGTTTTTAAGAGGGGAAAACCTATTCTAAGCTAGTTCCTTCCATGCAGCAAACTTGAGAACTTGAAGGGAGGATTTGGAGCAAGTTTTAAAGGTTTTCATTGGAATCTCATCTTGGGCAATTAGAGAAGTGTTTAAGTCATCCATCCCAGGTATGTAAGGCTAAAAATAGGTGTCTCCTTGCACACCCATGCCCAAATTCTATCAGATTATGATAAATCACCTATGATCAAGTATGAGGTTTTCACCAAATTGCCTAATTTTCCAATATATATACATGGGTATGACTAGATTCTATTTATATTGATGGATTGTGAAGCTTGGGCAGATTTTATTTTCAATAAAATCATATTTTCATTGTTATGAAATTTAAATTCCCATGGATGAAAAGATCATAAAAGAGGTGAATGATGATAAATGTATGATGGTGATGAGATTTAATGATGAAAGGCATGTTTCTAAAGCTACCCAAGATTATGAAGTTGTTTTCAAAATGAATTGAGTAGATCCAAGTATGATAAAGCCTTGGGCAATGCCCAAATGTTGATTTAAAATGATGATTTCCTAAAAATAAACTTACCACATTGTTTGGAGCAAAATCTACCAAATTTCAAAATTTCTAGCTTGTGGTATGTAAAGTTAAATATTCCTACATAGAGCTTACCGCATGATTTGGAGTAGATTCTCCTACTTTACTTGATCTTGTGGTATGTTTCAAAATAAAGCTTCTCATATGCATAAAATCGAATTGAGATGTATGTCATTATTGAGCTTTGTCGGATGACAATGTTGAGCGTCATTCTTATATGATGTTGAGTCTATGCATGATTTCATTATTGAGCTTTGTCAAAAGACAATGTTAAGCTTCATTCATACGATGTTGAGTTATGCATGATTTCATCTTGAGCTTCGTCAATAAATGATGTTGAGCTTCGTTGTAGACAATGTAGAGCATTGCATGTTTTTGGGAGAAGAGTCTAGCACCGAGCGAGTTAAGGTGGTCGATCACCCTATGCCTCAGAACTATGCGCCAATGTAGGTTGATACTATTATAATATTGGGACCTCCCTTGTAAGCTATCCCTGGCCCAATTGTCCCTTCAGCTTGATATCGATATCATGGTAGCGTCTTTAGCCCTGGCAAGGTTTTGGATGGCTCTGCCTACTTGAGTGTCATAGTCGGGACCACGTAAGTTCTATCATGGTATGTCGGTTAAGTGAAGAGTCCCATTATCTATATCATTCATATATGCATATTACTTTACGCATACATGTTCTAAAAGCAAGGTTTGACTGGTTGTTCAGCTTTTCAATATAAATGTTATGTTTCAACTTTGAGTCATTCAAGTCAATCATGATGTTATAAAGCTATGCATGGTTATGTTATGATAAGATTGCGATTACAGAATGAATGCATGTAGCCCATCTATTTTTACTTGAAAGCTTATGATATGTTATGAAATATTTTAAATGATTTACTTTACTTGAGCGGTTTTACTTACCTTGCATCCTAGGTACATTCCACGTACTGACCAAATACTTTTTATGCTATATCATTTCATGATACAGGACTTGGCTCACAGCTTCAGCCCCGTTCCTAGATGCTTTTCGGAGTTAGTATCTGCTCGGATTGGTGAGTCCTCATCCTTCATGGACTAGACTATCATTTTACTTATGTATTTCCAGTTTCAGTATTATTGAGTTAGTTGGGGTCTAGTCCCATCAACTCATCCAGATTAGAGGCTTTCAGACTTATGTATGTGCTAGATTCAGATGTTATTCTGATAATATGTTCAATTAGACTTCCGCTAAGTTACACTGATGATTTCTTCAGTTTATTGAATGGGTTAGATGTATGCTTATGCCATGGGTTGACTTGAGGTCTCTCGGGGTCCCTTGTCCAGTGTCTACGATCCGGGCCTCCGTTCGGGTCGTGACATTGATCCCCCATTAGATGGTTCGAAATTAGTGAAACAAAACTATTAGGATTAGACTTGGTCCTTTAGGCTATAAAAAAGGTTAAGTTGATCCAAGAATGATTAAAGATGGCTTGGAGTTGCCAAAAGTCCTATTCAGATATGCGACATAGATATTTGGAATTTAATGTTAATGATTGAGTATTTTTGAAAGTTTAACCTATGAATGGTGTTATGTGATTTGAGAGAAAGGGGAAGCTTATTCCTAGGTGTATTGGTCGATATAGGATCTTGAAGAGAATTGGGAAAGTAGCTTACGAGCTGGAATTTCCTATAGAATTGGCCTTGGTGCATTTAATATTTCATGTATCTATGATAAGAAAGTGTGGAAGATTCATCCCTAGTTGTTCCTATCGAGAATGTAAGTATCAAGGAAAGACTGAGTTGTGAGGAAGCCATCCTTAATTGCTAAGTTCGTAAATTGAGGACCAAAGAGGTAGCATCCGTGAAACTAGAAAGAGAAATCAAAAATGTTAAAGAAGCTATATGGGAATATGAAGAAGCTACCAAAATGAAGTACCCTCATCATTTCCAAGAACAAAAAAAAAGCTTTATGTAAAGTGATGTTAGGCATATTCTTATACCCATCTATCATTTTTTTACCCATTTTTAGCCTTATTTTGAGTTCATAATCCCTATGAAATGTATGAATTCATATTTTTATGTTTCTTGTGATCTAATGAATGTTTCTAGAAGTTTTGAGTAGGAAACCAAAGAAAAAGGAGCAAAAAATGACCTGAGGTGTGAAGAAAAACAGTTCACTAAAGTTGGCTTAGCGCTATGGCTAGCGTGGCACAACAACACTTTTGCTTCAGACAAATATGCATCAATTTTGGTGCTACGGATAGCGTGGGGTGCCAGTCCCTATCATCGGAGATGAGAATTTGATTAACACCCTGGTGAGTTGTATGGCGTGGAGACCCAAAAGTATTCCAGACTAATCAAATTTCCCAACATTATGATTATATGGATGAAGTGGGGCGCCAGAGGGTCCCTAAAGCTCTGAAATTTGACTAACACTCTTGTGCTACGGATGGAGTGGGGCGCCAGAGGTGTTTACCAGAACAAATATTTTGCTAACACCTTGGTGCTATGGCTGGAGTGGGGCGCCCGGAGCTATACATCAGATAAAAATTTATCCACACTTGGGGATAAGGATGGGGCGGCGCACTAGACACCTGATGTCACGCCCCGCCTTGGGGGGTATGACTAGCACCTGGTGTCCTACCAGGACCTAGACTGCTAGACTACTGTGCCTAGGCACATCTGGTGCCTGGCTGGCTCTAACTCAAATTCATGGAATCAACGAGCTATATAATGGCTGTAAATACAGCCTCCGGCCGACTGGGCCCATAGCGACCTGTACTGTAGCATCAGCTAAGCAGAATCATTCTCATATAGGGAAACCTATGCTGGCCGACAAGGCCACCATGCTGTCTAGTCATCTCTAACTCAATATAATGAATACTGAACATCTACGTGACCGGAAAGGTCACCACTACTATCTGAATACGGCCCCACATGGCTAACACAATCAACAACACTAAATAGCTAAACAACACACGACCACTCACGACCGGCACAACTATCCACAGAACGATATATACCCAATCTGCAAGCCTCTAAGAATACTGATAAGATGGTCGGGACAGGGCCCCAACCTACTCGTACTATACAACAAAATAAAATGATGTAAGCCTCTGAAAATCAAGCTCCGGAAGACAGGAGCTAATGACTCTGCGCTGGCTAGGATCACGAGGGATCGGCTCCTCGTCTACGAGTACCTGCAGGCAAGTAATGCAGCGCCCCAAACGGGTGTCAGTAGCACTACTATCGAGTATGCAAAGCAAACTGAACATAAATGAATATAACAATAATGCTAGTAAATTCTGAATAGCAGGAAGTATCTAAAACTGTCTGAACTAGCAGGATCTGGAATAGGCATATCTGTACTGATGGTAAGGTAGAATCATACCTATCGTTGTGGCGACCTGCTGTCTATCAACTAATAGATATCATGTATATACATATATATATATATATATATAACACAAGAACCTATACCAGCCCCCATAAGCTGAAAGGTGCCAACCAACACACAATCTATATACCCCTAACCGGGTCAAAACCATCCAAAAATAAATCACCCCACTCACCTACTAACTACGAGCACCTCTACCGGCCCCCTGGGTCTCCAGCTCGGGCTATGGCCTCTAATATAAATAACTGTGTCTGAGTTCGAAGGACTCCTCTACTGTAAACTGTAATTTGTATCTGTATTTGTATCTGTAATCTCCCCCCTGGGCGCAAGTGCACAATAGGGTAAGCTATACTGCTATGTTGATCAGCCTGATATGGGGAATGCTTCACCCCATCTTCATCCTACTACGGATGGCATACCACTCCTTGGAGTGGCGTATCCCCACCCTCATGGTGGGTCGACACAGTTACCAACCCAGGGGCGGCGAGGATGCTGAAAGGTTCCCTCATAACACAAACAGGTCTCAACAAACAATAATCACATATAGCAAGCATGTTTAAACTGAAAATACTATCTGTATTCTGATTTCTGATTCTGAAATCTTTTCTGTGTTATACCGATTCTCATACTGACTATACTGTATCTGAGATATTATCTGACTGTCTGATATTGCCTTACTAACTTTTGTTCTAAATATATATATCAAAAAATTATAAACATGCTTGCTAGATTCAAAATACACTTGCTAAACTCATACTGGACTCAATTCTCGACTTCTGAATTCTTTATTGTATACGTCACGCTATCTACTATACTGGATTACTAACTTGCCGAAGGAATTAGCTTTACATACCTTCGCTTCGGAGTTCCCAACTAACTGGCGTAGTTCAGTCAGTATTTCTGCTATTTCTCCCAACTGCATTCATATATATGTCAATTAGAACTAAATACACTAATATTCTGGAAGAAAATATCACTTTCAATATATATATAGCCTAAACTTTGGCTTATCGAAAAACGATCGAAAACTCGCTATATCTCGAATGTCCAGAAGGGAGAAATACTCACTTTAGGGATAGGAGTATACTGACACTAATTTGGAGCAATTCCACTTACCTTAGTTCAGTAGCACGACGATTCGCCGGCCGAATTTCACAAAACTAAATCTGTAGGAATGCTCCTTACTGCTTAATACCTCGGTATCTAGAGTTAATTTGAGTTTGGACAGCATTTGACGGCATAATCGGACGAATATTACAAGAGATTTTTGTTCCTCCCTGTTTTCCCTCGGTTTCTTTGGAAATTATATGAGTTATATCATTAAAAACCAAAGTGAAGGGTTTATATACTTGGGCCCGGAAAGGGCCTCCATGACACGGAGCCAACACGGAGGCCCTCCCTCCATGGCACATTGCCATCGCGGAGAGGTTCTGCCCGGCTCCTCCCACGATGGTTCAACGAATTTCTTATCCGATCTTTCCCCGGGCCTTTTTCCTTGCATGTATGGCATTCAAAAACTCTTAATCAAAATGCGAATAGGCCATCTACATGTTGAGAATTTATGGGGTGTAACATTCTCCCCCCCATAAGAACATTCGTCCTCGAATGTAAACCTCTATTTATAGGAATTCTCGACTTACTCAACTTATTTTTAGAAAAATTTTGGCAGAGTTTCCCCTATAATATGGACTATCCCAAAAACCTGAAATGCAGAAAAGTCCAATACAGGTACTCCACACAATACTATAGTATTCATCACATGAAAGACTAGAGTCGACTATCTCATTTATACATGTACTACAAGGTACTATATAAAATAACAATACTAACATACCTGTTATCTGACTAGGCTTGGAACAAATGAGGATATCTGGTTTTCATATCCTCCTCTGCCTCCCAAGTCATCTCCTCTCGATTCCTGTTACGCCATAGTACCTTGACAGAAGCAATATCTTTCATTCTCAATCTACGAATCTGTCTGTCTAAGATAGCTACTGGAACCTTTTCATAGGCCAGCTCCTCCGTAATCTGAACATCCTAGATTGGGACTACTCTAGATGGGTCTCCTATGCATTTCCTTAGCATAGATACGTGGAAAACTCGATGAACGAATTCTAATTCTGAAGGCAAGTTCAATTCATATGCCACTCGGCCTACTCTCCGCCGGATTTGATAAGGCCCAACGAATCTCGGACTGAGCTTACCTTTCTTGCCGAATCTCATCACCCCTTTCATTGGAGATACTTTCAGAAATACCCAATCATTCACATCAAATTCCAAGTCCCTGTGCCGCACATCGGCATATGATTTATGGCGGCTCTGTGCAGTCAGTAGGCGTTCTCTGATAAGCTTTACCTTCTCCTCTGACTGATGAATAAATATATGGCCCAATCAGCACTGACTCTCCTACTTCAAACCAGCCAACTGGCGATCTACATTTCCGCCCATACAGTGCCTCGAAGGGCGCCATCTGGATGGCTGAGTGATAGCTATTATTATAAGAAAATTCAATTAGTGGCAAATGCTCATCCCAGCTACCCCCAAAATCTAGCACACACGCCCGTAGCATATCCTCGAGCGTTTGAATAGTGCGTTCAGCCTATCCATCTGTCTGAGGGTGGAATGCTGTGCTCAAATTAATCTGCATTCCCAGACCTCTTTTAAATGACTGCCAAAATCTAGTTGTAAATTGTGCTCCTCTGTTAGAGATAATAGATACTGGAACACCATGTAATCTAACTATTTCTCTGATATACAATTCGGCGTATTCCTCGGCAGAGAAAGTAGCTTTCACTGGTAGGAAGTGGGCTGATTTTGTCAGTCTGTCAACTATTACCCAAATGGAATCATGTCTATGCCTGGTACGGGGTAATCCTACCACAAAATCCATGTTTACTGCTTCCCATTTTCAGAGAGGCACAACAATGTCTTGAGTTAACCCCCCTGGTTTCTGGTGTTCCGCTTTTACCTGTTGGCAATTAGGAATTGGGCTACAAATTCTGCTATTTCCCCTTTCATACCTGGCCACCAGTAGATCTCCTTGATATCGTGGTACATTTTCATCGCGCCTGGGTGGAGACAATAGCGTGCGTAATGTACCTCATTCATAATCTGCTGACGGAGCCCTGAAACGTTTGGAACACAGAGACGGCCCTTACATCGCAGCACTTCATCCTCAGTTATCTGAAAATCTGGCGCATTCCCTTGCTGAATTCTGCCCTTAAGCTGGACTAGGTCAGGATCTTCATACTGCGGTTCCTTTACCTCCATAACTAATGACGACACAGCGGTGTTCTGAATTACCGCTCTGTTGTCCTCTGTTTCTGCTACACGAACGGCTAGGCTGGCTAATTGATGTATTTCTCTGACCAACTCCCGCTTCTCGGGCTATAAATACACCAAATTTCCCATTGATTTACGGCTGAGAGCATCTGCTACTACATTGGCTTTTCCCGGATGATACAGAATGTCCACGTCATAATCTTTCAATAACTCCAACCAGCGACGCTCTCGCAAATTCAACTCCCTCTAAGTGAAGATATACTGTAGGCTCTTATGATTTGTGAAAATATCCACGTGGACGCCATACAAGTAATGTCTCCATATATTTAAGGCGTGGATCACTGCGGCTAATTCCAGGTCGTGGGTAGGATAATTCTTTTCGTGTTTCCTTAGCTGACTGGAAGCATACGCAATCACTTTATAGTGCTGCATCAACGCACAACCCAACCCAATACCTGATGCGTCACAATACACTGAATAACCCTCTTACCTTCTCCTTAGGCGGACGTACCGCAACATTTTAAACTACAATCTTACTGTCTCTTAGCTGTCAGTCTGAGGTTTAGTCCTTAATACACGATGTTCTATCAATTTGGAGGTGATTCTGATTTCCCCTCAAAATCTGGTTTTCATGCTCTTCACCCTCATCTTCCTTAAACTGAGCTCTAGGGTTCAAGGTATCTGCCTTACATTGTCAATAAGGTTATTGATCAAGTCTCAGCTTATACTTCTCTCTGGCTTGCAGTCAGACCCATCTGATTCACACGACCACCCTACCTTTCGGTATCACAATTAAAATCATAACTATTATCTTGCAGGTATATCCTGCTGTTGTTAGCGTTTTATGGCGGACTTGGCCTTTTTCTGACTTGAACTTAACTATTATTGGGAGTTCATCATTGACGGATCTCCTACGCCCACTTCGAGTAAGCTAGTAGTCTTACTTGCTCTTCTGACTTATTACCGTGAGGGCCTGCACAACATGTAAGGGCTCCTTACTCTTTCTAACACTTTCTGGAATCAACCAATCCACCTTTCACTTACTACCTACTTTGATCCCAGTATAGCAAAGGGCATAAGGATTGGCTTTTCCTTACTGCTATACTGGGATCAAAACTAAGGGGTATGAATGGCTTTTCCTTACTGCAACGAAACGAAGACATAGAACTATACCACATATGAAAGGATGGAGGTGGGAATCCTACATTTCCCTCTCTTTCTCACACTTATCTGATAATCTAATATTGTTTATTATCTTAATCAGATCTTATATAGCTAACAAATAAATCAACTTATTTATACGTTATGCTTATGACTTCCTATTCTGAAGTTACCAACATATACTGGGGATGGTACCGATAAAGGTATCACATTGGGAGGTCCCAATACCTCCTCCTACTGCTATAATTACCTTGTAACTGGCTGGTGCCCTTTCCTGTTGCTATATCTGATCTTCTGCCTAGGATAGGATATCGCTGGTCTGACTTGTATCTGTATTCAAAGAATATGGTAAGTTTTAGGGACTCAACCCTATACTGTACCGCTCTATGGCATGACTGAATGAGAAGAAAGAGTAACCATCCTATCATGCCTTGCAGCCTCCTGCCTATAGTATGTGGTGCACAACACATCCATAGACAAGACTCTATTTAGCACGGCTTGCAGACTCCATGGAACACGACCTGCTCTGATACCAAGTTTGTCACACCCCGCCTTGGGGGGTATGAATGGCACCTGGTGCCCTACTCGGACCTGGACAGCTAGACTACTGTGCTAAGCACATTTGGTGCCTGGCTGGCTCTAACACAGATTCATGGAATCAACGGGCTATATAACGACTGTAAATACAGCCTACGGCCGACTGGGCCAATAGCCACCTATATTGTAGCATCAGCTAACCAGAATCATTCTCATATAGGGAAACCTATGTGGGCCGACAAGGCCACATGCTGTCTAGTCGTCTCTAACTCAATATAATGAATACTGAACATCTACGTGACCCGGAAAGGTCACCACTACTATCTGAATATGGCCCTACATGGCCAACACAATCAACAACACTAAACAGCTAAACAATGCACGGCCCCTCACGACCGGCACAACTATCCACAGGGAGATATATACCCAATCTGCAAGCCTCTAAGAATACTGATAAGATGGTCGGGACAGGGCCCCAACATACCCGTACTATACAACAAAAGAAAATGATGTAAGCCTCTAAAAATCAAGCTCCAGAAGACAGGAGCTAATGACTCTGCGATGGCTAGGATCACGAGGGATCGACTCCTCGTCTACGAGTACCTGCAGGCAAGTAATGCAGCGCCCCAAACGGGCGTCAGTACCACTGGTACCGAGTATGCAAAGAAAACTGAACATAAATGAATATAAACAACAATGCTAGTAAATTTTGAATAGCAGGAAGTATCTAAAACTATCTGAACTAGCAGGATCGAGAATAGGCTTATCTGTACTGAAGGTAAGGTAGAATCATACCTGTCGTCGTGGCGACCTGCTGTGTATCAACTAATAGATATCATGTATATACATATATATATAACACAAGAACCTATACCAGCCCCCATAAGCCGAAAGGTGCCAACTTTTCGCGTTTTGCTTTGGGGTATTTAACTACACGCAAGTGCACGTGGTCGAACAAGTAGTAAAGTGGCTTAAGTAAGACAAGTATCGATCCCACAGGGACTGGGATAAGGGAACAAACTACTTAAGTGTTACTATACTTTAACTCTAAAAATGAAGACAACAGTGCAAAGAAGAGTTTGATATATTTTGATTTCTAATTGTATGCTAAGTCTAAAACGAATATCTAATGTGAGTCTGAACTATGAATGTGAGCATGCTGAGGCTAAATGAACATGTATAGAAACTAATTATCGATACAATTTTTGGTTAATCTTCCCTCCGGTTGCTAGTCAAGAATTATTGCCAATGGATTAAAACTCTCGTATTTAACCCAACTTAAGAATCATGAACCGTCCACCTACATTTCTGTGATTAAACGAAATTCATGTTCTATCCATACAAAAGCGATTCCTTAATTGACTAATACGACTTTCAGGTATATTTCTATCCTGAAGATAAATCAATTCTCAATTTTCCCAAACTAAGATGAGATCATATCCAATTGATTCACAACTTTCCAATTTCTTGCTCTCTCGAGTGAAACCGGACTTTTTAGATATACATTAACGTTGGCCACACATCAATGCAGTAAGAACAAGAATCAATAGAACAACCATGGAAGAAAAGATGAAAAACCCAACTGATCAAAAACTACATTTCAATACAATTATTCTTAACCTTAGCAAGAAGAGGAATTAGCCACTCATTTGTGGATTAAACATCGTTAAATGAGTGTTAAACATACAAGCAATTGAATTAAAGAAGAAGGAGATAGAGAAAAACCCTGATAATTTCGTCCCCTCAACTGCCTGTAACCCACGTTCTTGCTCCACCAAGTCAGAATAAATAAAAATGAACCTAAGTGTTCTATTTATACTAGTGGGAATTTTTTCCGGAATAACAAGCAAAGTGTCACGGAGTGTATCGCGGAGCACTGCCTCCGTGACACGCCACTGACGCGGACCCTTACTGGAAATTGAGTGTCCAGGTAATAAGGCCCAACATGGCACGGCGTGCAACGGGGGGCTAGGCCAACGTGCCACGGCCCCAACACGCACCCTCATAGGATTTTGGCAAAAAATCCATATCCAGGCAGAAGATATCCGCGATGGCAGCATGACACGGCTCCATCACGGAGCCCCTTTAATTTGTGCCTTCAAATGCTTTTTCCGTTGCTAAAATCTGAGTTCAATTCCAATCTCTCCCAACACGCATTTTAGCTTCCCAAAATTATATTTCACCTGCAAAACAACGCTAATCATGTTGGTTAGTATAGATTCACATTGTATTATCAATCGCATGAGAATGTATAAACATTGATATATAAACAAGGCTAAAATGACACCTTTGAGTATCACTTGGGCATATAAATTTGCCCAAGATCACTTACCCCACACTTAAATCCTTGTTCATCCCCGAACAATAATCTTACACCTCATGCAATTGACACCCCAACCTGCCAACTTTGGTTCGACAATTCAGGCTACGGTCATACCGATTATTTAATACAGCAAATCATCAAGAAAACATGCATGGTCCTATCAATGCAATGACCTTCAACACATCAAGACCTCTTAGACTTAAGAATCGACTCTTGATATTGGCAATCTCCTGCAAATCAGCTGATCAAGATATCCGATACGAAATTTAATCTCTTATCAAGCATGTGCCCTCACAACAGAAGAGAATTTTCCCCTTTTTAATCACATGAACTCAAACGATTACATGCAGGGGCATATAGAAACAATTTCCCTCTCTCTCCCAAAAGAATTCACATGCATCATGCCACGAACCATTAGCTTGCCTTTAGTGTATTACTCCACTAATATAAGGAAGTGTGATGTAAGATCACGTAGGACTTTAAAGGGTTGTAATGTAAGCTATGGAACTAGTAAATACTGGGCTAGCCCATAATAGCCACTAGCATCCTTAAGCGCATTTTCAATACATCCCATCAAGCTCATGGGCATTTTTTCTTCCTTCATCCTCCCATTCTTGAAGTCTGTCTTTATTTTGACCCATCTCATTAAGCGCACTTAACTCAATCACGGAGATTATTCGTACATCTTCATTATATTTTATTTATAACAAGTGCACCTTCAACCTTTTCTTTCCTTTCATCACTCTGCTTTTCTTTTCTTTTCACCATTCTCACTCTTTGACACTTTGGGAAAATTATTTCCTCTTCTTAAGCGCTTAAGAGTTTTGGATCACATTTACAGTTGATGAAAAGAAAGGGTTAAGCTCGGTTTACACATTTTTGACAAAAGAAAAAAGTAATAGGCTAAAGGCTCAACGGGCTAACTAGGGTGTACAATCAAGGTGGGTACAATAATGAAAAAGGGAAAACAGTCGGTTGAAAACAAAGAAATGCCTACATCCTTTCCTACAATACACGTCCTTCATTTCGTTTCATACACACACCAGACAAGTTCTAGTCATTTCATAATAGCATGGAATAAACAAAACCTCACCCCACACTTATTGCACATGCTCAATTCAAGACATATTCACAGACTCTTCAATCAGCTAATTACAAGAATTCAAAATTAAGCCTCAATCACACTGAATCGACTCTATGGCCTAGGTATCACAACATATTTACAGAGTTGCATGCTTTCATACGAATCACCTTTGCATTTCAAATATCATGTACAAGACGCAACCAGAATTCCGCAACCATAAAGTAACTACAGGTTTTGGGATGCAACCCACAAAAGAAAACAACTGAAAATTAAATGAAAAAAAATCTACACCTAACGACTACATTTCCCTTAAGACGGTCATCATCCATCCATCATAGGGAACGGTCACTAACTAAGACTTCGGTTCAATGAGACCAATCTCGGTAAAAACTCTGAAAACAAACGTCGAGAAACCCAAGAATTGAAAAAAAAATTTAAAATATCGATCATTTCGATAAAACAAAAATATGTACAAAATCAGGTAGCAACATTCAGCAGCACACAACAGCTTCACATTTAATTACAATACAGAACAGAAACATCACAATCACAGGGTCACAAAAATTTTTTCCACAAGCACAACAACAAAATAGAAACATAAACAACAACACAACCAGCACCTAACTACACCCAATCCACACTTATATCGAACACTATCCCCAGTGTTCACAAAAATTAACATAGCACAAAAATTGGGTGGCGGAACTCCCTGATCAATCAAAATACTCCACTTCTTCATCAGGTGCTGCTGCCTTGTCTCCCATGTCTGAATCGCCCCCATCGTCATCATCGAACTCCACATCGGAGTCCTCACGATGTGTCTCCTCATCTATGGGGACATCATCATCCGTGGGCTCTACAAAAGCTGGCCCCACTCGGCAAGAGCCCTGGCATTTTCGCCAAAAAGGTAGTCTAGCTCGAGCCGCCACAGCTCCACTTCTGTTGCCGGCCTCCTGCCTATTTGCAGCTGGAGCATCTGCATCCCGTACATGCGAGCCATGTACTGATCATCCCGAGCATGTCGCTCGGCTAGTGTAAGAACTTGCCCATGGGTGGTGTCGGGTGCTTTAGTTTTAGTGACATCTAAGGCCCGCCGCTCCATCTGCGGGATGTAGACAAGGGCCTCTTCCTCAATATCCAGGCCCCTCAGGAACGTGGTGAGTAGTTCAACAAATCCGTATCTGTGCCCTTGATGCAAACGGGCTCTCTTCATGGCGGAGATAATCACCGCCCCCACATTGATCTCCAGCCCTTTCATCAGGGCGTACACCAAGCATACACGATCCCGGGTTACATCCGTCATATGCACCCCCGGGATTAGGCAGGAACAAACAATCTTCAGCCATATCCTGGCCTCCCTGTTCATCTGTGAGTAAGGCAAGGTCTGATGGTTGCCCCTCTCCTTCTGTCTGCTCCACCGAGCTGTTGATCGGGTTCCACACAAAGTGCGTCTGATGTCCGCATATGGTGGAGTGATATTGAGCTATCGAAGCACATGGGCGTCTGTGTCCCGCGCCCCTAGGATAGCATTGAGGTGGTGGGGCTCAAAAGTGACTATTTGCCCCCTTATTTTGATGGTGTGACTTCTGAGAGTCGGGTTCCAGTTGGCGTAGAATTCCCGAATCAAGTGCAAGTTGCATTCCTTGGGCTCTTCAAAGATGAAGTTCAGCCCAGCTGCCTCGATCCTATGGACAATCCTGGGGAACTCCTATGCCAACGGTTCCCTTGCTATGTGTTCCTCGGGGAAGTACTTGCTCTCCTTGTGCTTTGCGTACCATTTCTTCCCCTCCTCTGCCACCCACCTGGTTCCGTATTGACGGCGTTGGCCGCGTGGAACCACTGGTGCTGCCGGGACCGCTGTGCCCAGTCTGATTCTTTTCCTTCTGACGCCAGATGTTGATGCGCCTTTTCCCTTGTCTTGCCTGCTTGCCATTGTTCCTGTCAAAACAAACAGACAAGTTCAATGTTAAACCAATTAAAATTAGCTTCGACTAAGGATGGGTTAAGCTAAGCTACCCCACACTTAGTCCTTAGCCAAAATTACAACATTAAGGCAAGATCGTACTTATTTACACAAACAAACAACAAAAACATAAAAAATATGCTTAGTGCCTTGGGAGAATTCGGCGTTATATATTCCATGTACTACTCAGACTTCGTACAGCTAACCACAATCCTTACCTATCGATAACATTTTATCCCATAGCACTTAGCAAGGAGAAACAAAAGAAAAATTTTAACTGCATGATCCTATACAATTCACCCATTTCTTGCAATTTGCAATATTTTCTTAACCCGAGAATCCGTCCGTCTTTTAGAATAGTCACAGTTAGCACAATCGACTCATCTCACCCAACATGTACAACCCAACATGAATTTCACTAGTTCCACTCAATTTTTCCATTTCAAACTCAAAGTCAAGCCCTAGCTATGATTTTATGAAAAATTCGATTAAGCTATGTAATTGTTGAGTTCAAGAAATCACACCGTTACTCCGAACATCAATCCACAATAATTCAATTGAATTTAAGCTTAATTTCTACTTAGGGAAAATTTTGCTCATATCACATGTTCAAAATCGAAAAATTTCGACAAGAATTGAGATAGAGTTGAAGAACATACCTTGAATTGGAAGAAATGACAAAAACTTGATAAAATTATGGGCCTAAGTCCGTGTTACGTTGAGGGGGAAGGGGTTTTTGGGATTTTGGTCGCGGAGGGTATGAAAAATGAGGAAAAATGGGGAGGGATCGGGGTTAAAAAGTGGGAATTTCGCGCGGGTCACCCGGCGACCCGGTGTGACCCGTCGCGATATACACCTCAACGTGTCACGAAGGGTAATGCGGAGCATGCCCTCTGTGACACGGAGCCATCGCGTAGGTGTTCTGGAATTTGTAAATATTTCAGAATTACCTTCAACGTGTCACGGAGGGTAACGTGGAGGTCCTCCTCCGCGACACGGAGCCATCGCCCTGGCTCACTATTTTGCCACTTTTTATTATTTTTTATACCTCGGATTTTCCTTTGTGATTCCTTGCATGTTTACCCTCTGTTCAACCTGAAATTTATCTTACAACAAGAAATTGGTTAGAATTATAGGATTCACTCAAAATAAAAATAAGAATAAAAATAAAAACTAATAATTTTGTTGTTAATCAAAAAAAATGAAAAAGAAAAAGAAAAAGAAATCTATTCACGTTTTACAAAGAAAAATTTCACGGGTTGCCTCCCGTGCAGCGCCTGGTTTACCGTCGCGGCTCGATGTCATGCATCTCAGTCATCTTCTAGGGTGATGGACGTTTTCTCACGACCACCGTCCTCTCCCCAGTAGTGCTTACATCGCTTCGGTGGTTTTCCCATTAACTCTCGTGATTCAACTATCTGAGCATCATCAGCTCGATCAATCACGTTGATCACTGAGAGTTCTTCGTACACAGTCGGGAGCTTGGTGGCCTTGTATAGATCAAACACTTCCACCTTGTCGTGTGCTCACATGGTTAGCTTCCCTGCAGTTACATCAATTAGCGCTTTCCCGGTCACCAAGAAGGGACGTCCCAAAATAAATGGGACTTCCACGTCTGGCTCAAAATCTAGCACGACGAAATCTACCGGGAAGATAAGGGAGCCAACTTGCAGCAGCACATCCTCCACAATGCCATCAGGTCTGGCTAAGGACCGATCCGCTAGTTGCAAGATCACTGTTGTTGGTCTAGGACTCCCTAGACCCAACTTCTTGAATACCGATGACGGCATATAATTAATGCTCGCTCCCAAATCACATAATCCATGAGCTCGGATACTCTACCCAATTGTAATTTGTATAGTAAAGCTCCCAGGATCTTTGAGCTTTGTGGGCAATCAGTTTTGTATCCGGGAAGTGCACTCCTCCGTGAGAGCTACAGTAGCGTACTCAGTCAACCGACTTTTGTTCGCCACGATGTCCTTTATGTACTTTGCATACTTCGGCACTCCCTGCAAAACATCAACAAGAGGTAAGTTAATTTGTACCTGTTTCAGCACCTCCATGAATTTCTTGAAACATGCCTCCTCCTTGTGTTTCTTTAATATTTGAGGGAACGGGGGTGGTGGTCTTTCTGATTCAGCTTCCTTTTTCTTCCCCCTCTCATCACTTTGCTCCCTCTCAACTTCTGCTGCTCCCGATTGTCGAGGTGGTCTTTCTGGTTCCACCTCTTTAAGCTGCAAACCACTCCTTGTGGTCACCGCATTCACCTGCATGGGGTTGGGATCTGTGTCGCTCGAAAGTCCTCCTTTAGGCCTGGTGTTTTGGGCTCCAGCAAATTGCCCAAATTGATATTCAAGTGCCTTAGTAGCTAACTGGTTGTTCTTCACCTCGGCTACCAATTTCACATAGTTAGCCTGCAATTGAGCTTGGGTAGCTATCATTGTCTTGAACATCTCCTCAATGCTGGGTGATGGTGGGGGAGGAGGTGCATCGTTGTTTCTATATTGTGCTTGATAGTTCTGCTGCCCTCCTTGATTCTTCTGCGCCCCCTGACTCAAACTTTGCCCTTGATGGTTGTTGCTACCCCAAGAGAAATTTGGATGATTCCTCCAGTTAGAATTGTAGTTGTTGCCATACTGTTGATGGGTGTTCCTCTGTACATTTCCCAAAAAGTTCACCGAGTCAGGATTTGCTCCACAACACTCAGCTGAGTGCTCACTACTCCCGCACACTTCACACCAAATTTGCTGCACTACATTCACTGGGGCTTGAGTCTGGTTCATTGTCATACTGGGGCTACTAAGGCAATACATTCACTGGGGCTGTAAAGCAGCTATCTGTGCAGCAGTAGCTGTAAAACCATCAACTTCTAGAACTCCTTCTGCTTTCCTTGTTCCTCCTCTTGACGAATCAGCATTCCACTTCGGATTTCCCTGCGAAATACGATTTAACAAGGTATACAGCTCCTCATAAGGTTTCTCCAATGCTTGTCCCCCAGCTGCTGAGTCTAGCAAGATTTTTGTGTGGGGTTCCAAACCCTCTATAAAAGTGTGCACCAGCACATCATTGGATTGATGATGATGTGGACAATCCCACAACATGGACTTGAATCTCTCCTAAGCCTAATATATATTCTCCCCCTCTCTCTGTTTAAAACTTAGAATTTGACTTCTAAGTCTTGCTGTTTTACCAGATGGAAAAAATCGTATCAAGAATTTCCTTGAAAGATCATCCCACGTAGTAATAGAATTAGGTGGCTCAGCTTTCAACCACCTCTTGGCTTCTCCCAATAGTGAGAATGGGAACAATGTAAGCCTGACATAAATTTATGACACTCCAGCGGGGATGTAAGTGTCACTTATCTCCAAAAAATTTTGGAGATGCAACTGTGGATCCTCATGAGGTAGACCTGTGAGCTGCCCGCTGGTGTGCAACAAATGCACCATGTTTTGTTTGAGCTCGAACCTCCCTCCTGGCTCAGGTTTGCGGATGCTAGATGTTACATTTTTAGCATGTGGGATTGCCACCTCGCGAACCGGCCTAGCTGCCATCTCCTCGGGCACTAACATTGCCCCTACTACTGGTGGATTCTGTTGTTGCTCCATGATTGTTTGTTTGAGCAACTGCATCTTTTTCTCTAGAGCTTCTCTCCACTGACGATGAAATTGTCTTTCAGGCTCTAAATATGAGTCCACCAGCTCCTTGTCTCTTGCCAGTGTTCAACAGAGATTATATCTGCGAAATACAGGCTAAGACAAAGTTGTCAACACTAAGAAAAAAAATATAGTAAATTTACACTATAAGAAAAATTCACCAATTGCCAGTCCCCAGCAATGGCGCCAAAAACTTGTTCGCATTTTTCTTTGGGGTATTTAACTACACGCAAGTGCACGTAGTCGAACAAGTAGTAAAGTGGCTTATGTAAGCCAAGTATCGATCCCACAGGGACTGGGATAAGGGAACAAACTACTTAAGTGTTACTATACTTTAACTCTAAAAATGAAGACAACAGTGCAAAGAAGAGTTTGATATATTTTGATTTCTAATTGTATGCTAAGTCTAAAACGAATATCTAATGTGAGTCTGAACTATGAATGTGAGCATGCTGAGGCTAAATGAACATGTATAGAAACTAATTATCGATACAATTTTTGGTTAATCTTCCCTCCGGTTGCTAGTCAAGAATTATTTCCAATGGATTAAAACTCTCGTATTTAACCCAACTTAAGAATCATGAATCGTCCACCTACATTTATGTGATTAAACGAAATTCATGTTCTAGCCATACAAAACCGATTCCTTAATTGACTAATACGACTTTCAGGTATATTTCTATCCTGAAGGTAAATCAATTCTCAATTTTCCCCAACTAAGAAAAGATCATATCCAATTGATTCACAACTTTCCAATTTCTTGCTCTCTCGAGTGAAACCGGACTTTTTAGATATACATTAACGTTGGCCCCACATCAATGCAGTAAGAACAAGAATCAATAGAACAACCATGGAAGAAAAGATGAAAAACCCAACTGATCAATAACTACATTTCAATACAATTGTTCTTAACCTCAGCAAGAATAGGAATTAGCCACTCATTTGTGGATTAAACATCGTTAAATCAGTGTTAAACATACAAGCAATTGAATTAAAGAAGAAGGAGATAGAGAAAAACCCTGATAATTTAGTATCCTCAACTTCCTGTAACCCACGTTCTTGCTCCACCAAGTAAGAATAAATAAAAATGAAACTAAGTGTTCTATTTATAGTAGTGGGAATTTTTCCCGGAATAACAAGCAATATGTCACGGAGTGCATCGCGGAGCACTGCCTCCGTGACACGCAACTGACACGGACCCTTACTGGTAATTGAGTGTCATGGTAATAAGGCCCAACGTGGCACGGCGTGCAATGCGGGGCTACCAACGTGCCACGGCCCCAACGCGCACCCTCACTGGATTTTGGCAAAAAATCCCTATCCAGGCAGAAGGCATCCGCGATGGCCGTGTGACACGGCTCCATCACGGAGCCCCTTTAATTTGTGCCTTCGAATGTTTTTTCCCTTGCTAACATCCGAGTTCAACCCCAATCTCTCCCAACACGCATTTTAGCTTCCCAAAATTACATTTCACCTGCAAAACAACGCTAATCATGTTGGTTAGTATAGATTCACATTTTATTACCAATCACATGAGAATGTATAAACATTGATAGATAAACAAGGCTAAAATGACACCTTTGAGTATCACTTGGGCATATAGCTGGAGCTCAAAATACCAGGCCTAGAGGAGGACATCCGAGAGACACAGATCCCAATCCCAAGAAGGTGAATGCAGTGACCACAAGGAGTAGTTTGCAGCTGAAAGAGGTGGAACCAGAAAGACCACCTCAACAATCGGGAGCAGCAGAAGTTGAGAGGGAGCAAAGTGATGAGAGGGGGAAGAAAAAGGAAGCTGAATCAGAAAGACCACAACCCCCGTTCCCTCAAAGATTAAAGAAACACAAGGAGGAGGCGTGTTTCAAGAAATTCATGGAGGTGCTGAAACAGGTACGTATTAACTTACCTCTTGTTGATGTTTTGCAGGGAGTGACGAAATATGCAAAGTACATAAAGGACATCGTGGCAAACAAAAGTCAGTTGACTGAGTATGCTATGGTAGCTCTCACGGAGGAGTGCACTTCCCGGATACAAAACCGACTGCCCACAAAGCTCAAACATCCTTGGAGCTTTACTATACAATTTACAATTGGGCAGAGTATCCGAGCTAGAGGATTATGTGATTTGGGAGCGAGCATTAATTTGATGCCGTCATCGGTATTCAAGAAGTTGGGTTTAGGGAGTCCTAGACCAACAACAGTGATCGTACAACTAGCGGATCGGTCCTTAGCCAGACCTGATGGCATTGTGGAGGATGTGCTGGTGCAAGTGGGCTCCCTTATCTTCCCGGTAGATTTCGTCGTGCTGGATTTTGAGCCAGACGCGGAAGTCCCATTTATTTTGGGACGTCCTTTCTTGGCGACCGGGAAAGCGCTAATTGATGTAGCTGCAGGGCAGCTAACCATGCGGGCACACGACAAGGTGGAAGTGTTCGATGTATATAAGGCCCCCAAGCTCCCGACTGTGTACGAGGAACTCTCGGTGATCAACGTGATTGATCGAGGTGATTATGCTCAGATAGTTGAATCATGAGAGTTAATGGGAAAACCACCGGAGAGATGTAAGCACTATTGGGGTGAGGACGGTGGTCGAGAGAAAACGTCTGTCACCCTAGAAGATGACTGAGCTGAATGATGTTGAGCCGCGACGGTAAACCAGGCGCTGCACGGGAGGCAACCCGTGAAATTTTTCTTTGTAAATTGTGAATAGATTTCTTTTTCTTTTTCTTGATTAACAACAAAATTTTTATTTTTTATTTTTGTTTTTATTTTTATTTTGAGTGAAACCTATAATTCTAACCAATTTCTTGTCGTAAGATGAATTTCAGGATCAACGGAGGATAAATGTGCAAGTGATCGCAAAGGAAAATTCGAGGTATGAAAAATAATAAAACGTGGCAAAACAGTGAGCTAGGGCGATGGCTCCGTGTCACGAAGGTGGGCCACCGTGCTACGCTCCGTGACACGTTGAGGTGTAAATCTGGAATTTTAAAAAATTCCAGAACACCCTCGCGACAGCTCCGTGTCACGGAGGGCATGCTCCAAGTTACCCTCTGTGACACGTTGAAGTGTATATCGCGACGGGTCACACCGGCTCGTCGGGTGACCCGCGCGAATTTACCACTTTTAAACCCCGATTCCCCCTCAATTTTCCTTATTTCTCACACACTCCGCGACCAACCTCCCTAAAACCCCTCCCCTCTCAACGTGACACGGACTTAGGCCAAGAATTTCATCGAGTTTTCTTCAATTCTTCGAATTCAAGGTATGTTCTTCAATTCCATCTCATTTCTTGTCGATTTTCTTCGATATTGAACATGTGATATGAGCTAAACTTGCCCTAAGTAGAAAATTAAGCGTAAATTCAATTGAATTATTGTTGATGGATGTTCGGAGTATCATTGTGATTGCTTGACCTCGTTAATTGCAGAATTTAATCAAATTTTTGATACAGTCATAGCTAGGGCTTGCTTTTGAGTTTGAAGTGGAAAAATTTAGTGAACTAGTGAAATTCATGATGGGTTGTACATGTTGAGTGAGATGAGTCGATGTGCTAACTGTTACTATGCTAAAAGACCAACGGATTCTCGAGTGAAGGAAATATTGGAATTTGCAAGAATTGGGTGAATTGTATAGGTTCATATAGATAAATTCTTTTTGTTTTCGTTTCTTTGTTTCTCCTTGCTAAGTGCGATGGGATAAAATGTTATCAATGCTAATGATTGTGGTTAGCTGTACGAATTCTGAGTAGTACATAGAATATATACCGTCGAATTCTCCAAATGCACTAAGCATATTTGTTATGTTCTGTTGGTTGTTTGTGTAAATAAGCACGATCTTGCCTTAATGTTGTAATTTTGGCTAAGGACTAAGTGTGGGGTAGCCTAGCTTAACCCAACCTTAGTCGAAGCAAATTTTAGTTGGCTTAACATTGATCTTGTCTATTTGGGTTGACAGGAAAAATGGCAAGCAGGCAGGACAAGGGAAAAGGCGCATCAACATCTGGCGCCGGCAGAAAAAGAATCAGACTGGGCACAGCGGTCCCAACAGCACCAGCGGTTCCACGTGGCCAGTGCCGTCAATATGGAACTAGGTGGGTGACTGAGGAGGGGAAGAAGTGGTACGGAAAGCACAAGGAGAGCAAGTACTTCCCCGAGGAACACATAACAAAGGAACCGTTGGCACAGGAGTTCCCCAGGATTGTCCAGAGGATCGAGGCAGCTGGGCTGAACTTCATTTTCGAAGAGCCCAAGGAATGCAATTTGCACTTGATTCGGGAATTCTACGCCAACTGGAACCCGACTCTTAGAAGTCACACCATCAAAATAAGGGGGCAAATAGTCACTTTTGAGCCCCACCACCTCAATGCTATCTTAGGGGCGCGGGACACAGACGCCCACGTGCTTCGACAGCTGAATATCACTCCACCATATGCGGACATTAGACGCACTTTGTGTGGAACCTGATCGACGGCTAGGTGGAGCAGACATAAGGAGAGGGGCTACCATCAGACGTTGCCCTACTCACAAATGAACAGGGAAGCCAGGATATGGCTTAAGATCGTGTATTCCTGCCTAATCCCGGGGGTGCATATGACGGATGTAACCCGGGATTGTGTATTCTTTTTGTACCCCCTGATGAAAGGGCTGGAGATCAATATGGGGGCGGTGATTATTTCCGCCATGAAGAGAGCCCGGTTGCATTAAAAGAAAAATATCCCGATCTCTCCAAAGAATTCGAAAGTTCTCCTGACCTGCTAGAGAGGATCAATGAACAGCTTTCTAGACTTAAGGTCACTCAGGGAAGTGACAAAAAGATCAGTACCCTTTTGGAACGACATCCAAATAAAAGGAACTTTTATCCTAGACCTTCTTTTCCGGACGTTCAGTTCGAAGAAGACACCCTACATCCTCAGTCCACAGCAGATGGTATGGGTATTACGGAATGGAACATTGATGGAATTGCCGAAGGCCAAATCTACAACAAGCTCCAAGAGATTGGAATGAACATCAAGGCCTACAAAATGAAAGGCGCCAGTGATAGACATGCAGCTACTATGATAACTGCAGGGTTTACTGGAACCCTCAAAAACTGGTGGGACAACTACCTAACTGAAGCCAATAAGAATGATATTTTCAATGCAACTGTTACCCAGACAGTAGTCAAGACTGAAAATGGAGCTCAGACTTCTGAAGTAGTCACAACAGAAGATGCTACTGCCACTTTGGTATATAGCATAGCAAAGCATTTCGTGGGAGAACCACGACTCTTTCAGGACAGAAGCCTGGAAAGCCTTAACAATCTGTACTGCAAGAAACTCACAGATTTCAGATGGTACAAGGACATGTTCCTGAACAAGGTCATGATAAGACCTGACTGCAACAATGTATATTGGAAAGAACGCTTCTTAAGCGGTTTACCTCCTCATTTTGCAGAAAAGGTAAAGTCAAAAATCAGGGATAGATGTGATGGAAAAATCCCTTATGATCAACTCTCCTATGGTGATATCATCAGCATTGTCAATGTCGTCGCCATTGAACTCTGCACTGACCTCAAGCTGAAGAAACAGCTTAAAGAGGATCAGAAGTCTTCACCTGCAGAATTAGGAACATTCTGCCAAGACTTTGGATTTCCTTTACTAAAGCCCCCCTCTGCTAGGAGACCTAGCAAAAGAGAAAGGACTTCAGGGAAATACAAGAAAACTTCTTCTAAGAAAGGAAGAGATTTCAGAGAAAAGAAATCTAAGAGAAAGCTTAGAAGAAGAAATTCTGAAGAATCTTCGTCTCAAGAAACTTGTTGGACATGTGGAAAGAAGGGCCATAGGGCTAATAAATGCCCCAGAAACAGCAAGAAGAAGAAGAAGATTAACCTTCTCCAAGTTGACGAAGAGATCAAACAAAAGCTTTACTCGATTCTTGAAGAAGAAGAATCAGATTCTGAAAACACTTCTGAAGAAGAAGATAGCGAGGACGAAGAGTTCTTAAATGTTGCCCAGCATTCAGAATTAGAAGAAGATGTTTCTGAGTGTAACTGCAATGGTGCTTTCTGCCTCTGTGATAGTGGAACTATCAGAGTTATCTCAGAGAAAACTGCAGAGACTCTCTTCTCAACAATAGAACACATCCAGGACGATGATGCTCGTAGAAACTATCTCATTGAGCTACAAAAGCTGGTCACTCACCAAAAGGAAGAAAGACCTAAGGTGACCCCTTTCAGCATGAAACAAATCATGCAGAGATTCGACACTAAGAAGGAAGAACCTTGTATAGAAGAACTTCGAAAAGAAGTAAAATTTCTAAAGGAAGAAGTCAGGGAAGTCAAGAGCAGACTTCACAAGGTTGAAATTGATGTCCTTACAGAACAAGTTCTTAAAGGTGTCAACAATGAATCTTCTACCTGTAAAGGTAAATCACTAAAAATTTCCGATGATGAACAATCAGAAGAACAGACTGACAACCTCATTGAAGAGTCAGAAGGTAATGCTGGCCTTGGAGTCATTACTAAGGTAAGACCTCAATCTTCTCACATTCTGATTAAGCTTGTTATTAACGATTTAGTTCTTAATAAGATTGCTTTGTTAGACAGTGGTGCAGACAGAAACTGCATTTCAGAAGGATTAATCCCTACTAAGTACCTAAGTAAAGGTACTACCAGGTTGTATAGCGCCACAAGTGAGCGTATTGCTATCAACTATAAGTTGAACAAAGCCCATATCTGCAACAATGGTATATGCCTTGTAAATGATTTTGTTATAACCAAAAACATTAATGAGGACATTATTTTGGGAATTCCTTTTATTACCCAAATTAAACCTTATGTTTCGGATTTTAATGAAATACGTACAAAAATTTTAGGAAAATAAATTTCCTTTCCATTCATTAAAACTCTTTCTCTTGAAGAAAGTAAATTTTTGCATAAACAAACTGCTTTTAAAACAAGTCAGATTTGTTTTATTAAAGAAGACATTAAGCTTAAGAAAATTGAGCAAATTTTAAAAACCCCGGGAATGATTACTAAGATTTCCGACTTACAAAAAACTTTTGAAAAAGAAATTTGCTCAGAATTTCCAAATGCTTTTTGGGCCAAAAAGCCCACACTGTTGATCTCCCATATATTGATGGTTTTAATGAACAGGCCATATCCACTAAGGCTAGGCCCATTCAGATGAACCATGAATTAATGGAAGTTTGTAAAAAAAGAAATTGATATTCTTTTAAAAAATAAAATCATCCGGCCATCTAAATCACCTTGGAGTTGTTCGGCCTTTTATGATAACAAAGCAGCGGAGAAAGAAAGAGGTTCTCCCAGACTTGTTATCAATTACAAGCCCTTGAACGACACTCTGAAGTGGATTAGATATCCCATTCCTAACAAACGAGATTTGTTAAAAAGAACTTTCAAAGCTAATCTTTACAGCAAATTTGATATGAAGTCAGGTTTCTGGCAAATTCAAATTTCTGAGAAAGATAAATACAAAACAGCTTTCAATGTCCCATTCGGACAATTTGAATGGAATGTTATGCCTTTTGGGCTTAAAAATGCCCCCTCTGAATTTCAAAATATCATGAACTCTTTATTTAATTGCATCAGCCATTTTTCAATAGTTTATATTGACGATGTACTGATATTTTTCGAGGACATAGATTCTCACTTTAAACATTTAAATGTTTTCCTAAAAATTGTCAAACAAAATGGTCTTGTGGTTAGTGGCAGAAAGATCAAGTTATTCCAAACAAAAATTAGGTTTTTGGGTCATGATTTATTTCAAGGCACATATAAACCCATTTGCAGAGCCATTGAGTTTGCTGATAAGTTTCCTGATGTTATCACGGATAAAACCCAACTGCAAAGGTTCTTAGGAAGCCTTAATTATATTGTTGATTTCATTCCAAAAATCAGGCAAGTCTGCAAGCCCCTGTACGACAGGTTGAAGAAATCCCCTGCCCCTTGGAGTAATGATCATACTAGGGCAGTCGTTAGAATAAAAGAGATGGCTAAGAATCTCCCTTGTCTGGGCATCCCGAATCCCGACTCCTTCATGATTGTTGAAACTGATGCTTCTGACAATGGTTATGGTGGTATCCTTAAACAGAAGAGAACCGCCAATGATTCAGAACAATTAGTTCGTTATACTTTGGAGTCTGGAACTCCGCACAGATAAATTATAGCACTGTTAAGAAGGAAATTCTTTCCATTGTCTTGTGTATTTCTAAATTTCAGGATGATCTTATTAACAAAGAATTCCTGCTTAGAGTAGATTGTAAATCTGCTAAAGATATTTTACAAAAGGATGTAAAGAATCTAGTTTCAAAACAGATTTTTGCTAGGTGGTAAGGACTATTATCTAGTTTTGATTTTAAAATTGAATTCTTAAAAGGAGAAAACAATTCTCTTCCTGATTTTCTAACCAGAGAATTTTTGCAAGGAAACAATGAAGCCCTTTAATCTCAGGCCTAAGCTCACAGGCTCATCATCATCCAGCTTTCCTTCTAGAAAGGAGAATGAAACCAAAACAGTAAAACCATTTAACATCCGGCCGTCTATGAACGACCTCTCCCCTAACAAGTTTTCCGTTTTAGCAGGTATTCCTCCGATGGATCCCAGGATGACCATCACCCCCTTTCCTCCTCTTCCAGCAAAGAAAGAGATAACTACTTCTCCATTCAAACCTTCGGAGCCAACCTCCGTTTCTCCCTCAAGTAATCCCAGGTTTACTGCCCTCCAAACCAGGGACAGTTATACCCTAAAAAATCCTGAAAGCTATGCTGAAGCGGTCCACCCGGATTCAGCAACCAAGCCAAAACCCCCATGTTCACCTTCCAAGAAAGAAACCTTTGACACCATAGTCAAACAAATATCCCCAATCCTTGCTTTAGATAAGGATTATGAAAACTATGATATCAGAAACCTGATCCGACCCCTTTACACCAACAAGCAATATGTTGATACGGACAACCCTTTGAAAACTCGAAAGTTTTTTGAATTCATTTTAGTTGACACCGGATCAGCTGACATTGAACACCAACTCAGAGATCCTTTAGATCCTGAAAGCATTGCCTATTCAAAAATCACCATTAAAAAGATTTTCACTCCTTTTTCTTGGATGGCAGATCACCTGCACACTCCAGTCCCCCTCTCAAGGTCTTTTAAACCCCAGAGTTATAATTGGTTTGATTACCAGCATGCGTGGTTCAACTTTATGTACCTACGCCCTACTACTCATACTTGGTTCATTAAATATGGACCGGAATTACCAAAATCAATTTTACCCAGATGGTTCTACGAATGGTGGAATTATTTTGGAGGAAATCACAGATCTTTGCCAAAATCATATTTGGATAAATTCTCCCAGTTCATAACCGAGAACAATATATCTACACTACCAGAGCACATCCAAATGTGCAAATACTTTGTCCAAAAAAGGATTTCGTACATTTTAAGCTGGTCTTTTTCAGTTCATGAATTTGACCATATCAAATATCTATCCAGAGAAATCCTTATCAAAGGATGGGTTCCTGCTGCCAAAGAACCCAAGACCCAAATTCCCAAAGCCAAGGAAGTAAAAACTTCATCAAGAAGAGAAGACCTCAAGGAGAGGTTACAGAAAGCTTTGTCCGATTTGGAGGATGATGCAGATGAAAATTCCATTACGGCCCTCCTAGAAGAGGCCTCATCAAGTGAGGACAATGGAGACATGTTAAATCCCAAAGCCCTGGCACAATCCTACACAGAAGCATTTTATGAGGATTAGTCCCAGTTGAGGATTTTAAAATCCAAAAATACTGCACTTCCACTAATAGAGGTTCAAAGAACCGGAATTATTAGTAGGAAAAGTGACTAAACCAAATAAAACTAATCCGCGAGATTACTGCCACTGATTAAAGGAATTAAGCAGAAGTCTCCACTGGACCCCACCAAAGGTCATATCAAAACAAAAGCTGTCTCCCACCTATGGAAAAGCAGCCACCCACTCTGAAGATAAGGACACAAAAGCAGATGCCCACTATCCTCCCACTCACAAAAAGAAGATGCCCACTCAAGTCCGAAGATAAGGGCAATCACCTTCAACCAACCAGAAGAGACCACGGAGTCTTTTACTTTATCTCTTTTCATCTATAAATGATGTTAGTTTTCCATTAGAAGGCATCAGAAAATTCTCAAGATAGAAAATTTCTCTGAAAACCTTCCACTGTAATACTACTACTTTTGTAATGCTTCCGCTTCAATAAAAAAAAGCTCTCTTCTTGTAAGTACTTTCTTTCTCTTACTGCTTTAATTACAGTTCATCTTGTGATCCTGCAAAGATGGTATCAGAGCCAGGTTAGTCATGTTTGTATGCTTATCACCATGAGAGGCTAGATTATCGATGCCATGACTGTGTGACTTATACTTCTAAAACTTAATGAATTAATCCTTCAGTCTAGGTATTTCTTGATTATTCTGTATGAATCTTTTAATTCTTTGATGGTTATATTGGAATTACGTTCGGTTGTTAAGAGATGCTTTCGAGGTATTCTCAAGTAGTTGCGATGTCGACAGGCGGCCGTTTAGCCGAAAGGACAGGCGTTTAGGCTACAAGGTACTTTGCTTGAGAAACTCGTGTAATTTCCATGGACTCTTAATGTAAGATCCTTAGCGTAAATCCATAATAACCCCATAAGACTTAGAAGAATTCATGCTTTATAATTAAGAAATTCCTTTACAGAATTATTTCTCTTAAGTATTAAGAATATAAGAAGCATAGTCTAGAGCATCATCACTCTCAATGGATAATAACCAGCATGTTATTAACAGTATGAATTTATCTATCTCTAAGATAGAAAGTGATTTGCAAAATTGGTCTATCCCGAAAGAACCTTTTGAAAAGATTTACCAGCTAGGTAATTTTTCCATGTTTAAAAAATATAATATCAAGACCTGTGAGTCTACTATTGCTATTAACAATTCGCTTGAAACTATCAAGTTATTAATTGCTGCTGACATTGATAGATATAAGGAGTTCAAGTTCCTTCATATTGGTCTTGTCCAGGTAGCTGTAAAACCCCTTTTCGGAAAAGGTTTAAATATCCCTCTTTGTCTGTTACTTAGAGATGATAGACTGTTAAATTTTGATGACTCTCTGTTAGGAGTATTAGAAAGTAACCTCGCCAATGGCCCGGTATACTTTAAATGCTATCCATATTTCTGAATTGATATTCATGATCCAAACATCATGGATACATTGACTCTTAACGTCAAAACCAAAAATATGAATAGTAAAATTGACTCTAGAGAAATAGCTGTAATATATCGGGTATATTACAAGCTTATGAAAACCACTATAGCCCCAAAGGCTATAGCTTCTAGCGTCAAAGGAGTTACTATGCTCATGGAAGCAAACCAAGAGCATTGTACTACCTTCGTTCCGCGTCTCCTTAAATGGAACGATATCCTTATGGATGAAGAGTGGAAATTCGACTCTATCACCAACCCTTTACCTATTCAACCCGAAAGATCCCAGATCGAAAGGGTTATCCAATTTCCAGATGGACCAATTAACCTTAAGTTTTTAAGATCCAACTCTCAAAGCCAAGCTTCTTCAAGTAGAAGAATGTCTTCGGCTAGACCTTCTTCTTTCAACCCCCCGGAGGGAGATGATGAATCCATTAACCCTGCCATGAAGGTTCGTGGCGTTGATTTTACTCAGACTATCCCTAAAGTCTACTACGAAGACACCTTTTCCAGCCCTTCTCCTAGCGATACGAGGCCTGATCATAGTCGGAAAGATTCTCTCGGAGTTCTCACCTCCGATGATGAATTTATCATCGACAAAAAGAAAATCAACATGTGGTGGAAACTACCCAAACACCAGAGAAAGGTAGAATGGTATAAAGCTACCTACACCTTGGAACAAAGAACCACGTTCAGAGACAAGTGGTTTAAGGACATGAAGAGATTCAAGACTGAGATTGAATTCTTTAAATGGTTCGAATGTTCAGGACAAATTGATGATAAGCAGTCATCTCTCCAAGTCTTGGTCAACAAATGGTATACCAAGGATCAGGTAATTGAAAGCATTACTCCTCCTCTTGAAGGAATATCTATCCCTTACAAAAAGGAAGTTCTTACTGCAACACCCTTCAAAAAACTCAAGGGAAAATCCAGTTCTACTCCTGTCTCCTCAGAAGACATTGATAAAATCTTGGAACAGAACAACTATACCAACCAGATCCTTCATGTTGTCTCCACCCCACACTCATCCTCTGCTAACACACTAACCTGACAAAGGTTTCTGTAGTGTGCAGATGGGTTCATTTCCTGGTACACGCGGAAGATTTCTTCTTCATTCTCAACCCTCATTTTCAGGGTCTCTGCTTTCAAGTCAATCACCGCTCCTCCAGTGGCCAAGAATGGTCATCCCAAGATCAGGGCTACCTAGTCATCAACCTGAATCTAAGACAATAAATCAACAAGTATAATGAACTTACCTACTTTGATGAGAAGGTCCTCTATTATTCCGTCAGGTGTCACTCGCGACTTGTCAGGCAGCTGTAGCATCAACCTTGTCGGTCTTGATTTTCCCAACCCCAGGGTGTTGAATAAGGATAGGGGCATTATATTAACTGTTTCCCCTAAGTCACACAAAGCTCGTAGCACCTCAACTTTACCAATTTCAATGGGGAGGGTAAAACTCCCTGGGTCTTTGAGCATCTTTGGCATTTTGCTCAATACCCTGTGACTGCACTCCTCAGTCAGTGCTACAGTCTGGACGTCCACTAATCTAACTTTGTTTGCCATCACGTCCTTCAAGTATTTAGCATACTTGGGCATTCCCTACAAGACATCAATTAGAGGCAAATTTATGTGAAGTTCTTTGAAGCCCTCAAAGAACTTTTTGAAGCATTCCTCCTCCTTGCTCTTTCTGAATTTCTGAGGGAATGGTGGCGGTGGTCTTTGTACTGGCTGCATTGAAAGTTGCGCATTTTGTTGCCCAGCACTCTGATTATCTCCCATGTTGATGGATGGTCTTGGTCTAACCAACTTTGGTTGCACCCCCTTTCTCAGCTCTTTTGGCACTGCATCAGCTAATTGCTTACCGCTTCTCAGACTGATGGCATTGATCTGCCGGGGGTTAGGATCTGTGTCGCTTGGTAATCCCCCTTGTGATCTCATGTTTTGAGCAGCTGCTATCTGACCCACTTGTTTTTCAAGATTGCCGGTGGCCATTTGCTAATTCTTTAAGTCTGTTGCCATCCTCGCCTAATTTTCCACTAACTGAGTCTGGGTCTCCGTGATTTTTTGCAATGTTTCCTTAATGCTGTCACTCAATTTACCATCATTCTTCCTATTCTGCTGATACTGTTGTTGTTGAGGTTGCATATAACTCTGCTTTTGGTTTCCACCCCAAGAAAAATTCGGGTGGCCCTGCCAATTTCTGTTGTAACTGGTTCCAAAATTCTGATTGTTGTGTTGCACATTACCCACAAAATTGACTGACTCCAGATTGGCTCCACAAGATTCTGCATTGTGCCCATTATTACCACAAATTTCGCACCAACTAGGAGCTTGTTGAACTGCGTTAACCTGGCCCTAGTGTCCCCACCCGGCTTGAAATTAGGGCCCCGGACTGTTCTAGAAGGATCTAGGGCGTTCTTGAGCACACTAGAGTCATCTAGCATGACCTAGAACATTCTAGGAAATGCTAGGAGGCATAGAAACGCCCCAACACTCACTAGAACATTCTAGGCTAGTCTAGGATGCTCTAGGCAAGACAAAGCATCTCTAGAAGGTCCCACCTTGTAAATATCTAGGTGTGTTCTAGGATGTTCCATAGATTAGTATAAATAGTAGGGATGGCATTCATTTGCAACCATCCAAGAAGCAAGAAAACAAATTCCTTCTCTTGTAAAGCATTCTTTGCAATATAAAAGAGTTCTTTGGCATTTGCCACCAATCCTCTCTTCGTACAAATCTTCCATACTTGAGTTCGTGTGAATAGCCAAGCATAAACGATTCTTAGCTAGCAAGGCTAAGTGTTAGAGCTGAACCCTTTCAAGGCAGAGTTAAGGCAACGATTGGGTGCTCCGCGTGGTCTAGATTTTGACCCCGTGACAACTGGTATCAGAGCTTTGGCCGTCTAGTGCGCAATGGCTGAGGAATCACACCATGTCGAGGAGGAGGTTCGTGAGGGAGAGGTCGTGGAAGCCAGACTCTCTAAGAAGGACAAGGCCAAGGGTCGTGGTAAGAGTAAAACCAAGGACCCGACTCTCCCTCCGATCACTGACGCTAGGGCCACGGAGGCCGAACCTTCTTCAGGCATTGACATGTCCGAAGAAAGGATACTTGGTGTTGAAGCCTTTCTTGGACAGCAAGAGCAAAGGCTAGAAGCGGTAGAGAGCAACTTAAACAACCTGGAGTCGACAACATTTGATGGGTTGGACGACATCAAAGAAACAGTCACAGAGCTGGCCGAAGAACATCGCGAGGGCATTAGGGTCCTAAAAGTAGAGCACCAAGAGGGTTTGACGGCCCTCGAACGCAAACTCATGGCAGCTCTCTTTTCTTTAAAGGAAGAGTTTGAAGCCAAGTTGGAAGCTTGCAAGAGGGAATTAAAAGCAGGCTCATATGGGGTAGAACGTGCCCCAGCACCCCGTTTAACGGCACCCCCGCCCAAACAGTTTAAGGGCGAAAGGAATGCACAGGAGATAGAAAACTTCATCTGGCAGGTGGAGACATACTTCGAGCACCTCGCTATTGAGGATGAGGCTACCAAAATTCGCACGGCAGCCATGTACTTGGGAGATATGGACATGTTGTGGTGGCGAAGGAAGAAGGAGGAGATGGACAGAGGAGACTGCACCATAGGGACATGGGAGCAGTTCAAGGAAGAACTCAAGAGGCAGTTCTATCCACACAATGCCGTCAGGGAGGCGCGGCATAAGCTGAGAGAGCTAAAACAAACGTCCACCATCCGAGAGTACGTGAAGGAGTTCACTAAACTCTCTCTACAGGCGCCCAGCATGACCGATGACGACTTGCTATTCTTTTTCTTGGACGGCCTACAGAATTGGGTCCAACAGGAACTAGAAAGGCGACAAGTACGCTCACTCGACGAAGCTATTGCAGTAGCAGAGTCGCTAAAGGATTATCGCTCAGAGTCCACTAAGGCCAAGGATAAGGTCAAGCCTGCCGCTGCCAAGGCAGAAACGGGGGACAGGTATAGAAGCAAGGCCAACAACGGTAAGCCAAACCGGAGTTCAACGTCAGACTTCCGCAAAAGCTACTTGGACAAGAAGAAGACGGCCCCTTCTCAATTCAGAGGGTGCTATCTCTGCGGAGGAGACCATTTTGCCCGACAGTGTTCCAGTTGGGGCAAACTCGGAGCCATGATTGCTGCTAATCAGCAACAAAAGACTCAACAATCGGAGGAACAAGCAGGGAGTTCAAAGGGCTTCCCAAACCAGATGACTCTCAACGGTCACATGAAGCTGATGGCCATGGTGGCTCAGCCGCTCCGTGCCCAACCGAGAGAGTCACTGTTTGTCGAGGCCGTGGTCAACGGGAAACACACGCGCATCCTTGTTGATACAGGAGCGACGCACAACTTTATTACCAAGGACAAAGCAGAAGCTCTTGGGATGAAATATGGTGCAACTGATGGCATGATGAAAACTGTTAATGCACCACCAGCAATAGTCAGCAGCATTGCTCCTCAAGTATCGATTGCTTTGGGAGACTGGAAGGGGCACGCCAATTTTGTCATCGGGCCAATAGACGTGTTCGATATTGTACTAGGACTGGACTTCTGGTACAATGTGGACGCATGGATTTCTCCATGCCGCAGCCAACTCCTAATCCTTGAAAAGGGAGTTTCCTGCGTCGTGCCGCTTATCCGTGTTCCGCAAGATGGAATGCGCCTATCGGCCATACAGCTTGGCTAAAGGCGTCAAGAAGGGTGAACCAACCTTTCTTGTTGCCATAAAGGAGGTTTCACAGGAGTCCCAGGAAGCTGAAGTGATACCTCAATGTGTGCTGCAAGTTTTAGAAGAAAACAGGGATGTTATGCCGGAAGAGCTTCCCAAAAAGCTGCCGCCAAGAAGGGAAGTAGATCACAAGATAGAGCTTGTTCCAGGGGCTAAAGCACCTGCTATGTCCCCTTATCGTATGGCTCCACCAGAACTGGAGGAACTCCGGAGGCAACTACAAGAACTACTTGAAGCCGGTCATATTCGACCATCAAAAGCACCATTTGGAGCACCGGTGCTATTTCAGAAGAAGAAAGAGGGTACTTTGAGATTGTGTATTGACTACCGTGCCCTTAACAAAGTCACAATCAAGAACAAGTACCCTATTCCACTCATTGCTGATTTGTTTGACAGACTGGGGCAAGCAAAGATCTTCTCAAAGATGGACTTGAGAAAAGGGTATTATCAAGTCCGTATAGCTGAAGGGGACGAAGCTAAGACAACTTGTGTCACCCGATATGGAGCTTTTGAATGGTTAGTCATGTCGTTTGGACTAACCAACGCCCCTGCCACATTCTGCACGCTGATGAACAAGCTGTTCTATCCCTGCCTGGATAAGTTTATGGTCATCTATTTGGATGACATTGTTATTTACAGTAACAGCTTGGAGGAGCACTTGGAGCACCTTCGAAAAGATTTTGAGGTGCTAAGGCAGAATGAATTGTTTGTAAAAAGGGAGAAATGCAGCTTCGCCCAATCGTCAATACAATTTCTTGGGCACACGATTTGCCAAGGGCAAATAAAAATGGATAGCGATAAGGTCGAAGCTATCCGCAGTTGGGAGGCCCCGGCGAAAGTGGCCGAGTTAAGATCATTTCTTGGCCTCGCCAACTATTACAGAAGGTTCATAGCGGGATATTCTACCATTGCCGCCCCGCTCACTGACTTGTTGCAAAAGGACCGACAATGGGCTTGGTCCAATGCATGTAAAAAGGCGTTCGAAGATCTCAAAGATGCTATCACAAAAGAACCAGTGTTAGCACTACCCGACTTTTCCAAGGTATTTGAAGTGCAGACGGACGCATCAGAATTTGCCATTGGAGGAGTGCTGATGCAGGACGGTCATCCCATTGCTTTTGAAAGCAGGAAGCTGAATGATGCCGAGAGAAAGTACACCGTCCATGAAAAGGAGATGACGGCCATAGTCCATTGTCTACGGACGTGACGCCACTATATTTTGGGAGCACACTTCATAGTAAAGACAGATAATGTAGCAACCAGCTACTTCCAGTCCCAAAAGAAGCTGACTCCTAAGCAAGCACGATGGCAAGACTTCCTGGAAGAATTTGACTTTACCTTGGAATATAAGCCGGGAAAAGCCAATGTGGTAGCAGATGCTCTAAGACGCAAGGCTATCTTAGCACCCATAATCAGTTCAGCAGGTAGCGATATCATAGACACCATCAAGGAGGGCATGCTGAATGATCCTGTCGCAAAGCAACTTCTTGACTTTGCCAAGCAAGGCAAGACCAAGAGGTTCTGGCACGAGGAAGGCCTGTTATACACAACAGGTAGGAGGATCTATGTCCCAAAGTGGAAAAACTTGAGACGTACTTTAATGAAGGAGGGACATGACTCCACTTGGGCAGGGCACCCAGGGCAAGAGCGAACGAGAGCTCTGATCGAGACATCGTATTACTGGCCACAGATGCGGGACGACATTGAAACATATGTGCGAACCTGTCTTGTTTGCCAGCAAGACAAGACGGAGAACAAAGTCCCCGGAGGCTTATTGGAGCCACTGCCCGTCGCAGAAAAGCCATGGGATAGTGTGACGATGGACTTCATCACCTGTCTCCCCAACTCAGAAGGCTTTGGCACCATCATGGTCGTGGTGGATCGATTCTCAAAGTATGCAACATTCACTCCCACCACCGCCAGTTGTAAGGCCAAGGAAGCTGCCCGCTTATTCTTAAGAGATGTAGTAAAGCATTGGGGTGTGCCCAAGCACATAATTAGCGACAGAGATCCAAGGTTCACAGGAGCATTTTGGAGGGAACTCTTCAGCCTTCTAGGCTTAGAGTTGTATTTTACAACAAGCTTTCACCCCCAAACTGATGGACAAACGGAGCGAATCAATGCTTTGTTAGAATGCTACCTGCGACACTACGTGAGCTCCAAGCAGAAAGACTGGGCCAAGTTACTTGATGTTGCCCAGTTCTCGTACAACTTACAAAGGAGCGAGGCGACTGGAAAGAGCCCATTCGAATTGGCTACGGGGCAACAGCCCAACACCCCGCAGTCACTGCCCGCACAAGTTGGGATAAGGAACCCAGGCGCATACTACATGGCCAAGGCCTGGGAAGAGCAGCTAGACATGGCCAGGGCCTATCTTGACAAGGCAGCCCGCAAGATGAAGCGGTTTGCCGATAGAAAGAGGCGTCCCGTGCATTACCAAATCGGAGACAAGGTCATGGTAAAGCTGAACCCTCGACAGTTCAAGTCCTTAATAGGCGTCAACCAACATCTAATCCGGCGCTACAAAGGTCCCTTCGAGATTATTGCCAAGATTGGTAAGATCTCTTACAAGCTTGACATGCCTCGGCATCTGAAGATCTACCCAGTATTCCATGCAAGTCAACTCAAACCGTTTCACGAAGACCAGGAAGACGCAGAGAGGGGTCAGGCCAAAAGAAGCCAAATTTTCATCACCCCGCCTGCCATAGACAAGCAGATTGAGGCAATTATGGACTACCAGCTGGTTCGAGGGAAAGGTTGGAACAATTGAGCAGAGATGTTCCTCATACATTGGCAGGGCCAGTCTCCAGAAAAAGCAACCTGGGAACGCTATGAAGACTTATGGCAGTTCAAGGATCAAGTACATGCATTCCTGAGGCAGCAACAGCAGTCGCAGCAGCAGCACGGCGCCGAGGACGTCGCCGATTCAGGTGGGGGAGTCTATCCCCACCCGGCTTGAAATTAGGGCCCCGGACTGTTCTAGAAGGATCTAGGGCTTTCTTGAGCACACTAGAGTCATCTAGCATGACCTAGAACATTCTAGGAAATGCTAGGAGGCATAGAAACGCCCCAACACTCACTAGAACATTCTAGGCTAGTCTAGGATGCTCTAGGCAAGACAAAGCATCTCTAGAAGGTCCCACCTTGTAAATATCTAGGTGTGTTCTAGGATGTTACATAGATTAGTATAAATAGTAGGGATGGCATTCATTTGCAACCATCCAAGAAGCAAGAAAACAAAGTCCTTCTCTTGTAAAGCATTCTTTGCAATATAAAAGAGTTCTTTGGCATTTTCCACCAATCCTCTCTTCTTACAAATCTTCCATACTTGAGTTCGTGTGAATAGCCAAGCGTAAACGGTTCTTAGCTAGCAAGGCTAAGTGTTAGAGCTGAACCCTTTCAAGGCAGAGTTAAGGCAATGATTGGGTTTTCCGCGTGGTCTAGATTTTGACCCCGTGACACTAGTGTTGGTTCATACTCAGTTTATTGAACTGAGTAATCATCTGATGCTGGAACGAAGCTAACTGTGCTGCCAAGGCATTCAAACCATCTACTTCTATCAACTCTGGTCTCTTTCCGGCCCCTCTCGATGACTCACTGTGCCACTCTGGATTTCCTTGTGCAATTCTGTTCAACAAAGTGTACAACTCATCATATGTCTCCTCCAAGGCTTGCCCACCCGATGCAGAGTCTAGTAATATTTTTTTGTGTGGGTCTAGACTTTCTACAAAGGTATGAGCTAGCACTTCATTTGATTGCTGGTGATGGGAGCAGTCTTTCAACAATGACTTGAATCTTTCCCAAGCCATATATAAGTTCTCATCAGGCCTCTGCTTGAAACTGAGTATATCACTTCTCAACTTTGCAGTTTTGCCTGAAGGAAAGAATCTAATAAGGAACTTCTTAGGCAAATCATTCCACGAAGTTGTGGAGTTCGGTGGCTCAGCCTTCAGCCACTTTTTCGCCTCTCCCAACAGTGAAAATCGGAAGAGGGTCAGTCGGACATAATCTGTGGACACGCCGGTGGGGATAAACCTGTCACTAATCTCTAAAAAGCTCTGTAGGTGCTGCTGCAGGTCCTCATGTGCCATCCCAGTGAATTGACCACTAGAATGTAAGAGCTGCACCATGTTCTGTTTAAGCTCAAAGTGCCCTCCAAGCTCCGATTTATGGATGCTAGAGGTCACATTCGTCGCTAGTGGGATTGCCACTTCGCGAACTGGTCTTGCTGCCAATGCTTCTGATGACAATTGTGCTTGTCCCACGGGTGGTTGTTGTTGTAACTTTTCTTGAAGTCTCTTCAGCTTTTGCTCTAGAGCCACTCTCCTTTGCAAATGGATTTGACGTTCAGGTTCCAGCAACGATTCCAAAAGCTCTCTATTTCTAGTCAGCTCGGCAGGATCACCTGTCACCTACAAATACACAGACTAAGACCAAGTTTCTCAACACTTCAGGAAATTTCAAAATTCACACAAAAAAAATAGATAGATTATCAAAACTTCCCCGAGTCCCCGGCAACGGCGCCAAAAACTTGGCGTGCCCTCATTTGCGCGTCCGCAAGTGTACGGGTCGTGCAAGTAATATAAAGGCTCTTTATAAGAACCGGAATGTCGAACCCACAGGGACTGGACCCATTCCTCTAACTATCCATTTCAAGTGTGATCTTAACTTTCTCAAGTGTTGGTTATATAAGTTTTCGAGGGAGATTTAATTAAGTCTAGTTTTGGTCAATGAAATATCCTGAATTTACTCTAGGAGCAACATAGAGTTAAAACCAGATAATAATGTGATACTACGATTTGCAATGGGTTAAGCATGAAACTATCGATTGTTGTTTCACATAATTAGAATTGCATGTTCATGGTCTTTCGAGCCTCTAAACACGGCAAACTAGCCTCACTGCATCATTGTGAGTGAGGATGCTAATTTCTAGTTCGTGGGCAATTAATTATGTTGTGATTTACGGGGAAACGATTAGGGACTTTCGTACGTCTAACCATTTAACTCAACTTAGCCTCACAACTACTTCTTCGAGTGGTGATGTTATAATCCTAAGTTGGTCTTTAATAACCCCCGTTTTATCAACCAAGCAAGGTGTTAGGTATATTTCTATCCTAACACGAAATTATATCTTGAGATACAAACATGCTCCTTACATTCTCATGTCCTGACCTAGGTAATTCTTTCTCAAGCAATTGCCCAAGATAACGTATATGTTTTCATGGTGATCAATCATAAAAACAACCAACAATCCAGAATGCAAGACGAAAACAACAATCAATAACTTAATTCCAAAACAATTTCATAAAATCACAATCATCATTCATGGCTTCAACCCTAGATGAAGGGTTCTTGCCATTCATGTTCGTAAAACTACAACTAACTACTACTAAACTAACATACTTACATGAATTTGGTAGATGAGAAGGGAATTTGCCAAACCCTAGATAAGTTCTCCCACTTCTCCCTTCACTCCTAGGTAGTTTTCCAGAATAAAATCGTGACCAAGTGGTTTTAGGAGCTAAGGGACCTATTTATAATAAATAAGAAACGTGCTCAATTTAGCATGTCGTGGAATGGCTCCGTCGCACGCTGCCTGATGTGGCCAGCCTTGCCAAGGCATGCTTCTTCGCCGGCTTTCGCCATTTGCTCCCGACTCCATTCCTCTACTTCACCAACTTATGAATTAGTTCCTCAAAATCCTTGAAACCTACAAAACAAGGACTAATAATGTTGGTTAGCACATATATTCACATTTATATAGAATCACATGAAAATGTATAAAATAAATTATATAAACAAGACTAAATTAAGGTATAAGCATCACTCGGGCATGCTATTTTTGCCCGAGATCACTAAGTTCCTAAGACCTATACTATGTCGTTTAAGGCTCGTTTTATAAGTTTTTAAGAGGGGAAAACCTATTCTAAGCTAGTTCCTTCCATGCAGCAAACTTGAGAACTTGAATGGAGGATTTGGAGAAAGTTTTAAAGGTTTCCATTGGAATCTCATCTTGGGCAATTAGAGAAGTGTTTAAGTCATCCATCCCAGGTATGTAAGGCTACAAATAGGTGTCTCCTTGCACACCCATGCCCAAATTCTATCAGATTATGATAAATCACCTATGATCAAGTATGAGGTTTTCACCAAATTGCCTAATTTTCCAATATATATACATGGGTATGACTAGATTCTATTTATATTGATGGATTGTGAAGCTTGGGCAGATTTTATTTTCAATAAAATCATATTTTCATTGTTATGAAATTTAAATTCCCATGGATGAAAAGATCATAAAAGAGGTGAATGATGATAAATGTATGATGGTGATGAGATTTAATGATGAAAGGCTTGTTTCTAAAGCTACCCAAGATTATGAAGTTGTTTTCAAAATGAATTGAGTAGATCCAAGTATGATAAAGCCTTGGGCAATGCCCAAATGTTGATTTAAAATGATGATTTCCTAAAAATAAACTTACCACATTGTTTGGAGCAAAATCTACCAAATTTCAAAATTTCTAGCTTGTGGTATGTAAAGTTAAATATTCCTACATAGAGCTTACCGCATGATTTGGAGTAGATTCTCCTACTTTACTTGATCTTGTGGTATGTTTCAAAATAAAGCTTCTCATATGCATAAAATCGAATTGAGATGTATGTCATTATTGAGCTTTGTCGGATGACAATGTTGAGCGTCATTCTTATATGATGTTGAGTCTATGCATGATTTCATTATTGAGCTTTGTCAAAAGACAATGTTAAGCTTCATTCATACGATGTTGAGTTATTCATGATTTCATCTTGAGCTTCGTCAATAAATGATGTTGAGCTTCGTTGTAGACGATGTAGAGCATTGCATGTTTTTGGGAGAAGAGTCTAGCACCGAGCAAGTTAAGGTGGTCGATCACCCTATGCCTCAGAACTACGCGCCAATGTAGGTTGATACTATTATAATATTGGGACCTCCCTTGTAAGCTATCCCTGGCCCAATTGTCCCTTCAGCTTGATATCGATATCATGGTAGCGTCCTTAGCCCTGGCAAGGTTTTGGATGGCTCTGCCCACTTGAGTGTGATAGTCGGGACCACGTAAGTTCTATCATGGTATGTCGGTTAAGTGAAGAGTCCCATTATCTATATCATTCATATATGCATATTACTTTACGCATACATGTTCTAAAAGCAAGGTTTGACTGATTGTTCAGCTTTTCAATATAAATGTTATGTTTCAACTTTGAGTCATTCAAATCAATCATGATGTTATAAAGCTATGCATGGTTATGTTATGATAAGATTGCGATTACAGAATGAATGCATGTAGCCCATCTATTTTTACTTGAAAGCTTATGATATGTTATGAAATATTTTAAATGATTTACTTTACTTGAGCGGTTTTACTTACCTTGCATCCTAGGTACATTCCACGCACTGACCACATACTTTTTATGCTATATCATTTCATGATACAGGACTTGGCTCGCAGCTTCAGCCCCGTTCCTAGATGCTTTTCGGAGTTAGTATCTGCTCGGATTGGTGAGTCCTCATCCTTCGAGGACTAGACTATCATTTTACTTATGTATTTCCAGTTTCAGTATTATTGAGTTAGTTGGGGTCTAGTCCCATCAACTCATCCAGATTAGAGGCTTTCAGACTTATGTATGTGCTAGATTCAGATGTTATTCTGATAATATGTTCAATTAGACTTCCGCTAAGTTACACTGATGATTTCTTCAGTTTATTGAATGGGTTAGATGTATGCTTATGCCATGGGTTGACTTGAGGTCTCTCGGGGTCCCTTGTCCAGTGTCTACGATCCGGGCCTCCGTTCGGGTCGTGACATTGATCCCCCATTAGATGGTTCGAAATTAGTGAAACAAAACTATTAGGATTAGACTTGGTCCTTTAGGCTATAAAAAAGGTTAAGTTGATCCAAGAATGATTAAAGATGGCTTGGAGTTGCCAAAAGTCCTATTCAGATATGCGACATAGATATTTGGAATTTAATGTTAATGATTGAGTATTTTTGAAAGTTTAACCTATGAATGGTGTTATGTGATTTGAGAGAAAGGGGAAGCTTATTCCTAGGTGTATTGGTCGATATAGGATCTTGAAGAGAATTGGGAAAGTAGCTTACGAGCTGGAATTTCCTATAGAATTGGCCTTGGTGCATTTAATATTTCATGTATCTATGATAAGAAAGTGTGGAAGATTCATCCCTAGTTGTTCCTATCGAGAATGTAAGTATCAAGGAAAGACTGAGTTGTGAGGAAGCCATCCTTAATTGCCAAGTTCGTAAATTGAGGACCAAAGAGGTAGCATCCGTGAAACTATAAAGAGAAATCAAAAATGTTAAAGAAGCTATATGGGAATATGAAGAAGCTACCAAAATGAAGTACCCTCATCATTTCCAAGAACAAAAAAAAAAGCTTTATGTAAAGTGATGTTAGGCATATTCTTATACCCATCTATCATTATTTTACCCATTTTTAGCCTTATTTTGAGTTCATAATCCCTATGAAATGTATGAATTCATATTTTTATGTTTCTTGTGAGCTAATGAATGTTTCTAGAAGTTTTGAGTAGGAAACCAAAGAAAAAGGAGCAAAAAATGACCTGAGGTGTGAAGAAAAACAGTTCACTAAAGTTGGCTTAGCGTTATGGCTAGCGTGGCACAACAACACTTTTGCTTCAGACAAATATGCATCAATTTTGGTGCTATGGATAGCGTGGGGCGCCAGTCCCTATCATCGGAGATGAGAATTTGATTAACACCCTAGTGAGTTGGATGGCATGGAGCCCCAAAAGTATTCCAGACTAAGGAAATTTCCCAACATTATGATTATATGGATGAAGTGGGGCGCCAGAGGGTCCCTAAAGCTCTGAAATTTGACTAACACTCTTGTGCAACGGATGGAGTGGGGCGCCAGAGGTGTTTACCAGAACAAATATTTTGCTAACACCTTGGTGCTATGGCTGGAGTGGCGCGCCCGGAGCTATACATCAGATAAAAATTTATCCACACTTGGGGATATGGATGGGGCGGCGCACTAGACACCTGATGTCACGCCCCGCCTTGGGGGGTATGACTAGCACCTGGTGTCCTACCAGGACCTAGACTGCTAGACTATTATGCCTAGGCACATCTGGTGCCTGGCTGGCTCTAACTCAAATTCATGGAATCAACGAGCTATATAACGGCTGTAAATACAGCCTCCGGCTGACTGGGCCCATAGCGACCTGTACTGTAGCATCAGCTAACCAGAATCATTCTCATATAGGGAAACCTATGCAGGCCGACAAGGCCACCATGCTGTCTAGTCATCTCTAACTCAATATAATGAATACTGAACATCTACGTGATCGAAAAGGTCACCACTACTATCTGAATACGGCCCCACATGGCTAACACAATCAACAACACTAAACAGCTAAACAACACACGACCCCTCACGACGGGCACAACTATCCACAGAACGATATATACCTAATCTGCAAGCCTCTAAGAATACTGATAAGATGGTCGGGACAGGGCCCCAACCTACTCGTACTATACAACAAAATAAAATGATGTAAGCCGCTCAAAATCAAGCTCCGGAAGACAGGAGCTAATGACTCTGCGCTGGCTAGGATCACGAGGGATCGGCTCCTCGTCTACGAGTACCTGCAGGCAAGTAATGCAGCGCCCAAAACGGGTGTCAGTACCACTGGTATCGAGTATGCAAAGCAAACTGAACATAAATGAATATAACAATAATGCTAGTAAATTCTGAATAGCAGGAAGTATTTAAAACTGTCTGAACTAGCAGGATCTGGAATAGGCATATCTGTACTGATGGTAAGGTCGAATCATACCTGTCGTTGTGGAGACCTGCTGTCTATCAACTAATAGATATCATGTATATACATATATATATATATATATAACACAAGAACCTATACCAGCCCCCATAAGCTGAAAGGTGCCAACCAACACACAATCTATATACCCCTAACCGGGTCAAAACCATCCAAAAATAAATCACCCCACTCACCTACTAACTACGAGCACCTCTACCGGCCCCTTGGGTCTCCAGCTCGGGCTATGGCCTCTGATATAAATAACTGTGTCTGAGCTCGAAGGACTCCTGTACTGTAAACTGTAATCTGTATCGGTATTTGTATCTGTAATCTGCCCCCTGGGCGCAAGTGCACAACAGGGTAAGCTATGCTGCTATGTTGATCAGCCTGATATGGGGAATGCTTCACCCCATCTTTTTCCTACTACGGACGGCATACCACTCCTTGGAGTGGCGTATCCCTACCCTCACGGTGGGTCGACACAGTTACCAACCCAGGGGCGGCGAGGATGCTCAAAGGTGCCCTCATAATACAAACAGGTCTCAACAAACAATAATCACATATAGCAAGCATGTTTAAACTGAAAATACTATCTGTATTCTGATTTCTGATTCTGAAATCTTGTCTGTGTTATACCGATTCTCATACTGACTATACTGTATCTGAGATATTATCTGACTGTCTGATATTGCCTTACTAACTTTTATTCTAAATATATATATCAAAAAATTATAAACATGCTTGCTAGATTCAAAACACACTTGCTAAACTCATACTGGACTCAATTCTCGACTTCTGAATTCTTTATTGTATACGTCACGCTATCTACTATACTGGATTACTAACTTGCCGAACGAATTAGCTTTACATACCTTCGCTTCGGAGTTCCCAACTAACTGGTGTAGTTCAGTCAGTATTTCTGCTATTTCTCCCAACTGCATTCATATATATGTCAATTAGAACTAAATACGCTAATATTCTAGAAGAAAATATCACTTTCAATATATATATAGCCTAAACTTTGGCTTATCGAAAAATGATCGAAAACTCACTATATCTCGGAAGTTCAGAAGGGAGAAATACTCACTTTAGGGATAGGAGTATACTGACACTAATTTGGAGCAATTCCACTTACCTTAGTTCGGTAGCACGACGATTCGCCGGCCGAATTTCACGAAACTAAATCTGTAGGAATGCTCTTTGCTGCTTAATACCTCGGTATCTAGAGTTAATTTGAGTTTGGACAGCATTTGACGGCATAATCAGACGAATATTACAAGAGATTCTTGTTCCTCCCTGTTTTCCCTCGGTTTCTCTGGAAATTATATGAGTTATATCATTAAAAACCGAAGTGAAGGGTTTATATACTTGGGCCCGGAAAGGGCCTCCATGACACGGAGCCAACACGGAGGCCCTCCCTCCATGGCACATTGCCATCGCGGAGAGGTTCTGCCCGGCTCCTCCCGCGATGGTTCAACGAATTTCTTATCCGATCTTTCCCCGGGCCTTTTTCCTTGCATGTATGGCATTCAAAAACTCTTAACCAACATGCGAATAGGCCATATACATGTTGAGAATTTATGGGGTGTAACATTCTCCCCCCCATAAGAACATTCTTCCTCGAATGTAAACCTCTATTTATAGGAATTCTCGACTTACTCAACTTATTTTTAGAAAACTTTTGGCAGAGTTTCCCCTATAATATGGACTATCCCAAAAACCTGAAATGCAGAAAAGTCCAATACAGGTACTCCACACAATACTATAGTATTCATCACATGAAAGACTAGAGTCGACTATCTCATTTATACATGTACTACAAGGTACTATATAAAATAACAATACTAACATACCTGTTATCTGACTAGGCTTGGAACAAATGAGGATATCTGGTTTTCATATCCTCCTCTGCCTCCCAAGTCATCTCCTCTGGATTCCTGTTACGCCATAGTACCTTGACAGAAGCAATATCTTTCATTCTCAATCTACGAATCTGTCTGTCTAAGATAGCTACTGGAACCTTTTCATAGGCCAGCTCCTCCGTAATCTTAACATCCTAGATTGGGACTACTCTAGATGGGTCTCCTATGCATTTCCTTAGCATAGATACGTGGAAAACTGGATGAACGGATTCTAATTCTGAAGGCAAGTTCAATTCATATGCCACTCGGCCTACTCTCCGCCGGATTTGATAAGGCCCAACGAATCTCGGACTGAGCTTACCTTTCTTGCCGAATCTCATCACCCCTTTCATTGGAGATACTTTCAGAAATACCCAATCATTCACATCAAATTCCAAGTCCCTGTGCCGCACATCGGCATATGATTTATGGCGGCTCTGTGCAGTCTGTAGGCGTTCTCTGATAAGCTTTACCTTCTCCTCTGACTGATGAATAAATATCTGGCCCAATCAGCACTGACTCTCCTACTTCAAACCAGCCAACTGGCGATCTACATTTCCGCCTATACAGTGCCTCGAAGGGCGCCATCTGCATTGCTGAGTGATAGCTATTATTATAAGAAAATTCAATTAGTGGCAAATGCTCATCCCAGCTACCCCCAAAATCTAGCACACACGCCCGTAGCATATCCTCGAGCGTTTGAATAGTGCGTTCAGCCTATCCATCTGTCTGAGGGTGGAATGCTGTGCTCAAATTAATCTGCGTTCCCAGACCTCTTTTAAATGACTGCCAAAATCTAGTTGTAAATTGTGCACCTCTGTTAGAGATAATAGATACTGGAACACCATGTAATCTAACTATTTCTCTGATATACAATTCGGCGTATTCCTCGGCAGAGAAAGTAGCTTTCACTGGTAGGAAGTGGGCTGATTTTGTCAGTCTGTCAACTATTACCCAAATGGAATCATGTCTATGCCTGGTACGGGGTAATCCTACCACAAAATCCATGTTTACTGCTTCCCATTTTCAGAGAGGCACAACAATGTCTTGAGTTAACCCCCCTGGTTTCTGGTGTTCCGCTTTTACCTGTTGGCAATTAGGAAATTGGGCTACAAATTCTGCTATTTCCCCTTTCATACCTGGCCACCAGTAGATCTCCTTGATATCGTGGTACATTTTCATCGCGCCTGGGTTGAGAGAAAAGCGTGCGTAATGTACCTCATTCATAATCTGCTGACGGAGCCCTGAAACGTTTGGAACACAGAGACGGCCCTTACATCGCAGCACTTCATCCTCAGTTATCTGAAAATCTGGCGCTTTCCCTTGCTGAATTCTGCCCTTAAGCTGGACTAGGTCAGGATCTTCATATTGCAGTTCCTTTACCTCCATAACTAATGACGACACAGCGGTGTTCTATATTACCGCTCTGTTGTCCTTTGTTTCTGCTACACGAACGACTAGGCTGGCTAATTGATGTATTGTTCTGACCAACTCCCGCTTCTCGGGCTATAAATATACCAAATTTCCCATTGGTTTACAGCTGAGAGCATCTGCTACTACATTGGCTTTTCCCGGATGATACAGAATGTCCACGTCATAATCTTTCAATAACTCCAACCAGCGACGCTCTTGCAAATTCAACTCCCTCTAAGTGAAGATATACTGTAGGCTCTTATGATTTGTGAAAATATCCACGTGGACGCCATACAAGTAATGTCTCCATATATTTAAGGCGTGGATCACTGCGGCTAATTCCAGGTCGTGGGTAGGATAATTCTTTTCGTGTTTCCTTAGCTGACTGGAAGCATACGCAATCACTTTATAGTGCTGCATCAACGCACAACCCAACCCAATACCTGATGCGTCACAATACACTGAATAACCCCCTTACCTTCTCCTTAGGCGGACGTACCGCAACATTTTAAACTACAATCTTACTGTCTCTTAGCTGTCAGTCTGAGGTTTAGTCCTTAATACACGATGTTCTATCAATTTGGAGGTGATTCTGATTTCCCCTCAAAATCTGGTTTTCATGCTCTTCACCCTCATCTTCCTTAAACTGAGCTCTGGGGTTCAAGGTATCTGCCTTACATTGTCAATAAGGTTATTGATCAAGTCTCAGCTTATACTTCTCTCTGGCTTGCAGTCAGACCCATCTGATTCACACGACCACCCTACCTTTCGGTATCACAATTAAAATCATAACTATTATCTTGCAGGTATATCCTACTGTTGTTAGCGTTTTATGGCGGACTTGGCCTTTTTCTGACTTGAACTTAACTATTATTGGGAGTTCATCATTGATGGATCTCCTACGCCCACTTTGAGTAAGCTAGTAGTCTTACTTGCTCTTCTGACTTATTACCGTGAGGGCCTGCACAACATGTAAGGGCTCCTTACTCTTTCTAACACTTTCTGGAATCAACCAATCCACCTTTCACTTACTACCTACTTTGATCCCAGTATAGCAAAGGGCATAAGGATTGGCTTTTCCTTACTGCTATACTGGGATCAAAACTAAGGGGTAGGAATGGCTTTTCCTTACTGCAACGAAACGAAGACATAGAACTATACCACATCTGAAAGGATGGAGGTGGGAATCCTACATTTCCCTCTCTTTCTCACACTTATCTGATAATCTAATATTGTTTATTATCTTAATCAGATCTTATATAGCTAACAAATAAATCAACTTATTTATACGTTATGCTTATGACTTCCTATTCTGAAGTTACCAACATATACTGGGGATGGTACCGATAAAGGTATCACATTGGGAGGTCCCAATACCTCCTCCTGCTGCTATAATTACCTTGTAACTGGCTGGTGCCCTTTCCTGTTGCTATATCTGATCTTCTGCCTAGGATAGGATATCGCTGGTCTGACTTGTATCTGTATTCAAAGAATATGGTAAGTTTTAGGGACTCAACCCTATACTGTACCGCTCTATGGCATGACTGAATGAGAAGAAAGAGTAACCATCCTATCATGCCTTGCAGCCTCCTGCCTATAGTATGTGGTGCACAACACATCCATAGACAAGACTCTACTTAGCACGGCTTGCAGACTCCATGGAACACGACCTGCTCTGATACCAAGTTTGTCACACCCCGCCTTGGGGGGTATGAATGGCACCTGGTGCCCTACTCGGACCTGGACTGCTAGACTACTGTGCTAAGCACATTTGGTGCCTGGCTGGCTCTAACACAGATTCATGGAATCAACGGGCTATATAACGACTGTAAATACAGCCTACGGCCGACTGGGCCCATAGCCACCTATACTGTAGCATCAGCTAACCAGAATCATTCTCATATAGGGAAACCTATGTGGGCCGACAAGGCCACCATGCTGTCTAGTCGTCTCTAACTCAATATAATGAATACTGAACATCTACGTGACCCGGAAAGGTCACCACTACTATCTGAATACGGTCCTACATGGCCAACACAATCAACAACACTAAACAGCTAAACAATGCACAGCCCCTCACGACCGGCACAACTATCCACAGGGAGATATATACCCAATCTGCAAGCCTCTAAGAATACTGATAAGATGGTCGAGACAGGGCCCCAACATACCCGTACTATACAACAAAAGAAAATGATGTAAGCCTCTAAAAATCAAGCTCCGGAAGACAGGAGCTAATGACTCTGCGCTGGCTAGGATCACGAGGGATCGGCTCCTCGTCTACGAGTACCTGCAGGCAAGTAATGCAGCGCCCCAAACGGGCGTCAGTACCACTGGTACCGAGTATGCAAAGAAAACTGAACATAAATGAATATAAACAACAATGCTAGTAAATTTTGAATAGCAGGAAGTATCTAAAACTATCTGAACTAGCGGATCGAGAATAGGCTTATCTGTACTGACGGTAAGGTAGAATCATACCTGTCGTCGTGGCGACCTGCTGTGTATCAACTAATAGATATCATGTATATACATATATATATAACACAAGAACCTATACCAGCCCCCATAAGCCGAAAGGTGCCAACTTTTCACGTTTTGCTTTGGGGTATTTAACTACACGCAAGTGCACGTGGTCGAACAAGTAGTAAAGTGGCTTAAGTAAGACAAGAATCGATCCCACAGGGACTGGGATAAGGGAACAAACTACTTAAGTGTTACTATACTTTAACTCTAAAAATGAAGACAACAGTGCAAAGAAGAGTTTGATATATTTTGATTCTAATTGTATGCTAAGTCTAAAACGAATATCTAATGTGAGTCTGAACTATGAATGTGAGCATGCTGAGGCTAAATGAACATGTATAGAAACTAATTATCGATACAATTTTTGGTTAATCTTCCCTCCGGTTGCTAGTCAAGAATTATTGCCAATGGATTAAAACTCTTGTATTTAACCCAACTTAAGAATCATGAACCGTCCACCTACATTTCTGTGATTAAACAAAATTCATGTTCTAGCCATACAAAAGCGATTCCTTAATTGACTAATACGACTTTCAGGTATATTTCTATCCTGAAGATAAATCAATTCTCAATTTTCCCAAACTAAGATAAGATCATATCCAATTGATTCACAACTTTCCAATTTCTTGCTCTCTCGAGTGAAACCGGACTTTTTAGATATACATTAACGTTGGCCACACATCAATGCAGTAAGAACAAGAATCAATAGAACAACCATGGAAGAAAAGATGAAAAACCCAACTGATCAAAAACTACATTTCAATACAATTATTCTTAACCTTAGCAAGAAGAGGAATTAGCCACTCATTTGTGGATTAAACATCGTTAAATGAGTGTTAAACATACAAGCAATTGAATTAAAGAAGAAGGAGATAGAGAAAAACCCTGATAATTTCGTCCCCTCAACTGTCTGTAACCCACGTTCTTGCTCCACCAAGTCAGAATAAATAAAAATGAACCTAAGTGTTCTATTTATACTAGTGGGAATTTTTTCCGGAATAACAAGCAAAGTGTCACGGAGTGCATCGCGGAGCACTGCCTCCGTGACACGCCACTGACGCGGACCCTTACTGGATATTGAGTGTCCAGGTAATAAGGCCCAACATGGCACGGCGTGCAACGGGGGGCTAGGCCAACGTGCCACGGCCCCAACGCACACCCTCATAGGATTTTGGCAAAAAATCCCTATCCAGGCAGAAGATATCCGCGATGGCAGCGTGACACGGCTCCATCACAGAGCCCCTTTAATTTGTGCCTTCAAATGCTTTTTCCCTTGCTAAAATCCGAGTTCAATTCCAATCTCTCCCAACACGCATTTTAGCTTCCCAAAATTATATTTCACCTGCAAAACAACGTTAATCATGTTGGTTAGTATAGATTCACATTTTATTATCAATCGCATGAGAATGTATAAACATTGATATATAAACAAGGCTAAAATGACACCTTTGAGTATCACTTGGGCATATAAATTTGCCCAAGATCACTTACCCCACACTTAAATCCTTGTTCATCCCTGAACAATAATCTTACACCTCATGCAATTGACACCCCAACCTGGCAACTTTGGTTCGACAATTCAGGCTACGGTCATACCGATTATTTAATACAGCAAATCATCAAGAAAACATGCATGGTCCTATCAATGCAATGACCTTCAACACATCAAGTCCTCTTAGACTTAAGAATCGACTCTTGATATTGGCAATCTCCTGCAAATCAGCTGATCAAGATATCCGATACGAAATTTAATCTCTTATCAAGCATGTGCCCTCACAACACAAGAGAATTTTCCCCTTTTTAATCACATGAACTCAAACGATTACATGCAGGGGCATATAGAAACAATTTCCCTCTCTCTCCCAAAAGAATTCACATGCATCATGCCACGAACCATAAGCTTGCCTTTAGTGTATTACTCCACTAATATAAGGAAGTGTGATGTAAGATCACGTAGGACTTTAAAGGGTTGTAATGTAAGCTACGGAACTAGTAAATACTGGGCTAGCCAATAATAGCCACTAGCATCCTTAAGCGCATTTTCAATACATCCCATCAAGCTCATGGGCATTGTTTCTTCCTTCATCCTCCCATTCTTGAAGTCTGTCTTTATTTTGACCCATCTCATTAAGTGCACTTAACTCAATCACGGAGATTATTCGTACATCTTCATTATATTTTATTTATAACAAGTGCACCTTCAACCTTTTCTTTCCTTTCATCACTCTGCTTTTCTTTTCTTTTCACCATTCTCACTCTTTGACACTTTGGGAAAATTGTTTCCTCTTCTTAAGCGCTTAAGAGTTTTGGATCACATTTACAGTTGATGAAAAGAAAGGGTTAAGCTCGGTTTACACATTTTTGACAAAAGAAAAAAGTAATAGGCTAAAGGCTCAACGGGCTAACTAGGGTGTACAATCAAGGTGGGTACAATAATGAAAAAGAGAAAACATTCGTTTGAAAACAAAGAAATGCCTACATCCTTTCCTACAATACACGTCCTACATTTCGTTTCATACACACACCAGACAAGTTCTAGTCATTTCATAATAGCATGGAATAAACAAAACCTCACCCCACACTTATTGCACATGCTCAATTCAAGACATATTCACAGACTCTTCAATCAGCTAATTACAAGAATTCAAAATTAAGCCTCAATCACACTAAATCGACTCTATGGCCTAGGTATCACAACATATTTACAGAGTTGCATGCTTTCATACGAATCACCTTTGCATTTCAAATATCATGTACAAGACACAACCAGAATTCCGCAACCATAAAGTAACTACAGGTTTTGGGATGCAACCCACAAAAGAAAACAACTGAAAATTAAATGAAAATAAATCTACACCTAACGACTACATTTCCCTTAAGACGGTCATCATCCATCCATCATAGGGAACGGTCACTAACTAAGACTTCGGTTCAATGGGACCAATCTGGGTAAAAGAACTGAAAACAAACGTCGAGAAACCCAAGAATTGAAAAAAAAAAATTAAAATATCGATCATTTCGATAAAACAAAAATATGTACAAAATCAGGTAGCAACATTCAGCAGCACACAACAGCTTCACATTTAATTACAATACAGAATAGAAACATCACAATCACAGGGTCACAAAATTTTTTTCCACAAGCACAACAACAAAACAGAAACATAAACAACAACACAACCAGCACCTAACTACTCCCACCCCACACTTATATCGAACACTGTCCCCAGTGTTCACAAAAATTAACATAGCACAAAAATTGGGTGGCGGAACTCCCTGATCAATCAAAATACTCCACTTCTTCATCAGGTGCTGCTGCCTTGTCTCCCATGTCTGAATCGCCCCCATCGTCATCATCGAACTCCACATCGGAGTCCTCACGATGTGTCTCCTCATCTGTGGGGACATCATCATCCGTGGGCTCTACAAAAGCTGGCCCCACTCGGCAAGAGCCTTGGCATTTTCACCAAAAGGGTAGTCTAGCTCGAGCCGCCACAGCTCCACTTCTGTTGCCGGCCTCCTGCCTATTTGCAGCTGGAGCATCTGCATCCCGTACATGCGAGCCATGTACTGATCATCCCGAGCATGTCGCTCGGCTAGTGTAAGAACTTGCCCATGGGTGGTGTCGGGTGCCTTAGCTTTAGTGACATCTAAGGCCCGCCGCTCCATCTGCGGGATGTAGTCAAGGGCCTCTTCCTCAATATCCAGGCCCCTCAGGAACGTGGTGAGTAGTTCACCAAATCTGTATCTGTGCCCTTGATGCAAATGGGCTCTCTTCATGGCGGAGATAATCACCTCCCCCACATTGATCTCCAGCCCTTTCATCAGGGCATACACCAAGCATACACGATCCCGGGTTACATCCGTCATATGCACCCCCGGGATTAGGCAGGAACAAACAATCTTCAGCCATATCCTGGCCTCCCTGTTCATCTGTGAGTAAGGAAAGGTCTGATGGTAGCCCCTCTCCTTCTGTCTGCTCCACCGAGCTGTTGATCGGGTTCCACACAAAGTGCGTCTGATGTCCGCATATGGTGGAGTGATATTGAGCTGTCGAAGCACATGGGCGTCTGTGTCCCGCGCCCCTAGGATAGCATTGAGGTGGTGGGGCTCAAAAGTGACTATTTGCCCCCTTATTTTGATGGTGTGACTTCTGAGAGCCGGGTTCCAGTTGGCGTAGAATTCCCGAATCAAGTGCAAGTTGCATTCCTTGGGCTCTTCATAGATGAAGTTCAGCCCAGCTGCCTCGATCCTATGGACAATCCTGGGGAACTCCTGTGCCAACGGTTCCCTTGCAATGTGTTCCTCGGGGAAGTACTTGCTCTCCTTGTGCTTTGCGTACCATTTCTTCCCCTCCTCTGTCACCCACCTGGTTCCGTATTGACGGCGTTGGCCGCGTGGAACCGCTGGTGCTGCCGGGACCGCTGTGCCCAGTCTGATTCTTTTCCTTCTGGCGCCAGATGTTGATGCGCCTTTTCCCTTGTCTTGCCTGCTTGCCATTGTTCCTGTCAAAACAAACAGACAAGTTCAATGTTAAACCAATTAAAATTAGCTTCGACTAAGGATGGGTTAAGCTAAGCTACCCCACACTTAGTCCTTAGCCAAAATTACAACATTAAGGCAAGATCGTACTTATTTACACAAACAAACAACAAAAACATAACAAATATGCTTAGTGCCTTGGGAGAATTCGGCGTTATATATTCCATGTACTACTCAGACTTCGTACAGCTAACCACAATCCTTACCTATCGATAACATTTTATCCCATAGCACTTAGCAAGGAGAAACAAAAGAAAAATTTTAACTGCATGATCCTATACAATTCACCCATTTCTTGCAATTTGCAATATTTTCTTAACCCGAGAATCCGTCGGTCTTTTAGCATAGTCATAGTTAGCACAATCGACTCATCTCACCCAACATGTACAACCCAACATGAATTTCACTAGTTCCACTCAATTTTTCCATTTCAAACTCAAAGTGAAGCCCTAGCTATGATTTTATGAAAAATTCGATTAAGCTATGTAATTGTTGAGTTCAAGCAATCACACCGTTACTCCGAACATCAATCCACAATAATTCAATTGAATTTAAGCTTAATTTCTACTTAGGGAAAATTTTGCTCATATCACATGTTCAAAATCGAAAAATTTCGACAAGAATTGAGATAGAGTTGAAGAACATACCTTGAATTGGAAGAAATGACGAAAACTTGATAAAATTATGGGCCTAAGTACGTGTTACGTTGAGGGGGAAGGGGTTTTTGGGATGTTGGTCGCGGAGGGTATGAAAAATGAGGAAAAATGGGGAGGGATCGGGGTTAAAAAGTGGGAATTTCGCGCGGGTCACCCGGCGACCCGGTGTGACCCTTCGCGATATACACCTCAACGTGTCACGAAGGGTAATGCGGAGCATGCCCTCTGTGACACGGAGCCATCGCGTAGGTGTTCTGGAATTTATAAATATTTCAGAATTACCTTCAACGTGTCACGGAGGGTAACGCAGAGGTCCTCCTCCGCGACACGGAGCCATCGCCCTGGCTCACTGTTTTGCCACTTTTTATTATTTTTTATACCTCAGATTTTCCTTTGTGATTCCTTGCATGTTTACCCTCTGTTCAACCTGAAATTCATCTTACGACAAGAAATTGGATAGAATTATAGGATTCACTCAAAATAGAAATAAGAATAAAAATAAAAACTAATAATTTTGTTGATAATCAAAAAAAAAGAAAAAGAAAAAGAAAAAGAAATCTATTCACGTTTTACAAAGAAAAATTTCACGGGTTGCCTCCCGTGCAGCGCCTGGTTTACCGTCGCGGCTCGATGTCATGCATCTCAGTCATCTTCTAGGGTGATGGACGTTTTCTCTCGACCACCGTCCTCTCCCCAGTAGTGCTTACATCGCTTCGGTGGTTTTCCCATTAACTCTCATGATTCAACTATCTGAGCATCATCAGCTCGATCAATCACGTTGATCACTGAGAGTTCTTCGTACACAGTCGGGAGCTTGGTGGCCTTGTATAGATCAAACACTTCCACCTTTTCATGTGCTCGCAAGGTTAGCTGCCCTGCAGTTACATCAATTAGCGCTTTCCCGGTCACCAAGAAGGGACGTCCCAAAATAAATGGGACTTCCACGTCTGGCTCAAAATCTAGCACGACGAAATCTACCAGGAAGATAAGGGAGCCAACTTGCACCAGCACATCCTCCACAATGCCATCAGGTCTGGCTAAGGACCGATCCGCTAGTTGCAAGATCACTGTTGTTGGTCTAGGACTCCCTAGACCCAACTTCTTGAATACCGATGACGGCATATAATTAATGCTCGCTCCCAAATCACATAATCCATGAGCTCGGATACTCTACCCAATTGTAATTTGTATAGTAAAGCTCCCAGGATCTTTGAGCTTTGTGGGCAATCAGTTTTGTATCCGGGAAGTGCACTCCTCCGTGAGAGCTACAGTAGCATACTCAGTCAACCGACTTTTGTTCGCCACGATGTCCTTTATGTACTTTGCATACTTCGGCACTCCCTGCAAAACATCAACAAGAGGTAAGTTAATTTGTACCTGTTTCAGCACCTCCATGAATTTCTTGAAACATGCCTCCTCCTTGTGTTTCTTTAATATTTGAGGGAACGGGGGTGGTGGTCTTTCTGATTCAGCTTCCTTTTTCTTCCCCCTCTCATCACTTTGCTCCCTCTCAACTTCTGCTGCTCCCGATTGTTGAGGTGGTCTTTCTGGTTCCACCTCTTTAAGCTGCAATCCACTCCTTGTGGTCACCGCATTCACCTGCATGGGGTTGGGATCTGTGTCGCTCGAAAGTCCTCCTTTAGGCCTGGTGTTTTGGGCTCCAGCAAATTGCCCAAATTGATATTCAAGTGCCTTAGTAGCTAACTGGTTGTTCTTCACCTCGGCTACCAATTTCACATAGTTAGCCTGCAATTGAGCTTGTGTAGCTATCATTGTCTTGAACATCTCCTCAATGCTGGGTGATGGTGGGGGAGGAGGTGCATCGTTGTTTCTATATTGTGCTTGATAGTTCTGCTGCCCTCCTTGATTCTTCTGCGCCCCCTGACTCGAACTTTGCCCTTGATGGTTGTTGCTACCCCAAGAGAAATTTGGATGATTCCTCCAGTTAGAATTGTAGTTGTTGCCATACTGTTGATGGGTGTTCCTCTGTACATTTCCCAAAAAGTTCACCGAGTCAGGATTTGCTCCACAACACTCAGCTGAGTGCTCACTACTCCCGACACTTCACACCAAATTTGCTGCACTACATTCACTGGGGCTTGAGTCTGGTTCATTGTCATACTACTGAAGTGGGTGTTGAGTTGATTCTGTAAAGCAGCTATCTGTGCAGCAGTAGCTGTAAAACCATCCACTTCTAGAACTCCTGCTGCTTTCCTTGTTCCTCCTCTTGACGAATCAGCATTCCACTTCGGATTTCCCTGCGAAATACGATTTAACAAGGTATACAGCTCCTCATAAGTTTTCTCCAATGCTTGTCCCCCAGCTGCTGAGTCTAGCAAGATTTTTGTGTGGGGTTCCAAACCCTCTATAAAAGTGTGCACCAGCACATCATTGGATTGATGATGATGTGGACAATCCCGCAACATGGACTTGAATCTCTCCTAAGCCTGATATAGATTCTCCCCCTCTCTCTGTTTAAAACTTAGAATTTGACTTCTAAGTCTTGCTGTTTTACCAGATGGAAAAAATCGTATCAAGAATTTCCTTGAAAGATCATCCCACGTAGTAATAGAATTAGGTGGCTCAGCTTTCAACCACCTCTTGGCTTCTCCCAATAGTGAGAATGGGAACAATGTAAGCCTGACATAAATTGATGACACTCCAGCGGGGATGTAAGTGTCACTTATCTCCAAAAAATTTTGGAGATGCTGCTGTGGATCCTCATGAGGTAGACCTGTGAGCTGCCCGCTGGTGTGCAACAATTGCACCATGTTTTGTTTGAGCTCGAACCTCCCTCCTGGCTCAGGTTTGCGGATGCTAGATGTGACATTTTTAGCATGTGGGATTGCCACCTCGCGAACCGGCCTAGCTGCCATATCCTCGGGCACTAACATTGCCCCTACTACTGGTGGATTCTGTTGTTGCTCCATGATTGTTTGTCTGAGCAACTGCATCTTTTTCTCTAGAGCTTCTCTCCACTGACGATGAAATTGTCTTTCAGGCTCTAAATATGAGTCCACCAGCTCCTTGTCTCTTGCCAGTGTTCAACAGAGATTATATCTGCGAAATACAGGCTAAGACAAAGTTGTCAACACTAAGAAAAAAAATATAGTAAATTTACACTATAAGAAAAATTCACCAATTGTCAGTCCCCAGCAATGGCGCCAAAAACTTGTTCGCATTTTTCTTTGGGGTATTTAACTACACACAAGTGCATGTGGTCGAACAAGTAGTAAAGTGGCTTATGTAAGCCAAGTATCGATCCCACAGGGACTGGGATAAGGGAACAAACTACTTAAGTGTTACTATACTTTAACTCTAAAAATGAAGACAACAGTGCAAAGAAGAGTTTGATATATTTTGATTTCTAATTGTATGCTAAGTCTAAAACGAATATCTAATGTGAGTCTGAACTATGAATGTGAGCATGTTGAGGCTAAATGAACATGTATAGAAACTAATTATTGATACAATTTTTGGTTAATCTTCCCTCCGGTTGCTAGTCAAGAATTATTTCCAATGGATTAAAACTCTCGTATTTAACCCAACTTAAGAATCATGAATCGTCCACCTACATTTATGTGATTAAATGAAATTCATGTTCTAGCCATACAAAACCGATTCCTTAATTGACTAATACGACTTTTAGGTATATTTCTATCCTGAAGGTAAATCAATTCTCAATTTTCCCAAACTAAGAAAAGATCATATCCAATTGATTCACAACTTTCCAATTTCTTGCTCTCTCGAGTGAAACCGGACTTTTTAGATATACATTAACGTTGGCCCCACATCAATGCAGTAAGAACAAGAATCAATAGAACAACCATGGAAGAAAAGATGAAAAACCCAACTGATCAATAACTACATTTCAATACAATTGTTCTTAACCTCAGCAAGAATAGGAATTAGCCACTCATTTGTGGATTAAACATCGTTAAATCAGTGTTAAACATACAAGCAATTGAATTAAAGAAGAAGGAGATAGAGAAAAACCCTGATAATTTCGTATCCTCAACTTCCTGTAACCCACGTTCTTGCTCCACCAAGTAAGAATAAATAAAAATGAAACTAAGTGTTCTATTTATAGTAGTGGGAATTTTTCCCGGAATAACAAGCAATGTGTCACGGAGTGCATCGCGGAGCACTGCCTCCGTGACACGCAACTGACACGGACCCTTACTGGTAATTGAGTGTCATGGTAATAAGGCCCAACGTGGCACGGCGTGCAACGCAGGGCTACCAACGTGCCACGGCCCCAACGCGCACCCTCACTGGATTTTGGCAAAAAATCCCTATCCAGGCAGAAGGCATCCGCGATGGCAGTGTGACACGGCTCCATCGCGGAGCCCCTTTAATTTGTGCCTTCGAATGTTTTTTCCCTTGCTAACATCCGAGTTCAACCCCAATCTCTCCCAACACGCATTTTAGCTTCCCAAAATTACATTTCACCTGCAAAACAACGCTAATCATGTTGGTTAGTATAGATTCACATTTTATTACCAATCACATGAGAATGTATAAACATTGATAGATAAACAAGGCTAAAATGACACCTTTGAGTATCACTTGGGCATATAGCTGGAGCTCAAAATACCAGGCCTAGAGGAGGACATTCGAGAGACACAGATCCCAATCCCAAGAAGGTGAATGCAGTGACCACAAGGAGTAGTTTGCAGCTGAAAGAGGTGGAACCAGAAAGACCACCTCAACAATCGGGAGCAGCAGAAGTTGAGAGGGAGCAAAGTGATGAGAGGGGGAAGAAAAAGGAAGCTGAATCAGAAAGACCACAACCCCCGTTCCCTCAAAGATTAAAGAAACACAAGGAGGAGGCGTGTTTCAAGAAATTCATGGAGGTGCTGAAACAGTTACGTATTAACTTACCTCTTGTTGATGTTTTGCAGGGAGTGACGAAATATGCAAAGTACATAAAGGACATCGTGGCAAACAAAAGTCGGTTGACTGAGTATGCTATGGTAGCTCTCACGGAGGAGTGCACTTCCCGGATACAAAACCGACTGCCCACAAAGCTCAAACATCCTTGGAGCTTTACTATACAATTTACAATTGGGCAGAGTATCCGAGCTCGAGGATTATGTGATTTGGGAGCGAGCATTAATTTGATGCCGTCATCGGTATTCAAGAAGTTGGGTTTAGGGAGTCCTAGACCAACAACAGTGATCGTATAACTAGCGGATCGGTCCTTAGCCAGACCTGATGGCATTGTGGAGGATGTGCTGGTGCAAGTGGGCTCCCTTATCTTCCCGGTAGATTTCATCGTGCTGGATTTTGAGCCAGACGCGGAAGTCCTATTTATTTTGGGACGTCCTTTCTTGGCGACCGGGAAAGCGCTAATTGATGTAGCTGCAGGGCAGCTAACCATGCGGGCACACGACAAGGTGGAAGTGTTCGATGTATATAAGGCCCCCAAGCTCCCGACTGTGTACGAGGAACTCTCGGTGATCAACGTGATTGATCGAGGTGATGATGCTCAGATAGTTGAATCATGAGAGTTAATGGGAAAACCACCGGAGAGATGTAAGCACTATTGGGGTGAGGACGGTGGTCGAGAGAAAACGTCTGTCACCCTAGAAGATGACTGAGCTAGAAGATGACTGAGCTGAATGACGTTGAGCCGCGACGGTAAACCAGGCGCTGCACGGGAGGCAACCCGTGAAATTTTTCTTTGTAAATTGTGAATAGATTTCTTTTTCTTTTTCTTGATTAACAACAAAATTTTTAGTTTTTATTTTTATTTTTATTTTTATTTTGAGTGAAACCTATAATTCTAACCAATTTCTTGCCGTAAGATGAATTTCAGGTTCAACGGAGGATAAATGTGCAAGTGATCGCAAAGGAAAATTCGAGGTATGAAAAATAATAAAACGTGGCAAAACAGTGAGCTAGGGGGATGGCTCCGTGTCACGGAGGAGGGCCTCCGTGCTACGCTCCGTGACACGTTGAGGTGTAAATCTGGAATTTTAAAACATTCCAGAACACCCTCGCGACAGCTCCGTGTCACGGAGGGCATGCTCCACGTTACCCTCCGTGACACGTTGCAGTGTATATCGCGACGGGTCACACCGGCTCGTCGGGTGACCCGCGCGAATTTACCACTTTTAAACCCCGATTCCCCCTCAATTTTCCTTATTTCTCACACACTCCGCGACTAACCTCCCTAAAACCCCTCCCCTCTCAACGTGACACGGACTTAGGCCGAGAATTTCATCGAGTTTTCTTCAATTCTTCGAATTCAAGGTATGTTCTTCAATTCCATCTCATTTCTTGTCGATTTTCTTCGATATTGAACATGTGATATGAGCTAAACTTGCCCTAAGTAGAAAATTAAGCGTAAATTCAATTGAATTATTGTTGATGGATGTTCGGAGTATCATTGTGATTGCTTGACCTCGTTAATTGCAGAATTTAATCAAATTTTTGATACAGTCATAGCTAGGGCTTGCTTTTGAGTTTGAAGTGGAAAAATTTAGTGAACTAGTGAAATTCATGATGGGTTGTACATGTTGAGTGAGATGAGTCGATGTGCTAACTGTTACTATGCTAAAAGACCGACGGATTCTCGAGTGAAGGAAATATTGGAATTTGCAAGAATTGGGTGAATTGTATAGGTTCATGTAGATAAATTCTTTTTGTTTTCGTTTCTTTGTTTCTCCTTGCTAAGTGCGATGGGATAAAATGTTATCGATGGTAATGATTGTGGTTAGCTGTACGAATTCTGAGTAGTACATAGAATATATACCGTCGAATTCTCCAAATGCACTAAGCATATTTGTTATGTTCTGTTGGTTGTTTGTGTAAATAAGCACGATCTTTCCTTAATGTTGTAATTTTGGCTAAGGACTAAGTGTGGGGTAGCCTAGCTTAACCCAACCTTAGTCGAAGCAAATTTTAGTTGGCTTAACATTGATCTTGTCTATTTGGGTTGACAGGAAAAATGGCAAGCAGGCAGGACAAGGGAAAAGGCGCATCAACATCTGGCGCCGGCAGAAAAAGAATCAGACTGGGCACAGCGGTCCCAACAGCACCAGCGGTTCCACGCGGCCAATGCCGTTAATATGGAACTAGGTGGGTGACTGAGGAGGGGAAGAAGTGGTACGGAAAGCACAAGGAGAGCAAGTACTTCCCCGAGGAACACATAACAAGGGAACCGTTGGCACAGGAGTTCCCCAGGATTGTCCAGAGGATCGAGGCAGCTGGGCTGAACTTCATTTTCGAAGAGCCCAAGGAATGCAATTTTCACTTGATTCGGGAATTCTACGCCAACTGGAACCCGACTCTTAGAAGTCACACCATCAAAATAAGGGGGCAAATAGTCACTTTTGAGCCCCACCACCTCAATGCTATCTTAGGGGCGCGGGACATAGACGCCCACGTGCTTCGACAGCTGAATATCACTCCACCATATGCGGACAACAGACGCACTTTGTGTGGAACCTGATCGACGTCTAGGTGGAGCAGACATAAGGAGAGGGGCTACCATCAGACGTTGCCCTACTCACAAATGAACAGGGAAGCCAGGATATGGCTTAAGATCGTGTATTCCTGCCTAATCCCGGGGGTGCATATGACGGATGTAACCCGGGATCGTGTATTCTTGTTGTACGCCCTAATGAAAGGGCTGGAGATCAATATGGGGGCGGTGATTATTTCCGCCATGAAGAGAGCCCGATTGCATTAAAAGAAAAATATCCCGATCTCTCCAAAGAATTCGGAAGTTCTCCTGACCTGCTAGAGAGGATCAATGAACAGCTTTCTAGACTTAAGGTCACTCAGGGAAGTGACAAAAAGATCAGTACCCTTTTGGAACGATATCCAAATAAAAGGAACTTTTATCCCAGACCTTCTTTTCCGGACGTTCAGTTCGAAGAAGACACCCTACATCCTCAGTCCACAGCAGATGGTATGGGTATTACGGAATGGAACATTGATGGAATGGCCGAAGGCCAAATCTACAACAAGCTCCAAGAGATTGGAATGAACATCACGGCCTACAAAATGAAAGGCGCCAGTGATAGACATGCAGCTACTATGATAACTGCAGGGTTTATTGGAACCCTCAAAAACTGGTGGGACAACTACCTAACTGAAGCCAATAAGAATGATATTTTAATGCAACTGTTACCCAGACAGTAGTCAAGACTGAAAATGGAGCTCAGACTTCTGAAGTAGTCACAACAGAAGATGCTACTGCCACTTTGGTATATAGCATAGCAAAGCATTTCGTGGGAGAACCACGACTCTTTCAGGACAGAAGCCTGGAAATCCTTAACAATCTGTACTGCAACAAACTCACAGATTTCAGATGGTACAAGGACATGTTCCTCAACAAGGTCATGATAAGACCTGACTGCAACAATGTATATTGGAAAGAACGCTTCTTAAGCGGTTTACCTCCTCATTTTGCAGAAAAGGTAAAGTCAAAAATCAGGGATAGATGTGATGGAAAAATCCCTTATGATCAACTCTCCTATGGTGATCTCATCAGCATTGTCAATGTCGTCGCCATTGAACTCTGCACTGACCTCAAGCTGAAGAAACAGCTTAAAGAGGATCAGAAGTCTTCACCTGCAGAATTAGGAACATTCTGCCAAGACTTTGGATTTCCTTTACTAAAGCCCCCCTCTGCTAGGAGACCTAGAAAAAGAGAAAGGACTTCAGGGAAATACAAGAAAACTTCTTCTAAGAAAGGAAGAGATTTCAGAGAAAAGTAATCTAAGAGAAAGCTTAGAAGAAGGAATTCTGAAGAATCTTCGTCTCAAGAAACTTGTTGGACATGTGGCAAGAAGGGCCATAGGGCTAATAAATGCCCCAGAAACAGCAAGAAGAAGAAGAAGATTAACCTTCTCCAAGTTGACGAAGAGATCAAACAAAAGCTTTACTCGATTCTTGAAGAAGAAGAATCAGAGTCTGAAAACACTTCTGAAGAAGAAGATAGCGAGGACGAAGAGTTCTTAAATGTTGCCCAGCATTCAGAATTAGAAGAAGATGTTTCTGAGTGTAACTGCAATGGTGCTTTCTGCCTCTGTGATAGTGGAACTATCAGAGTTATCTCAGAGAAAACTGCAGAGACTCTCTTCTCAACAATAGAACACATCCAGGACGATGATGTTCGTAGAAACTATCTCATTGAGCTACAAAAGCTGGTCACTCACCAAAAGGAAGAAAGACCTAAGGTGACCCCTTTCAGCATGAAACAAATCATGCAGAGATTCGACACTAAGAAGGAAGAACCTTCTATAGAAGAACTTCGAAAAGAAGTAAAATTTCTAAAGGAAGAAGTCAGGGAAGTCAAGAGCAGACTTCACAAGGTTGAAATTGATGTCCTTACACAACAAGTTCTTAATGGTGTCAACAATGAAGCTTCTACCTCTAAAGGTAAATCACTAAGAATTTCCGATGATGAACAATCAGAAGAACAGACTGACAACCTCATTGAAGAGTCAGAAGGTAATGCTGGCCTTGGAGTCATTACTAAGGTAAGACCTCAATCTTCTCACATTCTGATTAAGCTTGTTATTAATGATTTAGTTCTTAATAAGATTGCTTTGTTAGACAGTGGTGCAGACAGAAACTGCATTTCAGAAGGATTAATCCCTACTAAGTACCTAAGTAAAGGTACTACCAGGTTGTATAACGCCACAGGTGAGCGTATTGCTATCAAATATAAGTTGAACAAAGCCCATATCTGCAACAATGGTATATGCCTTGTAAATGATTTTGTTATAACCAAAAACATTAATGAGGACATTATTTTGGGAATTCCTTTTATTACCCAAATTAAACCTTATGTTTCAGATTTTAATGAAATACGTACAAAAATTTTAGGAAAAGAAATTTCCTTTCCATTCATTAAAACTCTTTCTCTTGAAGAAAGTAAATTTTTGCATAAACAAACTGCTTTTAAAACAAGTCAGATTTGTTTTATTAAAGAAGACATTAAGCTTAAGAAAATTGAGCAAATTTTAAAAACCCCGGGAATGATTACTAAGATTTCCGACTTACAAAAAACTTTTGAAAAACAAATTTGCTCAGAATTTCCAAATGCTTTTTGGGCCAGAAAAGCCCACACTGTTGATCTCCCATATATTGATGGTTTTAATGAACAGGCCATATCCACTAAGGCTAGGCCCATTCAGATGAACCATGAATTAATGGAAGTTTGTAAAAAAGAAATTGATATTCTTTTAAAAAATAAAATCATCCGGCCATCTAAATCACCTTGGAGTTGTTCGGCCTTTTATGTTAACAAAGCAACGGAGAAAGAAAGAGGTTCTCCCAGACTTGTTATCAATTACAAGCCCTTGAACGACACTCTGAAGTGGATTAGATATCCCATTCCTAACAAACGAGATTTCTTAAAAAGAACTTTCAAAGCTAATCTTTACAGCAAATTTGATATGAAGTCAGGTTTCTGGCAAATTCAAATTTCTGAGAAAGATAAATACAAAACAGCTTTCAATGTCCCATTCGGACAATTTGAATGGAATGTTATGCCTTTTGGGCTTAAAAATGCCCCCTCTGAATTTCAAAATATCATGAACTCTTTATTTAATTGCATCAGCCATTTTTCAATAGTTTATATTAACGATGTACTGATATTTTCCGAGGACATAGATTCTCACTTTAAACATTTAAATGTTTTCCTAAAAATTGTCAAACAAAATGGTCTTGTGGTTAGTGCCAGAAAGATCAAGTTATTCTAAACAAAAATTAGGTTTTTGGGTCATGATTTATTTCAAGGCACATATAAACCCATTTGCAGAGCCATTGAGTTTGCTGATAAGTTTCCTGATGTTATCACGGATAAAACCCAACTGCAAAGGTTCTTAGGAAGCCTTAATTATATTGCTGATTTCATTCCAAAAATCAGGCAAGTCTGCAAGCCCCTGTACGATAGGTTGAAGAAATCCCCTGCCCCTTGGAGTAATGATCATACTAGGGCAGTCGTTAGAATTAAAGAGATGGCTAAGAATCTCCCTTGTCTGGGCATCCCGAATCCCGACTCCTTCATGATTGTTGAAACTGATGCTTCTGACATTGGTTATGGTGGTATCCTTAAACAGAAGAGAACCGCCAATGATTCAGAACAATTAGTTCGTTATACTTCTGGAGTCTGGAACTCCGCACAGATAAATTATAGCACTGTTAAGAAAGAAATTCTTTCCATTGTCTTGTGTATTTCTAAATTTCAGGATGATCTTATTAACAATGAATTCCTGCTTAGAGTAGATTGTAAATCTGCTAAAGATATTTTACAAAAGGATGTAAAGAATCTAGTTTCAAAATAGATTTTTGCTAGGTGGTAAGGACTATTATCTAGTTTTGATTTTAAAATTGAATTCTTAAAAGGAGAAAACAATTCTCTTCCTGATTTTCTAACCAGAGAATTTTTGCAAGGAAACAATGAAGCCCTTTAATCTCAGGCCTAAGCTCACAGGCTCATCATCATCCAGCTCTCCTTCTAGAAAGGAGAATGAAACCAAAACAGTAAAACCATTTAACATCCGGTCGTCTATGAACGACCTCTCCCCTAACAAGTTTTCCGTTTTAGCAGGTATTCCTCCGATGGATCCCAGGACGACCATCACCCCCTTTCCTCCTCTTCCAGCAAAGAAAGTGATAACTACTTCTCCATTCAAACATTCGGAGCCAACCTCCGTTTCTCCCTCAGGTAATCCCAGGTTTACTTCCCTCCAAACCAGGGACAGTTATACCCTAAAAAATCCTGAAAGCTATGCTGAAGCGGTCCACCCGGATTCAGCAACCAAGCCAAAACCCCCATGTTCACCTTCCAAGAAAGAAACTTTTGACACCATAGTCAAACAAATATCCCCAATCCTTGCTTTAGATAAGGATTATGAAAACTATGATATCAGAAACCTGATCCGACCCCTTTACACCAACAAGCAATATGTTGATACGGACAACCCTTTGAAAACTCGAAAGTTTTTTGAATTCATTTTAGTTGACACCGGATCAGCTGACATTGAACACCAACTCAGAGATCCTTCAGATCCTGAAAGCATTGCCTATTCGAAAATCACCATTAAAAAGATTTTCACTCCTTATTCTTGGATGGCAGATCACCTGCACACTCCAGTCCCCCTCTCAAGGCCTTTTAAACCCCAGAGTTATAATTGGTTTGATTACCAGCATGCGTGGTTCAACTTTATGTACCTACGCCCTACTACTCATACTTGGTTCATTAAATATGGACCGGAATTACCAAAATCAATTTTACCCAGATGGTTCTACGAATGGTGGAATTATTTTGGAGGAAATCACAGATCTTTGCCAAAATCATATTGGATAAATTCTCCCAGTTCATAACCGAGAACAATATCTCTACACTACCAGAGCACATCCAAATGTGCAAATACTTTGTCCAAAAAAGGATTTCGTACATTTTAAGCTGGTCTTTTTCAGTTCATGAATTTGACCGTATCAAATATCTATCTAGAGAAATCCTTATCAAAGGATGGGTTCCTGCTGCCAAAGAACCCAAGACCCAAATTCCCAAAGCCAAGGAAGTAAAAACTTCTTCAAGAAGAGAAGACCTCAAGAAGAGGTTACAGAAAGCTTTGTCCGATTTGGAGGATGATGCAGATGAAAATTCCATTACGGCCCTCCTAGAAGAGGCCTCATCAAGTGAGGACAATGGAGACATGTTAAATCCCAAAGCCCTGGCACAATCCTACGCAGAAGCATTTTATGAGGATTAGTCCCAGTTGAGGATTTTATAATCCAAAAATACTGCACTTCCACTAATAGAGGTTCAAAGAACCGGAATTATTAGTAGGAAAAGTGACTAAACCAAATAAAACTAATCCGCGAGATTACTGCCACTGATTAAAGGAATTAAGCAGAAGTCTCCACTGGACCCCACCAAAGGTCATATCAAAACAAAAGCTGTCTCCCACCTATGGAAAAGCAGCCACCCACTCTGAAGATAAGGACACAAAAGCAGATGCCCACTATCCTCCCACTCACAAAAAGAAGATGCCCACTCAAGTCCGAAGATAAGGGCAATCACCTTCAACCAACCAGAAGAGACCACGGAGTCTTTTACTTTATCTCTTTTCATCTATAAATGATGTTAGTTTTCCATTAGAAGGCATCAGAAAATTCTCAAGATAGAAAATTTCTCTGAAAACCTTCCACTGTAATACTACTACTTTTGTAATGCTTCCGCTTCAATAAAAAAAAGCTCTCTTCTTGTAAGTACTTTCTTTCTCTTACTGCTTTAATTACAGTTCATCTTGTGATCCTGCAAAGATGGTATCATAGCCAGGTTAGTCATGTTTGTATGCTTATCACCATGAGAGGCTAGATTATCGATGCCATGACTGTGTGACTTATACTTCTGAAACTTAATGAATTAATCCTTCAGTCTAGGTATTTCTTGATTATTCTGTATGAATCTTTTAATTCTTTGATGGTTATATTGGAATTACGTTCGGTTGTTAAGAGATGCTTTCGAGGTATTCTCAAGTAGTTGCGATGCCGACAGGCGGCCGTTTAGCTGAAAGGACAGGCGTTTAGGCTGCAAGGTACTTTGATTGAGAAACTCGTGTAATTTCCATGGACTCTTAATGTAACATCCTTAGCGTAAATCCATAATAACCCCATAAGACTTAGAAGAATTCATGCTTTATAATTAAGAAATTCCTTTACAGAATTATTTCTCTTAAGTATTAAGAATATAAGAAGCATAGTCTAGAGCATCATCACTCTCAATGGATAATAACCAGCATGTTATTAACAGTATGAATTTATCTATCTCTAAGATAGAATGTGATTTGCAAAATTGGTCTATCCCGAAAGAACCTTTTGAAAAGATTTACCAGCTAGGTAATTTTTCCATGTTTAAAAAATATAATATCAAGACCTGTGAGTCTACTATTGCTATTAACAATTCGCTTGAAACTATCAAGTTATTAATTGCTGCTGACATTGATAAATATAAGAAGGAGTTCAAGTTCCTTCATATTGGTCTTGTCCAGGTAGCTGTAAAACCCCTTTTGCGAAAAGGTTTAAATATCCCTCTTTGTCTGTTACTTAGAGATGATAGACTCTAAATTTTGATGACTCTCTGTTAGGAGTATTAGAAAGTAACCTCGCCAATGGCCCGGTATACTTTAATTGCTATCAAAATTTCTCGATTGATATTCATGAACCAAACATCATGGATACATTGACTCTTAACGTCAAAACCAAGAATATGAATAGTAAAATTGACTCTAGAGAAATAGCTGTAATATATCGGGTATATTACAAGCTTATGAAAACCACTATAGCCCCAAAGGCTATAGCTTCTAGCGTCAAAGGAGTTACTATGCTCATGGAAGCAAACCAAGAGCATTGTACTACCTTCGTTCCGCGTCTCCTTAAATGGAACGATATCCTTACGGATGAAGAGTGGAAATTCGACTCTATCACCAACCCTTTACCTATTCAACCCGAAAGATCCCAGATCGAAAGGGTTATCCAATTTCCAGATGGATCTATTAACCTTAAGTTTTTAAGATCCAACTCTCAAAGCCAAGCTTCTTCAAGTAGAAGAATATCTTCGGCTAGACCTTCTTCTTTCAACCCCCCGGAGGGAGATGATGAATCCATTAACCCTGCCATGAAGGTTCGTGGCGTTGATTTTACTCAGACTATCCCTAAAGTTTACTACAAAGACACCTTTTCCAGCCCTTCTCCTAGCGATATGAGGCCTGATCATAGTCGGAAAGATTCTCTCGGAGTTCTCACCTCCGATGATGAATTTATCATCGACAAAAAGAAAATCAACATGTGGTGGAAACTACCCGAACACCAGAGAAAGGTAGAATGGTATAAAGCTACCTACACCTTGGAACAAAGAACATGAAGAGATTCAAGACTGAGATTGAATTCTTTAAATGGTTCGAATGTTCAGGACAAATTGATGATAAGCAGTCATCTCTCCAAGTCTTGGTGAACAAATGGTATACCAAGGATCAGGTAATTGAAAGCATTACTCCTCCTCTTGAAGGAATATCTATCCCTTACAAAAAGGAAGTTCTTACTGCAACACCCTTCAAAAAACTCAAGGGAAAAACCAGTTCTACTCCTGTCTCCTCAGAAGACATTGATAAAATCTTGGAACAGAACAACTATACCAACCAGATCCTTCATGTTATCTCCACCCCACACTCATCCTCTACCAACACACTAACCTGACAAAGGTTTCTGTAGTGTGCAGATGGGTTCATTTCCTGGTACACGCGGAAGATTTCTTCTTCATTCTCAACCCTCATTTTCAGGGTCCCTGCTTTCAAGTCAATCACCGCTCCTCCAGTGGCAAAGAATGGCCATCCCAAGATCAGGGCTACCTAGTCATCAACCTGAATCTAAGACAATAAATCAACAAGTATAATGAACTTACCTACTTTGATGAGAAGGTCCTCTATTATTCCGTCAGGTGTCACTCGCGACTTGTCAGGCAGCTGTAGCATCAACCTTGTCGGTCTCGATTTTCCCAACCCCAGGGTGTTGAATAAGGATAGCAGCATTATATTAACTATTTCCCCTAAGTCACACAAAGCTCGTAGCACCTCAGCTTTACCAATTTCAATGGGGAGGGTAAAACTCCCTGGGTCTTTGAGCTTCTTTGGCATTTTGCTCAATACCCTGTGACTGCACTCCTCAGTCAGTGCTACAGTCTGGACGTCCACTAATCTAACTTTGTTTGCCATCACGTCCTTCAAGTATTTAGCATACTTGGGCATTCCCAACAAGACATCAATTAGAGGCAAATTTATGTGAAGTTCTTTGAAGCCCTCAAAGAACTTTTTGAAGCATTCCTCCTCCTTGCTCTTTCTGAATTTCTGAGGGAATGGTGGCGGTGGTCTTTGTACTGGCTGCATTGAAAGTTGCGCATTTTGTTGCCCAGCACTCTGATTATCTCCCATGTTGATGGATGGTCCTGGTCTAACCAACTTCGGCTGCACCCCCTTTCTCAGCTCTTTTGGCACTGCATCAGCTAATTGCTTACCGCTTCTCAGACTGATGGCATTGATCTGCCGGGGGTTAGGATCTGTGTCGCTTGGTAATCCCCCTTGTGATCTCATGTTTTGAGCAGCTGCTATCTGACCCACTTGTTTTTCAAGATTTCCGGTGGCCATTTGCTAATTCTTTAAGTCTGTTGCCATCCTCGCCTAATTTTCCACTAACTGAGTCTGGGTCTCCGTGATTTTTTGCAATGTTTCCTTAATGCTGTCACTCAATTTCCCATCATTCTTCCTATTCTGCTGATACTGTTGTTGTTGAGGTTGCATATAACTCTGCTTTTGGTTTCCACCCTAAGAAAAATTCGGGTGGCCCTGCCAATTTCTGTTGTAACTGGTTCCAAAATTCTGATTGTTGTGTTGCACATTACCCACAAAATTGACTGACTCCAGATTGGCTCCACAAGATTCTGCATTGTGCCCATTATTACCACAAATTTCGCACCAACTAGGAGCTTGTTGAACTGCGTTAACCTGGCCCTAGTGTCCCCACCCGGCTTGAAATTAGGGCCCCGGACTGTTCTAGAAGGATCTAGGGCGTTCTTGAGCACACTAGAGTCATCTAGCATGACCTAGAACATTCTAGGAAATGCTAGGAGGCATAGAAACGCCCCAACACTCACTAGAACATTCTAGGCTAGTCTAGGATGCTCTAGGCAAGACAAAGCATCTCTAGAAGGTCCCACCTTGTAAATATCTAGGTGTGTTCTAGGATGTTCCATAGATTAGTATAAATAGGAGGGATGGCATTCAGTTGCAACCATCCAAGAAGCAAGAAAACAAAGTCCTTCTCTTGTAAAGCATTCTTTGCAATATAAAAGAGTTCTTTGGCATTTGCCACCAATCCTCTCTTCTTACAAATCTTCCATACTTGAGTTCGTGTGAATAGCCAAGCGTAAACGGTTCTTAGCTAGCAAGGCTAAGTGTTAGAGCTGAACCCTTTCAAGGCAGAGTTAAGGCAACGATTGGGTGCTCCGCGTGGTCTAGATTTTGACCCCGTGACAACTGGTATCAGAGCTTTGGTCGTCTAGTGCGCAATGGCTGAGGAATCACACCATGTCGAGGAGGAGGTTCGTGAGGGAGAGGTCGTGGAAGCAAGACTCTCTAAGAAGGACAAGGCCAAGGGTCATGGTAAGAGTAAAACCAAGGACCCGACTCTCCCTCCGATCACTGACGCTAGGGCCACGGAGGCCGAACCTTCTTCAGGCATTGACATGTCCGAAGAAAGGATACTTGGTGTTGAAGCCTTTCTTGGACAGCAAGAGCAAAGGCTAGAAGCGGTAGAGAGCAACTTAAACAACCTGGAGTCGACAACATTTGATGGGTTGGACGACATCAAAGAAACAGTCACAAAGCTGGCCGAAGAACATCGCGAGGGCATTAGGGTCCTAAAAGTAGAGCACCAAGAGGGTATGACGGCCCTCGAACGCAAACTCATGGCAGCTCTCTTTTCTTTGAAGGAAGAGTTTGAAGCCAAGTTGGAAGCTTGCAAGAGGGAATTAAAAGCAGGCTCATATGGGGTAGAACGTGCCCCAGCACCCCGTGTAACGGCACCCCCGCCCAAAGAGTTTAAGGGCGAAAGGAATGCACAGGAGATAGAAAACTTCATCTGGCAGGTGGAGACATACTTCGAGCACCTCGCTATTGAGGATGAGGCTATCAAAATTCGCACGGCAGCCATGTACTTGGGAGATATGGCCATGTTGTGGTGGCGAAGGAAGAAGGCGGAGATGGACAGAGGAGACTGCACCATAGGGACATGGGAGCAGTTCAAGGAAGAACTCAAGAGGCAGTTCTATCCACACAATGCCGTCAGAGAGGCGCGGCATAAGCTGAGAGAGCTAAAACAAACGTCCACCATCCGAGAGTACGTGAAGGAGTTCACTAAACTCTCTTTACAGGCGCCCAGCATGACCGATGACGACTTGCTATTCTTTTTCTTGGACGGCCTACAGAATTGGGTCCAACAGGAACTAGAAAGGCGACAAGTACGCTCACTCGACGAAGCTATTGCAGTAGCAGAGTCGCTAAAGGATTATCGCTCGGAGTCCACTAAGGCCAAGGATAAGGTCAAGCCTGCCGCTGCCAAGGCAGAAACGGGGGACAGGTATAGAAGCAAGGCCAACAACGGTAAGCCAAACCGGAGTTCAACGTCAGACTTCCGCAAAAGCTACTTGGACCAGAAGAAGACGACCCCTTCTCAATTCAGAGGGTGCTATCTCTGCGGAGGAGACCATTTTGCCCGACAGTGTTCCAGTTGGGGCAAACTCGGAGCCATGATTGCTGCTAATCAGCAACAAAAGACTCAACAATTGGAGGAACAAGCAGGGAGTTCAAAGGGCTTCCCAAACCAGATGACTCTCAACGGTCACATGAAGCTGATGGCCATGGTGGCTCAGCCGCTCCGTGCCCAGCCGAGAGAGTCACTGTTTGTCGAGGCCGTGGTCAACGGGAAACACACGCGCATCCTTGTTGATACAGGAGCGACGCACAACTTTATTACCAAGGACAAAGCAGAAGCTCTTGGGATGAAATATGGTGCAACTGATGGCATGATGAAAACTGTTAATGCACCACCAGCAATAGTCAGCAGCATTGCTCCTCAAGTATCGATTGCTTTGGGAGACTGGAAGGGGCACGCCAATTTTGTCATCGGGCCAATGGACGTGTTCGATATTGTACTAGGACTGGACTTCTGGTACAATGTGGACGCATGGATTTCTCCATGCCGCAGCCAACACCTAATCCTTGAAAAGGGAGTTTCCTGCGTCGTGCCGCTTATCCGTGTTCCGCAAGATGGAATGCGCCTATCGGCCATACAGCTTGGCTAAAGGCGTCAAGAAGGGTGAACCAACCTTTCTTGTTGCCATAAAGGAGGTTTCACAGGAGTCCCAGGAAGCTGAAGTGATACCTCAATGTGTGCTGCAAGTTTTAGAAGAAAACAGGGATGTTATGCCGGAAGAGCTTCCCAAAAAGCTGCCGCCAAGAAGGGAAGTAGATCACAAGATAGAGCTTGTTCCAGGGGCTAATGCACCTGCTATGTCCCCTTATCGTATGGCTCCACCAGAACTGGAGGAACTCCGGAGGCAACTACAAGAACTACTTGAAGCCGGTCATATTCGACCATCAAAAGCACCGTTTGGAGCACCGGTGCTATTCCAGAAGAAGAAAGAGGGTACTTTGAGATTGTGTATTGACTACCGTGCCCTTAACAAAGTCACAATCAAGAACAAGTACCCTATTCCACTCATTGCTGATTTGTTTGACAGACTGGGGCAAGCAAAGATCTTCTCAAAGATGGACTTGAGAAAAGGGTATTATCAAGTCCATATAGCTGAAGGGGACGAAGCTAAGACAACTTGTGTCACCCGATATGGAGCTTTTGAATGGTTAGTCATGCCGTTTGGACTAACCAACGCCCCTGCCACATTCTGTACACTGATGAACAAGCTGTTCTATCCCTACCTGGATAAGTTTGTGGTCATCTATTTGGATGACATTGTTATTTACAGTAACAGCTTGGAGGAGCACTTGAAGCACCTTCGAAAAGTTTTTGAGGTGCTAAGGCAGAATGAATTGTTTGTAAAAAGGGAGAAATGCAGCTTTGCCTAGTCGTCAATACAATTTCTTGGGCACACGATTTGCCAAGGGCAAATAAAAATGGATAGCGATAAGGTCGAAGCTATCCGCAGTTGGGAGGCCCCGGCGAAAGTGGCCGAGTTAAGATCATTTCTTAGCCTCGCCAACTATTACAGAAGGTTCATAGCGGGATATTCTACCATTGCCGCCCCGCTCACTGACTTGTTGCAAAAGGACCGAGAATGGGCTTGGTCCAATGCATGTAAAAAGGCGTTCGAAGATCTCAAAGATGCTATCACAAAAGAACCAGTGTTAGCACTACCCGACTTTTCCAAGGTATTTGAAGTGCAGACGGACGCATCAGAATTTGCCATTGGAGGAGTGCTGATGCAGTACGGTCATCCCATTGCTTTTGAAAGCAGGAAGCTGAATGATGCCGAGAGAAAGTACACCGTCCATGAAAAGGAGATGACGGCCATAGTCCATTGTCTACGGACGTGGCGCCACTATCTTTTGGGAGCACACTTCATAGTAAAGACAGATAATGTAGCAACCAGCTACTTCCAGTCCCAAAAGAAGCTGACTCCTAAGCAAGCACGATGGCAAGACTTCCTGGAAGAATTTGACTTTACCTTGGAATATAAGCCGGGAAAAGCCAATGTGGTAGCAGATGCGCTAAGCCGCAAGGCTATCTTAGCACCCATAATCAGTTCAGCAGGTAGCGATATCATAGACACCATCAAGGAGGGCATGCTGAACGATCCTGTCGCAAAGAAACTTCTTGACTTTGCCAAGCAAGGCAAGACCAAGAGGTTCTGGCACGAGGAAGGCCTGTTATACACAACAGGTAGGAGGATCTATGTCCCAAAGTGGAAAAACTTGAGACGTACTTTAATGAAGGAGGGACATGACTCCACTTGGGCAGGGCACCCAGGGCAAGAGCGAACGGCAGCTCTGATCGATACATCGTATTACTGGCCACAGATGGGGGACTACATTGAAACATATGTGCGAACCTGTCTTGTTTGCCAGCAAGACAAGACGGAGAACAAAGTCCCCGGAGGCTTATTGGAGCCACTGCCCATCGCAAAAAAGCCATGGGACAGTGTGACGATGGACTTCATCACCTATCTCCCCAACTCAGAAGGCTTTGGCACCATCATGGTCGTGGTGGATCGATTCTCAAAGTATGCAACATTCACTCCCACCACCGCCAGTTGTAAGGCCAAGGAAGCTGCCCGCTTATTCTTAAGAGATGTAGTAAAGCATTGGGGTGTGCCCAAGCACATAATTAGCGACAGAGATCCAAGGTTCACAGGAGCATTTTGGAGGGAACTCTTCAGCCTTCTAGGCTTAGAGTTGTATTTTTCAACAAGCTTTCACCCCCAAACTAATGGACAAACGGAGCGAATCAATGCTTTGTTAGAATGCTACCTGCGACACTACTTGAGCGCCAAGCAGAAAGACTGGGCCAAGTTACTTGATGTTGCCCAGTTCTCGTACAACTTACAAAGGAGCGAGGCGACTGGAAAGAGCCCATTCGAATTGGCTACGGGGCAACAGCCCAACACCCCGCAGTCACTGCCCGCACAAGTTGGGATAAGGAACCCAGGCGCATACTACATGGCCAAGGCCTGGGAAGAGCAGCTAGACATGGCCAGGGCGTATCTGGACAAGGCAGCCCGCAAGATGAAGCGGTTTGCCGATAAAAAGAGGTGTCCCGTGCATTACCAAATCGGAGACAAGGTCATGGTAAAGCTGAACCCTCGACAGTTCAAGTCCTTAAGAGGCGTCAACCAACATCTAATCCGGCGCTACAAAGGTCCCTTCGAGATTATTGCCAAGATTGGCAAGATCTCTTACAAGCTTGACATGCCTCGGCATCTAAAGATCTACCCAGTATTCCATGTAAGTCAACTCAAACCATTTCACGAAGACCAGGAAGATGCAGAGAGGGGTCAGGGCAAAAGAAGCCAAATTTTCATCACCCCGCCTACCATAGACAAGCAGATTGAGGCAATTATGGACTACCAGCTGGTTCGAGGGAAAGGTTGGAACAATCGAGCAGAGATGTTCCTCATACATTGGAAGGGCCAGTCTCCAGAAGAAGCAACCTGGGAATGCTATGAAGACTTATGGCAGTTCAAGGATCAAGTACATGCGTTCCTGAGGCAGCAACAGCAGTCGCAGCAGCAGCACGGCGCCGAGGACGTCGCCGATTCAGGTGGGGGAGTCTGTCCCCACCCGGCTTGAAATTAGGGCCCCAGACTGTTCTAGAAGGATCTAGGGCGTTCTTGAGCACACTAGAGTCATCTAGCATGACCTAGAACATTCTAGGAAATGCTAGGAGGCATAGAAACGCCCCAACACTCACTAGAACATTCTAGGCTAGTCTAGGATGCTCTAGGCAAGACAAAGCATCTCTAGAAGGTCCCACCTTGTAAATATCTAGGTGTGTTCTAGGATGTTCCATAGATTAGTATAAATAGGAGGGATGGCATTCATTTGCAACCATCCAAGAAGCAAGAAAACAAAGTCCTTCTCTTGTAAAGCATTCTTTGCAATATAAAAGAGTTCTTTGGCATTTGCCACCAATCCTCTCTTCTTACAAATCTTCCAATCTTGAGTTCCTGTGAATAGCCAAGCGTAAACGGTTCTTAGCTAGCAAGGCTAAGTGTTAGAGCTGAACCCTTTCAAGGCAGAGTTAAGGCAACGATTGGGTGCTCCGCGTGGTCTAGATTTTGACCCCGTGACACTAGTGTTGGTTCATACTCAGTTTATTGAACTGAGTAATCATCTGATGCTGGAACGAAGCTAACTGTGCTGTCAAGGCATTCAAAGCATCTACTTCTATCAACTTTGGTCTCTTTCCTGCCCCTCTCGATGACTCACTGTGCCACTCTGGATTTCCTTGTGCAATTCTGTTCAACAAAGTGTACAACTCATCATATGTCTCCTCCAAGGCTTGCCCACCCGATGCAGAGTCTAGTAATATTTTTTTGTGTGGGTCTAGACTTTCTACAAAGGTATGAGCCAGCACTTCATTTGATTGCTGGTGATGGGAGCAGTCTTTCAACAATGACTTGAATCTTTCCCAAGCCATATATAAGTTCTCATCAGGCCTCTGCTTGAAACTAAGAATATCACTTCTCAACTTTGCAGTTTTGCCTGAAGGAAAGAATCTAATAAGGAACTTCTTAGGCAAATCATTCCATGAAGTTATGGAGTTCGGTGGCTCAGCCTTCAGCCACTTTTTCGCCTCTCCCAACAGTGAAAATGGGAAGAGGGTCAGTTGGACATAATCTGTGGACACGCCGGTGGGGATAAACGTGTCACTAATCTCTAACAAGCTCTGTAGGTGCTGCTGCAGGTCCTCATGTGCCATCCCAGTGAATTGACCACTAGAATGTAACAACTGTACCATGTTCTGTTTAAGCTCAAAGTGTCCTCCAGGCTCCGATTTATGGATGCTAGAGGTCACATTCGTCGCTAGTGGGATTGCCACTTCGCGAACTGGTCTTGCTGCCATTGCTTCTGATGACAATTGTTCTTGTCCCACGGGTGGTTGTTGTTGTAACTTTTCTTGAAGTCTCTTCAGCTTTTGCTCTAGAGCTACTCTCCTTTGCAAATGGATTTGACGTTCAGGTTCCAGCAACGATTCCAAAAGCTCTCTATTTCTAGTCAGCTCGGCAGGATCACCTGTCACCTACAAATAAACAGACTAAGACCAAGTTTCTCAACACTTCAGGAAATTTCAAAATTCACACAAAAAAAATAGATAGATTATCAAAACTTCCCCGAGTCCCCGGCAACGGCGCCAAAAACTTGGCGTGCCCTCATTTGCGCGTCCGCAAGTGTACGGGTCGTGCAAGTAATATAGTGGCTCTTTATAAGAACCGGAATGTCGAACCCACAGGGACTGGACCCATTCCTCTAACTATCCATTTCAAGTGTGATCTTAACTTTCTCAAGTGTTGGTTATATAAGTTTTCGAGGGAGATTTAATTAAGTCTAGTTTTGGTCAATGAAATATCCTGAATTTACTCTAGGAGCAACATAGAGTTAAAACCAGATAATAATGTGATACTACGATTTGCAATGGGTTAAGCATGAAACTATCGATTGTTGTTTCACATAATTAGAATTGCATGTTCATGGTCTTTCGAGCCTCTAAACACGGCAAGCTAGCCTCACTGCATCATTGTGAGTGAGGATGCTAATTTCTAGTTCATGGGCAATTAATTATGTTGTGATTTACGGGGAAACGATTAGGGACTTTCATACGTCTAACCATTTAACTCAACTTAGCCTCACAACTACTTCTTCGAGTGGTGATGTGATAATCCTAAGTTGGTCTTTAATAACCCCCGTTTTATCAACCAAGCAAGGTGTTAGGTATATTTCTATCCTAACACGAAATTACATCTTGAGATACAAACATGCTCCTTACATTCTCATGTCCTGACCTAGGTAATTCTTTCTCAAGCAATTGCCCAAGATAACGTATATGTTTTCATGGTGATCAATCATAAAAACAACCAACAATCCAGAATGCAAGACGAAAACAACAATCAATAACTTAATTCCAAAATAATTTCATAAAATCACAATCATCATTCATGGCTTCAACCCTAGATGAAGGGTTCTTGCCATTCATGTTCGTAAAACTACAACTAACTACTACTAAACTAACATACTTACATGAATTTGGTAGATGAGAAGGGAATTTGCCAAACCCTAGATAAGTTCTCCCACTTCTCCCTTCACTCCTAGGTAGTTTTCCAGAATAAAATCGTGACCAAGTGGTTTTAGGAGCTAAGGGACCTATTTATAATAAATAAGAAACGTGCTCAATTTAGCATGTCGTGGAATGGCTCCATCGCACGCTGCCTGATGTGGCCAGCCTTGCCAAGGCATGCTTCTTCGCCGGCTTTCGCCATTTGCTCCCGACTCCATTCCTCTACTTCACCAACTTATGAATTAGTTCCTCAAAATCCTTAAAACCTACAAAAATGTTGGTTAGCACATATATTCACATTTATATAGAATCACATGAAAATGTATAAAATAAATTATATAAACAAGACTAAATTAAGGTATAAGCATCACTCGGGCATGCTATTTTTGCCCGAGATCACTAAGTTCCTAAGACCTATACTATGTCGTTTAAGGCTCGTTTTATAAGTTTTTAAGATGGGAAAACCTATTCTAAGCTAGTTCCTTCCATGCAGCAAACTTGAGAACTTGAAGGGAGGATTTGGAGCAAGTTTTAAAGGTTTCCATTGGAATCTCATCTTGGGCAATTAGAGAAGTGTTTAAGTCATCCATCCCAGGTATGTAAGGCTACAAATAGGTGTCTCCTTGCACACCCATGCCCAAATTCTATCAGATTATGATAAATCACCTATGATCAAGTATGAGGTTTTCACCAAATTGCCTAATTTTCCAATATATATACATGGGTATGACTAGATTCTATTTATATTGATGGATTGTGAAGCTTGGGCAGATTTTATTTTCAATAAAATCATATTTTCATTGTTATGAAATTTAAATTCCCATGGATGAAAAGATCATAAAAGAGGTGAATGATGATAAATGTATGATGGTGATGAGATTTAATGATGAAAGGCATGTTTCTAAAGCTACCAAAGATTATGAAGTTGTTTTCAAAATGAATTGAGTAGATCCAAGTATGATAAAGCCTTGGTCAATGCCCAAATGTTGATTTAAAATGATGATTTCCTAAACATAAACTTACCACATTGTTTGGAGCAAAATCTACCAAATTTCAAAATTTCTAGCTTGTGGTATGTAAAGTTAAATATTCCTACATAGAGCTTACCGCATGATTTGGAGTAGATTCTCCTACTTTACTTGATCTTGTGGTATGTTTCAAAATAAAGCTTCTCATATGCATAAAATCGAATTGAGATGTATGTCATTATTGAGCTTTGTCGGATGACAATGTTGAGCGTCATTCTTATATGATGTTGAGTCTATGCATGATTTCATTATTGAGCTTTGTCAAAAGACAATGTTAAGCTTCATTCATACGATGTTGAGTTATGCATGATTTCATCTTGAGTTTCGTCAATAAATGATGTTGAGCTTCGTTGTAGACGATGTAGAGCATTGCATGTTTTTGGGAGAAGAGTCTAGCACCGAGCGAGTTAAGGTGGTCGATCACCCTATGCCTCAGAACTACGCGCCAATGTAGGTTGATACTATTATAATATTGGGACCTCCCTTGTAAGCTATCCCTGGCCCAATTGTCCCTTCAGCTTGATATCGATATCATGGTAGCGTCCTTAGCCCTGGCAAGGTTTTGGATGGCTCTGCCCACTTGAGTGTGATAGTCAGGACCACGTAAGTTCTATCATGGTATGTCGGTTAAGTGAAGAGTCCCATTATCTATATCATTCATATATGCATATTACTTTACGCATACATGTTCTAAAAGCAAGGTTTGACTGATTGTTCAGCTTTTCAATATAAATGTTATGTTTCAACTTTGAGTCATTCAAGTCAATCATGATGTTATAAAACTATGCATGGTTATGTTATGATAAGATTGCGATTACAGAATGAATGCATGTAGCCCATCTATTTTTACTTGAAAGCTTATGATATGTTATGAAATATTTTAAATCATTTACTTTACTTGAGCGGTTTTACTTACCTTGCATCCTAGGTATATTCCATGTACTGACCACATACTTTTTATGTTATATCATTTCATGATACAGGACTTGGCTCGCAGCTTCAGCCCCGTTCCTAGATGCTTTTCGGAGTTAGTATCTGCTCGGATTGGTGAGTCCTCATCCTTCGAGGACTAGACTATCATTTTACTTATGTATTTCCAGTTTCAGTATTATTGAGTTAGTTGGGGTCTAGTCCCATCAACTCGTCCAGATTAGAGGCTTTCAGACTTATGTATGTGCTAGATTCAGATGTTATTCTGATAATATGTTCAATTAGACTTCCGCTAAGTTACACTGATGATTTCTTCAGTTTATTGAATGGCTTAGATGTATGCTTATGCCATGGGTTGACTTGAGGTCTCTCGGGGTCCCTTGTCCAGTGTCTATGATCCGGGCCTCCGTTCGGGTCGTGACATTGATCCCCCATTAGATGGTTCGAAATTAGTGAAACAAAACTATTAGGATTAGACTTGGTCCTTTAGGCTATAAAAAAGGTTAAGTTGATCCAAGAATGATTAAAGATGGCTTGGAGTTGCCAAAAGTCCTATTCAGATATGCGACATAGATATTTGGAATTTAATGTTAATGATTGAGTATTTTTGAAAGTTTAACCTATGAATGGTGTTATGTGATTTGAGAGAAAGGGGAAGCTTATTCCTAGGTGTATTGGTCTATATAGGATCTTGAAGAGAATTGGGAAAGTAGCTTACGAGCTGGAATTTCCTATAGAATTGGCCTTGGTGCATTTAATATTTCATGTATCTATGATAAGAAGTGTGGAAGATTCATCCCTAGTTGTTCCTATCGAGAATGTAAGTATCAAGGAAAGACTGAGTTGTGAGGAAGCCATACTTAATTGCCAAGTTCGTAAATTGAGGACCAAAGAGGTAGCATCCGTGAAACTATAAAGAGAAATCAAAAATGTTAAAGAAGCAATATGGGAATATGAAGAAGCTACCAAAATGAAGTACCCTCATCATTTCCAAGAACAAAAAAAAAAAAAAAAGCTTTATGTAAAGTGATGTTAGGCATATTCTTATACCCATCTATCATTTTTTTACCCATTTTAGCCTTATTTTGAGTTCATAATCCCTATGAAATGTATGAATTCATATTTTTATGTTTCTTGTGAGCTAATGAATGTTTCTAGAAGTTTTGAGTAGGAAACCAAAGAAAAAGGAGCAAAAAATGACCTGAGGTGTGAAGAAAAACAGTTCACTAAAGTTGGCTTAGCGCTATGGCTAGCGTGGCACAACAACACTTTTGCTTCAGACAAATATGCATCAATTTTGGTGCTATGGATAGCGTGGGGTGCCAGTCCCTATCATCGGAGATGAGAATTTGATTAACACCCTGGTGAGCTGGATGGTGTGGAGCCCCAAAAGTATTCCAGACTAAGGAAATTTCCCAACATTATGATTATATGGATGAAGTGGGGCGCCAGAGGGTCCCTAAAGCTCTGAAATTTGACTAACACTCTTGTGCTACGGATGGAGTGGGGCGCCAGAGGTGTTTACCAGAACAAATATTTTGCTAACACCTTGGTGCTATGGCTGGAGTGGGGCGCCCGGAGCTATACATCAGATAAAACTTTCTCCACACTTGGGGATATGGATGGGGCGGCGCACTAGACACCTGATGTCACGCCCCGCCTTGGGGGGTATGACTAGCACCTGGTGTCCTACCAGGACCTACACTGCTAGACTACTGTGCCTAGGCACATCTGGTGCCTGGCTGGCTCTAACTCAAATTCATGGAATCAACGAGCTATATAACGGCTGTAAATACAGCCTCCGGCTGACTGGGCCCATAGCGACCTGTACTGTAGCATCAGCTAACCAGAATCATTCTCATATAGGGAAACCTATGCGGGCCGACAAGGCCACCATGCTGTCTAGTCATCTCTAACTCAATATAATGAATACTGAACATCTACGTGACCGGAAAGGTCACCACTACTATCTGAATACGGCCCCACATGGCCAACACAATCAACAACACTAAACAGCTAAACAACACACGACCCCTCACGACCGGCACAACTATCCACAGAACGATATATACCCAATCTGCAAGCCTCTAAGAATACTGATAAGATGGTCGGGACAGGGCCCCAACCTACTCGTACTATACAACAAAAGAAAATGATGTAAGCCTCTGAAAATCAAGTTCCGGAAGACAGGAGCTAATGACTCTGCGCTGGCTAGGATCACGAGGGATCGGCTCCTCGTCTACGAGTAATTGCAGGCAAGTAATGCAGCACCCCAAACGGGTGTCAGTACCACTGGTACTGAGTATGCAAAGCAAACTGAACATAAATGAATATAACAATAATTCTAGTAAATTCTGAATACCAGGAAGTATCTAAAACTGTCTGAACTAGCAGGATCTGGAATAGGCATATCTGTACTGATGGTAAGGTAGAATCATACCTGTCGTTGTGGTGACCTGCTGTCTATCAACTAATAGATATCATGTATATACATATATATATATATATAACACAAGAACCTATACCAGCCCCCATAAGCTGAAAGGTGCCAACCAACACACAATCTATATACCCCTACCCGGGTCAAAACCATCCAAAAATAAATCACCCCACTCACCTACTAACTACGAGCACCTCTACCGGCCCCTGGGTCTCCAGCTCGGGCTATGGCCTCTGATATAAATAACTGTGTCTGAGCTCGAAGGACTCCTGTACTGTAAACTGTAATCTGTATCTGTATTTGTATCTGTAATCTGCCCCCTGGGCGCAAGCGCACAACAGGGTAAGCTATACTGCTATGTTGATCAGCCTGATATAGGGAATGCTTCACCCCATCTTCGTCCTACTACGGACGGCATACCACTCCTTGGAGTGGAATATCCCTACCCTCACGGTGGGTCGACACAGTTACCAACCCAGGGGCGGCGAGGATGCTCAAAGGTGCCCTCATAACACAAACAGGTCTCAACAAACAATAATCACATATAGCAAGCATATTTAAACTGAAAATACTATCTGTATTCTGATTTCTGATTCTGAAATCTTTTCTGTGTTATACCGATTCTCACATTGACTATACTGTATCTGAGATATTATCTGACTGTCTGATATTGCCTTACTAACTTTTATTCTAAATATATATATCAAAAAATTATAAACATGCTTGCTAGATTCAAAACACACTTGCTAAACTCATACTGGACTCAATTCTCGACTTCTGATTCTTTATTGTATACGTCACGCTATCTACTATACTGGATTACTAACTTGCCAAAGGAATTAGCTTTACATACCTTCGCTTCGGAGTTCCCAACTAACTGGCGTAGTTCAGTCAGTATTTCTGCTATTTCTCAAAACTGCATTCAAACATATGTCAATTAGAACTAAATACGTTAATATTCTGGAAGAAAATATCACTTTCAATATATATATAGCCCAAACTTTGGCTTATCGAAAAACGATCGAAAACTCGCTATATCTCGGAAGTCCAGAAGGGAGAAATACTCACTTTAGGGATAGGAGTATACTGACACTAATTTGGAGCAATTCCACTTACCTTAGTTCGGTAGCACAACGATTCGCCGGCCGAATTTCACGAAACTAAATCTGTAGGAATGCTCCTTACTGCTTAATACCTCGGTATATAGAGTTAATTTGAGTTTGGACAGCATTTGATGGCATAATCGGACGAATATTACAAGAGATTCTTGTTCCTCCCTGTTTTCCCTCGGTTTCTCTGGAAATTATATGAGTTATATCATTAAAAACCGAAGTGAAGGGTTTATATACTTGGGCCCGGAAAGGGCCTCCATGACACGGAGCCAACACGGAGGCCCTCCCTCCATGGCACATTGCCATCGCGGAGAGGTTCTGCCCGGCTCCTCCCGCGATGGTTCAACGAATTTCTTATCCGATCTTTCCCCGGGCCTTTTTCCTTGCATGTATGGCATTCAAAAACTCTTAACCAACATGCGAATAGGCCATCTACATGTTGAGAATTTATGGGGTGTAACATTTTCCCCCCCATAAGAACATTCGTCCTCGAATGTAAACCTCTATTTATAGGAATTCTCGACTTACTCAACTTATTTTTAGAAAAATTTTGGCAGAGTTTCCCCTATAATATGGACTATCCCAAAAACCTGAAATGCAGAAAAGTCCAATACAGGTACTCCACACAATACTATAGTATTTATCACATGAAAGACTAGAGTCGACTATCTCATTTATACATGTACTACAAGGTACTATATAAAATAACAATACTAACATACCTGTTATCTGACTAGGCTTGGAACAAATGAGGATATCTGGTTTTCATATCCTCCTCTGCCTCCCAAGTCATCTCCTCTCGGTTCCTGTTACGCCATAGTACCTTGACAGAAGCAATATCTTTCATTCTCAATCTACGAATCTGTCTGTCTAAGATAGCTACTGGAACCTTTTCATAGGCCAGCTCCTCCGTAATCTGAATATCCTAGATTGGGACTACTCTAGATGGGTCTCCTATGCATTTCCTTAGCATAGATACGTGGAAAACTGGATGAACGGATTCTAATTCTGAAGGCAAGTTCAATTCATATGCCACTCGGCCTACTCTCCGCCGGATTTGATAAGGCCCAACGAATCTCAGACCGAGCTTACCTTTCTTGCCGAATCTCATCACCCCTTTCATTGGAGATACTTTCAGAAATACCCAATCATTCACATCAAATTCCAAGTCCCTGTGCCGCACATCGGCATATGATTTATGGCGGCTCTGTGCAGTCAGTAGGCGTTCTCTGATAAGCTTTACTTTCTCCTCTGACTGATAAATAAATATCTGGCCCAATCAGCACTGACTCTCCTACTTCAAACCAGCCAACTGGAGATCTACATTTCCGCCCATACAGTGCCTCGAAGGGCGCCATCTGGATGGCTGAGTGATAGCTATTATTATAAGAAAATTCAATTAGTGGCAAATGCTCATCCCAGCTACCCCGAAAATCTAGCACACACGCCCGTAGCATATCCTCGAGCGTTTGAATAGTGCGTTCAGCCTATCCATCTGTCTGAGGGTGGAATGCTGTGCTCAAATTAATCTGCGTTCCCAGACCTCTTTTAAATGACTGCCAAAATCTAGTTGTAAATTGTGCTCCTCTGTTAAAGATAATAGATACTGGAATACCATGTAATCTAACTATTTCTCTGATATACAATTCGGCGTATTCCTCGGCAGAGAAAGTAGCTTTCACTGGTAGGAAGTGGGCTGATTTTGTCAGTCTGTCAACTATTACCCAAATGGAATCATGTCTATGCCTGGTACGGGGTAATCCTACCACAAAATCCATGTTTACTGCTTCCCATTTTCAGAGAGGCACAACAATGTCTTGAGTTAACCCCCCTGGTTTCTGGTGTTCCGCTTTTACCTGTTGGCAATTAGGAAATTGGGCTACAAATTCTGCTATTTCCCCTTTCATACCTGGCCACCAGTAGATCTCCTTGATATCGTGGTACATTTTCATCACGCCTGGGTGGAGAGAATAGCGTGCGTAATGTACCTCATTCATAATCTGCTGACGGAGCCCTGAAATGTTTGGAACACAGAGACGGCCCTTACATCACAGCACTTCATCCTCAGTTATCTGAAAATCTGGCGCTTTCCCTTGCTGAATTCTGCCCTTAAGCTGGACTAGGTCAGGATCTTCATATTGTTGTTCCTTTACCTCCATAACTAATGATGACACAACGGTGTTCTGAATTACCGCTCTGTTGTCCTCTGTTTCTGCTACACGAACGGCTAGGCTGGCTAATTGATATATTTATCTGACCAACTCCCGCTTCTCGGGCTATAAATACGCCAAATTTCCCATTGATTTATGGCTGAGAGCATCTTCTACTACATTGGCTTTTCCCGGATGATACAGAATGTCCACGTCATAATCTTTCAATAACTCCAACCAGCGACGCTCTCGCAAATTCAACTGCCTCTAAGTGAAGATATACTGTAGGCTCTTATGATTTGTGAAAATATCCACGTGGACGCCATACAAGTAATGTCTCCATATCTTTAAGGCGTGGATCACTGCGGCTAATTCCAGGTCGTGGGTAGGATAATTCTTTTCATGTTTCCTTAGCTGTCTGGAAGCATACACAATCACTTTATAGTGCTGCATCAACGCACAACCCAACCCAATACCTGATGCGTCAAAATACACTGAATAACCCTCTTACCTTCTCCTTAGGCGGACCTACCGCAACATTTTAAACTACAATCTTACTGTCTCTTAGCTGTCAGTCTGAGGTTTAGTCCTTAATACACGATGTTCTATCAATCTGGAGGTGATTCTGATTTCCCCTCAAAATCTGGTTTTCATGCTCTTCACCCTCATCTTCCTTAAACTGAGCTCTGGGGTTCAAGGTATCTGCCTTACATTGTCAATAAGGTTATTGATCAAGTCTCAGCTTATACTTCTCTCTGGCTTGCAGTCAGACCCATCTGATTCACACGACCACCCTACCTTTCGGTATCACAATTAAAATCATAACTATCATCTTGCAGGTATATCCTGCTGTTGTTAGCGTTTTATGGCGGACTTGGCCTTTTTCTGACTTGAACTTAACTATTACTGGGAGTTCATCATTGATGGATCTCCTACGCCCACTTCGAGTAAGCTAGTAGTCTTACTTGCTCTTCTGACTTATTACCGTGAGGGCCTGCACAACATGTAAGGGCTCCTTACTCTTTCTAACACTTTCTGGAATAAACCAATCCACCTTTCACTTACTGCCTACTTTGATCCCAGTATAGCGAAGGGCATAAGGATTGGCTTTTCCTTACTACTATACTGGGATCAAAACTAAGGGGTAGGAATGGCTTTTCCTTACTGCAACGAAACGAAGACATAGAACTATACCACATCTGAAAGGATGGAGGTGGGAATCCTACATTTCCCTCTCTTTCTCACACTTATCTGATAATCTAATATTGTTTATTATCTTAATCAGATCTTATATAGCTAACAAATAAATCAACTTATTTATATGTTATGCTTATGACTTCCTATTCTGAAGTTACCAACATATACTGGGGATGGTACCGATAAAGGTATCACATTGGGAGGTCCCAATACCTCCTCCTGCTGCTATAATTACCTTGTAACTGGCTGGTGCCCTTTCCTGTTGCTATAGCTGATCTTCTGCCTAGGATAGGATATCGCTGGTCTGACTTGTATCTGTATTCAAAGAATATGGTAAGTTTTAGGGACTCAACCCTATACTGTACTGCTCTATGGCATGACTGAATGAGAAGAAAGAGTAACCATCCTATCATGCCTTGCAGCCTCCTGCCTATATTATGTGGTGCACAACACATCCATAGACAAGACTCTACTTAGCAAGGCTTGCAGACTCCATGGAACACGACCTGCTCTGATACCAAGTTTGTCGCACCCCGCCTTGGGGGGTATGAATGGCACCTGGTGCCCTACTCGGACCTGGACAGCTAGACTACTGTGCTAAGCACATTTGGTGCCTGGCTGGCTCTAACACAGATTCATGGAATCAACGGGCTATATAACGACTGTAAATACAGCCTACGGCCGACTGGGCCCATAGCCACCTATACTGTAGCATCAGCTAACCAGAATCATTCTCATATAGGGAAACCTATGTGGGCCGACAAGGCCACCATGCTGTCTAGTCGTCTCTAACTCAATATAATGAATACTGAACATCTACGTGACCCGGAAAGGTCACCACTACTATCTAAATACGGCCCTACATGGCCAACACAATCAACAACACTAAACAGCTAAACAACGCACGGCCCCTCACGACCGGCACAACTATCCACAGGGAGATATATTCCCAATCTGCAAGCCTCTAAGAATACTGATAAGATGGTCGGGACAGGGCCCCAACATACCCGTACTATACAACAAAAGAAAATGATGTAAGCCTCTAAAAATCAAGCTTCGGAAGACAGGAGCTAATGACTCTGCGCTGGCTAGGATCACGAGGGATCGGCTCCTCGTCTACGAGTACCTGCAGGCAAGTAATGCAGCGCCCCAAACGGGCGTCAGTACCACTGGTACCGAGTATGCAAAGAAAACTGAACATAAATGAATATAAACAACAATGCTAGTAAATTTTTAATAGCAGGAAGTATCTAAAACTATCTGAACTAGCAGGATCGAGAATAGGCTTATCTGTACTGAAGGTAAGGTAGAATCATACCTGTCGTCATGGCAACCTGCTGTGTATCAACTAATAGATATCATGTATATACATATATATATAACACAAGAACCTATACCAGCCCCCATAAGCCGAAAGGTGCCAACTTTTCGCGTTTTGCTTTGGGGTATTTAACTAGATGCAAGTGCACGTGGTCGAACAAGTAGTAAAGTGGCTTAAGTAAGCCAAGTATCGATCCCACAGGAACTGGGATAAGGGAACAAACTACTTAAGTGTTACTATACTTTAACTCTAAAAATGAAGACAACAGTGCAAAGAAGAGTTTGATATATTTTGATTTCTAATTGTATGCCATGTCTAAAACGAATATCTAATGTGAGTCTGAACTATGAATGTGAGCATGCTGAGGCTAAATGAACATGTATAGAAACTAATTATCGATACAATTTTTGGTTAATCTTCCCTCCGGTTGCTAGTCAAGAATTATTGCCAATGGATTAAAACTCTCGTATTTAACCCAACTTAAGAATCATGAACCGTCCACCTACATTTCTGTGATTAAACGAAATTCATGTTCTAGCCATACAAAAGCGATTCCTTAATTGACTAATACGACTTTCAGGTATATTTCTATCCTGAAGATAAATCAATTCTCAATTTTCCCAAACTAAGATAAGATCATATCCAATTGATTCACAACTTTCCAATTTCTTGCTCTCTCGAGTGAAACCGGACTTTTTAGATATACATTAATGTTGGCCACACATCAATGCAGTAAGAACAAGAATCAATAGAACAACCATGGAAGAAAAGATGAAAAACCCAACTGATCAAAAACTACATTTCAATACAATTATTCTTAACCTTAGCAAGAAGAGGAATTAGCCACTCATTTGTGGATTAAACATCGTTAAATGAGTGTTAAACATACAAGCAATTGAATTAAAGAAGAAGGAGATAGAGAAAAACCCTGATAATTTCGTCCCCTCAACTGCCTGTAACCCACGTTCTTGCTCCACCAAGTCAGAATAAATAAAAATGAACCTAAGTGTTCTATTTATACTAGTGGGAATTTTTTCCGGAATAACAAGCAAAGTGTCACGGAGTGCATCGCGGAGCACTGCCTCCGTGACACGCCACTGACGCGGACCCTTACTGGAAATTGAGTGTCCAGGTAATAAGGCCCAACATGGCACGGCGTGCAACAGGGGGCTAGGCCAACGTGCCACGGCCCCAACGCGCACCCTCATAGGATTTTGGCAAAAAATCCCTATCCAGGCAGAAGATATCCGCGATGGCTGCGTGACACGGCTCCATCACGGAGCCCCTTTAATTTGTGCCTTCAAATGCTTTTTCCCTTGCTAAAATCCGAGTTCAATTCCAATCTCTCCCAACACGCATTTTAGCTTCCCAAAATTATATTTCACCTGCAAAACAACGCTAATCATGTTGGTTAGTATAGATTCACATTTTATTATCAATCGCATGAGAATGTATAAACATTGATATATAAACAAGGCTAAAATGACACCTTTGAGTATCACTTGGGCATATAAATTTGCCCAAGATCACTTACCCCACACTTAAATCCTTGTTCATCCCCGAACAATAATCTTACACCTCATGCAATTGACACCCCAACCTGGCAACTTTGGTTCGACAATTCAGGCTACGGTCATACTGATTATTTAATACAGCAAATCATCAAGAACACATGCATGGTCCTATCAATGCAATGACCTTCAACACATCAAGACCTCTTAGACTTAAGAATCGACTCTTGATATTGGCAATCTCCTGCAAATCAGCTGATCAAGATATCCGATACGAAATTTAATCTCTTATCAATCATGTGCCCTCACAACACAAGAGAATTTTCCCCTTTTTAATCACATGAACTCAAACGATTACATGCAGGGGCATATAGAAACAATTTCCCTCTATCTCCCAAAAGAATTCACATGCATCATGCCACGAACCATAAGCTTGCCTTTAGTGTATTACTCCACTAATATAAGGAAGTGTGATGTAAGATCACGTAGGACTTTAAAGGGTTGTAATGTAAGCTACGGAACTAGTAAATACTGGGCTAGCCAATAATAGCCACTAGCATGCTTAAGCGCATTTTCAATACATCCCATCAAGCTCATGGGCATTGTTTCTTCCTTCATCCTCCCATTCTTGAAGTCTGTCTTTATTTTGACCCATCTCATTAAGCGCACTTAACTCAATCACGGAGATTATTCGTACATCTTCATTATATTTTATTTATAACAAGTGCACCTTCAACCTTTTCTTTCCTTTCATCACTCTGCTTTTCTTTTCTTTTCACTATTCTCACTCTTTGACACTTTGGGAAAATTATTTCCTCTTCTTAAGCGCTTAAGAGTTTTGGATCACATTTACAGTTGATGAAAAGAAAGGGTTAAGCTCGGTTTACACATTTTTGACAAAAGAAAAAAGTAATAGGCTAAAGGCTCAACGGGCTAACTAGGGTGTACAATCAAGGTGGGTACAATAATGAAAAAGAGAAAACATTCGGTTGAAAACAAAGAAATGCCTACATCCTTTCCTACAATACACGTCCTTCATTTCGTTTCATACACACACCAGACAAGTTCTAGTCATTTCATAATATCATGGAATAAACAAAACCTCACCCCACACTTATTGCACATGCTCAATTCAAGACATATTCACAGACTCTTCGATCAGCTAATTACAAGAATTCAAAATTAAGCCTCAATCACACTGAATCGACTCTATGGCCTAGGTATCACAACATATTTACAGAGTTGCATGCTTTCATACAAATCACCTTTGCATTTCAAATATCATGTACAAGACGCAACCAGAATTCCGCAACCATAAAGTAACTACAGGTTTTGGGATGCAACCCACAAAAGAAAACAACTGAAAATTAAATGAAAAAAAATCTACACCTAACGACTACATTTCCCTTAAGACGGTCATCATCCATCCATCATAGGGAACGGTCACTAACTAAGACTTCGGTTCAATGGGACCAATCTCGGTAAAAGAACTGAAAACAAACATCGAGAAACCCAAGAATTGAAAAAAAAAATTTAAAATATTGATCATTTCGATAAAACAAAAATATGTACAAAATCAGGTAGCAACATTCAGCAGCACACAACAGCTTCACATTTAATTACAATACAGAACAGAAACATCACAATCACAGGGTCACAAAACTTTTTTTCCACAAGCACAATAACCAAACAGAAACATAAACCACAACACAACCAGCACCTAACTACTCCCACCCCACACTTATATCGAACACTGTCCCCAGTGTTCACAAAAATTAACATAGCACAAAAATTGGGTGGCGGAACTCCCTGATCAATCAAAATACTCCACTTCTTCATCAGGTGCTGCTGCCTTGTCTCCCATGTCTGAATCGCCCCCATCGTCATCATCGAACTCCACATCGTAGTCCTCACGATGTGTCTCCTTATCTGTGGGGACATCATCATCCGTGGGCTCTACAAAAGCTGGCCCCACTCGGCAATAGCCCTGACATTTTCGCCAAAAGGGTAGTCTAGTGTCCGGCTGGTTCGGTATGTGTTAAAAACCGACACGCAAGTGTACGTGGTCAAACAAGTAATAAAGTGGCTAAGTAGCCAAGTATCGATCCAAGGAGGCTGCTCTGGATATGCAAAATTTCCTAGTTCACTATATTTCTATTCTATTTCTAACTATGCTAACAACTATCCAATCAAGAATTTAGGGAGTTTTGTTTCTAAACTAATTATATACTAAACTTAACAACTATTATTTACATTGAATTCAGACAATGGATATGCTCATGCCAAGGTTAAGAACGAGTAATGGAGTTGATAATTATGATAATTTGGTCATCCTCTTCTTCATATTGCTAGTCAAGAACGTTTGCCTAGAAATTAAAGCTTCCGTATTTAATTTCACTTTAGAATCATAAACCATTCGTCTACATTTCTGTGATCAAATGAAATTTATGACCTAACACTACAATTCCGGTTCCTAAATTGACTAATACGGCTTTCAAATATATTTCTATCAAGAAAGCACATCAAAACCCAATTTTCCCAAATCAAGTTAAGAACAATACCCTATTAATTCACAACTTTCCAATTTCATGCTCTATCGAGTGAAATTGGGCTTTTTAGATATACATTATTGGTGGCCAATCAAGAATGTACCAAGCACAAGAATTAATAGAACAATATGCAAGAAGAAGAAGAAACCATATCAATTATTACCAATAATCATTACACAAGTTCAAAACCTCAGCAAGAAAGGAATTAACCACTCATTCTTGGATTAATCGTCCTAGAATGAGTGTAAATCATGCATACAATTGAAGGAAAAGAAGAAGGGAAGAGAAGAAAACTCTTATCTTTTCTATTCTTCAACTGCCATAAAACCACGTTCCTCTCTCCACTCCTGAACTCTGCTAAAAACTAGAACTCAAAGAAGACCCCTTTAAAAATAACCTAAGTGTGCTATTTATACTACTGGGAAATTTTTCCCGGAATAACAAGCAACGTGTCACGGAGGCCAACGTGGAGCACGACCTCCGTGACACCGCGTGGACGCGGACCTTCTCTGGAAATTTCAGGGTCCGGATAATTGGCTTCAACGTGGCAAGGAGGCCATCGCGGAGGCCTGTCTCCGTGCCACGGAGCTGTCGCGATGCCTCACTGGAATCTGCCACTTAATTTCCTCTCCAGGAAGTGTACTACCGCGATGGCAGCGTGGCACGGCGCCATCGCGGAGCCAGTGTAAAATGTGCCATCCGAGGTCTTTTCCACGCTCGCATCCAAGTCCAACTCCGACATAGTTCCAACACGCATTTTTGCTCCTAAAAATCACATTATCCTGCAAAACAAATGCTAATCATGTTGGTTAGTATAAATTCGCATTTTATTACCAAATACATCATATTATATACACATTGCACAAGAAACAAGGTAAAAATGGTACGTTTGAGTATCACTTGGGCATATAAATCTGCCCAAGATCACTTACCCCACACTTAAATCCTTGTTCGTCCTCGAACAACACATACACAAATCATGCACATCACATCTCAACCTTTGTCACTATGGTGCAACCATTTACGTTACGGTCATACCGATTATTCGATTTTTGCAAATCATCAAGAAAACATGCTTGGTCGTACAAGACAATGACCTTAATACATTGAGGCTTCCTAGACTTTTAAGAATTGATTCTTGATATTAGCAAACTCATGCAAATCAACTTAATAAAGAAATCTGACACGAAAAGCAATCTTTCATCAAGCATGTACCCTCACAACTCGAGAGAACTTTCCCTTTTCTGTTCGTGCAGCACACAAACATGCAAATAGGGGCATATAACAATTAATTTCACTCTCTCTCCCAAAAGAATTCACATGCATCATGTCATGACCCATAGGCTTGCCCTTAGTGTATTACTCCACTAATATAAAGAAATGCAATGTAGGATCAAATAGGTCTTTTAAATGGGTTGTAACTGGGCTATGGATCTAGTATATATATTGGTTTAGCCAATAACAGTCGCTAGCATCCTTAAGCGCCTTTTCAACTCATCCCCATCGACTCATGGACATTGTTCCTCTCTTTTCTCTTTTTCTCCCATTCATGCTGGTTTACTTTCATACAGCCCATTTCATCAGGCACACTTGACACAAAACAAAGGGTTTTTCATGTACCCTCACTATCATTTAATTACAACAAGTGCCTCATCCACATCATCTTTTCTTTCTTTCTTTTCACTCTCTTCACTCTTTAACACTTGGGAAACAGTTTTCTGTTCTTTATAAGCGCTTAAGAGTTTCTTATAGACTTTAAGGCTAATGAAAAGAAGGAATAAAGCTTAGTCCATACAATTCTGGACAAAAGAAATATATCGGCTAAAGGCTCAACAGGCTGATTAGGATATACAACATATAAAAAGGTAGAATTTGACAAGAAAAAAATGGAAACTAACGGTTAAAACAAAGAAATGCCTACATCCTTTCCAACACTACACCTCCTTCATTTCATTTTGTATACACACCAGGCAAGTTCTAGACAATTCACAATGACATGGAATAGCAAAACCTCACTCACACTTTATGCACATGCTCGAATCAAGACGCATTCACAGACTCTTTAATTAGTCAACTACATGAATTCAAGATTAAGCCTCATTCATAATGAACCAAATTCTCTAGCCTAGGTAACTCAACATATTTACACAATTGCATGCTTTCCAACGAATCATTTTCACATTTCGAACATCAATTACAACACGCAACGAAATTTTAGCAACCATAAGCACTACAGTTTATTGATGCAATCCACCAAAGAAACTAAAAAAAATCTACTCCTATCGACTACATTTCCCTTAAAACGGTCATCATCCATCCATCATAGGGAATGGTCACTAACTATGACATCGGTTCAATGAGACTATTCTCGGTAAAAGAAAGGAAAACAAACTCCGAGAAACCCAAAAATAAAACTTCAAAATTTTTGCAACACATCGATCATTTCGATAGAAAATATTTGCAAACTATGTTGATAAATGCAAAATCTTTTCGCAAAAATTTTGAAAAATATCGATCATATCGATAGAGAAAAAAAATATATATATATATATTTATAAAATTTACAAAATATTTACAAGTGCAACCATAACTTTCAAAACACACATCATTAGCCACAACACAAATATATACACATACATCACAAATCAGTTCACAACAACAGGGAAACACAGGCATACATAACGTCAACGAAGAATTATACAGCAAGTTTAGAGCCTATGACCCAGCACCTAACTACTCCCCACCCCACACTTAAATCGAACACTGTCCCCAGTGTTCACAAAAATACAAAGCACAAAATTTTGGGTGGTGGAACTCCCTGCTTAGTTGAAATATTCGACTTCCTCATCCGGTGCTGCGGCCTCGTCGCCCATATCTGAATCAGCTCCATCGCCGTCATCGGACTCTAAATCAGAGTCCTCACGACGTGTCTCCTCATCAGTAGGGACGTCGTCGTCAGTCGGCTCCACAAAGGCTGGCCCCACCTTGCATAAAGCTCTGGCGTTCTCGCCAAAGGGGTAGTCCAGCTCCAGCTGCCATAATTCATCCTCGGTGGCTGGTCTCCCACCTATCCGTAGCTGCAGCATCTGCATGCCGAACATACGGGCCATATACTGGTCATCACGAGCATGTCGCTCGCCCAGAGTCAGCACAGGTCCGTGTGTAGTGTCGGGGGCCTTGGTTTTTGTCACATCAAGGGCCCTCCGCTCCAACTGCGGAATGTAATCCAAAGCTTCTTCCTCGATGTCAAGGCCTCAGAGGAAGGTGGTGATGAGTCCGCCAAACCCGTATCTGTGGCCCTGGTGTAGTCTGGCTCTCTTCATGGCGGATATTATAACCGCCCCCACATTAATCTCAAGCCCTTTCATAAGGGCATACACCAGGCAGACACGGTCCCGGGTCACGTCTGTCATATGCACTCCCGGGATCAAACACGAACATACCATTTTTAGCCAGATTCTGGCCTCCCTGTTCATCTGCGAATAAGGCAGAGTCTGGTGGTAACCCCTCTCTTTGTGTCTCCTCCATCGGGCTGTGGATCGAGCCCCACACAACGTACGTCTGATGTCGGCGTACGGTGGGGTTATATTGAGCTGGCGGAGAACGTGGGCGTCTGTGTCCCGCGCTCCAACGATGGCATTCAGCTGCTGGGGTTCCAGAGTGACAATCTGCCCTCTGATTTTAATAGTATGGCTCCTGATGGCCAGGTTCCAGTTGGCGTAGAATTCCCGGACCAAGTGAAGGTTGCACTCCTTGGGCTCCTGAAAAATAAAACTGAGCCCAGCTGCCTCAATCCTCTGCACCATGCGAGGGAACTCCTGTGCAAGTAGTTCCCTTGCAATATATTCCTCCGGGAAGTATTTGCTTTCCTTGTGCTTATTATACCATTTCTTCCCTTCGTCGGTGACCCATCGTGTTCCGTATCGGCGGTGTTAACCGCGTGGAACAGCAGGTGCAGCTGGGACAGCAGTGCCCAGTCTCATTCTCTTTCTGCCGGTGCCTGAGGTTGAGGCACCCTTGCCTTTATCTTGTCGGCTAGCCATTGTACCTGTCAATTTACACAGACAAGCACAATATTAAGATAAAAACTTGTTAGCTTCGGCTAAGGTCGGGTTAAACAAAATTTACCCCACACTTAGTCTTTAACAATATCTACAACATTTTAGCAAGGATAACTCTATTTACACCCCTAAACACAATCAACTATAAACATGTTGCTTAGTGCGTTCACAAAATTTCGACAGCATAACGGCTAGCGAACTACTCAGACTTCATACAGCTAACCCAATCCTCCTATCGACAGCTATTCACCCATAGCACTTAGCAACAATAACCACAACAGAAATAAGAACAACAATACAAACCTATTATATACAACTAATCTAAGCAATTCAACCAATTCACATATTATGCACTTCCCATAAAAATTTGAGAATTAGTCGTCTTTCCACAATTAAACAATAGTTACCACGACTTATCTCAACTACTAAACACACCCAGGCACCAATTTCATCAAACTATCAAGTTACCCACGTTAAAATCCAACAATCCAAGCCCTAGAACTCAATTCGACAATCAATATTGAATTATTCAATCAATCGATAAGTTCAAACGTCAACTACAATAATCCGAACATAATCAATCACAAAATAATTCACATCATGTTTAATTTTTTTACCTAGGGTGATATATCTCACCTCACATGCTCAAAGGTGACAAAACTCGCCAGAAATTTGAGATAGAAGATGAAAACATACCTTGGATTTGAAGAACCGAAAAAAAACTTGACGTTTTCCTTGCCTATCAACGTGGCACGGAGCTTGGGGGTAGGGGAATGGGTGTTTGGTCACGGAGGGTAGAAGGAATGGGGAAATTTGGGCAAAAATCGGGGGTTTATTTAAAAGAAACACGCGGGTCACCCGGAAACCCGGTGTGACCCGGCACTGGAATAAGGGCAACGTGTCACGGAGGGTAACGCGGAGCCCCTCCTCCTTGACACGGAGCCAACGCGTTGGCTTACTGGAATTTTAAAAAATTCCAGATTCGCCTTCAACGTGTCACGGAGGTCAACGCGGAGTATTGCCTCCGTGACACGGCGCCAACGCACCAGTGCTCTGTTTCACCATCAAATTGTATTTTTTATACCTCGCCTCGTTTCCTCGATTCCAAGTATTTTTCCTCCGGTATACCTGAAAATCACCTCACTAAACAAAAATTAGTTAAATTCATAGATTCCCTACTAAAAAAAATAAATAAATAAAATAAAAATTACTAATTAAAATGCAAATCTAAGCCTAGTCAAGAAAAAGGAAAGAAAATAGAATAAAAGAAAAACTTTACACTAAGGAAAGAAAAAAATATTTTTCACGGGTTGCCTCCCGTGCAGCGCCTGGTTTAACGTCGCGGCTCGACAGCCTTTATGCTCACGTGTCTACTAGGGAGATGGACGATTTTTCCCGATCATGGTCATCTCCCCAGTAGTTCTCAACCTCGTCTGGTGGCCTACCTCGTAACTCTCGGGAATCACTCACTCCATTTGCATTCCCATGATCAATCACGTTGATCACCGAGAGTTCCTTATAGACAGTCGGGAGCTTAGGTGCCTTGTACACGTCGAACACCTCAACCTTGTCGTGTGCTTGCATTGTGAGTTGACCCGCAGCTACATCGATCAATGCCTTTCCGGTTGCCAAAAATGGTCGTCCCAAAATAAATGGGACTTCTGCATCTGGTTCAAAATCCAGAACAATGAAATCTACCGGAAAAATGAGGGAGCCTACCTGCACTAGCACATCGTCAACAATGCCATCCGGCTTAGCTAAGGACCTGTCTGCTAGCTGCAAGATCACTGTTGTGGGTCTAGGACTCCCTAGCCCTAACTTTCTGAATACCGAAGATGGCATCAGATTTATACTTGCCCCCAAGTCGCATAACCCACGAGCTCGGATACTTTGCCCAATCGTCAGCTGGATAGTAAAACTTCCAGGATCCTTTAGTTTAGTGGGCAACCTGTTCTGAATACGGGATGTGCATTCCTCTGTTAAAGCCACCGTGGCATACTCAGTCAAGCGACTTTTGTTGGCCACGATGTCTTTGATATACTTTGCATATTTCGGCACACCCTGCAAGACATCAACAAGAGGTAAGTTAACATGTACCTGTTTGAGTACCTCCATGAATTTCTGGAAACACGCCTCCTCCTTGTGTTTCTTAAGTCGTTGAGGGAACGGGGGTGGAGGCCTTGCTGGTTCAGCTTCTTTGGTCTTCCCCGTATCTGAGGTTTGTTCTCCCTCAACATCTACTGCTCCTGACTTCTGAGGCGGTCTTTCAGGTTCCACCTCCTTTAATTGTAAACCACTCCTCGTGGTCACTGCATTTACCTGCTTAGGATTTGGATCCGTGTCGCTAGGTAGTCCTCCCCTGGGTCTAGTATTTTGGGCACTAGCAAATTGCCCAAACTGATATTCAAGACCCTTGGTTGCCAATTGATTGTTCTTTACTTCGGCTGCCAGTTTGACGTAGTCAGCCTGCAATTGTGCCTGGTTGGCAATCATGGTCTTGAACATTTCCTCAATAGTCGGTGATGGTAGTGGAGGAGGGGCATTGTGATTTCTGAACTGATTCTGATAGCCTTGTTGCCCTCCTTGGTTTCTGTGCATACCCTGCCCTGAACCTTGGCCTTGTTGATTGTTGCTACCCCACGAAAAATTCGGATGATTCCTCCAATTCGAGTTGTAGCTACCACCAAACTGCTGTTGATTCCTCTGTGCATTGCCCACAAAGTTGACAGAATCAGGATTTGCACCACAGCACTCAGCTGAATGCTCACTACTACCACACACTTCACACCACATCTGTTGGACTGCATTAACTGAGGCTGAAGACTGGTTCAAATTCATAGTGCTGAAGTGAGTGTTTAACTGATTTTGCAAAGCAGCTATCTGTGCAGCGATAGCTGTGAATCCATCCACTTCGAACACTCCCGCTGCTTTCCTTGCTCCACCCCTTGAAGAATCTGCATTCCATTCCGGATTGCCTTGTGAGATTCGGTTGAGCAAAGTGTACAACTCTTCATAAGTCTTCTCCAGCGCTTGCCCTCCAGCTGCTGAGTCTAACAAAATTTTAGTGTGGGGTTCCAAACCCTCAATAAAAGTGTGTACCAACACCTCATTTGACTGATGATGATGAGGACAGTCCCACAACATGGACTTGAATCTTTCCCAGGCTTGATAAAGATTTTCTCCTTCCCTCTGTTTAAAACTTAGAATCTGACTTCTAAGTTTAGCTATTTTACCTGAAGGGAAAAATCTGATCAAGAACTTCTTTGCGAGATCATCCCACGTTGATATAGAGTTGGGTGGTTCAGCTTTTAACCACCTCTTGGCTTTACCCAATAAGGAAAATGGAAATAAGGTGAGCCGAACATAATCAGGTGACACTCCAGCGGGTATGTACGTGTCACTTATCTCCAAAAAGTTCTGGAGATGTTGTTGCGGATCTTCGTGAGGGAGACCGGTAAACTGCCCGCTCGTGTGTAAAAGTTGCACCATATTTTGCTTTAACTCAAATCTCCCCCCAGGCTCTGGTTTGCGGATGCTGGAATGTACATTATTAGCGTGTGGGATTGCCACCTCGCGAACCGGCCTGGCTGCTACTTCCTCGGGCACTAACACTGCCCGTACAACTGGTGGATTGGGTTGCTCCATCGTAGACTGTTTGAGCAACTTCAGCTTCTTCCGAAGAGCTTCTCTACGTTGACTATGAAATTCACGTTCTGGCTCTAAGTAAGATTCCACCAACTCCTTGTCCCTTGCCAGTGTTCACAAAAATAAAAATCTGCAAAATACAGGCTAAGACCAAGTTGTTAACACTTAAGAAAATAAAATACAAATACAGTAAATTTACACTAAACAAAATTTTACAAATCGCCTAGCCTCCCCGGCAACGGCGCCAAAAACTTGTCCGGCTGGTTCGGTATGTGTTAAAAACCGACACGCAAGTGTACGTGGTCAAACAAGTAATAAAGTGGCTAAGTAGCCAAGTATCGATCCAAGGAGGCTGCTCTGGATATGCAAAATTTCCTAGTTCACTATATTTCTATTCTATTTCTAACTATGCTAACAACTATCCAATCAAGAATTTAGGGAGTTTTGTTTCTAAACTAATTATATACTAAACTTAACAACTATTATTTACGTTGGATTCAGACAATGGATATGCTCATGCCAAGGTTAAGAACGAGTAATGGAGTTGATAATTATGATAATTTGGTCATCCTCTTCTTCATATTGCTAGTCAAGAACGTTTGCCTAGAAATTAAAGCTTCCGTATTTAATTTCACTTTAGAATCATAAACCATTCGTCTACATTTCTGTGATCAAATGAAATTTATGACCTAACACTACAATTCCGGTTCCTAAATTGACTAATACGGCTTTCAAGTATATTTCTATCAAGAAAGCACATCAAAACCCAATTTTCCCAAATCAAGTTAAGAACAATACCCTATTAATTCACAACTTTCCAATTTCATGCTCTCTCGAGTGAAATTGGACTTTTTAGATATACATTAATGGTGGCCAATCAAGAATGTACTAAGCACAAGAATTAATAGAACAATATGCAAGAAGAAGAAGAAACCATATCAATTATTACCAATAATCATTACACAAGTTCAAAACCTCAGCAAGAAAGGAATTAGCCACTCATTCTTGGATTAATCGTCCTAGAATGAGTGTAAATCATGCATACAATTGAAGGAAAAGAAGAAGGGAAGAGAAGAAAACTCTTATCTTTTCTATTCTTCAACTGCCACAAAACCACGTTCCTCTCTCCACTCCTGAACTCTGCTAAAAACTAGAACTCAAAGAAGACCCCTTTAAAAATAACCTAAGTGTGCTATTTATACTAGTGGGAAATTTTTCCCGGAATAACAAGCAACGTGTCACGGAGGCCAACGCGGAGCACGGCCTCCGTGACACGGCGTGGACGCGGACCTTCTCTGGAAATTTCAGGGTCCGAATAATTGGCTTCAACGTGGCACGGAGGCCATCGTGGAGGCCTGTCTCCGTACCACGGAGCTGTCGCAATGCCTCACTGGAATCTGCCACTTAATTTCCTCTCCAGGCAGTGTACTACCGCGATGGCAGCGTGGCACGGCGCCATCGCGGAGCCAGTGTAAAATGTGCCATCCGAGGTCTTTTCCACGCTCGCATCCAAGTCCAACTCCGACATAGTTCCAACACGCATTTTTGCTCCTAAAAATCACATTATCCTGCAAAACAAATGCTAATCATGTTGGTTAGTATAAATTCGCATTTTATTACCAAATACATGATATTATATACACATTGCACAACAAACAAGGTAAAAATGGTACGTTTGAGTATCACTTGGGCATATAAATCTGCCCAAGATCATCTAGCTCGAGCCGCCACAGCTCCACTTCTGTTGCCGGCCTCCTGCCTATTTGCAGCTGGAGCATCTGCATCCCATACATGCGAGCCATGTACTGATCATCCCGAGCATGTCGCTCGGCTAGTGTAAGAACTGGCCCATGGGTGGTGTCGGGTGCCTTAGTTTTAGTGACATCTAAGGCCCGCCGCTCCATCTGCGGGATGTAGTCAAGGGCCTCTTCCTCAATATCCAGGCCCCTCAGGAACGTGGTGAGTAGTTCACCAAATCCGTATCTGTGCCCTTGATGCAAACGGGCTCTCTTCATGGCGGAGATAATCACCGCCCCCACATTGATCTCCAACCCTTTCATCAGGGCGTACACCAAGCATACACGATCCCGGGTTACATCCGTCATATGCACCCCCGGGATTAGGCAGGAACAAACAATCTTCAGCCATATCCTGGCCTCCCTGTTCATCTGTGAGTAAGGCAAGGTCTGATGGTAGCCCCTCTCCTTCTGTCTGCTCCACCGAGCTGTTGATCGGGTTCCACACAAAGTGCGTCTGATGTCCGCATATGGTGGAGTGATATTGAGCTGTCGAAGCACATGGGCGTCTGTGTCCCGCGCCCCTAGGATAGCATTGAGGTGGTGGGGCTCAAAAGTGACTATTTGCCCCCTTATTTTGATGGTGTGACTTCTGAGAGTCGGGTTCCAGTTGGCGTAGAATTCCCGAATCAAGTGCAAGTTGCATTCCTTGGGCTCTTCAAAGATGAAGTTCAGCCCAGCTGCCTCGATCCTATGGACAATCCTGGGGGACTCCTGTGCCAACGGTTCCCTTGCTATGTGTTCCTCGGGGAAGTACTTGCTCTCATTGTGCTTTGCGTGCCATTTCTTCCCCTCCTCTGTCACCCACCTGGTTCCGTATTGACGGTGTTGGCCGCGTGGAACCGCTGGTGCTACTGGGACCGCTGTGCCCAGTCTGATTCTTTTCCTTCCGGCGCCAGATGTTGATGCGCCTTTTCCCTTGTCTTGCCTGCTTGCCATTGTTCCTGTCAAAACAAACAGACAAGTTCAATGTTAAACCAATTAAAATTAGCTTCGACTAAGGATGGGTTAAGCTAAGCTACCCCACACTTAGTCCTTAGCCAAAATTACAACATTAAGGCAAGATCGTACTTATTTACACAAACAAACAACAAAAACATAACAAATATGCTTAGTGCCTTGGGAGAATTCGGCGTTATATATTCCATGTACTACTCAGACTTCGTACAGCTAACCACAATCCTTACCTATCGATAACATTTTATCCCATAGCACTTAGCAAGGAGAAAAAAAAGAAAAATTTTAACTGCATGATCCTATACAATTCACCCATTTCTTGCAATTTGCAATATTTTCTTAACCCGAGAATCCGTCGGTCTTTTAGCATAGTCACAGTTAGCACAATCGACTCATCTAACCCAACATGTACAACCCAACATGAATTTCACTAGTTCCACTCAATTTTTCCATTTCAAACTCAAAGTCAAGCCCTAGCTATGATTTTATGAAAAATTCGATTAAGCTATGTAATTGTTGAGTTCAAGCAATCACACCGTTACTCCGAACATCAATCCACAATAATTCAATTGAATTTAAGCTTAATTTCTACTTAGGGAAAATTTTGCTCATATCACATGTTCAAAATCGAAAAAGTTCGACAAGAATTGAGATAGAGTTGAAGAACATACCTTGAATTGGAAGAAATGACGAAAACTTGATAAAATTATGGGCCTAAGTCCGTGTCACGTTGAGGGGGAAGGGGTTATTGGGATGTTGGTCGCGGAGGGTATGAAAAATGAGGAAAAATGGGGAGGGATCGGGGTTAAAAAGTGGGAATTTCGCGCGGGTCACCCGGCGACCCGGTGTGACCCGTCGCGATATACACCTCAACGTGTCACGAAGGGTAACGCGGAGCATGCCCTCTGTGACACGGAGCCATCGCGTAGGTGTTCTGGAATTTGTAAATATTCCAGAATTACCTTCAACGTGTCACGGAGGGTAACGCAGAGGTCCTCCTCCGCGACACGGAGCCATCGCCCTGGCTCACTGTTTTGCCACTTTTTATTATTTTTCATACCTCGGATTTTCCTTTGTGATTCCTTGCATGTTTACCCTCTGTTCAACCTGAAATTCATCTTACGACAAGAAATTGGTTAGAATTATAGGATTCACTCAAAATAAAAATAAGAATAAAAATAAAAACTAATAATTTTGTTGTTAATAAAAAAAAAGAAAAAGAAAAAGAAAAAGAAATCTATTCACGTTTTACAAAGAAAAATTTCACGGGTTGCCTCTCGTGCAGCGCCTGGTTTACCGTCGCGGCTCGATGTCATGCATCTCAGTCATCTTCTAGGGTGATGGACGTTTTCTCACGACCACCGTCCTCTCCCCAGTAGTGCTTACATCGCTTCGGTGGTTTTCCCATTAACTCTCGTGATTCAACTATCTGAGCATCATCAGCTCGATCAATCACGTTGATCACTGAGAGTTCTTCGTACACAGTCGGGAGCTTGGTGGCCTTGTATAGATCAAACACTTCCACCTTGTCGTGTGCTCGCATGGTTAGTTTCCCTGCAGTTACATCAATTAGCGCTTTCCCGGTCACCAAGAAGGGACGTCCCAAAATAAATGGGACTTCCACGTCTGGCTCAAAATCTAGCACGACGAAATCTACCGGGAAGATAAGGGAGCCAACTTGCACCAGCACATCCTCCACAATGCCATCAGGTCTGGCTAAGGACCGATCGGCTAGTTGCAAGATCACTGTTGTTGGTCTAGGACTCCCTAGACCCAACTTCTTGAATACCGATGACGGCATATAATTAATGCTCGCTCCCAAATCACATAATCCATGAGCTCGGATACTCTACCCAATTGTAATTTGTATAGTAAAGCTCCCAGGATCTTTGAGCTTTGTGGGCAATCAGTTTTGTATCCGGGAAGTGCACTCCTCCGTGAGAGCTACAGTAGCGTACTCAGTCAACCGACTTTTGTTCGCCACGATGTCCTTTATGTACTTTGCATACTTCGGCACTCCCTGCAAAACATCAACAAGAGGTAAGTTAATTTGTACCTGTTTCAGCACCTCTATGAATTTCTTGAAACATGCCTCCTCCTTGTGTTTCTTTAATATTTGAGGGAACGGGGGTGGTGGTCTTTCTGATTCAGCTTCCTTTTTCTTCCCCCTCTCATCACTTTGCTCCCTCTCAACTTCTGCTGCTCCCGATTGTTGAGGTGGTCTTTCTGGTTCCACCTCTTTAAGCTGCAAACCACTCCTTGTGGTCACCGCATTCACCTGCATGGGGTTGGGATCTGTGTCGCTCGGAAGTCGTCCTCTAGGCCTGGTGTTTTGGGCTCCAGCAAATTGCCCAAATTGATATTCAAGTGCCTTAGTAGCTAACTGGTTGTTCTTCACCTCGGCTACCAATTTCACATAGTTAGCCTGCAATTGAGCTTGGGTCGCTATCATTGTCTTGAACATCTCCTCAATGCTGGGTGATGGTGGGGGAGGAGGTGCATCGTTGTTTCTATATTGTGCTTGATAGTTCTGCTGCCCTCCTTGATTCTTCTGTGCCCCCTGACTCGAACTTTGCCCTTGATGGTTGTTGCTACCCCAAGAGAAATTTGGATGATTCCTCCAGTTAGAATTGTAGTTTTTTCCATACTGTTGATGGGTGTTCCTCTGTACATTTCCCAAAAAGTTCACCGAGTCAGGATTTGCTCCACAACACTCAGCTGAGTGCTCACTACTCCCGCACACTTCACACCAAATTTGCTGCACTACATTCACTGGGGCTTGAGTCTGGTTCATTGTCATACTACTGAAGTGGGTGTTGAGTTGATTCTGTAAAGCAGCTATCTGTGCAGCAGTAGCTGTAAAACCATCCACTTCTAGAACTCCTGCTGCTTTCCTTGTTCCTCCTCTTGACGAATCAGCATTCCACTTCGGATTTCCCTGCGAAATACGATTTAACAAGGTATACAGCTCCTCATAAGTTTTCTCCAATGCTTGTCCCCCAGCTGCTGAGTCTAGCAAGATTTTTGTGTGGGGTTCCAAACCCTTTATAAAAGTGTGCACCAGCACATCATTGGATTGATGATGATGTGGACAATCCCGCAACATGGACTTGAATCTCTCCTAAGCCTGATATAGATTCTCCCCCTCTCTCTGTTTAAAACTTAGAATTTGACTTCTAAGTCTTGCTGTTTTACCAGATGGAAAAAATCGTATCAAGAATTTCCTTGAAAGATCATCCCACGTAGTAATAGAATTAGGTGGCTCAGCTTTCAACCACCTCTTGGCTTCTCCCAATAGTTAGAATGGGAACAATGTAAGTCTGACATAAATTGATGACACTCCAGCGGGGATGTAAGTGTCACTTATCTCCAAAAAATTTTGGAGATGCTGCTGTGGATCCTCATGAGGTAGACCTGTGAGCTGCCCGCTGGTGTGCAACAATTGCACCATGTTTTGTTTGAGCTCGAACCTCCCTCCTGGCTCAGGTTTGCGGATGCTAGATGTGACATTTTTAGCATGTGGGATTTCCACCTCGCGAACCGGCCTAGCTGCCATCTCCTCGGGCACTAACATTGCCCCTACTACTGGTGGATTCTGTTGTTGCTCCATGATTGTTTGTCTGAGCAACTGCAACTTTTTCTCTAGAGCATCTCTCCACTGACGATGAAATTGTCTTTCAGGCTCTAAATATGAGTCCACCAGCTCCTTGTCTCTTGCCAGTGTTCAACAGAGATTATATCTGCGAAATACAGGCTAAGACAAAGTTGTCAACACTAAGAAAAAAAATATAGTAAATTTACACTTAAGAAATATTCACCAATTGCCAGTCCCCAGCAACGACGCCAAAAACTTGTTCGCATTTTTCTTTGGGGTATTTAACTACACGCAAGTGCACGTGGTCGAACAAGTAGTAAAGTGGCTTATGTAAGCCAAGTATCGATCCCACAGGGACTGGGATAAGGGAACAAACTACTTAAGTGTTACTATACTTTAACTCTAAAAATGAAGACAACAGTGCAAAGAAGAGTTTGATATATTTTGATTTCTAATTGTATGCTAAGTCTAAAACGAATATCTAATGTGAGTCTGAACTATGAATGTGAGCATGCTGAGGCTAAATGAACATGTATAGAAACTAATTATCGATACAATTTTTGGTTAATCTTCCCTCCGGTTGCTAGTCAAGAATTATTTCCAATGGATTAAAACTCTCGTATTTAACCCAACTTAAGAATCATGAATCGTCCACCTACATTTATGTGATTAAACGAAATTCATGTTCTAGCCATACAAAACCGATTCCTTAATTGACTAATACGACTTTCAGGTATATTTCTATCCTGAAGGTAAATCAATTCTCAATTTTCCCAAACTAAGAAAAGATCATATCCAATTGATTCACAACTTTCCAATTTCTTGCTCTCTCGAGTGAAACCGGACTTTTTAGATATACATTAACGTTGGCCCCACATCAATGCAGTAAGAACAAGAATCAATAGAACAACCATGGAAGAAAAGATGAAAAACTCAACTGATCAATAACTACATTTCAATACAATTGTTCTTAACCTCAGCAAGAATAGGAATTAGCCACTCATTTGTGGATTAAACATCGTTAAATCAGTGTTAAACATACAAGCAATTGAATTAAAGAAGAACGAGATAGAGAAAAACCCTGATAATTTCGTATCCTCAACTTCCTGTAACCCACGTTCTTGCTCCACCAAGTAAGAATAAATAAAAATGAAACTAAGTGTTCTATTTATAGTAGTGGGAATTTTTCCCGGAATAACAAGCAATGTGTCACGGAGTGCATCGCGGAGCACTGCCTCCGTGACACGCAACTGACACGGACCCTTACTGGTAATTGAGTGTCATGGTAATAAGGCCCAACGTGGCATGGCGTGCAACGCGGGGCTACCAACGTGCCACAGCCCCAACGCGCACCCTCACTGGATTTTGGCAAAAAATCCCTATCCAGGCAGAAGGCATCCGCGATGGCAGTGTGACACGGCTCCATCACCGAGCCCCTTTAATTTGTGCCTTCGAATGTTTTTTCCCTTGCTAACATCCGAGTTCAACCCCAATCTCTCCCAACACGCATTTTAGCTTCCCAAAATTACATTTCACCTGCAAAACAACGCTAATCATGTTGGTTAGTATAGATTCACATTTTATTACCAATCACATGAGAATGTATAAACATTGATAGATAAACAAGGCTAAAATGACACCTTTGAGTATCACTTGGGCATATAGCTGGAGCCCAAAATATCAGGCCTAGAGGAGGACTTCCGAGAGACACAGATCCCAATCCCAAGAAGCTGAATGCAGTGACCACAAGGAGTAGTTTGCAGCTGAAAGAGGTGGAACCAGAAAGACCACCTCAACAATCGGGAGCAGTAGAAGTTGAGAGGGAGCAAAGTGATGAGAGGGGGAAGAAAAAGGAAGCTGAATCAGAAAGACCACAACCCCCGTTCCCTCAAAGATTAAAGAAACACAAGGAGGAGGCGTGTTTCAAGAAATTCATGGAGGTGCTGAAACAGGTACGTATTAACTTACCTCTTGTTGATGTTTTGCAGGGAGTGACAAAATATGCAAAGTACATAAAGGACATCGTGGCAAACAAAAGTCGGTTGACTGAGTATGCTATGGTAGCTCTCACGGAGGAGTGCACTTCCCGGATACAAAACCGACTGCCCACAAAGCTCAAACATCCTTGGAGCTTTACTATACAATTTACAATTGGGCAGAGTATCCGAGCTCGAGGATTATGTGATTTGGGAGCGAGCATTAATTTGATGCCGTCATCGGTATTCAAGAAGTTGGGTTTAGGGAGTCCTAGACCAACAACAGTGATCGTACAACTAGCGGATCGGTCCTTAGCCAGACCTGATGTCATTGTGGAGGATGTGCTGGTGCAAGTGGGCTCCCTTATCTTCCCGGTAGATTTCGTCGTGCTGGATTTTGAGCCAGACGCGGAAGTCCCATTTATTTTGGGACGTCCTTTCTTGGCGACCGGGAAAGCGCTAATTGATGTAGCTGCAGGGCAGCTAACCATGCGGGCACACGACAAGGTGGAAGTGTTTGATGTATATAAGGACCCCAAGCTCCCGACTGTGTACGAGGAACTCTCGGTGATCAACGTGATTGATCGAGGTGATGATGCTCAGATAGTTGAATCATGAGAGTTAATGGGAAAACCACCGGAGAGATGTAAGCACTATTGGGGTGAGGACGGTGGTCGAGAGAAAACGTCTGTCACCCTAGAAGATGACTGAGCTGAATGACGTTGAGCCGCGACGGTAAACTGGCGCTGCACGGGAGGCAACCCCTGAAATTTTTCTTTGTAAATTGTGAATAGATTTCTTTTTCTTTTTCTTGATTAACAACAAAATTTTTAGTTTTTATTTTTGTTTTTATTTTTATTTTGAGTGAAACCTATAATTCTAACCAATTTCTTGCCGTAAGATGAATTTCAGGTTCAACGGAGGATAAATGTGCAAGTGATCGCAAAGGAAAATTCAAGGTATGAAAAATAATAAAACGTGGCAAAACAGTGAGCTAGGGTGATGGCTCCATGTCACGGAGGAGGGCCTCCGTGCTACGCTCCGTGACACATTGAGGTGTAAATCTGGAATTTTAAAAAATTCCATAACACCCTCGCGACAGCTCCGTGTCACGGAGGGCATGCTCCGCGTTACCCTCCATGACACGTTGCAGTGTATATCGCGACGGGTCACACCGGCTCGTCGGGTGACCCGCGCGAATTTACCACTTTTAAACCCCGATTCCCCCTCAATTTTCCTTATTTCTCACACACTCCGCGACCAACCTCCCTAAAACCCCTCCCCTCTCAACGTGACACGGAGTTAGGCCAAGAATTTCATCGAGTTTTCTTCAATTCTTTGAATTCAAGGTATGTTCTTCAATTCCATCTCATTTCTTGTCGATTTTCTTCGATATTGAACATGTGATATGAGCTAAACTATCCCTAAGTAGAAAATTAAGCGTAAATTCAATTGAATTATTGTTGATGGATGTTCGGAGTATCATTGTGATTGCTTGACCTCGTTAATTGCAGAATTTAATCAAATTTTTGATACAGTCATAGCTAGGGCTTGCTTTTGAGTTTGAAGTGGAAAAATTTAGTGAACTAGTGAAATTCATGATGGGTTGTACATGTTGAGTGAGATGAGTCGATGTGCTAACTGTTACTATGCTAAAAGACCGACGGATTCTCGAGTGAAGGAAATATTGGAATTTGCAAGAATTGGGTGAATTGTATAGGTTCATGTAGATAAATTCTTTTTGTTTTCGTTTCTTTGTTTCTCCTTGCTAAGTGTGATGGGATAAAATGTTATCGATGGTAATGATTGTGGTTAGCTGTACGAAGTCTGAGTAGTACATAGAATATATACCGTCGAATTCTCCAAATGCACTAAGCATATTTGTTATGTTCTGTTGGTTGTTTGTGTAAATAAGAACGATCTTGCCTTAATGTTGTAATTTTGGCTAAGGACTAAGTGTGGGGTAGCCTAGCTTAACCCAACCTTAGTCGAAGAAAATTTTAGTTGGCTTAACATTGATCTTGTCTATTTGGGTTGACAGGAAAAATGGCAAGCAGGCAGGACAAGGGAAAAGGCGCATCAACATCTGGCGCCGGCAGAAAAAGAATCAGACTGGGCACAGCGGTCCCAGCAGCACCAGCGGTTCCACGCGGCCAACACTATTAATATGGAACTAGGTGGGTGACTGAGGAGGGGAAGAAGTGGTACGGAAAGCACAAGGAGAGCAAGTACTTCCCCGAGGAACACATAACAAGGGAACCGTTGGCATAGGAGTTCCCCAGGATTGTCCAGAGGATCGAGGCAGCTGGGCTGAACTTCATTTTTGAAGAGCCCAAGGAATGCAATTTGCACTTGATTCGGGAATTCTACGCCAACTGGAACCCGACTCTTAGAAGTCACACCATCAAAATAAGGGGGCAAATAGTCACTTTTGAGCCCCACCACCTCAATGCTATCTTAGGGGCGCGGGACACAGACGCCCACGTGCTTCGACAACTGAATATCACTCCACCATATGCGGACATCAGACGCACTTTGTGTGGAACCTGATCGACGGCTAGGTGGAGCAGACATAAGGAGAGGGGCTACCATCAGACGTTGCCCTACTCACAAATGAACAGGGAAGCCAGGATATGGCTTAAGATCATGTATTCCTGCCTAATCCCAGGGGTGCATATGACGGATGTAACCCGGGATCGTGTATTCTTGTTGTACGCCCTGATGAAAGGGTTGGAGATCAATATGGGGGCGATGATTATTTCCGCCATGAAGAGAGCCCGGTTGCATCAGGAGCACAGATACGGATTTGGTGGATTACTCACCACATTCCTGAGGGTCCTGGACATTGAGGAAGAGGCCCTTGACTATATCCCGCAGATGGAGCGGCGGGCCTTAGATGTCACCAAAACTAAGGCTCCCGACACCACCCACGGGCCAGTGCTTACAGTAGCCGAGCGACATGCTTGGGATGATCAGTACATGGCTCGCATGTACGGGATGCAGATGCTCCAGCTGCGGATAGGCGGGAGGCCGGCAACAGAGAATGAGTTATGGCAGCTCGAGCTAGACTACCCTTTTGGCGAAAATACCACGGCTCTATGCCGAGTGGGGCCAGCTTTTGTAGAGCCCACGGATGATGATGTCCCCATAGATAAGGAGACACGTCGTGAGGACTCCGATGTGGAGTCCGATGATGACGATGAGGGTGATTCAGACATGGGAGATGAAGCAGCAGCACCTGATGAAGAAGTGGAGTATTTTGATTGATCAGGGAGTTCCACCACCCAATTTTTGTACTATTTTAATTTCTGTGAACACTGGGGACAATGTTCGATATAAGTGTGGGGTGGGAGTAGTTAGGTGCTAGTTGTGTTGTTGTGTATGTTATGTTCTGTTTTTGTGCCTGAAGAAGACTTTTGTGACCCTGTGATTTGTGATTGTGAAGTTGTTGTTCTGTATTGTAATTAAATGTGAAACTGTTGTGTGCTGTTGAATATTTTGCTAGCTGATTTTGTACATATTTGGTTTTTATCGAAATGATCGATATTTTTAAATTAATTTTTTTAAATTCTTGGGTTTCTCAACGTTTGTTTTCGGTTCTTTTACCAAGAATGGTCCCATTGAACCGAAGTCCTAGTTAGTGACCGTTCCCTATGATGGATGGATGACGACCGTCTTCAGGGAAATGTAGTCATTAGGAGTAGATTTTTCATTTATTTTTCAATTGTTTTCTTTTGTGGGTTACATCCCAAAACCTGTAGTTACTTTATGGTTGCGGAATCCTGGTTGTGTGTCGTACATGATATTTGAAATGCAAAGGTGATTCGTATGAAAGCATGCAACTTTGTAAATATGTTGAGATACCTAGGCCATAGAGTCGATTCAGTGTGATTGAGGCTTAATGTTCGAATTCTTGTAATTAGCTGATTGAAGAGTCTGTGAATACGTCTTGAATTGAGCATGTGCAATAAGTGTGAAGTGAGGTTTTGTTTATTCCATGCTATTGTGAAGTGTCTAGAACTTGCCTGGTGTGTGTACTAAACGAAATTAAGGAGGTGTATTGTAGGAAAGGACGTAGGCATTTCTTTGTGTTAACCGAAAGTTTCTCTGTTTCATTATTGCACCCACCTTGAATGTACAACCTAGTTAGCCCGTTGAGCCTTTAGCCTATTATTTTTTTCTTGGGTCAAAATGTGTAAACCGAGCTTTACCCCTTCTTTTCATTAGCCGTAAATTGATCCAAAAACTTTTAAGCACTTAAGAAGAGAAAAGAATTTTCCCGAAGTGTCAAAGAGTGAGAATGGTGAAAAGAAAAGTAAAGCAGAGTGATGAAAGGAAAGAAAAGGTTGAAGGTGCACTTGTTATAAATAAAATATAATGAAGGTGTCTGAATAATCTTTGTTATCAAGTCAAGTGTGCTTAAGTATATGGGCCAAACTAAAGACAGACTTCAAGAATGGGAGGATGAAGGAAGAAACAATGGCCATGAGTTTTATGGGATGTATTGAAAAGGCGCTTAAGGATGCTAGTGGCTATTATTGGCTAGCCCAATATTTACTAGTTCCGTAGCTTACATTACAACCCGTTAAAGTCCTACGTGATCCTACATCACATTTCCTTATATTAGTGGAGTAATACACTAAGGGCAAGCCTATGGTTCATGACATGATGCATGTGAATTCTTTTGGGAGAGAGAGTGACATTGTGTTTATGTGCCCCTGCATGTAACCGTTAGAGTTCATGTGATTAAAAAGGGAAAATTTTCTTGCATTGTGAGGGCACATGCTTGATGAGAGATTAATTTTCGTGTCGTATATCTTGATCAGCTGATTTGCATGAGTTTGCCAATATCGAGAGTCGATTCTTAAGTGTAGGAGGTCTTGATGTGTTGAAGGTCATTGCATTGATAGGACCATGCATGTTTTCTTGATGATTTGCTGTATTGAAAAATCGGTATGACCGTAGCCTGAATTGTCGAACAAAAGTAGCCAGGATGGGGTGTAAATTGCATGAGGTGTAAGATTGTTGTTCGGGGACGAAGAAGGAGTTAAGTGTGGGGTAAGTGATCTTGGGTAAATTTATGTGCCCAAGTGATACTCAAATGTGTCATTTTAACCTTGTTTATCTATCAATGATTATACATTCTCATGTGATTTATAATAAAATGTGAATTTATACTAACCAACATGATTAGCGTTATTTGGCAGGTGAAATGTAATTTTGGGAAGCTAAAATGCGTGTTGGGGAAGATCAGGGATGGACTCGGATGATTAGCAAAGGACAAAGCATTGGAAGGCAAGAATTAAAGGGGCTCTGCGATGGAGCCGTGTCACGCTACCATCGTGGAGGCCTTCTGCCTGGCTAGGGAATTTTTCGCCAAATTCCAGTGTGGGTGCGCGTTGGGGCCGTGGCACGTTGTCCTAGCCCTACGTTGCACGCCGTGCCACGTTGGGCTTTATTACCTGGACAGTCTATTTCCAGTGAGGCTCCGCGTCTGTGGTGTGTCACGGAGGCACTGCTCCACGATGCACTCCGTGACACGTTGCTTGTTATTCCGGGAAAAATTCCCACTAGTATAAATAGAACACTTAAGTTCATTTTTCAATATTCTGACTTGGTGGAGCAAGAACGTGGGTTACAGGCAGTTGAGGGGACGAAATTATCAGGGTTTTTCTCTATCTCCTTCTTCTTTAATTCAATTGCTTGTATGTTTAACACTCATTTAACGATGTTTAATCCACAAATGAGTGGCTAATTCCTATTCTTGCTGAGGTTAAGAATAATTGTATTGAAATGTGATTGTTGATCAATTTGGTTTTTCATCTTTTCTTCCATGGTTGTTCTATTGATTCTTGTTCTTACTTCATTAATGTGTGGCCTATATTAATGTACATCTAAAAAGTCTGGTTCACTTGAGAGAGCAAGAAATTGGAAAGTTGTGAATCAATAGGATATGATCTTTTCTTGGTTTGGGAAAATTGAGAATTGATTTACCTTCAGGATAGAAATATACCGGAAGGTCGTATTAGTCAATTAAGGAACTGGTTTTGTATGGCTAGAACATGAATTTCATTTAATCACAGAAATGTAGGTGGACGGTTCATGATTCTTAAGTTGGGTTAAATACGAGAGTTTTAATCCATTGGCAATAGTTCTTGACTAGCAACCGGAGGAAAAGTTAACCAAATTATATCGATAATTTATTTCCTTACATGTTCGTTTAACCTCAACATGCTCACATTCATAGTTCAGACTCAAATTATATAATCTTTGTAGACTGAGGATAAAATTAGAAATCAAAATATATCAAACTCTTCATTGCACTGTTGTCTTCATTTTTAGAATCAATATAGTAACACTTAAGTAATTTGTTACCTCATCCCAGTCCCTGTGGGATCGATACTTGGCTTACTTAAGCCACTTTACTACTTGTTTGTCCACGTGCACTTGCGTGTAGTTATACACCCATATAACAAACGCCGAACATATGTATTTAATTATGTGTTTGTCTATGAATATAAATTATAATCTTAAAACCATGAGAGACTAAAACCTCCACAACTAGGGGTTGTGGGAACCATGATGGATTAACAAACTAGGGTTGCATGAAAGTGATTCAAAACCAATGCGAAAAGCTTGTATTGTATTCTCTTTATCTTTAAACACATATTAATGGTGTACAATGTTAGGACTTGCCTGAATTTTTTACTTTCTTGAGCCTAGAGAGGTAAAGATTAGTAAAAGAGAGTTACAATAAAGTCTGAATCTTTATGATCATTGTATTAACTAGAGCTGTGGCCACAGGATAGATAAATTTGTAACATATTGATAATGGTTAGTTTGAAATCTCTTATGAGACCAGACCCGGTGATTGAGTATATTCATCTAATAGGGATGAACAAGTCGTCTGGACGAATCCTAGTTATCAGTTCTACAAGTAAGTATTAGGATTGATCACGTGTGTATACCCGAAGTAGTTATGGACCTATGGAGAACACTTACCCTAGTTGTTTGCGAATCGTTATATTAATCACAATTATAATCTATTTTTGATATTATTTTCTTTGAAACCCCCCATTTTTGAGATAAGTCACCAATAAGTTAAATTATTGGTATTAATCTAGATCTTACCCTATTCCCTGTGGGTTTGACCCCAGTCTCTTAGTTCAGTTATTTATTGACAACGACCGCTTTTGTCAGGAAGTGTGAGTTTGAGTGTTATCAAAAAGTGGCGATGTTGCTAGGGAATACGGCTAAGATTAGATTTATTTCTTGTATTTGACTTTGGTTGTTTTTCCTAAATTACTTTTTCTTTTTCTTTTTGGATATCCACAAGTTGTTTCTTGGTGAACGTCAAGTCCTCGTCGGACTGGAAACCCCCTGATTCTGCTGGATCTCGAACTGGAATGAACACTGCGTAAGATGGAGAACCAAGAGCAGAGAGATGCCCGTATGCGGAAAAAGCTAGGCAAGCCGTGCTAGCTCGGCAAGATGTACTTTAGGATGCAGATGATGCTTGAGATAAAGTCGTGAATTGTAACGACTCTAGCCCAACACTGTGAAGTATTTCCTTCTCTTGGGCTGAAACCCATCACAGATTTGTCCCTTCGTGTTTTCAACCCAAAAGGCGCCTCACAGTACTAGGTCCATTTCCTTTATTAAATAGCCTAGGACTCTCCCTCTCTTTTTCGACGTGGGATTTGCCTAATTGAGCCAGGTTTCTCTACTAGCATTGTCCCTGCACTCACCCCCCGTAGGGACTCAGCGTCCTTGCTGAGGTTTGCCCCACCACCATAATCGTCGAGAGCCGGCTCAGATACCACTATAACAACCCTAGCCCAACACTATGAAGTATTTTCTGCTCTTGGGACAAAGCCCATCACGGATTTCTCCCTTCGGCTTTTCAACCCAAAAGACACCTCAAAATATTAGGTCCAGTTCTTTTACCAAATAGCGCAGGACTCTCCCTCTCTTTTTCGATTTGGAATTTGTCTAAGTGAGCCAGGTTTTTCTACTAGCTCTATCCCTGCACTCATCCCCCGTAGGGTCTCAGCATCCTCGCTAAGGTTTGCCCCACCACCATACTAGACGAGAGTCGGCTCCGACACCACTATAACAACCCTAGCCCAACACTGTGAACTATTGTCCGCTCTTGGGCCGAAACCCATCACAGATTTGTCCCTTCGGGTTTTCAACCCAAAAGGCGCCTCACAGTATTAGGTCCAGTTCCTTTACTAAATAGCCCAGGACTCTACCTCTCTTTTCCAATGTGGGATTTTCCTAAGTGAGCCAGGTTTCTCTACTAGTGTTGTCCCTGCACTCACTCCCCATAGGGACTTATCTTCTCGCTGAGGTTTGCCCCACCACCGTACTAGTCGAGAGTCGACTTTTATACCACTGTAATGACCCTAGCCCAACAATGTGAAGTATTGTCCTCTCTTGAACCTAGACCAACATTGTGAAGAGCGGACATTACTTCATAGTGTTGGGCTAGGGTCATTATTTGTGTATCAGAGCTGACTCTCGACTAGTACGGTGGTGGGGCAAACCTCGGCGAGGACGCTGAGTCCCTACGTGGGGTGAGTGCAGGGACAACGCTAGTAGAGAAACCTGGATCACTTAGGCAAATCCCACATCAAAAAAGAGAGGGAGAGTCCTGGCTATTAGTAAAGGAACTGGACGTAATACTGTGAGGCATCTTTTTGGTTGAAAACCCGAAGGGAGGAATCCGTGATGGGCTTCGGCCCAAGAGTGGACAATACTTCATAGTGTTGGGCTAGGGTCGTTACATGAATGCTGGTTGACATTGGTGGGGAAACAGAGACCAAAGATATGCCCCTCAGTACTTCGATGAAGATGACTCGTACATTGATGAATTCAGGTCAACCGGAGCCATTATACCACCACCACCGCCTGCTGGGGCCAAATTTGATATCACTACCACCATGATTCAGTTATTGAACATGAAAGGGGTGTTTAGTACTCATGCTGCTGATGATGCCTACCTGCACCTAATGAACTTCGTGTAATATGTAAGGCGTATAGGTTGCCTGGAGTCATCCAAGATGCTATAAGGCTAAGGCTCTTCCCCTTCTCTCTGTCTGGGGAGGCCACATTATGGTTATCGAAGTTGCCCAACGACTCCATTACCAACTGTAGGGAGCTCAAGAAATCCTTCTTAGAGAGATTTTTTCTACCTTCTAGGAGGTCATAGCTTAAGGATGAGATCTACAATTTCCGACAATTATAGACTAAGGAACTACATAATACTTGGTTGAGGGCCAAAAAGAAGTTGACCAAGTGACTAAACCACAAAATTCCTGATGACAGTGTATTGTAGATTTTCTATTGATCGTTGAACAATAGTACAAAAGCAGTAGCATACAAGTGGCGGGAGGAGCACAGATAAGTCACACATGGGAGCAAGCCGCTACTATTCTTGACAGGGTGAGAAAAACAAATAGAGCATGGCACACCCGGGAAGTAGAAGCAGCAGCCGGTACATTTGTTATTGGTTTAATTACAGACCAACGTAGGAAAGAAGAGCGTGACCAAGAATTAGCTCATATGCGCACATTATTGGATTTACTTACTAAGCACATCATGGGAGCTGGAGCTAGAAAGGTGAACGTAGTTGGGACATAGGGACAGGAGCTAGGGCCAGACCACTCAGATTCCAAGAAGGAGGCAAACTTCTTGGACAACTAGGTAGCAAGTTTCTGAGCCAAAGCCTAAGGGTCTGGGCAAGACACTTAGCGCCAAGGTTCTAAAAACCAAGGTTAGAACCAATATAGAGACAACTATAACCGGAATGGATACAGAGATAGAAGCCAAGGTCGTGAGCGAGATTAGAGAAGGAATGATGGTTACCGCAATGACTGAGCTGGATTGTACATGCCTCCTAATGCACATGAGGGGGGAGGCTGGACAGTCGAAGTTAGAGAGCATGATGGCTGAGATGCTAAAGAAGGTGAATTCCATAAATGATTAGTTGAAAGACATCCGTAAGATATATCAAGCATGGGTCAGAGAGCGGAGTCACATGTGACGGCTATCAAGCAGATTGAACAGCAGCTAGGGCAACTTTCAACATCTATGAACCCTAGGAAAAAGGGTACAGTACCTAGAAACACAGTGCAGGATCCAAAGAATGATGGTCACTGTATGGCTGTGATGACTACAAGTGGAGAGACTACGGTTGAACCCCCCCCCCTACTGGTTGTAGTTTAAAGGAAGAAAGAGAGCATGAATAAAGATGAAGAGGATGTTGCTGAGAAGGAACATATTGAGAATGCTGAGTTGATTGAGGCTCCAAATGGTGATAATAGGCCTAAAGCTGAAAAAGGAGCCACACAAATTTATAAGGCTATTCCACAACCACCACCACCATTCCCCCAAAGAATGAAGAAGATGGCGGAGAATGGAAAGTTTTAGAAATTCTTGTCAATGCTTGAATAGTTATCTGTAAACATACCATTGGTTGAGGCATTGGAATAGATGCCGGGATATGCCAAGTTCATGATGGACCTTGTGACAAAGAAGAGGTCCGTGAGCTATGAGCCCATTGATAATGTACACCATTACAGTGCTATAGCTTCACGGGTCTTAGCCCAAAAGAAGGAATATCCAAGTGCTTTTACTATTCCATGCACAATTGGAGATGTTGAGTTTGGAAGGGAACTTTGTGATTTTGGGAGCAAGCATCAATCTGATGCCACTGGCTATGTTTAAGCAGCTGGTCTTGGGAGGCCCCACACCGACTACCATGCGACTGTTGATGGCCGATAGAACTATGAAAAAGCCTATGCGGATCCTGTTCGACGTGCTTGTCAAAGTTGATAGATTTATATTCCTAGAAGACTATGCGATCCTTGATTGCGAGGTTGATTTTGAGGTCCCCATCATTCTGGGGCACCATTCCTTGCCACTTGGAGGACCTTAATAGTGTGGAGGCTGGCTAGTTGAAGTTCAAACTCAATAAAGAAAAGGTCACCTTCAACATCTGCCGGTCAATGAATTAACCGAAAGAATATAGAGTTGTTTCAACAATAGAAGATGAATTTGAGTTCCTTGACGAAGTCTGAGTAGTCAAGAGACTTGTGTCATGTCGCGACGATAAATCAGGCATTTCTTGGGAGGAAACCAAAGTGGTGGTTTGGTGAATACTGAGTAAGAGAACCACCTGCATCGTGTCGCAATGTTAAACCAAACGCGTCTTAGGAGGCAACCCACGTTAATTACCTAATGTGTTTAGTGTGCAGTGGAGACAAAAACAGGTGGTAGAAAAATTACTGAATAGGCAGGTGCTATGGTTCTCAGTACGACACGTGAGAGGGTTGTACGAGTCGTAACACAAGTCATGGTCAGAATTAGAGATGTACTTCAGTGCATGAGTTCAGGGAACGATTGGTCCTATGACTCGTAACTTTATTGTATGGGTCGTAGTACTCACTTTGGCTATGAACTATCCAAGGCATGGACCGCAATGAAAGGCAAAGACCTACAAGTCATAGTATGAATCTTAACCCAGTTGTATGAATCGTAAGATGCGCTCATAGGTTCACATATAAGTCTCTTAATCTCTCTAGTACGGGTCCAAGGGACAAGAAGTAGGATCTTTCTACAACTTGTGGTACGAGTCATGATAGGTCAAAAATTTTAAAATCTACTAGACTTAGCCCAGATTCTTAAAAATCGACCCTAGGACCTGTATAAGCCTAAACGAATCGTACTACTCTCCCACACTCACTAACCCTAAACTCACGACTCCCTCACACTCCTAACTCATCACTAAGAATCAGCAAACAAGTTCTAGCTCAAGATTACATTGAAAACCCATAATTAAAACCCTATTCTTGATTCACAGTTGAAGTATCAACATTCAAGTAAGTGTATTGCATTGAAATTGATAGATATAAGTTGTATACTTGACTTAAATTCGCTAAACCCCATGAGAGTCCTATCATTGCATGAAAAATCAGAAAGGACATTGACTAGGGGCATAACCGAGCTGTGTGCGACTGGGTAGGATCTCAAACTGTATTAAATTGTGTATTGAATAGTTAAAAATTGAGTTACGGGTCATGATTAAAAAGGGGAGGAATAAGTAGTTGTAAAACTGGTTAAATGCATGCCTAGAGCTGGGGAGTTCTTAGTGCCCAATCTTAAAATAAAACCCCTTGCAAACTGAACCAAAATTGAGGTAGGGACAGGCTTCAAAAGCCTTCGTATGACTCGTGGTTTCATAGTAAGACTCGTAGGATGGTTCATTGGGACTGTCCCAAGAAAAATTTGAAACTAATCACAAGGTTCAAATCCTAATAAGGCTCGTGGTTTACTGCTATGAGTTGTACCTAGCAGTCATACCAAGAATCTAAAAAGGGTCAAGTCAACAAGTGATAGTACTATCCTTCCTATGACTCGTGGACTCGACTTACGGGTCGTACCACGAGTCCTGGAAAAATACAAAAAAAATTCATCTAAAGGGGAATTCTCATGTGACTTGTGGTACGGAACGTACCTTCATGGTACGAGTCATACCTCAGAGGCGTGACACTGACATGAGATATTATGGGTTTCAGTACGAATCTACCTCCAAGGTACGACCCGTACTTTTGACCTATGATAAATTACAGAGGAATTTGTTCTTGCTTTTTTTTCTTAGATATGGAATTCTAACCCTTTTTCTCCACAGGAACAATGACATTGAAGTGCAAAACATCAAAGGAAACTGCAAGGAGGACATTACTTGATGATACCTTTGAGTCTGATGAAGCATAAAGCTCCGCTAGTTGTTCAGTAGAGGAGTACAGGGTCGACACATCAGACACTGAAGGGACTCGAACCTCTAGGGTGAAGGCCAAAGCCCAAGTCATGGCGGCTACTGCAACATCTGGTGGTGCTCTCCAGTCTGAGGAGGGAGCTGAGGAAAGAGCTCAAGAGTTAGGAAGCAGCTCTAATAAAGAAGGGGGGTCCAAGGAGACTCAATCCGGAGATGCAAGAAGCAGTGCTAGATCAGAGGAGGAGGCACCTAATGCTGAGCAGGAGCAGAATCTGCCTAGGGAGAACCACACTATTCGGTGGAGAGTACCAAGAGCCCAAGAGATATATGAACAGGGCGCTGCTCTTGCCGCCAAAAACAAACCTAGGCGGAGCATTCAAGAAGAGTTGCAGATCCTCACAAATTCATTGAACAAGGTGGAAGAGATGAAGTGAATATTTAGCTTCTACAGAATCGAGTGGATGGCTAGGGCCCCAGAACAATACACTCCAGAAACTTTTCGGGAGTTCTACACCAACTATTTGGCAACCATGGAGCAGAAGGTGAAAGAGGGGTAGAGAATGAAAGGTCAGCCCAAGATAGAGAGCGTCCTAGTAGAGGCCGAGAGGTTGGTATATCCGAGTTCACTATTTATCGGATATTATATGGGCCCCAGTTCATCCCACCACATGCTATTCCAGAATATGAATACTGGGTGGAGGTGTTGAAACAGATCAAGCAGCTTGGCTATGATGAGAGAAGGAGGCAAATACAATGGTTGTCTAGTGCGATAGCTAAGGATAAAGAAGAGATAGAGTGTGTCACTAGTGGCAAGAAGGTCATGAAGAATTCCTAAATTTCATAGCAAAGACCTGCTAGACATTAGTGCGCCACCGGTGGTTAATGACAATACCTACGGCGTGGATAGAGCAACTTTGGTGGCCTGTATCATGTCTAGATGCCCTATCAACATTCTGAGGGTCATTGAAGAGGAGATGCGAGATCGGGCTATAGGATTGAGTACTACCATCCCATTCCTGAGTCTCATTTTTCGATTATGCATGGAGGCAGGCATGAAAGTGCACTAAGGTGGGGAGCACCTGATTGGAGAAAGCAGATCACTGACATTGTACTAATCTGGGATGTGATGAGCACGTTAAGTCGGGCTCGACTTTCCACCGTAGTTTCACTGACTCAGCTATTTGGGGGCGCACAGGTGAATGCCCCCACCTCACAACAGTAGGGCAGACACCGGCTATTGATGCTGGTTATTTAGACGCAACTCCCAGCACTTTTTCTATACCACCTACTAGGTTCTCGAGCCAGACGTTAACCGAGTACATCCTAGTGCCTGAGGAATTTCTCCAGAAGCTGGCCAAGAGACTGACTATAGTCAAAAGGAAGATTCAATCAATGATGAAGAATATTAAGACTTGGGTGAAGGCCATGATTCAGACAGTTGCATAGGCCCTACATGCCAGATTAGACGGGTTTGAAAGCAGATTCAATATATGCATGGCCGAGCAGACTGATACAGGCAGCCTCTGTGAGGATTTGGTGGCTCTTCGGAGCCATGTAGCTGATCTGTCATCTCAGCAGCCAGCAATCATACCAGCCCCCACTCTTCCTGACCTTGATGATGACATAGATTAGGAGCTTGATCTGGTCACCTACTGGGAGCCTACAGGAGCAAGGAAAGAAAAAGGGAAAAAGAGGTTCTCGGAAGATGTTGGAGATGACACCACAAAAAAGAAGAAGAAGAAGAGAGACAAAAGAGAACGTAGGCGGACACAATTAGAGAGACTGTACTCATGACACATACTTGTCAGAGCTGCAAGATCGAGCTAGAGGAGCAGGTACACCATGGCCCAGGCAGAGCTTGCTAGCGGCACGGACCCTTCGAGCGAGCCACATTTAGCCCTGACCATTGCAGAGGCCATAGAGACTATCGAGACTACTGAAGGGTTAGCCACTCCCCCTGTTGATCTACCAATGAGTGCACCGGCCACCACCAGCGCCACAATTGTAGCGGAGGTACATCCTCCATAGGATGACAGGAGTGCTTAGTGCACTATACGTATGTTCCCTTCCCTCAGTTCTTACATTCTATGCTTCGGGGACTAAGCATGCTTTTTAAAATTAAAAATAAGCGACGGGGTGTACTTATATTTTTGGATCTTTTATTCATCCGAGGGTTTTTCTTGGCGGGTTTTTTTCTCTGGGCATGCTATCTAGTAGAACTAGCATGGTTAGGACTTTATTTTATTATGTGATTTTTGTTTAATTAGAATGTATCTTAGGAGTACTCATCCAATAAATTGCACTAGTTTCGGAGTTGTAAAAACTTGACCCTATTTAAAAAATTTTGATGGTTAGCTGTGTACTTGTGATTGCAAGCATGATTTTTGATGATCTTTTTATGCCCTTTAATATATTAGCATGTATAGTTTTTGTTAAACCATGCATAAACCGGATTGGTTGAGTGAATGCAAGACATGTACCATGAGTGAGTGAGGTCTAATACCTAATTCGATACTGCGTAGAGGATCTAGAACTTGCCCCGTTGGTCTTTACATAGGTTTTAGGATGGTTGATTAGGAAAGGATCATAGGCCATTTTTGTTTAGCCTATTTGTATCTTAGATGACCTTACAAAAAATGATATGATTCCCTTGATCTCAATTTTGAGCCTCAAATAGACTATTTTTCTTTGATTAACCAATTAACTGTATTTATTTTTATAATGAACCTATTTTGGCCCTGGTCCTTCCTTGGATATTATGAACCTCAACATAGGAAAAATGACTAAGTTGAGGGTGACTAGAGTAGGAGTGCATAAATAGTGGGAAGGTGAAAAGGGGAGAGAAAATAAACAAAGGTGAAAAATGAGGTGTGGTGTGACAAAAGAAAAAGAAAAAAGAAAAGAAAAATTGAAAAGGAAAATACAAAAAGAGAATATGCATAAAAATCTTGAATAAACACACTACACTTATAGAAGTGCGTAAAAAGGTGAAAAGGGAGGGAAAATAGTGTAAAAAGTGCAAAGGGTGAAATAAGTGAAAAAATTGAGCCACATGTATGTAGTGCTAAGGAGGGGTTTAGTCACTTAAAAAAGATCCCATATCTACCATACCCAGTCTGAAAGCCTACATAACAAGCCAAAGCAAGTCCTATAGTGATCCTAACCTAACCATCTGACAAACTGATATAGAGAAAATAAGGGCAAGCCTATGGTATCCGATATGCTGTATTTGGAACTTCTTTGTGAGAGTGAGTCTCTCTTGTTCAGTCCTATGTTATATATTTTATTATATCTGTGAGTGGGGGACTTCATTTGCTGTGAGGGTACATTGTTTATGTTTAACTCTACCAGTGGTCTGTGTAAAAAGTATTGCGTGTGACTTGACTAACTGTTAATAGCTAGATGACATGTCTTGATCCCTGTTTATCATGTTTTGTAGTTGCTTGTAGTGCATGTTCTGATTTGTTTCACGGGAAAAGGGTCAAAGCTTCTTGAGTTAATAGTGCAAATCTTGTTTGAGGTTGCTTGTAGTATCCTAGGATTATTTTCTAGTTAAGCATCATTTTTAGTTATCTTTTCCTGAGGATATGCAAAAGTCTTAAGTTGAGGCTGTTGATGTGCTATGTGTTTACAACACTTTCGACACTTAAAATTGAGAAAATATGTCACGACCCAAGAGTACACCCAAATCATAAACACGGGACAAGGAGCCCCAAGGGACCCCAAGTCAACCCATGGCATGAGCATATAACTAACCATTCACATAAGGCGGAAGAATTAGCTTAATGATCATGAACTGAAAGAAACCTGAGACATGAAATATAAGAAACAAGAATACATGATCCAAGCATAAACAGCTGAATACTACAAATAGGTCTGAAAGCATCTAATCATAATAGAAGGGTTGAAGGGACAAGCCCCCAACATTCTGAAAACTAAAAGATAGCCAAGATCTAAACATAAAGCCCTCGAATCATGAGGACTCACCATGGAGGACTAAGAGCAGATCTGAGAGCAAGCTAGGGGCGATGTTGAACCTGAGATCCAGATCCTATATAGTGAAACGATACAACATAGAAAATATGCAGGTCAGTACTTGGAATGTACCGAGTATGCAAGGTGTGCAAAAAAATACCTAAAAACATAAGAGTTATAGGAGTGGGACATCATGATCATAAAGATTGAAATCATAAATATATCATAAGGCTCAAGGTTTCGCAAAAGCATTCATAAACCTGTCATAGTCACAATATGAGAGAAAAATATCTCATAAAACATGACTTGAGCCAAAAGAACAGAATCATAGATTCATTAAAACAATGAGGAACAATGGGATATTTCTATAACCGATATACCCTATATGAGCACACATGGAGCCCAACCTGTAAGCCTAGTCGGGAGGCCGTCCATACCTTGCCAAGGGTAGAACCATGAAAGGCGTGATATCACTCATGAAGGACCCAGGGCATAGGGGACGGTCACTGAGGAGGTCCCAAACATAACCTACGATGGCACGTAGTTCTGAGATTCAGGGCGTAACCTGGGCCCCGAACCTACTCGGTGTTAAGTACTACTCCCTAAACATGCAACATGCTTAGAAATTCATACATGACATGCATCGCTAGTTAAATTGTGATAATCATAACATGCTTGAGAATTCATAATACTAGCCATGAAATCGGGCCCGTGGGTCAGCCAAAATCATAGTTCATGAATCATAAGCGTCATGTGGGAATTGCCCCTATTTCAACTTACTTGAAAGGCTTAAATTTATAGGAAACATAATAATAATAAGATGAGTAATTGAATACATGCTTAAATTTCAAAAATTCATATCATGCTTGAGGGATCACCATAACTATGAACTTAACAAAAAACCTCATGATTTGGGCACCTATGCTTTTAGGGGTTAGATTGAGTAGAAAGAGTGAAAACAGCCCAATAATTTGAAACCTATGATTTTAGACATACTACAACAAGCTCATATAATTTTTTTGAGGAATCATGTAATTGGGTTAGGACCCATAAGAATTAGTAACTTTAAAAATAGAATTTGGAAAGAATTGGGCATGGGTAGGGACTAAACCACCCATTCAAAACCCCACATACCTAGAAACACTTGATTCTTAACTCCCCTGAAAAGCCCAAGATGAAAATTTCAAGAATTTGAAGAAGAACCCTTGGATCACCTCCTACTCCCTCCTCTAACTCTTGCAAGTATAGAATGAGACTTAACATGAAATATTTTCCCTTAAAAGACCCTGTCCCAACCTCACAACAACACAATTTAGGCCTTAGGGGTATAGGAAATTACGAGAAGGCCCTTACTAGTTCGCAGGAAATAACTGCCAGGTGACCGTAACGGGCGACTCAACGACTCATCACCTGTGACCACGAGTCGTGGTCACCTTCCATCAAGTATACTGCCTCATCCTTAATTAAATTTCCACAGGCTTGCTCACGACCTATCTCACAAGTCGTTGCGACTGGCCCCGACTCGTGGGGTCCCATCTGTTAGGTGCACTGGTCAGACGTCCCAGTAACCCTCAATCACACCCCACGAAAGACCTGACAACTCGTGGTAGCTGACCACGAGTCGTTCCACGCCCATGGGGACCTTATCTCCTCAGCCCATTCCAGCCTCCCCACGAGCCACCTGAAGACTCATGGGGTCTCCTTACAAGTCATTTAGTGACTCGTCCTGCACAGCTACAACATTTTTCCCAAATTTTTCCCATTTGACTCCCGGGTCTGATTCATGGGTTCCCGGGTGTAACAATATCTTCCCCTTGGAAACTTTCATCCATGAATGTTAGAAAAATGCAGAAAACTCAGGAACAAACAATAACCATATGCAAATACTGATCATTTAAGCCTAGGTGGAACAACTACCCCCGAAAAGAACTACATTGTTGCACTGAATTTTGACATCACATACATATACCATATCATAAAACAAAGTTGCACGCCTGAACGGAACATGAAAAACCAATTAGAGTTTTAGGGAAAAAATGATACCTCAAACTGAAACTGAGCCGGTAGGGAACAAATGGGGGTATTTAGCCATCATATCTACTTCAGCTTCCCATGTAGCTCCCTCAATATGCTGATTTCTCCATAACACCTTTACTGAAGCAACTTCCCTTTTCCTCAGCCTCTGAACCTGATGATCCAAGATTGCAACAAGAATTTCCTCATAACTGAGGCTATCCTTCACACCAACACTTTCCATCGTAACCACTAAGGCTGGACCTCCCAAGAACTTTTTCAAGAGCGATACATGAAATACGGATGAACTGAAGCTAACTCTGAAGGTAACTCTAACTCATAAGCTACTTTACCCACTCGTCTCACAATCTAGTATGGGCCAATATAGAAGGTGCTAAGTTTCCCTTTCTTTTCGAATCTCATTACTCCCTTCATGGGAGATACCTTAAAAATCACCCAATCATCAATCTTGAACTCAAGCTCTCTTCTCCTCACATACGCATAAGCCTTTTGGTGACTTTGAGCCATTTTCATCTATTCTCTTATCAACTAAACTTTCTCCATAGCCTTATGGACAAAATCTGGACCCACCAATGAAGCCTCACCGACTTCAAACCACCCAATAGGAGATCTTCACCTTTCCCCATAAAGAGCCTCGAACTGCACCAATAGTTCTTAACCTCAGCAAGAAGAGGAATTAGCCACTAATTTGTGGATTAAACATCGTTAAATGAGTGTTAAACATACAAGCAATTGAATTAAAGAAGAAGGAGATAGAGAAAAACCCTGATAATTTCGTCACCTCAATTGCCTGAAACCCACATTCTTGCTCCACCAAGTCAAAATATTGAAAAATGAACCTAAGTGTTCTATTTATACTAGTGGGAATTTTTCCTGGAATAACTAGCAACGTGTCACGGAGTGCATCACGGAGCACTGCCTCCATGACACGCCACAGACGCGGAGGTTCACTGGAAATAGACTGTCCAGGTAATAAAGCCCAACGTGGCACGGCGTTCAACGCGGGGCTAGGCCAACGTGCCACGGCCCCAACGCGCACCCTCACTGGAATTTGGCCAAAAATTCCCTCTCCAGGTAGAAGGCCTTCGCGATAGCAGCGTGACACGGCTCCATCGTGGAGCCCCTTTAATTCTTGCTGTCCAATGCTTTGTCCTTTGCTGACATCCGAGTCCAACCCCGATCTTTCCCAACACGCATTTTAGCTTCACAAAATTACATTTCAACTGCAAAACAACGCTAATCATGTTGGTTAGTATAAATTCACATTTTATTATAAATCACATGAGAATGTATCAACATTGATAGATAAACAAGGCTAAAATGACACACTTGAGTATCACTTGGGCATATAAATTTGCCCAAGATCACTTACCCCACACTTAAATCCTTGTTCATCCCCGAACAACAATCTTACACCTCATGCAATTTACACCCCATCCTGGCTACTTTGGTTCGACAATTCAGGCTACGGTCATACCGATTTTTCAATACAGCAAATCATCAAGAAAACACGCATGGTCCTATCAATGCAATGACCTTCAACACATCAAGACCTCCTAGACTTAAGAATTGACTCTCGATATTGGAAAACTCATGCAAATCAGCTGATCAAGATATCCGACACTAAAATTAATCTCTCATCAAGCATGTGCCTTCACAATGCAAGAGAATTTTCCCCCTTTTTTTTAATCACATGAACTCTAACGGTTACATGCAGGGGCATATAAACACAATGTCACTCTCTCTCCCAAAAGAATTCACATGCATCATGTCATGAACCATAGGCTTGCCCTTAGTATATTACTCCACTAATATAAGGAAATGTGGTGTAGGATCACGTAGGACTTTAACGGGTTGTAATGTAAGCTACGGAACTAGTAAATATTGGGCTAGCCAATAATAGCCACTAGCATCCTTAAGTGCCTTTTCAATACATCCCATCAAACTCATGGGCATTGTTTCTTCCTTCATCCTCCCATTCTTGAAATCTGTCTTTAGTTTGGCCCATATCTTATTAAGCACACTAGACTCGATAACAAAGATTATTCAGACACCTTCATTATATTTTATTTATAACAAGTGCACCTTCAACTTTTTCTTTTCTTTCATCACTCTGCTTTTCTTTTCTTTTCACCATTCTCACTCTTTGACACTTTGGGAAAATTATATTCTCTTCTTAAGCGCTTAAGAGTTTTGGATCAAATTCACGGCTAATGAAAAGAAGGGGTAAAGCTCGGTTTACACAGTTTTGACACAAGAAAAAAATAATAGGCTAAAGGCTCAACGGGCTAACTAGGGTGTACATTCAGGGTGGGTACAATAATGAAACAGAGAAACTTTCGATTAACACAAAGAAATTCCTACATCCTTTCCTACAATACACCTCCTTAATTTCGTTTCGCACACACACCAGGAAAGTTCTAGACACTTCACAATGGCGTGGAATAAACAAAACCACACTTCACACTTATTGCACATGCTCAATTCAAGACGTATTCACAGACTCTTCAATCAGCGAATTACAAGAATTCAAACATTAAGCCTCAATCACATTGAATCGACTCTATGGCCTAGGTATCTCAACATATTTACAAAGTTGCATGCTTTTATATGAATCACCTTTGCATTTCAAATATCATGTACGACACGCAACCAGAATTCCGCAACCATAAAGTAACTACAGGTTTTGGGATGCAACCCACAAAAGAAAACAACTGAAAAATAAATGAAAAAATCTACTCCAAACGACTACATTTCCCTTAAGACGGTCGTCATCCATCCATCATAGGGAACGGTCACTAACTAGGACTTCGGTTCAATGGGACCATTTTCGGTAAAAGAACCAAAAACAAACGCCGAGAAACCCTAGAATTTTAACAAAATAATTTAAAAATATCGATCATTTTGATAAAAACAAAAATATGTACAAAATCAGCTAGCAACATTCAGCAACACACAACAGTTTCACATTTAATTACAATACAGAACAAAAACTTCACAATCACAAATCACAGAGTCACAAAAGTTTTCATCAGCCACAACAAAACAGAACATACGCAAGAACACAACCAGCACCTAACTACTCCCACCCCACACTGATATCGAACACTATCCCCAGTGTTCACAGAAATTAAAATAGCACAAAAATTGGGTGGTGGAACTCCCTGATCAATCAAAATACTCCACTTCTTCATCAGGTGTTGCTGCTTCGTCTCCCATGTCTAAATCACCCCCATCGTCATCATCGGACTCCACATCGGAGTCCTCACGATCTGTCTCCTCATCTGTGGGGACATCATCATCCGTGGGCTCTACAAAAGCTGGCCCCACTAGAGCCCTGGCATTTTCGCCAAAAGGGTAGTCTAGCTCGAGCTGCCATAGCTCCTCCTCTGTTGGCGGCCTCCCGCCTATCCGTAGCTGGAGCATCTGCATCCCGTACATGCGAGCCATGTACTGATCATCTCGAGAATGTCGCTCGGCAAGTGTAAGAACGGGCCCGTGGGTGGTGTCGGGAACCTTAGTTTTGGTGACATCTAAGGCCCGCCGCTCCATCTGCGGGATGTAGTCAAGGGCCTCTTCCTCAATATCCAGGCCCCTCAGGAATGTGGTGAGTAATCCACCAAATCCATATCTGTGCCCCTGATGCAATCGGGCTCTCTTCATGGCGGAAATAATCACTGCCCCCACATTGATCTCCAGCCCTTTCATCAGGGTGTACACCAAGCATACACGATCCCGGGTTACATCCGTCATATTCACCCCCGGGATTAGGCAGGAACACATGATCTTAAGCTATATCCTGGCTTCCCTGTTCATCTATGAGTAGGGCAAAGTCTGATGGTAGCCCCTCTCCTTATGTCTGCTCCACCTAGCCGTCGATCGGGTTCCACACAAAGTGCGTCTGATGTCCGTATATGGTGGAGTGATGTTCAGCTGTCGAAGCACGTGGGCGTCTGTGTCCCGCACCCCTAAGATAGCATTGAGGTGGTGGGGCTCAAAAGTGACTATTTGCCCCCTTATTTTGATGGTGTGACTTCTGAGAGTCGGGTTCCAGTTGGCGTAGAATTCCCGAATCAAGTGCAAGTTTCATTCTTTGGGCTCTTCAAAAATGAAGTTCAGCCCAGCTGCCTCGATCCTCTGGACAATCCTAGGGAACTCCTGTGCCAACGGTTCCCTTGCTATGTGTTCCTCGGTGAAATACTTGCTCTCTTTGTGCTTTGCGTACCACTTCTTACCCTCCTTAGTCACCCACCTGGTTCCATATTGACGGCGTTGGCTACATGGAACCGCTGGTGCTGCTGGGACCGCTGTGCCCAGTCTGATTCTTTTTCTGTCAGCGACAGATGTTGATGCGCCTTTTCCCTTGTCCTGCCTGCTTGCCATTTTTCCTGTCAACCCAAATAGACAACATCAATGTTAAGCTAATTAAAATTTGCTTCGACTAAGGTTGGGTTAAGCTAGGCTACCCCACACATAGTCCTTAGCAAAAATTACAACATTAAGGCAAGATCGTGCTCACTTACACAAACAAACAACAAAACATACAAATATGCTTAGTGCATTTGGAGAATTCGATGGTATATATTCGATGTACTACTCAGACTTCGTACAGCTAACCACAATCATTACTATCGATAACATTTTATCCCATCGCACCTAGCAAGGAGAAACAAAGAAACGAAAACAAAAAAAATTTATCTACATGAACATATACAATTCGCCCAATTCTTGCAAATTCCAATATTTCCTTCCCCCGAGAATCCGTCGGTCTTTTAGCATAGTAACAGTTAGCACATCGACTCATCTCACTCAACATGTACAACCCAGTATGAATTTCACTAGTTCAACTAAATTTTTCTAATTCAAACTCAAAAGCAAGCCCTAGCTATGATTTTATCAAAAAAATTCGATTAAACTATGTAATTAACGAGTTCAAGAAATCGCAATGATACTCCGAACATCCATCAACAATAATTCAATTAAATTTACGCTTAATTTCTACTTAGGGCAAGTTTAGCACATATCACATGTTCAATATCGAAGAAAATCGACAAGAAATGAGATCGAATTGAAGTACATGCCTTGAATTCGAAGAATTGATGAAAACTCGATGAAATTCTTGGACTAAGTCCGTGTCACATTGGGGGGGAGGGGTTTTTGGGAGGTTGGTCGCGAAGTGTATGAGAAATAAGGAAAATTGAGGGGGAATCAGGGTTTAAAACTGGGAAATTCGCGCGGGTCACCTGGCGACCCGGTGTGACCCATCGCGATATACACTGCAACGTGTCACTGAGGGTAACACGGAGCATGCCCTCCGTGACACAGAGCTGTCGCGAGGGTGTTTTGGAATTTTTTTAAAAATTCCAGATTTACACCTCAACGTGTCACGGAGGGTAACGCGGAGGCCCTCCTCCGTGACACGGAGCCATCGCCCTAGCTTACTATTTTGCCACTTTTTATTATTTTTCATACCTCAAATTTTCCTTTGCAATCCCTTGCACATTTATCCTCCGTTCAACCTGAAATTCATCTTACGGCAAGAAATTGGTTAGAATCATAGGTTTCACTCAAAATAAAAACTAAAAATTTTGTTGTTAATCAAGAAAAAGAAAAAGAAATCTTTTCACAATTTACAAAGAAAAATTTCACGGGTTGCCTCCCGTGTAGCGCCTGGTTTACCGTCGCGGCTCGACGTCATTCAGCTCAGTCATCTTCTAGGGTGACGGACGTTTTCTCTCGACCACCATCCTCACCCCAGTAGTGCTTACATCTCTCTGGTGGTTTTCCCATTAACTCTCGTGAATCAACTATCTGAGCATTATCACCTCGATCAATCACGTTGATCACCGAGAGTTCCTCGTACACAGTCGGAAGCTTGGGGACCTTATATACATCGAACACTTCCACCTTTTCATGTGCCTGCATGGTTAGCTGCCCTAAAGCTACATCAATTAGCACTTTCCCGATCGCCAAGAAAGGACGTCCCAAAATAAATGGGACTTCCGCATCTGGTTCAAAATCCAGCTCGACGAAATCTACCGGGAAGATAAGGGAGCCCACTTGCACCAGCACATCCTCCACAATGCCATCAGGTCTGGCAAAGGACCGATCTGCTAGTTGCAAGATCACTGTTGTTGGTCTAAGACTCCCTAAACCCAACTTCTTGAATACCGATGACGGCATCAAATTAATGCTCGCTCCCAAATCACATAATCCGCGAGCTCGGATACTCTGCCCAATTGTAATTTGTATAGTAATGCTCCCAGGATCTTTGAGCTTTGTAGGCAAACGGTTTTGTATCTGGGAAGTGCACTCCTCCGTGAGATCTACCGTAGCATACTCAGTCAACCGACTTTTGTTTGCCACGATGTCTTTTATGTACTTTGCATATTTCGGCACTCCCTGCAAAACATCAACAAGAGGTAAGTTAATATGTATCTATTTCAGCACCTCCAGGAATTTCTTGAAACACGCCTCCTCCTTGTGTTTCTTTAATCTTTGAGGGAACGGGGGTGGTGGTCTTTCTGATTGGGCTTCCTTTTCCTTCCCCCTCTCATCACTTTGCTCCTTTCAACTTCTGCTGCTCCCGATTGTTGAGGTGGTCTTTCTGGTTCCACCTCTTTCAGCTGCAAACCACTCCTTGTAGTCACCGCATTTACCTGCTTGGGATTGGGATCTGTGTCGCTCGGAAGTCCTCCTCTAGGCCTGGTATTTTAGGCTCCAGCAAATTGTCCAAATTGATATTCAAGTGCCTTAGTAGCTAACTGGTTGTTCTTCACCTCGGCTGCCAATTTCACATAGTCAGCCTGCAATTGAGCTTGGTTAGCTATCATTTTCTTGAACATCTCCCCAATACTGGGTGAAGGTGGTGGAGGAGGTGCATTGTTGTTTCTATATTGTGCCTGATAGTTCTGATGCCCTCCTTGATTCCTCTGCCCCCCCTGACTCGAACTTTGCCCTTGATGGTTGTTGCTACCCCAAGAGAAATTCAGATGATTCCTCCAGTTGGAGTTGTAGCTATTGCCATACTGTTGGTGGTTGTTCCTCTGTACATTTCCCACAAAGTTCACCGAGTCAGGATTTGCTCCACAGCACTCAGCTGAGTGGTCACTGCTCCCGCACACTTCACACCAAATCTGCTGCACTGCATTCACTAGGGCTTGAGGCTAGTTCATTGTCATGTTACTGAAGTGGGTGTTGAGTTGATTCTGTAAAGCAGCTAACTGTGCAGCAATAGCTGTAAAACCATCCACTTCTAGAACTCCTGCTGCTTTCCTTGTTCCTCCTCTTGATGAATCAGCATTCCACTCCGGATTGCCCTGCGAAATACGGTTTAACAAGGTATACAACTCCTCATAAGTTTTCTCCAATGCTTGTCCCCCAGCTGCTGAGTCTAGCAAGATTTTTGTGTGGGGTTCCAAACCCTCTGTAAAAGTGTGCACCAGCACATCATTAGATTGATGATGATGAGGAGAATCCCGCAACATGGACTTGAATCTCTCCCAAGCTTGATATAGATTCTCTCCCTCTCTCTGTTTGAAACTTAGAATTTGACTTCTAAGTCTTGCTGTTATACCGGATGGAAAAAATCGTATCAAGAATTTTCTTGCAAGATCATCCCACGTAGTAATAGAATTTGGTGGCTCAGCTTTCGACCACCTCTTGGCTTCTCCCAATTGTGAAAAAGGGAACAATGTAAGCCTGACATAATCTGATGACACACCAGCGGGGATGTAAGTGTCACTTATCTCCAACAAATTTTGGAGATGCTGTTGTGGATCCTCATGAGGGAGACCTGTGAACTGCCCGCTGGAGTGTAGCAATTGCACCATGTTTTGTTTGAGCTCGAACCTCCCTCCTGGCTCAGGTTTGCGGATGCTAGATGTGACATTGTTAGCATGTGGGATTGCCACCTCGCGAACCGGCCGAGCTGCTACTTCCTCGGGCACTAACATTGCCCGTACTACTGGTGGATTCTGTTGTTGCTCCATGATTGTTTGTCTGAGCAACTGCAGCTTTTTCTCTAGAGCTACTCTACGCTGACGATGAAATAGTCTTTTAGGCTCTAAATATGAGTCCACCAACTCCTTGTCTCTTGCCAGTGTTCAGTAGTATTTCTACAAAATACAGGCTAAGACCAAGTTGTCAACACTAAGAAAAAAAATTAGTAAATTAACACTTAAGAAAAATTCACCAATTGCCAGTCCCCGGCAACGGCGCCAAAAACTTGGTCGGAGTTTGTTATATGGGTGTATAACTACACGCAAGTGCACGTGGTCGAATAAGTAGTAAAGTGGCTCAAGTAAGCCAAGTATCGATCCCACAGGGACTGGGATGAGGTAACAAATTACTTAAGTGTTACTATATTGATTCTAAAAATGAAGACAACAGTGCAAAGAAGAGTGTGATATATTTTGATTTCTAATTTTACCCCAGTCTACAAACATTTTATAATTTGAGTCTGAACTATGAATGTGAGCATGCTGAGGTTAAACGAACATGTAAGGAAATAAATTATCGATATAATTTGGTTAACTTTTCCTCCGGTTGCTAGTCAAGAACTATTGCCAATGGATTAAAACTCTCGTATTTAACCCAACTTAAGAATCATGAACCATCCACCTACATTTCTGTGATTAAACGAAATTCATGTACTAGCCATACAAAACCGGTTCTTTAAATGACTAATACGACTTTCAGGTATATTTCTATCCTGAAGGTAAATCAATTCTCAATTTTCCCAAACCAAGAAAAGATCATATCCTATTGATTCACAACTTTCCAACTTCTTTCTCTCTCGAGTGAAACCAGACTTTTTAGATGTACATTAACGTAGGCCACACATAAATGTAGTAAGAACAAGAATCAATAGAACAACCATGGAAGAAAAGATGAAAAACCAAATTGATCAACAATCACATTTCAATACAATTGTTCTTAACCTCAGCAAGAAGAGAATTAGCCACTCATTTGTGGATTAAACATCGTTAAATGAGTGTTAAACATACAAGCAATTGAATTAAAGAAGAAGGAGATAGAGAAAAACCCTGATAATTTCGTCCCCTCAACTGCCTGTAACCCACGTTCTTGCTCCACCAAGTCAGAATATTGAAAAATGAACCTAAGTGTTCTATTTATACTAGTGGGAATTCTTTCCGGAATAACTAGCAACGTGTCACAGAGTGCATCGCGGAGCACTGCCTCCGTGACATACCATAGATGCAGAGGCTCACTGGAAATAGACTGTCCAGGTAATAAAGCCCAACGTGGCACGGCGTGCAACGCAGGGCTAGGCCAACGGGCCACGGCCCCAACGCGCACCCACACTAGAATTTGGCCAAAAATTCCTTCTCCAGGCAGAAGGCCTCCGCGATGGCAGCGTGACATGGCTCCCTCGCGGAGCCGCTTTAATTCTTGTCGTCCAATGCTTTGTCCTTTGCTGACATCCGAGTCCAACCCCGATCTTTCCCAACATGCATTTTAGCTTCACAAAATTACATTTCAACTGCAAAACAACACTAATCATGTTGGTTAGTATAAATTCACATTTTATTATCAATCACATGAGAATGTATCAACATTGGTAGATAAACAAAGCTAAAATGACACACTTGAGTATCACTTGGGCATATAAATTTGCCCAAGATCACAATGTATGAGAAACCTTCCACGAACCTTCAATAATAACCCGCTAAGCCCAAAAAAATCCCGATCTCCGAAGGGTTTACAGGTTTGGGCCAGTTCTTTACCGCCTCTATTTTCGGGAATCTACCCTTATACCTTCACCTGGCACTACATGTCCCAAGAATGTAACTGAATTCAGCCATAACTTGCATTTGTTGAAATTGGCATATAGCCGGCTATCCTTGAGAGTCTGGAGTACCACCCTCAGTTATGCTGCATACTCCTCCTCTCTCCTAGAGTATATCAATATGTCGTCAATGAACACTATCACGAACATGTCCAGATATGCCTTGAATACCCTATTTATCAAATCCATAAAAGTTGCAGGGGCATTGGTTAGTCCAAAAGACATTACAACGAATTCATAATGGCCATGCCGGTCTTGAAAGTAGTCTTCGGGATGTCGCTCCCCCGAACCCTGAGCTGGTGATACCCGAACCTGAGGTCTATCTTGGAGAAACATTTGGCACCCTGAAGCTGATCAAATAGGTCATCAATCCTGGATAAAGGGTATCTACTCTTGATGGTGACCTTGTCCAATTGCCTATAGTCAATACACATCGAAAGAGAACCATCTTTCTTCTAGATGAACAACACTAGGGCACCCAATGAAGACTTACTCGGTCTAATGAAACCCTTATCTAGCAAATCCTTCAACTACTCTTTTAACTCTTTTAGCTTGGGTGGGGCCATTCGGTAGGGAGAAATTAATATGGGCTGCGTGTCAGGTAAATCTAGGAATACTTCGAGAGGATCACCTGGTAGGTCATCTGGGAATAGCTCGGGATACTCGCATACCACGAGGACTAACTGAATGGTCGGGGTCTCAGACATGGCATCCTTAACCCTAACAAAATGGTAAATTCAACCCTTAGAAGTCATTTTCTTGGCCTTGATATAGGAGATAAAGCGGCGTACAGGTACTGCTGAACTATCCCTCCATTCTAAAACTGGTTCACGTAGAAATCGAAACTCTACCTTTTGGGTTCTACAATTAACAGAAGAATAACATGCGAACAACCAATCCATGCCTAAAATAATGTCAAAATCAGTCATAGCCAATTCTAATAAATCTATGGAGGTAACCTTATGCAATACTATAATGGGGAAACCTCTATACCCGCATCGCTACGACTGAATCACCAACCGAAGTAGATAGAAAAAACGGTTCTGACAAAATTTCAGGACTGACCCCAAAGTTACTAGCAATGTAAGGTGTCACAAAAGACAGTGTAGCTCCCGGATCTAACAAAGCATAAGCATCAACATGAAAGACTCGCAACATAGTTGTAACCATATTGGGAGAAGTCTCTTGCTCCTATCGAGAGCCAAGTGCATAAAACCAATTCTGGCGCTGTCCGACAGCTGGACCAGTCGAAGCACCCTGCTGAGTAGGATGTGCCACTAGAGCTGCTAAACTAGATGCTGGAGTGCGGGCTCCACCACCCCTTGACCTGGCTGTGGGGCAATTCCTGAGCTTGTGTTCGAGTTTTCCACACCTGAAACAAGCATCTGAGCCTACCAAACACCTCCCTGGGTGGTTCTTGCAACAACTAGCACAAGATAGGAATGTGCATGCTACTCTAACCCCTCGAACCTGAGGCCCTGCTCCTCTGATCGTCCCGAGGCCTGGATGGGGTACTGACTGAAGATGGTGCTGGTGTAATAGACCTCTGCTGGGACTGCTGGTGAGGCCCACCTCCTTGCGTCGGCTGGGAGAACCTGTAGACATCAGTTCTGGCCCTCTTGGCCTCTCTCTACCTCATATGGGTTGCCTCCATCTGCTGGGCATAAAGGACTATCTGTGGGTAGTCCATATCCTGATGAAGAATGACTATTCTGCAGTCATTGTCCAGATACTCGGCTACTACCTACATGAATCTACTCACCCACACCATCTGGTCCATCACTAACTCCGGGGCATACTTTGACAGGCGAGTGAACTCAAGTGAATATTCTAACACTGTCATCTTCCCTATTTGGGGTTAACAAACTCAATTACTTTCAATTCCCTCATCTCCCAAGGGAAGAACCTATCGAGAAAGGCCATGTGGAACTCATCCCAGCTGATAGGTGTCACATCCCAAACCTGAGGAGGCGTGACTGGCACCTAGTGCTACCCCTGATATGAGCATACCCGACACCCAAAATATTAAACAAAGGCTAGAACCGATCAGTTTCAACAACATAACAACTATAAAATTAGAATAAGACGTAGACTATTGCAGAAGCTGGCTCACCTGACTAACAAAGAAAAATAAATATAATATGTCGTCGAGGACACAGAATGGAAGAAAAACTATACAACATGGTCCACCTAGCCTATAACAACATACTAAAACCACAATAATGTCTATGAGACTCTATGAATAGATTACTAATCAAATGATCGGGACAGGGCCCCGAACTACCCTTAACTCAAACATATGGCTGCTCCGGAAGACCTGGAGCTCACCAACTATACTGGAACTCAACTTAGAACGCAAGATCTCAATCTAACAACCCACCATCACCTACAAGCATGAATGCAGCGCCCCAACTAGGGCGTCAGTATAATAATTTATCGAGCATGAAAGGCAGAAACAACTGGAATACATAGACTAGAGATCAATAGATATACCAAATATCGAAGAAAGAGAACTCAACTTAAGTAAACACTTAAAACCTACCTGGCCCCCATAAGCCTGACAAGTACAAGAAAACATACAAACAGAAACTACCTAGCCTGCATAAGCCCAGCAAGTCCAAAAGTAAACAACAAAACAGCGGCACCTAGCCGACACATATCACCTGTCATCGCCTCTAGACCTCTCAATGGCCTCAGCTAACACCAGCCAACATCTATCATCCACTGCTATCAGATAACAAATAATACAAGCAACAACCATAGTATAATTCCAAACAAATCACAAGTAAACACCAGTTAATCAACATCATCAATCAAGCACTGCCTGATACTCTCTGGCTGCACACAATTAGCAAAGCTCAATCCATCTGGAAGAACCAATCGCAATCCCAAGAAGGCTCAGACATGTCGGACCATTCTCGAATCATGTCTCAACTCGACACTATGGAGGACATCATTCTCAACCCCATAGGTCATTTCACTCCTTAGGCTCAACCCCTCAGCCGAAAGCACTTTCGTGCATCAGGTATACACAAGCCACAAGGCACCTCGAGCTCGACCCTTTGCCAGAACAACTCTCGTGTATCAGGTATCCCGAAGCCAAAAGGCCTCAACATAACACACACACAAGAAACAACAACAATAATACATAAACAGCCATAATCGACTCTCAAACCAAGCAACCCAACTATTACAACACAATACTACTCTTTCACGTCTAGACATTCACCGACGAGCCACTAACCAAGCTAAGGATTTCCATCCTAACCCGTCTATCCTCATGATTTACAAACTAAAAACCTCATGATTTGGGCACCTATGCTTTTAGGGATTAGATCATCAAATATTGAGTAGAACAAGTGAAAACAACCCAATAATTCGAAACTCATGATTTTAGACACACTACAACAAGCTCGTATCAATTTTTTGAGGAATCATGCAATTGGGTTAGGACCCATAAGATTTAGTATCTTTAAACATAGAAGTTGGGAAGAATTGGGCATGGGTAGGGACTAAAAATCCAACATATCTAGAAAGACTTGATTCTTATCTCCCCTGAAAAGCCCAATAGAAAAATTCGGAGAATTTGAAGAAGAACCCTTAGATCACCTCCTACTCCCTCCTCTAACTCTTGCAAGTATAGAATGAGACTTAACATGAATTATTTCCCCTTAAAAGACCCTGTCCCGACCTTAAAATGACATAGTTTAGGCCCTAGGGGTGTAGGAAATTATGAGAAGGCCCTTACTAGTTCGCAGGAAATAATTGCCAGGTGACCGTAAAGGGCAACTCAACGACTCGTCACCCGTTCCTTCAAGTACACTGCCTCATCCATAATTAAATTTCCACAAGCTTTCTCATGACCCTCCTCACGAGTCATTGGGATTGGCTACGACTTGTGGGGTCCTATCCTTAGGTGCATTGGTTAGACCTCCCAAGTAACCCTCAATCACACCACACGGGAGACCTGACGACTTGTGGTAGCTGACCACGATTCATTTCCATGCTAGTGGGCACCTCAGCTCCTTAGCCCATTCCATCGTCCTCACGAACCACCTGATGACTCGTGGGATCTCCTCACGAGTCTTCTAATGACTCGTCCTGCACTGCTGCAACATTTTTCAAATTTCTTTTCGTTTGACTCCCGGGTCTGATCCTTGTGTTAACGGGGTGTAACAAAATAGCATGGACTTAGGTATGTTTATATGGTTACAAGGCACTTTTACATTGATTTCAGGAAAAATAAGTGTTGGAGCAAAGATATACAAAAGAAACCTTAAAATGCAGAAAATCAGCCAAAGTACCAGCCTCAGTACAAGTTGTACCTTGATTGTACAAGTTGTACTGATGACTGTGAGGAAAGTCAGAAGGCCAAAGTGAGAAGAAGGCAATATACGACTCTCAGTATGAGCCATAACTGGAATGGAATTATTCAAAGGAAATTTCACAAATGCAGACTCTTGGTACGGATGGACTCACGAATCGTGGCATCAATTTACGAACCATACCATGAGCCGTGGTTAACTTGAGAAGATTCTTTAGTAATTTCTAGAACTTTAGACACTACAAATAGTACGAGTCATAGGAAGTCGTAGCACAACACTCTTGAAGAATTTCAGAAGATGTCAGAGTTCGTAGGGCCAAACCACTGAAGAATTGTACGACTCGTAGGATGAAGGTACGAGTCGTACCATCCTACCAACACATAGTCAAATGTGAAGCAGCCAAGGACTTACAAGAAGCAGGTACGACCTGTACAATCATGCTATGTGTCATAGGTCCTTTCGTGACACAGTCAACACTAGATATGGAGAATTCCCTGTTAGCTTGGGAAGAGGTTTCTAATGTCTGTATAAATAGCCTTTATGCTTTATTTTAGTTAGAGAGGGACATAATTAAGTTAGTAGACATGTGATGAATTATTGTTGTGAATTTTTATCATGTTTTGAGGAGCAATTCATGGGATCAAATTCTTGATTTCCTACATTGTTCTTTTGATTGTATTTTGATATTCAAATATGGTTTCTTCCAATTGTTATTATAAGTATTTAATTATGTGTTTGTCTATGTATACAAATTGTAATCCAACAACCATGAGAGGTTAAAACCTCCACAACTAGGGGTTGTGGGAACCATGGTGGATTAACAAACTAGGGTTTCATGAAAGTGATTCAAAACCAATGCAAAAAGCTTTTACTATATTCTCTTCATCTTTAAACATTTTTCAACGGTGTACAACGTTAGGAGTTTCCCAAACTCTTTACATGCTTGATCCTAAAGAGGTAGAGATTAGAAAAAAAGAATTACATCAAAGCCTTGGTCTCTATGATCATTGTATTAAACTTGAGTAGTGGTCGCAGGATAGTTAAATTTGGAACATATTGATAATGATTAGTTTGAAATCGCTCATGAGACCTAACCCTGTGATTGAGTATAGTCATCCAATAGGGACGAACCTGTCATTTGGATGAACCCTAGTTATCAGTTCTACAAGTAAGCATTGGGATTGATCACGTGAGTATAAGCGAAGTAGTTATGAACCCATGGGAAACACTGTCACGACCCGAAAATAGGCCCGGATGTAACATGGGACAAGGAGCCCCGAGAGACTCCATGTCAACCCATGGCATGAACATTCATCTAACTTCATATCATCAAAACGGAATAGTTAACATATCAACATATTGGAAGCATGAACATGACATAACATAGCATGATAGTCGGTACGCGCTAATTACATAACAACAGAGTACTACACGTGGTCTGAAATCCTTTAACATAACAGATGGGTTGATGGGACAACATTCCCAACTAACCCGGCAACTAAAACTAAAAGAAAACATCAAGGTCTGAATCAAATGGTCCTTAGAGAATGAGGACTCACCAACAAGCTGGATGCCAAACTCCGTAACAAGATAATGATGATTCTGGATTTGAAGGTCGGAGTTTGTATCATAAAATGATACAACATAGAGTAGAGGTCAGTACATGAAATGTACCAAGTGTGCAAGGTAAGTAAATGGACATTTAAAATATATAAAATCTCATAAAAGATCATAAGAGTAGGACAACATTCTCATAGAATAAATAGCATACGATAACATAAGACTCAAGATTTTAAAAACATTCGTAATTCAGTCACCATCATAACCATAAGAGAAAAAACTTTATTCAACATAACTTGAGCCAATATACATAATCATAGACATGCATAAATAATAAAGGTTAGTGGGAGATGCTCAAAATCGACATACCCCATACAAGCACACATGGATCCCGACTTGTAACCCTAGTCGAGAGGGCATTCGTGCCTTGCCAAGGGTAGAATCATGAAAATATATCACCATGAAAAAGGGTCATTTAGGACAGGGACAGTCACAAGGAATGTCCCAACATGTCCTACGGTGGCACGAGATCCGGGGCCGAACCTATGCCCCGAACCTACTCGGTGTTAAATACTACTCCCAAAATATATGTAGTGCTCATAGTATAATATGCATGAGATTCATGGGCTACTTAAATCTTGATAATCATAAACATGCTTTTAAATTCGTGAACTAGCCATGAATTAAGGCCCATGAGTCGGTCATAATCATAAATCGTAAATTATGAGGTTCATGCATACTTGTAAAATATGTATATACTTGATATTCATAAATCCATGATGAGTACTTGAGAGAAATCATATCATAAATCATAAATCATAATTTGGGGCTTAAGAAGATCAAGTTCATAATGGAACCATAAATTGACTTTTCATGAAGCTTACATAATTGGGCATAATTTAATTAGAAGTTAAAACTATAAATTAGTAGTAAAAATATATTATAAAATCTTCCCATAGATCATAAAACATACTTTGGAACGTGAGAGAATTGGACCCATAGAATATCGTAGAGAATTTCATGAAATTGGGTTAAAACCCTAGAGTTCTTAAAATCACACTTGAAACTTGAAATTCACGAATTCATGAGGGATTTGATAAGGGACGTGTATTCATAATCATAGAAACATAAATTTAATCGTGAGGGAATTGATTTCATGGAAGAACATGAAAGAATTCACTCATAAGAGCTAAATCCTAAAATTTCAAAGGTTAGTACATGGGAAGTGAGAACCATGAATACGACTTGAGAATGGAATGGAGGTGGAAGAAACCCTTACTCATGGCCCTGCATACCCGGTTTAATGATTCCTTTACTTGTCTTGAAGAGTCCAAGAAGATTTGAAGAGGTTGAAGAAGAACCCTAGCTCAGTTCATGAGAGAAAATCCAATTATCGATCTTTTGGAGAGGGTGAGGATTTAGGCTAGGTTAATCCCTTTAATCTGACCTTAAGAAAGCCTAAAACGTCATCATTTAGGAGTTAGAAGCATAGGAGTTTACCAAATTGCCCCAAAACGATTGAAATAAAATTTGTAACTGACAGTTACTACGACTAATAGTACAGGTCGTAGGTTGCTTGCACAACTGGTACTAAGAGTCGTACCATGCATGTTGCAGCTTTACTAAATCGCTCATAACTTTTTACTTCAAACTCCGATTGGCACAAGGTTGGTGCATTGGAAAGAAGACTCAAAGTGATTCAATTTAATATGCTGTATCATCCAAAAACATTTTTTAACATGGGAGATATGATCGATTGAAGTTGACCCTTATACAAACCAATACGAAAAACCCAATCGGCAAGCATGCTCTCAACCCAACTTCACGCTAGAGGTTCCTTATGACCTTAATTTGCATCCAATGCAATTCTTACACTTTGGAATTAATCTTAACACCTTGTTTCCATAAATTCATTATGTGTGGATCTATCCACATACCTAGAAGGGTTCCTAACTTAGCCCGAAAGTCTGAGGTATTATAATATATCAATTCACGACTGAACCAATGATTCACACCATCATATTACGACTCATACCATAAGTCCTACCACCAACCTATGGTTTCCTCTAGTGACTAATGAGTCCATTTTTCCCCAACTCTCTGAATATTTCCTTACCTTGTACCACGACCGATAACTACATCCTATGAGTCGTATTATGTCACACCCCACCTTGGGGGGTATGACTGGCACCTGGTACCCTACTAAGCCCTGACCTGCTGAACCGTTAAGCCTGGACGCATCTGGCGCCTGGCTGGCTCTAACTCAAATTTCTGGAAACAAAGGGCTATATAGCGGCTGTAAATACAGCCCCCAGCCCATTGGCCTATAGCCTTCTGTACCTGTATTACAGCTGACCAGAAACAAGGTAATTCAGGAGAACCTATGCGGGCCGACAAGGCCACCATGCTGTCTAGTTATCTGCAACTCAAGCATAACATACTGAAAAGCTACGTGACCGGCAAGGTCACCACTACTGGCAAGCTATGGCCCCACACGGCCAAGGTAAAAGAAAGAAAGAATACTGGCAACTAAACAACTACACGGCCTCACAAGACCGGCTCATCTGACCACAGGGAACATATAGACTGCAAGCCTCTAAGAATAGCAATAGAAATGATCGGGACAGGGCCCCGACCTACCCATACTGTACAATAAAAAGAACTGGACTACACCTCTAGAAATTCAGTCTCTGGACGACAGGAGCTGAATACTCAACCGCTGATGGGGATCACGTAGTATCGCCTACTCGTCTATGGGTACCTGCAGGCAAGTAATGCAGCGCCCCACTGGGCGTCAGTACCGCTGGTACTGAGTATGTAAAGCAACTGAAATAATATAACTGAAAACAACATCTGAAAGCAACAATATGACTGATGAAGCTGAAGTAGAAGGAATAACTTAACTGTCTGATAATGTAAACCTTACCTTCTCACAATCTTTACTGGAAGGGATAAGAGTCATACCTGGAACGTATCGTGCTACTGCTGATCTACTTGTATCTAACATAACATGGAATAACATGAAATAACATAACATAGAACACACAAACCTTACCCGGCCCCCATAAGCCGGGAGTTACAACCAGCACAGAATCTATACCCCTACCCTGGTCATCCCATCTCCTATAGTGGCTGTAAGCATCCTGCCGGTCCCAGGGTATGCACTTGGGCTCGCTGAGCCCCTGACTATAACTGCATCTGAGTCCGAAGGACTCCTGAATCTGCACCCGGGCGTATCCGCTCGACTGGGGTGTGTAAGGGCCGATCAAGGCACAAATATGGGGAAAAACTGACATCCCATCTTCGTCCCCTGGAGGGACGGCATGCCACTCCATAGAGTGACGTATCCTCATCCTCTGGCGGACGAGTCGATACAGCTATTAACCCTGGGCGGTCATGGATGCTAGGTAATCCAACCCCAAACAATACAACGGTCTCAACTGGTAATACTATCTGTGTATCTCACATGCTGAGGCTACTAGGGGTAAAGTATCATATATATTACATGCTGGGCTAATGATAGTAATCTGTATTAATACGTGCTAAGGCAGGTAAAGATATATAAATATGAATATAGTCTCCTGCCGGGCTGTACTGGGCAAATGCTATATAAGATAATGTTTCTATTGAAAACTCTGCTGTTTACTAAGCTTCTGTATACACTATATGCTGGACTAGTAATAGAAATGTATACATAGTTAATACATGCTGAGGCTGGAAGTAATATATATGTATGTACGAATATAGTCTTCTGCCCGACTATACTGAGGCTAATGCTGAACATGATATAGACTTCCTGCTGAAACTATGCTGTATACTAATTTTCTATAGTAACATGAGTTACTATTCCGGACATACTTTCTAAACTTTGTTTGGTCTACTATTCTATGTGTGAAATGCTTTACGGATACTATACTATTCCGCGGGGTTTCAGCTTAACACAACAATATCTTAACGTAGCATATTACATCACATACTGATAGGTCTCGTACACGTTACAGCCCAATGCTTCTCATGTTGTACCAATGTTCATAATAACGCAATACTGAACTATACTGTATCTGAGATATTATCTGACTATCTGCCTATACTGTAACTGAGATATCATCTAACTATCTGATGTTGCTTTGCTAACTTTGATTCTGAGTATATGTATATCATAATATCATAAAAACACGCTTACTAAATTCAAACTGGACTTAGTGCTTGACTTATAAGTTCTTTCTTCTGTACATCACGCTATCTATCGTACTGGATTACTAACTTGACGAAGGAATTAGCTTTACATACCTTATCCTTGAATTATTCGTCTGTCGGACGAGGCTCGGCCGGTACTTCAACTGTTTTCTCCCAACTGCATTCATAAACATATCAATTAACACTAAATACAACTTTATTTCAAAAGGCAACGTCACTGTCGATATAGTCTATAGCCTAAACTTAGGCTTATCGAAAGACGGCCAGAAACTCGCTATTTTTCAGCGGCCCAGAAGGGAGAAATATTCACTTCATAGCTAGGAACACATAGACACTGATTTAGAGCAATTCCACTTACCTTGGCTCGGTGGCTCGACGATTCGTCGGCCGTATTTTGCGAAACAAAATCCGTAGGAATGCTCTCTGCTGCTAAATACTTCAGTATCTGGGATTAATTTGAGTTTGGGCAGTGTTTGGCAGCGTAATCGGACGAAAATTAATTAATTTCCTTCGTCCCTCTCTGCTCTCTACGTTTTCTGGAAATTTTTATAAGTTTCTATCATTTAAAATCGAAGTGGGGCTTATATACTTGGGCCTGGACACGGGCAACGTGTCACGGAGCCATCGCGGAGGCCTCACCTCCGTGACACGCTGCCATCGCGGAGGGGCTCTGCCTCGGCTCCTCCCGCGATGGTTCGACAGGTTTCTCGTCCGATCTTTTCCCGGGCCTTTTCCTAGCACGTATGGCTTCCAAATACGCTTAACCAACGTGTGAACAGGTCATCTATGTGCCGGGAATTCTACTGGGTATAACATTCTCCCCCCCTTAGGAACATTCATCCCCGAATGTATACTGCTGTCTAGAGAACTGTTCACTCTAGTTTCTGGGAAAATTTTGGCAGAGTTTCCCCTGTAATATGGACTATCGCAATGACCTGAAATGCAGAAAAAGTCCAATACAGGCACTGCACACAATATTCTACAATCCACTGGACAACTAAATATCACTTCTTTCTTTATCATTTACAACATACATACTAAAAAGTACTGTGTAAATAATGATACGGACATACCTGTCGTCTGACTAGGCCTGAAATAGGTGAGGATATCTAGTCCTCATATCTTCCTCTGCTCCCCAAGTTATCTTCTCTCGGTTCTTGTTACGCCCTAATACCTTGGTAGAGGCAATATCTTTAGTGCGGAGTCTGCGAATCTATCTGTCTAGGATAGCTACTGGGACCTCTTCATAGGCCAGCTTCTTCGTAACCTGGATATTCTGGACTGGGACTACTCTGGACGGGTCCCCTATGCATTTCCTCAGCATAGCTACATAACAGACCGGATATATGGATTCTAATTCTGGAGGCAATTTCAACTAATGGTAACTGCTCATTTTGGCTATTACCGAAATCTAGCACACGTCTTCGAGCGTCTGAATTGGGCGCTCAGCCTGCTCATCTGTCTGAGAATAGAACGCTGTACTTAAATTAATCCGCATGCCCAAACCTTTCTGAAATGATTGACAGAATCTAGCTGTAAATTTTGCTCCTTCGTCTGAAATAATGGATACTGGTATTCCATGTCATCTGACTACCTTTCTGATATACAACTCAGCATAATCTTTGGCCGAGAAAGTAGCTCTTACTGGCGAGAGCTGAGCTGATTTTTTTCAATCTGTCACCTATCACTGTATAGAGTCATTTCTGTGTTTAGTACGGGGTAATCTTGCTACAAAATTCATATTCATCGCTTCTCATTTCCAAAGAGGCACAGCTATGTTCTAAACTAACCTGCCTGGTTTCTGATATTCTGCCTTCAACTGTTGGCAGTTAGGACACTGGGCTACCAGTAGTTCTTTTTAATGTCATGGTACCTCTCTGTCGTATCGGGATGAAGGGAATAGCGGGCGTAATGTACTTCGCTCATAACCTGCTGGCGATGTCCCAAAATATCTGGAGTACAAATGCGGCCTTTATATCGCCACACTTCATCCCCGGGTATTTGAAAATGTGTCATCTCTCCTTACTGAATCTTGTGTTCAAGTTAAACCTGGCTAGGGTTTCTATACTGTCGTTCCTTTACTTCCACCTCTAACCGCAATACTGCGATATTCTGTACTATCATTCTGTTATCCTTTATTTCTGCTATGCGAACGGCTAGACCGGCTAACTAGTAAAATTCTCGGGTCTACTCCCGCTGTTCAGGCGGTAAGTATGCCAACTCCCCATAGATCTATGGCTAAGGGCATCTGCTACCATGTTAGCCCTTCCTGGATGATACAAAATTTTCGCTCTTGTAAGGCATAAGCTACTGCAGCTAACTGGGTAATACCCAAGTCATGGGTGAGATAATTCTTTTCACGTTTCTTCAATTGCCTGAAAGTATAAACTGTTACTTTACCATGCTGCACCAATCCTCTGTACCTTCTAGCGATACTAACACTGGAGCTGATGTTAACCTGGCTTTTAACTCTTGGAAGTTCTGCTCACACACCTCAGTCTACTGGAACTTCACGGCCTTCTGTGTCAACTTAGTGAGAGGTGCTGTTTAAGGTGGAAATCCTTCCATAGACCCTCTGTGGTATTCGGATAACCGCAGGGACTGCGTACTTCGGTCGGAGTGGTAGGTCTGGCTATATCTTCGCTATTTCGATTTTTCCGTGTATCTGTCTGAACACCAACCTTCGACACAATATGGCCAACAAAAGCTACTAAACTCAATCAAAATTTACATTTACAAAATTTGACATATAACTGACGGTCATACTTCTCATAGGCAATTACCTATGAGGGCTGGACCCCCAGCATCTGTAGAAGAAAGGGGAAACTCAATCATGAAACTGAATTTCCAAGCGGAAGGATGAGAAAAAGAAAATCCACTATTGCAAAAAATCTTAGAGCTTGTCTGGCCTGCTGGCCGCATGCTAAGGCTACTTGTTGCTGGGATAACCTGAACGACTCTCTGCGCACCTTGTGCCTTTATCTGATCAGAGGGTCCTAATACTGACCATGATCTCTAATGATCTGGCTACATAACCTTAAATGACTGAATAGTCGGGTTGAATGACCCGAATGTGACAGTAGTCTAGTAATGCTCTAACTGTACTACTTGAGTACTTATAGTTCGTGCATCAGTGCCAACTCGTGGGCATCTAATTGCTCTGTTATTTTGCTTAAACCACTGTAAGGCTGGACTTAATCAACTTACTCCCAGGCGATCAGTCTCTAGATCTCCACGGGGAGTCTACTGATCCCCCGATCTTAATAAACACTGTGCTAGCAGGGTACTATCAATTACTTATGCCTTGTGTATATCCACTTGGATCTATACTGTTGTTCTGAGGAGTTCTCGGTCTTATAGGCTATTCTGTAACTACTGGCCTTCCGCTAGGGCTCTGTATCTGAATATCTTACGAAACCCAGTTGAAGTACCAGTCTGTCACTGACTACTGATGTGGACCCTTCCTTGGGGTACCCACGGGTATTCTGACTGGGACGGCCGACTGACTTCTGGAGGGGTTCTACATAACAACTGCTAGGTTGACTAAGGCCGACTGTCGCCCACAAGGCTGGGAAAACGACGTATGACCACTTAACATGCTAGAACAATTCTGGTATTGCTAATCTCTGAAATTTGCCTATTCGGTCTCTAATCCTGGTTCCATCAAATGCATTACTGTTACCGATCTTCAGGGATGCCTCCCTGCTGATGCAGGCGACAGCTGGTCGGTAGACTGTCTAACTGCGCCCTCATCATCTAGCCATCTGTCTTAGGTCAATAATTCTGGTAAGCTCCTAGAGCCTAGATCCGACAACAACACATGAATCTATTAACTTAATAACTGAGAACTGAGATAGTTTCTATGACTTCATACATAACTCACACTTAATCCGCCCTTCCTCTTCTTCTTTTCTTTCTTCTCCTTTTTTTTTTTGGCGGGGGGGGGGGGGGGGCGTCCTGTAATGCAATCTGTATAGGCTTTCTATTATTAATCAGCACCTGTGATTGTGGCCCTTATAGGCGGCCACTCACAACATATCTATGATCTGTATACATATATATCACTAGCTACGTACAATATGTACTGATTTCTGCAGTAGTTCATAATCTCTGACAGGTTCTGCTGAGTCTCACATCGTACATGATACATTTCTTCTACGGCCTAATACCATCTCTTGCCCCGACTTATCATTTCATTGCATTGTTACCCCATTCTGAAAGTAGCATCATAAACATTCTAGCTATTGTCTGCTGTTTGAAATTCCGCCACTCTTGTGATGTGGGGGTCAACGTTCGAATCCTGTAGCCTTACTAGGCATATATTGAGAGCCCATGTCTATCTGCTGGGCCTTATCTCTAGGCCACACTAGATTAGAATTGCTGTATCGGTAACTTCTTAACTTTTCCATAGCGGACATACTGCGGTATTCTGAACCGCGATCTTACTGTCAGCGCGAAGCTTAATCCTTAATACAATACTTTGTCAATCCGGGGTAGTTCTAATTTTCCCACAAGATCTGACATTCCTGCTTCTTCCTCTCATCTTGCTCAAACTGAACTCTAGGGTTCAAGGTACCTGCCTTTCATCGCTAATGAGATTACTGATCCAGCCTCGGCCTATACTCCTTCTGGCGTATATTCAAGCCCATCTGATTCACCTGACCTCTATATCTTTCGAGGTCACAACTAGATCATAACTATAATCTTACAGGTATGTCTTACTATATGTTAGCGTACATGGCAGACTTGGCCTTTTTCTGACTCAAACTTGACTATTATTAGACATTCATCCCTAGCAAGTTTGTTACCCCTACTTCGGGTAAGCTAACAGTCTTACTTTCTTTACTGGCTTGTTATCATAAGAGTCTGCACAGCTTACGTAATCATAAGGGCTCTTTATATTTTCTACTACTTACTAGGATCAATCAACCCTTTTCGTATTGCAACAATAAAAGCATTCAACTGTACCATATCCAAAAAGATGTATTCGGGATTCCTGCATTTTCCTTTCTTTTTTTTTTCATACTTATCTGGTGATCTGACCTTATCTGTAATCATAATCAGATCTCATATAACTAATAAATGAATCAACTCATATATACATTATATTTCTGACTTCCTATTCTGACGTTATCAACATATACTGGGAATAATGCCAATAACAGTATCACACTGGGAGGTCTCTGATACCTCCTCCAGCTGCTATAGTTATCCTATAACTGACTGAGGTTCTCTCCTATTGCTATTTCTGATCTTGTGCCTGTGATAGGGTACTGTTGATCTTCCATTGTATCTGTAATCAAAGAATACGGTAAGTTCTCAGGGACTCAACCCTATACTGTACCGCTCTAAAGCACGACTGACTGTGAAAGAAGGGTAACCATCATATCATGCCCCGCAGCCTCCTGCCTATAGTATGTGGTGCACAACACATCCATAGACAAGACTCTACTTAGCACGACTTGTAGACTCCCTGGGATACGACCTGCTCTGATACCAAGTTTGTCACACCCCACCTTGGGGGGTATGACTGGCACCTGGTGCCCTACTAAGCCCTGACCTGCTGAACTGTTAAGCCTGGACGCATCTGGCACCTGGCTGGCTCTAACTCAAATTTCTGGAAACAAAGGGCTATATAGCGGCTGTAAATACAGCCCCCGGCCCATTGGCCTATAGCCTTCTGTACCTGTATTACAGCTGACCAGAAACAAGGTAATTCAGGGGAACCTATGCGGGCCGACAAGGCCACCATGCTGTCTAGTTATCTGCAACTCAAGCATAACATACTGAAAAGCTACGTGACCGGCAAGGTCACCACTACTGGCAAGCTATGGCCCCACACAGCCAAGGTAAAAGAAAGCAAGAATACTAGCAACTAAACAACTGCACGGCCCCACACGACCGAATCATCTGACCACAGGGAACATATAGACTGCAAGCCTCTAAGAATAGCAATAGAAATGATCGGGACAGGGCCCCGACCTACCCATACTGTACAATAAAAAGAACTGGACTACACCTCTAGAAATTCAGTCTCCGGACGACAGGAGCTGAATACTCAATCGCTGATGGGGATCGCGTAGTATCGCCTGCTCGTCTATGGGTACCTGCAGGCAAGTAATGCAGCGCCCCACTGGGCGTCAGTACCGCTGGTACTGAGTATGTAAAGCAACTGAAATAATATAACTGAAAACAACATCTGAAAGTAATAATATGACTGATGAAGCTGAAGTAGAAGGAATAACTTAACTGTCAGATAATGTAAACCTTACCTTCTCACAATCTTTACTGGAAGGGATAAGAGTCATACCTGGAACGTATCGTGCTACTGCTGATCTACTTGTATCTAACATAACATGGCATAACATGAAATAACATAACATAGCACACACAAACCTTACCCGGCCCCCATAAGCCGGGAGGTACAACCAGCACAGAATCTATACCCCTACCCTGGTCATCCCATCTCCTATAGTGGCTGTAAGCATCCTGCCGGTCCCAGGGTATGCACTTGGGCTCGCTGATCCCCTGACTATAACTGCAGCTGAGTCCAAAGGACTCCTCAATCTGCACCCGGGCGTATCCGCTCGATTGGGGTGTGTAAGGGCCGATCAAGGCACAAATATGGGGAAAAACTGACATCCCATCTTCGTCCCCTGGAGGGACGGCATGCCACTCCGTAGAGTGACGTATCCTCATCCTCTGGCGGACGAGTCGATATAGCTATTAACCCTGGGCGGTCATGGATGCTAGGTAATCCAACCCCAAACAATACAACGGTCTCAACTGGTAATACTATCTGTGTATCTCACATGCTGAGGCTACTAGGGGTAAAGTATCATATATATTACATGCTGGGCTAATGATAGTAATCTGTACGTATTTAATACGTGCTGAGGCAGGTAAAGATATATAAATATGAATATAGTCTCCTGCCGGGCTGTACTGGGCAAATGCTATATAAGATAATGTTTCTATTGAAAACTCTGTTGTTTACTAAGCTTCTGTATACACTATATGCTGGACTAGTAATAGAAATGTGTACATACTTAATACATGCTGAGGCTGGAAGTAATATATATGTATGTACGAATATAGTCTTCTGCCCGACTATACTGAGGCTAATGCTGAACATGATATAGACTTCCTGCTGAAACTATGTTGTATACTGATTTTCTATAGTAACATGAGTTACTATTCCTGACATACTTTCTAAACTTTGTTTTGGTCTACTATTCTATGTCTGAAATGCTTTACGGATACTATACTATTCCGCGGGGTTTCAGCTGAACACAACAATATCTTAACGTAGCATATTACATCACATTCTGATAGGTCTCGTACACGTTACAGCCCAATGCTTCTCATGTTGTACCAATGTTCATAATAACGCAATACTGAACTATACTGTATCTGAGATATTATCTGACTGTCTGTCTATACTGTAACTGAGATATCATCTAACTATCTGATGTTGCTTTGCTAACTTTGATTCTGAGTATATGTATATCATAATATCATAAAAACACGCTTACTAAATTCAAATTGGACTTAGTGCTTGACTTATAAGTTCTTTCTTCTGTACATCACGCTATCTATCGTACTGGATTACTAACTTGCCGAAGGAATTAGCTTTACATACCTTATCCTTGAATTATTCGTCTGTCGGACGAGGCTCGGCCGGTACTTCAACTGTTTTCTCCCAACTGCATTCATAAACATATCAATTAACACTAAATACAACTTTATTTCAAAAGGCAACGTCACTGTCGATATAGTCTATAGCTTAAACTTAGGCTTATCGAAAGACGGCCAGAAACTCGCTATTTTTCAGCGGCCCAGAAGGGAGAAATATTCACTTCACAGCTAGGAACACATAGACACTGATTTAGAGCAATTCCACTTACCTTGGCTCGGTGGCTCGACGATTTGTCGGTCGTATTTCGCGAAACAAAATCCGTAGGAATGCTCTCTGCTGCTAAATACTTCGGTATCTGGGATTAATTTGAGTTTGGGCAGCGTAATCGGATGGAAATTAATTAATTTCCTTCGTCCCTCTCTGCTCTCTACGTTTTCTGGAAATTTTTATAAGTTTCTATCATTTAAAACCGAAGTGGGGCTTATATACTTGGGCCTGGACACGGGCAACGTGTCACGGAGCCATCGCGGAGGCCTCACCTCCGTGACACGCTGCCATCGCGGAGGGGCTCTGCCTCGGCTCCTCCCGCGATGGTTCGACAGGTTTCTCGTCCGATCTTTTCCCGGGCCTTTTCCTAGCACGTATGGCTTCCAAATACGCTTAACCAACATGCGAACAGGTCATCTAAGTGCCGGGAATTCTACGGGGTATAACATATTATTATCTGTATAATCATTCACATGATAACTCTAAAGACTTTCTATGACTTCTAGCCACGAGTCGTACCCAAATACTGCGACTCGTAGTGGAAACTCGTGGTGGGGAAAGAACTTATCTAATATGGACCATGGGTCTTCCTATGACCCATACTACCAACCTATGACTCATAGGTTGAGTTGTACTGAAGTTAATTTTTCCAACTTTTCCTGCTAATCACACTTCAAATCTCAAGTCTAGTCTTAGGAAGTTTTAGGGTATTACAGTACTTCCCCCTTGGGAACAATCATCCTCGAATGTGGGTTAAGCATTCTGAAGAACTGGGAAAAGAACTGCCATCCCAAATACTGAACATCTAAAGCTGAAAACTGATGGAGTGATGTAATCTAAGCTAATACACATGATTGAACTGAATTCATAAAACATACATGCTAAGATGTGAATGGAAGTTTTATGCACAACTTGACATGAAACTGAATAGAGTTCTCAGCATTAAATTTATACCTCCATCTGGAATTGAGCTGGTAGGAAAAAATACCAGTGTTTAGCCATCATATCTTCTTCGTCTTCCCACATAGCTCTCTCAAAAAGCTGATTCATCCACAAAACTCTCACCGAGGCTACTTCCTTGTTCCTAAACTGACGAATATGATGATCAAGGATCTCAACTAGTACCTCCTCATAGGTAAGGTTGTCCTTCATGCTAATTTCCTCTATCGAAACCACTAATGATGGATCTTCGATGCATTTCTTCAACAAAGACACATGAAATACTAGATGCACCAAAACTGACGCTGCAAGTAGCTCCTACTCTATTATACCATGGGAACCCAAGGATCAGACCTAAAAGTGAAAATGGAGAAAAATTAAAAATTTTCACCAGGTCACAGAACGACCGGTGAGGTTGGTCGTGAGGAGTGACCACGAGTCGTGAGGTGACTCGTGGTCAGCATGGTGTGTGAATGCCTCAGTGAGGAGGCTACAAGCTTGACCATGAGTCGTGGTCAGACCTGACGACTCGTGAGGTCACCCATGGTCAACACTAGAGGATTGGCAAGTGGGGATGGGCAGTGTAGGCAACGGAAGGTGACCACGAGTACCTCACAACTCATGAAGTCATCTGTGGGGTCCCTTTGGATGTTTGGACAACGGACTTAATGGATCAAGGTTACGAGTCGTGCCCTGTGGCAACAACCCACTACCAGAAATTTTCGCATTTTTATAAGGGTGTTTCCATAATTTCCTAAGTCCCTAAGGCCGAACTACGTTGTTTTGGATATTTTATGAGTGTGATAAGAGGAGCTAAGTCCATATTGCATGCCCATTCTCATGCAAAAGCTCAAAGAGGTTTTTGGGAGATTTAAGGCCTTCTTCGCCAAATTTTCATCAATTTCTTATGGGCGTTCAAGGAACATTAAGTCCATCTATTCCCAAGTATATAGGGTTTTAAAATGGGTGGAATTCTTCCTCAACCTTGCCCAATTTTCGAGTTAATTCATGAATTCCCCTATTCAAATTCCATGGGGTTTTATCCAAAGCATGACAATGTGATTTCTGTTTATGGATATGTTTTAATTAAGTTTTAACTATTGAATTATGAATGATCGGCATGTTTAAATATTATTTTCTTTAGTTCTTGTTTCAAGCTTTTAAATCCAAAATGCCCATTTGATAAAAGTCCATGGAAGTTATGATTTATGATGACTACTCTATAATTTGAGTTTATTGATGATAGAAAAGCATGATTTTTAAGTTACCCATGTTTATAAGCATGTTTTGAAAGAATTGAATATGATGAAGTATTGTGCAATGCCCACATATAGCATAATGATTTGCGATTTATGAAACGAATGACTTGATTTATCGATTTATGATGTTGGCCGATGAAAAGGGCCCATGATTCTTGGCTAAACATGTTTTAAAAGGGTTCAATGATGATAAATGTTATATCTTAGACAATGAATTTTTATGCATGATGTTAATGATTTATGTATGAGCCTATATGCATGTTTTTGGGAGCCATGTCAAGCACCGAGTAGCCCAGCATTCAAAGGACTACACCAGTGTCTCATAACTACGTGCCACCATGGGTTGTAAATGATATGATATATTAATAATGATCCCCTAAAATGTGATATCAAACCTTATGCACGAGCCTCGCCTGGCAAGCCAGGGTCGGCTCAACCCACTTGAGCTTGACAGAGGGACATCATGAAAGGCTCTATCATGATGGTGTCGGTTATGAAGAGTCCTCCCATTGTTCCGCATGTTTTATGCATTGTTATATTTATGTTATTGACTCAAGTTATGTTTGACAAGTTTACTTATGATTATGTTTATGAATGTTTATGAATGATTTGAAAGCCTTGAGCCTTATGTCTTCTCATGAAGTTTATGATATATGCATGATGTCCTACTCTTATGTTACTTATGAGTTTTACTTTACTTTTAAAATTTTTGTTTTACTTACCTTGCATACTCAGTACATTCCACGTACTGACTACATACTCTTTATGCTGTATCATTTCATGATACAGGGTCCGGATCTCAGGATCATCCTCATCCTTAGTCCATCTCATCCTATTCTATCAACTTGTTGGTGATTACTCAAGTTCCGAGGGTCGTTTGGTAAACTTTCCTTTTGATTATTTTTCAGTATTGCTCGGGTTAGTTGGGGATGTTGTCCCATCAACCCATCTTACGTATTGGAGGCTTTCGGACAAATGAGTATTACTCAGCTTATGTGCATGTTTGGTATTTCCTGATGTTATGTCATGGTTATGTTTCCGTGATGTTTTATGCTTAATACTCCATTTATTTAAATGAGATTAGTTGTATGCATGTGTCATGGGTTGACTTGGGGTCTCTCGGGGTCCCTCGTCCCGTGTCTACGATTCGAGTGTACGTCCGGTTCATGACAAACTTGGTATCAGAGCCATAGGTTTGAAGTGTCCTAGGGTTTCTGAAAGTTGCATTAAGTAGAGTCTTTTTCATGGGTGTGAAGCGCGCCACACCTATGACGAAGAGGCTACTAGAAATTTAGGAAATATTCCCTTCTTTCATGTTCTATGTTGTGCAATGAAAAGCCTTTCCATACTTCTAATTCGTGCGATTCGCAATTGCAGAGTTATGGCTCCTAGAAGAATGAACAAATGGAGGAATGGAAATGATGAAGTCCATGAAGATGGCAATGACCTTGGGCATCAGCAAGCCCTACCTGTTCCGGAGCCCTAGGCACCAAAGCCAGCTGCCTACGTCGAGTTTCGGGCGGCGATTCAGATGTTGGCGCAGGCCTTGACTACTCAGGTCAATTAGCAGGCTGTTGTGCAGGTTTCGCAGAATGGAAATGCAGTGGCGGCTCAGATTAGAGACTTCTTGAGGATGAACACTCCTGAGTTCACCGAATCAAAGGTGGATGAGGATCCACATGAGTTCATCGAAGAGATCTTGAAGGTCACCCAGGTTATGCGGGTGAAAAATGGGGAGTGTGTTGATTTGGCCTCTTACCAGCTAAAAGAGGTCACTTATATTTGGTACAAGCAATGGAAGGACAGTTGGACAGTAGGAGTGGGCCCTATCAGCTGGGATGAGTTCGACTTGGCCTTTCTCTACAGGTTCTTCCCTCGGGAAATAAGGGAGTTGAAAGCAGCAGAGTCAAGCAGGGAAAAATAAAAGTGTTGGAGCATTCTCTTGAGTTCACCCAGTTGTCAAAATACACCCCAGAGTTGGTGATGGATCAGAGGACGCAGGTGAGCCAATTTTTTCATGGCATGGCCGGTTATTTAGACAAGGATTGCAGGATTGCCATGCTTCATCAGGATATGGACTTTCCTTGCATAGTGTTTTACACCTAGCAGATGGAGGCGGCTCATGCGAGGGAGAGGGAGGCAAAGAGAGCTCAGACAGATAGTCATGGGTTTTCACATCAGAGGTCCAACGGTGGCTACCATCCACAGTTATATCAGAGGCCACTAGCCCCAGCCACATCATCAGCTAGTGTCCCATCCTAGCCCAGGGGTGGTCAGAGGAGCAGAGCTTCAAGGTCGAAGGATCAGAGGGGTACCCAGTTAGAGTATACCTCTCCAGCCTGCGGGAAGTGTGATAAGAGTCATATCGGGGAGTGCCTTCTCGATTCGGATGTCTGGTTCGGGTGTGGTAGATTTAGGCACATGTGCTGAGCATGTCCATATGCCATACAAGGTGATGATAGGGGTCGAGCACAAACCACCAGGACAGCAGCAGCTCCAGCCCGTTTAGCTCCACAGGGAGCATCTACTAGTGGGGTTGGCGGTTAGTGCCAAAATCGATTTTATGCCCTTGCCTAGCACCAGGAGCAAGTGACTTCACCAGACATGGTCACTGGTATGTTGCGTGTCTTTCATATTAATGTGTATTCCTTGTTAGACCCGGGAGCTACATTGTCTTTCGTGACTCCTTACATTGCTAGTAACCTTGGAGTTAGTCCCGAGACCTTGTCAGAACTGTTTTCAGTTTCGACCCCTGTTGGTGATTTGGTCATAGCTAGACGAGTATATGGAGGATGCCCGGTCACGGTGTTGCATAAGGTTACCCCCACAGACCTTGTAGAGTTAGCCATGACTGATTTTGACATTATTCTTGGCACAGAATGGTTGTTTCCATGTTATGCTTTGATTAATTGTCGGACCCATACCGTGGAGTTTCATTTTCTGGGTGAGTCAGTTTTGGAGTGGAAGGGTAGTTTGGCAGTGCCAACATGTCGGTTTATTTCCTATCTTAAGGCTAGGAAGATGATCTTTAAGGGATGCACATACCACCTAGTTAGGGTTAAGGACGTGGAGTCCGAGACCTTGACTACTCAGTCAGTTCCGATGGTGTGCGAATATCCCGAGGATTTGCCAGGTGTTCCTCTAGAAAGGGAAATTGATTTCAGTATTGATCTATTGCCAGATACACAGCCTATTTCTATCCCTCCTTACAACATGGCACAGCCGAACTAAAGGAATTGAAGGATCAATTAAAGGATCTATCGGATAAGGTCTTCATTAGGCTGAGCTAGTCGCCATGGGGTGCACCAGTTCTATTTGTTCGAAAGAAGGATGGTTCCCTTCGCATGTGTATTGACTATCAACAGTTGGACAAGGTTACCATAAAGAGCAGGTACCCCATACCCAGGATCGATAATTTGTTTGACCGGCTTCAAGGTGACAAGTGCTTCTCCAAGATTGATCTCAGGTCCGAGTACCACCAGCTTAGAGTTCGGGAGAGTGACATCCCGAAGACTGCCTTCAGGATTCGATATGGCCACTACAAATTTTTTGTTATGTATTTTGGGCTAACCAATGCTCTTGCAGCTTTTATGGACCTGATAAATAGGGTGTTCAAGCAATATTTGCATATGTTCGTGATCGTGTTCATCGATGACATTCTTATATACTCCCAGAGCAAGAAGGAGCATACCACCAATTTGAGAATAGTGTTGCAAACCCTCAAGGATCATCAACTGTATGTAAAGTTTAGCAAGTGTGAATTTTGGTTAAACTCGATAGCATTTCTAGGTCATGTGGTATCAAGAGAAAGCATAAGGGTAGATTCCCAGAAGATAGAGGCAGTGAAGAATTGGCGCAGACTAGTGAATCCTTCAGAAATTCAGAGTTTCTTGGGCTTAGAAGGCTACCACTGAAGATTTGTTGAGGGATTTTAATCAATCACGGCCCTATTGACCAGGTTGAGTCAGAAAAAGGTAAAATTCCAATGTTTAGATGCTTGTGAGAAAAGCTTTTAGGAGTTGAATACCCGACTCACTTCAACACTAGTGTTGACCTTACCCTAGGGTACCGATAGATTTGTTGTATATTGTGATGCTTCGATAGTCGGGCTGTGATGTGTGTTGATGCAGCATGGGAAGGTATTAGCATATGCCTCAAGATAGCTGAAAGTTCGTGAAAAAAATTACTCGACCCATGATCTTGAGTTGGCCGCGGTGGTGTTTGCATTGATGATATGGCGGCATTACTTATATGGGGTCCATGTGGATGTATTTACGGATCATAAGAGCTTGCAATATGTGTTCACACAGAAGAATCTAAATTTTCGACAAAGGAGGTGGTTGGAATTACTTAAGGACTATGACATGAGTGTTCTCTACCACCCGGGCAAGGCTAATGTGGCTACAGATGCACTTAGTAGGCTCTCCATGGAAAGTGTGTCCCACATGGATGAGGGAAGGAAGGAGTTGGTGAAGTATGTCCACCAACTTGCAAGACTGAGAGTTAGATTGATCGACTCGACCGATGGCGGTTTTGTTTTGCATAACGGGTCAGAATCATCCTTGGTGGTTGATGTTAAATCTAGGCAAGATGAGGATCCAATATTGAGGAAGCTAAAGGAGGCGGTACGGATTCAGAAGGTGGAGGTCTTTTCTCAAGGGCGAGATGGTGTGCTACGATACCAGGGTCGGTTTTGTGTTCCGAACGTCGATAATTTGAGAGTTCAGATGTTGCATGAAGCACATGGTACCAGATATTCTATTCATCCAGGATCCACGAAAATGTATCGGGATTTGAAAGATATCTATTAGTGGGATGGTATGAAGAAAGATATTGCAAAGTTTGTAGCAAAATGTCCAAATTGCCAGCAAGTGAAAGTCGAACATCAAAGGCCGGGAGGTGTACATTAGGATATCAGCATCCCCACTTGGAAGTGGGAAGATATTAATATGGATTTTGTTACAGGTCTACCCCTTAATAATTCTCCTAGAAAAGTAGTCCTACCAGTCCCAACAAGGGACCTAACGAGTCATTGGGTCCTATGATGACTTGTGATCCTCAGTCATGGCCTCTATTGGAATGTCCCTTGCAATCTAAACTTTCCAACCAACGGAGGACTCGACAGGTCATTAGGTGGAATGATGACTCGTTCATGCCCTCGTCATCACCACTAGAAGTTCCATCTTCCTTTCTTAGCCACCCTGACAACGACCCACTTGACGAGTCTTGAAGAGACACCACGACTCGTTCCATCACTCGTAAGTCTCCTTGACTGCAACTTACTCAACACACAACGGGCCTACTAACGACTCATTGGATCACACCATGAGTCGTCACACCCTCCGTAGTGACCCCCTGGAAATGACTCTTCGCTAATTTGGCACCTCTTGACGGGTCACTCAATGATCTGTCAAGTGACCTGAAGAGTCATTTTGTGTCCTGGTGCAGATTTTCCTAATTTTTTTGCTTCAACCCTCGGGCCTGATCATAGGGACTTTTGGGGTATTACAATATCTCTCCCTTGGAAACATTCATCATAGAATGTGGGTTAACCATACTGAACAACTAGGGAGAGAATTGGAATATCACATATTGAACATTTGAAGCTGAAAATTGACGGAGTGACTGACTTTGAACTGATACACATGACTGAATTGAATTCATGATTCGTACATGCATACTAAAACATGAAAGGAACTGAGATACATGAACTTGACATGAAGCTGAATAGAGTACTATGGAGGAAACTAATACCTCATGCTGAAACTGAGCAGGAAGGGAAAAGATGTGGGTATCTAGCCATCATATCTACTTCGGCTTCCCGTATAGCTCCCTCAACAAGTTGATTCCTCCAAAAATCCATCACAAAAGCTAATTCTTTGTTCCTCAACATTCGAACTTGATGATCAAGGATCTCAACCACAACCTCCTCATAGGTAAGGCTATCCTTCACACCTATACTCTCTGTTGGGACAACTGGGGCTTGGGTCACCAATGCACCTCTTCAGTAGAGATACATGGAAAACTGGATGTACCAAGGCTAACTTTACTGGTAGCTCAAGCTCATATGCCACTTTGCCAACTCAGTCCAAAATCCTATAAAGCCCAACATATCGGGGACTTAGCTTCCCTTTCTTCCCAAACCTCATCACTCCCTTCATGGGAGGCACCTTCTGAAATATCCAATCATCAACCTTGAACTCAAGCTCTCTTCACCTAACATATGCATATGTCTTCTGATGACTCTAAGTTGTTTTCAGCCTTTCCTGAATAAGCTGAACTTTCTCCATGGCCTCATGAACTGAATCTGGCCCTATCGATGTAGCCAAACCTACTTCAAACCAACCAACAAGAGATCTACACCTCCATCCATAGAGAGCCTCAAACAGAGCCATCTTAATGTTGGAGCTTTAAATGTTATTGTAAGAAAACTCGATGAGAGGCAAGTGGTTATCCCAACTACTCTTGAAATTAATCACACATGCATCGAGGCAAGTGGTTATCCCAACTACTCTTGAAATTAATCACACACGCTGTCAACATATCCTCAGGATTCTGAATGGTCCCCTCGGCCTGACCACCTATTTGAAGGTGAAAAGTCGTGTTAAGCTTTTCTTGAGTATCAAGGCCCTTCTAAAAAGATCCCCAAAATTGTGAGGTAAACTGAGTACCTCTATCTGTGATGATGGATAAGGGAACTCTATGAAACCGAACTAACTCCTGAATATCCAATCTAGCATAGTTCTTAGTTGAATCAGTCATTTTGACCGGTAAGAAATGAGTTTCCTTGGTCAACCTATCCACAACCACCCAAATAGAGTCATATTATCAGCATGTACGAGGAAACCCTATGATGAAGTCCATACGAATTTCTTCCCACTTCCAAGTAGGGATACTAATGCCTTGTAGAATACCTCTAGGTCTGTGATGATCAACTTTTACTTGTTGAGAATTCGAACACTAAGCCACAAATTTTCTATATCCTTTTTCATGCCATTTCACCATATACCTCCCATAAATCACGGTACATCTTAGTGGCACCTAGGTGGATAGAATACTGAGAGCCATGAGCCTTGCGTGGCATCTTCTCTCTCACGTCATCAACATCCAAAACACATAAATGACCCTGATAATGAAGTACACCATCTTCCCCTTGGGATAAGACTTCCACCTTATGATTCTGGAAAACTTCCTTTATCTTTACCAAGATAGGATCCTCATCTGGCCTATCCTTGGCCTAGGTCACCAATGAAGATTCTAAACCATTCTAAATAATTATACCACCGTCTGCCGAGTTAACAAGGAGAACGCCTAAACAAGAAAGCCTATGGACATTGTTTTCTAACTCCTTCCTCCAATCCTCCACATGAGACACAATCTCCATGGACAATCTTCTAAGGGCATCCACTACTCCATTGGACTTGCCTGGACGGCAAATAACACTCATATCATAGTCCTTGAGAAGCTTTAGCCACCCCCTTCGTAAAAAATTCAAATCCTATTAAGTGAACACATACTGAAGGATCTCGTGGTCCATGAACAAATCCAAATACACCTCAAACAAGTAGTGTCTCCAACTCTTCAATGCCAACACCACTACTGCCAACTCTAGGTCATGCATCGGGTAATTCTTCTCTAGAGTCTTAAGTTGTCTAGAGCCATATGCAATAACTTTACCATGCTTCATTATCATACAACCAAGAGCAACCCTCAAAGAATCACAATACACAACAAATCCATTAGTGCCCTCAGGTAGAGTCAATAATGGGGCTGAAGTGAGTCGAGTCTTTAGCTCATGAAAACTCTTCTCACAGGCATCCGACCATTGAAATTGACCTTCTTTTGGGTCAACTTAGTCAATAGTGCTACAATGAATAAAAATCCTTCAACAAACCTCCTATAGTAGCTAGATAAACCCAAAAAGCTTCTGATAGTTGAAGGATTAACTGGTCAAGGCTAATTATTCACTGCCTCTATATTTTGAGAGTCCACCTGCACACCCTCGCTTGACACCATATGATCCAAAAATTCTACTGAGTTTAACCAAAACTCACACTTGTGAATTTAGCAAAAAGCTAGTGATCCTTGAGCATTTGTAGCACAATCCTCAAATAAGCGGCATGCTCCTCCTCGCTCTAAGAGTATATGAGAATATTGTCTATGAAGAGAATCATGAAAATATCCAAATATGGCTTGAATACCCTGTTCATCAAATCTATAAAAGCATCAGGAGCATTCGTTAGTCTAAAAGACATAACTACGAACTCATAGTGACCATACCGAGTCTTGAAGGCTGTCTTCACGATGTCACTCTCTCTAACTTTGAGCTGATTATATCCGAATATGAGGCATATCTTTATGAAGCACTTAGCACCCTAATGTTTGTCAAACAAGTCATTAATTATGGGGAGGGGATACTTGTTCTTTATTGTAACGTTGTTCAACTACCGATAGTTAATGCACATTCTAAGGGAACCATCCTTCTTCCAGATAAAGAGAACTGGTGCACCCTATGGGGATTAACTAGGCATAATGAAACCCTTATCTAAGAGATCCTTCAATTGCTCTTATACCTCCTTTACCTCGGTTGGAGCCATTCTATAAGGAGGAATGGAAATAGGCTGCATATCAGGGAGAAGGCTAATACCAAAGTCAATCTCCCGCTCGTGAGGGACTCCTTGTTTATCATTTGGGAACACCTCTAGATACTCAAACACTATATAAATTTATTGATGAGTCGAGGTCTTGGATGTAGCATCCTTAACCCGGACTAGATGGTACACACAACCTTTGTAAATCATCTTCCTAGCTTTGAGATAGGAAACAAAGCGACCTACAGGCACAACTGAACTACATTTCCATTCTAGGACTGACTCACCTGGAAATCAGAAATCTACCATTGGGTTTTACAATTTACTGAGGCATAAAATGCATGCAACCAATCCATAACAAAGAAAATCGGTCATGTCTAAATCTATTAAGTCGGCTGATGTGACTTTCTGACAGACTGTGATAGGGAAATTTTTGTATACCCATTGAGCTATAGCTAAGTCACCGACAAGTGTAGAGACTGAGAAGGATTTTGATAGGGTTTTGCGACTGACTCCAAAACTAATAGCAACATAAGGAATCATAAAAAATAAGGCAACCCCTAGTTCTAACAATGCAAATATATCAAGATGAATGCTTTTAAATACCAGTGACCATATCTAGAGAGACATTCTACTTCTGACGAGATGAGAGGGAATAATATCTATTTTGACACTGACCACCACCTGCACTAGTGGGTGCACCCTACTGAATTGAGTGTGCTAGTGGAGTTGTTGAACTAGTGCCTAGGTCATGGCCTCTACTAGGGCCCGGTCTGGCTGAAGGGCACTATCTGAGCAGATGTCTTGGCTTCTCACACCCATAACATACTCCTAAACCACTATGCACTCTCTGGTGTGCCTCCTACCACACCTGCCACAAACTGGAATGCTGGGGTCTCCTGACCTCCTCCCTTGACCTCTAGAGCCTGATGCCCCACCCCTGTGATCATGCCTCAGTCTAGACAGAACACGTGCTAATGATGGAACTGGGGTTGGTGACCTCTAGTGGGATTGCTGATAGTTTCCTCTACTGAACCTCTAATGAAACTATCCATAAGTCCTTATCCTAGCTCTTTTGGCCTCTCTCTCCTTCTCTTTCATCTGATTCGCCTCTATCTGCAGAGCATATATAACCAACTGCGAGAATTCTACATCACCGTTCATCATATAAACCCTACACTCCTTAACTAGAGAGTCTGATACTCTATTCACAAACCTACTTAAACGAGCCCTTTGATCCACAACTATCTTTGGCGCATACTTGGACAGCCGGGTCTCCAAGGTATACTCTTGGACAGTCCTATGGTACTGCTTCAAATTGATGAATTTTGTCGCCTTTGCCTCCCTCAACTATCTAGGGAAGAACCTATCCAAAAAGGAAGTTATAAACTCATCCCAACTCACGGGAACTACTCCCATTGCCATACCATCTTTCCCCTGGCGGTACCATATGTAAACAACCCCCTTCAGCTGATAGGAGGCTAAATCCACACTATTCTCTCAAATCACTACTATAATCTAGGTGATCTTCTACACGTCCTCAATAAACTCATGCGGGTACTCACTCACTTTCGACCCCAGAAACTCAAGTGGATTCATCTTGAGAAAGTCCCGGACTCTAGCCGCTGCTAGCGTTCCCATTTTGAGGAACATGAGCCATCGCCTACCGATTAACCTTAGTTGTCATCGCCTATTCCAAAATCTGAAATACCGCTCAAAACTTGACATGAGTGACCTGCTCGGGCATAGGATTTGCTGGTGCTGGTGGGGCTTGCTGATGCCCGTCTCCATTGCCATTGTCGTGTCTATTTCCATTGTCATTTTTTCTTCCATTTACTCAGCATGGAGGCATATTTCTACAATCACATATAGCATGAGTTAGAAGGATAGAGAGATCTTCATCGCATGACATAGATCATGAAAGAAGAAAAATTTTCCTAAAATGTCTTGTAGCCTCTCCCTCAGAAGTGTGGCACACTTCACACTCATGGAAAAGACTCTATTCAACATGTCTTTTAGACACCCTAGGACACTCTAAACCATTGCTCTAATACCATGTTTTTCACGTCCCGAGCTGGGATCCCAGATCAAGACAGGGATCTAGAACCACGAATGGCTCCATCTCGACCCATGGCACGAACATAACACTAAAGAACATACATAAAGTGGAATATGATAATTAAAACATGAATAAACGGAAGTCTAAATAACATAACGATCACAAAAACAGAGTCAACACTTGACAAAGCTAAAAATCTACATAATGTTTGAAAATCTCTAACATGTCGGATAAGCTGATGGGACAACATCCCCAACTAGCTCGCTAAAGTATGAAACTGAATATAACATAACATAATACTAAGATGAAGTTCCTCGGAAGATGAGGACTCACCAACAATGGAAAACTGAGCTAAGCAGCGGGAAGCTAGACTAACAGCAGAACTTAGTCTGATCGTCTGGACCTGTATCATGAAATGATGCAATATAGAGTATGTGGTTAGTACTTCAAATAAACTAAGTATGCAAGATAAGTAAAACATGTTGAGTAACTGTTAACTGAAATCATGCATATAAACATAAATCATAAGATCATGAGAAGAAGGACTGCATGCTGAAATATGATTTTGAAATATGTATAACTGTAAGTTCAATATCATTTCTAAATAGAACGACCCAAGCTAAAATAGATATCATATGACTTGTCATAGCTGAAATGATAAGTAAAAATTCATAAACTGATCATTGGGTCAAACCTGCTGTAAAACATAATATTATATGTCATAAATATGAATAATTGAAATCATGTAGAATAATGGGAGACTCGTCATAACCGACACTATCATGATAGAGCTTACGTGATTCCTAGATCAAGTAAGTAAAGTCGTCTAAAACCTTGCCAGTACTAAGGATGCTACCATGATATCCATAACAAGCTGAAGGCCCCTTATGGGCAGGGAAAACTCTCTTGAGAGGCTCCAAATAAATATATATAAACCTGCATTGGCGAATAGTTCTAAGACCCGGGAACCTTAGATTCCGAAGCCTACTCGGTGCTAGGCACTACTCTTAAAAATATGCACATTGCTCCGACCATTTCTCAATGAAGATTAAAACATAATCACATGTATAGCCTGAAATTTGAACATAGAGAATCTTGACTGCACAACATATCATAAGCTACATTGGGAGTTTTGACTCCAAAACATATGATAAGCTGATATTATTAGACTTGGCTAAATCATGAAAACAAACTTAACATGTGTGGGCTTGCCTAAATCTTAAATCATGCATACTTGATGCAGGCTTCATAAGTCAAAATTATGGATTCATACATGGGTAATTCATAAATATTCATTAATGATAGATATCTCATAATACTTGACATCGTGAATTTATAATCAATTTGTATATAAAATTTACCCATGAATCTTAAAAAATGCTTTGGAACATGAAGGAAATGGGCCCATAAACAAATCAAAGAGGATTTCATAAAAGTGGGTTAAAACCTCATAAGATCATATACTTGAATTAGGACTTGAATTTGGACTTGAATTTAGGAACTTGAGGGAAAATTTGGGTATGAGAGTGAAAAGAAACTCTCATTCATAGCCCTAAATACCTGGATAAACTGAATCTCAACTTGACTTTGAAAACCCAAGAGAATTGGGGAAGAATTGATAGGATTCAAGCTTAATCTTCAAAAGGAATTTCTAAACATTGCATGCATGGATATTGAATGAATTAGAATAGGTTAAAATCCCTTAAAACACTCCTTTTAGGTCTTAAAACGAAAACTCCCTTAATAATTATCCTGGAAAAGTGGTCCTGCAGACCTAACGAGTGGTGGGGTCCCCTGATGACTCGTGGTCCTTAATCATTGCCTCTACTAGAATCCCTTTTGCAGCCTGAACTTCCCAAGCAATGGAGGGCTCGACGGGTCGTTAGGTGGAATGAGACTCGTAGAATGCACTCATCATCACCACTGGAAGTTCCATCCTCCTTTCTCAGCCACCTTGACTGCAACCCACTTGACGAGTTGTGAAGAGACACCACGACTCGTTCCTTCACCTGTTATGTCTCCTTGACTACAACTTACTCAGCACACAACGGGCATTCTAACAACTCGTTGGGTCACACCACAAGTTATCACAACCTCCATAGTGACCTCTTGGCAATGACTCTTTGCCAATCTGGCACCTCTTGACAAGTCACTCAACAATCCTTCAAGTGAGCTGGCAAGTCATTCTATGAGTTGGTGCGGATTTTTCTTATTTCTTCACTTCAACCCTCGAGCCTGATCTTAGGGATTTTTGGGGTATTACATTCTTTCACCACGATAAATGTTTAGGTTCTCCATTTGCATCTTTAATACTATATAAAAAAGTGCAAATTACATAGGGATTTACATGTTGATTATATATGAATATTCGCAGGTAACGTAGTTTCCTATGAATTTTCTTACTAAAAAAATCCGATGGTAAAATTTTCGTGGGTAATTATTACCTGCGAATTTAAAAAATCCCCAAATAAATTACATGGGGATTTTAAAATGACATAAATTATCTACGAATTTTCTTGCAGAAATATTAAAAGTTCACAAAAAAATTTGGTAAAATTTCGTGAAAAAAGGGATATTTCTTGCAGATTTTCATAGAAAAATCCATAAGTAAATTTCTAATGATTTTTTGACCAAAAATTTGCGGAAAAGAGGAGTTAATTTGTTTTTAATTTCACTTTATTTATTTTTTTATGACTACAACAATTTCAAGATATATACTTTATTAGCCCACCACATTACTGGTTATTTTATTTTTACTATACATATACATTTTAAACACACTACAACAAATAAATTCACAAAATTACCTACTGCAAAGGCTTGAAGTCACAACCCCATGCTTTATTTTTAACCCTATTAACAACTACTCTACAACCCTTGCTTGTGTAAAGTAGGTCTAGCTTTTCCATTATTAAAGAATTTTATGTTTTTATGATAAAAATCACAGCTAAAAATATTTTTTTTTCAATGAAGCAGGATTCAACTAGACCCCCTTCCTATAAGGTTGGTCTGCCCCTATAAACAAATACGATAATAAATAAATCACAATACACAACTATGTGTATGAAATTTGCTCAAGGTAATACCCAATATGTTATTATCGATACCCGATGTGGTACAAAATAGTTATAATTTTTTCTCCCAATTTTTTAATTCACTAATTTAAAATGTAAAAAATATTTATTTTCTTTCTTTTATTATTTGAAAAAAAACAATCAGAATGAACTGAATTCTACTAATAGTCAACTTTAAATAAATTAATAAATATTCATCGCATTGCTATCATGTAAATTAGTGCAAATCATTTATGTCACTCGACTTTATTTTAAAAATCAAACTTATCCATATTTATTTTTATAATAGATATTATTTACTTCTATCTGATCCAATATCTATTTTATCGTTGACATTTTCAATTCTTTTCTGTATAATAACGATATATATATATATAAAATATTTTATTTCTAACTTAGGTATTTTACCTATAGTTTAAATAATTTCATAAATTAATATAGATTTTGTTTAAGTTTATAATTAACATTATAGATAGAATAATTCTTTTATGATTAAATGATTTAACACTACTATTATAGATAGAATAATTCTTTTATGATTATAAGATTTAACACTACTTTTTAATGATTTTTAGTTTTTCTAATATATACATTAAATATGTATGTATTTGTGTGTATGTGTATATTTATATTTCACTTATTTTCTATTGTTTATATGAATGAATGAGCTTTAATTGTCATTAATGAAATATTTTCTAAATTAGAGTTTAAACTTATTTATAATAAAAATAGATAGTAACATTTTAAAAAGTTATATAAATCTATCACTATTTCTATTATGTGTTTTTTTACTGTATTGAAATATATTTATAAAACTATCAATATATACTACTACAGTAAATAAATGTTAAATTTTGGATTATTAATAAAATTATTCTTATTCTTTTAAAATTTCTATACTCATTTTTTTTTCTTGTAAATAATATTTATTTTTTATAGGTAAATTTGTTGGATAAATTTTTAAAAAATATATATATCATGATTTTAAAAAAGTAATAAATAAATAAATTTGGTAAGATAATATTAAAATTATTATTAAATAAATTTAATTGACATATGAAGAGAACATGTGATTCAAAATTATGGAAGAAATTTAATTTTTAATTAAAATTTGATAAATATAAATGATTTTCGCCCTATAACAATTTACCAAAATATGATAATATTATTAATAATTATGTTCAAATTGTTGCCTTAAACCTTTTCTTTTCAAGACCTTACTAGAGTGAGAATATTGCATAAAGTAGTACTTTTAAAAATATTTAAAAACCTAGTTATTAAATAGAAACTATTAATATTTTTAAAATTACATAGAAGTTTTAAAATTTTCTAAAATCCGCACAAAAAAATCTACAAATAATTTTATAGTAAGAAAATTCACAAATAAATATCCTAAAATTAAATACTAAGTAAATCTCTCCAACCAAAATCTCCAAGTATTTTTCCAGGTAATAAAATACCCAGATAAATTCTTAAGAAATTTTTTTAGCTAAATTTGCCACAAAAAAAATCCCCAAGTAATTTAATATTTAATAAAATTTTCAAATAAATCTCCACGAAAAGACTCTCAGCTAAATTCGTAATGAAAATATCCCCAAATAATTTTTCAGGTAATAAAATCCTTAGATACATCTCCAAGAAAAGATTTCCAGCAAAAGTTCTAGAATCAAAATCCGCCGATATATCTCAAGGTAAAATATTCTTAAGTAAATCCTCAGATGACTATCCTCAACTAAATTTGTAGGTAACTTTACTTTGGGGGTTTTCCTACGAATTAATAAATGCATTTATTTTATCCATTTACTTCCGGATTTATCTATGAGAATAAGTTTTGCTGATTAATTTCCCACATAATTCCCTAGGTAATATTTTTGAACAAAATAACGTCAAATTTACTAGTGGATTTTGTTGAGAAAATAGTTTTCGCAGGTAAAATATACTAAAATGTAGAAAATTTTAAATTTCCATGAAAATTCGTAGAAAAAACCTACGAATAAAATCCTCAAGTAAAATTTCCAGGTAATTCACAGTTTTCTTATAGTATAAACTTCTAGGCATGGCTCCAAAAGGAGAGGAGCATACCAATGTCAACTAGTAAACTCACAAACTCCTACTAGAAAGGAGATCTGGGCCTTTACCTATATCTGCAGCATGAGTGCAGCGCCCACAGGTGAAGCAACGTCAGTAAAAATAATATGTAGTGGTATATAAGGCTGAAAGCTGTAAACATAAGTAATACCAAAGATAACTGAGCCAGAAATAGGAATAACAACAACCTGAAACTCTAGAAACTAGAACCTGACAATAAATCAATATTGAATGCAAGTGCAACCATATAAATGCTCATTTAGACTATACATGTTTAAAAGATAAGCCATTCTGGGGTCTAGCTATTGATCCCGCTCAAATCCCTCTAAATTTTTTATGGTCTAAATGATTGAAGAAAATATAGAACCCAACTTAGATTTGAGGTGAAATCTCATAGAGACTATGTTAAGTATACTTTATCTAGTGCTAATCATTATACTATTGCAAGATTAGTGTTACACCTTGTAAGTTTTTGACACTTAGTTGGCCTATTCGCATATTGGTTAATTATTTTAGAATGCCACACGTGCGAGAAAAGGGCTTGGGGAGAGACCGGACAAGCTCCAAGTCGGAGCGTCGCAAGGCAAATGGGACTTATGAATCGCATTCGACAAATGCGACTTATAAATCGCATTCGATAAATGCGACTTAAAGGCCCCAAGTATACAAGGCTCCCACTTCGTTTTAAATCATTTTCCCTTCCTATAATTTCTAGTAAACGAACAGAAACAGAGGGGAACAAAGGGTTTGATTAAATTTCCTTCCGTTTACGCCGTCAAATGCAGTCCAAACTCAAATTAACTTCGGATAGCAAAGTATAAAGCTGCAAGGAGCATTCCTACAGAGTTAGTTTCACGAAATTCGTCCGGCAAATCATCGTATAGCCGAGCCAAGGTACGTGGAATTGCTCCAAACTAGTGTTAATGTACTCCCAGCATTAAAGTGAGTATTTCTTCCTTCTAGACATCCGAGAAATAGCGAGTTTTCGGCCATTCTTCGATAAGTCAAAGAATAGGTAGTAGGTATATCCATAAGTATGGTTTATTTCCAAAATAATAGTAGAATTAATTCTATTCTTTCATGAATATGAATACAGTTAGGAGAAATAGCTGAATACTAGCTGAGCTACGCCAATTAATCAGAAAGTCGGCAGTTGAGGTATGTAAAGCCAGTTTCTTTCGGCAAGCTAGTAGTTTTAGTATAGCAAAGTAGTACGAATTTTAGTAGAGTGATTCAGAAGTCGTATATTATGTTCCGTATGAAATTTAGTAAGCATGTTAAAAATATAATACAGTGTTCAGCATGAAATTCAGTAAAACAGTACAAGTCCCAACAGAATATTCCAGAAATATTATTACAGATTCAGTATATTTCAGTATCAGATTCAGTACATTTCAATATGAGATTCATAATAGAATACCAGAACATAAATATTATTATCAAATTCAGTATATATATTACATGTTCCTATTGCTATCTGTGGAGACATGATTGTTCTGTGTTGGGCATCCTTAGAGCTTCCTTGACCGCCCCAGGGTTAATAGTTGTGTCGACTCGCCCGCAAGAGCGTGAGGGTATGTTGCTCTACGGAGTGGCATGTCGTCCGCTAGCGGACGAAGAAAGGATACATATTCCCCGTAGCAGGCTGATCAGCACTATACCACACCCCCTGTCAAGCGCTTGCGCCCGGGGTGCAGATTTCAGATTTCAGATTATAGATTTCAGATTTCAGATTTTAGGATTCCTCTGGACTCAGATACAGCTATAGTCAGGGGCCTAGCGAGCCCAAGTTGTATACCCAGGTGGCCGGCAGGATGCTCATAGTTACTAGGTGGATGGTATGACTTGAGTAGGGTATATAGATTATGTGCTGGTTGGTACCTTACAGCTTATGGGGGCTGGTAAGGTTCTTTTATTCTATATTGTGTTAGTTATTAATAGATAGAAAGTAGACCGCCATGTTATTAGGTATGACTCTTACTCTCTTCAGTAAAGTTACACTCTTTTCGGGGCGCTGCATTACTTGCCTCCAGGTACTCATAGACGAGGAGCACATCCCTCATAGTTCTAGCCAGCATACAGAGTCTTCAGCTCCTGTTATCCGGAGCTTGACAGCTAAAGATTTACTTCCCTTTTTGTTTGTACAGTATGGGTAGGCTGGGGCCCTGTCCCGACCATCTTATTATCCTTAGAGGCTTGCGAATTGTATATTCCCTGTGGTTAGTTGTATCGGTCATGTGAGGCCGTGTGTATGTTTTTAGTTTGCATGTGATGGCCGTATGGGGCCTTGTTCAGTTGTCAGTTGGTGACCTTTTCAGTCACAGATCAGTTTAGCGCTTGATTCTACTTTTTTCAGTGATAACTAGTCAGCATGGTGGCCTTGTCGGCCTGCATAGTGTCCCTTATGTTCAGTTATTCTGGGTAGCTGTTATATTCCTACAGGTGGCTATAGGTTTTGTCGGACGGAGGCTGTATTTACAGCCATTATATAGCCCGTTGTTTTCATAAATCAAGAATTAGAGCCAGCCTGGCACCAGAAGTGCTTATGCTTAGTAGTCCAGCAGTCCAGGTCCTAGTAGGGCGCCAGGTGCCAGTCATGCCTCCCAAGGCGGGGCGTGACAATTAGAGACTATTCAAATTAAAATAGAGTAAATTAACTACTACTATTGGATGCAAATTACTAGGGTTGTAATCAATTTAAGGAAATTCTACGAAAGTGACCTCAATTATGGGTCGATGCCCCTAAATCACAAAATGTGGATAAATTGAGAATGGGATATGGTTGAACATGTAAGAAAAGACTTAAGAAACCCATGAGTATCTTTCAATAGTACCATAAGTGTTAATCTACTTCAATTTTGTCAGATGGAAGAGAACTTCATTCTACTCAATTGCTTGTTGTCAAATGGAATTCAACCTATGTATAAGAGAATTCATTAAACAAGATTTATGCCTTGATTTATTATTGATGGATGCTAACTCAACCTATATTTGCTCTTTCAAGCCTCATAAAGGTAATTGGATAGTATTGGGTGACTTTCATCACCAATCACATACTACATAGCAATAATCAATCAAATATTCTTAAGCTCATACTCAATTTTACCAAATTGAGATTATTAGGGTTCAAAACCCTAGGTCTGGGTTTAGTTATCCATACCAAAAAGAAAACAAATTAAGTAATTAAACATTTTCACCAATGGAATTGCAAATTTTATAAAAAAATCTTCAATTGATGAACTTGGATCTTCAAAATTACAAGTTAAATCTATCTACTATGAAAAGTAAAGCTATTTATATATCTATCTATCTATCTATTCTCTCTACTGAAACTGAAAGCCCCTTGCAAAAAAAATTATTTATACTATGTCTCAAAAAGAGTAAAGTAATTTAAACTTGGAGGTGCTAGGTGTGCAGGGACGAACCGTCCATTGCCCCATCATATAAATTTGGCTTCTGTCAATAAGGTTCCCGTCTATTGATGGACAGACTATCTTTTAGAAAGACGATCTGTCTTTTTCTTCATCATATAGAATTGCCTTCTGCCTCATCCTAAGTTCATCCTTCAGCTCATCATTTGAGGACTTCTTCAAGCTAGTTTCTGGAATAATTGGCGTATCTTGGATGGCTAACATACAGACTATTTTTCAAACAGAAGGTCCGTCCTTTGATTCATTTCTTGGTTAGATTATTTTCTTTAGCACCTCTCTTCTTTATTTTGCTTGGGTACATATAGCATAGAATAATTAGTTTTCACTTAATTTAACTCCTAAAAACATGCAAAATGCTATTAAATGAAGCAAAGATGTATTGCAAATTCCTGACATATCAACATACCCAACTTAAAGCATTTTCTTGTCCTCAAGAAAACTAAGAAGTGAAGCTTCCCAACACCTAAACTAATATCCCGGAATCATAAATTTAAATGACTATGGTGGTTGATAACAATGACTATAAACACGCACATTTTTTTCAGCCACCCCTTCCATCAATCAAAAATCAATTTTTCTGCAACTGTTCGAACTGATAACACTCAAACTCACACTTCTGATAAAGTATGAAGCGGATGTTTTAAATAAAGAACCCAACAAAGGTTTGGGTCGAACCCATAAAGAATATCGTAAGAACTAGACTAATGAAGGTATTTAATCTTTAAGGTATGTTGATGAGTTGGTAATTTACCTACTCATTAGGCTCTTAAGCATGAACTTTAGCTTAGATTTCAAGTCTTTTATTTGAATTTTGTTCCCTTTTTCCTTTGGATGTTGCAGGTACCTAACTTGAAGAGAAGGAGCATGAAATTGAGCAAAAAGGAGAAAATTTAGTCAGGACATCGGCGAAACGCCGGCCGACCGCAATTTTCCACTGTAGTGAAGAATAAATGCAACCGGTAGCTCGCGGAATTGCATCCAGCAAACCATCAGTGCCAAACGCTGAACTACACTGGACACTAGCCTCAACCAATCAGCGGGCCGCAAATGGACACCGGCGAACCGCCAGTGACTCGCAAGTGAAAGACACCTGAAAAGGGCAAAAACTTCTAACCTTAAAAAATAGGAGAATGTCATGGCCTACTTTTATACATATTTTTAAAAAGTGCTCTGAAAATATTATTGAATATTCCCATTACTTTTGAGAGAGAGAGAGAGAACTACATTGGAGAATAAAAGAAATATTTGAATATTACTTTTCATATTCATCTTCTTCAGCAAGGTATAACCACCATTTAGAGATATTTTGAGCTTTATTATGCTTACTCTTCATGATGAAATTTTTGAGTTTATTGATAAATATGCTCTTGTGTTTCTCAATTATGAGTAGCTAAATTTATAGCTAGAGGTATGTGATGATGGGTGTTTGATTTGATTGGGTATTGATAGATTTATCTTGTTATTACTTAATTAGTGTAAATTTATTGAATTCTCCTAAAATTATAGTTGATTGCTAATAGTTGCAAATATGGGTATTGTTTTCTTACATGATTTTAGCTTGAAAAAGAAGAATTAAGTAATGGGGGAGAACTTAATTGTGGATTGGGATTTGGTTATGTGGGGTTGGGCTAGAAATATCCAAAACCCATGTTCATAATCTATTTAGAGGTTGATGGCTAGAAATAGCTCAGCCCCTAACCCAAACCATAGTTGAATAGTTGAATTGCACCTTGAGGTTCAAAAGGAATTGATGATAAGGCGCCCAAGTGGATGAAAAACATCGGGCTCCATCTTTTTTCAAGGTTATTTACACATATTAGTAATAACTTGATTGTTTAGAAAATCCCGATTTAATTAACATCCCATCTACACCATACCTCTTTCCTTTGCTCATTATTGTTTCTCGATTTTGGTTATCTGCTCTCTTGATTAGCTGATTTTAGAGTCCACAATATTATTGCATTCACTTCCTCCAAAATTTACTTTTACATTTTCATTGCTTGGATGGGAATCAATTCAATTCACTAAACCACCCTTGTGTAAATCATTCTCTATTTCTTGTGGGAATCGGCCCCAAAACCAGTCTGATTATTTTTTTATAACAACGCTTGCTTACATTTTCTCTAAACGAGGAGTGTATTTTGAGTGTTATCAAAAATGGCATCGCTGCTAGAGAACACCATTTGATATCCTTGAGTTTTTTGTTAATTTTAATTAACTGAGCATCTTATTTGTTTTGGCGTTGTTTTTGTTGTTGGTCTTCTAGGGTGTTTTCATATGAGCCAATGTTCACATGTGGGAGATAGTTCAGTGGAAGGAAACATGGAAAATGAAGAGGATAATCCCGTCATGCCTGAAGTTGTAGGTTCCATTCGCCTACCAACTACAGTGGGGAATGTGGTGTTTCAAATCACTAGTACAATGTTGCACCAATTGCAGATGAAAGGGCTCCTTGGTGGTAAATTGAGTGAGGATGCAAACCTCAATTTGAGGAATTTCCTCGAGATTTTACAACCTTTTAATATTAACTAATATAAGCCAAGAGTCTATCAAGTTGAGACTCTTCCCATTCTCCTGAACGGGAGAAGCAACTATATGGTTAGAAGAGTTTCCTTTGGGATGTGTCACCTTGTGGCAAGAGTTGATAGAAGCATTTTTGGACAAAATTTTCCCTCCTTCAATGATGTTGCAGCTAAAGGATGACATTACAAACTTTAGGCAAGAGCCGGGTGAGCCTTTGGATGAAGCATGATTGAGGTTTAAGAAGAAGATGTCTCTTTTTCCTAACCATGGTCTTTCAAATGGAGTGTTACTTCAATGCTCTTATCAAGCCCTAGACTCCATCAATAAATCAGTAGCAAATAACTTAGCGGGAGGCTCAATCATGGATCAAATGTATAGTCTAGAGAAAGCCCTTTTGGATAGGATAATGAAGACAAACAAGGCGTGGCATACAAGGGAGATGACTGTATAATCACATGATGCTGGTTCTAGTTTGCTAACAACTGAAATAAGAAGAAAAGAGGAAGACCGAGATGAAAATATTTCCAAAATGATGACTCAGTTGGAGTTAATGACTAAGCATTTCATGGGAGCCGAGCCTAAAACTGTAAATGTTATGAGAATGCAAGATCCAATGCATTTCGAGGGAGAGTCTTTGCAACCAAGGTACGAGGAGGAGTTCCAATATATGGCAAATCAAATGGGGGGTTCTTGACCCAGGTATCAAGGCACTAATAATGGCCCTTGGCACCCAATGGAAGAGAACCAAGGTTGAAGGAATCGTGATGCACAAGGGTGGCCTGATTAGAACGAGAGATGGGGCAATAGAGAGAAAAACCGTGAGGGGGAACACTATCATAGAAGCACAAATCCATATGTTCCTCCTCCTAAAGCTGAGAATGCTCAATCTCAATCAGGTGTGAGTGATCTAAGGAACTCAAAAATTGAAGAAATGTTGGCAAGAGTTCTTGAGAATATTGAGTCAACAGATAGCGGGGTCAAAGAACTTAAAGGGGAGATGTCTAACCTTGCCCAAATAGTGAGTTCACACTCGGCTTCTATCAAGAATTTATAAGCCCAAATGAACCACTTATCTTCTCAAATGAACCCCCGGATAAAGGAAACTTTCACGACCCGAAGATAGGCCCGGATGGAGACACGGGACAAGAAACCCCGAGAGGCTCCAAGTCGACCCATGGCATGAACATACATCTAACTCAATCATAGATAAGCAGAAGATCATCATAAACAACATATCGGAAATCTAAACAAAACATCACATCTGATTACATGCACAAGTTGAAATCTGAAATACAATTATGTCTGAAGAAACCTCTAGTACTAACGAGTTGATGGGACAAGACCCCAACTAACTCACTATAGTCTGAAAACTGAAAAAACAAAACATAAATGATAGAAATAGCCCTCGCAAGATGAGGACTCACCAACTCTGATGCGGGAAGTACTAAGCTAAGAATCTGTCTATCGGCGAGACTGAGCCTAGATATCGGAGTCTGTATCATAAAATGATACAACATAGAGTATGCGGTCAGTAAGTGGAATGTACCGAGTATGCAAGGTAAGTAAAACCGCTTAAATAAGTAAAATCAATAAATCATGCATAATATAACACATAATGAAGATAAGATTCTGAGAGTAGGGCTTGCATGCTATTTTCTAAAATAATTATCTGAACATAACTGAACATCATAACTAAATCGATTGATCCAAAGCTGAAAATTGATAATCATAAGTAAAACTGAACATTGGGTCAAACGTGCTAAAAACATATATAATGACTAATGTACATGCATAACTGAAATCATGAGGAACAATGGGAGACTCGTCATACAAACAACATCACCACGATAGAGCTTACGTGGTCCCAACTATCACACTTAAGTGGACAGAACCGTCCAAAGCTTTGCTAAGGCTAAGGACGTTACCATGATATCGATATCATGCTCAAGACCCCTTGGGGTAGGAAAATCTCACAAGGGAGGTCCCAAAGTATTTAACTAAACTTACGTTGGTGCATAATTCTGAGGCACAAGGTTGACTGACCCTTAGCCTACTCGGTGCTAGACACTACTCTAAAAAACATGCATATGCTCTCCATCATTTTTCAACGAAGCTGATCATCGTCTAATGACAAAGAAGAATAATGATATACATGGATAATAAAAAAATATAATATTAGGAGCCTTGGCTCAAACTATACCACAAGCTGAAAATAATGGGAGTCTTGACTCCAAAATCATGTGGTAAGCTATTTCATGAAATTATAAAACATACTTGATCATATAGGCTTGCCCAATACTTTAACATGCTTGAAATCAACTTGATTCCCTTTGTAAACATGAACATAACATTGGTATTTCAAACTCATACTTTCTTCATAAAAATCTCATCATGCTTGAACATAAAACTCAGAGATCTCAACTTTCATGAACATTCATTGATGGGCATCATAGATTAGAAAACTTGAAAACAAAATTTATAATTTAAAATATTATAAAAATTTTCCATTAATCATAATTCATCATTTAAAACATGCTTAGATCATACCCTTGATTAAAAACTTAGAAATTCATGCATTGGGTGACAACTCCATGGAATCATAAATTAGAACACCATGAATTGAGAGGGAATTTGTCATGACTTGAATATAGGCCCAAATCGAGGCACGGGACAAGGAGCCTCGAGAGACCCCAAGTCGACCCATGGCATAAGCATTCATCTAACTCAATCAATAAGACTGAAGAATTAACATGATGATCTTAGCAGAAGTCTGAAATAAGCATAACATTAGAAATACACAAATCTGAAGCTGAATACATTCTATTATTTGAAAAGCCTCTATGTCATATGAGTTGATGGGACAAGACCCTAAGTAACTCTCTAATACTAAAACTAAAAGTACATTAATATCTGAAAGAAAATGGTCCTTGGAAGATGAGGACTCACCACTAATCTGGGTTCTAATTTTTGAACTGGTTATTGACAGGGCTGAGTCTAAGTGTCGGGGCCTCTATCATGAAATGATACAACATAGAGTATGCAGTCAGTCCGAGAAATGTACCGAGTATGCAAGGTAAGTAAAACCGCGTAAGTAAAACCATTTAAAACATGCATAATGTTTAACATAAACAAAATAAGAATTTGAGAGTAGGGCTTGCATGCTATCATTCTGAATATATGATCTCAACATGACATAACATCATAATTGAATCGATTGACCCAAAGCTAAAATCTGATAGTCATAAATAAAGCTGAACATTGGGTCAAACCCGCTTTAGAACATATATAGATATACACAACATGAGTGATAAACATGCATAATTGAAATCTTGAGGAACAATAGGAGATTCATCTTTTAACCAACATACCACGATAGAGCTCACGTGGTCGCAACTATCACACTCAAGCGGGTAGAGTTGTCCAAAGCCTTGCCAGGGCTAAGGACAATACCATAATATCAATATCAAGCTCGTGGGGACCTCAGCTCCTCAGCCCATTCCATCCTCCTCACGAACCACCTGATGACTCGTGGGGTCTCCTCACGAGTCTTCTAGTGACTCGTCCTGCACTGTTGCAACATTTTCCCAATATTTTTACGTTTGACTCCCGAGTCTGATCCTTGGGTTAATGGGGTGTAATAAAATAGCATGGACTTAAGTATGTTTATATGGTTACAAGGCACTTTTTACTTTGATTTCATAAAAAATAAGTGTTGGAGCAAAGATATGCAAAAGAAGCCTTAAAATGCAGAAAATCAGCCAAAGTACCAGCCTCAGTACAAGTCGTACCTTGATTGTACAAGTTGTACTGATGACTGTAAGGAAATTCAAAAGGCCAAAGTGAGAAGAAGGCAATATACGACTCTCAGTATGAGCTGTAACTGGAATGGAATTATTCACAGGAAATTACACAAATGTAAACTCTTGGTATGGATGGACTCACGAAGGTGGCATCAATTTACGAACCATACCATGATCCATGGTGAACTTGAGATGATTCATTAGTACTTGGCAGAACTTTAGACACTACAAATAGTACGAGTCATAGGAAGTCGTAGCACAACACTCTTGAAGAATTTAAGAAGATGTCAGAGTTCTTAGGGCCAAACCACAGAAGAATTGTACGACTCATAGGATGAAGGTACTAGTCGTACCATCCTACCAACACATAGTCAAATCTTAAGCAGCCAAGGACTTACAAGAAGCAGGTACGACCTGTACAATCCTGCTATGGGTCGTAGGTACTTTCGTGACACAGTCGGCACTAGATATGGAGAATTCCCTGTTAACTTAGGAAAAGGTTTATAATGTCTATATAGCCTTTATGCTTTATTTTAGTTAAAGAGGGACATAATTAAGTTAGTAGACGTGTGATGAATTATTGTTGTGAATTTTATCACATTTTGAGGAGCAATTCTTGGGATAAAATTCTTGATTTCCTACATTGTTCTTTAGATTGTATTTTGATATTCAAACGGGTTTCTTCCAATTGTTATTATAAGTATTTAATTATGTGTTTGTCTACGTATACATATTGTAATCTACCATGAGAGGTTAAAACCTCCACAACTAGGGGTTGTGGGAACCATGGTGGATTAACAAAGTAGGGTTGCACGAAAGTGATTCAAAACCAATGCAAAAAGCTTTTATTGTATTCTCTTCATCTTTAAACATTTTTTAACGATGTACAATGTTAGGAGTTTCCCAAACTCTTTACATTCTTGATCCTAGAGAGGTAGAGATTAGGAAAAAATAATTACAACAAAGCCTTGGTCTCTATGATCATTGTATTAACTTCAGTAGTGGTCACATGATAGTTAAATTTGAAACATATTGATAATGATTAGTTTGAAATCGCTCATGAGACCTAACCCTGTGATTGAGTATAGTCATCCAATAGGGATGAACCTGTCATTTGGATGAACCCTAGTTATCAGTTCTACAAGTAAGCATTGGGATTGATCACGTGTGTATACCCGAAGTACTTATGAACCCATGGGAAACACTGTCACGACCCAAACATAGGCCCGGATCGTAACACGGGACAAGGAGCCCCGAGAGACTCCAAGTCGACCCATGGCATGAACATTCATCTAACTTCATATCAACAAAATGGAATACTTAACATAACAACAAATCGGAAGCATGAACATGACATAACATAGCATGATAGTGGGTACGCGCTAAGTACATAACAGCAGAGTACTACACGTGGTCTGAAAGCCTCTAACATAACAGATGGGTTGATGGGACAACATCCCCAACTAACTAGGCAACTGAAACTAAAAGAAAACATCAAGGTCTGAATCAAATGGTCCTCAGAGAATGAGGACTCACCAACAAGTTGGATGCCAAACTCCGTAACAAGATAATGATGATGCTGAATCTGAAGGTCGGAGTTTGTATCATAAAATGATACAACAAAGAGTATGCGGTCAGTACATGAAATGTACCAAGTGTACAAGGTAAGTAAAATGGACATTTAAAATATATAAAAGATCATAAATGATCATAAGAGTAGGACAACATTCTCATAGAATAAATAGCATACGATAACATAAGACTCAAGATTTTCAAAACATTCGTAATTCAGTCATAAACATAATCATAAGAGAAAAAACTTTATTGAACATAACTTAAGCCAATATACATAATCATAGACATGCATAAATAATGAGGGTTAGTGGGAGATTCTCATAATCGACATACCCCATACAAGCACACATGGAGCCCGACTTGTAACCCTAGTCAAGAGGGCATTCGTACCTTGCCAAGGGTAGAATCATGAAAGGATATCACCATGAAAAGGGTCATTTGGGCCAGGTACAGTCACAAGGAAGGTCCCAACATGTCCTACAGTGGCACGTAGTTATGAGTTCCAGGGCCGAACCTATGCCCTGATCCTACTCGGTGTTAAATACTACTCCCAAAATATATATAGTGCTCATAGTATAATATGCATGAGATTCATGGGCTAGTTAAATCATGATTCATAAACATGCTTGTAAATTCGTTAACTAGCCATCAATTAAGGCTCGTGAATCGGCCATAATCATAAATCGTAAATTATGAGGTTCATGCATACTTGTAAAATATGTATATACTTGATATTCATAAATCCATGCTGAGTACTTGAGATAAATCATATCATAAATCATAAATCATAATTTGGGGCTTAAGAAGATCAAGATCATAATGGAACCATAAATTGACTTTTCATGAAGCTTACATAATTGGGCATAATTTAATTAGAAGTTAAAACTATAAATTAGTAGTAAAATAATATTATAAAATCTTCCCATAGATCATAAAACATACTTTGGAACATGATAGAATTGGTCCCATAGACATATCATAGACAATTTCATGAAATTGGGCTAAAACCCTAGAGTTCTTAAAATCATACTTGAAACTTGAAATTCACGAATTCATGAGGTATTTGATAAGGGACGTGTATTCATAATCATAGAAACATACATTTAATCATCAGAGAATTGATTTCATGGAAGAACATGAACGAGTTCACTCACAAGAGCTAAATCCTAAAATTTCAAAGGTTAGTACATGGGAAGTGAGAACCATGAATACGACTTGAGAATGGTATGGAGGTGGAAGAAACCCCTCATTCATGGCCCTGCATACCTATTTTAATGATTCCTTGACTTGTATTGAAGAGTCCAAGAAGATTTGAAGAGGTTGAAGAAGAACCCTTGCTCCTTTCATGAGAGAAAATCCAACTATCGATCTTTTGGAGATGTTGAGGATTTAGACTAGGTTGATCCCTTTATTCTGACCTTAAGAAAGCCTAAAATGTCATCATTTAGGATTTAATCATAGGAGTTTACCAAATTTCCCCAAAACTATTGAAATAAAATTTGTAACTTATAGTTACTACGACCAACAGTACGGGTCGTAGGTTGCTTGTACGACTGGTACTAAGAGTCGTACCACGCATCTTGCAGCTTCACTAAATCGCCCATAACATTTTACTTCGAACTCTAATTTGTGCAAGGTTGGTGCATTGGAAAGAAGACTCAAAGGGCTTCAATTTAATATGGTGAATCACCCAAAAACATTTTTTAACATGGGAGATATGATCGATTAAAATTGACCCTTATACGAACCAATACGAAAAACACAATCGGCAAGAATGCTCTCAACATAACTTCGTGCTAGAGGTTCCTTATGACCTTAATTTGCATCCAATGCAATTCTTACTCTTTGGAATTAATCTTAACACCTTGTTTCCATAAATTCATTAGGTGTGGATCTATCCACTTACCTAGAAGGGTTAATAACTTAGCCTGAAAGTTCGAGGTATTATAATATATCAATTCACGACTGAACCAATGATTCACACCATCATATTATGACTCATACCATAAGTCCCACCACCAACCTATGGTTTCCTCTAGTGACTAATGAGTCCATTTTTCCCCAACTCTCTGAATATTTCCACGTCTCGTACCACGACCCGTAACTATATCCTATGAGTCATATTATTATCCGTATAATCATTCACATGATACCTCCAAAGACTTTCTATGACTTCTGGCCACGAGTCGTACCCAAATACTGCGGCTCGTAGTGGGAACTCGTGGTTGGGAAACAACTTATCTGATCTGGACCATGGGTCTTCCAATGACCCATACTACCAACCTACGACTCGTAGGTTGAGTTGTACTGAAGTAAATTTTTCCAACTTTTCCTACTAATCACACTTCAAATATCAAGTCTAGTCTTAGGAACTTTTGGGCTATTATAGTACTTCCCCCTTGGGAACATTCATCCTTGAATGTGGGTTAAGCATTCTGAAGAACTGGGAAAAGAACTGCCATCCCAAGTACTGAACATCTGAACCTAAAAACTGACGGAGTGATTGATTCCGAGCTGATACACATGATTGAACTGAATTCATGAAACATATATACATGCTAAGATGTGAATGGAAGTTTTATGCACTACTTGACATGAAACTGAATAAAGTTCTCAGGATTAAATTTATACCTCCATCCAGAATTGAGGTGGAAGGAAAAGATACTAGTGTTTAGCCATCATATCTGCTTCGGCTTCCCACATAGCTCTCTCAACAAGCTGATTCATCCACAAAACATTCTCTGAGGCAAATTCCTTACTCCTTAACTAACGAATCTGATGATCAATGATCTCAACTAGTACCTCCTCATAGGTAAGGTTTTCCTTCACGCTAATTTCCTCGACCGAAACCACTAAGGATGGATCTTCGATGCATTTTTTCAACAAGGACATATGAAATACTGGATGCACCGAGACTAAGTTTGCTGGTAGCTCAAACTCTGTTATACCTCGGGAACCCAAGGATCAGACCCGGAAGTGAAAACAGAGAAAAATTAAAAATTTGCACCAGTTCACAAAACGACCCGTGAGGTTGGTCGTGAGGAGTGACTATGAGTCGTGAGGTGAATCGTGGACAGCATGGTGTGGGAATGCCTCAGTGAGGAGGCTAAAGAATTGATCATGAGTCGTGGTCGGACCTCACGACTCGTGAGGTCACCCATGGTCAACACTAAATGATTGGCAAGTGGGGATGGGCGGTGTAGGACATGGAAGGTGACCACGAGTCGTGGTCTGACCTCACGACTCATGAAGTCATCCATGGGGTCCCCTTGGATGTTTGGGTAGCGGACTTAATGGATCAAGGCTACGAGTCGTGCCCTATGGCAACAACCCAAGACCAGAAATTTTCGCATTTTAATAAGGGTGTTTCCATAATTTCCTAAGTCCCTAAGGCCGAAAGTACGTCGTTTTGGATATTTTATGAGTGTGATAAGAGGAGCTAAGTCCCTATTGCATGCCCATTCTCATGCAAAAGCTCAAAGAGGTTTTTGGGAGATTCAAGGCCTTGTTCCCCAAAATTTCATCAATTTCTTATGTGCATTCAAGGAACATTAAGTCCATCTATTCCCAGGTATGTAGGGTTTTAAAATGGGTGGAATTCTTCCTCAACCATGCCCAATTTTCGAGTTAATTAATGAATTCCCCTATTCAAATTCCATGGGGTTTTATCCAAAGCATGACAATGTGATTTCTCTTTATGGATATTTTTTAATTAAGCTTTAATTATTGAATTATGAATGATGGGAAGATTTTAATATTATTTTCTTTAGTTCATGTTTCAATCTTTTAAATTCAAAATGCCCATTTGATGAATGTCCATGGAAGTTATGATTTATGATGACTACTCTACAATTTGAGTTTATTGATGATAGAAAAGCATGATTTTCAAGTTACCCATGTTTATAAGCATGTTTTGAAAGAATTGAATATGATGAAGTATTGGGCAATACCCACATGTAGCAGAATGATTTGCAATTTATGAAACGAATTACTTGATTTATCGATTTATGATGTTGGCCGATGAAAAGGGCCCATGATTCTTGGCTAAGCATGTTTTAAAGGGGATAAATGATGATAAATGTTATATCTTAGACAATGAATTTTTATGCATGATGTTAATGATTTATGTATGAGCCTATATGCATGTTTTTGGGAGCCGTGTCTAGCACCGAGTAGCCCGGCGTTCAAAGGACTATGTCGGTGTCTCATAACCACGTGCTACCATGGGTTGAAAATGATATGATGTATTAATAATGATCCCCTCAAATGTGATATCAAACCTTATGTACGACACTCTCCTGGCAAGCCAGGGTCTGCTTAACCCACTTGAGCTTGACAGTGGGGCGTCATAAAAGGCTCTACCATGATGGTGTCGATTATGACGAGTCCTCCCATTGTTCCACATGTTTTATGCATTGTTATATTTATGTTATTGACTCAAGTTATGTTTGACAAGTTTACTTATGATTATTTTTATGAATGTTTATGAATGATTTGAAAACCTTGAGCCTTATGTTTTCTCACAAAGTTTATGCTATATGCATGATGTCCATCACTTATATTACTTATGAGTTTTACTTTACTTTTAAAATGTTCATTTTACTTACCATGCATACTCAGTACATTTCACGTACTGACCGCATACTCTTTATGCTGTATCATTTCATGATACAAGGTCCGGATCTCAGGCTCATCCTCATCCTTAGTCCATCTCATCCTATTCTATCAGCTTGTAGGTGATTCCTCAAGTTTCGAGGGCTGTTTGATAAACATTCCTGTTGATTATGTTTCAGTATTGCTCGGGTTAGTTGGGAATGTTGTCCCATCAACCCATCTTACGTATTAGATGCTTTTGAACAAATGAGTAGTACTTAGCTTATGTGAATGTTTGGTATTTCCTGATGCTATGTCATGGTTACTTTTCCGTGATGTTTTATGCTTAATATTCCATTTATTTAAATGAGATTACTTGTATGCATGAGTCATGGGTTTACTTGGGGTCTCTCGCGGTCCCTCTTCCCGTGTATACGATCCGAGTGTACATTCGGTTCATGACCAACTTGGTATCAGAGCCTTAGGTTTTAAGTGTCCTAGGGTGTATGAAAGCAGTGTTAAGTAGAGTCTTTTTCATGGGTGTGAAGCGCGGCACACCTATGACGAAGAGGCTACTAGACATTTAGGAAATGTTCCCTTCTTTCATGTTCTATGTTATGAGATGAAAAGCCTTTCCATCCTTCTAATTCGTGCGATTCGCAATTGTAGAATTATGGCTCCTAGAAGAATGAACGAAAGGAGGAATTGAAATGATGAAGGCAATGAAGATGGCAGTGACCATGGGCATCATCAAGCCTTACCATTTCGGAGCCCTAGGCACCAACGCCAGTTGCCTACGCCAAGTTTCGGGTGGCGATTTAGATGTTAGCGCAGGCCTTGAACGCTCAAGTCAATTAGGCTGTTTCGTAGGTTTCGTAGAATGGAAATGCAGTGGCGGCTCGAATTAGAGACTTCTTTAGGATGCACACTCCCGAGTTTACCGGATCAAAGGTGGATGAGGATCCACATGAGTTCATCGAAGGGATCTTGAAGGTCACCCAGGTTATGGGGGTGACAAATGGGGAGTGTGTTGATTTGGCCTCTTACCAGCTAAAAGAGGTGAGCTCATATTTGGTACAAGCAATGGAAGGACAACTGGACAGCGGGAGAGGGCCCTGTCAGCTGGATGAGTTCCACTGGGCCTTTCTCTACATGTTCTTCCCTAAGGAAATAAGGGAGCTGGAAGAAGTAGAGTTTGTGAACCTCAATCAGGGAAAAATGATAGTGTTGGAGCATTCGCTTGAGTTAACCCAGTTGTCAAATATGCCCCAGAGTTGGTGATGGATCAGAGGGCGCGGGTGAGCTGATTTGTTCATGGCGTGGCCAGTTATTTAGACATGGATTGCAGGACTGCCATGCTTCATCAGGATATGGAATTTCCTTGAATAGTGTTTTACGCCAAGCAGATGGAGGTGGCTCATATGAGGGAGAGGGATGCAAAGAGGGCTCAGACAGATAGTGGTGGGTTTTCATATCAGAGGTCCGGCGGTGGCTACCGTCCACAATTTCAGCAGAGGCCACTAGCCCCAGCCCCATCATCAGCTAGTGTCCCATCCAGGACCAGGGGTGATTAGAGGAGCAGAGGTTCGGGGTCGAGGGATTAGAGGGGCACCCAGTTAGAGTATACCTCTCCAGCCTGCGGGAAGTGCGACAAGAGTCACATCAGGGAGTGCCTACAGTTCGAATGTCTGCTTCGGGTGTGGTAGATCTGGGAACATGCACTGAGCATGTCCATATGCCATACGAGGTGATGATAGGGGTCGAGCACAAACCACCAAGACAGCAGCAACTCCAGCCCATTCAGCTCCACAGGGAGCATCTACTAGTGGGGGTGGCGGTTAGTGCAAAAATCGATTCTATGCACTTGCCTCGCGCCAGGAGCAAGAGACTTCGCCAGACATGGTCACTGGTATGTTGCGTGTCTTTCATATTAATGTGTATTCCTTTTTAGACCCAGGAGCTACATTGTCTTTCGTGACTCTTTACACTGCTAGTGGCCTTGGAGTTAGTCACGAGACCTTGTCCGAATCATTTTTAGTTTCGACCCCTGTTGGTGATTCGATCATAGATAGAAGAGTATGTAAAGGATGCTCGGTCATGGTGTTGCATAAGGTTACCCCCGCAGACCTTGTAGAGTTAGCCATGACTGATTTGGACATTATTCTTAGCATGGATTGGTTGTTTTCACGTTATGCTTCGATTAATTGTCGGACCCGTACCGTGGAGTTTCATTTTCCAGGTGAGTCAATTTTGGAGTGGAAGGGTAGTTCGCCAGTGCTAACATGTTGATTTATTTCCTATCTTAATGATAGGAAGATGATCTTTAATGGATGCAAATACCACCTAGTTAAGGTTAAGGACGTGGAGTCCGAGACCTCGACTACCCAGTCAGTTCCTATGGTGTGCGAATATCCCGAGGATTTGCTAGGTGTTCCTATAGAAAGGGAAATTGATTTTAGTATTGATCTATTGCCAGATACGCAGCCTATTTCTATCCCTACTTACAAGATGGCCCCAACCGAACTAAAGGAATTGAAGGATCAGTTAAAGGATCTATTGGATAATGGCTTCATTAGGCCAAGCCAGTCTCCATGGGGTGCGCCAGTTCAATTTGTTTGCAAGAAAGACGGTTCCCTTCGCATGTGTATTGACTATCAGCAGTTGAACAAGGTTACCATGAAGAACAGGTAAACCATACCCAGGATCGATGATTTGTTTAACCAACTTCAAGGTGCCAAGTTCTTTTCCAAGATTGATCTCAGGTCTGGGTACCACCAGCTCAGAGTTCGGGAGAGTGACATCCTGAAGACCGCCTTTAGGACTCGATATGGCCACTACGAATTTGTTGTTATGTCTTTTAGGCAAACCAATGCTCCTGCATCTTTTATGGACGTGATGAGTAGGGTGTTCAAGCAATATTTGGATATGTTCGTGATTGTGTTCATCGATGATATCTTATATACTCCCAGAGCAAGAAGGAGCACACCACCCATTTGAGAATAGTGCTGCAAATCCTTAAGGATCGTCAGTTGTATGTAAAGTTTAGCAAGTGTGAATTTTGGTTAAACTCGATAGGATTTTTGGGTCATGTTGTATGAAGAGAAAGCATAAGGGTAGATCCCCAGAAGATAGAGGCAGTGAAGAATTGGCGCAGATCGATGAGTCTTTAAGAAATTCAGAGTTTCTTGGGCTTAGCAGGCTACTACTGAAGATTTGTTAAGGGATTTTCATCAATCGCGGCCCTATTGACCAGGTTGACTCATAAAAAGGTAAAATTCCAATGTTTGGATGCTTGTAAGAAAAGATTTCAGGAGTTGAAGACCCGACTCACTTCAGCACCAGTGTTGACCTTACCCGAGGGTACTGATGGATTTATTGTATATTGTGATGCTTCGAGAGTCGGGCTGGGATGTGTGTTGATGCAACATGGGAAGGTATTAGCATATGCCTTGAGATAGCTGAAAGTTCGTGAAAAGAATTACCCGACCCATGATCATGAGTTGACCGCGGTGGTGTTTGCATTGATGATATGGTGGCATTACTTGTATGGGGTCCATGTGTATGTATTTATGGATCATAAGAGCTTGCAATATGTGTTCACATAGAAGGATCTAAATCTTCGACAAAGGAGGTGGTTGGAATTACTTAAGGACTACGACATAAGTGTTCTCTACCACCCGAGCAAGGCTAATGTGGCTGCGGATGCACTTAGTAGGCTCTCCATTGAAAGTGTGTCCCACATGGATGAGGGAAGGAAGGAGTCGGTGAAGGATGTCCACCAACTTCCAAGACTGGGAGTTAGATTGATTGACTCGACCGTTGGCGGTGTTGTTGTGCATAACGAGTCAGAATCATCCTTGGTGATTGATGTTAAATCTAGGAAAAATGAGGATCCAATATTGAGGAAGCTGAAGGAGGCGGTGCGGCGTAAGAAGGTGGAGGTCTTTTCCCAAGGGGGAGATGGTGTGCTACGATACCAGGGTCAGCTATGTGTTCCGGACGTCGATAATTTGTGAGTTCAGATATTGCATGAGGCACATGGTACCAGATTCTCTATTCATCCAGGATCCACGGAAATGTTATCAGGATTTGCCAGAAATCTATTGGTGGGATGGTATGAAGAAAGATATTGCAAAGTTCGTAGCAAAATGTCCAAATTGCCAGCAAGTGAAAGTCAAACATCAAAGGCTGGGAGGTGTACTTCAGGATATTAGCATCCCTACTTGGAAGGGGAAGATATTAATATGGATTTTGTTATAGGTCTACCCCGTACTCGCTGGCAATATAAATCCATTTGGATGGTGGTCGACAGGTTAACCAAGCCTGCACACTTCCTACCGGTCAAGACAATGGATTCAGTGGATCATTATGCTAAGTTGTATATTCAGTAGTTGGTTCGACTTCATGGAGTGCCCTTGTCTATTATCTCAGACTGAGGTACTCAATTTACCTCTTAATTTTGGCGGTCTTTTCAAAAAGGACTTGGAATGCAAGTTAAGCTCAGTACTGCCTTCCATCCGCAAAAAGACGGCCAGGTGAAACAATCCATTCAGACCCTTGAGGATATGTTGATGGCATGTGTGATGGATTTTAAAGGTAGTTGGGATGATCATTTGCCCTTGATCAAGTTTTCTATAATAACAGTAACCACTCTAGTATCCAAATGGCACCGTTCGAGGCTCTCTATGCGCAGAGGTGTACATCTCCCATCGGATGGTTTGAGGTTTGGTAGGCATCTATGATAGGACCAGATTCGGTTCATAAGGCGATGGTGAAGGTTCAGTTGATAAGGGACCGGTTGAAAACACTCAGGGTCATCAGAAATCATATGCTGATGTGAGAAGGAGGGATTTGGAGTTTGATGTGGAAGACTGTGTATTTCTAAAGGTATCTCCCATGAAGGGAGTCGTGCAGTTCGAAAAGAAAGGTAAACTCAATCCCCACTATATTGGTCCTTACTGAGTTGTGAGAAGAGTTGGCAAGGTAGCATTTGACTTGGACTTGCCCTCGGAGTTGTCCTCAGTTCATCCCGTCTTTCATGTGTCACTTTTGAAGAAGTGCTTGGGTGATCCAGCCTTGGTGGTTCCGATAGACAGCATTGAAGTGAAGGACAGCCTCAGCTATGAAGAAGTCCGTGTTGAAATCATAGATCGTCAGGTTCGTAAGTTGAGAAATAAAGAAGTGGCGTCAGTAAAGGTGTTATGGAGGAATCAACATGTTGAGGAAGCTACGTGGTAAGCCGAACCAGATATGATGGCTAAATACCCTCATTTGTTCCCTATCGTCCCAGTTTCAGTTTGAGGTATTAGTTTTTGCTCTAAACCTTTAATCAACTTTTTTCGTTCAGTTCATGTGTACAAGTTTTTTTTAGGATATGATAAATGTATGTGATTTCTAAATTCAGTTTAGCTATGTAGCTCCTTTTGGAGGTAGTCATTCCATTAGTTTGCGACTTAAATGACTGGTAATTATATATGGTGATAGCTTGTTTCTGAGTTTTTTGCATGTTTCTAGCGTTCGAGGATGAATGTTCCCAAGGGGGGAGATATTGTTATACCTCGGGAACCCAAGGATCAGACCTGGAAATGAAAACGGAGAAAAATTGAAAATTTGCACTAGGTCACAAAACGACCCATGAGGTTGGTCGTGAGGAGTGACCATGAGTCATGAGGTAACTCATGGTCAGCATGGTGTGGCAAGGCCCGAGTGAGGAGGCCACGGGCTTGACCATGAGTCGTGGTCAGACCTCACGACTCATGAGGTCAACTGTGGTCAACCCTGGCGAATTGGCAAGTGAGGATGGGCAGTGTAGGCCGCGGAAGGTAACCAGGAGTTGTGGTCTGACCTCACGACTCATGAAGTCATCCGTGGGGTCCCCTTGGATGTTTAGGTAGTGGACTTAATGGATCAAGGCTACGAGTCGTGCCCTGTGGCAACTACCCGTTAGGTCCCTCATCAGGACTGGCGACCAGAAATTTCCGCGTTTTAATAAGGGTGTTTTCATAATTTCCTAAGTCCCTAAGGCCTAAACTACGTCGTTTTGGATATTTTCTGAGTGTGATAAGAGGAGTTTAGTCCCTATTACATGCCCATTCTCATGCAAAAGCTTAAAGAGGTTTTTGGGAGATTCAAGGCCTTCTTCCCCAAATTTTCATCAATTTCTTATGGGCGTTCAAGGAACTTTAAGTCCATCTATTCTCAAGTATGTGGGTTTCAAAATGGGTGGAATTCTTCCTCACCCATACCCAGTTTTCGAGTTAATTCATGAATTCCCCTATTCAAATTCCATGGGGTTTTACCCAAAGCATGACAATGTGATTTCTCCTTATGGGATGTTTTAACTGAGTTTTAATTATTGAATTATGAATGATGGACAGGTTTTATTATTATTTTCTTTAATTCATGTTTCAAGCTTTTAAATATAAAATGCCCATTTGATTAAAGTTCATGGAAGTTATGATTTATGATGACTACTCTATAATATGAGTTTATTGATGATAGAAATGCATGATTCTCAAGTTACACATGTTAATGAGCATGTTTCGAAAGAATTGAATATGATGAAGTATTTGGAAATGCCCACATGTAGAAGAATGATTTGCGATTTATGAAACGAATTACTTGATTTATCGATTTATGATGTTGGCCGATGAAAAGGGCCAATGATTCTTGGCTAAGCATGATTTAAAGGAGATCAATGATGAAAAATGTTATATCTTAGCTAATGAATTTTTATGCATGATGTTAATGATTTAGGTATGAGCCTATATGCATATTTTTAGAAGTCGTGTCTAGCACCGAGCAGCCCGGCGTTAAAAGGACTACGCCGGTGTCTCATAACCACATGCCACCATGGGTTGTAAACGATATGATGTATTAATAATCATCCCCTCAAATGCGATATCACACCTTATGCACGACCCTCGCCTGGCAAGCCAGGGTCGGCTCTGCCCACTTGAGCGAGAAAGTGGAGAATCATAAAAGGCTCTACCATGATGGTGTCGATTATGACGAGTCCTCCCATTATTCCGCATGTTTTATGCATTGTTACATTTATCTTATTGACTCAAGTTATGTTTGAAAAGTTTAATTACGATTATGTTTATGAATGCTTATGAATGATTTGAAAGCCTTAAACCATATGTTTTCTTATGAAGTTTATGATATATGCATGATGTCCTTCTCTTATGTTACTTATGAGTTTTACTTTACTTTTAAAATGTTCATTTTACTTACCTTGCATACTCAGTACATTCCACGTACTGACCACATACTCTCTATTTTGTATCATGTCATGATACAGGGTCCGGATCTGAGGCTCATCCTCATCCTTAGTCCATCTCAGCCTACGCTTTCAGCTTGTTGGTGAGTCCTCATGTTCCGAGGGCTGTTTGATTAACTTTCCTGTTGATTATGTTTTAGTATTGCTCGGGTTAGTTGGGGATGTTGTCCCATCAACCCATCTTACGTATTAGAGGTTTTCCGATAAATGAGTAGCACTCAACTTATGTGAATGTTTGGTATTTCCTGATGCTATGTCATGGTTACGTTTTTACGATGTTTTATGCTTAATATTCCATTTATTTAAATGAGATTAGTTGTATGCATGTGCCATGGGTTGCTTGGGGTCTCTCGGGGTCCCTCGTCCCGTCTACGATCCGGGTGTACGTCTAGGTCATGACAAACTCATTGGTCACCTTGCCAACATGTCTCACAACCCTATATGGCCCAACATACTGGGGACTATGCTTCCCCTTCTTTCCGAACCCTCAAAGAATCAAGAAATCTCTACTTGCCTCAAGATGAAGCTCAAGCATCAAATTATGAATTTTCCCTTCCGTAACCATTTTGAATGATCATAATCTGGTCAAATATGTATTCTACATCAGAAAATAAAATCATGGGCGCCCATATAGATATACTTCTATCCCGGACCCAAAAGGTCAATCCAAAAGTCAACCTCGATCCCGCAGAGGAAAAATTGGAATTTTATTTGAAAATAATGTTACCCATCATGTAAAGAACTCAAGTGTGAAATTTCATCCAAAACGGAGCTCAAATCGACTTTCTATTCATCAAGATACGGTCTCTTAACTCTAGATCCAAAATCCTCAATTTTTCTCCAATAAATCCATGGATACAAATAGAAACCAACTAACGAAATCATGGAGAAATACAAAATAAAAGTTTAGATTCTTACCCCCTTGTTAAATAGAGTAGAATGCCGCAAAAAACACTCAATTTCGAACTCCAAAACTCCAAATATACTTAAAATACCAAATAAACACAGTCTGTGCAAAAAAATATATTGCTCAGGTATTTATAGGCTGCACCATCAACTATAATTTTTACTACAATGGCCATAACTTCATCATACGAACTCGAAATGTGATGATTCATTTTACTATAGTTCCCAAATAATGATAAGGATCTACTCGTTCAATCAAAACTCCATTTGGTGCTCGTTTGCCCAGTCAGACGTCATGTTTTTTGTTCGTTCAAGAATTATTTCATCTTTTGTAATAAAACCCGATCTTGGTTTTTCGAAATTGCATCAAACTTTTCAAATAACTCCTAATTCCTGCTAAGAATTTTGAAAGTCTCAAAATAATTTTTCAATCTCAAAAACTAAAAACAAACCTCTGAGTTGCCACATTTTATGCTTAAAATCATGTTAAACATACAAAATATTCAAATCCACCCGAAACTCATCTGGAATCCGACGGTCACAAACCAAATATGCAATTAAATCATAAAAACACATTCCAAACCTGTTGGAATCATCAAATCACCAATATGAGGTCATTTTAATTGAAAATTGACCATGGTCAAACTTAGCTTCCTTAAAGCTCATAAATCCAACCAAAGGTTCAATTCACTCCCGGACACCTCGGGATCCATGCAAACTATCCAACTAAGTCATAAGTCACCATCAGTAACTAACAAAACCTTTAGGACCCAAATTCGAGCTCGTTAACCTGAAATGTTGACTTTGGTCAAACCTCTCAAACTTCAAACCTTTCAAAAAATCGAAAATCTGATCCAATCTTCATTCTATGGTAGGTTTAGCTATAGATGGATCAAAACATGGATCAACAATCACAAAATGACCATGGGGGTTATTACACTTCCAGGTTTAGCTAATAACTGCGCTTCCTGAACTTCTCCATACCCGGCATCTATGGCAGGGATAGGGAGTTTTCTTGAACGTAAAAATTTTAACCATCATTTTCATCATGAGGAAACATTCATAGGTCTTAGATTAAGGAAATTATGAGCATGAATCATTCAAGAAATCTAAGCTGGGCATATATTTTATATAACACAATCTTATGAGCCGATAAGGAAAATCTTAAAGACTAAGTCCATAGAGCTGAGCATGCTGAGAGACATGAGTTTACATACACAATGAGGACCATGACATGAAGCTGAGATTTATGGAATCACGGAAAAATACTTGAATCACCATTTGAAGTAGTTACTTCTCGTTCTATGAATTTGAGTACGAATACACATCAAAAGTACTTGGAACTTAGACATGGGCATAACATGTTCACATACAGAATGAGTAGAGTATCGCATAGAATGAAGTACATAAGGACACATGAATAAGAGTGGACCGATCTCCCATAATTACTAATCCTGGACCTTCACACTTGAAACTGAAGGCATGACCTGGTCCTTCACCTTATAATCTCCCACTTAGCTTAAAGGTCATCATTTTGAGGATTGGTCCCCTTTTTAAGGCTAGATAGAAATCACTATCTCTTGACTTCCTATTTGCCTATAAGGCTATCACGGAAGGCTTCATACTTCTCCAACCATACTCCCCCACACTTTTGGTTCCTTAGTTCAAGTTCACGAATTCTTCTGCCTTAGCATTTCTTAACTCCTGCAGGGGGAAATGACTCGAGAGCGCCTCTTATTCCACTGACTGGCGTTATTCTTTGGAGTGTGAATACATGATTTAGAAGGATAGAAAGATATTTCATCGCACCACATACATCATGAAAGAAGGGGATGTCTCCGAAATGTCTCGTAGTCTCTTCGTCTTAAGTGTGGCATGCTTCACACCCATGAAAAAGACTCTACTTAACATGTCTTTTAGAAACCCTAGGACACATTAGACCTATTGCTCTAATACCAAGTTTGTCACGACCGGAACATAGGCCCGAATCGCAACATGGGACAGGAGCCCCGAGAGACTCCAAGTCGACCCATGGAATGAACATTCATCAAACTTCATATCAACAAAATGGAATACTGAACATATGAACTTATCGGAAGAATGAACATGAAATAACATAGCATCATAGTTGGTATGCGATAAATACATAATAGCGGAGTACTACATGTGGTCTAAAAGCCTCTAACATAATAGATAGGTTGATGGGACAACATTCCCAACTAACCCGCCAACTGAAACTAAAAGAAAATGTCAAGGTCTGAATCAAATGGTCCTCGGAGAATGAGGACTCACTAACAAGCTGGGTGCGAAACTCTATAACAAGCTAATGACGATGTTGGATCTTAAGGTCGGTGCCTGTATTATAAAATGAAATAGTATAGAGTATGCGGTCAGTACGTGGAATATACCGAGTATGCAAGGTAAGTAAAATGGACATTTAAAATATATAAAAGCTCATAAATGATCATAAGAGTAGTACAACATGCTTATAGCATAAATAGCATATGATAACATAAGGCTCAAGATTTTCAAAACATTCGTAATTCTATTGTAATCATAATCATAAGAGAAAAAGCTTTATTGAGCATAACATGAGCCAATATATGTAATCATAAGCATTCATATATCATGAGGAACAGTGGGAGATTCTCATAACTGACATACCCCATACAAGCCACATGGAGCCCGACCTATAACTCTAGTCGGGAGGGCGTTCGTACCTTTCCAAGTGTAGAATCATGAAAAGCGTGATATCACCATGAAAAAGGACCATTTCGGCCATGGACAGCCACAAGGGAGGTCCCAACATGTCCTACGGTGGCACGTAGTTATGAGATCTGGGGTCAAACCTATGCCCCGAACCTACTCGGTGTTAAATACTACTCTCAAAACATATATAGTGCTCATACTATGATATGCATGAGATTCATGGGCTAGTTAAATCATGATAATCATAAACATGCTTGTAAATTGGTGAACTAGCCATGAAATAAGGCCCGTGAGTCAGCCATAATCATAAAATCGTAAATCATGAGGTTCAGACATACTTGTAAAACATGTATATAGTTGATATTCATAAATATATGATGAGTACTTGAGATAAATCATATCATAAATCATAAATCATAGTTTGGGGCTTAAGAAGATCAAGATCATAATGGAACCATAAATTGACATTTCATGAAGCTTACATAATTGAGCATAATTTAATTAGAAGTTAAAACTATAAATTAATAGTAATTTTTTTTATAAAATCTACCCATAGATCATAAAACATACTTTGGAACATGAGGGAATTAGACCCATAGCCATATCGTATATAATTTCATGAATTTGGGTTAAAACCCTAGAAGTTCTTAAAATCATACTTGAAACTTGAAATTCACGGATTCATGAGGGATTTGATAAGGGACAAGTATTCGTAATCATAGAAACATAAATTTAATCATGAGGGAACTGATTTCATGGAAGAACATGAAAGAATTCACCCATAAGAGCTAAATCCTAAAATTTCAAAGGTTCGTGCATGGGAAGTGAGAATCATGAATACGACTTGACAAGGACGTGGAGATGGAAGAAACCCCTCACTTATCGCCCTTCATACCTGGTTTAGTGAATCCTTGACTTGTCTTGAAGAGTCCAAGAAGATTTGAAGAGGTTGAAGAAGAATCCTAGCTCCTTTCATTAGAGAAAATCCAACTATCGATCTATTGGAGAGGGTTATGATTTTAGGCTAGGTTAATCCCTTTAATTTGACCTTAAGAAAGCCCAAAACATCGTCATTTAGGACTTAGAAGCATAGGAGTTTACTAAAATACCCAAAACTATCGAAATAAAACCTATAATTGACAGTTACTATGACCAATAGTACGGGCCGTAGGTTGCTTGTATGACTCGTACTAAGAGTCGTACCACGCATCTTGCAGCTTCACTAAATCGCCCATAACTTTTACTTCGAACTCTAATTTGTGCAAGGTTGGTGCATTGGAAAGAAGACTCAAAGGGATTCAATGTGATATGCTGAATCACCCAAAAATATTTTGTAACATGGGAGCTATGACTGGTGGGATTTGACCCTTATACGAACCAATACGAAAAACCCAATCGGCAAGAAGGCTCTCAACTCAACTTCGTTCTAGAGATTCCTTATGACCTTAATTTGCATCCAATGCAATTCTTACACTTTGGAATTAATATTAACACCTTGTTTCCATAAATTCATTTGGTATGGGTCTATCCACATACCTAGAAGGGTTCCTAACTTAGCTTGAAAGTCCGAGGCATTATAATATATCAACTCACGACTGAAACAACAATTCACACCATCATATTATGACTCGTACCATGAGTCGTGCCACCAACCTATGGTTTTCTCTAGTGACTAATGGATCCATTTTCGCCCAATTCTCTGAATATTTTCATGATTCGTACTTAACTCCATCCTATGAGTCGTATTATTACCCGTACAATCATTCACATGATTACTCCAAAGACCTGTTACGATTTCTGGCCATGGGTCGTACCCATATACTATGGCTCGTAGTGGGGACTCGTGGTTGGGAAAAAACTTATCTGATCTGGACCATGGGTCTTCCTACGACCGTACTACCAACCTATGACTCATAGGTTGAGTCATACTGAAGTAAATTTTTTCAACTTTTCCTTGCGATCACACTTCAAATCTCAAGTCTAGTCTTAGGAAATTTTGGGGTATTACAAACACTTACCCTAGTTGTTTGCAAATCTTGATATTAGTCTTGTTTCAATATTGTTTTCTTTGAAACCCCCCCAATTTGGATATAGCTCACCAATAAGTTTAATTACCGGCATTAGTCTAGATCTTACCCTATTCCCTGTGGGTTCGACCCCAATCTCTTCGTTGGGTTCTCTATTGACAATGACTCCTTCATAGTTTGTCAAGAAGTGTGAGCTTGAGCATTATCGCTGGCCACAACTCAAACATCAAATGGACACCCATAATTCATTCGGAGTGCCATCAGCACAAACCTTATAAATTTTCCAAGTGGAAATAGCATTCTGAACTCAATAGAATTGACAGAATGACAATAAGAGGTCATCTTGACAAGATGAACACCAAAATTAACAGTTAAACCACATACAACAACTACCCAAAGGCCCAAAATGAGTCCGAAAGCTTTGAAACCCGAACCCTAGGTCTCACTAGCGTAAAATCCATGTTCCAAAGATAATAAAGTTGACAAGATTCTCAGTTGAGATCATTTACTAATAATGTTGACCGAAATCAACCATTTCAACTTTTAAAACTCCAAAACTAGGAAACCTTTTCAAAACTCACCCGAATACTTTGGAAACCATGCCACCCATACCCACAAGTCACAAAAGCATTATAGAAGCCACGGGAAGGGTCGAACCAGTAAAAAGACACAACACTAAGGAAATGACTAGGAGGGTCATTACATTGAGCTCTACGTTTAGCAATGTGGCACGCTGGAGTGGTCACTCAGCTTCATTATCCAACTCCTACATAAATAGGACACTTAGAAATATTTTAGGAGGATTATTGACGTCCTAGGAACAGCAAAAATGTACAACAATATTTGCAAGTTTTTTTTCCTTACGTTTTATACGATTTCAATTTCATTTATGAATAACTTTGATTTTGTAATTATAATTTAGACTATGAGTGGATAAAATCCTTAATTCTAGGGTTGAGGTTATAAGATTGATTGTATAGCATACTTTGACTTCACTTTTAAGTTTGTCTATCATAATAGGTTGTTTTTTTATTCTTGTTTTTAATATTTTGATGTTTTGCTAGCACTAAGATAAACTTGTAATCCTTGTGCAAAACTGCAAAGAGAATCATTAGGATAGAATGAAGAATATGAGGAATCAGTTCTTCTCTTTAATAGAAATGAAAGACTAGATTCGCGTTTAGGATAGGAATACCTCATTTAGTTTAAAAATCAGATGAGTCTTATAATACCTAGATTGAGTGGATGCATCACCACTCAATGATTGCAGTTTCAAGGTCAATTTAGGCAAAAGATAGAGATTCAAAAATCATAGTCATCCTACAAATCCCGTAAACCATCAACCAAATAGAAAACGTAGCCAATGAAAAAGAAATGCTATACATGATTGAAGTTCATGACTTAACCCTGGAATATTCCTAAATATTGATTACATCATCTTTTGATTATCTCACTACTTTTAAATTTAATTAATTTAGAATTATAAAACTCCAAATCTTTTTATTTACTTATGCAATTTCTTGAAATATCAATATTATTTAAAATAGAAAAGTTACTAATTCACAAGTCCTTGTGGGTTCGATATCCTGCATGAAAGAGCTATTATATTACTTGTACGACCACGTGTGCTTGTGTGTATGGTTCAACATAACAACAGTGCTCCCTAAGGCTTGGTAGTCTATTGCATTGCCTGCTGGCCCATTTGACGCTCATGTTCATGAATGGATTTCTGCATCTTATTAACAATTTGTGTCTGTTGATCCATCACATCTTCATAGTCTCCTCTAATGAGTTTCTTGACTGCTAATCATGATTGTGCTAATAATTATTGGGGGGCATTTGAAAGTCATGGTTTCCACCTCACGGAGGATTTTCTATGTTTTTATAACCTTGAAATTATTGACCCGGTATCCTTCTCTACGACCTTTCTGGCTCACAAAAAAAATCGATTTAAGATTTTGAGGACACCTTGAATACACATGATTCTCTCCACAAGATTCACGTGAAGGTGGTTATGGAGTTTCTACCTGCTGAACCTGCTAAACCTGGCTTACATTTGGTACACTCACTAGCTTGTTAATAGAATTCACCAATTGACTAATGTTGGATCATATTGCAACTACATCATCAACCTCTAACATTCTAGGAATATTTTATGCTACAAAACCCCTACCTTAATATTGGAAGTTCTGACTTCCTAAAGACATGATTCTTAACAAAGCTTCGATCTCATCACAACTCTTGGACAGTATATGTCCCTGTGCTGTAGCATCAAGCAGTATCTTTGACTCTGAAATCAACCCTTCTATGAAATTTTGGCCTATTATATCCTTGGGTTGTATGTGATGAGGGAAATCCCACAAATAGCCCTTGTATCTCTCCATGCCTGAGGAAGAGTTTCTTAATCCTTTTGAATGAATCCAAAGATCTTTCCTCTTAACTCCTTTGTTCTATTAGAAGAGAAGAATCTATTTATGAATTTGCTTGAGAGATCCTCCAATGTAGTGATGGACCTTGCTGGTTCATTTTGCAGCCACTCATTAGCTTCCCAAGGCAGTGAGAAAGGGAAAGTGTGAATTTCACGTACTTGTCAGAGGTGTTTTGGTAATGGAAATTCTCACTCAGCTCTACAAATGTCATAATTACCTATATGGGTCTTCATTAGGCTTACCCTAATATTGGCATATGTTTTGCACCAACTTCACTATCCCTTCTTTTAGTTTAGCATTTTCAGTAATCGTAGGTTTGATGAAATCCTTGGAAGCATTCTCCATTCTAGGCTTGGTGAAATTCAAAATAGGGACCTATTCCTAGTTTTTCACATGATTTGACTCATTGTTCTCTGTCATTACTGTCATTCAGTGGAAAGTTCGCTCTATTTCGAGATCGAAAGAGGCTAAGAATCGTCCTTGATTTTTTGTAACTGACATACAATGAACAAAAATTACCTGAAATACACAAAAATTTGCAATAATGTAAATACTGAAAAGTGGAATAACAATTCCAACTAAAAATAATTATTCAATTTCCAAGTCCCTGGCAACAACACCAACAACGTGATGCATCCTAATGTACGCGTAAGCGTCCACAATCGTCAAGTTATACGGGACAATCAGTTCAGAGTATCATTCCCACAGAGACTTTTCAAATTAGTTATTCTAATTTGAATTCCTATTTCACTCTTCAAATAAAACAACTTAGTTTTCAAGAAATGTTGCTAATCTAGTAATTTCAAATAGCAAAGTAAAAGTAGAAAACAAGAGATTCAAAGTGATTTTTGTCCAAATGAAGATTAAAGTCTAGAGTCTTGGCTAGTTCACCATCCAATTGAGTTATCGAATTCACTATACTAAATTTGCATTCCAAGCTTATTAGTTGCAGGTTAAGAATACATTTCCTGAATATCTTTTTGATAATTCAAGAACTGCCTTACCATCCCTAATGCCTATATTTCTATGGACACGGGATAATAATAAGAAGTTTATGAGTTGTTACCTGAATCAACTAAGAAGGATTACAAGGTATAGTTCTATACTTAACAACTAATAGATTTCCTTTTTCAATAACATTCACGAACCTATTCATTTTCTTCTTTTCAGCCTCATGATTCTCTCATTCAAGTTCAATCAACGAGTCATAAATATCATTCTCAAGGTGTTCAATCTAATGAACAATGAGAAAAGCAAGAAGAAATAAATAATCTTACAATAGAGAAATGTAATTTAGCATGAATGAATTCTCAAACATCAACCTTTATGTCTTAAGAAAAACACTAGAACAAGGCTTTAGCCATACTTGTTCAAATACAAAATCATGAAATTCATCATACTCATACAAGGTATTGATTTAGAAACAAGTACAAGAAAAGAAACTTTAGTAATGAAACCTCTTGTCTCTTTGCCCTTTTCTAAAGTGATAAACACGCTCAAAGGCATCTTAAGACGATATATATAGTGGTAGGAAAATTACCCCTCTACCCTATGTATGTTCGGCTTTTTAAACTTAAGAAAATTTGGTACGGGCAGGCCTAGGCGCATCTGTCACGCCCCGAGCCTACACCCTGGACGAAACACGATACTTGAAGCCACACGTGACCTCAAGTCAACCCATGGTCTATCATCCACTAGTATTCTGAGTAATCATGCATAGCGGAAATTTAAAATAACCACATCAAAGAATTTTAAGAAAATGTAAAGACTGAAAATAGAGAATTTAAAATATATAAAAAAATAACTCTGAAATTCAAGTCTGGTTTGAAAGCCATCTATTGAGTAGTGTCTAGGACAAGCCCCCAGCTATCTCTAAGTCTAACTAAAATAATAACTCAACTGAAAGAAAATAAAACAAGGAACTCAAATGATGAGGACTCACACTCTGGCTGTAGTGGAAGAGGATCTGGATCACAACGGCTAACGATGCTGAGTCTGGGAACCTGCAACCGTATCATGAAATGATATAGCATAGAAATATGCGTCAGTACTTTGAATGTACTGAGTATGTGAGAGGAATATACTAATAGATGTAAATGACTGAACTGGAAAGACATTCAACGACCAACTTATTATCTGCACTGAAATAATCTAAAGTATCTAAGATGGTCAAAATGACCCTATCTAGTGGTCATAGACATGTTCTAAATCTGTAATACTGAATCTGAAATACTGCACTAAACTGAACTGAACTGATAGATCTAAAACTGGACTGAGATTCTTATTGTGAAACTGGACTAGACTGACTAGTAGGAGAGTCTGTAATCGATATATAACCACATGAGCTAGATGTGGAGTCCGATGTGTACACCCTACCGGTAGGACCCAATATACCTTGCCAGGGTATAAAGGCATGAACTGGGTGATCAGAAAAGTTTGGGGCCAATCAGGCCAAGTAACACTGAAAGCTACGCTGGCAATGTTGTTCTAGGAACATGGGTGCGATGGAACCCCAGACCACTCGATGCTAAGTCTTACTCACACTGGAAACCTATACTTAACTGCTAGGTTGATAGCTCAAAACTTGAGTCCAAGTCTAGTTAGTGACATATAACTGAAAGTACCCTGAGAGTCTCACCGGACCAGAGTATGAAACTGGGTTCTAGACTGGTCAGAGCTGCTTATCTGGAAGCATCGTAACCATCTAGGAACAAACTGTAACTGAACTGGTGTCCTGGGGCTGGTCAGAGCTATAAATCTAAAATGTCATGATAGCCTAATGGACCAAATAACTATAATTTGAGTTTGGTTCTGATAACTGAGAGGCACCACTGACACCTCGGGAAAAGACTGTAGTCAAAAATGATCAGTTGACACTTTCTGAATAGTTCTGAAAGAGAAAGTTCTATGTTCTAACTGACTAGACTACTAAGCAACTAATAGAGAACTCATTAATTCTGACAACACGGACAATTTCATAATATAGCAAAGTTTATAGAATTAAAGGAATCTCATCTAGAAGGGCTAAAGCATTCTCATTAGTGGAATAATTACTCAACAAATACTTACAAAAGAAATTTCTAGGAAAATCAGCCACAATATACTTCGCAAAAAATGATTGAATTTAATACGCAATAATCCATACTCGAAAATTTAGGACTGTAAATCATCTTGGCCAGACCAACAACAATTTATCTACAAATTGATGGACATAATATTAATAATAAACATGGATAATAACCCAATTGAAATTAACAAAAACCAACGTGAAATTCTCTGCTTATTGGAAAATCTCAAGCTAAACTGACAGGGAAATTATGGGAGGAGATTGGGGGATACAAGGGAAGGACAATTCTCTTATTGAATTCCCACATACCTGACAGAGAAACTTGGAGAAATCACTTGAGAATCGAATAGGAAAGATCTGCCCTAGCTCTTGCTCTGAATTTCTTTGAGAGGAACTCTACGTTCTGCTACCTGAAAGTTTGAGTGGGGAATAAGGAAAAGAGCCTGTTACCCCCACTAAAATGTTTGGAACTGAAATTAAAACGATGTAGTTTAAAGCTTTGGAGAGTAGGAAATAACTAAATAGCCCTTAGAAATTCACTGGAAAAACTGCCAGGTGCCCCTAACGGGTCGTGGTTGCTGACCACGACTCGTGGTCACTCCTGTCAGGTACACTGGCTAAAAACTCAATAAGGCTGGTAATGGGGGACATAACGTATCATTACTAGGAACCACGACTCGTTGCCCCCATCCGTCAAGTACACTGGTCACAAGCTATAATCCTTACTCAGTCCTGACCACGAGTGACCTAACGAGTCGTGGTCAGTGACCACAATTCGTGAAGTCCCTCGTTAGGTACACTGCTCCCTTTTCAAAAATCTCAAACCTCCTTCTCATGGCTCATCTATTTAACGAGCCGTTAGGTGGGTCATCCTATATCATTTCTGTAGCTTTTTCAGATTTTCTTATTTAAGTCCCGGAATTAAATTTTGAGTTTTCGGGGCATTACAATATCTCCCCCTTGGAAACATTCATCCTCAAATGTTAGAAAACACATAGGAAAGCAGAGAATAACAATCAATGCTCCAGATACTATTCATTTAACTCCAAAATTGATGGAACAACTACCTCCGTTCCAAAATACATAATTGAACTAAATTCTCTTTTCATACATACATCCAAAGTCTTAAAAAGAAACTTATATACATGAATTTAATTCAACAACTAGATTAAGTCCTAAGGCAAAATTAGCATTTCAAGCTACAATAGAGTCGGTAGAGAACAAGCACAAGTATTTGTCCATCATATCCGCTTCGGCGTCCCACATATCTCCCTCAACCTGCTGATTTCGCCATAAGACCTTTATTGAAGCTATTTCCTTATTCCTCAACATACGAACCTGACGGTCAAGGATCTGGACTAGTGCCTCCTCATATGAGAGACTATCCTTTATTCCCACTCTGTCCAATGGCACAACTGAGGTTAGATCTCCGATGCACTTCTTCAGAAGTGACACATGGAAAACTGGATGTACAACTGCTAATTCTGAAGGTAACTCTAGCTTATAGGCCACAGTGCCGATATGCCTCAAAATTCTATAAGGTCCCACATACCTCAAACTGAGCTTCCCCTTCTTTCCAAACCTCATTACCCCTTTCATGGGAGAAATTTTCAGGTATACCCAGTCATCAACTGCAAACTCTAACTCTCTTCTCCGCATATCAGCATAAGATTCTGGCGACTCTGAGCTGTTTTCAACCTTTCTCGAATAAGCTAAACTTTCTACATTGCCTCGTAAACCGAGTCTGGCCCTATCAAGGTAGCTTCACCAACTTCAAACCACCCTATAGGATATCTACACCTTCTACCATATAATGCTTCAAATGGGTCCATCTGGATGCTAGAGTTGTAACTAATGTTCTATGCAAACTCAATAAGAGGCAAATGGTCATCCCCATTACCCTTAAAATAAATTGCGCACGCTCTTAGCATATCATCTAGGGCCTAAATGGTCCGCTTCGCTTGCCCATCGGTCTGCGGGTGAAAATCAGCGCTGATCTTGACCTGAGTGCCTTGTCCCTTCTAAAAGGACTTCCAGAAGTCTGAGGTGAACTGTGTTCCTATGTCTGAAATGATCGCCAAGGGAACCCCATGGAGTCTGACTAACTCTTGGATGTAAAGTTTGGCATAGTCCTCAGCTGAGTATGTTGTTTTAACAGGGAGGAAATGAGCTGACTTAGTCATCCGATCTACTACCACCCAGATTGAGTCATGTTGTTGGTGAGTCCGAGGTAGACCCGTAATAAAATCCATATTCACTTCTTCCCACTTCCACGTAGGTATAATGATATCTTCGGTCATGCCTCCTTTTCTTTGGTGTTCTACCTTGACCTGCTGGCAGTTCATCCACTGTGCTACAAACTCAGTGATATCTCTTTTCATGTCGTTTCACCAGTAAATATCCTTCTTGTCACAGTACATTTTAGTTAGGGTGAATAGAGTATCTCGAGCTATGTGCTTCATCCAGTATATGCTGCCTCAACTTACCAACATCCGGTACACACAACCTGCCCTGGTAACGGAGCACCCAATATCCCTATTGGGAGAAAGCTTCTATTTCTTTTCTGAGGACTGCTCCCTTAAGCTTAAATAAAATGGGATCCTCATCCTGTCTGGATTTGACTTCAAGTACCAAGAATGAATTTGACCCGCTTTGCATTACCACGCCACCTTCAGTTGAATCCATCAATTGCACCCCTAACCGGGCTAGCCTGTGAACTTCTTTCGCTAACTCCCTCTTGTCTTCCTCAATGTGAGCCACACCTCCCATAGGCCATCTACTTAGGGCGTCAGCCACCACATTGGCCTTACCCGGGTGGTACAGCACCCTCATGTCATAATCCTTTAGCAGCTCTAACCATCGTCTCTGACGCAGGTTTAGGTCCTTCTAGTTGAACACATATAGGAGGATCTTTTAATCTGTGAACACATCCACATGATCCCCATACAAGTAGTGTCTCCATATTTTTAATGCAAAATACCACCGCTGCCAACTCCAAGTCATGAGTCGAATAGTTCTTCTCATGGACTTTGAGCTATCTGGAGTCATAGGCTATCACTTTGCCCCGCTGCATCAGAACGCAACCATGTCCAACTCTGGAGGCGTCACAATATACAACAAACGCATATGTTCCTTCTGGTAGGGTCAAAACTGGAGCAGTAGTGAGTCGAGTCTTTAACTCCTGAGAACTCTTCTCACACTCATCCGACCATTGAAATTTCACCTTCTTCTGGGTTAACTTGGTTAGAGGGGATGCTATGGAGGAGAAACCTTCCACAAACCTTTGGTAATAGCCTGCTAAGCCCAGGAAACTCCTAATTTCGGTAGGAGAGGTAGGTCTGGACTAATCCTTCACCGCTGCTATCTTATGAGGATCTTACTTGTATCCCCTCACCTGAGACCACATGACCCAAGAAAGTCATAGATTTCAACTAGAATTCATACTTGCTGAACTTTGCGAATAACTGGCGATTTCTGAGGGTCTGTAATGCTAATCTTAGGTTATGGGCATGCTCTTCTTCATTTTTGGAGTACACTAGAATGTCGTCGATAAATATAATGACGAACATATCCAAGTACTGCTTGAAAGCCCATTTCATCAAATCCATGAAGGCTGCAGGGGCATTTGTTAACCCAGAGGACATCGCCATAAACTTGAGTGACCATACCGAGTTTTGAATGCTATTTTCTGTATGTCACACTCTCTGACCCTTAACTGATGGTATCCTGACCTAAGATAGATCTTGGAGAAACAACTGGCTCCCTGAAGTTGGTCAAACAGATCGGCAATTTTGGGTAGAGGGTACTTGTTCTTAACTGTGACCTTGTTCAGCAGACAGTAATCTATGCACATTCTGAGGGTACCGCCTTTTTTATGCATGAATAGCACTAGAGCACCCCAGGGAGAGATACTTGGTCTGATAAAACCCTTATCAAGAAGATCCTTTAACTGCTCCTCTAACTCCTTAAGCTCAGCTGGAGCCATTCTGTAAGGAGGGATGGAGATAGGATGAGTGTCTGGGAGGAGATCTATTCCGAAGTCTATCTCCCGTTCATAAGGAAATCCGGGAAGATCTTCAAGAAATACATTTGGGAGCTCACTGATAACTGGAACTGACTGTATGGCTGGAGTCTCAGAGTTGGAATCCTTGACCCAAACAAGATGATATAGACATCCTTTGGAAATGAGTTTCTAGGCCTTAAGGTAGGAAATAAACCGAACCTTAGGTGCTGAACTATTGCCCGTCCATTAGGAAATAAACCTACCCTTAGGCGCTGAACTATTGCTCGCCCATTCTAAAACTGGCTCATTGGGAAACTAAAACTTGACAACTCTAGTTATGCAATCGACTGAGGCATAGCAGGAGTGTAACCAATCCATGTCGAGAATAAGGTCAAAGTCGACCATGTCTAACTCTACAAGATCGGTTAGAATAACTTTACCCAGGACTGAGACTGGGCAGTTCCTAAACACCCGACTAGCTCTAACTGACTCGCCAACTTGGGTGGAGAGTGAGAATGGTTCTGAGAGGACCTCTAGACTGATGTTGAACTGGATTGCTGTATAGAGAGTCGTGAACGAAAGAGTGGCTCTTGTATATAAGAGGGCATACACGTCTAGATGGAAGAGACGTAACATACCAGTAACAACGTCGGGTGAACTTTCTTGATCCTTATGGGAAGATAGAGCATAGAAGAGATTTTGGCGCTGACCGCCATTTGTACCTGATGAGTTGGCCCACTGAGTTGATCAGCCTGCTGGAGCTGATGATGTGGTGGATTGTGGTCTCCCTTTCCCGGCTGATGGGCACTCCCTGAGCCAATGTCCGAGTTGTCCACAACCAAAACAACCCTCTCGACCCTGAAGGAACTCGCCTAGGTGGTTCCTACCACACTTGGGACAAGCTGGATACTTGTTTTCGGTACTGTGGGCTTTAGATTGAGTGCTAGATGATCCACTCCGCCGATCCTGGCGGAACCGAAAGGTTGGAGCGCTGGCTGAACTAGGTGCTGGGGTTCTCTGTTGCTGTTGCTATTGCTGCTGCGGTGGGTGGCTACTACTGCTATACCTTTGTTGGCTGAAATTTTACTGGCTAGTCCTTGCTCGTTTATTCTTTCTCTCTATATCCTTCAGCTTTCAGCCTCAATCTACTGGGCATAAACAATCAACCTGGAGAGGTCCATATCTTTAATTAACATTGCTGTCCTGCACTCCTTGAGGACCAGATTTGACACCCCATTCACAAACTTCAACATGCGAGCCCTTGGCTCGGCTACCATCTCTGGAGCATACTTAGACAGCCTAGTAAACTCTAGAGCATACTCTTCCACAGTTCTGTTGCCCTGTCTCAAGTTGATAAAGTCCGCCATCTTTGCCTTCCTCAGCTCCCGAGGGAAAAATCTATCCAAGAAAGCTGTGTGATATTCTTCCCACTCCATTGATCCTGCTCCCGCTGGCCGCCCCTCCTTCCACTGCTCATACCAAACCTCGGCTACCTTTTTAAACTTGTAGGCAACCAGGTCAGCACTCTCAGAGGAGCTAACACCCATAATATGGGTAATCTTCCTGACCTCATCTACGAACTCTTGGGGGTCCTCCCCTATAGTAGATCCCTGAAAAGATGGAGGGTTCATGCGGGTGAAGTACCGCACCCTCAACTGTTGTAGACCCATTCGTGTTCACCGACACGACCTACCAATTCACCTAATTGGTCACGGTATGGGCCAGTAACTATATGGCCACTATAAACTCTTCGGTAGAAACTGAGTCATCTTGACGAGCTACCAGGGCTGGTGGGGCAGGTCTGTTGACATTACCGGCCCTTCTTCCATTACCGCGTCTGGTAGGCATGGTTCACTAAAATGAAACAGAGCACGAATTAGAAGGACATTTTTGGAATTGAACTTTAACGCATGATAAAGAGTATGAACAAAAGAGAGTATTCCTAATAACATCTCTTAGCCTCCTCTTCATAAGTGTGGCACGCTTCACACCCATGAAAAGGACTCTACTCGATGCGACTTTCAGTCTCTCTGAGGATACTCTAAACCTTGCTCTGATACCAAGTTTGTCACACCCCGAGCCTACATCCTGGATGAAACACGGTACTTGAGGCCACAAGTGACCTAAGTCAACTCTTGGTCTATCATCCACTAGTATTCTAAGTATTCAGGCACATCGGAAATTTAAAATAATCACATCAAAGAATTTTAAGAAAATGTAAAGACCGAAAATAGAGAATTTAAAATATATAAAAAAATAACTCTGAAATTCAAGTCTAGTTTGAAAGCCATTGACTGAGGAGTTGCTGGGACAAGCCCCCAGCTAACACTAAGTCTAACTAAAATAATAACTCCACTGAAAGAAAATAAAACAAGGCCCTCGAATGATGAGGACTCACACTTCGGCTGCAGCAGAAGAGGATCTGGATCGCAACGGCTAATGATGCTAAGTCTGGGAACCTATAGATGTATCATGAAATGATACAACATAGAAATATGCGTTAGTACTTTAAATGTACCGAGTATGTGAGAGGAATATACTAATAGATGTAAATGGCTGAACTAGAAAGACATTCAGTGACCAACTAATTATCTGAAGTATCTGAGATGGTCAAAATGGCCCTGTCTAGTGGTCAAAGACATGCCCTAAATCTGTAATACTGAATCTGAAATACTGCACTGCACTGAACTGAACTGAATTGATAGATCTAAAACTAGACTGAGATTTTTATTCTGAAACTTGACTAGACTGACTAGTGGGAGAATCTATAACTGATATATAACCACGTGCGTTAGACGTGGAGTTCGATGTATACACCCCACCAATAGGAACCAATATACCTTGCCAGGGTATAAAGGCATGAACTGGGTGATCAAAAAAGTCTGGGGCCAATCAGGCCAAGTAATACTGAAACCTACGCTGGCAACGTAGTTCTGGGAACATGGGTGCACTGGAACCCCGGCCCTTTCGGTGCTAAGTCCTACTCCCATTGGAAACCTATACTTAACTGCTAGGCTGATAGCTCTAAACTGGGGACAAGATTAGTCAGCGACATATAACTGAAAGTACCTTGAGAATCTCATCGGATTGGAGTCTGAAAATGGGTTCTAGACTGGTTAGAGCTGCTTATCTGAAAGCGTCGTAACCGTCTAAGAACAAACTATAACTGAATTGGGGTCCTAGGGCTGGTCATAGCTATAAATCTAAAATGTCATGACCGCCTAATGGACCAGATAACTATAATTTGAGTCTGGTTCTGATAACTGCGAGGCACCACTGGCACCTCGGGAAAAGACTGTAGTCAAACTGATTAGTTGACACTTTCTAAATAGTTCTGAAAGAGAAAGTTATGTGTTCTAACTGACTAGACTACTAAGCAGCTAATAGAGAGCTCATTCATTTTGACAACACGGATAATTTCATAATATAGCGAAGTTTAAAGAATTAAAGGAATCTCATCTAGTAGGGCTAAATCATTCTTATTAGTGGAATAATTATTCAACAAATATTTACAATAGAAATTTCTAGGAAAATTAGCCAACAATATACTTCGCAGAAATAGACGGAATTTAATACGCAAGAATCCATACTCAAAAATTTAGGGTTGTAAATCATCTTGGCCAGAACAACAACAATTTATCTACAAATTGATGGACATAATATGAATAATAAACATGGATAATAACCCAATTGAAATTAATGAAAACCAATGTGAAATTCTCTGCTTATTCGAAAATCTCAATGCTAAACTGATAGGGGAAGTATGGGAGGAAATTGGGGGATACATGGGAAGGACAATTCCCTTATTGAATTCCCACATACATGACGAAGAAACCTGGAGAAATCGCTTGAGAATCAAAGAGGAAAGATCTGCCCTAGCTCTTGCTCTGAACTGCTCTAAGAGGAATTCTACGTTCTGCTTCATGAAAGTTTGAGTGGCGAATGAGGAAAAGAGCCCGTTACCCCCACAAAAATTTCTGAAATTGATGTTAAAACGACGTAGTTTAAAGCTTGGTAGAGTAGGAAATTACTAAATAGCCCTTAGAAATTTGCTGGGAAAAACTGTCAGGTGCCTCTAATGGGTGACCTCACGGGTCGTGGTGGCTGACCACAACTCGTGGTCACTCCCGTCAGGTACACTGACAAAAAACTCAATAAGGCTGGTAACGGGGGACATAACGTGTCGTTACTGGGAACCACAACTCGTTGCCCCTACCTATCATTTACACTGGTCACAAGCTATAATCCTAACCCAGGCTTGACCACGAGTAACCTAATGGGTTGTGGTCAGTGATCGCGACTGGTGAAGTCCCGTTGTTGGGTACACTACCTCCCTTTTCCAAAATCTGAAACCTCCTTCTCATGGCTCATCTAACGAGTCGTAAGGTCACTTAACGAGTTAATAGGTGGGTCGTCCTGTAGCTTTTCTGCAGCTTTTTCAGATTTTTTTATTTAAGTCCAAGAATTAGATTTAGAGTTTCCAGGGTATTACAGTGTTGTTCCTATCAACGCGCCTGCTTGATGAAAATTTCCTCTGGCTATAGTTTTGTCCTAGGCGCGCTGCACCTTTCTCACCAGCCTAATGCACTAAAATTCTTCTGATGTTTGCACCCAGGTGCATCGCGCCTCTCACTGATTCAACTTGATTTTGTCCAAAAACTATTCCATCAATGCTCTCATTATCCAAACCTTCCTTATTAGTAAGGGTAGAATGGACTGGGTCTGAACTAACCGAACCATTTTTTCTCGATAACGGATCGGAACAGGATCCTTTTTGAGCGGTTCTTTGATCAAAATTGGGTCTATCGATATTGGGTCCACCAGTGCAAAACACTTGTCTGGTCCGGTCCACCAACAACCGGTATGCAGTTGTGTCGAATCGTTACCTAATCCGGTTCGCAATCATTTTTGTTTAAACTTTCTTTATATTATATTTTTAAAAAAATTTAACTTATTAAAATAATTAAAAACTTGTTTTTTACTTAATAAAAATTATTAAATTTCTTACAAAACTATTTAAAAGTTAATAAAATTTATTTAAAGTTTTTACAAAATTTATAAAAGCTTTAAAGTTATTAAGTTAAAAAACTTATTTATATTCTTAATGTTTTTACAAAGCTTATTAAAGTTACTAACTTATGAAAGTTTTTACAAAAATTATTAAATTTTTTACAAAACTTATTAAGTTTTTTGCAAAACTTATTAAACTTTTTAACTTATTAAAGTAGTAAATGGTAAGAGATTTACGAAGTAAGTTAACTAATTAAGAAATATAAATTAAATTTTAACTAATGATCTATAAAATGACTTACATTAAATAAAAGACAATTTTTAAATGTAAATTAAGGTGAATAGTCTATAAATATATTCAAATAAATAAAATCATACATGTATTACAATTTACAAATACTAGAAGAGTACCTCATCTACACAACCACCTTCTAAGGGTTCTATTTGAATTAGATCTCTATTTTCATACTAATATCTGTAATTTTCAAAATATTATTTTTGTAACCCATTTATTAATTCCTCGAAAATATTATTCGAAACGTGTATTTGTCATTATTCCTCCATTGCATCTATGCCATCATCACTATATTCTCAAAAACTTCATCTATTTTGTCTTCAATTTAGGACATTAATTTTGGCAACCCACAGTTTCTTCGGTCGACATTGATCCAATATATTAATAACACTGATAGTTTCAAACTATCTTTTTCTATTGAATACCTATGGTCTATAATAACAAATCTCTTTGCACTGAAAGCTTGCTTTGAAGCTACTGATGATGCTTAAATTGCTAGCACATCTCGAACTACCCTTGCAACCTTTGGATATTATTTGCTATGGTTCTTTTTCACGACCCGAGCTGGGACTTCAGATTGAGACATGGGACCTAGAACCACGAATGACTCCAAGTCGATCCATAGCATGAACATAACAACTAAAGAACATACATCAAGCAAAATTTGATAACTGAAACATAAATAAGCGAAAGTCTGATATGATAACAAATATAAAACAGAGTCAACACTTGACAACGCCAAAAATCTTACATAATGTATTATAAGCCTTTAACATGTCTGATGAGCTGATGGGACAACATCTCCAACTAGCTCGCTAAAGTCTTAAAATTGAATATAACGTAACCCAATACTAAACTAAAGGTCCTTGGAAGATAAGGACTCACAAACGATGGGAAACTGAGCTAAGTTGGGAGAAGCTGGACAAACGATGAAACTGAGTCTGATTTTCTAGACCTGTATCTTGAAATGATACAGCATAGAGTATGCCGTAAGTACTTGGAATGTACTGAGTATTCAAGGTAAGTAAAATATGTTGAGCAATTGTTAACTGAATTCATGCATATTAACATAAATCACAAGACCGTGAGAATAAGGACTGTATGCTGAAATATGATTCTAAAACCTATATAATCATAAGCTAAATGTCGTATCTTAATAGAATGACCTAAAGCTAAAATAGAAATCATATGACTTTTAATAGCTTAAATCATAAGTAAAAAATCATAAATTGATCATTGGGTCAAACCTACTATAAAACATAATATTATAAGTCATAAACATAAATAACTGAAATCATGAGGAATAATGGGAGACTAGTTATAACCGACACCATCACGATAGAACGTATGTGATGCCCCAACTATCACACTCAACTAGGCAAAGTCATTCAAAAAATTTCCAGGGCTAAGGATGCTACAATGATATCAATATCAAGATGAAGGCCCCTTATGGGTAGGGGAAACTCTTGTATGAGGCCTAAATTAATATATATAACCTATATTGCTGCATAGTTTTGAGACTAGAGAACCATGGAACCCCAAGTCTACTTGATGCTAGACACTATTCCCACAAACATGCACAGTGCTCCCATCATTTTTCAATGAAGCTGAAAACATAATCACATGCATAGTCAGAAATCTGAACATAGGGAGTCTTGACTCCAAAACATATCATAAGATGCATTGGGAGTCTTGACTCCAGAACATATAATAAGCTGATATTATTAGTCTTATCTAAATCATTAGACATATCTAACATGTGTGGGCTTGCCTAAACCTTAAATCATGCATACTTGAAGTAGGCTTCATAAGTCAAAATCATGGATTCATATATGGGTAATTCATAAATATTCATTCATATTAGATATCTCATCATACTTGAAATCATGAATCATAAACATGACTTTTCATAAAACTTTCATAATAGGGCATAATTTTTTAAAACTTAAAATCATGAATTTATTATAAATTTGTATATAAAATCCGCCCATGAATCATAATATATGCTTTGGAAAATTAAGGGAATTGACCCATAAACAAATCACAGAGAATTTCATAAAATTGGGTTAAAACCCTATAAGATCATAGACTTGAATTAGGACTTGAATTTTTGAACTTGAAGAGAAATTTGGGCATGAGAGTGAAACAAAACTCTCATTCATAGCCCTACATACCTAGGTAAATTGAATTCAACTTGACTTTAAAAACCCAATATAATTGGGGAAGAATTGATTGGATTCAAGCTTGATCTTCAAATGAAATTTATAAACATTGCATGCATGGGAGTTGAATGAATTAGAATAGGTTAAACTCCCTTAAAACACTCCTTTCAGGGCTTAAAAAAAGATAGTTTAGGACTTAGGAGCTTAGGATTATGAAAATACCCTTAATAATTCGACTAGAAAAGTAGTCCTGCCAGTCCCGATGAGGGACCTAACGAGTCATTGGGTCATATGATGACTTGTGGTCCTCACTCATTGCCTCTTTTGGAATCTCCCTTGCAATCTAAACTTTCCAACCAACGGAGGACTAGACGGGTTGTTAGGTGGAATGATGACTCGTTCATGCCCTCGTCATCACCAATAGAAGTTCCATCTTCCTTTCTTAGCCACCCTGACAACGACCCACTTGAAGAGTCCCAAGGAGACACCACGACTCGTTCCATCACTCGTAAGTCTCCTTGACTGCAACATACTTAACACACAACGGGCCTACTAACGACTCATTGGATCACACCATGAGTCGTCACACCCTCCGTAGTGACCCCCTGGCAATGAATCTTTGCCAATTTGGCACCTCTTGACGGGTCACTCAATGATCTGTCAAGTGACCTGACGAGTCATTCCGTGTCTTGGTGTAGATTTTCCTAATTTTTTTGCTTCAACCCTCGGGTCTGATCTTAGGGACTTTCGGGGTATTACAATATCTCTCCCTTGGAAACATTCATCATCGAATGTGGGTTAAACCATACTGAACAACTGGGGAGAGAACTGAAATATCACATATTGAACATTTGAAGCTGAAAATTGACGGAGTGACTGACTTCAAATTGATACACATGACTGAACTGAATTCATGATTTGTACATGCATACTAAAACATGAAAGGAACTGAGAGACATGAACTTGACATGAAGCTGAATAGAGTACTATGGAGGAAACTAATACCTCATGCTGAAACTTAGCAGGAAGGGCAAAGATGTGGATATCTAGCCATCATATCTACTTCAGCTTCCCATATAGCTCCCTCAACAAGCTGATTCCTCCACGAATCCATCACAAAAGCTAATTCTTTGTTCCTCAACATTCGAACTTGATGATCAAGGATCTCAACCAAAACCTCCTCATAGGTAAGGCTATCCTTCACACTTATGCTCTCCGTCGGGACAACTAAGGCTTGGGTCACCAATGCACCTCTTTAGTAGAGATACATGGAAAACTGGATGTACTAAGGCTAACTTTACTGGTAGCTCTAGCTCATATGCCACTTTGCCTACTCAGTCCAAAATCCTATAAAGCCCAACATATCGGGAACTTAGCTTCCCTTTCCTCCCTTACCTCATCACTCCCTTCATGGGAGGCACCCTCAGAAATATCCAATCACCAACCTTGAACTCAAGCTCTCTTCGCCTAACATACGCATATGTCTTCTAATGACTCTAAGTTGTTTTCAGCCTTTCCCGAATAAGCTGAACTTTCTCCATGGACTCATGACCTTAATCTAGCCCTATCGATGTAGCCAAACCTACTTCAAACCAACCAACAAGAGATCTACACCTCCATCCATAGAGAGCCTCAAATGGAGCCATCTGAATGTTGGAGTTGTAAATGTTATTGTAAGAAAACTCGATGAGAGGCAAGTGGTTATCCCAACTACTCTTGAAATTAATCACACACACTGTCAACATATCCTCAAGATTCTAAATGGTCCCCTCGGCCTGACCACCTATCTGTAGGTGAAAAGTCGTGCTAAGCTTTTCCTGAGTATCAAGGCCCTTCTTAAAAGATCCCCAAAATTGTGAGGTAAACTGAGTACCTCTATCTGTGATGATGGATAAGGGAACTCTATGCAACCGAACTAACTCCTAAATATCCAATCTAGCATAGTCCTCAGTTGAATTAGTCATTTGACTGGTAAGAAATGAGTTTCCTTGGTCAATCTATCCACAACCACCCAAATAGAGTCATATTATTAGCATGTACGAGGCAACCCTATGATGAAGTCCATACGAATTTCTTCCCACATCCAAGTAGGGATACTAATGCCTTGTAGAATACCTCTAGGTCTGTGATGATCAACTTTACTTGTTGAGAATTTGGACACTAAGCCACAAACTTTACTATATCCTTTTTCATGCCATTTCACCATATACCTCCCATAAATCACGGTACATCATAGTGGCACCTGGGTGGATAGAATACTAAAAGCCATGATCCTTGCATGACATTTGCTCGCTCACGTCATAAACACCCAAAACACATAAATGACCCTGATAATGAAGTACACTATCTCCCCCTTGGGAGAAGACTTCCACCTTATGATTCTGGAAAACTTCTTTTATCTTTACCAAGATAGGATCCTCATCTTGCCTATCCTTGGCCTAGGTCACCAATGAAGATTGTAAGCCATTCTAGATAATTACACCACCGTCTGCCGAGTCAACAAGGAGAACCCCTAAACAAGCAAGCCTATGGACATTCTTTTCTAACTCCTTCCTCCCATCCTCCACATGAGACACAATCTCCATGGACAATCTGCTAAGGGCATCAAGTACTACATTGGACTTGCCTGGATGGTAAAGAACACTTATATCATAGTCCTTGAGAAGCTCTAGCCACCTCCTTTGTAAAAAATTCAAAATACTTTTAAGTGAACACATACTGAAGGATCTCGTGGTCTATGAACAAATCCAAATACACCCCATACAAGTAGTGTCTCCAACTCTTCAATGCGAACACCACTGCTGCCAACTCTAGGTCATGCATCGGGTAATTCTTCTCTTGAGTCTTAGGTTGTCTAAAGGCATATGCAATAACTTTACCATGCTGCATTAACACACAACCAAGAACAACCCTCAAAGCATCACAACACAACGAATCCATTAGTGCCCTCAATTAGAGTCAATAATGGAGCTGAAGTGAGTCGAGTCTTTAGCTCTTGAAAACTCTTCTCACAGGCATCCAACCATTGAAATTTGACCTTCTTCTGGGTCAACTTAGTCAACGGTGCTACAATGAATAAAAATCCTTCAACAAACCTCCTATAGTAGCTAGATAAACCCAAAAAGCTCCTGATAGTTGAAGGATTAACTGGTCAAGGTTAATTATTCACTGCCTCTATATTTTAAGAGTCCACCTGCACACCCTCGCTTGACACCACATGATCCAAAAATTCTACTGAGTTTAACCAAAACTCACACTTGCAAATTTAGCAAAAAGCTAGCGATCCTTGAGAGTCTGTAGCACAATCCTCAATTAAGCGGCATGCTCCTCCTCGCTCTAAGAGTATATGAGAATATTGTCTATGAAGGGAATCATGAAAATATCCAAATATGGCTTTAATACCCCGTTCATCAAATCTATAAAAGCATCAGGAGCATTCGTTAGTCCAAAAGACATAACTACGAACTCATAGTGACCATACCGAGTCTTGAAGGCAGTCTTTAGGATGTCACTCTCTCTAACTCTAAGCTGATGATATACGAATATGAGGCATATCTTTGAGAAGCACTTAGCACCCTAATGTTGGTCAAACAAGTCATTAATTCTGGGGAGGGGATACTTGTTCTTTATTGTAACGTTGTTCAACTGCCGATAGTCAATGCACATTCTAAGGGAACCATCCTTCTTCCAGACAAAGAGAACTAGTGCACCCTATGGGTATTTACTACGCATAATGAAACTCTTATCTAAGAGATCCTTCAATTGCTCTTATACCTCTTTTAGCTCGGTTAGATCCATTCTATAAGGAGGAATGGAAATAGGCTGCGTATCAGGGGGAAGGCTGATCAATCTCCCGCTCATGAGGGACTCTTGGTTGATCATCTGGGAACACCTCTAAATACTCACACACTATATAAATTTATTGAAGAGTCGTGATCTTGGATGTAGCATCCTTAAACCGGACTAGATGGTACACATAACCTTTGAAAATCATCTTCCTAGCTTTGAGATAGGAAATAATGCGACCTACAGGCACAACTGAACTACATTTCCATTCTAGGACTAACTCACCTGGAAATCAGAAATCTACCATTGGGTTCTACAATTTACTAAGGCATAACATGCATGCAACCAATCCATAACGAAGATAACATCAAAATCGTTCATGTATAAATCTATTAAGTCGGCTGATGTGACTTTCTGACAGACTGTGATCGGGTAATTTTTGTATACCCATTGATATATAACTAAGTCATCGACAGGTGTAGAGACTGAGAAGGATTTTGATAGGGTTTTGGGACTGACTCCAAAACTAATAGCAACATAAGGAATCACAAAAAATAAGGCAACCCCTAGTTCTAAAAATGCAAATATATCAAGATGAATACTTTTAAATACCAGTGACCACATCTAGAGAGACATTCTACTTCTGATGAGATGAGAGGGACTAATATCTATTTTGACATTAACCACCACCTGCACTAGTGGATGCACCCAGCTGAGTTGAGTGTGCTGGTGGAGTTGTTGAACTAGTGCCTAGGTCATGGCCTCTACTAGGGCCCCGTCTGGCTGAAGGCACTGTCTGAGCAGATGTCATGGCTTCTCACACCCATAACACACTCCTAAACCCACTAGGCACTCTCTGGTGTGCCTCCTTCCACACCTGCCACAAACTGGAACGCTGGGCTCTCCTGACCTGCTCCCTTGACCTCTAGATCCTGATGTCCCACCCCTGTGATCATGCCTCAGTCTAGACAGAACACGTGCTAATAATGGAACTGGGGTTGGTGACCTCTAGTGGGATTGCTGACAGTGTCCTCTACTGGACCTCTAATGAAACTATCCATAAGTCCTTGTCCTAGCCCTTTTGGCCTCTCTCTGATTCTCTTTCATCTGATTCGTCTCTATCTAGTGGGCACATATAACCAACTGTGAGAATTTTAGATCACTGTTCAGCATATAAACCCTACACTCCTTAACTAGCCAGTCTAATACTCTATTCACAAACCTACTCAAACGAGCCCTTTGATCCACAACTATCTTTGGTGCATACTTGGGCAGCCGGGTCTCCAAGGTCTACTCTTGGATAGTCCTATGGTACTGCTTCAAATTGATGAATTTGGTGGCCTTTGCCTCCCTCAACTATCTAGGGAATAACCTATCTAAGAAGGAAGTTACAAACTCATCCCAACTCACGGGAACTACTCCCATTGCCATACCATTTTTCCCATGGCGGTACCATATGTAAGCAACCCTCTTCAGCTGATAGGAGGCTAAATCTACACTCTTCACTCAAATCACTACCATAATGTAGGTGATCTTTTGCACGTCCTCAATAAATTCATGCGGGTCCTCATTCACTTTCGACCCCAGAAACTCAAGTGGATTCATCTTGAGAAAGTCCCGAACTCTAGCCGCTGCTAGCGTTCCCATTTTGAGGAGCACGATCCACCATCTACTGATTAACCTTAGTTTCCATTGCCTATTCCAACATCTGAAATACTGCTCAAAACTCATCATGAGTGACCTTCTCGGGCATAGGATCTGCTGGTGCTAGCGGGGCTTGCTAATGCCCGTCTCCACTGCCATTGCCGTTTCTATTTCCAGTGTCATTTTTTCTTCCATTTACTCAGCATGGAGGCATATTTCTACAATCACATATAGCACGAGTTAGAAGGATAAAGAGATCTTCATCGCATGACATAGATCATGAAAGAAGGAAAATTTCCTAAAACGTCTTGTAGCCTCTCCCTTAGAAGTGTGGCACACTTCACACTCATGGAAAAGACTCTATTTAACATGGCTTTTAGACACCCTAGGACACTCTAAACCATTGCTCTAATACCATGTTTTTCACATCCCGAGCTGGGATCCTGGATCAAGACACGGGATTTAGAGCCACAAATGGCTCCATGTCGACCCATGGCACGAACATAACACTAAAGAACATACATCAAGTGGAATCTGATAATTAAAACATGAATAAACGAAAGTCTAAATAGCATAACGATCATAAAATAGAGTCAACTCTTGACAAAGCTGAAAGTCTACATAATGTTTGACAATCTCTAACATGTCGGATGAGCTGATAGGGCAACATCCCCAACTAGCTCGCTAAAGTCTGAAACTGTATATAACATAACCTAACACTAAAATGAAGATCCTCGGAAGATGAGGACTCACCAACAATGGGAAACTGAGCTAAGCAGCGGGAAGCTAGACTGACAACAAAACTTAGTCTGATCATCTAGACCTATATCTTGAAATGATACAATATAGAGTATGTGGTTAGTACATCAAATATACTAAATATGCAAGATAAGTAAAACATGTTGAGTAACTGTTAACTGAAATCATGCATATAAACATAAATCATAAGATCATGAGAAGAAGGACTGCATGCTGAAATATGATTTTGAAACATGTATAATCATAAGTTCAATATCATATCTAAATAGAATGACCCAAAGCTAAAATAGAAATCATATGACTTGTCATAGATGAAATCATAAGTAAAAAATTCATAAACTAATCATTGGGTAAAACCTGCTGTAAAACGTAATATTATATGTCATAAACATGAATAACTGAAATTATGTAGAATAATGGGAGACTTATCATAACCGACACCATCATGATAGAGCTTACGTGATTCCTAAATCAAGTGAGTAAAGCCGTCTAAAACCTTGCCAATGCTAAGGATAATACCATGATATCTATATCAAGCTGAAGGCCCCTTACGGGCAGGGGAAACTCTCTTGAGAGGCTCCAAATAAATATATATAAACCTACATTGGTGCATAGTTATGAGACTCGGGAACCTTAGAATCCCAAGCCTACTCGGTGCTAGGCACTACTCCTAAAAATATGCACATTGCTCTGACCATTTCTCAATAAAGATGAAAACATAATCACATGTATAGCCTGAAATTTGAACATGGAGAATCTTGACTTCAAAACATATCATAAGCTACATTGGGAGTCTTGACTCCAAAACATATGATAAGCTGATATTATTAGACTTGGATAAATCATGAAAACATACTTAACATGTGTGGGCTTGCCTAAATCTTAAATCATGCATACTTGATGCAGGCTTCATAAGACAAAATTATGGATTCATACATGGATAATTCATAAATATTCATTAATGATAGATATCTCATAATACTTGAAATCATGAATTTATAATCAATTTGTATATAAAATTTACCCATGAATCTTAAAGAATTCTTTGGAACATGAAGGAAATGGGCCCATAAACAAATCATAGAGGATTTCATAAAAGTGGGTTAAAACCTCATAAGATCATAGACTTGAATTAGGACTTGAATTCATGAACTTGAGGGGAAATTTGGGTATGAGAGTGAAAAGAAACTCTCATTCATAGCCCTAAATACCTGGATAAACTGAATCTCAACTTGACTTTTAAAACCAAAGAGAATTGGGGAAGAATTGATAGGATTCAAGCTTGATCTTCAAAAGGAATTTCTAAAATTTGCATGCATGGATATTGAATGAATTAGAATAGGTTAAAATCCCTTAAAACACTCCTTTCAGGGCTTAAAACGAAAACTCCCTTAAAAATTCTCCTGGAAAAGTGGTCCTACCAGTCCCAACAAGTGACCTAACGAGTGGTTGGGTCCCCTGATGACTCGTGGTCCTTAATCATTGCCTCTACTAGAATCTCTCTTGCAGCCTGAACTTGCCAAGCAATGGAGGGCTCGATGGGTCGTTAGGTGGAATGAGACTCGTAGAATGCACTCATCATCACCACTGGAAGTTCCAACCTACTTTCTCAGCCACCCTAACTACGATCCACTTGACGAGTTGTGAAGAGACACCACGACTTGTTCCTTCACCCGTTAAGTCTCCTTGACTACAACTTACTCAGCACACAATGGGCATACTAACAACTCGTTGGGTCACATCACAAGTTATCACAACCTCCATGGTGACCCCTTGGCAATGACTCTTTGCCAATCTGGCACCTCTTGACGAGTCACTCAACGATCCTTCAAGTGACCTGACAAGTCATTCTATGAATTGGTGTAGATTTTTCTTATTTATTCGCTTCAACCCTCGGGCCTGATCTTAGGGACTTTTGGGGTATTACATTCTTTCACCACGATAAATGTTTAGGTTCTCCATTTGCATCTCTAATACTATATTGAAAAGTGCAAATTACATAGGGAATTATATGCTGATTATATATGAATATTCCCAGGTAACGTAGTTTCCTATGAATTTTCTTACTAAAAAATCTGATGGTAAAATTTTCGTGGGTAATTATTACCTGCGAATTTTAAAAATCCCCAAATAAATTACATGGGGATTTTAAAACGACATATAAATTATCTACGAATTTTCTTGCAGAAATATTAAAAGTTCACAAAAAAATTTGGTAAAATTTCGTGAAAAAAAGGGATATTTCTTGCAGATTTTCATAGAAAAAAATCCATAAGTAAATTTCTAATGATTTTTTGCCAAAAAATAAGAGGAAAAGAGGAGTTAATTTGTTTTTAATTTCACCTTTCTCATATTTATTTTTTTATGACTACAAAAATTTCAAGATATATACTTTATTAGCCCACCACATTACTAATTATTTTATTTTTAATATACATATACATTTCAAACACACTACAACAAATAAATTCACAAAATTACCTACTGCAAAGGCTTGAAGTCACAACCCCATGCTTTATTTTTAACCCTATTAACAACTACTCTACAACCCTTGCTTGTGTAAAGTAGGTCTAGTTTTTCTATTATTAAAGAATTTTATGTTTTTATGATGAAAATCTCAGCTAAAAATATATTTTTTTCAATGAAGTGGGATTCAACTAGACCCCCTTCCTATAAGGTTGGTCTGCCCCTACAAACTAATGCACGATAATAAATAAGTCACAGTACACAGCTATGTGTATGAAATTTGCTCAAGGTAATACCCAATATGTTGTTATCGATACCTGATGTGGTACAGAATAATTATAATTCTTTCTCCCAATTTTTAATTCACTAATTTAAAATGTAAAAAATATTTATTTTCTTTCTTTTATTATTTGAAAAAAATAGTCAGAACGAGACTTAATTCTACTAATAGTCAACTTTAAATAAATTAATAAATATTCATCGCATTGCTATCATGTAAATTAGTGCAAATCATTTATGTCACTCGACTTTATTTTAAAAATCAAACTTATCCTTATTTATTTTTATAATAGACATTATTTACTTCTATCTGATGCAATATCTATTCTATCATTTACATTTTCAATTCTTTTCTATATAATAACTTTATATATATATATATATATAATATTTTATTTCTAACTTAAGTATTTTACCTATAGTTTAAATAATTTCATAAATTAATATAGATTTTGTTTAAGTTTATAATTAACATTATGGATAGAATAATTCTTTTATGATTATAAGATTGAACACTACTTTTTTATGATTTTTAGTTTTTATAATATATACATTAACTATGTATATATTTGTGTGTGTGTCTATATTTATATTTTACTTATTTTCTATTGTTTATATGAATGAATGAGCTTTAATTGTCGTTAATGAAATATTTTCTAAATTAAAGTTTAAATTTATTTATAATACAAATAGATAGTAACATTTTAAAAAGTTATATAAATCTATCACTATTTCTATTATGTGTTTTTTTACTGTATTGAAATATATTTATAAAATTATCAATATATACTACTACAGTAAATAAATGTTAAATTTTGGATTATTAATAAAATTATTCTTATTCTTTTAAAATTTCTATACTCATTTTTTTGTCATGTAAATAATATTTATTTTTTATAGGTAAATTTGTTACATAATTTTTTTTTAAAAATATATATCATGATTTTTAAAAAGTAATAAATAAATAAATTTGGTAAGATAAGATTAAAATTAGTGTTAAATAAATTTAATTGACATGTGAAGAGAATATATGATTCAAAATTACGGAAAAAATGAATTTTTAATTCAAATCTGATAATATAAATGATTTTCACCCTATATAAATTTACCAAAACATAATAATATTATAAATAATTATGTTCAAATTATTTCCTTAAACCTTTTCTTTTCAAGACCTTACTAGAGTGAAAATACTGCATAAAGTAGTGCTTTTAAAATTTTTTAAAAACCTAGTTATTAAATAGAGACTATTAATATTTTTAAAAATACATAGAAGTTTTAAAATTTTCTAAAATCCGCACAAAAAAATCTACATATAATTTTCTATTAATAAAATTCACAAATAAATATCCTAAAATTAAATACTAAGTTAAATCTCTACAACCAAAATCCCCAAGTATTTTTCCAGGTAATAAAATACCCGGATAAATTCTTAAGAAATATTTTTAGCTAAATTTGCCACAAATAAAATCCCCAAGTAATTTCATATTTAATAAAATTTTCAAGTAAATCTCCACGAAAAGACTCAGCTAAATTCGCAATGAAAATATCCCCAAGTAATTTTTCAGGTAATAAAATCCTTAGATACATCTCCAAGAAAAGATTTCCAGCAAAGTTCTAGAATCAAAATCCGCAGATATATCTCAAGGTAAAATATTCTTAAGTAAATCATCAGATGACTATCCTTAACTAAATTCGTAGGTAGCTTTACTTTGGGGATTTTCCTACGAATTAATAAATGCATTTATTTTATCCATTTACTTTCGGATTTATCTATGAAAATAAGTTTTGCTGATTAATTTCCCACATAATTCCCTAGGTAATATTTTTGAACAAAATAACGTCAAATTTACTAGTGGATTTTGTTGAGAAAATAGTTTTCGCAGGTAAAATATACTAAAATGTAGAAATTTTTAAATTTCCATGAAAATTCATAGAAAAATCCTACGAATAAAATCCTCAACTAAAATCCCTAGGTAATTCACAGTTTTCTTATAGTATAAACTTCTAGGAATGGCTCCAAAAGGAGAGGAGCATACCAATGTCAACTACTAAACTCACAAACTCCTACTAGAAAGGAGATCCGAGCCTTTACCTATATCTGCAGCATGAGTGCAGCGCCCCAGATGAAGCAACGTCAGTACAAATAATTTGTACTGGTATGTAAGGCTGAAAGCTATAAACATAAGTAATACCAAAGATAACTGAGCCAAAAATAGGGATAACAACAACCTGGAACTCTAGAAACTAGAACCTGATAATAAATCAATATTGAATGCAAGTTCAGCCATGTAAATGCTCATTTAGACTATACATGTTTAAAAGATAAGCTATTATGTGGTCAAGCTATTGATCTCGCTCAAATCCCTCCAAATTTTTTATGGTCTAAATGATAGAAGCAAATATAGAACCTAACTTAGATTTGGGGTCAAATCTCACAGAGATTATGTTAAGTATACTTTATCTAGTGCTAATCATTATACTATTGCAAGATTAGAGACTATTCAAATTAAAATTGAGTAAATTAACTACTTCTATTGGACGCAAATTACTAGGGTTGTAATCAATTTAAGGAAATTCTAGGAAAGTTACCTCAATTATGGGTCGATGCCCCTAAATCACAAAATGTGGATAAATTGAGAATGGGCTATGGTTGAACATGTATGAAAAGACTTAAGAAACCCATGAGTATCTTTCAATAGTACTATAAGTGTTAATCTACTTCAATTTTATCAGATGGAAGAGAACTCCATTCTACTCAATTGCTTGTTGTCAAATGGAATTCAACCTATGTATAGGAGAATTCATTAAACAAGATTTATGACTTGATTTACTATTGATGGATGCTAACTCAACCTAAATTTTATCTTTCAAGCCTCATAAAGGTAATTGGATAGTATTGGGTGAATTTCATCACCAATCACGTACTACATAGTAATAATCAACCAAATATTCTTAAGCTTATACTCAATTTTACCAAATTGAGATTATTAGGGTTCAAAACCCTAGGTCTGGGTTTAGTTATCCATACCAAGAAGAAAAAAATTAAGTAATTAAACATTCTCTCCGATGGAATTGCAAATTATATAAAAAAATCTTCAATTGATGAACTTAGATCTTCAAAATTACAAGTTAAATCTATCTACTATGAAAAGTAAAGCTATTTATCTATCTATCTATCTATCCATTCTATCTAATGAAAATAATAGCTGAAAGCCCCTTGCAAAATAATTATTTATACTATGTCTCAAAAAGCGCAAAGTAATGTAAACTTGGAGGTGCTAGGTGTGCAGGGACGGACCGTCCATTGCCCCGTCATTTAAATTTGGCTTCTGTCAATCAGCTTCACGTCTATTGATCGACATCATCTTTTAGAAAGACGATATGTCTTTTTCTTCGTCATATAGAATTGCCTTCTGCCTCATCCTAAGTCCATCCTTTAGCTCATCATTTGAGGACTTCTTCAAGCTAGTTTCTGGAATTATTGGCTTAGCTTGGATGGCTGAACATACAGACTATTTTTCAGACAGACTGTCCGCCCTTTGATTCGTTGCTTGGATAGATTTTTGGCTTTAACACCTCTCTTCTTTATTTTTCTTGGGTACATATACCATAGAATAATTAGTTTAGTTTTAACTTAATTTAACTCCTAAAAACATGCAAAATGCTATTAAATGAAGCAAATATGTAGTGCAAATTCATGACATATCATATACCCAACTTAAAGCATTTGCTTGTCCTCAAGCAAACTAAGAAGTGAAGCTTCCCAACACCTAAACTAATGTCCCAGAATCATAAATTGAAATGACTATGGTGGTTGATAACAATGTCTATAAACACGCACATTCTTTTCAGCCACCCCTTCCATCAATCAAAAATAAAATTTTCTGCAACTGTTCGGACTGATAAAGCTCAAACTCACACTCCTGATAAAGTATGAAGCGGATGTTGTCAATAAAGAACCCAACAAAGGTTTGGGTCGAACCCATAAAGAATATCATAAGAACTAGACTAATGAAGGTATTTAAGCTTTAAGGTATGTTGATGAGTTGGTAATTTACCAACTCATTAGGCTCTTAAGCATGAGCCTTAGCTTAGTTTTCAAGTCTTTTATTTGAATTCAAGTCTTTTATTTGAATTTTATTCCCTTTTTCCTTTGGATGTTGCAGGTACCTAACTTGAAGATAAGGAGCATGAAATTGAGCAAAAAGGAGAAAATTTAGTCAGGACATCGGCGAAACGTCGGCCGACCGCAGTTATCCACTGTAGTGAAGAATAAATGCAACCGACAGCTTGCAGAATCGCATCCAGCAAACCGTCAGTGCCAAACGTTGAACTGTACTGGACTTCACTGGACACTAGCCTCAACCAATCAGGGGGCTGCAGATGGACATCGGTGAACCGTCAATGACTCACAAGTGAAAGACACCTGAAAAGGGCAAAAACATCTAACCTTAAAAAAGAGGAGAATGTCATGACCTACTTTTATACATATTTTTAAAAAGTACTCTGAAAATATTATTGAATATTCCCATTACTTTCGAGAGAGAGAGAGAGAGAGAACTACATTGGAGAATAAAGGAAATATTTGAATATTACTTTTCATATTCATCTTCTTCAGCAAGGTATAACCACCATTTAGAGATACTTTGAGCTTTTGTTGTGCTTACTCTTAATGATGAAATTTTTGAGTTTATTGATAAATATGCTCTTGTGTTTCTCAATTATGAGTAGTTAAATTTATAGCTAGAGGTGTGTGATGATGGGTGTTTGATTTGATTGGGTATTGACAAATTTGTCTTGTTATTACTTAATTAGTGTAAATTTGTTGAATTCTCCTAAAATTATAGTTGATTGCTAATAGTTGCAAATATGGGTATTGTTTTCTTACATGATTTTAGCTTGAAAAAGAAAAATTAAGTAATAGGGGAGAACTTAATTGTGGATTGGGATTTAGTTATGTGGGGTTGGGCTAGAAATAGCCAAAACCCATGGTCATAATCTCTTTAGAGGTTGATGGCTAGAAATAGCTCAGCCCCTAACCCAAACCATAGTTGAATAGTTGAATTGCACCTTGAGGTTTGAAAGGAATTGAGGATAAGGCACCCAAGTGGATGAAAAACATCGGGCTCCATATTTTTCCAAGGTTATTTACACATATTAGTAATACTTGATTGTCTAGCAAATCCCGATTTAATTAATATCCCGTCTACACCACACCTCTTTCCTTTGCTCATTATTGTTTCTCGATTTTGGTTATCTTGCTCTCTTGATTAGCTGATTTTAGAGTCCATAACATTATTGCATTCACTTCCTCCAAAATTTACTTTTACGTTTTCATTGCTTGGATGGGAATCAATTCAATTCACTAAACCACCCTTGTGTAAATCATTCTCTATTTCTTGTGGGATTCGGCCCCAACACCTGTCCGGTTATTTTTTTATTACAATGATTACTTACATTTTCTCTATAAAAGGAGTGTATTTTAAGCGTTATCAAAAATGGCATCGTTACTGGAGAACACCGTTTGATATCCTTGAGTTTTTTGTTAATTTGAATTAACTGAGCATCTTATTTGTTTTGACGTTGTTTTTGTTGTTGGTCGTCTAGGGTGTATTCATATGAGCCAATGTTCACATGTGGGAGATAGTTCAGTGGAAGGAAACATGGAACATGAAGAGGATAATCCCGTCATACCTGAAGTTGTAGGTGCCATTCGCCTACCAGCTACGGTGGGGAATATGGTGTTTCACATCACTAGTGCAATGTTGCACCAATTGCAGATGAAAGGGCTCTTTGGGGGTAAATTGAGTGAGGATGCAAACCTCAATTTGAGGAATTGCCTCAAGATTTTACAACCTTTTAATATTAACCAAAATAAGACAAGAGTCTATCAAGTTGAGACTCTTCCCATTCTCCTTAACGGGAAAAGCAACTATATGGTTAGAAGAGTTGCCTTTGGGATGTATCACCTTGTGGAAAGAGTTGATAGAAGCATTTTTGGACCGAATTTTCCCTCCTTCAAGGATGTTGCAGCTAAGGGATGACATTACAAACTTTAGGCAAGAGCCGGATGAGCCTTTGGATGAAGCATGATTGAGGTTTAAGAAGAAGATGTCTTTTTTTCCTAACCATGGTCTTCCCAATGGAGCCCTAGACTCCATCAATAAATCAGTAGCAAATAACTTAGCGGGAGGCTCAATCATGGATCAAATGTATAGTCTAGAGAAAGCCCTTTTGGATAGGATAATGAAGACAAACAAGGCGTGGCATACAAGGGAGATGACTGTATCATCATATGATGCTGGTTCTAGTTTTCTAACAACTGAAATAAGAAGAAAAGAGGAAGACCGAGATGATAATATTTCCAAAATGATGACTCATCTGTAGTTAATGACTAAGCATTTCATGAGAGCCGAGCCTAAAACTTTAAATGCTATGAGAATGCAAGGTCCAATGCCTTTCGAGGGAGAGTCTTCGCCACCAAGGTACGAGGAGGAGTTCCAATATATGGCAAATAAAATGGGGGGTTCTCGACCCAGGTATCAAGGCACTAATCAAGGACCTTGGCACCCAAGGGAAGAGAACCAAGGTTGGAGGAATCGTGATGCACAAGGGTGGTCTGATTAGAATGAGAGATGGGGCAATAAAGAGAAAAACCGTGAGGGGGACCGCTATCATAGAAGCACAAATCCATATGTTCCTCCTCCTAAAGCTGAGAATGCTCAATCTTAATCGGGTGTGAGTGATCTAGGGAACTCAAAAATTGAAGAAATGTTGGCAAGAGTTCTTAAGAATGTTGAGTCAACGGATAGCGGGGTCAAAGAACTTAAAGGGGAGATGTCTAACCTTTCCCAAATAGTGAGTTCACACTCGGCTTCTATCAAGAATTTATAAGCCCAAATGAACCACTTATCTTCTCAAATGAACCCCCGGATAAAGGAAACTTTCACGACCCGAACATAGGCCCGGATCGAGATCGGGACAAGAAACCCCAAGAGGCTCCAAGTCGACCCATGGCATGAACATACATCTAACTCAATCATAGATAAGCAGAAGATCATCATAAACAACATAGCGTAAGTCTAAACAAAACATCACATCTGATTACATGCACAAGTTGAAAGCTGAAATACAACTACGTTTGAAGAAACCTGTAGTACTAACGAGTTCCTGGGACAAGACCCCAACTAACTCACTATAGTCTGAAAACTGAAAAAACAAAACATAAGTTATAGAAAGGGGCCTCGCAAGATGAGGACTCACCAGCTCTGATGCGGGAAGTACTAAGCTAAGAATCTGTCTATCGGCATGACTGAGTCTAGATATCGGAGTCTGTATCATAAAACGATACAACAAAGAGTATGCGGTCAATACGCGGAATGTACCGAGTATGAAAGGTAAGTAAAACCACTTAAGTAAGTAAAATCAATAAATCATGCATAATATAAAACATAATGACGATAAGATTGTGAGAGTAGGGATTGCATGCAATTTTCTATAATAATTATCTGAACATAACTAAACATCATAACTGAATCGACTGGCCCAAAGCTGAAAACTTATATTCATAAGTGAAAGTAAACATTGGGTCAAACTTGCTAAAAACTTATATCATGACTAATGTACATGCATAAATGATATCATGAGGAACAATGGGAGACTCATCATATAACCGAAATCACCACGATAGAGCTTACGTGGTCCCGACTATCACACTTAAGTGGGCAGAATCGTCCAAAGCTTTGCTAAGTCTAAGGACGTTACCATGATATCGATATAAAGCTCAAGGCCCCTTGGGGTAGGGAAATCTCACAAGGGAGGTCCCAAAGTATATAAGTAAACTTACGTTGGTGCGTAATTCTGAGGCACAGGGTTGACTGACCCTTAGCCTACTCGGTGCTAGACACTACCCTAAAAAACATGCATATGTTGTCCATCATTTTTCAACGAAGCTGATCATTGTCTAATGACAAAGTAGAATAATGATATACATGGATAATCAAAAATTATAACATCAGGAGCCTTGGCTCAAACTATACCACAAGCTGAAAATAATGGGAGTCTTGACTCCAAAATCATGTGGGATTGCCCAATACTTTAACATGCTTGAAACCAACTTGATTCACTTTGTAAACCTGAACATAACATGGGTATTTCGAAATCGTACTTTCTTCATAAACATCTCATCATGCTTGAACATAAAACTCAGAGATCTCAACTTTCATGAACATTCATTGATGGGCATCATAGTTTAGAAAACTTGAAAACAAAATTTATAATTTAAAATATTATAAAATTTTCCCATTAATCATAATTCATCATTTAAAACATGCTTAGATCATACCCTTGATTAAAAACTTAGAAATTCATGCATTGGGTGACAACTCCATGGAATCATCAATTAGAACACCATGAATTAAGAAGGAATTTGTCATGACCCGAATATAGGCCCAAATCGAGGCAAGGGACAAGGAGCCTCGAGAGACCCCAAGTCGATCCATGGCATAAGAATTCATCTAACTCAATCAATAAAACTGAAGAATTAACATGATGATCTTAGCAGAAGTCTAAAATAAGCATAACATCATAAATAGACAAATCTAAAGCTAAATACATTCTATCATTTGAAAAGCTTCTAAGTCTAATGAGTTGATGGGACAAGACCCTAAGTAACTCTCTAATATTTAAACTAAAAGTACATCAATATCCGAAGGAAAATGGTCCTTCGAAGATGAGGACTCACCACTAATCTGGGTTATAATTTTGGAACTGGCTACTGACAGGGCTGAGTCCGAGTGTCGGGGCCTCTATCATGAAATGATACAGCATAGAGTATGCGGTCAGTACGAGAAATGTACCGAGTATGCAAGGTAAGTAAAACCGCGTAAGTAAAACCATTTAAAACATGCATAATGTTTTACATAAAAAAAATATGAATTTGAGAGTAGGGCTTGAATGCTATCTTTCTGAATACATGATCTCAACATGACATAACATCATAATTGAATCGATTGACCCAAAGATGAAACCTGATAGTCATTAATAAGGCTGAACATTGAGTCAAACCTGCTTTAGAACATATATAGATATACACAACATGACTAATAAACATGCATAATTGAAATCATGAGGAACAATAGGAGACTCATCTTTTAACCGACATACCGCGATAGAGCTCACGTGGTCCCAAATATCACACTCAAGTGGGTAGAGTTGTCCAAAGCCTTGCCAGGGATAAGGACGATAGCATGATTTTGATATCAAGCTCATGGCCCAATCGGGGTAGGGGATAGCTCACATAGGCGGTCCCAATATAATTTGATCATCCCTACGTTGGCACGTAGTTCTGAGGAATAGGGTTGACTAACCCATAGCCTATTCGGTGCTAGACACTACTCCAAAAAACATGCATATGCTCTCCATCGTTTTTCAATGAAGCTAACCATCGTCTATTGATGAAGCTGAATAATCATGAATACGTAAATCTGAATCATACATGAGGATCTTTGGCTCAAACCATACCACAAGATGAAGATAAATGGGAGTCTTCACTCCAAAAATACATAATTCACTTGAAAACATGAACTTAATCATGAGTAACTTGAAAACATGCTTTTCTCATCAATAATTCATCAATATTGAACGTACATCATAAATATCAACTTTTCATAAATCCTTCATCAATGGGCATCATAATTTGGAAAATAGTAAACATGATTAGTAATTGAAAACATGATAAAACTTGCCCATGAATCGTACTTCATCAATTAAAACAGACTTAGATTATACCCATGAGATAGATTTAGAAATTTCATGTATAGGATTAAAACCCCATAGGATAACCTCATAGATTTTTCATGAATTAGAGAGGGATTTGGCATGGGTGTGAACAAAGTCACCCATTCATAACCCTACATACCTGGTTATAGCTGATTTTTACACTCCTCTAATTTCCCAAGGAAGATTTGAAGAAGAACCTTGAAGGATTGGCCTTGATCACCTCTCTATACCCTTACTCTTGCATGCATGAATAGGAATGACTTATAATAGATTTTCCCACCTTAAAATCCACTATTCATATCTTAAACAATGTAGTTTAGGCTTTAGGATCTTAGGAATTACGGAAAGGCCCTTACTAAATTCGCAAAAAATCACTAACTGCCAGTTCCCACAAGGGACTGGACGACTAATTACTCAAGGCCATGATTCGTGGCATCAGTCATTGAGTACACTGCTTGAGGGTTCGTTTGGGGCTCATCACGAGGGCCCTCACGATTCGTTTTCAGTGATCACGAGTCGTGGTCAACACTCGTCACATGCACTACCCTAAATTTCAAATAAATTTCCTTTTGTTGACCATGATCCATCCCACGAATCGTGGTGACTGACCACGATTCGTGGGGTCCTTTTGTAGGGTACACTGCCATATTTACTTCACCTTCGCAAAATCACTGCCCACAACTGACTCAACGAGTTGTGGGTCCTTAATTCCCAAAATCCAATTAACACCCTGATCCTCACCATGAGTCACATCACGACTCGTGGTCTGCCACATTTCAAATTTTATCTGTTTCAACTCATGGGTCTGATCTTTGGGCTTTCGGGGTATAATAATATCTCCCTTTTGGAAACATTTGTCCTTGAATGTTGGAAAACATATAGAAAATAAGAGAAATGCAATCATCATATTCAAATACTGATCATTTAAGATGAAAACTGACGGAATGACTATCTCCGATTAAAACTACATAACTGAACTTAATTCACGAATCATACATACATCCATATACATAAAAGTAACTTTGACGCATGAACTAAACTTGAAAACTAAATAGAGTTTTAGGGAAAAAACTGATACCTCAAGCTGGAACTGAGCCGGTAGAGAATAAATGTAGGTATCTAGCTATCATGTCTACTTTGGCTTCCCACGTAGCTCCTTCAACATGTTGATTCCTCCATAAAACTTTGACTGAAGCTACTTCCTTGTTCCTTAAACTTCAAATATAACGATCCAGTATTTCCACCGAAACCTCTTCATAACTAAGGTTGTCTTTCATACCAACACTGTCCATCAGAACAACTAGAGCTGGATCACCTAAACGCTTCTTTAAGAGTAATACATGGAATACAGGATGCACAGAAGCTAATTCTGAGGTCAACTCCAATTCATATGCCACATTGCCAACCCATTCAAAATTCGGTAAGGACGAACATAACGAGGGCTGAGTTTTCCTTTCTTTCCAAACTGGATCACTCCCTTCATGGGAGACACCTTCAGAAACACCCAATCTTCCACTTTGAACTAGAGTTCTCTCCTTGTCACATCAGGAGAGGACTTTTGGCGGCTTTGAGCTGTTTTCAACCTGTCCCATATAAGCTTAACCTTCTACATAGCCTCATGAACTGAATCTGTTCCTATCATCATAGCTTCACCAACTTCGAACAAACCAATAGGCAATCTCCGCCTATAGAGATCCTCAAACGTGGCCATTTGAATACTGGAATGGTGGTTGTTATTGTATGCAAACTCGATAAGAGGCAAGTGATCATCCCAACTACCCTTGAAGTCAATCACACATGCTCTCAACATGTCTTTGACAGTCTGAATTATCCGTTCTACTTGACCAGCCGTTTGCGGGTGAAATGCTGTGCTGAGCTTAACCTGGGTACCTAGTCCTTTTGAAACAACCTCCAAATCTAAAAGGTAAATTGAGTACCTTTGTCTGATATGATGGATAAGGGCACTCCATGTATCCTAACTAGCTCTCGGATGTATAGCTTAGCATAATTCTCCACTGAATCTATGGTTTTGATCGGAAGAAAATGAGCAGCCTTGGTCAACCTGTCCACAACCACCCAAATGGAGTCATATTGTTGGCTAGCGCGAGGCAACCCTGTGATGAAGTCCATATTGATTTCTTCCCACTTCCAAGTAGGAGTACTAATATCCTAAAGCACACCTCCAGGTCTCTTACGCTCGACCTTCACTTGCTGATAGTTTGGACACTCAGCCACAAATTCTGCGATGTCCTTCTTCTTGCCATTCTACCAATAGACTTCCCGTAAGTCATGGTACATCTTGGTGGCACTTGGATGGATTGAATATCTGGATCCATGTGCCTCGTGCAACATCCAGCCCCTCAAATCAACAACATACGGAACACATAAGCGACCCTAGTATCGAAGCACACCTTCTCTCTCTTTGGAGAAGACCTCCACCTTCTGATTCTAAACGACCTACTTTAACTTTACCAAAATAGGGTTCTCGTCTTACTAGCTTTTAGATCAGTCACAAAAGACGATTCTAATCCGTTCTGAACAATAACACCGCCATCAGTCAAGTCAACCAACCCAACTCCCAACCTTGCGAGTCGATGCACATCCTTCACCAGTTCCTTCTTCCCCTTAACCACATGGGACGCACTCTCCATAGAGAGTCTACTAAGTGCGTCTGCTACTACATTAGCCTTGCCCCGATGGTAAAACACACTCATATCATAGTCCTTGAGTAGCTCCAATCACCTCCTTTGCCGAAGATTGAGATCCTTCTAGGTAGACACATATTGTAAACTCTTATGGTTCGTAAACACATCCATGTAGACCCCGTACAAATAATGCTGCCATATCTTCAAGGTGAATACCACCGCGGCCAATTCAAGATCATGGGTCGGGTAATTCTTCTCATGAACTTTCGATTGTCTGAAGCGTAAGCTATAACCCCTTCATGCTGCATCAATACACACCAAAGTCCGATCCTTGAAGCATCACAATACACCACGAACCCGTCGGTACCCTCCGGTAGGGTTAACACTAGTGCTAAAGTAAGTCGAGTCTTTAACTCCTAAAAGCTTCTCTTGCAAGCCCCCGACCATTGAAATTTCACTTTCTTTTGGGTCAATTTGGTCAAGGGTGCTGCAATTGATGAGAAACCTTCAACAAATCTCCCATAGTAGCCATCTAAACCCAAAAAGCTTCCGATGTCTAAAGGGTTCACCGGTCTAGGCCAATTCTTCACCATTTCTATTTTCTGAGAGTCCACCTTTATACCCTCACTTGATACCACATGGCCCAAAAACGCCACAGAGTTCAACCAAAACTCGTACTTGCTGAATTTGGCATATAATTGGTGATCCTTGAGAGTCTATAGTACCATTCTCAAATGAGCGGCATGCTCCTCCTTGCTCTGAGAGTATATCAGGATGTCATCAATGAACACAATCACGAACATATCCAAATATTGCTTGAACACCCTATTAATCAAGTCCATAGAAGCTGCAGGAGCATTCGTTAGTCCAAAAGACATAACTACAGACTCGCAATGACCATAACTCAGATTTGAGATCTATCTTTGAAAAGCACTTGGCACCTTGATGCTGGTCGAACAAATCAGCAATCCTGGGTGGAGGATACCTGTTATTTACAGTGGCTTTATTCAATTTTCGATAATCAATACTCATACTAAGAGAACCATATTTCTTTGGGATAAATAAAACTGGTGCACCCCATGGGGACTTGCTCAGTCTAATGAAACCCTTATCTAGTAGGTCCTTCAACTATTTCTTCAACTCTTTTAGCTCAACTGGAGCCATTCAATAAGAAGGAATAGATATAGGTTGGGTGTTGGGGATAAGGTCAATACAAAAATCAATTTCCCTCTCGGGAGGAACACCCGGTAAATCATCAGGGAACACTTCAAGATACTCGCATACTACTGGAAATGACTGGATAGTCAGGGTCTCGGACTTCACATCCTTAACCCTAACTAAATGATACACAAAACCTTTGGAATCATCTTTCTGTCCTTAAGGTAGGAAATGAAACAACCTACAGGCATAGCTGAACTACCCTTCCACTCTAAGACTGGCTCACCCGGAAATCTGAACTCTACTGCCAGGGTTCTACAATTAAACGAGGCATAACATGCACATAGCCAATCTATGCAGAGGATAACATCAAAATTGATCATGGCTAACTCTACTAGATCTGCTGAGGTGACTTTATGAAGGACTGTGATAGGGCAACCTCTATACACCCGTCTAGCTACGATTGAATCACCCACTGGAATAGAGATTGAGAAGGGTTCTGACAAGACTTTGAGACTAACTCTGAAGCTACTGGCCACATAAGGTTTCACAAAAGACAAGGTAGCCCCCAAATCTAATAAAGCATAAACATAAAGATGAAAAACTCGTAACATACCAATAACCACATCAAGGGAAATCTGCTGCTCTTGATGGGATGCGAGGGCATAAAATCTATTATGGCGCTGACTGCCAGCTGAACTAGTCAAAGCACTCTGCTATGTAGGACATGTTATTGGAGGTGTTAAACTAGAAGCTATGCCTCGACCCCCATCATGGACCTATCTCGCTGCTGGGCAATTCTTGAGCATATGTCCGAGCTTTCCACACCCGGAACAAGCACCTGAACCTACCTAGCACTGGCCTATGTTCCCCCGACCACACTTGTCGAAAACTGGGATGCAAGAATCTATGGGCCTGCTGCTCTGATCCCTAGAGCCTGATGCTCACCCTCTGTGGTCGTGCCTAGGTATGGATGGCACACCTAACGTTGAAGACGCTGGAGCTGAAGATCTCTGGTGGGTCTACTTTTAGTACCCACCACCTGACCTCGGTCGAGAGAATTTGTAGCTATTGGTTCTGGCCCTCTTGGCCTCTCTCTCCCTCATATTCACCGCCTCCATCTGTTGGATGTACAAGACTATCTGAGGGAAATTCATATCCTGATACAGCATAGCAGTCCTGCCATCCTTGGCCAAATAGCCCACCATGCCATGGACAAACCTGCTCACTCGCACCCTCTGATCTACCACTAACTCTGGGGCGTAATTTGATAAACGAGGGAACTCAAGGGCGTACTCCTACTCTGTCATTTTCCCTTGCTTAAGATTCATGAACTCGGCTGCCTTCAACTCCCTCATCTTACGAGGGAAGAACTGATCTAGGAATGCATCATGGAACTTCTCCCAAGCGACAGGGCCTGCTTCGGCAGCCCTACTATCTTTCCATTGTCGAAACCAGATGTGTAAGACCCCTTTCAACTGACATGAGGCCAATTTAGCACACTCAACTCCATTCACCCCAATGACCTGGGTGATCTTCACAATCTCATCGATGAACTCATGCGAGTCCTCATCTACTTTTGTCCCAAGGAACTCTAGCGGGTTCATTCTCAAGAAATCTCTGACTCGAGCTGCTGCTGCATTTCCATTTTGCGGAACATTCGCCACTGGCTGTTGGTTGTCTTGAGCGGTCAAGGCCTGCGCTAGCATCTGAATAGCTGCCCGAAACTCAACATGGGCAACCGACTCAGGTGCATAGTGCTCCTAGTCTTGTGGGGCTTGCTGGTGCCTATCTCCGTTGCCATCCTCGTGGTCATTTCCATTCCCATTCCTTCTACCATTCACTCTGCAAGGAACCATGATTCTGCAATCACGAATAGCATGAATTAGAAGGATAGGGAGACATTTATTCACACAACATAGATCATGAAAAAAGGGAACATTTCCTAAACATCTCGTAGCCTCTTCGTCATAAGTGTGGTGCACTTCACACCCATGAAAAAGACTCTACATAATGTGGCTTTCAGAAACCCCAGGACACTTCAAACCTATTACTCTGATACCAAGTTTATCACAACTAGAACATAGGCCCGGATCAAGACATGGGACAAGGAGCCTCGAGAGACCCCAAGTCGACCCATGGCATAAGCATTCATCTAATTCAATCAATAAATTTGAAGAATTAACATGATGATCTTAGGGAACGTCTGAAATAAGCATAACGTTAGAAATACACCAATCTGAAGCTAAATACATCTATTGTCTGAAAAGCCTCTAAGTCTGATGAGTTAATGGGACAAGACCCCAACTAACTCTCTAATACTGAAACTGAAAGTACATCAATATCTGAAAGCAAATGGACCTCGAAAGATGAGGACTCACCACTAAGCTGGGTGCTAATTTTGGAACTGGCTACTGAAGGGGATGAGTCTGAGTGTCGGGGCCTGTATCATGAAGCGATATAGTACGAGCATGCGTTTAGTACGTGGAATGTGCCGAGTATGCAAGGTAAATAAAATTGTGTAAGTAAAATCATTTAAAACATGCATAGTGTAAAACATAAATAAAATATGAATCTGAGAGTAGGGCTTGCATGCTATCTTTCTAAATACATGATCTCAACATGACATAACATCATAACTTAATCGATTGACCCAAAGTTGATATCTGATAGTCATAAATAAAGCTGAACATTGGGTCAAACCTTCTTTATAACATATATAGATATATACAACATGAGCATTAAACATGCATAATTGAAATCATGAGAAATAATGGGAGAATCGTCTTTTAACCGACATACCATGATAGAGCTTACGTGGTCTCAACTATCACACTCAAGTGGGTAGAGACGTCCAAAGCATTGCCAGGGCTAAGGACAAACAATGATATCGATATCAAGCTCGTGGCCCAATCAGGGCAAGCGATAGCTCATGTAGGAGGTCCTAATATAATTTGGTCATCCTTACGTTGGCGCGCCGTTTTGAGGCATAGGGTTGACTGACCTATAGCCTACTCGGTGCTAGACACTACTCCCAAAAACATGCATATTCTCTCCATCATTTTTCAACAAAGCTGACCATCATCTACTAACTAAGCTTAATAATCATAAATATATAAATCTGAATCATATATGAGAAGCCTTGGCTCAAACAATACCACAAGCTGAACATAAATGGGTGTCTTCATTCCAAAAGCCATGTCGTAAGCTAAACTCATAAAATCATAATCATACTTTAACATATGGGCATTGCCAGATACTTTAACATACTTGGAAATACATAATTCACTTGAAAACTTGATCTTCATCATGGGTAACTTGAAAACATGCTTTTCTCATCAATAATTCATCATAATTGAACGTACATCATAATTTGGAAAACTAGTGAACAGGACTAGTAATTGAAAACATGATAAAACTTTCCCATGAATCATACTTCATCAATTAAAACATACTTAGATTATACCCATGACATAGATTTAGAAATTTCATGCTTCGGATTAAAACCCCATAGGATCAACTCATAGATTTTTCATGAATTAGAGAGTGATTGGGCATTGGTATGAACAAAGTCACCCATTCATAACCCTACATACCTGATTATAGCTGATTCTTAGACTTCTCTGATTTCCCAGGGAAGATTTGAAGAAGAACCTTGAAGGATTGGTCTTGATCACCTCGCTATACCCTTACTCTTGCACGCATGAATAGGAATGACTTATAATAGATTTTGCCGTCTTAAAACCCACTATTGATAGCTTAAATGATGTGGTTTAGGCCTTAGGATCTTAGGAATTATGGAAAAGCACTTCGTAAATTCGTAGAAAATGATTGTCTGCCTGTTCCCACGAGGAACTGGATGACTCGTTACTCAAGGCCACGATTCATGGCATCAGTCATTGAGTACACTGCCTGAGGGTTCGAGTTGGGCTCATCACGGGGCCCCTCACGATTCGTTGCCGGTGACCACAAGTCGTGGTCACCACTCGTCATATGCACTGCCTTAGATATCAAATAAATTTCTTTCTGCTGACCATGGCCCATCCCACGAATCGTGGTCACTGACCACGATTTATGGGGTCCCTTCCGTAGGGTACACTGCCACATGTCCTTCACCTTCTCAAAATCACTGCCTACGATTGACTCAACGAGTTGTGGGTCCATACCACGACTCGTGGTCATGTCTGTGGGGACCATAACTCCCAAAATCCAATTAACACCCTGATCATCACCATGAGTCACATTACCACTTGTGGTCTGCCCCCACATGTCACAGAACGACTCGTTCTGTGACCTGATGCCAGATTTCAAATTTTCTCCATTTCAACTCCTGGGTCTGATCTTTGGGCTTTTGGGGTACAACAAAATTGGACATGGGTGTGGACAATTTCACCCATTCATAGCCTTACATACCTGAGAGGATCTAATTTTACAAATTCTTTGATTGCCCAAGGAAGAATTGAGGAAGAACCTTGATGAACTATGCTTGATCGCTCTCTAAACCCTCAAACTTGTGTGCATGAGTTTTGAATAGGCTAGAATGACTTAACCCATATTAATATACTCTATTCTCGGCTTAAAACAACGTAGTTTAGGCCTTAAGAACATAGAAATTATGGAAAAGCCCTTACTAAACTCCCAGGGAAAAACATATTGCCAGTCCCAACAAGGGACTGGATGAGTCGTCGTCCCTAGCCACGACTCCTGGTCTGCATCCGTCGCTTCACTGGAAATTACATCTAGATTGTCACCACATGACAATTAATGATTCATTAACGGTGACCATGACTCATGTTCACCTCCCATCCTCTTCACTTCCAAAAATCATCCTGGGGTCATTTCGGGTGACACCACGACTCATGGTGTATCTGATGAGTCGTGGTGGCCAGTCGTTAGGTGCACTACACAAAATCCTTGATCCACCAACCTCTCTTGACTACGAATGACTTAACGGGTCATGGTGCTGACCATGACTCATGGTCACCCCCCCTGTGGTCACTCTGAACATAAAATTTCAACCGTGTTTAAGCCTCTCCCCATGAGTCACTCAACTACTCGTGGGCTTCCTGAGGGGTCACTGGACGACTCATCCTGTGACCAGTGTAGAAATTCCTATTTTGTCCATTTCAACCCCGGGTTTGATCCTAGGGATTTCGGGGTATAACAATATCTCCTCCTTGGGAACATTCATCCTTGAATGTTGAAAATGATACAGAAAAGCAGAGAAATGCAATCATCATACTAAAATACTGAACATACAATGCTGAAAACTAACAGAGTGACTGACTCCAATTTGAATTACATGACTAAACGAATTCCCGAGTCACACATACATCCAATTACATGAAAAAAACTGAGGTACATGAGATGAACATGAAGCTGAATAGAGTATAAAGGAGGAAACTGATACCTCAAGCTGAAACTGAGCCTGAACGGAATTAACGCGGGTATTTAGCCATTATATCTACTTCGTCCTCCCACGTAGATCTCTCAACATGCTGATTCCTCCATAAAACCTTAACTAAAGCTATTTCTTTGTTCCTTAGCTTACAAACCTGCCGATCCAGTATCTCCACCGAAGTCTCTTCATAACTAAGGCTGTCTTTTACACTGACACTATCCACTGGAACAACTAGAGCTGGATCCCCTAAACACCTCTTTAAGAGCGATACATGGAAAACTTGATGGACTGAAGCTAATTCTGAGGGCAACTCCAACTCATATGCTACCTTGCCAACCTATTTCACAATCTAGTACGGCCAACATAATGGAGACTGATTTTCCCTTTCTTTCCGTACCTCATCACTCCCTTCATGGGAGACACCTTTAGAAACACCCAATCGTTGACTTCAAACTCAAGTTCTCTCCTCATCACATCCGCATAGGACTTTTTGCGACTCTAAGCTATTTTCAACCTTTCCCTTATAAGCTGAACCTTCTCCATAGACTTATGGATTTAATTCGGTCCTATCATTGCAGCTTCACCGACTTCAAACCAGCCAATAGGCGATCTACATCTCCACCCATAGAGATCCCCAAACGGAGCCATTTGACTGCTGCAATGATAGTGGTTGTTATACGCAAACTCAATGAGAGGAAGATGATCATACCAACTACTCTTGATGTCAATCACACGCTCTCTCAACATGTCCTCGAGAGTCTGAATAGTCTGCTCCACCTGACCATCGGTGTGCGGGTGAAACGTTGTGCTAAGCTAGACCTGAGTACCAAGTCTCTTTTTAAATGATCTCCAAAGTTAGGAAGTAAACTAAGCACCTCTATCTGATATGATGGACAAGGGCACTCCATGCAACCGAACTTGCTCCAAAATGTATAATTTAGCGTAATCCTCCGCCGAATCGGTAGTTTTGACCGGTACGAAATGAGCTGCTTTGGTCAACCTGTCCACAACCACCTAAATGGAGTCATACTATCGACGAGTGCGAGGAAACCCTGTGATGAAGTCCATATTAATCTCCTCCCACTTTCAATTAGGAATACCGATATCTTGAAGCACATCTCCCAGTCTTTTATGCTCTATTTTCACTTGTTGACAATTTGTACACCTAGCCAAAAATTTTGCAATGTCCTTCTTCATGCCATTCCACCAATAGACTTACCGTAGGTTACGGTACATCTTGTTGGCACCCAGATGTATGGAGTATCTGGAACCATGAGCCTCGTGCAACATCTGATCTCTCAAATTATCAACATACGAAACACACAAGCAACCTTGATATTGAAGCACACCATCTCCCCCTTCGGAGAATACCTCTACCTTCTGATTATGAATGACTTTCTTCAGCTTTACCAAAATAGGATCCTCGTCTTGTCTATCTTTCACATAAATCACCAAGGATGATTCTGATCCGTTATGAACAACAACTCCACCATCGGTCAAGTCAACCAAATGAACTCCCAACCATGTAAGCTGATTCACTTCCTTCTGTAGCTCCTTCCTCCCCTCATCTACATGGGAAACACTCTCCATAGAGAGCCTACTAAGAGCATCTACTACTACATTACCCTTGCACGGATGGAAAAGGACACTCACATCATAATCCTCGAGTAAATCCAACCACCTTCCTTGACGGGGATTCAAATCCTTCTAGGTAAACACGTGATGTAGGCTCTTGTGGTACGTAAACACATTTACATGGACCCCATACAAATAGTGTCTCCAAATCTTCAAGGCAAATACTACCGCCGCCAATTCAAAATCATGAGTTGGGTAATTCTTTTCATGAGCCTTTAACTGCCTAGAAGCATATCCTATAACCTTACCATGATGCATCAAGACACAACCAAGAACGACCCTCAAAGCATCACAATGTACCATAAGCCCATTGGTACCCTTATGTAGGGTTAACATAGGTGCTGAGGTGAGTCGAGTCTTCAACTCCTAAAACTCCTCTACAAGCCTCTGATCGTTCGAACTTCACTTTCTTTTGGGTCAATTTGGTCTATGGGGCTATAATAGATGAGAAACACTCAAAAAATCTCCGATAATAACCAGCTAAGCCCAAGAAACTCCTAATATCAAAAGGATTCACCGATCTAGCCCAATGAGGGACTAGATGACCCGTTGTCACTGACCACTAACCGTGGTTTGGACTCATCGTCAGAACTATAATTCACACCTCTAAATTTCACCACAAGGGACACCATGACTCGTGGTGTTTCTAACGACTCGTGGCGGCCAATTCGTAACGAGCACTTCCCAAAATCTTCACCTTCAAGCCAACCACTAACCACGAGAGACTTAACAACTCGCAGTCCTGACCATGATTCGTGGACTCTCCCGTGGACAAATCCTTTGCCCAACAATCTTACCAACTCACCCATCACTCCACGAGTCACCTAACCACTCGTGGTGCACCTCACGGATCACTGGATGACTCATCCTATGATCTGGTGTAGAAAATCCTATTATCTCTGTTTCAACCCTTAGGTCTAATCTTAGGGCTTTTGGGGTATTACAATATCTCCCCCTTGGGAACTTTCATCCTCAAATGTGGGTAAACATACTGAAAAGCTGAGAAAAGCAACTACTATATCAATTTCTAAACATTTAAAGTTGAAAACTGATGGAGTGACTGACTCCAGATTGAATTACATGACTGAATTGAATTCATGAATCATACAAACATAAATTCACATGAAAGAAATTGGGGAATATGAACTGAACATGAAACTGAAGGAGTACTAGGGAGGAAACTGATAACTCAAGCTAAAACTTAGCCAAGAGGGAATAGGTGTGGGTATTTAGCCATCATATCTGCTTTGGCTTCCCACATAGCTCCCTCAACCTGATGATTCCTCCACAAAACCTTTACTAAGGCTACTTCTTTGTTTCTTAGCTACCGAACTTGATGATTAAGTATTTCCATTGGAACCTCCTCATAGCTAAGGCTATCCTTCTCATCTACACTGTCTACTGGGACAACCAAAGCCGGATCACCCAAACACTTCTTTAAGAGTGACACATGGAAAACTGGATGAACTGAAGCTAATTTTGAGGGCGACTCCAACTCATATGTTACCTTGCCAACCCATCTCACAATTCGGTACTGACCAACACAACGGGGACTGAGTTTCCCTTTCTTTCCGAACATCATAAATCCCTTCATGGGAGATACCTTTAGAAATACCCAATCATCAACTTCAAACTCAAGTTCTCTCCTCCTCACATCCGCATAGGACTTTTGGCAACTCTGAGCTACTTTCCACCTATACATTATAAGCTAAACTTTCTCCATAGCCTCACAGACTGCATCTGGTCCTATCATCACAGCTTCACCTACTTTGAACCAACCAATAGATTATCTACATCTCCACCCATAAAGAGCCTCAAATAGAGCCATTTGGATGCTGGAATGGTAGCTGTTATTATATTCAAACTCAATGAAAGGCAAATGATCATCCCAACAATACTTGAAATCAATCACACACGCTCTCAACATATCCTCCAAAGTCTGAATGGTCTGTTCAGCCTTACCAACTATTTGCGGGTGAAATACTGTGCTAAGCTTTACCTGAGTACCAAGTCCTTTTGAAACGATCTCCAAAACTAGGAGGTAACCGAGTAACTCTATCTGATATGATGGACAAGGGCACTCTATGCAACCGAACTAACTCCTGAATGTATAAATTAGCATAATCCTCCGCTGAATCAATAGTTTTGACTAGTAGGAAATGAGCTTCTTTAGTCAACCTGTCTACAACCACACAAATAGAGTCACACTATCAATGACTGTGAGGCAACCGTGTAATGAAGTACATATTAATTCTATGCCAATTCAAAGTAGGGATACTAATGTCTTGAAGCACACCTCTAGGTCTTTGATGCTCGACTTTCACCTATTGACAATTCAGACACTTATCCACAAACTCTGCTATGTCATTTTTCATGCCATTCCACGAATAAACTTCCCATAGGTCATGGTACATCTTAGTGGCACCTAGATGTATAGAATATCTAGAAGCATGAGCCTCGTGCAGCACTCGATCACTCAAATCATCAACACCCGGAACACACAAAGACCTTGATACTGAAGCACGCCATCTCCCCTTTGGGAGAAGACCTCCACTTTATGATTTTGAATGGCTTCCTTCAACATTACAAAAATAGGATCCTCGTCTTGTCTAAATTTCACCTCAGTCATCAAGGAGGATTCTGATACATTTTGAACAATGACACCACCATCCATCGAGTCAACAAGATGAACTCCTAGTCATGCAAGCCGATGCACATCCTTCACTAACTCCTTCCTCTCCTCATCTACATGGGCCACGCTTTCCAAAGAAATCCTGCTAAGAGCATATGCCACCACATTAGCCTTTCCCGGATGATAAAAGACACTCATATCATAATCTTTAAGAAGCTTCAACCACCTACTTTTTTCGTAGATTTAGATCCTTATGGGTAAACACGTACTATACGCTTTTGTGGTCTGCAAACACATCTACATGGAACCCATACAGATAGTGTCTCCAAATCTTCAAGGAAAATACTATCGCCGTCAACTCGAGGTCATGAGTTGGATAGTTCTTTTCATAGACTTTTAACTGCTTGGAAGCATAGGATATAACTTTTCTGTGTTGCATTAATACACAACCAAGGCCAATCCTTGAGGCGTCGTAATACACCACAAACCCATTAGTACGCTCAGGGAGGGTCAACACTAGTTCTGAGGTGAGTTGAATCTTCCACTCTTAGAAGCTCTTCTCACAGGACCTTAACCATTGAAACTTCACTTTCTTCTGGGTCAACTTAGTCAATGGGGTGGCAATGGATGAAAATCCTTCCACAAACCTCCTGTAGTAACCGGCTAAGCCCAAGAAACTCCCGATATCTAAAGGACTAACTATTCTAGGCCAATTCTTTATAGCTTCTATTTTCTGAGAGCCCACCTATACACCCTCACTTGACACCACATGACCCAAAAATTCCACTGAGTTTAACCAACACTAACATTTGCTGAACTTAGCATACAACTGGTGATCCTTAAGAGTCTATAGCACCACCTTCAAATGAGAGGCAAGCTCTTCCTCTCTCAGAGAATATATAAGAATATCATCTATGAACACAATCACGAACATATCCAAATATGGCTTGAACACCTTGTTAATCAAATTCATAAAAGCTGTAGGAGAATTGGTTAGTCCAAAAGACATACCTACAAACTCATAGTGACCATACCGAGTCCTGAAGGCTATCTTCAGGATGTCATTCTCTCTAACTCTGAGCTGATGATATCTAGACCAGAGGTCTATCTTCGAAAAACACGTAGCACCCTAAAGCTGGTCAAACAAATCATCAATCCTGGGGAGGGGATATCTGTTCTTGATTGTAACCTCCTTTAATTACCAATAGTCAATGCACATCCGAAGGGAACCATCCTTCTTCATGACAAAGAAAACTGGTGCACCTCATAGGGATTCTCTTGGTCTGATGAAACCCTTGTTTAAGAGATCATTCAACTGCTCCTTCAACTCTTTTAGCTCAACTAGAGCCATTCTATAAGAAGGAAGATATACAGGATGCATATCTGGAAGAAGGTCGATACCAAAATCAATCTCCTACTAGGGAGGAATCCCCGACGAATCCTCTAGAAACACTTCTGGATAGTCAGGCACTACAGGAACTGACTGGATAGTTTGGGTTTCAGACATAGCATCCCTAATCCTAACTAGATGGTACACGCAACCCTTAGCAATCATCTATTTGTCCTTAAGGTAGGAAATGAACAGACCTACAGGAATAGCTAAACTACCCTTCCACTCTAGGACTAGCTCACTGGAAAATCTGAACTTTACCACACAGTTCTACAATTCACTAAGGCATAACATGCATGTAGCTAATCCATGCGAAATATAACATCAAAATCTATCATGGCTAGCTCTACTAAATCTGCTGAGGTGACTTTCTGAAGAATTGATACAAGGAAATTTCTATATACCCATCGAGCAATAACCAAATCATCGACTAGAGTAGATACTGAGAAGGGTCCTGATAGGATTTCGGGACTGACTCTAAATCTAGTAGCAACATAGGGCGTCACAAAAGATAAATATCCCATGTATCTGACAATTCTTAATCATCAAGGTGGAATACTCGTAACATACAAGTGACTAGATCTGGGGAGACCTCCTGCTCCTTACGAGATGCTAGGGTATAGAATCTGTTCTAGCATTGACCACCACCTACACTAGTGGATGCACCCTACTGAGCTGAGCGAGGTGGTGGGGTCCTAAGCTAGTGGTTGGGCCTCAGCCCCTATCATGGCCCTGTCTGGCTACTAGAAAATCTCTGAGCATGTGATCGGGCTTTACACACCCAAAACAAGCACTTGAACCTACTAAGCACTGACCCGTGTGTCTCCGACCACACCTGCAACACTCTAGGATGTTGGACTCTGCGGGTCTACTCCCCAGACCTCGAGAGCCTGATGCTCATCTCCTATAGTCGTGCCTAGATCTGGATGGCACACTCATGTCTAACGATGCTGGGGCTGATGAACTCTGGTGGGACTATTGTCGGTGCCCACAACTAGGTCTCTACTGGGAGAATCCAAAGCTATAGGTCCTGGCCCTCTTGGCCTCTCTCTCCCTCTCACTCACCTATCCGCCTCTATATGTCGGGCATATAGAACTATCTGAGAAAAGTCAATATCCTGATGAAGCATCGCAGTCCGACAATCTTTGACCAAATAATCTGCTATCCCATGCATGAACCGACTCACTCGGGCTCTTTGATCCACCACCATCTAAAAGATACATACTCGGACAAGCGAGTGAACTCCAAAGCATACTCTTGAACCGTCATATTACCCTGCCTTAGGTTCAAAAACTCAGCTTCTTTAATTGCCCTCATCTCATGAGGGAAAAACCGAACCAGAAATACGGTATGGAACTCATCCTAACCAATGGGACCTGCTCTAACTGTCCTCCTATCCTTCCATTGCCTGAACTAGATGTGTGCAACCCCTTTCAATTGATACGAGGTTAAATATGTGAACTCCTCCCCAGTCACTCCCATGATCTGGGTGACCTTGAAAACTTTATCAACAAACTTATGTGCATCCTAGTCCATCTTTGACCCGAGGAACTCTGGAGGGTTCATCCTTAGAAAATCTCTGACACAAGCTGCTACCGCATTCCCATTATGAGGGAAATGCACTATCACCTGTTGGTTAACCTGGGTGGTCAAAGCCTGAGCTAGCATCTGTATGGCTTCCCTGAACTATGCGTGTGCAGCCTGCTCAGGTACATGCTCCTCGGGGATTGGTGGGGCCCATTGGTGCCCGTTCCCATTGTCGTTCTCGTGGCTGTTTCCATTTCCATTTCTTCTTCCATTAACTCGGCGAGGAGGCATGATTCTGCAAATGCGTGTAGCACGAGATAGAAGGATAGAGAGACATCTTATCGCATGACATATATCATGAAAGAAGGGAACATTTCCTAAATGTCTCGTAGCCTCTTTGCATAAGTGTGGCGCGCTTCACACCCATGAAAATGACTCTACTTAATGCGGATTTTAGACACCCTAGGACACTTCAAAACCTAATGCTCTAATACAAAGTTTGTCACGACCCAAACATGGGCCCAGATCCAGACAAGGGATGAAGAACCCAGAGATGTTCCAAGTCGACCCATGGCATGGACATAAAATCTAAGCTCAACATTTTAAATGTGGAAATCTAACATATAACATAGCAGAAGTCTAAAAATCTGATAACATTGAATAATTGAATATATAGTACAAGTTTGAAGCCAAATACATACTATGTCTAATAAGCCTCTACTACTAATGAGTTGATAGGACAAGACCCCAACTAACACACTAAAGTCTGAAACTGAAAATACTGAATATAACTGATAAGAAGGGACCTCGAATGATGAGGACTCACCCAACTCTTACTGGGAGATGCTAACACTGAAGTTTTGGCTAGTAGTGGGACTGAACCTGAATGTCTGAGCTCGTATCATGAAACGACATAACATAGAGTATGCGGTTAGTACGTGGATTGTATTGAGTATGTAAGGTAATTAAAACCACTAAGTAAGTAAAATTAGAGATCATTTATATCATAAACATTTCATCATACGAGTCTGAGAGCAGGGGTTGCATGCTATTATCTGAAAATACCTGCATTGGCACATAGTTCTAAGGCATAGGGTTGACTGACCCCTTAGCCTACTCAGTGCTAGACACTACTCCCAATATATGCATATGCTCTCCATCATTTTTCAACAATGATAACCATCATCTACTGACAAAGCTGAATCATGACATGTCATACATATTCTGAAAATATAACATGAAGAACCTTGGCTCAAACCATACCACAAGCTAAACAAGAGTGGGAGTCTAGACTCCCAAACCTTTTGGTAATCTAATAACATGAAATTTAGATAAATCATGAGACATACTTGATCATATGGGTTTTCCCAATACTTAAACATGCTTGAAATAGACTTTGATTACTCAAAACAAGAACATAGATATGGGTAATTTGAACCCATACTTTCATCATGACACCTCATCATAACTAGAAGCATAGATTATAATCTCATCTTTTCATGAACTTCCATAGATTGACATCTTATTTGTAAAACATTAAAATTCTATTGTAATTGAAAATATTATAAATGATGCCCATAAATCACAATTCAACATTAGAAACATGCTTATAAATTACCCATGATTGATACTTAGAGAATTCACAAGTTAGGTTAAAATGCCATATATTCATAGACATAGAAATCACATAAAATTGAAGTAGGATTGGGCATGGGAATGGATGGGTACACCATTAAGAACCCTACATACCTAGGAGAATTTGATTTCACAACCCTCTTGAGAGCTCAAAGGAGTTTGGGGGAGAACATGGTGAATCTAAGCTTGATAACCCCTTAAGCTTAAAAAGACGTAGTTTAGGCATTGTTCGGTGCTGTGGTGACTACACGCAAGTACACGTGGTCGAAAAACTAGTAAAGTGGCTTAAGTAAAGCCAAGTATCGATCCCACAGGGACTGAGCTATAGTACTAATTAACTTAAGTGTTAATGAACTATATCTTTAAGAATGCAGACAACAAATAAATATTATTTTGAGAGTTTGAGTTTACTAATTAATAAGAATCTAAGGCAAAATTATAAAGTGAGTCTGAACAATAGTAATTAGCAAGCTGAGTTTAAAACGAACATGCAGGGAATTAATTTACCAATACAATTCAGTTAATCTTTCCTTTGGTTGCTAGTCAAGAATTATTACCTATGGATTGGAACTTTCGACTCCTATCCAACTTAAGAATCAAGAGCCTTAATCTACATTTCTGTGATAAAAGAATTTCATGTTCTATCCATAGATTCCCGATTCCTTAATTGACTAATAAGACTTTAAGATATATTTCTATTCTGAATGTAAATCAATTCACAATTTTCCAAACTAAGAAGAGATAATATCCTACCAATTCACATCTTTCCAATTTCTTTCCTTTTCAAAATCAAAATTGGATTTTTTAGATATACATTAACATTGGCCAAACATTAATGCAATAAGAACAAGAATTGATAGAACAACCATTGAAGAAAAGATGAAAACTGAAATGATAAACAATTACATTCCACTAAAATTGTTCTTAACCTCAGCAAGAAGTGAATTTATCCACTCATTTGTGGATTAAACATCATCAAATAAGTATAATTCATACAAATAATTGAGATAAAAGAGAAAGAGATAGAGAAGAACCCTAGAGATAGAGAAGAACCCTAGAATTTTCGTCCCCTCAACTGCTTATAACCCACATTCTTGCTCAACCAAGTCAGAATGTTTAAAATAAAACCTAATGTGCTATTTATACTCTTGAGAATTTTCCCGGAATAACAAGCAATGTGGCACGAAGTGTATCGCGGAGAACTCCCTCCGTGCCACGAAGGTATCACGGACCCTCACTGGAATTCGGATCCTCAGCAATTTCACCTCAGCGTGCCACGGCCTGCATCGCGGAGCCTGGCCAACGTGCCACGGTGCTATCGCGCACCTACACTGGAAATTGATGTCCCAGGTAATTGTACTCAACGTGACACAGAGTGCATCGCGTAGCACTGCCTCCGTGTCACGGAGGTAACGCGAACCTCCACTGGAAATTGCCAAATTTAATTCACCCGAGGCAAAATACCTCCGCGATGGCAGCGTGACACGGCTCCATCGCGGAGCCCTTATTTTTGCTGCTCTTCCTTGTCCTTTTCCACTCCTTGTTTCCAAGTCCATTCCCAATTTTACCAACATGTATCTTAGCTTCCCAATATTCCACTTTACCTGCAAAACAACACTAATCATGTTGGTTAGTATAAATTCACATTTAACTACAAATCACATGAGAATGTACACAGTAACGATAGACAAACAAGTCGAAGTGAAGCATTTGAGTATCACTTGGGCATGCAATTCTGCCCAAGATCACTTACCCCACACTTTAAACCTTGTTCGTCCTCGAACAATATTCTCACATCTAATGCAATTGACACTCAGGCATAGCTACTTTAGCTCAACAATTCAAGCTATGGCTATACCGATTATTTAATATAGCAAATCATCAAGAAAACATGCATGGCCTTATCAATACAACGAAGTTCATCACATTAAGATCTCCTAAGCTCAAGAATCAATTCTCGATCTTGGCAAACTCGTGCAAATCAACTGATCAAGACATCCAACATGAAATTTAATCTCTCGTCAAGCATGTGCCCTCACAACACAAGAGAAATACCCCATTTGCTATCATATGATTTCCAAAGCACTACATGTAGGGGTATATGAATACAATTTCGCTCTCTCTCCCAAAAAATTCACATGCATCATGTCATGAACCATAGGCTTGCCTCTAGTGTATTACTCCAATAATATAAAGACGAGTTATGTAAGATCACGTAGGACTTAACGGGTTGTAATGTAAGCTACGGAACTAGTAAATACTGGGCTAACCAATAATAGCAACTAGCTTCCTTAAGCGCTTTTCAATACCTCCCACCATCATTACGGCCATTTTTTTTTCTTCCTTCATCCTCCCATTCTTGAAGAAATTTTTTCTTTGTTTTTTTCCCATTTCTTTAAGCACACTCGACTTACTAGCAAAGATTAGTTATACAGCTTTATTTTATTTAATTTCAGCAATTGCACCTTTGACCTTTTCTTTAACTTTCACCACTTCCTCTTTTCCTTCCATTTCACAATTTGTACTCCTTTACACTGTGGGAAAATTGTTTTTCTTGAGAGCTTAAGAGTTTTGGATCAAATTCACGGCTAATGAAAAGAAGGGATAAAGCTCGGTTTTTACCTCTTCAAAGAAAGATAAAAAATAGGCTAAAGGCTCAATGGGGCTAACAAGGATGCACATTCAAGGTAGGTATGATAATGAAGAAAGTTTCGGTTTAGTCAAAGAAATGCCTACATCCTTTCCTACACTGCACATCCTTCATTTGGTTTAGCACACACACCAGGCAAGTTCTAGACACTTCACAATAGCATGGAATAATCGAAATCTCACCTCACAGTCATTGCACATGCTCAACTCAAGACATATTCACAGACTCTTCAATCAGCTAATTACAAGAATTACTATTAAGCCTCGATCACACTGAATCGAACTCTATGGCCTAGGTATCTCAACATGTTTACACATTTGCATGCTTTCATACGAATCACCTTTGCATCTTAATATCATGTACAACACATAACAAGAATTTCGAACCGTGAAGTAGCGACACGTTTGGGACACAAAGAAAAGAAAGAAAAGAAAGAAGAAAAACTACTCTTATCGACTACATTTCCCTTAAGACGGTCGTCATTCATCCATAATAGGGAACGATCACTATCTACGACTTCGGTTCAATGGGACTATTCTCGGTAAAACCACTGAAAACAAAGGCCGAAAAACCCAATCATAAAAAAATTTCGAAAAAATGCGATAGAAAAAGATAAAAATATTAATTTGAACAATATTTACACCACACAACACAACCAACAACAGCTCAACACAACACACACCAGCTTCATCATTCATTACAACAACAATTTAATTACAGAACAACAACACATAGTCACAAAGTCACATTTTTCACATGCACAACAACAAAACATAAACATAAACATAAACAAAGAAGCTGGCACCTAACTATTCCCACCCCACACTTAAACCGAACACTGTCCCCAGTGTTCAGAAAATTTCAACATATCACAAAGGTAGGTGATGAATCTCCCTGATCAATCGAAGTATTCAACTTCTTCATCAGGTGCCATTACTTCGTCTCCCATATCAGAATCGCCCCCGCTATCCTCATCTGACTCAACATCTGAGTCCTCCCGGCATGTCTCCTCATCGATGGGGACATCATCATCTATGGGCTCCACAAACGCTGGCCCCACTCTGCACATAGCTCAGAAATTCTCGTCGAATGGGTAATCCAGCTCGAGCTGCCACAGCTCATCCTCTGTTTCCGGCCTCCCGCCAATGCACAACTGCAACATCTGCATCCCGTACATGCGGGCCATATACTGGTCATCCTGAGCATGCTGCTCGGCTAGTGTGAGCACCGACCCATGAGTAGTGTCAGGTGCCTTGGTTTTGGTGACATCCAAGGCACGCCTGTCAATTTGTGGGATGTAATCCAAGGCCTCCTCCTTGATATCGTGGCCCCTCAGGAACGGGGTAAGAAAGCCACCGAACCCGTATCTATGCCCCTGATGTAGTCGGGCTCTCTTCATGGCGGAGATGATCACCGCTCCAACTTTTATCTCAAGCCCGTTCATCAGGGCATACACCAAGCAGACTCGGTCCCGGGTGAGATCTGTCATGTGCACCATCGGGATCAAGCATGAGCACACAATTTTCAGCCAGATCCTGGCTTCCCTATTCATCTGCGAGTAGGGCAATGTCTGGTGGTAGCACCTCTCCTTGTGCCTGCTCCACCTTTCTATCGATTGGGCTCCACATAGAGTGCGTCTGATGTCCGCATAAGTTGGAGTGATGTTCAGCTGCTGGAGGACATGGGCGTCTGTGTCCCGCGCCCCCAATATAGCATTCAAGTGATGGGGCTCAAAAGTGACAACCTGCCCCCTGATTTTGACGGTGTGACTGCGAAGGGTCGGGTTCCAGTTGGCATAGATCTCCCGAATAAAATGGAGATTGCCCTCCCTGGGCTCCTTGAAGATGAAGTTCAGCCCAGTGGTGTCAATCCGGTGTACGATCCACGGGAATTCCTATGCCAGCGGCTCCCTTGATATTTGCTCCTTTGGGAAGTATTTGGTTTCTTTGTGTTTTTCATACCATTTCTTCCCTTGATCAGTCACCCAACGGGTTCTGTATTGTCGGAGTTGGCCTCTCGGAACCGCTGGTGCTGCTGGAACTGCTGTTCCCAATCTTATCCTTTTCCTACCGGCGCCCGATGTGGATGCGCCCTTACCCTTGTCTTGTCTTACTGACATTGTTCCTACACATTTAAACATACAATCCCAATGTTATTCAAATCATAACTAGCTACAATTAAGGTTGGGTTTAATTAGGTCACCCCACACTTAGTCTTTAGCCGCAATCAAAACAATTTGACAAGACATTCACGCTTTTCCAATATTTAACATTCAACCATGCTTAGTGCATTCATGTAAGTCGATGGAATAATTACTATGTACTACTCAGACTTTGTACAATGAATAAAAATATCACCATCGATTCCATTACATCATCATAGCACTTAGCCAAATTTTTGTTCTCAACAACCTATGCAATTCACCAATTTCATTCTCCCGAAAATCCCTTGTCTACTTAGCATATTCAACATTACTCACAACATAATTCAATTCACCCAACATGCACAACCCAATTTCGTTCAACATTTTAAACAATTTTAGACTTCTTCCTATTCAATTTCCAACCCTAGCTACCAATTTAACAAAAATTCAATCAAACATGCAATCACCGAGTTCATATACTCACAACGATACTATGAACATCAATCATTCATAAGTTACATGCATTCAAGCTTAATTCTCACTTAGGGAAAGGTTCAATCACTACACATGTCCAAGAATCGAAAATTCAAGAAAATATGAGGTAAAGTTCAAGAACATACCTTTAATATGATGAAATTGAAGAAAACTCGAAGAAAATTGATGCCTAGGTCCGTGTCACATTGGGGGAGGAGGGAATTTGGGGTGTTGGTCGCAGAGGGAATGTAAAATAGGGAAAGAAATAAGGGAAATCGGGGTTTTAAAAGTGTTTTTCACGCGGGTTACCCGGTGACCCGGTGTGACCCGATACGAAATAACACTCAACGTGTCACGGAGGGTAACGCGGAGCACCCCCTCCATGACAAAGAGCCATCGCGCCAGTGTTCTGGATTTTCAAAAAATTCGGAACACTCTTCAACGTGTCACGGCGGGTAACGCGGAGCACCTCCTCCGTGACACGGAGCCATCGCGTAGGCTCACTGTAATGTGTCAATTTTTATTTTTCTCACCTCGATTTTTTCCTTTGCGTTTCTTTGTATTTTTGCCCTCCGTTCCACCTGAAAATCACTTCACCACAAGAAATTGGTCAGAATTCATAGGTTTCAACACAAAACAAAATTTTTATTTATTTATTTTTTCTTTCTTTTTCTTTTCTTTTTCTCTTTTTTTTTTCAAATAGTTCTACTCATCTATTACAGCAATTTCACGGGTTGCCTCCCGTGCAGCGCCTGGTTTACCGTCGTGGCTAGGCGTCATTCATTGCTCAATCATCCTTTAGATTGATGGACATCTTCTCTCGGATAACGGCCTCACCCCAATAATGCTTACATCGCTGCCCATTTACTAAGAACGTGGCACTTCTATCTTCTTGCCACAACTCCACTACCCCATGTGGGGTCATTCTTACCACTTCAAACGGACCTGACCATTTGGACCGCAATTTTCCTGGAAACAGCCTCAATTTTGAATTGAATAGCAATACTTTCTGCCCCCGCTCAAAGATCCAATGCACCATATGCTTATCGTGCCACCTCTTTGTTTTCTCTTTGTAGCAATTGGCACTTTCATAAGCATGCCAACAAAACTCATCAAGTTCGCTGAGTTGCATCAGCCACTTCTTCCCAGCTAGCTCCGGGTCCATGTTCAATTTTCTCATGGTCCAAAAAGCTTGGTGTTCTAGCTCCACAAGCAGATGACATGCCTTTCCATAAACCAATCTGTGAGGAGAAGTCCCAATTAGTGTCTTGTACGCAGTTCTATAAGCCCACAATGCATCGTTGAGTTTGCTTGACCAATAAGCTTGTTGTGCATTCACTGTCTTCTGTAGAATCTGCTTGATTTCTCTGTTCGACACCTCCACTTTCCCACTAGTTTGGGGATGATATGTTGTTGCTACCTTGTGGCGCACCCCATACTTAGCTAGCAAATTCTTGAAACTTGCATTTACAAAACGAGCCCCTCCATCACTGATAATGTCTCGGGGTGTCCCGAACCTGGTGAAAATATGCTTTTTCATGAATTTTGTTACCACTTTTTTCTCATTCCTGGGGCAAGCTGTTGCTTCGACCCCCTATGATACATAATCAACGGCTACCAAGATGTAACGATTACTGAATGGCGATGGGAACGGGCCCATGAAATCTATACCCCATACATCAAAGATCTGCACTTCTAATATCTACTGTAGTGACATCTCCTGCCTTCTACCAATTGTGCCTGTTCTTTGACATCTATCACACATTTTTACGTATTACATAGAGTCTCTAAATAGTGTAGGCCAAAAGAAACCTGTCTGTAGCACCTTGTGCGCTGTCCGCTCGCCTCCGTGGTGCCCTCCATACAATGAAGAGTGACAACTCCTCAAAACTTCTACAATCTGGCTCTCCGGGATGCATCTTCTCATAACCTGATCCGGTCCCTGCTTAAACAAGTACGGCTCATCCCAAATAAAATACCGGCCAACGCCGACAATACAGAACCCGATGGGTGACTAACGAAGGGAAGAAATGGTATGCAAAACACAAAGAAACCAAATACTTCCCGGAAGAGCATATAGCAAGGGAGCCGCTGGCACAGGAATTCCCGAGAATAGTACACCGGATTGACACTGCCAGGCTGAACTTCATCTTTAAAAAGCCCAAGGAGTGCAATCTCCATCTGATTCGGGAGTTCTATGCCAACTGGAACCCGACCCTCCGCAGTCAGACGGTCAAGATAAGAGGGCAGGTTGTCACATTTGAGCCCCATCACTTGAATGCTATATTGGGGGCACGGGACACAAACACCTATGTACTCCGGCAGCTAAACATAACTCCACCTTATGCGAACATTAGACGCACTCTATGTGGAGCCCGTTCAACAGCACGGTGGAGCAGGCACAAAGAGAGGGGCTACCATCAGACACTGCCTCGCTCTCAGATGAATAGGGAAGCCAGGATCTGGATAAAAATTATGTGTTCCTGCCTGATCCCGGGGGTGCACATGACTGATGTCACCCGAGATCGAGTGTGCTTAGTGTATGCCCTAATGAAAGGACTTGAGATAAATGTTGGGGCGGTAATCATTTTAGCCATGAAGAGAGCCTGCATCAAGGGCACAGGTACGGGTTCGGTGGTTTGCTTACCACGTTCCTGAGGGGCCATGATATCGAGGAGGAGGCCCTAGCTTACATCCCACAGATTGACAGGCACTCCCTGGATGTCACAAAAACCAAGGCACCTGACACTACTCATGGGCCTGTTCTCACACTAGCCGAGCGACATGCTCGGGATGATCAGTATATGGCCCGCATGTACGGGATGCAGATGCTGCAGTTGCGCATAGGTGTGAGGCCAGCAACGGAAGATGAGCTGTGGCAACTCGACTTAGATTACCCCTTTGGCGAGAATGCCCGGGCTCTATGCCGAGTGGGGCCAGCTTTTGTGGAGCCTGTAGATGATGATGTCCGCGCTGATGAGGAGACCCGCCGCGAGGAATCAAATGTTGTGTCAGATGAGGACAACGGGGGTGATTCGGATATGGGAGATGAGGCAACGACATCTGATGAAGAAGTGGAATACTTTGATTGATTAGGGAGTTTCACCACCCACCTTTGTGATATGTTGAATTTTGTGAACACTGGGGACAGTGTTCGGTTTAAGTGTGGGATGGGAGTAGTTAGGTGCTAGCTGTTTCGTTGTTGTTTGTGTTTGTGTGGATGTGTTGTGTTGTTGTGCTTGTGAAAAATGTGACCCTGTGACTCTTTGTGATGTGTTTTGTAATTAAGTGGTGTTGTAATGAATGTTAAGCTGTTGTGTGTTGTGTGAGCTGTTGTTGAATGGTTGTTGTGTAAATATTTTTGTTTTCTAATATTTTTGTTTTCTATCGAAATTATCGAAATTTTAAAAAATTTTTCGTTAAATTTCTTTTATTTTGGGTTTCTCGGCCTTTGTTTTCGATGCTTTTACCGAGATTGGTCCCATTGAGTCGAAGTCGTAATTAGTGACCGTTCCCTATGATGGATGGATGACGACCATCTTAAGGGAAATGTAGTCGATAAGAGTAGTTTCTCTTTATTTGCTTTCTTTTGTTTGTTTCCCAAACGTGTCGCTACTTCATGATTCGGAATTCTCGTTACGTGTTGTACATGATATTATGTTGCAAAGGTGATTCGTATGAAAGCATGCAAATGCATAAACACGTAGAGATACCTAGGCCATAGAGTTCGATTTGGTGTGATCGAGGCTTAATATTGAATTCTTGTAATTAGCTGATTGAAGAGTCTGTGAATATGTCTTGAGTTGAGCATGTGCAATGAGTGTGAGGTGAGTTTTCGATTATTCCATACTATTGTGAAGTGTCTAGAACTTGCCTGGTGTGTGTACGAAACGAAATGAAGGATGTGAATTGTAGGAAAGGATGTAGGCATTTCTTTGATTAAACCGAAAGTTTTTTCATTATCATACCTACCTTGAATGTACATCCTAGTTAGCCCCATTGAGCCTTTAGCCTATTTTTTTTCTTTTTTTGAAGAGGTACAAACAGAGCTTAATCCCTTCTTTTCATTAGCCTTGAATTAGATCCAAAACTCTTAAGCGCTCATGAAAAACAATTTTCCCATAGTGTAAAGGAGTGAGAATTGTGAAAAGAAAGGAAAAGCGGAAGTGGTGAAAGTTTAAAAAAAAGGTCAAACGTGCACTTGCTGAAATTAAATAAAATAAAGATGTATAACTAATCTTGGTTATTAAGTCGAGTGTGCTTAAAGAAATGGGAATAAAAATAAAGAAAAATTTCAAGAATGAGAGGATGAACGAAGAAACAATGCCCATAATGATGGTGGGATGTATTAAAAAGCGCTTAAGGAAGCTAGTTGCTATTATTGGTTAGCCCAGTATTTACTAGTTCCTTAGTTTACATTACAACCCGTTAAGTCCTACGTGATCTTACACCACACGTCCTTATATTAGTGGAGTAATACACTAGAGGCAAGCCTATGGTTCATGACTTGATGCATGTGAGTTCTTTGGGAGAGAGAGAGAAATTGTGTTCATATACCCCTACATGTAATGCTTTGGAAATTGTATGATTGCAAATGGGGAGATTCTCTTGTGTTGTGAGGGCACATGCTTGACGAGAGATTAAATTTCGTGTCGAATGTCTTGATCAGTTGATTTGCATGAGTTTGCCGAGATCGAGAGTCAATTCTTGAGTCTAGGAGGTCTTAATGTGGGGTATGTCATTGTATTGATAAGACCATGCATGTTTTCTTGATGATTTGCTATATTAAATAATCGATATAGCCGTAGCTTGAATTGTCGAGCCAAAGTAGCTATGTGTGGGTGTCAATTGCATGAGATGTGAGAGTATTGTTCGAGGACGAACAAGGTTTTAAGTGTGGGGTAAGTGATCTTGGGCAGAATTATATCCCAAGTGATACTGAAATGCTTCATTTCGTCTTTGTTATCTATCGTTATTTGTGCATTCTCATGTGATTTGTAGTTAAAATGTGAATTTATACTAACCAACATGATTAGTGTTGTTTTGCAGGTAAAATGGAATTTCGGGAAGCTAAGATACATGTTGGTAAAAATCGGGAATGGACTTGGAAGCAAGGAGGGGAAAAGGTCAAGGAAGAGCAGCAAAAATAAGGGCTCCGCGATGGAGCCGTGTCACGCTGCCATCGCGGAGGCATTCTCCCTCGGGTGATTTAATTTTGGCCATTTCCAGTGAAGCCTCGCGTTAGCTCCGTGACACGGAGATCATGCCACGTGATGCAAGCCGTGGCACGTTGAGTACAATTACCTGGGACATCAATTTCCAGTGTACGTACGCGATAGCACCGTGGCACGTTGGCCCGGCTCCGCGATGCAAGCCGTGGCACGCCAAGGTGAAAAGTCTGAGGAGCCAAATTCTAGAGAGGGTCCGCGATACCCCTGTGGCACGGTGGGAGTGATCCGCGATACACTCCGTGCCACGTTGCTTGTTATTCCGGGAAAAATTCCCACTAGTATAAATAGCATACTTAGGTTTTATTTTAAAACATTCTGACTTGGTTGAGCAAGAACGTGAGTTACAGGAAGTTGAGCGAAAATTCTAGGGTTCTTCTCTATCTCTTTCTCTTTTATCTCAATTTTTTGTATGATTTATACTCATTTGATGATGCTTAATCCTCAAATGAGTGGCTAAATTCACTTCTTGTTGAGGTTAAGAACAATTGTAGTGGAATGTAATTGTTGATCATTTTAGTTTTCATCTTTTCTTCAATGGTTGTTCTATCAATTTGTTTTCTTATTGCATTAATCTTTGGCCAATGTTAATGTATATCTAAAAAATCCAATTTTGATTTTGAAAAGGAAAGAAATTGGAAAGATGTGCTTTGGTAGGATATGATCTCTTCTTAGTTTGGAAAAATTGAGAATTGATTTACATTCACAATAGAAATATATCTGAAAGTCTTATTAGTCAATTAAGGAATCGGTTTTGTATGGCTAGAACGTGATATTCTTTTATCATAGAAATGTAGATTGAAGGTTCATGATTCTTAAGTTGGATAGGAGACGAAAGTTCCAATCCATAGGCAATAATTCTTGACTAGCAACCGAAGGAAAGATTAACTGAATTGTATCAATAAATTAATTCCCTGCATGTTCGTTTTAACCTCAACTTGCTCATTACTATTGTTCAGACACACTTTATAATTTTTTTTTAGATTCTTATTAATTAGTAACTCAAACTCTAAAAATCTTATTCATTTGGTTGTCTGCATTCTTAAAGATATAGTTCATTAACACTTAAGTTAATTATTATCGTAGTTCAGTCCCTGTGGGATCGATACTTGGCTTTACATAAGTCACTTTACTACTTGTTCGACCACGTGCACTTGCGTGTAGTCACTGGACACCGAACAAGTCACCACGAGGGACACCACGACTTGTGGTGGCCAATTAATGATGAGCACTTCCCAAAATCTTCATCTTCAAGCCAACCACTGACCATAAGAGACTTAACGAATCATGGTCCTGACCATGATTCGTGGAATGACCTCAGGTTCAGCCCCGCTCATAGTCAGTCTTCAAAGCTAGTATTATACGTTGTTGGTGAGTCCTCATCCCTCGAGTACTAGACTTATTCAAACTTTTTCTATGTATTTTAAGTTTTAGTCTAGTTGAGTTAGTTGGGGTCTTGTCCCATAAACTCGTCATGTTTAGAGGCTTTTCACACATATGGATGTATTTAGCTTCAAAATGTGTATTCTGATGTTAAGTTAAATCTAGACTTCCTCTATGATTATCTTGTTGATTTATTCAATTTTACTAATTGAGTTATATGTATGCTTATGCCATAGGTCGACTTGGGGTCTCTAAGGGCTCCCTATCCCATGTTGCAATCCTAGCCTCCGTTCTGGTCGTGACAAACTTGGAATCAGAGCATAGGTTTGAAGTGTCCTAGGGTGTCTGAAAGCAACATCAAGTACAGTATTTTTCATGGGTGTGAAGTGCGCCACACTTATGAAGAAGAGGATGTGAAATGTTTAGGAAATATTCCCTTCTTTCATGATCTATGTCGTGCGATGAAAAGTCTCCCTATCCTTGTACATTTTGTTATTTCTTATTGCATAACCATGGCTCCTCAAAGAGTAAATGGTAGAAGGAATACGAATGGTGACGACCATAAGGATGGAAACAAAAATAGGCACCGACAGGTCCCACTAGTTCAGGAGCACCAAGCACTGGAGCCAGTTGCCTATGCTGAGTTTGGGTAGCTATTTAGATGATCGCTCAGGTCAATCAATAGGCAATTGCGCATGTTCGGCAAAATGGCAATGCAGCGGTGGCTCGAGTGAGAGATTTCTTGAGAATGAACCCTTCAGAGTTTCTCGGGTGGAAAGTAGATAAGGACCCGCATGAATTTATAGATGAGATTATGGAGATCACCCAAGTCATGGGGATGAATGGAGTCAAATGTACGGAGTTGGCCTCGTATCAACTGAAAGGGGTTGCACACATCTGGTTTCATCAATGGAAAGATAGCAGGACCGTCGGAGCAGGCCTGGTCATTTGGAAAGAGTTCCATGTTGCATTCTTAGATCGGTTCTTCCCTCGTGAGATGAGGGAGCTGAAGGCAACTGAGTTTGTAAAACTGAAGCAAGGAAGGATGACAGTATAGGAGTATTCCCTTGAGTTCACTCACTTATCGAAGTACACCTCGGAGTTAGTGACTGATAAGAGGGTGCGAGTGAGCAGGTTCATTCATGGAGTGGCAGGCTATTTGGACAAGGATTGTAGGACCTCCATGCTCCATCAGGATATGGATTTCTCTCGGATAGTGTTGTAGTCCTAATAGATGAAGGCGGCATATTTAAGTGTGAGGAAGGCAAAGAGGGCTAGGACTGATGACCACAAATTCTCACAACTGAGGGCAGGAGGTGGGCACCGCCATCAGAACCACCAGAGATCTTTAGCCCTAGCATCTTCAGCATTGAGTGTGCCATCCAGGCCTAGGCATGATCAGAGAGGGTGAGCATTAGGCTCTAAGGGTTAGAGCAGCAGACCTACAGATTCTACTATTCCAGCTTGTCACAGGTGTGGCCAGGGTCACACGGGTCGGTGTTTAGAAGGTACAGCTTCTTGTTTTGGGTGTCGGAAGCCCAGACACTTGCTTAGATATTTCCTAGCAAGGAGGAAGGATCATGATAGGGTTCGAGGCCCAACTTCTAGTTCCGCAGCCCCACCTATACGCTCAACACATCAGGGGGTATCTACCAGCATAGGTGGCGGTAAGCGCCAAAACAGATTCTATGCCTTAGCATCCCTCCAGGAGCAGAAGATCTCCCCGGATGTAGTCACTGGTATTTTACGAGTTTTCTATCTTGATGTATATGCTTTGTTAGATCAAGGGGCTAACTTGTCTTTTGTGACACCTTATGTGGCTAGTAGCTTCGGAGTCAGTCCCAAAGTCTTGTCAGAACCCTTCTCATTTTCTACTCCAGTAGGTGATTTATTATAGCTAGATAGGTATATAGAGGTTGCCCGATCTCAGTTCTTCAGAAAGTCACCTCAACAGATCTGGTAGAGTTAGCCATGACTGATTTCGATGCTATCCTCGGTATGGATTGGCTATTTACATGTTATGCCTAGGTTAATTGACCTTCTTCTCGATATGCAACCTATATCCATTCCTCCCTACATAATGGCTCCAGTTGAGCTAAAGGAGTTGAAGGAACAATTGAAGGACCTATTAGATAAGGGTTTCATTAGATCTAGCAAGTACCCATGGGGCGCACCAGTTCTCTTTGTCTGAAAGAAAGATGGTTCTCTTTGAATGTGTATTGATTATCGGCAATTGAACAAAGTCACCGTCAAGAATAGGTATCCTCTACCCAGGATTGATGATTTATTTGACCAGCTTCAGGGTGCCAAGTTTTTCCCAAAGATAGACCTCTGATCCGGGTATCATCAGCATAGAGTCCGAGAGATTGACATCCTGAAGACAACCTTAGGGACGCGGTATGGTCATTATGAGTTTGTAGTTATGTCTTTTGGACTAACAAATGCTCCTGCAGCTTTTATGGACTTGATGAACAGGGTGTTCAAGCCATACGTAGATATGTTCGTGACTATGTTTATCGATGACATCTTGTTATACTTTTGGAGCGAGAAGGAGCATGTCGCTCATTTGAGAGTAGCACTGTAGACTCTCAAGGATCACCAATTATATGCCAAATTCAGCTAGTGTGAGTTTTTGTTGAACTCCATGGCTTTTTGGGGCCATGTGGTATCAAGCGAAGGCATAATGGTGGACTCTCAAAAAATAAAGGCAGTGAAGAATTGGCCTAGACCGGTGAATCCTTTAGATATTTGGAGATTCTTGGATTTAGCTGGCTACTATCGGAGATTTGTTGAAGGTTTCTCATCTATTGCAGCACCCTTGACAAAATTGACCTAGAAGAAGGTGAAGTTCCAATGGTCGGAGGCCTGTGAGAAGAGCTTCCAAGAGTTGAAGACCCGACTTACTTCAGCACTAGTGTTGACTCTACCGGAGGGTACCGATGGGTTTGTGGTGTATTTTGATACTTTGAGCATCGAACTTGGGTGTGTATTGATGCATTATGAGAATGTTATAGCATATGCTTCTAGACGACTAAAGGTTAATGAGAAGAATTACCCGACCCATAATCTTGAATTAGCTGCGATGGTATTTGCCTTGAAGATTTGGAGACATTATTTGTACGGGATTCATGTGGATGTGTTTACAGAACATAAGTTTGCAATATATGTTTATGCAGAAGGATCTCAATATTTGGAAAATGAGGTGGTTGGAGATACTCAAGGATTACGATATGAGTGTGCTTTACCATCCGGGTAAGTCCAATATAGTGGAAGACACACTTAGTAGACTCTCCATGGAGAATGTGTCCCATGTGGATGAGGGGAAGAATGAGCTGGTGAAGGATGTGCATCGACTCGCAAGGTTGGGAGTTAGATTGGTTGACTTGACCGACGGCGATGTTGTAGTTCAAAAGGGATAAGAATCGTCATTGGTGACTGATGTAAATGCCATAAAAGGTGAGGACCCAACATTGGTAAAGTAAAAGGAAGACGTTCAGAATCTGAAGGTAGAGGTCTTCTCCAAATGGGGAGATGGTATGCTTCAATACCAAGGTCGATTATGTGTTTTGGATGTTGATGATTTTTGGAGCCGGATGCTGCACGAGGCTCATGGATCTAGGTATTCAATCCATCCAGGTGCCACCAAGATGTATCGTGACTTACGGAAAGTTTATTGGTGGAATGGCATGAAGAAGGACATCGTTGAGTTTGTAGCTAGGTATCCGAACTGTCAGCAAATAAAGGTTGAACATCAAAGACTGGGAGGCGTGCTTTAGGATATAAGTATTCCTACTTCGAAGTAGGAAGAAATCAATATGGACTTCATCACAAGTTTACCTCATACTTGTCGACAATATGACTCCACTTGGGTTGTGGTAGACAGGTTTGCTAAGGCCTCTCATTTTCTACTAGTCAGAACCATGGATCCAGTGGAGGATTATGTCGAACTATATATCCGAGAGCTAGTTGGATTGCATGGAGTGTCCTTATCCATCATTTCAGACAGAGGTACTCAATTTACCTCTCCATTTTGGAAGTCGTTTCAAAAAGGACTAGGTACTCAGATTATGCTCAGCACAGCATTCCACCCGTAAATGGATGGCCAAGCAGAGCAAACAATTCAGACTCTCGAAGACATGTTGAGAGCATGCATGATTAACTTCAAAGGTATCTGGTATGAGAATTTGTCTCTTATCGATTTGCATACAATAACAACTATCATTCCAGTATTCAGATGGCATCGTTTGAGGCTCTCTATAGGCATATATGTAGGTTGACCATTGGTTGGTTTGAAGTTGGTGAAGCGGCGGTGAGAAGGCCAAATTCAGTTTATGAGGCTATAGAGAAGGTTCAGTTAACAAGGAACAGGTTGAAAACCGCTCCGAGTTGCCAAAAGTCTTATGCCTACATGATAAGGAGAGCATTAGAATTTGATGTCGATGATTGGGTAGTGCCTCCCATGAAGGGAGTGATGAGGTTCGGAAAGAAGGGGGAAACTTAGTCCCCATCCCCGCTATGTTGGCCCATACGAGATAGTGAGATGTGTTGGGAAGGTGGCTTAGGAATTGGAGTTTCCCTCAGCATTAGCTTCTGTGCATCCCATTTTTCATGTATCTCTCTTGAAGAAGTGTTTGGGTGATCCAGCTCTAGTTGTTCCGGTGGACAGTGTAGGTGTGAAACACACCCTCAGTTATGAGGAAGTTCCAGTAGAAATACTGGATCATCAGGTTCGAAGGCTAAGGAACAAGGGAGTAGCTTCAGTTAAAGTATTATGGAGGAATTAGCATGTTGAGGGATCTACGTGGGAAGCTGAAGCTGATATGATGGCTAGACACGAACATTTATTCTCTACCTGCTCAGTTCCAACTTGAGGTATTAGGTTTGTCCTAAAATCCTATTTAGTTTCATGTTTAGTTCATGTCCCCATGTTTCTATTATGTATATAGATGTATGTATGATTAGTGAATTCAGTTCAACTATATAGTTGAATCGGAGGTAGTCATTCCGTTAGTTTTTATCTTAAATGATCAATATTTGAATATGATGATTGCATTTCTCTGCTTTTCTATATGTTTTCTAACATTCGAGGATGAATATTCCCAAGGGGGAGATATTGTTATATCCCGGAAGCCCAAAGATCAGACCCGTGAGTTGAAATGGAGAAAAGTTAAAATTTGGCACCAGGCATCAGGACGGGTTGGGAGGTGACCCATCAGAGCAACCCACGAGTTGTGATGTGACTCGTGGGGAGGCCTATGAGATGAGTTTGCAGTTTGGTAAGTAGGATCCCTATGGTCGTGACCATGACTCGTGGTCAGGCCCCATGAGTCATTAGGTCAGTCGTGGGAAGGGGTGATTGAGAAATGGGAGGAAGGAGGCAGTGAACCTAACAGAAAGCACCTACGAGTTGTCGTTAGTCACCACAATTTGTGTGGAGGGTCGTGGTCAGCTAGTTGAAGAATTATTTGGTATGGAGGCAGTGCACATGACGGGTGGTGTCCAAGAGTCGTGGTCACCTGTAACGGATCATGATGTTACCCTTGACGAGTCCAGATGATCAGAGGAGCAGCGTACTCGACGGACGAATCCATGAGTTGTGGCCCATGATGAGGAGTCGTTGCATCCCTTGTTGGGACCAATTGGCAGTTATTTTCTACGATTTTAGTAAGGGCTTTTTCATAATTCCTAAGTTTCTAAGGCCTAAACTACGTCGTTTTGAGTTATGAATGATGACTTTTAAAGGGGTTAAGTTCATTTTAGGCCATTTATATTCATGCATGAAAGGTAGAAGGTTAGACAGGGTGATCAAACTTAATGTTCTTCAATTCCTCTTAAATTTCTTCTTGGGCTATCAAAGAAGTGTAACAATTAGCTACCAACAGGTATGTAGGGTTATGAATGCATGAATTCTTTCTCACCCATGCCTAATCCCTCTCTAAATCATGAATGTTTTATGTCTAATCTATGGGGTTTTAACCCAATGCATGAAGTGCCTAATTCTTTACATGGGTATGATTTAAATATTTTTCTACCATTGAATTATGAAGCGTGGACCAGTTGTATAATGTTTTCAATTAAAAATCATGTTTCTAGCTTTATGAATTAAAAAGCCCATTGATGAAAAATTCATGAAAGATGAGATTTGTGATAAATGTGTGATGATAACGAGATATTATGATGAAAAACATGTTTTCAAGCTACCCATGTTTATAATCACATTTTCAATGTGAATTGAGTGTTTTCAAGTGTGAAGAAGATTTGAGCAATTCCCACATTTTCAAAGTATAATTTATGATTTCTCGAATTAAGCTTAGCACATGGTTTTGGAGCGAAGACTCCTAACTACCTTTTATCTTAGGTATGGTTTGAGTTGAAGCTTCTCATACGCATGATTTCATATATGAGACGTATTTGATTATTGAGCTTCCTTAATAGACGATGTAGAGCATATGCATGTTTTTGGGAGTAGTGTCTAGCACCGAGTAGGGTAAGAGTCGATCACCCTATGGCTTATAACTATAAGCCAATGTAGGTTTATACTTATATATATTACTTCGGGACCTCCCTTGTGATCTATCCCCGACCCTATTAGCCCACGAGCTTTATATCGGTATCATGGTATTGTCCCTAGCCCTGGAAAGGCTTTGGATGGCTCTACCCACTAGAGTGTGATAGTTGGGACCACGTAAGCTTTATCGTGGTATGTCGGTTAAAATACGAGTATCCCATTGTTCCTCATGCTTTCAGTTATGCATGTTTATCATTCATGAGATTTCTATATCTATAGATGTTCTAACGTAGGTTTGACTCAATGTTTAGATTTTACTCATGACTATCAGATTTCATCTTTGTGTCAATCTAATCAGTTATGATGTTTTGTTATGCTATGATGAGATCATGATTTCAGAAAGAATGCATGCAAGACTTACTCTTAGATTCTTAATGTTTATGTTTTAACTTATGCATGTTTTAAAGTGTTTTACTTATTTAAGAGGTTTTACTTACCCTGCATACTTGGTACATTTCATATACTGACCACATACTTTTTTCTATATTGTTTCATGATACAGGACTCGGCTCTGAGGTTCAGCCCCGTTCATAGTCAGTCTTTAGAGTTAGCATCTTATGTTGTTGGTGAGTCCTCAGTTCTCGAGGACTAAACTTATTTGGACTTTTTCTAAGTATTTTCAGTTTCAGTTTGGTTGAGTTAGTTGATTTCTTGTCCCATCAACTCGTCATGTTTAGAGGCTTTTCAGACATATGGTGTATTCAGTTTCATATTGTGTATTCTGATGTTAAGTTAAATGTAGTCTTCCACTATCATTATCTTGTAGATTTATTTAGTTTTACCGATTGAGTTAGATGTATGCTTATACCATTGGTCGAGTTGGGGTCTCTCGAGGCTCCTTGTGTTATACCCCGGGAGCTCAAAGATCGAACTTGGGAGTTGAAATGGGATCATTTTGAAATTGATATTGCAGGCAAAGGACGAGTCGTGGGACGACTCGTGAGGACAGCCCACGATTCATCAGGTGACTCATGGGAAATCCTTGAGGAAGTGCAGGATTTAGGTCCCCACGAGTGAGGTAATGACTCGTGGTTAGCCACCACGAGTCATCATGTCAATCATGGGGTGGTGTTGGAAAATTAATGGAGGAGCTATCTAGTGTACCTAACGGAAGGGACCCCACGAGGCGTGGTCTGTCCCAACGACTCGTGAGGTGAGTCGTGATTAAGCAAAGGGGATTTTATTAAATGCCCACTGATGAGAAGTTCGTGAAAGAAGAGAATGATGATGCATGTATGATGATGATGAGATTCGATGATGAAAAACATGTTTCTAAAGCTACCCATGATTATGACATTGTATTCAAAATGAATTCAGTAGATCAAATATTGATAAAACTTTGGGCAATGCCCACACGTTGATTTAAAATGATGATTTTTCCTAAAATAAGGTTACCACATTATTTGGAGCGATGTCTCCCAAATTTCACATTATTAGCTTGTGGTATGTGTCAAATTAAAGCTTCTCATATGTATAAGTTCATAATTGAGATGTATGTCATTATTGAGCTTTGTCAAAGGACAATGTTGAGCTTCATTTTTATATGATGTCAAGTCTGCATTATTACATTATTGAGCTTTGTCAAAGGAAAATGTTGAGCTTCGTTCATACGATGTTGAGTTATGCATGATTGCATCTTGAGCTTCGTCAATAGATGATGTTGAGTTTCATTATATACGATGTACAACATTGCCTGTTTTGGGAGAAGAGTCTAGCACCAAGCGGGCCAAAGGTCGATCACCCTATGCTCTAGAACTACGTGCCAATATAGGTTGATATTAATATATTATTGGGACCTCCCTTGTGATCTATCCCCTTCCCAAATGGCCCATGAGCTTGATATCAATATCATGGTAGCGTCCTTAGCCCTGTCAAGGTTCTGGACGGCTCTACGCACTTGAGTGTGATAGTTGGGACCACCTTAGCTCTATCGTGGTATGTCGGTTAAGTTACGAGTCTCCTATTGTCTACATGTTTCAGATTTTCATATTCATTACTCATGATTATTACTTCAAGCATGTATGTTCTAAGAGTAAGGTTTGACTCAATGTTCAGCTTTTCTATAAATGTCAGCTTTGAGTCATTCGAGTCAGTTATGATGTTACGAAACTATGCATGGTCATAGTATGAAAAGATTGTGATTTCAGAATGAGTGCATGTAATTCTTTCCTATTAGATTTTAAAGCTTATTATTTGTCATAAAATGTTTTAAATGATTTATTTTACTTAAGCGGTCTTACTTACCTTGGATACATGGTACATTCCATGTATTAACCACATACTTTCTATGCTGCATCGTTTCATGATGCAGGATTCGTTTCCCAAGTTCAACCCCGTTCGTAATCGCTTATCAGAGTTAGCACCTGTGTGAGTGGTGAGTCCTCATATTTCAAGGACTAGACTTTCAGTTTCATGTCGTATTTCAGTTTCATGTTTTGTGGAGTTAGTTGGCGTCTTGTCCCATCAACTCATCTAGACTAGAGGCTTTTCGACTTATGTATGTATAGCTTTGAATTTTATTCTAATGTGCTGTAGTATGAGACTTCCATTGAGTTATAATTATGTTTTCTTCATGTTTATTTAATGAGTTAGTTGAATGTTTATGCCATGGGTCGACTTGGGGTCTCTTGAGGTCCCTTGACTACGATTCGGGCCTCCGTTCGGGTCGTGATAAACTTGGTATTAGAGCAATAGGTTTGATTGGTCTTAGGGAGTCTAAAAGCCGCGTTAGGTAGAGTCTTTTTCATGGGTGTGAAGTGTGCCACATTTATGACAAAGAGGCTACTAGACATTTTAGGAAATGTTCCCTTCTTTCTTGCGATGAAAATCCTTTTTATCCTCCTAATTCGTGTTATTCATGATTACATAATCATGGCTCTTAGAAGGAAGAATGGAAGGAGGAATGGAGGTGGTGAAGGCCCTGATGAGGGAAATGGTTATGGGCATTAGCCAGCCCCACTTGTTCAGGAGCCTCAAGCACCGGAGCCAGCCGCTCATGCTGAGTTTCGAGCTGCCATTCAGATGCTCGCATAGGCTTTGACCGCTCAGGTCAATCAACAGGACATTGTGCATGTTCCTCAAAATGAAAATGCAGTGGCGGCCAGAGTCTGAAACTTCTTGAGCAAGAACCCGCCGGAGTTCTTCGGGTCCAAGGTAGATGAGGACTCGTATCACTTCATTGATTAGATTGTAAAGATCACCCAGGTTATGGGGGTGAGTAGTGTTGAGTGTGCAGAGTTGGCCTCCTACTAGTTGAAAGGGGTTGTGCATATTTGGTTCCGCTAGTGGAAGGACAGCAGGGTTGCTAGAGCAGGTCCGGTCAAATGGGAGGAGTTTCAGGTTGCACTTCACGATCGGTTCTTCCCTCGAGATATGAGGGAGTTGAAAGCAACAGAATTTGTGAATCTAAAGCAAGGAAGGATGACTGTTCAGGAGTACGCCTTTGAGTTCACTCGCCTATCTAAGCATGCCCCGGAGTTAGTGGCCGACCAATGGGCGCGGGTGAGCAGGTTTGTGCATGGTGTAGTAGGATATTTGGAGAGGGACTGTAGGACAACTATGATCCATCGGGACATGGACTTCCCTCGTATGGTGCTATACGCTCAGCAGATAGATGCAAAACATTCGATGGAGAGGGAGGCCAAGAGGGCCAGAACCGAGGACCACATGTTCTTTTAACAGAGGTCCAGTGGTGGGCAAAACCAGCAGACCCACTAGAGATCCTCTGCCCTAGCATCTTCAGCGTTGAGTGTGCCATCTAGGCCCAGGCATGATCAGAGAGGGTGAGCGTCAGGCTCGAGGGGTCATAGCACTAGACCCACATAGTTGTCCTATTGCCAGATAGGATCAGATTGGGGGTTGAGGCCCATCTTCTAGTTCAGTAGCCCCACCCCCACGCATAACAATCAGGGGCAATCCATTAGTGTAGCTAATGGTTAGCACCAGAAAAGATTCTATGCCTTAGCCACTCCCCAGGAGTAGGAGGCCTCACCAGATTTAGTCACCGATATGTTGAGAGTTTTTCATGTTGATGTGTATGCTTTGTTAGATCCGGGAGCTACCCTATCTTTTGTGACACCATATATAGCAAGTAGCTTCAGAGTCAGTCCATATGTCTTGTCAGAGCCCTTCTCAGTTTCTACTCCAGTAGGTGACTCAATTATAGCTAGACGGGTGTATAAAGAGTGCCCGGTCTCAGTTCTTCTTAAGGTCACCTCAGTATACTTGATAGAGTTAGCCATGACCGATTTCGACGATATTCTTGGAATGGATTGGCTATTTTCATGCTATGCTTCAGTTAATTGTAGAACCTGATTAGTAGAGTGCAGATTTCTAGGTGAGCCAATCTTAGAATGGAAGGGTAATTCAGTTATGCTTGTAGGTCGATTCATTTCCTACCTTAAGGCCAGGAAGATGATTTTTAAAGGTTGCATGTACCATCTAGTTAGGGTTAAAGACGTGGAGTCCAAGACCCCAACTATCCAGTCCATACTAGTAGTACGTGAGTGTGTAGAGGCCTTTCCTAATGATTTGCCAGGTGTCCCTTCCTAATGGAAGATTGATTTTGGTATAGATCTTCTTCCTAAAACGCAACCTATATCTATTCCGCCTTATAGTATGGCTCCAACCGAGCTAAAAGAGTTGAAGGATCGGTTGAAGGACCTATTAGATAAGGGCTTTATTAGGTCGAGTAAGTCTCCATGGGGTGCACCAGTGTTATTTGTCCGAAAAAAGGATGGTTCTCTTTGGATGTGCATTGATTATTGGTAGTTGAACAAGGTCACCATCAAGAACAGGTATCCTTTACCCAGAATCCATGATTTATTTGACCAGCTTCAGAGTGCCAAGTGTTTCTCCAAGATTGATCTCAGATCTAGGTACCACCAGCTCAGGGTTCGGGAGAGGGACATCCTTATATACTCTCAGAGCGAGGAGGAGCATGCCGCTCACTTTAGAGTAGTACTTCAGACCCTCAAGGACCAGCAGTTGTATGCAAAGTTCAGCAAATATGAGTTTTGGTTGGACTCGGTGGCATTTCTAGGCCATGTGGTATCAGGTGAAGGCATAAAAGTAGACTCCAAGAAGATCGAGGCGGTAAATAATTGGCCCAGATCGGTGAATCCATCAAATATCAGGAGCTTTTTGTGGCTTAGGGGGTTAATATCAGAGATTTTGGAGGGTTTTTCATCTATTGCCGCACCATTAACTAAGTTTACTCAGAAGAAGGTGCAGTTTCAATGGTTGGAGGCTTGTGAGAAAAGCTTCCAGAAGTTGAAGACCCAACTCACTTCAACACCAGGGTTGACCCTACCCGAGGATACGGATGGATTTGTAGTGTATTGCGAGGCTTCGCGAGTTGGACTTAGTTGTGTGTTGATGCAACATGGAAAAGTGATAACATATGCCTCGAGACAGTTGAAAGTTCATGAAAAGAACTACCCGACCCATGATCTTGAATTGACCGCGGTGGTGTTTGCATTGAAGATATGGTGGCATTACTTGTATGGGGTCCACGTGGATATATTCATGGATAAAAAGAACTTGCAATATGTGTTCATGTAGAAAGATCTCAATCTTTGGCAAAGAAGGCAGTTGGAGTTACTAAAGGACTATGATATGAGTGTCCTTTACTAGCCGAGTAAGGCTAATGTGGAAGCAGACACACTCAGTAGACTCTCTATGGAGAGTGTGTCCCACGTGGATGAGGGAAAGAACAAGTTGAAAAAGGATGTCCATCGACTTGTGAGGTTGGGAGTTAGGTTGGTTGACTTGACCGATGGCGGCATTGTTGTGCAAAACGGATCAGAATTGTCCTTGGTGTCGGATATGAAGGCCAGGAAAGGTGAGGATCCAATTCTAGTAAAGCTGAACGAAGCCATTGGAAGTCAGAAGGTGCAGGTGTTCTCCCAAGGGGGAGATGGGGTGCTGCGGTACCAGGGTTGTCTATGTGTTCCAGATGTTGATGATTTGAAGAGCCAAATATTGCATAAGGCATATGGATCCAGGTATTCTATTCATCGGGGTGCCACCAAGATATAACATGACTTGTGTGAAATATATTGGTGGAAAGGCATGAAGAAGGATATTGTAGAATTTGTAGCTAAGTGCCCGAACTGTCAGCAAGTGAAGTTGAGCATCAAAGGCTAGGGGGCATACTTCAGGATATTAGCATTCTCGCTTGGAAGTGAGAAGAGATTAATATCGATTTCATTATAGGCCTACCTCGTACTCGCTGCCACTATGATTTCATTTCGGTGGTGATGGACAGGTTAACCAAGGCTGCACACTTTCTACCAGTCAAAATCATAGATTCAGTGGATGATTATGCCAAAAATTGTATATTCAGGAGTTGGTTCGACTTTATGGAGTGCCCTTATCTATTATTTCAGACTGAGGTACTCAATTTACCTCTCAGTTTTGGCGGTCTTTCCAAAAAGGTGTTGGGATTCAGGTTAAGCTCAGCACCGCATTTCATCTGCAAATGGATGGTAAGGAGGAATGGAAAATCTAGACATTTGAGGACATGTTGAGAGCCTGTGTGATGGATTTGAAATGTAGTTGGGATGACCACTGGCCCTTGATCGAGTTTTCTTACAATAACAACTATCACTCCAGTATCTAAATGGCATCGTTCGAGGCTCTTTATGAGTGGAGGTATAGATCGCCCATGAGATGGTTTAAAGTTGGTGAGGCATCCATGATAGGACCTAATTTTGTTTATGAGGCCATGGTAAGGGTTCAGTGGATAAGGGAAAGGTTGAAAACTGCTCAGAGTCGTCAAAAGTCATATGCAGATGTGAGAAGAAGGGATTTGGAGTTTGAGGTGGTCGACTGGATATTTCTAAAGTATCTCCCATAAAGGAAGTCACGCGGTTTGTAAAGAAAGGAAAACTCAGTCCCCACTATATTGGTCCCTACCGGGTTATGAGAAGAGTTGATAAGGTAGCATTTGAGTTGGACTTGCCATAAGAGTTATCTTCAGTTCATCCGGTCTTTCATATATCGCTCTTGAAAAAGTGCTTGGGTGATCCATCTTTAGTTGTCCCAGTGGAGAGTGTTGGTGTGGGAGATAGCCTCAGTTATGAGGAAATTCCTGTTCCAATCTTCGATCGTCAGGTTCAGAGGCTGAGGAATAAAGAAGTAGCTTCGGTGAAGGTGTTGTGGAGAAACCATCATGTTGAGGGAGATTTGTGGGAAGTCGAAGCGGCTATAATGGATAAATACCCCCACATGTTCCTTACTGGCTCAGTTTCAGTTTGAGATATCAATTTTTGCCCTAATTATTTAATCAGTTTCCATGTTTAGTTCATGTGCACAAGTTTGAATCATGTTATGATAAATGTATGTGATGCCTAAATTTAGTTCAGCTATATAGTTCCTTTCAGAGGTAGTCATTCTGCCAGTTTTTGGTTTTAATAATCAGTGTCTTCATATGAGTATTGCTTCTTTCTGTGTTTTATGTGTGTTTCTAACATTCGTGGATGAATGTACCCAAGGGGGAGATATTGTTAAACCCCGGGAACTCTAAGATAGGACCCGGGAGTTAAAACGGAAAAATTGTGAAATTGATGTTGCAAGCACAAGATGAGTTATGGGATGACTCGTGAGGACAGCCCACGAGTCGTCAGGTGACTCGTGCGATGGCCTGGAGGAAGTGTAGGTTTTATAACCCCACGAGTGAGGTAACAACTCGTGGTCAGTCACCATGAGTCGTCATGTCCATTAGGGGTGGTGTTGAAAAATAAATGGAGGAGCTGTCCAGTGTACTTAACGGAAGGGACCCCCACGAGTTGTGGTCAATCCCAACGACTTGTGAGGTGAATCGTGATTATCCAAAAGGGATTTTATTAAATGCCCATGGATGAGAAGTTCATGAAAGAAGAGAATGATGATGAATGTATGATGATGACAAGCATGTTTCTAAAGCTACCCATGATTATGATATTGTTTTCAAAATGAATTGAGTAGATCCAAGTATGATAAAGCTTGGCCATGCCCACATGTTGATTTAAAATGATGATTTTTCCCGAAATTAGCTTACCACATTATTTGTAGCGAAGTCTCCCAAATTTCACATTATTATCTTGTGGTATGTTTTTCATATGCATAAGTTCATAATTGATATGTATGTCATTATTGGGCTTTGTCATAAGACAATGTGGAGCTTTATTTTTTTATGATGTCGAGTCTATGCATGATTTCATTATTGAGCTTTGTCAAAGGACAATGTTGAGATTCGTTCATACGATGTTGAGTTATGTATGATTGCATGTTGTGCTTCGTCAATAGATGGTGTTGAGCTTGGTTATATATGATGTAGAGCATTGCATGTTTTGGGGAGAATAGTCTAGCACCGAGCGGGCCAAGGGCCGGTCATCCTATGGCCAAGAAGGTTGATATAATTATATTATTGGGACCTCCCTTGTGAGTTATCCCCGTCCCAAATGGCCCATGAGCTTTATATCAATATCATGGTAGCGTCCTTAGCCCTGGCAAGGTTCTGGATGGCTCTGCCCACTTTAGTATGATAGTCGGGACCACGTAAGCTCTATCGTGGTATGTCGGTTAAGTGACGAGTCTCCCATTGTATACATGTTTCATATTTGCATATTCATTACTCATGATTATTACTTCAAGCATGCATGTCCTAAGAGTAAGGGTTGATTCATTGTTCAGCTTTGCTATAAATGTCATATTTCAGCTTTGAGTCATTTGAGTCAGTTATGATGTTACGAAACTATGCATCGTCATACTTCGAAAAGATTATGATTTCAGAATGAGTGCATGTATTTCTTTCCCCTCAGATTTGAAAGCTTATGATATGTTATAAAATGTTTTAAATGATTTATTTTACTTAAGCGGTCTTACTTAACTTGCATACTAGGTACATTCCACGTACTGACCACATACTTTCTATGCTGTATCGTTTCATGATGAAGGATCCGTTTCCCAGGTTCAGCCCTGTTCGTAATCGCTTATCAAAGTTAGCACTTGCGTGAGTGGTGAGTCCTCATCTTTCGAGGAATAGACTTTCAGTTTCATTTTGTATTTCAGTTTCATGTGTTGTGGAGTTAGTTGGGGTCTTGTCCCATCAACTCATCTAGACTAGAGGCTTTCGGACTTATGTATGTATAGCTACGGATATTATTCTGATGTGTTGTTGTATGCGCATTCCGCTGAGTTATAATTATGTTTCATTCATGTTTATTGAATGAGTTAGTTGAATGCTTATGTCATGGGTCGACTTGGGGTCTCTCGAGGTCCCTTGTCTCGTGTCTATGATCTGGGATTTCATTGGGGTCATGACACCTTGTCCCGTGTTGCTATCTGGGCGTCAGTTCAGGTCATGAAAAGTGACCACAGTAGGAACTCCTTTCCCCCATTTTAATTTTCATGTATACATTGGGGATGACGTAAATTTTTTAGTTGGTGGCGGGTTGAGTGTTGTGGTTTTTGATGAAGTTGTGCCCATGTCGGGCTTATCTTTGATGAATTTTTAGTGCCCTTGTTGGGCTTGTTAATTGCTGGGTTTGAAGCCTTTTTCTGGCTTAAAATGAAATAAAATTAAAGGTTGTTAGTGCATGAATGAGTCCTTGCTTTAATTGCCAAATGTTAAATTGTGATCCAAATTTAGATTGTCGCCTTTATAAATAATAGATAGTAATTAAACTCCAAGGGTTTTCTTCATACCACAATTCATTTTCAAGGAGTACTTTATTTTTCTTTTCTTTTTCTTTTCTTTTTTTGTTGTCGAATTGGGTTGACATTTCCCAATGATAGATTGTGAGGCGACTCTCTTAAGGAAAATTTTATGTCTTTCTTTGAGTCTTTTGTGTAAATGTTTCTGAGAGGTACCACTAAAATTTTTTGTGTGGCATGAAAAATTGAAAATGGCCATTTTAAATGGGAAATGTAGCATTCTTTTGTCATACATTACATATTCCCTATTTGGCTTGTGGATTTGCATGCTCTGGTGTCTTGAATGAAAATCTTGTGATAATAATGACTTCTGTAAACTGTTTGGGTGTAATGTCTTGTGTGGTAAGGATTTTTAAATGAATCTCATGCATCTCTTCTTCTCTAGAACTTGCCCTAAGTGTGACTCAAGGCAAAATATTATATGTAGCTTCACTTAGAACATGATTTTAGGCATTTAGTTGATTAGCCACTTCACTCAAAATGACCTCAAAAAATGTCTTCCCTTGCTAGCCAATATTGAGCCTTTGGACTGTTTATTATTGGAAACTACATTACAAGCCAATGTCCCTTTTGTAACATTCTTCTTGGCACCTATCCTCCCTAATTGTTGGTGATGAATTAATGGAAATAATGGGGGCTTGAAGTCCAATACATATGGAGAGATAAGGAAATCAATGAGAGAGGCGAAAAGCCTAAGTTTGAGGGTTTAAAAAATGGGAAATGTGATGAGCCTAAATGTAAGGTAGCACCAAATTATGATCAAAAGGCATGAAATGATGGGTTGAGAAACTCTAAATTACCAAAAGTGAAAAAGAATAGTGAAATAGTGTTACCTCTTATTGAGACAAAGCTTAATGAGCCAAAAGAGCTACAAGGAAGGCCTTTGATAAATAAAAGATGAAGATGGATGAAAAAGGAGAAGGGATCTAAAAAGTTGGATGCTGAGGATAAAAGTGTTCACGTAAGAAATTAGGGAAGTTCCAGTCACTAGAGCTTAATATTTTCCCAACCATTACCCCTAGCCTTCGTTATGACCCACAAGTCCTAATTGATTTTGAGTGTAGTTGCTCTACATATATGGAGAATTACATCAAGGGCAAGCCTATGGGTCAAGTTGTGTGCATGGAGATTTCTTTTGTGAGAGTGACTGTGATCATATTCTTCTATAATCCCTTATTTGTTCATTAATTTATGATAAAGAAAGGAAATTCTCTCTTGTAGTGAGTGACATCACTCCCTTTTGAGGACATACTTGAATTGAGGTAAAGGTGTGATTCAGGTATGAGCAATGTGAGCTCCAAGGCAAACTTTGAATATGAAGTGATTATGATTTGAGATGATATATGTATTTCATTGGATAAACTATGTCCTTGTTTTGCGAAACGAAAGTAGTTTTGAATCATGCCTATGAATTGTGGTTGCCACTTGAAACTTTTCACATTTTTAGGGGGAATTGCTTCTCTTTTTCTATGAGTTGATGAGCATTTTTGCATTCTCATAGATTAAATGGTCATTGATGCGTAGACTCTATGGAGTAACATGCTATTCCATTTGCTCATATGATACGAATAGCATCACTTGAGGACAGGCAATGGTTCAAGTTTGGGGGTTTGATAAGTTGGTAATTTACCAACTCATTAGGCTCTTAATCATAAGCTTTAGCTTAGTTTTCAAGTCTTTTAGTTGGATTTATTCCCTTTTTCCTTTGGATGTTTTAGGTAACTAATATTAAGATAAGGAGCATGAAATTGAAAGAGGAAATTCAGGTGGAAACAGGCGCTCCACCAGAGGACACCGTGAAACGCCGGCTGACCGCATGTATCCACTAGAGTGAAGAATAAACGCAACCGGCAGCTCATGGAATTGCATCTGGAAAACTGCCATTTCCAAATACCGATCTGCACTAGACTTGACTGGACACTATCCTCAACCAATCGGCAGCACGCAGATGGACACTAGCAAACCGCCGGTGACTCGCAAGTGAAAGACGCCTCAAAAGGGAAAAAACATCCAGCCCTGAAAAAGAGGAGAATGTTATGACTTACTTTTGTAAATCTTCTAGAAAAAGTACTCTAAACATAGTATTGAATATTCCCATTACTTTTGAGAGAGAGAGAACTCCATTGGAGAAGAAAAGAAATATTTGAATTTTACTTTTCCATCTTCATCTTCTTCAGCAAGGTATAACCACCATTGTAGAGATACTTTAAGCTTGATTTTGATTACTCTTAATGATGAAATTATCATCTTTATTGATAAATATGCTCTGGTTTTTATCATTTATATGTAACTAAATCCATAACTAGAGGTGCGTGATGATTGGTGTTTTATTTGATTAGGTATTGCTAGATTTTTATTTTTATTACTTAATTAGGGTAAATCTAGTGAATTCTCCTCAAATTATAGTTGATTTCTCATAGTCACAAATATGGGTATTGTTTTATTACTTGATTTTCACTTGAAAAAGAAGAATTAAGTAATGGGGGAGAACTTAATAGTGGATTGGGATTTGATTATGTGGGGTTGGGATAGAAATAGCCAAAACCCATGATCATAATCCCTTAAGAGGTTAATGGCGCCTTAACCCAAACCATGTCGAAATAGTTTAATTGCACCTTGAGGTTCGAAAGGACTAGAGGATAAGGCACCCAAGTGGTTGAAAAACATTGGGCTCCATCTTTTTCCAAGGTTATTTACACATATAAGTAATTACATGATTGTCTAGCAAATCCCGATTTGATTGACATCCCATCTACACCACCTCTGGCCTTTGCTCATTATTGTTTCTTGATTTTTGTTATCTTGCTCTCTTGGTTTGCTAATTTTATTGTCCACAATATTATTCCATTCCCTTACCCCAAAATTTACTGTTATGTTTTCATTGCTTGGATTCGAATAAATTCAATTTACTAAGCAACTATTGTGTAAATCATTCTCTATTCCTTGTGTGATTCGACCCCGACACCCATCATGTTATTTATTTTAATACAATGATCGCTTATATTTTTTCTAAACAAGGAGTGTCATTTGAGCATTTATCAAAAATGGCGTCGTTGCCGGGGAATAGCGCTTGATATCCTTGAGCTGTTTGCTAATTTTAATTGACTAAGTATCTTATTTGTTTTGATGTTGTTCTTGTTGTTGGTCATATAGGGTGTATCCATATGAGCCAATATTTGCAAGCGGGAGATACTTAAATGGAAGAAAACATGGAACATGAAGAGGATAACCCCGTCGTGCTTGAGGTTGTAGGTGCCATTCACATACCATATACAGTGGGGAATGTAGTATTTCACGTCACTAGTACGATGTTACACCTGTTGTAGATGAAAAGGCTCTTTGGGGGTAAATCAATTGAGGTTGCAAAATGCTATTTGAGGAACTTCCTCGAGATTTTTCAACCTTTTAATATAACTAATATTAGCCAAGAGTCTATCAGGTTGAGGCTATTCCGATTCTCCTTAATGGGAGAAGCAACTATGTGATTAGAAGAGTTTCCTCCAGGATGCATCACCTCGTTGCTAGAGCTGACAAAATCATTTTTGGATCAATTTTTCCCTCCTTCAAGGATGTTGCAGCTAAGGGATGAAATTACAAACTTTAAGCAAGAGTCGAGTTAGCCTTTGTATAAAGCACTACTAAGCTTTAAGAAGAAGTTGTCTCTTTGTTCTAACCACGGTCCTCCTGATGGAGGGGTTACTTCAAAACTTTTATTGAGCCCTAGACTCCATCAATAAATCAGTCGCAAAAAACTTATTGGGAGGCTCAATCAGTTGGCTAGCCTCAACATCTACTAAAGCCTTCCCAGTGGAAAGCAATGGTCCCCCCAAAATTATGGGGACCTCAAAGTCAACCTCACTATCTAGGATCACAAAGTCCATTGGGAATATGAATCTGTCAACGTTGACAAGCACATCAAACAGGACCCTTATAGGCTTCTTCATAGTACGGTCGACTATTAATAGCAACATAGTAGTCATTGTGGGGCCTCCCAAGCACAGCTACTTGAACACAACTAACGACATCAGATTGATGCTTGATCTCAAGTTGTAGAGTGCCCTCGTGAACTCAACGTCACCAATAGTACATTAAATGGTGAAGGCACCTAGATATTGCTTTTTCAGGGCAAGGAGCCGTGAGGCTATGGCACAAAAATGTTGCAAGTTACCAACTAGCTCATAGCTCACGGACCTCTCCTTAATAACAAGGTCCTTTATAAATTTGGCATATCCAGGCATCTAGTCGAATGCCTCAACCAATGGTATATTTACATATAATTGTTTAAGCATGGAAAGAAATTTCTAAAACTTACCATCTTCTGCCTTGTTCTTAATTCTTTGTGGGAACGGTGGCAGTGGTCATGGGATAGCCTTATAGATTTGTGCGGCCCCTTGTTTCTTATCCTTTTCAACTTCAAACTCCTTCTCACCAAATAGAGCCTCAGTCATCTTAGCCTCTTCCTTAAGCTTTTGCTCATTAACCTCATTATCATCATCAGTGACGATCTCTATCTTCCTTTGCATTTCAACTACAACTAGTAGAGGGGGATCAACTATGGTCTATCCACACCTAGTCAGCACAGCCATACAGTGACTATCATTCTTTGGATTTTGCACTGTGCTACTAGGTAGTGTTCCCTTTTGCCAAGGGTTCAGGGATGCCGATAGTCGACCCAGCTGCTGCTCTATTTGCTTGATGGTTGTGGCATGTGACTCAAATTTCTCTCTATGAATGTATTTTAGCTGCTCCTCAGTGGATCTCCCCTTCTTGAGCATCTCAGCCATCATGCTCTCCAATTTTTACTATCCAGCCTCTCTCTCATGTGCATTGGGAGGCATATACAATCCTGTCCGATCGTTGCAGTAACTATCATTCCTTCTCCATTCTTCCTCTTGCTCACGACCTTGGTTCCTATCTCTGTACCCATTATGGTTGTAGTTGTCCCAGATTTGGTTCTGACCTTGATTTTCAGAACCTTGGCACCAAGTGTCCTATCTAGACCCTTGGGTGTTTGCCCGAAAACCTGCCACTTGATTGTTCAAGAAGTTTGCCTCCTCCTCAAAATCTGAATGCTCTAGCCCCAGATCTTTTCCCCGAGATCCCATTGCATTTACCTTTCTGGCCCCAGCGCCCATGATATGCTTAGTGAGCAGGTCTAATGATGTACTCATGTGGGCCAATTCCTAATCACGCTCCTCCTCCTTCTTCGTTGGTCTGCAATCATACCAACAACATATGTACTGCAGCTGCTTCCACTTCCTTGGTGTGCCAAGCCCTTTTAGTCTTAGTCACTTTGTCAAGAATAATGGAAGCATGCTCCCACGAGTGACTCATCAGTCCTCCTCCCACCACAGTATCTGCCACATCTTTTGTATTGTTGTTCAAGGACCTATTGAAAATCTCCAACAAACAGTCATCTAGAATTTTATGGTTTGGGCACTTAGTTAACTTCTTTTTAAATCTTAACCATGTTTCATGAAGTGCCTCTGCTTTCAATTGTTGGAAATTGTAGATCTCATCCTTAAGCTATAGTATCCTGGAGGGTGGGAAGAATCTCTCTGAAAAGCCTATTTGAGCTCCCTCTAGTTTGTTATGGAGTCTTTGGGCAACTTCGTTAACCATAAAGTGTCCTCCTCAGAAAGAGAGAAGGGGAAGTGTCTCAGCCTTATTGTATCCTAACTAACATGGGGCAATGTGTACGCCTTGCATATTTCAATAAAGTTCATTAAGTGCAGGTTAGCATTATTCGTTGCATGACCACTAAACACCCATTTCATATTCAACAACTATATGTCAAACTTTGCCACAACAGGCAAAGGTGGTGGTACAATTGCTCCAGTTGACCCGACTTCATCAATATTTGGGTCATTCTCATCAAAGTTGAGGGGCGTATCTCTGGCCTTTGTTGCCCCTTCCATGGAGACCAAAATTTACAAATTCATCCCGAGCATCCTCTACTTCCTGATGTATAGTTTTCCGAGCTAGCTCAGCTTGCCGAGCTTCTTCAGCAAGATGGACCTCTCTTTGCTCCTGGTTTTCCATTCTTCGCAGCGTTCTTTCTATTTCAAGATTCAAAGGAATCAAGGGGTTTTTGCTCCGTCGATTACTTGGCATTCACCAAGAGACAACATGTGGGTGTCAAAAACAAAAAGAAAGCATAAATAAGGAAATAACAACCAAAAGTTAAACACAAGCAATTAATCTAATCTTAGCCGTATTCCCCGACAATGATGCCATTTTTTGACAATGGCATCATTGTCGGGGAATACGGCTATCATTGTCGGGGAATACGGCTAAGATTAGATTAATTGCTTGTGTTTAACTTTTGGTTGTTATTTCCTTATTTATGCTTTCTTTTTGTTTTTGACACCCACATGTTGTCTCTTGGTGAATGCCAAATAATCGACGGAGCAAAAACCCCTTGATTCCTTTGAATCTTGAAATAGAAAGAACGCTACGAAGAATGGAAAACCAGGAGCAAAGAGAGGTCCATCTTGCTGAAGAAATGCTTAAATTCACACTCCTGATAAAGTATGAAGCAGAAGTTGTCAATAGAGACTCCAAGAAAGGTTGGGGTCGAACCCACAAGGAATATGGCATGAACTAGACTAATGAAGGTATTTAAGCTTTTCGATATGCTATCTCCAAATTGGGGGATTTATAGAAAAATAGTAGTAAAAAAAGAGTGAAAATCAGTTGTTGTTTATCAAGATATGCAATTAACTAGGGTAACTGTTCCCCAGGGGCTCAAAATTGGTCAAGTTTACACTCGTGATCTATCCAATGCTTACTTGTAGAAGTGATAACTAGGGTTCATCCAAATGACTGGTTCATCCCTATTGTATGACTATACTAGATCACCGGGTTGGTCTCACGAGCGATTTCAATTTAACCATTATTATTTTCTTCTAAAATAACTATCCTGTGACTGCAACTCAACTTATATAATGATCATAAAAATCAAGGGTTTGTTGTAATTCCCTTTTCCTAAACTCTACTTCTCTAGGTTCAAGCAACTAAAAAATTCAGGCAAGTCTTAAGGTTGCGCTTCAATAAGAAACATTAAAGATGAAGAAAATACAATACAAGCGTTTAACACTAGTCTCAAATCACTTTGTGTAACCCTAGTTCGTTAATCCACCATTGTTTTCACAACCCTAGTTGTGTAGGTTTTAGCCTCTAATGATTGTAAAATTATGATTAGTATTCATAGAAAAACATATAATAGAATACTTAAAATGATGACTAAAAGAAAACTTGCTTTGAATATTGCAAGAAAATATTATGAATAAATTCAAGAGCAATTTGAGAAAATCAAAGTTAAGGTCACAAGAATTGCTCTTCAATATTGTAAAATATTGATTATAAACTGATAATGATCGACTTCTAAATGTCCTCCTACTAAACGAAACCTAAAATGCATTTATACAAATAATAAAATTCTTTTTGTATGTTAATAGGGAAATATCCAAATTTGATGCCGACACTTTATATGACTCCTCATGCAACCCGTAACAGGATTGTACTGGTCGTTCCTTCTGTCGTACATCCCTTGGCTTCTGTAGAATTTGCTATGTGTTGGCCTCTGGCAAGACTCATAATAAGATCCCACAATTCGTACAATCAAGTCGTGGTTTGATACTAAGAACTCTAGCATCTTTTGAAGACTTCTATGAATGTCTTGGTAAGCCTCATATCATGCTCCTACGACTTGTAACAACTTGTCGTAACATGAGAGCTGCCAAGTCCAAAAAATTACTAAAGTTTTCCACGGCTCCCGGTACCGGTCGTAGGTAGATGTTACAATCCGTAATACCTACCCGTATCAGGAGACTTCAATTGAGCAAATTTCTCTGGAGTTTTCTACAACTCAAGTTACAGCATGTACCAGGATGGTACACCTCGTACTGAGAGTCATACATTGCCTTTTTCTTGTACCAATATGTTGGACTTTCCCATGAGTCTTAGTATGGCTCGTACAATCTTGGTACAACTCGTACTAAGATCCATACTTGGCCCAAAATCTGCACTTTTCATTATCTTGTGCACATTTTCACTCCATCACCTATTTTCCCTGAAAAAAAAGCAAAAGTGCATCATATATATATAAACACACCTAAGTCCATGCTAGTTTCCTAGTTTTAAGAGTAACTAGAGTCAAAAGTGTTGTAAACTCATAGCACATCATGGACTAAGCATGTAATCTTCACTTATGACACTCTATCAACATATACACACCTAGATTCGAGAACTAAATCATGCCAACAATTTACATCCATATGCCCTGATAATTGGACCAAGGAGAGTGCCCCCTATTTTTTTAATTAATGTTGACACATCATATAAGGATACATAGGATCAAAAGAGAAGAGAAATGCACTCAACTCTCACAATGAAGTTCACAAGATTGGTGTAACACCCCAAAAATCCCGAAGACTAGCCTTCAGATTTAAAATGTGATCATGCAGCAAAATAGGAAAAAGGCCTTAGTATGAGTTACCGTGCCACTCGTAGGTCAGTGGTATGAGTCATACCAGGACTCGTAACAGAAGTGTCAGGGAAAATAGTATGGGTGCCTAGTAGAAACCACAACTACATGTCACAATTCATACTAGCATAGTATGGATCATACTGACTAGTCGTGGAAAACATCAGAGAAGGGGTCAACAAATTCTTGGAAATCCATAAGACAAGGTACAAATTGTGGTGGGTAGGTACGGATCGTACCATCCAATCGTGATTTGAGTTTAAGAGAAATGTTTAAAACACTTTGAGGAAACTACGACTCATGGTAAGACCCATATTACGATCTCACGGATCGTGATAGACTTCCTTGGAAACCTTCAAACAATGGTGTTGAGTAGGACTCCTAACCACGGAAGCCAGTATGGATTATATGATCCTGTTACGACTCGTAGGTTGAGTTGTACTACCTGAAGGGTAGAATTTTTAAATAATAGTTTCCATGGGAATTTTCATTAAACCATAAGATTCTAACTCCTAAACTACGTCTTATAAGGAATATTTACAAGGGGATTTAGGGGATTAAATGACCCTCTCTCCTCATTCATTCCAAAACACACAGAAACTCACTATAAAAAACTCGGACAAACTCCATCAAGCAAGAGCTAGGGCTTCTTCTTCTTCTCATCGTTCCAGGTTCTTTCTAAAGGATTTTCCTCCAGGTATGTTGGATGTCAACAAGGTTTTCCTTTCCTCCTTGTGTCCTAAAATATAATCAGAAGACTTTTTAAATTCTATCCCTATAGAAGATTTGAAGCTAGGGTTGTTAGTCATTTAAGAAATTCTTAAAATCTTTATATTTTTCTAAATTTACATGATCATTCCTAGTTGAAATCCATACCTTCGTTTTATTCATACAGACTAATTTCATAACCTTGATCCTTAGTATGATATTCGAAAAAAACTTGCACGATTTAGAACTTATATATGAATGTTGTATTATTATGATATTTTTAGTGAAATTATGAATATTAGTACATATACATGAACAGAAAATTAATGCATTAGTATGCCAGTCTTAGAATTTCAGCCAGTATTCAATATACTCAGCATTCTTCGAAAATGTCAATTGATTAGTTTGACTCTTTGTCAGTCTTTTGGAGAAACTCAGCAAACTCAGTTATACTAGTTTATTATCTTGTTAGTCATTCTTTAGACTATTACAATGATTTCAGATAAAATAGCTCTAACAAGTCTTAGAACATAGTCTCTTTCGGGTCCTTAAACTCTTAGAGCACTTCAGATAAGTAGTTCTAACTTAGTCCCACGATATTAGTTTTGAGCTATCAGAACAATTAGACACATTTAGGATTTCCAAAAGGAGTAATACTTAGCACCAAGTGGGCCAGGGTTTAGTGCACCCAGGTTCCCAGAACTACGTTGCCACCATAGGGTATTAGCCCGAATGGGCCCAGATAGTGATCACCTAGTTTAGCCACTATACTCTTGCAAGGTATAGCAGGCTTTCTCCATTGGGGTGTATACATCGAACTCCACGTCTAGTTCATGTGGTTATATGTCAGTTATAGACTCCCCCACTATACAGTTCAATCCAGTAATTTCATGATTCTCAATTTTGTCCAGATCTTTACATTTCAGTCTATTTTTGCAGTATTACAATTCTGCTTACTATTGCTCAGCATATGTATATTTCAGTTCCTTCTCGCATACTCATTACATTCAAAATAATGATCTCATATATCTATGTGCTATATCATTTTATGATATAGGCTCAGGTACCCACCTCAGCACCGCAGCTAGGTTCTCTCGGTGATTCTCCAACAACTTCCAGTGAAGAGTCCTCATGTACCATGGGCCAGAGTTCCTTCTTTGTTTATGGTTTTCAATTTGGTTTCTAGAAATTAGAGTTAGCTGGGGGTTTGTCCTAATAACTCAAAAGTTCTCTTATAGAAGGATTGCAAATAGTGTTTATAGATTCGATTTGGGTTTATCCTCTTTAGTTTATATTCATATTTTTTGTTATAAATTAGTATTTTCTTATTACTTTAGTCAACTTTTGCTTATTATTATTTTCAGTTGATTGGTCTTAGTAGAAGTATGCTTTACTATTGGTTTGCTTGAGGTCACTTGTGATCCTAAGTTCAATGTCGCTTCCAGGGTGTGAACTTGGGTCGGTGACAAACTTTGTATTAGAGTATCAGGTTTTAGAGTATCCTAGGATGTCTGAAAGCCACATTAGGTAAAGTCTTTTTCATGGGTGTGAAGCACGTCATACTTATGAGGGAGAGGCTACGAGGCATTTTGTAGGAAAAATTTCCCTTATTCATGATTCTTATCGTGCGTGGAGTTTTTGACTCTAATACGTCATCCTAACTCATGCTCTATTCCTTTTCAGTCGATGATGCCTCTAAATATAGTAAAATAAAGGAGGACCGACAGTGTTAATAAGCTAGTCCCACTAGCTCCAACAGCCCCTTAGGACGAGCAGGTTTCACATGCATAGTTTCAGATTGCTATTTAGATGTTGGCTTATGGAATGACCAACCAGGTTAACCAGCAGGTCATTGTGCTATTAAATACTAATGGGTTGTAGCTGCTGCCAGAGTCTAGAATTTTACTCGGATGAATTCCCCACCATTTCACGGGTATAAAGTAGATAAGGACCCACAGGAATTCATTGATGAGATTCAAAGATCAACCAAATCAGGGGTGTTACCCCGATTGAAAGTGTGGATTTAGCTGCTTATCAATTGAAGGGGTGGCTCAAATTTAATATAAGTAGTGGAAAGAGGGGAGACGGGTTGGTGCATGTCCGATGGAATTGGATAAGTTTGTGACTGCATTCCTGGACATGTTCTTTCCCCGGATGTTAAGGGAAGCTAAGGCTACTGAGTTTATGAACTTGACGAAGAATAATATGACAATACATGTGTACGCATTAAAGCAAACTTAACCGTCTAGGTATGCTCAAATAGTTACTGAGCTGAGGGCTCACATGCTCATGTTCGTGAGTAGATTCTCGAACTTGATAGTCAAGGAGTGCAGAACTGCTATACTCATCAAAGACATAGACATCTCCAGTCTCATCATCCATGCAAAGTAGATAGAGGTGGAGAAACTGAAGGTGATAGAAAGGAAAAGTAAATAGGGCAAGGATAGGTTAGTTTGAGTATTCCTAGCAAAGGTCAGGCGGTGATAATCACCCCCCAGAAGCAACAACAGAGGCCTCTGGTATCTTCTTCAGCCGGTGCTCCATCTTCATGGACCAATACGAATAGAAGGCATAGGAAATCAGGCTCCTAGTCCCGGAGCCATGTCTCCAGCAACCGCACTTTTCCAGCATGCCCTAAGTGTGGCAAGAAACACCCAAGTAAGTGCCATCTGGGTAAGGAGGGCATCTTTGATTGTGTCCATCTAAGTCGTAAAGTGAGAGAGTGCCCGTTAGTAGGACTGGGAAAAGCCCAATCTACTACATCAACAACTTCGACTGGTTCCCCAGCTCAGCAGGGCACTGCTTCAAGTATAGGTGGCAGTTAGTGCCAGAACTACTTCTATGCTTTATCCTCCCATCATAACCAGGAGAACTCACCTGACGTAGTTACTAGTATGTTACTCCTCTTTGATATTGATGATTATTCTTTACTAGATCCAAGAGCCATATTTTTTTTTGTGACTCCTTACATTGCTGTCTAGTTTGGCATTAGTCAAAAAATTCTCTCAGAGCCATTTTTAGTCTCTACTCTAGTTGATGAGTCATTTAGAGCTAGTCGGGTGTATAGGGATTGTCTGGTCGCAGTGTTACATAAAGTTACAACAGTTGATCTAGTAGAGTTGGATATGCTCGACTTTGACCTCATTCTTGGAATGGATTGGTACATTCTTCTATGCTGCAGTTGACTATAAAACTAGGGTTTTTATATTCCTATTTCCTAACGAACCATTCCTAGAGTGGAAGGGTAGTACTTCAGCGCCTAAGGGTCGGTTTGTTTCTTACCCTAAGGCTAGGAAAGTGATCTCAAAGGGGTACATCTATAAATTGATTAGGTTCAAGGATTCTAGTTTTGAAACACCATCACTATATTCATTCTTTGTCATAGTAAGTTCCCTGATGTGTTCCACGAGGATCTTCTTGGAGCCCCTCCCAAGTGGGAGATTGATTTCGGATTAGACCTTCTTCTGAATACCCAGTCTATCTCTATTCCTCCTCCAAGAAACTCCAACTGAGCTTAAAGTGTTGAAGGAACAAACCAAAGACCTTCTAGATAAGGGCTTCATCAGGCCCAACATCTCTTCATGGGTGCCCCAGTCCTATTCATGTGTTGGAAAGACGGTACACTTAGAATATGTATCGACTACCACCAGCTGAACAAAGTCATAGTCAAGAACAGGTATCCTTTACCTCTGATTGATGACTTATTCGACCAACTTTAGGGAGTTAGTTCCTTTCCCAAGGTAGTTCTCAAATCAGGACAACACCAACTCAAGTCAGAGAATGTGACATACCAAAAATCCCCTTCTGAACTTGGTATAGTCCGTACGAATTCATAGTCATGTCTTTTAGACTAGCCAATGCTCCTGCAGATTTTATGGATACGATGAATAGGATATTCAACTCGTACTTGGACATGTTCATTATTGTCATTACAGATGATATTATGATTTACTCCAGAATAGAGGAGGAGCATGCAAACCATCTAAGAATAATTTTGTACACTCTCAGGGACCGCCAATTGTGCGCTAAATTAAACAAGTGTAACTTCTAGTTAAAATAAGTGGCATTCCTCTATCATGTGGTCTGTTATGAGGGTATTCAGGTGGATCCTCAAAAGATAGTAACAGTCAAGGACTGTCCAAGACCCACTTCTCCATTAGACATCAGGAGTTTCTTAGGCTTAGCCAATTATTAGAGATGGTTCATAGAAGAATTCTCCACCATTACCTCTCTTTTGACTAGACTAACTCAAACGAAGGTGAAGTTTAAATGGTTAGGTGTTTGTGAGAAGAATTTTCAGGAAATGAAGACCCGACTCATTACAACGTAGTTCTGACTCTACCTAAAGGTTTAGATAGGGTTGTGATCTATTGTGATGCCTCTAGAGTTGGACTTGGTTGTGTTTTGATGTCTAAAGTATGTGTTCAGTCAAAAGGACCTGAAACTGCATTAGAAAAGGTGATTAGTGTTGTTGAAAGTCTACGATAAGAGCATTTTGTATCATCCGGGTAAGGTCAACATAGTGGCTAATGCCCTCAGTAGATTGTCTATGGGCGGTGTTGCTCATGTTGAGGATGATAAGAAAGAGCTAGTTAGAGACATTCACAAATTGGCTTAATTGGGGGTCTAATTGGTTGACTTAGCAAAAGGTATAGTTATAGTCCAGAATGGGTCATAATCCTCCCTGGTGGTAGAGGTAAGACCCTATTTTTCTCAAGTTGAAGGAAGAATTCCTGAGGAAAGAGGTGGAAGCATTTTCCAAAAAAGGGAGATGGTGTGCTTCGCTATTAGGGCAGGTTGTGTGTTCAAGATGTAGATGACGTGAGACAGCTATTACTAACATAAGCACATAGCTCCAGGTACTTTATCCACCCAGGTGCCACTAAGATGTACCTTGATCTACAGGAAGTCAACTAGTAGAATGGCATGAAGAAGGACATTTTAGAGATTATATCTAAGTGTCTAAATTGCAAGAAGGTCAAGGTTGAACACTAGAGACCAGGAGGTATGAATCATCATATTGGAATTCCTACTTGGAAGTGGGAAGAAGTGAATACGGACATCATCAAAGGCTTACCTCGTACTCACCGAAAGCATGACTCAATTTGGGTTGTTGTAAATCGGATAACTAAGTCAACATATTTCCAACTAGTTAAGACTACAAACTTAATGGGGGATTATGCTAGACTTTATATCCGGGAGTTAGTCAGACTACATAGGGTTCCCTTGTCCATCATTTCAGATAGGGGCACTCCGTTCACCTCACACTTTTGGAAGTCATTTTAGAAAGGACTTGGTACTCAGGTTAAGCTTAGTACAACTTTTCACCCATAAACAGATGGCCAGGATGAGCGGACTATTCAGACTTTAGAGGATATATTTAGGGCTTGCATGATCAATTTCAAGGGCAGGTGGGATGATGGTATATCTTCCATTGAGTTTTGGTACAACAACAACTACCACTCCAATATTAAGATGGTTATGTTCGAGGCATTATATGGTAGGAGGTGCACATATCCCATAGAGTGGTTTAAAGTTAGTGAAGCTACCTTAATAAGACTTGATTCAGTACATGAGCCTATAAAGAAAGTTCAACTTATTAGGGAATGACTGAGAACAGTTCAAAGTCGACAGAAATCATATGAAGATGTAAGGAGAAGGAAGTTGGAGTTTGTTGTGGATGATTGGGTATATTTTAAAATTTCACCTCTGAAAGTGGTGATGAGGTTCGAGAAGAAGGGAAAGCTCATTCATAGGTATGTTGGCCCTTATAGAATCCTAAGACGTATTGGCAATGTGGCTTATGAGCTGAATATGTGCAGAGTTAACATCAATGCATCCAGTCTTACATGTGTCTTTGTTGAAGAAATGCATCAGTGAACCAACCTCAGTTGTGCCTTTGGAGAGTATTGGGGTGCAAGATAGTCTCTCTTACAAAGAGCTCCTAATATAGATTTTGGACCATCAGGTTCGTAAGTTGAAAAAGTTGCTTCAGTAAAGGTTCTCTGGAGGTATCAACTTGTTGAGGGAGAAAAATGGGAAGCCGATGAAGATATGATGGCTAGATACTCTCACCTTTTTCCTTCCAACTCAACTTCAGCATCAGGTAATAAATTACTCTTCTATACTTTAGTTAGTTCCTTGCCAGTTGCATGATCATGCTTTAATCATGCTTCAATATGCATCTCCTTATTTTTAGACTCAGTTCAGTTGTGTGCTTCTATTCAGAGTCAGTCACTCAACCAATTTTCAACCCATACTATCAGTTCTGGGATTGCAGCTCTTTCCCTATCTTTTCAACTCATTTTGCCTTCATTCAAGGAGGAATGTCCCCAAGGGAGAGATGTTGCAATACCCCAGAAATCCATGGTACTAGCCTTCAGACTTAAAATATGATCATGTTAAAAATTGGGAAAAAGGCCTCGGTGCAAGACACAGTATGACTCATAGGTCAGTGGTACGAGCCATACAAGGACTCATAACAGAAACGTCAGGGAAAACAATATGGGTGGCTAGAAGAAACCATGACTGCATGCCACAATTCATACTACCACAGAAAAGTTTAGAGAAGAGGTTAGGAAATTCTGGGAAAACCATGAGCCAAGGTAGGGATCATGGTAGGAGGGTACGGATCGTACCATCCAATCATGATTTGAGTTTCGGAGAAATATTCAAAAGGATTTGAGAAAACTATAAATTTTGGTAAGACCCATTGTAAGATCTCACGGATTGTGGTAGACTTTTGTGGAGGACTTCAAAGAATGGTGTTGACAAGGTCCCCTAACCATAGATACCCGTACGGATCGTATGAACCTGGTACGACTCATAGGTTAAGTTGTACCACCTGACAAGCAAGACTTTTAATAGCAATTTCCAATGGTTTTTTTGTAAAACCCTAAGATCCTAAATCCTAAACTATGTTGTATCGGGAGTATTTAGTAGGAGATTTAGGGGATTAGACGACCCTCTCTCCTTATTCATTATAAAACACACAGAAACTCACTGTAAGAAACTTGGAAAGACTCCTCCAGGTAAGAGCTAGGGCTTCTTCTCCTTCTCAGAGTTCCAAGTGCTTTCTCAAGTATTTTCCTCCAGGTACGTGGGACATTAACAAGGATTTCCTTTCCCCCTTGTGTCCCAAACTACTTTCAGATAACTTTTTGTTCTAGAATTTTAGAAGATTTTAAGCTAGGGTTGTTAGTTAATTAAGAAATTCTTAAATTGTTGTCATTTCTCTAAATTTACATGATCATTCGTAGTTGAAATTCACGTCTTAGTTTTATTCATACAGAGTGCTTTCTTAACCCTGATCCTTAGAATAATATTTAAATAAAACTTGCACGATATAGAACTTAGATATGAATGTTGTATTATTATGATATTTTCACTCAAATTATGAATGTTAGTATAGATACATGAACAAATATTTAATGCTTTAGTATGTCAGTCTTAGAATTTTGGTCAGTATTCAGTATACTCAGCATTCTCTGAATATTTCAGCTGATTAATTTAACACTTTGTTAGTCTTTAGCAGAAACTTAGTAAACTCAGTAATATCAGTTCATCAGCTTGTTAGTCATTCTTTAGACTGTTACGATGCTTTCAGATAAAGCATCTCAGACAAGTCTTAGAACATAGTTTCTTTCAGGTCCTTAGACTCTCAGAACACTTTAGATAACTAGTTCTGACTTAGTCTTAGGACATCCGTTTTGAGCTATCAGCATGGTTAGACATATTTAGGACTTCCAGTGGGAGTTTTTCTTAGTACCAGGTAGGCTAGGGTTTAGTGTACGCAAGTTCCCAAAACTACATTGCCATTGTACGGTATTAGCCCGAATGGTCCCTAGACGGTGATCACCCATTTCAGCCACTATACCCTAGCAAGGTAAAGTGGGCTTTCTCCAATGGGGTGTATACATTAGACTCCAAGTCTAGCTCACATGGTTATATGTCGTTTATAGACTGTTACGTTGTACAGTTCAGTCCAATATAGTCATGATTCTCAATTCAGTCTAGATCTTCACATTTTAGTCTATTTTTACAGTAATACAGTTTTGCTTATTATTACTCAGTGTATGTATGTTTTAGTTCCTTCTCGTATTCTCAATACATTAAAAGTATTGATCGCATATTTCAATATGCTATATCATTTTATGATATAGACTCAACTACCTAGCCTCAGCACTGCATCTAGCTTCTCTAGGTAATTCTCCAGTAGCATTCAGTGGTGGGTCCTACGCTATCGAGGGCTAGAGTTCCTTTTCAGTTTATTATTTTTAGTTTGGTTTGCAAATATTAGAGTTAGATGGGGGTTTGTCCCAGCAACTCATCAATTCTTTTTAGAAGGCTTTCAGACAGTTTTATAGATTCAGTTTAGGTTTATCCTTTTAAATGTATATTCATATTTTGTGTTATAAATCAGTATTTGCTTGTTTCTTTTGCAAGCTTCCTCTTATTATTATTTTTAGTTGATCAGTCTTTGTAGAAGTATGCTCTACCATGGGTTTTCTTAGGGTCACTTGTGATCATAAGTATCGTGTTGCATCCATGGTGTGAACTCGAGCCGTGACAAACTTTGTATCAGAGCATCAGGTTTAGAGTGTCCTAGGATGTCTAAAAGTCGGGTCAAATAGAGTACTTTTCATGGGTGTAAAGCGCGACACACTTATGAGAGGGAGGCTACGAGGCGTTTTGAGGAAAAATCCCCTTTATTCATGATTCTTATCTTGCGTGGGTTTTAGACTCTAAGACGTCCTCCTAACTTCTACTTTATTCCTTTTAAGTTTAAGATGTCGCCAAATAGAGGAAATGAAAAGAGGACTGGCAATGCTAATGAGCTAGCCCCATCAGCTCCAATAGCTCCTTAGGACGAGAAGGTGTCATATGCAAAGTTCTAGGCTGCTATTCAGATGCCACCTTAGGCAATGACCAACCGGGTTAACTAGTAGATCGTTGTGCTAGTAAATACTAATGGGTCTGCAGCTCCTACCAGAGTCTGGGATTTTACTTGGATGAATCCACAACATTTCACGGGTCTAAATTTGATGAGGACCTGGAGGAGTTCATTGATGATATTCATAAGATCACTCAAATCATGGGTGTTACCTAGTTGAAAGTGCGGATTTAGCAGTTTATTAGTTGAAGGGGTGGCTCAAATTTGGTATAAGAAGTGGAATGAGGGGAGATGGGTTAGTGCAGGTCCGATGGAATGGGATAAGTTTGTGACTGCACTGCTGGATAGGTTCTTTTCCTCGGGAGTTAAGGGAGGCTACTGAGTTTATGAACTTAAGGTAGAACAACATGACAATATAGGAGTACGCATAATATTTTACTCAACTGTAAAGGTATGCTCTGAAAATGGTTGTTGAGATGAGGGATCGTATTCTTAAGTTTATAAATGGAGTCTCAGACTTGGTGGTCAAGAAGTGTCGAACTGCTATACTCATCAAAGACATAGACATCTCTAGTCTCATCATCCATGAACAACAAATAGAGGTGGAGAAATTGAAGGAGATAGAAAGGGAAAGTAAACGGGCGAGGACAGGTCAGTTTGAGTACTCTCACTAGAGGTCAGGCGGTGGTAATCACCTCTAGAAGTAGCAACACAGGACTCTGACACCCTCTTCTACCAGTGCTCCATATTACAGGTCCCATAAGGATAGGAGGGGTAGGTCATCAGGCTTCTACTCCCGAAGCCATGTCTCCAGCAATCGCACTTTTTCAGCATGCCCTAGTGTTACAAGAACCACCCAACTGAGTGCCATTTGGGCGAGGAGGGCAGCTTTGGTTATGGCCAGCTGGGCCACAAAGTGAGAGAGTGCCCGGTAGTAGGATAGGGAAAAGCCAAATCTAGTACATCAGTAGGTTTGACGGGGTGCCTAGCTCAACAAGGCACTGCCTTAAGTATAAGTGGAGGTTAGTGCCAAAACCACTTCTATTCTTTATCCACCCGTCAGGACGAAGTGAACTCACCTGATATAGTTACTGGTATGTTATGTCTCTTTGGGATAGATGTTTATTCTTTTCAAGATCTAGGAGCCACAATTTCTTTTGTGATTTCTTACATTGCGGTCCAGTTTGACATTAGTCCAAAAATTCTCTGAGAGCCATTTTCAGCCTCCACTCTGGTTCATGAGTCAGTTAGAGCTAGCCGGGTGTATAGGGGTTATCCGATTATAGTGTTAGATAAGGTTACCACAGTTGATTTAGTAGAGTTGGATATGCTTGACTTCGACCTCATTCTCAGCATGGATTGGCTACATTCTTGCTATGGCTCAATTGACTATAGAACTAGGGTTGTTAGATTCCAGTTTCCTAACGAAGCATTCCTGGAGTGGAAGGGTAGTATTTCAGCGCCTAAAGGTTTGTTTATTTCGTACCTTAAAGCTAGGAAATAATCTCAAAGGGGTACATCTATCACTTTGTTACGGTCAAGTATTCTAGTTCTGAAACCCTGACACTATAGTCAGTACCTATTGTTAGTAAGTTTCCTGATGTGTTCCCCGAGGAGCTTCTCAGAGTCCCTCCCGAGTGGGAGATCAATTTCGGAATAGACCTTCTTCTGGATACCCAACCTATCTCTATTCCTCCTCATAGAATGGATCCAACTATACTTAAGGAGTTGAAGAATCAACTGAAAGAACTTCTAGATAAGGGATTTATTAGGCCCAACATCTCTAAGGGGTGCCTCAGACCTATTCGTGTGAACGAAAGATGGTACACTCAGATTGTGTATCGACTATCGGTAGCTGAACAAAGTCAAAGTCAAGAGCAGGTATCCTTTACCCAGGATTGATAACTTGCTCGACTATCTTCAGGGAGCTAGTTTCTTTTCAAAGGTAGATCTCAGATCAGGATACCGCCATCTCAGGGTTAGAAAATGTGACATCTTGAAAATAGCCTTCATAACTCGGTATAGTCACTACGAATTCATAGTCATGTCTTTTGGAATAGCCAATGATCCTGTAGCTTTTATGGATCTGATGAACAGGGTATTCAAGTTGTACTTGGACACATTCATTATTGTCTTTATAGACAATACTATGGTCTACTCTAGAATAGAGGAGGAGCGTGCAGACATTTGAGAATAGTTTTACACACTCTCAGGAACCACCAGTTGTTCACTAAATTCAACAAGTGTGAATTTTGATTAAAATTAGTGGCATTCCTCTATCATGTGGTCTCTAGTTAGGGTATTCATATGGATCCTCGAAAGATAGTGACAGTCAAGGGACTGCCCAAGACCCACTTCTCCGTTAGACATCAGGAGATTCTTGGGCTTAGCCAGTTTTTATAGATGGTTCGTATAAGTATTCTCCTCCATTTCCTCTCCTTTGAAAACATTAACTCAAAATAAGGTGAGGTTTCAATAGTCAGATGCTTGTGAGAAGAATTTTCAGGAATTGAAGACTCGACTCACTACAACACCAATTCTGACACTACCAAATGGTTCAGACGGGTTTGTGATCAATTGTGATTCTCCAAAGATAGACTTTCTTGTGTTCTGATACAACATGGTAAGGTGATAGCTTATGCTTCTAGACAACTAAAGTTTCATGAGAAGAACTATCTGTTTTATGATCTTGAACTAGCAGCGGTAGTATTCAATTTGAAGATTTGGATACGCTATCTCTATGGGGTTCATGTGGACGTTTTTATTGATCAAAAGAGTCTATAGTATGTGATTAGTCAAAACGACCTAAATCTGTGTCACAGAAGGAGGTTAGAGTTGTTGAAAGACTATGACATGAGCATTTTGTATCACCCAAGTAAGGCCAACATAGTGGCTGATGCCCTCAATAGATTGTCTATGGAGAGTGTTGCTCATATTGAAGATGATAAGAAAGATCTGGTTAGAGATATTCACAGACTGTCTTAGTTAGGGGTCTAACTGGTTGATGATAATGTCCAAATTCACTCCTCTTAATGAAAGAATGTAAATAATTGTTGGCAAAACTATTATACTCGATGACTGTCGGGGTCGAATCCCACAGGAAATAGTAGTTTATCATGCAAGAGTTGTCTATCAAATTGAAGTAACTTGCATCAATGTCTCAAAAAAATAAAGTTAAAATTGGGGAAATCACAACTTGTCAATTGAACTACAAATTGACACGCGATAACCGGGAAAAAACATAGAAAATACCAACAGAGAGACTACTAGGCTATGACGTTATCGTGGCATCATTGGATTGGGATTACTAAAATCTCCTAGCATTACTCAATAGTATAATGGGAATGGTCGAGGTGGAACCTTATGTTTTTCAACCAATTAGGTGCCTTATGCCTCATGTTTTCTCAAACCCCAAAGTCCTTTTCACAACAACCACATCAACTTGGGTAAGAATCAACCATTTCTAACTTTGATTCCTAATGGATGTGTGAGAATGGGTGTTGGCTATCTCTAGCCCAACTCCACATGATCAACACCTAATTACCCACTAATGTTTCATCACGCATACTCTAAATTCCTTTATCAAGCGAAATTGGAGTAAGTAAAGATAACACACATTTGCAACTATGAGTATTTAGATTAAAACTCAGATGAAACACTAGAGGTATACAAATTTAGTAAATCTAAGATCAATTAAATAATACCCAATAAAACTCAACCCCAATCATTCACACACCCTGTAATAACCTCAAAACCCTAAGATTAGACTTGGGAGTTGAAATAGAGAAAATAGTATTTTCTACACCAGGTTATAGGATGAGTTATCAAGTGACTCGTGGGGTGCACCACGAGTCGTTGACTGACTCATGGGAAGGAGCTTAGATTGGGTGGGAATTTTGTGTTTGAGGCTGACACAAGGTAGGACTACGAGTCGTCCAATGGGTTGTGGTCAGTGATTGGTTTGAAGGATGAATGTTCTGGCAGTGCGGCCAACGACCAATCACCACGAGTCGTGGTGTCCCCTGTGGTTACCAGTGAAGGTGGAATTGCAGTGTAGGCGATGGGAGGTTAACACGAGTCGTGGTAAGGGAAGACGGGTCGTCCAGTCCCTCATTGGGACTAGCAGTTTATTTTTCCTGTGAATTTATAAAGGGCTTTTCTATTTTTTCTAAGTTTCAAAGGCCTAAACTATGTCCTTTTAAGCTAAGAATAGAGCTTTTTAAGAGGGGTAAGTTCATTCTAGGCTTATTCACTTCCATTCATGCATGTCTAGAAGCTTCTAAGGGTGATCAAGCCTCAAATCCTCAAGTCCTTCCCCAAATTCTCATTGGGCAATCAAGGGAGTTGAGAAATCAGATTTCTACAGATATGTAGGGTTATGAATTGGTGTAATTATCCACACCCATGCACAATTCCCTCTGAATTCATGAAATTATAATTGATGAATCTATGGGGGTTTTACCCAACATATGAATTCTTTAAATTTCAATCATGGGTATTATCTAAGCATGTTTCTAATTTTGAATTATGATAAATGGGCAGATTTTACAATATCTTCAATTATAAATTATGTTTTCAAGTTTTGTAAATTATGATGCCCATCCATCAAAGTTCATGAAAGTTGAGATCTATGAAATATGTATTCAAACATGATGAGATGTTTATCAAGATAGTATGACTTTGAATTACCATGTCTATGCTCATGTTTTCAAATGATCAAGTCTATGTCAAGAATGTTTAAGTATTGCGCTAGCCCATATGATCAAGTATGTTTCATGATTTATCTAAACTTCAGGTATTAGCTTACCATATGGATTTTGGAGTCTAAACTCCCACTAGTTTTAGCTTGTGGTATGGTTTTAACCAAGGCTCCTCATGTTATGATTTCACAGTTATATATGTAAGTTATGAGTCAACTTCCTCACTAGATGATGGTTCAACTTTGTTGAAAAATGATGGGGAGCATATGAATATTTTTGCGAGTAGTATCTAGCACCGAATAGGATAAGGATCAGTAAACCCTATGCCTCAAAACTACGCGCCAACGTATGTATGTTCAGATTATTTAGAACCTCCCTTGTGAGCTTGCCCTACCCCTGAGGGGCCTTCAGCTTGATATTGATATCATGGTAGCATCCTTAGCTTTGGAAAACCTTTGGATGGCTCTACCTACTTGAATGTGATAGTCGAGACCATGTAAGCTCTATCGTGGTAATGTCAGTTATATGACGAGTCTCCTATTGTTCCTCATGATTTTAGTTAGGCATGTTCATCAGTCATGATATTATATTTTTAGCAGGTTTGACCCAATGTTCAATTTTACTTATGATTATCAGTTTTCAGCTTTGGGTCATTTGATTTAGTTATGATATTCAGTTATGTTCAGATCACGATTTCAAAAATTAGCATGCAAGTCCTACTCTCAGAATCTTATCTTAATTATGTTTTATGATATGCATGATTTATGATTTACTTACTTAGCGGCTTTACTTACTTTGCATTCTCGGTACATTCCACGTACTGACTGCATACTCTATGTTGTATCGTTTGATGATACAGGCTAGGATATTCAGGCTAAGTGTCGTCATTAGCCGGATCTGCAGCATTAGCACTTATAATCCAGAGTGGTGAGTCTTCATCATTCAAGGGCCCTTCTTTTCAGTTGTAGCTAGTACTTTCAGTTTCAGACATTATTGAGTTAGTTGAGGTCTTGTCCCATCAACTCGTCAGTAATATAGTCTTTACAGACATAACATGTATTAGCTTCGGTCTTGTGTTTTGTATGAGATTATCAGACTTCTTCTATATTAATTATGTTGATCTTTAGGTTTATTATGATTGAGTTAGATGATATCTTCATGCCATGGGTTGACTTGGAGCCTCTCAGGGTTATTTGTCCCGTGTCTCGATCCAGGCCTATGTTCGGGTCGTAACAAACTTGGTATCAGAGCATTATGTTTTGAAGTGTCCTAGGGTGTTTGAAAGGCGCATTAAGTAGAGTCTTTTTCATTGGTGTGAAGCATGACACACTTATGATGGTCTGTTCAACCTAACCATCTGTTTGCGGGTGAAATACTGTGCTAAGCTTTACCTGAGTACTAAGTCCCTTCTGAAATGATCTCCAAAACTGGGAGGTAACTGAGTACTCTATCTCATATGAGGGATAAGGGAACTCCATGCAACTGAACAAACTCCCGAATGTATAACTTAGTATAATCCTCCACTGAATCAGTAGTTTTGACCAGTAGGAAATGAGCTTCTTTAGTCAACCTATCTACAACCACACGAATAGAGTCATACAATCAATGAGTGTGAGGAAACCGTGTAATGAAGTACATATTAATTTTCTCCCACTTCCAAGTAGGGATACTAATGTCTTGAAGCACATCTCTAGGACTTTGATGCTCGATCTTCACCTGTTAACAATTCAGACACTTAACCATAAACCCTGCTATATCCTTCTTCATGCCATTCCACCAATAAACTTCCCGTAGGTCATGGTAGATTTTGGTGGCACCTGGATATATAGAATATCTAGAACCATGAGCCTCGTGCAACAATAAATCTCTCAAATCATCAACACCCGAATCACACAGACGACCCTAATACCGAAGCACGCCATCTCCCCCTTGGGAGAAGACCTCCAGTTTCTGATTTTCAATGGCTTCCTTCAATTTACCAAAATAGGATCCTTGTCTTGTCTAAATTTGACCTCGGTCACCAAGGAAGATTCTGACTCATTTTGAACAATGACACCACCATCCATCGAGTCAACAAGATGAACTCCTAGTCGCACAAGCCGATGCACATCCTTCACTAACTCCTTCCTCTCCTCATCTACATGGGCCACTCTTTCCATAGAAAGCTTGCTAAGAGCATCTGCCAGTACATTAGCCTTTCCTGGATGATAAACGACCCACATGTCATAATCTTTAAGAAGTTTCAACCACCTCCTTTGTCGTAGATTTAGATCCTTCTAGGTAAAAAACGTACTATAGGCTTTTGTGGTCCGTAAACACATCTACATGGACCCCATACAGATAGTGTCTCAAAATATTCAAGGAAAATACTACCACCATCAACTCGAGGTCATGAGTTGGATAGTTCTTTTCATATACTTTTAGCTGCTGGAGGCATAGGCTATAACTTTACCATGTTGTATTAATACACAACCAAGGCCGATCCTTGAGGTGTAGCAATACACCATAAACCCATCAGTACCCTCAGGGAGGGTCAACACTGGTGCTGAGGTGAGTCGAGTCTTCAACTCTTAGAAGCTCTTCTCACAGGCCTCTGACAATTGAAACTTTACTTTCTTCTAGGTCAACTTAGTCAACGGGGTGGAAATGGATGAAAATCCTTCCACAAACCTCAGGTAGTAACCAACTAAGCCTAAGAAACTCCTGATATCTAAAGGAATAACTAGTTTAGGCCAATTCTTTACAACTTCTATTTTCTGAGAGCCCACCTATACACCCTTACTTGACACCACATGACCCAAAAATTCCACTGATTTTAACCAAAATGAACATTTGCTGAACTTAGCATACAACTGGTGATCCTTAAGAGTCTATAGCACCACCTTCAAATGAGCAGCAAGCTCCACCTCACTTCGAGAGTATATAATGATATCACTTATGAACACAATCACAAACATATTCAAATATGGCTTGAACACCGTGTTCATCAAATTCATAAAAGCTACAGCAGCATTCATTAGACCAAAAGACATACCTACAAACTCATAGTGACCATACCGAGTCCTGAAGGCTATCTTTGGGATGTCATTCTCTCTAACTCTGAGCTGATGATATCTAGACCTGAGGTCTATCTTTGAAAAGCACTTAGCACCCTGAAGCTGGTCAAGTAAATCATCAATCCTAGGGAGGGGATACCTGTTCTTGATTTTAACCTTGTTCAATTACCGATAGTCAATGCACATCCGAAGGGAACCATCTTTCTACATGACAAAGAAAGCTGGTGCACCCCACAGGGATTCTCTTGGTCTGATGAAACCCTTGTCTAAGAGATCCTTCAACTACTCCTTCAACTCCTTTAGCTCAGCTAGAGCCATTCTATAGAAATAGATATAAGTTGTGTATCGGGAAGAAGGTCGATACCAAAATCAGTCTCCCGCTATGGAGGAATCCCTGGCAAATCCTCTGAAAACACTTCTGGATAGTCACGCACTATAGAAACTAACTGGATAGTCCGGGATTCGGACATAGCATCCTTAATCCTAACTAGATGGACCCTTAGAAATCATCTTCCTGGCCTTAAGGTAGGAAATGAAGCGATACTACAGAAATAGCTGAACTACCTTTCCACTCTAAGACTAGCTCACCCAAAAATCAAAACTCTATCACATAGGTTCTACAATTCACTGAGGCATAACATGCATGTAGCCAATCCATGCCAAAGATAACACAAAACCTGTCATGGCTAGCTCTACAAAATCTGCTGAGGTGACTTTCTGAAGAACTGTTACAGGGAAATTTCTATATACCCATTGAGAAATAATTGAATCACTGACTGGAGTAGATACTGGGAAGGGTTCTGATAGGATTTCGGGACTAACTCTAAAACTAGTAGCATTATAGGGTGACACAAAAGATAAAGTATCCCCTATATCTAATAATGCATATACATCAAGGTGGAATACTCATAACATACCAGTGACTAGATCTAGGGAGACCTTTTTCTCCTCTTGAGAATGAACCCACCGAAGTTTCTCTGGTGGAAAGTAGATGAGGACCCACATGAGTTCATAGATGAGATTGTGAAGATCACCCAAGTCATGGGGATGAAAGTAGTCGAGTGTATGGAGTTGGCCTCGTATCAAATGAAAGAGGTTGCACACATTTGGTTTTTTCAATGGAAAGATAGCAGGACCGTCGAAGTGGGCCTTGTCACTTGGAAAGAGTTCCATGTTGCATTCTTAGATCGATTATTCCCTCGTGAGATGAAGGCAGCTGAGTTCGTAAATCTAAAGCAAGGAAGGATGACGGTACAAGAGTATTGAATTTACTCGCCTATCGAAGTATGCACCGGAGTTAGTGATTGATCAGAGAGCGCGGGTTAGCAGGTTTGTTCATGGAGTGGCAGGCTATTTGGACAAGAATTGTTGGACTGCCATGCTCCATCAGGATATGGATTTACCTTTGATAGTCTTGTACGCCCAGCAGATGAAGGCGGCACATCTAAGAGAGAGGAAGGCCAAGAGGGCAAGGACCGATGACCACAAATTCTCACAGCTGAGGTCAGGAGGTGGGCACTGACAGCAAACCTACTAGAGATATTTAGCCCTAGAATCTTCAGCATTGAGTGTGCCATCCAGGCCTAGGCACGATCAGAAAGGGCGAGCATCAGGCCCTAATGGTCAGAGCAGCAGACCCACAGATTCTAGTATTCTAGTTTGTCGCAGGTGTGGCCGGGGTCACATGAGTCAGTGTTTAGCAGGTACAACTGCTTGTTTCGAGTGTCGGAAGCCCGAAAACATGCTTAGATTTTGCTCAGCAGGGAGGAAGGATCATGATGGGGTCTGAGGCCCAGCTTCTAGTTTCGCAGCCCCACCCATACACTCAGCACATCAGGGGGCATCTACCAGCACAGGTGGCAGTGAACGCCAAAACAGATTCTATGACTTAGCATCCCATCAGGAGCAGGAGGTCTCCCTGGATGTATTCACTGGTACGTTATGAGTTTTCCATCTTGATGTATATGGTTTATTAGATCTGGGGACTACCTTGTCTTTTGTGACACGTTATGTTGCTATTAGCTTCGGAGTCAGTCATAAAGTCTTGTCAGAACCCTTCTCAGTTTCTACTCCAATAGGTGATTCAGTTATAGCAAGACGGGTATATAGAGGTCGCCCGATCTCAATCCTTCAGAAAGTCACCTCAACAGATATAGTAGAGTTAGCCATGACCGATTTCGATGCTATCCTCAGCACGGGTTGGCTATTTTGCATTTTATGCCTCAGTTAATTGACCTTCTTCTCGATATGAACCCTATATCTATTCCTCCCTATAGAATGGCTCCATCCGAGCTAAAGGAGTTGAAGGAACAGTTGAAGTACCTGATAGATACGGGTTTCATTAGATCGAGCAAGTCCCCATGGGGCACACCAGGTCTCTTTGTTTGAAAGAAAGATGGTTTTCTTCAAATATGTATTGATTATTAGCAATTGAACAAAGTCACTGTCAAGAACAAGTATCCTCTACCCAAGATTGATGATTTATTTTACCAGCTTCAGGGTGCCAAGTATTTCTCAAAGAAAGACCTCAGATCTGGGTATCATCAACTCAGAGTCTGGGAGAGTGACATCTCGAAGACAACCTTCAGGACATGGTGTGGTCATTATGTGTTTGTAGTTTTGTCTTTTGGACTAACGAATGCTCCTACAGCTTTTATGGTCTTGATAAATAGGATGTTCAAGCCATACCTAGATATGTTCATGATTGTGTTTATCGATGACATCTTGATATACTTTCGGAGCAAGGGGGAGGATGCCACTCATTTGAGAGTAGTGTTGTAGACTCTCAAGGATCACCAATTATATGCAGAATTCAGCTAGTGCGAGTTGTGGTTGAACTCCATGGCATTTTTGGGCCATCTGGTATCAAGCAAAGCCATAACGGTGGACTCTTAGAAAATATAGGCGGTGAAGAATTGGCCTAGACTGGTGAATCCTTTAGATATTCGGAGCTTCTTGGGTTTAGCTGGCTACTATCGGAGATTTGTTAAAGGTTTTTCATCTATTGCAGCACCCTTGAAAAAATTTACCCAGAAAAAGGTGAAGTTCCAATGGTCGGAGGTTTGTGAGAAGAGCTTCCAAGAGTTGAAGACCCGACTTACTTCAACACTAGTGTGACTCTACCAGAGGGTACCGATGGGTTTGTGGTGTATTTTGACTCTTCGAGCATCGGACCTATGTGTGCATTAATGCACCATGGGAAAGTTATAGCATATGCTTCTAGACAGCTAAAGGTTCATAAGAAGAATTACCCAACCTATGATCTTGAATTGGCCGCGGTGGTATTCGCCTTGAAGATTTGGAGACATTATTTGTACGGGGTGCATGTGGATGTGTTTACAGACCATAAGAGTTTGCAATATGTGTTTATGTAGAAGGATCTCAATCTTCAGCAAAGGAGGTGGTTGGAGCTACTCAAGGATTACGATATGAGTGTGCTTTACCATCTGGGTAATGCTAATATAGTGGAAGACACACTTAGTATACTCTCCATGGAGAGTGTGTCCCATGTGGATGAGGGGAAGAAGGAGCTGTTGAAGGATGTGCATCAACTCGCAGGGTTGGGAGTTAGATTGGTTAACTCAACCGACGACGGTGTTGTAGTTCAAAAGGGATCATAATCATAATTAGTGATTGACGTAAAGGCCAAAAAAGATGAGGACCCAATATTGGTAAAGTTAAAGGAAGCCATTCAGAATCAGAAGGTAGAGGTCTTCTCTAGAGGCGGAGATGGTGTGCTTCAATACCAGGGTCGATTATTCAAATGATGATGATTTTAGGAGTTGGATGTTGCATGAGGCTCACAGATCCAAGTATTCAATCCATCCAGGTTCCACCAATATGTATCGTGACCTACAAGAAGTTTATTGGTGGAATGGCATGAAGAAGGACATTGCAGAGTTTGTAGCTAGGTATCCAAACTGTTAGCAAGTAAAGGTTGAACATTATATATCGAGAGGCGTGCTTCAGGATATCAGTATCCCTACTTGGAAGTGTGAAGAAATCAATATGGACTTCATCACACGTTTACCTCGTACTCGTCGACAATATGACTCCACTTGGGTGGGGGTAAATAGGTTGGCCAAGGCCGCTGATTTCCTACGGGTCAAAATCACGGATTCGGTGGAGGATCATGCCAAACTATATATCCGAGAGCTAGTTTTATTGCATGGAGTGTCCTTATCTATCATTTCAAATAGAGGTACTAAATTTACCTCTCTATTTTGGAAGTCATTTCAAAAAGGACTTGGCACTCAAATTAAGCTCAACAGAGCATTCCACCTGTAAATGGATGGCCAAGCATAGTAGACAATTCAAACTCTCAAAGACATGTTGAGAGCATGCTTGATTGACTTCAATTGTACCTGGGATGAGCATTTGCATCTTATCAGTTTCCATACAATAACAACTATCATTCAAGTATTTAGCTGGCACGGTTTGAAGCTCTCTATGGGAATAAATGTAGGTCACCCATTGGTTGGTTTGAAGTTGGTGAAGCGGCTGTGATAGGGCCAGATTCGATTTATGAGGCTACCGAGAAGGTTCAGTTGACAAGAGATAGGTTGAAAATCGCTCAGAGCCTTCAAAAGTCCTATGCCGACATGATAAAGAGAGAATTAGAATTTGTAGTCGATGATTGGGTATTTCTGAAGGTGTCTCCCATGAAGGGAGTGATGAGGTTCAGAAAATAGGGGAAACTTAGTCCCCATCCCTGCTATGTTGGCCTGTACGAGATAGTGAGACGTGTTGGCAAGGTGGCTTATGAATTGGAGTTGCCCTCACCATTATCTTCTGTGCATGTTGTTTTTCATGTATCTCTCTTGAAGAAGTGTTTGGGTGATCCAGCTCTAGTTGTCCTGGTGGACAGTGTAGGTGTGAAAGACAACCTCAGTTATGAGGAGGTTCCAGTAGAAATACTGGATCATCAGGTTCGAAGGCTAAAGAACAAGGGAGTAGCTTTAGTTAAAGTATTATGGAGGAATCAACATGTTGAGTGAGCTATATGGGAAGCCAAAGCGGATAAATGGCTAGAAACCCACATTTATTCTCTACCAGGCTCAGTTCCAACTCGAGGTATCAATTTTGTCCTAAAATCCTATTTAGTTTTCATGTTTAGTTCATGTGCCCAAGTTCCTTTTATATATATAGATGTATGTATGATTCGTGAATTCAGTTCATCTATATAGTTGAATCGGAGGTAGTCATTCCGTTAGTTTTAGCTTAAATGATCAGTATTTGAATATGATAATTGCATTTCTCTACTTTTCTATCTGTTTTCCAACATTCAGGGATGAATGTTCCCAGGGGGTAGATATTGTTATATCCCAGAAGCCGAAATATCAGACCCGTGAGTTGAAATAGAGAAAAGTTAAAATCTAGCACCAGGCATCAGGACGGGTTGTGAGGTGACCCGTGAGAGCAGCCCACGAGTCGTGATGTGACTCGTGGGGAGGCCTAGGAGATGAGTTTGCAGTTGGGTAAATAGGATCCCCATGAGCATGACCACGACTCATGCTCAAGCCCTACGAGTTGTTATGTCAGTCATGGGAAGGGGTCATTGAGAAATGGGAGGAAGGAGGCAGTGAACCTAACGAAAAGCACCAATGAGTCGTCGTCAGTCACCACGATTTTTGGGGACGGTCGTGGTCAGCTATTTGAAGAATTATTTTGTATGGAGGCAGTGTACATGACGGGTGGTGACCACGATAACGGATCCTGATGTTACCCGTGACGAGCCCAGATGATCAGAGGAGCAGCGTACCTGACGGACGACTCCACGAGTTGTGGCCCATGATGAGGAGTCGTTAGGTCCCACATTGGGACCAACTGGCAGTTATTTTCTACGATTTTAGTAAGGGCTTTTCTGTAATTCCTTAGTTCCTAAGGCCTAAACTACATCATTTTGCATTATGAATGATGACTTTTAAAGGGGTTAAGTTCATTTTAGGCCATTTACATTCATGCATGAAAGGTAGAAGGTGAGACAGGGTGATCAAGCTTAGTATTCTTCAATTCCTCTTCTATTTCTTCTTGGGCTATCAAAGAAGTGTAAGAATCAGCTACCAATAGGTATGTAGGGTTATGAATGGGTGAATTCTTTCACACCCATGCCCAATACCCTCTCTAAATCATGAATTTTCTATGTCTAATTCATGGTATTTTAACCCAACGCATGAAGTTCCTAATTCTTTACATGGGTATGATTTAAATATGTTTGTACCATTGAATTATGAAGCATGGGAGAGTTTTATAATGTTTTCAATTAAAAATCATGTTTCTAGCTTTATGAATTAAAAAGCCCATTGATGAAAAGTTCATGAAAGATGAGATTTGTGATGAATGTATCATGATGATGAGATATAAAAGCATATTTTTAAGCTACCCATGTTTATAATCATGTTTTCAATGTGAATTGAGTATTTTCAAGCACGTTAAAGCTTTGGGCAATGCCCACATTTTAAACGTATGATTTATGATTTCCCGAATTAAGCTTAGCACATGGTTTTGGAGCGAAGACTCCCAATTATCTTTCAGCTTATGGAATAGTTTGAGTTAAAGCTTCTCATACGCATGATTTCATATATGAGATGTATTTGATTATTGAGCTTCGTCAATAGAAGATTTTGAGCTTCGTTGAATAATGATGTAGAGCATATGCATGTTCTTGGGAGTAGTGTCTAGCACCAAGTAGGTTAAGGTTCGATCACCCTATGCCTTAGAACTACAAGCCAACACAGGTTTATACTTATATATATTAATTCAGGACCTCCTTTGTGAGCTATCCCTGGCCCTATTGGCCCACGAGCTTGATATCGATATCATGGTATCGTCCCTAGCCCTGACAAGGATCTGGATGGCTTTACCCACTTGAGTGTGGTAGTTGGGACCACGTAAGCTCTATCGTGGTATGTCGGTTAAAAGACGAGTCTCCCATTGTTCCTCATGCTTTCAGTTATGCATGTTTATCATTCATGAGATTCTATATCTATAGATGTTCTAATGTAGGTTTGACTCAATGTTCAGATTTTACTCATGACTATCATATTTCAGCTTTGAGTCAATCTTATCAATTATGATGTTATGTTATGCTATGATGAGATCATGATTTTAGAAAGAATGCATGCAAGCCCTATTCTAATATTCTTAATGTTTATGGTTTACCTTATGCATGTTTTAAAGTGTTTTACTTATTTAAGCGGTTTACTTACCCTGCATACTCGGTACATTTCTTCTACTGACCACATACTTTTTTGCCATATTTTTTCATGATAAAGGACTCGACTCTCAAGTTCAGCCTCGTTCATAGTCAGAGGTAGCATCTTACGTTGTTGGTGAGTCCTCATCCCCTGAGGACTAGACTTATTAAGACTTTTTCTACTTATTTTCAGTTTCAGTTTGGTTAAGTTTGTTGGGGTCTTGTCCAATCAACTCGTCATGTTTAGAGGCTTTTCACACATATGGATGTATTCAACTATAGATTATGTATTCTGTTGTTAAGTTAAATCTTGACTTCCGCTATGATTATCTTGTTGATTTATTCAGTTTTACCAATTGAGTTAGATATATGCTTATGCCATGGGTCGACTTGGGGTCTCTCGGGGCTCCTTTTGTTATACCCTGGGAGCTCAAAGATCGAACCCAGGAGGTTAAATGGGAAAATTGTGAAATTGATGTTGCAGGCACAGGACGAGTCATGGGATGACTCGTGAGGACAACCCAGGAGTCATCAGGTGACTCGTGGGAAGGCCTGGAGGAAGTGCGGCATTTAGGTCCCCATGAGTGAGGTAATGACTCATGGTCAGCCAGCACGAGTCTTCAGGTCCATCGTGGGGTGGTGTTGGAAAATAAATGGAGGAGTTGCCTAGTGTACTTAACGAAAGGGACCCCACGAGTCGTAGTCTGTCCCAATGACTCGTAAGGTGAGTCGTGATTAAGCAAAAGGGATTTTATTAAATTCCCATGGATGAGAAGTTCATGAAACAAGAGAATGATGATGATGAGATTGATGAAAAGCATGAATCTAAAGTTACCCATGATTACGATATTGTTTTCAAAATGAATTGAGTAGATCCAGGTATGCTAAAGCTTTGGGCAATGCCCACATGTTGATTTAAAATAATGATTTTTCCTGAAATAATCTTACCACATTGTTTGGAGCAAAGTCTCCCAAATTTCACATTATTAGCTTGTGGTATGTTTCAAATTCAAGCTTCTCATACACATAAGTTCATAATTGAGATTTATGTCATTACTGAGTTTTGTCAAAGGACAATGTTGAGCTTCATTTTTATATGATGTCGAGTCTATGCATGATTTCATTATTAAGCTTTGTCAAAGGACAATGTTAAGCTTCGTTCATACGATGTTGAGTTATGCAAGATTGCATCTTCATCTTCGTGAATAGATAATGTTGAACTTCATTATATACGATGTAGAGCATTGCATGTTTTTGGGAAAAGAATCTAGCACCGAGCGGGCCAAGGGTCGATCACCCTATGCTCAGAACTACGCGCCAACGTAGGTTTATATTAATATATTATTGGGACCTCCCTTTTGAGCTATCCCCGGTCCAAATGGCCTATGAGCTTGATATCGATATCACGGTAGTGTCCTTAGCCCTATCTAGGTTGTGGACGGCTATGCCCACTTGAGTGTGATAGTTGGGACAATGTAAGCTCTATCATGGTATGTCGATTAAGTGACAAGTCTCTCATTGTCTACATGTTTTAGATTTTCATATTCATTACTCATGATTATTACTTCAAGCATGCATGTTCTAAGATTATGGTTTGACTCATTGTTCAGCTTTTCTATAAATGTTATATTTAAACGTTGAGTCATTCGAGTCAGTTATGATGTTACAAAACTATTCATGGTCATACTATGAAAAGATTATGATTTCAGAATGAGTGCATGTAATTCTTTTCTCTTAGATTTGAAAGCTTGTGATATGTTATAAAAATTTTCAAATGATTTATTTTACTTAAGCGGTCTTACTTACCTTATATAATCAGCACATTCCATGTACTGACCGCATACTTTCTATGCTACGTCATTTCATGATGCAGAATCCATTTCCCAAATTCAACCCCATTCATAATCGCTTATCAGAGTTAGCACCTGTGTGAGTGGTGAGTCCTCATCTTTCGAGGACTAAACTTTCAGTTTCATGTCGTATTTCAGTTTCATGTTTTGTGGAGTTAGTTGGGGTCTTTTTTCCATCAACTCATCTAGACTAGAGGCTTTTGGACTTATGTATGTACAGCTTCAGATATTATTCTAATGTGCTGTTGTATAAGACTTCCGCTGAGTTATAATTATGTTTTCTTCATGTTTATTGAATGAGTTAGTTGAATTCTTATGCCATGGGTCGACTTGGGGTCTCTCGGGATACCTTGTCCCGTGTCTACGATTTGGGCCTCCATTCAGGTAGTGACAAACTTGGTATTAGAGAAATAGGTTTGATGGGTCCTAGGGAGTCTGAAAGCCACGTTAGGTAGAGTCTTTTTCATGGGTGTGAAGCACACCACACTTAAGAAAAATAGGCTCCTAGAAGTTTTAGGAAATGCTCCCTTCTTTCATGATCTATGTCGTGTGATGAAAAGCCTTTCTATCCTTCTAGTTCGTGCTATTCGTAATTGCAGAATCATGGCTACTGAAAGGGTGAACGGAAAAAGGAATGGAGGTGGTGAAGGCCACGATGAGGGAAATGGTTATGGGCATCAACAAGCCCCACAAATTTAGGAGCCTCAGGCACCGGAGCTAGCCGCTTATGCTGAGTTTTGAGCTGCCATTAAGATGTTGGCGCAAGCCTTGACCGCTCAGGTCAATTAGCATGTCCTTTTGGATGTTCCTTAAAATGGCAATGCGGCGGTGGCCAGAGTCCGAGACTTCTTGAATATGAACCCACCGGAGTTCTTGCGTTCTAAGGTAGATGAGGACCCACATGACTTCATTGATGAGATTTTCAAGATCACCCATGTTATGGGGGTGAGTAGTGTTGAGTCCGCAGAGTTGGCCTCCTGCTAGTTCAAAGGGGTTGCGCATATTTGGTTCCGCCAGTGGAAGGACAACAAGGTCGCTAGAACAGGTTCGATCACTTGGGAGGAGTTTCAAGTTTAATTCCTTGATTGGTTCTTCCTTCAGGAGATGAGGGAGTTGAAAGCAGATGAATTTGTGAATCTAAAGCAAGGAAGGATGACTGTTCAAGAGTACGCCCTTGAGTTCACCCGCCTATCTAAGCATGCCCCAGAGTTAGTGGCCGACCAACGGGCGCTGTTGAGAAGGTTTGTGCATGGTATAGCTGGATATTTGGACAAGGACTGTAGGATAGCTATGCTCCATCAGGACATGGAATTCCCTTGTATGGTGCTATACGTTTAGTAGATGGAGGCGGCACATTCGAGGGAGAGGGAGGCCAAGAGGGACAGGACCGAGGACCACAGGTTCTCTCAGCAGAGGTTCGGTGGTGGGCATCAACAGCAGACCCACCAGAGATCCTTCATCCCAACATCTTCAGTTCTAAGTGTGCTATCTAGGCCCAGACATGATCAGAGAGGGAGAGCATCAGGCTCGAGGGCTCATAGCAGTAGAATCGAAGACTCCAACATTCCAACTTGTCGCAGGTCCGATCGAGGACACATAGGCCAATTTTTGGCAGGGTCAGGAGCATGTTTTGGATGTGGGTAGCCTGGACATATGCTCAAATATTGTCTCGTTGCGAGACAGGATCAAGTTGGGGGCCAAGGCCCAACTTCTAGTTCAGCAGCCCCACCCCCGCGCATAACACATCAGGGGGCATCCATTAGTGAAGCTGGCGATTAGCGCTAGGACAAATTCTATGCCTTAGCAACTCGCCAGGAGCAGGAGGCCTCACTAGATGTAGTCACCGGTATGTTGAGAGTTTTTCATGTTGATGTGTATGCTTTGTTAGATCCGGGGGATACGCTGTCTTTTGTGACACCATATATAGCCAGTAGCTTCGGAGTCAATCCCGATGTCTTGTCAAAGCCCTTCACAATTTCTACTCCAGTAGGTGACTCAATTATAGCTACACAAGTGTATAGAGAGTGCCTAGTCTCAATTCTTCAGAAGGTCACCTCAGTAGAATATATAGAGTTAGCAATGATCGATGTCGACGTTATTCTCAGCATGGATTGACTATTTGCTGTTATGCTTCAGTTAATTGTAGAACCCGTTCAGTAGAGTTAAAATTTCCAGGTGAGCCAGTCTTAGAATTGAAGGGTAGTTCACGTGTTCCTGTAGGTCGATTCATTTCCAACCTTAAGGATAAGAAGATGATTTCTAAGGGTTGCATGTACCATCTAGTTAGGGTTAAGGAAGTGGAATCCGAGACCCCGACTATCCTATCAGTACCAGTAGTACGTGAGTATCTAGAGGCCTTTTCTGATGAGTTTCCGAGTGTCCCTCCCGAGTGGGTGATTGATTTCAGTATAGTTCTTCTTCCCAACACGCAGCCTATATCTATTCCTCCTTACAGACTTGTTCCAAATCAAGCTAAAAGAGTTGAAGGATTAGTTTAAGGACCTGTTAGATAAGGGCTTTATTAGGCTGAGTAAGTCTCCATGTGGTGCACCAGTGTTATTTGTCCGGAAGAAGGATGGTTCGCTTCAGATGTGCATTGATTATCGGCAGTTGAACAAGGTCACCATCAAGAAAAGGTATCCTTTACCCAGGATCGATGATTTGTTTGACCAACTTCAGGGTGCTAAGTGTTTCTCCAAGATTGATCTTAGATATGGGTACCACCAGCTCAGGGTTCGGAGAGTGACATCCTGAAAATCACTTTTAGGACTCAGTATGGTCACTACGAATTTGTTTTTATTTCTTTTGGACTAATCAAGGCCCCTGCAGCTTTTATGTATCTTATGAACAGGGTGTTCAAAGCATATTTGGATATGTTCATGATTGTGTTCATCAACGACATCCTTATATACTCTCGGAGCGAGAAGGAGCATGTCGCTCACTTGAGAGTAGTACTTCAGACCCTCAAGGACCAACAGTTGTATGCAAAGTTCAGAAAATATGAGTTTTTGTTTGACTCGGTGGCATTTCTAGGCCATGTGGTATCAGGTGAGGGAATAAAAGTAGACTCTCAAAAGATTGAGGCGGTAAAGAATTGGCCCAAACCAGTGAACCCATAGGATATTAGGAGCATTTTGGGCTTAGCGAGTTACTATAGGAGATTCGTGGAGGGTTTTTCATCTATTGCTGCACCATTGACTAAGTTCACTCAGAAGAAGGTGAAGTTTCAATTTTCGAAGGCTTGTGAGAAAAGCTTCCAGGAGGTGAGACCTGACTCACTTCAGCACCAGTGTTGACCCTACCCGAACGTACGGCTGGCTTTGTAGTGTATTGTGATACTTCGAGAGTTGGAATCGAGTGTGTGTTGATGCAACATGGGAAAGTGATAGAATATGCCTCGACACAGTTGAAAGTTCATGAAAAGAACTACCCGACCCATGATCTTGAATCGGTCGTGGTGGTGTTTGCATTGAAGATATGGCGACATTAATTGTATGGAGTCCACATGGATGTATTCATGGATCACTAGAGCTTGCAATATGTGTTCATGCAGAAAGATCTCAATCTTCGACAAAGGAGGTGGTTGGAGTACTAAAGGACTATGATATGAGTGTCTTTTACCACCTGAGTAAGGCTAATGTGGTAGTGGATGCACTTAGTAGACTCTCTATGGAGAGTGTGTCCCATGTCGATGAGGGAAAGAAAGAGTTGGTGAAGGATGTCCATCAACTTACGAGGTTGGAAGTTAGGTTGGTCGACTCGACCGATGGTGGCGTTGTTGTGCAAAACGGATAAGAATTGTACTTAGTGATGGATGTGAAGGCCAGGCAAGGTAAGGATCCAATTCTAGTAAAGCTGAAAGAAGCCGTTGGATGTCAGAAGGTGGAGGTCTTCTTCCAAGAGGGAGATGGGGAGCTGCGGTACTAGGGTCATCTATGTGTTCCAGATGTTGATAATTTGAGGAATCGGATATTGTAGAGGCACATGGATCCAGGTATTCTATTCATCCGGGCGCCACCAGATGTATCATGACTTGCGGGAAATATATTGGTTGAAAGGCATGAAGAAGGATATTGCAGAATTTGTAGCTAAGTTCCCGAACTGTCAGCAAGTGAAAGTTGAGCATCAAAGGCTGGGGGCATAATTTAGGATATCAGCATTCCAACTTGTATGTGGGAAGAGGTTAATATGGATTTCGTTACAGGCCTACCTCGAACTCGCCAATATGATTCTATGTGGGTGGTGTTCGATAGGTTAACCAAGGTTTTCAGACTTTCCACCAGTTAAAACCACAAATTCAGCAGATGATTATGCTAAATTGTATATTCAGGAGTTGGTTCGACTTCATGAGTGCCCGTGTCTATTATTTCAGACTAAGGTACTCAGTTTACCTCTCAATTTTGGCAGTCATTTCAAAAAGGGCTTAGGAATCAGCTTAAGCCCAGCGCCGCATTTCATCCGGAAACGGATGGTCAGGCAAAAAGGACAATCCAAAGTCTTGAGGACATGTTGAGAGACTGTGATGGATTTCAAAGGTAGGTTGGATGACCACTTGCCGTTAATTGAGTTTGCTTACAATAACAACTATCACTCTAGTATCTAAATGGCACCATTCAAGGCTCTTTACTGGAGAAGGTGTAGATCGCCCATCGAATGGTTTGAAGTTGGTGAGGCAACCATGATAGGACCTGATTTGGTTTATGAGGCCATGGTAAGGGTTCAGTTGATAAGGGAAAGGCTGAAAACTACTCAGAGTCGTCAAAAGTCATACGCGAATGTGAGATGAAGGGATTTGGAGTTTGAGGTCGATGAATGGGTATTTCTAAAGGTATCTCTCATAAAGGGAGTCACGCAATTCAGAATGAAAGGAAAACTTAGTCCCCGATATATTGGTCCCTACCGGGTTATGAGAAGAGTTGGTAAGGTAGCGTATGAGTTGAAATTTCCATCAGAGTTATCTTTAGTTCATGCAGTCTTTCATATATCGCTCTTGAAAAAGTGCTTGAGTGATCCATCTTTAGTTGTCCCGGTGGAGAGTGTTGGTGTGGGAGATAGCCTTAGTTATGAGGAAATTCCAGTTGCAGTGTTGGATCGTCAGGTTTGGAGGTTGAGGAACAAAGAAGTAGCTTTGATTGAAGGTATTGTAGAGAAACCAGCATGTTGAGGTAGCTACATGGGAAGCCGAAGCAGCTATGATGGCTAAATACCCCCACCTGTTCCCTACCGGCTCAGTTTCAGTTTGAGGTATTAGTTTTTGCCCTAATTATCTAATCAGTTTCCATGTTTAATTCATGTGCGCAAGTTTGAATCATGTTATGGTAAATGTATATGATGCCTGAATTAGTTTAACTATGTAGTTCCTTGCGGAGGTAGTCATTCCGCTAATTTTTGATTTTAATAATCAGTGTCTACATATGAGGATTTCTTGTTTCTGAGTTTTCTGTGTGTTTCTAACATTCGAGGATGAATGTCCCCAAGGGGGAGATATTGTTATACCCCGGGAGTTTAGAGATTAGACTTGGGAGTTAAAATGGGAAAATTGTAAAATTGATGTTGTAGGCACAGGACGAGTCGTGGGACTACTCGTGAGGACAGCCCATGAGTCGTCAGGTGACTTGTGCGAAGACTTGGAGGAAGTGCAGGATTGAGGTCCCCATGAGTGAGGTAACGACTCGTGGTCAGGCACCACGAGTCATCATGTCCATCGTGTGGTATGTTGGAAAATAAATGGAGAAGTTATCCAGTGTAGTTAATGGAAGGGACCCCAGGAGCTGTGGTCTGTCCCAACGACTCGTGAGGTGAGTCGTGATTAAGCAAAGGGGATTTTATTAAATGCCCATAGATGAGAAGTTCATGAAAGAAGAGAATGATGATGAATGTATGATGATTATGAGATTTGATGATGAAAAGCATGTTTCTAAAGCTACCCATAATTTTGAAATTGTTTTCAAAATGAATTGAGTAGATCCAAGTATGATAAAGCTTTGGGCAATGACCACATGCTGATTTAAAATGATGATTTTTCCCGAAATAAGCTTACCACATTGTTTGGAGCGAAGTCTCCTAAATTTCACATTATTAGCTTGTGGTATGTTTCAAATTAAAGCTTCTCATATGCATAAGTTCATAATTGAGATGTATATCATTACTGAGCTTTGTCAAAGGACAATGTTGAGCTTCGTTCATACGATGTTGAGTTATGCATGATTGCATCTTGAGCTTCTTCAATAGATGAAGTTGAGCTTCGTTATATATGATGTAGTGGATGGCATGTTTTTGAGAGAAGAGTCTTGCACTGAGCGGGACAAGGGTCGATCACCCTATGCCCCAAAACTACACGCTAACGTAGGTTGATATTAATATATTATTGGGACCTCCCTTGTGAGCTATCCCTGGCCCAAAAGGCCCATGAGCTTGATATCGATATCATGGTAGCGTCCTTAGCTCTGTCAAGGTTTTGGACAGCTCTGCCCACTTGAGTGTGACAGTTGGGACCACATAAGCTCTATCGTGGTATGTCAGTTAAGTGACGAGTCTCCCATTGTCTATATGTTTTAGATTTGCATATACTAATGATTGTTACATCAAGCATGCATGTTGATCTTGGGCAGAATTTCGTGCCCAAGTGCTACTCAGATGCTTCATTTCGACTTGTTTGTATATAATTATTGTGTACATTCTCATGTGATTTTTAGTTAAATGTGAATTTATACTAAACAACATGATTAGTGTTGTTTTGCAGGTAAAATGCAATTTTAGGAAGATAAGATACATGTTGGTAAAATCGGGAATGGACTTGGAAACAAGGAGTGAAAAAGGACATGGAAGATCAGCAAAAACAAGGGCTCCGCGATGGAGCCGTGTCACGTTGCCATCGCGGAGGCACACTGCCTCAGGAAATAAATTTGGCAATTTCCAGTGGAGGTGCGCGATAGCACCGTGTCATGTTGACCAGGCTCTGCGATGCAGGCCGTGGAACGTTGAGGTTAAATTGCCTGGCGGGGCGACTTCCAGTGAAGGTCCGCAATACCTCCACGGCACGGAGGGAGTGCTCCGTGATACACTCCGTGCCACGTTGCTTGTTATTCTGGAAAAAATTCTTAATAGTATAAATAGCACACTTAGGTTTTATTTTAAACATTCTGACTTGGTTGAGCAAGAACGTGGGTAACGGGCAGTTGAGGGGACGAAAATTCTAGGGTTCTTCTTTGTCTCTTTCTCTTTTATCTCAATTGTTTGTATAAATTCTACTTATTTGATGATGTTAAATGAACAAATGAGTGGCTAAATTCACTTCTTGCTGAGGTTATGAATTCTACTTATTTCATGGGCCCGTTCCCACCGTCATTTGGTAAATGTTACATCTTGGTGGTTGTTGATTATGTATCAAAGTGGGTTGAAGCAACAACTTGCCCCAGGAATGACAACAAGGTGGTAACAAAATTTTTGGAAAAGCACATTTTCACCAGGTTTGGGACACCCCGAGCAATTATCAGTGATGGAGGGGCTCATTTCATAAATGCAAGTTTCAAGAATTTGCTAGCTAAGTATGGGGTGCACCACAAGGTAGCAACAACATATCATCCCCAAACTAGTGAGCAAGTGGAGGTGTCGAACAGAGAAGTAAATAAGATTCTACAAAAGACAGTGAATGCACAACGTAGTGATTGGTCAAGCAAACTCGACGATGCGTTGTAGGTTTATAGAACTGCGTACAAGACACCAATTGGGGCTTCTTCGTACAAATTGGTCTATGGAAAGGCGTGTCATCTGCCTGTGGAGCTAGAACACCGAGCTTTCTGGGCCGTAAGGAAATTGAACATCGATCTAGAGGTAGCTGGTAAGAAGAGGCTGATGCAACTCAGCGAACTTGATGAGTTTCGTAGGCATGCTTATGAAAGTGCCAAGTGCTACAAAAAGAAAACAAAGAGGTGGCACGATAAGCATATGGTGCATCGGATCTTTGAGCCAGGGCCGAAAGTATTGCTATTCAATTCAAGATTGAGGCTTTTTCCAGGAAAATTGCGGTCAAAATGGTCAGGGCCATTTGAGGTGGTAAGAATGACCCCGCATGGGGCGGTGGAGTTGTGGCAAGAAGATAGAAGTGCCACGTTCTTAGTAAATGGGCAGCGATGTAAGCATTATTGGGGTGAGGACGTTATTCGAGAGAAGACGTCCATCACTCTAAAGGATGACTGAGCATTGAAGACGTCGAGCCGCGATGGTAAATCAGGCGCTGCACGGGAGGCAACCCGTGAAATTTTTGTAATAGATAAGTAGAAATATTTGAAAAAAAAACAAAAAGAAACAAAAAGAAAAAGAGAAAAAGAAAAAAACATAATAAAAATTATGTTTGCATTGAAAGCTACAAATTCTAACCAATTTCTTGTGGTGAAGTGATTTTCAGGCGGGACGGAGGGCAAAAATGTAAAGAAACGCAAAGGAAAAAATCGAGGTGAGAAAAATAAAAATTGACACATTACAGTGAGCCTACACGATGGCTCCGTTTCACGGAGGGGGTGCTCCGCGTTACCCTCTGTGACATGTTGAAGAGTGTTCCAAATTTTTTATAAATCCAAAACACTGGCGCGATGGCTCCGTGTCACGGACGGGGTGCTCCGCGTTACCCTCTATGACACGTTGAGTGTTATTTCGCGTTGGGTCACACTGGGTCGCCGGGTAACCCGCGCGAAATATCACTTTAAAACCCAAATTTCCCTCAATTTCTTCATTATTTTCCCTTTCCTCCGCGACCAACACCCCAAATTCCCTTCTCCCCCAACGTGACACAGACCTAGGCATCAATTTTTTTCATGTTTTCTTCAATTTCATCGGATTAAAGGTATGTTCTTAAACTTTACCTCATTGTTTCTTGAATTTTCAATTCTTGAACATGTGTAGTGATTGAAACTTGCCCTAAGTGAAAATTAAGCTTGAATTCATTTAATTTATGATTGATTGATGTTCATAGTATTGTTGTGAGTATATGAACTTGATGAATGCATGTGTTATTGATTTTTTGCAAAATTGTTAGCTAGGATTGGAATTTGAATATGAAGAAGACTAAAATTGTTTGAAATGTTGAACAAAATTTAGTTGTGTATGTTGGGTGAATTGAATTATGTTGTGATATGCTATGTAGATAAGGGGTTTTCGGGAGAATGAAATTGGTGAATTGCATAGGGTGTTGAGAACAAAAAATTGGCTAAGTGCTATGATGGTGGAAGTGAATCGTTGGCAATAATTTTATTCATTGTACGAAGTCTGAGTAGTACATAGGAATTGTTCCATTGATTTATATGAATGCACTAAGCCAGTTGAATGTTAAGAATGAGAAAAATCATGAATGTCTTGTCGAATTGTTTTGATTGTGGCTAATGACTAAGTGTGGGGTGACCTAATTAAACCCAACCTTAGTTGAAGCTAATTGTGACTTGAATAACATTGGGATTGTATGTTCGATTGTACAGGAACAATGTCAGGCAGGAAAGACAAGGGAAAGGGCGCATCCATATCGGGCACCGGCAGAAAAAGAATAAGATTGGGAACAATAGTTCCAGAAGCACCAGTGGTTCCGAGAGGCCAACGCCGACAATACGGAACCCGATGGGTGACTAATGAAGGGAAGAAATGGTATGCAAAACACAAAGAAACCAAATACTTCCCGGAAGAGCATATAGCAAAGGAGCCGCCGGCATAGGAATTCTCGCGGATCGTACACCGGATTGACACCGCTGGGCTGAACTTCATCTTCGAAGAGCCTAGGGAGTGCAATCTCCATCTCATTCGAGAGTTCTATGTCAATTGGAACTCGACCCTCCGCAGTCACACTGTCAAGATCAGGGGGCAGGTTGTCACTTCTGAGCCCCATCACCTGAATGCTATCCTGGGGGCGCGGGACACAGACGCCCATGTCCTTCGGCAGCTGAACATCACTCCACCTTATGCGGACATCAGACGCACTCTATGTGGAGCCCATTCGACAACAAGGTGGAGCAGGCACAAGGAGCGGGGCAACCACCTGACACTACCCTACTCGCATATGAACAGGGAAGCCAGGATCTTGCTTAAAATTGTGTGCTCATGCTTGATCCCGGGGTGCACATGACAGATGTCACCCGAGACCGAGTCTTCTTGGTGTATGCCTTGATGAAGGGGCTTGAAATAAATGTGGGGGCGGTGATCATCTCCGCCATGAAGAGAACCCGACAGCATCAGGGGCACAAATACGGGTTCGGTGGTTTACTTACCACGTTCCTGAGGGGCCAATCGAGGAGGAGGCCCTGGATTACATCCCACAGATTGACAGGCATGCCTTGGATGTCACCAAAACCAGGGCACCTGACACTACTCATGGGCCGGTGCTCACACTAGCCGAGCAACATGCTCAGGATGATTAGTATATGGCCCGCATGTACGGGATTCAGATGTTGCAGTTATGTATTGGTGGGAGGCCTGCAACGGAGGATGAGCTATGGCAGCTCGAGCTGGATTACCCATTCGGCGAGAATGCCCGAGCTCTATGCAGAGTGGGGCCCGCATTTGTAGAGCCTGTATATGATGACGTCCCCACCGATGAGGAGACATGACGGGAGGACTCAAATGTTGAGTCAGATGAGGACAGTGGGGGCGATTGTAATATGGGAGATGAGGCAATGACACCTGATGAAGAAGTTGAATACTTCGATTGATCAAGGAGTTTCACCACCCACCTTTGTGATATGTTGAATTTTGTGAACACTGGGGACAGTGTTCGATTTAAGTGTTGGGTGGAAGTAGATAGGTGCCAGTGCTTCGTTTTTCTTTATGTTTATGTTTTGTTGTTGTGCCTGTGAAAAATGTGACCCTGTGACTTTGTGTTATGTGTTCTGTAATTTAGTGGTGTTGTAATGAATGTTAAGCTTATGTGTGCTTTGTTGAGTTGTTGGTTGTTGTGTAAATATTTTTGTTTTCTATCAAAATTATCGAAATTTTTAAATTTTTTTGTTAAATTTCTTTTATGTTGGGTTTCTCGGCCTTTGTTTTCGGTACTTTTACTGAGAATAGTCCCATTGAACCGAAGTCGTATATAGTGACCATTCCCTATGATGGATGGATGACGACCGTCTTGAGGGAAATGTAGTCGATATGAGTAGTCTTTTTCTTTCGTTTCTTTCTTTTGTTTGTGTCCTAAACGTGTCGCTACTTAATGGTTCGGAATTCTTGTTACGTGTTGTACATGATATTAAGTTTCAAAGGTGATTCATATCAAAGCATGCAAATGTGTAAACATGTTGAGATACCTAGGCCATAGAGTTCGATTCGGTGTGATCGAGGCTTAATAGTGAATTCTTGTAATTAGCTGATTGAAGAGTCTGTGAATATGTCTTGAGTTGAGCATGTGCATTGAGTGTGAGGTGAGGGTTCAATTATTCCATGCTATTGTGAAGTGTCTAGAACTTGCCTGGTGTGTGTACGAAACGAAATGAAGGATGTGTATTGTAGGAAAGGATGTAGGCATTTCTTTGGTTAAACCGAAAGTTTCTCCATTATCATACCTACCTTGAATATACATCCTAGTTAACCCCATTGAGCCTTTAGCCTATTTTTTTCTTTCTTTGAAGAGGTACAAACCGAGCTTAATCCCTTCTTTCCATTAGCCGTGAATTTGATCCAAAACTCTTAAGAGCTCAAGAAAAATAATTTTCCGAGAGAGCAAAGGAGTGAGAATTGCGAAAAGGAAAGAAAAGTGGAAGTGGTGAAAGTTAAAGAAAAGGTCAAAGGTGCACTTGCTGAAATTAAATAAACTAAATATGTATAACTAATCTTTGCTAGTAAGTCGAGTGTTCTTAAAGAAATGGGAACAAGAACAATGAAAAAATTCTTCAAGAATGGGAGGATGAAGGAAGAAAAAAATGACCGTAATGATGGTGGGGTGTATTGAAAAGCGCTTAAGGAAGCTAGTTGCTATTATTTGTTAGCCCAGTATTTTCTAGTTCCTTAGCTTACATTACAACCCGTTAAATCCTACGTGATCTTACATCACTCGTCCTTATATTAGTGTAGTAATAAACTAGAGGCAAGCCTATGGTTCATGACATGATGCATGTGAATTCCTTGGGAGAGAGAGCGAAATTGTATTCATATACCCCGACATGTAGTGCTTTGGAAATCATATGATAGCAAAGCGGGTAGTTTTCTTGTTTTGTGAGGTCACATGCTTGACGAGAGATTAATTTCGTGTCAAATGTCTTGATCAGTTGTTTTGCATGAGTTTGCCAAGATCGAGAATTGATTCATGAGCTTAGGAGGTCTTAATGTGATGTACTTCATTGTATTGATGAGACTATGCATGTTTTCTTGATGATTTTCTATACTAAATAATCGGTATAGTTGTAGCTTGAATTGTTGAGCCAAAGTAGCTATTCGTGAGTGTCAATTGCATGAGATGTGAGAATATTATTCGAGGACGAACAAGAGTTTAAGTGTGGTGTAAGTTATCTTTTCGACTTGTTTGTATATCATTATTGTGTACATTATCATGTGATTTGTAGTTAAATGTGAATTTATACTAACCAACATGATTAGTGTTGTTTTGCAGGTAAAATGGAATGTTTGGAAGCAAGGATACATGTTGGTAAAATCGGGAATGGACTTGGAAATAAGAAGTGAAAAAGGACATGGATGATCAGCAAAAACAATGGCTCCGCAATGGAGCCATGTCACGTTGCCATCGCGGAGGCACTCTGCCTCAGAGGAAATAAATTTGGCCATTTCCAGTGGAGGTGTGCGATAGCACCGTGTCACGTTGGCCAAGCTCCGCGATGTAGGGCGTGGCACGTTGAGGTTAAATTGCCTGGGGTGCCAACTTCTAGTGAAGGTCTGCGATACCTCCGTGGCACAGAGGGAGTGCTCCGCGGTACACTCCGTGCCACGTTGCTTGTTATTCAGGAAAAAATTCTCAATAGTATAAATAGCACACTTAGGTTTTATTTTAAACATTCTGACTTGGTTGAGTAAGAACGTGGGTTACAGGCAGTTTAGGGGACAAAAATTCTAGGGTTCTTCTCTATCTCTTTCTATTTTATATCAATTATTTGTATGAATTCTACTTATTTGATGATGTTAAATCAACAAATGAATGGCTAAATTCACTTCTTGCTGAGGTTAACAACAATTGTAGTGGAATGTTGTCACGCCCCGCCTTGGGGGGTATGACTGGCACCTGGTGCCCTAGTAGGACCTAGACTGCTAACTAGTGAGCCTAAGCACATCTGGTGCCTGGCTAGCTCTAACTCAGATACATGGAAAAAATGGGCTATATAACGGCTGTAAACACAGCCTCCGACCGACTGGGCCTATAGCCACATGTATAAACTTCAGCTAACCAGAAACATACTTACAAAGGGGGAAACCTATGCGGGCCGACAAGGCCACCATGTTGTCTAGTTATCTGTAACTCAACAATAGCATACTGAATAACTACGCGATCGGAAAGGTCACCACTACTATCATACTATGGCCCCACACGGCCAACATAATCAACAATGCTAAACAGCTAAGAAAAATGCACGGCCTCACACGACCGGCACAACTAACCACAGGGAAATATATACAGACTGCAAGCCTCTAGGAATACTGATAAGATGGTCAGGATAGGGCCCCGACCTACCCGTACTATACAACAAAAGAAAATGAAATACACCTTTGAATATCAAGCTTCGGATGAAAAGAGCTGATGACTCTACGCTGGCTAGGATCACGAGGGATCGGCTCCTCGTCTATGAGTACCTGTAGGCAAGTAATGCAGCACCCCAAAAGGGCGTCAATACCACTGGTACCGAGTATGCAAAGCAACTAAACATAACTAAATACAAATAACATAACTAGCAATTCTGAATAGCAGAAGGTAACTAAATCTGTAAGAACTGATATGAACTGAATCACACTTTCTGTGTTGTGATAGGGCAGGAGCATACCAGTAGACGCGGCGGTCTGCTGTCTATTAACTAATATATAGCACATAAATACATACATATATATATATATATATATACATATATATATATATATATATAGCAAACAAGAGCCAATACCAACCCCCATAAGCCGGATGGCGCCAAGCAAGCAAACAATCTATATACCCCTACCCGGGTCAAAACCAGCAAAAAATAAGTCACTCCACTCATCTGCTAACTACGAGCACCTCTGCCGGCCCCCTGGGTCTCCGGCTCGGGCCATAGCCTTCGATATAAATAACTGTGTCTGTGTCCAGAGGACTCCTATATTGTATCTGTAACTATAACTGTATCTGAATCTGTTCCCTAGGCGCTTGCGCACAACAGGGCTATCTGTACTGTAATGCTGATCAGCCTGATATGGGGAAAGCTTCATCCAATCTTCGTCCAAACTGGCAAAGGCATGCCACTCCTTGGAATGACGTAAACCCACCCGCTCAGTGGGCGACGCAGTTACCAACCCAGGGGCGGCAAGGACGCTCAAAAGGGTGCCCTCACGACAAAACCAAGTCTCAACAAACAATAAGCACATATATAGCAAGCATGTTTAAACTGAAAAATACTATCTGAATTCTGATTTCTTATTCTGATCTCTTTCTGTATTATACTGATTCTCATACTGCTTTATACTGAATCTGTGATCTTTATCTAACTGCATGGCTAATCTGTAGCCAAGATACTATCTAACTGTATGGCTATACTGTAGCAAAGATATCATCTATCTGTATGGCTAATTTGTAGCCAAGATACTATCTGACTGTCTGATTTTATTTTACTAACTCTTATTCTGAATATTTGTCATATTATTCTAGAAACATGCTTGGTAATCACATAGTGGACTATATTGAGTCTGGAATGCTAACTTTCCATTTTGGCGCATGCTTTACTAACTTTCGGACTGAGTATGATATAACAACGCAAACCAGATTTACTGAACATGCACAATACTCAATAATCAAGTCCGAGAATTCTACTACGGAGTTTAGTATGCTATACAATGCTAAAACTACTTACTTGCCAAAGAAACTGGCTTTACATACCTTATCCTCAATTTATCCGACTAACGGATGAAGCTCGGTCAGTACTCCAGCTATTTCTCCCAACTGCATTTACATATATGTCAAATAGAACTAGATACACCAATATTCTAAAAGAAAACGTCACTTTTGATATATTTATAGCCTAAACTTTCGCTTATCGAAAGACGATAAAAAACATGCTATTTCTCAAAAATCCAGAAGGGAGAAATACTCACTTTAGGGCTAGGAGTATATTGACACTAGTTTGGAGCAATTCCACTTACCTTAGTTCGGTAGCACGACGATTCATTGGCCAAATTTCGCGAAACTAAATCCGTAGGAATGCTCCTCACTGCTTAATACCTCGGTATCTGGAGGTAATCTGAGTTTGGACCGCGTTTGATGGCGTAATCGGATGAATAATGGTAAGGAATCTTCGTTCTCCCCTGTTCCCCTATGTTTTCTTCTAGAAATTATAAGAATTTTATGAAATCAACCAAAGTGAGGGGTTTATATACTTGGGACTGGACAGGGCCAACGTGTCACGGAGCCAACGAGGAGCGTGACTTGTTGCCATCGCGGAGGGGCTCTGCTCCGGCTCCTCCCGCGATGGTTCGACAGGTTTCTCATCCGGTCTTTCCCCGGGCCTTTTTCTAGCATGTATGGCTTTCAAATACTCATAACCAACACGCGAATAGGCCATTTATGTGTTGGGAATTTTACAGGGTATAACATTCTCCCCCCCCCCTTAAGAACATTCATCCTCGAATGTAAACTTCTATCTAGAGGACTTCTCAACTTACTCAACTTGTTTGTAGAAAAATTTCGGCAGAGATTCCCCTGTAATATGGACTATCCCAAAAACCTGAAATGCAAAAAAGTCCCATACAGGTACTCCACACAATACTATAGTATTTAAATGATAGATTAAAATAGATCTTCTCATTTATATATATATATATTATAAGGCACTACATAAGATAATAATAGTAACATACATGTCGCCTAACTAGGCTTGAAATAAATGATGGTATCCGATCTTCATATCTTCCTCCGCCTCCCAAGTCATATCCTCTCGGTTCCGGTTACGCCACAATACCTTGACAGACGCAATATCTTTAGTTCTCAATCTACGAATCTGTCTGTCTACGATGGCTACTGGAACCTTTTCTTAGGCCAGCTCTTCCGCAACCTAGATATCTTGGACTAGGACTGCTCTGGATGGGTCTCCTATGCATTTTCTCAACATAGATACATGAAAGACTGGATGAACGGATTCCAATTCTGGAGGCAAGTTCAACTCATATGCTACTCGGCCTATCCTTCGACGAATCTGATAAGGCCCAACAAATCTCGTACTGAGCTTACCTTTCTTGCCGAATCTCATCACTCCTTTCATCGGAGATACTTTCAGAAGTACCCAGTCATTCACATAAACTTCCAGGTCTCTGCTCTGCACATCAGCATATGATTTCTAGAGGCTCTGTGCAGTCAGTAGGCGTTCTCTGATAAGCTTTACCTTCTCCTCTGACTGTTGAATGATGTCTTGCCCAATCAACGAGGATTCTCCCACTTCAAACCAGCCAACTGGAGATCTGCATTTTCGCCCATATAATGCTTCGAAGGGTGCCATCTGGATGGCTGAGTGATAGCTATTATTATAAGAAAATTCAATTAACGGCAAATGCTCATCCCAACTACCTCCAAAATCTAGCACACACGCTCGCAGCATGTCCTCGAGCGTCTGAATAGTGCGCTCAGCCTGTCCATCTGTCTGAGGGTGGAATGCTGTGCTCAAATTAATCTGCGTTCCCAGACCCTTCTGGAACGACTGCCAAAATCTAGCTGTAAACTGTGCTCCTCTGTCTGAAATAATAGATACTGGCACTCCATGTAATCTAACTATTTCTCTGATATATAATTCGGCATAATCCTCGGTCGAAAAGGTAGCTTTCACTGGCAGGAAATGAGCAGATTTTGTCAGCCTGTCAACTATTACCCAAATAGAATCGTGTCTATGTCTGGTACGGGGTAATCCTACCACAAAATCCATATTCACTGCTTCCCATTTCTAGAGAGGCACAGCTATGTCCTGAGTTAACCCGCCTGGTTTCTAGTGTTCCGCTTTTACTTATTGGCAATTAGGACACTGGGCTACAAATTCGGCAATTTCTCTTTTCATTCCTAGCCACCAATAATTCTCCTTGATATCATGGTATATTTTTGTCGCGCCTGGGTGGAGAGAATTGCGGGCATAATGTAACTCATTCATAATCTGCTGGCGGAGCCCTGAAATATCTGGAACACAGGGGCGGCCTTTATGTAACAACACTTCTTCCTCAGTTATCTGAAAATCTGGCGCATTACCCTGCTGGATTCTGTCTTTAAGCTGGATCAGGTCAGGATCCTCATACTGCCGTTCTTTTACTTCCACAACTAATGATTACATGGCGGTATTCTGAATTACCGCTCTATTGTCCTCTGTGTCTGCTATGCGAACGGCTAGGCTGGCTATTTGATGTATCTCCCTGTTCAACTCCCGTTGCTCGGGCTACAAATATGTCAAACTTCCCATGGATTTACAGCTGAGAGCATCTGCTACTATGTTGGCTTTTCCGGGATGATACAGAATATCCAAATCATAATCTTTTAATAGCTCCAACCAGTGACGCTGTCGCAGATTCAACTCCCTCTGGGTGATGATATACTGAAGGCTCTTATGATCTGTGAAAATATCCACATGGACGCCATACAAGTAATGTCTCCATATCTTTAAGGCGTGGATCACTGCAACTAACTCCAGGTCGTGGGTAGGGTAATTCTTTTCGTGTTTCCTCAAGTGTCTGGAAGAATACGCAATCACCTTACCATGTTGCATCAACAAACAACCCAACTCAACGCCTGATGCGTCGGAATACACTAAATAACCTTATGTACCTTCCGGCAATGCTAACACTGGGGCGGAGGTTAATCTGTCTTTTAACTCCTGGAAGCTCTGCTCACATGCCTCTGTCCACTGAAACTTTATTTCTTTCTGCGCCAGTTTGGTCAGAGGTGCCGCTATAGAAGAGAATTCCTCAACAAATCTCCTATAATATCTCGCTAACCCCATAAAACTGCGGACTTTGGTAGGAGTGGTAGGCCTAGGCTAGGTTTTAACTGCTGCTATCTTCTGCGTGTCAACCTGTATACCAGCATCCGACACAATATGCCCCAAGAAGGCTACTAAGTTCAGCCAAAATTCACACTTGGAGAACTTACCATATAATTGACGGTCCCTGAGAATCTGGAGCACTATCCGTAAATGAGCCTGGTGATCTGCTTCAGAGTGAGAATACACCAAAATATCATCAATAAACACTATCACAAATAGGTCCAGGTATGGTCTAAAAATGCTATTCATCAGGTCCATGAATATTGTTGGGGCATTCGTCAACCCAAAGGACATAACTAAGAATTCAAAGTGTCTATATCGGGTCCTGAAAGCCGTTTTGGGAATGTCTCTTTCACGAACTCGAACCTGATGATATCCGGACTGCAAGTCAATCTTGGAGAAATATCTGCCCCCCTACAACTGATAAAACAAATCATCTATTCTGGGAAGCGGATACTTATTCTTTACTGTAACTTTATTCAGCTGCCGGTAATCTGTACACATGCGGAGCGAGCCATACTTCTTTCTCACAAATAGAACTGGCGCACCCCACGGTGCAGTAGTCGGCCATATAAAACCCTTATCTAGCAGGTCCTTCAGCTGCTCCTTTAATTCTTTGAGTTCAGTAGGAGCCATGCGATACGGAGGAATTGATATAGGCTGAGTACCTGGTAGCAAGTCAATTGCAAAATCTATCTCCCTTTCTGGGGGAATACCAGGTATCTCGTCTGGAAATACATCAGGGAATTCATTCACCACCGGAACAGACTGAAGTGTAGGAGAATCTACCCGAACATCCTGAACCCTGACTAGGTGGTAGATACATCCCTTAGTTATCAATTTCCTCGCCTGAAGGTAGGAAATAAACTTACCTTTTGGAATAGCTGTGTTGCCTTTCCACTCTCGCACTGCCTCTCCTGGAAAGTGGAATCAGATCGTCTTGTTCCAACATTCTACGTTAGCATAGCATGGCACCAACCAATCCATACCCATGATGGCATCGAAATCAATCATTTCTAACTCTGCCAGATCTACTGTAGTCTGGCGATCAGCAACCTCTACTGTACACCCTCGATAAATTCTACTAGCTATAATGGAGTCACCGACGGGTGTAGATACTGAAAAGGGGTGTTGTAATAACTCTGGTGTGACATTAAACTTTCGGGCCACAAATAGGGTAATATATGACAGAGTGGACCCTGGATCAATCAATACATAAACAGGGTATGAGCAAATAGTCATCATACCTGTCACTACATCTGGAGACGCCTCTGAGTCCTGTCTCCCTGGTAAAGCATAGGTACGGCTTCAGCCCGTACCTGAGGTAGAGGCTCCTGATCTACCTCGGCCTCTACCTGCTAAACCTGAGGGCCTACGCCCTGCCAAGGCTGCTGGAGCTCGTGGCCCTGCAGATCCCCTGTCTTGACTATCTCTACTCTCTTGTCCCCTGGCCGGACAATCTCTCATGCGGTGCCCCTCCTACCCGCAAATATAACACCCCGAGGAGCCATATCTACAAGCTCCGATGTAAGGTCAGCCACAATTAGGGCAGGAAGGGGGTGTAAATCTGCTCTGCTCTTCCCTTCTCTGCTGCGGGGAATCTACTGTTCGAGAACCGCCACTAGACTCTGACTACCATCGACGAGCAAATCTACCTCGCTGCTTCTGTTGTGGTGGAGGTGGGGGTCTAGGGGGTCTATCTGACAATCGGGGCCTGGGTCCTCTCTGAACCTCCCTCGGTATTCCATCTGATCTGTCTCTACGGCGCTGTTCCTGATTTGTCTGTCTACTGCCCTGTTGCCGCTGTCTAAGGCCCTCAATGGTCTGGACAAAGGCCTATACTCGGGCAATATCCATATCTTCTCGTAACGTAGCCGTCATGTAGGCTTTAATATATTCCGGGTTCAGACCCATAATGAACCGGTGGACTCTAGATGGCATAGTGTCCACAAAAGCTGGAGCATAGCGGGCTAGGGAGTCAAACTGGAGGGCATATTCTTGTACACTCCTCACCCCCTGCTCCAAATGCAAAAACTGATCCATCCGGGCCTGCCGGACCTCCCATGGCAAATAACGGTCCAGGAAGACCTCCGAGAAGCTGGACCAGGTTAGAGGGGCAACATCTCTCCCTCGAGAGCTTTCCCAACTCTCATACCATAATACAGCTATGTCCCGCAACCGAAACACTGCCAGCTCAACTGATTCTATAGGGGTCACATGCATAACCCGGAAAATTCTCTACATCTAATCTAAGAAATCCTGGGGGTCCTCTACTTGATCTGACCCAGTGAACTGTGGGGGACCTAGTGCCAAAAACTCCCTGACCCTGGAACTACCTGACCCATCTGAAGGCTCTGCTGCTACAGGTGGCACTGACTGGCGCTGTGTGGCCATCATTTGTGCCAATATAACCACTGCACTCCGAACAACCTGGTCTGATGGCAAAGGTACAGGAGCTATCCGAAGCGGCGTCGTACCCAACGACTCCTGATGTGAGGGGGACTGTTGAGAGGGCTGTGATGAAGCCTCTACATCGCCCTCAGATCGGGTTGACTCTGAATGGAACTGAGGCATCCTACTGGTGCCTTCTCCTGCTGCTGTGTCTAATCTTCCGCCGATGGCAGGGTGACGCTGGTCTGCCATTCTTATCTGTACACAAAGAATATGATAAGTTTTAGGGACCCAACCCTATACTGTATCGCTCTATAGCACGACTAAATGAGCAAGAAGAGTAACCATACTATCATGCCTCGCAGCCTCCTGCCTATAGTATGTGGTGCACAACACATCCATAGAAAAGACTCTACTTAGCACGACTTGAAGACTCCCTTGGACACGACCTGCTCTTATACCAAGTTTGTCACGCCCCGCCTTGGGGGTATGACTGGCACCTGGTGCCCTAGTAGGACCTAGACTGCTAACTGGTGAGCCTAAGCACATCTGGTGCCTGGCTAGCTCTAACTCAGATTCCTGGAAAAAACGGGCTATATAACGGCTGTAAACACAGCCTCCGGCCGACTGGGCCTATAGCCACCTGTATAAAACTTCAGCTAACCAGAAACATACTTACAAAGGGGGAAACCTATGCGGGCCGACAAGGCCACCATGCTGTCTAGTTATCTGTAACTCAACAACAGCATACTGAATAACTACGTGACCGTCAAGGTCACCTCTACTATCATACTATGGCCCCACACGACCAACATAATCAACAATGCTAAATAGCTAAACAAAACGCATGGCCTCACACGACGGGCACAACTAAACACAGGGAAATATATACAGACTGCAAGCCTCTAGGAATACTGATAAGATGGTCGGGACAAGGCCCCGACCTACCCGTACTATACAACAAAAGAAAATGAAATACACCTTTGAATATCAAGCTTCAGATGACAGGAGCTGATGACTCTGCGCTGGCTAGGATCACGAGGGATCGGCTCCTTGTCTGTGAGTGCCTGCAGGCAAGTAATGCAGCGTCCCAAATGGGCGTCAGTACCATTGGTACTGAGTATGCAAAGCAACTGAACATAACTGAATACAAATAACATAACTAGCAATTCTGAATAGCAGAAGGTAACTGAATCTGTAAGAACTTATATGAACTGAATTAGACTTTCTGTGCTGTGATAGGGCAGGAGCGTACCTGTAGACACGGCGGTCTGCTATCTATTAACTAATATATATCACATAAATACATATATATATATATATAGCAAACAAGAGCCAATACCAACCCCAATAAGCCGGATGGCGCCAAGCAAGCAAACAATCTATATACCCCTACCCGGGTCAAAACCAGCCAAAAATAAGTCACTCCACTCATCTGCTAACTACGAGCACCTCTGCCGGCCCCCTGGGTCTCCGGCTCGGGCCATAGCCTCCGATATAAATAACCGTGTTTGAGTCCGGAAGACTCCTATACTGTATCTGTAACTGTAATTGTATCTGAATCTGTTCTCTAGGCGCTTGCGCACAACAGTGCTATCTATACTATAATGCTGATCAGCCTGATTTGGGGAAAGCTTCATCCCATCTTTGTCCAAACTGGCGACGGCATGCCACTCCTTAGAGTGACGTAAACCCACCCACTCAGTGAGCGACACAGTTACCAACCTAGGGGCGGCGAGGACGCTCAAAAGGGTGCCCTCACGACACAACCAAGTCTTAACAAACAATAAGCACATATATAGCAAGCATGTTTAAACTGAAAAATACTATCTAAATTCTGATTTCTTATTCTGATCTCTTTCTGTAATATACTGATTCTCATACTGCTTTATACTGAATTTGTGATCTTTATCTAACTGCATGGCTAATCTGTAGCCAATATACTATCTAACTGTATGGCTATACTGTAGCCAAGATATCATCTGTCTTTATGGCTAATCTGTAGCCAAGATACTATCTGACTGTCTGATTTTACTTTACTAACTCTTATTCTGAATATCGGTCATATTATTCTAGAAACATGCTTGCTAATCACATACTGGGCTATACCGAGTCTGGAATGCTAACTTGCCATTTTACCGCATGCTTTACTAACTTTTGGACTGAGTACGATATAACAACGCAAACCAGATTTATTGAACTTGAACAATACTCAATAATCAACTGCAGAAATTCTACTACGGAGTTTACTGTGCTATACAATGCTAAAACTACTAACTTGCCGAAGAAACTGGCTTTACATACCTTAACCTCGGTTTATCCTACTAACGGACGAAGCTCGGTCAGTACTCCAGCTATTTCTCCCAACTGCATTTACATATATGTCAATTAGAACTAAATACACCAATATTCTGAAAGAAAACATCACTTTCGGTATATTTATAGCCTAAACTTTGGCTTATCAAAAGACTATCAAAAACTTGCTATTTCACGAAAGTCCAGAAGGGCGAAATACTCACTTTAGGGCTAGGAGTATATTGACACTAGTTTGGAGCAATTCCACTTACCTTAGTTCAGTAGCACGACGATTCGCCGGCCAAATTTCATGAAACTAAATCCGTAGGAATGTTCCTCACTGCTTAATACCTCGGTATATGGAGTTAATCTGAGTTTGGACCACGTTTGACAGCGTAATCGGACGAATATTGTTAAGGAATCTTTGTTCTCCCCTGTTCCCCTACTTTTTCTTCTAGAAATTATAAGAATTTTATGAAATAAACCGAAGTGAGGGGTTAATATACTTGGGCCTGGACAGGGCTAACGTGTCATGGAGCCAACGCGGAGGCTCCCCCTCTGTGACACATTGCCATCGCGGAGGCGCTCTGCCCCGGCTCCTCCCGCGATGGTTCGACGAGTTTCTCGTCCGGTCTTTTCCTGGGCCTTTTTCTAGCATGTATGGCTTTCAAATACTCTTAACCAACACGCGAATAGGCCATCTATGTGTTGGGAATTTTACGGGTTATAACATTGTAATTGTTAATCATTTCAGTTTTCATCTTTTCTTCAATGGTTATTCTATCAATTCTTGTTTTACTGCATTAATGTTTGGCCAATGTTAATGTATATCTAAAAAATCCAATTTTTATTTTGAAAAGGAAATAAATTGGAAAGATGTGAATTGGTAGGATATGATCTCTTCTTAGTTTAGAAAATTGAGAATTGATTTATATTCAGAATAGAAATATATCTGAAAGTCTTATTAGTCAATTAAGGAATCGGGAATGTATGGCTAGAACATGAAATTCTTTTATCACAGAAATGTAGATTAGGACTTATGATTCTTAAGTTGGATAGGAGTTGAAAGTTCCAATCTATAGGCAATAATTCTTGACAAGCAACCGAAGGAAAGATTAACTGAATTGTATTGATAAATTAATTCCCTGCATGTTCGTTTTAACCTCAGGTTGCTCATTACTATTGTTCAGACTCACTTTATAATTTTGCCTTAGATTCCTATTAATTAGTAAACTCAAATTCTCAAAATATTATTTATTTGGTTGTCTGTATTCTTAAAGATATAGTTGATTAACACTTAAGTTAATTAGTACCATAGCTCAGTCCCTGTGGGATCGATACTTGGCTTTACTTAAGCTACTTTACTGCTTGTTTGACCACGTGCACTTGCGTGTAGTCACCACAGAAGCCGAACACATGTTCTAAGAGTAAGGTTTGACTCATTGTTGAACTTTGCTATAAATGTAATATTTCATTTTTGAGTCAGTTATGGTGTTACGAAACTATGCATGGTCATACTATGAAGATATTATGATTTAAGAATGAGTACATGTAATTATTTTCTCTCAAATTTGAAAGCTTATGATATGTTATCAAATGTTATAAATGATTTATTTTACTTAAGCGGTTGTACTTACCTTGCATACTCGGTACATTCCACGTACTTACCGCATACTTTCTATGCTACATTATTTCATGATGCATAATCTGTTTTCTAGGTTCAGCCCCATCATAATCGCTTATCAGAGTTAGCACCTGCGTGAGTGGTGAGTCCTCATCTTTCGAGGACTAGACTTTTAGTTTCATGTCATATTTTAATTTCATGTTTTGTGGAGTTAGTTGGGGTCTTGTCCTGTCAACTCATCTAGGTTAGAGGCTTTCAAACTTATGTATGTATAGCTTCGGATATTATTCTGATGTGGTGTGGTATGAGACTTCCGCTGAGTTATAATTATGTTTTCTTCATGTTTATTGAATGAGTTAGTTGAATGCTTATACCATGGGTCGACTTGAGGTCTCTCGGTGTCGCTTGTCCCCTTTCTACGATCCAGGCGTCCATTCGAATCATGACACCTTGTCCCGTGGTGCGATCCAGGCCTCCGCTCGGGTCATGAAAAGTGACCAAAATAGGAAGTCCTTTCCCCTTTTTTAATTTTCATGTATATATTAGGGATGATGTAAATCTTTTAGTTGGTGGTGGGTTGAGTGTTGTGGTTTTTGATGAAGTTGTGCCCCTGTCGGGCTTATCTTTGATGAATTTTTAATGCCCTTGTTGGGCTTGTTAATTGCTGGGCTGGAAGCCTTTTTCTGGCTTAAAATGAAATAAAATGAAAGGATGTTAGTGCATGAATGAGTCCTTGATTTAATTTCCATATGTTGAATTGTGATCCAAATTTTGATTGTCGCCTTTGTAAATAGTAGATAGTAATTAAACTCCAAGGATTTTCTTCATACCGCGATTCACTTTCAAGGAGAATTTTTTTTTTCTTTTTTTTCTTTTCTTTTTTGTTGTCGAATTGGGTTGACATTTCTCAATGATAGATTGTAAGGCCACTCTCTTAACGGAAAATGCTATGTCTTTCTTTGTGTCTTTTGTGTAAATGTTTCTTAGAGGTACCAACAAAAAATTTTGTGTGGCATGAAAAATTGAAAATGGGCATTTGAAATGGGAAATGTAGCATTCTTTTGTCATAAATTACATATTCCCTATTTGCTTGTGAATTTGCATGCTCTGATGTCTTGAATGAAAATCTTGTGATAATAATGACTTGTGTAAACTCTTTGGGTATAATGTGTTCTAAGGATTTTTAAATGAATCTCATGCATCTCTTCTTATCTAGAATATGCCCTAAGTGTGACTCAAGGAAAAATCCTAGATGTAGCTGCACTTAGAGCATGATTTTAATCATTTAGTTGATTAGTCACTTCACTCAAAATAACCTCAAAAATTGTCTTCTCTTGCTAGCCAATATTGAGCCTTTGGACTATTTATTCTTGGAAACCACATTACCAGCCAATGTCCCTTTTGTAACCTTCTTCTTGGCACCCATCCTCCCTAATTGTTGGTGATGAATGAATGGAAATAATGGGGGATTGAAGCCCAATACATAGGAAGAGAAAAGGAAATGAATGAGAAAGTGGCGAAAATCCTAAGTTTGAGGGTTCAAAAAAAAGGGAAATTTGATGAGCCTAAATGTAAGGTAGCACCAAATTATGATCAAAAGGAATGAAGTGATGGGTTGGGAAACCTTAAATTACCAAAAGTGAAAAAGAATAGCGAAATGGCGTTATCTCTTATTGATACAAGGATTAATGTGAGAGCCAAAAGAGCTACAAGGAAGGCCTCTGATAAATAAATGATGAAGATGGATGAAAAAGGAGGAATAAAGTGAAGTGATCTAAACACTTGGATGGGGAGGATAAAAGTGTTCACATAAGACATTAGGGAAGTTGTAGTCACTAGAGCTTAATATTTGCCCAACCATTACCCCTAGCCTTAATTATGACCCACAAGTCCTAATTGATTTTGAGTGTAGTTGCTCTACATAAGTGGAGAATTACATGAAGGGAAAGCCTATGGGTCAAGTTGTGTGCATGGAGATTTCTTTTATAAGAGTGAGTGTGATCATATTCTTCTATAATCCCTTATTTGTTCATAATTTATGATAAAGAAATGGAATTCGCTCTTGCAGTGAGTGGCATCACTCCCTTTTGAGAACATACTTGAATTGAGGTAAAGGTGTGATTGAGGCATGAGCAATGTGAGTTCCAAGGCAAACTTTGAATATGAAATGATTATGATTTGAGATTCTATATGTATTTTATTGGATAAAGTATGCCCTTGTTTTGCAAAATGAATGTAGTTTTGAATCATGCCTATGAATTGTGGTTGCCACTTGAAACTTTTCCACATTTTCAGGGGGAATTGCTTCTCTTTTTCTATGAGTTGGTGAGCATTTTTTCATTCTCATAGATTAAATGGTCATTGATGCATGGACACTATGGAGCAACATGCTATTCCATTTTCTCAAGTGATACGAATTGCATCACTTGAGGAAGGTTGAAGTTTGGGGGTCTAATGAGTTGGTAATTTACCAACTCATTAGGCTCTTAAGCATAAGTTTTAGCTTAGTTTTCAAGTATTTTAGTTGGATTTTATGTCCTTTTTCCTTTGGATGTTCCAGGTACCTAATATTAAGATAAGGATCATGAAATTGAGAAAAGAGGAAATTCAGGTTGAAACAGGCACTCCACCAGAGGACACCGGCGAAACGCCGGCTGACCACAGGTATCCACTAGAGTGAAGAACAAATGCAATCGGCGGTTAACGGAATTGCATCCGGCGAACCGCCATTGCCAAATACCAAACTGCACTAGAATTCACTGGACACTAGCCTCAAACAATCGATAGCACGCAAATGGACACCGGACTGCCGGTGACTCGCAAGTGAAAGACGCCTAAAAAGGGAAAAAACATCTAGCCCTGAAAAAGAGGAGAATGTTATGACCTACTTTTGTTAATCTTCTAGAAAAAGTTCTCTAAACACAGTATTGAATATTCCCATTACTTTTGAGAGAGAGAGAACTCCCTTGGAGAAAAGAAGAAATATTTGAGTTTTACTTTTCCATCTTCATCTTCTTCAGCAAGGTATAACCACCATTGTAGAGATACTTTGAGCTTGATTTTTATTACTCTTATTGATGAAATTATTGAGTTTATTGATAAATATGCTCTTGTGTTTCTCATTTATAAGTAACTAAATCTATAGCTAGAGGTGCGTGACGATGGGTGTTTTATTTTATTGGGTATTGCTAGATTTGTATTTTTATTACTTAATTAGTGCAAATCTATTAAATTCTCCTCAAATTATAGTCGATTTTTCATAGTCACAAATACGGGTATTGTTTTATTACTTGATTTTTTGCTTGAAAAAGAAGAATTAAGTAACGGGGGAGAACTTAATAGTGGATTGGGATTTCACTATATGGGGTGGGGCTAGAAATAGCCAAAACCCTTGATCATATACCTTAAGAGGTTAATCGCAAGAAATAGCTCAGCCTTAACCCAAACCACATTGGAATAGTTGAATTGCTCCTTGAGGTTTGAAAGGACTAGAGGATAAGGCTCCCAAGTGGTTGAAAAACATTGGGCTCCATCATTTTCCAAGGTTATTTAAACATATAAGTAATAACATAATTTTCTAGCAGATCCCAATTTGATTGACGTCCCATCTACACCACCTCTGGCCTTTGCTCATTATTGTTTCTCCATTTTGGTTATCTTGCTCTCTTGGTTTGCTGACTTTAGAGTCCACAATATTATTGCATTCCTTTCCCCAAAAATTTAATTTTACATTTTCATTGCTTGGATGCGAATCAATTCAATTCAGTAAACAACTCTTGTGTAAATCATTCTCTATTCCTTGTGGGATTCAACCCCAACACCTGTCAGGTTATTTGTTTTAATACAACAATCGCTTAAATTTTTTCTAAACAAGGAGTGTTTTTCGAGCATTTGTCAAAATGGCGTCGTTGCAGGGGAATAGCTATTGATTTCCTTGAGTTGTTTGTTAATTTTAATTGACTGAGTATCTTATTTGTTTTGATGTTGTTTTTGTTGTTGGTCATCTAGGCTGTATCCAAATGAGCCAATATTTGCAAGCGGGAGATAGTTAAACGGAACAAAACATGGAACATGAAGAGGATAACCCCTTCATGCTTGAGGTCACATGTGCCATTCACATACCAACTACGGTGGGGAATGCGGTGTTTCACGTAACTAGTACGATGTTGCACCTATTGTAGCTGAAAAGGCTCTTTGGGGGTAAATCGATTGAGGATGCAAAATGCTATTTGAGAAACTTCCTCTAGATTTGTCAACCTTTTAATATAACTAATATAAGCCAAGAGTCTATAAAGTTGAGGCTCTTCCCATTCTCCTTAACGGGAGAAGCAACTATGTGGTCAAAAGAGTTGCCTCCGGGATGCATCACCTCATAGCTAGAGTTGACAAAAGCATTTTTTGATCAATTTTCCCTCCTTCAAGGGTGTTGTAGCTATGGGATGACATTACAAACTTTAAGAAAGAGCTGAGTGAGCCTTTGTATAAAGCACTACTAAGGTTTAAGAAGAAGGTGTCTCTTTGTCCTAACCACGGTCCTCCAGCATGTTGTGTGTTCAAGATGTAGATGACTTGAGGTAGCGATTACTAATAGAAGCACACAACTCGAGGTACTCTATCCACCCGGGTGCCACTAAGATATACCTTGATCTATAGGAAATCTACTAGTAGAATGTCATGAAGAAGGATATTTCAGAGCTTATAGCTAAGTGTCTAAATTGCCAGTAGGTCAAAATTGAACACCAGAGACCTGGGGGTATGAATCAGCATATTAGCATTCCTACTTGGAAGTGGGAAGAAGTGAATACGGACTTCATCACAGGCTTACCTCGTACTCATCGAAAGCATGACTCAATTTGGGTGGTTGTAGATCAGATAACTAAGTCAACACATTTCCAACCAGTTAATACTACAAACTCAGTAGAGGATTATGCTAGACTGTATATATGGGAGTTAGTCAGACTAAATAGGGTTCCCTTGTCCATCATTTCAGATAGGGGCACTCAGTTCACCTCACACTTCTGGAAGTCATTTCAGAAAGAACTTGGTACTCAGTTTAAGATTAGTACAACTTTTGACCCACAAATAGATGGCTAGGCTTAGTGGACTATTTAGACTTTAGAGGATATGCTTAGGGCTTGCATGATCAATTTCAACGGAAGGTGGGATAATTATCTACCTTTCATTGAGTTTGGGTATAACAAAAACTACTACTCCAGTATTTAGATGGTTCTGTTCGAGGCATTATGTGGTAGGAGGTGCATCTACCATAGAGTGGTTTAAAGTTAGTGAAGCTACCTTAATAAGAGTTGATTCAGTACATGAGCCTGTGCAGAAGGTTCAGTTTATTAGGTCATGACGAAGAACAGTTCAAAGTCAACAGAAATCATATGCATATGTAAGGAGGAGAGAGTTAGAGTTTGTTGTGGATGATTGAGTATATTTGAAAATTTCACCTCGTAAAGTGGTGATGAGGTTCGAGAAGAAAGGAAAGCTCAATCCCAAATATGTTGGCCCTTACAGAATCCTAAGATGTATTGGCAATGTGGCTTATGAGTTGAATATGTGCAAAGTTAACATCGATGCATCCAATCTTACATGTGTCTCTGTTGAAGAAATGCATTGGTGAACCAACCTCAATTGTGCCTTTAGAGTGTGTTGGGGTGCAAGGTAGTCTCTCTAACAAAGAGCTCCCAGTTCAAACTATGGACCATGAGGTTCGTAAGTTGAGAAACAAGGAAGTTGTTTTAGTAAAGGTTCTCTGGAGGAATCAACTTGTGGAGGGGGCTAAATGGGAAGCCAAAGCAGATATGGTGGCTAGATACCCCCACCTTTTTCCTTCCAACTCAGCTTCAGCATCAGGTAATAAATTACCCTTCTATACTTCATTTAGTTCCTTGTCAGTTTCATGCTCATGCTTTAATCATGGTTCAGTATGCATCTCCTTATTTTTATCCTCAGTTTAGTTGTGTGCTTAAGTTCAGAGTCAGTCACACCACCAATTTTCATCCCATAGTGTCAGTTTTGGGATTGCAGCTCTTTTCCTATCTTTTCAGCTCATTTAGCCTCCATACGAGGACAAACGTCCCCAAGGGAGAGATGTTGTAATACCCCAGAAATACATGGGACTAGCCTTCAGACTTAAAATATGATCATGTTCAAAATTGGGAAAAAGTCCTAGGTGCAAGTCATAGTACGACTCATAGGTTAGTGGTACGAGCCATACCAGGACTCGTAACAGAAAGGTCAGGGAAAAAAGTATGGGTGGCTAGGAGAAACCATGACTGCGTTCCACGATTCATACCACCATAGAAAAGTTTAGAGAAGAGGTCAGGAAATTCTGGGGAAACCACGAGCCAAGGTAGGGCTCATAGTAGGCAGGTACATCGTACCATCCAATCATGATTTGAGTTTCAGAGAAATGTTCAAAAGGATTTCAGAAAGCTACAAATTATGGTAAGACCCGTAGTAAGATCTCAGGAATTGTGGTATACTTTTGTTGAAAACTTCAAAGAATGGTGTTGAGACAGCCCCCTAACCACGGAGACCAGCACGGATCGTATGAACCTGGTACAACTCGTAGGTTGAGTCGTACCACCTGACGGACAGAAATTTTAATAGAAATTTCTAGGGGTACTTTTGTAAAACCCTAAGATCCTAACTCCTAAACTACGTTATATCGGGAATATTTTGAAGGGGATTTAGGGGATTAGATCACCCTCTTTCCTCATTCTTTATAAAACACGCAGAAACTCATTGTAAGAAACTCGGACAGACTCCTTCAGGTAAGAGCTAGGGCTTCTTCTCTTTCTTAGAGTTCTAGGTGCTTTCTCAAGGATTTTCCTCAAGGTATGTAGGACATCAATAAGGATTTCCTTCCCCCTTGTGTCCCAAACTACTTTCAGATAACTTTCTATTCTAGCATTTTAGAAGATTTGAAGCTAGGGTTGTTAGTTAGTTAAGAAATTCTTAAAATGTTGACATTTCTCTGAATTTACATGATCATTCCTAGTTGAAATTTACGCCTTAGTTTTATTCATACAGAGTGCATTCTTAACCCTGATCCTTAGAATAATATTTAAATAAAACTTGCATGATTTAGAACTTAGATATGAATGCTGCATTATTATGATATTTTCATTCAAATTACGAATGTTAGTAAAGATACACAAACAGAAAGTTAATGATTTAGTATGTCAGTCTTAGAATTTTGGTCAGTACTCAGCATACTCAGCATTCTCTCAAAATTTCAACTGATCTGTTCAACACTTTGTTAGTCTTTAGAAGATACTTAATAAACTCAGTAATATCAGTTTATCAACTTATTAGTCATTCTTTAGACTGTTACAACTATTTCAGATAAAGAATCTCTAATAAGTCTTAGAACATAGTTTCTTTCAGGTCCTTAGACTATCAAAACACTTCAGAAAAGTAGTTCTGACTTAGTCCCAGGACATTAGTTTCGAGCTATCAGTATGGTTAGAAACATTTAAGATTTCCAGTGGGAGTTTTCTCAGTAACAAGTAGGCTGGGGTTTAGTGTACCCAACTTCCCAAAACTACATTGCCATTATAGGGTATTAGCCCGTATGGGCCCTACACAGTGATCACTCAGTTCAGCCACTATACCCTAGAAAGGTAAAGTTGGCTTTCTCCGATGAGGTGTATACATTAGACTTCATATCTATTTCACGTGGTAATATGTCGGTTATAGACTCTTGCACAGTACAGTTCAGTCCAGTATAGTCATGATTCTCAATTTAGTATAGATCATCAGATTTGAGTTTATTTTTGCAGTAATACAGTTCTGCTTATTATTACTCAGTATATATAAGTTTTAGTTCCTTATCGTATTCTCAATACATTCAAAGTATTGATCGCATATTTCAATATGCTATATCATTTTATGATATAGGCTCAGGTACCTAGCCTCAGCACTGCACTTAGATTCTCTTGGCAATTCTCCAGCAACTTTCAGTTGTGGGTCCTCATCTATCGAGGGCTGCAGTTCCTTTTCATTTTATTATTTTTAGTTTGGTTTCCAAATATTAGAGTTAGATGGGGCTTTGTCCCAGCAACTCATTAATTATTTTATATGGATTTCAAACAGTGTTTATAGATTGATTTTAGGTTTATCCTCTTAAATGTATATTTAGATTGTGTGTTATAAATCAGTATTTTCTTGTTGCTTTAGTAAGCTTCCTCTTATTATTATTTTCAGTTAATCAGTCTTTGTAGAAGTATGCTCTACCATGGGTTTTCATAGGGTCACTTGTGATCCTAAGTACCGTGTGGCGTCCAGGGCGTGAACTCGAGCCATGAAAAACTTTGTATCAGAGCATCAGGTTTAGAGTGTCCTAGGATGTCTGAAAGTCGGGTCAAGAAGAGTCCTTTTCATGGGTGTGAAGCATGCCACAGTTATGAGGGAGAGGCTACGAGGCATTTTGTAGGAAAAATCCCCTTTATTCATGATTCTCATCTTGCTTGGAGTTTTTGACTTTAATACGTCCTCCTAACTTCTTCTTTATTCCTTTTTAGTTGATGATGTCTCCCAATAGAGGAAATGAAAAGAGGACTGGCAATGCTAATCAGCTAGCCCCACCAACTCCAATAACCCCTCAGGATGAGGAGGTGTTGTATGCAATGTTCTAGGATGCTATTCAAATGCTGTCTTAGGCAATGACAAACCGGGTTAACCAGTAGGTCATTGTGCTAGTAAATACTAATGGGTCTGCAGCTGCTACCAGAGTCTGGGATTTTACTTGGATGAATCCACAGCATTTCACGGGTCTAAATTTTATGAGGACCTGCAGAAATTCAATGATGAGATTCAAAAGATCACTCAAATCATGGGTGTTACCCCGGTTGAAAGTGCGGATTTTTCTATTTATCAATTGAAGGGGGTGGCTCAAATTTGGTATAAGTAGTGGAATGAGGGGAGATGGGTTGGTGCTGGTCCGATGGAATGGGATAAGTTTGTGACTGCATTCCTGGATAGATTCTTTTCCTTGGGAGTTAAGGGAGGCTGCTGAGTTTATGAACTTAAGGTATAACAACATGACAATATAGGAGTACGCATAAAAGTTTACTCAACTGTCAAGGTATGCTTCGAAAATGGTTGTTGAGGTGAGGGCTCGTATGCTCAGGTTCGTGAATCGAGTCTCAGACTTGGTTGTCAAGAAGTGCAGAACTGCTATACTCATCAAAGACATAGACATCTCTAGTCTCATCATCCATGAACAACAAATAGAGGTGGAGAAATAGAAGGAGATAGAAAGGGAAAGTAAACGGTCGAGGAAAGGTTAATCTGACTATTCCCACTAGAGGTCAGGTGGTGGTAATCACCTCTAGCAGTAGCAATAGAGGCCTCCGAAACCTTCTTATGCCCTCCATATTCTATATCCCATAAGGATAGGAGGGGTGGATCATTCGGCTTCTAGTCTCAAATCTATGTCTCTAGCAGTCGCACTTTTTCAGCATGCCCTAGTGTTACAAGAACCACCTAGGTGAGTGCCATTTGGGTGAGGAGGGCAGCTTTGGTTGTGGCCAGCTAGGCCACAAAGTAAGAGAGTGCCCGTTAATAGGATGGGGAAAAGCCAAATCTACTACATCAGCAGCTTCGACAGGATGCCCAGCACAACAAGGCACTACCTCATGAACAAGTCGCAGTCAGTGCCAAAACCAGTTCTATGCTTTATTCTCCCATTAGGACCAAGAGAACTCACCTGACGTAATTACTGGTATGTTACACCTCTTTGGGATAGATTGTTTATTCATTTCTAGATCCAGGAGCCACAGTTTCTTTTGTGACTCCTTACATTGCTGTCCAGTTTGGAATTAGTCTAAAAATTCTCTAAGAGCCGTTTTCAGCCTCCGCTCTGGTTGATGAGTAAGTTAGAGCTAGCCGAGTGTATAGGGATTGTACAATCATTGTTTTACATAATGTTACCACAATTGATTTTGTAGAGTTGGATATGCTTGACTTCGACCTCATTCTCGGCATGGACTGGTTACATTCTTGCTGTGCTTAAGTTTATTATAGAACTAGGGTTGTTAGATTCCATTTTCCTAACAAAACATTCCTGGAGTGGAAGGGTAGTACTTCAGCGGCTAAGGGTTGGTTTATTTCATACCTTAAAGCTAGGAAAATGTTCTCAAAGGGGTACATCTATCACTTGGTTAGGGTCAAGGATTCTAGTTTTGAAACCCTAACACTATAGTCATCCCTATGTTAGTAAGTTTCCCGATGTGTTCCCCAAGAAGCTTCTCAGAGTCCCTCCTAAGAGAGAGATCAATTTCGAAATAGACCTTCCGAATACCCAACCTATCTCTATTCCTCCACACAGAATGGCTCCAACTAAGCTTAAGGAGTTGAAGAAACAACTGAAAGACCTTCTAGATAAGGGCTTCATTAGGCCCATCATCTCTCCATGGGGTGCCCAAGACCTATTCGTGCGAAAGAAAGACGGTACACTCGGAATGTCTATTGACTACCGGTAGTTGAGCAAAGTCACAGTCAAGAGCAGGTATCCTTTACCCAGGATTGATAACTTGTTTGACCATCTTCAAGGAGCTAGTTTCTTTTCCAAGGTAGATCTCAGATCAGGATACCACCAGCTTAGGGTTAGAAAATGTGACATCCTGAAAATAGCCTTCATAACTCGGTATAGTCACAAAGAATTCATAATAATGTCTTTTGGACTAGCCAATGCTCCTGTAGCTTTTACAGATATGATGAATAGGGTGTTCAAGTTGTACTTGGACATATTCTTTATTGTCCTTATAGACAATATAATTGTTTACTCCAGAGTAGAGGATGAGCGTGTAGACATTTGAAAATAGTTTCATACACTCTCAGGGACCACCAGTTGTTCGCTAAATTCAACAATTGTGAACTTTTATTAAAATTAGCGGCATTCCTCTATCATGTTGTCTGTAGTGAGGGTATTCAGGTGGATCCTCAATAGATAGAGACAGTGAAGGACTGGCAAAGACTCACTTCTCCATTAGACATCAGGAGATTCTTGGGCTTAGCCAGTTATTACACATGGTTCGTAGAAGGATTCTCCTCCATTCCCTCTCCTTTGACCACATTAACTCAAAAGAAGGTGAAGTTTCAATAGTTAGATGCTTGTGAGAAGAATTTTCAGGAATTGAAGACCCGACTCACTACAATACTAATTCTGACACTGCCAAAAGGTTTAGACGGGTTTGTAATCTATTGTGATCTTCCATAGTTGGACTTGGTTGTGTTCTAATACAACATAGTATTGTGATAGCTTATGCTTTTAGACAACTGAAGGTTCAGGAGAAGAACTATCCGATTCATAATATTGAACTAGTAACGGTATTATTCACTTTGAAGATTTGGATACACTATCTCTATGGGGTTCATGTGGATGTTTTTATTGATCACAAGAGTCTACAGTATGTGTTCAGTCAAAAAGACGTGAATCTGCATCACATAAGGTGGTTAGAGTTGTTTAAATACTACCACATGAGCATTTTGTATCACCCCGGTAAGGCTAATATAGTGGCTGATGCGCTCGGTAGATTGTCTATGGAGAGTGTTACTCATATTGAGGATGATAAGAAATATCTGGTTGGAGATATTAACAGACTGTCTCGGTTAGGGGTCTTGTTGGTTGATGATAACGTCCAAATTCACTCCTCTTAACAAAAGAATGTAAATAATCTTTGGCAAAAAATATATACTTGATGAGCATTGGGGTCTAATCCCACAGGAAATAGTAGTTGATCATGCACGAGTTGTCTAGAAAATTGAAGTAACTTGCATCAATGTGTCAAAAGAAATAAAGTAAAAATTGGGGAAATCACAACTTGTTAATTGAACTAAAAATTCACACGTGTTAACAGGGACAAAACATAGAAAATAACAACAGAGAGACTACTAGGCTATGATGTTATCGCGACATAATTGAATCGGGATTACTAATAACTCCTAGCATTACTCAATAGTATAATTAGTTGTGGGAGATGTGGAACCTTATGTTTTTCAACCAATTAGGTTCCTTATACCTCTAGTTTTCTCAAACCCCAAAGTCCTTTTCACAACAACCACATCAGCTTGGGTAAGAATCAACGATTTCTAACTTTGATTCTCAATGGGTGTGTGAGAACGGGTGTTGTCTATCTCTAGCCCAACTCCACATGATCAACACCTAATTACCCACTAATGTTTCATCACCTATACTCTAAATTCCTTTATCGAGCAAAATTAGAGTAAGTAAAGATAACCCACATTTGCAACTATGAGTATTTAGATTAAAACTCAGATTAAACACTAGAATTATACAAATTGAGTAAATCTAATATCAATTAAACAGTACCCAATCAACCTCAACCCAAATCATTCACATACCCTGTAATATCCTGAAAAACCTAAGATCAAACTCGGGAGTTGAAATGGAGAAAATAGGATTTTCTGCACCAAGTCACAGGATGAGTCATCCAGTGACTCATGGGGTGCACCACGAGTCATTGAGTGACTTGTGGGGAGGAGCTTGGATTAGGTGGGAATTTTGTGTTTGAGGCTGACAACAGGTGGGACCACGAGTCATGGTCACCAACACAAGTCGTCTAGTGGGTCGTGGTTTGTGATTGGTTTGAAGGATGAAAGTTCTGGCATTGCACCCAACAACCAGTCACCATGAGTTGTGGTGTCCCTCATGGTTACCAGTGTAGGTGGAATTCCAGTGTAGGCGACGGGAGGTGACCACGACTCATGGTCAGAGACGACGGGTCGTCCAGTCCCTTGTTGGGACCAGCAGTGCATTTTTCCCTACAAATTTATTAAGGGCTTTTCCATAATTCCTAAGTTCCTAAGGCCTAAATTACGTCATTTTTAGCTAATAATAGAGTGTTTTAAGACGGGTAAGTTCATTCTAGACTTATTCACTTCCATGCATGCAAGTCTAGAATCTTCTAAGGGTGATCAAGCCTAAAATCCTCAAGTTCTTCCCCATATTGTCATTGGGCAATCAAGGGAATTGAGAAATTAGCTTTCTACAGATATGTAGGGTTATGAATGAGTGTAATTATTCACACCCATGCTCAATTCCCTCTGAATTCATGAAATTCTAATTGATAAATCTAAGGGTTTTTTACCCGTCATATGAATTCTCTAAGTTTGGATCATGGGGTATGACCTAAGCATGTTTGCAATGTTGAATTATGATAAATGGGAAGATTTTACAATATTTTCAATTATAAATTATGTTTTCAAGTTTTGTAAATTATTATGCCCATCCATGATAGTTCATGAAAGTTGATATCTATGAAATGTGTATTCAAGCATGATGAGATGTTTATGAAGAAAGTATGATTTTGAATTACTCATGTCTATGCTCATGTATTCAAATGATCAAGTCTATGTAATGAATGTTTAAGTATTGCTCAAGACCATATGATCAAGTATGTTTCATGATTTATTTAAACTTCAGGTATTATCTTACCACATGTATTTTGGAGTCTAGACTCCCACTATTTTCTGCTTATGGAATGGTTTAATCCAAGGCTCCTCATGTTATGATTTCAGAGTTTTGTATGTACGCTATGAGTAAGCTTCGTCACTAGACGATGGCTCAGCTTCGTTGAAAAATGGAGAACTTATGCACATTTTTGGGAGTAGTGTCTAGCACCGTGTAGGCTAAGGGTCAATCAACTCTATGCCTCAGAACTACGCACCAACGTAGGTATGTTCAGATTTTTTGGGACCTCCCTTGTGAGCTTCCCCTGCCCCTAAGGGGCCTTTAGCTTGATATCGATATCATGGTAGCCTCCTTAGCTCTGCCAAACCTTTGGACGACTCTTCTTACTTGAGTGTGATAGTCGGGACCACGTAAGCTCTATCGTGGTAATGCTAGTTATATGACGAGTCTCCTATTGTTCCTCGTGATTTCAGTTATGCATGTTCATGAGTCATGATATTATATTTTTATTAGGTTTGACCCAATGTTTAGTTTTACTTATGATTATCAGTTTTTAGTATTGGGTCACTTGGTTAAGTTATGATATTCAGTTATGTTCAGACCATGATTTTAGAAATTAGCATGCAAGTTTTACTCTCAAAATCTTATCTTGACTATGTTTTATGATATGCATGATTTATGATTTTACTTACTTAGTAGTTTTACCTACCTTGCATACTCGATACATTCCATGGACTGACAGCATACTCTATGCTTTATCGTTTAATGATACAGGCTCGGATATTCAGGCTCCATGTTGTCATTAGCCGGATCTGCAACATTAGCACTTATCAGTCAGAGTGGTGAGTCTTCATCATTCAAGGGCCCTTCTTTTCAGTTGTAGCTAGTACTTTCAGTTTCAACCTTTAGTGAGTTAGTTGTGGTCTTGTCCCATCAACTCGTCAGCAGTATAGGATTTTCAGATATAACATGTAATTAGCTTCAGTCTTGAGTTTTTTATTTTGATGTTGTGAGATTATCAGACTTCTGCTATATTAATTATGTTGATCGTTTGCTATATTATGATTGAGTTAGATGATATGTTCATGTCGTGGGTCGACTTGGAGCCTCTCGGGGTTCTTTGTCTTGTGTCTCGATCTAGGCCTATCTTCGGGTCGTGACAAACTTGGTATTAGAGCATTAGGTTTTGAAGTGACCTCAGGTATCTAAAAGCCATGTTAAGTAGAGTCTTTTTAATTGGTATGAATCATGCCACACTTATGACGAAGAGGCTACGACACGTTTAGGAAATGTTCTCTTCTTTCATGGTCTATGTCATGCGATGAAATATCTCTCTATCCTTCTAACTCGTGCTATACACATTTGCAGAATCATGCCGCCTCGCTGAGTTAATGAAAGATGAAACAGGAATGGAAATGGCCACAAGAATGGCAATGGAGATGGGCACCAGCAGGCCCCACCATCCCATGGCGAGAATGTACCTAAGATGGTTGCCCACGCTGAGTTCAAGGCAACCATTCAAATGCTAGCTAAGGCCTTGACCGCTCAGCTCAATCAATGGGCGGTGGCGCATGTCCCTCATTATGGGATGCAGTAGTGGGAAGAGTCTGAGATTTTTTTAAGATGAACCCTCTGTAGTTTATTGGATAAAAAGTAGACGAGGATCCATATGAGTTCATTGATGAGGTTCTAAAGATCACCCAGATCATGGGGGTGACTAGAGAGGAGTTCGCCGATGTAGCCTCGTATAAGTTGAAAGGGGTTGCGCACATCTAGTTCAAGTAAAGGAAGGATAGTAGGGTAGTTGTAGTGGGACCTGTTGGTTGGGATGAGTTTCATGCTGCTTTTCTAGATAGGTTCTTCCCTCGTGAGATGAGGGAGATCAAAGCAATTGAGTTTGTGAACCTAAATCAAGGGAAGATGATAGTTCAGGAGTATGCCTTGGCGTTCACACATTTTTCCAAGAATACACCTGAGATAGTGGCAGATCAGAGAGTCTGAGTGATCCGGTTCCTGCAGGGGGTAGCAGACTACCTAGTCAAGGATTTTCGGACTATGATGCTTCATCATGACATTGACTTCACTCGGATAGTTCTTTACGCCCAACAGATTGAGGCAGTACAGGAAAGTGAGTAAGAGAGAGAGGCCAAGAGGAGCAGGACTTATAGCTTTGTCTTCTCCCAGCAGAGACCTAGTGAGCACCATCAGTAATCCTACTAGAGATCTTTAGCCCCAGCACCTTTAGCTATGAGTGCTCAATCCAGATCCAGGTGCGATCAGAGGGGATGAGCATCAACCCAGAGAGACCATCCCTCCATAGTGTAGCAGATGTGGCCAGAGACACGTGGGCTAGTGCTTAGCAGGTTCAGGTGCTTGTTTCGTGTGTGGGAAGCCCAGACATATGCTTAGGGATTACCTAGCAGCCAGACAGGGTCATAAGAGGGGTCGAGGCCTAGCGTCTAGTTCAGCAGCTCCACCAGCACACTCAGCTCAGCATGGGGCATCTACTAGTGCAGGTGGTGGTTAGTGTCAAAATAGAATCTATGCCCTAGCATCCTGTCAGGAACAGGAGATCTCCCTAGATGTAGTCACTATTATGTTACGAGTATTCCACCTTGATGTATATGCATTGTTAGATTCAGGGGCTACTTTATCTTTTGTGATGCCCTATGTTGCTAGTAGTTTCAGAGTCAGTCCCAAAATTTCATTAGAACCCTTCTCAGTCTCTACTCCATTCGGCAATTCAGTTATAGCTCGACGGGTATATAGATATTACCCTGCGACCATCGTTCAGAAAATTACCTAAGATTTAGTAAAGCTAGCCATGACCGATTTTAATGTTATCTTTAGCATGGATTGGTTATATGCATGTTATGCCTCAGCCAATTGTAGAACCCATGCAGTAGAGTTCAGATTTTTGGGTGAGCCAATTCTAGAGTGGAAGGGTAGTTCAGATGTGCCTGTAAGTTGCTTCATTTCCTACCTTTAGGATAGAAGGATGATTTCTAAGGGTTTCGTGTACCATCTAGTTAGGGTCAAGGATGCTACGTCTGAAACCCCAACTATCCAATCAGTTTCTATAGTGTGTGAGTATTTAGAGGTGTTTCTAAATGATTTGCCGGGAATCCCTCCTGAGCGGGAGATCGACTTTGGTATTGACCTTTTTCCCAATACACAGCCTATATCTATTCCTCCTACCAGAATGGCTTCATTCGAGATAAAGGAGTTGAAGGAGCAGTTGAAAGACCTCATAGATAAGGTTTTATCAGACGTAGCAAATCCCTATAGGGTGCACTAGTTCTCTTTATCCGAAAGAAGGATGGTTCTTTTCGCATGTGCATTGATTATTAGCAATTGAACAAAGTTACAATTAAGTACAGGTATCCTCTTCCCAGGATTGATTACTAGTTTGACCAGCTTCAGGGTGCTAAGTGCTTTTCGAAGATAGACCTTAGATCCGGATACTATCAGCTCAGGATTTGGGAGAGTGATATTTCGAAGATAGCCTTTAGGATTAGATATGGTCACTATGAGATTATAGTTATGTCTTTTGGACTAAGCAATGATCCTACAACTTTTATGGATTTGAAGAACAGGGTGTTCAACCCATACTTGGATATGTTTGTGATTGTGTTCATATATGACATCCTTATATACTCTCGGAGCGAGGAGAAGCATGGCGCTCATCTGATGGTGGTGCTACAAACTTTGAAGGATCATCAGTTATATGTTAAATTAAGTAAATATGAGTTTCAGTTGAACTCAATGGGGTTTTATGCCATGTGATGTCAAGTGAGGGTGTACAGGTAGACTATCAAAAGATAGAAGCGGTGAAGAATTAGCCTAGACTAGTGAATCCTTCGGACATTAGGAGTTTCTTGGGTTTAGCTTGCTACTATCAGAGGTTTATTGAAGGTTTTTCATCCATTGCAGCACCGTTGACTAAGTTGACCCAGAAGAAAGTGAAGTTTAAATGGTCAGAGGCTTATGAGAATAGCTTCCAAGAGTTCAAGACTCGACTAACCTCAACACCAGTGTTGACCCTATTTGAGGGTACATATGGGTTTGTGGTATTTTGTGACACCTTAAGGATCAGCCTTGGTTGTGTATTGATGCGGCATGGTAAGGTTATAGCATATGCTTCCAAGCAGCTGAAGGTCCACGAAAAGAACTACCCGACTTATGATCTCGAATTGGCGGCGGTAGTATTTTCCTTGAAGATTTGGAGACACTATTTGTACGGGGTCCATGTAGATGTGTTTATGGACCACAAAAGCCTATAGTACGTGTTCACCCAATAGGACCTAAATCTATGCCACCGACGCGGACCCTCTCTGGAAGTTGGGGGTCCAGGTAATCAGGCCCAACGTGGAGCCAGGCCACTGTGCCACGGACCCTACGCGAACCTTCACTAGAAATAGGCCAAAAATTCCCTATCCAGGCAGAAGGCCTCCGCGATGGCAGCGTGACACGGCTCCATCACGGAGCCTCTTTATTTTGTGCCTTCCAATGCCTTGTCCTTTGCTCACATCTGAGTCTAACCCCGATCTATTCCAACATGCATTTTAGCTTCCCAAAATTACATTTTACCTGCAAAACAATGCTAATCATGTTGGTTAGTATAAATTCACATTTTATTACCAATCACATGAGAATGTATAAGCTTTGATAGATAAACAAGGCTAAAATGACACATTTGAGTGTCACTTGGGCATATAAATTTGCCCAAGACCACTTACCCCACACTTAAATCCTTGTTCGTCCTCGAACAACAATCTTACACCTCATGCAATTTACACCCAAACCTCGCTGCTTTGGTTCGACAATTTAGGTTACGGTCATACCGATTATTCAATACAGCAAATCAACAAGAAAACATGCATGGTCCTATCAATGCAATGACCTTCAATACATCAAGACCTCTTAGAATTAAGAATCGACTCTCGATATTGGCAAACTCATGAAAATCAGCTGATCAAGACATCAGACACGAAAATTAATCTTTCATCAAGCATGTGCCCTCACAACACAAGAGAATTTTCCCCTTTTTGATCATATGAACTCACAAATTTTCACGCAGGGGCATATAAACACAATGTCACTCGCTCTCCCAAAAGAATTCACATGCATCATGTCATGAACCATAGGCTTGCCCTTAGTGTATTACTCCACTAATATAAGGAAATGTGATGTAGGATCACGTAGGACTTTAACGGGTTGTAATGTAAGCTACGAAACTAGTAAATATTAGGCTAGCCAATAATAGCCACTAGCATCCTTAAGCGCCTTTTCAATACATCCCATCAAACTCAGTGGCATTGTTTCTTCCTTCATCCTCTCATTCTTGAAGTCTTTGTTTAGTTTGTCCCATATCTTCTTAAGCACACTTGACTCGATAACAAAGATTATTCAGAGACCTTCATTATATATTATTTATAACAAGTGCACCTTCAACCTTTTCTTTTCTTTCGTCACTCTGCTTTTCTTTTCTTTTCACCATTCTCACTCTTTGACACTTTGGGAAAATGATTTTCTCTTCTTAAGCGCTTAAGAGTTTTGGATCAAATTTGCGGCTATTGAAAAGAAGGGATTAAGCTCGGTTTACACTTTTTCACAAAAGAAAAAATAATAGGCTAAAGGCTCAACGGGCTGACTAGGGTATACAATCAAGGTGGGTACGATAATGAAAAATAGAAACTTTCGGTTAAAAACAAAGAAATGCCTACATCCTTTCCTACAATACACCTCCTTCATTTCATTTTGTACACACACCAGGCAAGTTCTAGACACTTCACAATGGCATGGAATAACATAACCTCACTTCACACTTATTGCACATGCTCAATTCAAGACGTATTCACAGACTCTTCAATCAGCTAATTGCACGAATTCAAACATTAAGCCTTAATCACACTGAATCGACACTATGGCCTAGGTACCAAAACATATTTACAAAGTTGCATGCTTTCATACGAATCACATTTGCATTTTAAATATCATGTACAACACGCAACCAGAATTCCGCAACCATAAAGTAACTACCAGTTTTGGGACGCAACCTACAAAAGAAAAACAACTGAAAAATAAATGAAAAATCTACTCCTAACGACTATATTTCCCTTAAGACGGTCGTCATCCATCCATCAGAAGGAACGGTCACTAACTAGGACTTCGGTTTAATGGGACCATTCTCGGTAAAAGAACCAAAAACAAATGCCGAGAAACCGAAGAATTGAAAAAAAAATTAAAAATTTCAATCATTTCGATAAACAAAAATATGTACCAAATCAGCTAGCAACATTCAACATTCAGCAACACACAATAGTTTCACATATAATTACAATACAGGATAACAACTTAACACTCACAAATCACAGGGTTAGAAAATTTTGTTCACAGGCACAACAACAGATTAGGACATACATAACAGCACAACCAGCACCTAACTACTCCCACCCCACACTTATCTCGAACACTGTCCCCAGTGTTCACAAAAATTAAAATAGCACAAAAATTGGGTGGTCGAACTCCCTAATCAATCAAAATACTCCACTTCTTCATCAGGTGCTGCTGCTTCATCTCCCATGTCTGAATCAGCCATGTCGTCATCATCGGACTCCACATCAGAGTCCTCCCGACGTGTCTCCTCGTCTGTGGAGACATCATCATCTGTGGGCTCCACAAAAGATGGCCCCACTCGGCATAGAGCCCTGGCGTTTTCGCCAAAAAGGTAGTCTAGCTCGAGCTGCCATAGCTCCTCCTCTGTTTCCGGCCTCCCGCCTATCCTCAGCTGGAGCATCTGCATCCCATACATGTGAGCCATATACTGATCATCACGAGCATGTCGCTTGCCTAGTGTAAGCACTGGCCCGTGGGTGGTGTCGGGAGCCTTAGTTTTGGTGACATCTAAGGCCCGTCGCTCCATCTGCGTAATGTAGTCAAGGGCCTCTTCCTCAACATCTAGGCCCATTAGGAATGTGGTGAGTAGTCCACCAAATCCGTATCTATGCCCCTGATGCAACCGGGCTCTCTTCATGGAGGAAATAATCACCGCCCCCACGTTGATCTCCAGCCCTTTCATCAGGGCGTACACCAGGCATACACGATCCCGGGTTACATCCATCATTTGTACCCCCAGGATTAGGCAGGAACAGAAGATCTTAAGACATATCCTGGCTTCCCTGTTCATCTGTGAATAGGGCAAAGTCTGATGGTAGCCCCTCTCCTTGTGTCTGCTCCATCTAGTTGTCGATCGGGTTCCACAAAAGGTGCGTCTGATGTCTGCATATGGTGGAGTGATGTTCAGCTGTCGAAGCACGTGGGCGTCTGTGTCCCGCGCCCCTATGATAGCATTGAGGTGGTGGGGCTCAAAGGTTACTATTTGCCCTCTAATTTTGATGGTGTGACTTCTGGGAATCGGGTTCTAATTGGCATAGAATTCCCGAATCAGGTGCAAGTTGCATTCCTTGGGCTCTTCAAAGATGAAATTGATCCCAGCTGCCTCGATCCTGTGGACAATCCTAGGGAACTCCTGTGCCAATGGATCCTTAGCTATGTGTTCCTCGGGGAAGTACTTGCTCTCCTTGTGCTTGGCATACCACTTCTTCCCCTCTTCTGTCACCCACCTGGTTCCGTATTGGCGGCGTTGGCCACGTGGAACCGCTGGTGCTACTGGGACTGTTGTGCCCAGTCTGATTCTCTTTCTTCCGGCGCCAGATGTTGATGCGCCTTTCCCTTTTTCTTGCCTGCTTGCCATTGTTCCTATCAAACCAAACAGACAAGATCAATGTTAAGCCAATGAGCATTAGCTTCGACTAAGGTCGAGTTAAGCTAGGCTACCCCACACTTAGTCCTTAGCTAAAATTACAATATTACAGAAAGATCATACCTATTTACACAAACAAACAACCAAAAATACAACCATGCTTAGTGCATTCGAAGAATTCGACGGTATGTATTCTATGTACTACTCAAACTTCGTACAGCTAACCACAATCATTACCATCGATAACATTTTATCTTATCGCACTTAGCAAGGAGAAACAAAGAAACAAAAACAACAAGAATTTATCTACATGAACCTATACACTCACCCAATTCTTGCAAATTTCAATGTTCCCCTAACCCGAGAATCCGTCGGTCTTTTAGCATAATAACAACTAGCACATCGACTCATCTCACTCAACATGTACAACCCATCATGAATTTCACTAGTTCACTACATTTTTCCACTTCAAATTCAAAAACAAGCCCTAGCTATGATTGTATCAACAAAAAATTCGATTAAATTATGCAATTAACGAGTTCAAGTGATCACCATGATACTCCGAACATCCATCAATAACAATTCAATTGAATTTATGCTTAATTTATACTTAGGGAAAGTTTATCTCACATCACATGCTCAATATCGAAGAAAATCGACAAGAAATGACATGGAATTGAGGAACATACCTTAAATTTGAAGAATTGAAGAAAACTCAATGAAATCCTTGGCCTATTCCGTGTCACGTTGAAGGGGGAGGGTTTTAGGGAGATTTCTCGCAGAGTGTGTGAGAAATAAGGAAAATTGAGGGGGATTCGGGGTTTAAAAGTGGAAAAATCTCGCGGGTCACCCGGCGACCCGGTGCGACCCGTCGCGATATACACAACAACGTGTCACGGAGTGCATCGCGGAGCACTGCCTCCGTGACACGGAGCTGTCGCGAGGGTGTTCTGGAATTCTTTTAAAATTTTGGATTTATACCTCAACGTGTCACGGAGGGTAACGCGGAGGCCCTCCTCTGTGACACGGAGCTATCGCCCTAGCTCACTGATTTGCCACTTTTTCTTGATTTTCATACCTCAAATTTTCCTTTGCGATTCCTTGTATATTTTCCCTCCGTTCGACATGAAATTCATTCTCCTAGAAGAAATTGGTTAGAATTATAAGTTTCACTCAAAATAAAAATAAATATAAAAACAAAAATAAAAACTAATATTTTTGTTGTTAATCAAGAAAATAAAAGAAAATGAATAAAAAAAAATCTATTCACAATTTACAAAGAGAAATTTCACGGGTTGCCTCCCGTGCAGCGCCTGGTTTACCGTCGCGGCTCGACGTCATTCAGCTCAGTTGTCCTCTAGGGTGATGGACGTTTTCTCTCGACCACCGTCCTCCCCCCAGTAGTGCTTACATCGTTCAGGTGGTTTTCCCAATAACTCTCGTGAATCCTTTATCCGCGCATTATCAACTCGATCAATCACATTGATCACCGAGAGTTCCTCGTACACAGTCGGGAGCTTGGAGGCCTTGTACACATCGAACACTTCCACCTTGTTGTGTGCTCGCATGGTTAGTTGCCCCGCAGCTACATCAATCAGCGCTTTCTCGGTCGCCAAGGAAGGACGTCCCAAAATAAATGGGACTTCCGCGTCTAGTTCAAAATCCAGCACGACGAAATCTACCGGGAAGATCAGGGAGCCAACTTGCACCAGAACGTCCTCCACAATGCCATCAGGTCTGGCTAAGGACCGATCCGCCAATTGCAAGATCACTGTTGTGGGTCTAGGACTCCCTAGACCCAGCTTTTTGAATACCGATGACGGCATCAAATTAATGCTCGCTCCCAAATCAGATAACCCGCGAGCTCGAATACTCTGCCCAATAGTGATTTGTATAGTAAAGCTCCTAGGATATTTGAGCTTTGTGGGCAGTCGATTTTGTATCCGAGAAGTGCACTCCTCCGTAAGAGCCACCGTAGCATACTCAGTCAACCGACTTTTGTTTGCCACGATGTCCTTTATATACTTGGCATACTTTGGCACTCCCTGAAAACATTAACAAGAGGTAAGTTAATATGTACCTGTTTCAGCACCTCCATGAATTTCTTGAAACACGTCTCCTCCTTGTGTTTCTTTAATCATTGAGGGAACGGGGGTGGTGGTCTGTCTGATCCAGCTTCCTTAGTCTTCCCCCTCTCATCACTTTGCTCCCTCTTGACTTCTTCTGCTCCCGATTGTTGTGGTGGTCTTTCTGGTTCCACCTCTTTCAGCTGCAAACCACTCCTTGTGGTCACCGCATTCACCTGCTTGGGGTTGGGATCTGTGTCACTCGGAAGTCCTCCTCTAGGCCTGGTATTTTGGGCTCCAGCAAATTGCCCAAATTGATATTCAAGTGCCTTGGTAGCTAACTGGTTGTTTTTCACCTCGGCTGCCAATTTCACATAGTCAGCCTGCAATTGAGTTTGGTTAGTTATCATCGTCTTGAACATCTCCTCAATGCTGGGTGATGGTGGTGGAGGAGGTGCATTGTTGTTTCTAAATTATGCTTGATAATTCTGCTGCCCTCTTTGGTTTCTTTGCACACCCTGACTCGAACTTTGCCCCTGATGGTTGTTTCTACCCCAGGAGAAATTAGGATGATTCCTCCAATTGGAATTGTAGTTGTTGCCATATTGTTGGTTGTTGTTCCTTTGTATATTTCCCACAAAGTTCACCAAGTCAGGATTTGCTCCACAACACTCAGTTGAGTGCTCACTGCTTCTGCACTCTTCACACCAAATATGCTGCACTGCATTCACTGGGGCTTGAGGCTGGTTCATTGTCATGTTACTGAAGTGGGTGTTGAGTTGATTCTGTAAGACAGCTATCTATGCAACAATAGCTGTAAAACCATCCACTTCTAGAACTCCTGCTGCTTTCCTTGTCCCTCCTCTTGATGAATCAGCATTCCACTCTGGATTTCCCTGCAAAATACCGTTCAACAAGGTATACAGCTCCTCATAAGTTTTCTCCAGCGCTTGTGCCCCAGCTTCTGAGTCTAGCAATATTTTTGTATGGGGTTCCAAACCCTCTATAAAAGTGTGCACCATCACATCATTGGATTGATGATTATGAGGACAATCCCGCAACATGGACTTGAATCTCTCCCAAGCCTGATATAGATTCTCTACCTCTCTCTGTTTGAAACTTAGAATTTGACTTCTAAGTCTTGCCGTTTTACCGGAGGGAAAAAATCGTATCAAAAATTTCCTTGCAAGATCATCCCACATCGAAATAGAATTAGGTGGCTCAGCTTTCAACCACCTCTTGGATTCTCGCAATAGTGAAAATGGGAACAATGTAAGCTGGACATAATATAATGACACTCCAGCGGGGATGTAAGTGTCACTTATCTCCAAGAAATTTTGGAGATGCTGCTGTGGATCTTCATGAGGGAGACCTGTAAACTGCCCGCTATTGTGCAGCAATTGCACCATGTTTTGTTTGAGCTCGAACCTCCCTCCTGGCTCAGGTTTGCGGATGCTAGATGTGACATTATTATCATGTGGGATTGCAACCTCGCGAACCGGCCGAGCTGCTACTTCCTCGGGCACTAACATTGCCTGTACTACTGGTGGATTCTGTTGTTGCTCCATGAATGTTTGTCTGAGCAACTGCAACTTTCTTCCTAGAGCTTCTCTCCGCTGACGATGAAATAATCTTTCTGGCTCTAAATACGAGTCCACCAGCTCCTTGTCTCTTGCCAGTGTTCAACAGAGATTAAATCTGCAAAATACAGGCTAAGACCAAGTTGTCAACACTAAGAAAATAAAAATATAGTAAATTAACACTTAAGAAAATTTCACCAATTGCCAGTCCCCGGCAACGGCGCCAAAAACTTGTTCGGTCGTTTGTTATATGGGTATATAACTACACGCAATTGCACGTGGACGAACAAGTAGTAAAGTGGCTCAAGTAAGCCTAGTATCGATCCCACAGGGACTGAGATAAGGTAACAATTAATCAAGTGTTACTATATTTTCAGTTTAACAATGAATACAACAGTGTAACCAAGAGTTTGATATTTTTGGAATCTAATTTTTATGCTAAGTCTAGAACAAGTATCTAATGTGAGTCTGAACTATGAATGTGAGCATACTGAGGTTAATTGAACATGTAAAGAAAATTAATTATCGATATAATTTGGTTAACCTTTCCTCCGGTTGCTAGTCAAGAACTAATGCCAATGGATTAAAACTCTCGTATTTAACCCAACTTAAGAATCATGAACCGTCCACCTACATTTCTGTGATTAAATGAAAATTCATGTTCTAGCCATACAAACCCGGTTCCTAAATTGACTAATACGACTTTCAGGTATATTTCTATCCTGAAGGTAAATCAATTCTCAATTTTCCCAAACTAAGAAAGGATCATATCGTATTAATTCACAACTTTCCAATTTCTTGCTCTCTCGAGTGAAACAGGAATTTTTAGATGTACATTAACGTAGGCCACACATTAATGCAGTAAGAACAAGAATCAATAGAACAACCATGGAAGAAAAGATGAAAAACCAAAGAATCAATAATCACATTTCATTACAATTGTTCTTAACCTCAGCAAGAAGAGGAATTAGCCACTCATTTGTGGATTGAACATCGTTAAATGAGTGTTAAACATACTAGCAATTGAATTCAAGGAGAAGGAAAGAGATAAAAACCCTGATAATTTCGTCCCCTCAACTGCCTGTAACCCACGTTCTTGCTCCACCAAGTCAAAATATTGAAAAATGAACCTACGTGTTCTATTTGTACTGGTGGGAATTTTTCCCGAAATAACAAGCAACGTGTCACGGAATGCATCACGGAGCACTGCCTCCGTGACACGCCAGCGACGCGGAGCCTCACTGGAAGTTGGGGGTCCAGGTAATCAGGCCCAATGTTGCACGGCGTGCAACGCGGAGCCAGGCCACCGTGCCACTGACCCAATGCGAACCATCACTAGAAATAGGCCGAAAATTCCCTTTCCAGGCAAAAGGCCTCCGCGATGGCAGCGTGACACGGCTCCATCGCGGAGCCTCTTTATTTTGTGCCTTCCAATGCCTTGTCCTTTGCTCACATCCGAGTCCAACCCCGATCTATTCCAACATGCATTTTAGCTTCCCAAAGTTACATTTTACCTGCAAAACAATGCTAATCATGTTGGTTAGTATAAATTCACATTTTATTACCAATCACATGAGAATGTATAAGCATTCATAGATAAACAAGGCTAAAATGACACATTTGAGTATCACTTGGGCATATAAATTTTCCCAAGATCAGAGCCCATCAAGGCTCTTTCCAATGGGTCCAGAGAGTCAACAATCTGAAGAAGTGATTCCTGATTTAGCACATTGATTGCTGATAGCTCCTCATAAATGGTCGGTAGCTTCATGGCCTTGTACACATCAAAAACCTCTACTTTTTCATGTGCTCGCATGGTTAGCTACCCAGCAGCCACGTCAATCAAATCTCGCCTGGTTGCCAAGAAAGGACCTCCCGAAATAAATGGGACTTTCGCATCCGGCTCGAAATCCAAGATGATAAAATCCACCGGGAAAATGAGGGAGCCCACTTGCACTAGCACATCCCCTAAAATTCCATTTAGTCTGGCCAAAGAGCGGTTGGCTAGCTGCAAGATCACTATAGTTGGTCTAGGGCTGCCCAGCCCCAACTTCTTGGACACCGATGTCGGCATCAAGTTTATGCTTTCTCCCAAATCACATAATCCGCAAGCTCTAATTCTTTGCCCAATTTTAATCTGAATGGTAAAGCTCCTAGGATCCTTGAGCTTTATCGGCAACCTGTTCTGTATCCAGGAGGTGCACTCCTCAATAAGCGCCACCGTAGCATACTCTGTCAATCTTCTTTTGTTTTCTATGATGTCCTTGATATACTTGACACATTTTGGCACTCCCTACAAAACATCAACCAAGGGTAAATTAATGTGTACCCGTTTCAGCACTTCCATGAATTTCTTAAAGCAAGCTTCTTCCTTGTGCTTCTTTAATCTCTAAGGGAACGGGGGTGGTGGTCTTTCTATCTCAGCTGGCTTTTCCTTCCCCCTCACATCATCATGTTCCCCATCTTTTTCCACTGCTCCAGATTGCTGAGGTGGTCTTTTTGGTTCCACCTCCTTAAGTTGTAGTCCACTCCTTGTGGTTACTGCATTGACCTGCTTGGGATTTGAGTCAGTATCACTCGGTAGTCCTCCTCTAGGCCTGGTGTTTTGAGCTCCAGCTAACTGTCCAAACTGGTACTCCAACGCCTTTGTAGGTAACTGCTGATTTTTCATGTCAGCCGCTAATTTCACATAATCATCCTGCATCTGCGCTTGGTTAGCTATAATTATTTTGAACATATCCTCAATGTTGTTGGGTGGTGGAGGAGGTGCGTTGTTTCCTCTATATTGAGACTGAAAATTCTGATTCCCCCCTTGATTTCTCTGCCAGCCCTGATTCAAACTCTGTCCTTGATGGATATTACTCCCCCAAGAGAAATTCGGATGATTCCTCCAATTTAAGTTGTAATTGTTGCCATATTGTTGATTGTTGTTCCTATGGACGTTCCCAACAAAATTTACTAAGTCTGGATTGGCGCCACAATACACAACTGATTGTTCACTACTCCCACATACTTCACACCATACCTGATGAACTGCATTGACTGGGGCTTGTGCTTGATTCAAGCTCATATTGCTGAAGTGGGTGTTGAGTTGATTTTGCAACACAACTATTTGTGCAGCAATAGCTGTAAAACCATCTACCTCAAAAACTCCTGCTGCTTTCCTTGTTCCTCCTTATGTGGAGTCCGTATTCCATTCTGGATTTCCCTGTGAAATACGATTTAACAAAGTGTAAAGCTCCTCATAAGTCTTCTCCAATGTCTGCCCCCCAACTGCTGAATCTAACAAAATTTTAGTACGTGGTTCCAAACCCTCAATGAATGTGTGCACCAACACATCATTAGACTGGTGATGATGAGGACAATCCCTTAACATTGACTTTAACCTCTCCTAAGCTTGATACAAATTCTCACCCTCTCTCTGTTTAAAGCTTAGAATCTGAATTCTAAGTCTGGCTGTCTTCCCAGATGGAAAGAATCTTATCAAAAACTTTCTTGAAAGATCATCCCAAGTGGTGATAGAATTAGGTGGTTCAGCTTTCAACAACCTCTTTGCTTCCCCCAATAATGAGAACGGGAATAAAGTAAGCCTCACATAGTCGGATTATACTCCAGCGGGAATGTATGTGTCACTTATCTCCAAAAAGTTTTGGAGATGTTGTTGTGGATCTTCATGAGGGAGACCTGTGAATTGCTTACTGGTGTGCAACAACTGCACCATATTCTGTTTAAGCTCGAACCTCCCTCCTAGCTCTGGTTTGCGAATACTAGATATAACATTATTTGCATGTGGGATTACCACTTCGCGGAACGGTCTTGCTGCCATCTCCTCGGGCACTAAAACTGCCCTCACAAGGGGTGGATTCTGTTGCTTCTCTAGAATTGCCTGTCTTAGCAACTGCAGCTTTTTCTCTAGAGCTTCCCTTGTTTGGCGATGAAATTTTCTCTCTGGCTCTATAAATGATTCCACCAACTCCTTATCTCTTGCCAGCGTTCAGAAAAATTCAATACCTGCAAGAGAAAGGTTAAGATCAAGTTGTCAACACTTATATTGAATTTGTATACTAACACTAAAAAATTAAATTTACCAATTGCCAGTCCCTGGCAACGGCGCCAAAAACTTGTTCGAGCCAAAACTACACGCAAGTGCACATGGTCGTACAAGTAGTAAAGTGGCTTTATTTCAAGCCAAGTATTGATCCCACAGGGACTGAACTACGGTATTAATTAACTTAAGCATCTGTGAACGATATCTCTATGAATGCAGACAACAAAATAAATAATGTTTTATGAGTTAAGATCACTAAGTAATAAGAATCTAAGTCAAGATTATAATTTGAGTCTGAAAAATAGCGATGAACAAGCTGAGGTTAAGGCAAGCATGCAGGGATGTAACTTATTAATTCAATTTAGCTAATTTTCTCTTCTGTTGCTAGTAAGGAATTAATTGCCTATGGTTTGGATCTTTCGACTCATATCCAATTAACGAATCACGAAACCTTATTCCACATTTCTGTGATATAAGAATCTCATGCTCTAGACCGATTCCATAAATGACTAATAGGACTTTCAGATATATTTCTATTCTGAACGTAAATCTTTTCTCAATTGTTTCAGTTAAGAGAAGATCATATCCTACCAATTCACATCTATCCAATTCCTTTCCCTTTCAGAATCAAAATTGGATTTCTAAGTTATACATTAACATTGGCTAAACATTAATGCAGTAAAACAAGAATTGATAGAACAACCATTGAAGAAAAGATGAAAACTGAAATGATTAATGATTACATTCCTCTACAATTATCCTTAACCTCAGCAAGAGGTGAATTAGCCATTCATTTGTGGATTAAATATCTTCAAATAAGTAGAATTCATACAAGCAATTGAAATTAAAGAGAATAACCCTAGAATTTTCGTCCTCTCAACTGCCTGCAACCCACGTTCTTTCTTAACCAAGTCAGAATATTTAAAATAAAACCTAAGTGTGCTATTTATACTATTGAGAATTTTTCCCGGAATAACAAGCAACGTTGCACGGAGTGTATCGTGGAGCACTCCCTCCGTGCCACAGGGATATAGCGGATACACACTGGAAACCGACTTCCAGGTAACTGCACCTCAACATGGCACGACTTGTATCGCAGAGCCTTGCCTCCGTGCCACGGAGGTAACGCGAACCTCCAATGGAATTTGACATAAATAATTCATCCCAGGCAGAATGCCTCCGCGATGGTAGCGTGACACAGCTCCATCACGGAGCCCCTATTTTTGCCAACTTCTCTTGTCTACTTCCACTTCTTGCTTCCAAGTCCATTCTCGCAATTCACCAACATATATATTAGTTTCCAAAATTTCCTTCTACCTACAAAACAACACTAATCATGTTGGTTAGTATAAATTCACATTTACCTAAGAATCACATGAGAATATACACATAACAATAGATAAACAAGTCGAAATGAAGCATTTGAGTATCACTTGGGCATGAAATTCTGCCCAAGATCATGGGGTTTTTACCCAACATGTGAATTCTCAAAGTTTCAATCATGGGTATGATCTAAGCAAATTTTTAATGTTGAATTATGATAAATGGGAAGATTTTACAATGTTTTCAATTATAATTTATATTTTCATGTTTTGTAAATTATGATGCCCATCCACGAAAGTTCATGAAAGTTGAGATCTATGAAATATGTATTCAAGCATGATGAGATTTTTATGAAGAAACTATGATTTTGAATTACCCATGTCTGTGCTCATGTTTTCAAATGATTAAGTCTATGTCAAGCATGTTTAAGTATTGCGCAAGCCGATATGATCAAGTATGTTTCATGATTTATCTAAACTTCAGGTATTAGCTTACCACATGTATTTTGGAGTCTAGATTCCCACTATTTTTTTTGTGGTATGGTTTGAGCCAAGGCTCCTCATGTCATGATTTCATAGTTATGAATGTATTTTATGAGTCAGCTTTGTCACTAGACGATGGTTTAGCTTCATTGAAAAATGATAGAGAGCATATACCAATTTTTGGGAGTAGTGTCTAGCACTGAGTAGGCTAAAGGTCAGTGAACCCTATGCCTCAGAACTACACGTCAATATTGGTATGTTCAGATTATTTGGGACCTCCCTTTTGAGCTTCCCCTGCCCCCAAGGGGCCTTCAGCTTGATATCGATATCATGGTAGCATCCTTAGCTCTGGAAAAGCTTTGGATGGCTATGCCCATTTGAGTGTGATAGTGGGGACCATGTAAGCTCTATCATGGTAATGTCGGTTATATGATGAATCTCCTATTGTTACTCATGATTTCAATTATGCATGTTCATAAGTCATGATATTATGTTTTCAGCAGGCTTGACCCAATGTTCAATTTTACTTATGATTATCAATTTTCAATTTTTGGTCATTCTATTTAGTTATGATGTTCAGTTATGTTCATATCATGATCTTAGAAATCATCATACATGTCCTACTCTCAGAATCTTATCTTGATTTTGTTTTATGATACGCATGATTTATGATTTTACTTAGTTAGCAGTCTTACTTACCTTGCATCCTCGGTACATTCCATGTACTAAACGCATACACTATGTTGTATTGTTTCATGATGCAGGCTCAGTGTCGTCATTAGACGGATCTGCAACCTTAGCACCTATCAGCCAGAGTGGTGAGTCCTCATCATTCGAGGGCCTTCTTTTCTATTGTAGCTAGTACTTTCAGTTTCAAACTTTAGTGAGTTAGTTGGGGTATTGTCTCATCGACTCATCAGTAGTAGATGCTTTTCAAATATAGAATGTAATCATCTTCAGTCTTGAGTTTTGTATTCCGATGTTATGAGATTATCAGACTTCTGCTATATTAAATATGTTGATCTTCTGCTTTATTATGATTGAGTTAGATGATATATTCATGCCATGGGTCGACTTGGAGCTCTCGGGGTTCTTTGTCTGTGTCTCAAACAGGGCCTATGTTCTGGTCGTGACACACCCCTAGCAAGGAATTTAGCTACATATGTAAATAGAAAAAGACATTGCATTAAGTAATAATTCAATATATATTCAACAAAATGAGTAAGAAAATTCAAACATACAAGGTTCTAGTATCAATGGAGTTTTTCTACCTTTTTAGAGAATAAGATGACAAATTTCTCTCTACAATTGAATTGTCGAACTTCTCTCTACTTTTTATTAAATATTGATACAATAAAACAATGATGTGGAATAGAAGGTTCAATTCTCCTTTTAAAAATGTACAATAGTAGGACACAAAATGCTCCTCTTTTTTTGTACCAGATGTTTTTTCACTTTTCTGACAAATCTACCCGGTTTATTACATCTAGTGGCCAATGGGTTCTTGCTCAATTTAGTGTTGGCACCAGCAGTTCATCTGTGCTGATCCATGGTCTGCCGGTAGCCATTCTTCTTCAACCCAGTAGGTATCTGCGATTAGTCGGTGTTTCACCGGTGTCCTCCGGTGGAGAGCTAGTCCTTATCTCAATTTTCATACTTTTTTCTCCATTTTGTGCTTTCTCTACTCAAGTTAAATGCCTGCAAACATCAAGAAGAAAGAGCATAAATGCCACCTAATTGACTTGAAAATCAAACAAAAACTCATGTCTAAGAGCCTAATAAGTTGGTAGAGTACAAAGTAATCAAACCCCCAAACTTGAACTATTGCTTGTCCTCATGTAATGCAATTTTTTATTGCTGAAAAAATGGAATAGCATGTTATACCATATGATTCTATGCACCAAGGACAATTGATCCTCAGAAAACCGAAAAAATGCTCACCGACTCAAGGAAAAGAGAAGAGACTCCCCAAAACATGTTGCAAAAGTTTCAAGAGGTAAACACAATGAATAGGAATCATTCACAAATGTTTTCATTCTTAAACACAAGGGTGGTTCATCAAAACAAGCACATATAGCATTTCAAATCATTACAAACTCACATTTAAAGCTTTCCTTGTAGCTCAAAATACTCATGTCCCAATCACTTCTTCACACTAATGCAAGCATGTTCTCCAAGGGGGTGATGCCACTCACAAGAAGAGAGAATACTTTTTTTATTGTTAAGCAATACACACACAAGGGATAATAGAATAAGACAATAACGCTCACACTCTTAAAGAAATTTTCCATGCGCACTACTTGACCCATAAACAATGAGTTCTAGTGGTTAGAACATCCCTAATGCCTTTTTATGAACATTATTAATATCCCATCACACTATTAAGAATCACTCCACCTTATCTCTCGTTGCTCATCATCTTTATCTTTTGTTTAACAAGAGCCACCCTTATAACACCTTTGGATTCTACACTTCACCTCATCTAAGAAAGAGGTAACAACTTTCACTATTCTTTCTCTTTCAATGATTCAGGGTTCTTCAACCAACCAATTCATTCATTTTACTCCCAATTTGGTGCTACCTCACATTAAAGCTTTCACATTTCTCCTTTTTCTTGTGAACCCCCAAACTTAGGCTTTTGCCTCATTTCTACACATTTCTTTATTTCTTCCTATTTCTGGGGTTTGAATCCCCATTTTTCATTCTTTCACTACAGCAACTAGGGAGGATGGGTGCCAAAGACAAGGATTAAAAAGGGTCAGTAGGCTTGTAATGTGGTTTCCAATAGAAAGGGTCAAAGGCTCTACATTAGCTGGCAAAGATGTTTAAGGAGGTCAATTTGGGTGAAGTGACTAGAAATAGAAAGCCTAAAATCATGTTCTAATTGCAGGTACATCTAGGATTTCGTCTTCAGTCAAACTTAGGGAAAGTTCTAGACAAACATATATGCATTGGAATCATTCAATCAGCCTCACCACACAAGGCATCACACTCCAAGGAGTTCACAAAATATATCATCACAACTAGATTACATTTTTAAGAAAATTGAACATGTCAATCAACAAGCCAAACAAGGAATGTGCAATATATGACAAGAGAGTGCTACACTTTCCAATTCAAATGCCCCATTTTTTTATAATTCATTTTTTCATGGCACACAAAATTTTTTTGAGGTAACTCTCAAAAATGATTTTAAGAAGACTCAAAAACATTGCATTTGCCCTTAATAAAGTCGCCTCATAATATCTATCATTGAGAAATATCACTGGATTCGACAATAGAAAAAGAAAAAAAATGAAATTCCTCCTTTGAAAAGAACTGTGGTATAAAGAAAACCCTTGGAGTTTATACACTAACTACTATTTATAAAGGCAAAAATGAAACTTAGGTCATGAAACATTTGAAAATTTAAGCAAGGACCCAATCACATGCACTAACAATTCAAGAACCAACAAACCAACCGCATAATGGGAAAAATACATTTCAAATCAGCCCGACATGGGAAAAAACCTCTCATCAAGAAAGGGAAGGAAAACTCATCCCCACCCCACTACAAAAATACATTTCCCTCAATGTAAAAGGAAAGAAAAGCAAGGTTAAGAGGGCTCTATGAATGATCTAGCGATGGGGGTGAGGGATCCAGGAGTAGGTGGCCTCATCAAAGTGCCATGAAGTAATTTCAACCGCGAAAGGCATCAACGGATTAGGTGGGAGTTTGAGTGGTTTTCCTGGACTGGGAACCACCTAATGGTCTGGAAGAGTTCTGAGTTCATGATAAGAAGTGGTGTCCACCCCATTGGGTCTACATGAGGGATCTATTTTGCTCGTAGTGTGCATCAGATGCGGCAATGGGTGACTGTGATATATTTCTTCCTCGAACATGATTTTCGAAGGGCTATCATACCCCAAGCACCAATCATCTAGTGGGATCCTACTTTCCTCAGGTTGTGCAGTAGTGGATGGCGGTTCATTCATTTCAATATTTTTGGGTGAAAGCATTTTCTTATGTTACACCACTTCATCTCTCAAGGTAGTCACTTCTTTTTCTAAAAAATTAACTTTAGCACAGAGGCATCCCAATTTTTGAACCATTGGTTGCATGGCCTTATTGATGGGCTGTTGGATCATGGGAGGTATTACTTTGGCTAATTTCAACAAATGGCTATTATGGGCATGGACCATTTGTGCCATCTTCAAATGGACATTTTGCGGAGATGAATTGACTCTATCGGCCTGTGGTGACCCTAGGGTTGTGCTGGAAAACATGGAAGATGGGGGTTATTTCGGTCCACTGTCCCTTGGGTCACTTTAAAGCTGGGGTATTATCAGTTTTGGTGGCTAGTGTAATCATTCCGTCGACCCTCACTATTCTGTTCAGTGGTCTGAATAGAGGGCATGTGGCCCGCAGGTCTAATATACTAATGAGGCTAGGATAAGGCAAAGAAGTTGTCTGTTGCTTTGTTTTCCTTTTGAATTGTTCTGCAATGATTTCCCCCACGATGATGTGTTTCTGATCCATGATGTAGGCCATAAGAATTTCAACCTCAATGGGGAAATGTGTTGTATTCTTTGAAGGGATAATCCGAGCACATACAAATCTAGCCGCATGTGAGCTTCAAACTTTAGATCATGGCGGTGAATTATTCCTTTTGATGTAACCCACTGTGGTTGATCATTTGCCGTTATCTCAGTCACCCACTTAAACTTATTCTCTTTATCTTCCACCTTCCTTTTGAACTCTGAATTAGGCCGGATCGATTTAGCCCAATAGATGGAGTCGATTTCCTCTGGGGTAATGTTCACTTCTTGAACCTGTACTAGCACATATGGAAGGCAAGGCATTGTGTCAACTAAACATTTGTGATTTAAGATGCTTTGTTGTTCCTTATAAAGGTGTAGAATTCCCATACCAACTCAGGGACGTAAGGGTCCACGGGTATGGTGAATGGCCCCTAATCGCGAATGCCGATCTGACTGTAAATGTCTGGGAAGTCATCCTTGAAAGACTCCACCTCAAATTGAGCCTCTGTGGTGATGGACCAGGTCTCCTTGAAGGACAAATAATATGCCTCCATTTTATCCAGCCCAAAATGAAGTTGTGAAATTCATTGGAACTCCTAGGGATCTAATGCTTGAGATGTTGTGTTTGTCATTGGGGCTTTCCCTTTGCTTTTTTTTTTCTATAGATGGACATGATTCTGCAAGATAATGTTAGTTCCACACAAAGAGTGTAAAGGGAAAAAAAAAATAATCTAAATTAATGATCAAAATTCTAAGGATTGGATCGTAAACAAATGGGAAGAGCAAAATGTTTTTGCTGGGAGCACCGGTGAACCGTAGATTGAGAGCCGCGAAGAACTGATGAACCGCCAGCATTTGGAAAAAAAGCTAGGCATATGTACTCTTAACTAGCACCACACCAGCAATTCACTGGTCCTAACCCACGAAGCGCCGGTGAAATGCAGGGCCTCGGCAGTGCCCTATATCCTCGTACCTGAACATATGTTTCAGCCGGCGTTTCACCGGGCTTGATAGCAATTCACCGATTTGCATGCTGCTCACTTTGAGTCCAATCCAGCTAACAACAATCCCTCCAAAATCATGATTCACCCACTCACTCTACATCACTATTTTTTACATAAGTGGTACAACCAAAATAATAATGATGATTTTTCCCTTAAGAGAGACGTCAACCTATCCAGCATTGGGCGAATCGTGCATTCTAAGCACATAGGGCTACTCAGAATTCAACCCCCACTAGAATCTCAAGCATTTAAATCATGATGCATGCTTGCTAGAGTAAACACCCACATCAATATTTAAACATCTAACTGCCACCCCCAATATACCCAAAAGATGGAAAATATTCAATCAATGAAAACCACAAGGTGGAAGATGGGGAACATGGGTGGTACCAAGATCTACTCTAACATGCTTGAATTCAGATTCATATTCTTAATATAAGCACATCAGAACTAGGAGACACACACCAAGTTGAAAAGTGAGAATAATTAAAGGGGGTGGAAGCCTGGTAACTCGCCCAACTATGGTGTATTCATAGTGACGGGAGATGAGATTAGATAAAAGGAGTGAAAGAGGAAAGGTTTAAAGGCTGAGAGAGGAGAGGTGATTGGGTAGGAAGAAGGTGGGAGTTAATGGTGTTAGGTTGGGAAGGTGTGTTTTAGGGAAGTTAAAAAGCAGTGAGAGTCTTGCTAAAAAGGTGGAGAGAAGGGTTTTTTGATATTTGGCAAGATTTGAACAAATTTTTTTAAATCTCTGGGTCGGATTGGTCAACATTTTAAATGAATTTTGTACCTTGACCTATGCTTAATCGGTAGTTGTCGGTGAGTCCGTCCTTTCATCAGTTTAACCATCGGTGGCCGTCATCCTTTCAGTTCACCTTTTTGCAATCGGAGTTAGACTAGCAGTTCACGGATTATCACCGTCATTCCGCCAGTTGGATTGCTGATTATACCCCAACTCCCAAGTGTACTAGTTTGAGCTGGCACCCATCTGGTGGTTCGCATATTGTCACCAACGTTACTCCAGTGGGTTGCCAGTTTCCTCTCTTTTTCTCTACTTTTATGCTTCCCACATGCAACAAGGCGGTGTCTCGTGCTTGTCCACCGATGTTTCACTGGTCTAGTGTAGTGCCTTCCCTATTCTTCCCCTCCTTGTTTAACATCCATTCCACCTACAAAATAAAAACATCAAAGAATTTAAAGAAGTAAGGTAAAAATGCTTGGGTTGCCTCCCTAGAAGCACCTGGATTAATGTTGTGTCTTGACAGATGCACCTTGTCTGCTATGATTCATCCAATCACACGACCTCCACTTGGCCAACATCCTCCAATGCCCCCAAAATACTTCTTCACCCTTTTCCCATTTACCTTGAATTTTTACCCATTTTCTCCCTCAATTTCAGTAGCATCGTTCCTAATAACTTGGGACACCTTAAATGGTCCTAACCATTTAGATTTGAGCTTTCGTGGGAAATAACCTTATCTTGAATTACTCAACAACACCCATTCTCTTGGGGAAAAATTTCGATTCAAAATATTTTGGTTAGGGTAATGGTTCATGCGGGCCTTAGGGATGGATGTGTTCTCATATGCTCTTATTCTAAATTCGTCCAACTCATGTAGAGTTTACACTCTCCCTTGGATGGCTTTCCCCTAATCAAGGTTAAAACTTTTCAATGCCCATAAGGCCTTATGCTCTATCTAACCGGTAAGGTGACAAGCTTTTCCAAAATCAAGTTGGTAGGGCGACATTCCTATTGGTGTTTTATAGGTAGTTTGATATGCCCACAAGGCGTCATCTAGTTTCCAAACCCAATCTTTCTGTTCCAATTGACTATTTTAGTCAAGATAGACTTGATTTCTCGATTGGAGACTTCTACTTGGCCATTGGTCTTACAATGATAAGCGTAGCCACATTGTGCTTCACACCATATTTGGCTAGCAAGGTGATAACATCCAAAATATATTCTTAAATCAAAGAATATACATGGTCGTTATATCAAAACAAGTAACCCAATAAGTGTCGGGGTCGAATCCCACGAGGACTACAGAGTGATGAATTCAAGCATTGGTTGAGAAATTGATATTAGCTTGCACCATATAGATTTAATATAAAAACAAGGAAAATGGGGGGAATAAACTATGCAGAGAATTACACAAATTTCTTTAGTGAACTCAAAGTAAAAGGATCGCTAAGTTGTTGACAATAGTGTGAAATACTAGAGGTGCGGTGTAGATGAAATACTAACTGGATCTGGATAGGCTAGGTCATCTTCATAAGTTCAATAAGTGTAAATAATCTCAGGAAATAGGTAGCCTCTGCTTCCCAGCCTATTGACTACCCCTAGTTTGAGTTTTCTCAAACTCTAGCTGTGATTTAGCGCACTAGAATTGATTTAGATCAGCAACTTCACTATTCCTAGCTATTACCTGCTAATTACGAAGGAGAAAGTAATTTTACAATATCTTATCCATAGCAACTACTAGATTCCCTTCCAATATTTAATTATTCTCTCCCGAGCAACAATCAAGCAAGTATAGATAGACTCATATCATCATCAATGGATCTTCATTAATAGATTTAAATGAATCCAATAGATTTACACTTAATTGAACATCATGATGTTAACTCTAGCAATACCCATTCCAATTAAGTATTCATCATCATACACCTCTAGTTAATGCTTTTAGCTACACATAGTTGGGAAATTCAAAAACACAATCATCAATAGCATCACAGAATTTAATAAGAAGAGTAGATAAATCAAAAACACAATTAGACTACACTACAACTAAAACTTAATAATATCAAATAAGAAAATAGAGCAGAGTATCTTCTACAAATTTCAATAAAAATCCCTTTATCAGCTAAGAGATTGCCTTCAGCTAAAAGAGGAAATAGTGATGTGATGGGTACTTGGCTTTTCTCTCTAACTCTATATCTTCTTCCTCTCTCTTTTTCTCTCTCTTTTTGCAGAGTACTACTCTTTACATTTATACCCTAAAAAGTAGGGTACTTTCCCTTCCTTTTTCACCAATGGATAGTTATACCCTTAAAAGCATCATTCTGAAACAGGCGAAGGTACCGACGGTTTGCCGATGAAATCTGTGAACCGCTAGATACTTGATCTTCTTCAGCATTCATTTCCAGTGAACTTCAGCGGTTCACCCGGCATTTTGCCAATGCCAATCCGTGAACCGCTGGATCTTTAGTGTCAATTCCAGAATTTTCTAAGTGTTATTCGGCGACTGCACCGGCATCTCACTACTAGTAACTCGTGAACCGCCGATAGCATTTCTCTCTTAAGGCAGTGATTTTCCGCTAAACACCGGTTAACACTTGCAATACGCCGCTTATATTCACTTCCTCCTGTTTACTCTGTTTTTGCTCTTTTATTTAAACTTAGGCATCTGCACATAATAAAAGCAAAAAAAGGCATAAAATCCACATAATCAACTCGGGAACTAGACAAAAACTAATTTTTTAGAGTCTAATGAGTTGGTAAATTACCAACTCATCAAACCCCCAAACTTGAATTATTGCTTGTCCTCAAGTAATGCAATATTTCAACTATTGAGGAAAATGTCACATTTCTTCACAATTAAACCTTGCCGATCACTTGGACTATGACAACCCAAAAACACTCACCATGCTCACCGAAAAGAGAAGAAAATACCCGAATAGACCAAAACAATGAAGATTTTTCTAGCAGGCAACAACTTTCTATCAAGTGAATCGTTGAAAGGAATCATTAACCTTACGAGGGCATTTTTCAACCAAGTCACACACATAGCATCTCAAGTTATAATCAGTGAAAATTCAAAGCTTGCCTTAGAGTTTGCACTCTTTGTTCTATGTCCATATGAACTCTAAATGCTCTTGCATCCCTAAAAGGAATGATGCCACTCACCAAATATTAGGATCCCTATTCTCTTGACTCTTTGATCATTTGAATGCATATCAGGGATTAATTGAAAGAGGCACTCACACTCACTCTCCCAAAAGATATCTTCATGCATATACTTGACCCATAGACATGCCCTTCATGTAGTTCGCCACTAATGTAGAGTAGCTGCACCTAGAATCATTTAGGACTTGCGGACTGTGATGTCGGCTTAAGGTTAGGGTAGGATGAACATTTTGCTATAGTGACTAGATCCTCCCTAATGCTTCTTGTGACATGCCTTACAATAATTTTTCTCATTCAACCTTCTTTTCTTTTCTCTTCTTGTTGTTGCCTTTTATTTCTTTAATACTCTTCCTTATAACCCTCTTTTGTTTCCACCACTAACCTTATTACCTCACAAGGGAACACCAATTCACACAAAAAGTCCTTTTTCTTATTCATATTTTTGTGCACTTGGACAAAAGGTGATGTTCCCTTCACACTATGATTCTTATCTTTCCGCCCTTATTTTGCATACCCCCAAACTTAGGCTCTTGCCTCATTTTCCACACTTGATTTTCTCATTCCCTTCTTCTTAGGCTTTGAGCCTCACTTCAGCACTTATTTTGTCATTAGCATTTAGGGAGAATGGGGGCCAAAAAAGGTACTAAGAATGGTCTTATGACTTGTAATGTGGCTTCCAAGGAAAGGTTTTAAGGCTCAAAATTGGCTAACAAGGATTAATGATCATGGAGGGCGTATGGTTGAAGTGGCTAGACAACTGAGGGCCTAAACTCATTTCCTTGGTGCCACTACATGTAGGATTCCGCCTTGAATCACATTTAGAGAAAGTTCTAGACAAGATGTAATGCACAAGGTTCACAAAAATATCCTCGCCACACAAAGCATCACCCTTATAGGGTCTACAAGAGTCATTTTCCCAAACAAAACATCACATTAGGACATCAAGCAAGCAAACATCATAAATCAAGAAGGGAATTTACAATGTACAACCAAGATTACTATGCTATAGTTTCAACATTTGCTCATTATCTTTATCTTCATGCCCTTGTTTTCACATTCTCATTTAAACACAAGAAAAATTTTAGTTGGTGCCTCCTAAAACAACTTCACAACAAACTCAAAATGACATGGCATTTCCCTTAAGAATGTCACAGCTCAATCCATCATCGGGAAAAGCTAACCTGGTTCGACAACAAAAATAACTAAAATAAAATAATGCTACCGTGGTATAAATAAAACCCTCGGAGTTTTAATTTCTTCACCACTCTATTTACAATGGCAAAAACGTAACACAATTTTTGGGGTCATCTCATTCATAAATTTTCAAAATATGATACATAAAACAAAAGACCCCATTTAGCACTATTTACAATTCACAAAAAGACACAAACCAATTCATTCATTCATTCATTCAAACAACAAAATATGCCCAACAAGGGAAATCATCAATCACAACAGCCCGTAAATAAAAACTTAAGAAACAAATATTCCCCACATCAACAATGCTCATCCCTCCACCACTTAAAATAATACTTTGTCCCCAATGTAAATATGCAAAAAGAACAACAGGAGAAGGGATAAGGAAATCCCTGAACGGGTCACTCATTTTAATCATCAGCCTCAGTGCCACCACCATCACCTCCACTGGCATCACCAAGCCAAGCAAAGTTGTCGTGCATCCCTTTAAACAAGTCATCAATTGGCCCTTGAGCTGAAATGGAGCAGCCATTGCATCATCCAAAGCACTCATGTCGGTCACTTCGACTGAAGTCCAACTTTTGTACTCTTGTACCTCAGTTCGGAGGGACTTGACTGCCCCTTATACTGCATCCACCCTCGTACACAAAGTGGTGACATTCTCTTACAATTATTTGAGCTTCTTCTTGATTAATTTTTTTTGATTGTTGTTGAGGCTCTTATCCAAATGCTAAAGTTGGCTTTCGTGCGAGTTTGTCATTCTCACAAGGCGATAGAGACCACTTGACTGAGAATATTGGGCAGGTGGAGAAACTCTTTGCTGGGGCATCTCATCCGATGCTTGGCTAAACATGTCAGGCTAGGGCACATTGAATTCGGGGGCAATTGGAGAAGGCTTGCAGGCGCTTCTGTTTCGCTGACGATGCCTCAGCATCTCTCTTCCTATCAATGTTAATCACTCCTAGAGTAGAGGAAGGAGTCTCGTCCAAAAAAAGAGGTACTCTGGCTTGACCACAAAGTTGGGTGATCAAAATAGCATATGCCATGGAAGTGCTGGACTGCCGAGCCTTCTTCTTCATCTTTTGAGCTACAATTTTGCCAAAGTTGATGGAGACCCCCGACATAATGCAAGCAATCAGGATGGCTGCCACTATAGCGACCCCTTGCTCATTCTTAGATGTGATGATGCGAGAAAAAATAAAGTCCAGCCATAGCTTGGCCTCAAACTTCAAATCGTGGCGAGAGATTTCACCATCCATGGAGGCCTAGAGGGGAGTATCAGCAGCAATAATGCGAGCCACCCACTCATACAAATCCTTCATATTGACCACTAGTGTCATGTACTTCATAGAAGAGTCTATTTCATCTTCCCAAAATTGATAATTTATAGATGTCGGGGTGATATCAACTTCCACCCCACGAATCATCACCGAAGGCAAGTAGGGAAACTCATCCACTTTACCCTAATGTTGCATGCTCTCTTGGAGAGCCCGATAGGAGGCATAGAACTCAGTGACAAGGCTGGGGTAGTTTGGGGACAAAGGGTTAGCAAATGGATGCCATTGCCAGTGGGTGAATTGCTCAGTGATATTGGGGAAATCACCTTTCAACCCAACCAAGTCAAACCTCTTCTCCACCGTGATAGAGCGTCCCTAGTAGATGACATAGTGTTCATTCATATTCGGAATGCAGAGAATGATGGCTTCCTTCGTGTTGACTCGTGGAGGAGCATCCTTTGCTTTGCCTTTTCCCTTGCTAGCAGATGAAGCAGGGGCCTTTCCTTTGCCAATGTTCCTTGAGGATGACATGATTTGTGTTTCTACAAGAGGTATGTTAGTGACAAGACATTGATGTAGAATTTACAAGAAAAGAAACTAGTCTAAAGATGAACTGAGAGGCAAAGAAAAATCAAACAATCATTCAAAGAGCCAGTGGTACCGGCGGACAACCGGTGGTTTGCCGATGACAATTCATGGCCGCCGACTGGAAACCGATACTTAATAGAGCACTCGGTAAAGCAAGCCATTTTTGGTGGTCCATGTTGCTTTTTGTCGATCATGTTTCGCAAACTGCCGAAGTAGTGCCGGATTCAATAGCCAGGACCAATTTCAGAGTGAATCGGCGCCCCAAGCGGAGTTTCGCCGACTCTGACTGATGAATTGCCGGCCCCTGTTATCCTCAATTATGACTTAATACTCACAAACATCCATTTGCGCACATTCACAACAAACATAATACCAACAACTATACCCCATTCACACACATATTTATGACATTTAGCCCTTAAGATTGGCATCACCCGATCTATCATCGGGCAAAACATTGTGCTTGATGTAAATGAGTTACTCAGACTTCACCCTTTTCATAATTTCATCACAAAAACACATATCTACTCCATTTACAAGTATAACACATTCAAGATTTCAACAAGGAATGGAAGTGTAATATTACTCCTACAAAGTCAGGTACCAACACTAAAATTAAAAGCAGGGGCAAGAGAAATATTACCGAATTGGGAGACTATTTGCACACTCTTCTAACCTTAAAAGGGAAAATAGCTCACAATTTCAATGGAACCTTCATATGAGTGAGTATAGAGTAGATAGTATGAGTGAAGTGATTTTGATGGTGAAATATGGATGGGTATTTATAGGTGGAATGTGGGAATGTGATAGGTTGAGGGGAAGGTGAGGAGTTTAATATGGGTGTGTTGGTGGGAAGTTGGAAGGTGAAAAGGTGGGAAAGTGGAGCGGATGAAAATGAGGAAATGTAGGGAATAGGGAATGTTGGGTAATGGAGTGACAAGAATGGAAAGAAAAATGTTGGAAAGAGGGAAGCTATGGGAATATATGTAGAATTAGGGTGGCTGGGTAGGCATTTGGGATTTTGTGGGCCCATCTATTTAGATTCTCCCCTTTTTTACTCAGTACGAGCCCTAACTGGCGTTACACCGGCGGTTCGCCAATCCTATTCAGTGGTTTTACGCTATGCTTTATTTCAACTTGTATTGTGCCCAGTGATCTGGTTCCATCCGGCGATACACTGGTGGTTCACAAATTGAAGTTGCGTCCTGCCGGTCATCCACCGAATCTATCTCCTAGCTGCAGGTTCTATGCTTTAGACCGGTGATACACCGTCGACCCATGAATATGGTTCGGCGGTTCATCGGTGGCCCACCGATTCTTCAATTCAAACCTCAGCTTTCTGCTTTGAGCTCCATCATCCTCAGCGATTCACATTTCTAGATAGGTTGTTCACCGATCTCTTATCAATTCTTTCTTCATTATTTTCTTCTTACTTTGCTTCTTATTTCTCAGTTCCTACACAAACAAAAACAACAAAAACACCAAATAATTCAATAAACACTTGGGTTTCCGTCCAATAAGTACGTTTCGGCATGACGTAGTCTTTTTTCAATTCTTCATTTCTGATGTGTCATCATCTGCTTCAGTCACCCTCAGCTTCGGTCCCTTGTCCTTATAATCATTTTTCAATACTCCAATCACCTTGCATTCGGGTGGAGTTCCAGCTGGCGGACATACCTTGAAGGTGACTTCCTCACTACCAACCTGAAATTTTAACTCTCCAAGCTCCACATCTACCACTGCTCTCCCGGTACCCAACAAAGGTCATCCCAAAATAATGGGAACTTCCATATCCATGTCACAATCCAGAATGACAAAATCAGCCGGGAGCATGAACTTGTCCACTCACACCAGTACATCTTCTAGCACCCTCATAGGTCTTTTGATTGACCTGTCTACCATTAGTAGCCGCATCAATTTCGGTTTCGTGCTTTCGAGGCCTAATTTCTTAAAACTGAGTAGGGGCATCATATTTATACTTGCACCGATATCACATAGAGCTTTCTTAACACACAAATCCTAATCGTGCATGGAATTGTAAAAGCTCCGGGATCTTCCCTTTTTGGGACAAGGTTGCTCATTATTGTCGCACTACAATGGTGTGCTTTCTCTTCATTTCCAGCATCAACCACGTTCTTCTTTTTTAACAAGTCTTTCATAAACTTGGCATAACCCGACATTTGATTCAAAGCGTCCACTAATGGTATGTTTATGGACAACTTGCTAAACTTGTCAACAAACTTCTTAAACTGATCCTCCTTTTTCTTGGTAATCCATTATGGATACAGTGGTGGGATTCTTGATTCAACCCTATCATCAACGGGGGCCTGCATTCCTGCCTCTTCATCTTCATCTTGAATGTTGATCTCATCATCGTTTTCCTTTGTTTCTTCCTCAACGTTTTCTTCATTCGCTGGAGCATTGGCATTTTATCAACCTCATGTTCATCAACTACTTTTGGGTTCTCTACCACGCTAGGCCTTCCCAGGGCATCTCCAATCCTCTTGCCACTTCTAGTGACAATAGCCATACACTGACCATATTTCTTTGGATTAGGCATTGTGTCACTAGGTAATGTTCCCTTCACTCTAGGGTTCATTTGGGATGATAGGTAATTTATTTTGAGCTTCTAAATGCTTGATGGATGCCTAGTGTGAACTCACTGTTTGAGCGAGGTTAGACACCTCCCCTTTTAATTCTTTCACCCCACTTTCGGTCGACTCCACCTTCTTCAAAACTCTTGATAGCATTTCTTTAATTACTGAGATACCCACATCACTTACTCCTGGCTGATTTTAAGGATTTCCATCCTTAGGATGTGGAATGTATGGATTTGCACTTCGATGGTAACGATCACCTTTTTGGTTTGGCTCTCTATTGCTCCACTTCTCATTCATTTTGGGTCATCCTTGTTTTTCACGATTTCTCCACCCTTGGTTATCATCCCTTGGGCTCATTGGGCCTTGGATTGCTCCTTGAAAGCCTGGTCAAGGCCGTCCCATTTGGTTACCCATATATTGGCTTCATCATATCTTGGTGGTGAAGGCTCTCTTTCATATTGTAGGGGACCTTGTATTCCAACAGTATTTACCACCTTCAGACCTACTCCTGTCACATGCTTGGTCATCAACTCTAATTGTGTCATCATCTTGGCAAGAGTCTCATCCCGCTCATCGTCCCTTTTTTGCAACTCCACCGCCAATGCACTTGAGCTAATCTCATGAGTAGGCACACTTGTTTCCCTTATGTGCCAAGCGCTGTTAGTTTTTGTCATTTGGTCAAGGAGAGCTTTGGCTAACCTATATGTTTTGTCCATAATTGACCCCCCATCTAGGTTGTTGCAAGCGGATTTGTTGATTGAATGAAGGGCCCTATAGAAGCTTTAGAGAAGTACATTATCCGGTAATCCATGATTTGGACAAAGAGCGGCCTTCTTTTTAAACCTTAACCATGCCTCATGCAAAGGCTCTCCTGATTCTTGTCGAAAGTTTGTGATATCATCCCTTAGTTGTAACATCTTTGAGGGAGGGAAAAACCAATCTAGGAATGCCTCAGTTGACTCTAGCCATGAAGTAATACACCCCATAGGAAGTTCCTCCAGCCACATTGTTGTTTCCCCCGTCAATGAGAAAGGGAAGAGTCTCAACCTGATTGACTCTTGACAACTGTTTGTGATGTTGAAGGGATGGAAAATTTCTAAGAAATTCCTCAAGTGCCGATTTTCATCTTCACTTGCTTTACTGCCAAAAATCCCTTTCAGCTACAATAAGTGCAACGTGGTACTAGTAACATAGAACGCCGCATTCCCTAATGTCGGAGGTAGGCGAATGGCTCCTGCAACTTCTGACATCACTAGATTATCTTCTTCAAGTTCTATGTTCCCCTCCACTCCACTGAGCTATCTCCTTCTTGGTTGTGATGGCTCATGAGGTGGTGAGATCCTAACAACACAGCAGTAGATAAGTTCAAGTAGCTACGATGCACACTAATTCAATTTAGCAATCAATCACTAGATTCTCCAACGCTAGTCCCCGACAACAACGCCATTTTTTATAATGTCCAAATCATATTCTTAAATCAAAGAATATACACATTCGTTGTATCCAAACAAGTAACCCGACGAGTGCTGCAGTCAAATCCTATGAGGACTAGAGAGTGATGAATTCAAGCGTCGATTGAGAAATTGATATTAGCTTGCGCCATATAGATTTAACATAAAAACAAGGAAAATGGGGGGAATAAACTGTGCAGAGAATTACACACGTTTCTTTAGTGAACTCAAAGTAAAAGGATCAGCTAAGTTGTTGACAATAGTGTGAAATACTACAGGTGCGGTGTAGATGAAATACTAACTGGATAGGGATAGGCCAGGTCATCTTCATAAGTTCAATAAGCATAAATAATCTCGAAAAATACGTAGCCTCAGCTTCCCAGCCTATTGACTACCCCTATCTAGAGTTTTCTCAAAATCTAGCTACGATTTAGCGCACCCAAATTGATTTGGATCAGCAACTTCACTATTCCTAGCTATTACCTGCTAATTAGGAAGGAGAAAGTAATTTTAGCTATTACTAGCTTAATTTTTCAATTTCTTATTCATACCCACTACTAGATTCCCTTCAAATACTTAATTATTCTCTCCCGAGCAACAATCAAGCAAGTATAGATAGACCTATATCATCATCAATGGATCTTCATTAATAGATTGAAAGGAATCCAATAGATTTATACTTAATTGAACATCATGAAGTTAACTCTAGCAATACCCAATCCAATTAAGTATTCCTCATCACACACCTCTAGTTAATGATTTTAGCTACTCATAATTAAGAAATTCAAAAACACAATCATCAATAGCATCAATGAATTTAATAAGTAGAGCATAAATCAAAAACACAATTATCCTTCACTACAGTTGAAACTTAATAATATCAAAGAACAAAATAGAGCAGAGTATCTTCTACAAATTTCAATCAAAATCCCTGTATCAGCTAAGAGATTGCCTTCAGCTAAAAGAGGAAATAATGTTGTGATGTGTACTTGGCTTTTTCTCAAACTCTATATCTTCTTCCTCTCTTTTTTTCTCTCCCATTTTGCAGAGTACTTCTCTATCTATTTTTACCCTGAAAAGTAACGTACTTTTCCTTCCTTTTTTAGAAATGGACAGTTATACCCTAAAAAGCATCATTCTGAAATCGGTGAAAGTACTGGCGATTCGCCGATGAAATCTATGAATCGCCGGATACTTTCTCTTCTTCTGCATTCATTTCCAGTGAACTTCGGTGGTTCACCTGGCGTTTTTCTGATGCCAATTCATGAACCGCTAGATCTTCAGTGCCAATTTCAAAATTTTTTGAGTGTTATTCAGCGACTGCACCGGCATCTCGCCACTGGTAACTCGTGAACTGCCAGTAGCATTTCTCTCTTGTGACTTTCATCTTTTAACTGGCGTTTCATTGGTTAACACCTGCGATTCGCTCATTTATACTCATTTCCTCCTTTTTACTCTGTTTTTTGCTCTTTTCCTCAAACTTAGGCATCTGCACACAACAAAAGCAAAAAGAGTATAAAATCCACATAATCAACTAGAGAACTAGACAAAAACTTATGTTTTAGAGTCTAATGAGTTGGTAAATTACCAACTCATCACAAGGAGCTGAACAATCGATTGCAAAAATAAGTTCCTCTATCAGTGGTGATAGCTTTAGGGGTGCAAAACCATGAGAAAATATGCTTTATCAAATAGGCAATTACGCTCTTCCCATCATTGTTAGGAATCACCACAACTTCCATCCATTTAGAGACATAATCAACAACGACTAGAATGTACATGTTTCCATAAAAGCTCACAAAAGGGCCCATAAAATCGATTCCTCATACATCAAACAATTCCACCTCTAATATTGGTGTCAAACAAAGCTCATGTCGCCTTGAGAAACTTCTTGTCCATTGACACCAATCACACTGCTTAACAAATTCATGGGCATCCTGGTGAAGAGTACGCCAATAGAATACACACTGTAGCACTTTTGTTGTTGTCCTAATTCTCCCATAATGACAAGCCTCGAGGATTGTCGCAATTTCAACCTCTGGGATGCACCTATGAATTATACCAACAACACAACTACAGAAAAGGTACGGGTTATCCCAATAAAACTTCCTAATATCATGAATGAATTTCTTTTTTTGATGAAAGGTCAACCCTTTGGGAGTTATATTTCTTGCTAAGTGATTAGCAAGAATATGTTCATCAGGAAAGTTTTAAGTCATGTGTTGTAGCCAAAATATGTTCATCAGGAAAGTCATCATTAATCTCTTTATCTGCCCCCGACTTACCATTTGTTTCTAAGTGAGATAGATGGTCAGCCATTTGATTTTCACATCCTTTCTGATTCTTTACTTCAAAATTCAATTCTTGTACCAAAAGGACCCACCTAATAAGCATTGGTTTAGAATCTTTCTTGGTCATTAATTATCTCAGTGCAAAATGGTCTGTGTGCACCACAACCTTTGTACCTAGCAAGTACGCCTGAAAATTTTCAAACGTAGACACTACGACGAGCAACTCTTTTTCTGTCATTGTGTAGTTTGCTTATACATCATTCAGGGCTTTACTAGCACAGTAGTTGGGGTGAAAAATCTTTCCCTTCCTCTGACCAAGAAATACCCTTAACACTAAACCATTGGCATCACACATTAGTTCAAAGGGCTTTGCCCAATCCGGTCCAGTGATGATTGGAGCGGATACAAGCTTCTCTTTCAATTCCATAAAATCCCTTGTACAATTCTCATCGAAATTGAACTTTGCATATTTTCCTAACAATTGGAATAAAGAATGTGCTATCTTGGTGAAATCTTTCATAAAACGACGGTAAAATCCTGCATGTCCCAGAAAACTCCTAATACCATTCACAGTTTTTTGGCGGAAGTAATTGCCCAATGGCGTTAATTTTAGCTTAGTCCACCTCAATCCCTTTCTCAGAAATCTTGTGTACTAGAACAATTCCTTATTTTACCATGAAGTGACACTTTTCCCAATTAAGTACTAAGTTTGTCTCATCGCATACTTCAACACCTCTTCTAGGTGAACCAAATAGTCTTCAAATGAATTTTCCACAATTCGAAGTCATCCATGAAGACTTTCATTGTTTCCTCTACCATGTTCAAAAATATTGACATCATACACCTCTAGAAAGTGGTTGGGACATCGTAAAGCCCAAAGGGCATCCTCCTAAATGCAAAAATTCCATAAGAAAATGTAAATGTCATTTTTTCTTGATCCTTGAGAGCAATAGAAATCTAATTATATCTTAAGTATCCATCCAAAAAATAATAATATTCTTTCCCAGCCAAGTGATCTCGCATTTGGTCAATGAAAGGAACTGGAAAGTTATCCTTGTTAGTGCATGAGTTCAACTTGTGGTAATCCATACACTCCCTCCATCCGGTAACTGGACGCATTACAATCAACTGATTCTTCTTGTTCAGTACCACTATAATCCCCCTTTCTTCAACATACATTGGATAGGGCTTACCCAACTGCTATCAGCTATAGGATACACAACTCCTGCATTTAAGACCGGTGGTGAAATGATGGATGGTTGTGATGGTGGGGTTGTTTGATTCTTGAGGTCAAGATAAATTTTCTTTAGTTGAAAGGAATAGGTGCCCAACCCTTTACTAACATGACACATCTCTTCCAATCCACCACTATTCAAGAGAATGCTTTTGAATGTTTCTTTCAAAATTTTTTCTTCCACTTCCATTCCATAGCTTCTTCCTCTACATTGGTTGGTAGTGGTGGAGTCTTTTCTTCCTTTATCACCTATCGGGTTTCCATTTAAGATGCTAACGAGTTCATTCTATCCTCTAACTGTATAAGAGACACTTCATAGTCCTTCACCTTTTTAGTGAGGTCCAAGAGATCATTTTACAGCTCCTGAATCCTTGAATCAGTCGAAGCGACCCACTCAAGCATAATCTCAAGCATGATTTCAATGCGGGATGAGAAGGACTCTTCACTTCCCTGGCTACTCGTTTCAACTATACAAACAAAGTTCTAACCTTGATTTTTATTATAAGGATACCAATAGCCCTGGTTAGCTTCTTGATACCTCATATGAAAGCCCGCCATATAATTTGCTAGCAGCTCTATTTGCTTCATCAGCACCATCACACCTCGTCTTTTCTCTCCTCTCTTCTCCACATCACATCCATCAATTGGAGGGTTTCAACATAAGAGGCCCCATCGAGATTTTTCAGTTTCCTTTCAAAGGGACTCATTATCATACACACAACAATTCAACAATAGGAGAACAAAACATAAGATGCTAAATTAACTCAGCTCAATAATCAACTAAAGGCTACAAAACTATATTCCCCAGCAACGACACCATTTTTGATAACGTCCAAATCAATCCTCTTAATCAAAGAGTGTAAATAGTCGTTGGCAAAATAAATATCACCGATGAATGTTGGGGTGGAATCCAATAGGGAATTATAGTTGATCACGCAAGAGTTATCTATCAAATTGAAGTAACTTGTATTAATATCTCAAAAACAATAAAGTAAAAATTGGGGAAATTACAACTTGTTAATTGAAATATAAATTTGCAGACGAAAATTAGGACAAAGCATAGAAAATACCAAAGGATAGACTACTAGGGGTGTGTTGCTATTAGGGCATCATTGGATTGAGATTACTAATAGCTCCTAGCATTACTCAGTAGTATAATTTGTTATGGACGAGGTGGCACCTTATGTTTTCAAACCAATTAGGTTCCTTAAACCTCGGGTTCTGTAAAACCCCTAAGTCCTTTTTACAACAACCACGTCAACGTGGGTAAGCATCAACTATTTCTAGCTTTGATTCTAAATGGGTGTGTGAAAATATGTGTTAGCTATCTTTAGCCTAACCCTACATGTTCAACACCCAATTACCCACTAATGTTTCATCACCCATACTCTAAATTCCATTTTCAAGCAGAATTGGAGTAAGGACAAACCACATTTGCAACATGAATATTTAGACTAAAACTCCGATGAAACAATAGAATTATACTAATTGACTAAATTTAAGATCAATTAAACATTACCCAATCCAAATCAACCCCAATCATTCACACAGCCCTAACAAGAAATTTAGCTACTCATGTAAGTAGAAGAATACATTGCATTAAGTAATAATACAATATCCATACAACAAAATGAGTAAGAAAATTCAAGCATAAGGTTCTGGTCTCAAATGGAGTTTTTCTACGTTTTTAAAGAAGAAGATGGTGATATCTCTCTCTACAGTTTAGTTGTCCAACTTCTCTCTACTTTTTATTTGATATTCAATACAATGGAATAACGATGTGGAATAGAAGGTTCAGTTCTCATTTTAAAAATGTACAAAAGTAGGCTACAAAATGTTCCTCTTTTTTTCTGAATCGGGCACTTTTTCCCTTTTCTGATGGACCTTACTTGCGATTCGCAGTCCGCCGGTCTATTACATCTAGTGGCCAATGGGTTATGGCTCAATTCGGCGTTGGCACCAGTAGTTAACCGATGCTGATCTGCAGTCTGCTGATAGCCATTCTTCTTCATCCTAGTAGGCATCTGTGATTAGTTGGTATTTCACCAGTGTCCTCCGATGTAGTGCTGGTCCTCATCTTAATTTTCATTATTTTTCCCCATTTCATGTTTTCTTTACACAAGTAAAATACTTGAGAATATCGAGGAGAAGAGTATAACATCCACCTAATTGACATGAAAACCAAAGAAAACTCATGCCTAAGAGTCTAATGAGTTGGTAAATTACCAACTCATCAATTGACTCAGCAGAAGGTGGTGTTGTAGTCTAGAGAAGGTCAAAATCCTCCCTGATGGTAGAGGTTAAGTCAAAGCAGGATGAAGACCCAGTTTCGCTCATGTTGAAGGAAGGAGTCCTGAGGAAAAAGGTGGAAGCATTCTCTAAAGGGGGAGATGGTGTGATCCGTTTTCAGGGAATATTGTGTATTCTAGAAGTAGATGACTTGAGGCAGCGAATACTAACGGAACCACACAGCTCAAAGTACTCTATCCATCCGGGTGCCATTATGATGTACCGTGATCTACAGAAAGTCTACTGGTGGAATAGCATAAAGAAGGACATTATAGAGATTACGGTTAAGTGTCCGAATTGCCATTAGGTCAAGGTTAAACATCATAGACCTGGGGTTATGACTCAAGATATTAGCGTTCCTACTTAGAAGTCGGACGAAGTGAATATCTACTTCATCATAGGATTACCTTATATTCGCTGACAACCTGAATCAATTTGGGTGGTTGTAGACCGAATGACTAAGTCAACACATTTCCTACCAGTTAAATCCACAAACTTAGTATGAGGATTATGTTGGACAGTATATTCAGGAGTTAGTCAGGCTACACGAGGTTCCCTTGTCCATCATTTCAAATAGGGGCACTCAGTTCACCTCACATTTCTGGAAGTCCATTCAGAAAGGAGTCGACACTCAGGTTAAGCTCAACACAACTTTTCACCCACAAACAGATGGCTAGGTGGAGCAGACTATTTAGACTTTAGAGGATATATTGAGGGCTTGTGTGATCGATTTAAAGGGTAGTTGGGATGATCACCTACCTCTCATCGAGTTTGCGTTCAACAACAACTACTCTAGTATTCAGATGGTTTTAATCAAGGCATTATATGGTAGGAGGTGTAGATCTGTTATACGGTTGTTTGACATTGGTGAAGCTAGCTTAATAAGACCTGATTCAGTATATGAGGCTATTAAAAAGGTTCAGCTTATTAGGGAACAACTGAGAACTACTCAAAGATGACAAAAATCGTATGTAGATGTAAGGAGGAGGGAGTTAGAGTTTGTTGTGGATGAGTGGATATATTTGAAAATTCACCCATGAAAGGGGTGATGAGGTTCGGGAAGAAAGGAAAGCTCAGTTCCAAATATGTTGGCCCTTACAGAATCTTGAGATTCATTGGCAATATGGCTTATGAGCTAGATTTGACTGCAAAGTTAACATCAGTGCACCCAATCTTACATGTGTCTCTGTTGTAGAAATGCATTAGTGAACCAACCTCATTTATGCCTTTAGAGAGTGTTAGGGTGTAGGATAGTCTCTCTTACAAAGAATTCCCAGTTTCAGATTTTGGACCATCAGGTTCGTAAGTTGAGAAATAAGGAAGTTGCTTCAGTAAAGGTTCTCTAGAGGAATCATCTTATAAAGGGAGCTTCATGGGAAGCCAAAGTAGATATGATGGCTCGATATCCTCACCTTTTCCCTTCTGGCTCATCTTCCACATCGGGTAATAAATTACTCTTCTATACTCTAGTAAATTCCTTGTCCGTTTCATGCTCATGCTTTATTCATGCTTCAGTATGAATCTTTGCTTTTTAGGCTCAGTTTAGTTGTGTGCTTCTGTTCAGAGTCAGTCACTCCACCAGTTTTTAGCCCATAGTGTTAATTTTGGGACTGCAACTTTTTTCCTATCTTTTCAGCTTATTTAGTCTCTATACAAGGATGAATGTCCCCAAGGGGGAGATGTTCTACCAACCAAGAAACCCTTGGTACTACCCTTCAGACTTAAAATAAGATCATGCAGAAAACTAGGAAGAAGGCCTCAGTACAAGTCATAGCACAACTCATAGGACAGTGGTACCAGTCGCAATAGGACTTGTAACAAAAGGGTTAGGGAAAATAGTATGGATGGCCAGGAGAAACCACAACTGTATGTCACCATTCGTACCACCATGGTACAAATCATACTGATTAGTCATGGAAAAGTTTAGAAAAGAGGTTGGGTAATTCTGGAAAAACCACGAGCCAGAGTATGACTCGTGGCAGGTAGGTACAGATCGTACCATCCAATCGTGATTTGAGTTTAAGAGAAATTTTCAAAAGTCTATGAGGAAGCTCCAAATCTTGGTAAGACCCGTAGTAAGATCTCATGGATCATGGAAGAGGTTCATGGAAATCTTCAGAAATTGGTGTTGAGAAAGGCCCCTAACCACAAATGCTAGTATGGATCGTATGATTTTTGTATGAATCATAGGTTGAGTTGTACCACGTGACAGGAAGGATTTTTAAACAATTTCCAAGGGAATTTTTGTAAAACCGTAAGATCCTAACTCCTAAACTATGTCATATAGGGAATATCTAGAATTGTATTTAGGGGATTAGATGACCGTCTCTCCTCATTCTTTTTAAAACACGCAAAAACTCACTGTAAGAAACTTAGATAGACCCCTTTAGGAAAGAGCAAGGGCTTCTTCTCCTTCTCATAGGTCCACGTGCTTTCTCAAGGATTTTCCTCCAGGTATGTGGAACTTCAACAAGGGTTTTCTTTACCTCTTGAGTCCCTAACTGTTTTAAGAAAACATTCTACATTCTAGCCCTACAGAAGATTTGAAGCTAGGGTTGTCAGTTTGTTAAGAAATTCTTAGAATCTTGATATTTCTCTAAATTTACATGATCATTCCTATTTGAAATTCATGTCTTAGTTTTATTCATACAGACTGCTTTCTTAACCTTTATCCTTAGTATGATACTTGAATAAAACATACATGATTTAGAACTCAGACATGAATGTTGTATTATTATGATATTTTCACTCAAATTATGAATGTTAGTACCAAAACGTGAACGAAAAGTTAATTCTTTAGTATGTCAATCTCAAAATTTTAGTCAATAGATAGTATACTCAGCATTCTCTAAAAATGTCAGCTGATCAATTCTACTCTTTGTCGGTCTTTTGGAGATAATTCGTTAACTTAGTAATATCAGTTTATCAGCTTGTTAGTTGTTCTTTAGATTGTTACCACCTTTTCAAATAAAGAAACTCTAGTAAGTCTTAGAAAATAGTTTATTTTAGGTCCTTAAACTCTCATAACACTTCAGATTAGTAGTTTCGACTTAGTTCCAGGACATCAGCTTCGAGCTATCAGCATAGTTAGGCACAGTTAAACACATTTAGGATATCTAGTGGGAGTAGTACTTAGCACCAAGCTGGCCGAGGTTCAGTGCACCCAAGTTCCTAGAACTACATTGCCACTGTGGAGTATTAGCCTAGATGGGCCCCAGAATGTGATCACTCAGTTCACCCACTAGACCCTGGCAAGGTACAGTTGGCTTTTTCTGATGGGGTGTATACATAGGACTCCACGTCTAGCTCTCATGATTATATATCGGCTATAGACTCTCCCACAGAATTGTTTTGCATAGTATAGTCATGATTCTCAATTCAATTTAGATATTCAGATTTGCATGTGCTATATCATTTTATGATATAGGCTTAGATACCCAACCTCCGCACGCCAACTATGTTCTCTTAGTGATTCTCCAACAGCTTCCAGCTATGAGTCCTCACTACCGAGGGCTGGAGTTCCTTTTTAATGTATTATTTTCAGTTTGGTTTCTAGATAATAGAGTAAGTTGGGAGTTTGTCTGAGAAACTCATCAGTTCATTTTAGAAATCTTTCAGATAGTGTTTATAGATTTGATTTGGGTTTATTCTTTTCAGTGTATGTTCATAATTTGTGTTATAGATCAGTTTTCTTGTTGCTTAAGTCAGCTTCCACTTATTTTTATTTTCATTTGATCAGTCTTAGTAGAAGTATGCTTTACCATATGTTTATTTGGGGGCACTTGTGATCCTAAATACTATGTCACGTCCAAGGTGTGAACTCGGGTCATTACAATAGTTCGCAACTGCCATATGCTCGCTTATTTACTCAAGTGCCACTCCTTTCGGATATTCGAGTTGAGATCACACAAGGGCTTTTCTAAGCTTTTAATGAGGGTTAAAGGGCTAGTAGGATAAAATATGGCTTTATATGTCTTTCACCATCCTTGAACACTTCGTCAACTTTTTCACAACTTTTTACCTTTTTGATCCCTTCTCTTGTTTTCACAACTTTTCACACCCCAAAGTATTTTTGTGAGTTCAAACTTTATTGTTCTCTATTTCTCTTTTGTTTTGTTTTCTTTTTCTTCTTTTTAACTCATTGCGCAATTACACCTTGGACATGATCAAACATTTATCTTTTGACCTATTTCTTTCTTACCCACCTTATCACCCCCAACATACAATTTTTTGCTCATTTTAATAAGTTTTCAAAGTTTCATGGAGGATGAGTTCAAAAAAGAGTCAATTTGAGAATTGGTCTTGGTTTTCATTACTGTTGATCAAGAAAAAGTTAAAAGGTTCAACAAGAGAGACTAAGGATACATGAATCATTTGGTAGGTCTATTTAGGCACATGTGGCTTGTAAAGAACAAAGAAAGCTTAAGCTCATCTTTACAACCCAAAATAAATCGTAAGTTTGAGCACAAGTTACAAGGCAAGTTATAGAGCGTTACCAAATTAAATGAACAAATTTTTTTTGATCCTTTGAAAAAAAAGATTCATTCTCTTCATAAAAAATAGGAGGAGAAATATTTCTTTCCACACATTGGCACATGGATATAAAAATGACTAAACACATCACTCTCAACTAGGGACAGATTGTCAACACTTTCATGTCACAAATAGTGATATACAAGTCATTATTGAATAACTATGACAAATTTTAAGGGGGCATTATTTTCAAAAATCAACATAAGCATGTAAATAACTCAATTACCAACACCACCTAATTAAAAAATATTTATTCAACCAAAGATGACTTAATAAGTAGGTTGGTACCCTTAACAATATCACCTAGAAATCATTCCTTGGACCCACACACTATGACACTTTAACTATATTGTTGAACTAGATTTAACGAAATGTTAGTCTCCCAAGAAAGAACCGTGGCTAAGAAAACCAAGAAGGACTCTACAGTGCAAAATTAATAAGAAGCTATACTGTGAAAGCGGTAAAAGTGGACTAGAATGGATTAACATCACTCATAATCATAAACTCTACCAAAAGTAGAATATCATACAAATCAGAGTTTTTAGGTCAAGCATCACACAAGAAATTGCTACATAGGGCTAAATTACTTCTATACCATACTATAAATGGTGGAAAACCCTCAATGCATACACAAAACAGAATAAAAGAGTAAGGGTGGCAAAAACTCCTTGTAGCACTTAGATTGTCTACTCAAGTGGTACTGATAGATTAGCCTCTGGATCATGAGCGAGGCCTCGAGTTTAAATGCATGAAATATTTATCGCCCTCCTAAGGGCCTCCTCCTCTGCTAAGGGAATATTTGGAAACAACTGATAGTGCCACATGTGGGGGACTTTTACCCTTATCTAGTAGAAGGGTAGGAGAAACTGTCTGGGCCTAAGTCTGAGCAGGAATCTGCTCCTGTGGAGTGCTGGCACTTGTGATTTGGATTGATGGTGGAATGGAGTGATCCTAATCCGGATGGATTGGAATCGCACGAGAAATTAAATCCATGATATTAACAATGGGAAGTGTCCGGTCCACTAGCAGTATCTGGACCACCTCAAGTTTCCTCTCTCACATCTTAAAGTCTAGGACGAAAGTTCTTGTCCATGATAAATAAGCTTTGAAGCTTAATATATCTCATAAACTAGCACATTCCCCAAACTAGCTCAATTTGGCATCCATAGCCTCTAAGTGACAGCTCAAGGCCTCATGAGAGCTCGTGATGGTGTCTTAGATCGGCTAATGAGACCGTTAAATAATAGTGGCCATGAAGGTTGATAAATCCTCAATAAGCCTTGCAAGCTACCGCTCGTCTACATTAAGTCTCGAGGCCAAAAAAGGAAAGGAATCTCGGATGCTCAATAATGACATTCGTGGTGTAGCTGGCATGGGTGCAGATATGGTAGGATCAACTATTGTTGTGTCTGACTAACTGGTGGTTTGTGATGTGGGCTCCTCAAGTAGGATACCCTGACTCTCTATGGTAGGCCCACTCGATATTATGGAGCTAAGTTAGATTATCGAGGTGACCATACTATCATCTCTGATGTGCCACGATTTTAAGGCACTTTCGACGCCTAAAACATAAGAATAATTCTTGGTATTAGGTGTGTTTATACAGATATGAGGTTAGGTTCTTTTACTTTATTTTTAGGGAAATCAGGTTTGGGAGTTTTATTTTGGAAAAAAAAGAACAAAAGTACAAAATATGGGTTGCTGCAGGTCACAGTACGAGTCATACCTAACTCCCATAGCGGAACTTCAGAGAAAATGCACAAGTGCAGAGCTAACATACGTCAGACAATATGAGCCGACCATCTAGGTACGAGCCATACTAAGGGTCCGTGATTAAGATTCAAAAGATGTGCACTTACAGAATCCATTGTATGAGCAATGGCCACGAGATGTGAAAACAACATACGAACCATACTGACAGACTCGTGGTGAGATTCAGAGGATTAGATACTTGGCATATTCAGGGCATGAATGAATCACATGAGTCATACCAGCATGGTATGAATTATATAAAGGACCTGTAGGAGAATCATATGATATACTAGAGTTTAGATGTTTAATCCATGACCAGTATCACGACTCATAGTAACATGTACAAATTGTACAAGTTACTTGTACCCGACTTATCCAGAAGCACACCACGAATCGTAGCAACATGCAATGACTCGTAGGTCATCCCAATGGTAAAATCCCTATCAAATTAAGAAAGGATTTCATTAATTGGATAAATCCTCGTCTTTTAATTTTCCTTAAATTTTATTGTGCAATTGATTATTGCATTTTTCTTCTATCAACATTTTAAGTGTTCAATTGTTATTTCCTCTTTGAATTCTAATTAATTTCTTACAAATATGAATCGCTAAAATCTCCACAACTAGGGTAGTGGAAACAATGGTGGAATAACAAACTAGGGTTAACACAAAAAGTGATTCTAACCAATATGAATGTTGTAATGTTCTTTTCTTCATGATTAATGTTTCTTAATGGTGCACAACGTTAGGACTAGCCTGAATTTTCTATTTTCTTGAACCTAGAGAAGTAGAGATTAGGAAAAGAGAAGAACAACAAAGCCTTGATATTATGTCTTATTGAAAAACTTGAGTTGCGGTTGTAGGGAATTTAATTTTTAACTACTGATAAAGGTAATTGAAAGAATTCATGAGACCTAACCTAGTGACTGAATATAGTCATCTAGGAGTTAATCATTTGTTTGGATGAACATAGTTTATCGGTTTTACAGGCTAAGTATAGGGATAAATCACAAGTGCAATTACTTGACCTAGTTAAGCAGCCATAGGGAACACTTCCCTAGTTAATTGCATATTATTGAAAACAACACCAAATCACAACACTATCTTATAATGTTTTCTATCAAAAACCCCCTTTAGGAAATAATGGAACTAACAGCCTAAATACTAGCATTTGTTTGTATCTTGACCCTATACCTTGTGGGATCGACCCCAACCTCAGTTAGGTTCTTTACTGACAACATCCGCGTTACACTTCTTAAGAGGTGTAATTTGAGCGTTATAAATCTCGCATCTTCGTGATATCGATCACCTGGTGAGCATCAGTAAATAAGTCCTCCCTCGGCAAGATCAACATGCGTGCCCTTTTACCTTGTTTTCAAGAAAATCATATTGGGGAATTGGATTGTGAAGAAAATAATAGAAAAATATAAAAAAGGCACAAGTGTTGGGCCATCCTGGTATGAGTCGTATGTAGTACCCATAACAAAACATCAAAGAAAAAATGCACAAGTGTTGGGCCGACGTATGGCTTGTGGTATGAGTTGTACCAAAGAGTCGTGAAAAACTTCAGAACATGTGCACTTGTAGAAGCGAAGCTACTGGTACTAATGGAAGCCAAAAATACTAATTACAACATACAAACCCTACCAAGGAGTAGTGGAACACTCCAGAGAAAATGTCAACTGGGAGATCCCATGATATTAGTAGATTCCACGAGTCGTAGCACCAAGGTGCAGATCGTACCCATGGTAAGATTCAGATAATGTCAGAGTTCAGAAGTGCAGACCATGAAAATCTCTTATGACTTATAGTGGCATTGTACGAGTCTTACCAATCTCCAAGACTTTACAGATTCAGATGTTGTATTTCACACTACGGACATAAGACTCGGCTCGTAGCATCATGCTACAACTCGTAGGATGAGGCAACAAAATTTCCCTGTTAATTTAGGAAAGATTTCCATTCATTTTATAAATACATTTTAGTTATTTTACTAAGGGAGGTTTGAAACTTTTGACATCATATTCATAGTTTTTGGGTTTCATAAGTTCTTGGAGATCAATTACTTGAATACTTGGACATAATTCATAATTGTTCTTGAGTTTTTAACAAGTAACTGTGCAATCAATTCTTGAGTTCTTCCTTCAACATTTTTCTTTTATGAAATCTAATTTTATTCTTCAAATCATGATAGCTAAACCCTCCACAACAAAGGTTGTGGGAAGAATGGTGGAATAACAAACTAGGGTTAACACAAAGTGATTCTAAACCTATACGAACGCTTGTATTTTTCTTTTCTTCATGTTTAACATTTCTTAACAACACGTAATATTAGGACTAGCCTGAATTCTCTTCGTGCATGAAACTATAGAATTGGAGATTAGGAAAAGAGAAGAACAACAAAGCCTTGAAATTGAGTCTCATTGAATAACTTGAGTTGCGGTCGTAGGAAAGTTAATTTGGAACTACTGATAAAGGTTAAATTGAAATCGCTCATGAGACCTAACCCGGTGATTGAGTAGTGTCATCTAATAGGGATGAATCAGTCATTTAGATGAGCATAATTTATCACTTCTTTAGGCTATGTATTGGGATAAATTGAAAGTGTAATAATCTGACCTAGTTAGGAAACCATAGGCAACACCTCCCTAGTTGATTGTAGAACTATTGGTTATAACTCCATTTAGAAATACTATTACTTGTTTTACAAACCCCCCTTTTGGAAATTATTGAACTAAAAGTATGAATACTAGCATTAGTCTATATCTTTACCATATTCCCCGTGGGATCGACCCTACTTAGTTGTGTTTTTTACTGACAATATCCGTGTTATACTTCTTCAGGGGTGTAATTTGAGTGTTATCAAAAGTGGCGTCATTATCAAGGAATACAACTTAAGATTAGATTAATTGCTTTTATTTAACTTTTAGTTATTATTTGCTTATTTACATTTTCTTTTTTTTTGTTTTTACACAGGAGATCGCTTGGTGAATGCTAAGTATGCGGAGTAGAGAAAACCCTCTAGGCCTAATTGATAAAGCACTTGAAAGAACACTACTGAAAATGGATGGTTTGGAGACCCCAAAACAGATGGAGGCTAGGTTGGTCGTTGAAGCGCACCGAGCTAATGAGGCCCATCAGGTTGAGTTAGCCCGATAAGCTGCTCTTTAGGAGGCATATGATGCCCAAAAATAGGTAGACAATTTTGACTGGAACAGAAGGGGGTAAAGAGGTTGTGATCCAACAAGTACAATATATATGCTCCTCATTTTGACGAAGATGAGGACCCAGCTATTGATGAAGCCAAATCAACAGGAGCTATTATACCCACACCTCTGCCTGTTGGGTAAAAATTTGCTATCACAAGCACAATGATCCTATAGCTTAACATGAAGGGCGTGTTATGTGGTAATGCAGCTGATGACAAAAATCTCCACCTAATGAACTTTATGGGTATTTGCAAGGCTTACATGTTGCTTGGAGTGAGTCAGGATGCTATAAGGCTATGGAGTTTTCCATTCTCCTTATTTGGTAAGGCTACAATCTGATTGTCAGAGTTGCCAAACGATGCTATCACCAACTGAAGGGAGCTAAAACATTCCTTCATGGAGAGGTTCTTTCCACCTTCTAGGATGTTGTGGGTCAAAGATTAGATCTACAATATTTGACAGCTTAAGACAGAGGCATTTCATGAGACATTGCTGAGATTCAAGAAGAAGCTAACCAAGTGATAAAATCATAGAATTTCAAATAATAGCTTGTTGGAAATTTTTTACAGGTCTCAGAATAATAGCACAAAGGCTGTTGCTGATACAATGACGGGTGGACCATTGATGTGTTAGTCATGGGATGAAGCAACCACCATACTTGACCGAGTGACCAACACAAACAGAGCCTGGCATACTAGAGAGACGGAGATAGTTACAGGTACATATGCTACAAGGATGATTGTGGAGCAGTGTAGGAAGGATGAGGAGCGTGATCAAGACTTAGATCATATGAGGACATATATAGACCTACTCACAAAAAAAATCATGGGTCTAGAGCATAAAACATAAATGAAGTGGGAGCATAGGGTCAGGAACAGTGGTTCAAGCGCTCAAATTCCGAGGAGGAGGCAAACTTTTTAGACAACCAGGAGGCGGGACCAACACCCAAGGGTCTAGTCAAGACACTTGGCACCAAGGTTCCGAAAATCAAAGTCGAAACTAATATAGGGACAATTACGACAAGAACGATTACATGGATAGGAGCAGAGATCGAGAGCAGAAAGGTGATTGAAGAAAGAATGATGGTTACAGAAATGACTACACATGCATTTATGTCCCTCCTAAGGCTCGAAAGGTTAATATTGGGTCGTCGAAGTTAGAGAGTACGATGAATGAGATGCTAATGAAGTCAATGTCGATAGATGATAAGTGGAAGGACATTCGAGGAGATATATCTGGCATGAGCAAAAATGTTGAATCGCACGCCACAATGATCAAAAGATTGAGCAACTGCTCGGTCAGATGTCTGAATCCAAAGAATGATAGTCATTGCATGGCTGTGATTACTAGGAGTGGAAATACTAGAGTTGATTTGTGCATGCCAGTTGAAATTAAGATGAGAAAAATAAAGTGAGATCGAGGTAGATGAGGAGGTGAGGCTGCAGAGCAGGTGATCAAAGGTGATGCTCAGCTGACCAAGATTCTAGTTGATGCAAAGGACTCTTAGGTAGAAAAAGGGAAGGAAAAATATGACCCACAGATTTTCAGACCCATCCTTCAACCACCTCAACCATTCCCTCATAAGATGAAGAAGAAGACAGATGATGGGATGTTCCAGAAGTTTTTGTGTGTGTTGAAGTAGTTGTCTATTAACATCCCATTGGTTAAGGCATTAAAGCAGAAGTTTGGGTATGTAAAGTTTATGAAGGACCTTGTAACTAGGAAGAGATCTATGATTTATGAGCCTATTGGAAATCTACATTATTGTAATGTCACAGCCTCACCAGTCCTTGCTCAAAAAAAGAATGAATCTGTTATACCCCGTAAATTTCCGGCACATAGATGGCCTATTCACGTGTTGGTTAAGAATATTTGAAAGCCATGCATGCTAGAAAAAGGCCCGGAAAAAGATCGGACAAGCGCCAAGTCGGCGCGTCGCAAGGCAAAAATGCGATTTATAGTGTCCAAGTATATGGAGCTTGGTTTGTAATGTAATTTCCTTTAATTAATAATAATTCCCATAAGATAATTTCCTTTAATTAATAATAATTTCTTTTAATTAACAATAATTTCCCTTTAATTAATAAGAACCTCCCTTTAAATAGTGATCATTTCCCTTCATTTAAAGGGAATTTCCATTGTAATTTCTAGAGAACGTAGAAAGAGGGGGAAGACGAAGAAACTTAAAAAAAATCGTTCGATTATGCTGCCAAACGAAGTCTAAACTCAAATTAACCTCAGGTACCGAGGTATTTAGCAGCAGAGAGCATTTCTACGGTTTTTGTTTCGTGAAATACGGTCGGCGAATCGTCGACCTACCGAACCAAAGTAAGTAAAATTACTCCAAATTAGTGTCTATGTGATCCTAGCTGTGAAGTGAATACTTCTCCCTTCTGGACTTCTGAAAAATAGCGAGTTTTTGACCGTCTTTCGATAAGCCTAAGTTTAGGCTATAATTATATCGAAATAGACGTTGTTCTTCAGGATAAAGTTATATTTAGTATTAATTGACGTATATCTGAAGGCAGTTGGGAGAATTAGCTGGAGTATTGACCGAGTCTCGTCCGACAGTCGGATAACTCGAGGTTAAGGTATGTGAAGTTGTTCTTCGGCAAGTTAGTAAGTCTTAGTTTTGTGAATCATAATAAACTCCGTATTTGAAACTCTCGGAGTTGAATGCTGAGAATTGAATAAGTTTAGTAAATTCTGGTTTGCGTTGCCGTATCGTATTTTAGTCTGAAAGTTACAAAAGCATGCGCCCAAGGGCAAGTTAATATTCAGATTCAGTATAGACTATTATGTGATTAGCAAGCATGTTGTAGGATAAAAAGAAACAGAGATTTCAGAATCAGTATAATCAGTAAAAGAATCAGTTCCGTATAGAAACAGATCAGAACAAGAAGCTAAATTCTAGATAGTCTTTTTAGCTATACATGCTTGCTATTTATATGTGCTATTTGTTTGTTGAGACTTGTTATGGTGTGAGGGCACCTTATTGAGTGTCCTCGCCGCCCCTGGGTTGGTAATCGTGTCGCCCACTAAGCGGGTGGGTTTTACGTCACTCCAAGGAGTGGCATGTTGTCCCCAGCTTGGACGAAGATGGGATGAAGCTTTCCCCATAGCAGTCTGATCAGCATTACAGGTACAGCTCCGGTATCAGATAGCCCTGTTGAGCAGTGTCCAGGGAATCAGACCCTATCTGTTACTGTCTGTACATTCAGTTATTACAGGTGTAGCTCCGGTTTCAGATAGCCCCGTAGAGTGTGTCCGGGGATCCAGACCCTATCTGTTACTGTCTACACAGGAGTCCTCCGGACCCAGACATGGTTGCTTATATCGGAGACTATGGCCCGAGCCGGAGACCCAATGGACCGGTAGAGGAGCTCCGAAGTGAGTAGATGAGTGGAGAGACTTATGTTTGGTTGGTTTTGACCCAGGTAGGGGTATATAGATTGTTTGCTTGCTTGGTGCCATCCGGCTTATGGGGGTTGGTATTGGCTCTTGCTTGCTACTTGTATATATATTTATGTGCTATATATATTGTATACTAGCTACTAGACAGCAGGCCGTTATGTCTACAGGTACGCCTCTGCCTTATCAGTTCAGAAAGTCCGATCCAGATTTTGTCAGCTTCTTCAGATTCAGTTATCTCCTGCTATACAGAAATGCTAGTTATGCTCTCTTTATTCAGTTGTTTTCAGTTGTATTATTTCAGTTGCTTTGCATACTCAGTATCAGTGATACTGACACCCAGTGGGGCGCTGCATTACTTGCCTGCAGGTACTCATAGACGAGGAGGCGATCCCTCGTGATTCCAGTCAGCTATTGAGTATTCAGCTCCTATCATCCGGAGTCTGATTTCCAGAGGTGTAGCTCTTTTCCTTTTGTACAGTACGGGTAGGTCGGGGCCTGTCCCGATCATTTTTGTTGTTATTTCTAGAGGCTTGCAGTCTGTATATATTTCCCTATGGTCAGTTGAGCCGGACGTGTGAGGCAGTGCAGTTTGCTGTAGCTGTTTAGTATCTCAGATTATATTGGCCATGTGAGGCCTTAGTTTGACAGTAGTGGTGACCTTGTCGGTCACGTAGTCTTACAGTAGTCTTATGTTGACATTGCAGATAAACTAGACAGCATGGTGGCCTTGTCGGCCCGCATAGGTTCCCTGTTATGAGTGTGTTCTGGTTAGCTATTATTACAGGTGAAGGTGGCTATAGGCCAGTTGGCCGGAGGCTGTGTTTACAGCCGTTATATAGCCGGTTTGTTTCTTGGAATAGAGCCAGAGCTAGCCAAAGCACCAGATGTGCTCAGGCTGGACCATTTAGCAGTCCGGAGTCTAGCAGGCACCAGATGCCCGTCATACTCCCCAAGGTGGGATGTGACAAACTTGGTATCAGAGCAGGTCGTGTCCCAGGGAGTCTGCAAGCCGTGCTAAGTAGAGTCTTGTCTATGGATGTGTTGTGCACCACATACTATAGGCAGGAGGCTGCAAGGCATGATAGGATGGTTACTCTTCTTTCTCAGTTAGTCGTGCTATAGAGCAGTACAATATAGGGTTAAGTCCCTAACACTTATCGTATTCTTTGTCTACAGATAAGAATGACAGATCAACGACACCCTGCCACAGGCGGAAGACTGGACACAGCAGCAGGAGAAGGCACTAGCAGAGTGCCTAAGATTCAGACAGAGTCAGCCAGATCTGAGGGCGACATAGAGGCTTCATCACAGCCCTCTCAGCCATTCCCCTCTCACCAGGAGCTGTTCGGAACGACACCGCCTCCGATAGCTCCTGTGCCTTAGCCATCAGATCAGGAGGTTCGTAGCGCTGTGGTTATGTTGGCACAGATGATGGCCACACAGCGCCAGTCAGTGCCACCTGTGACAGCAGAGTCTTCAGGTGGGCCAGGCAGTTCCAAGGTCAGGGAGTTTTTGGCACTGGGTCCCCCGCAGTTTACAGGGTCAGATCCGGCAGAGGACCCCCAGGACTTCCTAGATCAGATGCAGAGGATATTCCGAGTGATGCATGTGACCCCTTCGGAGTCGGTTGAGCTGGCAGTGTTCCAGTTAAGAGATATAGCTATTCTGTGGTATGAGAGTTGGGAAAGGTCCCGAGGGAGAGATGTACCCCTCCAACTTGGAACAGCTTCTCGGAGGCCTTTCTAGACCATTATTTGCCACGGGAGATCCAGCAGGCCCGGATGGACCAGTTCCTACATTTAGAGCAGGGGGCGAGGAGTGTTCGTGAGTATGCTTTACAATTTGATTCCTTAGCCCGTTATGCTCCAGTCTTTGTTGATACTATGCCAGCAAGAGTTCATAGATTCATCATGGGCTTGAATCCGGAGTATCTTGAGGCATGTATGACGGCGACGTTGTGAGAGGATATGGACATTGCCCGAGTACAGGCATTTGCTCAGACTATAGAGGGTCTTAGACAGCGGCAGCAGAGTAGAAGACAGATCAGTCAGGAACAGCGCCGCAGAGATAGACCAGATGAGATACAGAGGGAAGTTCAAAGAGGACCCAGGCCTCGACTATCAGATAGACCCCCTAGACCCCCACCTCCACAACAGCAGCAGCGAGGTAGGTATGTTCGTAGAGGGCAGTCAGGGTTCAGTGGCAGTTCCAGAACGGTAGATTCCCCGCAGCAGAGAAGGGGGGAACAGAGTAGATTTGCACCCTCACCCTGCCCCTATTGTAGTCAACCATACTCCGGAGCTTGTAGATATGGCTCCATGGGGTGTTATATTTGCGGGCAGGAGGGGCACCAGATGAGAGACTGTCCGACCAGAGGTCAGGGGAGCAGAGGCAGTCAGGACAGGGGATTCGCAGGGCCACGAGCCCCAACAACCTCAGCGGGGCGTGGGCCATCAGGTTCAGCAGGCAGAGGCCGAGGTAGGTCGGGAGCCTCCAGTTCAGGTACGGGTTCAAGCCGTACTTATGCTTTGCCAGGCAGACAGGATTCAGAGGCATCTCCAGATGTAGTAACAGGTATGCTGACTATCTGTTCATACCCTGTTTACGTATTGATTGATCCAGGATCTACCCTAACATATATTACCCCGTTTGTGGCACGGAAGTTCAATATTGCACCAGAATTATTACAGCAGCCCTTTGCAGTATCCACGCCCGTCGGTGACTCTATTATAGCTAGCAGAATTTACTGAGGGTGTATAGTAGAGGTTGCTGACCGTCAGACTACAGTAGATCTGGTTGAGTTAGAAATGATAGATTTCGATGCCACAATGGGTATGGATAGGCTAGTGCCGTGCTTTGCCAATGTTGAATGTTGGACCAAGACGGTCCGATTCCAGTTTCCAGGAGAAGCAGTGCGGGAGTGGAAGGGCAACACCGCTACACCAAAAGGTAGGTTTATTTCCTACCTTCAGGCGAGGAAATTGATATCTAAGGGATGTATTTACCATCTGGTCAGAGTTCAGGATGTCCGAGCAGAATCTCCGATGCTCCAGTCTATTCCGGTGGTGAACGAGTTCCCTGATGTGTTTCCCGATGAGTTACCTGGCATTCCCCCAGAAAGGGAAATAGATTTTGCTATTGATTTATTACCAGGCACCCAACCGATATCGGTTCCTCCTTATCGCATGGCTCCTGCAGAACTCAGATAATTAAAGGAGCAGCTGAAAGACTTGTTGGATAAAGGTTTTATTAGGCCGAGTACTTCACCATGGGGTGTGCCGGTTCTGTTTGTGAGAAAGAAAGATGGCTCACTCCGTATGTGCATAGATTATCGGCAATTGAACAAAGTTACAGTAAAGAACAAGTACCCGCTTCCCAGGATTGATGACTTATTTGATCAGTTGCAGGGAGCCAGATATTTTTCTAAGATTGACTTGCGGTCCGGATATCACCAGGTTCGAGTACGTGAGAGAGATATTCCCAAAACAGCGTTCAGGACCCGATATGGACACTTTGAATTCCTGGTTATGTCCTTCGGGTTGAAAAATGCCCCGGCAATATTCATGGACCTGATGAACAGTATTTTCAAACCTTTCCTGGACTTGTTCGTAGTAGTATTTATTGATGAAATTCTGGTGTATTCTCGCTCTGAAGAAGATCACCGGACTCATTTGCGGACAATGCTCCAGATCCTCAGGGACCGCCAGTTATATGCTAAATTTTCTAAGTGCGAATTCTGGCTTAATTCAGTGGCCTTTTTAGGGCATATTGTGTCGGATGCTAGTATATAGGTTGACACGCAGAAGATAGAAGCAGTCAAATCATGGCCTAGGCCTACTACTCCAACAGAAATCCGTAGCTTTCTGGGTTTAGCAGGTTACTACAGGAGGTTCGTTGAAGGGTTCTCGACTATTGCGGCACCTCTGACCAAACTGACATAGAAAGCAGCAAAGTTTCAGTGGACAGAGGCATGCGAGCAGAGCTTCCAGGAGTTAAAAGATAGGTTAACCTCCGCCCCAGTGCTAGCCTTGCCGGAAGGTACAGAAGGTTACTCAGAATATTGCGACGCATCAGGCGTTGGGTTGGGTTGTGTGTTGATGCAGCATGGTAAGGTGATTGCATATGCCTCCAGACAGCTGAGGAAACACGAGAAGAATTATCCTACCCACGACCTGGAGTTAGCCGCAGTGATCCACGCCTTAAAAATGTGGAGACATTACCTGTATGGCGTCCATGTTGATATTTTCACAGATCACAAGAGCCTACAGTATATCTTCACTCAGAGGGAGCTGAATCTGCGGCAACGTCGCTGGTTGGAGCTGTTAAAGGATTATGATGTGAACATTTTGTACCACCCGGGAAAAGCTAATGTTGTAGCAGATGCTCTCAGTCGAAAGTCCATGGGGAGCTTGGCATATTTGCAGCCCGAGCAGCGGGAATTGGTCAGGGAGATACATCAGTTAGCTGGCCTAGCCGTTCGTGTAGCAGAAACAGAGGACTGTAGAGCGGTAATTCAGAACACCGCCGTGTCATCGTTAGTCATGGAAGTGAAAGAACGGCAATTTGAGGATCCTGACCTAGTTCAGCTTAGAGATTATATTCCGCTAGGCAAAGCGCCAGAATTCCAGGTAACAGAGGATGGAGTGCTGCATTGTAAAGATCGTTTATGTGTTCCCAATGTTTCAGGCTTCCGCCAGCAGATCATGAACAAGGTACATTGCACCCGTTATTCTCTCCACCCTGGCGCAACAAAGATGTACCATGATATCAAAGAAAATTACTGGTGGCCAGGTATGAAAAGAGATGTTGCTGAATTTGTAGCCCAGTGTCCTAACTGCCAACAGGTGAAAGCAGAACATCAGAAACCAGGCGGTTTGACTCAGGATATAGCTGTGCCTCTCTGGAAATGGGAAGCTATAAATATGGATTTTGTGACAGGATTACCCCGTACTAGATGCAGGCATGACTCTATATGGGTAATAGTTGACAGGTTGACTAAATCAGCTCATTTCCTGCCAGTAAGAACTACCTTCTTGATCTTGGGCAGATTTATATGCCCAAGTGATACTCAAACGTACCATTTTTACCTTGTTTGTTGTGCAATGTGTATATAATATCATGTATTTGGTAATAAAATGCGAATTTATACTAACCAACATGATTAGCATTTGTTTTGCAGGATAATGTGATTTTTAGGAGCAAAAATGCGTGTTGGAACTATGTCGGAGTTGGACTTGGATGCGAGCGTGGAAAAGACCTCGGATGGCACATTTTACACTGGCTCCGCGATGGCGCCGTGCCACGCTGCCATCGCGGTAGTACACTGCCTGGAGAGGAAATTAAGTGGCAGATTCCAGTGAGGCATCGCGACAGCTCCGTGGCACGGAGACAGGCCTCCGCGATGGCCTCCGTGCCACGTTGAAGCCAATTATCCGGACCCTGAAATTTCCAGAGAAGGTCCGCGTCCACGTCGTGTCACGGAGGCCGTGCTCCGCGTTGGCCTCCGTGACACGTTGCTTGTTATTCCGGGAAAAATTTCCCACTAGTATAAATAGCACACTTAGGTTATTTTTAAAGGGGTCTTCTTTTAGTTCTAGTTTTTAGCAGAGTTCAGGAGTGGAGAGAGGAACGTGGTTTTGTGGCAGTTGAAGAATAGAAAAGATAAGAGTTTTCTTCTCTTCCCTTCTTCTTTTCCTTCAATTGTATGCATGATTTACACTCATTTTAGGACGATTAATCCAAGAATGAGTGGCTAATTCCTTTCTTGCTGAGGTTTTGAACTTGTGTAATGATTATTGGTAATAATTGATATGGTTTCTTCTTCTTCTTGCATATTGTTCTATTAATTCTTGTGCTTAGTACATTCTTGATTGGCCACCATTAATGTATATCTAAAAAGTCCAATTTCACTCGAGAGAGCATGAAATTGGAAAGTTGTGAATTAATAGGGTATTGTTCTTAACTTGATTTGGGAAAATTGGGTTTTGATGTGCTTTCTTGATAGAAATATACTTGAAAGCCGTATTAGTCAATTTAGGAACCGGAATTGTAGTGTTAGGTCATAAATTTCATTTGATCACAGAAATGTAGACGAATGGTTTATGATTCTAAAGTGAAATTAAATACGGAAGTTTTAATTTCTAGGCAAACGTTCTTGACTAGCAATATGAAGAAGAGGATGACCAAATTATCATAATTATCAACTCCATTACTCGTTCTTAACCTTGGCATGAGCATATCCATTGTCTGAATTCAACGTAAATAATAGTTGTTAAGTTTAGTATATAATTAGTTTAGAAACAAAACTCCCTAAATTCTTGATTGGATAGTTGTTAGCATAGTTAGAAATAGAATAGAAATATAGTGAACTAGGAAATTTTGCATATCCAGAGCCAGAACGTGAATTGCATAGTCAACGTAGAGAAGCTCTTCGGAAGAAGCTGCAGTTGCTCAAACAGTCTACGATGGAGCAACCCAATCCACCAGTTGTACGGGCAGTGTTAGTGCCCGAGGAAGTAGCAGCCAGGCAGGTTCGCGAGGTGGCAATCCCACACGCTAATAATGTACATTCCAGCATCCGCAAACCAGAGCCTGGGGGGAGATTTGAGTTAAAGCAAAATATGGTGCAACTTTTGCACACGAGCGGGCAGTTTACCGGTCTCCCTCACGAAGATCCGCAACAACATCTCCAGAACTTTTTGGAGATAAGTGACACGTACATACCCGCTGGAGTGTCACCTGATTATGTTCGGCTCACCTTATTTCCATTTTCCTTATTGGGTGAAGCCAAGAGGTGGTTAAAAGCTGAACCACCCAACTCTATATCAATGTGGGATGATCTTGCAAAGAAGTTCTTGATCAGATTTTTCCCTTCAGGTAAAACAGCTAAACTTAGAAGTCAGATTCTAAGTTTTAAACAGAGGGAAGGAGAAAATCTTTATCAAGCCTGGGAAAGATTCAAGTCCATGTTGCGGGACTGTCCTCATCATCATCAGTCAAATGAGGTGTTGGTACACACTTTTATTGAGGGTTTGGAACCCCACACTAAAATTTTGTTAGACTCAGCAGCTGGAGGGCAAGCGCTGGAGAAGACTTATGAAGAGTTTTACACTTTGCTCAACCGAATCTCACAAGGCAATCCAGAATGGAATGCAGATTCTTCAAGGGGTGGAGCAAGGAAAGCAGCGGGAGTGTTCGAAGTGGATGGATTCACAGCTATCGCTGCACAGATAGCTGCTTTGCAAAATCAGTTAAACACTCACTTCAGCACTATGAATTTGAACCAGTCTTCAGCCTCAGTTAATGCAGTCCAACAGATGTGGTGTGAAGTGTGTGGTAGTAGTGAGCATTCAGCTGAGTGTTGTGGTGCAAATCCTGATTCTGTCAACTTTGAGGGCAATGCACAGAGGAATCAACAGCAGTTTGGTGGTAGCTACAACTCGAATTGGAGGAATCATCCGATTTTTTCGTGGGGTAGCAACAATCAACAAGGCCAAGGTTCAGGGCAGGGTATGCACAGAAACCAAGGAGGGCAACAAGGCTATCAGAATCAGTTCAGAAATCACAATGCCCCTCCTCCACCACCATCACTGACTATTGAGGAAATGTTCAAGACCATGATTGCCAACCAGGCACAATTGCAGGCTGACTACGTCAAACTGGCAGCCGAAGTAAAGAACAATCAATTGGCAACCAAGGCTCTTGAATATCAGTTTGGGCAATTTGCTAGTGCCCAAAATACTAGACCCAGGGGAGGACTACCTAGCGACACGGATCCAAATCCTAAGCAGGTAAATGCAGTGACCACGAGGAGTGGTTTACAATTAAAGGAGGTGGAACCTGAAAGACCGCCTCAGAAGTCAGGAGCAGTAGATGTTGAGGGAGAACAAACCTCAGATACGGGGAAGACCAAAGAAGCTGAACCAGCAAGGCCTCCACCCCCGTTCCCTCAACGACTTAAGAAACACAAGGAGGAGGCGTGTTTCCAGAAATTCATGGAGGTACTCAAACAGGTACATGTTAACTTACCTCTTGTTGATGTCTTGCAGGGTGTGCCGAAATATGCAAAGTATATCAAAGACATCGTGGCTAACAAAAGTCGCTTGAATGAGTATGCCACAGTGGCTTTAACAGAGGAATGCACATCCCGTATTCAGAACAGGTTGCCCACTAAACTAAAGGATCCTGGAAGTTTTACTATCCAGCTGACGATTGGGCAAAGTATTCGAGCTCGTGGGTTATGCGACTTGGGGGCAAGTATAAATCTGATGCCATCTTCGGTATTCAGAAAGTTAGGGCTAGGGAGTCCTAGACCCACAACAGTGATCTTGCAGCTAGCAGACAGGTCCTTAGCTAAGCCGGATGGCATTGTTGAGGATGTGCTAGTGCAGGTAGGCTCCCTCATTTTTCCGGTAGATTTCATTGTTCTGGATTTTGAACCAGATGCAGAAGTCCCATTTATTTTGGGACGACCATTTTTGGCAACCGAAAAGGCATTGATCAATGTAGCTGCGGGTCAACTCACAATGCGAGCACACGACAAGGTTGAGGTGTTCGACGTGTACAAGGCACCTAAGCTCCTGACTGTCTATAAGGAACTCTCGGTGATCAACGTGATTGATCATGGGAATGCAAATGGAGTGAGTGATTCCCGAGAGTTACGAGGTAGGCCATCAGACGAGGTTGAGAACTACTGGGGAGATGACCATGATCGGGACAAATCGTCCATCTCCCTAGTAGACACGTGAGCATAAAGGCTGTCGAGCCGCGACGTTAAACCAGGCGCTGCACGGGAGGCAACCCGTGAAAAATATTTTTTTCTTTCCTTAGTGTAAAGTTTTTCTTTTATTCTATTTTCTTTCCTTTTTCTTGACTAGGCTTAGATTTGCATTTTAATTAGTAATTTTTATTTTATTTTTTTTTTAGTAGGGAATCTATGAATTTAACCAATTTTTGTTTAGTGAGGTGATTTTCAGGTATACCGGAGGAAAAATACTTGGAATCGAGGAAACGAGGCGAGGTATGAAAAATAAAATTTGATGGTGAAACAGAGCACTGGCGCGTTGGCACCGTGTCACGGAGGCAATACTCTGCGTTGACCTCCGTGACACGTTGAAGGCGAATCTGGAATTTTTTAAAATTCCAGTAAGCCAACGCGTTGGCTCCGTGTCACGGAGGAGGGGCTGCGCGTTACCCTCCGTGACACGTTGCCCTTATTCCAGTGCCGGGTCACACCGGGTTTCCGGGTGACCCGCGTGTTTCTTTTAAATAAACCCCCGATTTTCGCCCAAATTTCCCCATTCCTTCTACCCTCCGCGACCAAACACCCATTCCCCTACCCCCAAGCTCCGTGCCACGTTGATAGGCAAGGAAAACGTCAAGTTTTTTTCGGTTCTTCAAATCCAAGGTATGTTTTCATCTTCTATCTCAAATTTCTGGCGAGTTTTGTCACTTTTGAGCATGTGAGGTGAGATATATCACCCTAGGTAAAAAAATTAAACATGATGTGAATTATTTTGTGATTGATTATGTTCGGATTATTGTAGTTGACGTTTGAACTTATCGATTGATTGAATAATTCAATATTGATTGTCGAATTGAGTTCTAGGGCTTGGGTTGTTGGATTTTAACGTGGGTAACTTGATAGTTTGATGAAATTGGTGCCTGGGTGTGTTTAGTAGTTGAGATAAGTCGTGGGAACTATTGTTTAATTGTGGAAAGACGACTAATTCTCAATTTTTTGTGGGGAAGTGCATAATATGTGAATTGGTTGAATTGCTTAGATTAGTTGTATATAATAGGTTTGTATTGTTGTTCTTATTTCTGTTGTGGTTATTGTTGCTAAGTGCTATGGGTGAATAGCTGTCGATAGGAGGATTGGGTTAGCTGTATGAAGTCTGAGTAGTTCGCCAGCCGTTATGCTGTCGAAATTTTGTGAACGCACTAAGCAACATGTTTATAGTTGATTGTGTTTGGGGGTGTAAATAGAGTTATCCTTGATAAAATGTTGTAGATATTGTTAAAGACTAAGTGTGGGGTAAATTTGGTTTAACCCGACCTTAGCCGAAGCTAACAAGTTTTTAGCTTAATATTGTGCTTGTCTGTGTAAATTGACAGGTACAATGGCTAGCCGACAAGATAAAGGCAAGGGTGCCTCAACCTCAGGCACCGGCAGAAAGAGAATGAGACTGGGCACTGCTGTCCCAGCTGCACCTGCTGTTCCACGCGGTCAACACCGCCGATACGGAACACGATGGGTCACCGACGAAGGGAAGAAATGGTATAATAAGCACAAGGAAAGCAAATACTTCCCGGAGGAATATATTGCAAGGGAACCACTTGCACAGGGGTTCCCTCGCATGGTGCAGAGGATTGAGGCAGCTGGGCTCAGTTTTATTTTTCAGGAGCCCAAGGAGTGCAACCTTCACTTGGTCCGGGAATTCTACGCCAACTGGAACCCGGCCATCAGGAGCCATACTATTAAAATCAGAGGGCAGATTGTCACTCTGGAACCCCAGCAGCTGAATGCCATCGTTGGAGCGCGGGACACAGACGCCCACATTCTCCGCCAGCTCAATATCACCCCACCGTACGCCGACATCAGACGTACGTTGTGTGGGGCTCGATCCACAGCCCGATGGAGGAGACACAAAGAGAGGGGTTACCACCAGACTCTGCCTTATTCACAGATGAACAGGGAGGCCAGAATCTGGCTAAAAATGGTATGTTCGTGTTTGATCCCGGGAGTGCATATGACAGACGTGACCCGGGACCGTGTCTGCCTGGTGTATGCCCTTATGAAAGGGCTTGAGATTAATGTGGGGGCGGTTATAATATCCGCCATGAAGAGAGCCAGACTACATCAGGGCCACAGATACGGGTTTGGCGGACTCATCACCACCTTCCTCCGAGGCCTTGACATCGAGGAAGAAGCTTTGGATTACATTCTGCAGTTGGAGCGGAGGGCCCTTGATGTGACAAAAACCAAGGCCCCCGACACTACACATGGACCTGTGCTGACTCTGGGCGAGTGACATGCTCGTGACGACCAGTATATGGCCCGTATGTTCGGCATGCAGATGCTGCAGCTACGGATAGGTGGGAGACCAGCCACCGAGGATGAATTATGGCAGCTGGAGCTGGACTACCCCTTCGGCGAGAACGCCAGAGCTTTATGCAAGGTGGGGCCAGCCTTTATGGAGCCGACTGACGACGACGTCCCTACTGATGAGGAGACACGTCGTGAGGACTCTGATGTAGAGTTCGATGACGGCGATGGAGCTGATTCAGATATGGGCGACGAGGCCGCAGCACCGGATGAGGAAGTCGAATATTTCGACTAAGCAGGGAGTTCCACCACCCAAAATTTTGTGCTTTGTATTTTTGTGAACACTGGGGATAGTGTTCGAGTTAAGTGTGGGGTGGGGAGTAGTTAGGTGCTGGGTCATAGGCTCTAAACTTGCTGTATAATTCTTCGTTGACGTTATGTATGCCTGTGTTTTCCCTGTTGTTGTGAACTGATTTGTGATGTATGTGTATATATTTGTGTTGTGGCTAATGATGTGTGTTTTGAAAGTTATGGTTGCACTTGTAAAACTTTTGTAAATTTTATAAATATATATATATATATATGTTTTTTCTCTCTATCGATATGATCGATATTTTTCAAAATTTTTGCGAAAAGATTTTGCATTTATCAACATAGTTTGCAAATATTTTCTATCGAAATGATCGATGTGCTGCAAAAATTTTGAAGTTTTATTTTTGGGTTTCTCGGAGTTTGTTTTCGGTTCTTTTACCGAGAATAGTCCCATTGAACCGATGTCATAGTTAGTGACCATTCCCTATGATGGATGGATGACGACCGTTTTAAGGGAAATGTAGTCGATAGGAGTAGATTTTTTTTTAGTTTCTTTGGTGGATTGCATCAATAAACTGTAGTGCTTATGGTTGCTAAAATTTCGTTGCGTGTTGTAATTGATGTTCGAAATGTGAAAATGATTCGTTGGAAAGCATGCAATTGTGTAAATATGTTGAGTTACCTAGGCTAGAGAATTTGGTTCATTATGATTGAGGCTTAATCTTGAATTCATGTAGTTGACTAATTAAAGAGTCTGTGAATGCGTCTTGATTCGAGCATGTGCATAAAGTGTGAGTGAGGTTTTGCTATTCCATGTCATTGTGAATTTTCTAGAACTTGCCTGGTGTGTATACAAAACGAAATGAAGGAGGTGTAGTGTTGGAAAGGATGTAGGCATTTCTTTGTTTTAACCGTTAGTTTCCATTTTTTTCTTGTCAAATTCTACCTTTTTATATGTTGTATATCCTAGTCAGCCTGTTGAGCCTTTAGCCGATTTCTTTCTTTTGTCCAGAATTGTATGGACTAAGCTTTATTCCTTCTTTTCATTAGCCTTAAAGTCTCTAAGAAACTCTTAAGCGCTTATAAAGAACAGAAAATTATTTCCCAAAGTGTTAAAGAGTGAAGAGAGTGAGAAAAAAAAAAAAAGCAGAGTGAAGAAAGAAAAGATGATGTGGATGAGGCACTTGTTGTAATTAAATGATAGTGAGGGTACATGAAAAACCCTTTGTTTTGTGTCAAGTGTGCCTGATGAAATGGGCTGTATGAAAGTAAACCAGCATGAATGGGAGAAAAAGAGAAAAGAGAGGAACAATGTCCATGAGTCGATGGGGATGAGTTGAAAAGGCGCTTAAGGATGCTAGCGACTGTTATTGGCTAAACCAATATATATACTAGATCCATAGCCCAGTTACAACCCATTTAAAAGACCTATTTGCTCCTACATTGCATTTCTTTATATTAGTGGAGTAATACACTAAGGGCAAGCCTATGGGTCATGACATGATGCATGTGAATTCTTTTGGGAGAGAGAGTGAAATTAATTGTTATATGCCCCTACTTGCATGTTTGTGTGCTGCACGAACAGAAAAGGGAAAGTTCTCTCGAGTTGTGAGGGTACATGCTTGATGAAAGATTGCTTTTCGTGTCGGATTTCTTTATTAGTTGATTTGCATGAGTTTGCTGATATCAAGAATCAATTCTTAAAAGTCTAGGAAGCCTCAATGTATTAAGGTCATTGTCTTTTACGACCAAGCATGTTTTCTTGATGATTTGCAAAAATCGAATAATCGGTATGACCGTAACGTAAATGGTTGCACCATAGTGACAAAGGTTGAGATGTGATGTGCATGATTTGTGTATGTGTTGTTCGAGGACGAACAAGGATTTAAGTGTGGGGTAAGTGATCTTGGGCAGATTTATATGCCCAAGTAATACTCAAACGTACCATTTTTACCTTGTTTGTTGTGCAATGTGTATATAATATCATGTATTTGGTAATAAAATACGAATTTATACTAACAAACATGATTAGCATTTGTTTTGCAGGATAATGTGATTTTTAGGAGCAAAAATGCGTGTTGGAACTATGTCGGAGTTGGACTTGGATGCGAGCGTGGAAAAGACCTCGGATGGCACATTTTACACTGGTTCCGCGATGGCGCCGTGTCACGCTGCCATCACGGTAGTACACTGCCTGGAGAGGAAATTAAGTGGCAGATTCGAGTGAGGCATCGCGACAGCTCCGTGGCACGGAGACAGGCCTCCGCGATGGCCTCCGTGCCACGTTGAAGCCAATTATTCGGACCCTGAAATTTCCATAGAAGGTCCGCGTCCACGCCGTGTCACGGAGGCCGTGCTCCGCGTTGGCCTCCGTGAAACGTTGCTTGTTATTCCGGGAAAAATTTCCCACAAGTATAAATAGCACACTTAGGTTATTTTTAAAGGGGTCTTCTTTTAGTTCTAGTTTTTAGTAGAGTTCAGGAGTGGAGAGAGGAACGTGGTTTTGTGGAAGTTGAAGAATAGAAAAGATAAGAGTTTTCTTCTCTTCCCTTCTTCTTTTCCTTCAATTGTATGCATGATTTACACTCATTCTAGGACGATTAATCCAAGAATGAGTGGCTAATTCCTTTCTTGCTGAGGTTTTGAACTTGTGTAATGATTATTGGTAATAATTGATATGGTTTCTTCTTCTTCTTGCATATTGTTCTATTAATTCTTGTGCTTAGTACATTCTTGATTGGCCACCATTAATGTATATCTAAAAAGTCCAATTTCACTCGAGAGAGCATGAAATTGGAAAGTTGTGAATTAATAGGGTATTGTTCTTAACTTGATTTGGGAAAATTGGGTTTTGATGTGCTTTCTTGATAGAAATATACTTGAAAGCCGTATTAGTCAATTTAGGAACCGGAATTGTAGTGTTAGGTCATAAATTTCATTTGATCACAGAAATGTAGACGAATGGTTTATGATTCTAAAGTGAAATTAAATACGGAAGTTTTAATTTCTAGGCAAACGTTCTTGACTAGCAATATGAAGAAGAGGATGACCAAATTATCATAATTATCAACTCCATTACTCGTTCTTAACCTTGGCATGAGCATATCCATTGTCTGAATTCAACGTAAATAATAGTTGTTAAGTTTAGTATATAATTAGTTTAGAAACAAAACTCCCTAAATTCTTGATTGGATAGTTGTTAGCATAGTTAGAAATAGAATAGAAATATAGTGAACTAGGAAATTTTGCATATCCAGAGCAGCCTCCTTGGATCGATACTTGGCTACTTAGCGACTTTATTACTTGTTTGACCACGTACACTTGCGTGTCGGTTTTTAACACATACCGAACCAGCCGGACACTTCTCAGCCGAAGATTATGCTGGGTTGTATATCCGAGAAATAGTCAGGTTGCATGGAGTACCCGTATCCATCATTTCAGACAGAGGAGCACAGTTTACAGCTAGGTTTTGGCAGTCATTCCAGAAGGGTTTGGGAACGCAGATCAATTTGAGCACAGCATTCCACCCTCAGACAGATGGACAGGCTGAGCGCACTATTCAGACGCTCGAGGACATGCTGCGAGCGTGTGTGCTAGATTTTGGTGGTAGCTGGGACGAGCATTTGCCGTTGATAGAGTTTGCTTATAATAACAGCTATCACTCAGCTATTCAGATTGCGCCTATTGAGGCATTATACGGGCGAAAGTGCAGATCGCCGGTTGGCTGGTTCGAAGCAGGGGAGTCAGCGATAATTGGGCCAGACATTGTTCAGCAGTCAGAAGAGAAAGTAAAGCTTATCAGAGAACGCCTATTAACTGCACAGAGTCGCTAGAAATCATATGCAGATGTACGGCGTAGAGACCTGGAGTTTAATGTGAATGACTGGGTATTTTTGAAAGTGTCTCCGATAAAAGGGGTGATGAGATTCGGCAAGAAAGGTAAGCTCAGGCCAAGATTTGTGGGGCCATATCAGATTCGTAGAAGAATAGGCCAAGTGGCGTATGAGTTAAACTTGCCGCCAGAATTAGAATCTGTTCATCCAGTCTTTCATATATCCATGCTAAGGAAATGCTTAGGAGACCCGCCAAGAGCAGTTCCAGTCCAGGATATCCAGGTTACAGAGGAGCTGGCCTACGAAGAGGTTCCAGTAGCTAGCCTAGACAGACAGATTCGCAGGTTGAGAACTAAAGATATTGCGTCTGTCAAAGTATTATGGCATAATAGGAACCGAGAAGAAATGACGTGGGAGGCTGAGGAAGATATGAAGGCTAGATATCCTCACTTGTTCCAGGCTTAGTCGGGCGACGGGTATGTCCGTATTATTATTTATGCAGTACTTTATAGTTGTATATGTATGAAATGAGAAAGATTGATGTTAGCTATCAAGTGAACTCTATAGTATTGTGTGGAGTACCTGTATTGGACTTTTCTGCGTTTCAGGATTTTTGGGGTAGTCCATGTTACAGGGGAAACTCTGCCGAAATTTTTCTAAGTAATAAGTTGGGTAAGCTGAGAAGTCCTCTAGATAGCAGATTTCATTCGAGGACGAATGTTCTTAAGGGGGGGAGAATGTTATACCCCGTAAATTTCCGGCACATAGATGGCCTATTCACGTGTTGGTTAAGAATATTTGAAAGCCATGCATGCTAGAAAAAGGCCCGGAAAAAGATCGGACAAGCGCCAAGTCGGCGCGTCGCAAGGCAAAAATGCGATTTATAGTGTCCAAGTATATGGAGCTTGGTTTGTAATGTAATTTCCTTTAATTAATAATAATTCCCATAAGATAATTTCCTTTAATTAATAATAATTTCTTTTAATTAACAATAATTTCCCTTTAATTAATAAGAACCTCCCTTTAAATAGTGATCATTTCCCTTCATTTAAAGGGAATTTCCATTGTAATTTCCAGAGAACGTAGAAAGAGGGAGAAGATGAAGAAACTTAAAAAAAAATCGTTCAATTACGCTGCCAAACGAAGTCTAAACTCAAATTAACCTCAGGTACCGAGGTATTTAGTAGCAGAGAGCATTTCTACGGTTTTTGTTTTGTGAAATACGGCCGGCGAATCGTCGACCTACCGAACCAAAGTAAGTAAAATTACTACAAATTAGTGTCTATGTGCTCCTAGCTGTGAAGTGAATACTTCTCCTTTCTGGACTTCTGAAAAATAGCGAGTTTTTGACCGTCTTTCGATAAGCCTAAGTTTAGGCTATAATTATATCGAAAGTGACGTTGTTCTTCAGGATAAAGCTATATTTAGTATTAATTGACGTATATCTGAATGCAGTTGGGAGAATTAGCTGGAGTATTGACCGAGTCTCGTCCGACAGTCGGATAACTCGAGGTTAAGGTATGTGAAGTTGTTCTTCGGCAAGTTAGTAAGTCTTAGTTTTGTGAATCATAATAAACTCCGTATTTGAAACTCTCGGAGTTGAATGCTGAGAATTGAATAAGTTTAGTAAATTATGGTTTGCGTTGTCGTATCGTATTTTAGTCTGAAAGTTACAAAAGCATGCGCCCAAGGGCAAGTTAATATTCAGATTCAGTATAGCCTATTATGTGATTAGCAAGGATGTTGTAGGATAAAAAGAAACAGAGATTTCAGAATCAGTATAATCAGTAAAAGAATCAGTTCCGTATAGAAACAGATCAGAACAAGAAGCTAAATTCTAGATAGTCTTTTTAGCTATACATGCTTGCTATTTATATGTGCTATTTGTTTGTTGAGACTTGTTATGGTGTGAGGGCACCTTATTGAGTGTCCTCGCCGCCCCTGGGTTGGTAATCGTGTCGCCCACTGAGCGGGTGGGTTTTACGTCACTCCAAGGAGTGGCATGCCGTCCCCAGCTTGGACGAAGATGGGATGAAGCTTTCCCCATAGCAGTCTGATAAGCATTACAGGTACAACTCCGGTATCAGATAGCCCTGTTGAGAAGTGTCCAGGGAATCAGACCCTATCTGTTACTGTCTGTACATTCAGTTATTACAGGTGTAGCTCCGATTTCAGATAGCCCCGTAGAGTGTGTCCGGGGATCCAGACCCTATCTGTTACTGTCTACACAGGAGTCCTCCGGACCCAGACATGGTTGCTTATATCGGAGACTATGGCCCGAGCCGGAGACCCAGGGGACCGGTAGAGGAGCTCCGAAGTGAGTAGATGAGTGGAGAGACTTATGTTTGGTTGGTTTTGACCCGGGTAGGGGTATATAGATTGTTTGCTTGCTTGGCGCCATCCGGCTTATGGGGGTTGGTATTGGCTCTTGCTTGCTACTTGTATATATATTTATGTGCTATATATATTGTATACTAGCTACTAGACAGCAGGCCGTTACGTCTACAGGTACGCCTCTGCCTTATCAGTACAGAAAGTCCGATCCAGTTTTTGTCAGCTTCTTCAGATTCAGTTATCTCCTGCTATACAGAAATGCTAGTTATGCTCTCTTTATTCAGTTGTTTTCAGTTGTATTATTTCAGTTGCTTTGCCTACTCAGTATCAGTGATACTGACGCCCAGTGGGGCGCTGCATTACTTGCCTGCAGGTACTCATAGACGAGGAGGCGATCCCTCGTGATTCCAGTCAGCTATTGAGTATTCAGCTCCTATCATCCGGAGTCTGATTTCCAGAGGTGTAGCTCTTTTCCATTTGTACAGTACAGGTAGGTCGGGGCCCTGTCCTGATCATTTCTGTTGTTATTTCTAGAGGCTTGCAGTCTGTATATATTTCCCTGTGGTCAGTTGAGCCGGTCGTGTGAGGCTGTGCAGTTTGCTGTAGCTGTTTAGTATCTCAGATTATATTGGCCATGTGAGGCCTTAGTTTGACAGTAGTGGTGACCTTGTTGGTCACGTAGTCTTACAGTAGTCTTGTGTTGACATTGTAGATAAACTAGACAGCATGGTGGCCTTGTCGGCCCGCATAGGTTCCCTGTTATGAGTGTGTTCTGGTTAGCTGTTATTACAGGTGCAGGTGGCTATAGGCAAGTTGGTCGGAGGCTGTGTTTACAGCCGTTATATAGCCGGTTTGTTTCTTGGAATAGAGCCAGAGCCAGCCAAAGCACCAGATGTGCTCAGGCTGGACCATTTAGCAGTCCGGAGTCTAGCAGGCACCAGATGCCCGTCATACCCCCCAAGGTGGGATGTGACAGAATCAGATTCCTTCACCATACCATGCACGATTGGAGACTTTGAGTTTGCAAGGGTGTTGTGTGATTTGGGTGCTAGCATCAATCTAGTGCCGCTAGCCGTGTTCAAGCAGCTGGGCTTTGGAGGCCCCACACCAAATAAAATGTGGCTCTTGATGGCAGACCGTATAGTGAAGAAGCCTATGGGCATACTCCATGACGTCCTAGTGAAAGTGGACAAGTTCATCTTCCCAACTGACTTTATGATCTTGGTTTGGAAGGTAGATTTTAATGTCCGCATCATCTTGGGGTGACCATTGCTTGCCACCAGGAGAGCTTTAGTGGACATTCAAGTGGACCTGCTGATGTTTTGGCTTAACAAAGAAGAGGTCACCTTAAAAGTTTGTAGGTCAATGAATGTAATACCCCAAAAGTCCCTATGATTAGACCATAGGATTGAAATGGAGAAAATAGGAAAATCTGCACCAAGTCACAGGACGAGTCATCTACTGACCCGTTAAATGGCCTAACAGGTCATTGAGTCACCAGTTAAGTAGTGCCAAGTTGGAAAAAATGTTTCTTTATAAAAGCCATGACGGGTGGGGTGATGAGTCGTTAAGAATCCTTATGGGTTGTGGTGTGACCTTTTAAGTGTGCACTGGTGGATAAAATGTTCATTTCCATGTACTTCACAGATTGGGGAAACGAGTGGTCTGGTCCCCTGATGACCCACTAAGTGGCTCATTGAGTAAGAAAAGGATCATAGTTTGGGTTTTTGCTCCTATAGGCGACGGGTCAGACAATAACCCGTTACTTGACCCGCCAAATCATCAAGTAGGTCATTGGGTCAGGTAGTGTTCTAATTACCGTTGAATCATTAAGGGAGTTTTTGTAATTCCTAAATACATAACTACTAAACTACATTGTTTTAAGCCTCCTAAATAGTTTATTAAGGGTTTTATTCATTCTAAGCCCTCATTCTACTCCTAACACTTTCATTAGAAGATCTAGCTCTTAAGTGAAGCAAGGATTCTCCATCTTTATCCTCTTTAATATCGCTTGGGCATCAATCCTTAGCAGGAAATCTCCAATCCCAGGTATGTAGGTTCATGAATAGGAGAAATCCTTCCACTCTAATGCCCAATTTCACCTTAATTCTATGATTTCAAGTCCTTAAGCATGTCAAATTAAATCCTAGGGCTATCACCCAATTTTAACGAAATCTTCCATGTTTTCTCTATGGGTATGATACTTTCGTGTTGTGATTGTTGTATCATGACTATTAGGGAAGATTCAATACTCAATTTAATTATTAATTCATGATTTAAATTTGATGAAGATTATGCCCTATTATGTATGATTTATGAAATTAAGCTTATGAGTCAATGATTTCAAGTATGATGAAGTAAATTATATTTTATGATCATAATGCATGATTTCCAGAAGTACCCTTCATAAATTTATGAATTTTAGAGTATGATGACTTCCTCAAGTATGCATGGCTTTTATATTCATCATGTTTGTGATCATGGTCGAGTCACGGGCCTATCTTATGGCTAGTTGACATATCTCAAGCATGTTTATGAATCTCATGATTTCAACTATCCCATGTACTTCAAGTATGTTTCATGATTATGATATGGGTAGTATATATTTTTTGAGAGTAGTATTTAACACTAAGTAGACCGGGGTTGCAGCGCACCCAGGTCTTGGAATTACGTGTCAATTTATCCATGATAGCGTCTTTCTCGCGAGTGTCTTCGATGCCTGAATGGGCCACCATGAGTGATGTCACGCCTTTTATGTTCGTACCTTTGGCGAGGTACCTCTAGTAGGGTTTTACAGGTCGGGTCCATGTATTCTCACGTTGGGTATGTCAGTTATAGGAATCTCCTAGTGTTCCTTAATTTCTATATATAAGTATGTTCATGATTTATGTTGTTATGACCAATGGTATTTTAGCTTTAAATCATAGTTTTGAAGCTTTAGCCTCATATTAAGTTTATGATTAACATCTTACAGTTTTACTATTTAATTCTCATGATCTATCTTGATTTGCATGTGTTATTTCATACTATCATTTTACTAGCATGTTTTGCTTTCCCTACATTCTAAGTACATTCAAAGTACTTACTGCATACTCTATGCTTTATACTTTCATGATATAGGTTTGGGTGATCGATCCCAGTCTCATCCCTAGCTCACACCCGCTTAGTTCAGCTCCACCTCGCTTTCTGTAAGTCCTTATGATCCGACGACATTAGTCTTGGTTATATCTTTGTCATGTCTTTTAGTTTCAGTTTTAGAGAGCTAGTTAAGGGCGTTGTCCCATTAGCCCATCAGATGTTTTAGAGGCTTTTCAAACGACATGTATAGATGCTTCTCAATGATGTTGGTTTTTTTACCTTTATGTTAATATGCTTCATAGACTTCTATTTATTCATTCTTACTGTTATACCCCGTAGGATTCCTGGCACCTAGATGACCTATTCGCACATTGGTTAAGCATATTTGAAGGCCATACGTGCTAGAGAAAGGCCCGGGAAAAGATCGGGACAATAAACCTGTCGAACCATCGCGGAAGGAGCCGAGGCAGACCCCTCCGCGATGGCAGCGTGTCACGGAGGTGGAGCCTCCGCGTTGGCTCCGTGACACGTTGGCCTTGTCCAGGCCCAAGTATATAAAGCCCCACTTCGGTTTTAAATCATTAATCACCCAGGTAATTTCCAGAAAACAGAGCAAACCAGCAGAAAAGGAAAAAGGAACGAAGAGGTAATATAATTTTCGTCCGATTACGCTGCTAAACGTTGTCCAAACTCAAATTAACCCCAAATATCGAGGTAGTTAGCAGCAGAGAGCATTCCTATGGATTTAGTTTCGTGAAATACGGCCGACGAATCATCGAGCTACCGAGCTAAGGTAAGTGGAATTGCTCTAAACTAGTGTCTATGTGTTCCTAGCGGTGAAGTGAATATTTCTCCCTTCTGGACCGCTGGAAAATAGCGAGTTTTCGACCGTCTTTCGATAAGCCTAAGTTTATGCTATAAACTATATCGAAAGTGACATTGCTCTTTACAATAAAGCTGTATTTAGTATTGATTGACATGTTTATGAATGCAGTTGGGAGAAAATAGTTGAAGTACCGGCCGAGCGTCGTCCGACAGACGGATAGTTCGAGGATAAGGTATGTAAAGCTAGTTCCCTCAGTAAGTTAGTAATCTTGGTACAGTACAGTAATTTAAAGGCCAGTAGAATATTCATAAGCCATGTGTGATGCTTACTACGAATGATGGTACGATACTAGAAACATCATGTTATGATCAGGGCGAGACTTGCTAGCACAGTATAGATTCTAACATAAGTGTTAAGAACTGCACAACATGCTCAGTATGTGATGTGACACAGAATGTTAGGATATCATTGTATTCAGTTGAAACCCAGTAAAGCAATGTAATATCGGTAAGACATCTCAGAAATAGAACGATAAGTTAAAACGAAGTTAGAAAGCATATTAGGACTAGTAAATCATGTTACTATAGAAACTCAGTATACAACATAGTTTTCAGTAGGAATACTATATCTTGTTCAGCATTAGATCCAGTGCAGTCTGGCAGAGTACTATATTTATACATATATACTATTACCAGCTTCAGCATGTGTTAAGTACGTACATATTACTATCGCTAGCTCAACATATAGTATATACAAATACTTTACCACTATTAGTTTCAGTATGTGGGACATGCAGATAGTATTACTAGTTGAGACTGTTGTATGGTTTGGGGTTGGACTACCTAGCATCCATGACCGCCCAGGGTTAATAGTTGTATCGACTCATCCGCCAGAGGACGAGGATATGTTGTACTACGGAGTGGCATGCCGTCCCACAGGGGACGAAGATGGGATGCCAGTTTTCCCCATATTGTGCCTTGGTCGACCCTTATACACCCCCGAGGAGCGGATACGCCCGGGGTGTTGATTCAGGAGTCCTCCGGACTCAGGTACAGTTATAGTCAGGGGCTCAGCGAGCCCAAGTGCATACCCAGGGGACCGGCAGGATGCTTATAGTTATTATAAGAGATGGGATGACCGGGGTAGGGGTATAGATTTTGTGCTGGTTGTACCTCCCCGCTTATGGGGGCCGGGTAAGGTTTGTGTGTGCTATGTTATGTTATGTTATGTTATTCCATGTCACATTAGATACGAGTAGATCGACAGTAGAACGATACGTGTCCAGGTATGACTCCTACTCCTTCCAGTATAGTTAAGAGTAGGCATAGTTTTATATTATCAGACAGTTAATCTTTTCCTTCCTATTTTAGTTTCATCAGTTGTATTGTTGTTTTCAGATATTCCTTTCAGTATTGCTTTACATACTCAGTACCAGTGGTACTGACGCCTGTTTGGGGCGCAGCATTACTTGCCTGCAGGTACTCATAGACGAGCAGGCGATACCACGTGATTCCTGTCAGCGATCGAGCATTCAGCTCCTGTCATCCGGAGACTGAATCCCAGAGGTGTATTTCGTCTTCTTTTGTTATACAGTACGGGTAGGTCGGGGCCCTGTCCCGATCATTTCTATTGTTATTCTTAGAGGCTTGCAGTCTGTATATATTCCCTGTGGTCAGATGAGCCGGTCGTGTGAGGCCGTGCAGTTGTATAGCTGTTAGAACTTGTGTTTCCTTTATGTTGGTCGTGTGGGGCCATAGTTCGACAGTAGTGGTGACCTTGCCGGTCACGTAGCTATATAGTACTTCATGATTAAGTTATAGATAACTAGACAACATGGTGGCCTTGTCGGCTCGCATAGGTTTTCCTATATTGACATGTTTCTTGTCAGCTGTTAGTACAGGTACAGGAGGCTATAGGCCAATGGGCCGGGGGCTGTGTTTACAGCTGTTATATAGCCCTTTATTTCCAGAAATGTGAGTTAGAGCCAGCCAGGCACCAGATGTGCCCAGGCTTAGCAGTCCAGCAGTTTAGGTCCTAGTCGGGCACCAGGTGCCAGTCATACCCCCAAGGCGGGGTGTGACGAACTTGGTATCAGAGAAGGTCGTGTCCCAGGGTGTCTGCAAGCCGTGCTAAGTAGAGTCTTGTCTATGGATGTGTTGTGCACCACATTCTATAGGCAGGAGGCTACGAGGCATGATAGGATGGTTACCCTTCCTTCTCAGTCAGTTGTGCTTTAGAGCGGTACAGTATAGGGTTGAGTCCCTAAAAACTTACCGTATTCTTTGATTACATATACAAAGACAGATCAGCATTACCCTATTACAGGCAGAAGATCAGATATAGCAACCGAAGAGGGCATCAGCTAGTTACATGATAACTACAGCAGCAGGAGGAGGTACCAGAGACCTCCTAGCGTGATACCTTTATCGGTACTGTTCCTAGTATACGTTGATAACGTCAGAATAGGAAGTCAGAAGCATAATGTACATACGAGTTGATTTACTTATTAGCTATATAAGATCTGATTAAGATTATAGACAAGGTCAGACCACTAGGTAAGTATAAAAAAGAGAGGGAAATGCAGGAATCCCAAATACATCTTTTCGGATATGGTATAGTTAAATGTCTTTATTTGTTGCAATAAGAAAAGGGCTATTCCTACCTCTTGAATTTGATTCTAGTATAGTAAAGGGGAATAAGACTTGAGATGGGGTTGCCAAATCAAGCAGTAAGTAAAGATGGGCTGATTGATCCTAGTAAGTATTGGAAAGTATAAAGAGCCCCTATGATTACGTAAGTTGTGCAGACCCTTATGATAATAAGACAGTAGAGAAAGTAAGATCGTTAGCTTACCCGAAGCAGGGGTAAAAGACCCATTAGTGATGAATGTCGGGTAATAGTCAAGTTCGAGTCAGAAAAAAGGGCCAAGTCCGCCACATATGCTAACAGATAGCAAGACATACCTGTAAGATTGTGGTTATGATCCAGTTGTGATATCAAAAGGGTGAGGGGTCATGTGAATCTGATAGGTCCGACTGCAAGTCAGGGGAAGTATGAACTGATACAGGACCAACAATCTTGTTAACAATGAAGAGCAGGTACCTTGAACCCCAGAGTTCAGCTTAAGTAAGATGAGGGAAAGAAGCAGGAATGTCAGATCTTGTGGGGAAATTATAATTACCCCTAGATTGATAAAATATCGTATTAAGGATTAAGCCTCGGGCTGACAGTAAGATTGCGGTTCAGAATACCGCAGTATGTCCGCTATGGAAAAGTTAAGAAGTTACCGATACAGCATTTCTAATCTACTGTAGCCTAGAGATAAGACACAGTAGACAGTCATGGGCTCTCAATATATGCCTAGTAAGGCTACAATATTCGAACGTCGACCCCACATCGCAAGAGTGGCGGAATTTCAAACAGCAGACAATAACTAAAGTGTTTATGTTTGTTACTTTCAGAATGTGGTGACAATGCAATGAAATGATAAGTCAGGGCAGGAGATATTATTAGGCCGTAGAAGCGATGTATCATGTACGGTATGAGACTCAGTAGAGCATGTCAGAGATTATGTATTACCGCAGAACTCAGTACATATTGTACGTAGCTATTGATATATATATATATATATATATATATATATATATATATAGGTAATAAATATGCTGTGAGCAGCTGCTAATTGGGGTTACAATCACACAGATGCATATTAGTGCTGGGAAGTATATATACGAATTGCATTACAGGACCCCTTGTCAAAAATAAAAAAAGAAGAAAAAAAGAAAAGAGAAGAGAAAGGGAAAGGAGAATAGAAAGGGCAGGTTAAGTGTGAATTACGTATAAAGTCATAGAAACTATCTCAGTTCTCAGTTATTAAGTTAATAGACTTATGTGTTATTGCCAGATCTAGGCTCTAGAAGCTTACCAGAGTTAATGGCCTGAATCAGATGGCTAGATGATAAGGGCACAGTTAGACGGTCTAACGACTAGCTGGCGCTTGTACTGGTAGGGAAGCATCCCTAAAATTTATTAGCATTATCCCATATGCCAGAACCAGAATTTTTCCAGTATGTTAAGTGGTCGTACATCATTTTCCCAGCCTTGTAGGTGAGAGTCGACCTTAGTCAACCTAGTAATTATTACGTGGAACACCTCGCAAGTTAGCCAGCTGTCTGAGTCAGACAAGCCCGTGGGCACCCCAAGGAAGGGTCCACATCAATATTCAGTGATAGACTAGTACTTCAGCTGGTTTTCGTAAGATATTCAGATACAGAGCCCTAGCAGAAGGCCAGTATTTACAGAATAGCTCATAAGACCGAGAATTCCCCAGAATAGCAGTATAAATACACACAAGGCGTAAGAAATTGATAGTACCCTGCTAGCACAGTGTTTATTAAGACCAGGGGATCAGTAGACTCCCCGTGAAGATCCAGAGATTGATCGCCTGGGAGTAAGTTTGATTAAGCCCAGCCTTACAGTGGTTTAAGCAAAATAACAGAGCAATTAGATGCCCACAAGTCTGCGGTTATGCACGAACTATAAGCACTCAAGTAGAACAGTTAGAGCATTGTTAGACTACTACCACATTCGGGTCATTCAACCCGACTATTAAGTTATTTAAGGTTATGCAGCCTTATCATTGGAGGTCATGGTCGGTATCAGGACCCTCTGATCAAAAAAAGGCACAAGGTGCACAGACGGTCGTTCAGGTTATCCCAGCAACAAGTAGCCTTAGCATGTGGCCGGAGGACCAGATAAGCTTTAGTTACGCCTGTAAACTACCTGTCGATCTCTTCGGCAAGACAAGTTAGTATAACCGTCAATTATATGCCGAGCTCTCTAAGTATGAAAATGTTACATCAGCCAAGAAGAGGTAATGGAGCAACAACCGCTCTTAGTTATATATCTATTAAAAGTGTGGTGTATGGGCAGCCCGAGCAACGGGAGTTGGTCAGAAAGATACATCAATTGGTCAATTTAGCCATTTGTGTAATAGAAATGAAGGACAACAGAGTTGTAATCGAGAACACCGCCGTGTCGTCATTAGTTGGGAAAATAAAAAGAACGGTAGTATAAGAATCCTGACCTGGTTAGCAGGGGAAAACGCCAGGTTTTCAGGTAACAGAGGGTGGAGTGCTGCGTTGTAAAGGCCGTCTATATGTTTCAGATATTTCAGGGCCCCACCAGCAGATTCTGAACAAGGTACATTACGCCCGTTATTCTCTTCACCCCGGTACGACAAAAATGTACCATGACATTAAAGAAAACTACTGGTGGCCAAGTATGAAAAGGGAAATTTCTGAGTTTGTAGCCCAGTATGCTAACTGCAAGCGGGTGAAAGCAGAACATCAGAAACCAGGCGGTGATTCAGGACATAACTGTACCTCTCTGAAAATGGGAAGCAGTAAATATGGATTTGGTGACAGGATCACCCCGTACTAAACATGGATATGATTCCATTTGGGTAATAGTTGACAGGATGACAAAATCAGCTCATTTCCTGCCAGTGAGGGCTACCTTCTCGGCTGAGGATTATGCCAAATTATATATCAGAGAAATAGTTAGATTGCGTGGGGTGCCGGTATCCATTATTTCAGATAGGGGAGCACAATTTACAGCTAGATTCTGGCAGTCGTTCCAGAGGGGTCTGGAAACGCTGATTAATTGAAGCACAGCATTCTATCCTCAGACAAATGAGCAGGCTGAGCGCAAAATTCAGACGCTCGAAGATATGTTGTGAGCGTGTGTGCTAGATTTCGGTAGTAGCCAAAGTGAGCATTTACCGTTAATTGAATTTGCCTACAATAATAGCTATCATTCATCCATCCAGATGGCACCCTTTGAGGCATTATACGAGCGAAAATGAAGATCACCGAATGGTTGGTTTGAAATCGGAGAGTCAGTGTTGATTGGGCCAGACATTGTTTAGCAGATGTGCGGCGCAGAAACCTGGAATTCGAGGTGGACGACTGGGTATTTTTAAAAGCATCACTGATGAAAGGGGTGATAAGATTCGGCCACAAAGGTAAGCTCAATCCAAGGTTTCTTGGGCCTTATCGGATTCGTCGAAGGACAGGCCGAGTAGCATATGAGTTGAATTTGCCTCCAGAATTAGAATCCGTTCATCCGGTCTTTCATGTATCTATGCTGAGAAAATGCATAGGAGACCCGTCCAGAGCAGTCCCAGTCTAGAATATCCAAGTTACGAAAAAGCTGGCCTATGTAGAGGTTCCAATAACTATCTTAAACAGACAGATTCGCAGATTGACGACTAAAGATATTGCGTCTGTCAAGGTATTGAGGCGTAACAGGAACCGAGAGGAGATGACTTTGGAAGCGGAGGAAGATATGAGGACCAGATATCCTCACCCATCCTAGGCCTAGTCAGGTGACAGGTATGTCCGTATTATTGCTTATGTACTATCTTATGGTTGTATATGTATAAGTGAGGAAAACTGATACGTAGCCATCTAGTGAATCCTACAGTATTGCGTACAGTACCTGTATTGGACTTTTCTGTATTTCAGGTTTTTGGTATAGTCCATATTACAGGGGAGACTCTGGCGAAATTTTTCTAAATAAATAAGTTAAGTAGTCCTCTAGATAGCAGTATACATTCGAGGACGAATGTTCTTAAGGGGGGGAGAATGTTATACCCCGTAGGATTCCCGGCACCTAGATGACCGATTCGCACGTTGGTTAAGCATATTTGAAGGCCATACGTGCTAGAGAAAGGCCCGGGAAAAGATCGGACGAGAAACCTGTCGAACCATCGCGGAAGGAGCCGAGGCAGAGCCCCTCCGCGATGGCAGCGTGTCACGGAGGTGGAGCCTCCGCGTTGGCTCCGTGACACGTTGGCCTTGTCCAAGCCCAACTATATAAAGCCCCACTTCAGTTTTAAATCATTAATCACCCGTGTAATTTCCAGAAAACAGAGTAAACCAGCAGAAAAGGAAAAAGGAACGAAGAGGTAATATAATTTTCGTCCGATTACGCTGCTAAACATTGTCCAAACTCAAATTAACCTCAGATACCGAGGTATTTAGCAAAAGAGAGCATTCCTATGGATTTAGTTTCGTGAAATACGGCCGACGAATCGTCGAGCTACCGAGCTAAGGTAAGTGGAATTGCTCTAAACTAGTGTCTATGTGTTCCTAGCGGTGAAGTGAATATTTCTCCCTTCTGGACCACTGGAAAATAGCGAGTTTTCGACCGTCTTTCGATAAGCCTAAGTTTAGGCTATAAACTATATCGAAAGTGACGTTGCTCTTTACAATAAAGCTGTATTTAATATTGATTGACATGTTTATGAATGCAGTTGGGAGAAAATAGTTGAAGTACTGGTCGAGCATCGTCCGACAGACGGATAGTTCGAGGATAAGGTATGTAAAGTTAGTTCCCTCGGCAAGTTAGTAATCTTGGTACAGTACAGTAATTTAAAGGCCATTAGAATATTCAGAAGCCATGTGTGATGCTTACTACGAATGATGGTACGATACTAGAAATATCATGTTATGATCAGGGCGAGACTTGCTAGCACAGTATAGATTCTAACATAAGTGTTAAGAACTGCACGGCATGCTCAGTATGTGATGTGACACAGAATGTTAGGATATCATTCTATTAAGTTGAAACCCAGTAAAGCAATGTAATATCTGTAAGACATCTCAGAAATAGAACGATAAGTTAAAGCGAAGTTAGAAAGCATATTAGGACTAGTAAATCATGTTACTATAGAAACTTAGTATACAGCATAGTTTTCAGTAGGAATACTATATCTTGTTAAGCATTAGATCCAGTGCAGTCTGGCAGAGGACTATATTTATACATATATACTATTACCAGCTTCAGCATGTGTTAAGTACGTACATATTACTATCGCTAGCTCAGCATATAGTATATACAAATACTTTACCACTATTAGTTTCAGTATGTGGGACATGCAGATAGTATTACTAGTTGAGACTGTTGTATGGTTTGGGGTTGGACTACCTAGCATCAATGACCGCCCATGGTTAATAGCTGTATCGACTCGTCCACCAGAGGACGAGGATACGTCGCTCTACGGAGTGGCATGCCGTCCCATAGGGGACGAAGATGGGATGCCAGTTTTCCCCATATTGTGCCTTGGTCGGCCCTTATACACCCCCGTCGAGCGGATACGCCCGGGGTGTTGATTCAGGAGTCCTCCGGACTCAGGTACAGTTATAGTCAGGGGCTTTGCGAGCCCAAGTGCATACCCAGGGGACCGGCAGGATGCTTATAGTTATTATAGGAGATGGGATGACCGGGGTAGGGGTATAGATTTTGTGCTGGTTGTACCTCCCCGCTTATGGGGGCCGGGTAAGGTTTGTGTGTGCTATGTTATGTTATGTTATGTTATGCCATGTCACATTAGATACAAGTAGATCGACAGTAGAACGATACATCTCCAGGTATGACTCCTACTCCTTCCAGTATAGTTAAGAGTAGGCATAGTTTTACATTATCAGACAGTTAATCTTTTCCTTCCTATTTCAGTTTCATCAGTTGTATTGTTCTTTTCAGATATTCCTTTCAGTATTGCTTTACATACTCAGTACTAGTGCTACTGATGCCCGTTTGAGGCGCTGCATTACTTGCCTGCAGGTACTCATAGACGAGCAAGCGATACCACGTGATTCCTGTCAGCGATCGAGCATTCAGCTCCTGTCATCCGGAGACTGAATCCCAGAGGTGTATTCCGTCTTCTTTTGTTGTACAGTACTGGTAGGTCGGGGCCCTGTCCCGATCATTTCTATTGTTATTCTTAGAGGGTTGCAGTCTGTATATATTTCCCTGTGGTCAGATGAGCCGGTCGTGTGAGGCCGTGCAGTTGTATAGCTGTTAGAACTTGTGTTTCCTTTATGTTGGCCATGTTGGGCCATAGTTCGACAGTAGTGGTGACCTTGCCGGTCACATAGCTATCCAGTACTTCATGATTAAGTTATAGATAACTAGACAGCATGGTGGCCTTGTCGGCCCGCATAGGTTTCCCTATATTGAAATGTTTCTGGTCAGCTGTTAGTACAGGTACAGGAGGCTATAGGCCAATGGGCCGGGGGTTGTGTTTACAGCCGTTATATAGCCCTTTGTTTCCATAAATGTGAGTTAGAGCCATCCAGGCACCAGATGTGCCCAGGCTTAGCAGTCTAGTAGTTTAGGTCCTAGTCGGGCACCAGGTGCCAGTCATACCCCCCAAGGCGGGGTGTGACACTTACGTTATAAATTCTGCTGGTTAATAATCTTAAGTCTTGCAATGTAATGACATGGGTTAGCTTAGATCCATTCATGGTTCTAGTTTCGGTGACTTGGTTTGAGGTCTTAGCTCGGGTCATGATAATGAAGCAGCCAAATGAGTTTCATGTAGTTTCCGCAATTAATATGGATACAGAGTTTTTTTGATGAATTCTATGTAGTCAAGAGATTTGCATCATGCCGTGACGTTAAATCAGGTGTTGCATGGAAGGCAATCCATGAGGTGGTTTGGTGAATTATGAGTAACCAAACTACATGTGTTGTGCCACGACGTTAAATTAGATGATTCTTGGGAAGCAACCCAAGTATTTTGACCAATCTTTGATCAGTGTGCAGGTGAAGAAAAAGCTGATGGGTGAAAAATACAGTACAGGTATGGACTACAAGCCTTAGTATGAATCACAACATAATGGTATGGCTCGTAGTCCTGTTCGTAGTGAGAAGTAGAGACCTAAAAAGGTGTCTAAGATCATACAAAGGTTGGTCATTATGAATCATACCTAGATGGTACGACTCGTAGTGCCCACCATAATGATGAACTCTCTTAAGTGCCACAATGCAGAAATTTTGACCGACGAGTTGTGGTACGGCTCGTGACTTTTTGATACGAACCATACAATGCACCTGTAGGTACCCAAGTAAGTCTTTTGAGTCGCCAAGTATGAGTCCAAGGGATAAGTCGTAGGTATGACCTACTACTCGTGTATGAGTCATGATGGACTAATTAAATGAAGGACCCGATCTGACTCGACTCGACCTAGATTTTTAAATCCTCCCAAAACCTATTTAAAAGAAAAGTTGGTCTGTAATTTCTCACACAAACCCATGATCAACTCCCCTGACTCTCCACTCACCCGTAACTCACACCCCATTCTATTTGAACATAACATTTTGCAATAAAATTTCAATTTCGAGTTGATTTACTACTCCACATCTTACTCAAGCAAGAATCCTTCAAAAACTTAACAGGTAAGTTAAGAAATTTTCATACCTTTTCTTAACAGTAGCCATACTCGAATTGTGATTCCTCCACTCATAAAAATGAAGTAGAGGAATGTGATTAGGGGCTAGATGTGATAATTTATCGATGGTTGTAGGAATTAACATGCTCAATGAATTTAATTTCTTATGGCAGTGAGTTATCATCACGACCCGAGTTAAGACCCCTAGCCGAGACACGGGACCTAGAACCATGAATGACTCCAAGCTAACCCATCACACCTATGTAGAAACTCAACAGCATGAACTAAAGAAGAATTTAAAACATAAGCATGGTGTAAGACCCCCAAAACCCTAAGATTAGACCCGGGAGTTGAAACGGACAAATAGGAATTTCTGCACCAGGTCACAAGACGAGTCATCCAGTTACCCATCAGGAACCCCATGCATCATTAAGTGACTCGTGGGGAGAGGCTGGGACTTGGTTGAAAATTTGGAAATTTAACTGACCACGGGTGTGACTACAATTCATGGTCAACACCACCAGTTGTCATGTATGCCTTCGTCAAGGGTTGGATGAAAGTTGGAAAGTTTGGGTAGTGTACCTAACGGATTGGTCATAACGACTCATCGAGTACACCATGAGTCGTGGTGTCCCCGTGGTGAACCCCAGGTGATTTTTTGAAATGAAGAGGACGGGAGGTGACCACAAGTCATGGTCGCTGATAAAGATTCGTTATGTACCTCATCGCGACTATTAGGATTTAATTTCCAGTGAAGACGATGAGAGGTGACGAGGAGTCATGACCAGGGACGAGTAATACAATCCCTCATTGGGACTGGCAGTCTAGTTTTCTGTACAAATTTAGTAAGGGCTTTTCCATAATTCCTATGTTACTAAAACCTAAACTACATCATTTTAAACCCAGAATAAAGTGTATTAATATGGGTTAAGTTATTCTATCCTATTCAAAACTCATGCATGTAAGTTTAAGGGTTTAGAGAGTGATCAAACATAGTTCATCAAGGTTCTTCCTCAATTCTTCCTTGGGCAATCAAATAATTTGTGAAATCAGATCCTCACAGGTATGTAAGGCCATGAGTGGGTGCAATTGTCCTCAACCATGCCCAATTCTCACTCAATTCATGATGTTCTAATTGATGATTCCATGGGGTTTCTACCCAATGCATGAATTCCTAAGTTTCAATCATCGGTATAACCTAAGCATGTTTGGGATGATGAATTATGATTAATGGGCAGATTTAACTATGTTTTAAATTAGAAATTATGTCTTCAAATTTTCTAAACTATGATGCCCATCCATGTATGTTCATGCAAGTTGAGATCTATGAGTTATAAGTTCAAGTATGATGAGATGTTTATGAAGAAAGTATGATTTTGATATAACCATGTTTATGTTTATGCTTTCAAAATGAATCAAGTTGATTTCAAGCATGTTAAAGTATTGGAAAAGCCCATATGATCAAGTATGCTTTAATAATTCATGAATTAGCTTACCACATGGTTTTGGAGTCGAGACTCCCTTTATTTTCAGCTTGTGGTAATATTTGAGCCAAGGCTCCTCATGTTATGATTTCAGATTATGCATGTATGCTATTTTTAGCGTCGTCATTAGACGATGGTCAACTTCATTGAAAAACGATGGAGAGCATATGCATACTTTTGGGAGTAGTGTCTAGCACCAAGTAGGTAAGGGTCAGTCAACCCTGTGCCTCAAAACTATGCGCCAACGTAGGTTTACTTATATATTTTGGGACCTCCCTTGTAAGCTTCCCAGGACCCCAAGGGACCTTGAGTTTGATATCGTTATCATGGTAGCATCCTTAGCTTGGAAAAGCTTCGGACTGCTCTAGCCACTTGAGTGTGATAGTAGGGACCACATAAGCTCTATCATGGTAATGTTGATTATATGACGAGTCTCCCATTGTTCCCCATGATTTCAGTTGTGCATGTACATTAGTCTTGATAAATGTTCTCAACAGGTTTGACCCAATGTTTAGTTTTACTTACGATTATCAGTTTTCATCTTTGGGTCATTCGATTCAGTTATGATGTTCAGTTATGTTCAGATCATGATTTCAGAAAATAGCATGCAAGCCCTACTCTCAGAATCTTATCTTGATTATGTTTTATATGATGCATAATTTAATGATTTTACTTACATAGTGGTTTTACTTACCTTGAATACTCAGTACATTCCACGTACTAACAACATACTCTATGTTGTATTGTTTCATGATACAAGATCTGATATACAGGTTCAGTCCCGCCGCTAGTCAGTTACCAGGAGTTAACTTTCCTTAGCCTCAGTTGGTGAGTCCTCATCTTGCGAGGGCCCTTCTTATAAGTTATATTTTGTCTTTTTAGTTTTTAGAATTTAGTGATTTAGCTGGGGTCTTGTCCCATCAACTCATCAGTGCTCGAGGCTTTTTGGACATAGTTGCATTCAGCCTTAAACTTGTACATGTAATCAGATGTTATGTTTTTCTAGACTTTCACTATGTTATTTATGATGATCTTCCACTTATTAATGATTGAGTTAGATATATGTTCATGCCATGGATTGACTCGGAGCCTCTCGGGGTTTTTTGTCCTGTCTATCGATCTGGGCCTATGTTCAAGTTATGATAAACTTTGTAATAGAGAATTAGGTTTTGAAGTGTTCTAGGGTTTCTAAAGGTGCGTTAACTAGAGTTTTTTTATGGGTGTGAAGCACACCACACTTATGGTGAAGAGGTTGTGAGACGTTTAGAAAATGTTCCCTTCTTTCATGATCGATGTCGTGCGGTGAAATGTCACTCTATCCTTCTAACTCATGCTATACGCATTTGCAGAATCATGCCTCCCCATAGAGTTAATGGAAGGAGTAATGGAAGCGGAAATGGACACTAGGATGGCAATGGAGAAGAGCACCAATAGGCCCCACCAGCCCATGTGGAGCACGTACCCGAGCCGGTAGCCCATGCAGAGTTCAGGGCGCCATTTAGATGTTATCCTAGGCCCTGACCACCCAGGACAATGTAATACCCCAAAAGTTCCTAAGATTGGACCCGAGATTTAAAATGAAAGTTGACAGAAAACTAGGAAAAATTCCCCAGGACGGACGACCAACGGATTGTTGGTCCAACCAAACGACCCTGTCGCGACCCAAACATACACCCGAATCATAGACACGGGACAAGGTGCCCCAAGAGACACCAAATTGACCAATGGCATAAGCATATATCTAATTCAATCACATGAGCGGAAGAGTTAACATAAAGAATGTAATCATAACATAGTATACAGGAAAAAAAGTACTAGACTTACACTACGGTGAGATACAACTTGTAGTCTAATAACCCTCTAAACATGAAAGGAGGACTGATGGTACAACTCTCCAAATCATCCAATATCTAGAAACTTAAAGAAATAGCATAGAGTGTGAACATGTAGCCCTCGGAACATGAGGACTCACCAAGTGCACTGAGAGCAAAGTTGAAACTGACTACGGGTGAGGATAAGCCTGAGAACTGGGACATGTATCATGAAATGAAACAACATAGAAAGTATGTGGTTAGTACGTGGAATGTACTGAGTATGAAAGGTAAGTAAAATAGACAGTTAAAAACATATATAGAACTCATAAAGGATAATAAGAGTAGGACAACATGCTCGTATCATAAATCATAGTAACATATCATGTGGCTCAAGGTTTTCAAAACATTCATAACATAAAATAATCATAATCATAATACAGGAGGTTTACTTAACATAACTTTAGTCAACATACATAATCATAACATGCATAAGTCATGAAGGACAGTGGGAAATTTTCATAACCGACATACCCCATATGAGCACACATGAAACCCGACATGTAACCCTAGTCGGAATGGTGTTCGTACCTTGCCAAGGGTAGAACCATGAAAGTGTCATATCTCCATGAAAGGGACATTTGGGCCAGGGACTAACATGAAAGAGGTCCCGACATACCTATGGTGTCACGTAGTTCATGAGATCCGGGGCTTAACCTGAGCCACGAACCTACTCGGTGTTCGATACTACTCCCAAAACATATATAGTGCTCACAATAATACATACATAAGTTCATGGGCTAGCTAAATCATGATAATCGTAAATATGCTTGAACATATAAGAACTAGCCATGACTTGAGGCCCGTGAGTCGGCCAAAGACATAATTCATGAATAATGAGATTCATGCATATTTGTAGTTCATGTACATAGCTTGAATTTCATAAAATCATAATGGGTACGAAAATAAATTAATAATTTGAAACATAATTCATATTGGGCTCATAAAAAACATCAATGGGAAAAAAATAGCTCATAATTCGATTCATCATAGGGCATGCATAATTAAGCTTAACTTCTTAGAAATCAAAATCACAATATTATAATCAATTTAAAACTCAAAAGATGGCCGAATCTCATAGATTATGGTAATATTTCAAAATCACAAAACCCATAATTTAAATCATTAAATTATATATATATCAAATACCAAACCCCATGAATTTTTGATAAATTTTTTGTAAAAATCATAGAGGATGGGCATGGGTGTGGAAGAATTCACCCATTGAAGTCCTTATATACCTGGAAACACTTGATTCTTAATCTCACTTCAAAGCCCAAGATGGAATTTAGAGAAATTGGGGAAGAACACCTTGAATCACCTTCTAGACTCCTTTGTATACTCTTTCATGCATGAATGAGGCTTAACATGGACTAATCCCCCCTTAAAAGACCCTATTCAGACCTTAAAACGACATAGGCCTTAGGAGTTTAGGAATTACGATAACACCCTTACTAAAACACAGGAATTCCTAATCGCCAGTCCCCACAAGGGACCTCATGAGTCGTTGCCAAGGGGCACGACTCGAGGCCAGAATCCATCATGCTCACTGCCCGACTCACTTAGGGGACCCCATGAGGCACCCCATGAATCGTGGTGTCTGACCACAACTCATGGTCACCACCTGTGACCTCCACTGCCCAAAAATCTTTACCAACCATACACCCCCGCCCATGGGTGACCTTACAAGTCGCGAGGTCAGGCAACGACTCATGATCTAGCCCGTGGCCTTCTCCACCTGAGCCTACCATCCTTGCTGACCACGAGTCACCTCAAGACTCGTGGTCACTCCACATGACCTACCTCATGGGTCATCCTGAGATCTGGTGTGAATTTCTAATTTTTCTCCATTTTGACTCCCAGGTCTGATCCTTGGGCTCTCGGGGTATAACAGACTCGTGGGAAGCAGTCGTGGGAAGGACCAGGCCTGGTGATAGTGGAAATAATGAGCGAAGTAATGACTCGTTATTAGGTACAATGAGTCATTGTTTTGAGTCGTGGTGAGGACTAGGCTTTCGCATTAGGGGATATAACGGGTCATCCCACGACTCGTCGTGAGAGGTAACGGGTCGTGGTCATGAGTGTTTTATGGGGATAGGTATATTTTCCAATGAACCTAACAGATGGAAACAACGACTCATTAGAGGATGTAACGAGTCGTGGTGAGGCTCGTTAGAAGGACCAGTGCAGGATCTGAAGGAGGTAAACAATGCACGATGTAACGACTCATTGGATGGAAGGATGACTCGTCCTGCCTAGTCATGGACTGAATTTTAGATCAAGAATTTTGGGTAGTGCAGACAATGAATGGATACCACAAGTCGTGGTATCCTCCATCGATCCGTTCATCCGGTCATTGGTTCGCTTAGTACAGATTTCAGGGTTTTTCATTAAGAGTATTTTCATCATTCCTACAATTTAAGGTCCTAAACTATGTTTTTTTAAGTTATTTTCTAAGTGTTTTATGATAGGTTAAGCCCTTCTAGACTATTCATTCTCGTGCATGCAAAAGTTAGAAAATTTTAGAGGTGGTCAAGCTAGTCTTCAAGGTTTTCTTCATCAATTTCCTTTGGGATTCCATGGATTGGTGAGAATCGATTTTTCCCAGGTATGTAGCATTATGAATGGGTGTTCTCATTCACACCCATACCCAATCTCTCCTAATTCATGAAGTTTGATAAAAAATCTTATGGGGTTTTAACATAAATCTTGTGGAATTCTAAAGATCTATTAATGGGTTATTATCTTTCATGATTTATATTATATTTTCTGAATTAAGATCAGATTCTACAACTATTTTTGTTATAAATTTATTGATTTCGATTTCTACTAAATTAAGCCTAATTATGCATGTTTTATGATGAATCGAGTTATGATCTTTATTTCAATTATTGATATTCATAAACCCATCATGATTTATGTGGATTTATTCAAATAGCCATTATGAATTGATGATTTTCAAAGTATATACATGTTTTATAAGTATGCACGAATCCTATGATTTACTAATTATGTTTTTGGTCGACTCACGGACCTTACCCTCATCGCTAGTAAACCTATTTATAAGCATGTTTATGATTATCATAATTTAACTAGCTCATGAGTCTCACGCATATTATACTATGAGCATTATATACGTTTTGGGAGTAGTATTCAACATCGAGTAGGTTCGGGGCCAGGTTCAGCCCTGAATCTCAGAACTACGTGCCACCGTAGGACATGGTAAGACCTCCCTTGTGACTATCTTTCCTAAATGGGCCCTTTCATGTGTGATATCACACCTTTCATGGTTCTACCCTTGGCAAGGTATTAACACCCTCCCGACTAGGGTTACAGGTCGGGCTCCACGTGTGCTCATGTGGTGTATGTCGGTTATAAGAATCTCCCACTGTTCCTCATGACTTATGCATGTTTATGATTATGTATATTGGCTCAAGTGATTTTCAATAAAGCTTTGCTCTTATGATTAAGATTATGACTGGATTACGATGTTTTGAAAATCTTGAGCCTTATGTTATCGTATACTATTTATATTGTGAGCATGTTGTCCTACTCTTATTATCATTTATGAGCTTTTATATATTTTAAATGTCCGTTTTACTTACCTTACATACTCGGTACATTCCACGTACTGACCGCATACTTTCTATGTTGTATTGTTTCATGATACAGGAACAAGCTCTCAGGCTCAGCCCCGTCAGTAGTCCATTTCAGAGTTTAGCTATCAGCCTTTTTGGTGAGTCCTCATGTTTCGAGGGCCATATGTTCAGACATTGATGTTCCTTTTGTTTCAGTTTTGCTGGTTTAGTTGGGGATGTTGTCCCATCAACCCATCATATATGATAGAGGCTTTCAGACTAATTATAGTACTCAGTTGTTATGTATTTTTAGTACTTTCCACTTATCATGCTATGTTATGTTAATTTATGTTTCCTCTATAGCGTTTGTTCAATATTCCACTCTGAGTGATATGAAGTTAGGTGAATGTTCATACCATGGGTCGACTTGGAGTCTCTCGGGGCTTCTTGTCCCGTGTTACGATCTGAGTCTATGTTCGGGTCGTGAAAAACTTGGTATCAGAGCAATAGGTTTAAAGTGTCCTAGGGTGTCTGAAAGTCGTGTTAGGTAGAGTCTTTTTCATGGGTGTGAAGCGCGCTACACTTATGATGAAGAGTCCACGAGACATTTAGGAAATTTTCCCTTCTTTCATGATCTATGTCATGCGATGAAAAGTCATTCTATCCTTCTTATTCGTGCTATTCGCGATTACAGAATTATGGCTCCTCAAGGAATGAATGATAGGAGAAATGGAAATGTTGAAGGCCATGAGGAAGGAAATAGTAATGGGCACCAGCAAGTCCCACCAGTTAAGGAGCACCAAGCACTAGAGCCAGTTGCTCATGCTGAGTTTCGGGAAGGTATCGAGATGCTTGTGCAGGCCTTGGCCGCTCAGGTCAATCAGTAGGCTATTGCATATATTTTGCAAAATGGGAATGCAGTGGCGGCTCGAGTCAGATACTTCTTGAGAATAAACCTGCCGGAGTTCCTTGGGTCCAAGGTAGATGAGTACCCGCATGAATTCATCAACGAGATTCAAAAGATCACCTAGGTCATGGGGGTGACAAATGGAGAGTCCGCTGATTTGGCCTCCTATCAGCTGAAAGGGATGGTGCATATACGGTTCAAGCAATGGAGAGATGGTAGGGTAGTGGGGGCAGGTCCTATAGGTTGGAAAGAGTTTTATGTAGCCTTTCTGGATCAGTTCTTCCCTCGTGGAGGGAACTGGAGGCGGCCAAGTTTGTGAATCTAAAGCAGAGTGATATTTCAGTTAAGCAGTACGCTTTGGAGTTCACCCGCTTATCCATGTATACACCAAAGTTAGTGGCAGACCAAAGGGCTTGAGTGAGCCGATTTGTGCATGGAGTGGCAGACTACCTGGATAAGGATCTTAGGATCGCCATGTTGCATCAAGATATAGATTTTCCCAACATAGTGTTGGATGCCTAGAAGATAGAGTCAGTGTATCGGAAGCAGAGAGAGGCCAAGAGGGCCAGGACAGACAATTATGGGATTTCTCAAGCTAGACCGGGGGGTGGATAGCGTCAGCAGTCTCATCACAGGTCTTTCGTTCTAGCACCATCATTAGCTAGTACACCATCTAGGTCACAAGAGGATCGGAGGAGCAGGGCTTCAAGTTTGAGAGGCCAAGGTAACATGCAGATAGAGCGCACTTTCCCAGCTTGTGCGAGGTGTGGGAAGAATCACCTAGGGAGGTGCCTAGTTGACTTAGATTCTTGTTTCGGGTATGGAAAACCTGGACACAAACTCAGGGATTGCCCTTCAGCCAGATCAGGGGGCGGCAGAGCTCGTATGCCAGCCGCTTGTTCAGCCACTCCAGAAGCACATCTCCCTTAGTAGGGTGCCTCGACTAGTTCAGTCGGCGGTCAGCGCCAGAACAGGTTCTATGCTCTTGCAATCCGTCAGGAGCAAGAGACTTCACCGGATGTGGTTACTGGTATGTTACGAGTGTTTCATCTTGATGCCTATGCTTTGTTAGATCTAGGGGCTACCCGGTCTTTTGTTACACCTTACATTGCTAGTAGCTTTGGAGTTAGTCTCGAAACTTTGTTAAAACCATTTTTAGTTTCTACTCCAATTGGTGATTCAATTGTAGCCAGGAAGGTGTATAGAACATGCCCAATCGCTATATTGCATAAAGTCACCTCTGCAGACCTTGTAGAGTTAGCCATGACTAACTTTTGATATTATTCTTGGCATGGATTGGCTGTATGCATGTTATGCTTTTGTTAATTATAGTACCCATGTAGTGGAGTTCCGCCTTCCGGGTGAGTCAGTCTTGGAGTGGAACGGTAGTTCGGTCGTTCCTATAGGTAATTTTATTTCCTATCTTAAGGCTAGGAAGATGATTTATAAGGGTTGTGTGTACCATCTAGTTAGGGTTAAGGATGTTGAATCCGAGACCTCGACCATCCAGTCAGTCCCAGTAGTACTTGAGTATCCAGAGGTCTTTCCAGATGATTTATCGAGAATCTCTCCCGAGCGGGAGATTAATTTTGGTATTGACCTCTTCTTGACATGCAGCCTATATCTATCCCTCCTTATAGGATGGCTCCAGTGGAGCTAAAGGAGTTGAATGACCTATTAGATAAGGTTTTCATTAGACCGAGCAAGTGTCCATAGGGTGCACCAATTCTCTTTTTCCAAAAGAAAGATGGTTCTCTTTGTATGTGTATAGATTATCGGCAATTGAACAAAGTCACCATCAAGAACAAGTATCCCCTACACGGGATTTATGATTTATTTGACCAGCTTCAGGGTGCCAAGTGCGTCTCGAAGATACTTCTCAAGTCCGGGTATTTCCTGCTCAGGGTTCAGGAGAGTGACATCCTGAAGACAACCTTCAATATGCGGTATGGTCATTATGAGTTTGTAGTTATGTCTTCTATCAAATGCTCCTGCAGCTTTTATGGATATAATGAACAGGGAGTTCAAGCCATACCTGGACATGATCATGATCGTATTCACTAATAACATCCTTATATACTCTCGGAGCGAGGAGGAGCATACCACTCATTTGAGAGTAGTGCTTCAGACTCTCAAGAATAGTCTATTATATGCCAAATTCGGCAAGTGCGAGTTTTGGTTGAACTCCATGGCATTTTTGGGCCATGTGGTATTAAGTGAGGGCATAAAGTTAGATTCTCAAAAAATTGAGGCAGTGAAGAATTGGCCTAGACTAGTGAATCCTTCAGATATTCGGAGTTTCTTGGGTTTAGTTGGCTACTATCGCATATTTGTTGAGAGTTTTTTAATCTATTACAGTGCCCTTGAAAAAATTGACCCAGAAAAAGGTGAAATTTCAATGTTTGAGGCTTGTGAGAAGAACTTCCAAGAGTTGAAGACTCGACTTACCTCAGCACTGGTGTTTACACTACCGGAGGGTACCAATGGGTTCGTAGTGTATTGTAATGTTTCAAGGATTGGACTTGGGTGCGTATTGATGCAGCACGGGAAAGTCTTAGCCTATGCCTCCAGACAGTTAAAGGTTCATTAGAAGAATTACCTAACCCATGATCTTAAGTTGGTCGCGGTGGTGCTTGCCTTGAAGATATGGCGCCATTATTTGTATAGGGTCTACGTGAATGTGTTCACGAACCATAAGATTTTGCAATATGTGTTTACCCAGAAGGACATTAATCTTCGGCAAAGGAGGTGGTTGGAACTACTCAGAGTACGATATTAGGGTGCTATACCATCTGGGTAAGGCTAATGTAGTAGGAGACGCACTTAGTAGACTCTATATGAATAGTGTGTCCCATGTGGATGAGGGGAAGAAGGAGTTGGTGAGAGATGTGCATTGACTTGCAAGGTTGGGAGTTAGGTTTATTAACTCGACCGATGGTGTTGTTGTTGTGCAGAACGGATCAAAATCGTACTTGGTGACTTATGTGAAAGCTAGACAAGATGAGGACCCGATTTTGGTAAAGTTGAAAGAAGTCGTTTAGAATGAGAAGGTAGAGGTCTTCTCCAAAGGGGGAGATGGTGTGCTTTGGTACCAGGGTCACCTATGTGTTCCGTACGTGCACGATTTGAGGAGTCAGATGTTGCATGAGGCACATGGATCCAGGTACTCTATCCATCCGGGTGCCACCAAGATGTACCGTGACATACGAGAAATCTATTGGAGGAATGGCATAAAGAGGGATATTGCAAAATTTGTATCCAAGTGTCCGAATTGTCAGCAAGTAAAGGTTGAGCATCAGAGATCAGTAGCTGTACTTCAGGATATCAGGATTCCCACTTGGAAGTGGGAAGAAATTAATATGGATTTCATCACAGGTTTACCTTGTACTCGTCGACAATATGACTCTATTTGGGATGTGGTAAACAGGTTGAACAAGGCTACACATTTTTTACCAGTTAAGACCACGGATTCGGCAGCGGATTATACCAAACTATATATTCGGGAGCTAGTTCGATTGCATCGAGTTCCCTTATCCATCATTTCAGACAGGGGTACTCAATTTACCTCTCAGTTTTGGAGGTCATTTCAAAAGGGACTTGGTATATAGGTTAAACTAAGCACAACATTCCACCCGCAGATGGATGGTCAAGCAAAGTGGACAATTTAGACCTCCGAGGACATATTGAGAGTATGCATGATGCACTTCAAAGGTAGTTGGGATGATCACTTTCCCATGACTGAGTTTGCCTGCAATAACAACTATCACTCTAGTATTCAGATGGCGCCGTTCAAGGCTCTTTATGGGAGGAGATGTAGACCGCCTATTGGATGGTTTGAGATTGGTAAAGTAGCAATGATAGGGCCATATTTGATTCATGAGGCTATGAAGAAGGTTCAATTGATAAGGGACAGGCTGAAAACCGCTTAGTGTAGCCAAAAGTCCTATGTCGATGTAAGAAGGAGAGAATTAGAGTTCGAGGTGGATGATTGGGTATTTCTGAAGGTATCTCCCATGAAGGGAGTGGTTTGGAAAGAAAGGGAAACTTAGTCCCCTCTATGTTGGCCCCTACCGAATTGTGAGAAGGGTTGGCAAGGTGGCGTATGAATTGGAGTTGCCCTCGGAGTTATCTTCCGTGCATCTTGTGTTTCATGTATCGCTCTTGAAGAAGTGTTTCGGTGATCCATCCCCAGTTTTCCCGGTGGACAGTGTTGGTGCAAAAGACAACCTTAGCTATGAGGAGGTTCCGGTGGAAATATTATATCATCAGGTTCGAATGCTAAGGAACAAGGAAGTAGCCTCAGTTAGAGTTTTATGGAGAAATCAGCATGTTGAGGGAGCTACATAGGAGGCCGAAGCGAATATGATGAATAGATACCCACATTTATTTTCTACCGGCTCAGTTCCAATTTGAGGTATCAGTTTTGCCCTAAAACTCTTTTTAGTTTTCATGTTCAGTTCATGTGTTCAAGTTTGTTTTATGAATATGGATGTGTATGTGAATCATGAAATCAGTTCAGTTAAATGGTTTGAATCGGAGATAGTTATTCTGTCAGTTTTCTATTTAAATGATCAATATTTGGGTATAATGATTACATGTCTCTATTTTTTGTATGTTTCCAACATTCGATGATGAATGTTTCTATGGGGGAGATATTGTAATTACCCCAAAAGTGCCTAAGATAATACTTGGGATTTAAAATGGATGTTGACTGAAAACTGGAAAAAATTCCACAGGACGACGACCCAATGGATAGTTGGTCCAACCAATGACCCGTGGGAAGGACCAGACCTGGTGACAGTGGAAACAACGAGCAAAGTAACGACTCATTGTTAGGTACACTGAGTCGTCATTTTGAGCCGTGGTAAGGACTTAGCTTTAGCATTAGTGGACATAACGGGTCATCCCACAACTCATCGTTAGAGGTAATGGGTCGTGGTAACGAGTCATTGTATGGGGATAGGTATATTTTCCAGTGGACCTAACGGAAGGCAACCACGACTCATTGGAGGATGTAACGAGTCGCGGTGAGGCTCATTGGAAGGACCAGTGCAGGATCTGAAGGTGGAAACAACAGATGGTGTGACAACCCGTTGGATGGAAGGACGACTCATCCTTCCTAGTCGTGGGTCAAATCTGAGATCAATAATTTCAGGCAGCGCAGACAACGGAAGGATACCATGAGGCGTGGTATCCTCCAACGATCCGTTAGTCTGGTCGTTGGTTCGCTTAGTGCATAATTTCAGGGTTTTTCATTAAGGGTATTTTTGTCATTCCGATGCTCTAAGGTCCTAAACTATGTCATTTTATGTTATTTTCTGAGTGTACTAAGATAGGTTAAGCCCTTCTAGTCTATTCATTATTATTCATGCAAAAGTTAGAAAAATTTAGAGGTGGTAAAGCTAGTGTTCAAGGTTTTCTTCATCAATTTCCATTGGGCTTCCAAGGAGTGATGAGAATTGATTTTCCCCAGGTATGTAGGGTTATGAATGGTTGTTCTCATTCACACCCATGCCCAATCTGTCCTAATTCATGAAGTTTGATAAAAAAAACCTTATGGAGTTTTAACTTAAATCATGTGGAATTCTAATGATCTATTAATGGGTTATTATCTTTCGTGATTTATATCATATTTTCTGAATTACGATCAAATTTTACTACTATTTTGATTATAAATTTATTGATTTCAAATTTCTACTGAATTAAGCCTACTTATGCATGTTCTATGATGAATTGAGTTATGATCTTTACTTCAATTGTTGATATCCATAAACCCATCATGATTTATGATTTGAAATATGGATTTATTCAAATACCCATTTCGAATTGATGATTTGCAAAGTATATAAGATTTACAAGTATGCATGAATCCCATGATTTATCATTATGTTTTTGGCCGACTCACGGGCCTTACCCTCATGGCTAGTTCATGTATTTACAAGCATGTTTATGATTATCATAATTAAGCTAGCCCATGAATCATGCATATTATGCTATGAGCACTATATATGTTTTGGGAGTAGTATTTAACACCGAGTAGGTTCGGGGCCCAGGTTCTGCCCCGAATCTAAGAACTACGTGCCACCGTAGGACATGATGGGACCTCCCTTGTGACTGTCCCCTTGCCGAAATGGGCCCTTTCATGTGTGATATCACGCCCTTCATGGTTCTATCCTTGGCAAGATACAAACACCCTCCCGACTAGGGTTACAGGTTGGGCTCCATGTGTGCTCTTATGGGGTATGTCGGTTATAAGAATCTCCCACCATCCCTCGTGATTTATGCATGTTTATGATTATGTATAGTGTCTCAAGTCATGTTCAATAAATATTTTCTCTTATGATTAAGATTACGACTGGATTACAATGTTTTGAAAATCTTGAGCCATATGTTATCGTATACTATTTATGTTGTGATCATACTGTCCTACTCTTATGATCATTTATGAGCTTTCGTATATTTTAAATGTTCGTTTTACTTACCTTTAATACTCCGTACATTCCACGTACTGACCTCATACTTTATATGTTGTATTGTTTTCTGATAGAGGACCAGCTCTCAGGCTCAGCCCCATCAGTAGTCCATTTCAGAGTTTAGCTTTAAGACACTGATGTACCTTTTATCTCAGTTTTGTTGGGTTGGTTGGGGATGTTTTCCCATCAACCCATCTGATATGATAGAGGCTTTCAGAATAATTGCAGTACTTAACTATTATGTATTTTTAGTACTTTCCGTTTATCATGCTATGTTATGTTACGTTTATGTTTCCTCTATTGCATATGTTCAATATTCTACTCTAACAGATATGAAGTTAGGCGAATGTTCACGCCATGGGCCGACTTGGAGTCTCTTGGAGCTCCTTGTCCCGTGTTACCATTCGGGTCTATGTTCAGGTCGTGACAGTCAATCAGCAGGCGGTAGCGCATGTCCCTCAGAACGGGAATGCGGCAGCAGCGAGACTTAGAGACTTTCTGAGGATGAATCCTCCCGAGTTCCTTGGATTGGAGGTGGACGAGGATCCATGTGAGTTTATTGAGGACATTTTGAAGATCACCAGATTATGGGGTTGATTGGGGAGGAGTGCGCCGATTTGGCATCATATTAGTTTAATGGGGTCGGGCACATTTGATTAAAACAATTGAAGGATAGTAGGGCTGTTGGAGCTGGCCTTATCAATTGGGATGAATTTCATGCCATTTTTCTAGATCGGTTCTCTCCTTGAGAGATGAGGGAGATCAAAGTGGCCGAGTTTGTGAATTTTAAGCAAGGAAAGATGACAGTTTAGGAGTATGCCTTGGAGTTTATTCGTCTATCCAAGTATGCCCGGAGATAGTGGTGGATCAGAGAACCCATGGGAGTAGGTTTGTACATGGGATGGCAGAGTACTTGGTCAGGGATGGCCAAACCATAATGCTTCTTCAGGATATTGACTTTGCTTGGATAGTCCTGTACGCCCAGTAGATGGAGGCGGTACCGATGAGTGAGCGGGAGAGGGAGGCTAAGAGGTCTAGGACTGGTAGCATCAAATTCTCCCAGTAGAGGCCTAGTGGGCACCTTTAGCAGTCCCACCATAGATTTTCAGCCCCAACGCCTTCAGCTATGAGTGTACCATCCAGGTCCAGGTGCGATCAGAGGGGACGAGCATCAGGCTCAAGATGTCAAAGTAGCAGATCTGTAGAGACCAGCCTTCCATAGTGTAGCAGATGTGGTCGGATACACACAGGCCAGTGTTTGGAGGGTACAGTTGCTTGCTTCAGGTGCGGGAAGCCCAGACACATGCTGTCACGCCCCACCTTTGGGGGTATGACTGGCACCTGGTGCCCTAGTAAGAGCTGAATTGCTAGACTACTGATCCAGAGCACATCTGGTGCCTCGCTAGCTCTAACTCAGATTTCTGGAAACAAAGGGCTATATAACGGCTGTAAACACAGCCTCCGGCCAACTGGCCTATAGCCACCTGTACCTGTAATAACAGCTAACCATAAACATACTCGTAACAAGGAACCTATGCGGGCCGACAAGGACACCATGCTGTCTAGTCATCTGGGACTCAACAAAAGGAATACTGAACAACTACGTGACCGTCAAGGTCACCACTACTGTCAATTGAGGCCTCACACGACCAACATAAACTGAAATGCTAAACAGCTAACAAACTGCACGGCCTCACGCGACTGGCTCAACTAACCACAGGGAAATATATACAGACTGCAAGCCTCTAAGAATACTGATAAGATGGTCAGGACAGGGCCCCGACCTACCCATACTATACAACAAAAGAGAAACGATATAAACCTCTGAAATATCAAGCTCCGGATGACAGGATCTGATGACTCTGCGCTGGCTAGGATCACGAGGGATCGCCTCCTCGTCTATGAGTACCTGCAGGCAAGTAATGCAGTGCCCCACTGGGCGTCAGTACCACTGGTACCGAGTATGCAAAGCAACTGAAATAATACAAGTGAATACAGATAACATAACTAACAAGTCTGTGAGCAGAAGATAACTGAATCTGAAGAGTTGATAGGAACTAGATCAAACCTTTTTGCACTGATAAGCAGGAGCGTGTCTAAAGTCACGGTGGCCTGCTGTCTATTAACTAATATATATATAAAGCACATAAATACATATACATTCAGCAAGCAAGAGCCAATAACAACCCCCATAAGCCGGATGGCGCCATGCAAGTAAACAATCTATATACCCCTACCCGGGTCAAAACCAGCCAAAAATAAGTCACTCCACTCATCTTCACACTTCGATGCTCCTCTATCGGCCCCCTGGGTCTCCGGCTCGGGCCATAGCCTCCGATATAAGCAACCGTGTCTGGGTCCGGAGGACTCCTGTGTAGACAGTAACAGATAGGGTCTGGATCCCCGAACACAAACTCAACGGGGATATCTGAAACCGGAGCTACACCTATAATAACTGAATGTACAGACAGTAACAGATAGGGTCTGGTTCCCTGGACACAAAACTCAACAAGGCTATCTGAAACCGGAGCTGCACCTGTAATGCTGATCAGACTGCTATGGGGAAAGCTTCATCCCATCTTCGTCCTAGCTGGGGATGGCATGCCACCCCTCGGAGTGATGTAAAACCCACCCGCTCAGTGGGCGACACGATTACCAACCCAGGGGCGGCGAGGACGCTCAATAAGGTGCCCTCACGCCACATCAAGTCTCAACAAACAAATAGCACATATAAATAGCAAGCATGTATAACTGAAAAAGACTATCTGAAATCTGATTTCTTATTATGATCTGTTTCTATACTGAACTGATTCTTTACTGATTATACTGATTCTAAAATCTTTATTTAACTGCTTAGCTAATCTGTAGCCGGGATACTATCTGTCTGAATGGCTAATCTGTAGCCGGGATACTATCTGTCTGAATGGCTAATCTGCAGCCATAAAACTGTCTGTCTATATGATTTTACTTTATTAGCCTTTATTCTGAAAATCTGTATCTTTTTATTCTACAACGTGCTTGGTAATCATACAATAAGCTATGCTGGATCTGGAATGCTAACTCGCCCTCTAGCGCATGCTTTACTAACTTTCGGACTGAATACGATATGACAACACAACTCAAAATCTATTAGACATACTTAATTCTCAACGTTCTACTCCGAGAGTTACAAGTACGGAGTTTACTGTGATTTACCAAGCTAAGGCTTCCTAACTTGCCGAAGAACAACCTCACATACCTTAACCTCAAGTTATGCGACTGTCGGACGAGGCTCGGTCAGTATTCCAGCTATTTCTCCCAACTGCATTCATATATACGTCAATTAGTACTAAATACAACACTATTCTGAAAGAAAACATCACTTTAGATATAATTATATCCTAAAATTAGGCTTATCGAAAGACGGTCGAAAACTTGCTATTTTCCAAAAGTCCAAAAGGGAGAAGTATTCACTTCACAGCTGGGAGCACATTGACACTAGTTTGGAGCAATTCCACTTACCTTAGCCCGGTAGCACGATGATTTGTCGGCCGAATTTCGCAAAACAAAATCCGTAGGAATGCTCCCTGATGCTAAATACTTTTGTATATGGAGTTAATTTAAGTTTGGACAACGTTTGGCAGCGTAATCGGAAGGAAATTATCAAGGAACCTTCGTCCCTTTCTCCTCTCTGGTTTTTCTCGCTGTTTTCACTGGAAAATATAAAAATTATTTCATTTAAAACTGAAGTGGGGCTTTATATACTTGGGCCTGGACAGGCCCAATGTGTCACGGAGCCAACGCGGAGGCTCTACCTCCGTGACACGTTGCCATCGCGGAGGGGCTCCGCCTCGGCTCCTTCTGTGATGGTTCAACAGGTTTCTTGTCCGGTCTTTTCCCGGGCCTTTCTCTAGCACGTATGGCTTTCAAATACGCTTAACCAACGCGCGAGTAGGCCATCTAGGTGCCGGGAATCTTACGATGTATAACATTCTCCCCCCCTTAAGAACATTCGTCCTCGAATGAAACTGCTATTTAGAGGACTATGCAATTAGCTCAACTCATTTCTAAGAAAATTTCGGCAGAGTTTCCCCTGTAATATGGACTACCCCAAAAACTTGAAACGTAGAAAAGTCCAATACAGGTACTGCACACAATACTTTAAGATTCACTGGATAGCTAAACATCAATCTTTCTCATTTATACATACATAACCACAAGGTACTGCATAAGTAATAATACGAACATACCTGTCGCCTGACTAGGCCTGGAATTAGTGAGGATATCTAGCTTTCATATCTTCCTCAGCCTCCCACGTCATCTCCTCTCAGTTCCTGTTACGCCACAATACCTTGACAGACGCAATATCTTTAGTTCTTAATTTACGAATCTGTCTGTCTAAGATAGCCACTGGAACCTCTTCATAGGCCAGCTCTTCTGTAACCTGGATATCCTGTACTGGCACTGCTTTGGATGGGTCTCCTATGCATTTCCTCATCATAGACACATAAAAGATTGGATGAAAGGATTCCAATTCTGGAGGCAAGTTGAACTCATATGCTACTCGGCCTATCCTTCGACGAATCTGATAAGGCCCAACAAACCTCAGACTGAGCTTACCTTTCTTGCCGAATCTCATCACCCCTTTCATTGGGGATACTTTCAAAAATACCCAGTCATTCACATCAAACTCCAAGTCTCTGCGCCGCACATCTGCATATGATTTCTGGCGGCTCTGTGCAGTCAGTAAGCATTCTCGGATAAGCTTTACCTTTTCCTCTGACTGTTGAACAATGTCTGGCCCAACCAATGCTGATTCTCCTATTTCAAAACAGCGAATCGGTGATCTGCATTTTCGCCCGTATAATGCCTCGAAAGGCGCCATCTGGATGGCTGAGTGATGTTGTTATTATAAGCAAATTCAATTAACGGCAAATGCTCATCCCAGCTACCACTGAAATCTAACACACACGCTCGCAACATATCTTCGAGCGTCTGAATTGTGCGTTCAGCCTATCCATCTGTCTGAGGGTGGAATGCTGTGCTCAAATTAATCTGCGTTCCCAGACCCCTCTGAAATTATTGCCAAAATCTAGCTGTAAACTGTGCTCCTCTATCTGAAATAATGGATACTGGTACTCCATGCAACCTGACTATTTCTCGGATATACAACTCGGCATAATCTTCAGCCGAGAAAGTAGTTCTTACTGGTAGGAAATGAGCTGATTTTGTCAATCTATCAACTATCCCATATAGAATCATGTCTGTGTCTGGTACGAGGTAATCCTGCCACAAAATTCATATTTACTGCTTCCCATTTCCAGAGAGGCACAACTATGTCCTGAGTCAAACTGTCTGGTTTCTGATGTTATGCTTTCATCTGTTGGCAGTTAGGACACTAGGCTACAAATTTAGCAATTTCTCTTTTACCTGGCCACCAGTAGTTTTCTCTGATATCATGGTACATTTTTGTCGCACCGGGGTGAAGACAATAACGGGCGTAATGCACCTCGTTCATAATCTGCTGGCGGAGCCCTGAAACATCTGGAACACAGAGGCAGCCTTTACATAACAGCACTCCTTCCTCAGTTATCTAAAAATCTGGCACTTTACCCTGCTGGATTCTATCTTTGAGATGGATCAGGTCAGGATCCTCGTATTGTCGTTCTTTCACTTCCACAACGAATGATAACACGGCGGTGTTCTGAATTATCGCGCTACCGTCCTCTGTTTCTGCTACACGAACGGCTAGGCTAGCTAACTGATGTATCTCCCTAACCAATTCCCACTGCTCGGGCTGCAAATTCTCCAAACTCCTCATGGACTTATGACCGAGAGCATCTGCTACAACATTGGCTTTTCCCAGGTGGTAAGAATATTCACGTCATAATCCTTTAACAGCTCCAACCAGCGACGTTGTCGCAGATTCAACTCCCTCTGAGTGAAGATATACTGTAGGATCTTGGGATCTGTAAAAATATCAACATGGACGCCATACAGGTAATGTCTCCACATTTTCAAGGCATGGATCACTGCGGCTAACTCCAGGTCGTGGGTAGGGTAATTCTTTTTGTGTTTCTTCAGCTGCATGGAAGCATACGCAATCACCTTACCATGCTGCATCAACAAACAACCCAACCCAATGCCTGATGCATCACAATACACTGAATAACCCTCGGTACCTTCCGGCAATGCTAGCAATGGGGAGGAGGTTAATCTGTCTTTCAGTTCCTGGAAGCTCTGCTCGCATACCTCTGTCCACTGAAACTTTGCTGCTTTCTACGTCAGTTTAGTCAGAGGTGACGCTATAGTAGAGAATCCCTCGACAAATCTCCTGTAATATCCCACTAATCCTAGAAAGCTATGGACTTCAGTCGGAGTGGTAGGCCTAGGCCATGATTTGACTGCTTCTATTTTCTGCTTGTCAACCTGTATACCAGCATCTGACACAATATGCCCTAGAAAGGCTACTGAATTAAGCCAGAATTCACACTTGAAAAACTTAGCATATAACTAGCGGTCCCTGAGGATCTGGAGTACTGTCCGTAAATGAGTCCGGTGATCTGCTTCAGAGCGAGAATACACCAGAATATCATCAATAAACACTATCACGAACAGGTCCAGGTATGGTCTGAAAATACTATTCATCAGGTCCATGAATACTGCTGGGGCATTCGTCAACTCAAAGGACATAACTAGAAATTCAAAGTGTCCATATCGGGTCCTGAACACCGTTTTGGGAATATCTCTTTCACGAACTCGAACCTGGTGATATCCGAACTGCAAGTCAATCTTGGAAAAGTATCTGGCCCCTTGTAGCTGATAAAAAAAATCATCTATTCTGGGAAGCGGATACTTATTCTTTACTGTAACTTTGTTCAACTGCCGATAATCTATGCACATACGGAGTGAGCCATCTTTCTTGCTCACAAATAGAACTGGCGCACACCATGGTGAAGTACTCGGCCTGATGAAACCTTTATCTAACAAATCTTTCCACTGCTCCTTCAACTCTCTGAGTTCTGCAGGAGCCATACAGTAAGGAGGAATTGATATAGGCTGAGTGCCTGGTAATAAATCAATAGTGAAATCTATTTCCCTCTCTAGGGGAATAGCAGGTAACTCATCTGGAAACACATCAGGGAACTCGTTCACCACCAAAATAGACTGGAGTGTCGGAGATTCTGCTCGAACATCCTGAACTCTGACTAGGTGGTAAATACATCTCTTAGTTATCAATTTCCCCCCTGAAAGTAGGAAATAAACCTACCTTTTGGAGTAGCTGTGCTGCCTTTCCACTCCCGCACTGCCTCTCCTAGAAAGTGGAATCGGATCGTCTTGGTCCAACATTCTACATTGGCTTAGCACGGCACTAGCCAATCCATACCCATTATGGCATCGAAGACTATCATTTCTAGCTCCACCAGATCTACTATAGTCTGGCGGTCAGCAACCTTCACTGTACACCCTCGGTAAATTCTGCTAGCTATAATAGAGTCACCGACGGGCGTGGATACTGAAAAGGGCTGCTGCAATAATTCTGGTGCAATATTGAACTTTCATGCCACAAATGAGGTAATATATGACAGAGTGGATCCTAGATCAATCAATACATAAGCATGGCATGAACAGATAGTCAGCATACCTGTCACTACGTCTGGAAATGCCACCGAATCATGTCTCCCTATTAATGCATAAGTACAGCTTGAGCCCGTACCTAAACTGGAAGCTCTTGATCTCCCTCGGCCTCTGCCAATTGAACCTGAAGACCCACGCCCCGCGGAGGCTGGTGGGGCTCGTGGCCCTGCGGATCCTTTGTCTTGGCTGTCTCTACTCCCCTGACCTTTGGTCAGACAATCTCTCATCCGATGCCCCTCCTGTCCACAAATATAACACCAGTGGAGCCATATCTACAAGCTCCGGAGTGTAGTCGATTACAATAGGGACAGGGTGAGGGTGCAACTCTGCTCTGCTCTCACCTTCTCTACTGCAGGGAATCTACTATTTTGGAACTGCCACTAGGCTTTGACTGCCCTCGACGAGCAGATCTAGCTCGCTGCTGCTGCTGTGGTGGAGGTGGGGGTTTAGGGGGCCTGTCTAATAGTCGTGGCCTGGGTCCTCTCTGAACTTCCCTTTGCATCTCGTCCGATCTATCTCTGCGGCGCTGTTCCTGTCTGGTCTGTCTACTATTCCGTTGTCGCCATCTAAGACCCTCAATGGTCTGAGCAAAGGCCTGTACTCGGGCGATATCCATATCCTCTCGTAACGTAGCCATCATACATGCCTCAGTATATTTCGGGTTTAGACCCATAATAAATCTGTGAACTCTAGCCGGCATAGTATCAATAAATGCTGGAGCATAACGGGATAAGGAGTCAAACTGTAAAGCATACTCGTGTACGCTCCTCGCCCCCTGCTCCAGATGCAAAAACTGGTCCATCCGGGCCTGTCGGATCTCTCGTGGCAAGTAACGGTCCAGGAAGGCCTCTGATAAGCTGGTCCAGGACGGAGGGGTAACATCTCTCCCTCGGGACCTTTCCCAACTCTCGTACCACAGTACTGTTATGTCCCACAATCGGAACACTGCCAACTCGACAGACTCTGAAGGGGTCACATGAATAACCCAGAAAATTCTCTGCATCTGATCTAGAAAGTCTTGAGGGTCCTCTGCCTAATCTGACCCAGTGAACTGTTGAGGACCTAGTGCCAAAAAGTCCCTGACCCTGGCTGTGTGGCCATCATCTGTGCCAACATAACCACAGCGCTACGAACCTCCTGATCTGATGGCGAAGGCACAGGAGCTATCGGGGGCGGTGTAGTGCCCAACGACTCCTGATGTGAGGGGTACTGCTGAGAGGGCTGTGATGAAGCCTCTATATCGCCCTCAGATCGGGCTGACTCTGACTGAAGTTGAGGCATCCTGCTGGTGCCTTCTCCTACTGCTGTGTCTAATCTCTTGCCCGTGGCAGAGTGTCACTGATCTGCCATTCTTATATGTAGACAAAGAATACGATAAGTTTTAGGAACTCGACCCTATATTGTACTATGCTATGGTGCACAACACATCCATAGACAAGACTCTAGCTTGCACGGCTTGCAGACTCCTTGGGACACGACCTACTCTGATACCAAGTTTTTCACGCCTCGCCTTGGGGGGTATGACTGGCACCTGGTGCCCTAGTAGGACCTGAATTGCTAGACTACTAAGCCTGAGCAAATCTGGCGCCTGGCTAGCTCTAACTCAGATTTCTGGAAACAAAGGGCTATATAACGGCTGTAAACACAGCCTCCGCCCAACTGGCCTATAGCCACCTGTACCTGTAATAACAGCTAACCAGAAACATACTCGTAAAAAGAAACCTATGCGGGCCGACAAGGCCACCATGCTGTCTAGTCATCTAGGACTCAACAAAAGGAATACTAAACAACTACGTGACTGGGAAGGTCACCACTACTGTCAACTGAGGCCTCACACGGCCAACATAAACTGAAATGCTAAACAGCTATAACAAACTGCACGGCCTCACGCGACCAGCTCAACTAACCATAGGGAAATATATACAGACTGCAAGCCTCTAAGAATACTGATAAGATGGTAGGGACAGGGCCCCGACCTACCTGTACTGTACAACAAAAGAGAAACGATATAAACCTCTGAAATATCAAGCTCCGGATGAATGGAGCTGATGACTCTGCGCTGGCTAGGATCACGAGGTACCGCCTCCTCGTCTATGAGTACCTGCAGGCAAGTAATGCAGCGCCCCACTGGGCGTCAGTACCACTGGTACCGAGTATGCAAAGCAACTAAAATAATACAACTGAATACAGATAACATAACTAACAAGTCTGTGAGCAGAAGATAACTGAATCTGAAGAGCTGATAGGAACTAGATCAAACCTTTCTGCACTGATAAGCAGGAGCATGTCTGAAGTCACGGCGGCCTGCTGTCTATTAACTAATATATATATAAAGCACATAAATACATATACATTCAGCAAGCAAGAGCCAATACCAACCCCCATAAGCCGGATGGCGCCAAGCAAGCAAACAATCTATATACCCCTACCCGGGTCAAAACCAGCCAAAAATAAGTCACTCCACTCATCTACTCACTTCGGAGCTCCTCTACCGGCCCCTTGGGTCTCCGGCTCGGGCCATAGCCTCCGATATAAGCAACCATGTCTGGGTCCGGAGGACTCCTCTGTAGATAGTAACAGATAGGGTCTGGATCCCCGGACACAAACTCAACGGGGCTATCTGAAACCGGAGCTACACCTATAATAACTGAATGTACAGACAGTAACAGATAGGGTCTGGTTCCCTGGACACAAAACTCAACAGGGCTATCTGAAACCGGATCTGCAACTGTAATGCTGGTCTGACTGCTATGGGGAAAGCTTCATCCCATCTTCGTCCAAGCTGGGGATGGCATGCCACCACTCGGAGTGAAGTAAAACCCACCCACTCAGTGGGCGACACGATTACCAACCCAGGGGCGGCGAGGACGCTCAATAAGGTGCCCTCACGCCACATCAAGTCTCAATAAACAAATAGCACATATAAATAGCAAACATGTATAACTGAAAAAGACTATCTGAAATCTGATTTCTTATTCTGATCTGTTTCTATACTGAACTGATTCTTTACTGATTATACTGATTCTTAAGTCTTTATTTAACTGCTTGGCTAATCTGTAGCCGGGATACTATCTGTCTGAATGGCTAATCTGTAGCCAGAAAACTGTCTGTCTATCTGATTTTACTTTATTAGCCTTTATTCTGAAAATCTGTATCTTTTTATTCTACAACATTCTTGCTAATCATACAATAAGCTATGCTGGATATAGAATGCTAACTCGCCCTCTGCGCATGCTTTACTAACTTTCGGACTGAATACGATATGACAACACAACTGAGAATCTATTAGACTTACTTAATTCTCAACGTTCAACTCCGAGAGTTACAACAACGGAGTTTACTATGATTTACCAAGCTAAGGCTTCCTAACTTGTCGAAGAACAGCCTCACATACCTTAACCTCAAGTTATGCGATTGTCGGACGAGGCTCGGTCAGTACTCCAGCTATTTCTCCCAACTGGATTAAAATATACGTCAATTAGTACTAAATACAACACTATTTATAAAGAAAACATCACTTTCGATATAATTATAGCCTAAAATTAGGCTTATCGAAAGACGGTCGAAAACTTGCTATTTTCCAGAAGTCCAAAAGGGAGAAGTATTCACTTCATAGCTAGGAGCACATAGACACTAGTTTGGAGCAATTCCACTTACCTTAGCCCCATAGCACGATGATTTGTCGGCCGAATTTCTCAAAACAAAATCCGTAGGAATGCTCCCTGATTCTAAATACTTTGGTATCTGGAGTTAATTTAAGTTTGAACAACGTTTGGCAGCGTAATCGGAAGGAAATTATCAAGGAACCTTCATCCCTTTCTCCTCTCTGGTTTTTCTCTCTGTTTTCACTGGAAAATATAAGAATTATTTCATTTAAAATCGAAGTGGGGCTTTATATACATGGGCCTGGACAGGCCCAACGTGTCACGGAGCCAATGCGGAGGCTCCACCTCCGTGACACGTTGCCATCGCGGAGGGGCTCTGCCCCGGCTCCTTCCGTGATGGTTCGACAGGTTTCTTGTCCGGTCTTTTCCCGGGCCTTTCTCTAGCACGTATGGCTTTCAAATACACTTAACCAACGCGCGAATAGGCCATCTAGGTGCTGAGAATCTTACGGGGTATAACACATGCTTAAGGATTATCCGGCAGCCAGACAAGGTCATGATAACGGCCAAGGCCCAACTTCTAGTTCATCAACTCCACCAGCATGCCCAACTCAGCAGGGGGCATCTAGTAGTACAGGTGGTGGATAGCTCCAAAATAAATTCTATGCCCTAGCATCCCACAAAGAGTAGAAGATCTCCCTGGATATAGTCACTGGTATGTTACGAGTATTCCATCTTGATGTATGTGCATTGTTAGATTCAGGGTTACCTTATCTTTTGTGATGCCCTATGTTTCTAGCAGTTTCAGAGTCAACCCCAAAATCTTATCAAAACCCTTCTCAGTCTCTACTCCAATTGGTGATTTAATTATAGGTAGACGCGTTATTGAAATTACCCTGTTCAGAACGTCACCATAGCATATTTAATAGAGTTAGCCATGAATGATTTTGATGTTATTCTCGGCATAGATTGGTTATTTTCATGCTATGCCTCAGCTAATTCTAGAACTCGGGCAGTAGAGTTCAAATTTTCGGGTGAGCCAGTCTTAGAGTGGAACGGTAGTTCAGTTGTGCTTGTAGGTTGTCTCATTTCGTACCTTAAGGCTAGAAAGATGATTTCTAAGGGTTGCGTGTACCATCTAGTTAGGGTTAAGGATGCTATGTCTGACACCCCGACTATCCAGTCAGTTCCAGTAGTATGTGAGTATCCAGAAGTGTTCTCAGATGATCTATTGGGAATCCCTCCCGAGTGGGAGATTGATTTATGTATTGACAATTTTCACGACATGTAGCCTATATCTATTCCTCCTTACAGAATGTTCCAACCAAGCTAAAGGAGTTGAAGGAGAAGTTGAAGGACCTTATAGACAAGGAATTCATTAGACCGAGCAAATCCCCATAGGGTGCACCAGTTCTCTTTGTCTGCAAGAAAGATGGTTCTCTTTGTATGTGCACTGATTATTGGAAATTGAACAAGCTCACTGATAACGCTCAAACCATACCTCCTACCGAAGCATGAAGCAGACATTGTCAACAAAGAACCCAACTAGATGTTGGGGTCGAACCCACAGGAAATATGGAAGAGATAGACTAAAGTCGGTAAGTGAAGTTGTTAGGTACTTACTCCAAATTGGGGGCTTCTAAAGAAAACAATAATGAAAAACGCAGTTGAAACTTTAGTTGAAATCAAGAATGAAAGATAACTAGGGTTTTGTGTTCCCCATGGGTTCATAACTGCTTCTGGTATACATACGTGATCATCACCAATGCTTACTTGTAAAACTGATAAGTTAGGTTCATTCAAACGACTGGTTCGTCCCTATTGAATGACTATACTCAATCACCGGGTCAGGTCTCATGAGCGATTGTAAATTAACCATTATCAATATGTCCCAAATTTAACTATCCTGTGACAACAGCTTAAGTTAATACAATGATCATCAAGATCAAGGGTTTGTTGTAACTCTCTTTTCCTAATCTCTACCACTCTAGGCTCAAGTAAGTAAAGAATTCAGGCATGTCCTAACGTTGTACACCATAATGAAATATTTAAGAATTAAGGGAATACAATACAAGTATTTTTCATTGATTTTGAATCACTTTTACGTAACCCTAGCTTGTTAATCAACCATGGTTCCCAAAACCCTAGCTACGGAGGTTTTAGCCTCTCATAGTTACACGATTGTGATTTGCATTCATAATTAGAAACCTAAATTAATACTTACAGTTATGGATGAGAGAAAAACTTCTTTGTATTAATCAGCCAAATCCTCAATAGCAAAATATGAAGATGAAGAGAAAGTCAAGAAAAGGTTAATCACAAGTCGAACAACTCAATTCTCACGTATAATTCTCTCTAACTTGATTTCTAATTACCTATAATCACTCCTAATCACCTCTCCTGTGAAAATAAAACATAAAACGTGTTTATATAGTCATAAAAATCCTTTTCCTAGGCTAACGGGGTGAATTTCCATAACTGAATCCGCCTGCATCACGACATGTCCTACGACCCGTAGAAGGTATGTACGTGTTGTACCTGCTTTCCGTATGTCATTGGCTGGCTGAAATTTGGCTAAGTGTTGGGCCTTGTTACGACTTGTACATGCTACCTACGAGACGTACTGTGCTTCCGTGGCTTGACTCTAAGACTTAGCAATTTTTCTGATGTCCTTCACGAGTGCATTGATATGACTTGTACCTTGATGCCACGACTCATATTGCTTATTAGTAGCAAGAGTCAGCCTCTTGTGCAAATCTTCTGAATCTTTCCATGACTTCTTCACTATGGGTCGTACAAGCTTTGTATGACTCGTACTGAGAGTCGTAGGATCCACACTTCGTCCTTAGCCTTCGAAAACTTTTCATGACCTGCAGTATGGCTTGTGGTACCTTCCTACTCCTCGTACTGCGAACTATGATTTATGTTTATTTTGTGCACTTTCAGGCTATGTTTTGCACTTTCCTTCTCCAAAACCTATTTACCCTGTAACAAAAGAAAAAGTGTCTTCTATCCATATAAATATACCTAAGTCCATGATATTTTCTTAGTTTTGAGCGTCGAAAGTGCTGTAAACTCACAGAACATCAACAACCTCAACTTAAGACTTTGGGTGTCCTCAGGCAAAGAAAAAAGAAAAACTAAATATGACGCTCAGCTAGAAAATAAACCTAGGATACTACATCTAATACTAAACAAAACTTTCACTATACATTGTACAATTTCTGGCCCTTTTTCATTAACCAACATCACCTAATATACCACAAGCAACCACAAAACATGCTAAACAGGGATCAAGACATGTCATCTAGCTATCAACAGGCAATCAAGTCATCACCAATGTTTTTCGCATAGACCAATGATAAAAGTAAACATAATGCATGTACCCTCACAACAAAACAAGTCCCAACTCACATATATAGTGTAAAATATTGCATGGGACTAAACAAGCAAGGCGCTCACTCTGACAAAGAAGTTTCAATTATTATGTATCAAATACCATAGGCTTGCCCTTATCTTCTCTGCTTCGGTTTATCAGATGGTCGGATTAGGATTATTATAGGACTTGATGTGGCTTGTAATGTAGGCTTTAGGGCTGGACATGATAAATATGAAAGATTTTATAAGTTACTATCCCTTCCTTGGCACTACATATATTAGCTACACCATTCACCTATTTCACCCTTTATGCTTTTCATTCCTTTTCTTCCCTTTTCACCTCTTTTATATACATTTGTATGGGTGCGGTGTATTTCAACTTTTTCCAACATTTTTTCTTATTTAGAATTTTCTTTTTCAAGATTTTCAAATTCTTTCATCTCTTTTTTTTCTCTTTTATATTCACACCACACCTCATTTTTAACCTTTTCTCTTTTCTCTCCCTTTTTCTCGTTCCCATCATTTATGCACCCCTACTCTAGCCACCCTCAACTTAGGAATTTTGCATATGCTGAGGTTCACAATATCCAAGGAAGGACCAGGGACAAAACAGGTTCATTATAAACAATCGGGTATGGTTAATCGATTAATCAAAGAAAAATGGTCTACTAAAGGCTCAAAATTGGGATCAAGGGTATCATATTATTTTGGTAGAGTTATTTAGGCTAAAAGTGAGCTTAACAAAAATATCCTGTGATTATATCCTAACCAACCATCCTTAGCCTATGCAAAGACCAACCAGACAAGTTCTAGATTTTCAACACAATACTGAACTAAGTATTATACCTCACTCACTCATGGTACATGACTTATATTTACCTTAATTGTTCAGTTTAAACATGTCTTAACAAGAGTCCTCATGCTAATAAACTAAATGACATCAAAGGATCCATATAAATCATGCATCCAATCACAAATACATAGCTAATGCATCAAAAATTTTTAAACACAGTCAATTTTTTTTTAAAAGAACAAAACTAGTGCATTTTCTTTTGCTGTCCTAAATTATTTCCTAATTAAACATAAATCACAATATAAGAAATAAAAATCCTAAACATGCCAATTCTACAACATAGCATTTCCGAGGGACAAGAAACACGGCAAGAAAAACCCTTGAACAAATTAAAAATCACAAGTACACCCCCTCCCCTTTTTGAAAATTAAGCTTTGTCGTCGATGCATGAACTATAAGAACATAGGGAAGGGAACATACCTGAGGCTACTCAGACTTTTCCACTCATGGGTTGCCTCCCATGCAGCGCCTAACTTAACGTCACAGCACAATGTAAGTTCTTTACTACTCAAAATTCGTCAAGTGAGTCATATTCATCCTCTAATGCTGAGATTACACTATATTACTTGGGTTGCTGCATTGGGCAGATGTTGAAAGTGACCACTTCTTTATTTAGTTCGAACTTCAGCTGGCCAGCCTCCACATCTACTAAGGCCCTCCCAGTCGCAAGGAATGGTTGCCCCAGAATGATGGGGACCTCATAATCAACCTTTCAATCCAAAATCACGAAGTTTGCTGGGAATATGAATTTTTCCACCTTAACAACTACATCAAATAGGATCCTCACTGGCTTCTTCACAGTTCTGTTGGCCATCAGTAGCCGCATAGTGGCGGCGTGGGGGTTCCTAAGCCAAATTTCTTGAATACTGCCAAGGGCATCAGGTTGATGCTTGCTCCTAGATCACAAAGTGCCCTTGCGAACTCAACATTGCCAATGTTGCACTGTATTGTGAAAGCACCTGGGTCTTCCTTCCTTTGAGCCAGGACCTGTGTAGCTATGGCTCTACAATGATGTACATTGTCTACCGGCTCATATCTTACTGATCTCTTCTTTGTCACCAAGTACTTCATAAACTTAGGATATCCCGACATTTTTTCCAATGCCTCTGCCAATGGTATGTTCACATATAGTTGTTTAAGCATTAAGGAATTTTTGGAACCTACCATTTTCTGCATTTTTCTTCATTCTTTGAGGGAACGGTGGCGGTGGACGCAGGATAGCTCAGTGCACTTGAGTTTCTCCTTGATCAATGTCAGGTTCTTTCTCCTCTATTGGGGCATCTAGCAACTCAACACACTCCATCTCATCACTGTTATCATTTTCCTAAATAATGCACGCTTTCTTCCATTCAACTACAACCAAAAAAAGGGGATCAACTGTGGTCTTACCACTCCTAGTCAAACTGCCATGCAGTGGCCATCATTCTTTGGGTTTTGGATGATGTTGCTAGGTAGTGTAACCTTTTTTCTAGGGTTCAGTGATGCTGACAGTTGGCCAAGCTGCTGCTCAATTCGCTTGATGGCGGTTGCATAAGATTACACTCTCTTATCCATACTTGATATTTCACCATAGATCTCCTTCAATTGTTCATCAGTGGACCTCACCTTCTTTAGCATCTCGGCCATCATGATCTCTAACTTTTATTGCGAAGCCTCCCCCTCTCGTGCATTGGGAGGCACATAAACTCCAGCTCGGTCATTACGGTAGCCATTGTTTCTTCTCCATTATCCATCGCGCTCACGACCGCGGCTCCTAGCTCTTTACTCTTTTTAGTTGTAGTTATCTCTGTATTGTTTCTGACCTTGGTTCATAGCACCTTGGAAACAATTGTCTTGTCCAGACGCTTGGGCATTGGATCGGAAACACGTCACTTGTCTGTTCAGGAAATTTGCCTCTTCCTCGAAATCAAAGTGATTAGCTCTCGCCTCAATTCCTTGTATCCCCACTGCATTTACCTTTTTGGCTCCTGCTTCCATGATATGCTTTGTAAGCAAATCCAATGATGTGCGCATGTGAGCCAACTCTTAGTCACGTTCTTCTTCCTTTCTACATTGGTCTGTAGTCAAACCAATAGCATATGTACCGACCGCTGCATCAGCCTCCCTTGTATGCCATGCCCTGTTTTTCTTAGTCACCCTGTCAAGGATAGCGACAGCTTGCTCCCAGGTATTACTTATAAATGCTCCTCCTGCCATCGTGTCTGCAACAACTTTTGTGCTATTTTCTAAAGATCTGTAAAACTTTTCAACAAATTGTCATTTAGGATTTTATGGTTCGAGCACTTTTTCAACTTCTTCTTGAACCTCAACAAGGTTTCATGAAGTGCCTCGTTCTTGACTTGTCGGAAATTGAAGATCTCATCCTTTAGCTACAACATTCTGGAGGGGCGAAAGAATCTCTCCAAGAAGGCCTTCTTAAGTTCCCTCCAACTGTTTATGGATTTTTTGGGCAACTCTGATAACCATAAAGTGGCTTCCCCTGATAGAGAGAAGGAGAAAAGTCTGAGCCTAATGGCATCTTGGCTAACTCTGAGCAACCTGTAAGCCTTGCATATTCTTACGAAGTTCATCAACTACAGGTTGGTTTCATACACTGCATGATCACTGAACACCCCTTTCATGTTTAACAATTGAATCATGGTGCTCGTGATATCAAATTTGGCCCCAGCGGGTAGTGGTGGTGGCACAATTGCTCCAATTGACCCAACTTCATCAATGTTTGGGTCCTCATCATTGAAGAACTGAGGGGCAAGTCTATAACCTCAATTTCCCCTCCCATGTCAACCAATATTAACTATCTATTCTCTAACATCTTCCGCATCCTGAAGTGCAGCTTGCCCAACTAGATCGGCTTGCCTAGCTTCTTCAGTTATGCGGGCAAATCTTTGCCTGGTTTTCCATCCTGTGCAGTGTTCGTTCAATTTCTGGGTTAAACTTAATCAAGGGATATCCACTACTTCGAGTGCTTGGCATTTACTAGAAACAGCCTGTGGGTATCAAAAACAAAAAGAGAGCATAATTGAGAAAATAACTACCAAAAAAGTCAAATACAAGCAAATAATCTAGTCTTAGTCGTACACCCCTGCAATGACGCCACTTTTTGATAATGCTCAAACCACACCACCTACCTATGTATGAAGTGGCATTGTCAATAAAGAACCCAACTAAATGTTGGGTTCGAACCCATAGGGTATATGGAAGAGCTAGACTAAAGCCGGTAAGTGAACTTGTTAGGTAGTTACTCCAAATTGGGGGGTTTTAAAGAAAATAATAATTAAAAACAGTTAAAACTTTAGTTGAAATAAGAAATGAAAGATAACTAGGGTTCTGTGTTCCCCATGGGTTCATAACTGCTTCGGGTAAACATACGTGATCATCACCAATGCTTACTTGTAGAACTTATATCATAGGTTCATTCAAACGACTAGTTCATCCCTATTGAATGACTATACTCGATCACCGGATCAAGTATCATGAGCGATTGCAAATTAAACGTTATAAATGTCCCAAATTTAATTATCCTGTGACCACAACTCAAGTTTATACAATGATCATGAAGATCAAGGCTTCATTGTAACTCTCTTTTCCTAAAATATACCTCTCTAGCATCAAGAAAGTAAAGAATTGGGGCATGTCCTAAAGTTGTACACTGTTAAGAAATGTTTAAGCATGAAGAGAATACAATACAAGTGTTTTGATTGTTTTTGAATCACTTTTATGTAACCCTTGCTTGTTAATCCACTATGGTTGCAACAACCCTAGATATGGAGGTTTTAGCCTCTCATAGTTGCAAGAGTGTGATTTGTATTCATAATTAGAAACATAAATCAATACTTACAATTATGGATGAGAGAAAACCTTCTTTGTATTAATCAACAAAATCCTCTAGAAAAAAAATATGAAGATTAAGAGAAAGTCAAGAAAAGGTTGATCACAAGTCGAACAACTCAATTCTCACATCTAATTCCCTCTAACTTGATTTCTAATTACCTATAATAACTCCTAAACACCTCTTCTATGAAAATAACAAATAAAACGTATTTATACAGACATAAAAATACTTTTCCTAGGCTAACAGGGTGAATTTCCATAACAAAAGTAGCCTGCGTCACAACCTGTCCTACGACCCGTAGAAGGTATGTACGGGTCGTACCTGCTTCCCATATGTCATTGGCTGGCTGAAATTTTTCTAAGTGTTAGACATTTGTACGACATGTACATGTTTCCGATGAGTCATACTGTGTTTTTGTGCCTTGACTCTAAGATATAGCAATTTCTCTGAAGTTCTTCACAAGTGCTTTGGTACGACTTGTAACTTTATGCTATGACTCATTCTATCTATCTATGAGTCAACCTCTTGGAAAATCTTCTGAATCTTTCCAAGACTTCTTTAGTACAGCCCGTACAAGCTTTGTACGTCTCATACTGAGAGTTGTAGGATCCACTCTTCATCCTTAGCCTTCTAAAACTCCTTCGGATAGAAACGGTGGAGTGAATCCTTCGGATATCAAGAGTTTCTTGGGTTTAGCTAGGTGTTATCGGAGATTTTTTGAAGGGTTTTCATCTATTGCATCACCATTGACCAAATTTACCCAAAAGAAAGGGAAGTTCCAATTGTCGGAGGCTTGTAAGAGAAGCTTCCAGGAGTTGAAGACTCGACCCACCTCAACACTGGTGTTAACCCTACCTGAGGGTACCAATGGGTTTGTGGTATATTGTGATGCTTCGAGGATCAGCCTTGGTTGTGTCTTGATGCAGTATGGTAAGGTTATAGCATAATCTTCCAGGCAGTTGAAGGTTCATGAAAAGAATTATTTGACTCATGACCTTGAAGTGGCGGCGGTAGTATTTGCCTTGAAGATTTGGAGACAGTATTTGTATGGGGTCCACGTAGATGTGTTTATGGACCATAAAAGCCTGCAATATGTGTTCACCCAGAAGGATCTAAATCTACGCCAAAGTAGGTGGTTAGAGTTACTCAGGGATTATGATATGGATGTCCTTTACCATTCGTCCAAGGCTAATGTGGTAGCAGACGCTCTTAGTACGCTATCTATGGAGAGTGTTTCCCATGTAGATGAGAGGAGGAAAGAACTAGTGAAGGATGTGCATTGGCTTGCTCGGTTGGGAGTTTATTTGGTTGACTCGACCGATGGTGGTGTTATATTTTAGAACGGATTAGAATCATCCATGGTGATTGATGTAAAATCTAGACAAGACGAGGACCTTATGTTGGTAAAGTGAAAGAAAGCTATTCAGAATCATAAGGTAGAGGTCTTCTCCAAAGGGGGGATGGCGTGCTCCGATATCAGGGTCGTTTGTGCATTCCGGATGTGGATGATTAGAGATATTAGATGTTGCATGAAGCTCATGATTCTATATACTCTATACATCCAGGTGCCACCAATATGTACTGTGACCTATGGGAAGTCTATTGGTGGAATGGCATGAAGAAGGACATTGTGGAATTTTTGGCTAAATGTCCAAATTGTCAATAGGTGTAAATGGAGCATCAAAGATGGGGAGTTATGCTTCAAGACATCAGTATTCCTACTTAGAAGTGGGAGGAGATCAGTATGGACTTCATCACTAGGTTGCCTCACACTCGATGATAGTATCACTCCATTTAGGTGGTTGTGGACAGGTTGACCAAAGCAGCTCATTTTCTACTGGTCAAAATTACTGACTCAGTGGAGGGTTATGCTAAATTATACATTTGGTAGATAGTTCGGTTTCATGTAGTGCCCTTGTCCATCATATTAGATAGCGGTACGCAGTTTAGCTCCTAGTTTTGCAGATTGTTTTAAAAGTGACTTGGTACTCAGGTCAAGCTCTGCACAACGTTTCACCTGCAAATCGATGGTCAGGTGGGGTGGACTATTCAAACTCTCAAGGACTTGTTGAAAGTGTGTGTGGTTGACTTCAAGGGTAGTTAGGATGATCATTTGCCTCTCATTGAGTTTGCGTATAACAAAAACTGCCATTCCGGCATTCAAATGGCTCCATTTGAGGCTCTCTATGGGTAGAGATGTAGGTCGCCTATTAGTTGGTTTGAAGTCAGTAAAGCTGCGATGATAGGTCCAGATTCAGTCCATGAGGCCATGGAGAAAGTTCATCTTATAAGGAACATGTTAAAAATAGCTTAAATTGTCAGAAAGTCCTATGCGAATGTGAAGAGGAGAGAACTTGAGATTGAAGTTGATGATTGGGTGTTTCTAAAGGTGTCTCCCATGAAGGGAGGGATGAGGTTCGAAAAGAAAGGAAAAATCAATCCCTATTATATTGGTCCCTACCAGATTGTAAAACGGGTTGGCAAGGTGGCATATAAGTTTGAGTTGCCCTCAGAATTAGCTTCAGTTCAACCAGTTTTCCATGAATCGCTCTAAAAGAAGTGTTTAGGTGATCCATCTCTGGTTGTTCTGGGGGAAAGTGTCAGTGTAAAAGATAGCCTTAGTTATGAAGAGGTTCCGGTGGAGATACTGGACCATAAGGTTCATCAGTAAAGAAACAAATAAGTAGTTTCAGCTAAGGTTTTATGGAGGAATCATCATGTTGAGGGAGCTACATGGGAAGACAAAGCAGATATGTTGGCTAAATACCCATATTTATTCCCTTCTGGCTCAATTTTAGCTTGAGGTATCAGTTTCCTCCTTAATACTCTATTCAGTTTCATGTTTATCTCATCTACCTTAGTTTATTTCATGTAAGTGAATGTATGTGTAATTCGGGAATTCAGTTCTGTCATGTAGATTAGATCGGAGTAATTCACTTCGTTAGTTCCGACATGTATGTTCAGTATTTGAGTATGATGATTGCATTTCTCTGCTTTTCTGTGTGATTTTCAACCTTTGAGGATGAATGTTCCCAAGGGGGAGATATCGTAATACCCAGAAAACCCTAAGATAAGACTCAGGAATTGAAATGGAGAAAATAGAAATTTCTACACTAGGTCACAAGACGAGTAGTCCAGTGACCAGTCAAGAACCCCATGAGTCGTTAAGTGACTCATGGGGATAGGCTGGGACTTCGTTGAAAATTTAGGAATTTAAGTGACTATGGGTGTGATCCCGAGTCGTGGTAAACACCATGAGTCGTACTGTGAGCTCGGGTCAATGGTTGATCGAAAGTTTGAAAGTTTTGGCAATGTACCTAACAGATTGGTAACCACGACTCGTTGGGTACACCACGAGTCATAGTGTCCCCCGTGGTGAATTGAAGGAGCCGTTGAAAGACTTGTTAGATAAGGGTTTCATCAGACGCAAGTATCCATGGGGTGCACCAGTTCTATTCATCCGGAAGAAGGATGGTTCTCTTCGGATGTGTATTGACTATATAGAGTTGAACAAGGTCACCTTCAAGAATAGATATCCTTTACCTATGATTGATGACTTATTTTATCAAATTTAGAGTGCAAAGTTTTTCTCCAAGACATATATCAGGTCCGGGTATCACCAGCTTAGTGTTCAAGAGAGTGACATCCCGAAAACCTCTTTTAGGACTCGGTATGGTCACTACAAATTTTTTGTTATTTCCTTTGTACTAACCAATGCCCTTGCAGCTTTTATGGATCTAATGAACAGGGTGTTCAAGGCATATTCGGACATGTTCGTGTTCGTGTTCATTGATGACATCTTGATATACTCTCTGAGCGTGACGAGCATGTCTCTCATCTAAGGGGAGTACTTCAGACTCTAAAAGATCGCCAGATATATGCCAAATTCAGCAAGTGTGAGTTTTGGTTGAATTTAGTACCGTTCTTGGGTCATGTGGTGTAAGGTGAAGGTATAAAGGTGGATTCTCAGAAAATAGAGGCGGTGAAGAGTTGGCCCAAACTGGTTGGATTACTGGAGCTACTACCGGATATCAGGAGCTTTTTTGGATTACTGGGCTACTACCGGAGATTTGTTGAGGGCTTTTCATCTTTATGCAACACCTTTGACTGTTATACCCCAGAAGCTCAATGATCGAAGCTGGGAGTTGAAACGGGAAAATTGTAAAATTGATGTTGTAGGCACAGGACGAGTCGTGGGACGAGTCCTGAGGAGACCCCATGAGTTGTGAGGTGGCTCATAGGGAGGCTTGGGAAAATGAAGGATTTAGGTCCCCACGAGTGAGGGAATGACTTGTGGTCAGACACCATGAGTCTTCATGTCAATCATGGGGTCGAGTTGGACCTTTTTACAGGAGGATGACCAATGTATCTAACGGATGGGACCCCATGAGTCGTGGTACGTCCCAATGACTCGTGAGGTAAGTCGTGAGCAAGAAAAGATGATTTTCATGAATGATAAGGCAGTGTACTTGATGAGAGGTGACCGCGAGTCATGGCCGTTTGGGAAGAGTCATTAAGTCATCCATTATGAGCCCCAATAGACATGACATCCAGTGCACTTGACGAGCAACCTAACAAGTCGTTGCCTGTCCTGACGAGTCATTCCATCACTCGTTAGGGTCACCTGGCAGTGATTTCCTGCGAATTCAGTAATTCCTAAGTTCCTAAGACCTATATTACGTCATTTAAGGCTCGTTTTAGTGGGTTTTTAGCAGGGGAAAACCTATCCTAAGCCATTATTCTCATGCATGCAAGTTTGAAGGTTTGAAGAGGGGGTTCAAGGTGAAATCTCAAGGTTTCCAATTGGGTTCTCAGCTGGGCAATTTGAGGGTGTTAGAATTCACCATTCCCCAGGTATATAAGGCTATGAGTGGGTGTTTTCTTCCACACCCATGCCCAATTCCTATAAAAATGTGATAAATCATCTATGATCAAGTATGGGTTTTTACTCAATTGCATGATTCTTCAATCTCTATACATCGGTATGATTATATTGTATTTATATTTATGATTTATGAAGCCTGGGTAGATTCTAAATTATTTTCCTTATAAAATTTGTATTCCAAAAAAAATTGAATCCAAAATGCCCATGGATGGTGAGTTCATAAAAGAAGTGATTTATGACAAATATGTGATGATGATGAGGTTGATGATGAAAAGCATGTTTCTAACACTACCCATGATCTCTGTTGTTGTTTTCAAAAAGAATTGATTAGATCCAAGTATGATGGAGCTTTGGGTGATGCCCACATGTCGATTTAAAGTGATGATTTTCCCGACATAAGCTTACCACATTGTTTGAAGTGAAATTTCACAAATTTTATTATAGATTCTAGCTTGTGGTATGTTGAGTAAATATTTCTATACGTAGCTTATCAAATGATTTGGGGTATTTGCTCCCACCTATGATTGAGCTTGTGGTATGTTTCAAAATAAAGCTTCTCAAATGCATGATTTCACAAGTGAGATATAGGTCAATCTTGAGCTTTGTCAATAGACAATGTTGAGCTTCATATCCATATGATGTCTAGTCTATACACGATTTCATTATGAGCTTTGTCAATAGGCAATGGTGTGCTTTTTTTCATATGACGTTGAGTTATGCGTGATTTCATGTTGAGCTTCGTCAATAGAAAATGTTCAGCTTTGCTATATACGATGTAGAGCATTGCATGTTTTGGGAGAAGAGTCTAGCACCGAGCGGGTTAAGGGTCGATTACCCTATGCCCCAGAACTACACACCAACATAGGTTTATACTATTATATAATTGGGACCTCCCTTGTTAGCTATCCCCGTCCCGGTTGGCCCTTCATCTTGATATCGATACCATGGTAGCATCCTTAGCCCTGGCAAGGTTAGGGATGGCTCTGCCCACTTGAGTGTGATAGTCGGGACCAAGTAAGCTCTATTGTGGTATGTCGGTTAAGTGATGAGTCTCCCACTGTCTTAATCATTCAGATTGCATATTCATCACTCATGATAATTATCTTATGCATGCATGTTCAAAAAGTAAGATTTGACTCATTGTTCAGCTTCTGATATGAATGTATGTCTCAGCTTTGAGTCATTTGAGTTAGTCATGATGTTCTAAAGCTATGCATGGTCATGTTTTTATAAGAGTATGATTTCAGAATGAACGCATGTATCCTTCAACTTACACTTAAAAGCTTATGATATGTTATGAAATGTTTTAAATGATTAATTTTACTTAAGCAGTTTTACTTGCCTTGCATACTCAGCACATTCCACGTACTGACAACATACTTTCTGTGCTGCACCATTTCATGATGCAGGATCCGATTTTCAGGTTCAGCCCCGTTTATAGTCGCTGATCAGAGTTAGGACCTGGTTTATTGGTAAGTCCTCCTCTTTCGAGGATGAAACCTCCAGTTGTTTTAGATGTCCTTTCAGTTTTAGTATTGTTGAGCTAGTTGGGGGTGTTGTCCCATCAGCTCGTCCAGATTAGAGGCTTATCAGACTTAGATGTGTATTCGGCTTCAGATATTTATTCTGTTGTTATATTATGTTTGAATTTCGTTGAGTTTATAATTATGTTTTCTTCATGTTTACCGAATGAGTTAGTTGAATACTTACGTCATGGGTCGACTTGGGGTCTCTCGGGATCCATTGTCCTGTGTCTACGATCCGGGCCTGTGTTCGGGTCGTTACAAACTTGGTATCGGAGCCATAGGTTTGAAGTTTCCTAGGGAGTCTGAGAGTCACATTAGGTAGAGTCTTTTTCATTGGTGTGAAGCACGCCACACTTGTGAAAAGAGGCTACTAGACGTTTTATGAAAATGTTCCCTTCTTTCATGATCTATGTCGTGTGGTGAAAAGCCTTTCTATCCTCCTAATTGGTGCTATTTATAATTGAAGAATCATGGTTCCTAGAAGGTTGAATGGAAGGAGGAGTGGAGGTGGTGAAGGCCACGAGGATGGAAACAGTCATGAGCATCAGCAAGCCCCACCAATTCAGGAGCCTCAGGCACCGGAGCCAGCCGCTCATGCTGAGTTCCGAGCTTCTATTCAGATGCTTGCGCAGGCCTTCATCGATCAGGTCAATCAGCAGGCCGTTGCGCGTGTTCCTCAAAACAGCAATGGGGCGGCCAGAGTCCGAGACTTCTTGAGGATGAACCTGTCAGAGTTCTTGGGGTCCAAGGTAGATCAGGACCTGCATGACTTCATTGATGAGGTTGTCAAGATCACCTACGCCATAGGGGTGAGCAGTGTTGAGTACACAAAGTTGGCCTCCTACCTGTTGTAGGGGGTTGCGCATATTTTATTCTGCTAGTGGAAGGACAACAGGGTCGTAGGAGCAGGTTCGATCACATCGGATGAGTTTCAGGTTGCATTTCTCGATCTATTTTACCCTCGAGATATGAGGGAGTTGAAAGCAGCTGAATTTTTGAAACTAAAGCAAGGAAGGATGACTATTCAGGAGTACGCCCTTAAGTTTACCCACCTATCTAAGGATGACCAACGGGCGTGGGTAAGCAAATTTGTGCATGGTATAGCAGGATATTTGGACAAGCACTGCAGGACAGCTATGCTCTATCAAGACATGGACTTCCCTCACATTGTGTTGTACGCCCAACAGATGGAAGCGGCACACTCGAGGGAAAGGGATTCCAAGAGGATCAGGATTGAGGACCATAGATTCTCTTAGCAGAGGTCCGGTGGTGGGCACTGACAACAGATCCCCCAGAGATCATCAGCCCCAGCATCTTCAGTGCTGAGTGTGCCATCTAGGCCCAGACATGATCATAAACAGAAAGAATTAGGCTCGAGGGGTCACAGCAGTAGACTCGCAGACTCCAATATTCCTGCGTGTCGCATGTGCGGCCAAGGAAACAAATGCCAGTGTTTGACAGGGTCAGGAGCTTGTTTTGGATGTGGGCAGCTTGGACATATGCTCTGAGATTTTCCCACTGCGAGAAAGGATTAGGTTGGGGGCCGAGGCCCAGCTTTAGTTCAGTAACCCCACCCCCACGCACAACACATCAGGGGGCATCTACTAGCACAGCTGGTGGGCTGTGCTATAACCGAATATATGCCTTAGCCACTTGTCAGGAGCAGGAGGCCTCACCAGATGTAGTCACCGGCATGTTGAGAGTTTTTCATGTTGATGTGTATGCATTGTTATATCCGGGCGCTACCTTATCTTTTGTGACACCATATATAGCTAGTAGCTTCGGAGTAAGTCCCGATATCTTGTTAGAGCCCTTCTCAGTTTCTACTCCAATAGGTAACTCAGTTATAGCTAGATGGGTGTATAGAGATTGCTCGGTCTCAGTTTTTCATAAGGTCACCTCAGCATACTTGATAGAGTTAGCATGACTGGTTTCGATGTTATCCTTAGCATGGATTGGTTATTTGCATGCTATGCTTCAGTTAATTATAGGACCCAGTTAGTACAGTTCAGATTTCTAGGTGAGCCTGCCTGTAGGTCGATTAATTTCCTACCTTAAGGCCAGAAAGAAGATTTCTAAGGGTAGTTTGTACCATCTAGTTAGGGTTAAGGATGTGGAGTCCAAAACCCCGACTATCCAGCCAGTACCAGTAGTACATGAGTATCCAAAGGGCTTTCCTGATGATTTTCTAGGTGTCCCTTCAGAGCGAGAGATTGATTTCGATATAGATCTCCTTCCGGACATGCATCGTATATATCTTCTGCCCTACATAATGGCTCCAGCCGAGCTAAAAGAGTTGAATGATCAATTTAAGGACTTGTTAGATAAGGGCTTTATCAGGCCGAGTAAGTCTCCATGGGGCGCACCGGTATTATTTGTTCGAAATAAGGACGGTTCTCTCTGCATGTATGTTAACTATCGGTAGTTAAACAAAGTTACCATCAAGAACAGGTAACCCTTACCCAGGATCGATGATTTGTTTGACCAGCTTCAGGGTGCTAAGTATTTCTCCAAGATTGATCTCAGATCCGGGTATCACCAGCTCAGGGTTTGGGAGAGTGACATCCCAAAAACTGATTTTAGGACTCGGTATGGTCACTACGAATTTGTTGTTATGTCTTTTGGACTAACCAATGCCCTGCAGCTTTTATGGACCTAATGAACAGGGTGTTCAAGGAATATTTGGATATGTTCGTGATTGTGTCCATTGATGACATCCTTATATTCGCTCGGAGCGAGGAGGAGCATGCCGCTCACTTGAGAATAGTGCTTCAAACCCTCAAGCACCAACAATTGTATGCAATGTTCAGTAAATGTGAGTTCTGGTTTGATTCTATTCCATATCTAAGCCATGTGGTGTGAAGCAAGGTTATAAAAGTAGAATCTCAAAAGATCGAGGCGGTAAAGAATTGACCCAGACTAGTGAACCCATTAGATATCAGGAGCTCTTTGGGCATAGTGGGTTACTATCGGAGATTCGTTGAGGGTTTTTCATCCATTGCAACTCCATTGACTAGGTTGTCCTATAAAAATGTAAAGTTCCAATGGTCGGAGGCTTATGAGAAAAGCTTCCAAGAGTTCAAGGCCCGATTCACTTCAGCACTAGTGTTGACTCTACCCAAGGGTACGGATGGCATTGTAATGTATTGCTATTCTTTGCAAATTGGACTCGGGTGTGTGTTGATGAAACATGGGAAAGTGATAGCATACGCCTTGAGATAGTTGAAAGTTCATGAAAAGAACTACTCGACTCGTGATCTTGAATTGGCCGCGGTGGTGTTTGATTTGAAGATATTGCGGCATTACTTGTATGGTTTCCACGTGGATGTATTCACGGATCATAAGATCTTGCAATATGTGTTCACGCAGAAAGATCTCAATCTTTGGAAAAGGAGGTGGTTGGAGTTACTAAAGGACTATGCCATGAGTGTCCTTTACCACCCGGGTAAGGCTAATGTGGTAGCGGACACACTTAGTAGACTCTCTATGGAGAGTCTTCCATGTGGATGAGGGAAAGAAAGAGTTGGTGAAGGATGTCCATCGACTTGCGAGGTTGGGAGTTAGATTGGTCGACTCGACCGGTAGTGGCGTTGTTGTGTAAAACGGATAAGAATCGTCCTTGGTAACGGATGTGAAGTCCATGCAAGATGAGGGCCCGATTCTAGTAAAGTTGAAGGAAGCCATTGGAAGTAAGAAGGTGGAGGTTCTCTCCCAAGGGGTAGATGGGGTGCTTTAGTACTAGAGTCTTCTATGTGTTCCAGATGTTGATAATTTGAGGGACTAGATATTGCATGAGGCACATGGATCCAGGTATTCCATCCATATGGGTTCCACCAAGATGTATAATGATATGCAGGAAATATATTGGTGGAACGGCATGAAGAAGGATATTGTAGAATTTGTGGCCAAGTGCCCGAACTGTTAGCAAGTGAAAGTTGGGCATCAAAGGCTGGGAGCCATATTGTAGTATATCAACATTCCTACGTGGAAGTGGGAAGAGATTAATATGGATTTCATTACAAGCCTACCTTGTATTCACTGACACTATGATTCTATTTTTATGGTAGTCGACAGGTTGACCAAGGCTGCACACTTCCTACCGGACAAAACCACAGATTCAGCAGATGAATATGCGAAATTATATGTTCGATAGTTGGTTCGGCTTCATGGAGTGCCCTTGTCTTTTATTTCATCTCGAGGTACTAAGTATACCTCCTAATTCTGGCATTCTTTTCAAACGAGACTTGGGACTCAAGTTAAGCTCAGTACAACCTTTCATTCGCAAACAGATGGCAAAGCGGAACGAACAATTTAAACTCTCGAGGATATGTTGAGAGCTTGTGTGATGGACTTCAAAGGTAGTTAGGATGATCACTTTCCCTTGATCGAGTTTTCTTACAATAACAGCTATCACTCTAGTATCAAAATAGAACCGTTAGAGGCTCTTTATGGGCGAAGGTGTAGGTCACCTATCAAATTGTTTGAGGTTGGTAAGGTAGATACGATAGGACCTGATTCGGTTTATGAGGCCATGGTAAAGGTTCAGTTGATAAGGGACAGGCTAAAAACTGCTTGGAGTCGTCAAAAGTCATATGCGGATGTGACAAGAAGAGATTTGGAGTTTGAGGTTGATTATTGGGTATTTCTAAAGGTATCTCCTATGAAGGGAGTCATATGGTTCAGAAAAAAATGAAAACTTAGTCCCCGCTATATTGGTCTCTACCGGGTTTTGAGAAGAGTTGGTTTGGTAGCATATGAGTTGGACTTGCCATCAGAGTTATCTTCAGTTCATCCCGTCTTCCATGTATTGCTCTTGAAGAAGTGCTTGGGTGATCCAGCTTTAGTAGTCCCGGTGGAAAGCATTGTTGTGGGAGATAGCCTCAGCTATGAGTAAATTCAAGTTGTTATCGTATAATCGTCAGGTTCAGAGGCTGAGGAACAAAGAAGTAGCTTTGGTGAAGGTGTTGTGGAGAAACCAACATGTAGAGGGAGCTACGTGGGAAGCCGAAGTGGCTATGATGGCTAGATACCCCCACCTGTTCCCTACCGGCTCAGTTTCAATTTGACGTATCAGTTTTTGCTCTAATTATCTAATCAGTTTCAATGTTCAGTTCATGTGCGCAAGTTGGAATTATGTTATGATAAATGTATGTGAGGTCTGAATTCAATTCAGCTATGTAGTTCTCTTCGGAGGTAGTCATTCCGTTAGTTTTTGATTTTTATAATCAGTATCTGCATATGATAATTGCATGTTTCTGCATTTTCTGTGTGTTTCTAATATTCGAGGACGAATGTTCTCAAAGGGGAGATATTGTTATACCCCGGAAGCTCAAAGATCGGGCACAAGAGTTGAAACGGGAAAATTGTAAAATTGATGTTGCCGGCATAGGACGAGTCATGGGATGACTCGTCAGGACACGCCACGAGTTGTGAGGTGGCTCACGGGAGGCTTGGGAAAATGAAGGATTTAGGTCCCCACGAGTGAGGGAACAACTCATGGTCAAACACCACGAGTCTTCATGTCAATCGTGGGGTGGAGATGGACTTTTTACAGGAGGACATCTAGTAAATCTAACGGATGGGACCCCACGAGTCGTGGTTCATCCCAACGATTTTTGAAGTAAGTCGTGAGCAAGAAAAGTGGATTTTCATGAATGATAAGGCAGTGTACTTGACGGGAGGTGACCACCAGTCGTGGCCACGGGTGAAGAGTCGTTAAGTCATCCGTTACGAGACCCAGTAGACATGTCACCCAGTGCACTGGATAAGCAACCTAACGAGTCGTTGCCCGTCCTGACGAGTCATCAGGGCACCCATTAGGGAAACCTGGCAGTGTTTTCCTGCGAATTCAGTAAGGGTATTTTTGTAATACCTAAGTTTCTATGACCTATACTACATCGTTTAAGGCTAATTTTAGTGGGTGTTTAGCAGGGGAAAACCTATCCTAAGCCGTTATTCTCATGCATGCAAGTTTGAAGGTTTGAAGAGAGGGTTCAAGGTGAAATCTCAAGGTTTCCAATTGAATTCTCAGCTAAGCAATTAGAGGGTGTTAGAATTCACCATTCCTTAGGTTTGTAAGGCTATAAGGGGGTGTTTTCTTCCACACCCATGCCCAATACCTATCAAAATGTGATAAATGATCTATGATCAAGTATGGGGTTTTACTCAATTGCATGATTCTTCAATCTCTAAACATGGGTATGATTATATTGTATTTATATTTATGATTTATGAAGCTTGGGCGGATTCTAAATTGTTCTCGTTATAAAAAAATTTCCCAAAAAAAATTGTATCCAAAACGCCCATGGATGGTGAGTTCATAAAAGAAGTGATTTATGACAAATGTGTGATCATGATAAGGTTAATGATGAAAATAATATTTCTAAAACTACCCATGATCTCTATTTTTGTTTTCAAAAAGAATTGATTAGAACTAAGTATGATCGAGCTTTGGGTGATGCCCACATGTCGATTTAATGTGATGATTTTCCCGACATAAGCTTACCACATTGTTTGAAGTGAAATTTCCCAATTTTTATGATAAATTCTATCTTGTGGTATGTAGAGTAAATATTTCTATACATAGCTTATCACATGATTTGGGGTAGTTGGTCCCACCTATAATTGAGCTTGTGGTATGTTTCGAAATAAAGTTTCTCATATGCATGATTTCACAAGTGAGATGTAGGTCATTATTGAGCTTTGTCAATAGACAATGTTGAGCTTCATATCCATATGATGTCTAGTCTTTACACGATTTCATTATGAGCTTTGTCAATAGGCAATGATGAGCTTCGTTTTATACGATATTGAGTTATGCATGATTTCATGTTGAGCTTCTTCAATAGAAGATGTTGAGCTTTGTTATATACGATGTAAAGCATTGCATGTTTTGGGAGAAGAGCCTGGCACCGAGCGGGTTAAGGGTCGATTACCCTATGCCCCAGAACTACGCGCCAACGTAGGATGATACTATTATATTATTGGGACCTCCCTTGTTAGCTATCCCCGGCTTGATTGGCCTTTAAGCTTGATATCGATTTCATGGTAGAGTCCTTAGCCCTGACAAGGTTTGGGATGGCTCTGCCCGCTTGAGTGTGATATTCGGGACAACGTAAGCTCTATCGTGGTATGTCGGTTAAGTGACGAGTCTCCCACTGTCTAAATAATTCAGATTGCGTATTCATCACTCATGATAATTATCTTACGCATGCATGTACAAGATGTAAGGTTTGACTCCTTGTTCAGCTTTTGATATAAATGTATGTTTCATCTTTGAGTCATTCAACTCAGTCATGATGTTCTAAAGCTATGCATGGTCATGTTTTGATAGGAGTACGGTTTTAGAACAAATGCATATAACCTTATACTTACACTTAAAATCTTGTGATATGAAATGTTTTAAATGATTTATTTTACTTAAGCAATTTTACTTGCCTTGCATATCGGTACATTCCACGTACTAACCTCATACTTTCTATGCTGCATCATTTCATGATGCAGATCCGGTTCTCAGATTTAGCCTCGTTCGTAGTCGCTGATCAGAGTTAGCACCTGCTTTATTGGTGAGTCCTCCTCTTTCAAGGAATAGACCTCCAGTTGTTTTAGATGTCCTTTTAGTTTCAGTATTGTTGAGCTAGTTTGGGGTGTTGTCCCATCAGCTCGTCCAAATTAGAGGCTTGTCAGACTTAACGTGTATTCATCTTCAGATATTTATTTTGTTGTTATATTAAATTTGATTTCTGCTGAGTTTATAAATATGTTTTCTTCATGTTTACCGAATGAGTTAGTGGAATACTTATGACATGGGTCGACTAGTGTTCTCTTAGGGTCCCTTGTCCCGTGTCTACAATTCGGGCCTCCATTCGGGTCACGAAATTGACCAAATTGATTATGAAGAAGGTGAAATTCCAATGGCTGGAGGCTTGTTAAAGAAGTTTTCATGAGCTGAAGGCTCGACTCACTTTAGCACCGGTATTGACCCTACCCAAGGGTACTGATGGATTGGTAGTGTATTGTGATGCTTCAAGGATTGGACTTTGGTGTGAGTTGATGCAGCATGGGAAGGTTATAGCATACGTCTCCAGACAGCCAAAAGTTCATGAGAAGAATTGCCCGACCCATGATCTTGAATTGGCCGCGGTGGTATTCTCCTTGAAAATATGGAGACATTATTTTTATGGGTTCCACGTGGATGTGTTTATGGACCACAAGAGCCTGCAATATGTGTTCACACAGAAGGATCTCAATCTTCGACAAAGGAGGTGGTTGGATCTACTAAAGGACTATGACATGAGAGTTCTTTACCGCCTGGGTAAGGCTAATGTGGTAGCAGACGCACTTAGTAGACTCTCTATGGGGAGTGTATCTCATGTGGATGAAGAGAAGAAGGAACTAGTGAAGGAGGTGCATTGACTCACAAGGATTGGGGTTAGGTTGGTTGACTAAACCAATGGCAGGGTTGTTGTTCAGAACAGATCAAAATCATCCTTGGTGATTGATGTTAAAGTTAGGCAAGATGAGGACGCGATATTGATAAAGTTGAAAGAATCCATTCAAAATCAAAAAGTAAAGGGTCTTCTCCAAAGGGGGAGATGGTTTGCTTCAGTACCAGGGTTGCCTATGTGTTCTAGATGTTGATTATTTGAGGAGCTGGATATTGCATGAGGCCCATGGATCCAGGTATTCTATCGATTCGGGTGCCACCAAGATGTATCATGATTTGCGGGAAATATATTGGTGGAATGGCATGAAGAAGGATATTGCAGAATTCGTAGCCAAGTGCCCAATTTGTCAGCAAGTAAAGGTCGAGCATCAAAGGTCGGGAGGCATACTTTAGGATATTAACATTCCCACACGAAAGTGGGAAGGGATTAATATGGATTTCATTAAAGGCTTACCTCGTACTCGCCGATAGTATGATTCTATATGGGTGGTGGTAGACAGGCCAACTAAAGCAACTTATTTTCTACCAGTCAAAACCACAGACTCAGCGGAGGATTATTCCATGCTATAGATTTGGGAGTTGGTTCGATTGCATGGAGTGCCCTTGTCTATCATTTTAGATTGAGGTACTCAATTTACCCCTCAATTTTGGTGGTCTTTTCAAAAAGGGCTTCGTACTCTGTTTAAACTCAGCAAGACATTTCACCCGCAAACGGATGGTCAAGCGGAGCGAATAATTCAGACCCTCGATGACATGTTGAGGGCATGCGTGATTGACTTCATAGGTGGTTGGGATGATCACTTGCCCCTGATCAAGTTTGCTTCCAATAACAGCTATCACTCAAGTATCCAAATGGCACCAGTTTAGGCTTTCTGTGGGTGGAGGTATAGATCGCCCATTGGATGGTTTGAGATTGGTGAGGCAGCAATGATAGGGCCAGAAACTGTTCATGAGGCAATAGAGAAGGTTCAGTTGATAAGAAATAGGTTGAAAATGGCTCAAAGACGCCAAAAGTCCTATGCGGATGTGAGAAGAAGAGAGATCGAGTTCAAAGTCGATGATTGGGTGTTTTTGAAGGTATCTCCCATGAAGGGATTGATGAGAATTGGAAAGAAAGGGAAACTTAATCCCCTCTATGTTGGCCCATACCGGATTGTGAGACGTGTGGGTAAAGTAGCTTATGAGTTAGAGTTACCTTCGAAATTAGCTTCAGTTCATCCCATCTTTCATGTATCGCTCTTGAAAAAGTGCTTGGGTGACGCAACTCTGGTTGTACCGGTGGAGAGTGTGGGTGTGAGAGATAGCCTCAACTATGAGGAAATTCCAGTTTAAACATTGGATCATCATGTTTTGAGGCTAAGGACAAAGAAGTAGCATAAGTAAAGGTGTTATGGAGAAATCAACATGTTGAGGGTGCTAGGTGAGAAGCCGAAGCAGATATGATGGCTAAATACCTTCACATGTTCCCTACTGGCTCAGTTTCCATTTGAGGTACTAGATCTTGCCTTAATACTCTAATCAGTTTTCATGTTCGGTTCACGTGTGAAAGTTTGTTTTATTTTATGGTAGAGATATGTGATGAGTGAATTCAGTTCAGTTATTAGTTCTTTTCGGAGGTAGTTATTCCGTCAGTTTTCAACATAAATGATCAGTATTTGAATATAATCATTGCATGTTTCTTCTTTTGTTGCATGTTTCCAACATTCAATAATGAATGCTCCCAAGGCGGAGATATTGTTATACCCTGGAAGCCCAAAGATTAGATCCGGGAATTAAAACGGACAAAAATTGGAATTCCACACCAGATCACAAAATGGGTCGTTAGGTGGCCCGTGAGGAGGGAGCACGAGTCATTTCACGATGGGCGTCACAACGAGTAGATTATTCTGGGACACCATGGGCGTCATCATGGTGGTAGACTGGTCTGGGGGACACCACGAGCATCACCATGAGTCGTGGCCAGGCCACATGACTCGTGAGGTCACCTGTGGCTAGGACTGGATGCTTGGCAAGGAGGATTGGGCAGTGAGGGCTACAGATGGTGACCATGAGTCGTGGTCGCTCACCACGATTCGTGGATAGTAGATTTTTTGCAGTGAACATCACGACTCAAGGCCATGAGTCATGGCCCCTAGGGATAAGTCGTCCAGTCCCTCATGGGGACTGCAACCAGCAAAATTCTGCGATATAAGGGCTTTTCTGTAATTTATAATTCCTAGGATACTAAACTACGTCGTTTTCACCACTGAAAGATGGGTTTAAGAAGGGATATACTAGCCTAAGTCCTCATTCATTCATGCAAAGGAATAGAAGGTTGTAGAGAGGTGGTCTAGAGTGATTCAAGGCTTTCTTCCCCAATTTTTCTATTGGGAAATCAAGGGAGTGTAGAGTTTAGCTCCAACCAGGTATGTAGGGTTTCGAATGGGTGGTCTAATCCATACCCATGCCCAATTTCTCTCTAATCTATGAAATTCTACCATTCAATTCCTATGTGGTTTTAACCCAATGCCTGAATCTTCTAGTAATTGATGTGGGTATGTTTCAAATATGTCTAAATTGATGTGTTTTGAATAATGGGATGATTTTTACATTCTTTTAATCATTATATTGTGTACTAGTGTCTCAAACATAAGGTGCTAAAATTATGAGAAATCCATGGGAGTTTATAATTATGATGTGTATGATGTAAATTTTCGAATTAGAAGAATGGTTTCAATTAACCATGTTTTATGATCATGATTTCAACCAAATTTAGTATTTCAAGGATGTTTAAATATCGGGCAATGACCACATGTCAAGCATGATTTTACAATTTATGATTATGGACGACTCACGGGCCCGATTTCATGGCTAGTTCACGAACATCCAAGCATGTCTATGATTATCATGATTTAACTAGCCCATGTACGTCATGTATGTTACTTTATGTGCGTGTTGCATGTTTTGGGAGTAGTATTTAACACCGAGTTGGTTCGGAGCCTAGGTTACTCCTCGAATATCAAAACTGCGTGCCATCGTAGGTCATGTTTGGGGACTTCCCCTGAGACTATCCCATTTTGCCCTAATGGTCCCTTTATGCGTGGTATCACGCCTTTCGTGGTTCTACCTTTGGCAAGGTACGAATGGCCTCCCGACTAGGTTTACAGGTCGGGCTCCATGTGTGCTCATATGGGATATGTCGGTTATAAGAATCTCCCATCGTTCCTCACTGTTTATGCATGCTTATGATTATGAATCTTGGCTCAAGTCATGTTTTATAATGTTTTCTCTCATGTCTATGTTTACAATAAGTTTAGGAATATTTTGATAACCTTGAGTCTTACGTTTCATCTTTGATTTCAGTATTATGATCATGTTGTCCTACTCTCATGAACTTTATGCATTTAAATGTTTGTTTTACTTACCTTGCATACTCGGTACATTCCACGTACTGACTTGCATACTTTCTATGATGTATCGTTTTATGATACAGGACCCGGCTCTCATTATCACGACCCGAACATACACCCGGATCGTAACACGGGCCAAGGAGCTCCGAGAGACCCCAAGTCGACCCATGGTAGGAGCATACATCTAATTTATTCACATCAGCGGAAGACTTAGCATGAGGAAATGAAATCATGACATGATAACAGGGGAAAGACAGTACATATTCCATACACGACGGCTGAATACAACTAATAGTTTGAAAAGCTTCTAATTATGAAAGACGGGTTGAAGGGACAATACCCCAACTAACCCTATAATATTGAAACTGAAAGAGAACAATAGAGTCTGAATATATGGCCCTCGAAACATGAGGACTCACCAAATAAGCTGATAGAGAATTCTAGAGAGCTACTGAGGAGGGTGAGCGTGAGAGCCAGGACCTGTATAATGAAACGATATAGCATAGGAAGTATGCGGTCAGTACGTGGAATATACTAAGTATGCAAGGTAAGTAAAATGGACATTTAAAACATATAAAACTCATAAATGTTCATAAGAGTAGGACATCATGCTAATATCGTAAACATCGTAACATAACATGAGGCTCAAGGTTTTCAAAACAATCATAATACAACGTAATCATAATCATAAGAGAAAAGCTTTACTTAATATGACTTGCGCCAAAATACATAATCATAATATGCATAAATCATGAGGAACAGTGGGAGAGTCTCTTAACTGACATACCCCGTATGAGCATACATGAAGTCCGACTTGTAAACCTAGTCGGGAGGACGTTCGTACCTTGCCAAGGGTAGAACTATGAAGGGCGTGATATCACCATGAAAAGAGCCATTTGGGTTGGGGACAGTCACAAAGTAGGTCCCATCATACCTACAGTGGCACGTAGTTTATGAGATCTGGGCTTAACCTGAGCCCCGAACCTACTCAGTGTTCGATACTATTCCCAAAACATATATAGTGCTCCTAGTATAACATGTATGAATTCATGGGCTAGTTAAATCATGATAGTCATAAACATACTTGTACATATGTGAACTAGCCATGAAACGAGGCCTTGAGTCGGCCAAAACATAATTCATGAATCATAAAGTTCATATATACTTATAGATCATGCATATAGCTTGAAATTCATAAAATCATGATGGGTAATTGAATAAATCCATAATTTAAATCATAATTCATGTTAGGCTTGTAAATATCATTAATGGAAAAGTAGATCATAAATCGATCCATCATGAGTCATATATAATTAGGCTTAATTCCATGGAAATCTAAATTGACAACATTATAAATAATTTAAATCATAAAAGGGGATAAAAAACCCATATATTATGATAAGAGTCTAATATCACAAAGCCCATTAACAAATCATTAGATTTTTATATAATTCTACTTAAAACCCAAATAACTTTATATAGAATTTTCATAAAATCGTACAGAATGGGCATGGGTGTGGAAGGAAACACTCATTGATAGCCTTACATACCTGCAAACATCTGATTCTTAATCTCCCTTGAATGCCCAAGAAGGAATTGGAAGGAGTTTGAAGAGGGAAGCCTTGAATCACCCTTGAACACTTCTCAATACTCTTGCATGCATGAATGAGGACTTAGAATAGATATTCCTCTAAAAACCACCTTTTATAAGATAAATGATGTAGTTTAGGCTTTTAGATATTTAGGAATTATGAAAAAGCCCTTACTAATTCATAGGAAATAACTGTCAGGTGGTCCTCACGGATGACCTAATGATTCGTCACTAGGGGAGAAGACTGATCATGCTTCTTGTTAAGTTCACTACCTTCCTAATTTTACGGGCTCACAACGACTCGTTACTTGACCCAACGAGTCGTGCTCAGCTTCTGTTAGGTTCACTGCCTCAGTTCTTTTTCCTTCCTTCAACCTTACCCCACGGCTGACCTGACAACTCATGGGGTCTGGCCACGAGTCGTTGCCACGCCCTTGGGGACCCTTCTCTTCAAAACTTCCCTGCTCATCACTGGCCTCCCCACGAGTCACTTGACAACTCGTGGGTCATCCTCATGAGTCGTCCCACGACTCGTCCTGAGTCTGCAACACCAAGTTCACATTTTTCCCATTTCAACTCCCGGGTCCGATCTTTGGGATCCGGAGTATTACAATATCTCCCTCTTGGGAAAATTCGTCCTCGAATATTGGAAACAAGCAGAAAACAGAAACACACAATTGTTACATTCAAATACTGATCATTTAAACTTAAATTTTTATGGAATGACCACCTACGATTCATATCACGTAACTGAACCAATCTCATGAATTACATACACATCCATGCACATAAAAGAAACTCGAACAGATGAACTGAACATGACAACTATATAGAGTCATAGAGCACAACTGATACCTCAAGTTGGAATTGAGCTGGTACAGAATAAGTGTGGGTATTTAGCTATCATATCTGCTCCGGCTTCCCACGTAGCTCCTTCAACATGTTGATTTCTCCATAAGACTTTAACTGAAGCTACTTCTTTGTTCCTTAGCCTCCGTACTTTATGTTCCAATATTTCCACTGGAACTTCTTCATAATTGAGGTTGTCCTTTACACCTACTATGTCCACCAGGACTACTAGAGCTAGATCTCCCAAACATTTCTTCAAAAGCAATACATGAAACACAGGATGCACGTAAGCTAACTCTGAGGGCAAGTCCAACTCAGATGCTACCTGACCAACTCTTCTCATAATCCGGTAGGGACTAACATATCTGAGGCTAAGTTTTCCTTTCTTCCCAAACTGCCTTACTCCCTTCAGTGGACATACATTCATAAATACCCAATCATCTACCTCGAACTCCAAATCCCTTCTCCTCACATCAGCATATAATTTCTGATGACTCTGAGCGGTCTTTCACTGGTCTCTTACCAACTGAACCTTTACCATAGCTTCATGAACCAAATCAAGCCCTATCATATCTGCCTCTCCAACCTCAAACCATACAATGGGTGATCTACACCTCCGCCCATAAAGAGCCCCGATCGGTGCCATTTGGATGCTAGAGCTATAGCTGTTATTATAAGAAAATTCGTTCAACGACAATTGATCACCCCAGCTACCTTTGAAGTCCATCACACATGCCTTCAACATCTCGTCGAGAGTCTAGATTGTTTGTTCCTCTTGTTCATCCTTCAGCGGATGGAAGGCTGTATTAAGATTTACTTGAGTCCCAATCCCCTTCTAAAAAGATCGCCAAAACTGGGAGGTAAACTGAGTACCTTGGTCCGAAATAATTGATAAGGGCACTCCATGCAACCGAACAAACTCCCGAATATACATTTTGCATAATCATCTGCTAAATTTGTGGTTTTGATCGGTAGAAAATATGTTGCCTTGATCAACTTTTCTACCACCACCCAAATAAAATCATATAGTTGGCAACTATGGGGTAGTCCTGTTATGAAATCCACGTTAATCTCTTCCCACTACCAAGTAGGAATGCTAATATCCTGAAGTATTCCTCTCGGACATTGATGTTCAACCTGTACTTGTTGACAATTTGGACATCTAGCTACGAACACTTCAATATACCTCTTCATACCATCCCACGGATAAATTTCTCGTAATTCACGATACATCTTCGTGGAACCCGGGTGGATAGAAAATTTGGTACTATGGGCCTCATGCAATATCCAGCTCCTCAAACCATTGACGTCTGGAACACACAAATGACCCTGGCACCAAAGCACACTATCTCCCCCTTAGGAGAAGACCTCCACCTTCTGACTTCGAATGACTTCCTTCAGCTTTACCAAAATCAGATCCTCATCTTTTCTAGCTTTCACATCAGTCACCAAGGACGATTCTGATCCATTCTACACAACAACAACACCATCGATTGAGTCAACCAACCTCACTTCCAACCATACAAGTTGATGGACGTCTTTCGCTCTTTGTTTCCTTCCTCTACGTGGGACGCTCTCCATAGAGAACCTACTAAGTGTGTCAGCTACCATGTTAGTCTTTCTTGGATGGTAAAGAACACTCATATCATAGTCTTTGAGTAGCTCTAACCACCTCCTTTGCCGTAGATTAAGGTCCCTCTGCATGAACACATATTGTAAGCTCTTGTGGTCCATAAACACATCCACATGGACAACAATAAGTAATGTTGCCATATCTTTAATGCGAACACCACCGCTGCCAGCTCTAGATTATTGGTCGGGTAATTTTTCTCATGGACCTTTAATTGCCTAGAGGAATATGCTATTACCTTTCCCCACCGCATCAATACACATTCGAGCCCGATTCTTGAAGCACCATAATACACAACAAAACCATCCCTACCCTCAGGTAGTGTCAACACTGGTGCTGTAGTGAGTCGGGTCTTAAATTCTTGGAAGCTCTTTTAACAAACCTCCGACCATTGGAACTTCACCTTTTTCTGAATTGACTTTGTCAATGGTGCTGCAATTGATGAAAAACCCTCAACAAACCTCTGGTAATATCCTGCTAGGCCTAAGAAACTCTGAATATTCACTGGTTTGGGCCAATTCTTCTCTTCTTCAATTTTCTGAGAATCCACTTTTATGCCCTCACTCGATACCACTGCCATGGAGTCCAACAAGAACACACACTTGCTGAACATTGCATACAATTGGCGATCCTTGAGAGTTTGCAAACTACTCTTAAAAGAGCGGCATGCTCCTCCTCGCTCCGAGAGTATATAAGGATATCATCAATGAACATGATCACGAACATGTATAGATATTGCTTGAACACCTTGTTCATCAGGTCCATGAAAGTTGTAGGAGCATTCGTTAGTCCAAAATACATAACTATAAACTCATAATGGTCGTACCGCGTCTTGAAGGCTATCTTCGGGATATCACATTCTCGAACCTTGAGCTGGTCATACTCACACCTAAGGTCTATTTTTGAGAAAAATCTGGCACCCTGGAGATGGTAAAACAAGTCATCAATCCTAGGTAAAAGATACCGGTTCTTAACGGTGACCTTATTTAACTGCCAATAATCGATGCACATCCGAAGCGAACCATTCTTCTTTCGGACAAACAAAACTGGTGCACCCCATGGAAACTTGCTCGATCTAATGAAACCTTTATCTAACAAGTCCTTCAGCTAATCCTTCAATTCTTTTAGCTCGGCTGAACCCATCCTGTACGAAGGAATAGATATAGGTTGTGTGTCGGAAAGAAGATCTATACCAAAATCAATCTCCTGCTCGAGAGGGACACTTGGAAAATCATCAGGATAGACCTCTGAATACTCACGTACTATTGGAATTGACTACATAGTCGGGGTCTTGGACTCAACATCCTTAACCCTAACTTGGTGATACATGCAGCTCTTAGAAATCAGTTTCCTGGCCTTAAGATATGAAATATATCGACCGGCTGGTACAACAAAATTACCCTTCCACTCCAAAATTGACTCACTTGAAAATCTGAATTCCACCGCACGGGTCCTATAATTAACCGAACCATAACATGCAAAAAACCAATCCATGCCTAGAATGATGTCAAAGTCAGTCACAGCTAGCTCTACTAAGTCTGCGGAGGTGACCTTATGCAATACTGTAATGGGGCAACCTCTATACACCCGCCTAGTTACAACTGAATCACCGACTGGAGTAGAGACTGAGAACGGCTCTGACAGGATTTCAGGGCTAACCCCAAAATTACTAGCAATATAAGGTCACAAAAGACAAAAAAACTCTTGGATCTAACAAGGCATAAGTGTCAACATGGAAGACTTGCAACATACCAGTGACCACATCTGGTGAGCCTCCTGCTCCTGGCGGGATACTAAAGCATAAAACCGATTGTAGCGCTGACCTCCTGCTAAACTCGTAGAGGCACCATCATCAGGGGGACATGTTGCTGGAGTAACAGAACTGACTACTGCAACACGGGCTCCACCAACCCCTGATCTGGTTGAGGGTCAATCCTTAAGTCTGTGTCCGAGTTTGCCACACCCGAAGAAAGCATCCAAACAAACTAAGCACCTCATGGGTGATTCATTCCACACCCCACACAAATTGGGAAAAAGTGCACTCCACCTGCATGCTACCCTAGCCTCACGACACAAAAGCTCTGCTCCCTCGATCTCCTCTGAATCTAGATGGCGTGCTGGCTGATGATGGAGCTGGAGGATGGACTTGTGCTAGGACTGCTGACGCCGTCAACCCCCTAACCTGACCTGAGGAGTCCCATAGCTATCGATCCTGGCCCTCTTGGCCTCCTTCTGCCTCCGGTAGACTGACTCCATCTACTGTGCATGCAACACAATGCAGGGAAAGTCAATATCTCGATATAGCATGGAGATCCTGCAATCCTTTTCCAAATAATCCTCCACCCCATGCACAAAACAACTTAGCCGAGTCCTCTAGTTCACCACCAACTCTGGAGCATACTTGGATAATCGGGTTAACTCCAATGCATACTCCTGAACGGACATGTTACCCCATTTCATATTAACAAACTCGATCGCCTTGAGCTCCCTCATCTCCCAAGGGAAAAATCGATCCAAAAATGTCGCATGGAACTCTTCCCAACCTACCAGGCCTGCACCCACTACCTTCTCATCCCTCCACTTCTTAAACCATATGTGAGCCACCTTAGCTGATAGTAGGTCAAGTCAGCACACTCCCCATTGTTCACCCAAATAACCTAGGTGATCTTCAGAATCTCCCCAATGAAATCGTGTGGATCCTCATCCACCTTCGACCCCGTGAACTCAGGAAGGCTCATTCTCAAGAAATTCCTTACCCTAGCCACCGTCGCATTCCCATTTTGATTGTAATGTTCAACTATCTTACTATGAACCTGGGCAGCCATGGCCTGTGCCAGCATCGAAATCGCTACCCTAAACTCAAGGTGGGCAGCCAGCTCCGGTGTGCGCTCCTCGTGAACGGGTGTGGCTGGCTGATGCTCGTCAGCATTTGCACCCTCATGATCATTTCCATTACCATTTCTTCTTGTGTTCACTCAGTCATGGAGGCATGATTTTGCAAATGCGAATATCATGAATTAGGAGGGTAAAGGACTTTCATCACACGACATAGTTTATGAAAGAAGGGAACATTTGCTAAACGTTTTGTAGCCTCTTAGTCATAAGTGTGGAATGCTTCACACCCATGAAAAAGACCCTACTTAACATGGCTTTCAAACACCCTAGGACACTTCAAAACTATGGCTCTGATACCATGTTTTTCATGACCCGAACGTACACCCAAATTGTAGACACGGGACAAGGAGCCCCGAGAGACCCGAAGTCGACCCATGGCGGGAGCTTCAATAGTAAATTAAGTTGATTTCAAGAATAGTCTCCAATGGTAAAATAAGTGGATTTTAAGCATCTTTCGGACATATTTTGTGTTTTAGCTTCCGATTAATGTATGTAAGCAGAGGTTACGTTTTGTCAGACTTCCTTTATGTTTTCTATGATGATCTTTCGCTTATTCATAATTGATTTATACATATGTCCATGCCATGGGTTGACTTGGAGCCTCTCGTGGATTCTTGTCCCGTGTCTCGATCAGGGCCTATGTTCGGGTCGTGACAGAAGCGGTGAAGAATTGGCCGAGAGTAGTTAGTGCTTAAGAAATTAGCAGCTTTTTGGTTTTAGCTGGATACTACAAGAGATTCATTGAGGAGTTTTTATCCATTGCAGCACCGTGGACTATGTTGACCAAAAGAAGGTCAAATTTTAGTGGTCAGACGCATGAGAGAGGATTTTTCAGGAGTTAAAGACTTGACTCACTTCAACCCCAATATTAACCCTACTGAAGGGCATGGATGGTTTTGTGGTGTATTGTGATACCTCTAGGGTTGTCTTCATTGTGTGTTGATGCGCATGGTAATGTTATTGCATATGCTTTTAGGCAGCTTAAGACTCATGGGAAGAATTATCCAATGCATGACCTAGAGTTTGCAGCCATGGTGTTTTGTTTGATTTTTTGGAGACACCAGTTCTATAGGGTGCATGTGGCCATGTTCACGAACCATAAGAGCCTGCAATATGTGTTTACTTAGAAGGATTTGAATTTACGGCAAAGGTTATGGCTAGAACTTCTTAAAAACTATAACCTGAGTGTCCTTTATCATCCAGGTATAGCCAATGTAGTGGAGGATTCTCTTAGCAGGCTGTCCAAAGAAAGTATGTCTCACCTTCGGGCTGAGAGAAAGGAGTTAGCAAAAGATGTCCATAAGCTTGCTCATTTATGGATTCACCTTGTTGACTCTGTAGATGGTGGTGTCATTATTCACAATGGGTTGGAATGTTCATTGGTGAGCAAGGTCAAGGCTATGAAAGATGAGGATCCTATCTTGGTAAATTTGAGGGAAGTAGTCTGAAATCAGAATGTGGAGTTTTTCTCCAAAAGAGGAGATGAGGTACTCTGATATCAAGGCCGATTGTGTGTGCCAGCTCTGGATAACTTGAGCGAGTGGATGTTGAGTGAGGCTCATGGCTCTCAATATTCTATCCACCCAGGTGCCACCAATATGTACCTTGATCTATGGAAAGTCCATTGATGTAATGGCATGAAGAAGGACATGGCGGAGTTTGTGGCTAAGTGTTCGAATTACTAATAGGTGAAGGTCGAGCATCAGAGACCTGGGGGTATGCTACAGGATATTAGTATTCCTACATGAAATTGGGAAGAGATAAACATGGACTTCATTACAAGCTTGCCTCATACACACTGACAGTATGATTCTATACGGGTGATTGTGGATAGGTTGACCAAATCAGCTAACTTCTATCCGATCAAAACTACCGATTTTGTTGAGGATTATGCTAGATTATATATTTGGGTTTTAGTTTTGTTGCATGGAGTTCCCTTGACCATCATCTCAGATAGAGGTACTCGGTATATCTCATAGTTTTAGAGATAATTCCAGAAGGGTCTTGGTAATCAGGTCAAGCTTAGCACAGCTTTTCATCCGTAGACAGAGGTTCAGGCTGAATGGACCATTTAGAATCTTGAGGATATGTTGATATAGCATGTGATCAATTTCAAGGGTATTTGGGATGATCACTTGCCTCTCATCGAGTTTTCTTACAATAACAGTTACCACTCAAGCATTCAGATGGCTCCGTTTGAGGCTCTAAATGGGCGGAGGTATAGATTACATATTTGTTGGTTTGAGGTAGGTGAGGCTATGTTGATAGAATAAAATTCAGTTCATGAGGACATAGAGAAGGTTTAGCTTATTAGAGAAAGGCTAAAGACAACTCAGAGTCAACAGAAATCTTATATGGATGTTAAATGGTGAGAGCTTGATTTTGAGGTTAATGATTGGGTGCTTCTAAAGGTGTCTCCCATGAATGGAGTGGTGAGGTTTGAAAAGAAAGGGAAGCTTAATCCCTGATATGTTGGTCCTTATAAGATTCTGAGGCGAGTTAGCAAGGAGCCATATGAGTTGGATCTACCAGCGGAGTTGGTTTTGATACACCTAGTTTTCCATATATTACTATAGAAGAATTACATTGGTGACCCAGGCTTAGTTATTTCAGTGGAGAGCAAAGGTTTGAAGGATAGCCTTATCTATGAGGCGGTTCCAGTTAAGATCCTTGATCGTCAGGTTCGGAAGTCGAGAAATGAGGAAGTTTCTTTAGTAAAGGTTCTATGGAGGAGCAAGCTTGTTGGGGGAGCTATATGGGGAGCCGAAGCTGATATGATGGCTAAATACCTGCATCATTTCCCTTCCGGCTCAACTCCAACATAAGGTATCAATTTCCTTCTTAACGCTTTATTCAGTTTCATGTCAAGCTCATATCTCTAAGTTATTTTCATATTATTACATGTACGTATGTTTCTTGAATTCGGTTAAGTCATGTATTTTAGTTTGGAGTCAGTCACCTCATTAGTTTACATCTTTAGTTTTTCAGCTTTGGGATTGCAGTTCTTTCCCTAGCCCTTCAGTATGTTTAGTACACACTCGAGGATGAAGTTTGCAAAGAGGAAGATAATGTAACACCCAAGAAGTCCCTCAGATCAGACCCGAGGATTGAATCTGATAAATTAGGAAAATTTGCACGAGGTCACAAAATGAGTTATCGAGTGACTTGTTTTGTGACCCAAGGGGTCATTAAGTTACCCATTGTGGATTAGTATGACTTAAAAGATGTTAATTCCCGATAAGTGGTAATGGGTCAGGTGATGAGTCATCTGGACTCCTCACGAGTTTTTATACGTCCCATCAGATGTGTGGTGGTGGATTATGGTTGATTATTCCAGTGTTCGCAATTGATTTAAGGAACGAGTCGCCATGTCCCTAATGACCTATTAAGTCACCTATGTGGTGAGAAAGAATAGAGAATAGGAAGATTCAAATGGTGGAAACAAGTCCCCACGACGAGTTGTTAGGTGACCTAATGACTTATTAGATCACTCGGGGTGACTGACAATATCTAATTTCCTGTCGATTCGCTAAGGGTATTTTAATAGTTCCTAAGATCCTAACTTCCTAATGAAGTCATTCGAGGCCCTAAAAGGAGTATTTTAAGAGGGTTTAGCCTATTCTAAATCATTAGACTCCCATGCATGCAAGTTATTGAGAATTCTCGTCAAGATCAAGTTAGAACTCTCTCAATTCTTTCCCCAATTCTCTTAGGCTTTCCATGCTAATTTGAATATCAGTTTACCCAGGTATGTAGGGGTATGAATAAGGGTTTCCTTCCGCTCTCATTCCCAAATTTCTCCTCAAGTTCTTAAATTTAAGTTTTAATTCAAGTGTATAGATTTATAAGGTTTTAACCCAATTTTATGAAATTCTCTATGATATGTTTATGGGTCTAATCCCCTCATGTTCTAAAGTATGTTTTAAATATACTCGGTAGATTTTATGAAAAAATTAATTATAAATTCATAATTTCAATTCATTAGAAATTATGCCCTATTATGCAAGTTTGATGAAAAATCAAGCTTATGATACTTGATTTCAAGTATGATGAGATATCAACATGAATTAAATGTTTATAAATTTCCCATGTATGAATCCATGATTTTAACTTATGAAGTCTATTTCAAGTATGCATGATTTTTATGATTTGGGCACGCACACACAAGTTAAGTATGTATTCATGATTTAGCCAAGGCAAATAAGATCAACTTGTCACATTTCTTGGAGTCAAGACTCACAATGCAGCTTATTACTTGTTTTGGAGTCAGGATTCCCAATATTCATATTTTATTCTATGTATAGATTACGATTTCAGCTTCATTGAAAAACAATGTGAGCACTATACATATTTTAAGGATTAGTGTCTAGCACCGAGCAGGCTTGGGGTCCAATGTCTCCGGTCTCAGAACTTCGTGCCTACAATGAAATATGTTATATGTTTGGGACCTCTCAAGAGAGTTCTCCCCTTCCCCAGGAGGGCCTCAGCTTGTTATCGATATCATCGTATTGTCCTAAGCCTTATCAAGATTTTGGATGGCTCTGCCCACTTGAGTGTGATAGTTGGGGCATCACGTAAGCTCTATCATGGTGAAGTTGGTTATGGCTAGTCTCCCATTGTTCCTAATGATTTTAGTTACTTATATTCATGACTTATGATATTACATTTTACAAAAAATTTTACCCAGTCATCAGTTTATGAGCATTTAGTTACGATTTCAGCTATGACAAGTCATATGATTTCTATTTATAATCTTGGGTCACTATGTTAAGTTATGATAACCGGCTTATGATTATGTATGTCTCAGATACAGTTTTCAACATGCAGTCCCTACTCTGATGATCTAATTATTTATATTATACGCATGATTTCAATTAACATTTACTAAGCATGTGTTTAATTACCTTACATGCTCAGTACATTCAAAGTACTGACTACATACTCTATGGTATATCATTTCATGATATAGGTTCAGTTGATCCAGCTCAGTCTCGCCAATACCTTGCTTCACCAATAAGCTCATTTTAGTAGTGCCTTGGGTGAGTCCTCATCATTTGAGGGCGTCAATCATTTTAGTTTTGTGTTGTCAGTTTGTTTCAGTCTTAGAGATAGCTGGGGGCTTGTCCTAGCATCTCATCAGATCATAGAGGCTTATCAGACTTAGACCAGTATGTTCATCTTTGAAACTTAGTATTGTGCTGTTATCATTGGTATACGTTTTATGTTACTTAGACTTCTGCTTTTCCATGTTTAAGTTATCAGTTTCTTCTTTAATTTATGCTCTTTAGTTTCTATATTAATGCCATGGGCCGACTTGGAGCCATTCGTGTTTCTAGGTCCCGTGTCTCGATCTCGGTCCCAACTCAAATCATGACAAGTTTGATAAAGTCTAAAACTAAAAGATATGATAAAAATATAAAGCTAATACTGTCCTCGAGGAGTGACGATCACCCAAGCAGGATTAGAGTTGGACTGATCAGGAGCGAACTATCGAATAGAATGAGTTGGATCACCTGAACCTATATCGTGAAACGATATAACATAGAGTACGTGGTCAGTACCTTCAATATACTGAGTATGTAAGGTAAGTAAAACATGCTACTAAAATGATAGTTTGAAATCATAAACTCAAATAAAGATAAAACATGGGAGTAGGGGAAACAAGCTAAAAGCTATATTCTTGAAGTACTCATGTTCATGAGATGTTCTTCATGAGCTGAACATAATGGCCCAAGGATTAGAAATAAAAATTATAATTTGTGTCATGCTGGAAATAATAAGTGAAAACTCATAAACTGATTAATGGGTCAAATATACTATTAAATGTAATAGCATAAATCATGAATATAAGTAACTGAAAACATGAGGAACAGTGGTAGATTCTTATAACTGACATACCCCACACGAGCATATGTGGAGCCTAACTTGTAATACCCTAGTCGAGACAGTGTTCATACCTTGCCAAGGGTAGAACCATAAAAAGGAATCATATCACTCATGGGTGGCCCGTATAGGCACGGGAGACTCTCTCGTGGAGGACCCTATCATGGATACATTGGCATGTCGTTCTGAGAACTGGGTGCGCTGGAACCCTAGTCTACTCGGTGTTAAACACTACTACCAAAATAGACATAGTGCTTATTTCATAATCATGAAACATACTTGAAGTACTTGGGGTAGTTCAGATCATGAAATACATAAACATGCTTGAGATACGTGAACTAGCCATAAAATAAGCTTCTGAGTCAGCCATGATGATAAACTTGATATTCATAAAAGCCATGCATACTTGAGGAAATTATCATAATTTAAAATTTATAAATTCATGAAGGATTCTTGTGGAAATCATGCATTATGATCATAAAAGATAATTTAATTCTTTTACTTTAAATCATGGACTCATAAAGTTAAATTTCATAAGTCATGCGTAAGAGGACATAAACTTCATAAACCTGAAATCATGTATTGGGAAGTAAATGGAGGTTTAAATCTGCCCCAATAGCCACAAAACATCAATTGAAATATGAGAGGATTAAACCCATAGAGATAACAAAGAATATTTCATGAAAATTGGGTAAAACCCTGGAATTAAACTTGACATGCTTGGAGTACTTTTGAGGTGAAATTGTGCATGAGAGTGGAAGATTTTCCCCATTCATAACCCTACATACATGGGTAATTGACACCTAAACTTGTCTTGAACACCCAAGATGTTTGGGAGAGAAATTGATGAGGAACCCTAGCCTTAATCTTGAAAGAAAATTTCAAATCTATTGTATTTAGAGAGAATAAGGACATAGTCTAGGTTAGACCCCTTTAGTATGACCTTTAGGAAGCCCAAAACGACATCATTTAGGAGTTGACAACATAGGAATTTACAGAAATATCCCTAAGAAAACGTAATTAAAAATCTGACTGCCGAGTACCACGGGTGGTATTATGAGTTACACCACCTTACAACAACTCGTCATTTCTATCCATTACTTGCCATCCAAAAACCTCTGGTTCTTAGATTCAGATCATGAGCCCACTACAACTCATCCCACCATACCACGAGTCGTCTTGTAACTCATGGTTAATGAGCAGTCCTAGCACTACCTCAGAATCTCCATCCTATGACACTCATACCATGACCCGCTACACCATAAAACAGTTGTACCTTGACTCATATGACCAAGACTTGACCACCTGTGGATTTTGACGACTTCTGACCACGACTTGTTATATCAACTTACGAATTGTTCCATTAGTCTTTATTACTGGTTAGGAAAACTGCTGGCTCACCATGATTCCTCCTACGATCCGTACAATAGAATGACTCATACTGCATATCAATCAAAGAGAAAATTGCAGATTGTTCTACTGATTCTGCTACAAGTCTAAGGCTCGATTGTAGGGACTTTTGGGTGTTACGGTTATGGGGAAAAATTCATGTTGGAAATGAGTGGGTACTTGAAATTCAATTCTTGTATTATTGAGCTAATGGGATGGGGAAGTCTGAGTATCCACACCAGAAACTTGTTTTCTTGCACACTTTTTGATGCACGAAGTCAGGACAGGCTTTATGAGCCATCCTACTACTCATGGTTTTGTACTATGACTCGTAGGATGATTCATTGGGACTGTCCTAGGAACACAAAATTTGGAAATCATGATACAAAATTTAGTTCGGATCGTGGTATCACACCATGAGTCATACCAAACAAACAGAAAGGGTCAAAGTAATAATTTAAATCATGACCCCTGGTATCACTCGTAGAATCCCACTACAAATCGTGGTAATGAGTTGTACCAAAAAACAAAAAGTTACATTCTCAAAAGTTCTCATATGACCATTAGTACAAATCATAACATTTTGGTATGAGTCAAACAATTAGTCGTGATATGACAAAAAGGCACTATGAGTCACAGTACGGATCGTACCACCTTGGTATGACTCATATTGATGAGCCATAGTATGACACTGAACATGATTTTTTTCTTTATTTCTTTGAGATCCCATATACTAACCTCTCCTCCACAGGTACAATGACTCAAAAAAGACGAGCAACAAAGGATGCCTAGGACAAGAGGGCATGAGATTAGATTACAGTTCAGAGGGCCCAAAAGGATAAGGCCTCTACACTTGAGTAGGAGAAAAACATACCTAGTGGTTTGATAGAGGAGTACAAAGTCAACACGATGGGACAGATGATCCCCGAACAACAAGGGAAAAGTCTAAGTCTTAGGCCGAAATTACTTCAGCCACATCGGTAGATGCTCTCCAATCTGAGAGGGAGATGATGTACAGCCTCAGAAGTCTAGTAGTGGCTCAAATGTAGAGAAAGGTTCATTTAAGGACCAAATTAGAGAGGGTTCAGGTGAGGAGAGTATGAGGATGACGATGATGATCAGACCCACATCTAGAGAGCCATATTATTTAGATAGAGTGTGCAAGGGCTTTAGAAATCTATAAGTAGGACCTCACCCTCAATCAAAGCTGAACCCGAGGCTAAGTATATCGAAGGAATCGCGGATCTTGACCAGTTCCCTGAATGAGGTCGAGGAGATGAAGAAGTTGTTAGACTTATATGGGTTCGGGTCGATGGAAAGAACCCCTGAGAGCTTTAGTGATGACATGTTCAGGGAGTTCTATGCCAACTACTTAGCTACTATGGAGCAGCAGACCCCAGCTAGCAAAAGGTGAAGGAGCAACCTAGACTAGAGAGTGTGATGGTTTAGGGGTGAGCGGTTTATGTCTCTAAGCTAGCAAATGCCCGAATGTTATGTGAGCTAGATTATCAGGTCCAACCTTTACAAAAGAGTTCGATTATCGTGTTGAGGCCCTAAAAAGGGTTGAGCAGTTGAGCTTGGAGGAGAGGCAAAGACAAGTGAGGTGGATGGCTAGAGTTATAGTTGAGGAAAAGGAAGATGTAGAATGGGTTACTAGTGGACGGCAGGCCACCAAAGCCTTGCTCAATTTCATAGAAAAGGCCTGCTGGACACTAGTTCTCCATAGGTTGGAGCCGATGGCAAATGATAACACTTTGAGAACCAACAAAGCTGCATTAGTGGCGAGCATTATGTAAGGGTATGCTATCAACCTCCCAAGGGTTATAGCAAAGGAGATTCAGGCCTTGAGCTCCGTGATTCCATTCCTGAGTCTCATATACAGGCTCTATCAAAAGATAGTTGTTCAACTTATTGCAGAGATAGATTCCAGAATCGGATGTAATAAGACTTGTGATATTGGGTTGATACGAGATGAGATGAACCCGGTGAGCCAGGTTAGAGCACCAGCAACAGTCTTGACACCATTACCAGCAGGGGTCGAGCAGGTAGATGCCTCTACCTCAATTGAGTAGAGAGAGATGCCGGCTATTGATGTCGGCCACACAACAGCTTCTCCCAATACTTCCTCCGTACCTCCACTAGCCACACTAGGCCAGGTCCCAGCCAAATGAGTTCTTATGGCCTAGGATTTCATATAGATGTTGGCCAGAGACTGACCTTGATTGAGAAAAAGGTTAATGTGATGATGGAGCAGGTCAATCCTTAGGTCAAGGCTGAGATGGAGGAGGCAGCTAGAGGGTTTCACAATAGATTAGATAGCTTAATGAGAGATTAAATAAGAAGTCGGGGGTATGGAATGTGCAGGGTGAGCTAGGGTCTACCAGGAGTCAGGTAGCCAAGTTGTCATCTCGACAGCCGGCCATATTACCAGCCCTAGCCATTCCACTATTTGAGGATGATCCCAATGAAGATGTTGACTAAGGGGTATTTTGGAGTCATGAGCCGGCTGGAGGAGAGAGATCGAGGAAAGAGGAAGTCAAGGGAGGTAGTTGATGAGGAAGCTGCCAGAAGGAGAAGAAAGAGAGAGAGAAAGGAGTGTTAGCAGGAGACAACAACTAGCCTACAGACTCATGACCAGCATATGTCTAAGCTATAGGAGAGATCTAGAGGAGCTAGGAGTTTAGCTGCTAGGCCTAGGGAGATTACGAGTGCCGAGGAACTTTTGAGTAAACCACATTCAGCCTAAAGAGATGCAAAGGTTACTGAGGCAACCAAGACTTTTGTGGGGGTGACCACAGCTCCCACCATTATACCATTGAGTGCGTTGGTCACCGCTGATACCACAATTATAGAGTTGGAGAGTATTCCTTCACACCCACCTCTACAGGATGGCAGGAGCACTTAGAGTGCCACAGGTATGTCCCTCTCCTAGTTTTTACTTCTTGCTTTGGGGACAAAGAATGTTTTTTTAAAGGGGGTGTGTTTATTTTGTTCCTCAAAGGGTTTTGGTTGCCATATTTTTTTTCTCAGACATGCTATCCAGTAGAATCGACATGTTTAAGATAGATTGTTTTGTTTAACTAGAAGTAGCTTGTCACGTCCCAAACGTAGGCCCGGATTGCAACACGGGACAAGGAGCCTCAAGAGACCCCAAATCGACCCATGCCATGAACATTTTTCTAACTCAATCAATACAATGGAAGAATTAACATGATGATCTTAGCGGATGTCTGAAATAAGCATAACATCAGAAATACACGAATCTGAAGTTGAATACATTCTAAAATCTGAAAAGCCTCTAAGTCTAATGAGTTGATGGGACAAGACCCCAACTAACTCTCTAATACTGAAATTGAAAGTACATCAATATCTGAAAGCAAATGGTCCTGGAGATATGAGGACTCACCACTAAGCTGGGTGCTAACTCTTGAACTAGCTACTGATAGGGTTGAGACTAAGTGTTGGGGCCTGTATCATAAAATGATATAGCATAGAGTATGCGGTCAGTAGGTGCAATGTACCTGGTATGCAAGGTAAGTAAAACCGCTTAAATAAGTAATATCATTTAAAACATGCATAGTATAAAAAAAAATTGAGAGTAGGGCTTGCATGCTATCTTTATAAAATCATGATCTCAACATAACATAATATCATAACTGAATCGATTGACCCAAAGCTGAAATCTGATAGTCAGAAAGAAAGCTGAACATTGGGTCAAACCTGCTTTAGAACATATATAGATATATAAAACATGAGTGATAAACATGCATAACTAAAACCATGAGGAAAAATGGGAGACTCGTCTTTTAACTGACATACCACGATAGCTTATATGGTCACACCTATCACACTCAAGTGGGTAAAGCCGTCCAAAGCCTTTTCAGGGCTAAGGATGATCCATGAAATTGATATGAAGCTTGTGGCCCAATCAGGGCAGGAGATAGCTCATATTGGAGGTCCCAATATAATTTGATCGTACCTACATTGGCGCATAGTTCTGAGGCATAGGGTTGACTGACCCATAGCATACTCGGTGCTAGACACTACTCCGAAAAACATGCATGTGCTCTCCATTGTTTTTCAACGAAGCTGACCATCGTCTATTGATGAAGCTAAATAATCATGAACACATAAATCTGAATCATACATGAGGACCGTTGGCTTAAACCAAACAATAAGCTGAACATAAATGGGAGTCTTTGCTCCAAAACCATGTGGTAAGCTAAATTAGTAAAATCATAGTCATACTTGAACATATGGACATTGCCCGATACTTTAACATGCCTGAACACACATAATTCACTTGAAACATGATCATAAATATGGGTAACTTGAAAACATGCTTTTCATTATAAATATCTCATCATACTAGAACATTCATCATAAATCTCAAATTTCATAAACTTCTCATAATTGGGCATTTTAATTTAATAAGCTTGAAACATGATTTTCATTGAAAGCATCATAAAAATTGCCCATAAATCATAATTCACTAGTAGAAACATATTTAAATCATACCTATGTAGCGAATTAGGAATTTCATGCATTAGGTTAAAACCCCATAGAATCAACATAGGAATTTTCATGATCTTAAAGAGAGATTGGACATGGGTTTGAATGGATTAACCTATTCATAACCCTACATACCTGAAAGGGTTTGATTCTACCACTTCTATGATTGCCCAAAGAAGATTTGAAGAAGAACCTTGAAGGATTTTCCTTGATCACCTCTCTAGACTCTTACTCTTGAATGCATGAGTAGGAATGACTTAGAATAGATTTTCCCCTCTTAAAACCCATTATTCATAGCTTAAAATAACGTAGTTTAGGCCTTAGGATCATAGGTATGAAAAAGCCCTTATTAAATTCGCAGGAAATAACTAACTGCCAGTCCCCACGAGGAACTGGACGACTCGTCACTCAAGGCCATGAGTCGTGGCATCAGTCGTCAAGTACACTGCCTAGCAGATCATTCGGGGTTCGTCACAAGGGACCTCACAAATCGTTACCAGTGACCACGGAGTAGGTCACCACTCATCACATGCACTGCCTGAGATTTCTATTTATTTCGTCATGCTACTCACGACCCTTCCCGTGAATCATGCTCGTGGGGGCCTTCCCTAGGGTACACTACCACTTTCGTTTACTTTCTCAAAATCATTGCCCACGACTTACTCAACGAGTCGTTGAGCCTGATCGCTACTCGTGGTCACGTCCGTGGGGGCCTTAAATCCCATAATTCAAACTCACACCCTTATGCTCACCACCATTAATCTCACAACTCATGGTCTACCCCACGGGTCACAGAATGACTCGTTTTGTGACCTGGTGCCAAATTTTCAATTTTCTCCGTTTTAACTCCCAGGTCTGATCTTTGGGCTTTTAGGGTATTACAATATCTCCCCCTTGGGAACATTTTCCTTGAATGTTAGAAATCACACAGAAAAGTGGAAAAATGCAAGCATCATATTTAAATACTGATCATTTAAGATGACAACTAACGGAATAACTATCTCCGATTCAAACTACATGGCGGAATTGAATTCATGAATCATATACACATCCATATACATGAAAGAAACAAGGCACATGAACTAAATATGAAATCTAATTAGAGTTTTTGGGAGAAAATTGATACCTCAAGCTGGAATTGATCCGATAGAGAATAAATGTGGGTATCTAGACATCATGTCTGCCTCAGCTTCCCATGTAGCTCCCTCGACTTGTTGATTCCTCCATAAAACCTTCACTGAAGCTACTTCCTTGTTTCTTAGCCTTCAAACCTGATGATCTAGTATTTCCACTGGAACCTCTTCATAACTAAGGCTATCTTTCACACCGAAACTGTCCACCGAAACGACTAGAGCTAGATCACCCAAATATTTCTTTAAGAGCGATACATGGAATTTAGGATGCATAGAAGCTAATTCTGAGGGCAACTCCAATTCATATGCCACCTTACCAACCCGTTTCACAATTTAGTAGGGGCCAACATAACGAGGCCTTAGTTTTCCTTTCTTTCCAAACCGCATCACTCCCATCATGGGAGACACCTTCAAAAATACCCAATCATTCACTTTGAACTCAAGTTCTCTCCTTCTCACATCGGCATAGGATCTTTGGCGAATTTGAGCTATTTTTAACTTGTCCCATATGAGTTGAACCTTCTCCATAGCCTCATGAATTGAAACTTGTCCTATCATTGCTGCTTCACCATCTTTGAGCCAACCAATAAGCAATCTACATCTCCACCCGAAGAGAGCCTCAAACGGAGACATCTAAATACTGGAATGGTAGTTGTTATTGTATACAAACTTGATGAGAGTAAAATTATCATCCCAACTACCTTTGAAGTCAATCACGCGTGCTCTCAACTTGTCTTCAACAGTCTGAATTGTCCACTCCGCTTGACCATTCATTTGCCGGTTAAATGCTATATTCAGCTTAAATTGAGTACCTAGTCCTTTTTGGAACGACCTCTAAAACTGAGAGGTAAATTGGGTACCTCTGTCTGATATGATGGAAAAGTTCACTCCATGTAATCGAACTATCTCTAGAATGTATAGTTTGGCATAATCCTCCGTCAAATCCGTGGCTTTGACCGATAGAAAATGAGCAACTTTGGTCAATCTGTCTACAATAATATAAATGGAGTCACATTGTCGTCGAGTGCGAGGAAACCCTGTGATGAAGTCCATATTGATTTCTTCCCACTTCTAAGTAGGAATACTGATATCCAGAAGCACACTTCTCGATCTCTAATGCTCAACTTTCACTTGCTGACAGTTTGGACACTTAGACACAAATTTTGTGATGTCCTTCTTCATGCCACCAATAGACTTCCCATAAGTCACGGTACATCTTGGTTGAACCTGGCTGGATTGAATATCTGAAACCACAAGCCTCATGCAGCATCTGATTTGCAAATCGTCAACATCCGGAAGACATAAGCAACCCTGGAATTGAAGCACTCCATCTCCCTCTTTGGAGAAGACCTCTACCTTCTGGTTTTGAACGACTTCCTTTAATCTTACCAAAATAGGGTCTTCTTCATGCCTAGCTTTTACATCAGTCACCAAGGATGATTTTGATCCATTCTAAACAATAACCCCGCCATTAGTCGAATCAACCATCCGAACTCCCAACCTTGAAAGTCGATGCACATCCTTCACCAGCTCCGTTCTTCCCTCATCTACATGGGATACTCTCTCCATACAGAGTCTATAAGTGCATCTGTTACTCCATTAGCCTTACCTGTATGGTAAAGGACACTCATGTCATAATCCTTAAGTATCTTCAACCACCTCATTTGTTGAAGATTGAGATCCTTCTGGGTAATAACGTATTGTAAACTCTTATGGTCCGTAAACACATCCACGTGGACCCCATACAAATAGTGTCTCCATATCTTCAAGGAAAATACCACCGCGGCCAATTCAAGATCATGGGTCGGGTAATTTCTCTCATGAACTTTCATCTGTCTAGAAGCATATGCTATAACTTTTTTGTGTTGCATCATACACACCCAAGTACAATCCTTTAAACATCACAATAAAAGACAAACCCATCGGTACCCTCAGGTCGGGTTGAAGTAAGTCGAGTCTTTAACTCCTGAAAGCTTCTCTCACAAGTGTCTAACCATTGAAATTTCACCTTTTTAGGGTAAATTTGGTCAATGGCGCTGTAATGGATGAAAAACCTTCAACAAACCTTCGATAGTAGCTTGCTAAGCCCAGGAAACTCTTGATATCTGAAGGATTCACTAGTCTAGGTCAATTCTTCACTACTTCTATTTTTTGAGAGTCCACTTTTATGCCCTCACTTGATACCACATGGCCCAAACATGCCACGGAGTTCAATAAAAACTCGCACTTGTTGAATTTATCTTATAATTGACGATACTTAAGAGTCTGTAGTACCACTCTCGTATGAGTGGCATGCTCCTTCTCACTCTGTGAGTATATTAGGATGTCATCAATGAACACGATCATGAACATATCTAAATATGGCTTGAACACCCTGTTCATCAAGTCCATAAAAGCTACAGGGGCATTCGTTAGTCCAAAAGACATAATTACAAACTTATAGTGACCCTACCGCATCCTAAAGGCTGTCTTCGGGATGTCGCTCTCCCAAACTCTGAGCTGATGGTACCCGAATCTAAGACGGTGTTCAAATAACCACTTGTTACCCAGAAGTTGTTCAAATAAGTCATCAAACCTGGGTAGAGGATACCTATTCTTGACGGTGACCTTGTTCAATTGTCGATAATTAATACACATACGAAGAGAACCATCATTCTTTCGGACAAAGAGAATATTTGCACCTAACAAAACTTGCTTGGTCTAATGAAACCCTTATCCAAAAGAACCTTCAACTTCTCCTTCAACTCTTTTAGCTCGGCTGGAGCCATTCTGTAAGGATGAATAGATATAGGTTGTGTGTCAGAAAAAAGGTCAATACAAAAATCGATTTCCCTCTCGAGAGGAACACCTAGTAAATCATCAGGGAACACTTTTGGATACTCGCATACTACTGGAACTGACTAGATACTCGGGGTCTTGGACTTCGCATCCTTAACCCTAACTAGATGGTGCACACAACCTTTGGAAATCATCTTTCTAGCCTTAAGGTAGGAAATGAAACGATCTACAAGCACAACTGAACTATCCTTCCACTCTAATACTGACTTACTCGGAAATCTAAACTGTACTACTTGTGTTCTACAATTAACCGAGGTATAACATGCAAATATCCAATCCATGTCGAGGAAAACATCAAAATCGATCAAGGCTAACTGTATCAAATCATAGATGACTTTCTGAAGGACTGAGATCGAGAAACCTCTATACACCCATCTAGCTATAACTTAATCACCTACTAGAGTAGATAATGAGAAGGGTTCTAATAGGACTTCGAGACTGACCCCAAAGCTACTAGCAACATAAGATGTAAGGTAGCCCCTAGATCTAACAAATCATATATATCAAGATGGAAAACTCATAACATACCAGTGACTACATCCGAGGAGACCTCCTACTCCTAAGGAGAGGCAAAGGCAAAGAATCTATTCTAGTGCTGACCGCCACCTGCGCTAGTAAATGCCCCCTGCTACGCTAAGCATGCGGCGTGGGCCACTGAATTGGAAGCTCGGCCTTGACCCCCATCATGGCCCTGTCTCACAACTGGGCAATCACTCAGCATATGTCCAGGCTTCCCATACCTAAAACGAGTACCTAAACCTTCCAAGCACTAGCTCGTGTGACCCCGACCACCTGCCGCAAACTGGGATGCTAGAATTTGTAGGGCAACTACTCTGACCCCTAGATCCTAATGCTCTCCCTCTCTGCTCAAACCGAGGTCTAGATTGAACACTTAATGTTGAAGATCTCTGGTGGGTCTGCTATCGGTGCCCACCACCTGACCTCAGTTGAGAGAATTCGTAGCTATCAGTTCTGCCCCTCTTGGCCTCTCTCTCCCTCATATGTGAGTCCTCTATCTGCAGGGCATACAATACTATCTGGGGGAAATCCATATCTTGATGGAGCATAGCGGTCCGGAAATCCTTGTCCAAATAGCCCGCCACGCCATGAATGAACCTGTTCACCCGTGCCCTCTAATCCACTAACTATGGGGCATACATTAATAAGTGAGTGAACTCAAGGACATACTCCTGCACTATCATTTTCCCTTTCTTAAGATTCATGAACTCGACTACCTTCAACTCCCTTATATCACAAGAGAAGAACTGATCTAGGAACGCAACATAGAATTCCTCCCAAGTGACAGGGGCTGCTCCGGCGACCCTACAATCTTTCCACTGCTTGAACCAGATGTGTGCGACCCCTTTCAACTGATATGAAGCCAACTCCGCACACTCAACTCCATTCACCCCCATGACCTGGGTGATCTTCACAATCTTATCAGTAAACTCATGCGGTCCTCATCTACTTTTTACCCTAGGAACTATGGAGGGTTCATTCTTAAGAAATATCTGACTCGAGCTACAGCTGCATTTCCATTTTGCGAAATATGCGTCACTACTTTTTGATTGACCTGAGCGGTCAAGGACTGCACTAGCATCTGAATAGCTACCTGGAACTCAGTATGGGCAACCCGCTCCGGTGCATGGTGCTCCTAGACTGGTGGGGCTTGCTGGTGCCCATCTCTATTGCTATCCTCGTGGCCATTTCCATTCCCATTCCTTCTACTGTTCACTATGCGGAGAGCCATGATTCTACAATCGCGAATAACAAGAATTAGAAGGATAAGGGGACATTCTACCGCACAACATAAATCACGAAAGAAGGAAACATTACCTAGACATCTCGTAGACTCTTTATCATAAGTGTGGCGTGCTTCAAACCCATGAAAAAGACTCTACTCTGCGCGGCTTTCAAATAGCCTAGGACACTTCAAACCTATTATTCTGATACAAAGTTTGTCACGTCCCAGACGTAGGCATGGATCGTAACACGGGACAAGGAGCCTTGGGAGACCCCATGTCGACCCATGGCATGAACATTTATCTAACATAATCAATACACTGGAAGAATTAACATGATGATCTCATCGGATGTCTGAAATAAGAATAACATCAGAAATACAGGAATCTGAAGCTAAATACATTCTATTGTCTGAAAAGCCTCTAAGTCTGATGAGATGATGGGACAAGACCCCAACTAACTCTCTAATATTGAAACAAAAAGTACATCAATATATGAAAGCAAATGGTCCTCGGGAGATGAGGGCTCACCACTAACCTAGGTGCTAACTCTGGAACTGGCTACTAACGGGGCTGAGACTGAGTGTCAGGGCCTGTATCATGAAAGGATATAGCATAGAGTATGCGTTCAGTACGTGGAATGTACCGAGTATGGAAGGTAACTAAAACCGCTTAAATAAATAAAATCGTTTAAAACATGCATAATGTAAAACATAAAAAAAATAAAAATCTGAGAGTAGGGCTTGCATGCTATCTTTCTGAAAACATGATCTCAACATAACATAACATCATAACTGAATCGATTGACCCAAAGCTAAAATCTGATAGTCATAAAGAAAGTTGAACATTTGGTCAAACCTGCTTTAAAACATATATAGATATGTACAAAATGAGTGATAAACATGCATAATTGAATCCCTGAGGAACAATTGGAGACTCGTCTTAACTGACATTCCATGATAGAGCTTACATGGTTCCAACTATCACACTCAAATGGGTAGAGCCATCCAAAGTCTTGCCAGGGCTAAGGAAAATACCATGATATCGATATCAAGCTCGTGGCCTGATCGGGGCCTGGGATAGCTCACATAGGATGTCCTAATTTAATCTGATCGTACCTATGTTGGCATTTGTGCCATGATTTTACGACACTTTCGACTCTTAGAACTAAGAAACTATGCATATTCTGGGTATGTTTATGTAGATATGATGCATTTGCGTTGAATGTTGTATGAAAATAGGTCTAGAATGGGAAATAGGAAAAGTGACGGATAAAAGGACTGAAATGCAGGCTTCTAGGCAAGTAACGAATGATTGTTTCAAAGCACAACTTGTGCCTGGAGTCGGGGGAGAAGATCAAGTTTTAATGTTGAAGAAGTAGTTCACTTAACGGGTTGAAGGCGCGACTCGTTACTTCTGGTAACGAGTCGTTAAGCGAGTCATGAAGACTGGAAAGAGGATTTCTGAAAAATATCCAGTGAAGGCAAATAAAGATGTAATGAGTCATCAGATGATGGGACGACTCATCAGGAGAGCATTGGTAGGAACCGTCATGTGCACTGGAATTTTGGAGAACCATGACCACGAGAGTCCTAAGGACTCAGTCCCTGACACAACGAGTCGTTAGGTGATCCTTTATTACGACTGGGCCTACTATTGAGGATGGATGATATTCACTGATCACAACATAGTGGGAGACCCAATGAGTCGTTACTTGGCCCGTTACCCATGCCGGCCTGGAATCTAAGTCTAGTTAGGATAAGATCTGTTTGAAACTATAAATATAATTTTAGGTTTATTTTTACTACTTTCACATTGATTCTAGTGTTGCGAACAATCATTCTTTGTTCAAGAAACAAAGTTTGTAATTTTATTCTAGATTTTGGGAATTAATCAACATTGGAGTTGTTTTTAATTGTTTTTGGAGTTATATTCAATTCACCTAGTTTTCTTCTATGAGTTTTTGTAAGTTATAGTTATGATTTATTCTATATTTTGTGATTGTGATTATTCAAGCATGAGTAGCTAAACCCATAACTAGGGTTTTCGAAACCAAGATGAATTAATACACATAGGTAAAATGCTTAGTGATTCTTGAACGGGGTTTAATTCATGTATTGTTTTTCCCTTCGTTTTAATTATTTCTTAATGGTTACAAATGTTGGAACTTGCTTTATTCTTACTTACCGGATCAAGGAGGTAGTGAATGGGAAAAGGGATTAAAAATGGAGATTTTAGGCTTTCAACCCTCATCTAATAGCTTGAACTTGTCCGGGGATAGCTAATCTGATATTAAGGGTAAGGGATAATTAAGCATAAACCCATATACGAACCAAGTTGCATGGTGATAATCATCTAGATAGGGGACCAACAATTTAGGGGAACCTAACTTCCCGATATTGCATGTATCACTAGTGTAAAAGCCTTGTGGTTATGAAGTCTTGAGGAACACAATCCTAGTCAATTTGTTGATTGAATACAAATCGAAATTGATTTAAACATCTAGTAGTCTTTACTCATGTTTATTATTTTATTTCTTTCCCCCCAGGAAATAAGTAATCCAATAGTAATAGCTAATCACATAAACTCAAGTTCTTTCTATATTTCCTGTGGGATCGACCTCAACCTTTGTTGGGTTCTATATTTTACATCGACCGCTTTATATCTCAATTGCGAAGTGTAATTTGGGTGACATCAAATGTTGGCGCCGTTGCCGGGGAATACGGCTAAGGCTTATGTTAATTGTGTTTGCTTTATTGTTGGTTCTTATTTATTTTTTTTATTTTTCTTCTGTTGTTTTTGTTCTTAATTTGTTTTAGGTTTGCGCTTTCCCATTAGTAGGAGCCAAGGAAAATCCCTAGTTCAAATTGATCACGAACTTGAGCAAACACTAATAAATCTGAGAAGAATGGCCAATGTATAAGAGCAAGAGACAATGGACCAAGCTACTGCTACAATGTTCGCTGAGGAACAAGCTCGGGCAAGAGATAGAGAGCTACCAAGGGTTGCTGAAGAGCAACACCTAGCTACTGAAGCTGAGTGAGCTAAAAGGAATAGAGGTCCAGAATAGCAGAGAGACCGATATTTCGATGAGGATGATGATGTTGATATTGACGAAGTCAGTGCCACTGGAGCTATTGTCCCTCCCCTTTGTCTGCTGGGGCAAAGATTGATATTACCAGTGCTATGATCCAACTGCTCAACATGAAGGGGATATTTGCGGGTCATGCAATTGATGATGCACATACTCACTTGAAAATTTTCATGGGTATCCACAAAGCTTGTAAACAACCGCGAGTGAGTCAGGATGCAATTCGGCTGTGGTTATTTCCCTTTTCATTAGGGAGTGAAGCAACGTTCTGGTTGGCAGAACTGCCCAACGATTCTATAAATACATGGAGGGAGTTGAAAAGAGCTTCTCTTGAAAGATTTTTCCCACCTTCCAGAGCCTTGCGGTGAAAAGATGAGATATACAACTTCAGGCAGTTAAATTCTGAGGCACTTCATGAGACATGGTTGATGTTCAACAAGAAGGTTAAAAGGGTACTCACCACAGGATCCCAAAAGATACATTGCTGGAAATTTTCTGTAGATCATTAAATGTTAATAGCAAGGTGGTGGATGATACCGTATCTGGCGAATGATTCATGAGCTACACTTATGCCAAGGCTACTGAGCTACTTGATAGAATCACCAAAACCAACCGTGCATGGCACACAAGAGAGTCAGAGATTGTGGCTGGTTCTTATGTGGTAGTCATGTCTGCAGAACAGAGAAGAAGGGATGAAGAATGAGATCTGGATATTGATGAGATAAAGACAACAATGGGGCTTCTTGCTAAGAATTTGATGGGAGCTAGAGCTAAAAAAGTGAATGTTGTGGGTACTCAGGGCAAGGCTGTGACAAATGATGGAAGCGAATCTGAATCTGAGGAGGAAGCTAATTATCTGAATGGTCAAGGAGCGGGTTTCCAGACCAACACCCAAGGTTCTAACCAAGACTCTTGGAATCAAGGTCAGGGGAACCAAGGTTGGAACTATTATAGGGATAACAATTACAACCGAGGCCAATACAGAGACAATTGAGACTGGAAGAAGCGTGAGAAGTACAAGAATGATAAAAGCGGTTTATATATTCCTCCAAGGAACCGTGAGCCAGAGTCTAGTGGTTCAAGGGTTGAAGACATGTTGTCCAAGGTACTTAAGCAGATGGAGGCAACATATGGCCATTTCAAGGAGCTCCCAGCTAATATTTTTGGTATGAATCAAAAGGTGGAATCACATGCCATAGCCATTAAGAAAATTGAACAGCAACCGAGTCAGATGTCTATTACAATGAATCAGAGGAAGAAAGTTACACTTCCTAGCAACACAGTGTAAAATCTGAAAAATGACAGTCACTACTAGGAGTGGGAAGGCGACAATTGATTCTCCGAGGCCGATTATGATTGATGAGATAGAAGAGCCCATAGTGATTGATGATCATAGGATAGCAAATTCTGAAGATCCAATTTTGGTTGATGATTCAGTGGTGAAGACTACTCCTAGTAATGCAACGGAGCATGGATCTGGCAATGAGAAGGAGAAGGAAGCACAGTAAAAGTTCACACCGATCCCTAGACCTCCTCCCCCTTTTCCACAGTGGTTGAAGAAAAAGGCCAAAGATGGGAAGTACCACAAATTCATATCCATGTTTAAACAATTATCTGTGAATATCCCATTAGTCGAGGCACTTGAGTAGATGCCCAGCTATGCTAAATTCATGAAGGACCTTGTCACTAGAAAGAGGACTGTGAGCTTCGAACTGAAGATAATTTGCACCACTATAGTGCAATAGCATCATGTTCTCTTGCTCAGAAGAAGGAAGACCCTGGAGCGTTCACCATACCGTGCACTATTGGAGCCTTTAATTTTTGTAAGGCACTATGTGATCTGGGTGCTAGTATTAATTTGATGCCGCTAGTAGTGTTCATACTGTTGGGCTTGGGAGCCCCCAAACTGACTACAATGCGGCTTTTGATGGCATATTGTACGGTGAAGAATCGGGTGGGAATTCTCTGTAATGTTCTAGTAAAGGTGGAGTCCTTTAAATTTCCGACCGATTTTGTCATCTTGGATTGTCAAGTTGGACTATGTTCACGTGTGTTGATGTGTGTAGGTAATTAAGGTGGGAAATTTGAAGTTAAAATAAAAAATCTGCCCTTGAGTTGCTGGTACCAAAAAGCATAGAACGAGTCATCATCAGACCAAACGACTTGGTAAATGGATCGTTGTCACTACTGCATAAAATAGTGTAGACAATGCTGGACCAAATGAGTCGTTGCCAGTGACAAAAAATCGTGGGGTCTTCTGTCAAGTCTACTAGATCAAAGGTGAAATTAAACTGAAAAAGGTGACAACGACTGACTTAACGAATCGTTAGGTGACCAAATGATTCGTTAAGTGGCCCGTCAGGAAGCTACCACATTTTAAGGCCTATGACTCAGGCCACGACTTGTTAGGTAGCACCATGAGTCGTTATGCGGGTCGTTAGGTCCCAGGTAAGATCTTAAGATCAAGCCACTGCACGAAGGGTCAAACGAGTCATTTCACCACATAACGAACCATTACGTGGGTTGAGGTATGTCTACAATTAACTTCCACCTGACCCGACCCACGCACAAATTAGGGTAAGTTGTTGTTTTGAACATATAAAACTATCCAAAATTTTTTGCCCTCCAAACTCTCACCTACATTTAAAGCTAAAAAAATTAACTTCAAAATTACCCACTTCTTCACCATTCCAAGATCGCATAGCTCACTCTCGAAGCACTTACACACACAATCAGACTCAGTTGATCAAGTACCACACCCTATTGCAATTTCAAATTCAAATATCTCTCCTTCTCAAATTGAAATCAGTATGAGTATTTGATTATATTATGCTCTTCACCACTTTTTTTCTCACATAATGATTGTAAATTCGACCAAATGCCATGAGATTCTTTTACGAAACCCTAGTGGCATGACATTGAATGTGAAATTTTTTCATGGAACCCTTAACGAATACAATGATCTGTGCTTGTGGGATCTTTAATTTCATTGATATGCAACATGGGTAATGGTACTTTTCATAAAACTTTTGAGAACGAACCATGTAATGAGTCGTGGTATCACCTCACGACTCATCATATAGCTCTTCCTGAGTGGGAATTGGTCTAGATGACTAGTGTACCTCACGACCGGTATAATGAGTCATCGCCTTAGGTAACGACTAGTTGTGACCAGTTGTTAAGTCCACTGGTCCAATAAGAAAAAAACATAGCCTGGAGACAACAATTGACCTCACGAGTCATGGCCAGTGGAAACGACTCGTTAAGTCACTCGTCCTATCTACAGAGACATAGTTAAGAGTTGATTATGTTTCATCTCATCTTGTATACTAACTAATATTCCATAGGTACAATGGATCTGAGGGGTACACCAAAGAAAGGTCCGGCCAAGAAACAAGCATCGTAGAGGAGTCAACTGTCATACTGCAGTCTTCGGGATGCACCCTCCTCCTCTGAAGAGTCGAGTAGACAGAGGAGGGATATGAAGTGTCAGAAGAGAAGCCGTTGATGAGAATAACCAGATCTAGGGCTCAACGACCTACAAATCCGGTAGCCCTAGTTGATTCTCCTACTCCACTTGCACGAGACCCATAAAGCCGAGCGGAACAGAAGACAATGTTGGGGCCACAGTCTCGATTGCTCCCGAGGGCACCACAGCTGCAGCAAATGTAGAGCGTGTGGATGGGTCACATGCCCAATAAGGGAAAAATTGATCGAGACTTTGAATACATCGAATAATCAACCAAGGCACGTGAGGAGATAGTGTGTTCATGGTATGAGGGTCATTTACAACAAGGATATTACTCCAAATCACAAAGGACATCCAAAGAGGAGAATCTACGAGGAGACCAAACTGCACCACGGGGCTCGAGGACCTCCCTAAGCTACAGGCTTTGTTCGATAAATACAGGTTTGGGTGGTTGACTGAGCCATCGGGAAGCTACATCCCCTGCCTAGTTAGATAATTCTATGCAACGTACATAGACACATTACATCATCTTGCATTAGGTGGAAAAGATTGGAAGAAGAGGCCCTCTTTAACACCGGTGTTGGTTCTGAAGACGCCTGTAGACATATTTGAGATGACCATCTCCAGACTACTTTATGGGCCAGACTATAATGCCCTAATGAATATAGACGAGTTCGATCACAGACTGTTCAAGCTCAAGAAAGTCAAGACTAAGAAGCTGAATAGTGAGGAGCTAATCAGGAAGTACACTTGGCTGTCATGGGTCATTGCTATAAGAGGTCCATTGGTCGAATGGTTCCATCACACCGAGTCCTAGATAAAGAAGGCTAGATTTAATTTTCAAGATAAGTTTTGGTGGTGACTGGTTCAGCACAGGCTGGTACTAACCAACAATGATAACGTTTTTTCACCTAATAGAGCTGCACTAGTAGCTAGCATCATGGAGGGGTACGCCATAAATTTCCCACGGTATATTGCTGAAGAGATTCGAGAGCAGGAGATAAATGATGGAACTACCACTCCTTTTCCATGCCTTTTTGATAGAATTTTGCAAGAGTCAAAGGTGCCAGAGTTTCAATCAGTTGATCAGCGCATAGTGGTCCACAAGATAACCAATATTGGGTTGATAAGAGATGACACAAACTCGATATCGACAGCGAGGAGTTAGGCTGCCGCATCCCCGGAGCGACTATACTGGCAGAGGCATTTAGCAGTGGTATGCAGATTGAGTATGCTGTATTTACTAAGATGGAGACAGAGCCCATGGAGGCCAGAAAGATGGGTAGTAAGTTTGAGGCTACAGATGCAGCTGACATTCCCGCACTTGCGGAGATTCCAGACTCATCATCCATAGTAGCTGCACCTCGACCACCTGTTCTACACTAAAATGCTCTTTCAGCTGGTCTAGTCACTATTTCCAATGAATTTTTGACCAACATGGCTAGTCGGCTAGTAAAAGATGAGAAACAACAAGCACAAATGGCTCTGCAGGTTATGTTGCTAATCTTATATCCCAGAAACATAAATATCGGATCCAGGAGTGAAAACAAGGGAAAATGTTAAATTGGTGTTGCAGGTACAGGAAGATTCATGGGATGAATCATGAGGATAGCCCATGAGCCGTCAGGTGACTCGTGGGGAGACTAGTGAAGAGCAGGGAAGTTTTGAAGAGAAGGTTCCCCATTGGCATGGCAATGAATCGTGGTAAATTATGGGGTGGGTTAGAAGGAAAGAAGGGGAAATTAAGGAAGTGTACCTAACGAAAGCTGACCACGACTCATTGGGTGAGGTAATGAGTCATGGTGCAAGTCGTGGGGTGATTTATGTATAAAGTGAAGTAATTGAGGCAGTGTACTTGATGAGCCAGGCAACAAGTCATTTCCAAGGACTCCGATCCATTAGGTCGTCCGTTAGGACCACCTAGCAGTATTTTCTTGTGAATTCAGTAAGGGTCTTCTCGTAATTCCTCAGTTCCTAAGACCTATACTATGTATTTTAAGGCTAGTTTTGAAGGGTTTTAAGAGGGGAAAACCATTCCATGTTATTTCCTTCCATGCATGCAAACTTGAGAGGTTGAAGAGGTGATCTAGAGCAAGTCTTCGAGGTTTCCATTGGAATCCCATCTTGGGCAATCAGAGAATTGGTAGAATCATCCCTTCCATGTATGTAGGGTCATAGATGGGTTTCTTCTTCCACACCCATGCCCAATTTTATAGAATCATGAAAATCTCCTATGATCAAGTGTGGGGTTTTTACCCGAATGCCTGAATATTCAATTTCTTTACATGGGTATGAATTAATTTATAATTTTATTATTGAATTGTGAAGCATGGGCTGATTTTACAATGATTTCAATTAAAATTATGTTCCTATCTTTTATGAATGTTTAAGCCAGTTGATGATATGATCATGAAAAGTAGGATTTACGAAGTAAATGTGATGATGATGAGATATTATGTTGCAAAGCATGATCTGAAACTACCCATATCTACAATTATGTCTTCAATGAGAATTGAGAAATTCTACATATGATAAAGCTTTGCGCAATGCCCACATGTCAATTTCAAATGATGATCTTTCTGAATTAAGCTTACCGTATTGTTGCCGAGTGAAGTCTCCCAAATTCCATATTATAGCTTGTGGTATGTTTGAGTTAAATTTTCCTACGTGTAGCTTACCACATGGTCATGGAGCAAGGGCTCCAAAGTATGTTCATCTTGTGGTATGTTTTGAACTAAAGTTTCTCACATGCATTAATTCAATTTGAGATGTATGTTATTATTGAGCTTTGTTTTCATAAAATGTTGAGTTTATGCATGATTTCATCTTGAGCTTCTACCATTGATGATGTTAAGCTTCATTATATATGATGTATAGCATTGCATGTTTTAGGAGAAGAGTCTAGCACCAAGCGGGCTAAGGTTCGATCAGCTTATGCCTTAGAACTATGCGCCAACATAGGTTGATACTATTATATATATTGGGACCTCCCATTGTGAGATTTCCTTTTCCCTAATGGGCCTTCAGCTTTATATTGATATCATGGTACCACCCTTAGCCCTGAAAAGGTTTTGGATGGCTCTACCCACTTGTGTGTGATAGTCAGGATCACGTAAGCTCTATCAGGGTATCTCGGTTAAGTGACAAGTCTCCATTGTATTATATGACTCTGAACTTGCATATTCATTACTCATGGTTATTATATATACTCATGCACGTTCTAAAAGCAAGGTTTGACTATATGTTTATCTTTTCCATAAATGCTATATCTCAGCTTTTGAGTAATTCGAGGCAGTTGATGTTATAAAGCTTTGTATTGTCATGTTATGAAAAGGTCATGATTTCAGAAATGATGCATGCAGGCCCTACTCTCAACATAATGATATTATGTTTAACTACTACATTGTTCCTAAATGGTTTTCACTTACTTTAGTGATTTTACATACCTTGTATACTCGGTACATTCCACATAGTGACCGCAAACTTTATATGATGTATTGTTTCGTGATACAGGTCCTGGCTCTCAGCTTCAGCCCTGCTCTTAGGCAGCTTATTGGAGTTAGTAACTGCTTGGTTGGTGAGTCCTCATCCTTCCAGGGCTAGACTTTCAATTTCCCTTATGTATTTCCAGTTTTATCATTGTTGAGTTTGTTGGGGTCTTGTCCCATCAACTCATCCATATAAGAAGCTTTTGAAAATTATGTATGTAATCAGCTTCTGATGTTTATTGTGATGTTATATTTAAGTTAGACTTCCGCTGTGTTTATATTGTTGATTCTTCAGTTTATTAAGTGAATTAGATGTATGCTTATGCCATGGGTTGACTTGGTGTATCTCGGGGTCCCTTGTACCATGTCTACGATCCGGACCTCTGTTCGGGTCGTGACAAACATGGAATTAGAGCCATAGGTTTTGAAGTGTCCTAGAGTGTCTGAAAGCCATGTTAAGTAGAGTCTTTATCATGGGTGTGAAGCGCACCACACTTATGACGAAGAGGCTACGAGATGTTTAGGAAATATTCCCTTTTTCATGATCCATGTGGTGCGATGAAAAGTGTTTCTATCCTTCTAATTCGTGCTATTCATGATTGCAGAATCATGGCTCCTTGAGGAATGAGTGGGAGGAGGAATGGAGGTGGTGAAGGCCATGCTGATGGAAATGGATATGGGCACCAACCAGCCCCACCAGTTCAGGAGCCTCAGGCACCAGTTCACCAATGTCATGGGGGTGAATGCGGTGGAGTGCACCGAGTTAGCCTCTTATCAGCTAATAGGAATCACACATATTTGTTTTTGTCAATGGAAGTATACTAGGGTTGCAGGAGTAGGTCTGGACACTTGGGAAAAAGCTCCAGGCTGCATTTCTAGACCGGTTCTTCCCTCAGGAGATGAGGGAGTTGAAAGCAACTGAATTTGTGAATTGGAAGCAAGGGAGAGTGATTGTACAAGAGTATTCCCTTGATTTCACCTCTTATAAAAATATGCTGCAGAGTTGGTAGCCGATCAAAAGATGCGGGTGAGTAGATTTTTCCATGGAGTCACAGGTTATTTGGACAAAGACTACAGGACAGCCATGCTGCACCAGGATATGGAGTTTCCTCAGATAGTGTTGTATGCTTAGCAGAGGGAGGTAGCATATTCTAGAGAGAGGGAGGCCAAGATTGCTAGGATCTAGGACCATAGATTCTCTCAGCAGAGGTCCGATGGTATGTGCTCACAGCAGACCAACTAGTGATCATCTGCCATAGCCTCTTCAGCATTGAGTATGCCATCCAGGTCCATTCATGATAAAAGAGGGCGCGTATCAGGCTTGAGGGGTCATAGAAGTAGTCCCATATATTCGAACATCCCAGTTTGTCACAGGTGTGGGTAAGGGCACACAGGCAAGTGTTTGGCAGGTTTAGGAGCTTTTTTTGGATGTGGGAAACCCGGACACATGTTTAGAGATTGTCCTGCTGTGATATAGGATCAGGTTGGGGGTCGAGGCCCAGCTTCTAGCTTAACGGCCCCTTCCGCATGCTCAGCACATTAGGGGGCATCTACTAGCACTGCTGGCGGTTAGTGCCAGAATAGATTATATGCTTTAGCAACCTGTCAGGAGAAGGAGCCCACCCTGAATGTTGTCACTGGTATGTTGAGAGTTTTCCATATTGATGTATATGCTTTTCAAAATCTAGGGGCTACCCTGTCTTTTGTAACACCTTATGTGGCCAGTAGCTTCAGAGTCAGTCATGATTTCTTGTTGGAACCCTTATCAGTTTCCACTCATGTAGGTGATTCAGTTATAGTTAGATGGGTGTATAGAGATTGCCCAGTCTCAGTCCTTCATAAGTTCACCTTAGTAGATTTGATAGAGTTAGCCATGATTGACTTCGATGTTATTCTTAGCATGGATTGGTTATTTGCAAGATATGCTTCAGTTAATTGTAGAACCCGGTCAGTAGAATTCAGATTCTGGGTGAGCCAGTCTTAGAGTGGAAGGGTAGTTTAGCTATGTCTGTAGGTCGATTCATTTCCTACCTTAAGTCCTGGAAGATGATTTCTAAGGATTGCATGTACCACCTAGTTAGGGTTAAGGACGTTGAGTCCAAGATTCCAACCATCCAGTACTGTACCAGTAGTACGTGAGTATCCAGAGGTCATTCCTGATGATTTGCCTAGTGTCCCTCCCGAGCGGGAGTTTGATTTCGGTATTAACCTCCTTCCTGACACACAACCTATATCTATTCCTCCTTACAAGATAGATCCAACCAAGCTAAAGGAGTTGAAAGAGCAATTGAAGGACCTTTTAGATAAGATCTTTATCAGAACAAGCAAGTCTCCATGGGGTGCACCAGTGTTATTTGTCCGGAAGAAGGATGGTTTGCTTCGGATGTGCATTGACTATCAGCAATTGAATAAGATCACCATTGAGAACATGTATCCTTTTCCCAGGATCGATGATTTGTTTGACCAACTTCAGGGTACCAAGTGTTTCACAAAGATAGATCTCAGGTCCGAGAATCATCAGCTCCGAGTTCGGGAGAGTGATATCCTGAAGACAACTTTCAGGACGCGGTATGGCCATTATGAGTTTGTAGTTATGTATTTTGGACTAACCAACTCTCCTGCAGCTTTTATGGATCTGATGAATAGGGTGTTCAAGTTGTATTTGGACATGTTCATGATTGTGTTCATTGACGACATCCTCATATAGTCTCGGAGCGAGGAGGAGCATGCCGCTAATTTGAAAGTAGTGTAGCAAACTCTCAAGTATCACCAGTTGTATGCATAGTTCAGCAAGTGCGAGTTTTGCGATTGTATTTTTGGGCCATGTGGTATCGAGTGAGGTCATAAAAGTAGATTCTTAGAAAATCGATGTAGTGAAAAATTGGCCTAGACCGGTGAATCCTTTGGACATTTGGTGTTTCTTGGGCCTAGCTAGCTACTATCGGAGGTTTGTTGAGGGTTTTTCATCAATTGTGGCACCATTGACCAAGTTGACTCAGAAAAAGGTAAAGTTTCAATGGTCCGAGGCTTGTGAGAAGAGCTTCCAAGAACTGAAGACTTGACTCACTACCGCACCGGTGTTGACTCTACTTGAGGCTACGGATGGTTTTGTTGTGTATTGTGATGCTTTGAGAATTGGACTCGAGTGTGTATTGATGCAGCAGGGTAAGGTAATAGCATATGCCTCGAGAAAGTTAAAGATCCATGAGAAGAATTACCCAACCCATGATCTAGAGTTGGCAGCGGTGGTATTCTCCTTGAAGATATGGCAACATTACTTATATGGGGTCCACATGGATGTATTTATGGATCACAAGAGTCTACTGTATGAGTTTACACAGAAGGATCTTAATATACAGCAAAGGAGGTGGTTAGAGCTACTCAAAGACTATGATATGAGTGCTCTTTACAACTGTGGTAAGGCTAATGTGGCAGCGGACGCCCTTAGTAGGCTCTCTATGGAGAGTGTGTCCCATGTGGGGGGAGGAAAGAAAGAGCTAGCAAAAGATGTCCATCGACTTGCAAGGTTGGGAGAAAGGTTGGTCGACTCAACCAATGGTGGTGTTGTTGGGTAGAATGGATCAGAATCGTCATTGGTGGTAGATGTGAAATCTAGGAAAGATGATGACCTGATTTTGAGGAAACTGAAGGAAGTTGTGCGGAGTCAAAAGGTGGAGGTTTTCTCTCGGGGGGAGATGGTATGCTTCGGTACCAGGGACGCGTATGTGTTCCAGATGTTGATGGTTTGATGAACAGGATATTGCATGAGGCACATGGTACCAGATATTCTATCCATCCGGGATCCATGAAGATGTATTGCGATTTACGAGAAATCTATTAATGGGATAGCATGAAGAAGGATATTGCAGAGATCGTAGCCAGGTGTCCAAATTGTCAATAAGTAAAGGTTGAACATCAAAGGCTGTGAGGAGTACTTCAGGATATTAGCATTCCTACTTGGAAGTGGGAAGAGATCAACATGGATTTCATAACAGGATTACCTCATACTCTTCGACGCTACGATCCTATTTGGGTGGTGGTATACAGGTTTACCAAGGATGCACACTTTTTACCGATCAAAACCACAAATTCAGTGGATGATTATACCAAACTGTATATCTGAGAGTTGGTGCGATTACATGGAGTACCCTTGTCTATTTTTTTAGACCGAGGTACTCAATTTACCTCTTAGTTTTGGCGGTCTTTTCAGAAGGGGCTTGGAACTCAGATTAAGCTCAGTATAGCGTTTCATCCTCAAACAAATGGTTAGTTAGAACGAACAATCCAGACTCTCGAGGAAATATTAAGAGCATGTGTTCTGGACATCAAGGATAGTTGGGATGATCATTTGCCTATGATCGAGTTTGCTTATAACAACAATTATCACTCTAGCATCCAGATGGCACCATTCGAGGATTTTTGTAGGCGGAGATGTAGATCACCCATGGAATGGTTTGATGTTGGTAAGGCAGCAATGATAGGGCCAGATTCGGTTCATGAGGCTATGGTGAAGGTTCAGATGATAAGGGACAGGCTGAAAATCGCTCAGAGTCGTCAAAAGTCATATGCTGATGTGAGGAGAAGAGATTTGGAGTTTGAAGTGGACGATTGGGTATTTCTGAAGGTGTCTCCCATGAAGGGAGTCATGCTATTTGGAAAGAAAGGATAACTCAGCCATTGCTATGTTGGTCCCTACCAGGTTATGAGAAGAGTTGGTAAGGTAGCATATGAGTTGGACTTTCCATTTGAGTTATCTTTAGTTCATCCCGTCTTTCATGTATCGCTCTTGAAGAAGTTCTTGGGTGATCCAACTTTAGTTGTCCTGGTGGAAAGTATTGGTGTGAGAGATAGCCTCAGTTATAAGGAAATTTGAGTTGCAATCCTGGATCATCATGTTCGGAGGCTGAGGAATAAAGAAGTAGCTTCAGTAAAGGTGTTATGGAGAAATCAGCTTGTTGAGGGAGCTACGTGGGAAGCCAAAGCAGATATGATGGCTAAATACCCTCACTTGTTCCCTACCAGCTCAATTACAATTTGAGGTATTAGTTTTTCCCCATTCTCTAATTAGTTTCTATGTTCAGTTCATATGCACAAGTCTAATTTATGTTATGATAGATGCATGTCCTGTCTCAATTAGGTTCAACTATGTAGTTCTTTTTGGAGGTAGTCATTCTGCCAGTTTTCAATTTAAATAATCAGTATTTCAGTGTGATAATTGTATGTGTCTATTTTTTTCTTTTTTCCAACATTTGAGGACGAATGTTCCCAAAGGGAGATATTGTTATACCCCGTAAACTTAAAGATCGGACCCGGGAGTTAAAACGGGAAAAATGTGAAATTGGTGTTTCAGATACAAGAAGGGTCATAGGACGACTCGTGAGGACAACCCACGAGTTGTTAGGTGACTCGTGCGGAGACCAGTGGAGAGCAGGGAAGTTTTGAAGAGAAGGTTCCCCAGGAGGGTGTCAACGACATATGGTCAGACCCCACGAGTCGTAGGTCAGCCGTGAGGTGGGTTAGAAGGAAATAAGGGCAAATTAAGGCAGTGTACCTAACAGAAGCTAACCATGACTTGTTGGGTCAGGTAATGAGCCATGGTGCAAGTCGTGGGGTGATTTATGTGTAAAGAGATGTAATTGAGGCAGTGGACTTGACGAGCCAGATAACGAGTCATTGCCAAGGACCGCGATTCGTGAGGTCGTCCGTTAGGACTACCTGGAAGTATTTTCTTGCGAATTTAGTAAGGGTCTTTTCCATAATTCCTAAGTTTCTAAGACCTATACTACGTCGTTTAAGGCTCGTTTTTGAAAGGTTTTTAGAGGGGAAAACCTATTCTAAGTAATTTCATTCCATCCATGAAAACTTGAGAGGTTGAAGAGGTGATTTAGAGAAAGTCTTCAGGGTTTCCATTGGAATCTAATCTTGGGAAATCAGAGAATTGGTAGAATCATCCCTTCCAGGTATTTAGGGTTATGAGTGGCTGTCTTCTTCCACACCCATGCCCAATCTCTATCGAATCATGAAAATCTCCTATGATCAAGTGTGGGGTTTTTACCCGAATGCATGAATATTGAATTTCTTACATGGGGATGAATTGATTATGATTCTATTATTCAATTGTGAAGCATGGGCTGATTTTACAATGATTTTAATTAAAATTATGTTTCTAGCTTTTATGAATGTTGAAGCCCATTGATGATATGATCATGAAAAGTAAGATTTACGAAGTAAATGTGATAATGATGACATATTATGATGCAAAGCATGATTTGAAACTACACATGTCTATAATTATGTCTTCAGTGAGAATTGAGAAATTCTAAGTATGATAAAGCTTTGGGCAATGCCAACATGTCGATTTCAAATGATGATCTTTTCGAAATAAGCTTACCGCATTGTTTTGGAGGGAAGTCTCCCAAATTCCATAAGTTAACTTGTGGTATGTTTGAGTTAAATTTTCCTACGTGTAGCTTACCCCATGGATTTGGAGCAAGGGCTCCCAAGTATGTTCAGCTTGTGGAATGTTTTGAACTAAAGTTTCTCACATGCGTGAATTCCATTTGAGATGTATGTTATTATTGAGCTTCTTTTTCATAATTTTATGCATGATTTCATCTTGAGCTTTGTGAATAGATGATGTTGAGCTTCGTTATATACGATATAGAGCATTGCATGTTTTGGGAGAAGAGTCTAGCACCGAGCGGGCTAAGGGTCGATCACCTTATGTCCCAAAACTATGCTCCAATGTAGGTTAATACTATTATATGTCTTGGGACCTTCCTTGTGAGCTTCCCTTGCCCAAATGGGCCTTTATCTTGATATCGATATCATGGTAGCGTCCTTAGCCCTAGTAAAGTTTTGGACGACTCTGCCCACTTGTGGGTGATAGTCGGGACCACTTAAGCTCTATCGTGGTATGTCGGTTATGTGACGAGTTTCCAATTGTCTTATATGATTCTGAACTTGCATATTCATTACTCATGGTTATTATATATACTCATGCACATTCCAAAAGCAAGGTTTGACTCTATGTTCAGCTTTTCCATAAATGTTATATCTCAGCTTTGAGTAATTTGAGGTAGTTGATGTTATAAAGCTATGTATTGTTATGTTATGAAAAGATCATGATTTCAGAAATAATGCATGTAGGCCCTACTATCAGCTTACTGATATTATGTTTAACTACTGCATTGTGTCTAAATGGTTTTTACTTACTTTAGCGGTTTTACTTACCTTGCATACTTGGTACATTCCACATACTGACCGCATACTCTCTATGTTGTATCATTTCATGATACAGGACCCAGCTCTCAGCTTCAGCCCCACTCTTAGGCATCTTATCAGAGTTAGTAACTGCTTGGTTGGTGAGTCCTCATCCTTTGAGGTCTATACTTTCAGTTTCCTTTATGTATTTCCAGTTTCGGCATTGTTGAGTTAGTTGGGGTCTTATCCCATCAACTCGTCCAGATTAGAGGCTTTTCAGACTTATGTATGTAATCAGCTTCAGATGTTTATTCTAATGTTATATTTAAGTTACACTTCCGCTAAGTTTATATTGTTGATTCTTCAGTTTATCAAGTGAGTTTAGATGTATGCTTATGCCATGGGTCGACTTGTGGTCTCTCGGGGTTCCTTGTCCCGCGTTTACGATCCGGGCCTCTATTCGGGTCATGAAAGCTAATAAGGAAAGTAAAGCCTTGGGTTACAAAAGAGTTGGAGGTGCTCTCTATCTCAATGCATGGCCGGTTTGATGCTATTGATAGACACATGGATGAGCACCTTGCACAGTTACAGGCGCTGGAGCTGGCAAGGTGGTATACAGAGGTAGCAGCGCTCAGAGCGGGGGTGCGCGAGTTGTCCGCACGACTGGTAGCTACGATCCCTTCACCCATGCTTCTAGTGATAAAGGATGAGAGTGCAGAATAGTTACCATCGATATTTGAATTCATCACTGAGGAGCCGGTGGCACAAGATAAGGGAATGAGACCTCGTGAGGAGACAAGTTCTGAGGAGGATAACTCTCTGCTCTGTCAGCCAAAGAGAGATCGGAGAGAGATGGAGATAGCCTGCATTTATCTAGAGAGGAGGCTCGACAGACGGCCGCAGTTGAGGTAGCGAGATGATATCGGAGAGGACACTGGAGGAGTATCTGCACCCTCTACCGACCAGGTCCCAGACACCTAGGTCGCACAGGTATGTTCCCTATTTCCATGGTTTTGTTTTAAATATATGCATCGAGGATGACACATGTTTTTCCTGATAGGGGTGGGGAGGGATACCTGTATATTTTTGCTAAACATAACCCGAGGTTTTCTTATCGGATATCTTTTCCCTCGGGTGTTCTTTATCTAGTAGAATCGGTACATTTAGGTTTTATGTTTTTGTGTTTGTTTATGTCAGTTGAAAGAAAGTTAGATGAACTTAAGGCAGTCAAAAGCATGAATTTTTTATGAATTTAGTTGAACTGATAATATGATACCCCTCCTAAAATTTTTTATGTGTATGTTAAAATCAACAAGTATGACCTTTGTGAATATTTGCATGGCATTAAAACCGTGAACATATTTACCATTGTATGGATGTACCTAAACTAGCAGTTAGTAGAAGTGATGATGTTGACCTGTTCTATGTGTGAGAGTGATTTAATAGTTAAATTTTGTTGTGTGTGTCAATCTAGAACTTTCCTGGTCAGTCGTACCGAGATAGAGGATAGGAAACTAGGAAAGGATCATTGGCCATTTTTTATTAATGAGCCCACTTTAGCCTTAAAAGACCGACCAAAAGAAAATAAATATCCCTTGATCCAATTTTTTGAGCTTAAATTGACCTTTCTTTTTGTTTACACCAATTTACCTTCCTGCTTTGATTAAGAATGAACCTGTTTTGGCCCTGGTCCCTCCTTGGACACTGTGAACCTCAACTCAGGCAAATCGCCTAATTTGAGGGTGGCTATTATAGGGGTGATTAATAAGAGTAGGGTGGAATGATATTGGGTAATGAAAATGAAAGAGCGGGTGCGGTGAGCATAATGAAAGAAAAGAAAGAAACAAAAATGATGTTAAAGAGAAAAAGATCAAGAAAAGAAAAGAAAAGAAAAATGTTAAACCAATGAATGCTTGAAAGAAGAAGCACCACACTCATAGTTGGAAAGAAAAATAAAAAAAGAAGAAAGTAAAGGAAAAAGGGAGAAAATATGAAAGAAATGTTAAAAGTGGAGTTAACGCGTGTCTAGTGCCAAGGAGGGTTAAGCTACTAGTCCCATATTTACCATACCCGAACCCGAGCTTATGTTACAAGCTTTAAAAAAGTCCTATAGTGATCCTGGTTACCTATCCGAAATTCGAGGTATTGAAAGTAAAGGCAAGCCTATGGTATTTTCATGCACACAGTTAGAATTTCTTTGTGAAAGCGAGTGTGATCTTACCTAGTCCCAAGAGAAATACATTGATATAATCATATACACATGAGTGAGTGTGGGACTTCTTTGAGGTGAGAGAATTTGGTCAACAAAATCATCTACAAACTTTCTAGGTCAGTGTTATAGATTTTTTTGTATGGTTTTGAGTGACATTATTTTTCTATGTTTCGATTCCTCTATGTCATGGTTCAAAATTTTGCATATGCATTATGATTTGAGTTTGTATGATAAAAGAGGGGTTAGAAAATTTGACTTGATGAGGAGTTGTGACTGTCGTAAGTTTCCTAATGTTCTTTTGATTGAAGCATCGAAGTAGTTTATTTTCTTTTGTTTTTTTCCTGAGAACATGCAAATGTTTTAAGTTTAGGGTGTTGATGTGCCATGATTTTACGGAACTTTCAACGCTTAAAACCCAGAAACTATGCACATTCCAGGTATGTTTATGTAGATATGATGCGTTTGTGTTGAATGTTACAGTAAAATAGGTTCGGAACGAGAAATAGCTAAAGTGAGGCATAAAAGGACTGAAATGGAGGCTGCTAGGAAAGTCACGAATCGTTGTTGCAAAGCACGACTCATTCCTGGAGTCGTGGGGAGAAGATTATGTTTTAATGTTGAAGAAGCAGTGACTTAACAGGTTGAAGGCACGACTCGTTGCATCTGGTAACGAGTCGTTAAGCCAGTCGTGAAGACTGGGAAGAGGATTTCTGAAAAATATCCAGAGAAGGCAATGTCAGATGTAACAAGTCGTCGGATGATGGGATGACTCGTCAGGAGAGCACTGGTAGAATTCTGGAGAACCAAGACAATGAGAGGCCTAATGACTCATTCCCTAACACGACGAGTCATTCGGTGATCCATTACCATGAAAGGGCCTATTGCCGAGGACGGATGATTTTCACTGATTACGACTCATTGCGAGACCCAACGAGTCGTTACTTGGCCCGTTACCCATGCCGACCTAGAATCCAAGTTTAGTTAGGATAAGATTTGTTTGTAACTATAAATATAATTTTAGGTTTAGTTTTCACAGATAGTTTATTTTTACTACTTTCACGTGAATTCTAGTGTTGTGAACAATCTTTTTGGTTCAAGAAACAGAGTTTGTAATTTTTTTCTTGATTTTAGAAATTTATCAACATTGGAGTTTTGTTCATCGATTTTGGAGTTATATTCTATTCATGTGGTTTTCTTCTACGAGTTTTTGTAAGTTACAGTTATGATTTATTTTATATTTTATGATTGTGATTATTCAAGCATGAGTAGCTAAACCCATAACTAGGGTTGTGGGAACCAAGATGAATTAATACGCATAGGTAACACACTTAGTGATTCTTGAACGGGGTTTAATGCATGTATTTTTTTCCATTCGTTTAACTATTTCTTAACGGTTGCAAACGTTGGAATTTGCCTTATTCTTACTTATCGGATCAAGGAGGTAGTGAATAGGAAAAGGGATTAAAAATGGAGATTTGAGGCTATCAATCCTCATCTAATAGCTTGAACTTATTCGGGAATAGCTAATCCGATATTAAGGGTAAGGGTTAACTAAACATACGCCCATATACAGACCAAGTTGCGTGGTGATAATCATCTAGATAGGGGAACAACCATTTAGGTGAACCTAACTTACCGATATTGCATGTTAAACACCGAAATAGATCACTAGTGTAAAAGCCTTTTGGTTATGAAGTCTTGAGGAACACAATCCTAGTCAATTTGTTGATTGAATACAAACCAAAATTGATTTAAACATCTAGTAGTCTTTACTCTTATTTATTATTTTATTTCTTTCCCCCCAGGAAATAAGTAATCCAATAGTAATAGCTAATCACATTAACTCAAGTTCTTTCCATATTCCCTGTGGGATTGACCTTAACCTTTGTTGGGCTCTATATTTGACATCAACTACTTTATATCTCAAATGCGAGGAGTAAAATGGGCGACATCATTGGCGTAGCTCTGAGGCATAGGGTTTACTGACCCATAGCCTACTCGGTGCTAGACACTACTCCCAAAAACATGCATATGCTCTCCATCATTTTTCAACGAAGCTGGCCATCATATATTGATGAAGCTAAATAATCATGAATACATAAATATGAATCATACATAAGGAGCTTTGGCTCAAACCATACCACAAGCTGAACATAAATGGGAGTCATCGCTCCAAAACCATGTGGAAAGCTAAATTCGTTAAATCATAGTCATACTTGAACATATGGACATTGCTCGATACTTTAACATGCTTGAAAACACGTAATTCACTTGAAGCATGATCATAAACACGGGTAACTTGAAAACATGCTTTCCATCATAAATATCTCATCATACTAGAACATTCATCATAAATCTCATCTTTCATGAACTTCTCATAATTGGGCATTTTAATTTAATAAGCTTGAAACATGATTTTCATTGAAAACATCGTAAAAATTTTGCCCATAAATCATAATTCAATAGTAGAAACACATTTAAATCATACCCATGTAGAGAATTAGAAATTTCATGCATTGGGTTAAAATCCCACAGAATCAACAGAGGAATTTTCACGATTTTAAAGAGAGACTGGGCATGGGTGTGAACGGATACACCCATTCATAACCCTACATACCTTAAAGGGTTTGATTCTACCACTTCTCTAAATTTCTAAGGAAGATTTGAAGAACCTTGAAGGATTTTCCTTGATCACCCCTCTAGAATCTTACTCTTGCATGCATGACTAGGAATGACTTAGAATAGATTTCCCCTCTTAAAATCCACTATTCATAGCTTAAAAAGACGTAGTTTAGGCCTTAGGATAATAGGAATTACAGAAAAGCCCTTATTAAATTCGCAGGAAATAACTGACTGCCAGTCCCCACAAGGGACTAGACGACTCGTCACTAAAGGCCATGACTCGTGGCATCAGTCATCAAGTACATTGCCTAGCAGATCATTTGGGGTTCATCACGAGAGACCTCATGAATTGTTATCGTTGACCACGAATCCTGGTCACCACTCGTCACATGCGCTACCTGAGATTTCTATTTATTCCATCATGCTACTCACAACCCTTCCCATGAATCGTGGTGATTGACCACGACTCGTCGATACCTTTTGTAGGGTACACTGCCACTTTCCTTCACCTTATCAAAAATAATTGCCCACGACTAACTCAACGAGTCATAGAGCCTGACCACGACTCATGGTCATGTCCGTAGGGGTCTTAAATCCAAAAATTCAAACTTACACCCTGATCCTCACCACGAGTCATCTCACGACTAGTGGTCTACCCCACGGGTCACAGAATGACTCATTTTGTAACCTTGTGCCAAATTTCTAACTTTCTCCATTTCAACTCTCGGGTCTGATCTTTTGGCTTTCGGGGTATTACATAGCTTAGGAGTACTTCACAACCAATAAACACGCACATGTGATTGATATTTCTATATTTTTAGAAGAATTGCCCTTTTTAAAAACTTTTGTGATTACTGCAAAGCATGACTATTGTAGATCTTTTTGTGGTATTTTATATATTAGAATGAGTAATTGTAGCATAGTTATGTGATATACCCAAATTACACCTTTATGTAAGAAGTAAAACACGGTCGATGTCAAATATAGAACCCACCAAGGTTGGTTTACTACAAAGCATGACTATTGTAGATCATTTTGTGGTATATGATATATTAGAATGAGTAACTATAGAATAACTATGTGATACACCCAAATTACACCGCTTTGTAAGAAGTAAAACACGGTCAATGTCAAATATAGAATCCAACAAGGTTGGGGTCGAATCCCACAGCGAATATGGGGAAATCAAGTCTTATGCGGTTATTTTCTTTTAATCAAATATTTCTGTAATGTTTTGGCTCCACTCTTTGACAAATAAAATAAATACTAACTTCAATCGATTATGATTGAACTCAAGAAAAAATAAGTTAGGGTTGTGATCGTCATGGCTTTCCTAACAATGTTCAGTGAATTACCACGGGAGACTCATTTAATGCTAAGTGTGTAGGTTGCTAACTCGGTTATCCTATCGAAACGTTCTCAACCTATTCAGATAGGTATCACAATTATCTTCTCATACTAAGAGTGATAATAAATGAGTTACAAGAATTAACCTGGGTTAATTATTGTTATTATAGCATTAATCATCAGTCAAGGGTTCACACCTTGAATCCCCAATATTATTTCCTTTTCTTCTAGATTTATACTCCTTACTTAAGCATGTCAAATATAGGGCTTTTTATAGTGTTTGTAACTATTACACATCATTCATCATGAAGACATTAGTAATAAACATATTTACCTTCGATTAGTCCCTGTATCATTCACCTTCAGTAGGTCAGTCCACCTTAAATCACACAACCCTAGTATTGAATCTTAGCCACACATTGTCATTGCATTCACAACAACCATAACATTCATCAAAGAAGGTTTAACTTACAAAGAAGAGATGAAAACTTTATTGTGGTTCCAAAAACTCAATAATATTTCTTCTATGATTCTCTCAAAAGTATCATTCTTTTTTTTCTCAAAGTGCCGCTCCAATCATTCCTTTCTCTCCAAAAATATTTGGATGCCAAAATTAAACCTAGCAGCTACTATTTATAAACTATACTTAAAATCGGGATCCCACTCCTTAGGTGACGCCTAAGTTGACGTCTTGTCAGGCAGGTGGTGGTCCATCATTTGGGCCGTCAATCTTATCCAGTATATCAGCAAATTTGCATCTTGCTGACGGTACATTTGACGGTCAATTGTAGAGGTGACGGTCTTTCACTTGATTCCATCACTCTATACCCCGTGTGCCTTCTATTCCTCATCCTCATGATGGTGATCATGACAGTCTGTCAGTTGGACCGTCATTTTCACTTCTATTCATTCTGCTTCTGTTTAGGCCAAATGGTAAAGGTGGTGGTCCATCACACTGGTGACAACCCGTCAGATAGGCCTTCACATGGTAGTTTTATCCTATTTCACATCATTTATTTGCTTTGACTTATGTTCCTATATAATACACACAAAATAATCAAAATACCCAATATTTTCTTAAGAACTTTCGTCAATTCACAATAAAAAGCATCCAATGAACCGTCAATATATCGGCACATCAACACCATTAACTTAGAATATTTTCTTGTCCTCAAGCAACACATTAGACACATCATTAATGGAAAAGAAATTTTGGATAACTACAGTAGTTGTTACACTCAAAGTAGACTATTTCAAATTTACCACTCCTCTTTTTCAAAGAAGGACATGGACAGATGGCATTCATTAAACATACTAATTTATGTGGATCTACGATTGACATGATGATATCAACACAGTACCTTACATACACCAACAACAACTATCCCAACAACCAGCCATCAATAATGCTTTTGTAGTGCCCCCACTGAAAGGAAGTCCCCTATCACATCGCAGTTATTTGCCTAGCGACTAGAAAAAGACAATCTCACAAAAGAATTTCATAGCAATGCACATGTAAAACCATAAGATTGCCTTTATCATCACTGTTTTAGGTTCTTCGGACTCTTGATTAGGATCACTATAGGACTTCTTTGGTTTGTAGCGTAGGCTTGGGAATAGGTATGGTACATATAGATAAAGTGACTTGAACTTCCTTGGTGCTACACTATTTCTCTTGCTCTATTCTTATTTAATCCCCTTTATCCTCTTTCATTTCTCGTCTCAACTCATGGATGCGCTTTTAATTCATCAAATTTTTTTTCTCTTTACTACATCAACCACACCACATTCATGTATTTTAAATCAATAGACTCTACCTTCCATACCCAACTTTCTATGCACCCCTAATATAGTCACCCTCAACTTAGGCGATTTGCCTGAGTTGAGGCACACAATGTCCAAGGAGCGACTAAGACCAAAATAGGTTCATTATAAAAATATAGGCATGTAATAGGCTAATGAAATGAATGGTTCAATCAGGCTCAAAATTAGGGATCAATGGATACTTACATTGTTGGGATGGTTATATAGGCTTAGTGGACTAATTACAAAAGATGACCTACGATCCTTTCCTATTCAGTTATTCTACAACCTTAGCAAGATAAATCAGGAAAGTTCTAGATGCATGCACAATGCCAGAACAACATTAATTAATCTCACAAACACTTAGCACCAATTTGCATTATTAGTGACTGATTATCAGCATACACCCTAGCATAAGAACGGTTACTATATCAATATACAAATAAGTCAAGCATAGATCATTCAAAATCAATATGATACAACAATACACACATGCTACATCAAAAGATTTCAGGGGCCTCCATTTTCCTACAAGTTTTACCGAAAAGATGATCATTATTAATTCCCAAATTTTCTTTACAAATCAATTAACACAAAATTTCATAAACCAACTGGTGTGACAGACTCACAGGTACCCCACTCCCTAAAAAAATTACATTATCCCCAATGCATATATGCAAAGCTCTCAAACTGGAAATAGGGTAAACTTGTGAAGCGTTATACTCCAAAGTCTGGCATAACTGTCTATGGTGGTGGGATCCCAGAGCTGGTATTAGTGGTTTTAGTGGCCTCTATAACTGGAGGGGGTGTTGTAAGAGACGTCAAATCTTAATAAATTATGGCCCATGTACCATGCCTCTCAACTGGGGTTACTGAACTAGAAGAGGCTCTACTAACCCTGGCTCACATATCCTTAATGCGCATCTCCTCTTCCACCCTAAATTGTTTCAAAGCCTCCTTCAACTCAGCCTTCTCCTATTTGTTGTGCTTATTCTATTTATTCTTGTGGGATTTGCCCTCATCTCTAATATCATTTCTCGGATGTTCTCCAATTTTCATGGGTTGCTCGCCCAGCAGATCAATGAAGGGTGGATCGTCCTCTAACTCATCAAAGTCGGCAAGTGGGAACTCTGGTGGTTGTCGCTCCTATTGTAACTTTAGAATGCCATTTTGAGACATTTTTAGCTTAGTTGCGAATCTCGACAACTCTGGCACTGTGAGGTCCTTCAACTTGTCATTCACCCTCGCTTCTATGTCGTCCATGCGAGCATAAAGATGCTTGTATGGCTCTAAGGCGGATGTAATGGCTCGGTCAACAAAAGGGACTAGCTGCCCAGTAAACAGTTTCAATTTCTTGTCCTGTATGTTTTTTTATGACCACTCGTGCAATGTTTGCTAGATTGAATTGATATTGCTTAAACTATAATCTTCATTTGGAGAGAATTTAAGCGATTTTTTATCAAAATAAATAACCTAACAGGTGTCGGCGCCGAATACCACAGAGAATAGAGAATGAATTTCATAAAAGTTGTTTAATAAATTGAATTGATTCGGCTCCAAAAAATGAAAACATAAAAGTAAATTTGGAGGAAATGAATAAAATAATATTGTGGACTCCAAAATCAACTAATTCAAGAGAGAAAGATAACCAAAATAAAGAAACAATAATGAGCAATGGCTAGAGATGTGGTGGAGATGGGATATCAATAAAATTGGGATTTACTAGACAATCAAATTATTACTAACATGTGTAAATAACCTTGTAAAAAGATGGAGCCCAATATTTTTCAACCACTTGGGCTCCTTATCCTCAAGTTCTTTTGAACCTCAAGTACAATTCCACTATTCCAATATGATTTGGATTAGGGGCTGCGCTATTTCTAGCCATCAATCTCTAAAGAGATTATGATCATGGGTTTTGGCTATTTCTAGCCAAACCCCACATAATCAAATCCCAATCAATTATTAAATTCTCCCCCATTACTCAATTCTTTTTTTTTCAAGCCAAAATCAAGTAAGAAAACAGTACCCATATTTGCAACTATGAGCAATCAATTATAATTTGAGGAGAATTCAATAGATTTCCACTAATTAAGTAATAACAAGACAAATCTAGAAATACTCAATAAAATCAAACACCCATCAACACACACCTCTAGCTATAGATTTAGCTACTCATAATTAAGAAACACAAGAGCATATTTATCAATAAACTCAACAATTTCATCATTAAGAGTAAGTAAAATCAAGTTTAAAATATCCCTACAATGGTGGTTATACCTTGATGAATAAGATGAAGATGAAAAAGTAATAGTCAAAATAATTCTTCTCTTCTCCAATGGAGTTCTCTCCCTCTCAAAAGTAATGGAAATATTCAATTATATGTTTATAGTACTTTTTTCTAGAATATGTATAAAAGTAGGTCATAACATTCTCCTCTTTTTCAGGGCTGGACTATTTTGCCCTTTTCAGGTGTCTTTTACTTGCGATGGAACTGGCAGTTCCCTGGTGTCAATCTATGGACCTTCGATTTGTTGAAGCTCATGTCCAAGGCAGTTCGGAGTTAGGCATCGGTGGTTTGATGGATGTGATTCCACGAGCCGCCAGTTGTATTTGTTCTTCACTCTAGTAGATATCTGCGGTCAGTCGGAGTTTCACCAGTGTCCTCTGGTGAAGCGCCAGTTTTTACTTGAATTTCCTCTTTTTTGCTCAATGTCATGCTCCTTCTCTTCAAATAAGATACCTGCAGCATCAAAATTAAAAAGGGCATAAGATCCACTAAAAGTCTTGAAAACTAAGTTAAAGTTCATACTTAAGAGCTTAATGAGTTCGTAAATTACCAACTCATCAAACCCCCAAACTTGAACCATTGCTTGTCCTCAAGTAATTTAATTCTTATCAGCTGAGCAAATGGAATATCATGTGACTCCACAAGAGTTTAAGAATCAATGACCACTTAATCCATGACAACCTAAAAAAAACTCACGAACTCACAGAAAAAGAGAAGCAATTCCCCCTAAAAATATGGAAATGTTTCAAGAGGCAACCACAACTCATAGGCATGATTCACAACTACATTAATTTTGCAAAACAAGGGCATAATTTATCCAATCAAATACATATAGCATCTCAAATCATAATCACTTCATATTCAAAGTTTTCTTTGGAGCTCACATTGCTCGTGTCTCAATAACACCTTTACCTCAATGCAAGTATGTCCTCTAAAGGGAGTGATGCCACTCACTACAAGAGAAACTCCTCTTTCTTTCTTATAAATCAATGCACACATAAGTGATTATAGAAGAATATGATCACACTCACTCTCACAAAAGAAATCTCCATGCACACAACTTGACCCATAGGCTTTCCCTTTGTGTAATTCACCACTAATGTAGAGCATCTACACTCAAAATCAATTAGGACTTGTGGGTCATAATGAAGGTTTGGGGTAATGGTAGGGAAATATTTATCTCTAGTGACTAGAACCTCCCTAATGTGTTATGTGAATACTTTTATCCTCCCCATCCAACTCTTTAGATTACTTCACCTTATTTCTCATTTTTCATCCACCTTCATCTTTTATTTCTCAAAGGCCTTCCTTGAAGCTCTTTTGGCTCTTACATTAAACCTTTTCTATGCAAGAGATAACATCATTTCACTATTATTTTTCTATTTTTGTTAATCAAGGTTTATCAATCTATATTTTCATTTCTTTTACTCATAATTAGGTGCTACCTCACATTCAAGTTCTCATATTTCTCCCCTTTTTAAACACCCAAACTTAGGCTTTTTGCCTCTTTCTCATTGATTTCCTTATCTCTCCCTATGTCTTGGGCTTCAAGCTCCCATTATTTTCAGTCACTTTTCACTAGAATTAGGGAGGATAGGTGCCAAGAAGAGGGTTACAAAAAGGGGCATTGGCTTGTAATGTGGTTTCCAAGAATAAACAGTCCAAAGGCTCAATATTAGCTAGCAAATGGAAGACATTTTCGGAGGTCATTTTGGGTGAAGTGACTAGTCAAATTAAAGCATAAAATAATTTTCTAACTGCAGTTACATCTAGGGTTTGGCCTTGAGTCACACTTAGGGAACGTTCTAGACTAGAAGATATGCATGAGATTCATTCAAACATCCTTACCACACAAGGCATCATACCCAAAGAGTTCACACAAGTCATTATTATTACAAGATTTTGATTCATGGTATGAGAGTTGATCTTGGGCAAATTTATATGCCCAAGTGATACTCAAATGTGTCATTTTGCCTTGTTTATCTATCGATGTTTATACATTCTCATGTGATTTATAATAAAATGTGAATTTATACTAACCAACATGATTAGCATTGTTTTGCAAGAAAAATATAAAGTTATGGAGCTATGATGCATGTAGGGACAGATCGGGATTGGACTCGGAATCTAGAAAGGAAAAAGAGCACTTGAAGGCACGAATTAAAGGGGCTCCGCGATGGAGCCGTGTCACGCTACCATCGCGGATGCATTCTGCCTGGATGGTGAAATTATGCCTATTTCTAGTGGAGGTGCGTGTTGGGGCCGTGGCACGTTGGCCTAGCCCCGCGTTGCACTCCGTGCCACGTTGGGCCTAAATACCTGGACGTCCGGATTCCAGTAAGGGTCTGCGTTGGTGGCGTGTCACGGAGGCAGTGCTCTGCGATGCACTCCGTGACACGTTGCTTGTTATTTCGGGAAAAATTCCCACTAGTATAAATAGAACACTTAGGTTCATTTTTAATTATTCTGACTTGGTGGAGCAAGAACGTGGGTTACAGGCAGTTAAGAGGACGAAAATCTCAGGGTGTTTCTCTATCTCCTTCTTCTTTATTTCAATTGCTTGTATGATTAACACTCATTTCACGATGTTTAATCCACAAATGAGTGGCTAAATCCTCTTCTTGCTGAGGTTAAGAACAATTGTATTGAAATGTGATTATTGATAAATTGGTTTTTTTCATCTTTTCTTCCATGGTTGTTCTATTGATTCTTGTTGTTACTGCATTAATGTGTGGCCAACGTTAATGTACATCTAAAAAGTCCGGTTTCACTCGAGAGAGCAAGAAATTGGAGAGTTGTGAATTGATAGGATATGATCTTTTCTTAGTTTGGGAAAATTGAGAATTGATTTACCTTCAGGATAGAAATGTACCTGAAAGTTGTATTAGTCAATTAAGGAATCGGTTTTGTATGTCTAGAACATGAATTTCGTTTTATCACAGAAACGTAGGTGGAAGGTTCATGATTCTTAAGTTGGGTTAAATATGAGAGTTTTAATCCATAGGCAATAATTCTTGACTAGCAACCGGAAGAAAGATTAACCAAATTGTATCGATATTTTATTTCTCTACATGTTCATTTAACCTCAGCATGCTCATACTTATAGTTCAGACTCAAATTATATATTCGTTTTAGACTTAGTATAAAATTAGGAAACAAAATATCAACCTTTTCTTCACATTGTTGTCTGCAATTTAGAATTGAAGTTTATTAACACTTGAGTAGATTGTTACTTTAGTCCAGTCTCTGTGGGATCGATACTTGGCTTACTTGAGCCACTTTACAACCTGTTCGACCACGTGCACTTGCGTGTAGTTATATACTCAATAACCACCGAACAAGTTTTTGGCGCCATTGCCGGGGACTGGCAATTGGTAAATTTTTCTTAAGTGTTAGTTTACTATTTCTTCTTAGTGTTGACAACTTGGTCTTAGCCTGTATTTTGCAGATACTAATTTATGTTGAACACTGGCAAGAGACAAGGAGCTGGTGGAATCATATTTAGAGCCGGAAAGACAATTTCATCGTCAAAGGGGAGAAGCTCTAGAGAAAAAGTTGCAGTTGCTCAAACAAACAATTATGGAGCAACAACAGAATCCACTAGTTGTAAGGTCAATGTTAGTGCCTGAGGACATGTCAACTAGGCCGGTTCGCGAGGTGGCAATCCCACATGCTAATAATGTCACATCTAGCATCCGCAAACCTGAGACAGGAGGGAGGTTCGAGCTTAAACAGAATATGGTGCAATTTTTGCACACTAGCGGGCAGTTCATAGGTCTCCGTCATGAGGATCCACAGCAACATCTCCAAAATTTTTTGGAGATAAGTGACACTTACATCCCCGCTGGAGTGTCATCAGATTATGCCAGGCTTACATTGTTCCCATTTTCACTTTTGGGAGAAGCCAAGAGGTGGTTGAAAGCTGAGCCACCTAATTCTATCACTACGTGGGATGATCTTGCAAGGAAATTCTTGATACGATTTTTTCCATCCGGTAAAACAGCAAGACTTAGAAGTCAAATTCTGAGTTTTAAATAGAGAGAGGGAGAGAATTTGTATCAAGCCTGGGAGATATTCAAATCTATGTTGCGGGATTGTCCTCATCATCACCAATCCAATGATCTGCTGGTGCATACTTTCATAGAGGGTTTGGAACCCCACACAAAAATCTTGCTAGACTCAGCAGCTGGGGGACAAGCATTGGAGAAAACTTATGAGGAGTTGTATACCTTGTAAAATCGTATTTCGCAGGGAAATCCGGAGTGGAATGCTGATTCGTCAAGAGGAGCAACAAGGAAGGCAGCAGGAGTCCTAGAAGTGGATGGTTTTACAGCTATCGCTGCACAGATAGCTGCTTTACAGAATCAACTCAACACCCACTTCAGTAACATGAGCATGAACCAGACTCAAGCCCCAGTGAATATAGTGCAGCAGATTTGGCGTGAAGTGTGCGGGAGTAGTGAACACTCAGCTGAGTGTTGTGGAGCAAATCCTAATTCGGTGAACTTTGTGGGGAATTTACAGAGAAACAACCACCTAAAGTATGGCAAAAACTACAATTCCAACTGGAGGAATCACCCGAATTTCTCTTGGGGTAGCAATAACAGTCAAGGGCACAGTTCGAGTCAAGGGGTGCAGAGAACTCAAGGAGGGTAGCAGAACTATCAATCACAATATAGAAGCAACAATGCACCTCCTCCACCACCATCACTCAGCATTGAGGAGATGTTCAAGACAATGATAGCTAACCAAGCTCAATTACAGGCTGACTACGTGAAATTGGCAGCCGAGGTAAAGAACAATCAGTTAGCTACAAAAGCGCTGAAGTACCAGTTTGGGCAATTTGTTGGAGCCCAAAACACCAGGCCTAGAGGAGGACTTCCGAGTGACATAAATCCCAACCCCAAGCAAGTGAATGTAGTGACCACAAGGAGTGGTTTGCAGCTTAAAGAGGTGGAACCAGAAAGATCACCTCAACAGTCGGGAGTAGCAGAAACTGAGAGGGAGCAAAGTGAAGAGAGGGGGAAGAAAAAGGAGGCTGAACCAGAAAGACCACCACCCCCGTTCCCTCAATGATTAAAGAAACACAAGGAGGAGGCGTGTTTCAAAAAGTTCATGGAGGTGCTTAAACGGGTACACATTAACTTACCTCTTGTTGATGTTTAGCAGGGAGTGCCGAAGTACGCAAAGTATATTAAGGACATCGTGGCGAACAAAAGTAGGTTAACTGAGTACGCTACGGTGGCTCTTACGGAGGAGTGCACTTCCTGGATACAAAATAGGTTGCCCACAAAGCTCAAGGACCCTGGGAGCTTTACCATACAAATTACAATTGGGTAGAGTATCCGAGCTCGCGGATTATGTGATTTGGGAGCGAGCATTAACTTGATGCCGTCATCGGTATTCAAGAAGTTGGGTCTAGGGAGTCCTAGACCAACAACAGTGATCTTGCAACTAGCAGATCGGTCCTTGGAAAGACCTGATGGCATTGTGGAGGATGTGCTGGTGCAAGTGGCTCCCTTATCTTCCCAGTAGATTTTGCCGTGCTGGATTTTGAGCCAGACACGAAAGTCCCATTTATTTTGGGGCGTCCTTTCTTGGCTACCGGGAAAGAACTTATTGATGTAGCTGCAGGGCAGCTAACCATGCGAGCACACGACAAGGTGGAGGTGTTTGATGTATACAAGGCCACCAAGCTCCCTGCTGTGTATGAGGAACTCTCGATGATCAATGTGATTAATCGAGCTGATGTTTTCCACAGAATTGAGTCACGGGAGTTATTGGGGAAACCACCGGAGCGATGTAAGAACTACTGGGATGAGGACGGTGGTCGAGAGAAAACGTCTGTCACCCTAGAGGATGACTGAGCTTAATGACGTCGAGCCCCGACGGTAAACCAGGCGCTGCACGGGAGGCAACCCGTGAAAATTTTTGTAATATTTTAATATATTTCATAGAAAAAAAAAAGAAAAGAAAAAAATGAGAAAAAAATAAAAATAAAAACAAAATTTGTATTTTAATTGAAACCTATAATTCTAACCAATTTCTTGTTGTGAGATGAATTTCAGGTTGACCGGAGGATAAATATGCAAAGGATCGCAAAGGAAAAATCAAGGTATGAATTATAATAAAAAGTGGCAAAACAGTGAGCCCACGCGATGGCTCCGTGTCACGGAGGAGGGCCTCCGCGTTACCCTCCATGAAACATTGAAGGTAAGTCTGGAATTTTTACAAATTCCAGAACACCTGTGCGATGGCTCCGTGTCACGGAGGGCATGCTCCGCGTTACTCTCCATGACATGTTGCAGTGTATTTCGCGACGGGTCACACCGGGTCGCCGGGTAACCCACACGAAATCTTCACTTTTTAACCCCGGATTCCCCTCATTTTTCCCATTTTTTCACCTCCTCTGCGACAAACACCCTAAAATCCCCCCTCCCCCAACGTGACACGGACTAGGAGCCTAATTTTATCAACTTTTCTTCGATATCATCAAATTTAAGGTATGTTTGTTAACTTCATCTCATTTCTTACCTTATTTTTTCGATTTTTAGCATAGAAAGTGAGGAATACTTTCCCTAAGTGTAAATTGAGCATGAATTCATGTAAATTATTGTTGATTGAAGCTCCTAGTATCATTGTGATGGTATGAACTCGATAAATACATGTGTGTAGCTAGGGTTAGAATTCAAAGATGAAGAAGTTAAAAATTGGGTTGAAATGTGAAATTCTTCTTAGTGTGTGCATGTTGAATGAAGTAAATGATGTCGTGCTTAACGTTAAGACGATTAAGGCGCGACGGATTGTCAGGTTAATGAAATTGTTGAAATTGCATAGAAATTGGAGGAATTGTATCGATTTTGTTGATAGAAATGTTTGCTAAGTGCTATGTGATGAAATGTGATCGATGGTAATGTTGTGGTTAGCTGTATGATGTCTGAGTAGTACATAGAATTTATACCGTCGAATTCTCTGAATGCACTAGGCATATTTGTTATGTTTTGTTTTTTTTTTAAATAAATATGATCTTGCCGTAATGTTGTGATTGTGGCTAAAGACTAAGTGTGGGGTAGCCTAGCTTAACCCAACCTTAGTCAAAGCTAATTTTAATTGGAATAACATTGGGACTATCTTTTGGGTTTGACAGGAAAGATGGCAAACAGGCAAGATAAAGGGAAGGGCGCATCTACATCGGGCACCGGAAGGAAAAGAATTAGACTAGGAACAGCAGTCCCAGCAGCACCAGCGGTTCCACGCGGCCAACGCCGTCAATATGGAACAAGATGGGTGATAGAGGAGGGGAAGAAATGGTACGCAAAGTACAAGGAAAGCAAATACTTCCCCGAAGAACACATTGCTAGGGAACCGTTGGCACAGGAGTTCCCCAGGATTGTCCACAGAATTGAGGCAGCAGGGCGGAACTTCATCTTTGAAGAGCCCAAGGAGTGCAACTTGCACCTGATTCGGGAATTCTACGCCAACTGGAACCCGACACTCAGAAGTTACACTATCAAGATAAGGGGGCAAATAGTCACTTTTGAGCCTCATCACCTTAACGCCATCTTGGGGGCGCGGGACACAGATGCCCATGTGCTTTGGCAGCTGAATATCACTCCACCGTACGCGGATATCAGACGCACTTTGTGTGGGGCCTGATCTACAGCACAGTGGAGCAGGCATAAGGAGAGGGGCTACCATTAGACTCTGCCCTACTCACAGATGAACAGGGAAGCCAGGATATGGCTAAAGATTGTTTGCTCCTGCCTGATCCCGGGGGTGCATATGACAGATGTCACCCAAGATCACGTGTGCTTGGTATACGCCCTAATGAAGGGGCTGGAGATCAATGTCGGGGTGGTGATTATTTCCGCCATGAAGAGAGCCCGTTTGCATCAAGGGCACAGGTACGGGTTTGGTGGATTACTGACCATGTTCCTGAGGGGCCTGGATATCAAGAGGAGGCCTTTGACTATATCCGCAGATGGAGAGACGGGCCTTAGATGTTACCAAAACTAAGGCACCCGACACCACTCACGGGCCAGTTCTCACACTAGCCGAGCGACATGCTAGAGATGATCAGTCCATGGCTCGCATGTTTGGGATGCAGATTCTCCAGCTGCGAATAGGCGGGAGGCCGGCAACAGAAGAGGAGCTGTGGCAGCTCGAGCTAGACTACCCTTTTGGCGAAAAAGCCAGGGCTCTATGTCGAGTGGGGCCAGCTTTTGCGGAGCCCACTAATGATGATGTCCCCACAGATGAGGAGACATGTCATGATGACTCTGACGTAGAGTCAGATGATGATGACGGGGGCAATTCAGACATGAGAGACGAGGCAGCGACACTTGACGAGGAAGTGGAATACTTTGATTAATCAGGGAGTTTCACCACCTACTTTCGTACTATGCTGAATTTTGTGAACACTTGGGACAGTGTTCGATTTAAGTGTGGGGTGGGAGTAGTTAGGTGTCGGTTGCTGTTGTTATTATTAATGTCTCTGTTCTGTTGTTGTGCTTGGATAAACTTGTGACCCTGCGATTTTTGTGTATGTCTGTATTGTAATTAAGGTGAAGCTATTGTGTGCTGTTGAATGTTGTTAGCTGGTTTTGTACATATTTTTGTTTTATCGAAATGATCGATATTTTTAAAATTTTTCATGAATTTTTCATTTTTTGGGTTTCTTGGCGTTTGTTTTCGGTTCTTTTATCGAGAATAGTCCAATTGAACCGAAGTCGTAATTAGTAACTATTCTCTATGATGGATGGATGACGACCTTCTTAAGGGAAATGTAGTCATTAGGAGTATATTTCTTTGTTCATTTTGTCCTTTTTAGTTTTTTTCTTTTGTTGGTTTGCATCCCAAAACCTGTAGTTACTTTATGGTTGCGATATTCTGGTTGTGTGTTGTACATGATATTTGAAATGCATAGGTGATTCATATGAAAGCATGCAACTTTGTAAATATGTTGAGATGCATAGGCCATAGAGTTTGACTCAGTGTGATTGAGGCTTAATGTTTGAATTCTTGTAATTAGCTGATTGAAGAGTCTGTGAATATGTCTTGAGTTGAGCATGTGAAATGAGGATATAGTGAGGTTTCGTTTCTTCCATGCTATTGTGAAGTGTCTAGAACTTGCCTGGTGTGTGTATGAAACAAAATGAAGGATGTGTATTGTAGGAAAGGATGTAGGCATTTCTTTGATTTAACCGAAAGTTTCTTTTTTTTCGTTATCATACCCACCTTGAATGTACATTCTAGTTAGCCCATTGAGCCTTTAGCCTATTATTTTTCTTTTGTCAAAAAGGTGTAAACCGATCTTAACCCCTTCTTTTCATTATCTGTGAATTTGATCCAAAACTCTTAAGCGCTCAAGAAAAGAAAATAATTTTCTCACAGTGTCAAGGAGTGAGAATGGTGAAAAGAAAAGAAAAAAGAAGAGTGATGAAAGGAAAGAAAAGGTTGAAGCTACACTCGTTATAAATTAAATATAATGAGGATGTATAAATAATGTTTGTTATTGAGTCAAGTGTGCTTAAAGATATGGGGTCAAAAATAAAGACAGACTTCAAGAATGGGAGGATGAAGGAAGAAACAATGCCCATGAGGTTGATGGGATGTATTGAAAAAGCGCTTAAGGATGCTAGTTGTTCTTATTGGTTAGCCCAGTATTTACTAGTTCCGTAGCTTACATTACAACCCGTTAAGTCCTACGTGATCTTACATCACACGTCCTTATATTAGTGGAGTAATACACTAAAGGCAAGTCTATGGTTCATGACATGAAGCATGTGAATTCCTTTGGGAGAGAGAGTGAAATTGTGTTTATATGCCCCTGCATGTAATGTCTTTGAGTTCAAAAAATTAAAAAGGGGGAAAAATTCTCTGGTGTTGTGAGGGCACATGCTTGGCGAGAGATTAAATTTCGTGTCAGATATCTTGATCAGCTGATTTGCATGAGTTTGCCGATGTCGAGAGTCGATTCTTGATGCTAGGAGGTCTTAATGTGTTGAAGGTCATTGTATTGATAAGACTATGCATGTTTTCTTGATGATTTGCTAGATTAAATAATCGGTATAACCATAGCTTGAATTGTCGATGACAAAGTAGCCAGGATGGGGTGTCAATTGCATGAGGTGTAAGATTATTGTTCGGGGATGAACAAGGATTTAAGTGTGGGGTAAGTGATCTTGGGAAAATTTATATGCCCAAGTGATACTCAAATGTGTCATTTTGCCTTGTTTATCTATCGATGTTTATACATTATCATGTGATTTGTAATAAAATGTGAATTTATACTAATCAACATGATTAGCGTTGTTTTGCAGGAAAAATATAAAGTTATAGAGCTATGATGCATGTTGGGAGAGATCGAAATTGGACTCGAAATCTAGCAAGGAAAAAAAGCACTTGAAGGCACGAATTAAAGGGGCTCCGCGATGGAGCCATGTCACGCTGCCATCGCGGATGCATTCTGCCTGGATGCTGAAATTGTGCCTATTTCCAATGGAGGTGCGCGTTGGGGCCGTGGCACGTTGGCCTAGCCCCGCATTGCACGCCGTGCCACGTTGGTCCTAAATACCTGGACGTCCGGATTCCAGTAAGGGTCCGCGTTGGTGGCGTGTCACGGAGGCAGTGCTCCGCGATGCACTCCGTGACACGTTGCTTGTTATTTCGGGAAAAATTCCCACTAGTATAAATAGAACACTTAGGTTCATTTTTAATTATTCTGACTTGGTGGAGCAAGAACGTGGGTTACAGGTAGTTGAGGGGACGAAATTGTCAGGGTTTTTTCTCTATCTCCTTCTTCTTTAATTCAATTGCTTGTATGTTTAACACTCATTTAACGATGTTTAATCCACAAATGAGTGGCTAATTCTTCTTCTTAATGAGGTTAAGAACAATTGTATTGAAATGTGATTATTGATAAATTGGTTTTTTTCATCTTTTCTTCCATGGTTGTTATATTGATTCTTGTTCTTACTGCATTAATATGTGGGCAACATTAATGTACATCTAAAAACCCGGTTTCACTCGAGAGAGCAAGAAATTGGAAAGTTGTGAATTGATAGGATATGATCTTTTCTTAGTTTGGGAAAATTGAGAATTGATTTACCTTCAGGATAGAAATATACCTGAAAGTTGTATTAGTCAATTAAGGAATCGATTTTGTATGCCTAGAACATGAATTTCGTTTTATCACAGAAATGTAGGTGTAACGTTCATGATTCTTAAGTTGGGTTAAATATGAGATTTTTAATCCATAGGCAATAATTCTTGACTAGCAACCGGAAGAAAGATTAACCAAATTGTATCGATAATTTATTTCTCTACATGTTCATTTAACCTCAGCATGCTCATACTTATAATTCAGACTCAAATTATATATTCGTTTTAGACTTAGTATAAAATTAGGAAACAAAATATCAACCTTTTCTTCACATTGTTGTCTGCAATTTAGAATTAAAGTTTATTGACACTTAAGTAGATTGTTACTTTAGTCCAGTCTCTGTGGGATCGATACTTGACTTAGTTGAGCGACTTTACTACTTGTTCGACCACGTGCACTTGCGTGTAGTTATATACTCAATAACCATCGAACAAGAGTATGCAAATCCACAAGCCAAACAGGGAATACATGTTGTATGACAAGAGAATGCTCCATTTTTCATTTAAAATGCCCAATTTCATTTATTTTCATGCCACAAAAAATTTTTTGGCGGTACCTCTCAAAAAAAGTTCCATAAAAGACTCAAAGAAAGACATGGGATTTTTCCTTTAAGAGAGTCTCCTCAAACTCTATCATTGGAAAATATCAAACCGGTTCGACAATCAAAAGAAAAGATAAAGAAAATGCTCCATGGGAAAGAACCATGGTATGAAGAAAATCCTTAGAGTTTGATTACTATCTACTATTTTCAAAGGTGACTATCAAAATATGGATCACAATGCAACATTTGGAAATTTAAGCAAGGACCCATTCATGCACTAATAATATTTCATTTCATTTCATTTTAAGACCGAGAAAGGCTTCCAACCCATCAATTAACAATCTCGACAAGGGAACAAAAAAATCATCACAAATAAGCCCAATAAGGGCACAACTTTATCAAAGATAAGCCCGACAAGGACACAAATTCATCAAAAAACCACAAAATTCAACCCGCCCCCAACTAATAATTTTATATTGTCCCAAATTTATGCATGAAAATTAAAAAGGGGAAAGGACTTCCTGTTGTGGTCACTCTTTATTGACTTCATCATCATCACCATCACTGGTTGCTTCATCCCGAACTTGGCCACACTCATCCCCATCATCCTCATCATCACTTAAGCCCTCAAACTAATCGTTGATAGGCCTCGAGCTGTGGAAGGGGCAGCCATAACTGCATCAAGAGCACTCATGTCGGTGCTTCCGTAGGTGTCCGACTCTTCCATTCCTGAACTTCAGCTCGAAGAGAGGTTAAAGCTCCTTCCACCACATCTACACGAGAACAAAGTTTGCTCAAGTTGCCCTTGACTGACTTCAACTCCTTCTTGACTCTTTTCATGATAATATCAGGGAGGCTCTTAGCTAGTCATTGGAGTTGGCTTTCATATGAGTGGGTCATTTCTGTGAGCTTTTGAGGACCACTAGGATGTGAGGTAGTGGGATGAGGTGCGGAGCCTCAAATTGATACACCTCTAGAAGCCTGACCCCATGTCTCAAAATGTAGCATGCTAAGATCGGGGGCAAAGGGGGTCGGCTCTGATCAAGGAGTGACGGGCTCCTCCGGATCCTCAAAGGCTTGCATTCGCTGCCTCTTGTTCTTAGGAGCATCAATATACCTTTTGTTAGCAACGGAGATCACATTGAAGGCAGAGCTAGGGTCTCATCCGGGAAAAAAGGGTACTCCTATTCTCAGGCAAAGCTGTGATATAAGCACAACGTATGGCAATGAATTTCTAGCTTGCCTTCCCTTTCTCCGCATTTGATTTTCCACTATCTCCCCAAAGTTGATAGGTACCCCTATCATAATACAATAGATAAGGATGGATTCTTCCAAATTCACCCGCTTTTCATTTTTGGAGGGCATGATTCACCACAAATGATGTCGAGCCAAAACTTAGCCTCAAAGTGTAGATCATGGAGAGATATCTCACCATCCATAGATGCCCATAGGGATGTGCCAGTGGCAAAGATTACAGCAATGACATTGAACTCATCCTCTTTGTTGGCAAGGTAAATCGAATACTCTATGCCCTCATCATTTCATCCTCCCAAAACAGCAAGTTTATGGCTGTTGGGGTGATGTTGACTTCAATACCTCCCACCAGCACTGGGGGTAGGCATGGAAAGTCCTCAACTTTATTGTTGTTTTTAATGCTTTCCTTCCTGGCCTGGTAAGAAGCATAGAACTTAGGTACAAAACTACTGTAGAAATCTGGGAGAGAGTTGGCGAAGACATGGCACTGGCGATCAGTGTATTGGATAGTGTTGTTGGGGAAGTCGCCCCTTAGCCCCGCCAAATCAAAAAATTTCTCCAAAGTGACGGAGCAGCCTTCACAAATAACATGGTGCCCCTTCATGTTGGGCACACAAAAGATCATAGCCTCTCTGGTATTGGCGAGGACTGAGGTAGCTTTGGCTTTCCCTTTGCTAGTTGCTCTTGAAGTGGTGATAGTCTTTCCCTTCTTGGGTCCTTAGATGAAAACATATTCTGCAAAAACTATGTTAGTGCAAAACGACTACATTACTTTTTGTGTTTTTGTATAAGGGAAAATAGAATAAAACAACAGTAATAAGAATTATCATCTATCCTAAACTAAAAAAAAGGAATTTTAACCAATGGATGACAAACAATTAGAATTTTCTAAATTGTGAAGCGCTGGTAGTACTGGCGAGACACCAAGGAAACTCATAAGGGGATCTGTGAAATGTTGATGGACTGCCGGTGCTTGGCAGAACACAGATAAATTTCAATGGTAATCGGGGACTCATCCATGAGTCGCCGATCACGATCTGCGAAGTGCCGAATGGAACACAGGTTCAAAGTAGTGCCCTGAAGCCGTTTCGCCTGAATCAACATTCCATCCGGCATTTCACCGGACCTAACCAGTGATTCACTGGTAGTCATCATTCCCAATGCCTCGAAAAAAGCAGGCACAAATATTACTCTCACAAACTCTTAGTCACACTATTTTAGCATTAACTACATATTATTTTCCCTTTAGAACGACGTCACCCACTCTATCATTGGGAAAATCAGGTATTATAAGCACACATGGGGTTACTCAGACTTCATCCCTAACTCAAAATATACACACTAAGGAACAAGCATTTTATCAAAGTCCAAACCCACGTTTGTACTCATATGATACCAGTACCCTCACATACTTAAGAAAAAAAAATAGCAAAGTATCATCTAGGACAACAAGAGTGTAATGGGGATACATGATTTAGGGTTATTTCAGAAGTCCCAATCTAAAAAAAATCATATTATGCCAATTGATAATTAAAAATAGAGTAAAAATGTCATACCAGATGAATTGGAAAGCACAAAGATGATGAGAATCAAGGTTAGCACAAGAAGCTTTACACACATTGTTCTTGTTGTAGTGAATGTGAGAATTGAGGAAATAATGAAGAAGATATGGGATGAAATGTGGGTTTTATATAAGAGAAGGTGTAAAGGGTATTGTTAGGTGAAAAGGTTGTTATAATGGTGGGAAGGTGGAAAGGTGGTGTACGGGGAAGGTGAAAAGGTGTAATGGGGAAGTGTGATGGTGGAAGAAAGGGGCTTATCAGAATCTGTAGGATTTGATCATTGTTTTTAAATTCTCAGTTGGGTCGATCCAAGGTTCAGTTAAAATCTTAAGAAAATTGAACTTACCCGCATTGGAGATTAACCGGTGGTCGCCGTTAGGAATCGATGATTCGCCGGTTCTACGACCGGTGCCCCATACATTTCCAATTAACTAGTTAACGACCGACTATTGACCGGTGACTTGCAGATTGTAACCCACGAGACACCGATTGGATCGCCGAGCACCCCCAAACTTTCATGTACACTTTATTTAGCTAACGATTCACTTTTGATTCGTGCTTTACTATCGGTGTTCCACCAGCGCGTTGCCAGTCTCCTCTCTTCTTTCCCCTTTTTCTGTTCATGACCTACGTCAGATTGGCATTTTTCATGTTGTCACTGGCATTTTTTCGGCCTAACGCTATGCCTGCCTTGTTTTTCTTTTCTATTCTTTATGTATCTAAGGTACCTATAAAGTCAAAAACAACAAACATCAAAATGCTCAAAATAAAACACTTGGGTTGCCTCCCAAGGAGCGCTTTAGTTAACGTCATGGCCCAATGTATTTCTCATTCATATTCCATTTTCTGGAGGATCATCCTCCGACTCGTCCTCTTCTATATCAACTTCTCCATTTTCACTTTCATCATTCCACACTCCAAATACCTTACATTCGTCAAGAGGTTCAACGGTTTGGCATACTTTAAAGGGAACCTCTTCACCTCCCACATGGAACTTGAGCTCACCTAGCTCTACATCTACCAAGGCTCTGCCTGTGGAGATCAATGGTCTCCCTAAGATGATTGGGACTTCTACATCCATCTCACAATCTAGAACCACTAAGTCAGCTGGTAGAATAAACTTATCTACCCTCACCAACACATCCTCCAAAACACCCACCGATTTTTTTATGCAGCGATCAGCCATTAACAATCTCATCAAGGTAGGTTTGGTGTGGCCAAGCCCCAAATTCTTGAAGATTATGAGAGGCATCAATTTTATACTTGCCTCTAGATCACAAAGGGCTTTCTTGAACACACACAACCCATATGGTGCGAGGAATTATGAAGGCTCCCGGATCCTCACGTTTCGAGGCAAGGTTGCTCATCATCATGGCACTACAATAATGTGTTGTCTCTCTGGTGCCCACATCCACTACCTTCTTCTTCTTCAACAGCTCTTTCATAAACATTGCATATCCGAGCATTTGATGTAAAGCATCCACCAACGGTATATTTATGGACAATTTGCTGAAAATATCTATAAACTTACTGAACTGATTAGTCTTTTTCTTTTTGCTTAACCCTTTTGGATAAGGAGTTGGAACTCTTAGTTCTTTCTCATTATCACTTGAGACCTTTATGCCCGCATCTCCTTCCTCATCATTTAAAGGAGTTTCATCAACATCTCTTTCACCATGATCCTCTACATCGTCATAGCCATGTGGTGCTTGTTGTATCTCATACGATTCTTTCAAATCACTTTCTGTTGGGGAAACAATATTCTTGGGCTTAACACCCACATCTCCCAATATCGTGCCACTCCTATCTTGCTACTCGTAGTAACAATAGCCATGCATTGATTATCCTTTTTGGGATTTGGTATTGTATTACTAAAGAATGTTCCCTTTATCTAGGGATTCATTTGAGAAGATAAGTGGTTCATTTGGGCCTCTAAATGCTTGATAGAAGCCTAGTGTGAACTTACTATTTGGTGGCAAGGTAAAACACCTCCCTTTTAAGTTCTTTGGCCCTGCTATACATTGAATCAACTTTCTTGAGAATCTTCACAACATTTCTTCAATTTTTGAGTTCCCTACATCACACACACCCTATTTGGATTGGGCACTCTCAGCTATAGGAGGAGGAACATATGGATTTGTACTTCTATGATAGCAGTCTCCCTCACAGTTTTTCTATCTATTACCCCATCTCTCATTCTGATCAGGCCACCCTTGTGCGTCACGATTCCTCCAACATTGGTTCTCTTCCCTTGGGAACCAAGGGCCTTGATTAGTCCCTTGGTATCCATGTCGAGAACCCCCCCCCCCCCCATTTTATTTTCCATATATTGGAACTCCTCCTCGTACCTTGGAGGTGAAGACTCTCCCTCAAAATGCATTGGACATGCATTCCCACAGTATTTACACCTTTAGGCCTGGCTCCCATCACATGTTTAGTCATTAACTCTAGCTGAGTCATCATTTAGGAAAGATTTTCATCTCGCTCTTCCTCTTTCTTTCTCATTTCAGTTCTTAGCAAACCTAGCACTAACATCATATGAAGATATAATCATCTCCCTTGTATGCCACGCCCTTCGTCTTCGTCACCCTATCCAAAAGGGCTTTAGCTAGACCATACATTTTGTCCATGATTGATCCTCTATCTAAGTTATTGGCAATTGATTTATTGATGGAGTCAAAGGCTCGATAAAAGATTTGAAGTAGCACTCAATTGGGAAGGCCATGGTTCGGACAAGCAGACACCTTTTTCTTAAACCTCAACCATGCTTCATGCAAAAGTTCACCTTCCTCATGCCTAATGTTTGTAATATTATCCTTGAGTTCCAAAATCCTTGAAAGAGGGAAAAGTCAACCTAATAGTGCTTCTATCAACTCTTGCCAGGAGGTGATGCATCCCGGAGGCAACTCTTCTAACCACATAGTTGCTTTCCCGTTAATGAGAATGGGAAGAGCCTCAACCTAATAAACTCTTAGCTTATATTAGTTGCATTAAAAGGTTGGAAAATCTCGAGGAATTTCCATAAATGGTGGTTGCATCCTCACTCGGTTTACCCCCAAAGAGCCCTTTCATCTTCAACAGGTGTAATATCATACTAGTGACGTGGAACACCGCATTTCTTACCATAGCTGGTAGGCAAATGGCACCTACGACATCAGGTATAATGGGGTTATCTTCTTCATGTTCCATGTTTTCTTCCACCAAACTATCACCCGCTTTCGAATGATGGCTCATATGAATACATCCTAAATGACCAACAACAAGAAAACCATCAAAACAAATAAGAGGCTTAATCAGTTCAATTAACAAACAACTCAAGGATATGAAGTGCTATTCCCCAGCAACAACACTATTTTTGATAACACTCAAATTAAAATCCTCGTTTATAGAGAATTTAATAGATCGTTGTATCAAAACAAATAACCCGCTGGGTGTCAGGATCTAATCTCACACAGAATAGAGAATGATTTACAAAAAAGTTGTTTAGTGAATTGAATTGATTCACATATAAACAAAGAAAATGTAAAAGTAAATTTGGGGGAAATGAATGTAATAATATAGTGGACTCTAAAATCAGTTAATCAAGAGAGCAAGATAACAAAAATTGAGAAACAATAATGAGCAAAGGCTACAGGTGTGGCGTAGATGGGATGTCAATAAAATCGGGAATTGCTAGACAATTAAATTATTACTAACATGTGTAAATAACCTTGGAAAAAGATGGAGCCCGATGTTTTTCAATCACGACTATTTATCCTTACGTCCTTCCAAACCTCGATGTACAAGTCGAGTATTCCAATATGGTTTAGGTTAGGGGCTAAGCTATTTCAACCCATCATCCTATAAAGGGATTAGGATCATGGGTTTTGGCTATTTCTATCCCAACCCCACATAATCAAATCTCAATTCACTATTAAATTCTCCCAAATTACTTAATTCTTCTTTTCTCAAGCCAAAATCAAGTAAGAAAACAACATCAATATTTTCAACTATGAGCAATTAACTATAATTTGAGAAGAATTCAACAGATTTACACTAATTAAGTAATAACAAGACTAATCTAGCAATACTCAATAAAATCAAACAACCATCAACACACACCTCTAGCTATAGATTTAGCTACTCATAATTGAGAAACACAAGAGCATATTTATCAATAAACTCAACAATTTCATAATTAAGAGTAAGCAAAATCAAGATCAAAATATTCCTACAATGGTGGTTATACCTTGATAAAGAAGATGAAGATGAAAAAGTAATATTCAAAATAATTCGTCTCTTCTCCAATAAAGTTCTCTCCCTTTCAAAAGTAATAGAAATATTCAATGATATGTTCAGAGTACTTTATTCTAGAATATGTATAAAACTAGGTCATAAAATTCTCCTCTTTTTCAAAGGTTGGACATTTTTGCCCTTTTCAGGCATCTTTCACTTGAGATGGAGCCAGCGGTTTGCCGGTGTCAATCTGCGGACAATCGATTTATTGAAGCCGTGTCTAGTGATGTACAAGGAAGTTCGTCTTTGGGAACCGGTGGTTCATCGGATGCGACTCTGCGAGCCGCCGGCTGCATTTTTTCTTCACTCAAGTAGGAATCTACAGTCAGTTGGCATTTTGCTAGTGTCCTGTAGTAGAGCACCAATTTTCACCTGAATTTCCTCCTTTTTGCTAAATGTAATGCTCCCTCTCTTCAAATCAGATACCTACAACATCCAAAGGAAAAAGAGCATAATATCCACTAAAAGACTTGAAAACTAAGCTAAAGTTCATGCTTAAGAGCTAGTGAGTTGGTAATTACTAACTCATCATGAATGCATACTATGAAGGTCGGGGCATGGCAGATGATGTTTTAGCTGATTCTCCCTCCGGTTGTGTCACAGCCACACCAATGTAGATGGAGTAAATGTATGAATTAGGGAGGCCTGGTAAACCAACTCTCTTCCCATGGCTTCTCTGGCTGGCTTAGTGGATGTTTTCGTGGCCCTTGCATTTTGACCATTAGGCCTGAACACCTCAGGAATTGGTTTTTCAAGCTTCAATTCATATATGGATTCATCTTTTGATTTTTCTAAGTCGTACTTCTTTGTAGAAAGGTCTCCACATTGATTCCAGCCAATATGGGGACAAGGGCATCTCTGCATAGCCGGGTGATTAAGCATGGAAAGGGAAGTGGTGTGGATAACTTCACCGCTCAATTATTCATCTCTTCATCGATAATTGCTCCCATGTACAATGGGAACCCCGACATCAAGCTCTCTTTGAGTACCACTCTATCTTTAGCCAAAGTGTTATCTCTCCCTATTTGGAATAGTCGAAGTCGAACCACTGCCCACCAAAAAATTCCTACAAATGTCATTGTGAACATTACTATTCTTTCATTGGTGTTCACTATCCATGAGGGTTGTCAATTCGTTAAGACCTATACCAACCAACCATACTAATTATGCCACTCTCTCATCTGGTATTCAAATTCGCCAATATTCACCAATGGTATAATGTCTGTCCTATAGAGCATTCTATTTATGGTTTCTGCTGAAATATCTACCATCTCTCCTCGGACTAGTATGCTTTTCTGCATTAGCACTTCCGATGGTTTCTGCCCCTTTTTGCAAAGACCCTCTAGAACAGCTATGTAGTTCACATAGAATTCGCAAACCATGGTAGGGTAGTAATGACCTGGTGCTTCGCTCATTCATCCCAGGCCATAGAACTTGTACTTGGCCTCAATATGTAGGTACGCGGGCAACTCAGAGTCAATGATCCCACTTCCTCCACAGTGCTACATTTGAGATGTCCTCCTGTTATGGTAGTGAGTCCCTTTTGGAAGTGTTTTTCAGCCCCTTTCACTTTCCAGCGTAGACTGCCTCTGAACCCTGGCATTTTTTCCTTTATGATGTCTCCCCTTATTAGCTTAGTGTCTTCTACAAGGTTGCTAGAAGCTTCATTGCCACTCTGTACATCTGAATCAGCCATTACTGCTTGAACTAGATTTGCTTGCTGAAGAATCATTTCCCCTCTTGAGACTGCGGATTTGCAGCTTGTTGTCTAGCAGCGGATCTTGTTGGGTAGCTTGGTGATGGTCCATTAATTTAAACCTCTTGCACTTCCTTTTCACAATCAGTGTTTTCATCTCAGAGGTGGTGCGTATTGTTGGCTTTGTCACTCCTCTTTTTTGCACAACCTCTAGTAGGTAGAAACTTAGGTGGCATGGTTTCCTGCAAAAAGTTGAGCTATTAGTGTCTAAGTTAATCTAAGAAAAGCATGAGACAAATAAGGTGGTTAACTGAACCTAATAATCAAATGACAACTTGGTTGACGGTCCATCACATAAGGGACATCCCGTCATTTCCACCGCCAAGCTAAACCAGTGTTTTCTAAAATTCACAAAAATGTGACAGTGCTATATGATGGTCCATCACTAGCTCCGTCTCTCCTAATCTAGTTGCATCCCATAAAAATCCATAGATGACAATAAATGTGATGTTCAATCATATTAATGATGGACTGTCACTTCCTTCGTCAGATGTGATATTCGCTCAATTCTAGGCTGACAATACTGACGATGATTCGTCGGTCAATTGACAGCCGATCATTTATCCCGACCAGCAACTATTGTGCACAACAAGGTTGAATACTCAAGCTTCCCAACACTTTTCATCCCTAGACCAAAACAATCCAAAAGAGAACATAAAAATTGGATATTTCCCTCAGAAATATTTCCATTTAATCCATAATAGGGCACAACCATTAACAAATATAAAGGGCTCTAACCGATACAACAACTTAGCATATATTCAAAATAAAAATCCTAGGGCTACACACTTTTCAAAAATATTCAATATGACTAACTTCTTGCGAAGGTTATGTCTGGTTGCATTCATAACATTAATGTGATTATGCACCTCACACACCATAAATAAGAGTGAAATAAAAATGACATATCTCTGAGCTTCAGACATAATATTCATAGAAATTACAGTAGGTTCAGTGCACCACATTTCACCAAACACCACAATTTGAGTGAGGATTGATTGGGAATAGAAGGGATCAGGAGCTAGGCGTGATCTAGGGTATGTGAAGAAATCACAGGTACGAAAAGAAGTGGGAAGAGTAAAAATGAAATAAAAAGAACCAAAATTTAAATAGTTAGGGTACTGGAGAGTGACATTGGACCAGATCTGGGTTAACAAGGTTAGGTTGGGTCGGGTAGGGCTTTTTAGGAATTTACATACCTGCACAAGTGACAGGGCAAGTGACGGTCCGTTGATCATACGGTGTTCAATCAACTTTCCTGTCATGTTAACATTACTGATGCCTTCAGTTATCTGCCCGTGATGAAGGTATTGACGGTCCGTCATTGGGTTAACACCATGTAAGATACGTCGTCAACCTTATCTAGATCCCATGTTTTTGTGATTTCATTTGATGATCGAATTGACGGCTTTTCAAACATCTAATGTTTCATTAATTCAGTCGTTGAGCTTATCCAGAATACCTATTATTTTCTATTGTCTTGACGGCTCACAGTGACGGCTCATCAATTTTCTAACGATCTGTCAATTACAGTAGTCACCAGCTTCAGGAATATATGTATCTACACACTTAACACCCCTCCCAAAAAAACACAATATCAAAATCAAACGAGAATGATATACAAAATATAAAAAATCGCGGGCGCCTCCCAAGAGGCACCTGATTTAACGTTGCATCATGAATCAAGTACCTTGATTACTCAGACTTCATCAAGGTACACCAGTTCCAACACTTTCACCTCCTCGGGTACTCAGTGCTACATCTTTACACATTGGCCATTCACATTGAAGTGTTCCCCTTTTTGGTTTTCAAGCTCAATATCTACAGATAGGAATACCTATGTCACTTTGAACGGGCTAGACCATTTGGATTAGAGTTTTCCCAAAAACAGCTGGAGTCTAGAGTTGAACAACAACACAAGTGATGTCTCCCAAACTACACCTCACAATTGAGATATAAAGCAGTCGATGTCAATTATAGAACCAAACTAGAGGTTGAGGTCGATCCCACAGGTAATACGATAAGAGCTTAAGTTAATGCGAATAACTGCTACTATTGAGTTACTTATTTCCTACAGGGGGAAAGTAATAGAATAATAAACAAAAGTTAAACTGTTGAATGCTTAGATCAAATTCAGTTTGTATTCAATTAACGACTTGACTAGGACTGTGTTCTCGGAGATTTCATAACAACAAGACTTGTACACTAGTGATCTATTCCGGTGTTTAACATGCAATATCGGTAAGTTAGGTTCACCTAAATGGTTGGTCCCCTATTTAGATGATTATCACCATGCAACATGATCCATATACAGGTGTACTTTATTGACCCTTACCCTTAATATCAGATTAGCTATCCCTGGACAAGTTCAAGCTATTAGATGAGGGTTGATAGCCTCAAATATCCATTGTTAATCCCTTTTCCCATTCATTACCTCCTTCGTTCGGTAAGTAAGAATAAGCAAAGTCCTAACATTTGCAACCGTCAAGAATCAATCAAAACGAAGGGAAAAACAATACATGCATTAAACCCCATTCAAGAATCACTAAGTATTTAACATATGTGTGTTAATTCATCTTGGTTCCCACAACCCTAGTTATGGGTTTAGATACTCATGCTTGTATGATCATAATCACAAAATTTTGAATAAATCATAATTGCAACTTACAAATTATCGTAGAAGAAAAATTTAGTAGATTGAATAAAACTCCAAAGTTGATGAATAAAGTCCAATGCTTCTTTTGATTCTTAAATTCAACAACAATATTATAAACCTTATTTCTTGACTTAAGAATAATCATACAACACCAAAATCCTATGTAAAAAATAGTAATAATCTTCTTCTCTCTGAAAATAAACCTAAATAGGTTATTTATAGCTCCAAGAAAACATTTTCCTAACTAAAACTGGAAACCAGGTTGGCAGTGGCCACGAGCTTGGTGACGATTCGTTGGGACCTCTAACGAGTCATGCCTTGCTAAAAATAATCATTCTCAGCATCGTACCCAATTGTGGAAACGGGTCACCTAACGAATCATTGTGCCTAGGCACAAGTCATTGGGCCCCTCATGGTCTAACTCTTTCGAAACAACGGTGCACCTTACAGTTGGTTCCAGTGATCTGCCAATGAGTCGTTCAGTCAACTAACGACTCGTTATGTCTTTCATCAATTCCACTGGTTACTTTGTTTAGACTTTCTCTCTCAGTCTTCACAACGGACTTCATGACTCGTTACCAGATGTAATGAGTCATTCCCTCAACCCGTCAGGTACACTGTCTCTCCTTCATCAAACTTCAATAATTGCCCACTCTTTCAACCACGAGTCGTGCTTCTTGACAACACCTCGTGAAGTGCATGGCAGTCACCCTTTCAGTTGTTTTCAGCTTTAGTTTTCCCTGTCGACTTCCGAACCTATTTTTCTGCAACATTAAACACAAAACACATCATACCTATATAAACATACCCAGAATGTGCATAATTTCTTGGTTTTAAGCGTCGAAAGTGTCGTAAAAGCACAGCACATCAACTAGATTTCAGGGGATAAACTCCCACTTTTCAATCCTCCGGTCATGATACATCTTCATCTTTTCCTTGTACAAAGCAGCTCTCTTATATACCTATAGACAGAACTCATCCATCTCATTAATCTGATCTAGCCTCAGTTGTGCAGCCTCGCTCCAACTCAAGTTGAGCTTCTTTAGTGCCCACAGAGCTTTATGTTCCAACTCAACTGGTAAATGACAAGCTTTCCCAAACACTAACTAATATGGAGACATCCCAATAGATGTTCTCAATGCTGTTTCGTATGCTCATAATGCATAATCAAGTTTTCGAGACAAATCTATTTAGTTAGCATTCACTATTATGGATAGAATGTCCTTAATCTCCCGTTTTAATACCTCTGCTTGCCCACTAGACTGCGGATGGTAGAGGGTGGATAATTTGTGTTTCTTAACTCCATACTTTGCTGGAAAAGCACTAAGAACTTTGTTGCAAAAATGAGAGCCCCCAACGCTGATGATCGTTCTCAGAGTTCCAAACATTGAGAAAATGTTCTTCCTCAGGAAATTTGACATACTTTTTCCATTATTATCTACCAATGCCATAGCTTCTACCCACTTTGAGACATAGTCAACCTCTACTAAAATGTACTTCAGGCTACATGAGCTCACAAATGAACCCATGAAGTCTATGCCCCATATATCAAACAGCTCCACATCCAAAATAGGGGTCATAGGTAACTCATGCCTTCGAGATATTTCACCCTGTCTTTGGCATTGATCACATTCTTTCACAAATTCATGGGCATCCTGATGTATCGTAGTTCAGTAGTATCGACATTGCAAAAATTTTTGGGTTGTCTAAAAACCCCATGGTGCCCTCTAATAGGAGATGAATGGCATGCCTCCAAGATACTTAACATTTCTGCTTTTGGAACACAACTCCATATTAGATTATCAGCACAAACTCAAAATAAGTACAACTCTTCCCAAAAGTATTTTTTCACATCATGAAGGAACTTTTTTCATTGGTGGAAAGTAATTCTTCTAGCATCATACCACTAACAATGTAATTGGCGAAGTCAGCAGACCATGGAATGAGATCGACTGCTGCTTCTAATACCTATTCATCAGGGAAGGAGTCATCAATATCCTCATCATTTGTTACCCTCCCCTCATCTTCAAGTCAGGAAAAGTGATCCGCTACTTGATATTCACATCCTTTACAGTCCTTGACTTCAAAGTCAAATTCTTACAAAAGAAGTACCCATCTTGTTAGCCTTGGATTGGCATCTTTCTTTGCGATGAGATATCTCAAGGCGGCATTATCAGTGTGCACAATAACTTTGGTGCCAAGCAATAAGGCCCTGGAATTCTCCAAGGCATATACCATCACCAGCAGCTCCTGCTCTGTCACTTTGTAGTTCTTTTGTACCCTATTCAATGCTTTAGTAGCATAATAGATGGAGTGGAACATCTTGTCTTCCTTCTGCCCCAATACAACTCCGAAAGCAAACCCACTAGCATCACACATCACTTCAATGGGTTGTGACCAATCTGGTCCAACTAATATTGGGGCAACCACTATTTAGCCTTCAAGTTCTGAAAATCCTTCAGGCATTCCTCATCAAACACAAATTTGGTATTGTCACGACCCAAACGTACACCCGAATTGTAGACACGGGACAAGGAGCCCCGAGAGACCCCAAGTCGACCCATGACATGAGCATACATCTAATTCAATCACATGAGCGGAAGACTTAACGTAAAGAATGTAATCATAACATAACATAAGGGAAAAACTAGTGCAACACTTATACAATGTGGGGGAATACAATGTGTAGTTTGATAAGCCTCTAAACATGAAAGACAGATTGATGGGACAACTCCACAACTAATACGACAACCATAAACTGAAAGAAATGACATAGAGTGTGAACATGTAGCCGTTGGAACATGAGGACTCACCAAGTCCGCTAAGAGCAAATTTGAATCTATCTACGAGTGATGATGAGTTTGTGAGATGATACAACATAGAAGGTATGCAGTCAGTACATGGAATGTACTAAGTATGCAAGGTAAGTAAAACGGACATTTAAAACATATATGAAATTTATAAATGATCATAAGAGTAGGATGTCATGCTCGTATTGTAAATCATAATAACTTATCATACGTCTCAAGGTTTTCAAAAAATTCGTAACATTACATAATCATAATAATAATAGAAGCAATTTACTTAACATGACTTACGCCAACATACAAAATCATAACATGCATAAATCATGAGGAACAGTGGGAGATTCTTTTAACTGACATACCGTATATGAGCACACATGAAGCCTAACTTGTAACCCTACTCGGGAGGGTGTTCGTACCTTGCCAAGGGTAGAACCATGAAGGGCGTGATTACACATGAAAAAGGGCCATTTGGGCCAGGGACAAACATGAAAGGGTCCCAACATACTATCACGACCCGAGAGTACACCCGGATCGTAGACACAGAACAAGGAGCCCCGAAGACTCTGAGTCAACCCATGGATTGAGCATATATCTAATCCATTCACATAAGGCGGAAAGCTTAACTTAATAATCATGCACTAGCTGAAAATCTTAACAAGAGGTGTAAGAAACAACAACACAAGATCCAAACATAAACAACTGAATACTACACATAGGTCTGAAAGCCTATAATCATAATAGATGGGTTGAAGGGTAAAGACCCCAAATAACTCCAACATTCTGGAAACAAAAGGTAAATAAAGTCCGAACAAGAAGCCCTAAAATCATAAGGACTTACCACTGGAAGTTGAGAGCAGAACTGAGTGTAAGCTACGTATGATGCTGAACCTGTGAACCGGATCTTGAAAATATGTGGGTAAGTTCTTGGAAGGTACTAAGTATGTAAGATATGCAAGACAATGCTTAAAATCATGAAATTATAGGAGTGGAGACATCATGATAATAAAAAAATAGAAATCATAAGTATATTGTAAGGCTCAAGATTTTCCAAAATATTCGTAAACCTGTCATAGTCATAACATGAGGAAAAACAGTTCACAAAACATAACTTGAGCCAAAAGAACATAATCATACATGCATTACAATAATGAGGAACAGTGGGAGATTTCTATATCCGACTTACCCCATACGAGCACACATGGAGCCCGACTTGTAAGCCTAGTTGGGAGGCCGTCCATACCTTGCAAGGTGTATGAACCATGAAAGATGTGATATCATTCATGAAGACCCCGTAGGGCATAGGTATCAGACACTGAGGTATTCCCAAACATAACCTATTGTGGCACGTAGTTTTGAGATTTGGGGCGTAACCTAGGCCCCGAACCTACTTGGTATTAAGTACTACTCCCAAAACATGCAACATGCTCATAAAATTCATACATGACATGCATGGCTAGTTAAATCATGACAATCATAACATGCTTGAGAATTTGTGATACTATCCATGGAAATGGGGGCCCTTGGTTCAGCGAAAATCATAGTTCATGAATCATAAGCGATGTGTGGGCATTGCCCATAATTTCAATCATACTTGAAATGCTTAAATTTAAGGAAAACATGATCATAATAACATGAGTATTTGAAAACATGCTTAAAATTAAAAGTTTCATATCATGCTTTAGAAATCAACAAAATCATGAATTTCACTAAAAACCCCATGATTTAGTGTACATGTGCTTTTAGGAATTAAATCATTAAGTATTGAAGAAAATAAGTGAAAACAGCCCAACAATTCATACCCATGATTTTAGACATACTTCAACATGTTCATCTTGGTTTTTTTTAGGAAACATGCATTTGGGTTATGACCCATCAAAACTGATAGTATTTAACATTGAATTAGGGAGAACTTGGGCATAGGTAGGGACTAACTACCCATTCAAAACCCCATATAACTAGAATTACTTGATTCTTACCTCCTTTGAAAAGCCCTGGTTGGAATCTTGAAGAACTTCAAGAAGACACTTGAATCCCTTTCCTCTTCCCTCTCTACTCTTACAGGTATCAAAAAGAGGTTTATCATGGATGATTTCCCTTAAAAGACCCTGTCCCGACCCCAAAATAACGTAGTTTAGGTCTTAGGAGCGTAGGAAATTACGAGAAGGCCCTCACTAATTCATAGGAAATAACTGCCAGGTGACCCTAACGGGTGACCTGACGACTCGTCGGGACGAGCAACGACTCATTGCGTCACCCGTCAAGTACACTAGATACCAGGTCGACTAGGATCGCAACGACTGACCTAACGATTCGTCCTAGTGACCACGACTCGTTACGCCCTTTTGTCAAGCACACTGCCTCATCTCCACTAAAATTCCATGGGCTTGCTCACGGCTCACCTCACGAGTCATGGGACTGGATACGACTTGTGGGGTCCCATCCATTAGGTACACTGGTCAAACCTCCCAAGTAACTCTTAACCTCACCCCACGGGAGACCTGACGACTCGTGGTGGCTGACCACGAGTCGTTCCAATGCTCGTGGGGACCTCAACTCCTCCGCTCAGTTCGACCTTCCCACGAGCCACCTGACGACTCGTGGGGTCTCCTCACGAGTCGTCTAATGACTCATTCTGCACTGCTGCATATTTTCCATATTTTTCCCGTTTGACTCCCCGGTCTGATCGTTGGATTTTCGAGGTATAACAATATCTCCCCCTTGGGAACATTCGACCTCGACTGTTAAAAACATGTAGAAAACTCTGAATCAAACAATCACCATATGCAAATACTGATCATTTATGCCAAAAAATTAGCGGAAAGACTACCCACGAAACGAATTACATAGCTGGACTGAATTCAGAAATCACATACATATATCATATGATAAAACAAACTTGCACGCATGAACGGGACATGCAAAATTGAATAGAGGTTTAGGGAAAAAATTGATACCTCAAATTGAAACTGAGCTGGTAGGGAACAAATGAGGGTATTTAGCTATCATATTTGCTTCAACTTCCCACGTAGCTCCCTCGACATGCGGATTTCTCCATAACACCTTTACTGAAGCTACTTCCTTGTTCCTCACTCTTTGAACCTGATGATCCAAGATTGCAATGGGAATTTCCTCATAACTGAGGCTATCCTTCACACCTACACTTTCCACATGAACCACTAGAGCTGGATCTCCCAAGAACTTTTTCAAGAGCGATACATGAAATATGGGATGAACTGAAGCTGACTCTGAAGGTAACTCTAACTCATAGGCTACTTTACCTACTCGTCTCACAATCTGATATGGGCCAATATAGCGGGGGCTAAGTTTTCCTTTCTTTCCAAATCTCATTACGCCCTTCATGGGAGATACCTTCAGAAACACCCAATCATCGACCTCGAACTCAAGCTCTCTTCTTCTTACATCCGCATAAGACTTTTGGCGACTTTGAGCCGTTTTCAGCCTTCCTCTTATTAATTAAACTTTCTCCATAGCCTCATGGACTGAATCTGGACCCACTAAGGAAGCCTCACCAACTTCAAACCAGCCAATAGGTGATGTACACCTTCGCCAGTAGAGAGCATCGAACGGTGCCATTTGGATGCTTGAGTGATAGCTGTTTATGTAGGCAAACTCAATAAGAGGTAAATGCTCATCCCAACTACCCTTGAAGTCAATAACACAAGATCTAAACATTTCATCATGGGTCTGGATAGTCCGCTCCACCTGACCATCTGTTTGCGGATGAAATGACGTGCTGAGCTTGACCTGGATACTAAGTCGCTTTTGGAACGATCTCCAGAACTCAGAGGTGACTAGGTGCCTCTATCTGATATAATGGACAAGGGCACCCCATGCAATCTAACTAGATCTCAGATGTATAACATAGAATAATCTTCTACTGAATCGGTGTTTTTAATTGGTAAGAACTAAGCAGCATTGGTCAACCTGTCGACCACTACCCAAATAGAGTCATACTGCCTTCGAGTGCGGGGCAAACCAGTTATAAAGTCCATGTTGATTTCTTCCCACTTCTAGGTAGGAATGCTGATATCATGAAGTACACCCCTTGGTCTCTAATGCTTGACTTTCACTTTTTGGTAATTCGGGCACTTGGCTACGAATTCTGCAATATCCCTCTTTATCCCATTCCACCAGTAGATTTCCCGTAAGGCATGATACATTTTGGTGGCACCTAGATGGATAGAATATCTAGATCCATGAGCCTCATGCAACATCCGACTCCTCAAATCCCCCATGTTCGGAACACATAAGCGACCCTGGTAAAGAAGCACACCATCTCCCCCTTTGGAGAAGACTTCTACTTTCTGACTTTGAACAGCTTCTTTTAACTTTACCAATGTCGGATCTTCATCTTGTTTAGCCTTCACCTCCGCTACCAAGGACGATTCTAACCCGTTCTAGACTACTACGTTGAACCAACTAATCTAACTACCAACCATGCCAGTAGATGCACCTTCTTCACCAGCTCTCTCTATTCTTCACTCACATGCGACACACTCTCCATAGAGAGTCTACTATGGGCATCCGCTACCATGTTGGCCCTACCCCAGTGGTAAAGGACACTCATGTCATAATGTTTAAGTAGCTCCAACCACCTCCGTTGCCGAAGATTGAGATCCCACTACGTGAACACGTATTGTAATCTTTTGTGGTCAGTGAATACATCTACATGAACCCCATAAAAGTAGTGTTGCCACATCTTCAAAGAAAACACCACCGCCGCCAACTCAAGATCATGGATCAGGTAATTCTTCTCATGAATTTTTAGACTTCTGGAAGCATATGCTACGACTTTCCCGTGTTGCATCAATACACATCCTAGCCTGACTATCGAAGCATCACAGTATACAAAAAAGCCATTAGAGCCCTTCGGTAAAGTCAACACCACTGTTGAAGTGAGTCTGGCCTTCAATACATGGAAGCTCTTCTCACAAGCCTCCGACCATTAGAACTTCACCTTTTTCTGAGTCAATCTTGTTAGTGGGGATGCAAGGGATGAGAAACCATCTAAGGACCTTCGATAGTAACCCTCTAAGCCTAAAAAGCTCCTGATCTCCGAAGGGTTTATCTGTCTGGGCCAGTTCTTTACCGCCTCTATTTTCTTGGAGTCCACCCTAATACCTTGGCTTGACACTACATGTCCCAAGAATGCAACGTAATTCAGCTAGAACTCACATTTTCCAAACTTGGCATATAGCTGGTTATCCTTGAGGGTCTGAACTGCTCCCCTCAAATGTGCAGCATGCTCCTCCTATCTCTTGGAGTATATTAACATGTCGTCAATGAACACGATCACGAACAAGTACAGATATGCCTTGAATACCCTATTCATCATGTCCTTGAAAGCTACAGGGGAATTGGTTAGTCCAAAATACATAACAACAAATTCATAATGGCCCTACTGAGTCCTGAAAGTAGTCTTTGGGATGTCTCACTCCCGAACCGTGAGCTGGAGATACCCAGACCTGAGGTCTATCATGGAGAAACATTTGGCAACCTGAAGCTGGTCGAATCGGTCAGCAATCCTGGGTAAAGGGTACCTATTCTTGATGGTGACCTTGTTGAACTACCTATAGTCAATACACATCCGGAGAGAACCATCTTTCTTCCGGACGAACAACACTAGGGCACCGCATGGGGATTTACTTGGTCTAATGAAACCCATATCCAGTAAATCCTTCAACTGCTCCTTTAACTCTTTTAGGTCGACTGGGGCCATTCGGTAGGGAGGAATTGATATGGGTTGTGTGTCGGGTAAAAGATCAATCTCAAAATCAATCTCCCTCTAAGGAGGAGCACCTAGTAGTTCACCTAAAAATACCTCAGGATATTCACATACCACAAGGACTGACAGAATGGTTGAGGTCCTGGACGTGACATCCTTAACCCTAACCAAATGGTAAATACAACCCTTGGAAATCATTTTCCTGGCCTTGAGATAGGAGATAAAGCGACCTACAAGGATCGCTGAGCTACCCTCCATTCTAAAATTGGTTCACACGAAAATCGAAACTCCACTGCTCGGGTTCAATATTTAACAAAAGCAAAACATGCAAACAACCAATTCATGCCGAAAATAATTTCAAAATTAGTCATAGCCAATTCCACTAAGTCTACGAAGGTAACCTTATGTGATACAGTAATGGTGCAACCTTTATATACCCGCCTCGCTATGACTGAATCCCCAATTGGAGTAGACACAAAAAACGATTCTGACAAAGTTTCAGGAAAGACTCCAAAGTTACTAGCAATGTAAGGTGTCACAAAAGACAGTGTAGCTCCCCGATCTAACAAAGAATAAGCATCAATATGAAAGAATCACAACATACCCATGACCACATCTGGAGAAGTCTCCTTCTCCTGTGAGAGCCAAGTGCATAAAATCAATTCTGGAACTGACTTACAGCTGGACCAGTCGAAGTACCCTGTTGAGTAGGACGTGCCGTTGGAGCTACTGAACTAGCTGCTCGAGTGCGGGATCGACCGGCCCCTGACCTGGCTGCAGGGCAATTCCTGAGCTTGTGTCCAGGTTTTCCATACCCGAAGCAAGCATCTGAGCCCACCAAACACTTTGCTGGGTAGTTCTTGCCACAACTAGCACAAGATAGGAAGGTGCGCTCTGTGCGCATGCTACTCTGACCCCTCAAACCTGAGGCCCTGATCCTCTGACCGTCTCAAGGTCTGGATGGGGCACTAGCTGAAATGGTGCTGGTGTAATAGGTCTGTGCTGGGACTGCTAGTCAGGCCCACCTTCTAACCTCGACTGGGAGGACTTGTAGCTATCAGTTCTGAACCTCTTGGCCTCTCTCTGCTTCATATGAGCTGCCTCCATCTACTGGGCATAAATACCTATCCGTGGGTAGTCCATATCCTAATGAAGCATTGTTGTTCTGCAGTCCTTGTCCAGATACTCAGCTACTACCTGCACGAATCTTCTCACCCGCACCCTCTGGTCCATCACTAACTCAGAGGCATACTTTGACAGGCAAGTGAACTCAAGTGAATATTCCAACACCGTCATCTTTCCCAATTTGAGATTAACAAACTCAGCTTCTTTCAATTCCCTCATCTCTCGAGGGAAGAACCTGTCGAGAAAGGCCATATGGAACTCGTCCTAGCTGATAGGGCCTGCTTCCGTTGCCCGACTGCCCTTCCATTGCTTGAACCAAATATAGGATGCCTCCTTAAGCTAATAAGAGGCCAAATCAACACACTTCTCATTTGTCGCTCCCATAACCTAAGTGACCTTCAATATCCCTTCAATGAACTCGTGTGTATCCTCGTCCACCTTTGCCCCTGTGAACTTGGGAGAGTTCATCCTTAGAAAGACCCTAATCCAGGCTGCCGCTGCATTGCCGTTTTATGGATCATGCACAATAGCTTGCTGGTTGACCTGAGCGGTCAAGTCCTGCGTCAATATTTGAATAGTTGCCCAAAACTCAACGCGGGCAACTGCGGCTCCGAAACAGGTGGGGCTTGTTGTCGCCCATTGTCGTGGACACCCTCGTGGCCTTTATCATTTTTGTTCCTCCTTCCGTTCGTCCTCCTGGGAGCAATAATTTTCTGCAATCGCAAATAGCACTAGTTAGAAGGATGGAGAGGTTTTCACCGCACGACATCAATCATGAAAGGAGGGGAAATTTCCTACAATGTTTAGTAGCCTCTTCGTCATAAGTGTGGCGCGCTTCACATCCATAAAAAAGACTCTACATAACGCGGCTTTCAGACTCGCTAGTACACATCTAACCCTATGGCCTGATACCAAGTATGTCACCATCCGAGAGTACACCTAGATCGTAGACACAGGACTAGGAGTCATGAAGACTCCAAGTCAACCCATGGCATGAGCATATATCTAATCCATTCACATAAGGTGGAAAGCCTAACTTAATAATTATGCACTAGCTGAAAATCGTAACAAGAGGTGTAAGAAACAACAATACAAGATCCAAACATAAACGGCTAAATACTACACATAGGTCTGAAAGCCTTTAATCATAATAGAAGGGTTGAAGGGGCAAAACCCCAACTAACTCCAAAATTCTGGAAACAAAAGGTAAATAATGTCCAAACAAGAAGCCCTTGAATCATGAGAACTCACCACTGGAAACTGAGAGCAGAACTGAGCGCAAGCTAGGTACGATGTTGAACCTATGAACTGGATCCTGAAAATATGTGGGTCAGTACTTGTAAGGTACTGAGTATGTAAGGTATGCAGGATAATGCTTAAAATCATGAAAGTTATAGGAGTGGGGACATCATGATCATAAAAAAACTGATATCATAAGTATATTATAAGGCTCAAGATTTTCCAAAATATTCGTAAACCTGTCATAGTCATAACATGAGGGAAAATAGTTCATAAAACATAACTTGATCCAAAAGAACATAATCATACATGCTTTACAACTATGAGGAACAGTGGGAGATTTCTATAACCGACATACCCCATACTAGCAATGGAGCCCGACTTGTAAGCCTAGTCGAGAGGCCTTCCATACCTTTCCAGGGGTATGAACCATGAAAGGCATGATATCACTCATGAAGACCCCGTAGGGCATAGCGAACAGACACTGAGGCAGTCCCAAACATAACCTATGATGGCACGTAGTTCTGAGATTCGGGGCATAATCTAGACCCTGAACCTACTCAGTGTTAAGTACTACTCCCAAAACATGCAACATGCTCATAAAATTCATACATGACATGCATGGCTAGTTAAATCATGATAATCATAACATGCTTGAGAATTCATGATATTAGCCATGGAAATAGGGGCCTTTGGTTCGGTCAAAATCATAGTTAATGAATCATAAGTGACATGTAGGCATTGCCCATAATTTCAGTCATACTTGAAATGCTTAAAATTAAGGAAAACATGATCATAATAACATGAGTAATTGAAAACATGCTGAAAATTCAAATGTTCATATCATGCTTTAGAAATCACCAAAATCATGAATTTCACTAAAAATCCCATGATTTAGGGTACATGTGCTTTTAGCAATTAAATCATCAAGTATTGAATAAAATAAGTTAAAACAACCGAACAATTCACACCCATGATTTTAGACATACTTCAACATGTTCATATGGGTTTTTTAGGAAACATGCATTTGGGTTATGAACCATCATAATTGATAGCTTTTAACATAGAATAGGGAGAACTTGGGCATGGGTAGGGACTAACTACCCGTTCAAAACCCCACATACCTAGAATTACTTGATTCTTAACTCCTTTGAAAAGCCCTAGGTGGAATCTTGAAGAACTTGAAGAAGACACTTGAATCCCATTCCTCTTCCCTCTCTTCTTTTACAAGTATAAAAATGAGGTTTATCATGGATTATTTCCTTGAAAAGACCCTGTCCCGACACCAAAACGACATAGTTTAGGTCTTAGGAGCATAGGAAATTATGAAAAGGCCCTCACTAATTCGCGAGAAATAACTGCTAGGTGACCCTAACGGGTGACCTGATGACTCGTCAGGACGGGCAACGATTCGTCGCGTCGCCCGTCAAGTACACTAGATACCAAGTCGACTAGGCTCGCAACAGGGGACCTAACGATTCGTCCCTAGTGACCACGACTCGTTATGCCCTTCCGTCAAGCACACTGCCTCATCTCCACTAAAATTCCATGGGCTTTCTCATGGATTACCTCACGAGTCGTTGGGACTGGACACGACTCGTGGGGTCCTATCCGTTAGGTACACTGGTCAAACTTTCCAAGTAACACTTAACCTCACCGCACGGGAGACCTGATGAGTCGTAGTGGCTGACCACGAGTCGTTCCCACGCCCATGGGGACCTCAACTCCTCAGCTTAGTCCGACCTTCCTACGAGCCACCTGAAAACTCGTGGGGTCTACTCACAAATCGTCTAACGACTCGTTTTGCACTGCTACAACATTTTCTATATTTTTCCCGTTTGACTCCTAGGTCTAATCCTTGGGTTCCCAGGGTATAACACATACCCACGGTGGTACGTAGTTCATGAGATTCGGGGCTTAATCTGAGCTCCAAACCTACTCGGTGTTCGATACTAGTCCCAAAATATATATACTGCTCGTGGTATAATATGCATGAATTCATGGGCTAGTTAAGTCATGATAATCATAAACATGCTTAAACATATGTGATCTAGCCATAACATGAGGCCCGTGAGTCGGCCAAAAACATAATCCATAAATCATAGGTTTCATGCATACTTGTAGATCATACATATAACTTGAAAATTATCAAATCATGATGGGTATTAGAATAAATTCGTATTTCAAAACATAAATCATGCTGGGCTTTTAAATATCAACAATGGGAATAGTAGATCATAAATTGATTCATCATGGGAGATGCATAATAAAGCTTAATTATTTAGAAAATCGAAATCAACAATATTATAATCAATTTAAATCACAAAAGATGATCAAAATTCGTAGATTATGATAATATTTCAAAATCACAAAACCCACAATTAAATCATTTGAATTTTTATAAATACTTTACAAAACCCCATGAGTTTTTGATAAATTTTAAGTAAAATCATAGAGTAGGAGCATGGGTGTGGAAGAATTCACCCATTGATGACCATACATCCATGGGATAGCTGATTCTCAACTTTCCTAGATTGCCCAAGAAGAAATTGAGGAAGAACACCTTGAAATCACCTAGATCACCCTTCTATCACCTTACCAAACCTTTCCATGCATGAATGAGGACTTTCTAGTCTATTCCCTCTTAAACCACCCTTTCTGATGTTAAAACAATGGAGTATAGGCCTTAGAAATTTTGGAATTATGAAAAAACACTAACTTAAATCACAGAATTTTTTTGACTGCCAGTCCCCATGGGGGACTGGACGACTCGTCGCCAGGGACCACGACTCATGGCCTTGAGTCATCAGGTAAACTGCTAGAATTCACCTAAGGACCCCATGAAGGACGCCACGAATCGTGGGGGGTGACCACGACTCGTGGTCACCATCCATGGTCCACACTACCCAACCAAGCTTCGGGGACCCCACGAGGGACCCCATGAATCGTGGTGGCTGACCACGACTTGTGGTCACCACCCGTGGTCCCTACTGCCTCATATCCCTGGCCATGCATTGTATCCTCGCCACGGGTGACCTTACGAGTTGTGAGGTCTTAATAAGACTCGTGGTCACCCCCATGGCCTCCCAAAACTCTTTCAATCCCAGCCTGACCATGAGTCACTTCACGATTCGTGGTCCTACCTAACAAGCCACCTCACGAACCATCTTGTGACCTGGTGCGAATTTTCAATTTTTCTCCGTTTTGTCTCCTGGTTCTGATACTTGGCTTCCCGAGGTATAACAGGTATCTTTCTCCAGTATCTTGCACAATGGACTAGCTATTTTTGAGAAGTCCTTTATGAATCTTTGGTAAAATCCTGTATGGCCCGATAAACTTCTCACAACCTTCATAGAAATTGGTGGAGGAGACTTCTCAATTACCTCAATCTTTGCCCTATCAACTTCTAGACCCTTTTCTGATATCTTGTGACCTAACACAATGCCTTCTTTCACCATAAAAAGGCATTTCTCCCAATTCAATACCAATTTTGCTTCCTCATATCACTCTAAGGCTTTGCTAAGATTGGCCAAGCAGTCTCCAAAGGTGTCACCAATGACTGAGAAGTTGTCCATAAAAGCTTCTAAGGTATCTTCCACCATATCAGAGAAACTTGACATCATACACCTATGAAACCTTCAGGTGCATTACATAATCTTAATGGCATGCGTCGGAAAGCAAAGGTCCCATAAGAACAAGTGAAAGTTGTCTTCTTCTTATCCTCTGGTGTGATTGATATTTGATTATACCCAGAATAACCATCTAAGAAGTGATACCACCCTATACCTGCCAACCTATCCAGCATTTTATCCATGAATGACATTGGGAAATGATTTTTATGTTTACATGAGTTCAACTTCCGATAGACCATTCAGATATGCTAGCCCGTAACTGGTCTCAATGAAATCAACTCATTCGACTCATTTGCCACCACTGTCATGCCTCCATTTTTGGGGACACAAATGCACCAAACTCATATGACACCTACGTTTAGCAATTTAATTATCTGTTTTTTACCACCTCTTGCATTGGTGGATTGAGCCTACATTAATGTTCTCTGCTTGGGAAATAGTTTTCCTCCAGCTGAATTTTATGAGTATGTAACTCTGGGGTAATCCAGATAATGTCAGCAATTGTCCATCTGATTTCCCTCTTATATTATTTTTTTGCACAACAACTTGAGCTTTTACCTACCATTCGACTAGATCGGCTGCCATGATGACTGGGAGTGTAGTTATCTCCCAAGAACACATACTGTAGATGACTAGGTAATGCTTTCAACTCCAATACTGGAGTTTCTTCAATAGATAGCTTCGCTGGAGGAGTGGGTCTGTTCTTTAAATCCAAATCAAACTTCTTTAGAGTGTAAGAATACGACCCCATCCCTATTTCTGCATTTACCATCTCTTCATACTCCTGAATATGATCATCAGCAAAAATCATCATTACTGCAGCAAAAAGGTCAACTACATAGTTCTCTTCTCCGGGTGATTCAATTATCTCTTCTTCGATAACATCAATAACGGAGACCACACTCACGTGTCTCAGCAGTTTCATGGACTTACATAGATTGAAACTTATCTTTTCGTTGTTCAGTTTGATCTTAAACTCTCCACTCTCCATATCCATCAATGCTCTTCCAATTTCTAAGAATGGCCTACCCAAGATGAAAGGAACTTCAAAATCCACATTGAAGTCCAAGATTACAAAATCTGCAGGAAATATAAAATGTTCCACCTTAACCAGAACATCATACAGAATACCCATGAGCTTCTTAACTGATTGGTCTGCCATTAACAATCTCATAATAGTTGGTTTGGGGGCTCCAAAGGTTAACTGTCTGTATATAGTCAGCGGCATCAAGTAGATGTTGGCACCCAAAATACAAGGCTTTGGTGATGTTAAGGCTCCAATTGTGCATAGAATTGTGAATGCAGCTAGATCCTCCTCCTTCTGAACCAATGAATGTGAAGACATCACACTGCAATGATGAATGTTGTTTGCTGGTTCATAGCTAACAGTTCTCTTCTTTGTGACCAAGTCCTTCATGAACTTGGCATAACCCAGTATCTGTTCAAGGGCTTCTACCAATGGGATGTTTACTGATAATTGCTTCAACATGGAGATGAACTTGTGGAATTTACCATCTTCCACCTTCTTTTTTAGCCTCTAGGGGAATAGAGGTGGAAGTCTCGGAATTTGAATCAAAGGTGTAAGCATCCCCCTTTCCTTTTTCTTGACCTTCACCCCTTAATTGCTCTCTGCAACTTCTAGTCATAGAGGTTCAACTGGATTCAGCATCTCCCTTTCATCCTCAACTATGGGTTCTGTTTTTGAAACTAACTCCTTAATTTTCATTGTGCTGATCGGAGTAGTCTTAGACAATTTCTTGCCACTTCTTGTTGTAATAGACATGCATTGGCTATCCTTTCTAGGAATTTTCACTGTATCACTTAGAAATGTTCCACTTTTCCTCTAATTAAGGGCTACAGACATTTGCCCCATTTGGTACTCCAGCTGTGTAATGGTAGTTGAGTGTGAGTCTATAAGCTGAATCATATTGGAGAAGTTACTCTTCATCAAATTAACTCCCGAGTCAGCAGATTCGACTGTTTGCAGTACTTTGGCTAACATTTCCTCCACCTTTGAACTTCCTACATCATTGTTGCTCCTCTTTCGATTTCCTAGGGGCACATACATTCCCACTGCATAGGAGTTACTAGATACTTCAGAGTCTCTAGTGTGCCAAGCCCTATTGGTCTTAGTGACTCTATCCAATACAGTTGCTGCTTTAGTGTAGGTTCGGGACATGAATGACCCTCTAGTCACTGTATCAGCAATCGACTTACTTTTCAAATTTAGGGACCTATTAAAAGTCTCTATCATATGTTCATCAAAAAACTTATGGTTGGGGCACTGCTTGAGTTTCTTATATAATCATAGCCATGCCTCATGCAATGCCTTGCTAGGTAGCTACCTGAAATTGTTGATTTCATCTCTCGGTTGCAACATTCTAGAGGGAGGAATGAATTTCTCCCGGAAGGCATCTTTCAGCTCTCTCTAGTTCATAATTGAGTCATGGGGCAACTTATTCTGCCATATTGTTGCCTCCCAAGATAGAGAGAATGGAAAAAATCTCAATCGAATATCATTCTAACTAACCCTGATAGTTTGAAAGGATTTTCAAATGCCCATATAGTTCATTAGATGTAGAGTTAGGTCATCACCAGCTACTCCTCGAAACAATCCTTTCAAGTTCATTAATTGGATCATGGTGCTTGTAATGTTGAACTTTTCTCCTAGAGCTAATGGGGGAGGGATCATGGCCCCAGTGGCACCAACTCCATCCAAATCAACATAATCATCGTCTTCATAATCAAATGGAATTGTCGGACAATGCTACTCCCTAGCTCACTGAGGCTAGTGATGATATCTAGGGGCCACATTCTCTGCATTTTGCTCATTTGCTCATTCCTATCAACATCGTCATTCTCATTGTTAGCAGCATATTGATTATTACCCCTGGCTTGAGCATTAGCACGTCGTTGTAACCTTTCTGCTTCACACTCTTGTGCATTTATAGCTCACCTGAAAGTTCTCTCTAACTCAGGATTATAAGGAGTTAATGGTTCACCTCAGCTTCAAGTATTTGGCATGCACAACATGTATCCTGTATCGAAACAAACAACAAATAAAAATAAAGTATGGAAATAAGACTAAAAATCAAATAAGCACACTTGACTCAATCTAAACCTGCATTACCCGACTACGATGCCAAAATTTGATACACCCAAATTACATCTCTATGATATGAAGTATAATGCAGTCGATGTCAAATATAGAATCCAACAAGGTTGGGTTGAATCGCACAGGGAATATGATGAAATCAAGTCTTATGCGGTTATTTACTTTTAATCAAATATTTCCATAATATTGGGAGTTTGGGAATTAAGTTTCACTCCATCATTTGTCAAATAAAATAAGTACTAACTTCGATTGATTATGATTGAACTCAAGAAGAAATAACCTAGGGTTGTGATCATCATGGCTTTCCTAACAATGTTCGGTGAATGACCCCAGGGGACTCATTTAATGTGTGTGGGTTGCTAACTTGGTTTTCCTATCCAAACGTTTCTCAACCTATTTAGACAGGTATCACATGTATCTTCTCAAACTAAGAGTGATAATAACAGAGTTACAAAAATTAACGTAGGTTGATTAATCTTATTACAGTATTAATCATCAATCAACTATACACGCCTTGAATCCCCAGTACTAATCCCTTTTCTTCAAGATTTATACTCCTTACTCAAGCATGTCAAATCTGGGGCTCTTTCTCATGTTTTCAACCATTAGACATCATTCAGCATGAAGACATTAGTAATACATACAATTACAATTGATTAGCCCCTGTATCATTCACCTTCAGTATGTCAGTCCACCTTGAATAACACAACCCTAGTAATGAATCTTAGCAACACATTGTCATTTCATTCACAACCATAACATTCATACAGGAAGGTTTAATTTACAATGAAGAGATGAAAACTTGATTGTGGTTCCAAAAACTCAGTAATATTTATTTTATGATTCTCTCAAAAGTATCGTTCTTTTTTTTTTCTCAAAGTACCGCTACAATCGTTCCTCTCTCAAAAAATATCAGATGCAAAAAATAGACCTAGCAACTACTATTTATAGCCTAAAATAATCAAAAAACTATACTGAAAATTGAGGTCCCACTCTTGTAATACCTCAAAAACCCTAAGATCAGACCCGGGAGTTGAAATGGTGAAAATAGAAATTTCTGCACCAGGTCACAGGATGAGACATTCCATGACCCATAAGGAACACCACGAGTCGTTAAGTGACACATGGGGAATGGTTTGGACTTGGTTGAAAATTTGGGATTTGAGATGACCACGGATGTGACCACGAGTCGTCTAGTGATCCATGGTCAAGAGGTGCTTGGAGGATAGGAAATTTGGGCAGTCTGGATGATGAATTGGTCATCATGAGTCCTTGGGCACACCACGAGTTGTGGTATCCCTCTTGGTGATCCTCAGAAGGAAGATGACCAGTGTAAGGAACGAGAGGTTCACCACGAGTCGTGGTCCATGCCACAAGTCGTCTAGTCCCTCATTGGGACTGGCAGTGTGTTTTTCCCTGTGAATTTATTAAGGGGTTTCCGTAATTCTTAAGTTCCCAAGGCCTAAAAAATGTCATTTTAAGCTTAGTTAGGATTGTGTTAAGAGGGTTTACCTCATTCTAAATCACTCCTCTCCATGCATGCAAGACTAGAATGTTCTTAGGGGTGATCAAGGCTAAAATCCATCTATTCTCCTTCAATTTCCTTTGGGTATTCAAGGAAGAGTGTAAGATCAAGTTACCTAGGTATGTAAGTCTATGAATGAGAGTTCCTTTCACCCTTATGCCCTAAACTCTTCTCAAATTCCATTGATTTCAAATTCTAGAATTCAAGTTTCATGATCTATGATGTTTATTCTTTTCTCGTGAAATTTTCTATGATCTATTGATGGGTCGATCCCTTTCATGTATCAAATCATGTTTCATGATATATGGGCAGAATTTAATAACTATTTTTATTATTAAATTATAGTTTCAAATATTAATTAAAGTATGCCAAATTATGCATGTTCTATGAAAAGTCAAGTTACGATTTCACTATGATCTTGAGCTTAATTCGCTCAAATATGATTTATGCTTTTTGATTTGATTTCTAAAGTATTTACCATGGATTTATGTAATGTCAAGTTTATACATGTTTTACAAGTATGCATGGATTCCATGATTGACGGATTTATGACTCTTGGTCAATTCATGGGCCATTGTTCATGGTTAATCATGCATTTTAAATGGGGATCAATAATGTTATTATTTATTTGGCCATGAACTTCATGAATGATTTTATGATTACTATATAAGCCCTGATATGAATATTTTTTGAAGTAGTGTCTACCTTCGAGTAGCCAGGCATTCAAAGGACTACGCCGTTGTCTCAGAACTACATGCCATCATAGGTTTAAATATATCCAAATGTTAATGGATCCCCTTTTAGTGATATCACATACTGCACATCCCTTGCCTGGAAGGCCCGGGATGGCTCCGCACACTTAAGTGAAATAGCTGGAGCATCATGTAAGGCTCTATCATGATAATGTTGGTTATGACGAATCCTCCCATTGTTCCTCATGACTTATGCATGGTTATTTTTATGTTACTTTGGCTCAAGTTATGTTAATGAAGCTTTTCTCCCATTATTATAATTATTACTGATTTATGAATGTTTTGAAAACCTTGAGCCCAGATGTTTACATTATGATATTTATGTTATGATCATTTTGTCCCACTCTTATAAAATCTTATGTATTTTAATTGTCTGTTTTTTTATTTACCTTGCATACTAAATACATTTCAAGTGTTGACCGCATACTCTATGTTGTATCATTTCATGATACAGGTCTGAGTGATCAGTCTCAACAACACCATTAGCCCCTGCTTCCCTCTCTGACTTGTCCAACTAGTGTTGGTGAGTCCTCATCCTTTGAGGACATTTACTCATTTGCAGTTGTTATTTTCCTCTTAATTTCAAACTTTGTTGAGCTAGTTAGGGGTGCTGTCTTAGCAGCTCATCTGTTATGTTAAAGTCTTTCAGAAGTTATGTAGAAATCAGCTTGTCATTATTGATTCAGTACTAGCTTGATATAAATATATGTACGCAGATTTTTGCTATGTTGATTATGTTGATCTTCCATTTTATTATGTTGAGTTAAATGTTATGTTCATGCCATGGGTCGACATGGAGCCTCTCCGGGTTCCTTGTCCCGTGTCTTGATCCGGGCCTATGTTCGGGTCATGACAAACTTTGTATAAGAGCATTACGTTTTGAAGTGTTCTAGGGTGTCAAAGTAGAGCTAAGTAGAACCTTTTTCATGGGTGTGAAGTATGCCACACTTATGACGAAGAGGCTACGAGACATTTAGGAAATGTTCCCTTCTTTCATAATTCTACCTCGTGCTATGAGTTCAACTATCTCTATTCCTCTAACCTGTGTTATACGCGTGTGCAAAAACATGTCTCCTCAAAGAAACAATAGGAGTCAGCCAACCCCACCAACTCCAATGTGTCCTATGTTCGGGGAGGTTACAGATGCAGAACTCTGGGCCCCTTTCAGAGTGTTGATACGGTCCATGATCACCCATCCTAACCAGTAGACTATCGCATTAGTGAACCCTATCGGGGAGGCGACAGCCACTAGGGTTCAAGAACTCATGAAGAGGAGTCCATCTAAGATTGGTGATTCGAATATGGTTGGAGAGTTTAAGGGATAAGAAAGGAGGAACTAAAAGGCCCAGGACCGAAAACCTTGAGAGTTCCCAGCAAGAGTCAAGTAGTGGGAGTCACTCTCAATCCAACAGAGTTTTTTAGCTCAGGTTTAAGGAAACAAGCCCCGGGTAAGGGAAATAACTCATCCAGTTTGTGGGCAGTGTGGGAAGAACCACATAGGAATGTGCTTGGCGGGTTTAGATGTTTGCTTCTATTGTGGTCGTCCTGATCATAAACACACAGATTGCCCTCAGCCAAGTGATACGGCTAAAGATGCTATGCCCCGGGCCCCCCTTCAGCAGCCCCGTCCAGTTGGCCAGCTTGCCAATGGTATGATAGGAACCACCCGGGGAAATGTTTGATTGGCAGGGATGCTTGTTTTGGGTGCAGAAAGCCCATACATAAACTCAAGGATTGTACTTCATCTAGACCAAGTGACGGTGGAGCTCGTGCCCCAACTATCAAATCAGCAACTTACCCATCTCAATAAGGCAGGTTACTTACTTGGTGTGGCGGTTAATTCCAGATATAGTCACAGGTATGTCATGAGCCTTTCAGGTTAATCCTCATAGGTTGTTAGGCCTAGGAACCACATAGTAAAAGTATAAGAAGTCCTTTTTTTACATTCCAGTATGAGGCTTGTCTGGTAGATAGTGGTAAATGATTTAAGTATGAAATCTTCAGCAATAGCATTGGAGGTGAATGGGAAATCTGTAGCTAGTGATATTAGTGTAACCTTAATAAAGGATCTTAGAGCCTTGGAATGATGGCCTTAAACTAAGGGGGAGATGGTAAGTGAAGGAACAAGTCAATTCTTAAGTTTTCTAGTAAGGAAGTTCTAGAAATAGTATCTAGGGGTAGTTAACCCATTCTCGTTTAGATGTATCCCTTATGTTTCGCTCGATGTTACACTCAACTCATGCTTATGTTCAGAACCCTAAGATGATAGCTAACCCCATCAGTCAGCGATCCCTATATTACTCCATGACTCCATAAAAAAATTCAGCTTCATGTCATGACCCTCGTTATGTATGTGAACTCATGTCTCTCAGCATGCTTAGCTCTATGAACTCAGTCCTTAAGAACTCAAGTATATGCCCAGCTTAGATTTCTTGAATGATTGGTTCTCATGATTTCCTTACTCTAAGCCATATGAATATTCCCTCATGATGGAAATGATGGTTAAAATGGGTACATTCAGGGTAACTCCCTATCCCTTCCATAGGTGCCGGCAAGTGGAAGTCTAGGAAGAGCAGTTGTTAGCCAAATCGGGGAGTGTAATAACCCACATTGTAATTTTATGATTGTTGGTCCAAATCCCTTGGTTGAACCTTTCCGTAGATTTACTTTGATATTCATGACTTATGGAGATAGATGACACTGTTCCCGAGATGATCCAATAAAGATTGGGTGAGATTTTTGGTTTTTGGAATGTTTGAGGTTTGAGGGGTTTGACCAAAATCAACATTTCAGTTTAATGAGCTCGAATTTGGATTCTAAAAGCTCTGTTGGTTCCTAATGGTGATTTATGACTTAGTTGGGTATTTCGCATGGATCTCGAGGTGATGCGGGAGTGATTTGAACCTTTGATTTAATTTATGAGCTTTGAGGAAGCTAAGTTTGACCACAGTCAACTTTCGAACTAAACGACCTTATATTAGTGATTGGATGATTCCCTTCTGACTCAGTTTCATCTTAAGGTACCCTTTTCCTCCTTAGTAGTCTATTCAGTTTCATGTTCAGCTCATGTGCCCTAATTTCTTTCATGTCAATGAATGTATGCTCAGTATTTGAGTATGATCATTGCATTTATGTACTTTTAAATATATTTTCCCATATTTAAGGATGAATATTCCCAAGGGGGAGCTATTGTATTACCTCGAAAACCCTAAGATCATACCTGAGAGTTGAAATGGTGAAAACAGAAATTTCTGCACGAGGTTACAAGACGGGCCGTCCCATGACACGTTAGGAACACCACGAGTTGTTAACTCACTTGTGGGGAAAGGTTTGGACTTGGTTAAAAATTTTGGATTTGAGGTGACCACAGGTGTGACCATGAGTTGTGGTCAACACCACGAGTCATCTAGTGATTTGTGGTTAAGGGGTGCTTGGAGGATTGGAAATTTAGGCAATGTGGATGACGACTTGGTCACCACGAGTTGTTAGGCACAGCACGAGTCGTGGTGTCCCTCGTGGTGACCCTCAGAAGGCAGATGACCAGTGTAAGTAACAAGAGGTTGACCACGTGTCGTGGTCTAAGCCACGAGTCGTCCAGTCCCTCGTTGGGAGCGACAATGTTTTTTCCCTATGAATTTATTAAGGGCTTTTCTGTTATTCCTATGTTCCTAAGGCCTAGACTATGTTATTATAAGCTTATTTAGGATTGTGTTAAGAGGTTTTATCTCATTCAAAATCACTCCTCTCCATACATGCTAGACTAAAATGTTCTTAGTGGTGATCAAGGCTAAAATCCATCAATTCTCCTTCAATTTCCTCTAGGTACTCAAGGAAGAGTGTAAGATCAAGTTAACCAGGTATGTGAGGCTATGAATGATAGTTCCTTTCACTCTCATTCCCTAACCGCTTATCAAATTCCATGGATTTCAAATTCTAGAATTCAAGTTTCATGATATATGAGGTTTATTCCAATTCTTGTGAAATTCTCTATGATCTATCGATGGGTCAATCCCTCTCATGTGTTAAATCATGTTATATGATCTATGGGAAGAATTTATAACTATTTTGATTATTAAATTATAGTTTCAAAATTTTAATTAAACTATTCCCAATTACGGATGTTCTATGAAAAGTAAAGTTATGATTTCACTATGATCTTGATCTTAATTAGACCAAATATGATTTATGATTTATGATTTGATTTCTCTCAAGTACTTATCATGGATTTATGTAATGTCAAGTTTATACATGTTTTACAAGTATGCATGGATTTCATGATTGACGGATTTATGACTCTAGTCCAATTCATGGGCCCTTGTTCATGGCTAATCATGTATTTTAAATGGGGATCAATGATGTTATTATTTATTTGGCGATGAACTTCATGAATGATTTTATGATTACTATATAAGCCCTGATGTGCATATTTTTTGAAGTAGTGTCTAGCACTGAGTAGCCAGGCGTTCAAAGGACTACGTCGGTGTCTCAGAACTACGTGCCTCCGTAGGTTTATATATATTCAAATGTTAATGGACCCCCTTTTCATGATATCACATACTACACGTCCCTTTCCTAGAAGTCTATGACAGCTTTGCCCACTTGAGTGAGATAGTTGGGGCATCATGTAAGCCTCTATCATTACGCTATCGGTTATGACGAGTCCTCCCATTGTTTCTCATTATTTATGTATGGTTATTTTTATGTTACTTTGGCTCAAGTTATGTTAATGAAAATTTTCTCCCATGATTATGATTATTACTGATTTATGAATGTTTTTAAAACCTTGAGCCCATATGTTTACATTATGATATTTACGTTATTATCACGTTGTTCGACTCTTATGAAATCTTATGTTTTTTAACTATCCAATTTTTATTTACGTTGCATAGTCATTACATTCAAAGTACTGACTACATACTCTATGTTGTATCGTTTCATGATACAGGTCCGAGGGATCAGTCTCAGCAGTATCATTAGCCGCTGCTTCCCTATCTTACCTATCCAGCTGGTGTTGGTGTGTCCTCATCCTTCGAGGACGTTTAGTCATTTACAGTTGTTATGTTCCTTTCAGTTTCAGACTTTGTCGAGCTAGTTGGGGGTGTTGTCCCATCTATTCATCTGTTATGTTAGAGGCTTTCAGATTTTATGTAGAAATCAGCTTGTTGTTGTTTATTCAGTGCTAGCTTGATATAAATATATGTACGTAGACTTTCGCTATGTTGATTATGTTGATCTTCCGTTTTATTATGTTTAGATTCTATGTTAATGCCATGGGTCAACTTGGAGCCTCTTGGGTTTCTTGTGTCGTATCTCGATTCGGGCCTATGTACGGGTCGTGACAGCACCTCAGGTGATGCCCAAGATGATATCACATCAGTCAGGTGACGGTCCATCACTCTTATCTAGTGTATCAGCAAATCTGCATCTTTTTAACAGTACGTTTGACGGTCCGTCACAGAGGTGATGGTCCGTCACTTGATTCCATCACTCTTATCCCATGTGCCTTCTATCATATATCATTGTGATGGTCCGTTGGAGAGGTGACAGTCTATCACTTGGACTGTCATTTTCACTTCTATTCATTCTGCTTCTATTTAGGACCGTTGGTAGACGAAACAGTCTGTTGCACTGGTGATAGCCCGTCAGATAGGCTGTCACATGGTAGTTTCATCCTATTTCACATTATTTATTTTCTTTACCTTATGTTCCTATATAATACAAATAAAACCATAAAAATACCCAAAAGTTTCTCAAGAACTTACATCAATTAATAGTAAAAAGCATCCAATGCACCGTCAATATGCCAGTGCATCACTGTGTGTGAACTAGATAGGTAGTGTGTGATGAAAACATGTACCATGTGTGAGTGAGTTCATACTTAGTTCAATACTGTGTATATGATATAGAACTTGCCCGGTTAGTCTTTGCTTAGGTGGTAGGATAGTTGATTGGGAAAGGATCATAGGTTTGGTTTTGATTTAGCCACTTTAGCTTAAATTGCCCTACCAAATGATATAAATCGCTTGATCCCATGTTTGGGCCTAAAGTTGACCCTATTTCTTGATTAGCCCATTCACCTTCCCTGTTTTATTTATAATGAACTTGTTTGGTCCAGGCCCCTCTTGGACATTATGAACCTAAACTTAGGCAGAATGTGTAAGTTGAGAGTGGCTATTGTAGGGGTGCGTAGATAAGGTAGAGGAGAAAAGAAAAAAGCTAGTCAGAAAAAGGTGGGGTGGTGTGAAAAAAAAAGGAAGAAATTTAAAAGTCAAAATAAAAAAATAAAGAAAAGTGAAAAATACATCACACCCTCCAAGTGAAAGCTGAATAAAATGGAGAAAGGGAGGATAAATAAGAAAAGGATAAAAAAGTTAAAAGTGAGGCTAAGAGTTGTGTAGCGCCAAGATTGGATAGTATCTATTATCCATATGTATCACACCCATCCCTAGCCTACATTACAAGACAATAAAAGTCCTATAGTGATCTTAACCTAACTTTCCAAAAAGCTAGTGTGGAGAAAATAAGGGCAAGCTTATGGTATCACTTGTGCAGTATTTGGAACTTCTTTGTGAGAGTGAGAGCTTTGCTTGGTAGTCTTGGTTTCTTATATATATATATATATATATATATATATATATATATATATATATATATATATATATATATATATATATCATTATGAGTGTTTGGGACTTGATTTTTTGTGAGAGTATATGGGTTGCATTGAGTTCTACCAATATTTTGTGTAAATAGCATTAGTGATAGCTTAGTTGTCTGTTACTGATTGAATGCCATCTCTAGATTCCTTTGTATCATGAGTTGTAGTTGCATGTAATCATAGCTAGTTTGATTTTGAATGAAAAAGGGGTCAATATTTGATAGTGCTCATTTGTGCGAATTTTGGTGTTGTTGGCTGTAGGTTTTCTGTTTTACTTTCTAGTTAAGCGTCATTGAAGTGGTAGTGTTTTTGTTTTCCTAAGGACACGTAAAAGTTCTAAGTTAAGGGTATTGACGTGACATGGATTTCGGCACTTTTGACGCTTAAAACATAGAAAATATGTTATTACTTAGGTATGTTTATACAAATATGTGGTGCTTTTACCTTGTTTTTAGGGAAATCAAGTATGGGAGTTGGATTGTGAAAAAAGTGAAAATTAATGCAGAAAAATGGCTTGCTACAGGTCTCAGTACGAGTTGTACCATCCTGGTACGAACAGTACCTAGTACCCGTAGTAGAACCTTAGAGAAAACATGAACAATTGTTGGGCCAAAATACGACTTGTGGTATTACCTGACCATCCTGGTACTAGTCGTACTAAAGAGTCGTGAAAAAATTGAAAAGGTGTGCACTTGTATAAGATCTTAGTATGAGTGGAAGCCACGTATAGTTATGAAAACATTTGAACCGTACCAAGGAGTCATCAAAAACTCCAGAGAAAATGTCAACTGGCAGATCCCATGGTACGAGTCGATTCCATGAGTCGTGGCACCAAGGTATGGACCGTACCAAGGAACCATGGTAAGATTTAGAGGATGTTAGACTTTAGAAGTCCATACCATGATAGGATCTTATGACTCGTATTGGAATTGTACGAGCCGTACCAACCTCCAGGACTTGACAAATTCATATGCTGCATTTCATACTACGGACATAAGCCATGACTCATAGCATCATGCCATGACTCGTAGGATGAGGTGGCAATAGTTTTTATATTAATTTAGAAAAAGTTTTCATTAATTGTATAAATAATTTTTAATTCCTATATACCCATCGAGCTATAAGTGAATCACCGACTAGAGTGGAGACTGAGAAGGGTTCTGATAAGATCTTGCGACTGACTCCGAAACTACTAGCAACATAGGGCGTCACAAAAGACAAAGTAGCCCTTGGATTTAACAATGCAGAAACATCAAGGTGAAATATTCATAACGTACTGGTAACCACATTTGGTAAAGTCTCCTGCTCCTGTCGAGGTGCAAGGGCATAGAACTTGTTTTGGCATTGGCCGTTGGCGGAATTGGTAGAAGCACCATGTTAGAAGGGATGTGCTGCCGCAGCTGCTGAACTAGCAGTTGGGGTATAGGCTCCACCATCACTTATTCTAGCTGAAGAGCAGTCTCTGAGCCTATGTCTAGGTTTGCCACACCTGAAACAAGCGTCTGAAACAACTAAACACCTCCCAAGGTGGTTCTTGCCACACTTTGTGCAGGCTAGAAAAGTGCGATCTCCTGAAATACTCCCCTGGCCCCTCAAGCCTAACGCTCTACCCCTCTGATCACGTCTAGGTCGGTATGAAAAACTAGCTGATGATGGTGTTGGAGCTAATGACCTTTGCTGAAAATAAGGGCAGTGACCACCACCAGATCTCTGTTGAGTGAACCCAACACTATCTGTCCTGGCCCTCTTAGCCTTTCTCTCCCTCAGATGCACTACCTCTATCTGCTGGGCGTGCAAAACTATCTAAGGAAAATTAATATCCCGGTGAAGCATGACGATCCTACAATCCTTGTCTTGGTAGTCCGCCACTCCATGCACAAACCTGCTCACCTGAGCTCTCTGATGAGCCACTAGCTCTAGGGCATACTTAGACAAATGAGTGGACTCCAAAGCATATGCTTGGACTATCATGTTACCCTGCTTCCGGTTCACGAATTCCGCTTCCTTAATCTCCCTCATCTCATGAGGGAAGAACCACTCTAGAAATGAAGTATGAAACTTCTCCCAACTAGTGGGGCCTGCTCCCACTATCTTTCTATCTTTCCACTACTTGACCCAGATATGCGCAACCCCTTTCACCTGATAATTGGCTAAGTCGGCGCACTCCTCACCGGTCACCCCCATAATCAGGTGATCTTTAGAATCTCATCGATAAACTCATGTGGATCCTCGTCACCTTTGATCCAAGAAACTCGGAAGGGTTCATCCTTAGAAAGTCCCTAACTTTCGTCGCTGCCGCATTTTTGTTTTAAGGGACATGCGCTACCGCCTGCTGATTGACATGGGCGGCCAAGGCTTGGGCTAACATCCGAATGGTTGCCATGAACTTCGCGTGGACAACTGGCTCAGGTATATGCTCTGTATGGACTGGTGGGGCCTGCTGGTGCCTGTCTCTATTGCCAGCCTCGTGGCCATTACCATATCTATATTTCCTTCTGTTATCTCTTGGGGAGGGATGATTCTGCAAACATGAATAGCACGAGTTAGAAGGATAGAGAGACATTTCACTGCACGACATAGATCATTAAAGAAGGGAACATTTCCTAAACGTCTCATAGCCTCTTCGTCATGAGTGTAGTGCGCTTCACAACCATGAAAAATACTCTACTTAACGCGACTTTTAGAGACCCTAGGATACTTCAAAAACCTAATGCTCTGATACTAAGTTTTTCATGACCCGAACATAGGCCCGGATTAAGAATGAGATAAGAAACCCTGGAAAGCTCCAAGTCGACCCATGGCATGAACATACATTTACTCAATCATATTGAAGTGGAAGATCATCATAAATAGCATGGCAGAAGTCTAAACAAACATAACATCTGATTACATGCGCAAGTCTAAAGTTGTCTACAACTATGTTCGAAAAAGCCTCTAACACGGATGAGTTAGTGGGATAAGACCACAACTAACTCACCAAAATTTGAAAACTGAAAAGATGTAATACAACTGATAAGAAAGATCCCTCGCAAGATGAGGACTCACCAACTGATGCTGGGGAAAACTAACTCCAGGAACCTGACTATCGACAGGATTGAGCCTGGATGCCGAAGCCTATATCATAAAACAATATAGCATAGAGTATGTGGTCATTACTTGGAATGTACTGAGTATGCAAGGTAAGTAAAACGGATAATTAAAATATATAAGAGTTCATAAGAGTAGGATAAAATGATCATAACGTAAATATCATAATTTAAGCATAAGGGCACAAGGTTGTTAAAACATTCATAAATCAATCATATTAATAATCATAAGAGAAAAGCTTTAATAAACTTAACATGAGCCAAAGTACGTAAGCATAACCATGCATAAATCATGAGGATTAGTGGGAGATTCTTATAACCGAAATACTCCATATGTGCACAAATGGAGCCCGACATGTAAACCCCTAGTCGGGAGGGTTTTCGTACCTTATCAAGGGCAGAAGCATGAAAAGAGCAAGATATCACTCATGAAAGGCCCATTCAGGCAAAAAGGGACAATCACAAGGGAGGTCCCATCACGGCTACGTTGGCGTGTAGTTTTGAGACTCGGGTTATGCTTGGACCCCGGGTCTATGTTATACCCCGAAAGCCCATTGATCAGACCCAGGAGTTTAAATAGAAAAAAGTTGATTTTGTAGTAGACTCAAAACGAGTCATGAGGAGACTCGTGAGGACTACCCACGAGTCGTGATGTGACTCATGGGGAAGGCCTAGGAATTTAGTGAAAAGGTTGAAAGAAATGACACCCTATGGGCAAGAAGACGACTCATGGTCAGGCCCCGTGAGTCGTTGGGTCATCCGTAGGGGAGGGGAATTAGGAAAAGGAAAGAACCAGGGCAGTACACTTGAAGAGAGGTCCCCACAAGTCACGGTTAGTCCCCATGATTCGTGGGGTGATTCGTTAGCAAGCCTAGTGTGAAATTTGGCGAGTCAAGGCAGTGTACGTAACGGATGACATCACGAGTCATGCCCCCGAGCGATGAGTCATCAGGCCACCCATTAGGGCCACCTGGTAGTTATTTTCTACAAATTTAGTAAGGATTTTCCATAATTCCTAAGTTCCTAAGGCGTAAACTACGATGTTTTGTGTAATGAATAGTGATTTTTAAAGGGGTTAAGTTAATTTTAGACATTATTCATTCATGCATACAAGGTAGACAAGATTGAGAGGGTGATCAAGTTGTTATTCCTCAATTTCCTTCAATACTCTATTGCGTATTCAAAGAAGTGTTAGTATTAGCTACCAACAGGTATATAAGGTTATGAATGGGTGATTCCTTTCACACCCATGCCCAATTCCTCTCTAAAGTATGAAATTCAATATTTAATCGATGGGGTTTTAACCCAAAAGCATGAATCTTCTATTTCTATACATGGGTATAATTTGATTATGATTCTACTACTGAATAATGAATCATGGCCAAATTTTATAATGTTTCCAATTTAAAATCATGATTGTAGCTTTACGAATTAAAAACCCATGGATAAGATGTTCATGAAAGATGAGATTTGTGATGAATATATGATGATGATGAGATATTATGATGAAGAGCATGATTTGAAGCTACCTATGATTGCCATTATGATTTCAATGAGAATTGAGTATTTCTATGTATGATAAAGCTTTGGGCAATTCCCATATATTAAGTATGAATGATGATTTTTTGAAATTAAGCTTACCACATTGGTTTGGAGTAAAGACTCCCGATTATATTTTTTAGCTTGAGGTATGTTTTGAGTAAAAGTTTTCTTATGTATAGCTTACCACATGGTTTTGGAGTGAAGGCTCCCAATTATATTTTGAACTTATGGTATGTCTTGAGCTAAAGATTCTCATATCCGTGATTTCATATTTGTGATGTATTTGATCATTAAGCTTTATTATAAAATGATGTAGAGCATATGCATGTTTTGGGAGTGATGTCTAACACCGAGTAGACTAAGGGTCGATAACCCTATGCCTCAGAACTGTGCGCCAACGTAGGTTTACACATTATGACTTTGTGACCTCCATTGCGAGCTTCCCCTGCCTGGATGGGCCTTTAGCTTGATATCAATATCATGGTATCGTTCCAAGCCCTGGCAAGGCTTTGGATGGATTTACCCACTTGAGTGTGATAGTTGGGACCATGTAAGCTCTATCACAGCATGTCGGTTAAAAGACGAGTCTCCCATTGTTTCTCTTGATTTTAGATATGCATGATTCATTACTCATGAGATTTATGTATATGCATTTTCTAAAGCAGGTTTGAGTCAATGTTCAGCTTTGCTTATAAATGTCAAAATTTAGCTTTGAGTCAATCGATTGAGTTATGATGTTATGAAGTTATGTTATGTTATGTTATGATGAGATCATGATTTTAGGAAGAATGCATGCAAGCCCTACTCTCAGATTCTTATGTTATGTTACATTATGCATTGTCTTTAAATGATTTTATTTACTTTAGCGATTTTACTTACCTTGCATACTTGGTGCATTCCACATACTGACTGCATACTCTATGTTGTATAATTTCATGATACAGGACCCAGCTCTAAGATCCAGCCCCGCTCGTAGTCAGCTTATCAGTGTTAGCACTCTTATTGTGAGTGAGTCCTTATTTCTCGAGGACTAGACTATTCAACTTTCCTTCATGTATTTCAATTTCAGTTTTGTTGAGTTAGTTGGGGTCTTATCCCATTAACTCATCATGTTTAGAGACTTTTCATACATATGTATGTATTCAGCTTCATATTTCGTATTCTGATATTAGGGTCAAGTTAGACTTCTGCTATGATTATTTTATCGAGTATTCAGTTTCTTGATTGAGATTAGATGTATGTTTATGACATGGGTTGACTTGGGGTCCCTCAGGGTTCCTTGTCCCGTGTTACGATTTAGACCCCTGTTCGGGTCATGACAAACTTGGTATCAGTGCAATAGGTTTGAAGTGTCCTAGGGTGTCTGAAAGCCGCGTTAAGTAGAGTATTTTTCATGGGTATGAAGCGCGCCACACTTATGACGAAGAGGCTATGAGACATTTAGTAAATGTTCCCTTCTTTCATGATCTATGTCGTGCGATGAAAAGTTTTTATATCCTTCTAATTCGTGCTATTGACGATTGCAGAATCATGTCTCCTTGAAGAATGAACGGTATGAGAAATGGGAATGGTGAAGACTACGAGGATTGCAACAATAATAGGCACCAGCAATCCCCATCGATTCAGGAGCACTAGGCACCAGAGCCAATTGCTCACGCTAAGTTCTGAGCCACTATTCAGATGCTTATGCAGGCCTTGACCGCTCATGTCAATCAGCAGGCTGTTGTGCATGTCTCACAGAATAGAAATGCAACGGCGGCTTGAGTAAGAGACTTCTTGAGGATGATCCCATCGGAGTTCCTTGGGTCCAAGGTAGATGAGGACCCACATGAGTTCATAGCTAAGATAGTGAAGATCACCCAAGTTATGGGGGTGAATGGAGTTGAGTGCACAGAGTTGGCCTCTTACTGGTTGAAAGGGGTCGTGCATATCTGGTTTCGTGAATGGAAGGATAGCAGGGTCGCCGGAGCAGGTGCTGTCACTTGGGAAGAGTTCCATGTTGCATTTCTAGATCGGTTCTTCCCTCCTGAGATGAGGGAGCTAAAGGCAGCTGAGTTCGTAAATCTGAAGAAAGGAAGGATGATGGTGCAAGAGTATGCACTTGAGTTCACTCGCTTGACAAAATATGCCCCAGAGTTAGTGGTTGATCAAAGGGCGCAGGTGAGTCGATTTATTCATAGCGTGGCGGGCTATTTGGACAAGGATTGTAGGACCGCTATGCTCCATCAGGATATGGATTTCCCATGGATAGTATTGTACGCCTAGCATATGGAGGCAGCATATCTAAGAGAGAGGGAGGCCAAGAGAGCCAGGACCGATGACCACAAATTCTCCCAGTCGAGGTCAGGTGGTGGGCACCGACAATAGACACACCAATCATCAGCTCCTGCATCATTGGCATTGAGTGTGCCATCTAGGCCTAGACATGATCATATAGAGCAAGCATTAGGCTCGAGAGGTCAAAGTAGCAGACCCGCAGATTCTAGCACCCCAACTTGTCACAGATGTGGTCGGGGACACACAAGCCAGTGCTTGGCAAGTTCAAGTGCTTGTTTTGGGTGGGAAGCCTGAACACATTCTTAGAAATTGCCTAGCTGTGAGACAGGATCAGGTTGGGGGCCGACGCCCAGCATCTAGTTCAACATCCCCTCCCGCACGCTCAGCCCATCAGGGGGCATCTACTAGCACAGTTGGCGGTCTGTGCTAGAACAGATTATATGCCTTAGCATACCGTCAGGAGCAGGAGGTCTCCCCGGATGTGGTCACTACTATGTTACAAGTTTTCCATATTCATGATTATGCTTTGTTAGATTTGGGGGCTACCTTGTCTTTTGTGACATCTTATGTGGCCAGCAGCTTCGGAGTCAATCCCAAAGTCTTGTCAGAACCCTTCTCAGTTTCTACTCCAGTAGGTGACTCAATTATATCTAGATGGGTGTATAGATGTTGCCCAGTCTCAGACCTTCATAAGGTCACCTCAGTAGATTTGATAGAGTTATCCATCACCGATTTTGATGTTATTCTTTGCATGGATTGCCTATTTGCATGCTAGGCGTCAGTTAATTGTAGAACCCGAGCAGTAGAGTTCAGATTTCTGGGTAAGCCAGTCTTAGAATGGAAGGGTAGTTCATATGTGCCTGATCTTGGGCATAATTTCATGCCCAAGTTCTACTTTATAACTCAATTTTGTCTTGTTTATCTACTTATTTATATAAATTTTCATGTGATTTTATGTAAATGTTAATATATACTAACCAACATGATTAGTCCTTGTTTTGGAAGAAAATAATGTATTGGAGGACCCAATCCATGATTTGGTGAAGTGGAGGAATGATATCGGGAGCGAAACACCAAAGTTGGAATAAATTGGGCGATTTCCAAAGGGCTTCCGCTATACCTCCATGTCACGGAGGCAGTGCTCCGCGATACACTCCATGTCATGGAGGCAGTGCTCCACGATACACTCCGTGTCACGGAGGCGGTGCTCCGCGTTACACTCTGTGTCACGGAGGCAGTGCTCTACGATACACTCTGTGCCACGGAGCCATTCCACGATAAGGATAATTTTGCACAATTATCATTTACTATAAGTAGGTCCCTTAGCTCCTAAAAACAAAAAAGTCACAATGTATTTCTGAAAAACTGCAATGGAGTGAGGGAGAAGTGGGAGAACTCACCTAGGGTTCATCAATTTGATCTTCTTTTCTAGCAATTCTTGTAAGTAGGTTACTTTAATTATGTTTTCTTGTAATTATATGAACATGAGTGGCTAGAACCCTTCCTCTAGGGTTGAAGCCACAGGATATGATTGTGATTTTGCAATTTTGTTTTGATTTTAAGTTATTGATTGTTGTTTTGTCTTGCATTCTGAATTATGGTTGTTTTTACGACTGATCACCATGAAAACAAGTGGGTTAAGCTTAGGTACATGCTTTATAAATATAACCTCATCAAGAACGAGAGAATGTAGGGGGCAAGATTGTATCTCACAATATGATTTGTGTTAGGATAGAAATATACCTAATACCTTGCTTGGTTGATAAAATGGGATGAGCTAGGCACCAACATAGAATTATCACATCACCACTCGAAGAAGTAGTTGTGAGGCTAAGTTGAGTTAAATGATTAGAGGTATGAAAGTCCCTAATCAAGAGCATAAACCCCATAAACCACATCCACGTAGTGAATTGCCCACGAACTAGAAATAACATCCTAGCTCAACAATGTAGTAGTGAGGCTAGTTTGCCGAGTTTAGAGGTTCGAAAGACCATGAACATGCAATTCAAATTCTGTGAGACGACAATTGATAGTATCATACTTAAACCATTGCAAATCGTAGTATCGCATGATTATCCGGCTTTAACTCTAGTTGCTCCTTAAATTAATTTAGAGTATTTTGTTGACCGTCCCTAGACTTAATTAAACTTTATCGAAAAAAGTCTATAATCAACACTTGCGGCATTTAATGTCACTCTTGAACTCGATAGTTAGCTGAATTGGTCAAGTCCCTGTGGGTTTGACATCCGGCTCTTAAAAAGGGCCACTATATTACTTGTACGACCCGTACACTTGCAGGCACACCAAGTTTTTGTCGTCGTTGCCGGAGACTCGGCGAAGTTCAGTGAATTTGTCTATTTTTGTGTGATTTTTAAATTTCCTTAAGTGTTGAAAAAAAAAATTTCTTTTTTAGTTTTAGATTTATTTTAAATTTCTATTTTTAATCTGATACCCTTCTTAACATGACATCATGGAATATAAATGGTTTAAATGGTGGATACTCATATTTTGGAGAATCTTGTCTGAATTGTGGAGGACGCCACTTATGAAAACACTGCAATACTTGTAATATATGTGGAGGTCAAAATGGCCAGTGGGATGGTTGCCCAAATGCATACTATTGCAATATATGTGGTGGTTAAGATGGCCATTGGGATGGCTGTCCAAACGCATACTCCCCTCCCCCAAGCCCCTACTATGATTCTTCTGTTGTTTTTTCTGATTATAGGCATGATGAAAATGAGGACTTGGAATGCCAAGCTCGAATAGAAAACATGATAAAACAGATCCTTGAGCAAACAGAAGCAATGAAGGAGAAGAGTGAAACATTGAGAATTCAATGATTAAATCGTGCATGCTCTATTTTTAGCTTGCTATCTTAAACAGTCATTGTAGCCGTAGCTTGAATTTTTGTTAGCTTTCTATCTTAAACAGTCATTGTAGCCGTAGCTTGAATTTTTGTCTTGCTAAATTAGCTACGTGTGAGTCTTCATGTGCATGAGATGTAAAAGGTTTGTTCGAGGACGAATAAGACTTTAAGTGTGGGGTTGTGATCTTGGGTATAATTTCATGCCCAAGTGCTACTTAACTCAATTTTGTCTTGTTTATCTACTTATTTATATACATTTTCATGTGATTTTGTGTAAATGTGAATATATACTAACCAACATGATTAGTCCTTGTTTTTGAAGGAAATAATGCATTGGAGGACCCAATCTATGATTTGGTGAAGTGGAGAAATTATATCGGGAGCCAAACACTAAAGTTGGAATAAATTGGGCGATTTCCAGAGGGCTTCTGCGATACCTCCGCGTCACGGAGGCAGTGCTCCGTGATACACTCCGTGTCACGGAGGCAGTGCTCCGCGATACACACCGTGCCACGGAGCCATTCCACGACAGGCATAATTTTTCACCATTCTCATTTACTATAAATAGGTCCCTTAGCTCCTAAAAACAAAAAAGTCACGATTTATTTCTAAAAAAATTCCAAGGAGTGAGGGAGAAGTGGGAGAACTCACCTAGGGTTCATCAATTTCATCTTCTTTTCTACCAATTCATGTAAGTCGGTTACTTTAATTATGTTTTCAAGTAATTATATGAACATGAGTGGCTAGAACCTTTCCTCTAGGGTTGAAGCCATAAGATATGATTGTGATTTTGCGATTTTGTTTTGGTTTTAAGTCATTGATTGTCGTTTTGTCTTGCATTCTGAATTATGGTTATTTTTATGACTGATCACCATGAAAACAAGTGGGTTATGCTTAGGTACATGCTTGAGAAAGATAACCTAGGCAAGAATAAGAGAATGTAGGGAGCAAGATTGTATCTCACGATATGATTTGTGTTAGGATAGAAATATACCTAATACCTTGCTTGGTTGATAAAATGGGATGAGCTAGGCGCCAACATAGAATTATCACATCACCACTCGAAGAAGTAGTTGTGAGGCTAAGTTGAGTTAAATTATTAGAGGTATGAAAGTCCCTAATAAAGAGCATAAACCCCATAAACCACATCCACATAGTGAATTTCCCACGAACTAGAAATAACATCCTCGCTCAACAATGTAGTAGTGAGGCTAGTTTTTCGTGTTTAGAGGTTCGAAAGACCATGAACATGCAATTCCAATTATGTGAGACAAAAATTGATAGATTCATACTTCAACCATTGCAAATCGTAGTATCCCATGATTATCCGGCTTTAACTCTAGTTGCTCCTTAAATTAATTCAGAGTATTTCGTTGACCGTCCCTAGACTTAAATAAACTTTATCGAAAAAAGTCTATAATGAACACTTGCGGCATTTAATATCACACTTGAACTCGATAGTTAGCTGAATTAGTCAAGTCTCAGTGGGTTCGACATCCGGCTCTTAAAAAGGGCCACTATATTACGTGTATGACCCGTACACTTACGGGCACACCATGTTTTTGGCGTAGTTGCCGGTGACTTGACGAAGTTCAGTGAATTTGTCTGTTTTTGTGTGATTTTTAAATTTCCTTAAGTGTTGAAAAAAAAATTCTTTATTAGTTTTAGATTTATTTTAAATTTCTATTTTTAATCTGATACCCTTCTTAACATGACATCATGGAATATACATGGTTTAAATGGTGGATATTCATATTTTGGCGAATCTTGTCTGAATTGTGGAGGACCCCACTTATGGCAATACTGTAATACTTGTAATATGTGTGGAGGTCAAAATGGCCATTGGGATGGTTTCCCAAATGCATACTATTGCAATATATGTGGTGGTCAAGATGGCCCTTGGGATGGCTGTCCAAACACATACTCCCCTCCCCCAAGCCCCTACTATGATCCTTCTGTTGTTTTTGCTGATTATAGGCATGATGAAAATGAGGATTTGGAACGCCAAGCTCGAATAAAAGACATGCTAAAACAGATCCTTGAGCAAACAGAAGCAATGAAGGAGGAGAGGAAAACATTGAGAATTCAGCAAGAAGAAAATGGAGAGGCCCTAGAAATCATGAGCGTCAAAATCACGGAGATGATGGCTGAGGCTGAAGCTTGTGGTAAATTGCAGGTAACGGTTTTGGGCGATACTCAAGAGGAACTACAAGAAGAAGACAAGGGTGAATTTTTGGAAAAAGCCCTACAATTAGAATCTCTTGAGAGTCCCCGTGATAGTCTAACACATATAGCCAATCCATTTATGAAAGAAGAGATAGAGTACCTGCCAATTGACATTCATAAGGAGTTAGATGTTAATGTGGAGAAGGTATATACAAGTAAGAAAGTCAAGCAAAATACAGTTTCAGAGTTGAGGTGTATATTACCCCACTCGAATCATTTTTCGACATTAATTTTGGTTGACAACCTAGAACTAGAGTCTTCCAAACTTTTGGAGAAAGATATAGAGGGGGAACAAGCCCCATATATTCTGAAATTTGCTGATTCTAAAAGAAAGAATGACTTCACTTACTTAAGGGCCAATAAATGCCAAAGGCGACATCTACTGCTTGGTCCTTTCATTTTTTCACCACCACCTCGGGAGCATAAGAGAGAATTAGAGAAGAAATTAAGGGTGAGATTCATATCCTCAAGGTGGAGGAAAAAGTGGTGAAACTTGATACGTCATTCTGCGACGTAAAATTAGGCGCTGCTTGGGAGGCAACCCAAGGGTACCATGGGTACCATTTTAATTTCTTGCAATTAAGTTGATTTTATTTATTTTTCATCTTGTTTTATTTTGGTGGAAAGTTAAGCTCAAATGGAGGGGAAGTCTGAGTACCCATGGAGGAGGAAGCTAACAAGCATGGAAGAGAAAAAGTGTGGGGTCGAACACCCACTTGTGCAAAGTAGAAGAAAAGCACGCTATTAGCTAGGCCTAAAGGCCTCAGGGAATATTTCTCACCCTCTTTAAATTTTAATTTAATGCTATGAGGACATAGCATGATTCAAGTGTGGGGTGAGGGAAATTTCAAAATTTTTGTGCTTAATGATTTTTGGTGAATGTAATGCTTGTGAGAAATATTTGAAAAAAAAAATTTGTTTTGTGAGTCAAGCATGACTTTATCACCCGTTGGTTTTTCTTTTCGGTTTTTTTCTATGGGGGGTCTTTGAACCGAAGAATAAAAAAAAAATTCTTTGTCTGTATATAGGGTTTTTAGTCATAGTTAGGGACTATTTCCGATGATGGATGGATGAAGACCGTCTTGAGGAAAATTAGTCAATAGGTTTTGGTTTTTGAACCTGTAGCTAATTAATGGCTTGTTGTTCTTGTTATGTGCTATACATGATTGTAAGATACAAGTGTGGTCAGTATTGAAGCATGTAAGAAGTGTATAACTTTGTGTGAGACACTTAGGCTCTTGAATTTGACTCAATGTGATTGAAGCTTAATACTGAATTCTTGTGATTAGCTTAGTTAAGAGACTGTTGAATGTGTCTTGAATTGAGCATGTGCTGCGAGTATAAGTTTTTCGAATATTCCATGCTACCGTGGAGTGTCTAGAACTTGCCTGGTGTGTATATAAAACGAAATGAAGGATGTGGACTGTAGGAGATGATTTAGGCATTTCTTTGCATGAACCTAAATGTTATCCCTCACTTTACCTACCTCGAATATTTAATCCTAGTTAACCCCATTGAGCCTTGAGCCTATTCTTTGATAGCTACAACATAAGCTTAATCCTTTTTCTTTCGTTAGCCTTGAATTTGATCCAAAACTCCTAAGCGCATAAGAAAAAAAATCCAGAAGAGTGAAGGAGTGAGAAATGGGAAAAAGGAGGAAAAGTAGCAAGTTGCAAAAGTTGAGAAAAGGAGAAAGGTGCACTTGTGTGAAAATGGTTGATTATTAGTAGGGAGTAAGAAAATAAATGAATGAAAAAAATTGCTTAAGTACTCCTTGCTACTAAGCTGAGTGTGCTTAAAGAAATGGGAACAAGAGGAGAAAATTCAAGATTGAAAAGAATGAGAGTGAAGTAAGGGAAGAGATGTCTTTAATCAAGGTTGAAGTTATTAAAAGCGCTTGGGAAAGATAGCCACTATTACTGGCAAGAATAGTACCTACCCGTCCCTTAGCTTACATTACAACCTATTAAGTCCTACTTGATCTTATGTTCATACATCCATAAATTAGTGGAGTAAAAAACTAAGCGCAAGCTCATGGGTCACTACATGATGCATGTGAATTCTTTGTGAGAGCGAGCGTAATCTTATTCATATACCCAGACATGTTGTGATTAGAAAATTTGTGAGTAAAAATGGGTAACTCTCTTGTTGTGAGGGAACATGTTTAATGAAGGATAGCATTCATGATGGATTTCTTAATCAGTTGATTTGCATGAGTTGCTTAGATTGAGAGTCAATTCTTGAGGTTAGGAAGCCTTAGCATAGTTGTATTTCATTTCAATGATTAAATCGTACATGCTCTATTTTTAGCTTGCTATCTTAAACAGTCATTGTAGCCGTAGCTTGAATTGTCTTGCTAAATTAGCTATGTGTGAGTCTTCATGTGCATGAGATGCAAAAGGTTTGTCCGAGGACGAACAAGACTTTAAGTGTGGTGTTGTGATCTTGGGCATAATTTCATGCCCAATTGCTACTTTATAACTCAATTTTGTCTTGTTTATCTACTTATTTATATACATTTTCATGTGATTTTATGTAAATATGAATATATACTAACCAACATGATTAGTCCTTGTTTTTGAAGGAAATAATGCATTGGAGGACCCAATCTATGATTTGGTGAAGTAGAGGAATGATATCGGGAGCGAAACACCAAAGATGGAATAAATTGGGCGATTTCCAGAGGGATTCCACGATACCTCCGTGTCACGAAGGCAGTGCTCCGCAATACACTCTATGTCACGGAGGCAGTGCTCCGCGTTACACTCCGTGTCACGGAGGTAGTGCTCCGCGATACACTCCGTGCCACAGAGCCATTCCACGACAGGCATAATTTTGCACAATTCTCATTTACTATAAATAGGTCCCTTAGCTCCTAAAAACAAAAAAGTCACGATTTATTTCTGAAAAACTGCCAAGGAGTGAGGGAGAAGTGGGAGAACTCACCTAGGGCTCATCAATTTCATCTTCTTTTCTACAAATTCTTATAAGTGTGTTACTTTAATTATGTTTTCTTGTAATTATACGAATATGAGTGGCTAGAACCCTTCCTCTAGCGTTGAAGCCACAAGATATGATTGTGATTTTGAGATTTTGTTTTGGTTTTAAGTTATTGATTCTTGTTTTGTGTTGCATTCTGAATTATTGTTGTTTTTATGACTGATCACCATGAAAACAAGTGGGTTAAGCTTAGGTACATGCTTGAGAAAGATAACCTAGGTAATAACAAGAGAATGTAGGGAGCAAGATTGTATCTCACGATATGATTTGTGTTAGGATAGAAATATACCTAATACCTTTCTTGGTTGATAAAATGGGATGAGCTAGGCACCAACTTAGAATTATCACATCACCACTCGAAGAAGTAGTTGTGAGGCTAAGTTGAGTTAAATGATTAGAGGTATGAAAGTCCCTAATCAAGAGCATAAACCCCATAAACCCCATCCACATAGTGAATTGCCCACGAACTAGAAATAACATCCTCGCTCAACAATGTAGTTGTGAGGCTAGTTTGTCATGTTTAGAGGTTCGAAAGGCCATGAACATGAAATTCCAATTATGTGAGACGACAATTGATAGTATCATACTTAAACCATTGCAAATCGTAGTATCGCATGATTATCCGACTTTAAATCTAGTTGCTCCATAAATTAATTCTGAGTATTTCATTGACCGTCCCTAGACTTAATTAAACTTTATCAAACAAATTCTATAATCAACACTTGCGGCATTTAATATCACACTTGAACTCGATAGATAGCTGAATTGGTCAAGTCCCTGTGGGTTCGACATCCGGCTCTTAAAAAGGGCCACTATATTACTTGTACGACCCATACACTTACGGGCACACCAGTGCCTGTAGGTCATTTCATTTCCTACCTTAAGGCTAGAAAGATGATTTCTAAGGGTTGTATGTACCATCTAGTTAGGGTTAAGGATGTCAAGTACAAGACCCCAACTATCCAGTCAGTTCAAATAGTACGTTAGTATACAGAGGTCTTTTCTGATGATTTTCCAGGTGTTCCTCCCGAGCGGGAGATCGATTTTGGTATTGACCATCTTTCCGCAATGCAGCCTATATTCATTCCTCTTTATAGAATGGATTTAGCTAAGCTAAAGGAGTTGAAAGAGCTGTTGAGGGATTTATTCAAAAAGGGTTTCATTAGACCGTGAAAATCCCCGTGGGGTGCACCAGTCCTATTTGTCTGAAAGAAGGATGGTTCCCTTCTCATGTGTATTAACTACTGGCAATTAAACAAGGTCACTGACATGAACAGGTATCCTCTACCCAGGATTGATGATTTATTTTACCAACTTTAGGGTGCCAAGTGTTTCTCAAAGATATATCTCAGATTCGGGTATCATCAGCTTAGAGTTCCAGAGAGTGACATCTCGAAGACAGCCTTCAGGACACGGTATGGTCATCATGAGTTTTTAGTTATGTCTTTTGGACTATCAAATGCTCCTGCAACTTTTATGGACTTGATGAACAGGGTGTTCAAGCCATACCTAGACATGTTCATGATCGTGTTCATTGATGACATCCTTATATACTCTCGGAGTGAGGAGGAGAACGCCGCTCATTTGAGAGTAGTGCTTCGGACATTCAAGGATCGTCAATTATATTCCAAGTTCAGCAAGTGTGAGTTTTGGTTGAACTTCGTAGAATTTCTGGGCAATGTGGTATCCTGTGAGGGCATAAAGGTAGATTCTTAGAAAATCGAGGTAGTGAAGAATTGGCCTAGATCAGTGAATCCTTCAGATACTCGAAGTTTCTTGGGTTTATCCTGATACTATCGAATATTTGTTGAGGGTTTCTCATCTATTGCAGCACCTTTGACCAAGTTGATGCAGAATAAGGTGAAACTTCAATGGTCGGAGGATTGTGAGAAAAGCTTTCAAGAGTTGAAGACTCGGCTTACTTCAGCACTGGTGTTGACCCTACTCGAGGGTACTGATGGATTTGTGGTGTATTGCGATTCTTCAAGGATTGTACTTGGGTGTGTGTTGATGCAACATGGGAAAGTGATAGCATATGCCTCTAAACAGCTAAAGGTTCATGAGAAGAATTACCCAACCCATGATCTTGAATTAGCCGCGGTGGTGTTCGCATTAAAGATATGGTGACATTATTTATATGGGGTCATGTAGATGTGAAACGGACCACAAGAGCTTACAATATGTGTTCACATAGAAAGATCTCAATCTTTAGCAAAGGAGGTGGTTGGAACTACTCAACGACTACTATATGAGTGTTCTTTATGATTCGGGTAAGGCTAATGTGGTAGTGGACGCACTTAGTAGACTCTCTATGGAGAGTGTATCCCAAGTTGATGAAGGGAAAAAGGAGTTTTTGAGGGATGTGCATGGACTCACAAGGTTGGGAGTTATGTTGGTCGACACGATCGATGGCAGCGTTGTTGTCCAGAGCCGATCTAAATCATCCTTGGTGAATGATTTGAAAGCTAGACAAGATGAGGACCCGATCTTTGTAAAGTTGAAGGAAGCCATTCAAAGTCAGAAGGTGGATTTCTTCTCCCAAGAGGGAGATGGTGTACTTCGGTACCAGGGTCACTTATGTATCCCAGATACGGATGATTTGAGGAGCCGGATGTTGCATGAGGCTCATGGATCTAGGTATTCTATCCATCCATGTGCCACCAAGATGTACCATGACTTACGGGAAATCTATAGGTTGAATGACATGAAGAAGAACATTGCATAATTCATAGCCAAGTGTTTGAACTAGCAACAAGTAAAGGTTGAGCATCAGTGACAGGGAGGTGTGCTTCAGGATATCAACATTCCTACTTGGAAATGGGAAGAAATTAACATGGATTTTGTATAAGGGGTCTGCCTCGTACTTGTTGACAATATGACTCCATTTGGGTTGTGGTAGACAGGTTGACTAAGGCTGCTCATTTCCTACTGGTCAAAACCACAAATTCAGTGGAGGATTATGCCAAACTATATATCTGGGAGTTGGTCTGCTTGCATGGAGTACCCTTATCCATCATTTTAGATCGAGGTACTCAATTCTCCTCTCGGTTTTGGAAGTCGTTTCAAAAATGATTGGGTACACAAATTAAGCTCAGCATAGCATTTCACCCACAAATGGATGGTCAAGCAGAGCGAACAATATAGACCCTCGTGGACATGTTGATAGAATGTGTAATTGACTTCAGAGGTCGTTGTGATGAGCATTTGCCACTGATCGAGCTTTCCTACAATAACAGCTATCACTCTAGTATCCAGATGGTGCTGTTCGAGGCTCTCTACGGGCGGAGATGTAGGTTGCCCATTGGATGGTTTGAGGTTGGTGAGGCGGCAATGATAGGGCAAAATTTGGTTCATGAAGCAATGGAGAAGGTTCAATTGATAAGAGACAGGTTGAAAACTGCCCCCAGTCACCAAAGGCCTTATGCGGACGTGAGAAGAAAAGAATAAGAATTTGAAGTCGATTACTGGGTATTTCTGAGGGTGTCTCCCATGAAGGGAGTGATGAGGTTTGGGAAGAAAGGGAAACATAGTCCCCACAATATCGGCCTGTATCAGATAGTGAGATGTGTTGGCAAGGTGGCTTATGAGTTGGAGATGCCTTCAGAATTAACTTCTACGCATCCTGTGTTTCACGTATCACTTTTGAAGAAGTGTTTGGGTGATCCAGCTTTAGTTTTCCCAGTGGACAGTGTTGTGTAAAAGACAGCCTTAGCTATGCGGAGGTTCCGGTGGAAATACTGGATCGATAGGTTCGAAGGCTAAGGAACAAGAAGTAGCTTCAGTTAAAGTGTTATGGAGGAATTAGCATGTTGAAGGAGCTACATGGGAGGCCAAAGCGGATATGATGGGTAGATACCCAGATGTATTTTCTATCGGCTCATTTTTAGCTTGAGATATTAATTTTTCCCTAAAACTCTATTTAGTTTCTTGTTCAGTTCATGTGTACAAGTTTCTTTTATGTATGTGGATGTATGTATGATTCATGAATTTAGTACAGTTGTGTAGTTTGAATCGAAGGTAGTCATTCTATCAGTTTTCGCTTTAAATGATTAGTATTTGGATATGATAATTGCATATATCTATTTTTTGTCTTTTTTCCAACATTCGGGGACGAATGTTCCCAAGGGGGATATATATTTATGCCCCGGAAGCCCAAAGATCAGACCCGGGAGTTTAAATGGAAAAAAAGTTGAAATTTTGCAACAGACTCAGAACGGGTCATGAGAAGACTCGTGAGAACTACCCAAGAGTCGTGATGTGACTTGTGGGGAAGGACCAGACATTTAGTGAGAAGTTCGGAAGAAATGAGACCCCACAGGAAAGACCACGACTCATGGTCAGGCCCCATGAGTCGTTGAGTCAGCTGGGGGGGAGGGGAATTAGGAAAAGGAAAGAATCAGGGCAGTAAACTTGACGAGAGGTCTCCATAAGTCATGGTCAGTCCCCACGATTTGTGGGGAGAGTCATTAGCAAGCCTAGAGTGAAATTCGGTGAGTCAAGGCAGTGTACATAACGGACGGCATCACGAGTCATTCCCCTGAGTGACGAGTCATCAGGTCACCCGTTAGGGCCACCTGGTAGTTATTTTCAACGAATTTAGTAAGGGATTTTTTGTAATTCCTATGTTCCTAAGGCCTAAACTACGATGTTTTGGGTTATGAATAGTGACTTTTAAAGGGGTTAAGTTAGTTATAGACATTATTCATTCATGCATACAAGGTAGACAAGTTTGAGAGGGTGATCAAGTTATTGTTCCTCAATTTCCCTCAATTCTCTATTGGGCATTCAAAGAAGTGTTAGAATCATCTACCAACAAGTATGTAAGGTTATGAATGGGTGATTCCTTTCAAACACATGCCCAATCCCTCTCTAATGTATGAAATTCTATGTCTAGTCTATGGGGTTTTAACCCAAATTCATGAATTTTCTATTTCTATACGTGGGTATGATTTGATTATGATTCTACTACTAAATTATGGAGCATGGACAAATTTTATAATGTTTTCAATTTAAAATCATGATTGTAGCTTTATGAATTAAAAACCCATGGATGAGATGTTCATGAAAGATGAGATTTGTGATGAACTATGATAATGATGAGATATTATGATGAAGAACATAATTTGAAGCAACCTATGCTTACAATTATGATTTCGATGAGAATTGAGTATTTCTTTGTATGATAAAGCTTTGGGAAATGCCCTCATGTTCGGTATGAATGATGATTTTCTGAAATTAAGCTTACCACATTGTTTTGGAGTAAAGACTCCCAATTATATTTTCAACTTCTGATATGTTTTGAGTAAAATTTTTCCTACCACATGGTTTTGGAGCGAAGGCTCCCAATTATATTTTCAGCTTGTAGTATGTCTTGATCTAAAGCTTCTCATATACATGATTTCATATTTGAGATGTATTTGATCATTAAGCTTCATCAATAGACAAGGTTGAGCTTCGTTATAAAATGATGTAGAGCATATGCATGTTTTGGGAGTGATGTCTAGCACCGAGTAGGCTAAGGGTCTATCACCCTATGCCTCAGAACTGTGCGACAATGTTGGTTTTATACATTATATCTTTGGGACCTCCCTTGTGAGCTTCCCCTGCCCTGATGGGCCTTCAGCTTGATATCGATATCATCGCATTATCCCTAGCCCTGGTAAGGCTTTGGATGGCTCTAGCCACTTGAGTGTGATAGTTGGGACCACGTAAGCTCTATCGTGGTATGTCGGCAAAAAGACGAGTCTCCCATTGTTCATTATGATTTAAGATAAGCATGTTTCCTTACTCATCAGATTTATGTAAATGCATTTCTAAAGTAGGTTTGACTCAATGTTCAGCTTTACTTATAAATGTCAGAATTCATCTTTGAGTCAATCGATTCAGTTATGATGTTATGAAGTTATTTTATGTTATTTTATGTTATGTTATGTAAGGAAAAGATTATGATTTCAGGAAGAATGCATGCAAGCCCTGCTCTCAGATTCTTATGTTATGTTACATTATGCATTATCTTTAAACAATTTTATTTACTTTAGCGGTTTTACTGACCTTACATACTTGGTGCATTCCACGTACTGACCGCATACTCTATGTTGTATCATTTCAGGATACATGACCCAGCTCTCAGATCCAGCTCCGCTTGTAGTCAGGTTATCAGAGTTATCACTCTTATTCTGGGTGAGTCCTCATTTCTCGAGGACTAGACTATTCAGCTTTCCTTTATGTATTTTAGTTTCCGTTTTGTTGAGTTAGTTGAGGTCTTGTCCCATCAACTCACCATGTTTAGAGGCTTTTCCGACATATGTATGGATTTCGTATTCTAATGTTAAGTTCAAGTTAGATTTCCACTATGATTATTTTTTCGAGTATTCAGTTTCTTGATTGAGATTATATGTATGCTTATGCCATGGGTCGACTTAGGGTCTCTCGAGGCTCTTTGCCCTGTGTTACGATCCAGGCTCCTATTTGGGTCATGACAGTCTACTCGTTGTTAAATACTACTCCCAAAACATATATAGTGCTCATAGAATAATAGGGAAAACATACCTAAGGTTCATGGCCTTGTTAAATTATAATAATCATATCCATGCTTGAAACACATGAACTAGCCATGAAATAAGGCCCATGAGTCGGCCATAACCATAGATCCATAAATCATGAAATTCATGCATACTTGTAAAACATGTATATATATTTATTAAATTCATGATAAATACTTGAGAGAAATCATATCATAAAGCATAAATCATAATTGGGCTAATTTAGATCAAGATCATAATGAAATCATAAATTGAATTTTCATAAAACATGCCTAATTGGGCATATTGGATTTAAACTTAAATCTATAAAGTTGTATACAAAATAGTCATAAAATCTTCTCATAGATCATAAAACATGATTTAATACATCAAGGAGATTGACCCATCAATAGATCATATAGAATTTCACAAGAATTGGCATAGACTGCATGGATCATGAATCTTGACTTATAGAATTGAAATCCGTGGAATTTGCGAAGACTTTAGGGCATGAGAGTTAATGGAACTCTCATTCATATCCTCACATACCTGGGTAAATTAATTCTACTCTCTTCCTTGAAAACCCAAATAAAATTGAGGAAGAATTGATAAATTCAAGCCTTGATAACCCCTAATATCCTTCTAGTCTTGCATGCATGGAATGGTAAGGCATAGGATAGGTTAACTCTCTTAAAACCCTTCTAATTGAGCTTAAAATTATGTAGTTTTGGCTTTAGGAACATAGGAATTACGAAAAATAACTTCATAAAATTGTTGGAAAAACAGACTGTTAGTTCCAACAAGGGACTGGACGACTCATCATCCCTGGCCACGACTCGTGGTCTGCCCTCGTCATGAACACTACCAAAAATTTGCTGAAGGTTACCACAAGGGACTCAATGATTCGTTATCGGTGACCATGACTCGTGGTAACCTCCCATCACCCTGACTGTCAAAAATCACCTGGGTTCACCACGGAGGACACCACGACTCGTGGTGCACCCTACGAGTCGTGACGACCGACCCGTTAGGTCCACTGCCCAAAATTTTCAACTTTTATCCAACTCTTGACCACGGCTCACATAAAGACCCGTGGTGTTGACCACGACTCGTGTTCATACCCGTGGTCACTTCAAAATTCAAAATTTCAATCCATCTCCCAGCCTTTCCCCACAAGTCACTTAATGACTTGTGAGGTTCCTGACGGGTCACTGGACGACCCGTCCTGTGACCTGGTGCAGAAATTTCTGTTTTCTCTGTTTCAACTCCTAGTTCTAATCTTAGAACTTTCGAGGTATAACACTTCTTCTCCATTTCCACACTATTCATTACGGTCATAAAGACTTTGTTGCTCATTCATTGATGTGAAAATCTCTTTGTCAACAGTTACCTCTTGAGGAGGAGACAACTCCATGTGAATATAAAGTGTATTGTCAAAAGAATCTTTTATTCTTTCCCATTCCATGACATTTGTCAAGATGGATTTGTTGATCTCTTCCACGTTAGAATGTCGATCCATCAAAGTTTGGAGCATGGTTTGGTTTCTTTCAAATCCGACACTTTTTTGCTTCAAACACCTTATCATTGTTCATGTCAAACTCAAAAGGACAACTAGCCTTTTCATTGGAGCATCTTAGGGAGAATGCATAATAGTTGGGACAATCACCCCAATGTCCTCCTTGACCACTACATAAACTATAATTATACCCTTTATATGAATGATAAATTGCACACATCTATCTCCCGGGGGCATATTCACAATCTTGCTGATAATGGGGTCCTTCACAATATGGACATGGATCATCAAGATATAGGTTCCATCCACTAAACCTATTTTCATTTCATGATGCCATTGTGAATCCCTTGTACAACTGTTTCACAAGTCAAAGAAAAGCAAATGTGAAAGAATTGGTCTAATCAAACAAACTAAACTAAAAGTGCTAGATAGGGCTTATGGCGTAGTCCCTGGCAACGACGCCATTATATTTTATCCTGCTTAAATCCACTCCAAATTTTTGGTAGCCTAAATCGTCGAACCAAATATAGAACCCAACGTGGAGTTAAGGATGAATCCCGCAGAGACTATGCTAAGCGCACTCTATCTGGTACTAATCAATATATCATTTTAAGATTAAATACTATTCAAATTAAGATTGAGTAAATTTATCTACAACTACTAGATGCAAATTGGTAGGGTTGTAATCAATTTAAGAAAATTTTAGGGAAGTGACCCTGATTATAGATCGATCCTCTGAAATCATCTAATATGGATAAATTGAGAATGGACTATGGTTGAACATGAAAGAAAAGACTTAGGTATCCATGAGTATCTTTCAATAGTACCATAAGTGTCAATCTACTTCAATTTTGTCAAATTGAAGAGCACTCTCTTCTACCAAATTGGTTGTTGCCAATTGGAATTCAACCTGTCTAGGAGAATCCATTAAACAAGGGTTATGCCTATAGTTATTGTTGATTGATGCTAAACCAACCTAAATTTTCTCTTTCAAGACTCATAAAGATAGATTGAGTGATTTTCATCATCAACCACACACTATAAAGACATAATCAATCAAATATTCTCTAAGCTCTTGCTCAATTTTACCAAATTGGGGTCATTAGGGTTCACAACCCTAGATTTAGATTTATTAGTTATCTATAGAAAGAAGAAGAAGAGAAAGTAAGTTATTAAACATTCTCACCAATGGAATTGTACATTGTATAAGAAATCTTCAACTGATAAACTTGGATCTTCAAAATTACAAGATAAATATCAGATCTATTATGAAAAGTAAGGCTACATATCTTTCTCTACTCTCTATTGAAAATAATGACTGAAAGCACCTTGAAAAAGAGAAGAAAAATCTATTTATACTATATCTCAGAAAGCCTAAAATAATTTATACTAGGGTGTGCCGGTGTGTAGAGATGGATCGTCCATCGGACGGACGGAACATCCTTTGCCCTGTCATTTAAAATTGAATTTTGTCCATCCACTTCCCGTCCTTTGATCGAAGCATTATCTTCTAGAAAGATGGTACATCATTTTCTTTGTCATTTAGAATTGCCTTCTTCCTCATCTTGAGTCTGTCCTTCAATTGTTGGACCATCTTTTGGAAAGACGGTCAATCCTTCAACTTGTAATTTAAGGACTTCTTCAATGTATTTTATGGAATCATTGTCTTAGCTTGGATGGCTGAACATGCGAACCATCTTTCAAACAAACGGTCCATCTTTTGGTTCGTCTTTTGGACAGATTTCTGACTTTAACACCTCGCTTCTTAATTTTGGTTAGGTTCCTGTAACATAGCATAATGAGGTTAGTTTACACTTATTTAGCTCCTAAAATATGCAAAATTCTATATACATAAAGAAAAAATATATACTAAATTCTCAACATATCTGCTATGTAAAAGAGAAACTGCCCAACTGAGACAACCGTCTTAGAGGTGTAAAATTTGAAGGTATATCTATCCAACCGATATGACCACATCAGTGGTGTACTATAACTAGAACTATAGCTGCAACTGTATCTACCCAACTAATATAATAGCATTGATGGTGTAATGTAAAATCATATCCATCATAGCATATGGAGTCGATAGGGATCACAGTGAATTTATCTAAACCATATAATATAAATGCATATTGACTCTTAGACTATGACCTGAGTAGGCCTTATTCATGACTCATGAAACCGTAATTATTCCTATACAACAATTAAGGCTTTCAAATAACATATGAACATATATACTCAATGGACTGTATGGCTGTTAGGAGACTTAGTTGACATAAGGATCTTATAAAATAAGCAACTGTTATGCTACTCAACTCTTAATGGCTTTAGAAAATAGCACAAAGGAGCAAAAAACATAGTTTTCACTTTGTTCATCGTTACTAGAAACATACATTCAATTGTAAATGCTTTCTCACTTACATTTCTGTAACTTACAACTTGTGGAGAGCCTTTCTGGAAAATCTTTAGGAAGCTTTAAGAATAGTCTTGATATGCCACCTCAGGCATAGCCTTTATTGAAAACTCTTTAGGAAGCTTTAAGGATAATCTTGGTATGCCACCTTAGGCATATGAACTTATGACTCATAACTGAGAAGCGTAGGAGTACCTGACATACATGGAATTTACATAAAGCTTAAAGAATTGAAACTATAGATATACAATTTGTGAGACTTCTGAATAACATATGAACTTATATATATTCAACTTTGTGACCTCCAGGAGTCTTCCTGGGTTCTAGATAACCATAAAGATCATACAAGGTAAATAACTATCGTCCCTAAGAATGACTCTTGGCGGCTTAGAGTATAGCACAAAATAAGAGTTGATAGTCTTCTTATTACATCTTCGTTGACAGTAGGAACCTTAGATTCAGGTCCTTAACTTTAGGTCATTTCTATTATCTGACCTTCATAACACAAACTCAAATCCTTACATATTAACACAAGTTTACTCTCAAATTTTTCAATTAGTCTTAACATTTCCTTCTTTGTTTAAGCAATATTTTCTGGGACTAGGATGACATAAGGTTCATATTACACACAACTTGATACTCTAGAATTCTTATATTCAATTTTTAACTTACGTTCTCGTTAGCATTCAACTTAAGCTTAGATTCTTTTAGAATTTCCTAATACCGTAACTTGGTGGCTTAGGATCAACTTTAAATGCTGTTAGAGCTTATCTTAGGATTTGAAACTAAATGATTGCGCATCATCACATCTAGGAATAGAGTCATAGGACTTTTCATTTCACGTTATGTCAACCTTGGGAACCTTACCCTTCATGTTCATATACTTAATTTTATATACATATATCCACTATGAGTACTTTCTTAAGCCACATGATTGACTTTAAGCATCTCTTCTTCAATCAATATTAAGCCCACATTTTACGTTTCGACTAACAAGTCATTTCCTTAGATGTTTTACTAAATTTTCACAAAGACAAAGAACTTCATATAGAGATGTCATTTACATATATATCATAACATAAAGACCAGCTCGGATTGCCACATCAGGGGTCTCCAAATTAAATTTACATCTCCAATAATAATCATACATTTAGCGTCATTTTCTTTGTATTCATAAGCTTATAAACATCTCTGTAGCCATAACATTTTCATCGTATAGTTTACACCTTAGTATAGCTCTATTTGATGCTTTCACATGTATTAAAAATACACTTATATTAGTTCTAACATTAACTTGGACTCATGCTTAAAGAAGAAAGAAGGGGCACCTTTACATACCTGTATCGGTAGTTTCGATTTAGCCATCAACAACTCTAGCTTAGACTTCTAGTTTCATCAATTTCCATCTCAACACATATGTATACATGGCTGTACAACCTTTCGAATATCTCCATCCAACACAACACAACAATGATTACTTACGGATTTTCGACATGGCATGAAAACTAGGAATATCTTACAAATCGAAAGATGGAAATACTCACCTCAATTTCTAGTAGCTTTAATTAGATGAGAAATCAATTTTTCAGCTTTCCTCCCTCCTAGGAATGATCAAATCCAAGTCAATTTTAGCAAAACAACTCCATCACAATATTCTCAATGGCCTTAATAATCTTTACCTATGATTGGTTGATGTTTAGAGGTGATTTGCTTCCTCAATTCTCTTCTAATTTAATGGAAAACCTATGGGGAATAAGGGGGAGGGACGAAATGGTCCAGTTATGGGAAGTAAGTGAACATAAATGAATTTTTAGGTAGAAATTTTTCCTTAAATGGGTTTCCTGACACAACTGCAACTCGTGGCCCTTTTCTGCCCAGACAATCTACGGTAAAATGATCATATCTTTTTACACTGATGTCATATTGACGATTGATTTTATGTTATGAAATTTAGACTCAAATAATTTCAATTTAATAGGTAATAAGCCGTGTAACTATATATATATATATAGATAGATAGATAGATAGATAGATAGATAGATAGAGAGAGAGAGAGAGAGAGAGAGAGAGAGAGAGATACTCATCCCAAGTTAGACCATATGTGAACTTATTTAAAATACTTTCTCGTAAAAAAGCTGTGAACAAAATTTTTTTACCAAACTCCCTTTGGACTAAAATTTTAATTCAATTCTTTAATCACCTTCATATAAATCTTTCATAATATGACCATCCATTTAAAATTTTATTCTCTCGACATCTCATCATCGGGCAACATAAAGTGGTAAATGATTCGACTGGTATGTATTCAACTTAGTGGTTTAATTATTTTAAAATATCTAGGGTGTTAAATTTTCATTTAGATGATGTCAAAGATCCAGGATTTTGGCAATTCTACAATCCAGTTGACATATCAAATCATTATATTTATTGTCTTTCCTAAGTTACTAGTTAAAAGTTCATTTCACTTAGTTGAGCATCTTTTCAAGAACTCTGAAAGCATGAATATCCCAAACACATCTATTCCTATGGTCTTTAGTTAATAGTAAGGTGCATGTATGATTTCATAAGTATTAACTAAGTAAGGCTAAGGGGTATATTTCAAACTACATCAGTGAGTCATTACCCTTTCCCTATAAGGTTCACAAACTATCTCTACTTCTTCTTATTGCCCTCATAATTCTCTTTTTAAAGTTTAATTAATGAGTAATATATAGTGCATTACTATTTCCTCAAATAATCAAACAATTTAGCCCAAGATGAAATAAATAAGTCAATCATGGAAACCATTAATAAAGAGAAACAAAAATCAACATTCTGCCTTCATGTATTTAGGAAAAAACCCTAGAACTATAAAGTTTAGCTACTCATAATCCTCATATGAGGATGAGAATTCATGATTTTACAAGAAAGAATTTCTAGAAAATTAAGGGAAGAATTAACCCTGAAAGCAAACTCGTCTTGTCCTTGCTATGAGCTTCAAAAATAACCAACCTTGACAAATATAGGTAAAGGGTGTATTTGTAGATCCTATAAAGCATTGGTCTTTCAAAAGTCAAATCCAAAATGAATCAAAAAGCTCGGTAGCTCACACCACCCTTGTGACTTAAGGGGTGGCGCAATAGGCCAAAAAAGCTTCTTCCCAAACAAGGAATTCACGCCACCTTTGCACCACCTTCTTTGTGGAAAAGGTGTGGTTGATTGCGCCACACTTGCGATGGAGGGAGTGAAGAAACTTCTTATTGTTGTTTTTGCTTCTTTTGTGACGCTTTATGACATCTCTTCTTCCATGATCGTATTTGGTTTTTACTTGCTCCTTTTGCATTTTTTTATCATCCAAAGATCTATGAACACAGCTAAAAACCAAAGCACAAGAACATAAATATAAACCAAACAATTAATACTCAAAGATATTTAAAACTATATATTTAAAACATGAGGTAAATAACGGCTAAAACTATGTACTTTTAGCATCTCATCAGATTCCATTAATGATAGAATTATCACTAATTTCAAAAATGCTTTTGATGTGCTATTGTACATCCTCACGAGATAAGACTGTAAATAGATCGCTTTTGTGTGAACTAAACCATGATCTATCTCAACTAAAACCTTCCTTTGATGATAGGCTTCACAATACTAGACTTTGCATTTTCTACAAGTGGTAATTCTACATAACATATTTCCATAGGGACATTCTCAGCTGCTATTTGTACAAGTGGTTCAACTACTTGCTCCTGTTCATGGAAAAAATGTTAACTCCCTTTTCCTTTGGTGAAATAATCTTTCAGGCTTAGATTGGAAGTCTGCAAGATTATCTCCTCTTGTAGTGCATCGCATTTGAACCTATCCCTACAAGAGTAACAACTAAGATAAAGAAGTTAACACTTAAACAATAAGGCAGTAAGAGCTAAATAAAGATATAAGTCAATTTTTAAGTCCCCAACAAAGGTACAAAAAACTTGTTCACTTCTAGGATACATTCAAGTGCATATGGTGTATCAAGTAACATAGCAACTTTAAATTATTGAATGTAGAATGCAGAAGGACTTGTGATTGAAAAATACCTAGTACAAACCATAACTACAAAACTAACAAGTTCTTTGCAAAAAGAATATAATTTTATGAACTACTTCTAATTTAAAAGATAATGGTCACACCCCGAGTGTATACCCTGGATGAAACACGGTGCTTGGAGTTACAAGTAACCCCAAGTCAACCCCTGGTCTAACATACACTAGCATTCTGAGTAAACACACACACACACACACACATATATATATATATATAGCGGAAGCTTTAAAGTAACATATAAAAAATTTATGAGAATGAAGCTGAATATAAATTTTAAAAACATCTAAACATATCTGAAGGTCTGAAACCATGTCTGTGTTTGAAAGTCAACTACAACTAATGAATTACTGGGACAAGCCCCCCAGCTAACTCCAAGAATAAATAAAAGAAATAGAACTGAAAGAAATAATCTTCTTCCTCGAAATATGAGGACTCACCATTGATGCCGCTAGGAAAGAATGAGCGGGGTCGGCTAAAGGTGTTGTGTCTAAGAACCTGCAGTTGTATCATAAAATGATATAGCATAAAAGATATGTGTTAGTTCATTGAACGTACTGAGTAAGTGAGAGAAACCATACACAAGAAATAAAAATGTTGAACTGAAAAGACATGCAATGACCAACTGAAACTGCTGAGCTCACTGACTGTAATAACTGAGATGGTCTAAATGATCATGTCTGATGGTCAAGGACATGCCCTAGATATGAGGTACTAATTTGATGTACTGTACTGAACTTATCTGAACTAACTAATCTGAGACATAACTGAGCTGACTAGTGTGAGAGTCTATAACCGACATATAACCACCTGAGCTAGACGTGGAGTCCGATGTATACACCCCATCAGTAGAACCCAATCTACCTTGCCAGGGTATAAAGGCATGAACTGGGTGATCATAGGTTTGGGGCTATGAGGCCAATAAAATATATCCTACGGTGGCAATTTAGTTCTGGGAACCTGAGTGCAGTGGAACCCCGGTTTGCTCGGTGCTAAGTCCTACTCCCACTAGATAGTCCTTGACTGACTACTAAGCTAATAGCTCGAAACTGGGCCGAACACTAGTTAGGAATACCTATCTGGAAGCACCCTGTGAGTCTTATTAGACCAGATTCTTTAACTGGATTCTAAGACTAGTCAGAGCTGCTTATCATGAAGCGTCATAGTCGTCTAAAGAACAAATTGTAATCTGAAGCTGGGGTCCTAAGGCTAGTCAGAGCTTCTTATCTGAAAGTGTCATGACCGCCTAAAGAACCACTAAAATCTGGTACTGAGTCTAATTCTGATAACTGGGAGGCACTACAGACACCTCGAGAATTTCTATAGTCAAACTAATCAGTTGACATTTCTGACTAACACTGAATATTCTAACATTTTGACTGAAACTAAACTGACATAAATCTGACTGAGTTTCAATACAAACTAACAATATGGGAACCCCCAACACTAATAGAATCAACCAATTTTGATAATTGAACAATTATGCAAGACTCTAGTTTTTCTGCATCTAAGAGCTAGGGCTAGATTTTTCTTACAGGGACAAGCATCAATATAGTCATAAATTGGTGGAAAAAATATCTACAATTAACATAAATAATATTCCACATGATTTAAATGAAGTCTGACATGTAATTTCTTCACATTCGAAAGTTTTAGAGCTAGAACTGATAGAGAAGACATAGAGGATTTTTTTTGGAGACATAAGGGAAGAACTATTCCCTTTTGTTGAATTCCCACATACCTGGTGATGGAAATCCCTGAGAGAATACCTTGAAAAATCTGACAAGAATCTATCTTCCTAATTTCTGCTCTGAACCTTTCTGAGAGAACTTTACGTTGAATTGATGAAGAGATGAGAAGAAAATGAGAGAAACTATCGGTTTTCCCCCTCTAAAACCCCTGATTAAACCCAAAATGACATAGTTTAGAGTCTAGGAGTTTAGGGAATTACGTGAAGACCCTTAATAAACTTGTAGGAAAACTGACTGTCAATCCCCCATGAGGGACTCAATGAATCGTGTCTAGTGACTACGAGACATGGTCACAACCCTCAAGTGCACCACCAATTTCCCTCTGTTAGTCACCACGAGGGACACCATGACTCGTGGCCTACCCCACGAGTCACAAGAAAACTCGTTCTGTGACCTGGTGCAGAAAATTCTATTTTCTCTATTTCAACTCCTGGGTCTAGTCTTAGGGTTTCTGGGGCATTACAATATCTCCTCCTTGGGATCATTCGTCCTCGAATGTTGAAAACACACAGAAAATAGAGAATTGCAATCATTATACTCAAATACTAATATTGAAAGCTGAAAACTAACGGAATGACTACCTCCGAACTGAACTACATGGTTGAACTGAATTCACTAATCATAGAAACAATTATTGACATGAAAGAAACTAGGACACATGAACTGGACATGTGCTGAAAAGAGTTTTAGGGAGAGAATTGATACATTAAACTGAAACTTATCCTATAGAGAACAGATGTGGGTATCTAGCCATCATATCTTCTTCGGCTTCCCGCATATCTCCCTCAACCTTCTAATTCCTCCACAAGACTTTGACTGATGCTACTTCATTGTTCCTCAGCTTACGAACCTAATGGTCAAGGATCTGAACTAGGACCTCTTCATAAGAAAGACTATCTTTCACTCCCACACTGTCCCATGGCACAACTGAGGTTGGATCACCAATGCACTTCTTCAATAGTAACACATGGAATACTAGGTACATAGATGCCAATTTTTAGGGTAAGTCCAGCTCATAAGCTACCTTGCCAATTCGCTTCAAAATTGTGTAGGGTCCCAATATCTTAGACTAAGTTTTACTTTCTTCCAAATCTCATCACCCCTTTCATGGGTGAAATTTTCAGATAGACCTAGTCATCCACTGCAAACACCAATTCTCTTCTCCTCACATCGGCATAAGATTTTTAACTGCTCTGAGCTGGTTTCAATCTTTATCTGATGAGCTCTTTATCTGATGAGCTGTACTTTCTGCATAGCTTCATGAACTGAGTATGTACCGATTAGAGTAGCTTCACCAACCTCAGACCACCCGATAGGAGATCTACACCTCCTACCGTATAATGCCTCAAACAAAGCCATCTGGATACTGGAGTGGTAGCTGTTGTTTTATGCAAATTCGATGAGAGGAAAATGATCATCACAACTGCCCTTGAAATAGATCAGGCACACTCTCAACATATTGTCTAGGGTCTGAATAGTCCACTCAACTTTTCCATCTATCTATGGGTGAAAAGCTGTACTAAGCTTGACTTGGGCACCAAGTCCCTTCTGAAAGGACATTCAGAAGTGAGAGGTGAACTGGGTACCTCTGTCTGAGATGATGGATAAGGGCACCCCATGAAGTCTAACCAACTCCCGAAAATAAAGCCTAGCATAATACTCAGCTAAATCTGTAGTTTTAACTAGGAGGAAGTATGCTGACTTAGTCATCCGGTCTACTACACCCAGATTGAATCATGTTGCCGACGAGTCTGAGGTAGATCCGTAATAAAGTCCATATTTACTTCTTTCCACTTGCATGTGAGTATGCTGATATCGTAAGTCATACATCCCGGTCTCTGGTGTTCTACTTTGACTTGTTGGCAGTTCAGGCACTCAGCTACAAATTCAATGATGTCTCTCTTAATGCCATTCCACTAGTAAATATCCCGTAAATCACGGTACATCTTAATAGAACCAGGGTGGATGAAATATCTCAAACTGTGTGCTTCAGCCAGTATCTGCTGTCTCAAATCACCCACATCTAGTACGCACAATCTACCGTGGTAATAGAGTACACCATCTCCCCCTTGGGAGAAAGCCTCTACTTCTTTTCTGCGAACCGCCTCTTTCAATTTAAGCAGCACAGGATCTTCATCCTTCCTTGACTTAACTTCAACTACCAATGAGGAATCTGATCCAATCTGCACAACTACTCCACCCTCAGCAGTATCAACCAATTCTACTCCTACCGAGCTAATCTGTGGATATCCTTTGCCAGCTCCTTTTTTCCTTCCTTAACATGAGCCACGCTCCCCATAGACACTCTACTTAGGGCATCAGCCACCACATTGGCTTTGCCCGGGTGATATAGCACGCTCATGTCATAGTCCTTCAGTAGCTCCAACCACCTTCTCAAATGAAGATTCAGATCTTTCTGACTGAAGGCATACTGAAGGCTCTTATAATCGGTGAAAACATCCATGTGAGCCCCGTAAAGGGAGTGCCTCCATAATTTCAATGCAAACACCACTGTTGCCAACTCCAGGTCATGAGTCGAGTAATTCTTTTTATGAATCTTGGGTTTTCTAGAGGCATAAGCTATCACTTTACCCCGTTGCATCAGAACGCAACCAAGACCAACTCTGGAAGAATCGCAATACACTACAAGTCCATCTGATCCTTCCGGCACGGTCAACACTGGAGTGGTAGTGAGTCGAGTTTTTAGCTCCTGGAATCTTCTCACACGCTTCTGACCACTGAAATTTCACCTTCATCTGAGTCAGCCTAGTCAGAAGGATGCTATAGAGGAAAATCCTTCCACAAAACATCAGTAGTAACCGGCTAGACCCAAGTAACATCTGATCTCGGTTGGGGAGGTAGGTCTAGGCCAATCATTCACCGCTATTATCTTTTGAGAATCTACCTAAATACCCTCACCAGAGACTACGTGAGAAAGGAAAGTCACAGACTTCAACCAGAATTTGCATTAGCTAAACTTAGCGAACAACTGGCGGTCTCTGAACATCTGAAGCACTATTCTTAGGTGGTTAGCACTTTCCTCCTCATTTCTAGAGTATACCAAAATGTCATCAATAAATACAATGATGAACATCTCTAGATACTACTTGAAGACTCTGTTCATTAGGTCCATAAAAGTTGCGGGAGTATTTGTGAGTCCAAAGGACATAACCACGAATTCGTAGTGACCATACCGAGTTTCGAAAGGTATTTTCGATATATCACATTCTCAGACTCTCAGCTGATGATACCCCGGCCTGAGATTTATCTTGGAGAAACAACTGGCTTCCTGAAGATGTCAAACAAGTCGTCAATCTTGGGTAAGGGATACCTGTACTTGACTGTGACCTTGTTCAAATGACGGTAATCGATGCACATTATGAGGGTACCGTCCTTCTTTCACATGAATACTACTGGAGCACCCCAGGGAGAGATGCTGGGTCTAATAAAACCTTTATTAAAAAGGTCTTTTAGCTTCTCGTTCATCTCCTTAAGCTCAGCTGGAGCCATTCTATAAGGAGGGATGGAGATGCACTGAGTATCTGGAAGAAGGTCTATACCGAAGTCTATTTCCCGCTCAGGAGGGACTCCGGGAAGATCTTCGGAAAACATATCAGGGAATTAGCTGACAATTGGGACTGACTGGATAGTTGGGGTTTTAGAGCTAGAATCCTTGACCCAGACTAGATGATAAATACACCCTTTTGAAATAAGCTTTCTGGCATTAAGGTAGGAAATAAACCGAACCTTAGGCGCTGAATTGCTATCCGTCCATTCTAAAGTTGGATCATTAGGGAACTGAAATCTGATGACCCTAGTTCTGCAGTCGACTGAGGCATAACCGGAATGTAACCAATCCATGCCAGGAATGAGGTCAAAGTCTACCATGTCTAACTCTACCAGGTCAGCTGGAATGACTTTATTCAACATTGACATTGGTCAGTTTCTATACACTCGGCTGGCTCTGACTGACTCGCCAACTTGGGTGGAGACTAAGAATGGTTCTAAGAGGACCTATGGACTGATATCGAACTGGACTACTACATAGGGAGTCACGAATGAAAGTGTGGCTCCTGGATATAGTAAGGCATAAATGTATAGATGAAAAAGGCGTAACATACCCATGACCATGTCAAGTTATCTCTCTTAATCCTGACGAGAAGAAAATGCATAAAAAAAGTTTTGACATTGGCCGCCATTCATACCTAAAGTGTTGGCCTGCTGAGTTGGACGACCTGCTAGAGCTGCTGAAGTAATGGATTATGACCTTCCTCATCCTGTTGACGAGTATTCCTTAAGATAATGATCAAGTTGTCCACAACCAAAACAGCCCTCTTGACCCTGAAGAAACTCTTATGGATGGTTCTTGCCACACTTAGGGCAAGCTAGGTAGTTATTGCTAGCACTGAAGCTCTTGGACTGAGAGCTAGATACTCCACCACTCTGATCCTTGCGGGACTAGAAGGTAGGGGCACTAGTTGGAGCGCTCTGCTGCTGCTGTTGTGGGTGGCTACTACTGCCAGATCTTTGATGGCCATAATCTATCTGGCCAGTTCTCGCCCATTTGTCTCTCGCTCTAGATCTTTCAATTTTTCTGCCTCAATTTGCTGGACATGAACTATGAGGATGGAGAGATCGATGTCCTTTATAAGCATTATTGTCCTGCACTCCTTAAGGATTAAATTTGAAACTCTATTAACAAACATTAGCATGTGAGCCCTTGGCTCGGCTACTACCTCTGGAGGATATTTAGACAACCTGGTGAACTCTAGTGCATATTCCTCTACTATCCTGTTTCCTTGTTTCAAATTCATGAAATCCACCACTTTCGCCTCCTTGAGCTCCCGAGCAAAAATCTATCTAGGAAGGTTGTAGTGGACTCCTCCCATTCCACCATTCCTGCTCCCACTAGCCTCCCCTCCTTCCATTGCTCGTTCTAGATCTGGGCTACCCCTTTTAGCCAGTAGGCAACCAAGTGAGCACTCTTCAAGGAACTGACAACCATAATCTGGGTGATCTTTCTAATCTCATCTACGAACTCCTATGGGTCCTCTCCTACCTTAGACCTTTGGAAATCAGGAGGGTTCATCCGAGTAAAGTCCTATACTCGGGCAGCTGCTGCGGACCCATTATTGTTTATCGGAACCACCTGCTGGTTCACCTGGTTGGTAACCATCTAAGCGAGCAGCTAGATAGCTACCCTGAACTCTACGGTGGATGCTGAGTCGTCCTGAAGGGCTGCTGGAGCTGGTAGGGAAGTTCACTGAGCTTACCAGCCCTTCTTCCGTTACCATGACATGGAGGCATAATTCATTGAAATGAAACAAAGCACGAGTTAGGATAGCGATTATGGAATTGAATTTCAACGCACGATAAGGATATGAACAAAAGGGAGTTTTCCCAATAACATCTCGTAGCCTCCCCATCATAAGTGTGGCGCGCTTCATACCCATGAGAGGGACTCTACTCGATGCGGTTTTCAGACATCTAAGGATATTATAAAACTAGTGCTCTGATATCAAGTTTGTCACGCCTCTAGTCTACACCCTGGATGGAACAAGGTACTTAGAGTTACAAGTAACCCCAAGTCAACCCCTGGTCTATCATACACTGGCATTCTGAGTAAACATATGTGTGTGTGTATATATATATATATATATATATATATATATATATATATATATATATAGCGGAAGCTTTAAACTAAAATATAAACCATTAATGAGAATGAAACTGAATCATAAAGTTTAAAAACATCTAAATAAAATTGAAGTTCTGAAACTATGTGTGTCTAAAAGCCAACTACAATTGATGAGTTACTGGGACAAGCCCCCAGCTAACTTCAAGTCTAAATAAAAGAAACAGAATTGGAAGAAATAATCTTCTTCCTCGAAATATGAGGACTCACCACTGATGCCACTGGCAAAATCTGAGCGGGGTCGACTAATGGTGTTGTGTATGAGAACCTGCAGCTGTAACATAAAATGATATAGCATAAAAGGTATACGTCAGTTCTTTGAATGTACTGAGTAAGTGAGAGAAACCATACACAAGGAATAAAATTGTTGAACTGAAAAGACATACAATGACCAACTGAAACTGCTGAACTAACTAATTATAATAACTGAGATGGTCTAAATGACCATGTCTGATGGTCAAGGACATGCCATAGATCTAAGGTACTAATTTTATATACTGTACTGAACTGAACTGAACTAACTAATCTAAGACTGAACTAAGTTGACTAGTGGGAGAGTCTACAACCAACATATAACCACGTGAGCTATACGTGGAGTCCGATGTATACACCCCATCGGTAGAACCCAATCTACCTTGCCAGGGTATAAAGGCATGAACTGGGTGATCACAGATATGGGGCCATGACAACAATAAAATATATCCTACGGTGGCAACATAGTTTTGGGAACCTAGATCCGCTGGAACCCCAGTCCGCTCGGTGCTAAGTCCTACTCCTGCTGGATAGTCCAAGACTGACTACTAAGTTGATAGCTCAAAACTGGGGCCCAAGACTAGTTAGGAATACCTATTAGGAAGCACCCTAAAAGTCTTATCAGACTGGATTCTATAACTAGGTTCTAGGACTAGTTAGAGCTGCTTATCTGGAAGCGTCATAACCGTCTAGAGAACAAACTGTAATCTGAAGCTGGGGTCCTGAGGCTAGTTAGAGCTTCTTATCTGAAAGTGTCATGACCTCCTAAAGAACCTCTAAAGACTTATATTGAGTCTAGTTCTGATAACTAGGAGGCACTACTGACACCTCGAGAATTTCTATAGTCAAATTGATCAGCTGACATTTCTGACTAACACTAATTATACTAACATTTTGAATGAAACTAAACTAACATAAATCTGACTAAGTTTCAATACAAACTAACAATATGGGAATCCCCAATACTAATTGAATCAAACAATTTCGATAATTGAACAATTATGCAAGACTCTAGTTTTTCTTCATGTAAGAGCTAGGGCTAGATTTTTCTTACAGGGACAATCATCAATATAGTCAAAAACTGGTGGAAAAAAATATCTACAATTAACAGAAATAATATTCCACATGATTTAAATGAAGTCTGACATGTAATTTCTTCACATTCAAAAGTTTCATGACTAGAACTGATAGAGAAGACATGAAGGATTTTCTTGGGGACGCACGGGAAGAACTATTCCCTTATTGAATTCTCACATACCTGGAGATGGAAATCCTTGAGACAATTCCTTGAAAAATCTGACAAGAATCGATCTTCCTAATTTCTGCTCTGAACCTTTTTGAGAGAATTTTACTTTGAATTGATGAAGCGATGAGAAAAAAAATGAGAGAAACAGTCGGTTATCCCCCTCTAAAAACCCCTAATTAAACCCAAAAAGACGTAGTTTAGAGTCCAGGAGTTTAGAAAATTACGGGAAGACCCTTAATAAACTCGCAGGGAAAACTGAATGTCAGTCCCCCATGAGGGACTCAACGGATCATGCCTAGTGACAACGACTCGTGGTCAGAACCGTGAAGTGCATTGCCAATATCCCTCTGTTTATCGCCATGAGGGACACCAAGACTCGTGGTGTACCCAAAAACTCGTGGTGATCACCGATTACCAACACTACCCAATTCTCCAGTCTTCAATCAATTCTTGAACACAGATCACATCACGACTGGTGCTGACCACGAATCATGGTCACACCCATGGTCACCTTATTTCCGTATTTTTCTACCTAGTTGAAACTCCTCACCACGAGTCACTTTATGACTCGTGGCCTATCCCATGGGTCACAGGACGACTCATTCTGTGACTTGGTGCAGAAAATCCTATTTTCTCTATTTCAACTCCCGGTTTTGTCTTAGGGTTTTCGGGGCATTACAATAATAATTAACTAATAGGACTTAATCAATTCGAGAGTTGTGATTAATAATTAGATAAATTCTAGGGTTATGGCATTTGTAGTAATCATGTTGCGCATGAACTATCGCCATTTTACAATAATCATCAAGTTATTGATTTACGAATTTAATATTATGGCCATGGTCCTTTCAAACCTCTAATCACCTATTTGTGAGGATCCTATTCCAATATTTCTAGGATCATGATAGTCACACATATGCTTTTGTATTTCCTTAATAAACTAAGTAAGGTGACTACGTGTATTGTTATCCTAGACGCAATCTCCTCCCAAATAATTAGGGTTTAGATCCTACTCTGTTTGATCCTCATTTTTTCTTAATATCCCCTTTTAATAGTTGAATTAAAGAATATAGATGTCTCGTGCTGGTCGAGAATCAGTAAAATAGTAAAAATTAAGATCAAACAAACAACTCGTGTGATAAATATGCAATTCAACATAGTTTCATAACATCAACAATAATACTATAGCTGCAACTCCAGAGCTATGGTGATTTTCACGCCCCGAGTTCACACCCTAGTCGTAAGATGGGACAAGAAACCCTGAAAGGCTCCTAATAGACCCATGGCATAATTATAGCATATCACTTAACAATAGATAAACTAACGACATAAATGAGCGGGAGCTAACTGCAAGAGTCTAATAAGGAATCATAAGAACAATTGTAACAACACTTTGATACAACACTGAATCTATCTAGACAAGTCTGAAAGCTTTCTACTAAACTGATGGGTTGCTGGGACAAGCCTCCAGCTAACTCCTAAAATCTGAAAACTAAAACATAACAAAAATGTAAACATAAATCACGTCCTCGGGAGATGAGGACTCACCACTAGCAGCTAAGACGAAATGAAACGTATCAACCACGAGGCTGAGTCTGGAAACCTGAACCTATATCCTGAAATGATATAACACAAAAAGGCATGCGGTCAGTACTTGGAATGTCCTAAGCATGCGGGATAACATAAATTATTAAATATACAAATATACGATAAAGAAATAACTAAGTACATCGACATAACTGACTTAACATGCAACAATCCTCTTATGAATCACACACACACACATATATATGAAACTTTCTTTTAGATCTCATGTTCTAAAACATCATCGAACTCATGAATTAGTGTCACGTTCTGGAAATTTAATAAAAGATGAATCTGAATCTAGCATCATACACTAAATCATTACTAGTAACTAAGTCTGATTCTCATTATATTAAATCCGTTATAATCTGAAACCTGAATCATACTGATAAAAGAACTAAGGGGACCTTTCTCTACTATGGAGAGTCTTGACTAACTAAGGGAGTTATTCTCTACTATGGAGGAATCCTGACTAAGCTAGGGATTCACTCTCTGCTATGGAGGATCCCGACTGAACTAGGGAGTCACTCTCAGCTATGGAGGATCCCAACTAAAATATGGAGTCACTCGCTACTATGGAGGATCCCGACTGAACTAGGGAGTCACTCTCTGCTATGAAGGATACCGACTGAACTAGGGAGTCACTCTCTACTATGGAGGATCCTGGACTAACCAAGGGAGACATTCTCGGCTATGGAGAGTCCCTGGCTGACTAGGACATAAGGAGTACTGATCTGACATTGTATATCTTGTCTATGCTACTACAGCTAGTCAGATATATGAACATACACTGCTTTCATCATACAACATTCATTTATTGGGGCTACTTTCTACTAACAACAAGCCCAATATTTTGAAATATCATTCTCATGCTTTATCATCATAATTCATATCATCATGGAGCCATATCAGTATTTCTTCAAACGTCTTACATTAGTAAGAATCTATAGATTCACCTTATGCATTATACTTCCACAACATTTAAGTTCCGGATTCACATCATCCAACATGTATCATAAAGTCATTCATGATCCATAGGCCCAACTCGTACATTAACATGCAGAAATTGATTCATATATTTTAGATTTTACGGAAAGTTATATACTTAACTCATAACTTATACATTTACAATGAGATCATGGGAGAAGCATACATTTTCATTTGATAAGACCCATTTTGATATTTACTCCAATTCATGAGAAAGATGCATTAGTTAAACAATTATAAAAGATTTACCTCGTACCCAATGAGTTCCATCGAAAGCAAAAGGAGAATACATATTTTACATTCAATTAATCAAGCCCATAGACTCTAATCTCATCTTGACATATTTAGCAAACAATGTACTCTAATTATTAGAAAATTCTTACAATTTTCACATACATCATATGTTGGATGCGAGTCATGGATTCTATTGATTGAATAATAATAAAACCCAAACCATCGTTCAAGCCTTTTTTCTTGAAGAACATTCTAACATCATATATTTTAACCATCTAACACATAATTCGATACATTCAAATAGTTATAATCATAAATAGCTCATAATTCTAGTGGGTTTTAGAATTCCAGAAAACTTTGAAGAAATCACCCATCAATTTAAACCCTAGGTCATGCTTTTTTACAATAATTGAGATTGGGATTTTGATAAATTATTTTTGGGCACATGGATGGAAGAATATCCCTGTTGGAAAACTAGCATACCTGCTTCCAAGAATCTTGCACTTGAACTTGACCTTGTAGTCTTTGAATAATCCCTTGAAGAATCCTTGAACCTTGAGAGATAGGAGGAAGAAGGGTTTGAAAGGGTATCTTGAGAGAATAAGAGATTAGACTAGAAGAAACCCTTAAAAATGTCCCAATAATACTCAAAATGATGTAGTTTAGAAGTCAGGAACATAGGATTTTACGAAAACACCCCTAATATTTCACAAGAATAAGGACCCTTCCAGTCCTCATGATGGACATCATGACTCGTGAGGTACCGGACGAGTCGTAAGTCCAATCCGTGAAGTCTACTGGGATTTCCACGAAATTTCGATGCTTAACGAGTCACTTAACGATTCGTGAAGTGACTTAATGGGTCACTTGACTAGTCATGAAGTACCCTCTAAAGCTGAAGTTTTCTAGCAATTTTGGCCACTTAACGGGTCACTTAACGAGTCGTTAGGTGACTTAACGAGTCACATAATGAATCATTTTGTGATGCTGGTGCAGTTTTACCAAATTGCTCATAGCTTTTTACTCCGAACTCCGATTGACACAAGGTCGGATGTGTTGGAAAGAAGACTCAAAGGGATGCAATTCAATATATTGAATCACCCAAAAATACTTTGTAAAATGGGATCTATAGTCGTTAGAAGTTGATCCTTTCTAGAACTTGTATAAAACCTCAATCAATAAGAAGGCTCTCAACTAAACTTTGTGCTAGATGTTCTTTATAACCTTAATTTGCATCCATTGCACTTCTAAAACTTGGGGATTGATATTAACACCTAGTATCTATAGAACTCATTAGGATCGGACCTATCCATACATATAGAAAAATTCCAAACTTAGCCCAAAAATTCGAGGCATTGAAATATCTCAACTCACTAGTTTTGGGTCTAGTCTTAGAGACTTTTGGGGTGTTACATGTTTAGAGACTCATAATTGGATTACATATATATTTATTCATAATCAATCCAATAAAATGTGAAATAATGAAGGTACAAAAGTTAACATTAGAGAAAGTAGCTATCATGTGTGCTCTGCTACATTCAAAATTCTGCAATCAGATAAAAATTGCTAAAGGTTCTATTTATAGTGTTCAAAAATGGCACAAAATTTCACCTAGAATGGGGTGGAACCTAGAAAAATAAGTCATCCGAAGAATCCACCTCATGTCACCAGGATCAAGCGAGGGCCCTTCATCGAGCGGATCTGGTCTCTTTCCCACACTTGGAGATTTTTCATCATTTAGTATATTAACATCACGTGCCATGATCCATAGCGAGTATATGTCTCACCTTGGACCTTGGTGTGCGAGCTTCCAGTGCATTCTAGACTTAGCCAAACTTCGATAGAAAATAAAGTAACCAATGCTAAATAAGATTGAAATGCTTACCCAATTTCTATGGGATTTGGAGCTTGAAGCCAACGAAATTTTGGCCTACCCTAATCTGATATAAAGCACTACACTGATACTATTTTTTCTTGATGATATTCACACAGATTAAGAGTTATTCCTAACAAATAGTTATCATTCTGAAGAATGCATGAGAGAGCTAAAACTATCAAACACGAAAACTAGTTCTAGAAGAAGTTGTTGCTTTAGTTCTTAAATTGATAGGTTGATTATTTGTTCATGAGTTGTAACCTATTTAGTTTACTAGATGTTTTTCTATAGGTGTTTGTTAATTATTTCTTAATGATTTTCAAGACTAGAAAAGAGAATTGAAAGGGATATCTACAATTTGGAAAAATTGTAGATGAAAGGTACTTAGTTAGCTTCTTGGGTTATAGAATTGTAACATTAACACTACTTGAGTTTTAATGAAGATTTGGTAATATCTTTTTGTGTTAGGATTTTACAATACATTTTCACTTCTTTCCATAGAATTTTTCATTCTTTTAACTAATATTATAAGTCAATTCTAGTTTTATTTTTCTAAATTGTAGGAATGCCAATGATTTGGAGTAAGGATCAATCAATCTAGAACATCTACTGAGAATTTATCACATATTAGCCGTAGAATCAATCTGCGGTTCTTCTGATGAATCATGGATCAACTTCAGAGAGATTTCAACTTTGAGTGCAGCATGAAAAGCTAGTTACGAGCCATAGATGCTATTTATGAATCGTTAATTGTCACCATTGAGTGAGAATAAGAGACTATGCAACTTGGGGCTCTAATAGAAGGAGATAAATATGGACTGCAGATTCAAAGCACGGATCGTAAAGGGTGTTGCAACTCAAAGATCTGAGAATCTGCATTCTGAAGTTTCAATCTACGAGAGCAGATACAAATTGCAAATTCAAGATACGAACCACAGATTGACTTACAGCCATCGGCTGTACATCAGATAGGGTCGACTTGTGGAATAATCTACGTACCATAACTTGAATATACGATCGATAAGTTGTATATGGGAAGTCCTTCATTAAATTGGATTTGGGGTTTTGTAGTTACTATAAATTGAACTTTTTAGGCATTTTTGTAGGGATCCGAAAATTATCACTTTAAATCAGAATTGGGAGATTACCCATTACTTTGCAAGCTATTTTTGAAGATCAACTTCTAAGGTTTTGGATAAATCTTTTTCTTATCTCTTTGTAAGTGAATCATGTTTAATTCAAAACTTTCTTTATCTTATTCTATCATGAGCAGCTAAATTCTTATCTATGGTTGTAAATCCAATGGGATTAGGAAACTTAGAAATTTCAATCATAATCATTCAATACTGTCTTTAATATATTTGATTGATCCTTGAATTTCTAGTTAAGGTTGTTGGTTGAAAACATCAATCCATGTCAATTTACCCTAATTATTCTTGAAAGAGTTGATTAGGGTTTGGTAGAGTTAACCAATAAGAATTCAAGACATAATCTTTGTTTAATGAATTCTCTTAGAAAAAATTAAATTTGGCAGGATTGTAACACTCCAAAAGTTTCATAGATCAAAATCCAAACTTAGCATGAAAAACCAGAAAATTTATATTAGAACAACCTAGACAACAGTCATTATCGGCAATAACAAGACGTTCCCAACCTTTCATGTGAGATATAATGACCCTTTGTGAGGAGTAACGCGTCATCCTGTCATTCATTGTCTCCAGTATAGAAACTTGCTTAGACCTTTCCCAGAAACCAACGAGCTAGACGATGAGTCGTTATCTGGTGTGACGACTCATTGTGTGAGATGTTTCGTGGAGTTTAGAAATCTTTTCCAAAAATATCTTCCAATGACAAAGAGTCAAAATGACGACCCATTTTCCCATCTAGCGAGTCATTATTTCCATCCGTAGGTCCAGTCCAAAAACCCTTCAAAATTTCCAGTGGCTAGAATGAATGGTGACAACAACCCATTGGTTCAACCAATGAGTCATTGTGTCCTCCACTATGAGGGTCCTGAAGAGGGTAACTTCCAAACCCAAGACCAACAACTCGTCCCAACGGGTCATGGTCACGACCAATGACTCATCGTGTGACTTGTTGGATCCCGACGGATAATTTTTCAGACTTTCTTTTAGGGGAGTTTTTATAGAGTCTAGCTATTTTGATCCCTAAACTATGTCATTTTATGTAGATTTAGAGGGGAATTAAAGGGGTTGATCGACTTATACCTCTCATTTTTCTCTCAATCCTCAAACTCAGTACGTAGAAGTTCCGAACAACTTTCTCAAAGAAAAGGCTAGGGATACAATCTTTCTCAAGATTTCCAGGTGTTTCTCTTGGATATTTCTCCTCAAAGTATGTGGAATTCTAGCAAGGGAATTTCTCTCACCCTTGTGTCCCTAATTCTTTAAAACAATCTCCTTGGTTCCAACCCTATAGAGTATTGAAACTGGGGTTTTCCTTTAGATAACTTATGAATTTCTTTATTGTGATAATTATTGAGTTTTTTTTCTAGATTTTACCTGTTGCAATTCATTCCTTGGTACCATTCATTCAATATGTAATTTTTAGCCCTGTTCTTTATCATAATTATGAATGAAACTTTCTTGATTTAGGATTCAGATATAAATGTTGCTTTATTAGAATAATTCCAATTGATTTATGAATGTTAGTACAAATGCTTGCATAGAAGTTAGTCCATTAGTATATTCAATCTCAGACTCCAGTTAATACCTAGTATACTTAGTATTCTCCAGAATAGTTAGCTGATCAATTTGACTCTTCTTAGTCTTGAGGACTAGTAACCTCAGTAGTACCAGTTATCAATTTGTTAGTTGTTCTTTAGACTATTATGAAACTTTCAGATAACGTAGCTCTAACTAGTCTTGGAACATAGTTGCTTTCAGGTCCTTAGACTCTTAGAACACTTCCATACAAGTAGTTATCATTTAAGTCTTAGGACACTAGTTTTGAGCAATCAGCCTAGTTAGACATAATTAGAATTTTCAGTAGGAGTAGGACATCGCACCGAGCGGAGTAGGGATTCAGCGCACCAAGGTTCGTAGAACTACGTTGCAACCGTAGGTTATTAGTCCGAATGGGCATAAAACAATGATCACCCAGCTCAGTTATTATACCCTAGCAAGGTATAGTGGGTCTTTTCTGATGGGGGGTTATACATTGGACTCACGTCTAGCTCACGTGTTTACATGTCCATTATAGTCCCTCCTATAGTATAACACAGAAAAACATAGTCCAGTACAGTCATAGTCTTCGGTTTAGTCCAATCTTACAACTTTCAGGATCTTCATATGACCTTCAGATAGTTATTAGTACTTAGTGCATTATCAGCTTTTTCATATGCTTTCAGTATTTATAATTCCACTTATGGTGAATGCAGGTTCTGTCAGTTCAGCTTACAGATTTTCAGCATCTGTATATTTACTTGATATCTCACTTTTCAGTGCATTCAAGGTACTGATGCATACTCTCTATGTTGTATCGTATTGTAATAAAGGTGCAGGTTCTCAGTCTCAGCATCGTCAATAGACCTTCTACGGTGAAAATTAACAAAGTTCAGTAGTGAGTCCTCATTTGCCGAGGGCTGGAGTTTTATTTCCAGTTTATTGTATTTTTATATTTCAGTTCAGACTTTAGAGTTTTCTAGGGGCTTGTCCCAGAAACTCATCAGTTCTTAGGTTGCTTCCAGACAAAGTTAGTAATTCAGTTGTTTTATAGCAGTTGCATAAATTTCAGTATGTTATCAGATGTCTTATTTCACTTAAAAGTACTTTGTTCAGTTATGCCTTATAAAGCTTCCACTTATAGATTTCATACTGTATACAGAGTACCAGTAGTGTTGGGACAACGGAATAACAACAATAAACACACACACACAAATTAACTGCGAGAAAATAGAGAAAAACGGAACACAAATGACACACAAGAATTTACGTGGTTCGGTCTCACGACCTAGTCCACAACTGCAACTAGGAGGAATTTTATTACTCTCTCTCTTGTGGTGTATAGATTACAAGTACAAGCTATCTATTTATAGAAATAGATTAGGGTTATTAGGGTTTCTAACGGGCCTAATTAATCAGGCCTCCACAAGCCCAACAATCTCCCACTTGGAGGCATGATAATCTTCAACTGCCATCCACTGTGAGCACTTGTACGTCTAGTAATCTCCTCCTCATCTTCCTGGTTGCAGCGGCCTTTTCATCAGTTAACCTGAAGGCCCGTTGAAGCTTCCCCAAGCTCCAACATCAGTCACGGCTAAAACTGCCCCTGAATCGTCCTCTGTCCCTACCGACTCCCACTTGCACGAACTGCCGAATCCTGGGATACTCTGAGAACAAACAACACTCTCCATAGTTAGCAGGTAATCATCCGGAGAGACTTTGATAGCTGGAACACTGGTTCTCTTAACCCACTGTCTGGTAACTCTTGCTGAAGTTTTAACTGGCTGACTGCCGATGCTCCCACTGCCACGAGAACCCCTGACTGGTTTACCTGAACCTTTCCAAGCACGTTCAACCTGAATCTGACCTGTGGCTCTGGGTTTATCTCCTGCAAAATGAACCTTCTTATGCCCACGAGACTCTGTGAACCGGATTTTGTTTCTCTTCTGATCTGGGACAGTCACTCCCTCAGATGGTAAATAGACCATATACAGCGAACTCCGTTTCTTTCCTCGAGCTATGACCAAGTTCCCCTTCATCACCTTCCACTACCCGTTTCCGAACTTAACATCGTGTCCCTCATCATCCAACTTCCCAACAGAAATCAACCGTTTCTTCAAGCTTGGAATCACTCGGACATCCTTTAAAGTCCACGAGCCGACTGAATTTTTCAGAATCATGTCACCCATGCCCGTTACATCAAGAACTTTATTGTTTGCTAGTCTTACCTTTCCAAAATCCCCTTCTTTCAGATTCTGCAATGCTTCACTGTTGTGGGTAGCATGAAATGAAGCACCAGAATCCATGACCCAGGAATCCACACTGCTCTCCATGCTACATATCAAGAGATCATTATGAGCATAGTCTCCTGCAATGTTAACTTGTTTATTATTCGGGCATTGATTCCTGAAATGCCCCACCTCCTTGCACGTCCAACACGTTACATCTGACCGATCCTGAGTCTTCGACTGACTCCTTCTTCTGTTCCTGCTCCCACTACCTCTGCTATTTCTCCTTCCTCTGCTGACATTTAGCAATTCACTCGATGATTCCCCAGAACTCCTTCTTCTGACATCCTCGCCTAGAATGAGATCACGAATCTTCTCAAAAGTGAATCCATCGGGTCCCGCTGAACTGGTAACTGCTGTAACCGTTCCGGACCAACTGTCAGGTAATGACGATAGCAGTAGTAAGGCTTGAACTTCATCATCGAACTTAATGCCCACTGACGTAAGTCTGGCTAAGATTGAATTCATTGTATTTATGTGCTCGATAACTAAACTACCTTCCTTCATTTTTGTGTTCACCAATTCTCTAATCAGAAACACCTTGTTTGCTGCAGATGGCTTCTCGTACATGTTAGACAGCGCTTCCATGACACCTTTCGCTATCTTCTCCTTCAGAATGTTAAACGCAACATTCTTGGTCAATGAGAGTCGGATAACCGCCATGGCTTTCCGATCCAAACCTGCCCACTCTGCATCAGACATCTTTTCTGGCTTGTCACCCAATACCATGTCTAACTCCTTCTGAACCAGCAAATCCTCAATTTGCATTTTCCACCAACTGAAATCTGCACCATCAAACTTTTCAACTCGATACTTCCCATCTTCTGTCATCTCAAACGACTAGATGAGGTACCCGGTACAACTGATCTCGGATCTTGGTAACTTCATCAAAAAAAAATGACAAAGCCAATACGCACCAACAAAATTAACTCGGACCACCACCAACAAAAAAACAAGTGAAAACCTTGTACCTGAAAAAAATTCTCCGGCGAAACAGTACCTGTCGGTGCTTTTCCGGCGACTGCTCTCTTTCTTATTCCGGCGTCGCGACTGCTGCAGATCTGGGTGAGCTCTGCGACTCGACGGCGACAGCTACTAAACGATGCCTTCCCTGGTCGGCGCTGGTCTCACGATCTAGACAGATCCAGCAGCGACGGCTGCTTCTAGATCGGCTGCTCCGGTCGGCAGATCTGGTTCACTCAACGGCGGCGCTACTGTGCTGCTGCTTTGGTTCGAACAGATCTTGGAAGATCAGAATCTTCTCCAAAAATATTTTTAGGTAACTCTCGCAATTTTTTTTTTCGTGTGTATAACCTCGCTCTGATACCACTTGTTGGGACAACGGAATAACAACAATAAACACACACACACAAATTAACTGCGAGAAAATAGAGAAAAACGGAACACAAACGACACACAAGAATTTACGTGGTTCGGTCTCACGACCTAGTCCACAACTGCAACTAGGAGGAATTTTATTACTCTCTCTCTTGTGGTGTATAGATTACAAGTACAAGCTATCTATTTATAGAAATAGATTAGGGTTATTAGGGTTTCTAACGGGCCTAATTAATCAGGCCTCCACAAGCCCAACAAGTAGTATGATATGCCATGGGTTAGCTTGGGGTCACTTGTGATCCTAAGTACCGTGTCACGTCTAGGGTGTAGACTCAAATTGTGACAAGGATATAATCAGATTGTATTGAATTCTTATGTATTCGAAAGAATTAATATAGATAAACATTGCTAGATTGTAAAGAGACATTAGGTGGTTGGTTAGTGATTATCTATATATTAATAAAAGCCCGCTATCAAAGAATCTGATTAAGTTATTTAGGTAGATCAACCCTATATGAGGACAATCTTAGTTTCATCTCTTATTGATTTAGGCATTTTGCAACTGGATTCTAATTTAATTTCACTTCTCCCTTTTCAAATTAAGCAGAATAGCATCTTAAAGGCAAAATAATCATTTATTCACTCATTATAGTAGCTAATCCAATGCTAAGTGTCTATGAGATTCGACCCTTGGGTAATTATATTGCATGCGACAGTTTACAGTTTTTCTTTTGGTTGAGGAATGAATTTGACGTCATCAAAATCCTACTGAGGTAGGTTATGGTTTTTTAATCACTTAATCAAAGAGCTTTCCACGATAAAAGTTTTTGTGATTTACATTTCACACTTTATTTCTTGTTTAGGTTGAAGAACTAGATTCTTGAATACATTCGGGGGCAACATAAAATAACAGTTGTATTTCATGATTACTGTCTAAGTTATCTTTCGCACTTGATCATCATAAGTAGAGGTAATTCTAAGCTCAGCTGCAGTCATATATATGTTTGATTACATCCATATGTGTTTTATTCTATAAATTATAACAAGAATAAGTCAAACCTTATTTGTATTAGTGATCATTTGATCCTAAAAAATTAAATAAATCAAGAAGACAATAATTCACTTTACAATGGTTCTGATCCAATATTTTTAAACCCCCTTTAGTAACATACAATTTTAAAAACTCATGAGAATACATACAACAAAAGTCAATAGAGATAACATAAATACTTCTTTACAATGAACAAAATCAAGTTTGAGTGATTTGAAGCTAAGATTGACACGCAAAGGATGTGGAGAAATGAAAGACAGGCCATGAACATAATGAGGGAAAAATTTTCTTTATTTATCTTTAGCTTTTTGACTTTATGATTCTGTGGCGATTTGGATGGAATTAGTAGGAACTGTAGGCTCTGTTTCATGGTCAGTCTCAAGCTGGCTGTAATTGCCTTTCTCCTTGAAGAGTTGAATGTGATGATGCTTGCAATAAAGTCTGCCTTCATGTGCAATGTAGTTTGATGGGCTTATTGTACAACCTCCATGAGTGCATTTGAAGCAAGCCTTGTGGTATGCTGTTCCATTCACAGTAACCTTAAATAACATCACAAAGAAAACCATAAAAATGCCATCTTTTTGCTTAATATTAATAAATATTTAGCACTTAACTTATATACATTGACAACGTAAAGAATTTTTATATTATTACTGTGTTTTAACCTATTATAGCAAATAATTTACCTTATTTTATAGCTTTTTAATTTCACCTTTTATGGATGATTATTGAAAGTTATCTTAATTAATAGTTTAAAGTTATTTTACAGTAGAGTTTGTAAAAGCTATGGTCAAATATATATAATTGTTGTTACCTTCTCAATAGGATACACAGTTTTTGTGCAACCCACACATTTTTCTTTTGTGCCAGCGAATAAGCCTGAGACTTTGTTCCCGGAACCATTCTGTTGAACAGGCATATATATATTTCAAGTTCTAATTAAATAAAAAGGCAAAGAAAGATTGATTATGCAAGAAATAGGTCAAAAACATGCTTTACCTCGTTATCCACAGGTTTTTCTGGCTTTGTGATCTTTGGAGTTCCTGATAAAGTACCAAAGAAGCTAAGTTGTCCAAATTAAACATGAGACTAGACTATAGTGGGATGTAATATTATGATTTAGAAAAAGAAACCAAGGTACTAGATTGATTGTTCTGCACACGCACTTTAATTTTTTACACATTATGTACTTGTACATACTTCTAGTGGGATTTTAGTTTTCTACTTTTGTATGTCTTTCATCTAAAAGATTTGCGAGTTATACCTTCGAAACTTTTGTCCAAACTGCCAGTTCTCTTAAAAAGTTGATCAAAGTGAGGCCTACAGTATATTACCCCTTCAAAGGAGTTGAAATTGCTGAGCTGAAATAAGAAAATTAAAACTCCATTCATCATATGACTTAACTGCTATAGATTATATTTTTGTTTCTCAAAAGAAATTAAAATAGGAAAAGAGAATGAATTGGAAGAAAAAACTGATACTAGTTGAAGTAGATTCAGTCTCTTGCCTACATACCTATTAGTCAATATTTTAATATATAAATATATAATGCCATCCTAGATAATAAGGGTGCAAAAATAAGATCCGACCTTGAGAGTGCTTTTGCAATGGTAGCACCTGAAGCAAGCTTTGTGATATATGCGGTTATCGGCAGCAAGGCGATCCACCAGATACACCGTCTTCTCACAAGCACTGCACTTTTGTGTCGTTCCTGCAAACGTCATCTTTGATTATCTATAAATATTGAGAAAAGAGCCAAAGGCTAAGAACAGATATCGGAGGAAGAAATCGATTTTCTTTCCCTCTGTTCCCTTCTCGACTCCTCTCTCAATCTCTCTCTTTCTTAGATTCCATGCACAACTTGATCATCAAAGAGCTTAAATAATTTTCGGAGGAAGGCTAAAGTACGAATGTAAATAATGTTTGTAGATTAGCAGTAATTTGCGGGTCATGATAGATATTCCATAATTCGCTCATTACTTTTTTCCTTAAACCAAGCTCTTCCACGCCCATAACAAAAGTTGTTATAACTAGATGATAGTCTAAAATAATATATTCAAATATGAGTGGTCAATGGTCACATAAAAAATTCATCTAAAACGACAAACGGGTTATGGAAAATATATTTTGAAGTCTATAATTGAACCCATAGGGAACTTTCGTTAATTTTCTATAATTGATAATACTATGCACATAGAACTTATGTTAGGTTTCATTGATTGATACTACTATGTTCTAACAATATTTCTAAGTTCAAACGCCCCAACAGTTTAGATAAAAAGATAGAAAATTCGAGTACAGAGAAGACTATCAGTTAAAGACTATAAACTAACTAACTAATTAAAAGAAAGAGTATTCAATGAGTAAAAAGTCTAGCATAATGATTTTCCCAACTATTCGAATTTATTAATGATGTGTTCCCTCCAATTCCGCCAAATTCATCTCCATTGTTCTTAAATTTATCAGTTATGTTATAAACATATTTGTGTTGTAGTGAACGTCTATAAAAGTATTTGTATTGTACTGGATACATGTGTTTATATCATTGTGAAAGTCTATCTTTTGGAGAAAAGTTAGGAGAAATTATCCCTATAAATAGAGGGGTTCTCCTTCATTGTATTTCATCCCCATCAATGAGAAATAAGAACTTCTCTCCTTCTCTCTTTCTCTACAATATTCTTGTTCTTTCTTTATTATTTCATAACACGTTATCAGCACGAGTCTCTGCCTTGAGCACTCACTTTGAAAGATCCGAGGTAAGAAAAATCAAAGTTTTCTTAGAAAGATGAAGGTTAGTATTTCTTGATATTTATGTATTTACTAATAACAATATCGATTTTGTATATGAACTTGAGGAACAACTTATTGATTCACTTGGCAATTCATGCCTCATAATTGTTCCAGAAGAACAATATTGTGAAAAATATATTTGTTCCAGCAGAACAATATTGTGAAAATATGTAAGAGAAATCATCTATGTTATATGCATACCTCGATTTGCTCCCGAAGTAGCAATATCTTAAAAGAGGTTTTAAGCTATCTTACCTTATGTGGTTAAGGCATATTTAGATGATCATGTTCCATTCCTGAAGAATGAGAAATTGAGAACTTTTGATAAATGTTACAAATATAGATCTAATACAGATCTAGTCCCTGAAGTGAAATCAAAGCATCAAAAATTAATATGGATGCAATGGGTCTTGGAGACACCATTAAAAGTGGAAACAAAGCATCAAAATCCATATGGATGCAATGGGTCTTGGAGACACCATTAAAAGTGAAAACAAAGTATCAAAACAAGATCGTGCTAAGGCTATGATATTCTTGCATCATCATCTTAACGAAATTCTTAAAATTGAATATCTCAAGATCAAGGATCCACTTGTTTTGTGGAATAGCCTAAAAGAAAGGTATGACCACCTGAAGATGGTCATCCACCCAAAGGCACGATATGATTGGATCCATCATGACTATAAGTCTGTTCATGAGTATAGCTCATCAACATTCAAAATTGTTTCAAAGTTGAAACTATGTGGAGAAACTATTTTGATATGATTGAATATGTGGTAGTATACAAAATTAATTGAGAGCTCCGGAAGAGCTAATGTATTACTACCTGAAGGAATGAAATTGTTGTAGTAAGTCTCAAAAGGAAACTTATAAGTTTCAAGGACATTGAAAAAAATTGAGACTATAAATTATGGGAAGATCTATTCTTGATGCTGCTACAATTGAAGCGGGTTATAAATATTTATGTAAAAGATTACCCGCCTGTTTTTTTATTTGTAGTACATAAATATGGGTATGATGATGAAATCACATACGAAAGTAAACTAGAAGTTTACTGAAATAAGTTGGCATAACGGATTGGCCATTCCGGTTCAATTGTGATGCAAAAATAATTGAGAATTTACGTGGCTATATGTTGAAGAAATAAAAGATTCTTCAAGAATTCTCTTGTGTTGCTTGTTCTCGTGATAGAATGATCTTGATCAGCTAAGATTGGAATTATATTCCATGAAATTTTGTAACTTATAAAAAGGTGAATATGGGCCCATTCACCTACCATGTGAACAGTTTGCTAATAGATGGAATGGTCACATGTGTTTTGATATTAACTTGCAATTGATTTTTCTAAGGTTGTTGCTCGAATTATTAAATTAAGAGCATAGTTCCAAATTATAAAATCATGTTGATAATGCTGATTCATATCTATATTGGTTTAGCAAAAATTGTATGCCTCCAATTATAGCTAAATCATTGGTTATGAGAATAAAACTCCCAAATAAAATTTGGTTTGAGATATGTTTATTTAACATATAGCAACACTTGAATACATCAAGCCAACAAGGTTCCCCTATCAAAATTGGTTCAGGGTCAGGGACCAAATAATTCCATCTAAAATTTGAATGTGCGATATATGATTCAATTATCCCACCACAACACACAAAGATGGGTCCCCAAATGAGCTTGGGGAGTAAATGTTAGTTTTTCTAACATTAGGGGGAGAAGTGATTAGCAACTGAAAATTAAGTGTGGGATGAATTATCTAGATCCTCGAAAAAAAAATGAACTTAAAGTTCAATAGATAATTCACTTGCAAAATATTGCAAATCAATTGCCAGATATATTTGCTAACTCTATTTTATAATTCAGTTGCAAATGCTCCAATGAGAAGTCCTTGAAGGACAGAGTCTATGAGACGCCTGAAGGGTGATAGACCAAATGATTCCAAATATAGAACTTCTTGAAGAAGGAGAGGAGCAAGTGATTAAGATGGTCATAATGATGAGGCAAGTTCTTTAAGAAAGCACCACGACATAACACTTCATAAAACCTTGACAAAGGTTCAGGTACTTGAAAATGACGAAAAATGAAGAGATCTCAATAAGTTATGTCGCATTGGAACTGATCATCGATGATATTTTTGATACAATATAGTGCGCAATATTGTAAAAGATTGTAAGGATCTGAATTCTACGTCTATTAAAGCATGTTGATGTAGAAATAATTATCAAGTGAAATGAAGCGTATTGATAAGCATAAAGCTTATTGGACCTGTAGTCCAGACACTAGAAGATGTCACGCATTTAAATATTAATGAATGTTATCACTTGATAAAATTTATATGAAAATCATGAAGGATTCAAAATGCCTGAAGCATTTACAAGTTTCTTTAAACTTGTTCATAATTCTTATATGAGGAAATCCTTGGTCCTGAAGTACCATATCTTAGTGTGATTGATGCACTAATATATCTTGCTAATACTACAAGGCATAACATTCGGTTAATTTGTTAGCAAGTCCCGATCTTGTTGGTTATGCTGATGCTGGGTATTTATCTGACCCACACAAAGCTCGATCTCAAACTGGCTACGTGTTCATATGCAGAGGTACTGCAATATCTTGGTGATCTACAAAGCAGTCTCTTGTAGCTACTTCATCGAATCATGCTGAGATAATAGCCATTCATGAAGCAAGCCGAGAATGTATGTGGTTGAGGTCCATGATACATCTCATTAGAAAAAAATGTGGTTTGAACTGTGACAAAGTACCCACAATTTTGTATAAAGATAATGCTGCATGCATAGCACAACTAAAGGGAGGATTCATAAAAGGAGATAGAACGAAGCACATCTCGCCAAAGTTTTTCTACACACATGAGCTCCAAAAGAATGGTGATATCAATGTGCAACAGATTCGTTCAAGTGATAATGTGGCTGATTTATTCACCAAATCTCTACCAACTGCAACTTTCAAGAAAATGGTGCACAAGATCGGGATGCAAAGATTCAAGGATGTTCTCATTAAGGGGAGTTAATACGCGCTGTACTCTTTTTCCCTTGCAAGGTTTTGTCCCACTGGGTTTTCCTTGTAAGGTTTTTAATGAGGCAGCCAAAATGCATATTATTAGATATGTGTACTCTTTTTCCTTCACTAGATTTTTTCCCACTGGGTTTTTTCTAGTAAGGTTTTAATGAGGCACATTATCTATCAAATAGACATTCAAGGGGGAGTGTTATAAACATATTTGTGTTGTAGTGAATGTCTATAAAAGTATTTGTATTGTATTAGATACATGTGTTTATATCATTGTGAAAGTCTATCTTTTGGAGAAAAGTTAAGAGAAATTATCCCTATAAATAGAGGGGTTCTCCTTCATTGTATTTCATCCCCATCAAAGAGAAATAAGAACTTCTCTCCTTCTCTCTTTCTCTACAATATTCTTGTTCTTTCTTTATTATTTCATAACAAGTTATATCTAATATCTCCTGATTAATATTAATAATATCCAATAATTATTCTCCAGTATTAACTCTAACAAACAAATCAATCAACCTTCAAAGACTACGACATATTTCATTTATCCCTAATTTCCATTTTTAATCTGAACAATTATTTCCTTAAATGTGCAGAAGTGGTGTTATTCATCACCAACCTAATCTTATAGTTTTTTTCATCTAAAACAAGATATAAAAACACAATTCAAGTGCAGGCTTTTCAAATAAATAACGAGCAAAATATTGTTGATCAAAAAAGAAAGAAACTCAATAAATAGAATATATTGTGCCACTTTGTCTTCTTTAGCTCCAAACGCCTCCTAAATATCAAAATTCACAAATTATGCCAAGAAAAATAGTTTTATCAACTACGCAAACCAAAAGGATTTCCAAATAAGTGCTACATCAATTAAAAACAAGTACATTTATACCAAATATTGTTGTTCCCAAACATAGATGTAGGAGTACGTGGTTGCTAAGTCATATAGTGACTAAAGAGTCGAATATTACATCAATGGAGACTTGATTAATTGGTTTGCTAAATTTAACAACGATCAATTAATTATGCAAGTATTTTCAGCACGTGTTGATTTCGTTTATTATAACTATAACAAAAAATAAAACTAATAAAATATTCTATCGAGGATCGATATCTGATGTCGAAACGTCAGGATTTAACACAATTGTAGATGAGATTTAAGGGTTATGAATTCACTAGCAATTAAGTTAAGTAATTATTGGAACTAACTTTATTATCTATCGAGCTATTACTTAACAAATAATATTATTATTAGACTGTCTCAAGTTTATAACCACATATCAGTTTCCTCATTCCATGTCTACTATTTTATTTTTAAGAACATGACTCAAAGATCTCTTCTTTTGTGCAGGTATTTAACTTTGACAAAGAAAATTGAAGAATTTAATAAAAGCAATCTACTGGAAAGGAAAAAGGACCTGCGCGCCGCTTATGGGACCTGCAAAAGGCAAGTGCGAAGAAGATGAAGCAGGAAGATGTGCTGAATTAGACCTGCGAGCCATAGATTGACATTTGTGGAATGCAGGTTCTACCGAAGATGACTTACAATGAACACTGCCTAAGCCTGCTGAAGGATCTGTGAACCGCGGATTGGCACCTGCGAACCACAGGTGCTGCTCAAGTGACGTGCACTTTTGTTAAAGGAAAAATCTTCAAAAAATGCTCAGGTGTCCTTGAGAAGCTTCCAACGAAAAATTTGGGAAGTTGTGCACATATAATTTCAGAAGAATAAACCCCAATTATACATTCATATGTAATAGTTAGTTTTTTGATTGTAGAGAGAAGTTGATAGAGTAAGAAATAGAGTACTTTCCATTGTCTCCTTCAATTTCCCATTGGGCAATAAGGCCTCCATTATTGTAGAACTTACAGCTTAATTTGGATTACTTAATATGATGATTTTAGAGGAATTTTCTATAGGTATAATTTTTCTTTCTTCACATATGAGTAGCTAAATTTCTACCCTCCTAGAGATGTGTGCATGATAGGTGTATAGACTAGAGTTGGTGTTGATGATTTTTTCCTAAATTCAATTAATATGCAAGGATCTATTGTTTTATCTACATTTTAATTCAATAATTAATGGTTGTAAATATTCATTTTTCTTTCTTATCTTTCTTTTTCTTGAAAGAGAGAAGTGAGATTTGGATGAGGATCCAATAATGAGGAATTGGATCATTGATTAATGGGTTTCAGCTAAAGATAGTCAAAACACAGATTCATATGCCATTAGAGGGTTACGGCTAAAAATAGTCTAACCCTTCCTCAGCTTTGTAGCTGATCTGCAGTTATTACTTTGGGGTCTGAGAATATCTAAAGCAAACACACCCATTTGGTTAATGTAGTTTTATCCAATGCTCTCCATGTTATAATTAAGTTTAAGGCATTTTAATTAATCCCAATCTAGTTGATACCCCATCAATTACACATTCCTAGTTCCTTCTCAATGATTGCAACAATGTTATTTGCCCTTGTTTTGCTTCTAAATTTGAATCTAATACTTGTTTTTTCCCTCAAATATTTACATTATGTTGTTTAGATATGACACTAGCTAGTTTGAATTTGTTTACGAAATTTGGATAATCTCCTCCCCTTCTATGGGATTTAACCCTGACACTCGTTGAAAATTTATTTTTGATAGTGACTGTAGCCACCTCCTTTAAAAGGTAGAGTTGTACTGAGCATTGTCAAACAAATGGCGTTGTTTCTAGGGACTGAGATATGATTGCCATTTGTTGTTTATTGATCAAATTTACTATGCATTTTGTATTGTTTTACCTTTTATGTGTTTTTGCTGATTGACCAGAAGAATCATGATGACGATAGATGTGCTATTCACCTACCTCCAGTAGAGGGAGGTGTCGTTATCTATATCACTGTAACACCCTAAAAATTCCTAAGATCAGACTTGAGGCATGAAACGGAGAAAACAGAAAAAACTGCACTAGGTCATAGGACGAACAATCAAGTGAACCATTAAGTCACTTGACGGGTCGTTAAGTGATTCATTAGGAGATGAAAGTTGGTGAAACGTTGAGGCTTTGGAAGTCTTAATGACTGGTTAAGTCATCCGTTAAGTATCTTGACGAATTGTTAAGTGGACACATCAAGAAAAGATCGTAAAATCAATTTTTGGTTTTAGTGGTAATAGGTCAAGGTAACGACCTTTGAAGAGACCTAACAAGTTATGAAGTTGGTCGTTCATTCTGCTAGAGTAATTTTTTCTGCCCGAATCATGAAGGGTATTTTCATACTTTCTATATACTTAAATCCTAAACTAAGTAGTTCATAACCCTCATTCCACTACTAACACTCAAAGTTGAAGATCAAATCCTCTCAAGGCAAAGCTAGGGTTCTTCATCATATCCTTATCAATTTCCCTTGGGTCTCAAAATCAAGTTAAAGATTCTTCAAGCCCAGGTATGTAGTGTCATGAATGGGTGATTCCTTCCACCCTCATGCCCTTTTCAAGCTCAATCTCATGATCTCTATTCTTCAAGTTTCAAATTGGATAAATTCTAGGGCTAGACCCAAATACAATGAAATTCTCATTATCCTTTGTGAAATCAATTCTCTTATGTTTCTATTCATGATTTATGACAATGAATACATGTTTTCTACTAGAATCTCTCATGAATCTATGATTTACGAGTTATGATATTTTACTTAAGTATGCATGATTTCATGAATCTCAAGCTTATGTTTCATGGCGGACATAGTGACGTTATTTTCATGGCTAGTTCACGTATGTCAGGTATGATTATGATTCTAATATTTTCTAACTATCCCATATAAAATATAGTATGTTTCATAATTCTTACTATGAGCAATATGCATATTTTGGGAGTAGTATGTAGCACCGAGTAGGCCAATGTTCAACGCTCCCAAGTCTTAGAACTACATGCCACTGCAGGTTTATATATTCATGTTTGAGGCCTCACCAAATAGTGTTTCCCCCAGCACGATGGGGCTCCCGAGTGATATCACGCCTTTACGATTCTTTGCCCTGGAAAGGCTTAGGATGGCTTTGCCTACTTTAGCGAATAGTTGGGGCATCATATGCTCATTCATGATCATATTGGTTATGATGAAGTCTACAATTGTTCATCATGTTTTAATTTACTCATATTTAGAATTTATGATATCATGTTTTTCAGTGCATTTGATCCCATGATCAATTTATGAGCTTTTACTTATGATTTCAAGCATGGTAGACTATATGATTTTTCTTTAAAACTTTGGGTCATTATGCTTCAGCTTACAATGAATAACTCATGTCTATGACTACTACATGATCATGAATTCAACATGTTGCCCTATTCTTATGTCTCAGTTTATCCTATACTCATAATCTTACTTTACCATTTTACGAGCATGTTTTACTTACTCTACATATTTAGTAAATTCAAAGTACTATCGCACATCCTATTTTATATCATCTCATGATATAGATTCAGACAATTAGTCTCAGCCTTGACGTTAGCTCCGCTCCCGCATCAGTCTAGTTTAGCCCCAGTTTGGGTGAGTCATCATCTTCAGAGGACAATTGTCAGCTTTATGTTTTATATCCCTGTCTTTTAGTTACAGACATAGCCGAGTTAGTTGGAGGTGTTTTTCCATCAGCTCATCTTATGACTAGAGGCTTTTCAGACAGTTTATATATTAGATGATTCTGCATGTTGACTTATTATCCTCGCTCATGCTTTATAATATTTAGATTTTCTCTTATATTGTGTTCTTGATTTATTTTTTCTTAGTTATGTTCTTGATCATGCTATGTATTTACCATGGGTTAGCTTGGAGCCATTCATGGTTCTAGGTCTGGTATCTCAATCGTCAGTCCAAGCTCGGGTCATGACAAACTTAGTATTAGAGCATTAGGTTTTAGAGTGTCCTAGGGTGTTAGAAAGAAGCATTAAGTAGAGTTCCACACTTATGAGGAAGTGGTATGAGTCATTTTAGGAATCTTTCCTTCTTTCATGATCCTATCTCGTGTTATAAAGGTCAACTCTCTATCCTTCTAACTCATGCTATGCGCGTTTGCAAAAATATGCCTCCCCTCCAATTCGAAGGAAGAAGGAATGGAAATGGAATTTGAGATGGACATCAGCCATCCCCACTAGCTCCAGCTAATACTTTGCAAGAGCAGGTGACTCATGTTGAGTTCAACATTGCTTTTTAAATGTTGGCCTGGGTTATGACAGCCCAGGTCAACCAATGGGCTGTGGATCATGTGAACATGAATAGAAATGCTGCGGTAGCTAAAGTGTGAATCTTCAGCAAGATGAACCCAATAGAGTCTCATGGTTCTAAGGTGGATTAGGATCTATTGGAGTTTATTGAAGGAGATCTAGAAGATTACCCAGATTATGGGTGTCTTGGAAGAGGAGAGTGCAGACTTGGCCTCCTATAAGCTGAAGGGGGTTGCTCACATTTGGTGGATAGAGGGTCATGGAGTAGGTTCATTTCCCATTGGCTAGGATGAGTTCATTATGACCTTTTTAGACAAGTTCTTTTCTCGAGAGCTGAGTGAAGCAAAGGCAGCTGAGTTCATTAATTTGAAGCAGAACAACATGACTATTCAGGAGTATGCCCTGTAGTTCACCCAACTGTCCAAATATGCTCCAAAGATAGTTGTGGAGCTGAAGGCTCATATGAGCAAGTTTGTCAATGGTGTTTCAGATTCATTGGTCAAGGAGTGCAGGATTACTGTTCTTATTAGTAACATGGATATCTCTTGATTAATGATGTATTCTCAGTAGATAGAGGGGGAGAAGATGAAGGAGAGAGAGATAAAGAGGCCAAGAAGGCCAGAACTGGAAGCTTTGGATATTCTCAGCAGAGGTCTGGTGGTGGATATCATCCACAGTCTAATCAAACATCATGAGGCTTAGCTCCATCATCAACCAGTGTCAATCTAGACCTTGAGGTGATCATAGAGGCAGAGCTTCAAGCTCTAGGGGTCAGAGGAGCATGACAGGGAAGCGCACTTTCCCAGCTTGTAGGAAGTGTGGTAAGAACCACCCTGAAGAGTGCATAGTTAGTTCAGATGCTTGCTTCGGTTGTAGAAAGTCCGATCACATGTTCAAGGATTGTCCTTCAGCTAGACAGGGTGATGATAGAGGTCGTGCCCCAGCCACCACATCAGCAGCTCCAATAGCTCACCCATCTCAGTAAGGTGCATCTTCTAGTGTAGGTGGGACAGCGTCAGAGAAGGATCTATGCACTTTCATCTCGTCAGGAGCAGGAGTGGTCACTCAATGTGGCCACTGGTATGTTATGAGTTTTACATCTTGATGTTTATGCATTTCTAGATCTAGGATCCACATTATCTTTCATGACTCCTTATGTTGCTATCAATTTCGGTGTGAGTCCTGAAATCGTCTCAGAACCCTTCTCAGTCTCTACTTCGTTAAATTAGTCAGTTATAGCTCGACGGATATATAGAAATTACCCTATCACAGTTTTTCAGAAATTCACCTCAGCCGACTTAGTATAGTTAGAAATGATCGATTTCGATATTATCTTTGATATGGATTGGTTTTATGCATGCTATGCTTCAATTATTTGTACAACCCGATTGGCGGAGTTTCGATTTTTGGGTGAACCAGTTCTAAAATAAAAGGGTTGTTCAGTGATGCCTGTAGGTCTGTTTGTTTCCTATCTTAAGGCTAGGAAGATGATCTCTAAGGGTAGTGTATATCATTTAGTTCGGGTTAAGGATTCTACGTCCGAGACCCTAACTTTCTAGTGAGTTCCTGTTATATGTGAGTATCCAAAGGTGTTTCTAAGTGATATACTAGGAGTCCCTCTTGAGCGGGAGATTGACTTTGGTATTGACCTTCTCCCTGATATGAAGCCCATATACATTCCTCCTTACAGAATGACTCCAGCCGAGCTAAAGGAGTTGAAGGAATAGTTGAATAACCTTTTAGATAAGGGTTTCAGTAGGCCTAGTAAGTCCTCGTGTGGTGATTTATGCTCTTAGTGCGGAAGAAGATGGTTCTCTCGTATTGTGCATTGATTATCGCCAATTGAACAAGGTCACAATCAAGAATAAGTATCCCCTCCCCAGGATTATGATTTGTTTGACCATCTTTAGGGTGCTAAGTGTTTTTTGAAGATAGATCTTAGATCCGACTGTCATCAGCTCAGAGTTAGGCAAAGTGACATTCCAAAGACAACCTTCAGCACTCGGTATGGTCACTATGAGTTTGTGGTTATGTCTTTTGGACTAATGAATGCTCCTATAACTTTTATGGATTTGATGAATAGGGTGTTCAAGAAGTATTTAGATATTTTCGTCATTGTTTTCATAGATGATATCCTCATATGAGCATGCCGCTCTTTTGACAATTGTGTTGCAATCTCTCAAGGACGGTAAGCTATTTACTAAATTTAGCAAGTGTGAGTTTTGGCTGAATTTAGTAGCATTTTTGGGTCATATGGTGTCTAGTAAGGGTGTGCAGGCAAACTCTTAGAAGATTGAGGCAGTGAAGAATTGGCCTAGACCTGTCAACCCTAATGATATTAGGAGCTTTTTGGGCTTAGCAGGTTACTACAAGAGGTTTGTAGATGGAATTTTATCCATTGAAGCACTGTTGACTAAGTTGACCCAAAAGAAGGTCAAATTTCAGTGGTGTGATGCTTGTGAAAAGAGTTTTTAGGAGTTAAAGACTCGACTGACTTCAGCTCCAGTTTTAACACTACGAGAGGGCACATATTGTTTTGTGGTATAATGTGATGCTTCTAAGATTTTTCTTGGTTGAGTGTTGATGCAGCATGGTAAGGTCATTGCTTATGGCTCAAGACAACTTAGGACTCATGAGAAGAATTACCCGATGTGTGACCTTGAGTTGGCCGTTGTGGTGTTTGCCTTAAATATTTGGAGGCACTATTTTATTGGGGTGCATATGGATGTGTTCACAGATCACAAAAATCTTCAATGTATATTCACTCAGAAAGATCTAAATTTGCAACAAAGGAGACGGCTAGAGCTTCTCAAGGACTATGATATGAATGTCCTTTGCCATCCGGGCAAGGCCAATATAGTGGCTGATGCTCTTAGTAGGTTGTCCATGGGTAGTGTGTCTTATGTTAAAGATGGAGTGAAAGGAGATGGTGAAGGATTTGCATAGGCTTGCTCAATTAGGGGTTTGCCTTACTAATTCAGCAGATGGTGGAGTTATTGTTCAGAATGGGTTGGAATCTTCGTTGGTGATAGAAGTTAAAACAAGGCAAGATGAAGATCCTATCTTAGTGAAGCTGAAGGAGACTTTTCGAAATCAAAAAGTGGAGGTCTTCTACCAAGGGAGAGATGGTGTTCTATGATAGTAGTGTCATTTGTAAGTTCGCGATGTGGATGAATTGAGATTGCAGATGTTGAAAGAGGCTCACAGCTCTCGATAATCTATCCATCCAGGTGCCACCAAGATATACCGTGATCTACAGGAAGTTTATTGGTGTAATGGCATGAAGAAGGATATAGTAGAATTTGTGGCTAAGTGTCCTAACTGTCAATAGGTAATGGTTGAGTATCAAAGACCAGGAGGTATGCTTCAGTGTCACGACCTGAGCTAGGACCCTGTACCGAGACACGGGACCTAGAACCATGAATGGCTCCAAGTCGACCCATGGAATGAATATAGAAACTATGTAGCATATATATTAAAGCATAAGCTGATAACTTAAACATGAATGAGCAGAAATCTGAATAACATAACATTTATCAAACGATAACATTACAATATTGGGTTTCAAAGCAGAACATACTGGTCTATGTCTGAGAAGCCTCTACTAACTGATGAAATGCTGGGACAAGCCCCCAACTATCTAGATGTCTGGAAAAAAACAACAACACAAGACTGAAATGATAGACGCCCTCAAACAATGAGGACTCATCCAAGGCAGGGTTGAACTGAGCTGATAGGTAGAGTGAGCTATCGGTGAGACTAAACTGGATCACCTGAACCTATATCATGAAATGATATAACATAGACTATGCGTTCAATACTTTGAATATACTGGGTATGTAAGGTAAGTAAAATATACCGAGTAAATGTTAACTGGAATCATGCATATAAATATAAATCATTAGATCATGCGATTAAGTACTTCATGCTGAAAACTGAATCTGAGACATACATAGTCATAAACTGATTATCACAACTAAACATAGTGACCCAAGATTTAGAAATAGAAATCATATGACTTGTCATATTTGAAATCGTAAATAAAGGCTTATAAAGTGATTATTAGGTCAAGTCTACCATTAAACATAATATCATAGGTCATGGACATGAATAAATAAAATCATGAGAAATATTGGGAGACTCATCATAACTGACACCATCACGAAAGAGATTACGTGATGCCCTAACTGTCACATTCAAGTGGGTAGAGCCATCCAAAATCCTTCCAAGGCTAAGGACAATACCATGATATTAATATGAAGCTGAGGCCCCTAGGGGGCAGGGGAAAACTCTCATGAGACGTCCCAAAAATATATATATATATATATATATACACATACCTAAATTAGTATGTAGTTCTGAGACTGGTGAACCTTGGAACCCTAAGCCTACTCAATACTAGACACTACTCCCAAAAGAATACATAGTGCTCCAATCATTTTTCAAAGAAGTTGATATCATAATTACATGCAAAGTCTGAAATCTGAACATTGGGAGTCTTGAATCCAAAATATATCATAAGCTGTAATGGGAGTCTTGACACCAAAGCATATGATAAGTTGATCTTATTATCCTTAGCCAAATCATGAAAACATACTTAACTTGTATGGGCTTTTCCAAATTATAAAATCATGCATACTTGAAATAGACTACATAAGTCAAAATCATATATTCATACATGGAAAATTTATCACCATTCATTCATACTTGATATCTCATCATACTTGAAATCATGAATTATAAGCTTGAATTTTCGTAAGACTTGCATAATAGGACATAATTTCTAGTAACTTGAAATCATAAATTTATAATCCAATTGTGTGTAAAATCTGCCCATTAGAGTTAAAACATACTTTAGAATGTGAGGGGATTAGACTCATAAACATATCATAAAGAATTTCATAAAATTGGGTTAAGTACCTATAAATCCATATACTTGAATAACAATTTGAATCCATGAACTTGAGGAGAATCTTCGGCATGAGGGTAAAAGGAAACTCTTATTCATAGCCCTACATACCTGTGTAAACTTATTCTCAAATTATCCTTGTAAGTCCAAGAGAATTGGGGAAGAATTGAGAGAATTCTAGCTTGATCTTCAAAGAGAAACTCAAAACATTGTACACATGGAAGTCTAATGACTTGAGATAGGCTAAACCCTCTTAAAACACTCCTTTTAGGGCTTAAATCAACATAGTTTAGGAATTAGGATCTTAGAATTTATGAAAACACCCTTAATGATTCGTCCAGAAAATGGACAGTGCCGGTCACAACAATCCTTCCAACGAGTCGTTGTAGGATTCAACAACTCATTGGATCATTCATTATTCCCAAGGGAATTTTTGGTACTAGGCTGATCCCTAACCAATGATTGACAGGACGGGTCATTACTTTCCCCAATGGGTTATGCACCTGCCCGTATGTTGAAGCACATCCACTATTATGCTGAGGTTCTAACCATCGATTGCTCAGGATAGATCGTCGTATGAAATAACGACCCATTACTCCATCCATTACTTCCAAGGGAAACTCTGTTACTCTTTTGATTCTCTAACCGACGACCAGATAGGATGAGTCATTACATGAAACAACGGCTCGTCGTGTCCTCTTATCATCACTGAGTTAGACTCGGGAATTTCCTGAACCCCATTAAACAGCCACTCAGGATAACCTGTTGGATCTTCAAATGAGTCATTGCTAGGCCTGTTGCTTACTGTAAAAATTGACTGGGGACTTACCAAGAAGGACACAACAAGTTGTTGTTCCCTTTAACGACTCATCCCTTGAGTCATTCAATGACTCTAGTGCAATTTTCCCTAATCTCTTTGATTCAACCCTTGGGTATGAAATTAGGGACTTCCTGGATGTTACATTATCTCTCCTTTAGGAACCTTCATACTCAAATGTAGATTAACCGTACTGAAAATCTAGGGAAAGAACTGCACTCCCAAAACTAAACAACTGAAGCTAAAATCTGGCCAAATGAGTGACACCAGACTGATATACATGACTGAAATAAATATATGAAACATACATGCATGCTATGACATGAAAGGAACTTAGAAACATGAACTTGACATGAAAGTGAATAGATCATTAGGAGGAAACTGGTACCTCATTCTGAAACTGAGTCGGAAGAGAAAAGATGTGGGTATCTACCCATCATATCTGCTTCGGCTTCGCACCTAGCTCTCTCAACAAGATGATTCCTCCACAAAACCTTCATTGAAGCTACTTCCTTGTTTCTCAACATCCGAACCTGACGATCAAGGATCTCAACTGGAACCACCCCATAGGTAAGATATCCTTCACACCTATGCTATCCACTGTTACCACTAAGGCCATGTCACCCATGCACTTCTTTAGTACAAATATATGGAAAACTGGACGTACCGAAGCTAACTCTGCTGGTAGCTCCAACTCATATGCCACTTTGCCAACTCGCCTCAGAATCCTATAAGGACCCACATAACGGGGAATAAGCTTCCCTTTCTTCCTGAACCTCATTACTTCATTCATGGGAGACACTGTAAGAAATACCCAATCATCAAGCTCGAACTCAGTTCTCACCGTCTAACATCCGCATGAGATTTCTGACGAATCCAAGCTGTCTTCAGCCTTTCCCTAATAAGCTGAACTTTCTACATGACCTCATGAACTAAATCTAGACCTATTAACGTAGCCTCACCTACTTTAAACCATCTGATAGGTGATCTACACCCTCGTCTGTAAAGAGCCTCAAACGGAGCCATTTGAATGCTAGAGTGGTAACTGTTATTGTAAGCAAACTCGATGAGAGGAAAGTGATTATCACAAGTACCTTTGAAATCAATTATCCACACTCTAAACATGTCCTCAAGAGTCTGAATGGTCTGCTCTTCCTGACCATCTATCAGCAGGTGAAAAGTTGCGCTAAGCTTTACCTGAGTACAATGTCCCTTCTAAAGCTATCTCAGTACTGTGAGGTAAACTAAGTACCTCTATATGAAATGATGGACAAGGGGACTCCATGCAATCAAACTAACTCCTGAATATACAATTTAGAATAATCATCAGCTAAATCGGTAGTTTTGATTGGTAGAAAATATGTTGTTTTTGTCAAACTGTCTACAACTACCCATATGGAGTCATACTGTCGGTGTGTACAAGGTAAACCTATAGTGAAGACCAAATGTCATGACCCGAACATAGTCCTGGATTGAGACACGGGACAAAGAACCCTGAGAGGCTCCAAGTCGACCCATGACAAGAACATGACATCTAACTCAGTCAAATAAAATGGAAGATCAACATAATTAACATAGAAATAGTCTGAACATCACATAACATCTGAATGCATACATAAGTCTGAAGCTAAATACATACTATATTTTAAAAGCCTCTAATACTGATAAGTTGATGGGAGAAGACCCTAACTAACTCACTATAGTATGAAAACTTAAAATACAAAATATAACTAATAAGAAGGGCCCTCGAAAGATGAGTTCTCACCAACTGAGACTGGGAAATGCTAACTTCGAAAATTTGACTAGCGGCGGGACTGAGCGTAGATATCGGAGCCTGTATCATAAAATGATACAGCATAGAGTATGCAGTCAGTATGTGGAATGTACCGAGTATGCAAGGTAAGTAAAACCGCTAAGTAAGTAAACTCATAAATCATGCATATTATAAAACATAAACAAGATCAGATTCTGAAGTAGGGCTTGCATGCTATTTTATGAAATCATGATTTGAACAAAACTGAATATCATAACTGAGTCGAATGATCCAAAGCTGAAAATTGATAATCATAAGTAAAATTGAATATTGGGTTAAACCTGCTGAAAACATAACATTATGATTGATAAACATGCATAACTGAAATCATGAAGAACAATGGGAGACTTGACATATAACCAACATTACCACGATAGAGCTTACGTGGTCCCTACTATCACACTCAATTGGGTAGAGCCGTCCAAAGCTTTGCCAGGGCTAAGGATGCTACCATGGTATCAATATCAAGCTGAAGGCCCCTAGGGAAGGGGAAGCTCACAAGGGAGGTCCCAAAAAATCTGAACAAACCTACGTTGATGTGTTGTTCTGAGGCATAGGGATGACTGACCCTTAGCCTACTTGGTGCTAGATACTACTCTCAAAAACATGCATACGCTCTCCATCGTTTTTCAACGAAGTTGACCATCATCTAGTGACGAAGCTGAATAATAACATACATGCATAATCTGAAATAATAACATAACGAGCCTTGGCTCAAACCATACCACAAGCTGAAAATAGTGACAGTCTAGACTCCAAAACCATCTCGTAAGCTAATTCATGAAATCATAAAACATACTTGGTCGTATGGGCTTGCCCAATACTTACACATGCTTGGAATCAACTTGATTCACTTTGAAAACATTAACATAGACATGGGTATTTCGAAATCATACTTTCTTCATAAACATCTCATCATGTTTGTACACATACTTCATAGATCTCAACTTTCATGGACTTCCATGGATGGGCATCATAATTTAGAAAATTTGAAAACATGATTTATAATTTAAAACATTGTAAAATCTTCCCATTAAGCATAATTCAACATTCAAAACATGCTTAAATCATACCCATGATTGATATTTAGGAAATTCACACATTGGGTAAAAAACCCCATAGAATCATCAATTAGAACTTTGATGAATTGAGAGAGGATTGGGCATGGGTGTGGACAATTGCACCCATTCATAGCCTTACATACATGAAGAGATATGATTTTCATAACTTTCTTGATTGACCAATGAGAATTGAGGAAGAACGTGAAGAACTAGGCCTAGTTACCTCTCCAACCTCTAAGCTTGCGTGCATGAATTAGGATAGGCTTAGAATGACTTAACCCTTCTTAAAACATGTTATTCTGAGCTTAAAATGACGTAGTATATACCTTAGAAAATTAGGAATTATGGAAAAGCCCTTAATAAATTCTCAAGGAAAAATACACTGCCGGTCCCTATGAGGGCCTGGATGACTCGTTCCCTAGAACACAACTCGTGCTTTGCCAGTTGTTGCCTACACTGCCAAAAATCTTCTAATTGTCACCACGAGGGACACAATGACTCGTGGTGTACCTAAAGATTCGTAGTGACCAACCCGTTACCACCACTATCGGATCTTCTCATCTTTCAAGCATCCCTTGGGCACAACTGACCTAACGACTCGTAAGGGAATATATATGGGTATTTAGCTATCATATCTGCTTCGGCTTCCCACGTAGCTCCCTACACATGCTGATTCCTCCATTAAACCTTGACTGAAGCTACTTATTTGTTTCTTACCTTACAAACCTAACGATCCAGTATTTCCATCAAAACCTCCTCATAACTAAGGTTGTCCTTCACACCCACACTCTCCACCGGAACAACTAATGTCGGGTCACCCAATAACTTCTGTCACGACCCGAACATAGGCCTGGACCGAGATACGGGACAACGAGCACCGAGGGACTCCAAGTCAACCCATGGCATGAACATCCATCTAACTCAATCAATAAAAACAGAAGAATTAACATAATAACATAGAGGAAGTCAAATCATAACATGACATCAGAACCAGAATTCACTTCATACATGACAAGATGATTACTACATATAGTCTCAAAGCCTCTAACATATCTGATAGGTTGATGCGACAATGCCCCCAACTAACCCGACAAGTTTGAAAACTGAAAATACAAGATAATTAGAAATGAGTAGTCCTCAGGAGAGGAGGACTCACCACGGAAGTTGAATGCTAACTTCAGAGAACTAGCTAGTGACGGGGCTGAGACGGAAGATCGGAGCCTGTATCCTGAAACGATACAACATAGAGTGTGCGGTCAGTATGTGGAATGTACTGAGTATGCAAGGTAAGTAAAACGGACATTTAGAATACTTAAAAGTTCATAAGAGTAGGACAACATGATCGTAACATAGATATTATGATGCAAACATTAGGCTCAACATTTTCAAAATATTCGTAAATCATTCATTATCATAATCATAAGAGAAAAGCTTTATGAAACATGAATTGAGAAAAAGTATATAATCATAACCATACATAAATCATGAGGAACAGTGAGAGATTCTTATAACTGAAATACCCCATATGAGCACACATGGAGCCTGACTTGAAAACCCCTAGTAAGGAGGGCGTTCATACCTTGCCAAGGGTAGAACCATGAAAGAGGTGTGTTAGCACAACAAAGGGCCCATTTGGACAAAGGGGACAGTATCATGGTGGTCCCATCGTTGTTATGTTGGGGCATAGTTCTGAGACTCGGGGCATGCTTGGACCCCAGGTCTACTCGGTGTTAAATACTACTCCCAAAATATATGTAGTGCTCATGGAATAATATACATGAGATTCATAGGCTAGTTAAAATTATGATAATCATAAGCATGCTTGTAATACGTGAACTAGCCATGAAAGTAAGGCCCGTGAGTCGGCCATAATCATAAATCATAAATCATGAGGTTCATGCATACTTGTAAAACATATATATACTTGATATTCATAAATTTATGGTGAGCATTTGAGAGAAATCATATCATAATTCATAAATCATAATGGGTTAATGAGCATAAAAATCTAAGCAGAATCATAACTAGATTTATCATGAAATACACATACTTGGGCATAGTTTTGTAGAAAATTTAAATTAAAATAGTTATAGAATCTGCCCATGATTCGTAAAACATGAAATTATACTTGAGGGGAATTAACCCATAGACAGATCATAAGGGCTTAATAATAATTGGGATAAAACCCCAATGAATTATCAATAGAATTTCATGAATTAGAGAGAAATTGGGCATGGGTGTGGACAAATTCACCCATTCATAACTCTACATACCTGAGAGAATCAGATTCTACCACTCCCTTGATTTCCCAATGAAGAATTGATGATTGGAAGAATTTGAGCTTGATCACCTCTCTAAACTTCTACACTTGCATGCATGAATATGAATAGCTTAGAATAAACTTACCCCTCTTAAAACTAACTATTCATAGCTTAAAACAACGTAGTTTAGAACCCTAGGGCTTAGGAATGATGAAAATACCTTTAATGAATTTCCTGGAAAAATTTCTTTGCCAATGACCACAGGCGCCACAACGAACCGTTACTAACTCTAATGGTCCATTACATCCCTCGTTGATACACCCCTAAATCAAGTATTAGATCTTCTACCACGACTAGGCAGAATGAGTCATTACAAGCTACAACGACTCGTTCCTACCAGTCATTGTCACCACTGCCTTAACATGGAATTCTTCCCAACGGGCACTCACAACAACTCGTTGCTCCTAATGGTGAGTCATTACATGATCCATCACTTTCTCCCTAAATCGGAACAACCTCACAACGACTCACATCCAATGGCCCATTACATCTAGCAACAGGTCATTCCTAGACCCATTACCTGCAACTCCAGTCCTGCAGCACCTCACCACGGACACATCCAATGGGTTGTCAGTCCCTCTAACGACCCGTACTACGACCCATTCTAAGAAGGATTTGTTTTCTGATTTTTGCTACTTTTCATTTTCAAACCTTGGGTCTTGTCTTACGAACTTTCGGGGTATTACAATATCTCCCCCTTGGGAACATTCTTCCTCCAATGTGACAAAACATATAGAAAATAAGGAAATGAAATCACCATATTCAAATACTGAGCATACATGCTGAAAACTGACGGAGTAACTGACTTCGATTTGAACTACATGACTAAATTGAATTCATAAATCATACATACGTAGATTTACTTGAATGAAACTACAGTACATGAGAAGAACATGAAACTGAATATAGTTTTAGGGCAAGAACTGATACCTCAAGCTAGAACTAAGCCGATAGGGAATAAATGTAGGTATCTAGCCATCATATCTGCTTTGGCTTCCCAAGTAGCTCCCTCAGCATGCTCATTCCTCCATAAAACTTTAACTGAAGCTACTTCTTTGTTTCATATCCTTCAAACCTAACGATCTAGTATTTCCACCGGAACCTCCTTATAATTAAGGTTGTCTTTCACACCGACACTGTCCATCGGAAATACTAGAGCTGGACCACCCAAACACTTATTTAGGAGCGATACATGGGAAACTAGATGGAATGAAGCTAATTCTGAGGGAAACTCCAATTTATATGCTATCTTGCCAACCCGTTTCACAATCTGGTACAGTCCAACATAACGGGGATTAAGTTTTCCTCTCTTTTCGAACCTCAACACTCCCTTCATGGGAGACACCTTTAGAAACACCTAATTGTCAACTTCGAACTCAAGTTCCCTCCTCCTCACATAGGCATAGGACTTTAGGCGACTTTGAGTTGTTTTCAGTCTGTCCTTTGTGAGCTGAACTTTCTCCGTTGCCTCATGGGCTGAATCTGGTCCTATCATCGTAGATTTACTGGCTTCAAACCAACCAATAGGCGATCTACACCTCCTCCCATAGAGGGGCTCAAACAAAGCCATCTAAAAGCTAGAATGATAGCTTCTATTGTATGCAAATTCAATAAGAGACAAATGGCCATCCCAACTACCTTTGAAGTCAATCACACATTCTCTCAACATGTCCTTGAGAGTCTGAATTGTCCGTTCCGCTTGACCATCCATTTGCAGGTGAAATTCTGTACTAAGCTTGACTTGAGTACCAAGTCCCTTTTGAAACGACCTCCAAAACTAACAGGTAAATTTGGTATCTCTGTTTGATATGATGGACAAGGGCACTCAATGCAACAAAATTAACTCTCAGATGTATAGTTTGGCATAATCTTCTGCTGAATCATTGGTTTTGACCGTTAGAAAATGAGTGGCTTTTGTAAACCTGTCAATGACCACCAAAATAGAGTCATACTATCGACGAGTGCGAGGCAACCCTGTGATAACGTCCATGTTAATCTCCTCCCACCTCCAAGTAGGGATGCTGATGTCCTGAAGCACACCTCCTAATCTCTGGTGCTCAACCTTCACCTGCCGATAATTTGGACACTTAGCTACAAATTCTGTGATGTCCTTCTTCATGCCTCTCCACCAATAGACTTTCCGTAGGTCGCGTACATCTTAGTGGCACCTGGATGTATCGAATATCTGGAACCGTGACCTTCGTGCAACATATGATTTCTCAAATCACCAATGTTCGGGATATACAAGCGACCCTGATATCCAAGCACACCATCTCCCCCTTTGGAGAAGACCTCTACCTTCTAATTCTAAATGGCTTCCTTTAACTTTACCAAAATAGGGTCCTTGTCTTGTCTAGCTTTTACATCAGTCACCAAGGATGATTCTGACCCATTATGACTATGAAAATGCTATTAGTCGAGTCGACCAAACGAACTCCCAACGTTGCAAGTAGATGCATATCCTTCACTAGCTCCTTCCTCCCCTCATCTACATAGGACACACTTTCCATGGAGAGTCTATTAAGTGCATCTACTACTACATTGGCCTTACCTGGATGATAAAGGACACTCATGTCATAATCCTTGAGTAGCTCCAACCACCTTCTTTGTCACAGATTTAGGTCCTTCTGGGTAAACACCAGGCTCTTGTGGTTTGTAAACACATCTACATGGACCCCGTACAAATAGTGTCTCCAAATCTTCAATGCAAATATCACTGCAACTAATTTAAGATCACGGGTTGGGTAATTCTTTCATGAACCTTCAATTTCCTGGAATCACATTCTATAACTTTACCATGCTACATCAATAAACAACCAAGGCCAATTCTAGACGCATTGCAATACACCAAAAACCCATCGGTACCAACAGGTAGGGTTAACACTGGTGTTGAGATGAGTCGGGTCTTCAACTCTTGAAAGCTCCGCTCACAAGCCTTTGACTATTGGAACTTCACTTTCTTTTGGGTCAATTTCATCAATGGCGCTGCAATACATGAAAAACCCTTAGCAAGTCTACGATAGTACCCAGCTAAACCCAAGAAACTTCGGATGTTCGACGCATTCACCAGTCCAGGCCAATTCTTCACTGCTTCTATCTTCTGAGAGTCCACTTTTATACCCTCCAATGACACCACATGGCCAAAAAATGCCACTGAGTTAAACCAAAACTCGAACTTTCTGAATTTTGCATGTAGGCGGTCCTTGAGTGTTATACCTCGAAAGCCCAAAGATCAGCCCTGGGAGTTGAAATGGAGAAAAAGTGAAATTTGGCATCAGACTTAGAATGAGTCATGGGGAGACTTGTGAGATCAACCCACGAGTCATGATGTGACTCGTGGGAAGGCTGTGGAATGAATTTGAAAAATGGAGAAATGAGACCCCACAGGCATGACCACGAGTCGTGGTCAGCCCCTATGATTCGTGGGGTGAGTCGTGATCAAGCATGTAATAAATTTTGTGAAGGAAAGGAATTATACTTAATGGATGACTCCACGAGTCGACCCTGAGCAACAAGTCATTAGATCCTCCGTTAGGACCACCTGGCAGTTATTTTCTGCAAATTTAGTATGGGCTTTTTTGTAATTTTCAAGTTTCTAAGGCCTAAACTACGATGTTTTGAGATATGAATAGTGACTTTTAAAGGGGCTAAGTTCATTTTAGGCCTTATTCATTCATGCATGCAAGGTAGAAGACTTGAGAGGGTGATCAAGCTTAACATTCATTGATTTCTTTTTCAATTTCATATTGGGCATCTAAAGAAGTGTTAGAATCAACTACCAACAGGTATATAGGGTTATGAATGGGTGATTTTGTTACACCCCATAAGTTTCTATTGTTTAATGGTCGCGTGCATATGTATGTTGAGATTTTTGGAGTACAAATATGTGTGAAAAGGGTCCGAGAGTTGAGTATACGAGCATGATAGTGAATGAGCAGGAGGCCGATACCGGAGGACCAACGCATTGGGTATCACGTCGTGCAAGGACGTCTGGCGCTACAGTTGGGGCGTCGCACTGTCTTAGTGCAATGGGAGGCGTGTCGCGTCACGCCCGTGTTTCTGCACTACGAGCAGTGCGCCGCGCCCTACCACTGGCCTTTAGTTATATATATACTCCCCTCATTTCATTTCAATTCACTTTCAAACATAAGCCACGTCCAGAGAAGTGACGAAATGCAATTTTCATTGAATTTTCATCTTATTATGCTATCAAATGTTGTTCAATCTCAAATTAACTTCACTTATTAAATTCTAACACTACAGGAAACATTATTACAAAGTTATTTTCTCAAAAGATTGTCGGAAAATCGGAACCCTACCGAGAAAAAGTTGTTAGAATTGCTCCAAACTGATTCCTATATGACCACAGGCTTCAAGTAAGCATTTCTTCCTTCTGATCTCTCGGGAAATTATAAGTTTTTAGCAATGTTTTACGTGATTGAATTATAGTTGATATTAGTATTAGAAGTTGCAGATTTTTTGGAGTTTAGTATGAAAATTAGACTCATTATTTTGGTATTAAAGTTATAGATTAAAAGAGCTGACGAATACGAGTTGAAACTCGACGATTATTCGGGGAACTGCAATCGAGGTATGTAAGGTTTATCCCTTCGACAAGTTATTCTCATCATATAGTGATGAGACTTATGCCTCCGAAGCAAGGCCATGATTCTGTATAAAGTAACTAGCTGATGCCAGTAGATAACGAGTATATACATATACGTGTTACAGCTAGCTGCTATTAGTAGATTGTGATTAGAATTGTTGTGGTCAGCTGTTTCTGTAGACTATGAATATATGTATGTTGTGGTTAGCTACTAGAAATTGTATATAGATTATACTGCAGTACCCCTCGTCGGGAAAGAACATGTTAAGTATTATATGTGCTAGAAGCGTCATAAAAACTCTTATATTCTCCAGTTCATTGTATTAGTAGGGTTATATGTTTTATTGCTAGGCCTAGACCTTAGAAGATTATGAATAGTTATCGGGCTTGAGCTAGTAAGTTGAACAACATAGGCGTAGCTAGGAGGTTTAACTACCAGTTTGGAGCCTGTATTGTCAGGAAAACACACTTAGAGGCCATTGACGTACTGGCCGTGTCTCAGTCCCAGTGTGGCTGATCATCCTCTCGGACCAGCTACTGATCATCGCCTTGGTAAGCTATTGCCTCACCAACTAATAGGAAGGTCATACATTTGAGTCAGCAGCCTAGGGTTCTCTAGTGAACTGAGCGACAGCCTACCATCTAATTAGCTATTACCAGTGATTGTTAGTCCTAGATGACTTAGCATTTGTCACATAGGTTGCCCAGGAAGCTAGCCCAGTCGTCCAGGTCAAATAGACCCGTGGGTACCCTAGGGTAGGGGACCTTATTAGCAGTTAGAGGCAGGGCCAGCTCCCTAGCTGGTTTTTATAAGATACTCAGGTACAGATCTCAAAGAATAGCTAAGTCTATATAAACTTGGCTATAAGGTTAGGAATCACCCAGAAAAGTCATACAAGATCTGCGCATACCAAGATGAGGTTTGAGGGACTAGAACCATGTTAGTACAATACTACTCACAGGATAAGAGTTTCGGTAAGTTGCTTGTGGAGGGTTAGGGTCCGATCGCTGAAAAACATGTTCGGTCAGTAACAACCCTAAGTAGAGGAACTAAGTAATTAGTCATCCGCGGCCCCATAGTTATTTATGAGTTATAGTTTTCCAGGCAGGACATTCAGAGTTATGTTAGGCCACTCCAGATCTCGTCCTATCAAGTCTAGACCAGTAGAGATCATGATCACTACCAGGATCCTCTGATCAGATATAGGTGCACGGTGTGTCTGCTAGCAGCCTTACAAACTATCTTAGGGGGCGAGCAGCGGTAACGTTAAGGACAGGAAGCCAGATACGCCTTTTGAGTAGCTAGATTGAGATTTCAGTACAACACCTTGGTTGGGGTTGCCCTTACTTAGGAGCCTTTTATGACCACCCCAGGGTTACTAGCTGTATCGTTGCTGACCAGGGGCTAGATGACGTCGCTCCAAGGAGCGGTATGCCATCCGCGAGGGACAAAGATAAGGTCCAAGGACCTTATACAGTACATTCCATGGTTGAACTATGTTATGCTGTATTGGCACCACACCCCCGTTGAGCCTTGTGCCCGGGTTGCAGATATCAGAAGTCCACCGGACTCAGACACAACTACAGATCAGGAGCTGAGTTGGCTCAGTTGCAGACCTAGGGGACTGGTAGGTTGGCTATAGCACCAATAGAGTCATAGAAACCTAGATAGGGGTATATAGATTGAGGTGTCCTTTCCAGGACTTATAGGGGTCTCGGTAGGTTATTTTTGTGTTGCTTGTACCTTCCAGGCTTATGGGGGCTAGGTTAGGTTTTTGTTTGCATCTTTGTTTACTAGCTATAGTTTATGAATATATGATTATGCAATGGTAACTCATGTACGTGTAGTGTTTTGTTAGATGCAAATTACAAATAAGCCAGCTTACAGGTTAAGTCTTTTGACCCTCTTTTCTACTTACTTTCAGTTTTTAACAATTTCCATTCAACTTTTATGACTGCCTTACATATTCAGTACATATTGTACTGAAGCCTAATCATAGGGTGCTGCATTACTTGCTTGCAGGTTTAGAAAGATAGAGTTCAGAGTCTCCAGTAGCAGCTGTTCAGAATCCGCAGTTAGGCCAACTTCTTTCATTCGGAGTTTCCAGGTTATAGAGATTTTAGTATTTCAGTTGTATAGCATTTTGGGTAGGCCGGGGCCATGTCTCGACCACTATTTGAAATTCTTAGTGGCTTGCAGACTACAGTCGTCAGTCGGTTGGTTGTATGTTAGTAGTGAGGGGCCTTAGTCAGTTATGCTTCGTATGTTGGCCGTGTGGGGACTAGTATAATAGCTTGTCTTCGTTATAACTAGACAGCATGATGGTCTTTTAGGCCCACATAGGATCTTTTTAGTTGCCTACTGTTGGTTAGCTATTTTTATTTACTGGTGGCTATACGGCCTTGTCGGCCGGGGGCTGTGTTTACAGCTGAGATATAGCTCATTGTTTTCTTAAGTTGAGTTGCGGGCCTACATTAGACGTGCGTAAGCCTAGCCAGGTTAGTTGGATCCCAATATGGCACTAGGTGCTAGTCATGCCTCCCAAGGTGGGGCGTGAAAGTCTTTCACACCCATGCCCAATCCCTCTTTAAAGTATGAAATTCTATGTCTAATCTTTGAGGTTTTAAGCCAAATGCATGAATCTCCTATTTCTATACATGGCTATGATTTGAATATGATTCTACTATTGTATTATAAAGCATGGGAAACTTTTATAATGTTTTCAATTAAAAATCATCATTTTAGTTTTATGAATTACAAGCCCATAGATGAGATGTTCATGAAAGATGAGATTTGTGATGAGCATATGATGATGACCAGATATTATGATGAAAAACATGATTTGAAGCTACCCTTGTGTACAATTATGTTTTTGATGAGAATTGAGTATTTCTATGTATAATAATGCTTTGGGCAACGCCCACATATTAAGTATGAATAATGATTTTTCCGAATTAAGCTTATCACATTATTCGGAGCGAAAACTCCCAATTGTATTTTCATCTTGTGTTATGTTTTGAGTTAAAGTTTTCCAATGTATAACTTACCACATGGTTTAGTAGTGAAGGCTCCCAATTATGTTTTCAGGTTATGGTATGTTTTAAGCTAAACCTTCTCATATGCATGATTTCATGATTTCAATCTTCGGCAAAGGAGGTGGTTAGATCTAATAAGGATTACGATATGAGTGTCCTTTACCATCCGGGTAAGGAAAATGTGGTTGCGAACGCACTTAGTAGACTCCCTGTGGAGAGTGTGTTCCATGTGAATGAGGGGAAGAGGGAGCTAGTGAAATATGTGCATCAACTTGCAAGGTGGGGAGTTAGGTTGGTTGACTCAATTGATGGCGGTGTTGTGCAGAATGGATTAGAATTGCCCTTGGTGACTGATGTGAAAGCTAGACAAGATGAGGACCCTATTTTGGTAAATTTAAAGGAAGCCATTCAAAGTCAGAAGGTGGAGGTCTTCTCCCATGGGGGAGATGGTTGGCTTCGGTACCAGGGTTGCTTATGTGTTCTAGATCTAGACGATTTGAGGAGATGGATGTTGTATGAGGCTCATGGTTCTAGGTATTCTATCCATCCTGGTGCCACCAAGATATACTGTGACTTACAAGAAATCTATTGGTGGAATGTCATGAGGAAGGATATCGTAGAATTTGTAGCCAAGTGTCCGAACTGTTAGCAAGGAAAGGTTGAGCATCAAAGGCCGGGAGGCGTACTTCAGGATATCAGCATTCCCACCTGGAAGTGGGAAGATATAAACATGGATTTCATAACAGGATTATCTCATACTCGCCAACAACATGACTCTATTTGGGTTGTGGTAGACAGGTTGACCAATGCTGCTTATTTTCTACCAGTCAAAACTACAGATTCGGCGGAGGATTATGCCAAACTATATATCTAGGAGTTGGTCTGATTGCATGGAGTGCCCTTATCCATCATTTCAGATCGAGGTACTCAATTTACTTCTCAGTTTTGGAGGTCATTTCAAAAAGGGCTTGGTACACATGTTAAACTCAACACAACATTCCACCCGTAAATGGATGGTCAAGCGAAGTGGATAATCCAAACCCTCGAGGACATGTAAGGGCACGCGTGATTGACTTTAAAGGTGGTTGGGATGATCACCTGCCCTGATTGAGTTTTCCTACAATAACAACTATCACTCTAATATTTAGATGGCACCACTCGAGGCTCTCTACGGGAGGAGATGTAGATCGCCCATCAGATGGTTTGAGGTTTGTGAGGCGGCAATGATAAGGCCGAATTCAGTACATGAAGCAATAGAGAAGGTTTAGTTGATAAGAGACAGGTTTAAAACTGCCCAGAGTCGCCAAAAGACTTATGTGGACGTGAGAAGAAAGGCACTATAATTTGAAGTCGATGACTGGGTATTTCTGAGGGTGTCTCCCATGAAGGGAGTAATGCAGTTTGGAAAGAAAAGGAAACTTAGTCCCCACTATGTCTGCCCGTACCGGATAGTGAGACGTGTTAGAAAGGTGGCTTAAAGTTAGAGTTGCCTTCAGAATTAGTTTCCGTGCATTCGGTGTTTCATGTATCGCTTTTGAAGAAATATTGGGGTGATCTAGCTCTAGTTGTCCCGGTGGACAGTGTTGGTGTAAGAGATAACCTTAACTATGTGGAGGTTTTGGTGGAACTACTAGATCATTACATTTGGAGGCTAAGGAACAAAAAAGTAGCTTCAGTTAAAGTGTTATGGAGAAATCAGCATGTTGAAGGAGCTACGTGGGAGGCCGAAGCGAATATGATGGCTAGATACCCACATTTATTCTCTACTGGCTCAGTTCCAACTTGAGGTATCAGTTTTTGCCTATAACTCTATTTAGTTTTCATGTTCAATTCATGTGTTCAAGTTTCTTTTATGTATATGGATATGTATGTGAATCATGAAATCAGTTCAGCTATGTGGTTTGAATGGAAGGTAGTCATTCTGTCAGCATTCAGTTTAAATGATTAGTATTTGAATATGATAATTGCATCTTTCTACTTTTTAGTACATTTTCAAACATTTGAGTACGAATGTTCCCAAGAGGGAGACATTGTTATACCCTATAAGCCCAAAGATCATCCCCGAGAGTTGAAACGGAGAAAAAGTGAAATTTTGCATCAGACTCAGAATGACTCATGGGGAAACTCATGAGATCAACCCATAAGTCGTGATGTGACTCATGGGGAAGGCCATGGAATGAATTTGAAAACTGGAGAAGTGAGCCCCCACGGGCATGACCACGACTCGTGGTCAGGTCCCTTGATTCCTTAGGTCAGCCGTGGGGAGAGGGAACAAGAAAAGAAAAGAAAAGAGGCACTGAACTTGACGGAAGGTCCCCACGAGCCGTGGTCAGCCCCCACGATACATGGGGTGAGTCGTGATCAAGCATGGAATAAATTTTGTCGAGGCAAGGCAGTGTACTTAATGGACGACTCCACGAGTCGTGACCCTGAGCAACGAGTCGTTAGGTCCTTCATTAGGACCACTTGGTAGTTATTTTCTGTGAATTTAGTAAGGTCTTTCCGTAATTTCAAAGTTTCTAAGGCCTAAACTACGATGATATGAGTTATGAATAATGACTTTTAAAGGGGTTAAGTTCATTTTAGGCCTCATTCATTCATGCATGCAAGGTAGAAGACTTGAGAGGGTGATCAAGCTTAGCATTCATGAATTTCTTTTTCAATTTCCTATTGGACACATAAAGAAGTGTTCGAATTAGCTACCAACAGGTATGTAGGGTTATGAATGGGTGATTTCTTTCACACCCATGCCCAATCTCTCTCTAAACTATGAAATTCCATGTCTAATATATGGGGTTTTAAACCAAATGCATGAATATCCTATTTTTATACATGAGTATGATTTGATTATGATTATACTATTGAATTATGAAGCATGGGAAAATTTTATAATGTTTCCAATTTAAAATCATGATTTTAGTTTTATGAATTACAAGCCCATAGATGAGATGTTCATGAAAAATGATATTTGTGATGAGTATATGAAAATGATGAAATATTATGAGGAAAATCATGATTCGAAGCTGCCCATGTTTACAATTATGTTTTCGATGTGAATTGAGTATTTCTAAGTATAATAAAGCTTTGGGCAATGCCCACATGTTATGTATGAATGATGATTTTCCCGAATTAAGCTTACCACATTTTTCCACGTGAAGACTCCCAATTATATTTTCAGCTTGTGGTATGATTTGAGTTAAAGTTTTCCCATGTATAGCTTACCACATGGTTTTGGAGTGAAGGTTCACAATTATGTTTTCAGCTTGTGGTACGTTTTGAGCTAATGCTTCTCATATGCATGATTCCATATTTGAGATGTATTTGAGTATTGAGCTTTGTCAATAGACGATGTTCAGCTTCGATACAAAATAATGTAGAGCATATGCATGTTTTTGGGAGTAGTGTCTAGCACTGAGTAGGCTTAGGGTCGATCACCCAGCGCCTTAGAACTACGCGCCAATGTAGATTTATACATTATGACTTTGAGAGCTCCCTTGTGATCTTCCCTTGCCCGAATGGGCCTTCATGTTGATATAGATATCATGGTATCATCCCTAGCCCTGGAAAGGCTTTGGATGGTTCTACCCACTTGAGTGTGATAGTTGGGACCACGTAAGCTCTATCGTGCCATGTCGGTTAAAAGATGAGTCTCCCATTTTTTATCATGATTTCAGATATTCATATTCATTATTCATGAGATTTATATATATATGCATGTTCTAAAGAAGGTTTGACTCAATGTGAAACTTTACTTATAAATGTTAGATTTCAGCTTTGAGTCAATCGATTCAGTTATGTTGTTATGAAGTTATATTATGTTATGTTATGAAGAGATCATGATTTCAGAAAGAATGCATGCAAGCCCTACTCTCAAACTCTTATATTTATGTTATATTATGCATTGTCTTTAAATGATTTGTTTACTTTAGCGGTTTTACTTACCCTACATACTCGGCTCATTCCACGTACTGACCGCATACTCTATGTTATATCGTTTCATGATACAGGACCAGGCTCTCAGGTTCAGGCCCGCTCGTAGTCATCTTATCAGATTTAGCGTTTGCATTGTTGGTGAGTCCTCATCTTTTGAGGACTAGAATATTCATATTTCTTATGTGTATTTCAGTTTAAGTTTTGTTGAGTTTGTTGGGGTCGTGTCCCGTTAACTCGTCTGGTCTAGAGGCTTTTCATATATATGTATGTATTAAGCTTCGGATTTCGTATTCTGTTGTTGTGCTCAAATTAGACTTCCGGTATAAGTATTTTATTGATTATTCAGTTTCTTGATTGAGATTAGATGTATTCTTTTGTCATGGGTCGACTTAGGGTCCCTCGGGGCTCCTTGTCCCATGTTACGATCCGGACCTCCGTTTGGATCGTGGCTTTGAGAGTCTGTAGTACCACCCTCAAATGAGCGTCATGCTCCTCCTTGCTTTGAGAGTATATCAGAATGTCATGAATAAGCACGATCACGAACATATCCAAGTATGGCTTGAATACTCTATTCATCAAATCCATAAATGTTGCAGGAGCATTCATTAGTCCAAAAGACATAACTACAAACTCATAATGACCATATCGCTTCCTGAAGGCTGTTTTGGGGATGTCACTCTCCCGAACCCTAAGCTGATGATATCTGGATCTGAGATCTATCATTGAAAAGCACTTAGCACCCTGAAGCTGGTCAAACAAATCATCAATCCTAGGGAGAGGATATCTATTCTTGATGGTTACCTTGTTCAATTATCGATACTCAATACATATACGAAGAAAACCACATTTCATTAAGACAAAGAGAACTGGTGCACCCCATAGGGATTTGCTTGGTATGATGAACCCCTTATCTGAAGGGTCTTTCAACTACTCCTTCAATTCCTTTAACTCAGCTGGAGCCATTTTGTTAGGAGGAATAAATATAGGTTGTGTATCGGGAAGAAGGTCAATACCAAAATCAATCTCCTGCTCGGGAGGTATTACTGGTAAATCATCTGGGAAGACCTATGGATACTCACATACTACTGGAACGGATTGGATATTCGGGGTCTCAGACGTGGCATCCTTAACCCTAACTAAATGGTACACGCAACCCTTAGAGATCATCTTTTTGTCCTTAATGTAAGAAATGAAACAACCTACAGGCATAACTGAACTAACTACCTTTCTATTCTAAGGCTGGCTCACCCAGAAATTGAAACTATACAGCCCCGGTTCAACAATAAACTAATGCATAACATGCAAACAACCAATCCATGCGGAGGATAATATCAAAGTTGATCATAGGTAACTCTACTAAATCCGCCGAGGTGAATTTCTGAAGGACTGTGATCGGGCAACTTCGATACACCCGCCTAGCCACAACTGAATCACCCACTGAAGTAGAGACTGAGAAGGGTTCTGACAAGATTTGGGGACTGACTTCAAAACTACTAGACACATAAGGAGTCACAAAAGACAAGGTATCCCTTGGATATAGAAATTCATACACATCATGGAGGAAAACTCGTAACATACCAGTGACTACATCTGGGAAGACCTCCTGCTCCTAGCGGGTTGATAGGCCATAAAATCTGTTTTGGCGCTCTCCACCACCTGTGCTAGTAGAAGACCCCTGCTGAGTGGGGCGTGCTGGTGGAGCTGCTAAATTAGAGGCTAGAGTAAGGGTTCCACCATCGCCTAATCTGGCTGAAGGGCAAAATCTCTGAGCCTGTGTTTGGGTTTGCATACACGAAACTAGTGTCTGACCCAACTAAACACCTTCCTGGGTTCGCATATCTTGGAAAGTGCAATCTCCTAAAATGCTCCCTCGGCTCCTCGAGCCTGACGCACTACTCCTCGGATCATGTCTGGTTCAAGGTGGAACACTAGCTATTGATGGTGCTGGGACTAAAGATCTCTGGTGGAACTGTTGATGGTGCCCACTAGTCCTCAGCTGGGAGAATCTGATACTATCAGTCCTGGCCCTCTTGGCATCCCCCTCCCACTCACTCATCTGTACTGCCTCTATCTGTTGGGAATATAGGACCATCCGAGCAAAGTCAATACCCTAGAGAAGCATTGCGGTCTGCCAATCCCTAAGCAAGGAGTGTGTTATCCAGTGTACAAACCTGCTCACACGGGCTCTTTGATCTGCCACCAACTCGGGTGCATGCCTTGACAGACGTGTGAACTCTAAGGCATACTCCTGAACCATCATCTTTCCCTGCTTGAGATTCACTAACTCGGCCGCTTTTAACTCCCTCATCTCCCGAGGAAAGAACCGATCAATAAAAGTGGCTTGGAACTCGTCCCAACTGATAAGGCCTACTCTGATTGCCCTACTCTCCTTCCACTGTTTGAACCAAATGTGTGCGACCCCCTTTAACTGATATGAGGCCAAGTCGGCACACTCCTCTCCTTTCACCCCATAATCTGGGTGATCTTCAGAATCTCCTCAATGAAATCATGTGGATCCTCATCCACCTTCGATCTAAGAAACTCGGGAGGGTTCATCCTCAAAAAGTCTCTAACCCTCACTATTGTTGCATTACCGTTCTGCGGGACATGTGCTACTGCCTGCTGGTTGTCCCGGGCAGTCAAAGCCTGTGCTATCATTTGAACGGATTCCATGAATTGAGCGTGGGCAACCGTCACCGGTGTATGGTGTTCATGGGCTGGTGGGGCTTCTTTGTGCCCGTCTCCATTGCCATCCTCATGGCCATTTTCATTTCCATTTCTTCTATCGTTAACTCTGCGGGGAGGTATGATTCCAGAAATGGGAATAACATGCATTAAAAGGATACAGAGAGACATTTTACTGTATGACATAGATCATAAAAGAAGGGAACATTTCCTAAATGCCTCGTAGCCTCTCCGTCATAAGTGTTGTGTGCTTCACACCCATGAAAAAGACTCTACTTAATACGACTTTCAGACACTATAGGACACTTCAAAACCCATTTCTTTGATACCAAGTTTGTCATGACCCGAACATAGGCCCGGATCCAGACATGGGAGAAAGAGCCCTGAGAGATTTCAAGTCGACCCATGGAATGAACGTACACCTAACTCATTCAATAAAAGTAGAAGACTTAACATAATAACATAGCGGAATTATAATCATAACATGACATCAGAACTAGAATTCACATTATACATGACAAGCTGATTACTACATACACTATGAAAGCTTCTAATATATCTAATGGGTTGATCGGACAACGCCCCCAACTAACCCCACAAGTCTGAAAATTGAATATAAGAGATAACTAGAAATGAGTAGTCCTCGAGAGAGAAGGACTCGCCAGTGAAGCTGAATACTAACTCCGGAGAACTATCTAGTCACGGGGCTGAGTTTGAAGATCGGAGTCTATATCATGAAATGATACAGCATAAAGTATGTAGTTAGTATGTGGAATGTACCAAGTATGGAAGGTAAGTAAAATGGATATCTAAAATACATAAAAGTTCATAAGAGTAGGACAACATGATCGTGACATAGATATCATGATGCAAACATAAGGCTCAATGTTTTAAAAATATTTGTAAATCATTCATAATCATAAGAGAAAAGCTTTATGAAAAATGACTTGAGCCAAAGTATATAATCATAACCATACATAAATCATGAGGAACAGTGGGAGATTCTTATAACTGACATACCCCATACGAGCACATATGGAGCCTGACCTGTAAACCCTTAGTCGGGAGGGCGTTCATACCTTGACAAGGGTAGAACCGTGAAATAGGTGTGATGTCACAATAGAGGGCCCATTTGGGCAAAGGGGACAGTATCTTGGAGGTCCCATCGTGGCTACATTGGCGTGTTGTTCTAAGACTCGACGCATGCTTGGATCCTGGGTCTACTCGGTGTTAAATACTACTTTGAAAATATATATAATTCTCATAGGATAATATACATGAGATTAATAGGCTAGTTAAAATCAAGATAATCATACTTGATATTCATAAATTCATGATGAGTGATGAAGGGCGTACTCATGCACTTAATACACATATTTTGCCTGTACTTTACTATGTTTTGGGAACAAATTATGTATGTTTGCATGTGATATTGTTATATATTTGTGAAAATGGCTAATACGCATGATTAGATGCTTTCAGGTCTAAAGCAATGGATTTTGGTGTATTTGAGGCTTTTAAATGAACTTGAAGAAAATGGAACAAAGTGCAGACTGCTAGCCAGGTAACAAGTCGTCGTCTCAATGGATGACTCATTATTGGAATCATGGGAAGAGATCGAGTTTTATTGAGTAGGAACAATGCACTCAATAGAGTGAAAGCACGACTCATTACATCTATTAATGATTCATTAAGTCAGTCGTGGAGTCTGAGAAGAGATATTCTGAGAAAAATCCAGTGAAGGCAACGGAAGACATCACGAATCATCAGGTGTTGGCATGACTCCTTGTGAGAGTACTGGTAGGAATCGTCAGGTGCACTGGAGTTTTGGAGAGTTAGGCCACGCGGGGCCTAACGACTCATGGCTAGGAACAACGAGTCGTTAGATGACCCGTTTCCACAACTATCAATGCAGCAGTAGTTGGGGCGACGTGCAAGGCTCCTAAAACCGCAAAAAATTGGATTTCCTACTTCAACTAGGAAAAGGAAAATTAAATCCCAAGCCAAATTCATCAAGGAATGAAGAAAGCATCTTACTACTATAAATACGCTTTATTTTCATGTAATAGCTGTCAAGCTTTAAATCAAGTTTCATGTACAAAAAGTCTTCAAGTAGGATTAGAGTTTTAAGTCTCAAGTTTTTAGATACAAGTTTGGTATCTTACCTTTGGAACTTTGAGACAATTGTTGAATTGTTCTTCTTTATTGTTGCAATAATCAAGTGAGTTTCTTCCTATCATTGTTGTAAGTACAAATTTTAGTTTTTATTTATGAATTCTATTAATTCACTTATAAACATGATAGGCTAAAACCACCACAACTAGGGTTATGGGAACCATGAAAAATTAACATACATAGGTAAAATACTTAGTGATTTGTGAATGGGGTTTTATGCATGTATTGTTTCTTCCTTCATTTTAATTGATTTTTAACGGTTGCAAATGTTAGAACTTGCCTTATTCTTACTTACCGGACCAAGGAGGTAGTGAATGGAAAAAGGGATTAACAACGGAGATTTAAGGCTATCAATCCTTATCTAATACCTTGACCTTCTACAGGAATAGCTAATCCGATATTAAGGGTAAGGGTATATCAAGAATACACCCATAGAAGGACCAAGTTGTGTGGTGAAAATCATCTAGATAGGGGACCAACCATTTAGGTGAACTTAATTTATTAATATTTCATGCTAAGCACTAAAATAGATCACTAGTATAAAATGCCTTGTGGTTATGAAGTCATGGGGAACACTTATCCTAGTTAATTGCATTAATTTGGAAACAACACTAAATTTTTTGACACAGTTACTTATTAATTTTACAAATCCCCCCTCTTAGGAGATAATTAACTAAAAATCTTAAGCATTAGCGTTCTTCTATATTCTTCCGTATTCTCTGTGGGATCGACCCCAACCTCTAGTTGGCGTCTTTATTGACAACGTCCTCTTCATACTTTGGTAAGAAGTGTGATTTTGAGCATTATTAAAAAGTGGCGCCGTTGCCGGAGAATACAGTTTAGGATTAGATTAATTGCTTTGATTTAACTTTTAGTCTTTATTGCTATTTTTTTTGTTTTTCTTTTATTTTCTGACGCATCACAGGGCGGCATGGTCAAACAAGCGGCCAAGATGTGACCACGGTCTCAACAGGTATCTTCATGAAGTCTGAGTAATCAAGATACCAGTGTTGTGCCGCGACGTTAAATCATGTGCCACTTGGGAGACAACCCAAGATGATTTTCTTTGTTTCATTTTTATATGTTTGTTCAAGTGTGCAGGTGATAGGTCATGAGTTTATAGAAAAAAAATGAGCTTAAAAACATCGAAAACTAGGAGTAGAGGCCAAGGGAGTTCTTCTTGCACTCTATTACTTTATGTTTATTTGTTCTAGCACTAGGGATAGTGAAACAAATTAACTGTGGGGTGGGAGAAGTGAACTTCATATTATCATGCATTGCTTAATTGCTAAATTTGTACATGGTAGCCTAGTTTTCTTTTGGGATTTATTACTTATCATGCATGCTTGTGGGTTTGTAGTATTTTTTAGTCTTATTTTATTCTGGGTTCCTCCGGTTTTTGTTTTCGGTACTTTTCCGGTGGATAGTCCCTTAGAACCGATTAGAGAGTCTAGATTTTTCTTATTTTTCATTTTAGTCATTGAGTCATGACTTTGCCCGATGATGGATGGATGACGAATGTCTTAAGGGTAAATTAGTCATTAGGAAGAATAAAAACTTGGATCCTATGAATGCTAGGTGCTTCACTTTAGGTATCATTGAAACTTTATTAAATTCACTCAAAAATTCATGAAAAAGGTAGAAACACTTATTCTTTTGGGAACTTGACTCTTGTACTTGAAAAAATGAGCTTAATTATGTTATACATGCAATATGGATATGTGTTTATGTGATCTTTATTTCCATTGTTAAACCATCTTGTGCCAATGTGTGAGGAATTATTTTTGATATACTCCATGCTTGTAAATCGATATCTAGAACTTGCTCGGTATGTGCGCAAAGCAAAATAAGAATGATGGATTTAGGAAGTGATATAGGAATTTCTTTGATAGCCTTATTTTTATCCTATTTTACCTACCTTGGTTGTAATTATCCTAGTTAGCCATGTTGAGCCTTAGTCTATTCGTTTGATAGCAATATTATAAGCTAGAATCTGTTTTTCGTTTTGTTGACTTCTATTTGATCCAAATGACTCCTAGAGCAGTTTATTGAAAAATTTTTCTAGGAAAGGAGCATAATTGGAGAAGTGAAAGGAAAAGCTAAAAAAGTGTGGTGAATTGGAAGAAAAGAAAAAGGTGAAATTTTACTAAACAAGGAGAGTGATTTTTAGTGGAAAAACAAAAAGAAGAAAGAGCTTTGAAAAATTGAAGATGGAAAAAAATCATGATTTACCGATTAACCGTACCCATTTGTTTACAATGGACCTATTTTGGCCTTGGTCCTTCCTTGGATATTGTGAACCTCAACATAAGAAAAATGCTTAAGTAGAGGGTGGCTAGAGTAGGGATGCATAAAGGACGGGAACGGAAGAAAAGAAAAGAAAAGAGAAAAAACATTTTGTGAATAAGCTCAATGATGAAAAGAAAAATCTCCACTAGTCACCTAAGTTGAAAAATTAAAAAATAAAAGGAGGTATAAGGAGAAAATTTTGAAATTGAAGTATGTGCTTAAAAATCAAAGTGTTGTGAAGTATTAAAGTGCTTAGGGAGATTAGTAACTATCTTGGCCAAATAATTCCTACCCATCCCTTAGCCTACATTACAACTAAATTTAAGTCCTAATTGATCCTTTTTTCAAAATTCTATATTAGCGGAGTATTACACTGAGGGCAAGCCTATGGGTCATCTTTTGCATGCATGTTGAGTTCTTTGGGAGAGTGAGCGGAAATTGTTTTATTTATACCCAAGTTAATCTTATTCTATATTTTGTGTAAGAACGAGCATCTCTCCAAATTGTGAGGGGCACAATAATAAGACTTTGGTTTAATCTTGATTGCTAAATTACATATAATTTATGTTGGCCCAAAATATGCCTTGATGAGTTAATTTTTAAAAGCTAAGTGATTTCGAACTTTGACATCTTAATGTTGAACCTTTATGCATGCGAGTGAATTGTTTGAGCTTCATTGATGTGTCTCATGATCCTAAGTGTAAGAAGACCTATTCGTAGGATGAATATTGTGCTTAATTGTTACAAGGGAAGTAGTAGATTGTTCGAAGACAAACAATAGTTTAAGTTTGGGGTGTTGATGAAGGGCGTACTCATGCACTTCATAGACATATTTTGCCCATACCTTACTATGTTTTGAGAACAAATTATGTGTGTTTGCATGTGATTTTGTTATATATTTGTAAAAATGGATAACACGCATGATTAGATGCTTTCAGGTCTAAAAGCAATGGATTTTGGTGCATTTGAGGATTTTAAATGAACTTGAAGAAAATGGAACAAAGTGCGGACTGCTAGCCAGGTAACGAGTCGTCGTCTCAATGGATGACTCGTTCTAGGAGTCGTGGAAAGAGATTGAGTTTTATTGAGAAGAAATAGTGCACTCAGCAGATTGAAAGCATGAATCGTTACATCTGGTAACGAGTGATTAAGTCAGTTGTGGAGACTGAGAAGAGAAATTCTAAGAAAAATCAATTGAAGGTAATGGAAGACATCACGAATTGTCAGGTGTTGGCACGACTTGTTGTGAAAGCACTGGTAGGAATCGTCAGGTGCACTGGAATTTTGGATGGTTAGACCACGAGGGGCCTAACAACCCATGCCCAAGAACAACGAGTCATTAGATGACCCGTTGCCACAATTGGCAACGCGGTAGTGGTTGGGGCGACGCGCAAGGCTCCCTAAACGGCATAAATTGGCTTTCCTACTTTAACTAAGGAAGAAAAATTAAATCCCAACCCAAATTAATCAAAGAATAAGGAAATCATCTAACTACTATAAATACCATTTATTTTCATGTAATAGCTATCAAGCTTTAAATCAAGTTTCAAGTACAAAAAGTCTTCAAGTAGGATTAGAGTTTTAAGTCTCAAGTCTTTAGATTCAAGTTTGGTGTCTTACGTTTGGAACTTTGAGACGATTTTTGAATTGTTCTTCTTTATTGTTGCAATAATCAAGTGAGCTTCTTCCTATCATCGTTGTAAGTATTAATTTTAGTTTTTATTTATGAATTCTATTAATTCACTTATAAACATGATAGGCTAAAACCACTACAACTAGGGTTGAGGGAACCATGACAAATAAACACACATAGGTAAAATACTTAATGATTCGTGAACGGGGTTTTATGCATGTGTTGTTTCTTCCTTTATTTTAATTGATTTTTAACGGTTGCAAACATTAGAACTTTCCTTATTCTTACTTACCGGACCAAGGAGGTAGTGAATGGGAAAAGGGATTAACTCATTTAATAGCTTGACCTTGTCCAGGAATAGCTAATTTGATATTAAGGGTAAGGGTTAATCAAGATTACACCCATAGACGGGCCATGTTGCGTCGTGAAAATCATCTAGATAGGGGAACCAACCATTTAGGTGAACCTAACTTACCAATATTGCATGCTAAACACCAGAATAGATCACTAGTATAAAACGCTTTATGGTTATGAAGTCATGGGGAACACTTATCCTAGTTAATTGCATTAATTTGGAAACAACAATAAATTTCTCGACACAATTACTTATTAATTTTACAAATACCCCCTCTTAGGAAATAATTAACTAAAAAGCTTCAGCACTAGCGTTCTTCTATATTCTTCCGTATTCTTTGTAGGATCAGCCCAACCTCTAGTTGGGTTCTTCATTGACAACATCTGCTTCATACTTTGTTAAGAAGTGTGAGTTTGAGCATTATCAATGAGCATTTTAGAGAAATCATATCATAAGTCATAAATCATAATGGGTTAATGAGCATCAAAATCAAAGTAGAATTATAACTTGATTTATCATGAAACATACATACTTGGGCATAGTTTTGTAGAAAATTGAAATCTAAATAGTTGTAAAATCTGCCCATGATTCGTATAACATGAAATTATACGTGAAGGGAACACATATATAGATCATAAGGGCTTCCTAAGAATTGGGATAAAACCCCATAGAATTATCAATAGAATTTAATGAATTAGAAAGAAATTGGGCATGGGTGTGGACAAATTCACCCATTCATAGCCCCACATACCTGAGAGAATCAGATTCTACAACTCCCTTGATTTCCCGATGAAGAATTGATGAAAACTTGGAAGAATTTGAGCTTGATCACCTCTCTAGACTTCTACACTTGCATGCATGAATAGAAATAGCTTAGATGAACTTAACGCTCTTAAAACTCACTATTCATAGCTTAAAATGATGTAGTTTAGGACCCTAGGTCTTAGAAATGATGAAAATACTCTTAATGAATTTCCTAGAAAAACTACTCTGCCAGTGACCACGGGCGCCTCAACGGACCGTTACTAACTCCAATGGTCCGTTACATCCCTCGTTGTTACACCCCTAAATAAAGCCTTAGATCCCCTACCACGACTAGATAGAATGAGTCATTACAAGCTACAACAACCCGTTTCTTCCAGTCATTTTCACCACTGTCTTAACAAAGAATTCTTCCCAATGGGCACTAACAATGACTCATTGCTCCCAAAGACGAGTTGTTACCCGATCCATTACTTTCTCCCTGAACCAGAGCAATCTCAGAACGACTTACATCCAACAACCCGTTACATCTAGCAACGGGTGATGTCGCCCAAATTACACCTCGCTATTGAGATATAAAATGGTTGATGTCAAATATAGAACCCAACAAAGGTTGAGGTCGATCCCACAGGGAATATGGAAAGAACTTGATTTAATGTGATTAACTATTATTATCGGCTTACTTATTTCCTAGGGGGAAAGAATTGAAAAATAATAAACAAGAGTAAATACTAGTAAATGTTTAAATCAATTTTAGGTTCGTATTCAATCAACAAGTCACAAGGATTGTGTTCCCCATGACTTCATAACCACAAGGCTTTTACACGAGTGATCTATTCCGGTGTTTAGCATGCAATATTGGTAAGTTAAGTTCACCTAAATGGCTGGTACCTTATCTAGATGATTATCACCATGCAACTTGATGCTTATTCGGGTGTATGCTTAATTAATAGTTACCCTTAATATCATATTAGCTATCCCCAAGCAAGTTCAAGCTATTAGATGAGGGTTGATAGCCTCAAATCTCCGTTGTTAATCCCTTTTTCCATTCACTACTCCCTTGATTCGGTAACTAAGAATAAGGCAAGTTTCAATGTTTGCAACCGTTAAGAAATAATTAAAATGAAGGGAAAAATAATACATGCATTAAACCCCGTTCAGGAATCACTAAGTGTTTTACCTATCTGTTTAATTCATCATGGTTCCCACAACCCTAGTTATGGGTTTAGCTACTCATATTTGAATAATAACAATCACAAAATATAGAAGATATCATAATTGTAACTTACAAAATTTCGTAGAAGAAAACAATGTGTATTGAATAAAACTCCAAAATTGATGAACAAAATTTCAATGTTGTTTGATTCTCAAAATCAAGAATAGAATTACAAACTTTGTTTCTTGAACCAAGAATGCCGTCCACAACACCAAAATTTACATGAAAGATACTAAAAATAAACTGTACTTGGAAAATAAACCTAAATATTGTATTTATAGTTCCAAAAAAATCTTATCCTAACTAAAATTGGATTCCAGGTCGGCAGGGGTAACGAGACAATTAACGACTCGTTGGGTCTCCTAATGAGTCGTGGCCAGTGATCTTGAGTCGTTCTCAGCAATTTGTCCAGTCTTGGTGATGGGTCACCTAACAACTCATTAGGCCTGGGCACGAGTCATTAGGTCTTTCGTGGACCTGGCTCACCAAATCTTCCTGTGCACTTGACGGATTCGCAAAGTGTCTAATGACGAGTCATCACTTCATCCGACGACTCGTTATGTCACTCATTGCCTTCATTGGACATTCTTCTGAAATTCTTCTGCCAGTCTCCACGACTGTCATATTGACTCGTTACCTGATGTAAAGAGTCGTGCCCTCAACTCATTAGGTACACTGGATGTTCTTCATCAAGCTCAATTTCTTTCCACGACTCTAGGAACAAGTCGTTCATTGGGATGACGACTCGTGGCCTGGGTATCAACTTACAGATTTGTCCATTTTTGCCTTACTTTTCCTATTTCCTGTTCCAAACCTATTTTCCTGCAACATTTAACACAAATGCATCATATCTATATAAACATATCCAAAATGTGCATAGTTTCTTGGTTTTAAGCATCAAAAGTTTCATAAAAATTACGGCACATCAACACCCTCAACTTAGAACTTTTGCATGTCCACAGAAAAAAACAAAATAAAATAAACTACTTTGATGCTTCAATCAAAAGAACTTTAGGAAACATATGACAGTCAAAACTCTTCATCAAGTCAAATTTTCTAACCCCTCCTTTATCATACAACCATGACAAAGAGGAACCGAAACATGGCAAAATACTGTCAAAATACTATCACTTGCAACCATGCACATATATCTATAACACTGACCCAGAAAATTTGTAGATGATTTTGTTGACCAAATGCTCTCACCTCAAAGAAGTCCCATACTCGCTCCTATATATACGGTCATATCAATGTATTTCTCTTGGGACTAGGTTAGACCACACTCGCTCTCACAAAGAATGTCAAACTGGGTGCATGCAATACCATAGGCTTGCCATTACTTTCAATACCTCAAATTTAAGATGGGTAACCAGGATAACCATAGGACTTTTTAAGCTTGTAATGTAGGCTTGTGTTTGGGTATGGTACATGTGGGATTAGTAGCTTAATCCTCCTTGGCACTACACACACCTTGACTCGACTTTTAACCTTCTTTTCATATTTTCTCCATTTTTCTTTTAATTTTTTCTTCTTTTATTTTCTTTTGGCAACTACGAGTGCGGTGTTCCTTCATTCAAATAATCATTACTTTCACATTTTTCTTTTGTTTTTTTACTTTCATTATGCACGCCACACCTGCTCTTTCATTTGCATTACCCAATTTTGCTCCAACCTACTCTTCTTAATCAACCCTATGATAGCCACCCTCAACTTAGGCAATTTGCCTGAGTTGAGTTTCACAGTGTCCAAGGAGGGACCAGGGCCAAATTGGTTCAATTTAATCAAAGTAGGAAGGTGAATTGGTGTAAATAAAAAGAAAGGCCAATGTAAGCTCAAAATTTGGATCAAGGGATATTTATTTCCGTTTGGTATGTCTTTTAAGGCTAAAGTGAACTCATTAATCAAAAATGGCCTATGATCCTTTCCTAGTTTCCTATCCTCTATCTCGGTACGAATGACCAGGCAAGTTCTAAACTGACACACACACCAAAATTTAACTATTAAATCTCACTCACACATAACATAGGCCAACATCATCACTCCTACTGACTGCTAGTTCAGGTACAGCCATACAATGGTAAACATGTTCATAGTTCTTATGCCATGCAAAGATTCACAAAAGGTCATCCTTGTCGATTTTAATACACACATAAAATTTTTTAGGAGGGGTATCACATTATCAGTTCGAGTAAATTCAAAAATTCATGCTCTTGACTGCCTTAAGTTCACCTAATTTTCTTTCGACTAACACAAATAAACACAAAAATATAAAAACCTAAATGTGCCGGTTCTACTAGATAAGGAACACCTGAGGTAAAAGATATCCAGCAAAAATACACATGTATCCCTCCCCACCCCCATCAAGAAAAGCATGCATCATCCTCGACGCACATATATAAAAACAAAACCATGGAAATAGGGAACACACCTGTGCGACCTAGGCATCTGTGACCTAGTCGGTGGAGGGTGTAGATACTCCTCCAGTGTAATCTCCTGTACCACCGGCTTGACTCGATACGTTATCAGAACCAACTGAAATCTTACCTTCTCCACGAGCTCTCGCTGCCTCAACTAGGCTCTCTATCGAGCCTCCTCTCTGGATAACTACAACGCTGTCTTTATCTCGCTTTGCTCATGCTTCTCCTAACGGAGTAGAGAATCATCCTCTTGAAAGCTTGCCTTCTCACGAGGCCTCATGTCCTTATATTGCGTCACTGGCTCCTCAGTGATGAAGTCAGATATTGGTGGTAGCTCTTCTTCGCTCTTATCGTCAATCACTGGAAGCACGGGTGGAGGGATTATAGCTACCATTTGTGCGGACAACTCCTGCACTTCCGCTCGGAGTGTTGCTACCTCCACATACCACCTTGCCATCTCGGGCGCTTGTAACTGTGCAAGGCGCTCATCCATATGCCTCTCGAAGGCATCTAGCCGGCCTTGCACTAAGTTGGAGAGCGCCTCCAAATCCTTTGTAACCCACGGCTTAACTTGCTCCATTAGTACTTTAACTTGAAGGGTCGTGTGTGCTTGCTATTTTTCAACTTTCGCCAACCATTTAGCCATGTTGGTCAGGAATTCTTAGGAAATAGTGACTAGACAATATGAAGAAGCATGTGAGGGTGCAACAGGTGGACGAGGTGCTGCTGCTGAGGATGAGGACTCTGGAACCTCAGCAGGTGCAGGGAGGTCGGCTGCATCTGTAGCCTCAGGCTGGCTACCAATCTCTCTCGCCTCTGTAGGCTCTGCCGCAATCTTAGTAAACAAGACAGCCTCAGTTTGCATAATGCTGCTCAATGCCTCTACCAATAAAGTCACTCCAACGGATACAACAGACTGACTCCTTGCTCTCAATACTGGGTTTGTTTCATCTCTTATAAACCTGATATCGGTGATCTTATGGACCACCACTCGTTGATCAACCGATGACAACTCTGGCACCTTTGACTCCTGACAGAGTCTGTCAATGAGGCATGGAAAGGGATCATTTATCGCCCGCTCTCGAATCACTTCAGCAATATACCGCGGAAGTTTATGGCGTACCCCTCCATAATGCTAGCTACCAGTGCAACTCTATCAGGTGAAAGAACATTATCATTGCTGGTCGGTACAAGCCTGTGCCGAACCAATGCCCACCAGAATTTAGCTTGGAAGTTCAATGTGGCCTTTTTTATCTAGGAGTCGGTGCCATGCAACCATTCAACCAGCGGACCCCTTGTGGAAATCACTCGCGACAGCGAAGTGTACTTCCTGATTTATTCTACATTGTTCAGCTTCTTGGTTTTCACTTTCTTGAGCTCTAACAGTTTGTGATCGAATTGGCTGTATTCATCGGGGTATAATAGTCTGGAACATAGAGCAGTCTGGAGATGGTCCTCTTAGAGATATCTGCAAGCATCTCCCGAACCAACACCTACATCAATACGTGTCTCTTCTTCCAGTCTTGGCCTCCCAATGCCAAATGTTGTAACGTGGTTGCATAGCTGCATAAAACTCTCTAACCAAGAAACGGTTGTCGCTCCCTGATGGCTTAGTTAACCACTTTAACCTGTATATATTAAACAAATCCTACAGCTCAGGGAGGTCCTTGAGCCCCGTGTGACCAGTCTAGGCTCCTCGTAGATGCTCGTCTTTGGATGGCCTTTTCCATTTGAAGCAATGTCCCTATTGTAAATGACCCTCACACCGCGAACACACCATCAACGCACCTACTATGGTTGATAATTAGATGTAATGAACATCTCTACCAGCTCATCATCTGTACTTCCCTGTTGGGCATATGACTCATTCACACCCTCTACATTTGCTGCAGCTGTGGTGCCCTTGGGAGCAATCGGGACTGTGGCCCCAACATTCTCTTCCACTCGGCTTGGTGGGTCTCTTATAAGTGGAGTAGGAGCATCAACCAAGGCTGTCGGATTTTTAGGTCATTGGGTCCTAGCCCTGGTGGATCTCCTGACAAGTTACTCTTCTGAAACTTCGTATTCCTCCTCCGGGCTACTTGACTCTTCATGAGGAGGAAGGCGCGTCCTTAAGTCTGCGATATGATGGCTGACTCCTCTCCGGCACCTGTTTCTTGGCCAAACCTTTCTTTGGTGTACCCTTCAGAGCCATTGCACCTGTGGAATAAAGATTAGTGTGTAAAATGAGATGAAACAAAATCAAGTTCTAATTGTGTCCATGCAGACAGGACGAGGGACTCAATGAGTCGTTACCATTGGCCACGACTCATGAGGTCACTTGTTGTCTGGAGGTCCTGTTTTTCATTGTTGGACCAGTGAACTTAACCACTGGTCACAACGAGACGTTACATGAGGCAGTGACTCTTTAGACCAGTCGTGAGGTACACTAGTTGCTTAGACCAATATTCCACTCAGGATGAGCTACACACTGAGTCGTTGGCTGATACCACTACTCGTTATGTGGCTCGTGCTCAAGAGTCTAAGAAAAATAGCATTACTCATTACTCATCTCAACTTAAATTTCTCTCACAGAAGAACAAATCCCGTTTTACCTCAAATAACACTGATTCATTTCAACTGGAACTTTAATGGCAACTAGGGTTTATTGGGAAAAATTTCATAACAAATCAAACAATCTCATATTCCTCATCAGTTATTCATTTCAATACAACCAACACAAGGATAAAATTCATTATAACATTGTATTCACTCGTTGAGCATGATTTTAAGTTCCAAATAACCTAGTGTTTTCGTCTGATATTAAACATAGATCATCAAGGCAGAGAAAGTTTACAGGGACGATTTTATTTAAAATACTTGCAAAAGGAAGAAATTTGTATTCACAGTGATCAATATTAGTGGACAAGGTTTTATCCTTAGGTGATTATATTGCACAATTGCACTTTGATCTAGTCACCTATGCAGATTCAACTACAATCATGTGTGTGTGTGTGATGCGAGCAGAAGTGATATGAAGATGATGAAGGTGGCAATTTTTGAGTTATAAATTCTATTTACTTTCAGGTAAGAGTATTAGAGGGCAAAATAAGGTGGTTTATATGCCCTTAAAGAGAACAAATTACCCTAATTTTTGCGTGGGTCGGGTTGGGTGGAAGTTAATTAAAAACATACAACGACCTTCAAAACGATTCGTTTAAAAGATCAACAACTCGTTTGGTTGTTCCTTCAATTCACTAGGTGTCGAGTCTTATCTCAGACCTAATGACTCGTGGTGTTACCTAACGAGTCGCGGCCTGAGTCATAGGCCCTGAACTTTAGTAGCTTCATGATGGGTCTCTTGATGATTCATTGGATCTCCCAACGATTTGTTAAGTCATTCGTTGTCACCATTTTCATCTTAATTCCATATTTGATTCAGTAGACTTAACGGAAGGCCCCATGATTCATTGTCAGTAGCAACGACTCATTTGGTCAATCATTGTCTGCACTATTTTCTATGGCAGTGATTACGATCTACATAATGAGTCATTTGGTCTAATGATGACTAGTTCTGTGCTTTTTGGCACCACAACTCAAGTTCAGATTTTTGGTTTTATCTTCAAGTTTCCCATCTTAATCAGCTGCACACAACAACATACGTAAGCACTATATTTTTCTTACAATTACAACTTTGGTTGCCTCTCAAGAAGCGCCTGATTTAACATCGCAGCAAGACGCGGGTATTTTGACTACTCAGACTTCACCAAAACACCTCCATGGGTTGCCTCCCATGCAGCGCTTGATTTAACATCGTGGCACGACGCAAGTCCCCCGGTTACTCAGATTTCACCCAGAGCCTAGAGATCCACCATCTTGATTTCTTCACTTTTTCCAGATATGCTTTCACCTGTTGACCATTGACTTTAAAGAGCTTTCCTTCATGGTTTTCCAGTTCAATTTCCCCATGGGAGAATTCTTGAACCACTCTAAAAGGCCCCAACCATTTGGACTTCAACTTGCCAGGAAATAAGTAAAGCCTAGAATTGAATAGTAACACCATATCACCCGAGCTGAACTCTCTCTTCTCAATCTTTCGACCATGCTGAATTTTCATTCTTAGTTTATAAATTTCAAAACTCTCATAGGCTCTCAAATGAAATTCATCTATCTCATTCGACTGATCAAGCCTCATGTTTGCAGCTTCACTCCAGTTCAAATTTAGCTTCTTGAGCGCCCACATAGCTCTGTGCTGAAGTTCAATAGGAAGATGACATGCTTTCCCATATACAAGTTGATACGGAGACATACCTATAGGAGTCTTGAATGCGGTACAATAAGCCCATAAAGCATCATCTATATTCCTAGACCAATCTGTTCGGCTAACATTCATAGTCTTTGCCAAGATGGTCTTTATCGCCCATTTTGTGACTTCAACCTGCCCACTAGACTGTGGATGATAGGGTGTTGCCACCCTTTGTTTCACCCGATATTTCTCCAATAAAGTACATAACAACAAGTTACAGAAGTGCTAACCCCCATCATTAATAATTTCTCTGGGAGTCCCAAATCTAGCAAATATATTCTGCTTCAAGTATGTTATGACACTCTTCCCTTAATTATTTGGAAGCGCAACTGCCTCCATCCATTTTGAAACATAGTCAACAATGACAAGTATGTACTTCATCCCGTTTGAGCCCACAAATGGGCACATGAAATCAATTCCCCACAAATCGAACAACTCAATGACAAGGATGGGAGTAAGGTGAAGCTCATGCCGCCATGATATGCCTCCTTGCCTTTGGCATGCGTCAGATGCCTTTGCAAAATCATGCGCATCCTGTTGAATGGTTGGCTAATAATACCCACATTTTAGAATCTTAAGGGTTGTACAAATCCCACTGCGATGACCCCCAATAGGGGATGAGTGGTAGGCCTCCAGTATGCACAACATCACCATATCGGACACGCATCTCCCAATAACCCCATCAGCACATTGCGAAATAAGTTGGGATCATCCCAGAAAAACTTCCGCACATTAGACATGAACTTCTTCTGCTGGTGAAAAGATAAGTTCTCCGATACAACATCACTCACCAGATAATTAGCGAAGTCTGCAAACCATGGGATAAGATCCTGTGAGGCAGCTAAAACCCGCTCATCAGGGAATACATCATCAATGTCACGTTCATCTCGAAGTGCTATATCAGGTTCTAATCTTTATAAGTGATCCGCCACCTCGTTTTTGGTCTCTTTTTGGTCTTTTACCTAGAACTCGAACACTTATAATAGCAGAACCCATCGAATCACTCGTGACTTGGCATCCTTCTTTGCCATTAGATATCTCAAAGTTGCATGGTCTGTATATACTATCACTTTAGTTCCAAGCAAGTATTCCCGAAACTTCTCGAATGCAAAAACTATAGCCAACAACTCTTGTTCTATCACGGTATAATTTTTCTGAGTTGTGTTAAGAGGCTTGCTAGCATAATAAATAGGATGGAAAATCTTTTCTTGCCTCTGAACCAACAAATCTCCCAGGGCCACTTCGCTAGCATCACACATAACCTTGAATGGTAAAGACCAGTCAGGTGCTACTACAACTAGGACAGTGGTCAATCTCTCTTTTAGGCATTCAAATGCCTTCAGACATGCCTCATTAAAAATAAACTTCACCTCTTTCTCAAGAATTCTTCACAAAGGATGTGCAATTTCGGAGAAGTCCTTGATAATCTTCTATAAAACCCTGCAACACCCAAAACGCTTCGAACACCTTTCATAGAAATTAGAGGTTGTAGACTAGTGATTACCTCAATCTTGGCCCAGTACACCGCAATAACCTTAGTAGAAATCTTATGGCCTAGCACTATACCTTCTTTGCCCATGAAATGACTCTTTTCCCAGTTAAGCACCAGGTTGGTCTCTTCACATCGCTGCAGCACCTTGCTCAAATGAGCCAAAAAATCTTTGAATTAATCACCCACCACCGAAAAGTCATCCATAAAGACTTCAATGATGTCTTCTGCCATGTTAGAAAATATGGACATCATGCAATGCTGAAAAGTGGCGGGCGCATTAGATTAATAACCTAAATGGAATCCTCTTAAAAACAAATGTATCGTATGGACAAGTGAATGTAGTTTTCTCTTGGTCTTTGAGGGCTATAGAGATCGGATTGTACCCTGAATAACCATCAAGAATATAGTACCATCCTCTGCCTGTAAGTCTGTCTAGCATCTGGTCCATCATTGCCATAGAAAAGTGGTCTTTCTGAGTCCAAAAGTTCAACTTCCTATAATCCATGCATACTCTCTAACCGGTGACTGCTCTGAGTGGAATGTGCTCATTGTTAGCATTTTGGACCACCGTGATTCCTCCCTTCTTTGGTACACACTAAACTAGGCCTACCCATTTGCTGTCAGCAATAGGGTAAACCACACCCACATCCAACCACTTGATGATTTCCTTCTTGACTACCTCTTCCATAGGTAGATTCAACCTACGCTGATGCTCAATGCTCGGAGTACAATCTGGCTCTAGCTGGATCTTATAAGTGGAAATACCTGCTAGGATTCCAATAATGTCTGCAATGGTCCACCCAATGGATTTTTTATACCTCTTCAAAAAAGCCTCCACTTGCCATTCCTCTAGGTCAGCTGCCATAATGACCAGTAAAGTGTTGCCTATTCCTAAAAATACATACCGCAAGTGAGACGGGAGTGCTTTGAGCTCCAATACCGGAGGGTCCTCATTAGATGGCTTGGCTAGTGGGGTCACCCAATTTTTCAGGTCAAGATCAATCGTCTTTGGAGCATAAGTGTATGACCCTTTATCAACAAGTGCATTTTATCTCCTCACCCCCATGGATGTCCTCAGCACCAACATTTATTAAAACTACTGCTAAGTCATCAAGAATAAATAACTCCTCCTGGGGCATAATTGGAGACTCAGGTTCCATAACATCAATTACTGAGAGCACCCTTATATAATTTGGCTGGTTCGTGGATCGGCATACATTGAATGTCACCTCCTCATTGTTCAACCGTAATTTCAGCTGTCCGGCTTCTATATCTACAAGAGCACGTCCGGTAGCGAGGAATGATCGCCCCAAGATAATGGAGACCTTAAAATCAACTTCACAGTCCAAGATGACAAAATCTACTGGAAATATAAAGAACTCCACCTTCACTAGAACATCATAGAGAATTATTACTGGATTCTTCACCACATGAACTGCCATCAAAAGCCACATTGTAGTCGGTTTGGGGGCTCCTATGCCCAACTGACTTAACACTGCTAGCGCCATCAAGTTAATACTAGCACCCAAATCACATAGCACCTTATCAAAATTAAAGGCTCCAATAGTGCACGGTATGGTGAATGCTCCAATTCCTTTTTCTAAATAAGAAACGAGATGCTATTGCACTACACTGGTGCAAATTATCTGCAGGTTTAAAGCTTACGGTCCTCTTTCTAGTGACAAGGTCCTTCATTAATTTAGCATAGCTGGGCATCTGCTCAAGCGCATCGACTAATGGGATGTTCACAGATAATTGTTTCAACATTAAAATGAATTTGTGATACTTCCCATCTTCGACCTTTTTCTTCAACTGCTGTGGAAAATGGGGAAGACCTCTAGGGATCAGTGTGAATTTTTGCAGTGCCTCCTTCTCCTTCTCATTGCCAGATCCAAGATCCTTTGCATTACTAGGAGCAGTCTTCACCACTGAATCATCAACCAAAGTTCGATCCTTGTAATCTGCCATCCTATCATCATCAATCAATACGGGCTCTGCTGTCTCATCAATCACAACCGGCCTTGAAGGATAAACTGTCACCTTCCCACTCCTAGTAGTGACCACCTTGCAATGACTGTCATTTTTCAGATTCTGAACTCCATTGCTGGGAAGTGTGCCTTTCTGCCTCTAGTTCATCATAACAGACATCTCACTCACCTGTTGCTCAATCTTCTTAATGGCCACATCATGTGATTCAACCTTTTGATTCATAATAGATATATTAGCGCGGAGCTTCTTGAAATGGCCATCTGTTGCCTCCATTTTCTTAAGTACCTTAGACAACATGTCTTCCACCCTTGAACCACTAGACTTTGTCTCACAGTTTCTTGGAGGAACATATAGACCGCTTCTGTCATTCTTGTACTCCTCACGCTTTTTCCAGTCTCCATTATCTCTGTATTGGCCTCGGTTGTAATTGTTATCCCTATAGTAGTTTCGACCTTGGTTCTCCTGACCTTGATGCCAAGAGTCTTGGTTAGACCCTTGGGTGTTAGTTCAATAACCCACCCCTTGATCATTCAGACAATTAACTTCCTCAGATTCTGATTCACCTCCATCATTTCTCGGGGCCTTGCCTTGAGAACCAACAATATTCACCTATTCAGCTCTGGCTCCCATCAAATTATTAGCAAGCAGACCCATTGTGGTCTTTATTTTAGCAATATTATGATCTCGTTTTCATCCTTCCTTCTCTATTCCGCAGTCATACCTACCACATAAGAACCAGCAGGAGTCTCCGACTCTCTTGTGTGCCATGTGCGGTTGGTTTTAGTAATTCTGTCAAGTAGCTCAGTAGCTTCATCATAAGTGTGACTCATGAATGTTCCGCAAGACATGGTATCAGCCACCGCCTTGGTGTTAGCATTTAGAGACCTATAGAAAATTCCTAGCAATGTATCATCTAGGATCCTGTGGTTGGGCAGCCTTTTGAGCTTCTTGTTAAACCTCAGCCATGTCTCGTGAAGTGCCTCAAAACTTAACTGCCTAAAGTTGTATATCTCATATTTCAGTTGCAAAGCTCTGGAAGGTGGGAAAAATCTTTTAGAAGAAGCTCTTTTCAACTCCCTCCATGTAGTGTTAGAATCGTTGGGCAGGTCTACCAACTAGAGCATTTCCTCACTCCCTAATGAAAAGTGAAATAACCTTAGTCGTATCGTATCCCGACTCACTCCCGATTGCTTATAAGTTTTGCAGATACCCATGAAATTAGTCAAGTGAATATGTGCATCATTAGTGGCATTACCAGCAAATATCCCCTTCATATTGAGCAGTTGGATCATAGCACTAGTAATATCAAACTTTGCCCTAGCAAGCAAATGGGAGGGACAATAGCTCCAGTGGAACTGGCTTCATAAATATCATCATCATCATCCTCACCGAAATATCGGTGCCTCTACTGAGTTGGACCTCTATTCCTTCTAGATTGCTCTGCTTCAACAACTAGGCATTACTCTTCAGTAACCCTTGCTAACTCTCTATCTCTTTCCCGAGCTAGTTCCTCAGCCAACATTCTAGCTGTAACTTGGTCCACTGTCTCCTGCTCTTGTACGTTGGCCATTCTTCTCAGATTTTGCAGTGTTTGTTCAAGTTTGTGATCTATTTGAACCAAGGATTTTCCTTGGCTCCTAGTACTGGGCATGCATGATTTGAAGACCGGTTAAGAACAAAACCAACAAAATAAAAATAAAAAGGAAATAAGAACCAGCAGTAAAGCAAACACAATTAATAAAAGCCTTAGCCATATTCCCCGGCAACGGCACAAAAATTTGATGTCGCCCAAATTATACCTCGCAATTAAGATTTAAAGTGGTCATTGTCAAATATAAAGTCCAACAAAGGTTGAGGTCGATCCTACATGAAATATGGAAAGAAATTGAGTTAACGTGATTAGCTATTACTATTGGATTACTTATTTCCCGCGGGGGGGGGGGGGGGAATTTAAAAATAATAAACAAGAGTAAAGACTAGTGAACGTTTAAATCAATTTTTGGTTTGTATTCAAAAAACAAGTTACTAGGATTGTGTTCCCCATGGCTTCATAACCACAAGGCTTTTACACTAGTGATCTATTACGGTGTTTAGCATGTAATATTGGTAAGTTAAGTTCACCTAAATTGTTGGTCCCCTATCTAGATGACTATCACCACTCAACTTGATCTGTATATGGGTGTATGCTTAATTAACCCTTACACTTAATATCAGATTAGCTATCCCCGGACAAGTTCAAGCAATTAGATTAGGGTTGATAGCCTTAAATCTCCGTTGTTAATCCCTTTTCCCATTCACTTCCCCCTTGATCCGGTAAGTAAGAATAAGGAGAGTTCTAACATTTGGAACCGCTAAGAAATAATTAAAACAAAGGGAAAAACAACACATGCATTAAACTCCGTTCAAGAATCACTAAGTGTTTTACCTATGTGTGTTATTCATCATGTTTCCCACAACCCTAGTTATGGATTTAGCTACTCATATTTGAATAATCAAAATCACAAAATATAGAGGAAATCATAATTGTGACTTACAAAATTTTGTAGAAGAAAAGCACGTGTATTGAATAAAACTCCAAAACCGATGAACAAAACTTCAATGTCGTTTGATTCTCAAAATCAAGAACAAAATTACAAACTTTATTTATTGAACCAAGAATGCTCGTCACAACACCAAAATTTACGTGAAAGATAGTAAAAATAAACTATACTCGGAAAATAAACCTAGATATTGTATTTATAGTTCCAAACAAATCTTATCCTAACTAAAATTAGATTCCAGATAGGCAGGGGTAATGAGCCAAGTAACGACTCATTGGGTCTCCCAACGAGTTGTGGCCAGTGATCTTGAGTCGTTGTCAGCAATTTGTGTAGTCTTGGTGATGGGTCACCTAATTACTCATTAGGCCTGGGCATGAGTCATTTGGTATTTTGTGTCCCTGGCTCACCAAATCATCCAGTGCACTCGACGGATGCCCATAGTGTCTGATGATGAGTCGTCACTTCACCCGACGACTCGTTATGTCACTCGTTGCCTTCACTGGACATTCTTTAGAAATTCTTCTCCGAGTCTCCACGACTGTCATAATGACTCATTACCAGATATAACAAGTTGTGCCCTCAACTCGTTAGGTTTACTGGATCTTCTTCATCAAGCTCAATTTCTTCCAACGACTCAAGGCATGAGTCGTTCATTGGGATGACGACTCGTGGCATAGGTATCAGCTTACAGATTTGTCCATTTTTGCTTTACTTTACCTATTTTCCATTCTGAACTTGTTTTCCTGCAACGTTTAACACAAACGCATCATATCTACATAAACATACCCGAAAATGTGCATAGGTTCTTGGTTTTAAGCATGAAAGTGTCGTAAAAATCATGGCACATCAACGGGTCGTTCCTAGACCCATTACCTGCAACTCCAATCCTGCAGTACCTTACCATGGACACATCCAATGGGTCGTAGGTCCCTCTAACGACCCGTACCACAACCTGTTCTAAGAAGGATTTTTTTCTGATTTCTTCTACTTTTTATTTTCAAATCCTGGGTCTAGTTTTAGGCACTTTCGGGGTATTATAACTTCTTTATGAGCGATACATGAAAAACTAAATGGAATGAAGCTAATTCTGAGGGAAACTCCAACTCATATGCGACCTTGCCAACCCATTTCACAATCCGATACGGGCCAATGTAACGAGGACTGAGTTTCCCTTTCATCCTGAATCTTATCACTCCCTTCATAGGAGACACTTTTAGAAACACCCAATCATCGACTTCAAACTCAAGTTCTCTCCTCCTCACATCTGCCTTGGACTTTTGGTGACTCTGAGCTGTTTTTAACCTGTCCCTTATAAGCTGAACTTTTGTCATAGCCTCATGGACTAAATCTGAACCTATCACCACAACTTCACCAACTTCAAACCAACCAATAGGCGATCTACATCTCCGCCCATAGAGCGCCTCAAATGGAGCAATCTAAATGCTGAAATGGCAGCTGTTATTATACGCAATCTCAATGAGAGGCAAATAATCATCCCAACAACCCTTGAAATCAATCACACACGCTCTCAAAATGTCCTCGAGCACCTGAATAGTCTGCTTCACCGACCATCTATTTGCAGGTGAAATGTTGTGCTAAGCTTTACCTAAGTACCACGTACCGTTTGAAGCAATCTCCAAAACGGGGAGGTAAACTAAGTACCTCTATCTGATATGATTGACAAGGGAACTCCATGCAATAGAACTAGCTCCCAAATGTACAACTTAGCATAATCCTTCGCTGAATCAGTGGTTTTGACCGGTAGGAAATGATCAGCTTTTGTCAACCTGTCCACAACTACAGAAATGGAGTCATACTACCGACGAGTGCGAGGCAACCTTGTGATGAAGTTCATATTGATCTCCTCCCACTTCCAAGTAGGAAAAAGTGATGTCTTGAAGCACACCTCCAGGTCTTTGATGCTCAACCATTACCTGTTGACAATTCGGACACTTAGCCACAAATTTTTCTATATCCTTCTTCATGCCACTCCACCAAAAGATTTCTCGTAGGTTATGGTACATCTTGGTGGCACCTGGATGTATAGAGTATGTGGAACCATGAGCCTCATGCAACATCCGATCTCTCAAATCATCAACATCCAGAACACACAAACGACCCTTATAATGAAGCACACCATCTGCCCTTATGGAGAAGACCTCCACCTTCTGATTCTGAACAGCTTCCTTTAACTTTACAAAAATAGGATCCTCGTCTTTCCTAGGTATAACATCAGTCACCAACCCATTCTGAACAATGACTTCACCATCGGTTGAGTTAACCAGGTGAATTCCCAACCATGCAAGCCGATGCACATCCTTTACTAGCTCCTTCTACTCCTCACATACATAGGACACACGCTCCATAGAAAGTATACTAAGAGCGTCTTGCACCACATTAACCTTTCCTTGATGGTAAAGGGCACTCATATCATAATCCTTGAGTAAATCCAACCACCATCTTTGTTGTAGATTTATATCTTTCTGGGTCAACACATATTGTAGGCTTTTGTGGTCCATAAACACATCTATATGGACCCCGTACAAATAGTGTCTCCAAATATTCAAGGAAAATACTACAACCGCCAGTTCGAGATCATGAGTCAGATAATTCTTTTCATGGACTTTCAGCTGCCTGTAAGCAAAAGCTATAACTTTATCGTGCTGCATGAGTACTCAACCAAGGCCAATCCTCGAGGCATCACAATATACCACAAACACATCAGTACCCTTAGGTAGGGTGAACACCAGTGCTGAGGTGAGTCGAGTATTCAACTCTTGGAAGCTCTTCTCACAAGCCTCCGACTGTTCGGTGTACAGTGACTACACGCAAGTGCACGTGGTCGAACAAGTAGTAAAGTGGCTTAAGTAAAGCCAAGTATCGATCCCACAGGGAGTGAACTATGGTAATAATTAACTTAAGTGTTAATGAACTATATATTTAAGAATGCAGACAACCAAATGAATAAGATTTTTAGAGTTTGAGTTACTAATTAATAAGAATCTAAAGAAAAATTATAAAGTGAGTCTGAACAATAGTAATGAGCAAGCTGAGGTTAAAACGAACAGGGAATTAATTTATCGATACAATTCAGTTAATCTTTCCTTCGGTTGCTAGTCAAGAATTATTGCCTATGGATTGGAACTTTCTTCTCCTAACCAACTTAAGAATTATGAACCTTCAATCTACATTTCTGTGATAAAAGAATTTCATGTTAGCCATACAAAACCGATTCCTTAATTTACTAATAAGACTTTCAGATATATTTCTATTCTGAATGTAAATCAATTCTCAATTTTCCCAAACTAAAAAGAGATCATATCCTACCAATTCACATCTTTCCAATTTCTTTCCTTTTCAAAATCAAAATTGGATTTTTTAGATATATATTAACATTGGCCAAACATTAATGTAGTAAGAACAAGAATTGATAGAACAACCATTGAAGAAAAGATGAAAACTAAAATGATCAACAATTACATTCAACAACAATTGTTCTTAACCTCAGCAAGAAGTGAATTTAGCTACTCATTTGTGGATTCAGCATCATCAAATGAGTATAAATCATACAAAAAATTGAGATAAAAGAGAAAGAGATAGAGAAGAACCCTAGAATTTTTGTCCCCTCAAGTGCCTGTAACCCACGTTCTTTCTCAACCAAGTCAGAATGTTTTAAAATAAAACCTAAGTGTGCTATTTATACTAGTGGGAATTTTTCCCAGAATAACAAGCAACGTGGCACGGAGTGTATCGCGGAGCACTTCCTCCGTGCCACAGGGGTATCGCGGATCCTCTCTGGAATTTGGCTCCTCAGACTTTTAACCTTGGCGTGCCACGGCTTGCATCGTGGAGCCAGACCGACGTTCCACGATGCTATCGTGCACCTACACTGGAAATTGATGTCCCAGGTAATTGTACTCAGCGTGCCATGGCTTGCATCGCGTGGCATGGTCTCCGTGTCACGAAGGTAACGCGAGGCTTCACTGGAAATGGCCAAAATTAAATCACTCGAGGCAGAATGCCTCCGCGATGGCAGCGTGACACGGCTCCATCGCGGAGCCCTTATTTTTGCTGCTTTTCCTTGACCTTTTCCCCTCCTTGTTTCCAAGTCCATTCCCGATTTTTACCAACATGTATCTTAGCTTCCCAAAATTCCATTTTACATGCAAAACAACACTAATCATGTTGGTTAGTATAAATTTACATTTTAACTACAAATCACATGAGAATGCACAAATAACGATAGATATCAAAGACGAAATGAAGCATTTTAGTATCACTTGGGCATATAATTCTGCCCAAGATCACTTACCCCACACTTAAAACCATGTTCGTCCTCGAACAATACTCTCACATCTCATGCAATTGACACCCACACATAGCTACTTTGGCTCGACAATTCAAGCTACGGCTATACCAATTATTTAATCTAGCAAATCATCAAGAAAACATGCATGGTCTTATCAATACAATGACATACCCCACATTAAAACCTCCTAGACTTAAGAATCGACTCTCGATCTCGGCAAACTCATGCAAATCAACTGATCAAGACATCCGACATGAAATTTAATCTCTCGTCAAGCATGTGCCCTCACAACACAAGAGAATCTCCCCATTTGCAATCATACAATGTCCAAAGCATTACATGTAGGGGTATATGAACACAATTTCGCTCTCTCTCCCAAAGAACTCACATGCATCATGTCATGAACCATAGGCTTGCCTCTAGTGTATTACTTCACTAATATAAGGACGTGTGATGTAAGATCACGTAGGACTTAACGGGTTGTAATGTAAGCTAAGGAACTAGTAAATACTGGGCTAACCAATAATAGGAACTAGCTTCCTTAAACACTTTTCAATACATCCCACCATCATTATGGGCATCGTTTCTTCCTTCATCCTCTCATTCTTGAAATTTTTCTTTGTTTCTGTTCCCATTTCTTTAAGCACACTCGACTTAATAACCAAGATTAGTTATACATCTTTATTTTATTTAATTTCATCAAGTGCACCTTTGACCTTTTTTTTTAACTTTCACCACTTCCACTTTTCATTTCTTTTCACAATTCTAACTCCTTTACACTGTGGGAAAGATTATTTTTCATGAGCGCTTAAGAGTTTTGGATAAAATTCAAGGCTAATGAAAAGAAGGGATTAAGCTTGGTTTGTACCTATTCAAAGATAGAAAAAAAATAGGCTAAAGGATCAATGGGGCTAACTAGGATGTACATTCAAGGTAGGTATGATAATGGAAAAACTTTCGGTTTAATCAAAGAAATGCCTACATCCTTTCCTACAATACACATCCTTCATTTCGTTTCGTACACACACCAGGCAAGTTCTAGACACTTCACAATAGCATGGAATAATTGAAAACTCACCTCACACTCATTACACATGCTCAACTCAAGACATATTCACAGACTCTTCAATCAACTAATTACAAGAATTCAATATTAAGCCTCGATCACACCGAATCGAACTCTATGGCCTAGGTATCTCAACGTGTTTATGCATTTGCATGCTTTCATACGACTCACCTTTGCAACATAATATAATGTACAACACGTAACAAGAATTCCGAACCATGAAGTAGCGACATGTTTGGGAAACAAACAAAAGAAAGAAAATAAAGAGAAACTACTCCTATCGACTACATTTCCCTTAAGACGGTCGTCATCCATCCATCATAGGGAACGGTCACTAATTACGACTTCGGTTCAATGGGACTAATCTCGGTAAAAGCACCGAAAACAAAGGCCGAGAAACCCAAAATAAAAGAAATTTAACCAAAAATTTTAATAATTTTGATAATTTCGATAGAAAACAAAAATATTTACACAACAACCATTCAAAAACAACTCACACAACACACAACAGCTTAACATTCATTACAACACCACTTAATTACAAAACACATCACAAAGAGTCACAGGGTCACATTTTTCACAGGCACAACAACACAACACATCCACATAAACAAAAACAACAACGAAATAGCTAGCACCTAACTACTCTCACCCCACACTTAAACCAAACACTGTCCCCAGTGTTCACAAAATTCAACATATCACAAAGGTGGGTGGTGAAACTCCCTGATCAATCGAAGTATTCCACTTCTTCATCAGGTGTCATTGCCTCGTCTCCCATATCCGAATCACCCCCGCTGTCCTCATCTGACTCAACATCTAAGTCCTCATGGCGGGTCTCCTCATCAGTGGGGACATCATCATCTACAGGCTCCACAAAAGCTGGCCTCACTCGGCATAAAGCCCGGGCATTCTCGCCAAAGGGGTAATCTAAGTCGAGCTGCCACAGCTCATCTTCCGTTGCTAGCCTCCCGCCTATGAGCAACTATAACATCTGCATCCCATACATGCGGGCCATATACTGATCATCCCGAGCATGTCGCTTGGCTAGTGTGAGACAAGGCGGTTCGCTTGAGTTGCTCAACCGCCCCTTAACCCGGTGCTCATGACGTGAACAGGCCCATGAGTAGTGTCAGGTTCCTTTGTTTTTATGACATCCAGGGCGCGCATGTCAATCTGTGGGATGTAATCTAGGGCCTCCTCCTCGATATCATGGCCCCTCAGGAACGTGGTAAGCAAACCACCGAACCCGTACCTGTGCCCTTGATGCAAGCGGGCTCTCTTCATGGCGGAAATAATTACCTCCCCAACATTTATCTCAAGCCCTTTCATCAGGGCATACACCAAGCACACTCGATGCCGGGTGACATCAGTCAAGTGCACCCCCGGGATCAGGCAGGAACACACAATTTTAGTGAGATCCTGGCTTCCCTATTCATCTGAGAGTAAGGCAGTGTCTGATGGTAGCCCCTCTCTTTGTGCCTACTCCAGCGTGCTGTTGAACGGGGTCCACATAGAGTGCGTTTGATGTCTGCATAAGGTGGATTTATGTTCAGCTGTCGGAGTACATGGGCGTCTGTGTCCCGCGCCCCCAATATAACATTCAAGTGATGGGGCTCAAACGTGACAACCCGCCCTCTAATCTTGACAGTGTGACTGCAGAGGGTCGGGTTACAGTTGGCATAAAACTCCCAAATCCGATGGAGATTGCACTCCTTGGGCTCTTCGAGGATGAAGTTCAGCCCGGCAGTGTCAATCTGGTATACGATCCTCGGAAATTCCTGTGCCAGCGGCTCTCTTGCTATATGCTCTTCTGGGAAGTATTTGGTTTCTTTGTGTTTTGCATACCATTTCTTCCCTTGGTCAATCACCCATCGGGTTCCGTATTGTCGGTGTTGGCCTCTCAGAACCGCTGGTGCTGCTGGGACTGCTGTTCCCAACCTTATCCTTTTTTCGCCGGTGCCCGATGTGGACGCTCCCTTTCCTTTATCTTGTCTGCCCGACATTGTTCCTGCACATTTAACCATGCAATGCCAATGTTATTCAAATCATAACTAGCTACGACTAAGGTTGGGTTTAATTGAATCACCCCACACTTAGTCTTTAGCCGCAATTTAAAACAATTCGGCAAGACATTCATGATTTCACAATCTTTACAGTCAACATTCTTAGTGCCTTCATATAATTCGATGGAATAATTTCTATGTACTACTCAAACTTCGTACAACGAATAACAATATCACCATCAATTCCATTATATCATCATAGCACTTAGCCAAATTTTTGTTCTCAACAACCTATGCAATTCACCAATTTCATTTTACCGAAATTCCTTTGTCTACTTGGCATATTCAACATTAATCACGACATAATTCACATCACCCAACATGCACAACCCAATTTTTTTCACAATTCAAACAAGTTTATTTTTCTTCCTATTCAAATTCCAACCCAACTACCAATTTTGCAAATATTCATTAAAACATGCATTCATTGATTTCATAGACTCACAATGATATTATGTACATCAATCAATCATAACTTAAATGAATTCAAGCTCAATTTTCACTTACGGCAAGTTTCAATCACTACCCATGCTCCAAAATCGAAATTTCAAGCAAAAATGAGGTAAAGTTCAAGAAAATACCTTTACTCTGATGAAATTGAAGAAAACTTGAAGAAATCTTGTGCCTAGGTCCGTGTCACGTTGGGGGAAGAGGGTATTCGGGGTTTTGGTCGAGGGGGAATTGAAAGAATAGGAAAAAATGAAGGAAATTGGGGTTAAAAAGGGGATTTTTCACGTGGGTTACCCGGTGACCTGAGGTGACCCGACGCGAATTACACCTCAACATGTAACGGAGGGTAACGCGGAGCACACCCTCCGTGACACGGAGCCATCGCGCCCCTGTTCTGGAATTTTTTTCAAAATTCCAGAATAGGCTTCAACATGTCACGGAGGGTAATGCGGAGCACCTCCTCCGTGACACGGAGCCAACACATAGGCTTACTGTCATGCCATTTCTTATTTTTCTCACCTCGATTTTTTTCCTTTGCGCTTTTTTTGCATTTTTGCCCTCCGTTCCACCTGAAAATCATTTCACAACAAGAAATTGGTTAGAATTCATAGGTTTTAACGCAACAATAATTTTTTTCTATTTATTTTTTTCTTTTTCTCTTTTTTATTTTTATTTTTTTTCAACTAATTCTACTCATCTACTACAACAATTTCACGGGTTGCCTCCCGTGCAGCGCCTGGTCTACCGTCGCGGCTCGACGTCATTTACGCTCAATCATCCTCTAGAGTGATGGACGTCTTCTCTCGAATAACGTCCTCACCCAAGTAATGCTTACAACGCTGTCCATTAACCAAGAACGTGGTGCTTCGATCTTCTTGCAACAACTCCACTGCCCCGTGCGGGAACATTCTCACTACCTCAAACGGCCCTGACCATTTGGACCACAATTTTCCTGGAAACAGCCGCAATCTTGAATTGAAAAGCAACACTTTCTGCCCCGGCTCGAATATCTAATGCACCATATGCTTATCGTGCCACCTCTTTGTTTTCTCTTTGTAGCACTTGGCACTTTCATATGCATGCCAACGAAACTCATCAAGTTCGTTGAGTCGCATCAGCCTCTTCTTACCAGCTAGCTGTAGCTCCATGTTCAATTTCCTCACGGCCTAGAAAGCTCGGTGTTCTAGCTCCACCGGCGTATGACACACCTTTCCATAGACCAATCAATACAGATAAGTCCCAATTTGTGTCTTGTAAGCAGTTCTATAAGCCCACAATGCATCGTCGAGTTTGCTTGACCAATCACTACGTTGTGCATTCACTGTTTTCTGGAGAATATGCTTCACTTCTCTGTTCGACACCTCCACTTTCCCACTAGTTTGGGGATGATATGTTGTTGCCACCTTGCGGCGCACCCCATACTTAGCTCGAAAGTTTTTGAAACTTGTATTTACAAAATGAGCCCCTCCATCACTGATAATGGCTCGGGGTGTCCTGAACCTTGTGAAAATGTGCTTTTTCACAAATTTCGTTACCACCTTGTTGTCATTCCTGGGGAAAGTTGTTGCTTCAACCCACTTTGATACATAATCAACGGCCACCAAGATGTAACGATTACCAAATGACGGTGGGAACGGGCCCATGAAATCGATACCCCATACATCAAAGATCTCCACTTCTAATATAAGTTGCAGCGACATCTCTTGCCTCCTACCAATTATGCCTATCCTTTGACATCTATCACACATTTTGACGTATGCCATAGAGTCTCTAAACAGTGTAGGCCAAAAGAAACCTGACTGTAGCACCTTGTGCGCTGTCCGCTCGCCTCCGTGGTGCCCTCCATACAATGAAGAGTGACAACTCCTCAAAACTTCTGCAATCTGGCTCTCCGGGATGCATCTTCTCATAACCTGATCCGGTCCCTGCTTAAATAAGTACTGCTTATCCCAAATAAAATACCGATAATCATGACTCAATTTTTTTCTTTGCTGAGCCATAGCCTCCGGTGGATAGACTCCACTCACTAGCAAATTCACTATGTCTGCATACCAAGGGATCTCAGCTTCCCTTATTGCCAAGAGCTGCTTATCCGGGAACTCCTCTTTGATGCTGTCACCTTACTTCACATGTGACCAGCTTTCCAATCGCGATAGGTGATCTGCCACTTGATTCTCGCTCCCCTTTATGTCCTTAATCTCTACGTCAAACTCTTGCACCAACAAGATCCATCTGACCAGCCTGGGCTTTGCATCCTTCTTGTTTAACAGATATTGAATCGCTGCATGATTGGTATACACCACTATTCTAGAACCCACCAAATAGGACCTGAATTTGTCAAACGCAAATACCAATGCTAGCATCTCCTTTTCTGTGACTGTATAATTAACTTGAGCAGCTCCAGTGTTTTGCTTGCATAATGAATAGAATGAAAAATTCTATTCATCCGCTGCCCCAATACAGCTCCCACAGCCATATCGCTTGCATCACACATCAGTTCAAATGATTGTTCCCAGTCCGGAGAAATAAGGATAGGTGCTTCTATCAATTTCTGCTTCAACTCCTTGAATGCTTTGACACAATCTTCATCAAACTCGAACTTCAACTCTTTTTCTAGCAACCTGCATATCGATCTAGAAATTTGAGAGAAGTTCTTAATGAACCGTCTGTAGAACCTTGCATGCCCGAGAAAACTACGAACACCCTTCATGGACACAGGTGGTGGTAGCTTTTCAATAACTTTGATCTTAGCACGATCGACCTCCAACCCTTTGCAAGACACTTTATGGCCAAGGATAATACCCTCCTTGACTAAGAAATGACATTTCTCCCAGTTGAGTACAAGTTTGGATTCTTCACAGCGAGCTAGCACCCTGTCAAGATTCTGCAAATAAGTAGCAAACGAATTACTGAAAACAGAAAAATCATCCATAAATACCTCGACCAAATCTTCCACAATGTCATGAAAGATCGCTATCATGCATCTTTGGAATGTGGCGGGTGCATTGCATAAACCAAATGGCATCCGCCTAAAAGCATATCTCCCATAAGGACATGTGGAAGTAGTCTTCTCTTAGTCCTTCGGTGCTATGGCTATCTGGTTATAGCCAGAGTACCCATCAAGGAAACAATAATATTCTTCTCCAGCCAATCTGTCCAATATCTAATCAATGAACGGGATAGGATAGTGGTCTTTCCTTGTGGCTTCATTTAGCTTTCTGTAGTCCATGCAAATCCGCTAGCCTGTGACGGTGCGTGTGGGGATGAACTCATTTTTCTCATTGGTGACCACGGTCATCCCTCCCTTCTTTGGGACACACAGAACGGGGCTGACCCATTCACTTTCCCAAATAGGATAGACCACACCTGCATCAATCCACGTAATTACTTCTTTCCTAACCACATCCTTGATCATCGGATTCAACCTCCGCTGAGGCTATACAGTTGGCTTTGCTCCTTCCTCCATGAAAATTCTGTGTCTGCAAAAAGCTAGATTGATACCCCGAATATCTGACATTTGCCAGCCTATCGCTTTCTTCCTTCTTTTGAGAACCACCAATGTTTCCTTTACCTATGCCTCTGTCAATTCTACAGAGATGATGACTGGCAAAGTGTCATCTTCCCCCAAAAAGATATATTTTAAATGGGGAGGCAATGTTTTCAACTCCAGTTTTGGTGCTTCCTCAATAGATGGTTTCGACAATGGTTCCAGGGACCTCATTAAAGGCTGAAAATCATGCTTCCTGAGATACCACTTTGGTTCATTCAACATTTGCACCATCTCATAAGTATCTCTATCTTCGAAATGATTGAAGCTCATCAACGCTCTTTCCAATGGATCTCGAGAATCAACAATCTGAAGAATTTCAGCTTGGTCTAGCACATTTATTGTTGAAAGCTCCTCATATATAGTCAGAAGCATCATGGCCTTATATACATCAAATACCTCCACTTTGTTATGCGCTCACATGGTTAGCTTCCCTACAGCTACATCAATTAAAGCTCTCCTGATTTCCAAGAAAGGACATCCCAAAATAAATGGGACTTCTGCATCAGGCTCAAAATCTAAGACAATGAAATCTACCGGGAAGATAAGGGCGCCCACTTGCACCAGCACATCCTCCACAATGCCATCTGGTCTGGCCAAAGAGAGGTCCGCTAACTGCAAGATCACTGTAGTTGGTCTTGGACTGCCCAGCCCCAACTTCTTGAACACCGATGTCGGCATCAAGTTAATGCTCGCTCCCAAATCGCATAATCTGCGAGCTCGGATACTTTGCCCAATTGTGATTTGAATTGTAAAGCTCCTAGGGTCCTTGATCTTTGTTGGCAAACTGTTCTGTATCTGAGAAGTGCACTCCTCAGTAAGCGCCACCGTAGCATACTCCGTCAATCTACTTTTGTTAGCTACGATGTCCTTGATATACTTTGCATATTTAGGCACTCCCTGCAAAACATCAACCAAAGGTAAATTAATGTGTACCTGTTTAAGCACCTCCTTGAAGTTTTTGAAACAAGCTTCCTCCTTATGTTTCTTTAATCTTTGAGGGAACAGGGGTGGTGGTATTTCTACTTCAGCTGCCTTCTCCTTCCCCCTCTCATCATCATGTTCCCTACCTTTCACCACTGCTCCTGATTGCTGAGGTGGTCTTTCTGGTTCCACCTCCTTGACTTGTAAACCACTCCTTGTGGTCACTACATTAACCTGCTTGGGATTCGGGTCAGTGTCACTCGGTAGTCCTCCTCTTGGCCTGGTGTTTTGAGCTCCAGCTAGTTGTCCAAACTGGTACTCCAAAGCCTTTGTAGCTAAATGGTTGTTTTTTATGTCTGCTGCCAATTTCACATAATCAACCTACATTTGAGCTTGGTTAGCTAACATTGTTTTAAACATTTCCTCAATGTCGGTGGTTGGTGGAGGAGGTGCATTGTTTCCTCTGTATTGAGATTGATAATTCTGTTGCCTTCCTTGATTTCTCTGTGCACCCTGATTCGAACTCTGCCCTTGATGGTTGTTACTACCCCAAGAGAAATTCAGATGATTCCTCCAATTCGAGTTGTAGTTGTTGCTATACTGCTGGTGATTATTTCTCTGTACATCCCAACAAAGTTCACTGAATCAGGATTTGCACCACAACACTCAGCTAAGTGTTCATTACTACCGCATACTTCACACCAAATTTGCTGCACTACATTAACTGGGGCTTGAGGTTGATTTAAGCTCATATTGCTGAAGTGGGTGTTGAGTTGATTTTGCAATGCAGCTATCTGTGCAGCGATCGCTGTAAAACCATCCATTTCAAAGAGTCCTACCCTTTCCTTGTTCCTCCTCTAGAAGAGTCCGCATTCCACTCTGGATTTCCCTGCGAAATATGATTTAACAAAGTATACAGCTCCTCATAAGTCTTTTCTAATGCTTGTCCCCCACCTGCTGAGTCTAGCAAAATTTTTGTGTGGGGTTCCAAAGCCTCTATGAAAGTATGCACCAGCACATCGTTGGACTGGTGATGGTGAGGACAATACCTTAGCAATGATTTGACACTTTCCCAAGCTTGATACAGATTCTCCCCGTCTCTTAGTTTAAATCATAGAATCTGACTTCTAAGTCTTGCTATTTTCCCGGATGGAAAGAACCGTATCAGAAATTTTCTTGCAAGATCATCCCACGTGGTGATAGAGTTAGGTGGTTCATCTTTCAACCACCTATTTGCTTCCCCCAATAATGAAAATGGGAATAATGTAAGCCTCACGTAGTCGGATGATAGTCCAGCAGGGATGTAAGTGTCACTTATCTCCAAAAAGTTTTGGAGATGTTGTTGTGGATCTTCGTGAGGGAGACTTGTGAATTGCCCGCTGGTGTGCAGCAATTGCACCATGTTTTGTTTAAGCTCAAACCTCCCTCTTGACTCTGGTCTGCGAATACTTGATGTAACATTGTTAGCATGTGGGATTGCCACTTCGCAAACCGGCCTAGCTGCCATTTCCTTAGGCACTAACACTGCCCTCACAAGTGGTAGATTCTGTTGTTGCTCCAGGATTGTCTGTCTGAGCAACTGTAGCTTTTTCTCTAGAGCTTCCCTTCTTTGATGATGAAATTGTCTTTCCGGCTCTATGTATGAGTCCACCAATTCCTTGTCTCTTGCCAGTGTTCAACAGAATTCAATATCTGCAAAAGACAGGCTAAGATCAAGTTGTCAGCACTTAGATAGAAATTGTAAACTAACACTAAGAAAACAATTTTACCAGTTGCCAGTCCCTAGCAACGGCGCCAAAAACATGTTTGGTGTGCAGTGACTACACGCAAGTGCACGTGGTCGAACAAGTAGTAAAGTGGCTTAAGTAAAGCCAAGTATCGATCCCACAGGGACTGAACTACGATAATAATTAACTTAAGTGTTAATGAACTATTTCGTTAAGAATGTAGACAACCAAATGAATAAGAATTTTAGAGTTTGAGTTACTAATTAATAAGAATCTAAAGCAAAATTATAAAGTGAGTCTGAACAATAGTAATGAGAAAGCTGAGGTTAAAACAAATAGGCAGGGAATTAATTTATCGATACAATTCAGTTAATCTTTCCTTCGGTTGCTAGTCAAGAATTATTGCCTATGGATTGGAACTTTCGTCTCCTATCCAAAATAAGAATCATGAACCTTCAATCTACATTTCTGTGATAAAAGAATTTCATGTTCTAGCCATACAAAACCGATTCCTTAATTGACTAATAAGACTTTCAGATATATTTCTATTTTGAATGTAAATCAATTCTCAATTTTCCCAAACTAAGAAGAGATCATATCCTACCAATTCACATCTTTCCAATTTCTTTCCTTTTCAAATTTAAAATTGGATTTTTTAGATATACATTAACATTGGCCAAACATTAATGTAGTAAGAACAACAATTGATAGAACAACCATTGAAGAAAAGGTGAAAACTAAAATGATCAACAATTACATTCCACTACAATTGTTCTTAACCTCAGCAAGAAGTGAATTTAGCTACTCATTTGTGGATTCAGCATCATCAAATGAGTATAAATCATACAAACAATTGAGATAAAAGAGAAAGAGATAAAGAAGAACCCTAGAATTTTCATCCCCTCAACTGCCTGTAACCCACGTTCTTGCTCAACCAAGTCAGAATGTTTTAAAATAAAACCTAAGTGTGCTATTTATACTAGTGGAAATTTTTTCCGGAATAACAACCAACGTGGCACGGAGTGTATCGCGAGCACTCTCTCCGTGCCAAGGGGGTATCGCGGACCCTCTCTGGAATTTGGCTCCTCACACTTTTCACCTTGGTGTGCCATGGCTTGCATCGCGGAGCCGATTGCAGACAACAAATGGGTGAGCCCAGTCCAGTGTGTACCAAAAATAGGAGGAATCACATTGGTCCCAAATGCAAACAATGAGCTCATTCCTCTAAGACCAGTCACCGGTTGGAGAGTATGCATGGATTACAGAAAGCTGAACCGGTAGATGTAGAAAGATCACTTTCCGATGCCATTCATGGACCAAATGCTAGACAGGATTGCAGGTAGAGGATGGTATTGTTTCCTTTATGGTTATTTGAGGTACAATCATATTTTTATAGCCCCTGAAGACCAAGATAAGAACATATTCACTTGTCCATATGGTACATTTGCATTTAAGAGGATGTTGTTCGGATTATGCAATGCACCTGCCACTTTTCAGTGTTGCATGATGTCCATATTTTCTAACATGCTGGAAGATATCATTGAAGTCTTTATGGATGAATTTTCTGTGGTGGATGACTCATTCGAGCATTGTCTGGCCCATTTGAGCAAGGTGCTTGAGAGATGCGAAGACACAAATTTGGTGCTTAACTGGGAAAAGTGCCATTTCATGGTTAAGGAAGGAATAGTGTCGGGCCACAAGATTTTGGGCAAGGGTCTGTAGGTAGACCGAGCCAAGACTGAGGTGATTTCTAGTATGCCACCTCCAATTTCTATGAAATGTGTTTGAAGCTTTTTAGGTCATGCAGGTTTTTACAGATGATTCATCAAGGACTTCACCAAAATTGCACATCCATTGTGTAAGCTACTCGAGAAGGAAGTGAAGTTTGTTTTTGATGAGGCATGTCTGAAGGCGTTCGAATGTCTGAAAGAGAGATTGACCATGGCCCCCATTATCGTGGCACCTGACCAGTCTTTGCCTTTCGAAGTGATGTGTGACACCAGCGGTGTGGCCCTAGGAGCTGTGTTGGGAGAAAGGCGTGAAAAGATTTTTCATCCAATTTATTATGCTATCAAGGCTCTTAATGTAGCTCAAAAAAATTATACCAAATAGAAACGGAGTTGTTGGCTATAGTTTTTGCATTCGAGAAGTTTCGGGCATACTTGCTTGGAACCAAGGTGATAGTCCACATAGACCATGCAGCTTTGAGATATCTGATGGCAAAGAAAGATGCCATGACACGGTTGATTTGATGGGTTTTGCTACTATAGGAGCTTGAATTTTAAGTAAGAGACCGGAAGGGACTTAAAATTAGGTTGCAGACCACTTATCCAAATTAGACCTTGATGCAACACTTAAAAATGAGCATGATATAGATGACGCATTTCCAAATGAGCAGGTCCTAGCAGCATCCCAGGATCTCATCCCATGGTTCGCAGACTTTGCTAAGTATCTGTTGAGCGGTGTTGTACCAGAGCACTTATCTTTTCACCAGAGGAGAAAGTTTATGTTCGATGTGCAAAAATTCTTCAGGGATGAGCCCTACTTCTTACGCGTATGTTCTGATAGGGTAATTCGGAGATGCGTGCCCGAAGTAGAGATGCTGAGTATATTAGAGGCCTGCCACTCATCCCCTGTTGGAGGCCACCACAGCGGGATCCGCACAGCCCACAAAATTCTACAATGTGGGTACTATTAGCCAACCATTCACCAGGACGCACACGATTTTGCAAAGGCATGAAATGCATGTCAAAGACAAGGAGGCATATCACGGAGGCACGAGCTTCCTCTTACTCCCATCCTCGTTATTGAGTTATTTGATGTATGGGGCATTGATTTCATGGGCCCATTTGTGAGCTTAAACGGGATGAAGTTCATAATTGTTGTTGTTGACTACATTTCAAAATGGGTGGAAGCAGTAGCTTTGCAAAAGAATGAAGGAAAGTGTGTCATGGCGTTCTTGAAGACGAATATATTTGCAAGATCCGGGACTCCCAGAGCCATAATTAGTGATGGGGGTTCGCATTTTTGTAACCGGATCTTTAGCTCTTTATTGGAAAAATATGGGGTCAAACACAAGGTGGCCACACCCTGTCATCCACAGTCTAGTGGGCAGGTTGAAGTCACCAACAGAGAGATAAAGATTATTTTGGCAAAGACTGTGAATGCAAACCGAAAAGATTGGGTAATAAAGCTGGATGATCATTTATGGGCCTATCGAACTACTTTCAAGACTCCTATAGGTATGTCTCTGTATCAGTTTGTTTATGGTAAAGCATGTCATCTCTCGGTCGAACATGAGCATAAAACTATGTGGGCGCTCAAGAACTTGAATCTGGACTGAAACTAAGATGCGAACTTGAGGCTTGATCAGTTGAATGAGTTAGATGAATTCCATTTGAAAGCCTATGAGATTTCTAAAATTTACAAGCTAAGAATGAAAATTCAACATGACTGGAAAATCGAGAAAAGAGAATTCAGTCCGGGCGATATGATACTGTTGTTTAATTCTAGACTTCAGTTGTTTCCTAGAAAATTGAATTCTAAGTGGTTGGGACCTTACAGAGTGGTTCAAGTATTCTCTCATGGGGCAATCGAATTGGAAAACTAGGAAGGAAAGTGGTTCAAGGTAAACGGTCAGTGGGTCAAATCTTATTTGGGAAGTGAAGAAATCAAACTGGTAGACCTGTGGATTTTGAGTGAAGTCTGAGTAACTCAAGTGAATTGCGTCGTGCTGCGACGTTAAATCAGGCTCTGTATGGCAGGAAACCCATGGAGGTGTTTTTGGTGAAGTCTGAGTAGCCAAAACACCCACGTCGTGCTGCTACGTTAAATCAAGCGCTTCTTGGGAGGCAACCAAAGTTCTAAAATGTAATAAAAGTTAGTGTTAACGCTTGTTGATGGGTGCAGGTGAATAAGATGGAAAATCGAAAGTTGGAACCAAAAACTGGAACTTCAGTTCATGTGCTGGAAAATACAGAATGAGTCGTCGCCTGACTTGACGACTCATTTAGCTAGTCATGAAGAGAACTGCAGAAAATACGGGAGCAACGAGTGACTTCACCGATCGTTTCTCCAAGGAATGAGTCATTTAGTCCACCGTCGAGTACACTGAATCAAAGTGTGAACTTATAGAAAAAGGGTGATGACGGATCACTCAACGAATCATTGGGAAACCAAACGAGTCATCAAGTGACCCTTCCTAAAACCATATCAGGAAAAGGACCACTACTCAGGGAACGACTTGTTGGGTAACACCACGAGTCGTTAAGTAAGTCGTCAAGTCCCCAGGTAAGTTGGCCTAACCCGACCCATGCCTGTAAATTGGGAAAAGTTAGAAAATCAAAATTAAACCACCCAACTTCAGTTAGCACTCCCCGTTAAAACTCACACCTTCAAATCTCAAATGTCCCTCTTCTCTTCTTTCCTTTCTTCACGCGAACCCATCAAAGACACCATTGAAAGCAACATCGTTACTGCACACTCGTGCACGGAAACACAATCAACTACTATTGCACTCCATCTCTAAATATTGCATTGTAAGTAATCTTCCCCACACAAAAACTTCGATTATTGGTTGCATTCCATCAAGAAATTTGAAACACCTATGAATGAGTCAGCCTCAATGATTTTTAGATTTATATTGTGTTCTTACGTGCTTTGTGATGTAGATAAACCCTAGGAAGTATGAAACATTGAATTTAGATCATGTAGTCACCTAGGTTGATGATTAATTGTAGTTGTGTGTTGTGGAATTGTAAACTAAAAAGAAGAAGATGATGAACATGAACCCTTGAGCACGAGCCACATCACGAGTCGTTGGGTCACCAAATGACTTGTCATGTAGCCCGTGCTGAGTGGGAAAAATAGACTGCTGAGGTAGTGTACTTGACGTGTGACCTAACGACTCGTTTCTTCTACTAACGACTCATTGGGGCAAATCTCAAGTACACTAGACCTATTTGAAAAATGTTCAGCCTAGGGTAATGAGTGACCTCAGGAATCGTTGCTAGAGGCAACGACTCGTTTAGTCATCCGTCGGGACCACTGGCACCAGTCAAAAATATTTTCTGTTTCATCTCCTTTTGTTTACTAACCTTGTTTCCACAGGTACAATGGCTCCACGAGGCACACCAAAGAAGGGTCCAACCAAAAAGCAGGTACTTGAGCGTGGTCAACCATCATATAGAAGGCTGCGAGATGATCCATCCTCCTTGGAAGAGTCGAGATGCTCTGAAGAGGAATATGAAGTGTCGGAGGAGCATCTGGTGTGGAGCACGACTAGGGATACGGCTCAACAAAGTTCAAATCTGAATGCCCTGGTCGATACTCACACTCCACTCCATAGCAAGCGACCCACCCAGCTGCACTAATGAAAGCGCTAGGGCTGCTGCCACACTTGTTTTGGAGACTCCCACAGCTGGGCACAATACAGAGAGAGTAGATGAGTCGCATGCCCAGCGAGGGGACTCGGACAATGAGCTGACTAAGACATCGGACACATCGAATGAGCAATCGATAAATGTGAGGATATGGTGTATCCATGGCATGCGGGCTATATACAATCGGGATATTGCTCCTAATGACAAAGGTTAATCCCAAGTGGAGCATTTATGAGGAACCAAGACTGATCACCACCGGGTTGAAAGATCTTCCTGAGCTGCAGGCAGTATTTGAAAAATTCAAGTTTGGGTGGTTGACAGAGCCTTCAGGCAGCTATAGCCCATGCCTGGTTCGCGAGTTCTATGCAGCATGTGCAGCCACTTTGCAGCGGTTGGCACTAGGAGGCTAGGATTGGAAGAAGTGGCCTGCCTTGAATCAAGTGAGGGTGCGTGAGACCTCAGTTGACATATCTAAGGAGACAATTTCCAGGATGTTGTACGGGCCAGAATATCGAGCCCCGATGAACACGGTAGAGTTTGATCACAGGGTATCCTAGTTGCGAAAATTCAAAATACAGAAGTTGAATAGCATGGAGCGGATACAGTAGTACACTTGGCTTTCCTGCGTTATTGCCACAAATGGGCCATTGGTTGAATGGCTACATGGTATTGACTCTCAGATAAAGAAGGCCACTCTGAATTTCCAAGCTAAATTTTGGTGGTCACTGGTGAGGTACAGGCTTATACCAACAAGCAATGACAATATACTCTCACCCGATAAAGCAGCACTGGTAGCCAAGATCATGGAGGGGTACACAATCAATTTCCCGCAGTTCATCATTGAGGAGAGTCGGGAGCAAGCTGTATATGATGGAACGATGATTCCCTTCCCATGCATGATTGATAGACTCTGTCAAGAGTCTCGAGTTCTGGAACTGCCATCAGTTGATCATAGAGTGGGGGTTCAGAAGATTACCGATATCGAGTTGATTAGAGATGATACAACATCTACATTTGCTGGAGCGACCATAATAGTAGAGGCATTTGGCAGTGGGATGCAGACCGATGCAGCACAGTTTGCCTAGTTAGCGGTCGAGCCCATTGAGGGCAGAGATATAGGTACCCAGGCTGATGCTATAGATGTAGCGGATGCCTCCACACCTGAGGCAACAACATCCATACCATCAGTCACACCTCCACGATCCAGCACATCCGGCCTAGTCACGGTCTCGCAGGAGTTTTTGGTTGATATGGCTAGGCGGCTGGCTAAAGCAGAGAAGCAGCAGGCACACATGACTCTACAAGTCAAAGTTTGATGGAGCAGGTTAAGTCATGGGTGTCAAAGGAGTTGGAGACACTGTCTAGTTCGGTGCATGGGTGACTGGATGCTTTTGAGCGAAGGATAGACAAGCGGCTTGCACAGTTACAGGCGCCAGAGTTATCCCGATGGTATGCAGAGCTGGTAGCACTACGATCCAAGGTGCGGGACTTGGCCACACAACAGACAACTGCGGTACCTCCACCAGTCCTCCTTGTGATCGATGATGAGTTTGAGGATGAGCTACCACCGATTTTTTATTTTATCACGGAGGAGCTGGTGGCATATGCAAAGGGGAAGAGGCCTTATGAGGAGGCAAGTGATGATGTTGATACATCTCTGCTCCGTCAGCAAAAAGGGGAGAATAATGAGATGGAGAGAGCGCTGCAAGAATCAAGAAAGGAGGCTCGACTAAGAGCCGAGATTGAGGCAGCAAGAGCTCGTGGTGAAGGAACGCCCTTAGTTGGATCTGAGAATGCACCGGTTCAAGCCGACAATATTGGAGTTGATGTTGGAGGCGTATCTATACCCTCCACCGACCAGGTAGCTGAAACCTAGGTCGCATAGGTAGTTTCCTATTCCCTTAGTTTTTTTCTTGTACATATATGCATCGAGGACGACACATGATTTTTTTGATGGTGGTGAGGAGGGATACCTGTGCATTCTGTTTTGCTGAACATAACCCGAGGGTTTTTCTTGTCGGGTATCTTTTCCCTCGGGTGTTCCATATCTAGTAGAACTAATATGTTTAGGATTTTATTTTATGTTTTTTTTTCTTTTGTGTTATTCGGAAGAAAGTTAGGAAAACTGAAAGCAAGCAAGAGCAAAAATTGTTTGATATTTTTATTTTTAATGATTTGATACCCCTCCGAAAATTTTTTGTATATGTGTATGTGAGAGTTGACAATTATGACCTTTGTAAATCTTTTCATGGCATTGGTATTGTGAATTTGTTTACCATTGTGTGGTTGTACCTGAACTAGCGATTAGTAGAATTGATGATGTTGACCAGTGTTATGTGTGAAGTGAGGTCCGATAGATGAATTCGGTTGTGTGTGTCAATCTAGAACTTTCTTGGTAAGTCATACCGAGATAGAGGATGAGGAACTAGGAAAGGATCATAGGCCGCTTTTAGTTTATGAGTCCACTTTAGCCTAAAATACCTACCAAAGTGAATAAAATCCCTTGATCCAAATGTTTGATCTTTAATTGACCTTTCTGTTCGTTCACACCGATTCACCTGCCTGATTTTATTGTGAGTGAACCTATTTTGGCCCTGGTCCCTCCTTGGACATTGTGAACTTCAACTCAGGCAAATCGCTTATGTTGAGGGTGGCTATGATAGGGCTGAGTAAGAATAGTTAGGTGGAAGTAAAGTTGGGTAATGAAAAAGAAGGAAAAACAGCGAGTGCGGTATGCATGCTAAAAGAAAAAAAATAAAAATTATTGTTGTCAAAAAGCAAGAAAAGAAAATAAAAATAATGTGTGACATCAATAAGTTTTTGTTGAGTAAAAAGTAACCGCATCCGTAGTGTCTAAAGCAAAGCAAAGGAAAAGCAGAAAAGAAGGGAAAAAAGGGAGAAAATCGAAGTAAAGGTGAAAAGTGGAGTAAAAATCATAGTTCCAAGGAGAGTTAAACTAATAAAATCCATATGTACCATACCCAAGCCCGAGCCTATGTTACAAACTGAGAATGTCCTAAAGTGATCTTAGTTATTTGTCCGAAAATCAAGGTATTGAAAGTAAAGACAAGCGTATGGTATTGTATGCATACAATTTAAATTTCTTTGTGAGAGTGAGTGGATATTACCTAGTCAAAAGAAAAATATTCTGAGATAATCATATACATTTGTACGAGTGTGGAACTTCTTTGAGATGAGAGCACTTGGTCAACAGAATCGCCTGCAAATTGTCTGGGGCAGTGTTATAGATTTATGTACGTGGTTGCAGGTAACAATATTTTTCCATGTTTCGATTCCTCTGTGTTATGGTTGGAAATTTTGCATATGCATAGTGTTTTGAGTTGATATGATGAGGGAGGGGTTAGAAATTTTGATTTTGATGACTGTTGTAAGTTTCCTAAAGTTTTTCCGATTGAAGCGTCGAAGTAGATTGTTTTGTTTTGTTTTGTTTTATCATGAGGAGATGCAAAAGTTCTAAGTTGAGGGTGTTGATGTGTCATGATTTTACGAAACTTTCGACGCTTAAAACCAAGAAATTCTGTACATTCCGAGTATGTTTATATGGGTATAAGCTATTTTGTGCTTAATGTGCAGGAAAACAGGTCTGGAAGTGATGTTGGTCGAATTAATGAGAAAAAAAACTGAAAGGTGACTACTAGGCACTTAACGATTCGTTGACAGGAGGCACGACCCGTTACTTGAGGTGTTGGAAAAAAGATGAAGTTCTGAAAAAGTAAAACAGTGCACTTGACGAGTTGGAGGAACGACTCAATACACTTGGTAACGAGTCGTGAGGACAATTGATCTTGGGCAGATTTATATGCCCAAGTGATACTCAAACGTATCATTTTCGCCTTGTTTGTTTTGCAATGTGTATATATTTTCATGTAATTGGTAATAAAATGTGAATTTATACTAACCAACATGATTAGCATTTGTTTGCAGGTAAAACATGATTTTTAGGAGCTAAAATGCATGTTGGAGTAATATCGGAATTGGACTTGGAAGCGAGCATGGAAAAGGCATTGGAAGGCGCAATGTAAAGGGGCTCCGCGATGGAGCCGTGCCACACTACCATCGTGGAGGCACACTGCCTGGAGGATGATTTCATTGGCAAATTCCAGTGATGCCTCGCGACAGCTCCATGGCACGGAGATAGGCCTCCGCGTTGGCCTCCGTGACACGTTGAGGCTATATTCCCGGACCCTGGATTTCCAGTGAGGGTCCGCGTCCACGCCGTGTCACGGAGGTAGTGCTCTGCGTTGGCCTCCTTGACACGTTGCTTGTTATTCCGGGAAAAATTCCCACTAGTATAAATAGAACACTTAGCTTATTTTTAATTAATTCAGACTTGGTGGAGCAAGGACGTGGGTTAGAGGCAGTTGAGGGACGAAAAAGGTAAGGGTTTTTCTCTCTTTCTTTCTTCTTTCAATCAATTGTTTGTATGATTAACACTTGTTTTAGGATGATTAATCCACAAATGAGTGGCTAATTCTCTTCCTTGTTGAGGTCATGAACAATGGTGATGAATTTTGATTATTGAATTGTATGGTTTTTCATCTTCTTCTTCCATGTTGTTCTATTAATTCTTGTTTCTACTGCATTAGTGTGTGGCCGACATTAATGTACATCTAAAAAGTCCAATTTCACCCGAGAGAGCAAGAAATTGGAAAGTTGTGAATTATTAGGGTATTGTTCTTAACTAGATTTGGGAAAATTGGGTTTTGATGTGCTTTCCTGATAGAAATATACTTGAAAGCCGTATTAGTCAATTTAGGAACCGGAATTGTATTGCTAGGTCATAAATTGCATTTGATCACAGAAATGTAGACGAATGGTTTATGATTCTAAAGTGAGATTAAATACGAGAGTTTTAATCTCTAGGCTAATGTTCTTGGCTAGCAACATGAAGAGAAGAATAACCAAAGTATGATTATAATCAAATTCATTACTTGTTCTTAACCTTGGCATGCTCATATCCATAGTTTCAATTCAAAGTAAATATTTGTAATAGTTTTAGTATATAAGTTATAAACAAAATTATTTAACTTTTGGTTACGTTGTTGTCAGCATAATTAGAAGTAAAGCTAGAATATAGTATAGGTAATCAATTTTACTTATCCAGAGTCTCCTTGGATCGATACTTGGCTTACTTAGCCACTTTATTACTTGTTTGACCACGTGCACTTGCGTGTCGGTTTTTAACCCTAACCAAAGCACCGAACAAGTTTTTGGCGCCGTTGCCGGGGAGACTAGGCAATTGATGAAATTGTGTTAAGTGTAAATTTACTGTATTTTTGTTTTATTTTCTTAAGTGTTGACAACTTGGTCTTAGCCTGTATTTTGCAGACTTGATTCTGTGAACACTGGCAAAGGACAAGGGCTGGTGGAATCTTATACAGAGCCTGAACGTGAATTTCATAGTAAACGCAGAGAAGCTCTACAAAAGAAGCTGCAGTTGCTCAGACAGTCTATTATGGAGCAACAAAATCCACCGGTTGTTAGGGCAGTGTTTGTGCCCGATGAAGCAGCCGCAAGGCCGGTTCGCGAGGTGGCAATCCCACATGCCAACAATGTACATTCTAGTATCCGCAGACCAGAGCCTGGAGGGAGGTTTGAATTGAAGCAGAATATGGTGCAACGTTTGCACACAAGCGGGCAATTTACCGGTCTCCCTCATGAAGACCCACAACAACATCTCCAGAATTTTTTGGAGATAAGTGACACTTATATACCCCTGGAGTGTCACCTGATTATGTTCGTCTCACCTTATTTTCGTTTTCCTTACTTGGTGAAGCCAAGAGGTGGTTAAAAGCTGAACCACCAAATTCTATATCAACGTGGGATGATCTAGCACGGAAGTTCTTGATCAAATTTTTTCCTTCTGGTAAAACAGCTAGACTTAGAAGTCAAATTCTAAGTTTCAAACAGAGGGAGGGAGAAAATTTATATCAAGCCTGGGAAAGACTTAAATCCATGTTGCGGGACTGTCCTCATCATCATCAGTCCAATGAGGTGTTGGTACACACATTTATTGAGGGTTTGGAACCCCATACTAAAATTTTGTTAGACTTAGCAGCTGGAGGGCAAGCGCTGGAAAAGACTTATGAGGAGCTGTACACTTTGCTCAACCGGATTTCACAGGGCAATCCAGAATGGAATGCAGATTCATCTCGAGGGGGAGCAAGGAAAGCAGCAGGAGTGCTTAAAGTGGATGGATTTACAGCTATCGCTGCACAGATAGCTGCCTTGCAGAATTAGTTAAACAACCACTTCAGCAATATAAACTTGAACCAGCCTTCAGCTTCAGTCAATGCGGTCTAGCAAATGTGGTGTGAAGTGTGTGGTAGCAGTGAGCACTCAGTTCAGTGCTGTGGAGCAAACCCAGATTCGGTTAACTTTGTGGGCAATGCACAAAGAAATCAGCAGCAGTTTGGTAGTGGCTACAACTCAAATTGGAGGAACTATCCAAATTTTTCGTGGGGTAGCAACAATCAACAAGGCCAAAGTTCGGGTCAGGGGATGCACAGGAATCAAGGAGGGCAACAGAACTACCAATCTCAATTCAGAAATCACAATGCCCCTCCTCCACCACCATCACCTACCATTGAAGAGATGTTCAAGACCATGATCGCTAATCAGGCGCAATTGCAGGCTGACTATTTTAAATTGGCAGCCGAAGTGAAGAATAATCAATTAGCGACCAAGGCTCTTGAGTATCAATTTGGGCAATTTGCTAGTGCCCAAAACACAAGGCCCAGAGGAGGACTGCCTAGCGACACAGATCCTAATCCGAAGCAGGTAAATGCGGTGACCACGAGGAGTGGTTTGCAGTTGAAGGAGGTGGAGCCGGAAAGACCGCCTCAAAAGTCAGGAGCAGCAGATGTTGAGGAGGAACAAAGTTCTGATAGGGGGAAGACCAAAGAAGCAGAAGCAGAAAGACCTCCACCCCCGTTCCCTCAACGACTCAAGAAACACAAAGAGGAGGCGTGTTTCAAGAAATTTATGCAGGTGCTTAAACAGGTACATGTTAATTTACCTCTTGTTGATGTCTTGCAGGGAGTGCCAAAATATGCCAAATATATTAAAGACATCGTGGCCAACAAAAGTCGTCTGACTGAGTATGCCACGGTAGCTTTGACAGAGGAATGCACTTCCCGAATACAAAATAGACTGCCCACGAAGCTGAAAGATCCTGGAAGTTTTACTATCCAGCTGACTATTGGGTAGAGTATCCGAGCTCGTGGATTATGTGACTTGGGGACGAGCATAAATCTGATGCCATCTTCGGTATTCAGAAAGTTAGGTCTGGGGAGTCCTAGACCTACAACCGTAATCTTGCAGGTAGCAGACAGATCCTTAGCTAGGCCGGATGGCATTGTTGAGGATGTGCTTGTGCAAGTGGGATCCCTCATTTTTCCGGTCAGTTTTATTGTTCTGGATTTTGAACCAGACGCTGAAGTCCCATTTATTTTGGGACGACCCTTTTTGGCAACCGGAAAAGCATTAATCGATGAGGCTGCGGGTCAACTTACAATGCGAGCACATGACAAGGTAGAAGTGTTCGATGTGTACAAAGCACCAAAGCTCCCGATTGTAAATGAGGAACTCTCGGTGATCAATGTGATTGATCATGGGAAGGCTAATCAAATGAGTGAATCCCGAGAGTTGTTAGGAAGACCACCTGATAAGGTTGAGCACTACTGGGGGGAGGACAATGATCGTGAAAAATCGTCCATCACCCTAGTAGATAAGTGAGCATAAAGGACGTTGAGCCACGACGGTAAACCAGGCGCTGCACGGGAGGCAACCCGTGAAAAATATTTTTTTCTTTTGTTTAGTAAGGTGTAAATAGTTTTTATTTTAATTTTCTTTTTCTTGATTTAGTATAAAATTTTTCGTTTTAGTTAGTATTTTTTATTTTAGTTAGGGAAATCTATTAATCTAACCAATTTTGTTTAGTGAGGTGATTTTCAGGTCAAACGGAGAAAAATATGCATGGAATCGGAAAGGAAAAGGCAAGGTATGAAAAAATAAATAAAATGAAGAGACAGTGCACTAGGGCGTTGGCTCCGTGTCACGGAGGAGGGGCTCCGCGTTACCCTCCGTGACACGTTGACGGTTTAATCTGGAATTTAAAAAAAAATTCCAGTGAGCCATCGCGTTAGCTCCGTGTCACGGAGGAGGGGCTCCGCGTTACCCTCCGTGACACGTTGCCCTATATTTAGTGCCGGGTCACACCGGGTTGCCGGGTGACCCGCGTGTTTTTCTTCTTTTTAACCCCGATTTTTGCCCTCTTTCCTTCATATTCTCTCTTCTCCGCGACCAAACACCTAGATTCCCTCTCCCAACCAACGTGCCACGTTACTAAGCAACCAATTTGTCAAGTTTCTTCGGTTATTCAACGTAAAGGTATGTTTTCCTCGTTTCTCTCAACTTTTTATCGATTTTAGTCGAATTTGAGCATGGGAGGTGAGATAAATCACCCTAAGTAGCAATTTAGCATGATATTGAATTATTCTTTGATTAATAGATGTTCGGAATGTTGTAATTAGCGTTTGAACTTGTCGATTGCGTGAATGATTCGAATGTGATTGTAAAATTGAATTCTAGGGCTTGGGTTGTTGGAATCGAATTGGGTAACTTGCTAAATGGGTTAATTATATGCCGGGGTGTGTTTGTGAATTGAGATAAGTCGTTGTAAATATTTTTAGAGTGTAATAGACGACGAATTCTCTATTTTTGGGAAGATGTAAAAAATTGTTCAAATTGGTTTGATTATTTGGATTCGTATGTATATAGAATTTTTGTCGTTGTTTTTGTTTGTTGTTTTCGTTGCTAAGTGCGATGGTTGAATTGCTAGCGATAGTAGGATTGGGATTAGCTGTATGAAGTCTGAGTAGTACGCTAAAAGTTATGCTGTCGAAATTTTTGTGAACGCACTAAGCAATAAATTGTATAGTTGTTTGTTTTGGTGTAAATAAAGTAATCCTTGCCGTAGTATCGTAAAGGTAGCTAAGGACTAAGTGTGGGGTAAACTAAGTTTAACCCGACCTCAGCCGAAGTTAATATGCATTTAGCTTGACTTTGTGCTTCTTTTGTTGACAGGTACAATGGCGAGTAGGCAGGATAAGGGTAAAGGTGCTTCTACTTCAGGCACCGGGAGAAAACGAATAAGATTGGGCACTGCAGTCCCAGCTGCACTAGCTGTTCCGCGCGGCCAGCGCCGCCAATACGGAACGAGGTGGGTGACCGATGAAGGGAAGAAGTGGTACGCTAAACATAAGGAAAATAAGTACTTCCCTGAGGAGCATATTGCACGGGAACCACTAGCACAGGAGTTCCCCCGTATTGTGCAAAGGATTGAGGCAGCTGGGCTCAGCTTTATATTTCAGGAGCCTAAGGAGTGCAACCTACATTTAGTCCGGGAGTTCTATGCAAATTGGAACCCGGCCATCAGAAGCCACACAATAAAAATCAGAGGGCAGATTGTCACTCTGGAACCCCAGCAATTAAATGCCATCATTGGAGCGCGGGACACAGACGCCCACGTTCTCCGCCAGCTGAACATCACCCCACCATACGCCGACATCAGACGCACCTTGTGTGGGGCTCGATCCATAGCCCGATGGAGTAGACATAAGGAGAGGGGTTACCACCAGACTCTGCCTTATTCGCAGATGAACAGGGAGGCCAGAATATGGCTGAAAATAGTGTGTTCGTGCTTGATCCCGGGGGTTCACATGACGGATGTGACCCGGAACCGTGTCTGCCTGGTGTATGCCCTTATGAAAGGGCTGGAGATTAATGTTGGGGCGGTTATCATATCTGCCATGAAGAGAGCCCAACTACACCAGGGCCACAGATATGGGTTCGGCGGACTCATCACCACCTTTCTCCGGGGCCTCGATGTCGAGGAAGAGGCTTTGGACTACATCCTGCAGTTGGAGCGGAGGGCCCTTGATGTGACAAAAACTAAAGCCCCCGATACCACACATGGGCCAGTGCTGACACTGGGCGAGCGACATGCTCGTGACGATCAGTACATGGCTCGGATGTTTGGTATGCAGATGCTTCAGCTCCGGATTGGTGGGAGACCAGCCACGGAGGATGAGTTATGGCAGTTGGAGCTGGATTACCCATTTGGAGAGAACGCCAGAGCATTGTGCCGAGTGGGACCAGCCTTCGTTGAGCCCACTAACGATGATGTCCCCACGGACGAGGAGACACATCGGGAGGACTCTTATGTGGAGTCCGATGACGATGAGGGAGGAGACTCAGACATGGGCGACGAGGCAGCATCACCAGATGAAGAAGTCGAATATTTCGACTAATCAGGGAGTTCCACCACCCGAAATTTGTGTGATTTTTAATTTTTGTGAACACTGGGGACAGTGTTCGATTTAAGTGTGGGGTGGGGAGTAGTTAGGTGCTGGAACCTGGGCTAATCTGCTGTATGTTCTTCCTTTGTTTTGCATGTATGTTTTTATGTTTCCCTGTGGTTGTGAACTGATTTGTGTTGTATCTGTATATATTTTTGTGGTAAATGATGTGTGTTTTGAAAGGTTGTGGTTGCCAGTGAAAATTTTGTAAATATTTTTTTTCTTTTCTTGATCGAAATGATCGACAATTTTCAAAATTTTGCGAAAATATTTTGTACATATTAAAATATTTTGCAAATACTTTTCCATCAAAATGATCGATGTGTTGCAAAGTTTTTCGATTTTTATTTTGGGTTTCTCGGAGTTTGTTTTCGGTTCTTTTACCGAGAATAGTCCCAGTGAACCAATGTCATAGTTAGTGACCGTTCTCTATGATGGATGAATGAAGACCGTCTTAAGGGAAATTTAGTCGGTAGGCGTAGTGATTTTAATTTATTTTAAGTTTTTTTTCTTTGGTGGATTGCATCACTTAACCTGTAGTTACTATCTGGTTGTGAAATTTTGGTTGCGTGTTGTAACTGATGTTCAAAATGTAAAAGTGATTCGTATGAAAGCATGCAATTTTGTAAATATGTTGAGCTACCTAGGCTGTAGAATTCGATTCGGTGTGATTGAGGCTTAATTTTGAATTCATGTAATTGGTTAATTAAAGAGTCTGTGAATGCATCTTGAATCGAGCATGTGCATAAAGTGTGAAGTGAGGTATTGTTATTCCATGCTGTTGTGAAGTGTCTAGAACTTGCCTGGTGTGTGTACAAAACGAAATGAAGGAGGTGTAGTGTTGGAAAGGATGTAGGCATTTCTTTGTTTTTAACCGAGAGTTTCTATATTTTTTTTCTTGTCATACTCTCATTTTTATGTGACTGTATACCCTAGTCAGCCCGTTGAGCCTTTAGCCGATTATTTCTTTCTTTTGTCCAAAAATGTATAAACTAAGCTTTATTCTTTCTTTTCATTAGCCGTAAAGTCTATACAAAACTCTTAAGCGCTTAAGAAGAAAAGAAAATTTTTCCCAAAGTGTCAAAGAGTGAGAAGGGTGAAAAGAAAAAGAAAAGCAGAGTGAGGAAAGAAAAGAAAAAGGTGGAGGGTGCACTCATCATAATTAAATGATATTGAGGGTACATAAAAACCCTTTGTTGTTGTGTCAAATGTGTTTGATGAAATGGGCAGTGCGAAAGTAAACCAGCATGAATGGTGTGAGATGAAAAAAAAAAGAAAAGAGAGAAACAATGTCATGAGTTGGTGGGAATGTGTTGAAAAGGCGCTTAAGGATGCTAGTGACTATTATTGGGTAATCCAATATATACTAGTTCCATAGCCTCCATTACAACCCATTAAAGTCCTACTTGATCTTACATCGCATTTCCTTATATTAGTGGAGTAATACACTAAGGGCAAGCCTATGGGTCATCACATGATGCATGTGAATTCTTTTGGGAGAGAGAGTGAAATTAATTTCTACATGCCCCTACTTGAATATTTGTGTGCTGCATGAACATAAAGGGGAAGATTCTCTTGAGTTGTGAGGGCACATGCTTGATGAAAGATTGATTTTCGTGTTGAATATCTTGATTAGCTGATTTGCATGAGTTTGCCGATATCGAGAGTCGACTCTTGAAGTCTAGGAAGTCTTGATGTATTAAAGGTCATTGCATAGTTAAGACCATGCATGTTTTCTTGATGATTTGAAAAAATTGAATAATCGGTATGACCGTAGCATAAATTGTCGCACCATAGTGGCGAAGGTTGGGATGTAATTTGCATGAGTTGTGTATGTGTTGTTTGAGGACAAACAAGGATTTAAGTGTGGGTTAAGTGATCTTGGGCAGATTTATATGCCCAAGTGATACTCAAACGTATCATTTTCGCCTTGTTTGTTATGCAATGTGTATACATTTTCATGTAATTGGTAATAAGATGTGAATTTATACTAACCAACATGATTAGCATTTGTTTGCAGGTAAAACATGACTTTTAGGAGCTAAAATGCATGTTGGAGTAATATCGGAATTGGACTTGGAAGCGAGCATGGAAAAGGCATTGGAAGGCGCAATGTAAAGGGGCTCCGAGATGGAGCCGTGCCACGCTACCATCGCGGAGGCACACTGCCTGGAGGATGATTTTATTGGCAAATTCCAGTGAAGCCTCGCGACAGCTCCGTGGCACGGAGATAGGCCTCCGCGTTGGCCTCCGTGACACGTTGAGGCTATATTCCCGGACCCTGGATTTCCAGTGAGGGTCCGCCTCCGCGCCGTGTCACGGAGGTAGTGCTCCGCGTTGGCCTCCGTGACATGTTGCTTGTTATTCCGGGAAAAATTCCCACTAGTATAAATAGAACACTTAGCTTATTTTTAATTAATTCAGACTTGGTGGAGCAACGACGTGGGTTAGAGGCAGTTGAGGGACGAAAAAGCTAAGAGTTTTTCTCTCTTTCTTTCTTCTTTCAATCAATTGTTTGTATGATTAACACTTGTTTTAGGATGATTAATCCACAAATGAGTGGCTAATTCTCTTCCTTGCTGAGGTCATGAACAATGGTGATGAATTTTGATTATTGAATTGTATGGTTTTTCATCTTCTTCTTCCATGTTGTTCTATTAATTCTTGTTTCTACTGCATTAGTCTGTGGCCGACATTAATGTACATCTAAAAAGTCTAATTTCACTCGAGAGAGCAAGAAATTGGAAAGTTGTGAATTAATAGGGTATTGTTCTTAACTTGATTTGGGAAAATTGGGTTTTGATGTGCTTTCCTGATAGAAATATACTTGAATGCCGTATTAGTCAATTTAGGAACCGGAATTGTATTTCTAGGTCATAAATTGCATTTGATCACAGAAATGTAGACGAATGGTTTATGATTCTAAAGTGAGATTAAATACGAGAGTTTTAATCTCTAGGCTAATGTTCTTGGCTAGCAACATGAAGAGAAGAATAACCAAAGTATGATTATAATCAAATTCATTACTTGTTCTTAACCTTGGCATGCTCATATCCATAGTTTCAATTCAAAGTAAATATTTGTAATAGTTTTAGTATATAAGTTATAAACAAAATTATTTAACTTTTGGTTACGTTGTTGTCAGCATAATTAGAAGTAAAGCTAGAATATAGTATAGTTAATCAATTTTACTTATCCAGAGTCTCCTTGGATCGATACTTGGCTTACTTAGCCACTTTATTACTTGTTTGACCACGTGCACTTGCGTGTCGGTTTTTAACCCCTAACCAAAACACCGAACAACAATCGTTAAGATTTGAAGAGAAAAATTCAATTAAGTGTCCAGTGGAGTTAACGAACGACGTCACGAGTCGTCACCTGAAGGAACGACTCGTTGGCAAGCTACTGGAGCTATCTGTGAATAACACTGGAATTTCTAAGAAAGTAGACCATGAGAGACCTAATGACTCGTGCTAAGGCACGACGAGTCGTTAGGTGACCCGTTGCCATCTGAGGACGATTGATTGAACGCAAGGAGCGACTCGTCAGAAGGCCTAACAATCCGTCACGTGGCCCGTTGCCACTGTCGACCTGGTTTCCAATTTATTTAGGAAAAGAATATCTTTGTATTATTAATACCTAGTTTTAGGTTTATTTTAGGAGGATGTTCAGGAGCCAAATTTGAGAGAGAATCTTGAGCGATATTCTTGAGATAATTTTTATGCAATTGTTCTTGATTCAAGATACGAAAGCTACATTGGAATTTTATTCAATCTACTTGGTTTTTTATTCTACAATACTTTGTAAGTTGCAATTATGATTTCTTCTATATTTTTTGATTGCAATAACACAAACATGAGTAGCTAAAACCCATAAACTAGGTTCGTGGGAACCAAGATAAATTAACACACATAGATAAAATACTTAGTGAATCTTGAACGGGGTTTTATGCATGTATTGTTTTCCGTTCATTTTAATTGATTTTTAACGGTTGCAAATGTTAGGACTTGCCTTATTCTTACTTACCAGATCAAGGATGTAAAGAATGGGAAAAGGGATTAACAACGGAGATTTGAGGCTACCAACCCTCATCTAATAGCTTGGACTTGTCCAAGGGATAGCTAATCCGATATTAAGGGTAAGGGGAAACTAAAGTGCACCCGTATACAGACCAAGTTGTGTGGTGAAAAAATCATCTAGATAGGGGACCAATCATTTAGGTGAACCTAACTTACCAATATTGCATGTTAAATACCGAAAAAGATCATTAGTGTATAATCCTTGCAGTTATGAAATCTTGGGGAACACAATCCTAGTCTAGTCATAAATTGAATATAAACCCAATTTAATACAAGGATTCATTAATTTTTACTTTCGTATTTATTTTATAATATTCCCCCTTTGGAAATAAGTCAATCAATAGTAATAGTTATTCGCATCTCAACCTTCGTTGGGTTCTATATTTTACAATCGACTACTTATATCTCAATTAAAAGGTGTAATTTGGGTTATATCAGGCCTCAGTCTAATAGAACTCAATATGTACTTCGCGGCCTCAGTCTGATGAAACTCAACATGGCCCTTGTGGCCTCAGTCTAATAGAACTCAATATGAAACAACACCTGACAACCTTACGTCGAAAGCAAAACCAATCTACCTAGGGTTAACTCTTACAAAGGTTACTATTTTATTGCTATCGTCTCAACTCAGTTCATAACAGTTGATAATAATAGGTTTACGCTGAAATACTATAGATACACAAATCGTACTAACTTTACAATGAATGTAGCTTTCCAAAAGAAGAGCCTTACTTACCTCAAGTATCGACCTTCATGTAACTGGCGAGTCTCCATAGGTAACCAACAGTTCTATCCAACTACAACCCTTATACGGAGAGAATAAGGCTAATTGCAATACTAAACTCACATCAGCAATAACTCTTAGTTATAATAGTAACTTACAATTCAACTTTGAATAACTCAGAAAAAACTCGCAATTTCTCGAGAGATCAGAAGGAAGAAATACCCACCTAAGGCTCGTGGCCATTTAGGAATCAATTTGAAGCAATTTTGACAACTTTTACCCGGCGAGTTCCGATTTGCCAGGCGAATTTTTGGGAAATAACTCCATAGTAATGCTTCTCGTAGGCCTAGAACTCATTACCCGAAGTTAAATTAAGGTTGGACGGTGTTTGGTAGCGTAATCGGGTGAAAATATGTTGAAAATGTCATGGGTTCTTTGTTCTTGCCGTGGGTTAATCTTAAGAAGTGATTTGAAAATTGCAAGGCACATATATATAGGGCATACCGGTGGCATAGGGGCGCCCCCCACCTCCCAAAGCGTCACAGGGCATTGCAACCTGCGCTTCTCAAAGCGACACAGGGCCTGGCACCCCACGCCTCTCAAAGCGCCACAGGCCTGGCGCCCCGCGCTGGCCCTGTGGGCATTGGTCCCGTTCTACCCTGCTCCTAAGGCTTTTCCTACACGCATCAAGATCTCTTTATTTGTCACAAATCCATGCGTACGCCTACTAACTGATGTCATTTTTTGGGGTGTAACATCCTACCCCCTTAGGAACATTCGTCCTTAAATGTCATCTTTAGGCTGACAGGAGTTTACTCTTTTAGATAATACTTAGAAAAATTTCTGCAAAGTCTCCTTTGTAATATGGACTATTCAAAAACTTGAAACACGTAAAAGTCCAACATGGGCGTCTCACATGACGCTTCAACCAACTATTCCACAACTAAGAGGTAGCTAACTAAGTAGTACTGATAACATAAGTAGTAAAATAATAATTGAATAACAATGTCACCTTAACTGTATAATCTGAGTAAATCCTGGAACAGGTGAGGATATCTAGACCTCATGTCATCCTCAACTTCGCAGGTCATCTCCTCTTTATTTTTGTTCCTCTACAACACTTTAGCAAAGGCCACATCTTTAGTCCTCAGTTTGTGAACCTGCCTATCTAATATTGCAACTGGAACTTCTTCATAAGCTAACTCTTCGGTAACCCAGATATCCTCAATTGGAACCACTCTGGACGGGTCCCCTATAAACTTTCCCAACATAGACACATGAAGTACTGGGTGAACAAACTCCAATTCTAGAGGGAACTCTAACTCATATGCCACTCAGCCTATCCTTCGGATGATCTGATACGACCCAATGAACCTCGGGCTAAGCTTTCCCTTCTTGACAAATCTCATCACTCCCTTCATTGGTGATACTTTAATAAATACCCAGTCATTCACATCGAATTCTAAGTCTCTGCGCCACACATCAGAGTAGGATTTCTGACAGCTCTGAGCTGCTAGTTACTGCTCTCTGATAACGTTCACCTTCTCCTCTGTCTGATGGATCATATCCAGCCCGACTAACTATGCTTCTCGTACCTCGAACCACCTAATAGGGGACCTCCATTTTCTCCCATATAATGCTTCAAAAGGCGCCATCTGTATGGCAGAATGATAATAGTTATTATATGAAAATTCAATAAGGGGTAAATGCTCATCCCAGTTTCCTCCAAAATCTAGCACACACGCCCATAACATGTCCTCGAGCATTTGAATGGTGCACTATGCCTGGCCGTCTGTCTGGGGATGAAAGGATGTGCTCAGATTCACCTTTGTCCCCAAACCCTTAGGAAATAACAGCCATAATCTAGCTGTAAACTATGCCCCTCTGTCTAAGATGATAGATGTTTGGACACCATGCAAACGGACTACCTCCTTAATATACAACCCAGCATAATCTTCAGCTGAGAATGTGGTCCGAACTAGTAGGAAATAAGCTAATTTTGTCATTCTATAAACGACAACCCAAATAGAGTCAAACTTGTGCCTAGTTCGGGTAGTCCTGTTACAAAATCCATATTAACTACCTCCCATTTCCACATCTGTATAGACATCTCCTGAGTTAATCTGCTGAGTTTCTGATGTTCAGCCTTTACTTACTGATTATTAGGACACTTGGCTACGAATGCAGCTATATCTTTCTTCATTCTAGACCACTAGTATATCTCTTTTATATCATGGTACATTTTCGTCAAACCTGGATGAATGGAGTAATGGGAGTAATGTACCTTTGCCATAATCTGCTGGCGAAGCCCTACTACATCTGGAACACAGAGGCGACCCCTATATCTCAAAAACCCATCTCTAGTTACTTCACAAGCTGCTAGTTCACTCTGTCGAACCTTATCTCTGAGCTGTGCTAAATGGGAATCCTCATACTGCTGCTCTTTTACCTCTACCACCAGGGATGATACTGCAGTATTCTGAATTATAGCCCCATTATCCTCTGAAGCTATTACCCGAACTACTAAATTGGCTAGCCGATGCAATTCTCGAACCATTTCCCCACTTTTTTGGTCTCAGATGTACTAAATTGCCTATGGATCTATGACTAAGGGCATCAACTACAATATTGTCCTTCCCTGGGTGATACAGGATGTCCACATCATAATCTTTCAGCAACTCCAGCCAATGGTGCTGTCGCAAATTCAGCTCTTTCTGTGTGAAAATGTACTGGAGGCTCTTATGATCCATAAAAATATCTATGTGTACACCTTACAATTAATCCCTACATATTTTTAAGGCATGGATTACTGGGGTAACTCTAGATCGTGGGTGGGGAATTTCTGCTCGTGCTTTCTGAGTTGTCTTGAAGCATAAGCGATCACCTTATCGTGCTACATCAGGACGCACCCCAACACAACGGTTGAAGCGTCACAATACACAGCATAACCCTTTGAACCTTTTGGCAAAGCTTATACTGGTGCTGACGTCAGTCTGTTTTTCAATTCTTGGAAACTCCGCTCACAGGCCTCAGTCCACTGAAACTTAGCTGCTTTCTGGGTCAACTTAGTCAACGACACTGATAAAGTAGAAAATCCTTCCACAAATCTCCTGTAATACTCGGTTAGGCCCAGGAAATTGTGAACCTCTATTGGAGTGGTAGGTCTAGGCCATGTCTTTACTGCCTCTATATTCTGCGAATCAACCTGAATGCTGCCTCTGATACAATATGGCCCAAGAAAGCTACAGAACTTAACAAAAATTCACATTTAGAAAACTTTGCATATAGCTGGCGGTCTCTGAGAATCTGAAGTACTATGCATAAATGATCTCTATGTTCCACATCTGAGCAGGAATATACCAGAATATCGTCAATGAACACTATCACAAATAGATCCAAATATGGCCTGAAGATACTATTCATTAGGTCCATAAGCTCCGCTGGTGCATTTGTCAACCCGAAAGATATAACTAGGAACTCGAAATGATTATACCTGGTCTTGAAAGCTGTCTTTGGGATGTCTCTCTCCTGAACTCGAACCTGGTTGTACCCAGATCTTAAGTCAACTTTAGAAAAATACTTTGCTTCCTACAGCTGATCAAACAAGTCATCTATCTTAGGAAGTGGGTATTTATTCTTAATAGTAACTTTATTCAACTCCCTATAATATATGCACATACATAGAGAACCATCTTTCTTCCTTAATAACAGAACTGGTGCACCCCATGGCGAAGTACTCGACCTCATAAAACCCTTGTCTAAAAAGTCTCTCAATTGTTCTTTCAATTATGCAGGAGCCATTCGAGATAGAGGAATGGATATAGGTTGAGTATCTGGCAGCAAGTCTATAGAGAATTCTATTTCCCGCTCAGAGGGAATGCCAGGAAATTCATCTGGGAACACATCTAGGAACTCATTAACTACTGGAATAGAATGGAGAGTCAGGGGGTTCTGCTTGCATATCTCGAACCCAAACAATATGGTAGATACAACCTTTTGCTATCAACTTTTTTGCTCAAAGATACAATATGAACTTACTTTTTGGCATGGCTGTATTACCCCTCCACTCTCGTACTACTTCCCCTGGAAAATGAAATCGGACAATTCTAGTCCAACATTCTATAGTGGCGTAACATTGTGCCAACCAATCCATGCCCATAATTACATCGAAATCAACCATTTCTAGCTCTACTAGATCTGATAGGGTCTGACAACCCACAATCTCTATCATACAACCTCGGTAAATTCTTTTAGCAATAATAGAGTCACCGACGGGTGTTAACACTGAAAAAGGTCATTGAAGCAACTCTAGCACTATCTCAAACTTTTGGGCTACTAATGGAGTAACATAAAAAAAAGTGGAGCCCGAATTTATCAAAGCATAAACTGAGTGAGAACAGACATCTAATGTACCTGTCACAACATCTAGCGACGACTCTGACTTCTATCGCCTTGGTAGTGCATATGTGTGGTCCTGGCCGCTGCCTGAACTGGATGCCCTGGATCTGCCTTGGCCTTGGCCAGTTGGAGCTGAGGGCCTGGGCGCTGCAGAAGGTGCTAGGGCATATGAACCTGCTGAAGATCTATTCTGCTGGTCCTGGCTGCTCTTACGTCTAGTCGGGCAATCTCTCATCATATGCTCCTCCTACCCACAGGTATAACAGGAGGTGGAACCATACCTTCACCTTCCCAAATGCTGTATATGGCATGTACTGCATCGAGGTACTTCTAACTCAGTATGATCTGGCCCCCTCTACTGTTGCAAGCCTAGGTTTCGCGAACTCTCGTCGGGGCCTGTCTGCCTCTGACATTCTGATCTATTGTCCTACTGCTACTGAAATGGGGGCCTATGTGGCCTACCTGAGAAATGGGTCATGGGTCCCCCCCTAAGAATCCGCCTGAAAATCTACGGGTCTGCCCCTCTGACTCTGCTCCTGACCTACCCTCTCCATGGCGTACTGATGCTGTCTATGCTCCTCACAGTGTGGCCGTAATACATGAATCCACATATTCTAGCGCCACTTCCATAATAAATTGATGCACCCAGGCTGGCATGCTGTCGACAAAAGAGGGTGCATACCTGGCTAAGGAAGAAAACCTCAATGCATATTCTTTGACATTCATTCTGCTCCACTGTAAGTGCAAAAACTGCTCTACTCTGGCCCTCCAGACCTCTCGGGGTAAACAACGATCTATGAAAGCCTCATAGAAAATAAGCGCGTAGGTGGAGGTGCATCTCTACCTCGGGATCTCTCCCAACTCTTGTACCACAAAACTGCTACATCTCGCAATGAAAACACTGCTAGATCAATTGATTCTGTGGATGAGGCATGCATAACTCTAAATATTCTCCACAATTAATATATAAAGTTCTGAGGGTCCTCTCTACGATTCATCCTTGTAAACTGTGTGGGACTCAGAGCGAGAAACTCACAGACTCTCAAACTTCCAGGCCCCTCAACGGGCTCAACTATAGCTGGTACCACTGGCTGAGGCTGACGCTGGGTAGCCATCACCTGAACCAACATATAGAATGCACGCCTAAGCTCCTGATCTGATGGTACAGGAATGGCTGGGGGTGGTACTGGTATATCTATTTTCCTAGCGGGCTCTGTGTGCGGTGGTGAGTGTTGGCGAGATCGAGATGATGTTTCCCTATAGCCCTCATATCGGGCTGACTTGAATTGGGGCCCCCTACTACTGCCCTCTCCTACTGCCACATCTAAATCTAGACTAGTCGTGGTCCATCGTGCATCAGACATCCCTTTTTCTGTAAATATATAGAAAAACATATGCTTAGGGAGTCACTCTATAAAGCATAACTCTATAGCACGATTGGAGGAGAAAGAAGAGCAACCACACTATTATGCCTTGTAGCCTCCCGCCTATAGAACGTGGTGCACAACACATCCATAGACAAGGCTTGTAGATTCCCTAGGATGCGACCTGCTCTAATACCAAGTTTGTCACGTCCCACCTTGGGAGGCATGACTGGCACTAGTGCCACACTGGAATTTGGATTAACTTGACAGGCTTGGTGCAACACCGGTGCACACCTGTAACTTAATTCAAGAAAAGAACGAGCTATATCTCGGCTGCAAACACAGCCTCTGGCCGACAAGGACACCTGTAAAAGGGAACAGTAATCCAATAACAAACAATAGAAAGGATTCCTGTGCAGAACGACAGGACCATCATGCTGTCTAGTTATGAGATTAAAGTAATCTAGCATTAAACTAAGCTATGGCTGACAAGGCCGCTAAGTAATAGCTAAACAAGGCCCCACACGACCAACACATAAAATAAAGCATACACAGGCCCTACACGGCTGATAAAAACTAACCGAAGAGAATCTGAAATAATCTGCAAGCCTCTAAGTGTAGAATATTGGTCGATACAAGGCCCCGACCAACCCATAAACTATACAACAAAAGGACAAACCTCTTCTAACTATCAACTCCAGAGGAAGGGAGCTGAACAAACTATTAACTTTAGCTGATGACTAAAAGGGTCCCGAACTGCGTCCATCTGCACTTGCAGGAAAGTAATGCAGTGCCCCAAGGATGGGTGTTAGTACAATATGCACCGCGTATGTAAGGTAGTAGGATAGTAACTGACTGAAAGCTGGTAAAACTGAAGTAATCAAGAAAGAGAGCAAGAATTTAACCTAAAGGCGGTTAGCGTCTGAACTGTCTAATTAACAAGACTATATATACAAACAAGAACCTAACCGGGCCCCCATAAGCCTGGAAAGTACACACAACACAAAACAACCTACTTGGGCCCCTATAAGCCTCGACATGTACAAATAATGTCCACTTCTGCTATCTGACTACTATTGGTTGAAGTGTACGATAACTCAAGACGACCCTCACGGCCTTGATCTAATAGACCTCACTATCGCACTCACGGCCTCAATTTGATGGAACTCAGGATGGCCCTCGCGGCATCAGTCAGATGGAACTCAATATGTCCCTCGCGGCCTCAGTCTAATGAAACTCAATATGGCCCTCGTGGCCTCAATCTACTAGAACTCAATATGTCCCTCACGGCCTTAGTCTAATGAAACTCAATATGGACCTCGTGGCCTCAGTCTAATAGAACTCAATATGAAATAACACCTGACAACCTTACGTTGAAAGCAAAACCAATCTAGCTAGGGTTAACTCATACGAGGGTTACTATTTTATCACTATCGTCTCAACTCAGTTCATAATAGCTGACCATAATAGGTTTACGCTGAAATACTATAGATACACAAGTCGTACTAACTTTATGATGAACGTAACTTGCTGAAAGAAGAGCCTTACATACCTCAAGTGTCGACCTTCGTGTAACTGGCGAGTCTAAATAGGTAACCGACAGTTCTATCCAACTACAACCTTATATAGAGAGAATAAGGCTAATTTCAATACTAAACTCGGCAACAATGATAACTTTTAGTAATAATAGTAACCTACAATTCAACTCTGAATAATTTGGCCAAAACTCACAATTTCTCGAGAGCTCACAAGGAAGAAATACTCACCTAAGGCACGTGGCCATTTAGGAATCAATTTGAAGAAATTCTGACAACATTTACCCGGCGGAGTTCCGATTTGTCAAGAGAATTTTTGGGAAATAACTCTGTAGTATTGCTTCCCATAGGCCTAGAACTCGTTAACCGAAGTTAATTTAAGATTTGACGGCATTTGGTAGCGTAATCGGGCGAAAATGTGTTGAAAATGTCGTGGGTTCTTTGTTCTTATTGTGGGTTAATCGTAAGAAGTGATTTGAAAATTGCAAGGGACATATATATATAGGTCATGGCCGGTCGCATAGGGTTGACGCACGCCTCCCAAAGCTCCATAGGGCCTGGCACCCCACGCCTCTCAAAGAACCATAGGGTCTGGCGCCCCGCGCCTCTCAAAGAGCCACAGGCCTATCGCCCCTTGTTGGCCTTGTGCACACTGGTCACATCAAACCTTGCTCCCGAGGCTTTTCCTACACGCGTCAATCTCTCTTTATTTGTCACAAATCCATGTGTACGCCTACCAACCGATTTCATTTTGTGGGGTGTAACAGCTTCTCCAAAGCTTTTACCGAGCCCTTGACTCCATCCACAAATCTGTTGCCAATAATTTAGCCGGAGGGTCTATTATGGATCAAACATATGGGTTGGCTAAATCCCTTTTGGACAGAATAACAAAAACCAATAGGGACTGGCACACGCGAGAAACAAATGTATCTATACATGAGATCAGCTCTAGTGCTTTGGCGGCTGAGTTGCAGAAAATAGATGAAGAGCAAGATGAAAATCTTGCTAAGATGATGACACATCTGGAATTAATGACAAAACATGTGATGGGGGCAGGGCCCAAGGTGGTAAATGTTGTAGGTATGCAAGGTCCTTTGCTATATGAAAGAGAATCATCACCACCAAGGTATGAGGAAGAATGCCAATACATGGGGAAGAAATGGGCGGTCCTCGACTTGGGTTTCAAGGGACCAACCAAGGCCCTTGGCGCCCAAGGGACGAAAATCAAGGCTAGAGAAATAGTGATGCACAGGGATGGTATGAAAGAAATAAAGGATGGAGAAATAGAGAGCATAATCAAGTGGGAGACTGCTATCATAGGAGTTCAAACCCTTATGTCCCCATTCAAAAGCTGGAAACACCCAAAGTCTGCCAAGTGTGAGTGACACTGGTAGTTTAAAAATTGAAGAAATTCTTTCAAGAGTCCTCAAGAATGTGGAGTCAACTGAGAGCGGGGTCAAGGAATTGAGAGGGGAGGTGTCTGACCTTGCCCACATAGGGGGCTCACATTCAGTCTCTATCAAGCATTTGGAAGCACAGATGAATCACTTTTCCACTCAAATGAACACCTGAATGAAGGGAATGCTCCCAAGTGACACAATGCCGAGCCCGAAGAAAGATAGTAAATGCATGGCTATTGTCACTAGGCATGGTAAAGTGGTCGTAGACGCACTAGTAAAGCCCAAAGAGGTTAATGACCCCAAATCAAATGAGGAAGATGGAATTGACGAGATGCCAAAGAAGTCAAATAGTGAAGAGGAAGGTGAGGGGAAGGATGATGAAATCCCCTCACATGCTGATGAAGATGAGGTGCACATGAAGGATCCAAATGATGACAAGATTGAAGTGAGAGCTCCACCCCCTTATCCGCAATGATTGGCCAAGAAAAAGAAGGACGATCAGTTCAGCAAATTTATTGACCTGTTCAGCAAGTTGTTCATTAATATACCATTGGCGAATGCTCTCCTCCAAATGCCAGGATATGCTAAATTCATGAAAGAATTGCTGAAAAAGAAGAAGGTGGATAATGCAGGTAGTGGGGAGACGACGCACCATTGTAGTGCAACGATGATGAGTAATCTTGCCCCCAAGCAGGAAGACCCTGGAGTTTTCACAATCCCGTGTATAATTGGGATATGTATGTTTAAGAATGCTCTATTCAATCTTGGTTCCAACATAAATTTAGTGCCCTTAACCATTTTCATGAAGTTGGGACTTGGAAGCATAAAGCCTACATCCATGAGGTTGCTCATGGAAGATCGATCCATAAAAAACTTATGGGGTGTTAGAAGATGTGTTGGTAAGGGTGGATAAATTCATCCTAACTGCTGATTTCATAGTCCTTGATTGTGAAATGGATGTGGAGGTCCCCATTATTCTGGGGAGACCATTGCTAGCTAGGAGGAGAGCTATGGTTGATATGGAGCTAGGGAGCTCAAGTTTAGAGTTAGATATGAAGAAGTCACCTTCAAGGTTTTCCCGTCAGCTAAAACTCTTGTCGAATGCAAGGTGATAGGGGTTTTTCAGAAAGAGGATGAGGATAGTGGATTTCATATGGATGAGACGAAGTTGGAAGAGGATCCGTCAAAGGAGAATTGTTAATTGAGAGATATGTCGTGTCACGATGTTAATTAAGGAGGTTCTTGGGAGGCAACCCAAGTGTTTTATTTGATTTATGTCATGTATTTGTTGTTTTTGTTTTTGTAGAATCTATGAAGTGAGGTGCAATGAGGGAAAGAACCATAACAACGCGGGAACCGCACTGGATCAGTGAGTCACTGATCCAAAAGCGCAAACCGCCGCCTCAGGTCACACGACAGCATAAGGCTGGGACTTTGAGCATTTGACCGGAAGACACTCTGGCAAACTGCCAATGCAAAATCGTGTACAGCCAGTGGGTCGCCGCTACAACATAGATCACCGAAAGCATTGTAGCCCAAGCGGCGGCTCACCGAATGGATCGCTGATCCAGTTCGTGAACCACCGGTCAATAGCCGACTGAGATACGGTGAACTGGGAATGATTTCTTGTTATACCCCGCGAGATTCCCGGCACCTAGGTGACCTATTCGCGCATTGGAGAAGCATATTTGAAAGTCATACGTGCTAGGGAAAGGCCCGGGAAAGGATCGGATGAGTAGCCTATCGAACCATCGCAGAAGGAGCCGGGGCAGAGCCCCTCCGCGATGGCAACGTGTCACGGAGGTCGAGCCTCCGCGTTGGCTCCGTGACACGTTGGGCCTGTCCAGGCCCAAGTATATAAAGACCCACTTCGATTTTAAATCAATTATTCACTATAATTTCCAGAGAAAACACAGCAAAAAAGAGAGGGACGAAGGAGGTTATTATATAATCGTTCGATTACGCTGCCAAACGTAGTCCAAATACAAATTAACTCCAGATACCGAAGTATTTAGTAGCAGGGAGCATTCCTACGGATTTAGTTTCGCGAAATTCGGCCGACAAATCATCGAGCTACCGAACTAAGGTAAGTGGAATTGCTCCAAACTAGTGTTTATGTGTTCCTAGATGTGAAGTGAATACTTCTCCCTTCTACGATTTTGAAAAATAGCAAGTTTTCGACCGTCTTTCGATAAGCCTAAGTTTAGGCTATAATTATATCGAAAGTGATGTCATTCTTCAGAATAATGTTGTATTTAGTACTAATTGACGTGTTTATGAATGCAGTTGGGAGATTTAACTGGAATACTGACCGAGCCTCGTCCGACAGTCGGATAACTCGAGGTTAAGGTATGTGAAGTTGTTCTTCGGCAAGTTAGTAAGCCTTAGCTTGGTAAATCATAGTAAACTCCGTATTTGAAACTCTTGGAGTTGAATGTTGAGAATTAAGCTAGTCTGATAGATTCTGAGTTGTGTTGCCATATCGTATTTAGTCCGAAAGTTAGTAAAGCATGCACCAAAGGGAAAGTTAGCATTCCAGATCCAGTATAGCTTATTGTATGATTAGCAAGCATGTTGTAGAATAAGAAAAAGATGCATATTTTCAGAATAAAAGCTAATAAAGTAAAATCAGATAGACAGACAGTTTTATGGCTACAGATTAGCCATTCAGACAGATAGTATCCCTGCTACAGATTAGCCAAGCAGTTAAATAAAGATCTCAGAATCAGTATAATCAGTAAAGAATCAGTTCAGTATAGAAACAGATTAGAATAATAAATCATATTTCAGATAGTCTTTTTCAGTTATACATGCTTGCTATTTATATGTGCTGTTTGTTGGTTGAGACTTGATGCGGCGTGAGGGCACCTTATTGAGCGTCCTCCCCGCCCCTGGGTTGGTAATCGTGTCGCCCACTGAGCGGGTGGGTTTTACGCCACTCCAAAGAGTGGCATACCGTCCTTAGCTTGGACGAAGATGGGATGAATCTTTCCCTATAGCAGTCTGATCAGCATTACAGGTGCAGCTCCGGTTTAAGATAGCCCTGTTGAGTTTTGTGTCCAGGGAACCAGACCCTATCTGTTACTGTCTGTACATTTAGTTATTAAAGGTGTAACTCCGGTTTTAGGTAGCCCCGTTGAGTTGTGTCTGGGGATCCAGACCCTACATGTTACTGTCTACACAGGAGTCCTCCGGACCCAGACATGGTTGCTTATATCGGAGGCCATGGCCCGAGCCGGAGACCTAGGGGGCCGGTAGAGGAGCTCCGAAGTGAGTAGATGAGTGGAGTGACCTATTTTTGGCTGGTTTTGACCCGGTTAGGGGTATATAGATTGTTTGCTTGTTTGGTGCCATCCGGCTTATGGGGGTTGGTATTGGCTCTTGCTTGCTAAATGCATATGTATTTATGTGCTTTATATATATTATCTAATAGACAGCAGGCCGTCGTGACTATAGACACGGTCCTGCCTATCAGTGTAGAAAGGTTTGATCTAGTTCCTATAAACACTTCAGATTCAGTTATCTTCTGCTCACAGACTTGTTAGTTATGTTATCCGTATTCAGTTGTATTGTTTCAGTTGCTTTGCATACTCGGTACTAGTGGTACTGACGCCCAGTGGTGCGCTGCATTACTTGCCTGCATGTACTCATAGACGAGGAGGCGATCCCTCGTGATCCTAGCCAGCGCAGAGTCATCGGCTCCTGTCATCCGGAGCTTGATATTTTAGAGGTTTATATCATTTCCTTTTGTTGTACAGTACGGGTAGGTCGGGGCCCTGTCCCGACCATCTTATCAGTATTCCTAGAGGCTTGCAGTCTGTATATATTTCCCTATGGTCAGTTGAGCCGGTCGTGTGAGGCCGTGTAGTTTTCTATAGCTGTTTAGCATTCAAGTTTATGTTGGCCGTGTGAGGCCTTAGATTGATAGTAGTGGTGACCTTGCCGGTCACGTAGTCTTACAGTAGTCTTGTGTTGAAGTTACAGATGACTAGACAGCATGGTGGCCTTGTCGGCCCGCATAGGTTCCTTGTTACGAGTATGTTTCTGGTTAGCTGTTATTACAGGTACAGGTGGCTATAGGCCAGTTGGCCGGAGGCTGTGTTTACAGCCGTTATATAGCCCTTTGTTTCCAGAAATCTGAGTTAGAGCCAGCCAGGCACCAGATGTGCTTAGGCTCAGTAGTCTAGCAGTACAGGTCCTAGTAGGGCACCAGGTGCCAGTCATACCCCTCAAGGCGGGGCGTGACAAACTTGGTATCAGAGCAGGTCGTGTCCCAGGGAGTCTGCAAGCCGTGCTAAGTAGAGTCTTGTGTATGGATATGTTGTGCACCACATACTATAGGCAGGAGGCTACGAGGCATAATAGGATGGTTACTCCTCTTTCATACTCAGTCGTGCCATAGCACAATAAAGTATAGGGTTGAGCTCCTAAAACTTATCGTATTCTTTGTCTTGAGATAAGAATGACAGATCAGTGACACCCTACCACGGGCAGGAGATTAGACACAGCAGCAGGAGAAGGCACCAGCTGGATGCCTCAGCTTCAGTAAGAGTCAGTCCAATCTGAGGGAGATATAGAGGCTTCATCACAACCCTCTCAGCAGTCCCCCTCACATCAGGAGCCGTTGGGCACTACACCGCCCCCGATAGCTCCTATGCCTTCGCCATCAGATCAGGAGGTTCGTAGCGCTGTAGTTATGTTGGCACAGATGATGGCCACACAGCGCCAGCCAGTGCCACCTGTAGCAGTAGAGTCTTCAGGTGGGTCAAGCAGTTCTAGATTCTAGGAATTTTGGGCACTAGGTCACCCACAGTTTACAGGGTCAGATCAGGCAGAGGACCCCCAGTACTTTCTATATCAGATGCATAGAATATTCCAAGTTATGCATGTGACCCCTTCAGAGTCTGTTGAGTTGGAAGCGTTCCAGTTGCGGGACTTAGCATACTATGGTACGAGAGTTGGTGAGGTCCCGAGGGAGAGATGTTACCCCTCTGACCTGGACCAACTTCTCGGAGGCATTCCTGGACCGTTACTTGCCACGAGAGATCCGACAGGCTCAGATGGACCAGTTTCTGCATCTAGAGCAAGGGGTGAGGAGCGTACGCGAGTATGCTTTACAGTTTGACTCCTTAGCCCGTTATGCTCCAGCATTTGTTGATACCATGCCAGCGAGACTCCACAGATTTATCATGCGTCTGAATTCGGAGTATACTGAGGCATGTATGAGGCGACATTGCAAGAGGATATGGACATTGCTCGAGTACAGGATTTTGCTCAGACCATAGAGGGTCTTAGACAGCGGCAGCATGGTAGTAGACAGACCAGTCAGGACCAGCACCGCAGAGATAGACCAGATGAGATGCAAAGAGAAGTTCAGAGAGTACCCAGGCCACGACTATCAGATAGACCCCCACCTCCACCACAGCAGCAGCAGCGAGGTAGATATGTTCGTAGAGGACAGTCAGAGCCCAGTGGCAGTTCCAGAATAGTAGAGTTCCCGCAGCAGAGAAGGAGAAAGTAGAGCAGACTTACACCCCCACCCTGCCCTAATTACGGACGACCTCACACCGGAGCTTGTAGATATGGTTCCACTGGGTGTTATATTTGTGGACACGAGGGGCATCGGATGAGAGATTGTCCGACCAGAGGTCAGGGGAGCAGAGACAGTCAAGATAGGAGATCCGCAGGGCCACGAGCCCCGAAAGCCTCAACGGGGCATGGGCCTTCAGGTTCAGTAGGCAGAGGCCGAGGTAGATCAGGAGCTTCTAGTTCAGGTACGGGTTCAAGCCGTACTTATGCACTACCAGGGAGACATCATTCAGAGGCATCTCCGGATGTAGTAACAGGTACGATGGCTATTTGTTCCTGCCCTACTTATGTATTGATTGATCAAGGATCCACTCTGTCGTATGTTACCCCATTTGTGGCACGAAAGTTCAATATTGCACCAGAATTATTGCGGCATCCCTTTTTAGTATCCACGCCCATCGGTGACTCTATTATAGCTAGTAGAATTTACCAAGGGTGTATAGTGGAGATTGCTGACCGCCAGACTACAGTAGATCTGGTAGAGCTAGAAATGATAGACTTCGATGCCATAATGGGTATGGATTGGCTAGTGCCGTGCTATGCCAATGTAGAATGTTGGACCAAGACAGTCCGATTCCACTTTCCAGGGGAGGCAGTGCGAGAGTGGAAAGGCAGCACTGCTACGCTAAAAGATAGGTCTATTTCCTACCTTCAGGCGAGGAAATTGATAACTAAGGGATGTATTTACCACCTAGTCAGAGTTCAGGATGTTCGGGCAGAATCTCCGACACTCCAATCTGTTCCGGTGGTGAACGAGATCCCTAATGTTTTTCCAGATGAGTTACCTGGTCTTCCCCCAGAAAGAGAAATAGATTTCGCTATTGATTTATTACCAGGCACTCAGCCTATATCAATTCCTCCCTATCGTATGGCCCCTACAGAACTCAGAGAATTAAAGGAGCAGCTGAAAGACTTTTTGGATAAAGGTTTTATTAGGCCGAGTACTTCACCATGGGGTGCGCCAGTTCTGTTTGTGAGAAAGAAAGATGGCTCACTCCGTATGTGCATAGATTATCGGCAATTGAATAAAGTTACAGTGAAGAACAAGTACCCGCTTCGCAGAATTGATGACTTATTTGATCAGTTGCAGGGAGCCAGATACTTTTCTAAGATTGACTTGCGGTCCGGATATCACCAGGTTGGAGTACATGAAAGAGATATTCCTAAAACGGCGTTCAGGACCCGATATGGACACTTTGAATTTCTAGTTATGTCCTTTGGGTTGACAAATGCCCCAGCAATATTCATGGACCTGATGAATAGTATTTCCAGACCATACCTGGACCTGTTCGTGATTGTGTTTATTGATGATATTCTGGTGTATTCTCGCTCTGAAGCAGATCACCAAACTCATCTACGAATAGTACTCCAGATCCTTAGGGACCGCCAATTATATGCTAAGTTTTCCAAGTGTGAATTCTGGCTTAACTCAGTAGCCTTCCTAGGGCACATCGTGTCGGATGCTGGTATACAGGTTGACAAGAAGAAAATAGAAGCAATCAAATCATGGCCTAGGCCTACCACTCCGACTGAAGTCCGTAGCTTTCTGGGATTAGCGGGATATTATAGGAGATTTGTCGAGGGATTCTCTACTATAGCGGTACCTCTGACCAAACTGACACAGAAAGCAGCAAAGTTTCAGTGGACAGAGGCATGCGAGCAGAGCTTCCAGGAGTTGAAAGATAGATTAACCTCCGCCCAAGTGTTAGCATTGCCGGAAGGTACAAAAGGTTATTCGGTGTATTGCGACGCATCAGGCGTCAGGTTAGGTTGTGTGTTGATGCAGCATGGTAAAGTGATTGCATATGCTTCCAGACAGCTGAGGAAACACGAAAAGAATTACCCTACCCATGACCTGGAGTTAGCCGCAGTGATCCACGCCTTGAAAATATGGAGACATTACCTGTATGGCATCCATGTTGATATTTTTACAGATCATAAGAGCCTACAGTATATCTTCACTCAGAGGGAGTTGAAATTGCGACAACGTCACTGGTTGGAGTTATTAAAAGATTATGACGTGAATATTCTATACCACCCGAGAAAAGCCAATATGGTAGCAGATGCTCTCAATTGTAACTCCATGGGGAGTTTGGCGTATTTGCAGCCTGAGCAGCGGGAATTGGTCAGGGAGATACATCAGTTAGCTATTCTAGTCGTTCGTGTAGCAGAAACAGAGGATGGTAGAGCGGTAATTCAGAACACCGCCGTGTCATCACTAGTTGTGGAAGTGAAAGAACAAAAATATGAGGATCCTGATCTGATCCAGCTCAAAGATAGAATCCAGCAGGGTAAAGCACCAGATTTTCAGGTAACTGAGGATGGGGTGCTACGCTGTAGAGACCGCCTCTGTGTTCCCGATGTTTCAGGACTCCGCCAGCAGATTATGAACGAGGTACATTGCGCCCGTTATTCTCTCCACCCTGGTGCGACAAAAATGTACCATGATATCAAGGAGAATTATTGGTGGCCAGGAATGAAAAGAGAAATTTCCGAATTTGTAGCCCAGTGTCCTAACTGCCAACAGGTGAAAGCAGAACATCAGAAACCAGGCGGTTTGACTCAGGACATAGCTGTGCCTCTCTTGAAATGGGAAGTAGTGAAAATGGATTTTGTAGTAGGATTACCCCATACTAATCACTGGCATGACTCTATATGGGTGATAGTTGATAGAATGACAAAATCAGATCATTTCCTGCCTGTGAGAACTACTTTCTCAGTTGAAGATGATGCCGAATTGTATATCCGAGAAATAGTCAGATTGCATGGAGTACCGATATCCATTATTTCAGACAGAGGAGCACAATTTACGTCTAGATTTTGGCAGTCGTTTCAGAGAGGTCTGGGGATGCAGATTAATTTGAGTACAACATTCCACCCTTAGACAGATGCACATGCTGAATGCACAATTTAGACGCTCAAAGATATGTTGCGAGCGTGTGTGTTAGATTTTGGTGGTAGCTGGGATGAGCATTTGCCGTTAATTGAATTTGCTTATAATAACAACTATTACTCAGCCATCCAGATGGCGCCTTTCGAGGAATTATATGGGCGAAAATGTAGATCGCCGATTGGTTGGTTTGAAATAGGAGAATCAGCATTGATTGGGCCAGACATCATTCAACAGTCAGAGGAGAAGGTAAAGCTTATCAGAGAAAGCTTACTGACTGCACAGAACTGCTAGAAATCATATGCAGATGTGCGGCATAGAGACTTGGTATTTGATGTAAATGACTGGGTATTTATGAAAGTATCTCCGATGAAAGGGGTGATGAGATTCGGCAAGAAAGGTAAGCTCAGCCCGAGGTTTGTTGGGCCCTATTAGATTCGTCGAAGGATAGGCCGAGTAGCATATGAGTTGAACTTGCCTCCAGAATTGGAATCCGTTCATCCGGTCTTTCATGTATCTATGCTGAGAAAATGTTTAGGAGACCCGTCAAGAGCAGTTCCAGTCCTGGGTATCCAGGTCACAGAAGAGCTGGCCTATGAAGAGGTTCCGGTAGCCATCTTAGATAGACAGATTCGTAGATTGAGAACTAAAGATATTGCGTCTGTCAAGGTATTATGGCGTAACAGGAACCGAGAAGAGATGACGTGGGAGGCTTAGGAAGATATGAAACCTAGATAACCTCACTTATTCCAAGCCTAGTCAGGGGACAGGTATATCCGTGTTATCATTTATGTAGTACTTTATAGTTGTGTATGTATAAATGAGAAAGATTGATGTTTAGCTATCAAGTGAATCTTAAGTATCGTGTGCAGTACCTGTATTGGACTTTTCTGCATTTTATGTTTTTAGTATAGTCCATATTACAGGGGAAACCCTGCCGAAATTTTCCTAAGTAGTAAGTCGTGAAGTCCTCTAGATAGAAGTTTACATTCGAGGACGAATGTTCTTAAGGGGGGGAGAATGTTATACCCCGTGAGATTCCTGGCACCTAGGTGGCCTATTCGCCCATTGGGGAAGCATATTTGAAAGCCAAACGTGCTAGGGAAAGGCCCGGGAAAGGATCGGACGAGTATCCTGTCGAACCATCGCGGAAGGAGCCGGGGCAGAGCCCCTCCGCGATGGCAATGTGTCACGGAGGTGGAGCCTCCACGTTGGCTCCGTGACACGTTGGGCCTGTCTAGGCCCAAGTATATAAAGCCCCACTTCGATTTTAAATCAATTATTCACTATAATTTCCAGAGAAAACGCAGCAGAACAGAGAGGGACGAAGGAGGTTATTATATAATCGTTCGATTATGCTGCCAAACGTAGTCCAAATCTAAATTAACTCCAGATACCGAAGTACTTAGTAGCAGGGAGCATTCCTACGAATTTAGTTTCGCGAAATTCGGCCGACAAATCATCGAGCTACCGGACTAAGGTAGGTGGAACTACTCCAAACTAGTGTCTACGTGTTCCTAGTTGTGAAGTGAATACTTCTCCCTTCTGGGTTTCTGAAAAATAGCAAGTTTTCGACCGTCTTTCGATAAGCCTAAGTTTAGGCTATAATTATATCGAAAGTGATGTCGTTCTCCAGCATAATGTTGTATTTAGTACTAATTGACATGTTTATGAATGCAATTGGGAGATTTAGATGGAATACTGACCTAGCCTCGTCCGACAGTCGGATAACTTGAGGATAAGGTATGTGAAGTTGTTCTTCGGCAAGTTAGTAAGCCTTAGCTTGGTAAATCATAGTAAACTCCATATTTGAAACTTTCGGAGTTGAATGTTGAGAATTAAGCTAGTCTGATAGATTTTGAGTTGTGTTGCCATATCATATTCAGTCCGAAAGTTTGTAAAGCATGCGCCAAAGGGCGAGTTAGCATTCCAGATCCAGTATAGCTTATTGTATGATTAGCAAGCATGCTGTAGAATAAAAAAAAGATGCAGATTTTTAGAATAAAGGCTAATAAAGTAAAATCAGATAGACAGACAGTTTTATGGCTACAGATTAGCCATTCAGACAGATAGTATCCCAGCTACAGATTAGCCAAGCAGTTAAATAAAGATCTCAGAATTAGTATAATCAGTAAAGAATAAGTTCAGTATAGAAATAGATCAAAATAAGAAATCAGATTTCAGATAGTCTTTTTCAGTTATACATGCTTGCTATTTATATGTGCTATTTGTTTTTTGAGACTTGATGTGGTGTGAGGGAACCTTATTGAGCGTCCTCGCCGCCCCTGGGTTGGTAATTGTGTTGCCCACTGAGCGGGTGGGTTTTACGTCGCTCCAAGGAGTGGCATACCATCCCCAGCTTGGACGAAGATGGGATGAAGCTTTCCCCATAGCAGTCTGATCAACATTACAGGTGCAGCTCCGGTTTCAGATAGCCCTGTTGACTTTTCTGTCCAGGGAACCAGACCCTATCTGTTACTATCTGTACATTCAGTTATTATAGGTGTATCTCCGGTTTCATGTAGCCCCATTGAGTTGTGTCCGGGGATCCAGACCCTACCTGTTACTATCTATACAGGAGACCTCCGAACCCAGACACGGTTGCTTATATCGGAGGCCATGGCCCGAGCCAGAGACCCAGGGGGCCGGTAGAGGAGATCCGAAGTGAGAAGATGAGTGGAGTGACTTATTTTTGGCTGGTTTTGACCCGGGTAGGGGTATATAGATTGTTTGCTTGTTTGGCGCCATCCGGCTTATGGGGGTTGGTATTGGATCTTGCTTGCTAAATGCATATGTATTTATGTGCTTTATATATATTAGCTAATAGACAGCCGTGACTACAGACACGCTCCTGCCTATCAGTGCAGAAAGGTTTAATCTAGTTCCTATCAACTCTTCAGATTCAGTTATCTTCTGCTCACAGACTTGTTAGTTATGTTATCCGTATTCAGTTGTATTGTTTCAGCTGCTTTGCATACTCGGTACCAGTGGTACTGACGCCTAGTGGGGTGCTGCATTACTTGCCTGCAGGTACTCATAGACGAGGAGGTGATCCCTCGTGATCCTAGCCAGCACAGAGTCATCAGCTCCTGTCATCTGGAGCTTGATATTTCAGAGGTTTATATCATTTCCTTTTATTGTATAGTACGGGTAGGTCGGGGCCCTGTCCCGACCATCTTATCAGTATTCCTAGAGGCTTGCAGTCTGTATATATTTCCCTGTGGTCAGTTGAGCCGGTCGTGTGAGGCTGTGCAGTTTGCTATAGCTGTTTAGCATTCCAGTTTACGTTGGCCGTGTGAGGCCTTCGTTTGACACTAGTGGGGACCTTGCCGGTCACGTTGTCTTACAGTAGTCTTGTGTTGAAGTTACAGATGACTAGACAGCATGGTGGCCTTGTCGGCCCGCATAGGTTCCTTGTTACAAGTATGTTTCTAGTTAGCTGTTATTACAGGTATAGGTGGCTATAGGCCAGTTGGCCGGAGGCTGTGTTTACAGTCGTTATATAGCCCTTTGTTTCCAGAAATCTGAGTTAGAGACAGCCAGGCACCAGATGTGCTTAGGCTCAGTAGTCTAGCAGTTCAGGTCCTAGTAGGGCACCAGGTGCGAGTCATAGCCCCCAAGGTGGGGCGTGACATTTCTAGTGTAAAATAAAGGCAACGGAATGCCAGTTCAATTCACAAACCGTCGATGTAGAGCCGGTCGAGGTATGACATTAGTTAAGAATTTAAATCAAATTTGGACCCACCTGACCCAAAATATATGCTTGAGCCGCACTATTCAACACAGTATTCCCTTATATTCCCCTTTTTACCATTTTTCCATACCCTTTTTGTCTCCCCAATACCCAAACTTTCCACTTCCCCATATTTCCCTCTTTCCCACGTTTCCAGTTCCCATAACCACATTAACTGACCATTACTACCCCACCTTCTCCTCAACCTATCACTATCTCAGTCTTCCACCTATAAAACCACTCCCTTCCTTCACCAAATCCCACCACACTCACATTTTCTTTCTCTACTACAACACCTCTGAAGTTGCCATCGCTGATAGTTGCTAAGCTCCCACAAGCTAGAGTTTTCAAATTCATTCTGATAGTGTGGTAATGTATCCTTTTTTCTTCCATGTTATCTTTAATGGCACATTAGTTACGATTTTCCTATGGCTTTACCGTATCTCCTTTCACTTTTGATGCTTTTCTTTCCCACTGGATTCATGAGTTATGCTCTGTTTGTTGAAATGTAAAAGGTATAGAGGTGTAAGGATTGGAATGCCAGGCTTTGCCAGATGATAGATTGTGTGACTCCATTCTTAAGGGTAAAAACTCTTTTGAGTCCTAGTTCATGTGTAGAGTTGATTCATTGAAGTGTGTGTGTGTTTGCAATTGGGTGTCATTGATATGTTTGGAATTAATTTGGGGATGATGACTTTCGGTGATTCGCCGGTGGGGTTCGGTGAAACGCTGATGAAACAACGGTCCAAGGCATCGTTGGCTTCAGGCCATTGTCTGGCTCCCATGTTGCATCATTTATTCACGGATCGGTACCACCGACTCGCCGCCTTGTAGCCAGTACACCCTAGGTCAGCTCAGTTTTTTGTTTTACATCGGCGAGGCATCGGCGGTTTGCGAATTCATCATGCAACTCACCGGTGTTCCGCCGATGCTGCCAGTTATTTTACCCTTCTTGATTCTAATTTCACTTTTTAAATAAATTTAGTTATTTCAATTCAAGTACATTGTGGCTGCTACTAATACTTTGTTTATAGAAATATCATGTCTTCATCCAGAAATACCAGAAGGGTCAAAGCCCCAGCATAATCCTCCAACAAGGACGAGGGGAAAGCCAAGGCCTCAGCACCACCTGCGAACCCCAAGGAGGCCATCATACTGTGTCCCAAACATGAAGGAGCATTATGTCATATGTCAGGGGTGGTCAATAACTATGGAGAAGCTATATGACCTAGCAGGCTTGCGTGGTGAACTCCCTAACATCACCGCCCAATTGACAGACCGACAAAGGTCTCCTTTTGCCAATCATCCCCTACCTTACTCTACCAGCTGGGTACAGAGTTCTGTGCTTAATACCAAGCCAGGCAAGATGGTATGCAACACAGAGGCTAAGTTGATGACTTCCCGTGCCTGCCATTGGTCATGGTATGGGGAGTGGAAGTCAACACTACTCCAACTTCCATCCACTAGTTATTCTGGGAAGATGAGATCTATAACACCCCGAAAATTTTTTGGTGATTATTTGATGTTTTACGCTAGGTTAGGGAAAGTACGGGTTGTATATTAGTCATAGGTGTCAAGGGAAATGTGTACGATCAAAAAACCAAAGAGTATGTAAAGTTCATAAGTAAGGGTCAATTTTAAATGACCATATCTCTGAATATATAATGACTTAGAAGCCCCACAACCTATCAGATTAAAGGTATTTGAGTCTAGTTTTCAGAACATCAAACCGCTTGTCAATCATATTTCTAAGTAAAGAGTTATGGCCATTTTACAGAACCGTCGCTAGTGGTGACGCAGGCATGACGCCCTAGTGCCTCCACCGCCCTATTTACTTAAAATCTGATTTTTCCCTTGTAGAAAACATTTCCAGCTAAATCTAAATTGACAACTTGCTAAGGATTCCATTTCTCTCTCAATTCCAGTAGCTAAGGCAAATAAAGTCAAGGAGGAACATCAAGAACAGTTTAAGAAAATCACAAGATGTGTTGAGATTACCTTGCCAAGTATGTTAGGGGCTGTTTTGGAGCTCGTCTTGGCAAGGTTTTGAAGTAGTTTTTTAGTGTTTCAAAATCTATTTGGACTGCCTATATATCCATATTTGAGTAGGTGTTGAAATCAGGATAAAAGGTATGGATTTCGCCCCTTTTAACCCTCTCAAATTGCAAAGCGAAAATCTAGAAATTGGCAGCTATGTGAGCTGCCGATAGACTATTTGTTATCTGAGTTTTGCTCGTTTTCCTTAGGCTTTTTAGCTGTTTATTTTTCTGTAATTATAGTTCATATTGAGGGGTAGAATCACAGAAAAACTAAGGTAAAATTTCCTCTGTTTTCTCCCTCAAAAGTTAGTGAAAATTAGTTGACAAAATGGCTAAATGTTGCTGATGTTGCCGTGTGTTGTTGTTGCTATTTTGACTGCCTCTGGTTAGTTATGTTGGCTGTATTTTTTTGATATAGATTAAGCTTGTTGTTGGCCTATAAAACCACTTGATTAAGGTGGTTGAAGGCTGATCACTGAGATAGGAAATCGTCTAGGGAAAAGTTCATCGGAGAAAGGTATGTAAGGCGCTGGTGTCTATTATTCTTTTAGGCACGATTCGTGTATTGTGAGTAGAATGAGACAGAAACCTATTTAAAAGTCTTGAGGCAGTATGTTAAGATTCATTTAAGCTTTAAAGTCCCATGTTTTATTGAGGATAAATGTTAAGATTATGCCTAGCCGAAGTGACACACCTAAAGAGTGATATTGTGTTGATTGTTGTCGTAGTTGTACATTGAGTTGGAGACCCCTCAGCGTGGGCATTGTTAGATGGTCCTTACTTTATGTCATGTGTATATATACATGATGTTTAATCTGTTTAAATGTCTGGTTTCTAACATAAATTGGTGAAAGAGCCGATATGAGGACGTGTAAACGATTTTAAGCCATGTAAAGACGTCGCAAGCTATTGAGGGTAAACGAGCTTACCGAATTAGTTACCTGGTTATGGTTGTACTTTATCTTATGTGTATGTTATGAAATATGTCAGGCCAAGGGGAGATTTCATAATCCCTTTACCTTAAGCCGAACGACAAGCTAGTGAGTTTCTGAGCTTTAATGTCCCTTGGAGACGATCTATAAATTTTGTTGAAACTCTTAGGTTATGTATAGTTCCTTATGATTTATACATGTTTTTAATACATGCATTTATGTTCTATTTTCTAGCTTTACATGTTATATGTACTAAGTTCCAGTTATGCATTACGAAGGAGGTCTATGCAGGCCACATGTTTAGTATTCATCATTTCTGTGTTGTATGTATTGAGATGGTCCAGTATAAGCCATATCAGCTCCATTTATGATTTTGTCTAAGCTTTATTGATTTTACCCCGGTGTTGTACACCCGCTGGAGGTCTTGTTATCTTACCCCTGTGTGGTACTTCGACTGGACAGAGTTTACCCCGATATGGTACACCGGCTGGAGGCATTTGTATTTTTACCTCGGCATGGTACACCGGCTGGAGGCCTTTTTATTTTTACCCTGGTGTGGTACACTGGTTGAACGGATTGTATATAGATTTTATGGTTGGCTTTCTGCTGGCATGTCAGTTATAGTCTTTGTTTTGCATTAGATGGTTGCATTTACACTTCAGTAATGAGTTATTGTCAGGTTTATGTTTTCATAATTTCAAGTTGTTACTACTCCCTATTTCTGTCCTAGTTATCATTTTTATCTTACATGTTTACAGTTTTCAGCCTTACATACCAGTACATTCTATTCGTACTGACGTCCCTTCATCTTGGGACCCTTCCTGCAATCGTGCTATAGGTACAGGCAGAGGCTCAGATCATTGGATGTAGTACGAGCTAGACTTCAGAAGCATAGTGGTGTGCTCCACTCTTCAAGGAGCTATGTCCTAGTTTGGACTATTTTTAGTTTTGTGTACAACATGGGTAGGTCGGGGCCCTGTCCCGTGCATTTCAGTTTGTTTACTCTGTAGAGGCTGAGGTGGACTGGTTTGTATAGTACTGCGGGTTGTGTAGTCATATTGGTTTTTCATTGCTGTTCTTAGCTTTATTGTAGCATTGTCGGCTTTCCAGGTTGCATATTTATAATTTTCAAGACATTATTGGCCTAGTATTTATCTTGGTTGGTTGTGACAAGTGGCTTGGTCAGCCTTAGTGTTACATTTATAGTTGTTATATAGATGGCTTCTCGATCAACCATGAATTGAGTGCCAATTGCACCCTACCCTAGTTCTGGGTGTGACAGACTTGGTATCAGAGCGAAGTTGTGTCCTAGGGAGTCCACAAACCCGTGTCTAGTAGACTTCTGCTTATGGGTATGTTGTGCACCATACTTATAATCTGGAGGCTACAGGACATTTAGGAATTGTTTCACTTCTCTTACTAATAGTTCGCGCTATAGGTCGAGCTCATAAGTACTGTGATATTTAAATAGTGTTAATTTTTCAGAGTATTCCTGTGACAAGGAAGATGATTACAAGGTTGATTGGCACAACCATTGGGGTGGGTACTAGTCTCCCTCCAGTGGATTAGAGGGATAGGTCGGAGGCTCTGAGTGAATCTCCAGCCCCAAGTATTGCAGTTCCTCCCGCTTCGACCAGAGCAATGGCAGATAGACCTCCAGCTCCTCCTGCACCAGAAGTAATTGAGGGTAGTAGAGTGGCAGACCCTCCCACGCTTGTGGTACCTCCAATTTGTTATGGAAAGACAAGGACTTGAGGGAGTTGTTCAGCTGATAGCTCGTATAGCCGCAGGTCAAGAGCGACAGTTGGAGGCGATGGAGAGACATAGAGGCCAGACAATTGAGAGTTCTAGGGCCCGCGAGTTCTTGAGTTTGAGCCCTCCTATATTCACTGGATCAGACCCGAGCGAGGATCCTTAGGACTTTATCAATCAGACTTATAGGGTGTTAAAGGTGATGCGAGCTACAACGACTAAGGAAGTAGAGCTGGCGGCCTTCAAACTACGTGATGTGGCCATATTGTGGTATGAGGCTTGGGCTCGATCCAGAGGAGCCGATATACCACCAGCTGAGTGGGAAGAGTTCTCTGAGGCCTTTATGCATCACTATCTACCCCGGGAGCTTCGATAGGCTCGAGCTGAGCAGTTTTTGCACTTAGAGCAAGGAAGTATGAGTGTGCGTGAGTATTGTCTTCAGTTTAATTCTCTTGCTAGGTATGCTCCTCACATGGTTCAAATGATGGAGGATAGAGTTCATCAGTTCTTGTTAGGGTTGAGGCTTCATATAACTCGAGATTGCTTGGGGGTATCTACTCAGGAGCACATGGACATTTCACGAATTAAGGATTTTGCCAAGAGGGAAGATGATTTGGTTCATCACTTACGGGATACTCGGAGACAGCAGAAGCAATGAAAGAGAGCTAGGACTGTGGGTCCTTACAGAGGGCTGCAGGGTGACCCAGGGGCTCAGTTATCTAGGCAGTCAGTTAGGTCAATAGGGAGTGCCCCACCTCAGTTTCAGGGACAGAGAAGGGACCAAGGCTCAGCTCCATCTAGCTCTCGACGACAGCAGTGGGCAGGGCTGAGGCGACCACCCTTTCCGCCTTATCCCCAGTGTGGGAAATCTCATTCAGGTCAGTGTCATCAGGGGAAGAATGTATGTTATCATTGTGGGAAGCCAGGGCACTTTATGAGGGATTGTTCAGATAGGGTCGAGGCAGATCAGGGGAGATCAACGGTTGCTTCATCATCCTCTGTTCGACCTCTCACACCTGATCCTCAGCTAGCAACAGGCCGTGGATGAGGCAGAGGGAGAGAGGCTTCTACTTTTGGGATAACCCAAAATTGATTTTATGCTTTGGGCGGTCGACTGGACCAGGAGGCCTCACATGATATTGTTACATGTGCTTTGATTATTTATTCTCGTGAAGTATATGTATTACTTGATCCTGGTTCTACACTCTCTTATGACACACCATTGGTTGTGAGTCAGTTTGAGAAAGTCCCTGAGTTATTATCTATACCATTTGTTGTTTCTATGCCAATTGGCGAATCTATGTTAGCTAGACGAGTACCAAAACTATATAGTATTGGTATGTGATAGATCAACCTAAGCTCATCTATTTGAACTTACTATAACAGCCCAGGATGCCGCTTGCAGAAATTTTCCACTTTGGAGCCTTCGCCCCTCACGGTTTTAAAACGTGTCTACAAGGGAAAGGTATCCAAGCACTTATAAAGCACTCTTCATTCTCATCCCTAGCTGATGTGGGATTCTCCTAAACCAATGTGGGATTTGCCTAAGGCAAGCCTTACACTCACCCCCTCTTGGTACTCAGCGTCCTCGCTGAGGTTTGCCCCACCACCGGCCCGACACTAGCTCTGATACCAACTGTAACAGCCCAGGACGCTGCTTGTAGAAATTGTCCGCTTTGGAGCCTTCACCCCTCACGATTTTCAAGCACTTCTACAAGGGAAATGTATCCAAGTACTTATAAAGCACTCTTCGTTCTCCTCCCCAACCAATGTGGGATTCGCCCAAGGCAAGCCTTACACTCACCCCCTCTTGGGACTCAGAGTCCTCGCTGAGGTTTGCCCCACCACCGGCCCGACACTAGCTCTGATACCAACTGTAACAGCCCAGGACGCCGCTTGTAGAAATTGTCGGCTTTGGAGCCTTCACCCCTCACGATTTTCAAGCACGTCTACAAGGGAAATGTATCCAAGCACTTGTAAAGCACTCTTGGTTCTCCTCCACAATCGATGTGGGATTCGCCTAAACCAATGTGGGATTCGCCTAAGGCAAGCCTTTGGGTATGGATTGGATGGCAGCATGTTATGCTAATGTTGATTGCAGAGGTAAGGTTGTTAGATTCAATTTTCCCATTGAGCCAATCCGGGAATGGCAAGGTGATACCGATATGCCTAAAGGTAAGTTTATTTCACACCTTAAGGCTCAGAAGTTGATATCCAAGGGTTGTATTTCTCACTTGGATCGGGTAAGAAACTTGGAATGTGAGCCTATGACTCTCCAGTCAATTCCTATTGTAAATGAGTTCCCTGAGGTCTTTCCATAGGATTTGCCTGGAATTCCTCCTGAAAGGGAGATAGATTTTGCTATTGATCTACTTCCAAGTACTCAGCCTATATCGATCCCTCCTAGCAGAATGGCTCCAGTAGAGCTAAGGGAATTAAAGGAGCAGCTGAGAGATCTACTCGAGAAGGGATTCATTCAACCTAGTGTATTTCCTTGAGGTGCACCAGTGCTCTTTGTGTGAAAGAAATACGAGTCGTTAAGAATGTGTATCGACTATAGGCAGCTAAATAAGGTTATGATTAAGGATAAGTACCCACTTCCCAGGATTGATGTCCTATTTGAGCAGTTACAGGGTGACAGATGTTTCTTAATGATTGATTTGAGATTCGGGTACCATCAGTTATGGGTTAGGGAAGTTGATATACCCAAGACTTCCTTTAGGACTAGATATGGCCATTATGAGTTCTTAGTGATGTCATTTTGTCTTACTAATGCCCCAACAACTTTTATGGACCTGATGAATCGGGTGTTTAGGCCTTTTCTTGATGTATTTGTGATCGTCTTCATTGATGATATTCTGATTTACTCGTGATCCGAGGCCGAGAAGGAAGGTAATTTTAGAGAAGTATTACAGACTCTACAGGAGAACAAGTTATATGCTAAATTTTCTAAATGTGAGTTTTGGCTAACATTTGTGGCTTTGCTTAGTTACGTAATTACAGCTGAAGGTATAAGAGTGGATAGTCTGAAGATAGAGTCAGTAAAGCCTTGGCCCAGACCCTTGAATCCTACAGAAGTTCGCAGCCTTCTGGGGTTAGCATGTTATTATCGCCAATTTGTGGAAGGTTTCTCTACTATCGCTGCACCATTAACAAAGTTGACTCATAAAGCAGCTAAGTTTCAGTGGACAGAGGCATGTGAGCAAAGTTTTCAGGAATTAGGATGACTTCAGCACCTGTCCTGACTCTTCCAGAGGGTGTCGAGGGTTATGTTGTCTATTGTGATGCTTCGAGAGTTGGGCTAGGTTGTGTTCTGATGCAACACGACAAGGTCATTGCTTATGCCTCTAGACAGTTGAGGAAGCACGAGCAAAATTATCCTACCCATGATCTTGAGTTGGCCGCAGTGGTATTTGCGTTGAAGATTTGGCGCCATTACTTATACAGAGTACATGTTGATATCTTCACAGATCATAAGAGCCTCTAGTATTTGTTTCAGCAGAAGGAGTTGAATTTACGCCAGAGAAAGTGATTAGAATTGCTGAAAGGTTATGACGTTAGCATTCTGTATCATCCGAGCAAGGAAAATGTTGCAGCTGATGCGCTAAGTCAAAAGTCTATGGGTAGCTTGAGTCATATTCAGGTTGATAGGATGGAAATGATGAAGGCTCTACGGCAGTTGGCTGACTTATATATTCGATTACTGGATGCCGAAGATGGGGGTGTTATTGTCAAAAACACAGCAGAATCGTCCTTGGTAGCGGAAGTTAAGCAACAACAATATGATGATGCAGAGTTAGTCTTACTGAGTGACAGTATACCACAAAAGAAGCAGATTCTATTTGATCATGGACCCAATGGAGTTATCAGATACCACTACTGTCTATGTGTTACTAATGTGGGTGAACTACGGGAACAAATTATGAATGAAGCTCATTATTCTCGATATTTAGTACACCCAGGTTCCACAAAGATGTATCGTGACCTGAGGCAGCTATATTGGTGGAATGGCATGAAAAAGGACATCACCGATCTTGCGACTCAATGTCCCAATTGCCAACAAGTAAAGGTTGATCACTAGAGGCCTGGAGGTTTGGTGCAGGATATAGAAATTCCATCCTGGAAGTGGGAGGTGATTAATATATATTTTATTACAAGATTACCTAGAACGAGAAGGAAGCATGATTCTATCTGGGTAATAGTTGATAGATTAACTAAATCAGCTCACTTCTTGCCAGTTAAGACCACATATGCTGCAGAGGATTATGCTAGGCTTTATATACAAGAGATAGTTCGCCTACATGGTGTCCCCTTGTCCATTATTTCTGACAGAGGTGTTCAGTTCACAACAAACTTCTAGAAGTCTTGCCAGAAAGGCTTGAGCACTCAGGTAAGCCTCAGTACCGCATTTCATCCTCAAACAGACGGACAGGCTAAACTCTCCATTCAAATGCTTGAAGACATGTTGCGTGCCTGTGTTTTAGATTTTGGTGGAAGTTGGGATGATCATGTTTCCTTGATTGAGTTTGCCTATAATAACAGCTACCAGGCAAGTATTTAGATGGCTCCATATGAAATTTTATATGGGCGAAAAGGCAAGTCACCAGTGGGCTGGTTTGAACTCAGTGAGGCAGAGTTATTGGGGCTAGACTTAGTGCAGCAAGCTATTGACAAGGTGAAACTTATTATAGATCGACTTTAGACAGCCCAAAGCAGGTAGAAGTCTTATGCAGATGTACACCGTTGAGCGATGGAGTTTGTTGTTAATGATTGGGTCTTCTTGAATGTGTCACCTATGAAAGGCGTTATGCTATTTGGCCAAAAAGGCAAGCTGAGTCCTAGATATGTTGGGCCCTAAAGAATTATCTGCACGATAGAAAAAGTGGCCTATGTGTTGGAGTTGCCACCAGAGTTAGCGGCAGTCCACCCAGTATTTCATGTATCGATGTTGCGAAAGTATATAAGAGACCCAACTCGTGTTATGCCTATCGATGATATCTGCATTTCTGAGGAGATGGCCTACACTGAGGTTCCAGTTGCATTTCTAGACCAGTAGGTCAGGAAACTTCCAACCAAAGAAGTCGCCTCAGTGAAAGTATTATCGCGAAGTAATAACATCGAGGAAGTGACTTGGGAGGCTGAGGAGGAAATGAAGAATAAATATCCTCACTTATTTACGATGTCGATGTGATGTTAAGGTATGTATTTGATACTTATTTTGATGCATATTAAGTGAAATTAATTTTCATTCAGCGACGAATGTACCTAAAGGGGGGAGAATATAACACCCCAAAATTTTTTTGGTGATTATATGATGTTTTATGCTAGGTTAGGGAAAGTACGGGTTGTATATTGGTCGTAGGTGTCAAGGGAAATGTGTACGATCAAAAAACCAAAGACTATGTGAAGTTCATAAGTAAGGGTCAATTTTAAATGACCATATCTCTGAATATATAATAAATTAGGAGCCTCACGACCTATCAAATTAAAGGTCTTTGAGTCTAGTTTTCATAACATCAAACTGCTTGTCAATCGGATTTCGGAGTAAAATGTTTTGGGCATTTTACCAAACCATCATGAGCGGTGATGCGGGCATGACGCCCTAGCGCCTCCACCGCCCTATTTACTTAAAATCTGATTTTTCCCTTGTAGAAAACATTTCCAGCTAAATCTAAATCGACCAGCTTGCTAAGGAATCCATTTCTCTCTCAATTCCAGCAGCTAGGACAAAGAAAGTCAAGGAGGAACATCAAGAAAAGTTAAAGAAAATCACAAGATGAGTTGAGATTACCTGCCAAGTATGTTAGGGGCTTTTGGAGCTCGTTTTGGCAAGGTTTTGAAGAAGTTTTTCTGCGTTTCAAAATCTATTTGGACTGCCAATATATCCATCTTTGCGTAGGTGTTGAAATCAGGAGGAAAGGTAAGGATTTCCCCCCTTTTAAACCTCTCAAATTGCAAAGCGAAAATATGGAAATTGGTAGCTAAGTGAGCTGCCGATGGACTGTTTCTTGTCTGAGTTTGACTCGTTTTCCTCAGGATTTTTGGTTGTTTCATTATATGGAATTATACTTCATGTTGAGGGGTACAATCATAGAAAAACTAAGGTAAAATTTCCTGTATTTTCTCCCTCAAAAGTTAGTGAAAATTAGTTTAGAAAATGGCTAAATGTTGTTGATGTTGCCGTGTGTTGTTGTTGCTATTTTGACTTCCTCTGGTTAGTTATGCTGGATGCATTTTTTTGGTATAGATTAAGCTTGTTGTTGGCCTATAAAACCACTGGATTAAGGAGGTTGAAGGCTGATCATTGAGAGAGGAAATCGGCTAGGAAAAAGTTCATCGGAGAAACGTATGTAAGGCGCCCCGTCTATCATTCTTTTAAGCACGATTCGTGTGTTGTGAATCGAATGAGACAGAAACCTATTTAAAAGTCTTGAGGCAGTATGTTAAGCTTCATGTATGATTTAAATTCCCATCTTTTATTGAGGATAAATGTTAAGATTATGCCTAGCCGAAGTGAGACACCTAAAGTGTGATATTGTGTTGATTGTTGTCATAGTTGTACACTGAGTTGGAGACCCCTCATTGTGGGCATTGTTAGCTGGTCCTTACTTTTTGTCATTTGTATATATATGTGATGTTAAATGTGTTTAAAGGTATGGTTGCTAACTTAAATTGGTGAAAGAGCCGAGATGATGACGTGTAAACGATTTTAAGCCACGTAAAGACGTCGCAAGCTATTGAGGGTAAATGAGCTTACCAAATTAGGATTACCTGGTTATGTTTGTCCTTTATCTTATGTGTATGTTATGAAATATGTAAGGCCAAGGGGAGATTTCATAAACCCATTTCCTTAAGCCGAACGACATGCTAGCGAGTTTCTGAGCTCTAATGTCCCTTGGTGACGATCTATAAATGTTGTTGAAACTCTTAGGATATCCGTAGTTCCTTATGATTTATACAAGTTTTTAATACATGAATTTAAGTTCTATTTTCTATCTTTACATGTTATATGCACTCAGTTCCAGTTATGCATTACGAAGGAGGCCTATGCAGGCCACATGTTTAGTATTCGTCATTTCTATGTTGTATGTATTGAGATGGTCCAGTATAAGCCGTATCGGCTCCATTTATGATTTTTTATAAGCTTTATTGATTTTACCCTGGTGTGGTACACCGACTGGAGGTCTTGTTATTTTACCCCGGCGTGGTACATCGGCTGGATGAAGTTTACCCCGATATGGTACACCGGTTGGAGGCATTTGTATTTTTACCCCGATATGGTACACCGGATGGAGGCCTTTTTATTTTTAGCTTGGTGTTGTACACTGGCTGGACGGATTGTATATAGATGTTATGGTTGGCTTTCTGTTGGCATGTTTGTTATAGTCTTTGTTGAGCATTAGATGGTTGCATTTACACTTCGATAATGAGTTATTGTCATGTTTCTGTTTTCAGAATTTTAGGTTGTTACTACTCCTTATTTCTGGCCTAGTTATCATTTTTATCTTACATGTTTACACTTTTCATCCTTACATACCATTATATTTCATTCGTACTGACGTCCCTTCATCTTAGGACCCTTCCTGCAATCATGCTACAGGTACAGGGCGACGCTCAGATCATCAAACGTAGTAGGAGCTAGACTTCAGCAGAATAGTGGTATGCTCCTCTCTTCCACGAGCCATGTCCTAGTTTGGACTACTTTCAGTTTTGTGTACAACATGGGTAGGCCGGGGCCCTATCCCGTGCATTTCAGTTTGTTTACTCTGTTGGGGCTGAGGTGGACTGGTTTGTATAATAGTGTCAGTTCTGTAGTCATATCGATTTTTCATGTCCTTGCTTAGCTTTATTGCCTTGTCGGCTTTCCAGGTTGCATATTTATAATTGTCAAGGAATTATTGGCCCAGTATTTATCTTGGTTGGTTGTGAAAGGTGCCTTGGTCAGCCTTATTATTACATTTATAGATGCTATATAGCCGGCTTCTCGATTGAGCATGAATCGAGTGCCAGTTGCACCCTACCCTAGTTTTGAGGCATGACAAGATTGACTCGGGTACAAAGTATATGGCCCGGGTGGAGGACATGAAGGACCAATTCTCCTGGATAGCTCCAATCCTCGCTGCTAATACACCTTTGTGGGCATCCATGGGTGGCAAAATCTCTCGCCATGACTTGACCTTTGAGGCTAAGTTATGGCTAGACTTTATCTGTGGTCGTATCATTCCCTCAAAGAATGAGAAAAGGGTCGGCTTGATAACAACAATTCTCATCGCTTGCATCATGTTTGGAGTCCCCATTAACATTGTGGAGACTGTGGCCAAAAAATGAAAAAGAAGGCACGTCAGGCCAGCACTTCCATGCCATATGCTATCCTCATTTTCTAGCTGTGCTCATAAGCTAGAGTGCCCTTGTTCCCGGAATAAACCCCTGCCGCTGCTTCAGCAGTAATTTCCATAGATTGAAAGAGAGATGTCGAGGCACCCGCAATGAAGAGGAAAAGGCTGCAAGCTTTTGGGTTGGCTGAGGGATCACTTACCCATGGGTCGGATCATTCACCACTATCACGCCCCATCTTGGGGGGGTATGACTAGCGCCTGGTGCCATCCTGACTATACTGGTGCACGCTAACACTCGACTTAAGAAACCAACGAGCTATATCTCGACTTTAAATACAGCCTCCAGCAGACAAGGCCACCTGTAAAGGAAGATAGCTAACAACAACAACATAAAAACAGGGACCCTATGCGGGCCGACAAGGCCACCATGCAGTCTAGTTATAACTGGAACATAAATCAGGCACTAAACTACTCTATGGCCGACAAGGCCAATACTAATAGCTAAATAAGGCCCCACACGGCCATCACATTAGATAAAGCATACACGGGCCCCGCACGGCCATCACATTAGATAAAGCATACACGGGCCTGACACGGCGAACGACAAACTAACCACAGGGAATATACAATAGTCTACATGCCTCTAGGAATGGAATAATGGCTGGGACAGGGCCCCGACCAACCCCAAAGCTATACATCAAAAGTAAACCTAGTCTAACTTTCAAATCCGGAGAAAAGGAGCTGAATAAACTGCTGACCTCAGCTGAAGTCTAGGAAAGTCCCAAACCATGCCTATCTGCACCGGCAGGCAAGTAATGTAGTGCCTTAAGTGGGCATCAGAACAACATGTACCGAATATGTAAGGTAGAAAGATAATAACTAACTAAAAGCTTGTAAAATTGTAGTAATCAAAGAAGAGAGTGAGAGTTTAACCTAAATACGTTCCCCGTCTGAAATATTTAAACAACAAGTCTACCTTTATGTAAACAAGAACCTAACTGAGCCCCCATAAGCCTGGAAGGTACAAACAACATAGAAAAACCTACCTAGGCCCCTATAAGCCTCGGTGGTACGAACAAGGTATACTTCTACTGCTTGGCTACAAAAAACTAAGCGAAAGCTATAACTCTTGGTTACTCTTTCTCTTAATACACGTCTAAGCCTAATAGGCTGCGGTAGCTCTATCTGTGTATGAACTGTCTGGCTGTGTAACTGGACCCCGACCCTTGGCTCGACCATGGGTCATAATGTAACCGCTGATAGCTGCACCCCGGGCCTTGGCTCGACTATGGGTCATAATGCAACTGTTGTATCTTGATCTGGAGTCTTGGCTCGATATGGGTCATGCTATGATTGTTGTAACTGGGCCCAGAGCTTTGGCTCGACTATGATTTGTAAAATAATATCTGATAACTATACCCCGAGCCTTGGCTCGATTGTGTGTCATAATGGAATTGCTGTGATTGGGCCCCAAGATTTGGATCGACTATACGCCATAATGTAAGCTCTGAAACTGGATATGGTAGTCACGGTCTCACTCTTGTCCCTTGGACATCATACTACTCTTGTGAATATAACTCTATAGGAAACAAGATTCAAACCCTAAATATGTTACACAACAAGCGCACTAACTAGGGTTAATTTTGACTAGAGTTACTAATCATCATTACTAACTCAATTCAATTCACAACAGCAAACCCCTATAGTTGTATTCTGAGATACGACAGGCATATGTGTCATACTAACTTTAGGATGAACATAACTTTCCGAAGGAATAGCCTTACATACCTGGATTGCTTACTTCTAATTATATGGCAAATTTTAACCCGTATTCAAAAGCCCTTTCCAACTGTAACCGTGTTACTAGGAGAATAAGACTAGTTTCAGTACTAAAATCGCAAAAACTATAACTTTTAATACTACTATTAAATATACTTTAACTTATCAAAAAAGAGCCAAAAATGTATGATTTCCCGAGCGTTCAGAAGGGAGAAATGCTTATTTAAAGCCTGTGACCGTATAGAAGTTAGTTTAGAGCAATTCCGACAGCTTTGACTCGGCGGGATATCGATTTGCCGGGCGAATTTTGCGAAAATAACTCCGTATTTATGCTCCCTACAGCCTTAAACTTCGACACCCAAAGTTTATTTGAATTTGGAAGGCGTTCCGTAGTGTAAACCTACGAAAACTACTTGATTCCCTCGCCTCACACTCTCTCTGGCCGAATTGAGAATTGGAAAATAACTTTGAAATTAAACTAAGGACTATATATATAGAATAGCCTGGTGGCAGGGGGTGTCCCGCTCCACCCATCGCATAGCCCTTACCCCTGCGTCGCGCCCCTCAATGCGCCAAGGGGCTGGCGCGCAGAGCTGCCCAAAGCGCCAGGGTGCTGACGCTTTGCGTTGGCCCTTGCAGCCTGGCCTCGTTCAACCCGACTTTCGGGGTTTCCTACACGCGTCGTATATTCCTTATCTAACACAATTCCACGCATTTGTTTATGAGTTACTAACTTTTATGGGGTGTAACATCCTCCCCCCCTTAGGAACATTTGTCCTCGAATGTCTGCTTCAACTCGTAGGAGTTTAACTCTTTTAACTATTATTCTGGAAAAATTTCAGTAGAGTCTCCCCTGTAATATGGACTACCAAAAAACCCTAAAACGCAGAAAAGTCCAACACAGGCATAACACATGACACTATAGCAACTCTTGCACAACAGAATGGCAGCTAACTGAATAGTATCAATAACATAAATCATAAACAACAGCTGAATCACCGACCCCACCTTAACTGCATAATCAAAACTAATCCTAGAACAGCTGAGGATATCTGGATCTCATGTCGTCCTCAGTTTCCCAGGTCATCTCTTCTCTATTTTGTTTCTCCACAATACCTTAACCGAGGTGACATCTTTGGTCCTTAACCTATGAACCTACCAATCTAGTATGGCCACTGGAACCTCTTCGTAGGCTAACTCTTCGGTAACCTGAATGTCCTTAATTGATACAACACGGAATGGATCCCCTATACACTTTTGCAGCATAGATGCATGAAAGGCTGGGTGAATAGATTCTAAATCTAAAGGCAAATCTAACTCATATGCCACCTGGCCTATTCTCAGGAGGATCTGATATGGCCCAATAAGTCTTGGGCTAAGCTTATGTTTCCTTCCAAATCTTATTACACCCTTCATCAGCAATACCTTGAGGAATACCCAGTCGCCAACATCAAATTATAATTCTCTACCACAGACATCGGAATAGGAATTTTGATGACTCTCGGCTGTCAACAAGCGTTCTCTAATAAGTTTTACCTTTTCCTCTGATTGGTGGATCATGCCTGGCCCAATTATTGTGATTCTCCTACATCGAACCAACCAACTGGGGACCTAAACTTTCGCCCATATAAAGCCTCATACGGTGCCATCTAAATTGCCGAGTGATAACTATTATTGTAAGCAAACTCAATAAGGGGTAAATGTTCATCCCAGCTACCCCCAAAGTCTAGCACGCACGCCAGTAGCATATCCTCAAGTGTCAGAATTATACGTTCTGCCTGCCCGTCTGTTTGAGGATGGAATGCTGTACTCAAATTGACCTTTGTTCCCAAACCCTTCTGGAATGACTGCCAGAATCTAGCTGTAAAGTGTTCCTCTGTCAGAAATAATAGATATTGGAAATCCTTGTAGTATAACTATTTCTTTAATGTAAAACTCGTCATAGTCCTTGCTGAAAAAGTAGTCTTGACTAGCAGGAAATGAGCTGGATAAAGAGAATAATGAGAGTAGTGTACCTCTGCCATAATATGCTGGCGAAGTCCTGCTACATCCGGGACGCAGATGCGACCTCTTTATCTCAAAACTCCATCTCTGACTATCTCAAAAACAGATACTTCACCTTACTGAACTTTATCTCTTAGATGTGCTAAGTGAGAATCTTCATATTACCGCTCTTTTACCTTTACTACCAGGGACGACACTACTGTATTCTGAATTATGGCTCCATTATCCTCTGTATCAACTACCCAAACCGCTAAACTGGCTAGCCAGTGCAACTCTAGGGCCATTTCCCGTTATTTTGGCCTTAGATATGCCAAACTGCCCATAGATCGGTGGCTAAGAGCATATGCCACAATATTAGCTTTCCTTGGGTGATACAAAATGTTCACATCATAATCTTTCAACAATTCTAACCAATGGCATTGTCGCAAATTCAGCTCTTTCTGTATGAAAATGTACTGAAGACTTTTGTGATCAGTAAAAATATCTACATATACCCCATATAAGTAATGTCTCCATATCATTAAAGCATGAACCACTAAAGCTAACTCCATATCATGGGTGGGATAGTTGTTCTCATGTTTTCTTAGCTGCCTCGAAGCATAAGCAATTACATTGCCATGCTGCATTAGCACACATCCTAACCCAACACCTGAAGCATCATAATACACCGCATAACCCTCTGAACCTTCTGGCCAAACTAACACCGGTGCTGATCTTAATCTGTTTTTCAATTCCTGGAAAATCTGCTCATAGGATTCGGTCCATTGAAACTTGACTGCTTTCTAAGTCAATTTAGTCAACAGTGCTGACAGGGTAGAAAACTCTTCCACAAACCTTCTGTAATATCTGGCTAACCCCATGAAACTGTGAACCTTTGTTGGGGTAGTGGGTTTAGGCCATGTTTTCACCGCCTCAAGTGTCTATTAATTGACCTGCATACCGGCCTCTAATACAATGTGGCCTAAGAAAGCTAAAGAATTCAACCAGAACTCGCATTTAGAAAACTTTGCGTATAGCTGGAGGTCTCTAAGGATCTGGAGTACTGTTCGTAAATGACATTTATGCTCTGCTTCTGAGCAGGAATAGACTAAAAAATCATCAATGAACACTATTACAAATAGGTCCAAATACGGCCAGAAGATGCTATTCATTAGGTCCATGAACACTGCTGGCGCATTGGCCAATCCGAAGGACATAACAAGAGACTCAAAGCAACCATACCTGGTCCTGAAAGCTGTCTTCGGGATATCTTCCTCCAGAACTTGAACCTATTGGTACCCGAATCTCAAATCAATTTTTGAAAAGTATTTCTCCCCTTGCAGTTGATCAAACAAATCATCAATTCTTGGAAGAGGATATTTATTCTTAACATTAACTTTATTCAGTTGCCGATAATCTATGCACATGCGTAGGGAACAATCTTTTTTTCATACAAACAGGACTGGTGCACCCCACGGTGACGTATTGGGTCTGATGAAACCTTTATCTAACAAATCTTTCAACTGTTCTTTTAATTATTTTAATTTAGCAGGGGCCATTAAGTACGGGGGAATAGATATGGGTTGAGTATCCTATAGCAAATCTAAGGAGAAATATATTTTCCACTTTGGGGGAATACTGGGATGTTCAACTGGAAACACGTCCTCATTGACAACTGAGATAGACTGGAGAGTCATGGATTCGGTTTTCATATCCCAGACCCTGATAATATGGTAAATAAAACCCTTTGCTATTAATTTTTTTTCTCGAAGATAGGATATAAACTTATCTTTTGGCGTAGCTGAATTACTTCTCCACTCTCGTACTACCTCTCCCGGGAAATGAAATCGAACTATTCTGGTTAAACATTCTAAAGTAGCATAACATTGCACCAGCCAAGTCATACCCATAATCACATCAAAATCAATCCTTTCTAGTTCTACTAGATCTACTGAGGTCTGACGACCAATGACCTCTACTATACAACCCCAGTAAATTCTTCTCGTAATAATAGGGTTACCAACAGGGGTAGATACAGAAAAGGGTCACTGAAGCAATTCTGATACTATATCAAACTTTCGGGCTACTAACAGAGTAACATACGACAAGGTGGACCCAAGATCTATCAAAGCTTAAACTGAGTGAGAACAGACATCTAAAATACCTGTCACAACATCTAGCGATGACTTTGACTCCTATCGCCCTAGCAATGCATATGTACAATCCTGACCGCTGCCTGAACCAGATGCCCCTGATCTACCTCGGCCTCTGCCAGCTGGAGCTGAGGGCCTATGCCCTGCAGAAGGTGCTGGGGTATACAATCCTACTGAGGATCTATTCTGCTGGTCCTAACCTCACTGGCGTCTAGTCGGGAGGTCTGTCATCATATGTCCCTTCTGCCCGCGGGAATAACAAGCGTTGGAACCATACCTGCATCTCCCTAGGTGTAACCTATGACAGGTACTAAATCCTGGTACTGCCGGCTCTGTCTGATCTGGCCCCCATTGTGAGCCTGACGCCCGTGAACTTTCATCGGGGCCTAGCTACCTCCGACGATCTGAACCGTTGTGTGACTACTACTTAAATGGGGGCCTGGGTGGCCTACCTAAAAAAGGGGCCTGGGTCCACCCTAAAAGTCTGCCTGAAAATTTGTGGGTCTTGCCTTCCAGCCCTGCTCCTGACCCAATCTCTCTATGACATAGGGACGTTGTCTAACATCTTCTATATTCTGATAAAAGTCATGGATCCGTGAAATGTCCATGTCCTCTCGCAAGGAGGCTGTAATACAAGATTCTATATATTGTGGCATAAGTCCCATGATAAATCGGTGCACCCTGGCTAGCATAGTGTCCACAAACGAGGGTGCATACCTGGCTAAGGAGTCAAATCTCAGTGCATACTCCCTGACTCTCATTCTACCCTACTCAAGATGCAAAAACTGCTCTACTCTAGTCTGCCGGACCTCTCTAGGCAGATAATGGTCTATGAAAGCCTTAGAAAAGACGGGCCATGTAAGTGGAGTTGCATCTCTGCCTCGGGATCTTTCCCAACTCTCATACCATAAAATTGCTACATCTCGTAATCTTAATACTGCTAGCTCAACTGATACGGTGGACGAGGCATGCATGACCCTGAATATTCTCTGCAGCATATCTATAAAGTTCTGAAGGTCCTTTCTATAATCTATCCCTGTAAAATGAGGTGGACTCAAGGCCAAAAACTCACGAACTCTTTACTACTGGGCCCCTCAGTGGGCTCAATGGCAACTGCTACTACCGGCTGAGGCTGACGCTAGGCAGCCATCATTTGTACCAACATATAAAATGCACCCTCGAGATCCTGATCTAATTACATAGGAATAACTGGGGGTGGTAATGGTATATCTGCTGTCCTAGCAGGCTCTGAATGTGATGATGAATTTTGGGGAGATCGAGCTGGTGTCTCCCCATCGCCCTCAGACCGGGCTGACTCTACTTGGGGCCCCGTACTGGTGCCCTCTCCTGCTTCTACATCCAGCTCTCAACCAGCCATGGTCTGCCGTGTTTCCGACATTTCTCTGTAAATAAATAGGATAACATAAGCTCAGGAAGTCACCCTATACAACACAGCTCTATAGCATGACTGGAGGAGAAAACAAGTAACCACTCTATTATGCCTTGCATCCTCCTGCCTATTGAACGTGATGCACAACGCATCCATTGAAAAAACTCTACTTGGCATGGCTTGCAGACTCCCTGGGATGCGACCTGCTCTAATACCAAGTTTGTCATGCCCCACCTTGGGGGTATGACTGGCGCCTGTTGACACACTAGATCTGAACCAACTCTGACTATACTGGTGCACTACTAGTGCACGCTAACACTAAACTCAAGAAACCAATGAGCTATATCTTTGTTGTAAATAGAGCCTCCACCCAACAAGGCAACCTGTAAAGGAAGACAGTTAACCACAATAACATAACAATAGGGACCCTATGCGGGCCGACAAGGCCACCATGCTGTCTAGTTATAACTGGATTATAAATCAGGCACTAAACTACTCTATGGCCGACAAGGCCGCTACTAATACCTAAACAAGGCCCCATACAACTATCAAAGGAGATAAAGCATACACGGGCCCCACACAGCCAATGGAAAATTAACCACAAGGAATGTACAATAGTCTGCAAGCCTCTAGGAATTGTATAATGGCCAGGACAGGGCCCCGACCTACCCCAAAGCTATACATCAAAAGTAAACCTAGTTTAACTTTCAACTCTAGAGGGAAGGAGCTGAATAAACTGCTGACCTCAGCTGAAGGCTAGGAACATCCCAAACCACATCTATTTGTACCTGCAGGCAAGTAATGCAGCGCCTTGAGTGGGTGTTAGTACAACATGTACCGAATATGTAAGGCAAAAAGAGAATAACTGAGTTAAAGCTGGTAAAACTGTAGTAATCAAAGAAGAGAGTGAGAAGTTAACCCGAACACCTTCCCCGTCTGTAATATTTAAACAACAAGTCTACCTATATGCAAACAAGAACCTAACCGGGCCCTCATAAGCCTGGATGGTACAAAATACACAGAAAAACCTACTTGGGCCCCCATAAGCCTCGGCAGGTACAAACAAGGTATACTTCTACTGCTTGTCTACTAAAAACTAAGAGCGAACTATAACTCTAGGTTACTCGTTCTCCGAATACATGTTTAAGCCTAATAGGCTACGGTGGCTGTATCTGTGTCTAAACTGTCTGGCTGTGTGACTGGACCTTGAGCCTTGGCTCGACTATGGGTCATAATGTAACCACTGATAGCTGGACCCCAGGCCTTGGCCCGACTATGGGTCATAATGCAACTACTGTATCTAGATCCCAAGCCTTTGCTCGACTATGGATCATGCTATAAATTCTGTAACTAGGCCACAAGATTTGGCTCAACTATGGGCTATAACGTAATCTCTGATAACTAGACCTCGGGCCTTGGTCAAACTGTGGGTCATAATGGAACTACTGTGACTGGGCCCCGAGCCTTGGCTCGACTATGGGCCATATGTAAGACTTGAAAGTGGATATGATCCTCACGGCCTATCTCTTGTCCCTTGGACATCATACTACTCTTGTGAATATAACCCTATAGGAAACAACATTCAAACCCCAAATACGATACACAACAAGCGCACTGACTAGGGTTAATTCTAAAAAGAGTTACTAATCATCGTTACTAACTCAATTCAATTCATAACAGGGAACCCCAATAGGGGTATTCTGAGATACTACAAGCATACGTGTCGTACTAACTTTAAGATGAACTTAACTTGCCAAAGGATTAGCCTTACATACTAGGATTGCTGACTTCTGTTTAACTGGCAAGTTTCAATCTGTATTCAACAGCCCTTTCCAACTGCAATCATGTTACTGGGAGAATAAGACTAGTTTTAGTACTAAATTCGGTGAAAATGATAACTTTTAATACAAATATTAACTATACTTTAACTTATAAAAACATAGCTAAAAACATATAATTTCCTGAGCATTCAGAAGAAAGAAATTCTTACTTAAATCCTGTGACTTTATAGAAGTAACTTTGTAGCAATTCTCACAACTTTGACTCAGCGGGATATCGATTCGCCAGGTGAATTTCACGAAAATAACTAAGTAGTAATGCTCCCTATGGCCTTAAACTTCTATACCCGAAGTTAATTTGAATTTGGACGGCGTTCCGTAGTGTAAACCGACTAAAACTACTTGATTCACTCGCCTCACACTCTCTCTGACCGAATTGAGAATTGGAAAATAACTTTGAAATTGAACTAAGCACTATATATATAGAATAGGGTGGTGGCAAGGGGGAACCCCACGCCACCCATCGTACTACCCTCACCCCCACATCGCGCCCCTCAACGCAGCAAGGGGCTGGCGCGGCGCGCAGCCCAAAGCGCCAGAGTGCTGGCGCGTCGTGCTGGCCCTTGCGGCCTGGCTTCGTTCGACCCGACTTCTGGGGTTTCCTACACGCATCATATAATCCTTATTTAACACAATTCTGTGCGTACCTTTATGAGTTACTAACTTTAACGGGGTGTAACAACAACACGCCCCGAATTTGAACATGCCCTAACACGAAGTGTCAGGCCAAGCTTCGGGCAACATGCCTCCTCGGGGAGCATCTCCCCCTCCTCTATCCTCCCAACTAAGTCATCCCCATATACTTTTTAAAATGACCAACCTCACTAGAGACAACTCCAAATATTCGCTAAGAGTCTCCCCGCATTCATTTGCTCAAACAATTAAGAAGGAGGTCAAATCTTTATATATGAGTGTCACTACACTATGCAATAGGGTGGATGCAGTTGAGCGGGCTATCACCTCTCTTTGATCTTGTAATACACTGGAAGTGCCCAAGACTAGAACCGGGATGTTAATATGAAAAGTAGTAGAATATGGAAAATATTCACAGAACAGGTCATGGAACGGATCGTTGGTGCCACCAAGGACCCGTTGGATTATTCTATGGTAGGGTACTACAGGTTCAAAGTTGGAAATAATGGGTCAAGAAACAACACATGGCTTGATGTAACGAGTCTTTGGTTTTGGTTGTGGTGAGACTGGTCCTTGGCCAAGGAAGAAGTGATGAGTCATAGAACGATCCGTTGCAGGTAACAATGTGTCATTGTCAAAAACCGTGGGAGAATGTCCAGATTTGGGGCAGTGGTGAAGACGACTGGCAGCAATGAGTCGTTGGAGCTAGCAATGACCCATTCTATACGGTCTTGGTGAGGAATCAGAGACCTAAATTCAGGGAGTAGCAATGAGTGGTAATGACAGACCGTAGGATCTAACGACGAATCATTCTGTCGTCCTTTGTCACTGGCAGTTCAATTTTTCCAGGAAATTCATTAAGGTTATTTAAATCATTCCTAAGTCATAAGGTCCTTAACTACGTTGTTTAAGGCTCGAAATGAAGTGTTTTCTGAAGGGTTAAGCTCTCCTAGGCTCATTCACATCCATGCATGCAAATTGAAGGCTTAGGAAGAGATCAAGTGTAGGTTTTTCTTCAAGTTTTCTCCAATCTTCTTTGGGAAATCAGAAAAGTGGTAGAACCAGATCCTATCAGGTATGTAGGGTTATGAATAGGTGAATTTTTTCACACCCATGCCCAATACCTCTCTAAATTATGAAAATTCGTATGTTGATTCTATGGGGTTTTAACCTAATGCATGAAATTCCTATTTCTCTATATGAGTATGGTCTAAATGGTTTTTCACTATTGATTTATGAATCATGGGCAAGTTTTACGTTGTTTTCCATTAAAATTATATTTCAAGTTTTATAAATTAAAATGCCCATTTATGAGAAGTTCATGAAAGTTGAGATTTATAGTGAATGGTTAAGTATCATGAGATATTATTGATGAAAAGCCTGTTTTGAAGTTACCCATTTTTATAATCATGTTTTTTTTTCCATCGATTCTTTAATAATGGACCACCCTTTCTTTGAACAGTGTCAATCATCGAACTTGAAGATTTGAATTGAGTGCCATTTTATGAGTAACTGAGAACAAAAGAGAGGGATATGGAAAGAAAGAAGTAATGAAAGAGGAAGTCATTGCTAGGTGGGTAACCCCGAGAGTAACTTTTGTTTAATTATAATTGAAGAGATAATGAAATTGTGGGGGGGGGGGGTATAAAAAATTCGACTGCGTCATTCAAGTGAGTGAGTATTTTCAAGTATGTCAAAGTAATGGAAAATTTCCACATTTTCAAGTATGTTTTATGATTTTATGAATTAAGCTTACCACATGGTTTTGGAGCGAAGACCCCCAATTATTTTAAGTTTGTGGTATGATTTGAGCTAAAGCTTCTCATATATGATTTCAGATTTGAGATGTATTTGATTATTGAGTTTCGTCCATAGAAAATGCTGGGCTTCATTGAAAAATGATGGAGAGCATATGTATATTTTTGGGAGTAGTTTCTAGCACCGAGTAGTCTGAGGGTCGATCACCCTATGCCTCAGAACTACGCGCCAACGTAGGTTTTTACATATTTATATATATATACTTTACGACCTCCCTCGTGAGCTATCCCCTACCCCGATCGGGCCTCGAGCTTGATATCGATATCATGGTATCTTCCTTAGCCCTGGGAAAGCTTTGGACGGCTCTACCCACTTGAGTGTGATAGTTGGGACCACGTAATCTCTATCGTGGTATGTCGGTTATATGATGAGTCTCCCAATGTTCATCATGATTTAAGTTATGCATCTTTATCACTCATGATATATATATTTTCTAATATAGGTTTAACTCAATGTTCAGTTTTATTTATGATTATCAGATTTTAGCTTTGGGTCAATCGATCAAGTTATAATGTTAAGTTATGTGCAGATCATGATTTCAAAAAATAGCATGCAAGACTTACTCTTAGTTTCTTTTTTCTTTATGTTTTATAGCATGCATGTTTTAAATGATATTACTTAATTAAGCAGTTTTACTTACCTTGCATACTCGATACATCCACGTACTGACTGCATACTCTATGTTATATCATTTTATGATACATGCCCCAATCTTTAGGCTCAGCCCTGTCATTAGCCAGTTCCAGAGTTAGCTTCCAGCTTAGTGGTGAGTCCTCATCATCCGAGGACCATTTGCTTTTAGAGATTGATGTCCTTTTAGTTTTAAAAATTTTCAGGTTAGTTTGGGGTGTTGTCCTATCAACCCATCAATTATGTAGAGGCTTTCAGACAGTTCGTAGTAATTAGCCCGTTATGTATTATGTGAATTTCGGTTAAGATTATTCTATGCTTAAACTTCTGCCATGTTTATTATGTTAAGTCTTCCGCTTTATTGATTGAGTTAGATATATGTACATGCCATGGATCGACTTGGAGTCTCTCGGGGTTCCTTGTCCCGTGCCTCAATCTGGGCCTATGTTCGGGTCGTGAAAAACTTTTTATCAGAGAAATAGGTTTGAAGTGTCCTAGGGTGTCCGAAAGTTTCACTAAGTAGAGTCTTTTACATGGGTGTGAAGCTTACAAAACTTATAACAAAGAGGCTACGAGACATTTAGATAATGTTCCCTTCTTTCATGATCTATGTCATGCAATGAAATGTCTCCCTATCCTTCTAACTTATGTTATTTGTGATTGCAGAATCTTGGCACCCCGCAGAGTTAATGGTAGAAGGAATAAAAATGGAATTGGCCACGAGGATGAAAATGTAGACGGGCACCAGCAAGCCCTACTAGTTTAGGAGCATCATGCACCAGAGCCGGTTGCCCATGCTAAATTTCGGGCAGCCATTCAGATGCTAGCACAGGTGTTGACCGCCCTGGTAAACTAGCAGGCAGTGGTGCATGTCCTGCAGAATAGGAATGTGGTGGCAACTCGAGTTAGAGATTTCTTGAGGATGAACCCACTAGAGTTTCATGGGTCAAAAGTGGACGAGGATCCACATGAGTTTATCGACGAGATTGTAAAGATCACCTAGGTCATGGGGGTGAATGGAGTTGAGTGTGCTGAGTTGGCCTCATATCAGTTGAAGGGGCTCACAGACATTTGGTTTAGACAGTGGAAAGATAGTAGGGCATCCAGAGCAGGCCCTATCAGTTAGGAGGAGTTCCACGTTGCTTTTCTAGATTGATTTTTCCCTCGTGAGATGAGAGAGTTGTAAGCAGCTGAGTTCATGAATCTTAAGCAGGGGAAGAGGACGGTGCAGGAATATACCCTTGAGTTCACTCATCTGTGTAAGTATGCCCCAGAGTTAGTGGTTGATTAGAGGTCGCGAGTGAGCAGGTTTGCTCATGGGGCGGCGGACTATCTAAACAAGGATTGCAGGACCTCTATGCTCCATCAGGATATGGATTTACATTGGATAGTATTATACGTCCAGTATACGGGGCATATGAGGGAGAGAGAGGCCAAGAGGGTCAGGACTGATAGTTATAGATTCTCTAAGCCAAGGCTAGGTAGTTGGAACCGACAGAAGGCCCACCAAAGATCTGTAGCCCTAGCATCTTCAGCGATGAGTGTGCCATCTAGACGTAAGCGCGATCAGAGAGGGAGAGCATTAGGCTGGAGGGGTAAGAGCATCAGGCCGTGGATTCTAGTATCTTGGTTTGCGGAAGGTGTAGTCGAGGGCACATGGGTCAGTCCTTGGCAGGTCTAGGTGCTTGCTTCGGGTGTGGGAATCCCGGTCATATACTCATATATTTCCCAGCAGCTAGACATAGCCATGATAGTGGCTGAGGCCCAGTTTTTGATTCAGCAACTCCACCTGCATGCCAAGCTCAACAGGTGGCATCTACTAGCACATGTGGCGGTCAGCGCCAAAACAGATTCTATGCTTTAGCATCTCACCAGGAACATGAGTTCTCCCCATATATAGTCACTAGTATGTTATGAGTTTTCCATCTTGATGTGTATGCTTTGTTAGATCCAGGGGCTAACTTGTCTTTTATGACACCTTATGTGGCTAGTAGTTTCAGAGTTAGTCCCGAATTCTTATCAGAACCCTTCTCAGTCTCTACTCAAGTGGACGACTCAATTGTAGCTAGACTGGTGTATAGAGGATGTCTGGTCGCAGTCCTTCAGAAAATCACCTCAACAGATCTAGTATAGTTAGCCATAACCGATTTTTATGTTATCGTCGGCATGGATTGTCTATTTGCATGTTATGCCTCCGTTAATTGTAGAACTCGGGTAGTAGAGTTTAGATTTTCGGGTGAGCCAGTCATAGAGTGGAACGATAGTTCAGCTATGCCTATAGGTCATTTCATTTGTTATCTTAAGGCCAGAAAGATTATCTACAATGGTTGTATATACCATCTAGTTAGGGTTAAGGATGCGACACATGAAACCCCGACTATCCAGTCAGTCCCAGTTGTGTGTGAGTAACCAAAAGTCTTTCCAGATGATATACCTGGAGTCCCTCGCAAGCGGGAGATTGATTTTGGTCTTGACTTTCTTCTCGATATGCAGCCTATATCTATTCCACTTTATACAATGGCCCCAGCGGAGTTAAAGGAGTTGATGGAGCAGTTGAAGGACCTTTTAGATAAAGGTTTCATTAGACCTAGCAAGTCTCCATGGGGTGCACCAGTTCTGTTTGTCCAAAAGAAAGATAGTTCTCTTCGTATGTGTATTGATTATCGGTAATTGAACAAGGTCACCATCCAGAACAAGTATCCTCTACCCAGGTTTGATGATTTGTTTGACCAGCGTCAAGGTGTCAAATGTTTTTAAAAGATAGACCTCAGGTCCGGATACCATCAGCTTAGGGCGCGGGAGAGTGACATCCCGAAGATAGCCTTCAGGATGTAGTATGGTCATTTTGAGTTTATAATTATGACTTTTGGACTAATGAATGCTCTTGCATCTTTTATGGACTTGATGAATAGGGTGTTCAAGCCATACTTGGATATGTTGGTGATCGTGTTTATTGATCACATCCTAATTTACTCTCAGAGCGAGGAGGAACAAGCCACTCATTTGTGGGTGGTGGTACAGAGTTTCAAGGATCGCCAACTATATGCTAAATTCAACAAGTGTTAGTTTTGGTTGAATTCAGTGGCATTTTTTGGCCACGTGGTATCAAGTTAGGGCATAAAGGTGGACTCTAAGAAAATAGAAGTAGTGAAGAACTTTCCTAGACCGGTGAATCCTTCAGATATCTGGAGCTTTTTGGGCTTAGCTGGCTACTATCAGAGATTTGTTGAGGGTTTTTCATCTATTGTAGTTCCATTGACCAAATTGACCCAAAAGAAAGTGAAATTCCAATGGTCAGAGGCTTGTGAAAGGAGCTTCTAGGAGTTGAAGACTCGCCTTACTTCAGCACCGGTGTTAACCCTACCCGAGGGTACTAATGGGTTTTTGGCATATTGCGATGCTTTGAGAATCAGACTTGGTTGGGTATTGATGCAGCACGGTAAGGTTATAACATATGCTTCCATACAACTGAAAGTTCATGAGAAGAATTACCCGACCCACGATCTTGATTTGGCGGTAGTGGTATTCGCCTTGAAGACATGGAGACATTATTTGTATGGGGTCCATGAAGATGTGTCTACAGATGATAAGAGTCTACAATATGTGTTAACCCAGAAGGATCTAAATCTATAGCAAAGAAGGTGGTTGGAGCTACTTAATGATTATGACATGAGTGTCCTTTACCATCCAAGGCAAGGCTAATGTAGTAGAAGACGCACTTAGTAGACTCTCTATGGAGAGTGTGGCCCATGTGGATGACGGGAGAAAGGAGCTAGTGAAGGATGTGCATCGACTTGCAAGGTTGGATGTTCGGTTGGTTAACTTGACCAATGGCGGTGTTATTTTTCAGAATGAATCAGAATCCTCCTTGGTGACTGATGAAAAAGCTAGAGAAGAAGAGCACCCTATTTTGGTAAAGTTAATGGAGGCCATGCAGAATCAGATGTTAGAGGTCTTCTCCAAAGGGGGAGATGGTGTGCTTTAGTACCAGGGTCACTTATGTGTTCCGGACATTGATGATTTGAGAAATTGGGTGTTTTATGAGGCTCGCGGTTCCAGATTTTCAATCCATCCAGGTGCCACCAAGATGTATTGGTGGAATGGCATGACGAAAGACATTGCAGAATTTATAGCTAAGTGCCCAAATTGTCAACAAGTGAAGGTTGAGTCCCAAAGACTGGGAGGTATGCTTCAGGACATCAGTATCCCCACTTGGAAGTGGGAAGATGTCAATATGTACTTCATCACCGTGTTTTCTCGCACTTGTCGACAATATGACTCCATTTGGGTTGTTGTGGATAGATTGACCAAAGCAGCTCATTTCTTACCGGTCAAAACTACCGATTCTGCAGAGGAATATGCTAAATTATACATTTAAGAGTTGGTTCGGTTTGATGGACTGCCCCTGTCCATCATATAAAATAGAGGTACCCAGTTTACCTCTCAGTATTGGAGGTTGTTTCAAAAAGGAATTGGTACTTAGGTTAAGCTCAACACAACATTTCACCCACAAACGGATGGTCAAGCGGAGCGGACAATTCAGACTTTCGATGACATCTTGAGGACATGTGTGATTGACTTCAAAAGTAGTTGGGATGATCATTTACTTCTTATCGAATTTGCATACAACAATAGCTACCATTCTAGAATCTCGATGGTCCCATTTGAGGCTCTATACGGAGGAGATTGTCACGACCCGAACGAACGCCTAGATCGAAGACACAGGACAAGGGACCCCGAGGGACCCCAAGTCAACCCATAGTATGAGAATACAACTAACTCATTCAACACTGAAGAAAACACGAATATACTCTCAACAGAAGTCTAAAGCAACATCAGATAAGAATAAACATCCGAAACTGAATACATGTCTAAGTCTGAAAAGCCTCAAATCTGGACTAGCTGATGGGAAAAGATCCGAACTAGATCTACAATACTGAAACTGAAATACATAGAAGAAACTGAAAGTCTAGTCCTCGAAGGATGGGGATTCACCAACTCTGAACAGGTGCTAACTTGAATAAGCTGACTAAGATTGAGGCTAAAGCTGGGAGCCGGGTCCTGTATCATGAAATGATACAGCCTAGAAAGTATGCAGTCAGTACATGGAATGTACCAAGTATGAAAGGTAAGTAAAACCGCTATAATAAGTAAAATCATCCAAAAAAAGCATTTCATAACATACGCTTTTAGAGAACTAAGAGAACTCACATGCATTCTTCGAAATCATAATCCCTTTCATGATGTCACAATGCATAACTATATAACCTCAACTTATTCGAATGACTCAAAGATGAGATGCAACATTTATAGAAAATCTGAATATTGAGTCAAACATTACTTTTGGAATATGCATGCATACATAATGATCATGAGTAATGAATATGCAAATCTGAATCATATGGACAATGGGAGACTCATCACATAACCGACATACCACGATAGAGCTTATGTGGTCCCGACTATTACACTCAAGTGGGTAGAGCCGTCAAAAACCTTGCCAGGGCTAAGGACGTTATCCTGATATCAATATCAAGTTGAAGGGACAATTCGGCTGGGGATAGCTCACAAGGGAGGTCCTAATAATATAGTAGAATCAACCTTTGTTGGCGCGTAGTTCTGGGGCTTAGGGTTATCGACCCTTAGCCTGCTCGGTTCTAGACTCTTCTCCCAAAACACGCAATGCTCTACATCGTATGAATACGAAGCTCAACACCATCTAGTGATGAATCTCAACATGAAATCATGCATAAACTATACATCGTATGGAAATGAAGCTCAACATCGTCTATTGACGAAGCTCAATAATAAAACCATGCTTAAACTCAACATGTTATGAAACGAAGCTCAATGACAAGATACATCTCAATTATGAATTCAGGCATATGAGAAGCTTTACTATGAAACATAACTCCAGCTCAAAGAATAGTAGAAGCCTTTACTCCAAAATCTTGTAGTAAGCTTACTTTAGAAATATCACCTCATCATTATCAATATAAGGGCCTTGCCCAAAAACTTACCATGCTTGAACTCATTCAATTCATTTGAAAACATTATAATTTGGGAGATTTCACTCCAAAATGAGGTAATAAAGTTAATTCGAGAAAATCATCATTCATACTCCACATTGGGCACTACCCAAACCTTCATCATACTTGACTATACTAGATTCATATCCAATACTTCGATTATAGACATGGGTAACTTAGAACATACTTTTCATCATCAAAATCTCAACAACATCATACACTCATCGAAAATCTCTTCTTTATGAACTCCCTACCCATGGGCCTTTAATTTCATAAAACTAGAAAACTCAAATTAAATTGAAAAAACTTTAAAAATCTTCCCATGCTCATTTTCAATACTAAGAACAAAAACAATTCATATTCATGTATAAATATTGAGAAAAATATCCAATTTGGGTAGAGAACCCACACTTGATCATAGGAGATTCATTCGAATAGGGAGAAATTGGGCATGGGTTTGGAAGGAGAACACCCATTAAAACCCTACAAACCTGGAAATGAGGAATTCTACCACCCTTCAATTACCCAAGATCAGATTTCAAAGGAAACCTTAAACTTTGGCCTTGAATCACATCCTTCAATCCTTCAAACTTGCATGCATGGGGAGTATGCACTTAGAATAGGTCTTCCCCCACTAAAACCCTTTAAAAATGAGCCTTAAACAACGTAGTATAGGGCCTTAGGAATAGAAAATGACAGAAATGCCCTTACTAAAATCGCAGAAAAACCTACACTGGACGATCCCACCATTGAACCAATGGACAGTGAAAAGATACCACGACCCGTGGTAAACTCCCGTTGTCTAGACTGCCAAACTTCCTAGTTTCTAATTTGCACCCATGGCTCGAAAGGATGAGTCGTCCTTCCAAACCACGGATCGTGGTTTCAAACCGTCTTAGCCACTGCCTAGATCCACTTCCTTCCCACGACCACCAACAAAGGCCCATGCCTTCTCACAACGGGTCGTTTTGACGCCAGTGGACCACCCTACCACCAGGCTTGGGTTCACACCATGACCACATACAATGGGTCATGGTTTGCTACCACGAGTCATTCTATGGCTCGTCCTGCAACATTTTTCCAAGATTTCTGCACTTTGAATTCTTAACTCCCCATGTTATTCCTAAGCACTTTCTGGGTATCTCAATGACAACATACATATCAATTATGAATTCATGCATATGACTATCAAACATATCACAGGCTCAAAGAACAGTGGAAGCCTTTACTCCAAAATCTTGCGGTAAGCTTACTTTAGAAATATCACCTTATAATCATCAATATAAGGGCCTTGCCCAAAACCTTATCATGGTTGAACACATTCAATTCATTTGAAAATATTTTAATTTGGGAGATTTCACTCCAAAACGAGGTAATAAAGTTAATTCGAGATAATCATCATTCATACTCAACCTTGGGCACTACCCAAAGATTTAACATACTTGACTATAGTAGATTCATTTCCAATATTTCGATTATAGACATGGGTAACTTAGAACATGCTTTTCATCATGGAAATGTCGTCAACATCATTCTCTTCTTTATGAACTCCCTACCCATGGGCCTTTAATTTCATAAAACTAGAAAACTCAAATTAAATTGAAAACACTTTAAAAATCTTCCCATGCTCATTTTCAATACTAAGAACATAAGCAATTCATATTCATGTATAAATATTGAGAAAAATATCCAATTTGGGTAGAGAACCCACACTTGATCATAGGAGATTCATTCGAATAGGGAGAAATTGGGCATGGGTGTGGAAGGAGAACACCCATTAAAACCCTACATACCTGGAAATGAGGAATTCTACCACCCTTCAATTACCCAAGATAAGATTTCAAAGGAAACCTTAAACTTTGGCCTTGAATCACATCCTTCAATCCTTCAAACTTGCATGCATGGGGAGTATGCACTTAGAATAGGTCTTCTCCCACTAAAACCCTTTAAAAACGAGCCTTAAACAACGTAGTATAGGGCCTTAGGACTAGAAAATGATAGAAATGCCCTTACCAAAGTCGCAGAAAAACCTACACTAGACAATCCCACGATTGAACCAATGGACAGTGAAAAGATACCACGACCCGTGGTAAACTCCCGTTGTCTAGACTGCCAAACTTCCTAGTTTCTAATTTGCACCCATGGCTCGAAAGGACGAGTCGTCCTTCCGAACCACGGATCGTGGTTTCAAACCGTCTTAGCCACAGCCTAGATCCACTTCCTTACCACGACCACCATCAAAGGCCCATGCCTTCTCACAATGGGTCGTTTTGACGCCAGTGGTCCACCCTACCACCAGGCCTGGGTTCACACCATGACCACATACAATGGCTCGTGGTTTGCTACCATGAGTCATTCTATGGCTCGTCCTGCAACATTTTTCCAAGATTTCTGCACTTTGAATTCTTAACTCCCCATGTTATTCCTAAGCACTTTCTGGGTATCTCAATGACAACATACATATCAATTATGAATTCATGCATATGACTATCAAACATACCACAAGCTCAAAGAACAGTGGAAGCCTTTACTCCAAAATCTTGCGGTAAGCTTACTTTAGAAATATCACCTTATCATCACCAATATAAGGGCCTTGCCCAAAACCTTATCATGCTTGAACACATTCAATTCATTTGAAAATATTATAATTTGGGAGATTTCACTCCAAAACGAGGTAATAAAGTTAATTCAAGATAATCATCATTCATACTCAACATTGGGCACTACCCAAAGCTTCAACATACTTGACTATAGTAGATTCATTTCCAATATTTCGATTATAGACATGGGTAACTTAGAACATGCTTTTCATCATGGAAATGTCGTCAACATCATTCTCTTCTTTATGAACTCCCTACCCATGGGCCTTTAATTTCATAAAACTAGAAAACTCAAATTAAATTGAAAACACTTTAAAAATCTTCCCATGCTCATTTTCAATACTAAGAACATAAACAATTCATATTCATGTATAAATATTGAGAAAAATATCCAATTTGGGCAGAGAACCCACACTTGATCATAGGAGATTCATTCGAATAGGGAGAAATTGGGCATGGGTGTGGAAGGAGAACACCCATTAAAACCCTACATACCTGGAAATGAGGAATTCTACCACCCTTCAATTACCCAAGATCAGATTTCAAAGGAAACCTTAAACTTTGGCCTTGAATCACATCCTTCAATCCTTCAAACTTGCATGCATGGGGAGTATGCACTTAGAATAGGTCTTCCCCCACTAAAACCCTTTAAAAACGAGCCTTAAACAACGTGGTATAGGGCCTTAGGACTAGAAAATGATAGAAATGCCCTTACTAAAATCGTAGAAAAACCTACACTGGACGATTCCACAATTGAACCAATGGACAGTGAAAAGATACCACGACCCGTGGTAAACTCCCGTTGTCTAGACTGCCAAACTTCCTAGTTTCTAATTTGCACCCATGGCTCGAAAGGACGAGTCGTCCTTCCGAACCACGGATCGTGGTTTCAAACCGTCTTAGCCACTGCCTAGATCCACTTCCTTCCCACGACCACCAACAAAGGCCCATGCCTTCTCACAACGGGTCGTTTTGACGCTAGTGGTCCACCCTACCACCAGGCCTGGGTTCACACCATGACCACATACAATGGCTCGTTGTTTGCTACCACGAGTCATTCTATGGCTCGTCCTGCAACATTTTTCCAAGATTTCTGCACTTTGAATTCTAAACTCCCCAAGTTATTCCTAAGCACTTTTGGGGTATTACAGAGATGTGGATCGCCTAGTGGCTGGTTCAAAGTTGGTGAAGCTATGATACCAGGTCTAGATTCAGTCCATGAAGCCATGGAGAAGGTTTTTTTCTTATACAGGATATGTTTAAAACAACTCAAAGTCGCCTAGAGTCCTATGCCGATGTGAGAAGGAGAGAACTAGAGTTTGAAGTTGATTGTTGGGTGTTTCTAAAGGTCTCTCCCATGAAGGGAGTGATAAGGTTTGGAAAGAAAGGAAAAATCAACACTCGTTCTATTGGCCCCTACCGGATTGTGAAGTCGGTTGGCAAGGTGGCATATGAATTGGAGTTGCCTTAAGAATTAGCTTTCGTGCATCCTGTTCTGCATGTATCACTCTTAAAGAATTGTTTTGGTGATCCAGCTCTAGTTGTTCCGGTGGATAGTGTCGGTGTGAAAGACAACATTAGGTTTGAGGAGGTTCTGGTGGAAATACTAGATCATCAGGTTCCAAGGCTAAGGAACAAGAAAGTAGCTTCCGTCAAGGTTATGTATAGGAATCAGCATGTTGAGGGAGCTACGCGGGAAGCTGAATTAGACATGATGGCTGGATACCCACATTTATTCTCTACCGGCTCAATTCCAGCTTGAGGTATCAGTTATTTTCCCTAAGACTCTATTTAGTATCATGTTAAGGTCATGTTCTCCAGTTTCTTTCATATATATGGATGTATGTATGATTCATGAATTCAGTTCATCGATGTAGTTTAAATCAGGGTTAGTTATTCTGTCAGTTTTCAGCTTGTGTGATCAGTAATTGGGTATGATGATTGTATTTCTCTGTTTTCTTTGTGTTTACTCACATTCAAGGATGAATCTTCCCAAGGGGGAGATATTGTAATACCTCGGAATAGCCCAAGACTAGATCTGGGATGTTAAAATGAAAAGTAGCAGAAATCTTGAAAATATTCAAAGAACGGGTCATGGTACGAATCGTTGGTGCCACTAACGACCCGTTGGATGAGTCTGTGGTGGGGTGTTGCAAGTTAAGAGTTGGGTGTAATGGGTCAAGGAACTACCAGTGGCTTAATGTAACGAGTCATTTCTTTTTGTCATGGTGTGACTAGTCCTTAGCCAAGGAAGAAGTGACGAGTAGTATAACGACCAATTGCAGGTAACAACGGGAGGTTGTTAGAAGGCGTGGGAGAATTTCCAAATTAGGGGAAGTGGTGACGACGATTGGCAGCAATGAGTCATTCGATCTAGCAATGACCCGTCCTATCTGGTAATGGTGAGGATTCAAAGACCTGAATTCAGGAAGTAGCAATGAGTGGTAACGACGGACCTTAGGATCTAATGACGAATCATTTTGTCATCCGTTGTCACTAGTAGTTCAGTTTTTCTAGGAAATTCATTAAGGGTATTTTCATCATTCCTAAGTCCTAAGATCCTAAACTACGTCATTTATGTCTCTAAATGAAGTGTTTTCTGAAGGGTAAAGACCTCCTAGTATCATTCACATCCATGCATGCAAATTGAAGGCTTAGGAGGTGATCAAGTGTAGTTTTTTCTTCAAGTTTTCTCCAAACCTTCTTTGGGCAATCAGAAAAGTGGTAGAATCAGATCCTATCAATTCATTCACACCCATGCCCAATCCCTCTCTAAATCATGAAAATTTGTATGTTGATTCTATGGGGTTTTAAACGAATGTATGAAATTCCTAATTTTCTACATGTGTATGGTCTAAATGTGGTTTCACTATTCAATTATGAATCATGGGAAAGTTTTACATTGTTTTCCATTAAAATCACGTTTCAAGTTTTATAAATAAAAGTGCCCATTTATGAGTAGTTCATGAGAGTTGAGATTTATGATGAATGTCTAAGAATAATGAGATATTATTGATAAAAAGCATGTTTTCAAGTTATCCATGTTTATAATAATGTTTTCAAGTGAATTGAGTATTTTCAAGTATGTTAAAGTATTGGGAAATGCCCATATGTTCAAATATGATTTATGATTTTACAAATTAGGCTTACCACATGGTTTTAGAGCGAAGACTCCCAATTATTTTCAACTTGTGGTATGGTTTGAGTTAAAGCTTCTCATATATGATTTTCGTATTTGATATGTATTTGATTATTGAGATTTGTTAATAAACTATGGTGAGCTTCATTGAAAAATGATGGAGAGCATATGCATGTTGTTGGGAGTAGTGTCAATCACCGAGTAGGCTAAGGGTCGATCACCTATGCCTCAGAACTACGCACCAACGTAGGTTATTACATGTTACATGTTATGATATGTTCAGATCATGATTTATGAAAATAGCATGCAAGCATTACTCTTAGATTCTTATTTTGTTTATGTTTTATATCATGCATGTTTTAAATGAATTTACTTAATTAAGCGGTTTTACTTACCTTGTAGACTCGGCACGTTCCACGTACTGACCACATACTCTATGTTGTATTGTTTCATGATATAGGCCTCAATCTTTAGACTTAGCCTCTCATTAGCCAGTTCAAGAGTTAGCATCCAGTTTAGTGGTAAGTCCTCATCACCCGAGGACCATTTACTTTCAGATATTGATGTTCTTTCAGTTTTAAATTTTTTTAGGTTAGTTGGGGGTGTTATCTCATCAACCTATCAATTATATAGAGGCTTTCAAACAGTTCGTAGTAATCAACTTGTTATGTATTACATGAATTTTAGTTAAGATTATGTTATACTTAAACATTTGCCATGTTTATTATGTTAAGACTTCCGGTGAATTGATTGAGTTAGATAAACCTCCTGTAGTAGCTAGATAAACCCAAGAAGCTCCTGGTATCTTAAGGATTAACTGGTCTAGGCCAATTCTTCACCGTCTCTATCTTTTGAGAGTCCACCTACACACCCTCGCTTGACACCACATGACAATAAAATGCTACTAAGTTCAACCAAAACTCACACTTGGTGAATTTAGCAAAAAGCTGGCGATCCTTGAGATTCTGTAGCACATTCCTCAAATGAGAGACATGCTCCTCCTCGCTCTGAGAGTATATGAGAATATTTTCCATGAAGACAATCACAAAAATATCCAAATACGGCTTGAATATCCTGTTCATCAAGTCCATAAAAGCTGCAGGAGCATTCGTTAGTCCAAAAGACATAACTATGAAATCATAGTTACCATATCGAGTTCTGAAGGTTCTCTTCGAAATGTCACTCTCTCTAAATTTGAGCTGATGATAGTCGGATCTAAGGTCTATCTTTGAGAAGCACTTAGAACTCTGAAGTTGGTCAAACAAGTCATCAATTCTGGGGAGGGGATACTTGTTCTTGATTATGACCTTGTTCAACTACCGATAATCAATGCACATTCGAAGGGAACCATCCTTCTTCTGAACAAAGAGAACTGGTGCACCCTACGGGGATTTACTAGGCCTGATGAAACCCTTATCTAGGAGATCTTTCAACTACTATTTCAACTCCTTTAGCTCATTTGGAGCCATTCTATAAGGAGGAATAGATCTACGCTACACATCAAGGAGATGATCAATACAAAATTCAATCTCCCACTCGGGAGGGACTACTGGTTGATCATCGGGAAATACCTCTAGATAGTCACACACTATAAGAACTGACTGAACAGTTGGGGTCTTGGGCGTAGCATCCGTAACCCAAACTAGATCATACACACAACCTTTATAAATCATCATTCTAGCCTTGAGATAGGAAATGAAGCGACCTAGAGGCACAGCTGCACTACCTTTCCATTCTAAGAATGGCTCACCCAGAAATCGGAACTCTACCATAAGGGTTCTACAATTTACTGCGGCATAACATGCATGTAACTAATTCATACAAAAGATAGAATCAAAATCGGTCATGTCTAACTTTACTAGGTCGGCTGAGGTGACTTTCTAAAGGAGTGTGATAGGGAAATTTCTATATACCCGTCGAGCTATAATTGAGTCACCGACTAGAATAGAGACTAAGAAGGGTTTTGATAGGATTTGAGGAATGACTCTAAAACTAATAGAAACATAGGATTCACAAAAGATAAGGTATCCCATTGATGTAACAATGCATACACATCAAGATTGAATACTCATAACATACTAGTGACCACATCTGGAGTTACCTCCTGCTCCTGACAAGATAAGAGGGCACAAAATCTATTCCAAAATTGACCACCACCTGCACTAGTGAATGCGCCTTGCCGAGTTGAGCGTGTTGGTGAATATACTAAACTAGTGATAGGGTCACGGCCTCTACTATGGCCTTGTTTGGCTAACGGATAGTCTCTGAGCATATGTTCGTATTTCCACACCAAAACACACAACTGAACTAGTTAGGCACTCCCTGGTATGCTTCCTACAACACCTGCTACAAACTGGAATGGTGGGCTCTCCTGACATGCTCCCCAAACCTCTAGAGCCTAATTCTCTTCCCCTCTAATCATGCCAAAATCTAGATGAAATACTGGTTGATGATGGCACTAAGACTGACGATCTCTAGTGGGACTGATGGAGATTTCCTCCACCGAACCTCTACTGGAACTGTCAATAACTCCCTATCCTGGCCCTCTTAGCCTCTCTTTCCTTCTTCTTCATTTGATCCTCCTTTATTTGTTGGGTGTATATGACCAATCATGAGAAGTCTAGATCACTATTCAGCATAGCAGTCCTACACTCCTTGACCAGAAAGTCTGATACTCCATTTGCAAACCTTCTCATACGATCCCTCTGATCTGCTACCATCTCCGAGGCATACTTAGATAGTTGAGTAAAGTCCAAGGCATACTCTTAGACAGTCCTATGGTGCTGCTTCGAGTTGACAAACTCCACCGCCGTCATCTCCATCAACTCTCTAGGGAAGAACCTATTCAAGAAGGCAGCCACAAACTAATCCCAACTCACGGGAACTACTCCCACTACTCTACCATCCTTCAATTGGTGGTACCATATGTAAGAAACCCCCTTCAGCGATGGGAGGCAAAGTCCTCACTCTCCTCTCCCATCACCCCAATAATCTGGGTGATCTTCTTCCCCTCCTCAACAAACTCATGCATGTCCTCATCAACTTTTGACGCTAGAAACACAAGCAGATTCATCCTAAGAAAGTCTCGAACTCTAGCCACTACAGCGTTCCTATTATGAGGAACATGGGCCACCACGTGCTGATTGACCTTAGTGGTCATCGCCTGTGCCTCCATCTAAAATGCCGCTCTAAACTCGGCATGACTAACCTGCTCAAGTATAAGGTCTACTGGTGCTGGCGAGGCTGCTGATACCTATCTTTATTTACATTGTTGTGGCCATTTCTGTTGACATTCCTTCTTCCATTCACTCAGCATGGAGGCATACTTTTGAAAATGCATATAGCATGAGTTAGAAGGATAAAAGATACTTCATCGCATGACATAAATCATGAAAGAAGGAAAATTTTCTAAAACGTCTTCTAGCCTCTTCCCCATAATTGTGGCGCGCTTAACACCCAAGGAAAATACTATACTCAATGCAGCTTTCAGATACCCTAGGAAATTCTAAACCTTTGCTCTGATACCAAGTTTGTCAAGACCCGAGCTAGGACCTCGGACCGATACACGGGACCTAGAACTACAAAAAGCTCAAAGTCAACCCATGGCATGAACATAGCGACTAGAAGCATAAATCAAAGCGGAAACTAAAAACTTACACATGAATAAGCGGAAGTTTGAATAACTTAACATATAAGAACATCATAAATAGAGTTACCACCCCAAAAAGCTAAAATTCTACATAATGTATGAGAAGCCTCTAAACTTTATGATGTGGTGATGAGACAACTCCTTTAACTAGCTCGCTAATGTATGAAATTGGAATAGCATAATTAAACAGTAAACTAAATGTCCTCAAAAGATAAGACTCACAAACAATGGGAATTGAGCTGGACTGCGGGGAAAATTAGGACTAACAACAAAACTGAGTCTGATCGTTCATACATGTATCATGAAACGATATAGCATAGAGTGTGCGATCAGTGCTTGAAACATACTTAGTATGTAAGGTAAGTAAAACATGTTGAGTAAATGTTAATTGGAATCATGCATATAAATATAAATCAATCATGAGAGTAAAGACAACATGCTGAAATTTGAATCTGAGACACATATAGTCATAAGCTAAGTATCATATCTTAATAGAATGAGCCAAGGTTAAAAATAGAAATTATATGACTTGTTATAGCTGAAATCATAAGTAGAAATTCATAAACTGATTATTGGGTCAAACCTGCTATAAAACATAACATCATAAGTCATGAACATGAGTAACTAAAATCATGAGGAACAATGGGAGACTCATCATAATGGACACCATCACGATAAAAGTTACGTGATTCTCTAGCTATCAAACTTAAGTGGGTAGAGCCTTCCAAAACCTTGCAGAGCTAAGAATGATACCATGATACCGATATCAAGTTGAGGCCCTTGCGAGTGGGAAAAGGGAGCCGCCCCTACCAGGAAAGTAGCCACGGGTCATAACGCACTCTGCACACGACAAATCCACTTTGAAGTTGACTTATTCGCTCGGCCAATCATCGGAAAAGTATCAAGAGAGGTCCCAATATATAAATATACCTACGTTGGCATGTAGTTCTGATACCCGAGATGTACCTGAATCCCTAGCCTACTCGATGCTAGACACTATTCCCAAAAATATGCATACTGCTCTTATCCTTTTTCAATGAAGCTAAAATCACAATTACATGTATAGTCTAAAATCTGAACATGAGGAGTCCTGGCTTTAAACATACCATAAGCTGAATTAGGAATATTGACTCCAAACCATATGGTAAGCTGATCTTATAAAACTGGTTGAACGATGAAAATATATTTAACTTGTATGGGCTTGCCCAAATCTTAAAATCATACATACTTGAAATAGACTTCATAATTCAAAAATTATGGATTCATTCATGGGTAATTTATAAACATTCATTCATGCTAGATATCTCATCATACTTGACTTTTCATAAAACATGCATAATAGGGCATAATTCTAATAACTTGAAATCATGAATTCATAATCAATTTGTGTATAAAATCTACCAATAAATCTTAAAACATTCTTTGGAACATGAGGGGAATTGACCCACACACATATCATAGTGAATTTCATACAATTGGGCTAAAACACTATCAGGTCATATACTTGAATTAGAACATGATTTCATGATCTTGAGGAGAAATTTGTGCATGAGAGTGAAAGAAAACTCTCAATAATAGGCCTACATACCTGGGTAAAGTGATTCTCAACTTATCCTTGAAAGCCAAAGAGGATTAGGGAAGAATTGGGATAATTCTAGATTGATCTCCCAAGATAATTTAAAGTTTTGCATGCATAGGAAAGTCTAATAATTTGATATAGGCTAAACCTTTTAAAATACTCTTTTTAGGGCTTCAAACAACATAGATTCAGACTTAGGAACTTAGGATTTACGAAAATACCTTTAATGATTTCGCAAGAAAAAGGGCAGTTTCAAATGGGACAAGCCATACAACGGGTCGTACCTTGAAACAATGACCCATGGTCTCCTCCCTTTTCCAAAACTACCTTAATCCCTCATCCTCTGATCTTCAAATGATGGCTAGAAAGGATGAGTTGTTACTTGCCGCAATGACTCGTCACGTACTCTCGTTGTCACCACTGACTTCCTACATAATTTCTGAATGCTCCCTATGGACCAAAACAATAGTCGTACCTTGTGATGATGGGTCATTGGACCCATCTGTTGCCACTTCTTCTAACTCTTCTGCTCCTTACAATAAGTTTAAACAACTACTCATTGTTCCCTATAATGAATCATAACACAACTCGTATCATCCAACCCCGATCCATAAAAAAAAATGATGACTCTAGACCACGACCGGTTACATCAACCAGCAGGTTATGCCTTGACTCTTTGGTCCTAGACCTATCAACTAGAAGTTTACAATGACTCAGACCTATGATCGGTTATTCCTTTCCATGACTCGTATAATGAGTAATTTTGAGATATTTTTTAAACTTTTTCTGCTTATCATATTTCCAATCCCCATTCAAGTCTTAGGAACTTTTGGGGTGTTAAACAAGATTCAAGATGAAAGTTGCAAAACGCCCAACACATGGCCTCCCAGATAACATGCTCTTCTAATACTTCTATCGCTCTTTAGAATCTCGCAACAAAACTATCATCAACAACATAGCTGGGGGTGCTCGAATGGACCAATCTTTTGATTTCACTAGGGCCTTGATTGAGAAGGTGGATAGGACAAATTATGCATAAAATGCATGGGGAGCCGAGGAGGCAATGGGTACCACCTTTGCAAACGTGATGAAAAAATAGAAGAGGAAAAGAGAATGTAAGATAGGGAAATAGTAGCCATAATGGAGCCCCTTGAAATGCTTACTAGGAAAGTAATGGAAACAAAAACAGGGACCATAAATGCCATTGGATGGTTGACTGGGTGGAGCAATTTGATGATCATGTTTTCCTCAATTATGAAAAGGAATGTTCCTTGGAAAATCAAAGAATGGGTTTCCATCTCCATCATTAAGAAGAAACTCAAGGCTCTTGGGGATGGAGACATGGGAATCATGGTTGGAACCATGATCACAGAGATGAGTTGGGAAACAAATAGAAAGAAGAGCCCCTACATTCTGGAAATGAAATCATGCTTGAACAAGTTTTGGAATGAGTGGCCTCCACTAATGAGGGGGTGGGGGCATTGAAACATGATTTATTAACCCTCACGTAAATTGTAGAATCACATGCAATCTCCATTAAGAAACTTGAAGAGAGGATAAGTCACTTGGCATCTCAAATGGAGTCGGGAGTGAGGGTGGATAGGAAGAAGCCACTTTGTGGAATGGTCACCACTAGCTATGAAGGTGTTGGATGTTGTGGGGATAACATAACTCAGGGTTGCAAGACTCTTGATACTAGGGAGGAAAGAGTTGATGAAGAGAACATAGAACAAGGTTGTGGTGTGATGCCCTTTGAAGAACCGCTAGAAGCAATCTTGTTGAACCATGATACTGATGGCATTGAGAATTTTATAGAAGTGTGTCATGTATTGGTAGGACTAGGTTCCTATTCTTACCAACTGAAGAAGCTTGAACTTAATCTAAAAAATTGGCAAACGCCTTCGTCATAGCAATTAATTAATGAACCTCTCATCTTGGAACTCAAACGGTTGGCCGCTCATTTGAAGTATGCCTATCTTGGTGTGAATGAAACCTTGCTGATGATCGTTACTTGTAAACTAGATAAATGACAAGTAGAGGAATTATTGGCAGTCTTGAAGAAGTACGTCCGAGCAATTGGGTGGACTATTGCCGGCATAATTGGCATCCCTCCGGGTATTTGTGCTCATAACATCAACCTTCAAGAAGATTGTTGATGTTGGGCATATTTTAATGCCATTTGCGTTGTTTTTACCCATATTTGATAATGTTTAGAGATCATAACCATTAATTGGTGCTTAAATTAATGTATGTGTGTGTTTTATGCACTAACAAATGATTTGAGTTGATTTGAGCAGGAAACTAGGAAAAATGGGATCAAAATGATGTAAGAAATGGATATTTGAGGATCTGACGAGGTTGGTGATATGTTTGGCACCGCACACCATGTCCGAAACTTTGGAGAAAAAAATCTCAGTCCGGTGTTATGCCAGGGGTGGCGCGCTAGACCCTTTCTGAAGCTGAAATTGCTGAAAATTTGAATATGTCTGTGGTGAGATAGAAGGGTAGGGGGCATGGTAGAGCCATTCCAGGGTGAAAATACTGATTTTAAAGCTCTGTCTTGATGGGAAGAAGCATCATTTGAAGGCTCATCTATAAATATAAGCCTTAGGTTATTTGTTACATACTTTTTGACTTTTTGGAATAGTTTTGGACTTCTTTTAAGTAGTCTTTACTCATTATTATTTTGTAGTTCATTTATGATAGCTTGTAAGCCGTTTGGAAGGAAGACAAAGTTCTACAACTAGGTTTTCTCTTCTTTACTTTGTATTTTCGCATGATGATGACTAAGTATTTGTTTTTCCGCTTGTCTATGACTGTCTAAACTCATATTCTAGGGTTGCGGCCATGGTGAATGGTTGATTGTTTGATATACTAAATAAACTTAGTTTTATTCTTCTTTTATGGTTGTTTGTATTTATTTGTTTTAATTTATTACTTATGAGATTTATCACCTTGTAAGAAATTTGTTGGCTTTCGGTTGAACTTGGGAAAGGGAATAGAAAGGGTTAATAATAAATATAGAACGGGAAATCAAAGACCCTTGAACCCATTGTGATAGGATAGAAGTTGTTATTGAGGATAGGAATATACCCTTCAACCCTGTTTTGTTGAAATACAAGTAGGCATGTCATTTCGTTGTTCTCCTGCGACCATATGGATATAGGCGTTCGGGTTCATGAAATAGTTCTTGGATGCTAGGGATAGTAGAAAGAAATGGGACAGTAACATGCAACTAACAACAGTAGGAAGAATCATACGAGTGTAATTACGTCTAGAAAACACAACCTGAAGCCAACCAAGTGCCATTGCCCTAGTCTGTCATCATTATTGATATACAATCAAGCTTGAATTCGTTTTAGTTAATTTTTACATTTGAAGTTTTAGTAGTTTAATTTTCCAAACCAATTTTCATTTAATTGTCTCATGGACTATTAAAATTATAGTGACAATCTTATAATGATTAGATTGACAAGTCCCTGTGGGCACGATATTTGGACTTAAAAATCCTACATTACTTGATGACCATGTGCGCTTCCGTGTGCCTGGGCGACATCATGTTTTTGGTGACATTTTCGGGGACTTGAATATTGTTTAATTGTTTACAGGTTAGAATTTTGTTTCACTAGTCTATATTTTATGTTTGTTTTTATTTTTGTTGAAGTTCACAGGGTTGTTTGCCTTAGTGTATGCCAAGAATGAGAAGTAAAGGACCAACCTTAGCTACTCTTGATCCTGAAATAGAGAGAACCTTTCGAAGGTTAGCAATGGAAAACATCGGGCAAGCAGTAGGTGAAGAGAATGTGAGAGTTCCAATGATGTAGGTTGCTAGCCCGAATATGGAAAATGCTTCTAAAGCAATTGTTAAACCAGCTATCACTGTGAACTTTGAAATGAAAGAAGGGACTGTGCAGTTGGTCCAAAACACTTGCAAATTTCACGGCAAGCCACACGAGGTGCCCCACGAGCATCTGATGACGTTTGTAGAGCTGAGTGATAACTTTCACCACCAGAACGTGTCAAATGAATATGTCATGTTGACTCTGTTTCTATTCTCACTATCGGAGAGGCCAAGGAGTAGCTTCAAAATGAGCCTACAGGATCCATCACCACTTGGGAGATCCTCTCTAATAAGTTCATCAACCGATTTTTCTCTTCAAGAAGACCTAAAGAACTGAGAGGAAAGATCTCTGGATTCGTACAGAAAGATGGACAAACACTAAATCAAGCATGGGAACGTTACAAACTTTACTTGAGGGATTATCCATTCCACATGAAACCTAAGGAGATAATTAGGCACAACTTCATTGAGGGTCTGAAGCACGAATCTGATATACTCATTGATGCTACCGCATAAGGACAGATTCTATCCAAATGTTATTATGAAATTGAGACTCTCTTGGACCCCATATCTATGGGGAATCAGGGTTATCAAGATTCAGGCAAAGAATTTGCAACAACAAAGATGTCACGACCCGAGCGTAGACCCAGATCGTAGACACGGGACAAGGGACCCCAAGAGACCCCAAGTCAATCCATGGCATAAGGGTACAACTAACTCATTCAATAAACTGAAGAAATCATCAATATAACTCAGCGGAAGTCTAATTCAACATATCATTAGAATAACATCCGAAAACATGCAATGCTCTACATCATATATAATGATGCTCAACATCATCTTTTGATGAAGCTCAACATCATCTAATAACGAAGCTCAATATAAAATCATGCATATCTCTACATCGTATTAAATGAATCTCAACATTGTTGATTGACAAAGCTCAATAATGAAATCATGCATAGACTCGACATCATATGAAAATGAAGCTCAACATTGTCCTTTGACAAAGATCAATAATGACATGCATCTCAATTACGAATTCATGCATATGAGAAGCTTTATTTCTAAACATACCACAAGCTCAATCATAGGTGGGAGCATCTACTCCAGATCATGTGGTAAGCTACCTGTAGAAATATTTAACTCAACATAACACAAGCTAGAATTTATGAAAAATTGGGAACTTCACTTCAACAATGTGGTAAGCTTATGTCGGGAAAATCATCACTTTAAATCAACATGTGGCCATTGCTTAAAACTTTATCATACTAGGATCTACTCATTTCATTTTGAAAACAACATAATAATCATGGGTAGCTTTAGAAACATGCTTTTCATCATTAAATCTCATCATCATCATACATTCAACATCATTCTCTTCTTTCATGAACTTCTCATCCATGGGCATTCAATTTCATCATTTAAAAATCACAATTTGGATTGAAAACAATTTAAAATATACCCAACCTTCAGAATTCATCAATATTAATATAATCTAATCATACCCATGTATAGCGATTTAAGAATCATGCAAGGTAGAATCCCCATACTTGATCATAGGAAATTCATCATGTTTTGATAGAAATTGGGCATGGGTGTCGAAGGAAGCACCAACTCATAGCCTTACATACCTGGGAATGGTGAATTCTAACACCCTCTAGTTGCCCAAGCTGACAGTCCAATGGAAACCTTGAGATTTTGCCTTGAATTCTCTCTTCAAACCTTCAAACTTGCATGCATGGGAAGAATGACTTAGAATAGGTTTTTCCCTTCTTAAAACCCACTAAAACGAGCCTTAAACAACGGAGTATAGTTCTTAGGAACATAGGAAATTATGAGAAGGCCCTTACTAATTCGCAGCAAATAACTACCAGGTGACCCTAACGGGTGACCTTACGACTCGTCAAGACAGGCAACGACTCGTCGAGTCGCTCGTCAAGTACACTGGATGACAAATCACTTAGGGCTCGTAACGGGGAACGAAATGATTCTTTCCTCGAGACCACGACTCGTGGTAACCTCCCGTCATGTACACTGCCTCATTCTCAGATAAAGTTCAACCTGCTTGCTCACGACTCACCACACGCGTCATTGGACTGACCATGACTCGTGGGGTCCCTTCCGTTAGGTACACTGGTTAATCCTCCCATTTATTCCTAAACTTCACCCCATGGTTAACTTGATGACTCGTGGTGGCTGACCACGAGTCGTTCCCAAGCCTGTGGGCACCTCAAAGCTACAGCTCATCTAGGCCTTCCCATGAGTCACCTGACGACTCGTGGGATCTCCTCACGAGTCGTCCAACGACTCGTCCTTCAACTAAAGTCTCATTTCCCAGATTTTTCCCCGTTTGACTCCCGTGAAGATCCTTGGGTTCCTGAGGTATTACAATATCTCCCCTTTGGGCACATTCATCCTTGAATGTTAGAAACAAGAAGAAAACAGAAACATGAAATTTTCATATGCAAATACTGATTATTTTAACCGATAACTGATGGAATGACTACCTCTGAAAAGAACTACACAACTGGACTGAATTCAGACATCACATACATTTATCATAACATAATTCAAACTTTTGCACATGAACTGAACATGGAAACTGATTACAGAATTAGGGAAAAAACTGATACCTCAAACTGAAACTGAGCCGATAGGGAACAAGTGGGGGTATTTACCCATCATGGCCGCTTCAGCCTCCCACGTAGCTCTCTCAACATGCCGGTTTCTCTAGAACACCTTTAGTGAAGCTACTTCTTTGTTCCTCAACCTCCGAACCTTGCAATTGCAACTAGAATTTCCCTATAACTAAGGCTATCTCCCACACCAACGCTTTCCACCGGGACTACTAAAGCTGGATCACCCAAGCACTTTTTCAAGAGTGACACCTTAAACATGGTATGGACTGAAGATAACTCTGATGGCAAGTCCTACTCATACACCACCTTACTAACTCTTCTCATAACACGGTAGGGACCAACATAACGAGGATTGAGTTTTCCTTTCTTTTTGAACCGCATGACTCCCTTCACGGGTGATACCTTTAGAAATACCCAATCATCAACCTCAAACTCCAAATCTCTTCTTCTCACATCCGCATATGACTTTTGACGACTCTGAGTAGTTTTTAGCCTGTCTCATATCAACTGAACCTTCGCCAGAGCCTCGTGAACCGAGTCTGGTCCTAGCATAGATGCCTCACTAACCTCAAACCATCTGATGGGCGACCTACAGTTCTGCTCATAAAGAGCCTCGAACGGTGCCATTGGATACTGGAGTGATAGCTGTTATTGTAAGAAAACTCGATCAAGGGCAAGTGATCATCCCAACTACCTTTAAAGTCCATTACACAAGCTCTCAACTATCCTCGAGAATCTAGATTGTCTACTCCGCCTGATCATTCATTTGCAAATGGAATTTTGTGCTTTGCTTAACTTAAGTCCTAAGCCCTTTTTGAAAAGACCGCTAAAACGGAGATGCAAACTGAGTACCTCTATCTGAAATAATAGACAAGGGCACTCCATGAAGTCAAACCAACTCCCGAATATACAATCTGGCACAATCATCCGCTGAATTTGTGGTTTTAACCGGTAGAAAGTGTGCAGCCTTGGTTAACCTGTCGACTACCACCCAAATGGAATCATGATGTTGGTGAGTACGAGGTAGGCCTATAATGAAATTCATGTTAATCTCTTCCCACTTCCAAGTAGGAATGTTGATATCCTGAAGTACACCTCCCGGCCTTTTGATGTTCGACCTTCACTTGTTGACAGTTCGGGCACTTAGCTACAAATTCTGCAATATCCTTCTTCATGTCGTTCCACCAATGTATTTCCCGCAAATCATGATACATCATTGTGGCAACCGGATGGATGGAATACATGGACCCATGTGCCTCATGAAATATTCGGTCCCTCAAATTATCAACATCTAGAACACAAGAAAACCCTGGTACCGCAGCACCCCATCTCCCCCTTGGGAGAAAACCTCCACCTTTCGACTCCGATCGGCCTCCTTCAGCTTTTCCAACACCAGATCCTCGTCTTTCCTAGCATTCAAATCCACTAACAAGGACGATTCTGATCCATTTTGCACAACAACGTCGCCATTGGTAAAGTCAACCAATCTAACTCCCAACCTCGCAAGTCAATGGACATCTCTCACCAACTCCTTCTTTTCCTCATCCACGTGGGACACACTCTCCATAGAGAGCCTACTAAATGCATCCGGTACTACATTAGCCATTCCCCGGTGGTAAAGGACACTCATATCATATTCCTTTAGTAACTCTAACCACCTCCTTTGCTGAAGATTGAGATCCCTCTGCGTGAACACATATTGTAAGTTCTTGTGATCAATAAATACATCCACATGGACCCCATACTGGTAATGCCACCATATCTTCAATGTAAACACCACCGAGGCCAACTCAAGATCATGGGTCAGTAGTTCTTTTCATGACTACATCAACACATACCCAAATCTGACTCGTGATGCATCACAATACACCACAAAATCATCGGTACCCTCAGGTAGGGTCAACACTGGTGCTGAAGTGCTTCGGGTCTTCAACTTTTGGAAGCTTTTCTCACAAGCCTTCGACCATTGAAACTTCACCTTCTTCTGAGTCAACTTGGTCAAAAGGTGCGGCAATAGATGAGAAACCCTCCACGAGTCTCTGATAGTAACCCGCTAATCCCAAAAAGCTCCTGATATCTGATGGGTTCACCGGTCTGGGCTAATTCTTTACCGCCTTGATCTTTTGAGAGTCTACTTTTATGCCCTCACTTGATACCACATGGCCTAGAAATGCCACCGAGTCCAACCAAAACTCACATTTGCTGAACTTCACATACAACTGACGATCCTTGAGGGTCTAAAGCACTATTCCCAAGTGAGTGGCATGCTTTTCCTCGCTCCGAGAGTATTTACGGATGTAATCAATGAACACAATCATGAACATCTCAAAATATTCCTTGAACACTCTATTCATTAGATACATAAAAGATGCAGGGGAATTGGTTACTCCAAAAGACATAACAACAAATTCGTAGTGACCATACCGAGTCTTAAAAGCGGTCTTCGGGATGTCACTATCTCGAACCTTGAGCTGGTGATACCTAGAATTGAGATAAATCTTGGAGAAACACTTGGCTCTCTGAAGCTGATCGAACAAATCATCAATCCTAAGTAAGGGGTACCTGTTCTTGACGGTAACCTAATTCAATTGCCGATAGCCAATGCACATCTGAAGCGAACCATCCTTCTTTCGGACAAATAACACTGGTGCACCTCATGGAGACTTACTCGGCCTAATAAACCCTTATCTAGAAGGTCCTTCAACTAATCCTTCAACTCTTTTAGTGCCACTAGAGCCATTCTATAAGGCTGAATGGATATCGGTTGTGTATTTGGAAGATGATCTATACCGAAATAAATCTCTTGCTCGGGAGGGACACCTAGCAATTCATTATGAAAGACCTCTAGATACTCATGTACTACTGGTACAGACTTGATAGTCCAGGTTTCAAACTCAATGTTTTTAACCCTAACTAGGTGGTACATGCAATCCTTAGAAGTCATCTTCCTGGCCTTAAGGTAGAAAATAAACCGACCTACAGGCACAACTAAACTACCCTTTCGTTCTATGACTGGCTCACCCGGAAGTATGAACTCTACTGACCGAGTTCTACAATTAACTGAAGCATAAAATGCAAATAGCAAATCCATGCCGAGGATAACATCGAAATTGGTCATGGCTAACTCTATCAAGTTTGATGTGGTGAACTTATGCAGGACAAAGACTAGGCAACCTCTATACACTTTTCTAGCTATAACTGAGTCACCTACTGGAGTAGAAACTGAGAAGGGCTCTAACAAGGCATCGGTACTGACTCTGAAGCTATTGGTTACATATGGTGTAAAAAAAGATAGGGTAGCCCCTGGATCTAGCAATGCATATACATCAACATGAAAAACTATCAACATATCGGTGACTACATCTGGTGAGGCCTCCTACTGCTGACGAGTGGATAAGGCATAGAATCTGTTCTGGCGTAGTCCCCCAACTGTGCTAGTAGAGGCCCCCTGATGTGCTGTGCCTGGGGGAGGGGTGCTGAACTAGAAGTTGGGCCTCGGTCCCCAACCTGATCCTGTATCACCACAGGACAATCTTTGATCATATGTCCCAGCTGCCCACATCCAAAACAAGCTCCTGACCCTACCAAGCACTGGCATGTGTGTCCTCGGCTACACCTACGACAAGTTGGAATGTTGGAGTCTACGGATCTGCTTCTATGACCCCTCGAGCCTGACGTTCGCCCCCCTTGATTATGTCGGGACATAGATGGCACACTCATTGCAGAAGATGCTAGGCTGATGATCTCTGGTGAGTCTGTTGTTGATGCCCACCACCGGACCTCTACTAAGAGAATTCGTGGTCCTCCGTCTTGGCCCTCTTGGCCTCCCTCTCCCTCGAATGTGCCATCTCCATCTGTTGAGCGTACAACACAATGCGAGGGAATTCCACGTCCTAATGGAGCATAACTGTCCTGCATTCCTTGTCCAAATATCCTACTATACCATGCACAAATCTGCTCACCCGCGCCCGCTGGTCGGACACTAACTCCGGGGCATACTTAGGTAGGCGGTTGAACTCAAGGGAATACTCCTGAAAAATCATCCATCCTTGCTTTATATTCACGAACTCAGCTGCTTTCAACTCCCTCATCTCTCGAGGGAAGAACCGATCTAGGAATGCAACGTGAAACTCCTTCAATGTAATAAGACCCACTCTTGAAATGCTGCTGTCATTCCACAAGCGGAACCAAATATACGCAACCCCCTTCAACTGGTAGGAGGCCAACTCTTCAAACTCAACACTACTCACCCCCATAACTTGAGTGATCTTGACAATCTTATCAATGAAATCATGTGGGTCCTCATTTACCTTGGAACCTAGAAACACCGGAAGGTTCATCCTCAAGAAGTCCCTAACTCAAGCAACTCCCGCATTTCAATTTTGTGGAACATGCACAACGGCTTGCTGATTGCCCTGAGCGGTCAAGGCCTGCACAAGCATCTGAATCACAGCTTGGAACTCAACATTAACTATTGGCTCCGGTGCCTGAGGCTCCTTAACTGGTCGGGCTGGCTGAAGCTCATGACCGTTTCCATCCTTGTGGCCTTCACCACCTTTATTCCTCGTTCCATTCATCCTTTGAGGAGCCATGATTCTACAATCACGAATAGCATGAATTAGAAGGATAAAAAGGCTCTTCATCGCATGACATAGATCATGAAAGAAGGGAACATTTCAAAAAATGTCTACTAGCCTCTTCGTCATAAGTGTGGCGCACTTCACACCCATGAAAAAGACTCTACCTAACGCGGCTTTCAGACTCCCTAAGACACATAAAACCTACGGATCTGATACCAAGTTTGTCACGACCCGAGCATAGACCCGAATCATAGACATGGGACAAGGGACCCCGTGAGACCCCAAGTCAACCCATGGCATAAGGGTACAACTAATTCAACATAACCTCTGAATAATATCACAATCTGCATATACATAAGTCTAAAAAGCCTCTAGTCTAGATGAGTTGATGGGAAAAAACCCCCAACTAACTCAACAATATGGAAACTGAAATACGCAAAACAAACTGAATGTATAGTCCTCGAAAGATGAGGACTAAACAATCACGCAGCAGATACTAACTCTGAAAAGTTGTCTAAGAGCAGGGCTGAAGCTACGAGCCGGGGTTTGTATGATGAAATGATACAACAAAGAAAGTATGCAGTCAGCACGTAGAATGTACCAAGTATGCAAGGTAACTAAAACCACTCAAGTAAAATAAATCCTTTAAAATATTTCATAACATATCATACACTTTCAACGTGAGAGGAAGGTCATACATGCATTCTTTCTGAAATCATAACCTCATCATAACATGACCATGCATCGCTTTATAACATCATGACTAATTCAAATGAATCAAAGCTGAAACATAACATTTATATTGAAATGTAGAACAATTAGTCAAACCTTTCTTTTAGAACAAGCCTAGAGTAATCATCATGAGTAATGAATATGCAATTAAGAATGATGTAGACTATGGGAGACTCGTCAATTAACCGACATACCACGATAGAGCTTATTGGTCCCGACTGTCACACTCAAGTGGGCAAAGCCATCCAAAACGTTGCTAAGTCTAAGGACGCTACCATGATATTGATATCAAGCTAAAAGAGCCAACGGGGCCGGGGATAGCTCACAAGAGAGGTCCTAATAATATAATAGTATCAACCTACATTGGCGTGTAGTTCTGTGGAATAGGGTGGTCAACCCTTAACCTGCTCAGTGCTAGACTCTTCTCCCAAAACATGCAATGCTCTACATCATATATAATGAAGCTCAACATCGTCTATTGACGAAGCTCAACATCATATAATGATGAAGCTCAATATGAAATCATGCATATCTCAACATCGTATGGAATGAATCTCAATATTGTCGATTGACAAAGCTCAATAAAGAAATCATTCATAGACTCTACATTATATGAAAACGAAGCTCAACATTGTCATTTGACAAAGCTCAATAATGAAACGCATCTCAACTTTGAATTCATGCATATGAGAAGCTTTATTTGGAAACACACCACAAGCTCAATCATAGGTGGAGCATCTACTACGAATCATGTGGTAAGTTACATGGAGAAACATTTAACTCAACATACCACAAGCTAGAATTTATGAATAATTGGGAACTTCACTTCAACAATGTGGTAAGCTTATGTTGCGAAAATCATCACATTTAAATCATCACGTGGGCATTACCCAAAACTTTATCATACTAGGATCTACTCATTTCATTTTGAAAATAGCATCATAATCATAGGTAGCTTTAGAAACATGCTTTTCATCATTAAATCTCATCATAATCATACATTCAACATCATTTTCTTCTTTCATGAACTTCTCATCCATGGGCATTCAATATCATAATTTAGAAATCACAATTTGGATTGAAAACAATTTAATATATTCCCAAGCTTCACAATTCATCAATATGAATATAATCTAATCATACCCATGTATAGAGATTGAAGAATCATGCAATTGGGCCGAAATCCCATACTTGATCATAGGAAAGTCATCATGTTTTGATAGATATTGGGCATGGGAGTGGAAGGAAGCACCCACTCATACGCATACATACCTGGGAATGGTGAATTCTAACACCCTCTAGTTGCCCAAGTTGAGATTCTAATGGAAACCTCGAGATTTTGCCTTGAATCCTCTCTTCAAGCCTTCAAACTTGCATGCATGGGAACAATGACTTAGAATAAGTTTTCCCATTCTTAAAACCCACTAAAATGAGCCTTAAGCAATGTAGTATAGGTTTTAGGAACATAGGAAATTACGAGAAGGCCCTTTCTAATTTGCAGCAAATAACTGCCAGGTGACCCTAACGGGTGACTTGACGACTCGTCAGGACGGGCAATGAATCGTCGAGTCTCATATCAAGTATACTGGATGACAGATCACTTAGGGCTCGTAACGGGGAACTAAACGATTCCTTCCTCGAGACTACAACTCATGGTAACCTCCCGCCATGTGCCCTACCTCATTCTCAGATAAAGTTTAACCTGCTTTCTCATGACTCACATCACGAGTCGTTGGGACTGACCATGACCCGTGGGGTCCCTTTTGTTAGGTACACTAGTCAATCATCCCATTTATTCCTCAACTTCACCCCACAGTTAACCTAGTGACTTGTGGTGGCTGACCATGAGTCGTTCCCACGCCCGTGGGGACCTCAAATCTATAGCTCATCCAGGCCTTCCCACGAGTCACTTGACAACTCATGGGATCTCCTCACGAGTAGTCCAATGAATCATCTTGAAACTAAAGCCTCATTTCCTAGATTTTCCCCGTTTAACTCCCGGGTCTGATACTTTGGTTCCCGGAGTATTAAAAAAGGTTCTGGGAATTCTTGAGGTTGATGGTGTAGCGGAAATCAGGGTAGGCATTAGCCAGTTGGTGGATGTTATCAATATGTTGGTAACCACACCAGTAGGAGGCCAAGTGCAGTAGGTACAGTAGGTACAAATCACACTACAATCATGTGAGGCTTGTGGAGAAGGCCACGCCTTATTCTGGTTGTCCTCTTAGTCTTGAGTCAGTATATTTTGTGGGACAAAAAGGTCATGGTGGATGTTTTTCATGTAATGGCTATAATCAAGGGTATCGTAATGGATCAAATCCCCCATGGGGAGGGAATCAAAACTTCCCAAGGCCACAAAACACTTATCAAAGCCCATAGTGCTAGCAGTACAATAGTTCTCTTGAGGACAATGAAGCAATGTTTGGTGCAGCAAACGCAAGTGGTAAATAAAATGCAAAAGTCCATCCATGAGCTTAAAAGGCAATTAGGGCAATCATCCCTACAGCAGAACAACAGACCATAAGGGGCACTCCTAGGTAATACCGAGAAGAACCCCAAGGAAAATGTAAATGCTATTTTCTTGCACAGTGGTAAGGAGCTGGGTGAGGTTGTCCCCAGAAAAGAAAAAGTTGATGAGGAATATGTGGTGAAATCCAAGACTGAGGTAAGGGTGTCTAGCAACCCACAACTAAAAATTGTAATAGGTAGACCACCTCTCCTATTTCCTTAATGGGTTGAAGAAAAAGATAGAGGACACACCCTGTAGTAAGTTTCTTGAGTTGTTGAAGCATTTTCATGTGAAGATTCCATTGGTGGAGCCTTTTGCAGGAAGTTGTGAAGTACGCCAGGTATCTCGGGGATATTTTTGATGTACCCGCAAGTGTACAGGTCGTACAAGTAATATAGTGGCTCTTTTTAAGAACCGGAATGTCGAACCCACAGGGACTGAACCAATTCAGCTAACTATCTAGTTCAAGTGTGATATAAACTTTCACAAGTATTTATTATAGAAATTTTTGAGAAGGTTTAAGTAAATCTAATTATGGTCAACGAATTATTCTGAATGCACTCAAGGAGCATCATAGAGTTAAAACCGGATAATCATGCGCTGTTACGATTTGCAATGGTTTAAGTATGAAACTATTAATTGTCGTCTCACATAATTAGAATTGCATGTTCATGGCCTTTCAGGCCTATAAACACGACAAACTAGTCTCACTGCAACATTGTGAGCCAGGATGCTAATTCTAGTTCGTGGGCAATTTATTACGTGGATGTGGTTTACATGGAAATGATTACGGACTCTCGTACACCTAATCATTTGACTCAACATAGCTTCACAACTACTTCTTCGAGTGGTGATGTGATAATTCTAAGTTGGTGCCTAGCTTATCCCGTTTTATCAACCAAGCAAGGTGTTAGGTATATTTCTATCCTAATACAAATTATATCGTGAGATACAATCATGCTCCTTACATTCTCATGTTCTGACCTAGGTAACTGCTTTCTCAAGCAAATGCCTAAGTTAACGTGTAGGTTTTCATGTAAGAACCGGATTGTCGCACCCACAGGGACTAAACCAATTCAGCTAACTATCTAGTTCAAGTGTGATATAAACTTTGACAAGTGCTTTTTATAGAAATTTTCGAGAAGGTTTAAGTAAATCTAATTATTGGCAACGAATTATTCTGAATGCACTCAAGGAGCAACATAGAGTTAAAACCGGATAATCATGCGATGTTACAATTTGCAATCATTTAAGTATGAAACTATTAATTGTCATCTCACATAATTAGAATTGCATGTTCATGGCCTTTCGAGCCTATAAACACGACAAACTAGTCTCACTACAACATTGTGAGCGAGGATGCTAATTCTAGTTCGTGGGCAATTTATTATGTGGATGTGGTTTACATGGAAATGATTAGGGACTCTCGTACACCTAATCATTTGACTCAACATAGCTTCACAACTACTACTTCGAGTGGTGATGTGATAATTCTAAGTTGGTGCCTAGCTTATCCCCTTATATCAACCAAGCAAGGTGTTAGGTATATTTCTTTCCTAACACAAATTATATCGTGAGATACAATCATGCTCCTTACATTCTCATGTTCTGACCTAGGTAACTGCTTTCTCAAGCAAATGCCTAAGTTAACGTGTAGGTTTTCATTGTGATCAATCATAAAAACAACCAATAATTCAGAATTTAAGAAAAAACAACAATCAATAACTTAATTCCAACACAAATTCATAAAAACACAATCATAACTCATGGCTTCAACCCTAGAGGAAGGGTTCTAGCCATACATGTTCGTAAAATTACAAGAAAACATTAATAAACTAACATACTTACAAGAATTAGTAGAAGATAAGGGAATTTGACAAACCCTAGATGAGTTCTCCCACTTCTCCCTTCACTCCTAGGTGGTTTTCCAGAATAGAATCGTGACAAAATGATTTTAGGAGCTAAGGGACCTATTTATAGTAAATGAGAAACGTGCAAAATTAAGCCTGTAGTGGAATGGCTCTATGTCATGGAGTTTACCGCGGAGCACTACCGCTGTGACACGGAGGTAACGTGGAGGCTCTCTAGAAGTTTCTTCAAAATGCCATGTTGCCTAGGGTCGCCGTGCTGGCCGGCGTGACACACTGCTCATGCAGCGCGATGGCATGCTGTTGGCGCCCAGCTAGCTTGGCGTGGCACGGCGCTGGTGCGCAGCTCGCCTGCCCGCATGCTACCTTCCCTCGTGCGCCTGGCATGGGCGTGGCACGGCGTTGGGCGTGGCACACGCACAGCATGGCACCCTGCCTGGCGCGGCCACCCTTGCCAAGGCATGCTTCTTGCCGACTTTTGCAAATTGCTCCCGACTCCATTCCTCTACTTCACCAACTTATAAATTAGTTCCTCAAATTCAGGTAAACCTACAAAACAAGAACTAATCTTGTTGGTTAGCACATATATTCACATTTATATAAAATCACATGAAAATGTATATAAATAAATAGATAAACAAGGAAAAACTACGTTATAAAGTATCACTTGGGCATGCTATTTTTGCCCACGATCACCTACCCCACACTTAAAGCCTTGTTCATCCTCGAACAAACCTTTTACATCTCATGCCTATGGAGACTCACACATAACTAATTTAGCAAGAGATTTCAAGCTACGACTATAATGATTATTTAAGATAGCAAGTTAAAAATAGAGCATGCATGATTTGAACATTGAAATGTAATACAACCCTGCCAAGACTTCCTAGCCTTAAAAATCGACTCTCAATTTTAGCAAACTCATGCGAATCAACTGATCAAGAAATCCAACATGTATTATATCCTTCATTCAACATGTGTCCTCACGTCAAGAGAGTTACCCATTTTCACACGCAAAAAATTTGTAAATCACAACATGTGTGGGTATGTGAATAAAATTACGCTCACTCTCACAAAGAATTCACATGCATCATGTAATGACCCATAAGCTTCCCCTGAGTGTTTTACTCCACTAAATTAAGGATGTATGAATGTAAGATCAAGTAGGACTTTTTAGGCTGTAATGTAACTAAGGGATTGGTAGGTACTATTACGGCCAGTAATAGTGACTATCTTCCCTAAGCACTTTTAATACATCACGCCCTCCTTACGGACTTCCCTTCTCTTACTTCACCTTCGTCTCTTTTCAGCTTTCTTTTTCCTCTTTTTTCCCCATTTTCTTTAGGCACTCTCAACTTATTAGTAAGGAGTTCTATAAGTAACATTTTCATTAATTTGTTCTCTTACTCCTTACCACTATTCCAGCCTTTTCAATAAGTGCACCATTGACCTTTCTCAACTTTTGCAGCTGCCACTTTTTCTTCTTTTTCATTCTTCTCACTCCTTTACTCTTTCGAATTTTTACTTTAAGCGCTTAGGAGTTTTGGGTCAAATTCAAGGCTAATGAAAGAAAAAGGATTAAGCTTATGTTGCAGCTATCAAAGAATAGGCTCAAGGCTCAATGCGGCTAACTAGGACTAAATATTTGAGGTAGGTAAACTAAGGGATAACATTTAGGTTCATTCAAAGAAATGCCTAAATCATTTCCTACAATTCACATCCTTCATTTCATTTTATAAACACACCAAGCAAGTTCTAGACACTCCACAATAGCACAGAATACTAAAAAACCTTACACTCATGGCACGTGCTCAATTCCCGACATATTCAGCAGACTATTACTCAGCTAATCACAAGAATTCAGAATTAAGCTTCAATCATATTGAGTCAAATTCAAGAACCTAAGTGTCTCACACAAAGTTATACACTTTCATGCTTCAACACCGAACATACTTGCATCTTATAATCATTTATAGCACATAACAAGAACATCAAGCCATCAATTAGCTTCGGGTTCAAAAACCAAAAACTTATTGACTAACTTCCTCAAGACGGTCGTCATTCATCCATCGTTGGAAAAAGTCCCTAACAATGACTAAAACATTATATACAGACAAAGAAATTTTTTTTATTCTTCGGTTCAAAGACCCCCGTCGGAAAAGAACCGAAAAGAAAAACCAACGGGTGATGAAGTCATGCTTGACTCACAAAAATCACAAAAAATTTTCAATATTTCGCCAATCATTACATTCACCAAAAATCGTTAAGCACAAAATGTTTGAAATTTTCCTCACCCCACACTTAAATCCTGCTATGTCCTCATAGCATCAAATTAAAATTAAAAGGATGAGAAATACTCCCTGAGCCTCTCTTCCTAGCTAACAACATGCTTTTCTTCAAGTTTTCATAGGTGGGTGTTTGACCCCACACTTCTTCTATTCCATGCTTTTTAGCTTCCTCCTCAACGGGTACTTAGGCTTCCCTCCATCTGTGCTTAACTTTCCACCAAAGACACAAACACAATGAAAATAACAAAATCAACACCAACAAAAATTCATAAATTGTACTTGTGGTACCCTTGGGTTGCCTTCCAAGCAGCGCCTTATTTTTCATAGCGACACGACATGGACTGTCCTTTTCAGGACATTCTCATACCTGGGTTCCTATTCGAGAACCATCTCCTTATCTTTTGATTTTTAGAGGAAATAGCCTCCACTCTGTTCCTCTCTTCCTCAAACTTCTTCACAATTTGAATCCCTTCATCAAACTCGAGCTGAACACTTGTCATTACCTTTGGCCATGCACCTGTGGAATCCCCCACACAACACTCATCCTTTGACAACACACTAACCTGATAAAGGTTTCTGTAGTGTGTGGATGGGTTCATTTCTTGGTAAATGCGAAAGAGTTCTTCTTCATCATCGGCCCTTATTTTTAGGGTCCCTGCTCTCAAATCAATCACCGCTCCTCCGGTGGCCAAGACTGGCCATCCCAAGATTAAGGGTACCTGGTCATCAACCTAAAAATCTAAGACAATAAAATCAACAGGTATAATAAACTTACCTACTTTGATGAGAAGGTCCTCTATTATTCCATCAGGTGTCACTCGTGACTTATCAGCCAGCTACAGCATCAGCCTCGTTGGCCTCGGTTTTCCCAACCCCAGGGTGTTGAATAAGGATAGGGGCACTAGGTTAACTGCTTCCCCTAGATCACACAAAGCTCGTAGCACCTCAGCTTTACCAATTTGTATGGGGAGGGTAAAACTTCCTGGGTCTTTGAGCTTCTTTGGAATCTTGCTCAATACCCTGTGACTGCACTCCTAAGTTAGTGCTACATTCTGGACATCCACCAACCTAACTTTGTTCGCTATCACATCCTTCAAGTATTTAACATACTTGGGCATTCCCTGCAAAACATCAATAAGAGGCAAATTTATGTGAAGTTCTTTGAAACTCTCAAAGAACTTTTTGAAGCATTCCTCCTCCTTGCTCTTTCTGAAAATCTGAGGGAATGGTGGTGGTGGTCTTTGTGCTGGCTGCAATGAAGATTGTGCATTTTGTTGCCCAGCACTCTAATTATCTCCCGTATCAGTGGATGGTCCTGGTCTAACCAACTCCGGCTGCACCTCCTTTCTCAGCTCTTTAGGCACTGCATCAGCTAATTGCTTTCTTCTTCTAAGACTCATGGTATTGACCTGCCGGGGATTAGGATCTATATCGCTTGGTAAACTCGCCTGCGATCTCATGTTTTGAGAAGCTGCTATCTGACCCACTTGTTTTTCAAGATTGCAGGTGGCTAGTTGTTGATTCCTTAAGTCTGTTGCCATCCTCGCTTGATTCTCTGCTAACTGAGTCTGGGTCTCCATGATTTTCTACAATGTTTCCTCAATGTTACTCACTTGACCATCATTCTGCCTATTCTGTTGATACTGTTGTTGTTGAGGTTGCTGATAACTCTTCTTTTGGTTCCCACCCCAAGAAAAATTCGGGTGGCCCTGCCAATTTCTGTTGCAGTTGTGTCCAACATTCTGATTGTTTTGCTGCACATTCCCAACAAAATTGACTGATTCCAGATTGGCTCCACAAGATTCTGCAATGTGCCTATTATTACCATAAATTTCACACCAACTCGGAGCTTGCTGAACTGCATTAACCTAACCCTGTTGTTTGTTCATACTCAATTTATTGAACTGAGTCATCATTTGATGTTGGAACGAAGCTAACTGCGCTGCCAAGGCATTCATTCCATCTACCTCTATCAACCCTGATCTCTTTCCTACCCCTCTCAATGACTCACTATGCCACTCTGGATTTCCTTGAGCAATTTTGTTCAACAAAGTGTACAACTCATCATACGTCTTCTCCAAGGCTTGCCCACTCGATGTAGAGTCTAGTAATATTTTCGTGTGTGGGTCTAGACTTTCGACAAAGGTATGGGCCAACACTTCATTTGATTTCTGGTGATGGGGACAGTCTCTCAACAATGTCTTGAATCTTTCCCAAGCCAAATATAGATTCTCATCAGGCCTCTTCTTGAAACATAATATCTCACTTCTCAACTTTGTAGTTCTGCCTGAAGGAAAGAATCTGATGAAGAACTTCTTAGCCAAGTCATTCCACAAAGTTATGGAATTCGGTGGCTTATCTTTCCACCACCTTTTTGCCTCTACCAACAATGAAAATGGGAAGAGGGTTAGTCGGCCATAATCTGCGGACACGCCAGTGGGGACAAACGTGTCACTAATCTCCAGAAATTTCTGTAAGTGCTGCTGCGGGTCGTCATGTGCCATCCCAGTGAATTGACCACTAGAATGTAATAGCTGCACCATGTTCTGTTTAAGCTCATAGTTCCCTCCAGGCTCCGGTTTCCGGATACTAGAGTTCACATTAGTCGCTTGTGGGATTGCCACTTCGCGAACTAGTCTAGCCGCCATTGCTTCCGATGACAATTGTGCTTGTCCCGCCGGTGGTTGTTGTTGTACCTTTTATTGAAGTCTCTTCAGCTTTTGCTCTAGAGCTACTCTCCTTTGTAAATGGATTTGATAGTCAGGTTCAAGCAACGGTTCCACAAGCTCTCTATTTTTAGCCATCTCAGCAGGACAACCTGTCACCTACAAATGATCAGACTAAGACCAAGTTTCTCAACACTTAAGGAAATTTAAAAATCACACAAAAACAAATAATTTATCAAAACTTCGCTGAGTCCCTGGCAATGGCGCCAAAAACTTGTTCAACGTACCCGCAAGTGTACAGGTCATACAAGTAATATAGTGTCTCTTTTTATGAACCAGAATGTCGAACCCACAAGGACTGGACCAATTCAGCTAACTATCTAGTTCAAGTGTGATATAAACATTCGCAAGTGTTAATTATAGAAATTTTGGAGAAGGTTTAAGTATGAAACTATTAATTATCGACTCACATAATTAGAATTGCATGTTCATGGCCTTTAGAGCCTATAAATACTACAAACTAGCCTCACTACAACATTGTGAGCAAGGATGCTAATTCTAGTTCGTGGGCAATTTATTACGTGGATATGGTTCACATGGAAATGATTAGGGGCTCTCGTACACCTAATCATTCGACTCAACTTAGCTTCACAACTACTTCTTCGAGTGGTGATGTGATAATTCTAAGTTCGTGCCTAGGTTATCCCGTTTTATCAACCAAGTTAGGTGTTAGGTATATCTCTATCCTAACACAAATTCTGTCGTGAGATACAATCATGCTCCTTACATTCTCATGTTCTGACCTAGGTAAATGCTTTCTCAAGCAAATGCCTAAGTTAATGTGTAGGTTTTCATGGTGATCAATCATAAAAACAACCAATAATTCAGAATGCAAGACAAAACAACAATCAATAACTTAATTCCAACACAAATTCGTAAAAACACAATAATAACTCATGGCGTCAACCCTAGAGGAAGGGTTCTAGCCATTCATGTTCGTAAAATTACAAGAAAACATTAATAAACTAACATACTTAAAAGAATTGGTAGAAGAGAAGGGAATTTGACAAACCCTAGATGAGTTCTCCAACTTCTCCCTTCACTCCTAGGTGGTTTTCCAGAATAGAATCGTGACAAAATGATTTTAGGAGCTAAGAGACCTATTTATAGTAAATGAGAAACGTGCAAAATTAAGCCTGTCGTGGAATGGCTCCATGTCATGGAGTGTATCGCAGAGCACTGCCTCCGTGACACGGAGGTAACGCGGAGGCTCTCTGGAAGTTGCCTCAAGATGCTCTGCTGCCTAGGGTCGTCGCGCTGGCCGGTGTGACACGCTGCTCATGCAGCGCGATGGCATGCTGTTGGCTCGTAGCTGGCCTGGCGTGGCACGGCGCTGGCGCGCAGCTCGCCAGCCTGCATGCTGCCTTCTCTCGTTCGCCTGGCATGGGCGTGGCATGGCGCTGGGCGCGGCACACGCATAGCGTGGCATGCTTCCTGGCGCGGCCAGCATTGCCAAGGCATGCTTCTTGCCGACTTTCGCAAATTGCTCCCGATTCCATTCCTCTACTTCACCAACTTATAAATTAGTTCCTCAAATTCATGTAAACCTACAAAACAAGAACTAAGCATGTTGGTTAGTACATATATTTACATTTATATAAAATCACATGAAAATGTATATATATAAATAGATAAACAAGGCAAAACTATGTTATAAAGTATCGCTTGGGCATGCTATTTTTGCCCACAATCAGATATTGTGGCCAATAAGAGGAGGCATACAGAGTTTGAAACCATGGTTCTTATAGAAGTGTGCAGTTCCCGAATCAATACATTCCTAAAAAGTTAAAGGATCCTAGGATTTTCACTATTCCTATCAGTATTGGAAGCAAGGAAGTTGGATTAGCTTTGCATGATTTGGGTGCGAGCATCAATTTAATGCCTATATCCTTTTTATGAACATTAGGTCTAGGTGAACCAGTGCCCACCACAGTGACCTTACAGCTGGCAGATAGGTCCATTGGTCACCCAAAAGGAATAATTGAAAATGTCTTGATTAAGGTAGAACCTTTCATCATGCCGATGGACTTTATAATCTTGGGCTATCAAGCAGATGTAGCAGTTTCCCTCATTTTGGGGAGAGGATTCTTGTCCACCACAGATGCTGTAATAAAAGTTAAATCAAGCAAGGTGACCATGATAGTGGATGGCAAAGAAATAATTTTGATATGTTTAAGGTAGCAGAATTGCCACCCCATCACGAGGAGATGAGGGCCATTATGGAAATTGAAATGGAGTTGTCCTATATAAAGATAGACAAATATCTATAATAGGATGATCCACTAGGTAGAGTGTTGACATATAAAGAAGAATAGACAAATGGGTGGTTCGAGACGGCAAAATGTTTAGCAGAACTAGATGCCACCAGTTCATACATCCGGAGAGATATTCCTACGGAGATACTTGACAAATCCCTAAATTGGGAGAATCTAAATCCCTCTATTAAGAAGGCACCAGTTCTTGAATTAAAACCCCTCCCCACTAATTTGAATATGCATATTTAGGCAGTGATAAAAAACTACCTATGATAATATCTGTTTTGTTGAATGATGAACATGTTAGCATGTTGCTGGAAGCACTAAGGCGGTGTATAACAACACTGGAGTGGACAATGCTGACATAAAAGGAATAAGATATTCCTTTTTCTTGCATAAGATATTGCTTGAAGAAGAAGCCCAACCTATTGTTGAACATCAGCAAAGATTGAACCTAATCATGAAAGAGGTGGTCAAGAAAGAGATTATAAAGTGGCTGCATGTAGGCGTCATCTATCCAATTTCGGAAAGTCACTGGGTGAGCCCACTTCAGTGTGTTTAAGAAAAAGGGGGAATGACTATGGTGCATAATGAGAGGGATAAATTGAACCCCCAAAGAATAGTTATAGGATGGAGAATTTGTATTGGCTACTGAAAGCTCAATGCAGCCACCATGAAGAATCACTTTCCCTTGCTTTACTAGGATCAAATGCTAGCCAGTTTAGCTGGGAGTGATAACTACTACTTCTTGGATGGGTATTCAGGCTACAATCAGATTATGATCGCTTAAGAAGATCAGGAGAAGATGACTTTCACCTGTCCTTTCGGCACCTTCGTATTTCAAAAGATGCGATTTGGATTATGTAATGCTCTAGGAACATTTCAGAGATGTATGCTGGCTATATTTACAGACATGGTGGAGAATTATGTGGAGGTATTCATGAATGTTTTCTCTATCTATGGGAGGGACTTTGATAATTTCTTGAATAATTTTGATATCGTACTAGCCAGATGTGAAGAGACTAATCTTGTACTGAATTGGGAGAAAAGTCATTTCGTGGTACATGAAGGGATAGTCTTGGGCCATAAAATTTTCAAAGGCAGGTATTGAGGATGACAGAGCTAAATTCGAAGCAATCGAAAAACTACCACCCCCGGTCTCGGTGAAAGGAGTGTGCAGTTTCTTGGGACATGTTGCGCTCTATAGAAGGTTCATTCAATATTTTTCAAAAATTGCAATACCAATGTGCAAGCTCTTAGAGAAAGATGTGAAGTTTGAGTTCTACAGGGACTGTGTGCAGGCTTTCAATACATTTAAGGATAAGTTGACAACAACTCCAATTATTGTTTCCCCAGATTGGTCATTACCATACATTATGATATGCGATGCCAGTGACTATACAATAGGAGCTGTCTTGGGAAAAGATAGCAGTAAGACGTTTTAACCCATTTACTATGCAAGCAAGTCTTTAGATGCAACTTAGAAAAATTACACAGTGACCGAGAAGGAGTTAATAGTTGCGGTGTATGCATTTGACAAGTTTTGAGCGTACCTAGTGGGGACAAAGGTAATAGTTTATACTGATCATGCCACAATAAAGTACCTATTTTCAAACAAGGATGCCAAGCCTAGACTCATTCGGTGGATATTATTAATGCAGGAATTTAACATTGAGATCAAAGATAGGAAGGGCACAGAAAACCAAGTTGCATATCACCTATCCAGGTTGGAGGGCAAGGAGCATATTGACTGTCAGACTAATATAGTGGAGACCTGTCTCGCTGATAAGTTATTTGTTGTGCATAGCTAGGAGTTTCCATGGTATGCATATATAGTAAATTTGTTAGTTAGTAGGGTGTCCCCACCTGGTGTGAACTTAGAAAAGTAGAGAAGATTACTGTATGACAACCGATTCTACATATGGGATGAACCCTTCCTCTACAAGATAGGTCCTGATCAGTTGGTTAGAACATGTGCTCCTGGGAAAAGGCGACTCAAGTTTTGGAAAGCTTCCATTCTTCACCATATAGTGACATCACAGTGGAGATAGGGCCAAAGAAAAAGTCCTATAGGCTGGGTTTTATTGGCCTACTATGTTCAATGATTCGTATCTTTTTGCAGAGTCTTGTGATAATTGCCATAAAATAAAGAACATTTCGTAAAGGCAGGAGATGCCTCAGCGAGGCATTATGGAAGTAGAGGTGTTTGATTGTTAGGGAATTGACTTCATAAGGCCCTTCATCCCTTCAAATGGGAAAGAGTATATCTTGGTGGTAGTTGATTATGTATCAAAGTGGGTAGAAGTTGTAACTCTGCCTACTAATGATGCTTTCACGACCCGGACGTACACTCGAATCATAGATAAGGGACAAGGATCCCCTAGAGACCCCAAGTCAACCCATGGCATGAGCATACATCCAATTCAATCACATAAGTGGAAAATTCAACAATAAGGAAACATAAACATGTCATAACAACGAAGAAAAGGCAGTACATGACCTATACATGAAAGTTGAATACAACATATAGTCTGAAAGACCTCTAATCATCAAAGATAGGCTGATGGGAAAACTCCCCAACTAACCCAACAAATATAAAACTGAAAGAAAAGCATAGAGTCTCAACATATGGCCCTCGGAGCATGAGGACTCACCAAATAAGCTGATAACTATCTCAGAAGCACTATTAAGGAGGGTGAGCCTGAGAGTCGGTTCCTGTATCATGAAACGATACAGCATAGAAAGTATGCGGTCAGTACCTGGAATATACTGAGTATGCAAGGAAAATAAAATGGACATTTAAAAATTAAAAATCTCATAAATGATCATAAGAGTAGGACATCGTGCTTATATCATAAATGTAGTACCATAACATAAAAGGATCAAGATTTTCAAAATATTTGTAGTACAATCATAATCATAATCATAAAAGAAAAGCCTTGTTTAACATGACTTGAGTCCATATACATAATCGTAAACATGCATAAATCGTGAGGAAGAGTGGGAGATTCTCTTAACCAATATACCCCATATGAGCACACATGAAACTCGACTCATAACCCTAGTCGGGAGAGTGTCTGTACCTTGCCAAGGGTCAAAACATAAAAGTGTGACGTCACCATGAAAAGGGCCATTTAGGATAGGGACAGTCCCATAGGAGGTCCCAAAATACATACGGTGGCACGTAGTTTATGAGATCCGGTGCAGAACCTAGGCCACGAACCTACTCGGTGTTCGATACTACTCCCAAAACATATATAGTGCTCATAGTATAACATACATGAATTCATGGGCTATTTAAATCATGATAATCATAAATATACTTGTACATACATGAACTAGCCTTGCAACAAGACCCGTGAGTCGGCCAAAACATAATTCATGATTCATGAGGTTCGTACATACTTGGAGATCATGCATATTGTTTGAATTTCTGGAAAATCATAATGGGTAACATGATAAATTCATGATTTACATCCTAATTCATGCTGGGCTTATAATTATTACCAATGGATAAGTAGATCATAAATCGATTTATCATGGGGCATGCATGATTAGGCTAAAATACATAGAACTTCCAAATCAATAATATTATAACTAATTTAAATCACAAAACCTAATTACAACGCATAGATTATGATAAGATTTTAAAATCACAAAACCCATAATCAAATCATTTGATTTTAAGTAAATCAAATTTAAAACCCCATAACTTTTTGTTGAAATCTTTGTAAACATCATAGAGGAGGGGCATGGGTATGGAAGAAACCAGCCATTGAGAACCTTACGTACCTGGGAATGGCTAGTTCTTAACCTCTCTTGATAACCCAAGAGGAAATTGCAATGAATTGATGAGCTCTAAGCTTGAATCACTCTCCCAGTTCCCCTACCTTTCATGCATGAATGAATGAAGTTAAAACCGAACCCCTTTAAATTTCCCTATTCATAACTCAAAATGTCGTAGTTTAAGCCTTAGGATCTTAGAAATTTATGAAAAAGTCCTTACTAATTCGTAGAAAATAACTGCAAGGGGGTCCCGACGGGGGACCCAATGACTCATCATGAGGGGCCACGACTCATGGCCTGAGTCATGAGGTACACTTCCATAATTTCTCCCTGGGACCCCACGGATGACACCACAAATTGTGGTGGGTGACCACTGATCTTGGGCAAATTTATATGCCCAAGTGATACTCAAATGTGTCATTTTTGCCTTATTTATCTATCGATGTTTGCACATTCTCATGTGAATTGTAATAAAAGGTGAATTTATACTAACCAACATGATTAGCATGATTTTGAAGGAAAAATATAATTGTACGAAGCTAAGATGCATGTTGGGAGAAATTGGAATTGGACTCGGAAGAGAGCAAGGGAAAAAGCACAAGGAGAGCATAAATTAAAGGGGATCCGCGATGGAGCCATGTCACGCTGCCATCGCGGATGCACTCTGCCTTGATGGTGAAATTATGCCTAATTCTAGTGAAGGTGCGCGTTGGGGCCGTGGCATGTTGGCCTAACCCCGCGTTGCACGTTGGGCCACGTTGGGCCTTGAAACCTGGACATCCGATTCCAGTAAGGGTCCGCGTTGGTGGCGTGTCATGGAGGCAGTGCTCCGCGATGCACTCTGTGACACATTGCTTGTTATTCCTGGAAAAATTCCCACTAGTATAAATAGAACACTTAGGTTCATTTTTAATTATTCTGACTTGGTGGAGCAAGAACGTGGGTTACAGGCAGTTGAGGGGACGAAAATCTCAGGGTTTTTCTCTATCTCCTTCTTCTTTATTTCAATTGCTTGTATGATTAACACTCATTTAACGATGTTTAATCCACAAATGAGTGGCTAAATTCCCTTCTTGCTGAGGTTAAGAACAATTGTATTGAAGTGTGATTATTGAGAAATTCATGTTTCATCTTTTCTTCCATAGTTTTTCTATTGATTCTTGTTCTTACTGCATTAATGTGTGGCCAACGTTAATGTACATCTAAAAAGTCTGGTTTCACTTGAGAGAGCAAGAAATTGGAAAGTTTTGAATTGATAGGATATGATCTTTTCTTAGTTTGGGAAAATTGAGAATTGGTTTACCTTCAAGATAGAAATATACCTGTAAGTCATATTAGTCAATTAAGGGATCGGTTTTGTATGGCTAGAACATGAATTTCGTTTTATCATAGAAATGTAGGTGGAAGGTTCATGATTCTTAAGTTGGGTTAAATACGAGAGTTTTAATCCATAGGCAATAATTCTTGACTAGCAACCGGAGGAAAGATTAATCAAATTGTATCGATAATTTAGTTCTCTACATGTTCATTTATCCTCAGCATGCTCATACTTATAGTTAGACTCAAATTGTATATTCGTTTTAGACTTACTATAAAATTAGGAAACAAAATATCAAAATCTTTTTCACACTGTTGTCTGCAATTTAGAGTTAAAGTTTATTGACACTTGATTAGATTGATACCTTAGTCCAATCCCTGTGGGATCGATACTTGGGTTACTTGAGCCACTTTACTACTCGTTCGACACGTGCACTTGCGTGTAGTTATACCCAACAGACCGAAAAAGTTTTTGGCGCCGTTGCTGGGGACTGGCAATTGGTAAATTTTTCTTAAGTGTTAGTGTACTATTTCTTCTTAGTGTTGACAATTTGGTCTTAGCCTGTATTTTGCAGATACTAATTTCTGTTGAACACTGGCAAGAGACAATGAGCTGGTGGACTCATATTTAGAGCCGGAAAGACAATTTCATCGACAAAGGAGAGAAGCTCTAGAGAAAAAGCTGCAGTTGCTCAAACAAACAATTATGGAGCAACAACAAAATCCACCAGTTGTAAGGGCAATGTTAGTGCCCGAGGACATGGCAACTAGGCTGGTTCACGAGGTGGAAATCCCACATGCTAATAATGTCACATCTAGCATCCGCAAACCTGAGCCGGGAGGGAGGTTCGAGCTTAAACAAAATATGGTGCAATTGCTGCACACCAGCAGGCAGTTCACAGGTCTCCCTCATGAGGATCCACAGCAACATCTCCAAAAATTTTTGGAGATATGTGACACATATATCCCTGCTGGAGTGTCATCAGATTATGTCAGGCTTACATTGTTCCCATTTTCACTTTTGGGAGAAGAAAAGAGGTGGTTGAAAGTTGAGCCACCTAATTCCATCACCACGTGGGATGATCTTGCAAGGAAATTCTTGATTCGGTTCTTCCCATCCGGTAAAACAACAAGACTTAGAAGTCAAATTCTAAGTTTTAAACAAAGACAGGGAGAGAATCTGTATCAAGCCTAGGAGAGATTCAAATCTATGTTGCGGGATTGTCCTCATCATCACCAATCCAATGATGTGCTGGTGCATACTTTCATAAAGGGTTTGGAACCCCACACAAAAATCTTGCTAGACTCAGCAGCTGGGGGACAAGCATTGGAGAAAACTTATGAGGAGCTGTATACCTTGTTGAATCATATTTCGCAGGGAAATCTGGAGTGGAATGTTGATTCATCAAGAAGAGGAACAAGGAAGGCAGAAGGAGTCCTAGAAGTGGATGGTTTTACAGCTATCGCTGCACAGATAGCTGCATTACAGAATCAACTCAACACCCACTTCAGTAACATGAGCATGAACCAGACTCAAGCCCCAGTGAATGTAGTGCAGCAGATTTGGTGTGAAGTGTGCGGGAGTAGTGAACACTTAGATGAGTGTTGTGGAGCAAATCCTGATTCGGTGAACTTTGTGGGGAACGTATAGAGAAACAACCACCTACAGTATGGTAACAACTACAATTCCAACTGGAGGAATCACCCGAATTTCACTTGAGGTAGAAATAACCATCAAGGGCAAGGTTTGAATCAGGGGGCACAGAGAACTCAAGGAGGGCAGCAGAACTATCAGGCACAATGTAGAAGCAACAATGCACCTCCTCCGCCACCATCTCCCAGCATTGAGGAGACGTTCAAAACAATGATAGCTAACCAAGCTCAATTGCAGGCTGACTACGTGAAATTGGCAGCCGAGGTAAAGAACAATCAGTAAGCTACAAAGGCGCTGGAGTACTAGTTTGGGCAATTTGCTGGAGCCCAAAACACCAGGCCTAGAGGAGGACTTCCAAGTGACACGGATCCCAACTCCAAACAAGTGAATGCAGTGACCACAAGGAGTGGTTTGCAGCTTAAAGAGGTGGAACCAGAAAGACCACCTCAACATTCGGGAGCAGCAGAATCTGAGAGGGAGCAAAGTGAAGAGAGGGGGAAGAAAAAGGAGGCTAAACCAGAAAGACCACCACCCCCGTTCCCTCAATGATTAAAGAAACACAAGGAGGAGGTGTGTTTCAAAAAGTTCATGGAGGTGCTGAAACAGGTACACATTAACTTACCTCTTGTTGATGTTTTGCAGGGAGTGCCGAAGTACGCCAAGTATATTAAGGACATCGTGGCGAACAAAAGCAGGTTGACTGAGTATGCTACGGTGGCTCTTACGGAGGAGTGCACTTCCCGAATACAAAACAGGTTTCCCACAAAGCTCAAGGACCCTGGGAGCTTTACTATAAAAATTACAATTGGGCAGAGTATCCGAGCTCGCGGATTATGTGATTTGGGAGCGAGCATTAACTTGATGCCGTCATCGGTATTCAAGAAGTTGGGTATAGGGAGTCCTAGACCAACAACAGTGATCTTGCAACTAGCAGATCGGTCCTGGGCAAGACCTGATAGCATTGTGGAGGACGTGCTGGTGCAAGTGGGCTCCCTTATCTTCCAAGTAGATTTCATCGTGCTGGATTTTGAGCAAGACGCGAAAATCCCATTTATTTTGGGACGTCCTTTCTTGGCTACGAGAAAGCACTTATTGATGTAGCTGCAGGGCAGCTAACCATGCGAGCACACGACAAGGTGGAGGTGTTTGATGTATACAAGGCCACCAAGCTTCCGGCTGTGTATGAGGAACTCTCGGTGATCAATGTGATTAATAGAGCTGATGTTTTCCAGAGAGTTGAGTCACAGAAGTTATTGGGGAAACCACTGGAGCGATGTAAGCACTACTGGGGAGAGGACGGTGGTCGAGAGAAAACGTCTGTCACCCTAGAGGATGACTGAGCTTAATGACGTCGAGCCGTGACAGTAAACCAGGCGCTGCACGGGGGGAAACCTGTGAAAATTTTTGTAATATTTTAATAGATTTCGTAGAAAAAAGAAAAGAGAAAAAAAATGAGAAAAAAAAATATAAAAACAAGAAAATTGTAGTTTATGTGAAACCTATAAATTCTAACCAATTTCTTGTTGTGAGATGAATTTCAGGTTGAACAGAGGATAAATGTGCATAGGATTGCAAAGGAAAAATCGAGGTAAGAAAATTAATAAAAAGTGACAAACAGTGAGCCCACGCGATGGCTCCGTGTCACAGAGGAGGGCCTCCGCGTTACCCTCTGTGACACATTGAAGGTAATTCTGGAATTTTTACAAATTCCAGAACACCTGCGTGATGGCTCCATGTCACGGAGGGCATGCTCCGCGTTACCCTCCGTGGCACGTTGAATTGTATTTCACGACGGGTCACACCGGGTCGCCGGGTGACCCGCGCGAAAAACCTTCTTTTTAACCCCGTTTTTCCCTCATTTTCCCCATTTTTTCACCTCCTCAGCGACAAAAATCCTAAAATCCCCCCTTCCCCAACGTAACACGGACTAGGAGCTCAATTTTATCAACTTTTCTTTGATATCATCCAATTTAAGGTATGTTTGTTAATTTCATCTCATTTCTTACCTTATTTTTCCGATTTTTGGCATAGTAAGTGAGGAAAACTTGCCCTAAGTGTAAATTGAGCATGAATTCATGTAAATTATAGTTAATTGATGTTCATAGTATCGATGTAATGGTATGAACTCAATAAATACATGTTTGTTTGAAATTCTTGCGAAATGGTAGCTAGGGTTAGAATTCGAATATGAAGATGTTAAAATCGAGTTGAAATGTGTAATTCTTCTTGGTGAGTGCATGTTGGGTGAGGAACATGAGTCTGTGCTTAACGTTAAGATGAGTAAGGCGCGACGGAGTGTCGGGTTAATGAAATTGTTGAAATTGCTTAGAAATTGGGGGAATTGTATCGGTTTTGTTGATAGAAATGTTTGCTACGTGCTTTGTGATAAAATGCTATCGATGGTAATGCTGTGATTAGCTATACGAAGTCTGAGTAGTACATAGAATTTATACCGTCAAATTCTCTGAATGCACTAGGCATATTTGTTATGTTTTGTTGTTTGTTTTTTTTGGAAATAAGTATGATCTAGCCGTAATGTTGTGATTGTGGCTAAAGAATAAGTTTGGGGTGGCCTAGCTTAACCCAACACTAGTCAAAGCTAATTTTAATTGGAATATCACTGGGACTGTCTTTTTGGTTTGACAGAAACAATGGCAAGCAGGCAAGATAAAGGGAAGGGCATATCTACATCGGGCGCCGGAAGGAAAAGAATTAGACAGGGAACAACAGTCCCAGCAGCACCAACGGTTCCACGCGGCCAATGCCGTCAATATGGAACCAGATGGGTGACAGAGGAGGGGAAGAAATGGTACGCAAAGCACAAGGAAAGCAAATACTTCCCCGAAGAACACATTGCTAGGGAACCGTTGGCACAGGAGTTCCCCAGAATTGTCCACAGAATTGAGGCAGCCGGGCTGAACCTCATCTTTGAAGAGCCCAAGTAGTGCAACCTGCACCTGATTCGGGAATTCTACGCCAACTAGAGCCCGACACTCAGAAGTCACACCATCAAGATAAGGGGGCAGATAGTCACTTTTGAGCCTCATCACCTCAATGCCATCTTTGGGGCGCGGGACACAGACGCCCATGTGCTTCGGCAGCTGAATATCACTCCACCATACGCGGATATTAGACGCACTTTGTGTGGATCCAGGTCTACAGCATGGTGGAGCAGGCATAAGGAAAGGGGCTACCATCAGACTTTGCCCTACTCACAGATGAACAGGGAAGCCAGGATATGGCTTAAGATTGTTTGTTCCTGCCTGATCTCGGGGGTGCATATGACAAATGTCACCCGGGATCATGCGTGCTTGGTATACGCCTTGATGAAAGGGCTGGAGATCAACATTGGGGCGGTGATCATCTCCGCCATGAAGAGAGCCCGTTTGCATCAAGGGCATAGGTACGGGTTTGGTGGCTTACTGACCACGTTCTTGAGGGGCCTGGATATTGAGGATGAGGCCCTTGACTACATCCTACAGATGGAGAGAAGGGCCTTAGATGTCACCAAAACTAAGGCACCCGTCACCACTCACGAGCCAGTTCTTACATTAGCCGAGCGACATGCTCAGGATGATCAGTACATGGCTCGCATGTTTGGGATGAAGATCCTCCAGCTGCATATAGGCGGGAGGCCGGCAACAGAAGATGAGTTATGGCAGCTCATGCTAGACTACCCTTTTGGCGAAAATGCCAGGGCTCTATGCAGAGTGGGGCCATCTTTTGTGGAGCCCACTGATGATGATGTCCCCACAGATGAGGAGACACGTCGTGATGACTCTGATGTGGAGTCAGATGATGATGATGGGAGCGACTCAGACATAGGAGATGAGGCAGCGGCACCGGACAAAGTAGTGGAATACTTTGATTGATCAGGGAGTTTCACCACCTACTTTCGTACTATGTTGAATTTTGTGAACACTGGGGACAGTGTTCGATTTATGTGTGGGGTGGGAGTAAATAGGTGTCGGTTGCTGTTGTTATTATTAATGACTCTGTTCTGTTGTTGTGCTTGGATAAACTTGTGACCCTGTGATTTTTGTGTATGTCTGTATTGTAATTAAGGTGAAGCTGTTGTGTGCTGTTGAATGTTGTTAGCTGGTTTTCTACATATTTTTGTTTTATCGAAATGATAGATATTTTAAAAAAGTTTTCATGAATTTTTAACTTTTTGGGTTTCTCTGCGTTTGTTTTCGGTTCTTTTACCGAGAATAGTCCCATTGAACCGAAGTCGTAGTTAGTGACCGTTCCCTATGATGGATGGATGACGACCGTCTTAAGGGAAATGTAGTCATTAGGAGTAGATTTCTTTTGTTCAATATTTTTTCTTTTAGTTCTTTCTTTTGTTTGTTGCATCCCAAAACCTGTCGTTACTTTATGGTTGCGAAATTCTGGTTGCGTGTTGTACATGATATTTGAGATGCAAAAGTGATTCGTATGAAAGCATGAAACTTGGTAAATATGTTGAGATACCTAGGCCATAGAGCTTGACTCAGTGTAATTGAGGCTTAATGTTTGAATTCTTGTAATTAGCTGATTGAGGAGTCTGTGAATATGTCTTGAGGTGATCATGTGAAATGAGTGTATAGTGAGGTTTCCTTTCTTCCATGCTATTGTGAAGTGTCTAGAACTTGCCTGGTGTGTGTACGAAACGAAATGAATGATGTGTATTGTAGGAAAGGATGTAGGCATTTCTTTGCTTTAACCGAAAGGTTTTTTTCCTTATCGTACCCACCTTGAATGTACATCCTAGTTAGCCCATTGAGCCTTTAGCCTATTATTTTTCTTTTTTCAAAAAGGTATAAACCGAGCTTAACCCCTTCTTTTCATTATCAGTGAATTTGATCCAAAACTCTTAAGCGCTCAGGAAAAGAAAATAATTTTCCCACAGTGTCAAGGAGTGAGAATGGTGGAAAGAAAAGAAAAAAAATAGAGTGATGAAAGGAAAGAAAAGGTTGAAGGTGCACTCATTATAAATTAAATATAATGAAGATGTATAAATAATCCTTGTTATTGAGTCAAGTGTGCTTAAAGATATGGGGTCAAAAATAAAGACATACTTCAAGAATGGGAGGATGAAGGAAGAAACAATGCCCATGAGGTTGATGGGATGTATTGATAAAGTGCTTAAGGATGCTAGTTGTTCTTATTGGTTAGCCCAGTATTTACTAGTTCCGTAGCTTACATTACAACCCGTTAAGTCCTACGTGATCTTACATCACACGTCCTTATTTTAGTGGAGTGATACACTAAAGGCAAGCCTATGGTTCATGACATGATGCATGTGAATTCTTTTAGGAGAGAGAGTGAAATTGTGTTTATATGCCCCTGCATGTAATGTCTTTGAGTTCATGCAATTAAAAAGGGGGAAAAATTCTCTTGTGTTGTGAGGGCACATGCTCGACGAGAGATTAAAAATTCGTGTCGGATATCCTGATCAGCTGATTTGCATGAGTTTGCTGATATCGAGCGTCGATTCTTGAGGCTAGGACGTCTTAATGTGTTTAAGGTCATTGTATTGATAAGACTATGCATGTTTTCTTGATGATTTGCTAGATTAAATAATCGGTATAACCGTAGCTTGAATTGTCGATGCCAAAGTAGCCAGGATGGGGTGTCAATCACATGAGGTGTAAGATTATTGTTCGGGGACGAACAAGGATTTAAGTGTGGGGTAAGTGATCTTGGGCAAATTTATATGCCCAAGTGATACTCAAATGTGTCATTTTGCCTTGTTTATCTATCGATGTTTGCACATTCTCATGTGAATTGTAATAAAAGGAGAATTTATACTAACCAACATGATTAGCGTGATTTTGTAGGAAAAATATAATTGTACTCAGAATAAAAGGTGAATTTATCTAAGATGCATGTTGGGAGAAATTGGAATTGGACTCGGAAGTGACCAAGGGAAAAAGCACAAGGAGGCATGAATTAAAGGGGCTTCGCGATGGAGCCGTGTCACACTGCCATCGCGGATGCACTCTGCCTGGATGGTGAAATTATACCTAATTCCAGTGAAGGTGCGTGTTGGGGCCGTGGCACGTTGGCCTAGCCCCGCGTTGCACGCCGTGCCACGTTGGGCATTGATACCTGGACATCCGATTCCAGTAAGGGTCCACGTTGGTGGCGTGTCACGGAGGTAGTGCTCCACGATGCACTCCGTGACGCGTTGCTTGTTATTCCAAGAAAAATTCCCACTAGTATAAATAGAACACTTAGGTTCATTTTTAATTATTCTGACTTGGTAGAGCAAGAATGTGGGTTACAGGCAGTTGAGGGGACGAAAATCTCAAGGTTTTTCTCTATCTCCTTCTTCTTTATTTCAATTGCTTGTATGATTAACACTCATTTAACGATGTTTAATCCACAAATGAGTGGCTAAATTCTCTTCTTGCTGAGGTTAAGAACAATTGTATTGAAATGTGATTATTGAGAAATTGATTTTTCATCTTTTCTTCCATGGTTGTTCTATTAATTCTTGTTCTTACTGCATTAATGTGTGGCCAATGTTAATGTACATCTAAAAAGTCCAGTTTCACTCGAGAGAGCAAGAAATTGGAAAGTTGTGAATTGATAGGATATGATCTTTTCTTAGTTTGGGAAAATCGAGAATTGATTTACCTTCAGGATAGAAATATACCTGAAAGTCGTATTAGTCAATTAAGGAATCGGTTTTGTATGGCTAGAACATGAATTTCATTTTATCACAGAAATGTAGGTGAAAGGTTCATGATTCTTATGTTGGGTTAAATACGAGAGTTTTAATCCATAGGCAATAATTCTTGACTAGCAACCAGAGGAAACATTAATCAAATTGTATCAATAATTTATTTTCTACATGTTCATTTTAGCCTCAGCATGCTCATACTTATAGTTCAGACTCAAATTATATATTCGTTTTAGACTTAGTATAAAATTAGGAAACAAAAATATCAAAATCTTCTTCACATTGTTGTCTGCAGTATAGAGTTAAAGTTTATTGACACTTGATTAGATTGATTCCTTAGTCCAATCCCTGTGGGATCGATACTTGGCTTACTTGAGCCACTTTACTACTTGTTCGACCACATGCACTTGCGTGTAGTTATACCAAACAAGCCGAATAACCACGACTCATGCTCACTATCCGTGGTCAACACATCCCAAAATCCTTGCCCAGCTTCCAGTTTCGGCCACGGGTGACTTCACCAGTCGTAAGGTTTGACCAGGACTCATTGTGATGCTCATGGTCTCGTCTACAAATCCTGCCACCCTGCTAGACCACAAGTCACCTCATTACTCATAGTCATTCCTCACGAGCCTCCTCACGGTTCGTCCTGTGACTTGGTGCGAAATTTTAGTTTTTCACCGTTTTGACTCCTGGATCTGATCCTTGGGTTTCTGGGGTATAAAAATATCTCCCCCTTAGGAATATTCGTACTCAAATATTAGGAACACAAAGAAACTTAGAATCAAGCATTCATATGCAAATACTGATCATTTAACCCAAAAATTGGTGGAATGACTACCTCTAAAAAGAACTACATAGCTGAACTTAATTCAGACATCACATATATCTATCATAATATTATTCAAACTTGTGCACATGAACTAAACATGGAAATTGATTAGAGATTTAGGGAAAAATGGATGCCTCATACTGAAACTGAGCCTGTAGAGAATCAATGCGGGTATCTAGCCATCATATCCGCTTCGTCTTCCCATATAGCTCCTTCAACATGTTGATTTCTCCATAGTACTTTAACTGAAGCTACTTCTTTGTTTATCAGCCTCCGAACGTGATGATCTAAGATTGCAATTTTAATTTCCTCATGATTGAGGCTATCCTTTACACCGACGCTGTCCACTGGGACTACTAGAGCCAGATCTCCCAAGCATTTCTTTAAAAGTGACACATGAAACAAGGGATGCACAGAAGATAACTCTGAGGGAAGTTCCAACTCATACGCTACCTTACCAACTCTTCCCATAATCCGGTAGGGACCAATATAGCGGAGGCTGAGTTTTCCTTTATTTCCGAACCGCATGACTCCCTTCATGGGGGATACCTTTAGAAATACCCAATCGTCTACCTCAAACTCCAAATATCTTCTTCTCACATCCGCATATGACTTTTGATGAGTCTAAGGGGTTTTCAGCCTATCCCTTATCATCTGATCTTTCACCATGGCCTCATGAACCAAATTAGATCCTATCATAGCTACCTCACCAACCTCAAACCATCCGATGAGTGATCTATACCTTCACCCGTAAAGAGGCTTGAACGGTGCCATTTGGATACTGTAGTGATAGCGGTTATTGTAAGAGAACTTGATCAAGGGAAAGTGATCATCCTAGCTACCTTTATAGTCCATCACACAAGCTATCAACATGTCCTCGAGAGTTTGAATTGTCTGCTCCACCTGACCATCATTTTGTGGATGGAATGTTGTGCTGAGCTTAACCTGAGTCCCAAGCCCTTTTTTGAAAGACCGCCAAACCTGAGAGCTAAACTGAGGAACTCAGTCTGAGATAATAGACAAGGGCACTCCATGAAGTCGATCCAACTCCTGAATATACAACTTGGCATAATCATCTGTTGAATCTGTGGTTTTGACCGGTAGGAAGTGTGCAGCCTTGGTCAACCTGTCTATCATCACCCAAATAGAATGATAGTGTCGGCGAGTACAAGGTAGGCCTATAATTAAATCCATATTAATCTCTTTCCACTTCCTAGTGGGAATTCTAATATCCTGAAGTACGCCTCCCGGCCTTTAATGCTCAACATTCACTTGTTGGTAGTTCGGGCACTTGGCTACATATTCTGCAATATCCTTCTTCATGTAGTACCACCAATATATTTCCCGAAAATCATGATACATCTTGGTGGCACCCGAATTGATAGAACACCTGGATCCATGTGCCTCACGCAATATCCGGTCCCTCAGATTATCCACATCTAGAAAACATAGACGGCCCTGGTACCGTAGCGCACCATCTCCCTATTGGGAGAAGACCTCCACCTTCTGACTTCCATCGACTTCCTTCAGCTTTACTAAAATTGGATCCTCATCTTGTCTGGCCTTCACATCCGTCACCAAGGATGATTATGATCCGTTCTGCACAACAACGTTCCCATTGATTGAGTGGACCAATATAACTCCCAATCTTGCAAGTCAATGGACATCTTTCACCAATTCCTTCTTTCCCTCATCCACATGGGACACACTCTCCACAGAGAGCCTAATAAGCACGTCTGCTACCACATTAGCCTTACTCGGGTGGTAAAGGACACTCAGGTCGTAGTACTTAAGTAGCTCCAACCACCTTCTTTGTGGAAGATTGAGATCTTTCTGCATAAACACATATTGCAAGATCTTTTGATCCGTAAATACATCCACTTGGACCCCATACAAGTAATGCCGCCTTAACTTCAACGCGAACCCACCGCGGCCAACTAAAGATCATGAGTCGGGGAATTATTCTCATGGATTTTCAACTATCTTGAGGCATATGCTAACATTCCCATGTTGCATCAACACAAACCCAAGTCCGATTCTCGAAGCATAAAAATATACTACAAAACCATCGGCACCCTCGGGTAGGGTAACCACGGGTGCTTAGGTGAGTCGAGTCTTCAACTCTTCGAAGCTCTCCTCATAAGCCTCCGACCGTTGGATCTTTAACTTTTCTTGAGTCAACCTAGTCAATGATATTGCAATTGAGGAAAATCCCTCAACAAACCTCTTATAGTAGCCTTCTAGGCCCAAGAAACTCTGAATTTCTTAAGGATTCACCGGTCTGGGCCAATTCTTCACCTCTTCAATCTTTTGAGAATCTACCTTTTCCCTCACTTGATACCACATGGCCCAAAAATGCAATCAAGTACAACCAAAACTCGCACTTACTAAACTTTGCATACAACTAATGATCCTTGAGCGTCTGCAGCACTATTCTAAAATGAGCGGCATGCTCCTCCTTGCTCCGGGAATATATAAGGATATCATCAATGAACACGATCACGAACATGTCTAGATATTTCTAGAACACCCTGTTCATCAAGTCCTTGAATGCTGCAGGGGCATTGGTTAGTCCAAAACACATAAAAACGAATTCGGAATGACCATACTGAGTCCTCAAAGTGGTTTTCGAATTGTCACTCTCTCGAACCCTGAGCTGGTGATACCTAGACCTGAGATTTATTTTTGAGAAACATATGGCACCTTGATGTTGGTCAAACAAGTCATCGATCTTGGGTAAGGGGTACCTATTCTTGATGGAGACCTTGTTCAGTTGTCGGTTGTCAATGCACATCCAAAGCCAACCATTCTTATTCCGGACAAATAACACCGGTGTTCCCCATGGAGACTTGCTCGGTCTAATGAAGACCTTATCCAACAAGTCCTTCAACTGATCCTTCAACACTTTTAGCTCGGCTGGAGCCATTCTGTAGGGAGGAATAGAAAAAGGCTACGTATCGGGTAAGAGATCAATGCCGAAATCAATTTCCCTCTTCGAAGGAACACCTGGAAAATCCTCTAAAAAAACCTCTAGATACTCACACACTATCGGAACTGACTGGATAGTCGGGGTTTCGTATTCAACATCCTTAACCCTAACAAGGTGATACATGCAACTCTTAGAAATCATTTTCCTAGCCTTGAGATATTAAATAAACCGACCGGATGGTACAACTAAATTACCCTTCCACTCTAAAACTGGCCCACTCAAAGATCAAAATTCCACCACACGGGTCCTACAATTCATTGAAGCATAACATGCAAACAACCAATCCATGCCCAAAATGAGGTCAAAGTTAGTCATACCTAACTCTACTAATTCTGCAGAGGTAACCTTATGCAACACTGTGATGGGGCAACCTCTATACACCCGCCTAACTACAACTGATTCACCAACTCGGGTAGAGACTAAGAACAGTTTTAACAAAATTTCAGGGCTAGCTCCAAAAATTCTAGCAATATAAGGAGTAAAAGAAGAAAAGGTAGCTCCTAGATCTAAGAAGGAATAAGCATCAATATGGAAGACTTGGAACATACAAGTGACAACAACTGGAGAAGCCTCTTGCTCTTGGAGAGGTACTCAAGCGTAAAACCTATTTTGGCACTGACAACCTACTGAACTAGTAGAGGCACCTTGTTGAGGGGGACGTGTTGCTGGAACGGTAGAACTAGCTATCATCACACGGGCCCCACTAACCCCTGACCTGGTTGAGGGGAAGTCCCTAAGTCTGTGCCCAGGTTTACAACACCTGAAACACGCACCTGAGCCAATTATGAACCTTTCAGGATGAATCTTTCCACACTTTGCACAAGTTGGGAAAGTGAGCTCTATCTTCATGCTACCCTAATCTCTCGAGCGTGAAAACCTGCTCCTTTTGTCTCTTTTTAATCTAGATGCCATGCTGGCCGACGATAGGGCTAGGGCAATAGACCTGTGCTGGGACTGCTGGTGTTGTCCACCCCCTAACCTGACTTGAGAAACCCCATAGCTATCGGTCTTGGCCCTCTTGGACTCCCTCTGCCTCTGGTAGACCAACTCCATCTGCTATGCATGAAATATAATACGGGGGAAATCAATATCCTGATGAATCATGGCGATCGTACAATGGTTGTCCAAATAATCCGCCACCCCATGTACAAAATGGCTCACCTTAGCCCTCTGATCCGCCAGCAACTCCGGAGAATACTTGGATAATCGGATGAACTTCAATACATACTCCTGCACGGACATGTTACCTTGCTTCAAACTGATGAACTCGGCCGCCTTGAGCTTCCTCATCTCCCGAGGGAAGAATTGATCCATAAATGCATTGTGAAACTCCTCCCAACCTATCTGGCCTGCACCCACTGCCCTGGCATCTCTCTATTTCTTAAATCATATGTGAGCTACCCCCTTTAGCTGATAGGATGTCAATTCAACACACTTTCCATTGTTCACCTCCATAACTTGGGTGATCTTCAGAATCTCCTCAATAAAATTGTAGGGATCCTCGTCCCTCTTCGACCCCGTGAACTCAGGAGGGTTCATTCTTAAGAAATCCCTCACCCTACCTGCCGCAGCATTCCTATTTTGAGGGTAATGTGCCACTGTCTAATTCTAAACTCGGGCAGTCATGGCCTGTGCCAACATCTGAATCGCTTCCCTAAACTCAGAGTGGGCAGCTGGCTCTGGTGCGTACTCCTCGTGAATAAGTTGGGCTGGCTGATGCTCCTCACCAATTGCACTATCATGATCAATACCATAACCATTTCTTCTAGGGCTCACTCGCTGTGGAGGCATGATGCTGCAAAAGTGAATAGCACAAATTAGAAGGGTAAAGAACTTTTCATCGTACGACATAGATCATTAAAGAAGGGAACATTTCCTAAACGTCTAGTAGCCTCTTTGTCATAAGTGTGGCGCACTTCACACCCATGAAAAAGACTCTACTTAAAGCGGCTTTCAGACTCTCTAGGACACTTCAAACCTATGGCTCTAATACAAAGTTTGTCATGACCCGGATGTACACCCGGATCATAGACACGGGGCAAGGAGACCCGAGAGACCTCAAGTCAATCCATGGCATGAGTTTACATCTAATTTAATCACATAAGCAGAAGACTCAACATAAGAAAACGTAAACATGTCATAACAATGAATAAAAGGCAATACATGACCCATACATGATGGCTGAATACAATATATAGTCTGAAATGCCTCTAATCATGAAAGACGGGCTGATGGGACAACTCCCCAACTAACCCAACAAATCTGAAACAGAAGGAAGAGCACAAAGTCTCAAAATTTGGCCCTCAAAACATGAGGAATCACCAAATAATCTGATAACTATCTCAAAAGCACTACTAAGGAGGGTGAGCCTGAGTGCCGGGTCCTGTATCATGAAACGATACAACATAGAAAGTATGCGGTCAGTACTTGGATTATACTGAGTATGAAAGGTAAGTAAAACGGATATTTAAAATATATAAATATCATAAATGATAATAAGAGTGGGACATCATGTTCATATCATAAATATAGTACCATAACATAAGGCTCAAGATTTTCAAAACATTTGTAATACAATCGTAATCGTAATCGTAATGGGAAACCCTTTTTTAACATGACTTGAGACCATATACATAATTGTAAACATGCATAAATCATGAGGAACAGTGGGAGATTCTATTAACCTGCATAACCCTTATGAGCAGACATAAAGCCTGACTTGTAACCCTAGTTGGGAGGGTGTCCGTACCTTGCCAAGGGTCGAACCATGAAAGTATTACATCACCATGAAAAGGGAAATTTAGGTCGGGGACAGTCCCATAGGAGGTCCCAACATAGCTACGGTGGCACGTAGTCTATGAGATCTGGGGTAGAACCTAGGCCCCGAACTTACTTGGTGTTTGATACTACTCCCAAAACATATATAGTGCTCATAGTATAACATACCTGAACTCATGGGCTAGTTAAATCATGATAATCATAAGTATACTTGTACATACGTGAACTAGCCATGCAATGAGGCCCGTGAGTCGGCCATAACATAATTCATGATTCATGTGGTTCATACATACTTGGCGATCATGCATATACATTGAATTCAAAAAAATCATAACGGGTAACATGATAAATTCATGATTGAAATCATAATTCATGTTGGGCTTATAATTATTACCAATGGATAAGTAGATCATAATTCGATTTATCGTGGGGCATGCATTGACACGCCCTGCCTTGGGGGGTATGACTGGCACCTGGTGCCCTAGTAGGACCTAGACTGCTATCTGGTGTGCCTAAGCACATCTGGTGCCTGGCTGGCTCTAACTCAAATTTCTGGAAACAAAGGGCTATATAACGGCTGTAAAAACAGCCCCCGGCCCATTGGCCTATAGCCACCTGTACCTGTAATGACAGCTAACCAGAAACATACTACTATAGGGGAACCTATGCGGACCGACAAGGCCACCATGCTTTCTAGTTCTCTGTAACTCAACAATAACATGCTAACTAATTACGTGACCGGCAAGGTCACCACTACTAGCTGATTATGGCCATACACGGCCAACAGGAACAGAAATAACAAATAACTATAACAAGCTGCATGGCCTCACACGACCGGATCGACTGACCACAGGGAAATATATTCAGACTGCAAGCCTCTAAGAATAACAATAGAAATGATCGGGATAGGGCCCCGACCTACCCGTACTGTACAATAAAAGAAAATGAAATACACCTCTGGAATTCAGACTCCGTATGACAGGAGCTGAATACTCAATAGCTGACTGGAATCACAAGGGATCGCCTCCTCGTCTATGAGTACCTGCAGGCAAGTAATGAGTGCCCCACTGGGCGTCAGTATCACAGGTGCTGAGCATGTAAAGCAACTGAAATACATAACTGAAATGAATAACAACAATAACATGACTTATAAGCAGAAAGTAGCTGAGCCTATCTAGCTGAGAATAACTGGGGAGAGTTTATTTATTCTATAACTAAACTGAGCGTACCTGATGACGTGTCGTCCTCCTGTCTATTTGTATCTAATAGCACATATAGGTATACATATAAATACACACAATACCTAACCGACCCCCATAAGCCGGAAGGTGCCAACCAACACACAATCTATTTACCCCTACCCGGGTCTAAACCAACCAAAAATAAGTCACTCCATTTATCTGACAACTGTGAGCTAATCCTACCGGTCCCCTTGGGAACGTAGCTCAGGCCTTGGCCTGTTATACCCCGTAGAATTCTCGGTACCTAAATGACCTATTCGAACATTGGTTAAGCATATTTGAAGGCCATACGTGCTGGAGAAAGGCCCGAGAAAAGATCGGACAAGAAACCTGTCGAACCATCGCGGAAGGAGCCGAGGCAGAGCCCCTCCGCGATGGCAGCGTGTCACGGAGGAGGGGCCTCCGCGTTGGCTCCGTGACGCGTTGGCCTTGTCCAGGCCCAAGTATATAAAGCCCCACTTCGGTTTTAAATGATAAAAACATATTTTAAACTTCAGAGAACAGAGCAAACCAGCAGAGGGAGAAAAGGAACGAAGGAGGGATTATAATTTTCGACCGATTACGCTGCTAAACGTTGTCCAAACTCAAATTAACTCCAGATACTGAGGTATTTAGCAGCAGAGAGCATTCCTACGGATTCAGTTTCATGAAATACGGCCGACAAATCATCGAGCCACCGAGCTAAGGTAAGTGGAATTGCTCTAAATTAGTGTCTATGTGTTCCTAGCTGTGAAGTGAATATTTCTCCCTTTTGGACCGCTGAAAAATAGCGAGTTTTCGACCGTCTTTCGATAAGCCTAAGTTTAGGCTATAAACTATATCAAAAGTGACGTTGCCTTTTAAAGTAAAGCTGTATTTAGTATTAATTGACATATTTATGAATGCATTTGGGAGAAAATAGTTGAAGTACCGGCCGAGTCTCGTCCGACAGACGAATAATTCAAGGATAAGGTATGTAAAGCTAGTTTCCTCGGCAAGTTAGTAATCTTCGTACAGTACAGTAATTTAAAGGCCAGTAGAATATTCAGAAGCCATGTATGGTGTTTATTACGAACATTGGTACGATACTAGAAACATCAGGTTATGATTAGCGCGAGACTTGCTAGCACGATATAGATTCTAATATTACGTTAAGAACTGCACATCATGCTCAGTATGTGATGTGACACAGAATGTTAGGGTATCACTGTATTCAGTTGAAACCCAGTAAAACAATGTAATATCTATAAGACATCTCAGAAATAGAACTATAAGTTAAAGTGAAGCTAGAAAGCATATTAGAACTAGTAAATCACGTTAATATAGAAACTCAGTATACAGCATAGGTTGCAGCAGAAATACTATATTCGTATAGCATTTGCCCCAGTACAGTTCGGCAGGAGACTATATTCATGTATACATATTTACAAGTCTCAGCACGTATTAAATACGTACAGATTACTATCACTAGCTCAGCATGTAATATATACGATACTTCACCCCTATTAGCCTCAGCATGTGAGATACGCAGACCGTATTACTAGTTGAGACAGTTTTATTATTTGGGGTTGGATTACCTAGCATCCATGACCGCCCCAGGGTTAATAGCTGTATCGACTCGTCCGCCAGAGGATGAGGATACGTCGCTCTACGGAGTGGCATGCCGTCCCCCAGGGGACGAAGATGGGATGCCAGTTTTCCCCATATTGTGCCTTGGTCGGCCCTTATACACCCCCGTCGAGCGGATACGCCCGGGGTGTTGATTCAGGAGTCCTCCGGACTCAGGTACAGTTATAGTCAGGGGCTCAGCGAGCCCAAGTGCATACCTAGGGGACCGGCAGGATGCTTACAGGGTTATAGGAGATGGGATGACCGGGGTAGGGGTGTAGATTCCGTGCTGGTTGTACCTCCCGGCTTATGGGGGCCGGGTAAGGTTTGTGTGTGCTATGTTATATTATGTATGTTATGCCACGTTACATTAGATTCAAGTAGATCAGCAGTAGAACGATATGTCTCCAGGTATGACTCCTACTCCTTCCAGTATATATATGAGAGAAGGTATGACTTACATTATCAGACAGTTAATCTGATCCTTCTTACTTCAGTTTCATCAGTTACATTGTTGTTCTCAGATTTTGCTTTCAGTTATATCTTTACATACTTAGTACCAGTGGTACTGACGCCCGGTGGGGCGCTGCATTACCTGCCTGCAGGTACTCGTGGACGAGCCGGCGATACCACGTGATTCCTGTCACCGATCGAGTATTCAGCTCCTGTTATCCGGAGACTGAATTCCAGAGGTGTATTTCATTTTCTTTTGGTTGTATAGTACGGGTAGGTCGGGGCCCTGTCCCGATCATTTCTATTGCTATTCCTGGAGGCTTGCGGTCTGTATATATTTCACTGTGGTCAGATGAGCCGGTCGCATGAGGTCGTGCAGTGGTTAGCTGTTAGTACTTCTGTTTCTTTTATGTTGGCCGTGTAGGGCCATAGTTCGACAGTAGTGGTGACCTTGCCGGTCACGTAGCTATCCAGTACTTCAAGGTTGAGTTATATATAACTAGACAGCATGGTGGCCTTGTCGACCCGCATAGGTTTCCCTATATTGACATGTTTCTGGTCAGCTGTTAGTACAGGTACAGGAGGCTATAGGCCAATGGGCCGGGGGCTGTGTTTACAGCCGTTATATAGCCCTTTGTTTCTAGAAATGTGAGTTAGAGCCAGCCAGGCACTAGATGTGCCCAGGTTTAGCAGTCCAGTAGTTCAGGTCCTAGTAGGGCACCAAGTGCCAGTCATACCCCCCAAGGCGGGGTGTGACAAACTTGGTATCAGAGCAGGACGTGTCCCAGGGAGTCTGCAAGCCGTGCTAAGTAGAGTCTTTTCTATGGATGTGTTGTGCACCACATACTATAGGCAGGGGGCTGAGAGGCATGATAGGATGGTTACCCTTCCTTCTCAGTCAGTCGTGCTTTAGAACGGTACAGTATAGGGTTGAGTCCCTAAAAACTTACCGTATTCTTTGATTACAGATACAAAGGCAGATCAGCATTACCCTATTACAGGCAGAAGATCAGATATAGCAACAGAAGAGAGCATCAGCCAGTTATATGATAACTACAACAGCAGAAGGAGGAATCAGAGACCTCCCAACGTGATACCTTTATTGGCACTATTCCCAGTATACGTTGATAACGTCAGAATAGGAAGTCAGAAGTATAATGTTCATACGAGTTGATTTATTTATTAGCTGTATAAGATCTGATTAAGATTACAGACAAGGTTAGACTACTAGGTAAGTATAAGAAAGAAAGGGAAATGCAGGAATCCCAAATACATCTTTCTGGATATAGTATAGTTAAATGCTTTTATTTGTTGCAATAAAAAAAAGGGCTATTCCTACCTCTTGATTTTGATGCCAGTATAGTAAAGGGGCATAAGGCTTGAGATGGGGTTGCCAAATTCGGCGGTAAGTAAAGATGGGCTGATTCATCCTAGTAAGTATTAGAAAGTATAAAGATCCCCTATGATTCCGTATGTTGTGCAGACCCTTATGATAATAAGCTAGTAGAGAAAGTAAGACCGATAGCTTACCCGAAGCAGGGGTAAAAGACCTGTTAGTGATGAATGCCGGGTAATAGTCAAGTTCGAGTCAGAAAAAGGCCAAGTCCGCCACGTATGTTAACAGATAGCAAGACATACCTGTAAGATTGTAGTTATGATCCGGTTGTGATATCGAAAAGGTGAGGGGTCATATGAATCCGGTAGGTCTGACTGCAAGTCAGGGGAAGTGTGAACTGATATATGACCAGCAATCTTGTTAACAATGAAGAGCAGGTACCTCGAACCCCAGAGTTCAGCTTAAGTAAGATGAGGGAAAGAAACAAGAATGTCAGATCTTGTGGGGAAACTAGAATTACCCCCGGATTGATAAAATATCGTATTAAGGATTAAGCCTCGGACTGACAGTAACATTGCGGTTCAGAATACCGCAGTATGTCCGCTATGGAAAAGTTAAGAAGTTACTGATACAACAATTCTAATCTAGTGTAGCCTAGAGATAAGGCCCAGCAGACAGTCATGGGCTCTCAATATATGCCTAGTAAGGCTACAAGATTTGAACGTCGACCCCACATCGCAAGAGTGGCGGAGTTTCAAACAGCAGACAATAACTAAAGTGTTTATGTTTGTTACTTTCAGAATGGGGTGACAATACAATGAAATGATAAGTCAGGGTAGGAGATATTATTAGGCCGTAGAAGCGGTGTATCATGTACGGTATGAGACTCAGCAAAGCATGTCAGAGATTATGTATTACCGCAGAATTCAGTACATATCGTACGTAGCTACTGCTATATATATATATATATACAGATAATAGATATGCTGTGAGTAGCCGCCTATAAGGGGTACAGTTACAGATGTTGATTAGTAATAGAAAGCATGTACAATTGCATTGCAGGACCCCCCCCTTCCCAAAAAAAAAAAGGGGAGAAGAAAGAAAGAAAAGGAGAGAAGAAAGGAGAAAGGGAAAGGAGAAGAGAAGGGACAAATTAAGTGTGAATTACGTATGAAGTCATAGAAACTATCTCAGTTCTCAGTTATTAAGTTAATAGACTTATGTGTTGTTGCCAGATCTAGGCTCTAGGAGTTTATCAGAGTTAATGGCCTAAACCAAATGACTAGATGATAAGGGCGCTGTTAGACGGTGTACCGACCAGCTGGCGCCTGCATTAGCAGGGAAGCATTCCTGAAGATCGGTAACATTAGTGCACATGCTAGAACCAGGATTAGAGGCCGAATAGGCAAATTTCAGAGATTAGCAATACCAGAATTGTTCTAGTATGTTAAGTAGTCGTACATCATTTTCCCAGCCTTGTAGGTGAGAGTCGGCCTTAGTCAACCTAGCAGTTATTATGTGAAACACCCCATAAGTCAGCCGGCCGCCCCAGTCAGAATACCCGTGGGTACCCCAAAGAAGGTTCCACATCAGTAGTCAGCGACAGACTAGTACTTCAGCTGGTTCTCGTAAGATATTTAGATACAGAGCCCTAGCAAAAGGCCAGTATTTACAGAATAGCTCATAAGACCGGGAATTCTCAAGAATAGCAGTATAAATCCAAGTGGATACACACAAGGCGTAAGAAATTGATAGTACCCTGCTAGCATAGTGTTTATTAAGACCAGGGGATCAGTAGACTCCCCGTGAAGATCCAGAGATTGATCGCCTGGGAGTAAGTTTAATTAAGTCCAGCCTTACAGTGGTTTAAGAAAAATAACAGAGCAATTAGATGCCCACAAGTCTGCGGTTATGCATGAACTATAAGCACTCCAGTAGAACAGTTAGAGCATTGTTAGACTACAGCCACATTCGGGTCATTCAACCCGACTATTCAGTTATTTAAGGTTATGCAGCCAGATCGTTAGAGGTCATGATCAATATCAGGATCCTCTGATCAGATAAAGGCACAAGGCGCACAGACGGTCGTTTAGGTTACCTTAGCAACAGGTAGCCTTAGCATACGGCCAGAAGGCCAGATAAGCTCTAGCTATACCGGTAGATTACTTGTCAGATTCTCCGGCGTAATAAACCAGTATGACCGTTAGCTATATGCCAATTCTTTGTAAGTGCGAATTTTTGTTGAGTTTAGTAGCCTTTTTGGTCACATTGTGTCGGAGGCTGGTGTACAGATAGATACACAGAAAATCGAAATAGTGAAGATATAGCCTAGACTTACCACTCCGATCAAAGTACGCAATCCCTATGGTTAGCTGGGTACTGCAGAGGGTTTGTGGAAGGATTTCCGCCTTAGCAGCACCTCTGACTAAATTGACACAGAAGGTAGCAAAGTTCCAGTAGACTGAGGCATGTGAGTAGAACTTCCAGGAGTTAAGAGACAGGTTAACATCATCCGCAGTGTTAGTATCGTCAGAAGGTACAGAGGGTTGATGCAGCATGGTAAAGTAATAGCTTATGCCTTCAGGCAGTTGGAGAAACATGAAAAGAATTATCTTACCCATGACCCGGAGTTAGCCGTAGTAGTTTATGCCTTAAAGAGTGAATATTTTGTATCACCCAGGAAGGGCTAATGTGGTAGCAGATGCCCTTAGCCGTAATTTATGGAGATGTGACATATTTTCAGATAACCGGGGATGAAGTGTGGCGATGTAAAGGCCGCATTCGTGTTCCAGATATTTTGGGGCTTCGCCAGCAGATTATGAGCGAGGCGCATTACGCCCGCTATTCTCTCCGCCCAGGCGCGACGAAGATGTACCATGATATCAAAGAAAACTACTGGTGGCCAGGTATGAAAAGAGAAATTGCTGAATTTGTAGCTCAGTGTCCTAACTGCCAACAGCTGAAAGCAGAGCACCAGAAGCTAGGCAGTTTGACGCAAGATATAACGGTGCCTACGTGGAAATGGGAAACGATAAACATGGATTTTGTAACAGGGCTACCCCGTACCAGACGCAGAAATGATTCCATTTGGGTAATAGTTGACAGGCTAACAAAATCAGCTCATTTCCTGCCAGTGAAGGCTACCTTCTCGGCTGAGGGTTGTGCCAAATTATATATTAGAGAAATAGTTAGATTACACGGAGTGCCAGTATCCATTATTTCAGATAGGGGAGCACAATTCACAGCTAGATTCTGGCAGTCGTTTCAGAAAGGTTTGGGAACGCAGATTAAGTTGAGCACAGTATTCCATCCTCAGACAGATGGGCAGGCTGAACGTACAATTCAGACGCTCGAAGATATGTTGCGAGCGTGTGTGCTAGATTTTGGGGGTAGCTGGGATGAGCATCTTTCATTAATTGAATTTGCTTATAATAATAGCTATCATTCAGCCATCCAGATGGCACCTTTCGAGGCATTATACGGGCGAAAACAAAGGTCGTTGGTGGGCTGGTTTGAAATGGGGGAATCAGCATTGGTTGGCCCAGACATTGTTTGGCAGTCAGAGGAAAAAATAAAGCTTATCCGAGAACTTTTACTGACTGCTCAGAGCTACCAGAAGTCTTATGCAGATATGCGGCGCAGGAATCTAGAATTTTTGGTAAATGACTGGGTATATCTGAAAGTATCTCCGATGAAAGGGGTAATGAGATTCGGCAAGAAAGGCAAGCTTAGCCCGAGGTTCATTGGGCCATATCAGATTCGGTGAAGAATAAGCCGAGTTGCATACGAATTGAACTTGCCTCCAGAGTTAGCATATGAAGAGGTTCCCGTGGCTATCTTAGACAAACAGATTCGCAGGTTGAGGCCTAAAGATGTTGCGTCTGTCAAAGTATTGTGGCGTAACAGGAATCGTGAGGAAATGATGTGGGAAGCTAAAGAAGATATGAAAGCCAGATACCCTCACCTATTTCAGACCTAGTTAGGCGACAGGTATGTCCGTATTATTATTTATGCAGTACCTTATAGTTGTATGTATGTGAATGAGAAGGATTGATACTTAGCCATCCAGTGAGTTCTAAGGTATTATGTACAGTACCTGTATTGGACTTTTCTGCATTTCAGGTTTTTAGTATAGTCCATATTACAGGGGAAACTCTGGCGAAATTTTTCTAAAAAAGTAAAGTAAATAGTCCTCTAGATCACAGAGTACATTCGAGGACGAATGTTCTTAAGGGGGGGAGAATGTTATACCCCGTAGAATTCCCGGTACCTAAATGACCTATTCGCACGTTGGTTAAGCATATTTGAAGGCCATATGTGCTGGAGAAAGGCCCGGGAAAAGATTGGACGAGAAACCTGTCGAACCATCGCGGAAGGAGCCGAGGCAGAGCCCCTCCGCGATGGCAGCGTGTCATGGAGGAGGGGCCTCCGCGTTGGCTCCGTGACACGTTGGCCTTGTCCAGGCCCAAGTATATAAAGCCCCACTTCGGTTTTAAATGATAAAAACATATTTTAAACTTCAGAGAACAGAGCAAACCAGCAGAGGGAGAAAAGGAACGAAGGAGGGATTATAATTTTCGACCGATTACGCTGCTAAACGTTGTCCAAACTCAAATTAACTCGAGATACTGAGGTATTTAGCAGCAGAGAGCATTCCTACGGATTCAGTTTCGTGAAATACGGCCGACGAATCGTTGAGCCACCGAGCTAAGGTAGGTGGAATTGCTCTAAATTAGTGTCTATGTGTTCCTAGCTGTGAAGTGAATATTTCTCCCTTCTAGACCGCTAAAAAATAGCGAGTTTTCGACCGTCTTTCGATAAGCCTAAGTTTAGGCTATAAACTATATCGAAAGTGACATTGCCTTTTAAAGTAAAGTTGTATTTAGTATTAATTGACATATTTATGAATGCAGTTGGGAGAAAATAGTTGAAGTACCGGCCGAATCTCGTCCGACAGACGAATAATTCAAGGATAAGGTATGTAAAGCTAGTTTCCTCGGCAAGTTAGTAATCTTGGTACAGTACAGTAATTTAAAGGCCAGTAGAATATTCAGAAGCCATGTATGGTGTTTATTACGAACATTGGTACGATACTAGAAACATCAGGTTATGATCAGCACAAGACTTGCTAGCACGATATAGATTCTAATATAAGCGTTAAGAACTGCACAGCATGCTCAGTATGTGATGTGACACAGAATGTTAGGATATCATTGTATTCAGTTGAAACCCAGTAAAACAATGTAATATCTATAAGACATCTCAAAAATAGAACGATAAGTTAAAGTGAAGCTAGAAAGCATATTAGAACTAGTAAATCACGTTAATACAGAAACTCAGTATACAGCATAGGTTGCAGCAGAAATACTATATTTCGTATAGCATTTGCCCCAGTACAGTCCGGCAGGAGACTATATTCATGTATACATATTTACCAGTCTCAGCACATATTAAATACGTACAGATTACTATCACTAGCTCATCATGTAATATATACGATACTTCACCCCTATTAGCCTCAGCATGTGAGATACGCAGACTGTATTACTAGTTGAGACAGTTGTATTGTTTGGGGTTGGATTACCTAGCATCCATGACCGCCCCAAGGTTAATAGTTGTATCGACTCGTCCGCCAGAGGACGAGGATACGCCGCTCTACGGAGTGGCATGCCGTCCCCCAGGGGATGAAGATGGGATGCCAGTTTTCCCCATATTGTGCCTTGGTCGGCCCTTATACACCCCCGTCGAGCGGATACGCCCGGGGTGTTGATTCAGGAGTCCTCTAGACTCAGGTACAGTCATAGTCAGGGGCTCAGCGAGCCCAAGTGCATACCCAGGGGACCGGCAGGATGCTTACAGGGTTATAGGAGATGGGATGACCGGGGTAGGGGTGTAGATTCTGTGCTGGTTGTACCTCCCGGCTTATGGGGGCTGGGTAAGGTTTGTGTGTGCTATGTTATGTTATGTAGGTTATGCCATGTTACGTTAGATGCAAGTAGATCAGCAGTAGAACGATATGTCTCCAGGTATGACTCCTACTCCTTCCAGTATATATATGAGAGAAGGTATGACTTACATTATCAGACAGTTAATCTGATCCTTCTTACTTCAGTTTCATCAGTTACATTGTTGTTCTCAGATTTTTCTTTCAGTTATAGCTTTACATACTCAGTACCAGTGGTACTGACGCCCGGTGGGGCGCTGCATTACTTGCCTGCAGGTACTCGTAGATGAGCCGGCGATACCACGTGATTCTTGTCAGCGATCGAGTATTCAGCTCCTGTTATCCGGAGACTGAATTCCAGAGGTGTATTTCATTTTCTTTTGGTTTTATAGTACGGGTAGGTCGGGGCCCTGTCCTGATCATTTCTATTGCTATTCCTGGAGGCTTGCGGTCTGTATATGTTTCCCTGTGGTCAGATGAGCCGGTCGTGTGAGGCCGTGCAGTGGTTAGCTGTTAGTACTTCTGTTTCTTTTATGTTGGCCGTGTGGGGCCATAGTTCGACAGTAGTGGTGACCTTGCCGGTCACGTAGCTATCCAGTACTTCAAGGTTGAGTTATATATAACTAGACAGCATGGTGGCCTTGTCGGCCCGCATAGGTTTCCCTATATTGACATGTTTCTTGTCAGTTGTTAGTACAGGTACAGGAGGCTATAGGCCAATGGGCCGAGGGCTGTGTTTACAGCCGTTATATAGCCCTTTGTTTCTAGAAATGTGAGTTAGAGCCAGCCAGGCACCAGATGTGCCCAGGTTTAGCAGTCCAGCAGTTCAGGTCCTAGTAGAGCACCAGGTGCCAGTCATACCCCCCAAGGCGGGGTGTGACATGGCCTCTGACAATAAACTGTGTCTGAGTCCGAAGACTCCTGCCTCTGGGCGCAAGTGTACACGGGGTGTGTAATAAAAACTGCCCCTGGGTGCAAGCACGCAACATGGTAATTTTATAAAATCTGTATCTGAAACTGCCCCCGGCCACAAGCGCACACAGAGTGTTCTGCCCCTGTAAACAAGGTGGACTGGCTCTGCGCAGAGTAAACTGAACTACCCCTGCAAGCAGGGTGGTCTGGACCGTATTATCATGGTGGTCGGCCATCATCGTACTCTAGGCGGACGGCATCTCCCAGCTGGTGGCGGTATCTGAATCTGGTATCGACACAGCTATAACCCAGGGGCAGTGGGGATGCTAAAAGGGTGCCCACATGCCACAACAAGTCTCAACAAACAAATAGCACATAGAAATAGCAAGCATGTATAACTGAAAAGACTGTCTGGAATCTAAGTTCTTATTCTGATCTGTTTCTATACCGAACTGATTCTTTACTGACTATACAGATTGTGTACTCTCTGTTTTACTGTACGGCTAATCTGTAGCCAAGATACTATCTGTCTATCTGATCTTTCTTTACTGACTGTTATTAAAAAAATCTGTTCCTTTTTATTCTACAACATGCTTGCTATTCACATAATAGGCTGTAATGAATCTGAACTACTAACTTGCCCTTGGGCACATGCTTTTCTAACTTTCAGAATGAATATGATATCACAATGCGAACTAGGTTTACTGAACTTGCACAATACTTAACATTCAACTTCCGGGAATTCTACTATGGAGTTTATGGTACTATACAAGGCTAAAGCTACTAACTTGCCGAAGGAACTAGCTTTACATACCTTAACCTCGAGTTATCCGTCTGTCGGACGAGGCTCGGTCAGTACTCCAACTATTTCTCCCAACTGCATTCATATACACGTCAATTAGTACTAAATACAACACTATTCTGAAGGACGACGTCACTTTCGATATAATTATAGCCTAAACTTAGGCTTATCGAAAAACGGTCGAAAACTTGCTATTTTTCAGAAGCCCAGAAGGGAGAAGTATTCACTTTACGGCTAGGAGCACATAGACACTAGTTTGGAGCAATTCTACTTACCTTAGTCCGGTAGCTCGACGATTTGTCGGCCGTATTTCGCGAAAAAAAATCCGTAGGAATGCTCCCTGCTGCTAAATACCTCGGTACCTGAGGTTAATTCGAGTTTGGACCGCGTTTGGCGGTGTAATCAGACGAATTTTAGTAGGAGATTTTCGTTTTCCCCTTCTCTCTAATTTCTCTCTGTTTTCCATTGGAAATTATAAGGAATTTTAATAAAAAAACCGAAGTTGGGCTTATATATATAACGGACACTATAAATCGCATTCCTAGAATGCGATTTTATAAGCCGCATTTCTGGAATGCGATTTATAAGTTGCGTTCCTGGAAAGCAATTTATAAGTCGCATTTTGCCTTGCGACGCGCCGACTTGGCGCTTGTTCGATCTTTCCCCGGGCCTTTTTCTAGCACGTATGATTCTCAAATACTCTTAACCAACACGCGAATAGGCCATCTATATGCCTGGAATTTACGGGGTATAACATTCTTCCCCCCTTAAGAACATTCGTCCTCGAATGACATTCTGTCTAGAGGACTTCTCAACTTACTCAACTTGTTTCTAGATAAATTTCGGTAGAGTTTCCCCTGTATTATGGACTATCTCAAAATTCTTGCCACAAAATCCATACTTACTGCTTCCCACTTCCAGAGAGGCACAACTATGTCCTCAGTCAAACCGCCTGGTTTCTGATGTTCTGCTTTCACCTGCTGGCAGTTAGGACACCGGGCTACAAATTCAGCAATTTTCTTTTTTTTTTATCTAGCCACCAGTAGTTTTCTTTGATATCGTGGTACATTTTTTGTCACGCCAGGGTGGAGAAAATAGTTGTTGGCGCAGTGCAGCTCGTTCATGATCTGATGGAGGAGGCCTGAAACATCTGGAACACATAGACGGTCTTTACAACGCAGCACTCCATCCTCTGTTATTTGTGAATCTGGCGCTTCCCTTGCAGGATTCTGTCCTTAAGCTAGACCAGGTCAGGATCTGCATACTGCCGTTCACTTATCTCCACAACTAAGGACGACACGGTAGTGTTTTAGATTACCGCTCTGTTGTCCTTCTTTTCTATCACACGAACGGCTAAATTGACCAATAGATGTATCTCCCTGACAAACTCCCTTTGCTCGGGTTGCTCATACGCCACATTCCTAATAGATCTATAGCTAAGAGCGTTTGCTTCTCCATTACCTCTTCTTGACTAACATAACATTTTCATACTTAGAGAGCTCGGCATATAATTGACGGTCATACTGGCTTGTCTTGCCGAAGAGATCGACAGGTAGTTTACAGGCGTAGCTAGAGCTTATCTGGCCTTCCGGCCACATGCTAAGGCTACTTGTTACTGGGATAACCTGAACGACCGTCTGCTCACCTTGTGCCTTTATCTGATCAGAGGATCCTGATATTGATCATGACCTCTAATGATCTGGCTGCATAACCTTAAATAACTGAATAGTCGGGTTGAATGACCCGAATGTGGCAGTAGTCTAACAATGCTCTAACTGTTCTACTTGAGTACTTATAGTTCATGCATAACTGCAGACTTGTGGGCATCTAATTGCTTTGTTATTTTGCTTGAACCACCGTAAGGCTGGGCTTAATCAAACTTACTCCCAGGCGATCAATCTCTGGATCTTCACGGGGAGTCTACTGATCTCCTGGTCTTAATAAACATTGTGGTAGCAGGGTACTATCCATTTCTCACGCCTTATGTGTATCCACTTGGATTTATACTGCTATTCTGGGGAATTCTCGGTCTTATGAGCTATTCTGTAAATACTGGCCTTCTGCTAGGGCTCTGTATCTGAATATTTTACGAGAACCAGCTGAAGTACTAGTCTATCACTGACTACTGATGTGGACCCCTTTCTTGGGGTGCCCACGGGCTTGTCTAACTTGCGGGGTATTCCTTGTAATAACTGCTAGGTTGACTAAGGTCGACTCTCACCTACAAGGCTGGGAAAACGATGTATGGCCACTTAACATACTAGAACTATTCTAGTATTGCTAATCTCTGAAGTATACCTATTCAGTCTCTAATTCTGGTTCTGGCACATGCGCTAGTGTTATTGATCTTTAGAGATGCTTCCCTGCTAATACAGGCGCCAGCTGGTCGGTAGACCATCTAACTGCGCCCTTATCATCTAATTACCTGATTCAGGTTTCTAACTCTTATAAGCTTCTAAAACCTAGATCTGGAAACAAAATATAAGTCTATTAACTTAATAACTAAGAGCTGAGACAGTTTCTATGGATTCATACGTAAATCACACTTAACTTACCCCTTCTTTTCGCTTTTCTCTTTTTCTTCTCTCTCTTTTCTCTTTTTATTTTTGGCAAGGGGTCCTGCAATGCAATTTGTATATACTTCCCAGCACTAATATGTATCTGTGTGATTGTAACCCCTATTAGCAGCTGCTCACAGCATATTTATTATCTGCACAGATATTTATTAATAAATACGTACAATACATACTGAATTCTGTAGTGATACGTAATCTCTGACACACTTTGCTAAATTTCCTATTGTACATGATATACTGCTTCTATGGTCTAATAATACTTCCTGCCTTCTCTTAACATTTCATTGTATTGTCACCCCATTCTGAAAGTAACAAACATAAACACTTTCGTTATTGTCTGCTGTTTGAAGTTCCGCCACTCTTGCGATGTGGGGTCAACGTTCGAATCTTGTGGCCTTACTTGGCATATATTGAGAGCCCATGACTATCTGCTGGACCTTATCTCTAGGCCACACTAGATTAAATTCGTTGTATCGGTAATTTCTTAACTTCCCAATAAGCGAACATACTGCAGCATTCTGGACCACAATCTTACTGTCAGCCCGAGGCTTAATCCTTAATAAGATATTCTATCAATCCAGGGGTAATCCTAATTTCCCCACAAAATCTGACATTCCTGCTTCTTCCCCTCATCTTGATTAAGCTGAACTCTAGGGTTCAAGGTACCTGCTTTTCATTATTAATAAGATTACTAGTCAAGTATCCAGCTTATACTTCTTCTGACTTGCAGTTAGACCCATCTGGTTCACATGACCCCCTTACCTTTTGGTATCACAGCTGAAATTATAACTATTATCTTGCAGGTATATCTTGCTCTTGTTAGCGTGTTATGGCGGACTTGGCCTTTTTCTGACTCGAACTTGACTATTATTGGATCTTCTACGCCCACTTTGAGTAAGCTAGTAGTCTTACTTGCTCTTCTGACTTATTACCGTGAGGGTCTGCGCAACTTACGTAATCACAGGGACTCCTTACTCCTTCTAACACTTTATGGAATCAACCAATCAATCTTCACTTACTGCTTACTTTGGGCAACATCGCCTCAATCCTTATGCCCTTTGCTATACTGAAATCAAAACTAAGAGGTAGGAACTTACTGCAGCGAAACAAAACATGGAACTGTACCACATCTGAAAGGATGGAGGTGGGAACCCTGCATTTTCCTCTCTTTCTTTTCCTTTTTTTTCTTATCTGATAGTCTGATATTGTCTGATATCTTAACCAGATCTTATATATCTAATAAATAAGTCAACTCGTATGTACATTATACTTCTAACTTCCTATTCTGACGTTATCAACGTATACTGGGAATAGTACCGATAAAGGTATCACGCTGGGAGGTCTCTGGTACATCCTCCTGTTGTTGTAGTTATCATGTAACTGGTTGATGCCCTCTTCTATTGCTATATTTGATCTTCTACCTGTGATAGGGTAATGCTGATCTGCCTTTGTATCTATAATCAAAGAATACGGTAAGTTTTTAGGGACTCAACCCTATACTGTACCGCTCTAAAGCACGACTAACTGAGAAGGAAGGGTAACCATCCTATCATGCCTCGCAGCCTCCTGCCTATAGTATGTGGTGCACAACACATCCATAGACAAGACTCTACTTAGTACGACTTGCAGACTCTCTGAGACACTACCTGCTCTGATACCAAGTTTGTCACGCCCCGCCTTGGGGGGTATGACTGGCACTTGTTGCCCTAGTAGGACCTAGACTGCTATCTGGTGAGCCTAAGCACATCTGGTGCCTGGCTGGCTCTAACTCAAATTTTTGGAAACAAAGGGCTATATAACGGTTGTAAACACAGCCCCCGACCCATTGGCCTATAGCCACCTGTACCTGTAATGACAGCTAACCAGAAACATACTACTATAGGGGAACCTATGCGGACCGACAAGGCCACCATGCTGTCTAGTTCTCTGTAACTCAAAAATAACATGCTAACTAATTACGTGACCGGCAAGGTCACCACTACTGGCTGATTATGGCCACACACGGCCAACAGGAACAGAAATAACAAATAACTATAACAAGCTGCACGGCCTCACACGACCGGCTCGACTGACCACAGGGAAATATATTCAGACTGCAAGCCTCTAAGAATAACAATAGAAATGATCGGGATAGGGCCCCGACCTACCGGTACTGTACAACAAAAGAAAATGAAATACACCTCTGGAATTCAGACTCCGGATGACAGGAGCTGAATACTCAATAGTTGACTGGAATCACGAGGGATTGCCTCCTCGTCTATGAGTACCTGCAGGCAAGTAATGCAGCGCCCCACTGGGCGTCAGTACCACAGGTCCTGAGCATGTAAAGCAACTGAAATACATAACTGAAATGAATAACAACAATAACATGACATATAAGCAGAAAGTAGTTGAGCCTATCTAGCTGAGAATAACTGGGGAGAGTTTATTTATTCTATAACTAAACTGAGCGTACCTGATGACGTGTCGTCCTCCTGTCTATCTGTATCTAATAGCACATATAGGTATACATATAAATACACACAATACCTAACCGACCCCCATAAGCCGGAAGGTGCCAACCAACACACAATCTATTTACCCCTACCCGGATCTAAATCAACCAAAAATAAGTCACTCCATTTATCTGACAACTGTGAGCTCCTCCTACCGGTCCCCTTGGATACGTAGCTCAGGCCTTGGCCTCTGACAATAAACTGTGTCTGAGTCCGAAGACTCCTGCCTCTGGGCGCAAGTGTACACGGGGTGTGTAATAAAAACTGCACTTGGGTGCAAGCACGCAACAGGGTAATTTTATAAAATATGTATCTGAAACTGCCCCCGGCCACAAGCGCACACAGAGTGTTCTGCCCCTGTAAACAGGGTGGACTGGCTCTGCGCAGAGTAAACTGAACTACCCCTGCAAGCAGGGTGGTCTGGACCGTATTATCATGGTGGTCGGCCATCATCGTCCTCTAGGCGGACGGCATCGCCCAGCTGGTGGCGGTATCTGAATCTGGTATCGACACAGCTATAACCCAGGGGCAGTGGGGATGCTAAAAGGGTGCCCACATGCCACAACTAGCCTCAACAAACAAATAGCACATAGAAATAGAAAGCATGTATAACTGAAAAGACTGTCTGGAATCTAAGTTCTTATTCTGATCTGTTTCTATACCGAACTGATTCTTTACTGACTATACTGATTGTGTACTCTCTGTTTAACTGTACGGCTAATCTGTAGCCAAGATACTATCTGTCTATCTGATCTTTCTTTACTGGCTGTTATTAGGAAAATCTGTTCTTTTTTATTCTACAACATGCTTGCTATTCACATAATCGGCTGTACTGAATCTGAACTACTAACTTGCCCTTGGGCACATGCTTTTCTAACTTTCAGACTGAATATGATATCACAATGCGAACTAGGTTTACTGAACATGCACAATACTTAACATTAAACTTCCGGGAATTCTACTACGGAGTTTATGGTACTATACAAGGCTAAAGCTACTAACTTGCCGAAGGAACTAGCTTTACATACCTTAACCTCGAGTTATTCGTCTGTCGGACGAGGCTCGGTCTGTACTCCAACTATTTCTCCCAACTGCATTCATATACATGTCAATTAGTACTAAATACAACACTATTCTAAAGGACGACGTCACTTTCGATATAATTATAGCCTAAACTTAGGCTTATCGAAAAACGGTCGAAAACTTGCTATTTTTCAGAAGCCCAGAAGGGAGAAGTATTCACTTTGCGGCTAGGAGCACATAGACAGTAGTTTGGAGCAATTCTACTTACCTTAGTCCGGTAGTGCGACGATTCGTCGGCCGTATTTCGCGAAACAAAATTCGTAGGAATGCTCCCTGCTGCTAAATACCTCGGTACCTAAGGTTAATTCGAGTTTGGACCGCGTTTGGCAGCGTAATCGACCGAATTTTAGTAGGAGATTTTCGTTTTCCCCTTCTCTCTAATTACTCTCTATTTTCCACTGGAAATTATAAGGAATTTTAATAAAAAAAACCGAAGTTGGGCTTATATACATTATGGACACTATAAATCGCATTCCTGGAATGCGATTTATAAGTCGCATTTCTGGAATGCGATTTATAAGTCGCATTTTGCCTTGCGACGCGCTGACTTGGCGCTTGTCCGATCTTTCCCCGGGCCTTTTTCTAGCATGTATGACTTTCAAATACTCTTAACCAACACGCGAATAGGACATCTATATGCCGGGAATTTATGGGGTATAACATGCATGATTAGGCTAAAATACATAGAACTTCCAAATCAATAATATTATAACTAATTTTAATCAGAAAAGCTGATTACAACCCATAGATTATGATAACATTTGAAAATCACAAAACCCATAATCAAATCATTAGATTTTAAGTAAATAAAATTCAAAACCCCATAAGCTTTTGTTGAAATAATTTTAAAAATCATAGAGGTGGGGCGTGGGTGTCGAAGAAACCACTCATTGAGAACCTTATATACTTGGGAATGGCTAGTTCTTAACCTCTCTTAATAACCCAAGAGGAAACTGTAGTGAATTGATGAGCTCTAAGCTTGAATCACTCACCCAATTACCTACCTTGCATGCATGAATGAATGAAGTGAAATCTGAACTTAACCCCGTTAAAAATTTCCCTATTCATAACCTAAAACGTCATAGTTTAGGCCTTAGGATCTTAGAAATTTACGAAAAAGTCCTTACTAATTCGTAGAAAATAACTTCCAAGGGGTCCCAACGGGGGACCCAATGACTCTTCATGAGGGGCCACGACTCGTGGACTAAGTCTTGTGGTACACTGTCACAATTTCTCCGTGGAACTCCACGGAGGACACCACAAATTGTGGTGGGTGACCACGACTTGTGGTCACCATCCATGGTCAACACAACCCAAAATCCTTGCCCAACTTCCAATCTAGGTCGCGGGTGACTTCACAAGTCATGAGGTGTGACCACGACTCGTGGTCACGCCCGTGGTCTCCTCTGCAAATCCTGCCACCCTACTGGACCACGAGTCACTTTATGACTCATGGTCACTCCTATCGAGCCTCCTCACGATTAGTCCTATGACCTAGTGTGAAATTTCAATTTTTCACCGTTTTGACTCCTAGGTCTTATCCTTGGATTCCATGGTTATAATAGATGCCAAGGCTATAACTCATTTCTTTAAAAAGAACATATTCACCCGCTTTGGCACACCTAGGGCCATCATCATTGATGAAGGTACACACTTCTGCAACCGACTCTTCAATAATTTGTTTGCTAAATACAATGTGAAACACAAGGTAGCCACTGCTTATCATCCATAGACCAGTGGACAGGTGGAGGTATCAAATCGAGAAATCTAAATAATTTTCGATAAGACCGTGAGCACAAATAGAAAGGATTAGTCAAGTAAGTTGGATGATGCATTATAGGCTTACCGAACAACTTTCAAAACTCCTATTAGCACCTCGCCATATAGACTAGTTTTTGGGAAAGTGTGTCACTTACCAGTTGAGCTAGAGCATAGAGCATATTGGGCCATACAGACGTTAAATATTGATTTGGAACCTGCTGGAGAAAAATGGATACTATAACTACATGACCTGGATGAGTTTAGGTTTATTGCTTATGAAAATGCCAAAATGTACAAAGAAAGGACTAAGAGAGCACATGGAAAAAACATTCAACCTCATGAGTTTTAGGCAAGGCAATTGGTGTTACTATACAATACAAGATTGAAGTTGTTTGGTGGAAAGCTGAGATCAAAGTGGTCGGAACTATTTGAAATAGTAAGTGTGAATGCACATGGTGGTGTGGAGTTAAAACCCTTGAGGTCGGATAGAAAGTTCTTGGTTAATGGCCAATGGGTGAAGAATTATTTTGAGGACAATTGGGACAAAGAAAAGACTTCAATTTTATCGCAAAATGATTAAAGGGTCTTGTGTTATGCCGTGATGTTAAATCAAGCGCTTGTTGGGAGGAAACCCAACATGTAAAAATATAACTATCTTATTTGTATATATAGTGTAACTGTTGATTTTCTTTTGCAGAAAGGGGAAGACTGAGTACGGGAAATCAAAAGCTAAGAAGCATGGTCTTGAGCCTAAGTGTGGGGCCATGTGACTTGTGAATCCAAGTGACATGCTACTAGTTAGGCCCTAGAGGGCCTCAGGGAGTATTTTCTCACTCTAATCTAATCCTTAATTTTAATTCTCTGAGGATGGAGCAAAGCATTAAGTGTGGGGGTGAGGGTATGTGTCCTTGAATTTTGTGCTTAAGTGTGAGTATGCCATCTGTTTTGTTTGAAAATTTTTAGAAAATTTGCTTATCTCACCCACCCTTCGGTTTTTATTATGGCCTCGGTTCTTTTCTAAAGGGGAGCTCTTTGAACTGGGTAAATATTTTTTTTTGATTGATTCATTGAAATCACAGAGTAATGATATTTCCCTATGATAGATGGATGACGACTGTCTTAAGGGAAGTTTCGTTGCATTTTCTGGAAGATTAAGTCGTAGGTCATCCAGTTGTATGCTTGTTGAGTTTGTGCTTAGCCTCTATGCTACAGTAAATAGAGTGGTCATCTTGATTGAATGAGTTAGTATGCTTGAGAGACGAACATATCTCTTTAATTTGACTCAACATATCCTTAGGTTTTAATTATGAATTTAACTTGTCATTTAATATGATTGTGTGAATGTGTAGCTGTTGAAACTAATTAGACTCTTGTTGCCATGAGAGGTGAGTTGAATTATGTTGTATGTATATATTGTAGCATCTATAACTTGCCTTAGTGTATGTAGGATAACTAGTTGGTGGAAAGTTGAGAGATGATCAAGGCATTTATTTGAAAAGCCAAGTTTCCCACATTTGTTTTACCTTCCTAGGCATGCTCCCTAGTAAACCCCTTTGAGCTTAAAAGCGTTATTCTTTCTTAGCATCAATAGTAGCTTAATTCCACTTTTTGTGAGACCTCAAACTTAGTTATCCAAAGTAGTCTTAGGCACATTGAGACTTGAAAGTGAAGGTCCACCGATGTATAATGTTAAGGGAAAAAGAAAAGTTGTGGGATGAAAAGCAAAGTGAGAAGAAGGGGTTCCCATAAAAATTGTGTTGTCTACTTGCAGCTAGTGAATTGAAAAAGAGAGCTTTAATTTTAAAATTCTTAGTTATTCTATGGATAGAAAACTTGCAGTCAAGTAGTGAAAATGGTGCATGAAATGAAAAGACAAGGGTGTGAAGAGGAAAGGTGAACAAGAAAGGAAAGAGTTGGTGGACAAGTAAAGTGAAAGATGTCTTAAAAGTGCTTAGGGTGATAATCACTATAAAATGTAATATCAATCCTACCCATCCCTTAGCCGACATTACAACCAAGAAAAGTCCTTGGGATCTTAATCTCCTGAAGAAATTAGGTAGTCTTAATGTACATGAATGGCAGATCTATGGTATGTTGCATATGTGCATTACATCATTTGTGAGTGTGAGTATGCCTTACTTATTATGTTCCATCTCTTTTATTGATGAAGTTGAGAGAGGAACATAACTAAAACTGAGGGGCACAAGAGGTATAATTTTGTGTACTACATATTGCATGTGTCACACTTAATAATGTTCGCCCTTTGTGTGAATAGATTAGTCATTTATAGAGGGTTTGTGTTCTTGATTGTGAAATCTTTCTGTGTGCTTTGTTGAGAATTGTTGTATGATGATAAAACACTTTACATTTGCTGATCTTGGGCAGATTTATATGCTCAAGTGATACTCAAACGTATCATTTTCGCCTTGTTTATCGTGCAATGTGTATACATTTTCATGTAATTGGTAATAAAATGTGAATTTATACTAACCAACATGATTAGCATTGTTTTGTAGGTAAAATATGATTTCGAGGAGCTAAAATGCATGTTGGAGCAATATCGGAGTTGGACTTGGATTCGAGCACGGAAAAGGCATTGGACTGCACCAAATAAAGGGGCTCCGCGATGGAGCCGTGTCACGCTTCCATCGCGGAGGCATTCTACCTGGAGGGTGAAAAATTAGTCAAATTCCAGTGGAGCCTCGCGACAGCTCCGTGGCACGGTGGCAAGCCTCCACATTGCACGCCGTGCCACGTTGATGCTTTATTCCTGGACCCCCAATTTCCAGAGAGGGTCCGCGTCCACGCCATGTCACGGAGGCAGTGCTCCGCGATGCACTCCGTGACATGTTGCTTGTTATTCCGGGAAAAATTCCCACTAGTATAAATAGAACACTTAAATGTATATTTCATAATTCAGACTTGGTAGAGCAAGGACGTGGGTTACAGGCAGTTGAGGGACGAAAAGTTTAGGGTTTTTTCTCTCTTTCTTTCTTCTTTCACTCAATTGTTTGTATGATTAACACTTGTTTTAGGACGATTAATCCACAAATGAGTGGCTAATTCCCTTCCTTGCTGAGGTTATGAACATTTGTGATGAATTTTGATTATTAATTATATGGTTTTTCATCTTCTTCTTCCATGTTGTTCTATTAATTCTTGTTTCTACTGCATTGGTGTGTGGCCGACATTAATGTATATCTAAAAAGTCCGATTTCACTCGAGAGAGCACGAAATTGGAAAGTTGTGAATTAATAGGGTATTGTTCTTAACTTGATTTGGGAAAATTGAGTTTTGATGTGCTTTCCTGATAGAAATATACTTGAAAGTCGTATTAGTCAATTTATGAACCAGAATTGTATTGCTAGGTCATGAATTGCATTTGATCACAGAAATGTAGACGGATGGTTTATGATTCTTAAGTGAGATTAAATACGAGAGTTTTAATCTCTAGGCTAATGTGCTTAGCTAGCAACTGGAAGAAAGGATTAACCAATTTATGATTATAATCAAGTTCATTACATGTTCTTAACCTTGGCATGCTCATATCCATAGTTTAAATTCAAAGTATATAATTGTTAATAGTTTTAGTACATAAATTATCAAACAAATTATTCAACTGTTGGTTACGTTGTTGTCAGCATATTTAGAAGTGAGATAGAGTATAGTATACTTAAGCAATTTTTACTTATTCAGAGTCTCCTTGGATCGATACTTGACTTACTTAAGCCACTTACTACTTGTTTGACCACGTGCACTTGCGTGTCGGTTTTTAACCCCAACCAAAGCACCGAGCAAGTTTTTGGCGCCGTTGCCGGGGGAGACTAGGCAATTGGTGAAATTGTATTAAGTGTAAATTTACTGTATTTTTATTTTATTTTCTTAAGTGTTGACAACTTGGTCTTAGCCTGTATTTTGCAGACTTAATTTATGTGAACACTGGCAAGAGACAAAGAGCTGGTGGAATCTTATATAGAGCCTGAACGTATATTTCATAGTAAACGCAGAGAAGCTCTACAAAGAAAGCTGCAGTTGCTCAAACAGACTATTATGGAGCAACAAAATCCACCGGTTGTTAGGGCAGTGTTAGTGCCCGAAGAAGCAGCAGCAAGGTCGGTTCGCGAGGTGGCAATCCCACATGCGAACAATATTACATCAAGTATCCGCAAACCAGAGCCTGGAGGGAGATTTGAACTCAAGCAAAACATGGTGCAATTGTTGCACACAAGCGGGCAATTTACCGATCTCCCTCATGAAGACCCACAACAAGATCTCCAAAACTTTTTGGAGATAAGTGACACTTATATACCCGCTGGAGTGTCACCTGATTATGTTCGGGTTACATTGTTTCCGTTCTCATTACTTGGTGAAGCCAAGAGGTGGTTAAAAGCTGAGCCACCAAATTCTATTTCAACGTGGGATGATCTTGCACGAAAGTTCTTGATAAGATGTTTTCCCTCTGGTAAAACAGCCAGACTTAGAAGTCAAATTCTCAGTTTCAAACAGAGGGAGGGAGAAAATTTGTATCAAGCCTGGGAAAGATTTAAATCTATGTTGTGGGACTGTCCTCATCATCATCAGTCCAATGAGGTGTTGGTGCACACATTTATTGAGGGTTTGGAACCCCATACCAAAATTTTGCTAGACTCAGCAGCTGGAGGGCAAGCGCTGGAAAAGACTTATGAGGAGTTGTACACTTTGCTAAACCGGATTTCACAGGGCAATCCAGAATGGAATGCCGATTCATCACGAGGTGGAGCAAGGAAAGCAGCAGGAGTGCTTGAAGTGGATGGATTTATAGCTATCGCTGCACAGATAGCTACCTTGCAGAATCAATTGAACAACCACTTCAGCAACATGACTTTGAACCAGCCTTCAGCTTCAGTCAATGCGGTCCAGCAAATGTGGTGTGAAGTGTGTGGAAGCAGTGAGCACTCAGCTGAGTGCTGTGGAGCAAACCCAGATTCAGTAAACTTTGTGGGCAATGCACAAAGAAATCAGCAGCAGTATGGTAGTGGCTACAATTCAAATTGGAGGAACCATCCAAATTTTTCATGGGGTAGCAACAGCCATCAGGGCCAAAGTTCGGGTCAGGGTATGCAAAGAAATCAAGGAGGGCAACAGAACTACCAATCTCAATTCAGAAATCATAATGCCCCTCCTCCACCACCATCACCCAGCATTGAGGAGATGTTCAAGACCATGATCGCTAACCAGGCGCAAATGCAGGCTGACTATGTTAAATTGGCAACCGAAGTGAAAAATAATCAGTTAGCGACCAAGGCTCTTGAGTATCAATTTGGGCAATTTGCTAGTGCCCAAAACACAAGGCCCAGAGGAGGACTGCCTAGCGACACGGATCCAAATCCGAAGCAGGTAAATGCAGTGACCACAAGGAGTGGTTTGCAGCTGAAGGAGGTGGAACCAGAAAGACCACCCCAAAAGTCAGGAGCAGCAGAAGTTGAGGGGGAGCAAAGTGCGGAAAGGGGGAAGACCAATGAAGCTGAATCAGAAAGACCTCCACCCCCGTTCCCTCAACGACTCAAGAAACACAAGGAGGAGGCGTGTTTCAAGAAATTCATGGAGGTGCTTAAACAGGTACATGTTAACTTACCTCTTGTTGATGTCTTGCAGGGAGTGCCTAAATATGCCAAATACATTAAAGACATTGTGGCCAACAAAAGTCGTTGGACTAAGTATGCCACGGTACCTTTGACGGAGGAGTGCACTTCCCGGATCCAAAATAGACTGCCCACGAAGCTAAAAGACCCTGGAAGTTTTACTATCCAGCTTACTATCGGGCAGAGCATCCGAGCTCGTGGATTGTGTGACTTGGGGGCAAGCATAAATATGATGCCATCTTTGGTATTCAGAAAGTTGGGTCTAGGGAGTCATAGACCTACAACCATAATCTTGCAGTTGGCAGAAAGATCCTTAGCTAGGCCGGATGGCATTGTTGAGGATGTTCTAGTGCAAGTGGGCTCCCTAATTTTCCCCGTAGATTTTATTATTCTGGATTTTGAACCGGACGCGGAAGTCCCATTTATTTTGGGACGACCCTTCTTGGCAACCGGGAAAGCATTAATCGACGTAGCTGCGGGTCAACTTACTATGCGAGCACATGACAAGGTAGAGGTGTTCGATGTGTACAAAGCACCCAAGCTCTCGATGGTGAATGAAGAACTCTCGGTGATCAATGTAATTGATCATGGTAATGTTAAGCAGATGAATGATTCCCAAGAGTTGATGGGAAGACCACCGGATAGGTGTGAGCATTACTGGGGGGAGGACAATGATCGTGAGAAATCGTCCATCACCCTAGCGGACAATTGAGCGTAAATGACGTCGAGCCGCGATGGTAAACCAGGCGCTGCACGGGAGGCAACCCGTGAAAAATCTTTCTTTCATTTTGTAAAGTGTACATAGAGTTTATTTTTCTTTTTCTTGATTTAGTGCAAAATTTTTGCGTTTTAGTTAGTATTTTTATTTTAGTTAGGTGAAACCTATTAATCTAACCAATTTTGTTTAGTGAGATGATTTTCAGGTCAAACGGAGAAAAATGTGCACGGAATTGTGAAGGAAAAGCGAGGTATGAAAAAATAAAAAAAAATTGTTGAAGACAGTGAGCTAGGGCGATAGCTCCGTGTCACGGAGGAGGACCTCCGCGTTACCCTCCGTGACACGTTGAGGTGTAATCTGGAATTTTAAAAAATTCCAGTAAGCTATCGCGATGGCTCCGTGTCACGGAGGCAGTGCACCGCGATGCACTCCGTGACACGTTGCCATATAAATTGTGACGGGTCACACCGGGTTGCCGGGTGACCCGCGTGTTTTCTACATTTTAAACCCCCGATTTCTCCCCTTTTTCCCTAATTTTTACATTCCTCCGCGACCAAACTTCCTAAAATCCCTCCCCCATCAACGTGCCACGGTCTAAAGCAAAATATTATCACGTTTTCTTCGGTTCTTCAACTTCGAGGTATGTTTTCCGATTCTCTCTCAAGTTTTTAGCGATTCCATTCGAATTTAAGCATGAGAGGTGAGATAAATCACCCTAAGTCGAAATTGAGCATGAATTTGAGTATTTATTGATTGATAAATGTTCGGAATGTTGTAATGAGCATTTGAACTTGTCAATTGCATGAATTATTCAAATTTTATAGTGAAATTCAATTCTAGGGCTTGGTTGTTGGAATCGAAATTGGTAACTTATTAAATTTGTGAAATATATGCCGGGGTGTACGTAGTGAAATGAGATAAGTCGTTGTAACCATTGTTGAATGCTAATAGACGACGAATTCTCGGGTTTTTGGGAAAATGTTGAAAATTGTTCAAATTTGGTTGGTTGTATAGGTTCATGTATATAGAATTTTTGTTGTTGTTTTTGTTTCGTTGTTTTTAGTTGCTAAGTGCGATGGTTGAATTGCTAGCGATGGTAGTGATTGGGATTAGCTGTACGAAGTCTGAGTAGTACGCAGATGTTATACCGTCGAATTTTTTGTTGTGAACGCACTAAGCATGAATTGTATAGCTGGTATTTTGGTGTAAATAAAGTTATTCTTGCTGTATTATTATCACTGTAGCTAAGGACTAAGTGTGGGGTAAACTTAGCTAACCCGACCTTAGCCGAAGTTAATATTCATTTAGCTTGACATTGCACTTGTTTATTTGTGTTGACAGGTAAAATGGCAAGTAGGCAAGATAAAGGTAAGGGTGCATCAACTTCAGGCACCGGGAGGAAAAGACTTAGGCTGGGCACAGCAGTCCCAGCTGCACCAGCAGTTCCACGCGGCCAGCGCCGCCAATACAGAACTAGGTGGGTAACTGATGAGGGGAAGAAGTGGTATGCTAAGCACAAAGAAAACAAATACTTCCCCGAGGAGCATATAGCCCGGGAACCATTAGCACAGGAGTTCCCCCGAATAGTTCAAAGGATCGAGGCAGCTGGGCTCAGCTTCATATTTTAGGAGCCCAAGGAATGCAACCTACACTTGGTCCGGGAGTTCTACGCTAATTGGAACCCAGTAATCAGAAGCCACACAGTCAAGATCAGAGGGCAGATAGTCACTCTGGAACCCCAACAGCTAAATGCCATCATCGGAGCGCGGGACACAGATGCCCACGTTCTCCGCCAGCTGAAAATCACCCCACCGTATGCTGACATAAGACGCACACTGTGTGGGGCTAGATCCACAGCCAGATGGAGCAGACATAAAGAAAGGGGCTACCACCAGACTCTGCCTTATTCTCAAATGAACAGGGAGGCCCGAATCTGGCTGAAGATAGTCTGCTCGTGCCTAATCCCGGGGGTACACATGACTGATGTGACCCAGGACCGTGTTTGCCTGGTGTATGCCCTGATGAAAGGGCTGGAGATTAATGTTGGGGTGGTCATCATATCCGCCATGAAGAGAGCCCTACTACACCGGGGCCACAGGTATGGGTTCGGTGGACTAATCACCACCTTTCTCCGGGGCCTCGACGTCGAGGAAGAGGCTTTGGATTACATCCCGCAGTTGGAGCGGCGGGCCTTGGACGTGACCAAAACTAAGGCTCCCGACACCACACACGGGCCAGTGCTGACGCTTGGAAAGCGACATGCTCGTGATGACCAGTACATGGCACGGATGTTTGGAATGCAAATGCTCCAGCTCAGGATCGGTGGGAGACCAGCCACGGAGGAGGAGCTATGGCAGCTCGAGCTAGATTACCCGTTTGGCGAAAATGCCAGGGCTCTATGCCGAGTGGGGCCAGCCATTGTAGAGCCCACTGACGATGATGTCCCCACGGACGAGGAGACACGTCGAGAGGACTCCGATGTGGAGTCCGATGACGACGACGGAGGCGACTCGGACATGGGAGATGAGGCAGCAGCACCTGATGAAGAAGTGGAATACTTTGACTGATTAGGGAGTTCCACCACCCAATTTTGTGATTTTAAACTTTTGTGAACACTGGGGACAGTGTTCGGTTTAAGTGTGGGGTGGGGAGTAGTTAGGTGCTGGGGCTAGGCTGGTTTGCTTGTATGCTTTCCTCTGTTTTGTATGTATGTTTCCCTGTGTTTGTGAATTGCAAATTGTTCTGTATTTGTAATTATTTGTGGTATTGATGTGTGTTGTGGAATGTTGTTGTTGCCAGCTAAGTCTGTAAAAAATTTTGTAAATATTTTCTTATTTTTTTCTATCGAAATGATCGATATTTTTAAAATTTTGCAAAAATATTTTGTTTATATTTAAAATATTTTGTAAATATTTTTTCCATCGAAATGATCGATGTTTTGCAAAATTTTTCAATGTTTATTTTGGGTTTCTCGGCGTTTGTTTTCGGTTCTTTTACCGAGAATAGTCCCATTGAACCGACGTCATAGTTAGTGACCGTTCTCTATGATGGATGGATGACGACCGTCTTAAGGGAAATTTAGTCGGTAGGAGTAGTCATTTTAAATTTAATTTCAGTTTTTTTCTTTGGTGGATTGCATCACGGAACCTGTAGTTACTATATGGTTGTGAAATTTTAGTTGCGTGTTGTACTTGATATTCAAAATGCAAAGGTGATTCGTATGAAAGCATGCAATTTTGTAAATATGTTGAGATACCTAGGCTATAGAGCTCGATTCGGTGTGATTGAGGCTTAATTTTTGAATTCATGTAATTAGCTAATTGAAGAGTCTGTGAATGCATCTTGAGTCGAGCATGTGCATGAAGTTTGAAGTGAGGTATTCTTATTCCATGCTATTGTGAACGTCTAGAACTTGCCTGGTGTGTGTACAAAATGAAATGAAGGAGGTGTATTGTTGGAAAGGATGTAGGCATTTCTTTGTTTTAACCGAGAGTTTCTATTTTTTCCTTGTCATACTCCCCTTTTGATGTGATTGTATACCCTAGTCAGCCCGTTGAGCCTTTAGCCTATTATTTCTTTCTTTTGTCCAAAAATATATAAACTGAGCTTAATTCTTTCTTTTCATTAGCCGTAAAGTCTATACAAAACTCTTAAGCGCTTAAGAAGAACAAAAATTTTCCCAAAGTGTCAAAGAGTGAGAAGGGTGAAAAGAAAAAGAAAAGCAGAGTGAGGAAAGAAAAGAAAAGGTTGAAGGTGCACTTGCTATAACTAAATGATAATGAAGGTGCATGAAAAACCTTTGTTTTTGTGTCCAGTGTGCTTGATGAAATGGGTCATACGAAAGTAAATCATCATGAATGGGATGATGAAAAAAAGAAGAGAGAGAAACAATGTCCATGAGTTGATGGGAATGTGTTGAAAAGGCGCTTAAGGATGCTAGTGGCTATTATTGGCTAATCCAATATATACTAGTTCCATAGCTTCCATTACAACCCATTAAAGTGCTACGTGATCTTACGTTGCATTTCTTTATATTAGTGGAGTAATACACTAAGGGCAAGCTTATGGGTCATGACATGATTCATGTGAATTCTTTTGGGAGAGAGAGTGAAATAAATTTTTACATGCCCCTACTTGAATGTTTGTGTGTTACATGAGCAAAAAGGGGAAGATTCTCTTGAGTTGTGAGGGCACATTCTTGATGAAAGATTGATTTTCGTGTCGGATATCTTGATTAGCTGATTTGCATGAGGTTGCCGATATCGAGAGTCGATTCTTAAAGCTTAGCAAGTCTTAATGTATTGAAGGTCATTGCATTGTTGAGACCATGCATGTTTTCTCAATGATTCGCAATATTGAATGATCGGTATGACCGTAGTTCAAATTGTCGCACCATAGTGGCGAAGGTTGGGATGTAATTTGCATGAATTGTGTCTTTGTTGTTCGAGGACGAACAAGGATTTAAGTGTGGGGTAAGTGATCTTGGGCAGATTTATATGCCCAAGTGATACTCAAACGTATCATTTTCACCTTGTTTATTGTGCAATGTGTATACATTTTCATGTAATTGGTAATAAAATGTGAATTTATACTAACCAACATGATTACCATTGTTTTGTAGGTAAAATATGATTTCGAGGAGCTAAAATGCATGTTGGAGCAATATCAGAGTTGGACTTGGATTCGAGCACGGAAAAGGCATTGGACTGCACCAAATAAAGGGGCTCCGCGATGGAGCCGTGTCACGCTGCCATCGCGGAGGCATTCTACCTGGAGGGTGAAAAATTAGTCAAATTCCAGTGGAGGAGGCTTGCCGCCGTGCCACGTTGATGCTATATTCCCGGACCCCCAATTTCCAGAGAGGGTCCGCGTCCACGCCGTGTCATGGAGGCAGTGCTCCGCGATGCACTCCGTGACACGTTGCTTGTTATTCCGGGAAAAATTCCCACTAGTATAAATAGAACACTTAAATGTATTTGTCATAATTCAGACTTGGTGGAGCAAGGACGTGGGTTACAGGCAGTTGAGGGACGAAAAGTTCAGGGTTTTTTCTCTCTTTCTTTCTTCTTTCACTCAATTTTTTGTATGATTAACACTTATTTTAGGATGATTAATCCACAAATGAGTGGCTAATTCCCTTCCTTGCTGAGGTTATGAACATTTGTGATGAATTTTGATTATTAATTATATGGTTTTTCATCTTCTTCTTCCATGTTGTTCTATTAATTCTTGTTTCTACTGCATTGGTGTGTGGCCGACATTAATGTATATCTAAAAAGTCCGATTTCACTCGAGAGAGCATGAAATTGAAAAGTTGTGAATTAATAGGGTATTGTTCTTAACTTGATTTGGGAAAATTGAGTTTTGATGTGCTTTCCTGATAGAAATATACTTGAAAGCTGTATTAGTCAATTTAGGAACCGGAATTGTATTGCTAGGTCATGAATTGCATTTGATCATAGAAATGTAGACGGATGGTCTATGATTCATAAGTGAGATTAAATACGAGAGTTTTAATCTCTAGGCTAATGTTCTTGGCTAGCAACTGGAAGAAAGGATTAACCAATTTATGATTATAATCAAGTTCATTACATGTTCTTAACCTTGGCATGCTCATATCCATAGTTTAAATTCAAAGTATATAATTGTTAATAGTTTTAGTACATAAATTATCAAACAAATTATTCAACTGTTGGTTACGTTGTTGTCAGCATATTTAGAACTGAGATAGAATATAGTATACTTAAGCAATTTTTACTTATTCAGAGTCTCCTTGGATCGATACTTGGCTTACTTAAGCCACTTACTACTTGTTTGACCACGTGCACTTGCGTGTCGGTTTTTAACCCCAACCAAAGCACCGAGCATTTGCTCCGTGCTAGTAGGTTAAGTATGAGTTGATAGAAGTGTTAAGTGTGATTGGAAAACATGCTTTTAGGTGTATTTTAAGAATTGTTTGAGCACGAACAATGGCTTAACTGTGGGGTGGTGATGTTGGGTATATTTTCATGCCCATTTGCCATGTTTTTACCCATATTTGATCATTTTTTGAGTTTATAATCCTTAATTTATTCGTAAATTCATGTATGTGTTTTATGTGCTAACAAATGATTTGAGTTGATTTGAGCAGTAAACTAGGCAAAATGGGCTCAAAATCATGCAAGAAATAAAGATTTGAGGATATGACGAGGTTGGTGCTATAGCTGGCGCAGAACACGAAGTCCCAAACTTCAGAGAAAAAAAATCTCAGTCTGGTGCAATGGATGGGTTGGCATGCCAAACCCTATCTGGAGTTGAAATTGCAGGAAATTTGACTAAGTCTGTGGCAAGATAGGAGGGATGGTGCACTAGGGCCATTTTGAGGCAAAAATACTGATTTTAAAGCCAATTCTTCAAGGGAAAAAGTGCTTTTTGAAGGCTCATCTATAAATATAAGCCTTAGGTCGTTTTCTACGTAGTTTTTGACTTCTTGGAGTAGTTTTGGAATTCTTTGATGCAGTGTTTACTCATTTTTATTCCGTAGTTCATTCATGTAAGCTTGTAAGTCATTTGGAAGGAAGAAAAAGTTCGCATGATGATGACTAAGCATTTGTTTTTCTGCTTGTCTTTGAGTGGCTAAACTCATATTCTAGGGTTGTGGCCATGGTGAATGGTTGATTTTTTGACAGACTAAATAAACTTAGTTTTGATTCTTCTTTTATGGTTGTTTGTATTTATTTATTTTAATTTATTATTTTTGAGATTAATCACCTTGTAAGTAATCTGTTGGCTTTCGGTTGAACTTGGAAAAGGAAATTGAATGGGTTAAAAATAAATACAGAACAGGAATTCAGTGACCCTTGAACCCATTGGTGATAGGATAGAAGTTGTTGTTGAGGATTGGGATATACCCTTCAATCTCGTTTAGTTGAAATACATGTAGGCATAATTGTAGTTTCATTATTCTCCTGCGACCATAGGGATATAAGTGTTAGGGTTCATGTATTAGTTCTTGGATGCTAGGAATAGTTGCAAGAAATGGGATAGTAACTTGCAACTAACTATCACGGCCCGAGTTCACACCTAGCCGTAACATGAGACAAGGAACTCAGAAAGGCTCCAAGTCAGCCTATGGCATAATCATAGCATATCACTTGACAATAGAAACAATCAACAACATGAACAAGTGGAAGCTAACTACAAGACTACAATAAGAAACCATAAGAACAATTGTAACCACACTTGATATAACACTGAGTCTATCTAGACAAGTCTGAAAGCCTTCTACTAACTGATGAGTTGCTAGGACAAGCCCTCATCTAACTCCTAAAATATGAAAACTAGAATATAAAGAAAGTATAAACATGAATCACATCCTCGGGAGATGAGGACTCACCACTACCTGCTGAGTGGGAATGAAGCGTATCTAACCCCAAGGCTAAGTATGGAGACCTGAATCTATATCATGAAATGATATAGCATAAAATAGTGTGAGGTCAGTACTTGGAATGTACTAAGCATGCGGGATAACATAAATAATAAAATATACAAATATAGGATAAGGAAAATAACAAAGTACACCGACATAACTGATTTTAACATGCAACAATCCTCTTGTGAGTCACACACACATATATATACATGAAACTTTCCTTTGGGTATCATATTATGAAACATTATCGAACTCATGCATAAGGGTCAAATTCTGGATGTTTAATAATAGCTGAATCTGAGACTAGCATCACACTATACTGGATAACAGCTGGTAACTGAGCATGATTCTCATTATTATAAATCTGTTATAATCTTAAATCTGAATCATGCTGATAGCATAACTAAGGGAGTCATTCTCTACTATGGAGAGTCCCAGCTAATCTAAGGGAGTCATTTTCTACTAGGGAGCAGTCCAACTGAGTTAGCGAGTCACTCTCTGCTATGAGGATCCCTACTGAACTAAGGAGTCACTCTCTGTTATAGAGGATCCCGAGCTGACCAAGGAAAACATTCTCAGCTATGTAGAGTCTCTGGCTATCTAGAACATGAGGAGTATTGGTCTGACATTGTATATCTGGTCTATGCTACTACAGCTAGTCAGAAACATAAACATACACTACTTTCCTCATACAACATTCATTTCAAAGGGATTGGGGCTACTTTCTACGAACAATAGGCCCAACATTTTGAAATATCATCCTCATGCTTTATCATCATAATTTATATCATCATGGAGCCATATCAGTATTTCTTCAAAAGTCTTTCATTAGTGAGCATCTATAGATTCACATCATGCATTATACTTCCATAGCATTGAGTTCCGAATTCATATCATTCAACATATATCATAGATTCATTCAGGATCCATATGTCCAACTAAAACCTTACCATGCATATATTGATTCATATGTTCTTGATTTTACGAAAAGTCGTATACTTAACTCATAACATATACATTTACAACGAGATCAGGGGAGAAGCATACATTTTCATTTCATAAGACCAATTTCAAGATTTGCACCAATTCAAGAGAAAGATGCATTAATTAAACCATTATCATAGCTTTATCTCAAACCCAACTCAGTTCCATCGAAAGCACAATGAGAATACATATTTTACATTCAATTAATCAAACCCACACACTCTAATCTCATCTCAACATATTTAGCAAATAGCATACTCTAATTATTAGGGAATTCTTACAATCTTCACATATATCATACATGGATGCGAGTCATGGATTAAATTGATTGAACAATAATAAAACCCCAATCATCATTCAAGCCCTTTTTCATAAAGAACATTCTAAAACATCATGCATTTTCACCATCTAACACATAATTCAAGACATTCAAATTGTTGTAATCATAATTAGCCAATAATTCTGGTGGATTTTAGAATTCAAGAAAACATTGAAGAAATCACCCATAAATTTAAACCCTAGCTCATGCTTTTCTAGAATAATTAAATAGGGATTTTGATAAAAACATTTTGGGTCACAAGGATGGAAGAATATCCTTGTTGAAAATAAACTTGTACCTACTTCGAAGAATCTCCCACTTGAACTTGACCTGGTAGTATTTGAATAATCCCTTGAATAATCCTTGAACCTTGAGAGAAGGAGGAAGAAGGGTTTGAGAGGGTATGTTGAGAGAATGAGAGATTAGACTAGAAGAAACCCTTGAAAACGTCCCAAATAATACTCAAAATGACGTAGTTTAGAAGTTAAGAACATAGGATTTTACAAAAACTCCCCTAAAACTTCGCAAGAAAAAGGACCCTGCCAGTCCTCACGAGGTGCATCACGACTCGTGAGGTACTGGATGAGTCGTGAGTGCAATCCGTGAAGTCTACTGGGATTTCCACAAAATTTCACCACTTAACGATTCGTGAGGTGACTTAATGGGCCACTTGACCAGTCCTGAAGTACCCTCTAAAAGTCAACTTTTCAAGCAATTTTGGCCACTTAACGGGTCACTTAACGAGTCGTTAGGTGACTTAATGATTCACCTAACAAATCATTTTGTGATGCTGGCGCAGTCTCACCAAATTGCTAATATCATTTTACTACGAACTCTAATTGATGCAAAGTCAAATGAGCTAGAAGGAAGACTCAAAGGGCTTTAATTTGATATATTGAATCACCCAAAACCACTTTGTAAATTGAGAACTATAGTCGTTAGAAGTTGACCCTTGGTAGAACTTATACGAAAACTCAATCGGTAAGAAGGCTCTCAACTCAACTTTGTGCTAGAAGTTCCTTATGACCTTAATTTGCATTCATTGCACTTCTAAAAATTTGGGATGGATTAACACCTAGTATCCATAGAATTCATTGGGTTCGAACCAATCCATACATCGAGAACGATTCCAAACATAGCCCAAAAGTCTGGGGCATTGAAATATCTGAACTCACTAGTTTTGGGTCTAGTCATAGAGACTTTTGGGGTGTTACAATATCTCCCCCTTGGGAACATTCTTCCTTGAATTTAGGCTAAACATGCTCAAAAATTAGGGAAAGAACTGATATCGCAAATATTTAACATTTACAGCAGAAATTGTTAGAGTATATGACTCCGGGATGATCTTACATAGCTAAACTAAATATCTGAATCATACATGCATGCTAAGACGTGAGAGGGACTGAAAGACATGGAACTGGCTTGGAACAAGGTAGAACACGGAGAAGGATTCTTCCCTTTAATATGGCACTGAATTGATGCGGATCAAGCCTTCACTCTCAAATCACATTCTATTACAGGGTTAGAATTCATAATATCTTATCTGACTTCAACTAAAGGTCTCATGAGAATGAATCATTCATGACATCTGAAACTGAGCACATACATAAGATAACCCAAGTCTTCTGAGCTAGTAAGCATGTTCTAGAGACTGTTCAAGCGGATTATATTGGATACATGAATTAACACACATAATTGATTCATAACATGAAAGGGAACCTAAATAATTCGTAAAGTAAGATCAGCATCGCTGTCTGAAGCAGTTATCTAGAACTTTTGGGAGTCCGCACATAGGGATGGGCATAACTCAGCTTCAACTGAACTACCAGAGAAATTATCTGAACTTGAAATGGTTGATATATCATGACTACTTGGGTTAGAACTCCCCTACTATCAAATCCAAGATCCGACTAGGCTCACATACTTACCATCTCCCCCTTAGCTTTAAGAAATTATTCTAAGGCTCTTGAATATTTCTCAAGGTTGGCATTAATTCACTAACTCGTTGCTCCCCCTTTCACCTCTAACAATCACTGTCGTTCTTACATTAACAGCTATTCACATCACACATTGACTACCTTTTCTCAACAACAACCAAAAGATCCTTAATTAATACTAGGGTTCTGGGGCTAGCAACATACAAAGAGTTATGCAAGATTCACAACATACCTGTGTCCACTACTGGCGACTTGCCTTTATTCTGGTGTGATGTTACGGAATAGCAGCGGTGTTGACTACGTCCGCCACCTGGGCTAGATGATACACTCAGCTGAAATGGGCGGGCTATCAGAGCTACTAAAGCAATGGCTGAGGATCTACTCTCGCCTCGCTTTGCCGCTACGCAATCTCAGTGTTTATGGCCCGACTAGTCGCATTAGAAACAAATATCTGATCCAACTAAACATTCTCCCAAGTGGTGCTTCTCATAGATGGTACACATAAGAAATGTAATCTCCCTTACTCTAGGTTTGTAAGGAGCACTGACTATCGAAAATGTGGGGATGCCGATTTCTTTTGGGAAAGTGAGTGGTGTCCACCCCTCGTCGTTGGCGAAGAGAACACTGAATCTCCTATCCTAACTCTCTTGGCCTCTCTCTCCTTTTCCTTCACCTACTCCGCCTGCATTTGTTGGGCAAATATTACCAAACGTGAAAAGTCTATATCCTTGTGCAATATGGCAGTCCTGCACTCTTTAATCAAGGAGTTTGACACTCCATTCATGAACCTGCTCACTCGGACCCTCTGGTCCACTTCCATCTCTGGGGCATACTTGGATAACCGGGTAAATACCAATGCGTACTCTTGAACTGTCATGTCATTCTGTTTCAGGTTGATGAACTCTACCGCCGTAGCCTCTCTCAACTCTCTAGGGAAAAACCTATCCAGGAATGCAGTTTTAAATTCATCCCAATCTATGGGGCATTCTCCAATCTCTCGAATGTCCCTCCACAAAAAAAACCATATATAAGCAACTCCTTTTAGCTGGTAGAAGGCTAAGTCTGCGCTGTCAATTCCCTTCACCCCCATGATATGGGTAATCTTCCAAATTTCTTCCAAGAACTCATATGGGTCCTCGTCTACCTTTGCTTCCAAGAACTCGACTGGGTTCATTAAGAGAAAATCCCTCACCCTTGTCGCCGCTACATTCCCAATATTGGGAATACTAGCCATTTCTTGCTAATTAATCTTGACAGTCACAGCTTGTGCCAACATGTTAAGAGTTACCCGAAACTCAGCATGGGTAATATGGTAATCCATCTGGTTCGTTGCGGCTGGTGGTACCTTCTGGCTATCATTACCATTTCTCCTTCCATTTTCTCGTCTAGGAGGCATTATTTGCGAGAGCGTAAAGCACGAGTTAGAGAAGGAACTTTTTAGAGCTTCATACTCTACGCACGATAAGAATCATGAAGAAAAGGGAATATTCCTAAACGTCTCGTAGCCTCCTCGTCATAAGTGTGGCGCGTGATCTTGGGCAAATTTATATGCCCAAGTGATACTCAAATGTGTCAGTTTGCCTTGTTTATCTATCGATGTTTATACATTCTCATGTGATTTGTAATAAAATGTGAATTTATACGAACCAACATGATTAACGTTGTTTTGCAGGAAAAATATAAAGTTATGGAGCTAAGATGCATGTTGGGAGAGATCGGGATTGGACTCGTAAGCTAGCAAGGAAAAAAAACACTTGAAGGCATGAGTTAAAGGGGCTCCACGATGGAGCCGTGTCACGCTACCATCGCGGATGCATTCTGCTTGGATGGTGAAATTATGCCTATTTCAAGTGGAGGTGCGCGTTGGGGCCGTGGCATGTTGGCCTAGCACCGCGTTGCACGCCATGCCATGTTGGGCCTATATACTTGGACGTCCGGATTCCAGTAAGGGTCCGCGTTGATGGCGTGTCACGGAGGCAGTGCTCCGTGATGCACTCCGTGAAACATTGCTTGTTATTCCGGAAAAATTCCCACTAGTATAAATAGAACACTTAGGTTCATTTTTAATAATTTTGACTTGGTGGAGCAAGAACGTGGGTTACAGGCAGTTGAGGGGACGAAAATCTCAGGGTTTTTCTCTATCTCCTTCTCCTTTATTTCAATTTCTTGTATGATTAACACTCATTTAACGATGGTTAATCCACAAATGAGTGGCTAAATTCCCTTCTTGCTGAGGTTAAGAACAATTGTATTGAAATGTGATTATTGATAAATTGGTTTTTCATCTTTTCTTCCATGGTTGTTGTATTGATTCTTGTTCTTACTGCATTAATGTGTGGCCAACGTTAATGTATATCTCAAAAGTCCGGTTTCACTCGAGAGAGCAAGAAATTGGAAAATTGTCAATTGATAGGATATGATCTTTTCTTAGTTTGGGAAAATTGAGAATTGATTTACCTTCAGGATAGAAATATGCCTGAAAGTCATATTAGTCAATTAAGGAATTGGTTTTTTATGGCTAGAACATGAATTTCTTTTTATCACAGAGATGTAGGTGGAAGGTTCATGATTCTTAAGTTGGGTTAAATATGAGAGTTTTAATCCATAGACAATAGTTCTTGACTAGCAACCGGAGGAAAGATAAATCGAATTGTATCGATAATTTGTTTCTCTACATGTTCATTTAACCTCAGCATGCTCATACTTATAGTTCAGACTCAATTTGTATATTCGTTTTATAGTTAGTATAAAATTAGGAAATAAAATATCAAATTTCTCTTCACACTGTTGTCTGCATTTTAAAGTTAATGTTTATTGATACTTGAGTAGATTGTTACTTTAGTCCAGTCTCTGTGGGATCGATACTTGTCTTACTTGAGCCACTTTACTACTTGTTCGACCACGTGCACTTGTGTGTAGTTATATACCCAAAAATCACCGAACAAGTTTTTGGCGCCGTTGCCGGGGACTGGCAATTGGTAAATTTTTCTTAAGTGTTAGTTTACTATTTTTTCTTAGTGTTGACAACTTGGTGTTAGCCTGTATTTTGCAGATACTAATTTCTGTTGAACACTGGCAAGAGACAAGGAGCTGGTGGACTCATATTTAGAGCCGAAAAGACAATTTCATCGTCAAAGGAGAGAAGCTCTAGAGAAAAAGTTGCAGTTGCTCAGACAAATAATCCTGGAGCAACAATAGAATCCACCAGTTGTAAGGGCAATGTTAGTACCCGAGGAAATGGCAGCTAGGCTGGTTCGCGAGGTGGCAATCCCACATGCTAATTATGTCAGGCTTACATTGTTCCCATTTTCACTTTAGGGAGAAGACAAGAGGTGGTTGAAAGCTGAACCACCTAATTTTATCACTACGTGGGATGATCTTGTAAGGAAATTCTTGATACGGTTTTTTCCATCTGGTAAAACAGCAAGACTTAGAAGTCAAATTCTAAGTTTTAAACAGAGAGAGGGAGAGAATCTGTATCAAGCCTGGGAGAGATTCAAATCTATGTTGCGGGATTGTCCTCATCATCACCAATCCAATGATGTGCTGGTGCATACTTTCATAGAGGGTTTGGAACCCCACACAAAAATCTTGCCAGAATCAACAGCTAGGGGACAAGCATTGGAGAAAACTTATAAGGAGCTGTATACCTTGTTAAATCGTATTTCGCAGGGAAATACGGAGTGGAATGCTAATTCATCAAGAGGAGGAACAAGGAAGGCAGCAGGAGTCCTAGAAGTGGATGGTTTTACAACTATCGCTGCACAAATAGATGCTTTACAGAATCAACTCAACACCCACTTCAGTAACATGAGCATGAACCAGACTGAAGCCCTAGTGAATGTAGTGCAGCAGATTTGGTGTGAAGTGTGCGGGAGTAGTGAACACTCAGCTGAGTGTTGTGGAGCAAATCCTGATTCGGTGAACTTTGTGGGGAATGTACAAAGAAACAACCACCTACAGTATGGCAATAGCTACAATTCCAACTGGAGGAATCACCCAAATTTCTCTTGGGGTAGCAACAACCATCAGGGGCAAAGTTCGAGTCAGGGGGCGCAGAAAACTCAAGGAGGGCAGCAGAACTATCAATCACAATATAGAAGCAACAATGCACCTCCTCCACCACCATCACCTAGCATTGAGGAGATGTTCAAGACAATGATAGCTAACCAAGCTCAATTGCAAGCTGATTATGTGAAATTGGCAGCCGAGGTAAAGAACAATCAGTTAGCTACAAAGGCGCTGGAGTATCAGTTTGGGCAATTTGCTGGAGCCTAAAACACCAAGCCTAGAGGAGGACTTCCGAGTGACATGGATCCCAACCCCAAGCAAGTGAATGCAGTGACCACAAGGAGTGGTCTGCAGCTTAAAGAGGTGGAACCAGAAAGACCACCATAAACAGTTGGGAGCAGCAGAAACTGAGAGGGAGCAAAGTGATGAGAGGGGGAAGAAAAAGGAGGCTGAACCAGAAAGACCACCACCCCCGTTCCCTAAATGATTAAAGAAACACAAGGAGGAGGCGTGTTTCAAAAAGTTCATGGAGGTGCTGAAACAGGTACATATTAACTTACCTCTTGTTGATGTTTTGCAGGGAGTGCCGAAGTACGCAAAGTATATTAAGGATATCGTGGCGAACAAAAGCAGGTTAACTGAGTATGCTATGGTGGCTCTTACGGAAGAGTGCACTTCCCGAATACAAAACAGGTTGCCCACAAAGGTCAAGGACCCTGGGATCTTTACAATAAAAATTACAATTGGGCAGAGTATCCGAGCTCGCGGATTATGTGATTTGGGAGCGAGCATTAACTTGATGCCGTCATCGGTATTCAAGAAGTTGGGTCTAGGGAGTCCTAGACCAACAACAGTGATCTTGCAACTAGCGGATCGTTCCTTAGCCAGACCTGATGACATTGTGGAAGACGTGCTGGTGCAAGTGGGCTCCCTTATCTTCCCAGTAGATTTCATCGTGCTGGATTTTGAGCCAGACGCGGAAGTCCCATTTATTTTGCGACGTCCTTTCTTGGCTACCGGGAAAGCACTTATTGATGTAGCTGCAGGGCAGCTAACTATGCGAGCACACGACAAGGTGGAGGTGTTTGATGTATAAAAGGGCACCAAGCTCCCGATTGTGTATGAGGAACTCTCAGTGATCAATGCGATTAATCGAGCTGATGTTGTCCAGAGAGTTGAGTCATGGGAGTTATTGGGGAAACCACCGGAGCGATGTAGTATTACTGGGGTGAGGACGGTAGTCGAGAGAAAACGTCTGTCACCCTAGAAGATGATTGAGCTTAATGACGTCGAGCCGCGACGGTAAATCAAGCGCTGCACGAGAGGCAACCCGTGAAATTTTTTGTATTATTTTATTAGATTTCATAAAAAAAAAAAAAGAAAATAAAATGGGAAAAATAAAAATAAAAACAAAATTTGTATTTTATGTGAAACCTATAAATTCTAACCAATTTCTTGTGGTGAGATGAATTTCAGGTTGAACGGAGGATAAATATGCGAAGGATCGCAAAGGAAAAAATCAAGGTATGAAAAATAATAAAAAGTAGCAAAACAGTGAGCCCACGCAATGGCTTCGTGTCACGGAGGAGGGCCTCTGCGTTACCTTCCGTGACACATTGAAGGTAATTCTAGAATTTTTACAAATTCCAGAACACCTGCGCGATGGCTCCGTGTCACGGAGGGCATGCTCCGCGTTACCCTCCGTGACACGTTGAAGTGTATTTCGCGATGGGTCACACCGGGTTGCTGGGTGACCCGCGTGAAAACCCCCCCTTTTAACCCCGTTTTCCCTCATTTTTTTCCCATTCCTCACCTCCTCCGCGACAAACACCCTGAAATCCCCCCTTCCTCAACGTGACACGGACCTAGGAGCTAAATTTCTTCAACTTTTCTTCGATATCACCGAATTTAAGGTATGTTTGTTAACTTCATCTCATTTCTTACCTTATTTTTCCAATTTTTAGCATAGGAAGTGAGGAAAACTTGCCCTAAGTGTAAATTGAGCATGAATTCATGTAAATTATTGTTGATTGAGGTTCCTAGTATCGTTGTGATGGTATGAACTCGATAAATACAGGTGTGATTGAAATTCTTGCGAAATTGTAGCTAGGGTTAGAATTCAAAGATGAAGAAGTTAAAAATTGGGTTGAAATGTGAAATTCTTCTTAGCGTGTGCATGTTGAATGAAGTAAATGATGTCTTGCTTAACGTTAAGATGATTAAGGCACGACGGATTGTCGGGTTAATGAAATTGTTGAAATTGCATAGAAATTGGGGGCATTGTATCGGTTTTGTTGATAGAAATGTTTGCTAAGTGCTATGCGATGAAATGTTATCGATGGTAATGTTGTTACTAGCTGTACGAAGTCTGAGTAGTACATAGAATTTATACCGTCGAATTCTCTGAATGCACTAGGCATAGTTGTTATATTTTGTTGTTTGGTTTTTTTGGAAATAAGTATAATCTTGCCGTAATGTTGTGATTGTGGCTAAAGACTAAGTGTGGGGTAGCCTAGCTTAACCCAACCTTAGTCGAAGCAAATTTTAATTGGAATAACATTGAGACTGTCTTTTTGGGTTTGACAGGAAAGATGGCAAGCAGGCAAGAAAAAGGGAAGGGCGCATCTACATCGGGCGCCGGAAGGAAAAGAATTAGACTGGGAAGAGCAGTCCCAGCAGCACCAGCGGTTCCACGCAGCCAACGCCGTCAATATGGAACCAGATGGGTGACAGAGGAGGGGAAGAAATGGTACGCAAAGCACAAGGAAAGCAAATACTTCCCTGAAGAACACATTGCTAGGGAACCGTTGGCACAGGAATTCCCCAGAATTGTCCACAGGATAGAGGAAGCCGGGCTGAACTTCATCTTTGAAGAGCCCAAGGAGTGCAACCTGCACCTGATTCGGGAATTCTACGCCAACTGGAACCCGACACTCAGAAGTCACACCATCAAGATAAGGGGGCAAATAGTCACTTTTGAGCCCCATCACCTTAATGCCATCTTAGGGGCGCGGGACACAGATGCCCGTGTGCTTCGGCAGCTGAATATCACTCCACCATGAGGCTGAGTCTGGAAACCTGAACCTATATCATGAAATGATATAGCACAAAAAGGCATGCGGTCAATTCTTGGAATGTACTGAGCATGTGGAATAACATAAATAATTAAATATACAAATATACAATAAGCAAATAACAAAGTACATCGACATAACTGATTTAACATGCAACAATCCTCTTATGAGTCATATACATACATACATAAATATATATATATATATATATATATGAAACATTCTTTTGGATCTCATGTTCTGAAACATCATCGAACTCATGCATATGGATCAATTTCTGAACATTTAACAAGAGCTGAATCTAAATCTAGCATCACACATTGTACTGGATTACTACTGGTAACTGAGTTTGATTCTCATTATATTAAATTTGTTATAATCTGAAATCTGAATCATACGAAATTGAATCATACTGATAACATAACTAAGGGAGTCATTCTCTACTATGGAGAGTCCCAGCTAAACTAAGGGGGTAATTCTTTACTAGGGAGAAAGACAACTGAGCTACGGAGGTCACTCTCTACTATGGAGGATCCCTATTGAACTATGGAGTCACTCTCTGCTATAGAGGATCCCGAATAAACTAGGGAGTCACTCTCTACAATGGAGGGTCCCGACTAAACTAGGGAGTCAATCTCTACTATGGAGGATCCCTACTAACCCAGGGAAAACATTCTCGACTATGGAGAGTCCCTGGCTAACTAGAACATAATGAGTACTGATCTATCATTTGTAAATCTGGTCTATGCTACTACAGCTAGTCATAAGTAGGAACATACACTACTTTCATCATACAACATTCATTTTGAAAGTATTAGGGTTACTTTCTACTAAAAACAAGCCCAACATTCTTAAATCATAGTCATGCTTTATCATCATAATTCATATTATCATGGAGTACATTAGTATTTCTTAAAATGTCCTACGTTAATGAGCCTCTATAGATTCACCTCATTCATTATACTTCCACAATATTTAAGTTTCGGAGTAACATCATTAACCATGTATCATAGAGTCATTCATGATCCATATGTCCAACACGTACCTTAACATGCATACATTGATTCATATATTCTAGATTTTATAGAAAGCCACATACTTAACTCATAACTTATACATTTACAATGAGATCATGGGAGAAGCATACATTTTCATTTCATAAGACCCATTTTGAGATTACTCCAATTCATGAGAAATATGCATTAATTAAACCATTATCATAGCTTTACCTCATACCCAATCAGTTCCATCAAAAGCACAAGGAAAATATATATGTTACATTCAATTAATAAAGCCAATACGCTCTAATCTCATCTTGACATATTTAGCAAATAGCGTACTCTAATAAATGGATGCGAGTCATGGATTCAATTGATTGAACAATAATAAAACCCCAATCAAAGTTCAAGCCCTTTTTCATAAAGAACATTCTAACCTCATGCATTTTCACCATCTAACATATAATTCAAGACATTCAAATTGTTGTAATCACAATTAGCTCATAATTCTAGTGGGTTTTAGAATTCAAGAAAACATTGAAGAAATCACCAATAAATCTAAACTCTAGGTCATGCTTTTCTAGAATAATTGAAATAGGGCTTTTGATAAAAACATTTTGGGGCACAAGGATTGAAGAATATCCTTGTTGAAAAAAAAAACCCATACCTTCTTTGAAGAATCTCCCACTTGAACTTGACCTTGTAGTCTTTAAATAATCCCTTGAATATTCCTTGAACCTTGATAGAGAGTAGGGAAAAGGGTTTGAGAGGCTATCTTTAGAGAATGAGAGATTAGACTAGAAGAAACCCTTGAAACCGTCCCATATAATACTCAAAACGACTTAGTTTAGAAGTTAGGAAATAGGATTTTACGAAAACTCCCCTAAAATTTTGCAAGAAAAAGGACCCAGCCAGTCCTCACGAGGGACATCACGACTTGTGAGGTACTGGAAAAGTCGTGAGTCCAATCCGTGAAGTCTACTGGGATTTCCATTAAATTTCGCCACTTAACGAGTCACTTAAAAAGTCACTTAACAATCCGTGAGGTGACATAATGGGTCACTAGACAAGTCATGAAGTACTCTCTAAAACTAATGTTTTCCAACAGTTTTGGCCACTTAATGGGTCACTTAATGAGTCATTAGGTGACTTAACGAGTCACCTAACGAATCGTTATGTGATGCTGGTGCAGTTTCACCAAATTGCTCATAACATTTTACTGCGAACTCTGATTGATGCAAGGTTGTATGTGTTGGAAAGAGGACTCAAAGGGCTTCAATTTGATATATTTAATCACTCAAAAAAACATTGTAAAATGGAATATATTTTCATGAGAAGTTGACCCTTGCTAGAACTTGTATGAAAACTCAATCCGTAAGAAGGCTCTCAACTCAACTTTGTGCTAGAAGTTCCTTATGACCTTAATTTTCATCCATTGCACTTCTAATACTTGGGGATTGATATTAACACCTATTATACTTAGAATTCATTAGGCTCAAATTTAATACCCCCGAAGTGCCTAACATTAGACCTGGGAGCTAAAAATTTAAAATTGCTGAAACTGGAGAAAATTGTTGTAGAACGAGAGGTCCTACGGATCGTTGGTTCAACCAATGACCCATTAAAGTGAGCCGTGGAAGGTGTCTGGTTTTGGGGAAGTGGAGACAATGACCGGCATAACAATTCATTGTGGGAAACAACGAGATGTTGTTGGTAGCCGTGGTAAGATGTGGACTTGAGATCCAGGGAAGTAACGGGCCACCCAATGACTTATCATGAGATACCACGGATCGTGGTAAGAATTCGTTGTTAAAATGGTGATATGGACAGTGATGTGATGGAACAAGACCACGAATCATGGGTTGTAGTAATGAGTCGTGGTAAGGCTCATGATTTGAGGAAGTATAAAGTTAGCAGAAGGAAATCACGATCGAACGAACGACCCATTGAAGGTAAGAATGAATTGTTGTTTTAGTTATCGTTTAAGCCAAGTCCTAAGCCTAGACAATGCATAGCACGGACAGATACCACGATTCATGGTATCCTCTAACGACCCATTGGGTCGTCCGCTGTTTGGTCCAGTCAGCAGTTTTTCTGCTTGATCAGTAAGGCTATTTCTATCATTCTTACATCCTAAGGCCCTATAATACTTCGTTTAAGGCTCGATTTGGGGGGTTTAAGGATGGGAAAATCTATTCTCAGTTATTCTCATCCATGCATGCAAACTTGAGAGGTTGAAGAGCTGATTCAAGGCTAGTATTCAAGGTTTTCATCCAATTTCCTCTTGGATAATCAATATTTGGTGTAACCAACCCTTCCATGTATGTAGGGTTATGAGTGGGTGTCTTCTTCCACACACACGCCCAATTTCTATCTAAATATGAGAAATTCCTAAGATCAAGTTATGGGGTTCTCATCCAATTGCCTAATTCTTCAATTTCTATACATGGGCATGATTAGATTATGTTTCTATTGATGACTTGTGACTCATGGGAAGATGTTAAATAGTTTTTAATCAAAATTATGCTTTCTAGTTTTATGAAATTAAAGGCCCATGGATGAGAAGTTCATGAAAGAAGAGAATGATGAAAAATGTATGATGATGATGATATTTGATGATGCAAAGCGTGTTTCTAAAGCTACCCATGATTATGATATTGTTTTCAAAATGAATTGAGTAGATCCAAGCATGATAAAGTTTTGGGCAAAGCCCTTATATTGAGTATGATGATGTAGAATCTCTAATGTAAGATTACCACATGGTTTTGGAGTAAAGGCTCACACTTATATTTGAGCCTGCGCTATATTTTGAAATCAAACTTCTCATATGCATGAATTCACAATTGAGAAGTATGTTATTATTGAGCTTCATTTTCATATGATGTTGAGTTTATGCCTGATTTCATTATTGAGCTTTGTCAATAGATAATGTTGAACTTTATTTTATACGATGTTGAGTTATGCATGATTTCATCTTGAGCTACGTCAATAGACAATGTTGAGCTTCGTTATATAAGATGTAAAATATTGCATTCTCTAGGAAAAGAGTCTAGCACTTACGGGCTAAGGGTCAATCACCCTATTCCCTAGAACTATGCGTCAACGTAGGTTAATACTATTATATTATTGGGACCTACCTTGTGAGCTATCCCTGACCCTATTGGCCCATGAGCTTGATATCGATATCATGGTAGCGTCCTTAGCCCTAACAAGGTTTTAGACGGCTCTACCTACTTGAGTGTAATAGTCGGGACCACGTAAGCTCTATCGTAGTATGTCGGTTAAGCAACGAGTCTCCCATTGTCCATATGATTTATATTTGCACATTCATTACTCATGGTTTTTATTTTATACATGCAGGTTCTAAAATAAAAGTTTGACTCATTGTTCAGCTTTTCTTATGAATGTCATATTTCAGCTATGAGTCATTCGAGTCAATTATGATGTGATGAAGCTATGTATAGTTATGTTATGAAAAGATTTTGATTTCGTAAAGAAAGCATTCAAGCCCTCCTCTCCAATTTGAAAGCTTATGATATTTTATTAAATGATTTAAATGATTTACTTTACTTAAGTGGTTTTACTTACTCGCATACTCGGTACATTCTACATACTAACCGCATACTTTCTATGTTGTATTGTTTCTTGATACAGGACCCGACTCTTAGGTTTAGCCCCGCTCATATACAGTTCGTCAGAGTTAGCTTCTTCTTATTGGTGAGTCCTCATCTTCCGAGGACCAGATCTATCTTTTCCTTATGTATTTCAGTTTCCTTATGTATTTTCAACTTCAGTACTATTGGGTTAGTTGGGGTCTTGTCCCATCAACTCGTCCAAATTAGAGGCTTTTCAAACTTATGTATGTTTTCAGCTTCGGATGCTTATTCTGATGTTATGATGGTTAGACTTCCGCGGAGTTTATATTGTTGATTATTCAGCTTATTGGTTTTTTTAGATGTATGCTTATACCATGGGTCGACTTGGGGTCCCTTGTCCCGTGTCTACGATCTGGGCCTCGGTTCGTGTCATGACAAACTTGGTATCAGAGTCATAGGTTTGAAGTGTCCTAAGGTGTCTGAATGATGCGTTGAGTAGAGTCTTTTTCATTGTTGTTAACCGCACCACACTTATGACGAAGAGGCTACGAGACATTTAGGAAATGTTCCCTTCTCTCATGATATATTTCATGCAATGAAAAGTCTTTATATCATTCTAATTCATGCTATTCGTGATTGCAGAATCATGGCTCCTCAAAGAATGAACAAAAGGAATAATACAAGTGGTGAAGGCCATGAGGATGGAAATGGTTATGGGCAGCAGCAATCCCCACTAGTTCAGGAGCCTCAAGTATCGGAGCCAGCCGCTCATGCTGAGTTTCGGGCTGCTATTTAGATTCTTTCACAGGCCTTGACTGCTCAGGTCAATTAGCAGGCCGTTGTGCATTTTTTTGCAAAATGGCAATGCAGCGGCGGCTCGAGTCAGAGACTTTTTGAAGATGAACCCGCCGGAGTTCCTTGGGTCTAAGGTAGATGAGGACTCACGCGATTTCATTTATGAGGTTGTCAAGATCACCCAAGTCATGGGGGTGAGTAGTGTTGAGTGCGTAGAGTTGGCCTCCTACTAGTTGAAGGAGGTTGCGCATATCTGGTTTGACCAATGGAAGGATAACGGGCTACAGGAGCAGGTCCGATCATGTGGGAGGAGTTTCATGTTGCATTCCTAGATCAGTTCTTCCCTCAGGAGATGAGGGAGCTGAAGTTAGCTGAGTTTGTAAATTTGAAGCTGGGAAGGATGATAGTACAAGAGTATTCCCTTGAGTTCACTCGCCTATCAAAATATGCCCCAGAGTTAGTGGCTGACCACAGGATGTGGGTGAGTAGATTTGTGCATGGTATAGCAGGGTATTTCGACAAGGAGTATTGGATTGCTATGCTCCATCAGGATATGGACTACCCTCGGATTGTGTTGTATGCCTAGCAGATGGAGGCGGCATATTCGATCGAGAGGGAGGCTATAAGGGCTAGGACCGAGGACCACAGATTCTCTCAGTAGAGGTCCGGTGGTGGGTATTGAAAGTAGACACACCAGAAATCATCATCCCCGGCATCTTCAGCATTGAGTGTGCCATCCAAGCCTAGACATGATTAGAGAGGGCGAGCATCAGGCTTGAGGGGTCAAAGCAGGAGACCCGTAGATTCTAGAATCCTAGCCTGTCGCATCGCAGATGTGGTCGGGGGCACACAGGCCAGTGCTTGGCAGGTTCAGGTGCTTGTTTCTGGTGTGGGCAGTCGAAACACATGCTTAGAGATTGTTCGGCTGTGAGGCAGGATCAGGTTATGGGCCGAGGCCCAGAGTCCAATTCAGTAGCCCCTCCAACATGCTCAGCATATCAGGGAGCATCTACAAGCACAGCTGGCGGTCAGTTCCAAAAAAGATTCTATGCTTTAGCTTCCCGTCAAGAGCAGGAGGTCTCCCCAGATATGGTCACTAGTATGTTGTGAGTTTTCCATATAGATGTATATGCTTTGCTAGACACGAGGGATACCCTATTTTTTGTGATACCATATGCGGCCAATAGCTTCAAAGTCAATCCCGATGTCTTCTCAGAACCCTTCTCAATTTCTATTCTAGTAGGTGAATCAGTTATATCTATACAGGTGTATCGAGGTTGCCTAGTCTCAGTCCTTCATAAGGTCACCTCAACAGATTTGATCGAGTTAGCCCGGCCGATTTTGATGTTATTCTCAGCATGGATTGGCTATTTGTATGCTATGCTTCAGTTAAATGTAGAACCCAAGTAGTAGAGTTCAGATTTCTGGGTGAGCCAGTCTTAGAATGGAACGGTAGTTTAGATGTGCCGGTAGGTCGATTCATTTCTTATCTTAAGGCCAAGTAGATGATTTCTAAGGGTTGCATGTACCATATAGTTAGGGTTAAAGATGTCGATTCCAAAACCTCAACTATCTAGCCAGTTCTAGTAGTACGTGAGTATCCGAAGGTCTTTATTGATGATTTGCCAGGTGTCCCTCCCGAATGGGAGATTGATTTCGGTATAGATCTTCTCCCCGACACCCAGCCTATATCTATTATGCCCTATAGGATGGCTTCAGTCGAGCTAAAAGAATTTAAGTATCAGTTGAAGGACCTGTTAGATAAGGGCTTTATTCTCCATGGGGTGCACCAGTGTTTTGTGTATGGAAGAAGGATGGCTCACCTCAGATGTGCATTGACTATCAACAATTGAACAAGGTCACTGTTAAGAACAGGTATCCTTTACCCAAGATCGATTGTCTGTTTGATCAACTTCAGGGTGCCAAGTGTTTCTCAGAGATAGATCTCAGATCTGGGTATCATCAGCTCAGGGTTTGGGAGGGCGATATCCCAAAGACAACCTTCAAGATGATGTATAAATATTATGAGTTTGTAGTTATGTAGTTTGAACTAACCAATACCTCTTCAAGTTTCATGTATCTAATTAAAAGGGTGTTAAAGGCATACTTGTATATGTTCGTGATTATGTTTATTGATGACATCCTTATATACTCTCAGAGTGAGGAGGAGCATGCCGCTCACTTGAGAGTATTACTTCAAACCCTCAAGGATCATTAGTTGTATGCAAAGTTCAGCAAGTGTGAGTTTTTGTTGGACTCCGTGGCATTTTTGGGCCATGTGGTATCGGCTAAGGGTATAAATATAGATTCTCAGAAAATTGAGGCAGTGAAAAATTGTCCAAGACCGGTGAAAATCCTTCAAGCATTCGGAGTTTTATGGGTTTAGCTGGCTACTATCGTAGGTTTGCTGAGGGTTTCTCCTCCAGCGCAGCACCTTTGACCAAGTTGACTCAGAAGAAGATAAAGTTCCAATGGTGGGAGCCTTGTAGGAAAAGCTTCCAAGAGTTGAAGACTCGGCTCACTTCAGCACCAGTGTTGACCCTACCCAAGGCTACCGATGGTTTTTTTGTGTATTGTGATGCTTAGAGAATCGAAATTTGGTGTGTGTTGATGCAGCATGGGAAAGTGATAGCATATTCCTCAAGACAGTTGAAAGTCCATGAGAAGAATTACCCAACCCATGACCTTAAGTTGGCCGCGGTGGTATTTGCATTGAAGATATGGCGGCATTACTTATATGGGGTCCACATGGATGTATTCATGGATCACAAGATCTTGCAATATGTGTACACACAGAAAGATCTCAATCTTCGGCAAAGGAGGTGGTTGGAGCTACTAAAGGACTACGACATGAGTGTCCTACACCACCCGAGTAAGGCCAATATGGTAGCAGACATAGTTAGTAGGCTCTCTATGGAGAGTGTATCCCACGTGGATGAGGGAAAGAAGGAGTTGGTGAAAGATGTCCATCAACTTGCAAGGTTGGGAGTTAGATTGGTCGACTCAACAAATGACAAAGTTGCTATGCAAAACGTATCAAAATCATCCTTGGTGACTGATGTGAAATCTAGACAAGATGAGGATCCGATTTTGGTAAAGCTGATAGAAGTCATTTGGAGTCAGAAGATGGAGGTCTTCTCCCAAGGGGGAGATGGTGCGCTGCAGTACCAGGGTCGTCTATGTGTTCTAGATGTTGATAATTTGAGGGGACAGATATTGCATGAGGCACATGGATCCAGGTATTCTATCCATACAGGTTCCACCAAGATGTATCATGATTTTTGGAATATATATTGGTGGAATGGCATGAAAAAGGATATTGCATAATTCATAGCCAAGTGCCCAAACTGTCAGCAAGTAAAAGTCGAGCATCAAAGGTTGGGAGGCGTACTGCAGGATATTATGCTTCCCACTTGGAAGTGGGAAGAGTTTAACATGGATTTCATTATAGGCCTACCTCGTACTCCCCGACATTACGATTCTATTTGGGTGGTGGTAGACAAGTTGACAAAGGCTGCACACTTTCTACTGGTCAAAACAATAGATTCAGCGAATGATTATGCCAGACTATATATCCGAGAGTTGGTGCGATTACATAGAGTTCCCTTGTCTATTATCTCAGACCGAGGTACTCAGTTTATCTCTCAATTTTGGCGGTCTTTTCAAAAAGGGCTTGGGCCTCACGTTAAATTCAGCACAACATTTCATCAGCAAATGGATGGTCAGGCAGAGCGGACAATTCAAACTCTCGAGGACATGTTAAGAGCATGTGTGACTTCAAAGGTAGTTGGGATGATTATTTTGCTTCTGATCGAGTTTGCTTACAATAACAGCTATCACTCCAATATCCAAATGGCATCATTCAAGGCTCTCTATGGGAAGAGGTGTAGATCACCCATCAAATTGTTTGAGGTTGGTGAGGCAGCTATGATAGGCCTAGATTCGGTTCATGATGCCATGGTAAAGGTTCAATTGATAAGGGAAGGGCTGAAAAATGCTCAGAGTCGTCAAAAGTCATTTGGTGATGTAAGGAGGAGAGAGCTGGAGTTCGAGATGGACGATTTGGGTATTTCTGAAGGTATCTCCCATGAAGGGAGTCATGCGGTTTGGGAAGAAAGGAAAACTCAGTCCCTGCTATGTTGGTCCCTACCTAGTTATGAGAAGGATTGGTAAGGTGGTGTACGACTTGGAATTTCCCTCAGAGTTATATTCCGTGCATCCCGTGTTTCATGTATCGCTTTTGAAGAAATATTTGGGAGATCCAGCTCTAGAAGTCCTGGTGGATAGCATTGGAGTAAAGGATAGCCTTAGCTATGAGGAGGTTCCAGTCAAAATATTGGACCGTTAGATTCGAAGCTAAGGAACAAAGAAGTATCTTCAGTTAAAGTATTATGGAGGAATAAGAATGTTGAAGGAGCTACGTGGGAAGCCGGGGAGGATATGATGGCTAAATACCCACACTTATTCTCTACCGGCTCAGTTCTGACTTGAGGTATCAGTTTTGATCTATGACTCTAATCAGTTTCCATGTTCAGTTCATGTGCGCAAGTTTGTTTTAGGTCATGATAAATCTATATGATGTCTGAATTCAGTTCAGATATGTAGTTCTTTTCGAAGGTAGTCATTCCATCAATTTTTGGTTTGAATGATCAGTATTTGAATATGATAATTGCATGTTTCTGTTTTCTACTTGTTTCCTACATTCGAGGATGAATGTTTCCAAGGGGGAGATACTATCATAACCCAAAAGTGCCTAAAATTAGACCGGGAGTTAAAAATTTAAAACTTCTAAAACTAAGGAAAATTGTTGTAGAACGAGAGGTCCTATAGATCATTGGTTCAACCAAAGACCTGTTAGAGTGAGCCGTAGAGGGTGTCTAGTTTTGGGGCAGTGGAGACAAAGACAGGGATAACGACTTGTTGTGGGAAACAATGAGCCGTTGTTGGTAGCCATGGTAAGATGTGGATTTGAGATCCAGGGAAGTAACGGGCCACCCAACGACTCGTCATGAGGTACCACATACCATGGTGAGCAGTTGTTGTTAGGATGGTGAGACGGCAAGTGTATGTGACGGAACGATACCATGACTCATGGGTTCTTGTAACGAGTCATAATAAGGCTCGTGGTATGAGGAAGTATAAACTTGGCAGAAGGAAACCATGGTCGAATGAATCCTGATCTCGAGCAAAGATAGCATGCCCGAGTGACGCTTGAGAACTTAATTTAGTCTTGTTTAGCTAAGTAATTGTATACATTTTCATGTGATTTTATATAAATGTGAATATATGTGCTAACCAACATGATTAGTCCTTGTTTTGTAGGTTTCAATGATTTTGAGGAACGAATTTATAAGTTGGTGAAGTAGCGAAATGGAGTCGGGAGCAGATGAGGCAGGCAGGCAACACCAGATCACCAGCAACGTGCCAAGCTGTGCCAGCTGCGCGACAGGGGTGTGCCAATGCGCTGCCCAAGCAGCGTGACTTCCGGAGGCAATTTCCGGAGAGCTTTCGCGTTACCTCCTTGTCACGAAGGCAGTGCTCCGCGATACACTCCGTGACACGTAACCATTCTTCGACAGGCTAAATTATGCACGTTTTCCATTTACTATAAATAGGTCCCTTAGATCCTAAAACCACTTTGTCATGATTTTATTCTGGAAAACTACCTAGGAGTGAAGGGAGAAGTGGGAGAACTCATCTAGGGTTTGGAAAATTCCCTTCTCATCTACCAAATTCATGTAAGTATGTTAGTTTAGTAGTAGTTAGTTGTAGTTTTACGAACTTGAATGGAAAGAACCCTTCCTCTAGGGTTGAAGCCATGAATTATGATTAAAATTTTATGAAATTGTTTTGGAATTAAGTTATTGATTGTTGTTTTCGTCTTGCATTCTGAACTGTTGGTTGTTTTTATGATTGATCACCATGAAAGCATATATGTTAGCTTGGGCATTGGCTTGAGAAAGCATTACCTAGGTCAGGACATGAGAATGTGAGGAGCATGTTTGTATCTCACGATATAATTTCATATTAGGATAGAAATATACCTACCACCTTGCTTGGTTGATAAAACGGGGGTTATTAAAGACCAACTTAGGATTATCGCAATACCACTCGAAGAAGTAGTTGTGAGGCTAAGTTGAGTTAAATGTTTAGATGCACAAAAGTCCATAATCATTTCAACGTAAACCACAACATAATTAATTGCCCACGAACTAGAAATTAGCATCCTCTCTCACAATGATGCAGTGAGGCTAGTTTGTCGTGTTTAGAGGCTCGAAAGACCATGAACATGCAATTCTAATTATGTGAAACAACAATCAATAGTTTCATGCTTAACCCATTGCAAATCGTAGTATCGCATGATTATCTGGTTTAACTCTATGTTGCTCCTAGAGTAAATTCAGGATATTTCGTTGACCAAAACTAGACTTAATTAAATCTCCTTCAAAAACTTCTATAACGAACACTTGCGAAAGTTAAGATCACACTTGAAATGGATAGTTAGAGGAATGGGTCCAGTCCCTATGGGTTCGACATTCTGGTTCTCTAAAAGAGCCACTATATTACTTGTACGACCCGTACACTTGCGGACGCGCGAATAAGGGCACATCAAGTTTTTGGCACCGTTGCCGGGGATTCGGCAAAGTTTCAAAAACTTGTTCGGGCATTTAAATAAATACACGCTAGTGCACGTGGTCGAACAAGTAGTAAAATGGCTAAAGTAAGCCAAGTATCGATCCCACAGGGACTGGACCAAGGTAATAATCGAATCAAGCGTTAATAAACTCTAACTCTAATAATGCAGACAACAAGTTTAATAAGATTTTGGGAGTTTGTCTCCTAATTTATACTAATCTAAAACAAATATACAATTTGAGTCTGAACTATAGTAATGAGCATAATGAGGCTAAAACAAACATGCAGGGAAGCAATTTATTGATACAAGTCGGTCAATCTTTCCTTCGGTTGCTAGTCAAAAATTAATGCCTATGGATTAAAACTCTCGTATTTAACCCAACTTAAGAATCATGAACCTTCCACCTACATTTCTGTGATAAGAAGAAATTCATGTTCTAGCCGTATGAAACCGATTCCTTAATTGACTAACACGACTTTCAGATATATTTCTATTCTGAAGGTAAATCAATTCTCAATTTTCCCAAACCAATAAGAGATCATATCCTACCAATTTACAACTTTCCAATTTCTTTCTCTTTCGAGCGCAAACCCGATTTTTTAGATATACATTAATATTGGCCAAACATTAATGCAGTAACAACAAGAATTGATAGAAAAACCATGGAAGAAAAAGATGAAAAACTAAGATGATCAATAATTACATTCCACTACAAATGTTCTTAACCTCAGCAAGAAGTGAATTTAGCCACTCATTTATGGATTAAACATCGTTAAATGAGTGTTAATCATACAAATAATTGAAATAAAGAAGAAACAGATAGAGAAGAACTCTAAGAATTTTGTCCTCTCAACTGCTTGTAACCCACGTTCTTGGTCAACCAAGTCAACATAATTAAAAACAAACCTAAGTGTGCTATTTATACTAGTGGGAATTTTTCCCAGAATAACAAGACCGTGTCACGGAGTGCATCGCGGAGCACTGCCTCCGTGACACGCCACACATGCCGGACCCTCACTGGAATCTGGTCCTCCAAGTAATTATGCCCAACTTGCCACGGGGTGCAACGCGGGGCTTGGCCAACGTGACACGGCCCCAACGCAGACCTTCAGTGTAACTTGGCATATTTTTATCATCCGGGGCAGAATGCATCCGCGATGGCAGCGTGACACGGCTCCATCGGGGAGCCCCTTAATTTGTTGCATAACCTGGGCCTTTTCCATTGCTCGCCTCAGAGTCTCTTCCCGATTTCTCCCAACATGCATCTTAGCTTCCTAAAATTCCATTTTTCCTGCAAAACAACACTAATCATGTTGGTTAGTATAACTTCACATTTTAACTACAAATCACATGAGAATGTACAATTATCAATGTATAAACAAGACAAAATGAAGCATTTGAGTATCACTAGGGCATATAATTCTTCCCAAGATCACTTACCAAATGAAGCATTTGAGTATCACTAGGGCATATAATTCTGCCCAAGATCACTTACCCCACACTTAAAACTTTGTTCGTCCTCGAACAATAATCTCACTTCTCATGCAATTGACACCCAATCATAGCTACATTGGCCCGCCAATTCAATCTATGGTTACACCGATTAATTGCATAGCAAATCATCCAGAAAACATGCATAGTCTCATCAATACAGTGACATTCAACCCATTAAGACCTCCTAGACTCACGAGTCGACTCTCAATCTCGGCAAACTCATGCAAATTAGCTGATCAAGACATCCGACAAGAAATTAAATCTCTCATCAAGCATGTGCCCTCACAACACAAGAGAATTTCCCCTTTTACAATCATATGATCTCAAAAGCATTATATGCAGGGGCATATGAACACAATTTCGCTCTCTCTCCCATAGAATTCACATGCATCATGGCATGACCCATAAGCTTGCCTCTAGTGTATTACTCCACTAATATAAGGACGAGTGATGTAAGATCACGTAGGACTTGATGGGTTGTAATATAAGCTAAGGAACTAGTACATATTGGGCTAACCAATAATAACAACTAGCACCCTTAAGCGCTTTTCCATACATCCCACCACGTTACGGGCATTGTTTCATCCTTCATCCTCCTATTCTTGAAGTCTTTCTTTATTTTTTTTATTCCCATATCTTTAAGCACACTCGACTTAATAAGAAAGATTAGTTATACATCTTCCTTTTATTAAATTCGGCAAGTGCACCCTTGACCTTTTCTTTACTTTGACCACTTCCGCTTTTCCTTTCTTTTCACAATTACCACTCCTTGACACTGTAGGAAAATTACTTTTCTTGAGCGCTTAAGAGTTTTGGATCAAATTCATGGATAATGACAACAAGGGGTTAAGCTCAGTTTGTACTTTTTCGGCAAAAGAAAAAATAGGCTAAAGGCTCAATGGGCTAACTAGGATGCACAAAGGTAGGTACGATAATGAAAAAAAAACTTCCGGTTAAAGCAAAGAAATGCCTAGTCAAAAACTTGATGTGCTCTTATTCGCGCGTCCGCAAGTGTACGGGTCGTGCAAGTAATATAGTGGCTCTTTTAAAGAACCTGAATGTCGAACCCACAGGGACTGGACCCATTCCTCTAACTATCCATTTCAAGTGTGATCTTAACTTTCACAAGTGTTGGTTATAGAAGTTTTCGAAGGATATTTAATTAAGTCTAGTTTTGGTCAATGAAATATCCTGAATTTACTCTAGGAGCAACATAGAGTTAAAACCAAATAATCATGCCATTCTACGATATGCAATGGGTTAAGCATGAAACTATTGATTGTTGTTTCACATAATAAGAATTTCATGTTCATGGTCTGTCGAGCCTCTAAACTCGACAAACTAGCCTCACTGCATCATTGTGAGCGAGGATGCTAATTTCTAGTTCGTGGGCAATTAATTATGTCGTGGTTTACGTGGAAATGCTTAGGGACTTTCGTGCATCTAACCATTTAACTCAACTTAGCCTCACAACTACTTCTTCGAGTGGTGATGCGATAATCCTAAGTTGGTCTTTAATAACCCCCTTTTTATCAACCAAGCAAGGTGTTAGATATATTTCTATCCTAATACGAAATTATATCGTGAGATAAAAATATGCTCCTCACATTCTCATGTCCTGACCTAGGTAATTCTTTCTCAAGCCAATGCCCAAGCTAACATATATGCTTTCATGGTGATCAATCATAAAAACGACCAACAGTTCAGAATGCAAGACGAAAACAACAATCAATAACTTAATTCCAAAACAATTTCATAAAATTACAATCATAATTCATGGCTTCAACCCTAGAGGAAGGGTTATTGCCATTCATGTTCGTAAAACTACAACTAACTACTACTAAACTAACATACTTACATGAATTTGGTAGATGAGAAAGGAATTTGCCAAACCCTAGATGAGTTCTCCCACTTCTCCCTTCACTCCTAGATAGTTTTCCAGAATAAAATCATGACAAAGTTGTTTTAGGAGCTAAGGAACCTATTTCTAGTAAATGGAAAACGTTCATCATTTAGCATGTCGCAGAACAGCTCCGTGTCACGGAGTGTATCACAGAGCACTGCCTCCGTGACACGTAGGTAACGCGAAAGCTCTCTGTAAATTGCCTCCGGAAGCCGAAACAGCTGAGTGTCACCGCGTTGGTAGCGTGTCAAGCTGCTTGGGCAGCGCGTTGGCACACACCTGTCGCGCAGCTGGCACGGCGTGGCACGTTGCTGGCGCGCTGGTGCTGCCTGTCTGCCGCATCTGCTCCCGACTACATTCCGCTACTTCACCAACTTATAAATTAGTTCCTCAAAATCATTGAAACCTACAAAACAAGGACTAATCATGTTGGTTAGCACATATATTCACATTTATATAATGTCACATAAAAATGTATACAATTACTTAGCTAAACAAGACTAAATTAAGTTCTCAAGCGTCACTCGGGCATGCTATTTTTTCCCGGGATCACAACCCCATACTTAAAGTCTTGTTCGTCCTTGAACAACCTTTTACATCTCATGCATATGGAGACTCACCCATAACACATTTAGCAAGATTTTTCCAGCTACGGCTATAATGATTACTTAAGATAACAAGCTAAAAATAAAGCATGCACAATTTGATCATCGAAATGAAGTACAACTATGTTAAGGCTTCTTAACCTCAAGAATCGACTCTCAATCTTAGAAAACACATGCAAATCAACTAATTAAGAAATCCCACATGAATTATATCCTTCAGTCAACATGTTCCCTCACGGAAAGAGAGTTACCCAATTTCATATGCAAAAACAATTTTTAAATCACAACATGTGTGGGTACATGAATAGAATTACGCTCACTCTCACAAAGAATTCACATGCATCATGTAATGGCCCATAAGCTTGCCCTTAGTGTTTTATTCCACTAATTTAAGGATGTGTGAATGTAAGATCAAGTAGGACTTAATGGGTTGTAATGTAAGCTAAGGGATGGGTAGGTACTATTCTGGCCAATAATAGTGACTATCTTTCCCAAGCGCTTTTAATACATTACGCCCTCATAACGAACTTCCCTTCCCTTACTTCACCTTTTTCTCCTTTAATCTTTCTTTTCCTCTTATGTTCCCCCTTTGTTTAGACACTTTTATCTTATTAGTAAGGAGTTCTATAAATAATTTTTCATTAATTTGTTTTCTTGATCCTTACTAATAATCAACCATTTTCACACAAGTGCACCTTTGTCCTTTTCTCACTTCTACAACTTGCTACTTTTCCTTTCTTTTCATTCTTGTCACTCCTTTACTCCTTCGGATTTTTTCACTCAAGCACTTATGAGTTTTAGATCAAACACAAGGCTAATGAAAGAAAAAGGATTCAGCTTGTGTTACAGCTATCAAAGAATAGGCTCAAGGCTTAATGGGGCTAACTAGGATTAATTTTTCAAAGTAGGTAAAATGAAGGATAAAAATTTGGTTCATTCAAAGAAATGTTTAAATCATCTCCTACAATTCACATCCTTCATTTCATTTTATAAACACACCAGGCAAGTTCTAGACATTCTACAATAGCAGAGAATACTTAAAAATCTTACACTCATGGCACATGTTCAATTCAAGACACATTCAGCAGACTCTTAACTCAGCTAATGACAAGAATTCAGATTAAGCTTCCATCATATTGATTCAAATTCAAGAGCCTAAGTGTCTCAAACAAAGTTATACACTTCCATGCTTCACACTGAACATACTTGCATCTTACAATCACGTATAGCACATCACAAGAACATCAAGCACCAATTAGTTATGGTCTCAAAAACCCAAAACCTATCGACTAATTTTTCCTCAAGACGTTCGTCATCCATCCATCGTCAGAAAAAGTCCCTCACTATGACTAAAAACATTATATACAGACAAAGAAAAAAAAATTTATTCTTCGGTTCAAAGACCCCCCGTCGGAAAAGAACCGAAAAGAAAAACCAACGAGTGATGAAGTCATGCTTAACTCACAAAAATTTTTCACATTTTTCAAATTTCTCACAAATTCCTCACAAGCATTACATTCACCACAAACTTGTTAAGCACAAAAATTTTGAAATTTTTCTCACCCCACACTTAAAGCATGTTATGTCCTCATAGCATCAAATTAACATTTAAAGGATGAGAAATACTCCCTGAGCCTCTATGCCAAGCTAAAAGCATGCTATGTTTTCAAGTTTTCAGAGGTGGGTGTTTGACCCCACACTTCTTCTATTCCATGCTCTTTAGCTTCCATCTTCTCGGTACTTAGACTTCCTCCATCTGTGCTTAACTTTCCAACAAAAACACAAACAAAATGAAAATAACAAAATCAACACAAAATCAAAATTAACAACATGTACCTGAGGTACCCTTTGGTTGCCTCCCAAGCAGTTCCTAATTTTTCGTCGCGGCACGACGTAGACTGTCCTTTTTAGGACATCCTCATACCTGGGTTCTCTTTCAAGAACCATCTCCTTTTCTTTTGCTGTTTAGAGGAAACAACCTCCACTCTGTTCCTCTCTTCCTCCAACTTCTTCTCTATTTGAAGCCCTTTATCAGACTCGGGCTGAACACTTGTCATTGCCTTTGGCCCTGCACCTGTGGAATCCTCCACCCCACACTCATCCTCTGCCAACACACTAACCTGACAAAGGTTTATGTAGTGTGCAGATGGGTTCATTTCCTAGTAAACGCGGAAGATTTCTTCTTCATCCTCAACCCTCATTTTCAGGGTCCTTGCTTTCAAGTCAATCACCGCTCCTCCAGTGGGCAAGAATGGCCGTCCCAAGATCAGGGGTACCTAGTCATCAACCTAAAAATCTAATACAATAAAATCAACAGGTATAATGAACTTACCTACTTTGATGAGAAGGTCCTCTATTATTCAATCAAGTGTCACTCACGACTTGTCAGCCAGCTGCAGCATCAACCTTGTCGGCCTCGGTTTTCCCAACCCCAGGGTGTTGAATAAGGATAGGGGCATTAGATTAACTGCTGCCCCTAAGTCACACAAAGCTCGTAGCACCTCAGCTTTACCAATTTGTATGGGGAAGGTAAAACTCCCTGGGTCTTTCAGCTTGTTTGGCATTTTGCTCAATACCTTGTGACTGCACTCCTCAGTCAGTGCTACAGTCTGGACGTCCACCAATATAACTTTGTTCGCCATCACGTCCTTAAAGTATTTAGCATACTTGGGCATTCCCTTCAAGACATCAATAAGAGGCAAATTTATGTGAAGTTCTTTGAAGCTCTCAAAGAACTTTTGAAGCATTCCTCCTCCTTGCTCTTTCTGAATTTCTGAGGGAATGGTGGTGGTGGTCTTTGTGCTGGCTACAATGAAAGTCATGCATTTTGTTTCCCAGCACTCTAATTATCTCCCATGTTGATGGATGGTCCTGGTCTAACCAACTCTGGCTGCACCCCCTTTCTCGGCTCTTTTGGCACTGCATCAGCTAATTGCTTACCGCTTCTGAGACTGATGGCATTGATCTGCCAGGGGTTAGGATCTGTGTCGCTTGGTAATCCCACTTGTGATCTCATGTTTTGAGCAGCTACTATCTGACCCACTTGTTTTTCAAGATTACGGGTGGCCATTTGTTGATTCTTTAAGTTTGTTGCCATCCTCGCCTGATTTTCCACTAACTGAGTCTGGGTCTCCATGGTTTTCTGCAATGTTTCCTCAATGCTGTTGCTCAATTTCCCATCATTCTGCTTAATCTGCTGATACTGCTGTTGTTGAGGGTGCATATAACTCTGCTTTTGGTTTCCACCCCAAGAAAAATTCGGGTGGCCCTACCAATTTCTATTGTAACTGGTTCCAAAATTCTGATTGTTGCGCTGCACATTACCAACAAAATTGACTGACTCCGGATTGGCTCCACAAGATTCTGCATTGTGCCCAGTATTACCACAAATTTTGCACCAACTCGGAGCTTGCTAAACTGCGTTAACCTGGCCCTGGTGTTGGTTCATACTTAGTTTATTGAACTGAGTCATCATCTGATACTGGAAAGAAGCTAACTGCGCTGCCAAGGCATTCATTCCATCTACCTCTATCAACCTGGTCTCTTTCCTGCCCCTCTCGATGACTCGCTGTGCCACTCTGGATTTCCTTGAGCGATTCTGTTCAACAAAGTGTATAACTCATCATACGTCTTCTCCAAGGCTTGCCCACCCGATGCAAAGTCTAGTAATATTTTTTGGTGTGGGTCTAGACTTTCTACAAAGGTGTGAGCAAGAAGGGGGTAGTCTCTCAACAATGACTTGAATCTTTCCCAATCCATATATAAGTTCTCATCAGGCCTCTGCTTGAAACTGAGTATTTCACTTCTCAACTTCGCAGTTTTGCCTGAAGGGAAGAATCTGATAAGGAACTTCTTAGCCAAGTCATTCCATGAAGTTATGGAGTTCGGTGGCTCAGCCTTCAACCACTTTTTTGCCTCTCCCAACAGTGAAAATGGGAAGAGGGTCAGTCGGACATAATCTGTGGACACGCAGGTGCGGACAAACGTGTCACTAATCTCTAAAAAGCTCTGTAGGTGCTGCTGCGGGTCCTCATGTGCCATCCCAGTGAATTGACCACTAGAATGTAACAACTGCACCATGTTCTGTTTAAGCTCAAAGTGCCCTCAAGGCTCTGGTTTACGGATGCTAGAGGTCACATTAGTCGCTAGTGGGATTGCCACTTCGCTAACTGGTCTTGCTGCCATTGCTTCTGATGACAATTGGGCTTGTCCCGCGGGTGGTTGTTGTTGTACCTTTTCTTGAAGTCTCTTCAGCTTTTGATCTAGAGCTACTCTCCTTTGCAAATGGATTTGATGTTTTCCAACAACAGTTCCACAAGCTCTCTACTTCTAGCCAGCTCGGCAGGACAACCTGTCACATGCAAATAAACAGACTAAGACCAAGTTTCTCAACACTTAAGAAAATTTCAAAAATCACACAAAAATAGATAAATTATCAAAACTTCGCCGAATCCCTGGCAACACTGCCAAAAACTTGTTCGGGCATTTAAATAACTACACGCAAGTGCACGTGGTCGAACAAGTAGTAAAATGGCTAAAGTAAGCCAAGTATCAATCCCACAGGGACTGGACCAAGGTAATAATTGAATCAAGAGTTAATAAACTCTAACTCTAATAATGCAGACAACAAGTTCAATAAGATTTTGGGAGTTTGTTTCCTAATTTATACTAATCTAAAACAAATATACAATTTGAGTCTGAACTATAGTAATGAGCATACTGAGGCTAAAACGAACATGCAGGGAAGCAATTTATTGATACAAGTCGGTCAATCTTTCCTTCGGTTGCTAGTCAAGAATTAATGCCTATGGATTAAAACTCTCATACTTAACCTAACTTAAGAATCATGAACCTTCCACCTACATTTCTGTGATAAGAACAAATTCATGTTCTAGCCGTACGAAACCGATTCCTTAATTGACTAATACGACTTTCAGATATATTTCTATTCTGAAGGTAAATCAATTCTCAATTTTCCCCAACCAAGAAGAGATCATATCCTACCAATTCACAATTTTCCAATTTCTTTCTCTTTCGAGCGCAAACCGGATTTTTTAGATATACATTAATATTGGCCAAACATTAATGTAGTAACAACAAGAATTGATAGAACAACCTTGGAAGAAAAAGATGAAAAACCAAGATGATCAATAATTACATTCCACTACAAATGTTCTTAACCTCAGCAAGAAGTGAATTTAGCCACTCATTTGTGGATTAAACATCGTTAAATGAGTGTTAATCATACAAACAATTGAACTAAAGAAGAAAGATATAGAGAAGAACTCTAAGAATTTTGTCCTCTCAACTGCATGTAACCCACGTTCTTGCTCAACCAAGTTAGCATAATTAAAAATAAACCTAAGTGTGCTATTTATACTAGTGGAATTTTTCCCGGAATAACAAGCAACGTGTCACGGAGTGCATCGCGGAGCACTGCCTCTGTGACATGCCACAAACACGGACCCTCACTGGAGTCCGATCCTCCAGGTAATTATGCCCAACATTCAATAGCGTGCAACGCGGGGCTTGGCCAACGTGCCACGGCCCCAACGCGGACCTTCATTGTAACTTGGCATATTTTTATCATCCAGGGCAGAATGCATCCGCGATGGTAGCGTGACACGGCTCCATCGCGGAGCCCCTTAATTTGCTACATAACCTGGGCCTTTTCCATTGCTCGCCTCCGAGTCTCTTCCCCATTTCTCCCAACATGCATCTTAGCTTCCTAAAATTCCATTTTTCCTGCAAAACAACAATAATCATGTTGGTTAGTATAAATTCACATTTTAACTACAAATCACATGAGAATGTACAATTATCAATGTATAAACAAGACGAAATGAAGTATTTGAGTATCACTTGGGCATATAATTCTACCCAAGATCAAATCCTTTCCTTATTTGGTGTACCTACTTGAGCCGGATGAAAGGAAACTTTCACGTCCAATTTTGAAGGGACCCATTGAAGGTAAGAATGAATCATTCTTTCAGTCATTGTTGGAGCCAAGGCCTAAGCAAATATAGTGCATAGCATGGGTAGATAGCACGGATCATGGTATCCTTCAACGACCCGTTGGGTTGTCCGTTGTTTGGTCCAATGAACAGTTTTTCTGCGTGATCAATAAGGGTATTTTCGTCATTATTATGTCCTAAGGCCCTATACTACGTCTTGTTAGGCTCGTTTTAGTGGGTTTAAGGAGGAAAAAACCTATTCTATGTTGTTCTCTTCCATGCATGCAAACTTGAGAGGTTGAAGAGGTGATTCAAGGCTAGTATTCAAGGTTTCCATCCAATTTCCTCTTGGGTAATCAAGGATTTGGTGGAATCAATCCCTTCCAGGTATTTAGGGTTATGAGTTGGTGTCTTCTTCCACACTCATGCCCAATTTCTATCTAAATATGAGAAATTCCAAGGATCAAGTTATTACGTTTTCACCCAATTGCATAATTCTTCAATTTCTATACATGGGAACGATTAGATTATGTTTCTCTTAATGACTTGTGAAGCTTGTGAAGATTTTAAATAGTTTTTAATCAATGTTATATTTTCTAGTTTTGTGAAATTAAAAGCTCATGGATGGGAGGTTCAAGAATGAAGAGAATGATGATGAATGTATGATGATGATGAGATTTGACGAGGAAAAGCATGTTTCTAAAGCTACCCATGATTATGATATTATTTTCAAAATGAATTGAGTAGATCCATGCATGATAAAATTTTGGGCAAAGCCCTTATATCAAGTATGATGATGTAGAATCTCCAAAGTAAGCTTACCACATGGTTTTGGAGTAAAGGCTCCAACATATCTTTGAGCTTGTGGTATGTTTCGAAATAAAGCTTCTCATATGCATGAATTCACAATTGATATGTATGTTATTATTGAGATTCATTTTAATACGATGTTAAATTTAATGATTTTGTTATTGAGCTTTGTCAATAGACAATGTTGAGCTTCGTTTTATATGATGTTGAGTTATGCATGATTTCATCTTGTGCTTCGTCAATAGAAGATGTTGAGTTTCGTTATATACGATTTAGAGCATTGCATGTTTTGGGAGAAGAGTCTAGCACCGAGCTGGCTAAGGGTCGATTCCCCAATGCCTTAGAACTACGTACCAATGTAGGTTGATACTATTTTATTATTGGGACCTCCCTAGTGAGCTATCCCCAGCTCTAATGGCCCATGAGCTTGATATCGATATCATGGTAGCATCCTTTGCCCTGGCAAGGTTTTGAATAGCTCTTTCCACTTGAGTGTAATAGGTGGGACCACATAAGCTCTACCGTGGTATGCCAATTAAGTGACAAGTATACCGTTGTCCATATGATTTAGATTTGCACATTCATTCCTCATAGTTATTATTTTATACATGCATGCTCTAAAAGAAAAGTTTGACTCATTGTTCAGCTTTACCTATGAATGTCATATTTTAGATTTGAGTCATTCGAGTCAGTTATGATGTTATGAAGCTATGTATAGTCATGTTATGAAAATATTTTGATTTTGTAAAGAACCATGCAGGCCCTCCTCTCTGATTTGAAAGTATACGATTTGTTATGAAATGCTTTAAATGATTTACTTTACTTAAGTGGTTTTACTTACATTGCATACTCAGTACATGGAATATACTGACTGCATACTTTCTATGCTATATCATTCATAATAATGGACCCGACTCTCAGGTTCAGCCCCTCTCTTAGACAATTCATCTGAGTTAGCGTCTGCTTATTAGTGAGTCCTTATCTTCCGAGGACCAGACTATCTATCTTTTCCTTATGTATTTCGGTTTCCCTATGTATTATTAGCGTCCGTACTGTTGAGTTAGTTGGGGTCTTGTCCCATCACCTCTTCCAGATTAGAGGCTTTTCAGACTTATGTATATGTTCAGCTTCGGATGCTTATTCTGATGTTATGATGAGTTAGACTTCGGCTGAGTTTATATTGTTGATTCTTAAGTTTATTGGTTGAGTTAGATGTATGCTTATACCATGGGTCGACTTGGGGTCTCTCTGGGTCCCTTGTCTTGTGTCTACAGTCAGGGCCTCCGTTCGGGTCATGACATCGGACCTATCCATACATCTAGAACGGTTCCGAACATAGCCCAAAAGTCTGGGGCATTGAAATATCTTAATTCACTAGTTTTTGGTCTAGTCTTAGAGACTTTTGGGGTGTTGCACTAATTGTTAGGGAATTCATTCAATCTTCACATATTTCATACATGGATGCGAGCCATGGATTCAATTGCTTGAACAATAATAAAATCCCAATCATCATTCAGGCCCCCTTCATGAAGAACACTCTAACATCATAGATTTTCACCATCTAACACATAATTCAAGACATTCAAATAGTTTTATAATCACAAGTGGGTTTTAGAATTCAAGAAAACATAGAAGAAATCACCTATCAATTAAAACCCTAGGTCATTCTTTTCTAGAATAATTAAAATTGGGCTTTTGATAAAACATTTTAGGATACAAGGATGAAAGAATATAGTTGTTGAAACCGTCGCATACCTTTTTCGAAGAATCTCCCACTTGAACTTGACCTTGAAGTCTTTGAAAAACCCCTGGAAGAATCCTTGAACCTTGAGAGAGAGAAGGAAGAACGATTTGGGATCTATTTCATTTAGAATGAGGGTTTAGGCGAGTTATCCGTTTAAAACCTTCCCATACTATGCTCAAAACAACGTAGTTTAGGAGTTAGAAGCATAGGATTTTGCGAAAGCACCCCAGGAAAAATGCAGAGAAAATCCTCCTGGCAGACCCCACGAGGCATTCCACGAATTGTGGGGTAGGCAACGACTTGTGGGGACAAAGTCGTGGGGTGCACTGGTCAACTTCTCAGAAATTCCCTCGAATCAACTGATGACTCACTTCATGAGTCATGGTCTATCACGATGACTCGTGGATTGCATCAGTCATCCCCACTACCTAGGACCCTATCCAAGAACTCTTGCCTCCACCCAAGTGTCGACCTAACGATTCGTTGCCTGGCAGGATGACTCGTCTGGTCGTCCGTGATCACTGGACATTGCTACACCTCTGGACTGCTCCCCATGGGTCTGGTCATGACTCGTGGGGTCACCTAACAAGTCGTCCCCTAACTTGTTCTGTGCAAAAAATTTGCATCTCCTGTCTGAATTCTTTCATTAAGCCTGGAATCTGATCTTAGAAGTATTCGGGGTGTTACAATATCTCCCCCTTGGAAATATTCATCCTCGAATGTTGGCTAAACATACTGAAAGGATAAGGACAGAACTGAAATTCCACAATCAATCAATCACAGCTAAAACCAGTGGAGCATCTAACTTCGGGCTGACCTTACTCATTAGTAATGAATATCTAACTTCATCATGCATGCTATAGCACAAGAGAGACCGAAGGACAGGAAACTAACATGGAACCAGATAGAACACTGAGAAGGATTGTTCCCCTTTAACTAGCACTGAACTGGTACAGACTGAGCCTTTGCTCACACATCACTTTCTGTTATAGGTTAAAATTCATAATATCTTGTCTGACTTCAACTAAAGGTCTTATGAGCACGAATCATTCACGACATCTAAAACTAAGCATGTACATGAGATAACCTGAGTCTGCTAAGCTGCTAAGCATATTCTAAAGACTGAGTTCGAGCTAATCATAATGGGAAACATGAACTAACACACATAACTAATTTGTAACACGAAAATGAGCTTAAAGGATTCAAAAAGTAAGACCGGCATTGGTGTCTGAAGCAGTTATCTGCACCTGAAGGGATTGACCTCTCACATAGGGATGGGCAAAACTTTGCTTTAACCAAACTACTAGAGACATAATCTGAACCTGAAGGGATTGACATATCATTACTGTTAGGGTTAGTACTCCCCTACTACCATATCCAAGATCCTACTAGTCTTGCATACTTACCATCTCCCCCTTAGCTTTAGGCCATCATTCTAATGCTCTTAAATATTTCTTAGGGTCGGGGCTAATTCACTAACCCCTAGCTCCCCCTTTCACCTCTAACCCTCATAACCAGTCTTACATTAACAACTATTCACATCACACATCGACAACCTCTTCTCCATAAAAACCACAAAGCTCCTTATTCAATACTGGGGTGTTGGGGCTACCAACACACAAAGAGTTATGCAAGATTCACAACATACCTATGGCCACTACTGGTGACTTTCCCTTATCTTCATATGCTATTACAGAATAGGAGAAGTTTTGATGATGTCCGCCACCCAAGCTAGATGATGCACCCTGCCGAAATGGATGGGCTACCGCGCTACTGAAGAGATGGCCGAGGATCTACTCTCGTATCGCTTATGGAATGACTGGATGCACCAAGAACAAACATCTGATCCAGCCATACATTCTCTCAAGTGGTGCTTCCCGCAGCTGGTACATGATCTCCCTTACTCTAGGTTAGTGTGGAGAACTGTCTGTTGAAAATTTTGGGGCTGACAATTTCTGCTGGGAATGTGAGCGGTGTCCACCATTAATCCTCTGCAAAGAAAACTCTGAATCTCCTACCCTAGCCCTCTTGGCCTCTCTCTCTCTTTCCTTCACCTCCTCCTCCTCCATTTGCTGAGAGAATATCACCAAATGTGGAAAGTATATATCCCTGTGCAACATGGCAGTCCTGCACTCTTTAACTAAGGAGTTTGACACTCTATTCAAGAACTTGCTTACTCGGGCCATCTATTCGGCTACAATTTTTTGGGGCATACATGGATAACTGGGTAAATTCCATTGCATACTCCTGAACTGTCATGTCATTCTGTTTCAAGTTGATGAACTCTACCACCTTAGCCTTTCTCAACACTCTGGGGAAAAACCTGTCCAGGAACACTGTCTTAAATTAATCCCAACATACGGGGGCTGCTCCAATCCATCGACTGTCCCTCCACTGAAAAAACCATATATAAGAAACTTTTTTTATCTGGAAGGAGGCTAAGTCTGCACTCTCAATTCCCATCACTCCCATGATGTGGGTAATCTTCGAAATCTCTTCCAAGAACTCATACAGGTCCTCATATACCTTTTACTTCAAGAACTCGGGTGGGTTCATTCGGAAAAAATTTCTCATCCTTGTCGCCGCTACATTCCCATTCTGGGGAATATGAGCCATTGCTTGCTAATTAATCAGGGCAGTCATGGCCTATGCCAACATATTAAGAGTTGCCTGGAACTTGGCATGGGTAATATGGTCGTTCATCGGGTTCGCCGGGGCTGGTGGTACCTGCTGGCGATTATTACCATTTCTTCTTCCATTTACTCATCTAGGAGGCATTACCTGCGAGTGCGTAAAGCACGAGTTAGGGAAGGAACTGTTCAAAGCTTCATACTCTACACACGATAAAAATAATGAACAAAAAGGAACATTCCTAAAACGTCTTGTATCCTGCTTGTCATAAGTGTGGTGCAGTTCACACCCATGAAGAAGAATCTATTTAACATGGCTTTCAGACACCCTAGGATGCCATAAACCTTTGCTATGATACCAAGTTTGTCACGACCTGAGTTCACACCCTAGTCGTAACACGGGACAAGGAACCCCGAAAGGCTCCAAGTCGACCCATGGCATAATCATAGCATATCACTTGAGAATAGAAACAATCAACAATATGAATAAGCGGAAGCTAACTGGAAGAATCTAATAAGAGACCACAAGAACAAATGTAACCACACTTGATACAATGTTGAGTCTATTTAGACAAGTCTGAAATCCTTCTACTAACTGATGAGTTACCGGGGCAAGCCCCCAGCTAACTCCTAAAATATGAAAACTGGAACATAAAGAAAGTATAAACATAAATCACATCCTTGAGAGATGAGGACTTGCCACCAGAAGCTGAGAAGAAATGAAGCGTATCTAACCATGAGGCTGAGTCTGGAGACCTGAATCTATATCATGAAATGATATAGCACAAAAAGGGGTCTGGTCAGTAGTTGAAAAGTAATGAGCATGCGGGATAACATAAATAATTAAATATACAAATATACGATAAGGAAAATAACAAAGTATATCGATATAACCGATTTAATATGCAACAATCCTCTTGTGAGTCACATACACATATATATACATGAAACTTTCCTTTAGATCTAATATTATGAAACATCATTGAACTCATTCATTAGGTCAAGTTCTGAATGACTAATAAGAGCTGAATCTAAAACTAGCATCACATTGTACTGGATCACTTCTAGTAACTGAGCCTGATTCTCATTATTTTAAATCTGTTATAATCTAAATTATGAATCATACGAAAATAAATCATTCTGAAAACATAACTAAGGGAGTCATTCTCTATTATGGAGAGTCCCAACTTAACTAAGGGATCATTCTCTACTAGGGAAACACCCAACTGAGCTAGGGAGTCATTCTCTGCTATGGAGGATCCCAACTGAACTAGGAAGTCACTCTCTGCTATGAAGGATCCCGAGCTGACCAAGGGAAACATTCTCGCTATGGAGAGTCCCTGGCTGACTGGAACATGAGGAGTACTATTCTGACATTGTATATCTGGTCTATGCTAGTACATCTAGTCAGAAACATAAAAATACACTGCTTTCATCATACAAGATTCGTTACAAAAGGATTAGGGATACTTTCTACTAACAACAAGCCCAACATTCTGAAATATCATTCTCACACTTTATCATCATAATTCATATCATCATGAAGCCATATCAGTATTTCTTCAAACGTCTTTCATTAGTGAGCATCTATAGATTCACATCATGCATTATACTTCCATAATATTTTAGTTCCGGATTCATATCATTCAACATGTATCATAGAGTCATTCATGAACCATAGGTCCAATTCATACCTTAACACAGATACATTGATTCATATACTCCAAGTTTATGGAAATCCATATACTTAACTAATAACTTAAGCATTTACAATGCGATCATGAGAGAAGCATACATTTTCATTTTACAAGACCCATTTCGAGATTTACTCCAATTCATGAGAAGGTTGCATTAATTAGGACATTATCATAGATTTACCTCATACCCAATCAGTTCCATTGAAAGCATAAGGGAAATACATATTTTACTTTCAATTAATCAAGCACATACGCTCTAATCGCATCTCGACATATTTAGCAAATAGTGTATTCTAATTGTTAGGGAATTCATTCAATCTTCAAATATTTCATACAAGGATCCGAGCCATGGATTCAATTGATTGAACAATAATAAAAGCCCAATCATCGTTAAAGCCCCCTTCATGAAGAACATTCTAACATCTTACATTTTCACCATCTAACACATAATTCAAGACATTCAAATAGTTTTACAATCATAATTAGCACATAATTCTAGTGGGTTTTACAATTCAAGAAAACATAGAAGAAATCACCCATCAATTAAAACCCTAGGTTATTCTTTTCTAGAATAATTAAAATTCTGCTTTTGATAAAACATTTTGGGGCACAAGGATGGAGGAATATCCTTGTTGAAAAACCCGCATACCCGCTTCAAAGAATCTCCTACTTGAACTTGACCTTGAAGTCTTTGAATAATACCTTAAAGAATCCTTGAACATTGAGTGAGAGGAGGAAGAAGGGTTTGGGACCTATTTCATGAAGAATGACTATTTAGGCTAGTTATCCCCTTAAAAACATGCCATGCTATACTAAGAACGACGTAGTTTAGGAGTTAGAAGCATAGGATTTTGCGAAAACACCCCTGGAAAAATGCAGGGAAAATCCTCCTACAAGACCCCACAAGGCACTCCATGAGTCCGAGGGTGGGCAACGAATCATGGGGACCAAGTCATGGGGTGCACTGGTCAACTTCTCAAAAATTCTCTTGACTGAATTGATGACTCACTTCACAAGTCTTCGTCTACCACAACGACTCGTGGCGGGCATCCATCATCCCCACTGCCTAGGACCCTATCCAAGAACTATTGCCTCCACCCAAAAACCAACCTAATGAGTCGTTGCTCGGAAGGATGACTCGTCAGGTCGTCCGTGATCACTGGACTTTGCTACACCTATGGACTGCTCCCCACGGGTCTGGCCACAACTCGTGGGATCACCTAATGAGTCTTCCCCCCAGTCGTTCTGTGCAAAAATTTCCATCTCCTGTCTAAATTCTTTCTTTAAGACTAGAATCTGTTCTTAGAAACATTCGGGTTGTTACACTAACAACCGTGGGAAGAATCGTGCTAGTTTAATTATGTTTGGAAATCAACCTGAAACCAACCGAGTGCCAGTGCCCTAATCTAACATCATTATCGATATATAATCAAGCTTGCATTTATTTTAGTTAATTTTTACATTTGAAGTTTTATTCGTTTAATTTTCCAAACCAATTTTCATTTTACTTGTTTCTTAGATTAGTGAAATTTAAGTGAAAACTTTATAATGATTAAATTGACAAGTCCCTGTGGGTAGGATATCTGAATTTAATAATTCTATATTACTTGACGACCACATGCACTTGCATGCACTTAGGAGACATCAATTGAAACGCCTCGATTAAGAATCAAAGAGGATTGAATTCACCTATGCAATAGGTAGTTAAAAAGGAGATCATTAAATGGTTGGATGTTGGGGTTGTGCACCCAATAGTTGGAGTCCAGTTTAATCTGTACATAAAAAGAGGGCATCTCCGTGGTTCTGAATGAGAAAAATAAATTGATAGCCATGCGGCCGATCACCGAATAGAGGGTGTGCATGGATTATCAGAAGCTAAACTCATGGACCTAAAAAGATCAGTTCTCGGTCCCATTTATAGATCAAATGCTTGACTGACTAGACGGGAGAGAATATTACTACTTTCTTGATGGATGTTCGAGGTGCCTAACTCTATTGGACATTTGAGTTTAAAAGGATGCCATTTGAGCTTTGCAATTCCCCATCCATGTTTCAAAGATGCATGATGTCAATTTTCTCAAACATGGTGGAAGACACCATGGATGTTTTCATGGATGATTTCTCCTTTGTGGGAGATTTAGTTGATGATTCCTTGGCCCACTTGAGTGATGTGTTGAGACAGTGTGAAGAAATGAATTTGGTTCTAAATTGGGAGAAATGCCATTTCATGGTGAAGGAGGGTATTGTGTTGCGGCATAAAATTTTGGATAAACGGATAGAGGTAGACCAAACAAAGATTGAAGCCATCTCTCACCTTAACCCCCCCAAAAGACCGTATAAGGTATAAGAAGTTTCTTGGGTCACGCAGGCTTTTATCGATGATTTATCATGGAATTTTCCAATGTGGCTCATCGGTTGTTTAGGTTGTTGGATAAGGATGCTAAGTTCCATTTTGATGATACTTGCATGAAGGCATTCCTTGATTTGAAGGAAAAACTCATATCAACTGGTATCATTATCACACCTGATTAGTCTAAACCATTTGAGTTAATGTGCGGTGCCATCAGTATCGCATTAGAGTTACTGATTTGGAAAAGGAATGATAAGGTCTTCTATCCTATATGTTATGCTAGCAAGGTCTTGAATGAAGCTCAAGTCAACTACACTTTTACAGAGTAAGAGGTTCTTGTGGTGGTGTTCACCTTTGAGAAGTTTTGATCGTATTTATTGGGGACTAAGGTGGTGGTGCACACAGATCAGGAAGCAGCCCGGTACCTCATGATAAAAAAAAGATGCAAAACCAAGAGTCATCTGATGAGTGCTTTTTATACAACATATTGACATTGAGGTGAAGGATAGGCGAGGGTGTGAGAATTAAGTGGCTCTTCATCTTTCTCGACTAGAGGAAGATAATGGTATCTTTGATGATATAGATGATGCCTTTTCCGATGAATGTATCTTTGCTGCTTTTCATGATTTAGTACCTTGGTTTGTTGATTTTGCAAACTTTCTTGTTAGTTACATAATGCCTAAAGGCCTTAACTTCCACAAGAAGAAAAAGTTCTTGCATGATGTCTGCAAATTCTATTTGGACGAACCATACCTCTTCCGCATATGTGTTGATAGCATAATTTGCCTGTATGTACTAGAAGTGGAGATGATACCTATCCTCAATGTATGCCACTCTTCACTTGTCAGGGGCCATTATGGGAGTGTGAGAACAGCTATAAAAGTGTTGCAATATGGATTCTATTGGACAACTCTCCATCATGATGATCTTGTCAAATAGTGTGATCAATGACAGCATTTCAATGACAACTCAAGACATCATGAGCTTCCCTTAACACCAATCTTGGAAGTTGAGCTATTTAACTTATGCAGAATTGATTTAATAGGACCTTTTGTGAGCTTTTACAGGAATACATACATTCTTGTGGTTGTAGGCTACGTGTATAAATGGTTGGAGGCAGTAGCCTTGCCTAATATGAGGGGAGAAGTGTGACTGCATTCTTGAAGAAACATATCTTCTCAAGGTTTGGTACCCCTCACGCCATCATTACTGATAGAGGGCCTCATGTTTGCAAGCGATTGTTTAGTGCATTACTTGCTAAATATGGTGTGAAATAGAAAGTTTCTATCCTTATCATCTGCAAAAAAGTGGCCAAGCAGAGGTTTCTAATCAGGAGATCAAGAACATTCTAACAAAGGTAGTAAAAGCCAAAATAACTGATTGGGAAAGGAAGTTGGATGATGCAATTTAGGCATATCAGACTGCTTTTAAAAACCCATTGGTATGTCCCCATATCAATTAGTTTTTGGTATAGTTTGTCATTTACTGATAGAGCTGGAACATAAGGCTACATAGGCCTTGAAGAGTTTGAATATCGATTGGGGAAAGACCATCCATGCACGAGTTGAGAATCTTGTTGAGATGGATGACTTCAAGATGTGGGCTTATAAGAATTCTTCCATATACAAAGACCTAATGAAATACTTCCATGATTGAAATATACTGGAAAGGGAGATTTCTCTAGGTAAGTGGGTGGTTTTATTTAACACGTGATTTTGGTTATTCTCGAGAATGTTTAAATCCATGTGGTCTGGTCCATTCAAGATGTCTCATGTTTTTTGTAAATGGAGACATTGAGCTTGAAGGGAAAGATGGGTTAACATTTAAAGTGAACGGGCAATGAGTCAAGAAATACTTGGGTGTTCTGGAAAGTCAACCAAATTGGAGTCACTTACCCTAATGAGCCTTAGCATGAGGTCTTTCCATCATTCCGCAACAATAAATCAAGCGCTTCTTAGGTGGCAACCCAATTATTTAACTTGTTCTTGTTTTTGATTCTCATGATTAGGTGGCATGAGATCAATCCGAGTAAACTCAGGAGAAACAAATTTGAGGGTACCTGGGGGATATTTGCAAACCGCAGATGGGGTTCTATGCAGGTGCAACACACTCCCTAATCAAAAGCTCAACAATACCGCAAGATCACCTAGGGACAAGTATGTTTCATTTTTTGGCTGTAGTCGCACACCTGCGCCCCACAGGCATCACGCCTATAGCAAACCAGAAAGTCCATCTTTGGAGCATAAAAATCGGGAGCATTTGCGTTGGACATGTGGCTGTGGATTCCATGTGCAGCATGCAGATCGGGCACAATTGTTGAACATAATACCTAGATGAACACCATATGAAAATTGGGCATCTGTGCAACATATGCAAAACAAAAATAACAAATATGCGCCCCGCAGTTCCAACGTAGGTTATTTCCAACATGCTTGGCAAGAGAAGGTTCAAAATGAGTGAATCTACGCTCTATATGCAAAATTCATATCTAGTTGTGCAGTGCGCAGTTCCAACAGAAGTCCTCAGGCAGATCACTGAAGCTTTCAGTGCAAAAATTCATCCACCCCATCTGCGTGAAACATGCGCCTATTGATACGAAATTGCGGCCCGCAAATATCTACCAGTCCATGGAAGCTATTTCACCAATTCTTCCCTTATTTTTCTTAACTTTGTGCATTGAGGAATATGCAATATTTTCTTTGGGGGCGAAGTCTATGTAACCCACTCGTTAGTCATACACGATTTGGCCCTATGTTGGATTGGGTGATGTCATTCTTAAGGAAAAATCGTCGTTGCTCGCTATTTTGAAATCTGTTTTGTAGATAGTAGTTAGTGAATAAACTCCAAGTGTTTTATTTATACTATGGTTCTTTCCAATGAGCAAATTTTATTTTTCTTTTGTGTCGAACCGGATGACATGTCCTTATGATAGATTGAGAGGTGACTTTCTTAAGGTAAAATGTCAAGTCTTAGTTTGTCTTCTTTTGTCCTTGTTGGACTTATTTTGAGTGGAACCACCAAAAAATTTACTTGGCTCAAGCAGTGTGATTTTTTTGAGATAAAATGGGACAAATGAGTTGAAATCATTAAGCACAAAATTTTGAAATTTCTTGAAATTTACCTCACTCCACACTTAAAATACGCTATATCCCCAAAGAATCAAATTAAAATACAAATAAGGGTGAGAAATATTCCCTGAGGCCTCTAGGCCTAGCTAACAACATGTTTTCTTTTGTTTTTGCACAAGTGGGTCACCGTCCCCACACTCATCTTCTTCTATGCTCTTTTGCTTCTTCTCCCAAGGGTACTTAGACTTCCCCTCAACTTGTCTTTAATTCACCACTAAAAGAAACAACAACATGAAAATACACAAAACAAAACAAAAAGGAAAACAAAATTTTACCTGTGGTACCCTTGGGTTGCCTCCCAAGAAGCGCCTGATTTTACATCGTGGCAAGATGTGAACTATCCTTCTCACATCATCCTCAAACCAGTGTTCCCTTTAGAGAACCATCTTCTTCTCTTTTTATTTTTTGAGGGAACAACCTCCACTCTTTCCCTCTCTTGTTCCAACTTCTTCTTTTCTTGAAGCCTTCCATCAGATTTGGGCTGAAATGTGAGCATCTCCTGCAGCAACACTGACCTTACGAAGATCTCATTAGTATATGGGTGGGTTGATCTCTTGGTAAACTCGGAAGAGCTCTTCTTCATCATTGACCCTCATTTTAAGGGTCCCTGCTCTTACATTTATAATTGCTCCTCCAATGGCCAAGAATGGTCGTCCCAATATTAGTGGTAGCTTATCATCAACTCTTAAATCTAGTATGATGAAATCATCGGGTATAATGAACTTACCCACTTTGATGAGAAGGTCCTCGATTACTCCCTCTCGTGCCACTTGAGACTTTCCTAGCAGCTGCAGCATCATTCGTGTTGGTCTCGGCTGACCCAACCCCAATGTGTTAAATAAAGATAGGGGAATTAGATTTGTCTCTAAATCACATAGAGCTCTTATCTCTTCAGCTTTACCAATTTTTATTGGGAGGGTAAAACTCCCTGGGTCTTTGAGCTTTTTCAGTACCGTGCTCATTACCTTGTAGCTGCACTACTCAGTCAGTGCCACAGTTTGAAATTTGACTTTGTTGGTCACCATATCTTTCAAGTACTTAGCGTACTTGGGCATTCCCTACAAGACATCAATCAAAGGAAAATTTATGTGAAGTTCTTTCAATATATCAAAGAACTTTTTAAAGCATTCCTCCTCCCTGCTCTTCTTACGTCTTTGCAGGAATGGTGGTGGTGGTATCTGTGCTAGCTACAATGAAGATTGTACATTGTGTTTCACAACACTCTTATTATCTCCCATGTCAGTAGATGACACTATCTGACCAGCTCTGGCTATACCTCATTTCTCTTTTCCTTTAGTGGTGCATTAGCCAATTACCTGCCACTTCTCACACTGATTACATTGACATGTTCAGGGTTTCTATCTGTGTCACTGGGTAACCCTCCCTAAGGTCTGGCGTGTAAAGCAGCTTCTAATTGACACATCTGCTTCTCTATATTGCGGGTGGCCAATTGCTGATTCTTCAAATTGGATGCCAGCCTCGCCTAATTCTCTGCCAATTGGGTATGGTAGCCATAATTTTCTGCTACATCTCCTCAATTATAGTGTTGCTTGACTAGCCACCATTCTGCCTATTATGCTGCTGATACTGCTGCTACTGAGGTTGCCGGTAGCTTTGACTCTGATTTCCACCCCCAGAAAAATCTGGGTGGCTCTGCCAATTCTTGTTGTAGTTGTTCCCAAGATTCTGATTGTTTCTCTGAACATTCCCAACAAAATTGACCGATTAAGGATTGGCCCCACAAGATTTTGCATTGTGCCCATTATTACCATAGATTTCACACCAGCTAGGAGCTTGCTGAACTGCATTCACCTGTCCCTGCGATTGATTCATACATAGTTTATTAAATTGAGTCATCATCTAATGTTGAAATGATGATAGCTGTGCTGCCAAGGCAATGACACCACCCACCTCTATTAGCCCTGCTACTCTCTTACCTTCACTTCTAGATGAATCGCTGTTCCTCTCTGGATTTCCCTGAGCAATCCTGTTCAACAAAGTGTACAACTCATCATATGTCTTTTCCAATGCTTGCCCACTCGATGCAGAGTCTAGTAACATTTTGGTGTGTGGATCTAGACTCTCCACAATAGTATGGGCTAACACTTCATTGGATAACTGGTTATGGGGGTAGTCTCTCAACAGTGACTTGAATTTTTCCCAAGCCAAATACCAGTTCACCTCCGGCCTCTGCTTGAAGCTTAATATCTCACTTCTGAGGTTGGCAGTCTTGCCTAAAGGAAAGAATCTGATGAGGAAATTCTTTGCTACGTCGTCCCAAGAAATAATTGAAATAGGTGGATCACCCTTCAACCACCTCTTTGCCTCTCCCAACAATGAAAATGGGAAGAGTGTGAATCAGACATAATAAGTTGACACTCTGGTGGGGACGAAAGTGTCACTGATCTCCTTGAAGTTCTATAAGTGTTGTTCAGGCTCCTCATGAGTCATTCCAGTGAACTGGCCACTCAAATGTAACAGCTGCACCATGTTCTATTTAAGCTCAAAGTTCCCTCTGGGCTCTGGTTTGCAGATATTGGACGTCACATTCGTCGCTAGTGGGACTGCCACTTCGCGAACTGGTCGGGATACCATTTGATTAGTTAACAACTCTTCTTGCTCAACATGTGGATGTTGTTGCAACTGTTCTTGTAATCTTAGCAACTTTCGCTCTAGAGCAACAATTGATCCTTCGAGGCCAATTGTAATTAAGGAGTCAGAAAAACTCATCTCGATGAATGGTGATAGTGTAGATGATTTCAAAAACCCAACATTGGTTGGAGATTCAGATATGAAAACTGCTCCAAGTAATGCAAAGGAGCAAGGAGCTACCCATGGTAAGGAGAAGGAGGCACAACAAAAACTTACATCGATCCCTAAACCTCCTCCTCCTTATCCACAACGTTTGAAGAAGAAATCCAAAGATAAGAAGTATCACAAATTTATCTCTATGCTTAAGTAGTTGTCGGTGAACATCCCATTAATTGAGGCACTTGAGCAGATGCCCGGATGTGCCAAATTCATGAAGGACCTCGTCACCAGAAAAAGGACTGTAAGTTTTAAACCTGATGATAATCTGCATCACTATGGTGCCATAACTACACAGGTCCTAGCTAAAAAGAAGGAAGACCCAGGTGGTTTTACTATACCTTGCACCATTGGGGATGTTGAGTTTGGAAGGGCTCTTTGTGACCTGGGAGCTAGCATAAATTTGATGCCGCTAGCAGTGTTTAAAAAATTGAGCATAGGAGCCCCCACACCGACCACTATGCGGCTACTAATGTCTAACAAAATCGTTAAAAATCAAGTGGGGATCCTATTTGATGTGCTTGTCAAGGTGGACAAATTTATATTCCCAACAGACTTTGTGATTCTGGACTGCGAAGTTGATTCTGAGGTCCACATCATTTTGGGGCGACCATTCCTTGCAAACGGTAGGGCACTAGTAGATGTGGAGGCAAGACAATTAAAATTCATGTTAAATAAAGAAGAGGCCACCTTCAACATTTTTCGGACCATGAAACAGCCAAAAGAATTCATCATAGTCTCAGCACTGGAGGACGGAGATGAATTACTAGACGAATTCGGAGTAGTAAAGAGACTTTCCTTATGTCGTGACCTTAAATCAGGCGTTGTGATCGTGGGAAAAAATAGCATGCCCGAGTGATACTTTATAACTTAGTTTGGCCTTATTTATCTATTTATTTATATACATTTTCATGTGATTTTATATAAATGTGAATATATGTACTAACCAACATGATTAGTCCTTGTTTTGTAGGTTGCAATGATTTTTAGGAACTAATTTATAAGTTGGTGATGTAGAGGAATGGAGTCGGGAGCAATTTGCGCAAGTCGGCAAGGAGCATGCCTTGGGAAGGCTGGCCGCGCCAGGCAGCATGCCACGCTGTGCGTGTGCCGCGCCCAGCGTCGTGCCACGCCCATGCCAGGAACGCGAGAAGAGGCAGTAGGCAGGCAGGCTCCAGCGCGCCAGCGCCGTGCCACGCCAGGGGAGATGCGCGCCGGCAACAGTCCAACGCGTTGCATGAGCAGCGTGTCACGCCGGCAGCACGGTGACACTCGGCAGTTTTGGCATCAGGAGGTAATTTCCAGAGAGCCTCCATGTTACCTCCGTGTCACAGAGGCAATGCTCCGCGATACACTCCATGACTCGGAGCCATTCCATGACAGGCTAAATTGTGCACGTTTCTCATTTACTATAAATAGGTCCCTTAGCTCCTAAAAAACACTTTGTCACGATTTTATTCTGGAAAACCACCTAGGAGTGAAGGGAGAAATGGGAGAACTCACCCAGGGTTTGGAAAATTCCCTTCTCTTCTACCTATTCTTCTAAGTATGTTAATTTAGTTGTAGTTTCTTGTAGTTTTACAAACATGAATGGCTAGAACCCTTCCTCTAGGGTTGAAGCCATGAGTTATGATTGTGTTTTTATGAATTTGTGTTGGAATTAAGTTATTGATTATTGTTTTGTCTTGCATTCTGAATTATTGGTTGTTTTTATGATTGATCACCAGGAAAACCTAGACGTTAACTTAGGCATTTTCTTAAGAAAGCATTTACCTAGGTCAGAACATGAGAATGTAAGGAGCATGATTGTATCTCATGATATAATTTGTGTTAGGATAGAAATATACCTAACACCTTGCTTGGTTGATAAAACGGGATGAGCTAGGCACCAACATAGAATTATCACATCACCACTCGAAGAAGTAGTTGTGAAGCTAAGTTGAGTCGAATGATTAGGTGTACGAGAGTCCCTAATCATTTCTACGTAAACCACATCCACGCCATTAATTGCCCACGAACTAGAATTAGCATCCTCGCTCACAATGTTGCAGAGAGGCTAGTTTGTCATGTTTAAAGGCTCGAAAGGCCATGAACATGAAATTCTATTTATGTGAGACGACAATTAATAGTTTCATACTTAAACCATTGCAAATCGTAACAACGCATGATTATCTGGTTTTAACTCTATGTTGCTTCTAGAGTGAATTCAGAATATTTCGTTGACCAAAATTAGACTTAATTAAACCTTCTTGACAACTTCTATAATCGACATTTTCGGTGTTTAATATCACACTTGGAATGCATAGTTAGAGGAATGGGTCCACTCCCTATGGGTTCGACATTCTGATTCGTTAAAAAGGGCCACTATATTACTTGTACGACGCGTACACTTGCAGAATCGTCATCAAGTTTTTGGCGCCGGTGCCAGGGACTCGGTGAAGTTCTGATAATTTATCTGTTTTTGTGTGATTTTTAAATTTCCTTAAGTACTGAGAAACTTGGTCTTAGTCTTGTCATTTGCAGGTGACAGGTTGTCCTGTTGAGCTGGCTAAAAATAGAGAGCTTGTGGAACCATTGCTTGAACCTGAACGTCAAATCCATTTGCGAAGGAGAGTAGCTCTAGAGCAAAAGCTGAAGCGAATTCAAGAAAAGGTATAACAACAACCACCCGCGGGACAAGCACAATTGTCATCGGAAGCAACGGCAGCTAGACCAGTTTGCGAAGTGGCAATCCCACAAGCGACTAATATGAACTCTAGTATCCGAAAATCGGAGCCTGGACGGAACTTTGAGCTTAAACAGAACATGGTGCAGCTTTTACATTCTAATGGTCAATTCACTGGGATGGCACACGAGGACCCGCAGCAGCACCTACAGAACTTTCTTGAGATTAGTGACACGTTTGTCTCCATCGGCATGTCAACAGATTATGTCCGACTGACCCTCTTTCCATTTTCATTGTTGGGAGAGGCAAAAAAGTGGTTCAAAGCTGAGCCACCGATCTCCATAACTTTGTGGAATGACTTGGCTAAGAAGTTCCTTATCAGATTCTTTCCTTCAGGCAAAACTGCAAAGTTAAGAAGTGAGATATTAAGTTTCAAGCAGAGGCCTAATGAGAATTTATATTTGGCTTGGGAAAGATTCAAGTCATTGTTGAGAGATTGTCCCCATCACCAGCAATCAAATGAAGTGCTGGCCCATACCTTTGTAGAAAGTTTAGACCCACACACAAAAATATTACTCGACTCTGCATCGGGTGGGCAAGCCTTGGAGAAGACGTATGATGAGTTGTACACTTTGTTGAATAGAATTTCTCATGGAAATCCAGAGTTGCACAACGAGTCATCGAGAGGGGAAAGAAAGAGATCAGGGTTGATAGAGGTAGATGGAATGAATGCCTTGGCAGCGTAGTTAACTTCGTTTCAGCATCAAATGATGACCCAGTTCAATAAACTGAGTATGAACGAGCAATAGGGCCAGGTTAATGCAACTCAGCAAGCTCCTAGTTGGTGCGAATTTGTGGTAATACTGGGCACAATGCAGAATCTTGTGGAGCCAATCCAGAATCAGTCAATTTTGTTGGAAATGTGCATAGGAACAATTAGAATTTTGGAAACAACTCCAATAGAAATTGGCAGGGCCACCCAAATTTTTCTTGGGGTGGGAACCAAAAGCAGAGTTATATGCAACCTCAACAACAACAGTATCATTAGAATAGGAAGAACGATGGTCAAGTGAGCAGCAACATTGAGGAAACGTTGCAGAAAATCATGGAGACCCAGACTAAGTTAGCAGAGAATCAGACGAGGATGGCAACAGTCTTGAGGAATCAGCAAATGGCCACCCGCAATCTTGAAAAACAAGTGGGTCAGATAGAAGTTGCTCAAAACATGAGATCGCAGGGGGGATTACCAAGTGACACGAATCCTAATCCCTAGCAGGTCAATGCTATCAGTCTGAGAAGCGGCAAGCAATTAGCGGATGCAGTGCCAAAAGAGCTGAGAAAGGAGGTGCAGCCGGAGTTTGTTAGACAAGGACCATCCACCAACACGGGAGATAATCAGAGTACTGGGCAACAAAATGCACAATCTTCATTGCAGCCAGCACAAAGACCACCACCACCATTCCCTCAGAAATTCAGAAAGAGCAAGGAGGAGGAATGCTTCAAAAAGTTCTTTGAGAGTTTCAAAGAACTTCACATAAATTTGCCTCTTATTGATGTTTTGTAGGGAATGCCAAACTATGCTAAATACTTGAAGGACGTGATGGAGAACAAAGTTAGGTTGGTGGATGTCCAGAATGTAGCACTAACTGAGGAGTGCAGTCACAAGATATTGAGCAAGATTCCAAAGAAGCTCAAAGACCCAGGGAGTTTTACCCTCCCCATACAAATTGGTAAAGCTGAGGTGCTAAGGGCTTTGTGTGTTCTAGGGACAGCAGTTAACCTAATGCCCCTATCCTTATTAAACACCCTGGGGTTGGGAAAACCGAGGCCAACGAGGTTGATGCTGCAGTTGGCTGATAAGTCCCGAGTGACACTTGATGGAATAATAGAGGACCTTCTCATCAAAGTAAGTAAGTTTATTATACCTGCTGATTTTATTGTCTTAGATTTTCAGGTTGATGCCCAGGTGCCCTTAATATTGGGACGGTTATTCTTGTCCATCGGAGGAGCGGTGATAGATTTGAGAGCAGGGACCCTAAAAATGAGGGTCGATTATGAAGAAGAACTCTTCCGTATTTACCAAGAAATGAACCCATCCGCACACTACAGAAACCTTTGTCAGAGGATGAGTGTGGGGTGGAGAAGTCCACAGGTGCAGGGCCAAAGGCAATGACAAGTGTTCAGCTCGAATCTGATAAAGGGCTTCAAATTGTGAAGAAGTTGGACGAGGAGAGGAATAGAGTGGAGGTTGTTTCCTCTAAACAGCAAAAGAAAAGGAGATGGTTCTCGAAAGAGAACCCAGGTATGAGGATGTCCTGATAAGGACAGTCCACATCGTGCCGCGACGTAAAATTAGGCGTTGCTTGTGAGGTAACCCAAGGGTATCCCAGTTAAGCACAGATGGAAGGGAAGTCTGAGTACCCGTTGAGGAGGAAGCTAAAAAGCATGGAATAAAAGAAGTGTGGGGTAAGACACCCATCTATTAGAACATGAAGAAAAGCATGCTATTAGCTAGGCCTAGACGCCACAGGGAGTATTTCTCACCCTTTTTAAATTTTAATTTGATGCTATGAGGACATAGCATGATTTAAGTGTGGCGTGAGAAAAATTTCAAAATATTTTTTTGGTGCTTAACGATTCATGGTGAATTCTAATGCTTGTGAAAAAATTTAAAAATTTGAAAAATTTATTGGGAGTCAAGCATGACTTCATCACCCGTTGGTTTTTCTTTTCGGTTCTTTTCCGAATGGGGGTTTTTGAACCGAAGAATAAAAATTTTTCTTTGATTGTATATAATGTTGTAGTCATAGTTTGGGACTGTTTCCAACGATGGATGGATGATGACCGTCTTGAGGAAAATTAGTCAATAAGTTTTGGTTTTTAAACCCGTAGCTAATCGATGCTTGATGTTCTTGTTATGTGCTATATATGATTGTAAGATGCAAGTGTGGTTAGTGTTGAAGCATTTAAGAAGTGTATAACTTTGTTGAGACACCTAGGCTCTGGAATTTGACTCAATATGATTGAAGCTTAATTCTGAATTCTTGTGATTAGCTGAGTAAGAGTCTGCTGAATGTGTCTGGAATTGAGCATCTGCCATGAGTGTAAGGTTTTTGAGTATTCTATGTTATTGTGGAGTGTCTAGAACGTTCCTGGTGTGTTTATAAAATGAAATGAAGGATGTGAATAGTAAGAAATGATTTAGGCATTTCTTTGAATGAACCTAAATGTTATCCCTCAGTTTACCTACCTCGAATATTTAATCCTAGTTAGCCCCATTGAGCCTTGAGCCTATTCTTTGATAGCTGCAACATAAGCTTAATCCTTTTTCTTTCATTAGCCTTGAATTTGATCCAAAACTCCTAAGCGCTTAAAGGAAAAATCTGAAAGAGTAAAGGAGTGAGAAGAATGAAAAAAAAGGAAAAGTGGCAGTTGTAAAAGTGAGAAAGGTCAAGGGTGCACTTGTTTGAATATGGTTGAGTATTAGTAGGGAGTAAGAAAATAAATTAATGAAAGTTTATTTATAGAACTCCTTACTAATAAGCTAAGAGTGCCTAAAGAAATGGAGAAACAAAAGAGGAAGAAGAAAGCTGAAAGGAGAAAATGGTGAAGTAAGAGAAGGGAAGTTTGTAATGAGGGCGTGATATATTAAAAGCGCTTAGGGAAGATAGTCACTATTACAGGCCATAATATTACCTACCCATCCCTTAGCTACATTACAACCTAAAAAGTCCTACGTTATCCTACATTCATACATCTTTAAATTAGTGGAATAAAACACTAAGGGCAAGCTTATGGGTCATTACATGATGCATGTGAATTCTTTGTGAGAGTCATGCATAATTCTATTAATGTACCCACACATGTTGTGATTTAAAATGTTTTTGCGTGTGAAAATGGGTAACTCTCTTGCTATGATGGCACATGTTGAATGAAGGATATAATTCATGCTGGATTGCTTGATCAGTTGATGTGCGTGAGTTTGCTATGATTGAGAGTCGATTCTTGAGGTTAGGAAGTCTTGGCAGAGTTGTGTTTCGTTTCAATGATTATATCGTGCATGCTCTATTTGTAACTTGCTATCTTAAATAATCAGTACAACCGTAGCTTGAAGTATCTTGATAAATTAGCTATGTGTGAGTCTCCATATGCATGAGATGTAAAAGGTTTGTTCGAGGATGAACAAGGCTTTCAGTGTGGGGTAGGTGATCGTGGGCAAAAATAGCAGGCCCGAGTGATACTTTATAACTTAGTTTGGCCTTGTTTATCTATTTATTTATATACATTTTCATGTGATTTTTATATAAATGTGAATATATGTACTAACCAACATGATTAGTCCTTGTTTTGTAGGTTTCAATGATTTTTAGGAACTAATTTATAAGTTGATGAAGTAGAGGAATGGAGTCGGGAGCAATTTGCGCAAGTCGGCAAGGAGCATGCCTTGGCAAGGCTGGCCGCGCCAGGCAGCGTGGCACGTTGTGCGTGTGCCGCACCCAGTGCCGTGCCACGCCCATGCCAGGCACGCGAGAAGAGGCAGCAGGCAGGCAGGCTCCAGCGCGCCAGCACCGTGCCACGCCAGGGGAGATGTGCGCCAGCAACAGCCCAACACGCTGCATGAGCAGCGTGTCACGCCGGCAGTGCGGTGACACCCGGTAGTGTTGGCATCCGGAGGCAATTTCCAGAGAGCCTCCGTGTTACCTCCCTGTCACGGAGGCAATGCTCCATGATACACTCCATGACATGGAGCCATTCCACGACATGCTAAATTATGCACATTTCTCATTCACTATAAATATGTCCCTTAGCTCCTAAAAACACTTTGTCACGATTTTATTTTGGAAAACCACCTAGGAGTGAAGGGAGAAGTGGGAGAACTCACCAAGGGTTTGGAAAATTCCCTTCTCTTCTACCTATTCTTGTAAGTATGTTAATTTAGTTGTAGTTTCTTGTATTTGTACGAACATGAATGGCTAGAACCCTTCCTCTAGGGTTGAAGCCATGAGTTATGATTGTGTTTTTACGAATTTGTGTTGGAATTAAGTTATTGATTATTGTTTTGTCTTGCATTCTGAATTATTGGTTGTTTTTATGATTGATCACCAGCAAAACCTACACGTTAACTTAGGCATTTGCTTGAGAAAGCATTTACCTAGGTCAGAACAGGAGAATGTAAGGAGCATGATTGTATCTCACGATATAATTTGTGTTAGGATAGAAATACACCTAACACCTTGCTTGGTTGATAAAACGGGATGAGATAGGCACCAACTTAAAATTATCACATCACCTCTCGAAGAAGTAGTTCTAAAGCTAAGTTGAGTCGAATGATTAGGTGTACGAGAGTCCCTAATCATTTCCACGTAAAACACATCCATGTAATTAATTGCCCACGAACTAGAATTAACATCCTCGCTCACAATGTTGCAGAGAGGCTAGTTTGTCATGTTTAGAGGCTCGAAAGGCCATGAACATGAAATTCTAATTATGTGAGACGACAATTAAAAGTTTCATACTTAAACCATTGCAAATCGTAACAACGCATGATTATCTGGTTTTAAGTCTATGTTGCTCCTAGAGTGAATTCAGTATATTTCGTTGACCAATAGTAGACTTAATTAAACCTTCTCAACAACTTCTATAATCAACATTTTTGATGTTTAATATAACACTTGGAATACATAGTTAGAGGAATGAGTCCAGTCCCTGTGGGTTCGACATTCCGGTTCTTTAAAAAGGGCCACTATATTACTTGTACGACCCGTACACTTGCGGAATCGGCGTCACGCTGCATGGGAGGCAACCCATGGAGGTGTTTTGGTGAAGTTTGAGTAGCCAAAACGCCCACATTGTGCTACGACATTAATTCAAGACCTTCTTGGGAGGAAACCCAAGTTGTAAATGTAAGAAAAATATAGTGTTTACATTTGTTGATGGGTGCAGGTGATAAAGATGGAAAATTTGAAGTTGGAACCAAAATCTGGAATTTCAGTTTTGGTGTAAAATGTCACAGAATGAGTCATCATTTCAACTGACGACTCGTTCAATCAAATTGTAAAGAGAACTGTAGAAAACAAGGGAGCAATGGGTGACTCAACGTTTGTCTCTTCAAGAAACGAATCTTGAGTTCTTCAGTCATGTACACTAGACAGAAGTCAGAATTAAAAGGAAAAGGATGATAACGGCTCAATCAACGAATTGTTGGGAAACCAAACGATTCGTTAAGTGACCCGTCTTGAAGCTACAATAGTCCAAGGACCACGACTTAGGCCACAACTCATTGGGGGACACCACAAGTCGTTGTTGGACTCGTTAGGTCCCAAGTAAGTTTGTTGAACTCCAGTCACAAAATGAAGGGTCAAAATCAGTAGTTTCATCATGTAACAACTCGTTTGGGAGGTTGTCATGCATTTTTAATAATACTTGACATCTGACCCGACCCAGGATCAAATTACGGTAAATTTTAATTCGAAACATATTCAACCCGATTCCTTTACTTTTTAAACTCTCGCCTATCTTTTAACCCAACACCCCAATAACTTCAAATTTCCCTCTTCTTCCTCTTCTCTCAAACCCATCGGAAAAAAAAGAATCCTCAGCATTACACTCGCAACGGTACCCAAGCACACACGATCTCACTCCCGTCTCTGCTAAAAGTATTTCGTGAGTACCTTTCTCCCGTAATTGTGAGTGTCGATTCCATTTGAATAAGATTTTTTGTTGGTGACTCATGTTTTTGATGAACTTGCAAGGGTCGAATTAAATGTTGTATTTGTTTCAATTTTTTCCTAGGAATATTTAATGAACGCTAGGAAGATTTAAAAAATTAAATTGCGATTGAATGTACACGGGTTGGTGCGAGAAATTAAGTTCTGTGTTTGTGGAGATGGAATAATAGGAAGTAGATGAATCTGAACGTAGGGGTAGACTGAAACTCTTGAGCACGAGCTGCATCACAAGTCGTTAGATCACCAAATGACTCGTTGTGTAGCTCGTCCTGAGTGAAAAAATTATATCGAGAAGACAGTGTACCTAACGACTTGTTGCCTTTGGTTATGACTCGTTGGGACCTATTGTCTAGTACACTAGCCCAACATGATGGAAGATTGGTTTGGGACAACGAGGGACCTTACGAGTCGTTTCCAGTGGAAATAACTCATTTAGTCACTCATCAGGTCCACTAAGCAGCAGTTTAAAATTTTTTTGTTTCATCTCCTCTCATATACGAACAATGTTTCCATAGGTACAATGGCTCCAAGAGGTACACCGAAGAAAGGTCCAGCAAAGAAACAAGCACCTGTGCGCAGTCAACCTTCATAAAGTAGACTGCGTGATAAGTCGTCCTCCTTCGAAGAGTCAAGTGGCTTTGAGGAGGAATATGACATATTAAAGGAGCAGTTAGTGAGGAGATCAACCAGGGCTAGGGATCAACAAACATCAAATCCTATAGCCCTAGTAGATGCTCTCACTCTACTAGCTAGGGATCTGCCCAGCCGCACTGATGATAATCCCAGGGCTTCAGCTACATTTGCTATTGAGGCCCCCACAGCTGGGCGAAACATAGATATAGCTGACGAGTCATATGCTTAGTAAGGGGACTCTGATGATGAACTGACTAAGACCTTGAACACATCAAACGAGCAACAAAGGAACGTGCAGAGATGGTGTGTTCATGGTATGATGGCCATATATAACAGAGATATTACTCCTAATGAGAAAGGAAATCCAAAGAAGAGCATAAATGAGGGGCCGAGGCTGATCACTACAGGGCTGAAAGACCTTACAAAGCTACATGCTTGTTCGACAATTACAAGTTTGGGTGGTTGACCGAGCCATCAGGAGGCTACAGCCCATGCCTAGAAAGAGAATTTTATACAACCTATATGGCCACACTACTGCATTTGGCATTAGGGGGCCAAGACTAGAAAAAGAGGCCGTCCTTGACGTAGGTGTTGGTTCGAGAGCTCCCGTAGACATATCTGAGAGGACAATCTCCAAGATGCTGTATGTCTCAGATTATCATGCTCCTATGACAAAGCCGAGCTCGACCACAGGCTATATGAGTTGAAGAAAGTCAAGACAAAAAAGCTGAATAGCAGGAGTGCATCAGACAATATACTTGGCTGCCTCGGATCATTGCTGCAAGAGGTTCGCTGGTCGAATGGTTGCACGGCACAGAGTCTCAGATAAAGAAGGCCACACTCAACTTTCAAGCAAAATTTCGGTGGTCACTGGTGCGGCACATGCTGGTACCAACCAGTAATGATAACATCCTCTCACCTGACAGAGCAGCACTGGTAGCAAGTATAATGGAGGGATACGCCATAAATTTCCCGCGGTACATTGCTTAGGAGATGTAATCAATAATGGTACTACAATTCCCTTCCCCTATTTGATTGATTGAATCTTTCAGGAGTAAAAAGTGCCGAAGTTGCCATCAGTTCACTAGAGAATAGTGGTCCAAAAAATAATAGATATCGGATTGATTCGAGATGCCACAAAGCCGTATCGAGAGCAAGGACTCAGGCAGTTGCTTCCACTGGAGAGACCATATTAGTTGAGGCATTTGACAGTGGTATTGCTACACCCCGTAGGATTCCTGGCACCTAGATGACCTATTCGCACGTTGGTTAAGCATATTTGAAGGCCATACGTGCTAAAGAAAGGCCCGGGAGAAGATCGGACGAGAAACCTGTCGAACCATCGCGGAAGGAGCCGAGGCAGAGCCCCTCCGCGATGGCAGCGTGTCACGGAGGTGAGGCCTCCGCGTTGGCTCCGTGACACGTTGGCCTTGTCCAGGCCCAAGTATATAAAGCCCCACTTCAGTTTTAAATCATTAAACACTTATAATTTCCAGTGAAACAGAGAGGGATCAACAAAGAAGAGATAAGAACGAAGGGGGTAATATAATTTTCATCCGATTACGCTGCTAAACATTGTCCAAACTCAAATTAACCTCAGATACCGCGGTATTTAGCAGCAGAGAGCATTCCTACGGATTTAGTTTCGTGAAATACGGCTGACGAATCATCGAGCTACCGAGCTAAGGTAAGTAGAATTGCTCCAAACTAGTGTCTATGTGTTCCTAGCTGAAAAGTGAATAGTTCTCCCTTCTGGACCTCTGAAAAATAACGAGTTTTCGACCGTCTTCCGATAAGCCTATGTTTAGGCTATAAACTATATCGAAAGTGACGTTGATCTTTAAAATAAAGCTGTGTTTAGTATTAATTGACATATTTATGAATGCAGTTGGGAGAAAATAGTTGAAGTACCGGCCGAGCCTCGTCCGACAGACGGATAGTTCGAGGATAAGGTATGTAAAGCTAGTTTCCTCGGCAAGTTAAGTAATCTTGGGACAGTACAGTAATTTAAAGGCCAGTAGAATGTTCAGAAGTCATGTGTTATGTTCATTACGAATGTTGGTATGATATTAGAAGCATCATGTTGTATTTAGCGCGAAACTTGTTAGCACGATATAGATTCTAATATAAGTGTTAGGAACTGCACAGCATGCTCAGTATGTGATGTGACACAGAATGTTAGGATATCATTGTATTCAGTTGAAACCCAGTAAAGCAATGTAATATCTGTAAGACATCTCAGAAGTAGAATGATAAGTTAAAATGAAGTTAGAAAGCATGTTAGGAATAGTAAATCATGTTACTATAGAAATTCAGCATACAATGTAGTTTCCAGCAGAAAGACCATATCTTGTTCAGCATTAGACCCAGTACAGTCTGGCAGAAGACTATATTTTTACGTATATACTATTACCAGCCTCAGCATGTATTAAGTACGTACATATTACTATCACTAGCTCAGCATATAGTATATACAAATACCTTACTATTATTCGCTTCAGTATATGAGATATGCAGATAGCATTACTAGTTGAGACCATTGTATTGTCTTGGGGTTGGACTACCTAGCACCCATGACCGCCCCAGGGTTGATAGCTGTATCGACTCGTCCTCCAGAGGACGAGGATACGTCGCTCTACGGAGTGTCATGCCGTCCCACAGGGGACGAAGATGGGATGCCAGTTTTCCCCATATTGTGCCTTGATCAGCCCTTACACACCCCTGTCGAGCAGATACGCCCGGGTGTTGATTCAGGAGTCCTCCGGACTCAGATGCAGTTATAGTCAGGGGCTCAGTGAGCCCAAGTGCTTACCCAGGGGACCGGCGGGATGCTTATAGCTATTTTAGGAGATGGGGAGACCGGGGTAGGGGTATAGATTCTGCGCTGGTTGTACCTCCCGGCTTATGGGGGCCGGGTAAGGTTTGTGTGTGCTATGTTATGTTATGATATGTTATGCCGTGTTACAGTAGATACGAGTAGATCGACAGTAGAATGATAAATCCTCAGGTATGACTCCTACTCCTTCCAGTATAATTAAAGGAAGGTATGATTTACATTATCAGACAGTTAATCCATTCCTTTCTACTTCAGTTTCATCAGTTGTATTGTTATTTTCAGATATTTCTTTCAGTTATTGCTTTACATACTCAGTACCAGCGGTACTGACGCCCGGTGGGGCGCTGCATTACTTGCCTGCAGGTACTCATAGACGAGCAGGCGATCCCTCGTGATTCCTATCAGCGATCGAGTATTCAGCTCCTGTCATCCGGAGACTGAATCCCAGAGGTGTATTTCTCTTTCTTTTGTTGTATAGTACGGGTAGGTCGGGGCCCTGTCCCGATCATTTCTATTGTTATTCCTAGAGGCTTGCAGTCTGTATATATTTCTCTGTGGTCAGATGAGCCGGTCGTGTGAGGCCGTGCGTTTTGTTTAGCTGTTTAGCATTGTTGATTATGTTGGCCGTGTGGGGCCATAGTCTGATAGTAGTGGTGACCTTGCCGGTCACGTAGTTATTCAGTATTTTATTGTTGAGATACAGATAACTAGACAGCATGGTGGCCTTGTCGGCCCGCATAGGTTTCCTTATAGTTGCTTGTTTCTGGTTAGCTGTTATTTCAGGTACAGGAGGCTATAGGCCAATGGGCCGGGGGCTGTGTTTACAGCCGTTATATAGCCCTTTGTTTCCAGAAATGTGTGTTAGAGCTAGCCAGGCACCAGATGTGCCCAGGCTCAGCAGTCTAGTAGTTCAGGTCCTAGTAGGGCACCAGGTGCCAGTCATACCCCCCAAGGCGGGGTGTGACAGGTATGTAGAATGATGCCACACATTTCACTGAGTTGGCGGCGAAGCCTATTGAGGGAAGAGAGACAGGTAGCCAACCTGAGGCTACAGATGCAATGGACACCATTGCACCTGCTGATGTTCCAGAGTCATCATCCACAGCAGAAGCTCCTAGACCACTAGTTGCTCTTCCAAGAACCACTGCAGCTGACTTGGTTATGATTTCTCAAGAGTTTTTAGTTGATATGTCTAGGCGGCTAGTTAAGGCCGAAAAGCAGCAGGCACACACAACTCTACAGGTTAGTAGAGAAGGTAAAGTCGTGGGTATTGAAAGAGTTGGAGGCATTGTCCAGTTCATTGCATGGCCGGTTGGATGCTTTCGAGAAAAGAATGGATGAGCGCCTTACATAGTTACATGCGCTTGAATTGTCAAAATGGTATGCAGAGCTAGGAGCACTCACAGCTGAGGTGCGGGACTTTGTCGCATGATAGGTAGTTGTAGTACCTCCACCGATACTTCCTGTAATAGATAATGAGTTTGAAGAAGAGTTACCATGATTTTTTATTACATCACTGAGGAGCCGGTGGAACATGATAAGGGAAAGAGGCCTTGTGAGGAGGAAAGTTTTGAAGAAGATGCTTCTCTGCTCTGTTAGCAAAAATGAGAGCGGAGTGTGGTCGAGAGAGTGTTTCATGTATCAAGAGAGGAAGCTCGATAGAGAGCCAATACTGAGGCCGCGAAAGCTCGTGGAGAAGGGACGAGCTCTGTTGGATTGAAAATGCACAGAGTAAAGCCGGTGAGGATGGAGATAACATTGGAGGAGTATCTACACCCTCCACCGACCAGGTAGCTGACACCTAGGTCGCACCGGTATGTTCCCTAATTCCCTAGTTTTGTTTGATATATATGCTTTGAGGATGACACATGCTTTTCCTGATGGGGGTAGGGAGGGATACATGTGCATTCTTTTGCAGAACATAAACTGAGGGTTTTTCTTGCCAGAAATCTTTTCCCTCGGGTGTTCCATATCTAGTAGAATTGGCACGTTTAGGTTTTTATGTTTTTGTGTTTATTTGTGTCATTGAAAATAAAGTTAGGTGAACTAAAGTTTGTCAAGAGCTTAAATTATTGATGTTTGTTGATTTATAAGTTGATACCCCTCCGAAATTTTATGTTAAAGTTGAAAAGTATGACCTTTGTGAATCTTTGCGTGGCATTGAAACTGTGAACATGTTTACCATTGTATGGCTATACCTGAACTAGCAATTAGTAAAAGTGATGATGTTGAGTTGTGCTATGTGTGAGTGAGGTTTAATTGCTAAATTCGATTGTGTGTGTCAATCTAGAACTTGCCTGGTCAGTCGTACTGAGATAGAGGATAGGAAACTAGGAAAGGATCATAGGTCGTTTTTTGATTTATGAGCCCACTTTAGCCTTAAAAGACCTACAAAAAGATAATAAAAATCCCTTGATACAAATGTTTGAGCTTAAATCGATCTTTCTTTTTGTTTACACCAATTCACCTTCCTGCTTTTTTTGAGAATGAACCTGTTTTGTCCCTGGCCCCTCCATGGACATTGTGAACCTCAACTCAAGCAAATTGCCTAAGTTGAGGGTGGCTATTATATGAAGAAGAGTCGGGTGGAATTAAAATTGGGTAATGAAAAAGGAAAGAACGGGTCCGATATGCATAACGAAAAGAAAAGGAATAAAAATAAATTGTTGTTAAAAAGAAAGAAAAGAAAATAAAAGAAAGATGTGACATCAATGAATGCTTGAATAAAGAGAAATCACATCCGTAGTTGCAAAGACAAAGAAAAGAAGAAGCAAGTAAAGGAAAAAGGGGAGAAAATAGGAAAAAAAGGGTGAAAAGTGGAGTCAAGATGTGTGTAGTGCCAAGGAGGGTTAAGCTACTAATTCCATTGGTACCATACCCGAGCCTGAGCCTACATTACAAGCCTAAAAAGTCCTACAGTGAACCTAGTTACTTGTCTGAAAATCAAGGTATTGAAAGTAAAGGCAATCCTATGGTATTGTATGCACATAGTTAGAATTTCTTTGTGAGAGCGAGTGAATCATACCTATTCTGAGAGAAATTTATCGAATTAATCATATACACATGTGTGAGTATTGAACTTCTTTGAGGAGAGGGCATTTGGTCAATAAAATCGTCTGCAAATTTTCTGGGTCTCTGTTATAGAATTATGTGTGTGGTTGCAAGTGACAGTGTTTTTTCATTTTTTGATTCCTCTATGTCATGGTTGGAAATTTTGCATATGCATTATGATTTGAGTTTATATGATGAGGGAGGGGTTAGAAAATTTTGATTTGATGAATGAATGTGACTGCCGTAAATTCCCTAGAGTTCTTTCGATTAAGGTGTCGAAGTACTTTATTTTATTTTATTTTGCTTTGTTTTTGCCTGAGGACATGCAAAAGTTCTAAGTTGAGGGTGTTGATGTGTCGTGATTTTATGGCACTTTCGACGCTTAAAATAAAAAAATTATGCACATTCCGGGTATGTTTATATAGCTATGATGTGTTTTGTGTTTAATATTGTAGGAAAATAGGTTCGCAAGTGAACTGGGCAAATTAATGCTTAAAATGACTGAATAGATGATTGCCAGGCACTTCACGAGTCGTTGGCAAGAAGCACGACTCTTTGTTGAAGGTGTGGGCAATTACAAAATTTTGAAGATGCAGAAACAGTATACCTGAGGGGTTGAGGGAATGACTCATTACATTTGGTAACCAGTCATGAAGTAAATCATGAAGACTGGAGAAGAATTAGTGCAGAAGAAGTCAGTGAAGTTGATGGAATACTTTAACGAGTCGTTAGTTGACTAAACGACTCATTGGAAAATCAATGAAAACAATGGTAAGGTGCACTAGAAATTTGAAGGAGTTAGGCCACGAGGGGCCTAACGACTCGTGCCCAGGCACAACGAGTCATTAGGTGACCCGTTGCCACAACTGGGATCATTGCTCAAGACAACTGATTTTTAGCAAGGCACGACTCGTCAAAGGTCCCAACAATTCGTCACCAAGCCCGTGGTCACTGAGGACCTGGTTTCCAGTTTTATTTAGGAAAAGATTTTCTTGGAACTATAAATACACTATTTAGGTTTATTTTCGAGAGGAACTTTATTATTACTAATTTTGACGTAGGATTTTTGTGTTGTACGATTATTCTTGGGACAAGAAACAGGGTTTACAATTTTGTTCTTGAATTTGAGGATCAAAAGCAACATTGGAATTTAGTCATCAATTTTGGAATTTTATTCATTTTACTTGGTTTCCTTCTACGGTAATTTGTAAGTTGCAATTATGATTTATTTTATATTTTGTGATTGTGATCATACAAACATGAGTAGCTAAACCCATATCTAGGGTTGTGGGAACCAAGATGAATTAACACATATAGGTTAAATAATTAGTGATTCCTGAATGGGGTTTAATGCGTGTATTGTTTTTTCCTTCATTTAAGTTTATTCTTGACAGTTGCAAACATTAGGACTTGCCTTATTCTTACTTACCGGACCAAGGAGGTAGTGAATGGGAAAAGGGATTAAAAACAGAGATTTGAGGCTCTCAACCCTCATTTAATAGCTTTAACTTGTTCGAGGATAGCTAATCCGACATTAAGGGTAAGGGTTAATTAAACATACACCCGTATACGAATCAAGTTGCGTGGTGATAATCATCAAGATACGGGACCAACCATTTAGGTGAATATAACTTACCGATATTGCATGTTGAACTCCGGAATAGATCACTAGTGTATAAGCCTTGTTGTTATGATGTCTTGGGGGACATCAATCCTAGTCAATTCGTTAATTTAATGCAAACTGAATTTATCTAAGCATTCAGTAGTTTTACTTTTGTCTATTATTCTATTTCTTTCCCCATTAGAAAATAAATAACTCGATAGTAACAGCTATTTGCATTAACTTAAGTTATTTCCATATTCTCTGTGGGACCGTCCTCAAACTCTAATTGGGTTCTATATTTGACATCGACTGCTTTATATCTCAATTGCGAGGTATAATTTGGGTGACATAAAGGACATTCTTTTAACTGGATAAACGTGGATCTAGAAGTGCAAAATGCGGGTGTAATGCAAGATCCAATGCCTAAAAACTGCCCCCACTGCCGTTTGGCAGTCTTCCACTGGCAAATCACAGGACTAACATCGATCAACCGTTGGTGACTTGCCGGTTGTTAGTTCTCCAGCACTGTTTCCTTTGGCGAATAATCAGTGCTCCGTGGATTGGCACTGGAAAAATGCCGGTACTTCAAGAGTGAAGCCGTCCAATGAGGGGTAAAAACATCTAAAAAGGTTCCTAAAGCACCTAGAAGCCCCAAGGGAACTTTTTAAAAGTTTTACACAAGAAAGTACAAATATTTACATCACCCTCATTGTACACCACTCATTCATTGATCAAGAATTCATCTTTTCATTCATCAATTCATAGAATTTTTGTTGATTCATCTCAACATAGAAATATAAAGTAGAAAGTTTTTCTTCTCGAGGAACCCCTCTTGTGGGGCAATTCCGCTGTTGTTGCAAATATTGTGAAGCAAGTTGATGAACCCATGTTATAAATGTTGGAAAAGTTCTCTTGGTATCTTCTATCTCTTTCTAAATATGTAAATCTAACTTGATATCAAGAGGTGTGTGCATGGTGGGTTTGTAATTATTAATGGGTACTTATGACTTACTCTTAGATTCTTATTAAAAACATAGTTTTATTGTCTTCTTCCAAGTTTAAATTGTAAAAATTGATGGTTGCAAACATGAATTTTGCTTTACTTTTCTTGCTTTTGCTTTATAGAGAAAGTTGATAATTGGGTGAGAAGATAACAGTGAAGATTTGAAGTGTTGGTGTGTGGGGTTGATTTGGAGATAGTCAAAACCCATATCTTCACTCCATTAAAGATCAAGGCTAGAGATAGTTTAATCCTTCCTCAAGCTTTTATGGTTGATAGTTCAAATTCGGCCTTTGGGTTTGAGAGAACTCAGAGCATAAAGATTCTTGTGGTTGAGAAAAAACAGAATGTGATTTATCCATTGCTATCTATGTTAAATTTGAACCTAAGGAAATGAAGCAATTCTATGCTAGTTGTTAGACCATGCAAAGCACCCTAGCCAATTCACTTGAGAATGCAACAATTGGAACCCCCTGCAATACCCCAGAAGTTCTTAGGAGTAAACCCGGGAATCTAAAAGGCAAAACTGCTGTAACTTGGGAAAAACGTTGTAGGACGACAGGTACCACGACTCGTGGTAAGTAACCACGGGCCGTTGTTGGTGGTCGTGGTAGGAAGTAGACTTGGAAGTAGGAAGGTACGACGGGTTATGCAGTGACCCATTGTGGCGTGCAACTGCCCGTTATGGGGAGTCATGGTAAGGGAGCCCAAATCTCAGTGAGAAAGGACGGATAGTAACCACGATTCGTTGAAGCATACGACGAGCCGTGGTGAGGCTCGTTGTGTAGAATTTAAGAAGGTTGGGGGGAGCAATCAACGACTAGTTTAACGACCTGTTGGAGCCTAGAACGAGTAATCCTGTTCATCTGTGGTTTGATTACGAGATATGACTGGGACAGTGCATAGCATGGGTAAATACCATGGGTCGTGGTATTCTCCATCGACCCGTTGGTTCACACATTGTTTGGCCCAGAGATCAGCTTTCAGTGAATTCAGTAAGGGAATTTCCATCATTTCCTAGTCCTAAGGCCCTATACTACGTTGTGTAAGGCTCGTTTTGAGTGTTTTTTAGAGGAGAAAAGCCTATTGTAAGTGCATACTCCCCATGCATACAAGGTTGAAGGCTTGAAGGAGGTGATTCAAGGAAAAATTCAAGGTTTTCTTTGGAATCTAATCTTGGGCAATTGAAGAGTGATAGAATTCCTCATTTCCAGGTACATAGGGTTTTAATGGGTGTCTTCCTTCCACAACCATGCCCAATTTTCTATCAATTAGTGTTAAATTATGAATAATCAACTATGGGGTTTTCATCAATTGCATGATTTTTATATCTCTATTCATGGGTATGACTAGATTGAGTCGATATTGATGATTTATGAAGCTTGGGTGGATTCTAACTTGTTTCTCTCAAAAAATTTATTTTTCTAAAATTTGAATCTAAAATACCCATGCGTGAAGAGTTCATAAAAGGAGTGATTTATGGTAAACGTGTGGTGGTGATGAAGTAGACGATGAAAAGCATGTTTCTAAAACTACCCGTGATTTTGATGTTGTCTCCTAAATGAATGGATTGGATTCTAGAATGATAGAGCTTTGGGTAATACCCACATGTTGATTAATGTGATGATTTTCCCAACATATGCTTGCCACATTCATTAAAGAGAAATTTCCCAATTCTTATTATAAATTCTAGCTTGTGGTATGTCGAGTAAATACTTCTACATGTAGCTTACCACCTGATTTGGAGTAGATGCTCCCACCTATGATTGAACTTTTGGTATGTTTTGAAATAAAGCTTCTCATATGCATGAATTTATAATTGAGATGTATGGCACCATTGAGCTTTGTCGAAGGAAAATGTTGAGCTTCATTTTCATATGACGTCCAGTCTATGCATGCTTTCATTAATGAGCTTTGTCAATAGACAATGTTGAGCTTCATTTCATACAATGTTGAGTTATGCATGATTCATGTTGATTTTCATCAATTGACCATGTTGAGCTTAGTACATATGATGTAGAGCACTGCATGTTTTAGGAGAAGAGTCTAGCACCGAGCGGGTTAAGGGTCAATCACCCTATACCCCAGAACTAGGCGCCAACATAGGTTGATTCTATTATATGTGGGACCTCCCTTGTGAGCTATCCCCCGGCCCTAAGGGTCCATGAGCTTGATATCGATATTATGGTAGCGTCTATCGCCCTGGCAAGGTTATGAACGAATCTTTCCACTTGAGTGTGATAGTTGGGACCACGAAAGCTCTATCATGATATGTCAGTTAAGTGACGAGTCTCCCACTATCTATATCTTCTAGAATTGCATTTTTCATTACTCATGATGGTTACCTTATGAATGCATGATCTAAAAGTAAGGTTTAACTCTTTGTTCAGCTTTTGATATGAATGTTATGTTTCAAGTTGAGTCATTTGAGTCAGTTAGGATGTTCTAAAGCCATGAATGATCATGTATAATATGAGTATGAGTTCATAATGAATGCATGTGGTCCCCTTCTCATCTTTAAAAGTTTGTGACATATGTGTGACTTGCTTTACGAAATTTATATTACTTTCGCCATTTTGCATACCTTGCATACTAGGTACATTCCATCTACTAACCCCATACTTTCTATGTTGTGTCGTTTCATGATACAGTGTCCGGATCTCTGGGTCGTCCTCATCTTTAGTTCATATCATCTTGCGCTATTAGCTCGTTGGAGAGTCCTCATGTTCCGTGGGCTGTTGAAAGATTTTTAGGTTATTTTGAGTTTCAGTATTGTTCGGGTTAGTTGGGACTGTTGTCCCATAAACCAGTCGGATGTTGTAGAGGCTTTTAGACTAGTATGTAGTGCTCATTTCTTATATACGTTTTTTGTTCAGTGAGGTTATGCTATGGTTACATTTTCGCTATGTTTTTTTGATTGTCTTTCCACTTATTTGAATAAGATAGTTGTGTGCATGAGCCATGGGTCGACCTGGGGTCCCTCGGGGTCCCTTGTCCCATGTCTACGATCAAGGCCTCCGTTCGGGTCATGGAAAACTTCGTACCAGATCCATAGGTTTGAGGTATCCTAGGGAGTCGAAAAGCCACATTAAGTAGAGTCTTTTTCATGAGTGTGAAGCACGCTACACTTATGACGAAGAGGCTACAAAACATTCTAGGAAATGTTCCCATCTTTCACGATCAATGTCGTGCGATGAAGAGTCTTTCTATACTTCTAATTCATGCTATTCGCGATTGCAGAATCATGGCTCCTCGAAGAATAAATGGAAGAACGAATTGAGGTGGAGAGGGAGACGAGCATGGAAACAGTCATGAGCATCAGCCAGCCCTACTAGTTCATGAGCCTCATGTACCGGAGCCAGCCACTCTTGCTGAGTTCCGAGTTGCTATTCAGATGCTTGCGTAGGCCTCGACCACTCAGGTCAATCACCAGGCTATAGTGCATGTTTCGAAAAATGGCAGTGCAGCGACGGCTCAAGTCAGGGACTTCTTAAGGATGAACCCGACGGAGTTTCTTGGGTCCAAGGTAGATGAGGACCCACATGAGTTCGTGGATGAGTTTATCAAGATCACCCAAGTCATCGGGGTGAGTAGTGTTGAGTGCGTAGATTTGGCCTCCTACCAGTTGAAGGGGGTTGCACATATCTGGTTCCATCAATGGAAGGATAGCAGGGTCGCCGGAGCAGGCCTGGTCACTTGGGAAGAGTACCATTTTACATTCTTGGATCGGTTCTTCCCTCGAGAGATGAGGGAGCTGAAGGCAGCTGAGTTCGTAAATCTGAAAAGGGAGGATGAAAGTACTAGAGTATTCCCTTGAGTTCACCCGCCTATCGAAGTATGCTCCTGAGTTATTAGCTGACCAGAGGGCGCGAGTGAGCAGGTTTCTGCATGGGATAACAGGTTACTTGGATAAGGAATGCAGGATTGCCATGCGCCATTAGGATATGGACTTCCTTTGGATGGTGTTGTACACCTAGAAGATGGAGGCAGCACAATCTAGAGAGAGAGAAGCCAAGAGGGCCAGAACTGATGATCACAGATTTCATCAGCCTAGGTCAGGAGGTGGGCACCATCAGCAGACCCACCAGAGATCATCTGCCCCAACTTCATCAACTTTGAGTGTGCAATCTCGGCCTAGGCACTATCATAAATGGTGAGCATTAGGCTCGAGGTGTCAGAGCAGCAGGCCCATAGATTCAAGTGTTCCAGCTTATTGCAAATGTGGTCGAAGGCATGTAGGCCAGTGCATGGTAGGTTCCAGTGCGTGTTTTGGGTGCGGGCAACCAGGACGCAAGCTTAGAGATTTTCCAGCAATGAGATAGGATCAGGTTGGGGGCCGTGGCCCATATTCTAGCTCAGCATCCCCACCCCCTCGTCCAGCACAACAGGGGGCATCTACCAGTGCAGTTGGCAGTCCACACCATAACTGAATCTATGTCCTAGCATCCCGTCAGGAGTAGGAGGTCTCCCCAGACGTGGTTAGTGGTATGTTACGAGTCTTCCATGTTGATGTTTATGCTCTGTTAGATCCACGGGCCACCTTGTCCTTTATGACACCGTATGTAGCCAGTAGCTTCGGAGTCAGTCCTGATATCTTGTCAGAATCCTTTATAGTTTCTACTCTTGTAGGTGACTCAGTTACAGCTAGACAGGTGTATAGAGATTGTCCGGTCTTGGTCCTCCATAAGGTCACCTCAGCAGATCTAATAGATTTAGTCATGACCAATTTCGATGTTATTCTCTCCATGGATTGGTTGTATGCTAGTTATGCTTCCATTAATTATAGGACTCGGTCAATATAGTTCAGATTTCCGGGTGAGCCAGTCTTAGAATGGAAGGGCAGCTCAGCTGTGCCTGTAGGTCGCTTCGTTTCCTACCTCAAGGACAAAAAGATGATTTCTAAGGGTTTCTTGTATCATTTGGTTAGGGTCAAGGATGTTGAGTCCGAGATCCCGACTATCCAGTCAGTTCTAGTAGTGCGTGGGTATCCAAAGGTCTTTCCTGATGATTTTCTAGGTATTCCTCCCGAGCGGGAGATTGGTTTCAGTATTGAACTTCTTCTCGATACGCAACCTATATCTATTCCTCCCTACACGATGGCTCCAGCCAAGTTAAAAGAGTTGAAGGATTAGTTAAAGGATTTACTAGATAAGGGCTTCATTAGACCGAGCCAGTCTCCATGGGGTGCACCAATTTTATTTGTTAGGAAGAAAGTTGGTTCCCTTCGTATGTGCATTGATTATTGGTAGTTGAACAAAGTCACTATCACGAAACAGCTACCCATTACCTAGGATTAATGATTTGTTCGATCAGCTTTATGGCGCTATGTGTTTCTTGAAGATATATCTCAGACCTGGGTATTATCAGCTTAGAGTTCGGGAGGGTGATATCCTAAAGACGACATTCAGAGCACGATGTGGTCATTACGAGTTTGTAGTTATGTATTTTGGACTAACAAATGCTCCTACAGCTTTTATGGACTTGATGAACAGGGTGTTAAAGCCATATTTAGACATGTTCATGATCATGTTCATTGATGACATCTTAATATACTCTCAGAGCAAGAAGGAGCATGCCGCTCACTTGAGAGTAGTGCTTAAGATCGTTAAGGATCGCCAATTATATGAAAAGTCGGCAAGTGTGAGTTTTGGTTGGAATTCGTGGCATTCTTGGGCCATGTGGTGTCTAGCGAAGTCATATAAGTAGATTCGCAGAAAATTGAGGCAGTGAAGAATTGGCCTAGAACGGTGAGTCCTTCGGATATTCGGAGTTTCTAAGGTTTAGCTGGCTACTACTAGAGGTTTTTTGAAGGATTCTCATCCATTGTAGCACCATTGACTAAGTTGACGCAGAAGAAGGTGAAGTTTCAGTTGTCGGAGGCTTGTGATAAAAGCTTCCAGGAGTTGGAGACCCGACTCACATCAGCACAATATTAACCGAGGGTACTGATGGCTTTGTTGTATATTGTGATGCTTCGAGAGTCAGACTGGGTTGTGTGTTGATGTAGCGTGGGAAGGTAATAGCACATGCCTCGAGACAGCTAAAAGTTTATGAAAAGAATTACCTGACCCATGATCTTGAGTTTGCCGCGGTGGTGTTTACATTGAAGATATGGCGTCATTACTTGTATGGGGTCCACGTGGATGTATTTACGGACCACAAGAGCTTGCAATACGTGTTCACACAGAGATATAAATCTTCAAAAAAGGAGGTGGTTGGAGTTACTTAAGGACTATGATATGAGTGTCCTTTACCACCGGGGCAAGGCAAATGTGGTTGAGGATGCGCTTAGTAGGCTCTCAATGGAGAGTGTGTCTCATGTGGATAAGGGGAAGAAAGAGCTGGTGAAATATTTTCACCGTCTTGCAAGTCTGGGAGTTAGATTGATTGACTCTACCAATGGAGGTGTGGTTGTACATAACAGGTCAAAATTGTCCTTGGTGGTTGACGTCACTAAGCAAGATGAGGATCCAATTTTGAGGAAGCTGAAGGAGGCGGTGCAGAGTCAAAAGGTGGAGGTTTTCTCCCAAGGGGAATATGGTGTGCTAGATATCAGGGTCATCTATGTGTCCTAGATGTTGCTAATTTGAGAGTTCGGATATTACATGAGGCACATAAGCATTATGACTCCATTTGGGTTATCATGGACAGGTTGACTAAGGCGGCTCATTTTCTACCGGTCAAAACAACCGACTCAGCAGAGGATCGTGCCAAGTTATATATACGGGTGTTAGTTCGGTTGAATGGAGTGCCTTTGTCCATCATATCAGATAGAGGTACCCAGTTTACATCTCAATTTTGGAGGCCTTCTCAGAAGGGACTCGGAACTCAAGTCAAGCTCAGCACGGCCTTTCATCCGCAAACGGATGGTCAAGTCGAGCGAACAATCCAGACTCTTGAGTACATGTTGAGGGCATGTGTTATGGATTTTAAAGGCAATTGAGATGATCATTTGCCCCTGATTGAGTTTACTTATAATAACAATTACCACTCTAATATCCGAATGGCACAATTTGAGGCTTGGTATGGGCGAAGGTGTAGATCTACCATCGGATGGTTTGAGGTTGGTGAGGCAGCTATGATAGGACCGAATTCGGTTCATGAGGCGATGGTGAAGGTTCAGTTGATAAGGGACCGGTTGAAAACCGCTTAGAGTCATCAGAAATCGTATGCTGATGTGAGGAGAAGAGACTTGGAGTTTGATGTGGACGACTGGGTATTTCTAAAAGTATCTCCCATGAAGGGAGTCATGCAGTTTGGGAAGAAAGGAACTCAATCCCCACTATGTTGGTCCCTACCAAATTGTGAGAAAAGTTGGTAAGGTGGCGTATGAGTTAGACTTACCAACGGAGTTATCTTCGGTTCATCCCGTCTTCCATGTGTCGCTTTTGAAGAAGCTCTTGGGTAATCCAGCCTTGGTGGTTACGGTAGACAGCATTGGTGTGAAATTCCCGTTGAAATCTTGGATTGCCAAGTTTTGAAGTTGAGGAACAAGGAAGTAGCTTCGGTTAAAGTATTGTGGAGAAATAAGCATGTTGAGGGAGCTACATGGGAAGTCGAATCGGATATGATGGCTAAATATCCACATTTGTTCTCTATCGGCTCAGTTCCGACTTGAGGTTTCAGTTTCGCCCTACTACTCTATCTAGTTTTCATGTCTAGTTCATGTGCTCAAGTTTGCATTATGTTATGATAAGTGTATGTGATGCCTGAATTTACTTCAGCTATGTGGTTCTTTTCAGAGGTACTCATTCCGTGAAATTTCGATTAAAATAATCGGTATTGGACTACGATAAATTGTAAGTTTCTATTTGTTGCTTGTTTCCTAATTTCGAGTAAGAATGTTCCTATGTGGGAGATATTATGATACCCCGAAAGTGCTTAGGAGTAGACCCTGGAAGCTAAAAGACAAAACTGCTGTAAGTTGGGAAAAAGGTTGCAGGACGACAGGTAGCACGACCCGTGGTAAGTAACCACGGGCTGTCATTGGTGGTCGTGGTAGGAAGTGGACTTGGCAGTAGGAAGGTACGACGGGTCATGCAATGACCTGTTGTGTCTTGCAACGACTCGTTGTGGGGAGCCATGGTAAGGGAGCCCAGATCTCAATGAGAAAGGACAAATAGTAACCACGACCCATTAAAGCGTACGACGAGCAGTGGTGAGGCTCGTTGGATAGAAGTTCAGAAGCTTCGGAGGGAGCAATCAATGACTAGTTCAACGACCCGTTGGAGCCTAGAACGACTCATCATGTTCATCCATAGTTTGATTCCCAGATATGACTGTGTTAGTGCATAGCACACGTAGATACCACAGGTCATGGTATCCTCCAACAACCGGTTGATTCACCCGTTGTTTGGCTCACTGATCAGTTTTCAGCGAATTCAGTAAGGGAATTGCCGTCATTTCCTAGTCCTAAGTCCGTATACTACGTCATTTAAGGCTCATTTTGAGGGCTTTTTAGAGGGGAAAAGCCTATTCTAAGTGCATACTCCTCATGCATGCACGGTTGAAGGCTTGAAGGAGGTGATTCAAGGCCAAATTCAAGGTTTCCTTTGGAATCTGATCTTGGGCGATTGAAGGGTGATACAATTCCTCATTTCCAGGTATATAAGGTTTTAATTGGTGTCTTCCTTCCACACCCATGCCCAAATTCCTATTAATTAGTGTTAAATTATGAATAATCAACTATGGGGTTTTAATCAATTGCATGATTTTTATATCTCTATTCATGGGTATGACTAGATTGAGTCTATATTGATGATTTACGAAGCTTGGGTGTATTTTAACTTGTTTCTCTTATAAAATTTGTTTTTCTAAAAATAGAATCTAAAACGCCCACGGGTGAAGAATTCATAAAAGGAGTGAATTATGGTGAATGTGTGGTGGTGATGAAGTTGATGATGAAAAACATGTTTCTGAAACTACCCATGATTTTGATGTTGTCTCATAAATGAATCGATTGGATTCTAGAATGATAGAGCTTTGGGTAATATGCACATGTTGATTAAAATGATGATTTTCCCAACATATACTTACCACATTGTTTAAAGTGAAATTTCCCAATTCTTATTATAAATTCTAGCTTGTGGTATGTCGAGTAAATACTTCTATATGTAGCTTACCACCTGATTTGGAGTAGATGCTCCCACCTATGATTGAACTTGTGGTATGTTTCTAAATAAAGCTTCTCATATGCATGAATTTAAAATTGAGATGTATGGCACCATTGAGCTTTTTCGAAGGACAATTTTGAGGTCCATTTTCATTTGATGTCTAGTCTATGAATGATATCGTTAATGAGCTTTGCAATAGACAATGTTGAGCTTCGTTTCATACAATGTTGAGTTATGCATGATTCATGTTGAGCTTCGTCAATTGACGATGTTGAGCTTCGTTACACGTGATGTAGAGCATTGCATGTTATGAAAGAAGAGTCTAGCACCGAGCAGGTTAAGGGTCAATCACCCTATACACCAGAACTACGCGCTAATGTAGGTTGATTCTATTATATATGGGACCTCCCTTGTGAGCTATCCCCCGGCCCTAATAGCCTATGACCTTGATATCGATATCATGGTAGCATCCATCACCCTGACAAGGTTATGGATGGCTCTTCCCACTTGAGTGTGATAGTTAGGACCATGTAAGCTCTATCATGGTATGTTGGTTAAGTGACGAGTCTCCCACTATCTATATCTTCCAGAATTACATTTTTCATTACTCACGATGGTTACCTTATGCATGTATGATCTAAAAGTAAGATTTGACTCATTGTTCAGCTTTTGATATGAATGTTATGTTTCAACTTGAGTTATTCTAGTCAGTCAGGATGTTCTAAAGCCATGCATGATCATGTATAATATGAGTATGAGTTCATAATGAATGCATATGGTCCCCTTCTCATCTTTAAAAGTTTGTGACATATATGTGATGTCACACCCCACCTTGGGGGGGGGGGGGGGGTATGACGGGCACCTGGTGCCTGCTAGACTCTGGGCTGCTAAACGGTCCAGCCTGAGCACATCTGCTGCTTTGGCTGACTCTGGCTCTATTTCAAGAAACGAACCGGCTATATAGCGGCTGTAAATACAGCCCCCGGCCAATTAGGCCTATAGCCACCTATAATGCATAACAGCTAACCAGAACAATGACACTATAATCCGAAGCAACTGCTATTCACATTTGTGACCGACAAGGTCACCAACTATAACTAGAAGAAGGCCCCACACGGCCAACATCAACAACTAAACACATATATACATGCACGGCCCCACATGACCGGCTCTACCAGCACAGGGAAACATCAGACTGCAAGCCTCTAGGAAGTAATAATAGAATGGTCTGGACAGGGCCCCAACATACCCAAACTATAATAAAAAGGGAAATAGGAACAACCCCCGACTGTCTAGCTCCAGATGATAGGAGCTGATAACTCTGCTAACTGGATCACGAGGAATCGACTCCTCGTCTATGTGTACCTGCAGGCAAGAAATGCATCGCCCCTACGGGCGTCAGTACCACAGGTACCGAACATGTAAAGTGAACTGAAATATACAACTGAAATGGGTAACAACAAAACATGACATATAAGCAGGAAGTAGCTGAGTCTATCTGGCCGAGGATAACTAGGGAGAGTTTACCTATTCTGTAGCTAAACTGGGCGTACCTGACGACGTTTCGTCCTACTGTCTATCAGTATCTAATAGCACATATAGATATACATATAAATACACATAATACCTAACCGACCCCCATAAGTCGGATGGTGCCAACCAACAGAACAATCTATTTACCCCTACCCGGGTCTAAACCAACCAAAAATAAGTCACTCCACTCAGCTGAAAACTATGAGCTCCCCCTACCGGCCCCCTTGGGTACGTAGCTCAGGCCTTGGCCTCTAACAATAAAGTGTGTCTGAGTCCGAAGACTCCTTCCTCTAGGCGCAAGCGCTCAACAGGTAATCTGCTGCTGTATCTGTGACTGAAACTGCCCCTGGGTGTAAACACGCAATAGGGTAATTTTATAAAAATCTATATCTGAAACTGCCCCCGGCCATAAGCGCACACAGAGTAGTCTGCCCCAGTAAACAGGGTAATCTGGCTCTGCGCAGAGCGAACTGAACTGTCCCTGCAAGCAGGGTAATCTTGATCGTATTATTATAGTGGTTGGCCATCATCGTCCTCTAGGCGGACGACATCGCCTAGCTGGGGGCGGTATCTAAATCTGGTATCGACACAGCTATAACCCAGGGGCGGCGGGGATGCTAAAGGGTACCCACATGCCATAACAAGTCTCAACATGCAAAACACATACACAACAAGCATGCTGAAATGAAAAATACTAATCATATTCTTTTCTTTTATTTCAAGGCAAGTCTGTATTAAACAACTGATGCTATATTCTATTTTGCACTGTTTCTGGTTGTTGGGCTAACTGCTACCTGGCCTTTATCTGTTTCTGGAGCTATATCTGTATCTGGAGTTATATTGATGTCTGGAGCTATTTCTATATCTGATTAGTGATCTGATTATATCTGGATATAACTTGATAACATAGAACATGCCATCTATCACTGGATATAGCTCAATAATATAAGATGTGCCATCTATTACCGGATACAGTCTCAACAAATGTAATACATACTATCTGTAATCTTGCTAATTCATTATACTACTTTTACAACTTCCATTTTGGGTACTACGTAAGAACATGCTGAGCTACCAGCTGATACCACATTACTATCTAAAATCATCCGACTATCTGTTATTCTGATTATCGCATGATACGTAATGATATACTAGCATGCTTGTTGGAAAATGTACTGAAATCGTTCCTGTATGCTGGGTATCTGTTAATAGCCTTTATTCTATTTATTTTCTTGATTGTACTTCCTGGCTTGCCGAAAGAATAGCTTTACATACCTGGTTTCTGAGTACCCGACTGACCGATGTGATTTCCGTCGGTACTTCTGCTATTTCTCCCAACTACATTCATATAGATGTCAATTAGAACCAAACACACCAATATTAAGAAAGAAAACGTCACTTTCGATATATTTATAGTCTAAACTTTTGCTTATCGAAAGACGGTCAAAAACTCGCTATTTCTCAAATGTCCAGAAGGGAGAAATATTCACTTTAAGGCTAGGAGTATATTGACACTAATTTGGAGCAATTCCACTTACCTTAGTTCAGTAGCATGACGATTCGCCAGTCGAATTTCGTGAAACTAAATCCGTAGGAATGCTCCTTACTGCTTAATACCTCGGTATCTGGAGTTAATTTGAGTTTGGACCTCGTTTGACGGCATAATCGAGCGATAACTTAATAGTACTTTCGCACCCTCTCTGCTTTCTCACGAATTCTGGAAATTATTTATTATCCTAATGAAATGAACCGAAGTGGAGGCTTTATATACTTGGGCCTGGACAGGGCCAACGTGTCAGGGAGCCAACGCGGAGGCTCCACCTCCATGACACGTTGCCATCGCGGAGGGGCTCTGCCCCTGCTCCTTCCGCGATTGTTCGACAGGTTTCTCGTCCGGTCTTTTCCCGGGCATTTTCCTAGCATGTATGGCTTTCAAATACTTTTAACCAACACGCGAATAGGCCATCTATGTGTTGGGAATTTTACCGGGTATAACATCCTCCCTCCCTTAAGAACATTCGTCCTCGAATGTGAACTTCTATCAAGAGGACTTCTCAACTTACTAAACTTGTTTCTAGAAAAATTTCGGCAGAGTTTCCCCTGTAATATGGACTATCCCAAAAACCTGAAATGCAGAAAAGTCCCATACAGGTACTCCACATAATACTATAGTATTTAAATGACAGATTAAAAATCGACCTTTTCATTTATATATACTATAAGGCACTGCATAAGATAATAATACTAACATACTTGTCGCTTGACTAGGCTTGAAATAAATGAGGGTATCTGGTCTTCATATCTTCCTCCGCCTCCCAAGTCATCTCCTCTCGGTTCTTGTTACGCCACAATACCTTGACAGACGCAATATCTTTAGTTCTCAATCTACGAATCTGTCTGTCAAAGATGGCTACTGGAACCTCTTCATATGCTAACTCTTCTGTGACATGGACATCCTGAATTGGAACAACTGTGGAAGGATCCCCTACGAACTTCTTCAACATAGATACATGGAATACTGGGTGAACATACGCTAACTCTGGAGGCAAGTTCAATTCGTATGAAACTCGGCCTATTCTTCGACGAATCTGCTATGGCCCAATGAACCTCGGGCTAAGCTTGCCTTTTTGCCAAATCTCATCACCCCTTTCATCGGAGACACTTTCAAATATACCCAGTCATCCACTACAAATTCTAGATTTCTGTGTCGCATATCTGCATAAGACTTTTGGCAGCTCTGAGCAGTCAGTAGGCATTCCCTGATAAGCTTCACTGCCTCTTCTGACAGACGAATAATATCCGGCCCAATCAGCGCCGTCTCCCCCACTTCAAACCAGCCGACGGGTGATCTACATTTCCGCCCGTATAATGCTTCAAAGGGCGCCATCTGGATAGCTGAATGATAACTGTTATTATAGGCAAATTCAATCAACGACAGATGCTCATCCCAGCTACCCCCAAAATCTAGTACACACGCTCGTAGCATATCTTCGAGCATCTGGAAAGTTCGTTCTGCTTGCCTGTCTATCTGAGGATGAAAAGGCTGTACTTAAGTTAATCTGTGTCCCCAGGCCTCTCTGGAACTACTGCCAAAATCTAGCTGTAAATTGTGTTCCTCTGTCTGAAATAATAGATACCGGCACTCCATGTAATCTAACTATTTCTCTAATATATTATTCGGCATAATCCTCGACCGAGAAGGTAGCTTTCACTGGCAGGAAATGAGCTTATTTTGTCAGCCTATCAACTATTACCCAAATAGAATCGTGTCTATGTTTGGTAAGGGGTAACCCTGTTACAAAATCCATATTCATCGCTTCCCATTTCCACAAAGCACGGCTATATCATGCGTTAGACCGCCCAGTTTCTGGTGTTCTGCTTTCACCTGCTGGCAGTTAGGACATCTAGATAGAAATTCAGCTATTTCAGCTTTCATACCTGGCCACTAGTAGATGTCTCTGATGTCGTGGTACATTTTTGTTGCTCCTGGATGGAGGGAATAGCGAGCGTAATGTACTTCATGCATGATCTGCTAGTGAAGCCCTGAAACATTCGGGACACATAGGCGGCCCTTACAACGTAGCACTTCATCCTTAGTCACTTGGAAATCTGCCTCCTTACCTTTTTGAACTCTATCTCTGAGCTGGACTAAGTTAGGGTCCTCGTACTGCCGTTCTTTTACCTCTGTAACTAACGATGACACATCAGAGTTCTGAATCACCGCTCTGTTAGTTTCTGTTTCTACTATTCGAACGGCTAAACCAGCTAGCTGATGAATTTCCTTGGCTAACTCCCGCTTCTCGGGTTGCAAATACGCTAAACTCCCCATTAACTTACGGCTGAAGGCATCTGCTACTACATTAGCTCTCCCTGGGTGGTAGAGAATATTTACGTCATAATCTTTCAGTAATTCTAACCAACGATGTTGCCACAGATTTAACTCCCTCTATGTGAAAATGTACTGCAGGCTTTTATGATTTGTAAAAATGTCTACATGAACGCCATAGAGATAATGCCTCCAGATTTTCAGAGCGTGGATCACTGCAGCCAGTTCCAGGTCATGTGTCGAATAGTTCTTTTCGTGCTTCCTCGGCTGTCTGGAAGCATAAGCAATTACCTTTCCATGTTGCATTAGCACACAACCCAATTCAATGCCTGAAGCGTCACAATACACCGCATACCCATCTGTTCCCTCTGGCAATGCTACTACTGGGGGGGAGGTCAATCTGTCTTTCAATTCTTGAAAACTCTGCTCACATGCCTCCATCCACTGAAATTTTGCTGCTTTATGTGTCATCTTCATTAGAGGTGCTGCTATAGTGTAGTATCCTTCAACAAATCTCCGGTAATACCCTGCTAAACCCAGGAAACTGCGAACCTTGGTCGGAGTGGTAGGTCTGGGCCATGTCTTGACCGCCACTATTTTCTGTGTGTCCACCCGTATACCAGCATCCAACACGATGTGCCCCAAAAAGGCAACTGAGTTCAGCCAGAACTCACACATAGAAAACTTGGCATATAGCTAACGGTCCCTAAGGATTTGGAGTACTGTTCGTAAATGGTTCTGGTGATCTATATCTGAGCGAGAATATACCAGAATATCATCAATAAATACTATCATGAACAGATCCAAATACGGCCTAAATATGTTGTTCATCAGGTCCGTAAACATTGCGGGAGCATTCGTCAGCCCAAAAGACATGACTAGAAATTCAAAGTGACCATATCTGGTCCTGAAAGCAGTCTTTGGAATGTCCCTCTCACGAACCCGGACCTGGTGGTATCCGGACCTCAGATCTATCTTAGAGAAACATCTGTCCCCCTACAACTGGTCAAACAAATCATCTATTCTAGGGAGTGGGTATTTGTTTTTATTCGTTACCTTATTCAGCAGCCGGTAGTCTATACACATATGGAGTGAGCCATCTTTCTTTCTTACAAACAAAACTGGCGCACCCCACGGGGAAGTACTAGGCCTGATAAAGCCTTTGTCGTGCAAATCTTTTAACTACCCTTTCAACTCTCTAAGATCAGTTGGCGCCATGCTATACAGGGGAATGGATATAGGTTGAGTCCCTGGAAATGAGTCAATTGCAAAATCTATCTCCCTTTCGGGAGGGATACCAGGCAACTCATCCAGAAATACGTCAGGGAATTCATTGACCACTGGAATAGACTGAAGAGTCGGAGGTTCCACCCGAACGTCCTAGAGTCCAACTAGGTGGTAAAAACATCCCTTTGCTATTAATTTTCTCGCCTGAAGGTAGGAAATAAACCTACCTTTTGGCGTAGCGGTGCTCCCTTTCCACTCTCGCACTGCTTCCCCCAGAAAGTGAAATCGAACCGTCTTGGTCCAGCATTCTAAGTTGGCATAGCATGGAACTAACCAGTCCATACCCATAATGGCATCAAAGTCGACCATCTCAAGTTCTATCAAGTCTACTGTGGTCTGGCGATCAGCAACCTTTACCGTACATCCTCAGTAAACCCTTTTAGCTGTAATCAAGTCACCAACCAGTGTAAGCATTGAAAAGGGCTGCTGAAGCAGTTCTGGTTCGATACCCAACTTCCGGGACACAAATGGTGTAATATATGACAAGGTAGACCCTGGATCAATCAATACATAAACAGGGTATAAGCAGATAATCAACATACCTGCGACCACGTCGGGAGTTGCCTCTAAATCCTACCTCCCTGGTAATGCATTGGTACGGATGGGGCTTGCACTTGAGCCAGAGGCTCCTGTTCTACCTCAGCCACTATTTGCTGAACCTGAGGGTCTGCGCCCTACTGAGGCTACTGGAGCACCTGGCCCCATTGATGTTCTATCAGGACTATCCCGGCTACCCTGTCCTCTGGCCGGACAATCTCTCATTAAATGCCCTTCCTGTCCGCAGTAATAGCACCCTGAGAAGCCTTGCCTGCAGGCTCCAGAATGGGGTCGGTGGCATATAGGACAAAGGGTAGGTGCAAACCTACTCTGCTCTGCCCTCCGCTGCTGAGGTGACCCTACTGTCCGTAAACTGCTATCGGACTCTGACTGACTCCGGCGAACAAATCTGCCTCTCTGCTGCTGTACCGAAGTTAAAAATCTGGGTGGCCTATCTGAAAACCGTGGTCTCGGCCCCCTAGGAATTTCCCCCTAAATCTCAGCAGGTATGTTTCTACGACGTTGCTCTAAAGTCGCTTGCCTGTCGCCCCGCTGCCGCTGTCTCAGGCCCTCAATTGTCTGTGCGAAGGCCTGTACCCTGGCTATGTCCATGTCCTCTCTCAAAGTAGTTTTCATGCACGTCTTTATGTAATCTGAATTCAAGCCCATAATAAAGCAATGAACTCTGGATGACATGGTGTCCACAAATGCTGGAGCATAGCGGGCTAAGGAGTCGAACTGTAAAGAATACTCACGGACGCTCCTGGCCCCCTGCTCTAAGTGTATGAACTGGTCCATCTGGGCCTGTCTGACCTTCCGGGGTAAGTAGTGGTCCAGGAAGGCCTCTGAGAAGCTGGACTAAGTAGGAGGGGCTGCATCCCTTCCCCGAGATCTCTCCCAACTTTCGTACCACAAAACAACAATATCCCTCAACTGGAACACTGCTAATTCCACTAATTCTGCTGGGGTTATGTGCATGACTCTAAAGATTCTCTATATCTGGTCCAGAAAGTCCTGAGGGTCCTCCGCTGAATCTGACCCTGTAAATTTAGGGGGTCCCAATGCCAAGAATTCTCTAACCCTGAAACTACCTCGCACACCTAGGCATTCTGCTGCTGCAGGTGGTATTGGCTGATGCTGAGTAGCTAGCATCTGGGTCAACATAACCACTGCACTACGTAGCTCCTGATCAGATGAAGTAGGTGCAGGAGCTGTGGGAGGCGGTGCTACCTCAAATGGTGTCTAGCGAGGCGGAGACTGCTGGGATGGTCGAGATGACACCTCCGCATCGCCCTCAGACTGGGCTGAATCTGGCTGTAAGTGAGGCATCCTGCTGGTGCCTTCACCTACCGCTGTATCTAATCTCCTGCCTGTAGCAGGGTGCCACTAATCTTCCACAGTATCTGTAGACAAAGAGGGTGGTAAGTTTCAAAAGAACCAACCCTATATTGTACTGTGCTATGGCACGACTTAGTATGAAAGAAGGGTAACCATCCTATTATGCCTCGCAGCCTCCTGCCTATAGTATGTGGTGCACAACACATCCATAGACAAGACTCTACTTAGAACGGCTTGTAGACTCCCTAGGACACGAACTGATCTGATACCAAGTTTGTCACACCCCACCTTGGGGGGTATGACAAGCACCTGGTGCCTGCTAGACTCTGGGCTGCTAAACGGTCCATCCTGAGCACATCTGGTGCTTTGGCTGACTCTAGCTCTATTTTAAGAAATGAACCGGCTATATAGCGGCTGTAAATACAGCCCCGATCGATTAGGCCTATAGCCACCTGCAATGCACAACAGCTAACCAGAACAATGACACTATAATCCGAAACAACTGCTATTCACATTTGTGACCGACAAGGTCACCAACTATAACCAGAAGAAGGCCCCACACGGCCAACATCAACAACTAAACATATATATACATGCACGGCCCCACACGACCGGTTCCACCACCACAGGGAAACATTAGACTGCAAGCCTCTAGGTAGTAATAATAGAATGGTCGGGAAAGGGCCCCAACCTACCCAAACTATAATCAAAAAGGAAATAGGAACAACCCCCGACTGTCTAGCTCCGGAGGATAGGAGCTGATAACTCTGCTGACTGGATCACGAGGAATTGACTCCTCGTCTATGTGTACTTTCAGGCAAGCAATGCAGTGCCCCTACGGGTGTCAGTACCACAGGTACCGAGCATGTAAAGCAAACTGAAATATACAACTAAAATGGGCAACAACAATAACATGACATATAAGCAGGAAGTAGCTGAGTCTATCTGGCTGAGGATAACTAGGGAGAGTTTACTATTCTATAGCTAAACTGGGCGTACCTGACAATGTGTCATCCTACTGTCTATCAGTATCTAATAGCACATATAGATATACATATAAATACACACAATACCTGACCGACCCCCATAAACCGGAAGGTGCCAACCAACAAAACAATCTATTTACCCCTACCCGAGTCTAAACCAACCAAAAATAAGTCACTCCACTCAGCTGATAACTGTGAGCTCCCCCTATCGGCCCCCTTGTGTACGTAGCTCAGGCCTTGGCCCCTGACAATAAACTGTGTCTGAGTCGGAAGACTCCTGCCTCTGGGCGTAAGAACTCAACGGGTTAATCTGCTACTGTATCTGTGACTGAAATTGCCCCTGGGTGTAAACACGCAACAGGGTAATTTTATAAAAATCTGTATCTGAAACTGCCCCCGGCCACAAGCGCACACAGAGTAGTCTACCCCTATAAAAAGGGTAATCTGGCTTTGCGCAAAGCGAACTCAACTGCCCCTGCAAGTAGGGTAATCTGGACCGTATTATTATGGTGGTCATCCATCATTGTCCTCTAGGAAGACGGCATCGCCCAGCTTGGGGCGGTATCTGAATCTGGTATCAGCACAGCTATAACCCAGGGGCGACGGGGATGCTAAACGGTACCCACATGCCACAACAGGTCTCAACATGCAAAACACATACACAGCAAGCATGCTCAAATGAAAAATACTAATCATATTCTCTTCTTTTATTTCAACGCCAGTCCGTATTAAACACCTGATGCTATATTCTATTTTGCACTATTTCTGGTTGTTGGGCTAACTGCTACCTGGCCTTTATCTATTTCTGGAGCTATATCTGTACTTGGAGCTATATCGGTGTCTGGAGCTATTTCTATATCTGATTACTAATCTAATTATATCTGGATATAACTCGATAACATAGAACATGCCATCTATCATTGGATATAGCTCAATAATATAAGATGTGCCATCTATTACCAGATACAGTCTCAACAAATGTAATACATACTATCTGTAATCTTGCTAATTCATTATACTGCTTTTACAGCTTCCATTCTGGGTACTACGTAAGAACATGTTGAGCTACTAGCTGATACCACATTACTATCTAAAATCATCCGACTATCCGTTATTCTGATTATCACATGATACGTAATGATATACTAGCATGCTTGCTGGAAATTGTACTGAAATCGTTCCTGTACGTTGGGTATTTGTTAATAGCCTTTATTCTATTTATTTTCTAGATTTTGCTTCCTAGCTTGCCGAAAGACTAGCTTTACATACCTGGTTTCTGAGTACCCGACTGACTGATGTGATTTCCGTCGGTACTTCTGTTGTTTCTCCCAACTACATTCATATACATGTCAATTAGAACCAAATACACCAATATTCTGAAAGAAAATGTTACTTTCGATATATTTATAATCTAAACTTTGGCTTATCAAAAGACGGTCAAAAACTCGATATTTCTCGAAAGTCCAGAAGGTAGAAATATTCACTTTAAGGCTAGGAGTATATTGACACTAATTTGGAGCAATTCCATTTACCTTAGTTCGGTAGCACGATGATTCACTGGTCGAATTTCGCGAAACTAGATCCGTTGGAATGCTCCTTACTGCTTAATACCTCGGTATCTGGAGTTAAATTGAGTTTGGACCGCATTTGACGGCATAATCGAGCGATAACTTAATAGTACTTTCGCACCCTCTCTGCTTTCTCACAAATTCTGGAAATTATTTATTATCCTAATGAAATGAACCGAAGTGGAGGCTTTATATACTTGGGCCTGGACAGGGCCAACGTGTCACAGAGCCAACGCGGAGGCTCCACCTCCGTGACACGTTGCCATCGCGGAGGGGCTCTGCCCCGGCTCCTTCCGTGATGGTTCGACAGGTTTCTCGGCCGGTCTTTTCCCAGGCCTTTTTCTAGCATGTATGGCTTTCAAATACTCTTAACCAACACGCGAATAGGACATCTATGTGTTGGGAATTTTACGGGGTACAACATGTGACTTGCTTTACGAGATTTATATTACTTTCGTAATTTTACTTAACTTGCATGCTCGGTACATTCCACGTACTAATCGCATACTTTCTATGTTGTATCGTTTCATGATACAGAGTCCGGATCTCAGGCTCGTGCTCATTCCTAGTCCATATCGGCTTGCGCTATCAGCTCATTGGTGAGTCCTCATATTCTAAGGGGTGTTGACTGATTTTTAGGTTATTTTGAATTTCAATATTATTCGGGTTTGTTGGGGATGTTGTCCTATCAACCCATCGAATGTTGTAGAGTGTTTCAGACTAGTATGTCATACTCAGTTCTTGTATACATTCTATATTCCATGAGGTTATGCTATGGTTACGTTTTTGCTATGTTTTATGATTGTCTTTCCGCTTATCTAATTAAGATTAGTTGTGTGCATGAGCCATGGGTCGACTTGGGGTCCTTAGGGGCCCCTTGTCCCGGTTCTATGATCCGGGCCTCTGTTCAGGTCGTGACATCCCCCACTTAGTTTTAAATTAGAATTAAATAGTGTTTCCCATTTCCCCCCCAATTTTTCTTTTCAAATGTTGAACGACGATATGTTCTAGTTTGAGTAATTTTACAACTTTTGGATTATAGACTCAATTCTCTATGGGATTCGACCTCGACACCTGTAGGGTATATTTATTTTGAACAACGATCATGTACGCTCTTTCATAAAGATGATTGTAGTTTACGCTTTATCAAAAATGGTGTTGTTGACAGGGACTTGAGTTGTGATAAGCCAATTGATCTTGGGCAAATTTATATGCCCAAGTGACACTCAAAGGTGTCATTTTAGCCTTGTTTATCAATCAATCTTTATACATTCGCATGTGAATTTATACTAACCAACATGATTAGCGTTGTTTTGCAGGTGAAATATAATTTTGGGAAGCTAAAATGCGTGTTGGGAGAGATTGGGGTTGGACTCGGATGTTAGCAAGGGAAAAAGCATTTGAAGGCACAAATTAAAAGGGCTCTGCGATGGAGCCGTGTCACACTGCCATCGCGGATGCCTTCTGCCTGGATAGGAGTTTTTGCCAAAATCCAGTGAGGGTGCGCGTTGGGGCCGTGGCACGTTGGCCTAGCCCCGCGTTGCATGCCGTGTCACATTGGGCCTTATTACCTGGACAATCAATTTCCAGTAAGGGTCCGAGTCAGTGGTGTGTCGCGGAGGCAGTGCTCTGCGATGCACTTCGTGACACGTTACTTGTTATTCCGGGAAAAATTCCCACTAGTATAAATAGAAAACTTAGGTTCATTTTTAATTATTCTGACTTGGTGGAGCAAGAACGTGGGTTACAGGCAGTTGAGGGGATGAAATTATCAGGGTTTTTCTCTATCTCCTTCTTCTTTAACTCAATTGCTTGTATGTTTAACACTCATCTAACGATGTTTAATCCACAAATGAGTGGCTAATTCCTCTTCTTGCTGAGGTTAAGAACAATTGTATTGAAATGTAGTTATTGATCAATTGGGTTTTTCATCTTTTCTTCCATGGTTGTTCTATTGATTCTTGTTCTTACTGCATTAATGTGTGGCCAAGTTTAATGTATATCTAAAAAGTCCGGTTTCACTCGAGAGAGCAAGCAATTGGAAAGTTGTGAATCAATAGGATATGAACTTTTCTTAGTTTGGGAAAATTGAGAATCTATTTACCTTCAGGATAGAAATATACCTGAAAGTCGTAGTAGTTAATTAAGGAATTGGTTTTGTATGACTAGAACATGAATTTCGTTTAATCACAGAAATGTAGGTGGATGGTTCATGATTCTTAAGTTGGGTTAAATACGAGAGTTTTAATCCATTGGCAATAATACTTGACTAGCAACTGGAGGAAAGATTAACCAAAAATTATATCGATAATTAGTCTCTATACATGTTCATTTAGCTTCAGCATGCTCACATTCATAGTTCAGACTCACACTAGATACTCGTTTTAGACTTAGCATTCAATTAGAAATCAAAATATCAAACTCTTCTTTGCACTGTTGTCTTCATTTTTAGAGTAAGTATAGTAACACTTAAGTAGTTTGTTACCTTATCCCAGTCCCTGTGGGATCGATACTTGGCTTACTTAAGCCACTTTACTACTTGTTCGACCACGTGCACCTGAGTGTAGTTAAATACCCCAAAGCAGACGTGAACAAGTTTTTGGCGCTGTTGCCGGGGACTGGCAATTGGTGAATTTTTCTTAAGTGTAAATTTACTATATTTTTTTTTAGTGTTGACAACTTGGTCTTAGCCTGTATTTCGCAGATATAATCTCTGTTGAACACTGGCAAGAGACAAGGGGCTGGTGGACTCATATTTAGAACCTGAAAGACAATTTCATCGTCAGCAGAGAGAAGCTCTAGAGAAAAAGCTGCAGTTGCTCAGACAAACAATCATGGAGCAACAATAGAATCCACCAGTAGTAAGGGCAATGTTAGTGCCCGAGGAAATGGAAGCTAGGCCGGTTCGCGAGGTGGCAATCCCACATGCTAACAATGTCACATCTAGCATTCGCTAACCTGAGCCAGGAGGGAGGTCCGAGCTCAAACAAAACATGGTGCAATTGCTGCACACCAGCGGGCAGTTCACAGGTCTCCCTCATGAGGATCCACAGCAGCATCTCCAAAATTTTTTGGAGATAAGTGACACTTACATCCCCGCTGGAGTGTCATCAGATTATGTCAGGCTTAAATTGTTCCCATATTCACTATTGTGAGAAGCCAAGAGGTGGTTAAAAGCTGAGCCACCTAATTCTATTACTATGTGGGATGATCTTGCAAGGAAATTCTTGATACGATTTTTTCCATCCGGTAAAACAACAAGGCTTAGAAGTCAAATTCTAAGTTTTAAACAGAGAGAGGGAGAGAATCTATATCAGGCTTGGGAGAGATTCAAGTCCATGTTGCGGGATTGTCCACATCATCATCAATCCAATGATGTGCTGGTGCACACTTTTATAGAGGGCTTGGAACCCCACACAAAAATTTTGCTAGACTCAGCAGCTGGGGGACAAGCATTGGAGAAAACTTATGAGGAGCTGTATACCTTGTTAAATCGTATTTCGCAGGGAAATCCGGAGTGGAATGCTGATTCGTCAAGAGGAGGAACAAGGAAAGAAGCAGGAGTTCTAGAAGTGGATGGTTGTACATCTATTGATGCACAGATAGCGGCTTTACAGAATCAACTCAACACCCACTTCAGTAACATGACAATGAACCAAACTCAATCCCCAGTGAATGTAGTGCAACAAATTTGGTGTGAAGTGTGCGGGAGTAGTGAGCACTCAGCTGAGTGTTGTGGAGAAAATCCTGACTAGGTGAACTTTGTGGGAAATGTACAGAGGAACAACCATCAACAGTATGGCAACAGCTACAATTCCAACTGGAGGAATCACCTGAATTTCTCTTGGGGTAGCAACAACCATCAAGAGCAAAGTTCGAGTCAGGGGGCGCAGAGGAATCAAGGAGGGCAGCAGAACTATCAAGCACAATATAGAAACAACAATGCACCTCCTCCCCCACCATCACCCAGCATTGAGGAGATGTTCAAGACAATGATAGCTAACCAAGCTCAATTGCAGGCTGACTATGTGAAATTGGCAGCCGAGGTGAAGAACAACCAGTTAACTACTAAGGCACTTGAATATCAATTTGGGCAATTTGCTGGAGCCCAAAACACCAGGCCTAGAGGAGGACTTCCGAGCGACACAGATCCCAACCCCAAGCAGGTGAATATGGTGACCACAAGGAGTGGTTTGCAGCTTAAAGAGGTGGAACCAGAAAGACCACCTCAACAATCGGGAGCAGCAGAAGTTGAGAGGGAGCAAAGTGATGAGAGGGGGAAGAAAAAGGAAGCTGAATCAGAAAGAACACCACCCCCGTTCCCTCAAAGGTTAAAGAAACACAAGGAGGAGGTGTGTTTCAAGAAATTCATGGAGGTGCTGAAACCGGTACATATTAACTTACCTCTTGTTGATGTTTTGCAGGGAGTGCCGAAGTATGCAAAGTACATTAAGGACATCGTGGAGAACAAAAGTCGGTTGACTAAGTATACTATGGTGGCTCTCACGGAGGAGTGCACTTCCCGGATACAAAACCGATTGACCACAAAGCTCAAAGATCCTGGGAGCTTTACTATACAAATTACAATTGGGCAAAGTATCCGAGCTCGCGGATTATGTGATTTGGGAGCGAGCATTAATTTGATGCCGTCATCGGTATTCAAGAAGTTGGGTCTAGGGATTCCTAGACCAACAACAGTGATCTTGCAACTAGCGAATCGGTCCTTAGCCAGACCTAATGGCATTGTGGAGGATCTGCTGGTGCAAGTGGGCTCCTTTATCTTCCCGGTACATTTCGTCGTGCTGGATTTTGAGCCAGACGCGGAAGTCCCATTTATTTCGGGGCGTCCCTTCTTGGCTACTGGGAAAGCGCTGATTGATGTAGTTGAAGGGCAGCTAACCATGAGAGCACATGACAAGGTGGAAGTGTTTGATGTATACAAGGCCACCAAGCTCTCGACTGTGTACGAGGAACTCTTGGTGATCAACGTGATTGATCGAGCTGATGATGCTCAAGTAGTTGAATCACGAGAGTTAATGGGAAAACCACCGGAGCGATGTAAGCACTACTGGGGTAAGGATGGTGGTTGAGAGAAAACGTTCGTCACCCTAGAAGATGACTGAGTTGAATGACGTCGAGCCACGACGGTAAACCAGGCGCTGCACGGGAGGCAACCCGTGAAATTTTTCTTTGTAAAATATGAATAGATTTCTTTTTTTTTATTAACAACAAAATATTTAGTTTTTATTTTTATTCTTATTTTTATTTTGTGTGAATCCTATAGTTCTAACCAATTTCTTGTCATAAGATAAATTTCAGGTTGAACAGAGGGTAAACATGCAAGGAATCGCAAAGGAAAATCCGAGGTATGAAAAATAATAAAAAGTGGCAATACAGTGAGCCAGGGCGATGGCTCCGTGTCACGGAGGAGGGCCTCCGCGTTACCCTCCGTGACACGCTGAAGGTAATTCTGGAATTTTTACAAATTCCAGAACACCTACGCGATGGCTCCGTGTCACGGAGGGCATGCTCCGCGTTACCCTCCGTGACACGTTGAGGTGTATATCGCGATGGGTCACACCGGGTCGCCGGGTGACCCGCACGAAATTCCTACTTTTTAACCCTGATTCCCCCTCATTTTTCCTCATTTTTCATATCCTCCGCAACCAACATCCCAAAAACCCCTCCCCCCTCAACATGACACGGACTTAGGCCCATAATTTCATCAAGTTTTCGTCATTTCTTCGAATTCAAGGTATGTTCTTCAACTCTATCTCAATTCTTGTCGAATTTTTTCGATGTTGAACATGTGATATGAGCAAAACTTGCCCTAAGTAGAATTTAAGCTTAAATTCAATTGAATTATTATTGATTGATGTTTGGAGTAACGGTGTGATTGCTTGAACTCGATAATTGCATAGCTTAATCGAATTTTTGATAAAATCATAGCTAGGGCTTGACTTTGAGTTTGAAATGGAAAAATTGAGTTGAACTAGTGAAATTCATGCTGGGTTGTACATGTTGGGTGAGATGAGTCGATTGTGCTAACTGTTACTATGCTAAAAGACCGACGGATTCTCGGGTTAAGGAAATATTGGAAATTGCAAGAAATGGGTGAATTGTATAGGATCATGTAGTTAAAATTTTATTTTGTTATCCTTGCTAAGTGCTATGGGATAAAATGTTATCGATAGGTAAGTATTGTGGTTAGCTGTACGAAGTCTGAGTAGTACATAGAATATATACCGTCGAATTCTCCAAAGGCACTAAGCATATTTGTTATGTTTTGTTGTTTGTTTGTGTAAATAAGTACGATCTTGCCTTAATGTTGTAATTTTGGCTAAGGACTAAGTGTGGGGTAGGCTAGCTTAACCCAACCTTAGTCGAAGCTAATTTTAATTAGCTTAACATTGAACTTGTTTGTTTGGTGTGACAGGAACAATGGAAAGCAGGCAAGATAAGGGAAAAGGCGCATCAACATTTGGCGCCGAAAGAAAAAGAATCAGACTAGGCACAACAGTCCCAGCAGCACCACCGGTTCCACGCGGCCAACGTCGTCAATACGGAACCAGGTGGGTGACAGAGGAGGGGAAGAAATGGTACGCAAAGCACAAGGAGAGCAAGTACTTCCCCGAGGAACACATAATAAGGGAACCGTTGGCACAGGAGTTCCCCAGGATTGTCCATAGGATCGAGGCAGCTGGGCTGAACTTCATCTTTGAAGAGCCCAAGGAATGCAACTTGCACTTGATTCGGGAATTCTACACCTACTAGAACCCGACTCTCAGAAGTCACACCATCAAAATAAGGGGGCAAATAGTCACTTTTGAGCCCCACCACCTCAATGCTATCCTAGGGGCGCGGGACACAGACGCCCATGTGCTTCGACAGCTAAATATCACTCCACCATATGCGGACATCAGACGCACTTTGTGTGGAACCCGATCAACAGCTCGTTGGAGCAGACATAAGGAGAGGGGCTACCATCAGACCTTGCCTTACTCACAGATGAACAGGGAAGCCATGATATGGCTGAAGATTGTTTATTCCTGCCTAATCCGGGGGGTGCATATGATGGATGTAACCCGGGATCGTGTATGCTTGGTGTACGCCCTGATGAAAGGGCTGGAGATCAATGTGGGGGCGGTGATTATCTCCGCCATGAAGAGAGCCCGTTTGCATCAAGGGCACATATACGGATTTGGTGGACTAGTCACCACGTTCCTGAGGGGCCTGGATATTGAGGAAGAGGCCCTTGACTACATCCCACAGATGGTGCGGCGGGCCTTAGATGTCACTAAAACTAAGGCACCCGACACCACCCACGGGCCAGTTCTTACACTAGCTGAGCGACATGCTCGGGATGATCAGTACATGGCTCGCATGTACAGGATACAGATGCTCCAACTGTAAATAGGCGGGAGGCCGGCAACAAAAGAGGAGCTGTGGCAGCTCGAGCTAGACTACCCTTTTGGCGAAAATGCCAGGGCTCTATGCCGAGTGGGGCCAACTTTTGAAGAGCCCACGGATGATGATGTCCCCACAGATGAGGAGACACATCATGAGGACTCCGATGTGGAGTCCGATGATGACGATGGGGGTGATTCAAACATGGGAGACGCGGCAGCAGCACCTGATGAAGAAGTGGAGTATTTTGATTGATCAGGGAGTTCCGCCACCCACTTTTTGTTCTATGTCAATTTTTGTGAACATTGGGGACAATGTTCGATATAAGTGTGTGGTGGGAGTAGTTAGGTGCTGGCTGTGTTGTTGTTTATGTTTCTGTTCTGTTGTCGTGCCTGTGGAAAAATTTTGTGACCCTGTGATTGTGATGTTTTTGTTCTGTATTCTAATTAATATGAAGCTGTTGTGTGCTACTAAATGTTGCTAGCTGATTTTGTAGTGCTGCTGAATGTTGCTAGCTGATTTTGTACATATTTTTGTTTTATCGAAATGATCGATATTTTTAATTTTTTTTCAATTCTTGGGTTTCTCGGCGTTTGTTTTTGGTTCTTTTACCGAGAATGGTCCCATTGAACCGAAGTCTTAGTTAGTGACCGTTCCCTATGAAGGATGGATGACGACCGTCTTAAGGGAAATGTAGTCGTTAGGAGTAGATTTTTTTAATTTTTTTTTCAGTTATTTTCTTTTGTGGGTTGCATCCCAAAACCTGTAGTTACTTTATGGTTGCGGAATTCTGGTTGCGTGTTGTACATGATATTTGAAATACAAAGGTGATTCGTATGAAAGCGTGCAACTTTGTAAATATGTTGAGATACCTAGGCCATAGAGTCGATTCAGTGTGATTGAGGCTTAATGTTTGAATTCTTGTAATTAGCTGATTGAAGAGTCTGTGAATACGTCTTGAATTGAGCATGTGCAATAAGTGTGGGGTGAGGTTTTGTTTATTCCATGCTATTATGAAATGTCTAGAACTTGCCTGGTGTGTGTACGAAACGAAATGAAGGACGTGTATTGTAGGAAAGGATGTAGGCATTTCTTTGTTTTCAACCGAAAGTTTCTCTTTTTCATTATTGTACCCACCTTGATTGTACACCCTAGTTAGCCCGTTGAGCCTTTAGCCTATAAATTTTTTTGTCTTTTGTCAAAAATGTGTAAATCGAGCTTAACCCCTTTCTTTTCATTAGCCGTAAATTTGATCCAAAACTGTTAAGCGCTTAAGAAGAGAAAATAATGTTCCTAAAGTGTCAAAGAGTGAGAATGGTGAAAAGAAAAGAAAAGCAGAGTGATGAAAGGAAAGAAAAGGTTGAAGGTACACTTGTTATAAATAAAATATAATGAAGGTGTATGAATAATCTTCGTTATTGAGTCAAGTGTGCTTAATGAGATGGGTCAAAATAAAGACAGACTTCAAGAATGGGGGGATGAAGGAGGAAACAATGCCCATGAGTTTGATGGGATGTATTGAAAAAGCGCGTAAGGATGCTAGTCGCTATCATTAGCTAGCCAAATATTTACTAGTTCTGTAGCTTACATTACAACCCGTTAAAGTCCTACGTGATCTTACATCACACTTCCTTATATTAGTGGAGTAATACACTAAAGGCAAGCCTATGGTTCGTGGCATGATGCATGTGAATTCTTTTGGGAGAGAGAGTGAAATTGTTGCTATATGCCCCTGCATGTAATCGTTTGAGTTCATGTGATTAAAAAGGGGAAAATTCTCTTGTGTTGTGAGGGCACATTGCTTGATGAGAGATTAAATTTCGTGTCGGATATCTTGATCAGCTGATTTGCAAGAGTTTGCCGATATCGAGAGTCTATTCTTAAGTCTAGGAGGTCTTGATGTGTTGAAGGTCATTGCATTGATAGGACCATGCATGTTTTCTTGATGATTTGCTGTATTAAATAATCGGTATGAACGTAGCCTCAATTGTCGAACCAAAGTAGCCAGGATGGGGTGTAAAGTGCATGAGGTGTAAGATTGTTGTTCAGGGACGAACAAGGATTTAAGTGTGGGGTAATTGATCTTGGGCAAATTTATATGCCCAAGTGATACTCAAAGGTGTCATTTTATCCTTGTTTATCTATCAATGTTTATACATTCTCATGTGATTGATAATAAAATGTGAATTTATACTAACCAACATGATTAGTGTTGTTTTACAGGTGAAATATAATTTTGGGAAGCCAAAATGCGTGTTGGGAGAGATTGGGGTTGGACTCGGATGTTAGCAAGGGAAAAAGCATTTGAAGGCACAAATTAAAGGGGCTCCGCAATGGAGCCATGTCACGCTGCCATCGCGGATGCCTTCTGCCTGGATAGGAATTTTTGCCAAAATCCAGTGAGGGTGCACGTTGGGGCCGTGGCACGTTGGCCTAGCCCCGCGTTACACGCCGTGCCACGTTGGGCCTTATTACCTGGACCATCAATTTCCAGTAAGGGTTCGCGTCAGTGGAGTGTCATGGAGGCAGTGCTCCGCGATGCACTCCGTGACACGTTGCTTGTTATTTCGGGAAAAATTCCCACTAGTATAAATAGAACACTTAGGTTCATTTTTAATTATTCTGACTTGGTGGAGCAAGAACGTGGGTTACAGGCAGTTGAGGGGACGAAATTATCAGGGTTTTTCTCTATCTCCTTCTTCTTTAATTCAATTGCTTGTATGTTTAACACTCATCTAACGATGTTTAATCCACAAATGAGTGGCTAATTCCTCTTCTTGCTGAGGTTAAGAACAATTGTATTGAAATGTAGTTATTGATCAATTGGGTTATTCATCTTTTCTTCCATGGTTGTTCTATTGATTCTTGTTCTTACTGCATTAATGTGTGGCCAATGTTAATGTATATCTAAAAAGTCCGATTTCACTCGAGAGAGAAAGAAATTGGAAAGTTGTGAATCAATAGGATATGATCTTTTCTTAGTTTGGGAAAATTGAGAATTGATTTACCTTCAGGATAGAAATATACCTGAAAGTCGTATTAGTCAATTAAGGAATTGGTTTTGTATGGCTAGAACATGAATTTCATTTAGTCACAGAAATGTAGGTGGACGGTTCATGATTCTTAAGTTGGGTTAAATACGAGAATTTTAATCCATTGGCAATAATTCTTGACTAGCAACCGGAGGAAAGATTAACCAAAATTGTATCGATAATTAGTTTCTATACATGTTCATTTAGCCTCAGCATGCTCACATTCATAGTTCAGACTCACATTAGATACTCGTTTTAGACTTAGCATACAATTAGAAATCAAAATATCAAACTCTTCTTTGCACTGTTGTCTTCATTTTTAGAGTAAGTATAGTAACACTTAAGTAGTTTGTTACCTTATCCCAGTCCCTGTGGGATTGATACTTGGCTTACTTAAGCAACTCTACTACTTGTTCGACCACGTGCACTTGCGTGTAGTTAAATACCCCAAAGCAGACGCGAACACCAATAGTTATGTCACGCCTCAAAACTAGGGTAGGGCGTAACTGACACTCGATTCATGATTGATAGATAAGCCGACTATGTGACATCTGTAACTGTAACACTTAGGCCATCCAGGATACCTGTCATAATAACCTCAATACGGGTAAACAATCGAAATGCAATAAAGGCAATTAGTGTGCTAACCAAGCAATAATAAGCCAACGAGGCCACAAACTAAATAACAATGTACACACTAAGTCCACAAAGCCTCTAAAGAGTAAACTAACTGATGGTCAAAATAGGGCTCCAACCTACCAATACCTGCATCTCAAAACTCAAGCATAAATAACTAAGCCCTAGCTCCAGGAAGAAAGGAGCATACCAACCATCTGTTGATCTCAGGAACTGCTACTCAACTGGCCATCCTGACCTCTACCTGCACCTGCGGCATGAGCCCAGGTCCCCAAGCAAGGGGACATCAGTACAAATGAAATGTACTGGTACGTAAGGCTGAAACTGTCACCATGAGATAACAATCCTGTAATAACGGACTTAGCACATAAACATATAGAGGATAAATATAACCTGGAAATCTGCAACCTGTAATTGATAACAACTTACTATAGCATAACTGAACTCAAGATAACTGAACCAGGAATAAGGAATGGTAACAACCTGGAATCCTAGAAACTAAAACCTGATAATAACTCTATAAAGAGATGAAAATGCAATTAATAAATGCACAAGAAATACACTATAAATGTAATGCAAGAGACCAGCCAACCGTAAATCCATATATAAAATTTGTCCAGCCGGTGCACCACACCGAGGTAAAATAGAAATATCTCCAGTCAATGTAGCACACCAGGTTAAAATAAAAATATCTCCAGCCGACGTAGCACACCGGGGTAAAATAAAGAGATCCCCAGTCGGTGTACCACAACGGGGTAAAACAAAAATAAATCTTAATCACCATCATAAATGGAGATGACAGAGCTCTACAAATTATCTGAATACTGGAAACCATAAAATATGTTGATCAGTAACTATAACATGTGTAGGATCTTACCACGACCCCTAATACTACAATTATTCCATACACATGTAGGTCTTTCATTTAGCATTTAAATACATACATATGCTGTGAATGAATTTTAGGGAAGTTTCTAGAACTAGAATATCATAAAGACATGTGTAGACTCACATTCATGATTTTAAACATCTACTAGCAATTCTAACACGAGGAGCAGTGATGAATCACTTAACCTAACATTTTCTACTAACAATCTTAGCATTCATTTCGTGCTTATACTCGTTTGACTTTCATACTTTCATATCAAGAATTGTGAGCATACCTCATTCATTGCACATCATATCACATCTCGGGGTAACTTAAGAAATGGAAGACATAACTTTTGTATCTCAAACCTGTAGCTCTTTAATATACAAATTCTAGGAACCTGTTTGGGGAATGCCTTAAAATAAATCAAGACTTATAGTCGTGCTTCAGACAACGTAGGAAAAGCTCATGTGAAATATTGCAATATATGTCGAGCTTAGAAATGCTTAGCAGCATTATGAACAGTTTAGAAACTTCCAAGAAAAATAAAATCCTTTAAAACTTGAAAAAGTTAATCCAACTCTTAGAACAAATAATCAAAGATAATTGTTTAAAAGTACAATGAAGAACTTCTCTTTAACTTGAGTCACTATCTCAAAGTATTCGATCCTAATAATTTCTTAAGGAGTTAACACTTTACTGGCCTTTCATTAGCTTAACACAACTGAACATAAACAACTTTATTTATAACTCTTTTGCTAAACGCCTTTAGAAAAGGGTAAATCTTGCTAGCTATTTGCCGAAATCATCAACAATCGTAACACATATCATCAAATTTAACAACCTTTAGCTCTACTTTTCGTATTCATCTTAAATTCTTTTTCAAACAGGATTCGTCATTCTCTACCTAATTATTTACTCTCGTGTTCACTATTCTAGCAATTCTTGTACGCACTTACCTTCTTACCTAATTGCCAACCTTGTCTCTTAAACTTGTCTTGATCATATTTTAATGTCTCTCAAAGGTTCTTGAAATAAACTACGGGCCGAAGGCTTATACCTCACATATTACCTTAAAAGGTCTAACATTTGCTCTTATCTCTCCTTTGCAACTAGCGCCTCAACTTTTACACTTAGGTTAATTTCCTTACACATATACAACTTTCAAAGAACATGCGACGTGTCTACTTAAAGCCTTAATCAATTCTCGGGAGGTCTAGATAACTCAAAAGCTCTAATAAACATATAGCGGCTTTCTAAAGGCAATCCTTGCCGCTTTAGCGCGTAATTTGAATGTAATCGTAAACATATATATATTATGATTTTCTTCTAACATGTTAACATCAATATATTGTTCATAACCTTCCAATAAAAATGGTCCCATAAAAATATCAATAGTTTACCCATTCGGGTTCTATCTTCCAAGTTTAACGTATCGATTAATTAAGAAACGTATTAATTAGTCTCTTATCTTAAGGAAGAGGGATCGGTGAATCACCTCATGGCCCTAGGTACCTTAAAAAATGAATATGAGAGCGTAGGTAACTGTCATAAGGAAATTCCATTTCGTTACCCTCATTAGCACTTATTAAGTTAAAACCCGATTTCAATTATTAGGTTTGTCTGCGTGTCGTCGTCTTGCCATGCTTACAAAATTTCTTCGCAACCATAATGTGAAACAACTTTGACACCACAAATACATAACATAATGTAAAGGGCCAGCTCACAGTGCCCACGCTGAGGGGGACTTCAGACTCAATTTACAACTATGACCATGATAGAAGACAATTGCCCTCTTTGCTTCACATTCTTTCCAACTCTTTAGAAAATGCACACCTTAATACCAAGTAATCATAAAAAATTGGAGTAACCGTAATATGCTACTACAGAAGCTCAAGGACAGAGGAATTTCGGAATAATCCTCGGCATGAATTCGTGCTTGAAAATCAAGAGACAAAGAACACCTCACATACCTTTTTTTTCCGCGAGCTTTCTTATGTCGTTTCTTTCTTTTAACAACCAGAACTTTAGCCCCTTAAATTAATTTAGTTTATCACCAAGTGACAAGGCTGTTTCAAGCCAATTTATCCAGCCAAAATGTTACATCAATAGGCAGTCACAACACAAACAAATAAGGCAACACTTAGCATTTCTTATTTCAACTTGTTTCTACAACTTTGGGGGAAAATAGAGGTAGGAAATTACCTCACTTTTCTCATGAAAAACTCCCACAAATATAGAGTATATTCTCAGCAAAAAACAGCTATTCCCACCTTCAAAAACGAGCAGAAATTCAACAACAACATACCAACAACGGCAGCTCAACATAACCTCCAACTTCTAGCTTTAGCTAGGATTGTTAGACAAGTTAAGAAATTAGAAACACTTATCCTTGGCATGATAATATTTTTGGATATAATAGGAGAATTCTCCTCGAAATCACTTCCCAATAATGCAGCAATCTTGCTGCCCAAAATGCAGAAAAATAACAGCACAACAACTACAACAAGTCAACATACAAACCATAACTTTCTTCTAGTTTTCCCTAAAAAATTCATACACTTATTAGATATTTCAAAAGAGGGAAGTGACTTACTATTTCTTATGAACAATTCCTACTGAGATGGAGTATAACATTAGCTCAAAATAGTCCCAAACACGCAGCAACAACACTGCCAAAACGAAGCTACAAGGCAGCAACAACTTCACCCCAATGTTTCCTTCACTTCCATTAACTTTTGCTTGTGTTTTGATGGTGTTTTCTTGAGGGATTTCCTCTTGGTTTCTAAGGCTTTGCTACTGGAAAATAGAGAGGATTTCAGAGGGTAAGCAAGCACCTTAAACCTGAAAATTTAGAAAATGATCTCATAACCAAAAACATAAAATATAAAGGTGTTTGGGCGGTGGCCGTTTTTAGGGCGGTGGTCATGTCACTGCCCGATAGGGCTACCGTAAAACACCTATAACTTTTTATTCGAAACTCCGATTGACGAGTCGTTTGATTTTTGGAAAACTAGACTCAAAGAAATTTAATTTGATAGGTCTGGGGCTTCTAATCCATTGTATATTGGGAGATATGATCATTTAAAATTGACCCTAATTTATAAACTTTACATACTCTTTATTTTTTTCCATTCGTACACATTTCCCTTGTCATCTATGCTCAATATACAACCCGTACATCCCTTAACATAGCATACGAACATGAAATAATTTCCTAAAAATTTTCGGGGTGTAACATCCTTCCCCCCTTAGAAACATTCATCCTCGAATGTCATAACACCTTTAACTCATCCTTGTCTTCCATCATAAACATACGTTCCGTATATTCATAAACATATTCTTTCCAGTCGTTGCTTCATATCAAACTATTTTTATTTAACTCATTCTATTTACCTAACATAAGGCACACGTGCCTTAACACTACATATCGATGAACTTTTCTAACCATAAGCAAACTTATACACATGACATATAATTAACTCCAATACCACTTTCCATTCATTACCTAAGATGCAAGATCAATGTTAAATGTGAAGCTATGCTTTTACCTTTGCTTTTACCACGACCCATTATTGGCGGTCTTGATTACTAAAACTAAAGTGTAATCTAGGAAGAGAAAAAGGGACTAAGTCTTCAAGAGAAACTAAATGTCTGGACACCTAGTGCCTTGAAACACTACAAGGAGCCTTAAATAATACTGTTGACCTGGTATCCTCCACTCTATTCTACTTTTATGTCGGTACTTGAAGATGGTGAATCAGATCCTCTATCAAACCTAATACAATTGATATACCCCCTCATATTTCGCACCTTATCCTAAGCATATTGGCCAAAGAATTAAACCTGAGACTATATTCATGAGTACTCATGCTGCCGTGCTTTAGGTACAAAAATATACTAACTCGAACTCATTGAAGTTCCCGTGGTAAGCACTAATTCGTAAAGGATAGGGGATTTAGGCTCAAAATCCATAGGCACTAATCCGTAAAGGCTAGGGGATTTAGGCTCAAAATCCACAGGCACTAAAGCTCTCAGAAATATTTTCCTAGAACCTACCAATAATTTCAGCATCTGATTCTTGAAACATCACTATTTGGGTTAACATATGAAATGCTTCCCCAAAATCTCATCCCTTTGATATAGCTGAAGGTGCTGGAGGAAAAAAAACTCTACCTCCTCCTGGCTCTACTGAAACTAGGATGACATGAGTGGTTGAATCCCTTCTCATGGTATCTCTAACTAGAACTAGAGGAACTATAACACGGGGAGTAAAACACTCACTTCGAGCATATAATCTATTTCTCGGATCGATAGGAGGGGTGACTGGGACCCTTTTAAGAATCTCATAGCCATCTGCCTTACTTCAGGTGAATTCTAAAACATTAGCATGATTTATACTTCAAACAGCCCTTACATCTTTGCTTTATAGCACGATGTATTAATGAACAAAGTGAAACAACCCCTAAATGCCCTGTAGCATCCTGATTATCATTATGGTGCACAACATACTCATAAGCAAGACTCTACTAGACACGACTTGTGGACTCCCTAGGATACGACTTCACTCTGATACCAAGTTTGTCACGCCACAAAACTGGGGTAGGGCGCAACTGACACTCGATTCATGATTGATTGAGAAGCCAGCTATTTGACATCTATAACTGTAACACTTAGGCCATCTAGGCCACCTGTCACAATCAACTGAATACGGGTAAACAATCGAAATGCAATAAAGGCAATTAGTGTGCTAACCAAGCAATAATAATCTGACGAGGCCACTAACTGAATAACACTGTACACACTAAGTCCATAAAGCCTCTAAAGAGTAAACTAACTGATGGTCAAAACAGGGCTCCAACCTACCCATACCTGCATCTCAAAACTCAAGCATAAATAACTAAGCCCTAGCTCCAGGAAGAAAGGAGCATACCAACCATCTGTTGATCTCACGAATTGCTACTCAACTGGCCATCCTGACCTCTACCTGCACCTGCGGCACGGACGCAGGTCCCAAAGCAAGGGGACATCAGTACAAATGAAATGTACTGGTATGTAAGGCTGAAACTGTAACCATGAGATAACAATCCTGTAATAACTGACTTAGCACATAAACATATAGAGGATAAATATAACCTGAAACTCTGCAACCTATAATTGATGACAACTTACTATAATATAATTGAACTCAAGATAACTGAACTAGGAATAAGGAATGCTAACAACCTGGAATCCTAGAAACTAAAACATGATAATAACTCTATAAAGAGATGAAGATGCAATTAATAAATGCATAAGAAAGAAACTATAACTGTAATACAAGCGACCAGTCAACTATAAATCCATATATAAAATTCGTCCAGACGGTGTACTACACCGGGGTAAAATAAAAATATCTCCAGCTGATGTACCACACCGGGGTAAAATAAAAAGATATCCAACCGGTGTACCACACCGGGGTAAAATAAAAATATCTCCAGCCGATGTAGCACATCGAGGTAAAATAAAAATATCTCCGCCGATGTAGAACACCGGGGTAAAATAAAAAGATCTCCAGCCGGTGTACCACAATGGGGTAAAATAAAAATAAATCTTAATCACCATCATAAATGGAGCTGACAGAGCTCATACAAATTATCTAAATAACACAAACCATAAAATATGTTGATCAGTAACTATAACATGTGTAGGATCTTACCACGACTCCTAATACTACAATTATTCCATCAACATATAGGTCTTTCATTTAGCATTTAAATACATACATATGCTGTGAACGAATTCTAGGGAAGTTTCTACGACTGGAATATCATAAAGACATGTGTAGACTCACATTCATGATTTTAAACATCTACTAGCAATTCTAACACGAGGAGTAGTGATGAATAACTTAACCGAACATTTTCTATTAACAATCATAGCATTCATTTCGTGCTTATACTCGTTTGATTTTCATACTTCATATCAAGAATCGTGAGCATACATCATTCATTGCTCATGATATCACATCTCGAGGTAACTTAAGAAAAGGAAGACATAACTTTTGTATCTCAAACATGTAGCTCTTTAATATACAAATTCTAGGCAACTGTCTCGGGGCATCCTTAAAATAAATCAAGACTTATAATCGTGCTTCAGACAACATAGGAAAAGCTCACGTGAAACATTGCAATATATGTGGATCTTAGAAAAGCTTAGCAACATTATAAACAGTTTAGAAACTTCCAAGAAAAATAAAATCCTTTAAAACATGAAAACGTTAATCCAACTCTTAGAACAAATAATCAAAGATAATTGTTTAAAAGTACAATGAAGAACTTCTCTTTAACTTGAGTCACTATCTCAAAATATTCGATCCTAATTATTTCTTAAGGAGTTAACACTTTACTGGCCTTTGATTGGCTTAACACAACTGAACATAAACAACTTTATTTATAACTCTTTCGCTAAACGCCTTTAGAGCAGGGTAAATCTTGCTAGCTATTTGCCGAATTCATTAACAATCGTAACACATATCATCAAATTTAAGAAGCTTTAGCTCTACTTTTCGTATTCATCTTAAATTCTTTTCCAAATAGGATTCGTCATTCTCTACTTAATTATTTACTCTCGTGTTCACTATTCCAGCAATTCTTGTACGCACTTACCTTCTTACCTAATTGCCAACCTTGTCTCTTAAACTCGTCTTGATCAAATTTTAATGTCTCTCAAAGTTTCTTGAAATAAACTACAGGCAGAAGTCTTATACCTCACATATTACCTTAAAAGGTCTAATATTTACTCTTATCTCTCCTTTGCTACTAGCGCCTCAACTTTCAACCTTAGTTAATTTCCTTACACATATACAACTTTCAAAGAACATGCGACGTGTCTACTTAAAGCCTTAATCAATTCTTGGGAGGTCTAGATAACTCAAGAGCTCTAATAAACATATAGCGACTTTCTAAAGGGAATCCTTGCCTCTTTAGCGCGTAATTTGAATGTAATCATGAACATATATATATTATGATTTTCGTCTAACATGTTAAAATCAAGATATTGTCCATAACCCTCCAATAAAAATGGTCCCATAGAAATATCAATAGTTTACCCATTCGGGTTCTATCTTCCAAGTTTAACGTATCGGTTAATTAAGAAACGTATTAATTAGTCTCTTAGCTTAAGGAAGAGGGATCGGTGAATCACCTCATGGCCCTAGGTACCTTAAAACATGAATATGAGAGGGCAGGTAACTGTTACCCTCATTAGCCCTTATTGAGTTAAAACCCGATTTCAATTATTAGGTTTGTCTGCGCGTCGTCGTCTTGCCATGCTTACCAAATTTCTTAGCAACCATAATGTGAAACAACTTTGACACAAAAAATACATAAAATAATGTAAAGGACCAGCTCACAGTGCCCACGCCGAGGGGACTTCAGACTCAATTTACAACTATGACCATGATAGAAGGCAATTGCCCTCTCTACTTCACATCAACTCTTGAGCAAATACACACCTTAATACCAAGTAATCATAAAAAATGGGAGGAACCATAATATGCTACTATAGAAGCTCAAGTATAGGGGAATGCCGGATTAATCCCCGGCATGAATTCGTGATTGAAAATGAAGAGACAAAAAATGCCTCACTACCTTTTTCTCCGGCGAGCTTTCTTATGTCGTTTCTTTCTTTCAACAAAAAGAACTTTATTCCCTTAAATTAATTGAGTTTATCACCAAGTGACAAGTCTGTTTCAAGCCAATTTATCCAGCCAAAATGTTACATCAATAGGCAGTCACAACACAAACAAATAAGGCAACACTTAGCATTTCTTATTTCAACTTGTTTCTACAACTTTGGGGGAAAATAGAGGTAGGAAATTGCCTCACTTTTCTCATGAAAAACTCCCACAAAAATAGAGTGTATTCTCAGAAAAACACAGCTATTCCATCCTTCAAAAAACGAGCAGAAATTCAACAACAACATACCAAGAACGGCAGCTCAACCTAACCTCCAACTTCTAGCTTTAGCTAGGATTGTTAGACAAGTTAAGAAATTAGAAACACTTACCCTTGACATGAGAATATTGTTGGATATAATATGAGAATTCTCCTCCAAATCACTTCGCAATAATGCAGAAATCTTGCTGCCCAAAACGCAGCAAAATAACAGCACAACAACTACAACAAGTCAACATACAAACCATAACTTTCTTTTAGTTTTCCCTCAAAAATTCATACACATAGTCGAGATTTCAAAAGAGGGAAGTGACATACTATTTCTTAGGAACAATTCTTACTAAGATGGACTATAACATTAGCTCAAAATAGTCCCAAACACGCAGCAACAACACTGCCAAAACGAAGCTACAAGGCAGCAAAAACTTCACCCCAATGTTTCCTTCACTTCCATCAACATTTGCTTGTGTTTTGATGGTGTTTTCTTGGGGGATTAACTCTTGGTTTCTAAGGCTATGCTACTGGAAAAGAGAGAGGATTTCAGAGGGTAAGCAAGAACCTCAAACCTGCAATATTTTGAAAATGATTTCATAACCAAAAACATAAAATATAAAGGTGTTTGGGCAGTGGCCGTTTTTAGGGCGGTGGCCATGTCACTTCCCGATAATGCTACCGTAAAACACCTATAGATTTTTATTCCGAACTCCGATTAATGAGCCGTTTGATGTTCTGCAAACTAGACTCAAAGACCTTTAATTGGATAGGTCGTGGGGCTTCTAATTCATTATATATTGGGAGATATGGTCATTTAATATTGACCCTAATTTATAAACTTAACATACTTTTTGTTTTTTTACATTCGTACACATTTTCCTTGTCATCTACGATCGATATACAACCCGTACTTCCCCTAACATAGCATACGAACATCAAATAATTTCAAAAAAAATTTTGGGGTGTAACAAGTTATTTATTAATCCAAACTTATTTTGCATCTTGTTTTTGTTTTTGTTTGTTTTACTTCTTTTTTACTTCACGTTGGTGTTTTCTTTGAGTGTCTTAAGAGAAAATGTCAAGTCTAGAGTCTTGTTGAGTCTTTGATGCACTTTTTTGAATAGGTACCATCAACATTTCTTTCTTGGAATTGTGCATGAGTTTTCAAAAGAAAAGGGAGGGCATTTAAATGTGAAAATGAGCACTCTCTTGTCATGAGTTATACATTCCTTGCTTGACTTGTTGATTCATAAGCTAACTTATCATAAGTCATACTCTTAATGTGATGAAGAAAGTATGTGAACTCCTTGGATTCTGTTGCCTTGTGTGGCAAGTCTTTTAGCTTAATTCTTCTATATGAATGATTATCTCGAACTTTTCCTTTAATGTGATTCAAGGCAAAATGTTACCAGGTCGTTGAGAGGTCTAGAGGCGATGATAGGTGAGCTATGTTGGCTAGGTGCCGATGTGTTATTATTTACTTTTGGACTGGTCGAGCTTATAAGGGCCAGGTTGGTTTTATTTTTATGTCTGTTTGTACTTCCCAAACTTATGGGGCCAGGTAGGTTATATGTGTTTACTTACGTTCAGTTCTCCTTCTATGATATCTGGTATATCTGTTGATCTCTAATCTATGTCTTCCGGTTGTTCTGCCTTTCATGCTTGGTACACTATTGTACTGATTCCTTAGTCAGGGTGCTGCATTCATGCTTGTAGGTGATGATGGTCTGGTAGATCGAGTTCTTGTTGCTGATTGGAGTTCCATTTGAGTCGGTGCGCTCTAGGTCTTTCCGAGTTGCCAGCGGTCGAGTTATGGGTAGTTTAGGGCCTTGTCCCGGATAGTTGATTTCTATTGTATTTTTAGAGGCTCATAGACATTTGTTGTTGATGTAGTGTAATTGTTGTAGGCTGGGTGGGCCTTTTGTATAGACTATTTTCCTTTCCGTGGCCTGGACAACCTATTGTATATCCTGTTGGGTTGGTTAGATGAGCAAGCCTCTACTTTAATTTATGGTTACTCGGATTGTATAGTTGTTATATTGTCAAACCTCATTAGTTCTGGCCTTTGTTTTATGGTTTGGGCATCGTGTATGCTCATATGTAGGGGTGGCACCAGGTGCCCATCACTCCTCCCCGGGTTTAGGGTGTGATAGACTTGGTATCTGAGCAGTTTGTCCTAGGGAGTTTATGAGTCGTGTCTAGTAGAGTCTTATTTATGTGTGCATTGCGCAATGTACTTACAAATAGGAGGCTACAGGGAATTTAGGATTGTTACCCTTCTTACTGGATCGAAATCATGCCAGAAGTCAGATGTCATAGGAGTCAAGCCCAGCCTCACATTTCCCGACTCTTGTAGGGATGCTTGTAACTTGATAAATTATAGCCTGCTAGTGGATAGACATGGCGGCAGGTAAGATTCCTATTTTGATTATGGTTATAGTTGTGTCACGCCTTGAAATGGTGCAAGGTTTTGTTGTTTGGAGTTGTTTGTGGTAGGCTTTTCATGTGACGCTACGTCGTGCGATGTCATGCTATGAAGGTCCATGAGTTGGAGTCGTGCGTGTAATCCAACATTCGAGGACTAATTTTTTCTAAGGAAGGAAGGATGTAACACCTCAAATAATTTGAGCGATAAATACGTACCTTTGACATAGGACTAAGAGTACCTAATAAGCTAAGAAGGAAGTTTTATGAGGTATTTGAGTCACTCTATTCTCTTATTTAAGAATGGACGTCGATCAAGTTGTTGAATAAAATTCAGAAAATGTTATCACAAAATTGTCCTTCTTGAGATTCTTTGAAATTTATGTCAAATGTCTCAGCGCTTTTCTCCCAATATACAAGGATTAAGGGGGTGTATAAACTACCAAATTAAAGGTCTATGTATCTAGTTTCCGTTGCATCACACCGTTCACTAATCCGACTTTGGAGTAGAGAGATATTCGCATTTCAGCGAGACTGCGCAAGCTGGAACGTCACAAAAGGGTTGAGGTAGTGGAGGACTATTTAAATCCCTTTGGTCGGTTGTCTTTCATTGAAATTCATTTCCAGAAATTTTCTTCGTGGGAAACCTCTCTCAAAGTCTTCCTTAAGTGTTCTAAGTATTCTTAAGGTAGGAAGCCATGGTTTAACATGATTTTCATGTCGGGAAGTCAAAAGCTTGGTGTAGTCCGTGGTTTTGTGTCTTTTTTGGGCTGTGGGTGACTATTTTGTGGTGAAGGTGTTGGTAAGCCTTCTTTATTTTGTTCTCCTTAGTTTTTAAGGTTGGTTATTGGTGTGTTAATGCTAGTAGATTGTTCTCTCAGAGTTTCTACCGTCGAATTCCTATGAATCTTCTCAGGTAAGCTTCATTTGTCTTGTTTTGTTGTTGAGTTGTGTTGGATGCGTTTTGGAAGAATTTTGGAATTCCTTTAGGCAGTAGGTTCGTGTATTGAAGCCTCAAGTTCATCTTGGCCTGAAGCTAAGGTATGTTAGGTTTGTCCCTCCCTTTGTTGGAATGAATTCCGTAGCCGTTGTCATCGCTATTCACGTGTGTGTTGGCTGTTTTGTGATGCTTTGTGTTATATTGTTAATTGAATCTTCCTCTACTGTTTATATGGTGATAAAGGTGTGTATAAGGTTCTTGTTTGGTTTGTGGCTCAGGCTTGAGTGTGGAGAATCGTAATCATGGCAAATTCTTAAGATCTTGTCAAGAGGCGTGTGGTTCTTGTCGCAAGTTGTGGGCGTTAGTGTGAATAAGATTAGGTGATGATATTGACAGGTGACTTAGGGATTAGAGTGCTTTTGGTCAATAGTTGCGATGATCTTTTATTATATTAGAATCAGTGATCATGTCGACTGTGTTGATGGCACGTGACGGTCGTGGTGGCACTTGGGATGATTTGTCCGTGTCCCTTGATATTATGGTAAGTAGAGTGTCTTGTGGCCTGTTTGTAAAGCTTTGGGATAGGATCATTAGGATGGTAGTCCTTAGCTCAGTTAGTGGCTCGTCGGTGGATGGCTAGACGTGAAAGAATACTACTATGTTTTAATACTCAGGTTGTGGTGTTTGAGAGCCGATTGTGGGCTATTTTAGCATTTATTATTATTATTGTTAATTTTGTGTGTGTGTGTTGTGTTTGAGGCCTCGTGGTTTATGGATACCCAACGTACGATAGTGTTTTCGGCTGAGGGGATGAGTCCAAGGAGTGAAATAATCTATGGGGTGGAGAATGATGCCCTCCATAGTGCCCAGTTGAGACATGATTCGAGAGTGGTCCAACATGTATGAGCTTTCCGGGGATCGCAATTGGTTCTCCCTGATGGATTGAGATCCGCTAACTATATATAGCCGAGAGAGAGAGTCCGACAGTGCTTGATCGATGATGTTCACTGACTGGTGTTTAATTTTGATTTGCTTGGCATCAAATTGTTGTTGTTGTTTGTGTTATCTATTATCTTATAGCAGTGGATGCTAGATATTGGCTGGTGTTAGATGGAGGTCATTGAGAGGTGTAGATGATGATAGGTGAGATATGTTTGCTAGGTGTTGCTGTGTTATTATTTATTTTTGGACTTGTCGGGCTTATGGGGGCCAGGTAGGTTATGTTTGTATATTTGTTTCTACTTGCCAGACTTATGGGGCTAGGTAGATTTTATATGTTTACTTACGTTGAGTTCTCCTTCTATGATATTTGGTATATCTATTGATCTCTAATTTATGTCTTCCAATTGTTTCTGCCTTTCATGCTCGGTACACTATTGTACTGACGCCCTAGTCGGGGCGCTGCATTCATGCCTATAGGTGATGGTGGGCTAGTAGATTGAGTTCTTGTTGCTGAGTAGAGTTCCAGCTAAGTCGGTACAGTCCAGGTCTTTCGAAGTTGGAGGTCAAGTTATGGGTAGTTCGGGCCCTGTCCCGGACAGTTGATTTCTATTGTATTTTTAGAGTCTCGTAGACATTTATTGTGGGTGTAGTGCAATTGTCGTAGGATGGGTGGACATTATTGTATGGACTGTTTTCCTTTCCATGTCCTGGACGGCCTATTGTAAATCATTTTGGGTTGGGCAGGTGAGCCAGCCTCTGCTATAGTTTGTGGTTACTCGGATTGTATAGTTGTTATGTTGTCGAACCTCATCAGTTTTGCCCCTTTGTTTTAGTTTTTGGCCATCATGTATGCTCATATCAAGGGTGGCACAGGTGTCAGTCACACCTCCTTGAGTTAGGGCTGTGACAAGATGGGGTCGTACTTATATCATGATCTTACGCTTTCTTTTGGTAGTCACTTCGCCCAAAATGACCTCCTTGAACATCAATCTTTGCTAGCCAATGTTTGAGCCTTAGACCCTTTCTTGGAAATAATATTACAAGCCTAATGACCTTTTTTAATCCTCTTCTTTGGCACCCATCCTCCCTAATTGCTAGTGATGAAAGAATGAAAAATGAGGCTTAAAGCACAAGAAATGGGGAGCGATAAGGAAACGAATGTGAAATAAGGCAAAAGCCTAAGCTTGGAGGGTTTGTAAAGGGAGGGAGATGCAAGGGAGCTTCAGTGTGAGATGGCACCAAAATGGTGATGAAATGATGGGTTGAGAAACCTCAAGTCATCAAAAGAGAAAGAATGGTTAAAAGAGGCTATCTCTTGTTTCGATTAGGCTAAATGTGAAATTCATAGTTGATATAAGGGTGGCTCTTGCTTAACAAAAGATGAAGATGATGAACAAGGAGAGATAAGGTGAAGATATTTCAATAGTGTGATGGAATGTTAAACTCGTTCACAAAAAGAAATTAGGAAGGCTCTAGTCACTAAAGCTAAACATTTTTCCTACCCTAACCCCTAACCTTGATGATACCCCATAAGTCCTTAGTGATTTTGAGTGTGGCAAGTCTACATTGGTGGCGAGTTACATGAAGGGAAAGCATATGGGTCAATTTGCCTGCACTTGAATTTCTTTGTGAGATAGTGTATTTTCCTTATCTTATAATCCCTATATGTGAAACCCATCAGTCAATACTCACAAATAGCCCACTAATCACATTCCTCCACTTCATTTTCATGAGTGGAGGAATCACAATAACAGTATGTCTACTGCTAGCAACAAAAATAGGGCAAAGAATTTTCACTTACTTGATAAGTTCTTGAAGGATTCTTGCTTACTTTCGGTTTGTACTAGAAATTCAAGCAAATCGTGCAAATTTATTGCACAATTTCAATCTCAATTGGGATGCGAGTGAGTTACGGGTGAGTGGAGAGTGATAGGAGTTGATCATGGGTTTAGGTAGGAAATTTTGGACAAAATTTTTCATTTTAAATAGGTTTTGAGAAGATTTAAAAATCCAGGTCGAGCCGGGTTAGCTAGTATTTGTCATTTTTTTGGCCTGCCACCAGTAGTAGGTCATACCTACAACTCGTCCCTTTAATCATCTCTAAGCTGCAGCATCCTAGATGATGCGAAGAACCTCTCCAGAAAGACATGTTTCAGCTCCCTCCAATTGGTGATGGAGTATTTTGGCAGCTCTGACAATAATATTGTAGCCTCACCAACTAGAGAGAATAGAAAGAGCCTCAGCCTGATAGCATCACGGCTCACTCGTAGAAACCCATATGCCTTGAAAATCCCCCCAAAGTTCATCAAATGAAGCTTTTCTTCATCAGTTGCATTACCACTAAACACTCCCTTCAGTTGAGCAGCTGAATCACTGTGCTAGTGATATCGAATTTTTCCCCTGCAGGCAAAAGTGGGGTAACAATAGCTCTCGTTGACCCATCTTCATCAATATCTGGATCCCCGTCGTCATCAAAGTGAGGAGCATATCTATGGAACTGGTGTGCAAACTGCCTCTTTTTCCCCTTCTGTGATGGCCAGCATTGCTTACCTTTTCCTGGGCATCATCTTCCTCATAAAGAGTAGTTTGTCATGCTAATTTTGCTTGGTGAGCCTCATTATCTTGGAGAGCTTCAGCCATTAATCTAGCCTCCATCTATTCAAGGGTCTCCACAATGGCCAACCATCACAGTGTTCTTTCGAGTTCTTACTCAATTGGCACTAGCGGGTTTCTGCTCCTCCAAGTACTCATCATTCACCAAGTGGTAACCAGCTTTAAGAAAAAAGAAAAGAAAATGTACATGAGGAAATAAAGACTAAAAGTTAAATAAAATAAATTAATTTAATCCAAAATTGTATTCCTCAGCAATGGCTCCATTCCTGATAATGCTCAAATTACACCTCTGAAGAAGTATAATGCGGACATTGTCAATAAAGAATCCAACTAATATTTGGATCAATTCCATAGGGAATATGATCAAGATATAGACTAATGCTCGTATTTAGGCTTTTAGTTAGGTTACTTCCTAGAGGGGAGTTTTAATACAAATAATCAGCTGAAAATGTGGAAATGTTGTTGTTATCGAAGTTATAAAATGAACTAGGAAAGTGTTCCCTAATCACGTCCAAAATATACTCCTCGTAGGAAGGGTATACACGATTGAAGTATCAAAACGAGTAACCCGACGGGTGTCGGGGTCAAAGCCCACAAGGACTAGTGAGTGATAATTATATGTGTCAGTTGACAAATTGAACATAGCTTGCAACACATAGAATCAATATAAAAACAAATAAGTTGGGGGAGATTGGAATTTGTAGTAGGTTATAATTGCTAATTTGATTGCAAATAATATCAAAATCACCAAGGTTGTTGACAAAAATGTGAAATACTAGAGGTGTGGTGTAGATGATATACTAACTAGATAGGGACATACTAGATCATATCATAAGTTCAATTAGTGTAAATAATCTCGGGGAAATAGGTAATTACATCTTTTTAGCACTATAAACACCTCTTACTAGAGTTTCATCAAACCTCTAGCCATTATTAGCTCAACCCGATCATATTTGGATTAGTAGCTGCACTAATTTCTAGCTATTAGCTACTAATTAGGAGTGAGAATGCAATTTTGTCTATTTCTAGCCCAAATTCACAATCTATCATCCATAACCACTATTAAATTCTCTTCCAATAGTTAATTATTCTTATACAAGCAACAATCAAGTAAGAACAAGTAGACCCACAACATAATCAATGAACCTTCCATTATAGATTGAAGAGAATCGATTAGATTTACACTTATTTAAACAATATGGAGATGAATCTAGCAATACCCACTCTAATTAAGTATTCATCATCACATACCTCTAGTTAATGATTTAGCTACTCATGATTAAGAAATTCAAAACAACATTTAGCAATAAATTCATTGAGTTCAATAACAAGAGTAGTAAAATGAAGTTCACAAGTAGTCTTCAACAATGGTTGTATCTTGCTATTAAGAAGAAGAAGAAGAAGAGAATAGTACTTTGCAAATTCTACAAATCAAATTCTCCTTTTCTCTTCCAAAAGAATGTTCTAAAGCTAAGAAAGGCAAAAGATGATATGATATGCTCAGTACACAATACTTTCTCTAGAGTTTACATCCAAGTAAATAGGGCATCTTCTCTCTCTTTTTCCGTGCTTGAAATTTTTTCCCTTGAGCAGCATTCTGGAATCGGCGGGATGACCAGCGGTTCAGTAGTTGCAATTCACAAACTTCCAGCTACATTATCTGCTAATTAAATGCATTCCAGTAGTCACCGGTGGTTCCATCAGCGTTTCATCGATTTGCATTCGTGCACCGCAGATCATTCCTTTCAATCCAGAAAGCCACGTGCCATTCGGTGGCTGAACCGGCGAGTAGCTTTTGGCAACCCGCGTTTTGCTGGTGGATTTTTAACCAGAGGTAGTGGGAATCAGCTCTTGATCGGTGTTTCACCCATCTTCTTTGGCAGAACGCCAAATTTCAACCCACTTCTTTCTTGTTTCTCCATTTCTTGCTCTTTTCTTCAAATTAGGCAACTACACACAAGAAAAGCAAAAAATACATAAAATCTACATAAACAACTCAAAAACTAAATAAAACTCAGGCTTTAGAGCCTAATGAGTTGGTGAATTTACCAAATCATCAAACCCCCAAACATGAACCATTGCTTATCCTCAAGTAATGCAATTCTTAGCAGTAGAAAAACATGCCACTCCTCACAAGTTTAAACATCATTAACCACTTATCTATCACAACCCAAAAATGCTCACCAGTCTCATCAGAAAAGAGAAGAAAATTCCCCTAAAAACCAAAACAATGAAGATATTTCAAGAGGCTACCACCTTTCACAAACATGGCTCACAAGAGGATTCATTTTGTAAGACAAGGGCATTGTTTATCCATGAAATACACATAGAATCTCAAGGCATAATTAGTGCACATTCAAAACTTGCCTTAGAGTTTACACTTCTCATACCCTATCCACACATTAACTCTAAATGCACTTATGTTCTCAAAAAGGGATGATGCCACTCACAGAAAGGAGAATCCCTATTTTTTTGTCATATAATCATTAAATACAGACAAGGGATTGTTTGGAAGAGATAATCATGCTCACTCTTCCAAAAGAAATCTTCATGCACACAACTTAACCCATAGGCTTGCCCTTCATGTACTTCGCCAGTAATGTAGAGCGGATGAACTGAGAATCATTTAGGACTTACGGGTTATTATGTTGGCTCGGGTTAAGGGTAGGATGAAAATTTAGCTTTAGTGACAAGATCCTCCCTAATGCCTTTTTGAACAGACCTCCCATCAACTCTTTCCAATCACTTCACTTTATTTCTCCTATTTCATCGTTTCTGACTTTCATTTCTCAATGACACTCCTTATAACCTCTTTGGCTCTCACAATTAGCCTTATCTACACAAGAGGAAACACCAGCTCATAAGAATTATTTTTCTCTTTTCGATTTATCATTTTATGCATTTTGACACAATGTGGAGCTACCTCAAATTGAAATTCTCACGTTCCTCTTGCACACCCCCAAACTTGGGCTTTTGCTTCATTTTTCATTTTTTTCTTATCACTCCCTTTTTCTTAGTCTTGGAACCTCATCTTATCATTATCTTATCACTTGCAATTAGGGAGGGCGGGTGCCAAAAGAGAACTATTAAGAATAGTATTAAGGCTTGTAATGTTATTGCCAAAGAAGGGTCTAAAGCTCAACGTTGGCTGACATAGATCAATATTCAAGGAGGGTATATGTGTGAAGTGCATAAATAAAGGAAATCCTAAAATCATGTTCTAAGTGCAACTACATCTAGGATTTCGCCTTGAGTCACACATAGGACAAGTTCTATACAAGAAGTCAAGCATGAGACTCATTAAATATTCCTCACCACACAAGGCATCACCCTTAAAGGGTCCACAAGAGTAATTTTTATCACAAGATTTCTAGTCAAGACATCAAAGCAAGAAAACTCATAAGTCAAGCAAAGAATTTAAAAAGTATCACAAAGAGTGCTATGCTCTAGCTTCAAACATCTGCTCATTATCTTTCATTTTCATGCCCCCATTTTAAAATTCCATTTCAAAAATTTTTCTAGTGGTGCCATTCAAAACAGCTTCATAAAAAGACTCAAAAGCAACATGGTATTTTCCCTTAAGATAGTCGCCACACAGTCTATCATTGGGGAGTGCCAACCTATTCAACAACAAAAAGAATAGGAAAACCAAAAAACGTGCTCCTCGGGAAAGAACCGTGGTACGAAGAAAACCCTTGGAGTTTATTTACTATCCTACATTTACAAAGGCGAACAAGTAAAGGACTTGGGTCCTGAGGAAGTAAACAATTCAAGTCAAGGACCCCACTATTATCCTTATACCAAAAAAACTTTTGCAAATTTCACGACATACATCCCACCCACTTAAACCCAGATACCGCCCCCAATGTAGCAAAAATGACAGATAATAAGGTGAAGGGGGTTTCCTGATTGAATTAGTGGTCGGGCCGGGTATGTGAGGCTGCATCTAATTGTCACAAAACTATTTCTTTGACAGTTGGTCGCAGTGGATCAGGTGGGATTTCCAGTGGTTTCCCGGGTTCTGGCACCACCCATTTGTCCAGCAGAATCTAAATCTCATAATAAGAAGTTGTAGCCACTCCGCCAGGTGCCCAGGATAGATCTACATCATACACTGAGAGAATTGGAGGTGGTGGTGGTCGGCTATGATATAAATCCTTATCTGATACTATTTCTGACGTGGTGTCATAACCCACCCACCAATCGTCCGCTGGACTTCTGGGTGCCTTAAGCTACATGAGCATCGCTGCAAGTTTAGGAGGGCTTGAGTTGTTGGTAGATGTAGGTTTACTGAGTACAACCACCTCATTTCTGAAGAAAATAACCTCGATCTCAAGGAACTCAACTGTGGAGCATAGGCGCTTCAACTTATCCTTTGCAGGTTGCACGACTTTCTTGATGGTTGTTTATATCATAGATGGGATAGTATTAGCTAGCTTCACAAGCTGGCTCTCATGTACTTGGGACCTTTGTGCTATTTTGAGCAAATCCGGAGGTTTTGGGGTGGGGTCAACAGCTAGATGGAATTGAGCAGTCGATGTGGTAGAAGACACCGAAGGCAATGGTGAAGTCTTGCTTGTTGTACACTTTGCTCGATTCATAGCTGGAGCATCTTTGTTAGTTTTAGTAGCCAATGTAATCATAGCTTCATCCCGAAAAGTACTATCAAATTGTCAGAATAAAGGACATGTAGCCCGCACACATAACATACTCATGAGGCTAGGAAATGGCAACACCGTGGCCTTCTGCTTGGCTCTTCATTTGAATTGATCGGCAATGAGCTCCCCCACATTGATGTGCACATGATCCATGATGCATGCTACCTTCAATTGGGACTTATGTTGTGTTTTGAGAAGGCATTAACCGTGAACAAACAAAATCTAAACACATGCTTCAAACTTTAAGTCACAACGATGAATCAGATCTCTGGAGATGGCCCATTGTGGTGGGCCAAGTGCAATCATGTTGGATACCCATTGGAAATGATTCCCTTTATATTCCAACTTCTTGTGAAATATTGAGTGTGATTGGATTGGATCCATCAAATAAAGCGAATTGATTGCCTTGGGAGTTATGGGTACCTCTAGCCCCCACACCCAAACTGATGGTAGACATGGTAATGTATCTATGCGGCCCTTCTTTTTGAGGAGTTGTTGCCTTACCCCATATGAATCATAGAATTCCCACACTAATTCATGAAAATATGGGTCAACAGGTATGGTGAATGGACCCCAATCACCCATCCCAATCTGGTCGTAGATATTTGGGAAGGCATTTTTGAAGGAGTCTACTTCAAATTGGGCTTCTGCATGGATGGATCGCTTCTCCTTGAAAGCCACATAATACTCATCCATTCTTTCCAACCCAAACTTAGCTTTTATATTGTTGGTGTGTATTGATGTTTGGCCTTGGTGAGATTGCGGAGAAACAGACATGATGCTTCATAATAAGGTTAGAGTCGTGCACATATTTTGAAACTCATGTCAAGAAAAAAAGATTCAGGTTCAATAATTTCAGCCTTGCAGTGACATTGGTGAATTATCGACTAAATGCTGATGTAGATTCGCGAAGCGCAAATGAGTCAACGATGTGAAGTAGTGACCTGGGAGAACATCATACTATCAGCAACATACCGATGAAACGCCGATCTGGATCCGAGAAGCGGCGATATACTGCAGATTGATGCCAACATAAAATATTAGGCAGGTCAATATGCAAGACAACTGGAGATTCCCGAAACACACCCGGCCAGCCGGTGGTCGACCTATAATTAACCTACAGGCCACCACCATATAGATGTACACAAATCATAACCTAACCCACCAAAAAAACAAGTAGCTATAAAGAAAGGTGTCAAGCTATCTATCATTAGGCAATTTGAGAGGGTGTTCCACTCATACTACACCACAACACCATGTGACACCCACATGAAAACCAAAAAATATCCATCTAAGAAACAAAATATCATCAATAGCTTGATACCATAGAGAGTGAGTGAAAAAGACCATACCAATTAGGGGAATAGCCACAACCGACAACCTCTGCTTACCGCGGGTATGTTGAGATTACAATGGAATGATAGAGATGGGTGAGTGAAAGTGGATGGAGGTATTTAAACTGGAAAAAAGAGGAATTTAATTTGGTGAGAGATGGTGGTCATTAATGGAGGGTAGGTGGGAAAGTGGGTTGTTTAGGGAAATGAATAGATGGTGGGAAAGAGATGAATGAAAAGTGGGGGAGGGAGAAAGGTTAGTCAAAGTTCATAAAAATAGAAAATATTTCATCTTGGATGCATCGGCGATCGCCGAAAGGGACCGGCAATTCACTAATGGAACCTCCGCTAACATTACCTTTTTGGGCTCCTGGAAACCAGATCGACGGTCAACCAGCATTTCAAGGAATGGATCTGGCTTTCGTCAATTTAGAAATCGATGACAGGGTTACTCCCAGGCAAATTGGTTGACATCGGCAACTAACTGACGGTTTGCTCTTTGAAGTGGCGCTTCGCTGGATGGTTTGCTGACTTTCCTTAAATCCTTCAGTGCGTTGGACATAGACAGAAACCCTCTGGCGGTTCACAGAATGCTGCCTATGGTTTGCTGGTCTAGCATCGGCCAGCCCTGTCCTTGCTTTTCTCGAAGTTCACTAACCATACCTAGAAAAATCAAAAACCAACAATACATAAGAAGAGTTAGAAAAATAGAAATCCTTGGGTTGCTTCCCAAGAAGAAAATTAGTTAACGTCATGGCACAAAGAATGTCTCTCAGGGCCTACGGTTCATCTAAATATACAACCTCTATTCGGCCAACCTCTTCCAACACCCCCAAATATCTTTTAACTTGTTGACCATTCACTTTGAACTTGCTCCCATTCTCTCCTTGGAGTTCTATGGCACCATTCTCATAAAACTGAGATACCTTAAAAGGACCTGACCATTTGGACTTTAATTTCCCGAGGAATAGACGTAGTTGTGAATTGAACAACAACACCTAGTCCCTTGGAGAAAAACTATGCTGCAACACTTTTTGGTCAAGATAAAGTTTCATTCTGGCTTTGTAGATAGCTGCATTCTCATATGCCTCATTCTGATTTTTTCCAACTCATGTAGATTATGGACTCGACCTTGGATAACTCTTTCCCAATCAAGATTTAAACTTTTCAATGCCCACAAAGCTTTGTATTCTAAAACAACAGGCAGGTGACATGATTTTCCAAACACTAGATGATAAGGAGACATTCCAATCGATGTTTTAAATGCAGTCTGATATGCCCACAAAGCATCATTTAACTTTTGCAACTAATCGGTTTTGTTAACATGACTGTTTTAGTCAAGATGGATTTTATTTCCTGATTTGAAACATCCACTTGTCTGTTGTTTTGCGGGTGATAAGTGGTGGTCACTTTGTGCTTCACACCATATTTAGCTAGCAATGTACCAAATACTCGGTTGCAAAAATGAGAACCTCCATCGCTAATGATGGCTCTAGGAGTACCGAACTGCAAGAAGATATGTTTGTTCAAAAAGGTTGTTACGCTCCTCCATTCATTATTTGGTAGTGCAACAGCTTCCACCCATTTGGAGACATAATCAGCTGCTACCAAGATGTATGTGATTCATAAGAGCTTATAAAAGGGCCCATGAAGTCGATTCCCCATAATCGAACAACTCGACCTGTAATATCGATGTTAGTGAAAGTTCTTGCCGTCTAAAAATACTCCCTGTCATTTGACATCAATCACATCGCTTTACAAAGTCATCGGCATCTTGATGTAATGTAGTCCAATAAAACCAACCCTATAACACCTTCGCTGCTATTCGCGCACTCCCATAATGACCTCCAATAGGTGAAGAATAACAAGCCTCTAGAATTAGGACCATATCTACTTTTGGAACACACCGACATATTAAACCATCTGCACAACTTCGGAAGAGGTAAGGTTCATCAAAAAAAAATTTCGGACATCATGCATGAATTTCATCTTTTGCTGAAAGTTCAAGCCTTCGGATACAATGTTGCTGGCAAGATAATTAGCAAAATCGGCAAACCACAGTGTTAGATCATAGGTTGTGGCTAGAATAAGCTCATCGAAAAAGACATCGTTAATCTTTTCATATGGTCCTGGTTGCCCACTTGTCTCTAGGCGTGATAGTTGGTCAGCCACTTGATTCTCACATCCCTTATGATCCTTCATCTCAAAGTCAAATTCCTGAAACAACAAAACCCACCTGATCAATCTTGGCTTAGCATCTTACTGGACCATTAGATACCTAAGCACTGCATGGTCTGTGTGCACCACTACTTTCATTCCTAACGAATATGCCTGGAACTTTTCAATTGCAAATACAACAGTGAGTAGCTCTTTCTCTGTTACTGTGTCATTTATTTATGCATCGTTCAGGGCTTTATAGCATAGTAGATGGGTTGAATATCTTCTCTCTCCGATGACCAAGAACTTCTCCTAATGCCACCTCATTTGCATCGCACATGAGCTCAAAGGGTTTTGACCAATCAGGTGCTATAATGATTGGAGAGGAAATCAACCTTTCCTTCAACTCCACAAAAGCCTTCAAACACTCTTCATCTAAATTGAACTTTGCTTCTTTCTCTAGTAGCCGAAATAGAGGATGAGCTATCTTAGAGAAGCCTTTAATAAATCGGCAGTAGAAACCCTCACATTTGAGGAAACTCCTAACGCCCTTCACGGTGCACGGTGGAGGTAACTGAGCAATAGCGTCCACTTTGTCTTCATCCATTTAAATCCCTTTTTCCAAAATTTTGTGTCCCAACACAATCATTTCTTTTACCATAAAATGACATTTTTCCCAATTAAGGACCAAATTTGTTTCAGTACATCTCTTTAATACCTCGTCTAAATATGTTAAACAGTCATGAAATGAGTCCCCCATAATTGAAAAGTCATCTATGAAGACTTCCATATTATCTTCCACCATATCAAAGAAGATGGACATCATGCATCATTGGAAAGTTGTAGGGGTATTCAAAGACTAGAAGGCATCCTCCTGAATGCGCAAGTGCCATAGGGACATGTAAACATGGTTTTTCCTTTATCCTCAGGTGCAATTTAAATTTGATTGTATCCTGAGTATCCATCCAAGAAACAATAGTACTCCTTACAGGCCAACTAGTCTATCATTTGGTCAATGAATGGCTCTGGGAAATGATCCTTCTTTGTTCTAGAGTTGAACTTACGGTAATCCATGCAAAATCTCCATTTAGTGATTAAGCGAGAAGCTATTAATTCATTCTTTTCATTCGGAACAACCGTGATGCCTCCTTTCTTTAGCACACGCTGCACTGAGCTTACCCAACTACTGTCTGCGATAGGATATACCACACCTGCATCTAGCCATTTAATAATCTCCTTTTCACCACCTCTTGCATAGGTGGGTTCAACCGCCTTTGATGCTCAACTGATGGGTTGCAATTTTCTTGAAGATTAATTTTGTGAGTATAGATCCCCAAAGGAACACCAATGATATCAGCTATTGACCATCATATAGCTCAAATATTCCTCTTCAACAATAATGAGTTTATCTACATGCAAAGGGGTGAGCTTTGCTGAAATGATAACCAGAAGCATTGCATTCTCCTTACACACATTACCAACCTCCTCGAGTTCTTCACCTTTTATAAAGACATCGATAATTAGTGCACCAACAACCTCTTCCTCCATGTCCCACTCAAATAAATCATCGTCCACAATGGCCTGAGTTGGGGACGTGTTGTTTTTTGTTGTTTTAGCAGCCACCTAAGATGCTAACTCGTTCATCCTGTCCTCCAGTTGTTGAATTATTACATCGTGACTCTTCATAGTGGTTTTAAGGTCCACTAGTTACTCCGCAAATCCTGAATTCCCTCTTCAATTGAAATGACCTTTTCAAGTACCATTTCGAGAGTACTTTCCATATGGGGTGGGACTGACTCATTACTCTTTTGTCTATTCATATCAACTGATCAAACATTGTTCCGACCTTTATTTCCATGATAAGCATACTCATAGAAAGGGTTGTCTTGGTGGTATATTGAATGAAAACCCTTCATATAGTGCGTCAACAACTCCATCTGCTTCATCATGACAAGCAACATTGCGTTTTTCTTCCCTCTCTATGCCACATCTTGTCTACTAGCTTGATGGTCTCCACACAAGGCACCCCCTTAGGGTGTCATGACCATCCTCTAAAGTTGCTGATGAGCCACATAGTGATAGGTTAGTAGCAACAACTGTGGTGTGCAACTAATTCAAGTAAACAATCAGCAACAAAATATCAACCGCTAGTCCCCGGCAATGGCACCATTTTTGATAACGTCCAAAATATACTCCACATAGGAAGGTTATACACGGTCAAAGTATAAAAATAAGTGACCCGATGGGTGTCAGAGTCGAATCCCATAGGGACTAGTGAGTGATAATTACAAGTGCCAATTGATAAATTGAAGTTAACTTTCACCACTTAGAATCAACATAAAAATAGATAAGTTGGGGGAGATTGGAACTTTTAGTAGATTATAATTGCTAATTTGGTTGCCTATAATAGAAAAATCACAAAGGTTGTTGACAAGAATATGAAAGACTAGAGGTGTGGTGTAGATGATATGCTAACTAGATAGGGACATGCTAGATCATCTCATAACTTCAATTAGTGTAAATAATCTTGGGGAAATAGGTAATTACGTCTTTTCAGCTTTATAAACACCCCTTACTAGAGTTTTATCAAACCTCTAGCCACTATTTTCTCAACCCAATCAGATTTGGATTAGTAGCTGCACTAATTTCTAGCTATTAGCTACTAATTAGTAGTGAGAATGTAATTTTGTCTATTTCTAGCCCAATTTCACAGTCTAACTATCCATAACCACCATTAAATTCTCTTCCAATACTTAATTATTCTTTTACAAGCAACAATCAAGTGAGAACAAGTAGACCCACATCATAATAAATGGACCATCCATTACACATTGAAGAGAATCTAACAATATACACTTATTTAAATAATATAGAGATGACTCTAGCAATACCCACTCTAATTAAGTATTCATTATCACACACCTATAGTTAATGATTTAGCTACTTATGATTAAGAAATTCAAAAGCACGTTTAACAATAAACTCATTGAATTCAATAATAAGAGTAGTAAAATCAAGTTTACAAGTAGTCTTCAATAATGGTTGTACCTTGCTATTAAGAAGTAGAAGAAGAGAATAGTACTTCGCAAATTCTACCTATCAAATTCTCCTTTTCTCTTCCAAAGGAATTTTCTAAAGCTAAGAAAGAAAAAAGATGATACCATATGCTCTTATCTGATATGCTCAGTACACAATACTTTCTCTAAAATTTATATCCAAGGAAATAGGGCATCTTCTCTCTCTTTTTCCGTGCTGGACAATTTGCCCCTAAGCAGTATTTTGGAATCGGCAGGATAACCGATGGTTCACCGATTTCAATTCACAGAGTGCCGACTACATTATCTACTCCTTCAATGCATTCTAGTATACACTGGCGGTTCCGTCGGCATTTCACTGATCTCCATCTATGCACCGCCGATTATTTTCCTTTAAATTCAACAAGTCAAGTGTCATTCGGTAGCTGAACCGGCGAGTCACTATTGGCAACCTATGTTTCACTGGTGGTTTGTTTCCCAGAGGCAGTGGGAATCGGCTCTTGATCAGCATTTCGCCGATCTTCTTCGGCGGAACGCGGAATTTCAACCCACTTCTTCTTTTTGCTCCATTTCTTACTCTTTTCTTCACACTAGGCATCTGCACACAACAAAAGAAAAAAGGTAATAAATCCTACCTAAACAACACAAAAAGTAGGCAAAACTCAAGCTCAAGAGCCTAATGAGTTGGTGAATTTACCAACGCATCATTCCCCATGGCTCTTAACTAGGTCAGATTATTACACTCGTGATCTATCCCAATACTTAGCCCGTAGAACTGATAAACTATGATCATCCAAATGACTAATTCATCCCCATTAGATGACTCTTCTCGATCACTAGCTAGGTCTCATGAGCGATTTCACTTTAACTTTTATCAATAGTTCAAAGTTAACTTTCTTGTGACCGCAGCTCATGTTATTCAATGAAACTTAATTTCAAGGCTTTGTTGTTCTTCTCTTTTCCTAGTCTCTATTCTCAAGGATCAAGGAATAAGAGAATTTAGGCTAGTCCTAATGTTTCCCACTGTTTGAAAACATTAATCATTAAGAAAAGAACAATGTAGGCATTCGTATTGGTTTAGAATCACTCTATGTTTATCCTAGTTTATTATTCCATGATGGTTCCTGCAATACTTGTTATAGAGGGTTTAGCTATTTATGATTACAAGAAAGAAATCACAATTCATAGAAGAAAACATAATTAAACACTTAAAATATTGGTAGAAGAAAAACCCAGTGATCAATTGCACAATCAAACATGTGAAAATCTAGATTAATGATGAATCCTCTCAAGGTTTTTGGGTATTTGTTTTCCAAGAAGTGTTAGGGCATCAAAATACCACAATTACAATCAAAGAGTATCTATTTTGCTATAGGAAATAACCTAAAAGTATTTATACTAATTAATGAAATCTTTTCCTAAATTAATAGGGATTCTATTACCGAGACAACCTACAAGTCATAGCATGATGCTATGAGTCATGGTATGCTTCCATAATATAAGTCTACGACATCTAGTCTTCTTAGGTACTAGAGGTTGGTACGACTTGTCCAATGTTACTACAAGTCGTAGGATCCTATTGTGGCTTGATCTTCTGAAATTTAGCATTCCAAATGATTGTCATATGGGTCTTTCATACAAATCATACCATGCTTTTATGATTCATGCAATCCTTATGTGCCTTGAATCTACCAAGTGTCCAATCCTCTGAATCTTACCATGAGTCCTTCAGTACTACTCATACCATGCCATCATCACTCGTGGCCTCATACGAATAGATTCTACAAATGCACATATTCTATATCTCAAGTCACGGACACTCAATACGACTTGTACTGTCAATCAAATGTTGTCTCTACAATTTTGCATTTACTCTTATGTTCAGATAAAAGTGTTAGGTACGGCTCATACTGAGACCTACAACAATCCATTTTTTGCATTTTTCATCTCCTTTTCAAAAATCCAAACTCTTTGACCTAATTTTCTTGAAAACAAAGTAAATGAACCTCATATTCGTATAAACACACCTAAGACCAAGCATTTTTTGTATGTTTTAAGAATTGAAAGTTACATAAACCACATCACATCAAAGCTCATTATTGGATTTCACAAGGGCTTTTGGCTTGGTGATAGCCAATTCGAGGTTCTTGGAGAAGAAGGAGCACTTGGTAACCAATTGTAGTTTGGTGGCTAAGATTCATATAGATTTTTTGCTCCTTAGAAGGCATGATAAATGCCTTTATAGAGACTATAAGGTTATCCCGAGTGAGAATCTTACAACCCAACATAAGCTTTAGGTCATAAACTGAAGATCAAGACGAAGAAGAAAAAGAGGGTAGTGGACCACCGACCTTGGATCAAATAGAGTAGCTAGACAATAGTCAGGGCCATGGATATAGGAGAGAAGCTGTTGGCTATGGGGGCTTGGGAGAGTAGGGGGGATGCAGATAATATATGTGATAAGACCACTAGTGGCATTAGGAAAGCAACTAGGGAGGTGTTAGGGATCTCGATAGGCTATTTTTATGGCCATCAAGGGGACAGGTGGTGGATGGAGAAGTCCAAGGGAAGGTAAAGGTGAAGAAGGTGGCATAGGCGAAGTTGGTGGAAAGTAAGGATAAGGAGGAAAATAGGACGAATAGGAAAAGGTATAAGATAGCGAGGAAGGAGGCAAAGTTAGTGGTTACGACGGAAAAAAATAATAGCGAGGAAGGAGGCAAAGTTAGTGGTTACGACGGAAAAAAATAGTAGCTTTTGAACATCTATACTCTAGAGGACAGAAGTGGGGATAAGAATTCATACAGGTTAGGGAAGGCGAGAAAAAGTAGTACCTTTGACCTAGAAAGGACGGGAAAGTGTTGGTGAAGGAGGCACTCCCTAGATGGAGATGACAGTCCTACTTCCATAAACTCTTCAATTAAGAGCGAGACAATGTTATTGAGCAAGGGGAATTGGAACACCTAGAGAGGCATTGGGATTATAGGTATTGTAGGCATATAGGGTTTGAGGAGGTTTAGGGTATTGTTCGCAAGATGAGAAGAGGTCGAGCGATTGGTCCAAATGAGATCTCGATGGAATTTTGGAATAACGAAGGCAAGGTAGGTTTAGAGTGGATGAATAAGTTGTTTAATGATATTTTTAAGATAGTGAGTATGACCAAGGAATAGAGATTGAGTACAATAATACCATTGTACAAAAACAAAGGTGACATCCAAAATTACAGCAACTATAGGGGTATGAAGCTCCTAAGCCACACTATGAAGTTTTGGGAAAAGGGTTGTGAAGCTGAGGGTGAGATGGAACGTGGCTATTTTTGAGAACCAATTCAAATTCATACTGGGATGCTCGACTACAGAAGTCATTCATCTCATAAGAAGACTATTGGAGCAGTATTGGTGGGGAAGAAGGACTTACACATGGTGTTTGTCGGCCTAGAAACGACACATGATAAAGTCGCAAGAGAGGTTCTATGGAGATGCTTGGAGGTTAGAGCTCTACAGTGGAGTACACTAGGGTGATCAAGGACATATATGTGGGAACCAACACTTGGGTGAAGTCAGTGGAAGGGGACTCAGAGCACTTTTTAATTTTGATGAGGCTACACGAGGGATCAACCTTGAGCTCGTTCTTATTTTCCTTAGTGTTGGATACATTAACGCAGCAAATTCAGGCTCATGTACTGATGAATTAGCAATTTACCAACTCATTTTTCTCTTAAGAATAAGTTATTTATTTGTTTTCACGCAATTTAGAAAGGCTTTATGCTTTTTCGCTTATTTTGTGTAGCCATTTGATTGAAATAAAGAAGATGAAGAAATTGAACTAGAAGCAAATTGCTGGAAGAAAAACAAGGACATGCGTGCCATAAGTCCTAATCTACTTTCAGTAGGTGCAACGCAGAAATGCCTGGGAATTTGCTAGAACAAGACATGCGTGTCAAAAATTGGTATCTGGAGATCGTAAGTGTCAATACAAAAGAGTTAGAAAGAGAACTACCTAGGCTTGAGAAGGCATCTGCGAGCCACACATTGGCACCTGCAAAACGCAGGTGACAACAGAAGTGACCCATATTAGTTTTGAAGGGAAAAATCATCCAGGAAGGAAAATATATCCTAAGAAGCTTCCAAGGAAATTTTTGGATATCTATGCAAGGAATTTATAGAGAATTTTTACCCCATTTGTACGGAGAACACATTGCATTGAATAGTGAGAATATTGTTGACAGTGATAGAAATAGTACATTTTTAGATTCTCTTCTTTATTCTCTTAGGGAAAAACACCATTGTTGAACTCTCAAAAGCTGATAATTGATTTTATTTGCTGATGATGAATGGAATTGAGGAATTTTCCTTGGTATAATTTCTCTTTCCTCAATTATGAGTAGCTAAATTCGCTTCCAGGGGTGTGTGTGGATGATGGGTGTTTATACCTAAGTGGGTATTGACAAATTTATCTTATCTTTGAGTATAAATCATGGATCTATTGATTTCTTCAAGTTTTAAGTTGATATTTGATGGTTGCAAATATTAATTTAGCTCTCTAACTTTTCTATTGCTTTAAAAAATAAAGTGAAGTTGGGTAAGACTTCAATAGTGAGGATTTGGAGTTTTGATCTATGGAAAGGAGCTAGACATAGTCTACACCAAAATTCAAACTCCATTATAGGGTTAGATCTAGAAATAGTCTAAACCCTTCCTCAAGCATTGTTTGGTTGTTTAGTTGATTTTGGCTTTGGGGTTTGATAAAACCCAAGGTATACACACTCTTTTGGTTGAGAAAAACTTAAGAGAGTAGTCAAATTCCAAGGCCAGCAATGCACTTATTAAATCTAAGGATTTTAGTTAATATCTACAAAGTCAATGCTCCATCAAATGCACATCCTTAGTCTCTCATATTCCATGCAACAATTGTTTTCCCCGTGCCTTGGTTTTAAATTTTAAATTGCTACTTGTTTACACCTTTTTCCACAAACATTTATTTTATGTTCATACTTGATGCATGACTTTGTGAATTGATTTACGACATTTGGTGAATCCAATCTCCAATTCTCAAGGGAGTTGACCCTGACACGCATTGGGAAATTTTTTTTTGTCAAAGACCATAGACACCTCCTTAATCAAAGAACTATTTTAGGACGCCATCAAAAACTAGTGCCGTTGTGGGGGATTGAAATTTCGTCTTCATTTTTTTGTTTGTTAATTCACAATCGTGTTGCATCTTGTTTTTCTTTTACTTTATTTGTTGTTTTTTGTTTAGAGAACAGGAAAAAGGATGATATATGCTGGTGAAAATGGTATAGTTGAAGAGTTCTTGGATATGGATGATGAACCCGTGGGTCATGGTGCCTCTAGTTCCATTCACCTACCTCCAACGGTAGAAAAATACAGTGTTCCATGTTGCTAGCACCATGCTACAACTCATCTAAATGAAAAGTCCATTTGATGGCCTAGCAAATAATGATTTGAATTGGCATATACAAAATTTTGTGGAGATATTCCATCCATTCAACTTCTCAAACATCATCTAAGAGTCCATTCGGCTGAGGTTGTTTCTAATTTCTCTCACAGGAGATACTACAGCTTGGTTGGAGGAGAGACCTCCCAGGTCTATCACTTCATGGAATGAGTTGACGGAGGCATTCCTTAATTGGTTCTTTCCACCCTCTAGGATGTTTGCAACTTCGTGATGGGATTGCGAACTTTCAACAATTACCAGGAGAACCCTTACATGAGGTGTGGCTGAGGTTCAAAATGAGAATTGTCATGTGTCTGAACCTTGGGTTCTTGGATGGAGTGCTTTTACAAAGTTTCTACTGATCTCTAGACTTCATTAATAAGTCTACAACAAACAATCTAGCTAGTGGCTTAATCATGGACCAAACCTTTAGACTTGCAAAGGCTCTTTTGGATAGAATGACCAAAACCAACCGAGCATGGCACACAAGGGACACCTAGTGGTCTTTAAGTGCACCTTCCACATAAATGATAAATGAAATGAGAAGAAGGAATGAAGAACAGGATGAGATGTTAGCTAAAATGATGACTCAAATGGAGTTATTACCAAAGCACATGATGGGTTCCAACACCAAAAGTGTGAATACTATTGGGGCTAAAGTAAACAACTTATTTGAAAATGATGCACCACAAGCTAGATATGATGAAGAGTGCCAATATATGTTGATCCAAATGGTGGGTTCTCATTTGCGGTACCAAGGTGCCGATTAAGTCCCTTTCCGTCCTTCCGATGGGAAAAAAAGGTTGGAGAGATCGTGATCGCTAATGGTGAGAGAGGAATGGACAATGTTGAGATCAGAAGCATGAGAGAGAGGGTGATAGATACTATCACTAATGTTCAAATCCATACATTCCTCCTCTTAAGGCTAATATGGTACCAATGCAATTGAGTGTTAGTTATCCTAAAAATTCAAAGATTGAGGACATGCTAGCTCGTGTGTTGAGAAAAGTTGAATCAACTGATAATGGAGCAAAAAATTTGAAGGGTGTGGTATCCAACCTTTCCCAAACATTGAGCTCTCACTCCACATCAATCAAACACCTTGAGGTACAAATGAACCATTTGTCTACTCAAATGAACCCCCGAATAAAGGGCACTCTCCTTAGTGAAACTCTACCCAACCCGAAGAATGATAATGCGAGTGATAAGTCCAATGAGGATGTTGGTACAAAGAAAAATAACGAGGAGTTAAAATATAGGGTGTTAAGTGCACCTATGGTAGTTGATGATGAGAAGGTAATGGAGGAGAAAAATCTTGATACTCCTCCTTAAGTGGTGAGTGATGATGAAAAAGGCAAGAAGGCTCCAATTACTAGAGGTTTGGTGCCTAAATGTCTATCTTCTTACCCCAAGCAAATGATGAAAAAGAAAGAGGTCAACCAGTTCAAAAAGTTCATTGATATGTTCAGCAAATTGTCCGTGAATATCCTATTGTTGGATGCTCTGTTACAAATATCTAGGTATGGTAAATTCATGAAAGAGTTGTTGAAAAATAAGAAGGTAATTGATGTGGGCACAGTGGATGTGTCATATCATTGTAGTGCAATCATGGACAACAATTTAGCTTTAAAGAGAGAGAATCCAGAGGCTTTCACAATTCCATGCACCATTGGGGTGTATATGTTTAACAAGGTCATATTCGACCTACAGGAAAGCATCAAGTTAATGCCCCTTGTGATCTTTAAGAGGTTAGGTTTAGGAGATCCTAAGCCTACTCTGATGGGATTGCTTATGGCAGATAGATCCATCAAACATCTGGTGCGGACACTTTTTGATGTGTTGGTTAAAGTTGATAAATTTATCCTCTCGGTGGATTTTGTGGTGCTGGACTACGATGTGGACCAATAGGTACTGATCATCTTAGGTTGCCTATTCTTGGCTACTAGACGTGCTTTAGTGGATGTTGGTTAGGAGAACTCAAGTTTTGGGTTGGCAATGATGAGGTCAACTTCAATGTGTGCAAACCAGCAAAGCCCCTGGATAAATGCACAGTTTTGCAGTGATAGACGTAAAGGACGAGTTTGTTGAGTCCCTTATGTGGAGGTTGCACCTGCAAATCGTTATTGACTATTGAGGTGGTATCATTGAGCTGTGGTATTAAATCAAGCATTTTTTTGGAGGAAACCCAATTGTCTTTCAATTTTTTTTCATTTCACTTCATTATTGTTTTTGTTTGTTATAGGATTGCAGGAAGTTGAATTGTGGCAAAAACGTTGAAGAAGAAAAATGAAGCACTTACTCTACACTTGCGAAATGTAGGTTCCACTCTACAGCACGTAGTTCTAATGCAGGCCATGTCCGGAATACCTAAAAGAAAAATGTTCAAAAGAAATGTATATGTGCGTCATTTGCAAAACGCAGATAAGGTCCTGCGGCACGCATGTGCATTGCAGTTCCAAAGCAGTAAACTGGCACATCTGAGCCCCACCTGCGCTTCACATGCATATCAGAGATCCCAACCTATTTCCGCATTTATGAGCACAGACACAGGTATGAAGAATTTAAAAAGTTGACTACCCATTTGACCAACCCGACCCAGCATATAACTTGCGACTCTTCACCTACCCACTTTCCTATATGTAATTTTTCAATTATGTTTTCCCTATTTTAACTCCCCACTACTTCTCCATTTACTCTACATCATACTACATAACTTTCCACTCTCCCCCACCATTAATCTCACAGTTTCTCTCTTCTTTTATTAGCAATCCCCGTCGGACTACCGCGGACGAGCTTGTCACAAACCACCACTTGTTTGAAGTTGAATTTTAACTCACCCACTTATTCTCACTCTATTTTGGTATGCTCCTTTCTTTACATCTTCATTCTTTGTGATTGAGGAGTGTTGTAGGACAATTATGGTAGTCAACATTTTCCCATTCTCCCATCCCCTATTTTTGTTCCATGTTTTATCTTGAAATTTAATTTTGGCGTATATGTGGGTTGATTTGAATTTTAAAATTAATGGGGAAATATTTATTCATTTGATGTTATATGTTAGTATGATCCATTATGCCATGAATTATAGTTAAGGGTGAAGTCTGAGCAACCCACTTGACTGTGATAATCAATTTGGCCATATAATGGATGGGTGACATCATTCTTAAGGGAAAATCATCGTTGCTTCAATATTTTGTTGGTAATATTGATGGGTTTCAATTGGCATTATATTATGTTTGGAGATTATAATGGATATTAGTCATGCTTAGTGAGTATTTTGGGTTGTGGTGAGTGTGAATGACACTGATGGTAGTAATAAGAATGGTAACTTTGTGTTTCTCGATGATAGATGGGGTAATACCCTTCTTAAATGATGTTAATAAGTAGTTGTTATTGTTCATGTGGTACTATTGTTCTTATTGGTTTGTCTTTTAGGGAAGTCTGAGTACCCATTAGACTTTGAATATAGTGAATATATATAATACCCTGGAAGTGCGTAGGAGTAGACCCGGAAGTGAAAAATTTAAAACTGTAGAAAATTGGGAAAAACATCTCAGGACGTGTCAAGGTAGGACTCGTGGTGACATACCACGGGTCATTGTAATGAGTCGTGGTTGGGGAAAGGTCAGGTGATAGTGCAAACCACGGGAGATATGACAACTCATTGTGGGGAACATCGAGTCATCGTTAGTATTCATGGGAAGGAGTTGGGTACATCTGGTGACATGTAATGGGATACCCAATAACCCGTTAGGAGAAGCCACGGGTCATTGGTTGAGGTCGTGGTTTGAGGATTAAGTTTTCTAGTAGGCTTGATGGGGGGAAACAATGATCTGTTGTTTGTGGTGACGGGTCGTGGTGTGACCTGTCAGACGATGTGATGCTAAGGTTTAGGGGACTAACCACGGATGATGTAACGAGTCGTGGGTTGGAGGGCACGGGTCGTCCTATCGACCCGTTGTTTGGTTCCGAGAATGGGTCATCAGCAGTTCATTCCACGAGAGGTGGTGCTTGATTTGCCTCATTTCCTCCACCTTATACTCATACTCCAGCATCGTTTGTGTAGGCACGAACTATGGTCCATACATAACCTAAGAGTTGGTTCGCTCTTATATCTCTACCTCTCATCCTCGAACCAAAACACTCTCTAATCGGGGCTGGTCTTTTACTTTCTTTCCCTCTTTAACCTTTTGTTCCATGGTGGAAAAATAGTTGGCATAGAACTCTCGGACCAATTCTACGGTATACTGAGCTGGAGTCTTTGCCATCCACTTGAAGCCATAGAAGCTGAATATTCACTTCATCTCCTTAACATCATTCAGTGAGTTTCTAAGGATCCACAGTTCTTCCTGGATGCTCCGCCTTGTCTTGTTTTTGGAGGTGAGAGAAGTGCCTTGCTCATAAATTTCTCAAGCTCCTGGCACTGTCCACCAGACTGTATGGTTCTCTCTAGGCAAAGTCTGTTCTTGTGCATCATTAGGAGCCTCCTCCTTTGAGTCATCGCTGCCACTTGCTTCTCTGAATTGGGTCTCCTCAGACCCTTCTTTAGCTCCCTCCTCATACTAGGGAGCTTTGGATGATATGGCAGTAGCTACTATAACTTGTTCTTTTGCCTTTGCCATAGTGGTTCTGGTTCTGTCAAGGTATGATGTATCAACCTGGTACTCCTCAACTGAACCACAAGGGGATTTTACTGCTTATTCAGCCTCAGAAACAAATGTTTCATCATGTAATATCCTCCGAGCAGCTGCTTTGGATGCTTTGCGCTTCATCATTATTGTACTTGTAGAGAAGAGGGTTAGAATCCCATATCTGAGAAAGGAAAAAAAGAAGAGAAATTCTCAGTATCTAACTATGGCTCAATAGTACGGGTCGTACCTTGGAGGCACGACTCGTATGAAGTCCCAAAAATTCTATATGCACCATATGACTCACAGGTACAAATCGTACTACGAAGGTACGATCCGTACCTTGAGTCGTCTGAGGATGCCCCTATACTGCAATTTTCTCTATATTTTTCCATGACTCATGGTACGAACCGTAGGTTGATTCCACAAGTCGTAGGAAGGACCTTTCTACCTCATCTATGCTTGGACCTGTTCAGGACTTTGATATGAATGCACTGTACAACTCGTAGTGACAACCCACGAACCGTACTGTGTTTCGTACATTAATTCTTGACCTATTCAATTTTGGTCAAGTGTACAGGGTTTCTTTTTCATGGTTTGGGTACTCAAAATTCCCTAGGTCTAGGCATGTAATTCAATCCATTTAACACTACTCATCCCGCCCCTTTTAGTCACTACTCGTAACTCAATTTTAAATGCTTCAATGTACAAGTTCATCCACTTTAAAAATGTTTTCCCAACCGCACACAGTCCAATAACACCCCTGGTCATTGTCTCCTTCAAATATTTTGAGCCAAAAATGAAGACTCACAGGGGTTTTGACAATCATGACTTCACGCACATAATAAATCTATATCCTTACTTGTCGATATTTTTACTTCGACCAGTAATAAAGAATGTGAGTTGAGATGAACTTGATTTGAGAAAGAAATTGCTCATTTGTTATTTCGTTGTTGAGTTACGGGTGTGAGTGATTCGTAGGTATGGTTTGTCTTTTTTTTTGAGTTTTGTTCGCGTGGGGGAGGGGTAGTTTTAGGTCTGGGGTTTAAATAGGTGAGGGGCAGATTTAAAAAATCTAGGCTGAGTCGGGTAAGTTTGTACATTTTGACCTGTCATGTCTAGTACCACGAGTCGTAGGATGACCCTACGAATTATCCCCTGGACCCATAAGTCAGAGTTTTGAAAAACTTACTTGAGGACCTATGAGTACACCCTACGACTCGTACAAGGTGGTACAATCCGTATGATAAATCATAGGTCTTAGCTTTCAAATACATCTCTGAACCTCTCCATGCCTCCTAGTACCGCTTATATGATGCTGTCACGAGCCATACTTAGAGTCATAGCAGCTGCTCTTTCAACAATCTTTCTACCTCCTATTTTTTTCCCTGCACACTAAGCATACATTAGTTCAATCACTTGGGTTGCCTCCGAAGAAGCGCTTGATTTAACATAGCGGCATGAAACGAGTGGCCTGATTACTCAGAATTCACCATGCCACCACTTGGGTTACCTCCCAAGAAGCGCCTGATTTAATGTCGCGGCATGGCGCAAGTCTCTTGACTAGTCAAAATTCGCCAAGTGACTCAGATTCACATCTAGTGCTGAGATTACATTGAATTCCTTCGGTTGCTGCATTGACCAGCAAATGTTGAAGGTGACCTCTTCTTTGTTAAGTCTGAACTTCAATTGGCCCACCTCCACATCAACTAAAGCCCTTCCAGTTGCAAGGAATGGTCGCCCCAAAATGATGGGGACCTCATAATCAACCTCACAATCCAAAATCACTAAGTCTGTTGTGAATATGAATCTGTCTGCCATAAAAAGTACATCGAACAGGAACCCCACTAGCTTCTTCATAGTTCTATCGGCCATCAGTAGCCACGTAGTGTTCGGTGTTGGGGCTCCTAAGCCCAATTTCTTGAATAATGCCAAGGGCATTAGGTTGATGCTTACTCCCAGATTACAAAGTGCCCTTAAAAATTCAACATCACCATGGTGCAAGGTAGAGTAAAAGCACCCGAATATTCCTTCTTTTGAGCCAGGACCCATGTAGCTATGGCACTACAATGATGTACATTTATCTACCAGCTCATAATTTATGGACCTATTCTTTGTCACCAATTCCTTCATAAACTTAGCATATGCCGACATTTGTTCTAATACCTCAACCAATAGTATGTTCACAGATAATTGCATAAGCATTGGCAGCAATTTACGAAACTTACTATTTTTGCCTTTTTCTTCATTCTTTTAGGGAATGATGGTGGTGGTCATGGGATATCTCGGTACACTTGAGTCACTCCTTGATCAATGTCAAGTTCTTTCTCACCTATCAGGGCTGCTGGCAATTCAGCATTCTCCATCTCAGCACTCTCCTCATTCTCCTCAATTATGCCCTCTTTCTTCCTCTCATATACTACCGGAAAAGGGGGGTCAAATGTGGTATTACCACTCCTAGTCGTCACTACCATGCAGTTTCCATCATTCTTTGGGTTCTGGACGGTATTGGTAGGTAGTGTACCCTTTTTTGTAGGGTTGGGTTCAGTGATGTTGACGGTAGCCCAAGTTGTTGTTCAATTTGCTTAATGGCTGTTGCATGAGATTTCACTCTCTACCACATACTTGATATGTCACCACAGATCTCCTTCAATTGATCATCAGTGGACCTTACCTTTTTTCAGCATCTCGACCATCATGCTCTCTAACTTTGACTGTCCGACCTATCCCCCTTGTGATCTTGGGCAGATTTATATGCCCAAGTGATGCTCAAACATATCATTTTCGCCTTGTTTATTGTGCAATGTGTATACATTTTCATGCAATTGGTAATAAAATGTGAATTTATACTAACCAACATGATTAGCATTGTTTTGTGGGTAAAAGGTGATTTCGAGGAGCTAAAATGCATGTTGGAACAATATCGGAGTTGGACTTGGATTCGAGCATGAAAAAGGCATTGGACTGCACAATATAAAGGGGCTCCGCGATGGAGCCGTGTCACGCTACCATCGCGGAGGCATTCTGCCTGGAGGGTGATTAATTTGTCAATTTCCAGTGGAGCCTCGCGACAGCTCCGTGGCACGGAGGCAAGCCTCAGCGTTGCATGCCGTGCCACGTTGAAGCTTTATTCCCGGACCCTAAATTTCCAGAGAGGGTCCGCGTCCACGCCGTGTCACGGAGGCAAGCCTCCGCGTTACCCTCCGTGACACGTTGCTTGTTATTCAGGAAAAAATTCCCACTAGTATAAATAGAACACTTAGGCTTATTTTTAATAAATTCAGACTTGGTGGAGCAAGGACGTGGGTTACAGGCAGTTGAGGGACGAAAAAGCTCAGGGTTTTTCTCTCTTTCTTTCTTCTTTCAATCAATTGTTTTTATGATTAACACTTGTTTTAGGATGATTAATCCACAAATGAGTGGCTAATTCTCTTCCTTGCTGAGGTTATGAACAATGGTGATGAATTTTGATTATTGAATTATATGATTTTTCATCTTCTCCTTCCATGTTGTTCTATTAATTCTTGTTTCTATTGCATTGGTGTGTGGCCGACATTAATGAACATCTAAAAAGTCAGATTTCACTCGAGAGAGCACGAAATTTGAAAGTTGTGAATTAATAGGGTATTGTTCTTAACTTTATTTGGGAAAATTGAGTTTTGATGTGCTTTCCTGATAGAAATATACTTGAAAGCCGTATTAGTCAATTTAGGAACCGGAATGGTATTGCTAGGTCATAAATTGTATTTGATCACAGAAATGTAGACGGATGGTTTATGATTCTTAAGTGAGATTAAATACGAGAGTTTTAATCTCTTGGCTAATGTTCTTGGCTAGCAACAGGAAGAGAAGATTAACCAATTTATGATTATAATCAAGTTCATTACATGTTCTTAACCTTGGCATGCTCATATCCATAGTTTCAATTCAAAGTAGATATTTGTTAATAGTTCTAGTATATAATATATAAACAAATTAATTAACTTTTGGTTACTTTGTTGTCAGCATATATAGAAGTAAGATAGAATATAGTATACTTGAGCAATTTTTACTTATCCAGAGTCTCCTTGGTTCGATACTTGGCTAACTTAAGCCACTTACTACTTGTTTGACCACGTGCACTTGCGTGTCGGTTTTTAACCCCTAACAAATGCACCGAACAAGTTTTTGGCGCCGTTACCGGGGAGACTAGGCAATTAGTGAAATTGTGTTAAGTGTAAATTTACTGTATTTTTTATTTTATTTTCTTAAGTGTTGACAACTTGGTCTTATCCTGTATTTTGCAGACTTGATTTCTGTGAACACTGGCAAAGGACAAGGAGCTGGTGGAATCTTATATAGAGCCTGAACGTGAATTTCATAGTAAACGCAGAGAAGCTCTACAAAAGAAGCTGCAGTTGCTCAGACAGACTATAATGGAGCAACAAAATCCACCGGTTGTGAGGGCAGTGTTAGTGCCCGAAGAAGCAGCAGCAAGGCCGGTTCGCGAGGTGGCAATCCCACATGCCAACAATGACATTCAAGTATCCGCAAACCAGAGTCTGGAGGGAGATTTGAACTCAAGCAGAATATGGTGCAACTGTTGCACACAAGCGGGCAATTTACCGGTCTCCCTCATGAAGACCCACAACAACATCTCCAGAACTTTTTGGAGATAAGTGACACTTATATACCCGCTGGAGTGTCACCTGATTATGTTCGGCTCACACTATTTCCGTTCTCATTACTTGGTGAAGCCAAGAGGTGGTTAAAAGCTGAGCCACCAAATTCTATCTCAACGTGGGATGATCTAGCACGGAAGTTCTTGATAAGATTTTTTCCCTCTGGTAAAACAGCCAGACTTAGAAGTCAAATTCTTAGTTTCAAACAGAGGGAGGGAGAAAATTTATCAAGCCTGGGAAAGATTTAAATCCATGTTGCGGGACTGTCCTCATCATCATCAGTCCAATGAGGTGTTGGTGCACACATTTATTGAGGGTTTGGAACCCCATACTAAAATTTTGTTAGACTCAGCAGCTGGAGGGCAAGCGCTGCAAAAGACTTATGAGGAGCTGTACACTTTGCTAAACCGGATTTCATAGGGGAAATCCAGAATGGAATGCTGATTCATCACGAGGTGGAGCAAGGAAAGCAGCAGGAGTGCTTGAAGTGGATGGATTTACAGCTATCGCTGCACAGATAGCTGCCTTGCAGAATCAATTGAACAACCTCTTCAGCAACATGAATTTGAACCAGCCTTCAGCTTCAGTCAATGCGGTCCAGCAAATGTGGTGTGAAGTGTGTGGAAGCAGTGAGCACTCAGCTGAGTGTTGTGGAGCAAATCCTAATTCTGTTAACTTTGTGGGCAATGCACAAAGAAATCAACAGCAGTTTGGTAGCGGCTACAACTCAAATTGGAGGAACCATCCAAATTTTTCGTGCGGAAGCAACAACCAACAAGGCCAAAGTTCGGGTCAGGGTATGCAAAGGAATCAAGGAGGGCAACAGAACTACAAATTTCAATTCAGAAATCACAATACCCCTCCTCCACCACCATCACCTAGCATTGAGGAGATGTTCAAGACCATGATCGCTAATCAGGCGCAATTGCAGGCTGACTATGTTAAATTGGCAGGCGAAGTGAAAAATAATCAATTAGCGACCAAGGCTCTTGAGTATCAATTTGGCCAATTTGCTAGTGCCCAAAACACAAGGCCCAGAGGAGGACTACCTAGCGACACGGATCCAAATCCGAAGCAGGTAAATGTAGTGACCACAAGAAGTGGTTTGCAGCTGAAGGAGGTGGAACCAGAAAGACCACCTCAAAAGTCAGGAGCAGCAGATGTTGAGGGAGAGAAAACTTCGGGTAGGGGGAAGACCAAAGAAGCAGAATCAGAAAGACCTCCACCCCCGTTCCCTCAACGACTCAAGAAACATAAGGAGGAGGCGTGTTTCAAGAAATTTATGGAGGTGCTTAAACAGGTACATGTTAATTTACCTCTTGTTGATGTCTTGCAGGGAGTGCCAAAATATGCCAAATATATTAAAGACATCGTGGCCAACAAAAGTCGTCTGACTGAGTATGCCACGGTAGCTTTGACGGAGGAATGCACTTCCCGGATCCAAAATAGACTGCCTACGAAGCTAAAAGACCCTAGAAGTTTTACTATCAAGCTTACTATTGGCAGAGTATCCAAGCTCCTGGATTGTGTGATTTGGGGGCGAGCATAAATATGATGTCATCTTCGGTATTCAGAAAGTTAGGTCTAGGGAGTCCTAGACCTACAACCGTAATCTTGCAGTTGGCAGACAGATCCTTATCTAGGCCGGATGGCATTGTTGAGGATGTGCTTGTGCAAGTAGGCTCCCTAATTTTCCCGGGAAATTTTATTGTTCTGGATTTTGAACCAGACTCGGAAGTCCCATTTATTTTGGGACGACCCTTCTTGGCAATCGGGAAAACATTAATCGACGTGGCTGCGGGTCAACTTACAATGCGAGCACATGACAAGGTAGAGGTATTTGATGTGTTAAAAGCCATGAAGCTGCCAGTTATAAATGAGGAGCTTTCGGAAATTAATGTGGTTGAGCATGAAGAAATTAGGCAGATTGTTGAATCTCAAGACCCATTGGAAAGAGCGTTGAGACACTCTGATCATTTTGGGGATAGAGAGGCGTGTGGAATGGTCCAATTGTTGAATGGAGCACAGAATCATCCGAGGAGACAGGAATTTCAATCATTGATGAGATCTCTAGAGCCTTTGCCGAAACCATCAGTTGAGGAGGCACCGAAGCTGGAGCTGAAAGAATTGCCTCCCCATCTAAAATATATCTTTTTGGGGGAGGGGGAGGCGTTACCAGTTATCATCTCTGCAGACTTGACGGAGGCACAGGAAAAGGCAGCATTGGGTGTCCTCAGAAAGAGGAAGAAAGCCATGGGTTGGCAAATGTCTAACATTCAGGGTATCAATCCAGCTTTCTGCACACATAGGATATTCATGGAGACAGGAGCCAAACCAACCGTTCAGCCGCAATGGAGACTTAATCCAGCAATGAAGGATGTGGTAAGGAAAGAAATATTTAAGTTGCTTGATGCAGGTGTGGTCTACCTAATTTCAGACAATGAGTGGGTCAGCCCCGTTCAATGTGTTCCAAAGAAAGGGGGGATGATTGTAGTCACCAACGAGAAAAATGAGTTGATCCCTACTCGAACCGTCACAGGCTGGCGGATTTGTATGGACTACAGAAAGCTAAACGAAGCCACGAGGAAAGATCATTACCCCATCCCTTTTATTGATCAAATACTTGATAAGTTGGTAGGACAGGAATATTATTGCTTTCTTGATGGGTACTCTGGTTATAACCAAATAGCCATAGCTCCGGAGGATCAAAAGAAGACTACCTTCACTTGTCCTTATGGGACATATGCTTTCAGGCAGATGTCGTTTGGGTTATGCAATGCACCCGCCACATTCCAGAGATGCATGATGGCTATTTTCCATGACATGGTTGAGGATTTTGTTGAGGTATTTATGGATGATTTTTCTATTTTCGGTAATTCGTTTGCTACTTGTTTGCAGAATCTTGACAGGGTGCTGGCTCGATGTGAAGAATCCAACCTTGTATTAAACTGGGAGAAATGCCACTTCTTAGTGAAGGAGGGGATTGTCCTTGGCCACAAAGTATCTAAAAAGGGGTTGGAAGTAGATCGTGCTAAGATCGAGGTTATTGAAAAGTTGCCACCACCAGTGTCAGTGAAGGGTGTGCGCAGTTTTCTTGGGCATGCAGGATTCTATAGACGATTGATCAAAAACTTTTCCAACATTTCTAGACCACTATGCAGACTGCTAGAAAAAGAGGTAAAGTTCGAGTTGAATAATGAGTGTGTTACAGCATTCGATAAGTTGAAGCAGAAATTGATAGAAGCACCGATACTTATTTCTCCTGACTGGGAACAACCATTTGAGCTGATGTGTGATGCCAGTGATGTGGCTGTGGGAGCCGTATTGGGACAAAGAAAAAATAGAATTTTCCATTCTATTTATTATGCAAGCAAAACACTGAATACGGCCCAAAGCAATTACACAGTCACAGAGAAAGAGATGCTAGCCTTGGTGTTTGCATTTGACAAATTCAGGTCTTATTTGGTGGGTTCGAAAGTTGTGGTGTACACCGATCATGCAGCTCTTCGGTACCTATTCAACAAGAAGGATGCTAAGCCTAGATTGATTAGATGGATCTTATTGTTGCAGGAGTTCGACCTTGAGATCAGAGACAGAAAGGGGAGCGAGAACTAAGTAGCAGATCACCTATCACGACTGCAAAGTCGGTCGCATGTGATGGAAAGTGATAACATAAATGAAGAATTCCCCGATGAGCAACTCTTGGCAGTTGGAGAAGCTGAAGTTCCCTGGTATGCAGATATAGTCAACTTACTAGTGAGCGGAGTATATCAACCTGAGGCAACAAAATAGCAAAGAAGGAAATTGCGGCATGATAGCCGGCACTATGTTTGGGATGAACCATATTTATTCAAACAGGGACCAGATCAGGTAATGAGAAGGTGCATCCCAGAGAGTCAGATTGCAGAAGTGCTGAGGGGCTGCCATTCTTCATTGTATGGAGGACATCACGGAGGTGAGAGAACAGCGCACAAGGTTCTACAGTCAGTCTTCTTTTGGCCAACACTGTTCAGAGACTCTATGGCGTATGTCAAAATGTGTGATAGGTGTCAGCGTACAGGATCCATTGGCAGAAGACAAGAGATGCCTTTGCATAATATACTGGAAGTTGAGCCCTTTGATGTATGGGGTATTGACTTCATGGGTCCATTCCCACCGTCATTTGGTAATCATTACATCTTGGTGGCTGTAGATTATTTATCAAAATGGGTGGAAGCAATAGCTTGCCCCAGGAATGACAACAAGGTAGTAACGAAGTTTGTAAAAAAACACATCCTCACAAGGTTCGGGACACCCCGAGCCATTATCAGCGATGGAGGGGATCATTTTGTCAATGCCAGTTTCAAGAAATTACTAGCCGAGTATGGGGTGGGCCATAAAGTGGCAACAGGGTACCACCCCCAAACTAGTGGGCAAGTAGAGGTGTCAAATAGAGAAGTGAAGCACATTCTTCAGAAAACGGTGAATACACAACGAAATGATTGGTCAAGCAAACTCGATGATGTATTGTGGGCTTCCCGAACTGCTTATAAGACACCGATTGGAACCTCACCATACCGATTGGTCTATGGCAAAGCATGTCATCTCCCAGTGGAGTTAGAGCACCGAGCTTTCTGGGATGTCAGAAAGTTAAATATGGACTCAGAGCTGGCGGGCAAAAAGAGACTAATGCAGCTCAGTGAACTTGATGAGTTCCGCTGGCATGTCTATGAGAGTGCTAAGTACTACAAGGAAAGAACCAAAAGATGGCATGATAAGCATGTGGTGCATCACATTTTCGAGCCGGGACAGAAAGTTTTTCTCTTTAATTCGAGATTGAAGTTGTTTCCTGGGAAGCTGAGGTCTAAATGGTCGGGACCATTTGAAGTGGTAAGAATGACCCCTCACGGGGCGGTAGAACTGTGGCAAGAAGATCGGAGTGCTACGTTCTTGGTAAATGGGCAGAGATGTAAGCACTACTGGGGAGAGGACAATGATCGTGAGAAATCGTCCATCACCCTAGCGGACAATTGAGCATAAAGGACGTCGAGTCGCGACGGTAAACCAGGCGCAGCACGAGAGGCAACCCGTGAAAAATATTTTTTTCTTTTATTTTGTAAAGTGTAAATAGATTTTATTTTATTTTTCTTTTTCTTGATTTAGTACAAAATTTTTGTTTTAGTTAGTATTATTGTATTTTAGTTTTTGAAATCTATTAATCTAACCAAGTTTGTTTAGTGAAATGATTTTCAGGTGAAACGGAGAAAAATGTGCACGGAATCGTGAATGAAAAGGCGAGGTATGAAAAAATGAATAAAATGGAGAGACAGTGAGCTGGGGCGATAGCTCCGTGTCACGGAGGAGGACCTCCGCGTTACCCTCCGTGACACTTTGAGGTTTAATCTGGAATTTTTAAAAAAATTCCAGAGGGCTATCGCGATGGCTCCGTGTCACGGAGGCAGTGCACCGCAATGCACTCCGTGACACGTTGCCCTATAATTTGTGACGGGTCACACCGGGTTGCCGGGTGACCCGCGTGTTTTCTTCATTTTAAACCCCGAATTTACCCCTTTTTTCCCTCATTTTCTCACTTCTCCATGACCAAACACCCAAAATTCCCTCCCCCACCAACGTGCCACGGTATTAAGAAAAGAATTATCAAGTTTTCTTCAATTATTCAACTACGAGGTATGTTTCCCGATTCTCTCTCAAGTTTTTGTCGATTTCATTCGAATTTAAGCATGGGAGGTGAACTAAATCACCCTAAGTCGAAATTTAGCATGAAATTGAGTTATTCCTTGATTGTTAACTGTTCGAATTGTTGTAATGATCGTTTGAACTTGTCGATTGCATGAATGATTCGAATTTGCTTGCGAAATTCAATTCTAGGGCGTGGTTGTTGAATTCGAAAGGGGTAACTTGGTAAATTTGTGAATTATGTGCCGGGTTGTATGTAGTGAATGCGATAAGTCGTTGTAAAAAATTGTTTGAATGTAATAGACGACGAATTCTCGGAGACTTTGGGAAAATGTTGAAAATTGTTCAAATTGGGTTGATTATATAGGTTCATGTATATATAGAATTTTTGTTGTTGTTTTTGTTTTGTTGTTTTTCTTTGCTAAGTGCGATGGTTAAATTGCTAGCGATGGTAGTGATTGGGATTAGCTGTATGAAGTCTGAGTAGTACGCTAAAGTTATACCGTCGAATTTTTCTTTGCGAACGCACTAAGCATGAATTGTATAGTTGTTAGTTGTTGGTGTAAATAAAGTTATTCTTGCCGTAGTATCATAACCGTAGCTAAGGACTAAGTGTGGGGTAAACTTAACTTAACCCGACCTTAGCCGAAGTTAATATTCATTTAACTTGACATTTTGCTTGTTTATTTGTGTTGACAGGTACAATGGCAAGTAGGCAGGATAAGGGAAAGGTGCATCTACTTCAGGCACTGGGAGAAAACGACTTAGACTGGGCACAGCAGTCCCAGCTGCACCAGCAGTTCCACGCGGCCAACGCCGCCAATACGGAACGAGGTGGGTAACCGATGAAGGGAAGAAGTGGTACACCAAACACAAGGAGAATAAATACTTCCCCGAGGAGCATATTACACTGGAACCACTAGCACAGGAGTTCCCCCGCATAGTGCAAAGGATTGAGGCAGCTGGGCTCAGCTTCATATTTCAGGAGCCCAAGGAATGCAACCTACATCTAGTCCGGGAGTTCTATGCAAATTGGAACCCGGCAATTAGAAGCCACACAATCAAGATCAGAGGGCAGATTGTCACTCTGGAACCCCAGCAATTAAATGCCATCATCGGAGCGCGGGACACAGACGCCCACGTTCTCCGCCAGCTGAACATTACCCCACCATATGCCGATATCAGATGCACACTGTGTGGGGCTCGATCCACAGCCAGATGGAGCAGACATAAGGAGAGGGGTTACCACAAGACTCTGCCGTATTCTCAAATGAACAGGGAGGCCAGAATCTGGCTGAAGATAGTCTGTTCATGCCTAATCCCGGGGGTGCATATGACTGATGTGACCCGGGACCGCGTCTGCCTGGTGTATGCCCTGATGAAAGGGCTGGAGACTAATGTTGGGGCGGTCATCATATCCGCCATGAAGAGAGCCCGACTACACCAGGGCCACAAGTATGGGTTCGGAGGACTTATCACCACCTTTCTCTGGGGCCTCGACGTTGAGGAAGAGCCTTTGGATTACATCCCGCAGTTGGAGCGGAGGGCCCTTGACGTGACCAAAACTAAGGCCCCCGACACCACACACGGGCCAGTGATGACGCTTGGCGAGCGACATGCTCGTGACGACCAGTACATGGCACGGATGTTCGAAATGCAAATGCTCCAGCTTCGAATTGGTGGGAGACCAGCCACGGAAGAGGAGTTATGGCAGCTCGAGCTGGATTACCCATTTGGCGAAAATGCCAGGGCTCTATGCCGAGTGGGGCCAGCTTTTGTAGAGCCCACTGACGATGATGTCCCCACGGATGAGGAGACACATCGAGAGGAATCCGATGTGGAGTCCGATGACGACGATGGAGGTGACTCGGACATGGGCGATGAGGCAGCAGCACCTGATGAAGAAGTCGAATATTTTGACTGATCAGGGAGTTCCACCACCCAATTTTGTGATTTTTTAATTTTTGTGAACACTGGGGATAGTGTTCGATTTAAGTGTGGGGTGGGGAGTAGTTAGGTGCTTGGGCTGGGCTAGTTTGCTTGTATGTTTTTCCTCTGTTTGTTTTGTATGTTTATGTTGCCCTGTGTTTGTGAAGTGCAAAGTGCAAATTGCTTTGTATTTGTACATAATTGTGGTAATTGATGTGTGTTGTGTGAAATGTTGTGGTTGCCAGCTAAGTCTGTAAAAATTTTTGTAAATATTTTCTTCATTTAAATTTTTTTTCTCCATCGAAATGATCGATGTTTTGCAAAATTTTTCAATTTTTATTTTTGAGTTTCTCGGAGTTTGTTTTCGGTTCTTTTACCGAGAGTAGTCCCATTGAACCGAAGTCATAGTTAGTGACCGTTCCCTATGATGGATGGATGACGACCGTCTTAAGGGAAATATAGTCGGTAGGAGTAGTGATTTCAATTTATTTTCAGTTTTTTTCTTGGGTGGATTGCATCACAGAACCTGTAGTTACTATATGGTTGTGAAATTTTGGTTGCGTGTTGTAACTGATATTCAAAATGTAAAAGTGATTTGGATGAAAGCATGCAATTTTGTAAATATGTTGAGATACCTAGGCTGTAGAATTCGATTCGGTGTGATTGAGGCTTAATATTGAATTCATGTAATTGGCTAATTAAAGAGTCTGTGAATGCATCTTGAATCGAGCATGTGCACAAAGTGTGAAGTGAGGTATTGTTGTTCCATGCTATTGTGAAGTGTCTAGAACTTGCCTGGTGTGTGTACAATACGAAATGAAGGAGGTGTAGTGTTGGAAAGGATGTAGGCATTTCTTTGTCTTAACCGAGAGTTTCTATTTTTTTCTTGTCATACTCTACCTTTTTATGTGATTGTATACCCTAGTCAGCCCGTTGAGCCTTTAGCCGATTATTTCTTTCTTTTGTCCAAAAATGTATAAACTAAGCTTAATTCTTTCTTTTCATTAGCTGTAAAGTCGATACAAAACTCTTAAGCGCTTAAGAAGAACAAAAAAAAACAAAAGATTTTTCCCAAAGTGTCAAAGAGTGAGAATGGTGAAAAGAAAAAGAAAAGCAGAGTGAGGAAAGAAAAGAAAAAGGTGGAGGGTGCACTTGTTATAATTAAATGATAATGAAGGTGCATGAAAAACCTTTGTTGTTGTGTCAAGTGTGTTTGATGAAATGGGCCATACGAAAGTAAATCAACATGAATGGGATGATGAAGAAAAAAAAAAGAGAGAAACAATGTCCATGAGTTGATGGGAATGTGTTGAAAAGGCGCTTAATGATGCTAGTGGCTATTATTGGCTAATCCAATATGTACTAGTTCCATAGCTTCCATTACAACCCATTAAAGTCCTACGTGATCTTACATTGCATTTCTTTATATTAGTGGAGTAATACACTAAGGGCAAGCTTATGGGTCATGACATGATGCATGTGAATTCTTTTGGGAGAGAGAGTGAAATTAATTTCTACATGCCCCTACTTGAATGTTTGTGTGACACATGAGCATAAAGTGGAAGATTCTCTTGAGTTGTGAGGGAACATGCTTGATGAAAGATTGATTTTCGTGTCAGATATCTTGATTAGCTGATTTGCATGAGTTCGCCGATATCGAGGGTCGATTCTTAAAGTCTAGGAAGTCTTAATGTATTAAAGGTCATTGCATTGTTAAGACCATGCATGTTTTCTTGATGATTTACAATATTGAATGATCGGTACGACCGTAGCTCAAATTGTCGCACCATAGTGGCGAAGGTTGGGATGTAATTTGCATGAATTGTGTATTTGTTGTTCGAGGACGAACAAAGATTTAAGTGTTGGGTAAGTGATCTTGGGCAGATTTATATGCCCAAGTGATGCTCAAACGTATCATTTTCGCCTTGTTTATTGTGCAATGTGTATACATTTTCATGCAATTGGTAATAAAATGTGAATTTATACTAACCAACATGATTAGCATTGTTTTGTAGGTAAAAGGTGATTTCGAGGAGCTAAAATGCATGTTGGAACAATATCGGAGTTGGACTTGGATTCGAGTATGAAAAAGGCATTGGACTGCACAATATAAAGGGGCTCCGCGATGGAGCCGTGTCACGCTACCATCGCGGAGGAATTCTGCCTGGAGGGTGAATAATTTGTCAATTTCCAGTGGAGGGTCGCGACAGCTCCGTGGCACGGAGGCAAGCCTCCGCGTTGCATGTCGTGCCATGTTGAAGCTTTATTCCCGGACCCTAAATTTCCAGAGAGGGTCCGCGTCCACGCCGTGTCACGGAGGCAAGCCTCCGCGTTACCCTCCGTGACACGTTGCTTGTTATTCCGGGAAAAATTCCCACTAGTATAAATAGAACACTTAGGCTTATTTTTAATAAATTCAGACTTGGTGGAGCAAGGACGTGGGTTACAGGCAGTTGAGGGACGAAAAAGCTCAGGGTTTTTCTCTCTTTCTTTCTTCTTTCAATCAATTGTTTGTATGATTAACACTTGTTTTAGGATGATTAATCCACAAATGAGTGGCTAATTCTCTTCCTTGCTGAGGTTATGAACAATGGTGATGAATTTTGATCATTGAATTATATGGTTTTTCATCTTCTCCTTCCATGTTGTTCTATTAATTCTTGTTTCTATTGCATTGGTGTGTGGCCGACATTAATGTACATCTAAAAAGTCCGATTTCACTCGAGAGAGCACGAAATTTGAAAGTTGTGAATTAATAGGGTATTGTTCTTAACTTTATTTGGGAAAATTGAGTTTTGATGTGCTTTCCTGATAGAAATATACTTGAAAGCCGTATTAGTCAATTTAGGAACCGGAATTGTATTGCTAGGTCATAAATTGCATTTGATCACAGAAATGTAGACGGATGGTTTATGATTCTTAAGTGAGATTAAATACGAGAGTTTTAATCTCTTGGCTAATGTTCTTGGCTAGCAACAGGAAGAGAAGATTAACCAATTTATGATTATAATCAAGTTCATTACATGTTCTTAACCTTGGCATGCTCATATCCATAGTTTCAATTCAAAGTAGATATTTGTTAATAGTTTTAGTATATAATTTATAAACAAATTAATTAACTTTTGGTTACTTTGTTGTCAGCATATATAGAAGTAAGATAGAATATAGTATACTTGAGCAATTTTTACTTATCCAGAGTCTCCTTGGTTCGATACTTGGCTTACTTAAGCCACTTACTACTTGTTTGACCACGTGCACTTGCGTGTCGGTTTTTAACCCCTAACAAACGCACCGAACACCTTGTCATTGGGAGGCACATATATTCCAGCTCAATCCTTGCGATAGCCGTGTTTCCTTCTCCATTCTCCATTCTCCTTTTATCTAGGGTTGGGTTTAGTGATGCTGACGGTAGCCCAAGCTGTTGTTCAATCTGATTAATGGTTGTTGCATGGGATTTCACTCTCAGACCCATACTTGATATGTCAGCACAGATCTCCTTCAATTGATCATCAGTGGACCTTACCTTTTTTCAGCATCACGACCATCATGCTCTCTAACTTTGACTATCCGGCCTATCCCCCTTGTGCATTGGGAGGCATATATATTCTAGCTCAATCATTGCGGTAGCCGTGTTTCCTTCTCCATTCCTCATTGCGCTCATGACCTCGGCTCTTGTCTCTATACCCATTTCAATTATGGTTATCTCTATATTGGTTCCGACCTTTGTTTTCAGAACCATGGCACCAATTGTCTTGTCCAGACACTTGGGCGTTGGCTCAAAAACCCGCCACCTGGCTGTCCAGGAAATTTGCCTCTTCCTAAGAATAATAGTGATCTACTCCCGGCTCCAGTCCTCATGTCCCCACTACATTTACCATTTTGGCTCCTGCTCCCATAACGGGCTTTGTAAGAAAATTCGAACGATGTACGTATATGAGCCAACTCTTGGTTGCATTCTTCGTTCATCCTACGTTGTCAGTGGTTAAACCAACAATATATGTACCGGCCGCTGCATCCGCCTTCCAGGTATGCCATGGGCTATTTGTTTTAGTCACCCCGTCGAGGATAATAACAGCTTCCTCCGATGTGTGACCCATCAATGCTCTAGCTTCCACTGTGTCTGCTACAACTTTCGTGCTATTATTTAAAAGATCAGTAAAAAAATTACCAACAAACTATCATCTAGGATCTTATGATTCGGGAACTTTTTCAAGTTCTTCTTGAACCTCAACCAAGTTCCATGAAGTGCCTCGGTTTTGAGTTGTCGAAAATTGTAGATCTCATCCTTTAGCTACAACATTCTAGAGGGGGGAAAGAATCTCTCCAAGAAGGCCTACTTGAATTCCCTATAGTTCGTTATGGAGTCGTTGGGAAACTTCGATAACCATAAAGCAACTTCCTCTGATAGAGAGAAGGGGAAAAGTCTGAGCCTAATGGCATCTTGGCTAACTCCGAGCAACCTGTACGCCTTGCATATTCCAATGAAGTTCATCAAGTGCAGGTTGGAGTTATCTGTTGCATGACGACTGAACACCCTTTTCATGTTTAATAGTTGTATCATGGTGCTCGTGATGTCGAATTTGGCCCCAGCGGGTAGTGGTGGTGGCACAATTGCTCCAGTTGACCCAACCTCATCAATGTTGGGGTCCTCATCATCGAAGAATTGAGGGGCAAGTCTATGACCTTTGTTTCCCGTCCCATGTCAACCAACATTAACAACCTCTTCCCTGGCATCATCCCAATCCTAAAGTGCATCTTGCCGAGCTCGCTCCGCTTGCCTAGCTTCTTTATCTATGCAGGCATCTCTCTGGTCCTGGATTTCCATTCTGATAGTGTTCGTTCAATTTCAGGGTTTAATGGAATCAGGGGATTTCCACTACTCTGAGTGCTTGGCATTCACTGGAAAATAACCTCTGGGTATCACAAACAAAAAGAAAATGTAATTAAGGAAATAACTTCCAAAAAGTCAAATACAAGCAAATAATCTAGTCTTAGTCGTATTCCCCGGCAACGACGCCACTTTTTGATAATGCTCAAACCATACCTCCTGCCGAACTAAGAAGCGGACGTTCTCAATAAAGAACCCAACTAAGAGATTGGGGTCGAACCCATAGGGAATATGGAAGAGATAGACTAAAGACAGTAAGTGAACTTGTTCGTTAGTTACTCCAAATTGGGGGTTCTAAAGAAAGCAATAATTAAAACAATTGTTAAAATTTTGGTTGAAATCAAGAATGAAGGATAACTAGGGTTTGTGTTACCCATAGGTTCATAACTGCTTTCGGTATACATATGTGATCATCACCAATTCTTACTTGTAGAACTGATAACTAAAGTTCATCCAAACAAATGGTTTGTCCATATTGGATGACTATACTCAATCACCGGGTTAGGTCTCATGAGCGATTACAAACTAACTGTTATTAATATGTCCCAAATTCAACTATCTTGTGACCACATCTCAAGTTAATACAATGATCATCAAGATCAAGGCTTTGTTGTAATTCTCTTTTCCTAATCTCTACCTCTGTAGGTGTCACGACCCAAACGGAGTGATGAAGGGTGTACTACGCACTTCATAGATATATTTTTACCCATACTTTACTATGTTTTGAGAACAAATTATGCGTGTTTGCATGTGTTTATGTTATATATTTGTGAAAATTAGCTAACACATGTGATTAGATGTTTTCAGGGCTAAAAAGGATGGATTTGAATGTATTTGTGTCTTATGAATGAAGATTAAAAGAAGCTAAAGCGTGGGCAAAGGTTGGTTTGGAAGATGCAGAAACAATGTACCTGACGGGTTGAGGGAACGACTCGTTACAGATGGTAACAAGTCGTGAATCAGTCGTGAGGACTGAGGAAGAATTATTGACAAAGTAACCATTGTAGATGACAAAAGACATAATGAGTCGTTAGTTGACTAAACAACTCATTGGCAGATCACTAGAACCAACTGTAAGGTACACTGGAAATTTGAAGGAGTTAGACCACGAGGGGCCTAAGGCCTCATTCCCATGCAGAATGAGTCGTTAGGTTACCCGTTACCACAACTGGACATGGCAAGGCTTCCAAAACGGGCAAAAATTGGATTTCAACTAGGAAAAGGAACATCAAGTCCATGTTGAATTCATCAAGGAACAAGCAACGCATAAATCTAATACTATAAATACTCCTTTATTTTCATGTAATAATCATGTTTTAAGAATCAATTTTCAAGTTCAAAAAAGTCTTTAAGTGGGATTAGAGTTTTAAGTCTCAACTTTTTAGATACAAGTTTAGTGTCTTATGTTTGAAACTTCAAGATGATTGTTGAATTGTTCTTCTTTATTGTCGCAATAATCAAGTGAGTTTCTTCCTACAATCATTGTAAGTATTAATTTATACTTTTGTCTATGAACGCTATGAATTTACTTATAAACATGATAGGCTAAAACCACCACAACTAGAGTTGTGGGAACCATGATAAATTAACACACATAGGTAAAATACTTAGTGATTCTTGAACAAAGTTTATGAATGTATTGTTTCTTCATTCGTTTTAATTGATTTTTAATGGTTAAAAATGTTAGAACATGTCTTATTCTTACTTACCAGACCAAGGAGGTAGTGAATGGGAAGAGGAATTAACAACAAAGATTTGAGGCTATATACCCTCATCTAATAGCTTGACCTTGTTCAGAAATAGCTAATCCGATATCAAGGGTAAGGGTTAGTTAAGCATACACCCGTAGATGGACCAAGTTGCATGGTGATAATCATTTAAGTAGGGGACCAACCATTTAGTTGAAATTAACTTACCGATATTGTATGCAAAGCACTGGAATAGATCACTAGTATAAAACGCCTTGTGCTTATTAAGTCATGGGGAACACTTACCCTAGTTAGTTGCATAAATTTTGAATCAACCTTCACAATTTCTCAACATTGTTATTTATTACTTTTACTAATTCCCCCCTCTTAGAAAATAGTTAACTAAAAATCTTGAGCACTAGCATTCTTCTATGTCCTTCCGTATTCTCTATGGGATTGACCTCAACCTCTAGTTGGGTTCTTTAATAACAATGTCCGTTTCATACATTAGTAAGAGGTATGGTTTGAGCGTTATCAAAAAGTGGCCCCGTCGCCGGGGAATATGGCTTAGGATCAGATTAATTGCTTGTGTTTAACTTTTAGTCTTTATTTTTTATTTTTTGTTTTTATTATATTTTCTGACGTGTCATAGGTTAGCATGGTAAAATAAGCGGCCAAGATGTGACCACAGTCTCAACAGGTATCTTGATGAAGTCTGAGTAATCAAGATACCTTTTTCGTGCCACGACATTAAATCAGGGGCTACTTAGGAGGCAACCCAAGATGATTTTCTTTGTTTCATTTTTATGTGTTTGATCAAGTGTGCAGGTGATAGCTCATAATTTTCAACAAAATAATTTGAGCATGAAATACATAGATGGCGGAAGCTGCACTTGCCCCCATAGACGACGAGGAGTAGAGGCCCAGAAAGTTCTTATTTCACTCTATTACTATATGCTTATTTTTTTTAGCACCAGGGACAGTGTAACTTATTAAGTGTGGGGTGGGAGAAGTGAACTTCATATTACCATGCATTCTTTGATTGCTAAATTTTTACATGGTAGGCCTAGTTTTTTTTTTTGGAAATTGTGACTTATCTTGCATGCTTGTTTGTTTGTAGTATTTTTTAGTTTTATTTTCTTTTTGGTTCCTCCGATTTTTTTTTCGGTACTTTTCCGGTGGATAGTCCCTTAGAACCGATTAGAAAGTCAAAATTTTTTATTTTTTAATTTTTTTAGTCATTGAGTCATTACTTTGCCCGATGATGGATGGATGACGACCATCTTAAGGGTAAATTAGTCATTAGGAAGAACAATAACTTTGATCGTATGAATGCTAGGTGCTTCACTTTAGGTATCATTGAGACTTTATTAAATTTCACCCAAAAAGGCATGAAAAAGGTAGAAACACTTAGTCTTTTGGAAATTGACTCTTGTACTTGAAAAAATTGGCTTAATTATGTTATGCATGCAAGATGAATATATGAGTTTATGTGATCTTGATTTCCATTGTTAACCCATTTTTTGCCAATGTGTGAGGAAGTTTTGATATACTCCATGCTTGTAAATTGCTGTCTAGAACTGCCCAATGTGTATGCAAAGCGAAATAGGAATGATGGATTTAGGAAGTTATATAGACATTTCTTTGGTAGCCTTATTTTTATCCTATTTTACCTACCTTGATAGTAATTATCCTAGTTAGCCATGTTGAGTCTTAGCCTATTCTTTTTGATAGCCATATTATAAGCTTGAATCCCTTTCTATTCTATTGACTTATATTTGATCCAAATGACTCCTAGAGTACTTTAATAAAAAACATTTGTAGGAAAGGAGCATAATTGGGGAAGTGAAGGGAAAAGCTAAAAAGTATGGTGAATTGGAAGAAAACTGAAAGGTGAAATTTTGCTAAACAAGGAGGGTGAGTTTTAGTGGGAAAACAAAAAGAAGAAAGAGCTTTGAAAATTGAAGATGAAAAAAATCATGATTTACCGATCAATCGTACCCATTTGTTTACAGTGAACCTGTTCTTGTCCTGGTCCTTCCTTGGATATTGTGAATCTCAACATAAGAAAAACTCTTAAGTTGAGGGTGGCTAGAATAGGAGTGCATAAAGGGTGGGAACGGAAGAAAGGAAAAGAATAAGAAAAAAATGTGTGTGAATAAGCTCAATGATGAAAAGAAAAATCCCCACTAGTCACCTAAGTTGAAAAAAATTGAAAAATAAAAGGGGGTATAAGGAGAAAATTTGGAAATTGAAGAATGTGCTTAAAAATCAAAGTGTTGTGAAATATTAAAGTGCTTAGGGAGATTAGTCACTATCTTGGCCAAATAGTTCCTACCAATCTCTTAGCCTACATTATGACAAAATTAAAGTCCTAATTGAACCTTGATTCGTAATTCTATATTAGTGTAGTATTATACTAAGGGCAAGCCTATGGGTCGTCTTTTGCATGTATGTTAAGTTCGTTGGGAGAGTGAGCGGAAATTATTTGATTTATGCCTAAGTTTATATTGACTTATATCTTGTGTGAGAAAAGGGAATCTCTGCAAATTGTGAGGGGCACAATAGTAAGACTTTGATTTAATTGCATATAATTCATGTTTGCCCAAAATATATTTTGATGAGTTAGTTTTCAAAGGTATGTGATTTCGAACTTTTACATTTTAATATTTATCCTATATGGATGCGAGTGAATTGTTTGAGCTTCATTGACTTGTCTCACGATCCTAGGTGTAAGTAGGTCTGTTCGTAGGATGAATTTTGTGCTTAATTGTTAGAAGTTAAATAGTAGAATCTTCGAGGACGAACAATAATTTAAGTGTGGGGTGTTGATGAACGGCATACTCACGCACTTCATAGACATATTTTTGCCTGTACTTTACTATATTTTAAGAACAAATTATGTGTGTTTGCATGAGTTTATGTTATATATTTTTGAAAATTAGATAACACATGTGATTAGATACTTTTAGGGCTAAAAAAAATTGATTTGAATGTATTTGAGGCTTATGAATGAAGATGAAAAGAAGATGAAGTCGTGGGCAAAGGTTGATTTGGAAGATGCAGAAACAGTGTACCTGACGGGTTGAGGGAATGACTCGTTACATCTGGTAACGAGTCGTGATGTCAGTCGTGAGGACTGAAGAAGAATTATTGATAATGTAACCAGTGTAGATGACGAAAGACATAACGATTCGTTAGTTGACTAAACGACTCGTTGGAAGATCACTGGAACCAATCGTAAGGTACATTGGAAATTTAAAGGAATTAGACCACGAGGGGCCTAACGACTCGTGCCCATGAACAACGAGTCGTTAGGTGACCCATTACCACAACTAGACATGGCAAGGATTCCAAAACGGGTAAAAATTGGATTTCCTACTTCAACTAGGAAAAGGAACATCAAATCCAAGTCAAATTCAACAATGAACAAGAAACGCATAAATCTACTACTATAAATACACCTTTATTTTCATGTAATAATCATGTTTTAAGAATCAAGTTTCAAGTTCAAAAAATTCTTTAAGTAGGATTAGAGTTTTAAGTCTCATGTTCTTAGATACAACTTTGGTGTCTAACGTTTGTAACTTCGAGATGATTGTTCAATTGTTCCTCCTTGTTGTTGCAATAATCAAGTGAGTTTCTTCCTACCATATTTGTAAGTATTAATTTATACTTTTGTCTATGAATGTTATGAATTTACTTATAAACATGATAGGCTAAAACCCACACAACTAGGGTTGTGGGAACCATGACAAATTAACACACATAAGTAAAATACTTAGTGATTCTTGAATGGAGTTTATGCATGTATTGTTTCTTCCTTCTTTTTAATTGATTTTCAACGTTTGCAAATGTTAGAAGTTTCTTTATTCTTACTTACTGGACCAAGGAGGTAGTGAATGGGAAGAGGAATTAACAACGGAGATTTAAGGCTATCAACCCTCATCTAATAGCTTGACCTTTTCCGGGAATAGCTAATCCGCTATCAAGGATAAGGGTTAGTAAAGCATACACCCATAGACGGACCAAGTTGCGTGGTGATAATTATCTAAATAGGGAAACAACCTTTTAAGTGAAACTAACTTACCAATATCGTATGCAAAGCACTGGAATAGATCACTAGTTTAAAACGCCTTGTGGTTTTGAAGTCAAGGGGAACACTTACCCTAGTTAGTTGCATAAATTTGGAATCAACCTTCACAATTTCTCCACTTTGTTATTTATTAAGTTTAAAAATTCTCCCTTCTTAGGAAATAATTAACTAAAAAGCTTAAGCACTAGCGTTCTTCTATATCCTTCCATATTCTCTGTGGGGTCGACCTCAACCTCTAGTTGGGTTCTTTATCGACAACGTCCGCTTCATCTTTAGTAAGAGGTGTGGTTTGAGCGTTATCACAGAGGCCTGGATCGTAGACACGGGACAAGGGGCCCCGAGAGACCCCAAGTCGACCCATGTCGCAAGCATACATCTAACTAAATCAATAAATTGAAGAATCAAAAGTATAAACTCAGCCGAAGTCTATCTCAACATAACATCAGAACAACCATCCAAAGCTAAATACATACATAAGTCTGAAAAGCCTCTAATCTGGACGAGTTGATGCAACAAGACCCCAACTAACTCAACAATACTGAAGCTGAAAATAAAAGAGGGAAACTAAAAATCTATCCCTTGAAAGATGAGGACTCACCAACCAAGTAGGTACTATCTCAGACAACTGACTATGAGCGGGGCTGAGCCCGAGAGCTGGGTCCTGTATCATGAAATGATACAAGATAGAGTATGTGGGTCAGTACGTGGAACATACCGACTATGCAAGGTAAGTAAAATTTCTTAAGTAAAGTAAGTCATTTAAGGCATTTCATAACATATAATAAGCTTTCAAATCTGAGAGGATGCCTAGCATGAATTTTTCTAAAATCATAATCTTTTCATAACATGACAATACATAGCTTCATAACATCATAACTAACTCAAATAACTCAAAGCTGAAATATGACATTTATAAGAAAAGCTGAACAATGAGTCAAACCTTTCTTTTAGAACATGCATGTATAAAATAACAACCATGAGTAATGGATATGCAAATCTAAATCATATAGACAATGGGAGACTCGTCACTTAACCAACATACCATGATAGAGCTTACGTGGTCCCGACTATTACACTAAAGTCGGCAGATCCGTCTAAAACCTTGCCAGGGCTAAGGATGCCACCATGATATCTATAGCAAACTCATGAGCCATTTGGGCCAGGGATAGCTCGCAAGGGAGGTCCCAATAATATAATAGTATCAACCTAACTTGGCGCGTAGTTCTGGGGCATAGGGTTATCGACCCTTAACCTGCTCGGTGCTAGACTCTTCTCCCAAAACATGCAATGCTCTACATCATACATAATGAAGCTCAAAATCGTCTATTGACAAAGCTTTAGATGAAATCATGCATAAACTCAAGTTCATATGAAAATGAAGCTCCACATTATCTATTGACAAAGCTCAATAATGAAATCATGCATAGACTCGACATCGTACGAAAACGAAGCTCAACATTGTCTATTGACAAAGCTCAATAAAGAAATCATGCGTAGACTTGACATCATATGAAAGCAAAGCTCAATAATAACATACATCTCAATTGTGAATTCATGCATATGAGAAGTTTTATTTCAAAACGTAGCACAAGCTCAAAGATATGTGGGAGCCTTTACTCTAAAAAACATGTGGTAAGCTTACTTTAGAGATACTACATCTTCATACCCGATATAAGGGCTTTGCCCAAAACTTTATATTGCTTGGATCTATTCAATTCATTTTAAAACAATATCATAATAATGGGTAGCTTTAGAAACATGTTTTTCATCATCAAATCAAATCGTCATCATACATTCATCATCACACTCTTCTTTCATGAAGTTTTCATCCATGGGCATTTAATTTCATAAAACTACAAGCAGAATTTTGATTGAAAACAATTTAAAATCTACCCATGCTTCACAATTTATCAATAGAAACATAATCTAATTGTAGCATTGTATAGGAAATGAAGACTTACGCAATTAGGTGAAAACCCCATAACTTTATCATATGAATTTCTCATATTTAGATAGAAATTGGGCATGGGTGTCGAAGAAGAAACCCACTCATAATCATACATACCTGAGAGAAGTTGAATTCTACAATCTCCTAGATTGCCCAAGAGAAAATTTATGAAGAACACCTTGAAATCACCTAGATCACCCTTCTATCACCTTCCCAAATCTTTGCATGCATGAATGAGAACTTAGGCTAGTCTTTTCCCTCTTAAACCACCCTTTATGATGTTAAAATGACGTAGTATAGGCCCCTAGGACATAGGAATTACCAAAAAGCCCTTACTAAAACGTAAAATTTGGTTGACTGCAAATCCCCACGATGGACTGGACGACTCGTGGCCAGGGCTAATGACTCGTGGCTAGGGATAACGACTCGTGGCTTGGAGTCGTGGAGTCTACTACCCAATTCCACTCAGGGGACCCCTCGAATCATGGTGGTTGACCACGACTCATGGTCACTACCCGTGATCCCCACTGCCCAAACCATTTAATCCATGCCACGGATGACCTAACGAGTCGTGAGGTCTGACCACGACTCGTGGTCATGCTCGTGGCCTCACCCAACTCCTTGAAAAGCGTTGTTTGACCATGAGTCACTTCATGACTTTTGGTCACTCCTCACGAGCTACTTCACGGATCGTTCTATAATCTGGTGCAAAATTTTAGTTTTCTTCGGTTTTGACTCCCGGGACTGATCCTTGGGTTTCCCGAATATAACAATATCTCCCCCTTGTAAACATTCATCCTCGAACATTATAAACACACAGAAAATGCAAAAACATGCAATCATCATATGAAAATACTGATCATTTAAATCGAAAACTGACGGAATGACTTTCTATGAAAAGAACTACATAGCTGAACGGAATTCAATCATCACATACATCTATCATAACCTAAAACAAACTTGTGCACATGAATAGAAAATGGAAAATGTTTAGATTCATAGAGAAAAACTAATACCTCAATTCGTATCTGAGACGGTTGAGAATAAGTTTGGGTATTTAGCCATCATATCTGTTTCGGCCTCCCACGTAGCTCCTTCAACATGTTGATTCCTTCGTAATACTTTAACTGAAGCTACTTCTTTATTTCGTAACCTTTGAACCTGTCGATCTAGTATTCCCACAGAAACCTTCTCATAGCTAAGGATATCCTTTACACCGACGTTGTTCACCACAACCCAAATAGAGTCATATTATCTACGGGTGCAAGGAAAACCTGTTATCAAGTCGATGTTGATTTCTTCCAACATCCAAGTAGGAATATTGATATCTTGTAGTACACCTCCTGGCCTCTTATGCTCAACATTCACTTGCTGACAGTTCGGACTCTTGGCTACAAATTCAACAATATCTTTCTTCATGTCATTCCACCAATAGATTTTCTGCAAGTCATGTTACATCTTGGTGGCACCTAAATGGATGCAATATCTAGATCCGTGAGCCTCATGCAACATCCAACTCCTCAAATCACTCATGTCCAGAAACATAAGCGACCCTGCTATCGTAGCACACCATCTCCCCCTTTGGAGAAAATATCTACCTCTTGATTTTGAACGGTTTCCTTAAACTTTACCAATATTGGGTCCTCTTCCTGACTAGCTTTCACTTCAGTCATCAAGGATGATTTTGATCCCTTATGAACCACAACACCGCCATCGATCGAGTCAATCAACCTTACTCCTAACCTTGCGAGTCGGTGCACCTTCTTCACTAGCTCTTTCTTTCCTTCATCCACATGGGACACACTTGATCTTGGGCAGATTTATATGCCCAAGTGATACTCAAATGTGTCATGTTGTCTTGTTTATCTATCGATGTTTGTACATTCTCATGTGAATTGTAATAAAATGTGAATTTATACTAACCAACATGATTAGCGTGGAGTTGCAGGAAAAACATAATTTTACGAAGCTAAGATGCATGTTGGGAGAAATCGGGATTGGACTCGGAAGTTAGCAAGGAAAAAAGCACAAGGAAAACATGAATTAAAGGGGCTCCGCGATGGAGCCGTGTCACGCTGCCATCGCGGATGCATTCTTCCTGGATGCTGAAATTATGCCAAATTCCAGTGAAGGTGCACGTTGGGGCCGTGGTATGTTGGCCTAGCCCCGCATTGCATGCCATGCCACGTTGGGTTTTAATACTTGGACGACCGGATCCCAGTGAGGGTCCGCGTTGGTGGCGTGTCGGAGGCAGTGCTCCGCGAAGCACTCCGTGACACGTTGCTTGTATTTTCGAGAAAAATTCCCACTAGTATAAATAGAACACTCAGGTTCATTTTTAATAATTCTGACTTGGTGGAGCAAGAACGTGGGTTACAGGCAGTTGAGGGGACGGAAATCTCAGAGTTTTTTTTCTATCTCCTTCTTCTTTAGTTCAATTGCTTGTATGATTAACACTCATTTAACAATGTTTAATCCACAAATTAGTTGCTAAATTCCCTTCTTGCTGAGGTTAAGAACATTTGTATTGAAATGTGATTATTGATAGATTGGTTTTTCATCTTTTCTTCCATGGTTGTTCTATTGATTTTTGTTCTTACTGGGTTAATGTGTGGCTAATGTTAATGTATATCTAAAAAGTCTGGTTTCACTCGAGAGAGCAAGAAATTGGAAAGTTGTGAATTGATAGGATATGATCTTTTCTTAGTTTGGGAAAATTGAGAATTGATTTACCTTCAGGATAGAAATATACCTGAAAGTCGTATTAGTCAATTAAGGAATCGGTTTTGTATGGCTAGAACGTCAATTTCTTTTTATCACAGAGATGTAGTGTCACACCCCACCTTGGGGGGTATGACGGGCACCTGCTGCCTGCTAGACTCTAGACTGCTAAATGGTCCAGCCTTAGCACATCTGGTGCTTTGGCTGGCTTTGGCTCTACTTCAAGAAACAAACCGGCTATATAACGGCTGTAAACACAGCCTCCGGCCCACTGGCCTATAGCCATCTATACCTGTAATAACAGCTAACCAGAAACATGTCGATATAAGGGGGCCTATGCGGGCCGACAAGGCCACCATGCTGTCTAGTTATCTGCAACTCAATCATGAAGCACTAAAAAGCTACGTGACCGGCAAGGTCACCACTACTAGTAAACTATGGCCCTACACGGCCATCATAAAAGAAAGAAAGAGTACTAACAGCTATACAACTGCACGACCTCACCCGACCGGCTCATCTGACCACAGGGATATATATACAGACTGCAAGCCTCTACGAATACTGTAAGAAATTAATAGAAATGATCGGGACAGGGCCCCGACCTACCCATACTGCACAACAAAAGAAAAGGAGCTACACCTCTAGGGATCAGACTCCGGATGACAGGAGCTGATGACTCACTGGCTGGCTGGAATCACGAGGGATCGGCTCCTCGTCCATGAGTACCTGTAGGCAAGCAATACAGCGCCCCGCTGGGCGTCAGTACCACAGGTACTGAGCATGTAAAGCAAACTGAAATATGCAACTGAAACGAATAGCAACAATAACATGGCATTTAAGCAAGAAGTAGCTGAGTCTATCTATCTGAGGATAACTGGGGAGAGTTTGTACATTCTGTAACTAACTGAGCGTATCTGAAGACGTGTCGTCCTTTTGTCTATTAGTATCTAACAGCACATATCAATATACATAATAATACACACAATACCTGACCGACCCCCATAAGCTGGAAGGTGCCAACCAAGCAAGAAATCTATTTACCCCTACCCGGGTCTAAACCAACCAAAAACAAGTCACTCCACTCATCTGATAACTGTGAGCTCCTCCTACCGGCCCCTTTGGGTACGTAGCTCAGGCCTTGGCCTCTGACAATAAACTGTGTCTGAGTCCGAAGACTTCTGCCTCTGGGCGCCGGTGCGCACACAGAGTGGTCTGCCCCTGTAAACAGGGTGTGCTAGTTCTGCGCAGAATAAATTGAACTACCCCTGCAAGCAGGGTGGTCTGGACCGTATTATCATGGTGGTCGGCCGTCCTCGTCCTTTAGTCGGACGACATCGCCCAGCTGGTGGCGGCATCTGAATCTGGTATCGACACAACTATAACCCAGGGGCGGTGGGGATGCTAAAGGGTGCCCACATGCCACAACAAGTCTCAACATATAAGCACATACATAGCAAGCATGCTCAAATGAAAAATACTAATTATATTCTCTTCTTTTGTTTCGAGGCTAATCTGTATTAAATGACTGATGCTATATGTTGTCTTACACTGTTTCTGGCTGCTGGACTTACTGCTACCTGGCCTTTATCTGTCTATCTAATTTTATCTGAATATAACTCAATAACATAGTACATGCCATCTATAACTGAATATAGCTCAATGATATAAAATGTACCATCTACTACTGGATACAATATCAACAGATGAAATAAGTATTGCCTAAATATCTATTATTCTGATTATCGCATGATACGTAATAATATACTAGCATGCTTGCTGGAATTTGTGCTAAAATCGTTCCTGTACGCTGGGTATCTGCTAATAGCGTTTATTCTATTTATTTTCTACCCTGTACTTCCTAGCTTGCCGAAAGAATAACTTTACAGACCTGGTTTCTGAGTACCCGACTGACTGATGTGATTTCCGTATGTACTTCTGCTGTTTCTCCCAACTACATTCATATACACGTCAATTAGAACTAAATACATTAATATTTGGGAGAAATTGTCACTTTTGATATATATATTTATCCCAACTTTAACCTTTCAGAAAACGGTCGAAAACTCGTTATTTTTCAACAGTCCAGAAGGGAGAAATATTCACTTCTCAGCTAGGAACACATAGACATTAGTTTAGAGCAATTCTACTTACCTTAGTTCGGTGGCTCGCCGATTCGTCGGCCATATTTCACGAAACTAAATCCGTAGGAATGCTCTCTGCTGCTAAATACCTCAGTATCTAGGGTTAATTTGAATTTGGGCAGCGTTTAGCAGCGTAATCGGACGAAAATTATTTAATTTCCTTCATTCTTACTCCTCTCTGCCGTTCACCCTCTGTTTTCTGGAAATTTTTAAAGGTTTAAATGAAATTAAACCGAAGTGGGGCTTATATACTTGAGCCTGAACCTGGGCAACGTGTCACGGAGCCATCGCGGAGGCCTCACCTCCGTGACACGCTGCCATCGCGAAGGGGCTCTGCCTCGGCTCCTCCGTCGATGGTTCGACAGGTTTCTCGTCCGATCTTTTTCCCGGCCTTTCTCTAGCACATATGGCCTTCTAATATGCCTAACCAACGTGCGAATAGGTCATCTAGGTGCCGGGAATTCTACAGGGTATAACATTCTCCCCCCCCCCTCCCCTTAAGAACATTCGTCCTCGAATGTACACTGTTATCTAGAGGACTACTTACTTTATTTTCTAGAAACATTTCGGCAGAGGTTCCCCTGTAATATGGACTATAACAAAAACCTGAAATGCAGAAAAGTCCAACACAGGCACTGCACATAATATTCTAGGATCCACTAGATAACTAAATATTACTCTTTATCATTCACAGACATACAACCGTAAGGTACTGCATAAGTAATAATATGGACATACCTGTCGCCTGACTAGGCTTGAAATAGGAGAGGGTATCTGACTTTCATATCTTCTTCTGCTTCCCACGTCATTTCCTCACGATTCCTGTTACGCCACAATACTTTGATAGATGGAACATCTTTAGTTCTCAACCTGCGAATCTGTCTGTCTAAGATAGCTACGGGAACCTCTTCATATGCTAACTCTTCTGTGACCTGGACATCTTGAACCGGAACTACTGTAGAAGGGTCCCCTACGAACTTCCTTAACATAGAAACATGGAACACTGGGTGAACAGATGCTAACTCTGGAGGCAAGTTCAACTCGTATGCAACTCGGCCTATTCTTCGCCGAATCTGATATGGCCCAATGAATCTTGGGCTAAGCTTGCCTTTCTTGCCAAACCTCATTACCCCTTTCATCAGGGACACTTTAAGATATACCCAGTCATTTACCGAAAATTCTAGATTTCTGCGCCGCATATCTGCATAAGACTTCTGGCGGCTCTGAGCAGTCAGTAAACGTTCTCGGATAAGCTTTATCTTTTCCTCGGACTGCCGAACAATGTCTAGGCCAACTAATGTTGATTCTCCTATTTCAAACCAGCCCACCGGCGATCTACATTTTCGCCCGTATAATGCCTCGAAAGGCGCCATCTGAATAGCTGAATGGTAGCTGTTATTATAAGCAAATTCAATCAGCGACAGATGTTCATCCCAGCTACCCCCAAAATCTAGTACGCACGCTAGTAGCATATCTTCGAGCGTTTGGATAGTTCGCTCAGCCTGTCCATCTGTCTGAGGGTGGAATGCTGTGCTCAAATTAATCTGCGTTCCCAGACCCCTCTGGAACGACTACCAAAATCTAGCTGTGAATTGTGCTCCCCTGTCTAAAATAATAGATACCGGCACTCCATGTAGTCTAACTATTTCTCTGATATATAATTCGGCATAATCCTCAGCTGAGAAGGTAGCCTTCACTAGTAGGAAATGAGCTGATTTTGTTAGCCTGTCAACTATTACCCAAATGGAATCATTTTTGCGTCTGGTACGGGGTAACCCTATTACAAAGTCCATGTTTATCGCTTCCCATTTCCACATAGGCACCATTATGTCCTGCATCAAACCACCCGGTTTCTGGTGCTCGGCTTTCACCTGCTGAAAATTAGAACATCTAGATACAAATTCAGCTATCTCAGCTTTCATACCTGGCCACCAGTAGATGTCTCTGATGTCGTGGTACATTTTCGTCGCCCCTGGATGAAGGGAATAGCAAGCGTAGTGTACCTCGTGCATGATCTGCCCACGAAGTCCTGGTACGTTCGGGACACATAGGCGGCCCTTACAACGTAGCACTTCATTTTCATTCACTTGGAAATCTGACTCCTTACCTTTCTGAACTCTATCTCTGAGCTGGATTAAGTCAGGGTCCTCGTACTGCCGTTCCTTTACCTCTATAACTAGTGATGACTCGACAGAATTCTGAATTACCGCTCCATTATTTTCTGTTTCCATTACTCGAATGGCTAAACCAGCTAACTGATGAATTTCTTTATCTAGCTCCCGCTTCTCAGGTCGCAAATACGCCAAACTTCCCATTGACTTACTGCTCAGGTCATCTGCTACGACATTAGCTTTTTCGGGGTGGTATAGAATATTGACATCATAATCTTTCAACAATTCTAACCACCGATGCTGCCGCAGATTTAACTCCCTCTGTGTGAAAATGTATTGCAGACTTTTATGATCTGTAAAATTGTCTACATGGACGCCATACAGATAATGCCTCCAAATCTTCAGAGCGTGGATCACTGCGGCCAGTTACAGGTCATGGGTCGGATAGTTCTTTTCGTGTTTCCTCAGCTGTCTAGAAGCATAGGCAATCACCTTACCATGCTGCATCAACACACAACCCAGTCCCAAACCTGAAGCATCGCAATACACTGCATACCCATCTGTTCCCTCTGGCAATGCTAGTACTGGGGCGGAGGTCAATCTGTCTTTCGACTCTTGAAAACTCTGCTCACATGCCTCCGTCCACTGAAATTTTGCTGCTTTCTGTGTCAGCTTTGTCAGAGGTGCTGCAATAGTGGAGAATCCTTCAACAAATCTCCAGTAATACCCTGCTAAACCCAGGAAACTGCGAACCTCGGTCGGAGTGGTAGGTCTGGGCCATGTCTTGACCGCCTCTGTTTTCTGTGTGTCTACCTGTATACCAGCATCCGACACGATGTTCCCCAAAAAGGCAACTGAGTTCAGCCAAAACTCGCACTTAGAAAACTTGGCGTACAACTGACGTCCTCTAAGGATCTGGAGTACTGTTCGTAAGTGGTTCTGGTGATCTGTCTCTGAACGAGAATATACCAGAATATCATCGATAAATACTATCACGAACAGATCCAAATACGGTCTGAATATGCTGTTCATCAGGTCGATAAACACTGCAGGAGCATTCGTCATCCCGAAAGACATAACTAGAAATTCAAAGTGACCATACCTGGTCCTGAAAGCAGTCTTTGGAATGTCCCTCTCATGAACCCGGACCTGGTGGTATCTGGACCTCAGATCTATCTTAGAGAAACATTTAGCCCCTTGCAACTGGTCAAACAAATCATCTATTCTCGGAAGCGGGTATTTGTTTTTAACCGTTACCTTATTCAGCTGCCGGTAGTCCACACACATACGAAGTGAGCCATCTTTCTTTCTTACAAACAGAACTGGCGCACCCCACGGGGAAGTACTAGGCCTGATAAAACCTTTGTTGAGCAAATCTTTTAACTGTTCTTTCAACTCTCTAAGCTCAGCTGGTGCCATGCGATACGGGGGAATGGATATAGGTTGAGTCCCTTTCAACAAATCAATCGCAAAATCTATCTCTCTTTCAGGAGGGATACTAGGCAACTCATCCGTAAATACGTCAGGGAATTCATTGACTACTGGAACAGACTGAAGAGTCGGAGGTTCCATCCGAATGTTCTGGACTCTAACCAGGTGGTAAATACATCCTTTTGCTATTAATTTTCTTGCCTGAAGGTAGGAAATAAACCTACCTTTCGGCGTAGGTGTACTCCCTTTCCACTCTCGCACTGCTTCCCCCGGAAAGTGAAATCGGACCGTCTTGGTCCAGCATTCTAAGTTGGCATAGCATGGCACTAACCAGTCCATACCCATAATGGCATCAAAGTCGACCATCTCAAGTTCTATTAAGTCTACTCTGGTCTGGCGATCAGCAACCTCTACTATACACCCTCGGTAAACTCTTTTGGCTGTAATCGAGTCGCCGACCGGTGTAAGCACTGAAAAGGGCTGCTGAAGCAATTCTGGTTCGATGCCCAACTTTCGAGCCACAAATGGGGTAATATATGACAAGGTAGACCATGGATCAATCAATACATAAGCAGGGTATGAGCAGATAATCAATATACCTGTGACCACGTCGGGAGATGCCTCTGAATCCTGCCTCCCTTGTAATGCATAGGTACGGCTGGGGCCTGCACCTGAGCCAGAGGCTCCTGATCTACCTCGGCCCCTATTTGCTGAACCTGAGGGTCTGCGCCCTGCTGAGGCTGCTGGAACTCGTGGCCCTGCTGACGCTCTATCCAGATCATCCTGACTACCCTGTCCCCTGGATGGACAATCTCTCATTAAGTGACCTTCCTGTCCGCAGTAATAACACCCTGGGAAGCCTTGCCTGCAGGCTCCAGAATGTAGTCGGTGGCATATAGGACAAGGGGTAGATGCAAATCTACTCTGTTCTACCCTCCGCTGCTGAGGTGAGGCTACTGTCCGTGAACTGCTACCGGACTCTGACTGACTCCGGCAAATAAATCTGCCCCTCTGCTGCTGTACCGGCGGTAAATATCTGGGTGGCCTATCTGAAAACCGTGGTCTCGGCCCCCTAGGAATTTCCCTCTGAATCTCGGTGGGTCTGCTTCTACGGCGCTGCTCTGATGTCGCCTGTCTGTCACCTCGCTGCCGCTGCCTCAGGCCCTCAATTGTCTGTGTGAAGGCCTGTACCCTGGCTATGTCCATGTCCTCTCTCAAAGTAGCCTTCATGCACGTCTCTATGTACTCTGGATTCAGGCCCATAATAAAGCGGTGGACTCTGGATGACATGGTGTCCACAAATGCTGGAGCATAGCGGGCTAAGGAGTCGAATTGTAAGGAATATTCACAGACGCTCCTAGCCCCCTGCTGTAAATGTAAGAACTGATCCATCCGGGCCTGTCTGACCTCCCGGGGTAAGTAGTGGTCCAGGAAGGCCTCTAAAAAGCTGGACCAAGTAGGAGGGGCTGCATCTCTTCCCCGAGACCTCTCCCAACTTTCGTACCACAAAACAGCAATATCCCTTAACCGGAACACTGCTAACTCAACTGATTCTACTGGAGTTATGTGCATGACTCTAAAGATCCTCTGCATCTGGTCCAAAAAGTCCTGAGGGTCCTCCGCTGAATCCGATCCAGTAAACTGAGGGGGTCCCAATGCCAAGAATTCTCTAACCCTGGAACTACCTGGCCCACCTAGGGATTCTACTGCTGTAGGTGGTGCTGGCTGACGCTGAGCAGCTAGCATCTGAGTCAACATAACCACCGCACTACGTAGCTCCTGATCAGATGAACTGGGTGCAGGAGCTGTGGGAGGCGGTGCTGCCTCAAATGGTGTCTGGCGAGGCGGAGACTGCTGGGAGGGCCGAGATGACGCCTCCGTATTGCTCTCAGACCGGGCGGAATCTGGCTGTAACTGAGGCATCCTACTGGTGCCTTCGCCCGCTGCTGTATCCAATCTCCTACCTGTAGCTGGGTGCCACTGGTCTGCCATAATATCTGTAAGCAAAGAGGGTGGTGAGTTTCAGAAGTCAACTCTATACTGTACCGCTCTATAGCACGATTGAATAAGAAAGAAGAGTGACAATCCTAACATGCCTCGCAGCCTCCTGCCTATAGTATGTGGTGCACAACATATCCATAGACAAGACTCTACTTAGCACGGCTTGCAGACTCCCTGGGATACGACCTGCTCTGATACCAAGTTTGTCACACCCCACCTTGGGGGGTATGACGGGCACCTGGTGCCTTCTAGACTCTAGACTGCTAAATGGTCCAGCCTGAGAACATCTGGTGCTTTGGCTGGCTTTGTCTCTACTTCAAGAAACAAACCGGCTATATAACGGCTGTAAACATAGCCTCCGGCCCACTGGCCTATAGCCATCTGTACCTGTAATAACAGCTAACCAGAAACATGTCGATATAAGGGGGCCTATGCGGGCCGACAAGGCCACCATGCTGTCTAGTTATCTGCAACTCAATCATGAAGCACTAAAAAGCTACGTGACCGGCAAGGTCACCACTACTAGTAAACTATGGCCCCACACGGCCATCATAAAAGAAAGAAAGAGTACTAACAGCTATACAACTGCACGGCCTCACCCGACCGGCTCATCTGACCACAGGGAGATATATACAGACTGCAAGCCTCTACGAATCCTGTAAGAAATTAATAGAAATGATCAGGACAGGGCCCCGACCTACCCATACTGCACAACAAAAGAAAAGGAGCTACACCTCTGGGGATCAGACTCCGGATTACAGGAGGTGATGACTTACTGGCTGGCTGGAATCACGAGTGATCGGCTCCTCGTCCGTGAGTACCTGTAGGCAAGCAATACAGCACCCCACTGGGCGTCAGTACCACAGGTACTGAGCATGTAAAGCACACTGAAATATGCAACTGAAACGAATAGCAACAATAACATGGCATTTAAGAAAGAAGTAGCTGAGTCTATCTAGCTGAGGATAAATGGGGAGAGTTTGTACATTCTGTAACTAATTGAGCGTATCTGAAGACGTGTCGTCCTTCTCTCTATCAGTATCTAATAGCACATATCAATATACATAATAATACACACAATACCTGACCGACCCCCACAAGTCGGAAGGTGCCAACCAAGCAAGCAATCTATTTACCCCTACCCGGGTCTAAACCAACCAAAAACAAGTCACTCCACTCATCTGATAACTGTGAGCTCCTCCTACCGGCCCCCTTGGGTACGTAGCTCAGGCCTTGGCCTCTGACAATAAATTGTGTCTGAGTCCGAAGACTTCTGCCTCTGGGTGTCGGTGCGCACACAGAGTGGTCTGCCCCTGTAAACAGGGTGTGCTAGTTCTGCGCAGAGTAAATTGAACTACCCCTGCAAGCAGGGTGGTCTGGACCGTATTATCATGGTGGTCGGCCATCCTCGTCCTTTAGTCGGACGGCATCACCCAGCTGGTGGCGGCATCTGAATCTGGTATCGCCACTGCTATAACCCAGGGGCGGTGGGGATGCTAAAGGGTGCCCACATGCCACAACAAGTCTCAACATACAAGAACATACACAACAAGCATGCTCAAATGAAAAATACTAATCATATTCTCTTCTTTTGTTTCGAGGCTAATCTGTATTAAATGACTGATGCTATATGCTGTCTTACACTGTTTCTGGCTGTTGGACTTACTGCTACCTGGCCTTTATCTGTCTATCTAATTTTATCTGAATATAACTCAATAACATAGTACATGCCATCTATAACTGAATATAGCTCAATGATATAAAATGTACCATCTACTACTGGATACAATCTCAACAGATGAAATATGTATTGCCTAAATATCTATTATTCTGATTATCGCATGATATGTAATAATATACTAGCATGCTAGCTGGAATTTGTACTAAAATCGTTCCTGTACGCTGGGTATCTGCTAATAGCGTTTATTCTATTTATTTTCTACCCTGTACTTCCTGGCTTGCCGAAAGAATAACTTTACATACCTGGTTTCTAAGTACCCGACTGACCGATGTGATTTCCGTCGGTACTTCTGCTGTTTCTCCCAACTACATTCATATACACGTCAATTAGAACTAAATACATTAATATTCGGGAGAAATTGTCACTTTTGATATATATATTTATCCCAACTTTAACCTTTCGGAAAACGGTCGAAAACTCGTTATTTTTCAACAGTCCAGAAGGGAGAAATATTCAATTCTCAGCTAGGAACACATAGACATTAGTTTAGAGCAATTTTACTTACCTTAGTTCGGTGGCTCGCCGATTCGTCGGCCGTATTTCACGAAACTAAATCCGTAGGAATGCTCTCTGCTGCTAAATACCTCAGTATCTGGGGTTAATTTGAATTTGGGCAGCGTTTAGCAGCGTAATCGGATGAAAATTATTTAATTTCCTTCGTTCTTACTCCTCTCTGCCGTTCACCCTATGTTTTCTGGAAATTTTTAAAGGTTTAAATGAAATTAAACCGAAGTGGGGCTTATATACTTGAGCCTGAACCTGGGCAACGTGTCACGGAGCCATCGCGGAGGCCTCACCTCCGTGACACGCTGCCATCGCGGAGGGGCTCTACCTCGGCTCCTCCCGCGATGGTTCGACGGGTTTCTCATCCGATCTTTTTCTCGACCTTTCTCTAGCACGTATGGCCTTCTAATATGCCTAACCAACATGCGAATAGGTCGTCTAGGTGCCGGGAATTCTACGGGGTATAACATGTAGGTGGAAGGTTCATGATTCTTAAGTTGGGTTAAATACGAGAGTTTTAATCCATAGGCAATAATTCTTGACTAGCAACCGGAGGAAAGATTAATCTAATTGTATCGATAATTTATTTCTACACATGTTCATTTTAGCCTCAGAATGCTCATACTTATAGTTCAGACTCAAATTGTATATTCGTTTTAGACTTAGTATAAAATTAGGAACAAAATATCAAAATCTTCTTAACACTATTGTCTGCAGTTTAGAGTTAAAGTTTATTGACACTTGATTAGATTGATACCTTAGTCCAGTCCCTGTGGGATCGATACTTGGCTTACTTGAGCCACTTTACTACTTGTTCGACCACGTGCACTTGCGTGTAGTTATACCAAACAGACCGAACAAGTTTTTGGCGCCATTGTCGGGGACTGGCAATTGGTAAAATTTTCTTAAGTGTTAGTTTACTATTTCTTCTTAGTGTTGACTACTTGGTCTTAGCCTGTATTTTGCAGATACTAATTTCTGTTGAACACTGGCAAGAGACAAGGAGATGGTGGACTCATCTTTAGAGCCAGAAAGACAATTCCATAGTCAAAGGAGAGAAGATCTAGAGAAAAAGTTGTAGTTGCTCAGACAAACAATCCTGGAGCAACAACAGAATCCTCCAGTTGTAAGGGCAATGTTAGTGCCCGAGGAAATGGCAGCTAGGCCGATTCGTGAGGTGGCAATCCCACATGCTAACAATGTCACATCTAGCATCCGCAAACCTGAGCCAGGAGGGAGGTTCAAGCTTAAACAGAACATGGTGCAATTGCTGCACACCAGCGGGCAGTTCACAGGTCTCCCTCATGAGGATCCACAACATCTCCAAAAATTTTTGGAGATAAGTGACACGTACATCCTCGCTGGAGTGTCATCAGATTATGTCAGGCTTACATTGTTCCCATTTTTACTTTTAGGAGAAGCTAAGAGGTGGTTGAAAGCTGAGCCACCTAATTCCATCACCACGTGGGATGATCTTGAAAAGAAATTCTTGATACTTTTCTTTCCATCCGGTAAAACAGCAAGACTTAGAAGTTAAATTCTAAGTTTTAAATAGAGAGAGGGAGAGAATCTGTATCAGGCCTGGGAGAGATTCAAATGTTGCGGGATTGTCCTCATCATCACCAATCCAATGATATGCTGGTGCATACTTTCATAAAGGGTTTGGAACCCCACACAAAAATCATGCTAGACTCAGCAGCTGGGGGACAAGCATTAGAGAAGACTTATGAGGAGCTGTATACCTTGTTAAATCGTATTTCGCAGGGGAATCCGGAGTGGAATGCGGACTCGTCAAGTGGGGGAACAAGGAAAGTAGCAGGAGTCCTAGAGGTGGATGGTTTTACTGCTATTGCTGCACAGATAGTTGCGTTATAGAATCAACTCAACACCCACTTCGGTAACATGAGCATGAACTAGTCTCAAGCCCCAGTGAATGTAGTGCAGCAGATTTGGTGTGAAGTGTGCGGGAGTAATGAACACTCAGCTGAGTGTTGTGGGGCAAATCCTGATTCGGTGAACTTTGTTGGTAATGTACAGAGAAATAACCACCTACAGTATGGCAACAACTACAATTCCAACTGGAGGAATCACCCGAATTTCTCTTGGGGTAGCAACAACCATCAAGGGCAAAGTTCGAGTCAGGGGGAGCAGAAAAATCAAGGAGGGCAGCAGAACTATCAGTCGCAATACAGAAGCAACAATGCACCTCCTCCACCACTATCACCCAACATTGAGGAAATGTTCAAGACAATGATAGCTAACCAAGCTCAATTGCAGGCTGATTACGTGAAATTGGCAGCCGATGTAAAGAACAATCAGTTAGCTACAAAGGCGCTGGAGTACCAGTTTAGGCAATTTGCTGGAGCTCAAAACACCAGGCCGAGAGGAGGACTTCCAAGTGACACTGACCCCAACCCCAAGAAAGTAAATGCAGTGACCACGAGGAGTGGTTTGCAACTCAAGGTGGTGGAACCAAAAAGGCCACCACAGCAGTCGGGAGTAGGTGAAAAGGAGAGAGAGCACAATGATGATTGGGGGAAGGAGAAGGAAGCTGAACCAAAATGACTACCACCCCCGTTCCCTCAAAGACTAAAGAAACACAAGGAGGTAGCGTGTTTCAAAAACTTCATGGAGGCTCTTAAACAGGTACACATTAATTTACCTGTTGTTGATGTTTTGCAGGGAGTGCCGAAGTATGAGAAATATATCAAGGGAATCGTGGCAAATAAAAGCAGGTTGACTGAGTATGCCACGGTGGCGCTTACGGAGAAGTGCACTTCACGGATGCAAAATAGGTTGCCCACAAAGCTCAAGGACCCTAGGAGCTTTACAATTCAAATAACAATTGGGCAGAGTATCCGAGCTTGTGGATTATGTGATTTGGGAGCGAGCATTAACTTGATGCCGACATCGGTATTCAAGAAATTGGGGCTAGGGAGTCCTAGACCAACAACAGTGATCTTGCAACTGGCGGATCGTTCCTTAGCCAGACCTGATGGCATTGTGGAAGTCATGCTGGTGAAAGTGGGCTCCCTTATCTTCCCGGTACACTTCGTCGTGCTGGATTTTGAGCCAGACGCGGAAGTCCCATTTATTTTGGGACGTCCTTTCTAGGAGACCAGGAAATCACTTATTGATGTAGCTGTATGGCAGCTAACTATGTGGGCCCATGACAAGGTGGAGGTGTTTGAGGTGTACAAGGCTAAAAAGCTGTCGGCCGTGTACGATGAACTCTCAGTGATCAACGTGCTTAATTGAGCGGATAGTGCTCAGAGCGTTGAGTCATGAGAGCCATTGGGGAAACCACCGCAGCGATGTAAGCATTACTGGGGCGAGGACGGTAGTCGAGAGAAAACGTCCGTCACCCTAGAGGATGACTAAGCTTAATGACGTCAAGCCGCGACAGTAAACCAGGCGCTACAAGGGAGGCAACCCGTGAAATTTTTGTAATATGTGAATAGATTTCGTAGAAGAAAAAAAATGAAAAGAAAAAATGAGAAAAATAAAAATAAAAACAAAAAAAATTGTATTTTATGTGAAACCTATAAATTCTAACCAATTTCTTGTTGTGAGATGAATTTCAGGTTGAACGGAGGGTAAAAATGCAAAGGATCGCAAAGGAAAAATCGAGGTAAGAAAAATAATAAAAAGTGACAAAAGAGCCTGCGCGATGGCTCCACGTCACGGAGGGAGTGCTCCGCGTTACCCTCCGTGACACGTTTACGTGTAATCTGGAATTTTTGAAAAATTCCAGAGTACCTGCGTGATGGCTCCGTGTCACGGAGGGCATGCTCCGCGTTACCCTCCGTGACACATTGAAGTGTTATTCGCGATGGGTCACACCGGGTCGCCGGGTGACCCGCGCGAAAAACCTCCCTTTTAACCCCCAAAACACCAAATATTTCCCATTTTTTCACTCCCCTCCGCGAAAAACAACCCAAAATCCCCCCTTCCCCAATGTGATACGGACCTAGGAGCTAAAATTCTTCAACTTTTTTTCGATATCATCGAATTAAAGGTATGTTCGTTAACTTCATCTCATTTCTTGTCTAATTTTTCCGGTCTTGAGCTTAGGAAGTGAGGAAAACTTGCCCTAATTGTAAAGTGAGCTTGAATTCATGTATGCTATTGTTAATTGATGTTCGTAGTATCGTTATGATTATATGAACTCGATAAATACATGGGTGATTGAAATTCTTGCGAAATTGTAGCTAGGGTGAGAATTCGAATATGAAGAAGTAAAAATTGAATTGAAATGAGAAATTCTTCTTGGTTTGTGCATGTTGAGTGAGGAAAATTATGTTGTGCTTAACTTTAAGATGCTAAAGGCGCGACGGATTGTCGGGATAATGTAATTATTGAAATTGCATAGAAATTGGGGGAATTGCATCGGTTTTGTTGATAGAAATTTGTGCTAAGTGCTATGTGATGAAATGTTATCGATGGTAATAGTGGATTAGCTATACGATGTCTGAGTAGTACATAGAATTTATACCGTCGAACCCTCTGAATGCACAACGCATTTTTTGTTATTGTTTTTTATTTTATTTTGAAAGTTAGAAAAAGCGGATTGTCTTGCTGTAATGTTGTGATTGTGGCTAAAGACTAAATGTGGGGTGGCCTAGCTTAACCCAACCTTAGTCGAAGCTAATTTTACTTTGAATAACATTGAAATTGTCTGTTTGGTTTGACAGAAATAATGGCAAGCAGGTAAGATAAAGGGAAGGGCGCATCTACATCGGGCGCCGGAAGGAAAAGAATCAGACTGGGAACAACAGTCCCAGCAGCACCAGCGGTTCCGTGCGGCCAACGTCGCCAATACAGAACCCGATGGGTGATAGAGGAAGGGAAGAAATGGTATGCAAAGCATAAGGAAAGCAAATACTTCCCCGAGGAGCACATTGCTAGGGAACAGTTGGAACAGGAATTCCCCAGGATTGTCCACAGGATTGATGCAGTCGGGCTGAACTTCATCTTTGAAGAGCCCAAGGAGTGCAATCTGCACCTGATTCGGGAGTTCTACGCCAACTGGAACCCAACACTCAGAAGTCACACCATAAAGATAAGGGGGCAGGTAGTCACTTTTGAGCCCCATCACCTTAATGTCGTTTAGGGGGCGCGGGACACAGATGCCCATGTACTCTGGCAGCTGAATATCACTCCACCATATGCGGACATCAGACGCACTCTGTGTAGAGCCCGTTCTACAGCACGGTGGAGCGGGCATAAAGAGAGGGGCTACCATCAGACATTGCCCTACTCACAGATGAACAGGGAAGCCAGGATATGGCTTAAGATTATTTGTTCCTACCTGATCCCGGGGGTGCATATGACAGATGTCACCAGGGATCGTGTGTGCTTGGTCTATGCCTTGATGAAAGGGCTGGAGATCAATGTTAGGGCGGTGATTATCTCCGCCATGAAGACAGCCCGTTTGCATCAAGGGCACAGGTACGGGTTTGGTGGCTTATTGACCACGTTCTTGAGGGGCCTGGATATTGAGGAAGAGGCCCTTGACTACATCCCGTAGATGGTGAGGCGGGCCTTAGATGTCATCAAAACTAAGGCACCCGACACCACTCGCGGGCCAGTTCTCACACTAGCCGAGCGACATGCCCGAGATGATCAGTACATGGCTCGCATGTTCGGGATGTAGATACTCCAGCTGCGCATAGGCGGGAGGCCGGCAACAAAAGATGAGTTGTGGCAGCTCGAGCTAGACTACCCTTTTGGCGAAAATGCCAGGGCTCTATGCCGAGTGGGGCCAGCTTTTGTGAAGCCCACTGATGATGATGTCCCCACAGATGAGGAGACACGTCGCAATGACTCCGATGTTGAGTCAGATGATGACGATGGGGGAGATTCAGACATGGGAGATGAGGCAGCGACACCTGACGAAGAAGTGGAATACTTCGATTGATCAGGGAGTTTCACCACCCACTTTTGTGCTATGCTGAATTTTGTGAACATTGGGGACAATGTTCGATTTAAGTGTGGGGTAGGAGTGTTAGGTGCTGGTTATTGTTGTTATTAATGTCTCTGTTCTGTTGTTGTGCTTGGAAAAACTTGTGACCCTGTGATTTTTGTGTGTATGTCTGTATTGTAATTAGTGTGAAGCTGTTGTGTGCTGTTGAATGTTGTTAGCTGGTTTTGTAAATATTTTTATTTTATCGTAATTATCGATTAAAATTTTTCATGAAATTTTTTATTTTTGGGTTTCTCAGCGTTTGTTTTTGGTTCTTTTACTGAGAATAGTCCCATTGAACCTAAGTCGTAATTAGTGATCGTTCCCTATGATGGATGGATGACGACCGTCTTAAGGGAAATATAGTCGATAGGAGTAGATTTCTTTTGTTCTTTTTAATTTGTTTCTTTTGTTTGTTTGTATCACAAACGTGTCGTTACTTTATGGTTGCGAAATTCTGGTTGCGTGTTGTACATGATATTTAAAATGCAAAGGTGATTTGGATGAAAGCATGCAACTTTGTAAATATGTTGAGATACCTAGGCCATAGAGTTCGATTCGGTGTGATTTAGGCTTAATGTTTGAATTCTTGTAATTAGCTGATTGAAGAGTCTGTGAATATGTCTTGAGTTGAGCATGTACAATGAGTGTGTGGTGAGGTTTCGTATCTTCCATGCTATTGTGAAGTGTCTAGAACTTGCCTGGTGTGTGTACGAAACGAAATGAAGGATGTATATTGTAGGAAAGGATGTAGGCATTTCTTTGCTTTAACTGAAAGTTTTTTTTTTCATTATCGTACCCACCTTGAATGTACATCCTAGCAAGCCCATTGAGCTTTTAGCCTATTTTTTTTCTTTTGTCAAAAAGGTGTAAACCGAGCTTAACCCCTTCTTTTCATTATTTGTGAATTTGATCCAAAACTCTTAAGCGCTCAAGAAAAAAAAAAATTCCCACAGTGTCAAGGAGTGAGAATGGTGAAAAGAATAGAAAAAGTAGAGTGATGAAAGGAAATAAAAGGTCAAAGGTGCACTCGCTATAAATTAAATATAATGAAGACGTATAACAAATCTTTGTTATTAAGTCGAGTGTGCTTAAAGATATGGTAACAAAAAAAATAAAGACAGATTTCAAGAATGGGAGGATGAAGGAAGAAACAATGCCCATAAGGTTGAAGGGATGTATTGAAAAAGCGCTTAAGGAGGCTAGTTGTTATTATTGGTTCGCCCTAGTTCCGTAGCTTACACTACAACCCATTAAGTCCTACGTGATCTTACATCACGCGTCCTTATATTAGTGGAGTAATACACTAAAGGCAAGCCTATGGTTCATGAAATGATGCATGTGAATTCTTTTGGGAGAGAGAGCGAAATCTTGTTTATATGCCCCTACATGTAATGTCTTTGAGTTCATGTGATTAAAAAGGGGAAAATTCCCTTGTGTTGTGAGGGCACATGCTCGACGAGAGATTGAATTTCATGTCAGATATCTTGATATGCTGATTTGCATGAGTTTGCCGATATCGAGAGTCGATTCTTGAGTCTAGGAGGTCATAATGTGTTGAAGGTCATTGAATTGATAAGACTATGCATGTTTTCTTGCTGATTTGCTATATTAAATAATCGGTATAACCGTAGCTTGAATTGTCGAGCAAAAGTAGCCAGGATTGGGTGTCAATCGCATGAGGTGTAAGATTATTATTCGGGGATGAACAAGGATTTAAGTGTGGGGTAAGTGATCTTGGGCAGATTTATATGCCCAAGTGATATTCAAATGTGTCATTTTGTCTTGTTTATCTATCGATGTTTGTACATTCTCATGTGAATTGTAATAAAATGTGAATTTATACTAACCAACATGATTAGCATGGTGTTGCAAGAAAAATAGAATTTTACAAAGCTAAGATGCATGTTGGGAGAAATCGGGATTGGACTCGGAAGCTAGCAAGGAAAAAAGCACAAGGAAAGCACAAATTAAAGGGGCTCCACGATGGAGCCGTGTCACGCTGCCATCGCGGATGCTGAAATTATGCCGAAATCCAGTGAAGGTGTGCGTTGGGGTCGTGGCACGTTGGCCTAGCCCCGCGTTGCATGCCGTGCCACGTTGGGTTTTAATTCTTGGACGACCGGATTCCAGTGAGGGTCCGTGTTGGTGACATGTCACGGTGGCAGTGCTCCGCGATGCACTCCGTGACACGTTGCTTGTTATTCCAGAAAAAATTCTCACTAGTATAAATAGAACACTTAGGTTCATTTTTAATAATTCTGACTTGGTGGAGCAAGAACGTGGGTTACAGGCAGTTGAGGGGATGAAAATCTCAGGGTTTTTCTCTATCTCCTTCTTCTTTAATTCAATTGCTTGTATGATTAAAACTCATTTAACGATGTTTAATCCACAAATGAGTGGCTAAATTCCCTTCTTGCTGAGGTTAAGAACATTTGTATTGAAATGTGATTATTGATAAATTGGTTTTTCATCTTTTCTTCCATGGTTGTTCTATTGATTCTTTTTCTTACTGCCTTAATGTGTGGCCAACGTTAATGTATATCTAAAAAGTCCGGTTTCACTCGAGAGAGAAAGAAATTGGAAAGTTGTGAATCAATAGGATATGATTTTTTCTTAGTTTGGGAAAATTGAGAATTGATTTACCTTTAGGATAGAGATATACCTGAAAATCGTATCAGTCAATTAAGGAATCAGTTTCGTATGGCTAGAACATGAATTTCTTTTTATCACAGAGATGTAGGTGGAAGGTTCATGATTCTTAAGTTGGGTTAAATACGAGAGTTTTAATCCATAGGCAATAATTCTTGACTAGCAACCGCAGAAAAGATTAATCAAATTTTATCGATAATTTATTTCTCTACATGTTCATTTTAGCCTCAGCATGCTCATACTTATAGTTCAGACTCAAATTGTATATTCGTTTTAGAATTAGTATAAAATTAAGAACAAAATATCAAAATCTTCTTCACACTGTTGTCTGCAATTTAGAGTTAAAGTTTGTTGACACTTGATTAGATTGATACCTTTTTCCAGTCCCTGTGGGATCGATACTTGGCTTACTTGAGCCACTTTACTACTTGTTCGACCACGTGCACTGCGTGTAGTTATACCAAACAGACCGAACAACACTCTCCATAGAGAGTCTACTAAGTGCATCCTCTACCACTTTAGCCTTAACCATGTGGTATAAGACACTTATGTAATAGTCCTTAAGTAGCTCCAACCACCTCCTTTGTTGAAGATTGAGTTCCTTCTATGAGAACACGTATTGCAAGATCTTGTGGTTCGTGAATACATCCACGTGGACCCCATACAAATATGCCACCATATCTTCAAAGAAAATACCACTGCAGAAAAATCAAGATCATGGGTCGGGAAATTTTTCTCCTAAAATTTTAGCTGTCTTGAGGCATATGCTATCACTTTTCCTCAATGCATCAAAATACACCTAAGTCCGAATCTCGAAGCATCACAATATACCACAAAACCATCAATGCCTTATCACCCACAATATACAAAAATGTGGGTGACTGGGTATTCCTGAAGGTTTCACTGATGAAAGGCGTGACGAGATTTGGTAAGAATGGCAATCTCAACCCGAGGTTTATTGGGCCTTATTAGATTCTCCAAAGGATAGGCCAAGTGGCTTATGAAATGGATTTACCTCCAGAATTAGAATCCGTTCACCCAGTTTTCCATGTATCAATGCTGAGGAAGTGCATAGGAGATCCCTCCCGGATTGTTCCAGTCAAAGACGTCCAAATCACTGAGGAATTAGCTTATGAAGAAGCTCCAATAGCCATACTAGATCGGCAGATCTGCAGACTAAGAACTAAAGATGTTTCTTCCATTAGTGTATTATGGTAGAATAAGAACTGAGAGGAGATGACCTGGGAGGCAGTAGATGATATGAAAACTACATATCCTCAGTTATTCCAGACTTAGTCAGATTGTGCAGATAGAGGTATATTGTTGTTGTTGTTTCATAAGTTGCATTATGTACATGTATATGTGAGATAATTGACTTCAGTCTATTGTGAAGTGAACGCTATAGTATTATGTGAAGTACCTGTATTGGACTTTCCTGTGTTTCAGGGTTTTGGATAGTCCATATTACAGGGGAAACTCTGCCGAAATCTTTTCAGAATAAGTAACTACAAGGTTAAGGTTCTTGCAAGTAGAAGTTAACGTTCGAGGATGAATGTTCTTAAGGGGGGTGGTGGATGTTACACCCTGTATGTTTCTAATATTTAGTAGACCTATTGGTATGTTGGTTGAGAGTTTTAGAGTGCCATACGAGGAAAGGGCCCGAGGAAAGGCCGTACGAGTGCAAAGTCAGGTTTTTACAGGAGGAGGCCGAACCAAGTTTCCCAGAGGGGCAAAGTGGCATGGAGCAGCTCCCTCCGCGTTACCCGAAGTGGCACGAGCAGAATTGGCGCAACCGGCAGAGTGCCACGTTGCCTTGTCTGCCTCCTCAAGTATACAAAGGCCTCACACTTAGATGTTAGGTTCTTTTCCATATAACCTTGGCCAGCAGAGGTAACAACGAAGGGAAACTATTGAAAATCATCCGATTATGCCACTAAATGCTGTCCAAATATAAATTAACTTTGGTTAGTTAAGTATAAGGTTGTAGAGAACGTCGTTGAGGAGTTATTTTCGTAAAATACGCCCGTCGAATTGTCGTTTCGCTGAGCCAGAGTTGGTGGAATTGCTTCAAACTAGTGTCAATACGATAACATACTTAAAGTAAGCATTTCTCTCTTCTAGATTACCGAGAAATTATGAGTTTCTGATAGTCTTTGGATAAGTGGAAGTATAGTCAGTATATATATAAGCTATTGTTTTCTTCAAATTCTGTAACGAAGTTGGCCCTATTCTTCCATTAATATGATTACAGTTGAGAAGGGCAGTTGAGTACGAGCTGATACTCATCAGTTAGTCAGAAAACGGCGAACGAGGTATGTAAGGCTTAACTCTCGGCAAGTATCCTTGTCATATAGTGTTACGACTTATGTTCTCGAATGGAAATAATGATCTCAGATGCTGCAAATAGTTGCTACCATTAGATGGTAATTCGATATGTTGTAATTAGCTGTTATTGATATACATATATAAATATCAACTATGTTGCGATTAACTACTAATAGGGATTACAGTTACATAAATTCTAGTTAGTTGCTAGAAAATGTATATAGATCATACTGCAGGACCCCTCGCTGAAAGGGAGCAGGTTAAATGTGATTCGCGATATGAACGCCATAGAAACTCGTTTAGTTCTTAGTTTGTTTTGATGGTAGACTTATATGTTTGTTGTCAGGCCTAGACTTCAGAAGCTCGTAAAAGTTATTGGCCTGAATCAGTTGGTTAAATAGTATGGGCACAGTTAGGCGGTCTAATGACCAGTTGACACCTGTATTGGCAGGAAAGCATCCCTAGAGGTCATTTACATTATCGCACATTCTAGAACCAGAAATAGAGATAGAATAGGTATATTCGAGAGTTAGCGACACCAGGGTTGTCCAGTATATTGAGTGATCGTCTTCCATTCCTTTAGCCTTATCAGTGATTGTCGGTCTTAGTCGATTTAACAGTTATCATGTAGGATGCCCAGTAAGCCAGCCAATCATCCGAGTCAGATAAACCTGTGGATAACCCAAGGAGGGGTCCACATCAGTAGTCAGTGACCGAGCAAGCACCCTAGCCAGTTCTTGTAAGGTATTCAGGTATAGAGAGCCAAGAGAGGGCCAGTCTATATAGAATTGCCTATAAGATTGAGAATTGCCCAGAACAATAATATAGATTTGAGTGGATTCACACAAGGCTTAAGGAGTCAGTAGTACTCTACTAGTACAGTGTTAACCACATGTTATGGAGACCGGTAAGCTCCCTATGGAGGATCAGGGTGCCGATCGCGTAGAAGCAAGTTCGACCAAGCCCAACCCTATAGTCGTTTAATTAGAAGAATAAAGTAGTTAGCTATCCGTAACCCCACAGTTATTCATTAGTTATAGATGTCCGAGTAGGACATTCAGAGTATTTTTCGGACACTTCAGACCTCGCCCTTTTCAGTCTAGACTATTAGAGATCATGATCACTATCAGGATCCTTTGATCAAATACGGGCGCATGGCATGCCTGGAGATAGCCATATAGATTATCCCAGAAGCGAGTAGCATTAACATGAGGCCTAGAAGGCTAGATATACTCTCTTTATACAGATAGATTGATGTGTCAGTATAGCACCTGGGTTGGGGTTGCCCTTAATTAGAAGCCTTCCATGACCTCCCCAGGGTTAATAGTCGTGTCACCGCCGCCAGGGGCGAGGGTACGTTGATCTACGGAGCGGCATGTCGTCCACAAGGGACAAAGATAGGGATCCAGATCCTCATGTGCTGTGGTTGGCCTTATACACACCCCCGCCAAGCGTTTACACCCGGTGTGTAGATATCAGGAGTCCTCTGGACTCAAACATAGCTATCAGGGGCCAAGCGAGCCCAGTTGTTGACCCAGGGGACCGGGAGGTTGGATACAGTACCAGTAGAGTTGTAGACATTTGAGTAGGGGTATATTTATTGAGATGTGCTCACCAGGACTTACAGGGGCCTGAACGAGTTATTCTGTGCTGATTGTACCTCCCGGCTTATGGGGGCCAGGTGGGGTTCTTATATTAATTCTTGTCTACTAGCTGTAGTGTTATAATGAGGTATGCAGTCTCAGCTCATGTACATGTAGTGTCAGTTAGATACAGATTACAAATCAGCAGGCGTACATGTTAATCTTTTGACCCTTCTTTTAATTTACTTCCAGTTCTATTCAGCTTATCTATTCCCTTACATATTTGGTACATATTGTACTGATGCCTTCTTCTAGGATGCTGCATTACTTGCCTGTAGGTATAGATGGACGAGGAGCAGGTCCTTCAAAGTTCTAGTCAGCCGTACAAAACCGTCAGCTCCCTTCTTCCAGGGATTGTGTGGTAGAGGTTTATTCCTTTTGTTTTTACAATATGGGTAGGTTGGGGCCCTGTCTCGACCATCTTATTACTCCTAGATGCTTGCAGATTGTGTTACTCCCCTGCATTTTAGATGATGTATGTTGGCCGTGTGGGGCCCTGTTTAGCTATTGATTGGCAGCCTTGTCGGCCCGTATAGAACTCCCTAAGATTGTTTGTCTCTGGTTAGCTGTTTACTTTCATGGTGGCTATAAACCTTGTCGGTCGGGGTTTGTATTTACAACTGGTATATAGCCCGTTGTTTTCTTGATTCTAGAGTTAGCGTCAACCCTACACCAGAACTGCTTAGGCTTAGTCGCCTCAGTTGTTCAGGTCCAAGTAGGGCACCAGGTGCCAGTCATGCCTCCCAACTTGACACCCTAAAGGTGGTCAAACAAATCATTGATCCTGGGTAAAGGATACCTATTCGTAATGGTGACCATGTTTAACTACCGATAGTCAATGCACATCCAAAGTGAACCATCCTTCTTCGAGACAAATAACACTAGTGCACCCCATGGGGACTTACTCGGCCTAATGAAGCCCTTATCTAACAAATCTTTCAACTGCTCCTTCAATTCCTTTAGCTCGATTGGAGCCATCCTGTAGGGTGGAATAAATATAGGCTGGGTGTCAGGAAGGAGATCAATATCGAAATCAACCTCCCACTTGGGAGGGACACCTGAAAAATCATCAGGAAAGACCTCCGGATACTCACGTACTACTAGAACTAACTGGATAGTTAAGGTTTCAGACTTGACATCCTTAACCCTACTAGATGGTACATACAACCCTTGGAAATCATCTTCCTAGCCTTTAGGTATGAAATGAATCGACCTATAGGCACAGCTGAACTACTCTTCCATTCTAAGACTGGCTCACCCATAAATCTAAACTCTACTGCCCGGGTTCTACAATTAACTGAAGCATAGCATGCAAATAACCAATCCATGCCGAGAATAACATCAAAATTGATCATGGATAACTCTATCAAATCTACTAAGGTGACCTTATGAAGGACTGAGATTGGGCAACCTCTATACACTATAAATGAGTCACCTACTGGTTTGGAAACTGAGAAGGGTTCTAACAAGACATCGGGACTGACTCCAAAGGTACTGGCCACATAAGGTGTCACAAAAGACAAGATAGCCCCCAGATCTAGCAAAGCATATACATTAATATGGAAAACTCGCAACATACCAATTACCACATCCGGGGAGACCTCCTGCTCCTATTGGCATTCGAAAGCATAGAATCTGTTCTGGCATTGAGCGCCAACTGTGCTAGTAGATGCTCCCTAATGTGTTGAGCGTGTGGGAGGGGTTTCTGAACTAGAAGTTGGGTCACGACCCCCAAACTAATCATGCATCACATCTGGACAATCTCTAAACATGTGTTTGGGCTACCTACACCCAAAAAAAGCACCTGAACCTGTCAAGCACTTGCCTATGTGTCCCCGATCACATCTGCGACAAGCTGGGATGCTAGAATCTGCGGGTCTGCTGATCTAACCCTTCGAGCCTGATGCTCTCCCTTTATGATCATGTCTAGGCCTGGATGGCACACTCAATGCTGAATATCCCTGGGTTGATGATCTCTTCTGAGTCTGCTATCGGTGTCCACCACCAGACCTCTGTTGAGAGAATCTGTGGTCCTCGGTCCTGGCCCTCTTGGTGCAGAACACTCTTCTTTATCCATTTTAATTCTCGGGTCTGATCATAGGGATTTTAGGGTATTACAACAACAGAAAGCATAATGAGAAATTTTTAACTCACGTTGGCAAAGAATGACGATTCCAAGCTTGGCAGCAATTTGTGGGCTGTTGACTGTAGGGGTAGTGTTCTTCTTATGGGTTTCTATTTTTGTTGGGAGGGAGTAATGGCCGAAATTTTTTTCTTTGATTTTGAATGTTCAAGTTGCATGAAGTAGGGTGTGTGGGATTTTAAATAAGATGGGTCTGGGCAAGTCGAGTTGGGTTAGGAATTGTTAATTTTTTCCATGACTCATTCAACGGGTCATGTAAGGTAAAAAATGACCCTGCCTTCTTCCCGTTATTAGTGTTCTTAGAAAACTTACCTATGGAAATTATGGCCATATAGGATGAGCCGTTTGTATTCACAATGACCTATACTATGTGTCCTTAAGTTCATTACATGGATTTCAGGCCTGCAGGAAGTTGTTATAACGGGCGATACCATGACCAATTTGAGCTAAGAATGGTCAATTCTGAGTGCCCATTGATTCGATACTGAGAGAGGGCACTCAGGATAGCAACAACGACCTGAAACTACGAGCCGTGCTAAGTTATAACAACCTATTTTGAGGCTCATGGTTTAAGGCCTGAACTGAATCATTCGGGTTTCCTTTTTTTCCTCTAAACCTACACACTTCAACACCTATGAACACTATGTATACAATATAATTTTAACTTGTTTTTTTCCCTCCCAAGTAGCACCTGATTTAACGTTGCGGCACGACGCGGGTATCTTAATTACTCAGACTCCACCAAGATACCTCCCTAGGTTGCCTCCCATGCAACGTCTGATTTAGCGTCACGACATGATGCAAGTCCCTAGGTTACCCAGACTTCATTCAGAGCCCAAAGATCCACCAGTTTAATTTCTTCACTCTTCCCAGATATGCTTTCACCAATTTACCATTCACCTTGAACTATTTACCTTCACTGTTTTCCAATTCAATTTCCCCAAGAGAATACTGGGACCATTTGAAATGGTCCCAACCATTTGGACTTCAACTTGCCAGGAAACAAGTGAAGCCTAGAGTTAAACAACAACACCATATCACCAAGGCAGATCTCTCCCTGCTCAATCTTATGGTCATGTTGAACTTTCATCCTTAGTTTATAAATTTCTAAACTCTCATAGTCTTTCAAACGAAACTCATCTAGCTCATTCAACTAATCAAGTCTCAAGTTAGCAACATCACCCCAATTCAAATTCAGCTTCTTAAGTGCCCATATAACTTTGTGCTCAAGTTTAACCAGAAGATGACATGCTTTCCCTTACACCAGTTGATATGGAGACATACCTATAGGGGTCTAGAATTTAGTCCGATAAGCCTATAATGCATCAGCTAGCTTCCTCGACCAATCTGTTCGGTTAGCATTCATAGTCTTTGCTAAGATTGTCTTTATCTCCTTGTTGGAGACCTCAACTTGTCCACTAGATTGTGGATGATAAGGTGTTGCCACCCTATGTTTCACCCCATATTTCTCTAGAAAACTCCAAAACAACCAGTTACAGAAGTGTGAATCCTCATCTCTAATGATGGCTCTGGGAGTCCTAAATCTGGCAAAAATATTCCACTTCAAGAATGATGTGACACTCATACCTTCATTTTTTGGAAGCGCCATTGCCTCCACCCACTTCGAAACATAGTCCACACTACAAGTATGTACTTCATCATGTTTGAGCTCACAAATGGGCCCATAAAGTCAATGCCCTAAATGTCAAATAGCTCAATGATAAGGATGGGAGTAAGAGGGAGCTCATGCCTCCTTGATATGCCTCCTTGCCTTTGGCATGCATCACATGCCTTTGCAATATGCATTTGACAACTCAGAGATGTTTTCAGCCTTTCCCTTATAAGCTAAACTTTCTTCATAGCCTCATGAACTGAATCTAGCCCTATCAATGTAGCCTCAACCACTTCAAAACAACCAATAGGGGATCTACACCTCCGCCCATAAAGAGCCTCAAATGGAGCCATCTAGATGCTGGAATGCTAACTATTGTTGTAAGAAAACTCAATAAAAGGTAAATGATCATCCCAACTACTTTTGAAGTCAATCACATATCCTCAAGAGTCAGAATGGTTCGCTCGACCTGACCATCTATTTGCGAGTGAAAAGTTGTACTAAGCTTGACTTGGGTACCAAGTCTTTTCTAAAATAACCTCAAAAACTGGAAAGTAAACTAAGTACCTCTATCTAATACGATGGAGAAGGATACTCCATGAAACCGAAATAACTCCCAAACGTGCAATTTGGCATAATCCACAGCTAAATCGGTAGTTTTAACTAGTAGAAAATGGGCTACTTTGGTCAACTTGTCTGCAATCACCCAAATAGAGTCATATTATCATCGAGTACAAGGCAGCCTATAATGAAATCCATATTGATCTCTTGCCATATCCACGTGGGATATTGATGTCCTGGAGCACACCTCAAGGTCTTTGATGCACGACTTTTACTTGCTGACAATTTGGACGCTTAGCTACAAACTCTTCTATGTCCTTATTCATGCCGATCCACTAATAGACTTCCCATAGGTCATGGTACTTATTGGTGGCACCTAGATGTATGGAATATCAGGAACCATGAGCCTCATATACCATATGTTCCTTCAGGTCATCAACACCTAGAACACACAGACGACCCTGATATCAAAGTACACACTCTCCCCCTGGGAGAAGACCTCTACCTTCTGATTCTAAACTGTTTCCTTCATCTTTACCAAAATTGGATCCTTATCTTGCCTAGCCTTGATGTCAATCACCAGAGAAGATTATGAATCATTTTGAACAATGACACCACCATCCGTCGAATCCATAAGACGAACTCCTAATTATGCAAGTTGGTGCACATCCTTCACCAACTATTTCCTTCTATCTTCCACATGAGAAACACTCTTCATGGATCACTTGTAAGAGAATCCGTCACTACATTGGCTTTTCCCGGATCATAGAGGACACTCACGTCATTATCCTTAAGAAGCTATACCCACCTCCTTTGTCGAAAATTCGGGTCCTCCTGGGTAAACACATACTGAAGACTCTCGTGGTCCATGAACTTATCCACATGCACTCCATATAAATAGTGTCTCCAAATCTTCTATGCGAACACCTGCCAACTCTAGGTCATGCGTTGGGTAATTCTTCTAATGAGTCTTAAGCTTCCTAGAGGCATATGCAATGACCTTTCCATGCTGCATCAACACACAACCGAAACCAAATCAATAGGCATCACAATACACCACAAATCCATATATACCCTCTAGTAAGGTCAATATTGGGGCTGAAGTGAGTCGAGTCTTTAACTCTTGACAACTCTTCTTATAGGCATCCAACCACTGAAATTTGACTTTCTTCTGGGTCAACTTAGTCAATGGTGCTGAAATGGATGAAAATCCTTCAACAAACCTCCTGTAGTAGCTCGCTAAACCCAGGAAACTCCTTATATCCGTAGGGCTAACTGGTCTGGACCAATTATTCACAGCTTCTATCTTCTGAGAGTCAACCTGCACACCCTCGCTTGACACCAGATGACCCAAAAATGCTACTGAGTTTATCCAAAAGTCACACTTACTGAATTTAGCAAATAACTATCAATCCTTGAGGGTCTATAGCACCACCATCAAATGAGCGGCATGCTCTTCCTTACTTTGAGAGTATATGAGGATGTCATCTATGAAGACAATCATGAAAATATCAAAATATGGGTTGAACACTCTGTTCATCAAATCCATAAAAGTTATAAGAGCATTTGTTAGTCTAAAATAAATAACTACAATCACATAGTGACCATACCGAGTCTTGAAGGCTATCTTCAGGATGTCACTCTCTCTAACTCTGAGCTGGTGATAACCGGACCTGAGATCTATCTTTGAGAAGCACTTAGCACCCTGAAGTTTCTCAAACAAATCATCATTCTAGGAAGAGGATACTTTTCCTTGATTGTGACCTTGTTAAATTACTGATAGTAAATGCACATACGAAATGAACCATCCTTCTTCCGAACAAAGAGAAATGGTGCTCCCCATGGGGATTTTCTAGGTCTAATGAAACCCTTGTCTAAAAGGTCCTTCAACTACCATTTCAACTCTTTTAATTCAACTGGAGCCATTTTGTAGGGAGGAATAGATATAGGCTTTGTATAGGGAAGAAGGTCAATACCAAAGTTAATGTCTCTCTCAGGATAGACTCCTGGTAGATCATCTAGAAAAACATCTAGATACTCACACAATATAGGTACTGACTGGAGAGTCAGGGTCTTAGATGTAGTATCCTTAACCCTAACTAGCTGGTATACGCAACCCTTAGAAATCATCTTTTTGGCCTTAAAGTAGAAATAAAGCGGCCTACAGGCATAACTGAACTACCCTTCCACTCTAGGACTGCTCACCTGGAAACTAAAACTCTACCGCACGGGTTCTACAATTTAATGAGGCATAACATGAATGTAACCAATCCATGCCAAAGATAACGTCCAAATCAATAATATCTAACTCTACTAAATCTGTTGAGGTGACTTTTTGACAGGGTAATTCTGTATACCTGTCAAGCTATAACCGAGTCACTGACTGTTGTAGAGACTGTGAAGGGTTCTGATAAGATATTAGGACTAACCCCTAAACTACTGGAAACATAGGGAAGCAAATAATATATAGTATCCCCTGGATCCAATAATGCATAAACATCAACGTGAAATACTTGTAACATACCAGTGACCACATTTGGAGAAACCTCTTGCTCCTCATACGATGAGAGCGCATAAAACCTGTTCTTACATTGACCAACACCTACACTACTGGATGTACCCTACTGAGCTAAGTGTGCTAGTGAAGCTGCTGAACTGGTGGATGGGTCTCGGCCCCTACCCTTACCGTGTTTGCCTGCTGGGCTATCCCTGAGCATATGAATGGGTTCCCACACCCTAAACATGCACATGTACCCACTAAGCACTTACCGATGTGCCTCCTACCACACTTGTCACAACCTGGAATGCTGGGCTCCACTGACTTGCTCCCCTGACCTCGATAGCCTGACACCTATCTCCTCTGTTCATGACTAGATCTAGATGGCATACTTGTTGCTGATAGGGTTGGGGATGATGATCTCTTGTGGTATCGCTAAAGATGTCCACCACCTGATCTCTATTGGGAGAATCGAAAACTATCTTTCTTGGCCCTATTGGCCTCTCTTTCCCTCTCCCTCATCTGCATTGCTTCCATCTGCTGGGTATACATAACCAATTGAGAGAAGTCAATGTCCTAATGAAGCATAGAAGTCCTACAATCCTTAACCAAGTAGTCCGCTACCCTATTCGTGAACCTACTCACCGAGCCCTCTGATCGGCCACTATCTCCGATGCATATTTAGACAAGTAGGTGAATTCTAGAGTGTACTCTTTAACTTTCATGTTGTTATCCAAAGGGAAATCAGTTGCCTTGATTTCCCTTATCTTCAAGGGAAAGAATCTGTCCCAGAATTCGGTGAGAAACTCATCCCAACCAATGGGACTCGCACTGACTCCCCCACCATTCTTCCATTGCTTGAACCAAATATGTGGAACCCCTTTCATCTGATAAGAGGCTAAGTCTGCACACTTCTCCCCCATAACTTCCATAATCTAGGTGATCTTCTGAATCTCCTCAATGAACTCATATGGATCCTTGTCCATTCTTGACCTAAGAAACTCAGGAGGATTCATCCTGAGGAAGTCCCTGATCCTAGCCACCGCTGTGTTAACGTTCTGGGGGCATGAGCTACCGCCTTCTGGTTGACATGAGCAGTCAACGCCTGTGCCAACATCTAGATAGAAGCCCTAAACTGGGCATGGGCAACCTGCTCAGGCCATGATCCTCCGGGTCCGGGGTGGGGTTGTTGGTGCCCTTCTCTATTGCCATTCTCATGGACATTTCCATTTCCATTCCTTCTCCCATTAACTCAGCGGGGATGCATGATTCTGCAAATGCGTATAACACGAGTTAGAAGGATAGAGAGAGACTTCATTGCACGACATAGATCTTGAAAGAATGGAAGTTCCTAAATCATTTTGTAGCCTCTTGGTCATAAATGTGGCGCGCTTGACACCCATAAAAAAGACTCTACTTAACAGGGCAATTAGACACCCTAGGACTCACTGAACCTTTGCTCTGATATCGAATTTTTCATGATCTGAACATAGGCCTGGATCAAGACACAGAACCTAAAATCATATATGGCTCAAAGTGAGCCCATGTAATGAACATAAAAGCTAAAGCTGAACATAAATAAAGCAGAAGAATAAATTTTAAAATATCTAAATTCTGAATTGTAAAAAATCTGAAAAAAAGAAATACATAACATTGAATCCGAAGCTAAATAGAACACTATGTCTGAAAATCCTTTACGTACTGACAAACCAATGGGACAAAACACCAACTAGCTTACTAAAAGCCCAAAACTAATAATGATATCAACACAACTAACTAAAAGTACTCGAAGGATGAGGACATACCAACAAGCTGGCTGGGCTAAACTCTGATAACTGGCTAGTGGCAAGACTAAATCTGAATGTCTAATCCTGTATCATGAAACAATACAACTAGAGTATGTGATCAATACTTGGAATGTACTGAGTATACAAGGTAAGTAAAACAGGATAAGTAAGTATAAAATGAAAACATGCATAACATAATTCATATCAATATAAGATTCTGAGCGTGAGGACTGCATGCTGATATCTTGAAAAAATGATTAAACATAAGCTGAATTTCATAATTGAATCGAATGACCCAAAGCTAAAACTGATATTCATAAGTAAAACTGAACATTAGGTTAAACCTGTTGAAAATATAATATCATAACTAATGAACAAGAATAACTTAAATCACGAGGAACAATGGGAGACTCGTCACATAACTGACATAACCACGATAGAGCTTACGTGATCCCAACTATTACATTAAAGTGGGCAGAGTCGTCCAAAGCCTTGGCAGGGTTAAGGGCGCTACCATGATATTGATATCAAGCTGAAAGCCCCTTGGGAGTAGGGAGGCTCACAATGGAGGTCCCAATGAATCTAAATAAACTTATGTTGGTGGGTAGTTCTAAGGCCTGGGGCTTTCCTGAACCCCTAGCATACTTGGTACTAGATACTACTCCTAAGAATATGCATATGCTCTCCATTATTTTTCAATGAAGCTAAACCATTATTTTTCAATGAAGATGATTATGATATTATACACATAGTTTGAAATTTAAATATCAGGAGCCTTGGCTCAAAACACACCACGAGCTGAAAAGTGGGAGTCTAGACTCTAACACCATGTGGTAAGCTAACATCATAAACTTGAACTAAACCATGAAAAGATACTTAGATCGTGTGGGTCGCCCAATCTTTAACATGATTGAAATAGACTCGGTAGTCAAAATCATGGACTCATACATGGGAAATTCATAAACATTATTGTATGCTTAACAGCTCATCATGCTTTAAAACTTATATCATAATCTTAACTTTTCATGAATCTTGCATAATTGGGCATAATAATTTCAAACTAGAAATAATAAATTTTAATTTAAAATAAGTATAAAACATGCCCATGAATCATAAAATATCATTTAAAACATGAAGGAAATTGACCCATAATCAAATCATAGAGAATTTCATGAAATTGGGTGAACACCCCATAAGATCATAAACTTGGCTTTAAGACTTGAATTCATGAACTTGAGTTAGGATTTGGGCATGAGAGTGAAGAGAAACCACCATTTATAAGCCTTAATACCAATGAAATTTGATTCTACACCCTTTCTTGAAAGCCCAAGAGAATTGAAGAAGAACACGAAGAATTCTAGGCTTAATCCTCAATAAAATTCTCCTATCTTGCATGCACAGAAGGGAATAACTTAGGATAGGTTTAGCACTCTTAAAACCCTTCTAACAGAGCTTAAAATGAAACAGTATAGGACTTAGGAGCTTAGAAATTACAAAAACACCCTTAGTAATTTTATAGGAAAAAAGGACCCTGCCAGTCCCCACGAGGAACCTCACAGCTTGTGAGGTACTGGACGACTCGTTAGGTCCAATTTGTGAAGTCTACTGGAAAATCCCACTTTGAAATCATTGGTCAAACAATGACAATCTTCATGAATCATGAGGCACTCCACGACTCGTGACTCATCTTGTGATGTCTCCAATAAACCAACCTTCAATCCTTGACCTTCCTGACCATGGCTCACCCTACAAGTCGTTAGGTGCCTTCACGGCTCATGGCTACTACTTGTGGTCACCCTTGACAACGATTTATCACCAACCAATCCCTACTTCATGAGTCACTCCACGGCTTGTTTAGTCACCTCGTGGGTCACTGGATGACCGGTCCTTTAACCTGGGCAATATTTTTTTCTTTTCTCCGCTTATCCCTCGAGTCTAATCTTAAGGGCTTTCAGGGCTTTACAGAGAGTTTATATTTCTAAGTGTGATCTTGAGTAAGTAGAAGTGAGAGTAAAAGAATGATAGGGGCTTATATAGGTTGAAGAGGGGAAATGTTATTGGGTAGTGAAAAGGTGGATGTTAATGATGGGTTTTAATAGAGGGAAGATGGGAAGGTGAAAAAGGTGTAGTTAGGTGAAAAAGTCGATAGAAAGAATATTAGAAAGGTAAAAAGGGTAGTTTGGCTAGTTCTATGCTTTTTTTAAAATAGTCCAGGTTGAGTTGGTCTACGGATCGGTAAAGATTCAAAAATAAACGTACTTACCTCCATCGGCGCTAGACCTGCGAACTCTGATGGATACTAGTGTTTCGCTGGTTCAAACGTCGATGACATACCCATGTGCCAAGTTCACTGTGATTAGGCTGCGCTCCATCGGCGTTTCGCCAGTGTCAACCTACATTTCGCAAGTGAGTCATAATGCACCCTTAGAGTTTTTAAATATCTCTAGGTGCATTGGTTCACACCCATTCCAGATTGGAGACCTGCAGAATGCCACCGGTGTTTCGCCGGTAAAACACTGGCTTCCGCTCTTTCTTACCCATCTTTTGCTTCTCTCTTGTGATAGGGAGGTGCCTCACGCCTTGGCACAGGCATTTTGTTGGTGTCACATAGTGGCTGCTATGGTTTTCCTTTCCTTGTTTTTTCATCCAATCTATCTACAAAATCCAAACAACGAAAACATCAAAATTCCCAAAGTAAAAATGCTTGAGTTTCCTCCCAAGAAGCGCCTTATTTAATGTCGTGACATGATCGATACCAACTCAGTTCTCAATACACGGAGGATCATCCTCAAAATCGACCTCATCAACACAACCTTCGTCTTGTGCTGCTTCATCATTCAAAACCCTTATCTCTGTGCACTCATCTGAGGCCTCAATAGTTTGACAAACTCTGAAGGTGACTTCCTTACCTCCCACTCAAAATTTCAGCTCACCAAGCTCCACATCTACCAAAGCTCTGCCCGTGGCAAGCAATGGTCTCCCCAAGATGATAGATATTTCAACATCTATATCACAATTAAGCACGACAAAGTCAGCTAGAAGGATAAACTTGTCGACCCGAACCAAGACATCCTCCAATACTCGACCAATTTCTTTATGGATCTATCAACCATTAACAACCTCAATAAGGTGGATTTAGGACTCTCCAACCCCATCTTCTTGAAAATAACGAGAGGCATAAGGTTTATACTTTCCCCAAGATCACATAGAGCCTTTTTAAACACACACAACCCAATGGTGCAGGGAATAGTAAAGGCTCCTGGGTCCTCTCTTTTGGGAGCGAGGTTGCTTGCAATTATGGAACTACACTGGTGGGTCACCTCCCCTACACCAGCATCTATGATCCTATTTTTCTTCAAGAAATCTTTCTTATACTTGAGATACCCAAGAATTTGAAGCGAAGCATCTATTAGAGGTCTATTGATTGACAATTTACTAAACATCTCAATGAATTTTAGAAACTGATTGTCCTCCTTTTTCTTAGCTAACCTCTGAGGATACGGAGGTGGAATTCTAGGCTCTTGGACTATGTCAAGTAAAGCCTTTTTGCTCATTTCTTCTTCAATAGCATCATTCACTGGAATTATATCAAATTCTTCCTCATCTAATTATTCTTCATCATTCACAATCTTTGGTGCTTTTAGCACCGCATCCTTTACTTCATCAGTACTTATTTTTTGATCCACAACATCTTCGTGTTTCACAGCCGCATCTTCCAACACTTTTCCATATCTAGTCACAATTGCCATATAATAGCCATCCTTCTTCGGGTTGGGTATGGTGTCACTAGGAAGTGTCCCCTTCATTTGGGGATTCATTTGGGATGAGAAATGATTCATTTGCACTTCTAAGATCTTAAACAACGCTGAGTGGGAGTTCACTGTTATGGCAAGGTTCGACACCTCCCCTTTCAATTCCTTGCTCCACTATCAGCGGATTCCACTCTCTTGGGTACTTGAGCCAGCATCTCCTCAATCTTGGAGCTTCCCAAATCGCTCACACCAGGTTGTATTTAGGGATTGTCAGCCTTTAGAGGGGGAACATATGGGTTTGAGATGCGATGGTAACGTTCTCCATCATGATTTTGATTACCCCATCTTGCATTATGATCAACCCAACCCTGGTTGTCTCAGTTCCTCCAACCTTGATTCTTTTCCCTTTGTCACCAAGAACCTTGATTGGCACCTTGGTACCCCGAGAGAGAACCCTCCATTTGAGTTTCCATGAATTGACACTCCTCTTTATACCTAGGAGGCGAGGCTTCTCCTTCATATGACATTGGACCTTGAGTCCCCACGACATTACACACTCTTGGACCAACTCCTCGTAACATGCTTCTTCATCAATTCATGGTGGGTGATCATTTTTTCCAAAGTCTCATCTCGCTCCTCATACCTCTTTCTCATCTCAGCGGTCACAAAACTTTAACCCGCGCCATTTGGAGGTACTTCAATTTCTCTCGTGTGCCAAGATTGGTTTGTTTTAGTAATCCGATCCAACAAAGCTCTAGCTATTCCATAGGGTTGGTCCATGAGAGATCCACCCCCTTAAGTTATTTGCCACTGACTTATTCATAGAGTCTAAAGTACGATTAAATCGTTGAAAGAGAACTCCATCCGAGAGCCCTTGGTTGGGACATAGGGCCAATTTCTTCTTGAACCTCAACCAATCCTTATGTGAAGGCTCACTCGGTGTTTTCCTAAAATTGGTGATATCATCTCTTAGCTGCAACATCCTCGAAGGAGGGAAAACCTGTCTAAGAAGGCTACGATTAATTCTATGCATAAAGTTATACACCCCAAAGGGAGCTCCTCAAGCCAGGTGGTTTCTTTCCCAGTCAAGGAGAATGGAAGGAGCCTCAATCTCATAGACTCTTGGGTTATATTTATGATGTTAAACGGTTGGAAAATCTCATGAAAATTTTGAAGATGTCGATTTGCATCTTCACTTGGCATACCACCGAAGATTCCTTTCATCTGTTGTAGGTGTAGCATTATACTAGTCACATGGAACACTGTATTCCCGACTGTGGGTGGTAGGAAAATCACACCTGCTATGTCTGGCATCATAGGGTCATCATCTTTGTGGTCCGTATGACCATCCACAGAACCCTCTTGAGATTTTTGTCCAATATCAGTCATCCTATAAGTTACCCAATAAAGCAACAACATTTGTAAAAACAAAACATAAGATGCTAAATTAATTTAACTCAACAATCAACTAGGGGCTATCTTACACCATTCCCCAGTAATGGAGCCATTTTTGATAACGTTCAAATTCACTCCTCATAAAGAGAGAGTGTAAACGGTTGTTGAAAAAACAAATAAACCCAAAGGATGTTGGGGTCGAATCCCATAGGGAATGGTAATTAGATGGCATGAAAGTTGTCTATCAAATCAAACTAAAAAAAAGCATCATTGTATTTAAAACAAGCAAATAAAAATTTGAGGGTTCAAAAGATTGCAATTAAAATGTAAAAACAACTATTGATCAATGAACAAGATAACCAACTTGCATTAACCAAAGTGAGCGAGAGCTAGGGGTATGCTTTTGAATAGGGTGTCAAATTGATTGTAATTGACTAGACAATCGAGTTACTACTCATAAATATAAATAGCCATGGTTAAGGTTGCATATAATGTTTCTCAACCACTAGAATGCCTTTTGCCTCGGGTTTTCTCAAACCTTTAAGTCCCTAACAATATATCCATTAAGACTTGGGTAAAATTTGAGCTATTTATAGCCTCAAATCTCTCATGGGTGAATGATTTTGGGTTTTATCTATCTCTAGCCTAACCCCACACAATCAACACCCAATTACCCACCATTGCTTTTTCACCCATACTCAATTTCCCTTTTTCAAGAAAAAATAGAGTAAGTAAATATCATCCATATTTGCAACTATGAGTAATTTAATTATAAATTAGGAGAAACCAACAGATTTATATTAAATGAGTAACTCTAACATAAATCTAACAACACCCAATCTAATTTAACCCCAATTCATGCACATACCCCAAGAAGAGAGATTTAGCTACTCATTGATGAGGAATACAACATTAAATCAACAATTAAAATCACGACATTCATCATAAATAGTTAAATTCAAGCTCACAATTGTATTCAATGGAGGTTGTTTACCTTAAAGAAGAAGAAGAAAAAGCTACTCGATATTCTATCTCTCTAACTTTCTACTCTCTACAAATCTGGAAGGAATGATATGGTACTTTCAAAAAGAATATATAGAAATAGGTCAAAATGCTCCTAAAATTCTATGCTAGACAGTTTTTTTCCTTCCTGCAAGCGGTGCCACTTGCGAGTCATTAACATTCCACCAGTGTCCATCCGGGGAATGTTGTCGTGTCGAAGGTGCGAGGGCTATGAACCTAGGTCCAGCTTGTGCTAGCACCGGCAGTTTGCAAGTGCTGACCTACATTACACTAGTGCTCATTTCACTTTGGTCCAGTAAGCTTTTGCGTTTCAGTCGACATTTCACTAGCTCCATTCGGTGGAGCGCCAGTCCCATCCGGTTAAGTTTTAGTCCTCTTCTTAAATTCCATACTTTTTCCCAAGTTCTTTCTTTCTTTACTTAAATTAAATACCTGCAAAACTAAATATTAAGAGCATAAAATACTCATAGATGACATGAAAACTAAGCAAAAACTCATATTTAAAAGGATTATGAGTTGGTAAATTACCAACTCATCATCCTGCACTCCTTAACCAGCGAGTCTAATACTCTGTTCATAAATCTACTCATACGAGCCCTATGATCCACAACCATCTCCGGTACATACTTGGATAGCTGGATAAACTCCAAGGCATACTCTTGGACAGTCCTGTGGTACCGCTTCAAGTTAAAGAATTTGACCGCCTTCACCTCCATCAATTCTCTAGGGAAGAACATATCAAAGAAGGTAGTCACAAACTCATCCCAACGCATGGGAACCGGCCCCACTTCCCTACCATCCTTCCACTGGTGGTACCATATGTAAGAAACCTCCTTCAGCTGATAGGAGGCTAAATCTTCACTCTCTTCTCCAATCGCCCCCATAATTTGGGTGATCTTTTGTACCTTTTCGATAAAGTCATGGAGGTCCTCACCAACTTTTAACCCTAAAAACTCAGGCGGATTCATCTTGAGAAAGTCTCGAACTCGAGCCACCGTCGTGTTCCCGTTCTAAGGAACATGTGCCACTGCCTGCTGATTGACCTAAGCGGTCATCGCCTGTGCCAAAACTTGAAGTGCCGCTCTAAACACGGCATGAGTTACCTGCTCGAGTATAGGATCTATTGGTGCTGGCGGGGCTTGTTGCTGCCCATCTCTATTGCCATTGTCGTGGCCATTTTCATTGTCATTCCTTCTTCCATTTACTCGGTGCAGAGGCATATTTTTGCAATCACATATAGCACGAGTTAGAAGGATAGAGAGATATTTCATCGCATGACTAGATCATGAAAGAAGGGAAATATTTCTAAAATGCCTTATAGCCTCTTCCCTATAAGTGTGACACGCTTCATACCCATGGAAAATACTTTACACAATGCGAATTATAGACACCCTAGGACACTCTAACCCCTGGCTCCGATACCAATTTTATCATGGCCCGTGCTGGGACCCCAAACTGAGACACGAGACCTAGAACCACAAATGGGTCCCCATGGCTTGAACATAATAACTAAAAGCTTAGTTTAATAACTGAAACATGAATAAGCCGAAGTATGAATAACACGGCAATCATAAGTAGAGTCAACACTCGATAAATCTGAAAATTCTACATAATGTTTGATAAGCCTCTACTATAGTTTGACGAGCTGATGGGACAACATTCCCAACTAGCTCGCTAAACTCTGAAATCACATAACATAACTCAACACTAACTGAAGGTTCTCAGAAGATGAGAACTCACCAACATGGGGAAACTGATCTAAGCTGTCGGAAGTTAGACTAACGGCAAAATTGAGTCTGATCATTCGGACTTGTATCATGAAATGATACAGCATGGAGTATGCGATCAATAATTGGAATGTACTGAGTATGCAAGGTAACTAAAACATGTTGAGTAACTATTAACTTAAATCATGTATATAAACATAAATCATAGGATCATTTGAGGAAGGACTGCATGCTGAAATCTGAATATGAAACATGTATACTCATAAGCTGAATATCATATCAGAATAGAATGACCCAAAACTAAAATAGAAATCAAATGACTTGTCATAGCTGCAATCATAAGTAAAAGATTTTAAATTGATCATTTGGTCAAATCTGCTGAAGAACATAATGTCATAAGTCGTGAACATAAATAACTGAAATCATGAGGAACAATGGGAGACTCATCGTGTTTGAAATCATTACGATATAGCTAACGTGATAACCCAACTATCACACTCAAGTAGGAAGAGCCATCCAATATTTTGATAGGGCGAAGGACGCTACCATGATATCGATATCAAGCTACAAGCACTCTGGCGGGTGGGGAAAACTCTTAAGGGAGGTCCCACTATATAAATATACCTACGTTGGTGCATAGTTCTGAGATTGAGGAACCTTGGAACCCCAAGCCTACTCAGTGCTAGACACTACTCTCAAAAACATGCACAATGCTCCCAATTTTTCAAGAAAGTTAAAATCATAATCACATGTATAGTCTAAATCTGAACATGGAAATTCTTGACTCCAAAACATATCAATAGTTGTAGTGGGAGTCTTGACTCCAAAACATATAATAAGATAATCTTATTAGCCTTGGCTAAATCTTCAAAACATACTTAACTTATGTGGGCTTGCCGGTATCATAAAATCATGCTTACTTGAAATAGACTCCACAAGTCAAAATCATAGATTCATACGTGGGTCATTTACGATCGTTCAATCATGCTAGATATCTCATCAAACTTGAAATCATGAATTACAAATATGACTTTTCATGAAACTTGCATAATTGGACATAATTTTCTAAAACTTTAAATCATGAATTTATAACTAAAATAGGTATAAAATCTGCCCATGAATCTTAAAACATACTTTGAAACATGAAATGAATTGACCCAAAAACAAATCATAGAGAATTTCATAAAATTGGGTTAAAACCCATAAGAACATAAACTTGAATTAAGACCTGAATTCATGAACCTGAGGAGAAATTTGGGAATGAGAATGAAACGAAACCCTCATTCATAGAATACCTGGATAAGCTAAATCTCAACTTGACTTTGAAAACCTAAGAGATCTGGAGGAGACTTTGGGGGATTCAAGCTTGATCTTCAAAGGGGAACTTCTAAACTTGCATGCATGGGAGTTGAATGAATAAGAATAGGTTAAAACCCCTTAATAAACTTCTTTCAGAGCTTAAAATAACGTAATTTAGGTCTTAGGAGCCTGGGAATATCGAGTGCCATGAGCCTTGCTCAATATCTGCTTTCTCAAGTCATCAATAGTCGGCACCCATAATCGGCCTTGATATTGGAGTACACTATCTTTCTCTTGGGAGAAAATCTCCATCTTCTGATTCTAGACAACTTTTATAAAAATGCCCTTACTGATTTTGCAGGAAAAGTGACACTACCAGTCCAACGAGTGATTGGACGAATTGTTAGGTGGCGTAAAGGGTCATCCCCTAATCCGTTGCCACCATTGGAATTCCATACTCTTTCTTCAGCCATCCTAACAATGGCTCACTCGACGAGTCATGAAGTGAAACCACGACTCGTCCCTTCATTCATCCTGATCACTAGATTTCAACATTGTTTTCCACCTTGTCCAACCAATGGGTCAACCCACGACTCATGGGGAGTCAAAAAAACTCATTACATCATCCATCGTGACCCCCTGATGATGACTCTTCTCCAACTGGGCACTACTTCATGGGTCACGAAATGATTCTTCAAGTGATCTAACAAGTCATGTGATGAGTCGTCCTGTGACCTGGTGCAAACAATTTTCCTATTTTCTCCACTTCAACCGACGGGTTTGATCTTAGGGACATTCAGAGTATTACAACTGGAAGGCCTCAAACCATATCAAAGAAAGAAGTTTCTCAACAAAGTGCAACACTATTTCTAGGAAAAGTCGTGCCTATTCTGCATGTGTGCGGATAGTATCATCAAGACATGTGTACATAAGAGTGAGATAATCAACGTTTTGAGGGCCTATCATGTCTCCCGAGTAGGAGGGCATCATGGGGGTAATTGTATAGCTACAGAGGTCTTAGAGTGTTGCTATTGCAGGCCCACCATCTATAATGATACTAATGTGTTGGCTAGAGCTTGTGATCAATATCAATGATAAGGGTCCATATCATGGAGACAAGAGATGCTCCTAACTTTTATGCTTGAAGTGGAGTTATTCAATGTTTGGGGCATTGATTTCATGGGTCCCTTTGTGAGCTCTAATAGGATGATTTACATTTTGGTGGTGGTGGATTATGTATCCAAATGGGTTGAGGCCATAACATTACTTAATAATGAAGTGAAGAGTGTGACAGCCTTCCTCGTGAAAAATATCTTCACACGATTCGGCACTCCAAGATGTATAATAAGTGATAGTGGATCTCATTGCTTAACAAAGCCTTCGAGAACTTGATTTTGAAACATGGAGTGAAGCACAAAGTGGAAACCCCACACCATCCTCAAACAAGTGGCTAAGTGGAGGTGTTGAATTAGGAAATCAAGCACGTCCTAGCTAAGACCGTTAATGCAAATAGAACAGACTAGTCCAGAAAGATGGATGATGCTCTATGGGCCTATAGAACTGCATAAAAGATATGGATTAGAGCTTCTCCTTATTGGTTGGTCTTTAGATACTTTCCATTTTCCATCCAGTTAGAGCACAAAGCGCTATGGGCCTTGAAGAAGCTAAAGATTGAATTGGATGATGCTGCATAATTCAGAATGAGCTAGTTAAATGAGTTGGATGAATATTAATTTCATTCCTTTGAGAATACAACAATCTACAAGGAGAAGATAAAATACAAACATAACAAGAAGATTTAATACTGTGAGTTTCATCTAGGGGATCAGGTGTTATTATTCAATTCCAGACTCAAATTATTTATTGGAAAGATGAAAACTAGGTGGTCCGAGCCATTCAAGATGGTGAGTGTTACCCTCTATGGGATTGTGTAGCTGGAGATAGAAGATGGGACCCAAATATTAAAGGTAAATGATCAGTGGGTTAAGCATTATTTGGGCATCACTGATGAACAAATGATTGTGGAGAAGTTCTATTTGGGAGATCACCCATCTTCGGAGTAACATGACCACGTCATTATCATCGTGCCGCGATGTTAAATCAAGTGCTTCATGGGAGGAAACCCAAAAATTTTGGAAAAAATGTGAGTTCTTTGAGGCATGTGAACTTAAAAGGGTGAAGGAGATCAATCAAATCAAAAAACCAAAAACAATACCTCTAAAGGACGGTGAGATGGACCACTCTTTAAAGAGACAGCTCATCGATCCCACCATCCATTGGCACCTCTGGTTAAGTGATTCAAGGAGTTGCTGAGACTCTTTTTCTTTCATTTTATTTATTTGTTTATGAATTGAGGGCACTGCACCATTTTCGAGTGGGGGTGGATATCATTTAGCATATATGTGTTTGAATTAAGTCTATGGATGTGTATGAGGGAAACCCACTTTAGTCCATTTTTACAGCTTTCCTAGTATAGCTTCCTTTTCTTTCTTAGTATAGTTTCTTTTTGCTTTTGTAGTGTAGAGGCCTCGTTAGTTTTCTTAGCCATGGTTCTTTCCTGGAAGGCTTACCTTTTATTGAATTTTTCACAATAAAGTAGCTTAAATGTCATAGCGTATGGGCCTGATGATGGATTGTCATGATCCGAATGGAGATTCGATTTGTAACACGGGACGAGGAGCCCAGAGAGACCCCAAGTCGACCTATGGCATGAACGTACATCTAACTCAATATCAATATAGTTTAATACTCAACATAATGACATAAAGAAGCATAAAAATGACATAACATTGAAAACGGAACGTACTTCATGCATAACAGTTAAATACTACACATAGTCTGAAAGCCTCTAACATATTTGATGGGTTGATGGGACAACACCCCTAACTAACCCGACAAGTCTAGAAAACTGAGCATGAAAAGATAACTGATAGAAAACCGGTCGTTGGAGAATGAGGACTCACCAAAGAGCTGGATGCTAATCCTCGAAATGGGCTAATGACGATGCTAGGGTTGAAGATCAGAGCCTGTATCATGAAACGGTATATCATAGACTGTGCGGTCAGTACGTGGAATATACCGAATATGCAAGGTAAATAAAATGGACATTTAAAAATACATAAAAGCTCATAAGAGATCATAAGAGTAGGACAACATGCTTATAACATAAATATCGTAAGTTAACATAAGGCTCAAGATTTTCAAATCATTTGTAATCCATTGATTATCATAATAGTAAGAGAAGCTTTATAAATCATCACCTGAGCCAAACTAATGCATAAAAACATGCGGAACAATAGGAGGAATCATCATAACCGACACCATCATGGTAGAGCCTTACATGATGCCCCAACTATCTCGCTCAAGTGGGTAGAGTCGTCCCTGGCTTGCTACGAAAGGGACATGAATTATGTGATATCACGAAAGAGGCAATCAATTAACATTGTAATGTATCATCATGAACTTACGGTGGCATGTAGTTATGAGACACCGGCATATTCCTTTGAACATCGGGCTACACGGTGGCAGACACTGCTCCGGAAAACATGCACATTAGGCTCATACGTAAATCATACACATCATTCATGAGATTCATGGATAAATAAACATTTAACATTGTTGATCCCCTTTTCATACATGATTAGCCATGAATCAAGGCCCTTTAGTTGGCCAACATCATAAATCAATAAATCATGAAATCCATATCATAAAATGTAAATCATTCTTGAGCATGTGGGCATTGCGCGATACCTTGACATGCTTGAAAATATTCAATTCACTTGAAAACATGATTATAAACATGGGTAATTTGAAAACATGCTTTTCATCATCAATACTTCATCATACGTGAACATTCATCATAAATCTTAACTTTCATGAACTCTTTTCATAAATGGGCATTTTAATTTTAAAATTTTGAAACATGATTTTAATGGAAAACAACATAAAACTTGTCCGTAATTCATAATTCAATTATAATAATTCATTTAGATCATGCCCATGTAGAGAATTCAAAATTTCATGCATCGAGTTAAAACCCCATAGAATCAATATAGGGAATTCATAATTAGAGAGTTTGGGCATGAGTGTGTATGGATTCACTAATTCATAACCCTACATACCTGATTAAAGCCGATTCTTACACTTCCATTAGAGCCTAATGAAGGATTGGAAGAAAATTTGTAGAACTCCTGCTTGATCACCTCCTAAACCCTTTCAATAAACATGCATGGATATAAATGAGCCTAGGATAGGTTTTGCCCTCATAAGACAGTGCATTTCGATCCTTAAATGATGTAGTTTAGGACCTTAGGACTTAGGAATGACCAAAATTCCCTTAATGAATTTCCTGGATATTTTGCACTGGCAGTAACAACGATAGTCCTAACGGGTCGTTCCAGGATACCACGAATCATGGTATCCATCCATTGTGTCCACTGTCCAACTTCACTTCTCAGATTCAATCCCACGACTCGATAGGACGAGTCATCGCTTCAGACGACGGTCCGTTACATCGTCCGTTATTTCCCCCTTGCCGACCTGCACCAAGTCTTCCAACGAGCCACACCACGACTAGTTCCTCCTTCCAACGAGTCATGGTTTCCTTCCGTTACCTTTACTGGAGGTTTCAATACCTCTTTCCATGGTTTCTCACCATGATATGTTACAGCTCACGATGGGTCGTCCCATGACCCGTTTCTTCCTCTTAGGCTAAGGACCAGTCTCCCCACGACCTCAAACGATGACTCATGGTATTGAACAATGGATCATTACTTGACGCGTTACTTCCAACTGCCACCCGGAAAGACCTCACCACGGATGCTTCCCACCGATCGTTGGTTGGACCAACGACCCGTTATGTGACCCATTCTATGGAAAATTCCCAGATTCTACCAACTTCCATTTTTAAATCCCGGTTCAAGTCTTAGGAACCTATAGGGTATTACAATATCTCTCCCTTAGGAACATTTATCCTCGAATGTGGGAAAACATACAGAAAATAGAGAAATGTAATCATCCTAATCAAATACTAATCATTTAAGCCAAAACCTGACTTAATGGCTATCTCTGATTCAAACTACGTGACTGAACTGAATTCATGAATCATATACACATCCACATACATGAAAGGAACTAGGGCACATGAACTGAACATGAAAATTAAATAGAGTGTTAGGGAAAAAAATTGATACCTTAAGCTGGAACTGAGCCGATAGGAAATAAATGTGGGTATCTAGCCATCATGTCTACTTCGGCTTTCCACGTAGCTCCCTCAACATGCTGATTCCTTCATAAAAATTTCACTGAAGCTACTTCCTTGTTCCTTATCCTTCGAACCTAATGATTTAGTATCTCCACCGAAACTTCCTCATAACTAAGGCTATCTTTTACCCCGACACTGTGCACCGGGACAACTACAGCTGGATTATCCAAACACTTCTTTAAGAGTGATACATGGAATACAGGATGCATAGAAGATAATTCTAAGGGAAATGTCAATTCGTATGCCACCTTGTGAACCCATCTCGCTATTTGGTAGGGTCAAACATAACGAGGGCTAAGTTTTCCTTTCTTTCCAAATCTCATCACCCCCTTCATGGGAGACACATTCAGAAATACCCAATCATCCACCTCAAATTCTAATTCTCTCCTTCTCACATTGGCATGGGACTTTTGGCGACTTTGAGCTGTTTTCAACCTGTCCCGTTTGAGCTGAACCTTCCCCATAGCCTCATGGACTGAATCTAGTCCTATCATCGCGTTTCACCAATTTCAAACCAGCCAATAGGTGATCTACATCTCCGCCCATAGAGAGACTCAAACGGAACCATCTGAATACTGGACTGGTAGCTATTGTTGTATGCAAACTCCATAAGAGACAAATGATCATCCCAACTTCCTTTGAAGTCAATCACGCATGCTCTTAACATGTCCTCGAGAGTTTGAATTTTCCGCTCCGCTTGACCATCCGTTTGCGGGTGAAATGCTGTGTGGAGATTAACCTGAGTACCTAGCCCCTTTTGAAATAACCTCCAAAATTTAGAGGTAAATTGGGTACCTCTGTTTGATATGATGGACAAGAGCACTCCATGCAACTGAACTAGCTCTCGGATGTATAGTTTGGCATAATCCTCCGGCAAATCCGTGGTTTTGACCTATAGAAAATGAGCGGCCTTGGTCAACCTGTCTACCACAACCCAAATGGAGTCATACTACTATCGAGTGTGAGGAAAACCTGTTATGAAGTCCATATTGATTTCTTCCCACTTCAAAGTAGGAATACTGATATCTTGAAGCACACCTCCCGGTCTCTGATGCTCAACCTTTACTGACTGACAGTTTGGGAACTTAACTACAAATTTCGCGATGTCCTTCATACCATTCCACCAATAGACTTCACGTAAGCCACGATACATCTTGGTGGCACTTGGTTTGATAGAATACCTGGATCCATAAGCCTCGAGAAACATCCAGCTCCTCAAATCATCAACATCAGGAACACATAAGCGACCCTAGTACCGAAGCACCCCATCTCCCCCTTTGGAGAAGACCTCTACCTTCTGATTTTGAACGGCTTCCTTTAACATTACCAAAATCCGGTCCTTATATTTTCTAGCTTTTATATTAGTCACCAAAGATGATTCTAATCCATTTTGAACAATAACACTACCCTTGATCGAGTCAACCAACCGAACTCCCAACCTTGCGAGTCGATGCACATCCTTCACCAGCTCCTTCTTCCCCTCTCCCACATGGGAAACACTCTCCATAGAGAGTCTACTAAGTGCATCTGCTACAATATTAGCCTTACCCAGATGGTAAAGGATACTCATGTCATAATCCTTGAGTAGCTCCATCCACCTCATTTACCAAAGATTGACATCCTTCTGGGTAAACACATATTGTAATCTCTTATGGTTCGTAAACACATCCATGCGGACCCTGTACAAATAATGTCACCATATCTTCAAGGAGAATACCACCGCGGCCAATTCAAGATCATAGGTCGGGTAATTCTTCTCATGAGCTTTCAGCTGTCTGGAGGCATATGTTATAACTTTCCTGTACTGCATCAATACAGACCCAAGTCCAAATCTTGAAGCATCACAATACACCACGAACCCATCGGTACCCTCAGGTAGAGTCAATACTGGTGCTGAAGTAAGTCGAGCCTTTAACTCCTGAAAACTCCTCTCACGCGCCTTCGACTATTGGAATTTCACCTTCTTTTGGGTCAATTTGGTCAAGGGTGCTGCAATGGATGAGAAACCTTCAACAAATTTCTTATAGTAGCCAGTTAAACCCAAAAGGCTTCAGATGTCTGAAGGGTTCATCGGTCTAGACCAATTCTTCAGCGCTTCTTTTTTTTAGAGTCCCCCCCTTATACCCTCACTTGACACCACATGGCCCAAAAATGCCACGGAATTCAACCAAAACTCGCACTTACTGAATATTGCATATAATTGGCAATCCTTGAGAGTCTGTAGCAATACTCTCAAATACGCATGCTCTTCCTCACTCCGAGAGTATAACAAGATGTCATCAATAAACACAATCACGAATGTATCCAGGTATGTCTTGAACACCCTGTTCATCAAATCTATAAAAGCTGTAGGAGAATTCGTTAGTCCAAAAGACATAACTACAAACTTATAATGACCATACCGCATCCTGAATGCTGTCTTTGAGATGTTGCTCTCCCGAACTCTGAGCTGATGGTACCCAAATCTGAGATCTATCTTTGAAAAACACTTGGCACCCTAAAGCTGGTCAAATAAATCATCAATCCTAGGTAGAGGATATCTGTTTTTGATGGTAACCTTCTTCAATTGCCGATAGTCAATACACATTCGTAGAGAACCATCTTTCTTTCAGACAGAGATCTGGTGCACCCCATGGAGACTTGCTTGGTCTGATGAAACTCTTATCCAAGAGATCCTTCAACTGCTCCTTCAACTCTTTCAGCTCAGCTAGAGCCATTGTGTAGGGAGGAACCGATATAGGCTAGGTGTTGGGAATAAGGTCAATACAAAAATTGATTTCCCTCTCGGGAGGAACAGTCGATAAAGCATAACGAGATACTTTTGGGTACTCATATACTACCGAAACTGACTGGATAGTTGGGGTCTCAGACTCAACATCCTTAACTCTAACTATATGGTACACACAACCCTTAAAAATCATCTTCCTAGCCTTAAGATAGGAAATAAAATGACATATAGGAATGATCGAACTACCCTTCCACTGCAAGACTGACTCACCCAGAAAATGGAACTCCACCGCACGGGTTCTATAATTAACAAAAGCATAACATGCATAAAATCAATCCATCCCGAGAATAATATCAAAGCCAGTCATGGCTAACTCTATAAGGTCTACGGAGGTGACTTTATACTCTGATCGAACAACCTATATACACCCGCCTAGCTATAATAGATTCAATAACGGGAGTATAGACTAAGAATGGTTCTAACAGAATTTCAGGACTGACTCCATACTAGCAATAAAAGGTGTCACAAATGACAAGGTTGCCCCTAGATCTAAAAAAGCATAAGCATCAAGGTGAAAAAATCGTAACATACCAGTAACCATATCCGGTGAAGTCTCCTGCTCCTAACACAAGATGTGGGCTTAGAATCTATTTTTGCACTGTCCGCCTCCCCCACTAGTGGATGCCCCCTATGGAGCTGCATGTGCTAGAGTTGCTGCTGTTTTGGTAGTGTCTGCACGACCTCTATCATCATCTGTCTAGCAAATGGACACGCTCGGCGCATGTGGCCGGATCTACCACACCAATAACAAATATCTGAGCCAAGCAAGCACTCCCCGGCATGACTCTTGCGCACTTCTCGCAGGTTGGAAAGATGCTCTACCTGCATTCCCCTCTGATCCCTCGAACCTAAGGCCCTGCTCCTTTGATCACCCTTGGGTCTGGATGGAACACTACCTGATGATGGTGCTGGAGCTAGTGACTTCTGCTATATCTAAGGGCGGTGACCACCACGGGGTCTCTGCTGAGTAAACCCATAGCTATCTGTCTGGTCCCTTTTGGCCTCTATCCCTATCACATGTGCCGCCTCCATTTGTTGGGCGTATAAGACTATCTGAGGGAAATCTATAGCCTGGTGAAGCATGGCGGTCAGGAAATCTTTGTCCCAAAAGCTTGCCACCCCATGAAAGAACCTACTCACTAGTGCCCTCTGGGGTATACTTTGATAAGTGGGTGAACTCAAGGGAATACTCTTATACTGTCATCTCCCCTGCTTTAAATTCACGAACTCAGATGCCTTCAACTCTCTCATCTCACGAGGAAAGAACCGATCTAGGAACGCAACATGGAACTCCTCCCAAGTGACAAGGCTTGCTCCGGTGGCCCTACTATCACTAACTCTGCGGCGTACTTTTATAAGTGGGTGAACTCAAGGGCATACTCCTATATTTTCATCTTCCCCTACTTTAGATTCACGAACTCAGATGCCTTCAACTCCCTCATCTCACGAGGGAAGAACTGATCTAGGAACTCAACATGGAACTCCTCCCAAGTGATAAGTCCTGCTCCCGCGTTCCTACTATGTTTCCATTGATGAAAACAGATGTGGGCGACCCCTTTCAACTGATATGAGGCCAAATCAGCACACTCAACCCCATTCACCCCCATGACTTGGGTGATCTTCATGATCTCATGAATGAACTCATGTGGGTCCTCATCTATTTTTGACCCGAGGAATTCTGGGGGGTTCATCCTAAAGAAATCTCTGATCGAGTTGTCGCCGCATTTCCAGTTTGCGGGAAATGCACAACTTCTTGTTGATTGACCTAAGTGGTCAAGTCCTACACTAGCATCTGAATAGCTTCCCGAAACTCAGGATGGGCAACCGGCTCTGGTGTATGGTGCTCTTAGACTGGTGAGGCTTGCTAGTGCCCGTCTCCGTTGCCATCCTCATGGTAGTTTCCATTCCCATTCCTCCTACCATTTACTCTTCAAGGAGCCATGATTCTTCAATCGAGGAATTGCATGAGTTAGAAGGATAGTGAGACATTTCATCGCACGACATAAATCATGAAAGAAGGGAACATTTCCTAAATGTCTCATAGCCTCTTCGTCATAAGTGTAGCACGCTTTACACCCGTAAAAAAGACTCTACTTATCATGGATTTCAGACACCCTAGGTCACTTCAAACCTATGGCCCTGATACCATGTTTTTCACGACCGAACGTAGACGCAGTTCGTAACACAAGACAAAGAGCCCCGAGAGACACCAAGTCGACCCATGGCATGAAAATACATCTAACTCAATATCAGTAAAGTGGAATACTCAACATAATGACATAGAAGAAGTATAAACATGTCATAACATAGAAAACGGAATGTACTTCGAACATAATAGCTCAATACTACACATAGTCTGAAAGCCTCTAACATATCTGATGGGCTGATAGGACAACACCTCCAACTAACCCTACAAGTCTAGAAAACGTAGCATGAAATGATAACTGATAGCAAACAAATCCTCGAAGAATGAGGACTCACCAAAGAGCTGGATGCTAATCTTAGAAACGGGCTAATGATGGTGTTGGGGCTGAAGATTGGAGCCTATATCATGAAACGATACAGCATAGATTATACGGTTAGTGCATGGAATTTACTAAGTATGCAAGGTAAGTAAAACGAACATTTAAAAATACATAAAAGCTCGTAGGATATCATAGGAGTAGGAAAAGATTCTCATAACATAAATATCACAAAATAACATAAGGCTTATGATTTTCAAATCATTCATAATCCATTCACTATCATAATAGTAAGAGAAACTTTATGAATCATCACTTGAGCCAAAATAACATAAACATAATAATGCATAAAAACGTGCGGAACAATGGGAGGACTCGTCACAATCGACGCCATCATGGTAGAGCCTTACATGATGCCCCAACTATCTCGCTCAAGTGGGCAGAGTTATCCCTAGCTTGCAAGGCAAGGGACGTGCATTATGTGATATCACAAAAGAGGGGATCCATTAACATTGTAATGTGTAAACATCAACCTATAGTGGCATGTACTTATGAGACACTAGCGTAGTCCTTTTAACATCGAGCTACTCGGTGCTAGACATTGCTCCCAAAAACATGCACATTAGGCTCATACATAAATCATAAACATCATTCGTGAGATTCATAGATGAATAAATATTTAACATCGTTGATCCCCTTTTCATACATGATTAGCCATGAATCAAAGCCCTTTAGTCGGCCAACATCATAAATCAATAAATCATGAAATCCATATCACAAATCGTAAATCATTCTTGAGCATGTGGGCATTGCCCGATACCTTAACATGCTTGAAAATATTCAACGCACTTGAAAACATGATTATAAACATGGGTGACTTTAAAATATGCTTTTTATCATCAATACTTCATCATACAAGAATATTTATCATAAATTTTAACGTTCATGAACTTTTTCATAAATGGGCATTTTAATTTTAAAAGCTTGAAACATAATTTTAATGGAAAAAATGTAAAACTTGCTCATAATTTATAATTCAATAATAATAACTCATTTAGATCATGCCCATGTACAGAATTTCGAAAATTCATGCATCGAGTTAAAACCCCATAGAATCAATATAGAGAATTCATGATTTACAGAGAGTTTGTACATGGATGTCAATGGATTCACCAATTCATAACCCTACATACATGATTAAAGCAGATTCTTACACTTCCATGAGAACCCAATGAAGGATTGAAAGAAAACTTGAAGAACTCCTACTTGATCACCATCTAATCCCCCTTCCATATGCATGCATGGATATGAATGAGCCTAGGATAGGTTTTACACTCATAAAACACTGCATTTTGAGCCTTAAGCGACGTAGTTGAGGACTCTAGGACTTAGGAATAACGAAAATTCCCTTAATGAATTTGGTGGAAATTTTGCACTGGTAGTGACAACGACCGTCCTAACAGGTCGTGCCTGGATACCACCACTCTTGCTATCCATCCGTTGTGTCCACTTTCCAACCTCACTTCTCAAATTCAATCCCATGACTTGATAGGATGATTCGTCGCTTTAGACAATGTCCGTTACATCGTCCATTGTTTCCCCCTTGCCAACCGACACCAAGTCTTCCCACGAGCCACACCATGACTCGTTCCTCCTTCCAATGAGTCGTTGTTTCCTTCCGTTACCTTGATTGGAGGTTTAAATACCCCTTTCCACGGTTTCTCACCATGATCCATTACAGCTCATGACGGGTCGTCCCATGACCCGTTGCTTCGTCTCAGGCTAAGGACCAGTCTCCCCACGACCTCAAACGACGACTCATGGTATCGGACAACGGGTCATGTACCCGGCCAGACCTCACCAAGGATGCTTCCCATGGGTCGTTTGTTGGACAAAGGATCCGTTATGTGACCCGTTCTGTGGAAAATTCCCAAATTCTGTCAACTTCCATTTTTAAATCCTAGGTCTAGTCTTAGGCACCTTCGGGGTATTACATGGATTAGTAGGCAACATTCTTAAGGGTACCAACCTACTTTTTCTAGTCTTCTTTGGTTGAATAGATTGTTTTTGACTTAGGTGGTAGTAGAAATTGAGTTATTTACACGGTTATGATGATTTTTTAAAATAATGGCCCCCTCAAAATTTTTGTCATAAACGTTCGATATAGAAATGTATACCACCATTAGTGACATGAAAATGTTGGCAATGTGTCCCTAGTTGAGAGTGATGTATTTAGTTATTTTTATATTTATGTCATTCAAATCTACTCCCTCAAAATTTTTGTCATAAACGTTTGATATAGAAATGTATACCACCATTAGTGACATGAAAATGTTGGCAATGTGTCCCTAGTTGAGAGTGATGTATTTAGTTATTTTTATATTTATGTCATTCAAATCTACTCCCAATATCGGGTAGTGTAAATCATCCCGACAATTATACAACCCAACAAGGAGTTGGGGTTAAATGCCACATAGACTACTTGATGCCTAAACTATCTAGTACTAGACAGTAAAGAACTGCAAGATTAGATTCTATTCAAATTGAGAGTAATGAAATTTAACTACAACTAGAAAGTGCAATATGCTAGGTTTGTAATCAATTAGAGATAATTCTAGGGAAGTGACCTCAATTACGGGCCGATCCCTCTAAATCACCCAATGTGAAAGTAGTGTGAGTTGGCTAGGGCTGATCATGCAAGTAATTTTATTAGGAAACCCATGGGTATCTTTCAATAGCACCATAGGTGTCAATCTACTTCAATTTTGTTAAATTGAAGAGAATTCCATTAAACCCAATTGATTGTTGCCAATTGGAATTAAACCTATGTCTAGGAGAATCCATTAAATAAGGATTATGCCTTGAATTATTGTTGAATTATGCTAACCTACCTAAAACTTGTCTTTCTACTTATGCTCAAACTTAGGATTGACTATGGGTTGTAAAGATGAAATTAGGCCTTCTTTGTGCTTTACAAGCCACATATGCCTAAAGAGACCTACCTAATAATGTATGTATCCCTAGTCTCCCTCTTTGAGCATTTGATCTTTCCTTGATCAACCGCAATGAAAGGTAGGACAAATTCTCAAGTTGAACCTTTTTTGAACCCGTCCCCCTTAACACTTGAAAAGTGATGAAAAATGAGCATAAAGTTGTAAGTTGGGGGTGATAAGGAAGGAAAGAAAGAAATAGGACAAAAGATGATGTTTGATTATATCCTAAGGTGTACTTGAGCAATGAGCAAAAAGGAAGAAAAAGAAAAGAAAACAAAAGAGAAAAAGAGAAAAATGAAAGTTGAGCGCAGAAAAACACTTTGGGGGTGTGTAAAGTTGCCAAAATAAGAGAAGGGATGAAAAGAAGGGATCAAAAAGGTAAAGAGGTTGTGGAAAAGTGATGATGTGTTTAAGGATGGTAAATGAGTCACTAAAAGGCCATAATTGTATCCCACTAGCCATTTGACCTTCATTACAAGCTTAGAAAAGTCCTTCTGTGATCTCAATTAGATATTCAAGTGGATTGGCACCTGAGTAAATAGGTAAGAATATGGTAGTTGTGACCTATCTTGTGACCTTCTTCGTGAGAGTTGAGTGTATGTCACGCCCCGAGCTTACACCCTGGATGAGACATGGTACTTGGAGTCACAAGTAACCCCAAGTCAACCCCTGGTCTATCATACACCAACATTCTGAGCGAACATATAAATATATAAAGCGGAAGTTTAAAGCAATAATATAAACATTTAAGAGAGTGAAGCTGATTCATAATGTTTGAAAACATTTTAACAAAGCTACGAGTCTGAAAAACCAAATTTGCGTCTGAAAGCTACTACAACTGATGAGTTGCTGGGACAAGCCCCCAGCTAAATCTTAATTTTAATAGAAGAAAAGAAAATGTAACTGAATGAAATAATCTCCATCCTCAAAAGATGAGGATTCACCAACTAGAACCGCTGAAGTCTTCGGAGAACGATCGACTAGAGGCTAAGACTGAGATCCTACAGCTGTATCATAAAATGATATAGCATAAGTATGTGTCAGTACTTTGAATGTACTGAGTAAGTGAGAGATACCATACACAAGAAATAAAAGTGTTGAACTGGAAAAGACATGCAATGACCAACTGAAGCTACTGTACTGAATAATTGTAACAATTGAGATGGTCCAAAAGACCCTGTCTAATGGTCAAAAACTTGTTCTAATTCTGATGTACTAATCTGAAACTGGGATGAGCTGACTAGTGGGAGAGTCTATAACCAAATATAATCATGTGAGCTAGACATGGAGTCCGATGTATACACCCCATCAATAGGACCCAATATACCCTGCCAGGGTATAGAGCAATGAACTGGGTGATCATAAGAGTCTGGGAACATGAGGCTAATAAAACTATAACCTATGGTGGCAACGTAGTTTTGGGAACCTAGGTGCACCGGACCCCGGTCCACTCGGTGCTAAGTCCTACTCACACTGGATGGTCATAGTCTGAGTACTAAGCTAATAGCTCGAAACTGGGGTCCGAGACTAGTCAATAATACCTATCTGGAAGCACCCTAAGAGTCCTATCAGACCGGATTCTGGAACTGGGTTCTAAGACTAGTCAGAGCTTCTTATCTGGAAGCGTCGTAATCATCTAAAGAATAAGCTGAAATCTATAACTAGGGTCCTAAGGCTGGTCAGAGCTGCTTATCTAAAAGTGTCATGACTGCCTAGTGAACCACTAAAACTGAGTTCTGAATCTGATTTTGATAACTGGGAGGTACTACTGACACCTTACGTATTTTTGTAGTCAAATAGATTAGCTGACATATTTGATTAACACTGGATATTCTATCAATTTGACTAAAATCAAACTGACAAGAATCTGACTGATTTTCAATATAATAAACAACTTGGGAGTCCCAACACTGATAGAAACAAGCAAAATTTTCGATATGTAAACACTATTGCAAGATTCTAGTTACTCTGTATTCAAGACTAGGGATAGATTTCACATTACAAGAATAAGCAACAACATAGTCACAAACAGGTGGAAAAACATCAAAATTTAACATAAATGATATTTCACATGATTTAAGCAAGGTCTGATAGATAATTTCATCACATTAAAAAGTCTCAGGGCTAGAACTGATAGAATAGACAAAGAAGGATTTTTGGGGACACAAGGGAAGAACTATTCCCTTGTTGAATTTCCACATACCTGGTGAAGAAGCTTAGAGAATTTCCTTGAGAAATCGAGGAGAGAGCCTTCCCCATTGTCATGACGCGAATGGAGGCCCACATCGCAACATGGGACATGGAGCCTCGAGAGACCCCAAGTCGACCCATGGCATAAGCATACATCTAACTCGATCAGTGAAACTGAATAATCAAAAATATACTCATAGTGTAAGTCTATACTTAAACGTAACATTATAATTCACAATCCGAAGTTGATTACATACATATGTCTAAAAAGCCTCTAAACATGATGAGTTGTTGGGACAAGACCCCCAACTAACTCAACAAGCTAAAACTGAAAATACATAAGGAAATCTGAGTAGTCTAGTCCTTGGGAGATGAGGACTCACCAACAATGAAGGTGCTAACTCTGAAGTCGAACTATGAGCGGGGCTGTATCTGAGAGTCAGGTCCTATATCATGAAATCATACGGCATAGAGTATGCAGTCAGTACGTGGAATGTATCAATTATGCAAGGTAAGTAAAATCGCTTAAGTAAATAAAATCATTTAAAGACAATGCATAATGTAAAACATAAACACTAAGAGTTTTACGGTAGGGCTTGCATGCAATCTTTTTGAAATCATGATCTCGTCATGACATAAATATTATATCATAACATATCATAACATAATTGATTGACTAAAGCTAAAATATGATATTTATAAGTAAAGCTGAGCATTGATTCAAACCTGCTTTAGAACATGCTTACATATGTAAATCTCATGAGTAATGAACATGCATAACTGAAATCACGAGGAACAATGGGAGACTTGTCTTTTAACCGACATACCACGATAGAGCTTACATGGTCCCAACTATCACGCTCAAGTGGTAGAGCTGTCCAAAGTCTTTCCAGGGCCAGGGACGATTCCATAATATCGATATCAAGTTAAAGGCCCATTCGGGAAAGGGAAGCTCACAAGGGAGGTCCCAAAGTCATAATATGTAAACCTATGTTGGCACGTAGTTCTGAGGCATAGGGTGATCGACCCTTAGACTGCTCGGTGCTAGACACTACTCCCAAAAAGATGCATATGTTCTACATCATTATTCAACGAAGCTCGACATCGTCTATTGATGAACCTCATAAATCAAATACATCTCAAAGTGGAAATCATGCATAAGAGAAGCTTTAATTCAAGCCATACCACAAGCTGAAAGATAATTGGGAGTCTTAGCTCCAAAACCATGTGGTAGGCTATGCATATGAAAAGCTTTAACTCAAATATACCACAAGCTGAAAAATATAAGTGGGAGCCTTTACTGCAAAACATGTGGTAAGCTTAATTCGAGATATCATTAATCATACTTTGAACATGGGGCATTGCTCAAAGATTTTTCATACTTGAAAATACTCAATTCATATCGAAAACATGAATATAATAATGTGTATCTTGAAAACATACTTTTCATCATAATATCTCATCTTTCGTGAATTTCTCATCAATGGGCTTTTTCATTCATAAAGCTAGAAACATGATTTTTAATTGAAAACATTATAAAACTCACCCATGCTTCGTAATTCAATAGTAGAAACGTATTTAAATCATCTCCATGTAAAGAATTAGGAAATTCCCGCATCGGGTTAAAACCTCATAGATTATTCATAGATCATTCATGATTTAGAGAGGGATAGGGCATGGGTGTGAAAGGAATCACCCATTCATAACCTTACTTACCTGTTGGTAGCTGATTCTTACACTTCTTTAGATGCCCAATAGGAAATTGAAGAGAAATTGAAGAAAACTAGCTTAATCACCCTATCTAACCTTTCTATCTTGCATGCATGGATGAATGAGGCCTAAAATGAACTTAGCCCCTTTAAAAGCCACTATTCATAATTCAAAACGACGTAGTTTAGGCCTTTTGATCTTAGGAATTACGACAAAGCCCTTACTTAATTCGCTAAAAATAACTGCCAGGTTCTCCCAATGAGGGACCTAACTACTCGTTACCCTGGTCCACGAGTCAGGGCAAGATCCGTGAGGAAAACTGCTCATCTGATTTTTTGGGCTCGTCATGGGCAAGCTCATGACTCGTTAATAGTGACCACGACCCGTTATGTACACTGCCTCCATGCTAATTATTTTCTCACTAGCTGACCACGACCTTCCCCATGAATTATGGGGACTGACCACGACATGTGGGGTCCTTCCGTCGAGTACACTGCTTTTCTTCCTCATTTTTTCCTTCTCACACACCCCACGACTGACCCAATGACTTGTGGTGCCTGACCGTGAGTCGTGGTCATGCCTGTGGGGTCTCACTTCTCAAGTTCGATTTCATTCCCTGGACTTCCCCACGAGTCACATCGTGGCTCGTGGGTTGATCTCACAAGTCTCCCCACGACTCGTTCTGATCCTGACACCAAATTTCAACTTTTTTCCGTTTCAACTCCCGGTTTTGATCTTAGGGCTTTTGGGGCATAACAATATCTCCCCCTTTGAAATATTCATCTCCAAAATGTCGTAAAACATATAGAAAAGCATAGAGATGCAATTATCATATTCACATACTGATCATTTTAAATCGACAACTGACGGTATAACTATCCCCGATTCAAGGTACATAGCTTAACTGATTTCGCAAACCATACACACATCCATATACATAAAAGAAACGTGGGCACATGAACTGAACATGAAATCTAGATAGAGTTTTATCAAAACTGATACCTCATGCTGGAACTAAGCCGGTAGGTAATAACTGTGGGTATCTAGCCATCATATCTGCTTCAGCTTCCCAAGTAGCTCTCTCAACATGCTGATTCCTCCATAACACTTTAACTGAAGCTACTTCCTTGCTCCTTAGCCTTCGAGCTTGTCGATCCTGTATTTCGACCGAAACCTCCTCATAACTAAGGCTGTCTTTCACACCAACACTGTCCACTGGGACAACTAAAATCTGGATCACCCAAGCACTTCTTAAAGAGCGACACATGGAATACAGGATGCACAAAATCTAATTTTTAAGCCAACTCAAACTCATAGTCCACCTTGCCAACACGTCTCACTATTCGGTACGGGCCGATATCGCCTGGACTAAGATTCCCTTTCTTTCTTAACCTCATCACTCTCTTCATGGGAGACACCCTCAGAAATACCCAATCACTGACTTCATAATATAATTCTCTTCTTCTCATGTCAACATAGGACTTTTGGCGGCTCTGGGCAGTTTTCAACTTGTCCCTTATCAATTGAACCTTCTCTATAGCCTCGTGAACGAATCTGGTCCTATCATCGCCACTTCGCCAACCTCAAACCATCCAATGGGCGACCTACACCTCCACCCATAGAGAGCCTCGAACGGTGCCAACTGGATATTAGAATGATAGTTGTTATTGTATGCAAACTAGATAAGTGGAAAATGCTCATCCCAGCTACTTTTGAAGTCAATCACGCATGCTCTCAACATGTCCTCGAGGGTTTGGATTGTCCGCTCCGCTTGACCATCCATTTGCGGGTGAAATGTTGTGCTGAACTTAACTTCTGTACCCAATCCTTTTTGGAATGACTTCCAAAACTGAAAGGTAAATTGAGTACCTCTATCTGAAATGATGGATAAGGGCACTCCATGCTATTGGACTAGCTCTTGGATATATAATTTGGCATAATCCTCCGCCGAATCCGTGGTTTTCGCCGATAGAAAATGAGCGGCCTTGGTCAATCTGTCTACCACAACCCAAATCGAGTCATATTGTCAACGAGTACGCGGTAAACCTATGATGAAGTCTATATTAATTTCTTCCCACTTCCAAGTAGGAATGCTGATATCCTGATGTACACCTCCCGGTCTCTAGTGCTCAACCTTTACTTGCTAACAGTTCAGACACTTGGCTACGGATTCTGCAATATCCTTCTTCATGTCATTCCACCAATAGATTTCCTGTAAGTCAAGGTACATCTTGGTGGTACATGGGTGGATAAAATACCTGGATCCATGAGCCTCGTGCAACATCCAGCTCCTCAAATAATCAACATTTGGGACACATAGGCGATCTTGGTACCGAAGCACACCTCTCCCCCTTTGGAGAAGACCTCTACTTTTTGATTCTAAACGGCTTCCTTTAAATTTACCAAAATTGGGTCCTCATCTTCTCTATATTTTACATCAGTCACCAAGGATGATTCCGATCTGTTTTGAACTACAACACTGCCATCGGCCGAGTCAACAAACCTAACTCCCAACCTTGCGAGTCGATGCACATCCTTCACCAACTCATTTTTCCCTTCATCCACATGGGACACACTCTCCATAGAGAGGCTACTAAGTGCGTCCGCTGCCACATTGGCCTTACCCGGATTATAAAGCACACTCATATCGGAGTCCTTGAGTAGCTCCAACCACCTCCTTTGCCAAATATTGAGATCTTTCTGCGTGAACGCATATTGTAAGCTCTTATGATTCGTAAACACATCTACGTGAACCCCATACAAGTAATGTTGCCATATCTTCAAGGCGAATACCACCGCGGCCGAGTCAAGATCATGGGCCGGGTAATTCTTCTCATGGACTTTTCTCTATCTAGATGCATATGCTACAACCTTCATGTGCTGCATCAACACACACCCCAGTATGATCCTTGAAGGATCACAATACACCACAAACCCATCATTACCCTCCGATAGCGTTAACACCAGTGCTAAAGTGAGTCAAGTCTTCAACTCATGAAAGCTCTTCTCACAAGTCTTTAACCATTGGAATTTCAACTTCTTCTGAGTCAATTTGGTCAAAGGTGCTGCAATCGATGAGAAGCATTTCACGAACATTCGATAGTAGCCAGCTAAACCCAAGAAACTTCGAATATCTAAAGGGTTCACCGGTCTAGAACAGTTCTTCATTGCCTCTATTTTCTGAGACTCCACCATTATGCCTTCGCTTGATACCACATGGCCCAAAAATACTACGGAGTCCAACCAAAACTCACACTTGTTGAATTTGGTAGATAAGTGATGATCCTTGAGAGTCTGAAGCACTATTCTCAACTGAGCTGCATGTTCCTCCTCGCTTCGAGAGTATATCAAGATATCATCAATAAACATAATCATGAACATATCCAAGTATGGATTGAACACCTTGTTCATCAAGTCCATAAACGTTGCAGGAGCATTTGTTAGTCCAAAAGAAATAACTGCAAACTCATAATGACCATACAGCATCCTGATGGCTGTCTTCAGGATGTCACACTCTCGAACTCTGAGATAATGGTACCCGAACCGGAGATCTATCTTGAGAAACACTCAACACCCTAAATTTGATCAAATAAATCATCAACCCTGGGTAAAGGATACTTGTTCTTGACAGTGACTTTGTTCAATTGCCGATAATCAATGCACATTCGAAGAGAAACCTCTTTCTTTCGAACATAGAGGACTGGTGCACCCCATGGGGACTTGATAGTCCTTAAACTGCTCTTTCAACTATTTTAGCTCTGCTAGATCCATTCTATAGGGAGGAATAGATATAGGTTGCGTGTCGGGAAGAAGGTCAATGCCAAAATTGATCTCACTCTCGGATGGGATTCCCGGTAAATCATCTGGAAAGACCTTTAGATACTGACACACTACTAGAACTGACTGAATAGTCAGGGTCTCAGATTCAACATCCTTAACCCTAACTAGATTGTACACACAACCCTGATAAATCATCTTTTTGGCCTTAAGGTAGGAAATGAAATGACTTACAGGCATAGATGAACTACCCTTCCATTCTAAGACTGGCTCACCTAGAAATCTGAACTCTACTACCCGAGTTCTACAATAAATTGAAGCATAGCATGAAAATAGCCAATCCATGTCGAGAATAACATCAAAATCGGTCATGGTTAACTCTATCAAATCTTCTGAGGTGACCTTTTGAAGAACTGAGACTGGGCAACCTCTATACACCCATCTAGATATAACTGAGTCACCTATTGGAGTAGAAACTGACAAGGGTTCTGACAAGACTTCGAGACTGACTCTAAAGCTACTGGCCACATAAGGTGTCACAATCTAACAAAGCATAAACATCAATATGGAAAACTTGTAACATACCAGTGACCGTATTCGGGAAGACCTCCTACTCTTGGCGGGACTGTAAGGCATAGAATCTATTTTGGCGCTGACCGCCACCTGCACTGGTAGATGCCCCCTAATGTGTTGAGCATGCGAGAGGGGCTGCAGAACAAAAAGCAGGCCTCAGCCCCCATCATGATCCTTCCTTACTGCTGGACAATCTCTGAGCATGTTTCCAGGCTTCCACACCCAAAACAAGCACCTGTACCTGCTAGACACTAGCCCGTGTGACCCTGGCCACACCTGCGGCAAACTAGAACGCTATAATCTACGGGTCTACTGCTCTGATCCCTAGAGCCTGATGCTCACCCACTCTAATCATGCCTTTGTTTAGATGGCACACTCAAGATGAAGATTTTGGGGATGATGATCTCTGGTGGGTCTGCTGGTGGTGCCCACCTCCTGACCTCGACTATGAGAATCTATGGTCATCGGTCCTAGCCCTCTTGGACTCCTCTCTCTCAGATGTGCCGCCTCCATCTACTGGGTGGACAAGACTATCCGGGGCAAATTCATATCCTGATGGAACATAGTGGTCCTGTAATCCTTGTCCAAATAGTCTGCTACTCGATGACTGAATCTACTCACCTACGCCCACTGCTCAGCTACTAGCTCTAGGGCATATTTTGATAAGTGAGTGAACTCGACGGCATACTCTTGCACCTTCATTCTCCCTTGCTTCAAGTTCATGAACTCAGCTGCCTTCATCTCCCTTATCTCACGAGGGAAGAACCGATCTAAGAATGCGGCATGAAACTCTTCCCAAGTGAAAGGGCCTGCTCCGGCGACCCTTTCAAATGATACAAGGCCAACTCTACGCACTCAACTGCATTCACCCCCATGATTTGTGTGATCTTCACAATCTCATCTAGGAACTCATGTGGGTCCTCATCTAGCTTCGACCCGAGGAACTCTGGCGGGTTCATTCTCAAGAAGTCTCTGACTCGAGCTGCCATTGCATTACCATTTTGTGGAACTTGCACAACAGCTTGTTGATTGACCTAAGCAGTCAAGTCCTGCACAAGCATCTGAATAGCGGCCCGAAACTCAGCATTGTCAACTGGCTCTGGTGAGTGGAGCTCCTGAACTGGTGAGGCCTGCTAGTGCCCATTTCCATTGCCATCCTCATGGCCTTCACCATTCCCATTCCTTCTTCCTTTCATTCTTCATGGAGCCATGATTCTGAAATCGCGAAAAGCACGAATTAGAAGGATAGGAAGGCATTTCATCGCACGATATAGATCATAAAAGAAGGGAACATTTACTAAACATCTTGTAGCCTATTCGTCGGAAGTGTGGTGCTCTTCACACCCATGAAAAAGACTCTACCTAACGCAGGTTTCAGAACCCTAGGACATTTTAAACCTATTGTTCTGTTACCAAGTTTGTCATGACCCGAACGAAGGCCTGAATCACAACACAAAACAAGGAGCCCCGTGAGGCCCCAAGTTGATCCATGGCATAAGCATACATCTAACTCAATTAATGAAACTGAATAATCAACAATATAATCATAGCAGAAATCCAAACTTAAACGTAACATCAGAATTCACAACTCGAAGCTGATTACATATATATGTCTGAAAAGCCTCTAAACATGACGAGTTGTTGGGAAAAGACCCCCAACTAACTCAACAAGATGAAACTGAAAATACATAAGGAAATATGAGTAGTCTAGTCCTTGAGATATGAGGACTCACAAACAACTAAGGTGGTTACTCTAAAGTCAAACTATGAGTGGGGTTGAATCTAAGAGCCAGGTCCTGTATCATGAAATGATACAGCGCAGAGCATGCAATCAGTACGTGGAATGTACCGAGTATGCAAAGTATATAAAATCACTTAAGTAAATAAAATCATTTAAAGATAATGCATAATGTAAAACATAAACATTAAAAGTCTGAGGGTAGCGCTTGTATGAATTCTTTCTGAAAATCATGATCTCATCATAACATACATACTATATCTTAACATATCATAACCTAATCAATTGACTCAAAGCTGAAATCCGATATTTATAAGTAAAGCTAAATATTGAGTCAAGCCTGCTTTAGAACATGCTTACATATGTAAATCTCATGAGTAATGAACATGCATAACGGAAATCATGAGGAATAATGGAAGACTCATCTTTTAACCGACATACCACGATAGAGCTTACGTGGTCCCAACTATCACACTCAAGTGGGTAGAGCTGTCCAAAGCCTTGCCAGGGCCAGGGATGATACCATGATATTGATATAAAGTTTAAGGCCCATTCTGGCAAGGGAAGCTCACAAGGAAGGTCGCAAATTCATAATGTATAAACATACGTTTGCGCGTAGTTCTAAGGCATAGGGTGATCAACCGTTAGCCTGCTCGGTGGTAGACACTACTCCCAAAAATATGCATATGCTCTGCATCGCTATTCAACGAAGCTCAACATCGTCTATTGATGAAGCTCATAAATCAAATACATCTCAAAGCGGAAATCACGCATAAGACAAGCTACAACTCAAACTATACCACAAGCTGAAAGATAATTTGGAGTCTTCACTCCAACATCATGTGGTAAGCTAAGCATATGAAAAGCTTTAAACCAAATGTAACACAAGCTAAAAAATATAAGAGGGAGCCTTCGGTCCAAAACCATGTGGTAAGCTTAATTCGAGATATCATCAATCATACTTTGAACATGGGGCATTGCCTAAATATTTATCATATTTGAAAATACTCAATTCATATCGAAAACATGATTATAAAAGTGGGTAACTTTAAAACATAATTTTCATCACAATACCTCATTATCATCATACATCACAAATCTCATCTTTCATGAACTTCTCATCAATGGGCTTTTTCATTCATAAATCTAGAAACATGATTTTTAATTTAAAATATTAGAAAACTTGCCCATGCTTCGTAATTCAATAGTATAAACGTACTTAAATCATACCCTTGTAAAGAATTAGGAAATTCCTGCATTGGGCTAATACCCCATAGATTAGTCATAGATTATTCATGATTTTAGAGAGGGATTGGGCATGGGTGTGAATGGAATCACCCATTCATAACCCTATTGTCCGGCTGGTTCGGTATGTGTTAAAAACCGACACGCAAGTGTACGTGGTCAAACAAGTAATAAAGTGGCTAAGTAGCTAAGTATCGATCCAAGGAGGCTTCTCTGGATATGCAAAATTTCCTAGTTCACTATATTTCTATTCTATTTCTAACTATGCTAACAACTATCCAATCAAGAATTTAGGGAGTTTTGTTTCTAAACTAATTATATACTAAACTTAACAACTATTATTTATGTTGAATTCAGACAATGGATATGCTCATGCCAAGGTTAAGAACGAGTAATGGAGTTGATAATTATGATAATTTGGTCATCCTCTTCTTCATATTGCTAGTCAAGAATGTTTGCCTAGAAATTAAAACTTCCGTATTTAATTTCACTTTAGAATCATAAACCATTCGTCTACATTTCTGTGATCAAATGAAATTTTTGACCTAACACTACAATTCCGGTTCCTAAATTGACTAATATGGCTTCCAAGTATATTTCTATCAAGAAAGCACATCAAAACCCAATTTTCCCAAATCAAGTTAAGAACAATACCCTATTAATTCACAACTTTCCAATTTCATGCTCTCTCGAGTGAAATTGGACTTTTTAGATATACATTAATGGTGGCCAATCAAGAATGTACTAAGCACAAGAATTAATAGAACAATATGCAAGAAGAAGAAGAAACCATATCAATTATTACCAATAATCATTACACAAGTTCAAAACCTCAGCAAGAAAGGAATTAGCCACTCATTCTTGGATTAATCGTCCTAGAATGAGTGTAAATCATGCATACAATTGAAGGAAAAGAAGAAGGGAAGAGAAGAAAACTCTTATCTTTTCTATTCTTTAACTGCCACAAAACCACGTTCCTCTCTCCACTCCTGAACTCTGCTAAAAACTAGAACTAAAAGAAGACCCCTTTAAAAATAACCTAAGTGTGCTATTTATACTAGTGGAAAATTTTTCCCGGAATAACAAGCAACGTGTCACGGAGGCCAACGCGGAGCACGGCCTCCGTGACACAGCGTGGACGCGGACCTTCTCTGGAAATTTCAAGGTCCGGATAATTGGCTTCAACGTGGCACGGAGGCCATCGCGGAGGCCTGTCTCCGTGCCACGGAGCTGTCGCGATGCCTCACTGGAATCTGCCAATTAATTTCCTCTCCAGGCAGTGTACTACCGCGATGGCAGCGTGGCACGGCGCCATCGCGGAGCCAGTGTAAAATGTGCCATCCGAGGTCTTTTCCACGCTCGAATCCAAGTCCAACTCCGACATAGTTCCAACACGCATTTTTGCTCCTAAAAATCACATTATCCTGCAAAACAAATGCTAATCATGTTGGTTAGTATAAATTCGCATTTTATTACCAAATACATGATATTATATACACATTGCACAAAAAACAAGGTAAAAATGGTACGTTTGAGTATCACTTGGGCATATAAATCTGCCCAAGATCACTTACCCCACACTTAAATCCTTGTTCGTCCTCGAACAACACATACACAAATCATGCACATCACATCTCAACCTTTGTCACTATGGTGCAACCATTTACGTTACGGTCATACCGATTATTCGATTTTTGCAAATCATCAAGAAAACATGCTTGGTCGTACAAGACAATGACCTTAATACATTGAGGCTTCCTAGACTTTTAAGAATTGATTCTTGATATCAGCAAACTCATGCAAATCAACTAATAAAGAAATCCGACACGAAAAGCAATCTTTCATCAAGCATGTACCCTCACAACTCGAGAGAACTTTCCCTTTTCTGTTCGTGCAGCACACAAACATGCAAGTAGGGGCATATAACAATTAATTTCACTCTCTCTCCCAAAAGAATTCACATGCATCATGTCATGACCCATAGGCTTGCCCTTAGTGTATTACTCCACTAATATAAAGAAATGCAATGTAGGATCAAATAGGTCTTTTAAATGGGTTGTAACTGGGCTATGGATCTAGTATATATATTGGTTTAGCCAATAACAGTCGCTAGCATCCTTAAGCGCCTTTTCAACTCATCCCCATCGACTCATGGACATTGTTCCTCTCTTTTCTCTTTTTCTCCCATTCATGCTGGTTTACTTTCATACAGCCCATTTCATCAGGCACACTTGACACAAAAGAAGGGGTTTTTCATGTACCCTCACTATCATTTAATTACAACAAGTGCCTCATCCACATCATCTTTTCTTTCTTCACTCTGTTTTTTTATTTTTTTTCTTTTTTTTTTCTTTTCACTATTTTCACTCTTTAACACTTTGGGAAACAATTTTCTGTTCTTTATAAGCGCTTAAGAGTTTCTTATAGACTTTAAGGCTAATGAAAAGAAGGAATAAAGCTTAGTCCATACAATTCTGGACAAAAGAAAGAAATCGGCTAAAGGCTCAACAGGCTGACTAGGATATACAACATATAAAAAGGTAGAATTTGACAAGAAAAAAATGGAAACTAACGGTTAAAACAAAGAAATGCCTACATCCTTTCCAACACTACACCTCCTTCATTTCGTTTTGTATACACACCAGGCAAGTTCTAGACAATTCACAATGACATGGAATAGCAAAACCTCACTCACACTTTATGCACATGCTCGAATCAAGACGCATTCACAGACTCTTTAATTAGTCAACTACATGAATTCAAGATTAAGCCTCAATCATAATGAACCAAATTCTCTAGCCTAGGTAACTCAACATATTTACACAATTGCATGCTTTCCAACGAATCATTTTCACATTTCGAACATCAATTACAACACGCAATGAAATTTTAGCAACCATAAGCACTACAGTTTATTGATGCAATCCACCAAAGAAACTAAAAAAAAATCTACTCCTATCGACTACATTTCCCTTAAAACGGTCGTCATCCATCCATCATAGGGAATGGTCACTAACTATCACATCGGTTCAATGGGACTATTCTCGGTAAAAGAACCGAAAACAAACTTCGAGAAACCCAAAAATAAAACTTCAAAATTTTTGCAACACATCGATCATTTCGATAGAAAATATTTGCAAACTATGTTGATAAATGCAAAATCTTTTCGCAAAAATTTTGAAAAATATCGATCATATCGATAGAGAGAAAAAAAAAATTTATAAAATTTACAAAATATTTACAAGTGCAACCATAACTTTCAAAACACACATCATTAGCCACAACACAAATATATACACATACATCACAAATCAGTTCACAACAACAGGGAAAACACAGGCATACATAACGTCAACGAAGAATTATACAGCAAGTTTAGAGCCTATGACCCAGCACCTAACTACTCCCCACTCCACACTTAAATCGAACACTGTCCCCAGTGTTCACAAAAATACAAAGCACAAAATTTTGGGTGGTGGAACTCCCTGCTTAGTCGAAATATTCGACTTCCTCATCCGGTGCTGCGGCCTCGTCGCCCATATCTGAATCAGCTCCATCGCCGTCATCGGACTCTACATCAGAGTCCTCACGACGTGTCTCCTCATCAGTAGGGACGTCGTCGTCAGTCGGCTCCACAAAGGCTGGCCCCACCTTGCATAAAGCTCTGGCGTTCTCGCCGAAGGGGTAGTCCAGCTCCAGCTGCCATAATTCATCCTCGGTGGCTGGTCTCCCACCTATCCGTAGCTGCAGCATCTGCATGCCGAACATACGGGCCATATACTGGTCGTCACGAGCATGTCGCTCGCCCAGAGTCAGCACAGGTCCGTGTGTAGTGTCGGGGGCCTTGGTTTTTGTCACATCAAGGGCCCTCCGCTCCAACTGCGGAATGTAATCCAAAGCTTCTTCCTCGATGTCAAGGCCTCGGAGGAAGGTGGTGATGAGTCCGCCAAACCCGTATCTGTGGCCCTGGTGTAGTCTGGCTCTCTTCATGGCGGATATTATAACCGCCTCCACATTAATCTCAAGCCCTTTCATAAGGGCATACACCAGGCAGACACGGTCCCGGGTCACGTCTGTCATATGCACTCCCGGGATCAAACACGAACATACCATTTATAGCCAGATTCTGGCCTCCCTGTTCATCTGTGAATAAGGCAGAGTCTGGTGGTAACCCCTCTCTTTGTGTCTCCTCCATCGGGCTGTGGATCGAGCCCCACACAACGTACGTCTGATGTCGGCGTACGGTGGGGTGATATTGAGCTGGCGGAGAACGTGGGCGTCTGTGTCCCGCGCTCCAACGATGGCATTCAGCTGCTGGGGTTCCAGAGTGACAATCTGCCCTCTGATTTTAATAGTATGGCTCCTGATGGTCGGGTTCCAGTTGGCGTAGAATTCCCGGACCAAGTGAAGGTTGCACTCCTTGGGATCCTGAAAAATAAAACTGAGCCCAGCTGCCTCAATCCTCTGCACCATGCGAGGGAACTCCTGTGCAAGTGGTTCCCTTGCAATATATTCCTCCGGGAAGTATTTGCTTTCCTTGTGCTTATTATACCATTTCTTCCCTTCGTCGGTGACCCATCGTGTTCCGTATCGGCGGTGTTGACCGCGTGGAACAGCAGGTGCAGCTGGGACAGCAGTTCCCAGTCTCATTCTCTTTCTGCCGGTGCCTGAGGTTGAGGCACCCTTGCCTTTATCTTGTCGGCTAGCCATTGTACCTGTCAATTTACACAGACAAGCACAATATTAAGCTAAAAACTTGTTAGCTTCGGCTAAGGTCGGGTTAAACAAAATTTACCCCACACTTAGTCTTTAACAATATCTACAACATTTTCGCAAGGATAACTCTAGTTACACCCCCAAACACAATCAACTATAAACATGTTGCTTAGTGCGTTCACAAAATTTCGACAGCATAACGGCTAGCGAACTACTCAGACTTCATACAGCTAACCCAATCCTACTATCGATAGCTATTCACCCATAGCACTTAGCAACAATAACCACAACAGAAATAAGAACAACAATACAAACCTATTATATACAACTAATCTAAGCAATTCAACCAATTCACATATTATGCACTTCCCCACAAAAATTTGAGAATTAGTCGTCTTTCCACAATTAAACAATAGTTACCACGACTTATCTCAACTACTAAACACACCCAGGCACCAATTTCATCAAACTATCAAGTTACCCACGTTAAAATCCAACAACCCAAGCCCTAGAACTCAATTCGACAATCAATATTGAATTATTCAATCAATCGATAAGTTCAAACGTCAACTACAATAATCCGAACATAATCAATCACAAAATAATTCACATCATGTTTAATTTTTTTACCTAGGGTGATATATCTCACCTCACATGCTCAAAAGTGACAAAACTCGCCAGAAATTTGAGATAGAAGATGAAAACATACCTTGGATTTGAAGAAACGAAAAAAACTTGACGTTTTCCTTGCCTATCAACGTGGCACGGAGCTTGGGGGTAGGGGAATGGGTGTTTGGTCGCGGAGGGTAGAAGGAATGGGGAAATTTGGGCGAAAATCGGGGGTTTATTTAAAAGAAACACGCGGGTCACCCGGAAACCCAGTGTGACCCGGCACTGGAATAAGGGCAACGTGTCACGGAGGGTAACGCGGAGCCCCTCCTCCGTGACACGGAGCCAACGCGTTGGCTTACTGGAATTTTAAAAATTTCCAGATTCGCCTTCAACGTGTCATGGAGGTCAACGCGGAGTATTGCCTCCGTGACACGGCGCCAACGCGCCAGTGCTCTGTTTCACCATCAAATTTTATTTTTCATACCTCGCCTCGTTTCCTCGATTCCAAGTATTTTTCCTCCGGTATACCTGAAAATCACCTCACTAAACAAAAATTGGTTAAATTCATAGATTCCCTACTAAAAAAAAAATAAATAAATAAAATAAAAATTACTAATTAAAATGCAAATCGAAGCCTAGTCAAGAAAAAGGAAAGAAAATAGAATAAAAGAAAAACTTCACACTAAGGAAAGAAAAAAAATATTTTTCACGGGTTGCCTCCCGTGCAGCGCCTGGTTTAACGTCGCGGCTCGACAGCCTTTATGCTCACGTGTCTACTAGGGAGATGGACGATTTGTCCCCATCATGGTCATCTCCCCAGTAGTTCTCAACCTTGTCTGGTGGCCTACCTCATAACTCTCGGGAATCACTCACTCCATTTGCATTCCCATGATCAATCACGTTGATCACCGAGAGTTCCTTATAGACAGTCGGGAGCTTAGGTGCCTTGTACACGTCGAACACCTCAACCTTGTCGTGTGCTCGCATTGTGAGTTTACCCGCAGCTACATCGATCAATGCCTTTCCGGTTGCCAAAAATGGTCGTCCCAAAATAAATGGGACTTCTGCATCTGGTTCAAAATCCAGAACAATGAAATCTACCGGAAAAATGAGGGAGCCTACCTGCACTAGCACATCCTCAACAATGCCATCCGGCTTAGCTAAGGACCTGTCTGCTAGCGGCAAGATCACTGTTGTGGGTCTAGGACTCCCTAGCCGTAACTTTCTGAATACCGAAGATGGCATCAGATTTATACTTGCCCCTAAGTCGTATAACCCACGAGCTCAGATACTTTGCCCAATCGTCAGCTGGATAGTAAAACTTCCAGGATCCTTTAGTTTAGTGGGCAACCTGTTCTGAATACGGGATGTGCATTCCTCTGTTAAAGCCACCGTGGCATACTCAGTCAAGCGACTTTTGTTGGCCACGATGTCTTTGATATAGTTTGCTTATTTCGGCACACCCCGCAAGACATCAACAAGAGGTAAGTTAACATGTACCTGTTTGAGTACCTCCATGAATTTCTGGAAACATGCCTCCTCCTTGTGTTTCTTAAGTCGTTGAGGGAACGGGGGTGGAGGCCTTGCTGGTTCAGCTTCTTTGGTCTTCCCCGTATCTGAGGTTTGTTCTCCCTCAACATCTACTGCTCCTGACTTCTGAGGCGGTCTTTCAGGTTCCACCTCCTTTAATTGTAAACCACTCCTCGTGGTCACTGCATTTACCTGCTTAGGATTTGGATCCGTGTCGCTAGGTAGTCCTCCCCTGGGTCTAGTATTTTGGGCACTAGCAAATTGCCCAAACTGATATTCAAGAGCCTTGGTTGCCAATTGATTGTTCTTTACTTCGGCTGCCAGTTTGACGTAGTCAGCCTGCAATTGTGCCTGGTTGGCAATCATGGTCTTGAACATTTCCTCAATAGTCGGTGATGGTGGTGGAGGAGGGGCATTGTGATTTCTGAACTGATTCTGATAGCCTTGTTGCCCTCCTTGGTTTCTGTGCATACCCTGCCCTGAACCTTGGCCTTGTTGATTGTTGCTACCCCACGAAAAATTCGGATGATTCCTCCAATTCGAGTTGTAGCTACCACCAAACTGTTGTTGATTCCTCTGTGCATTGCCCACAAAGTTGACAGAATCAGGATTTGCACCACAACACTCAGCTGAATGCTCACTACTACCACACACTTCACACCACATCTGTTGGACTGCATTAACTGAGGCTGAAGACTGGTTCAAATTCATAGTGCTGAAGTGAGTGTTTAACTGATTTTGCAAAGCAGCTATCTGTGCAGCGATAGCTGTGAATCCATCCACTTCGAACACTCCCGCTGCTTTCCTTGCTCCACCCCTTGAAGAATCTGCATTCCATTCCGGATTGCCTTGTGAGATTCGGTTGAGCAAAGTGTACAACTCTTCATAAGTCTTCTCCAGCGCTTGCCCTCCAGCTACTGAGTCTAACAAAATTTTAGTGTGGGGTTCCAAACCCTCAATAAAAGTGTGTACCAACACCTCATTTGACTGATGATGATGAGGACAGTCCCGCAACATGGACTTGAATCTTTCCCAGGCTTGATAAAGATTTTCTCCTTCCCTCTGTTTAAAACTTAGAATCTGACTTCTAAGTTTAGCTGTTTTACCTGAAGGGAAAAATCTGATCAAGAACTTCTTTGCAAGATCATCCCACGTTGATATAGAGTTGGGTGGTTCAGCTTTTAACCACCTCTTGGCTTCACCCAATAAGGAAAATGGAAATAAGGTGAGCCGAACATAATCAGGTGACACTCCAGCGGGTATGTACGTGTCACTTATTTCCAAAAAGTTCTGGAGATGTTGTTGCGGATCTTCGTGAGGGAGACCGGTAAACTGCCCGCTTGTGTGCAAAAGTTGCACCATATTTTGCTTTAACTCAAATCTCCCCCCAGGCTCTGGTTTGCGGATGCTAGAATGTACATTATTAGCGTGTGGGATTGCCACCTCGCGAACCGGCCTGGCTGCTACTTCCTCGGGCACTAACACTGCCCGTACAACTGGTGGATTGGGTTGCTCCATCGTAGACTGTTTGAGCAACTGCAGCTTCTTCCGAAGAGCTTCTCTACGTTAACTATGCAATTCACGTTCTGGCACTAAGTAAGATTCCACCAACTCCTTGTCCCTTGCCAGTGTTCACAGAAATAAAAATCTGCAAAATACAGGCTAAGACCAAGTTGTTAACACTTAAGAAAATAAAATACAAATACAGTAAATTTACACTAAACAAAATTTTACAAATCGCCTAGCCTCCCCGGCAGCGGCGCCAAAAACTTGCTCGGCTGGTTCGGTAGGGGTTAAAAACTGACACGCAAGTGCACGTGGTCAAACAAGTAATAAAGTGGCTAAGTAGCCAAGTATCGATCCAAGGAGGCTGCTCTGGATATGCAAAATTTCCTAGTTCACTATATTTCTATTCTATTTCTAACTATGCTAACAACTATCCAATCAAGAATTTAGGGAGTTTTGTTTCTAAACTAATTATATACTAAACTTAACAACTATTATTTACGTTGAATTCAGACAATGGATATGCTCATGCCAAGGTTAAGAACGAGTAATGGAGTTGATAATTATGATAATTTGGTCATCCTCTTCTTCATATTGCTAGTCAAGAACGTTTGCCTAGAAATTAAAACTTCCGTATTTAATTTCACTTTAGAATCATAAACCATTCGTCTACATTTCTGTGATCAAATGAAATTTATGACCTAACACTACAATTCCGGTTCCTAAATTGACTAATACGGCTTTCAAGTATATTTCTATCAAGAAAGCACATCAAAACCCAATTTTCCCAAATCAAGTTAAGAACAATACCCTATTAATTCACAACTTTCCAATTTCATGCTCTCTCGAGTGAAATTGGACTTTTTAGATATACATTAATGGTGGCCAATCAAGAATGTACTAAGCACAAGAATTAATAGAACAATATGCAAGAAGAAGAAGAAACCATATCAATTATTACCAATAATCATTACACAAGTTCAAAACCTCAGCAAGAAAGGAATTAGCCACTCATTCTTGGATTAATCGTCCTAGAATGAGTGTAAATCATGCATACAATTGAAGGAAAAGAAGAAGGGAAGAGAAGAAAACTCTTATCTTTTCTATTCTTCAACTGCCACAAAACCACGTTCCTCTCTCCACTCCTGAACTCTGCTAAAAACTAGAACTAAAAGAAGACCCCTTTAAAAATAACCTAAGTGTGCTATTTATACTAGTGGGAAATTTTTCCCGGAATAACAAGCAACGTGTCACGGAGGCCAACGAGGAGCACGGCCTCCGTGACACGGCGTGGACGCGGACCTTCTCTGGAAATTTCAGGGTCCGGATAATTGGCTTCAACGTGGCACGGAGTCCATCGCGGAGGCCTGTCTCCGTGCCACAGAGCTGTCGCGATGCCTCACTGGAATCTGCCAATTAATTTCCTCTCCAGGCAGTGTACTACCGCGATGGCAGCGTGGCACGGCGCCATCGCGGAGCCAGTGTAAAATGTGCCATCCGAGGTCTTTTCCACGCTCGCATCCAAGTCCAACTCCGACATAGTTCCAACACGCATTTTTGCTCCTAAAAATCACATTATCCTGCAAAACAAATGCTAATCATGTTGGTTAGTATAAATTCGCATTTTATTACCAAATACATGATATTATATACACATTGCACAACAAACAAGGTAAAAATGGTACGTTTGAGTATCACTTGGGCATATAAATCTGCCCAAGATCACCTATATACCTGTTGGTAGCTGATTCTTACACTTCTTTAGATGCCCAATAGGAAATTAAAGAGAGATTGAAGAACACTAGATTAATCATCCTCGCTCACCCTTCTACCTTGCATGCATGGATGAATGAGGCCTAAAATGAACTTAACCCCTTTAAAAGCCACTGTTCATAACTCAAATCAATGTAGTTTAGTCCTTAGGAACTTAGGAATTATGGAAAAACCCTTAATAAAATCACTGAAAATAACTGTCAGGTGGTCTCAACGAGGGACTTAATGACTCATTACCCTGGGCCATGACTCGTGGCAAGATCCGTGAGGTACACTACTCATCTGAACATCTGGAATCGTCATGGGCAACCTCACGACTCGTTATTGATGACCATGACTCGTGGTCACCACCCGTTATGTACACTGCCTCCATGCCAATTATTTTCTCACTAGCTGACCACGGCCCTAGCCACAAATCGTGGGGACTGACCACGACTTGTACGGTCCTTTCATCGATTACACTGCCCTGCTTCCTCCTTTTTTCCTTCTCACCCACCCCACAACGGACCCAACGACTTGTGGGGCCTCACCACGTGTCGTGGTCATGCCCGTGGGGTCTCACTTCTCAAGATCAATTTCATTCCCTAGCCTTCCCCATGAGTCACATCATGATTCATGGGTTGATCTCACGAGTCTCCCCATGAATCGTTCTGAGCCTAATGTCAAATTTCAACTTTTTCTCCATTTCAACTCTCGGGTCTGATCTTTGGGCTTTCGGGGAATAACACCTAGTTCTTGATTTGAAACTTCCTGAAAGAAAATCTTCGATGTTTTTTTGAGAATCTGCATGGGGAATGAGGGGGTAAACCGTATAGCCTCTCAAAATTCCCTTAAAATATACTAAAACGACGTAGTTTAGAGTCTAGGAAGTTAGGAAATTATTATAAAACCCTTAATAAATTCATAGGAAAAATTGACTATCAGGCCCCGAGGAGGGACCTAACGGGTTCTTGCCAGTGACCATGACTTGTGGTCATATCTCATGAGGTACACTACCTAGAACCCCTACTTTCACCACGGGGGACCTGATCGGTCGTGGTTGGTGACCACGACTCGTTGTCACCTCTCGTGGTCTCCACTTCCCCAAGATTCCCTGGAGTCCCCAAGGGTGACACCACAACTCGTGGTGTCCCAAATTAGTCGTGGTGAGGACCTATTGTGTACACTGCCTAACTTCTTCATGAGGTTAAATTCATTCTTGACCACGAGTCATATCATGACTCATGGTGTTGACCATGACCCGTGGTCACACTCGTGGTCACTCCATTCTCCCAATTTTTCAACTATATCTAGAGTCCTCACCATGATTCACTTAACAACTCGTGGTCACCTCCCACGGGTCATAGAACGACTCATTCTATTACCTGGTGTAGAATTTCCAATTTACTTTGTTTTAAGTTTTCGGGTCTAGTCTTTGAATTTCTTGGGCATTACAATATCTCCCCCTTGGGAACATTCATCCTCGAATGTTGGAAAACACATAGGAAAACAGAGAATAACAATCTTTATACACAAATACTAATCATGAAAGCTGGAAACTAGCTGAATGACTACCTTTGAACTAAATCACAAGTCTGAACTGAATTCACTAATTGTACACATATTCATTTACATGAAAGAAACTGAAACACACAAACTAAAAGCAGATTTGGGGAGGAAAGTTATACCTTAAACTGAGAAGGAACCGGAAGGGAACAAATAAGGGTATCTATCTATCATATTTGTCTCTCCCTCCCACGTAGCTCCCTCAATCTACTAATTTCTCCATAAGACCTTGACTGAATCTACATCCTTGTTCCTTAGCTTACGAACCTAACGGTGAAGTATCTGGACTGGGACCTCTTCGTGTGAGAGACTATCCTTCACTCCCACACTGTCCAATGGCACAATTGAAGTTGGATCATTGACACATGGAATACTGGGTGCACAAATGCCATCTCTGAAGGTAACTCCAGCTCAGAAGCTACCTTGCCAATTCGCCTTAGGATTCTGTAGGGTCCTACATATCTCGGATTGAGCTTTCCCTTCTTCCCAAATCTCATCATCCATTTCATGGGTGAAATTTTTAGATAAACCCAGTCATCCACAACAAACTCCAATTCTTTTCTCCTCACATCAGCATAAGATTTCTAACGGCTCTGAGCTATTTTCAATCTTTCCCTGATGAGTTGTACCTTCAACATAGCTTCATGAATCGATTCTAACCCGACCAAAGTAGCTTCACCAACCTCAAACCACCCAATAGGAGATCTGCACCTCCTGCTATACAATGCCTCAAATGGGGTAATCTGGATATTGGAGTGATAGTTGTTGTTGTATGCAAAATCGATGATAGGCAATTGATCATCCCAACTACCGTTGAATCGATCATACATGCGCTCAACATATTTTCTAGGGTATGAATAGTTCGCTCAGCTTGCCCATCTTTTTGCGGGTGAGAAATTGTGTATAGCTTGACCTGGGTACCAAGTCCTTTTCAAAAGGACTTCCAGAAATGTGAGGTGAACTGGGTACCTCTGTCTGAGATATTGGATAAGGGCACCCAATGAAGTCTGACTAGCTCCTAGATATAAAGCCTAGCATAGTCCTCAGCTGAATCGGTAGTTCTAACTTGGAGGAGGTGTGCTAACTTAGTTATCCGGTATACTATCACCCAAATTAAATCATGTTGTCGATGAGTCTGAGGTAGACCCATAATGAAGTCCGTATTTATTTCTTCCCACTTCCACGTGGGTATGCTAAAATCCGAGTCATACCTCTCGATCTGGTGCTCTACTTTGACTTGCTGGCAGTTTGGGCACTTAGCTACAAATTCAGCGATATCTCTCTTTATGCCATTCCACCAGTAAATATCCCATAAATCACGATACATTTTAGTAGCACCAAGGTGGATGGAGTATCTCATGTTGTGTGTTACGGCCAGTATCTTCTGTCTCAAATCACCGACGTTCTGTACACACAATTTGCCCTGGTAATGGAGCACAACATCTCCCCCTTTGGAGAAAGCCTCAACCTCTTTTTTGAGAACCTCTTCCTTCAGCTTTAGTAGGATGGGATCCTAATCCTATCTAGACTTAACTTCAACAACCCAAGAGGAATCTGACCCACTTTGCATTACCACTCCACCCTCAGCTGAATCCATCTAGACTTAACTTCAACAAAAAAAGAGGAATCTGACCCACTTTGCATTACCACTCCACCCTCAACTGAATCCACCAATTGCACCCTTAATTGAGCTAGTCCATGATTGTACTTCGCCAGTTTCTTTTTGCCTTCCTCAACATGAGTCATATTCCCCATAGACACTCTGCTCCGGACATCATCCACCACACTGGCTTTGCCCGGGTGATATAGCACACTCATGTCATAGTCCTTTAGTAGCTCCAACCACCTTCTTTGATGAAGATTTAGATATCTCTGACTGAACACGTACTGAAGGCTCTTGTGATTGGTGAAAACATCCACATGAGCCCCATACAAGTAGTGTCTCCATATTTTCAACACAAACACCACCACCGCCAACTCTAAGTCATGAGTCATATTATTCTTTTCATGAATCTTGAGTTGTCTGGAGGCGTAGGCTCACACCTTACCCTGCTGCATCGGAATGAAACCATGTCCAACTCTAGAAGCGTCACAATAAACTACAAACCCATCTGATCCTTCTGGTAGAGTCAACACTGGAGCGGTGGTGAGTTGGGTTTTTAACTCCTCGAAACTCTTCTCACACTCATATGACCACTAAAACTTCACCTTCCTCTGTGTCAACCTAGTCAGAGTGGATGCTATAGAATAAAAGCTTTCCACAAAGCGCCAGTAATAACTGGCTAGACCTAAGAAACTTCTAAATTAAGTTGGGGAGGTAGGTTTGAGCCATTCTTTCAACACTGCTATCTTCTGAGGATCAACCAAAATACCCTCACCCGAGACCACATGTACCAGGAAAGTCATGGAATTCAGCCTAAATTCACATTTGCTGAACTTGGAAAACATCTGGCGATCCATGAGTGTATGAAGAACTATCCTCAAGTGATTAGCTTGCTCTTCCTTATTTCTGGAGCATACCAGAATGTTGTCGATAAACACAATGATGAAAATATCTAGATATTGCTTGAAGACTCTGTTCATTAGATCCACAAATGCTGCAGGAGCATTTGTTAGTTCGAAGGACATAACCACAAACTCGTAGTGACCATACCAAGTCCTGAAAGATGTTTTTGGTATGTCACACTCTTTGACTCATAGCTGATGACACCCCAACCTGAGATCTATTTTTGAGAAATAGCTAGCTCCCTGAAGTTGGTCGAATAGGTCATAAATTCTGGGTAAGGGATACCTGTTCTTGGCTGTGACCTTATTAGACCGATGGTAATCGATGCACATTCTGTGGGTACCGTCTTTCTTTCGCACGAATATTACTGGAGCACCCCAGGGAGAGATGTTGGATCTGATAAAACCCTTATCAAGAAGATCTTTTAGGTACTCATTCAACTCTTTAAGTTCAACTGAAGCCATTCTCTAATGATGGATAGAGATGGGCTAAGTATCTTGGAGAAGGTCTACACAGAAGTCAATTTCCCCTTCAGGAGGAACTTCGGGAAGATCTTCTGGGAACACATCAGGAAATTCGCTAACAACAGGGACTAACTAGATAATTGGGGTCTCAGAGTTAGAATCCTTGACCCGAACTACATGATAGATACATCCCTTAGAAATAAGCTTCAGGGCCTTATGGTAGGAAATAAACCGACCCTTAGGCACTGAACTACTGCCCGTCCACTTAACACTGGCTCATTTAGGAATTGAAATTTGACAACTTTAGTTCTGCAATCAACTTAGGCATAACAAGAGTGCAACCAATCCATGCCAAGAATGAGTTCAAAGTTGACCATGTATAACTCTACAAGGTCAGTTGGGTCAGTTGGAATGACTTTATCAAAGACTGAGATTGGACAGTTTCTATACACCTGGCTGGCTCTAACTGACTCGCCAACTGGGGTGGAGACTAAAAATTGTTCTGAGAGAACCTCTGGACTGGTATTAAACTGAACATCTATCTATGGAGTCGCGAATGATAGAGTGGCCCTTGGATCTAGTAGGGCATATACATTTATCTTGAAAAGACGTAACATACCCATGACCACATCGGGTGAACTCTCCTGATCCTAACGAGATGATAATGGATAAAAATGGTTTTCGCGCTAGCTGCCATCTGTACCTAAAGGGTTGGCCTGTTGAGCTATTCAGCCTGATGGAGCTGCATAGGTAGTGGATTATGACCTTCCCCATCTTGTTGACGAGCATTCCTTTAGTCGATCAACAAGCTATCCACATCCAAAATAGCCCTATTGACCCTAATGATACTCTCATGGGTGATTCTTGCCACACCAAAGGCAAGTTGGATACTTGTTGCTGGCAATGTAGCTCTGGACTGAGAGCCAGATGCTCCACCCCTTCGATCCTAGGGGGACCAAAAGGTAGGGGCGCTGGCAGTTTGAGCCCTCTGTTGCTACTACTGCTGCTACTACTACTGCTATGGGCAGCTACTACCGCCAATCCTCTGGTAGCCATAATCTATTGGCCAGTCTTTTCCCAATTGTTCTTTCGCTCCATATCCCTCAATTTTTCTAACTCAATTTGTTGGGCATAGACAATAAGGCTGGAGAGGTCAATATCCTTTATCAACATCGCTTCCTGCACTCTTTGAGGACTAGGTTCAACACTCCATTACAAACATCATCATGCGAGCCCTTAGCTCAGTCACTATCTCTGGAGAATATTTGGACAACCTGGTGAACTCCAGAGCATATTCTTCTACTGTCCAGTTTCCCTGTCTCAAATTCATGAACTCTACTACTTTTGCCTCCCTAAGCTCCCGAGGGAAGAATCTGTCCAGGAAGGTTGTAGTGAACTCCTCCCATTCCACTTATCCTGCTTCCGCTAGCCTCACCTCCTTCCACTGCTCGTACCAGACCTGGGCTACCCCTTTTAGCTGGTAGGCAACCAAGTCAGCACTCTCTAAGGGACTAACACCCATAATTCGAGTAATCTTTTCAATCTTGTCCACAAATCCTTATGGGTCCTCTCCCACCTTAGATCCATAAAAATACGAAGGGTTCATCCGAGTGAAGTCCCGCACTCGGGTAGCTGCTGCGGACCCATTATTGTTGATTGGAATAACCTGCTGGTTCACCTGGTTAGTAACAGTTTGAGTGAGCAGCTGAATGGCCACCCTGAACTCTGCGGTATACACTGAGTCATCCTGAGGGGCTGCCAGGGTTGGTGGAGCAGGCCGGTGAGCATTATCGACCCTTTTTCTGTTACCACATCATGGGGCATGATTCACTAAAATGAAATAGAGCATGAGTTAGGAGAATGATTCTGGAATTGAAGTTCAACTCACGATAAAGAATATGAATTAAAGGGAGTTTTCCTAATAACATCACATAAACTCCCTGTCATAAGTGTAACATGCTTCACACCTATGAAAAGCACTCTACTCGATGCAGCTTTCGAACAACTGAGGATACTCTAAACCTAGTGCTATGATACCAAATTTTTCACGGCCCAAGCATACATCTTGAACGGGACACGGTACTTGGAGTCACAAGTAACCCCAAGTCAACCCCTGGTCTATCATACACTTGAATTCTGAGTGAACAAATAAATATATACAATGGAAGTTTAAAGAAAAAATTTAAACATTTAAAAGAGTGAAGCTAATTCATAATGTTTGAAAACATTTGAACAAAACTACGAGTTTGAAAAACCAAATCTGCGTCTGAAAGCCACTACAACTGATGAGTTTTTGGGACAAGCCCCTAGTTAACTCCAAATCTAAATAGAACAAATTGAAATGTAACTGAATGAAATAATCTTCATCCTCAAAAGATGAGGACTCACCAACTAGAACTGCTTAAGTCTTCAGAGAGCGATCGGCTAGCGAGGCTAAGATTGAGATCCTGCAGTTGTATCGTCATAGGATACAACATAAAAGTATGCGTTAGTACTTTGAATGTATTGAGTATGTGAGAGAAACCATACATAAGAGATAAAAGTGTTGAACTAGAAAGACATGCAATAACCAACTGAAGCTACTTGTTGTACCCCGAAAGCCCAAATCCGAGAGTTCACTGGAGAAAAAGTTAAAATTTTGCATCAGGCATAGAACGAGTCATGGAGAGACTTGTGAGATCAACTCACTAGTCGTGATGTGACTTGTGGGGAAGGACAGGGAATGAAATTGAAGACTTAAGAAGATGAGACCCCACAGGCATGACCACAACTCGTGGTCACGCCCCAGGAGTCATTGGGTCAGTCACAGGGAGGGGGATTAAGATAAGAAAAAAAAGGGGTAGTGGACCTGACAGAAGGACCCCATGAGTCGTGGTAAGTCCCCACAATTTGTGGGGTGATTCGTGATCAAGCATGGAATAGATTTGTCGAGGACAAGGCAGTGTACATCACGGATGGTGACCACGAGTCGTGAGGTTTGTGACGAGCCCAGATGATCAGATGAGAATTGTACTTCACAGATGACTCCAAGAGTCGTGACCCTAAGCAACGAGTTGTTAGGTCCCTCATTGTGACCCTCTGGCAGTTATTTTTTTCGAATTTAGTAAGGGCTTTTTCATAATTCCTAAATTGATAAGGCCTAAACTACGACGTTTTGGGTTATGAATAGTGACTTTTAAAGGGCTAAAGTTCATTTTAGGACTTATTCATTCATGCATGCAAGGTAGAGGACTTGAGAGGGTGATGAAGCCTAGCATTCATCAATTCCCTTTCAATTTCCTATTGGACATCTAAAGGAGTGTTAGAATCAGCTACCAACAGGTATGTAGGGTTATGAATGGGTGATTCCCTTCACACCCATGCCCAATCCCTCTCTAAAGTATGAAATTCCTATGTCTACTCTATGGGGTTTTAACCCAAATGCAGAATCTCCTATTCCTATACATGGGTATGATTTAATTATGATTCTACTATTGAATTATAAAGCATGGGCAATTTTCATAATATTTTTAATTTAAAAATTATGTTTCTAGTTGTATAAATTTAAAAGCCTATTGATGAGATGTTCATGAAAGATGAGATTTTTGATGAATATATGATGATGATGAGATATTACGATGAAAACCATGTTTTGAAGGTACCCATGTTCAACAATTATTTTTTAAATGAGCATTGAGTATTTCTAAGTATGATAAAGCTTTGGGCAATACCCACATGTTATGTATGAATGATGATTTTCCCGAGTTAAGCTTACCACATTGTTTTGGAGCGAAGAATCCCAATCCTATTTTCATCTTGTGGTATGTTTTGAGTTAATTTTTTCCTATTCATAGCTTACCACATGGTTTTGAACCAAAGACTCCCAACTATATTTTCAACTTGTGGTATGTTTTGAGCTACAGCTTCTCATATGCATGATTTCATAATTGAGATATACTTGAGTATTGAGCTTCATAAATAGACGATGTTGAGATTCGTTATAAAATGATGTAGCACATATGCATGTTTTTGGGAGTAATGTGTAGCACCGAGCGGGCTAAGGGTCGATCACCCTGTGCCTCAGAACTACGCGCCAATGTAGGTTTACACATTATGACTTTGGGACCTCCCTTGTGAGCTTCATTTGCCCAAATGGGCCTTCCTCTTTATATCAATATCATGGTATCGTCCCTAGCCCTGGAAAGGCTTTGGACGGCTCTACCCACTTGAGTGTGATAATTGAGACCACGTCAGCTCTAATGTGGTATGTCAATTAAAACATGAATCTCCCATTGTTCCTCATGATTTCAGATATGCATATTCATTGCTCGTGAGATATATATATATATATATATATATATATATATATATATATATGCATGTACTAAAGCAGGTTTGACTCAATGTTCAACTTTAATTATAAATGTCAAAATTCATCTTTGAGCCGATCGATTATATTATGATGTTATGAAGTTATGTTATGTCATGTTATCAAGAGATCATCATTTCAGAAAGAATGCATGCAAGCCCTACTCTTAGATTCTTAATGTTTATGTTTACATTATGCATTGTTTTTAAATGATTTTACTTACTTTAGCGGTTTTACTTACCTTGCATACTCAATACATTGCACGTACTGACCACATACTCTATGTTGTATCGTTTCATGATACAGGACCCAACTCTCAGGTTTAGCCCCGCTCGCAATCAGCTTATCGGATTTAGCATTTGTATTTTTGGTGCGTCCTCATCTCTCGAGGATTTGACTATTCAGATTTCTTTGTGTATTTCAGTTTTAGTTTTGTTGAGTTAGTTGGGGTATTGTTTCATCATGTTTAGAGGCTTTTTATACATATGTATACATTCAACTTCAGATTTCGTATTCTAATGTTATGTTTAAATTAGACTTCTACTGTGAGTATATTGTTGAAAATCCAGTTTCTTGAATAAGTTAGATATATGATTATGCCATGGGTGGAATTGGGGTCCCTTGGAGCTCCTTGTCCCCTGTTATGATTCGGGCCTCCGTTTGGATCGTGAAACCACTATACTAAATAACTGTAACAACTGAGAGGATCCAAAAGACACTGTCTAATGGGAAAGAACTTGTTCTAAGTCTGAAGTACTGATCTAAAACTAGGCTAAGTTGATTAGTAGGAGAGTCTATAACCGACATATAACCACGTGAGCTAGACGTGGAGTTCGATATATACACCCCATTGATAGGACCCAATATAGCTTGTAAGGGTATAGTGGCATGAACTGGGTTAGCACAAGAGTCTGGGGCCATGAGGCCAATAAAATTGTAACCTATAGTGGCAACATAGTTTTGGGAACCTAGGAGTGCTGGAACCCCGATCCGCTCGGTGCTAAGTCCTACTCCCACTGGATGGTCCTAGACTGAGTATTATGCTGATAGCTCAAAACTGGGGCCCAAGACTAGTCAGGAGTACCTATCTAGAAGCACCCTAAGAGTCCTATCAGACCAGATTCTGGAATTGGGTTCTAAGACTGGTCAAAGCTGCTTATATGGAAGCGTCGTAACCCTCTAAAGAACAAGCTAAAATCTATAATTGGGGTCCTAAGGCTGGTCAAAGATGCTTATCTAAAAGTATCATGACCACCTAGTGAAACACTAAAACAGAGTTACGAATCTGATTCTGATAACTGGGAGGTACTACTGATGCCTTAGGAATTTCAGTAGTTATACTGATTAGCTGACATCTTTGACTAACACTGGATATTCTAGCGTTTTGATTGAAACTGAACTGATAATAGTTTGACTGATTTTTAATATAATCCCCAACTTAGGAGTTCCAAAACACTGATAGAATCAAGTGAAAGTTTCGATATGTAAACTCTATTGCAAGATAAATCTAGTTTCTCTATATTCAAGACTAGAGCTAGATTTCACATTATAGGAATCAGCAACAACACAGTCGCAAACTAGTGGAAAAACATTAAAAAAAATTAACATGAATGATATTTCACATTATTTAAGTGAGATCTGACAGATAATTTCATCACATTCGGAAGTCTCAGGGCTAGAACTGATAGAATAGAAAAAGAAGGATATTTGGGGATACAAGGGAAGAACTATTCCTTTGTTGAATTCCCATATACCTGGTGAAGAAGCCTGGAGAATTTCCTTGTGAAACCGAGGAGAAATAGACCGCCCTAATTCTTGCTCTGAAAGTTCTTGAGAGAAACTCTTCGATGTTTAATTGAGAATCTGCGTGGGGAATGAGGGGGAAACCGTTTAGCCCCTTTAAATTTCCTGAAAGTATACTAAAATGACATAGTTTAGAGTCTAGGAGGTTAGGAAATTATTGAAAACCCTTAGTAAATTCACAGGAAAAACTTATTGTCAGGCCCCCACGAGGGACCTAACGGGTCGTGGCCAGTGACCACGACTAGTGGTCACCTCTTGTGAGGTACACTGCCTAGAGCCCCTACTGGTCACCACGGGGGACCTAACAGGTCGTGGTTAGTGACCATGAATTGTGGTCACCTCTCGGGGTCTCCATTGCCCCAAGATTCCCTAGAGTCCCCATGTGTGACACCACGACTCGTGGTGTCCCAAAAAAGTTGTGGTGAGGACCCATTGGGTACACTGTCTAACTTCTTGTCGGCCTTAAATTCATTCTTGACCAAGGGTCATGTCAAGACTCATGGTGTTGACTTATAACGCTCAAACCATACTTCCAACTAAAGTATGAAGCGGACGTTGTCAATAAAGAACCCAACTAAGAGGTTGGGGTCGAACCCACAGGGAATATGGATGATCTAGATTACAGCCGGTATTTGAACTTGTATGGTAATTACTTCACAGTTGTGGGAATTCTAATAAAAATAAATAATAGAAATAAACATCAAGATTATATTTTTGAATCAATAATTAAAGGAATAACTAGGGTTTGTGTTCCCCATGGGTTCATAACATCTTTGGGTATACACTCGTGATCTTTACGATTAATTACTTACAGAACTGATAACTTAAGTTCATTCAAACAATCAACCAATCCCTATTGAATGACTATCCTCAATTACTCGACCAAGTCTTATGAGTTTGGCAAACTAACCGTTATCACTAAGTTTCAGATATAACTATCCTGCGACCGCAGCTCAAGTTAATACAATGATCATCAAGATCAAGGCTCTTATGTAATTCTCTTTTCCTAATCTCTACCTCTTCGACCAAAGCAAGTAAAGAATTCAGGCACTTCTTAGTTTTGAGCGTCAATAGTGTTGTAAATCCACAGCACATCAACACCCTCAACTTAAGACTTTTAAATGTTCTTAGGCAAAGAAAAAGAAAAACTAAACACGATGCTCAACTAGAAAATAAACTTAAGGTACTACAGCCAAAACTCAAACAAATTTGTGCATTGTATACACTAACTCTTTTGACCTTTCCTCTTGAAACATCATCAGCTAATGTATTGCAAGCAACATCAAAACATCATATTCAGGGATCAAGACATGTCATCTAACTATCAACAAGCAATCAAGGTATCACCTATGTGTTTCACACAGACTAATGGTAAGAGCAAACATAATCCATGTATCCTCATAAAAAGTGAAGTCCCCACTCTAGTATGAAGTATCAATTGAAACGTGGGACTAGGCAAATGAAGCACTCTCTCTCTCAAAGAACTGCAAGTATTATGCATCAGATACCATAGGCTTGCCCTTATTTCCTCTGCTTTGGTTTGTTAGATGGTCAAATTAAGAGCACTATAGGACTTGATATGGCTTATAATGTAGGCTTAGAGCTGGACATGATAAAGATGAAAGATTTTATTAGTGACTATCCCTTCCTTTGCACTACATTCATTGGCTACACCATTCACCTATTTCACCCTTCATTCCTTTTGTCTTCTTTTCTTCCCTTTTTCCCATTTTAAGAATATTTGCATGGGTGCGGTGATTTTTCACATTTTTCAACACTTTCAAGCTCTTTTGAATTTCTCTCTTTTTTTTTCAATATTCTCAAATTTTCAGCTTTTTATTTTTTCACCTCACCACACCTTTTTTCACCATTTTTTTTCTTCTTTTCCTTTTTTCCCACTCCCACCATTTATGCACCCCTACTGTAGCCACCCTCAACTTAAGTATTTTTCTTATATTGAGGTTCACAATATCCAAGGAAGGACTAGGGCCAAATAGGTTCATTATAGACAAATGGGTACAGTTAACAAGTAAATCAAAGAAATATGGTCTAGTAAGGCTCAAACTTGGGATTAAGGGATTCATGAAACTTTGGTAGGGTAATATAGGCTAAAAGTGATCTAACACAAAAATGGCCTATGATCATATCCTAACCAACCATCCTCAACCTATGCAGAGACCAACCAGGCAAGTTCTAGATCTTCAACAACATACCGCAAGATATAATAAGACCTCACTCACACATGGTACATGAACTATTTTAACTTTACCTGCCTGGTTCATATGTGGATTAACATGACTAGAACTATCAATAACTAACTAACATAAAACGATCCACATATATCATGCATTGTTGTAACAAATACATAGCAAAAATTTTTTTAAACAGGGTCAATTTTTCAAAAATAACAAAAATAGTGCGTATCCATTGTCTGAGTATTGCTAAGTTACTTTCTAATTGAACAAAAATCATAACTAAAAACAAAAATTCTAACACATGCCGGTTCTACTAGATAGCATGCCTGAAGGAAAAGAAACACGGCAAGAAAAACCCTCAGACGAACAAAAATCTCCCAAAAATAATAAGTACCCCCCCCTTTTTGAAATATGTGCTTCGTCGCCGAAGCATAAAATATAAGCATGAAGGGAAAAAGGGACATACCTGTTGCTACTCAGACTTCACCTTTGTCATCTTGCGAAGGTGGTACCTCCACAGTAGTAGTGGCGCTAGCGGTGGCCGGTGCACTCAATGGAGCAACAATGGGGATAGTGGTCCCCCCTTAGTGGATACATCTGTTTGAACAACTTCTGTGGTAATCGGGCCTGAAGGTGGATCGCCCGAATGCTTATGGCCACTAGCAAGCTTGGGCTGAGCTGTGGATGATCTTCCCGCTCCTCTTACTCTCTCATGCGGCTCAGTCATATGCTACTCATGTGCTTCCATACTCTCCGCTCTAGCCTGCTTGTGCTCTTTCTTCTCCTTCTTTCTATTCTTTTTAAAACTTTCCTCACCAGCATCTTCAACAGCTCTCTTCTTGCCTCTATTACCGGCTGCAGTTGGCCCCCATTATGTTGCCAAATCTATATCCTCCTTAAGCTCTGCATCTAGTTCCTGAAGAGTGGGGGTTGCTATAACAATTGGTTTCCGTAAAGACAACTCAACCACTTAGCTCCGAAGAGCCCCCAACTCCTCATGGAGATTGCCGGCGTCTGACTGCTCCGCCAGCCTCATGTTGAATCTACTCTCAAAACAATCCAGGAGGGCATGAAGGGCCTGAGCTGCTGCATCTATCTCGGATTTGACCCATGGCTTTACATTCTCTATCATTGCCTGAATTTTGCGCTCGGCCATAGTCAATCTCTTTTCCAAATTCTGGAGGAAATCCTGCGGTACCAAGATGTTCCCTGCTGGGTATGAGTCTGTACACTAGGCAGCGGTGTAGCTGAAGTGCTGGGAGCTGACTATTAATGACCAACATCTGTAGTCGGTGTCTCTCTATGCTCCTGAGTACTAGGGACATTCACCTGTGCGTCCCCTGCTGGCTGAGCTGATGGGATAGCCGTAGGCATCCTGGATCTGCTCATCGGGTTAATCTCATCCCGGATAAGGTCTATGTCTACAATTCCCTGGCCTCCAATCAACCTCTCATCACCTCGCTGAACTCTTGCCTGCCTGCACAAATTGTATACAAGGCTTAGGAATGGAATAGTCATGCTTACTTCCACTCTCGGTCTCGTATCTCTGTAGCTATGATCCTCGGGATGTTAAGAGGGTTGCAAGACATGAGGCATGCCACCTACGCTGCTCTATCAGCACTCAGCATGTTATCATTGACTGTGGGTGCTAATCGATGTCTCACCAATGTCCAATAGGCCTTTGCGATGAAGTTCAGTGAATTCTTTATCACCTTCTTGCCACCTGTAACCTACTCAGCCTCATCCTTGTTCTCAGCTATCACTTCTGCTAGCCATTACAGCTGCCTTTGTCGCTCGCCCAAGCTCAGACTCCTAATCTGCTTCATTGCCTCAACCCTATAGTCATACTCTGGGGTTATCCTAGTTGGTGTGAACTGAGGTCCATAAAACATCTGTGCAATAGTCCGATCAGATACATCTACTACTCGCCCTCAGACTAGAACACTCTCCAAGAAAGGCTGCTCCTTTATCTTTTGCCCCTCTTTTTCTTTCTCCTCCATTGTGGCCAGGTAGTTAGCATAGAACTCCCTGATGATCTCCTCTATGTATTGTGTAGGGGTCTTGGCCATCCAATCTAACCCATAGAAGCTAAAAATACGCTTCATCTCCTCAACTTCATTCAAGGTATTAGTGAGGATCTGTGGTTCTTCTTGGATGCTTCTTTTTGTCTAGTTTTTAGCAGTGAGAGCGGTGCCTTGTTCATATATCTCTTTAGCACCCGACACCCTCCACCACATTGTTGCATTTTCTCGAGTAGGGGTCTCCTCCTCATCTACTTCCTTACTGCTTTATACATCATTCTAGGTCCCTTCTGACCCTTCCTCAGTGTTGGAGTCGGTTCCTAACCTTTGTTGTTCCTCTCAAGATCCCTCTTCAAACTGGGGAGCTTCAGCGGATGTGGCCATGGTCGCTTCAGCTTGGGCCTTTGCTTTTTCCCTAGTGGTTCTTGTTCCATCTATGTCTGAGGTGTCTACTTGATAATCCTCAAGTGAACCACTAGGTGAATCTCCAGCTTGATCAGACTCTGAGTCCATTATTTCATCTATCAATGTCATGTGGGCTTGTGTTTTTTCTGCCCTGTGTTTGTATGTCATTGTACCTGCTGAGAAAGAGGTTAGTATTCCATTTTTGAAAAATAAAAATCAGATAGAAGAAGTTCAATATCTCATTACGGGTCCTTGGTATGAGTCAAACCTTAGAGGTACGACTCGTGAGAAGCCCTGATGGTACCCCACGACTTGCAGGTATGACTCGTACAATGAAGGTACGATCCGTACCTTGAGTCATCTGATGAAGTCCCATTTTGCATAAAATTTATTTTTCATCACAACTCGTGGTACGACCCGTAGGTCGATTCCACGAGTCGTAGGGTGGGCTTCCCAGATCGATTTCTTCAAGATAAGTGGTAAGAGCACTTAGTACAACTCATAGTGTTAACCTGCGATCCATACTATGATGCATACCTTTTTTAGCCCATTTTTTTAGAATTCTTATTTTGCACATTTTTGGGTACTCAGATGTCCCCCAGGTCTAGCATTTGGTAAACTCCCTTTTTACACCACAAAATCCTCCCCTACCTGTAACTCCTTTTAGGTGTTCTTGGTTCAAAATTCAATAAATTTCTAGTGGGTTTTCGGTCGAGTTGGAGTTTTTCACACATACCCATTGATTTTCAAGCATACCAGTGATTTTTATGGGTTTTCGATTCCATTAGGTTCACATTCAAGCATTAAGAACTTACAATGTAAATCACTTACTTGATTATCGATTCATAGAATGGAAATCAACTTCTAGGGCTTTGCACACTAGTTAAAGCGGGAATTTCGTGCTTTAATTTCTTGATGATGGGAAGTTACGGGTATTCGGAAGAGGGTTCTCAAGTCGTGGGTCGTGGGTTTTGAGGTGTTCGCGTGGGAAGATGGTCGATTTTGAAGTTTAAGTAGGTGAGCGCTATTTTTAAAATCTGGGCCAAATCGAATAATTTTGACCTGTCACGGTTCGTACCACGAGTCGTAGGAGCAACGTACGACTCATCCCTGGCCCGTAGTGAATTTAGCTACAGAGAACTTACCTGGTGACCTATGAGTGCATCCTATGAATCGTACCATTGAGGTACGAATTGTAGGATGAGTCGTAGGTCAGACTTTGCTTAGAGTTTCCTCTGCTTTTTACCACCACTTCTACCACGTCTCATAGGACCTCACCATGAGTCGTACTGAGATCTTGTAGTAGCAGATTTTTCAGCCACCTGGTTTTGTTTCCCTGCACACTGAGCACACATTAGTTCAATAACTAGGGTTGCCTCCCAAGAAGAGCTTGATTTAACGTCGTGGCATGAAGCAAGTGGTCTGGTTACTCATATTTCACCAAACCACCACTTGGGCTGCCTCCCAAGAAGCGCCTAATTTAATGTCGCGGCACGACACAAGTCTCTTGACTACTTAGAATTCGTCAAGTGACTCATACTCATCCTCAAGTGCTGAGATCACACTAATTCCTTTGGTTGCTTCATGGTCCGACAGATGTTGAAAGTGACCTCTTCTTTATTTAGCCTGAATTTTAACAGGCCAGCTTCCACATCCACTAGAACTCTCCCGGTAGCGAGGAATGGTCGCCCCAGTATTATGGGGACCTCATAATCGACCTCGCAATCCAAGATCACGAAGTCCACTAGGAATATGAACTTATCAACCTTGACGAGCACATCAACAAGGATTCCCACTAGTCTCTTTACTGTTCTGTTGGCCATCATTAGCCGCATGTTGATTGGTGTGGTGGCTCCCAATCCTAGCTTCTTGAAGACCTCCAAGGGCATTAGATTAATGCTAGCTCCCAGATCACAGAGTGCCCTTGTGAACTCGACATTACCAATTGTTCAAGGTATCGTGAAGGCCCCTAGGTATTCCTACTTCTGAGCTAAGACCCTTGTTGCTATGGCACTGTAGTGATGAACATTGTCAACCGGCTTAGAGCTTACAGATTTTTTCTTCATCACCAGGTCCTTCATGAATTTTGCATACCTCGGCATCTGCTCTAGTTCTTCGACCAATGGTATATTCACAGAAAGTTTTTAAGAATTGAAAGAAATTTTTGGAACTTACCGTTGTCCGCCTTTTTCTTCATCCTTTGTGGGAATGGTGGCGGTGGTCTCGGGATAGCCTTTTGCACTAGGGTTTCCCCTTGATCAATGTCGCATTCCTTCTCACCCTTAGGGGCCTCTTGTAACTCATCATATTGTATCTTATCACCAATCTCTCCTTCCTTAATCATGCTCTCTTTCCTCCTTTCAATTTCAACAGGGAACCCAACTATGCTTTTCCACTCCTAGTCATCACTGCCATGCAATGAGCATCATTCTTTGGATTTTGGACAGTGTTGCTAAGAAGTGTAGCCTTTTTCCTTGGGTTCATTTATGCCAACAGTTTCCCAAGTTTGTGTTCTATCTGCTTGATGGCGGTGGCGTGAGATTCCACTTTCTGACCTATGTTAGATAAATCACTTCGAATTTCTTTTAATTGATCATTCCTGGACCTCACCTTTTTTAGCATTTCGGCCATCATACTCTCCAACTTTGATTGTTCGGCCTCCCCTTCTAGTGCGTTGGGAGGCACATAGACTCCAGCCCGGTCAATGCGATATCCGTCATTTCTTCTCAATTTTCCCTCTCGCTCACGACCACGACTCCTATCTCTGAACCCTTCCTATTGTAGTTGTCTCTGTATTGGTTCCGACCTTGACTTCCAGAAACTTAGCGCCAATTGTCTTGTCCAGACGCTTGGGAGTTGTCCTGGAAACCGACCTCATGGCTATCTAGGAAGTTTGCCTCTTCCTCTGAATCAGAGTGATCTGCGCCCTGCTCCCTTCCTTGAGTTCCTACTGCATTTACCTTTTTGGCTCCTGCTCCCATGATATGCTTTGTTAGCAAATCCAGTGATATGCGCATGTGAGCCAACTCTTTAACGTGTTCTTCCTCCTTTCTTCGTTGGTCTGCAGTCAAACCAACAACATATGTACCTGCCACTGCATCAGCCTCCCTTGTATGTCAGGCCCTGTTTCTCATTGTCACCATGTTAATGATAGTGGCTTATTCCTCCCAAGTGTGACTCACCAATGCTCCACCCGCTACCGTATCTGCTACAGCGTTGGTGCTATTATTAAGAGACCTGTAAAAGATTTCCAACAAACTATCATCTGGGATTTTATGGTTCGGGCACTTAGTCAACTTCTTTTTGAACCTCAACTAGGTTTCATGAAGTGCCTCCGTCTTAATTGTTGGATGTTGTAGATCTCATCTTTTAACTGTAACATCCTTGATGGGGGAACGAATCTCTCCAAGAAGGATTGTTTAATCTCCCTCTATTTTGTTATGGAGTTGTTGGGCAACTCCAATAACCACAAAGTAGCTTCCCCTGATAGAGAGAAAGGGAAGAGTCAGAGTCTTATTGCATCATGGCTTACTCCGGGAAACCTGTATGCCTTACATATTCCTACAAAATTCATCAAGTGCAGGTTGGCATCATCCACTGCGTGGCCACTGAACACCCCTTTCATGTTTAGCAATTGAATCATAGAGCTCGTAATGTCAAATTTGGCCCCACCAGGCAGTGGTGGTGGCCCAATTGCTCAAATTGATCCAACCTTGTCTATATCTAGGTCATCATCAACAAATAACTAAGGGGAAAATCTCTAAGCTCGGTTGCCCCTCCATGACGACCAGCATTTACCACCTCATCTCTGTCATCACCAGCCTGATGAACTGCAGCTAACTGAGCTAGCTCCCTTTCCTAGCTTCTTCAGCTAAGGGGGCTTCTCTCTGCTCAGAGTTCTCCATTCTATACAGTGCTCGTCGATTTCGGGATTTAGTGGAACAAGGGGGTCTCCTCTACTCTGCATGCTTGGTATTCACCGGAGGATAGCCTGTGTGTATCAAAGAAAAACACAAAAATAAGTGTAATGAAGGTAATAAATACCAAAAAGTCAAATACAAGAAACTAACCTAGTCTTAACCGTGTTCCCTAGCAACGGTGCAACTTTTTGATAACGGTCAAACCACAATTCAAACTGAAGTATGAAGCGGACGTTGTCAATAAAGAACCCAACTAAGAGGTTGGGGTCAAACCCACAGGGAATATGGAACATCTAGAATACAATCGGTAGATGAACTTGTATGGTAATTACTTTACAATGGCGGGAATTCTAATAAAAATCAATAATAGAAATAAACAGCGGTTAGGATTATATTTATGAATCAATAATTAAAGGAATAACTAGGGTTTGTGTTCCCCATGGGTTCATAACATGTTTGGATATACACTCGTGATCTTTACCAATACTTACTTACATAACTGATAACTTAGATTCATTTAAACGATCAACCAATCCCTATTGAATGACTATTCTCAATTACTTGACCAAGTCTCGTGAGTTTTTCAAACTAACCGTTATCACTAAGTTCCAGATATAACTATCCTGCGACCACATCTTAAGTTAGTACAATGATCATCAAGATCAAGGCTCTATTTTAATTCTCTTTTCCTAATCTGTACCTCTTCGACCAAAGCAAGTAAAGAATTCAGGAACTTCCTAACGTTTTACACCACTAAGAATCATTAAAGATTAAGAGAATACAATATAAGTAATTAGTATTGGTTTCAGACTCACTTTGTGCAACCCTAACTGGTTAATCCACCATGGTTCCCACAACCCTTGCTATAGAGGTTTTAGCCTCTCATAGTTTTAAGATTGTGATTTGTGTTTATGATTGAAAACATAAAACATTACTTAAAAAGATGATTGAGAAGAAAACAATTCAATTAAACCACGAAATCTTGAATAACAAGTAGCAAGAACAAGATTAATTCAAGAAAAGGTTGATCACAAGGTTGAACCAACTCAATTATCTCTTCCAATGATGTAAAACTCCTTACCACAATGTTTTCCTGCTAGAATTAAGTCTATTCGTCATCCTCTATGAAAAATAAAATATAAAAAGTATTAGAGACACAAGAATTCTTTTCCTAAACTAACAGGACTGCTTTTCCATATTTGTTGCCGACCTCGTCATGGGTCCACCTACGACATGTAGGGACTTCTCACGAACCGTGGCATCGACTCGTAGCTTGGACTGTTGGCTGAGTTTTTTCTAAGTGTTGGGCCAAGGTACGATTCATAAGTACTTCCTATGACTCGTACATTGCACCTGTGGCTTGATCTTGGTACTCTTGAACTTTTTCTGAACTTCACCATGACCAGTATTGTACAACTCGTACCTTCATTTTATGGGTCGTAAGGTGCTCTCGTACTGAGAGTCAGCCTTCTATGCATTTCTTCTGGATTTCATCATGACTGGCTTACCACGACTCATACCACCATGGTACAATCTGGGACAAATCTCTTGGGATCAATCTTCCAGGTTAAGTTTTCAGCTTCTTATCAGGGCCTTCAGTACAACTCATAGGTCCATCCTACGGATCGTACTGAGGTCTACACTTTTTTCCCTTTTTTGCACACTTTTAGCTCCCTTTTGCAATTTATTGTTCCAACACCCATTTATCCTGAAATCAAAGGAAAAGTGCCTCATATCTACATAAATACACCTAAGTCCATGCTATTTTCTTAGTTTTGAGCATCAACAGTGTTGTAAATCCACAGCACATCATTGAGCATGACTCGTGGTCACACCCGTGGTCACTCCATCCACCAAATTTTTCAACTAAGTCTAGAGTCCCCACAAGAGTCACTTAACGACTCGTGGTCACCTCCCATGGGTCATAGAATGACTCGTTCTGTGACCTGATGTAGATTTTCCTATTTTCTTTGTTTTAAGTCCCGATTCAAGTCTTTGAGTTTCTGGGGCATTACATTGTATTGTTGTTCTCTTATAATCTTGTGTGTCCTTGATGTGTGTGGTGTCATTACTTCAAAAAAAATAATAACACTTCCCTTGGTCTAATTGTGAGGGCATGTGGATGTGAATGGCTTACATGGTTTACTTCTCGAATCTAGCTGTGTGATGTTGATATGGTGTCATAAGAGGATATTGAATTCTTAGTCTAAATAGTTGCAAGAAAATTTATTTTTGATTAATTGAGGGGGTGGCTAGATTGAAATATGTGTTTTTTAGCTATTTTTAGCAACCGCCTTAGTCATGACAATTTGTGATATCAAGACATTAGTTAGGTGTAGGGTAGTTCTCTTCTTAGTTTTCTTGAGGACAAGCAAATGATTTAAGTTGGGAGTGTTGATGTGTCTAGAATTATCAGCACATCTTTGCTTTATTTCATAGCCTTTTTCATGTCTTTAGGAGTTAAATTAAGTGGAAACTTTATAATGCTCAAATTACACCCCTGAAGAAGTATAACACAGGCATTGTCAGTAAAGAACCCAACTATGTTTGGGGTAAATCCCACAAGGAATATGGTCAAGATACAAATTAATGCTAGTATTCACACTTTTAGATCAATTATTTCCTAAAGGGGGCTTTAAATCAAGTAACAGTATTGTGCACAGGAGTTGTGATCAATAGTTATGCAGTTACTTGGGAAGTGTTCCCCATGGCTGCCTAACTAGGTTAGATTATTACACTTGTGATCTATCCCAATACTTAGCCTATAGAACTAATAAATTATGTTCATCTAAATGACTAATTCGTTCATATTAGATGACTCTACTCAATCACCCAGTTAGGTCTCATGAGCGATTTCACTTAAACCTTTACCAATAGTTCCAAACTAACTCTTCTTCAATCGCAGCTCAAGCTATTCAATGAAACTCAATTTTAAGGCTTTGTTGTTTTTTTCTTTTCCTAATCTCTACTTCTCTAGATTCAAGCAAAAAGAGAATTTGGGCTAGTCCTAACGTTGCACTCCATTAAGAAATATTAAGCATGACGAAAAGAGCAATACAAGCATTCATATTGGTTTAGAATCACTTTGTGTTAACTGTAGTTTGTTATTCCATCATGGATCCCACAACCTTAGTTGTGGAGGGTTTATATATTCATGATTGCAAGAGTAAAATAAGATTTCATAGAAGAAAATATAATTAAATACTTAGAATATTAATGAAAGAAGAACCCATGAACCAATTTCACAATCAACTTGTTAAAAATCCAAGAATAATGATGAACTATGCAAAAGTAGTCGAGTGTTTTCTCTCCAAGAAGTTAGAAAACCCAAAACCTACGATTAAAATTGAATAGTATCGAATTCTTATAAGGAAAATAACCTAAAATTATTATGCAATTAATAAAATCCTTTCCTAATTTAATAGGGATTCTGCTGCTGAATCGTCCTACGAGTCGTAGGAAGCTTCCATAACACAAGTCTGCATCTTCTGCCTTCTCAGGTACTGGAGGTTGGTATGAGTCGTACAATGATACTGCGAGTTGTAGGAGCTTGTTGTGGTTTCAACTTTTGAAACTTGGCATCTCTATTGTTCGTCATACAGGTCCTTGTCACGGTTCGTACCATGCTGGTATGACTCATACAATCCTTCCGTGCCCTGAATCTGCAAAGTATGCAATCCTCTGAATCTCACCACGAGTCTATCAGTTTCGTATGTTGTTTTTATGACTCGTATCCACTACTCATACAATGGACTCAGCAAATTCACATCTTCTGGATCTCAAGTTATGAACATTTAGTACGGCTTGTACTAGGATAGTTTGGCTCGTATTGTTAGTTGTATGTTGACTCTACACCTGTGCATTTCCTCTGAAGTTCAGTTATAGGTGCTAGGTAAGGCTTGTATTAGGATAGTACAGCTCGTACTAAGACCTGATGTGCGGTGAATTTATAGAACTTTTAACACTTGAAACTAAGAAAATAACATGGACTTAGGTATGTTTATATGGATATGAGGCACTTTTACTTTGACTTTAGGAAAAATAAGTGTTGGAGCATAAATGTGCAAAAGAAGCCTTAAAATGCATAAAATCAACCAAACTACAAGTCTGAGTACGAGCCATACCTTGATTGTATGAGCCGTACTAAGAATCATGATGAAATTCCGAAGGCTGAAGTAAGAGGAAGGCAACATACGACTCTCAATACGAGCCGTAACTGGAGTCGTGGAATTGTTCAGAGAAAATTGCACAAAGGCGGACTCCTGGTACGGATGGACTCACAAATTGTAGCCTCAACATACATAACCGTACCATTATCTTTGGTGAACATCCGAAGATTCTTCAATACTTGGAAGAACTTCAGACACTACAGATAGTACGAGTCGTAGGAAGAACGTATGATTCGTGCCACAACACTCGTGGAAAATCTCATAAGATGTCAGAGCTCTCAAGGCAAAATAAAGGAAGCATTGTATGACTTGTAGGATGTTGAGTCATATCTTCCTGCCAACACTTAGCCAAATCTATAGTAGCCAAGAACTTACGAGAAGCAGGTACGACCTGTACAATCCTGCTATGGTACATAGATCCAGTCGTGACATAGTCGGCACCAGATATGGAAAATTCCTTGTTAGCTTAGGAAAAGGTTTCTAATGTCTGTATAAATAGTTTTTATGTTTTATTTTAGTTAGAGGAGGACAGAACCAAAGTAGGAGACATGTGAAGAATAATTTTTGTGAATTTTCATCAAGTTTTGAGGAGCGTTTCTTAGGATCAAATTCTTGAATTTCTACATTATTCTTGAGATTGTTCTTTCATTTTAAAATATGGTTTTCTTCCAATCATTGTTGTAAGTATTTAATTACATATTTGTCTATGAATGCAAATCGTAATCTTACAATCATGAGAGGCTATGTCACGCCCCGCCCTGGGGGTATGACTGACACCTGGTGCCCTAGTAGGACCTAGACTGCTATCTGGTGAGCCAAAGCACATCTGGTGCCTGGCTGGCTCTAACTCAAATTCCTGGAAACAAAGGGATATATAACGGCTGTATACACAGCCTCCGGCCAACAGGCCTATAGCCACTTGTACCTGAAAAACAGTTAACCAGAAACATACTACTGTCAAGGGAACCTATGCGGGCCGGCAAGACCACCATGCTGTCTAGTTCTCTGTAACTTAACAATGGCACGCTAAATAATTACGTGACCGGCAAGGTCACCACTACTGACTGGTTATGGACACACACGGCCAACAGGAACAGAAATAACAAATAACTATAACAAGCTGCACGGCCTCACACGACCGGCTCAACTGACCATAGGGAAATATATACAGACTGCAAGCCTCTAGGAATAACAATAGAAATGATCGGGACAGGGCCCCGACCTACCCGTACTATAAAACAAGAGAAAACGAAATACACCTCTGGAATTCAGACTCCGGATGACAGGAGTTGAATACTCAATAGCTGACTGGAATCACGAGGGATCGCCTCCTCTTCTATGAGTACCTGCAGGCAAGTAATGCAGCACCCCACTGGGCGTCAGTACCACAGGTACTGAGCATGTAAAGCAACTGAAATCCACAACTGAAATGAATAACAACAGTAACCTGGCATATAAGCAGAAAGTAGCTGAGTCTATCTAGCTGAGGATAACTGGGGAGAGTTTATTTATTCTATAGCTAAACTGAGCGTACCTAATGACGTGTCGTCCTCCTGTCCATCAGTATCTAATAGCACATATAGGTATACATATAAATACACACACTACCTGACCGACCCCCATAAGCCGGAAGGTGCCAACCAACACACAATCATTTACCCCTACCCGGGTCTAAACCAACCAAAAATAAGTCACTCCACTCATCTGATAACTGTGAGCTCCTCCTACCGGTCCCCTTGGGTACGTAGCTCAGGCTTTGGCCTCTGACAATAAACTATGTCTGAGTCCGAAGACTCCTACCTCTGGGCGCAAGTGCGCGTGGGCTGTGTAATAAAAACTTCCCCTGGGTGCAAGCACGCAACAGGGTGATTTTATAAAAATCTGTATCTGAAATATCCCCCGGCCACAAGCGCACACAGAGTGTTCTGCCCCTGTAAACAGGGTGGATTGGCTCTACGCAGAGTAAACTGAACTACCCCTGCAAGCAGGGTGGTCTGGACCGTATTATCATGGTGGTCGGCCATCATCGTCCTCTAGGCGGACGGCATCGCCCAGTTGGTGGCGGTATCTGCATCTGGTATCGACACAGCTATAACCCAGAGGCAGTGGGGATGCTAAAAGGGACACCCACATGCCACAACAAGTCTCAACAAACAAATAGCACATAAAAAAAACAAGCATGTATAACTGAAAAGACTATCTGGAATCTAACTTCTTATTCTGATCTGTTTCTACACTGAACTGATTCTTACTAATTATACTGATTCTGCAATCTCTGTTTAACTGTACGGCTAATATGTAGCCATGATATTATCTGTATGAATGGCTAATCTGTATCCATGACTGTCTATCTATCAGATATTTCTTTACTTACTGTTATCACGCAAATCTGTTCCTTTTTATTCTACAACATGCTTGCTATTCACATAATAGGCTGTACTGAATTTGAACTACTAACTTTGCCCTTGGGCACATGCTTTTCTAACTTTCAGACTGAATATGATATCACAACGCAAACTAGGTCTACTGAACTTGCACAATACTTAACATTCAACTCCGGGAATTCTACTACGGAGTTTATTGTACTATACATGGCTAAAGCTACTAACTTGCCGAAGGAACTAGCTTTACATACCTTATGCTCGAACTATCCTTCTGTCAGACGAGGCTCGGCCAATACTTCAACTATTTCTCCCAACTACATTCATAAATTTGTCAATTAATACTAAATATAGCTTTATTCCAAAGAACAACATCACTTTCGATATAATTATAGCCTAAACTTAGGCTTATCGAAAGACGATCAAAAACTCGTTATTTTCCAGAAGTCCAGAAGGGAGAAATATTCACTTCACAGCTAGGAACACATAGACACTAGTTTGGAGCAATTATACTTACCTTAGCTCGGTAGCTCGACGATTCGTCGGCCGTATTTCACGAAACTAAATCCGTAGGAATGCTCTCTGCTGCTAAATACCTCGGTACCTGAGGTTAATTTAGGGTTGGACTGCGTTTGGCAGTGTAATCGGACGAAATTATATTACCCTCTTCGTTCTTTTTCCTTTCTCTGGTTTTCCTCTCTATTTTCTGGAAATTTTATGATTTAAACCAAAATAAACCAAAGTGGGGCTTTATATACTTGAGCCTAGACAAGGCCAACGTGTCACGGAGCCAACGCGGAGGCTTCACCTCCATGACACGCTGCCATCGCGGAGGGGCTCTGCCTCGGCTCCTCCCGCGATGGTTCGACAGGTTGCTCGTCCGGTCTTTTCCCGGGCCTTTCCCTAGCACGTATGGCCTTCAAACATGCTTAACCAACGTGCGAATAGGTCATCTAGGTGCCGGAAATCCTACGGGGTATAACATTCTCCCCCCCTTAAGAACATTCGTCCTTGAATGTGAACTCCTATCTAGGGGACTTCTCAACTTACTACCTTGAAAAATTTCGGCAAAGTCTCCCCTGTAATATGGACTATAGCAAAAACCTGAAAATGCAAAAACGTCCAACACAGATACTGCACGCAATGCTTTAGGATTCACTGGACAGCTAAACATCAATCTTTCTCACTTATATATATACAACCATAAGGTATTACATAAGTAATAATACAGACATACCTGTGGCCTGACTAGGCCTGGAATAGGTGAGGATATCTAGCTTTCATATCTTCTTCAGATTCCCACGTCATCTCCTCTCGGTTCTTGTTACGCCACAATACCTTGACAAATGCAATATCCTTAGTTCTCAATCTACGAACCTGCCTATCTAGGATGGCTACTGGAACCTCTTCATAGGCTAGCTCTTCGGTAACCTGGATATCCTGGAGTGGGACTGCTCTGGATGGGTCTCTTATGCATTTCCTCAGCATAGACACATGAAAGACGGGATGAATGGACTCTAGCTCTGGAGGCAAGTTCAACTCATACGCCACTTGGCCTATTCTTCGACGAATCTGATATGGCCCAACTATCGCTGATTCCCCTACTTCGAACCAGCCAATTGGCGATCTGCACTTTCGCCCGTATAAAGCTTCAAAAGGTGCCATCTGGATAGCTGAGTTGTAGCTATTATTATAAGCAAACTCGATTAGGGGCACATGCTCAACCCAGCTACCACCCAAATCTAACACACACGCTCGCAACATATTTTCAAGCGTCTGAATTGTGCGTTCCGCCTGTCCATCTATCTGAGGGTGGAATGTTGTGCTCAAATTAATCTGCATTCCCAGACCTTTCTGAAATGACTGCCAAAATCTAGCCGTAAACTGCGCTCCTCTGTCTGAAATAATGGATACGGGTACTCCGTGCAACCTGACTATTTCTCGGATATACAACTCCACATAATCTGGCCGAGAAAGTAGTTTCCACTGGCAAGAAATGAGCTGATTCGGTCAATTTGTCAACTATTGCCCATATAGAGTCATGTCCATGTTTAGTATGGGGTAATCTTACCACAAAATCCATATTTACTGCTTCCCACTTCCAGAGAGGCACAACTATGTCCTGAGTCAAACCGCCTGGTTTCTGATGTTCTGCTTTCACCTGCTGGCAGTTAGGACACCGGGCTACAAATTCAGCAATTTCTTTCTTTTTTTATCTAGCCACCAGTAGTTTTCTTTGATATCATGGTACATTTTTTGTCACTCCAGGGTGGAGAAAATAATTGCCGGCGTGGTGCACCTCGTTCATGATCTGATGGCGGAGGCCTGAAACATCTGGAACACATAGACAGTCTTTATAATGCAACACTCCATCCTCTGTTATTTGTGAATCTGGCGCTTCCCTTGCAGGATTCTGTCCTTAAGCTGAACCAGGTCAGGATCTGCATATTGCCGTTCTCTTACCTCTACAACTAAGGACGACACTGCGGTGTTCTGGATTACCGCTCTGTTGTCCTTCATTTCCATTACACGAACGGCTAAATTGACCAATTGATGTATCTCCCTAACCAACTTCCGTTGCTCGGGTTGCAAATACGCCACACTCCTAATAGATCTATAGCTAAGAGCGTTTTCTGCTCCATTATCTCTTCTTGACTGATATAACATATTCATACTTAGAGAGCTCGGCATATAATTGACGATCATACTAGCTTGTCTTGCCGAAGAGATCAACAAGTAGTTTACCGGTGTAGCTAGAGCTTATCTGGCCTTCTGGCCACATGCTAAGGCTACTTGTTGTTGGGATAACCTGAACGACCATCTGCGCACCTTGTGCCCTTATCTGATAAGAGGATCTTGATATTGATCATGACCTCTAATGATCTGTCTGCATAACCTTAAATAACTGAATAGTCGGGTTGAATGACCCGAATATGGCAGTAGTCTAACAATGCTCTAACTATTCTACTTGAGTACTTATAGTTCATGCGTAACTGCAGACTTGTGGGTATCTAACTGCTTTGTCATTTTGTTTGATCCACTGTAAGGCTGGGCTTAATCAAACTTACTCCCAGGCGATCAATCTCTGGATCTTCACGGGGAGTCTACTGATATCCTGATCTTAATAAACACTGTGCTAGCAGGGTACTATCAATTTCTTACACCTTGTGTGTATCCACTTGGATTTATACTGCTATTCTGGGGAATTCTCGGTCTTATGAGCTATTCTGTAAATACTGGCCTTCTGCTAGGGCTCTGTATCTGAATATCTTACAAGAACCAGCTGAAGTACTAGTCTGTCACTGACTACTGATTTGGACCCCTTTCTTGGGGTGCCCACGGGTTTGTCTGACTTGCAGGGTATTCCTTGTAATAACTGCTAGGTTGACTAAGGTCGACTCTCACCTACAAGGCGGGGAAAATGATGTATGGCCACTTAACATACTGGAACAATTCTAGTATTGCTAATCTCTGAAGTATACCTATTCAGTCTCTAATTCTGGTTCTGGCACATGCGCTAGTGTTATTGATCTTTAGAGATGCTTCCCATCAAATATAGGCGCCAGCTGGTCGGTAGACCGTCTAACTGCGCCCTTATTATCTAATTACCTGATTCAGGTTACTAACTCTTATAAGCTTCTAAAACCTAGATCTGGAAACAACATATAAGTCTATTAACTTAATAACTAAGAGCTGAGACAGTTTCTATGGATTCATACGTAAATCACACTTAACTTGCCCCTTCTTTTTGCTTTTCTCTTTTTCTTCTCTCTCTTTTCTCTTTTTATTTTTGGCAAGGGGTCCTGCAATGCAATTTGTATATACTTCCCAGCACTAATATGCCTCTGTGTGATTGTAACCCCTATTAGCAGCTGCTCACAGCATATTTATTATCTGCACAGATATATATTAATAAATACGTACAATACATACTGAATTTTGTAGTGATACGTAATCTCTGATACAGTTTGCTAAATTTCATATTGTACATGATATACTGCTTCTATGGTCTAATAATACCTCCTGCCTTCTCTTAACATTTCATTGTATTGTCAACCCATTCTTAAAGTAACAAACATAAACACTTTAGTTATTGTCTGTTGTTTGAAATTCCACCACTCTTGCGATGTGGGGTCAACGTTCGAATCTTGTGGCCTTACTTGGCATATATTGAGAGCCCATGACTGTCTGCTGGGCCTTATCTCTAGGCCACACTAGATTAAATTCATTGTATCAGTAATTTCTTAACTTCCCCATAAGCGAACATACTGCAGCATTCTGGACCACAATCTTAATGTCTTCTAACTGTCAGTCCGAGGCTTAGTCCGTAATATGATATTCTATCAATTTGGGGGTGATTCTATTTTCCCCAAAAAATTTAGTATTCCTGCTTTCTCTCCTCATCTCACTTGAGCCAAGCTCTGGGGTTCAAGGTACCTGCCTTTCGTTGTTAATGAGATTACTGATCAAGCCTCGGCCTATACTTCTTCTGGCTTATAGTAAGGCCCATCTGATTCACATGACCTCTGTATCTTTCGATGTCACAATTGGATCATAACTATAATCTTACAGGTATGTATTGCTATCTGTTAGCATATATGGCGGACTTGGCCTTTTTCTGACTCGAACTTGACTATTACTAGGCATTCATCACTAGCAGGTCTTTTACCCCTACTTCGGGTAAGCTAACAGTCTTACTTTCTCTTTATGCTCACTAACACTTACTGGAATTAATCAATCTATCTTCACTTACTGCTTGTTTTGGGCAGCCTCACCTCAATTCTTATGCCCCTTTACTGTACTGGAATCAAGGTCAAGAGGTAGGAATAGCCCTTTTCTTGTTGCAACAGATAGAAACATATAACTGTACCACATCTGAAAAGATGTGTTTGGGATTCCTGCATTTCCCTCCCTTTCTCATATTTATCTGATAGTCTGACCTTGTCTGTAATCTTAATTAGATCTTATATAGCTAATAAATAAATCAACTCGTATGTACATTATACTTCTGACTTCCTATTCTGACGTTATCAACGTATACTGAGAATAGTACCGATAAAGGTATCAAGCTGGGAGGTCTCTCGTACCTCTTCCTGCTACTGTAAGTATCTTGTAACTGGTTGATGCCCTCTTCTGTTCCTATATTTGATCTTATGCCTGTGATAGGGTAATACTGATCTGCCTCTGTTTCTATAATCAAAGAATACAGTAAGTTTTTAGGGACTCAACCCTATACTGTACCGCTCTAAAGCACGACTGGATGAGAAGGAAGAGTAACCATCCTATCATGCCTTGCAGCCTCCTGTCTATAGTATGTGGTGAAAAACACATCCACAGACAAGACTCTACTTAGCACGGCTTGCAGACTCCCTGGGACACGACCTACTCTGATACCAAGTTTGTCACGCCCCGCCCTGGGGGGTATGACTGGCACCTGGTGCCCTAGTAGGACCTAGACTGCTATCTGGTGAGCCAAAGCACATTTGGTGCCTGGCTGGCTCTAACTCAAATTCCTGGAAACAAAGGGCTATATAACGGCTGTATACACAGCCTCCGGCCAACAGGCCTATAGCCACCTGTACCTGAAAAACAGCTAACCAGAAACATACTACTGTCAAGGGAACCTATGCAGGCCGGCAAGGCCACCATGCTGTCTAGTTCTCTGTAACTTATAATGGCACGCTAAATAATTACGTGATCGGCAAGGTCACCAGTACTGACTAGTTATGGCCACACACGGCCAACAGGAACAAAAATAACAAATAACTATAACAAGCTGCACGGCCTCACACGACCGGCTCAACTGACCACAGGGAAATATATACAGACTGCAAGCCTCTAGGAATAACAATAAAAATGATCGGGACAGGTCCCCGACCTACCCGTACTATACAACAAAAGAAAACGAAATACACCTCTGGAATTCAGACTCCGGATGACAGGTGCTGAATACTCAATAGCTGACTGGAATCACGAGGGATCGCCTCCTCCTCTATGAGTACCTGCAGGCAAGTAATGCAGCGCCCCACTGGGCATCAGTACCACACGTACTGAGCATGTAAAGCAACTGAAATCCACAACTGAAATGAATAACAACAGTAACCTGGCATATAAGCAGAAAGTAGTTGAGTCTATCTAGCTGAGGATAACTGGGGAGAGTTTATTTATTCTATAGCAAAACTGAGCGTACCTGATGACGTGTCATCCTCTTGTCCATCAGTATCTAATAGCACATATAGGTATACATATAAATACACACAATACCTGACCGACCCCCATAAGCCGGAAGGTGCCAAGCAACACACAATCAATTTACCCCTACCCAAGTCTAAACCAACCAAAAATAAGTCACTCCACTCATCTGATAACTGTGAGCTCCTCCTACCGGTCCCCTTGGGTACGTAGCTCAGGCCTTGGCCTCTAACAATAAACTGTGTCTGAGTCCGAAGACTCCTACCTCAGGGCGCAAGTGCGCGTGGGGTGTGTAATAAAAACTGCCCCTGGGTGCAAGCACGCAACAGGGTGATTTTATAAAAATCTGTATCTGAAACTGCCCCCGGCCACAAGCGCACACAGAGTGTTCTGCCCCTGTAAACAGGGTGGACTGGCTCTGCGCAGAGTAAACTGAACTACCCCTGCAAGCAGGGTGGTCTGGACCATATTATCATGGTGGTCGGCCATCATCGTCCTCCAAGCGAATGGCATCGCCCAGCTGGTGGCGGTATCTGCATCTGGTATCGACACAGCTATAACCCACACCCACATGCCACAACAAGTCTCAACAAACAAATAGCACATAAAAATAGCAAGCATGTATAACTGAAAAGACTATCTGGAATCTAACTTCTTATTCTGATCTATTTCTACACTGAACTGATTCTTACTAATTATACTGATTCTGCAATCTCTATTTAACTGTATGGCTAATCTATAGCCATGATATTATCTGTCTGAATGGCTAATCTGTAGCCATAACTGTCTGTCTATTAGATCTTTCTTTACTGACTATTATCACGCAAATCTGTTCCTTTTTATTCTACAACATGCTTTCTATTCACATAATAGGCTGTACTGAATCTGAACTACTAACTTGCCCTTGGGCACATGCTTTTCTAACTTTCAGACTGAATATGATATCACAACGGAAACTAGGTCTACTGAACTTGCACAATACTTAACATTCAACTCCGGGAATTCTACTACGGAGTTTATTGTACTATACAAGGCTAAAGCTACTAACTTGCCGAAGGAACTAGCTTTACATACCTTATCCTCGAACTATCCGTCTGTCAGACGAGGCTTGGCGAATACTTCAACTATTTCTCCCAACTGCATTCATAAATAGGTCAATTAATACTAAATATAGCTTTATTCCAAAGAACAACGTCACTTTCGATATAATTATAGCCTAAACTTAGGATTATCGAAAGACGGTCAAAAACTCGTTATTTCCCAGAAGTCCAGAAGGGAGAAATATTCACTTCACAGCTAGGAACACATAAACACTAGTTTGGAGCAATTCTACTTACATTAGCTCGGTAGCTCGATGATTCGTCGGTCGTATTTCACGAAACTAAATCCGTAGGAATGTTCTCTGCTGCTTAATACCTTGGTACCTGAGGTTAATTTAGGTTTGGACTGTGTTTGGCAGCGTAATCGGACGAAATTATATTACCCTCTTCATTCTTTTTCCTTTCTCTGGTTCTCCTCTCTATTTTCTGGAAATTTTATGACTTAAAACCAAAATAAACCGAAGTGGGGCTTTATATACTTGAGCCTGGACAAGGCCAACGTGTCACAGAGCCAACGCAGAGGCTTCACCTCCGTGACACGCTGCCATCGCGGAGGGGCTCTGCCTCGGCTCCTCCCGTGATGGTTCGACAGGTTGCTCGTCCGGTCTTTTCCCGGGCCTTTCCCTAGCACGTATGGCCTTCAAACATGCTTAACCAACGTGCGAATAGGTCATCTAGGTGTCAGGAATCCTACGGGGTATAACAGGCTAAAACAACCATAACTAGGGGTTGTGGGAACCATGGCGACTTAATGATATAGGGTTACATAAAACTGATTCAAAACCAATGCTAAATGCTTGTATTGTATTCTCTTCATATTTAACATTTCTTAATGGTGTACAACATTAGGACTTGTCAGAATACTTTACTTGCTTGAACCTATAGAAGTAGAGATTAGGAAAAGAGAATTACAACAATGCCTTGGTCTTTACGATCATTGTACTAACTTGAGTTGTGGTCACACGATAGTTAAATTTTGAATATATTGATAATGGTTAGTTTGAAATCACTCATGAGACCTGACCCGGTGATTGAGTATAGTCATCCAATAGGGACGAACCAGTCATTTGGATGAACCCTAATTATCAGTTCTATAAGTATGCATTGGAATTGATCACATGTGTACACCCGAAATAGTTATGAACCCAATGGGAACACTTATACTTGCTTTTTGCAAATATTTATATAAATCACAAATATAATATTGTTTTAATATTGGTTTATTTAATACCCCCCCAATTTGGAGATAACTATAATGCCCCAAAAATCCTAAGATCAAACTCGGGAGTTGAAACAGAGAAAATAGAAATTTCTACACCAGGTCACAGGATGAGCCATCCCATGACCCGTTAGGAACACCATGAGTCGATAAGTGACTAACAGGGAAGGGTTTGGACTTGGTTGAAAATTTCTGATTTGAGGTGACAACGGGTGTGACCACGAGTCATGGTCAACACCACGAGTCGTCTAGTGATATATGGTCAAAGTGTGCTTGGAGAATTGGAAATTTGGGCAGTGTGGATGACGACTTTGTCAGCACGAGTCATTAGGCACACCAAGAGTTGTGGTGTCTCTCATGGTCACCCTTAGAAGGTAGATGACCAATGTAAGTAACGAGAGGTTGACCACGAGTAGTGGTCCAAGCCACGAGTCGTCTACTCTCTCATAGGGACAGGAAGTGTGTTTTTCCCTGCAAATTTATTAAGGGATTTTCCATAATTCTTATGTTCCTAAGGCCTAAACTACGTCATTTTAAGCTTAGAATTGTATGTTTTAAGAAGGGTTAAGTGTAACAACCCAGAAGTCCTTGAGATCAGACCCCGGAGTTAGATGAAGTTTAGCAAAAAACTTGCCTCAAAATGAGTCAAAGAATGACTTGTTAAGAGATCTAACAGGACGTGGTCTGGCCCATGAGGAACTGTAAGGAAGAGCTGGCAAGGCCCAGTGGCCACGGGTGACCTGAGGAGTCGTCTTTCCTGGAAATGACCCATTAGGTTGTTCATTGGGTGGAGGATAGGGTCCCTGGGATTAAGTCTCAAGCAGTGTGGTTAACTGAAGAAGCTGACGAGTCATTAGGTATGGCAACGACTAGTCATGTCAGTCGTTGGATAATGGGCACGTTGAGGAGCCAGTGTGGTTGATGGATGGACGTAATGAGTCATTAGGTTTGGCAATTAATAATCATGTTAGTTGTTAGATGGGGGAAGCTTTAGCCTTAGGTAGATCCAGTGATCCTGACGAGTGCGTCCAACGAGTCGTTAGGGCATGTAACGACTCATTATGTTGGTCGTGGGTTGAAGGAGCTGAATCTGTGCAATTTTTCCAGTGTACCTAACGGATTTGACAACGAGTCATTTGAGGTGACAACGACTTGTCATGTGAATCGTGGTTCCAGTTCAGGAAAATTTTCCAATTTTCTCTCCAGGGGCATTTTCGTAAACTCCTTTGCTTTCAACTCCTAAGGTTTGTCGTTTTGGGTACTAGGAGGGACGAATTTAAGGGGAATACCTAGCCTAATCCCTCATTCCATCAAAAAACACTCACAAATTCTTCCTCTTCTCTCTCAAAATTCAAGAACACCTAGGGTTTCCTTTAAGGGATTCAAGATCCAAATTCTAGTGGAAGACTTCGTCAAGCCAGGGATGTGGGACTTCAGTAAGGATCTCCCTTCATCCTTGTGTCCCAATTTTTATGATAAAACCATAGGTACTTAATTTCTTTGAAAATATATCTTATGATCTCAATCATTGCGTGATTTCTCACTTGTCTTCCATAAATTTGAGACCCTCATTTTAAGCATTGATATATATATATATATATATATATAATGCAATTACTCCCAAATTCATGATTTTGGTTCATGAAAAGATAATAGCATGATATCTAGAATCTTATCATGAATTAGCACTATTTTCAAATTAGGGCTCTTATGAAGTATGCACATGCTTGTTACCATATTTCACTATACATGTTTAAAGACTGATTTGAACCTATGAGCTTGAATGAATATAGAACCCATGATTTATATTGTGTTCTTGCCCATGATTCTATGAATTGAGTAAGAAAAGGATGTCTATGATTTCCCTAGACTCTAAGGATTCTGGTTAGATGAAAGTTAGTCTTGGTCCTTATCATAGATTAGGGTGGAACTGGCATGATTTAGATTCTAGCCCTAGGACCTAGTTCAGTTATCAGTTTGTTATTTAGACGGTTATGACGCTTTAAAATAAGCAGCTCTGACCAGTCTTAGAACTCAGTTTCCAAATCTGGTCCTATAAGACGCTCAGGGAACTCTCAAACAGTATCCCTGAGTCAGTTATAGTCTTAGGCCCTAGTATCGAGCTATCCGCTTAGCAGTAGTAGCCGTGATAGGATTATCTAGTGGGAGTAGGACATAGCACCAAAAGGGCTGAGGTTCCAGCGCACCTAGTTACCAGAACTACGTTGCCACCGTAGGTTATATTTACATGGCCTTATGGCCCCCTAACAATGATTCTCACAGTCCATTCCTTTATACCTTGGCAAGGTATATTGGGTCCCACCAGTGGGGTGTACACGTCGGACTCCATATCTAGCTCACGTGGTTATATGTCAGTTATAGCCTCTCCCACTAGTCAGTCAGTCTAATTTCAGAATAAGTAGCTCAGTTCAGCTTCAGCTCTATAAGCTTAGCTGAAATTAAAATAGTATCTCAAACTCAGAACTTTCAGACTTAGGGAATGTTTTTGACCACCAGACAGGGTCATCTTGACCATCTCAGATTACTACAGATTGTTCAGTTCAGTTATCAGTTGGTCATTGCATGTCTTTTCAGATCATTCATCTATATATTTATCATTATGCATCACTCACTTACTTAGTACATTCAAAGTACTAACGCATACTTTTATGTTGTATCGTTTCATGATACAGCCGCAGGTTCTTAAAACCAGCACTGTTAGTCGATTCGTTCGGATCTCTCTATCAGCAGCAGCAGTGTGAGTCCTCATATTCTATGGGCGTTATTTTATTCATTTTAGTCTTCTTTATCATATTTAGTTAGACTTAGAGTTAGCTGGGGGCTTGTCCCAGCAACTTCTCAATTAGATGGCTTTCAGACACAAACTTGATTTCAGCCCTTCGGATGTTTAAAACTTTATGATTTAGTTTTAGCCTTTATAAATTTTTTATATTATTATTTCAAAGTTTTCGCTATGCATGTTTTACTCAGAATACCAGTGTATGATAGACCAGGGGTTGACTTGGGGTCACTTTTGATTCCAAGTACTGTGTCCCGTCCAGGGTGTAGACTTGAGGCGTGAAAAACTTTGTATCAGAGAACTATGTTTAGAGTATCCTTGGATGTATGAAAGCCGCGTCAAGAAAAGTCCTTTTCATGGGTGAGAAGCATGCCACACTTGTAACAAGGAGCTTACAAGATGTTTTAGGAAAAATTCCCTTCTTTCACTATTCCTATCATGCAATAGAGTGTAAACTTTAAGGTCTCTTTTCTAATTCGTGCTTTACACGTTCCCATATAATGTCTCCCAGAAGGGGTGTGGGAAGAGGGAAAAATAGCATGTATCCACCAGTCCAAACAACACCAGTGGGCCCCCTCAGTGGGCAAGCGACGGATGCGGAGCTCGAGGCTTCCCTTAGAGTTTTAGTACGAGCCACAACCACACAGGTTAACTAGAAAACAGTCACACCTGCAAATTTTACTGAAGAGATAATAGCTACCAAGGTTCAAAATGTCACACCTGAGTTTCACGATATGATAGTGGATGAAATGTTCAGGGAAAAAGAAAAGGAGAGTAAGAGAGAAAGTACAAGGAACACGAGATTTTCCCAACAAAGGATGAGTGGGTACCCCGTTTCAAATTTCATTGGAGGTCATCAGCCCCAGCACCATCAGTAGCCAAGGATCCTAATGAACCTAGAGTAAAGGAGATTATGTACTCAGCTTGCAAGAACTGTGGGAAGAAACATTTGGGAGAATGCAGGGCTGGTTCAAGTTATTGCTTTTGGTGTGGCAAGCCATACCATAAACTCCGAGAGTGCCCAGTAGCCAAATGGGGCGAAGGTAGATCCCCAGCTAATTCCTCTGTAGCCCGATCAAGTTGCCCAGCTTGCGAGGGTTGTGGAAGGAGTCACCCCGGGAAATGTTTGTTTGGTAAGGAAGGATGTTTTGGATGTGGTCAGTCGGGCCATAGAATGAATAATTTCCCTATAGTTGAATAGGGGAGAGCTCAATCCACCATCTTAGCAACTCCGGCAGTTTGCCCATCTCAACAGGGCAAAATATCCAATACAGATGGCTGACAGCTTCGGATATAGTAGCAAGTATGTTATGAGTTTTTATGTCGATCCTTGCATGTTGTTGCCTCAGGAGCTATGATATAAAGTATGAAATACATTTATGATGCCAGTATGAGAGTTTTCCCGTGGTTTCTATGAAATGGTAATAAGTACGAAGCTGGTAGTGATAGCTTTCGGGAGGGATGAGAACTCAAGAGTTAGAAAAGTTAACCTAGACTTAAGAAAGAACCTAAGAACTTGATAAGTTAAACTGAGGACTTTAATCTAAGGGCGAGATAGTGGGTATGTCGGGTAAGTCGGACCTTGAGAATGCTAGTAAGGGAGTTCCAGCCTTAGTAGTTGCAATATGTCGGTCTCTTCAGGTTCATACAACCTCCCTTGTATTTTGGTTAAAGTTAAGTTATGTCTCTCCCTATGTGCAGATTCCGGAGGTTTAAAGGTAACCGTTGATGCTAGACTTGCTCTACGAGTCATTTATGCTCATTTTCATGTTATGAGTTAGTTATGTGTGTTTCCATGTTTTCCTATGTGGTCAAATCGAACTCAGTCTTTAGAAGTAGCTTATTAATTCATAGAGTCAGATTATCTCATGTATGTGCTAAGTTTATCTCATGTACGTAGAACTGAGGAGAAACATGCGTAGCTAGCAGCTAGGGATGTGAGTCCCGACTAACTAGGGAAACATTCTTACTAACGAGAATCTCGACTAACTAGGGAAACATTCTTTCTAATGAGAATCCCGACTGACTAACACTAATCAATGTTTCAACAACTAATCAGAGACAAGAACGTTTACTAATTTTCATCGTGCAACATTTTTTTCGACAGGATTGGGCTATTTTCTAATAATAACAAGCCCAACAGTTGCAATATCATTCTCATCAACATGTAGCATAAGATCATACATGATTAATAGATCTGACTCATACTTTATCAAAGATGTATGGCTTCATTTATTTCAAAACATACCAAAAGCTAATTTGTGAAAATTGGGAGACTTCGCTCCAAATGATGTGGTAAGCTTATTTCGGGAAAAAAATCATCATCTTTTTAATCGACATGCGGGCATTGCCCAAAGATTTTTCACACTTGGATCTAATCAATTCATTTTGAAAACAACGATATAATCATGGGAAGTTTTAGAAACATTCTTTTCATCCTCAACCTCATCATCATCTCACATTTATCATAAATCACTTCTTTTACGATCTTTTCATCCGTGGGCATTTTTAGATTCAAAATTTGAAAAACAATTCTTTTAAGGAAAAATAATTTAGAATCGCCCAAACATCATAATTCATCAATATAAATGCAATCTATTCATACCCAAGCAATTCAATTAAAACATGGTAACAATAATTAATTTACTTTAAATTATTCAAGCCCATAACTCCTACTCCACCCAACATAGTCATGAATGTCATAATCAAGTCATTAGGGTTAATTATACCATATTCCCACAATTCCATCATGTTCATAAATTGATATGATAATGCAGGGGAAATGAACAAATCACATTCAATACTCAATTCAATTTATGAAGGACATACTACACTCATACATTCTCAACCTATATTTCATAATCCAAGATAACCTATCAGTTTATAATCCAATAAAATTCATAATCGCAATAGATATTAGCATTTAAAGGAAATGAAGAAGAATTTACCCTTTTACAAGCCCTATATCATGTTTTTTTATAGATTTATCGAAATCAGGTATTTAATAAAATATTTTTGGGACACAAGGATGGAAGAGTATCCTTGTTGAAAGACCCACATACCTGGGAGACAAAAATCCCACCCAACGGCCAACCTAATGAGTCGTTGCCAGGAAAGACGACTCGTTAGGTCGTTTGTGGCCACTAGGCTTGCCATCCCTTCTTACAGTTCCTCACGGGTTAGACCACGATCCGTTAGGTCACCTAACGAGTCGTTCTCTGACTCGTTCTAAGGCAAGTTTCTACTCATTTTTCTACTGAGCTACCTCTAACTCCGGGGTCTGATCTCAAGGACTTCCGGGGTGTTACACCAACATTTAAGGACGAATCTTCCCAAGGGGAGATAGTTCTATACCCTAGGAGCTCAAAGATCGGACCCGGGAGTTGAAAAGGGGAAAATGTAAAATTTATGTTGTAGGCACAGGACAGGTCGTGGGACGACTCGTGGGGATAACTATGAGTCGTTAGGTGACTCGTGGGGGAGATTAGTGAATAGTTTGGAGGTTTGGAGAAAAGGGTCCCCACGAGCGTGGGAATGTCTCATGGTTTGACACTATGAGTCGTTAGGTCAGCCGTAGGGTGAGGGAAAAGAAAAGAGAAGGAAGGAAGCAGTGCACTTCACGGGTGGTTACCACGAGTCGCGGTTAGCCACCACGATTTGTGGGGTTCCCCGTTGCCAGCCAGATGAGAAAATCTCGGAGATTTAGGCAGTGCACCTGAAGGGCAGGGTAACGTGTCGTGGCCTTCGAGGACGAGTCGTCAGGTCGCCCGTTAGGACCACCTATCAGTAATTTCCTGCGAATTTAGTAAAGGGTTTTTCACAATTTCTAAGTTCCTAAAGCCAATACTACATCACTTAAGGCTCGTTTTAGTGGGTTTTAAAAAGGGAAAACCTATTCTAAGTTATTCCTTCCATGCATACAAGCTTGAGAGGTTGAAGAGGTGATCTAGAGCAATTCTTCAAGGTTTTCATTCAAATCTCTCTTGAAAAATTAGAGAAGTGGTAGAACCAATCCCTCCCCTTTATGTAGGGTTATGAGTAGGTGTCTTCTTCCACACCCATGCCCAATTTCTATCTAAACGTGAGTAATTCCTATGATCAAGTTATGGGGTTTTTACACTAATGCATGAATCTTTAATTTCTTCACATGGGTATGAATTGATTATGATTTTATTATCAAATTAGGAAGCATGGGCTAATTTTATAATGATTTCTATTAAATTATTGTTCTTGCCTTATGAATGTTGAAGCCCATTGATGATATGATCATGAAAAGTGAGATTTGTGAAGCATATGTGATAATAATGAGATATTATGACAAAAAGCATGATTTGAAGCTACCTATGTCTATAATTATATTATCGATTAGAATTGAGTATTTCTAAGTATGATAAAGCTTTGCTCAATGCCCATATGTTATGTTTAAATGATGATTTTCCCGAACTAAGCTTAGCACATTATTTTGGAGCGAAGACTCCCAAATTTTATATTCTAGCTTGTAGTATGTTTTGATTTAAGTCTTCCTATGCATAGCTTACCAAATGGTTTTGGAGCAAAGGCTCCTATGTGTGTTTTCAGCTTGTGGTATGTTCTGATCTAAAGCTTCTTATATGCCTGATTCGTATTGAGATGTATTTGATTATTGAGCTTCATCCATAGACAATTTTGAGTTTCGTTATATACGATATAGAGCATTGCATGTTTTTTGGGGGAAGAGTCTAGCACCGAGCGGGCTAAGGGTTGATCACCCTATGCCCCAAAATAAAGTTCCAACATAGGTTGATGCTATTATATGACTTGGGGCCTCCCTTTTGAGCTTCCCCTTTTCTTAATGGGCCTTCAGCTTGATATCGATATCATGGTAGCATCCTTAGCCCTGGCAAGGTTTTGGACGGCTCTACCCACTTGAGTGTAACAGTCGGGACCATGTAAGCTCAGTCGTGGTATGTCAGTTAAGTGACGAGTCTCCCATTGTCTATATGATTCAGATTTGCATGTTCATTACTCATGTTATTATTGTACACATGCATGTTCTAAAAGCAAGGTATGACTTAATGTTTAGCTTTTCCGTGAATTTCATACTTCAGCTTTGAGTCATTTGAGTCAGTTTGATGTTATTGAAGATATGTATCATATGTTATGAAAAGATCATGATTTCAGAAACAATGCATGCAAGCCCATACTCTCAGTTATTGATGTTTATGTTTCAACTATTGCACTATCTTAAACTGATTTTACTTACTTTAGCGATTTTACTTACCTTGCATACTCGGTACATTCCACGTACTGACCGCATAGTTCCTATGTTGTATTGTTTCTTTATACAGGACCTGGCTCTTAGTTTCAGCCCCGCTCTTAGACAACTTATCAGAGTTAGCGTCTGCATATTGGTGAGTCCTCATCGTCCGAGGACCATACTATCTATCTTTCTTTATGTATTTCAATTATCAGCTTGTTGAGTTAGTTGGGGTCTTGTCCCATAAACTCATCATGTTTAGAGGCTATTAAGACATATGTATATATTCAGCTTCGGATTTTTTGTTCGGATGTTATATTTAAGTTAGACATCCGCTATGATTTGTTGATGCTTGTTTAATTCTTGATTGAGTTAGATGTATGCTTATGCCATGGGTTGACTTGGGGTCTCTCGGGGCTCCTTATCTCGTGTCGCGATCCGGGCCTCCGTTTAGCTCGTGACATCTTATGAACTCTTATGTATTTTAATTGTCCAATTTTACTTAACTTGCATACTCGGTACCTTCCATGTACTGACTGCATACTCTATGTTGTATTATTTCATGATACAGGTTCAAGAGATCAGTCTTAGCTTCATCTTTAGTCCTGTTTCCCTCTCTGACCTGTCTAGCTAGCCTTGGTGAGTCCTTATCCTTTGAGGACATTCAGTATTTGTAGTTGTTATATTTCTTTCTGTTTTAGACTTTAGTGTGTTAGATGGGGTCTTTTTCCATCAACTCATCGGTATCAGAGGCTTTCTAGACATAGTATGTATTCAGTTTCAGACTTATGTATGAATTCAGATGTTATGTTACGTTCAGACTTCCCCTATGTTAATTATGTAGATCTTCTGTTTAATTGAATGAGTTAGATCTTATTTTCATTCCATGGATCGACTTGGAGCCTCTCGAGGTTCTGTGTATCATGTCTCGATCCAGCTCTATGTTCGGGTCATGACAAACTTGGTATCAAAGCATTAGGTTTTGAAATGTCCTAGGGTGTCTGAAAGCCGCGTAAAGTGGAGTCTTTTTCATGGGTGTGAAGCGTGCCTCACTTAAGACGAAGAGGCTATGAGACATTTAGGAAATGTTCCCTTCTTTCATGATCTATGTCGTGTGATGAAATGTCTCTCTATTCTTTTAAATCATTCTATACGCGTTTGCAAAATCATGCCTCCTCGCTAAGCTAACAGAAGAAGAAACGGAAATGGGAATGGCCATGATAATGGCAATGGAGATGGGCACCAATAGGCCCCACCAATCCATGAGGAGCATGTACCAGAGCAGGCTGCCCACGCTGAGTTCAGGGAAGCTATACCAGATGCTAGCTCAGGCCTTGACTGCCCAGTTTAACCAGTAGGCAGCAACACAATCCCTCAAAATGGGAATGCGGCACCGACAAGAGTCAGGGATTTTCTTAGGATGAACCCTCCAGAGTTTACCTGGTCGAAGGTCGACAAGGATCCACATGAGTTTATGGATAAGATTTAGAAAATTCCCTTGAAGATTCTAGATGCTTTGGGGACCTTTTTTGACCCTTTTACCCTTCATTAGACGGCCTCTTCGGAGAGCAACTGGCATTTCGCCGGTGGCAATCCGCAGAGCACCAAACTTTAGCCGGTTGAAAACAGTGTTCTAGTAGGGGGAACTGGCGGTTTTATGGGCGTTTAGCCAATCCATTCTGAGAAGGGTCAGTTGTTTATCCAGTCTGGGTAGTAGCTTCGGCGTTTCTCCCGCATTTCGCCTTTTCATATCCGCGTTTAGCTAATTCAAAGCATGTCTTTGCACCTCTTCTTGAGCTCAAATCTTCTATTATCTCTGTCCCCTCTCCTTCATATGCTAAATTATCATATTTCATCTCAAACTCCATGTGTTTTGTTCGATTTCGTGCTTTCTCTACTCATGTTAAGTACCTAGGAAGAATTCAAAAGAAAGGGCATAAAATCCACATAAACGACTCGAAAACTAGGCAAAAACTCATGCTTAAGAGCCTAATGAGTTGGTAAATTTTCAACTCATCACTCATATCCCAACTTTTCCTTAGAGCAGGAGTCCCACTATTTCTGGATAAATCCCCTAGCTCCGCTACCTGTATGATTACTGTTGATAGGAAGAGGGATGCTAAGGCCCCCCAGAGCAAGCAGAAGAGGATGCAAACATTGGAGGTACCCATGGAGTCTATTTCCCATGGTAGAGAGGAAACTTGTTGTCCCCAATCTCAATATGCCACATCCTGAGGTGGGCCATGCTTTCGGAGAAGCACCTGTTAGAGCATCCTCACCCCCTCCCATATCTTCTCTCCCAAGAGTCCTTCATAATCTTGTAGAGATGACACATTCCCATGAGAGCCAACTCCAAAAATTGGCTAAAAGTCTCCTTGCTCTGATTGCCAAAACTGTGAAAAAGGAGATAAAATATGTTTATGATAGCTTGAGCAAGTTGTGCTCTCGAGTGGATGTTGTGATGGGGGTTGTCACATCTCTCTGGAATGAACTGAGGGAATGAAGAAGTCAAGCACCAATGGAGGTTCCCGACATAAGCACACTTGACGCAGTTATGGCTGCCCCATCTATAGCTGGAGGCCCCATAGGTGACTTGTTTGAGAGCTTAGGTGATAATGAGTAGGATTTCGGAGATGTTGGCCATGATGTGGATGTTGTGGCCGATGATGATGATGATGATGAGTAGCCCTTTCAGAGAGTTACCACCACCCTTTCCATTTTACATGAATACATTGGGGATAATGTATTGTTATAGTTGGGGGTGAGATGAGTGTCTCTCTGGTGGCTTTTATTTATGAATTCTTGTGCCCTTGCAGTCTTGTTTCCGGTATTTGTGTTGCCCTTGTCGGGCAAAATTGCTTGTTTCTGGTATTTGTGTTGCCCTTATCTGGCAAAATTTCTAATGTTTTGGATGGTTGGTAATTTTGAATTTTTGGTTGGTTTTTACCTTTGTCGGGCTTATTTGAAAATTTTAAATTGTTGTTTGGCTGTTTCCCTTGTCGGTCATGTGATGGAAGAAAAATGAATGAATGAAAAAATTATTCTTAAAGTGTTAGTGCCAATGATGGGTCATTTTAAATTGCAAAATATTTCACAACCCAAGTTTCAATTTTCGCCTTTTGTTTATAATAGTTAGTGAATAAACTCCTATGCATTTTCTTTACACCATGGTTCTTTCTCGAGGAGATGTTTTTTTAATTTTATTTTATTGTAGAACCGGGTGGAATTTTCAAATGATGGATTGAGAGACGACTTTGTCAAGGAAAAATGTTGAGTTCAAGTTCTTTTGAGTCAATAATTGCAATGGCTTCCAAGAGGTAGCATCAGAAAATTTTCTTAAATGGCAGTTGAAAAAAAATGAATTTTGATAAAGAAAGGGGCATTTTAATATGAGAAGTTGAGTACACTTTTGTCCTAAATTACACATTCTTTGTTTGGCTTCTTGATTCTCATGTTATCTTGTTTTTTGATTGTTGATGTGGTAATGAAAATAGTGTGAAACCCTTGAAGGCTGATGCTTTGTGGAAAAGGTTTTAGTTTAATCTTCTTGCATGAACAATTGTCTAGAACTTGCCCCATGTGTGACTCAAGGCAAAATCATTGATGTGGTTGCACTTGGAAGATGAATTTAGGTTTCCTTTTGGATACTTTACCCATATGAACTCCTTGAAAATGAATCCTTGTCAGCCAATGTTCAGCCTTTAAGCCTTTTCCTTGGAAACAACATTACAAGCCCAATACCCCTTTTGTAATTCCTCTTTGGCATTAATCCTCCCTAGTGCTAATTGTGAGAAGAAATGAAAAAATGATGCTCAAAGTCCCAAAAGTGTGGGAATAGAAAAGGGATAGATGAGGCAAATTGCAAGAAGGAGAATGGGAAAAACAATGTGAACTTCATTATGAGGTAGCACCACATCATGAAAAGAATGAATGAATTTCTTGATTGAAAAGAACTGAATTGTAAAAAAAACAGTGTTGCCTCTTGATCAAATAAGATGAAAAGTGGCTACCAAGGAGAGATAAGGAGGGCTCTTGTATCGAAGTGGGAAATGATGTCAAGGAGAGATAAGGTGAGGGTAATCTAAGAGGAAATGGAGCATGCAATAAGAGTCACAAAAAGGCATTCGGGAAGTTCTAGTCACTAGAACTTAAAGTCATCTTACCTTTACCCCTAGCCTACATCATGACCTCTAAGTCCTAATTGATTTGAAGTGTAGCAACTCTACATTAGTGACGAGTTACATAAAGGGCAAGCTTATGGGTCAAGTTATATGCATGAAAATTTCTTTTTGAGAGGGAGCATAATTGTTTTATTCTTTAATCCCTTGCGTGTGAATTTCTTGATAACTAAATGGGAATCTCTCTTGTTGTGAGTAGCATCACCTCCTTCGGGGACATGGTTGCACGTGCCAAAAAAATGATTGAGACAAGATTGTGGTGAGCTTGAAGGAAAACTTTGAATGTGAATCATGCAAAATTGATTGTGGTTATCTCTTAAAGCATTTGCATAAAGTATTGAGTCTCCTCTTTTACTGTGTGTTGGTGAGCGATCTTTGGGTTGTCTAGATCGTAGTGGTCCCTTGTGCATAATCTCATATGACATGCTTATTCCTAAGTTCAAATGTAAACAATTGAATTACTTGAGGAAAAGCAATGGTTCATGTTTGGGAGTTTGATAAGTTGATAATTTACCAACTCATTAGGCTTTTAAACATGAGATTTTGCTTAGTTTTCAAGTCATTTAAGAGGATTTTATGCTCTTTCTCTTTAGTTTTGAATGTATTTAATTTAAAGAGAGAAAGCATGAAATTTAAGAAGAGGATTGAAGCTTAACCGGATGGGACCAGTGCTCCACCGGATGGAGCCGGCGAAATACCAGTTGGAATGCAGAAGCTTACTAGATCAGAGTGGAATGAGCACTAGCGAAGTGCAAGTAAAAACCTGTGAACTGAAACTGCTAGTGCCAGTTTTGGTTGAACCCAGGTTCACCACCCTCGCACCTGGGATTCAGCGGTGCTCCATGGATGGGCACCGGCCAAACGCCGATGACTCCCAAGTGGCATCACCTGTAGGAATGGAAAAATCATTCTACATGGAATTTTAGGACCATTTTACCTATTTCTATATATTCTTTTAGAAAGTACCATATTATTCCTTCCAGATTTTTAGAGAGAAAGTTAAAGAGATAAAATATTGAGTAGCTTTTTCTTCTTCTCCTTCAAGGTAAACAACCTCCATTGAATACAATTGTGAGCTTGAATTTAACTCTTGATGATGAATGTCATGATTTTAACTATTGATTTAATGTTGTATTCCTCGTTAATGAATACCTAAATCTCTTTTCTAGGGGTGTGTCCATGAATTGGGGCTAAATTGAATTCTGTATTGTTAGATTAATCTTAAAGTTACTCATTTAATATAAATTTGTTGTTTTCTCTCAATTTATAATTAAATTACTCATAGTTGCAAATGTGGGTGATGTTTACTTACTCTATTTTTGTTTAAAAAAGGGAAAATTGAGTATAGGTGAGAAAGCAATGGTGGATAATTAGGTGTTGACTGTATGGGGTTAGGATAGAGATAGCTAAAACCCATAATCACTCACCCATGAGAGATTTGAGGCTAGAAATAGCTCAAATATGACCCAAGTCTTAATGGATATATTATTTGGGACTTCGGGGTTTGAGAAAACCTGAGGAATAAGGCATCCTAGTGGTTAAGAAACATCGGATGCCACCTAGTCCATGGATATTTATATTTATGTGTAATAATTCGATTGTGTAGTTAATTCTAATCCTATTGAAACCCCATTCAAAAGAATACCCATAGCTCTCGCTCACTTTTGTTAATTCCAATTGGTTATCTTGTTGATTGATCAATAGTTGTTTCTACATTTTAATTGCAATCTTTTAAACCTCCCCCCCCCCCCAAATTTTTATTTGTTTGTTTTCATTACAATGATGCTTCTTAGTTTTACTTGAGAGACAACTTTCATTCCATCTAAATACCATTCCCTGCGGAATTCGACCCTAACACTCGTCAGGTACATTTTTTTGTCAATGACCATTTACACTCTCTCTTTACAAGGACTGAATTTGGTTGCTATCACAGGTCCACTATGCTAAACAGTGATCTATACTTCTCACAATTAGTTATATACGCCCAGCAGATAGAGGCCAAGAGGGCCAGGACAAGGAGTTATGGATAGTTTTAGCAGAGGTCCAGCGAAAACATCATCAGCAATCCTACCAGAGGTCATCATCCCTAGAGCCATCATCAACATGTGTTCCATCTAGACAGAGGCGTGATCAGATGGGAGGGGCATCAGGCTCTATAGGTCTCGAGAGTAGGTCAGGAGAGCCCAGCATTCTAGTTTGTTGTAAGTGTGGTAGGAGGCACCTCGAAGAGTGCCAAGAAGGTTCAGGTGTGTGCTTTTGGTGTGGGAAGCCTTGACACCAGCTCAGAGACTACTCTTCAGCTAGACAGGGCCATAGTAGAGGCCTTTAACCCACCACTAGTTCAGCAGCTCTACTAGCATGCTCAGCTCAGCAGGGTGTGAATAGTTGAAAATTTTGAAACTCATTAGGCTCCCAAGCATGAGTTTTTCTATCTTTTGAGTCGTTTTTATGGATTTTATTCCCTTTCTATTTATTTCTTTGTAGGCACTACACGTGAGCGGAGAAATCATGAAATCAAGAAAAACACATGAAGTTTGAGATGGAATTTGATGAGCCAGCATATGAAGGATAGGAGCCAAAGTAATGGAAAGATTTGAGCTCAAGAAGAGGTGCAAAGACATGCTTTAAATTGGCTAAATGCTAATCCAGAAGGGCAAAAAGCAAGTGAAACGTCAAAGCGACAGCCCAGAAAGGAAAATTGAAACTCAACCGGATGTTGGCGGATTGGCATCGGCTAAACGCCCATTGAACTGCCAGTGGTCACTGCTTGTGGCTGTTTTTGGGTGGCGGACAGCCGGTGCTCCACGGATTGGCACCGACGAAAAGCCAGTATTTCGAAGGTGAGGCCATCTAATAAACGGTAAAAAGGTCCAGAAAGGTCTCCAAAGAATCTAAAAGCCTCAAGGGCAATTGAGGAAAGTTGCACACAAGAAAGTACAGATATGTACATAACTTCCATTGTACACCACTCATTCAATCATCTAGACTTCATCTTTTTCATAGAATTTTTGGTAGAACATTTTCACCGTAGAATTGTAGAGTTAGGTAGTAATTTTCTTCTTCTTTTTCTTTAACCCAAATTGGGGGAAGTCCACCATTGTTGTAAGAGCTTGTGAAGCAAATATGTGCAGCAAATGTGATGAATGTGAGGGTAATCCTCTTGGTATCTTCTCTCTACCTTTAAATATGCTTGGCTAATTTGCTACCTAGAGGTATATTCATGGTGGGTTTATTATTGATTAGGTTTTGATAAATTGCTCTTGGATTCCTATTGAAATTGTAGATCCATTATCTTCTCCCAAGTTATAATTGCTAAAATTGATGGTTTGCAAACATGAATTGTGCTTTACTTTTCTTGCTTTTGCTTTAGATAGAAAGGTGAGAACTGGGTGAGAAGATAATAGTGAGGAATTGGAGTGTTTGTGTCTGGGATTAAGCTAGAGATAGTCAAAACCCACATTTTCACTCCATTGAAGGTCAAGGCTAGAAATAGCTAGTCCTTCATCAAGCTTGTGTGGTTGATTACTTTAATTGACTTAGGGGTTTGAAAGAACCCAAGGCATAAACATTCTTATGGTGGAAAAACAAGAGAATGTGAGTTACCCACTGCTATCTTGTCAATTATGAGTCTAAGGTATTGAAGAAATTCCTAATTTAGTTGTTCTCTCATCTATAGAATACCCCTAGCCATATCACTTGTGATTTCTTCAATTGTAATTCCCCCCAATCATTATTAGTTTAGAATTAGATAGGTATTTCCCTTTAATTTCCTCCCAATTTTACTTTTCAAATGTTGAACAATTATGCATTCTAGTTTGAGTTAGTTTATAACTCTTGAATTATCGACTCAATTTTCTATGGGATTCGACTCGACATCCGTCGAAAATATATGTTTTGATACAATAAGCATTTAAGCTCTGTCATAATGAAGAGTGTATTTTAGACGTTATCAAAATGGCGTCGTTGCCAAGGAATTGAGTTGTGATAACACATTAGTTATTTATTGATTCGAACAAGTTTTGCATCTTATTTTATTTTTATTTTTGTTTTTGTTTTTGCTTGTTTGTAGTTGTATGACGTCATCATGGAATGAAAGGAGGTTTGTTGGTTGCAACCCTGACCCATGTCCCTATTGTGGAGGACCACATTACTGGCAAGATTTCAAATTTGCCCCTAGAAGGGAGATGAGTGCACCTCTTCCTTCCTATGATAGGTATAGATGCACAATATGTGGTAGTCATGGGAGACATTGGGATGGATGTAATACCCCAGAAGTGCCTAAGAGTAGACTTGGGAGTTAAAAGTTGAAAATTGCTGAAACTGGGAAAAATATCACAGAATGGGCAACGTAACGACTCGTAGTATCAAACCACGGGTCATTGTATACAGTCATGGTAATGGGAAGTCCTGGAGGAAGTGGAGACGAGGGGTGATGCAATGACTCATTTCTTGGAACAGCGAGTAGTTGTTGGCAGTCGTAGGAAAAGATGGGGTTGGCAGTTGGTGATACCACAAGTCATCCAACGACTCGTGGTGAGAAGTGACGATGACCTGTGGTAATCGATCGTCATTTGGTTTTAAGGATTTCCAGTGTATGTAACGAATCAAGACCACGACTCATTGGAAGCAACCCCAAGTCGTGGTGAGGCTCGTGGTAAAGAGGTTCAGTTTTGTTAAAGGGACAAACAATAGTTGACTTAACGATCCGTTGAACTAAAGGACGAGTCATCCTGTCTATCTGCGGTTTGATTCCGGAGGCTAGTTCTCAGCAGTGCTTGTGATGGTCCATACCACGAGTTGTTGTAGCTTCCAATAGCTTGTTGGTACGACCTGTTGGACCGGCCTGGATAGTTTTCAGGGAAGATTCATTAAGGGCTTTTTCGACTTTTACATGTTATAAGACCCTAAACTACGTCGTTTAGCCTATGAATGGTGGGTTTTTAGAGGGATAATCTATTCTAAGTCCTCATTCATGCATGAAAGAGTATAGAGAGCTAACCAAAGGGTGATTCAAGGATTTATCCTTTCAATTCCTTCTTGGGCTTTCGAGGGAGAGTAAGAATTAGCTATTTTCAAGTATGTAGGGCTATGAATGGGTGTTTCTGTTCACACCCATGTCCATCCCTTAGTATACTATGAAAATTTAAAATAAATCTATTGGGGTTTTAATTCAATTTTGTGAAAAAACTAATGATTTACAAGTGGGTGATTCTAAAAGGTGATTTACATTATATTTTATGAAATTAGATCAGATTTTATAATTATTTTGATTATTTAATTATTGGTTTCAATTTCTATCGAATTGAGCCTATTTAAGCAGGATCCATGATAAATCGATTTATCATCCTTACTACAATTGATGATATTTACAAACCCAACGTGATTTTTGATTTGAAATATGAATTTATTCAAATACCCATAATGATTTAATAATTCTCAAGTTATATGCATGATCTAGAAGTACGTATGAAACCTATGATTCATGAAATATGTTTTGGCCAAATCACGGGCCTTATATCATGGCTAGTTCACGTATGTACAAATATCTTAAAGATTACTATGATTTGACTAGCCCATGAACTCATTCATATTATAATATGAGCACTATATATGTTTAGGGAGTAGTATCGAATACCGAGTAGGTTTGGGGCCCAGGTTCTGCCGTGGATTTCATAAACTACGTGCCATCGTAGGTATGTTGGGATCTCCCTTGTTACTATCCCCAGCCTAGTCATCCCTCTTCATAGTGATATCACACTTTCATGGTTCTACCCTTGGCAAGGTATGAACGGCTTTCCGACTAGGTTTACAAGCCGGACTTCATGTGTGCTCATATGGGGTATGTCGGTTAAGAGAATCTCCCACTGTTCCTCATGATTTATGCATGTTTATGATTACGTATTTTGGCTGAAGTCATGTTAAGTAAAGATTTTCTCCTATCATTATGACTACAATTTTATTACGAATGTTTTGAAAACCTTGAGCCTATTTTTATGTTATGATGTTTACGATATGAGCATGATGTCCTACTCTTATGATCATTTACGAGATTTTATATATTTTAAATATACGTTTTACATACTTTGCATACTCGGTACATTCCACGTACTGACCGCATACTTCCTATGTTGTATCATCTTATGATACAGGTTCTGGCTCTCAGGTTCATCCTCATATCTAGACTCCCTTAAGAGTGTACTTTCAGCTTATTGGTGAGTCCTCATGTTTCGAGGGCTGTTTGATAGATACTCATACTACTTATGTTTCAGTACTTGCCGAGTTAGTTGCGGTGTTGTCCCATCAACCCATCGTATGTAGTAGAGGCTTTCAGACAATGTATAGTACTCAGCCTGTGTATGTCTAGTGATTTCATATGTCATGATATGCTATGTTACATTTACGTTTTTGATATGACTTTATGTTTAGTCTTCCACTCAATGAATGATGTTAGACGTATGCTTATGCCATGGGTCGACTATGGGCCTCTCGGGGTTCTTTGTCCCGTGTCTATGATCTGGTCCTCCGTTCGGGTCGTGACAATGGATGCCCAAATGGGTTCACTTCCCTCTATAATGGTTATGATAGAAGTTGTGGTCCCAAGCTTTAAAGGAATGAAGCCATGGCAAGTGAGGGAAGGAGAAGTACATGGGGGCGTATGGAAGCCATGCTCCAAGCCTTTTTAGAGTGGGAGTCTAATGTAGAAAAGAATACCAACCCCTCCATGCCCATGGAATAATTAACTCCGCAAGAAGAAAGTTGTAAATCTCTAAAAGAAGAAGCGGAGGAGACATTGAGAAGCATAACAAGAAGAAGTGACAATGGGGCATAGCTCAACTTGACTCATGGGAGGAAGCTCAAATTGATGATGAAGGAGTTAAGATGAACTTTGAAGAAGTCATATAGCTGTGAAAACCAACCAACATTGCAAAAATGCAAGATCTTGAAATTGAAGAAGTGACACTAGAGTCCCCAAGTGACATCCAACAAATCATGCTCAAGGACTCTACTGCACTTCAAGAGGAGGATGTCAAGAAAGAAGTATGCTTGAAAGGGGAGCGACTTAAACCGCCCTATTATCATTTGTCAATATTGAACTTGGTGGACAAAATGGAGACAGAGGAGACCAAGTCAATGAAGGAAGTGGAGGAGGACGATCAAGGTGGCTCGTCTTAGAGTATGCCATGCCAAAAAAAAGTCAAAGAACATCCCACCTCTAAGGGCCAAGTAATACAAGATGCAACATCCATTTCTTGGCCCCTAGATGCTTACACCACCACCCCTCAAGTGTATTAGAAGAATGGACAAGAAACTAAGGGTGCGATTCAAATACTCAAAGTGGAGAGAAAAGTGATGAAAGTTGAAGTCATCGAGCCACGATGTTAACTAAGGCGCTTCTTGGGAGGCAACCCATGTGATTTTACATTTTGTTTTTATTTTTCCTTTTGTTTTGTTTTACATTATGCTTGTGTTTTCTTTGATCGTGTAGGGATTGAACAAGTATGGAATGTGATAAAGGTGAGAGAAGCCAAATTCGAATTGAGGAACCGGCGCCACACCGGCAAAATGCAAATTCAAGGGAACGAAACACTGTTCAAACACTGGTTATGAGTTGAAGGCCTGGAAAGAGGAAGTTCTAAAGAGATGGTTTTAAAATGCACACAGATGCCTCCATTGTACTAGGGAGTTCTTTCTCATATTCCTCCTTTACATTGTTTAACCATGTTCATCGACGACAATGCTTTATTTGTGGTAGGGGTGAAGTTAGTAACCCACTTTGTAAGTGATGTACGATATGGCCCTATGATAGCTTGGCTGACGTCATTCTTAAGGGCAAATCATCACTACTTGCGAGTTAGTATCGCTTTTTTAGATAGTAGTCTTTGAATAAATCCTGAGGGTTTTATTTATACAACAATTATTTTCCATGGAGCTATTTCTTTGTCTTTTTTTTTAGTTGTCGAACCAGGTTAGAACTTCCCGATGATAGATTGAGAGGCGACTTTGTTAAGGGAAAATGTCAAGTCTAGATTATTGTGAGTCTTTTGTGCACTTGTTTGATGAGTTACCGTCAAAAATTCTTTCTTGGCATTGTGCATGAGAGTTGAAAAGAATAGGGGGGCATCTAAATGTGAAAGTGAGCACTCTTTTTTCATGAATTATACATTCCTTTCTTGGCTTTTTGATTTCTAACTAACTTGTCAGAAGTCATTCTCTTAATGTGATGAAGGAAGTATGTAAACTCCTTGGATTGTGATGCCTTGTGTGGTGAGGCTATTTGCTTAATTCTTGTGTATGCATGATTGTCTAGAACTTGCCCTAAGTGGGATTCAAGGCAAAATGATAGATGGAGCTGCACTTAGAACATGATCTTAGGCCCTCTTTTGTTAAGTCACTTCTCCAAAAATGATCTCCTTGAACATTAATCTTTTATAGCAAACATTTGAGCCTTGGACACTTTCTTTGAAAACACATTACAAGCCTAATGACCATTCCCAATCCTTCTCTTTGGAACCATCCTCCCTAGTTGCTAGTGATGAAAGAATGAAAATAATGGGGGCTTCAAGCTGAAGAAATAGGGAGAGATAAGGAAATGATTGTGAAATGAGGCAAAAGCCTAAGTTTGGGGGTTTGCAAAAGTAGGGTGAGAAGTGAGAAGCCAAAAATTGAGTTAGCACCAAAATTGTGATGAGTTGAAGGAATTGATGGGTTGAAAGACCTCGAATCATCAAAGGAGAAAAGATAGTAAAAAGTTGCTATCTCTTGCATAGATAAGGCTAAATGTGAAATTCATGGGTGTTATACAGGTGGCTTGTGTTACACAAAAGATAAAGATGATGAACAAGGAGAAATAAGGCGGAGTGACCTCAATAAGATGATGGGATGTTAGAAGTGTTTATAAAGGCATTAGGGAGGCTTTAGTCACAAGAGCTAAATGTTTGTCCTACCCTTACCCCTAGCCTTCATTATGATCCGCAAGTCCTAATTGATTTTGAGTGTAGCAACACTACATTAGTGGCGAGATACATGAATGGAAGCCTAAGGGTCAACTTGTATGCACTTGAATTTCTTTGTGAGAGTGAGCGCATTTGTCTTATCTTATAATCTCTTTGTGTGAAATGCTAAAAAAATGTGTGGGATTCTCTCTTCTTGTGAGTGACATCATTTCCTTGGAGTACATGCTTAAAATTGTTTTCAAAAGATAGGTAAGCAGGCCACGAACTTTACGGCAAGCTCTGAATGTGAATTTTCAATGACTTGAGATGCTCTTTGAACTTGTTTTGATGAACTACGCTCCTTGTTTTAATGGAAGGAATGAATGCAAGATATGTTTAATGATTGTGCTCACCTATTGAAGCTTGTGCAATATGGTTTGAGTATTTTCTTTTTTTTTGAGTTGGTGTATAATATTGGGTTGTCTTGAGGCTTGATGAGTTTGTGTACAACTACCGTAATGCTCTAAGCTTTAGCAATGTCCTCTTGTGAAAGAATGTTTTCATTGGCCGTGGGTGCAAAGACTCATTTATATAGCATGTTGTTAAATTGCTCAACTGTAAAGAATTGCATTACCTAAGGACAGCAATGGTTCAAGTTTAGGCATTTTATAAATTGGAAATTTACCAGCTCATTAGGCTCTTGAGCATGAGTTTTTGTCTAGTTTTTGAGTCGTTTATGTGGATTTTATGCCCTTTCTCTTTAATTCTTTATAGGCACTTCACATGTGCTTAGAAAGCATGAAATCAGGAAAAACACATGAAGTGTGAGATGGAATTTGATAAGTTACCATATGAAGGAGAGGAGCCAAACATAAAGGAAGATTTGAGCTCAAGAAGAGGTGTAAAGACATGCTTTAAATTAGCTAAATGCGGATCCGAAAAGGCGAAATGCCAAAGCAACTGCCCAAACTGGCTACTCAACTGACTGTTGGAGGATTGGCATCGGCTAAACACCCATTGAACCGCTGGCGGTCACTGCTTGTGGCTGTTTTGGTGTGGCAGACAGCTGGTGCTCCGCGGATTGGCACCGATGAAAATCCAGTATTTCCATAGGTGAGGCCATCTAATGAAAGGTAAAAAGGTCCAAAAAGGTCTCCAAAGCATATAAAAGCCTAAAGGGAAATTAGGGAAAGTTGTACACAAGAAAGTACAGATATCTGCATAACTTCCATTGTACACCATTCATTCAATCATCTAGACTTCATCTCTTTCATAGAATTTTTGGTAGAACTCTTTCACCATTGAATTGTAGAGTTAGGTAGTACTTTTCTTCTTCTTTTTCTTTAACCCAAATTGGGGGAATTCCACCACTTTTGTAAGAGCTTGTGAAGCAAATTTGTGAAGCTAATGTGATGAATGTGAGGGGAATCCTCTTGGTATCTTCTCTCTCCCTTTAAATATTCTTGGCTAATTTGCTACCTAGAGGTATATTCATGGTGGGTTTATTATTGATTAGTTTTTGATAAATTACTCTTTGATTCCTATTGAAATTGTAGATCTATTATCTTCTCCCAAGTTATAATTGCTAAAATTGATGGTTTGCAAACATGAATTGTGCTTTACTTTTATTGCTTTTGCTTTAGACAGAAAGGTGAGAACTGGGTGAGAAGATAATAGTGAGGAATTGTAGTGTTTGTGTGTGGGATTAAGCTAGAGATAGTTAAACCCACATTTTCACTCCATTGAAGGTCAAGGTTAGAAATAGCTAGTCCTTCCACAAGCTTATGTGGTTGATTACTTTAATTGGCTTTGGGGTTTGAAAGAACCCAAGGAATAAACATTCTTATGGTTGAAAAAAAAGAGAATGTGAGTTATCCACTTCTATCTATGTTAATTATGAGTCTAAGGTATTGAAGAAATTTCCGATTTAGTTGTGCTCTCATATATAGAATGCCTCTAGCTATATCACTTGTGATTGCTTCAATTAGAATTTCCCCCAATTAGTCTTAGTTTAGAATAGATAGTTATTTCCCTTTAATTTCCTCCCAATTTTACTTTTCAATTGTTGAACAATTATGCATTCTAGTTTGAGTTAGTTTATAACTCTTGAATTATCGACTCAATTCTCGGTGGGATTCGACTCCGATATCTGTCGGGAATATTTATTGTGATACAATGAATGTTTATGCTCTTATGTAAAGAAGAGTGTATTTTTAAAGTTATCAGGCTTCATCCACTTTTGTAGGTGGTGGTCAGCATCAAAACAAATTTTATGCCCTCTCATCTCGTCAGGAGCAGGTCTCTCTAGATGTGGTCACTAGTATGTTACGAGTATTCTATCTTGATGTATGTGCATTGTTAACTCTACAGACTATCTTATCTTTTGTGACTCCTTCTATTGCTACTAGTTTCGAAGTGGGCCCTAAAACCCTATCAAAACCCTTGTCAATCTCTACACCAATTGGTGACTCAGTTATAGCTTGATGGGTATACAGAAATTGCCCTATCATAGTCCTTTTAAAAGTCACCGAAACTGATCTAGTAGAGTTAGACATGACCGATTTTTCTATTATCTTCGGTATGGATTGGTTACATGCATGTTATGCCTTAGTAAATTGTAGAACCTGTACAGTAGAGCTCTAATTTCTCGGTGAGCCAGTCCTAGAATGGAAGGGTAGTTTAGTTGTGCCTGCAGGTCACTTTGTTTCCTATCTCAAGAGCAGGAAGATGATTCATAAAGGTTGTGTGTACCATCTAGTTCAGGTTAAGGATGATACGTCCGAGACCAAGACTCTTCAATTAGTTCCTATAGTGTGTGAGTATCCGGAGTTGTTTTCGTATGATATACCAGGAATCCCTCCTGAGCAGGAGATTGACTTTGGTATCGACCTTCTCCCTGCTAGGCAGTCTATATCCACTCCTCCTTACAGAATGGATCTAATGGAGCTAAAGGAGTTCAAAGACTAGTTGAAAGATCTCCTAGATAAGAGCTTCATCAGGCATAGTAAATCCCCGTAGGGCCCCCGCAGTACTCTTTGTTTGGAAAAAGGATGGTTCCTTAGAATGTGCATTAACTATTGGTAGATGAACAAGGTCACAATCAAGAACAAGTATCCCCTCCCCAAAGTTTATAACTTTTTTAACCAACTTCAGGGTGCTAAGTGCTTCAATCCGGATATCATCAGCTCAGAATTAGAGAGTGACATCCCGAAAACAGCTTTCAGGACTCGATATGGTCACTATGAGTTTGTAGTTATGTCTTCTGGACTAACGAATGCTCCTTCAACTTTTATGTATTTGATGAACAGGGTGTTCAAGCCGTATTTGGATATGTTTGTGATTGTCTTCATACAAGATATTCTCATATACACAAGGAGTGAAGAGGAGCATGCAGCTAATTTGAGGATTGTGCTACAAACTCTCAAGGATCACCAGCTATTTGCTAAATTCAGCAAGTGTGAATTTTGGTTGAACTTAGTGGAATTTTTTGGTCATGTGGTGTCAAGCAAGGGTGGGCAGGTGGACTCTCAAAATATAGAGGCGGTGAAAAATTGGCCTAGACTAGTTAGTCCTTCGGATATTAGGAGCTTCTTGGGTTTCGCTAACTACTAGAAGAGGTTCATTGAAGGATTTTCATCCATTGTAGCATGGTTGACTATGTTAATCCAAAAGTAGGACAAATTTCAGTGGTTGAATGCCTTTGAGAAGAGTTTTCAGGAGTTAAAGACCCGACTCACTTCAACCCCAATATTGACTCTATGCGAGGGCATGGATGGATTCGTTGTGTATTGTGATTCTTTGAGGGTTGGTCTTGGGTATGTGTTGATACAGCATGGTAAGGTCATTGCCTATACCTCTAGAAAGATTAAGACTCACTAGAAGAATTATCCGACGCATGACCTAGAGTGGGAAGTGGAAGTGTTTGCATTAAAGATTTGGAGACACTGCTTGTATGGGGTATATGTGGATGTATTCATGGGCCACAATATCCTTCAGTATATGTTCACTCAAAAGGACCTAAACTTGCGACAAATGAGGTGGCTAGAGCTTCTCAAGGACTATGACATGAGTTTCCTTTATCATTCGGACAAGGCCAATGTAGTGGCGGATCCCCTTAGTAGGTTGTCCATGGTGAATTTGTCTCATGTTGTGGATGGAAGGAAGGAGTTGGCAAAGGATGTTCACAAGCTTGCTTGGCTAGGGGTGCACCTTGTTGACTCACCAGACGGTGTCATTGTTTAGAATGGGTTATAATCTTCAATGGTGACCGAGGTGAAGGCTAGGAAAGATGAGGAACCTATCATAGTAAAGCTAAACAAATCTATCCAGAATGAGAAGGTGGAGGTCTTCTCCCAAGGGGGAATGGTGTACTTCGTTATCTGGGTCATTTATGTATTTTGGGTGTTGATGACTTGAGAGAGAGAATGTTAGATGAGGCTCATGGCTTTCGATATTCTATCCACCCAGGTTCCACCAAGATGTACCATGACCTACGGGAGGTCTACTAGTGGAATGGCATGAAGGACATAGCAGAGTTTGTGGCTAATTGCTCAAATTGTCAACAAGTGAAAGTTGAGCATCAAAGACCTGGAGGTATGTTACAAGACATTAATATCCCTACATAGAAGTGGGAGGAGATCAATATGGACTTCATCATACGGTTGTTGCGTACACGCCGACAGTTTGATAAAAGCAGCACATTTCCTACCGGTCAACACTACCGATTCAGGTGAGGATTATGCTAGATTGTACATTCGAGAGTTGGTTTGGTTGCATGGAATTCCTTTGTCCATCATTTCAAATAGAGGTACTCAATCTAGCTCATAGTTTTGGAGATCGTTCCAGAAGGGACTTGGTACACAGGTCAAGCTTAGCACAATTTTTCACCCGCAGACAAACGGTCAGGCCAAGCGGACCATTCATACTCTTAAGGATATGTTGAGAGCATATATGATTGACTTTGAGGGTAGTTGGGATGATCATTTTCCTGTCATCGAGTTTGCTTGTAATAACAGTTTCCACTTCAGCATCCAGATGGCTCCGTTTGAGGCTCTTTATGAGTGGAGGTGTATGTAATACCCCAAAAGTTCCTAAGACAAGACTTGAGATTTGAAATGTGGTAAGTAGGAAAAGTTGGAAAAATTTACTTTAGTACGACTCAACCTACGAGTCGTAGGTTGGTAGTAGGGTCATAGGAAGACCCATGGTCCAGATCATTTAAGTTGTTTCCCAACCACGAGTCCCCACTACGAGCCATAGTATGTGGGTATGACCCGTGGCCAGAAGTCCTAGCAAGTCTTTGGAGTTATCATGTGAATGATTGTACGGGCAATAGTACGACTTGTAGGATGGAGTTACGAATCATGGTACAAGTCGCGGAAATATTTAGAGAATTGGGGAACAATGGACTCATTAGTCACTGGAGGATACCATAGGTTGGTGGTACGACTGATGGTACGAGTCATAATATGATGGTGTGAATCGTTGGTTCAGTTATGAGTTGATATATTTGTTACACCCTGGAATTTTTTTTGATGATTATTTGATTGTTATATGTCATATTAAGGGGATTATGGGTTGTATGTTGTCCGTAGGTGAGGAGTGAAACATGTGCAAAGGGAAAAGCGAAGAGTATGTGAAGTTTTTATATAAGGGTCAACTTTAAATGGACATATCTACAAATATATAATTATTCAGAGGTCCTATAGCCTATCAAATGAAATATATTTGAGTCTAGTTTACAGTGAAAAAACCGCTTGTCAATCGGAGTTCGGAGTAAAAAGTTATGCTCATTTGAAGATAGCACCGTCGGCTAGAAAAGCTCCCATGCGCGCGGGCGCCGAGACAGGCAGGCAGCAGGCACGCGCGCAAGCGTGCAGGCACCGCCCGGCCTGCCTATATGAAGTAATTTTGAGCTAAAAAGCTCATTTCTACTCCATTTCACCTCAGTTTTTTTTCAAAATTCGCAGAATTAAAAGATCTATCCAATGGTGAAAAGATATCCCAGGTAAGAAACTTCACTCTTGTCTCTTTTAGGCTTTGAAAAGAGAACCTTGGAAGGAAGTCATGACTTGTTGTTGTCTTGTGGTTGATTGTGGTATTGCTGCGGTTTTAGATGATTCTAGGCAGAGGAAACAGTAGGAGTTTACTCTACTTTAGCTGATAACATCTCTAAGAAAGGGTAAGTAATTCCCTTTTTGATTTCTTTAAGTTTATGAGGTTATAACTTGTAGAATGTTGTAGTATTGTGTTGTTGTTTCTTTATGTGTTTTTGTGGCATGTTTCTGCCCAATTTTTCCAGAACTTGGGTGAAGTGAAGTTGCTTCTTGTTGAGTTTGTAAATTGGACATGGAAGGATCCTTAAGGAGTAAGCTTGAAAGGAAGATTTTCAACAAAATTAGAGTCGACGTTCCAAGGTATGTAAAGGCGTCCCTATTCTTATTTTCCAAGCACGAAATCTTGTTGTTGATCGGGTCAATGTTCCTATGTTTTGTGTTCCTATTGAGGCATACATGATTCTGCCAAAAGTATTAGAAATACTTCATAGAAGGCTTGAAGAGTTAAATATGCTTGCAGGGAACGAATGTGAAGTGGAAGACGTATTGTTTACGATTATTGTTGTAGTTGTAAATCGAGTCTGAAGTCCCCTCAGCGTGGGCACCGTGTGCTGGTACTTCATATTATTTCATGCATGTGATATCAAATGTGTTCAAAATTCTAGTTGCTATGTGAAATTTGTAAAAAGGCAAGAAGACGACACGCAAACAAACTTAATGCTAGAAAACAATTTTAAAGCTAAATAAGGGTAAATGGTCTGAAATGAAAATTACTTACAATAGTTATCCACCCTCTTATGAACATGTTCTAAGGTATATAAGGCCAATTGGAGATTCCTTGAGTTCTCTCCCTTTGTCTAACTGACTAGTTAACGAGGTTTCGAACAAACCGATACGTTGAACTTGAAAGATAGAACTCGAATGTGTAAATTATTGATATTTCTATGAAACCAACTTCTTGGGTAGGTTATACACAGTTTATTAATGTTATAAGGTTATACGAAAATAAGTATATATTTACGCTTATTCCTACGCTCAAGTTACACGCTAGGGCAACAAGAATTGTCTTTAGAGTGTCGCCGTAAATTTACTGTAACTCTTGTGCTATCTGAACCTCCTGAGAGTCAACAAGGCATTACGTTAAATAAGTGATATAAATACATTATGTGGTAATGATATCATGAGTATCAGATGATGACCTTGTATAAATCAGCTAGTGTTGAACGTTTGTAAAATAGTAACTTAAGTTAAAGAGAAGCTCTCTGCTATACCCCTAAATGTTTATGTTAAGTTATCGATTATAAGTGTTGAAATTGTCTTCCACGATCGAAAAGGGTCATCCGAGGAGCTTCTAATCCATTTATAATGATGTAAGCTTTCTTGAGCTCCTCGGTTTATTACAAAGTTGTGAAAGTCAATCCAACGGCATCCGAATTATGGTTATAAGTCTTTATTTGACTATAAGGCAGCACTTGGAGAGTTGCTTATGAATTCTCAAGTTGAACAAATCCAAATCTCATATTCTTAAGTAATGTCTTCCAGTCCGTAAGTTATGTTGAAGTGTATTATGCTAAGAAGTTTTCAAGAGATCATATTCCGAGAATCATGCTAATGTCTCGATCAAGTATTTGAAGTTGCGTACCAACCTAAGAACTTATGTATTTATATGTATTTCCAGTAAGAAGTCTTAATGTACATTATTTTCATATTATAACATACAGTTGAATTTTTTTCAGTTATATTCAAGTGACGCATCTATATATTTAGCTCTTGTTGAGTTATCAATTGAATTCCCTAAATTCAGAAGAGTGATTCTCCCATGTACCAATGTTCCTAATATCTAAGTAAGTATAAGCACAAACTATGAAAATGATCAGTGAAGCTTAGAACTTCTAATCCCAGGAAGTCACCTGGAGGTCACTCAACTAACTAAATACGAGTTTATACGTTAGACAGAAGTCTCATACGTTCTATGTCTGTAATTCAGCTCTCAAATCTACGTATATGTTAAGCGTTATGACAATAACTCCAAGCTTCAAGTTATAAGTCCCATGATTTCCTACAAATAAGGCAAATGAATTGAGAACTGCATGTTCTCATCGACATGATAAGTTTGACAATGAAATTTCAGGTATATTTGTCGATACATGTAAAGGAACCACCCTGTGGGCAGTATATATATGTAGTTCCCAGATGTCAAAGGATTGTATAGAAATGGGAATCTATGTGGTTCTATTCAAGCGATACGTTAAATTGGTAAGACTATCTATAGGACATTGCTTGTAAGTCTTCTAAAATTCTTATGTTGGCTAAACCTCCTGAAGGTCCGTCGAGTCACTGAGTTGACATGTTTGTATATATTTTGACAGCTTTACGTGATATATGTGCACATTTTCTAATTTTACATGGTATATGTGCTCACTTGTATTTATATGTTACGAAAGAGACCGATTACGACCATAGATTAAGCATTTGTCATTTCAATGCTACATGTGTTAAATTGACTCAGTATAAGCTTTATCGGCAGCATTAATGATTATGATTGAGAATGTTTTTATTTTACCCCGGTATTGCACACCGACTGGAGATGTTTTTATTTTACTCCGGTATTGCACACCGGCTGGAGATGTTTTTATTTTACCCCGGTAGTGCACACTGGCTGGAGATGTTTTTATTTTACCCCGGTATTGCACATCGGCTGGAGATATTTTTATTTTACTCTAGTGTGGGACCTCGCTGGAGATATTTTTATTTTACCCCGATATGGTGCACCAGCTAGAGATATTTTTATTTTACCCCGATGTGGTACAGCGGCTTGAGATCTTTTTATTTTACCCCAGTGTGCTACATTGGTTGGACGAATTTATATATGGATTTACGGTTGGCTGGTCGCTAGCATTACAGTTATAGTTTCTTTCTCGTGCATTTCTTAATTGCATTTTCACCTTATTATAGAGTTATTATCAGGTTTCAGTTTCCAAGATTCTAGGTTGTTACCATTCCTTATTCCTGGTTCAGTTATCTTGAGTTCAGTTATGTTATAGTAAGTCGATATCAATTATAGGTTGCAGAGTTCCAGGTTATATTTATCCTTTACATGTTTATGTGCTAAGTTAGTTATTACAGGATTATTATCTCATGGTTACAGTTTCAGCCTTACATACCAGTACATTTCATTTGTACTGACGTCCCCTTGCTTGGGAACCTGCATTCGCGCCGCAGGTGCAGGTAAAGGTCAGGATGGCCATTTGAGTAGCAGTTCATGAGATCAACAGATGGTTGGTAGGCTCCTTTCTTCTTGGAGCTAGGGCCTAGTTATTTATGCTTGAGTTTTGAGATACGGTTATGGGTAGGTTGGAGCCTTGTTCTGACCATCAGTTGGTTTACTCTTTAGAGGCTTTGTGGACTTAGTGTGTACCACGGTATTCAGTTTGTGGCCTTGTCGGCTTTTTGTTGTTTAGTTTAGCATACTCATAGCCTTGTTTGTATTTCAGTTGTTTACCCTGTATTGTTGAGACATTATGGGTCCAGTTTGTGCTACAGTTGATTATGACAGGTGGCCTGGATGGCCTAAGTGTTACAGTTACAGATGTCATATAGCCGGCTTTCCAGTCAGTTAGGTATGGGGAGCCAGTCACGCCCTCCCCCCAGTTATAGGGTGTGACAATATTATAATGCCTCGGACTTTCGGGCTAAGTTAGGAACCCTTCTAGGTATGTGGATATACCTAAACCTAACGAATTTATGGAGATAATGTATTAAGATTAATTCCAAAGTTTAAGAATTGCATTGAATGCAAATTAAGGTCTTAAGGAACCTCTAGCATGAAGTTGAGTTGAGAGCCTTCTTGCCGATTGGGATTTTTGCATTGGTTCGTAAAAGGGTTAGCTTAAATTGACCATATCTCCCATGTTACAAAATGTTTTTGGATAATTCAACACATCAAATTGAAGCCCTTTGAGTGTTCTTTTCGTCTGATCTAGCATCAACCGGAGTTTGGAGTAAAAAGTTATGAGTGATTTAGTGAAGCTGCGGCAGGCATGGTACGACTCTCGGTACGAGTCGTACAAGCAACCTATGATCTGTACTGTTGGTCGTGATAACTGCTAGTTACAGGATTTATTTCGTTATTTTTGGGGAATTTTGGTAAACTCCTATGCATCTAACTCCTAAATTACAATGTTATGGGCTTCCTTAAGGACAAATTAAAGGGATTAACCTAGTCCAAATCCTTACTCTCTTCAACATGCTAAGATTAGAGTTACTCCCAAGAAGGAGCTGGGGTTCATCACCTCCAACTTCTCAATTCCTCTGGGATCTTCAATACAAGTCAAAGAATCAACAAACCAGGTATATAGGGCCATGAGTGAGGTGTTTCTTCTACCTCTACATCATTCCCAAGTCGTATTCATGATTCTCACTTCCCATGCCCTAACCTTTGAAATTTTAGGATTTTGGCTTTTATGGTGAATTCTTTCATGTTCTTCTATGAAATCAGTTCCCTCATGATTAAATTTATGTTTCCATGATTATTAATACTTGTCCCTTATCAAATCCCTCATGAATCCACGAATTCCAAGTTTTACGTATGATTTTAAGAACTTCTAGGGTTTTAACCCAATATCATGAAATTCTCTATGATATGTCTATGGATCCAATTCCCTTATGTTCCAAAGTATGTTTTATGATCTATGGGAAGACTTTATACATTTTTTTACTATTAATTTATAGTTTCAACTTCTAATTAAATTATGCCTGATTATGTAAGCTTCATGAAAAGTCAATTTATGATTCCATTATGATCTTGATCTTCTTAAGCTATAAATTATGATTTGTAATTTGTGATATTATTTCTCTCAAGTACTCATCATAAATATTGAATATCAAGTATATACATGTTTTACAAGTATGTATGAACCTCATGATTTACGATTTATGATTTATGGATATGGTTGACTCACGAGCCTTATCTTCATGGCTAGTTCACGTATTTACAAGCATGTTTATTATTATCATGATTTAACTAGCCCATAAATCTCATACATGTATTACTATGAGCACTATATATGTTTTTGGAGTAGTATCGAACACCGAGTGGGTTTGGGGCTCAAGTTAAGCCCTGGATCTCATAAACTACGTGCCACCATAGGTATGTTGGGACCTCTTACATGACTATCCCCGGCCCAATTGGCCCTTTTTCATGGTGACATCACACCCTTATGGTCCTACCCTTGGCAAGGTACGGATACCCTCCCGGCTAGGGTTACAGGTCGGGCTTCATGTGTGCTCATATGGGGTATGTCGGTTAAGAGAATCTCCCACTTTTCCTTATGATTTACGCATGATATTATCATGTATTTCGTCTCAATTCATTCTAAATAAATTTCTTTTCTTATAATTACGATTATGTGTTGCATTACGAATGATTTTAAAACCTTGAGCCCTATATCGTGTTATGATGGTTACTATTTGAGCATGATGTCCTACTCTTATGATTATTCATGAGTTTTATATATTTTCTTAAATGTTTCTTCTACTTACCTTGCATACTCAACACATTCCACGTACTGATCACATACTTTCTATGATCTATCGGTTCATGATACAAGACTCGGCTCGCAGCTTCAGCCTCGTTGTTAGATAGCTTTCCAGAGTTTGTATCTGCTCAGATTGGTGACTCCTCATCTTTCGAGGACTAAACTATCATTTTCCTTTACGTATTTCCAGTTTCAGTATTGTTGAGTTAGTTGGGGTCTTGTCCCATCTACTCGCCCAGACTAGATGCTTTTCAGAGTTATGTATGTGTTAGCTTCGGAAGTTATTCTGACCTGATGTTGAATTAGACTTCCACTGAGATTATATTGATGTTTTCTTAAATTTATTGAATGAGTTAGTTGTATGCTTATGCCATAGGTCAACTTGGGGTCTCTCGGGATCCCTTGTCCCGTGTCTACGATCCGGGCCTCCATTGGGATCGTGACAAACGTGGTATCAGAGCCATATATCTGAAGTTTCCTATGGTGTCTAAAAGCCGCATTAAATAGAGTCTTTTTCATAGGTGTGAAGTGCGCCATACTTATGAAAAAGGGGCTACGAAATGTTTTAGGAAATGTTCCCTTCTTTCATAATCTATGTCGTGCGATGAAATATCTTTCTATCCTTCTAACTCGTGTATTCACACTCCAAAGAATAACGCCAGTCAGTGGAATAATAGGTGCTCTCCAGTCATTTCTCCCTGCAGGAGTTAAGAAAAGTTGAGACAGAAGAATTTGTGAACTTGAAATAAGGAACCAAAAGAGTGGGGGAGTACGACTTGAGAAGAATGAAGCCTTCCGTGATAGCCTTAGAGGCAAATGGGAAGTCAAGAGATAGTAATTTCTATCTATCCTTAGAAAAGGGACCAATATTCATAATGATGACCTTTAATCTTAGGGGGAGATTGGAAGGTGAAGAACCAGGTAATGCCTTGAGTTTCAAGTGTGAAGGTCCAGGATCAGTAACTATGGGAGATCGATCCACGCTTATTCATGTGTCCTTATGTACTTCAGTCTATGCGATACTCTACTCATGCTGTATGTGAACATGTTATGCCCATGTCTATGTTCCAAGTACTCCTAATGTGTATTCGTACTCGGATTCATAGTTTGCCAAGTAACTACTTCAGATGGTGATTCTAGTCTTCTTCCATGCTTCCATAAATCTCAGCTTCATGTCATGTCCTTCCTTAAATATGTAAACTCATGTCTCTCAGCATTTTCATCTCTATGGACTCTATTCTTAAGATTTTCCTTATCGACTCATAAGATTGTGTTATATCAATTATATACCTAGTTTAGATTTCTTGAATGATGCGTGCTCATAATTTCCTTACTCTAAGCATATGAATTTCTCCCATGATGGAAATGATGGTTAAAATGTTTACATTCAGGATAACTCCCTATCCCTGCCATAGATGCCGAGTATGTAGAACTTCGGGAAGCACAATTATCAGCCAAGCCTTGAAGTGTAACAACCCACATGGTAATTTTGTTATTTTTGACCCATTTCCCTAGTTCGAACCTTTCCGTATCTTTATTTGGATACTTATGACTTGCGAAGATGGATGACACAATTTCCAAGATGATCCAATGAAGATTGGATAAGATTTTCAGTTTTTGGAAGGTGAAGTTTGAGAGGTTTGACCAAAGTCAACATTTCAGGTTAACGAGCTCAAATTTGGGTTCTGAAAGTTCTGTTAGTTCCAGATGGTGATTTATGACTTAGTTGGTAGTTTTCATGGATCCCGAGGTGTTCGGGAGTGATTCGAACCTTTGGTTGGGTTTATTAGCTTTGAGGAAGCTAAGTTTGACCACAGTCAACTTTAGGTCAAAACGACCTCCAAATCGTGATTTGATGATTCCAAAGGTCCAGAATGTGTTTATGATTTCATTGCATATTTGCTTTGTGACCGGAAGATTCCGGATGAGTTTCGGGTGGATTTGAACGTTTGTGTGTTTGGCATGATTTTAAGCATAAAGTGTGACTACTCAAAGGTTGGTTTTTCATTTTTGAGATCGAAAAGTTATTCCAAGAGTTTCCAAATTCTTACCATGAATTATAGGAGTTATTTGAAAAGTTTGATGCAATTTTGATAAGTCAAGATCGAGTTTTATTGCAAAAGATGAAATAATTCTTGAACGAGTAAAAATGATGTCTGACTGGTCAAACAAGCACCAAATGGAGTTTTGATTTAATGAGTAGGTCCTTATCATTATTTGGGAATTATAGGAAAAAGAATCGTCGCATTTCGAGGTCATATGATGAAGTTATGGCCATTTTAGTAAAAATTAAAGTTACTAGTGCAGTGCTGGTGCAGCCCTGTATAAGTGCCTGAATAGTGTATTTTTGCATAGACGGTGTTTATTTGGTATTTTGAGTATATTTGGAGTTCTAGAGTTCAGAATTGAGTGATTTTTGCTGAATTCTTCTCTATTTAATAAGGGGGTAAGTATCTAATCCTTATTTTGGTATTTCACCATGATTCCTTCAGTTGGTCTTCATTGTTATCTATGAATTTATTGCAGAAAATTGAGGATTTTGGGTCTAGAGTTAAGAGACCATATTTTGATGAATTCAAAGTCGATTTGAGCTCCGTTTTGGATGAAATTTCATATTTGGGTTATTTACATTATGAGTTACATGATTATCAAATAAAATTCCAGTTTTGCCCTTATGGTCTCTGAGTTGACTTTTGAATTGACTTTTTGGGCCCAAGATAGAAGTGTATCAATATGGGTGTCCATGATTTTATTTTCTTACGTAGAATACGTATTTGACTAGATTTTGATCATTCAAAATGATTATGGAAGAGCAAATTCATAATTTGATGTTTGATCTTCATTTTGAGGCAAGTAGAGATTTCTTTATTCTTTGAGGGTTCGGAAAGAAGGGGAAGCTTAGCCCCCAGTATGTTAGGCCATATAGGGTTGTGAGATGTGTTGGTGAGGTGACCGATGAGTTGGAGCTACCAGCGGAGTTAGCTTCGGTGCATCCGATGTTTCATGTGTCCTTGTTGAAGAAATGCATCGAAGATCTATCCTTAGTGGTTCTAGTAGAGGAAATTAGGGAAGGACAACCTTACCTATGAGGAGGTACCAGTTGATATCCTTGATCATCAAGTTTGTAAGTTGAGGAATAGGGAAGTATCCTTGGTGAAAGTTTCGTGGATGAATCAGCTAGTTGAGAGAGCTATGTGGGAAGCTGAAGTAAATATGATGGCTAAATACCGACATCTTTTCCTACCAGCTTAGTTCCAGCTGGAGGTATAAATTTCATCCTTAGAACTCTATTCATTTTTATGTCAAGTCGTGCATAACAGTTCCATTCATGTCTTAGCATATATGTATGTCTCATGAATTCAGTTCAATCATGTGTATCATCCTGGAGTCAATCACTCTGTTAGTGTTCAGCTTCAAATGTTTAGTATTTGGGATGGAAGTTCTTTTCCCAGTTCTTCAGTACGCTTAACCCACATTCGAGGAAGAATGTTCCCATGGGGGAGATATTGTAATACCCCAAATGTTCCTAAGATTAAACTTGAGATTTGAAGTGTGGTCAGCAGGAGAAGTTAGAAAAACTTAGTTTAGTACGACTCAACCTACGAGTCGTAGATTTGTAGTAAGGGTCGTAAGAAGACCCATGGTCCAGATCAGTTAAGTTGCTTCCCAACCATGAGTCCCCACTATGAGTCGTAGTATGTGGGTACGACCCTTGGCCAGAAGTCGTAGCAAGTCTTTGGATTTATCACATGAATGATTGTACGGGAAATAGTATGACTCGTAGGATGGATTTATGGATCATGGTACGAGTTATGGAAATATTCATAGAATTGGGGAAGAATGGACTCATTAGTCACTGGAGGAAACCATAGGTTGGTGGTACGACTCATGGTACGAGTCATAATATGATGGTGTGAATCATTGGTTCAGTCGTGAGTTGATATATTCTAATGCCTGGGACTATTGGGCTAAGTTAGGAACCCTTCTAGGTATGTGGATAGACCCAAACCCAAAGAATTTACGGAAATAAGGTGTTAATATTAATTCCAAAGTTTAAGAATTGCATTGGATGCAAATTAAGGTCTTAATGAATCTCTAGCATGAAGTTGAGTTGAGAGCCTTCTTGCCGATTGGATTTTTCGTATTAGTTCGTATCAGGGTTAACTTCCGCTGATCATATCTCCCATGTTACAAAATGTATTTGGATGATTCAGCATATCAAATTAAAGCCCTTTGAGTGTTCTTTCCAATGCATCCGATTTTGCATCAATCAGAGTTCAAAGTAAAATGTTATGAGTGATTTAGTGAAGCTGCAGCAGGCATGGTACGACTCTCATACGAGTCGTACAAGCAACCTACGACCTGTACTGTTGGTCGTGGTAACTTCCAGTGAAAGGTTTTATTTCATTAGTTTTGGGGCATTTTGGTAAACTCCTAAATGACGATGTTTTGGTCTTCTTTAAGGTCAGATTAGAGAGAATAACCTAGCCTAAATCCTTACTCTCTTCAACATGCTTAGATTAGATTTACTCCCAAGAAGGAGCTAGGGTTCATCACCTCCAACTTCTCAATTCCTCTTGTATCTTCAAGTCAAGTCAAATAATCATCAAACCAGGTATGTGGGGCCATGAGTGAGGGGTTTCTTCCACCTCCATGCCATTCTCAAGTCGTATTCATGAGTCTCACTTCCCATGCCCTAACCTTTGAAATTTTAGGATTTAGCTTTGATGGGTGAATTCTTTCATGTTCTTCTATGAAATCAGTTCCCTCATGATTAAATTTATGTTTCCATGATTATTAATACTTGTTCCTTATCAAATCACTCATGAATCCACGAATTTCAAGTTTTACGTATGATTTTAAGAACTTCTAGGGTTTTAACGCAATATCATGAAATTCTCTACAATATGTCTATGGGTCCAATTCCTCATGTTCCAAAGTATATTTTATAAACTATGGTTAGATTTTATAAAGAGGTCCCAATTGAGATCCTTGATCATCAGGTTCAGAAGTTGAGAAACAAAGAAGTAGCATCAGTGAAGGTTTTTTAGAGGAATTAGCTTGTTGAGAAAGCTATGTGGGAAGCTGAAGCAGATATGATGGTTAGATACCTGCATCTTTTCCCTTCCGGCTTAGTTCCAGCATGACATATCAGTTCCCGCCTTAGTACTCCATTTAGTCTCATTTCAAGTTTATGTCCCTTAGTTCCTTTCATGTTTTAGGATGTATGAATGAATTATGAATTCAGTTCAGTCATGTATTTTAGCCCGAAGTCAGTTACTCTGTCAATTTCCAATTTTAGATGTTCAAAATTTGGGATTGCAGTTCTTTCCCCAGTTTTTAGTATGCTTAACATGTATTCGAGGAAGAAAGTTCCCAAGGGGGAGATATTGTAATACCCCAAAAGTCCCTATGGTAAGACCCTGGGTTGAAGTGGAGAAAGCAGAAAAAATGTTTGCTCCAGGTCACGAGACGTATCGTCAGGTGACTCGTTAGGTCACTTGACGGATCATTCTGTGACCTGTGAAGTGGTGCCCAGCTAGATAAGAGTATTAGTCAGGGGGTCACAACGGATGGTGCAACAAGTCATTGTGACTCTCCACGAGTCGTGGGTTGACCCATTGGTTGGGCAAGGTGGAAAATAATAATGAAATCTAGTGATCACGAATGAAGGGATGATTCGTGGTGTCACTTAATGACTCGTTGAGTGAGCCTTTATCAGGATGGCTGAAGAAAGAGTATGGAATTCCAGTGGTGGTAAAGGATCAAGGGACGACCCGTCAGGCTACCTTACGATTCATCTAGTCCATCGTTGGGACTGGCAGTGTCACTTTTACTGCAAAATCAATAAGGGATATTTTTTTAATTCCTAATCCCTAAACTACATTGTTATAAGCTTTAAAAGAAGTGTATTAATGGAGTTTAACCTATTCTATTCATTCAACTCCCCTGCATGCAAGTTTAGAAGTTCCCCTTTGAACATGAAACTTGAATCCCTCAAATTCTCCTCCAAATCTCTTGGGCTTTCAAAGTCAAGTTGAGATTTAGCTTACCCAGGTATGTAGGGCTATGAATAAGATTTTCCTCTCACTCTCATGTCCAAATTTCTCCTAAAGTTCCTGAATTCAAGTCTTAATTCAAGTTTATGATCTTATGGGGTTTATGAAATTTTCTATGATTTGTTTATGGGTCAATTTCCTTCATGTTTCAAAGTATGTTTTACGATTCATGCGCAGATTTTATACCTATTTTGATTATAAATTCATGATTTCAACTTTTAGAAAATTATGCCCAATTATGCAAGTTTCATGAAATGTCAAGTTTATGATTTATCATTTCAAGTATGATGAGATATCTAGCATGATCTAATGTTTGTAAATTACCCATGTATGAATCCATGATTTTTACTTATGGAGTCTATTTCAAGTGAGCATGACTTTAAGATTTGGGCAAGCCCACACAAGTTAAGTATGTTTTCATGATTTAGCCAAGCCCAATAAAATCAACTTATCATACATTTTGGAGTCAAGACTCCCACTACAGCTTAAGATATGTTTTGTCGTCAAGACTCCCCATGTTCAGATTTCATACTATGCATGTGATCATGATTTTAGCTTCATTGAAAAATGATAGGAGCACTGTACATGTTTTTGGGAGTAGTGTTTAGCATCGAGTATGCTTGGGGCTCCAAGGTTCCCCGATCTCATAACTATGTGCCAATGTAGGTATATTTATATAGTGGGACCTCTCTTGAGAGTTTTCCCTGCCCACTGGAGGGCCTTCAGCTTGATATCAATATCATGGCAGCGTCCTTAGCCCTGTAAAGGTTTTGGACAGCTCTTCCCACTTGAATGAGATAGTTGGGGCATCTCGTAAGCTTTATCGTGATGGTGTTGGTTATGATGAGTCTCCCATTGTTCCTCTTGATTTTAGTTATTCATGTTCATGACTTATGATATTATGTTCTTCAGAAGGTTTGACCCAATGATTAGTTTATGAGCTTTTGCTTATGTTTCATCTATGACAAGTCATATGATTTCTATTTTAGCTTTGGGTCATTCTATTCAGATATGATATTCATCTTATGATTATACATGTTTCTGATTCAGATTTTAGCATGCAACTTACTCTCATGGTCTTATGATTAATGTTTATATGCGTGATTTCAGTTAGCAGTTGCTCAGCATGTTTTAATTACCTTGCATACTCAGTACATTCCAAGTACTAATCCCATACTCTATATTATATTGTTTTATGATACAGGTTAGGATGATCAAACTCAGTTCGGTCGTTAGTCCAGCTTCTCCCAACTTAGCTTAGTTTCCCCTCGTTGATGAGTCCTCATCTTCCAAGAACCTTCAGTTAGTGTTGAGTAATGTCATTTAGTTTTAGACTTTAGCGAGCTAGATGGGGATGTTGTCCCATTAGCTCATCACACAGTAGTAGAGGCTTATCATACATTATGTAAAATTTTCTACTTTGCCAAGTGTTGACTCTGCTTATGATTGCGATGTTATTCAGAATTTCACTTATTTATGTTTAAGTTATCAGATTATTCTTGATGTATGCTCTTTAGTTATTATGTTCCTTCCATGGGTCGACTTTGAAGCCATTCGTAGTTCTAGGTCCCATGTCTCATTCCAAGATCCCGTCTCGGTTCATGACACTGATACCACCTTGGTCACTAGATAATTAGCATAGTCTGCGTACCAAGGTCTTGGGTTAAAAGTTACAACCAAGATGTGTTCATCAGGAAAGAATCATTGATTTCTAATTCCCTAACAAGCCTTCCAGCTTCCTCAAGGAGGGAAAAATGATCCACCACCTGATTTTTCATGCCCTTTCAGTCCTTGACCTCAAATTCAAATTCTTGTAGACAAAGCATCCACCGAATCAGTTAAGCTTTTGCATCCTTCTTTGTCATCAAGTGCCCTAAGGCAGCATGATTGGTGTAAACTATCACCTTTCATACTAACAAGTATGACCTGAACTTTTCGAAAGCATAAATAGTGGCAAGTAGTTCTTATTCAATGGACGGTGTAGTTCATTTGGGCTATATTTAGAGTGTTGGTAGCATAGTAGATAGGATGCACAATCTAGTCATGGAAGGGACCAATAGTGAGTAGTGATGATAGGTGTGGAGCTCAATTGCTGCTTGAACTCCTCAAATGCCTTCAAACACTTATCATCGGAAACAATTTAGCATCCTTCGCTAGAGTTTGCACATGGGCTGGGCAATCTTTGAGAAGTGCTTGATAAATCTCCTATAGAATCCGGCATGACCTAAGAAACTCCTCACGCCTTCACCGATATTGCTGGAGGAAGCTTGGCAATGACATCCACATTGGCTTGTTCCACCTCAATTCCCTTTTCTGAGATCATATGACCAAGCACAATTCCCTCCTTAACCATAATGAGGCACCTTTCCCAATTGAGAACAAGGTTGGTTTCTTCACATCTTTTCAACACATGACCAAGATGGTCTTAGCATTCATCAAATGTAGCACCAACCACTGAAAATCATCGATGAAGACCTCAAGAAAGCTCTTCACCATTTCTGAGAACATACCCAACATGCATCTTTGAAACGTGGTTGGGGCAATGCACAATCCGATTGGCATCCTACTAAATGAAAAAGTCCCATAAGGACATGTACAGTTCATTTTCTCTTGGTCCTCTAAAGCTATATTGATTTGATTGTATCCAGAATAACCATCAAGAAAGTAATAAAAAGCTCGCCCTGCCAACTGGTTTGACACTTGATCAATGAAAGGCATGGAAAAGTGATCTTTGTAAGCATCCATATTAAGCTTACGATAATCTATGCAAACTCTCCAACTGGTGATAATACGTGAGGACTAACTCATTGCGCTCAGTTACAACTACCATGAATCCCATATTCTTTGGTACGCATTGAACTGGACTCACCCATTGGCTGTTAAAAATGGGGTAGACTACTCTAGCCTCTAACAACTTAATGATCTTGATAATGCTCAATATATTTCTATCTATTAAGGAATGTGGCAGTGGTCGTTGTCAAAAATAAAATACTCAACGGGGGTCTAGGTCGATCCCATAAGAAATCGAAGATTGATAAACTAAAAGTGGTAAACCAACTTAAACTAGAATGCATCATTGTCAATATATATAATGTAAAGATTTGGGGGGAAAAGGGTGAAGAAAATATTGAATCCAAATTTATAAAACTAGATTGAGTAACGGACTTGTTACAAGCAATAAAACAGGCTAGGGATGTGCAATAGATGAAGTGTTAATTAAACTAGAATTGATTCAACTGCCTTAACTTCAATTTCTAGCATGGATAGCATGGATCAAAGCACATCGTCTTGTTTTTCAACCACAAGGATGTTTTTGCCTTGTGTTTCCTCAAACACCAAAGTCCCAATCAAAAATCTGCCACACCATGCTTGAGGAAGGGTCAAGTTATATCTAGCCTTAACCCTTTAATGGAATAAGTATGTGGGTTTTGACTATCTCCAGCTCAACCCCATTCATTCCACACTCCAAATCTCCACTATTCTTTCCTCACCTAAATCTAACTCTTCTTTCTCAAACTCAAGCAAGATAAGAAAACTAAACTAGTATTTGCAAGCACTAATTTTTTATTAAAATTCAGAGGAAACAATAGATCCATGATTTTAGATTAAAGTTAAGAATAACTGATCAATACCTAATCAAATTAAATATTCATCAAGCACACACCCTTAGCTAGCAATTTAGCTACTCATAAATGAAGATAAATCAATGATACTCATAAACAAATTATCAATAGTCATCATCATGAATAGTAATCTTTATCTTTTTTAACCTGCAAGAATGTTGTGCTTAGCTCAAAGTAGTGAAGAAGAAGAACAACAACAATCTACTCTACTCTTTCTCTCGCTACTTCTCTCTACAATTCAATGCTAGAATATAATGGGTTATGACATGAATGTGTACAATTTGGGTAAATTCTGCACATTTCCTTTTGCACAGCTTTCCACTTTTTCCCTTGGAAGCTTCTAAGGTGCACTTGTGCCTCTTCTGAATGATTTTGCCCTTGTAAGGATTTTGGTTACTTATGAGGCACCTCTGCTTTGCAAGTGCCCATCCACGAGCGCAACTGCTGTGCTGGTTAGGGTAGCTTTGTTCTAGAGTTGGCTACATCTGCACCTGCATTTAATAGGGACCAACTTGCGCTTTGCAAGTTTATTTTAGCCTCTTTCCAATGTCTCCTACGTTTGCACCTGGGAAAACACAGGTGCCATTGTGCAAAATGCATGCTCCTTATTTCCAGCAAAATGCTTTTTGTTAATTCCTCCATTTTCCTTGTCTAAGTTCAATACCTACAAAATCAAAGAGAAAAGATATAAAATCTTCCTAATTGATGTGAAAACAAAGTAAAATCTCATGCTTAAAAGCCTAATGAGTTGGTGAATTGCCAACTCATCAAAACCCCTAAATTTGAACCATTGCTTGTCCTCAAGCAAGATATTCTCTCACAACTAAGAATTGAATTAAGCACCCACAACATAAGAGTTGCATAAGAGACTACTAAAAATTAAGACAACCCCAAAATCTCACACCAACTGAAAAAAAATAAAAATAAAAAGACTCAAAACATGTTGCACAAACTTTAATTGGAAATCACAAACATTTGGAATATTTCTTAAATTCAAAATAAGGAGCATATTTAATCAAAGGAAACTTAATAAGCATCTCAATTGATTGACAATTAACATTCAAGGTTTCCCTTAAAGTTCACTGCACAAGATGTCGCATTCATACCACTCAATTGAAAATACAATTTTAGCATCTAGCCGAAGGAAATGATGCCACTCACACAAAGAGAGAATCTCACATATTCATGCAATTAACATATAGGGATTATAGAATAATGCAAAGACGCTCACTCTCTCAAAGATATTCAAGTGCATGCACATTGACCCATAGGCTTGCCCTTCTTGTAACTTGCCACTAATGTAGAGTTGCTACCGTTGGAATCACTAAGGAATTTTAGGTCATAATGAAGGCTAGGGGTAAGGGTAGGACAACTTTTAGCTTTAGTGAATGGAACCTACCTAGTGCCTTTTGTAAAAATATTCAAACATCCCGCTACACTAGTGAGTCTACTCCACCTTATCTTTCCTTGTTCATCATTCACATTATTCATCAAGAACCACTCTTTTAACACCTTGGATTCTACTTTAAGACTCATCTAAAAAATACATAGCAACATTCAACTTTTTTTTACTAGAGGTTTTTCAACCAACCATTTCATTCTTCTCATCAAGCAATTTGGTGCTACCTCACATTGAAGCTCACCTCATTTCCCCTTTTGCACACCCACAAACTTAGGCTTTTGCCTATATTTCATTTCATTTTCTTATCCTTCCTCAAGTCTTGGGGTTTAAGCCTCATTTTCTTATCACTGGCAATAAAGGAGGACAGGCGCCAAAGAAGAGGATTAGAAAGGGTATAAGGCTTGTAATGTGGTTTCCAATAGAAAGGGCTTAAGGCTCAAACATTAGCTAACAAGGGTTGATATTCAAGGAGGTCATTTTATGGTAAAGTAACTATCCAAAAAGAGTCAGAAGTTTTCCAATTGCAGCTACATCTAGGATTTCGCCCTAAATCACATTCGGGGAAAGTTCTAGACTATGTGCACACATAAGAATTAAGCATAAAAATTCTCACCATACAAGACATCACACTCCAAGGAGTTCATCTATCCTCAATATCAATTGAAAGCATGATTTTGGACAAGATATTTCTAGATCTACACACTCGTTTTGCAAACCAAAATGCCAAATAAAGAATGTACAACTCATGACAAGAGAGTGCTCTTTTCAATTTCAAGCCCGTTATTAACTTCAAAACTCATTTATGTGCCCTAAAAAGTATTTTGGTAGTACCAATCAAAGTAACTGCAAAAATGACTCAAAGACATAGCATTTTCCCTTAAGAAAGTTGTCTCTCAATCTATCATAAGAAAATGTCACCCGGTTCGACACACGAAAAGAAAAAAAATTGCTCCTAATGAAAGAACCATGGTATTAAAAAAAACCTTGATGTTTATTACTATTTACTATCTACAAAGGCAATTGCAAAGTACGAGTCTAGAATTAATTAGAATGTAAAACTAACCCATCAATGGAACTTTAGATTATCAAAAAAAAGACACAGCCTAATAATTTTCATTAATTAAAAACAAGCCCGACGAGGGCATTTATTCAGCTAAACATAATTTCAACTCCTCACACACCCGGCAAGGCCATTTACTCTCCCCCCCCCACCCCAAACCTAAAACATGTATTGTCCCCAAGGCATACATATAACAAGAGATATTAGGAGGACTCCATGTATGAGAGAAAGGGTAGCATGGGTCCCTCATGAAAAATGTCGCGAAGTTATGTCCTCAATGAAAGGCATCAAGGGTTAGGTGGGAGCATAATCAGTTCATTTGGCAAGGTCATCACCCATATGTCTGGAAGGGTCCTAGCCTCATGGTATGAATGAGCGGAGCCATCTGATATGGGTTGCCCTGATGAGCAGCTGTTACACCCCGTAAATTCTCAACATATAGATAGCCTATTTGCATGTTGGTTAAGAGCTTTTGAATGCCATACATGCTAGGAAAAGGCCCGGGGAAAGACCAGATAAGAGATCCATCGAACCATCGCGGAAGGAGCCGGGGAAGAGCCCCTCCGCGATGGCAACGTGCCACGGAGTGAGGGTCTCCGCGTTGGCTCTGTGTCACGGAGGCCCTGTCCAGGCCCAAGCATATAAGCCTCCAACTTCGGTTTTAAAGTTACTTTCCATATAATTTCCAGTAAGGTCGAGGGAAAACAGAGGGAGACGAGGTTTCTTGATAATTTCTTTCCGATTACGCCGTAAAATGCGGTCCAAACTCAAATTAACTCCAGATACCGAGGTATTAAGCAGTAGGGAGCATTCCTACAGATTTAGTTTCATGAAATTCGGCCGGCGAATCGTCGTGCTACCGAGCTAAGGTAAGTGGAATTGCTCCAAATTAGTGTCGATATACTCCTAGCCCTAAAGTGAGTATTTCTCCCTTCTGGACTTTCGAGAAATAGCGAGTTTTCGACCATTTTTCGATAAGTCAAAGTTTGGGCTATATATATATTGAAAGTGATATTTTCTCCCAAAATATTAGCGTATTTAGTTCTAATTGACATATATATGAATGCAGTTGGGAGAAATAGCAGAAGTACTAACTGAGCTACGCTAGTTGTCGGGAAATCCAAAGCGAAGGTATGTAAAGCTAATTCCTTCGGCAAGCTAGTAATCCAGAACAGTAAATAGCGTGATGTATAGAAGAAAGAACTCAAAAGTCGAGAATTGAGTCCAATTTGAATATAACAAGCATGTTTTATGATATTAGGATATATATTTGGAATAAAAGTTAGTAGAGCAATATCAGACAGTCAGATAATATCCCAGATACAGTATAGTCAGACAGTCAGATAATATCCCAGTTACAGTATAGTCAGACAGTCAGATAATATCTCATATACAGTATAGTTCAGTATGAGAATCAGTATAACACAGAAAAGAGTTCAGAATGAGAAATAAGAGTACATATAGTATTTTCAGTTTAAACATGCTTGCTATACGTGATTATTGTTTGTTGAGGCCTGTTTGTGTTATGAGGGCACCCTTTGAGCGTCCTCGCCGTCCCTAGGTTGGTAACTGTGTCGACCCACTGTGAGGGTGGGGATACGCCACTCCAAGGAGTGGTATGCCGTCCACAGTAGGACGAAGATGGGATGAAGCATTCCCCATATCAGGCTAATCAGCATAGCAGTATAGCTTACCCTGTTGTGCGCTTGCGCCTAGGGGGCAGATTACAGATACAGATACAGATTATAGTTTACAGTATAGGAGTCCTTCGGGCTCAGACACAGTTATTTATATCAGAGGCCATAGCCCGAGCTGGAGACCCAGGGGGCGGATAGAGGTGCTCGTAGTTAGTAGGCGAGTGGAGTGATTTATTTTTGGATGGTTTTGAGCCGGGTAGGGGTATATAGATTGTGTGTTAGTTGTAACCTTCCGGCTTATGGGGGCTGGTATAGGTTCTTGTGTGTTATATCTATATGTGTATACATGATATCTGTCAGTTGATAGATAGCAGGTCGCTATGACGACAGGTATGATTCTACCTTACCTTAAGTACAGATAAGCCTGTTCCAGATCCTGCTAGTTCAGACAGTTTTAGATACTTCCTGCTATTCAGAATTTACTAGCATTGTTGTTTATATTCAGTTATGTCAGTTTGCTTTGCATACTTGGTACTAGTGGTACTAACGCCCGTTTGGGGCGCTGTATTACTTGCCTGCAGGTACTCGTAGACGAGGATTCGATCCCTCGTGAACCTAGCCAGCACAGAGTTATCAGCTCCTGTCATCCGGAGCTTGATATTTTAGAGGTTTATATCATTTTCTTTCATTGTATAGTACGGGTAGGTCGGGGCCCTGTCCCGACCATCTTATCAGTATTCTTAGAGGCTTGCAGATGGTGTATATATCTCCCTGTGGTTAGTTGTGCCGGTCGTGTGGGGCCGTGCGTATGTTTAGTTGTTTAGTAAGGTTGTTTATGTTGGTCGTGTGGGGCCGTATCTAGTTAGTAGTGGTGACCTTGCCGGCCACGTAGATGTTCAGCATTTGTTATATTGAGTTAGCGATAACTAGACAGCATAGTGGCCTTGTCGGCCCGCATAGGTTTCCCTATATGAGAATAGTTCTAGTTAGCTGATGATACAGTACAGGTGGCTATAGGCCCAGTTGGCCGGAGGCTGTATTTACAGCCGTTATATAGCCTGTTGATTCCTTGAATCTGAGTTAGAGTCAGGCAGGCACCAGATGTGCTTAGGCTCAGTAGTCTAGCAGTTCAGGTCATAATAGGGCACCAGGTGCCAGTCATACCCCCCAAGGCGGGGCGTGACAAACTTGGTATCAGAGCAGGTCATGTCCCAGGGAGTCTGCAAGCCGTGCTAAGTAGATTCTTGGCTATGGATGTGTCGTGCACCACATACTATAGGCAAGAGGCTGCAAGGCATAATAGGATGGTTACTCTTTCTTCATATTCCGTCATGCCATAGAATAGTACAGTATAGGGTCGAGTTCTTAAAACTTATCATATTCTTTGTCTAGATATAAAAATGGCAGACCAGCGACACCCTGCCATAGGTAGAAGGTTGGATACCACAGCAGGAGAAGGCACTAGCAGGATGCCTCAGCTTCATTCAGAGTCAGCCCGATCTGAGGGCGATATAGAGGCATCATCACAGCCTTCTCAGCAGTCCCCATCTCACCAGGAGCCATTCGGAGCGACACCGCCTCCGACAGCTCCTGTATCTACACATCCGACTAGGAAGTTCGTAGTACAGTTGTTATGTTGGCACAAATGATGGCCACTCAGTGCCAGTCAGTGCCACCTGTAACAGCAAAGCCATCAGGTGGATCTGGCAGTTCGAGGGTCAGGGAATTTTTGGCATTGGGTCCCCCACAGTTCACAGGGTCAGATTAGGCAGAGGACCCCCAGGATTTCCTAGATCAGATGTAGAGAATCTTCCGAGTCATGCATGTGACACCTACAGAATTAGTTGAATTAGCAGTATTTTGGTTGTGAGACGTAGCTGTATTATGGTACGAGAGCTGGGAAAGGTCTCGAGGTAGAGATGTTGCCCCTCCGACCTGGTCTAGCTTCTCGGAGGCCTTTCTGGACCGTTATTTGCCACGGGAGATCCGGTAGGCCCGGATGGATCAATTTTTGCACTTGGACAAGGGGGCGAGGAGTGTACGAGAATATGCCCTACAGTTTGACTCCTTAGCCCGCTATGCTCCAGCTTTTGTGGACACTATGCCATCCAGAGTCCACTGGTTTATTATGGGTCTGAACCCAGAATACATTAAGGCATGGATGACAACTACATTACGGGAAGATATGGACATTGCCCGGGTGCAGGCCTTTGCCATGACTATTGAGGGCCTTAGACAGCGGCAACAGGACAATAGACAGACAAATCAGGAGCAGCGCCGCAGGGATAAATCAGACGATATACAGAGGGAGATTCAGAGAGGACCCAGGCCCCGGTTGTCAGACAGGCCCCCTAGACCCCCACCTCCATCACAATAGCAGAGGGGTAGATTTATTCGTCGAGGGCAGTTAGAGTCTGGTGGTAGTTCTCGAACGGTGGATTCACCTCAGCAGAGGAGGGTAGAGCAGAGCAGATACACACCCCCACCTTGCCCTATTTGCAGTCGACCTCACACCAGAGCTTATAGATATGGCTCCATAGGATGTTATATATGCGGATAGGAGGGGCACATGATGAGAGATTATCCGGCCAGGGGGCAATGTAGCATAGATAGCCAGGACAGGGGATCCGCAGGGCCATGAGCTCCAGCACCCTCGGCAGAGCGTAGGCCCTCAGGTTCAGCAGGTAGAGGCCGAGGTAGATCAGGAGCCTCTAGCTCAGGTACGGGCTCAAGCTGTACCTATGCATTACCAGGGAGACAGGACTCAGAGACGTCTCCAGATGTGGTAACAAGTATGATGACTATTTTCTCATACCCTATTTTTGTATTAATCAATCCAGGGTCCACTTTGTCCTACGTTACCCCATTTGTGGCTTGAAAGTTTAGTGTTGCACCAGAATTTTACAGCATCCCTTCTAAGTATCTACACCCGTCGGTGACTCCATTATAGCTAGTAGAATTTATCGAGGGTGTACAGTAGAGGTTGCTGATTGTCAGACTACAGTAGATATGGTAGAACTAGAAATGATTGATTTCGATGTCATTATGGGTATGGATTGGTTGGTGCCGTGATATGCCAATGTAGAATGTTGGACCAAGATGGTCCGATTCCACTTTCCAGGGGAGGCAGTGCGAGAGTGGAAGGGAAGCACAGCTACGCCAAAAGGTAGGTTTATTTCCTACCTTCAGGCGAGGAAGTTGATAGCTAAAGGATGTATTTACCACCTAGTCAGGGTTCAGGATGTTCGGGTAGAGTCTCCGACACTTCAGTCTGTTCCGGTGGTGAATGAATTCCTTGATGTATTTCCAGACGAGCTACCTAGTATTCCCCCAGAAAGGGAAATAGATTTTGCTATCGACTTGCTACCAGGCACTCAGCCCATATCAATCCCTTCGTATCATATGGCTCCTGCAGAACTCAGAGAATTAAAGGAGCAGTTGAAAGATCTGTTAGATAAGGGCTTTATCAGGCCGAGTACTTCACCGTAGGGTGCGCCAGTTCTATTTGTGAGAAAGAAGGATGGCTCGCTCCGCATGTGTATAGATTACCGGCAGCTGAATAAAGTTACAGTAAAGAATAAGTATACATTTCCCAAAATAGATGATTTGTTTGATTAGCTACAAGGGGCCAGATATTTCTCCAAGATTGACTTACGGTATGGATATCATCAGGTTCGAGTTCGTGAAAGAGACATTCCTAAAACGGCCTTCAAGACCCGAATGGACACTTTGAATTTCTAGTTATGTCCTTTGGGTTGACGAATGCCCCAATAGTATTTATGGACCTGATGAATAGCACCTTCAGACCATACCTGGACCTGTTCGTGATAGTATTTATCAATGACATTCTGGTGTATTCTCACTTAGAGGCAGACCACCAGGCCCATTTACGGACAGTGCTCTAGATTCTTAAGGACCGTTAGCTGTATGCTAAATTCTCCAAATGTGAATTCTAGCTGAACTCAGTAGCTTTCTTGGGGCATATTGTGTCGGATGCTGGTATACAGGTTGACAAGCAGAAAATAGAAGCAGTCAAAACATGGCCTAGACCTACCACTCCGACCGAAGTCCGCAGTTTTCTGGGATAAGCGGGATACTACAGAAGATTTGTTGAGGGATTCTCCACTATAGCGGCACCTTTGACTAAGCTGACGCAGAAAGCAGTAAAGTTTCAGTGGACGGAGCCATGTGAGCAGAGTTTCCAAGAATTAAAGGACAGATTAACCTCTGCTCCAGTGTTAGCATTACCGGAAGGTACAGAGGGTTATTCAGTGTATTGTGATGCATCAGGTATTGGGTTGGGTTGCGTGTTGATGCAGCACGGTAAAGTGATTGCGTATGCTTCCAGACAACTGAGGAAACATGAAAAGAATTACCCTACCCACGACTTAGAGTTAGCCGCAGTAATCCACGCCTTAAAGATGTGGAGACATTACTTGTATGGTGTCCATGTGGATATTTTCACAGATCATAAGAGCCTACAGTATATCTTAACTCAGAGAGAGTTGAATTTTCGATAGCGTCGCTGGTTGGAGTTATTGAAAGATTATGACGTGAACATTCTGTATCATCCGGGAAAAGCCAATATAGTAGCAGATGCTCTTAGCCATAAATCAATGGGATGTTTGGCGTATTTGCAGCCTGAGAAGTGGGAGTTGGTCAGAGAAATACATAAATTAGCCAGCCTAGTCGTTCGTGTAGCAGAAATAGAGGAGAACAGAGCGGTAATTCAAAACACCGTTGTGTTGTCATTAGTCGTGGAGGTAAAAGAACGGCAATATGAAGATCCTGACCTGGTCCAGCTTAAGGGCAGAATACAGCAAGGGAAAGCGCCAGATTTTCAGATAACTGAGGATGAAGTGCTGTGATGTAAGGGTCGACTCTGTGTTCCAGATATCTCAGGGCTTCGTCAGCAGATTATGAATGAGGTACATTACGCCCACTATTCTCTCCACCCAGGCATGATGAAAATGTACCATGATATCAAGGAAATCTACTGGTGGCCAAGTATGAAAGGGGAAATAGCAGAATTTGTAGCCCAATGTCCTAACTGCCAACAGGTAAAAGTGGAACACCAGAAACCAGGCGGGTTAACTCAAGACATAGCTGTGCCTCTCTGGAAATGGGAAGCAGTAAACATGGATTATGTGGCAGGATTACCCCATACCAGGCATAGACATGATTCCATTTGGGTAATAGTTGACAGACTGACGAAATCAGCCCATTTCCTGCCAGTGAAAGCTACTTTCTCGGCCGAAGATTACGCTGAATTGTATATCAGAGAAATAGTTAGATTACACGGTTTTCCAGTATCTATTATCTCTGACAGAGGAGCACAGTTCACAGCTATATTTTGGCAGTCATTTCAAAGAGGTCTAGGAACGCAGATTAATTTGAGCACAACATTCCACCCTCAGACAGATGGACAGGCTGAACGCACTATTCAAACGCTCAAGGATATGCTACGGGTGTGTGTGCTAGATTTTGGAGGTAGCTGGGACGAACATTTGCCACTAATTGAATTTTCTTATAATAATAGCTATCACTCAGCCATCCAGATGGCGCCCTTCTAAGCACTGTATGGGCGAAAATGTAGATCACTAGTTGGCTGGTTTGAAGTGGGAGAGTCAGCGCTGATTGGGCCAGATATTATTCATCAGTTAGAGGAGAAGGTAAAGCTTATCAGAGAACGCCTACTGACTGCACAGAGCCGCCAGAAATCATATGCCGGTGTGCGACGCAAGGACCTAGAATTTGAAGTGAATGATTCCGTATTTCTGAAAGTATCTCCGATTAAATGGGTGATGAGATTCGGCAAGAAAGGTAAGCTCAGTCCGAGATTTGTTGGGCCTTATCAGATCAAACGGAGAGTAGGCCGAGTGGCATACGAATTAAACTTGCCTCCAGAATTAGAATCCGTTCATCCAGTTTTCCATGTATCTGTGCTAAGGAGTGCATAGGAGACCCTCGCAGAGTTGTCCCAGTCTAGAATGTCCAGGTTACGGAAGAGCTGGCCTATGAAGAGGTTCCAGTAGCTATCTTAGACAGACAGATTCATAGATTGAAAACCAAAGATATTTCTTCTGTCAAGGTGCTGTGGCGTAATAGGAACCGAGAAGAGATGACTTGGGAGGCAGAGGAAGATATGAAAACCAGATATCCTCATTTGTTCCAAGCCTAGTCAAATAACAGGTATGTTAGTATTGTTATTTTATATAGTGCCTTGTGGTATATGTATAAATGAGATAGTCGACTCTAGTCTTTTATGAGATGGATACTATAGTATTATGTGGAGTACCTATATTAGACTTTTCTGCGTTTCAAGTTCTTGAGATAGTCCATATTATAGGGGAGACTCTGCCAAAAAGTTTCTAGGAATAACTTGAGTAAGTCGAGAATTCTTATAAATAGAAGTTCACATTCAAGGACGAATGTTCTTAAGGGGGGGGGGGGGGGGAGAATGTTACACCCCGTAAATTCTTGACATATATATAGCCTATTCCCATGTTGGTTAAGAGCTTTTGAATGTCATACATGCTAGGAAAAGGCCCGGGAAAAGACCGGATAAGAGATCCGTCGAACCATTGCGGAAGGAGCTGGGGCAGAGCCCCTCAGCGATGGCAACGTGCCACGGTGGGAGGGCCTCCGCGTTGGCTCCATGTCACGGAGGCCCTGTCCACGCCCAAGTATATAAGCCTCCAACTTTGGTTTTAAAGTTACATTCTATATAATTTCTAGTAAGGTCGAGGGAAAATAGAGGGAGACGAGGTTTCTTGATAATTTCTTTCCGATTACGCCGTCAAACGCGGTCCAAACTCAAATTAACTCCAGATATCGAGGTATTAAGCAGTAGGGAGCATTCCTACGGATTTAGTTTTGTGAAATTCGGTCGGTGAATTATCGTGCTACCGAGCTAACGTAAGTGGAATTGCTCCAAATTAGTGTCAATATACTCTTAGCCCTAAAGTGAGTATTTCTCCCTTCTGGACTTTCGAGAAATAGCGAGTTTTCGACCGTTTTTTGATAAGCTAAAGTTTGGGCTATATATATATAGAAAGTGATATTTTCTCCCAAAATATTAGCTTATTTAGTTCTAATTGACATATATATGAATGCAGTTGGGAGAAATAGCAGAAGTACTGACCGAGCTACGCTAGTTAGTCGGAAAATCCGAAGCGAAGGTATGTAAAGCTAATTCCTTCGGCAAGTTAGTAATCCAGTATAGTAAATAGTGTGATGTATAGAAGAAAGAACTCAAAAGTCGAGAATTGAGTCCAGTTTGAATTTAGCAAGAATGTTTTATGATATTAGGATATATATTTGGAATAAAAGTTAGTAAAGCAATATCAGACAGTCAGATAATATCCCAAATACAGTATAGTCAGACAGTCAGATGATACCTCAGTTACAGTATAGTCAGACAGTTAGATAATATCTCAGATACAGTATAGTTCAGTATGAGAATCAGTATAACACAGAAAAGAGTTCAGAATTAGAAATCAGAGTACAGATAGTATTTTCAGTTTAAACATGCTTGCTATATGTGATTATTGTTTATTGAGACCTGTTTGTGTTATGAGGGCACCCTTTGAGCGTCCTCGCCGCCCCTGGGTTGGTAACTGTGTCAATCCATCGTGAGGGTGGGGATACGCCACTCCAAGGAGTGGTATGACATCCGCAGAAGGACGAAGATAGGATGAAGCATTCCCCATATCAGGCTGATCAGCATTGCAGTATAGCTTACCTTGTTGTGCGCTTGCGCTCAGGGGGCAGATTACAGATACAGATACAGATACAGATACAGATTATAGTTTACAGTATAGGAGTCCTTCGGGCTCAGACACAGTTATTTATATCAGAGGCCATAGCCCGAGCTGGAGACCCAGGGGGCTGGTAGAGGTGCTCGTAGTTAGTAGGCGAGTGGAGTGATTTATTCTTTGATGGTTTTGACCCGGGTAGGGGTATATAGATTGTGTGTTTGTTGGCACCTTCCGGCTTATGGGGGCTGATATAGGTTCTTGTGTGTTATATATATATGTGTATACATGATATCTTTCAGTTGATAGACAGCAGGTCGCCATGATGACAGGTATGATTCTACCTTACCTTCAGTACAGATAAGCCTATTCCAGATCCTGCTAATTCAAAAGTTTTAGATATTTCCTGCTATTCAGAATTTACTAGCATTGTTGTTTACATTCAGTTATGTCAGTTTGCTTTGCAAAGTCAGTACTAGTGGTACTGACGCCAGTTTGGGGAGCTGCATTACTTGCCTGCAGGTACTCGTATACAAGGAGTCGATCCCTCGTGATCCTAGCCAGCGCAGAGTCATCAGCTCCTGTCATCCGGAGATTGATATTTCAGAGGTTTATATCATTTTCTTTTGTTGTATAGTGCAGGTAGGTCGGGGCCTTGTCCCGACCATCTTATCAGTATTCTTAGAGGCTTGCAGGTGGTGTATATATCTCCCTGTGGTTAGTTGTGCTGGTCGTGTGGGGTCGTGCGTATGTTTAGCTGTTTAGTATGGTTGTTTATGTTGGCCATGTGGGGCCGTATCTAGTTAGTAGTGGTGACCTTGCCAGTCACGTAGATGTTCAGCATTTGTATATTGTGTTAGAGATAACTAGACAGCTTGGTGGCCTTGTCGGCCCGGATAGGTTTCTCTATATGAGTATGGTTCTAGTTAGCTGATGATACAGTACATGTGACTGTAGGCCCAGTCGGCCGGAGGCTGTATTTACAACTGTTATATAGCCCGTTGATTCCTTCAATCTGAGTTAGAGCTAGCCATGCACCAGATGTGCTTAGGCTCAGTAGTCTAGCAGTTCAGGTCCTAATAGGGCACCAGGTGCCAGTGATACCACCCAAGGTGGGGCGTGACAACAGCATCCATAGTGGGAGCCACCTCATGAAAGGTTGTTATACCCTGGGAGCTAAAAGATCGGACCCGAGAGTTGAAACGAGAAAAATGTGAATTTGGTGTTGCGGACTCAGGATGAATCATGGGACGACTCATGAGGACAGCCTACGAGTCGTTAGGTTAATTGTGGGAAGGCCAGTGATGAGCAGGGGAGTTTTGAAGGGAGGGGTCCCCATAGGCGTAGCAATAACTCGTGGCCAGACCCACAAATTGTCAAGTCAGCCATGGGGTAAGGTAAAAGGAAGGAAAAGAAACTGAGGCAGTGAACCTGATGATTGGTGACCACAAGTCGTGGTCACCCCTAACGATTCGTTATGTCAGTCTTTATGAGCCAAGGGGATCAGGCAGGCAGTGTACTTAATGAGCTAGGCAATGAGTCGTTGCCAAGGACGACGATCCGTCAGATCATCTGTTAGACCACCTAGTAGTAATTTCCTGCGAATTTAGTAAGGCTCTTTTAATAATTCCTAAATTTCTAAGACCTAAAATACGTCGTTTAGCATATGAAAGGTGGGGTTTTAGAGGGATAATTTATTCTAAGTCCTCATTCATGCATGCAATAGTATAGAGAGGTGACCAAAGGTGATTCAAGGCTTTCTTCATCAAAATCCTTCCAACTCCTTCTTAGGCATTCAAGGGATATTAAGAATCTGTTGTTTTCAGGTATGTAAGGCTATCAATGGGTGTTTCCTTCCACACCCATGCCCATTCTCCATGTTTTCATGAAAATTCTATCAAAAATTTATTGGATTTTTAAATCAATTTATATACAAATCTAATGAATGTTAGTGGGCTTTGTGATTTTAGAATCTTATCATATTCTATGGGTTTTTGATCAGCTTTTATGATTTAAATTATTTATAATGTCATCGATTTTGATTTCTATGGAATTAAGCCTAATTATGCATGAACCATGATGCATCGATTTATGATCTACTTCTCTATTAAAAATATTTACAAACCCAGATGAATTACGATTTAAAGTATGGTTTTATTCAATTACCCATAATGATTTAATTATTCTCAAGTCATATGCAAGATCTACAAGTATGTATGAACTTTATGATTCATGAATTATATTTTGGCCGACTCACGGGCCTTGTTTCATGGCTAGTTCATGCATGTACAAGTATGTTTTTAATTATCATGATTTAACTAGCCCATGAATTCATGCATGATATTCTATGAGCACTATATATTTTTTGGGAGTAGTATCAAATACCGAGTAGGTTCGGGGCTCAGGTTAAGCCTTGGATCTCATAAACTATGTGCCACCGTAGGTACGTTGGTACCTCCTCTGTGACTTTCCCCGGCCCAAATAGCACTTTTCATAGTGATATCACGCCCTTCATGGCTCTACCTTGGCAAGGTACGAACAACCTCCCGAATAGGTTTACAAGTCGGACTTCATGTGTGCTCATATGGGGTATGTCGGTTAAGAGAATTTCTCATTGTTCCTCATGATTTATGAATGCTTATGATTATGTATTTTGGCTCAAGTCATGTTATGTAAAGCTTTTCTCCTATGGTTATGATTATGTTTGTATTATGAATATTTTGAAAACCTTGAGCCTTATGTTATGTTATGATGTTTACAAGATGAACATGACATCCTACTCTTATGGCCATTTATGAGTTTTATATATTTTAAATGTCCGTTTTATTACTTTATACACCCGGTACATTTCACGTATTGACCGCATACTTTTTATGTTGTATCATTTCATGATACAAGACCCGGCTCTCAGGCTCACCCTCCTCAATAGCTCTCCAAATTTCGCTATCCGCTCATTTGGTGAGTCCTCATGTTCCGAGGGCCATATGTTCAAACTCTATTGTTCTCTTTCAGTTTCATTATTGTTTGGTTAGTTGGGGTATTATCCCTTCAACCCGTCTTTCATGATTAGAGGCTTTTCAGACTATCAGATGTATTCAGCCATCATGTATGGATCATGTATTGTCTTTTCTCCATTATTATTTCATGATTTCTTTTACTTATGTTAAGTCTTCCACTTATCTGAATGAATTAGATATATGTTCATGCCATGGGTCAACTTGGGGTCTCTCGGGGCTCCTTGTCCCCTTGTCTACGATCCGGGTGTACATTCGGATCGTGAAAATCTTGGTATCAAAGACATAGGTTTGGAGTGTCCTAGGGTGTCTGAAGGCTGGATTAAGTAGAGTCTTTTTCATTGGTGTGAAATGTCCCACACTTATAAAGAAGAGGCTACGAAATGTTTAGAAAATATTTCCTTCTTTGTGATCTATGTCCCTCCTAATTCGTGCTATTCGTGTTTGCAGAATCATGCCTCCACGCCGAGTGAACGCCGGAAGAAATGGTAACGGCAATGATCATGAGGGTGCTAATGGTGAAGAGCATCAGCCATCCCCAACTGTTCACAAGGAGCACACACCAAAGCCAGCTGCCCACGCTGCGTTTAGGGTCGCGATTCAAATGCTGGCACAGGCCATGGCTGCCCAGGTTCATAATAAGATAGTGGCACATTACCCTCAAAATGGGAATGCGGCGGCGGCTAGGGTAAGGGATTTCTTGAGAATGAGCCCTCCTGAGTTCATGGGGTCGAAGGTGGACGGGGATCCACATGATTTCATCATGGAGATTCTGAAAATCACCCAGGTTATGGGGGAGAATAATGGGGAGTGTGTTGACTTGACCTCCTATCAGCTAAAGGGGGTGGCTCACATATGGATCAAATAGTGTAGAGATACGAGAGCAGTGGATGCAGGCCCGATTGGCTGGGAAGAGTTCCACGCGGCATTTTTGGATCGGTTCTTCCCTCGGGAGATGAGAGAGCTCAAGGCGGCCAAGTTTGTTAATTTTGAAGCAGGGTGACATGTCCGTTCAGGAGTACGCATTAGAGTTCACCCAATTATCCAAGTATGCTCCAGAGTTGGTGGCAGATCAGAGGGCTCAGGTGAGTCATTTTGTACGGGGAGTGGCGGATTATTTGGATAAGGATTGCAAGATCACCATGCTATATCGGGATATCAAACTTCCCCGCATTGTGTTGCATGCACAACATATGGAGTCAGTCTACCAGAGGCATAGGGAGGCTAAGAGGGCCAGGACCGACAGCTATGGGACATCTCAGGTTAGGTCACGGGGTGGACAGCATCAGCAGTCCCAACACTAGTCTATCGCTCCAGCTCCATCATTGGCCAGCATGCCATCTAGATTTAGAGGACATCGGAAGAGCAGAGATAGAGAGTCGAGAGGCCAGGGTAGTATGCAGGTGGGGCGCACTTTTCCAGTTTGTGCAGGGTATGGCAAGAATCACCCCATGAGGTGCTTAGTTGGCTTGGATGCTTACTTCAGGTGTGGAAAACCCGGACACAGACTTAAGGATTTCCCCTCATCTAGATCAGGAGTCGTGGGAGCCCGTGTGATAGTAGCTAGTTCTGCCTCTCCAGTAGAACATCCCCCTCAGCAGGGTGCCTCTACTACTTCAGTAGGCGGTCAGCGCCAAAATAGGTTTTATGCTTTAGTGCTCGCCAGGACCAGGAGGCTTCACCAAATATGGTCACTGGTATGTTGCAAGTCTTCCATATTGATGCTTATGCCTTGTTAGATCCAGAGCTACTTTGTCTTTTATGACCCCTTATATTGCTATTAGTTTTAGGGTTAGCCTTGAAATCCTGTCAGAACCATTCTCAGTCTCTATCCAGTCGGTGATTTAGTTGTAGCTAGGCGGGTGTATAGAGGTTTCCCCATTACAGTAATGCATAAGGTCACCTCCGCAGACTTAGTACAGTTAGCTATGACAGACTTTGACATCATTCTAGGCATGGATCAGTTATTTCCATGTTATGCCTTGATTAATTGTAGGACCCGTGCGGTGGAGTTTCGATTTTCAGGTGAGTCAATTTTGGAGTGGAAGGGTAATTCAGTTGTACTAGCCGGTCGGTTTATTTCATATCTTAAGGCCAGAAAAATGATTTCTAAGGGCTGCATGTATCATCTAGTTAGGGTTAAGGATGTTGAGTCCAAGACCCCGACTATCCAGTCAGTTGTAGTAGTACGTGAGTATCCAGAGGTCTTTCATGATGATTTGCCAGGTGTCCCACCCAAGCGGGAGATTGATTTCGGTATAGATCTTTTTCCTGACATGCAGCCTATCTCTATTCCTCCATACGGGATGGCTCCAGCCGAGCGAAAGGAATTGAAAGATAAGTTGAAGGACTTGTTAGATAAGGGTTTCATTAGACCGAGCAAGTCTCCATGGGGTGCACCAGTCCTATTCGTTCGGAAGAAGGATGGATCACTTCAGATATGCATTGACTATCGACGATTGAAAAAGGTCACCATCAAGAATAGGTACCCCTTACCCTGGATTGATGATTTGTTTGACCAGCTTCAGGGTGCCAAGTATTTCTCAAAGATAGATCTCAGGTCCAGGTATCATTAGCTCCGAGTTCAGGAGAATGATATCCCGAAGACAACCTTCAGGATGCGGTATGGCCATTATGAGTTTGTAGTTATGTATTTTGGACTAACCAATGCTCCTTCATCTTCATGGACCTGATGAATAGGGTGTTCAAGCAATATCTAGACATGTTTGTGATCATGTTCATCGATGATATCCTTATGTACTCTCAGAGCGAGAAGGAGCATGCTACCCATTTGAGAGTAGTGTTGCAGCTCTCAAGGATTGCCAATTGTATGCAAAGTTCAGCAAGTGTGAGTTCTGGTTGGACTCCGTGGCATTTCTAGGCCATGTGGTATAAGGCGAGGGCATAAAGGTAGATTCTCAGAAAATCGAAGCGGTAAAGAATTGGCCTAGAACGGTGAATCCTTTGGATATTCAGAGTTTCTTGGGCCTAGAAGGGTATTACTGGAGATTTGTTGAGGGTTTTACATCAATTGCAGCACCATTGACCAGGTTGACTCAAAAAAATGTGAAGTTTCAATGGTTAGAGGCTTATGAAAAGAGCTACTAAGAATTGAAGACTCAACTTACTACTGCGCCGGTGTTGACACTACCTAAGGGTATGGATGGTTTTTTTTTTTGTATTGTGATACTTTGAGAATCAAGCTCAGGTGTGTATTGATGTAGCGGGGAAAGGTAATGGCATATGCCTCCAGATAGTTAAACGTTCATGAGAATAATTACCCGACCCATGATCTAGAGTTGGCAGCAGTGGTGTTCGCATTGAAGATATGGAGACATTACTTATATATGGTCCATGTGGATTTGTTTACAGACCACAATAGCCTACAATATGTTTTCACACAGAAGGACCTCAATCTACGGCAAGTGAGGTGGTTAGAGCTACTCAAAAACTATGATATGAGTGTTCTTTACCATCCGAAAAGGGCTAACATGGTAGTGGATGCACTTAGTAGGCTCTCTTTGGAGAGTGTGTCCCATGTGGAGGAAGGAAATAAAGAGCTAGCAAAAGACGTCCATCGACTTGTAAGGTTGGGAGTGAGGTTGGTCGACTCAATCGATGGTGGTGTTATTATGCAGAATGGATCAAAATCGTCCTTGGTGACTGATGTGAAAGCTATATAAGATAAGGATACAATTTTGGTGAAGCTGAAGGAAGCCATTCAAAGTCAGAACGTAGAAGTCTTCTCCTAAGGGGGAGATGCTGTGCTGGGATACCAGGGTTGTTTGTGTGTTCTAGATTTGGATGATTTAAGGAGCCGGATACTACATGATTCACACAAAACTAGGTATTATATACACCCAGGTGCCACCAAGATGTATCATGATTTGCGGGAAATATATTGGTGGAACGGCATGAAAAAGGATATTGCGGAATTCATAACCAGGTGCCCGAACTGTCAGCAAGTAAAAGTTGAGCATCAAAGGGCAGGAGGCGTACTTCAGGATATTAGCATTCCTACTTGGAAGTGTGAAGAGATAAATATATATTTCATTATAGGCCTACCTCGTACTCGCCGATAGTATGATTCTATATAGGTGGTGGTAGACAGGTTGACCAAAGTTGTTCACTTTTTACTAGTAAAAACCACAGATTCAGCGAATGATTATGCCATATTGTATATTCAGGAGTTGGTTCGGTTACATGGAGTGCCCTTTTCTATTATTTTGGACTGAGGTACTCAATTTACCTCCCACTTCTTGCGGTCTTTTTAGAAAGGGCTTGGGACTCAAGTTAAGCTCAGTACAACCTTCCATCCACAGATGGATGGCCAAGCGGAATGAACAGTCCAGACTCTCAAGGACATGTTTAGACCATGCGTGATGGACTTCAAAGGTAGTTGGGATGATCACTTTCCCCTGATTGAGTTTTCTTATAATAACAGCATCACTCTAGCATTCAGATGGCACCATTCGAGGCTCTTTATGGGTGGAGATTCGGATGGTTTGAGGTTGGCGAGGCAGCTATGATAGTGTCTGATTCGGTTCATGAGGCCATAGTGAACGTTCAGTTGATAAGGGACAAGCTGAAAACCACTCAGAGTCGTCAAAATTCATATACTGATGTGAGAAGGAGAGAGTTGGAGTTCGAGGTGGACGATTGGGTATTTCTGAAGGTGTCTCCAATGAAGTGAGTCATGTGGTTCGGAAAGAAAGGAAAACTCAGTATGTTGGTCCCTACCAGATTGTAAGAAGAATTGGTAAGGTAGCGTGTGAGTTGAACTTTCCCTTAGAGTTATCTTCCGTACATCCTGTGTTTCATGTATCACTTTTGAAGAAATTCTTAGGAGATCTAGCTTTAGTTGTTTCGATGGACAACATTGGTGTAAAGAACAGCCTTAGCTATGAGGAAGTCTTGGTGGAAATATTAGATCATCAAGTTTGCAAGTCAAGGAACAAAGAAGTTGCTTCAGTTAAAGTCTTATGGAGAAATCAACATGTTGAAGGAGCTACCTGGGAAGCCGAAGCGGATATGATGGCTAAATACCCACACTTATTCAATATTGGCTTAGTTCCTACTTGAGGTATCAGTTGTGCTATATGAATCTATGTAGTTTTCATGTTCAATTCATGTGTTCGAGTTTCTTTTATGTGTATGGATGTGTATATGAAGCATGAGATTAGTTCAGCTATGTGATATAAATTGGTGGTAGTCATTCTGTAAAAATTTCGATTTAAATGATCAATATTTGAGTATGATAACTATATGTTTCTATTTTCTTCTTGTTTCCAAAATTCGAGGAAGAATGTTCTCAAAGGAGAGATATTGTTATACCCCAGGAGCTCAAAGATCGGATCCGAGAGTTTAAACTGGAAAAATGTGAATTTGGTATTGCAGACTCAGGACAAGTCGTGGGACGACTCGTGAGGATGGCCCATGATTCATCAAGTGACTCGTGGGGAGGCCAGTGATGAGTAAAGGAGTTTTGAAGGGAAGGGTCCCCATAGACATGGCAACGACTCGTAGCCAGACCTCACGAGTCGTCAGGTCAGCCGTGGGGTAAGGTAGAAGGGAGGAAAAGAAATTGAGGCAGTGAACCTGACAATTTGTGACCATGAGTCGTGGTCACCCCTAACGAGTCATTATGTTAGTCGTTATGAGCCAAGGGGATCAGGCAGGACATGTACTTAACGAGCTAGGCAACGAGTCGTTGCCAAGGACCACGATCCGTTAGGTCATCCATTAGGACCACCTAGCAGTAATTTCATGCGAATTTAGTAAGGGTCTTTTCGTAATTTCTGAGTTCCTAAGACCTAAACTACTTCGTTTTAGCTTAAGAAAGGTGGGTTTTAAGAGGGATACTTTATTCTATGTCCTCATTCATGCATGCAAGAGCATAGAGAGGTGACCAAAGGTGTTTCAAGGCTTTCTTCTTCAAAATCCTTCCAACTCCTTCTTGGGCATTCAAGGGAGATTAAGAATCAGTTGTTTTCAGGTATGTAAGGCTATCAATTGGTGTTTCCTTCCACACCCATGTCGATTCTCCATGTTTTCATGAAATGTCTATCAAAAAATTTATTGGGTTTTGAAATCGATTTATATACAAATCTAATGAATGTTAATGGGCTTTGTGATTTTAGGATCTTATCATATTCGATGGGTTTTTGATAAGCTTTTATGATTTAAATTATTTATAATGTCATCGATTTTGATTCCTATGGAATTAAGTCTAATTATGCATGACCCATGATAAATTGGTTTATGATATACTTCTCCATTAATGATATTTACAAACCCAGCATGTATTACAATTTAAAGTATGAATTTATTCAATTACCCATACTGATTTAATGATTCTCAAGTCATATGAAAGATCTACAAGTATGTATGAACTTTATGATTCACAAATTATGTTTTGGCTGACTCACAGGCCTTGTTTCTTGGCTAGTTCATGTATGTACAAGTACATTTATAATTATTGTGATTTAACTAGCCTGTGAATTCATGCATGTTATACTATGAGCACTATATATGTTTTGGTAGTAGTATCGAATACCGAGTAGGTTCAGGGCTCAGGTTAAGCCCAGGATCTCATAAACTACCTGCCACCATAGGTATGTTGGGACCTCCTCTGTGACTATCCCTAGCCCAAATGGTCCTTTTCATGGTGATATCATGCCCTTCATGGTTCTACCCTTGGCAAGGTACAAATGGCCTCCCGACTAGGTTTACAAGTCGGACTTCATGTGTGCTCAAATGGGATATGTCGGTTAAGAGAATCTCCCACCATTCCTCATGATTTATGAATGCTTATGATTATGTATTTTGGCTCAAGTCATGTTAAGTAAAGCTTTTTTCCTATGTTTATGATTATGTTTGTATTACGAATGTTTTGAAAACCTTAAGCCTTATGTTATGTTATGATGTTTACAAGATGAACATGATGTCCAACTCTTGTGGCCATTTATGAGTTTTATATATTTTAAATGATCGTTTTAATGGCCTTTCATACTCAATAGATTCCACGTACTGACCGCATACTTTCTATGTTGTATCATTTCATGATACAGGACCCCGCTCTCAAGCTCACCCTCCTCAGTAGCTCCCCAGGGTTCTCTATCAGCTCAGTTGGTGAGTCCTCAAGTTCCGAGGGACATAAGTTCAGGCTCTATTGTTCTCTTTCAGTTTCAGTATTGTAGGGTTAGTTGGGGTATTGTCCCTTCAACCCATCTTTCATGATTAGAGGCTTTTCAGACTATCAAATGTATTCAGCCGTAATATATGGATCATGTATTTTATTTTCTCCGTTATTATGTCATGATTTCATTTCCTTGTGTTAATTGTTCCACTTATGTGAATGAATTAGATGTATGAGCATGCCATGGGTCCACTTGGGGTCTCTCGGGGCTCCTTGTCCTGTGTCTACGATCCGGGTGTATGTTCGTGTCGTGACAAAGGTGGTTCACCATCTTGACCTTCAATATCCACTACAATCTCAGTTGGGCTATACCTAGCACACCAATCATTCAGAGGACTCCTATTCACAATGGGTGAGTCAAGCCCTGCTGGTGGGATGTTCAAATCATTACCTATGGATGGAATCAATTCCTTTCATCTGTCTATCTCTTCCCTTATAGCAGCCACTTCTACCTCAAGCACATCTACTCGAGCACACACGCTACTAATCTTCTCCACCACTAGTTTCATGTCATGACCCGAACATAGGTCCAGATCGAGACACAGAACCTAGAACCACGAATGGCTCCATGTCGGCCCATGGGCATGAACATAGCAGTTAAAGAGCATAAATTAATGGAAACTGATAAACTAAACATGAATATGTGGAAGTTTTCATACATATATCATAAGAGCATAAGAAGAGTCAACGCTCGACAGGACTGAACATCCACATAAATTTTTCATAAGCCACTAAATTATATGATAAGATCATGCGACAACATCCCCACTAGCTCTAAAGTTTGGGACTAAATATCAAAACAACAAACTAAACTGAATATCCTCGAAAGATGAGGACTCACCAACACTGGCTAAATTGGACTGATAGGGAGTAGGACTAATGGCCCAGTTGAGTCTGATCGCTCAGACCTGCATTATGAAACAATACAGCATAGAGTATGCAGTAAGTACTTGGAATGTACTGAGTATACAAGGAAAGTAAAACAAGTTGAGTAAGTATAACTAAAATCATGCATATAACATAGATCATAAGATCATGAGAGTAAGAACTGCATACTAATATTTGAAAACTTGAATAGTCATAAACTGAATCTCATGTTTGAACCGAATGACCCAAAGCTGAAAATAGAATCATATGGTTTTCCATAACCGAAATCATAAGTAAAAGCCTACAAATTGATCACTAGGTCTAACCTACTGATAAAATAATACCATATGTCATAAACATATATAACTGAAATCATGAGGAACAATGGGAGACTCATCTTAACCGACAACCACTATGTATGAGTGCATAACGATCCCACGTCTTGTCCACATGGAGGAGGGCCATCCTAATCCTAGTCAGAGCGAAGGATAAGAAAGGTATGATATCACGGTGTGCCCTTGGGCAAGGGAAAACTCTCTCTTAAGAGGCCCCAAAATATACCTACGTAGGCGCGTAGTTTATGAGATCGGAGAACCTTGGAACTCCTAGCCTACTCGGTGCTAGACACTAATCCCAAAACATGTATAATGCTCATGTAATCATATTTTGAAACATATATTGAATATATACATTTAAGGAGTCTTGACTCCAAACATATATCTATCATTTGATCTTGTTAGCCAGATCGTAAAACATGCATGTCTTGTGTGGGCTTATCCAAATCTAAAAATCATGAGTACTTGAAATAGACTTCATTGATCAAAATCATAGATTCATATATGGGTCATTTGTAAGCATTCATAAACACTACATATCTCATCATACTTGAAATTGTAAATCATAAACTTGCTTTTTAATGAACTTGCATGATTGGGCATAATTTTCTAAAATTTAACATCATAAATTTATAATTAATGTAGATATAAAATCTTCCCATATATCTTAATACATGATTTGAAGCATGATGGAAATTGACCCATAAATAAATCATAGAGAATTTCATAAAATTAGGATAAAACCCTATAGGATCGTGAATTTGATCTAGAACTTGAATTCATAGAATTGAGGAGAATTTTGAGAATGAGAGTGAAAGGAACCCTCATTCATGGCCTAACATATTTAGGTAACTTGAATCTATACTTGATTTGAAAGTCCACAGATTTGAGAAGAACTTGGAGGGTTCTAGGCTTGATCTTCAATGGAGAGTTGTAGAATTGCATGCATGGGAGGGGAATGGTTTAAAAAGGTTAAACCTTCTTAATCCCTCCTAACAGAGCTTAAAACGATGTAGTTTAGGGTTTAGGAGCTTAGGATTTATGAAAATACCCTTACTAAGTTCGCAGGAAAATTGATATTGCCATCCCTAAGGAGGGACATCATGAGTTGTTAGGAGGAGTGACGACTCGTGGCTCTCACTCGTTGCCACTGAAAATCTTTTACCTTAATTGAAATTATCCAACTGATGACTGACATGATGAGTCGTTAACAGGGAGGATGACTCGTTACTTCTTTTCATTATCACCACTAGAAGTCTCACACCATCCAAGACCTCCCAACCAATGAGCCACCTGACGAGTCGTGAAGTGACACCATGACTCATCCCTCTATCCATTAGGTCTTCTAGACCTCAACATTCTCCCAACTTCTCTTGCACACCACAGGCTTCCTGATGACTCATTGAGTCATGTGACGAGTCACTCATCGCCACTGGTAACACTTCTTCCACATCCAACACCTCCCTATTTAATAAACCACTTAATGATCTATTAAGTGACTTCACAAGTAAGTTGATGGGTCATTCTATGACCTGGTGTAAATTTTCTTACTTTTTCAGTTTCAACCCTTGGATCAGATCTTAAGGACTCTTGGGGCATTACATCTCATTGCTAATTTGATAGAACTTTGAACCATGGAAGGGATATCTTTGGCCATCTTAACATTTGAGTATGATGTTCATGAGCCATCTATGCTATTTTGAGAAGATCGCTTCTCTGTGGAGACATATGTCTAATAGTCATCAGTGAAACATGAATATCTCTAGTCCTCTCGGTGTGTGGAGAATCATTTTCTCACAAAGTCAACTTCGGCTTTTTGAATGCTAGAGGATCCTTGTCTGTCTTTGTGGCTAAATGAATAACTCCCTCTACTTACCGAGTTTTATCTAGCAATCAAAACAAAGGACAGTCGATTGATAATGTTCAAAATACACTCCTGTTTAAGAAAGAGCGTAAACGGCCGTTGTATCAAAAAAAATATCCCAACGGATGTCGGGGTCGAATCCCACAGAGGATTGAGTCGATAATTCAAAAGTTATAAACTAATTCAAACTAGAGCGTAAAATCGTTCAACATTTGAAAAGTAAAATTGGGGGGAAATAAAAAGGGAAAATTGACTAACTAATTCTAAATTAAAACTAATTGTGGGGAATTCCAATTGAAGTAATCACAAGTGAGAGGCTAGGGACATTCTATGAGTGAGATCACAATTAAATTTGGAATTTCTTCAATGCCTTAGACTCAAGTGTAAATAATCTGGAGAAGTAGGTAGCCTCAGCTTCCCAACCTATTGACTACCCCTTTCTAGAGTTTACTCAAACTCTAGCCACAATTAAGCTCAACCCGAATTGATTTGTACCAGCAACTTCACTATTACTAACTATTAGCTACCAATAAGGAAGGGGGAACTAATTTCAGCTATTTCTCTAGCTTAATTTTACAATCTCTTATCCATTCCCACTACTAGATTCCCTTCCAATACATAATTATTCTCTCCCGAGCAACAATCAATCAAGGATAGATAGACACATATCATCAATGGATCTTCATTAATGGATTGAAGAGACTCTAATAAATTTACACTTAATTTGAACAATGTGAATATGAATGTTGCAATACCCATCTTTAATTCAATAAGAATCCAAGAGAAATTTATCAAAACCCAATCAAATTAACAAATCCACCATGAATATACCTCTAGCTAGCAAATTAATAAAGCATACTTAAAGGTAGAGAGAAGATACCAAGAGGATTCCCCTCACATTCATTGCATTAGCTTCACAATTTTTCTTCACAAGCTCTTACAACAATGGTGGAATTTCCCCAAAATGGGTTCACTAAAAAGAAGAAGAAAACAACTATCTAACTCTACAAATCTATTGAGAAAAGATTCTACTAAAAATTCTATGAAGAAGATGAAAATTAGATGAATAAATTGTTGGTTGAATGGTTCTCCCTTTAGTTGGTGTACAATAGAGGTTATATATCTATACTTTCTTGTATAAAACTTTCCCCAAATGTCCTTGGAGCTTCTAGATGATTTTGAGACCTTTTTGGATCCTTTTTAACCTTCATTAGACGACCTTTCCAGGGAAGATCTGGCATTTCGCCGGTTGCAATCCGTGGAGCACAAAACTTTAGCCGGTTGAAAACAGTGGCCTAGCAGGGGGAACCGATGATTCAATGGCTTTTAGCCAGTGCAATTCCATGAAGGGCTGGTTTTTTAGCCGGTCTTGGTAGTTGCTTTGGTGTTTCCCCTTCTCTTTGCCCTTTCAGATCCGTGTTTAGCCGATTTAAAGCACGTCCTTGCACCTCTTTTTGAGCTCAAATCACCCCTTATCTTTGGCTCCTCTCCCTCATATGCTCACTGATCAAATTTCTTCTTAAATTCCATGTGTTTTGCTAGATTTCATGCTTTCTTTAATCACATCAGGTACCTACTCTTGCAAACCCCCAAACTTAGGCTTTTGCCTCATCTCACATTCATTTCCTTATCACTCCCCATCTCATGGGCTTCAAGACCCATTTTTCATTATTTTATCACTAGAAATTAGGGAGGATAGGTGCCAAAGAGAATGATTAAAAATGGTCATTACGCTTGTAATTTGGTTTCCCAAGAAAGGGTCCAAGGCTCTAACTTTGGCTATCAAAGATTAATGTTCAAGGAGGTCAGTTGGGTGAAGTTACTAACAAAAGAGGGCCTAAGATCATGTTCTAAGTGCATCCACATCCATCATTTCTCCTTGAATCACACATAGGGAAAGTTCTAGACAATCATGCATACACAAAATTATGCCAAAAACCTCATCACACAAGGCATCACAATCCAAGGAGTTCACACATTTTCTTTGTCACATTAAGAGGATGACTATTAATGATCTAGTTACGAATCAACAAGCCAAGCAAAGAATATATAATTCATGATAAGAGCATGCTTATTTCATATTTAAATGCCCCTCTTTCTCTTTTCAAAAGCTCATGCACAATTCCAAGCAAGAATTGTTGGTGGTACCTCATCAAACAAGTGCACAAAAGACTCACAAGGCTCTAGACTTGACATTTTTCCTTAAGAAAGTGGCTTCTCAATCTATCATCAGGAAGTGCCAACCCGGTTTGACAACAAAAGAAAAGACAAAGAAATTGCTCCTTGGGAAAGAATTGTAGTATAAAGAAAACCCTTGGAGTTTATTCAAAGACCACTATCTAAAAAGACGATACAAATTCGCAAGTAATGATAATTTACCCTTAAGAATGACATCACCCAATCTATCATAGGGCCATATCATGAATCACTTCACAATTCGGTTACTCAGACTTCACCCCTTAACACAAATAAAAGATTGTCCTTGATGTGCATGGTAAAATAAAGTAAGGAAGGAATAGGTGAAAGAACTCCCTGGGCGTTCTTCTTATAACCAGCGTTTCACCGGTTTAACGCTGATGTGCCACTACTTTAACAAATTTTTCTTCCAGGCACTCTGTTTGACATCTGCATTTTGTGCATTTGAACTTGCACTTCACAGGTTTACCGTCGGTTGCTCACATGAATTTGGCTTCTCTTACCTTCATCAAATTCCATACCTATTGCACCCTCGCACAAACAAAGACAACACAAACATTAAGTAAAACAAAAAAAAAGAAAAATAAAAACAAAATGTAAAAGTGATTGGGTTGCCTCCCAAGAAGCGCCTTACTTAACGTCGTGGCTCAACGACTTCAACTTCACCACTTCTCTCTCCACTTTGAGCATTTGAATTGCACCCCTAATTTCTTGTCCATTCTTTCACTCTGCTTTAGGGGTGGTGGTGTAAGTATCAAAGGACCAAACAACGAATGTTGCATCTTGTGTTTCTTGTCTCTTGAAGGAGGGATGTGCTTTGGCCTTGTTCGCGTGGCATACTCTAAGATGAAGCCACCTTGATCTTCCTCTTCAAATTCCTCCATTGACTTGGTCTCCTCACTCTCCATTTTGTTGACAAAGATCAAAGTTGAAAAATGATAAGAGGGCAGTTTAAGTCGCTCCCCTTTCAAGCATGCCTCTTTCTTGCCATCCTCACCTTCAAGTGAACTAGAGTCCTTGAGCATGAATTGTTGGATATCATTTGGAGACTCTAGTGTCATTTCTTTAACCTTGACATCTTTCAATTTTGCAGTGTTTGTTGGTTGGCTCACCTCTATGACTACTTCAAAGTTCATCTTGACTCCTACTTCATCATCATTTTGAGCTTCCTCCCATGAGTCAAGTTGAGCTATGCCCCGTTGTTCACTTCTTCTTGCTATGCTCCTCAATGTCTCCTCTGCTTCTTCTTTTAGAGATTTACATCTGTCTTGTAGCACATTTTATAATTCCATCGGCATAGAGGGGCTGGTATTCTTTTCTGCAATAGACTCCCGCTCCACAAAGGCTTGGAGCATGGATTTTATGCATCCACGTATGCCTCTCCTTCCCTCACTTGCCATGGCTCCATTTCTTTCAAGCTTGGGAGCACAACTCCTATCATAACCATTATAGCGGGAAGTGAACCCATTTGGGCATCCATCCCAATGTCTCCCCTAACTACCAAGTAATGTGCATCTATACCCATCATACGAAGGAGAAAGTGCACTCATCTCCCATCTAGGGGCATATTTGCAGTATTGCCAATAGTGTGGTCCTCCATAGTAGGGAAATGGTTCATCATAATAAGGGTTGCCACCAAAAAACCTTCTTTCATTCCATGATGCCATCATTCAACTACAAACAAATAAAAGAAAAAAAAAGATAAAATCAAAACAAAATGTAAAACAAAAATGCAAAACTAGCTTGAATCAATAAATAACTAATGGCATATCACAACTCAATTCCCCGACAACGACACCATTTTTGATAACGTCCAAAATACACTCCTCTTTACGAAAGAGTGTAAAGAGTCATTGTATCAAAACAAATATCCCAATGGATGTAGGGTTCGAATCCCACGGAGAATTGAGTTGATAATTCAAAAGTTATAAACTAATTCAAACTAGAGCGCAAAATTGTTCAACATTTGAAAAGAAAAATTGGGGGGATTAAAAGGGAAAATTAACTAACTAATTCTAAACTAAAACTAATTGGGGAGAATTCCAATTGAAGTAATCACAAGTGAGAGGCTAGGGACATTCTACGAGTGAGATCACAATTAAGTCGAAAATTTCTTCAATGCCTTAGACTCAAGTGTAAATAATCTCGGGAAGTAGGTAGCCTCAGCTTCCCAGCCTATTGACTACCGCTTGCTAGAGTTTTCTCAAACTCTAGCCACAATTTACTCAACCCAAATTGATTTGGATCAGCAACTTCACTATTCCTAGCTATTAGCTGCCAATTAGGAAGGAGGAAGTAATTTCAGTTATTTTTAGATTAATTTTACAATCTCTTATCCATGCCTACTACTAGATTCCCTTCCAATACTTAATTATTCCCTCCCGAGCAACAATCAAGAAAGGATAGATAGACCCATATCATAATCAGTGGATCTTCATTAATAGATTGAAGAGACTCTAATAGATTTACACTTAATTGAACAATGTGAATATGAATGTAGCAATACCAATCATTAATTCAATAAGAATCCAAGTGAAATTTATCAAAACCCAATCAAATTAATAAATCCACCATGAATATACCTCTAGCTAGAAAATTAATAAAGCATAATTAAAGGTAGAGAGAAGATACCAAGAGGATTCCCCTCACATTCATTGCATTAGCTTCACATATTTGCTTCACAAGCTCTTACAACAATTGTGGGATTCCCCCAAAATGGGTTAAAGAAAAAGAACAAGAAAAGAACTACCTAACTCTACAAATCTATTGAGAAAAGATTCTACTAAAAATTATATGAAGAAGATGAAAATTAGATGAAAATTAGATGAATAAATTGTTGGTTGAATGGTTCTCCCTTTAGTTGGTGTATAATTGAGATTATATATCTATACTTTCTTGTGTACAACATTCACAAAATGTCCTTGGAGCTTCTAGATGCTTTTGAGAACTTTTTGGACCCCTTTTACCCTTTATTAGACGACCTTTCCTATGAGGAACCGGTGTTTCACCGGTTGCAATCCGTGGAGCACAAAACATTACCGGTTGAAAATAGTGGCCTGGCAAGGGGGAACGGGCGGTTCAGTGGCTTTTAGCTGGTGCCATTCCGTTAAGGGCCGGTTGTTTAGCCAGTTTGGGCAGTATCTTTGGTGTTTCACCTAGGTTTCACCCTTCCAAATCCGCGTTTAGCTGATTCAAAGCACGTTCTTGCACCTCTTTTTGAGCTCAAATCTTCCCTTATCTTTGGATCCTCTCCCTCATATGCTAACTCATTAAATTTCTTCTCAAATTCCATGTGTTTTCCTCGATTTCATGCTTTCTTTACTCACATGAGGTACCTACAAAGAATTCAAGAGAAAGGACATAAAATCCACACAAATGACTTGAAAACTAGGCAAAACCTCAAGATTAAGAGCCTAATGAGTTTATAAATTTCCAACTCATCACTGGTCTGTAAGCATAGCAAGCTAATGAGGACTGGGTATGGCATAGAGGTAGCCTGCTGTCTAGCTATTCACTTGAATTTCTCAACAATGATCTCCCCCACAATAATATGAACTCTAGCCATGATGTACGCAATGAGGATGGCTATCTATATTGGAGCATGTGTTGTGTTTTTCAAGGAAATGATGCGGGTGCACACCAGGTCTAGCCACATTCTATCCTAAAATTTTAGATCCTTGCAATGAATATCACCCTTCATAACCACCCATTGTGGCTAACCTACAGCAATAATACTTGCCCCCCATGAATATTGACTTCCTTCAATCACCACTCTCCGTGTAAACCCCGAGCCATGATACACCAGATCGGCCCAATAAATGGCATTGGTTTCTTATGGGATGATGTGCACTTCTTGGCCTTGAACTAGCATAGAGTTAAAGCAAGACATTAATTCCACTTAGAATTTGTGCTTTAAAATATCCTATCTTACCCTATAGGAGGAAAAAAATTCTAAAACCAACTCGGGGAAGTAGGGGTCCAAGGGCACAGTGAAAGGCTTCCAATCCCCTATATGGAATTGATTATAAATATCATGGAAGTCATCCTTGAAATAATTTATGTCAAATAAGTCCTTTGCTGTATTTTCCCCCCTCTCCTTGAAGAGAGATAATAAGATTCAATTCCCTCAAGCCCAAAGCAGAGTCGGGAGGAGATTCTTTTAGTTTCCTCTGCATCCACTTCCTGAGGTGTGTCAACTCCCATACGAGCTTTCCCTTTGTTGCATTCCCAGATGAAGACATTTCCCTACAATATAAGGTGAGTGCAACAATTCAATTCTAGAATGTGATGTGTTATGGAATGGGTCTGTACAATTGGGGTAGATTCTGCACATTCCCTTTGGCACAGGTTTTCACTTTTGCCCTTGGAAACTTCTAAGGTGCACTTGTGCCTCAGCTAGACAATTTTTCCCTTGTCAGGGTTTTGGTCACTTGTGAGGCACCTTCATTTCACAAGCACCAACCTGTGCTTTGTAGATTCACTTTAGCTTCTTTCTAGTGTGTCCTGCATTTGCACCTACGTTTTGCAGGTGCCATTGTGCGGAACGCATGCTTCTTCTTTCCAATAGAGTGCTTTTTGTTCAATTCCTCTAGTTTCCTTTTCTAAATTCAATACCTAATAAATCAAAGAGAAAAGGCATAAAAACCTTCCTAAATGATGTGAAAACAAAGCAAAAGCTCATGCTTAAAAGCCTGATGAGTTGGTCAATTGCCAACTCATCAGATCGCCCTCTTGACTACCTTTTGCATAGCTAGATTCAGTCTTCTCTATTTCTCTATACTAGGGTAACTGCCTTCCTCTAATATAACTTTATGCTCATAAATTCCCAAGGGGATACCTCGGATATCCACTAGGGTCCACCCAATGGCCTTCCTATGTTGTTGGATCTTTTTTATCACCTTCTGCACCTGTTCTGCATTGAGGAATGAAGACATGATAACATGCAAGGTTTCCTCTGGACCTAAGAACTTGAAACAAAGTGCTATAGCAATGGTTTCAATTCTAACTTTGGGGGATCCTCAATGGAATGTTTAGCTAGAGGAGTCAATCAATTTTCAAGATCAAGTGATAACTTCCTAGGCTTGTAAGGATAGGACCCAAGCCCTTCAAGTGAACTCACCTCATCTTTATTTTCTTTGACATCATCATTATGATTATCATACTCCCAAGTGATAAAAAGAACCCCTCCTAGCTCACCTTCATCCATATCAGATAACTCATCAAGCACTAATTTGCATGTAAAGAATTGGGGAAATTTCATACCCTTATCCACTTTGAATATGACCTCATCATTATTTACTAGAAATTTGATTTCATTATGCTCAGAATCCATCAAAGCCCTGCTAGTGGCCAAGAACTGTTGCCCCAATATTATAGGATCTTCTATATCCACTGTGCATTCAAGCCCTACAAAATCTGCAGGAAGTATTATAATACTCCGAAAGTCCCTAAGACTATACTTGAGATTTGAAATGTGATCAGTAGAAAAGTTGGGAAAAGTGCCTCAATACAACTCAACTTATGAGTCGTAGGTTGGTAGTACAGATCATAGGAAGACCTGTGGTTTAGAGCAGAGATTTTGGTTCCCCAAACCACGAGTCCCCATTACGAGTCATAATATATGGATACGATCTGTGGTCAAGAATTGTAGTATGCCTATGGGTTTCCAAGTATTAGTTGTACGAGTCATAGTATGGCTTGTAGCAAGGAATGACGGTTCGTGGTATGCGTCAGTGAAAATATTCAGAGAGTTAGGGAAAAAGGGCTCATTAGTCACGGGAGGAAACCATGAGTTGTAGGTTGGTGGTATGACTTGTGGTACAAGTCGTAATATGATGGTATGAATCATTGTTTCAATCGTGAGTTAGAATATTGTAATGCCTCGGACTTTCAAGCTAAGATTGGAACCCTTCTAGGTATTTGGATAGACCCAAAACCTGATGACTTTTATGGAACTACGTGCTAGACCAATTCATAAGTGTGAGAAGTACATTGGATACAAACTAAGTTCATAAGGGACCTCTAGCACAAAATTGAGTTGAGAGCCTTCTTAGCGATTGGGTTTTCGTTTTAGTTCTTACAAGGGTCAATTTCAAGCGATCATAGATCCCATTTTACAAAGTGTTTTTGGGTGATTTAGCCTATCAAGTAGAAGCACTTTTAGTCTTCTTTTCAACGCATCAGACCTTGCATCAATTGGAGTACGAAGTATAATGTTATGAGCAGTTTAGTAAAGCTGCACCAAACATTGTACGAACCTCAATATGGGTCATACAATAAACCACGACTTGTATTGTGGTCGTGGTAATTGCTAGTTGTAGGTATTAAATTTATAGTTTGGGGGCATTTTAGTGAACTCCTATGCTTCTAACTCCTAAATAACATCATTTTGGTCTTCCTTTAGGTCGCGTTTAACGTAGCCTAAATCCTCACTCTCTTCAAATATCGGTATAATAGATTTTCTCTCAGGAAGGAGCTAGGGTTCATCACCTCCGACCTCTCAATTCCTCTAGGATCTTCAAGACAAGTCAAGGGATCATCAATCCAAGTATGTAGGGATATGAATGGGGGAAATCCTTCCACCCTCATTCCCTTTTTCAAGTTGAATTCATGATTCTCACCTGCCATGTCTTAATTTTTGAAATTTTAGGATCAAGCTTATTGTGGATGAATCCTTTCATGTTCTTCCATGAAATCAGTTCTCTCAAGATACAATTTGTATTCTTATGATTATGAATGCATTTCCCTTATCAAATCCATGATCAACCAATTCCCCAAATTCCCATATTCAAAATATTCTAGGGATTTGGGGTTGGGTTACGCAATTCCTTCATAATTCTCTCATGGGTATAGCTGAATTAATTTATGATTTCCGTGATTTGGGTTTGAGAGTTCTTCAAGTCTTCATGAAACTTTGATTCAATATGATTAAAACATGATTAGGGCTAAATTCTTTTTTATGAAATTTTTTTATTTTCATTATGATTTCGTTTCTCCTAAGCCCTAATATACGGTTTACGATTTATGATATGATTTCCTATAAGTACTCTTTGTGAATTTTTGATTTTCAAGTATGATGATCTTCTCAAGTATGTATGTTCTTTTATGAGGTGACTCACGAGCTCTTATTTCATGGCTAGTTTATATATTACAAGCATATTCATGGTTATTACGATTTTGACTAGCCCATGAAGTTCATATAAGATTTTACGATAATTGTATGAGCCCCTCATGTGCACGTTTTTGTGATTAGTGTCTAGCACTTAGTAAATACGATGTTCAGGTAAACTCCAAGGTCTCAGGACTATGTGCCAACATAGGATTATATTCATGAACTCTAGGTGGGTCACATTACTGATATAACGCCATTTACGTGCCTTTCCTGGCAAGCTTGGGATGAATCTGCCCACTTGAGTGAGATAATTGAGGTATCATGTAAGATATATCATTATGGTGTTCGTTAAGATGAGTCCGCTCATTGTTCCTTATGTTTTATGCATTATCATGTTTACGACACTTGGCTCAAGTTATGATTTACAAGGTTTTTCTTATGATTATGATTATGTCTAGTTTATGAATAGTTTTGAAATCCTTGAGCCCACATGTTTATGTTTTGATTATTATTTCATGTTCTGAACTATGCTAGTCTTATGAATTCTTATGTATTTTAATTGTCCGTTTTACTTTCCTTGCATAGTCAGTACATCCAATTACTAATTGTATACTCTATGCTATATCATTTCATGATATAGATCCACGTACTCGGACTCACCCCATGGTTAGATACGTTCATGACTTGATCAGCGAGCAGTGGTGAGTCCTTATCTCCTAAGGACTAGAGTTATCTACTTCATTTTAGTTTCTTCTATCTTGTTTTAATTTTTAGATTTTGGAGTTAGCTAGGGGTTTGTCCCAGCAGCTCATCAGTAGTAGAGGCTTTCAGACATAGAGTTAGCACATTCAGCTTGTGACTTGGTGTTGTAATATTGTAATTGTACTTACTCCTCATGTTATATCGACCTCCGCTTATCCATGCTTATAATTTAATTTCTGCTCGTTTATGCAATTAAGTCATGATATGAATGTGTCATGGGTTAGCTTGGAGCCATTCGTAGTTCTAGGTTCTGTGTCTCAATCTGGGGTCCCAGCTCAGGTTATGACAAACTTGGTATCAGAGAAAAGATTTAGGTGTGTCCTAGTGTGTTTGCAAGTTGCTTTAAGTAGAGTCTTTTTCATGGGTGTGAAGCGCGCCACACTTATGAGAAAGATGCTACAAGACGTTTTAGTAAACTTCCCTTCTTTCATGATTCTATCTCGTGCTATGTCGATCAATTCTTCTATTCTCCTAACTCGTGCTTCATGCAATCGCAAACAATGCCTCCCAGAAGCGACAGTGGAAGAGGAAATGGTAACAGGAGCCCACCAGCTCCACTAGCTCCAATAAGCCCCTTAGTGGGCAAGTGACTGATGTGGAGCTCAAGGCTGCCTTCAGAGCGGCGATGCACATCCTGGCTACTCAGCTTAACCAGCAGGCATCCACACCCATTAACACTATCTGAGGGATGGCAGCCACTAAGGTTCAAGACATTACTAAGAAAGGCTAGTCTAATTTCCACCATCCAACCGTGCATGGGAAGTTTAGGGGAAGAGAAAAGGGGAACAAGAGAGCCCGGACAGGCAATGTTGAGGTTTCACAGCAAAAGGCAAGTGGCGGACATCGATCACAGTCTCATCAGAGGTTGTCAGCTGATCACGGGCAAAAATATATGCCCGAGATACTCTTTATTACTTCAATTAGTCTTGTTTATCTAAGTTATTGTATACATTTTCATGTAATTTTATATAATATGGAGATATGTGCTAACCAACATGATTAGCCTTTGTTTTGTAGGTTTTGATGATGTTTGAGTAACTAATCCATGAGTTGGTGAAGTAGAAGCTTGGAAACGGAATTAACACGCGAACGTCGGCAAGGAAGAGGCACAAAACAGCCCACCGGCGCGTCGACAAGGTGCCACGGCAGGCAGGCCGCTCAAAACAGCCCACCTGCGCGTTGGCAACGTGCCACGGCAGGTGGACTCCGCGACCATGGGGCTACAACGCGCTGCCCAGGCAGCGTGACACGTTGCCAACGCGGCAAGGTGCTGCCTGGGCCGATTTCGGGTGATTTTCTAGAGAGCCTCCGCGTCCGTAGCGTGTCACGGAGGCCGTGCTCCGCGATGCACTCCGTGACACGTTGCTTGTTAATCCGGGAAAGATTCCTACTAATATAAATAGCACACTTAGGTTTATTTTTCATAAGGAAGACTTGGTGGAGCAAGGAACGTGGGTTAGGAGCAGTTGAGGGACGAAAAAGCTAAGGGTTTTTCTCTCTTTCTTTCTTCTTTCAATCAATTGTACGTATGATTTACACTCATTTGAGGATGATCAATACACAAATGAGTGACTAATTCTCTTCCTTGCTAAGGTTTTGAACATGTGTATTGAATTTTGATTGTGAATTATGTGGTTTTTCATCTTCTTCTTTCATGTTGTTCTATTAATTCTTGTTCTTACTGCATTAGTGTGTCGCCAACATTAATGTACATCTAAAAAGTCCAATTTCACTCGAGAGAGCAAGAAATTGGAAAGTTGTGAATTAATAGGGTATTGTTCTTAACTTGATTTGGGAAAATTGGGTTTTGATGTGCTTTCCTGATAGAAATATACTTGAAAGCCGTATTAGTCAATTTAGGAACCGGAATTGTATTGCTAGGTCATAAATTGCATTTGATCACAGAAATGTAGACGAATGGTTTATGATTCTAAAGTGAGATTAAATACGAGAGTTTTAATCTCTAGGCTAATGTTCTTGGCTAGCAACATGAAGAGAAGAATAACCGAATTATGATTACTATCGAATTCATTACTTGTTCTTAACCTTGGCATGCTCTTATCCATAGTTTCAATTCAAGTAAATATTTGTTAATAGTTTTAGTATATAGTTTATAAACAAAATTATTTAACTTTTGGTTACATTGTTGTCAACATAATTAGAAGTAAACTAGAATATAGTATACTTAAGCAATTTTACTTATCCAGAGTCTCCTTGGATCGATACTTGGCTTACTTAGCCACTTTATTACTTGTTTGACCACGTGCACTTGCGTGTCGGTTTTTAACCCCTACCAAAGCACCGAGCAAGTTTTTGGCGCCGTTGCCGGGGAGACTTGGCAATTGGTGAAATTGTTTTAAGTATAAATTTACTGTATTTTTGTTTTATTTTCTTAAGTGTTGACAACTTGGTCTAGTGTTTGTTTTAATTCTTCTTTATTTTATTTTATTTTTCTGCTTCTTCGTACACCCTTATTGACATGACATCGTAGAATATAAATGGTTTCAATGGTGGATACTCATATTTTAGTGAATCTTGTCTGAACTGTGGAGGACCCCACTTGTGGCAAAACTATAATACGTGCAATATATGTGGGTGTCAATATGGCCATTGGGGTGATTGTCCAAAGGCATATTCCCCTCCCCCAAGCCCCTACTATGATCCGTCTGTTGTTTTTTCTGAATATAGGCATGCTGAAAATGAGGACTTGGGACGCCAAGCTCGAATAGAAGACATGTTGAAACAACTCTTGGAGCAATCAGAAGCAATGAAGGAGGCGATGGCAGTATTGAGAAATCAGCAAGAAGAGAATGCAGAGGCTCTAGAAAGGATGACCATCAAATTCACGGAGATGATCGCTGAAGCTGAAGTGTGTGATAAATCACAGACAACAGTTTTAGCCGATATTCAAGAGGAACTACAAGAAGACGACAAGGGTGAATTTTTGGATGAAGCCCAACAATTCGAATCTCTTGAGTGTCTCCGTGATGGGCTCACACTTATGGAAAATCCATTCTTGGAAGAAGAGTTAGCGTATCCCCCAGTCGACTTTAATGGTGAGATAGATGTCGATGTCGAGAAGGTATATACAAGTAAGGAGGTCAAGCAAAATGCAGTTTCAGAGTTGAGGTGTATTGGACCACACTCTACGCATTTTTCAACATTAAATTTGGTTGACAACATAGAAATAGAGTCTTCCAAGTTTGTAGAGAAATGTCTAGAGGAGGACCAAGCACCATATATTTTGAAATTTTCTAACTCAGAAAGACAAAATGACTTCGCTTACTTAAGGACCAATAAATGCAAAAGGCAACATCTACTATTTGGTCCTTACAATTTTTCACCACCACCCCTGGAGCATAAGAGGAAATTAGAGAAGAAATTAGGGGTGAGATTCATATCCTCAAGGTGGAGGAAAAAGTGGTGAAACTTGGTACATCGTGCCGCGACGTAAAATTAGGCACTGCTTGGGAGGCAACCCAAGGGTACCATGGGTACCATTTTAATTTCTTGCATTTATGTTTATTTTATTTATTTTTCATCTTGTGTTGTTTTGGTGGAAAGTTAAGCATAGATAGAGGGGAAGTCTGAGTACCCGTGGAGGAGGAAGCTAACAAGCATGGAAAAGAAAAAGTGTGGGGTCGAACACCCACTTGTCCATAGTTGAAGAAAACCATGCTGTCAGCTAGGCCTAAAGGCCTCAGGGAGTATTTCTCACCCTTTGTAACCTTTAGTTTGATGCTATGCGGACATAGCATGATTTAAGTGTGGGGTGAGGGAAAATTCAAAATTTTTGTGCTTAATGATTTTTGGTGAATGTAATGCTTGTACAAAAGTTGGTGAGAAATTTGAAAATTTGAAAAATTTGAAAAATTTTTGTGAATTAAGCATGACTTCATCACCCGTTGGTTTTTCTTTTCGGTTCTTTTCCGACGGGGGGTATTTGAACCGAAGAATAATTTTTTTTTCTTTTCTTTTTTGTTTCTTTCCTTGGTCTGTATATAAAGTTTTTTTAGTCATAGCTAGGGACTGTTTCCGACGATGGATGGATGACGACCGTCTTGAGGAAAATTAGTCGATAGGTTTTGGGTTTTTGAAACCATAACTAATTGGTGCTTGATGTTCTTTTTATGTGCTATACATGGTTGTAGGATGCAAGTATGTTCAGTATGAAGCATGCAATTGTATAACTTTGTTTGAGACACTTAGGCTCTTGAATTTGACTCAATATGATGGAAGCTTAATTCTGAATTCTTGTGATTAGCTGAGTAAGAGTCTACTGATTGTGTCTTGATTTGAGCATGTGCCATGAGTGTACGGTTTTTGAGTATTCCGTGTTATTGTGGATTGTCTAGAACTTGCCTGGTGTGTATATAAAACGAAATGAAGGATGTGAATTGTAGGAGATGATTTAGGCATTTCTTTGAATGAACCAACTTTTTATCCCTCATTATACCTACCTTGAAAAATTAATCCTAGTTAACCCCATTGAGCCTTGAGCCTATTCTTTGACAGTTGCAACATAAGCTTAATCCTTTTTCTTTCATTAGCCTTGAAATTGAACCAAAACTCCTAAGCGCTTAAAGGAATAATCTGAAAGGGTAAAGGAGTGAGAAGAATGGAAAAGAAGGAAAAATAGCAAGTTGTAAATAGTTGAGAAAAGGAAAAAGGTGCATTTGTGTGAAAATGGTTGGTTATTAGTAGGGAGTAAGAAAAGGAATGAATGAAACATATTGCTTAAGTACTCCTTACTAATAAGCTAAAAGTGTCGAAAGAAATGGGGGAACAAAAGAGGAAAAAGAAAACTAAAAGGAGAAAAAAGGTGAAGTGAGGGAAGGGAAGTTTGTAATGAAGGCGTGATGTATTAAAAGCGCTTAGGAAAGATAGTCACTATTACTGATCATAATAGTACCTACCCGCACCTGAGTTACATTACAACCTAAAAAGTCCTACTTGATCTTACATTCACACATCCTTATATTAGTGGAATAAAACACTAAGGGCAAGCTTATGGGTCATTACATAATGCATGTGAATTCTTTGTGAGAGTGAGCGTAATTCTATTCATGTACCCACACATGTTGTGATGTAAAAAATTGTTTTTGCGTGTGATTAGGTAACTCTCTTTCCATGAGGGGCACATGTTGAAAGAAGGATATATTTCATGTGGGATTTCTTAATCAGATGATTTGCATGAGTTTGCTAAAATTGAGAGTCGATTCTTGAGGTTAAGAAGTCTTAACATGGTTGTACTTCATTTCAATGATCAAATCAGGCATGCTCTATTTTTAGCTTGTATCTTACGTAATCATTATAGCCATATCCTGAATTATCTTGCTAAATTAGTTATGTAGGAGTCTCCATTTGCATGATATGTAAAAGGTTGTTCGAGGACGAACAAGGCTTTAAGTGTGGGGTTGTGATCACGGGCAAAAATATATGCCCGAGATACTCTTTATTACTTCAATTAGTCTTGTTTATCTAAGTTATTGTATACATTTTCATGTAATTTTATATAATGTGGAGATATGTGCTAACCAACATGATTAGCCTTTGTTTTGTAGGTTTTGATGATGTTTGAGTAACTAATCCATGAGTTGGTGAAGTAGAAGCTTGGAAACGGAATTAACACGCGAACGTCGGCAAGGAAGAGGCACAAAACAGCCCACCGGCGCGTCGACAAGGTGCCACGGCAGGCAGGCCGCTCAAAACAGCCCACCTGCGCGTTGGCAACGTGCCACGGCAGGTGGACTCCGCGACCATGGGGCTACAACACGCTGCCCAGGCAGCGTGACACGTTGCCAACGCGGCAAGGTGCTGCCTGGGCCGATTTCGGGTGATTTTCCAGAGAGCCTCCGCATCCGTAGCGTGTCACGGAGGCCGTGCTCCTCGATGCACTCTGTGACACGTTGCTTGTTAATCCGGGAAAGATTCCTACTAATATAAATAGCACACTTAGGTTTATTTTTCATAAGGAAGACTTGGTGGAGCAAGGAACGTGGGTTAGGAGCAGTTGAGGGACGAAAAAGCTAAGGGTTTTTCTCTCTTTCTTTCTTCTTTCAATCAATTGTACGTATGATTTACACTCATTTGAGGATGATCAATCCACAAATGAGTGGCTAATTCTCTTCCTTGCTAAGGTTTTGAACATGTGTATTGAATTTTGATTGTGAATTATATGGTTTTTCATCTTCTTCTTTCATGTTGTTCTATTAATTCTTGTTCTTACTGCATTAGTGTGTGGCCAACATTAATGTACATCTAAAAAGTCCAATTTCACTCGAGAGAGCAAGAAATTGGAAAGTTGTGAATTAATAGGGTATTGTTCTTAACTTGATTTGGGAAAATTGGGTTTTGATGTGCTTTCCTGATAGAAATATACTTGAACGCCGTATTAGTCAATTTAGGAACCGGAATTGTATTGCTAGGTCATAAATTGCATTTGATCACAGAAATATAGACGAATGGTTTATGATTCTAAAGTGAGATTAAATACGAGAGTTTTAATCTCTAGGCTAATGTTCTTGGCTAGCAACATGAAGAGAAGAATAACCGAATTATGATTACTATCGAATTCATTACTTGTTCTTAACCTTGGCATGCTCTTATCCATAGTTTCAATTCAAGTAAATATTTGTTAATAGTTTTAGTATATAGTTTATAAACAAAATTATTTAACTTTTGGTTACATTGTTGTCAACATAATTAGAAGTAAACTAGAATATAGTATACTTAAGCAATTTTACTTATCCAGAGTCTCCTTGGATCGATACTTGGCTTACTTAGCCACTTTATTACTTGTTTGACCACGTGCACTTGCGTGTCGGTTTTTAACCCCTACCAAAGCACCGAGCATCAGCCCCATCCCTACCCTTGACTAGTCTCCCATCTAGACATCGAGGTGGTCAGAGAGGTAGAGCAACATGCTCTAGGGGTCGGGGGTATGTCAGGAGAGCGCACTTTGCCCGCTTGCAGATAGTGTGGTAGGAACCACCAAAGAGAGTGCTTAGTTGGATTAGTTGTTTTCTTTCAGTGTGGTAGGTCTGGACATATGTGTAGGGATCGTCCTTTGACTAGACTGGGTAACAGTAGAGGCCGTGCCCTAGCCACCACTTCAGCAGCTCGCCCACCTCAGCTAGGCGCATCTCCTAGTGCAGGTGGCGACCAATGTTGGAACAGGTTCAATGCACTTTCATCTCGTCAGGAGCAGGGGTGCTCGCCAGAAATACTCACAGGTATATCATGAGCATTTCATGTTCATCCTCACATGATGTTAGGCGCAGGAGCTGCAATGTAAAGTATAAAAACCCTTTTTAACCTTCTAGTAAGAGACTTTCCTGGTAGATGGTGTAAAATGTTAATAAGCATGAAGTCTTCAATGATAGCTTTAGAGATGAAGGGGGAGTCAGGATCTAGTGATGTTAGCCTAGCCTTAAGAAAGGATCCAAGAGCCTTAGAAAGATGGCTTTAAACTAAGGGGGAGATGGTAAATGAAGGGCCAAATCGAGTCTTGAGTTTTTCTGTTAAGGAAGTTCTAGAAATAGTATCCAGGGATGTTGACACTTTCATATTCAGATGTTTTCCCTTACGTTTTGATCGGCATTATGCTATACTCATGCTTATTTTCAGATTCTAGAATAATAGGTAATCGCTTCAATCAGCGATCTTAGTGTTACTCCATGACTCCATAAAAATAAGCTTCATGTCAAGAAACTTATTATATATGTAAACTCATGTCTATCAGCATGCTCAGCTCTATAAACTCAGTCCTTAAGATTTGCCTTGTTGGCTCATAAGATCGTGCTATATCTAGTATATGCCCAGCTTAGATTAATTGAATGATTTGTGCTTACGGTTTCTACTCTAAGCCCCATGTATGTTCCTTATGATGGAAATGATGGTTACAGCGGGTACATTTAGGATAAATCCCTATTCATGCCATAGGTGAAAGTTTATAAAGAATAGTTATTATCCATGCTTGGAAAATAGGGGAATCTTTAATGTCGTTAGCTACAAGGAGCCATGGGGTAATCATAAGTGATAGGCTTGAATAAGGTGGTGATGTACAGGTTGCCAGAGGTGTGGTCGTACTAGGCTCGAACAAGATTGAGGTATGTGATAGGGTATCAATATTCCTTTTTAGAAGTGGAAAGAGGTAAATATATGGGTTACATCACAAGGTCACCTCGGACACGCCGACAACATGATTTTATATGGGTAATAGTGAATTGGATAACCAAATCAACACAAGGACAACGCTAGACTGTACATTCAGGAATTTTTTTGGTTGCATGGCGTTCCTTTGTCCATCTCAAATAGGGGTACTTAGTTCACCTCTCAATTTTAAGGATCAATTCAGAAGGGTCATGGTACTCTGATAAAGCTTAGCATAATTTTTCACATGCGGATAGATGGTCAGGCCAAGCGGACCATTCAAACTCTTGAGGATACATGAGTAGGTGCGATTGATCCCAGGGGTAGTTCGGATACTCACTTACCTCTTATCGAGTTTGCCTACAATACCAGTTATCACTCAAGTATTCAAATGACAGTATTTGAGACTCTTTACGAGCGGGGTTGTAGACTACCTATTGGATGATGTGAGGATGGTGAGGCTAAGTTAATAGGGCCAGAATCGTTCATGAGGATATGGAGAAAGTTTAGCTTATTAGAGGTAGACTGAAAATGGCTTGGAGTTGGCAGAAATCTTATGCAGATGTGAGGAGGAGAGAACTTGAGGTTGAGATTGACGATTGGGTGTTCCTAGAGGTGTCTCCCATAAAGGGAGTGATAAGGTTTAAAAAGAAAGGAAAACTTATTCCCCTCTATATTGGGCCATACAGGATTGGGAGACGTGTTGGCAAGGTGGCCTATGAGTTGGATCTACCCACGGAGTTAGCTTTGGTGCATTCAATGTTCTATGTGTCCTTGTTGAAAAAGTGCATCGATGATCTGTCTCTGGCGGTTTTGATAGAGAACATGGGAGTGAAGGATAGCCTTACCTATGAGGAGGTACAAGTTGAGATCCTCGATCATCAGGTTCGTAATTGAGGAATAAGGAGGGGTTTCATTAATGGTTTTATGGAGAAATTAGTTCATCTAGGGTGCTGCGTGAGAGGTCGAAGCAGATATGATGGCTAAATACCCACATCTTTTCCTTACCCCAACTTAGTTCCAGCTGGAGGTATAAATTTCATCCTTAGAACTCTATTAAGTTTCATCTCAAGTTCATGCATAACAATTCCATTCATGTCTTAGCATGTATGTATGTTTAATGAATCTAGTCCAATCATGTGTATCAGTCCGGAGTCAGTCACTCCGTCAGTTTTTAGCTTCAGATGTTTAGTATTTAGGATTTCAATTCTTTTCCCAGTTCTTTAGTATTCTTAACCCACTTTCAAGGAGGAATACTCCTAAAGGGGAGATATTGTAATACCCTGAAAGTCCCTAAGACTAGACTTGAGATTTGAAATGTGATCAGCAGAAAAGTTGGGAAAATTTCCTCAGGACGACTCAACCTACAAGTCATAGGTTGGTAGTACGGGTCATAGGAATACCTGCAATTCAGAGTAGAGATTTTGGTTCCCCAAACCACAAGTCCCCACTACAAGTCGTAGTATGTGGGTATGACCCGTGGTCAAGAGTCGTAGCTTGCCTATGGGTTTTCAAGTGTTGGTTGTACAAGTCATGGCACGACTCGTAGCAGGGAATTATGGGTAGTAGTATGCATCCATGAAAATATTCAGAGAGTTGGAGAAAAAGGGCTCGTTAGTCATGGAAGGAAACCACGAGCTATAGGTATGTGGTACAACTCATGGTATGAGTCATAATATGATGGTACAAATCGTTGTTTCAATCATGACTTGATATATTGTAATGCCTCAGACTTTCAGGCTAAGTTTGGAACACTTTTAGGTATATAGATAGGCATAGCCTCAGAATTTCAAGCTAAGTTTAGAACCCTTCTAGGTATGTGATAGGGCTGAACCCGATGAATTTTATGGGAACTACGTGTTAGATGAATTCTTAAGTGCGAGAAGTGCATTGGATACAAACTAATGTTATAAGGAACCTCTAGCATAAAGTTGAGTTGAGAGCCTTCGTACTGATTAGGTTTTCATATCAGTCCTTACAAGGGTCAACTTCAAGCGACCATAGATTCCATATTACAAGGTGTTTTGGGTGATTAAACATATCAAATGGAATCCCTTTAAGTTTCTGTACAATGCATCTAACCTATGCTTCTAACTCCTAAATAACATCGTTATGGTCTTCCTTTAGGTTAGATTAAAGGGTTTAACATAACCTAAATCCTCACTCTCTTCAAACATCCGTAGATTAGATTTTCTCTCAAGAAAGAGCTAGGGTTCATCACCTCCAACTTCTCAATTCCTCTTGGATCTTCAAGAGAAGTCAAAAGATCATCAATCCAGGCATGAATGGTTATGAATGGAGGAAATCCTTTCATCGTCATGCCCTTTTCAAGTTGAATTCATGATTCTCACTTCCCATGCCTTAATTTTCGAAATTTTAGGATCAAGCTTATTATGGATGAAATCTTTCATGTTCTTCCATGATATCAGTTCCCTCAAGATTCAACTTCTATAATTATGATTATGAATGCATGTTCTTTAACAAATCCATGATCACCGAATTCCCCAAATTCCTATATTCAAAATCTTCTAGGTAATTTGGGTTGGGTTAAGCAATTCCTTCATAATTCTCTTATGTTTATAGTTGAATTGATTAAGTTATGATTTCCATGATTTGGGTTCGATAATTCTTAAAGTCTTCATGAAACTATGATTCAATTTGATTCAAACATGATTAGGGCTAAATTCTTTTTTATGAAATTCTATGATTTCCATTATGATTTGGATTCTCCTAAGTCCTAATTTGTGGTTTAAGATTTATGACATGATTTCCTACAAGTACTCTTCATCAATTTATGAATTTCAAGTATGTTAATCTTCTCAAGTATGTATATTCTTTTATGATCTTTAATGTTTGTGATTTGGCTGACTCAAGGACCCTTATTTCATGGTGACTTTATATATTACAAGCATATTCATGCTTATTACGATTTTAAATAGCCCATGACCTTCATGTATGATTTTATGATAATTGTATGAACCCCTCATGTGCATATTTTTGGGAGTAGTGTCTAGCACCGAGTAGTCCCAACATTCAGGTAAACTCCGAGGTCTCAGTACTACGTGCCACTGTAGGCGTATATTCATGGACTCTAGGTAGGTCCCATTAGTGATATCACGCTAGTTACATTCCTTTCCTGGCATGCTTGGGACGTCTCTGCCCACTTGAGTGAGATAATTGGAGCATCATATAAGCTCTTTCATAATGGTGTCAATTAAGATGAGTCCTCCCATTATTTCTTATGTTTTACGCATGATCATGTTTACGATACTTGGCTCAAGTTATGATTTACAAGGTTTCTCTTATGATTACGATTATGACTAGTTTATGAATAGTTTTGAAAACCTTGAGTCGTCATGTTTACGTTATGATTATTATTTCATGTTTTAAACTGTCCTACTCTTACAAACTCTTATGTATTTTAATTGTCCATTTTACTAACCCCGCATACTCAGTACATTCCAAGTATTGGCCACATACTCTATGCTATATTGTTTCATGATATAGATTCAGGTACTCAGACTCAGCCCCACGGTTAGATACGTTCTAGACTTGATCAGCGAGCAGTGGTGAGTCCTCATCTCCCAAGGACTAGAGTTATCTACTTCATTTTAGTTTCTTTTATCTTGTTTTAGTTTTCAGATTTTGGAGTTAGTTGGGAGCTTGTCCCAACAGCTCATCAGTAGTAGAGGCTTTCAGACATAGAGTTAGTACATTCAACAGTCTTTTTGACTTGTGGAAAGATGGCCCGTCGTTCAAACTGTCGTTTAGGGACTCTTTCAACTCATTTTCTAGAATCATTGGGTGGACTTGGACAATGGATCATGTGGATTTTTTATCAGAAAGACGGTCTGTCCATTGTCTCATTCTTTGGACAGTTTCTGGCTTTAACACCTCTCATCTTCATTTTACTTGGGTTCCAAAAACATAGCATAATGAGGTTAGTTTCCACTTAATTTAACTCCTAAAGACATGCAAGATTCTATAAAATGAAGCAATGATGTGTCGCTGATTCTCGACATATCAATGATGTACGTAAAAGTTTATAAGTGCTTAAATATAAAGGGAGACATAAGGGAAAGCAACAACACAGCCAAAAGAGTAGAAGAAACAAAGAAAGTGCATATATGGAGTTAAATGTTGCCTTAAAAGTGCTTAAGGAGGTTAGTCACTATTTTGAAATAATTCCTACCCGTCCCTTAGCCGACATTACAACTTGAGAAGTCGTAATTGATCTAATGTTTAGATCACTTTTGTTAATAGAGTATGAATGTTATACCCTGGGAGCTCAAAGATCAGACCCGGGAGTTGAAATAGGAAAATTGTGAAATTTATGTTGCAGGAACCGGACGAGTCGTTGGACAACTCGTGAGGATATCTTACGAGTCATCAGGTGGCTCAAGGGGAGGCCTGGGGGAAATAAAGGATTGAGGCCCCCACGAGTAAGGTAGCAACTCGTGATCAGCCACCACGAGTCATCATGTCAATTATGGGGTGGTGCAGGAAAATAGATGAAGGAGCTGACCAGTGTACCCAATGGAAGGGACCCCACGAGTTGTGGTCTGTCTCAATGACTCGTGAGGTGAGTCGTGATCAAGCAAGGTGAATCCCGTTTGATGCTAAGGAAGAGTACAAGATGGGAGGTGGCAACGAGTCGCGATCAGTGGCAACGAGTCGTTAAGTCAGCCGTTGCGAGCCCTAAAGGACCAGTTAATCAGTGCACCCGACGAGCGGCATAATGAGTCATTTGGGCCAGTGACGATTCGTCAGGCCGTCCGTTAGGACCACCTGGTAGTGTTTTCCTTCGAATTCAGTAAGGGTCTTTTCGTAATTCCTAAGTTCATAAGACCTATACTACGTTGTTTAAGACTCGTTTTACAGGGTTTTAAGAGGGGAAAACCTATTCTAAGCTAGTTAATTCCATGCATGCAAACTTGAGAGCTTGAAGGGAGGATTTAGAGAAAGTTTTGAAGGTTCCCATTGGAATCTCATCTTGGGAAATTAGAGAAGTGGTAAAATCATCCCTCCCAGGAATGTAAGGTTATGAGTGGGTGCTTCCTTCCACATCCATGCCCAATTTTCTATCAAAATGTGATGAATTGTCTATGATCAAGTATGGGGTTTTACCCAATTGCATGATTCTTCAATCTTTATGCATGGGTACGATTAGATTGTGTTCATATTAATGAATTATGAAGCTTAGGCGGATTCTAAATTGTTTTTCCTTATAAAAATTATTTTTCAAGTTTTGAATCTAAAATGCCCATGGATGATGAGTTCATAGAAGAAGTGATTTAAGACAAATGTGTGTGAAGATGATGAGGTTGATGATGAAAATCATGTTTCTAACTACCCATGATTATGTTGTTGTGTTCAAAATAAATTGATTAGATCCAAGTATGACAAAGATTTGGGTGATGCCCACATGATGATTTAAAGTGATTATTTTCTAGACATAAGCTTACCACATTATTTGAAGTAAAATTCCCCAATATTTATTATAAATTCTAGCTTGTGGTATGTTGAGTAAATATTTCTACATGTACCTTACCACATGATTTAGAGTAGATGCTCCCACCTATGATTAAGCTTGTGGTATGTTTCGGAATAAAGCCTCCTATATGCATGATCTCATAATTTAGATGCAGAAAGTGTTGAGCTTCATATTCATATGATGTCTAGTTTATGTATGATTTCATTATGAGCTTTGCCAATAGACAATGTTGAGCTTCGTTTCATACGATATTGAGTTATGCATGATTTCATCTTGATCTTCATCAAGGGACGATGTTGAGCTTTGTCAATAGAAAATGTTGAGCTTCTTCAATAGATGATGTTGAGCTTCGTCGTATACGGTGTAGAGCATTGCATATTTTTAGGAGAAGTGTCTAGCATCGAGCGGGTTAAGGGTCGATTACCCTATGCCCCAGAATTACGCGCCAATGTAGGTTGATACTATTATTATTGGGACCTCTCTTGTGAGCTATCCCTGGCCTTATTGGCCCTTCAGCTTGACATCGATATCATGGTATCGTCCATCGCCCTGGCAAGGTTATGGATAACTCTACCCACTTGAGTGTGATAGTTTGGATTACGTAAGCTCTATCGTGGTATGTCGGTTAAGTGACGAGCCTCCTACTATCTAAATCGTTCAGATTGCATATTCATTACTCATGATAATTATCTTATGCATGCATGTTCAAAATACAAGGTTTGACTCATTGTTCAGCTTTTGATATAAATGTTATGTTTCAGCTTTGAAGTCATTCGAGTCATTCATGATGTTACAAAGCTATACATGAACATGTTAGGATAAGAGTACGATTTCAGAATGAATGCATGTAGCCTCCTACTTATACTTAAAAGATTATGATATGTTATAAAATGTTTTAAATGATTTACTTTACTAAAGAGGTTTTACTTACCTTGCATACTCGGTATATTGCACGTACTGACCGCATACTTTCTATGCTACATTGTTTCATGATGTAGGATCCGTTTCCCAGGTTCAGCTCTATTTGTAATCGCTTGTCAGAGTTAGCACTTGTGTGAGTGGTGAGTCCTCATATTTCGAGGACTAGACTTTAAATTTTATGTCATATTTCAGTTTCATGTATTGTGGAGTTAGTTGGGATCTTGTCCCATCAACTCATCTAGACTAGAGGCTCTCGAAGTTATGTATGTATAGCTTCGGATATTATTCTAATGTGTCGTTGTATGAGACTTTCGCCAAGTTATAATTATGTTTCTCTTCATGTTTAATGAATGAGTTAGTTGAATGCTTATTTCATGGGTCGACTTTGGGTCTCTCGGGGTCCCTTGTCCCATGTCTAGGATCCGGGTCTACGCTCGGGCTGTGACAATGACACTAAGGGCAAGCTTTTGGCACTTGTATGCATGAGAAATTTCTTGATAAGAGTGAGGGAAATTTTCCTTCTATCTATATTCCCTAATAGTTGCATTGACTATTACACCATGTTTGATAGGGGAATCTCTTGTGAGCAGTGAAAGTAGATGATAAATTGATGAGTTAATTGATGTTTTCACTTGATAGCTTTATCTTATTTGCCCTGTATTATACATAATTCCGTTTTTGAGGCTATATTTTCTTGGTAGAAGTGTCATGGTGTTGATAGATGATAACTTATAATTTGAATGAGAGGTTAGCTATGTTCAAAAATGTATTGGTGATCTAGGATGAGTAGACCTGTTCGAATTGGCATGGTATGATGCATAATCTGTTTGTGGTGTATACGAGTTTGTTCGAGGATGAACATATGTTAAAGTCTGAGGTGGAGATGTGAGGCATATTTATACATTTATAGACTGTATTTCACCCACATTACCTTGTTTTAAGAGAAAAGAAGCTAAATACACCTAACTATTTCTCATAATTGAATTATTAAACTAATGGAAGTGTTATGCGGAACTTACAGGTAAAAACTCCAAGAAAGTAACTAAGTATGAAGAAATTTGATGTCCCTTGTGGAACAAGGTGCAAAGAAATCACACATCTCTCTATCAAATTCGATGGGAGAGCATGGAACTAGAATGAAGAGGAAAAATCGATCAAGTGTGAAAAATAGATGAGACCTCGCGGAGCAAGGCTGAGAGCTAGCCTAGAGTCTCACCCTGAAGCTCGAATCGTGAGGTGGACTACATAAATAAGGGAGCTGATCAGCAAAGTATGAAAAGCACTGAGGCCATGTGGAGTGCCCAGAGTGAGGCCGCATCTCGCTTTGGAGCTCGCCCACAAGCAGGGGACGCCACTTGAATTTTTGGTTAAAAACCCATTCGTTTTTAGCTAGACTTTTTAAGTCATGTCCACTTAGTATAAAATGGAGCCTTAGTCATTTTCGAGAGGGAATTGATATTTTGAATAGCAGAAAGACAAGAGCAGAGCTTCTCAAACTAGCATTACTCTCTTTTCTTCATTTTTCTTTTCCGGTTATGGATTTGAACATAATTAAACATATTTATAATCTGAACATGTGTGGATAAACGACCCTTATTCCTGGGTTATGACCTAAGCATGATTGTTTGTGTATAAACTTGAGTTGATTATGCATACTTTATCATTAGAGATTATTTAATTTATTCTATATTTACTATCTTACTAATTCGCGACCAATAGGGTAAACTTATATTCTCTACAGATCTCAAAAGAGGAACGTTAAGATAGAACGAGAGTCAATTAAAGCAAAATCCTTCCTGAGAGAAAGAATTTGCTATTAGAATAGAGATATATCTAGTTCTCCCTACTTAGTTCATAAAAACATAAGTATAAATGTGTTCTTATTATAAGCATATCATAGAGATATAGTTATGTGAATAATTCAAGCAGAGGGTTAGAGGCTCGAGAGAGTCATAACTATAGTATTAACTCCATGAATTAGCATCTACGTATAATGTTTACATATTAATGAAAGTGTAACCATAAGCATGAATGCATGAAAGTGTCTTTACCCTGGAATTCCTCACTGCTATATTCAAGCAATTATCTATCATATATTTAATTAATTTTAGTTTCAAAAACCACAAATAATTTCTCGGGAAAACACTTGTTAATTAGATAATAGTAGTTTATCTTGGTCTTTGTCGACTACGAGTCCATGTGGCTTCGATATCCGATTTTTTCAAATCACCATATTATTTGCACGAGCACGTACACTTGTGTGTGCTCTGAACCGACAACAATAGTACCATTGTAAAAAACTACAAATAGTAGCTCTCATTTCTTGTAATACACATGAATGAATGGAGAAATACATTATTATTATTAGAATTTTAGCTATCATCCACTCGCATTATCTTCCTGGCTACTTATCCGATTCATCGATTTCGAATAGTCTTCGAGGTTCTAAGAAGTCATGACATTCAATATTGGATAGCTTCGGAGAACATTAATTTTTAAATATATTTACTTACCTTATTTATTAGTACCGTCTAATTACTTTAATAATTGTTACCTATACTCACAACACGAATTCGTGAGTTGGTCAATATTATATGTCCTTGACCTTACTATAAATTTAGTTGTACCAATTTCATTTGGTCGACAATAATATTACTAAAAGTTGACTAAGACAACCGTCATTGAGAAATGAAATTAAGACTAAGCTAGGGCAAAATTTCTTTTGCCGTTATGTTCATTATGTTTCCAATAAATTGCGCCCGAAATGGAGAAAGAGGAACGAGGCAAAATTAGCTCAACACCAGAACAAGAAAGACAATATAATTGAGTATAAACTATCTCATCTAATTTAACTAACTAGGGTAATAGAAATTACATGAGGCAGTCATGTCACAATTTGACATTCAAAAATATTACTTTTACTTGCGTAAGGCACAAGCAACTTCCATTGTCTACTCGATATCCTTTACAGCATCCTGCATTTGGTTAAAGTTACAACCTAGCCATAAGTAGTATTTCCATAAAGAAAATACAAATGTGTACATCTTATGAAATCTGGTAAAAAGAATATGATGGGTGAGTTACCTTAGCGAGATGTGTTACATAAGCTACAGTGACTGTTGTAAGCAATAAACCTATACCGAGGGTCAATAGCTGGCCACTATTTGCTCCTCCTAAACCAATTCCACTTCTTCTTGCTGAGAAAAACAAGAAAACAAGGACACTTCGTAGGTTAGCAAGTTGCCAAGGAACCACCATATTCAAAAAACTAGAATAGATGAGGTGATGTGTTCAGTCATTAAATTAGCAGGGGAAGAGGGGGTTGTTTGCAAATAAAAACCCAGCTTTTGGACTCAATCGCCAGAAATTCCTTATTTTCACTTTCTTTTTACATTAGAGAACTTTCCTGGATTCAACAAAGCAGTTGTTTCTTGACTATTCAACTGATATATCTAACTCACATGAAAGAAACATAAATACAATTCTAGTCTACTGAACCTTACAACCTTGTAGTATATCACTCAACCTAGACTAAGCTTAATGCATAGATTCACAAATTCTTAAAGTTGGTTTTAAGAAGATAAAGTGTTCTGAGTTTCTACAATTCATTATGAGTAAAATGGTCCCCCAATAATTGGGAGAGGATAGAAGACATCAGCTTCATCAAGGAACAAACATCACATCCTCAACCAAAACAGAATGGCAGTATGTTTCTTAATAGCTTTGGACCAAAAGGTACCTATGGACATCAAACATTCTACAAGAAGACAGATCCTGAAAAATAATGTAACAGTAAAAATAGGAGGATAGCATCACTTAATCCTTGGTTTACTTTCTGGCCAATATTTTTAGCCAAAAGACACAATGTAAATTAGGTTTACATGGCCTAATTGTCTCTGAACTGAAATAATAGAACTAAAACAATTGGCCAACATGGAAAAGAGAAAATGTTTACAAAGAAAAGGGGCGAGAAAAACAAGAGGAGAAGCACTCACAACAATTGCCCGACCAAATGCACCTGCACTCACATAAGCCCATGATCAAGGAAGCATTCCTAGCCAACTGCATACAAAAGATAAGAAGAATCAATTTGAAGAGCACTAGACAAGTCCTAGTAGACAAATTACTGTTTCTAAGTGACAAATATCTCAAATGAATTTAACACGTCGGGTGGCTTTTGAATAGTCAATGGTATTCAATAGTAGAAAGAAATTAGTGCTTTGTGAAAAGTAGTTAAAATTGATCTACAAGTAATATGCCAACTGTTTGGTATGCTAATTTTTTAAAGTGGTTTACTAGCCTAATTTACAAAACTCAACTTAAATATAACTTATAAAATAACAACATACCCAGTGAAATCTCACAAGTGAGTTATGGAGATATTAGAGTATAGCAGACCTTACCCCCTACCTCGTAAAGGTAGAGAGGTTGTTTCTAAAAGATCCTTGGCTCAAGTAACACTTATCAAGGAAGATTTAAAAGGAGAAGACAGAAGTAATGAAGACATTTCAAATAATAGAGGAAGCCTTCTAAAGCATTCAGAGAAAAGGAACAGTAACCACAACATAATAAGATGATAGTTGAAGCACAATAAACATGTAGTAGCAAAAATCGAGGGACCAAAAACTATGAGAATGGTGCTAATACTACTGGTATGCAAGGAGAAACCTTTCTCGCTGGACAACAAGGTGACAGTCAACTACCATACTAACCTACTACGCTAATTCAGGACCTCCATAAGTTCCTATCAAAGGCCATGTCCTCAGTAAGAGAGAGATGCGCCATGTCCTGTCGAATCTCCTCTCCCTAATAATTTTTCGGCCTACCTCTAAAGCTCTCCACAACAAACCTCTCACACTTCCTCACTAGGGCATCTGCATCTCTTCTCTTAACATGCCCAAACCATCTATCTATCTTCCCTCATCTTGTCTACCATGAAAGCCACCCCCCTTCCCCAATAGCTTCATTCCTAATCTTTTGTCTCCTAATTTACCCACATATTCACCTCAGTGTCCTCATTTCCGCTACTCCTATCTTTTGAACATGGGAGTTATTAATTGGCCAACACTTCACCCCATACAACATAAAGCCTGTTTGGATGGGATTATAACTTTTGGCTTATTTTTGTTATTTTATCTTTAATATAAGTGTTCAAAAGCACTTTTTTATTTTGCCCAAACACTAAAAAACTGCTTAAAAGTTATTTTTACTCAAAGAACCTAACATAAGTCAATTTAAATAGGCTCATAATTGGCCAAACCACCACTCTATAAAACATACCTTTAAGCTTTGGAGGTACATTCTTATCATACAAGATTGCGGAGGCGAGCCTCCAATTTTCCAACCCTACACCAACACGGTATGTGACATCATCATCAGCCTCCCTAATTTCTTAAATAAAGGTTTTTACTTTAATTTTATATAGGAAAACCTCGACTACTTTGGGACCTCAAACACAGTTGTTGATTGATTGAATTTGATGGAAGGAAAACTGCTTTTTGAATTGGTGCCTTAATGTTTAGGAACAAAAGGTACCGCAGAAAATCCAAAAGTAGACTTCTTCCTAAAGCACCCATGGATATTGTCATATATATCTAGGATTCTTATATCTCTGTAAACAAATATATGTAAAGCTGTTCTTGATTTAATGAGCCATTATCAAAACATTCTCATAAGGGATGTGGGCAAATAAAAAATTGTAATCTTACTAGCAATTATTGTTGACCTCATATTCAATTACATATCTTGAAGAACAGTTTCGACTATTTTATACGTCCTGTTTGGAATTTAATTGTAAATTGATGCGTCACATTGTTGTTAGTATGGAGAAAAATACATTAAAATTAGGAAAAATTAGTAGAAATCATAAACACCTGAATAATTTCCGCTTACAAGGTCTTTTCTATTTATTTTTTTCTCTCCTTATTTCCTTTTATCCCAATTTATTCGCGTGAAAAATTAAAATTCCATTTCTGTTGGAGAGTATTTGGAGCATTATATATATATATAAGTATTTGGAGCATTATATATATATATATAAGGAGAGATAAGACATAGATAAAGTGATTTAGCACCACTCTATGACCTCTAATATCATTTTTATCTCTCCTTTTTTGATATTTTTCTCTCCATTTCACTATATAATAATAATACAATAATTTACTTTAAAGTATTTTCATTTAAAAAGTCATCTCTATGACTCACACCTTTTCATTTTCATGACTTCTATTCCAATAATGTCCGTTAATCTTCTGTCTTTAACTCACACATTCTCATCTTCATAACTCCTAATTTCATTTAAAAACAGACTGTCTTGTATATATATTACATCGAGATGCCTATAATCCACAAATATTACAGCAACACCTTTGATCTTCAAAATTTCTTGTGGAATTCAAGGTATGTAGGTGTTTCTTTTCTTTTTCTTTTTCATTGTCTTAGACATTGCTCCACACTTTTTAATTTTACATTAACTTTTAATATTAATTCAATTTCTATTCTATGCTTTGTTTTTTCTCCAGAATTCTTATATTCTAGGCGTGTATCATTATTTTATAAATGTTATTTTGTTTGATGTTTGAACTGAATATCATTTTAAATGGGTAATCTCTACTTATTTTTTTTATGATTTTGTTGTTTGTACATATGTCCTCTTGTGTTTCATGAATGAATGATCAAGAAAACGGCAATAGGAGTAGAATAACTTCTTTTATCATGTTAAATTAAAGTTCCTATATATTTTTGTTTTATATATTGAAGAAAGTAAATATTTCTTTTATTTTGATGTATTGTTTAATGCTTGTTGCATTGTTCAAACTTTAGAGCCAAACTTTGTGATTGATTCTGAGTTACGATATCAAAAAGAGGTTTCTAAGGGAAGATAAATGACCCAACAATGAGAAGTTAGGTGTACGTATTTTATTGGATTTTTCGCTTTTATTTCTTGGATTTCTTTATTTATTATCTTTTTATTTATTATAGGTATCTTAGCTTCAGTCATTATCTATTTCATATTCTTTTATCTCGTTTTCATTATCTGTTTTTTCATATTCTGTTAATTCGTATATGCTATCTTCATCATTTAAGTCATAGTCTATATAATCTATTTGTTTGTATTTTTCATCTTTGATTATTATTTCTACTTCTGATGGAGACAATATTTACTGATTGACAAATCGGGTATGTTTGATCACCCTTTCCATACGTATAGGCAATATTATCTCTCCTCGGGTCATTTAACCAAATATGTTAAAGTTATCCAAGAGCTTTGTCATTGGGATTACCTTATCGACTAGCTTCATTTATTTGAGGACCCGCATATAGACAATATAGGTTGAGCTACCTGGATGAACTAGCACATGTTTGATGTCCTGTGAGTTAACAGCACTTTCGATGCTTAGAACTGAGAAAATAGCATGGAATTAGGTATGTTTATATGGATATGAGGTTCTTTTACTTTATTTTTAGGAAAAATAGGTCTTGGAGAAAAATTGTGCAAAAGATGCATAAAAGTGCAGAAAATCAGCCAAGTACCAATCTCAGTACGAGCCATACCTAGATTGTACAAGTTGTACTAGAACTTGTAGAAAAACTCAGAAGGCTGAAACAATGTGAAGGAAAAGCACGACTCTCAGTATGAGTCATAACTGGAGTCATGGAAAACTTCAAAAAAATTTGCACAAGCAGTTTCTTGGTACGATTGGGATCCACGGATCATAATATCAACCTATGACCCGTACCAGGAGCCATCGGAGCTTCAACGATTCTTAAAGACTTGGCAGAATTCCAGATGCAACAAGCAATTGTGAGGTGTACTACAACACTCGTAGAAAATTTAAGAAGATCTCAAAGTCCTCAGGGCCAAGCCACGGATGGATTGTATGACTCGTAGGACCAAGGTATGAGTCGTACCAGTTGCCAACACTTAGTCAATTTAGCAGTAGCCAAGAAACGTACGAGAGCAAGGTACGACTCGTACAATCCTGTTACAGGTCGTATGGCCAGTCGTAGGACGAGTCGGCGCCAGATATAGAAATTTCCCTGTTAGCTTAGGAAAAGATTTCTAATGTCCGTATAAATACCTTTTTTGTTTTTTTAGTAGGAGAGAGGAGGAGACGTGTGATTACATTGAGAGAATATTTTTAGTTAATTATTTGTAAATTATTCTCAAGTTTTTGAGAGTAATTCTTGAGATTAACACTTGGTTTTCTCAATTGTTCTTGATTTTATTCATCAATATTCAGAGCAAGTTTTCTTTCAATTATTGTTGTAAGTATTTAATTATGTGTTTGTCTATGAATACTAATTACAATATTACAATCATGAGAGGCTAAAACCTCCACAACTAGGGTTGTGGGAACCATGGTGAATTAACGAAATAGGGTTACACAAAGTGATCCAAAACCAATGCTAAAAGCTTGTATTGTATTCTTTTCATCTTTAATCATTTCATAACGGTGCGCAATGTTAGGACTTTCCTAAATTTTTTACTTGCTTGTCCTAGAGAAATAGAGATTAGGATAAGAGAATTACAACAAAGCCTTAATTTTTATGATCATTGTACGACTTGAGTTGCGGTGGCGGGAAAGTTAATTTGGAAAATATTGATAATGGTTATTTTGAAATCACTTATGAGACCTGACCTAATGATTGAGTATAGTCATCCAATAGGGACTAAACAGTCATTTGGATGAACCTTAATTATCAGTTCAGTAAGCATTAGGATTGATCACGTGTGTATACCCGAAGTAGTTATGAATCTATGGGGACACTTACCGTAGTTATTTGCAAATCTTGATAACAACCACAATTGCGATCTTGTTTTATTATTGTTTTTCTTTAAATCCCCCAATTTGGAGATAACTTACCAATAAGTTTAAGTACCGGCATCAATCTAGTTCTTACCTTATTCCTTTTGGGTTTGACCCCAACCTCTTTGTTGGGTTCTTTATTGACAATCGGATGTGTGAGTTTAGCGTTATCAAAAGATGGCCTCATTATCAGGGAATACGACTAAGATTAGATTAATTACTGGTATTTAACTTTTGGTTGTTATTTCCTTAATTATGTTTTCTTTTTGTTTTTGGATACCCACAGGTTGTCACTTGGCGAATTCCAAGTACTCAACGGAGTGAAAATCTCCTGATTCCTTTGGATCTCAAACTTGAAAAGACACTGCAAAGGATGGAAAACCAAGAGCAGAGAGATGCCCATCTTGCTGATAAAGCTAGGCAAGCCGAGCTAGCTCCGCAAGCTATACTTCAGAAAGCTGATGATGCTCGAGATGAGGTTGTCGTCAACGTTGGTTGCCATGGAAGGGGTAACAAAGTACAGAGATATGCCCCTCAATTATTTGATGAGGATGATCCAGACATTGATGAAGTTGAGTTAGTCGGAGCTATTGTACCGCCACCTTTGCCTACTGGGGAAAAAATTTACATCACTAGCACCATGATTCAATTGTTGAACATGAAGGGGGTGTTTAGTGGTCACGCAGCTGATCATGCCAACCTGCACTAAATGAACTTTGTTGGAATATGCAAGGCATATAGGTGTTACACCCCGGGAGCTCAAAGATCAAACCTGGGAATTGAAATGGAGAAATTGTGAAATTCTATTGCAGGCACAGGACGAGTCATTGGACGACCCGTGAGGAGACCCCATGAGTCATCAAGTGGCTCGTGTGGAGGCCTGAGGGAAAAGAAGGACTAAGGTTCTCACGAGTGAGGTAAAAACTCGTGGTCAGCCTCCACAAGTCGTCATGTCAATTGTACGGTGGTGCGAAAGATTAAGTGGAGGAGCTGACCATTGTACTTAACGGAAGGGACCCCACAAGTCGTGGTCTATCCCAATGACTCGTGAGGTGAGTCATGAGTTAGAAGGATGATTTTCATTAATATTAAGGCAGTGTACTTGATAGGAGGTGACCACGAGTCGTGGTCACGGGGAATGAGTTGTTAATTCATCCGTTACGAGCCCCAGTAGGGTAGGTCGTCCAGTATACTGAACGAGCAACCTAACGGATCGTTGGCCCTAGTAACGAGTTGTCAGGTCACCCATTAGGGTCACCTGGCAGTAATTTTCTGCAAATTAGTAAGGGTTTTCTCATAATTTCCTAAGTTCCTAAGACCTATACTACATCGTTTAAGGCTCGTTTTAGTGGGTTTTAAGCAGGGTAAAACCTATCCTAAGCCATTATTCTCATGCATGCAAGTTTGAAGGTTTGAAGAGGAGATTCAAGGCAAAATCTCAAGGTTTCCGTTGGAATCTCATCTTGGGCTATTAGAGGGTGTTGGAATTCACCATTCCCAGGTATGTAAGGCTAAGAGTGAGTGTTTTCTTCCACACCCATGCCTAATCCCTATCAAAATGTAATAAATTATCTATGATCAAGTATGGGATTTTACTCAATTGCATGATTCTTCAACCTCTACTCATGGGTATGATGAGATTGCAGTTATATTGATTATTTATGAAACTTGGGAATATTCTAAGTTGTTTTCTCTTATAAACATTGTTTTTCTAAAATTTCAATCTAAAACGCCCATGGGTGAAGAGTTCATAAAAGAGGTGATTTATGGTAAATGTGTGATGATGATGAAGTTGATGATGAAAAGCATGTTGCTAAAACTACCCATGATTTTGATGTTGTTTCCTAAATGAACTGATTGGATTCTAGAATGATAGAGCTTTGGGTGATGCCCACATGTTGATTAAAGTGATGATTTTCCCGACATAAGCTTACCGCATTGTTTAAAGTGAAGTTTTCCAATTTTATTTTGAATTCTAGCTTGTGGTATGTTTAGTAAATATTTCTACATGTAGCTTACAACATGATTTGGAGTAGATGCTCCCACCTATGATTGAGCTTGTGGTATGTTTCGAAATAAAGCTTCTCATATGCATGAATTTACAATGGAGATGTATAGCATTATTGCGCTTTGTCGAAGGACAATGTTGAGCTTAATTTTAATATGATGTCGAGTCTATGCATGATGTGAGTCATGCACGATTTCATGTTGAGCTTCATCAAATAGACGATGTTGAGCTTTATTATATATGATGTAGAGCATTGCATGTTTTGGGAGAAGAGTCTAGCACCGAGCGGTTAAGGGTCGATTACCCTATGCCCTAGAACTACGCGCCAACGTAGGTTGATACTATTATATTATTGGGACCTCCCTTGTGAGCTATCTCCGGCCCGATTGGCCTTCAGCTTGATATCGATATCATGGTATCATCTATCACCCTAGAAACGTTATGGACGGCTCTACCCACTTGAGTGTGATAGTTGGGACCACATAAGCTCTATCATGGTATGTCGGTTAAGTGACGAGTCTCCCACTGTCTATATCATTCAGATTTGCAAATTCATTACTCATAATGATTACTTATGCATGTATGTTCATAAAGCCAGGATTGACTCATTGTTCTGCTTGGATATAAATGTTATGTTTCATCTTTGAGTCATTCGAGTCAATCATGATGTGCTAAAGCTATTAATGGCCATGTTATGTTAAGAGTGTTATTTCAGAATGAATGCATGTAGCCTTCTATTTACACTTAAAAGCTTACATTGTGTAATGGAATGTTTAAATGATTTATTTACTTAAGAGATTTTAATTACCTTGCATACTCGGTACATTCCACGTACTGACCGCATACTTTCTATGCTGCATCATTTCATGATGCAGGATCCGATTCTCAGCTTCAGCCCCGTTCGTAGTCTCTTATCAAAGTCAGTATCTTCTTGGTTGGTGAGTCATCTTTTGAGGAATAGACTTTTAGTTATATTGAATGTATTTTTCAGTTTCAGTATTGTTGAGCTAGTTGGGGGTATTGTCCCATCAGCTCGTCCAGATTAGAGGCTTATCAAACTTAGACATGTATTCATCTTCAGATGTTCATTCTGTTGTTATGTTAAGTTAGACTTCCACTGAGTTTATAAATATGTTTCTTTATGTTTATTGCATGAGTTAGTGAATGTTTATTCCATGGGTTAACTTGGGGTCTCTCGGGGTCCCTTGTCCCATGTCAACGATCCGGTTCTATGCTTGGGTCGTGAAAAACTTTGTATCAGAGCCATAGGTTTGATGTGTCCTAGGGAGTCTGAAGCCGTATTTGGTAGAGTATTTTTCATTGGTGCAAAGTGTGCCACACTTATGACGAAGAGGCTACCAGACGTTTTAGGAAATGTTCCCTTTCTTTCATGATCTATGTCGTGCGATGAAAAGCCTTTCTATCCTTCTAATTCATGCTACTCGCGATTGCAGAATCATGGCTTCTTGAAGGATGAATGGAAGGATGAATTGAGGTGGTGAGGGCCACGAGGATGGAAATAGTCATGAGCATCAGCCAGCCCCACCAGTTCAAGAGCCTCAAGCACTAGGGCTAGCCGCTCACGCTGAGTTCCGAGCTTCCAGTCAGATGCTTTTCAGGCCTTGACTGCTTCGGTCAACTAGTAGGCCCTTGCGCATGTTCCGCAAAATGGCAATTCAACGATGGCTCGAGTTGGGGACTTCTTGAGGATGAACCCGCCGGAGTTTCTGGGGTCCAAGGTAGATGAGGACCCGCATGATTTCAGCGATGAGATTGTCAAGATCACCCAGATTATGGGGGTGAGCAGTGTTGAGTGCACAGAGTTAGCCTCCTACTAGTTGAAAGGGGTTGCACATATTTGGTTCCGTTAATGGAAGGACAGCAAGGTCGTTGGAGCAGGTTCGGTCACGTGGGAGGAGTTTTAGCTTGCATTCCTCGATCGGTTCTTCCCTCTAGAGATGAGAGAGTTGAAAGCAGCTGAATTTGTGAATTTGAAGCAAGGAAGGATGACTGTTCAAGAGTACACCATTGAGTTCCCCCGCCTGTCTAAGTATGCCCCGGAGTTAGTGACCGACCAGCGGGCGCAGGTGAGCAGATTTGTGCATGGTATAGCAGGATATTTGGACAAGGATTGCAGGACAACTATGCTCCATCTGGACATGGACTTCCCTCTCATTGTGTTGTTCGCTCAGCAGATGGAGGCAGCACATTCGAGGGAGAGGGAGGCCAAGAGGGACAAAACTAAGGACCACAGATTCCCTCGGCAGAGGTTCGGTGGTGGGCACCGATAACAAACCCACTAGAGATCATCAGCCCCAGCATCTTCAGCACTGAGTTTGCCATCTAGACCTAGACATGATCATAGAGGGCGAGCGTCAAGCTCGAGGGGTCAAAGAAGTAGCCCCGCAGACTCTAGCATTCCAACTTGTCGCAGGTGCGGTCGAGGGCACACAGGCTAGTATTTGGCAGGGTCAGGAGCTTTTTTAGATATGGGTAACTGGGATATATGCTTTGGGATTGTCCTACTACGAGACAGGATCAGGTCGGGTGCCGAGGCCCAGCTTCTAGTTCAGAAGCCCTATCCCCACGCACAACACATTGGGGGGCATGTACTTGCAACAGATGGCGGGCAGCGCCAGAACAAATTCTATGCCTTAGCCACTCGTCAGGAGCAACAGGCCTCACCAGATGTAGTCACCAGTATGTTAAGAGTCTTTCAGGTTGATGTATATGCTTTGTTAGATTTGGGGGCTACCTTGTATTTTGTGACACCTTATGTGGCCAATAGCTTCGGAGTCAGTCCCAATGTTTTATCAGAGCCCTTCTCAGTTTCTACTCCCGTAGGTGACTCAGTTATAGCTATACGGGTGTATAGAGATTGTCCGATCTTAGTTCTTCATAAGGTCACCTTAGTAGACTTGATAGAGTTAGCCATGACTAATTTTGATATTATTCTCGGCATGGGCTGGCTATTTGCATGCCATGCTTCAGTTAATTGCAAGACCCGGTCAGTAGATTTCAAATTTTCAGGTGAGCCTGTCTTAGAATGGGAGGGTAGTTCAGTTGTTCCTGTAGGTCGATTTATTTCCTACCTTAAGGCCCGAAAGATGATTTCTAAGGGTTATTTATACCATCTAGTTAAGGTTAAGGATGTGGAGTCTGAAACCCGACTATCCAGTCCGTACCAGTAGTACGTGAGTATCCAGAGGTCTTCCTTGATTATTTTCTAGGCGTCCCTCCCGAGTGTGATTTCAGTGTAGATCTTCTTCCCGGCACACAACCTATATCTATTTCGCCCTACATAATGGCTCTAGCCGAGCTAAAAGAGATGAAGGATCAGTTGAAGGACCTGTTAGATAAGGGCTTTATTAGGCCAAGTAAGTCCCCATGGGGTGCGCAAGTGTTATTTGTTCGAAAGAAGGATGGTTCGTTGAGGATGTGCATTGACTATCGGAAGTTGAACAAGGTTACTGTCAAGAACAGGTATCCTTTACCCAGGATCGATGATTCTTTTGACCATCTTAAGGGTGCCAAGTGTTTCTCCAAGATTGATCTCAGATCCGGGTATCAATACCTCAGGGTTTGGGAGAGTAACCGCTTTCAGGAATCGGTATGGTCACTACGAATTTGTTGTTATGTCTTTTGGACTAACCAATGCCCCTCCAACTTTTATGGATCTAATGAACAGGGTTTTCAAGGCATATTTGGACATCTTTGTGATTGTCTTCATTAATGACATCCTTATATACTCTCGAAGCGAGGAGGAGCATGCCGCTCACTTGAGCATAATGCTTCAGACCCTCAAGGATCGCTAGTTGTATGCAAAGTTCAGCAAATATGAGTTTTGGTTGGACTCGGTGGCATTTCTAGGCCATGTAGTGTCAGGTGAGGGCATAAAAGTAGATTCTCAGTAGATCGAGGCGGTAAAGAGCTAGCCCAGACCGGTGAACCCATCAGATATTAGGAGCTTTTTAGGCCTAGCGGGTTACTATCGGAGATTTGTGGATGGTTTTTCATCTATTGCTGCACCAATGACTAAGTTGACTCAGAAGAACGTGAAGTTTCAACGGTTGGAGGCTTGTGAGAAAAGCTTCCAAGAGTTGAAGACCCGACTCACTTCAGCAACAATGTTGACCCTACCTGAGGGTGCTGATGGTTTTGTAGTGTATTGTGATGCTTCACGAGTCGGACTCGAGTGTGTGTTGATGCAACATAGGAAAGTGATAGCATATTCCTTGATACAATTGAAAGTTCATGAAAAGAATTACCCGACCAATGATTTTGAATTGGCCGCAGTACTGTTTGCATTGAAGATATGGCTACATTACTTGTATGGGGTCCACGTGGATGTATTCACGTATCACAAAAGCTTGCAATATGTGTTCACGCAGAAAGACCTCAATCTTCGGCAGAGGTGGTGGTTGGAGCTACTTAAGGACTATGATATGAGTGTCCTTTACTACCCGGGTAAGGCTAATATAGTAGCAGACGCACTTAGTAGACTCTCTATGGAGAGTGTGTCTCACGTGGAGCAGGGAAAGAAATAGTTGGTAAAGGATATCCATCAACTTGCGAGGTTGGGAGTTAGATTGGTTGACTCGACCAATGGCGGTGTTGTTGTGCAAAATTGATCATAATCGTCCTTAGTTGTTGATGTCAAAATTAGGCAAGATGAGGATTGATTTTAGTAAAGCTGAAGGAAGCGGTTCGAAGTCAAAAGGTGGAGGTCTTCTCCCAAGGGGGAGATGGTGTATTGCGGTACCAGGATCGTCTATGTGTCCCAGATGTCGATAACTTGAGGGACCGGATATTGCATGAGGAACATGGATCTAGGTATTCTATTTATCCGGGTACTACCAAGATGTATCATGACTTGCAGGAAATATATTGGTGGAACGACATTAAGAATGATATTGCAGAATTCGTAGCCAAGTGCCCAAACTGCCAGCAAGTGAAAGTTGAGCATCAAAGGCTGGGAGGCGTATTGCAGGATATTAACATTCCTACATGGAAGTGGGAAGAGATTAACGTGGACTTCATTACCTGCCTACCTCGTACTCGCGGACAGTATGACTCCATTTGGGTGGTGGTCGGCAGGTTGACCAAGGCTGCACACTTCCTACTAGTCAAAAACCACAGATTCGGCAGATGATTATGCCAAATTGTACATTCGGGAGTTGGTCCGACTTCATGGAGTGCCATTGTATATTATCTCGGACCGAGGTACTCATTTTAGCTCTCAGTTTTGGTGGTCTTTCCAAAAGGGGCTTGGGACTCAGGTTAAGCTCAGCACAGCATGTCATCCGCAATGGATGGCTAGGCGGAATGGACAATTCAAACTCTAGAGGATATGTTGAGAGCCTTTGTGATGGATTTTAAAGGTAGTTGGGATGACCACTTTCCCTTGATCGAGTTCTCTTACAATAACAGTTATCTCTCCAATATCCAAATGGCACCATTCGAGGCTCTTTACGGGCGGAGGTATCGATCGCCCATCAGATGGTTTGACGTTGGTGAGGAAGCTATATTAGGGCCAGACTCGATTCACGAGGCTATGGTGAAGGTTCAGTTGATAAGGGACCAGTTGAAAACTGCTCAGATTCGTCAAAAGTCATATGCGGATGTGAGGAGAAGAGATTTGGAGTTTGCAGTTGATGATTGGGTATTTCTTAAGATATCTCCCATGAAGGGAGTCATGCTGTTCGGAAAGAAAGGAAAACTCAGTCCCCGCTATATTAGTCCTTTCTTGATTATGAGAAGAGTTGGTAAGGTAGCATATGAGTTGGACTTGCCATCAGAGTTATCTTACGTTCATCCCGTCTTTCATGTACCGCTCTTGAAAAAGTGCTTGTGTGATCCAGCTTTAGTAGTCGCGGTGGAAAGGTTAATGTCGGAGATAGCCTCAGTTATGAGGAAATTCCAGTTGCAATCTTGGATCGTCAGGTTCGTAGCTGAGAAACAAAGAAGTAGCTTCAGTGAATGTGTTGTGGAGAAACCAGCAGGTACGTGGGAAGCCGAAGAGGCTATGATGGCTAAATACCCCCACCTGTTCCCTACCGGCTCAGTTTCAGTCTGAGGTATCAGTTTTTTCCCTAATTATCTAATCAATTTTCATGTTCAGTTCATGTGCGCAAGTTTGAATCATGTTGTGATAAATGTATGTGATGGCATAATTAAGTTCAACTATGTAGTTCTTTTTGGAGGTAGTCATTCCGTCAGTTCTTGATTTTAAAAATCAGTATTTTCATATGATGATTTCATGTTTCTACATTTTCTATGTGCTCCTAACATTCGAGGATGAATGTTCCCAAGGGGGAGATATTGTTATACCCCGGGAGCTCAAAGATTGAACCCGGGAGTTGAAACGGAGAAATTGTGAAATTTTGTTGCAGGCACAGGACGATTCATCAAGTGGATAGTGGGTATACCAGAGGGAAAAGGAAGGACTGAGGTTCTCACGAGTGAGGTAACGACTCATGGTCATCCCCCTCGAGTCGTCATGTCAATCGTGGGGTGGTGTGGGAAATTAAGTGCGGGAGCTAACCAGTGTACTTATCGGAAGGGACCCCATGAGTCGTGGTCTGTCCCAATGACTCGTGAGGTAAGTTGTGAGTTAGTAGAATGATTTTAATTGATGTTAAGGCAGTGTACTTGATGGGAGGTGACCACAAGTCGTGGTCACGGGGGACGAGTCGTTAAGTAATCCATTACGTGCCCTAGTGGGGCAGGTCATCCCGTATACTTGACGAGCAACCTAATGGGTCGTTCGCCCTGGTAACGAGTCGTCAGGTCACCCGTTAGGGTCACTTGGCAATTATTTTCAGCGAATTAGTAAGGGCTTTCTCGTAATTTCCTAAGTTCCTAAGAACTATACTACGTCATTTAAGGCTCATTTTAGTGGGTTTTAAGCAGGGTAAAACCTATCCTAAGCCATTATTCTCATGCATGCAAGTTTGAAGGTTTGAAAAGGAGATTCAAGGAAAAATCTCAAGGTTTCCATTGGAATATCAGCTTGGGCTATTAGAGGGTGTTGGAATTCACCATTTCCAGGTATGTAAGGCTAAGAGTGAGTGTTTTCTTCCACACCCATGCCCAATCCCTATCAAAATGTAATAAATTATCTATGATCAAGTATGGGATTTTACTCAATTGCATGATTCTTCAACCTCTACTAATGGGTATGATTAGATTGCAGTTATATTGATGATTTATGAAGCTTGGGCATATTCTAAGTTTTTTTTCCCTTATAAACATTGTTTTTCTAAAATTTTAATCTAAAACTCCCATGGGTGAAGAGTTCATAAAAGAGGTGATTTATGGTAAATGTGTGATGATGATGAAGTTGATGATGGAAAACATGTTTCTAAAACTACCCATGATTTTGATGTTGTTTCCTAAATGAATCGATTGGATTCTAGAATGATAGAGCTTTGGGTGATGCCCACATGTTGATTAAAGTGATGATTTTCCTGACATAAGCTTACCGCATTGTTTAAAGTAAAATTTTCCAATTTTATTATGACTTCTAGCTTGTGGTATGTTGAGGAAATATTTCTACATGTATCTTACCACATGATTTGGAGTAGATGCTCCCACCTATGATTGAGCTTGTGGTATGTTTCAAAATAAAGCTTCTCATATTCATGATTTTATAATGGAGATGTATAGCATTATTGAGCTTTGTTGAAGGACAATGTTGAGCTTCATTTTCATATGATGTTGAGTCTATGCATGATGTCATTATTGAGCTTTGTCAATTGACAATGTTGATCATCGTTTCATACGATGTTGAGTCATGCATGATTTCATGTTGAGCTTCATCAAATAGACGATGTTGAGCTTTATTATATATGATGTACAGCATTGCATGTTTTGGGAGAAGAGTCTAGCACCGAGCGGGTTAAGGGTCAATTATGCTATGCCCTAGAACTACGTGCCAACGTAGGTTGATACTATTATATTATCGGGACCTCCCTTGTGAGCTATCCCTGGCCTGATTGGCCTTCAGCTTGATATTGATATCATGGTATCATCCTTTGCCCTGGCAATATTACGGACGGCTCTACCCACTTGAGTGTGATAGTTGGAACCACATAAGCTCTATCGTGGTATGTAGATTAAGTGACGAGTCTCCCACTGTCTATATCTTCAGATTTGCATATTCATTACTCATGATGATTACTTATGCATGTATGTTCATAAAGCCAGGATTGACTCATTGTTCAGCTTGGATATAAATGTTATGTTTCATCTTTGAGTCATTCGAGTCAATCATGATGTGCTAAAGCTATTAATGGCCATGTTATGTTAAGAGTGTTATTTCAGAATGAATGCATGTAGCCTTCTATTTACACTTAAAAGCTTACATTGTGTAATGGAATGTTTAAATGATTTATTTACTTAAGAGATTTTAGTTACCTTGCATACTCGGTACGTTTCACGTACTGACCGCATACTTTCTATGCTGCATCATTTCATGATGCAGGATCCGATTCTCAGGTTCAGCCCTGTTCGTAGTCTCTTATCAAAGTCAGTATCTTCTTGGTTGGTGAGTCCTCATCTTTTGAGGAATAGACTTTTAGTTATATTGAATGTATTTTTCAGTTTCAGTATTGTTGAGCTAGTTGGGGGTATTGTCCCATCAGCTCGTCCAGATTAGAGGGTTATCAGACTTAGACATGTATTCAGCTTCAGATGTTCATTCTGTTGTTATGTTAAGTTAGAATTCCGCTGAATTTATAATTATTTTTCTTCATGTTTATTTAATGAGTTAGTGAATGCTTATGACATGGGTTGACTTGGAGTTTCTCAAGGTCCCTTGTCCCGTGTCTATGATCTAGGTCTACGCTCGGGTCATGACAAACTTGGTATCAAAGCCTTAGGTTTGATGTGTCCTAGGGAATCTGAAACCCGCATTAGGTAGAGTATTTTTCATGGGTGCGAAGTGCGCCACACTTATGACAAAGAGGCTACCAGACCTTTTAGGAAAACAAATAAAGCATGGCACAGTCAGGAAGCGAAAGCAGCTGCAGGTACATATGTTGTTAGTTTGACTGCAGACTAACGAAGGAAGGAGGAAGAATGTGATTTGGAATTAGCCCATATGCACACATCATTGGACCTTCTCACAAAGTATATCATGGGGCTGGAGCTAGAAAAGTTAATGCAGTGGGAACATAGGGACAGGAACTAGGGCCTGAGCACTCAAATTTCGAGGAGAAAGCAAAATTCTTGGATAACCAAGTGGCAGGTTTCTAAGCCAACGCCCAAGGGTATGGACAAGACACTTGGCGCCAAGGTTCTGGAAATCAAGGTTGGAACCAATATAGATACAATTACAACAGAAATGGTTATAGAGACAGAAGCTGAGGTCATGAGCGAGAGGGAGAATAGAGAAGGAAGATGGTTACCAACGAGCGAGCAGGATCGTACGTGCCTCCTAATGCACATGATGGGGAGGCTGGACGGTCAAAGTTGGAGAGCATCATGGATGAGATTCTAAAGAAGGTTGGATCCATAGATGATTATCTAAAAGACATCTATGGAGATATATCTAGCATGGGTCAGAGAGTTGAATCACATGCCACGACTATCAAGCAGATTGAAAAGTAGCTTGGTTAACTGTCAGCATTCATGAACCCTAGGCAAAAGGGTACACTACTTAGCAACATAGTCCAAAATCCAATGAATGATGGTCACTGCATGGTTGTGATGACTAGGAGTGGAAAGACCACGATTGATCTCCCTCTGCCGGTTGTAGTTGAGCTTCAACGGCAGAAAGAAAGCATAATTGATGATGAGGAAGAGGTTGCTGAGAATGAGCATGAAGAGGATGCTGAGTTGACTGAGACTCCAGTTTTTTAGAAGGATCCTGAGGCTGAACAAGGAGACAAATAAGGGGCCACACATATTTATAAGACCATCCAACGACCACCTCCACTATTCCCTCAAAGAACGAAGAAAAAGACAGAGAATGGTAAGTTTCAGAAATTTCTATCAATGCTAAAATAATTGTCTATAAACATACCAATGGTCGAGGCATTATAACAGATGTCGGGATACACTAAGTTTATGAATGACCTCATTACCAACAAAAGGTCCATGATCTATGTGCCCATGGATAACGTGCATCATTATAGCGCTATAGCCTCATGGGTCCTTCCCCTGAAAAAGGAGGATCCAGGTGCCTTCACCATTCCATATACTATTGGTGATGTTGAGTTTGCGAGGATACTCTGCGACTTGGAAGTAAGCATCAACATAATGCCTTTAGCTGTGTTTAAGAAGCTGGGCTAAGAAGGCCCCACACTGACTACTATGCGGTTGTTGAAGGCTGACCGAACTGTGAAAAAGCGTGTGAGGATCTTGTTTGATGTTCTTGTTAAATTGGACAGATTCATATTCTTAGTGGAAAAATTCATATTCCCAGTGAACTTTGTTATCCTTGATTGCGAAGTTGATTTTGAGGTCCCTATGATTTTTTGGCGACCATTCCTTGCCACTGTGAGGGCTTTAGTAGATGTGGAGGTTGGCCAGCTAAAATTCAAACTCAATAAAGAAGAGGTCACCTTCAATGTCTACCGGTCAATGAAGCAACCAAAGGAGTATAGAGTGTTCTCAGCTATCGAGGATGAGTATGAGTTCCTTGACGAAGTCTGAGTAGTCAAGAGACTTTTGTCATACCGCAACATTAAATTAGGCATTTCTTAGGAGGCAACTCACGAGGTGGTCTGGTGAATTCTGAGTAACTGAACCACCTGCATCATGCCGCGACATTAAATCAAGCACTTCTTGAGAAGAAACTCAAGTTTATTGACTTATGTTTGCCAAGTGTTCAGGAGAAACAAAAATGTGGTAGAAAAATTGCAGAATAGACTGGAGTTACAAGTCTCTGTACGTCTCGTAAGAGGATTGTACAGGCCATAGTACAAGTCGTGGTGAGAAGAAGAGATGTATCTCAATACATAAGTTCAGGGTATGGTTGGTCTCACGACTCGTAACTTCATTATACGGGTCATAGTACTCACTGTAGTTATGAAATATCCAAGGCATGGACCTTCAATTAAGAGTGACCTACGAGTCATGGTACGGGTCGTAGGATGTGCTCGTAGGTCGATAGGTAATTTTTCTTAACATCTCTATTTTGAGTCCTAAGGACGATTCATAGGTCCTTCCTACGACTTGTGGTAAAAGTCGTGACGGGTCAAATTAATTAAAATAACCTGACTCGGTCTAGATATTTTAAATCTGCCCTAAAACTATTTAAACTTCAAATTTGTTGGACACTTCTCCCACGCACTAAAACATGAACCCACGAGCACTTCTATGACTTCCCTCACACTTGTAACTCAAGAACAAAATCAATTGATCAAGATTTTTGCTCGATTAAAATTGCTAAATTTGGTTCGAAAACCTACTCGCTAAATAAGCACAAAGTTAGCAAGATTTTGAATCATTCAAGTAAGTTATTATGCTTTGAATCGGGTAAAGAGACCTTTGTGTTTGTGCAATCTTGTTTACTAACTAGGACTCCTCAAAATGCATGTAAAACAGAAAAGGACAATGACCTGTAATATGCAAATTAAATGTGTGAATGGGTAGGATTTGAACATGTTAAAAATTGAATATGAACTGCTATAAATTGAGTTACGGGTTGTGAATAAAAAGGGAAGGAATAGGTGTTTGTACAAACGAGAAGAATGCATGCCTAGACTTGGGGAACTCTGAGTACCCAACACAAAAATGATTTTCACCTGCAAATTGAAATGAAAATAAGGCAAGGACAGGCTTCACAAGCATTCCTCCGACTCGTGGTTACATAGTACGACTAGTAGAATGGATCATTGGGACTACCCCAAGCCAATAATATCAAAATTAAGAGGTATGAAACCTAGTACGACCCGTAGTATCCTACTACGAGTTGTACTTGGTAATGGTACCAGGAGTCTGAAAAGGGTTAAGTCCAAAAGTGACAGTATGATCCTTCCTACAACTCGTGAAATCGACTTACAGGTCGTACCATGAGTCGTGGAAAAATATAGAATATTGGTTTTCAAGGGGCATTCTTATACGACTCGTGATACAGATCGTACCTTCATGGTATGGGTTGTACCTCAGAGTCGTAACTTTGATTTGAGACATCATGATTCTTAGTACGGATCGTACCTTGGAGGTACGACTCGTATTGTAGACCCATGAAAAATTACAGAGGAATTTTTTTTCTTATTTTCTTTTTCTCAGATTTGGAATTCTAACCCTTTTTCTCCCAGGTACAATGACTCAGAAGAGGAAAGCATCCAAAGAAACTGCTCGGAGGGCATTGATATATGAAACCTTCGAATCTAAACATGCGGCCAAACACACCTAGTTGTTTATTGGAGGAATACAGGGTCGAAACATCTAACACTGATGGGACCCAAACCACTAGGGCAAAAGCTAAAGCCCAGGATGAGGTGACCACTACCACATCTGCTGGTGCTCCCCAGTCTGAGGAGGGAGCTGAGGAAAGAGCCCAGAGTCCGGAAGTGGCTCTAATGATAATTAGGTGTCCGAGGAGGCCCAATCTAGCGATGGAGACAATGAGTCCGGATCTGAGAAGGAGGAAGCCAGTGCCAAGAAAGAGCAGACTCTACCTAGGGAGAACCGTACCATTTAGTGGAGAGTACCAGGAGCACATGAGATCTAAGAATATGATCTTGCTCTCACCTCCAAGAACAAACCAAGCAGAGTATTCAAGAAGAGCCGCGGATCCTCACCAATGCACTAAATGGGGTAGAGGAGATGAAGTGGATATTCAACTATTCGGGGTTCGATTGGATGGCTAGAATCCCGAATCGATACACTTTAGAGATCGTTTGGGAGTTCTATGCCAATTATTTGGCAACCATGGAACAGAAAGTAAAGGAAGGACAAAAGTTGAAAGATCGGCCCAAATTGGAGAGTGTTATGGTACGAGGTTGCACTATTGATATATCCCAGCGCACTATTGCTCGGGTGTTATATGCGCCCCAATTCATACCACCCCACCCTACACCAGAGTACGACTACTACGTGGAAACCATGAAAAATATCAAACAGTTAGGCATTGATGAGAGACGGCTTGTCACGACCCAAACATAAGCTTGGATAGAGACACGACACAAGGAACCCTGAGAGGTTCCAAGTCGACCCATGGCATGAACATAGAAGCTAAAATCATATAACAAGCGGAACTGAAATAATAAAACATGTTTAAGAAGAAGTCTACATACATATCAAACTGAAACAGAGTCAACAATCACAAGCTAGTTTTCTATATATTGTCTGAAAAACCTCTAACATAACTAATGAGCTAAAGGGACAACATCCCCAACTAGCTCGACAAAATTCTGAAACTGAAATAACCAAATCATGGATATCTGAATGTCTTCGAAGGATGAGGATAGAGGACTCACCAACACTGGCTAAAATAGGCCTGAGAGGAAAGTAGTACTAATGATGCGGCTGAGACTGATCCTTTGGACCTGTATCATGAAACGATACAACATAGAGTATGTGGCCAGTACTTAGAATGTACTGATTATGCAAGGTAAGTAAAAATAGACAGTTAAAAATACCTAAGAGTTCATAAGAGTAGGACAACATGATCATGAAGCAAATATCATGATATAAAAATAAGGGCTAGAGGTTTTCAAATCATTCATAATTCAATCACAATCTATTTGATAAAAGAAACCTTATAATACATAACTTCAAACAAATAACATAATCATATCCATGCATAAATCATGAGGAAGAATGGGAGAACTCGTCTTAATCGACAACGTCATGATAGAGCTTACATGATGCCCCAACTTTTCGCTCAAGTGGGAAAAGTTGTCCCAGGCTTGCCAAGCAAGAGACGTGCTTGATGTTATATCATAGGGGATCCATAAACATATGTATATACCTACGGTGGAAAATAGTTCTGAGACCACGAGGTTTACCTAAACGCAGGGCCTACTTGGTGCTAGACACTGCTTCCAAAACATGCACCTGAGGCTCATATGGTAATCATGTAATCATTCACGAAGTTCATGGCCAAATAAATCATAACATACTTGATCATACTTAAAATACATGATTAGCCATTAATAAGGGCCCGTGAGTCGGCGAAAAGTCATAAATTCATTAATCATGAAGAACATGCATACTTATGAAAATTCATATACTTGATATTCTTAAATCCATGAAGAGTAATTGAAGAGAAATCATAACATGAATCATAAATCATAATTTAGACTTAGTAAGATCCAAAACCATAATAGAATCATAACTTTACTTTTCATGAAACCTTGCATAATTGGGCATAGATTAATTGAGATCTGAAACCATCAAATAATCAATTTAAATATAAATTCTTCCCATAGATCTTAAAACAATATTTAGAACATGAAGAGAATTGACCCATAATCAAATCAAAGAGAATTCCATAATTTTGGGATTAAACCCCACAAGATCATCAAAATTTAACTTAATACTTGAATTCATGAATATAGAGAGGAATTGGGGAATGAGAGCAAAGAGAAACTCTCATTCACAACCCTACATACTTGGGTAATCTGATCTTGCACTCTTTCTTAAAAGCCCAAAGGAATTGGAGAAGGAATTGGGGAATTTTCTCAAGCTTGATCTCCAAGAAAGAACTCGAAACTTGCATGCATGGAATGGTAAGGCTTATGATATCTAATTGAGCTTAAAACGACGTATTATCGGACCTTTTAGCTTCAGAATTACAAAAATTCCCTTAATGAAAAATCTGGAAAATAAGCTCTACCAGTGACTGCGACTCATACCACGAGTTTTCCTTTGATACCATGAGTCGTGGTATCCCATGTACTAACACCCATGCTCACCTAAGTTTCTTCTCTTTAGATGGCAGTTAGATAGGATGAGTCGTCACTCCCATAATGACCCATTACTTCCTCCCGTCGGCGCCACTTGTTATACCCCGGAAGCTCAATGATCGGACCCGGGAGTTGAAACAGAAAAATTAAAAAATTGATGTTGCAGGTATAGGACAAGTCGTGGGATGACTCATGAGGAGACCCCACGAGTCGTGAGGTGGCTCATGGGGAGGCCTGGGAAAATGAAGTATTTAGGTCTCCATGAGTGAGGGAACAACTTGTCAGACACCACGAGTCCTCATGTCAATCATAGGGTGGAGTTGGACCTTTTATAGGAGGATGTCCAGTGTATCTAACGGATCGGACACCACGAGTTGTGGTCCGTCCCAACGACTCATGAGGTATGTAATGAGCAAGCAAAATGGATTTTCATGAATGATAAGGCAGTGTACTTGATGGGAGGTGACCACGAGTCATGGCCACAGGGGATGAGTCGTTAAGTGATTAGTTATGAGCCCCAGTATACATGTCATCCAGTGCACTTGATGAGCAACCTAATGAGTCATTGCCCATCCTGACGAGTCGTCAGGACACTCGTTAGGGTCAACTGGAAATGTTTTCCTGCAAATTTAGTAAGGGTCTTTTCGTAATTCCTAAGTTCCTAAGACCTATACTACGTTGTTTAAGGCTCGTTTTAGTGGGTTTTTAGTAGGGGAAAGCCTATCCTAATCAATTATTCTCATGCATGCCAGTTTAAAGGTTTTAAGAGGCGTTCAAGGTGAAATCTTAAGGTTTCCAATTGGATTCTCAGCTGGACAATTAGAGGGTGTTAGAATTCACCATTCCCCAGGTATGTAAGGCTATGAGTGGGTGTTTTCTTCCACACCCATGCCCAATCCCTATCAAAATGTGATAAATCATCTATGATCAACTATGGGGTTTTACTCAATTGCATGATTCGTAAATCTCTATACATGGGTATGATTAAATTGTATTTATATTGATAATTTATGAAGCTTGGGAAGATTCTATATTGTTTTCCTTATAAAAAATTTTTTTCCAAAAGAATTGAATCTGAAACGCCCATGGATGGTGAGTTCATAAAAGAAGTGATTTATGACAAATGTGTGATGATGATGAGTTTGATGATGAAAAGCATGTTTCTAAAACGACGCATGATCTCTGTTATTGCTTTCAAAAGAATTGATTAGATCCAAGTATGATGGAGCTTTGGGTGATGCCCACATGTCGACTTAAAGTGATGATTTTCCCGACATAAGCTTACCACATTTTTTGAAGTGAAATTTCCCAATTTTTATTATAAATTCTAGCTTGTGGTATGTTGAGTAAATATTTCTATACGTAGCTTATCACATGATTTGGGGTAGTCGTTTCACGCCGCAAAACTGCGGTAGGGTGCATATGGCACTGGATTCATGATTGATCGAGAAGCCGGCTATATGACATCTGTAACTGTAACACTTAGGCCATCTAGGCCACCTTTCACAATCAACTTGAGTATAAACTGGACCCATAAAGTCTCAACAATACATGGCAAATACCTGAAATGTAACCAAATCAATGAGTATGCTATACCAAGCAACAATAAGCCGACGAGGCCACATATTGAATAACACTATACACACTAAGTCCACAAAGCCTCTAAAGAGTAAACTGACTGATGGTTTGAACAAGGCTCCGATCTATCCATAACTACGTCTCAAAACTCAAGCATAAATAACTAAGCCCCAGCAAAGAAAGGAGCATACCAACCATCTATTGATCTCACGAACTGCTACTCAATTGGAAATCCTGACCTTTACCTACAACTATGGAACAAACGCAGGTCCCCAAGCGAAGGGACGTCAGTATGAATGAAATATACTAGAATGTAAGGCTGAAATTGTAAACATGAGATAACAATCATGTAACAACTGACTCAACACATAAACATATAAAGGATAGATATAACCTATAACTTTTGAATCTCTAATTGATAACAACTTACTATAACATAACGGAACTCAAGATAACTAAACCAGGAATAAGGAATAGTAACAACTTGGGATCCTGAAAATCGAAACCTAATAGTAACTCTATAATGAGACGAAAATGCAATTGAGAAATGCATAGGAAAGAAACTATAATTGTAATTCCAGCGACCAGCCAACCATAAATCCATATATAAAATTTGTCCACCCGGCGTACCACACCAGGGTAAAATAAAAATAACTCCAGTCGGTGTACCACACCCTGGTAAAATAAAAATATCTCTAGTTAGTGTACCATACCGGGGTAAAATAAAAATTTCTTCAGTCGGTGTACCACACCGGGGTAAAGTAAAAATATCTCCAGCCGGTGTACCACACCAGGGTAAAATAAAGATATCTCCAATCGGTGTAACACACTGGGGTAAAATAAAAATATCTTCAACCAGTGTATCATACTAGGGTTAAATAAAAATAAATCTCAATCGCAATAATAAATGGAGCTGATAGAGCTCATACAGACTATCTAGATACTGACAACCATGAAATATGCCGACTCAGTAATTATAACATGTGTAAGATCTTACTACAACCCCTAATACTACAATTATTCCATATACATATAGGTCTTTCATTTAACATTTAAATACATACATATGTTGTGAATGAATTCTAGGGAAGTTCCTATAACTGGAATATCATAAAAACAGTGTAGACGCACGTTCATGATTTTAAACATCTCCTAGCAATACTAACACGACGAGCAGAGAGGAATAGCTTAACTTAACATTTTCTATTAACAATATTAGCATTCATTTCGTGCTTATACTCGTTTGACCTTCATACTTTCGTATCAAGAATTGTGAGCATACCTCATTCGTTGCACATCATATCACATCTCGAGGTAACTTACGAACAGGAAGACATAACTTGGAGCTCTTTAATATAAAAATGCTAGGCAACTGTCTAGGGGCTTTCTTAAGATAAATAAAGACTTATAGTCATGCTTTAGACAATATAGGAAAGGCTCGTGTGAAACTTTGCAATATATAGAAAAGCTTAGCAGCATTATAAACAGTTTAGAAACTTTCAAGAAAAATAAAATCCTTTAAAACTTGAAAAAGTTAATCCAACTCTTAGAACAAATAATCAAAGATAATTGTTTAAAGTACGATGAAGAACTTCTCTTTAACATGAGTCACTATCTCAAAATATTGGATTCTAATCATTTCTTAAGAAGTTAACACTTTACTGGCCTTTCATTAGCTTAACACAACTGAACATAAACAACTTTATTTATAACTTTTGATAAACGTCTGTAGAATAGGGTAAATCTTTCTAGCCATTTACCTAACTCATTAACAATCGTAACACTTATCATCTAATTTAACAACCTTTAGCTATTTTTCGTTTTCATCTTAAATTCTTTTCCAAACAGGATTCGTCATTCCCTACCTAATTATTTACTCTTACGTTCACTATTCCAGCAATTCTTATACGCACTTACCTTCTTACCTAATTGCCAACCTTGTCTCTTAAACATCGTCATGCTCATATTTTAACGTCGCTCAAATATTCATGGAATCAACTACGGACAGAGGGCATATACCTCACATAATACCTTAAAAGGTGTAACATTTACTCTTATCTCTCCTTTGCTACTAGCGCCTTAAGTTTTACACTTAGGTTAATTTCCTTACAAATCTACAACTTTCAAAGAACATATGACCTGTCTACTTAAAGCCTTAAGCAAATCTCAGGAGGTCTAAATAACTCAAGAGCTTTAATAAACATATAGCGAGTTTCTAAAGGCAGTCCTTGCCGCTTTAGCGCGTAACTTGATCGTAAGCATAAACCTATATATATTATGATTTTCATATAACCTGTTAACATAAAAATATTGTGAATAACCTGCCAATAAAGATGGTCCTATAGAAATATCAATAGTTAACCCATTCGGGTTCAATTTTCCAAGTTTAACATATCGGTTAATTAAGAAATATATTAATTAGTCTCTTAGCTTGAGGGAGAGGGATCGGGGAACCTTCTCATGGCACTAGACACCTTAAAACATGAATATAAGAGGGTAGTTTACTGTTTTAAGGAAATTCCATTTTGTTACCCTCGTTATCCATTATTGAGTTAAAACCGATTTCAATTATTAGGTTTGCCCGCGCATCATCGGCTTGCCGTGTTTACCAATTTACTTAGAAACTATAATGCAAAAAAACATTGACACCACAAACACATAACATAATGTAAAGGAACAGCTCACAGTGCCCACGCCTAGGGGACTTCAGACTCAATTTACAACTATGACCATAATCGAAGGCAATTGCCCTTTCCGCTTTACATTCATGTGTTTCAACTCTTTATAAAATACACAACTTAATACCAAGTAATTCTAACAACTGGGAAGAACCATAATATGCTACTATAGAAGCTCAAGTACAGGGAAATTCTTGATTAATCCTCGGCATGAATTCGTTCTTGAAAATCAAGAGACAAAGAGCGCCTTGCATACCATTTTATTTAGGTGAGCTTTCTTATGTCGTTTATTTCTTTCAACAACCAGAACTTTAGCCCCTTAAATTACTTGAGTTTATCACCAAGTTACAAGGCTATTTCAAACCAATTTATCCAGCCAAAATGTCACATAAATAGGCAATCACAACACAAACAAATAAGGCAACACTTAGAGTTTCTTATTTCAACTTGTCTCTACAACATTGGGGAAAAATAGAGGTAGGAAATTACCTCACTTTTCTCATTAAAAACTCCCATAAATATAGAGTATATTCTCAGAAAAACACATCCGCTCCAATCTTCAAAAACGAGCAGAACTTCAGCAACAACATACCAACAACGGTACCCCAACAAAACCTCCAACTTCTAGCTTTAGCTAGGATTTTTAGCCAAGTTTAGCTATTAGAAACACTTACCCTTAGAATGAGAATATTCTCGGATATAATAGGAGTATTTTACTCCAAATCAGTTCCCAATAATGCAGCAATCTTGCTTCCTAAAACATAGCAACATAACAGCACAACAACTACAACAAGTCAAGATACAAACCATAACTTTCTTCTAGTTTTCCTTCAAAAATTCATACACTTATTAGAGATTTCAAAAGAGGGAAGTGACTTACTATTTCTTATGAACAATTTCTACTAATATGGAGTATATATTTAGCTCAAAATAGTCCCAAACATGCAGCAACTACACTGCCAAAGCGAAGCTACAAGGTAGCAACAACTTCACCATAACGTTGCCATTACTTCCATCAACTTTTGCTTGAGATTTGATGGTGTTTTTCCTTTTTGTTTCTAAGGCTTTGATATTGGAAAAGAGAGAGGATTTCAGAGGGTAAGCTAGCACCTCAAACTTGGAAAAATTGAAAATGATTTCATAACAAAAAACTTAAAATATAGAGGTCTTTGGGCTGGACGTTTTTAGGGGGGTGGCCATGTCAGTACCCGATAGTGCCACCATAAAATGCCTATAACATTTTATTCTGAAATCCGGTTGATGAGCAATTTGATATTCTGAAAAGTAGACTTGAAGATCTTTAGTTTGATAGGTTATGGGACTTTTAGTTCATTATATATTGGGAGATATGGTTATTTAAAGTTGATCCTAACTTATAAATTTTTCAAACTATTTGTTTTTCCATTCATACACATTTTCCTTGTCTTCTACGATCAATATACAATCTGTACTTCCCTTAACATAGCATACAAACATCAAATAATCACCACATTTTTTTCGAAGTGTAACAAGTTGTTCCCAACTATGATTTAGCTGCTGGTATGTTTCGAAATAAAACTTCTCATATGCATGATTTCACAAGTTAGATGTAGGTCATTATTGAGCTTTGTCAATAGACAATGTTGAGCTTCATATCCATATGATGTCTAGTCTATACACGATTTCATTATGAGCTTTGTCAATAGGTAATGTTGAACTTCGTTTTATACGATGTTGAGATATGCATGATTTCATGTTGAGCTTAATCAATAGACGATGTTGAGCTTCATTATATACGATGTAGAGCATTGCATGTTTTGGGAGAAGATTCTAGCATCGAGCGGGTTAAGGGTCGATTACCCTATGTCCTAGAACTACGCGCCAACATAGGTTGAAACTATTATATTGTTGGGACCTCCCTAGTGAGCTATCCCCAGCCCGATTGGCCCTTCAGCTTGATATCGATATCATGGTAGCGTCCTTAGCCCTGGCAAGGTTTGGGGACGGCTCCGCCCACTTGAGTGTGATAGTCGGGACCACGTAAGATCTATCGTGGTATGTCAATTAAGTGACGAGTATCCCATTGTTTAAATCATTAAGATTGCATATTCATCACTCATGATAATTATCTTACGTATGGATGTTCAAAAAGCAAGGTTTGACTCATTGTTCAGCTTTTGATATAAATGTATAATCTAGCTTTGAGTCATTCGAGTCAGTCAGGATGTTCTAAAGCTATGCATGGGCATGTTATGATAAGAGTACGATTTAAGAATGAATGCATGTAGCCTTCTACTTACACTTAAAAGCTCATGATATGTTATGAAATGTTTTTAATAATTTATTTTACTAAAGCGGTTTTACTTTCCTTGAATACTCGGTACATTCCACGTACGGACCGCATACTTTCTATGTTGCATCATTTCATGATGAAGGATCCGGTTCTCAGGTTCATCCCCGTTCGTAGTCGTTGATAAGAGTCAGAACCTGCTTTATTAGGAGTCCTCCACCTTAGAGGACTAGACCTCCAGTTTTTTTAGATGTCCTTTCAATTTTAGTATTGTTGAGCTAGTTGGGGGTGTTGTCCCATCAGCTAATCCAGATTAGAGGCTTATCAGACTTAGATGTGTGTTCAGCTTCAGATATTTATTCTGTTGTTATATTAAGTTTGACTTTTGCTGATTTTATAATTATGTTTTCTTCATGTTTACTGAATGAGTTAGTTGAATACTCATGCCATGGGTCGACTTGGGGTCTCTCAGGGTCCCTTGTCTCGTGTCTACGATCCGGGTCTCCGTTCAGGTCGTGACAAACTTGGTATTAGAGCTAAAGGTTTGAAGTGTCTTAGGGAGTTTGAAAGCCACGTTACGTAGAGTCTTTTTCATGGCTGTGAAGCTCGCCACACTTATGATGAAGAGGCTACTAGATGTTTTAGGAAATGTTCCCTTCTTTCATGATTTATGTCGTGTGGTGAAAATCCTTTCTATCCTCCTAATTCATGCTATTCGCGATTGCAGAATCATGGCTCTTAGAAGGAGGAATGGAAGGAGGAATGAAGGTGGTGAAGGCCACAAGGATGGAAATGGTCATGAGCATCAGCCAGCCCCCCAGTTCAAGAGCCTCAAGCACCGGAGCCAACCGCTCATGCTGAGTTCCGAGTTGCCATTCAGATGCTTGTACAGGCCTTGACCGCTCATGTCAATTAGCAAGCCATTGCGCATCCTCAAAACGGTAATGCGGCAGCGGCCAGAGTCCGAGACTTCTTGAGGATGAACTCGCCGAAGTTCTTGGGGTCCAAGGTAGATGAGGACCCGCATGACTTCATTGATGAGGTTGTCAAGATCACCCAGGTAATAGGGGTGAGCAGTTTTGAGTGTGCAGAGTTGGCCTCCTACTAGTTGAAGGGGGTTGTGCATATTTGGTTCCGCTAGTGGAAGGACAGCAGGGTCGCAGGATCAGGTTCGATCACATGGGAGAAGTTTCAAGTTACATTTCTCAATCGGTTTTCCCTCGAGAGATGATGGAGTTGAAAGAAGCTGAATTTGTGAATCTAAATCAAGGAAGGATGACTGTTCAGGAGTACTCCCTTGAGTTCACCTACCTATCTAAGTATGTCCCGAAGTTAGTGACGGACCAATGGGCGTGGGTGAGCAGATTTGTGCATGGTATAGCAGGATATTTGGACAAGGACTACAAGACAACTATGCTCCATCAAGACATGGACATTCCTCGCATGGTGTTGTACACCCAACAGATGGAGGCGACACACTCGAGGGAAAGGGACACCAAGAGGGCCAGGACTGAGGACCACAGATTCTCTCAGCAGAGGTCCGGTGGTGGGCACAAACAGCAGACAAGCCAGTGTTTGGAAGGTTCAGGAGCTTGTTTTGGATGTGGGCAGCCTGGACATATGCTCAAAGATTGTCCCGTTGCAAGACAGCATCAGGTAGGGGGCCGAGGCCCAACTTCTAGTTCAACAGCCCTACCCCCACGCACAGCACATCAGGGGGCATCTATTAGCACTGCTGGCAGGCAGTGCCAGATTAGATTCTATGCCTTATCCTCTCTTCAGGAGAAGGAGGCCTCACCAGATGTAGTCACCGGTATGTTAAGAGTTTTCCATGTTGATCTTTATGCTTTGTTGGATCCAGGGGCTACCCTATCTTTTGTGACACCATATATAGCCAGTAGCGTTGGAGTCAGTCCCGATGTCTTGTCAGAGCCCTTCTTAGTTTCTACTCTAGTAAGTGACTTAATTATAGCTAGATGGGTGTATAGAGATTTCCCGAACTCAGTTCTTTCATAAGGTCACCTCAACAGACTGGATAGAGTTAGCCATGAGATTTTGATGTTATCCTCAGCAAGGATGGGTTATTTTCATTCTATGCTTCAGTTAATTGTAGGACCCGATCAGTAGAGTTTAGATTTCCCGATGAGCCTTCCTTAGAATGGGAGGGTAGTTCAGCTGTGCCTGTAGGTCGATTTATTTCCTACCTTAAGGCTAGTAAGATGATTTCTAAGAGTTGTTTGTACCTTTTAGTTAGGGTTAAGGACGTTGAGTCTGAAACCTCAACTATCTAGTCAGTACCAGTAGTATGTGAGTATCTAGAAGTCTTTCCTGATGATTTTCCAGGTGCCCCTTTTGAGAGGGAGATTAATTTCGGCATAGATCTCTTTCCCGACACGCAACCTATATCTATTTTGCCCTACAGAATGGCTCTATCCGAGTTAAAGGAGTTGAAGGATCAATTGGAAGACTTGTTAGATAAGGTCTTTATCAGGATGAGTAAGTCTCCATGGGGCGCACAGGTATTATTTGTTCGAATGAAGGATGGTTCCCTCCGCATGTGTATTGACTATCAGAAGTTGAATAAGGTTACCGTCAAGAACAGGTACCCCTTACCGAGGATTGATGATTTGTTTGACCATCTACAGGGTGCCAAGTATTTCTCCAAGATTGATCTTAGATCCGGGTATCACCAGCTCAGGGTTCGGGAGAGTGACATCCCGAAAACTGCTTTCACGACTCGATATGGTCACTATGAATTTGTTTGTTATGTCTTTTGGACTAACCAATGTGTTATACCCCGTAGAATTCCCGACACCTAGAAGACCTATTCGCACGTTGGTTAAGTATATTTGAAGGCCATACGTGCTAGAGAAAGGCCGGGAAAAAGATCGGACGAGAAACCCGTCGAACCATCGCGGGAGGAGCTGAGGCAGAGCCCCTCCGCCATGGCAGCATGTCACGGAGGTGAGGCCTCCGCGATGGCTCCGTGACACGTTGCCCAGGTTCAGGCTCAAGTATATAAGCCCCACTTCGGTTTAATTTCATTTTAATCAAAGGAAAATTTCCAGAAAACAGAGGGTGAACGGCAGAGAGGAGTAAGAATGAATGAAATTAAATAATGTTCGTCCGATTACGCTGCTAAACGCTGCCCAAATTCAAATTAACCCCAGATACTGAGGTATTTAGCAGCAGAGAGCATTCCTACGGATTTAGTTTCGTGAAATACGGCCGACGAATCGGCGCGCCACCGAACTAAGGTAAGTAGAATTGCTCTAAATTAATGTCTATGTGTTCCTAGCTGAGAAGTGAATATTTCTCCCTTCTGGAACGCTGAAAAATAGCGAGTTTTCGACCGTCTTTCGATAAGCCTAAGTTTAGGCTATAAACTATATCGAAAGTAACGTTTCTCTTTACAATAAAGCTGTATTTAGTATTAATTGACGTATTTATGAATGCAGTTGGGAGAAAATAGTTGAAGTACCGGCCGAACCTCGTCTGACGGACGAATAGTTCAAGGATAAGGTATGTAAAGCTCGTTCCCTCGGCAAGTTAAGTAATATTGATACAGTATAGTAATTTACAGGCCAGTAGAATGTTCAGAAGTTAAATATTGCGTTTATTGTAAATCTTGATACGATATTAGAAGCCTCAAGTTGTAACTTGCGTGAAACTTACTAGTATGACATAGATTCTAACACAAGTGTTAGAAACTGCTCAGCATGCTCAGTATGTGATGTAATACGAGATGTTAAGATATTGTTGTATTCAGTTGAAACCCCGCAAAGCAATGCAGTATCCATAAAGCACCTCAGAAATAGAATAGCAGGCTAAAGTGAAGTTTAGAAAGCATGCTAGGAATAGGAAATCATGTTAATACAGAAACTTAGGAAGCAGCATAGTTTCCAGCAGAAACACTATCTTGTATAGCATGTGCCCCAGTACAGTCTGGCAGGAGACTATGTTTATATATTTACCTGCCTCAGCACGTATTAAATACGTACAGATTACTATCATTAGTTTAGCAGGTAATGTATGTGATACCTTACCCCGTTAGCCTCAGCATGTGAGATATGCAGACCGTATTACTAGTTGAGACCGTTGTATTGTTTGGGGTTGGATTACCTAGCATCCATGACTGCCCAGGGTTAATAGCTGTATCGACTCGTCCGCCAGAGGACGAGGATACGTCACTCTACGGAGTGGTATGCCGTCCCACAGGGGACGAAGATGGGATGCCAGATTTCCCCATATTGTGCCTTGGTCGGCCCTTATACACCCCCGTCGAGCGGGTACGCCCGGGGTGTTGATTCAGGAGTCCTTCAGACTCAGGTACAGTTATAGTCAGGGGCTCAGCAAGCCCAAGTGCATACCCAGGGGACCGGCAGGATGCTTACAGCCATTATAGGAGATGGGATGACCGGGGTAGGGGTGTAGATTCTGTGCTGGTTGTACCTCCCGGCTTATGGGGGCCGGGTAAGGTTTGTGTGTGCCATGTTATGCTATTTCATGTTATGCCATGTTACGTTAGATATGAGTAGATCAACAGTAGAGGGATATGTCTCCAGGTATGACTCCTATTTTCTTCTAGTATAAATGAGAAAATGTACGACTTACAGTATCAGGCAGTTAATCTAATTCTTCTTACTTCAGTTTCATCAGTTGTATTATATTTTTCAGATATTTCTTTCAATTATTGCTTTACATACTCAGTACCAGCGGTACTGACGCCCAGTGGGGCGCTGCATTCTGTTCGGTGCATTGTTGGGGTTATAAAACCGACACGCAAGTGCACGTGGTCAAACAAGTAATAAAGTGGCTAAGTAAGCCAAGTATCGATCCAAGGAGGCTCAGGGTATGTAAAAATTGCCTAAGTATACTATATTCTTATTTTACTTCTAACTATGCTAACAACAACGTAACCAACAGTTAATTGAGTTTTTGTTTATAAAATATATACTAAAACTATTAACAATTATTTACTATGAATTTAAACTATGGATATGAGCATGCCAAGGTTAGGAACAAGTAATGAATTCGATTGTAATAATAATTCGGTTAATCTCTTCTTCATGTTGCTAGCCAAGAACATTAGCCTAGAAATTAAAACTCTCGTATTTAATTTCACTTAAGAATCATAAACCATTCGTCTACATTTCTGTGATCAAATGCAATTTACGACCTAGCAATACAATTCCGGTTCCTCAATTGACTAATACGGCTTTCAAGTATATTTCTATCAGGAAAGCACATCAAAACCCAATTTTCCCAAATCAAGTTAAGAACAATACCCTATTAATTCACAACTTTCCAATTTCTTGCTCTCTCGAGTGAAATTGGACTTTTTAGATGTACATTAATGTCGGCCAAGCACTAATGCAGTAAGAACAAGAATTAATAGAACAACATGAAAGAAGAAGAAGAAAACCATATCATTTACAATCAAAATTCACTACACATGTTCAAAACCTTAGCAAGGAAGAGAACTAGCCACTCATTTGTGGATTGATCATCCTAAAACAAGTGTAAATCATACATACAATTGATTGAAAGAAGAAAGGAAGAGAAGAAATCTCTTAGCTTTTTCGTCCCTCAACTGCTGCTAACCCACGTCCTAGCTCCACCAAGTCTGAACTAAAACTGAACTGAACTCCCCTAATTAAAATAAACCTAAGTGTGCTATTTATACTAGTGGGAATTTTTTCCCGGAATAACAAGCAACGTGTCACGGAGGCAACGCGGAGCACTGCCTCCGTGACACGGCGTGGACACGGACCTTCACTGGAAATCCAGGGTCCGGTAAATTAGCCTCAACGTGGCACGGAGGCCAATGCGGAGGCCTATCTCCGTGCCACGGAGCTGTCACGAGGCCTCACTGGAATTTGCCATTTAATTCCCTCTCCAGGTAGTGTGCCTCCGCGATGGTAGCGTGGCACGGCTCCATCGCGGAGCCCCTATAATTTGTGCATTCCAATGTCTTTTCCATGCTCGTATCCAAGTCCAACTCCGATATAGTTCCAACATGCATTTTAGCTCCTAAAAATCATATTTACCTGCAAAACAAATGCTAATCATATTGGTTAGTATAAATTCACATTTTATTACCAATTACATGAGAATATATACACATTGCACACAAACAAGGCAAAAATAATACGTTTGAGTATCACTTGGGCATATAAATCTGCCCAAGATCACTTACCCCACACTTAACTCCTTGTTCGTCCTCGAACAACACATACACAACTCATGCAAATTACATCCCAACCTTCGTCACTATGGTGCGACCATTTACACTACGGTCATACCGATTATTCAATTTTTGCAAATCATCACGAAAACATGCTTGGTCTTACAATACAATGACCTTTAATACATCAAGACTTCCTAGACTTTAAGAATTGATTCTTCATATCGGCAAACTCATGCAAATCAGCTAATCAAGAAATCCGACACGAAAATCAATGTTTCATCAAGCATGTGCCCTCACAACTCAAGAGAATCTTCCCCTTTTTGTTCATGCAACACACAAACATTCAAGTAGGGGCATATAAAAATTAATTTCACTCACTCTCCCAAAAGAATTCACATGCATCATGTCATGACCCATAGGCTTGCCCTTAGTGTATTACTCCACTAATATAAAGACATGCAATGTAAGATCACTTAGGACTTTAATGGGTTGTAACGGAGCTATGGATCTAGTATATATATTGGATTAGCCAATAATAGTCGCTAGCATCCTTAAGCGCCTTTTCGACACATTCCCATCGACTCATGGACATTGTTCCTCTCTTTTCTCTTTTTCTCCCATTCATGCTGGTTTACTTTCGTACTGCCCATTTCATCAAACACACTTGACACAAAACAAAGGGTTTTCATGTACCCTCAATATCATTTAATTACAACAAGTGCCTCTTCAACATCATCTTTTCTTTCTTCACTCTGCTTTTCTTTTTCTTTTCACTCTTTTCACTCTTTAACACTTTGGGAAACATTTTCTTTTCTTTGTAAGCGCTTAAGAGGTTCGTATAGACTTTAAGGCTAATGAAAAGAAGGAATAAAGCTTAGTTTATACAATTTTGGACAAATGAAAGAAAGAAATCAGCTAAAGGCTCAACGGGCTGACTAGGGTATACAACATATAAAAAAGGTAGAATTTGACAAGAAAAAAATGAAAACTATCAGTTAAAAACAAAGAAATGCCTACATCCTTTCCAACACTACACCTCCTTCATTTCGTTTTGTAAACACACCAGGCAAGTTCTAGATAATTCACAATGGCATGGAATAACAATACCTCACTTCACACTTCATGCACATGCTCGAATCAAGATGCATTCACAGACTCTCTAATTAGCCAAACACATGAATTCAAAATTAAGCCTCAATCATACTGAATCAACTTCTATAGCCTAGGTAACTCAACATATTTACCAAATTGCACACTTTCAAACAAATCATTTTCACATTTTGAACATCAGTTACACATGCAACGAAATTTTTGCAACCATAAAGCAACTACAGTTCATTGATGCAATCCACCAAAGAAAAATTAAAAACAAATTAAAATCCTACTCCTACCGACTACATTTCCCTTAAGACGGTCGTCATCCATCCATCATAGGGAACGGTCACTAACTATGACATTCGGTTCAATGGGACTATTCTCGGTAAAAGAACCGAAAACAAACTCCGGGAAACCCAAAAAAATAAAAACCAAAAATTTTTGCAACACATCGATCAGTTCGATAGAAAGAAAATATTTACAAGTGCAAAATATTCTCGAAAATTTTTGAAAAAATTTTCGATCATCTCGATAGAAAAAATAAAAAAAATTTTACAAAATATTTACACTAGCAACCATAACTTTTCATACCACACATCATTAACCACACAAACAAATATATACACATACACCACAAATCAGTTCATAACAGGGAAAGCACAAACATACATACAAACCAAGGAAAAACATACAGCAAATTAGAGCCCAAGTCCCAGCACCTAGCTACTCCCCCACCCCACACTTAAATCGAAAACTGTCCCCAGTGTTCACAAAAATTACAAAACACAATTTCGGGTGGTGGAACTCCCTGTTTAGTCGAAATATTCGACTTCTTCATCTGGTGCTGCTGCCTTGTAGCCCATATCTGAGTCAGCTCCATCGTCGACATCGGACTCCACATCGGAGTCCTCACGACGTGTCTCCTCATCAGTAGGGACATCATCATCCATCGGCTCCACAAAGGCTGGTTCCACTCGGCATAAGGCTCTGGCATTCTCGCCAAATGGGTAATCCAGCTCCAGCTGCCATAATTCTTCCTCGGTGGCTGGTCTCCCACCAATCCGTACCTGCAGCATCTGCATGCCGAACATACGTGCCATGTACTGATCATCACGAGCATGTCGCTCGCCCAAAGTCAGCACTAGCCCGTGTGTGGTGTCGGGGGCCTTAGTTTTTGTCACATCGAGGGCCCTCCGCTCCAACTGCGGAATATAGTCCAAAGCCTCTTCCTCAATGTCGAGGCCTCGGAGGAAGGTGGTGATGAGTCTGCCAAACCCGTATCTGTGGCCCTGGTGCAGTCTGGCTCTCTTCATGGCGGATATAATGACTGCCCCAACATTAATCTCAAGCCCTTTCATAAGGGCATACACCAAGCAGACACGGTCCCGGGTCACATCCGTCATGTGAACTCCCGGGATCAAGCACGAACACACAATCTTCAGCCATATTCTGGCCTCCCTGTTCATCTGCGAATAAGGCAGAGTCTAGTGGTAACCCCTCTCCTTATGTCTACTCCATCGTGCTATGGATCGAGCCCCACACAACGTACGTCTGATGTCGGTGTACGGTGGGGTGATGTTTAGCTGGCGGAGAACGTGGGCGTCTGTGTCCCGCGCTCCAACGATGGCATTAAATTGGTGGGGTTCCAGAGTGACAATCTGCCCTCTAATTTTTATTGTGTGGCTTCTGATGGCCGTGTTCTAGTTTTCATAGAATTCCCGGACCAAATGTAGGTTGCACTCCTTGGGCTCCTGAGAGATAAAGCTGAGCCCAGCTGCCTCGATTCTCTGCACAATACGTGGGAACTCCTGTGCAAGTTGTTCCCGTGCAATATGTTCCTCGGGGAAGTACTTGTTTTCTTTATGTTTCGCGTACCACTTCTTCCCTTCATCGGTTACCCATCTTGTTCCGTATTGGCGGCGTTGGCCGCGCGGAACAGCTGGTGCAACTGGGACTGCAGTGCCCAACCTCAATCTTTTCCGTCCGGTGCCTGAGGTAGAAGCACCCTTGCCCTTGTCCTGTCGACTTGCCATTGTACCTGTCAATATACATAAACAAGCACAAAGTTAAGCTAAATACAAGTTAACTTAGGCTAAGGTCGGGTTAAACTAAGTTTACCCCACACTTAGTCCCTAACTATATTTACAATACTTCGGCAAGGATTACTCTATTTACAACCTCAAACACAAGCAACTATAAGGTATATTGTTGAGTGCGTTCACGAAAAATTTCGACAGCATAACGGTTAGCGTACTACTCAGGCTTCATACAGCTACTCCCAAACCTATTATCGATAGCAATCCAATCATCGCACTTAGCAACAAAACAAAAAAACAAAAACAACAACGAAAATTATATGTACATACAAATCTAAATAATCAAACCAATTTACAAAATCTTCGCATTTTCCCCAACAATTCGAGAATTCGTCTTCTCTTAACATTCATACAATATTTACATCGACTTATCTCAATTTACAACCACACCCCCGCATCTAATTCATCAAACTATCAAGTTCCCCAATTCAATTTCAATAACTCAAGCCCTAGAATGCAATATTTCAATCAAATTCAAATTATTCACATAATCGACAAGTTCAAACGCTAATTACAACAATCCGAACATAATCAATCACAAAATAATTCAACATCATGTTTAATTGCTACTTGGGGTGATATATTTCACCTCACATGCTCAAATTCGACTAAAATCGCCAAAAACTTGAGAGAAACGATGAAAACATACCTTTTAGTTGAAGAACCGAAGAAATTTGACGTTTTCCTTGCCTATTAGCATGGCACGTTGGTTGGGGAGGGGGAATTGGGTGTTTTGGTCGCGGAGGAGGAGAGAAATGAGGAGAAAAGAGGCAAAATCGGGGTTAATTTAAAGAAAAACACGCGGGTCACCCGGCAACCCAGTGTGACCCGGCACTGAATAAAGGGCAACGTGTCACGGAGGGTAACGCGGAGCCCCTCCTCCGTGACACGGAGCCAACGCGTTGGCTCTCTGGAAATTTTAAAAAATCTGATTTTGCGTTCAACGTGTCACGGAGGGTAATGCGGAGCCCCTCCTCCGTGACACGGAGCCAACGCCCCAATGCACTGTTTCTTCAATAAAAATTATTTTCATACCTTGCCTAATTATTCCCGCTTCCATGCATATTTTTCTCCGTTGGACCTGAAAATCACCTCACTAAACGAAATTGGTTAGATTAATAGATTTTCCTAACTACCATGAAAAAATACTAACTAAAACGAAAATATTTGTACGAAATCAAGAAAAAGAAAAATTAAAAATAAAAAATAAAAAATACAAATTATGTACACTATACTAAAAGAAGAAAAATAGAATATTTTTCTTTTCACGGGATGCCTCCCGTGCAGCGCCTGGTTTACCGTCGCGGCTCGACGTCCATTATGCTCAATTATCTACTAGGGTGAGGGACGAATTTTCACGATCCTTGTCCTCCCCCCAGTAGTGCTTAAACTCATCTGGTGGCCTTCCTGTTAACTCTCGGGAATCATTCATTATATTAGCATTCCCATGATCAATCACATTGATCACCGAGAGTTCCTCATTTACAATCGGGAGCTTGGGTGCTTGGTACACGTCAAATACTTCTATCTTGTCATGTGCCCGCATTGTAAGTTGACCCGCAGCTACATCAATTAATGCTTTTCCGGTTGCCAAAAAGGGTCGTCCCAAAATAAATGGGACTTCAGCATCTGGTTCAAAGTCCAGAACAATAAAATCGACCGGAAAAATGAGGGAGCCCACTTGCACTAACACATCCTCAACAATACCATCCGGTTTAGCTAAGGACCTGTCTGCTAGCTGCAAGATTACTGTTGTAGGTCTAGGACTCCCTAGACCTAACTTTTTGAATACCGAAGATGGCATAAGATTTATACTTTCCCCCAAGTCGCATAATCCACGAGCTCGGATACTTTGCCCAATAGTCAGCTGGATAGTAAAACTTCCAGGGTCTTTCAGTTTCGTGGGCAGTCTATTCTGAATCCGGGAAGTGCATTCCTCCGTTAAAGCCACCGTGGCATACTCAGTCAAACGACTTTTGTTAGCCACGATGTCTTTAATATATTTTGCATACTTTGGCACTCCCTGCAAGACATCAACAAGAGGTAAGTTAACATCTACCTGTTTAAGCACCTCCATAAATTTCTTGAAACACGCCTCCTCCTTGTGTTTCTTAAGTCGTTGAGGGAACGGGGGTGGAGGCCTTTCTGATTCTGCTTCTTTAGTCTTCCCCCTATCAGAACTTTGTTCATCCTCAACTTCTGCTGCTCCTGACTTTTGAGGCGGTCTTTCCGGTTCCACCTCCTTCAACTGTAAACCACTCCTCGTGGTCACTACATTAACCTGCTTCGGATTAGGATCCGTGTCGCTAGGTAGTCCTCCTCTGGGTCTTGTATTTTGGGAACTAGCAAATTGCCCAAACTGATATTCAAGAGCCTTGGTCGCCAACTGATTGTTCTTCACTTCGGCTGCCAATTTAATATAGTCAGCCTGCAATTGTGCCTGATTCGCGATCATGGTTTTGAACATCTCCTCAATGGTAGGTGATGGTGGTGGAGGAGGGGCATTGTGATTTCTGAATTGAGCTTGATAGTTTTGTTGCCCTCCTTGATTTCTCTGCATACCCTGACCAGAACTTTGGCCTTGTTGGTTGTTGCTACCCCACGAAAAATTCGGATGGTTCCTCCAATTTGAGTTGTAGCCACTACCAAACTGCTGCTGATTTCTCTGTGCATTGCCCACAAAGTTAACAGAATCAGGATTTGCACCACAGCATTCAGCTGAATGCTCACTACTACCACACACTTCACACCACATCTGCTGGACTGCATTGACCGAAGCTGAAGGCTGGTTCAAGTTCATATTGCTGAAGTGATTATTTAACTGATTTTGCAAGGCAGCTATCTGTGCAGCGATAGCTGTAAATCTATCCACTTCAAGCACTCCCGCTGCTTTCCTTACTCCACCTCGAGATGAATCTGCATTCCATTCTGGATTGCCTTGTGAAATTCGGTTGAGCAAAGTGTACAGCTCCTCGTAAGTCTTTTCCAGTGCTTGCCCTCCAGCTGCTGAATCTAACAGAATTTTAGTGTGGGGTTCCAAAACCTCAATAAATGTGTGTACCAACACCTCATTGGACTGATGATGATGAGGACAGTCCCGCAACATGGATTTAAATCTTTCCCAGGCTTGATATAGATTTTCTCCCTCCCTCTGTTTAAAACTTAGAATTTGACTTCTAAGTCTGGCTGTTTTACCAGAAGGGAAAAATCTAATCAAAAACTTTCGTGCAAGATCATCCCACGTTGATATAGAATTGGGTGGTTCAGCTTTTAACCACCTCTTAGCTTCACCAAGTAAGGAAAACGGAAATAAGGTGAGCCGAACAAAATCAGGTGACACTCCAGCGGGTATATAAGTGTCACTTATCTCCAAAAAGTTTTGGAGATGTTGTTGTGGATCTTCATGAGAGAGACCGGTAAATTGCCCGCTTGTGTGCAAAAGTTGGACCATATTCTTCTTTAATTCAAATCTCCCTCCAGGCTCTGGTTTGCGGATGCTAGAATGTACATTGTTAGTGTGTGGGATTGCCACCTCGCAAACCGGCCTTGCTGCTGCTTCATCGGGCACTAACACTGCCCTCACAACTGGTGGATTTTGTTGCTCCATAATAGATTGTCGGAACAACTGCAACTTCTTTTGTAGAGCTTCTCTACGTTGAATATGAAATTCACGTTCCGGCTCTAAGTAAGATTCCACCAGCTCCTTGTCCCTTGCCAGTGTTCACAGCAACAAAATCTGCAAAATACAGGCTAAGACCAAGTTGTTAACACTTAAGAAAATAAAAATAAAAATACAGTAAATTTACACTAAACACAATTTCACAAATTTGCTAGCCTCCCAGGCAACGGCGCCAAAAACTTGTTCAGTGCGTTGTTGGGGTTATAAAACCGACACGCAAGTGCACGTGGTCAAACAAGGAATAAAGTGGCTAAGTAAGCCAAGTATCGATCCAAGGAGGCTCAGGGTATGTAAAAATTGCCTAAGTATACTATATTCTTATTTTACTTCTAACTATGCTAACAACAACGTAACCAACAGTTAATTGAGTTTTTGTTTATAAAATATATACTAAAACTATTAACAATTATTTACTATGAATTTAAACTATGGATATGAGCATGCCAAGGTTAAGAACAAGTAATGAATTTGATTGTAATAATAATTCGGTTAATCTCTTCTTCATGTTGCTAGCCAAGAACATTAGCCTAGAAATTAAAACTCTCGTATTTAATTTCACTTAAGAATCATAAACCATTCGTCTACATTTCTGTGATCAAATGCAATTTACGACCTAGCAATACAATTCCGGTTCCTCAATTGACTAATACGGCTTTCAAGTATATTTCTATCAGGAAAGCACATCAAAACCCAATTTTCCCAAATCAAGTTAAGAACAATACCCTATTAATTCACAACTTTCCAATTTCTTGCTCTCTCGAGTGAAATTGGACTTTTTAGATGTACATTAATGTCGGCCAAGCACTAATGCAGTAAGAACAAGAATTAATAGAACAACATGAAAGAAGAAGAAGAAAACCATATCATTTACAATCAAAATTCACTACACATGTTCAAAACCTTAGCAAGGAAGAGAACTAGCCACTCATTTGTGGATTGATCATCCTAAAACAAGTGTAAATCATACATACAATTGATTGAAAGAAGAAAGGAAGAGAAGAAATCTCTTAGCTTTTTCGTCCCTCAACTGCTGCTAACCCACGTCCTAGCTCCACCAAGTTTGAACTAAAACTGAACTGAACTCCCCTAATTAAAATAAACCTAAGTGTGCTATTTATACTAGTGGGAATTTTTTCCCGAAATAACAAGCAACGTGTCACGGAGGTCAACGCGGAGCACTGCCTCCGTGACACGGCGTGGACGCGGACCTTCACTGGAAATCCAGGGTCCGGTAAATTAGCCTCAACGTGGCACGGAGGCCAACGCGGAGGCCTATCTCCGTGCCATGGAGCTGTCGCGAGGCCTCACTGGAATTTGCCATTTAATTCCCTCTCCAGGCAGTGTGCCTCCGCGATGGTAGCGTGGCATGGCTCCATCGCGGAGCCCCTATAATTTGTGCATTCCAATGCCTTTTCCACGCTCGTATCCAAGTCCAACTCCGATATAGTTCCAACATGCATTTTAGCTCCTAAAAATCATATTTACCTGCAAAACAAATGCTAATCATGTTGGTTGGTATAAATTCATATTTTATTACCAATTACATGAGAATATATACACATTGCACACAAACAAGGCGAAAATAATACGTTTGAGTATCACTTGGGCATATAAATCTGCCCAAGATCACTTACCCCACACTTAACTCCTTGTTCGTCCTCGAACAACACATACACAACTCATGCAAATTACATCCCAACCTTCGTCACTATGGTGCAACCATTTACGCTACGGTCATACCGATTATTCAATTTTTGCAAATCATCACGAAAACACGCTTGGTCTTACAATACAATGACCTTTAATACATCAAGACTTCCTAGACTTTAAGAATTGATTCTTGATATCGATAAACTCATGCAAATCAGCTAATCAAGAAATTCGACACGAAAATCAATCTTTCATCAAGCATGTGCCCTCACAACTCAAGAGAATCTTCCCATTTTTGTTCATGCAACACACAAACATTCAAGTAAGGGCATATAAAAATTAATTTCACTCACTCTCCCAAAAGAATTCACATGCATCATGTCATGACCCATAGATAATGAAATATGGAAAGACGTTATGGTAATTTATTAGATGAAGAATTAGATGAAGAAGTAGAAATAGAAGAAGAAGAATTAGATGATACACCTACTAGTCCTTCTACTGAAGCTCCAACTCAAGATAATCCTCAGTTTGGAGCTCAACTTCCCCCTATGCCTCCTACTAGGGGTAAGATGAAGGTTCAACTTCCTAAAACTTCCGGTGGCATCAGAATGAGGAAAAAATGCAAGCTATGTATAATAAGTGTAAAAAAGTATTTATGCATCAATGAGGTGGAAGCGTAGGTGGGATAGAGGGCTAAATAGAAATTTATTACAATGTTGTAAACTTGAATACATAGCGACCAAAGTAGCCTCCAAATCTGCTGCTTCTAGTTCGGCCCCTGTTGGATCAGAAGGGGGTTCCAACATGGTTTAGAGCCAATTAGACCGTTCAAACCCAAGTGACCCTGTTACACATTGAAAATATGATAGAGATAGAGATCGTGAAAACTTCGTTAAAATGGTTGTGGTTTGTTGTCAGTCTTTTAATTTTACCTCCTATCCCGTATTTATTATGTATATTCACGAAACATATAATCCTTGTTTTCAAGGTTTTTCACAAGACATGGTTAAATGTGATAATTTTGAATTTCAAGCTAAACATTGCCATTATTTTTATTGTTTATTTAACTATTTTGATGGTAGATTTTCTATTACATCTAATATGGGTTGTAGTGTCAATGCCATTGATTATTTAACTTTTACTACATACTGGGATGATCATAATTAAAATTTACAAAAAAGAATCATAGGTTAGAAAGTCTATGAGCAGAGAAAAACGACTACATATATAGCATGTACTATACTTGAAATTTTAGAATTTTATGACATTTTTGACAAAATAGTGAGTGTTACATTAGATAATGCTTCTTCAAATACTAGTGTTGTTAGTATGTTAAGAGCTAGATTATGCCCATTTAGTAATGATGTTTTTCATGTTAGATGTGTTGTTCATGTATTGAATTTTTCTATGCAACATGACATTAAGTTATTTGATACTGGGTGTTCTAAAGTTGAATATACATGATTTTGAATTTTTTTGAATGAACAAAAGTTCTAGAATTCGTGAATATAAAGAAATTTATAGAATATGTGAACTTCCATATAGGAAAATACTAAGACATGTTAAAATTAGGTGAAATTTGTTATATGAAATATTAGAAGTTGCATATATTTATAGAAGAGCTATTACTATGATCTATAATGCTTATAATTCTGACTTGGAATGGAAACTTAATGATTCTGACTGAGAAGAAGTAAATGAACTTAATAAATTTTTGAAATTATTTTATCAAGCAAAAAAAATATTTTCTAGCGTGTACTTCTTAACTATTTTTGAAGTTTTAATAAATGTATGTGCTCGTACAATTAAATTTGCTGAATTCAAAAATAATGAAAAGTTTGCACCGATTGTTGAGGCCCTGATTCAAAAATATTAAAATTTTTTCTATTCCTCAAATTTATTTAACTGCTATGCTTTTTAACCTAGAATATAAAGAACGAAGTACAAAAAGAGTGGTTTAAAAAAATTATGAAAATTTAGAAATTCAAGATCATGAAATCTCAAGTATCAAAAATTGTAAAAATAGTGTTAAAATACTTGCTAAAATAATATATGACATTTATTGCCAGTTACATAATAATAATGTATATAATGTTCTCGAATATTTTAGAGTTTGAATAGATACTACCCATAGGTATATGCAAAATGTGATTGGTCTTGATTTTTCTGACAATTGTGATTTTGATGAATATCTTTCTTAGGCATGGGAAAGTGTAACAAATGCTGACTGCATCCCGCATATTTTGGATTGGTGGAGCGCTTGTGGCAGCATATTTCTAATTCTTAGCAAGATGGTTCAGGATGTGCTAGCTACTCAACCATCATCCGTCACTTTAGAGGCTGCTTTCAACGCAGCAAGATTTCAATTTGGCGACTACCAATATACACTAGCAGAAGACAACTTGGAGATATCGATTGTATTAAGAGACTGGATCAATGCGGAGCGAAGAAAGCACGGGCTACTGAAGTTAACTTCCCAACAAGAACCTTTTTTGGATGCCAACAATCAACAATGATGATAACATGGAAGCACAAGACCAACAAAAATCTATGCCAGTGCTGAAAAATATTTCATCTCAACAAATAGAAGAGTTAGAAAGAAATTTCATAGGAATATACAAATATTATATTATATTCAAGGCCTAGTTCAAATACAACGCTTCCTAGAAGATGGATGTATAGATTAGATGCTCTACTAATATTTGTAAATTATAATTTAAATTTGTATAATATTATTTTATTTGAATAAATTTTAAAGGCTTTTAGCCTTAATTTTAAAGTTTATTATCTGTTGTGTTATATCTAAATTATTTAATACAGTATTTTAATCTATTTTTAAAAATTTTTAATTTTAATTTATAAATTTACAAGCATACAACTTACAAACATACTATAGAGTATAGAATTTAATTTACAAAAAAATTACCAAGCTTATAAATTCAAATAATTAAATACTTCATATTTCAAATTTCAAATTTTAAACTTTAACAAATTTTAGAACTTATTTTATCCTTAAATTCTTAATTCAAATTTAAATTTAAAGTCTCTAAGACTCTAACTATAAGACTTAAAAGTATAAGACTATAAAAATTTAAAAGAAATTTAAATTTTAAAATCATAACTTATACTTCTATTAAAAAGTTTTTTAAAAAAATTATTTTCCATCCCATTTGTCCCATTTATCCCATCCTGTGTCATCCCGTCCCATTTTATAGTGGGTTGGAATGGGACTAAAGATCCATCCCAGTTCATCTTGGCCGACCACTTGTCTCGGTCCCATCCATCTTGTTCCATCCCGTCCCGTCTGTCTCATTCGGTCATGTTAACTAGCCATAGTTGTTGAGCATATATTTGAGAATTTTTCCCCAAGAATGCGGGTGCCCTTGGTATCTAGTCCATGCGGCCACGCAACTCCTTCAAACCCTCTTTTAAGCTCATTTTGATTTCTTTCCTAAAAGAGTCTATCACTAGCAAGCCTATCTCGGACCTGCTCCCAATATTTGAGTCTCTTCGCCCAGGGGGATCCATCAATGAAACCTCTCCACCTATTCTGACACAATTGGACGACATCGTGTTAGGATTTTTTTGTATCTATACGACCTTCCCATCTTGTGTTGCTATGTGTTCTCTCATGAACCTATGTTGAGCAGTAAAGATCTCAAGGCCTTCTTTGATGTCATTAAACCAGTCTGATGGACTACTTCCTCATGATACCAACTTCCCGTGCCTCTTTGCATATTTTTTGTTTGCTAGACCCATAACCTTTAGATCTACTTCTTCCTCATCGTCAATGATAGGCTAGTTTCTGATGTCAGTCTTTGTTCTTGCGCAGCGTTTGTACACTAGTTTTCCAACACATCCTTGTTATTTTTATGTGTGCTTGCCATGAGTGATTTTTTGCATAGAAAGCAAATATAGAAAAACTTGAATAAGTTAGAGAAAATATAATTAATGAGTTAACACAATATCACAACTGCCCAGGCCCCATGTGGGAGCCAAACTATTTACTAATGAAATCGGTACAATTAAATTTGTAGTGTGGTCAAGGATATGCCATTTAAATTAAATAACAAATTCGGGGTTAATACAATTAAAAAAATAACAGTTAAGATAATTAATAAATAAAATATATGCATGACAAGCATGATATAACATAAAGTAAGAATTATTCGATGATATCCTGATTAAGTATTCTTAATCTTCGAAACCTCAACTTTATAAATTCTATATTGTAAACAAGCTACCGCTAGGAAAGAAAGTAATAGAGAGAAGATGAGTGCAGGATATTGTAGAGTAATATTCAACTGTTCATCCAATAATTTTTTATAATTGAAAGGAGCCTCTATTTATAGTTTTTTGCTAGAGTATTACGATCAATCGAATGGCTCCAATTGGGTCCTATAGTACATAGTAGAAATCATGAAATTCGTACAAGATTGTTACAGATGCCAACTATCAATTAAATATCTTGTACAATCTTGTCTAGGTATTGTTGTCCTTTTTATCGTGCCTTCAAGTCCTAGTTGCTTACACCAGAACAGGAGTCACTATCCTTTCTTGCAATTCCTTCATAATCATTCTCAGTTACCTCTTCACAGTTATAGAGGAGTGGTTCCGGATTATCAATGTAACACCTCGAATGTTTCTAAGATCAGATTCCAGGCTTAAGGGGGGAGAAGTAAAGAACAAAATGGAAATTTTGGAGGATGAGCAAGTGGCGTCAGGTGAATTGACGAGTCATCTAGGTAGGCCACAAATCATCAAGATGGTTGTTGGGTGGGCTAGTTTTTTTGGCAAGGTCTCAGGCAGTGGAGGTGACGGGTGCAGGCAACAAGTCTTCGTGTGGGAGAATGACTCGTGAAGTGAGTCGTCGGTGGAGTTGGGAATTTGGTGAACTTGGGGCAATGGACTTGACGGCTCAGTCCCCATGAGTCATTACCTGACCCCACGACTCATGGGGTGCCTCGTGGGGTCTGGCAGGGTGACTTTTTCCTACGTTTTTCTAGGGGTGTTTTTGTAAAATTCTACGCTCCTAAATTCTAAACCTCGTCGTTTTGAGTGATATTTTGGACGTTTTAAGGGTTCTTTTAGCATAAAACTTTCATTCTCTCAAGATATCTCTCAAAGACTTTCTTCCCCTTCTCCTCTCAAGATTCAAGGACTTCACCAAGGTGTTCCTCAAAGCTTGAACACTAAGCTCAAGTGGGGGATTCTTTGAGGAAGGTATGTGGGTTTTTCAACAAGGATATTCTTCCATCATTGTGCCCCAAAATGTTTTACCAAAATGCCCAATTTCTATTATCCTAGAAGAGCATGACTTAGGGTTTCTTTTAAATTGATGGTGAATTCTTCTACTATTCACTAAATTTAAAGACCTAATATGTTTATGAGTTGACTACAGTGTAGAATAAGTGGGTTACCCTTAATCATGGGTTGGGTGATGAAAAATGTGGGGTTATAGAATGTTCTTCCTAAATGGTTTGAAATTTTGAATAAGGCTTTATTATTGTGTAATTACTTGAATCCATGTTTAAATTATGTGATGATTCTATGATTATCCCTAAGAACTTGAATGTGCCATTAACAGACATGTTAAGAAGAAGTTAGAGTTTATGGGCTTGAGTAATTGATATTAATATATGTATATCTCTTATGTCTTCGATGGAATTGATTAGGCATGAGGTAAATTCATGATAATGGTCTAATTAATGAATTCTTCTCATGAATTGGAGTAATTTGGAAATGGGTGTTATGAAATGAAGACGTATGCTTCTCCTATGATCTCGCTGAATATTTATAAGTTATGAGTCAAGTCTATGGTTTCCCGTAAGCCTAGAATTATATGAGTCAATGTATGTGTGTTAAGGTATGAATCGGATCTATGGATTATGAATGACTCTATGATATATGGCGAATGGTATGAGTCCGGAATTTAAATGTTGTGAATGTATTATGCATGATGTGAATCTAAAGATGCTCACTAATATATAACCTTTGAGGAAATAATGATATGGCTCTATGAAGATATGTATTATGATGATAAAGCATGAGAGTGATATTTCAGAATATTGAGCATGTTGTTAGTAGAAAGTAGCCCCAGTCCTTTCGAAATGAATGTTGTATGACGGAAATTAGTAATGCTTATGTCTTTCGTTAGCTGCAGTAGTTTAGTATATATATGAATAGATGTTATATTGATATCCTGCAGGTTTTAGTCTAGGCAGGGAACTTCCTTAGTCGAGAAGGTTTCCCTTAGTCAGTCAGGGAACTTCCTTAGTCGAGAACGTTTCCCTTAGTCAGGGAACTTCCTTAGTCGAGAACATTTCCCTTAGTCAGTCTGGGACACTCCTTAGTTGAGAATGTGTTCCTTTATGCAGATTGAGACATTCCCTAGTTGAGAATGTGTCCCTTAGTAAGCCAGGGACTCTCCCTAGTAAAGAATGGCTCCCTTAGCTTATGTTATCGGTTTAAATCGGTCGTGGTGGGAGGCAGTCTCAGTTATTAGTAGATGTGCAGTTTATGAACTTTATGCATGATTTCGATAATGTTTCCATGGATGAGATCCAAAGGACAGTTCCATATATGTGTATGTATAAGTGGCTCTCAAGAGGATTGATGCATGTTAAAATAGTTATGTTAATGTACTTTGTTATTTCCCTATTGTATACTTGTGTGTTTATTGATCTATGAAATCCTGCATGCTTAGTACATTCCAAGTACTAACTGCACACCTTTTTGGGCTGTATCGCCTCATGATATAGATTCATGTTTTCGGACTCAGCCTCGCGGTTAGATACGCTCCATCCCTATTCAGCTGCTAGTGGTGAGTCCTCATCTTCCGAGGGCATGACTTACATGTACATTTTCTTTATGTTCAGTTTTTAGATTTTAGGGGTTAGCTGGCTGATTGTCCCAGCAGCTCATCAGTTTAGTAGAAGGCTTTCAGACTTGTCTAAACAGATTCAACGTTGTATCTAAGTGTTGTTAAACTGTCCTTATGGGTGATATTCAATTCTTGATCTTAGCTTCCGCTTATTCATGTTGTTAGTCATGTCTAGTTTTAAGTGAATGCTATGATTATGCCATGGGTTGACTTGGAGCCTTTCGGGGTTCTTTGTCCCGTGTTACGGCTAGGGTGTGAACTCGGGGGGTAACAAACTTGGTGTTAGAGCAAAGGTTTTGAGTGTCCTAGGGTGTCTGAAAGCCGCATTACGTAGAGTCTTCTTCATGGGTGTGAAGCACGCCACACTTATGACGAAGAGGCTATGAGACGCTTTAGTAATGTTCCCTTTTCTTCATGATACTTATCATGCATAGAGCATTGAGCTCTAAATAGTTCCTTCCCCTAGCACGTGCTTTACGTGCTCGTAGATAATGCCTGCCAGACGAGCGAATGGATAAAGGAATAGAGATGGGTGCCAGCAGGCCCCACCAGCCCCGGCGAACCCAATAGATGATCATGTTACTCATGCCGAGTTCAGGGCATCCTTTCAAATGTTAGCATAGGCCATGACAGCTCAGATTAATCAGCATTGTGTGGTTCATATTCCCCATAATGGGAACGCGCCAACATCCCGGGTAAGAGATTTCCTAAGAATGAACCTACCCGAATTGCTTGGGTCGAAGGTGGATGAGGACCCACATGAGTTCATTGACGAGATCCTAAAGATCACCCAGGTCATAGGAGTGAGTGGAGAGGAGAGCACCGAGCTAGCTTCGTATCAGTTGAAGGGAGTTGCACACATCTTGTTTAAGCAATGGAGGGACAGTAGAGTAGAGGGAGCAGGCCCTATTAGTTGGGGTGAGTTTCAGGCCGCATTTTTGGAGTTATTCTTTCCTCGTGAGATGATAGAGATCAAGACAGGTGAATTTGTGAATTTGAAGTAGGGCACTATGACCATTCAGAAATACTCCTTAGAGTTCACCCGATTATCTAAGTACGCACCAGCTCTTGTGGTTGATGAGCGAGCTCGAGTGAGTCGGCTTGTTCATAGAGTGGCGAACTACCTGGATAAATATTGCAGGACCACCATGCTTCACCAGGATATGGATTTTCCTCGGATAGTCTTGTACGCCCAACATATGGAGGTGGTGCATTTTAGGGACAAAGCGACCAAGAAGCCTAGGACCGGAGATTTAGAATTATCCCAGTAGAGGTCGAGTGGTGGACACCGCCCACGCTACCAACAGATGTCATCGGCCCCTGCACCTTCGACAGCCAGTGTTCCGAGTACACCCAGGGTAAGAGAGATTACGTATCCGTTCTATATCAGCTGTGGGAAGCAGCATTTAGCATAATGTATGGCCGGCTCAGGTGTTTGTTTTGGTGTGGCAAGTTGGGCCATAGGTACCAGGATTGTGCGACAGCTAAGTGGGGTGAGAGTAGAGTCCCAGCCACCTCTTCAGTAGCTCTAGCAACCCTGCCTATATCGATAAAGTACATCATTTAGCGCAGGTGGCAGCCTTCGTCTAAATTGCCATTCCACCTCAACAACCCCTCAGGATAAGGGAAAGTCGCCAGTAGTAGTCACAGGTATGTTGTAGATTGTTCCTGTTACCTTTGTATGTTGCTAAGCCCCGAACCCACATATTGAATAGAAATTCTGGTGTTGTTTGTTGAAAGGAAGTGGTCGATGTCTATTGTGAAATAGCTATTAGCATTAGGTTATGGTGAAGTGTTGGAGGTTAGGGGGTGGAGGCAAGTTAGTAGCGTGCAATCTAACCTTAAGGGAGCTTTAGCAGGATGGCTTGAAGCTAAGGGGGAGATGGTAAGTTCATGAGCCAGGAGGGATCTTGAGTTGCTAGTGAAGGAATTTTAGCCTTTAAAAGTGCTTAGTAGCCTAGTAGGTGATGATATCTCCATTACGTGTTTAGATTTGGTGGTCGTGAATGATTCATGCTCAATAAGTCCTTTTCCCTCAGTTAGAATAGATATCATAAATTCTAGCTTGGTATGAGAAGGTGGTTTGAGAATGAAGGCTCAGTCAGAAGTAGCTAGGTGCCAGCTAGATGTGAGAGAATCCTTCTCAGTGTTCTATTCAATTCCATGTTAGTTTCATGTCCTCAATCCCTCTTATGTTGTAGCATGCATGTACGATTTAGATGTTCAGTCCAGACATGTAATTACATTTGGAGGTAGTCATTCTGTTAGTTTCCAGGTTGCATAATCAGTAACGGGGTAAGGTGAACTGTATTTCTTTATTCCGTATGTTTTTCCACATTCGAGGACGAATGTTCCCAAGGGGGAGATATTGTAACACCCTGAATGTTTCTAACATCAGATTCCAATCTTAAGGGTAGAGAAGTAAAGTAGAAAATGGAAATTTTGCAGGATGAGCAGGTGGCGACGGGCAACTTGACGAGTCGTTTGGCCAGGCTACGACTCGTCAAGATGGTCGTTGGGTGGGCTAGGTGTTTGGAAAAGGTCTCAGGAAGTGGAGGTGATGGGTGCAGGATACGAGTCGTCGTGTGGGAGCACGACTCGTGAAGTAAGTCGTTGGTGGAGTTGGGAATTTGGTGAACTTGGGGCAGTGGACTTGACGGCTCAGTCCCTACGATTCGTTACCTGACCCACAACTCGTGGGGTGCCTCGTGGGGTCTGGCAGGGTGACTTTTATCTGCATTTTTCCAGGGGTGTTTTTGTAAAATGTTGTGCTCCTAACTTCTAAACCGCATCGTTTTGAGTGCTATTTGGGACGTTTAAAGGGTTCTTTTAGCCTAAAACTTTCATTCTTTCAAGATACCCCTCAAAGCCCTTCTTCCCCTTCTCCTCTCAAGATTCAAGGACCTCACCAAAGTGTTCCTCAAAGCTTCAAGACCTAGCTCAAGTGGAGAGATTCTTCGAAGCAGGTATGTGGATTTTTCAACAAGGATATTCTTCCATCCTTGTGCTCTAAAATGTTTTACCAAAATGCCCAATTTCTATTATCCTAGAAAAGCATAACTTAGGGATGTTTTTTAAATTGACGATGAATTCTTCTACTATTCTCTAAATTTCAAGATCTAATATGATTATGAGTTGATTACAATGTAGAATAAGTGGGATACCTTGAATTATGGGTTGGGTGATGAAAAATGTGGGGTTATAGAATGTTCTTCCTAAATGGTTTGAAATTTATAGTAAGCCTTTATTACTATTCACTCAATTATTGTAATTACTTGAATACACGTTTAAATTATGAAAAGATTCTATGGTTATTCCTAAGAACTTGAATGTGCCATTAATAGACATGTTGAGAAGAAGTTAGAGTTTATGGGCTTGAGTAATTGATATTAAAATATGTATATCTCTTATGTCTTCGATGGAATTGATTGGGCATGAGGTAAATTCATGATAATGGTCTAATTAATGTATTCTTCTCATGAATTGGAGTAATTTCCAAATGGGTCTTATGAAATAAAGATGTATGCTTCTCCCATGATCTCGCTGAATATGTATAAGTTATGTGTCAAGTCTATGGTTTCCCGTAAGCCTAGAATTAGCTGAGTCAATGTATGTGTGTTAAGGTATGAATCGGATCTATGGATTATGAATGACTCTATGATATATGTCGAATGGTATGAGTCTAGAACTTAAATGTTGTGAATATATTATGCTTGATGTGAATCTAAAGATGCTCACCAATATAAGACCTTTGAGGAAATATTTATATGGCTCGATGACGATATGTATTATGATGATAAAGCATGTGAGTGATATTTCAGAATATTGGGCTTGTTGTTAGTAGAAAGTAGCCCCAGTCCTTTCGAAATGAATGTTGTATGACGGAAATTAGTAACTCTCATGTCTGTGGTTAGCTGCAGTAGTTTAATATATATATGAACAGATGTTATATTGATATCTTGCATGTTTTAGTCCAGGCAGGGAACTTCCTTAGTCGAGAACGTTTCCCTTAGTTAGTCAGGGAACTTCCTTAGTCGAGAACGTTTCCCTTAGTTAGTCAGGGAACTTCCTTAGTCGAGAACATTTCCCTTAGTCAGTCTGGGACACTCCTTAGTTGAGAATTTGTTCCTTTATGCAGAATTAGACACTCCCTAGTTGAGAATGTGTCCCTTAGTAAGCCAAGGACTCTCCCTAGTAGAGAATGGCTCCCTTAGCTCATGTTATCGGTTTAAATCGGTTGTGGTGAGAGGCAGTCTCAGTTATTAGTAAATGTGCAGTTTATGAACTTTATGCATGATTTCAATAATGTTTCCATGGATGAGATCCAAAGGAAAGTTCCATATATGTGTATGTATAAGTGCTCTCAAGAGGATTGATGCATGTTAAAATAGTTATGTTAATGAACTTTGCTATTTCCCTATCGTATACTTGTGTGTTTATTGATCTATGATATCCTGCATGCTTAGTACATTCCAATTACTAACTGCACACCTTTTTGTGCTATATCGCCTCATGTTATAGATTCAGGTTTTTGAACTCAGCCTCGCGGTTAGATACGCTCCATCCCTATTCAGCTGCTAGTGGTAAGTCCTCATCTTCCAAGGGCATGACTTATATGTACATTTTCTTTACGTTCAGTTTTTAGATTTTAGGGGTTAGCTGGGTGATTGTCCCAGCAGCTCAGTAGTTTAGTAGAAGGCTTTCAGACTTGTCTAAACAGATTCAATGTTGTATCTAAGTGTTGTTAGATTGTCCTTATGGGTGATATTAAATTCTTGATATTAGCTTCCGCTTATTCATGTTGTTAGTCATGTCTAGTTTTAAGTGTACGCTATGATTATGCCATGGGTTGACTTGGAGCCTTTCGGGGTTCCTTGTCCCGTGTACGGCTAGGGTGTGAACTCGGGTAGTAACAAACTTGGTATTAGAGGAAAGGTTTTGAGTTTCCTAGGGAGTCTGAAAGCCGCATTACGTAGAGTCTTCTTCATGGGTGTGAAGCACGCCACACTTATGACGAAGAGGCTATGAGATTCTTTAGTAATGTTCCCTTTTCTTCATGATCCTTATGGTGCATAGAGCATTGAGCTCTAAATAGTTCCTTCCCCTAGCACGTGCTTTACGCGCTCGCAGATAATGCCTGCCAGACGAGCGAATAGAAGAAGGAATAGAAATGGGTGCCAGTAGGCCCCACCAGCCCTGGCGAACCCAATAGATGATCATGTTACTCATGCCGAGTTCAGGGCATCCTTTCAAATATTAGCATAGGCCATGACAGCTCAGATTAATAAGCATTGGGTGGTTCATATTCCCCATAATGGGAACGCGCCAACATCCCGGGTAAGAGATTTCCTAAGAATGAACCTACCCGAATTTCTTGGGTCAAAGGTGGATGAGGACCCACATGAGTTCATTGACGAGATCCTAAAGATCACCCAGGTCATAGGAGTGAGTGGAGAGGAGAGCGCCGAGATAGCTTCATATCAGTTGAAGGGAGTTGCACACATCTTGTTTAAGCAATGGAGGGACAGTAGAGTAGAGGGAGCAGGCCCAATTAGTTGGGGTGAGTTTCAGGCCGCATTTTTGGAGTTAGTCTTCCCTCGTGAGATGATAGAGATCAAGACAGGTGAATTTGTGAATTTGAAGTAGGGCACTATGACCATTCAGAAATACTCCTTAGAGTTCACCCGATTATCTACGTACGCACCAGCGCTTGTGGTTGATGAGCGAGCTCGAGTGAGTCGGTTTGTTCATGGAGTGGCGGACTACCTGGATAAAGATTGCAGGACTGCCATGCTTCACCAGGATATGGATTTTCCTCGGATAGTCTTGTACGCCCAACATATGGAGGTGGTGCATTTCAGGGAGAAGGCGACCAAGAAGCCTAGGACCAGAGATTTAGAATTACTCCAGTAGAGGTCGAGTGGTGCACACCGCCCACGCTACCAACAGATGTCATCGGCCCCTGCACCTTTGACAGCAAGTGTTCCGCAGGGTAAGATAGATTACGTATCTGTTGTGTATCAGCTGTGGGAAGCAGTATTTAACGGAATGTATGGCCGGCTCAGGTGCTTGTTTTGGTGTGGCAAGTTGGGCCATAGGTTCCGGGATTGTGCGGCAGCTAAGTGGGGTGAGAGTAGAGTGGCAGCCTTTAGCGCAGGTGGCAGCCTTCGTCTAAATTGCCCTTCCACCTCAACAACCCCTCAGGATAAGGGAAAGTCGTCAGTAGTAGTCACAAGTATGTTGTAGATTATTCTTGTTACCTTTATATGTTGCTAAGCCCCGAACCCCCGTATTGAATAGAAATTCTAGTGTTGTTTGTTGAAAGGAAGTGGTCGATGTCTATTGTGAAATAGCTGTTAGCATTAGGTTATGGTGAAGTGTTGGAGGTAGGGGGTGGAGGCAAGTTAGTAGTGTGCAATCTAACCTTAAGGGAGCTTTAGCAAGATGGCTTGAAGCTAAGGGGGAGATGGTAAGTTTATGAGCCAGGAGGGATCTTGAGTTGCTTGTGGAGGAATTTTAGCCTTTAAAAGTGCTTAGTAGCCTAGTAGGTGATGATATCTCCATTATGTGTTTAAATTTGGTGGTCGTGAATGATTCGTGCTCAATAAGTCCTTTTCCCTCAGTTAGAATAAATATCATAAATTCTAGCTTGGTATCAGAAGGTGGTTTGAGAATGAAGGCTCAGTCAGTAGTAGCTCGGTGCCAGCTAGATGGGAGAGAATCCTTCTCAGTGTTCTATTCAATTCCATGTCAGTTTCATGTCCTCAATCCCTCTTATGTTGTAGAAAGCATGTACAATTTAGATGTTCAGTCCAGACATGTAATTACATTTGGAGGTAGTCATTTTGTTAGTTTCCAGCTTGGATAATCAGTAACGGGCTAAGGTGAATTGTATTTCTCTATTCCGTATGTTTTTCCACATTCGAGGACGAATGTTCCCAAGGGGGAGATATTGTTACACCCTGAATGTTTCTAAGATCAGATTCCAGGCTTAAGGGGAGAGAAGTAAAGTAGAAAATGGAAATTTTGCAGGATGAGCAGGTGGCGACGGGCAACTTGACGAGTCATTTGGCCAGGCTACGACTCATCAAGATGGTCGTTGGGTGGGCTAGGTGTTTGGGAAAGGTCTCAGGAAGTGGAGGTGATGGTTGCAGGAAATGAGTCGTCGTGTGGGAGCACGACTCGTGAAGTGAGTCGTTGGTGGAGTTGGGAATTTGGTGAACTTGGGGCAGTGGACTTGACGGCTCGGTCCCCACGATTCGTTACCTGATCCACAACTCATGGGGTACCTCATGGGGTCTAGCGGGGTGACTTTTTTCTGCATTTTTCCAGGGGTGTTTTTGTAAAATGTTGTGCTCCTAACTTCTAAACCTCATCGTTTTGAGTGCTATTTGGGACGTTAAAGGGTTCTTTTAGTCTAAAACTGTCATTCTTTCAAGATACCCCTCAATGTCCTTCTTCCCCTTCTCCTCTCAAAATTCAAGGACCTCACCAAAGTGTTCCTCAAAGCTTCAAGACCTAGCTCAAGTGGAGAGATTCCTCAAAGCAGGTATGTGGATTTGTAAACAAGGATATTCTTCCATCCTTGTGCTCTAAAATGTTTTACCAAAATGCCCAATTTCTATTATCCTAGAAGAGCATAACTTAGGGATGTTTTTTAAATTGATGGTGAATTCTTCTACTACTCTCTAAATTTCAAGACCTAATATGATTATGAGTTGATTACAATGTAGAATAAGTTGGTTACCTTGAATTATGGGTTGGGTGATGAAAAATGTGGGGTTATAGAATGTTCTTCCTAAATGGTTTGAAATTTTTAGTAAGGCTTTATTATTATTCACTCAATTATTATAATTTCTTGAATCCATGTTTAAATTATGTGAAGATTCTATGGTTATTCTTAAGAACTTGAATGTGCCATTAATAGACATGTTGAGAAGAAGTTAGAGTTTATGGGCTTGAGTAATTGATATTAAAATATGTATAACTCTTATGTCTTCGATGGAATTGATTGGGCATGAGGTAAATTCATGATAATGGTCCAATTAATGTATTCTTCTCATGAATTGGAGTAATTTCCCAATGGGTCTTATGAAATAAAGACGTATGCTTCTCCCATGATCTCACTGAATATGTATAAGTTATGTGTCAAGTCTATGGTTTCCCGTAAGCCTAGAATTAGATGAGTCAATCTATGTGTGTTAAGGTATGAATCGGATCTATGGATTATGAATGACTCTATGATATATGTCGAATGGTAATAGTCCAGAACTTAAATGCTGTGAATGTATTATGCTTGATGTGAATCTAAAGATGCTCACCAATATAAGACCTTTGAGGAAATATTTATATGGCTCGATGACGATATGTATTACGATGATAAAGCATGTGAGTGATATTTCAGAATATGGGCTAGTTGTTCGTAGAAAGTAGCCCCAGTCCTTTCGAAATGAATGTTGTATGACGGAAATTAGTAACGCTCATGTCTGTGGTTAGCTGCAGTAGTTTAATATATATATATGAACAGATGTTATTTTGATATCTTGCATGTTATAGTCCAGGCAGGGAACTTCCTTAGTCGAGAACATTTCCCTTAGTCAATCAGGGAACTTCCTTAGTCGAGAACGTTTCCCTTAGTTAGTCAGGGAACTTCCTTAGTCGAGAATATTTCCCTTAGTCAGTCTGGGACACTCCTTAGTTTAGAATGTGTTCCTTTATGCAGATTGAGACACTCCCTAGTTGAGAATGAGTCCCTTAGTAAGCCAAGGACTCCCCCTAGTAGAGAATGGCTCCCTTAGCTCATGTTATCGGTTTAAATCGGTTGTGGTGTGAGGTAGTCTCAGTTATTAGTAAATGTGCAGTTTATGAACTTAATGCATGATCTCGATAATGTTTCCATGGATGAGATCCAAAGGAAAGTTCCATATATGTGTATGTATAAGTGGCTCTCAAGAGGATTGATGCATGTTAAAACAGTTATGTTAATGTACTTTGTTATTTCCCTATTGTATACTTGTGTGTTTATTGATCTATGATATCCTGCATGCTTAGTACATTCCAAGTACTAACTGCACACCTTTTTGTGCTATATCGCCTCATGATATAGATTCAGGTTTTTGGACTCAGCCTCGCGGTTAGATACGCTCCATCCCTATTCAGCTGCTAGTAGTGAGTCCTCATCTTCCGAGGACATGACTTACATGTACATTTTATTTACGTTCAGTTTTTAGATTTTAGGGGTTAGCTGGGTGATTGGCCCAGCAGATCAGCAGTTTAATAGAAGGCTTTCAGACTTGTCTAAACAGATTCAACGTTGTATCTAAGTGTTGTTAAATTGTCCTTATGGTTGATATTAAATTCTTGATATTAGCTTCCGCTTATTCATGTTGTTAGTCATGTCTAGTTTTAAGTGTGTGCTATGATTATGCCATGGGTTGACTTGGAGCCTTTCGGGGTTCCTTGTCCCGTGTACGGCTAGGGTGTGAACTCGGGTAGTAACAAACTTGGTATTAGAGCAAAGGTTTTGAGTGTCCTGGGGAGTCTGAAAGCCGCATTACGTAGAGTCTTCTTCATGGGTGTGAAGCACGCCACACTTATGACGAAGAGGCTATGAGATGCTTTAGTAATGTTCCCTTTTCTTCATGATCCTTATGGTGCATAGAGCATTGAGCTCTAAATAGTTCCTTCCCCTAGCACGTGCTTTACGCGCTCGCAGATAATGCCTGCCAGACGAGCGAATAGAAGAAGGAATAGAAATGGGTGCCAGCAGGCCCCACCAGCCCTGGCGAACCCAATAGATGATCATGTTACTCATGCCGAGTTCAGGGCATCCTTTCAAATATTAGCATAGGCCATGACAGCTCAGATTAATAAGCATTGGGTGGTTCATATTCCCCATAATGGGAACGCGCCAACATCCCGGGTAAGAGATTTCCTAAGAATGAACCTACCCGAATTTCTTGGGTCAAAGGTGGATGAGGACCCACATGAGTTCATTGACGAGATCCTAAAGATCACCCAGGTCATAGGAGTGAGTGGAGAGGAGAGCACCGAGCAAGCTTCATATCAGTTGAAGCGAGTTGCACACATCTTGTTTAAGCAATGGAGGGACAGTAGAGTAGAGGGAGCAGGCCCTATTAGTTGGGGTGAGTTTCAGGCCGCATTTTTGGAGTTATTCTTCCCTCGTGAGATGATAGAGATCAAGACAGGTGAATTTATTAATTTGAAGTAGGGCACTATGACCATTAAGAAATACTCCTTAGAGTTCACCCGATTATCTAAGTACACACCAGAGCTTGTGGTTGATGAGCGAGCTCGAGTGAGTCGGTTTGTTCATGGAGTGGCGGACTACCTGGATAAAGATTGCAGGACCGCCATGCTTCACCAGGATATGGATTTTCCTCAGATAGTCTTGTACGCCCAACATATGGAGGTGGTGCATTTCAGGGAGAAGGCGACCAAGAAGCCTAGGACCGGAGATTTAGAATTATCCAAGTAGAGGTCGAGTGGTGCACACCGCCCACACTACCAACAGATGTCATCGGCCCCTGTACCTTCGATAGCCAGTGTTCCGCAGGGTAAGAGAGATTACGTATCCGTTGTGTATCAGCTGTGGGAAGCAGCATTTAGCGGAATGTATGGCCGGCTCAGGTGCTTGTTTTGGTGTGGCAAGTTGGGCCATAGGTACCGGGATTGTGCGGCAGCTAAGTGGGGTGAGAGTAGAGTCCCAACCACCTCTTCAGTAGCTCCAGCAACCCGCCTATTTCAGCAAAGTACATCATTAAGCGCAGGTGGCAGCCTTCGTCTAAATTGCCCTTCCACCACAACAACCCCTCAGGATAAGGGAAAGTCGCTAGTAGTAGTCATAGGTATGTTGTAGATTGTTCCTGTTGCCTTTGTATGTTGCTAAGCCTCGAACCCCCGTATCGAATAGAAATTTTGGTGTTGTTTGTTGAAAGGAAGTGGTCGATGTCTATTGGGAAATAGTTGTTAGCATTAGGTTATGGTGAAGTGTTGGAGGTAGGGGGGTGGAGGCAAGTTAGTAGTGTGCAATCTAACCTTAAGGTAGCTTTAGCAGGATGGCTTGAAGCTAAGGGGGAGATGGTAAGTTTATGAGCCAGGAGGGATCTTGAGTTGCTAGTGGAGGAATTTTAGCCTTTAAAAGTGCTTAGTAGCCTAATAGGTGATGATATCTCCATTACGTGTTTAGATTTGGTGGTGGTGAATGATTCGTGCTCAATATGTCCTTTTCCCTCAGTTAGAATAGATATCATAAATTCTAGCTTGGCATGAGAAGGTGGTTTGAGAATGAAGGCTCAGTCAGTAGTAGCTCGGTGCTAGCTAGATGGGAGAGAATCCGTCTCAGTGTTCTATTCAATTCCATGTCAGTTTCATGTCCTCAATCCCTCTTATGTTGTAGCATGCATGTACGATTTAGATGTTCAGTCCAGACATGTAATTACATTTGGAGGTAGTCATTCTGTTAGTTTCCAGCTTACATAATCAGTAACGGGGTAAGGTGAATTGTATTGCTCTATTCCGTATGTTTTTCCACATTCGAGGAAGAATGTTCCCAAGGGGGAGATATTGTAACACCCTGAATGTTTCTAAGATCAGATTCCAGGCTTAAGGGGAGAGAAGTAAAGTATAAAATGGAAATTTTGCAGGATGAGCAGGTGGCGACGGGCAACTTGACGAGTCGTTTGGCCAGGCTATGACTCGTCAAGATGGTCGTTGGGAGGGCTAGGTGTTTGGGAAAGGTCTCAGGTAGTGGAGGTGATGGGTGCAGGAAACGAGTCGTCATGTGGGAGCAAGACTCGTGAAGTGAGTCATCGATGGAGTTGGGAATTTGGTGAACTTGGGGCAGTGGACTTGACGGCTCGGTCCCCATGATTCGTTACCTGATCCACAACTCGTGGGGTGCCTCGTGGGGTCTGGCGGGGTGACTTTTTTCTGCATTTTTCTAGGGGTGTTTTTGTATAGTGTTGTGCTCCTAACTTCTAAACCTCATCGTTTTGAGTGCTATTTGGGACGTTTAAAGGGTTTTTTTAGCCTAAAACTTTCATTCTTTCAAGATACCTCTCAAAGCCCTTCTTCCCCTTCTCCTCTCAAGATTCAAGGACCTCACCAAAGTGTTCCTTAAAGCTTCAAGACCTAGCTCAAGTGGAGAGATTCTCGAAGCAGGTATGTGGATTTTTCAACAAGGATATTCTTCCATCCTTGTGCTCTAAAATGTTTTACCAAAATGCCCAATTTCTATTATCCTTGAAGAGCATAACTTAGGGATTTTTTTTTTAAATTGATGGTGAATTCTTCTACTATTCTCTAAATTTCAAGACCTAATATGATTATGAGTTGATTACAATGTAGAATAAGTGGGTTACCTTGAATTATGGGTTGGGTGATGAAAAATGTGGGGTTATAGAATGTTCTTCCTAAATGGTTCGAAATTTTTAATAAGGCTTTATTATTATTCACTGAATTATTGTAATTACTTGAATCCATGTTTAAATTATGTGAAGATTCTATGGTTATTCCTAAGAACTTGAATGTTCCATTAATAGACATGTTGAGAAGAAGTTAGAGTTTATGGGCCTGAGTAATTGATATTAAAATATGTATATCTCTTATGTCTTCGATGGAATTGATTGGGCATGAGCTAAATTCATGATAATGGTCTAATTAATGTATTCTTCTCATGAATTGGAGTAATTCCGGAATGGGTCTTATGAAATAAAGACATATGCTTCTCCCATGATCTTGCTGAATATGTATAAGTTATGTGTCAAGTCTATGGTTTCCCGTAAGCCTAGAATTATATGAGTCAATGTATGTGTGTTAAGGTATGAATCGGATCTATGGATTCTGAATGACTCTATGATATATGTCGAATGGTATGAGACCAGAACTTAAATGTTGTGAATGTATTATGCTTGACGTGAATCTAAAGATGCTCGCTAATATAAGACCTTTGAGGACATATTTATATGGCTCGATGACGATATGTATTATGATGATAAAGCATGTGGGTGATATTTCAGAATATTGGGCTTGTTGTTAGTAGAAAGTAGCCCCTGTCCTTTCGAAATGAATGTTGTATGACGGAAATTAGTAACGCTCATGTCTCTGGTTAGCTGCAGTAGTTTAATATAAATATGAACAGATGTTATATTGATAGCCTATATGTTTTAGTCCAGACAGGGAACTTCCTTAGTCGAGAACAATTCCCTTAGTCAGTCAGGGAACTTCCTTAGTTGAGAACGTTTCCCTTAGTCAGTCAGGGAACTTCCTTAGTCGAGAACGTTTCCCTTAGTCAGTCTAGGACACTCTTTAGTTGATAATTTGTTCCTTTGTGCAAATTGGGACACTCCCTAGTTGAGAATGTGTCCATTAGTAAGCCAGGGACTCTCCCTATAGGTGACTGGCTCCCTTAGCTCATGTTATCGGTTTAAATAAGTTGTGGTGGAAGGCATCCTCAGTTATCGGTAGTTGTGCAGTATATAACCTTTATGCATGATTTCGGTGATGTTTCCATGGATGAGATCCAAAGAAAAGTTCCATATATGTGTATGTATAAGTGGCTCTCAAGAGGATTGATGCATGTTAAATCATTTATGTTAATGTACTTGGTTATTTCCCTATCGTATACTTGTGTGTTTATTGATCTATGATATCCCGCATGCTTAGTACATTTAAAGTACTAACTGCATGCCTTTTTGTGCTATATCACCTCATGATATAGATTCAAGTTTTCGAACTCAGCCTTGCCGTTAGATACACTCCATTCCTATTCAGCTGCTAGTGGTGAGTCCTCATCTTCCGAGGGCATGATTTACGTGTACATTTTCGTCATGTTCAGTTTTCATGTTTTGGGGGTTAGCTACTAATTTATCCCAACAACTCATCAGTTTAGTAGAAGGCTTTCAGACTTGTCTAGACAGATTTAGCGTTGTATCCAAGTGTTGTTAAATTGTCCTTATGGTTTATATTAAATTCTTGATATTAGCTTCCGCTTATTCATGTTGTTAGTCATGTCTGATATTAAGTGTATGCGATGATTATGCCATGGGTTGACTTGGAGCCTTTCGGAGTTTCTTGTCCCGTGTTACAGCTAGAGGGTGAACTCGGGTCGTGACAATCAACCGAGATCTTATTTAATTTTTCCGTAGTTGACTCGTCATGCCTTCATCCTTGATATCTTGATGACACGTGGCACTGTTTTTTTTTCCACCAAGTGTTTGGGAATAATATTTCCCCTATACAGTGTTACATTATCACATTGATGACCAGAATACTATATGATAATACAAATATGGAGATATGAATACAGTCATACAACTATAGATATTGTTGTAGATAGTATATCAATTAATTACATTGACTATAATTATAATTCAACATTTAACAATTAATTGCGGTTCATTATAGCTATAATTTAACATTTAATCAGAGGAAATTTTTTTTTTAGGAAATGGTAAAATGGTCTATCAATTTCTTAATGGATATCTTAATAATCCAATTTTGAATTGAAGAATTTCATACTTATAATATAATTAGTTTCCAAAGAAAGTGTGTTATTCCCTATTAATAGGTACAAACTTTTTAAAATCAATTAAATACGCATTTGTGTGAGGTTTAAGCAGAACTTTGAAATTTAAAAAGTGAAAAATTCTGTCATCACAGTTTGTTAAAATACTAGTCAAGGATAATTCGGGAATTTTACCCAATACAAACAACATTATATTATTTACTATATATTGTGCAATGGATAAGTTAAAAATAATTATTTGAAATTACTTGTTATTTTGAAGTTTTAAAAAATAGTACCTATTTTGGCTCAATCTAGCCATAATAGTTATTATTCTTGAACATCACAAATACTTTAATTACGAATACAATGCCCACAAATTTAAAAAATTACTATATTAAATTTATATATATATTTTTGTAGAACATATCAAGAAATACACCAAATGGCCAAAATACTCTTACACTGATAAGCAGGCACATCGACGGAGATGTGACTTCTTTCACCTTTATTAGATAGTAAAAAAATAAGTAAAATGCCCACAAATTTTGAAAATCACTATGTTTTATAAAGTGTGAAATTACTAAGTAATGTTCCATACTTTTTAATATTTTTTTTACTTGTAAAAAGCATATCAAAAATATACAAAATGATCAAAATATTGTAACGGTGATAACTTGTTAGCAAGTTGTTATTATTAATTATATTATGTTATCTTATTTTGTTACTATTGTTCTTATTAAGTAAGTTATATAAGTTAAATTAAAATTAAAATATAGACAAGATATGGGATGGGCCCACATCTTTTCATGGTTTTAGATAGTAATAAGGAAAAAGGGTCAATTTTACCCCTCTACTTTAGATTAATAGTTAATTTTACTCTCCGTGTAATACCTGAAAACTCTAAGATCAGACCTGGGAGTTGAAAACGGAGAAAACAGGATTTCCTGTACTAGGTCACAGGACGAGTCATCCAGTGACCCCTTAAGATCACCACTAGTTGTTAAGTGACTCATGGGGAGGGGTCTGGCTATGGTTGAAACTTTGAGTTGGGAGATGGCCACAGGTGTTACCACGAGTCGTGGTCAACACCACGATTCGTTGGTTGGTCTGTGGTGAAAGGTTAGGTGAAGATTGGAGAACTTCGACATTATTGGCAACGACTGGTCACCATGAGTCTTGGTGTCCCTTGTGGTTATCCTCAGAGGAAGAATTGAAAGTGTTCATGATGAGAGGTGACCACGAGTCATGGTCATGGGCACGACTCGTCCAGTCCCTCGTTGGGACTGGTAGTCTGTTTTTTCCTGCGATTTTATTAAGGGCTTTTTCATAATGTTTATGTTCCTAAGGCCTAACCTATGTCATTTTATGCTCAGAAGGGAGTGTTTTAAGAAGGGTTAAGTCGTTCTAAGACTATCCTAATTCATGCATGCAAGCTTAGAAGTTTTGGGAGGTGATCAATTCTAGTTCTTCAAAGTTCTTTCTCAATTCTCTTTGGGCAATCAAGGAAGTTGTGAAAATCATATTTCTTCAGGTATGTAACGCTATGAATGAGCGTAATAGTCCACACCCATGCCCAATTCCCTCTCAAATCATGATGTTCTAATTGATTAATCTACGAGGCTTTTACCCAATGTGTGAGTTTCCTAAGTTTCAATCATGGGTATGATCTACGTATGCATTAAATGTTGAATTATGATAAATGGATAGATTTTGCAATGTTAAAATATAAAATTATGTTTTCAAGTTTTCTAAAGTATGATGCCCATCCATGAAAGCTCATGAAAATTGAGATCCATGAGATATGCGTTCAAGCATGATGAGATGTTATAAAGAAAGTATGATTTCGAAATACCCATGTCTATGTTCATGTTTTCAAATAGAAACAAGTTGATTTCAAGGATGTTAAGTATTGGGCAAGAACATATGATCAAGTATGTTTTATGATTTCATTAATTAGCTTACCACATGGTTTTGGAGTCTATACTCCTAGAATTTTCAGCATGTGGTATGGTTTGAGCTAAAGCTGCTCATGTTATGATTCAGAATTATGTATGCAAGTTATGTGTCACCTTCATCACTAGATGATAGAAAGCTTCGTTGAAAAATGATGGAGAGCATATACATGTTTTTGAGAGTAATGTTTAGCACCGAGCAGGCTAAGGGTCAGTCCTATGCCTCAAAACTACGCGCTAATGCAGGTATGATCAGATTTTTTGGGACCTCCTTTGGAGCTTCTCCTATCCCCAAGGGGCCTTGAGCTTAATATTGATATCATGGTAGCGCCCTTAGCCCTACTAAGACTTTGGATGGATCTGCCCACTTTTTTGTGATAATCAGGATCACATAAGCTTTATCGTGGTAATGTCAATTATATGATGAGTCTCTTATTATTCCTCTTGATTTTAGTTATGCATGTATATCAATCATGATATTATGTTTTCAGCAGGTTTGACCCAATGTACAGTTTTACTTATGACTATCAGTTTTCAGCTTGGGTCATTCGATTCAGTTATGATGTTCAATAATGTTCAGATCATGATTTTAGAAAATAACATGCAAGATGTACTCTCAGAATCTTATCTTGATTATGTTTTATACTACGCATGATTTATGATGTTACTTTCTTGGTGGTTTTACTTACCTTGCATACTCGGTACATTTCACGTACTGAAAACCTAGTCTATGCTGTATTGTTTCATGATACAGAGTCCAATATCCAAACTCAGTCCCGCCGCTAGTTAGACTTCCGGAGTTAGCACTTCTCAGTATCAGTTGGTGAGTCCTAATCTTGCAAGGGCCCTTCTTATCAGTTGTATTTCGTCTTTTTAGTTTTCCGACTATAGTGAGTTAGTTGGGGTTTTGTCCTATCAACTTGTTAGCATTAGATGCTTTTTGGATATAGTTTGTATTTAGCTTTAGACTCATGTATGTGTTTAGATGTTATGTTCTGTTTAGACTTCCTCTATGATATTCATGACGATCTTTCATATTATTTGAATGAGTTAGATGTTATGTTTATGCCATGGGTCGACTTGGACCCTCTAAGGGTTCTTTGTCCCGTGTCTCTATCTGGACCTATGTTCGGGTTGTGAAAAACTTGGTATTAGAGCATTAGGTTTTGAAGTGTCCTAGGGTGTCCGAAAGCCGCATTAATAGTCTTTTTCATAGGTGTGAAGTGCACCACACTTATGACGAAGAGGAAGTGTTCCCATCTTTCATGATCTAAGTCGTACGATGAAATATCTCTTTATCCGTCTAAGTCATGCTATACTCATTTACAGAATCATCCCTTCCTGCATAGTTAGTGGCAGAAGAAACGGAAATGAAAATGGACACGATGATGAAAATGGGGACGGGCACCAATAGGCCCCACAAGCCCACGAGGATCATGCACCGGAGCTGGTTGCCCACACAGGCATTCAGGGCAGCCATTCAGATGTTAGCCCAGACCTTGACCACCTAGGTCAATCAGAAGGTAGTAGTGCATGTCCTTCAGAATGGGAATGCGGTTGCGGCAAGAGTTTGAGATTTTCTGAGTATGAACCCTCCGGAGTTTCTTAGATCGAAAGTGGATGAGGATCCACATGAGTTTATTGAGGAGGTTCTGAAGATCTCCCATATTATAGGGGTGACTGGAGATGAGTGCGCCGATTTATCCTCGTACCAGTTAAAGGGGGTTGTGCATATTTGGTTCAAGCAATGGAAGGATAATAGGTCAGTTGGAGCAGGCCTTATCTGTTGAGATGAGTTTCATGCAACTTTTCTAGATTCGTTCTTCCCTTAGGAGATGAGGGAGATCAAAGTGACCGAGTTTGTGAATTTAAAGCAAGGGAAGATGACAGTTCAGGAGTATGACCTGGAGTTCACTCATCTGTCCAAGTTTGCACCTGAGACGTTTGCGAATCAGAGAGTCGGAGCGAGCTGATTTATGCATACGGTAGCAGACTACCTAGTCAAGGATTGCTGGACCTCGATGCTTCACCAGGACATTGACTTTGCTCGGATAGTCCTGTACGCCCAGCAGATGGAGGCGGTACAAATGAGTGATCGGCAGAGGGAGGCCAAGAAGGCCAGGACCGATAGCTTCAGATTTTCCTAGTAGAGACATAGTGGGCACCGTCAGCAGTTCCACCTCAGCGACTTCGGCTATGAGTGTGCCATCCAAATCCAGGTGCGATCAGAGGGAACGAGCATCAGGTTCTAGAGGCCAGAGTAGTAGACTAGCCCTCAGGCTGGAGACACGTGGGCCAATGCTTAGCAGGTTCAGGTGCTTGTTTTGGGTATGGGAAGCCCGGACACATACTTAGAGATTGACCAGCAGCCAGACAGGGTCATGATAGGGGTCGAGGCCCGACCTCCAGTTCAGCAGCTCCATCAGTGCACCCGGCTCAGCAGGGAGCATCTACTAGTACAGGTGACAGACAGCGCCAAAACAAATTTTATGCCCTAGCATCCCATCAGGAGCAAGAGGTCTCCCCAGATGTAGTCACTGGTATCTTACGAGTATTCCACCTTGATGTATATCCATTGTTAGATCTAGGGGATACTTTGTCTTTTGTAACACCATATGTTTCTAGTAGTTTCTGAGTCGGTCCCTAAATCTTATCATAACCCTTCTAGTAGTTTCAGAGTCGGTCCCCAAATCTTATCATAACCCTTCTCAGGCTCTACTTCAGTTGGTGATTCAGTTATAGCTAGACGGGTGTATAGAAAATGCCTTGTCACAGTCCTTCAGAAATTCATCTCAATAGATTTAGTAGAGGTATCCATGACCGATTTTGATGTTATTCTCGGCATGGATTAGTTATTTGCATGTTATGCCTCAGTCAATTGTAGAACCCATACAGTAAAGTTCAGATTTCCGGGTGAGCCAGTCCTAGAGTGGAAGGGTAGTTCAGCTATTCCTGTAGGTCATTTTTCATTTCCTATGTTAAGGCTAGAAAGATGATTTCGAAGGGTTGTGTGTATCATCTAGTTAGGCTCGAGAATCCTACACCGAAGACCCCAACTATCCAGTCAGTTCTAGTAGTATGTGAGTATCCAGAAGTTTTCCCAAATGATTTATTGAGAATCCCTACTGAGCGGGAGATTGATTTTGGTATTGACCTTCTTCCCGATATGCAACCTATATCTATTTCTCCTTATTGAATGGCTCTAGTTGAGTTAAAGGAGTTGAAGGAGTAGTTGAAAGATCTTTTAGACAAGGGATTCATTAGACCTAGCAAATCCCCGTGGGGTGCACCAGTTCTCTTTGTCCGTAAGAAAGATGGTTCTCTTTGTATGTGCATTGATTATTGGCAATTGAACAAGGTCTCCATCAATAATACGTATCCTCTCCCTAGGATTGATGATTTTTTTGACTAGCTTTAGGGTTCTAAGTGTTTTTCAAATATAGATCTCTGATCCGGGTACCATCAGCTCAAGGTTTGGGGGAGCGATATTCTGAAGACAGCCTTCGGGACTCAGTATGTCATTACGAGTTTGTGGTTATGTCTTTTGGACTAATGAATGCTCTTGTAGCTTTTATGGATTTTATGAATAGGGTGTTCAAGCTATATTTAGATATGTTCATGATTGTGTTCATAGATGATATCCTTATATACTCTGGAAGCGAGGAGAAGAGTGCCACTCATTTGAGGGTGGTGCTATAAATCTTGAAGGATTGTCAATTATATGCTAAATTTAGTAAATGTGAGTTTTGGTTGAACTCAGAGGCATTTTTGGGTCATGTGGTGTCAAGTGAGGGTGTACATATAGACTCTCAATAGATAGAGGTGGTGAAGAATTGGCCTAGACTAATGAATGCTTCAGATATAAGGAGTTTCTTGGGTTTAGCAAAGTATTATTGAAGATTTTGTTATGAGGTTTTCATCTATTGCAGCATCGTTTATCAGATTGACCCAAAAGAAAGTGAAGTTCCAATGGTCAGAGGCTTGTGAGAGGAGATTCCAAGACTTGAAGACTCGACTCACCTCCTCACCAGTGTTAATCATACCTAAGGGTACCGATGGGTTTGTGGTATATTGTGATGCTTCAAGGATCATCCTTGGGTGTGTATTGATGCAACATGGTAAGGTTATAACATATGTTTCTAGGCAGCTGAAGGTTCATGAAAATAATTATCCGACTCATGATCTTGAATTGGTGGCAGAAGTATTTGCCTTGAAGATTTAGAGAAACTATTTGTACGAGGTCCATGTAGATGTATTTACGGACCACAAGAGCCTACAATACGTGTTTACCTAGAAGGATCTAAATTTACGTCAAAGGAGGTGGTTGAAGCTACTCAAGGATTATGATACGAGTGTCCTTTACCATTCAGGAAAGGCTGATGTGGTAGCAAACACTCTTAGTAGGCTTTCTATGGAGAGTGTGTCCCATATAGATGAAGGGAGGAAAGAGCTAGTGAAAGTTGTGCATCGGCTTGCACGGTTGGGAGTTCATTTAGTTGACTCGACCGATGGTGGTGTTAATGTGAAAAATGGGTTAGAATCAACATTGGTGAGCATGTTAAGGCTAGGCAAGACAAGGATCCTATTTTGGTGAAGTTGAAGGAAGCTGATCAGAATCAGAAGGTGGAGGTCTTCTCCAAAAGGGGAGATGGTGTGCTTCGATATCAAGGTCGTTTGTGTGTTCCAGATGTTGATGATTTGAAAGATCGGATGTTGCATGAGGCTCATGGTTCTAGATATTCCATACATCCAGGTGCCACCAAGATGTACCGTGACCTATGGGATGTCTATTGGTGGAATGGCATGAAGAAGGACATAGCGGAGTTTGTGGCTAAGTGTCTAAATTGTCAGCAAGTGAAGGTTGAGCACCAGAGACCAGGAGGTATACTTCAAGTCATCAGTATCCCTACTTGGAAGTGGGAGGATATCAATATGGAATTCATCACAGGGTTGCCTCGCACTCATCAACAGTATGACTCCATTTGGGTGGTTGTGGACAGCATGACCAAAGCAGCTCACTTTCTACTAGTCAAAACTATTGATTCAGCGGAGGATTATGCTATGTTATACATTCAGAGTTAGTTCAGTTGTATGAAGTGCCATTGTCCATCATATCAGATATAGGTACTCAATTTACTTTATAGTTTTGGAGATCATTTCAAAAGGGACTCGATACTCAGGTCAAGCTCAGTAGAATATTTCACCCACAAACAGATGGTCAGGCCGAGCGGATGATCACGGGCAAAGATAGCATGCCCGAGTGATGCTTTATACCTTAATTTAGTCTTGTTTATCTAAGTTATTTTATACATTTTCATGCAATTTTATATAAATGTGAATATATACTAACCAACATGATTATTCCTTGTTTTTGAAGGTTAATAATGCATTTGAGGAACTAATTCACAAGTTGGTGAAAGAAAGGAATGGAGTGGAAGCAATTGGCGAAAGTCGGCAAGGAGCATGCCTTGGCAAGGCTGGCCGTGCCAGGCAGCGTGCCACACTGTGCATGTGCCGCGCCCAGCGCCGTGCCACGCCCCTGCCAGGCGCACGAGAAAAGGCAGCAGCAGGCAGCAGTAGGAAGAAATCCAGCGCGCCAGCGCCGTGCCACGCTAGGCCAGCTGCGCGCTAGCAGCATGCCATTGCGCTGCGGAGCAGCGTGTCACGTTGGCCAGCGCGGTGACCCTCGGCAGTTTGGTTTCCGGAGGCACTTTCCAGAGAGATTTTGCGTTGCCTCCGTGTCATGGAGGCAGTGCTCCACGATACACTCCGTGACACGGAGCCATTCCATGGCAGGTTAAATTATGCACGTTTTTCATTTACTATAAATAGGACCCTTAGCTCCTAAAGGCAGGGGGTCACGATTTTATTCTGGAAAACTACCTAGGAGTGAAGGGAGAAGTGGGAGAACTCATCTAGGGTTTGTCAAATTCCCTTCTCATCTACCAAATTCATGTAAGTATGTTAGTTTAGTAGTAGTTAGTGTAGTTTTACAAACATGAATGGCAAGAACCCTTCCTCTAGGGTTGAAGCCATGAATTATGATTGTGATTTTATGAAATTATTTTGGAATTAAGTTATTGATTGTTGTTTTCGTCTTGCATTCTGGATTGTTGGTTGTTTTTATGATTGATCACCATGAAAGCATATTTATTAGCTTGAGTAATAGCTTGAGAAAGCATTACCTAGGTCAGGACATGAGAATGTGAGGAGCACGTTTGTATCTCGGGAGAGATTTTTGTGTCAGGATAGAAATATACCTAACACCGTGCTTGGTTGAGACACGGGGGTTATGAAAGACCAACTTAGGATGTCACATCACCACTCGAAGAAGTCGTTGTGAGGCTAAGTTGAGTTAAATGGTTAGACGCACGAAAGTCCCTTATCGTTTCCCCATAAACCACAACATAATTGATTGCCCGCGACTAGAAATTAAACTCCTCGCTCACAATGATGCAGTGAGGCTAGATTGCCGTGTTTAGAGGCTCGAAAGACCATAAACATGCAATTCTAATTATGTGAAATAACAATTGATAGTTCCATGCTTAACCCATTGCAAATCGTAGTATCGCATGATTAATTGGTTTTAACTCTATGTTGCTCCTAGAGTAATTTCAGAATACTTCGTTGACCCAAACTTAGACTTAATTAATCTCGATCGAAAATGTCTATAACCAACACTTGAGATTTTTAAGATCACACTAGAAATGGATAGTTAGAGGAATGGGTCCAGTCCCTGTGGGTTCGACAATCCGGCTCTTAAAAAGAGCCACTATATTACTTGCACGACCCGTACACTTGCGGACGCGCGAATCGGGCACGTCAAGTTTTTGGCGCCGTTGCCGGGGACTCGGTGAAGTTTTGATAATTTATCTATTTTTGTGTGATTTTTAAATTCTCTTAAGTGTTGAGAAACTTGGTCTTAGTCTGATTATTGCAGGTGACAGGTTGTCCTGCCGAGCTGGCTAGAAATAGAGAGCTTGTGGAACCGTTGCTTGATCCTGAACGTCAAATCCATTTGCGAAGGAGAATAGCTCTAGAGAATAAGCTGAAGAGACTTCAAGAAAAGGTACAACAACAACCACCCGCGGGACAAGTACAATTGTCATCCGAAGCAATGGCAGCAAGACCAGTTCACGAAGTGGCAATCCCACTAGAGACAAATATGACCTCAAGCATTCGTAAACCGGAGCCTGGAGGGCACTTTGAGCTTAAACAGAACATGGTGCAGCTGTTACATTCTAGTGGTCAATTCACTGGGATGGCACATGAGGACCCGCATCAGCACCTACAGAGCTTTTTAGAGATTAGTGACACGTTTGTCCCCACCGGCGTGTCCACAGATTATGTCCGAATGACCCTCTTCCCATTTTCTCTGTTGGGGGAGGCGAAAAAGTGGCTGAAGGCTGAGCCACCGAACTCCATAACTTCATGGAATGACTTGGCTAAGAAGTTCCTTATCAGATTCTTCCCCTCAGGCAAAACTGCAAGGTTGAGAAGTGAAATACTCAGTTTCAAGCAGAGGCCTGATGAGAACTTATATATGGCTTGGGAAAGATTCAAGTCATTGTTAAGAGATTGCCCCCATCACCAGCAATCAAATGAAGTGCTGGCTCATACCTTTGTAGAAAGTCTAGACCCACACACAAAAATATTACTAGACTCTGCATCGGGTGGGCAAGCCTTGGATAAGACATATGATGAGTTGTACACTTTGTTGAACAGAATTGCACAAGGAAATCCAGAGTGGCACAGCGAGTCATCGAGAGGGGCAGGAAACAGATCGGGGTTGATAGAAGTAGATGGTTTGACTGGCTTGGCAGCACAGTTAGCTTCATTCCAGCATCAAATTATGACTCAGTTCAATAAACTGAGTATGAACCAACACCAGGGCCAGGTTAATGCAGATCAGCAAGCTCCGAGTTGGTGTGGAATTTGTGGTAATAATGGGCACTATGCAGAATCTTGTGGAGCCAATCTGGAGTCAGTCAATTTTGTTAGTAATGTGCAGCGCAACAATCAAAATTTTGAAACCAGTTACAACAGAAATTGGCAGGGCCACCCAAATTTTTCTTGGGGTGGAAACCAAAAGAAGAATTATATGCAACCTCAACAACAGCAGTATCAGCAGAATAGGCAGAATGATGGGCAATTGATAGCAGCATTGAAGAAACACTGCAGAAAATTATGGAGACCCAGAAGCAGTTAGCGGAAAATCAGGCGAGGATGGCAACAGACCTAATGAATCAGCAAGTAGCCACCCGAAATCTTGAAAAACAAGTGGGTCAGATAGAAGCTGCTCAAAACATGAGATCGTAGGGGGGATTACCAAGAGACACAGATCCTAACCCCCGGCAGATCAATGCCATCAGTCTGAGAAGCGGTAAGCAATTATCTGATGTAGTGCCAAAAGAGCAAAGAAAGGGGGTGCAGCTGGAGTTGGTTAGACCAGGACCATCCATCAACATGGGAGATAATCAGAGTGCTGGGCAACAAAATGCACAACTTTCATTGCAGCCAGCACAAAGACCACCACCACCATTCCCTCAGAAATTCAGAAAGAGCAAGGAAGAGGAATGCTTCAAAAAGTTCTTTGAGAGCTTCAAAGAACTTCACATAAATTTGCCTCTTATTGATGTCTTGCAGGGAATGCCCAAGTATGCTAAATACTTGAAGGACGTGATGGCGAACAAAGTGAGATTGGTGGACGTCCAGACTGTAGCACTGACTGAGGAGTGCAGTCACAGGGTATTGAGCAAAATGCCAAAGAAGCTCAAAGACCCAGGGAGTTTTACCCTCCCCATACAAATTGGTAAAGCTGAGGTGCTACGAGCTTTGTGTGACTTGGGGGCGGCAGTTAATCTAATGCCCCTATCCTTATTCAACACCCTGGGGTTGGGAAAATCGAGGCCAACAAGGTTGATGCTGCAGCTGGCTGACAAGTCGCGAGTGACACCTGATGGAATAATAGAGGACCTTCTCATCAAAGTAGGTAAGTTCATTATACCTGCTGATTTTATTGTCTTAGATTTTCAGGTTGATGACCAGGTACCCCTGATCTGGGGACAGCCATTCTTGGCCACTGGAGGAGCGGTGATTGATTTGAAAGCAGGGACCCTGAAAATGAGGGTTGAGGATGAAGAAGAAATCTTCCGCGTTTACCAAGAAATGAACCCATCTACACACTACAGAAACCTTTTTCAAGTTAGTATGTTGGCATAAGGTAAGTGTGGGGTGGAGGATTCCACAGGTGCAAGGCCAAAGGCAATTACAAGTTTTCATCCCAAGTCTGATAGAGGGCTTCAATTTAAGAAGAAGTGGGAAAAAGAGAGGAACAGAGTAGAGGTTGTTTCCTCTAAATAGCAAAAGAAAAGGTTATGGTTCTCGAAAGAGAACCCAGGTATGAGGATGTCCTGAAAAGGATAGTCCACGTCGGGCCACGACGTAAAATAAGGCGCTACTTGGGAGGCAACCCAAGGGTACCACAGGTACCATTTTAATTTCTTGCATTTGTGTTGATTTTATTTATTTTTCATCTTGTGTTATTTTTGGTGGAAAGTTAAGCACAGATGGAGGGGAAGTCTGAGTACCCGTGGAGGAGGAAGCTAAAAAGCATGGACGATAAAAAGTGTGGGGTCGACACACACTTGTGCAAAGTTGAAGAAAATCATGCTCTTAGCAAGGCTTAAAGGCCTCAGGGAGTATTTCTCACCCTTTTTAAATTTTAATTTGATGCTATGAGGACATAGCATTATTTAAGTGTGGGGTGAGGGAAATTTAAAAAAAAAAAATTTTGTGCTTAACAAGTTTGTGGTGAATGTAATGCTAATGCTTGAGAAATTTGAAAAATTTGAAAAATTTGAAATTTTTTGTGAAGTAAGCATGACTTCATCACCCGTTGGTTTTTCTTTTCGGTTCTTTTCCGACGGGGGGGGTCTTTGAACCGAAGAATAAATTTTTTTTTTATTTCCTTTGTTTGTAGATAGTGTTTTTGTCATAGTTAGGGACTGTTTCCGACGATGGATGGATGACGACCGTCTTGAGGAAAAATTAGTCGGTAGGTGATTGGTTTTTGAAACCATAACTAAGTGGTGCTTGATGTTCTTGTTATGTGCAATACGTGATTTGAAGATGCAAGTATGTTTAGTGTGAAGCATGCAATTGTATAACTGTGTTTGAGACACTTAAGTCTTGAATTTGACTCAATATGATTGAAGCTTAATTCTGAATTCTTGTGATTAGCTGAGTAAGAGTCTGATGAATGTGTCTCGAATTGAGCATGTGCCATGAGTGTAAGGTTTTTGAGTATTCTGTGCTATTGTGGATTGTCTAGAACTTGCCTGGTGTGTTTATAAAACGAAATGAAGGCTGTGAAGTGTAGGAGATGATCTAGGCATTTCTTTGAATGAACCAAATTTTTATCCCTCATTTTACCTACCTTGAGAAATTAATCCTAGTTAGCCCCATTAAGCCTTGAGCCTATTCTTTGACAGCTTCAACATAAGCTTAATCCTTTTTCTTTCATTAGCCTTGAATTTGATCCAAAACTCCTAAGCGCTTAAGGGAAAAAATATGAAAGAGTAAAGGAGTGAAAAGAAAGGAAAAGTAGCAAGTTGTAGAAGTGGAGAAAAGGACAAAGGTGCACTTGTGTGAAAATGGTTGATTATTATTAAGGAGTTAGAAAACAAATTAATGAAATTTTTTTTATAGAGCTCCTTACTAATAAGCTAAAAGTGCCTAAAGAAAGAGGGAACATAAGAGGAAAAAGAAAGCTGAAAGGAGAAAAAGGTGAAGTAAGGGAAGGGAAGTTCCTAATGAGGGCGTAATGTATTAAAAGCGCTTGGGAAAGTTAGTCACTATTATTGGCCAGAATAGTACCTGTCTGTCCCTTAGCTTACATTACAACCCATTAAGTCCTACTTGATCGTACATTCACACATCCTTAAATTAGTGGAATAAAACACTAAGGGCAAGCTTATGGGTCATTACATGATGCATGTGAATTCTTTGTGAGAGTGAGCGTAATTCTATTCATGTACCCACACATGTTGTGATTTAAAAAATTGTTTTTGCGTGTGATTGGGTAACTCTCTTTCCGTTAGGGGCACATGTTGAATGAAGGATATAATTCATGTTGGATTTCTTAATCAGTTGATTTGCATGAGTTTGCTATGATTGAGAGTCGATTCTTGAGGTTAAGAAGTCTTAACATAGTTGTACTTCATTTCAATGATCAAATCGTGCATGCTCTATCTTTACCTTGTTATCTTACGTAATCATTGTAGCCGTAGCTTGAATATTCTTGCAAAATGAGTTATGGATGAGTCTCCATATGCATGAGATGTAATAGGTTGTTCGAGGACGAACAATGCTTTAAGTGTGGGGTTGTGATCACGGGCAAAGATATCATGCCCGAGTGATACTTTATACCTTAATTTAGTCTTGTTTATCTAAGTTATTTTATACATTTTCATGCAATTTTATATAAATGTGAATATATACTAACCAACATGATTAGTCCTTATTTTTGAAGGTTAATAATGCATTTGAGGAACTAATTCACAAGTTGGTGAAAGAAAGGAATGGAGTGGAAGCAATTGGCGAAAGTCGGCAAGGAGCATGCCTTGGCAAGGCTGGCCGCGCCAGGCAGCGTGCCACGTTGTGCGTGTGTCGTGACCAGCGCCGTGCCACGCCCTTGCCAGGCGCATGAGAAAAGGCAGCAACATGCAGCAGTAGGCAGAAATCCAGCGCGCCAGCGCCGTGCCACGCTAGGCCAGCTGCGCGCCAGCAGCATGCCATCGCGCTGCAGGAGCAGCGTGTCACGTTGGCCAGCGCGGTGACCCTCGGCAGTTTGGTTTCCGGAGGCACTTTCCAGAGAGATTTCGCGTTGCCTCCGTGTCATGGAGGCAGTGCTCCGTGATACACTTCGTGACACGGAGCCGTTCCATGACAGGCTAAATTATGCACGTTTTCCATTTACTATAAATAGGACCCTTAGCTCCTAAAGGCAGGGGGGTCACGATTTTATTCTGGAAAACTACCTAGGTGTGAAGGGAGAAGTGGGAGAACTCATCTAGGGTTTGTCAAATTCCCTTGTCATCTACCAAATTCATGTAAGTATGTTAGTTTAGTAGTAGTTAGTGTAGTTTTACGAACATGAATGGCAAGAACCCTTCCTCTAGGGTTGAAGCCATGAATTATGATTGTGATTTTATGAAATTATTTTGGAATTAAGTTATTGATTGTTGTTTTCATCTTGCATTCTGGATTGTTGGTTGTTTTTATGATTGATCACCATGAAAGCATATTTATTAGCTTGAGTAATAGCTTGAGAAAGCATTACCTAGGTCAGGACATGAGAATGTGAGGAGCACGTTTGTATCTCGGGAGAGATTTTTGTGTCAGGATAGAAATATACCTAACACCGTGCTTGGTTGAGACACGGGGGTTATGAAAGACCAACTTAGGATGTCACATCACCACTCGAAGAAGTAGTTGTGAGGCTAAGTTGAGTTAAATGGTTAGACGCACGAAAGTCCCTAATCGTTTCCCCGTAAACCACAACATAATTGATTGCCCGCGATTAGAAATTAAACTCCTCGCTCACAATGATGCAGTGAGGATTGATTGCCGTGTTTAGAGGCTCGAAAGACCATAAACATGCAATTCTAATTATGTGAAATAACAATTGATAGTTCCATGCTTAACCCATTGCAAATCGTAGTATCGCATGATTAATTGGTTTTAACTCTATGTTGCTCCTAGAGTAATTTCAGAATACTTCGTTGACCCAAACTTAGACTTAATTAATCTCGATCGAAAATGTCTATAACCAACACTTGATATATTTAAGATCACACTAGAAATGGATAGTTAGAGGAATGGGTCCAGTCCTTGTGGGTTCAACAATCCGGTTCTTAAAAAGAGCCACTATATTACTTGCACGACCCGTACACTTGCGGACGCGCGAATCGGGCACGTCAGCGGACTATTTAGACTCTTGAGGATATATTGAGAGCGTGTGTGATTGACTTCAAGGGTAGTTGGGATGATCATTTTCTTCTCATCAAGTTTGCATATAAATACAACTACCATTCTAGTATTCAGATGGCTTCGTTTGAGGCTCTCTATGGGTGGAGATGTAGATCGCCTATTGGTTGGTTTGAAGCAGTGAAGATGCGGTGGTAGATCCAAATTTAACCCATGAGGCTATGGAGTAGGTACAGCTTATAAGGGACAGGTTGAAAACAGCTCATAGTCGCCAGAAGTCCTATGCGGATGTGAGAAGAAGGGAGGTTGAGTTTGAAGTCGATGATTGGGTGTTTCCTAACGTATCTCCCATGAAGGGAGTGATGAGGTTCGAAAACAAAGGGAAACTCATCCCCCATTATGTTGGCTGTACCGGATTGTGAAAAGGGTTGGCAAGGTAGCATATGAATTGGAGTTTTCCTCAAAATTAGCTTCAGTTCATCTATTTTTCCATGTATCGCTCTTAAAGAAGTATTTGGGTAATCCAGCTCTAGTTTTTTCGGTGGACAGTGTCGGTATGAAAGACAGCCTTAGTTATGAAGAGGTTCCAGTGGAAATACTGGATCGTCAGGTTCGTAAGCTAAGAAACAAAGAAGTAGCTTCAGTCAAGGTTTTATGGAGGAATCAACATGTTGAGGGAGCTACATGGGAAGCCAAAGAAGACTTGATGGCTAAATACCCGCACCTATTCCCTTTCCGCTCAGTTTAAGCTTGAGGTATCAGTTTCCTACTTAATACTCTATTCAGTTTCACGTTCAGCTCATGTACCCTAGTTTCTTTCATGTAAATAGATGTATGTGTGATTCAGGAATTCAGTTCAGCCATATGGTTCAAATCGAAGTCAGTCACTTCGTCAGTTTTCAGCATATAGGTTTAGTATTTGAGTATGATGATTGCATTGCTCTGCTATTCAGTATGTTTTTCCACATTTGAGGATTAATGTTCTAAGAGGGAGATATTGTAATACCCAAAAAACTCTAAGATCATACCCAGAAGTTGAAAATGAAAAAAATAGGATTTTCTGCACCAGGTCATAGGACGAGTCGTCTAGTGACTCGTCAGGATCACCACGAGTCGTTAAGTGACTCGTGGGGAGGGGTGTTTCACCCCGTAAGTTTTTAATGTTTAATCGGCCTATTTGTATGTTACTTAAGTGTTTTAGAGTGTCATACGTACGAGGAAAGGGCTTAGGGAAAGGCTGAACGAGTGCTAAGTTGGGATTTCACGAGAGGAGGCCAAACCAAGCTGCCAAAGGGGAAAAGTGGCACAGAGCCTGGTCCTCCGCGTTAGCCAACGAGGCACGGAGCTGAAACAGCGCATTGGCCAATGTGCCACATTGCCTTGCATCCTGCTTCAAGTATATTTAGGCCTCACCCTTAGAATTAATGTTAATTTCCAAATTTAACTCGGCTAGAACAGAGAAGGGACGAAGGAGAATTATAAGTTTCAACCAATTACGCCGCTAAACACCGTCCAAATTCAAATTAACTTTTCGTATCGAAGTATAAAGCTGCAGGGAGCATTTCTACTGAGTTAGTTTCGTGAAATTCGCTCAGCGAATCGTCGTCCCGCTGAGCCAAGGTTGTTGGAATTGTTCCAAACTAGTGTCAACACGATCCCAGACTTAAAGTAAGTAATTCTCCCTTCAAGACTTTCGAGAAATAATGAGGTTTCGACTGTGTTTTGTTTAATTAGAAATATAGTTAATATCTATATATAAAGTTTTTCCTTTTTTCCAAATTTAGTGTTTAAACTAGTCTTATCTTTCCAGTAACTCGATTTCAGTTGAGAAGGGCAATTGAACACGAGCCGAAACTCGCCAGTTAATCGGTAAACAGCGATTGAGGTATGTTAAGGTATTCTCTTTCGTCAAGTTAGTTTCCTCAGCATAGTAATCCAGTATGAATCTCAGTAAAGCATGCCAGGGGTAGGTTATCATGTGTAGTTGTTGTTATCAGTTGAGACTTGTAATTGTATTATATTGGGCTGGATTACCTGTATAGCTTCCGTGGCTGCCCCAGGGTTAATAGATGTGTCGACTCGTCCGCCAGGGGAGAGGATACGTTGCTTTACGGTGCGGCATGCCATCCGCAAGGGACGAAGATGGGGATCTAGATCCTCATATTTTCCATGGTTAGCCTTATTCACACCCCCGCTGAGCGCTTACGCCCGGGGTGTAGATATCAGGAGTCCTCCAAACTCAGGTACAGCTAATAGTCAGGGGCCAAGTAGGCCCAGTTGCAGACCCAGGGGATTGGCAGGACGCTTATAGCTGGTAATTGACTTAGTATGACCTGGATAGGGGTATATAGATTGAGATGTACTCACTAGGGCTAATGGGGGCCCAGGTGAATTATTATGTGCTGATTGTACCTTCTGACTTATGGGGGCCAGGTAAGGTTTATGTTTGCTTTAGTTACTGATAGTTAGACAGTAAGACGCCTTATTTGTCAGGTATGACCCCTACCCTCCTTATTACAGTTATGTTTAGCCCTGATTTCACTACTTAAGTCAGCTTCATTCCGTTTTCCCTACTTCAGGTATTGTCAGTTCTATTTATTAATTTCAGTCATTTAAAGTTATTGCTTTACATACTTAGTACCTGTGGTACTGATGCCCTCTTTTGGGGCGCTGTATTACTTGCCTGCAGGTACACATAGACAAGGAGAAGATCCCTCATAGTTTCAGTCATAGAGCCATCAGCTCCTTTCTTCCGGAGCTTGTGTGATAGAGGTTTACTTCTTTTTGATTGTACAGTATGGGTAGGCCGGGGCCCTGTCCCTACCATCTTATAACTCCTAAAGGTTTGCAGATTGTATTATTTCCCTATGGTTAGTTGGTATCGGCCGTGTGGGGCCTTGTGTTGCTGTTGATTGATGGCCTTGTCGGTCATAGCTCAGTTTAGTATCTGATTTTACCCTATAGTTATAACTAGATATCATGGAGGCCTTGTCGGCCCGCATAGGACTCCCTATGTTTGCTTGTCTCTGGTTAGCTGTTTATTCTCACTGGTGGCTATAGGCCTTGTCGGTTAGGGGTTGTATCTACAGCTGCTATATAGCCTGTTGTTTCCTGATTCTAGAGTTAGAGCCAGCCCTGCACCAGAGGTGCTTAGGCTCAGTCAGCTCAGTAGCTCAAGTCCTAGTAGAGCACCAGGTGCCAGTCATGCCTCCCAAGGTGGGGCGTGACAAGGGGTCTAGCTATGGTTGAAATTTTGGGTGTGGAGCTGGCCACAGGTGTGACTACGAGTCGTGGTCAACACTGTGATTCGTTGGGTGAAGATTGGAGAACTTGGGTAGTGTTGGCAATGATTAGTCGTCACGAATTGTTGGGTACACCACGAGTCGTGGTGTCCCTCGTGGTGACCCTCAGAGGCAGAATTGGCAGTGTTCATGATGAGAGGTGACCACGAGTCGTGGTCGGGGGCATGACTCGTCCAGTCCCTCATTGGTACTGGCAGTCTGTTTTCCCCTGCGAGGTTTTTAAGGGCTCTTCAATATTCCTATATTCCTAAGGTCTAATCTACATCGTTTTAAGCTCAGAATGGAGTGTTTTATGAAGGGTTAAGTCATTATAAGCCTATCCTAATTCATGCATGCAAACTTAAAGGTTTTGAGATGTGATCAAGTCTAGTTCTTCAAAGTTCTTCCTCGATTCTCTTCGGGCAATCAAGGAAGTTGTGAAAATAAGATTTCTTCGGGTATGTAGGCTATGAATGGGTGCAATAGTCCACACACATTCCCAATTCCCTCTCAATTCGTGATGTTCTAATAGATTAATCTATGGGGTTTTTAATGTGTGAATTTCCTAAGTTTCAATCATCGGTATGATCTAAGTATACTTTAAATGTTGAATTATGATAAATGGGTAGATTTTGCAATGTTTTAAATTATAAAATTATATTTTTCAAGTTTTCTAAAGTATGATGCCCATCCATGAAAGCTCATGATAATTGAGATCCATGAGATATGTGTTCAAGCATGATAAGATGTTATAAAGAAAGTATAATTTCGAACTACCTATGTCTATGCTCATGTTTTCAAAGAGAAACAAGTTTATTTCAAGCATGTTAAGTATTGGAAAATCTCATATGATCAAGTATGTTTTATGATTTCATGAATTAGCTTACCATATGGTTTTGGAGTCTACACTCCCACTATTTTTAGCTTGTGGTATGGATTGAGACAAGGCTCCTTATGTTATGATTCAGATTTATGTATGCAGGTTATGAGTCATCTTCGTTACTAGACGATGGTCATCTTTGTTGAAAAATGATGAAGAGCATATGCATGTTTGTTGGAGTAATGTGTAGCACCAAGTAGGCTAAGGGTCAGTCAACACTACGCCTCAGAACTACGCGCCAACATAGGTATGATCAGATTATTTGGGACCTCCATTGGAGCTTCCCCTACCCCAAAGGGGCCTTGAGATTGATATCGATATCATGGTAGAACACTTAGTCCTGCCAAGGCTTTGGACGGCTCTACCCACTTGAGTGTGATAGTCGAGACCAAGTAAGCTTTATTGTGGTAATGTCGGTTATATGATGAGTCTCCCATTGTTCCTCATGATTTCAGTTATGCATGTACATCAGTCATGATATTATGTTTTTAGCACGTTTGACCCAATGTTCAGTTTTACTTATAACTATTAATTTTCAGCTTTGGATCATTTGATTCAGTTATGATATTCAGTTATGTTCAAATCATGATTTTAGGAAATAACATACAAGCCCTACTCTCAGAATCTGATCGTGATTATGTTTTATACTACGCATGATTTATAATGTTACTTACTTAGCGGTTCTACTTACCTTGCATACTCAGTACATTCCATGTACTGACCGCATACTCTATGTTGTATCATTTCATGATACAGGCTTCGAAATCTAGACTCAGTCCCGCCTCTAGTCAGAATTCCGGAGTTAGCACTTCTCAGTATCAGTTGGTGAGTCCTCATCTTGCAAGGGCCCTTCTTATCAATTGTATTTCTTTTTTTTAGTTTTCAGACTTTGGTGAGTTAGTTGGGGTGTTGTCCCACCAATACGTCAGAATTAGAGATTTCTCGGATATAGTTTGTATTCAGCTTTAGACTCATGTATGTATTCAGATGTTATATTATGTTTAAACTTCTACTATGTTCTTCATGATGATCTTCCGTATAATTATTTGAATGAGTTAGATGTTATGTTCATGTCATGGGTCGACTTGGAGCCTCTTGGGGTTCTTTATCCCGTGTCTCGATCCGGGCCTATATTCAGGTTGTGACACTCCGTCATACTATGAGGTTATATTTTCCCCCTGCCGCCGTCAAACTATTCATTTCTACCCTTTTAAATCCCCAAATCACAAAAAATTATGCATTTTAAAAAATAAAATCCACAAATCCACCTATCACCCGCTACCCCCGCCCCTCCCCCTCCCGTCCCCCTGATCCAACTTTACCTAAATGGACCCAATTTTCTAATCCACCCAACAATAACATCTTTCTTTTTGAAAACTTTTATTTGGATGAATTAATTTAGCTGTATACCCATTTTCAATTTTTTTGCCCCAAAACTCTAAAACAAATTGGCCCCAAATTGCATTACCAAAAAACAATTGGGTGAAGAAGATGAAAAAGCAACCTGAAATACGACCATTGGGACAACGCTCAACTGCTTAAACTTCTCTCTTTCGTTCTCCAAATCAGTAAGTCTCCAAATCAGTAAGAAGGGCTTTCACTTTTGTTGCTTCATTCACTTTTCTGGTTAAATTTTATTTTTTTAACATGCCGGGTCTCGTTTGTGATCTAAGGTTTTATTTTTGGTGCTTAATTCAACTTTTATGAATGAACTTCAGTTCTGTTAAATCTCTTCGTTTTTAGTTTTCTGGGTGTAATTTTGAAAATTGGGTCAATTTTGGAAAAAATGGAGCAGAGTGGGCAAGTTATATTGTGGATTTAGGGATTTTATTTTTTAAAAAATCTATAATTTGATGTGATTTGGGGATTTCCGTTAAATGAAGGGTAGAAGTGAATAGTTTGATGACAGAGGGGGCAAATATAACAACATAGTATGATGGAGGGTAAAATTACCTATTAAACTAAAGTAGAGAGGTAAATTTAACCCTTTTTCCCTAGCAATAAAGTATAGAGAAGATATGTGGATGACCAGGCGGGCATGTTGATACCCTGGTGCTTGCTTAGGCCATTTCTTCTAATATGTGATAAGCAGGCACGTTGATGGAAACGTGGCTGCTTTCACCATTATTAGATAGTAATAAGTAAATGGCCACAAATTTTGAAAAATTACTGTGTTTTACAATGTGTGAAATTACTAAATAATATTTTATATTTTCTTATATATCTTTTTTTTACTTTTAAAAAACACATTAAAAATATATGAAATGACCAAAATATTATTATGGTGATAACTTGTTAGTAAGTTGTTATTATTAATTATATTGTGTTATTATTATTATTATTATTATTATTATTATTATTATTTAAGTTATATAAGTTAAATTAAAATTAAAATATAGAGAAGATATGGGATGGGCTCACATTTTTCCATGGTTTTAGATAGTAATAAAGTATAGAGAAGATATGGAGATGGACAGGTAGGCATGTTGACATTCCCTATTATTAGTAAATAAAATAATATATGATGTCTAGACCACATTTTACACATTGAGATTGATGTTACATTTTAAAACAATGTAATGATATGGCGATGAAATAAAACTTTTTTTAAAATAAATAATCATTTTAAAGTAAACTATGCACCTTATACGGAAATAAGTACATATCATTTTAAATAACATCAACAAATTTGTATCAAATTGGATTAATAGATTAATACACCTCTGTTTTAATTTGTTTATTTTATTAACTTGATACAAAGTTTAAAAAAATAAAATAAAAAATTAAAATTTTATCATCTTAAATTAAAGGTATGTAAAATATACCAGAATATATTTTAATTTATGATGTTAAATATTTCATGTTGAAAATTGAAATTAAAAAATTTTTAAAAAAGGTAAGAGACATTTTTTCTAAAACAAACTAAAAAAAAAATAAGATAAAATTTTTTTTTCTTTTTTAAATGGACTAGAAAAAGTGAGGGAGTATATCTCATATTTTGGTAACATTATATTCATTATTCTTCAAGCCCATGGATAATGTAAATATATCAAGCTTATAAAAGGAGGAAAAGATAAAAATGGTGCTCCTGTGGATGAGCTTATTTTCCACGTAATTAACTTATAACTTCAGTCTCTCTAGGAACAAAATATATAAAGAGTACATCACATTTGTCGAATACAATTATGAATTGTGATTATAATTGACTCTCAAATTCAATTCTCCAAAAAATCAAACTCTGAAAGGAATCAAGGTTAGTGATTTTGCAAATACAACTAAAATATGAACACAGACCAAATAAAGATCAAGTAAACTCGATTAAAAGAAAAAAACAAAAGATTACTGAAATAAGTCAAGTAAGGCGATTTGGTCTATCAAGATGAATATGAATTAATGTGATGCTATGCAATATAATGAAAATAGCATAGACACACTCCTTTTATTAGGGAGTCATGGTCCATGGAGAATCTGCAAAGTCTACATATCACTCAGGATCATTCAGATCACGTCGGGCTTCCAATCATATATATGCCAGTTCAGGCTACCCAAGCTCAGTGTTATAAAAGACTTCTTAGTTAGACCTAAGAGGGAGGGGGAATGAATTTGTCTACTACTATTTTTGCATAATCAAAAATTTGTCTTATATTTCTTTAGACGATAGGAACAAACTTGAACTTTGTTCCTTTGGACAGTTACTTAATTTAAAGAAAAAAGAAATATGTTCGGAAAGTAAATAAGAGACAAGGATTTTTACGTGGAAAACTATCCTAGCTCAAATGGGTGTAAAAACCACGATCTAGTCTCTAGTAGGATTTCAACTTAAACTTCACAAAAAACACTGAGTTAATTTTGGATTACCCCCCGCAATCCAAGGACCTACCCCTAAGCCCTTACAAAGTTCCTAAATTGTATAAACTATCCTTAGTTTAATGAGAAGAACTTAAGCACAATTACAAGCAAATGAAAAATAGAATTGAAACAGACTCTTTTCAAGTTCACAACTTCACTACAAGTTGTCTCTAAAACCTAGACTGGAACAAATAATTGAACACAGCATGGGAACTATCTCTAGCACATGTAAACTCTTTTCAACATGAATGCTAATAAAATGCGCAGAAGCTTGAGATGCTGAAGAGTATATGTGTGTGAATAATTTATTCCTGTATGTTGGCCTCTCCTTTTATTGTGCACCAGTGTGAGACTTCTTGTTGACTAAGAATAGGAGTCTTCAACGGACCAACTAGGGAGTCCTTGCCTTATCCAAAGAGCTTGGAGACTCCTTGTTAATCTCTATCATTTGTGACCTGCAGTGTCCAATATACAAATAACTTCTCAAATGATCAGAATTGATAAGTAGCAGTAATTACTTTATTTATCCAAGGTCAAGTCATCATTTTTACTACTAGTTATCTTCATAGAAAATGTCAAACATATTTACTTAATTCATCATTAAAATTATTTAAAAATCAATTTCAACATATTTCCCCTTTTTAATGATGAAAAATAAAAATATGCTGGGACTATGAGATAGGTTTCTGAGCTTCAACATTTAATCAACGATCAAGTATAATCAAGCATAACCAACAATCAAGCATAATTATCCCTTTTGGCATCAATTAAAAAGACTAATGCAATAGATCAAACACCAACCAAAAGAGACAATCAGACCAAAGGTTCTAATGATATTAAGCATAAAAAATTAATAGTAAAAGCTTGCCAGGGACTAGACAGAAGGGACACTAATTGAAAGACTTTAACAACATAAGCAAAAACTAACAAAGTTCATGACAAACATAAAAACACAAGGTTCAAGGTGCTGGGGAAGAGGGACCAGACTCAGGAACATCTGAGAGAAGGGGCATGGGAGACAGACACTTAAGGAGGGTGATCACATCACTGTGACGGGCAGAAGCAATCTTCTCATTCTTAGCCAATTGTGCCCTAAGATCAACAATCTCCAACCGCAACTTGGCATTCTCTCCAGTCAATCGCATATTGTCTATGAGTACCTGGTATTTTGTAGCAACTTGATTACTAGATGAGCCTCCCACACCATATTCTTGATGGGACCCTCTAGTCTTAGAATAATACAACATATAATTGCTGGAAAGGTACTCCAACGAGGTAAACTTAACACCCAATTTTTCAAATACTTTTGTCAATAAAATTCATAGGGCAGAGCATGATTTTTCTTGACATCCGTAGCCACCTTTATCAGATGAGAGATCATAAGACTAGGCAGATTAATCAGCATCTCCCTCTCTAGGAGTTCCATAAGAGTCATATCAAGATAAGAGGCAATATCATGACGTTCCTGACAAAGAACCAAACTTTTCATCACAAAAGAGAAAAGAAGCTTGTGGTAATAGGACATGACATTCTTGAAGGCCTTAGAATCAGAAATCCTGGATGGATTTCCAGAAAACTTGTGCATAATTTCCAAGGACATAAAGGGAGGAGGAAGATTAGGCCACTTGTTCTTCTCACCATGAACCCTGCACTAGGTATGCCCAGTAATGAACCCAAATAGTGAGAGTCAAACACCATAAGATCATTCCCTACCCTACAGGTTATACACCCCCGAGAAGAAGAGAAGTGTTTGAAAAATTCAACCACCTTTGACCTAGAACACATAGCTTCCCTCTTCGAGAATAACCCAGAACACATTTAAACATTTATTTTCGACCATAAATCAGTCATACCTATAATAGAAGAAGAAGGAAATACCATTTCCCTTTCAAAAGCTTCCAAATTTGAAAATCTTTGACCCTGAGTTATGGAATAGTGATAGGATGGGCGACTTGGAGTAGCCCCTTGCCTCTACGGGCACAGGTAGGGATGCAGGTCCATACTCATATGTCAGTTTTTCCCAGATTTAGTCACCAGAGCGGTGAACGAAATGCTCTTTCTAGCCCTTTTCTTGAGAGCAATGAGAGGGATCAAGTCTTCCAAGCATTCAGAGTTAGATAGGGACATAATATGTTTAGATTGGGTGTTCTTTAAGGACCCATCAACAAGATTCTTGGAGTCATTATTTGTAGAGCCCATTGAAGATGATTGGGGAGAGGGGTGGGCTGTATATCAACTTTACATATTAGCAATGAAAGAAGGTAAGTCAACTTTCAGAGTTGAAGCTGATTTAGGACTGTCAATCGATGGGCTTTGAGGAGAAAGGGACATTGGAGCTGTGACAATCTAGGGACTCGGAGAGCCAGGAACCTGTAGCTCCGCTGGAATTGGAGAAGTTCTATCAGGGGAAGAGGGTGAATCACCCAAAGGGACAGTGAAGGAGGTGAAGGATGGGGAGATTTCTATCATGGTGCTACTAGGATACAACTCTAGGATTCAAGATAGATAGTCTAGTGAGGAATCAAAGAGAAAGAGTTGTATTTAAAAAAATTAAAGAACGATGAAGAGTTTGAGAAGGGAATGAAGAGGTTCCTGGATAAGTGTAAAGGATCCTGGGAAAAATCAAATGTTGTTAAAGGTTGGTGATGGGTGACTTGTGATGTGACTGGGTGGGATGACACATAAGGTGACATCATGAACAGTGTTAGCAATTAATACGTTGCAGAGTCATACTTGACTATGTCCCTTGTTGCACTCAAGTGAGTTCCTAGCAGTATCTGCAAAAAACATTAATTCAATATCAAAAGAGATTTTGGTATGTGATAGGACTTGATGAAAACTTTCCTCAAGACGGTCGTCATCCATCCATTATCAGGAAAAACCATTTTTTTCCCGCCAAAAGAAAAAAATTTATGAACATGATTGAATTAACCTTGATTAACCTAAGCTCCATCCTAATCTTTTCAAATTGCTCCCTATCCATAGCTTTAGTAAAAAGGTCAGCAATTGGATTCTCGATTTTATAGAACTGCATAGATCTGAGACCTTTTTCAACATTATCTCTTAAGAAGTGATGTCTAATATCTATGTGTTTTGTTCTTTTATGTTGACAGGGGTTTTTTGCAATGGTTATGGCACTGGTGTTATCACAAAAGATAGGCACAATGCATATATCCAAAATTATAATCCCTCAATTGTTGTTTTATCCACAACAGTTGAACACAACAGGATGCAGAAGCTGCATATTCAGCTTCATCTGTGGACAAGGCAATGAAATTCTATTTCTTTGTAGCCCAAGAAATTAAGCAAGAACTAAGAAAATGGGCCATGCTTGATGTCCTTTTCCTGTCTGTTAAGGAACCTGCATAATCTGCATCTTTATATCCTACTAGATCAAGATTTTCAACCTTTGGATACCACAAACATACATTATCTGTCCCCTTCAAGTATCTCACTATACGCTTAACTTCTGTCATATGTGATCTCTAGGAGATTATTAAAATTTTGCACATAATCCTACACTAAACACAATATCTCGTCTATCTGCAGTTAAATAAAGATGGGATCAATCAATCCCCTATAGCTTTTGTCACTTACTATATTTTCATGTTCATCTTTATCTAGCTTAGTGGTAGTATCAATAAGTGTGTCAACCGATTTAGAAGAGTCCATGTAATATTTCTTAGGAAATTCTTTTATGTACTTTTATTAATGGATCATTGTTCTATTGGAAATTTTTTTGATTTGTAAGCCTAAAAAGATATGCTCACCCATCATGCTCATTTCGAATTTACTACTCATCAAAAAGGTAAACTTTACATATGATTTCACCAAAGATAATGTCATCTACATATACTTGCACAACCAATAATGAATCCTTTTCTTTGCTTTTTAGAAATAAGGTGTTGTCAATTTTTCCCCTAGAAAAAATATTTTCCATCAAAAATTTGAAAATGCACTCATACCGAGCTCTAGGAGCTTGTTTCAACCTGTATAATGCCTTATTCAATTGATACACATAATTGAAAAATTCAGCATTTCCAATGCCAGGAGTTTGACGAACATATACCTCTTCTTTTAGTTCCCCATTTAGAAATGTAGTTTTGACATCATTTGGTAAAGTGTGAATTCCATGTGAGCAGCAAAGGCAATGAGCATCCTTATTTCCTCCATCCTTGCAACGGGTGTAAAGGTTTCCTCATAATCAATGCCTTCCTCTTGGTTATAGCCCTGGACCACCAGCCGGGCTTTGTTCACTTTTCATCAAGTTTATTTTGGAATATCCACTTTGTTCCAATTAAAGTACGCCCCATTGGTTGTGGTTCTAGTGCCAAACCTTGCTCCTTTCGCACTAGTTGAGCTCTTCTTGCATATACATTATCTAATCTAGGTCCTTAAAGGCTTCATGATAATTCTTAGGCTCAATGTAACACAAGAAGGCTGAATAAGCACAATTTTTTTCATCGATGCCCTGGTTTGATTCCGTTATTAAGATCAGTTATGATTAAATCATGGGGATGTGCAATTTGGTGCTTCCAGGGCCTTAAATTTAATTCTTGTGAATTTTCATTATTTGTTTCTAGAATAGAGTTACGTGATGTTATTTGCTCTGTTTCTTCTTCTAAAATTACCACTGTTCAGGGTTTGTTCCCCCTGAATTTTTCAACTCCTACCTAGATCCTAAGGGAACGTTCAAGGAGTCTGTTTCACTATTCCCTCAGTTGGGCTGGAGGACTTACCTTTTCGGTTGAGTATTAAGTGAGGCCGATTTCATGTTCGTCCTCACTTTCCTGCAAAGCTGCTTCAACAAAGATGTTAGATTCATCAAATATAACGTGAATGCTCTATTCCATACATTTGGTTCTTTTGTTGAACACTTTATAAACTTTATTGTTTGGGGAATATCCAAGGAAAATTCCTTCATCACTTCTTGCATCAAACTTTCCTAAGGCAGATTTTCTATTGTTATGCACAAAATATTTGCTACCAAAGTTACGCAATTCTTAATACTAGGTTTTCTGCTTTTGAGAGGTTCATAAGGATTTTTATCAAGAAGTTATCTGATCATGCTATTATATAGCAAGCCTTATTTACTACCTTAGCCTAGAAGTTTTTTAGGAAGTCCACTAGCTATAAACATTTTTCGTGCCATATCTTCTAGTGTCCTTTTCTTTGTTTCAACAAGTCTGTTTTGTTGGGTAGTTCTGGGAGCTGAAAAATTATGATCAATTCCATATTTGTAACAAAAGGCAGTAAACTTGGCATTTACAAATTCAGTGCCATGGTCATACCGAATACTTATTACCTCAAATGAAAGAGTTCATTAAATCCTTTTTGCAAATACTTTAAACATGTCAAATGCTTCATCCTTAGAAGATATAAATAGTGTCCTTGTAAAATGAGAGAAATCATCAACAATCATAAGAACAAATTTCTTACCTCCACGGCTTGCTACCCATATGGGCTTATAGAGATCCATGTGTAGTAATTCAAGTGGCTTGGAGGTACTTATTATCTTTTTGGACTTAAAAAATAATCTGATTCATTTTTCTTTAGTACAAGCATCACATACCTTGTCATTTTTAAATTTTATTTCAGAGAGACGAATGACAAGATTTTCTAAAACAAGTTTATTGAGTAATGAAAGACAAACATGAACCAATCGCTTGTGCCAAAGGAGAACATCATCATCAATAACACTCAAACAAGTTAATTTATTTTCAGAAAGTGACATGATACAAGTTTTATAAATATTACTGTGTCGCTTTCCAGTCATGATAATTTTCCCAGACTTGTTATTAAGGACTTTGCAAGTGAAGAAAGAGAAAACACTGTGTTCCCTCGATCACAGAGTTGAGAGATGCCCAACAAGTTGGGTTTTAGTCCATCCATCAAATAAACATTGTCAGTTGAATGTGTAAGAGACTTACCAATCTTACCTATACCTATAATTATGCCTTTTTTTCCACCTCCGAAGGACACAGTTCCTTTGTTGAAGGTTGTTAGTGAGAGAAAAAGTTTTTTGTTACCTATCATGTGCCTAGAGCAACCACTATCAAGATACCATTTTTTGTTGCTCCTTTTCACTTTAGCCTGCAAAAATAGTTAAGGGTTAGATTTAAGAACCCACACTAGTTTTGTTCCCCTTCTTTTGATAACTTTAGAAATCGAATCTTTTCTTATCCATTTGACAATGTTTTTATTTTTCTCAACAGCCTTTATCCTAGCTAAATATTTATATCTAAAATGTCCGGTATGTCCAAAATGGCTACAAAGTTTATTTTCTGCCAAACCAACATATTTCCTTTTACATCCCATTTGACAGGTTTGCTTTTATAGCAAAGACCAGTTTGACATCTATTGTAGTACTCATTTAGCCAGGTTAAAGCTTCAGATGATATGTTCCATTTATTCATCAATGCAATGTCATAATTAACTTTATTCAAGGTTCCTTGAAGTTTCAAACTTCTCTTTGTTTACTTAGTTCCTTTCTCAAGGAAGTAAGTTCAGCTTCACGAGAACTTTGATCATTGTTGATTATTTCATTTCTTCATATTTCACTTTCTTGATGGTGAGGAATTCAACTTTTTGAGATGAGACGGTTTCTTCTAATTTACTGGTTTTAGTTTTCTGAACAAAGACAGTCTCCTCTAATTTGCTAACTTTAGCAGTGAGTATTTTGTTTGTATTTTCAAACTCAATTTCATGCTCTTTTAAAGTTTTGTAGTCAGATTTCAAGTTTGAGAATATTTTTGACCTTTTAATTTTTTCAACATTCATTTGCTGACACTTATCCATCAAAGAAAGCAACAGGTTAACCACTCTTCTTTTTGATAAATTGTGAATTTGAGTTTTAATATTAGATAACTTACCTCAGAAGATTCTTCATCTGTGTCTAAGTCACTTCTAGCCATGAGGGCTGGATCTTCATTTTCCACTTTCTCTCCATCAGATTCCTCGTAGGAAGTTTCACCCTAAGTAGCTTTCTATAGTCTTATTGAAAGCTTTTGAGGCCAGTTACTGCTTCTTTTTCGAATTTCTTCTTTGTTATTCCTTTAAGTGGGGATAGTCCTTTATCAAGTAATCCATTTTACTACACTTGAAACACCCTTGGAACTGTTCCTTCTTAAAGGACTTACCTTTATTGTGGGACTCCTTTTTCTCAAAATTTTCTTTTCTAAAGAACTTTTTGAACCTTCAAACAAACATCACTATTTCTTCGTCATCAGACTCTGAGTCATCTTTTAGGCTGAGACTTCGTTCCATCTTGGTTTCTTCAACAACCTTATCTATCTTTTTAACTTCATACTTTTGCAAATTGCCAATGAGCTCATCTATCTACATTGTGCTCTTTTGTTTTTCTTCTTCAGTAGCAGTAACATTGGTTCCCAAGAAGCTGGCATAATCCTTATACTCTTTCTGACATTTTCCTCAGTTGAAAATTTCTTCCCAAGAGATTTGAGTTCATTTGTAATGTGCGTGAATCAGGTAAACGTATCTTTAACTGACTCTTTTTCGCCCATGGCAAAAATTTCATATTTTTTTATAAGCATGTTAATCCTAGATTATTTTACCTGATTCGTATCTTCATGTGCAAGGGTGAGAGAGTCCCAAATCTCCTTGGCACTGGAGCATCTAGAAATACGATTATATTCATCAATGCCCAGTCTAAAGTAGAGTATCTTTATTAACTTTGCATTCTTTTATATCATTCTAAAATCATTAGCATCAAACTCATCTTCTGTCTTTGGTACCTTAGTTCCATCAGGTTTAACTTTCATAGGAACCAGGGGTCACTTCAAAGTAATTAACCATAACTGGTTGTCCTCAACTTTCAGGTAGATTTCCATTCGGTTCTTTAAAAGACTGTAATATTGACCATTAAAGAGAGGAGGTCGAGTTCTAAATTGTCTCTTAGGAAAAGTTATTTCATAAGTCATTTTTATAAATCTTTCTCAAAAGGGGTTAAACTATACTTGAGCAACCTAATCTGATACCAATTGTTATGAATGACTTCTTAGTTAGACCTAAGAGGCGGAGTGAATTTGGTCTACTCCTATTTTTGCCTAATAAAAATTGACTTATATTTCTTTCGGCAAAGGGCTAAAAATACCCTCAACCTATCTATTTTGGTTCACCATTGCCCTCAATTAACCTATTGGCCCATTAATATCCCTATTCTTTTTTTGGGCTCATATTTACCCCTAAAATTAACAGATCAAACATTAATTAAAAATCAGGTGACATGTCACTTCTCTATTGGTTCTTATATACAACAAATTAAAGAGAAGAGGGGCAAAAGCCATTATTCAACGTGTCTAGATCCTCAATAATCGGAAGATCTAACGTGATGGTGGAGATATACAACAATCCAATGGAGGAGTATCAGATTGAAGGGTCATTTGCGCAGAGGAAGTAAACATTCTTGAACCCCGACAAAGTATTGGTGGCTGAGATTCAACGCAAAGTGGATGCTTGTGCCAATGTGGTGTGGTGCTAGGCAAGGAGGTTTTCTCTCTCTCCATGAAGGCTGGTGTTGATAGTGCCTTCTCCATGGGGTTAGTCCTTGTGCTTGATCAAATCCAAGTTGATGATTTTGCTGATAATCGGATCGACGCCGATCCAATCACTTATGATCCCTGTAATTCTTCTTAAATTTTCATTCCTTATCACTGTTTTATAAATTACTCTCTTCGTATTTCTCTTTTATGTAAAATAAGAGATCCTACTAATTGAATCAAGTAAAATAGTAGTAACTTTTATGTTGCCAATACTCGTGGGTGGGTTTTAGTATAAGTGGGTTGAATGTGTGGGTACTTAATTTGGGTTATATAATAATCAATAGAGACGTGCCATGTCACTTGATTTTTAACAAATGTTTGGTCTGTTAATTTTAGGGACAAATATGAGCCTAAAAAAAGGATAGGGGTATTGAAGGGCCAATAGGTTAACTGAGGGTAATGGTGAACCAAATTAGATAGATTAAGGGCATTTTTAGCCCTTTTCCATATTTATTTTAGGTGACAAGAACAGACTTGAACTTTGTTCCTTTGGACAGTGACTTAATTTAAATCAAAAAGAAATAAGTGCGGAAAGTAAATAAGAGACAATGACTTTTATGTGGAAAATCACCCAGTCTTGAATGAGTGTAAAAACCAGGACCTACTCCCTAGTATGATTTCAACTTAAACTTCAATAAATACACCGATTCAATTTTTGATTACCCCCACAATCCAAGACCTGCCCTAAGCCCTTCAAAGATTCTAGCCTGTATAAACTATCCTTTGTTTAACGAGAAGAACTTAAACACAATTACAAGAAAATGGAAAGAAGAATTGAAACAGACTCTTTTCACATTCAAAACTTCACTACACATTGACTCTAAAACCTAGACTGGAACAAACAACTGAACACAACAAGGGAACTGCCTCTAGCACAGGTCAACTCTCTTCAACTTGGATGCCAATAAAATGAACAGAAGCTTTGGGATGTTGAAGAGTATATTTGTTTGAATAATTTACTCTTGCGGGTTGGCCTCTCCTTTTATAGTGCACCAGTGTGAGACTTATTGTTGACTAGAAACTTGAGTCTTTAAGGGATCAAGTAAGGAGTCCTTGCCTTATCCAAAGAGCTAGTAGACTCCTTGTTAATCTCTATTACTTGTGACCTGAAGTGTCCAATACACAAACAACTTCCCAAATGATCATAACTGATAAGTAGCAGTAATTACTATATATATCTATGGACAAGTCATCATTTTTAGTGCTAGTTATCTTCCTAAAAAGCATCAATCATATTTTCTTAAGTCATCACTAAAATTATTTAAAATCCAACTCCAATAGTCAATCTAGATCACAATGAGCTATTATCTTATAAAAATATATCAATGAAAACTAAAATACTCTAAAAATATGTTAGTATAGTCTACTCAAGATCATTTTAGATCAGGATGGGCTATAATACCTTATGAAAATATGCCAAATCTAGGATAAAATACCTTGCATCAGTACAAAGGATCAAGTAATAATATGAATGCCATGAATGTGAATGACACATGTATATTGTACGGAATTTACTATTGGTCAAATTCAATTTATCCTTTTTTTGAGAATTATTTAATATTTATGCCAATAATCAACCAAATAGTTAGGCATCTTCAAGCCTCAGCCAAGCCATGCATTTTATCTCACAAATAGATTCATACAAAATCAACTAAATATAAGCAGCTGAAGAATCCATCAAGTATCCGTACATGGCATCCACATAGATGCTCGTCACCTCACCTATATGGTACCCCCTTACTACTCAAACTCCTTACTACCATTATTAACTAAAACATCCTCCAAATGGAATTTAGAAAGTTTTAACTTACCTCAATTTGAAGCATTCTATGCCTCTACAACAGTCTTTCCCTTCCTTCGAGCCCCGAATGCTCTCAATATATCAAAAACATGCTTTATGTGAGTATATGAGTCCATTGATACTCATGTTTATATATAAAGTCTCTACTCAAAAGTCAATCAGAAGTAATCCCTGAGCTCAGAGGTGAAATTGGAAATTTATCGAATAATTAGTTTACCCATAGTATAAAGGCTCTAAATCGAGAACAGACACTCAAATAATCAATTAGATCAATTACCCAATTCCATTCATGAACATGCACTCAAATCATCAAATTCTATTTTCACAAGCTTAGGGCTGAAAATCCCAATTTTTCAATCAAACTCATGGACAAAAGTGCTAAATACGTGAAGTAATTATAATAAAATACCAAAATAATAGTTAGAATCTTATCCCTCTTCAAAAATGAGATGATAGCCTCAAAGATTGCCCAAAATCGAGCTCTATAACTTCAAAAATGGTGAAATGAATCTCAAACCTCATCATTGCCTGTTTTACAACTCAATATCATATAGAGTGATTGTGAAATAGAGCCCAAGACAAAACCCCATATCCTACATGAGTCTCCTAACCAGCTCGACAACACTCACCATGCACCCCATGCCCCTTCTACGTGAATGCGCTACCAATGAGGGATTACACTGCCTTGCATGTAACAAACATTTTCCTTGTGTGTAATAGTGCACTCATTGCAAAATAGAGCTTCCCATATCCTTCTCCTTCTCCGTGATTGCACTAAACAAATTTCATTCCTTCAGCATGATTTCGCCACTTGAGCGTGATTGTTCTTACATCATATACAGGAAAATTATGAAATTACCAAATCTTTATTTCTAACCTCTAAAATTTATATAATACCCTCAAAATACAAAGAAAATATGCATATCAACCCTAAAACATGCTACAATCCTATTATAATACTCAAAAGACTGATCCGAGGTTATTTCGACACTTTGTTGTCCATGATCAACTAAAATTTCTTAACTTAATTAGGAACCAACACAAGCATCTGAATCATTCCTGAGCTCCTCAGGACTGATCAAAAACTATCAAATTAAGTCATAAATGATCTTCTAGGCCTGTTGGAATTAAAATTTTGAGTTTGTTTATCTATTTTGTTGACTTTGATCAAACTTTAAGTTTTCAAATTTATAGATTTGATTTTCTTCCTGAATACGCATCTGATTACCTCAAGAACCATGTCACCCAATCCGGCAAGTCATATTTCCGATAATAAGGCTATGTAAAGGTTCATGTTCGGGTAAAGGGACTTAATACTCAAAATAACTGTATGGGTCGTTACAACATCAACTGCTTAAATAAATATTCATCCCCGTACGTGCTTGAGATAGTACCAAACTTGACCAAGTAACTATGAATACCTAGCATAGGTCTCATGCTAGCATCCGCAGGCAAAATCTCATTGATAACACCATTTTTTTACTTTATCTAGCAAATCGTTCTTTACCTTCAATCAAAAGCACGTGCCTCCATTATTTATACCTAAAATTTCTTCAAACAATTGATTCTCATTTATTTGAACTTTCTCTTTACAACATACCTAATTTTTATTACAATTATACCTCCAAATGCAATTCCTTACTATAGAAAATACCACCCTAACCACATAAATTCCTTTATTACAACAACTCATTTCCATGTTTTTACCATTAACATATCCAAATTCCCAACTTATATTCCTCTCACACTTTTCAATGTCGCTATTGGTATCAAGAATCCATGAACACATATTGCTAAAAACCATACGTCTAAATCATGACGTCCTTTCACCCCGAAAAAAAAAAAGAAAACCTCCTTGTTTAACTAAATTCTAAGCATTCTTACCAGAGACTGGTCTCATCAAAGTCTGATTGCACTTATTCCAAATCTATTAATTATGTTTCATTGAGATGAAGCTACTAAGTCAACTATCATCGCCTAATTTAACATAAATCTTCAAATGCCATGTTGTGCACACCTTTCTAGTAATTATCTCTTGTTATGCCAAATTTGTATAAACCACCGGTCTCTCCACAGAATTCCATATTCATTCATATATCCTCAATGCATCACCAAGCATCTTTCTAACTCATTAGATTTGTCTATGTATTTTCCATCACCAAAATATTATCAAATCCTCTTGTAAACCATAATAGAACCCAAATATAACATGTCACGCTTCTACCATGATCTGCCACATCATTGAATCTAGTGAAAAATAACCAACTTGTGTGTTGTACGACTTCTGGGTAAATAATCTAAGAGAGCCAGTAATGAGAAATTATGACCCAGTATAACATATGTGATATCTCTGGAATTTCCACCCAGACAGACCGTAAAACCTTTCAAAGTATGTAACAAGTCTTTCGCGAGTTTATAGTTACCCATCTTATTTCTTGCTTTTAGATAATAGATCTTGTGCTGACATTTAAATCCTCAATTCCTAAAATCCACCCAATTCATCAATTGAAGAACCGAGGAACCATACTTTATGATTGTACTCTTCATGTTTCACAATCCACACCTGTCACACCAATCTGGTAGAAACTTTATAAGATCGCAGTACATCAAATGCTTTAGTATGAGCTTCGGGTGTCCTTCACTTAGCCTGTTCATTGCCCAAACTCATCAACACATGGTATGTGGTCTCATACTTCATACATCTCAACCACAAGATTTTGAGTGTGATACCTTGTTACCGTTTTTGCAATTCCATGAATATATAAATATTTCAAACCACATGCCCTACAATGCACAAATTCTTCCAATTCATTCATATTTGTCATACTCAGCTCCGGCTATCTAACTAGCAACACTCCAGTATAGTTCACCACTATAGACATAGTCTTATCTTGAAAACATGACTTTAAACTTCCAAGACATAGAAAATTCCTCTTATCAATCAACTTGCACCATTACCAATTGAAGATCCTCTATACCCACTAGAGAGGTTTATAGAAATACCTTAAACTTGCAAAAATGCTAAACCAATCACAAATATAGTAGTAAACCATAGTCTTGAGTATTTGGATGTTTTCATTATACCACTCAAACCTCAAAACTGAAGACCCTTCTATGTCAATTACATCGCATGGACAATCCTTCAAAAAGTCTTCCCACCAAAAGTATTTACAAGCCCTGCTTATTCTAATAAAGCTAGTTATTATTATTCATAAAATATCCTGATCCATCATCACACTCACTCAAAATTCATAAAGCAATCCTTAGTTATTTCACACTTGTCCTACTACTATTCTTATGTAGCTTTATGAAAATATCTTTTTTGTATCTTGGCTTATAGTTTATCAGCCAAACATAGATAACTAAATTTGTTCGTACTAAATTCACTTCTTTTTTCCCAACGGATACTATCAATTATTAATCAGTTACTAAAATGCACTTCGCACATTGAGTTAGCTAACATAAATTATTAATACACTAAAATAAATTCCATGGTTGTTTGACACCTACTCGAGGGTCTATAAGTGATGCTTGCCCCTAGAGAACAATCACTTGTCTTGTTATGCCGAAATAGAACACTTCCAATAGATCATGACATTATTCCTGCTGATTCTTCAACTCCACATCGTCATTATTGCTATAGATTATAGAAATTCACTGAGTCTTAGGAAACAGTTTTAATGTAAACGTCCACCACTTGGCCAATAATCATTTCTATAAGAACTCCAAAAATCACTTGTCCTTATTCCACCAAAATCCCATTGTGTAGACACTCTACTGAGCCTTTCTAAATACCATGCGATATTAAACTAAACATATCTTGGGGAATCACATTAGGTGATTACTATACCTGATAGATGTAGAAACACGAAGAAGTAAAGAAAGCGAAACACACAATATATCCAAGCTCGAAGCAAAATATGCAGACACATAAGAATATGTAGAGCAGAGATCAAATAATACTGTAGTTGCTCAATGAAAAACTGGAATAATACCTACAATGATTGAAATATTGGGATTTTATGATACATTTATACCTTTTCTCATATATTTTTGCATGCTTCTAATGCTTTAATATCGAGTTTTGAGAATCCAAATCACAATATAGAACACTGTATATAACAAGGAAATTCTACTATAGTTGAGCAACACATGAACCTGAGATGAATTCTGCGGTGCGTTTGTTGAAAGATAGATGAACTTCAGAGGGTATGCAAACAGAAGGAAAATCTGCTAAGTTATGAAAAAGTATGATGCCAATTATAGGCTATAGAATCCATCTATGAATAGTAAATAGGCACTGTTAGTCAAATTTAGAGAAGTTGCAACTTGGAGTTCAATAGATGAAATATAAATATGGTCCATAGGTTGAAAGTATGGTACTGTAAAATGAAGTATGGTGGATGCTATCTAAGGAAAGAAAAAATAAATGAAGCAATTCTATAGACTGCAAGTGGACTTTATAGTCTGTATATTATTTTACAACCATTGACAGTTAATAAGAGAAGAAATTTGTGGCCACATTCTACGGACCGTGTCACGCCCCACCTTGGGAGGCATAACTGGCATCTAATGCCACACTGGATCCTGAGTTGACTTAGCTGGATATATACACTTCTGGTGCATACAATTTACACATATTAAAGAAATCGATCATCTATATCTCGGCTTAAAACATAACCTTAGGCTGACAAGGCCGTAAGATACACCTGTGCAAAAATAGTTGACCCCATAGTTGCAATAATAACATCATATTATGCGGGCTGAAAAGACCATCATGCTATCTAAATCATATAAAAAGGAACAAAGGCGCACATATACATATATAAAAGCCAACAAGGCTGCCAACTAATAACACAATTAGGCCCCACATGGCCAACAACACGTGTTTGACAACCTGTCATTTGCAGGCTTCTAAAGAGTAAGATATTGGTTGGGATAGAGCCCCGGCCTACCCAAAAACTATACATCAAAAGACAGACAAAACCTCTAATCGTATGTCAAATTTGAAGGAAAGGAGCTGGCCAATATGTTGAATTTGACTAGCTACTACGGAGGTCTCGAAACCAGTCTGTCTGAACCTGCAGGCAAGTATGCCGCATAAATCAGTACAATATGTACTGAATGTGTAAGACAGTAATAATAAACAAAAAAGAATCTGATAGTGGAACTAAAAGTATTCAACAATAAGAGCCAGAAGCTCACCTGTATAACCTCACAAACATGAATTCTAACTAACAGGTAATGTTCAAACAAGAACCAAACCTAGCCCCCATAAGCCTGTAATGTACAAACAACACAGAAAAACCTATCTGGGCTCCTATAAGCCCCAACAAGTAAAAATCAATCTATATATTTCTATCTGTACCATTGTAGCCCTATAGAAAAGTTGTAACTATAGCACACCCGACTTCTGAGACTATATTTGAGCCTTTTGGGCTCCTATGACTGTGTCTGAGCCTTTTGGGCTCCTGTAACTATATCTGAGCCTTCTGGGATCCTGTAATTGTATTTAAGCTTTCTACGTTCCAGTAACTGCACCTCGAGCACACATGACTCTACTGAGGATCAGTGATGCCACTACGTCATAAGGGAAGTCCATAAGTGAATAAACTTCGATATGATCTGTAAGCCTCAATTTGGTCCTTCTAGATGTCATATAGCTTTTGTGAGCAACCTGTAGCCCCGTAGGCAGATATACTTACACTTAGACTTTCTAGGAAACATGTATGTGGACAGTAGCCAGAGGTATTGGACCCATGTCTAATAGCTAATAAGATCAATTATACATTGTATCTCATAGTCCATCAGTTTGCTAATAGCTAGGTGGTCTCTTGAGTGACCTATACGGTAAGTTGTAAGTTGTACGAAGCTTATACAGTCACTAGCAATAAGTAGTTCATCTAACAATATACCACCTAGTTCATTAGGCAATCTTGGGGCCTCTAACTCGAAGGCAAGACTGTATTACCAAGATTCTAGCCCTGTAAGCGTCAAGGTATGCCAACAGCCTTATAGGCGAGCTTTACTTGTATATATAGGCATCGAAGATGGAACATTTTATCGCCAAGATATGCCCTATGCTGCTCAACACAAAAAAAACATGCACAACAGCTAACCACAAACATATATGACCTCGGTACGACAGTAAAACATCATTAGCCCCCTGGAAGGTAACAAAATAAACAAGTAATCTTTATGTCGCTTCTAGCAAGAGGCAAGCTAAATATGGTCAATCCCAATTAGGGATACTACACTATAACCTCAGTTCAACTCGTAGAAGCTAACCCAACACATATATTCTTGAAATATTATGACGGTACAAGTCGTATCAACTATACGTCGAGAATAACTTGCTGAAAGAGGTTAGCCTTAGCATACCTCAACTGCCAAACTCTTTCTCAACCAATCCTACTTTGATTAAGAACTCGTAATCCCTCTATATCTTATCTCATACGCTAAGGGAATAGGACTATTCTATTTTAAGAAGTAGGCCAGCAACGTATCCCACAAAACACGAAAACAAGTCACAGTAAGGTCAATTCGGCAAAAGCTTACAAATTCTTATAGATTAGAAGGGTAGAAATACATACTAACACTTGTAGACATACTAGTCTTAGATAGAGATGATTTCTACGAATTCTACTCGTCAGAGCTCCATCAAACATAACCAATTTCAAAGATTCAATTCCTAAGATATGTTCTTCATAGCCCTGGGATTCATTACCCAAGAAAAATTTTCTATTAGACGTGACTTGACAACGTAATTTGCCTTTACTTGTAGAAAACTGGAGAGGAAAATCGCCTTAGCCATAGCTCTTTTCTTTTTAAGAAAATGTTTAAATTGAAACCAACATCTCACAACTTTATATATATAGGGAGGCGGTGCAAGGGGTCCGTGGCACACCTCCCATCATGGCAGAGTAGGGGCGCGGTGTGCAGCTCTATGCATGGGAGAGGGTTGCGCGGCGCGGCGCCCGTAGCACTTGCCTACGACTCTTTCTACCTGCTCACTTGATAACGTGTTCCCGCGTTCAACCTTTGACTCTTCTCCCACATGTGCCGTACTCTAAGAACTCTCTACATGCACACACACACACGTTGATTAGATGATGAAAACTTATGGGGTGTAACATACTGTGAGTGAATTCTACAATCTTTAAGTCACACCTGGGAAATTCCGAGTAATGTTAGGAATTGAATTCCTAGGCCAATATAAATAGCTTTTGCAAGAACTTTTTCAGTAAGTTGTTAGATGATAGAGTCACGAACAGTTTGTGGAGTATTATAGATATATTTTCTAGGAACTTCAGATATTAATTAGGTGTTCTTTCTTCAACAAATTCTCAAGTTTATTGTTAGTCTTTTATGATTTATTCTATCTTTAATTTTTTTACTTTCATTATGAGTAACTAATTCTTATACTAAGGTTGTGAACCTAATAGAGTCACGAAACCAAGAAATATCTTCATGAATATCGATAGTTAATTTAAATGTATTTAATTAATCCTCATTTTCCATTAACAATTGGTGGTTGTAAACATAAATCCATGCCAATTTATTTTAATTATTCTTGAAAAGGCTAATTAGAGTTTGGAAGAATTAATTAACAAGAACTCAAGGCGTAACTCTTTTTTAATAAATTCACTTAGGAATAAGTTGAATTTACATAACAGATGTAACACTCCAAAATCCCTCAAATCATACCCCAGACTTGAAGCAAAAACTAGCAGGCAAATCTGCATTTTCCCATAGAACTACTCAATTGACTAGTCATGGTGCATCCTAAAAACTTTTATGTAAGCGTTGCATTCTTTCCAAGTACTAGTGATCATGACTCAAGTAACGAGTCATGGTGTATAATGACGACTCATTAGGAGGGTCGTCTTGAGTAGCACAGTAGAAGTTTTGGAACCTAACATCTTTCACCTAGAAAAAACGACTCAACTAACAACCCATCACATCAAGTAACTAGTTGTACTGTATAGTCATGAATGAGACTAAGAAATTGAGCAAAATTGACTAGTGACCATGAGTCATAGGATGATCGTGGTGTCTGACGATGGATCATCCTGTTTATCCGTTATGAAGGAATTCAAGGTTGAACACAAGGATTCAGTAATGATGAGAGTTCATCATAGGTTATGGTTAGACCTAACGAATTGGCGGTGACGACTTGTCATCACTGGGCGACAATTTTCAGCCCATTTTTCATAAGGGTGTTTTAGTCCTTTCTCACTCTTTTAAATCCTAAACTACATCATTTTGGGTTATTTTGGAAGGGGTTAAAGGAAATTAGTCACGTTAACTCTCATTCTCTCCTAGACTCTCAGAAACAGTACATTGAAAACAATAAATTTTCTCAATTCTTAATGTCTTGTGTGTTTACAATACTTTTGATGCTTAAAATGAGAAAATATGCATGGTTGTATGTGTATTTATATAGATAATACGCACTTTTGCTTTGTTTTCAGGGAAATTTGGTGATATAGTTCAAATATGTGAAAGAAGGAAAAAGAGTGCAAAAATTGGGCCAAGTACAGACTTCAATATGAGTCATACTTTGGTGGTATGAGCCATACTGTAAGTCGTGATAAATTTCAGAAGATCTGTACAAGGTACTGGCCAGTTATGACTCTTGGTACGAGCCATACAATGAGTCATCGAAAACTTTAGAAGGATGCACTTGGATTTGTCTCCTGGTATGGGTAGCAACTAAGATCCATGATGACTACCTACGACCCGTACCAAGGAGCTGTGGTGAAGTTCAAAAAGATTGTTGAAAGGCAGATCACATGGTACGAAAGACAACCACTAGTCGTAAGAGCAAGGTATGAGCCATACCAAGACACTCATGAAAATATTCAAAGGATGCTAGATATCTCATGTTCAGACCACGACAGGAATGTAAGACTCATAGGAACATCATACAAGTTGTACCAACTCCCACAGCTTAGCCACATTAAGGGCTTCCAGGCATTGTACGAGTGAAGCTACGACTCGTATAATCAAGTTACGAGTTATAGAAGAAGGCGGCGACAGTTAATTAATTTTCCCTGTTAATTTAGAAAACGTTTCTAATTATTTGTATAAATACTTTTCTAGGTTATTTTAGTAGGAGGATGACTTTCTTGGATAAGATTTTGACTATTCGGAGTTTCTTCTTGAGGTTTTGAATATTCTAGGAATTAATTTCCATTTTGCTGAATTGTTTTTAATAGAATATTGCAATAACCAAGTGGGTTTTATTTCAATCTTCATAGTAAGTTCTTAATTATGTTTTCTTCAATGAATGCTAATTCTTTTTTTTACAATCATGAGAACTAAAATCTCCACAACTAGGATTACGGGAACCATGGTAAATTAACAAACTAGGGTTTGCATATAGTAATTCTAAACAAATATGCATGCTCATATTGTCTTCTCTTCATCTTAAACATTTCTTAACAAAGCTCAACTTACGACTTGCCCGAGTTCTCTACTTTCTTGAACCTAAAGAGGTAGAGATTATGAAAAGAGAAGAACAATAAAGCCTTAAACTTTATGGTTTTATTGTATAACTTGAGTTGTGGTCGCAGGATAGTTAATTTGGAACAAATTGATAATGGTTAAAGTGAAATCACCGAAGAGACCTAATCCGGTAATTGAGTATTGTCATCCAATAGGGATGAATCAATCATTTGGATGAACTTATGTTATTAGTTATACAAGTTAAGCATTGAGATAGATCACGACTGCAAAACCCGAAGTAGTTATGAATCCATGGGAAACACTTCCCTAGTTAATTGCATCAACTTGATAACAACTTAAATCTTCAAAATTGTTACATGTTTACTTCTTCAAAAACCATCAATTAGGAGATAATCGAACTAAAAGGATAAATACTAGAATAATTCTACATCCTGTCCATATTACCTATGGAATTGACCCCAACCTTTGTTATACTTTTAATTGACAACATCCGCGTCATACTTTTTCTGGGGTGTGATTTGAGCGTTATCAAAAGTGGCGTCGTTGCCGGGGAATACGACTTAGGATGTTACACCTAGAAATTTTTTTGGTGATAATGTGATGCTTGTATACAATGTGAAGTGAATTATGGGCTGTATATTGGTTGTAGGTAAGGAGGGAAACATGTATGAAGGGAAAAGCGAAGAGTATGTGAAGTTTATAAGTAAGGGTAAATTTTAAACAATTATATTCCTCAATCTATAACGATTTAGAAACCCTACAATCTATCAGATTTAAGATCATTGAGTCTAACTTTCAGAACATCAAACTGCTCGTCAATCAGTGTTCAGAGTAAAAAGTTATAGGCATTTTAGCGGGATACTGTCAAGCAGTGACATAGCCACCGCCCCACCTCTTTATATTTTGAAATGTCATGTTATGAAATCATTTGCAACTTTTTCAGAAGTGACCTGCTAGATTACACTCTCAAATTCTCTCTAATTTCTAACCATCTTCAAAAGAATATCAAGAAGGAAACCTCAAACAAAGTTGAACCAAAATACAAGATGAGGTGAGATAGTTTGGTAGCAAGTTGTGCTAGGTGTGGGAGGGCTGTTTTAGAGCTCGTTTTGGCAGCTGTTTTGGGACAATTTGCTGAGTTTTTGAATCTATTTGAACTGCCTACATGTTACCCTTTGAGTAGGGATTGAAGTTAAGAGGAAAGGTAAGGAGTCTACCCCTTTAAATTCACCAAACTTGTAAGCTAAAAAGCTGGAAATTGGCAGCTAGAGATGCTGCCGTTGGAACTATTTTTGGCTGAAGTTCTTGTCCGTTTTCCCTTATATTTGGGCAGGGATTTTTTCTGGGAATATACTTATTATTGTGGGGATTAATTACAGGAGAATTTAGGTAATTTTCTATCCTTTTCCCCCTCAAAAGGTGATGAAAACAAGTATAGAAAATGCCTAATGTTGTTGTTGTTGTCGTTGTGGCTGCCGGTTGGGGAATTGTTTTGGCTGAATATTTTGATATAAATTAGGCTTGTTCCTTGCCTGTAAATTCAATAGATTTAGGAGGTTTAAGGATGGTCGTTGAAGGAGGAAGTCAGCTAAAGAAAAACGTCAGAGTAAGGTATGTTAAGGCGTCCCATTCTCGTTGTTCAAGCAGAAATATATGTTGTCAAAAGGGCCAATATTCTTATGTATTCACAATACTATTGAATCAAGTATAATTCTGCACAAAGGGCCAAAAGTGCATGACTTTGAGTTTGAATCATTTAAACATGTTTAAAACAGGTAAATATGAAGCAAGATATGTGTTTCTTCCAATTGTGTCGTAGTTATAAATCGAGTTTGAAGTCCCCTTATTGTGGGAACCATGAGCTGTTATTTTAATGTATTATGTGTATATGTAATGTTAAGGATATCTAAAGGTCTGGTTTTAAAAATGAAATTGGGAAAAGAGTTAAGACAACAATTTGTAAATGAGTTTAAGCTAAGGATGTCACAATCTAGTAAGAGTAAATGAGCTTGTCGAAGTGAAAATTACTTATCAGGGTTGTCCTTTATCTTAGGTATATATCATGAGATACATGAACTAAGGGGAGATTTTATGATTCCTCTCCCTTAAGCTGAACGTCTGGTTATTGAATTTCCGAATCCTAAATGTGCCTAAATATTGTCTATAGAGATTGTTGAATTCCTTATGTCGTCTGAACCTTCTTATAACTGTGAAAGTCATTGAGTATGTTAATTTATGTGTTATTTAAAAGGTTTATAGGATATATATGCATATGTGCAACTATACATTATGAAAGAGGCCTTTTCAGTTCGCAATCTCCAAATTAGTCATTTTATGCTATATGTGTTAGATAGACATAATATGAGCCCAGTCGGCTCCGGATATAAGACTGAGACCTTACCACCAACCTGGTACATCTGGTGGGTAATAGTACTTTGGTGATATATGTGACCTATGACCTTATCATCGATGCGGTTATGTTAGGTGGGCAATTTTCCTTCAGATTTGAGATTATGACCTTACCACTGACATTGTTATGTCATGTGGCAATTTTCCTTCATATATGAGACTATGACCTTATCATCAATGCGGTTATGTCAGGTGGTAAGATGTCCCTTTAATTATAATACCTTCGAGACGGCCATCTCGCAAGGTAGTATTAATTGACTAGACTAGATCATTGTCTGATTAGGGACTGCATAGATTATGAATAATGCAGTATGACTTGCATATGTGCTTACTTGATTGTATTCACATAATATATCATATTTTATTTAGATATCAGCTCTAGAGTCTCAGGTTGTATCTATTCCCTACCCTGGCTTTCAGTACCCCGAATGTATTTATGTTTACTATTTCAGCCTTACATACCAGTATATTTCATTCGTACTAACGTACCTTCACCTGGGGAACCCCTTCATGCAATTGTGCTGTAGGTATATGCAGCGGCTCAGATCAACAGTCACGTTGGGAGCCTGATTTCAGCAGAGTAGTGGTATGCTCCTTTCTTCTAGGAGTTATGTTTCTGTTTTGTTATATTTGAGTTTTGAGGTATAGTATGAGTAGGTTGGGGCCCTGTCCCATGTAGGTTAACTTATTTTACTCTTTAGTGGCTTTTGTGGACGAGTCTTTTACAGTTTATTCAAGTGTAGTATTTGGGCCTTGTCAGCTTTTCGTTGTTATGTTTAGGTTTATTGTGGCCTTTTTGGCATTCTAGTTGTTGGTTATTGTTGCTGAAACCTTATGGGTCCAATATTCATTTCAGTTGATTGTGATAGGTGGCCTGGATGACCTACATGTTATGGTTACAGATGTTATACAGCCTACTTCTTGATCAATTTAGAATCGAGTTCTAGTTACGTCCTTCCCCAATTTTCGGGAATGACATAGGATTACAGTAAAATTTGTGTTTCTCTTTTAGTTGTTATTTCCTCATTTATGGTTTCTTTTGTTTTTGATACCCACAGGTTGCTATTTGGTGAATGCCAAGTACTTGACGAAGTAGAAACCCTCTGATTCCACTTGATCTTGAGCTAGAGTGAACACTGCAAAAAATGGAAAACCTTGAGCAGAGAGAGGCACGATTGGCAGAAGAAGCTCGCCAAGCTGAGTTAGCTCTGCAAGAAGTACTTCAAGAAGCTAAGGATGCTCGCAATGAGGTAGTAAATGTTGGTTGCCATAGAAGGGGTAACAAAGGCCAAATATATGCTCCTCAGTTTTATGATGATGATGACCCAGATATTGATGAGGCCGGGTCAACAGGAGCCATTATACCTCAACCTTTTCCTGCTGGGGAAAAATTTGATATCACTAGCACCATGATCCAATTGCTTAACATGAACGGGGTGTTTAGTGATCACACATCTAACGATGCTAATCTGCACCTGATGAACTTTGTTGATATATGCAAGGCGTGCAGGTTACCAGGTGGAAGCCGGGATTCTATACGATTAAGACTCTTCCCATTCTCTCTATTTGGAGTGGCCATGTTATGGTTATCGGAGTTTCCCAATGACTCCATTACAAACTGGAGGAAGCTAAAACAAGCCTTATTATAAAGGTTCTTCCCACCTTCCAGGATGTTGCAGCTAAAGGATGAGATATATAATTTTTGACCAATTGAAGACGGAGACACTTCATGAGACATGGATGAGATTTAAGAAGAAGCTGACTAAGTGCCCAACTCATAAAATTCCCGATGATAGTCTATTGGAAATTTTTTATAGGTCATTGGACAAAAACACAAATATGTAGCAGATACAGTGGCAGGAGGAGCACTGATGAGTCACTCGTAGGAGCAAGCAACTGTCAATATTGACAGAGTGACCATGATGAATAGGGCCTGGCACACCAGGGAAGCTTAGATAGTTGTAGATACATATGCCATAGGGATGACTGTGGACCAATGCAGAAAAGATGAGGAACGTGATTGAGAATTGGATAACATGAGGACATCTCTAGATCTGCTAATGAAGCATATTATGGGATCTGGAGCTCAAAAGGTGAATGTAGTGGGAGCTCAGGGTTAGGAACCAGGGTTCAAATAGTTTGATTTCGAGGAGGAGGCAAACTTTTTGGACAACTAGGTGGCGGGTTTTCGGGCCAACGCTCAAGGATCTAGATAGGACACTTTGCACCAAGGTTCTGGAAGTCAAGGTCGGAACTAGTGTAGAGACAACTATAACAGGAATGGGTATAGGGATAGGAGAAGAGGTCATGAGCAAGAAGGAGAGTGGAGAGAGAATGATGGCTACTACAACGACCGTGCTGGTGTTTATGTTCCTCCAAGGGATCGTGAGGGTGATGCTGGAGCCTTGAAGTTAGAGAACATGATGGCTGAGCTGCTAAAAAGGGATAAATCAACTAATGATTAGTTGAAGGATATTAGGGGTGATATATCTAGAATGGGCCAAAAGGTTGAATCCCACACTATAACAATTAAGGAGATTGAGTAGCAGCTTGGTCAAAGCTTTGCGTCCCTAAAAAAGAGGTAGAAGGGAACACTTCCTAGCAACACAGTCCAAAATATGAAAAATGGCAATCACTGTATGGTTTTGATGATTAAGAGTAGAAAGACCACCGTTGACCTTCCCCTAGCGGTTGTAGTTGAGATGGAAAGACAAAAGGAGATTGAGTTGAATGAGGAAGATGAGATTGCTAAACAAGACATTATAGCTGTTGCTGAGTTGATTAAGGCTCCAGGTGATGCAAAGGGGTCTAAGGCTGATGAAGGGAAGGAAAAAGGGGAAACTTAGATTTACAGATCAATCCCTCGACTACCACCACCATTCCCTCAGAGGATGAAGAAGAAGGCAGAAGATGGGAATTTCCATAAGTTCTTGTCAATGCTGAAATAGTTGTCTGTAAACATCCCATTGATTGAGGCATTGGAGTAGATGCCCAAATATGCCAAGTTTATGAGGACCTGGTGACTAGAAAGAGGTTTGGGAGCATTGAGCTAGTAGGTAACTTGCATCATTACAGTTCCATAGCCTCACAGGTCCTTGTGCTGAAAAGGAAAGATCCAAGTGCCTTCACCATCCCATGTAAAATTGGTGATTTTGAGTTTGCAAAGGCATTACGTGACCTAGGTGCTAGCATCAACTTGATGCCATTAACTGTGCTCAAACAGCTGGGCTTGGGAGCCCCCACACTGACTATGATACAGCTATTGATGGCAGACCACAAAGTTAAGAAGCCAGTGGAAATCCTTTTTGATGTTCTAGGCAAGGTGGATAGGTTTATCTTCCCAGCTAATTTCGTGATCCTAGATTGCGAAGTTGATTTTGAGGTCCCTATCATCTTGGGGCGACCATTCCTTGCTACTAGGAGAACATTGGTGGATGTTGAGGAAGGACAATTAAAGTTCTGTCTGAACAAGGAGAAGGTCACCTTCAATGTCTATAGGTCAATGAAGCAGCCTAATGAGTTTAGAGTTGTATCAACAATTGAGGATAAGTCTGTGTTTCTTGATGAACTCTGAGTAGTCAAGAGACTTGCATTGTGCCATGACGTTAAATTAGGTTGTCACGACCCGAGATTACACCCTAGCCATAAAATGGGACAAGGAACCCCGAAAGGCTCCAATTCAACACATGGAATTATCATAGCATAATCCTTAACAATGTAAACAGCTAATAGAAACATCACTGAGCGACTAACAATAAGGAGTCTAATTTAAAACTTCAAGACATAATCTAACAAAATGTAATACATAGAATGAATCTGATTACAGATTTCTGAAAGCCTCTACTAAACTGATGAGTTGCTGGGATAGGTCCCCAGCTAACTCCCAAAGTTTGAAACTGAAATATAATAGAAATAAGAAACATCGATCTTGTCCTCGAGAGATGAGGACTCACCACTATCTACTGAGATGGAGGAACGAGCATGTCTACCCATGAGGCATAGTTTGGGGTACCTGAATCTATCATAATATAACACATAAAGTAAGCAGTCAGTGCTTTGTCATGACCGGAACGTGGACTCGGATCATAACACGGGACAAGGAACACCAAGAGGCCCCAAGTCGACCAATGGCATATGGATACATCTAACTTCATTCATCATAAGCGGAAGACAAATCACAAGGCATGGCGGAAACGTAATCATAATCATAACATATCATAACGTAAGGAAATCTCTAGACATACACGCAAGATGAGTACTACACACTATCTGAAAGCCTCTACTACATACGATGGGTTGATGGGACAACACCCCAACTAAGTCGAACAAGTACTGAAACGTAAGAGTAGCATGAATGTCTGTCAAATGGTCCTTGGAACGTGAGGACTCACCAATAAGATGAAAGTGCACTCTGATATGATCTAGATCTAGGGATGAGCCTAAGAGACGGAACCTGTATCATAAGACGATATAGCATAGGAAGTATGCGGTCAGTATGTGGAAAGTACCGAGTATGCAAGGTAAGTAAAACGGAAATTTAAAATGTGTTGAAGCTCATAAAACAGCATAAGAGTAGGACATTATTCTCATATCATAAATATCATAACATAACATATCATAGGGCTCAAGGTTTTCAAAGCATTCATAAAACAATCGAAATCATAATCATGAGAGGAAAGTTGTATTGAACATAACTTGAGCCAATATACATAACCATAGACATGCATAAATCATGAGGAATAGTGGGAGATTCTCTTAACCAACATACCCCATATGAGCACACATGAAGCCCGACTTGTAACCCTAGTCGGGAGGGTGTACGTACCTTGCCAAGGATAGGAACACTAGAGTGTCATATCACTATGAAAATAGCCATTTGGGACAGGGATAGTCATAAAGGAGGTCCCATCATACCTACGGTAGCATGTAGTTTATGAGATCCGGGCAGAACCTAGGCGCCGAACCTACTCAGTGTTCAATACTACTTCCAAAACATATATAGTGCTCATAGTATAACATGCATAAATTTATGGGCTAGTTAAATCATAATATTCATGAACATAACCATACATACATGAACTAGCCATAACATAAAGCTCTTGAGTCGGCCAAAAACATAATTTATGAATCGTAGGTTTCATGCATACTCATAGATCATACTTATAACTCGAAAATCATCAAATCATAATGGGTAATTGAATGAATTCGTATTTCGAATCATAAATCATGCTGGGCTTACAAATATTATCAATTGAAGTGAAGATCATAAATCAACTCATCATAGATCCTACATAATAGGGCTTAATATAGTAAAAATTGCAATCAATAACTTGATAATCAAACTAGTTGTAAAATCTGATCAAGACACATAAAATATAATTTAAATCAAAATTTATAACAACCCATTGGTAAATAATTAACATTTCAAAAGATTTGAATTAAAAGCCCATGTGAACTTTGACAGATCATGAATCAATGGAGAGTGGGCATGGGTGTGAATGGAAATACCCATCGCAACCTTACATACCTGAAGATAGTTGAATCTTACTCTCCCTTGAATGCCCAAAAAGTAATTGAAGAATAAAACCTTGAATCACCCTTTGATCACTTCTTTATTCTCTTGCATGCATAAATGAAGACTCAGGATAGTTTTGGCCCTCTAAAATCCACCTTTCATAGGCTAAAACAGCGTAGCTTAGGCTTTAGGAACCTAGGAATTACAAAAAGGCCCTTACTAATTCGTAGGAATTTAACTGCCAGGGGGTCCTAACGGACGACCTAACGACTCGTCCCCACTGGCCATGACGCGTGGCCTTGAGTCGTGATGTACACTGCCCAAAAATCATCAGGGGACCCACGAGGGACCCCACGAATCATGGTGGCTGACCATGACTCAGTGGTCACCACCCGTGATCCCCACTATTTTCTTCCTTCTCTTTTCCTTCCCCTTCACCACACGGCTGACCTGACGACTCGTGGTGTCTAACCAAGAGTCGTCTCCATGCCCGTGGGGACCCTTTTCTCCAAACTTCCCAACTCCTCACTGGCCTCCCCCGTGAATCACCTGACGACTCGTCCTGATTTTTCAACATCACTTTTACATTTTCCCTATTTTAACTCCCGAGTCTGATCTTTGGGCTTCTGGGGTATAACATACTTGGAATGTATTGAGCATGTGGGGAAACTTAAACAAATTAAACATACAAGTATATAAGAAGAAAATAAAGTGAGTACATCGACATATAACTGATTTAGAATGCAACAGTGCTCTTTTGAATCATATACACATATACACATGAACTTTTATTTGAAACTCATATTCTAAGGCATCATCAAACTCATGCATAAAGATCATACACTGAACTGGATGTTTGCTGATAACTGAGATTTGCATCATGCTATATCTGTTTTAAACTGAAGTTTGAACTATACGGAATTGATCCGGACTGATAACATAAACTAAAGGAGTCATTCTCTTCTATAGAGAGTCCCGACTAAACTAGGGAAAACATTCTCAGCTATGGAGAGTCCCGACTGAGCTAAGGGAGTCATTCTCTGCTATGGAGAGTCCCGACTAAACTAGGGACAACATTTTCAGCTATGGAGAGTCCCAACTGAGCTAAGGGAGTGAGTCTCTGCTATGGAGAGTCCCGACTCAGCTAAGGGAGTCATTCTATGCTATGGAGAGTCCCCATTGATCTAAGGGAAACATTCTCAGCTATGAAGAGTCTCAACTAAGCTAAGGGAGTCATTCTCGGCTATGGAGAGTCCCTGGCTGACTAGAACATGAGTAGTACTAACCTAGAATGGAAGTTTTAGTACTTTCTAGAGATGTATAGAAATAGGTTAAAAGATGCTCCCCAACTCCCATGCTGAACGATTTTGCCCTCCTAAAATAACCTTACTTGTGAGTCACCAGCGTTCTGCTGGTGCCCATCCGTGGGATGCCGCTTTATCGCAGGTGGGTTCAGTGACTTTAGGATCTGACTAGCATTGGCATCGGCAGTTTACAAGTGCTAGCCCGCATTTTGCCAGTGCACCTTCTACTTCTCACCAGTATGCTTCTGCATTTGGCCTGCATTTCCCCAGTTCCATTAGATGGAGCACCGGTCCCATCTTGTAGGGTTTCGGTCCTCTTCTTTAATTTCATGCTTTTGTACAATCCTTGTCTTCTCTCTTTAAGTTGAATGTCTGCAAAAACAAAAGAGATAGAGCATAAAATCCTCCCAAATGACTTGAAAACCAAGAAAAAGCTCATGTTTAAAAGCCTAATGAGTTGGTAAATTACCAACTCATCAAACCCCCGAACTTGAGTAAAACCTAATGACTCGGTAAATTACCAACTCATCAAACCCCCAAACTTGAACCTTTGGTTGTCCTCAAGCAAGAAAATTCTTTATAGTTGAACTATAGGAGTAGGCATGTCATTCTACATGAGATTATGCACAAGGGACCACTACTATCCAGACAACCCAATGATTGCTCACCAACTCAAAGAAAAAGAGGAAACTCAAAAGTATATGCAGATGCTTCAAGCGATGACCATAATCAATTGGCATGATTCAAAGTTGATTCCTTCATTCGAAATAAGGGCATGGTTGATTACAACAAGCTTATATAGCATCTTAAGTCATTAAAAATTCACATTCAAAGTTTGCCTTCAAGCTCACTACATTTTTGTCTCAATCACATCTTTTGGCATGTGCAAGCACGTTCCCCAAGAAGGTGATGCTACCACATCAAGAGAGAATCACATTTAATCATCAAGAAATTCACACTCAAGGGATAATAGAATGAAACAAATACACTCACTGTCATAAAGAGATTCTCATGCATATAACTTGACCCATAGGCTTGCCTTTCGTGTAACTCAACACTAATGTAGAGTTGCTACATTTAAAATCAATTAGGACTTGGAGGTCATGATTAAGCCTATGGGTAAAGGTAGGATGACTAATTAAGTTCTAGTGACCAGAACCTCCCTAATTCCTTTTTTGTGAACACTTTTGCATACTCCATCCTTTTTGTTTCTTGAGATCATCCCCACCTTATCTCTCCATTAACAACATTTTCACTTTTGAAACAAGAGCTCTCCTTATGTCTCTTCAGTTACCACTTCTCATCCCATTTGAGTAAGAAGCAACACCTTTCTACAATTCGGTTCTTTCACCCAAATTGTTCCTTCATTCTTTTCATAATATGGTGCTAACTCATCTTGAAGTTCACGTCATTTTTTCCATTTTCCTTTTTGCAACCCCAAACTTAGGCTTTTGCCTCATCTTTCCCTTTTCTATTCCCCACACTTTTGGAACTTCAAGCATCATATTTGCTTTTTTTTCTCAAAACTAGAACTAGGGGGGGATGGGTGCTAAAGTCGAATTACAAAAAGGGTAATAGGCTTATAATGTAGTTTTCAAGGAAAACGCTTAAAGTCTCAACATTGGCTAGCGAGGATTCATTCTCAAGGAGGTCATACGGGTAAAGTAGCTACCCAAAGAAAGCCTAAAATCATCTTTCGGGTGCAACTATATCTAGGATTTTTCCTTGAATCACACTTGGGGAAAGTTCTAAACAATCGTTCATGTGAGAGAATTTAACTAAAACCTTTCCCACAAAGCATCATCCTTCAAGGGGTTCACACTATTTTCATCACCGCATCAAGAGTCAAAACAAGATATCATGTGAATAAAGAAGTAAAACAAAGAATGTATGCATTATGACAAAAGAGTACTTAGCTTTCAAATTCAACTACTCCTTTCTTTTTAAAAATTCATTTTTTTAACAACCATGTCATTTAAGAAATTTTTTTCTAGTGGTACCTCTCAGAAGCCAATGCAATCATTTACCCAAAAAGAACTTTAAACTCAGCATTTTTCCTTAAGAAAGTCGCCTCTAAATCCATCATTGGAAAATGCCACCCGGTTCGACAATAAAAGAAAAGACAAGGAAATCGCTCCTTGGGAAAGAACCGTGGCATAAAAAAATCCATGGAGTTTATTCACTAACTACTATAAACAAAAGGCGATAATTGAGACTTGGGTCATGAAATATTTGGCAATTGAAAACAGACCCAATTAATGGAAAAACCTAAGAACAATTTTTCATTCATCACAGGCCCAACAAGGGAAGCAACCAACAACCAAGGCAACATAAAAAGAAATCAAATTAGCCCGATAAGCGCAACAAAGTATCAATAACAAGCCCAAAAAGGGCACGACAATTCAAAAAGAACCACAAGAGAGAAAGAGAGAGCTCAATCAACCCCCAATTCTTAAAATACATTGTCTCTAATGTATGCATGAAAAATAGAAAAGGTAGTTGGAACTCCATGAAGTGGCTACTCCTCATCATCAACCTTAGCCTCTTCATTTGTATCATGACCCTCATCTCCCCAAGTCACCTCATCATCACCTAGGCCCTCAAACAGATCATCAATGGGGCCTCGGGCTATAGGTGGAGCAGCCATGGTTTCATCAAGTGCGCTCATGTACGGATCTTCCCTTGGTGCCAACTCTTGCACTTCAGCCCGAAGAGATGTCTTTGCGCCATCCATTACATCCACCCAAGAGCATAGATTGGTCAAGCTGTCGTACACATTCTTCATCTCCCTTTTCACTATTCGGGCAATAAGGGTCAGGAGATTTTGAGCCAGCATTTAGAGTTGGTTCCCATGAAAATGTGTCATCTTGGCAAGCTTTAGAATTCCTCTTGGTCGAGAGGATATGGGATGAGGTAAAGGCTCTCGAAATGGTGCTTCCTTAGATGTATCTTTGGGTGTGGCATATTAAGGTCAGGAGCAACGAGGGTTTCTTCTATGTCATGGGAGGTGGAGCCTTCAGGAGCCTCAAAAGCTTGCAACCTTTTTCTCTTCACCTTGGGTGCCTCCGCATCCTTTTTCTTTGCACATTGATTAAATCGGTGATGGAGCTGGGAGACTCGTCGGGGAATAGTGGCACCCCTACATTGAGGCACAACTGAGAAATAATCACCGCATATGGCATCGACGTTCCCTGCTACTCGGCTATTCTCTTCATTTGGTTGGCCACGATACCCCCGAAGTTGATGGGCACCCCTGTCATGATACATGCGATGAGTATAGCTACCTCCAAGTTCACTCATTCGTCAATCTTTGATGGAATAATCTGGCAGTACACAAACTCCCGCCACAGTTTTGCTTCTAGCTTGAGATCATGCCTCGAAATGACCCAACCATTGATAATTCTCAAACTCACGCTCCTGATAAAAGTATGAAGAGAACGTTTTTAATAAAGAACCCAACAAAGGATGGGGTCGATCTGCTACACCCCGTAAATTCTTGACATGTAGATGGCCTATTCGCATGTTGGTTAAGAGTTTTACAATGCCATACGTGCGAGAGAAGGGCCCGGGGAGAAACCGGACAAGCGCCAAGTCAGAGAGTCGCAAGAGGGAGCCAGAAAGAACCCCTCCGCGATGGCAGCGTGTCACGGAGGGGGGCCTCCACGATGACTGGCGTGTCACGGAGGCCCTGTTCAGGCCCCAAGTATAAAAGGCCTCCCACATCGGTTTTTAATCATTGTATTCCATTTTATTTCTAGAAAAGAATAGAGAACAGAGAGGAACGAGGTTTCAATACAAAAATTCATTCGATTACACCGTCAAACGCGGTCCATACTCAAATTAACCCTGGATACTGAAGTATAAAGCTTCAGAGGGCATTCCTGCGGAGTTAGTTTCGTGAAATTCAGCCGGCGAACCATCTTCCTATCGAGCTAAGGTAAGTGGAATTGCTCCAAATTAGTGTGAATATACTTCTAGCCCTAAAGTGAGTATTTCTCCCTTCTGGACTTCCAAGAAATAGCGAGTTTTCTGCTGTTTTTTTATAAGTCAAAGTTTGGGCTATATATATATTCAAAGTAGTATTTTCTTCCAGAATATTGATGAATTTAGTTCTAATTGCTATGAATGTTAATATAGTTGGAAGAAATAGCTGAATATTTGCCGTGTTACGCCAGTTAGCCAGAAAGCTGACAACTGAGGTATGTAAAGCTTGTTTCTTCGGTAAGTTAGTAATTCTAGCATAGTAAAAATAGAATAAAATCCAGAAGGAAGATCCATAAGCCGAATATTAAGTATGTTGTATTATTATGTCATATCTAAACTAAAAGTCAGTAAATCAGTATCAGACAACAAGATCTTATCCCAGATTCAGTTTAACTCAGTATTAGATTCAGTTTAATTGAGCAAGAGATTCAAAATGGAATATCAGAACATGGATAGTATTTTCAGATTTAACATACATGTTTTATGTGATTACTGTTGTTTGTTGCGACTTGTTTGTGATATGTGGGCATCCTTAGAGATTTCTTGCCACCCTAGGGTTAATATCTGTGTCGACTCGCCCGCCAGAGGGTGAGGATACATCAGTCCAAGGAGTGGCATGCCGTCCGCAGTAGGACGATGATGGGATGCAGCATTACTCATTGTAGGTTGATCAGCATTACAGTATACCTTGTCGAGCGCTTGCGCCCAGGGCACAGATTACATATTACAGATACAGATTTCAGATTACAGTTACAGGAATCCTTCGGACTCAGATACAGTTATAGTCAAGGGCCCAGAGAGCCCAAGCTGCATACCCAGGGGGCCTACAGGTGTTCGGTTGGTTCCTTAGGTATCTAAATTGACACGCAAGTGCACGTGGTCAAACAAGTAGTAAGTGGCTTTAGTAAGCCAAGTATCGATCCCTCAGAGACTCGGATTAAGTGAAGTTTGCTTAAGTATACTATACTATATTTTAATTAACTTCTAAATATGCTGACAACAACGTAACCAAAAAGCAAATAATTTGTTTTCTAATTCTATACTAAAACTTCTAACAATTATCTACTTTGAATTTGGACTATGGATAAAAGCATGCCGAGGTTAAAGAACATGTAATGAACTTGATTATCATCATAAATTGGTTAATCTTTTCTTCCAGTTGCTAGCCAAGAACATTAACCAAGAGAGTAAAACTCTCGTATTTAATCTCACTTAAGAATCATAAACCATCCGTCTACATTTCTGTGATCAAATGCAATTCATGACCTAGCAATACAAATCCAGTTCTTAAATTGACTAATACGGCTTTCAAGTATATTTCTATTAGGAAAGCACATCAAGACTCAATTTTCCCAAATCAAGTAAAGAACAATATCCTATTAATTCACAACTTTCCAATTTCGTGCTCTCTCGAGTGAAATCGGACTTTTTAGATATACATTAATGTAGGCCACACACCAATGCAGTAAGAACAAGAGTTAATAGAACAACATGAAAGAAAAAGATGAAAAACCATATAATTAATAATCAAAATTCATCACAAGTGTTCATAACCTCAGCAAGGAAGGGAATTAGCCACTCATTTGTGGATTAATCATCCTAAAACAAGTGTTAATCATACAAACAATTGAGTTAAAGAAGAAAGAAAGAGAGAAAAAACCCTGACTTTTCGTCCCTCAACTGCCTGTAACCCACGTCCTTACTCCACCAAGTCTCAATTATGAAAAATGAACCTAAGTGTTCTATTTATACTAGTGGGAATTTTTCCCGAAATAACAAGCAACGTGTCACGGAGTGCATCGCGGAGCACTGCCTACGTGACACGCCATGAACGTGGACCCTCACTGGAATTTGGGGGTCCGGGAATAAAGCACCAACGTGGCACGGCGTGCAACGCGGAGGCTATCCACCGTGCCACGGAGCTGTCGCGAGCCTCCACTGGAATTGATGAATTTTTCACCCTCCAGGCAGAATGCCTCCGCGATGGCAGCGTGACACGGCTCCATCGCGGAGCCCCTTTAATTTGTGCAGTCCAATGCTTTTTCCCTTGCTCGCATCCAAGTCCAACTCCGATATCATCCAACATGCATATTAGCTTCCCGAAATCACATTTTACCTACAAAACAATGCTAATCATGTTGGTTAGTATAAATTCACATTTTATTACCAATTACATGAAAATGTATACATATTGCTAGATAAACAAGGCAAAAATGATACTTTTGAGTATCACTTGGGCATATAAATCTGCCCAAGATCACTTACCCCACACTTAAATCCTTGTTCGTCCTCGAACAACAAACATACAATTCATGCAATTTACATCCCAACCTTCGCTACTATGGTGCGACAATTTAAGCTACGGTCATACCGACCATTCAATATCGCAAATCATCAAGAAAACATGCATGGTCTCAACAATGCAATAACCTTCAATACATTAAGACTTCCTAGACTTAAAGAATTGATTCTCGATATCGGCAAACTCGTGCAAATCAGCTAATCAAGATATCCGACACGAAAATCAGTCTTTCCTCAAGCATGTGCCCTCACAACTCAAGAGAATCTTCCCCTTTTTGCTCATGTGACACACAAACATTCAAGTAGGGGCATGTAAAAAATATTTTCACTCTCTCTCCCAAAAGAATTCACATGCATCATGTCATGACCCATAAGCTTGCCCTTAGTGTATTACTCCACTAATATAAAGAAATGCAATGTAAGATCACGTAGGACTTTAATGGGTTGTAATGGAAGCTATGGAACTAGTATATATTGGATTAGCCAATAATAGCCACTAGCATCCTTAAGCACCTTTGCAACACATTCCCATCAACTCATGGACATTGTTTCTCTCTTTTCTTTTTTTTTTCATCATCCCATTCTTGATGATTTACCTTAGTATGGCCCATTTCATTAAGCACACTTGACACAATAACAAAGATTATTCATGCACCTTCATTATCGTTTAGTTATAACCAGTGCACCTTCAACCTCTTCTTTTCTTTCCTCACTCTGCTTTTCTTTTCTTTTCACCATTCTCACTCTTTGACACTTTGGGAATCTTATTTTCACTTTTTAAGCGCTTAAGAGTTTTGTATAGACTTTACGGCTAATGAAAAGAAAGAATTAAGCTCAGTTTATACTTTTTGGACAAAAGATAGAAATAATAGGCTAAAGGCTCAAAGGGCTGACTAGGGTATGCAATCACATAAAGGGGGAGTATGACAAGAAAAAAATAGAAACTCTCGGTTAAAACAAAGAAATGCTTACATCCTTTCCTACAATACACCTCCTTCATTTCATTTTGTACACACACCAAGCAAGTTCTAGACACTTCACAATAGCATGGAATAACAATACCTCACTTCACACTTTATGCACATGCTCGATTCAAGATGTATTCACAGACTCTTCAATCAGCTCATTACATGAATTCAAACATTAAGCCTCAATCACACCGAATCGAACTCTACAGCCTAGGTATCTCAACATATTTACAAGATTGCATGCTTTCATACGAATCACTTTTTCATTTTGAATATAAGGTACAACACGCAGCCAAAAATTCACAACTATATAGTAACTACAGGTTCCGGGATGCAATCCACCAAAGAAAAAACTGAAAATAAACTAAAATCACTACTCCTACCGACTACATTTCCCTTAAGACGGTCGTCATCCATCCATCGTAGGGAACAGTCACTAACTATGACGTTGGTTCAATGGGACTATTCTCGGTAAAAGAACCGAAAACAAACGCCGAGAAACCCAAAAATAAAAAAAAAATTGAAAAACTTTTACGAAACATCGATCATTTCGATAGAAAAATTATTTACAAAATATTTTAAATATGAACAAAATATTTTCGCAAAATTTTAAAAGTATCGATCATTTCGATAAGCAAAAATATTTACAAAAATTTTACAGACACAGCTGGCAACATCAACATTCCACAACACAAATCAATTCCACAAACATGTACAGATATAGAACAATTTAAAAATTCACAACCACAGGGAAACATACATACAAAAACACAGAGGAAAACAAACAAGCAAACCAGCCCAGCCCAGCACCTAACTACTCCCCACCCCACACTTAAACCGAACACTGTCCCCAGTGTTCACAAAAATTAAATAGCACAAAGTCGGGTGGTGGAACTCCCTGATCAGTCAAAGTATTCCACTTCTTCATCAGGTGCTGCTGCCTCATCTCCCATGTCCGAGTCGCCTCCGTTGTCGTCATCAGACTCCACATCGGAGTCCTCCCGACATGTCTCCTCGTCCGTGGGGACATCATCGTCAATAGGCTCTACAAAGGCTGGCCCCACTCGGCATAGAGCCCTGGCGTTTTCGCCAAATGGGTAATCTAGCTCGAGCTGCCATAGCTCCTCCTCCGTGGCTGGTCTCCCACCTATCCTGAGCTGAAGCATTTCCATCCCATACATCCACGCCATGTACTGGTCATCACGAGCATGTCGCTCGCCAAGTGTCAGCACTGGCCCGTGGGTGGTGTCGGGAGCCTTAGTTTTGGTCACGTCCAAGGCCTGCCGCTCCAACTGCGGGATGTAATCCAAAGCCTCCTCCTCGACGTCGAGACCTCTGAGAAAGGTGGTGAGTAGTCCACCGAACCCATACCTGTGGCCCTGGTGTAGTCGGGCTCTCTTCATGGCGGATATAATGACCGCCCCAACATTAATCTCCAGCCCTTTCATCAGGGCGTACACCAGGCAAACACGGTCCCGGGTCACATCAGTCATGTGTACCCCCGGGATTAGGCACGAGCAGACTATCTTCAGCCAGATTCGGGCTTCCCTGTTCATTTGAGAATAAGGCAGAGTATGGTGGTAGCCCCTTTCTTTGTGTCTGCTCCATCTAGCTGTAGATCAAGCCCCACACAGTGTGCGTCTGATGTCGGCATACGGAGGGGTAATATTGAGCTGGCGGAGAACGTGGGCGTTTGTGTCCCGCGCTCCTATGATGGCATTTAGCTGTTGGGGTTCCAGAGTGACTATCTGCCCTCTGATCTTGATAGTGTGGCTTCTGATTTCCGGGTTCCAATTAGCATAGAACTCCCAGACCAAGTGTATGTTGCATTCTTTGGGCTCCTGAAATATGAAACTTAGCCCAGCAGCCTCTATCCGTTGAACTATTCTGGGGAACTCCTGTGCTAATGGTTCCCGTGCTATATGCGCCTCGGGGAAATATTTGTTTTCTTTGTGCTTAGCATACCACTTCTTCCCCTCATCAGTCACCCATCTCGTTCCGTATTGGCGGCGCTGGCTGCGTGGAACTGCTGGTGCTGCTGGGACTGCTGTGCCCAGTCTAAGTCTTTTCCTTCCGGTGCCTGAAGTTGATGCACCCTTACCTTTATCTTGCCTGCTTGCCATTTTACCTGTCAACACAAGTAAACAAGCTTAATGTCAAGCTAAATGAATATTAACTTCGGCTAAGGTCGGGTTACGCTAAGTTTACCCCACACTTAGTACTTAGCTACAGTTACGATACTACGACAAGAATAACTTTATTTACACCAAACAACCAACTATACAATCATGCTTAGTGCGTTCAAACGAAAATTCGACGGTATAACTTCTGCGTACTACTCAGAATTCGTACAACTAATCCCAATCACTACCATCGCTAGCATTTCAACCATCGCACTTAGCAAAGAAAAACAACGAATCAAAACAACAACAAAAATTCTATACATATGAACCTATACAACCAAACAAATTTGAACAAAATTTCAACATTTTCCCCAAAACCCGAGAATTCGTCATCTACTAACATTCAAACGCTTCTTACAACGATTCATCTCATTCAACAAGTACACCCCGACATAGAATTCACGAATTCAACACATTACCAACTTCAAATTCAACAACAAAGCCCTAGAATTGATTTTCGCAATCAACTTTGAATAATTCATGTAATCGACAAGTTCAAACAATCATTACAACATTCCGAACTTTTATCAATCAATAAATATCTCGAATTTGTGCTTAATTTCGACTTAGGTTGATTTATCTCACCTCCCATGCTTAATTTCGAATGAAATCGACAAAAACTTGAGAGAGAATCAGAAAACATACCTTGTCGTTGTATAAGCGAAGAAAACTTGGTAATTTGTTGCCTTAAGCCGTGGCACATTGATGGGAGAGGGGTTTTGGGACGATTGGTCATGGAGGAAAATGAAAATGAGGGAAAAAAGGGAGAAATCGGGGTTTAAAAGGTAGAAAACACGCGGGTCACCCGGCAACCCGGTGTGACCCGTCACAATTTATACGACAACGTGTCACGGAGTGCATCGCGGTGCACTGCCTCCGTGACACGGAGCCATCGCGATAGCCTTCTGGTAATTTTGAAATTTCCGAATTACACCTCAACGTGTCACGGAGGGTAACGTGGAGGTCCTCCTCCGTGACACGGAGCTATCGCCCCAGCTCACTGTCTTCTACATTTTATTAACTTTTCATACCTCGCCTTTTCCTTCATGATTCCGTGCACATTTTTCTCCTTTTGACCTAAAAATCATCTCACTAAACAAAATTGGTTAGAATAATAGGTTTCACCTAACTAAAACAAAACATACTAACTAAAATGAAAATTTTTTGTACTAAATCAAGAAAAAGAAGAAAGAAAAGAAAAAAAAGAAAAATCTATTTACACTTTACAAAATGAAAGAAAAAAACAAATTTTCACGGGTTGCCTCCCGTGCAGCGCCTGGTTTACCGTCGCGGCTCGACGTCATTTACGCTCAATTGTCCGCTAGGGTGATAGACGATTTCTCACGATCATTGTCCTCCCCCCAGTAGTGCTTACACCTATCCGGTGGTCTTCCCATTAACTCTCGGGAATGCTTCATCTGCTTAGCATTACCATGTTAGGTAGTTACTCCAAAAAGGAGGGTTCTAAAGAATATAATAATTAAAAACACAGTTAAAGCTTTAGTTGAAATCAAGAATGAAAGATAACTAGGGTTTTATATTCCCAATTTATTCATAACTGCTTCGAGTATATATATATAATCATCACCAATGCTTACTTGTAGAACTGATAAATTAGGTTCATTCAAACAACCGACTAGTCCCTATTGGATGACTATACTCACTCACCCGACCAGGTCTCATGAGCAATTTCAATTTAACTGTTATCAATATGTCCCAAATTTAACTATTCTGTGGCCACAACTCAAGTTAATACAATAATCATCAAGATCAAGGCTTTGTTGTAGTTCTCTTTTCCTAATCTCTACTCTTAGACCTAAGAAAGTAAAGAATTCATGCATTTCCTAACATTGTACACCGTTAAGAAATGTTTAAGCATGAAGAGAATACAATACAAGTGTTTTGCATTGGTTTTGAATCACTTTTATGTAACCCTAGCTTGTTAATCCACCATGGTTCCCACAACCCTAGCTATAGAGGTTTAGCCTTTCATAGTTGCAAGATTGTGATTTGTTTGCATAGTTAAATATATAAATCAATACTTACAATTGTAGATTAGAGAAAAACTCCAATGATTAAATTTGGAATTTATCAAGAACAATTCACAAGATCAAGAAGAAAATCAAGAAAAGGTTGATCACTAGTTAATCAACTCAATTCTATGTTATCTCATGAAAAACTAACAATGTCTGATGTAATCTGATCTTCTCTAATGAAAATAAAACATAAAACGTATTTATACAAACATAAAAATTCTTTTCCTAAGCTAACAGGGTAAACTTCCATATCTGTTGCCGCTTGAGGCACGACCAAACCTACGACCCGTAGCAGTCTCGTATGGGTCGTACCTGCTATCCGTATGTCTTTAGTTTGCTGAAATCCGGCTAAGTGTTGGGCCATGGTACGACTCATACCAACTTCCAACGAGTTATACTGAGCTTTCGTGGTTTGAATCTGAAGACTCTAATTTTTTCTTAAGTTTGTCACGAGTTTGTTGATACAACTCGTACCTTGCCTTCACGACTCGTACTGTAATCATCTGTACTCAGAGTTAGCCTTTATGAAATTTCTCTGAACATTTCCACGACTTGAAGTTACGGCTCGTACCATTATCATACGGCTCGTACTGTGAATCGTGAATTGAATCTTTCTTAGCTCATCCTTCTGAATATTTTCACGAGTCTTAGTATGATTCGTACGATCAATATATGACTCGTACTGAGACTGTCATTTTGGATCAATCTCTACTTTGTTAAGCTTCTTTTGCATAATCTTGCTCGAACACCTAAGTTTACTTGAAAACATAAGAAAAATACCTCATATCTATATAAACATACCTAAGTCCATGCTATTCTCTTTAGTTTTGAGCATCAAAAGTTCTGTAAATTCACAACACATCAATTCTCGACTAGGATATCAAGGTCCCAAAACAAGGCCCTTGGCGCCTAAGGAAAGAGAATCAAGGTTGGAGAAATTGCGATAACCAAGTTTGGGTTGATAGAAATGAAAGATAGGGAACTTGTGAGCCAAATTGTGATTGGGAGCGTTACCACAGAAGCTCAAACCCATATATTTCCCCTCCTACGGCTAAAAACATCCAAATGCAACCTGGAGTGAGCCATGTTGGCAACTCCAACATTGAGGAAATATTGGCTAAAGTGCTGAAGATGGTTGAATCTATGGACAACGGGGTAAAGGAGCTAAAAGGGGAGGTGTCTAACCTCTCCCAAATAGTGAGTTCACATTCAACTTCTATTAAACACTTAGAAGCTCAAATGAATCACTTGTAAACTAAAATGAAACCTAGAATGAAAGGGACCCTCCCAGGTGTCCCTACATTGGCATATAGTTCTGAGGCACAGGTTTGACTGAACCCTTAGCCTACTTGGTGCTAGACACTACTCCCAAAAACATGCATATTCTGTCCATCATTTTTCAAAGAAGCTGAACCATTATCTTGTGACGAAGCTAAATCATAATCATAATCTAAAAACATATCATGAGGAGCCATGGCTCGAACCATGTGGTAAGCTATTAACATGAAATTGAAGTAATTCATAAAACATACTTGATCATATGGGCTTGTCCAAACTTATACATGCTTTGAAATATTCAATATCATAGGTATAAACACGGTTAATTCAAAATAATGCTTTCATCATAAACATCTCATCATACTTAGACACATAGATCATAACCTCAACTCTTTATGAACTTTCATAATTGGGCATCATAACTGTAAGAATTTGAAATCATAAATATGTAATTAAAATTATCATAAAAAACATGCCCATGAATCTTAAAATAACATTAGAAACTTGAATAGATTTTACCCATGATAGATACTTAGAGAATTTCACAAATTGGGTTAAAACCCCATAGACTCATCAACTTAAAATTTCATGAATTTAGAAGAGGATTTGGGCATGGAAGTGAAGAAATACTCCCATTTCTAATCCTACATGCCTGGCTACTTTGAATTTCACAACCTCTCTTGATAACCCAGGTGAATTGAGGAAAAACCTAAAGAATCCTCTAGCTTGCTCTTCAATAAACTTCTTGATCTTGCATGAATGGAATGGGGAGGTTTAGAATAGGCTAAGTATCCTTAAAACCCTTTTAACTAAGCTTACAATGACGTAGTTTAGGACTTAGGGGCTTAGGAATTATGAAAACACCCTTACTAAAACGCGGGAAGAACACACTCTTCCAGTCACCACGAGGGACACCATGACTTGTGGTGTACCTAACAACTCATGGTGACTCGCTCGTGAAGTACACTGCCCCAATTTCAAAGATTAAGTTCTTATCCTGCCCACGACCAACTCCATGAGTCGTGGAGTAATTTCACGACTCGTGGCTACCTCTCATGCCATCTTTGGAAAAGTGCACCTTGAACTATAGACTATCTTGACCGTGACTCACTTAACGACTCGTTGCCCTGACCACTACTCGTTGCTTTTCTCGTGGTCACCCCCTGACCATGAGTTCCTACCAATTCTCCCTTTAGTTCATGAGTCATATAACAACTCGTGAAGTCTCCTCACCGGTCACTGGACGACTCATCTTATGACCTGGTGCAAACTTTCCTGTTTTCTCTATTTGAACCCTCGGGTCTGATCTTAGGGATTTTGGGGTATTACAATATCTCCCTTTAGGAACATTGTCCTCAAATGTGAATGAACATACTGAAAATCTGGGGAAATACAAATGACATCTCAAATACTGAACACCTAAAGCTGAAAACTGACGGAGTGACTGACTCCGTACTGAAATTCATGGCTGAACTGAAATCATGAATAACACATACATGCTTTGACATGAAAGAAGCTGGAACACATGAACTGAACATGAAACTAAATAGGGTACTAAGGAGGAAACTGATACCTCAAGCTGGAACTGAACTGGAAGGGAATAGATAAGGGTATTTAGCCATCATATCTACTTCGGCTTCCCGTGTCGCTTCCTCAACATGCTGATTCCTCCACAAAACCTTTACTGAAGATACTTCTTTGTTTCTTAGCTTACGAACCTGACGATCAAGTATTTCAACTGGAACCTCTTCGTAGCTAAGTCTATCCTTCACACCTACGCTCTCCACCTGGACAACCAAAGCTGGATCCCCTATGCACATCTTTAAAAGCGACATATAGAATACTGGATGTATTGAAGCGAATTCTGAGGGAAACTCCAACTCGTAAGCCACCTTGACAACACGTCTCATAATCCTTTACGATCCAACATAACAGGGACTAACCTTCCCCTTCTGTCTGAACCTCATCACTCCCTTCATGGGAGACACCTTCAAAAGTACTCAATCATTAACTTTGAACTCAAGTTCTCTCCTCCTCACATCTGTAAAGGACTTTTGGTGACTCTAAGCTATTTTCAACCTTCCTCTTATCAGCTGAACCTTCTCCATAGCCTTATGAACTTAATCTGGTCCTATTAACATAGCTTCATCGACTTTGAACCAACCAATAGGCGATCTACATCTCCGCCCATAAAGATTCTTAAATGAAGCCATCTGAATGCTGGAATGGTAACTGTTGTTTTATCCAAATTCGATGAGAGGTACATGAGCATCCCAATTACCCTTGAAATCAATCACACACACACTCAACATATCCTCAAGAGTCTAAATAGACCATTCAACCTGACCGTATGTTTGCGGGTGAAAGTTGAACTAAGCTTGAACTAAGTACCAAGTCCATTTTGAAACGATCTACAAAACAAAGATAAATTGAGTACCTCTATCTGATATGTTGGACAAAGGCTTTCCATGTAACCGAACTAGCTCTCGAATATATAATTTAGCATAATTCTCCACTGAGTCGGTAGTTTTGACTGGTAAAAAATGAGCTTCTTTAGTCAACCTATCCACAATCACCCATATGGAGTCATACTATCGACGAGTACGAGACAATCCTGTAATGAAATCCATATTGATTTCATCCCACTCCCAAGTAGAGATACTAATGCCTTGAACCATACATCCATGTCTTTGATGCTCAACTTTCACCTATTGACAATTCAAACAATTTGCCATAAATTTTGCTATGTCCTTCTTTATGTCATTCCACCAATAGACTTCCCATAGGTCACGGTACATCTTGGTGGCACCTAGATCTATAGAATATCTTGAATCATGAGCCTCATGCAACATCCGCTACTTCAATTCATCGACACCCAGAACACATAAACGACCCTGATATTGTAGTACACCATCTTCCCCCTTAGGAGAAAACATCCACCTTCTGATTCTGAACATCTTCTATTATACCCTGAAAACCCTAAGATCAGACTCAGGATTTGAAACGGAGAAAACATAATTTTCTGCACCAGGTCACAGAACGAGTCATCTTGTGAACCGTCAAGATGACCACGAGTCATTAAGTGACACGTGGTGAGGAGTTGCACTTATTTGGAAATCTTATGTTTTGAGTGATCACGGGCATGACCACGAGTTGTGGTCAGCCCCATGACTCGTTAGGTCAGTCGTGGTCAATGTTGGTTGAAGAAAGGAGAATTTTGGGCAGTAAGGGCAACGAGAGGTGACCATGAGTCATGGTCACCAATAAACACCCATTATGTTCCTCTTGGTGAGCCCAAGTGAATTTTTGGATGTGTACTTGACGACTTGTGGCCACGAGTCGTGACCATGGACGATGACTCGTCCAGTCCCTCGTTGGGACTGGTAGTAGTGTATTTTTTCTTGCGAATTTAGTAAGGGCTTTTTCGTAATTCCTATGATACCAAGGCCTACACTACGTCAGTTTAAATTCAGAATGAAGTTTTTTAAGAAGGGTTAAGTCATTCTAAGCCATTCCTAATTCATGCATGCAAGTTTAGAAGTCTAAAGGGGTGATCAAGCTCAATCTCTCAAGGTTCTTCCTCAATTATTCCTTGGGTAATTAGAAAAGTTGTAGAGTCAGATTCTCTCAGGTATGTAGGATTAGGAATAGGGGCAGTTGTTCACACCCATGCCCAATGCCTCTTTAATTCATGAAAATCTACATGTTGATTCCATGGGGTTTTAACCTGATGCTTAAATTCCCTAAGTTTCTATCATGGGTATGATCTAAGCATATTTCTATTGTTGAGTTATGATTCATGGGCAAGTTTTACAATGTTTTCAATTATAAATCACATTTTCAAGTTTTATAAATTATGATGCCCATCCATGAAAGTTCATGAAAGTTGAGATCTATGATGTATGTTCAAGTATGATGAGATATTTATGAGAAAAGCATGCTTTCAAGTTACCCATGGATATGATCATGTTTTCAAGTGAACCAAGTATTTTCAAGCATGCTTAAGTATCGGGCAAGCCCATATGACAAGTATGATTTATGATTTCATGAATTAGCTTACCACATGGTTCTGGAGTTAAGACTCCTATTATTTTCAGCTTGTGGTATGGTTTTAGCCAAGGCTCCTTAAGTATGATTTCAGATTTTATATGTATATGATTATTTAGCTTTGTCAATAGACGATGGTCAGCTTTGTTGAAAAATGATAGAGAGAATATGCACGTTTTTAGGAGTAGTATGTAGAACCGAGTAGGCTAAGGGTCAGTAAACCCTATGCCTCAGTACTATGAGCCAACGTAGGTATCTTTAGATTATTTAGTACCTCCTTTGTGAGGTTTCCCCTGCCTCAAGGGGCCTTTAGCTTGATATCGATATCATGGTTGCGTCTTTAGCATTGGAAAAGCTTTGGATAGCTCGACCTTCTTAAGTGTGATAGTCGGGACCATGAAAGCTCTGTCCTTATAATGTCGATTATATGACGAGTCTCTTATTGTTCTTCATGATTTTAGTTATGCATGTACATCACTCATGATATTATGTTTTCAGCAGGTTTGACCCAATATTCAGTTTTACTTATGATTATCATATTTCAGCTTTGGGTCATTTGATTTAGTTATGATGTTCAGTTATGTTCGGATCATGATTTCAGAAAATAGCATGCAAGACTTACTCTCATATGCTTATCTTGATTATGTTTTACATTATGCATGTTCAATGATTTTACTTACTTAAGTGATTTTACTTAACTTTTATACTCGTACATTCCACGTACTGACCGTATACTCTATGTTGTATTGTTCCATGATACCGGATCCAAAGGCTCAACCCCTCCACTAGCTAGTTTAAGGAGTTAGCATCACGTTTCAGTTGGTGAATCCTCATCCCCTTCGGACCATTCCTTACTAGTTATCTTTACATTTTTAGTATCAGGCTTAGAGAGTTTGCTGGAGTCTTGTCCTATCAAGCCATCAAAATTAGAGGCTTTTTAGACATAGTGTCTAATCAACTTCAGATTCGTGTATGTATTCTGATGTTATGTTACATTTAGACTTTCGCTATGTTTATTATGATAAATCTTATGCTTTTATTGATTGAGTTAGATGTATTTTCATTCCATGGGTTGACTTGGAGTCTCCCAGGGCTCCTTGTCCCGTGTCTCGATTCGGGCCCATGTTCGGGTCGTAACAAACTTGGTATTAGAGCATTAGGTTTTGAAGTGTCCTAGGGTGCCTGAAAGCAGAATTAAGTAGAATCTTTTTCATGGGTTTGAAGTGCGCCAAACTTATGATGAAGAGGTTACGAAAATTTTAGGAAATGTTCCCTTCTTTCATAATCTATGTCGTGCAGTGAAATGTCTCTCTATCCTTCTAACTCGTGTTATACGCATTTGCAGAATCATGCCTCCCCACATATTTTATGGAAGGAGAAGTGGAAATTGAAATGGCCACGAGGATGGCAATGGAGACTGGCATCAGTAGCCCCACCAGCCCATGCGGAGTTTAGGGCAGCAATCAGATGTTAGCCCAGGCCCTGTCTGCCCAGGTCAATCAGCAGGCAGTAGCGCATGTCCCTCATAACAGGAATGCAGTGGCAGCAAAGGTCAGAGATTTTCTAAGGATGAACCCTCCGGAGTTTCTTGGTTCATAGGTGGATGAGGACCCACATGAGTTGAGCGATGAGATTCTAAAGATTACTCAGGTTGTGAGGGTGACTGGAGAGGAGTGTGCCTATTTAGCCTCATATCAGTTGAAGGGGGTTTCACACATTTGGTTTAAATAGGGGAAGGATAGTAGGGTAGTGGGAGCATGCCCTACTTGTTGGGATGAATTTTATACCGCATTTCTGGAGCGGTCCTTCCCTCATGAGATAAGGGAGATTAAGGCATCTAAATTTGTGAATTTAAGACAACGGAAGATGATGGTGCAGGAGTATGCCTTATAGTTCACTCGTCTATCCAAGTACACACCAAACATAGTGGTTGATTAGAGAACTCGAGGGAGCAGGTTTGTTCATGGAGTTGCGGACTACCTAGACAACAATTGTCGGACTATGATACTTCATTAGGATATGGATTTTCATTAGATAGTCCTGTACACCCAGTAGGTGGAGGCAGTGCATGTTAGGGAGAGAGAGATAAGAGGGCTAGGATAGACAGTTATGGGTTCTCTCAATAGAGACCAGGTTGTGGGCATCGTCAAAAGTCCCACTAGAGATCGTCAGCCCCGGCATCATCGTCTATGAGTCTACCATCCAAATCTAGGAACGACCAGAGAGGACGAGCATCAGGCTCTAGGGGTCAGAGCAACAGACCCACAGATTCCAGTATCCCAGTTTGCGGCAGGTGTGGCTGGAGACACACGGGTTAGTGTTTGGCGGGTGCAGGTGCTTTCTTCGGGTATGGGAAGACTAGACATATTATTAGAGATATCCCAGCAACTAGACAAGGCATAATAGGGGTTGAGGCCCAGCTTCCAAATCAGCAGCTCCACCAGCACGCCCTGCTTAGCAGGGCACACCTACTAGCACAGGTGGCGGGCAGTGCCAAAATAGATTCTATACCCTAAAATCCCGCCAGGAGTAGGAGGTCTCCGCAGATGTAGTCACTAGTATGTTACGAGTTTCCACCTTGATGTATATTCTTTGTTAGATCCAGGGGCTACTTTTTCTTTTGTGATGCCCTATTTTGCTAGTAGTTTCGGAGTCAGTGCCAAAATCCAATCAGAACCCTTCTCAGTCTCTACTCTAGTCGGTGATTCAGTTATAGCTCAACAGGAGTATAGAAATTGTGTTGTCTCACTCCTTCAGAAAATTACCTCAGCAGATCCAGTATAGTTAGCCATGATAAATTTTGATGTCATCCTCAACATGGATTGGCGATTTGCATGCTATGCCTTAGTCAATTGTAGAACCGAACAATAGAGTTAAGATTTCTGGGTGAGCCAGCCTTAGAACGGAAGGGTAGTTCATGTGTTCCTGTAGGTCATTTCATTTCCTACCTTAAGGCTAGAAAGATGATTTCTAAGGGTTGAATGTACCATCTAGTTAGGGTTAAGAATGCTACGTCCCAAACCCCGACTATCCAGATAGTTCCAGTAGTATGTGAGTATCCAGATGTCTTCTCGGATGATCTACCAGGAATTTCTCGCGAGCAGGAGATTAATTTTTGTATTGACCTTCTTCTCGATACGCAGCCTATATCTATTCCTCCTTACAGAATGGCCCCTTCCGAGTTAAAGGAGTTGAAGGAGCAATTGAAAGACTTTTTAGATAAGGGATTCATCAGGCCGAGCAAATCCCTATGGGGTGCACCATTTCTCTTTGTCTGAAAGAAAGATAGTTCTCTATTTATGTGTATTTATTATTGGCAATTGAACAAGTTCACCATCAAGAATAGGTATCCACTCCACAAAAATGTTGATTTGTTTGACCAACTTCAGGGTGCTAAGTGCTTTTCCAAGATAGATCTTAGATCCGGATACCATTAGCTCAGTGTTGGGGAGAGTGATATCCCGAAGACAGCCTTCAGGACTCAGTATAGCCATTACTTTGTAGTTATGTCTTTCAGACTAAAAATGCCCCTATAGCTTTTATGGATTTGATGAACAGGGTGTTCAAGCCCTATTTGGATATGTTCGTGATCATGTTTATCGATGATATCCTGATATACTCTCGGAGCGAGGAGGAGCTTGTCACTCATTTGAGGGTGGTGCTACAGACTCTCAAGGATCGCGAATTATATGCTAAATTCATTAACTGTGAGTTTTGATTGAACTCAGTTGCATTTTTGGGCCATGTGGTGTCAAGTGAGGGTATAAAGGTGGAGTCTCAAAGGGTAGAAGCAGTGAAGAATTGGCCTAGACTAGTGAATCCTTCAGATATTAGGAGTTTCTTAGGCTTAGTTGGTTATTGTTAGAGGTTTTTTGAGGGTTTTTCATCTATTGCAGTGCCACTGACCAAATTTACCCAAAAGAAAGTGAAGTTCCAATAGTCGGAGGCTTGTGAGAAGAACTTCCAAGAGTTGAAGACTCAACTCACCTCGGCATCGATTTAACCCTACCTGAGGGTACCGATGGGTTTGTGGTATATTGTGATGCTTCAAGGATCGGCCTTGGGTGTGTATTGATGCAGCATGGCAAGGTTATAATATATTCTTCCAGGCATCTAAAAGTTCATGAAAAGAATTATCCAACTCATGATCTCGAATTGGTGGTGGTAGTATTCACCTTGAAGATTTGGAGACAATATTTGGATGGGATCCATGTGGATGTGTTTACGGACCATAAAAGGCTACAATATGTGTTTACCTAAAATAATCTAAATTTGCGTCAAAGAAGGTGGTTGGAGCTACTCAAGGATTATGATATGAGTGTCCGTTACCATCCGAGAAAGGCTAATGTGGTAGAAGACGCTCTTAGTAGGCTTTCTGTAGAGAGTGTGTCTCATGTAGATGAGGGGAGGAAGGAGCTTGTGATAGATGTTCATCAGCATGCACAGTTGGGAGTTAATTTGGTTGACGCGGCCGATAGTGGTGTTGTTATTCAGAATGGATCAGAATCATCCTTGGCGACTAACGTAAAAGTGAGATAACACCAGGACCCTATTTTGGTAAAATGAAAGGCAGCCATTCATAGTCAGAAGGAATAGGTCTTCTCCAAAGGGGGAGATGGAGTGCTTCAATATCAAGGTCACTTGTGTGTTCCGAATGTCGATGATTTCAGGGAGCAGATGTTGCATGAAGCTCATGGTTTAAGATATTTGATACATCTAGGTGCCACCAAGATGTACCGTGACCTACGGAAAGTCTATTGGTGGAATGACATGAAGAAGGACATAGCAGAATTTGTGGCTAAGAGTCCTAATTGTCAACAGGTGAAGGTTGAGCATCAAAGACCTGGAGGTGTGCTTTAAGATATCAATATTCCTACTTGGAAGTTGGAGGAGATCAATATGGACTTCATCATAGGGTTGCCTCGCACTCTAACAGTACAAATCCATTTGGGATTTTCATGGATAGGTTGACCAAAGCAGCTTATTTCTTACAGGCCAAAACTACTGATTCAGCGGAGGATTATGCTAAGTTGTACATTCGATAGCTAGTTTGGTTGCGTGGAGTGCCCTTGTCCATCATATAAGATAGAGGTACTCAGTTCATCTCTCAGTTTTGGAGATTGTTTCAAAAGGGACTTGGTACTTAGGTCAAGCTTAGTATAACGTTTCACCTGCAGACCGATGGTCAGGTTGAATGGACCATTCAGACACTTGAGGATATATTAGGAGCATGTGTGATTGATTTCAATGGTAGTTTGGATGATCATTTGTCTCTCATCGAATTTGCATATAATAATAGTTACCATTCCAGCATTCAGATGGCTCTGTTTGAGGCTCTTTATGGGTAGAGGTGTAGATCGCCTATTGGTAGATTTGAAGTCGATGAAGCTACATTGATAGGTTGACCCACAAAGCTTATTTCCTACTGAACAAGACTACCGACTCAGCGGAGGATTATGCTAAATTGTATATTTGGGAGCTAGTTCAATTACATGGAGTGCCCTTTTCTATCATATCAAACAGAGGCACTCAGTTTACCTCTCAATTTCGGAGATCATTTCAAAAAGGACTTGGTACTCAGGTCAAGCTTAGCACAACATTTCATCCACAAACTGATGGTCAGGTGGAGTAGACTATTCAGACTCTCGAGGACATGTTGAGAGCATGTGTGATTGACTTCAAGGATAGTTGGGATGACCATTTGCCTCTCATTGAGTTTGCATATAACAATAGCTACTATTCCAATATTCAGATGGTTCCGTTTGAGGCTCTCTATGGGCGGAGATGTAGGTCGCCTATCGGTTGGTTTGAAGACGGTGAAGCTGCGATGGTAGGACCAGATTTAGTCCATGAGGCTATGGAGAAAGTTCAACTTAGAAGGGACAGGTTAAAAATAGCTCAGAGTCACCAAAAGTCCTATGCGGATGTGAGAAGGAGAGAACTTGAGTTTGAAGTTGATTATTGGGTGTTTTTGAAGGTATCTCCCATGAAAGGAGTGATGAGATTCAAAAAGAAAGGGAAACTCAGTCCCCGCTATGTTGGCCAGTACCTGATTGTGAAACGAGTTGGAAAGGTAGCATATGAGTTGGAGTTACCCTCAGAATTAGCTTCAGTTCATTTAGTTTTCAATGTATCACTCTTAAAGAAGTGTTTGCATGATCTAGCTGTAGTTGTTCCTGTGGATAGTGTCGGTGTGAAAGAAAACCTTAGTTATGAAGAGGTTTCAATGGAGATACAAGATCAATAGGTTCGTAATCTAAGGAACAAGGAAGTAGGTTCAGTCAAGGTTTTATGGAGGAATCAGTATGTTGAGGGAGCTACATGGGAAGCTAAAGCAGATATGATGGTTAGATAATCACATCTTTTCCCTTTTGGTTTAGTTTCAGATTGAGGTATTAGTTTTTTCCCTAAAACCCTATTCAGTTTCATGTTCCATTCATATGTCCCAGTTTCTCTCATTTCAAAGTATGTATGTATGATTCATGAATTTAGTTCAGTTATGTAGTTTAGTTCGGAAGCGGTTGCTCTATCAGTTTTTAGCTTATATTATAAATATTTAAATATGATGATTGCATTTCTCTGCTTTTTCATATGTTCTCCCACATTCAAGGATGAATGTTCCCAAGGGGAAATATTGTTATACCCCGACCCTAAGATTACACCCAAGAGTTGAAACGAAGAAAACAGGATCTTTTGCACCAGGTCACAGAACGAGTAATCCTGTAACCTGTCAGGATGACCACGAGTCGTTAAGTGACTCATGGTGAGGGGTTGCACTTAGTTGGAAATCTTAAATTTTGAGTGATAACGGACATGAACATGAGTCGTGGTCAGCCCCACAACTCGTTAGGTCAGTAGTGGTAAGGTTGGTTGAAGAAAGGAGAATTTTGGGCAGTAAGGGCAACGAGAGGTGACCATGAGTTCTGGCCACTAGTAACGACATGTTATGTTCCCCGTGTTGAGCCCCAGGTGATGTTTTGGCAGTGTGCTTGACAACTTGTGGCCATGAGTTGTGGCCAAGGACGATGACTCGTCCAGTCCTTCATATGGACTGGCAGTCTGGTTTTTCCCTGCGAATTTAGTAAAGGCTTTTCCATAATTCCTATGATCCCAAGCCCTAAACTACGTTGTTTTAAGGTTAGAATGAAGTGTTTTAAGAAGGGTCAAGTCATTGTAAGCTATTTCTAATTCATGCATGCAAGTTTAGAAGTCTAAAGGGGTGATCAAGATCAATCTCTCAAGGTTCTTCCTCAATTATTCCTTGGGCAATTAGAAAAGTTGTAGAATCAGATTCTCTCAGGTATGTAGGATCATGAATGGGTAAAATTGTTCACACTCATGCCAAATCCTTCTCTAATTCATGAAAATCTACATGTTGATTCCATGGGGTTTTAACCCGATGCATGAATTCCCTAAGTTTCTACCATGGGTATGATCTAAGCATGTTTCTATTGTTGAGTTATGATTCATGGGCAAGTTTTACAATGTTTTCAATTGTAAATCATGTTTTTAAGTTTTATAAATTATGATGCCCATCCATGAAAGCTCATGAAAGTTGAGATCTATGATTTATGTTCAAGTATGATGAGATATTTATTCGAAAAGCATGTTTTCAAGTTACCCATGTATATGATCATGTTTTCAAGTAAATCAAGTATTTTCAAGCACGTTTAAGTAATGGTCAAGCCCAAATGTTCAAGTGTGATTTATGATTTCATTAATTAGGTTACCACATTGTTTTGGAGTTAAGACTCCCATTATTTTCAGCTTGTGGTATGGTTTGAGCCAAGGCTCCTCATGTATGATTTCAGATTTTATATGTATATGATTATTCATATTCATCAATAGATGATGTTAATCTTCGTTTAAAAATGATGAAGAGCATATGCATGTTTTTGGAAGTAGTGTTTAGTACCGAGTAGGCTAAGGGTCTAACTAACCCTATGCTTCAGAACTACGAGCCAACGTAGGTATGTTCAGATTATTCAGGACCTCCTTTGTGAGCTTTCCCCTGCCCCAAGAGGCCTTCAGTTTGATATCGATATCATGGTAGCATCTTTAGCCCTTGGGAAGCTTTGGACGGCTCTGCCAATATGAGTGTGATAGTTGGGACCACGTAAGCTTTATCATGGTAATGTCTGTTATATGACGAGTCTCCCATTGTTCCTCATGATTTCAGTTATGCATGGACATCAGTCATGATATTATATTTTCAACAAGTTTAACACAATGTTCAGTTTTACTTTTGATTATCAGATTTCAGCTTTGTGTCATTCGGTTCAGTTATGATATTCGATTATGATCAGATCATGATTTCAGAAAATAGCATGCAAACCTTACTCTCAGATGCTTCTCTTGATTATGTTTTAAATTATGCATGTTCAATGATTTTACTTACTTAACTAGTTTTACTTACCTTGCATACTCAGTAAATTCCACGTACTGGTCGCATACTCTATGTTGTATCATTTTATGATACAGACTCCGATCTTCAGACTCAGCCCCGCCACTAGACAGTTTTCGGAGTGAGCATCCAGTCTCAGTTGGTGAGTCCTCATCTCCTGAGGACCATTCCTTACTAGTTAACTTTACATTTTCAATTTCAGGCTTAGAGAGTTAGTTGGGGTCTTGTCCCATCAACTCATCAGAATTAGAGGCTTTTCAGATAGTGCATAATCAGCTTCAAATTCTTGTATGTATTCTGATGTTATGTTACGTAGACTTCCGCGATGTTTATTATGATAAATCTTCTGCTTTTATTATTTAACTTGGATGTATGTTCATGTCATGGGTCTACTTGGAGTCTCTCAAGGCTCCTTGTCCCGTGCTCGATCTGGGCCCATGTTCAGGTCGTGACAGCTTCCTTCAACTTTACCAAAATAGGATCCTCTTCTTTTCTAGCTTTGACTTCTATCACCAAGGAAGATTATGACCAATTTTGAACAATGACACTGCCATTTGTCGAGTCAACAAGAAATACTCCTAGTCATTCAAGTCGACTCACATCCTTCATTAACTCTTTCTTCTCCTTATCTACATAGGCCACACTCTTCATAGAAAGCCCGCTAAGAGCATCTGCCACTACATTAGCCTCACCCGGATGATAAAGGATACTCATATTGTAATCTTTAAGAAGCTCCAACCACCTGCTTTGATGTAAATTAAGATCCTTATGGGTAAACACATACTATAAGCTTTTGTGGTCCGTAAACACATCCACACGGACTCCGTATAGATAGTGTCTCCAAATCTTCAAGGATAATACTACCGCCACCAACTCGAGGTTGTGAGTCGGATAGTTCTTTTCATGGACTTTCAGTTGTCTAGAAGCATAGGGTATAACCTTACCGTGCTCTATTAATACAAAACCAAGGACAATCCTTGAGGCATCACAATATACCACAAACCCATCGGTATTGTCAAGTAACAGTCAACACTGGTGCTAAGGTAAATCGAGTCTTCAACTCTTGGAAGCTCTTCTCACAGTCCTCCGACCATTGAAACTTCACTTTCTTCTGGGTCAACTTAGTCAACGGTTCTGTAGTGGATGAAAATCCTTCCATGAACCTCCTGTAGTAACCAACTAAGCCCAAGAAAGTCCTGATATCCGAAGGGCTAACTGGTCTAGGCCAATTCTTCACAACTTCTATCTTTCAAGATTCCACCTGTACACCCTCACTTGACACCACATGACCTAAAAATGATACTGAGTTTAACCAAAACTCACACTTGCTGAATTTAAAATATTGTTGGCGATCCTTAAGAGCCCGTGTTACGCCATGAGCTTACACCCTAGAAGGGACACGATAGTTGGAGTCACAAGTAACCCCAAGTCAACCCCTGGTCTATCATACACTGCATTTTGAGTAAAATTTTATATATATATATATATATATACAGCGAAAGCTTTAAAGTAAACTGTAAAACATTTATGAAATGAAGCTGGATCATAAAGTTTGAAACGTCTGAAAAAAACTACAAGTCTAAAAAATCAAATCTGCGTCCGAAAGCCACTACAACTGATGAGTTCTCGATACAAGCCCCCAGCTAACTCCAAATCTAAATAGAATATAGCAAAACTGAGTAAAATAATCTTCATCCTCGAAAGATGAGGACTCACCAAATAGGAGCGTTGAAGTCTTCTGATAGCGATCGGCTAGGCGGCTGAGACTGAGATCTTGCAGCTGTATCATAAAACGATACAACATAAAAGTATGTGTCAATACGTTTAATGTACTGAGTAAGTGAGAGAAGCATAACACAATTGAATAAATAACTATACTAAATAGACATGCGACGATCAACTGAAACTGTTGAGGCTGAAATAACGAAAATAAACTGAGATGGTCTAAATGACCCTGTATGATGGTCAAAGACATGCTCTAAATCTAGGATACTGGTCTAAAAGACTATACTAAACTCATAACTTTACTAAGTACTTTGAAATTGTTCTTAACTGAGCTAAACTAAGACTGCACTGACTAGTGGGAGAGTATATAACTGACATATAACCACGTGAGCTAGATGTGGAGTCTGATGTATACACCCCTTCGATAGGACCCAATATATCTTCCTAGTGTATAAAGGCATGAAGTGGGTGATCACAAGAATCTGGGGCCATGAGACCAATAAAACTGTAAACTACGGTGGTAACGTATTTCTGGGAACCTGGGTGCACTGGAACCCCAGCCTGCTCGGTGCTAAGTCCTACTCCCACTGGATAGTCCTAGACTAAATACTAAGATGATAGGTCAAAACTGGGGCCCAAGACTAGTCAAGAATACCTACCTGGAAGCACCTTGAGAGTCTTATTGGACCGAATTCTAGAACTGCATTCTAAGACTGATCAGAGCTACTTATCTGGAAGCGTCGTAACCGTCTAAGAACAAGCTGTAATCTGTAAATAGGGTCCTAAGGCTGGTAAGAGCTGCTTATCAAAAAGCTTCATGACTTCCTAGTGAACCACTAAAACTAAGTTCTGAGTCTGAATTTGATAATTGGGAGGTACTACTGATACCTTGGGAATTTTTGTAGTAAAACTGATCAGATGACACTTCTAACTGAGACTGAGTATTCTAACATTTTAACTGAACTGCACTGACATCAATCTAACTAAATTTTCAGCACCAACAAACATCATGGCAATCCTCAACATTGAAGGAATCAAGCGAATTTCATTGTTTAATCACTATTGTAAGATTCTAGATTTTCTATGTTCAAGGACTAGAGCTAAATTTCACTTCACAAAAAAAAACATCATTTCAGTCACAAACTGGTGGAGAATATCTATAATTAACATGAATTAATATTCCACATTAATTAATTGAAGTATGACTAACAATTTCTTAACATTTGATAGTTTCAGGGATAGAACTAATAGAGAGAAAGAAGAAATTTGGGGACACAAGGGAAGAACTATTCCCCTAATGAATTCCCACATACCTGGTGGAGAGATTTGAAGAATTTTTCCTTAAGAACTTGAAGAGAAGTGGACTTCCCTAGTTCTTGCTCTGAAAGCTCCTGAGAGAAACTCTACAATGTTTTTCTGAAAATCTGCGTGAGGAAATGAGAGGAAAACCGTTTAGCCCCTCTAAATTCCCTTAAAATATACCAAAATGACGTAGTTTAGAGTCTAGAAGGTTAAGAAATTACTGAAACACCCTTAGGAAATTTGTAGGAAAACTGTGAGTCCCAGACCCCCCATGAGAGACCTAATAGGTCGTGCCCAGTGACCATGACTCGTGGTCACAACCTTAAGGTACACTACTCGAAATCCCCTACTAGTCACCACGGGGGACACAACGACTCGTGGTGTAGCCAATGACCTGTAGTGACCCACCCATCGCCAACACTTCCTGAAACTTCCTGGAATCACCACGGGTGACACCACAAGTCATGGTGCCCCTAACAAGTCATGGTGAGGACCCGTCATGTACATTACCTGACTAACCAACTCCCCAGTCAACTGCTTACCACGGGTTATCCCATGACTCTTGCTATTGACCACGACTCGTGCTCACCCCCTTTCAACAAATTTTCAACTCCTCAACGACTTGTGGTCACTCCCACGAGTCACAAAATGACTCATTTTGTGACCTGATGTAGATTTTCAAGTTTTCTTTGTTTTAAGTCTCGGGTCCAGTCTTTGAGTTTTTAGGCATTAAAATATCTCCCCCTTAGGAACATTTGTCCTTGAATGTTGGAAACCCCATAGGAAAACAAGGAATTTCAATCTTTAAACACACATACTAATCATGAAAGCTTGAAACTAGCAGAATGACTACCTCTGAACTGAATCAGAAGTTTGAACTGAATTTACTAATCATACACATATTCATTTACATGAAAGAAACTGAAACATATGAACTAAAAGCAATTTTGGGGAGAAAATTGATACCTTAAATTGAGACTGAGCCGGAAGGGAACAAATACGCGTATCCAGCCATCATATCTGCTTCGGCCTCCCACATAGCTCCCTCAACCTATTGATTCCTCCACATGACTTCGGCCAAAGCTACTTCCTTATTCCTCATCTTATGAACCTGATGGTCAAGGATCTATACTAGGACCTCTTCTATGAGAGACTATTTTTCACTCCCACACTGTCCATTGGCACAATTGAAGTTGGATCACCAGTGCACTTCTTCAATAGTGACACATGGAATACTGGGTGCACAGACGCCAACACTGAAGGTAATTCCAGCTCGTAAGCTACCTTGTCAATTCGCCTCAAAATTCTGTAGGGTCCCACATATCTCAGAATGAGCTTTCCTTTCTTCCCAAATCTCATCACCCCTTTCATGGATGAAATTTTTAGATAAACCCAGTCATCCACTATAAACTCCAATTCTCTTCTCCTTACATCAACATAAGATTTTTGATGGCTCTAAGGTATTTTCAATCATTCTCTGATGAGTTGTACCTTCTACATAGCTTCATGGACCAAGTCTGACCTGATTAGAGTAGCTTCACCAACCTCAAACCATTCGATGGGAGATCTGCACCTCCTACCATATAATGCCTCAAACGGGGCCATCTGCATACTGCATTGGTAGTTGTTGTTGTAAGCAAACTCAATGAGAGGCAAGTGATCATCCCAACTTTCCTTGAAATCAATCACGCAAGCTCTCAACATGTCTTCCAGGGTCTAAATAGTCCGCTCAGCTTGCCCATCTGTCTGTGAGTAAAAAGCTTTGCTGAGCTTGACCTGAGTACCAACTCCCTTCTGAAAAGACTTCCAAAAATGAGAGGTGAAATAGGTACCTCTGTCTGAGATAATGGATAGTGGCACCCCATGAAGTCTGACCAACTCCCAGATATAAAGCCTCGCATAGTTCTCAGCTGAATCTATAGTTTGGAAGTATGTTGACTTAGACATCCAATCTACTATTACCCAGATTAAATCATGTTGTCATCGAGTCCGAGGTAGACCTATAATAAAGTCCATATTTACTTCTTCCCACTTCCACGTGGGTATGCTGATATCCAGAGTCATACCTCCTGGTCTATGGTGTTCTACTTTGACTTGCTGGCAGTTCGGGCACTTGGCTACAAATTCAGCGATGTCTCTCTTCATGCCATTCCACCAGTAGATATCTCGTAAATCACAGTACATCTTAGTAGCACCAAGGTGGATGGAATATCTCGAGCTATGTGCTTCATCCAGTATCTACTATCTCAAATAATCGACATCTGATGCACACAATTTTCCATGGTAACAGGGCACACCATCTCCCCATTTGGAGAAAGCCTCAACCTCTTTTATGAGAACCGCTTCCTTCAGCTTAAGTAAGATGGGATCCTTATCTTGTCTGGACTTAACTTTAACAACCAAAGAGGAATCTGGCCCAGTCTGCACAACTAATCCACCCTCAGTTGTATCAACCAACTGTACTCCCAATCGAGCCAATCTGTGGATATCCTTTGCCAGCAACTTTTTTCCTTCCTAAACATAAGTTATGCTCCCCATAGATACTTTGCTTAGGGTATCATCCACCACATTGTCTTTCCCTAGGTGATATAGCACGCTCATGTCATAGTCCTTCAGTAGCTCCAACCACCTTCTTTGATAAAGATTCAGATCTTTCTGACTGAACACGTACTGGAGGCTCTTGTGATCAGTGAAAACATCCAGGTGAGCCCCGTATAGATAGTGTCTCCATATCCTCAAAGAAAACACCACCGCTACCATCTTCCAAGTCATGAGTCGGATAATTCTTTTCATGAACTTTGAGTTATCTGGAGGCGTAGGCTATTGATCTTGGGCAGATTTATATGCCCAAGTGATACTCAAAAGTATCATTTTCGCCTTGTTTATCTAGCAATGTGTATACATTTTCATGTAATTGGTAATAAAATGTGAATTTATACTAACCAACATGATTAGCATTGTTTTGTAGGTAACATGTGATTTCGAGGAGCTAAAATGCATGTTGGATGATATCGGAGTTAGACTTGGATGCGAGCAAGGGAAAAGGCATTGGACTGCACAAATTAAAGGGGCTCCGCGATGGAGCCGTGTCACACTGCCATCGCGGAGGCATTCTGCCTGGAGGGTGACAATTCACCAATTTCCAGTGGAGGTTCGCGACAGCTCCATGGCACGGTGGCTAGCCTCCGCGTTGTACGCCGTGCCACGTTGGTGTTATATTCCCGGACCCCCAATTCCACTGAGGGTCCGCATCCACGGCGTGTCACGGAGGCAGTGCTCCGCGATGCACTCTGTGACACGTTGCTTGTTATTCCGGGAAAAATTCCCACTAGTATAAATAGAACACTTAGGTTCATTTTTCCATAATTCAGACTTGGTGGAGCAAGGACGTGGGTTACACGCAGTTGAGGGACGAAAAGTTCAGGGTTTTTCTTCTCTTTCTTTCATCTCTAATTCAATTGTTTGTATGATTAACACTTGTTTTAGGATGATTAATCCACAAATGAGTGGCTAATTCCCTTCCTTGCTGAGGTTATGAACACTTGTGATGAATTTTGAATATTGAATTATATGGTTTTTATCTTTTTCTTCCTTGTTGTTCTATTAATTCTTGTTTCTACTGCATTGGTGTGTGGCCTACATTAATGTACATCTAAAAAGTCCGATTTCACTCGAGAGAGCATGAAATTGGAAAGTTGTGAATTAATAGGATTTTGTTCTTTACTTGATTTGGGAAAATTGTGTTTTGATGTGCTTTCCTGATAGAAATATACTTGAAAGCCGTATTAGTCAATTTAGGAACCGGAATTGTATTGCTAGGTCATGAATTGCATTTGATCACAGAAATGTAGACGGATGGTTTATGATTCTTAAGTGAGATTAAATACGAGAGTTTTAATCTCTTGGCTAATGTTCTTGGCTAGCAACTGGAAGAAAAGATTAACCAATTTACGATGATAATCACTTTCATTACATGTTCTTTAACCTCAACATGCTCTTATTCATAGTCCAAATTCAAAGTAGATAATTGTTTGTAGTTTAGTATAAAATTTATAAAACAAATTATTCACTTTTTGGTTACGTTGTTGTCAGCATATTTAGAAGTTAAATATAGTATAGTATACTTAAGCAAACTTCACTTAATCCGAGTCTCTGAGGGATCGATACTTGGCTTACTAAAGCCACTTACTACTTGTTCGACCACGTGCACTTGCGTGTCAGTTTAGATACCCAACGAACTACCGAACAAGTTTTTGGCGCCGTTGCCGGGGACTTGGCAATTGGTGAAATTGTGTTAAGTGTCAATTTACTGTATTTTTATTTTATTTTTTTAAGTGTTGACAACTTGGTCTTAGCCTGTATTTTGCAGACTTAATTGCTGTGAACATTGGCAAGAGACAAACAACTGGTGGAATCTTATATAGAGCCTGAACGTATATTTCACAGTAAACGGAGAGAAGCTCTACAAAGGAAGCTGCAGTTGCTCAGACAGACTATTATGGAGCAACAAAATCCACCGGTAGTAAGGGCAGTGTTAGTGCCCGAAGAAGCAGCAGCAAGGCCGGTTCGCGAGGTGGCAATCCTACATGCCAACAATGTTACATCCAGTATCCGCAAACCAGAGCCTGGAGGGAGATTTGAACTTAAGCAAAATATGGTGCAATTGTTGCACACAAGCGGGCAATTTACCGGTCTCCCTCATGAAGACCCACAACAGCATCTCCAAAACTTTTTGGAGATAAGTGACACTTATATACCCGCTGGAGTGTCACCTGATTATGTTCGGCCTACATTATTTCCGTTCTCATTACTCAGAGAAGCCAAGAGGTGGTTGAAAGCTGAGCCACCAAATTCTATTTCAACGTGGGATGATCTTGCACGAAAGTTCTTGATAAGGTTTTTTCCCTCTGGCAAAACAGCAAGACTTAGAAGTCAAATTCTAAGTTTCAAATAGAGGGAGGGAGAAAACTTATATCAAGCCTGGGAGAGATTTAAATCCATGTTGCGGGACTTTCCTCATCATCATCAGTCCAATGAGGTGTTGGTGCACACATTTATTGAGGGTTTGGAACCCCATACCAAAATTTTGCTAGATTCAGCAGCTGGAGGGCAAGCGCTGGAAAAGACTTATGAGGAGCTGTATACCTTGCTAAACCGGATTTCACAGGGCAATCCAGAATGGAATGCTGATTCATCACGAGGTGGAACAAGGAAAGCAGCAGGAGTGCTTGAAGTGGATGGATTTACAGCTATCGCTGCACAGATAGCTGCCTTGCAAAATCAATTGAACATCCACTTCAGCAACATGACTTTGAACCAGCCGTCAGCTCCAGTTAATGCAGTCCAGCAATTGTGGTGTGAAGTGTGTGGAAGCAGTGAGCACTCAGCTGAGTGCTGTGGAGCAAATCCTGATTCGGTAAACTTTGTGGGTAATGCACAAAGAAATCACCAGCAGTATGGTAGTGGCTACAATTCAAATTGGAGGAATCATCCAAATTTTTCATGGGGTAGCAACAACCATCAAGGCCAAAGTTCGGGTCAGGGTATGCAAAGGAATCAAGGGGGGCAACAGAACTACCAATCTTAATTCAGAAATAACAATGCACCTCCTCCACCACCATCACCCAGCATTTAGGAGATGTTCAAGACCATGATCGCTAACCAAGCGCAATTGCAGGCTGACTATGTTAAATTGGCAGCCGAAGTGAAAAATAACCAGTTAGCGACCAAGGCTCTTGAGTATCAATTTAGGTAATTTGCTAGTGCCCAAAATACAAGTCCCAGAGGAGGACTGCCGAGCGACATGGATTCGAATCCGAAGTAGGTAAATGCAGTGACCACAAGGAGTGGTTTGCAGCTGAAGGAGGTGGAACCAGAAAGACCACCTCAAAATTCGGGAGCAGCAGAAGTTGAGGGGGAGCAAAGGTCGGAAAGGGGGAAGACCAAAGAAGCTGAATCAGAAAGACCTCCACCCCCGTTCCCTCAACGACTCAAGAAACACAAGGAGGAGGTGTGTTTCAAGAAATTCATGGAGGTGCTTAAACAGGTACATGTTAACTTACCTCTTGTTGATGTCTTGCAGGGAGTGCCGAAATATACCAAATATATAAAGGACATCGTGGCCAACAAAAGTCATTTGACTGAGTATGCCACGGTGGCTTTGATGGAGGAGTGCACTTCCCGGATCCAAAATAGATTGCCCACAAAGCTAAAAGACCCTGGAAGTTTTACTATCCAGCTTACTATTGGGCAAAGCATCCGAGCTCATGGATTGTGTGACTTGGGGACAAGTATAAATCTGATGCCATCTTCGGTATTCAGAAAGTTGGGTCTAGGGAGTCCTAGACCCACAACCGTAATCTTGCAGTTGGCGGATCGATCCTTAGCTAGGCCGGATGGCATTGTTGAGGAGGTTCTAGTGCAAGTTGGCTCCCTAATTTTTCCGGTAGATTTTATTGTTCTGGATTTTGAAACAGACGCGGAAGTCCCATTTATTTTGGGACGACCCTTCTTGGCAACCGGGAAAGCATTAATCAATGTAGTTGCGGGGCAACTGACAATGCGAGCACACGACAAGGTAGAGGTATTTGATGTGTTAAATGCCATGAAGCTGCCAGCTATAAATGAGGAGCTTTCAGAAATCAATGTGGTTGAACATGAAGAAATTAGGCAGATTGTTGATTCTCAAGACCCATTGGAAAGAGCGTTGACACACTCCGATCATTTTGGAGATAGAGAGGCGTGTGGAATGGTCCAATTGTTGAATGGAGAACAAAATCATCCGAGGAGACAGGAATTTCAATCATTGATGAGATCTCTAGAGCCTTTGCCGAAACCATCCGTTGAGGAGGCACCAAAGCTGGAGCTGAAAGAATTGCCTCCCTATTTAAAATATATCTTTTTGGGGGAGGGGGAGACGTTAACAGTTATCATCTCTGCAGATTTGACGGAGGCACAGGAAAAAGCAGCCTTGGGTGTCCTCAGAAAGAGGAAGAAAGCAATGGGTTGGCAGATGTCAGACATTCAGGGTATCAATCCAGCTTTCTGCACACACAGGATATTCATGGAGACAGGAGCCAAACCAACCGTTCAGCCGAAACGGAGACTTAATCCAGCAATGAAGGATGTGGTAAGGAAAGAAATAATCAAGTGGCTTGATGCAGGTGTGGTCTACCCAATTTCAGACAGTGAATGGGTCAGCCCCGTTCAATGTGTTCCAAAGAAAGGGGGGATGACTGTAGTCACCAACGAGAAAAATGAGTTGATCCCTACTCGAACCGTCACAGGCTGGCGGATTTGCATGGACTACAGAAAGTTAAACGAAGCCACAAGGAAAGATCATTACCCCATCCCTTTTATTGATCAAATACTGGATAGGTTGGCAGGACAGGAATATTATTGCTTCCTTGATGGGTACTCTGGTTATAACCAAATAGCCATAGCTCCAAAGGATCAAGAGAAGACTACTTTCACCTGTCCTTATAGGACATATGCTTTCAGGCGAATGCTGTTTGGGTTATGCAATGCACCCGCCACATTCCATAGATGCATGATGGCTATTATCCATGACATGGTTGAGGATTTTGTTGAGGTATTTATGGATGATTTTTCTGTTTTCGGTAATTCGTTTGCTACTTGTTTGCAGAATCTTGACAGGGTGCTGGCTCGCTGTGAAGAATCCAACCTTGTATTAAACTGGTAGAAATGCCACTTCTTAGTGAAGGAGGGGATTGTCCTTGGCCACAAAGTATCTAAAAAAGGGTTGGAAGTCGATCATGCTAAGATCGAGGTTATTGAAAAGTTGCCACCACCAGTGTCAGTGAAAGGTGTGCGCAGTTTTCTTGGGCATGCAGGATTCTACAGACGATTCATCAAAAACTTTTCCAACATTTCTAGAACGCTATGCAGATTGCTACAAAAAGAGGTAAAGTTCGAGTTGAATGATGAGTGTGTTACAACATTCGAAAAGTTGAAGCAGAAATTGATAGAAGCACCTATACTTACTTCTCCTGACTGGGAACAACCATTTGAGCTGATGTGTGATGCCAGTGATGTGGCTGTGGGAGCCGTATTGGGGCAAAGAAAAAATAGAATTTTCCATTCTATTTATTATGCAAGCAAAACACTGAATACGACCCAAAGCAATTACATAGTCACAGAGAAGGAAATGCTAGCCTTGGTGTTTGCATTTGACAAATTCAGGTCGTATTTGGTGGGTTCGAAAGTTGTGGTGTACACCGATCATGCAGCTATTCGGTACCTATTTAACAAAAAGATGCTAAGCCCAGGTTGATTAGATGGATCTTATTGTTGCAGGAGTTCGACCTTGAGATCAGAGACAGAAAGGGGAGCGAGAACCAAGTAGCAGATCACCTATCACGACTGGAAAGTCGGTCGCATGTGATGGAAAGTGATAACATAAATGAAGAGTTCCCAGATGAGCAACTCTTGGCAGTTGGAGAAGCTGAAGTTCCCTGGTATGCAGACATAGTCAACTTGCTAGTGAACGGAGTCTACCCACCTGAGGTAACAGACCAGCAAAGAAGAAAATTGAGGCATGATAGTCGGCACTATGTTTGGGATGAACCATATCTATTCAAACAGGGACCAGATCATGTAATGAGAAGATGCATCCCAGAGAGTCAGATTGCAGAGGTGTTGAGGGGCTGCCATTCTTCATTGTATGGAGGGAATCACGGAGGCGAGAGAACAGCGCACAAGGTTCTACAGTCAGGTTTCTTTTGGCCAACACTGTTTAGAGACTCTATGGCGTACGTCAAAATGTGTGATAGATGTCAGCGTACAGGATCAATTGGCAGAAGAAAAGAGATGCCGCTGCAGAATATACTGGATGTTGAGCCCTTTGATGTATGGGGCATTGACTTCATGGGTCCATTCCCACCGTCATTTGGTAATCGTTACATCTTGGTGGCTGTAGATTATGTATCAAAATGGGTGGAAGCAATAGCTTGCCCCAGGAATGACAACAAGGTAGTAACGAAGTTTGTGAAAAAACACATCCTCACAAGGTTCGGGACACCCCGAGCCATTATCAGTGATGGAGGAGCTCATTTTGTCAATGCAAGTTTCAAGAAATTACTAGCCAAGTATGGGGTGCGCCATAAAGTGGCAACAGCATACCACCTCCAAACTAGTGGGCAAGTAGAGGTGTCAAATAGAGAAGTGAAGCAGATTCTTTAGAAAACGGTGAATACACAACGAAATGATTGGTCCAGCAAACTTGATGATGCGTTGTGGGCTTACAAAACTGCTTACAAGACATCGATTGGAACCTCACCATACCGGTTGGTCTATGGCAAAGCATGTCATCTTCCGGTGGAATTAGAGCACCGAGCTTTCTGGGCTGTCAGAAAGCTAAATATGGACTTAGAGCTGGCGGGCAAAAAGAGACTAATGCAGCTCAGTGAACTTGATGAGTTCCGCTGGCATGCCTATGAGAGTGCCAAGTACTACAAGGAAAGAACTAAAAGATGGCATGATAAGCATGTGGTGCATCGCATTTTTGAGCCGGGACAGAAAGTTTTGCTCTTCAATTCGAGATTGAAGTTGTTTCCTGGAAAGCTAAGGTCTAAATGGTCGGGACCATTTGAAGTGGTAAGAATGACCCCTCACGGGGCTGTAGAATTGTGGCAAGAAGATCGGAGTGCCACGTTCTTAGTAAATGGCCAAAGGTGTAAGCACTACTGGGGGGAGGACAGTGATCGTGAGAAATCATCCATCACCCTAGCGGACAATTGAGCTTAAATGACGTCGAGCCGCGACGATAAACCAGGCGCTGCACGGGAGGCAACCCGTGAAAAAAAAAAATTTCTTTCATTTTGTAAAATGTAAATAGATTTTACTTTTTCTTTTTCTTGATTTTTTACAAAATTTTTCGTTACAGCCAGATAGCTCGCAACAACACAACTTCCTATATCCACTTATCTTTCAGGAGTATATTTATGCACTTGCTCATGATCATGGTTAGTTAGTATTTTTTATTTTTAGTTAGGTGAAACCTATTATTCTAACCAATTTTGTTTAGTGAGATGATTTTCAGGTCAAACGGAGAAAAATGTGCACGGAATCGTGAAGGGAAAGGCGAGGTATGAAAAATTAATAAAATGTAGAAGACAGTGAGCTGGGGCGATTGCTCCGTGTCACGGAGGAGGACCTCCGCGTTACCCTCCGTGACACGTTGAGGTGTAATCCAGAAATTTTAAAATTTCCAGTATGCTGTCGTGATGGCTCCGTGTCACGGAGGCAGTGCACCGCGATGCACTCCGTGACACGTTGCCGTGTATATCGCGACGGGTCACACCGGGTTGCCGGGTGACCCGCGTGTTTTCTACCTTTTAAACCTCGATTTCTCCCTTTTGTTTCCCTCATTTTCATTTTCCTCCGCGACCAAACGTCCCAAAACCCCTCTACCATCAACGTGCCACGGCTTAAGGCAACAAATTACCAAATTTTCTTCGCTTACTCAACTACAAGGTATGTTTTCCGATTCTCTCTCAAGTTTTTGTCGATTTTATTCGAAATTAAGCATGGGAGGTGAGATAAATCGCCCTAAGTCGAAATTAAGCATGAATTCGAGTTATTTGTTGATTGATAAACGTTCAGAATGTTATAATGATTGGTTGAACTTGTCGATTGCATGAATTATTCGAATTTGATGGAAGAAATCAATTCTAGGGCTTTGTTGTTGAATTTGAAGTTGGTAATGTGTTGAATTCGTGAATTCTATGCCGGGGTGTACGTGGTGAATGGGTTGAATCATTGTAAAAATTGTTTGAATGTTAATAGACGACGAATTCTCAGGTTTGGGGAAAATGTTGAAATTTTGTTCAAATTTGGTTGGTTGTATAGGTTCATGTGTATAGAATTTTTGTTGTTGTTTTTGTTTCGTTGTTTTTCTTTGCTAAGTGCGATGGTTAAAATGCTAGCGACGGTAGTGATTGGGATTAGCTGTACGAAGTCTGAGTAGTACGCAGAAGTTATACCGTCGAATTTTCGTTTGAACGCACTAAGCATGATTGTATAGTTGGTTGTTGGGTGTAAATAAAGTTATTCTTGCCCTAGGATCGTAACTGTAGCTAAGGACTAAGTGTGGGGTAAATTTAGCATAACCCGACCTTAACCGAAGTTAATATTCATTTAGCTTGACATTGAGCTTGTTCACTTGTGTTGACAGGTAAAATGGCAAGCAGGCAAGATAAAGGTAAGGGTGCATCAACTTCAGGCACCGGAAGGAAAAGACTCAGACTGGGCACAGCAGTCCCAGCTGCACCAGCAGTTCCACGCGGCCAGCACCGCCAATATGGAATGAGATGGGTGACTGACGAGGGGAAAAAGTGGTATGCCAAGCACAAAGAGAATAAATATTTCCCCGAGGAGCATATAGCACGGGAGCCATTGGCACAAGAGTTTCCCAGAATGGTTCAACGAATCGAGGCAGCTGGGCTCAGTTTCATATTTCAGGAGCCCAAAGAATGCAACTTGCACCTGGTCCGGGAGTTCTATGCTAATTGGAACCCATCCATCAGAAGCCACACCATCAAGATCAGAGGGCAGATAGTCACTCTGGAACCCCACCAGCTAAATTCCATCATCGGAGCACGGGACACAGACGCCCACGTTCTCCGCCAGCTGAACATTACCCCACCGTATGCCGACATCAGACGCACACTGTGTGGGACTCGATCTACAGCTAGATGGAGCAGACACAAAGAGAGGGGCTACCACCAGACTCTGCCTTATTCTCAAATGAACAGGGAAGCCCGAATCTGGCTGAAGATAGTCTGCTCGTGCCTAATCCCGGGGGTACACATGACTGATGTGACCCGGGACCGTGTTTTCCTGGTGTACGCCTTGATGAAAGGGCTGGAGATTAATGTCGGGGCGGTCATCATATCCGCCATGAAGAGAGCCCGATTGCACTAGGGCCACAGGTATGGTTTCGGTGGACTGCTCACCACCTTTCTCAGAGGCCTCGACGTCGAGGAGGAGGCTTTGGATTATATCCCGCAGTTGGAGCGGTGGGCCTTGGATGTGACCAAAACTAAGGCTCCCGACACCACCCACGGGCCAGTGCTGACACTTGGTGAGCGACATGCTCGTGATGACCAGTACATGGCGCGGATGTATGGATGCAAATGCTCCAGCTAAGGATCGGTGGGAGACCAGCCACGGAGGAGGAGCTATGGCAACTCGAGCTAGATTACCCGTTTGGCGAAAACACCAGGGCTCTATGCCGAGTGGGGCCAGCCTTTGTAGAGCCCACAGACGATGATGTCCCCACGGATGAGGAGACACATCGGGAGGACTCCGATGTGGAGTCTGATGACGACGATGGAGGCGACTCGGACATGGGAGATGAGGCAGCAGCACCTGATGAAGAAGTGGAATACTTTGACTGATCAGGGAGTTCCACCACTCGATTTTGTGCTATTTGATTTTTGTGAACACTAGGGACAGTGTTCGGTTTAAGTGTGGGGTGGGAGTAGTTAGGTGCTGGGCTGGGCTGGTTTGCTTGTATGTTTTTCCTCTGTATTTTTGTATGTTATGTTTCCTTGTGTTTGTGAATTTTTAAATAGTTCTATATCTGTACATATTTGTGAAATTGATGTGTGTTGTGGAATGTTGCCAGCTGAGTCTGTAAAAATATTTGTAAATATTTTTGCTTATCGAAATGATCGATATTTTTAAAATTTTGTGAAAATATTTTGTTCATATTTAAAATATGTTGTAAATAATTTTTCTATCGAAATGATCGATGTTTTGCAAAATTTTTCAATTTTTTTTTATTTTTGGGTTTCTCAGCGTTTGATTTCGGTTCTTTTACCGAGAATGGTCCCATTGAACCGACGTCATAGTTAGTGACCGTTCCCTATGATGGATGGATGACGACCGTCTTAAGGGAAATGTAGTCGGTAGGAGTAGTTATTTTAAGTTATTTTCAGTTTTTTCTTTGGTGGATTTCATCCCGGAACCTGTAGTTACTATATGGTTGTGAATTGTTGGTTGCGTGTTGTACCTGATATTCAAAATGCAAAAGTGATTCGTATGAAAGCATGCAATCTTGTAAATATGTTGAGATACCTAGGCTGTAGAGTTCGATTCGGTGTGATTGAGGCTTAATGTTTGAATTCATGTAATTAGCTGATTGAAGAATCTGTGAATACATCTTGAATCGAGCATGTGCATAAAGTGTGAAGTGAGGTATTGTTATTCAATGCTATTGTGAAGTGTCTAGAACTTGCCTGGTGTGTGTACAAAATGAAATAAAGGAGGTGTATTGTTGGAAAGGATGTAGGCATTTCTTTGTTTTAACCGAGAGTTTCTAATTTTTTCTTGTCATACTCCCCCTTTATGGGATTGTACACCCTAGTCAGCCCTTTGAGCCTTTAGCCTATTATTTCTTTCTTTTGTCCAAAAAGTATAAACCGAGCTTAATTCTTTCTTTTCATTAGACGTAAAGCCTAGAAAAAAACTCTTAAGAGCTTAAGAAGAGAAAATAATTTTCCCAAAGTGTCAAAGAGTGATGATGGTGAAAAGAAAAAGAAAAGCAGAGTGAGGGAAGAAAAGAAAAGGTTGAAGGTGCACTTGCTATAAATAAATGATAATGAAGGTGCAGGAATAACCTTTGTTATTGTGTCAAATGTGCTTAATGAAATGGGCCATACTAAAGTAAATCATCAAGAATGGAATGATGAAAAAAGGAAAGAGAGAAACAATGTCTATGAGTTGATGGGAATGTGTTGCAAAGGCGCTTAAGGATGCTAGTGGTTATTATTGGCTAATTCAATATATACTAGTTCCATAGCTTCCATTACAACCCATTAAAGTCCTACGTGATCTTACATTGCATTTCTTTATATTAGTGGAGTAATACACTAAGGGCAAGCTTATGGGTCATGACATGATGCATGTGAATTCTTTTGGGAGAGAGAGTGAAATTGTTTTTACATGCCCCTACTTGAATGTTTGTGTGTCACATGAGCAAAAAGGGGGTAGATTCTCTTGAGTTGTGAGGGCACATGCTTGATGAAAGATTGATTTTCGTGTCGGATATCTTGATTAGCTGATTTGCATGAGTTTGCCGATATCGAGAGTCGATTCTTAAAGTCTAGGAAGTCTTAATGTATTGAAGGTTATTGCATGGTTAAGACCATGCATGTTTTCTTGATGATTTGAAATCTTGAATGATCAGGATGACCGTAGCTTAAATTGTCGCACCATAGTAGCTAAGGTTGGGATGTAAATTGCATGAATTGTATGTTTGTTGTTCGAGGACGAACAAGGATTTAAGTGTGGAGTAAGTGATCTTGGGCAGATTTATATGCCCAAGTGATACTCAAAAGTATCATTTTCGCCTTGTTTATCTAGCAATGTGTATACATTTTCATGTAATTGGTAATAAAATGTGAATTTATACTAACCAACATGATTAGCATTGTTTTGTAGGTAACATGTGATTTCGAGGAGCTAAAATGCATGTTGGATGATATCGGAGTTAGACTTGGATGCGAGCAAGGGAAAAGGCATTGGACTGCACAAATTAAAGGGGCTCCGCGATGGAGCCGTGTCACGCTGCCATCGCGGAGGCATTCTGCCTGGAGGGTGACAATTCACCAATTTCCAGTGGAGGTTCGCGACAGCTCCATGGCACGGTGGCTAGCCTCCGCGTTGCACGCCGTGCCACATTGGTGTTATATTCCCGGACCCCCAATTCCAGTAAGGGTCCGCGTCCACGGCGTGTCACGGAGGCAGTGCTCCGCGATGCACTCCGTGACACGTTGCTTGTTATTCCGGGAAAAATTCCCACTAGTATAAATAGAACACTTAGGTTCATTTTTCCATAATTCAGACTTGGTGGAGCAAGGACGTGGGTTACACGCAGTTGAGGGACGAAAAGTTCAGGGTTTTTTCTCTCTTTCTTTCTTCTCTAATTCAATTGTTTGTATGATTAATACTTGTTTTAGGATGATTAATCCACAAATGAGAGGCTAATTCCCTTCCTTGCTGAGGTTATGAACACTTGTGATGAATTTTGATTATTGAATTATATGGTTTTTCATCTTTTTCTTCCATGTTGTTCTATTAATTCTTGTTTCTACTACATTGGTGTGTGGCCTACATTAATGTACATCTAAAAAGTTCGATTTCACTCGAGAGAGCACGAAATTGGAAAGTTGTGAATTAATAGGATATTGTTCTTTACTTGATTTGGGAAAATTGAGTTTTGATGTGCTTTCCTGATAGAAATATACTTGAAAGCCGTATTAGTCAATTTAGGAACCGGAATTGTATTGCTAGGTCATGGATTGCATTTGATCACAGAAATGTAGACGGATGGTTTATGATTCTTAAGTGAGATTAAATACGAGAGTTTTAATCTCTTGGCTAATGTTCTTGGCTAGCAACTTGAAGAAAAGATTAACCAATTTATGATGATAATCAGTTTCATTACATGTTCTTTAACCTCAGCATGCTCTTATTCATAGTCCAAATTCAAAGTAGATAATTGTTTGTAGTTTAGTATAAAATTTATAAAACAAATTATTCACTTTTTGGTTACGTTGTTGTCAGCAATTTAGAAGTTAAATATAGTATAGTATACTTAAGCAAACTTCACTTAATCCGAATCTCTGAGGGATCGATACTAGGCTTACTAAAGCCACTTACTACTTGTTCGATCACGTGCACTTGCGTGTCGGTTTAGATACCCAATGAACCACCGAATAGCTATCACCTAGCCCCGCTGCATTAGAACACATCCGAGTCCAACTCTGGAAGCATCGCAATATACTACAAACCATTCTGATCCTTCAGGTAGGGTCAACACTACAGAGGTAGTGAGTCGAGTTTTTAGCTTCTGGAAACTCTTATCACACGCATCTGACCACTGAAATTTAACCTTCTTCTGAGTCATCCTAGTCAGAGGAGATGCTATAGAAGAAAATCCTTCGACAAAGCGTTGGCAATACCCGACTAGACCCAAGAAACTTCTAATTTCAGTTGGGGAAGTAGGTTTGGGCCAGTCTTTCGCCACTGCTATCTTTTGAGGATCAACCTGAATACCCTCTCACCTGAGACCACATGACACAGGAAAGTCACAGACTTCAACCAGAATTCGCATTTGCCGAACTTGGCGAACAACTCACGATCTCTGAGTGTCTAAAGCATTATCCTCAGATGATTAACGTGTTCTACCTCATATCTAGAGCATACTAGAATGTCATCGATAAATACAATTATGAACATATCCAGATACTACTTGAAGACTCTGTTCATCAGGTCCATAAAAACTGCAGGGGCATTTGTTAGTCCGAAGGACATAACCACAAACTCGTGGTGACCATACCGAGTCCTGAAAGTTATTTTCAATATGTCACAGTCTCTAATTCTTAGCTGATGATACCCTAACCTGAGATCTATTTTGGAGAAACAACTAGCTCCCTAAAGTTGGTCGAACAAGTTGTCAATTCTGGGTAGGGGATACTTGTTCTTGACTGTGACCTTATTCAACTGACAGTAATCGATGCACATTTTGAGGGTACTATCTTTCTTTCGCACGAATAATACTGGAGAACCCCAGGGAGAGATGCTGGGTCTGATAAAACCCTTATAAAGAAGGTCTTCTAGCTGCTCCTTCAACTTCTTAAGTTCAGCTGGAGCCATTCTATAAGGAGGGATGGAGATGGGCTGAGTATCTGGGAGAAGGTCTATACCGAAGTCGATTTCCCGTTCAGGAGAAATCTGAGAAGATCTTCAGGGAACACAATAGGAAATTCATGGACAACATGGACTGACTGGATAGTTGCAGTCTCAGAGTTGGAATCTTTGACCCAAACTAGATGATAAATACATCCCTTAGAAATAAGCTTCTGGGCCTTAAGGTAGAAAATAAATCGACCCTTAGGCGGTGAACTATTGCTCGTCAACTCTAACACTGGCTCATTTCAAAATTGAAATTTGACAACTCTAGTTCTGCAATCAATTTAGGCATAACCAGAGTGTAATCAATCCATGCCCAGGATAAGGTCAAAATTGACCATGTCTAATTCTACAAGATCGACTGAAATGACCTTATTGAAGACTGAGATTGGGTAGTTTCTATACATCAGGCTGGCTCTAGCTGACTCGCCAACTAGGGTGGAGACTGAAAATGGTTCTGAGAGGACCTCTGGACTAATATCGAACGGGACTGCTACGTAGGGAGTCACGAATGAAACTGTGGCCCCGGATCAAGTAGGGCATATACATCTAGGTGGAAAAGACGTAACATACCCGTGACCACATCAGGTGAGCTATCCTGATCATGACGAGATGATAATGTATAAAAATGGTTTTGGTGGTGACCGCCATTCGTACCTGATTTATTGGCCTACTGAGCTGTTCGGCCTACTGGAGCTGCTGAGGTTGTGGATTGTGACCTTCCCCATCCTACTAATGGACACTTCTTAAGCCGATGACTAAGTTTTCCACAACCAAAACAACCCTCTTGACCTTGAAGACACTGTCCTGGGTGGTTTTTGCCACACTTGAGGCATGATGGATACCTGTTGCTGGCAATATAGCAATGGGACTGAGAACCAGATGCTCCACCCTTTCGATCCTAGTGGGATTGAAAGGTAGAGGCGCTGGCTGAGCTCGGTGTTGGAGCCCTCTACTGCTGTTGTGGGCAGCTACTACCGCCACACCTCTGGCGGCCATAATCTTATTGGAAAGTCTTTGCCCGCTTGTTCTTTCGCTCCATGTCCCTCAGTATTTATGCCTCAATCTGCTGGGCATAGACAATAAGGTTGTAGAGGTCAATATACTTAATTAGCATCGTTGTCCTGCACTCTTTAAGGACCAAGTTCGACACCCTATTAACAAACTTCAGCATGTGAGCCCTAGGCTTGGCCACCATCTTTGGAGCGTATTTGGACAACCTGGTGAACTCCAGAGCATATTCTTCTATTATCCGGTTTCCCTGTCTCAGATTCATGAATTCTACTTTTTTAGCCTCTCTGAGCTCCCGAGGAAAGAATCTGTCCAGGAAGGCTATAGTGAACTCCTCCTATTCTACCGGTCCTACTCCTACTGGCCTCCCCTCCTTGCATTGCTCATACCAGATCTGGGATACCCCTTTTAACTGGTAGGCAGCCAAGTCGACACTCTCCGAGGAGCTAACACTCATAATCCGGGTGATCTTTCTAATCTCATTCACAAACTCTTATGGGTCCTCTCCCACCTTAGATCCCTGAAAATTTAGAGGGTTCATCCAAGTGAAATCTTGAACTCGGGTAGCTACTGCGGACCCATTATTGTTGATTGGATCAACCTACTGGTTCACCTTGTTGGTAACCATTTGAGTGAGCAGCTGGATAGCCGCCCTGAACTCTTGGATATACACTGAGTCATCCTGAAGGGCTACTAGGGCTGGTGGGGAAGGTCGGTGAGTGTTACTAGCCCTTCTTCCATTACCACATCGCAGAGGAATAATTCGCTGAAACGAAACAAAGCATGAGTTAGAAAAATAATTTTGGAATTGAATTTCAACGAACGATAAAGAGTATGAATAAAAGGGAGTTTTCCTAATAAAATCTTGTAGCGCCCCCGTCAGAAGTGTGGCAATCTTCACACCCATGAAAAGGACTCTACTCGATGCGTCTTTCAGATATCTGAGGATACTCTAAACCTAGTTCTCTGATACTAAGTTTGTCATGCCCCGAGCTTACACCCTAGATGGGACACAGTACTTGGAGTCACTAGTAGCCCCAAGTCAACCCCTTGGTCTATCAAACACTGGCATTCTGAGTAAACTTTTAAATATATATATATATATATATATATATATATATATATATATATATATATAAAGCAGAAGCTTTAAAGTAAACTGTAAAACATTTATGAAATAGAGATGGATCATAAAGTATGAAACATCTAAACAAAACTACAAGTCTAAAAAACCAAATCTGCGTCCGAAAGCCACTACAACTGATGAGTTGCTGGGACAAGCCCCCAGCTAACTCCAACTATAAATAGAAGAAGGCAAAACTAAGTAAAATAATCTTCATCCTTAAAAGATGAGGACTCGCCAAATAGGACCACTGAAGTCTTCTGAGAGTGGCCGGCTAGTGAGATTGAGACTGAGATCCTATAGCTATATTATAAAACAATAGAGCATAAAAGTATGCATCAGTACTTTGAATATACTGAGTAAGTGAGAGAAGATTAACATAATGGAATAAATAACTATACTGAACAGACATGCCACGACCAACTTAAATTGAGATGGTCCAAATAACCCTATCTAATGGTCAAAGACATGCTCTGAATCTGGGATACTGGTCGGAAAGACTATACTGAACTCATAATTGTACTAAGTACTTTGAAATTGTTCTAAACTTAGCTAAACTAAGACTGAACTGGCTAGTGGGAGAGTTTATAACCGACATATAACCACGTGAGCTAGACGTTAAGTCCGATATATACACCCAATCGATAGGACCCAAAATACCTTTCTAGGGTATAAAGGCATTAACTGGGTAATCAAAAGAGTCTGGGCACAAGAGGCCAATAAAACTGTAACCTATGGTGGCAATGTAGTTCTAGGAACCTAAGTGCGCTGGAACCCCGGTCCGCTCGGTGCTAAGTCCTACTCCCACTGGATAGTCTAGACTGAATGCAAAGCTGATAGGTTGAAACTAGGGCCCAAGACTAGTCAAAAATACCTACCTAGAAGCACCTAGAGAGTCTTATCAGACCGGATTCTAGAACTGGGTTCTAAGATTGGTCAGAGTTTCTTACCTAAATGCGTTGTAACTGTCTAAGAACCTACTGTAATTTGTAATTGGGGTCCTAAGGCTGGTCAGAGCTGCTCATCTAAAAGTGTCATGGATGCCTAGTGAACCACAAAAACTATGTTCTGAATCTGATTCTGATAACTGGGAGGTACTACTGGCACCTCAGGAATTTGTGTAGTCAAACTAATTAGTTGACACTTCTGACTGATACTAAATATTCTAACATTTTAATTAAACTGCACTGACATCAACCTAACTAAATTTTCAGCACCAACTAACATTATGAAATTCCTCAACACTAAAGGAATCAAGCGAATTTCACTGTTTAATCACTATTATAAGATTCTAGATTTTCTACGGTCAAGGAATAGGGCTAAATTTTTCTTCACAAGAACAAACATCATTTCAATCACAAACTGATGGAAAATATCTATAATTAACACAAAATAATATTCCATATGAATTAAACAATGTATGACTAACAATTTCTTAACATTCGATAGTTTCAGGGATAGAATTGATAGAGAGAAGTAAGGAGAAATTTGGGGACACAAGGGAAGAACTATTCCCTTGTTGAATTCCCACATGCCTGGTGGAGAGATCCGAAGAATTTTTCCTTGAGAACCTGTAAAGAAGTGGACTGCACTAGTTCTTGCTCTGAGAGCTCTTGAGAGAAACTCTACGATGTTTTTCTGAAAATCTGCGTGGGGAAATGAGGGGGGAACCATTTAGCCCCTCCAAATTCCCTTAAAATATACCAAAGTGACATATTTTAGAGTCTAGGAGGTTAGAAAATTACTAAAACACCCTTAGAAAATTCACAGGAAAACTGATTGTCATCCCCTCACGAAGGACCTAATGGGTCGTGCCCAGTGACCACGACTCATGGTTAAAATCTTGAGGTGCACTTCCCAAAATCCCCTATTGGTCACCATAGGGGACACCACGACTCGTGGTGTACCCAATGACTTTTGGTGACCACCCATCACCAACATTGCCTGAAACTTCCTGGACTCACCACGGGCGACACCACGACTCGTGGTGCCCCAAACGAGTCATGGTGAGAACCTGTCGTGTACACTACCTGACTACCTAACTCCCCAGTCAACTCCTAACCACAGGTCACCCAACGACTCATGGTCAAACCTGTGGTCACCCTATTCTAAAAATTTTCAACTCCTCACCACGAGTCACTTAACGACTCTTGGTTACTCCCACAGGTCACCGAATGACTCGTTCTGTGACCTGGTGCAGATTTTTTAGTTTTCTCTATTTTAAGTCCCGGGTGCAGTCTTTGAGTTTCTAGGGCATTACAGTCTGTAGCACCACCCTCAAATAAGCGGCATGCTCCTCCTCACTCCGAGAGTATATGATAATGTCATCTATGAACACAATCACGAACATGTTCAAATACGACTTGAACACTCTCTTCATCAAATATATAAAAGTTGTAGGAGCATTCATTAGTCCAAAAGACATAACTACTAACTCATAGTGACCATACTGAGTCCTGAAGGTTGTCTTTGGGATGTCACTCTCTCTAACCCTGAGCTGATGATACCCATATCTGAGATCTATCTTTGAAAAACACTTGGTACTGTGAAGTTGGTCAAACAAGTCATCAATTCTGGGGAAGGGATACTTGTTATTGATGGTGACCTTGTTAAACTGCCGATAGTCGATGAACATCCAAAGGAAACCATCTTTCTTTCGGACAAAGAGGACTGGTGCGCCCCACGGGCACTTGCTAGGTCTGATGAAACCCTTGTCAAAAAGATCCTTCAACTGCTCCTCCAACTCCTTTGATCAGCTGGAGCTATTTTGTAGGAAGGAATAGATATAGGCTTTTTATCGGGAAGAAGGTTAATACAAAAGTCGATCTCCCGCTTAGGAGGAATTCCCGGTAGATCACCTGCAAACACTTCTTGATATTTGCACACTACAGGAACTGACTGGTTACTAAGGGTTTCAGATGTCGCATCCCTAACCCTTACTAGATGGTACACACAACATTTAGCGATCATATTTTTGGACTTAATATAGGAAATGAGACGACCTACAAGCATAACTGAACTACCCTTCCACTATAGGACTGGCTCACCCGAAAAATGGAACTCTACCGCACTGGTTCTACAATTTACTAAGGCAAAACATGCATGTAGCCAATCCATGCCAAACATAACATCAAAATCTGTCATGGCTAGATTTAGTAAATCTATTGAGGTGACTTTTTGAAAGACTATGACATGGAAATTTCTATATACCCGCGAGCTATAACTAAATCACCGACTGCAGTAGAGACTGAGAAGGGTTTTGATAGAATTTCGGGACTGACTCCAAAACTACTGGCAACATAGAGCATCACAAAAGATAAAGTATCCCCTGGGTCTAACAATGCATATACATCAAGTTGAAATACTCGTAACATACCAGTAACTACATTTGGAGAGGCCTCCTACTCTTAACGAAATACGAGTGCATAGAATCTATTCTGACACTGACCACCACCTGTATTAGTGGAGGAATCTTTCTGAGTTGAGCATGTTGGTGGGGCTGCTGAACTAGTGGATGGGTCTCGACCTCTACCATGGCCCTGTCTAGCTGCTGGACAATCTCTGAGCATATGTTCGGGCTTCCTACACCGGAAACAAGCACCTGTACCTGCTAGGCACTGACTAGTGTGCCTTTTGCCGCACCTGTCAAAACTTGGAATATTGGGCTCTACAGATCTTCTCCCCTGACTTTGAGAGCCTAACGCTCGTCCCCTGTGGTCGCGCTTAGATCTAGATGGCAGACTGGCTACTGATAGCGCTAGGACTGATGATCTACAGTAGGATTGCTAATGATGCTCACCACCAGGCCTCTACTGGGAGAACCCAAAATTGTCGGTCCTGGCCCTCTTGCGCTAACTTCTGGATGGCTTCCCTAAACTCCACGTGGGCAACCTACTCAGGCACATGATCCTCAGGGGCTAGTGGGGCCTGATAGTGCCCATCTGCATTGCCATTCTCATGGTCATTTCCATTACCGTTCCTTCTTACATTAACTCAGGGAGGAGGCATGATTCTATAAATGCGTATAGCATGAGTTAGAAGGATAGTGAGACATTTCATCGCACGACATAAATCATGAAAAAAGGAAAGTTTCCTAAAACATTTGTAGCCTCTTCATCATAAGTGTGGCGCACATCACACCCATGAAAAAGACTCTACATAATGTGACTTTAGACACCCTAGGAAACTTCAACACCTAATGCTCTAATACCAATTTTTTCATGACCCAAACATAGGACCGGATCGAGATACGGGACAAAGAACCCCGAGAGACTCTAAGTCGACCCACAACATGAAAATGATAACTAGAATCAACATGAATAAATGTGGAAAGTCTAACATTTGAAATAGCAAAAGTCTAAAAATCCTATGACATTTGAACAACAAAAACATAATACTGATCTGAAGCTGAATACATGCTATGTCTGATAAGCCTCTACAACCTGACGAGTTGATGGGATAAGACCCCAACTAACTTACTACTAAACTGAAACTGAAAATACTGATATGAGCTGATGAAAAGGTCCTCAAAGGATGTGGACTCACTAACAGGTTGGATAATGCTAACTGTGAGGGGTTGATTAACTGTGGGACTGAACCTGAACGTCCAAGCATGTATCATGAAATGATACAGACTAGAGTATGCGGTCAGTACTTGGAATGTATTGAGTATGCAAGGTAAGTAAACCGCTAGGTGAGTAAAACTGAAATCATGCATATCATAAAACATTTCAAAATAAGATTCTGAGAGTAAGGCTTGCATGTTATTATCTGAAAACATGACTTAAACATATGAATATCATAACTGAATTGAATGACCCAAAGCTAAAACTAATAATCATAAGTAAAACTGAACATTTGGGTTAAAACTGCTAAAAATATAATATCATAACTGATGAACATGCATAACTGAAATCATGAGGAACAATGGGAGACTTGTCATTTAACCGACATTACCATGATAGAACTTACATGGTCCCAACTATTACAGTCAAGTGGGCAGATCCGTCAAAAGCCTTGACAGGGCTAAGGGCGCTACCATGATATCAATATCAAGTTGAAGGCCCCTTGGGGGTAGGGAAGGCTCACAAGGGAGGTCCCAAATAATCTAAACATACCTATGTTGGCGCGAAGTTCTGAGGTACAAGGTTGACTGAGCCCTTAGCCTACTCGGTGCTAGACACTACTCCCAAAAACATACATACACTCTCCATCATTTTCAACGAAGCTAAACCGTCATCTTATGATGTAGTTGAATAATAATCATATATGCATAATTTGAAAACTTATCATGATGAGCATTGGCTCAAACCATACCACAAGCTGAAAAGTGGGAGTCTAGACTTCAAAACCATGTGGTAAGCTATTAACATGAAATTGAAGTAATTCATGGAATATACTTGATCATATGGGCTTTCCTAAACTTATACAAGCTTTGAAATAGTCAAAATCATGGGTAATTCAAAATATATACTTTCATCATAAACATCTCATCATACTTAGAAACATAGATCATAATCTCAACACTTCATGAACTTTCATAATTGGGCATCATAATTGTAAGACTTTGAAATAATAAATTTGTAACTAAAATCATATTAAAACATGCCCATGAATCTTACAACAACATTAGAAACATGAATAGATTTTACCCATGATAGATAATTAGAGAATTTTGCAAATTGGGTTAAAACCCCACAGACTCATCAACTTAAAATTTCATGAATTTAGAAGAGGATTTGGACATGGAAGTGAAGGAATACTCCCACTCATAACCCTACATACCTGGGTACTTTGAATTTCACAACCTCTCTTGAAAATCCAAGTGAATTGAGGAAGAACATAAAGAATCCTCTAGCTTGCTCTTCAATAAACTCCTTGATCTTGCATGCATGGAATGGGAAGGTTTAGAATAGGCTATGTATCCCTAAAACCCTTCTAACTGAGCTTAAAACAATGTAGTTTAGGGTTTAGTAGCTTAGAAATTATTAAAACACCCTTACTAAAATGCAGGGAAACTACACTCTACCAGTCACCACGAGGGACACCACAACTCGTAGTGTACCTCACGACTCGTGGTGACTCACTCAGGAAGTACACTTCCCCAGTTTCAATCTTCAAGTTTTGCTCCTAACCATGACACACTCCACGAGTCGTGGAGTCACTTCATGACTCGTGGCTACCTCTTGTGCCATCTCTGGAAAAGTGAACCTTGAACCATAGACTATCTTGACCGCGACTCACTTGATGACTCGTTGCCCTGACCACGACTCATTGTTTCCCTTCATGAGTCACTGAACGACTTGTGAAGTCTCCTAACGGGTCACTGGATGACTCGTCCTATGACCTAGTGCAAAATTTCATATTTTCTCTATTTGAACCCTCAGGTCTGATCTTAGGGCTTTCAGGGTATTACAGTTGGCTGATAAGGGCGTTAAGCCCAAGAAGTTGTTAGCCCCAAAACAAGAATTTATGTGAGTAATGATGTGCCAAAAGCACCCGATGGTGTTGATGAAACAGAAGAACTTGATGAGGGGGGAATTGATGTTGACCCCAAAAAGGTTGTTGAGGAGAATGAAAGCAAGTAGGCTTCAACTAAAATGAACCAAGAGCCTAGAATTCCACCTCCTTATCCTCAGCGGTTAGCAAACATGAAGGAGGACAACCAGTTTCGAAAATTTGTTGAGATGTTTAGCATGTTGTCCATAAACATACCATTGGTGGATGCATTGCTTCAGATGCCTGGCTATGCAAATTTTATGAAGGAAATGCTGAAGAAGAAGAAATTTATGGATGTAGGTACTGGTAAGGTTTCGCATCATTATAGTGCGGTGATGGCGAGCAATCTTTCTCCCAAAAGAAAGAACCCCAGAGCTTTTACCATTCTTTGCACCACTAGATCGTGAATTTTCAAAAAGGCTTTATGTGACCTCGGTGCAAGCATAAATATGATGCCTCTTGTCATTTTCAAGAAGCTAGGTTTGGGACATTCGAAGCCTACTATTATGAGGTTATTGATTGCAGACAGGTCTATCAAGAAACCTGTGGGAGTGCTAGAAGATTTCTTGGTCCGACTGGAAAAATTTATCCTTCTAGTCGACTTTGTCATATTATATGGTGATATGGACGTCGAGGTGCCATTTGTTTTGGGGCGCCCATTACTAGCCACGGGTAGAGCATTGGTGGATGTGGAGCTAGGAGAGCTAATGCTTAGAGTAGGTGGTGATGAAGTCACCTTCAATGTATGTTAACCTACAAAGTCCTCCAAATGAATGCAAACTGATAGTGGTCCTCAATGAAGAGGAGGAGCAAGAAGAAGTTTGTGAGGATGAGGTTGATTCGGCGGATGGCCATCAAGAGTATTAACAATTGAGGATGTATCCGTTGTGCCACCATGATAAATAAGGCACTTCTTAGGAGGCAGATCAAGTGTTTTTATGTTTGATGCTTTGATGTTTTTGTTGATTTAGTTTTATAGGAACATTGGATGAAAATAAAGTAGAAGAAAAACAGGGCAAGCACTGCATAGGACCTGCAAAGTATAGGTACTCATGCGCGAAGCACAACCCAAGCATTAAAGGGAACCAGAAAGATTGGAAGAAAACAAGGGTTTCTACACCCCACTTGAGAAATGCAGGTCTAGCACAACCCACAGGCAGAATACATGGGAAAATAAGGAGCAAAAGGATGATAAACTATGAACCACTTGGGAAACGCAGGTGGCACTTTGCGAAGCACAAAACGAGCACAATTCACAAGAAAATCACTAGGAAAAATGGGGGTCACTTGCGCTTGGAACTGCGAAACGCAGGTATAAACCTGTGGTCACAGGCCTAGCTTGGTGCAGGTAAGTGCTTTTATTAAAATATTGACCAACCCATTGACTGACCTGACCCATGGCCAACTCATCCCATTGAAAGTATTTTTCACTTTCCAAAAATTACCTTTTCTTCAACTTTTCCCCTTACCCAATACTTCCACTCTCTTCCCCATAACCCCTCAATCAATCACCCCTCTATCTTCCCCATGAGACCACTTTCCCACATATTTATCTTCCCATTAACAACCCATTAAACCCACCAATCACTTCAACTTCCCTCCACCTATAAAACCCACTGACCTTTACCATCTTCTTCACCTAATCATCTCCCCTTACACTATCACTAAACAAAAAAAAGTCAAGATTTTGGGTTAGACATTGTTCCACAACCTTTCAAGTTCATAATCTCTTTGCCTTTCTCTCTGCTTACTTGGTATATATTCTCACTATTCTTGTTTTTCCTAGTATCTGAAGATGATTAGTACAAAGGAAAGCATGCTAATATTGGAACTTTCTTGACCTATGTTCTCCATTACCCATTTTATGTTCTTCACTTCCTAAAATAATATTTCTTATTATGAGTATGGTGGGAGAGTAAAGATTGCAAAATGTAGGTATGGTTTTTTATTTTCATGGGTGTTTCTATATGAGTTTTTTACGAAATCTTAGTTGGGGATGAAGTTTGAGTAACCCTGTGTACTTAAATGCACGATTTTCCCAATGATAGATAGGTTGTCGTCTTTATTAAGGGAAAATTGTCATTTTTATTGTTTTGTCCTTCTTGTAATGGGTAAAAATGTGATGTATGACTAAGTTGAGTAATGCTCTTTTAGTGTTTGGCAAAAAATCTGGGCTTAAAAATTTAATGATAGGCACTGCCATACACCTGCAAGCCATAGGTTGGGTTCTATGAAATGCAAGCTGAGGTGCAGGTATGGATTGAGGCTTCAAGACACTGCTACCCACCTGCACTACACCTGCGAGTCACAGATCAAGACATACAAAATGCAGGTTCAGAATAGGTGCAGGTCTAGTTGGCCTAGTTTTTTGCTTCCCTTCTGCGACTCCCATGCGCTTCATGAGTCTCCACCTACGTTTTGCAGGTGCAGTGCAGGTGTGCTCAGATGTAATTTTGAACTTGATATCATCCAACTTGTATATTTTTATTTGTTAGCTTAGTTTATTGGTTTCTTTTACTTTCATATTATCAAAAACACAAAATAGGGTAGCTTGTTGCAAATAACATTAACTTTCCAGAATCATATCTTCTTCAAGGAAAGACAACATAGAAAAAACCCCTTCCTTGTCCATAAGCAAAGGAAAGGGGAAGGACAAAGCAACCTCAGCCTCCGCCAATAGTAGTGAGTCGATCATTTTTGGTGTTCCCAACATGAAAGCTCATTATGTCATATGCAAAGGGTGTTCTTTCACCACTAAGAAGCGATTCAACTTGGTGCGGTTGGGGAATTAATTTCCTAGCATCACTGCGCAATTCAATGAGAGGTAGTGGCATATGTTTGCGCATCCTCTCACTACCTACTACTCAAACCTTTGTCCCAAATATCTATGCCTCCTATCAGGTGAGGCAGGATGCCGTGAAACACAAAGGGAAGATTGATGATTTCCCTTTCTTCCCTATGCTCAAGGTTTGGGATGTAGAGGTAGACATCACTCCTGACACAATTAATTTTCTATTTTTGGAGGATGAAATTGACTCCAGCATAAAGTTTGCGGCAAAGGTAGAAACCAAAGAAGACCAGCTTGGTTGGGTGGCCTGTATTATTGCCAATGATCAACCACTATGGGCCACCATGGGGGGCGATATTCTGAGGAGAGGCCTAAAGTTTAAGGCCAGACTATGGCTTGAGTTTGAATGTAGCTACCTCATACAATCCAAGAATGATTAACGAGTGAATCTTGAGATGGGTATCCTTATTTCCTGCATCATGTCCAGTTTTCCCATCAATTTTGGTGAACTAGTGGCTACCACGACAAAGCAGAAGGCCAGGAAACAAGCAACCTCCATGCCTTATGTTGTTCTTATTATTCAATTGTGTCTCAAAGAGAGTGTTCCGCTATTCCCTGATGAACAAGGTAGTGCAACCACAAGTGTCATAGCTATCAACAATAGGAGGGATACCGATGCTCCCTAAAACAAAAGGAAGAGGCTGCAAGCATAGGAGAGAACAGAGGGCTCTACCTCCCATGGCATTGGTGAGACTCCTATTGCTCCCGACCACAACATGCCAAACCCAGAGATGTCGGGACATGCTTTCTGAGAAGCACCATCCCACAAGTATTCACCTCCTCCAGTTTCATCCAGACCAAGTGGCCTCTACATGTTGGCCGAGATGACACAGTCTCATGAGAACCAACTCTAAAAGTTAGCTAAAAATCTTTCAACCCTTTTCATCAAGACGGTCATGAAGGAGATGAAGAGTATGTTTGATAGCTTAAACAAGCTATGTTCCTAAGTGGATATGGTCGAGGGAGGAGTCTCCTCTCTCGTCCTGAGGTGAGAGAGTTGAAGAATTGAGCACTAAGAGAGAACCCTAACATGAGCTTGCTTGATGAAGCCATGGCTGCCCCACCTATAGCCTGAGGCCTTATTGATGATTTATTTGAGGGCCTGGGGGCAGATGATTAAGAAAACCTTGGGTATGATGGCAATGATGAGGCAAATGAGGCGGATAATGATGCTGGTGATGGGTAGCCACATCAGGAAGTTCATACCACCCTTTGTTCTCTATTTATACATTAGGAACAATGTAATTCTATAGTTGGGGGTGGGATGTATTTCTCTTTGTATTTGGTTTGTTATTTTTCATCTTTTTTTGCCTTTGTCGAGCTAAATTTCTTATGTTTTGATTGTTTCTAGTTCTAATTTTTTCTTAGTTAGTTGAATGCCCTTGCTGGGCTTTTGGTTGAATGAAATTCTGCTTTATGACATGTTAATGCCATTGTTGGGTCCATTTTAAATTGCCAAATATTTTGACCCAAGTCTTACTAATCTCCTTTAGTTCATAGTAGTTAGCAAATAAACTCCAAGGGTTTTTTTATACCACAATTCTTTCTCAAGGAGCTATTTCCCTTTCTTTTCTTTTATTGTTAAACCGAGTGGCATTTCCCAATGATAGAATGAGAGGTCACTTTCTTAAGGAAAAATGCTAAGTTTGGAGTCTTTTGTGTTGGTTGTTGCACTTTCTTTTGAGAGTTACCGCTAAAAATTTTTAAATGGCATTGAAAATGAATTTTGAAGAAAAACGGGCATTTGAATTTAAAGATTTAGCACTCTTTTGTTATGAGTTTCACATTCCTTGATGTGGTTGTATGAATTGCATGAACTCCTTGGAATATGATGCCTTTTGTGGTGAAGCTCTTAGTTTAATTTTAATGCATGAATAGTTGTCTAGAACTTGCCCTAAGTGTGACTCAAGGCACAATACTAGATGTAGCTGCACTTAGAACATGATTTTAAGCTTTCTATTGATAATCACTTCACCTATATGGCCTCCTTGAGCAATCATCCTTGCTAGCCAATGTTTAACCTTTAAACCTTTTCTTTGAGAACCTCATTACAAGCCTATTATCCTTTTGAAACCCTTTTTTTGTCCCCCATACTCCCTAATGCTAAGTGTGAAAAGAAGTGAAAAATTAGGGCTTGATGCCTAAAATTTTGGGGGATTGATAAGGGAGAAATGAGTTAAAAGCCTAAATTTTGGGATTTACAAAAGAAAATGGGAAAAGTATGGAAGCTCCAGCATGAGGTAGCACCAAAGTGTAAAGAAATGAATGATTTAAAAGAAAAAGAATGGTTGAATAGTGCTATCTCTTTCTTAGATGAGGCTAAAAGTTGAAACCAAGAAGATAAAAAAGTGGCTCTTATAAAAAACAACTATTGAAAATGTTGATCAAGGAGATATAAGGTGGAGTAATATCAATAGAAAAATGGAGTATGCAAAAGTGTTCACAAAAGGGCATTAAGGTGGTTCTAATCACTAGAACTAAAAATTCATCCTACCTTTACCCCTAGACTTCATTATAACCCCCAAGTCCTAATTGATTTCGAGTGTATCAACTCTACATTAATGGTGAGTTACTCGAAGGAAAAGACTATAGGTCAAGTTGCATGCATGATAATTTCTTTGTGATAGCTAGCGTATTTACCTTATTCTATAATTCCACTTGTGTGTGAATTTCTCAAAAGTTAAATGGGATTCTCTTTTGATGTGAGTGGCATCACTTCTTTAGGGAGCATGCTTGAATCTGTTCAAAGTAAAAGATGTGATTGAGACAAGAGTGCAGTAAGCTTAGAGGCAAGCTTTGAATGTGAACTTGTAATGATTTAAGATGCTATGTGAGCTTGTTTAGATAAACGAAACCCTTCTTTTGAATGAAAGAAACACTTACGAATCATGTTAATCGTTTTTGGTTACCTCTTGGAGCATGCGGAAAATTACTGAGTCTTTTCTTTTCATTGAGTCGGTGTGTGATTTTGGAGTTGTCTTAGTCTTAGTGGTCCTTGTGAGAAACCTAATCTGGTGTGAAATGCTTAATTAAATTGTTCAACTTTAAAGAAATGCCTTTCTTGAAGACAAGCAATGGTTCAAATTTATGGGTTTGATGAGTTGCTAATTTACCAACTCATTAGGCTTTTCAGCATGAGCTTTTTCTTGGTTTTCAACTCATTTAGGAAGATTTTACACCCTTTCTCTTTGGTTTGTTTAGGTATTTAACTTAAATAGGTAAAGTAGAAGAATTGGACAAAAAGCATAGAGCTTAGAGAAGAGAACCTGCGCTTCGCAGGAGAACTCCTGCAAAACACAGGTCAAATACAAAAGTGCACTGGTCTAAAGCTGAAAGAATACCTGCAAAACGCAGGAGCCTGTCAGGAGTTTGGAGCAGACCTGTGAGACACTTGCGCCTCACGGATGGGCACCTCTGAAACACAGGTGCGTCGCAAGTAAGACCATGCTGAAGAGGATAAAATGGTCCAAATATGACATAGAGACATTTTGGAAGCTGCTGAAGGCAAAATGGAAAGAAAATACGCAAGAAAAGAGGAGCAGACTTTACCTAACTGGAACACCTTTTGTAAGGAATAAATGTTTCATGTACAATACATTCCATATTGTATTGTTTTGAATTTCTTGAAAGATAAAAAGAGAGAGAGCTTTTCTTCATCTTCTTCTTCCTCCTTAAGGTAAAAACCTCCATTGAAGAACAACCTTGAGCTTGAAATATACTCTTATTAATGAATGATGTGGATTTATTTATGAATATAATCTCTTGTTGTTTATCCGTCAGTAGCTAAACATTTTGCTAGGGGTGTGTGGAAGATAGGGGCTAAATTGGATTGGGTGTTGTTAGTTTAATCATAGAATTACTTATTTAGCAAAAAACTGTTGTTTCTCCAAATTATAATTGAATTATCTAGAGTTGCAAATATGGGTTGTGTTTACTTATTCTATTGTCGCTCGAGAAACAGGAGCAGAATATGGGTAGAAAACAATGATGGGTATTTGGGTATTGATTGTGTGGGGTTGGGCTAGAGATAGCCAAAACCAATTGTCATATACCCATTAAAGAATTAAGGCTAGAGATAGCAAATTCTTGCCCAAGTTGTTGTGATTGATGTGTATGGAACCTTGGGTTTGAGAAAACCCGACGTAAAAGATACTCAATTAGTTGAGAAACCTAGAGTATTGCCTTGTCCACAACTATCTATGCTTGTAAGTAATGCTTTGAATTGGTAGCTAGCCCCAATCCTACTAATTCCCTGTCAATAACACACACCTAGTCATTACTCATATTGTTACTTCAACGTTGGTTGCCTTGTTGATTGGTTGTTAAGTTAAATTCTAATTGTGATCCTACTTTCCCCCAAACATTTACTTTTCTATTTTTAATGCAACTATGCAATTTAGTTCAATTCAATAGACAACTATTGTACATTGAATCGCTATTCCCTGTGGATTCAACCTTGACTCACGAGTTTGGTTATTATATTGCAATGATCATTCACACTTTACTCTAGTGAGGAGTGGATTAGGATGTCATCACATGAAGACATAATATTGCGAGTAATATAAAGCAAAGGAAGCAAGGAAGTCTTGGGGTTGAGTATTACTTGAGAAATTGAGAAAATCACCGAAAAAATTGAGAGGATTTGTGCAAAAGTGATGTAAAAATTTTGAGTAATGAACTTAAACCATCCATTATGCCGTTTAACTAGCCTTATTTTCTACTACAGTGGACCTATTCCTACTGCGGTGGAACCGCCGTAGCAGAAAATGGACTCGGTGCAGTGGATGGCTAAAATAGTAACAGTTTAAATTTCATCGAGGGACCCACATATTTTTATATACCCGCTAATGGAAGTTCAAACAAAAATCGAGAATGCCTAGGGCACATTGGCCATGGTTAAATATTGTAAGACCCGAAGGAGAGAATTGAAAGACCCGAAATCAGCTAGGTCAAGCCAACATATTCCAGCAACTAGGGGCGGCGAAGTACTAAGATTCCCCCCCACCCCCCAGTGATAATAACAGGAAATTGGATCAATAGAGGTGGCACTGGCAATGGATTTTTACTCATTATGGATAAGCATAGTTTGAAAAAAAAATCAGATTCGGCTCTAGAGCTTGGGGTGACTTCTCCTGGCTTGACTCTTTGAGCCAAAAATTAATATGGCACTATCAGTGTCATTGGATTTGTACTTTTATGGAGGTTACATACTCTAATAGATTAGATCATTCGAAAGTATTACGAAAGGGCAAATGTGTAATTTGATGCTTGATTCATTGTTAGAATAAATAGAGATTTTTGATTAATTGAGTAGTTATTAGGTATATAGTAAATGAATTTAAGGATAACGTGTAATAAAGGGGGGTCCCGTGAGGATTATTCCAAGGATTGAGAAACAAACACCGATAAGGCCCTGGTGCCGGCTAAAAGCACTGAAACTATGACCATTGTCAAGATCAACAGGGAGTAACTTGAAAAACCCTTGCCTATATCATAGTGTCGTTCAGGGAAAATGGATTTTTAATTGGTATCTGATGTAATTACCCGCTCAATTGGTATAACACTTTGATGACCTAAGCACAGGTGAAATTAAATTTTTGCAAGCTAGAATTAATTCCCCAAGAATTTTTACTATGGGATGAAAAATTTCAAATGGGCTAAGTCAAAATTAGGTGGGCCCAGGCCCAGGACTGTTGCGGTGGACTGTTTCTACTGTAGCAGCACCGATGCAGCCAAATTACCTTCACTGTAGCAGGCGACGCAGGCCATAATTTCGTAATACTGTCCCGGTTAGGATTTAAATACCTATTCTTTTAAGGGGGCTGAACAAAAACACGTAGAAAATATAAAGTAGGATTTTGAAATATGGAGGCTAGATAAAGCAAGACTTCACCCTCCATAGCTATAATTCTTTGCAAGAACTCAGAACTTGATGCAAGCACATAGTTGAAAATGTCTCGATGATAGCTTAGCACCCAGGTAGGCTATGGATTACTCACCTTCATGTTACACTTTGATTAGCGGATAAATATATGTGTGTGTATACTTGATGTAGCATTGATGAGTACGGGAGAAATTTGAGCTTATTACTATTGAATTATTTATAATTAGTAAGCGTCTGGAGGCGAAGAAAATAGGGAAGAAGTGGTGACATCCCCATGATATGAAATTCCGTATGTTATGATTTAAAGGGAGTATACTTTTGATAATAGGGTATTTGGGAGTGGGTTGATTTGATGTGCATTGGTCTTCGTATATTGCTGGTTGATGTGTATAACCTTTCCATTCTTTCTGAATTTTAACCCTGAATTAGTTAGCCATGAATTTTTAAGTATATAAGGTGGAAATTAAACATCAAGGGGTGGCTATATTCATTTATATGGCTTGAATCGTGACTCATGAATTGCGTGATAAAGTGAGCTAAGGGGCTAGTAAGTTCTCTTTCTTATATTTTCTCCTATAATTGCATGGTTCATGAAAATTTGATTGTCATTACATGAGGAAGAAGATAAGGTTGATTATAGAAATTAATCAATGTAGTTTATGTATAATGGGTGAGAGCTTGCGAAGAAACAATTCATAGGAAATCTTGGAGGAAAAACTGGTCGGAGTACTGCCTGAGCAATACCATTGCAGCGGTCTTCAGAACATTGTAGTGAGATTGTAGTGGCGGCAATGATGTCGTTGCAGTGGAGCCCAATCTCACTACCGGGCCAATTTGCACCTCATCATGGAAATTTCAAATATAAAATATATATTAATTAACTGGTTATGAAATGGCCTCGAACTAGGATTGTGCTACACATAGTGATATGTGATTCTTATTGTGTGATTTTTGTTGTTAATTGAACTATGATATGTGGTTCTTGAGATGATGAGTGAAGTCTGTGATAATTGAGTAAGCAGAAGAAGTGGTATGTAACATAGAAAGGAAATCATCGACATGTTGAGAATGAGAGGCCTATAGCTGAGATGAGGACCTGGATGAGAAGTTTAGTATGATCAAGCCAAGAGTAAGGGCTTGGATATGAGTGGCTCATTCCTGAGGTGAGCATCTGGGCGAGTAGTATGAGCGAGTACACATACAGGTATGAATAAATGATCATACAGCTAGGTGTACGGACATGATTATGTAGAAAGGTATGATGAAGGTCACAGCTGGGTGTACAGTACATAGATTTCTAGAGTCCCCTGCAGGTCATGACTGGAAGGGAAGACATAAGACATATGTGTATAGTGATGTGACAGAGGCATGTGCCCAGTATATCACCTATGTTACAATTGCGAGACAGAGATTATGGGGGTTTTGAATGATATACATACGGCTGCAATGGCAAGGATACACAGGTATACAAGTGTGATACGAGATATATCAACATGATTCAGGTACAATGCGAGAGGAATAGTTGAGATGTAATACGTGGTGATAGGGTATAGGTAGGATACTTCATGACATGATTATGGTGTGGAGATAGGTACGTCTATGTGCTTAAATTGTGGAGGACTTAATTTCATCGGTTTGGTTAGATGTTTTCTTTGTGTGTACGTACTTGAGCTATTTATGTGTACTGTGATTGAATGTTTGATCAAAGTGGTCTTGTGGGTGATAAATGGTAGAATGATGGGTTTAACAATGGCAGTGAATTATGGGGAGATTGCGGGTTTAACTTTATTGTTAATGTACTAAAATAAAAAGGGTCAGTTAATCATGTTAGTAAATAAATAGGATAATAAATAATAGATTTGTGCTTGGTTAATGATAGTGAAAGGGTAAATGAGTAGACGTGCTATAATATTTATATGCTGGAATAAAAGAGAACTGGGTCAGTGAACCCGGGCTACTACCTAGGGTAGCGCTACAGCGGGCAAATCGCTGGTGCAGCGGTCAAAGTACGCACTACAGTAGGGAGAGAGAGGAACATTGAAACTTAAGTCGATAGCTAGAGTTCAGGGTGGTTGCGTGAACATTGATGATTCATAAGAATAAATAATGTGGTCTGTAAACTTTTTGGTTATTAACGCAAGGTGGAATTGATGTTACATTTATTAAGTCAATTACATGTTAAATTATATGCCGTTATGTGAACTAACCATAGTCAGCAGGTGATGCCTATTGGTGCATGGTGTGTACTGATACTACCTTGCTACACTTTTTTTGGCGTAGGTTGTGGCATGTTTGAAGTTTTATAATTGACATGAAGTAATCAACATCAGCTTCCTTATTTTTCTTTGCACACAAAGTTGTGTCATTTTTATTTGTCAAGTATTCTATTAGAGCTCTTGTACTGTTCTAGGCTAGATCTTGTGGAGTCATGTCTTGGAAGAAAAGATTTGTTGTAATTATTAAAATGGTTTGTATTGTGCGAGTTAATGAGTATCTAATTTACTTTGAACGTTGTTTTAATAAAGGGGTTCTCCTATCAAGTCAAAGTCGATGTTGGTGCCCGCATGACTCGCCCTTTTGGAGTCATGACAGATAGTCAAAATCCATTTTCACAATCCATTAAAGGGATGAGGTTAGATATAGCTCAGCTCTTCCTAAGTTTTTGGTGCCTGATTTGTGTTGTAACCTTGGGGTTTGAGAAAACTCAAGGAAAATTCACCCAAGTGGTTGAGAAACATCAGGTGTAGCCTTAGCCATTACTATTCATGTTGTAATTGATGTTTGAGACTTGTCAATTATCCCCAATCCAATTGATGCCCTGTCAATAGTAATCCCTAGTTCATTCTCACCAATTGCAACAAAGTACTTGCTCAATCTAGTTTTATAAATTTGAATTTAATATTGTTTTCCCTTTTTCTCCCACTATTTACTTTATACATGCTGAACAGTGATGCATGCTAAATTGATCTAATTTACAACTCTTGGTTGATCTATCTAAATTCCTTGTGGATTTAACCTCGACACTCGTTGGTATTTTATTTTTGACAATCCCTGCTACCACCTCTCTCAATCGGGAGAGATTTATTGAGCGTTATAAGCTATAGCTGCATTTTGCAAGTCCTTGACTACAGTTCGTACATAAGGTGCATGTGCCCAACTTTTTCCAAGCATTTTGGACAATGTTAGTATGTTACTTGCGCTTTGCAAGTTGGGACCTGCATTTTGTAGGTCCAACGCATATGCCCACACTTTGCTTCTTTCAATTTTTTCAAGAATCCAACATCCTACAACCATAAAAACAACAAAAAGGTGAAGTAAAAAGGACTTTAAGAACACTTGGGTTGCCTCCAAGAAGCGTTAGTTTAATGTCGTGGAACGACGGTTTCACCTCATAATTTAACAATCATCTAGAGGTTTGACCTCCTCATAAGTGGCATCCACTTGCTCATTCCCATCATCAATCATGGCCACCACCTTGCTCTCATCTGGTGGTTTCATTGGATGGCATACATTGAATTTAACCTTGTTACGACCAACTCAGAATTTAATCTCTCCTAACTCGACATCCACTAGGGCATGCCTGTGGCCATAAATGGGTGCCCCAAGATAATAGGCACTTCAAGATCCACATCACAATCCAACACAATGAAGTCCACTGGAGGATAAATCTTTCCACTTTAACCAACATATCAAAAAGTATCCCTATGAGGTGCTTAATAGGTCGATCTGCCATGAGAAACCTCATAGTAGTAGGCTTGAGATTTCCCAATCCTAACTTTTAAAAGATCACGTGGGGCATCAAGATGATGCTGCCCCCAGGTCGCATAGAGCCTTATTAGACAAGTAAACTATGATGGTGCAAGAAATGGTAAACACTCTGGGATACTCACTTTTTACATCTCTTCTCTGCATTTTAGTTGTCATATGGTTGGAAGATGCATTTGGAGACCCCTCTATCTCCCTGGTGTTCCATGCCCGATTGGTTTTAGTCATTCGATCCAAGAGTGCCTTAGCATGTCCATAGGTCTGGTTCAAGATTGAACCACTAGCCAATTATTTTCCACAAACTTGTTGATGAATTAAGGGACTAATAAAAACTTTGAAGAAGTACCCCATCCAGGAGTCTAAAATCTGGGCAAATGGAAACATTCTTTTTTAAAATCAGCCACACCTTATGAATGGGTTCTCCAGGGAGTTATCGAAATTTCGTGATCTTGTCACGTAGTTGAAGCATTCAAGAGGATGGAAAGAATCTATCAAGGAATGCTTCAGTCAACTCGCTCCAAAATATGATGGACCCAAGAGACAACTCCTCCAACCATGTCATAGCTTCCCTGTCAAAGAGAACGGGAATAACCTCAAGTTGATTGATTCTTGGCTGATGTTAGCTATGCTGAATGGTTGACAAATTTCAATTAAGTTCCAAAAATGTCGATTAGCGTCGTCACTAGATAATCCACCAAATAGCCCTTTCATTTTCAAGAGATGTAATATGGTGCTTGTTATACGGAATACAACATTCCCTACCGTTTGTGGTAGGCGAATCGCACCAGCTGCATTTTGAGCCATGGGCTTATCTTCTACATTCATGAACCCCTCCATGCTACTAGCATCACTAGCATGGCTCATCTTTGCACTCCTAAGTGATCAACAAAGACACAAAACAAAGTAAAAGCAAAATAAGACGCAAAACAAATTTGAATTGATAAATAACAAATGACAATCACATATCAATCCCAGATAACGGCGCCATTTTTTCGATAACGCTCAATACAACTCTCCTTTCTAAAGGAGGTGGCTATGGTCGCTATCAAAAAAAAATTCAATGATTATCAGGATTGAATCCCACAGAGATTGAGAAGAGATGATCCAAAATCATAAATCAACTCAATCTCGCTACCATAATGTCTAAACAACATAATGTAAACATAGGAGGAAAAAGGAAGTAAGTATTGATATCAATTGTGAAAACAAAGTAGGGGAAAGCAACTTGTTGCAATTAATGAGAGAAACTAGAGGTATGCATTTGATGGGGCGTTGACTTGATAGGGGTTGATTGAAGTGACTTAGATTTGATAGCATGGATAACATTGATTATGGCTACACCCTATGTTTCTCAACCAAAAGGATATGTTTACCTTGGGTTTTCTCAAACCGCAAAGTCAATCAACAAACCAACAACCAAAACATGAGGAAGGGTTAAGTTATCTCTAGCCTTAACCCTTTAATGGAGTATGAATATGAATCTGGACTATCTCTAGCTCAAGCCCAAGCATCACATACCCAATTCCTCATTATTGAATCCTCAACCAAATCTCACTTTTCTTTTTCAAGCAAGATAAGAAATCTAAATTAATGCTTGCAACCATCAATTATTGAATTAATACTACAAGGAAATAATAGATTCATGCTTATTACTCAAATCTAAGAACAATTTCATCAATATCCAATCAAATCCAAATATCCATCATGTACACACACCCCTAGCAAGAAATTTAGCTACTCATAAGTAATGAGAGAGAAATTATACCCATAAAAAATTTCTCCATATTCATCATATTAAGTAATTAATTTCAAACTAAAGGTCTGCAACAATGGTGTTCTTGCCCACTGGGAATTGAAGAAGAAGTAATTGCACTCTACTTTCAATCTCTATCAACTTCTCTCTACAAAATCAATTGTAACCTAGTGTGTGAATGTATAATTGGGGGAAAATCTGCAAATTCCTTTTTGTGCAACTTTTCAAAATTTCCCTTGGAAAAATCATCTTCTCATGTTCATTTTCAAAATTTGTGTCACTTGCATGGTACCTGCGTTTCGTAGCTTTCCATCTGCGACTCACAGATCCTTCATCATATTGAGGCAATGGTTTTTGAAAGCCATCTGCGGTGGCTCCTGCATTTCGTAGATGCCAATTTGCAGCTCGAAGGTCTAGTTTAGCACATCCTCTAGTGTTATCTGCATGGCACCTGCCTTTCATAGGTGCCCATGTGTGATACGCAGGTCTCTTTTTCTTCTAGCAGATCGATTTTTACTCAATTCTTCCATTTTCTTTGTCTTAGTCAAATTCTTGTACAAAATAAGAGAAAAGGCATAAAACCTTCCTAAATTTGTGTGAAAACAAAGTAATAGCTCATGCTTAAAAGCCAAATGATTTGGCAAATTACCAAGTCATAATTCCCACAAAACAATTCATTAATAATAATTGAAAATTCTTATATAATTTCGTGAATTACCATAATAGAGATACGTTCAGGTAAATTAAAGAGGAAATATATAAAGTCATTCCCCCCCACACAAAAAATATCTAATATGCTGAAGAGGGTTCTTCGTCTATCTTTGTTCTCTTGGCCTTATCTAGTTCTAGCCAGATGAAATAACAGTTCATGGTATGAACCTAGTTGTGTTTTTTTCTCGAATCTCATGTTTTGAATGGATTCTACTTGTTCTTCCATATGTTTTTCCAAATTAACTAGACATTCTGTAGGAGTACTCAAATCCTGGGTGAGATGTCCTACGACCTATTGACATTCTCGCTCTCTCTCTTCCATTGTCCTTTGAAGTAGCCATAGTTGTATCTGGATTTTGGATTTTGTATTCTCCACTTGATCAGATGTGTATCTGGGCTTGGGGTAAGAGTTATTTGCAAGTCCTCTTTTAACTATGCTTTGTATGTTTCGTCAAACCCTGCTTCAAATTATTTTGAGCCATGTCATTGATCCCGCAATATCTTCGACCCTTCCATTTTCAAATGATAATTTGTTCATATGGAACTGTGTCGTCAATGTAGTACACTTTGAACTTGTCCATGTATTTTACCTGAGAGATGTTCTGTTTAGTCCCAAACTAGCTCAAGACTCTTATAGGGGCATATGGCTGAACAACTCTAATTCTAGCAAGTAGTAAGAACAGTATGTTTCTCCCATAGATGATATTATCTTCAGGGATGAGTTCTGATTATCCACTCGACATCCCTATTACACCCCAAAAATTTTTTGTGATTATTTAATATTTATATGCTTGGTTAACGGGAGTACGGGTTGTATATTGTTCATAGATGTCAAGGGAAATGTGTACGAATGAAAAAGCGAAGAGTATGTGGAGTTCATAAGTAAGGGTCAATTTTAAACAACATATCTCCCAATATATAATGAATTAGAAGCCCCACAACCTATCAAATTAAAGATATTTGAGTCTAGTTTTCAGAACATCAAATCACTCATCAATGGGAGTTTAGAGTAGAATTTTATAGGTGTTTTATGGTGGCACTATCGGGAAGTGACGTGGACACTACCCAAACACCTTTATATTTTAAGGTTTGGCTATGAGGTTCTTGATTACCCTCTGAAATCCTCCCAAATTTCCATCAAACAACTAAGGTAAACCAATATTAAGAAATCAAGAGGAATCCCTCAAGGAAACACCACCAAAACTCAAGCAAAAGTCCATGGAAATGAAGGAAACACTGTGGTGAAGTTGTTGCATCTTTGTAGCTCCATTTTGGCAGTGTTGTTGTGGTGACTTTGCTGCATTCTTGAATAATTTCTAAGATACATATAAGCTCCCTCATGGTAGCGATTAAATACAAGTATAAAAAGTAAGAATTCTACTACTAACCTTGCTTGAATTCTTGATTAAAAGACTAGAAGTTGGAGGTGTGTTTGGTGTGTTGGTGAAGTATTTTTGCTGCGTTTTGGACAGCAAGGTTGGTGCATTTTTGGATAAGAACTTGAGGTCAATTACTCCTATTTTTAACTAAGAACGAACCCCCAGCAAAAGGTAAGCATTTCTAGTATACAAACTTTCAAGAATCCTAGTTTGAAACTAGTAGTTGGGAGCCAAGTTTAGTTGCCATTTTTGGAGCGATTTTGCCAAAGGTTCCTTCTTGTTTTGAAGGTCGTTGTAGCTGTGTATTACTGGTAATATACTCCACTTTGATGGGAGTTGTTTAAAAATGAAGTTAGGTAATTTCCTACTCCCATTCTTTCCTTAAAAGTGTGTAGAACAAGTTGTAATATTGTGCTAAAATGTTGCTTTGTGTGTTGTTGTTGTGGCAGCTGTTGGTGTAATGTTTTGGTTGGCTATGATGGATTGAAACAGACTTGTCACTTGGTTACTAACTCAATTAATCTAAGGAGATAAGTGGTTGTTTTTGAAGGAAAGAAACGACATAAGAAAGCTTGTCGGAAAAAAAGGTATGTAAGGCGTCCTGTCCATCGTTCTTTTAAGCACGATTTTTGCATTGTGAATTGAATGAGCCAGAAACCTCTTTAAAAGTCATGAGGAAGTATGTTAAGCTTCATTTCAACTTTAAATTTTCATGTTTGATTGAGGTTAAATGTTAAGATTATGCCTAGCTGAAATGTGGTATTTTATGTGTGATATTGTATTGATTGTTGTCATAGTTGTACATCAAGTTGGAGACCCCTCAGCGTGTGCATTGTTCACTGGTCCTTTACATTATGTCATACATGTTATATTGATCACATGTGAGGTACTGGTCACCTAGTGAATTAGAAATTTAAGCTAAGACAACAATGTGAGAATAACGTATGCTTAAAATGAATGTTGAGTTTCTAAGGGTAAACGAGGGTGTCGATGCAGCGATTCTCTAGCATGGTCACATACCTTTATGTATATATGTTTTAGAGTTATAAGAGTCTAAAAGAGATTTCAAAACTCCTAACCCTTAAGCTACTGGTAAGTTCCCTGCTTAGCGAGTTTAAGTTAAGCAACAATGACACTAAGTATCTATAATTGAGTTTACGTTACTCTAAATCTAGTTCAAGTTGAGTTATGTTTTATAAGTTGTATTTAAATAATAATATGGAATCAAAATATTCTAAAATTTGGTCTAAGTATCCATAGTTGGTTCCAAGAACCCGTAAGTGTTCACGTTAACCTTTCAAGTCAAGTTATGTTTTATGTCCCCTCATGTGAGTTGCTAAGGTTATGATGTTATGTTGGTACTCTAAGTTGGACCCATTATTTGAGTCAGTTGCTTTCAAAGTTGAGACAGTTACTTTGCATTGTCCAATAGGTCCTCCGAGTTGGACCCGTTATCTGAGTCAGATATATATTGCATTTTTCAGCTGCCAGTCTTAGTATTAGTTTGCTCATTTGCATGATTTTCATTGTCTATCGCACGCCCTATCTGGTCTGAGTATCAGATGGCTTATTGTGTGATGTCGCACGCCCTCTCTGGTCTAAGTATCAGATGGCTGAATGTGCGAGGAAATATGTATGAAAATCCTGGTCCAAGTATCAAGTCGTTCGTATAAAGTCTTGGTCAAAGTATTACTTAGCCACCGAGTCGATTCTCATAAACTCTGGTCCTAGTATCGGAAGTGTTGGCATATGAGTCAGTTATGTTGTGTTCATGCATAAAATCTACATATAGGGTAGTCAGTTACGGAGTTACATATTATCTCTATACCTGTCACACCCCACCTTGGGGGGTATGACGGGCACCTGGTGCCTACTAGACTCTGGCTCTATTTCAAGAAACGAAACGGCTATATAACGGCTATAAATACAGCCCCCGGCGGATTAGTCCTATAGCCACCTACAATGCACAACGGCTAACCAGAACGATGACACTATAATCTGAAGCAACTGCTATTCACATTTGTGATCTACAAGGTCACTAACTATAACAAGAAGAAGGCCCCACGCGGCCATCATCAACAACTAAACACATATATACATGCACGGCCCCACACGACCGGTTCCACCACCACAGGAAACATCAGACTGCAAGCCTCTAGGAAATAATAATAAAATGGTAGGGACAGGGCCCCGACCTACCCAAACTGTAATAAAAAAGGAAATAGGAACAACCTCCAACTTTCTAGCTCCGGAGGATAGGAGCTGATAACTCTGCTGACTGGATCACGAGGGTTCGACTCCTCGTCTATGTGTACCTACAGGAAAGCAATGCAGCGCCCCCACGGGCGTCAGTACCACTGGTACCGAGTATGCAAAGCAAACTGAATACAACTGAATACAAATAACATAACTAGCAATTCTGAATAGCAGGAGATAACTGAATCTGTAAGAACTGATATGAACTGAAGCAGACTTTCTGTACTGTGATAGGGCAGGAGCGTACCTGTAGACGCGACAGCCTGCTGTCTATTAGCTAATATATAGGACATAAATGCATATATATATATAGCAAACAAGATTCAATAGCAACCACCATAAGTCGGATGGCGCCAAGCAAGCAAACAATCTATATACCCCTACCCGAGTCAAAACCAGCCAAAAATAAGTCACTCAACTCATCTGCTAACTACGAGCACCTCTGCCGACCCCCTAGGTGTCCAGCTCGAGCTATGGCCTCTGATATAAATAACTGTGTCTGGGTCCGGAGGACTCCTATACTGTATCTGTAACTGTAACTGTATCTGAATCTGTTCCCTGGCGCTTGCGCACAACAGGGTTGTCGGTACTGTAATGCTGATCAGCCTGATATAGGGAAAAGCTTCATCCTATCTTCATCCAAACTGGGTACGGCATGCCACTCCTTGAAGTGATGTAAACCCACCCGCTCAGTGGGTGACACAGTTACCAACCCAGGGGCGGCGAGGATGCTCAAAAGGGTGCCCTCACGACACAACCAAGTCTCAACAAACAATAAGCACATATATAGCAAGCATGTTTAAACTGAAAAATACTATCTAAATTCTGATTTCTTATTCTGATCTCTTTCTGTATTATACTGATTCTCACACTGCTTTATACTGAATCTGTGATCTTTATCTAGCTGCATGGCTAATCTGTAGCCAAGATACTATCTAACTGTATGGCTATATTGTAGCCAAGATATCATCTGTCTGTATGGTTAATCTGTAGCCAAGATACTATCTGACTGTCTGATTTTACTTTACTAATTCTTATTCTGAATATCTGTCATATTATTCTAGAAACATGCTTGTTAATCACATACTGGGCCATACTGAGTCGGAATGCTAACTTGCCATTTTGGCGCATGCTTTACTAACTTTCAGACTGAGTACGATATAACAACACAAACCAGATTTACTGAACTTGCACAATACTCAATATTCAACTCCAAGAATTCTACTACGGAGTTTACTGTGCTATACAAGGCTAAAACTACTAACTTGCTGAAGAAACTGGTTGTACATACCTTAACTTCGGTTTATCCGACTAACATACGAAGCTCGGTCAGTACTCCAACTATTTCTCCCAACTACATTTACATATATATCAATTAGAACTAAATACATTAATATCCTGGAGAAATTATCACTTTTGATATATATTTATCCCAAACTTCGACTTATCAGAAAACGGTCGAAAACTTGTTATTTCTCGATAGTCCAGAAGGGATAAATGGTCACTGCAAGGCTAGGAACACATTGATACTAATTTAAAGCAATTCTATTTACTTTACCTCGGTTGCACGACGTTTCGCCGGCCAAATTTCACGAAACCAACTCCGTACGATTGCTCTCTGCAGCTTTATACCTCGGTATCTAAGCCGAAACGGAGTTTAGACCGCGTTTTGTAGCGTAATCGGAAGGAAATATAATAGAAAGTCATGGGTTTTGCCTTAACTTGGCTATACCCTGTGTTTTTCTGGAAATTATTGTTATATTTTGATAAAAACCGACTTTCCCCCTTTTATTTTTTTATTTTTTCCTTAACCAACATGCAATTAGGCTATTTATTCATTTAAAATTTACGGGGTGTAACAATACCCTATTTTTTGAGGTATGTTTAGCTGCTATTTGCCATTGTTTATGTTGGTAGGTTCCAGATTATCAGGTTGTAGCTATTTCCTTTTCTGGTTTAGTTTATTTTTGGCATTGCTTTTTACAACTTTCAGTCTTACATACCAATGCATTTCTTTGTACTGACGTCCCTTCGCTTGGGGACCCTACAATCGTGCTGCAGGTACAAGTAGGAGCTCAGATCAATCATTTCAGTAGGAGCTTAGATTCAGTGCAGAGTTGGTATGCTCCCCTCTTTTAGGAGCCTATGTTTTGTTGGGTCATTCTGAGTTTTATTGTACGGATGGGTAAGCGGGGGCCCTGTCCCGTGCATTCAATACTATTTTACTCTTTTTGAGGCTTTTGTGGACTAGTTGTACAGTTGTTTAGTTTCAGTGTGTTTTGTGGCCTAACTGTCCTTCCACAATTTCTTTTAAGATATTATTGTGGCCATGCTGGCGTTATGTCTTTTCATGTTTGTTGAGATCTTCTTGGTCCATGTTTATGTATAAATGACTGTGAAAGGTGGCCCAGATGACCTAAGGATTACAGTTTAGATGCTATATAACCGGTTTCTCAATCTCTTCGGAATCGAATGTCAGTTGCGCCCTACCCTAGTTTTAGGGCGTAACATACTTGGTATCAGAGCGAAGTCCTGTCCTAGAGATTCCACAAAGATGTTTCTAATGGACTCTTGCTTATGGGTAAGTTCATCATACTTAGAATTAGGAGGCTATAGGGCATTTAGAAGTTGTTTCATTTCTTTTGCTAATAGTTCGTGCTATAGAGTGAGGTCATAAGTACTACGATATCTGAGTCATGTTATAGTTTCAGAGTATGCCTGTGATGACGAGGATGACTATACAGTTGATTGGAAGAGCCACAGAAGAGGGTACCATTCGGCCTCCAGTGGATCAACGGGATAGATTAGAGGCTCAGAGCGAGTTCCCTACCCCAGGTGTTACATTTCCCCTGCCCCAGCCAGAGTAGTGGCAGAGACCTCTAGCTACTCTAGCACAAACAGTAACTGAGGATGATAGAGTGGTAGAACCTCTCGCGCCTATGGCACCTCTGGTTGCTCTAGAAAGAGCAGGTCTTAAGGGAGTCATTCAGTTGATTGTTCATATTGCTGCTGGACAGGAGCAACTATTGGAGGCGATGGAGGGACACAGAGGTTAGGAAGCTGAGAGTTCTAGAGACCGCGAGTCCTTGAGTTTGAGCCCTCCAGTATTTACTAGATCAGACATGAGTTAGGATCCTCAGGAATTTATTGATCGAACCTACAAAGTGTTGATAATTCTAAAAATACACTCCTCATTTAGAGAGAATGTAGTGATCGTTGTATTAAAACAAATAACTCAATAGGTGTCGGGGTCAAATCCCACAAGGAATAGAGAATGATTTACACAAGAGTTGTTTACTGGATTGAATTGATTAGCATCCAAGAAATGAAAACACAAAAGTAAATTTTGGAGGAAGTGAATGCAATAATATTGTGAACTCTAAAATCAGGTAAGCAAGAGAGCAAGATGACCAAAATCGAGAACAATAATGAGCAGAGGCTAGATGTATGATATTGATGGGATATCAATCAAATCGGGATTTTCTAGAAAATTAAATTATTACTAATATGTATAAATAACATTGAAAAAATATGGAGCCCGATATTTTTCAACCACTTTGGCATCTTATCCTCAAGTCCTTTTGAACCTCAAGGTGCAATTCAACTATTCTAATATAGTTTGAGTTAGGGGCTGAGCTATTTCTAGCCATCAACCTCTAAAGGGATTATGACCATGGGTTTTGGCTATTTCTAGCTCAACCCCCCCATAATACAAATTCCAATCCACTATTAAGTTCTCTCCCATTACTTAATTCTTCTTTTGCAAGCCAGAATCAACTAACAAAATAATATCCATATTTGCAACTATGAGCAATCACTATAATTTGAGGAGCATTCAATAGATTTACACTAATTAAGTAATAACAAGACAAATCTAGAAATACCCAATCAATTCAAACATCCATCATCAACACGTCTAACTATAGTTTAGCTACTCATAATTGAGAAACACAAGAGCATATTTATCAATAAACTCAACAATTTCATCATTAAGAGTAAGCACAACCAAGCTTAAATTATCTCTACAATGGTGGTCATACCTTTCTGAAGAAGATGAAGATGAAAAAGTAATATTCAATTATTTCTTCACTTCTCAAATGGAGTTCTCTCTCTCTCAAAATTAATGGAAATATTCAATAATTTCTTCAGAGTACTTTTTCTAGAATATATACAAAAGTAGGTCATAACATTCTCCGCTTTTTCAGGGTAGTACGTTTTTTCCCTTTTCAGGAATCTTTCACTTGCGAGTCACCGGTAGTTCATCGGCGTCTATCTACGGGTCGCCGATTGGTTGAGGCTAGTGTCCAGTGAAGTCCAGGTTAGTTTGGCATTTGGTACCGGCGGTTCACTAAATACGATTCTATGAGCCACCAGTTGCATTTGTTCTTTACTCTGGTGGATACATACGGGTCACCCGGCTTTTCGCTGGTGTCCTCCGGTGGAGGCCTAGTTTCCACCTGAATTTCCTCCTTTTCACTCAATTTCATGCTCCTTCTCTTCAAGTTATGTACCGGCAACATCCAAAGGAAAAAGAGCATAAAATCCAACTAAAAGACTTGAAAACTAAGCTAAAGCTCATGCTTAAGAGCCTAATGAGTTGGTAAATTACCAGTTCATCAAACCCCTAAACTTGAACCATTGCTTGTCCTCAAGTAATGCAATTCTTATCAGTTAAGCAAATGGAATAGCATGTCACTCCACAAGAGTCTATGCACCAATGACCACTTAATCTATGACAACCCAAAAATGCTCATCAACACACAAAAAAGGAGAAGCAATTCCCCCTAAAATGTGGAAAAGTTTCAAGAGGCAACCACAAATCATAGGCATGATTCACAACTGCTTTCATTTTGCTAAAAACAAGGGCATATTTATCCAATCAAATACATATAGCATCTCAAATCATAATCGCTTTGAGATGCTACAATCACTCCACAAGTTTGCCTTCGAGCTCACATTGCTCATGCTTCAATCACACCTTTACCTCAATGCAAGTATGTCCTCAAAAGGGAGTGATGCCACTCACTACAAGAGAGAATCCCCTTTCTTTATTATAAATCATTGCACACATATGGGATTATAGAAGAAGATGATCACACTCACTCTCACAAAAGAAATCTCTATGCACACAACTTGATATATAGGCTTGCCCTTCGTGTAATTTGCCACTAATGTAGAATAACTACACTCAAAATCAATTACGACTTACATGTCATGATGAAGGGTAAGGGTAATGGTAGGACAAACGTTTTATCTCTCGTAACTAGAACCTCCCTAATGCCTTTATGTGAACACTTTTTGCCTCCCCATCCAACTCTTGAGATCACTTCACCTTATTCCTCCTTTTTCATCCATCTTCATATTTTATTTCTCAAAGTCCTTCTTGTATCTCTTTTGGCTCTCATATTAATCCCTGTCTCAGCAAGAGGTATCACCATTTCACTATTCTTTTTCTCTTTTGGTAATTCAAGGTTTCTCAACCTATCCTTTCGTTCCTTTTGATCACAATTTGGTTCTACCTCACATTTAGGCTCATTACATTTCCCTTTTTTTTAAACCCTCAAATATAGGCCTTTTGCCTCTTTCTCATTGATTTCCTTATCTCTCCCTATGTCTTGGGCTTCAAGCTCCCACTTTTTTCCTTCATTCATCACTAGCAATTAGGGTGGATGGGTGTAAAGAAGAGGGTTACAAAAAGGGACATTGTCTTGTAATGTGGCTTCCAAGAATAAATAGTCCATAGGCTCAATATCGGCTAGCAAGGGAAGACATTTTCAGAGGTCATTTTGGGTTAAATGACTAATCAAACAAAATCCTAATATCATGTTCTAAGTGCATTTACATCTAGGATTTCACCTTGAGTCACACTTAGGGAAAGTTATTGACAAACATAGATGCATGAGATTCATTCAAATATCCTTACCACACAAGGCATCACACCCAAAGATTTCGCACAAGTCATTATTATCACAAGATTGTGATTCAAGACATGAGAGCATACAAATCCAAAAGACAAATAGATAATATGCAATGTATGACAAGAGAATGCGAAATTTCCCATTTCAAATGCCCATTTCCCTTTTTTTTCATGCCACACAACAAATTTTAGTGGTACCTCTCAAAAACAGTTCCACAAAAGACTCAAAGAAAGACATGGCATTTTTCCTTAAGACAGTTGCCTCACAATCTATCGTTGGGAAGTGTCAATCCGGTTCAACAATAAAAAGAAAAGAAAAATAAAAATGCTCCTTGAAAAGAGAACCGTCATATGAAGAAAACCCTTGGAGTTTAGTTATTATCTACTATTTACAAAGGTGACAATCAAAATTTGGATCACAATGTAATATTTGGAAATTAAAGAAAGGACCCATTCATGCACTAACAACCTTTCATTTCATTTCATTTTTAGCCCGACAAAGGCTTCCAACCCATCAATTAACAATCCTGGCAAGGGCGCTAAAAATTCATCAAAGACATGCCCGACAAGGGCACAAAATTCATCAAAAACTACAACACTCAACCCGCCCCCAACTAAAAAATTTACATTGTCCCTAATGTATGCATGAAAATTAAAAAGAGGAAAGGACTTCCTGTTGTGGTGACTCCTCATCATCCTCATCATCATCACCATCAGCGACTGCTTCATCTCCAACTTGGCAAACATCATCCACGTCATCCTCATCATCACCTAAGCCTTCGAACAAATCGTTGGTAGGGCCTCAAGCTGGGGAAAGGGCAGCAATAACTGTATCAAGAGAACTCATGTCAGGTGCTTCTATAGATATTCGACTCTTTCAAACCTGAACCTCCACTAGGAGAAAGGTGACAACTCCCTCCACCACATCTACACGAGAATACATCTTGCTAAAGTTGTCCCTGATCGACTTCAACTCCTTCTTGACTGTTTTCATGATAAGGTCAGGGACGCTCTTAGCTAGTCGTTGGAGTTGGTTTTCATGTGAGTGGGTCATTTCTGTAAGCTTCTGAAGACCACTGGGTGTGAGGAGGTGGGAGGAGGTAAGGAGACTTGAACTGATGCATCTCCAGAAGCCTGACTCGATGCCTCAAGATGTGGCATGTTGAGATTGGGGACAATGGGGGCCAACTCTAACCCATGGGTGAAGGGCTCATCTGGAACCTCAAATCCTTGCTTTCGTTGCCTCTTGTTCTTGGGAGCATCATCATCCCTTTTGTTAGCAATGGAGATCACACCGGAGGCAGAGCTAGGAGTCTCATCCAGGAAAAGAGGTACTCCCGCTCTCAAGTAGAGCTGCAAAATAAGCACAGCGTATGGCATTGAAGTTACGACTTGCCCAGCCTTTCTCCTCATTTGATTGGCCACTATCTTTCCAAAGTTGATGGGGACCCCTATCATAATGCAATAAATAAGGATGGTTTCTTCCAAATTCACCCGCTTTTCATTTTTGGGTGGCATGATTCGACCACAAATGAAGTTGAGCCACAACTTGTCCTCGAAGCGTAGATCATTGCAAGATATCTCACCACCCATAGATTCCCATAGTGGTGTGCCAGTGGAAATGACGGGATCAATGACACTGAATTAGTCCTCTTTATTTATGAGGCAAACCGAATAATCTGTGCCCTCATCAATTTTGTCCTCCCAAAACAGAGAGTTTATGGCTGCTGGTGTGATGTTGACCTTAACACCTCTCACCAACACTGAAGGTAGGCAGGGAAAGTCCTCAACTTTGCCTCTTTGTTTCATGTTCTCCTGCCTGGCTTGGTAAGAAGCGTAGAACTCAGGTACCAAGCTCCTGTAGAAATCTGGGAGAAGGTTGGCGAAGACATGCCACGAGCGATTTGTGAACTGAGAGTGATGTTGGGGAACGCCCCTCAGCCCCCCAAAATCAAAGCCTTTCTCCACAGTGATGGAGTGACCCCTTCATGTGGCGCACACAAAAGATCATAGCCTCTTTTGTATTGGCGGTGAATGGGGTAGCTTTGGCTTTCCCTTTGCCTTTTGCTTTTGATGTTGCACTGGCTTTTCCCTTGCTTGGGTCCCTAGATGAAGTCATAATTATACAAAATTGATGTTAGTTCCATTGAACAATATTTCTTTTTATGTTTTTCTAATGATAAAATAAACAAACAATGACTACTCTACAGATTGGATAAGAAACAAGAGAAGGGATCATCATGAAAAAGCTGGCAGCACCGGCGGAACTTTGAGCCGTAGGAGGTGACCCGCGAAATGATGATGAACCGTCAGTTCTTGGCAGATCATAGGAAAATTGAACTTTTGAGAGGCAACTCACCAGTGAGCCACTAGACGTGATTCGCGAAGCGCGGATGAATGCAGAGTCAAGGAAGTGGCCTAAAACTAATTTTTCCTAAACTAGTGTTCCTTTGCCATATCGTTGGACCTGAGCGACGATTAGTCAATGGTCTTCGTCCCTATTGCCTCAAAATACAATCCAACATCTTACTCTCAAATGCACTTACTCATACCATATATAAGCTTTAGCTACACAAGAAAAAGAAACAAAATGACAATTTGCCCTTAAGAACGACGTCATTCGATCTATCATTGGGCAAATCGGGTCCTTTGTAGCCCTTGGAGCTACTCAGACTTCACCCTAAACTCAAGTATTTAACACATCATGAGAATCTCCATCTTTACAACAGCAATAACCTCCCCAGTACCCATTTAAGCATTAGACCCCCACCCCCAATAATTTCATATCATATCAACAACAACATTCATCATATATATCCACAATAATAGAAATTTGGGGGAAATGGGCAGTAAAAAGAAGGGAGAGACATGATAATATTAAAGTTCATATGCAACAAGAACTAGAGATTGCAACAATACAATTGTTTTAGAAACACTTTATCAAAGCACAAGACTGAGAGTAGATAAGAAATTTGAAATCTTGAACTTACTCAACAATGGTGGAAAGCTTGTATTGCTAGCAGAGAGTAGGAATGAGTGAGAATGAGGGAAAGTAAATGGTTTGTAAGGGTTCTTATAGGTGAAGGAAGAGGAATGAGATTGGTTGAGAAGAAGGTTGAGATTAATGGTGATGTAATTAAAAGGGATTGCGAAAGTGGAGTGTTGGAAAATGTAAAGTTGAGTGTTGGAAGATGGAGAGGTGTATGGGGAAAAGGTTAAAAGGTGGGAAAAAGGGGATTTGAAAGAATAAAAAGGTGATATATCCAGTTAGGGAGGTTTAAAAGAAATTTGGGTTGGGTCGGTAAATGGGTTGGTCAAGATTTGTAAACAAAGCATGTACCTGTATCCGTGCCTCACCACTAACCTGTCTATGGTACCCAGTTGTCTATTTAGTCTCCAGCGGTCATGGATTAGAATTTGCACTCCATCAGTGGCCCACTCTTTGTGCTTCATATCCCAGGTACTCTGCATGGAACCAGCGTACAGTCAGTAATTCACGGACTTGTTTCGGTGTTTTGCCGGTGCATTGCCGGTGCTCTCTTTGTGTTCTTAGGTCTCTGCCTCTCTCACTTATTGCAGCGGCAATTTGCATATTCGGAATGGCGGTTCGCCCGTTTAGCATGGTGCCTGCCCTATTTTATGTTCTTCTTCCTTGCTTCATATCCACTTATTCCTATAAAATAAAAACAACAAAACATCAAAATTCTCAAAATAGAACACTTGGGTTGCCTCCCAAGGAGCGCCTTAGTTAACATCATGATGTATTTCTTATTATTATTCCATCTTTCGGTGGATCATCATCCGACTCATCGTCTTCCATATTAACTCCTCCATTTTCACTTTCATCATTCAACACTCCAATCACCTTACATTCATCTGGAGTTTCAATGCTTTGGCATACTTTGAAGGTAACCTCTTCACCTCGTACATGGAACATGAGCTCACCTAGCTGTACATCTACCAAGGCTCTACTTGTAGTGAGCAATGGTCACCCTACGATGATTGGTATTTCCATATCTATCTCACAATCTAGAACCACAAAGTTAGCTAGTTGAATAAACTTATCTACCCTCACCAATACATCCTCTAAAACACCCACCAATTTCTTGATCGAGCGATCAACTATTAACAATCTCATCGAGGTAGGTTTGGTGTTTCCAAGCCCCAACATCTTGAAGATTATGAGGGGAATCAAATTTATACTTGCCCCCTGTTCACAAAGGGCTTTCTTGAACACACACAACCCTATGGTGCAAGGGATTGTGAAGGCTCCCGGATCCTTCCATTTAGGGGAAAGGTTGCTCATCAACATGGAGCTGCAATGATGTGTCACCTCTCCAGTGCCTACATACACTACCTTCTTCTTCCATATCGGCTGTTTCATAAACTTCGCTATATGGGCATTTAGAGTAAGGCATCCACTAGTGGTATATTTATGGATATTTTGCTGAACATATCTATAAACATGCTAAATTGATCATCCTTTTTCTTTTTGGTTTACTTCTATGGATAAGGAGGTGGAACTCTTGGTTCTTGTTATTTCTCACTTGAGGCCTTCATTCCTGCATCTCCTTCCTCATCATTTGACGGAGTCTCCTCAACATCTCCTTCACCTTGATCATCTATATTGTCACAGCCATGTGCTGCTTGTTGGCACCTCATCTGATTCTTTCACATCACTTGCCATTGGGGAAACAACATCCTTGGGATTAACACCCACATCTCTCAGCCTATTGCCACTCCTAGTGACAATAGCCGTGCACTAATTATCCTTTTTGGGATTTGGCATTGTATCCCTAGGGAGTGTTCCATTCATCAGGGGGTTTATTTAAGAATATAAGTGGTTCATTTAGGCTTCTAAATTCTTGATAGAAGCTGAGCATGAAATTACTATTTAGGCAAGGTTAGACACCTCCCCTTTAAGTTCTTTGACTCTACTATCCGTAGATTCAACTTTCTTGAGAACTCTTCTCAACATTTCCTCAATTTTGAGTTCCCTACATTAGTAACACCTAGTTGGGATTGGGCATTCTCAGCTTTAGGAGGGAGAACATACGAATTTGTGCTTCTATGATAGTGATCCCCCTTACGGTTTTGCTCTCTATTACCCCATCTCTCATTCCAATCAGGTCACCCTTGTGCGTCATGATTCATCCAATTAGGTCACCCTTAGGCATTAAGGGCCTTGATTAGTCTCTTGGTACCAGGGTCGAGAACCCCCCCCTAATTGATTTGCCATATATTGGCACTCCTCCTCGTATCTTGGTGGTGAAGACTCTCCCTCGAAATGCATTGGACCTTCCATTCCCACAGCATTTACACCTTTAGGCATAGCTCCCATCACATGCTTAGTCATTAACTCCAGCTGAGTCATCATTTTGGCAAGATTTTCATCTCGCTCTTCCTCTTTCTTTCTTATTTCAACTGTTAGCAAACTAGAGCAGCATCATGTGGAGATACAGTCGTCTCCCTTGTATGTCATGCCCTATTCGTCTTTGTCATCCTATCCAAAAGGGCTTTAGCTAGATCATACGTTTGGTCCATGATTGAGCCTCCATCTAGGTTATTGGCTACTGATTTATTGATGGAGTTTTGAGCTTGATAAAAACTTTTGAAGTAACACTCCATCGGGAAGACCATGGTTAGGACAAAGAGACACCTTCTTCTTAAACCTCAGCCATGCTTCATGCAAAGGCTCACCCAGCTCTTGCCTAAAGTTTGTAATGCCATCCCCCAGCTGCAACATCCTTGAAGGAGGGAAATATCAGTCCAAAAGTTCTTCTATCAACTCTTGCCCCGAGGTGATGCATCCCAGAGGCAACTCTTCTAACCACATAGTTGCTTCTCCCATTAAGGAGAATGGGAAGAGCCTCAAGCTGATAAACTCTTGGCTTATATTAGTTATATTAAAAAGTTGGAAAATCTCAAGGAAGTTCCTTAAATAACGATTTGCATCCTCACTCAGTTTACCCCCAGAGATCCTTTTCATCTGTAAGAGGTGCTAAATCATACTAGTGATGTGAAACACCACATTCCCCCGTTGTAGCTAGAAGGCGAATGGCCCCTGCGACCTAAGGTATGATGGGGTTATCCTCTTCATGTTCCATGTTTCCTTCCACCAAACTATCTCCTGCTTGCAAATGTTGGCTCATATGAATACAATCTGGATGACCAACTGCAAGAACAAAGTTAAAACAAATAAGATGCTTAGTCAATTAAAATTAACAAACAAATCAAGGACATGCCGCTATTCCTCGACAATGGTGCCATTTTTTATCATTCTCAAAATATACTCCTCATTTAGACAAAATGTAGCGAACTTTGCATCAAGCCAAATAACTATAATACCCCAAAAACCCTAATATTAGAACCGTGAGTTAAAACAGAGAAATTTTTGCATCAGGTCACAGGATGAGTCATCCAGTGACCCGTCAGGAACAGCACGAGTCGTTAAGTGACTCGTGCGGAGAGGCTGGGACTTGCTTGAAAATTTCATATTGGGGTGACAACGGATGTGGCCACGAGTCGTGGTCAGCCCCACGATCCGTTAGGTCACCCGTGGTCAAAGGAGGTTAAAGGATGAAGGAAATTTCGATAGTGTACCTAATGATTAGTCACCATGAGTCATGGTCATTGCCACGATTTGTCGAGTGGGTAATGGTCAACTGTTGGTTAAAGGCTGAATATTTTTGGTAGTGTTAGTAAAGGGTCATCCCCACATTTCACTGGGTACACCACGACTCATGGTGTCCCTTATGGTAACCCTAAGCAGATTTTTGGCCGTGAAGGTGATGACTGGTGACCACAGGTCGTGGTCACTGGTAACGATCCGTCTAGTCCCTCATTTGGACTAGAAGTATGTTTTTCCTGAAAATTTAGTAAGGGCTTTTCCGTAATTCTTAAGTTCTTAAGGCCTAAATTACGTCATTTTAAGCTCAGAATAGACTATTTTAAGAACGATTAAGTCATTCTAAGCCTATCCTAATTCCTGCATACAAGTTTAGAAGTTTGAGGGGTGATCAAGCCTTGTTCTACAAATCTCTTCCTCAATTCTCTTTGGGCAATCAAGGAAGTGGTGAATTCAGGTCTCTTTAAGTATGTAAGGCTATGAATGGGTGCAATAGTCCACACCCATGCCCAATTCCCTCTCAATTCATGATGTTCTAATTGATGATTCCATGGGGTTTTTACCCAATGCGTGAATTTCTAAGTATCAATCATGGGTATGATCTAAGCATGTTTGAAATGATTAATTATGATTAATGGGCAGATTTTACAATCTTTTAAATTATAAATTATATTTTCAAGTTTTTTAAACTATGATGTCCATCAATGAAAGTCCATGAAAGTTGAGATCTATGAAGTATGTGTACTAGAATGATGAGATGTTTATCAAGAAAGTATGATTTTGAAATACACATGTTTATGTTCATGTTTTCAAAGTGAATCGAGTTGATTTCAAGCATGTTAAGTAATGAGAAAGTCCATATGATCAAGTATGTTTTTATGATTTCATGAATTATCTTACAACATGGTTTTGTAGTCGAGACTCCCAATTATGTTAAGCTTTTGGTATGGTTTGAGCCAAGGCTCCTCATGATATGATTTCATATTTATGCATGTATGTTATTATTCAACTTTATCACTAGACGATGGTTAGCTTCGTTGAAAAATGATGGAGAGCATATGCATGTTTTTGGGAATAGTGTCTAGCATCGAGTAGGCTAAGGGTCAGCAACCCTATGCCCCATAACTATACACCAACATAGGTATATTCAGATTATTGGGACCTCCCTTATGAGCTTCCCCTTCCCCCAAGGGGCATTCAGCTTGATATCGATATCATGGTAGCTTTCTTATCCCTGGCAAAGCTTTGGTCGGCTCCGGCCACTTGACTTTGATAGTCAGACAATGTAAGCTCTATCGTGGTAATGTCGCTTATATGATGAGTCTCCTATTGTTCCTCATGATTTCAGTTATGCATGTTCATCACTCATGATCTTATGTTTTCAACATGTTTGACCCAATGTTCAATTTTACTTATGATTATTAGTTGTAAGTTTTGGGTCGTTCGATTCAGTCATGATGTTCAGTTATGTTCAGATCATGATTTCAAAAATAGCATGCAAGCCCTATTCTCAGAATCTTATCTTGATTATGTTTTAATTTATACATGATTAATGATTTTACTTACTTAGCGGTTTTACTTGCGTTGCACACTCGGTACATTTCACGTACTAACTGCATACTCTATGTTGTATCATTTTATGATATAGGTTCTGATATCCAGACTCAGTCCCGCCACTAGTCAGACTTCCAGAGTTTGCACTTCTCAGTCTCAGTTGGTGAGTACTCATCTTGAGAGGGCCCTTCTTATCAGTTGTACTTTGTCTTTTCAGTTTTCATACTGTAGTGAGTTAGTTGGGGTCTTGTCTATCAACTCATCAGTATTAGAGGCTTTTTCGGACATAGTTTTTATTCAGCTTTAGAATTATGTACGAATTTTGATGTTGTGTTATGTTTAGAGTTCCGCTATGCTATTCATGTTGATCTTCCGCTTATCTACGATTTAGTTAGATATATGTTCATGTCATGGGTCGACTTGGAGCCTCTCAGGGATTCTTGTCCCATGTCCCATTTCTTAGCACCCAGCTTCAGTGGTGAATCCTCATCTCCCGAGGACCATTTGTTATCAGTTATCTTTGTATTTTCAGTTTGAGACTTAGAGTTTTAGTTGGGGTCTTGTTCCATCAACTCATCAGAATTAGAGGCTTTTCAGATATAGTGTATAATATGCTTCCGATTCGTGTATGTATTTTAAATGCTATGCAATGTTCATACATTCGCTATGGTTACTATGTCAATCTTCCACTTTTATTGATTAAGTTAGATGTATGTTCATGCCATGAGTCGATTTAGAGTCTCTCGGGGCTCCTTGTCCCGTGTCTCGATCTGGGCCTATGTTCGAGTCGTGACACTAACTCATGCTATATGCGTTTGTAGAATCATACCTCCCTGCAGAGTTAATGGAAGGAGAAATGAAAATGGAAATGGCCATGAGAATGGCAATGGAGACGGGCAGCAGTAGGCCCCACCGGCCCACAAGGAGCATATACCCGAGCCGATTGCCAACGTAGAGTTCAGGGTAGCTATTCAGATGTTAGCCCAAGCCTTGACCGCCCAGGTCAATTAGTAGGTGATAGAGCATGTCCCTTACAATGCTAATTCAGCAGTGGTAAGAGTTAGGGATCTTCTAAGGATGCACCCTCCCGAGTTCCTTAGATCGAAGGTGGACGAGTATCCACATGAGTTTACGAGTAGATTCTGAAGATCACCTAGATTATGGGGGTGACTAGGAAAGGAGTTCACTGATATAGATTCATACCAATTGAAGGGGTTGTCACATATTTGGTTTAAGCAATGGAAGGATAGTAGGGAAGTTGGAGCAAGCCCTAACAGTTGGGATGAGTTTCATGCTGCTTTTCTAGATCGGTTCTTCCCTAGGGAGATGAGGGAGATCAAAGTAGAAAAGTTTGTGAATCTAAACCAAGGGAAAATGATATTTTAGGAGTATTCCATAGAGTTTAGTCGCTTGTCCAAGTATGCACCTGAGATGGTGTAAAACTAGAGAGCTCGAGTGAATCGGTTCGTGCATAGCAAAATAGACTATTTGGTTAGGGATTGCTGGACCGTGATGCTCCTTCAGGACATTGACTTTTCTCAGATAGTCCTTTACGCCTAGAAGATGGAGGCGCTATAGATGAGTGAGCGGGATATAGAGGCTAAGAGGGCCAGGACTTATAGTTTCAAATTCTTCCAGCAGAGACCTAGTGGGCACCATCAGCAGTCAAACCAGACATCTTCACCCCTAGTACCTTCGGCTATGTATGTGCCATCGAGGTATAGGCGTGATCTGAGGCGACGAGCATTAGGCTCGAGGGGCCAGAGTAGAAGAACTATAGAGACCAGCCCTCTAGAGTGCAGCAGATGTGGCCAGAGACACACAGGTTAGTGTTTGGTGGGTACAGGTGCTTGCTTAGTGTACAGGAAGCCTATACACATGCTTAAGGATTGGCCAGCAGCCAGACAGGGTCATGATAGGGGTCAAGGACGGACCTCCAGTTTAGCGGGTCCACCAACATCCCAAGCTTAGCAAGGGGCATCTACTTTTACAGGCGGCGGACAACACCAAAATAGATTTTATGCCCTAAAATCCCGTCAAGAGCAAGAGGTCTCCCTAAATATAGTCATTGGTATGTTATGAGTATTCCACCTTGATGTTTATGCATTGTTAGATCAAGGGGATACTTTTCTTTTTTTATGCCCTATATTCCTAGTAGTTTCGGAGTTAGTCCCAAAATCTTATTAGAACCCTTCTCATTATCTACTCCAGTTGGTGATTCACTTATAGCTAGACAGGTGTATAGAAATTGCCCTATCGCAGTCCTTCAAAAAGTAACCTCAGCAGATTTAGTAGAGTTATCCATGGCCAATTTTGATGTTATCCTCAACAAAGATTGGTTATTTGCATGCTATGCTTCAGTAAATTGTAGAACCCGTGCAGTAGAGTTTAGATTTCTAGGTGAACCAGTCTTAGAGTGGAAGGGTAGTTAAGCTGTACCTGTAGGTCGTTTCATTTCCTACCTTAAGGCCAGAAAGATGATATCTAAGGGTTGCATGTACCATCTAGTTGGGGTTAAGGATGCTACGTCCGATACCCCGACTATCCAGTCAGTTCCAGTAGTATGGGAGTATCCAAAAGTGTTCCCACATGATCTACCGGGAAATCCTCCCGAGAGGGAAATCGATTTTGATATTGATCTTCTTCCCAATACGTAGCCTATATCTATTCCTCCTTATAGAATGGCCCCACCCTAGATAAAGGAGTTGAAGGAATAGTTGAAAGACCTTTTAGACAAGGGATTCATCAGACCTAGCAAATCCCCATGGGGTGCACCAGTTCTCTTTGTTGCAAGAAGGATGGTTCTCTTCATATGTGCATTGATTATCGACAGTTGAACAAAGTTACGATCAAGAACAAGTATCCTCTCCCTAGGATCAATGATTTGTTTGACCAGCTCAGGGTGCCAAGTGCTTTTTGAAGATAGACCTCAGATCAAGATATAATCAGCTCAGAGTTAGAGAGTGATATTCCAAAGACATCCTTCAAGACTCGATATGGTCACTACAAGTTTGTAGTTATGTATTTTGGACTAAAAAATGCTCCTACAGATTTTATTGATTTGATGAACAAGGTGTTCAAGCAATACTTGGATATATTCGTGATTGTGGTCATAGATGACTTACTCGCGGAGCAAAGAGGAGCACGGCGCTCATTTGAGGGTGGTGCTACAGACTCTTAAGGATCATCAATTATATGCTAAATTGAGTAAAAGCAAGTTTTGGTGAACTCAGTGCCATTTTTGGGCCATGTGGTGTCAAGTGAGGATGTACAAGTGGACTCTCAGAAGATAGAAGCGGTGCAGAATTGGCCTAGTCCAGTGAGTCCTTTGGATATCAAGAGTTTCTTTGGTTTAGCTGGTTACTATTGGAGGTTTATTGAGGGGTTTTCATCATTGCAGCACTGTTGACCAAATTGGACTAGAAGAAAGTAAAGTTTCAATGGTTGGAGGCTTATGAGAGGAGCTTCCAAGAGTTAAAGACTCGACTCACCTCAGCACCGGTGTTAATCCTACTCGAGAGTACCGATTGGTTTGTAGTATATTGTGATGCTTCGAGGATCGGCCTTGGTTGTGTATTGATGCAGCATGGTAAGTTTATAGCATATGCTTCAAGGCAGATGAAAGTCGATGAAAAGAACTACCAGAATTATGATCTTGAATTGGCGGCAATAGTATTTGCCTTGATGTTTTGGAGAAACTATTTGTACAGGGTCCATGTAGATGTGTTTACGGACCACAAAAGCCTACAATATGTGTTTACACAGAAGGATCTAAATCTATGTAAAAGAAGGTGGTTAGAGTTACTCAAGGATTATGATATGAGTATTCTTTACCATCCGGGCAAGGCTTATGTCGTAGCAGACGCTCTTAGTAGGCTTTTTATGGAGAGTGTGTCCCATGTAGATGAGGGAGGGAAGGAGCTAGTGAATGATATGCATCGGCTTGCACAGTTGGGAGTTCATTTGGTTGACTCGACCAATAGTGGTGTTATTGTACAAAATGGCTTAGAATCATCCTTGGTGACCGATGTTAAGGCTAGGCAAGACGAGGATCCTATTTTGGTGAAGTTAAAGAAAGTCTTTCAGAATTAGATGGTAGAGGTGTCCATTTAGAATCATAAGGTAGAGGTCTTCTCCGAAGGGGGAGATGGTGTGCTTCAATATTAGGGTCGGTTGTATGTTCCAGATGTTAATGATTTAAGAGATCGAATGTTTCACGAGGATCATGGTTCCATATATTCCATACATCTAGGTGCCACTAAGATGTACTATGACCTACGAAAAATCTATTGGTGGAATGGCATGAAGAAGGACATAGCAGAATTTGTAGTTAAGTGCCCGAATTGTCAACAGGTGAAAGTGGAGCATCAAACATCGGGAGGTGTGCTTCAAGACATTAGTATTCCTACTTGGAAGTGGGAGGAAATCAACGTGGACTTCATCACAGGATTGTCTCGCACTCGTCGACAGTATGACTCCATTTGGGTGGTTGTGGATGGGTTGACCAAAGCAGCTCATTTCCTACCGGTAAAACTGTTGATACGGTGGAGGATTATGCTAAATTATACATTCGTGAGCTAGTTCGGTTGCAAGGAGTGCCCTTTTCCATAATATCAGATAGAGGTACTCAGTTTATCTCCTAGTTTTGGAGATCGTTTCAAAAGGAACTTGGTACTCAGGTCAAGCTTAGCACAATATTTCATCCACAAACAGATGTTCAGGCCGAGCAGACAATTCAGACTCTTGAGGAAATGTTCAGAGTGTGTGTGATTGACTTCAAGGATAGTTGGGATGATCATTTACCTCTCATTGAGTTTGCGTATGAAAATAGATATCATTCCAACATTCATGTTATACCCCGTAGAATTCCCGGCACCTAAATGACCTATTCGCACGTTGGTTAAGCATATTCGAAGGCCATACGTGCTGGAGAAAGGCCCGGGAAAAGATCGGACGAGAAACCTATCGAATCATCGCGGAAGGAGTCGAGGCAGAGCCCCTCCGCGATGGCAACGTGTCACGGAGGTGAGGCCTCCACGTTGGCTCAGTGACACGTTGGCCTTGTCCAGGCCCAAGTATATAAAGCCCCACTTCGGTTTATTTTAGAATTAAATCATATAAACTTCAGAAAACAGAGAGCAAACGCAGGAGAAGGAAAAAGGAACGAAGAGATAATATAATTTTCGTCCGATTACGCTGCTAAATGTTGTCCAAACTCAAATTAACCTCAGATACCGAGGTATTTAGCAGCAGAGAGCATTCCTACGGATTTAGTTTCGTGAAATACGGCCGACGAATCATCGAGCTACCGAGCTAAGGAATGTGGAATTGCTCTAAATTAGTGTCTATGTGTTCCTAGCTGTGAAGTGAATATTTCTCCCTTCTGGACCGCTGGAAAATAGCGAGTTTTCGACCGTCTTTCGATAAGCCTAAGTTTAGGCTATAAACTATATCGAAAGTGACGTTACTCTTTACAATAAAGTTGTATTTAGTATTGATTGACATGTTTATAAATGCAGTTGGGAGAAAATAGTTGAAGTACCGGCCGAGCGTCGTCCGACAGATGGATAGTTCGAGGATAAGGTATGTAAAGTTAGTTTCCTCAGCAAGTTAGTAATCTTGGTACAGTACAGTAATTGAAAGGCCGATAGAATATTCAGAAGCCATGTTGACGTTTATTATGAATGCTGGTACGATACTAGAAACGTTATGTTATGTTCAGCGCGAGACTTGCTAGCACGATATAAATTTTAATACAAGTATTAGAGACTGCACAACATGCTCAGTATGTGATATAATGAGGAATGTTAGGGTATTATTGTATTCAGTTAAAGCCCAGTAAAGCAATGTAATATCTGTAAGACATCTCAGAGATAGAACGACAAGTTAAAATGAAGCTAGAAAGCATATTAGAACTAGTAAATCATGTTACTATAGAAACTCAGTATACAACATGATTTTCAGCAGAAATACTATATCCTGTTCAGTATTAGCCCCAGAACAGTCTGGCAGAAGATTATATTCATATATATATATATATTTACCAGCCTCAGCATGTATTAAATACGTACAGATTACTATTACTAGTTCAGTATGTAATATATACGATACTTTACCCTTATTAGCCTCAGCATGTGAGATATGCAGATAGTATTACTAGTTGAGACCGTTGTATTGTTTGGGGTTGGACTACCTAGCATCCATGACTGCCCCAGGGTTGATACCTGTATTGACTCGTCTGCCAGAGGACGAGGATACATCACTCTACGGAGTGGCATGCCGTCCCACAGGGGAAGAATATGGGATGCCAGTTTTCCCCATATTATGCCTTGGTCGGCTTTTACACACCCCTGTCGAGCGGATACGCCCGGGTGTTGACTTAGGAGTCCTCCGGACTCAGATGCAGTTATAGTCAGGGGCTCAGCGAACCCAAGTGCATACCCAGGGGACCGGCAAGATGCTTACAGGGTTTATAGGAGATGGGATGACCGGGGTAGGGGTGTAGATTCTGTGCTGGTTGTACCTCCCGGCTTATGGGGGCCGGGTAAGGTTTGTGTATGCTATGTTATGCTATGCCATGTTATGATAGATACGAGTAGATCAGCAGTAGAACGATACGTCTCCAAGTATGACTCCTACTCCTTCCAGTATAATTAAGAAAAGGTATGACTTATATTATCAGACAGTTAATCAATTTCTCTCTACTTCAGTCTCATCAGTTATATTATTGTTTTCAAATATTTCTTTCAGTTATTGCTTTACATACTCAGTACCAGCGGTACTGACGCCCGGTGGGGCGCTGCATTACTTGCCTGCAGGTACTCATAGACGAGCAGGCGATACCACGTGATTCCTGTCAGCGATTGAGTATTCAGCTCCTGTCATCCGGAGACTGAATTCCAGAGGTGTATTTCATTTTCTTTTATAGTAATACGGGTAGGTCGGGGCCCTGTCTTGATCATTTCTATTGCTATTCCTAGAGGCTTGCAGTCTGTATATATTTCCCTGTGGTCAGATGAGCCGGTCGTGTGAGGCCGTGCAGTTGTTTAGCTGTTAGTACTTCTGTTTCTTTCATGTTGGCCGTGTGAGGGCCATAGCTTGACAATAGTGGTGACCTTGCCGGTCACGTAGCTTTCTAATATTCTATGATTAAGTTACAGATAACTAGATAGCATGATGGCCTTGTCGGCCCGCATAGGTTTCCCTATATCGGCATGTTTCTGGTCAGCTGTTAGTGCAGGTACAGGAGGCTATAGGCCAATGGGCCGGAGGCTATGTTTACAGCCGTTATATAGCCCTTTGTTTCCAGAAATGTGAGTTAGAGCCAGCCAGGCACCAGATGTGCCCAGGCTTAGCAGTCCAGCAGTTCAAGTCTTAGTAGGGCACCAGGTGCCAGTCATACTCCCCAAGGCGGGGTGTGACAAACTTGGTATCAGAGCCAGGTCGTGTCCCAGGGAGTCTGCAATCCGTTCTAAGTAGAGTCTTGCCTATGGATGTCTTGTGCACCACATACTATAGGCAGGAGGCTGTGAGGCATGATAGGATGGTTACCCTTCCTTCTCAGTCAGTCATGCTTTAGAACGGTACAATATAGGGTTGAGTCCCTAAAAACTTACCGTATTCTTTGATTACAGATACAAAGGGAGATCAGCATTACCCTATTACAGGCAGAAGATCAGATATAGCAACAGAAGAAGGCATCAGCCAGTTACATGATAACTACGGTAGCAGGAGGAGGTACCCGAGACCTCCCAGCATGATACCTTTATCGGTACTATCCCCAGTATACGTTGATAATGTCAGAATAGGAAGTCAGGAGTGTAATGTGCATATGAGTTGATTTATTTATTAGCTATATGAGATCTGATTAAGATTACAGACAAGGTCAGACCACGAGGTAAGTATAAGAAAGAGAGGGAAATGCAGGAATCCCAAACACATCTTTTCGGATATGGTACAGTTAAATGTTTTTATTTGTTGCAATGAGAAAAGGGTTATTCCTACCTCTTGATTTTGATGCCTGCATAGTAAAGGGGCATAAGACTTGAGATGGGGTTGCCAAATCAAGCAGTAAGTAAAGATGGGCTGATTGATCCTAGTAAGTATTAGAAAGTATAAAGAGCCCCTATGATTACGTAAGTTGTGCAGACCCTTATGACAACAAGCCAGTAAAGAAAGTAAGATTGTTAGCTTACCCGAAACAGGGGTAAAAGACTTGTTAGTAATAAATGCTTAGTAATAGTCAAATTTGAGTCAGAAAAAGGCTAAGTCCGCCATATACGCTAATAGACAGTAAGATATACCTGTAAGATTATAGATATGATTCAGTTGTGATATCGAAAGGGTGAGAGGTCATGTGAATCAGATAGGTCTGATTGCAAGTCAGGGGAACTATGAACTGATACTTGACCAGTAATCTTATTAATAATGAAAAGCAGGTACCTTGAACCCCAGAGTTTAGCTTAAGCAGGATGAGGGGAAGAAGCAGGAGTGTAAGATGTTGTGGGGAAATTAGGATTACCCCCGGATTGATAGAATATCATATTAAGGATTAAGCCTCGGGCTGACAGTAAGATTGCGGTTCAGAATACCGCAGTATGTCCGCTATGGAAAAGTTAAGAAGTTACCGATACAACAATTCTAATCTAGTGTAGCCTAGAGATAAGGCCTAGCAGGCAGTCATGGGCTCTCAATATATTCCTAGTAAGGCTACAAGATTTGAACGTCGACCCCACATCGCAAGAGTGGCAGAATTTCAAACAGCAGACAATAACTAAAGTGTTTATGTTTGTTACTTTCACAATGGGGCGACAATACAATGAAATGATAAGTCAGGGTAGGAGATATTATTAGGCCGTAGAAGCGGTGTATCATGTACGGGATGAGACTCAGCAGAGCATGTCAGAGATTATGTATTACCGCAGAATTCAGTACATATCGTACGTAGCTATTGATATATATATATATATATATACAGGTAATAGATATGCTGTGAGTAGCCGCCTATAAGGGGTACAATCACAGATGCTGATTAGTAATAGAAAGCATGTACAAATTGCATTGCAGGACCCCCCCCCCCCCCTTGCCAAAAAAAAAGGGGAGAAGAAAGAAAGAAAAGGAGAGAAGAAAGGAGAAAGAAAAGGAGAAGGGAAAGGACAGATTAAATGTGAATTACGTATGAAGTCATAGAAACTATCTCAGTTCTTAGTTATTAAGTTAATAGACTTACGTGTTGTTGCCAGATCTAGGCTCTAGGAGCTTACCAGAGTTAATGACCTAAACCAGATGGCTAGATGATAAGGGCGCAGTTAGGCGGTCTACCGACCAGCTGGTGCCTGCATTAGCAGGGAAGCATCCCTGAAGATCGGTAATATTAGTGCATATGCTAGAACCAGGATTAGAGGCCGAATAGGCAAATTTCAGAGATTAGCAATACCAGAATTGTTCTAGTATGTTAAGTGGTCGTACGTCATTTTCCCAGCCTTGTAGGTGAGAGTCGGCCTTAGTCAACCTAGCATTTATTATGTGGAACACCCCATAAGACAGCCGGCCATCCCAGTCAGAATACCCGTGGGTACCCCAAGGAAGGGTCCACATCAGTAGTCAGCGACAGACTAGTACTTCAGCTGGTTCACGTAAGATATTTAGATACAGAGCCCTAGCAAAAGGTCAGTATTTACAGAATAGCTCATAAGACTGAGAATTCCCCAGAATAGCAGTATAAATCCAAGTGGATACACACAAGGCGTAAGAAATTGATAGTACCCTGCTAGCACAGTGTTTACTAAGACCAGGCGATCAGTAGACTCCCCGTGAAGACCCAGAGATTGATCGCCTGGGAGTAAGTTTGATTAAGCCCAGCCTTACAGTGGTTCAAGTAAAATAACAAAGAAATTAGATGTCCACAAGTCTGCAGTCATGCATGAACTATAAGTACTCAAGTAGAACAGTTAGAGCATTGTTAGACTACTGCCACATTCGGGTCATTCAACCCGACTATTCAGTTATTTAAGGTTATGCAGCCAGATCATTAGAGGTCATGGTCAATATCAGGATCCTCTGATCAGATAAAGGCACAAGGTGCACAGACGGTCGTTCAGGTTATCCCAGCAACAAGTAGCCTTAGCATACGGCCAGAAGGCCAGATAAGCTCTAGCTATACCGGTAGATTACTTGTCAGATTCTCTGGCATAATAAACCAGTATGACTGTTAGCTATATGCCAATTCTTTGTAAATGTTAATTTTGGTTGAGTTTAGTAGCCTTTTTGGTCACATTGTGTCGGAGGCTGGTGTACAGATAGATATACAGAAAATCGAAATAGTGAAGACATAGCCTAGACCTACCACTCCGATCGAAGTACGCAATCCCTGCGGTTAGCCGGGTACTGCAGAGGGTTTGTGGAAGGATTTTACACCTTAGTAGCACCTCTGACTAAATTGACACAGAAGGCAGCAAAGTTCCAGTAGACTGAGGCGTGTGAGCAGAACTTCCAAGAGTTAAAAGCCAGGTTAACATCATCTCCAGTGTTAGTATCGCCAAGGGATACAGAGGGTTGATGCAGCATGATAAAGTAATAGTTTATGCTTTCAGGCAGTTGAAGAAACATGAAAAGAATTATCTTACCCATGACCTGGAGTTAGCTGCAGTAGTTTATGCCTTAAAGAGTGAAAATTTTGTATCACCCAGGAAGGGCTAATATGGTAGCAGATGCCCTTAGCCGTAAATCTATGGGGAGTTGGCATACTTGAAGCCTGAACAGCGAGAATAGACCCGAGAATTACACTAGTTAGTCGATTTAGCCGTTCACATAGCAGAAATAAAGGATAACAGAGCGATAATACAGAATGTCGCAGTGTTGTCGTTAGTGGTGGAAGTAAAGGAACGGCAGTATAGAGACCCTAGCCAGGTTCAACTTGAACACAAGGTTCAGTAAGGAGAGGTGACATATTCTCAGATAACCGGGGATGAAGTGTTACGATATAAAGGCCGCATTTGTGTTCCAGATATTTTGGGGGCATCGCCAGCAGCTTATGAGCGAGGCGCATTACGCCTGCTATTCTCTCCACCCAGGTACGACAAAAATGTACCATGACATCAAAGGGAACTACTGGTGGCCAGATATGAAAATAGGAATTGCTGAATTTGTAGCCCAGTGTCCTAACTGCCAACAGGCAAAAGCAGAATATCAAAAACCAGGCGGGTTGACTCAGGACATAGTTGTGCCTCTCTGGAAATGGGAAGCGGTGAATATGGATTTTGTGGCAGGATTACTCCGTGCCAGACACAGACATGACTCTATATGGGTAATAGTTGACAGATTGACTAAATCAGCTCATTCCTTGCCAGTTAGAACTACTTTCTCGGCTGGAGATTACGCGGAGTTGTATATCCGAGAGATAGTCAGATTGCATGTAGTGCCAGTATCCGTTATTTCAGACAGAGGAGCGCAGTTCATGGCTAGGTTTTGGAAATTGTTCTAGAAGGGGCTGGGGACGTATATTAATCTAAGCACAGCTTCCCACCCTCAGACAGACGGACAGGCTGAGCGCACTATCCAGACGCTCGAGGACATGCTGCGAGCGTGTGTGCTAGACTATGGTGGTAGGTGAGACGAGCATTTGCCGCTGATAGAATTTGCTTATAATAATAGCTATCATTCAGCCATCCAGATGGCACCTTTTGAGGCATTATATGAGTGGAAATGCAGATCGCGGAACGGTGTTTGAAATCCGAGAGTCAGTGTTGGTTGGCCCATACATTGTTCAGCAGTCAAAGGAAAAGGTAAAGCTTATCCGAAGAATGCTTACTGACTGCACAGAGCTGCCAGAAATCACATGCAGATGTGCGGCGCAGAAAATTGGAGTTTGATGTGCATGACTGGGTATTTCTGAAGTATCCCCAATGAAAGAGGTAATAAGGTCCGGCAAGAAAGATAAGCTCAGCCCGAGGTTTGTTGGGCCTTATCAGATTCGTCGAAGGACAGGCCGATTAGCGTATGAGTTGAATTTTCCTCCGGAATTAGAATCCGTTCATCCGATCTTTCATGTATCTATGCTAAGGAAATGCATAGGAAACCCGTCCAGAACAGTCTCAGTCCAGAATATCCAGGTTACAAAAAAACTAGCCTATGAAGAGGTTCCAATAACTATCTTAAACAGACAGATTCGCAGGTTGAGGACTAAAGATGTTGCGTCTGTCAAAGTATTGTGGCATAACAAGAACCGTGAGGAAATGACGTGGGAAGCTAAATAAGAGATGAAAGCTAGGTACCCTCACCTATTTCAGGCCTAGTCAGGCGACAGGTATGTCCGTATTGTTACTTATGCAGTACCTTATAGTGATGTGTGTGAATGAGAAAGATTGATATTTAGTTATCCAGTGGATCTTAAAATATTGCGTGCAGTACCTGTATTGGACTTTTCTGCATTTCAGGTTTTTGCTATAGTCCATATTACAGGGGAAACTCTGCCAAAAGTTTTCTAGAAAGTAAGTTAAGTAGTCCTCCAGATAGCAGTGTACATTCGAGGACGAATGTTCTTAAGGGGGGAGAATGTTATACCCCGTAGAATTCCCGGCACCTAAATGACCTATTCGCACGTTGGTTAAGCATATTCGAAGGCCATACATGCTGGAGAAAGGCCCGGGAAAAGATCGGACGAGAAACCTGTCGAACCATCACGGAAGGAGCCGAGGTAGAGCCCCTCCGCGATGGCAGCGTGTCACGGAGGTGAGGCCTCCGCATTGGCTCCGTGACACGTTGGCCTTGTCTAGGCCCAAGTATATAAAGCCCCACTTCGGTTTATTTTAGAATTAAATCATATAAACTTCAGAAAACAGAGAGTAAACGCAGGAGAAGGAAAAAGGAACGAAGAGATAATATAATTTTCGTTTGATTACGCTGCTAAACATTGTCCAAACTCAAATTAACCTCAGATACCGAGCTATTTAGCAGCAGAGAGCATTCCTACGGATTTAGTTTCGTGAAATACGGCCGACGAATCGTCGAGCTACCGAGCTAAGGTAAGTGGAATTGCTCTAAATTAGTGTCTATGTGTTCCTAGCTGTGAAGTGAATATTTCTCCCTTCTGGACCGCTGGAAAATAGTGAGTTTTCGACCGTCTTTCGATAAGCCTAAGTTTAGGCTATAAACTATATCGAAAGTGACGTTGCTCTTTACAATAAAGTTGTATTTAGTATTGATTGACATGTTTATGAATGCAGTTGGGAGAAAATAGTTAAAGTACCGGCCGAGCGTCGTCCGACAGATGGATAGTTCGAGGATAAGGTATGTAAAGTTAGTTTCCTCAGCAAGTTAGTAATCTTGGTACAGTACAGTAATTTAAAGGCCGGTAGAATATTCAGAAGCCATGTTGACGTTTATTATGAATGATTGTAAGATACTAGAAACATTATGTTATGTTCAGCGCGAGACTTTCTAGCATGATAGAAATTTTAATACAAGTATTAGAGACTGCACAGCATGCTCAGTATGTGATATAATACGGAATGTTAGGGTATTATTGTATTCAGTTAAAGCCCAGTAAAGCAATGTAATATCTGTAAGACATCTTAGAGATAGAACGACAAGTTAAAATGAAGCTAGAAAGCATATTAGAACTAGTAAATCATGTTACTATAGAAACTCAGTATATAGCATGATTTTCAGCATAAATACTATATCCTGTTCAGTATTAGCCCCAGAACAGTCTGGCAGAAGATTATATTCATATATATATATATTTACCATCCTCAACATGTATTAAATACGTACAGATTACTATTACTAGTTCAGTATGTAATATATACGATACTTTACCCTTATTAGCCTCAGCATGTGAGATATGCAGATAGTATTACTAGTTAAGACCGTTGTATTGTTTGGGGTTGGACTACCTAGCATCCATGACCGCCCCAGGGTTGATAGCTGTATCGACTCGTCCACCAGAGGACGAGGATACGTCACTCTACGGAGTGGCATGCCGTCCCACAGGGGACGAAGATGGGATGCCAGGTTTCCCCATATTATGCGTTGGTCGACTTTTACACACCCCTGTCGAGCGGATTCGCCCGGGTGTTGATTCAGGAGTCCTCCGGACTCAGATGCAGTTATAGTCAGGGGCTCAGCGAGCCCAAGTGCATACCTAGGGGACCAGCAGGATGCTTACAGGGTTTATAGGAGATGGGATGACCGGGGTAGGGGTGTAGATTCTGTGCTGGTTGTACCTCCCGACTTATGGGGGCCGGGTAAGGTTTGTGTATGCTATGTTATGCTATGCCATGTTATGATAGATACGAGTAGATCAGCAGTAGAACGATACGTATCCAAGTATGACTCCTACTCCTTCCAGTATAATTAAGAAAAGGTATGACTTATACTATCAGACAGTTAATCTATTTCTCTCTACTTCAGTCTCATCAGTTATATTATTGTTTTCAAATATTTCTTTCAGTTATTGCTTTACATACTCAGTACCAGCGGTACTGACGCCCGGTGGGGCGCTGCATTACTTGCCTACAGGTACTCATAGACGAGCAGGCGATACCACGTGATTCCTGTCAGCGATTGAGTATTCAGCTCCTGTCATCCGGAGACTGAATTCTAGAGGTGTATTTCATTTTCTTTTATAGTAACACGGGTAGGTCGGGGCCCTGTCCCGATCATTTATATTGCTATTCCTAGAGGCTTGCAGTCTGTATATATTTCCCTGTGGTCAGATGATCCGGTCGTGTGAGGTCGTGCAGTTGTTTAGCTGTTAGTACTTCTGTTTCTTTCATGTTGGCCGTGTGGGGCCATAGTAGTGGTGACCTTGCCAGTCACGTAGCTTTCTAATATTCTATGATTAAGCTACAGATAACTATACAGCATGGTGGCCTTGTCGGCCTGCATAGGTTTCCCTATATCGGCGTGTTTTTGGTCAGCTGTTAGTGCAGGTACAGGAGGCTATAGGCCAATGGGCCGGAGGCTGTGTTTACAGCCGTTATATAGCCCTTTGTTTCCAGAAATGTGAGTTAGAGCCAGCCAGGCACCAGATGTGCCCAGGCTTAGCGGTCCAGCAGTTCAAGTCTTAGTAGGGCACCAGGTGCCAGTCATACCCCCCAAGGCGGGGTGTGACAATTCAGATGGCTCTATTTGAGGCATTCTATAGGCAGAGATGTAGATTGCCTATTGGTTGGTTTGAAGTCGGTGTAGCCGCGGTGATAGGTCCATATTCAGTCCATGAGGCCATTGAGAAAGTTCAGCTTATAAGGGACAGGTTGAAAATAGCCCAGAGTTGCCAAAAGTCCTATGTGTATGTGAGAAGGAGGGAGCTTGAGTTCAAAGTTGATGATTGAGTGTTTCTGAAGGTATCACCCATGAAGGGAGTGATGAGATTTGGAAAGAAAGGGAAACTTAGTCTCCATTATGTCGGTCCACACCGAATTATGAAATGGTTTGGCAAGGTAGCATATTAGTTTGAGTTTCCCTCAGAATTAGCTTCAGTTCATCTATTTCCATGTATCTCTCTTAAAAAAGTGCTTGGGTGACCCGGCTCTAGTTGTTTCGGTGGAGAGAGTAGGTGTGAAGGATAGCCTTAGTTATGAGGAGGTTCCGATAAAAATACTGGATTGTCAGGTTTGTAAGCTAAGAAACAAATAAGTGGCTTCAGTCAAGGTTTTATGGAGGAATCAGCATGTTGAGAGAGCTACTTAGGAAGCCGAAGAAGATATGATGGCTAAATACCCGCATCTATTCCCTTCTAGCTCAGTTTCAGCTTGAGGTATCACTTTCCTCCTTAATAATCTATTCAGTTTCATGTTCAGCTCATGTATCCCAGTTTCTGTATATCAATGAACATAAGTGTGATTCAGGAATTTAGTTCAGTCATGTAGTTCAAATTAGAGTCAGTCACTCCGTCAGTTTTTAGTATGTATGTTCAGTATTTTAGTATGATGATTGCATTTCTCTACTTTTTAGTATGTTTTTCCACATTCGAGGATGAATGTTCCCAAGGGGGAGATATTGTAATACCCCGAAAACCCTAAGATTAGACTTTGGAGTTGAAATGGAGAAAATAGAAATTTCTACATTAGGTCACAGGACGAGTCATCGAGTAACCCGTCAGGAACACCATGAGTCGTTAAGTGACTCATGGGGAGAGGCTGGGGCTTGGTTGAAAATTTCAAGTTGCGGTTACCATGGGTGTGACCACAAGTCGTGGTCAGCCCCACGATCCGTTAGGCCACATGTGGTCAAAGGAGGTTGAAGGATAAAGGAAATTTCGACAGTGTACCTAACGACTAGTCACCACAAGTCATGGTTAATGCCATGATTCATTGAGTGGGTCGTGGTCAACAGTTGGTAAAAGGTTGAATGTTTTTGGCAATGTTAGTAATGGGTCGTCTCCACGATTCATCGGATACACCACAAGTCGTGGTGTCCCTCGTCGTAACCCTCAACAGATTTTTGGCAGTGAAGGTGATGAAAGGTGACTACGAGTCGTGGTCACTGGTAATGATCCGCACAGTCCCTCATTGGGACAGGCATTATGTTTTTCCCTAGAAATTCAGTAAGGGATTTTTAATAATTTCTAAGTTCCTCAGGCCTACAATATGTCGTATTAAGCTTAAAATAGAGTGTTTTAAGAAGGTTTAAGTCACTCTAAGCCTATCCTAATTCCTGCATGCAAGTTTAGAAGTTTGAGAGGTGATCCATTCTAGTTCTAAAAATCTCTACCTCAAATCTTTTTGGGCAATCAAGAAAGTGGTGAATTCAGGTCTCTTCAGGTGTGTAAGGCTATGAATGGGTGCAATAGTCCACACCCATGCCCAATTCCCTCTCAATTCATGATGTTCTAATTGGTAATTTCATGGGGGTTTTACCCAATGCATGAATTCCTAAGTATCAATCATGGGTATGATTTAAGCATGTTTTAAATGATGAATTATGATTAATGGGCAGATTTTACAATGTCTTAAATTATAAATTATATTCTCAAGTTTTTTAAACTATGACCCAATCCATGAAAGTCCATGAAAGTTGAGATCTATGAAGTATGTGTACAAGCATGATGAGATGTTTATGAAGAAAGTATGATTTCGAAATACACATGTTTATGTTCATGTTTTCAAAGTGAATCAAGTTGATTTCAAGCATGTTAAGTACTGGGAAAGTCCATATGATCAAGTATGTTTTTATGATTTCATGAATTATCTTACAACATGGTTTTGTAGTCGAGACTCCCAATTATGTTAAGCTTTTGGTATGGTTTGAGCCAAGGCTCCTCATGATATGATATCATATTTATGCATGTATGTTATTATTCAGCTTCATCAGTAGACGATGATCAACTTCATTGAAGCATATGCATGTTTTGGGAGTAGTGTCTAACACTGAGTTGGCTAAGGGTCAGTCAACCCTATGCCTCAGAACTACGCGCCAAAGTAGGTATGTTCAGATTATTGGTACCTCCCTTGTGAGCTTTCCCTACCCCCAAGGGGCCTTCAGCTACATATCGATATCATGGTAGTGTCCTTAGCCCTAGGTAAGCTTTGGACAACTCATCCCACTTGAGTGTGATAGTCGGGACCAGATAAGCTCTATCATGGTAATGTCGGTTATATGATGAGTCTCCATTGTTCCTCGTGATTTCAGCTATGCATGTTCATCAGTCATGATATTATATTTTCAACAGGTTTGACCAATGTTCAATTTTACTTATTATCATTTTTCAGCTTTGGGTCATTGCTATTCAGTTATGATGTTAACTTATGTTCAGATCATAATTTCAGAAAATAGCATGCAAGCCCTACTCTAAGAATCTTATCTTGATTATATTTTAATTTATGCATGATTCTTGATTTTACTTACTTAGCGGTTTTACTTATCTTGCATACTCGGTACATTCCACATACTAACTGCATACTCTATGTTGTATCATTTCATGATATAGGCTCCATTATCTAGACCTAATCTCACCGCTAGTCAGACTTACGGAGTTAGCACTTCTCAATCTCAGTTTGTGAGTCCTCATTTTGCGAGGGCCCTTGTTATCAGTTGTATTTCATCTTTTCAGTTTACAGACTATAGTGAGCTAGTTGGGGTCTTGTCCCATCAACTCATCAGTATTAGAGGCTTTTTCATACATAGTTTTTATTCAGCTTTAGAATTATGTATGAATTCTGATGTTGTGTTATGTTTAGATTTCTGCTATATTATTCTTGTTGATCTTCTGCTTATCTATGATTGAGTTGGATGTATATTCATGCCATGGGTCGACTTGGAGCCTCTAAGGGTTTATTGTCCCATGTCTCGATCTGTACTATGTTCGGGTCATGACAATAACTCGACAGGTGTCGTGGTCGAATCCCATAAGGAATATAGAATGATTTACACAAAAGCTGTTTAGTGAATTGAACTGATTCACATCCAAGAGATGAAAATGTAATAAATTTTGGGGAAAGTGAATGCAATAATATTGTGGATTCTAGAATTCGTTAATCAAGAGAGCAAGATAATAAAAATCGAGAAGCAATAATAAGCAGAGGCCAGAGGTGTGGTGTAGATGGGATGTCAATCAAATCAGGATTTTCTAGACAATCAAGTTATTACTAATATGTGTAATTACCCTTGGAAAAAGATGTAGCCCGGTGTTTTTCAACCACTTGGGCGCCTTATCCTCAAGTCCTTTCGAACCTCAAGGTGCAATTCAACTAATCCAATATGGTTTGGGTTAGGGGCTGAGCTATTTCTAGCCATCAATCTCTAAAGGGATTATAGCCATGGGTTTTTGCTATTTCTAGCCCAACCCCCGCATAATTAGATCCCAATCCACTATTTAGTTCTCCCCCATTACTTTAATTCTTTTTTTCAAGACAAAATCAAGAAACAATAATACCCATATTTGACAACTATAATTTGAGGATGATTCAATGGATTTACACTAATTAAGTAATAAAAAGACAAATCTAGCAATACCCAATCAAATTTAACGTCCATCTTCACACAACTCTAGCTATAGATTTAGTTATTCATGATTGATAAACACAAGAGAACATTTATCAATAAACTCAATAATTTCATCATTAAGACTAAGCACAATTAAGCTTAAAATATCTCTACAATGGTGGTTATACCTTGCTGAAGAAGATGAAGATGAAAAAGTAACATTCAAATATTTCTTTTCTTCTCCAATGGAGTTCTCTCTCTCTCTCAAAAGTAATGGGAATATTCAATAATCTATTCAGAGTACTTTTTCTAGAATATGTACTAAAATAAGTCATAACATTCTCCTCTCTTTTAAGGTTGGATGTTTTTTCCCTTTTCAAGCATCTTTCACTTGCGAGTCACCAGGGGTTCGTCGGTGTCCATTTGTGCGCCATCGATTGGTTGAGGGTAGTGTCTAGTGAAGTCCAAGGCAGTTTGGTGTTTGGTACCGTCAGTTTTCTGAATGCTATTCCGCGAGGTGCCAATTGCATTTGTTCTTTACTCTAGTGGATACCTGCGGTCAGTTGGCTTTTCACCGGTGCCCTCTGGTGGAGCGCTGGTTTCCACCTAAATTTCCTCTTTTTTGCTCAATTTCATGCTCCTTCTCATCAGGCTAGGTACCTGTAACATCCAAAGGAAAAGGGGCATAAGATCCAACTAAAAGACTTGAAAACTAAGTAAAGCTCATGCTTAAGAGCCTAATGAGTTTTCAAATTATCAACTCATCAAGTGTTGAAAGTCATGTGGGTGATAGTGACAGAGGGGGTAAAGTTGACTACATTAAGATTAAGGGATGTGTCTATTTTATGGTATGAGGCTTGGGCTCGATCCAGAGGAGCTGATGCACAGCCAGTTGAGTGGGAGGAGTTCTCTAAGGCCTTTATGCTCCAGTATCTACCCCAAGATCTTCGATAGTCCCAAGATGAGCAATTTTTGAAGAGCAGGGCAGTATGAATGTACAGAAGTATTTCCTCTAGTTTAATTCCTTTGCCTAGTATGCTCCACACCTATTTCAGATGATGGAGGATAGAGTTCATCGGTTCGGGTTAGGGCTAAGGCTTTATATAGCTCGTGATTTCTTGGGGGTATCTACTCATGAGCACATGGATATTGCATAGATCCATGCTTTTACTCAGAGGTTCGATGATTTGGCTCACTCGGTTCTTAATACTCGTAGGGGACAGGAGCAGAGGAAGAGGGCTGGAATGACGAGGTCTTATAGAGAGTCTAGAGGAGACTTCGAGGTTCAGTCACCTAGATAGTCAGCTCGACCTACAGAGAGTGCTCCACCTCAGCTCCGAGGGTCGAGGAGAGACCAGAGTTTAGCTTCATCTGGTTCCTGACATTAGAAGAGACCTCCAGTACCCACCTGTGCTCAATGCGGTAAGAAACATCTAGGGTAGTGTTGTTTGGGTTAGGATGTATGCTATCAATGCAGACAGCCTGGCCATTATATGCGAAAGTGTCCATTGGGGACCAAAGGTAGTACCGCACATCCGATAGATTCAGCAATAGCATCATCACCCTCAGTTCGACCTCCCAGGCCCAATTCTCATCCTGCAATAGGTCATGGTAAGGGTAACAGGGGAGAAGCTTTAAGTTCAAGGACATTGCAGAACTGCTTTTATGCTCTATGTTATCGCCAAGACTAGGAGTCATCACCTGATGTTGTCACATGTACTTTTATTATATTCTCTCATGTTGTTTATTCCTTGATTGATCCGGGTTCTACTTTTTCATATGCTACTTCTTTGATAGCGAGTCAATTTGAGATAGCTCCTAAATTATTAGTTAAGTTGTTCATTGTATCTACGCCAATTGGGGAATCTGTATTACCTGAAAGAGTGTATCCGTGGTTGTACAGTTTGAGTATGTGATAGGTCTACATTAGCTGATCTACTTGAACTCGGGATGGTTGATTTTGACGTTATTATGGGCATGGATTGGCTAGCGGCATGTTATGCTATTGTTGATTGTCTAGTAAAGATTGTCAGATTCCAATTTCTGGAGGAGCCAGTTCTTGAATGGAATGGAAATGCCCCTATGCCTAAAGGTAAGTTTATTTCATACCTTAAGGCCCAAAATATGGTATCTAAAAGGATGTATTTCTCACTTAGTCCAAATCAGGGACTTGGCTAGCGAGCTGGTGACTTTACAGTCAGTCCCAGTGGCAAATGAGTTTTCAGTAGTCTTTCTAGAGGACTTACCTGGAGTTCCTCCCGAGAGGGAGATAGACTTTGCCATTGATCTACTTCCAGGTACTCAGCTCATATCAGTCCCTCCTTATAGAATGGCTCCCGTAGAGCTAAGGGAATTGAAGGAGCAGTTGAGAGATCTGCTCGAGAATGGATTTATTCAACCTAGTGTATCGCCTTGGGGTGCACCAGTGCTCTTTGTGCAAAACAAAGATGGGTTGTTAAGAATCTGTGTTGACTATAGGCAGTTGAATTAAGGTTATAATTAAGAACAAGTACCCACTTCCTAAGATTGATGACTTGTTTGATTAGTTATGGGGTGCCAGATGCTTCTCAAAAATGATTTGAGATCCAGGTACCATCAGTTAAGGTTAGGGAAGTTGATATCCCTAAGACTGCCTTTAAAACTAGAAATAGCCATTATGAGTTCTTAGTGATGTCATTTGGGCATTAATGCCCCAACAGCTTTTATGGATTTGATGAATAGGGTGTTTAGCCCCTTTCTTGATGTATTCATGATTTTTTTTATCGATGACATCTTGATTTATTCACGATCAGAGGATGAGCATGCTAATCACCTGAGAGCTATGTTACAGAATCTCCATGACCACAAGTTGTACGCTAAATTTTCTAAGTGTGAATTTTGGCTAAAATTAGTGGTTTTCCTTGGTCAGGTATTACAGCTGAAGGTATTAGAGTAGATAGTTAGAAAATAGACGCAGTAAAGAGTTGACCCAAACCCTTGAATCCTTTAGAGGTTCGTAGTTTTTTGGGTTTGGCAGGGTATTATCGCAGATTTGTAGAAGGTGTTTTTACTATCTCCGCGCCATTGACAAAGTTGACGCATAAAGTAGCTAAGTTTCAGTGGTCTGAGGCATGTGAGCATAGTTTTCAAAAGTTGAAGGATATGTTGACCTCAGCACCTGTCTTGATTCTGCTAGAAGGTACAGAGGGTTATGTGGTTTATTGTAATGCCTCTATGATTGGCTTAGGTTGTGTTTTGATGCAACACGGCAATGTAATTGCCTACGTTTCAAGATAGCTGAGGAAGCATGAGTAGCATTACCCTACCCATGATCTAGAGTTGGCAATGATGGTGTTCGCTGTGAAGATCTGGTGTCACTACCTGTATGGGGTACATGTTGATATTTTTACCGATCATAAGAGCCATCAGTATCTATTCCAGCAGAAAGAGTAGAATTTATGCTAGATAAGGTGGTTAGAATTGCTGAAAGAATATGATGTTAGAATTCTATACCATCCTGGAAAAGCTAACATTGTAGCTGATGCATTAAGTTGTAAGTCCATGGGCAGCTTGAGTAATATAGAAACTGACAAAATTGAAATGGTGAAGATCGTACAACAGTTAGCTAATCTGCACATCCGATTGCTAGATACTGAAGATGGAAGTGTAGTAGTTAAGAACACTTCAGAATCCTCCCTAGTTTCAAAACTCGAGAAATGACAACATGAGGATCCGGAATTGGTAGTGCTAAGAGGTAGCATTCCACAGCAGAAGCAGGCCTTGTTTGAGTGTGGGCCAGATAGAGTTCTTAGATACCAGACTAGTTTATGTGTGCTGAATGTGGGCAAGCTACGAGAGAAAATCAATAATGAAGCTCATCACTCTTGGTATTCAGTACATCTAGGTGCCACGAGGATGTATCGTGACCTGAAATAGTTGTACTGGTGGAATGGTAAGAGAAAGGACATCACAGGTTTTCTGATCCAGTGTCCTAATTTCCAGTAGGTGAAGGTCGAGCACCAGAGACCTGGAGGATTGACTTAGAATATGGAGATCCCAGATTTGAAATTGGAAGTGATTAATATGGATTTTATTATTGTGTTGTCGCGAACAAGTAGGAAGTATGACTCCATCTGGGTAATAATAGACAGATTAAAAAAATCAACTCACTTTCTGCTAACTAGGACGACTTATTCCGCAGAGGATTATGTCCGGCTCTATATTCATGAGATAGTTCGCTTACATGGAATTCCTTTATCCATTATTTCAGACAAAGGTGCTCAGTTCACAGAAAACTTTTGGAAGTCTTTCCAGAAAACCTTGGGCACTCAAGTAAATCTAGCACTGTATTTCATCCCCAGATAGATGGACAGGCTGAACACACTATCCAGACACATGAAGATATGTTGCGTGCATGTACCCTAGACTTTGGAGGAAACTGGGATGATCATATTCCCTTTATAGAATTTTCCTATAATAATAGTTATCAGGAAAGCATTTAGATGGCTTTGTATGAATCTTTGTATAGGAAAAAGTGTAGATTGCCAATTGGCTGGTTCGAATGTAGCAAGGCAGAACTATTGGGGCCAAACTAGTACAACAGGTTGTGGAGAAGGTAAATCTTATCAGAGATAGGTTTCAGACACTTTAGAGGAGACAAAGATCTTATGCTGATATACACCGTGGAGTGTTGGAATTCCCTGTTAATGATTGCGTCTTCCCGAAGGTGTCTCCTATGAAAGGCATCATGCAATTTGGCCGGAAGGTTAAGCTAAGACCTAGATTTGTTGGACCTTATAGAGTTACCCACAGGATAGGCAAAGTAACCTATGAGCTAGAATTTCCACAAGAGTTGGCAGTTGTCCATCTAGTATTTCATGTGTCGATGTTGCAAAAGTGTATAGGAGACCCAAACTGTATTATTCCTATTGATGATGTCCAGATTTCTGAGGAGATGACCTATACAGAGGTCCCAGTTGCTATCCTTGATCAGCAAGTCAGGAAGCTTCGAACTAAGGAAGTTGCCTCATTCAAGGTATTGTGGCGAAGTAATAATGTTGAGGAAGTAACTTGGGAGGCTGAGGAGGAAATTAAGAAGAAATATCATCACCTATTCATGATTTCAATGTGATATTAAGGTATGTGTTTGATACCTAAGTTACGGAGTATCTATTTTGTTGTATGTTAATTGAATAAATTTCCATTCTGGGACAAATGTACCTTGGGGGGGGTGGGAGAATGTTACACATTGGAAACTTTTCGGTGATTATTTGATGTTTGTATGCTAGGTTAATAGGAGTACGGGTTGTATATTGTTCATAGATGACAAGAAAATGTGTATGAATAAAAAAGCGAAGAGTATGTGAAGTTCATAAGTAAGGGTCAATTTTATATGACCATATCTCCCAATATCTAACGAATTAGAAGCCCCAAAACCTATAAATAAAATATATTTGAGTCTAGTTTTCAGAATACAAATCACTCATCAATCAGAGTTTGAAATAAAAAGTTATAGGCATTTTATGGTGGCTTTATCTGGCAATGACGTGGCCACCGCCCTAAAAGCAGCCATCGCCGAAACAGCTTTATATTTTAAGTTTTCTACTATGAGATCAAATTCAACTTTTTTAGATTTGAGGTACTTTCTTACCCTCTGAAATGCTCTCAAATTCCAAGCAAACAACTAAGGAAAAAACCAAGCCTAAGAAATCAAGAGGAATCCCTCAAGGAAACACCACCAAAACTCAAGCAAAAGTACATGAAAGTGAAGGCAACATTATGGTGAAGTTATTGTTGCCTTGTAGCTGCGGTATGGCAGTGTTGTTGTGGTGACTTTGCTGAGTTTCTGAAGAATTTCTAAGCTGCATGTATGCTCCCTCTTGGTAGGGATTAGATACAAGTATAAAAGGTAAGAAATCTACTACTAACCTTGCTTGAATTCTAGATTAAAAGACTAGAATTGGAGGTGTGTTTGGTGTGTTGGTGAATTGTTTTTTCTGCATTTTGGATAGAAAGGTTGCTGCATTTTTGGACAAGAACTTGAGGTCAATTACTCCCATTTTTAACTAAGAAAAAACCCCTAGTAAAAGGTAAGTATTTCTATTGTACAAACTTGCAAGAATCCTAGTTTGAAACTAGTAGTTTGGCGCCAAGTTTGGCTGCCATTTTTGGAGCGATTTTACTGAAGGTTCCTGCTCATTTTTTAAGGTTGTTGTAGCTGTATTACTGGTAATATACTCCATGTTGATGGGATTTGGTTACAAAGGGAGTTAAGTAATTTACTACTTATATTCTTTCCTTAAAAGTGTGTAGAAAAAATTGTAGTATTATGCTAAAATGTTGCCTTGTGTGTTTTTATTGTGGCTGCTGCTGGGTGTGATGTTTTTTCTGGATATGATGGCTTGAAAAATCCTTGTCACTTTATTATAAACTCAAGTAATTTAATGGTTTAAGTGCTGGTTGTTGAAGGAAAGAAGCGACATTATAAAGATCATATGGAAAAAAGGTATGTAAGGAACCCCCATCCATTGTTCTTTTAAGCACGATTCGTGCGTTGTGTGTTCAATAAGCTAGAAAACTCTTTAAAAGTATTGAGGAAGTGTATTAAGCTTCATTTAAGCTTTAAAGTTTCATGTTTTATTGAGTTTAAATGTTAAGATTATGCCTAGTCTAAATGTGGTATTTATAGTGTGATATCATATTGATTGTTGTCATAGTTGTACATCGAGCTGGAGATACCTTGGTGTGGACATTGTTAGCTAGTCCTTCAAATTATTTCATACATGTTGTATTGATCAAATGTGAGGTTTTGGTCACCTTGTGAAAGTAGAAATTGAAGCTAAGACGGCGATGTGAGAATAACGTACGCTTAAAATGAATGTTGAGTTTATAAGGGTAAGAGAGGGTGTCGATGCAGCGATTCTCCAGCATGGTCACCTACCTTTATGTATATATGTTTTAGAGTTCTTAGAGTCTAAAATAGATTCTGAAACTCCTAATCCTTAAGCTATTGGAAAGTTACTGGGTTAGCAAGTTTAAGTTAAGCAACGATTAAACTAAGTATCTATAATTAAGTTTAAGTACTCTAATTCGAGTTCAAGTTGAGTTAAACTTTATAAGTTGAATCTAAATATTCATATGGAATCTAAATATTCCAAAATTGGGTCTAAGTATCCATAGTTGGTTCGAAGAACCCGTAAGAGAGGTCCAATGTCATATTCCTCAAGTCTCATGTTCATGTGAAGCTTTCAAGTCAAGTAATGTTTTATGTCCCCTCTTGTCAGTTGCTAGGGTTATGATGTTCAGTTGGTCCTCTAAGTTGGACCCGTTATCTTAGTCAGTTACTTTGCATTGTTGAGTCAGTTACTTTGCATTGTTCAGTTAATCCTTCGAGTTGGACTTGTTATCTGAGTCAGATATATATTTCATTATTCATCTGCTAGTCTTAGTATCAGTTTGCTCATTTGCATGATTTTCATTGTTTACCACACGCCCTCTCTGGTTTGAGTATCAAATGGCTAATTGTATGATGCCAAGGGAGCGATGTCGCGTTCCCTCTTTGGTCTAAGTATCAAATGGCTGAATGTGCAAGGAAATATGTACGAAAATCCTAGTCCAAGTTTCAGATAGACTATATAAAGTCCTGGACCAAGTATCAAGCAGTCATACTTAAATCTTGGTCCAAGTTTAAGGTAGCCACCGAGTCGATTCTCATAAACTCTAGTCCTAGTATCAGAAGTGTTGGCATATGAGTTAGTTATGAGGTGTTCATGCACAAAGTCTGCATATAGGGTAGTCAGTTACAGATTGTCTCTCTACCCTATCTTTTGAGTTATGTTTAGCTGCTATTTTCCATTGTTTGTGTTGACAAGTTCCAGAGTATCAGGTTATAGCTATTCCCTTCTCTAGTTCAGTTTATATTTGGCATTGTTTTTTCTTATAGCTTTCAGTCTTACAAACTAGTGCATTTCTTTGTACTGACATCCCTTCTCTTGGGGACCCTACAATCATGCTGCAGGTACAGGTATAAGCTCAGATCGACCGACTCGGTAGGAGCTCAGATTCAGCGAAGAGTTGGTATGATCCCCTCTTTCAGGAGCCTATGTTTGGTTGGGTCATTCTGGGTTTTTTTGTACATATCCGTATGCCGGGGCCCTGACCCGTGCATTCAGTATTGTTTTACTCTTTTAGAGGCTTTTGTGGACTAATTGTATAGTTGTTCAGTTCCAGTGTGTTTTGTGGCCTAACTGGCCTTTCGCAATTTCTTTTCAGTTATTATTGTGGCCTTGTAGGCATTTTATCTAGTCATATTTTTTGAGATGTGGTCGGTCCATTTCTATATATGATTGACTGTGACAGGTGGCCCAGATAGCCTAAGGGTTACAGTTCAGACACTATATAACAGGTTTCTCGATCTCTTAAGAATTGCGTTCTAGTCACACCCTACCCTAGTTTTGAGGCATGGCAATCCCCTTCCCTTAGTCCATCAAATAAACTGGCCCAGTATTTCTTCGTATGATTGGGTTGGAAGTCCCTCAAATGTAGCCACATTGGGTGAGCTTGAAAGTTGTCCCCTCTGACTGTAAGATCAAGTACGGTAGGATTGTTTGTTTTGAAAAAGTGTTTGACCATCCACCACCGCAAGATTAAATTACAACCTTTAAAGTATTGTTCTCCTTTTTGACACATTCCCAAGGCTCGATATATTTCGGCAAGTATTATCAGCGCCAAGATGTAGTATTAGATTGCTGTGTTTTTGTCCACACCGTAGAATATGGCGTGAGTGACCATTAATTGCCATGTTTTTCTTTGTGATGAAAAATCATGGTTCCCAATAAGCATAATACGAAAGCATAAGAGAGCTCCAAGTCTAATAAGTGAACTCTCACTACAACACAATATATTTATAGCCACGAAATTTGAGCCATGAATTTAGAATTTGTAGCTATTACTTAGTAATAGCCACAAATTTTTGATTTTCATTGCTATCTACAAATTCATAAAACATTTTAGCCAAGAAAAATAAATTGACAAAGCTAATTTCTCATTTTTTTTACAATTGCTAATAGTTGTGCTACTAACTATCTAAATAACTACAACTTTATTGCCATAATCAATTTTCATAGTTGATCATAAGTTTTTGCCACGTGATAAAGTTATAGTAGCACTAATAACCTTTTAGCCACAATAAACTATTTGAAATAAAATATTAAAGCTAAATAAATATTTTTGCTTCAAGTTATAGAAAATTGTGGTACTATTCAAATGATATAGCCACTAACTTTTTTCTATAATAAAATTTGTAACTAATTATTAATTTTTGCCACGAGCTGAAACATATTGTAGTAATAGTAACCATTTAGTCATAGTGAATTATATAAAATAAAATATTATAGCTAAATAAATATTTTCACTTCAACTTATAAAAATTGTGGGAACAGTTAACTGATATAACTATAAATTGTTTACTTCAATAAAATTTTGTAGCTAATTATTAATTTTTGCCACGTGCTAAAACTTATTATAGTATATTAACTTTTTATCTATAATAAATTATATGAAATAAAATATTGTAGCTAAATAAATACTTTTGCTTCAAGTTATATAAAAATGGTGGCAATCATTAAATAATTTAATCATAGTTCCTTTACACAATAAATTTTGTAGCTAATTAATAATTTTTTCCATGTGCTGAAATTTATTGTAGTAATAGTAACTTTGTTATCATAAAAAATTATTTAAAAAAAATATTATAGCTAAATAAATATTGTTATTTTGAGTATTAAAAAGTCGTAGTGGTAGTTGGTTCAATATGTAATATTCAGAAAGTTTCTCAGACTAGACTTGAGATTTGAAATGGGATCAATAGGAAAAGTTGAAAAATTGCCTCAGTACGACTCAACCTACGAGTCGTAGATTGGAAGTACGGGTCATAGGAAGACCCGTGGTTCATATAAGAGATTTTGCTTCCCAACCACGAGTCCCCACTACGAGTCGTAGTATGTGGGTACGATCTATGGTCAAGAGTTGTGGTAAGTCATTGGGGTTATCAAGTGATTGACCGTATGGGTGATGGTACGACTTGTAGTATGGAGCTACGGGTCATGGTACGAGTCGTGGAGATCTTCATAGAGTTAGTGAAATTTTAATGGTTGGTTACGGGAGCTAAGAAAGAGTCATAGAAAGATCGTACGACTCGTGGTACGGGTCTTAGCAGCTGACAATTCAGTTTTTCAGCGAATTCATTAAGGGTATTTCCTTAAATCCTAATCTCCTAAGCCCTAAACTATGTCATTTTAAGCTCAGAAAAGAGGGTTTTAAGGGGGTTAAACCTATTCAAAATCATTCTCCTTAAATGCATGCAAGATTAGGAATTCCCCATTTAAGATCAAGCCTAGAATTCCTCAAGTTCTTCTCGAAATCTCTTGGGCTTTCAAGGTCAAGTGTTGATTCAGTTTACCCAGATATGTAGGGCTATGAATGAGTTTTTCTTTCCCCCATGCCCAAATTTATCATAAAGTTCATGAATTCAAGTGTATGATCTTATGGGATTTTAGCCCTATTTCATGAAATTCTCTAGGATTTGACTATGGGTCAATTTCCTTCATGTTTCAAAACATGTTTTAAGATTCATGGAAATATTTTGTAGAATAATTAGTTATAAATTCATGATTTTAAATTTTAGAAAAATTATGCCCAATTATGCAAGTTTCATGAAAGGTCAAGTCTATGATCCATGACTTCAAGTATGATGAGATATCTAGCACGATTGAATATTTACAAATTACCCATGTATGAATTCATGATTTTACTTTTGAAGTCTATTTCAAGTATGCATGAATTTACGATTTGGGAAAGCCCACACAAGTTAAGCATGTTTTCATGATTTAGTTAAGTTTTATAATATCATCTTACCATATGATTTGAAGTAATACTCCCTATTTTCAGCTTATGGTATGTTTAGGTCCAGAATTCCCATATTCAGATTCTAGAATATACACATAATTACATCTTCAGCTTCATTGAAAAATGATGGTTTCAGCTTTGTTGAAAAATGATAGAGAGTATCTTGCATCTTTTTGGGAGTAGTGTCCAGCACCGAGCAGGATAGGGGTTTATTAAACCTCAGGTCTCAAAACTACGTGCCAACGCAGGTTTATATGCTTATTTGGGGCCTCTCTAGAGAGTTTTCCCCACTGCAAGGGGCCGTCAGCTTAATATCGATATCATGGTAGCATCCTTAGCCCTAGCAAGGTTTTGGATGGCTCTGCCTACTTGAGTGTGATAGTCAGGGCATCACGTAAGCTCTATTGTGATGGTGTCGATTGTGATGAGTCTCCCATTATTCCTCATAATTTCAGTTATGCATGTTTTTGACTTATGATGTTACGTTTATCAGCAGGTTTGACCCAATGATTAGTTTATAAGCTTTTACGTATGAATTCATCTATGGAAAGCCATATGATACTATTTTTAGCTTTGGGGCATTCGATTCAGATATGAGATTCAGTTTATGATTATGCATGGTTTCAAATATCAGCTTGCAGTTCTTACTCTCATGATCTTATTACTTATGTTATGTGCATGATTTCAGTTATACTTACTCATCCTATTTTACTTACCTTACATACTCAATACATTTCAAGTATTGGTCGCACACTCAATGCTATATCATTTCATGATATAGGTATAGATGTTCAGACTCAGTTGTTAGCTAGTCTCCGTAGTTTAGTCCAGTTCTCTTATTAGTGAGTCCTCATCTTTTGAGGACCTTCAGATTATTGAGTTGTGTTACTTTCAGTTTCTGAATTTTAGTGAGCTAGTTGGGGATGTTGTCTCATCATCTCTTCAGTCATGTTAGAGGCTTTTTCAGACAATATGTAGAATCTCAGTTTGTTAGTATTGATTCTAGTTATGTTGAAATGTATTCAAAATTCTGCTTATTAATGTTTAATTTATTAGTTCCATTTAATATATGATCTTTAGCCACTATGTTCATGCCATTGGTCGACTTGGAGCCATTCATTTTTTTAGGTTTCGTGTCTAGGTCCAGACCTACGTTTGGGTCGTGACAAACTTGATATTAGAGCAAAGGTTTAGAGTGTCCTAGGGTGTTTGAAAGTTGTGTTAAGTAGAGTCTTTTCTATGGGTGTGATGCATGTCACACTTATGTGAAAAAGGCTACAAGACATTTTAGGAAATTTCCCTTCTTTCATTATCTATGTCGTGCGATAAAGTACCTCTCTATCCTTCTAACTCGTGCTATACATGTTTGCAGAATCATGCCTCCACCATGAGTAAATAGTAGAAGCAAAGGAAATGAAAATGGCCATTAAGATGGTAATGGAGATGGACATCAGCAAGCTCCGCCAGCACCAGCAAGTCCTTTGCCCGAGCAGGTCTCTCATGCCAAGTTTAGAGAGACATTTCAAATGTTGGCACAGGCTTTGACTGCTTAGGTTAACAAGCAGGCGGTGGCCCATGTCCCTCAAAATGGGAACATAGTGGCATCTCAAGTTCGAGACATCCTCAGGATGAACCTGCCTGAGTTCCTTGGGTCTAGAGTGGATGAGGACCCCCATGAGTTTCTGGAGGAGATATAGAAGATCACCCAGATTATGGGGGTGACAGGTGAAGACAGCACAGACTTATCCTTCTACCAGCTGAAAAGGGTTGCATATATTTGGTATCATCAATGGAGAGACAGTAGAGTAGTGGGCACAGTTCCCATGAGCTGGGATGAATGCACGACTACCTTCTTAGACAGATTCTTCCTTAAGGAGTTGAGGGAAGCAAAGGCGACGGAGTTCATCAACTTGAGATAGAACAATATGACTGTGTAAGAGTACGCCTTGGAGTTCACCCAGTTGTCCAAGTATGCGATGGAAATGGTTGCAAATCAGGGAGCTCATATTAACAGATTTGTGTATGACATGTCAGATTCGCTGGTAAAGGAGTGTAGGATTGAAATGCTGCACAGTGATCTAGACTTCTCTAGATTGGTTATATACGCCTAGTAAATAGAGGCGAATAAAATGAAGGAAAGGGAGAGAGAGGCCAAGAGGGCTAGGATAGGCAGCTTTGGGTTTTTGTAGCAAAGGTCCAGTGGTGGACATCATCAGCATTCCCACCAAAGGTCATCAGCCCCACCACCATCATCAGCCAGTGTACCATCCAGATCTAGGCGTGATCATAGGGGGCAAGCATCATACTCTCGAGGTCAAGGGAGTATGTCAGTAGAGCTTAGCATTCTAGTTTGTAGCAGGTGTGGTAGGAGGCACACCAAAGAGTGCTTAGCATGTTCAGGTGCATGTTTTGGGTGCGGGAAGGTCAGACACATTCTTAGAGATTTCCCTTCAGCCAGACAGGGCCATGGTAGAGGTTGTGACCCAGCCACCAGTTCAGTAGCTCTACCAGCATGTTCATCTCAGCAAGGTGCATCCACTAGTGCAGGTGATGGTCAGTCTCAGAATAGATTTTATGCCTCTCATCTCATCAAGAGCAGGAGGTCTCTCCAGATATGGTCACTGGTATGTTATTAGTATTCCCTCTTGATGTTTAACCGTTGTTAGATCCAGGGCTACCTTATCATTTGTGACACCTTATGTTGCTATTAGTTTTTGATTTAGTCTTAAAATCCTATTAGAACCCTTCTCAGTCTCTATTCCAGTTAGTGACTCAGTTATAGCTTGAAAAGTATACAGAAATTGCCTTTTCATACTCCTTCAGAAAGTCACCTCAGCAAATCTAGTAGAGTTAGACATGACTAATTTCGATGTTATCTTTTGCATGGATTGGTTGTATGCATGTTATGCTTGTGAATTGTAGAACCCGAATGATAAAGTTCCAATTCCTTGGTGAGCCAGTACTAGAATGGAAGGGTTGTTCAGTTGTGCATGTAGGTCGTTTTATTTTCTACCATAAGGCCAGAAAGATGGTTTCCAAGGGTTGCATGTACCATCTAGTTTGGGTTAAGGATGCTACATCCGAGACCCCGACTCTTCAGCCTATCCCTGTTGTATGTAAGTATCCAGAGGTTTTCCCAGATGATCTACCAGAAGTCCCTCCCGAGCGGGAGATTGACTTTAGTATTGACCTTCCTCCCGATACACAACCTATACCTATTCCTCCTTATAGAATGGATCCAGCTGTGCTAAAAGAGTTGAAAGAGAGGTTGAAGGATCTTCTAGATAAGGACTTCATCAGACCTAGCAAGTCCTCTTTGGGTGTACCAGTTCTTTTTGTTCAGAAGAAGGATGGGTCTCTTTGAATATGTATTAACTATCCGTATTTGAACAAGGTTACAACCAAGAACAAGTATCCCCTCCCCAGAATTGATGAATTGTTTGACCAACTTTAGGGTGCTATGTGTTTCTCAAAGATAGACCTCAAATCCGAATATCATCAACTCAGAGTTAGAGGGAGTGACATTTCGAGGACAGCTTTTTGGACTCGGTATGGTCACTATGAGTTTGTATTTATGTCATTTTGGCTAACGAATGCTCTTGCATCTTTCATGGATGTCATGAACCAAACGGAGGCCTAGATCACAACACGGGAGAAGGAGCCTCGAGAGACTCTAAGTCGACCCATGGCATGAACATACATATAACTCAATTACTAAAAATGATAAGTCAACATAATAATTTTAAAGGAAGTCTGAAACAAATATAACATAAGAATATACACAATATAAAGCAGAATACATCCTTTGTCTGAAAAGCCTCTAAACATGACGAGTTGATGGGACAAGACCCAAACTAACTCAATAAAGCTGAAACTGAAAATATATAGAGGAAATCTGAATAAGTCTAGTCCTTGGGAGATGAGAACTCACCAAGAAGCGTGGGATGCTAATTTTGAAGAGTGTCTATAAACGGGGCTGAGCTTGAGTGTGGGGTCTTGTATCATGAAACGATACAACATAAAGTATGCAGTCAGTACGTGGAATATACCAAGTATGCAAGGTAAGTAAAATCTCTTAAATAAGTAAAATCATTTAAAGACATGCATAATGTAAAACATAAAAAATAAGAATATGAGAGTAGGGCTTACATGCATTCTTTATGAAATCATGATCTCATCATATCATAACATAACCTCATAACTAAATCTATTGACTCAAAGCTGAAATCTGATAGTCATGAGTAAAACTGAACATTGAGTCAAACATGCTTTAGAACATATATAGATGTATAAATGTCATGAATGATGAACATGCGCAACTAAAATCGTGAGGAACAATGGGAGACTCATCTTTTAACAGACATACCACGATAGAGCTTATGTGGTCCCAACTATCACACTCAAGTGGGTAGAGCCATTCAAAGACTTGCCAGGGCTAAGAAAGATACCATGATATCGATATCAAGATCGTGGCCCGATAGGGTAGGGGATAGCTCACAAGAAAGGTCCCAAAGTAATATATATATATATATATATAAGTATAAAAATACGTTGGCGCGTAGTTCTGAGGCATAGCGTGATAGAACCTTAGCCTACTCGGTTCTAGACACAACTCCCAAAAACATGCATATGCTCTCCATCATTTTTCAACAAAGCTCAACATCGTCTATTGATGAAGCTCAATAATCAAATACATCTCAAATCTGAAAATCATGCATTTGAGAAGCTTTAACTCAAACCATACCACAAGCTAAAAAATAATTGGGAGTCTTCGCTCCAAAACCATGTGGTAAGCTTAGTTAGAGAAATCATAAGTCATATTTCAACATGTGGGCGTTGCCCAATATTTAACATGCTTGAAAAATACTCAATTCACATCAAAAATATGATTATAAATATGGGTAGCTTGAAAACATTCTTTTCATCATAATCATACTTTCATCACAAATCTCATCTTTCATGAACTTCTCATCAATGGGCTTTTTAATTCATAAAATTTGAAATATGATTTTAATTGAAAATAATTTAACACTTGCCCATAAATCATAATTCAATAGTAGAAACATATTTAAATAATACCCATGTAGAGAATTAGGAAATTCATGTATTGGGTTAACACCCCATAGATTAGGAATATGAAATTCATGATTTAGAGAGGGATTGGGCATGGGTGTGAAAGGATTCACCCATTCATAACCTTACATACCTGATACAGCTGATTCTTACACTCCTTGAATGCCCAAGAAGAAATTGAAGAGAACCTTGAAAGATTTGCCTTGATCACCTCTCTAGACTATCACTCTTGCATGCATGAATGAAAATGGCCTAAAATGAACTTAACCCTCTTAAAAGTCATCATTCATAACTCAAAACGATGTAGTTTAGGCCTTACGATCCTAGGAATTACGAAAAAGCCCTTTCTGTCAGTCAGTCCCCACGAGGGACATGATGACTCGTTATCCCTTGCCACAACTCATGGCATCATCCGTCAAGTACTTTGCTTATCAAGTCATCTGGGCTCGTCACTGGTGACTTCACGAATCATTACTGGTGACCATGAGTCGTGGTCACCACTCGTCACATACATTGCCTAGGATTTTCATTTTTCTTCACCATGCTTCTCACGGTCCTCTCCCCGAATCATGGTGACTGACCACGACTTGTGGGGTCCTTCCGTTAGGTACACTGTCTTCTTCCTTTTTCTTCTCAATCATCATTTTCCACGACTGACCTAACGAGTTGTGGGGACACAAATTCCCAAATTCAACCACATCTCCTGAGCCTCAGCACGAGTCACATCACGACTCGTGGGCTGCTCCTACGGGTCACCTCATGACCCGTTCTGTGTCCTGATGCCAGTTTTAAATTTTTCTCCATTTCAACTTCCGGGTTTGATCTTTGGGCTTTCGGGGAATAACAATGGATTTGATGAATTGGGTGTTCAAACCATTTTTGGACATGTTCGTGATTTTAATCATCGATGACATTCTCATATACTCTTGGCGCGAGGAGGAGCATACCGCTCATTTGAGGGTAGTGCTACAAACTCTCAAGGATCGCCAACTGTTTGCAAAGTTCAGCAAGTGTGAGTTTGGTTGGATTCGGTTGAATTTTTGGGATATGTGGTGTAAAGCGAGGGTGTACAAGTGGACTCTCAAAAGATAGAAGTGGTGAAGAATTGGCCTAGACCGGTTAATCCTTTAGATATCAAGAATTTCTTGGGTTTAGATGGCTATTACAGGAGGTTTATTGAAGGATTTTCATTCATTGTAGCACCATTAACTAGGTTGACCCAGAAAAAATTCAAATTTCAGTGGTCGGATGCCTGTGAGAAGAATTTTTAGGAGTTAAAGACTAGACTAACTTCAGCCCCAATATTGACCCTACCTGAGGGTACAAATGGATTTGTTGTGTATTGGGATGCCTCTAGGGTTGGTCTTGGACGCGTATTGATACAGCATGGTAAGGTCATTGTGTATGCCTCTAGACAACTTAAGACTCAGGAGAAAAATTATCCGACGCATGACCTAGAGTTGGTAGTGGTGGTGTTTGCATTGGATATTTGGAGGCACTACTTATATGGGGTGCACGTAGATATGTTCACATATCACAAGAGCCTATGGTATATGTTCACATATAAGGACTTGAATTTGCGACAAAGGAGATGGTTAGAGATGCTCAAGGACTATGACATGAGTGTCCTTTATCATCTGGACAAGGCCAATATAGTGGCAGATTCCCGTAGTAGATTTTCCATGGAGAATGTTTCTCCTGTGGAAGATGGAAGAAAAGAGTTGGTGAAGTATGTGCATCGGCTTGAACGATTAGGGGTTCGCATTATGGGTTCAACAGATTGTGGTGTCATTATTTAGAATGGGTCAGAATCTTCTTTGGTGACTGAGGTCAAGGCTAGGCAATATGAGGATCCTATTTTGATGAAGTTCAAAGAAGTGGTCCAAAATTAGAACGTGGAGGTCTTCTCCCAAGGGGGAGATGGTGTACTTCGTCATTAAGGTCATGTATGTGTTTCGGAGGTCGATGATTTGAGAGAACCGATATTGCATAAGGCTCATGGTTCTTGATACTCTATACATCTAGGTGCCACCAAGATGTACCATGAACTACGGGAAGTCTATTGGTTGAATGGCATGAAGAGGGACATAGTAGAGATTGTGGCTAAGTGTCTGAACTGTCAACAAGTGAAAGTGGAGCATCAAATACCTGAAGGTATGCTATAAGACATCAATATCCCCACTTGGAAGTGGGAAGAGATCAATTTGGACTTCATTATAGGGTTGCCTCGCACTTTCTACCAATATGACTCTATATGGGTGTTGGTAGATAGGTTGACCAAAGCAGCTCATTCTCCACCGTCAAAACTACCAATTTAGAGGACTATGCTGGATTATATGTTCAAGAGTTAGTTTGATTTCATGGAGTTCCCTTGTCCATCATTTCAAATAGGGGTACTTAGTTTACCTTGCAGGTTTGGATATCATTTCAGAAGGGACTCGGTACTCAGGTCAAGCTTAGTACAACTCAGGTCAGAACAGACCATTAAGAATCTTGAGAATATGTTGAGAGCTTGTGTGATTGACTTCAAAGGCAGTTGGGATGACCATTTACCTCTTATCGAGTTTGCTTACAACAGTTACCACTCTAGTATCCTGATAGGCGCGTTTGAGGCTCTTTATGTGCGGAGGTGCAAGTCACCTATTGGTTGGTTCAAAGTAGGTGAATCCATGTTGATAGGGCAAGATTTGGTTCATGAGGCCATGGATAAAGTTCAGCTTATAAGGGAAATACTGATAACAACTCAGAGTCATCAAAAGTCATATGCGGATGTTAGGCGGAGAGAACTCGAAGTTGAAGTTGATGATTATGTGTTTTTGAAGGTGTCTGCCATGAAGGGAGTGATAAGGTTCAGAAAGAACAAAAAGCTTAGTCTCTGATATGTTGGCCCATACAGGATTTTGAGACGTGTTGGCAAGGTGGCTTATGAGTTAGAGCTACTAGCAGAATTAGCGTCAGTATACCCAGTTTTGCATGTACCGTTGTTAAAGAAGTGCATTGTTGACCTGACTTCGGTTGTTCTGGTGAAGAGCATAGGCGTGAAGGTTAGCCTTACCTATGAGGAGGTACCCGTTGAGATCCTTGATCTTCAGGTTCAAAAGTTGAGGAATAATGAAGTAGCTTAAGTGAAAGTCTTGTGGAGGAATTAGCTCGTTGAGGGAGCTACATGGGAAGCCGAAGCAGATATGATGGCTAAATATCCGTAATTATTTCCTTCCATTTCTATCTCAGCTTGAGGTACCAGTTTCCTCCTTAGTACTCCATTTAGTTTCATGTTAAGTTCCTGTCTCTCAGTTCCTTTCATGTTCTATCATATATGCGTGTTTCATGAATTCAGTGCAGTTATGTTTTCAGTCTAGAGTCATTCACTCCGTTAGATTTCAGCTTCAGATATTTAGTTTTTGGGATTTGCAGTTCCTTTCCTTAGATTTTTAGTATGCTTAACCCATATTCAAGGAAGAATGTTCCTAAGGAGGAGATATTGTAATACCCCAAAAGTTTTTAAGACTAGACTTGATATTTGAAATGGGATCAGTAGGAAAAGTTAGAAAATGGCCTCAGTACGACTCAACCTATGAGTTGTAGCTCGGAAGTATGGGTGGTAGGAAGACCCGTGGTTTAGATAAGAGATTTTTCTTCCCAACCACGAGTCCCCACTACAAGTCATAGTGTGGGTGCGACCCGTGGTCAGGAGTCGTAGTAAGTCCTTGGGGTTATCAAGTGATTGATCGTATGGGTGATGGTACGACTTGTAGGATGGAGTTACAGGTCGTGCTACAAGTCAGGAAAAGCTTTAGAGAGTTGGTGAAATTTGAATGGTGAGTTATGGGAGCTAACCACGAGTCGTAGGAAGATTGTACTTCCCGTGGTATGGGTCGTAGCAGTTGGCAGTTTCGTTTTTCCTGCGAAATCAAGGTAGTTTCATAAATCCTAAGCATGATTTTAATATTTGGGAAAGACCACAAAAGTTAAGCATGTTTTTACCATTTAGTTCAGTTTTATAATAACAACTTACCATATGATTTGGAGTTATACTCCCTATTTTCAGCTTATGGTATGTTTAGGGCCACAACTCCCTATATTCAGCTTTCAGACTATGCATGTAATTACATCTTTAGCTTAGTTGAAAAATGATGGTTTCAGCTTCATTGAAAAACGATGAAGAGTATCTTGCATGTTTTTAGGAGTAGTGTCCAGCACTAAGCAGGCTAGGGGTTCATAAAAATCTTTGATTTCAAAACTACGCACCATTGTAGGTTTATATGTTTATTTGGGGCCTCTCAAGAGAGTTTCCCCCCGCCCGCAAGGGGCCTTCAGCTTGATATCGATTTTATGGTAGCGTTCTTAGCGCAAGTGATGTGTTGTGAGTTTATAGCACTTTTTACGCTCAAAACTAAGAAAATAGCATGAACTTAGGTGTGTTTGTATGGATATAAGACACTTTTTCTTTGATTATAGGATAAATAAGTGTTGGAGCAAGAATGTGCAAAAGAAGCCTGAAAGTATAGAAAATGAGCTAAAGTCACAGTCTCTGTACGAGCCATATTTTGATGGTACGAGCCGTACTGAGAACCATGAAAAGTTTCAGATGGCTGGATTGTGAAGAATGTAACCCACGACTCTCAGTACGAGCCGTACAACACTGGTACGAACCATAACATGGAGTCATGGAAATATTCAGAAGAATTTCACAAAGGCGGACTCCAGATACAGATGGAACTATGAACCGTGGAAAGAAGGTACAAACCATATCAAGAGCAGCTTAAGAGGATTTTCAATGCTAAGCATAACTTCAGACAGTACGAGTCATGGCTGAAAGGTACAAGTCGTACCACAACACTCGTGAATAATTCCGAAAAAGTCAGAGTTCTCAGAGCGAGACCACGGAAGCAACTCACGACTCGTAGAATGCATGTATGAGTCGTGCCAAGGCCCAAATCTTAGACAAATTTTAGTAAGCCAAGGACTTACAGACAGCATGTATGACTTGTACAATCCTACAACGGGTCGTAGGATCAATCGTGGCTTAGGCGGTGCCAGTTATGGAAAAAACCCAGTTAGCTTAGGAAAAGGATTCTTATGTCTGTATAAATACCTTTTATGTTTTATTTTCAGTAGAAAATGATAGGGAACATTGGAGAGAAGTGAGATAGGCGTGAAAACAATAGAGATTCGAGGGAAAAACATAGAATTGAGTTGATTGACTTGTGATCAACCTTTTCTTGGATTCTTTCTTGATCTTTATCGATTGTTCTTGAGGTTTTTCTGATATAATTAAAGAAGATTTTCTCTCAGCTATGATTGTAAGTATTGAATTATGTGTTTAATAATGAATGCATATCAGAACCTTGCAACTATGAGAGGCTAAAACCGCCATAGCTAGGGTTGTGGGAACCATGGTAGATTAACGAGATAGGGATACACAAAGCCTCAATAAAAGTGTGGACCAACACCTCATTTGACTGATGATGATGAGGACAATCCTGCAACATGGACTTGAATCTTTCCCAGGCTTGATAAAGATTTTCTCCTTCCCTCTGTTTAAAACTTAGAATCTGACTTCTAAGTTTAGCTGTTTTACCTGAAGGGAAAAATCTGATCAAAAACTTCCTTGCAAGATCATCCCACGTTGATATAGAGTTGGGTGGTTCAGTTTTTAACCACCTCTTGGCTTCACCCAGTAAGGAAAATGGAAATAAGGTGAGCCGAACATAATCAGGTGACACTCCAGCGGGTATGTAAGTGTCACTTATCTCCAAAATGTTCTGGAGATGTTGTTGCGGATCTTCGTGAGGGAGACCGGTAAACTGCCCGCTAGTGTGCAAAAGTTGCACCATATTTTGCTTTAACTCAAATCTCCCTCCAGGCTCTGGTTTGCGGATGCTGGAATGTACATTATTAGCGTGTGGGATTGCCACCTCGCGAACCGGCCTGGCTGCTACTTCCTCGGGCACTAACACTGCCCGCACAACTGGTGGATTTGGTTGCTCCATCATAGACTGTTTAAGCAACTGCAGCTTCTTCCGAAGAGCTTCTCTACGTTGACTGTGCAATTCACGTTCTGGCTCTAAGTAAGATTCCACCAGCTCCTTGTCCCTTGCCAGTGTTCACAGAAATAAAAATCTGCAAAATACAGGCTAAGACCAAGTTGTTAACACTTAAGAAAATAAAAATACAAATACAGCAAATTTACACTAAACACAATTTTACAAATCGCCTAGCCTCCCCGGCAACGGCGCCAAAAACTTGTTCGCGGCTTGTACTGCTCGGGTTGGTATTAAATATTATCAACCGACACGCAAGTGCATGTGGTCAAACAAGTAATAAAGTGGCTAAGTAGCCAAGTATCGATCCAAGGAGGCTGCTCTAGATATGTAAAACTGCCTAGTTTACTATATTTCTATTCTATCCCTAACTATGTTAACAACAATCCAACCAAGAGTTGAGTGAGTTTTTGTTTCTAAACTATTTATATACTACAATTAATAACAACTATTTACTTTAGAATTTAGACAATGGATACGCACATGCCAAGGTTAAGAACGAGTAATGAACTTGATAATCATGATAATTTGGTTATCCTCTTCTTCATGTTGCTAGCCAAGAACGTTGCCTAGAAATTAAAACTTTCGTATTTAATTTCACTTTAGAATCATAAACGATCCGTCTACATTTCTGTGATCAAATGCAATTTATGACCTAGCACTACAATTCTGCTTCCTAAATTGACTAATACGGCTTTCAAGTATATTTCTATCAAGAAAGCACATCAAAACCCAATTTTCCCAAATCAAGTTAAGAACAATACCCTATTAATTCAAAACTTTCCAATTTCGTGCTCTCTCGAGTGAAATTGGACTTTTTAGATATACATTAATGGTGGCCAATCAATAATGTAGTAAGCACAAGAATTAATAGAACAACATGCAAGAAGAAGAAGAAACCATATCAATTATCACCAAAATTCATTACACAAGTTCAAAACCTCAGCAAAGAAGGGAATTAGCCACTCATTCTTGGATTAATCATCCTAAAATGAGTGTAAATCATGCATACAATTGAAGGAAAGAAGAAAGGAAGAGAAGAAAACTCTTAGCTTTTCTATTCTTCAACTGCCACAAACCCACGTTCCTGCTCTCCACTTCTGAACTCAGTCTAAAAACTAAAAACTAAAAACTACTCTTTAAAAATAAACCTAAGTGTGCTATTTATACTAGTGGGAAATTTTTCCCGGAATAACAAGCAACGTGTCACGGAGGCCAACGCGGAGCACTGCCTCCGTGACATGGCGTGGACGCGGACCCTCTCTGGAAATTGCAGGGTCCAGATAATTGGCCTCAACGTGGCACGGAGGCCATCGCGGAGACCTATCTCCGTGCCACGGAACTGACGCGCAGGCACACTGGAACTTGCCTAATTAATTCCTGCCCAGGCAGTGTGCTACCACGATGGCAGCGTGGTACGGCTCCATCGCGGAGCCAGTGTAAAATGTGCCATCCAAGGTCTTTTCCACGCTCGCATCCAAGTCCAACTCCGACATAGTTCCAACACGCATTTTAGCTCCTAAAAATCACATTATCCTGCAAAACAAATGCTAATCATGTTGGTTAGTATAAATTCGCATTTTATTAACAAATACATGATATTATATACACATTGCACAACAAACAAGGTAAAAATGATACGTTTGAGTATCACTTGGGCATATAAATCTGCCCAAGATCACTTACCCCACACTTAAATCCTTGTTCGTCCTCGAACAACACATACACAAATCATGCACATCACATCTCAACCTTTGTCACTATGGTGCAACCATTTTACGCTACGGTCATACCGATTATTCAATTCTTGCAAATCATCAAGAAAACATGTTTGGTCGTACAAGACAATGACCTTAATACATCGAGGCTTCCTAAACTTTTACGAATTGATTCTTGATATCGGCAAACTCATGCAAATCAACTAATCAAGAAATCCGACACGAAAATCAATCTTTCATCAAGCATGTACCCTCACAACTAGAGAGAAACTTCCCCTTTTATGTTTGTGCAGCACACAAACATGCAAGTAGGGGCATATAAAAATTAATTTCACTCTCTCTCCCAAAAGAATTCACATGCATCATGTCATGACCCATAGGCTTGCCCTTAGTGTATTACTCCACTAATATAAAGAAATGCAATGTAGGATCAAATAGGACTTTTAATGGGTTGTAACTGGGCTATGGATCTAGTATATATATATTGGATTAGCCAATAATAGTCGCTAGCATCCTTAAGCGCCTTTTCAACTCATTCCCATCGACTCATGGACATTGTTCCTCTCTTTTCTCTTTTTCTCCCATTCATGCTGGTTTACTTTCATACAGCCCATTTCATCAGGCACACTTGACACAAAACAGAGGGTTTTCATGTACCCTCACTGTCATTTAATTACAACTAGTGCCTCTTCAACATCATCTTTTCTTTCCTCACCTTGCTTTTCTTTTCTTTTCACTCTTTTCACTCTTTAACACTTTGGGAAACATTTTATGTTCTTTGTAAGCGCTTAAGAGCTTCTTATAGACTTTAAGGCTAATGAAAAGAAGGAATAAAGCTTAGTTCATATAAATCTGGACAAAAGAAAGAAATCGGCTAAAGGCTCAACGGGCTGACTAGGGTATACAACATATAAAAAGGTAGAATTTGACAAGAAAAAAATGGAAACTAAAGGTTAAAACAAAGAAATGCCTACATCCTTTCCGACACTGCACCTCCTTCATTTCGTTTTGTATACACACCAGGCAAGTTCTAGACAATTCACAATGACATGGAATAGCAAAACCTCACTCACACTTCATGCACATGCTCGAATCAAGATGCATTCACAGACTCTTTAATTAGTCAATTACATGAATTCAAGATTAAGCCTCAATCATAATGAACCAAATTCTATAGCCTAGGTAACTCAACATATTTACAAAATTGCATGCTTTCAAACGAATCATTTTCACATTTTGAACATCAATTACAACACGCAACGAAATTTTAGCAACCATAAGCAACTACAGTTTATTGATGCAATCCACCAAAGAAACTAAAAACAAAACATCTACTCCTATCGACTACATTTCCCTTAAGACGGTCGTCATCCATCCATCATAGGGAACGGTCACTAACTATGACCTCGGTTCAATGGGACTATTCTCGGTAAAAGAACCGAAAACAAACTCCGAGAAACCCAAAAATAAAACTTCAAAATTTTTGCAACACATCGATCATTTCGATAGAAAATATTTATAAAATATTTTGATAAGTGCAAAATCTTTTCGCAAAAATTTTGAAAAATATCAATCATATCGATAAAGAAAAAAAATATTTACAAAATTTACAAAATATTTACAAAGGCAACCATAACTTTCAAAAACACACATCATTAGCCACAAACGAATATATACACATAAATCACAAATCAGTTCACAACAACAGGGAAAGCACAAACATACATAAACGTCAAGGAAAAATTATACAGCAAATTTAGAGCCTATGTCCCAGCACCTAACTACTCCCCACCCCACACTTAAATCGAACACTGTCCCCAGTGTTCACAACAATACAAAGCACAAAATTTTGTTTGGTGAAACTCCCTGCTCAGTTGAAATATTCGACTTCCTCATCCGGTGCTACAGCCTCGTCGCCCATATCTGAATCAGCTCCATCGCCGTCATCGGACTCCACATCAGAGTCCTCACGACGTGTCTCCTCAGCAGTAGGGACGTCGTCATCAGTCGGCTCCACAAAGGCTGGCCCCACCTTGCATAAAGCTCTGGCGTTCTCGCCAAAGGGGTAGTCCAGCTCCAGCTGCCATAATTCATCCTCGGTGGCTGGTCTCCCACCTATCCGTAGCTGCAGCATCTGCATGCCGAATATACGGGCCATATACTGGTCGTCACGAGCATGTCGCTCGCCCAGAGTCAGCACCGGTCCGTGTGTAGTGTCGGGGGCCTTGGTCTTTGTCACATCAAGGGCCCTCCGCTCCAACTGCGGAATGTAATCCAAGGCTTCTTCCTCAACGTCGAGGCCTCGGAGGAAGGTGGTGATGAGTCCGCCAAACCCGTATCTGTGGCCCTGGTGTAGTCTGGCTCTCTTCATGGCGGATATTATGACCGCCCCCACATTAATCTCAAGCCCTTTCATAAGGGCATACACTAGGCAGACACGGTCCTGGGTCACGTCTGTCATATGCACTCCCGGGATCAGACACGAACATACAATTTTTAGCCAGATTCTGGCCTCCCTGTTCATCTGCGAATAAGGCAGAGTCTGGTGGTAACCCCTCTCTTTGTGTCTACTCCATCGGGCTGTGGATCGAGCCCCACACAACGTACGTCTGATGTCGGCGTACGGTGGGGTGATGTTTAACTGGCGGAGGACATGGGCGTCTGTGTCCCGCGCTCCCACGATGGCATTAAACTGCTGGGGTTCCAGAGTGACAATCTGCCCTCTGATTTTAATAGTATGGCTCCTGATGGCCGGGTTCCAGTTGGCATAGAATTCCCGGACCAAGTGAAGGTTGCACTCCTTGGGCTCCTGAAAGATAAAGCTGAGCCCAGCTACCTCAATCCTCTTTACGATGCGAGGGAACTCCTGTGCAAGTGGTTCCCTTGCAATATATTCCTCCGGGAAGTACTTGTTCTCCTTATGCTTTGCGTACCACTTCTTTCCTTCCTCGGTAACCCATCATGTTCCGTATCGGCGGTGTTGACCGCGTGGAACAGCAGTGCCCAGTCTCATTCTCTTTCTGTCGGTGCCTGAGGTTGAAGCACCCTTGCCTTTATCTTGTCGGCTGGCCATTGTACCTGTCAATTTACACAAACAAGCACAACGTTAAGCTAAAAACTTGTTAGCTTCGGCTAAGGTCGGGTTAAACAAAATTTACCCCACACTTAGTCTTTAACAATATTTACAACATTTTAGCAAGGATAGCTCTATTTACACCCCAAACACAATCAACTATAACATATTGCTTAGTGCGTTCACAAAAATTCGACAGCATAACGGCTAGCGAACTACTCAGATTTCATACAGCTAACCCAATCCTACTATCGACAGCTATTCACCCATAGCACTTAGCAACAATAACAACAACAAAATAGAAACAACAATACAAACATTTTATATACAACTAATCTAAGCAATTCAACCAATTCACATATTACGCAATTTCCCACAAAAATTCGAGAATTAGTCGTCTTTCAACAATTATACAATATTTACCACGACTTATCTCAAATAATAAACACACCCCGGCATCAATTTCGTCAAACTATCAAGTTACCCAAGTTAAAATTCAACAACCCCAAGCCCTAGAATGCAATTCGACAATCAAAATTGAACTATTCAATCAATCGATAAGTTCAAACGTCAACTACAACAATCCGAACATAATCAATCACAAAATAATTCACATCATGTGTAATTTCTACCTAGGGTGATATATCTCACCTCACATGCTCAAAATCGACAAAAATCGCCAAAAAATTGAGATAGATGATGAAAACATACCTTGGAATTGAAGAATCGAAGAAAACTTGACGTTTTCCTTGCCTATTAACGTGGCACGGAGCTTGGGGGTAGGGGAATGGGTGTTTGGTCGCGGAGGGTAGAGGGAATGGGGAAAAATGGACGAAAATCGGGGGTTTATTTAAAGGAAACACGCGGGTCACCTGAAAACCCGGTGTGACCCGGCACTGGGATAAGGGCAACGTGTCACGGAGGGTAACGCGGAGACCCTCCTCCATGACACGGAGCCAACGCGTTGGCTTACTGAAATTTTTAAAAAAATCCAGATTTGCCTTCAACGTGTCACGGAGGCCAACGCGGAGCATTGCCTCCGTGACACGGCGCCAACGCGCCAGTGCTCTGTTTCACCATAAAATTTTATTTTTCATACCTCGCCTCGTTTCCTCGATTCCAAGTATTTTTCCTCCGGTATACCTGAAAATCACCTCACTAAACAAAAATTGGTTAAATGAATAGATTCCCTACTAAAAAATAAAAATTTACTAAATTACTAAATAAAAAAATTACTAAATAAAATGCAAATCTAAGCCTAATCAAGAAAAAAAGAAAAGAAAATAAAATAAAAGAAAAAATTTACACTAAAGAAAGAAAAAAATATTTTTCACGGGTTGCCTCCCATGCAGCGCCTGGTTTAACGTCGCGGCTCGACAGCCTTTATGCTCAAGTGTCTACTAGGGAGATGGACGATTTGACCCGATCATGGTCATCTCTCCAGTAGTTCTCAACCTTGTCTGGTGGCCTACCTAGTAACTCTCGGGGATCACTCAATCCATTCACATTCCCATGATCAATCACGTTGATCACCGAGAGTTCCTTATAGACAGTCGGGAGCTTAGGTGCCTTGTACACGTCGAACACCTCAACCTTGTCGTGTGCTTGCATTGTGAGTTGACCCGCAGCTACATCGATCAATGCCTTTCCGGTTGCCAAAAAGGGTCGCCCCAAAATAAATGGGACTTCCGCATCTGGTTCAAAATCAAGAACAATGAAATCTACCGGAAAAATGAGGGAGCCTACCTGCACTAGCACATCCTCAACAATGCCATCCGTCTTAGCTAAAGACCTGTCTGCTAGCTGCAAGATCACTGTTGTAGGTCTAGGGCTCCCTAGTCCTAACTTTCTGAATACCGAAGATGGCATCAGATTTATACTTGCCCCCAAGTCGCATAACCCACGAGCTCGGATACTTTGCCCAATCGTCAGCTGGATAGTAAAACTTCCAGGATCCTTCAGTTTAGTGGGCAACCTGTTCTGAATACGGGATGTGCATTCCTCCGTTAAAGCCACCGTGGCATACTCAGTCAAGCGACTTTTGTTGGCCACGATGTCTTTGATATACTTCGCATATTTTGGCACACCCTGCAAGACATCAACAAGAGGTAAGTTAACATGTACCTGTTTAAGTACCTCCATGAATTTCTGGAAACACGCCTCCTCCTTGTGTTTCTTAAGTCGTTGAGGGAACGGGGGTGGAGGCCTTGCTGGTTCAGCTTCTTTGGTCTTCCCCGTATCTGAGGTTTGTTCTCCCTCAACATCTGCTGCTCCTAACTTCTGAGGCGGTCTTTCCGGTTCCACCTCCTTTAATTGTAAACCACTCCTCGTGGTCACTGCATTCACTTGCTTAGGATTGGGATCCGTGTCGCTAGGTAGTCCTCCCCTTGGTCTAATATTTTGGGCACTAGCAAATTGCCCAAATTGATATTCAAGAGCCTTGGTTGCCAATTGATTGTTCTTTACTTCGGCTGCCAATTTGACATAGTCAGCCTGCAATTGTGCCTAGTTGGCAATCATGGTCTTGAACATTTCCTCAATAGTCGGTGATGGTAGTGGAGGAGGGGCATTGTGATTTCTGAACTGATTCTGATAGCCTTGTTGCCCTCCTTGGTTTCTGTGCATACCCTTCCCTGAACCTTGACCTCGTTGATTGTTGCTACCCCACGAAAAATTTGGATGATTCCTCCAATTCGAGTTGTAGCCACCGCCAAACTGCTGTTGATTCCTCTGTGCATTGCCCACAAAGTTGACAGAATCAGGATTTGCACCACAGCATTCAGCTGAATGCTCACTACTACCACACACTTCACACCACATCTGTTGGACTGCATTGACTGAGGCTGACGGCTGGTTCAAATTCATATTGCTGAAGTGAGTGTTTAACTGATTTTGCAAAGCAGCTATCTGTGCAGCGATAGCTGTGAATCCATCCACTTCAAGCACTCCTGCTGCTTTCCTTGCTCCACCTCTTGAAGAATCTGCATTCCATTCCGGATTGCCTTGTGAAATTTCGGTTGAGCAAAGTGTACAGCTCCTCATAAGTCTTCTCCAGCGCTTGCCCTCCAGCTGCTGAGTCTAACAAAATTTTAGTGTGGGGTTCCAAACCCTCAATAAAAGTGTGGACCAACACCTCATTTGACTGATGATGATGAGGACAATCCCGCAACATGGACTTGAATCTTTCCCAGGCTTGATAAAGATTTTCTCCTTCCCTCTATTTAAAACTTAGAATCTGACTTCTAAGTTTAGCAGTTTTACCTGAAGGGAAAAATCTGATCAAAAACTTCCTTGCAAGATCATCCCACGTTGATATAGAGTTGGGTGGTTCAGTTTTTAACCACCTCTTGGCTTCACCCAGTAAGGAAAATGGAAATAAGGTGAGCCGAACATAATCAGGTGACACTCCAGCGGGTATGTAAGTGTCACTTATCTCCAAAATGTTCTGGAGATGTTGTTGCGGATCTTCGTGAGGGAGACCGGTAAACTGCCCGCTAGTGTGCAAAAGTTGCACCATATTTTGCTTTATCTCAAATCTCCCTCCAGGCTCTGGTTTGCGGATGCTGGAATGTACATTATTAGCGTGTGGGATTGCCACCTCGCGAACCGGCCTGGCTGCTACTTCCTCGGGCACTAACACTGCCCGCACAACTGGTGGATTTGGTTGCTCCATCATAGACTGTTTAAGCAACTGCAGCTTCTTCCGAAGAGCTTCTCTACATTGACTGTGCAATTCACGTTCTGGCTCTAAGTAAGATTCCACCAGCTCCTTGTCCCTTGCCAGTGTTCACAGAAATAAAAATCTGGAAAATACAGGCTAAGACCAAGTAGTTAACACTTAAGAAAATAAAAATACAAATACAACAAATTTACACTAAACACAATTTTACAAATCGCCTAGCCTCCCCGGCAACGGCGCCAAAAACTTGTTCGCGGCTTGTATTGCTCGGGTTGGTATTAAATATTATCAACCGACACGCAAGTGCACGTGGTCAAACAAGTAATAAAGTGGCTAAGTAGCCAAGTATCGATCCAAGGAGGCTGCTCTAGATATGTAAAACTGCCTAGTTTACTATATTTCTATTATATCCCTAACTATGTTAACAACAATCCAACCAAGAGTTGAGTGAGTTTTTGTTTCTAAACTATTTATATACTACAATTAATAACAACTATTTACTTTAGAATTTAGACAATGGATACGCACATGCCAAGGTTAAGAACGAGTAATGAACTTGATAATCATGATAATTTGGTTATCCTCTTCTTCATGTTGCTAGCCAAGAACGTTGCCTAGAAATTAAAACTTTCGTATTTAATTTCACTTTAGAATCATAAACCATCCGTCTACATTTCTGTGATCAAATGCAATTTATGACCTAGCACTACAATTCCGCTTCCTAAATTGACTAATACGGCTTTCAAGTATATTTCTATCAAGAAAGCACATCAAAACCCAATTTTCCCAAATCAAGTTAAGAACAATACCCTATTAATTCACAACTTTCCAATTTCGTGCTCTCTTGAGTGAAATTGGACTTTTTAGATATACATTAATGGTGGACAATCAATAATGTAGTAAGCACAAGAATTAATAGAACAACATGCAAGAAGAAGAAGAAACCATATCAATTATCACCAAAATTCATTACACAAGTTCAAAACCTCAGCAAAGAAGGGAATTAGCCACTCATTCTTGGATTAATCATCCTAAAATGAGTGTAAATCATGCATACAATTGAAGGAAAGAAGAAAGGAAGAGAAGAAAACTCTTAGCTTTTCTATTCTTCAACTGCCACAAACCCACGTTCCTGCTCTCCACTTCTGAACTCAGTCTAAAAACTAAAAACTAAAAACTACTCTTTAAAAATAAACCTAAGTGTGCTATTTATACTAGTGGGAAATTTTTCCCGGAATAACAAGCAACGTGTCACGGAGGCCAACGCGGAGCACTGCCTCCGTGACACGGCGTGGACGCGGACCCTCTCTGGAAATTGCAGGGTCCGGATAATTGGCCTCAACGTGGCACGGAGGCCATCGCGGAGGCCTATCTCCGTGCCATGGAACTGACGCGTAGGCACACTGGAACTTGCCTAATTAATTCCTGCCCAGGCAGTGTGCTACCGCGATGGCAGCGTGGCACGGCTCCATCGCGGAGCCTGTGTAAAATGTGCCATCCAAGGTCTTTTCCACGCTCGCATCCAAGTCCAACTCCAACATAGTTCCAACACGCATTTTAGCTCCTAAAAATCACATTATCCTGCAAAACAAATGCTAATCATGTTGGTTAGTATAAATTCGCATTTTATTAACAAATACATGATATTATATACACATTGCACAACAAACAAGGTAAAAATGATACGTTTGAGTATCCCTTGGGCATATAAATCTGCCCAAGATCAACCCTCAAGTTGTTTCTCGGTGAATACTAAAAATCGGAGTAGTGGAAATCCCCTGATTCCGTTGAACCTCAAAATTGAACTGACATTGTGCAGAATAGAAAACCAGGAGCAGAGAGATGCTCGTATATCTGAAGAAGCTAGGCAAGCCAAGCTATCTCGGCAAGTTGCACTTCAGGATGCGGAGGATGCTAGAGATGAGGTTGTTAACGCTGGTCGACATGCGCGGAGCAACAGAGGTCATAGATTTTTCCCTCAGTTCTTTGATGATGAGGACCCAGACATTAATGAAGTTGGTTCAACTAGAGCAATTATACCACTACCACTGCCTGTTGGGGCCAAATTTGACATCATGAGCACCATGATTCAACTGTTAAACATTAAAGGGGTGTTCAGTGGTCACGCAACAGATGACGCCAACCTGCACCTGATGAAATTTGTTGGAATATGCAAGGCGTACAGGTTGCCTAGAGTTAGCCAAGATTCCATTAGACTCCAACTTTTTCCCTTTTCTCTGTCATGGGAAGCCACATTATGTTTATCGAAGTTGCCCAATGACTCCATAACTAACTGGAGGGAACTCAAGCAAGACTTCTTAGAGAGATTCTTTCCCCCTCCAGAATGTTGCAATTCAAAGATGAGATATATAATTTTCGACAACATAAAATTGAGGAACTACATGAAACCTGGTTGTGGTTCAAGAAAAAGTTGACAGAGTGCCCAAACCATAAACTTCCAGATGATAGTTTGTCGAAAATTTTCTACAGGTCTTTGAAAAATAACACAAAAGCTGTAGCAGACATAGTGGTAGGAGGAGCATTGATGAGTCACACCTGGGAGAAAGCTGCTACTATTCTTGATAGGGTGACTAAAACAAACAGGGCATGGCATACCCAGAAGGCAGATGCAGCGGCGGTACATAGGCCATTGGTTTGACTGTAGACGAACATAGGAAAGAAGAAGAACGCGACCAGGTGTTGGCTCATATGCACACATCATTGGAATTTCTTACTAAGCACATTATGGGAGCTGGAGCCAAAGAGGTGAGCGTAGTGGGAACACAAGGATTGGCGCCGAGGGCAGACCACTCTGATTTCGAGGAGGCGGCAAATTTCCTGGATAGCCAACTTACAGGTTTCCAAGCCAACACCCAAGCGTTTGGACAAGACAATTAGCACCAAGGTTCTGGAAACCAAGATAAAAAACAATACAGAGATAGCTACAATCAGAATGGGTACAAAGACAAAAGCCGAGGTCGTGAGCGAGAAGGATATTGGAGAAGGAATGAAGGTTACCGCAACGATCGAGCGAGTGTATATGTGCCTCCCAATGCATGAGAAGGGGAGGATGGATAGTTAAATCTAGAGAGTATGATGGTTGAGATGCTGAAAAAGTTGAGGTCCACTAATGAATAGTTAAAGAAATTCGTGGTCATATATCGAGCATGGGTCAGTGAGTAGAGTCCCACGCAACAGCTATCAAGCAAATCGAACAGCAGCTGGGGAAACTGTCAGCATCACTGAACCCTCAATAGAAGGGTACACTACCTAGTAACACAGTCCAGAACCTAAATAATGATAGCCACTACATGGCTGTGATGACTAGGAGTGGTAGGACCATAATTGATCCCCTTTTAAAAGTTGTAGTTGAACGGAAGAAAGAGAGCATAGTTGAAGATGATGAAAATGACCTTGAGATGGAAGGTGTTGAGAATGCTGAGTTGCCTGAGGCCCCAATTGGTGAAAAAGGGTCTGAAGGTTAACATGATGCAACACAAATTTATAAGGCTATCCCGAGACCACTGCCATCGTTCCCCCAAAGAATGAAGAAGAAGGCAGAGAATGGTAAGTTCTAGAAATTCCTGTCAATGCTTAAACAATTATCTGTGAACATACCATATGTTGAGGCGTTGGAACAAATGTTGGGATATGCTAAGTTCATGAAGGACCTTGTGACTAAGAAGAGATTCGTGAGTTATGAGCCTGTAGATAATGTACACCACTGTAGTGCCATAGCTACACGAGTCCTGGCGCAGAAGAGGAAAGATCCGAGTGCTTTCACTATACCTTGCACCATTGGCAATGTCGAGTTTGCAAGGGAACTTTGTGATCTAGGAGCAAGCATCAATCTGATGCCACTGACTGTGTTCAAGCAGTTGGGCTTGGGAGCCCCCACACTAACTACAATGTGGCTACTGATGGCCAACAGAACTGTGAAGAAGCAAGTGGGGATCCTGTTTGATGTGCTTGTAAAAGTTGATAGATTCATATTCCTAATATACTTTGTGATCCTGGATTGTGAGGTTGATTATGAGGTCCCCATCATTTTGGGGCGACCATTCCTTGCTACTGAGAGGTCCTTAGTGGATGTGGATGCTGGCCAACTAAAGTTTAGACTAAATAAAGAAGAGGTCACTTTCAAAATTTGTTGGTCAATGCAGCAACCTAAGGAGTACAGTGTAGTCTTAGCAATAGAAGATGAACCTGAGTTCCTTGACAAAGTCTGAGTAGTCAAGAGACTTGCATCGTGTCGCGACATTAAATCAGGCGCTTCTTAGGAGGCAACCTAAGTGATATAACTAATGTGTGTTTAGTGTGCAAGGAAAACAAAAATAGGTGGCAACAAACTGCTAAAAAGTAGGTGCTATGATTCTTAGAACAACTTGTGAGAGGGTTGTATGAGTCGTAGCATGAGTGGTGGTGAAGATCAGAGATATGCTTCAGTGCAGGAGTTCAGGGTACAGTTGGTCCTATGACTCGTAGCCTCAAGTGTATGGGTCATAGTATTTACTGTGCCTATGAACTATACAAGATATGCAAGGAAAAGACCTACAAGTCATAGTACGGATTGTACACACATGGTACGATTCATAAGATGCACTCGTAGGTCCCCAGGTAAGTTTTTCAGCTCTATGCATTACAGGTCCAAGGGATGAGTCGTAGGGCCTTCCTATGACTCGTGGTACGAGTCTTGATGGGTCAAATTTTCTTTAAACAACCCGACTCGACCCAGATTTTTAAAACCTGCCCTTTAAGTATTTAAACTTAAAACCCATAGGACCCTTCTCCCACGCACTCAAAAACCCATCTCACGACCAACTCCCACGACTATCTCACAACCTTAACTCGATAATCAAAGTGAAAATCAAGCAAAGTTTTGCTATAAACAGCTTTGTCCCACCCAAATACTAATTCCCAGTTGAAATAACAATCATCAAGTAAGTATATTGCTTTAAAATTGATTGAACTTGCGTGCTTAAAGTAATAGTGCAAAACCCCCTGCGAGTCAGTGTTCTTGCTCGAAAAAATCAAAATAGACAATGACCAGGGGTGTGATTAAATTATGAATGACTGGGAAATAAGTTGAAAATTGATGGGCTTGTACATTGCACTAGCAAGAAAGAGAGTTACGGGTAGTGAGGCAGAAAGGGAGGAACGGGTAGATTTTAAAATGGGTTAAACACATGCCTAGACCTGGGGAATTCTGAGTACCCAAAAACTTGAAATTGAAACCCCTATAACTGAATAAAAATCAAGGAAGGGATAGGCTTCACAAGCCTTCCTATGACTTGTGTTTAAGTACTATGACTCGTAGGATGGCTCATTCGGACTGTCCCAAGCTAAATTGGAAAAGACCTGAGGTATGAACTATGGTATGGTTCGTGGTTTGCCACTACGTGTCATACCAAGGACTTGTACCAAAGATCTAGAAAGGGTCAAGTCCATATGAGATAGTATGATCCTTCCTATGACTCATGGAATCGACCTACGGGTCGTACCATAAGTCATGGAAAAATGTAGAGAAACTGTTATTAAAGGGGCAGCCTCAGATGACTCAAGGTACGGATCGTACCTTCATGGTACGAGTCATACTTAGGAGTCATAATGTGCATCAGAGATATCATGGGTCTCCATATGAGTCGTACCTCTACGGTACGACCTATACTATTGACTCGTTGTTATTTATAGAGGACTTTACTTCTTGATTTTCTTTCTCAGATATGGTATTCTAACTCTCTTTCTCTAAGGTACAATGATAGTCAAGTGTAAATCATCCAAAGTAACTGCACGGAGGACACTACATGATGAAACCTCTGAGTCTGAGCAAGAAGGCAGTTCCCCTAGTGGTTTAGTTGAGGAGTATAGGGTTGAACATCAGACACTAATGGGACCCGAACCACTAGGGAAAAAGCCAAGGCCCAAGCCGTTGCAACAACTGCCACATCCCCTGAAGCTCCCCAGTCTGAGGAAGGAGCTAAGAAAGGTAATCAGGAGTCGAGAAATGGCTCAAATACAGAAGAAGGGTCTGAGGAGACCCAATCCAGAGAGGCAAGTGGCAGTACTGAATCAGATGAGGAGGCTCCTAATGCTGAATAGCAGCAGATCCTTCCTAGCGAGAGTCATACCATCCGGTGGAGAGTGTCAGGAGCACAGGTGATATATGAACAAGGCGTTGCTCTCACCACCAAAAACAAACCCAAGAGGAGCATCCAAGAAGAACTACGGATCCTCACAAACTCAGTGAATGAAGTAGAGGAGATGAAGTGGATATTCAGTTTTTATGGCATCGAATGGGTGGCTAGGACTCCAGACCAGTACACCTTAGAGATAGTCCATGAGTTTTATGCCAACTACTTGGCGACCATAGAGGAGAAGACAAAAAAGAGGTAGAAAGTGAAAGACTAGCCCAAACTGGAGAGTGTCATGGTCAGAGGTTGATATCTCCGAGCGCACTATCTCTTGGATCCTATATGGGCTGCAGTTCATACTCCCATATGCCACGCCAGAATATGAGTACCGGGTGGAGGCATTAAAGTAAATTAGGCAGCTGGGCTTTGAGGAAAGATAGAGGCAGCTATAGTGGTTAGCGGGTGTTATAGCTGAGGATAAAGAGGAAGCGGAGTGGTTAACAGGTGGAAAGTAGGCTACCAAAAATTCACTCAACTTCATAGCAAAAGCCTGTTGGACATTGGTGTGCCACCAGTTAGCACCAAGTCTCAATGACAACACTCTGAGTTCATTCAGAGCATCTCTAGTGGCATGTCTCATGTCCAGATACCCCATTAATATCTCGGGGATCATCGTAGCGGAGATACGAGATTGAGCTATGGGATTGGGCACTACCATCCCATTCCCGAGCCTCGTTTTAAAATTATACAAAGAGGCAGGAGTTCCGATGAGACGGGTGAGGACCGCTTAATTGGATGGAAGAGTATAGCGGACATTGGCTTGATATGGGATGAAATGAACCCGATGAGTCGAGCCTGACTTCCAATAGCAGTTCCATCGACCCAACCAGCAAGGGGTGCATAGGTGAATGCCCCCACCTTACACGACTAGAGCGAGACACTGGCTACAGATGCTAGTAATTCAGAGGCAGCTCCCAGCACTTCTGCTACACCACTGCCCAGCTATTTGAGCCAGACACCAACAGGGTATGTTCTAGTGCCCCAGGACATTCTCCAGAAATTGGCTAAGAGATTGACGATGGCCGAAAGAAAACTCAAGCAATAATGGAAAATGTGAAGCCCTAGGTGAAAGCAGAGATAGACACAACTAAACAGGCCCTGTATTTCAAGCTCGATGGATTTGAGAGTTGATTTAATAGATGCATGGTAAAGCAGACAGACACAAGCAGCTTTAGGGAGGAGTTGGGACCTCTTCGGAGCCAAGTGACCGAGCTGGCATCATGACAGTTGACAGTGATAGCAACTCCCACTCTTCCTGACTTGGATGAAGAGCCAGATGAGGAGATTGACTTGGCAGCTTATTTGGAGCCCATGATAGCAGAAAATGATAAAGGAAAGAAGAGAGTCTCTGAGGATGTTGGAGAAGAGAGCTTGAGGAAGAGGAGAAAGAAAGAAAGAAGAGAACACAAGCGGGCACGAGTGGACAGCCTGCAGACTTATGACTCACACATGTCAGAGCTGCAGGAGTGAGTTAGAGGAGCAGGCAGCTCTACCATGGCTCAGCCCAAGCTTGTTAGTGGCAGGGACCCTTCGAGTGAGCCACATTCAGCCCAGATCACCATAGAGGCCATAGAGATGTCCAAGACTACTGAGGGGGTAATCATTCCCCCTGTTGACACATCAATGAGTGCGCTGGTCACCGCTAGCGCCATGATTACAGCGGAGGTACCTCCCCTGCAGGATGACAGGAGGGCGTAGAGTGCCACAGGTATGTTCCCTCCCTCAGTTCTTATGGTTCATGCTTCGGGGATGAAGCACAATTTTCATAAAAGGGGATGGGGTGTACTTGTATTTTTTGGGTTTTTGGATTCGTCCTAGAGTTTTTCTTAACATGTTTTTTTTCCTCGGGTATGTTATTTAGTAGAACCGACATGTTTAGGATTTTATTATTTTTATTTTTTGATTTTGGTTTAATTATAAAGTATCTTAGGAGTACTGAGCCAATGAAAGTGCACTAGTTTGAATTTCTTAAAAAAATTTACCCTGTTTTAAAATTTATGATGAATTAACTGTGTACTTGTTACTACATGCATGATTTTTATGGATCTTTTGATGTCATAGAGTATTAGCATGAGTAATACTATTAATCCACGTATAAACTTGACAAGTAAAGTGAATATAAGTCATGTGCCTTGAGCGAGTGATGATTGATACTTAGTTCAGTACTGTGTTTAAGAACCTGTCTGGTTAGTCTTTGCATAGGTTAAGGGTGGTTGATTAGGATATGATCATAGGACATTTTTGTTGAGCTTTCTTTTAGCCTAAATGACCCTACCAAAATTATATGATTCCCTTGATCCCAATTTTGATCTTTTAATAAACCATTTTTCTTTGATTAACAGATGAACCATACCCATTTTTTTTATAATGAACCTATTTTGGCCCTGGTCCTTCCTTGGACATTGTGAACCTCAACATAGGAAAAATGCCTAAGTTGAGGGTGACTAAAGTAGGGGTGCATAAATAGTGAGAACAAGGAAAAAAGAGAGAAAAGAGAAAAGGTGAAAAATGACGTGTGTTGTGACAAAATGAAAAAAGAAAAAAAGAGATGAAAAAGTTAAAAACTTCAAAAAAAAATTAAAAAAAAAAAGAAAAATAATTCTTGAAAAGGTTGAAAACACACCACATTCATACAAATGCATACAAAAGAGGTGAAAACGGAGGACTAAGTATCCAAAGCAGACAAATAAGGCAAGCCTATGGTATCTGATACAAAGTACTTGGAACTCCTTTGTGAGAGTGAGAGTCTCTCTTGTTCAGTCCCATGCCATAGATGTTATTATATTTGTGAGTGGGGACTTTATTTGCGGTGAGGGTACATGGTTTATGTTTAACTCTACCAGTGGTCAGTGTGAAAAGCATTGGTGATGAATTAATTGCCTGTTAATAGCTAGATGACATGTTTTGATCCCTACTTATTATAATTCGTGGTTGCTTGTAGTACATTAGCTGATATTGGTTCACGGGAGAAGGGTCAAAAGTCATTGAATTTATAGTGCAAATTTTGTTTGGTATTGACTATAGTATCCTAGGTTTATTTTCTAATTGAGCATCATGTTTAGTTTTTTCTTTTCTTTGCCTGAGGACATGGAAAAGTCTTAAGTTGAGGATGTTGATGTGTTGTGGGTTTACAACACTTTCGACGATCAAAACTAAGAAAATTGCATGAACTTAGGTATGTTTATATGGATATAAGACACTTTTTCTTTTATTACAGGACAAATAAGTGTTGGAGCAAGAATGTGCAAAAGAAACATGAAAGTGCAGAAAATGAGCTAAAGTCACAGTTTCAGTACGAGCCGTATGTTGATGGTACGAGCTGTACTGAGAACCGTGAAAAGTTTTAAATGGCTGGATTGTGAACCGTAACTTAGAGTCGTGGAAATATTCAGAAGAATTTCACAAAGATAGACTCTTGATACGAATGGAAGTACGAATCCTGGAAAGAAGGTACGAATCGTACCAGGAGTAGTGGTGAGCTTCAGAGGATTTTCAATGCTAAGTAGAACTTCAGACAGTACGAGTCATGGCTGGAAGGTACGAGTCGTACCACAACACTTGTGAATAACTTCAGAAAAAGTTAGAGTTCTCAAAGCCAGACCATGGAAGCAACTCACAACTCGTAGGATGCATGTATGAGTCGTACCAAGGCCCAAAACATAGCCAAATTTTAGTAAGCCAAGGACTTATGGATAGCAGGTATGACTCGTACAGTCCTGCTATTGTTCATAGGATTACTCGTGGCTCAGGCGACGCCAGTTATGGAAAATCACCCTGTTAGCTTAGGACAAGAATTCTTATGTCTGTATAATACCATTTATGTTTTATTTTTAGTAAAGATGATAGGGAACATTGAAGAGAAGTGAGATTGGCGTGAAAATAATAGAGATTCGAGGGAAAAACATAGAATTGAGTTGATTGACTTGTGATCAAACTTTTCTTGGATTCTTTCTTGATCTTTATCAATTGTTCTTGAGGTTTTTCTGATATAATCAAAGATGCTTTTCTCTCACCTATGATTTTAAGTATTGAATTATGTGTTTAATGATGAATTCATATCATAACCTTCCATTTATGAGAGGCTAAACCCTCTATTGCTAGGGTTGTGGGAACCATGGTAGATTAATGAGCTAGAGATACACAAAAGTGACTCAAAATCAATGCAAAAGGCTTGTATTGTATTCTCTTCATGCTTAAATGTTTCTTAACTGAGTATGACATTAGGACTTTCCAGAATTATTTACTTGCTTGAGCTTAGAGAGAGAGAGATTAGGAAGAGCGAATTACAACAAAGCCTAGATCTTGATGATCATTGTATTAACTTGAGTTGTGGTCGCAGAATAGTAAATTTGGAACATATTGATAATGGATAGTTTGAACCGCTCATGAGACCTGACCCGGTGATTGAGTATAGTCATCCAATAGGGATGAACTAGTCATTTGGTTGAACTCTAGTTATCAGTTCTACAAGTAAGCATTGGTATTAATCACATGTGTATACCCGAAGTAGTTATGAACCCATGGAAAACATAAACCCTAGTTAATCTTCAATCATGATTTATATCATAATTTCAATTGTTGTCTTAATTACTATTTTTTTGAAACCCCAAAATTAGAGTAACTAACCAATAAGTTCACTTACCAACATTAGTTTAGATCTTCCATATTCCCTTCGACCCCAACCTCTTTGTTGGGTTCTTTATTGACAACGTCCGCTTCATACTTCAACAGGAGGTGTGAGTTTGAGCGTTATAACCTGGAAAGGTTTTGGATGGCTTTTCCCACTTGAGTGTGATAGTTGGGGCATCACGTAAGTTTTAAATTGATGGTGTCAGTTGTGATGAGTCTCCCATTATTGCTCATGATTTTAGTTATGTATGTTTATGACTTATGATATTATATTTTCAACAGGTTTGATCCAATCATTAGTTTATAAGTTTTTACTTATGATTTCAACTATGGCAAACTATATGATATTATTTTCAGCTTTCGGTCATTCTATTCAGATATGAGATTCAGTTTATTGCTATGCATGGTTTCAAATATCAGCTTGTAGTTCTTAATCTCATGATCTTATTATTTATGTTATGTGCATGATTTCAATTATACTTACTCAGCCTGTTTTACATATCTTACATACTTAGTATATTTCAAGTACTGACCACATACTCTATGATGTATCATTTCATGATACTGGTTCAGATGTTCAGACTCAGTCCCGCTGTTAGCCAGTTTCCATAGTTTAGTCCAGTTCTCTTATTCATAAGTCCTCATCCTTCGAGGATCTTCAAATTGTTGAGTTGTGTTACTTTCAGTTTCAGACTTTTACTGAGCTAGTTGGGGATGTTGTCCCATCATCTCTTCAGTAATATTAGAGGTTTTTCAGACAATATGTAGAATCTCAATTTGTCAGTGTTGACTCTGTTTATGATTGATATATATTCATACTTCCGCTTATTCATGTTCAATTTATCAGTTCTATTTAATGTATTCTCATTAGCCATTATGCTCATGTCATGGGTTGACTTGGAGTCATTCGTGGTTCTAAATTACGTGCCTCGGTCTAGACCTATGTTCGAGTCGTGACATAATAGCATAATTATTTTTGTGATAAAATTTATAGCTAATAATTAATTTTTTTCATGACTTAAATTTATTGTAGCAATACTAATATAGTGTAATTAGAGGTGTTAATCATTCCATTCGATTCAGTTTTACAGGAAGACTTTTACATTTCAAATATAGTTTTAATATATAGGTGCTTATATCTAAATAAGTTTGATTAACTAATTATCTCAAGCTAAAACATAACTTCACTAAGTCTCACATCATCTTGACCAAGGGCTTCTTGAATTCTTAATATACTCAAATTTATTTTTTCAGAATAATATCTTCATTGATTTAGTGTAATTTAAGGTGTTGATTATTTGATTCAATTCAATTTTACAGCTTATTAGTCTTAAATATAATGTAAATAAATTAATAAATAGTTACATTAACTTCAATTAACTAATTATATTAAACTTTAATAAAATTTCAATAAATCTCACTCAAACTTCATCATGGTCAAATATTTTCAGATTGTTATTTGACTCGAACATGACTATTGAGACAATATCTTTATCAATTTAGTTTCATTAGAAGTGTCGATCATTTAACTCGATTTAACTTTAGAGAATATTACTCGTACAATTTAGATATAATTTAAATAAATAAATAATTATATTTAATTACTTTTAATTAGCTAATTATATCAATTTTTTACAAAATTTCACAAAGTCTCGTTCAAGCTTTATCTATGATCAAGTATTTCGTGAATTTATGTTATTTAACTCAGACATGATCTATTGAGATAATGCGTTTATCAATTTAGTGTTATTAGAGGTGTTCATCGTTTGACTCAATTAAATTTTATAGAATCTTACTTGTAAATTTTATATATAGTTTAAGTAAATAAGTGATTATATCGAATTATTTTTTATTAATTAGTTATACAATTTCAAAAAAAAAAAAACTTCACTAAGTCTCACTTAAGTTTCATTGCATGATCAAGTATTTCGAGAATTCATGTTATTTGACTTTGTCATGATCTATTGGGATAATGTTTTTATTGATCTAGTACAATTAGAGATGTCCATCATTTGCGTTGATTTAATTTTACATAATTTTACTTGTTTTTATTAAATACAATTTAAGTAAGTATGTGATTATATTTAATTCCTTTTGATTAACTAATTATACCAAATTTACTAAAGCTTCACTAAGTCTTTTACTATGGTCAACTATTTTGAAAATTATTATTTTACTCGAACCCAATTTATCTAAACAATATCTTTATGATCTACTATTAATTTGAGTTAGTTAATAATGATTGGAAATATAATTAGAATTAGTTGAGCTAAGGATTAATGACTGAATATAATTAATATAGAAGTGTGTTTATACTATAAATTTATATATAATATGTATTAATATTAAATAATATTCAATAATTAATAAGTTATAAAAAAAGAGTAAATCTAATTACCATGCATGAAATGATATTGTATTACATCATATTTTTTTTAATCAAATATTTTTATCTCTTTGTTATGGTTATTAGGAGGAAAAATAAATTTAAAATAAAAAGTTTGAGAACAAATTAAAAAAATAATAATAATTGAAGTTCCCTCCGAACCATTTTCCTCTAACTTTTTGTGCCTAAATTAAAATCTTATTTTCATACGATATTTTATATTCTTTGTGATGCATGGCCCAATAATTTTTTTCTATTTTTAATGATATTTTATGATTTATTTTTAACTACACGCTTTATAAATATTTTTAAAATAAGATAATAAAATACAAACATAATTTTGTGTGATGACCGCCAACAGGTAGAGCTATGATTTCATATGCTTTCCTCTATTTTAATTTATTTGTATGATTTTGACCTAATACTGAGTTTAAGAAAGTAAAAAAGATTTTTAAATTTTGTTATGTTAAATTAAGCTAAAAATATACAAAACTTACCAAAATTTTCTTTAATTTTGTGGTGTTAGACATGACATGTTGAAAGTTGAATTAAAGAATTGTCAAAATAGAAAAGAGTCCTTTTATAAAAAAGAAAAGTAAGGCAAATAAATTAAAACAGAGGAAGTATTATTTTTCTTTTTATAGTGATTATTTATTTTAAATTAATTAAAGATCTTATTAATATTTCAGGATTCTCTACCACTTTATAATACTTATCAAAATTTGACATTTTGTACAAAACTTTTACAGTACATTAATATTTTTTCTCTACTTATAATATTATTTATATAGATTCTAATATTTTATTTTTCTATTATATAGAAGTTACTTTTAAAAAGGTTTTACACTACCAAATTTAAAAATTTATTAAACTATCCCTAAGAATTATTCATTTAAATTCTTATTAAATTTAAAATATGTAATTATACTCCTTTAATATTTAAAATTGTCCTAATATATTTCATTCCTTTGAAATATATTATTCAAGAAAAAAACTATTTTTTCTTCTTTTTTGGTCACACTTTTCTATTATTATTATTATTATTATTATTATTATTATTATTATTATTATTATTATTATTATTATTATTATTATTATTACTGAATGTTTCATTAATTATATATTCATCTATTTTAAAATTTGTATAATATTAAATTCTTTGTGAAGATAGAGGAAGTATCGAACTAAATTTTACTACAATAGAAGAAGCATATCCTATTAAGTTTAATCATAAATGGTGAAATATACTTATGTATAATGATACTCCTCATGCTGCCAAATATGTAATGATTATATTTTTTTTTCAAGTTATCTTAATTTTTGTTTCAAATTATTTTCAACTAGTCTTTTAAAGAGGGAGTTTCTTTTTTTTTTTCAATACAATTTGAGAATATTTTAACATTTTATTATAAAAGAGGGACTTAAAATAAAATTTTATATATTTTTAAAATTTCATCAAGTATATTGACTAATTGTCAAACAAAATTAGCATCACACAAATTGTAACTCAATGCCAAAATAAAATTTCAAAACTTGTGTAAAGATATTAATTTGAAATAGTATAATAAATATTTTATTTTAAATTTATATAAATTACATGTACTGTGAGCTTATTTTTAAGAAAAAAATTTATCTTCTTTACCTAATATAGAAAATAAACGATACAAATGAAATAATGTGCATTAAAAAAATAAAATTGTTATATATAAATATCATTTTTTGTTATTTTTCTAAACAAACAGTTACGTTATATAATTACCAAAAAGATTTTTTTTACGATTAGAAGTTCAATAAAAATACAAATAAGATAATTTTTCTTAAAAAATAATAGAATTTTTAATTATATACAAATATCATATCTTGCTATTGACACGACCAAATGGGCGGATTGTACGGGCACCTACTTCGACTATAACTCGATAAGAGAACCCTTTTTTCTCACATAAAAATACTTAGAACTCACTCATTTCCTTTACATATATCAAACAATAAGGAAAGATTGCAATTAAAATCTAACACAACCAAGACTTTCCCCAAAATCTAGTCTAGACAGGTATAAGAAGTCTACTTGGAATACTGACAGTTAAAAAGACACAGCTTTATCGGCGGAGGAGATACAGAAGCTGATGCTGCGTATTGCTCCGCCAATCATGAAACTGCAATTTACCTACTACAACCTACACCCAAAAAGGTGTAGCAAAATAGTATCAGTACACCACACGTACTGGTAGATATCATAGATCGACTAGGATTAGCTTACGCAACGATATATAATTAATATGAAATTATCTAACCTTTACTATCCACAACAACATACCCATCGGCTCATTCTAATTCTCAATTAGTTCCTTGATGTACTATAATGATCCATATTTCATTACAAAGGGAACTGACTTAGAACACTCTAAAGGGGCTAAAATATGAATAAAGAAGTGTCGTGGAGTGAGCTTATAAAAATTGGTGATTTTGGGTGAGCTACTGTTTACTGGGGACCACTGCAACTGTAGTCTTTTCACTGTAACGAGACCGTTACCACAGTCGAAGGCCCGCCGTAACGAACCGGGAGAAATACTATCGGATCCGCTATAGCAGCATCTTGGGTGCTATAGTGGGTCCGCTAAAACAGAAATATAACCACTGCAGCGGATGACGGGAGGGAGTAAATGGGTTTAAAATGGGATTTTAGGTATTTTACCCCATAATCCTAAGACACAAAGTTTGAGATCTAGTGAAAATTTTCAAGGTCTAGAGAAATTTCTTATTCAAAGATAAGTTTTTCATGTTAATCCTTCTATCTTGTGATTCTCTAACATCTAGAATTGAACATAATCTCTAATAGTGAATTCCTAGCTAAGAACCCTAGGTTTGTGAAAACTAGGGCTAGGGTTATGAGAATGATTAGGTTTAGGCCTATAAATCATCACCCAATCATTCCCATAATCCTAGCTCTAGTTTTCACAAACCTAGAGTTCTTAGCTAGGAATTCACCATTAGATACTATCTTTAATTCTAGGTGTTAGAGAATCACACGATGGAAGGATTAACGCAAAAATCTTACATTAAAATAAGAAATTGCTCTAGCACTTGAAAATTTCCACCAGAGCTCTCAAACTTCGCGCCTTATGAGGTAATATCCCTGAAATCTCATTTAAAACCCATTTACTGCCTCCCGTCATCTGCTGCAGTGGTCATTTTTCCACTGCAGTGGACCCGCTATAGTGCCCAAGATGGAAACGGCCAAGTTACAGCTGCAGCGAGGGCTAAGCAGTGTGCAGGCTAGCCTTTGTGGCTAAGCTAGATAGAGAAATATGGATACATGGTTAAATAACTATTGTTAATAATAAAGAAATTGTCTTGGTAAATTATTGACTGGTTGTTTAAACTGAATTATTGATCCAATATTTATTTTATTTTATAGCGTAAATAAATTTTGGTTGGTCGATGATGTCTATCGATACGTGTGATGTACTGATAGTACTCTTGCTACACCTTTTTGGTGTAGGTTGTGGCAGATGAATTACAGTTTCATGATTGACGAGGCGATACTCAGCATCAGCTTCTATATTTCCTTTGTAGGCGAAGCTGTGTCTTTTTAATTGTCAGTATTCTAAATAGAACTCTTGTACCTATCTAGACTAGATTCTTGGGAGAGTTAAGGTTTTAGAGAGCATTTTCTTTTTATTTTAATAGTATTTCAAGAATAATGTTGGTTGGTGTAAGTTTATGAGATCTGTAATTATTATTTCATTTGATTAAAAAGAGTGTTTTCCTAACGAGTCAGAGTTGATATGGGTGCCCACACGACCCGCCAAATTGAGTCGTGAAAAGTTGATATCAGAGCGTCTAGGTTACCAGTCTACAAGTACAAGAGCAATGTCAAGTAGACTCTTGCGGATTGGTGTGTAGACATCCACATCTAGCCTTTGGGAAGCTATAAGTCATCTAGGAAGTTCTCACTCTATTCTTTCCTATCGTTCTGTCCGAGCGGTCGATTACCTGATTAAGTCCAATTGGTATCTCAACCGGCTAAATTGGTATCTAGCAATGTAGCCTTGCTGACGTGTGAGTTGATGAGGAAGTGTGAAATATTAGTGATAATAAAGTGTAATAAGGGTGGCAAAGGGAGATAAACGTTGAATGGAGGGACAAATAGCCCTATTTGTGTATTGCTCAGTAGCTTTCGCTGTAGCAAGGTGTACCTTGCCGCAGAGGACACGCTACAGCAAGAAGTGGACTGTCATAGCGGGTCTGCTGCAGTAGAAAAGTGACCGTTATACTTGACGACTGCTAGCCAGAATCCAATTCCCTGCTCTTTGGAAAATTTTCAATTACGTTAAAGGTGGTGGATCGGGCAGAAGTGTATATGAGAACTGTGGTTTATATAAACATGGGGACAAAACACAACCATCGTCATTTGAATGTTCCAACGGACAGTCGTACCCCAAACATAGAGAAAAAAAAGAAAATCATCCAATGAGCAAAAAGAGAAATCGTCTAATATTTAGTCCTTTGAGGGTAGGAAATATCTAAGCTAAAGGGAGACCGCGGGGGAAAAACACATTGTAACCCCGACTAGGTGGAGACCTTGTCGTTGTCTTTACCCGGGTAACTAGCCTCATCGTCCTCATCGCCAGTGAGGAAGGATTACTCTAAAAATTTTCTCATGGATAATGGGGGAACCTTAGGGCCTTGAAGGTGAGTGCAGTACTAGATCTTCTTCACGCCTTCCACATGCGGACGAAAAGCTAGTCCCAAAATCGTCTTTTCTTCTTCTCTTTCTCTAGATCCTCCCGGAGCTTATCATGGGCCGGGGCTAATGAGCCAACCACTACCTATATGCCTTAGGGTCCACAACAGTTGAACTAGATGATGCACCTCCCTGGGGACGCTCTGAACAACCCACCTTGTAACTCCTTCATAGCTTCCAAAGCAGCCCATCACCTTCCAAGGCATACGTGCCTACCGATAGAGCATAGTGGTGAGGGAGGAAAATGACAGATTGGCCCTACTCTGGGCTTGAAAAAGTTCAAATCACCATTCCTCCCTAAATCCACCATTTCTAGTGCAAAAACCTCAGAAAATAGACTATAGGAGGACAATTTAGATTACTTGAGAACATAAATACTAGTATAAGTGGCATAAATGAGACTCTTTTCCAATTGGGGATGTGGGGATGGGAGAATTAAGTTTGTGTGTTGGGCTCGAGCAGTCATCCTATTGTCCATGTAGGAACTCGGAAGACAGGGTTAAGTAAAGTTCTGGTTAAATCCGATGGTGATAACAGTAAGACCGTGGTAGGAAGGTTATAACCATAATTATGAACCAACATGGATTTGGGACTGTGATGCATTAGAAAACCCATGCATATTACGTGAGGCTATTCGGGTATGAACGATATTTAAATTAGTATCTTATGTAACAACCTATATTTCATTACAAAGGAAAACTGACTTAGAACACTCTAAAAAGGCTAGAATATGAATAAAGAACTTTCATGGAGTGAGCTAATAAAAATTGGTGGTTTTGAGGGAGCTACTTGTTACGAGGGACCTATGTAATGGTAGTGTTTACCACTGCAACGAGACCATTACCACGGTCGAAGGCCTGCCGTAATGGACCAGGAGGAATACCGACAAATCTACTGTGGTGGCATCTTGGGTTCTATAGCGGGTCTATTACAACGGAAATATGATTGCTGCAGTAGACAATGGGAGGTAGTAAATGGGTTTAAAATAGGATTTCAGGGATTTTACCCTATAATCCTAAGGCATGAAGTTTGAGAGCTCTGGTGGAAATTTTCAAGGGTTAGAGCAATTTCTTATTCCAAGGTAAGATTTCCATGTTAATCCTTCCTTCTTGTGATTCTCTAACACCTAGAATTAAAGATAGTCTCTAATGTTGAATTCCTAGATAATAATCATAGGTTTGTGGAAACTAGGGCTAGGGTTATTAGAATGATAGGGTGATGATTTCTAGGCCTAAGAGTTGTAAATTAACACTTTCTAGAGTGAATGTGATTATAGAACATTGTTTTGGTGATAGTTTGAGACCTAGAATTAGGTGAATCTGAAACCCCTAACCTTTAAAATTATTTTAAGAGGGTTAGAGGGGTAAAAACTTCATGAACTAGGGTTGAATGATTGTTTTAGATTTGGGTTATGATAATTTAGACTATGATTATTGAATTAGGCCGTAAACAACAGGTAGAATAGAGTGAGCTGAGTTACCAAACCCTTGAATCAAAGAAATAGCCTATTGATTAATTTCTTAATATCTTATTTCTAGACTTTGAACGTTTAGAGGTGTTGAAAAAAGGCAAAGCTCCCGGCAAAGCTCCCGCAGAGTAGCTTCATATTCCAGTTCTATGATCCGGGTAGGTTATGGCTTACCTTTGTGTTAGACTATAATTAGTGAATCGTATACGTGTGTACTATTAATGTACAATCGATGAGGGTATAGGGATCATAAAATATGATGACTTGATAGAATACTTGTAGTGATGTAACTATAAAAGTGGAGGATTAATCCTAACTACGAGGACATGTCGATAAGTAAAACCTAATTGATGATTAATAATGGGGAGTGCACTCTTAATGTGATGTTCTTGACAAGTACTCTTGATTTGATATTCTTGATAATGTGTCATCGATGTTATAATCTTGGTATTGAGTCTCGTGGTGATATTCTTGATAGCAGGTATTGATGACGTGTGATTGTAATTGTTCTTGATGGTGTATTTGAGAGTATAAATTATGAATATATCTTTGTGCATGTGTTGTATAAAAGGAGAGCAACAAGAATGAAGCAAGGTGAATAAACCCAATGGGGTTATGTAAACTTGTTGGTGCTATTTTATATACCATGAATGAGAAGGTGAATCGGTGATGTAAATTAACTAGCTTAGAAAGAATCTAAGGTAAGAAAGAACAAGTAATTGTAAGAATTCGTAGTTAGTCAGGTTGAGTGATTCAGATTCGATTTTATCTAATTAATTTTATGTGTTGATGAATTGGCTTGAAAAAATTAGAAATACTAATGAGGCGAAGTTTTGACCCGAATAGACTGCCTTAAGTTGGAAAGACACAGAATTAAGGTGTTAGATAAGATTGAAAGAACCCGAATGAATGATGGGTCCCTAGGTAATATGAGGGATGGAAAATTTAGCCTGGAGAATTATGAACATTATCTTTGCAATGGCTTGGTTGTGAATTTTGATGGAAGCGGGACTAATTTAATAATTTTTAACTAATTAACAGTACAAGAAGAATCACATCTTAAACTAAATAACTAGTAAATGTGGTGAGTTGTGGGTATAGCTAATGGGTCTTCGTGCCTTGATCGTGTAGAATAATGTTAATATCTTATCTGATTGTAGATGAGGTTTGAGAAGCTCAATGCGATAATTGTCATGGTGAGAGTTAAGGGAAATCGAGATAAACAATGTGTGCTTATGTGGTGTCATATGTGTGGACCAAAAGAAATAGTTGATGAACTGTGCTAATGATTGTTGATTTATATACCTTGTTGAGTGGTCACCTGAGTTGACTGAGTGCATTTGCATGATAAATATGCTACTTGTTATTGTTCATTACTTCTTTCTAAATGGCCACATGAGTTGACGAAGTATAATATATGAAACACTATGCTGAGGATCCGTGGTTGATAAATGGGTTTGCCGAGCTGTCATCCAAGTTGACCGGTTGATATCATATTGCATATGTTGATAAGTGAGGGATAATAGATTCTTATCTGGTGGTGAACGTAAATAAGATTGCTGGTATAGCTTACTCTGAGATGAGAGACTCGTGTCCGAGGTGAGCATCCAAACGAGCAGAGTTGTATGTGTATGAGTACTTGGATATGAGTGGCTCGTACCCACGGTGAGCATCCAGGCAATCAGTATGAATGGGTACAAACGAGTATGACTAAATGTTCATACTGCTGGTGTACAAATATGAGTACATAGACAGGTATTATTAATATGGCTGGGTGTACAGTACATGAATTTCTAGTGTCCCCTGCATGTTATGATTGAAAGGGAAGAAATAAGACCCTCTGGCATGTGTGCACAGTGATATGATGGAGGCGTATGCCCGACACATTATCGATGATATGATTGTGGCAGAGAGCAGTACAGGTATGTCATGATATACGTATGACTGTGAGGCAGAGATCAGTACAGGTATGTTCAATATACATATGTCTACGAGGCAAAGACTAGTATAAGTATGTTTGGTATACATATGACTGTGAGACAGAGATCAGTACAGGTATGTTCAATATATATACAGTTGTGTGACAAAGATCAGTGATAGGTATGACACCGATATGGGTACAAATGATATGATAAAATTTATGATGACAATTTTATCTACCATATGTTTAGTGCGCATGTGATCTACTGCATAATCGTGTCATACTTGTTTTATGAGTCTTGATGTTTGATGAAATTGATTGGGTATGAGTTAATATTTGCATGTACAATTTTTGGATAAATGTGATTTATGTATCATTGTTGGATTACTCCTGACTGTGAGAATGTTTCATAAAAAGGGGGAATAAGTTGAATGTTTATGATAAGATGAAAAGTTGTGAAGTGTATATTTTATTTAGTGTAGATTGCTATAGTTTTGTATGATGTTAATCCTTGTGTAATGGATGAGGTTTTGAAAGAAGTAAGGTTACTAATGAAGTCGAGCTACTACCCGGAGTAGTACCTCTACAGTAAGAGAATTCTCATTGCGGGGAGACCGCGATAGCGATAAAGTTACTGCTGCAGCGAGGCCTAAACAGTGTGCAAGATAGGTTATGTTGCTAAACTAGATAGAAAAATACAGACACGAGTTAAATAACTTTCATGAATAAATAGTAAAGAAATTGTCTTGGTAAATTATTAAATGGTTGTTTAAACTGAATTATTGATTGCAAATTAATTTTATATTATTGCATAAACTAATTGTAGTCGGACGATGATGCCTACATGTGGTGTACTGATACTACTCTTGCTATACCTTTTTGGGTGTAGATTATGGTAGGTTAATTGCAATTTCATGATTGACGAGGCGATACTCAACATCAGCTTCTGTATTTTCTTCGCAGGCGAAGGTGTATCTTTATACTTGTTAGTATTCTAAATAGAGCTCTTATACCTATCTAGACTAGATTCATGGGAGAGTCAAGGTTTTAGGGAGCATTTTCTTTTTTTAATAGTATTTCAAGAATAAGTTTGGTTGGTGTAAGTTTATGAGATCCATAATTATTATTTCATTTGATTAGAACCTACTACTGTGTCAGAGTCGATGTTGGTATTGCACAACTCCGTCAATTGGGCCGTGACATATACACAAGGGAAAATCTATATATATGCACCTATATATGCACCAAAATTTTTCTACACTCAACTTAACAATCAAATCATCACTTCTCAATTCCTACACCGGTACCATCGTCTTGCTGAAGAGGTACCCTACCTGCTAACGCGATCTCGTGTGCGAGGTTACCCATCTACTACAGCATAACTTGCTTAAGTAGTAGCTCGGTGATCACTAGTACTTTTTCATTTTCAGCATCCTTGGTACAACCAAAATCCCCTTGCCCATTAACTGTTCTCATTTACATTACTAAAACCATTTTTAGTTACCCCCAATTCATTTAGTTCCTCATAATATTGTACTGATGCCAGCTATCCTTTTTCCATCCATTTCCAACCATCAAGATCCACGTTATCTTCTACCCATCCCCGCTCTTTCTCTGCTAATAATATCACTCCCACAGTCAGGAATCAACCCAACCACAACAAATAAATCACATTTTCCTGACAAATTTGAGTATAAATTTTAACTCATTCACAAACAGATTCATCAAAACACAAGGCTTACAATATAAGTAATACACAATTATGTAGCAAATCATATGCACCCTGAACACACGTTAAATAGACTTTTCATCATTAATTTTATCTCATCGGATATCTGTACATATATCGGTGTCATACCTATCACTAAACTCTATCACACAGTTGTACGTATATCATACCATACATGTACTGATCTCTGTCACAATTATACCATAAAAGATATGCCAGGCATATACCTCTATTACATCACCGTACTCACTCACATAGAATATAATTGTACACACATGCCAGATGGTCTTATTTTCTCCCTTCTAGTCATTGCCTATAGGGGACTCTAGAAATTCATGTATTGTACTGACATGCTACCCTCTCCCACTCATTTTCTCATCCGGATGCTCACCTCGGACACGAGCCACTCATATCATTACTGCTCGCCCGGATGCTCATCTCCGGCACGAGCCACTCATTTCCAAGTATTATACATATGCTCAATCACACTTATCTAGCTCGTCTTGATGCTCACTTCGGACACGAGCCTCTCATCTTAGGGTAAGGATATATTACCCCTCAGTCTCAACACTTTTCATCATGCTCTCAATTAGTTACCACAAATTTCGCTCACAGTCAGGAATAATATTTCACAATTTGATCCCTTTAAATCCATTCAACAACAAGAATTAGCCACTAAAAGTTCTAACAAAATCATTGTCATAAGAACATTCAATTATATAAATTAAATCACAGATACTCAAGACACTAATCATAATCTCATCCCTCACATTTTTTAGTCAACGTCAAGTAAAAGTATGGAAACTTTAATCTACCACCCTAGTCCTACACGGGTATCAAAACATCTATTCTAATAATTATGAAATCCTACCTCATATCCTACTTTTCATTTTTTATTGGTTCATTATTACGAACCCTCGTTGGACAATATTTATTATGAAGCTCTTATCTTATCAAGTTACCACTTTATGAATACAATTCCTCACAGTGGTACTCTGTTTAAATCTAAATTAGTGATTCAATGATTCACCACCAAAATTTCCGCATTAATATCCCTCATTCCTCCTGTCGTAATAACTCAAATGTGTATATACATGTAAATATAATATTCTATATATAAATAATATACACCCCTATTCGGGAGCATGCTATAGACGTAACCATTTAGGACCTTCTACCTAGAGAAGAAAATCAATAAGCTAGCATTAAAATCCTATTCATACTCCTATGATCATGATATACAATATATTCCCTCTTTCCCCTCATTTTTTTCAAGCTATTCCTCTCACCCTTACTAATTACTAGCTTGGTCTGTACCGGTTGTCATCAGTATTGTAACTTCCGTTTCACTTAACAACAACACCCATCAACCTTACACACATATATGAGTTACTAATTGAAGTCTAACACGAACGTAAGTCATAGCGTACTTAAGTGCCAAGCTAACGTCAAGAGAGCTGTAGGACTCTGTTCCTTGCTTTGAATTCATGCCCTTTGAAGAATCCCGCCAAAAGGGTTGGTGAAGTTCTTCCCTTACCTAGTCCCCCTTTTCTTCTCCTTTCAAAAATAAAAAGAATAGTTTTAGGGAGTTTTTAATGACAAAAACTTGTTATGTTAGGATCTGGGTTTTAAAAGTGGAAAAAATGGTGAGTTCTGGTTCACGTCACCCACTCCAGCAATGGTGTAGCAGTCCCGTCATGGAGACAAGGTACCCGCTGTAGCGGCCTTATTTCTAGGCCTATAAATTCTTTTTTATTTCTAACTTTTCAAATAAAATCTATTCATTACCTCTATTCATACGAGCAACTAAATTAGACATTAAAAACTTCAAATTCTACGTTTATCATTATCAAGATGCTAAAATAATCGAACGGATCATTACATCAGACACCAATTAAAAATTCATTCACCCCCAAATGAGCCCACAAAACAAGCCAGGGCTTTTAAGTGGTCCAGAGTTAACTTGACATGGGGTCATAGTCCCCATTCTCCTAATTGACACTATGGTCTACTGATATTATTTCTAGGTTCTTAGATTGGTATTCCCACTAAACCCTTATTTCGAGGTCTTACAACACCAAAAGGGTATATTACATGGTGCATGAATATTTTTACCTTTCCGTTTTCCCCTTAGACCATAGCTGTAAGAAGTAACCACATGCTTTACTTCTACTCGCTAGTTTGTGCTTGTTGACACCCAATTTTGACCTCCCTATGCCCATCTAAGCTGCGTATCAATATATATATATATATATATATATATATATATATATATATATATATATATATATATATATATATATTAATGAAATTATTTAAATTCGCATTCGTAATATTCTAGCATTAATTAACATACATATTTAATGTTGCATAATAATTTCAAATTTATAATTTTTAATTTTTAAATGTTTATTTACATTTAATTTTAATTTATTAATTTTCTGATGTTATACAATTATGTCGTATATTTCATGTTAACATACCTTTAATAAAATAAGCTTTTGTTATTATTATTATATATACATATATATAACGTTACTTAAATTTTATAAATTATTTATGTGATAATATTTGCATAATTTTTCTCAAATTTGATAAACTACAAATAATATTACTTGATTTTACTTAAATTTTATACATTATTACTATTGATCATAATGTTTATATAATTTTTGATAAATTAAATTATTATATTACCCATTTATTGAAGTATTTACAAATATAGTATTTTATTAATTAAATAGCAGCGATTTTAAAATTCCTTACAATTTTATTTAAACTTTGGCCACTTTCCATCTATTTTATGTCAATTCTAGCCATTTGATCCAATCCTGGCTACATTTTTAATTTCGATTCAATTTCCAATTTAAATCTACCCATTTAATTATCCTCGACCCGCCAGATAATCCATGACCCGACCAATCTATTCTAAAATTAATCTCAGTCCTCCATTTCATTTAATCCAACGGTCTAAAATTAAATCCTATTTCTTTCCTATTTTCAACTACCCTACACTAAAAACCCTAAAAAACTTTAATTCTTCCCTCACTCTCCCAATCAGATGCCGCTTCCCCCTCCACTCCTCTTCTCCATTTTGCTTTTTCTCGCATCGTCGTCTCCGTTCAGCCAACGACAGCAAACAACCACCGCACCACCAGATCTCCCTCTCTCCCCATTTTTTCTAGCGAACCTGTCGCCGCTACTCCGATGAAATACATAGCGGTCGCTTCCTCTCTTCTTCCTTACATCCGTCCGGCGACCACCGCTGCTGCTCCGGCGAAGTACACTGTCGCAGCCCTGCTGCCCTCTCCCTCTTCGTCTTTGCCTCTACACCACCACCATAACCCTCCTTCTTCCTCTCATCCCTCTTCGTCTCTTCCTCTCGCCACCAGTCACGCGCTCTTCCGACGCGAAACTAGCCAACAGAAGTCACCACAAACCTAAACTTACTCCTTCTTCTTCTCTCTCCTCTCTTCGACAGCCGCCCCATTAACTCCGACCAACAACAGCACACTCCCTCTCTTTCATTCTCCATTAATTACGGCCATGGTTTGCCGGAAAACAACCAAAAACCCACAGATCCCATCGAAACTTACCCTCATAGCATCTCCCCTCCTCTTTTCTCCCCCATCGTCACCAACGTTTGGACCTCAAAGATGAGTATTCATGACACATTCATAGGAATCTGCCTCTGGTTTGATTATTATTATTATTATTATTATTATTATTATTATTATTATTATTATTATTATTATTATTATTATTTACGTGATTTTTCATTTGCTTATCGTGGTTTCTTTTCTTGACAAGCTTTGAGGTATTTGATTTTTATTTTTGAAATGGTATATTTTTCAAGATCCATATCTATGAGATAATATATGTGAGAATCCCTGATTATTGTCAATGATAATGATTAGTCTGTTATTCTCAATCCAAATAGTAATTCTGTATACCTATGTTGGACATTTTTATGCTTCACTTCTAACTCGTTTTGTCATATAATCAATTACAGAATGATAATAATTCTTGGATTATTTATTTTTTCATAAAATGTGCTCATTGGCCTAATTAAGACAACTTGGTATTGATTTGTTTCAGTATGGTAATTTAAAAGTTTTTGTTTTATATTGGTCCATCATAGGATAAATACCGTAACTCAAATATTCCTAACTTGTGCACCATATGTAACCTAATTAATTCTGTTTGTGATTTTCTTTCTTATATGTTTGAATATTGTGGTAAGAGTGTCACTTGTAGGACAAATTTTGTACTTGTTTATATTCGGCAAAGTAAATTTTCTATTGATTTATACTCCCTTTGGTTTTTTATAATTGAGTATTTGACAGCTTTAATAAATGCTTATTTAGGCTAAGTTCTTTATTCTTGCATCTAATTGGTTCAATTATGTTAATTAAGGAAAAGTTTCCCTTGATAGGAATGTATATTTATGACAAAATATGTTTGATTGATCATGTTTAAGAAAAGTTTGTGTGATTGACCTCTCTTTCCTAATTGACTTAGCTTATATATTTACGGTAATTTGTGATATTCAAATCAGCTGGTTTTCTTTCATTTTCGGCCCTTTAATTATATGGTAACTCTTGATATTCTAACAATTTATGATAATCTGACTTGTTAATAATTTAATATTAATTTGTTTTTGGTAAAATTCAAATTGTTATATCCTTAATTGATTTAGTATATTTCGTTTAAGGTAAAACTAGAATAATTTCTTTGATTAATTGTTTCAATTATGTTATAATATCCCTTAATTGATTCTATTAATCATTTTCTTTCCTACTGTACTTCTCAAATGGATTGGTTATCTATACTATGTAAGCACGTATTCCTCTCCCTTCCTGGGGGGAACTGGACCAATCCTCTAGGGACACACTTTTGTTTTTTAACATTCCCACGTGGCCTCTTCGTTATCAAAAATCATACTCAAACCTCACTGGTTTTTAGAAATATAATTTTTATTTTCTATTTAGTATTCAAACACTATTAATTCCCTAATAACATTTTTCAAACATAGGGGCTCTCCCTCCCAAGTGGAAAATATTGTCTCCCCCTTTTCTCACACTTGCTGAAAATCTAACTTATCTCTGCATTATAAATCAAGTTTCGTCATTAAGTAACAACGACTTTCTAACGGGTTAGTCATCAAGATATGAAGCTTTCATCTAATATTTATGATTATTTGAATTGCTACTTGCCATTCTTGGGATAATTGTGAATCACTATCCTAGTTATATATATATGTTGTTGCTCTGTTTGTCAATATATGCATGTTCTTGTTTAATCTTGTAAGGCAGGCTCTTTAAACCTATTTTGGGATGCATCAAAGAATCACCAAAGCAAGAGAGGGCTATGGAACTAATTACTTTAATACTTTTTTCTCATGTATTTATTTTATTTATTTACTTATCTATATTCATCGGTCTATAATAATTGTAAATAACTGATAATAGTGAAAAAGGGGGCATTCAAGGGGGCGGGAATTATGTGTTGTTTGTTTAAATTTTATTTATTTATTTATTTCTTTTAACTCGCATTTTCCTACAAAAGCTTTTCGATATTTTCTAAATCATTGCCTATTTTCTCTTGTCAACTAATAAATAGGCAATGTGTTTTATAAATTATTAACTATATATATGAATACTATCCCTTAACATATAGTTATTGGGAAAGTAAAAGAAATTACGAGGTCTAATTCTGTAAAAATTTTAACTAAATTGACTCGCTCCCTGGAAGTACCATCAACCTAAGATTTTAAAAGGAATTATGTGTATTTATATGTAAATATTTGTGTCTTTTTTAAAATCCTTTTAAATGTATTATTATATTTAGAACTTAAGACCGACCTCAAATCAATTTGTTGCCAAGGTGAAGACCATTATTTATAATATCATGTTTCTTATCCCTAAAAAGCAACAAACATTTTAAACTTCCAAAATTTCTCTTTATCTTGTTTAAATTTAAATCAACATAAATTTATTTATAGTTGTGATTCGTTAACTTTCTTTCCTTTACTCTTTGGGTGGTTAAAGTCCATTTATATCTTTGGCTATTATGAACAAAATTTTATTATTATATTTTAAATATCGTTTAACTTCTTTTTTTCCCACTAGTCTAAGATCTAACTCTTAATAAGCTAATGCCTGTGGTGACATGTGATAAATAACTTATAAATCAATTTAATTTAGTACATAATTTTTTATTAATTTATTTAATATTGAAACACTTTTGTTTTAAAATTAAATTTAATGCGTCTAGTTAGGAAATAACTTAATTATTATCACATTGTTTGCATTAATTAATGAATGACTTAATTTACGCAATATAATAACTGATTTACTTGTCTTATGTTTGAGAATATTATCTTTCTATTTTGATGTGTATGCATTTTTAAAATGATTATCACCTAGGTTTAACATTAACTAGTGAACTAATTTAAGTACTTATTGGTATTAAAATATGTTATATGTGTTCACTTGTTAAATAATTTAGTTAATATTTTATTATTTGATTTTTGCATTGCTTAAGTTCTTTGTAATATTTTATTCGTCCAATCACATAGTTAAGTTAGTTTTTAATAAAATTAAGTAACCTTATTTGCTCGGTTTGTAATTCCCCACATAATTAATGAATTCGATCGGGACCCACAGTTGTGGACCTCGAAAGGTTCTTAACACCCTCCTTTCGAGGTAACTTCAGCCCTTACCCGATTTCTGGTAACGTAGACTAATTAAATAGAATTTTCTATGTATTCAGTTTAGTCTGGTGCCCTAACGCACCAAAATTCGTTAGGTGGCGACTCTTCTTTCTCTTTAAATCCTTTAAGAGTTGTCACGTGTCGAGTTCCGCTTTTTGTGAGAAAAATAGGGCGCGACAGTGCTGGCTCCAGCCGCCTAACCCTGAGCCTCTCAATTTTCTCACTTGTGAAATGTAACATTTACTTGAGGCCTATGCACCACTAGACGCCACTCATTCTTATAGTACTTTGTTTGATTGGGAAATGTAATTAGCTCATAGGAATTTTAAATGCCACTGTTTTAGGCCTGTCCGCTGCCGTGATTTAATTCCCGTATAGCGGTACCGCCACTACAGAAATTAGTCTACGGTAGTGGAACAAAAATCTATTTAAAGGCCATAACGACAATTTTTGGATTATTACAAATTTTTGGAAAATCCTCACAGCTCCCCTGCAGTCTTTGCTTGATTTTCTCAAGTAATCCTCATTCTTATCACTTCCTTTTCTTATTTACTATTGAATGATTGAGATATCACGCCTACATGCACTATCTTATGGTGGTTATTGAGATAGTGAGGGTAGGTTTCTTTTGGAATTGTTAAACTAGATTCTCGATGCATGCTACTTGCATTTATGTCCCTATGTATCCTATATCTTACTCTGTGTGTTCCTGGCTGATTCATGTTGTTGTTCTTTGAGTAATAATGGGGTTTAGGTAGGGTGATGATTCGGCTTCATTGATATTTTTGGGCTCGTACCCAGACTCTATCGAGATGGAAATGGTTGGTATGGCACAGGTAAGTCTATCCCTTGATCGATCTGTGCCGAATTCAGAGAAAAATGGAAGTTGAAAATTAGACCTCCATTGTTGGGGTCAGAGGTCTGCTAGGAAAGACGATGTCCACTGTAGTGGGTTCCTACTGTTGTAGCAGACTCATCATAACAATCCACCTTCACTGTGGCAGAAACTCAGTTGTTGTAGCGGTACGCCTTAGGGAGTAAGCTGTGTCCCCTGCTTTTTATTTCTGATTCCAGTTCTATCTCTTACACGTTTTGATCACTCTTTTAATGCATTTGTTTGCTATCACTATGTATAGCAGTAGATTTAGCTGCCACACTTCCGATTACGTTAGGTTCGTGAATGACCAGTGCCAATTTCGGCACAGTGAGCAAGCAGCCAAAGGACTGATAAATGAGAGGGGCCTCATCATGCAGGGCATGGTGGAGAAGGCATCAGAATTCTATACCCATCTTCAAGAGATGGGGTGGGGTCCTATGGTCATGGAGCCCTGCAATGCCAATGCCGCTTGGGTGAGGGAATTCTATGCCAACCTCCCTACTATGAACTGGAATCACCCGGACCCGGTCGCCTATGCTAGAGGGGGAAAATCAGTTTAAGCGTCGCTGCCATTAATGAGGCTTTGGGTCTGCCAAATCCTCTTGAGGATGAGATGAGGTCTTGGAACATGGATGAAAATGGACAATGGCTTGTGGATACTCTAGTGGTAGAGGAGCACAGGGCCTTATCTCATTGGAGCGTCACCCGAACTGGTATTCAGGGTACCTACTTTACTATTGAGGCCCCATGGTGGCTAAATTTTGTGTCCCAGAGGATCCACCCATCCACCAATCTCAGCTACGTAACCTATTTCTGAGCCTTTGTGGTGGCCTGTATCCTGAGCAGAGTGCAGGCATCACGAATTGGGCATGAACCCGAGATCGAGACACGGGACTTAGAACAAAAAATGGCTCCAAGCTAACCCATGGCGCATACACTGCATGATTAAGAGCATAAACTAACCAAAATAAAAGAATATATCATAACATGAGCTGAATTCTAAAATCTCATAAAGCATGAATGGCTACAAACCAACATCGCTGAACATCTACTCATGTTAAAAGCCTCTATCATAGAAGAGCTAATCAGATATCAACCCCAAATAACTCTACCAATATCTAAAAACTGAAAGAAAATAAAGGAAGGACGTATTGGAATGGACTGATGCAAGAGCAAAGCTAATGTTGGGGCTAAGACCGATCGCCCAAACCTATATCATGAGATGATATAGCATAAAAATATACGTTAGTAATTTGAATGTACTAAGCATTTAAAGTAAGTAAAACATGATAGTAAAGCGATATTCTAAAATCATGAGTATAGAACAAGCTAAAACATGAGTTTCTTACCATAAACTGAATATTATGGCTCAAAGTTTTCAAAAATGATACGTAGAGCTAGACATGACTGATGTCATAAGTAAAACCTCGTAAAACATATATTGAACCAAGAGATCATAAGTCATAAAAGATTAGGTCATGAACATGAACATGCATAAAAAATCAAGGAATAGTGGGAGACTCATCATAAGCAACACCATCATAAATGAGCACATGATGCCCAACTATCTCACTTAATTTGGCAGAGTTGTCCTAAGACTTTCCAGGGTAGAGAATGATAAAGGTGTAATATTACTCGTGAACCCCATCAGGATAGGGGAAACACTCTTTGGCGAGGCCCCAAACATGAATATATGCCTACGGTGACGCGTAGTTTTGAGACCTGGGTACACTGAACCCCGTCCTAATCGGTGCCAAAATACTACTCCACAAACATGCATATTCCTCGTAGACATAATCATGAACATACTTGTTTTTACATAGTTTAGTTGGAAATCATACGAAACATAGCTATACATGTCATACGTGAACTAGACATGAAAACTATATCGCTTAATCGACCATGCTACATAAGCTTGAGATCCATGAAATCATACATAATTGACTAAAATCATCATAACTTTAAAATCATAGGTTCATAAGAGATGCATGTAGAAAACATGCATTCATAATCATAAAACATGGATTTAATCATAAGAGAATTGAACTCATAGAAGATCATAAGAGATTTCGTCAAAATTGAGTCTAACCCTAGAATTTTATAGAATCATGATTGGAGACTTGAATTCATGAGATTGAGATGATATTGGGTATAAGGGTGGATGAAATACCCCATTCACGACCCTATATACCTGGTCTTGAAGAATCTTTAACTTGACTTGAAGAGCCAAGAGAAAATGGGAGGAAGATGACGAAGAACCCTAGCTTTTCCTTGAGAGGGAATTCCAGCCTACGGTGTTTTTGAAGAGAGTAAGGACTTAGGCTAAGTTCAACCCTTTAATCATCCCTTTAGTAAGCCTAAAAAGATGTCACTTAAGAGTTAAAAGCTTAGAATTTTATCAAAATACCCTCCAACTACCGAACATAAACTGGAACTGTCTAAACCAACGACTATAACCATAGACCATTGGCTCATACAATGATTCGTTGTTCCCCCTTGTGGGTTCCTGCTCTACACTGGATCATCCTCTGAATCTGCTTCAATGACTAGAAACAATAGCCGATATAATCAAATGATGGGTCATACAATTCATTCATTGGTTCTGGGTAGATTTTGATCGGTTTCTGGGACTCCTCACCACGAACCAACCAACGTGTCATTGGTCCTTTGTACGACTCGTTCTGAGGGTTGTAGGTTGGCTTGGTATAATTTTCCTGCTGGTTTCTATTGTAAGTCTTGGATCTAATCTAAGAGACTTTTTGGGGTATTACATTATCTCCCTCTTTGGAATATAAGTCCTCGAATGTGGGCTAACTAGGTTGAAAGGATAGAGAGAAGAGCTTCAATCTCAAAATTGAAAGGCTATAACTGATAACATATGGAATGACTAACGCCGAACTAAATTCATGAAACATACATGCATTCTAAGACATGAAAGGAACTGAGAGACATGAACTAGACATGAAACTAAATAGAGTATTAAGAAGGAAACTAGTACTTCATGCTAGAATTGAGCCGGAAAGAAAAAGATACGGGTATCTAGATATCATATTTGCTTTAGCTTCCCACGTAGCTCCCCCGACTAAATGATTCTTCCACAAAACCTTCACTGAAGATACCTCCTAATTCCTCAACTTGCAAACCTAACGATCAAGGATCTCAACTGGAACCTCTTTATAGCTAAGGTTTTCCTTCACACCAATGTTGTTTATCAGAACAACTAGAGCTTGATCTCCAATGCACATTAAAAATTAGATGTACCGAAGCTAACTCCACTGGTAGCTCCAACTCATAAGCCACTTTGCCAACTCGCCTCAAAATCCTATAAGGACCAACATATCGGGGACTCAACTTCCCTTTCTACCAAACCTCATAACTCCCTTCAGGGGAGACACCTTCAAAAATAGCCAATCATCAACCTCAAACTCAAGCTCTCTCTTCCTAACATCACATATTATTTCTGATGACTTTGAGATGTTTTCAACCTTTCTCTAATAATCTGAACTTTCTCCATAGCCTCATGTACTAAATATGGCCCTATCAATATAGCCTCACCTGCCTCAAACTATCCAATAGGTGATCTACATCTATGCATATAAAGAGCCTCAAAAGGAGCCATTTGTATACTGGAGTATTAAATGTTGTAAGCAAACTCGATGAGAGACAAGTAATCATCCTAAATACTTTTGAACTCAGTCACACACGCTCTCAATATGTCCTCAAGATTCTGAATGGTCCGCTGGACTTGACCATCTGTCTGAGGGTGAAAGACTGTGCTAAGCTTCACTTGAGTACCAAAGCTTTTCTGAAACGATCTCCAAAATTGAGAGGCGTACTGTGTACCCCTATCTGAGATGATAGAGAATGGAACTTCATGCAAAAAAAATAACTCTTTAATGTAGAGTGTAGCATAGTCCTTGCTGAATCTATAGTCTTAACTGGTAGGAAATATGTTGACTTGGTCATCCGGTCTACAATCACCCATATGGAGTCATGCTGTCGGTGTGTATGAGGCAACCCTGTAATGAAGTCCATATTGATCTCTTCCCACTTATAAGTAGGATTAATTATATCTTGAAGCATACCTCTAGGTCTTTGATGCTCAACCTTTACCTGTTGGCAATTCGGACACTTAGCCACAAACTCTGCAATATCCTTCTTCATGCCATTCCACCAATAGATTTCTCGTAAGTCACGATAAATCTTGGTGGCACCTGGATGGATAGAATATTGAGAGATATAGGCCTATTTCAAAATCCACTCTCTTATGTCATCTACCTCTGGAACACATAATCAGCCCCTATATCAAAGTACACCATCTCCCCTTTCGGAGAAAACCTCCACTTTGTGATTCTGGATAGCTTCCTTCAACTTTACCAAGATAGGATCCTCATCTTGCCTTGCTATAACCTCTATCACCAATAAATATTCCAACACATTTTGAACAATAACACCACTATTTGCTAAATCGGTAAGGCGAAAACCCCTAAATGAGATAGACTATGGATATTCTTCACTAACTCTTTCCTCTTATCATCCATGTAGGAGAAACTGTCCTTGGACAGCCTACTAAGAGCATCAGCCACTATATTGACCTTGCTTGAATGGTAAAGGACACTCATGTCAAAGTCTTTGAGAAGATCAAGCCATCTCATTTGCCGCAAATTCAAGTTCTTCTGAGTAAACACATAATGAAGGCTCTTGTGGTCCGTGAACACATCCACATGCACCCCAACAAGTAGTGCCTCCAAATCTTCAAGGGAAACACCACCAATGATAACTCAAGGTCATGCATCGGGTAATTCTTCTCATGAGTCTTAAGTTGTCTAAAAGCATAAGCAATGACCTTTCAATGTTGCATCAACACACACCCTAGGTAAATTATGGAAGCATGACAATACACAATAAGACATTCATTCCCTCCTGCAGGGTAAAAACTGGGCTGAAGTTAGTCGAGTCTTCAACTCCTTAAAACACTTCTTACAAGAATTAGACCATTGAATTTTGGCCTTCTTCTGAGTTAACTTAGTCAAAGGTGCTGCAATGGATGAAAATCCATCTACAAATCTCTTGTAGTAGCCAGCTAAACCCAAAAAGCTCTTGATGTCAGTAGGGCTGATAGGTCTTGTCCATTTCTTCACTGCCTCAATCTTTTGAGAATCGACCTGCACACCATCACTAAACACCACTTGACTAAGAAACTCTATGGACTTCAACCGAAACTCACACTTGATAAACTTAGCAAACAACTGACGATCCTTAGGAGTCTGCAATACAATGCTTAAATGAGTAGCATGCTCTTCCCCACTCCGAGAGTATATGAGGATATCATCTATGAAGGAAATAATAAATATATCCAAACACTTCTTGGAAATCCTGTTCATCAAATCCATAAAAGCTACAGGAGCATTCATTAGTTCGAAAGACATAACACACAAACTCATAGTGACCATACTGAGTCTTGAAGGTTATTTTCAGAATGTCAATCTTCCTAACTCCGAGTTGGTGGTATCCGGATCAGAGTTCTATCTTTGAAAAGTACATGGCACCCTGAAGCTAGTCAAACAAGTCATCAATCGTGGGGAAGGGATACTTACTCTTGATCATGACCTTGTTCAACTGATGGTAATCAATACATATCCTGAGAGAACCATCTTTCTTTCAAATAAAGAGGATTGTAATACCTTGGAAGTGCCTAAGGCTAGGTTTGGAATTAGAAAAGAGATCAGCAAAAAAGTTACAGAAATATCACAGGATGAATCATCGTACAAGTCGTGGGAAGGAATGACGAGTCATTGGTGGGAGTCGTGGTAAGCTGCTGGGTGTGAAGATCTGGACTAACGAGCTATGCTACGACTCATTGTTCATTGTAACGAATTGTGGTTTCTGGGTATGGAGGTGCTGTCACAGATGGCATAACGACCTGTGGTGGGGAACCACGAGTTATGGGATGTAACCGTAGGAAGGTTCAAAGTAATGTCCAGGTCTAGCAGCAACGGGTAGTCTCACGACCCGTGGTGCTATGTAAGGACCCATGACAGGAGCCTTTGGCATGGTCATTTTAGGAATTAATCCCCCTACTATTGGTAACAACGAGAGGCAACCACGAGTTGTTACTTCATGGTACGACTCGTGGTATGAGTCATGGTCCTTGGCAGTGTTCAATTTCCATATTTTTCATTAAGGGTATTTTCATAAATACTAAGCTCTAAGATCCTTAACTACATTGTTTTAAGATGTGTTTAGAAGGATCTTAAGAGGGGTAAGCCTATCCTAATTCATTCAACTCCATGCATGCAATAGTAGAGGCCTCTCTTTGAAAATCAAGCCTAGAACTCTCCATTCTTCTCCAATTCCTTTGGGCTTTCAAGGGAGAGTGTAAGATCAGATTATCCAGTTATGTAGGATTGTGAATGAGAGTATCTCTTCACTCTCATGCCCCCAATTTCCCTCCATGTTCATGAATTCAAGTATTAAAGTAAATTTGATGATCTTATGAGGTTTTAACTGTTACACCCCGTAAATTCTTGACATTTAGATGGACTACTCGCATGTTGGTTAAGAGTTTTAGAATGCCACACATGCTAGAAAAAGGCCTGAGGAAAGATCGGACAAGCGCCACGTCGAACCATTGCAAGAGGAGGCTGGGCAGACCCCCTCCGCGATGGCCAACGTGCCACGGAGGTGAGGTTCAGCCTCAACTATATAATCCCCCACTTCCTTTTTTTAAAGATAATTATCATAATTTCCATAAGACAAACCAGAAAATAGAGGGAATCAAGAATTTTTATGAAATTCCTTCCGTTTACGTTATTAAAGGCGGTCCAAACTCGAATTAATCTTGGGTAGTGAAGTATTAAGCTGCCGGGAGCATTCCTGCGGAGTTAGTTTCGTGAAATTCGGACGGCGAATCGTCGTCTTACCGAGATAAGGTAAGTGGAATTGCTCCAAATTAGTGTCAATATACTTCTAGCCCTAAAGTGAGCATTTCTCCCTTCTGGACTTCCAAGAAATAGCGAGTTTTCAGTTGTTTTTCGATAAGTCAAAGTTTGGGATATATATATATATATTAAAAGTAGTGCTTTCTTCCGGAATATTGATGGATTTACTTCTAATTACTGTGTATGTGAATACAGTTGGAAGAAATAGCTGAATATTGGCCGAGTTATGCTAGTTAGCCGAAAAGCCGACAACTGAGGTATGTAAAGCTAGTTTCTTCGGCAAGTTAATAATTCTAGCATAGTAAAATAGAATAAATTCCAAAAGGAAGTTCCAGAAGCCGAGTATTAAGTATGTTGTATTATTATGTCATATCAAGAATAAAAGTCGGTAAATTAGTATCAGACAGCAAGATCTTATCCCAGACTTAGTTTAACTCAGTATTAGATTCAATTTAATTCAGCAAGAGATTAAGAATAGAATATCAGAATATGGATAGTATTTTCAGATTTAATATTCATGTTATATGTGATTACTATTGTTTGTTGAGACTTGTTTGTGATATATGGGCACCCTTAGAGCTTCCTTGCCGCCCAAAGGTTAATAGCTGTGTCGATTCGCCCGCCAGAGGGTGAGGATATGTCACTCCAAGGAGTGGCATGCCATCCGCAGTAGGACGAAGATGGGATGTAGAATTCCCCATAGCAGGCTGATCAGCATTATAGCATACCCTGTCGAGTGCTTGCGCCCAGGGCACAGATTACAGATTACAGATACAGATCTTAGATTGCATTTACAGGAGTCCTTCGGACTCAGATACAGTTATAATCAGGGGCCCAGAGAGCCCAAGATGCATACCTAGGGGGCCGGTGAGGTGCTCGTAGTTATTAGGTGAGTGGAGTGAATTTATTTTTGGATGGTTTGGCCTGGGTAGGGGTATATAGATTGCGTGTTGATTAGCACCTTCCGGCTTATAGGGGCTGGTATAGGTTCTTGTATGCTATGTATATATATATGTTACTTATTAAGTTGCTAAATAGCAGGACGCTGCATCGACAGGTATGATTCTTATCTTCTTTCCAGTACAGTTAAGCTCGGTGCAGATTCTGCTATTCAAGATAGTTTTAGCTATCCTCTATCATTTTAGTAACTACCATTTTAATGTTTATCTTCAGTTATGTTCAGTTTGCTTTGCATACTCGATACCAGTGGTACTGACGCCCACTTGGTGGCTGCATTACTTGCTTGCAGGTACTCATAGACGAGGAGCCGATCCCTCATAATTCCAGCCAGCCCACGGAATTATCAGCTCCTGTCTTTAGGAGCTAGACAACTAGAGGTTTATTTCGTTTCTTTTGTTGTATAGTATGGGTAGACCGGGGCCCTGTCCCGACCATCTTATCAGTATTCTTAGAGGCTTGCAGATTGTATATTCCTTATGGTTAGCTGTACCGGTCGTGTGAGGCCGTGTGTATGTTTTAGTTTGTTTATGATGCTCGTGTGGGTCTTATTCAGTTGGTAGTGGTGACCTTGTCGGTCACGTAGCAATTTAGCACTTGTTTTCTTGATTCAAAAATAACTAGACAGCATGGTGGCCTTGTCGGCCCGCATAGGTTCCCTATTGATTCAGTTGTTCTGGGTAGCTGTTGTTTTCTTACAGATGGCTATTGGCCTAGTCATTCGGAGGCTGTATTTACAGCCATTATATAGCCCGTCGTTTTCTTAAATCCAAAGTTAGAGCCAGCCTGGCATCAGAAGTGCCTAGGCTCAGCTAGTCCAACAATCCAAGTCCTAGTAGGACACCAGGTGCCAGTCATGCCTTCCAAGGCGGGGCATGACATTAACCCTGTATTCATGGGATTATCTTTGATTTTATTATGGGTCAATTCTCTTTATGTTCTAAATGTTATTTTAAGACCTATAGGAAGATATTATACTTAAATTGATTATAATTTTATGATTTCAAATCTTAGTCAATCTATACTAAATTATACAAAATTTCATGAAAAGTCAAGTTATAAATCTATTATGATTTTGATCTTCCTAAGCCTAAATTATAATTTATGATTTATGATATGATTTTTCTTAAAGTACTCTTCATGGATTTATGGATGTCAAGTACATGAATTTTCACAATTATGCATGTTCTTCATGATTTACGAATTTATAACTTGTGGCCGACTCACGGGCCCTTATTCATAGCCAATCATGTATTTTAAATATGATCAATATGTTATGATTTATTGGCCATAAACTTTATGAATGATTCCATGATTACTATATGAGCCCTAATGTGCATTGATAACGTCCAAAATATATTCTTAAGTCTAAGAATGTACACGGTTGTTGTATCAAAACAAGTAACCAGGTGAGTGACGGGGTCAAATCCCACGAGGACTAGGGAGTGATGAATTCAAGCGTCGATTGAGAAATTGATATTAGCTAGCATCATATAGATTTAACATAAAAACAAGGAAAATGGGGAGAATAAACTTTGCAGAGAATTACACAAGTTGCTTTAGTGAAGTAAAAGTAAAAGGATCAGCTAAGTTGTTGATAATAGTGTGAAATATTAGCGTGCGATGTAGATGAAATACTAACTAGATCGGGATAGGCTAGGTCATCTTCATAAGTTTAATAAGTGTAAATAATCTCGGGAAATAGGTAGTCTTAGCTTCCTAGCCTATTGACTACCCCTAGCTAGAGTTTTCTCAAACTATAATTGTGATTTAGCTCACCCAAATTGATTTGGATCAGCAACTTCACTATTCCTAGCTATTAGCTGCTAATTAGGAAGGAGAAAGTAATTTCAGCAATTACTAGCTTAATTTTACAATCTCATATCCATACCCACTACTAGATTCCCTTCCAATACTTAATTATTGTCTCCCGAGCAACAATAAAGCAAGTATAGATAGACTCATATCATCATCAATGGATCTTCATTAATAGATTGAAGGGAATCCAATAGATTTACACTTAATTGAACATCATCAAGTTGATGCTAGCAATACCTAATCCAATTAAGTAATCATCATCACACACCTCTAGTTAATGATTTTAGCTACTCATAGTTAAGAAATTCAAAAACACAATCATCAATAGCATCAGTGAATTTAATAAGAAAAGTAGATAAATCAGAAGCACAAATCCTTTGCTACAGCTGAAACTTAATAATATCAAAGAAGAAAATAGAGCAGAGTATCTTCTACAAATTTCAATCAAAATCCCTTTATCAGCTAAGAGATTGTCTTCTGCTAAAAGAGGAAATAATGATGTGATGTGTACTTGGCATTTCTCTCAATCTCTCTAACTCTATATCTTCTTCCTCTCTCCTTTTACTATCCTTTGGCAGAGTACTTCTCTTTCTATTTATATCCTTAAAAGTAGGGTACTTTTCCTTCCTTTTTCAGCAATGCACAATTATACCCTTAAAAGCATCATTCTGAAACCGGCAAAGGTACCGGCGTTCGCCGATGAATTCGGTGAACTACCGGATACTTGCTCTTCTTCTTCATTCATTTCCAGTGAACTTCGGTGGTTCACCCGGCGTTTCGCCAATGCCAATCCGTGAACTGCCGGATCTTCAATGCCAATTCCAGAATTTTTTAAGTGTCATTTGGCGACTGCACCGATGTCTCACCATTGGTGACTCCTGAATAGCCGGTAGCATTCCTCCATTGAGGCAGTGACCTTCAGCTTTTAACTGGCGTTTCGCCGATTAACACCTGCGATTCGCCGCTTATGCTCATTTCCTCCTTTTTACTGCATTTTTGCACTTTTCTTTAAATTTAGGCATCTGTACACAATAAAAGCAAAAAAGGAATAAAATCCACAGAATCAACTCAGGAACTAGAAAAAAACTCAGGTTTTAGAGTCTAATGAGTTGGTAAATTACAAACTCATCAAACCCCCAAACTTGAATCATTTCTTGTCCTCAAGTAATGCAATATTTCAACTATTGAGAAAAATGTCACATTTCTTCACAATTAGACTTCTCCGATCATTCGGACTATGAAAACCCAAAAATACTCACCATACTCATTGAAAAGAGAAGGAAATACCCCAAAAGACCAAAATAATGAAGATGTTTCAGGCAGGCAACAACTTTTTATCCAGTAAAGCTGCAAGGAATCATCAATCACACAAGGGCATTTCTCAGCCAACTAACACACATAGCATCTCAAGTTATAATCACTATAAATTCAAAGCTTTCCTTAGAGTTTGCACTCCTTATTCTATGTCCATATGAACTCTAAATTCTCTTGCATCCCTAAAAGGAATAATGCCACTCACCAAATATAAGGATCCTTATTCTCTTGGCTCTTTGATCATTTGAATGCATATTTGGGATTAATTAGAAGAGGCACTCACACTCACTCTCCCAAAGATATCTTCATGCATAGACTTGACCTATAGGCTTACCTTTATGTAGTTCGCCACTAATGTAGAGTAGTTGCATCTAGAATCATTTAGGACTTGCGGCTGTGATGTACGCTTAAGGTCAGGGTAGGATGAACATTTGGCTATAGTGACTAGATCCTCCCTAATGCTCGTGACATGACTTACGACAATTTTTCTCACTCAACCTTCTTTTCATTTCTCTTCTTGTTGTTGCCTTTTATTTCTTTAATACTCTCCCTTATAACCCCTCTTTTGTTTCCACCACTAACCTTATTACCTCAAGAGGGAACACCAATTCACACAAATAGTCCTTTTTGTTATTCATCTTTTTGCACACTTGGACATAAGGTGATGTTCCCTTCACACTATGATTCTTGTCTTTCCCCCCTTGTTTTGCATACCCCCAAACTTAGGCTCTTACCTCATTTTCCACACTTTCTTTTCTCATTCCCTTCTTCTTAGTCCTTGAGCCTTACTTCAGCACTTATCTTGTCACTAGCATTTAGGGAGAATGGGGGCCAAAAGAGGTATTAAAAATTGTCTTAAGGCTTGTAATGTGGTTTCCAAGAAAAGGTTTTAAGGCTAAAAATTGGCTAACAAGGATTAATGATCATAGAGGGTGTACGGTTGAAGTGGCTAGACAACTGAGGGCCTAAACTCATTTTATTGGTGCCAGTACATCTAGGATTTCGCCTTGAATCACATTTAGGGAAAGTTCTAGACAAGATGTAATGCACAAGATTCACAAAAATATCCTCGCCACACAAAGCATCACCCTTACAGGGTCTACAAGAGTCATTTTCCCAAACAAAACATCACATTAGGAAATCAAACAAGCAAACATCATAAGTCAAGTGGGGGATTTACAATGTACAACCAAGATTACTATGCTATGGTGTCAACATTTGCTTATTATCATCTTCTTCATGCCCTTGTTTTCACATTCTCATTTCAAGACAAGAAAAATTTTAGTTGGTGCCTCTTAAAACAACTTCACAACAAACTCAAAGTGACATGGCATTTCCCTTAAGAATGTCGCCACTAAATCCATCATCGAGAAAAGCCAACCTGGTTCGACACCAAAAATAACTAAAATAAAATTAAAAAAATTGCTACTTGGGAAAGAACTGTGGTCAAAAGAAAACCCTAGGAGCTTTAATTTCTACCTACTATTTACGGTGGAAAAAAAGAAACACAATTTTGGGGTTATGTCATTCGAGATTTTCAAAGATGATACTTACAATCAAATACCCCATTTAGTAACTAATTACCATTAACAAGAAGACACAAACCAATTCATTCATTCATTCATAAAACAAAACATGCCCGACAAGGGCAATCATCAATCACAATAGCCTGACAAAGGCTGGACTTACTCAAATTCAAAATAAAATTAAAAAAAGCATCAAGAATTTTTAAGAAACAAATATCCCCCTATCAATAGCGCTCATCCCTCCCCCCCACTTAAAATCATACATTGTCCCCAATGTAAATATGCAAAAAGAACAACGGGAGAAGGGACAAGGAACTTCCTGAATGGGTCGCTCCTCTTCATCATCAGCCTCAGTGTCACCACCATTACCTTCGCTGGCATCACCAAGCCCAGCAAAATTGTCGCCCAGCCCTTCAAACAAGTTATCAACTGGCCCCTGAGCTAAAGACGGAGAAGCCATTGCAGCATCCAAAGCACTCAGGTCGAGCACTTTGACTGAAGTCCGACTTCTCCACTCCCCCACCTCAATTCGGAGGGACGTGACTTCCCCTTCTACTACATCCACCCTCTTACACAAAGTGGCGACATTCTCGTATAATGATTTGAGCTCCTTTTTGATTGTTTGGGCAATGAGTGTCGGGAGGCTCTTAGCAAAACATTGAAGTTGGCTTTCATTCTTGTCATCTCCAAAAGGCGATGGAGACCACTTGACTGAGAAGATTGGGGAAGTGGAGAAACTCTTTTCTGGGGCATGTCACCCGATGCTTGGCCTGACATGTCAGGCTCGGGCACATTGGATTCGGGGGCGATTGGAGATTGGGCTGACCTATGGGAGAGGGCTTCTTCTTGTATGCCGAAGGCTTGCAGGCGCTTTAGTTTCACTGACAGTGCCTCAACGTCTCTCTTCTTATCAATGGTAATCACTCCTAGAGCAAAGGAAGGAGCCTTGTCCAGAAAAAAGGCAATCCGGCTGCTGCACAAAGTTAGGAGATCAAAATAGCATATGGCATTGAAGTGCTGGACTGCCGAGCCTTCTTCTCCATTTGTTGAGCTACAATTTTGCCAAATCTGATAGGGATCCCCGACATAATGCAAGAAATCAGGATGGCTACCTCCATGGTTACCCGTTGCTCATTCTTGGATGGGATGATGCGAGAACAAATAAAGTCAAGCCATAGCTTTGCCTTGAACTTCAAATCGTGGCGAGAGATTTTGCCACCCATAGAGGCCCAAAGAGGAGTATCGACAGCAATAAAGTGAGCCACCCATGCATACTGGTCTTTCATATCATCCACCCGTGCCATGTACTCCATAGTAGAGTCTATTTCATCTTCCCAAAACAGATAATTTATAGCATTCAGGTGATATCAACTTCCACCCCACGATTCATCACTGAAGGCAAGTAGGGAAACTCATCCACTTTACCCGGATGTTGCATGCTCTCTTGGCGGGCCTAATAGGATGCATAGAACTCTGTGACAAGGCTGGGGTAGTATGCTGGCAAAGGGTTGGGAAATGCATTCCATTGCTAGTGGGTGAACAACTTGGTGATATTAGGGAAATCACCTTTCAACCCAGCCAAGTCAAACCTCTTCTCTACTGTTGTAGAGCATCCCTGGCAGATGAAATAGTGTTCCTTCATATTCAGAACACAGAGAATGATGGCTTCCTTTGTGTTGGCTCATAGTGGAGCAGCCAATTCTTTGACTTTGCCCTTGCTAGCAGATGAAGCAGGGGCCTTTCCTTTGCCGGTGTTCCTAGAGGATGACATGATTTGTGTTTCTGCAAGAGGTATGTTAGTGACAAGACATTGAAGTAGAATTTACAAGAAAAGAAACTATTCTAAAGAAGAACTGAGAAGCAAAGGAAAATCAAACAATCATTAAAAGAGCAGGTGGTACCGGCGGACAACTAGTGGTTTGCCGAAGACAATTCGCAAGCCGCCAATGCTTAACAGATCACTGGGAAAAATCAAGCCATTTCGGCGTTTCAAGCGGCGTTTCGCCGGTCCCGTTTTGCGAACTGCCGAAGTAGCACTGGATTCACTCAGTAGCCAGGACCAATTTTAGAGTGAACCGGTGCCCCAAACAGCGTTTCACTGAATTTGACCGGCGAATTGTCGGCCCCTGTTATCCCAAATTATGACTCATTACTCACAAACACCCATTAACACACATTCACAACAAACATAATACCAGAAACTATACTCCATTCACACATATTTATGATGTTTATCCCTTAAGATTAGTGTCACCCAGTCTATCATCGGGCAACATTGTACTAGATGTAAATGGGTTACTCAGACTTCACCCTTTTAATAATTTCATCACCAAAACACATATCAACTCCATTTACAAGTATAACACATTCAAGATTTCAACAAGGAATGGAAGTGAAATATTAATCCTATAGAATTAGGTACCTATAATAAAATTAAAATAGGGGCAAGAGAAATATTACCAAATTGGGAGACTATTTTCACAGTCCTCTAACCTCAAAAGGGAAAATAGCTCAAGACAGTGGCACTTTCAAGTGAGTATATAGTAGATAGTATGAGTAAAGTGATTTTGATGGTGAAATATGGATGGGTATTTATAGGTGGAGAGTTGGAATGTGATAGGTTGAGGGGAAGGTGGGGAGTTTAAGGTAGGTGTTTTGGTGGGAAGTTTGAATGTGAAAAGGTGGAAAAAGAAAAATAGAAGAATATAAGAAATTGGAGATGTTGGGTAATGGAGAGACAAAAATGGAAAGAAAAATGTTGGACAAAAGGGGATCTATGGGAATATTTGAAGAATAGGGTGGCTGGGTAGGTATTTGGAATTTTGTGGGCCAGTCTTTTTAAATTCCACTTTTTTACTCAGTACGAGCCTCGACCGGTGCTACACCAATGATTTGCCGATTTCCTTTGGCTCTTCGCCGATGTACCTTACCTTACCATGTATTATGCCTAGTGTTCTGGTTCCAGCCGGCGATGTACCGGTGGTTCACGAATTGCATTTACGTTCCGCCGGTCATTTGCCGAATCTATGGTTTAGCGTAAGGTTTTCTGCTTTAAGTCAGCAATACACCGACTGCCCACGAATCTAGTTTGGTGGTTCACCAGTGGCCCACCAATTCGTCAGTTCAAACCACATCTTTCTACTTTGAGATCTATCGTCCTTGGCGATCCACATTTCTAGACTGCTGGTGCGCTAATCTCTCACCGGTTCTTTCTTCCTGATTTGCTTCGTACCTTTCTTCTCATTTCATAGTTCCTACACAAACAAAAACAAAAAAAACATCAAATAATTCAATGAACACTTGGGTTTCATGCTTCTGAGGCCTAATTTCTTAAAAATGAGAAGGGGCATAAGATTTATAGTTGCACCGAGATCACATAGAGCCTTCTTAAACACACAAATCCCAATCGTGCATGGAATTGTAAAAGTTCCGGGATCTTCCCTTTTTGGGGTAAGGTTGCTCATCATTACCGCACTACAATAGTGCATTTTCTCTTCATTTCCATCATCGACCACCTTCTTCTTTTTCAAAAAATCCTTCATAAACTTTGCATACCTGGGCATTTGGATCAAAGAGTCCACTAATGGTATGTTTATGGACAACTTGCTAAACATGTCAACAAACTTCCTAAATTGATCCTCCTTCTTTTTCTTGGTAAGACGTTGTGGATACAGTGGTGGGATTCTTCATTCAACTCTATCATCAATCGGTACCTTCATGCCCGCCTCTTCATCATCAACTTGAATGTGGATCTTATCATCCTTTTCCTCTATTTCTTCCTCAACATTTTCTTCATTCTCTGGAGTTATTGGCATTTTATCAACCTCATCTTCCTCAACTAATTTCAGGTTCTCCACCTCACTAGGTTTTCCCGGAGCATCTCCAATCCTCTTGCCACTTCTAGTGACAATAGCCATACATTGACCAACTTTCTTTGGATTAGGCATTGTGTCACTAGGTAATGTTCCCTTCATTCTAGGGTTCATTTGGGCTGATAGGTGATTCATTTGAGCTTCCAAATGTTATATGGATGCAAAGTGTGAACTCACTATTTGAGCGAGGTTAGAAACCTCCCCTCTTAATTCTTTCACCCCACTTTTGGTCAACTCCACCTTCTTCAAAACTCTTGAAAGCATTTCTTCAATTTTTGAGCTACCCGCATCACTTACTCCTGGTTGGTTTTGAGGATTTCCAACCTTGGGAGGTGAAATATATGGATTTGAACTTCGATGATAGCGATCACCTTCTTGGGTTGGCTCTCGATTGCTCTAGCTCTCATTCCTTTCAGGCCATCCTTGCACCTCACGATTTCTCCATCCTTAGTTATCATCCCTTGGGAACCATGGACCTTGGTTTCTCCTTGGAATCTAGGTCGAGGCCCTCCCATTTGGTTACCCATATATTGACATTCTTCATCATATCTTGGTGGTGGCAGCTCCTTTTCATACTGCAGGGGACCTTGCATTCTCACAGCATTTGCTACCTTCGGACGTGCTCCGATCACATGCTTGGTCATCAATTCTAATTGTGTCATCATCTTTGCAAGAGTCTCATCCTGCTCATCATCCCTTTTTTTCAACTCCGCCGCCAATGCACTTGAGCTTATCTCATGAGTGGACACACTTGTCTCCTTGTGTGCCAAGCCCTGTTGGTTTTTGTCATTAGGTCAAGGAGAGTTTTGGCTAACCCATATGTTTGGTCCATAATTGAACCCCCAGCTTGGTTGTTGGCAATGGATTTGTTGATTGAATCAAGGGCCTTATAAAAGCTTTAGATAAGTACTCCATCCAGTAATCCATGATTTGGGCAAAGAGCAACCTTCTTTTTAAACATTAACCATGCATCATGCAAAGGCTCTCCTTGTTCTTGTCAGAAATTTGTGATATCATCCCTCAGTTGTAACATCCTTGAGGGAGGGAAAAATTGATCTAGGAAAGCCTCAGTTAACTCTTGCCACGAAGTAATACACTCTGGAGGAAGTTCCTCCAGCCACATTATTGTTTCCCTTGTCAATGAGAAAAGGAAGAGTCTCAACCTGATTAACTCTTGACTAATGTTTGTGATGTTGATGGGTTCGCAAATTTCTAAGAAATTCCTCAAGTGCTGATTTGCATCTTCACTTGGTTTGCCGCCGAAAAGCCCTTTCATCTGCAATAAGTGCAACATGGTGCTAGTAACATGGAACACCACTTTCCCTACAATCAGTGGTAGATGAATGGCTCTTGCAACTCTTGATATCACGAATTATCTTTTTCAAGTTCCATGTTCCCCTCCACTGAGATATCTCCTACTTGGGAGTGATGGCTCATGAGGTGGTGAGATCCTAACAACATAGTAGTAAATCAAATCAAGTAGCTACGATGCACACTAATTTAATTTAACAATCAATCACTAGATTATCAAGCGCTAGTCCCTGGCAACGACGCCAGTTTTGATAACGTCCAAAATATATTCTTAAGTCAAAGAATATACACGATTGTTGTATCAAAACAAGTAACCCAACGAGTGTCGGGGTCGAATCCCATGAGGACTAGGGAGTGATGAATTCAAGTGTTGATTGAAAAATTGATATTAGTTAGCACCATATAGATTTAACATAAAAACAAGGAAAATGGGAGGAATAAACTTTGCAGAAAATTACACAAGTTGCTTTTATGAACTAAAAGTAAAAGGATTATCTAAGCTGTTGCCAATAGTGTGAAATACAAGAGGTACATGAAATACTAACTAGACGGAATAGGCCAAGTCATCTTCATAAGTTCAACAAGTGTAAATAATCTCGGAAAATAGGTAGCCTCAGCTTCCCAGCCTATTGACTACCCCTAGCTAGAGTTTTCTCAAACTCTACCTGCAATTTAGCTCACCCGAATTGATTTGGATTAGAAACTTTACTATTCCTAGATATTAGCTACTAATTAGGAAGGAGAAACCAATTTCAGCTGTTACTAGATTAATTTTACAATCTCTTACCCATACCCACTACTAGATTCCCTTCCAATACTTAATTATTCTCTCCCGAGCAACAATCAAACAAGTATAGATAGACCCATATCATCATCAATGGATCTTCATTAATAGATTAAAGGGAATCCAATATATTTACACTTAATTGAACATCATGAAGCTGATGCTAGCAATACCCAATGTCACGCCCCATTTTTCCTCGCGGAAAAGCGGGATACAACATGTGACAACTCTTTTGGGTTGAAAAGAAGAGAGTCACCACCTAACGAATTAAGGTGCGTTAGGGCACCGTTTAAAGCTAATTTTTATTACCTAGGTTACCAGAGTCGGGCAAGGGCTTAAATTACCTCGAAAGGAAGGTGTTAGGCACCTTTCGAGGTCCACAAATGTGGTTCCCGGCCGGATTCATTAAAGTGGGGGAATTATCTAAGTGATCAAATAAAGTCGGTGAAGTATTAAACCTAAATAGAATACTAACACAAATACCAAATTAACAAATTATAAAATTAAGAGTGGGATCAGGTTTTGACAAGGCTGAAAATGGCCCAATGCGTTATTGCTCCCGTCTATTCTATTTTTTCTAAATCAAAATAGTATGAAAAGAATAAACAATTTGAATAACTTGAATAAACAATGCATTTTTAAGAAAATCATGTATGTATGTATATATATATATATATATATATATATATATATATATATGTATTTTTAAACAATTTTTTTTAATGAAAATATGTGAATATCTCTACATAATAAGAGAAATTTTAAAAGTCGTTGAAAGCTTCTCTTTTTTTAAAAAAAATGGAATTAGAAAAGAGGGGAGTAACAAGTTGCTTTGTATTTACAAAGCAGATATATGCTTCATATGAGAAGTCAGCTATAGCCTGTTTGTTTCATCATCTCCCATCTACCCGCCTAATTAATTAAAATATTGTTGAGCTTAAGTGATCTAAATGGAGAAGAATAATGCCCTAACATGTGCCTACCCGTCCCAAGCTGAAGGTCCAAGAGGCATTGGACAATTACATTGGATTTTGGTTCTAAAATCTTAAGGCTTTAATAAAGGTGATTAAACGTCAAACAAGCAGATAATAATTAAAATAACTAGCAAATATGTTTTTCAAAATATGCCTCTAATTAAAGTAAATAGGCAATTAAACATGCTTACGAATTAAACCCTATAGGCATGATATCTAATTGTTATACTATTACATTGAATTTCTATGAGCATGATTTCTAAAAAAAGCATGAGCAGATTAATTCATGACAACATGTAAGTATCCTAATATCAAATACTTTATGTTTTGTGACCTATTAACTAATAATCACCAAATTGATTCAAACAAGTTGTTACTTATTAGGGGATTGGATAAAAAACAGTTTTGTTAAACATGCCAATGTCATTAAGAGCAAAACTGATTAAGAATTCAAAATGCGGACCGAAAATTATCCCTATACATAAATTTAATAAAATTTAAACACAAGAGCTTCAAATCAAATTGTTTTAGCTTTCTAGCAGGAATGACTAAAATCGTCTTACTCCTATAGGCATAATTTCTAGCGTTGCACATATTATTAAAATTAAATCCCTATGAGCATGATTTCTATGGTTGCATATATTATTAAAATCCTATGAACATGCTTTTTCTAGGTGAGGCTAATAATAAATAAATAAAACATAGAAACTCACACCCCCATAAACCCCTTTCCACTATTATGAGCGTTTATTACACTTATTACAATCAGATAAAAAATAACTAAATGAGTAAATAATACAATGAGAACACACATAATGCTAAATTAATTAAAACTCCCGTAGGCTCTCCCGTCCCGGCAAACTCTTCGATGGATCAGGAATAAATTCAAAAGATGCCTGCTTAAAGGTCAAATAACATAATAGACAGACTATAATAATAATCTTGTGCATATGATCATAAATCATTTATTTCAGGCGCACTTGTCGAAGAACATTTTAAACACATAATCATGATGCAATAGCAATTAAAAGGTTAAACAACAAAGTTTATCATGTAACTAATCGCTTTTTTTTGCAATGTTAAATATACTAACCAATCAATGATTTAATTTAAATGGAAAACAGCGAACCAATGACGTCACCTGGACCTCAACACATCAAGATCACAAGAGTCTCATAGATTCCGAGCAATGCTTGTGTTGAGGAGGTATAAGAGATTAAAGAATTATAGAAGAGAGAAGAGCATGTAGAAAAGTGTTGGTCATAATATCAGTCTATCAATGGGGCAAAACCAGGATACTATTTTATAAAATCATACTCAAAGTTTTCCTCCCTGTTCGACCCCACTTTAAAGGGAGGAGAGGGCTATTTTTTATAGTTGGAGAAAGAGGGATTAAAGGTAATAAACAGTCAGCCTAATCAATTAAAAGGATCTTTTCCTTTTACCAATAGACAAAACAGATGAAAATTGCATCAGTTAAGGAGAAGAATCATCAATCACTATTTTCCTTAAAAGCCAAAACTATAATTACTATAAATAAATAATCAGATAAAGGTAAATTAAATCAAAACTTCATTAGCTCAATTAAAGTAGGAAAGCAATCTGTAATAAATAAATCAAGACGTTATTTTCTTACTTGAGGAAAACCAGAAATAGGATCCATCAATAAAAGTTTATTTACCATAAAAAAACATTCAGAGAATAAATGAACTAGTTGTCACAAATAATTTTCAATAATAATAATAATAATAATAATAATAATAATAATAATAATAATAAATTACCATAATTCATAACACGACTGTGTTGACTATATAAGAGAGATGAAATATAAAATAATTCACGGTAATTAAAGCCAATAAATAAAAATAATAGAGTTAAATTAATTAGAGAACGCAAATAAATCAAACGAAGGGAATTTACCATATATAGTGAGTACTAGATTACTCTAATGGGTTCCATAGTGATACTGTAGGGGATGACTTCAATTAATTTCAAACAAAAATCAATTCACAATGTAGAACTTGAGCAGTTTCTTAATCCGAACAAATCATCTGGGTCAATCAAATATTACTACTGGTGGTATATCAGAACTCCTCAATCCTCAATTTCTAATCACAAGTTAGTGATAATTTACAAAGAACAAATAAAACCAGTAATATTAAATTAATTAGCATAGATGATCACTTTCAATAAACCAAACTTAAAGCTACACTCATATTGAATAATCAGACAAAGAATATCGGCGAGCTTTTATAGTATAGGATTGGAGATTATATCAATTGAGAGATAGTGACCCAGTTTGTTCATTCTATTACAAGGAACAGATGATGGGGAGGGTAAGTCATTCAAAACACAATTGACATTACTCCATACTCTTACTATGTGTAAGTACAAAATTATAACCAACTGTTTTCTTTACGACCTTATGGAATTGCATCACAAAAATAATTCCGCATCAATAACTCGTAAAGGTCGGCAGAAAATTCATCAATTAAGAAAGAAAATGCAGTGTCCAACAAACATAGAGATATGGATCTACATGAAGTAGACAAAGGATATTGGTATATTGTTTCCTTTATTCGGACAAGGTATCAAGAAACGGAATCCAAATTCATGAATTAAACTCCGTTACTGAAATTGACTACCGCTGCTGATGGAGAAATCTGGTACTTACTCGATAATATGTGCGGTGAGGTAAATCAGATCTCCAAGAAGCTAATGAAGAGGGGAGGCGATGGTTTTTGGTGTAGTGGTGGTGTGGCGAGATTCATCGGAGAAGACGAAAAAGAAGAGGCGGGTGAGGGGAAAGGTGAGAGAAGAAGGGAGAGAAGAAATGGTAAAGGGGAAATGTCGCCGGAAATTATGGAGGTTTTTCGGCGGGTTGCCGGAGGTGGAAGAAGAGAAAGAGAGGTAGAAGTGGTACTTCTCCGGTAGTTGGGTGGAGACGGGGAAGTAAAGAGGAGGGAGGTGAGGTGATTTTTTCGGTGGGAGATGAGGCGAGAGGGAGAGGGAAGGTGGTTTCAACCAGGGTTTGATTTCTCCGGAGAAAGGATATCGATGGGGAGAGAAGGAAAAATGCAGTTGGTGGTCTGATGTCACCGAAAAAAAATGAGGAAGGAGAGAGTATGAGGGTGCGGCAGTTTGGGAGTTTTCCGGCGGTGGTCGGCGGGTTGGGTTTTTTCGGCGTTGTATCTCGAAGGAAGGTCCGGCGAGTTTTGTGGGAGGAGGAGGTCAGCGAAGGTGAGGGTTGGCAATGGGGTTCGTCGGAGTTAACTGTGGGAGTGTGGTGTTTTCCGGCCAGTAAAGGAAGGGAAAAGAAATGGGCGGCGGCGGGTAAGGTTGATGAAGGAAGGAAAAATGGTTAGAGAGAGAGGGAATAGGAGCGGCTCGCTGGAGAGAGGGAGAGAGTAAGGGGCGGCTAGCTAGGGTTAGGTGGGAAAAAATGAGTAAGTGTAGTAAGGTTTGGGGGTAACATGGAATATTAAAAGAAATAGGTAGGTCTTTTTATTTTAGCCGTAGGATTGGAATGAATAGACGGCTGAGATTAATTTTAAAGAAGATGGGTGGTTTATGGGTCGGGTTCTGGGTTATGGAGCGGGTCACGGGTATTTAAATTGAATAGGCTGAATTAGATGCTGAATTGGTATTTAAATTATGGCTAGAAATTGATCAAAGTGGCTAGAATTGACATAAATTAAATAGAAAGTGGCCAGATTTGGAATAAATTGAATGTAATTGAATAGCAAGAACGGCTATAATTCAAATGAATTGATTGAAATTGAATTTAGCTGCTATTAAATTAATAAATATACACCTCTAGTTAATGATTTTAGCTACTCATAGTTACGAAATCCAAAAACACAATCATCAATAGCATTAGTGAATTTAATAAGAAGAGTAGATAAATCAGAAACATAATTATCCTTTGCTACAGCTGAAACATAAAAATATCAGAGAAGAAAATAAAGAAGTGATCTTGGGCAGATTTATATGCCCAAGTGATACTCAAACGTATCATTTTCGTCTTGTTTATTGTGCAATGTGTATACATTTTCATGTAATTGGTAATAAAATGTGAATTTATACTAACCAACATGATTAGCATTGTTTTGTAGGTAAAACATGATTTTGAGGAGCTAAAATGCATGTTGGAACAATATCGGAGTTGGACTTGGATGCGAGCACGGAAAAGACATTGGAATGCACAATGTAAAGGGGCTCCGCGATGGAGCCGCGCCACGCTACCATCGCGGAGGCACACTGCATGGAGGATGAATTAAATTGGCAATTTCCATTGAAGCCTTGCGACAGCTCCGTGGCACGGAGGCAAGCCTCCGCGTTGCATGCCGTGCCACATTGAGGCTATATTCCCGGACCCTGGATTTCTAGTGAGGGTCCGCGTCCACGCCGTGTCACGGAGGCAGTGCTCCGCGTTGGCCTCCGTGACACGTTGCTTGTTATTCCAGGAAAAATTTCCAATAGTATAAATAGAACACTTAGGCTTATTTTTAATTAATTCAGACTTGGTGGAGCAAGGACGTGGGTTAGAGGCAGTTGAGGGACGAAAAAGCTAAGGGATTTTCTCTCTTCCTTTCTTCTTTCAATCAATTGTACGTATGATTAACACTTGTTTTAGGATGATTAATCCACAAATGAGTGGCTAATTCGCTTCCTTGCTGAGGTTATGAACAATGGTGATGAATTTTGATTATTGAATTGTATGGTTTTTCATCTTCTTCTTCTATGTTGTTCTATTAATTCTTGTTTCTACTGCATTAGTGTGTGGCCGACATTAATGTACATCTAAAAAGTCCAATTTCACTCGAAAGAGCACGAAATTGGAAAGTTGTGAATTAATACGGTATTGTTCTTAACTTGATTTGGGAAAATTGGGTTTTGATGTGCTTTCCTGATAGAAATATACTTGAAAGCCGTATTAGTCAATTTAGGAATCGGAATTGTATTGCTAGGTCATAAATAGCATTTGATCACAGAAATGTAGACGGATGGTTTATGATTCTTAAGTGAGATTAAATACGAGAGTTTTAATCTCTTGGCTAATGTTCTTGGCTAGAAACTAGAAGAGAAGAATAACCGAATTATGATTGTAATCAAGTTCATTACTTGTTTTTAACCTTGGCATGCTCGTATCCATAGTTTCAATTCAAAGTAAATATTTGTTAATAGTTTTAGTATATAATTTATAAACAAAAATTATTTAACTTTTGGTTACGTTGTTGTCAGCATAATTAGAAGTAAGCTAGAATATAGTATACTTAAGCAATTTTACTTATCCAGAGTCTCCTTGGTTCGATACTTGGCTTACTTAGCCACTTTATTACTTGTTTGACCACGTGCACTTGCGTGTCGGTTTTAACCCCTACCACAGCACCGGACAAGTTTTTGGCGCCGTTGCCGGGGAGACTAGGCAATTGGTGAAATTGTGTTAAGTGTAAATTTACTGTATTTTTGTTTTATTTTCTGAAGTTTTGACAACTAGGTCTTAGCCTGTATTTTGCAGACTTGATTTCTGTGAACACTGGCAAAGGACAAGGAGCTGGTGGAATCTTATACAGAGCCTGAACGTGAATTTCATAGTAAACGCAGAGAAGCTCTACAAAAGAAGCTGCAGTTGCTCAGACAGACTACAATGGAGCAACAAAATCCACCGGTTGTGAGGGCAGTGTTAGTGCCCGACGAAGCAGCAGCAAGGCCGGTTCGCGAGGTGGCAATCCCACATGCCAACAATGTACATTCAAGTATCCGCAAACCAGAGCCTGGAGGGAGATTTGAATTAAAGCAGAATATGGTGCAACTTTTGCACATCGCGGGCAATTTACCGGTCTCCCTCATGAAGACCCACAACAAAATCTCCAGAATTTTTTGGAGATAAGTGACACTTATATACCCGCTGGAGTGTCACCTGATTATGTTCGGCTCACCCTATTTCCGTTTTCCTTACTTGGTGAATCCAAGAGGTGGTTAAAAGCTGAACCACCAAATTCTATATCAACGTGGGATGATCTTGCACAGAACTTTTTGATAAGATTTTTTCCCTCTGGTAAAACAGCCAGACTTAGAAGTCAAATTCTAAGTTTCAAATAGAGGGAGGGAGAAAATTTATATCAAGCCTGGGAAAGATTTAAATCCATGTTGCGGGACTGTCCTCATCATCATCAGTCCAATGAGGTGTTGGTACATACATTTATTGAGGGTTTGGAACCCCATACTAAAATTTTGTTAGACTCAGCAGCTGGAGGGCAAGCGCTGGAAAAGACTTATGAGGAGCTGTACACTTTGCTCAACCGAATTTCACAGGGCAATCGAGAATGGAATGCAGATTCATCTCGAGGTGGAGCAAGGAAAGCAGCAGGAGTGCTTGAAGTGGATGGATTTACAGCTATCGCTGCACAGATAGCTGCCTTGCAGAATCAGTTGAACAACCACTTCAGCAACATGAACTTGAACCAACCTTCAGCTTCAGTCAATGCGGTCCAGCAAATGTGGTGTGAAGTGTGTGGTAGCAGTGAGCACTCAGCTGAGTGCTGTGGAGCAAACCCAGATTCGGTTAACTTTGTGGGCAATGCACAAAGAAATCAGCAGCAGTTTGGTAGCGGCTACAACTCAAATTGTAGTAACCATCCAAATTTTTCGTGGGGTAGCAACAACCAACAAGGCCAAAGTTCGGGTCAGGGTATGCACAGGAATCAAGGAGGGCAACAGAACTACCAATCCCAATTCAGAAATCACAATACCCCTCCTCCACCACCATCACCTACCATTGAAGAAATGTTCAAGACCATGATCGCTAATCAAGCGCAATTGCAGGCTGACTATGTTAAATTGGCAGCCGAAGTGAAGAATAATCAATTAGCGACCAAGGCTCTTGAGTATCAATTTGGGCAATTTTCTAGTGCCCAAAACACAAGGCCCAGAGGAGGACTGCCTAGCGATACGGATCCTAATCTGAAGTAGGTAAATGTAGTGACCACGAGGAGTGGTTTGCAGTTGAAGGAGGTGGAACCGGAAAGACCGCCTCAAAAGTCAGGAGCAGCAGATGCTGAGGGAGAGCAACTTGCAGATAAGGGGAAGACCAAAGAAGCAGAATCAGAAAGGCCTCCACCCCCGTTCCCTCAATGACTCAAGAAACACAAGGAGGAGGCGTGTTTCAAGAAATTTATGGAGGTGCTTAAACAGGTACATGTTAATTTACCTCTTGTTGATGTCTTGCAGGGAGTGCCAAAATATGCCAAATATATTAAAGACATCGTGGCCAACAAAAGTCGTCTAACTGAGTATGCCACGGTAGCTTTGACGGAGGAATGTACTTCCCGGATCCAAAATAGACTGCCTACGAAGCTAAAAGACCCTGGAAGTTTTACTATCCAGCTTACAATTGGGCAGAGTATCCGAGCTCGTGGATTGTGTGACTTGGGGGCGAGCATAAATCTGATGCCATCTTCGGTATTCAAAAAGTTAGGTCTAGGGAGTCCTAGATCTACAACCGTAATCTTGCAGTTAGCAGACAGATCCTTGGCTAGGCCGGATGGCATTGTTGAGGATGTGCTGGTGCAAGTGGGCTCCCTCATTTTTCTGGTCGATTTTATTGTTCTGGATTTTGAACCAGACGCTGAAGTCCCATTTATTTTGGGACGACCCTTCTTGGCAACCGGAAAAGCATTAATTGACGTGGCTGCGGGTCAACTTACAATGCGAGCACATGACAAGGTAGAAGTGTTCGATGTGTACAAAGCACCCAAGCTCCCGATGGTAAATGAGGAACTCTCGGTGATCAATGTGATTGATCATGGGAATACTAAACAATTGAATGATTCCCGAGAGTTGATGGGAAGACCACCAGATAAGGTTGAGCACTACTGGGGGGAGGACAATGATCGTGAAAAATCGTCCATCACCCAAGTGGATAACTGAGCATAAAGGACGTCGAGTCGCGACGGTAAACCAGGCGCTTCACGGGAGGCAACCCGTGAAAAATATTTTTTTCTTTTGTTTAGTAAAGTGTAAATAATTTTTATTTTAATTTTTCTTTTTCTTGAGTTAGTACAAATTTTTCGTTTTAGATTAGTATTTTTCATTTTAATTAGGAAAATCTATTAATCTAACCAATTCTGTTTAGTAAGGTGATACTCAAACGTATCATTTTATATGCCCAAGTGATACTCAAACGTATCATTTTCGTCTTGTTTATTGTGCAATGTGTATACATTTTCATGTAATTGGTAATAAAATGTGAATTTATACTAACCAACATGATTAGCATTGTTTTGTAGGTAAAACATGATTTTGAGGAGCTAAAATGCATGTTGGAACAATATCGGAGTTGGACTTGGATGCGAGCACGGAAAAGACATTGGAATGCACAATGTAAAGGGGCTCCGCGATGGAGCCGCGCCACGCTACCATCGCGGAGGCACACTGCATGGAGGATGAATTAAATTGGCAATTTCCAGTGAAGCCTCGCGACAGCTCCGTGGCACGGAGGCAAGCCTCCGCGTTGCATGTCGTGCCACGTTGAGGCTATATTCCCGGACCCTGGATTTCCAGTGAGGGTCCGCGTCCACACCGTGTCACGGAGGCAGTGCTTCGTGTTGGCCTCCGTGACACGTTGCTTGTTATTCCGGGAAAAATTCCCAATAGTATAAATAGAACACTTAGGCTTATTTTTAATTAATTCAGACTTGGTGGAGCAAGGACGTGGGTTAGAGGCAGTTGAGGGACGAAAAAGCTAAGGATGGTTTATGATTCTTAAGTGAGATTAAATACGAGAGTTTTAATCTCTTGGCTAATGTTCTTGGCTAGAAACTAGAAGAGAAGAATAACCGAATTATGATTGTAATCAAGTTCATTACTTGTTTTTAACCTTGGCATGCTCGTATCCATAGTTTCAATTCAAAGTAAATATTTGTTAATAGTTTTAGTATATAATTTATAAACAAAAATTATTTAACTTTTGGTTACGTTGTTGTCAGCATAATTAGAAGTAAGCTAGAATATAGTATACTTAAGCAATTTTACTTATCCAGAGTCTCCTTGGTTCAATACTTGGCTTACTTAGCCACTTTATTACTTGTTTGACCACGTGCATTTGCGTGTCGGTTTTAACCCCTACCACAGCACCGGACAGTAGAGTATCTTCTACAAATTTCAATCAAAATCTCTTTATCAGCTAAGAGATTATCTTCAAAGAAAAGAGGAAATAATGATGTGATGTGTACTTGGATTTTCTCTCAATCTCTCTAACTCTATATATTCTTCCTCTCTCTTTTTCTCCCTTTTTGTAGAGTACTTATCTTTCTATTTATACCCTAAAAAGTAGGATACTTTTCCTTACTTTTTTAGCAATTGATAGTTATACCCTTAAAAACATCATGTTGAAACCGGTGAAGGTATCGGTGGTTCGCCGATAAAATTCGTGAACTTCTGGATACTTGCTCTTCTTTTTCATTCATTTCCAGTGAACTTCGGCGGTTCACCCTGCGTTTTGCTGATGCCAATTCGTGAACTGCTGGATCTTCAATGCCAATTCTAGAATTTTCTGAGTGTCATTCGGTGACTGCACCAGCGTCTCGCTACTGGTGACTCTTGAACCAGCGGTAGTATTCCTCCCTTGAGGCAGTGACTTTTAGCTTTTAATCGGCGTTTCGCTAGTTAACACCTGCGATTCGCTGCTTATACTCATTTCCTCCTTTTTACTCCAATTTTGATCTTTTCTTCAAATTTAGGTATCTGCGCACAACAAAAGCAAAAAGGGCATAAAATCCACATAATCAACTCGGGAACTAGACCAAAACTCAAGTTTTAGAGTCTAATGAGTTGCCAAATTACCAACTCATCATGCATGTTTTTTGGAGCAGTGTCTAGCACGAGTAGACTCGGCGTTCAGGTAAACCTCGTGGCCTCAGAACTACGTAACACCATAGGTATATGTATTCATGGACCCCCTTTTGATATCACTGCACGCACGTCCTTTGTCTGGCAGCCTGGGACAGCTCTGCCCACTTGAGTGAGATAGTTAGGGCATCATATAAGCTCTATCATGATTGTGTCGGTTAAGACAAATTTTACCATTATTCCTCATGATTTATGATTGTCATGTTTATGTTACTTTGTCTTATGTTATGTTTTTATAAGGTTTCTCTTTGATTTTGACTATGATTAGATTATGAATGGTTTGAAAAGCTTGAGCCCTTATGTTGATATTATGATATTCACTTATGATTAGACTATCATACTCTTATGAACTTTTATGTATTTTTAACTGTTTGTTTTTACTTACCTTGCATACTTGGTAAATTCCAAGTACTGATCGCATACTCTATGTTGTATTGTTTCATGATATAGGCTCGAAAGTTCTAGTTCAGTCCCTCCGTTAGCCAGATCCTCAAAGTTAGAATTTCCCAGCTTGTTTGTGAGACCTCATCCTTAGAGGACCTTCTTACCAGTTTATTTTCAGTTTCAGTTTATTAGTGAGTTAGTTGGGGTCTTATCCCATCAACTCATCAGATTTTAGATGCTTATAAGACATAAAATGTATTCAACTTCGGATTAGTGTTAGGTATTGTCGCGCCCCATTTTCCTCGCAAAAAGCGGGATACAACAAGTGGCAACTCCTAAGGGTTCATTAAATGTGAAGAGTCACCACCTAACGAATTAAGGTGCATTAGGGCACCGTTCTAAGCTTAAAGATCTATTTGATCACCTAAGTCACCAGAATCGGGCAAGGGCTTAAATTATCTCGAAAGGAAGGTGTTAGGCAACATTCGAGGTCCACAAAGGTGGTTACCGTCCGGATTCATTAACGTGGGGGATTAACTAGGCGGACAAATAATGTTGATTTTAATCTATATTATTTGTATTTAAAATGGTTGATAAAATAAATAAATAATGAAGAATTAGACTTGTAGACAAGCGAGAAGAAAGAATTTGGACAATACGAATTTTTGAAAAAAGTATTTTACTTTCTTATCAATAATATGTACAATAAATGTTGCAAATAAAAAAATAGTTAACACAATAAAGGACAAAGCAAGAAATTTTTACACAAAATACGACCAAACAAACATTTATTTAATTATGGGGCCGAACCTCGGTGAGGCGCCTGCGGATCCCTTAAGGTAATCAGGCCAAACGTAGTTCTACATTTAGGAGGGGGGGGGGTTATTTTAACCTAATGGGATCACCCCGTGCAACTTAAATAATACTTCGCAACCATTTGGGATTGCTCGTATTATTCTAAGGCTTTTAAGGGCGGACTATCATATCCCGTCTACCCACCTAATTGATTAGTTATTAACTTAAAATGCTCTATGTGACAAAACTAACGTCCTAGTATTTTCCTACCCGTCCTAGACCTAATGTCCAAGAGGCGTTGGACAATTATTTGGATTTGGGGTCTAAAAATTCTAAGGCTTTTAAGGGCGATTAAGCGTCAAATAAAACAGTAATTAGCACAACGAGCATATGAAGGTCTCAAATAAGCCTCTGCGTTTAAACCTATGAACATGATTTGTAAATGGGTGCAAGGGAATAAAAATGATTTTTAATGCAAATACACCGCACTACATATACAACTAGGAGTATCTTTTAACGAGGACAAATTAAAGAAAACAGAAAGGAATGCCAGTTTGAAATAGATGAACATAGCGTAGTGATTAAATAAAAAGTATGATTTAAACGAGTTAATACCTCATCCTATAGGGATGATCTCTAGGTTAAATAATACGAAGAGTTTGCACACCTTATTTAACTCCCATACACATAATCTATAATAAGGCAAATAGGTCTGTTTTAAGAACTGTGGCAACAGTGCTTAAGTTTAAACATAAAACATACTTCAACTCAATTATTTAAGGACCTAAAAGCATGATATCTATAAAATTTCTAGTAGCTGACAAAGAACAAGTAAAATGGGTTATGGTTTCTAGTTGAGAAAATAAATCAGATCAGGTTCATGATTACATGAATCAATCTAAAAGATTAAGTCCTATAAACATGTTACTAATGGCATTTATCATGCATTAATTTAAAAACAAACAGTTCTGCAAATAAAAACTTGTATGAGGTTTTTTTACCTGTTTGCATATATGTGAACATATTAAATCCTGCAAAATTTTTTGGACAGTATTTAATCGGCGCTTATATTATTGTTAATTCCTAGAAGCATTATTTCTAACAATTACATGTTATTCCTATAGGCATGCTTTCTAGGCGAGTTTGATAAATTTAGAGAAAATAGTAAAGAAAAAGCACACAATTCCCCCCCCCCCTCCCCAAGACCCCTTTTTACTATTATCAGTGTTTTACAATTATTAAAGAATTGAAGAATATATTGAATTAAATACAAAACAGAAATTAAATTAAAAAAATAAATCCGAAGTCCATCCTTCCCCGAGCGACTCTTTATCCCAAAGGAATGACCTATTGACAGACAAGATGACAAATGCATGCATACAAACGTATATTCGAAATCTACAAATTGCAAATTATTTGATTTTTACAGAGGACTCATGCAAGCAAATTGAATTGCAAGGATTCAAGCACACATTATGGGACCCAAGAATACTCAAAATTTTAAAACAATTTATTCTAACGTGATGAAACTACGAATTTACACATCTTGTTTTGTGAAAATAGTAAGGGAGAAATAACTAACCGGTTAACCAGATAAGGAAGAGAACAACAACCAATAATTTTTGAACGGTTTGGCCAACAAATTGAGACCCGATCTTCAACACGTCAAGACACAAGGACCTCGTGGGTCCCGAGCAGTGCTCGTGTTGAAGTGGGAGGGAAAGTGATTATTTTTTAAAGGAATAGAGCAATAGAGTATTCAATTTTAATTACAATGTTCGAATGTCTTCACAAGAAAAGAGAAGGATGAATTTATATTAGAAAAAGTCAGTCCCTTTAGAGAATAAAAGGAGTAGAACGTCCATAATATCAATTAGGAGGATATTTTCCTTGATTGACAAAATCAAAATAAACTTCTTTAAAGAAAATCCCTTGTTACCATAATTAAGAGATACCACATGAGAGAGAAGATTCAGTCAAGGAGGACTCTATTAATTTAAGGCAAATAAAATAGCAAGAAAATTTTAACAGGAATCAACAAACTAGCTGTCATGGATATACTTAAGGAAATGAATAAATGAATATTAAATTACCGTAACTCCGCACATAACCTAACTGTATTTACTTGATGAAAAGGTGAAACAAAATATAAACAATCACGGTAATCATTAGAGAAAATGAAGACCCAAAATAATTTTATTAGACTAATTTAAAGGCAGAAATTAGATTAGTCAAAAGGAAATTTTCCCCAAATCAACAAGTATTAGATTACCCCATATTCCATTAATAAGAATTCACAGTTATCACATTTAACGTTCAATTCTTCCCGTTGCTTTTACAGAACTTCCTTCTTGTATCTTTACTTAATATAGGAGAAAATAAATCTACTACTATTTATTCAAATTCGTTAAAGAAATTACATGCCCAGAATATGGATTTTCAAATCAACCGAGAGCTTTATATTCCCATATAAAAGTAAGCATTTTAAAGGATAGGGAACAAATTGTTCGAAGATATTAAAAGACACTATCATAGCGCCACCGGAGTGATAAACAAACAACACATTCTCAACAAACAACTATGGTTAATCAAAGTCGGTTGGGCAACAAAGCAAAAGTGCTAACTCTTTTACATACATAAGGTAGTGGATGTGAATATCCTTATCATGTTTAACTAGAGAGTAAAAGAGAGTTAAATAAAACATTAACGATTTTCATTAAAACATGTATATACCAAACAGGCAGAATCAAACGAAAATTGAATTTTCAGAAAAATTTAACCATTTCGGCATCAAAAATTTCATAGACTTAAAGGTTTTTCTATGTCATTTTAACAGTAAGCACAGATAATAATTGAGGTAAACTTGAAACGCAAACAACTGATGAATCATAAATGATAAACAGATAAATAAACAAACGAAATAGATCTAGTTAAGACTAGTGAATAGTCACGGACAGATCCGCGAGGGTTTGCCCAAAAATAGAAAGCGGCTGAGAAACCCGCCAGAGTTTCAACGAAACATCGAGAGGGGAAAAAAAAGGTGAAATGGGTCTGTCTTCGCCGATTAGACCATTAATGGAGGGAGATTTGGAGGTCGTTTTGGTTTTTCGGTGATGGATGGTACTGCCGGTTGTGTTGTTTTTCCGATTGGTGGTTGCTAGAAAATGGAAAGTATGGCATTGGTGAGGAGATAAGAGAGAGAAAGAAGAGGACTGGGGTTGCGGCGGCTGTGATTTTCGGTGGTCCGTGATGGGATCTCGTCGGAGACGAGGACGGAAAAGAGAAGATAACTTCGGAAGATGGAGGGTAAAGAGAGATGTTATCACACCCCACCTTGGGGGGTATGACGGCACCTGGTGCCTGCTAGACTTTGGACTACTAAATGGTCCAGCCTGAGCACATCTGGTACTTTGGCTGGCTTTGGCTCTATTTCAAGAAACAAACTGGCTATATAACAGCTGTAAATACAGCCTCCGACCAACTGGCCTGTAGCCATCTGTACCTGTAACAACAGCTAACCAGAAACAGACTTGTAACAAGGAACCTATGCAGGCCAACAAAGCCACCATGCTGTCTAGTTATCTGTAACTCAACACAAGACTGCTGTAAGACTACGTGACCGGCAAGGTCACCACTACTATCAAACTAAGGCCTCACACGACCAACATAAACTGAAATGCTAACAGCTATAGCCAACTGCACGGCCTCACATGACCAGCTCAACTAACCAAAGGGAAATATATACAGACTGCAAGCCTCACCGAATACTGTAAGAAAATAATGGAAATGATCGGGACAGGGCCCCGATCTACCCATATTGTACGACAAGAGAAAAGGAGCTACACCTCAGGGAATTAGACTCCGGAAGACAGGAGCTGATGACTCACTAGCTGGCTGGAATCACGAGGGATCGGCTCCTCGTCCGTGAGTACCTGCAGGCAAGCAATGCAGCGCCCTGCTGGGCGTCAGTACCATAGGTACTGAGCATGTAAAGAAAACCGAAACATGCAACTGAAATGAATGGCAATAATAACATGACATATAAGCAAGAAGTAGCTGAGTCTATCTAGCTGAGGATAACTGGGGAGAGTTTGTTCATTCTGTAACTAACTGAGCGTACTTGATGACGTGTCGTCCTACTGTCTATCAGTATCTAATAGCACATATCAATATACATAATAGTACACACAATACCTGACTGACCCCCATAAGCCGGAAGGTGCCAACCAAGCAAGCAATCTATATACCCCTACCCGGGTCTAAACCAACCAAAAATAAGTCACTCCACTCATCTGATACTGTGAGCTCCTCCTACCGGTCCCCTTGGGTATGTAGCTCAGGCCTTGGCCTCTGACAATAAACTGTGTCTGAGTTCGAAGACTCCTGCCTCTGGGCGCAGGTGCGCATAGGGTGATCTGTTGTTGTATCTGTGACTGAAACTGCCCCTGGGTGCAAGCACGCAACAGGGTAATTTTTTAAAAATCTGTATCTGAAACTGCCCCCGGCCACAACCGCACACAGAGTAATCTGCCCCTGTAAACAGGGTAATCTGGCTCTGTGCAGAGTAAACTGAACTGCCCCTGCAAGCAGGGTGATCTGGACCGTATTATCATGGTGGTCGGCCATCATCGTCCTTTAGGTGGACGGCATCGCCCAGCTGGTGGCGGTATCAGAATCTGGTATCGACACAGCTATAACCTAGGGGCGGTGTGGATGCAAAGGGACACCCACAAGCCATAGCAAGTCTCAACAAACAATAGCACATATAAATATCAAGCATGTATAATTGAAAAGACTATCTGAAATCTAACTTCTTATTCTGATCTATTTCTATATTGAACTGATTCTTACTAATTATACTGATTTTGTAATCTCTGTTTAACTGTACGGCTAATCTGTAGCCGAGATACTATTTGTCTGAATGGCTAATCTGTAGCCATAACTGTCTGTCTATCTGATTTCTCTTCACTAACTTTTATTATGAAAATCTGTTCCTTTTTATTCTACCACATGCTTGCTAATCACGTAATAGGCTATACTGAATCTGGGATGCTAACTCTCCCTTCGGCGCATGCTTTTCTAACCTTCAGACTGAATACGATATAACAACGCAAACTAGGTTTACTGAACTTGCACAATATTTAACATTCAATTCCGGGAATTCTACTACGGAATTTATTGTACTATACAAGGCTAAAACTACTAACTTGCCGAAAGAACTAGCTTTACATACCTGGTTTCGGAGTACTCGACTGACCGATGTGATTTTCATTGGTACCTCTGCTGTTTCTCCCAACTGCATTCATAAATATGTCAATTAATACTAAATATAGCTTTATTCCAAAGAACAACGTCACTTTCGATATAATTATAGCCTAAACTTAGGCTTATCGAAAGACGGTCAAAAACTCGCTATTTTTCAGAAGTCCAGAAGGGAGAAGTATTCACTTCACAGCTAGGAGCACATAGACACTAATTTGGAGTAATTCTACTTACTTTGGTTCGGTAGCTCGACGATTCATCGGCCGTATTTCGCGAAACAAAAACCGTAGAAATGCTCTCTGTTGCTAAATACCTCGGTACCTGAGGTTAATTTGAGTTTAGACTTCGTTTGGCAGCGTAATTAAACGATTATATATTGTTTTCCTTCGTCCCTCCCTGTCTCACGTTCTCTGGAAATTGTTTGTAAAAATGATGACTAATTTAAGGGAAGCTATTCACTACTTAAAGGGAACAATTATTAATTAAAGGAAATTATTGTTAATTAAAGAAATCATTATTAATTAAAGGGGATTATCTTATGGGAATTATTATTAATTAAAGGAAATTACATTACAAACTGAGCTCCATATACTTGGACACTATAAATCGTATTTTGCCTTGCGACGCGCCGACTTGGCGCTTGTCCGATCTTTCCCCGGGCCTTTTTCTAGCATGCATGGCTTTCAAATATTCTTAACCAACACGTGAATAGGCCATCTATGTACCGGAAATTTTACGGGGTATAACATTCTCCCCCCCTTAAGAACATTCGTCCTCGAATGAAATCTGTTATCTAGAGGACTTCTCAATTTACCCAACTTATTACTTAGAAAAATTTCGGCAGAATTTTCCTTGTAATATGGACTATCCCAAAAATCCGGAAACACAGAAAAGTCCAATACAGGTACTCTACACAACACTATAAAGTTCACTTGATAGCTAAACATCAATCTTTCCCATCTATTCACATATAATCATAAGATATTGCATAAGTGATAATGTGGACATACCTGTCATTTGACTAGGTCTGGAATAAGTGAGGGTATCTCTCTTTCATATCTTCCTCAGCCTCCCACGTCATCTCCTCTCGGTTCCTGTTACGCCACAATACCTTGACAGACGCAATATCCTTAGTTCTTAATCTACGAATCTGTCTGTCTAGGATGGCCACTGGAACCTCTTCATATGCTAACTCTTCTGTGACCTGGACATCCTGAACTGGAACAACTGTGGAAGGGTCTCCTACGAACTTCCTCAACATAGATACATGGAATACTGGGTGGACAGATACTAACTCCGGAGGCAAGTTCAATTCGTATGCAACTCGACCTATTCTCCGTCGAATCTGATAAGGCCCAACAAATCTCGGGTTGAGTTTACCCTTCTTACCGAATCTCATCACCCCTTTCATCGGAGACACTTTCAGATATACCCAGTCATTCACATTGAACTCCAGGTCTCTGCGCCGTACATCTGCATATGATTTGTGGCGACTCTGTGCAGTCAATAGGCGCTCTCTGATAAGCTTTACTTTCTCTTCTGACTGCTGCATAATGTCTGGCCCAATCATCGCTGCTTCCCCTACTTCGAACCAGCCAACCGGTGATTTGCACTTCCATCCGTATAAAGCCTCAAAAGGTGCCATCTGAATAGCCGAGTGATAACTGTTATTATAGGCAAATTCAATCAACGACAGATGTTCATCCCAGCTACCCCCAAAATCTAGTACACACGCTCGTAGCATATCTTCGAGAGTTTGGATAGTCCGCTCAGCCTGTCCATCTGTTTGAGGGTGGAATGCTGTGCTTAAATTAATCTGCGTTCCCAGACCCCTCTGGAACGGCTGCCAAAATCTAGCTGTGAACTGTGCTCCCCTGTCTGAAATAACAGATACCGGCACTCCATGTAGTCTAACTATTTCTCTAATATATAACTCGGCATAATCCTCGGTTGAGAAGGTAACTTTCACTGGCAGGAAATGAGCTGATTTTGTCAGCCTGTCAACTATTACCCAAATGGAATCATTTCTGCGTCTGGTACGGGGTAATCCTGTTACAAAATCCATATTTATCGCTTCCCATTTCCACATAGGCACAACTATATCCTGCGTCAGACCGCCCGGTTTCTGGTGCTCCGCTTTCACCTACTGGCAGTTAGGACATCTAGATACAAATTCAGCTATTTCAGATTTCATACCTGGCCACCAGTAGATGTCTCTGATATCATGGTACATTTTCGTTGCTCCTGGATGGAGGGAATAACAAGGGTAATGTACCTCATGCATGATCTGCTGGCGAAGCCCTGAAACATTCGGGACACATAGATGGCCCTTACAACGTAGCACTTCATTTTCAGTCACTTGGAAATCTGACTCCTTACCTTTCTGAACTCTATCTCTAAGCTGGACTAAGTCAGGGTCCTCGTACTGCCGTTCTTTTACCTCTGTAACTAGTGATGACTCGGCAGAATTCTGAATTACCGCTCTGTTATTTTCTGCCTCCACTACTCGAACGGCTAAACCAGCTAGTTGATGAATTTCCTTGGCTAATTCCCGCTTCTCGGGCCGCAAGTATGCCAAATTCCCCATTGACTTACGGCTCAGGGCATCTGCTACTACATTAGCTTTTCCCGGGTGATAGAGAATATTTACATCATAATCTTTCAACAATTCTAACCAGCGACGCTGCCGCAGATTTAACTCCCTCTGTGTGAAAATGTATTGCAGACTTTTATGATCTGTAAAAATGTCTACATGGGGACGCCATACAGATAATGCCTCCAAATCTTCAGAGTGTGGATCACTGCGGTCAGTTCCAGGTCATGGGTTGGATAGTTCTTTTCATGTTTCCTCAGCTGTCTGGAAGCATAGGCAATCACCTTACCATGTTGCATTAACACACAACCCAGTCCCAAACCTGAAGAGTCGCAATACACCGCATACCCATCTGTTCCCTCTGGCAATGCTAGTACTGGGGCGGAGGTCAATCTGTCTTTCAATTCTTGAAAACTCTGCTCGCAGGCCTCCGTCCACTGAAATTTTGTTGCTTTCTGTGTTAGCTTTGTCAGAGGTGCTGCTATAGTGGAGAATCCTTCAACAAATCTCCGATAATATCCTGCTAAACCCAGGAAACTGCGGACCTCGGTCGGAGTGGTAGGTCTGGGCCATGTCTTGACCGCCTCTATTTTCTGTGTGTCTACCTGTATACCAGCATCCGACACGATATGCCCCAAAAAGGCAACTGAGTTCAGCCAGAACTCACACTTAGAAAACTTGGCGTACAGCTGACGGTCTCTAAGGATCTGGAGTACTGTTCGTAAATGGTTCTGGTGATCTGTCTCTGAACGAGAATATACCAGAATATCATCAATAAATACTATCACGAACAGATCCAAATACGGTCTGAATATGCTGTTCATCAGGTCCATAAACACTGCGGGAGCATTCGTCAGCCCAAAAGACATAACTAGAAATTCAAAGTGACCATACCGGGTCCTGAAAGCAGTCTTTGGAATGTCCCTCTCACGAACCCGGACCTGGTGGTATCCGGACCTCAGATCTATCTTAGAGAAACATCTGGCCCCCTGCAACTGGTCAAACAAATCATCTATTCTAGGGAGCAGGTATTTGTTTTTAACTGTTACCTTATTCAGCTGCCGGTAGTCTACACACATGTGGAGTGAGCCATCTTTCTTTCTTACAAACAGAACTGGCGCACCCCACGAGGAAGTACTAGGCCTGATAAAGCCTTTGTCGAGCAAATCTTTTAACTGCTCTTTCAACTCTCTAAGCTCAGCTGGTGCCATGCGATACGGGGGAATGGATATAGGTTGAGTCCCTGGCAACAAGTCAATTGAAAAATCTATCTCCCTTTCGGGAGGGATACCAGGCAACTCATCTGAAAATACGTCAGGGAATTCATTGACTACTGGAATAGACTGAAGAGTCGGAGGTTCCACCCAAACGTCCTGGACTCTAACCAGGTGGTAAATACATCCTTTTGCTATTAATTTTCTTGCCTGAAGGTAGGAAATAAACCTACCTTTCGGCGTAGGTGTACTCCCTTTCCACTCTCGCACTGCTTCCCCTGGAAAGTGAAATCGGACCGTCTTGGTCCAGCATTCTATGTTGGCATAGCATGGCACTAACCGGTCCATACCCATAATGGCATCGAAGTCGACCATCTCAAGTTCTATTAAGTCTACTCTGGTCTGGCAATCAGCAACCTCTACCGTACACCCTCGGTAAACTCTTTTAGCTGTAATCGAGTCACCGACCGGTGTAAGCACTGAAAAGGGCTGCTGAAGCAATTCTGGTTCGATGCCCAACTTTCGGGCCACAAATGGTGTAATATATGACAAGGTAGACCCTGGATCAATCAATACATAAACAGGGTATGAGCAGATAATCAATATACATGTGACCATGTCGGGAGATGCCTCTGAATCCTGCCTCCCTGGTAATGCATAGGTACGACTGGGGCCTACACCTGAGCCAGAGGCTCCTGATCTACCTCGGCCCCTATTTGCTGAACCTGAGGGTCTGCGTCCTGCTGAGGTTGCTGGAACTCGTGGCCCTGCTGACGCTCTATCCAGATCATTCTGACTACCCTGTCCCCTGGATAGACAATCTCTCATTAAATGACCTTCCTGTCCGCAGTAATAACACCCTGGGAAGCCTTGCCTGCAGGCTCCAAAATGTAGTCAGTGGCATATAGGACAAGGGGTAGATGCAAATCTACTCTGTTCTACCCTCCGCTGCTGAGGTGAGGCTACTGTCCGTGAACTACTACCGGACTCTGACTGACTTCGGTGATTAAATCTGCCCCTCTGCTGCTGTACCGGCGGTAAAGATCTGGGTGGCCTATCTGAAAACTGTGGTCTCGGCCCCCTAGGAATTTCCCTCTGAATCTCAGCGGGTCTGCTTCTACGGCGCTACTCTGAAGTTGTCTGTCTGTCACCCCGCTGCCGCTGCCTCAGGCCCTCAATTGTCTGTGCGAAGGCCTGTACCCTGGCTATGTCCATGTCCTCTCTCAAAGTAGCCGTCATGCACGTCTCTATGTACTCTGGATTCAGGCCCATAATAAAGCGGTGGACTCTGGATGACATGGTGTCCACAAATGCTGGAGCATAGCGGGCTAAGGAGTCGAATTGTAAGGAATATTCACGGACGCTCCTAGCCCCCTGCTCTAAATGTAAGAACTGGTCCATCCGGGCCTGTCTGACCTCCCGGGGTAAGTAGTGGTCCAGGAAGGCCTCTGAAAAGCTGGACCAAGTAGGAGGGGCTGCATCTCTTTCCCGAGACCTCTCCCAACTTTCGTACCACAAAACAGCAATATCCCTTAACCGGAACACTGCTAACTCAATTGATTCTGCTGGGGTTACGTGCATGACTCTAAAGATCCTCTGCATCTAGTCCAAAAAGTCCTGAGGGTCCTCCGCTGAATCCGATCGTGTAAACTGAGGGGGTCCCAACGCCAAGAATTCTCTGACCCTGGAACTACCTGGCCCACCTAGGGATTCTGCTGCTGTAGGTGGTGCTGGCTGACGCTGAGCAGCTAGCATCTGAGTCAACATAACCACCGCACTATGTAGCTCCTGATCAGATGAAGTGGGTGCAGGAGCTGTGGGAGGCGGTGCTGCCTCAAATGGTGTCTGGCGAGGTGGAGACTGCTGGGAGGGCCGAGATGACGCCTCCGTATTGCTCTCAGACCGGGCGGAATCTGGCTGTAACTGAGGCATCCTACTGGTGCCTTCGCCTGCTGCTGTATCCAATCTCCTACCTGTAGCTGGGTGCCACTGGTGTGCCATAATATCTGTAAGCAAAGAGGGTGGTAAGTTTCAAAAGAACCAACCCTATACTGTACTGTGCTAGGCACGACTGAATATGAAAGAAGGGTAACTATCCTTCTATGCCTCGCAGCCTCCTGCCTATAGTATGTGGTGCACAACACATCAATAGACAAGACTCTACTTAGCACGGCTTACAGACTCCCTGGGACACGAACTGCTCTGATACCAAGTTTGTCACACCCCACCTTGGGGGGTATGACGGCACCTGGTGCCTGCTAGACTTTGGAATGCTAAATGGTCCAGCCTGAGCACATCTGGTACTTTGGCTGGCTTTTGCTCTATTTCAAGAAACAAACTGGCTATATAACGGCTGTAAATACAGCCTCCGGCCAACTGGCCTGTAGCCATCTGTACCTGTAACAACAGCTAACCAGAAACAGACTTGTAACAAGGAACCTATGCGGGCCGACAAGGCCACCATGCTGTCTAGTTATCTGTAACTCAACACAAGACTGCTGTAAGACTACGTGACCGGCAAGGTCACCACTACTGTCAAACTAAGGCCTCACACGGCCAACATAAACTGAAATTCTAACAGCTATATCCAACTGCACGGCCTCACACGACCGGCTCAACTAACCACAGGGAAATATATACAGACTGCAAGCCTCTACGAATACTGTAAGAAAATAATAGAAATGATCGGGACAGGGCCCCGATCTACCCATACTGTACGACAAGAGAAAAGGAGCTACACCTCAGGGAATCAGACTCCGGAAGACAGGAGCTGATGACTCACTAGCTGGCTGGAATCACGAGGGATCGGCTCCTCGTCCGTGAGTACCTGCAGGAAAGCAATGCAGCGCCCCGCTGGGCGTCAGTACCACAAATACTGAGCATGTAAAGCAACCCGAAATATGCAACTGAAATGAATGGAAACAATAACATGACATATAAGCAAGAAGTAGCTGAGTCTATCTAGCTGAGGATAACTGGGGAGAGTTTGTTCATTCTGTAACTAACTGAGCGTACCTAATGACGTGTCGTCCTACTGTCTATCAATATCTAATAGCACATATCAATATACATAATAGTACACACAATACCTCACCGACCCCCATAAGCCGGAAGGTGCCAACCAAGCAAGCAATCTATATACCCCTACCCGGGTCTAAACCAACCAAAAATAAGTCACTCCACTCATCTGATACTGTGAGCTCCTCCTACCGGTCCCCTTGGGTACGTAGCTCAGGCCTTGGCCTCTGACAATAAACTGTGTCTGAGTCCGAAGACTCCTGCCTCTGGGCGCAGGTGCGCACGGGGTGATCTTGCTGCTGTATCTGTGACTGAAACTGCCCCTGGGTGCAAGCACGCAACAGGGTAATTTTATAAAAATCTGTATCTGAAACTGCCCCCGGCCACAAGCGCACACAGAGTAATCTGCCCCTATAAACAGGGTAATCTGGCTCTGCGCAGAGTAAACTGAACTGCCCCTGCAAGCAGGGTGATCTGGACCGTATTATCATGGTGGTCGGCCATCATCGTCCTTTAGGCGGACGGCATCGCCCAGCTGGTGGCGGTATCTGAATCTAGTATCGACACAGCTATAACCTAGGGGCGGTGGGGATGCAAAGGGACACCCACAAGCCATAGCAAGTCTCAACAAACAATAGCACATATAAATAGCAAGCATGTATAACTGAAAAGACTTTCTGAAATCTAACTTCTTATTCTGATATGTTTCTATATTGAACTGATTCTTACTAATTATACTGATTTTGTAATCTCTGTTTAACTGTACGGCTAATCTGTAGCCGAGATACTATTTGTCTGAATGGCTAATCTGTAGCCATAACTGTCTGTCTATCTGATTTCTCTTCACTAACTTTTATTATGAAAATCTGTTCCTTTTTATTCTACTACATGCTTGCTAATCACGTAATAGGCTATACGAAATCTGGAACTCGCCCTTCGGCCCATGCTTTTCTAACCTTCAAAATGAATACGATATAACAACGCAAACTTGGTTTACTGAACTTGCACAATATTTAACATTCAATTCTGGGAATTCTACTACGGAATTTATTGTACTATACAAGGCTAAAACTACTAACTTGCCGAAAGAACTAGCTTTACATACCTGGTTTCGGAGTACTCGACTGACCGATGTGATTTTCGTCGGTACCTCTGCTGTTTCTCCCAACTGCATTCATAAATATGTCAATTAATACTAAATATAGCTTTATTCCAAAGAACAACGTCACTTTCGATATAATTATAGCCTAAACTTAGGCTTATCGAAAGACGGTCAAAAACTCGCTATCTTTCAGAAGTCCAGAAGGGAGAAGTACTCACTTCACAGCTAGGAGCACATATACACTAATTTGGAGTAATTCTACTTACTTTGGTTCGGTAGCTCGACGATTCGTCGGCCGTATTTCGCGAAACAAAAACCGTAGAAATGCTCTCTGTTGCTAAATACCTCGGTACCTGAGGTTAATTTGAGTTTAGACTTCGTTTGGCAGCGTAATTGAACGATTATATATTATTTTCCTTTGTCCCTCCCTGTCTCACGTTCTCTGGAAATTGTTTGTGAAAATGATGACTAATTTAAGGGAAGCTATTCACTACTTAAAGGCCATCTATGTACCGGAAATTTTACGGGGTATAACAGATGTGGGATTTGGCGAGGTTCACCAGTGGTTGACGACGGAGAGAAAAAGAAGAGGGTGACGGGTGATGGTGGTTTTCCGGCCAACAGTGGCCGGAATTGATGGAAACGGTGAGGGAGGTTTTCGGGTGGTGCAGTGGTCGGAGATGGTGATTTCATTTGGTTGGCTACTGGACAGTGAGAGGGGAGAAAGAGGGAGAAGAGGAGAGGGCATAGGGGTGGCGTCTAGGGTTTGGTAAGGGTAGAAAATGAGAGTTAAGTGTAGGATTTTGGAGGGGAGTTTGATTTAAAAGGAAAATATGTTAGGGTTAATTTGAGCCGTTAAAGTAAAATGAATGAACGGTTGAGATTTAATCAGGATGGATGAGTTAGGTCGTGGGTTATGGAGCAGGTCGTGGGTAGGGTCATGGGTTAGGAATTAATTTAGGTGAGATTTGAATTAAAATAATAGCGAAAATTGATCAAAAGTGGCTAAAATTGACATAAATTGAATAGGAAATGGCCAGATTAAATAAATTGGATGAAATTGGATTTAGCTGCTATTAAATTAATAAATATACTACTTGTAGATAATTTAATAAATAGATAATTAAATAGTTTATATTATAGAAAAAATCGTATAAATATTATTATTAATAAATAAATTCTAAATCTTAGTAGACTTATGTAAATTATATAATTAAATTATTATATTTATAAATAATTTTATGACTACAAAAAATAAAATTAAGTTATCGAATATTATAAAAATTATATTATTAACATAAATAATTTATAAATTCAAATAATATTATTGTGCAAATAAATTTGTAAAATTTAGTAAAATTATGTAAATAGTTTATAAAGATAAAATAAAATATATATTTTAAAATAAAGGCGTATATTAAAACGAAATATATTATATACGAAATAATTATTTAATATTAAAAATTAAAATTGATAAAAATTATATATACATATATATGTAATTTGAAATATTTTTCGCAATATTACGATAATTAATTATTTTATAAATATAAATGCAAGTTGAATATTTACGTAAAAGGTAAACAAAATATATGTACGTAAGAAACATATATGGTTGTCAAAAACTGCCCCTTCTTTGCTCGGGAATGAAGAATGAATTGTTGAGCAAAGAAGGTTGACCTAGTGGCCAATTTTGTCTGATCGAAGGAAAAATTTTCGGTAGGGCCAGATGAAACGAGATGGGGTTGTGAAGATGTTGTGGCCGAGACTTTGGTATCAAGTCACCTACATATCTGGGGTCTCATGAGAATCAGGCCGCGAGTTCTAGATTTAGGGACGAACGAGATCCCTAAAAATTGACAACACGAGGTTTGTGATAAGGATGGGGTAGCACGAGGTAACAAGATTTAGAATGCGTTACAAAATGAGTCAGGTGGGAATAAGGTTCAAAATTGGGGATAAGTCAAGAAGATAGTAGGAAAGGCGTTATCATTCGTAGCTTGTTATTCCTCGACATTCGCGTAAGCAAACAACTAAATCATATGCATCGAATACTTCGTAAAATAAACGGATGCAAAAAAATTTTTAAACATGATGCAAGTTCCCTTTAGACGATGAAAGTTTTGCTTTGAGATAAAAGGATGATGTCTCTAATCCATGATGTCTTGGGCCATAATACGCAAAATAAATTCCATCGGCCATGAAATGATGTGTGCAGGCCATGAAAAATGACGCCTTCAGACTATGACGCCTTAGGAGCATGATAAGCCGCAAAGTAAATTTCCTAGGCCATGAAATGATATCCGCAAGCCATGAAAAATGACGCCTTTGGACTATGACGCCTTAGGAGGATAATGAACTTGAAAGTAAATCCTCAGGCTATGACATGATGTCCACAGGCCATGAAATGATGCTTTTAGACTATGACGCCTTCAGATGAGTGGAAGAAATGCTAATTCAAAGAAAGTAAATTATTCGAGAGCCTCAATAATTCAATTGAAAGCTCTGGTTTATTTGGGCTCAATGTAAATAAGTCACAGGGCTCAGAATGCAACAACGGGCTCAAGAATGCACAGGCTCGAAATGCAAATAATGGGCTCGAAATGCAAATAATGGGCTCGAAATGCATCAACTGGCTTGAAACGCGGATAATGGGTCTGAAATGCATAAGCGGGCATGAAATGCAAATAACGGGCTTGAAATGCAAATAACAGGCTTGAAATGCATAAATGGGCTTAAAATGCAAATAACGGGCTCAAAATGTATAAATGGGCTTGAAATGCAAATAACGGGCTTGAAATGCATAAAAGGGCTTAAAATGCAAATAACGAGCTCAAAATTCATAAACGGGCTTTAATTGCATAAACGGGCTTAAGATGCAAATAACGGGCTCAACAGGCTCAAATGCAGGTGCAGGCTCAACTGTATATCAAAATGCGTATATCACGAGCTCAATATGCAAATACAGGCTCAAATGTATATAAAAATGCATGTTACAATATTTATCACGGGCTCAATGTGTAAATATGGGCTCAATTTATATCAATATGCAAATACGGGCTCAAATGTGTATAAAAATGCATGTTATAATATATATCACGGGCTCAAGATGTAAATACGGGCTTAGATGTATATGCAAATACGGGCTTGAATGCATATATCATGTATATCACGGGCTCAAATGCATATATAAAATGCATACCACGGGATCAAAATGCGATATGCGGCTCGAATGCACAAAAATGCATATATTAAAGTATATATCACGAGTTTGATATGCAACTGAGTGCTCAGATGATGGAATAGCAAGATAATAAGTAGGGGCATAAGGAAGAATGACTTAGCTCTATGTCGCCTTGTGAAAAGACATTTTCCATCTCTGCCTTTTGCATTTCTGTTATTTCTGCGCTCAAAGAAAATTTATTAGTTCATAAAAGGGTAGGTTGATCTGTGTGTCTATCCTGTAGCCTTCTTCTATTCATTGGACACCTATTGTTGAACACCGTCCAGGTATACGCTCGGGCACAAAGTTTAGAAAAAAAGGAGAATAACTTAGTAAAAGTAAATAAGTTTGAGATATGTAGAAAAATTGAGTTAAGTCACGGGCCATGACATATTTTAAAACCATACAACATCCTTTGTGAATCGAAACCTCGTCTTGACCTAGTTTTGATGAAATTTTGGGAACCTTCTCAAAATTACCGCCTTCAGTGTAGAAAATGATATATACTTCCTTGCAAATGACGAGTTGCGAATTTTTGAGGTCCTCTCAAAAATTCTGCCCCAGTTGTAGCTTGTTAACGGAAACAACATGGAAAATGTAACAAAATCACCGAGAACCTTTTTAACAAAAGGGGAGAAGAAAATTTTATAAAGATATAGACCGAGTCCCACAGGGACACCTATGTATCCCTTTTAAACGGGAATCAGGTCTGACGTAGTTCAGGTTACAAGACAGAGCAAAAAGAAACAAAATCCCAATCTAAATGTAGTATCTCTTAACAACATTTGAGTTGATAGGTTTGGGCCAGATTTCACCATCCATCTCTGCTAAGATAAGTGCTCCTCCTGTTAGCACTCGATGAACTATGTAGGGACCTTGCCAGTTAGGCAAGAACTTGCCTTTAGCTTCATCTTGGTGTGGAAAAATCCGCTTCAAAACCAGTTGCCCAAGTGTGAAAGTTCTTGGCCGGACTTTATTGTTAAATGCTTTGGTCATCCTGTTCTGATAAAGTTGACCATGACAAACTGCATTTATCCTTTTCGCATCGATGAGTGCTAGTTGCTCGAATCTACTTTGCACCCATTCTGCATCGTTCAATTCTGCTTCTTGAAGGATTCTCAATGAAGGAATTTCCACTTCAGCTGGTATCACTGCCTCGTTACCATATACTAACATATAAGGCGTAGCTCCAGTAGACGTTCGGAGAGTGGTACGATATTCCAACAAAGCAAAGGGCAGCTTTCATGCCAGTGTCTATAGTTATCAATTATCTTGCACAAAATCCTCTTGATGTTCTTGTTTGCAGCCTCCACGACTCCATTCATTTGCGGCGTATATGCAGTAGAATTGCGGTGCTTGATCTTGAAGTTTTCACACGTTGTTCTCATCAAGTAACTATTTAGATTAGCACCATTGTCAGTAATAATAGATTCAGGTACCCCAAATCGGCAAATGAGATGGTCGAGGACAAAATCTATCACCACCTTCTTTGTGACAGACTTGTGTGAGGTAGCTTCAACCCATTTAGTGAAGTAGTCAATTGCAACCAAAATGAATCTATGTCCATTAGATGTTGCGGGCTCTATGGGACCAATCACATACATTCCCCAAGCCGCGAATGGCCAAGGTGAGCTCGTTGCATGGAGCTCATTAGGAGGAGCTCGAATCACATCTGTGTGGTTTTGACAGCGATGACATCTTTGCACGTACTTGACACAGTCTGTCTCTATAGCCAGCCAAAAATAGCCATCTCTCAAGATCTTTTTCGCCAACACCAAACCATTCATGTGGGGTCCACAAGTTCCAGCGTGAACTTCCTCAATCAAATTTGTTGCCTCCTTAGAGTCCACACATCTTAGCAATCCCAAGTCTAGGGTCCTCCTATAAAGGATTTCTCCGTTTAGGAAAAACTGATTGGCTAGCCTCCGAATCGTGCGTTTTTGGACGCTTGTAGCATGCTCAGGATAACCCCCATTTTTCAGATACCCTTTGATGTCAGCATACCATGGTTCACCGTCTGGTTCCTCCTTGACATGAAAGCAATAAGTTGGCTGCTTATGTATGTGAACAGGAATGGGATCAATGTAATTCTTATCAGGGTGTTGGATCATCGAAGCCAATGTAGCCAGAACATTTGCAAATTCATTCTGTATTCGGGGAACATGCTGGAACTCAATCTTGATAAACCTCTTGCATAATTCTTGCACACAATGCAGATAGGGAAAGACCTTCGTGTTCTTCGTGGCCCATTCTCCCCTCACTTGATGCATCAGCAAGTCTAAGTCTCTAATTACCAGTAATGACTGCACGTTCATGTCAACTGCCAGTCGCATACCCAAGATGCAGGCTTCATACTCATCCATGTTGTTAGTACAAGGGAATCGAAGCTTAGCTGATACAGGGTAATGTTGCCCAGTTTCTGATACCAACACTGCTCCAATGCCCACTCCATTAAAGTTTGCTGCTCCGTCGAAGAACAACCTCCAACCATCGTATTCTTTGTCAATATCTTCTCCGATGAAGGCTACTTCCTCGTCAGGAAAGTATGTATTCAGTGGTTCATACTCCTCATCTATAGGATTTTCTGCCAAATGGTCTGCAAGAGCCTGTCCTTTTACGGCTTTCTACGTAACGTAGACAATGTCAAATTCACTTAGCAATATCTGCCACTTGGCCAGCTTTCCTGTAGGCATGGGCTTTTGGAAGATATACTTCAACGCATCCATCCTGGAAATCAAATAAGTTATGTAGGCAGACAAATAGTGCCTTAGCTTTTGAGCGACCCAAGTCAAAGCGCAACACGTCCTTCCAAGTAGTGTACACCGAGCCTCATAAGGTGTGAATTTCTTTCTCAAATAGTATATGGCTTGCTCCTTTCTCCCCGTCTTGTCATGTTGTCCCAAAACACAACCAAAGGCGTTTTCTAGTACGGAAAATACAAGAGCAAAGGTCTTCCTTGTTCTGGTGGGACTAAAATCGGAGGCTTTGATAGATAATCTTTGATTCTATCGAAAGCTTGTTGACACTCAGGAGTCCACTCTATAGCAACATCTTTTTTCAGTAGTTTGAAGATAGGCTCACAAATAACAGTTGACTGAGCAATGAAACGACTAATGTAGTTGAGTCGTCCTAAAAAGCTCATGACTTCTTTCTTACTTTTCGGCTGTGGGAGCTCTTGGATGGCCTTAATCTTGGTTGGATCTAACTCAATACCCCGACGGCTGACGATAAAACCCAATAATTTTCCTGATGGAACACCAAATGCACACTTTGCTGGATTTAACTTCAAATTATACTTCCTCAATCTATCAAAGAACTTTCTGAGGTCTGCCAAATGATCTGAGCTCTTCTTTGACTTGATGATCACATCATCCATATAAACCTCAATTTCCTTGTGAATCATGTCGTGGAAGATGGTGGCAATGGCCCGCATGTAGGTGGCTCCAACATTTTTCAAACCGAATGGCATTACCTTGTAGCAATATATGCCCCATGGGGAAAGGAATGCAGCTTTCTCAACGTCATCTTCATGCATTCTAATTTGATGATAGCCAGCGAAACAATCTACGAACGATTGTGTCTCATGCTTGGCACAGTTGTCAATAAGGATGTGGATGTTTGGCAACAAAAAATCATCTTTAGGGCTGACCTTGTTGAGATCCCTGTAATCCACACAAACTCTGACCTTTTCGTCCTTCTTTGGTACTGGCACGATATTGGCCAACCAGGTGGGGTATTCTACTACTTTTAGGATTCCGGCATCGATCTGCTTAGCCACTTCCTTTTTGATTTTCAGGCTCATATCAGGCTTGTATTTTCTCTGGCTTTTGCTTTACAGGAGGATACGCTGGATCAGTAGGCAACCTATGCGCTACTATGGAATGGCTGAGCCCTGTCATATTAGCATAGGACCAGCCGAAGTCTTCTTTATACTCCTTCAGAAACACTATGTACTCCTCAATCTCATTTTTCGTCAAGTGAGTGCTGACTTGAGTCTCTTTGGGTGTCTTTGAATCTTCCAAAGTTACCACGTCGGTCTCTGTCAGATTTGCTTTGGTCTTGTCCTCAAACTCTTCTACTTCCCTGACAATTTCAGCAGGTAACTCATCTTCTTCGGCTTATAATGAATTGCCTGTGTTATGTCGTACAGTTTCATTACAAGTCATGGCCTTAGATTCAACTCGTTCGATATGAGAAATGCTAAAAATAAATAAAATTGAATCAAATATATGGAAAGGAAAAATGATTTTATTAATTAGAAATTGATCAAAAGTTTGACATAATATTCAAAAGAAATTTCACAATTATGGAAACAAATATTTATTTTGAAATAGTAGAAAACTGTTCCTTTAGTCTACCCAAATGCCCGACGAGCTCTGAATGGAGTGGTTGTCCAATTGGCGGTTCCTCTTTGAACTCCTGCTTCCTGTTGTGGGACCCCTCCTTCCTCCCCATTGATAATGGCTTTACAACTGTTATCACCTGGCTCATCCAAAAACAAATCTCTTAGACTGAGCAGCACGACGTCTTCTTCGGCCTGCTTAACATCAAGAAAACCATCAGAAACGAAGGTTTGCTGAAGCGAAGGCAATGGGTTTGGCAACAAAAAACTTCTCTTTCCCAAGGGATATTTCCAATTGTCCAGCTCCTCTTCAGTAGGTTGATATCCCAATCTGAAAGTGGTTTTACCTGCAGCGGCTCCGAAATTCCTTGCAATTTTTCTCCAAGACCCCGACCTGGTTCAAACCCTAACCATAGAAGCATACTCAAGATCTTATCGCTCCACCACCTTTCTTCCTCGACGACACTGAGAAGCTCTAAGGTGTGGAAACTCTCCCTGTCCAGACTTCTCTTTCCTTCAATGACAGGGATAACAGGAGCAGTGTAAATTGGACGGCTTTCATCCCCGTGGACCACAACCTCTTGATGGTCCCACTTAAACTTCAGGCATTGGTGCAGAGTTGAAGGCACCGCTCCCGCAGTATGAATCCATGGGCATCCCAATAGCAGATTGTAAGAGGCCGGGATGTCCATTACTTGGAATGTCATGGTGAATGTGGTAGGGCCAACTAGCAAGTCCAGGTCAATTTCCCCAACGGTGTCCCTTTGTGAACCGTCAAACGCTTTGACGTTCATCTTCCATTGCTTGATTCGGGCGAGGTCAACTTCCAGCCGGGTCAAAGTATTCAACGGGAAAATATTTAAACCAGAGCCTGGGTCAATTAGTACCTTGGTGATGAATTTGTCTGAGTGCTGCACTGTGATATGCAGCGCTTTGTTATGGGCCACGCCTTCCACAGGCAACTCATCTTCATGGAATGATATTTTCTGGGCCTCAAACAACTGACCTACCATATGGGCCACCTCACTGCTAGATATTCTTGCAGGAACATATGCTTCTCCTAACACCTTCATCAAAGCCTTTTGGTGTTGATCAGAGCTCTGCAGAAGTGATAGAATATAAATTTGAGCCGGAGTCTTGTTCAACTGTTCGACCACCGAGTATTCCTTTGCTTGCACCTTTTTCCAGATCCCATTATTTTCTTCTTCCACCGCTGGCTGCTTTCCTTTATCGGTTCCTTGAACCAAAGTATCAGGAGTGTATACTCTTCCATACCGTGTCGCTCCTTGTGCCGCATCTGCCTCCAACACCTTTGTTTTTTGTGAGTCATTTTCCTTGTAAATCCAAGGTACTGTCTTGTACGACGTCGGAGCAGCTCTTACCATTGTAAATGGAGGCCTTGGCGTAGCTATCTCAACCTCGAACGAAGGACATACCTGTCTCTCCTAGATGAGTCTGAAGAAGAACCTGCTTTGAACCTGCTTTGTGTTCAATCATCCCAATAGTATTCAAAAAGTCTTCAGCCTCATCACAAGAAATCATGTTCACCTGGTGGTTTAGGGGATTACTTGTCACATTCGGTGTCGGATCCTTGAGGTGAATAACCTTTGTATTTTGTCCTTCAGTGACCTGCAGGACTCTGTAGTGTGCCCCCTCATCCCCGAGTGATACATACACACTTTGTTGTGGTCATACCACTTAGCTTGGGTATCGACTGGGGAGCGCAGGAATGGGCTCAATATAACCATCTTCTTTCAATCTCACATACAGCTGGTCAATTGGTTCGGCTAATGGGGTATAAGTTTTTGTTGGCCTCCTTTCAAATTGAGCCCTAGGCCTTTGGCTTGGTGAGGAAGAAGGTCGTGAGTGAGAAGGTTGTGGATAAGAGGGTTGTGTGCTATAAACGGGATAAGTGGGGGCTTGGTAATGTGATGGAGGTGTTTGGAAAATGGCCGGAGGGGGAGTCTGATACGGATCTTGGTAGGAATGGGGATTTTGATACGGTGACGGAGCTTGATAAGGTGAGGATGGAGCATGATATGGTGGAGGTGGATTTTAGTAAGGTGAAGTTTGGTAGTGCGGGGTTGGCATTTGGTAGTGTGGGGTTGGAGTCCGGGGTCTGTAAACAAAACCTTTCAGCCCCTGGGCCATCATAACAGTGCCTATTTCCTTCTTCTTACGGATTTCCGAAGCAGTTCCAGACTGCAAGGCTTTGTTAGCCGCTTGTAATGCATTCAAATTAATAATGGTACCATCCTTGATACCATCCTCAATCTTCTCTCCCAGCTTGATAATCTCTGCAAAGCTTTTTTCGCTGACAAGCATCAATCTGTCATAAACTTGTGGGTCCAAAGCCTGCATGAAAATATCCTTCATTTATGACTTTTCCATTGGGGGTCGTACGTTAGCAGCCTCATTCCTCCAGCGAGTTGCAATTTCCCTAAAAGTCTCGGTGGGCTTCCTCTTTAGGTTTTGGATGTAATGCAAGTCAGGTGCATTTTCTGTATTGAACCCAAAACACTCTGCAGAGGCTGCTACCATTTTTGCCCAAGTAAACCATTTCTTCAGATTCTGCTCTACATACCAGCTAAGAGCTTCACCGGTCAAACTTCGCATAAACAACTTCATCCTTATCTTCTCATTTCGTCCCACTCCTACCAGTTTGTCACAATACAATCTTAGGTGGGCCTTCGGATCACCGGTTCCATTAAACAGTTCAAACTTGGGACGTTTGTACTCTTCCGGTAATTCGACATCCGGATGTATGCACAAGTCTTCATAATCCAGGCCCGTTATTCCCTTGTTGCCTTCAACATTTTGCAACCTGTTGTTTATCTTCTTCAACTCCTCTGCTAGAGTCTGAATCAATCTATTCTTTTCTGAAGGCTCGGATTCCTCCAGATGATGAGTTACAGGCGGTGTCTCCACATATATTGGGTTGGTATGAGTGCGGGCATAGGTTGCATTTATGTTGGTCAGAGGAAGTACTTCTTGAGCTGGTGATGGGTAATGGGAGGTAGCTTGAGCTGGCGGATTTGGATACGTATATGGAGGGTATTGGTAATATTAGGGTGGAGTGTCTTATGGTGGAGCTGTGGGTTGTGAGGACATAGGAAGATTGGCTGGTGCTTTCGAAGTCGAGGCATCCGCTTGGGTTCCAAATAATTCTATATGGGTATTTAGGTTGCAAACTTGTGCTAATTCCTCTTGAAGCTCGAAAATTTTCTGCTCGAGCCTCATAATCACCTTATTGTAACCCGGAGGGCCGCCCCTTTCGAAATTATCCCGTTCATCTCGGGGTGCATCACTACCACTGCTGTTAGGCTCATTCATCTTGTGCTTTCCTCTGTTGCGGTTAGGAATGGGAGGAGGACAAGGAGGAGCCCTTTTTGACCTTGTGTAGTAGGCCAGGTTTGCACAGATCAACCTTTCGGAAGGGGAAAAATAAGACCAACAACAAACAAAATCATAATTAGCAATAGAGGTTAGAAATAATGTTGATTAAAGTAAAGATCAAACAAAAATAATGACGTATTTTCCTAATTTTGGGGCCTCTTTTATGCCAGACGTAGGCCTAATGAGTTTGAGAGAAACATGTTGTTAAGTATTGTCATTTTGCTCTCAAAATAAGCCCAAAATAAAACTTTATCACAATAAAAGTTGCAAGAATTACAAGAAATAAACTAAAAAAAACATTAAATCTTGAAAATTTCTTCATTGACGTCTGATTTCTTTGGATCTTCTAGCACTTTGTCAAAGCGATGGCGACTGGACAGAAGATAGGCCAATGCTAGATCTTTCCCCATAGCTCCCCCACTCAGGAATTCTTCTCCATGTTTGCTGAATTCACCACGCAAATCCTGTATCCTTGAATCTAGACCTAAGACTCGATCTTTCCAATATTCCAATTCTTTGCCCATCTCAGCAATTTCTTTGGCATTGTCATCGTGTAACTGCCGGTGACAAGCATCAAAATCTTGGACTTTTCTCTTTAAACAACGATAGAGGGTTTGTGCTTGGGCCTTCTTATCCTCTACATGCTTTCCTCGCTTGACGCTTGATATTGCAGTACCAGCCTAATCATTATGTAGCCACTCGATATATCCCGTTACGTAGCCTGCCTGATATCGGTCACCCTCTATGCTTTTTTCATCTAGGTATATCTTTTTGTTCCACGCTTTTGCAATGTCCAGAGCGTATGGAAGAAATTCATCCTTGTAATCCGCTTGGTATGCCTCCATGTTAGCAACCCTGGGTATTATTTGCATCCTTCCAGCCTGCCGCATTGTTCGCATGGGAGAGTACGGTTGAAGACCTTGAAATCCTATCAAAACCAAATAATATCGAGACTTGGTATACACCACGAAGTTGGATCTTGGAAACCAATCGAACATCCACTGTACAGAGTCTTCGATCAAATTACCCAACATTTGACCCCATTTTTCTACCTCCTCGGGCCATTTTATTTGTTTAACTCCCATGGTGACCCTGTAATGGTAAGTGGCAATGTGATCGATTTCTGTAGGCCGACGCATGGTTGGATTGCTAAGCACCTTTTGAAGATGTTATATAAGCCAGAATTGAAGCAATAAATTATATCCTTCGAAGTGTTTAAACCCATTTTTGCACTTCCCAGAGATCGGTAGATGTCGGCCACGATCATTGGGACAATTATGCAAGGTCCTTTGTTGATACCTTGGCATAAGGCGTGAACGACTGAAACGAGGCGAATATCGATGTCTTCCTCAGCTCCTCATGGGAAGACCACCATCCCTAAGAAATAAACCATGAAAGTAAAAATTCTTTTGCTCGTCCACGAGTTTGGATCGGAACTCTCTTCTTTGTAAATTTCTCGAGAAGAACTATGACCAAACTGGTTGAGAAAATATTTTCCTGGCATCCTTCCCTTCATTACAAAGGATACCATGTTGCTACCTTGCAATCCCAACTTGTCATATGCATCTTCTAGGGTGACCCATTTGGGTATAATCATCTCCGCTTTTCCCATTTCCTATTCCTCCATAATAAACTCACGTTTTCCACATACCCACCAATTTCTTCCAACAACGGAGTCATTTCGACATCGCCAAATCTGAAGACTACCCTTTTCTCATCCCAGAATGCAGTGGCTGCTTCTATGAGTTCTCGAAAGGAGTAATTTGCATAAGGGAAGGCAAGTGTCCCAACACTTTCCTTACCTCATTCTGTCCATATTCCCCTAAATCACACCACCACGTTTTCATTCCTACGGGCATGCACCAAACCATACCAAATCTTGGGTAAGAGGTTGGGAGACTCATTGTACCTGCAACATGAAGGAAAGTTAGACTAACCTACCCACCTGGAGAAAAATGACATTACTTAAACATTGTTTCTCTCAAAAAATGCACATAATTTATGGATCGCCTTTTTTTGGGATTTAAAAATCCCTTATGACTTAGGGCAAGTTTTCTATTTAATCTTGACATACCATGGACATCGCGATTTTTCTAAGTTTAATATGATGTGAATACCTTACTAAAGGTGTACACGGTCAAGATCTAGGAATAACAGTGGGTATGACACGGTTCACTCGAGCGGACAACTCGAGAGTGAGCAAGCTTATGACCGTCGACACACCGCTGATCGACCAAATCACAAGACAATCCTTGAGGTGTTTTAATGGTGAACGGCCATGAAACCACGCAACAGTTGTCGTGTGTGATAGTGAGAAATTCCCAAGTGGGGGAAAATATGAGCCGTATGCCAGTTCATAAAATACAACAATTTTTTTTTCAAATAATTATCAAATATTACAAATGACAAATGAATAATAAATAATAACGGAGAAACAAAAAAGAAAACGGTTAGTAACTTCATGGAAAAATCATATAAAGAAGTGAATAAATATTGATAGAAATAATGAAGGTAAAAGATTTTAAACCCGATAGGTAGCAAATTTAAAAGTTAAAATCCCACTTAATGAACACGTTATGGTTAAAGCCTAAAAATCCCCAGCAGAGTCGTCATGCTGTCGCGCCCCATTTTACACGCGAAAAGCGGGATACAACATGTGATAACTCTTAAGGGTTCATTAAATGTGAAGAGTCGCCACCTAATGAATTAAGGTGCGTTAGGGCACCGTTCTAAGCTTAAAGGTCTATTTGATTACCTAAGTCACCAGAGTCGGGCAAGGGCTTAAATTACCTCGAAAGGAAGGTGTTAGGAACCTTTCAAGGTCCACAAAGGTGGTTCCTGGCCGGATTCATTAACGTGGGGAATTAACTAGGCGGACAAATAAAGTTGATTTTAACCTATATTATTTTTATTTAAAACGGTTGATAAAATAAATAAATAATGAAGAAATAGACTTGTAGACAAGCGAGAAGAAAGAATTTGGACAATCTGAATTTTTGAAAAAAGTAATTTACTTTCATATCAATAATATATATAATAAATGTTGCAAATCAAAAATAGTTAACACAATAAAGGACAAAGAAAATTTTTTTACACAAAATACGACCAAACAAACATTTATTTAATTATGGGTCCGAACCTCGGTGAGGCGCCTACGTATCCCTTAAGGGAATCAGGCCAAACGTAGTTCTACATTTAGGAAAGAGGGGGGGGGAGTTATTTTAACCTAATGGGATCACCCCGTGCAACTTAAATAATATTTCGCAACCATTTGGGATTTCTTGTATTATTCAGCGAGCGTGGACTATCATATCCCGTCTACCCACCTAATTGATTGGTTATTAACTTAAAACGCTCTATGTGACAAAACTAACGTCCTGGTATTTGCCTACCTGTCCCAAACGTAATGTCCAAGAGGTGTTGGACATTTATTTGGATTTGGGGTCTAAAAATTCTAAGGCTTTTAAGGGCGATTAAGCATCATACAAAACAGTAATTAGCACAACGAGCATATAAAGGTTTCAAATAAGCCTCTGCGTTTAAACCTATGAACATGATTTATAAATGGTTGCAAGGGAATAAACATGATTTTTAATGCAAATACACCGCACTACATATACAACTAGGAATATCTTTTAACGAGGACAGATTAAATAAAACGAAAAGGAATGCCAGTTTGAAATAGATGAACATAGCGTAGTGATTAAATAAAAAGTACGATTTAAACGAGTTAATACCTCATCCTATAGGGATGATCTCTAGGTTGTATAATAAGAAGAGTTTGCACACCTTATTTAACTCCTATACACATAATTTATAATAAGAAAATAGGTCTTTTTGAAGAACTGCGACAATAGTGCTTAAGTTTAAACATAAAACATACTTCAACTCAATTATTTAAGGACCTAAAAGCATGATATCTATAAAATTTCTAGTAGCTGATAAAGAACAAGTAAAATGGGTTATGGTTTCTGGTTGAGAAAATAAATCAGATCAGGTTCATGAGTACGTGAATCAATCTAAAAGATTAAGTCCTATAAACATGTTACTAATGGCATTTATCATGCATTAATTTAAAAACGAACAGTTCTGCAAATAAAAACTTGTATGAGGTTTTTACCTGTTTGCACATACGTGATCATATTAAATCCTACAGAATTTTTTGGGCAGTATTTAATCGGAGCTTATATTATAGTTAATTCCTATAAGCATGGTTTCTAACAATTACGCGTTATTCCTATAGGCATGCTTTCTACGTGAGTTTGGCAAATTAAGGGAAAATAGTAAAGAAAAAGCACACAACCCTGCCCCCAGACCCCTTTTTACTATTATCAGCGTTTTAAAATTATTACAGAATTGAAGAATATAATGAATTAAATACAAAATATAAATTAAATTAAAAAAAATAAATCCGAAGTCCATTCTGCCCCGGGAGACTCATTATCCTAAAGGAATGACCTGTTGATAGACAAGACGACAAATGCACGCATACAAACGTATATTCGAAATCTACAAATTACAAATTATTTGATTTTTACAGAGGACTCATGCAAGCAAATTGAATTGTAAGGATTCAAGCACACATTATGGGACCCAAGAACACACAAAATTTTAAAACGGTTTATTCTAACGTGATGCAACTACGAATTTACACATCTTGTTATGTGAAAATAGTAAGGAGAAATAACTAACCGGTTAACCAGATAAGGAAGAGAACAACAACCAATAATTTTTGAAAGGTTTGGCCAACAAATTGAGACCCGATCTTCAACACGTCAAGATCACAAGGACCTCGTGGGTACTGAGCAGTGCTCGTGTTGAAGTGCGAGGGAAAGTGATTATTTTTTAAAGGAATAGAGCAATAGAGTATTCAATTTTAATTACAATGTTCGAATGTATTCAAAAGAAAAGAGAAGGATGAATTTATATTAGAAAAAGTCAGTCCCTTTAGAGAATAAAAGGAGTAGAACGTCCATAATATCAATTAGGAGGATATTTTCCTTAATTGACAAAATCAAAATAAACTTTTTTAAGAAAATACCTTGTTACCATAATTAAGAGATACCACGTGAGAGAGAAGATTCAGTCAAGGAGGACTCTATTAATTTAAGGCAAATAAAATAGCAAGAAAATTTTAACAAGAATCAACAAACTAGCTGTTATGGATATACTTAAGGAAATGAATAAATGAATATTAAATTACCATAAATTCACACATAGCACAACTGTATTTACTTGATGAAAAGGTGAAACAAAATATAAACAATCACGGTAATCATGAGAGAAAATGAAGACCCAAAATAATTTTATTATACTAATTTAAAGGCAGAAATTAGATTAGTTAAAAGTAAAATTTCCATAAATCAACAAGTATTAGATTACCCCATATTCCATTAATAAGAATTCACAGTTATCACATAGAACGTTCTTTACTTAATATAGGAGAAAATAAATCGACTACTATTTATTCAAATTCGTTAAAGAAATTACATGCCCAGAATATGGATTTTTAAATAAACCGAGAGCTTTATATTCCCATATAAAAGTAAGCATTTTAAAGGAGAGGGAACAAATCATTCGAAGATATTAAACGACACTATCATAGCGCCACCGGAGTGATAAACAAGCAACACATTCTCAACAAACAACTGTGGTTAATCAAAGTCGGCTGGGTAACAAAGAAAAAATGCTAATTCTTTTACATATATAAGGTAGTGGATGCGAATATCCTTATCATGTTTAACTAGAGAGTAAAAGAGTGTTAAATAAAACATTAACGATTTTCATTAAAACATGTATATACCAAACAGGCAGAACCAAACGAAAATTGAATTTTTAGAAAAATTTCACCATTTCGGCATCAAAAATTTCATAGACTTAAAGGTTTTTCTATGTCATTTTAACAACAAGCACAGATAATAATTGAGGTAAACATGAAACGCAAACAATCGATAAATCATAAATGATAAATAGATAAATAAACAAACTAAATAGATCTAGTGAAGACCAGTGAATAGTCACATACAGATCCACCAGGGTTTGCCCAAAAATAGAAAGCGGCCGAGAAACTCGCCGGAGTTTCAACAAAACGTTGAGAGGGAAGAAAAAAGGTGAAATGGGGTCTGTCTTCGCCGATTAGACCATTAACGGAGGGAGATCTGAAGGTCATTTTGGTTTTTCGGCGATGGTTGGTACTGCTGGTTGTGTTGTTTTTCCGGTTGGTCGTTGCCAGAAAATGGAGAGTATGGCATTGGTGAGGAGAAGAGGGAGAGAAAGAAGAGGGTTAGGGTTGCGGTAGCTGTGATTTTTGGTGGTCCGCGATGGGATCTCGCCGGAGACGAGGACGGAAAAGAGAAGATGACAACAGAAGATGGAGGGAGAAGAGAGATACGGGATCTGGCGAGGTTTGCCGATGGTCGACGACGGAGAGAAGAAGAAGAGGGCGACGGGTGATGGAGGTTTTTCGGCCAACAGTGGCTGGAATTGATGGAAACGGTGAGGGAGGTTTTCGGGTGGTGCAGTGGCCGGAGATGGTGATTTTCTTTTGGTGGGCTGCTGGACAGTGAGAGGGGAGAAAGAGGGAGAAGATGAGAGGGCAAGGGGGCGGCGTCTAGGGTTTGGTAAGGGTAGAAAATGAGAGTTAAGTGTAGGGTTTTGGAGGGGAGTTTGATTTAAAAGGAAAATATGTTATGGTTAATCTGAGCCGTTAGATTAAAATGAATGAACGGTCGAGATGTAATCAGGATGGATGAGTTGGGTCGTGGGTTATGGAGCAGGTCGCGGGTAGGGTCATTGGTTAAGAATTAATTTAGGCCTGATTTGAATTTAAATAATAGTCAAAATTGATCAAAAGTGGCTAAAATTGACATAAATTTAATAGGAAATGGACAAATTTTAAATAAATTGGATGAAATTGGATTTTGCTGCTATTAAATTAATAAATATACTACACTTGTAGATAATTTAATAAATAGATAATAAAATAGTTTAAATTATAGAAAAAAATCATATAAATATTATTATTAATAAATAAATTCTAAATCTTAGCAGACTTATGTAAATTATATAATTAAATTATTATATTTATATTTAATTTTATGACTACAAAAAGTAAAATTAAGTTATAGAATATTATAAAAATTATATTATTAACATAAATAATTTATAAATTCAAATAATATTATTACGCAAATAAATTTTTAAAATTTAGTAAAATTAGATAAATAATTTATAAAGATAAAATAAAATATATTTTTTAAAATAAAGGCGTATATTAATACGAAATATATTATATACGAAATGATTATTTAATATTAAAAATTAAAATTGATAAAAATTATATATACATATATATGTAATTTGAAATATTTTTCGTAATATTACGGTAATTAATTATTTTATAAATATAAATGCAAGTCGAATATTTACGTAAAAGGTAAACAAAGTATATGTACGTAAGCAGCATATATGGGCGTATGAAGGTCAAAATTGGGTGTCAACAGGTATTTGCTGTCAGATGTTATTGTATTTTTAGACTTGCACTATTTAAAATGTTATATTTCTGCATTAATTATGTTGAGCTTTAGTTGTCATGTTCATTCCATGGGTCGACTTGGAGCCATCTATGGTTCTAGGTTCCGTGTCTAGATCCGGGCCTATGTTCGAGTCGTGACTAACTTGGTATCAGAGTGTTAGATTTTGAAGTTTACTAGGGTGTCTGAAAGCTGCGCTAAGTAGAGTCTTTCATTGGTGTTAAGCGCGCCACACTTATGACGAAGATGCTACAAAATATTTTAGGAAATTTACCTTCTTTCATGATCTGTGTCGTGCGATGAAATTTCTCTCTATCCTTTCACTCGTGCTATATGCATTTGCCAAATCATGCCTCCTCGCTGAGTTAATGGAAGAAGAAATAGAAATGGAAATGGCTATGAGAATGGTAATGGGGATAGGCTCTAGCAGCCCCAAAGGATCATGTGCCCGAGAAGGTTGCCCAAGTGGAGTTTAGGGTAGGGTGTTCCAGCAGTATTTGGATATGTTCGTGATTGACTTCATAGATGATATTCTCATATACTGTTAGAGCGAGGAGGAGCATAACGTTCATTTGAGGATTGTATCGCAGACTATCAAAGATCACCAGTTGTTTGCTAAATTTAGTAAGTGTGAGTTTTGGCTAAACTCAGTAGCATTCTTGGGTTATGTGGTGTTTAGTAAGGGTGTGTAGGTGGAACCTCAAAAGATATAGGCGGTGAAGAATTGGCCTAGACTTGTCAATCCTATAGATACTAGGAGCTCCTTGGGTTTAGCTGGCTATTACAAGAAGTTCGTAGATTGATTTTCATCCATTGCAACACCATGGACTAAGTTGACCCAGAAGAAGGTCAAATGTCAGTGGTCGGATTCTTGTGAGAAGAGTTTTCAGGAGTTAAAGACTCGACACACTTCAGCCCCAGTACAGACCCAACTAGAAGGCACAGATGGTTTTGTTGTGTATTGTGATGCTTCTACGGTTGGTCTTTGTTATGTGTTGATGCAGCATGGCAAGGTCATTGCATATGCCTCTACTTAAGGCTCATGAGAAGAATTATCCGACGCATGACTTAGAGTTGGTAGTTATGGTGTTTGCTTTAAAGATTTGGAGGCACAATATGTATGGGGTGCATGTGGATGTTTTCACGGACCACAAGAGCCTTCAATACATGTTTACTCAGAAGGACGTAAATTTGCGGAAAAGGAGATGGATAGAATTTCTCAAGGACTATGACATGAGTGTTCTTTATCATCTCGACAAGGCCAATATAGTGCCAGATGCTCTTATTAGGCTGTCCATGGAGAGTGTGTCTCATGTCAGTGGTCAGATGCTTGTGAGAAGATTTTTTAGGAGTTAAAGACTCGACTAACTTCAGCCCCAGTACTGACCCAACTGGAGGGCATGTATGGTTTTGTTATGTATTGTGATGCTTCTCAGGTTGGTCTTAGTTGTGTGTTGATGCAGCATGGCAAGGTCATTCCATATGCCTCTATGCAGCTTAAGGCTCATGAGAAGAATCACTCGAAGCATGACCTAGAGTTGGTAGATATGGTGTTTTCCTTAAAGATTTGGAGGCACAATATGTATGGGGTGCATGTGGATGTGTTCACGGACCACAAGAGCCTTCAATACACGTTTACTCAGAAGGACCAAAATTTGCGGCAAAGGAGATGGCTAGAACTTCTCAAGAACTATGACATGAGTGTTCTTTATTCAAGGCCAATGTAGTGGCAGATGCTCTTAGTAGGCTGTCCATGGAGAGTGTGTCTCATGTCATGAATGGAACAAGGGAGTTGTCGAAGGATGTCTATAGATTTGCTCATTTAGGGGTTCGCCTTATACATTTTACGGATTGGTGGTGTTATTATTTAGCATGGGTCGAAATCTTTACTAGTGATGGAAGTTAAAGCTAGGCAAGATGAGGATCCTACCCTAGTGAAGCTGAATGAAGATGTTCAAAATCAATAAATGGAGGTTTTTTCATAAGAGGGAGATGGTGTACTTCGATATTAGGGTTGTATGTGTGTGATGACTGTGGATGACTTAAAAGAGCGGATGTTGAGCGAGGCTTATTGTTACACCCCGTAAGTTTCTAACGTTTAGTCGGCCTATTCGTATGTTGGTTAAGAGTTTTAGAGTGCCATACATACGAGAAAAGGGCTCGGGGAAAGGACGAACGAGTACAAAGTTGGGATTTCGTGGGAGGAGGTCGAAACGAGCTGGCCAGAGGGGAAAAGTGGCATGGAGAAGCTCCTCTGCGATAACCAATGTGGCACGTAGTAGAATCAGCGCGATGGGCAGAGTGCCATGTTGCCTTTTCTGCTGCCTCAAGTATATAAAGGCCTCATACTTATTAGATCATTATCCAAATAATCACGGCCAGAATGTAGGGAATACGAATAAACCAAGTAAAAATCATCCGATTACGCCGCTAAAGGCCGTCCAAATCCAAATTAACTTCGGGTACTGAAGTACAAGGCTGCAGAGAGCATTGCTGCGAAGTTATTTTTGCAAAATTCGCCCGGTGAATCATCGTCCCGCCGAGTTAGAGTTGGTGGAATTTCTTCAAACTAGTGTCAATACGATCACTGACTTAAATTAAGTATTTATCCCTTCTAGATTCTCGAGAAATTATGAGTTTTTGATCGTACTTTGATAAGTTGAAGTATAGTATGTATATATATATATAAGTTATTGTTTTCTTCGAATTCAGTAACGAAGTTGGCCCTATTCTTCCATTAATATGATTATAGTTGAGAAGGGCAGTTGAATACGAGCTGATACTCATTAGTTAGTCAGAAAACGGCGAACGAGGTATGTAAGGCTTAACTCTCAACAAGTATCCTTCTCGTACAGTGTTACGACTTATGTTCTTGAATAGAAATAACAATCTCAAATGCTGCAGATAGTTGCTACCATTAGATTGTAGTTTGATATGTTGTAAATAGCTGTTATTGATATACATATATAAATATCAGATATGTTGTGATTAGCTTCTAATAGGGATTACAGTTACATAAATTCTGGTTAGCTGCTAGAAAATGTATACAGATCGTACTGCAGGACACCTCACTAAAAGGGAGCAGGTTAAATGTGATTCGCATTGTGAACTCTATAGAAACTCTTTTAGTTCTCAGTTTATTGTGATGGTATACTTATATGTTTGTTGACAGACCTAGACTTCAGAAGCTCGTAAGAGTTATTGGCCTGAATCAGTTGGTTAAACAGTATGGACGCAGTTAGGCGGTCTAACGACCAGTTGGTGCCTGTATTGCAGGAAAGCATCCCTAGAGGTCATTGAAGTTATCGCACGTTCCAAAACCAGAAATGGAGAAAGAATAGGTCTATTATAGAGTTAGCAATGCCAGGGTTCTCCTTTGTATTGAGTGATCGCCCGCCATCCCTTAAGCCTTATCAGTTTGTCAGTCTTAGTCGACCTAACAGTTATCATATAGGATGCCCAGCAAGCCAGCCCAGTCGTCCGAGTCAGATAAACCCGTGGGTACCCCAAGGAGGGGTCCACATTAATAGTCAGTGACGGGCCAGCACCCTAACCGGTTCTTGTAAGGTATTCAGGTATAGAGTACCAGGAGAGGGCCAGTCTACATAGAATTGCCTATAAGATTGAGAATTGCCTAAAGCAGTAATATAGATCCGAGTGGATTCATACAAAGCCTAAGGATTCAGTAGTACTCTGCTAGTATAGTGTTAACCACAAGTTAAGGAGATCGGTAAGTTCCCTATGGAGGAGCAGGGTGTCGATTGTGTAGAAGCAAGTTCGATCAAGCCCAACCCTATAGTTGTTTAATTAGAAGAACAAAGTAGTTAGCTATCCGCAACCCCATAGTTATTCATGAGTTACAGATGTCCGAGTAGGACATTCAGAGTATTGTTAGGCCACTTTAGACCTCGCTCTATTCATCCCAGATTATTAGAGATCATGATCACTATCAGGACCCTCTAATCAGATACGGGCACATGGCGTGCCTGCAAACAGCCATACAAATTATCCAAGAAGTGAGTAACATTAACATGAGGCCCAGAAGGCTAGATACACTCTCTTTATATAGATAGATTGATGTGTCAGTATAGCACCTGGGTTGGGGTTGCCCTCGGTTAGAAGCCTTCCATGACCGCCCCAGGGTTAATAGCTGTATCGCCATCCGCCAGGGGCGAGGATACGTCGCTCTACGGAGCAGCATGTCGTCCGCAAGGGACATAGATGGGGATCCATATCGGGGATCCAGATCCTCATATGTCGTGGTTGGCCTTATAAACACCCCCGCCGAGCGTGTACACCCGGGGTGTAGATATTAGGAGTCCTCCGAACTCAGACACAGCTACAGTTCAGGGGCCAAGCGGGCCCAGTCGTAGACGCAGGGGACCGGCAGGTTGGCTACAGTACCAGTAGAGTTGTAGACACCTGAGTAGGGGTATATAGATTGAGATGTGCTTGCCAGGACTTATGAGGGCTTGAATGAGTTATTCTGTGCTGATTGTACCTCTCGGCTTATGAGGGCCAGGTGGGGTTCTTGTATGAATTCTTGTTTGCTAGCTGTAGTGTACAAGTATGTAAGTATGCAGTCTTAGCTTGTGTACATGTAGTGTTAGATAGATACAGATTATGAATTAGTAGGCGTACAGGTTAATCTTTCTGCTCTTCTTTTTATTTACTTCTACTCCTATTCAGCTTATCTATTGCCTTACATATTCGGTACATATTGTACTGACGCCCTCTTCTAGGGCGCTGCATTACTTGCCTGCAGGTGCAGATAGATAAGGAGCAGGTCCCTCGTAGTTCCAGTCAGTCATACAGAGCCGTCATCTCCCTTCTTTCAAAGCTTGTATGATAGAAGTTTATTCCTTTTGTTTGTACAGTATGGGTTGGTCGGGGCCCTATCCCGACCATCTTATTACTCCTAGAGGCTTGCAGATTGTGTTACTCCCCTGTGTTTTAGGTCATGTGTGTTGGCTGTGTAGGGCCCTGTTTAGCTGTTGATTGGCGGCCTTGTCGGCCCGCATAGAACTCCCTATGGTTGTTTGCCTCTAGTTAGCTGTTTACTTTCACAGGGGATATAGGCCTTGTCGGTCGAGGGTTGTATTTACAACCGCTATATAGCCTGTTGTTTTCTTGATTCTGGAGTTAGAGTCAGCCCTACACCAGAGGTGCTTAGGCTCAGTCGGCTCAGCAGTTCAGGTCCTAGTAGGGCACCAGATGCCAGTCATGCCTCCCAAGGTAGAGCGTGACACTTATGACTCTTGGTACTCTATCCATCCAAGTGCCACCAAGATGTACCGTGATATACGGGAAATCTATTGGTGGAATGGGATGAAGAAGTACATATGGAGTTTGTGGCTAAGTGTCTGAATTGCCAATAGGTAAAGGTTGATCATCAGAGATCTTGAGGTATGCTTCAGGACATTAGTATTCCTACTTGGAAGTAGGAAGAGATCAATATGGACTTTATTACACACTTGCCTCAAACACGCTGATAGTATGACTCTATATGGATGATTGTGGACAGGTTGACCAAATCAACCCCTTTCTTACTGGTCAAGACTACCTATTCAGCTGAGGATTATGCTAGATTGTACATTCGAGGGTTAGTTCGGTTGCATGGAGTTACCTCATCCATCATCTCAGATAGGGGTACTCAGTTCACCTCGTAATTATGGAGGTCATTTCAGAGAGGCCTTGGAACTTAGGTAAAGCATAGCACAGGTTTTCACTCACGGACAGATTGTAAGGCCGAGCAGACCATTTAGACTCTTGAGGATATGTCGAGAGCATGTGTGATTGATTTCTAGGATAGTTGGGATGATCACTTGCCTCTCATTGATTTGCCTACAATAACAGTTACCACTCCAGCATCAGATTTCTCTGTTTGAGGCTCTTTATGGGTGGAGGTGTAGATCACCTATTGGATGGTTAGAGGTAGGTGAGGCTATGTTGATTGGACTAGATTTAGTTCATGAGGCCATGGAGAAGGTTCAGCTTATGAGAGACAGGCTGAAAACAACTCAGAATCATCAGAAGTCTCATATGGATGTTTGGAGGAGAGAATTTGAGTTTGAGGTTGATGATTGGGTGTTTCTGAAGGTTTCTACCATGAAGGGAGTGATGAGGTTCGGAAAGAAAGGGAATCTTAGTCCCCAATATGTTGGTCCTTATAGGATTCTTAGGCGAGTTAGCTAGGTGGCATATGAGTTGGAGCTAGCCGCAGAGTTAGTTCGGTACATCTAGTTTTCCATGTATCTCTGTTAAAGAAGTTCAAGTGACCCGGCCTTAGTTTTTCCAGTGGAGAGCATAGGTGTGATTGATAGCGTTACCTATGAGGAGGTTCCAGTTGAGATCCTTGATTGTTAGAAGTTGAGGAAAAAGAAAGTAGCTTCAATAATGGTTTTATGGAGAAATCAACTTGTTAAGGGAGCTATATGGGAAGCCGAGACAGATATGATAGCTAAATACCCACATCTTTGTCCCTCTTCCTCAGTTCAGGCATGAGGTATCCGTTTCCTCCTTAGTACTCCATTCAATTTCATGTTATGTTCATGTCTCTAAGTTTCTTTCATGTCATTGCATGCATGTATGTTTCATAAATTCAGTTCAGTCATGTATATCAGTACGGAGTAAGTCCGGAGTCAGTTTTCAGCTATAGTTGTTCAGTTTTGGGATTGCAGTTCCTTTCCTAGCCTTTCGGTATGCCTACTCTACATTCGAGGATGAGTTTTTCCAAGGGTGAGATAATGTAGCACCCCAAAAGTCCCTAAGATCAGACCTGAGGGTTGAAACATAGAAATTAGAAAAATGTGCACCAAGTCATAGAACAAGCCGTCAAGTTACTCTTCATGTGACTCGATAGGTCGTTGAGTGACCCATTGTGTGTGGATGAGTTAGTAAAGTGTTGTATAGGATGAGGTGATGACTCGTTAAGACTCCCCACGAGTTGTGGGTTGACTCATTAAGTGTGTAGTGGAGGAGAAAGTGTTGAATCTCCAGGAGAACTAACGAGTTGAGGGACGATTCGTGGTGCCACTTCACGGCAGGTTGAGTGAGTCATTGACTTGGAAGGATGAAAGAATGGGAGAAATTCCATTAGTGGTAATGAGGGAAGACCATGAGTTGTCCAGTGACTTAACGACTCGTTAGGTCACTCGTGGTGACTGGCAGTGTGCAATTTTCTGTCGAATCATTAAGGGCGTTTTCATAATTTTTAAGCTCCTAACTCCTAAAATACATCATTTTAAGATTCCTAAAGGTATTTTAAGGGGATTTAACCTAGACTAAGTAATTATGCTCTCAATCATGCTTCGAATTTAAATCTTCTTCCAATATCAAGCAAGATTCCACATCAATTTCTTCCACAATCTTCTTTAATGTTCAAGGCAAGCTTAAAAATCAGTTTATACAGGTATGTAGGGCCATGAATGGGGGATTTCTTCCACCCTCATTCCCAATTTCTCCTCTAGTTCATGAATTTAAGCCTCTAATCAAGTGTATTGATATCTAGTGTTTTAACCCAATTGTATCAAATTATCTATGTTATGTCTATGTGTCTAATCCTTTCATGTTCTATTTAATGGATTAAGACTAATGGGCCGGTTTTACACTCAATTTAATTATAATTTCATGAATTTCAATTTATTAGAAATCATGCCCCATTATCATGTTTCATGAAGATAAAGCCCTTGATTCTATGATTTAAAGTATGATGAGTTATCTAGTATGTATTAATGGTTATGAATTATTAACTCACGATATCATGATTTTGAACTATGAAGTCTATTTCAAGTATGTAAGATTTCATGATTTGGGCAAACCCATAAAAGTTGAATATGTTTATTATGATTTTTGCCAAGGCCTACAAGATTAGTTTTAAAGATATAATTAGAGTCAAGACTCCCCAGTTATTTAGATTTAAGTTATGTTTTGAGAATATGATTATGTGAACAATATGTATGTTTTGAGAGAAGTGTCTAGCACCGAGTAGGCCAGGTATTTCGAGGACCCCAGTCTCTGAATTATGCGCCAACGTAGGATATATTTCATGGGGACCTCTCTTGAGGGTTCTTCCCCTGGCCGACGGCACACCCATGATATCACACCTCATTCATTTTTTGCCCCGGCAAGGTTTAGGATGACTCTACTCCATGTGGGCAAGATGTGAGATCATCATGTGCTTATAAATGGTGGTTGTCGGTTGTGATGAGTCTCCCATTATTCCTCATAATTTCAGTTACTCATGTTCACGACTTATGATATTATGTTTTATAGCATACTTTACCCAATGAGCAATTTATAAGCTTTCACTTACAATCTCAAGTATAACAAGTCATATGATTTCTACTTTTAAATCTTGGGTCATTATGTATAGTTTATGATGAACAACTTATGATTATGCATATCTCAGACATATGGTTTTTAGCATGCAGTCCTTACACTCATGTTCTATCTTGATTTATGTTTATGTTTTAGACTATCGTTTGACTAGCATATTTTACTTACCTTACATACTTAGTACATTTTTGGTACTGACTGCATATTCTATGCTATATCATCTCAAGGTTTGAGTGATCCATCTTAATCCCGCTGATAGCTTGCTCTCACTCACCTCAGTTCTATCCCACTTTAGGTGAGTCCTTATTTTCTGAGGACATCTATAAGTTTATGCTTGTAATGTTTTGTTTTGGTTTCAAACATAGAGTTAGCTGGGGGCATGTCCCAGCATCTCATTAGGTAGTGTAAGTGTTTTAGACATAGACTTAGTATATTCAGCTTTGTGACTCAATGTCGTGATGTTATCGCTCTTAATTACGCTTCATGAAATTTACTCTTTAGCTTATGCATGCTTATGTTGATTTTCGCTTGATTATGCTCTTAAGCCATGCAATGTATGTATCATGAGTTAGCTTGGAACCATTCGGGTTCTAGATCCCGTGTCTTGATTAGGAATCCCAACTTGGGTCATGAAAGTACTACACAATCTAGTAAAATAATATTTACACTATTAAAATATAATTTTAAAATAAATAAAGATAATGAATAATTTTTTTGTCAATGATCAACAATGATCGTCATACAGTAACTTATTTGTCAAGGTCCATTTATTGGATATCATTGCTCGGTGCTTTGGGCTACGGGTAAAAACCGACACGCAAGTGCACGTGGTCAAACAAGTAATAAAGTGGCTAAGTAGCCAAGTATCGATCCAAGGAGGCTCAAGATATGTAAAATTGCCTAATTTACTATATTTCTATTCAACTTCTAATTATGCCAACAACAATGTAACCAAGAGTTACTTGAGTTTTTGTTTCTAAACTATATATACTACAATTACTACAACTATTTACTTTTGAATTCAGACAATGGATATGAACATGCCAAGGTTAAGAACAAGTAATGAACTTGATAATCATGATAATTTTGGTTAATTCTCTTCTTCATGTTGCTAGCCAAGAACATTTGCCTAGAAATTAAAACTCTTGTATTTAATTTCATTTTAGAATCATAAACCATCCGTCTACATTTCTGTGATCAAATGCAATTTATGACCTAGCACTACAATTGCGGTTCCTAAATTGACTAATACGGCTTTCAAGTATATTTCTATCAGGAAAGCACATCAAAACCCAATTTTCCCAAATCAAGTTAAGAACAATACCCTATTAATTCACAACTTTCCAATTTCTTGCTCTTTCTAGTGAAATTGGACTTTTCAGATATACATTAATGTTGGCCATTCACTAATGCAGTAAAGAACAAGAATTAATAGAACAACATTAAAGAAGAAGAATAAACCATATCAATGAAAATCAGAATTCATTACACATGTTCAAAACCTCAGCAAGAAAGAGAATTAGCCACTCATTCTTGGATTGATCATCCTAAAATGAGTGTAAATCATACGTACAATTGATAGAAAGAAGAAAAGAAGAGAAGAAATCCCTTAGCTTTTTCAATCTTCAACTGCTACTAACCCACGTTCCTGCTCTCCACTTCTGAACTCAGTCTAAAAACTAAAAAACTAATTAAAATAAACCTAAGTGTGCTATTTATACTAGTGGGAAATTTTTCCCGGAATAACAAGCAACGTGTCACGGAGGCCAACGCGGAGCACTGCCTCCGTGACACGGCGTGGACGCGGACCTTCACTGGAATTTTCAGGGTCCGGTAAATTAGCCTCAACGTGGCACGGAGGCCATCGCGGAGGCCTCTCTCCGTGCCACGGAGCTGATGCGCAGGCACACTGGAAATTGCCATTTTAATCCTTGCTCAGGCAGTGTGCTACTGCGATGGTAGCGTGGCACGGCTCCATCGCGGAGCCCCTATAAAATATGCATTCCAAGGTCTTTTCCATGCTCGCATCCAAGTCCAACTCTGACATAGTTCCAACATGCATTTTAGCTCCTAAAATTCACATTTACCTGCAAAACAAATGCTAATCATGTTGGTTAGTATATATTCGCATTTTATTACCAATTACATGATATTATATACACATTGCACAACAAACAAGGTAAAAATGATACGTTTGAGTATCACTTGGGCATATAAATCTTCCCAAGATCACTTACCCCACACTTAAATCCTTGTTCGTCCTCGAACAACACATACACAAATCATGCAAATTACATCCCAACCTTCGTCACTATGGTGCCCCAATTTACGGTACGGTCATACCGATTATTCAAATCTTGCAAATCATCAAGAAAACATTCTTGGTCGTACAGTACCATGACCCTTAATACATCAAGGCTTCCTAGACTTTTTAAGAATTGATTCTTGATATCGGCAAACTCATGCAACTCAACTAATCAAGAAATCCGACACGAAAATCAATCTTTCATCATGCATGTGCCCTCACAACTCGAGAGAAATTTCCCCTTTATGTTCATGCAACACACAAACATGCAAGTAGGGGCATATAAAAATTAATTTCACTCTCTCTCGCACAAGAATTCACATGCATCATGTCATGACCCATAGGCTTGCCCTTAGTGTATTACTCCACTAATATAAACAAATGCAATATAGGATCACGTAGGACTTTAATGGGTTGTAACGGGGCTATGGATCTAGTATGTATATATTGGATTAGCCAATAATAGTCGCTAGCATCCTTAAGCGCCTTTTCAACTCATTCCCATCGACTCATGGACATTGTTCCTCTCTTTTCTCTTTTTCTCCCATTCATGCTGGTTTACTTTCATACAACCCATTTCATCAACCACACTTGACACAAACCTAAGGGTTTTCAAGTACCCTCAATAACATTTAATTACAACAAGTGCCTCTTCAACATCATCCTTTCTTTCTTCACTTTGCTTTTCTTTTTCTTTTCACTCTTTTCACTGTTTAACACTTTGGGAAACATTTTCTTTTCTTTGTAAGCGCTTAAGAGCTTCTTATAGACTTTACGGCTAATGAAAAGAAGGAATAAAGCTTAGTTCATACAATTTTGGACAAAAGAAAGAAATCCGCTAAAGGCTCAACGGGCTGACTAGGGTATACAACATATAAAGAAGGTAGAATTTGACAAGAAAAAAAAAAAGGAAACTATCGGTTAAAACAAAGAAATGCCTACATCCTTTCCAACACTACACCTCCTTCATTTCGTTTTGTATACACACCAGGCAAGTTCTAGACAATTCACGATGACATGGAATAGCAAAACCTCACTTCACACTTCATGCACATGCTCGAATCAAGATGCATTCACAGACTCTTTAATTAGTCAATTACATGAATTCAAGATTAAGCCTCAATCATACTGAACCAAATTCTATAGCCTAGGTAACTCAACGTATTTACAGAATTGCATGCTTTCAAACGAATCATTTTCACATTTTGAACATCAATTACAACACGCAATGAAATTTTAGCAACCATAAGCAACTACAGTTTATTGATGCAATCCACCAAAGAAAAACTAAAAACAATTAAAAATCCTACTCCTACCGACTACATTTCCCTTAAGACGGTCGTCATCCATCCATCATAGGGAACGGTCACTAACTATGACATCGGTTCAATGGGACTATTCTCGGTAAAAGAACTAAAAACAAACTCCGAGAAACCCAAAAAAATAAAAATCGAAAAAATTTTTGCAACACATCGATCATTTCAATAAAAAGAAAATATTTCCAAGTGCAAAATATTTTCGCAAAAATTTTTGAAAAATATCGATCATGTCGATAGAGAAAAAAAATTATTTACAAAATTTACAAAATATTTACAATGGCAACCATAAATTTCAAAAACACACATCATTAACCACAAAACAAATATATGCACATACATCGCAAAACAGTTCACAAAAGGGAAGGCACAAACATACATAAACATCAAGGAAAAATATACAGCAGTTTAGAGCCTATGTCCCAGCACCTAACTACTCCCCACCCCACACTTAAATCGAACACTGTCCCCAGTGTTCACAAAAATACAAAGCACAAAATTTGGGTGGTGGAACTCCCTGCTTTGTCGAAATATTCGACTTCTTCATCCGGTGTTGCGGCCTCGTCGCCCATGTCTGAATCAGCTCCATCGTCGTCATCGGACTCCACATCGGAGTCCTCACGATGTGTCTCCTCATCAGTAGGGACATCATCATCGGTCGGCTCCACGAAGGCTGGCCCCACCTTACATAAGGCTCTGGCGTTCTCGCTAAAGGGGTAGTCCAGCTCCAACTGCCATAACTCCTCCTCGGTGGCTGGTCTCCCACCAATCCGTAGCTGCAGTATCTGCATGCCAAACATACGGGCCATGTACTGATCGTCACGAGCATGTCGCTTGCCCAAAGTCAACACCGATCCGTGTGTAGTGTTGGGGGCCTTAGTCTTTGTCACGTCGAGGGCCCTCCGCTCCAACTGCGGAATGTAATCCAAGGCTTCTTCCTCAATGTCGAGGCCTCGGAGGAAGGTGGTGATAAGTCCGCCAAACCCGTATCTGTGGCCCTGGTGCAGTCTGGCTCTCTTCATGGCGGATATTATGACCGCCCCAACATTAATCTCAAGCCCTTTAATAAGGGCATACACCAAGCAGACACGGTCCCGGGTCACATCTGTCATATGGACTCCCGGGATCAAGCACGAACATACAATCTTCAGCCAGATTCTGGCCTCCCTATTCATCTGCGAATAAGGCAGAGTCTGGTGGTAACCCCTCTCTTTGTGTCTACTCCATCGGGCTGTGGATCGAGCCCCACACAACGTACGTCTGATGTCGGCGTACGGTGGGGTGTTGTTTAGCTGGTGGAGAACGTGGGCGTCTGTGTCCCGCGCTCCAACGATGGCATTCAGCTGCTGGGGTTCCAGAGTGACAATCTGCCCTCTGATTTTAATAGTGTGCTTTCTGATGGCCGGGTTCCAGTTAGCATAAAATTCCCGGACCAAGTGAAGGTTGCACTCCTTGGGCTCCTGAAAAATAAAGCTGAGCCCAGCTGCTTCGATCCTCTGTACAATGCGAGGGAACTCCTGTGCGAGTGGTTCCCTTGCAATATGTTCCTCCGGGAAGTACTTTTTTTCTTTGTGCTTCGCGTACCATTTCTTCCCTTCATCGGTGACCCATCGTGTTCCGTATCGGCGGTGTTGGCCACGCGGAACAGCAGGTGCAGCTGGGACTGCAGTGCCCAGTCTCATCCTTTTCCTGCCGGTGCCTGAGGTAGAAGCACCCTTGCCTTTATCTTGTCTGCTAGACATTGTACCTGTCAATTTACACAAACAAGCACAACGTTAAGCTAAATACTTGTTAGCTTCGGCTAAGGTCGGGTTACACAAAATTTACCCCACACTTAGTCCTTAACAATATTTACAAAATTTTAGCAAGGATAGCTCTATTTACAACCCCAAACACAAACAACTATACACATATTGCTTAGTCCGTTCACAACAAAAATTCGACAGCATAACGGTTAGTATACTACTCCGACTTCATACAGCTAATTCCCAATCCTACTATCGCTAACAATTCAACCATCGCACTTCGCAACAAAACAACAACAAAAATAAAAACAACTAGAAAAACATTTTATATACAAGCTAATCTAAACAATCTAACCAATTCACACTTTATGCATTTTCCCACAAAAATTTGAGAATTCATCGTCTTTTAACATTTATACAATATTTACCACGACTTCTCTCAAATAATAAACACACCCCGGCATCAATTTCACCAAACTATCAAGTTGCCCAAGTCAAATTCAACAACCCACACCCTAGAACACAATTCGACAATCAATTTCGAATTATTCACATAATCGACAAGTTCAAATGCTAACTACAACAATCCGAACATAATCAATCACAAAATAATTCAACATCATGTTTAATTTCTACCTAGGGTGATATATCTCACCTTACATGCCCAAAGTTGACAAAAATCGCCAAAAAATTGAGTTAGACGATGAAACCATACCTTAGAATTGAAGAACCGAAGAAACTTGACGTTTTCCCTTGCCTATCAACGTGGCACGTTGCTTGGGGAGGGGGAACTGGGTGTTTGGTCGCGGAGGGAAGAGGGAATGGAAAAAATTGGGGCCAAATGGTGTTATATTTAAAGAAAACACGCGGGTCACTCGGAAACCCGGTGTGACCCGGCACTGGATAAGGGGCAACGTGTCACAGAGGGTAACGCGGAGCCCCTCCTCCGTGACACGGAGCCAACACGTTGGCTTACTAGATTTTTGAAAAATCCAGATTTTGCCTTCAACGTGTCACGGAGGCCAACGCGGTGCACTGCCTCCGTGACACGATGCCAACGCGCCAGTGCTCTGTTTCACCAGTAAATTTAATTTTTCATACCTCGCCTCATTTTCTCGATTCCATGTATATTTCCTCCGTTATACCTGAAAATCACCTCACTAAACACAAATTGGTTAAATTAATAGATTTCCCTAACTAAAATAAAAAAATACTAACTAAAATGCAAATCTAAACCTAATCAAGAAAAGAAAAAGAAAAATAAGAATTATTTACACTAAAAAGAAAGAAAGAAAATATTTTTCACGGGTTGGCTCCCGTGCAGCGCCTGGTTTACCGTCGCGGCTCGACGTCTTTTAAGCTCACTTGTCCACTAGGGAGATGGACGATTTGTCCCGATCATGGTCATCCCCCCAGTAGTTCTCAACCTTATCCGGTGGCCTACCTAGTAACTCTCGGGAATCACTCATTCCATTAGCATTCCCATGATCAATTATGTTGATCACCGAGAGTTCCTTATAAATAGTCGGGAGCTTAGGTACCTTGTACACGTTGAACACTTCGACCTTGTCATGTGCTCGCATCGTGAGTTGACCCGCAACTACATCAATTAATGCCTTTCCGGTTGCCAAAAAGAGTCGTCCCAAAATAAATGGGACTTCAGCATCTGGTTCAAAGTCCAGAACAATAAAATCGACCGGAAAAATGAGGGAGCCTACTTGCACTAACACATCCTCAACAATGCCATCCGGCTTAGCCAAAGACCTGTCTGCTAGCTGCAAGATTACCGTTGTAGGTCTAGGACTCCCTAGACCTAACGTTTTGAATACCGAAGATGGCATCAGATTTATGCTTTCCCCAAGTCACATAATCCACGCGCTCGGATACTTTGCCCAATAGTAAGCTGGATAGTGAAACTTCCAGGGTCTTTCAGTTTTGTGGGCAACCTATTCTGAATACCGGAAGTGCATTCCTCCGTTAAAGATACCGTGGCATACTCAGTCAAACGACTTTTGTTAGCCACGATGTCTTTAATATATTTCGCATATTTTGGAACTCCCTGCAAGACATCAACAAGAGGTAAGTTAACATGTACCTGTTTAAGTACCTCCATGAATTTCTGGAAACACGCCTCCTCCTTGTGTTTCTTAAGTTGTTGAGGGAACGGGGGTGGAGGCCTTTCTAGTTCAGCTTCTTTAGTCTTCCCCTTATCTGAAATTTTCTCTCCCTCAACATCTGCTGCTCCTGACTTTTGAGGCGGTCTTTCCGGTTCCACCTCCTTCAACTGTAAACCACTCCTCGTGGTCACTGCATTTACCTGCTTTGGATTTGGATCCGTGTCGCTAGGTAGTCCTCCTCTGGGTCTGGTATTTTGGGCACTAGCAAACTGCCCAAACTGATATTCAAGAGCCTTGGTCGCCAATTGATTATTCTTCACTTCGGCTACCAATTTGACATAGTCAGCCTGCAATTGTGCCTGATTAGCGATCATGGTTTTGAACATCTCCTCAATAGTCGGTGATGGTGGTGGAGGAGGGGCATTATGATTTCTGAATTGAGCTTGATAATTTTGTTGCCCTCCTTGGTTTCTGTGCATACCCTGCCCTGAACCTTGGCCTTGTTGATTGTTGCTACCCCATGAAAAATTTGGATGGTTCCTCCAATTTGAGTTGTAGCCACAACCAAACTGCTGTTGACTTCTCTGTGCATTGCCCACAAAGTTAACAGAATCAGGATTTGCACAACAGCATTCAGCTGAATGCTCACTACTACCACACACTTCACACCACATCTGTTGAACTGCATTGACTGAAGCTGAAGGTTGGTTCAAACTTATATTGCTGAAGTGATTGTTTAATTGATTTTGGAAAGCAGCTATCTGTGCAGCGATAGCTGTGAATCCATCCACTTCAAGCACTCCCGCTGCTTTCCTTGCTCCACCTCTTGAAGAATCTGCATTCCATTCTGGATTGCCTTGTGAAATTCGGTTGAGCAAAGTGTACAACTCCTCATAGGTCTTCTCCAGCGCTTTCCCTCCAGCTGCTGAATCTAACAGAATTTTAGTGTGGGGTTCCAAACCCTCAATAAAAGTGTGTACCAACACCTCATTGGACTGATGATGGTGAGGACAGTCCCGCAACATGGATTTGAATCTTTCCCAGGCTTGATAAAGATTTTCTCCTTCCCTTTGTTTAAAACTTAGGATTTGACTCCTAAGTCTGGTTGTTTTACCAGAAGGGAAAAATCTGATAAGAAACTTCCGTGCAAGATCATCCCACGTTGATATAGAATTGGGTGGTTCAGCTTTTAACCACCTCTTGGCTTCACCAAGTAAGGACAATGGAAATAAGGTGAGCCGAACATAATCAGGTGACACTCCAGCGGGTATATAAGTGTCACTTATCTCCAAAAAGTTTTGGAGATGTTGTTGTGGATCTTCGTGAGGGAGACCGGTAAATTGCCCGCTTGTGTGCAAAAATTGCACCATATTCTGCTTTAATTCAAACCTCCCTCGTGGCTCTGGTTTGCGGATGCTAGAATGTACATTATTAGCATGTGGGATTGCCACCTCGCGAACCGGCCTTGCTGGTGCTTCATCGGGCACTAAAACTGCCCGCACAACTGGTGGATTTGGTTGCTCCATCATAGACTGTTTAAGCAACTGCAGCTTCTTCCGAAGAGATTCTCTACGTTGACTATGAAATTCACGCTCAGGCTCTAAGTAAGATTCCACCAGATCTTTGTCCCTTGCCAGTGTTCACAGAAACAAAATCTGCAAAATACAGGCTAAGACCAAGTTGTTAACACTTAAGAAAATAAAAATACAAATACAGTAAATTTACACTAAACAAAATTTTACAAATCGCCTAGCCTCCCCGGCAACGGCGCCAAAAACATGTTCGCGGTTAGTTGCTACGGGTAAAAACCGACACGCAAGTGCACGTGGTCAAACAAGTAATAAAGTGGCTAAGTAGCCAAGTATCGATCCAAGGAGGCTCAAGATATGTAAAATTGCCTAATTTACTATATTTCTATTCAACTTCTAATTATGCCAACAACAATGTAACCAAGAGTTACTTGAGTTTTTGTTTCTAAACTATATATACTACAATTACTACAACTATTTACTTTTGAATTCAGACAATGGATATGAACATGCCAAGGTTAAGAACAAGTAATGAACTTGATAATCATGATAATTTTGGTTAATTCTCTTCTTCATGTTGCTAGCCAAGAACATTTGCCTAGAAATTAAAACTCTCGTATTTAATTTCATTTTAGAATCATAAACCATCCGTCTACATTTCTGTGATCAAATGCAATTTATGACCTAGCACTACAATTCCGGTTTCTAAATTGACTAATACGGCTTTCAAGTATATTTCTATCAGGAAAGCACATCAAAACCCAATTTTCCCAAGTCAAGTTAAGAACAATACCCTATTAATTCACAACTTTCCAATTTCTTGCTCTTTCGAGTGAAATTGGACTTTTCAGATATACATTAATGTTGGTTATTCACTAATGCAGTAAAGAACAAGAATTAATAGAACAACATTAAAGAAGAAGAATAAACCATATCAATGAAAATCAGAATTCATTACACATGTTCAAAACCTCAGCAAGAAAGAGAATTAGCCACTCATTCTTGGATTGATCATCCTAAAATGAGTGTAAATCATACGTACAATTGATAGAAAGAAGAAAAGAAGAGAAGAAATCCCTTAGCTTTTTCAATCTTCAACTGCTACTAACCCACGTTCCTGCTCTCCACTTCTGAACTCAGTCTAAAAACTAAAAAACTAATTAAAATAAACCTAAGTGTGTTATTTATACTAGTGGGAAAGTTTTCCCAGAATAACAAGCAACGTGTCACGGAGGCCAACACGGAGCACTGCCTCCGTGACACGGCGTGGACGCGGACCTTCACTGGAATTTCCAGGGTCCGGTAAATTAGCCTCAACGTGGCACGGAGGCCATCGCGGAGGCCTCTCTTCGTGCCACGGAGCTGACGCGCAGGCACACTGGAAATTGCCATTTTAATCCTTGCTCAGGCAGTGTGCTACCGCGATGGTAGCGTGGCACGGCTCCATCGCGGAGCCCCTATAAAATATGCATTCCAAGGTCTTTTCCACGCTCGCATCCAAGTCCAACTCCGACATAGTTCCAACATGCATTTTAGCTCCTAAAAATCACATTTACCTGCAAAACAAATGCTAATCATGTTGGTTAGTATAAATTCGCATTTTATTACCAATTACATGATATTATATACACATTGCACAACAAACAAGGTAAAAATGATACGTTTGAGTATCACTTGGGCATATAAATCTGCCCAAGATCAATCATCTGTACCTACATAATAAACAATCAAAGTCTAATTAGCTACATGTTTTTGTTTTAATAAAGCACCATTTTTTGAAAGTTCATTTCAAACAACTGCCAAACTTCGCAAAAAAATGTTTAACTTATGTAAAACAACATAATATATGAAAGTGACATAGTAGCTAAACATGCCAAACATAATTTTATTATTAATGTCTTCATTAAAGTAAATGCATGGAATAAAATTAATTATATTAGTAATTTAAAATTGAATAAATAGCTTTTTGTAGGGTTAATTAAATAAATTAATTAAATTTAAAATATCTAATTTACTAATTGATTTTAATATTTTATTTGATATTATTTTAACACAAAATTTGGACACATAAAGGATAAATTTATTCATTTTAAATATAAAATAATTATTTTACACTTGAATATAAAAAAAAGAGAGGTTCATGTGATATTTGAAACCACAAGAAAAACATGTGTTACATGCCAAAACCACAAGAAAAGGCTTTGATATTATCGATTGTTTAATCTCATGAAAAAATAATTTTCAAGGCACAAGATCCTTCCAATAAAATCTGTTATATCATTCTCTCGGCATAAAAGTAGATTTTCATATACTCTTATACACATAATCATAATATATGTGAATGAATGAGTATAATTTAGTAATGGAACAACAAAGTTACTCATTACTAATAGATCATTGCTAAACATAATAAATAAACATACATTTAAAAATCATCACATATTAATCATCAACTCGATCATATATGAATTGCATTAAAATCACAAAGGATAAATACAAATAAAAATTATAATTAAATAAAGTTAAAAAAATAAAAATTATTGTAAAGTATGAATTTACCTTATATGTCCACTACATAAATATAATTAACCCCTACTACTTATTTTCATTACTTCCCTCTATTATTAAGATAATCTCCACTATTTATCACCATTATTTCTTATGACCTTTCACCTTCATAACCTCCCTATTATCTCAATGGTTATTATCATGCTCATGGCAACCTTTTGTATCTCTCAATATAATTCTATAAATAGTGACATTGGATATCCCACTTTATACACATGAAGAGTCGTGAAAATACTTGGAAGATTAAGAAAACTTATGTCTTTTTTCTATATTTTCTTTTTTTGTCTTTCTCTACATGTTTTGTTTATATTTCTTGTCTTATTTTCCTTCTTAGTTTTATAACATGTTATTAGCATGAAGATAAAAAAATTAAAGGTATGTGTTAATAATTTTATTCTAGTAATATTTTAATCTAATCAAATATGGAAAAATTATACCCTTCAAGAATATGTTTACCAGGTATAACCTGTCATTATTTTCAATCATAATGTTTTATTGTGTTTGTCATTTTTGGTCCTTATGTGGGTAAGGCGTTGAGTTTGAGTCTCAATGCACCATATTGATGACATAATGATGATTAAAAAAAAATATGTGGTTTTGTTTAAAAGTCATGAAATTCATCGTATTGAATCTATTCTATTCCCTGAAGCGAATGTAGTAGCAGTGCACTATTTATCTGAAAGAAGATAAGTGGTTGAATGAATATACATGAACATGAAAAAAAGACTAAATATTAATAGTCATCATTGTGATAATACAAAAGGTAGAACATATGGATTTTCAACTGGTCCTTCAAAAGGTGGAGACAATTTTTACTATCAACTTGGTATGAAAGATTCTGGGTACACAGTGATCGTATAATCTAATTAGACAAGTTTTATCATCACGGCCCGAGCATGGACCCTAGACCTAGATAGGCGACCAAGAACCACGAATGGCTTCAAGATAACCCATAGCATATACATAGCATGCATAAAAACATAACTAAAGCAGAAATGAATCATAAAAATTAATAAGCGGAAGTTTAAATGATATAAAGCATGAACAAGAACGACAAGTCACAACGCTAAACCATCTAGTACATAACTTTTTGAAAAGCTTCTAATTATATGATGAGCTAATGGGAAACACACCCAACTAGCTCGCTATGTCTGAAATTGAAAGACATAGACATAAAACATAAAACTGATAAGTGTCATCGGAATATGAGGACTCACCCAGACTGGGGCTAAACTGGACTACTGTGAGCGCGAGAAAAGCATTGGGACTAAGGCTAGTCACCGAACCTATATTATGAGACAATATAACATAGAGTATACATTCAGTACTTTGAATATACTGAGTATGTAGAGTAAGTAAAACATGCTAGTAAAATATTGTAAGAGAGGTCAAGAGTGTAAAATCATATAAAACATGAGATCCTGATCATATACTAAACATGTGGGCTCAAGGCTATCAAAATTGTAACATAAAGCTGAATATATGACTGTTTTCATAAGTGAAACCTCGTAAAGCATGTGTTGAACCAAAATACCATAAGTCATAATACAATAAGACATGAATATAATAATATATAAAAACTAAGGAACAATGCGAGATTCGTCATAACTGACACTATCATAATAGAGTTTACATGTTATACCCCAAAAGCTCTAAGATCAGACCCAAGAGTTGAAACGAAGAAAATAAAAATTTCTACACCAAGTCACAGGACGAGTCATCCAGTGACACATCAAGAACCCCACGAGTCGTTAAGTGACTCATGGAGAGAGGCTGAGACTTGGATTGAAATTTGGGATTTGAGGTGACCATGGGTGTGACTACGAGTCGTGGTCAACACCATGAGTTGTCAGGTGTCGTGTGGTTAAGGGTTGACTGGAGACTTGATGAATGGCGCAGTGAAGGTAATGATTGGTCACCACGAGTCATTGGGTACACCACGAGTCGTGGTATCCCTCGTGGTGACCCTCAGTGGAGGAATGAGTAGTGTTCATGAAGACTTGTGACCACGAGTCATGGTCACTGGTAATGAGCCTTCCAGTCCCTCGTTCGGATTGGCAGTCTGTTTTCCCTGAGAGTTTTAAGGGATTTTCCGTAATTCCTATATTCCTAAAGCCTAAACTACTCCATTTTAAGGTGAGAATGGAGTCTTTTAAGAAGGGTCAATTCATTCAAAGCCTATCCTAATTCATGCATGCAAGTTCAAAAGTTTGAGAGGTGATCAAGCTTATTTCTACAAAGTTCTTTCTCAATTCTCTTTGGGCAATCAAGGAAGTGTAAATATCAGATCCTTTCAGGTATGTAAGGCCATGAATGGGTGGAATTGTCCATACCAATGCCCAATTCCCTCTCAATTCATGATGTTCTAATTGATGATTCCATGGGGTTTTTACCCAATACGTGAATTCCTAAGTTTAAATCATGAGTATGATCTAAGAATATTTTGAATGATGAATTATGATTGATGAGTAGATTTTATAATGTTTTAAATTATAAATTATGTTTTCAAGTTTTCTAAATTATGATGCCCATCCATGAATGTTAATGAAAGTTGAGATCTATGAGATATGTGTTCAAGTATGATGTGATGTTTATGAAGAAAGTATGATTTTGAAATACCCATGTTTATGTTCATGTTTTCAAAGTGAATCAAGTTGATTTCAAGTATGTTTAGGTATTGGGCAAGCCCATATGATCAAGTATGTCTTATGATTTCATGAATTAGATTAGCACATGTATTTTGAGTCAAGACTCCCATATTTTTTCAGTTTGTGGTATGGTTTGAGCCAAGGCTCCTCATGTTATGATTTCATATTATGCATGTATTTTATTATTCAGCTTCGTTACTAGGCGATGGTCAGCTTCGTTGAAAAATGGTGGAGAGAATATACATGTTTTTGGGAGTAGTGTCTAGCATCGAGTAGGCTAAGGGCCAGTCAACCCTATGCCTCAGAATTACGCGCCAACGTAGGTATGATCAGATTATTTGGGACCTCCTTTGGCGCTTTCCCTTTCCCCCAAGGGGTGTTGAGCTTGAGATCGATATCATGGTAGCGTCCTTAGCCCTGGAAAGGCTTTAGATGGCTCAACCCACTTGATTATGATAGTTGGGACCATGTAAGTTCTATCGTGGTAATGTCGGTTATATGACGAGTCTCCCATTGATCCTCATGATTTCAGTTATGCATGTACATCAGTCATGATATTATGTTTTCAGTAGGTTTGACCCAATAATCAATTTTACCTATGATTATCAATTTTTAGCTTCGGGTCATTCGATTCAGTTATGATGTTCAGTTATGTTAGATCATGATTTCAGAAAATAGCATGCAAGCCCTACTCTCAGAATCATATCATGATGATGTTTTATACTATGCATGTTTAATGGTTTTACTTACTTAGGGTTTTACTTACCTTCCATACTTGGAACATTCTACATACTGACCGTATTCTCTATGTTGTATCATTTTATGATACATGATCCAATATCCAGACACAGTCCCTCCGCTAGTCAGACTTCCGAAGTTTGCACTTCTCACTATCAGTTGGTGAGTCCACATCTTGCGAGGGCCTTTCTTATCAATTGTTTTTCGTATTTTCAGTTTCTAGATTTCAGTGAGTTAGTTGGGGTCTTGTCCCATCAACTTATCAATATTAGAGTTTTTCAGACATATTGTGTATTCATCATTGGAGTCACGTATTATTCAAATGTTAAGTTTGTTTAGACCTCCGCTATGTTGTTTATAATGATCTTCTACTAATCTATGCTTGAGTTAGATGTATGTTCATGCCATGGATCGACTTGGAGCCTCTCGGGGTTTCTTTTCTCGTGTCTCAATCCGATCTATATTCGAGTCGTGACATTACATGATGCTCCAACTATCTTGTTCAAGTGGGCAGAGCCGTCCTATGCCTTTCTAGGACCATGTCACAACCCGAAACGTACACTCAGATCATAGATAAGGGACAAGGAGACCCGAGAGATCCCAAGTCAACCCATGGCATGAGCATACATCTAATTCAATTACATGAGCAGAAGACTTAGCATAAGGAAAACGTAATTATGACATAATAAATGAGAAAGCTAGTAGAAGATTCATACATAATAACTGATTGCACAACAACCAGTGGTCTGATCCACGAGTCGTGACATGGCCCGTCTAGTGCTATCTTTCCCAGTTTCAGCAATTTTCACTTTTAGCTCTCGGGTCTACTCCTAGGCACTTTCGGGGTATTACCATATCCTCCCCTGGGAACACTCGTCCTCGAATGTAGGAAACAAGCAGAAAGTAGAAACATTCAAGTCTCCTACTCAAATACTGACCATTTAAACCAAAAACTGATGGAATGACTACCTCTGATTCACAACACATAGCTGAACTGATCTCATGCTTCATATACACATCCATACACATAAAAGAAGCTTGAACGCATGAACTGAACATGAAAACTAAATAGATTCATGGACCATTACTGATACCTCAAGTCAAAACTGAGCCGTTAGAGAGTAAATGCGGGTATCTAGCTCCTTCAACATGCTGATTTCTCCATAGGACTTTAACTGATGCTACTTCTTTGTTCCTTAGTCTCCGAACTTGATGGTCCAATATTTCCACAGGAACATCTTCTTAGTTAAGGCTGTCCTTGACACCAATGTTGTTCATCAAAACTACTAGGGCTAGATCCCCCAAACATTTTTTCAAAAATGACACATAAAACACGGGATGTATAGAAGATAACTCTAAGGGCAAGTCCAATTCATATGCTACCTTACCAGCTCTTCTCGTAATTTGTTAGGGACCAACATAGTGGGGACTAAGTTTTCCTTTCATCCCAAACTCAAACTCCAATTCTCAGTCAGGGACCAACATGGGAGATACCTTTAGAAATACCCAATCACCTACCTCAAACTCCAATTCTCTTCTCCTCACATCAGCATATGACTTTTGATGACTCTGAGCGATTTTCAGCCTGTCCCTTATCAATTGAACCTTTACCATAGCCTCATGAACCGATTCATGCCCTATCATAGCTGCCTCACCAACCTCAAACCATCCAATGGGTGATCTACACCTTCACCCATAAAGAGCCTAGAATGGTGCCATCTGGATGCTACAGTGATAGCTGTTATTATAAGCGAACTCAATCAAGGGAAAATGATCATCCCAGGTACCTTTGAAATCCATCGCACATGCTCTCAACATGTCCTCGAGAGTCTAGATTGTTCATTCATCTTGGCCATCCATTTGCGGATGAAAGGATGTGTTGAGCTTAACTTGTGTCCCAAGCCCCTTCTGGAAAGACCGCCAGAACTGGGAGGTAAACTGAGTACCTTGGTCTAAAATAATGGACAAGGGCACTCCATGAAGTTGAACCAAATCCCAAATATACAATATGGAATAATCATCCGCTGAATCTGTGTTTTTCACCCATAGAAATGTGCCACCTTGGTCAAGCGGTCCACCACCACCCAAATGGAATCATACTGCTGGTGAGTACGAGGTAATCCTTTTATGAAATTCATGTTGATCTCCTCCCACTTCTAACTAGGAATGATAATATCTTAAAGTACTCCTCCGGACTTTGATGTTCAACCTTCACTTGTTGACAATTTGGACATTTGGCTACGAACTCTGCAATATCCTTCTTCATGGCATCCCACCAATATATTTCTCGCAAGTCCCGATACATCTTCGTGGATCTCGGATGGATAGAATATCTGGTATCATGTGCCTCATGCAATATCCTGCCCCTCAAATCATCAACGTCTGGAACGTATAGACGGCCCTGATATCGAAACACCCTATTCAGGTCTGCGTTGGGGTATTTAACTACACGCAAGTGCACGTAGTCGAACAAGTAGTAAAGTGGCTTAAGTAAGCCAAGTATCGATCCCACAAGGACTGGGATAAGGTAACAAACTACTTAAGTGTTACTATACTTACTTTAAAAATGAAGACAACAGTGCAAAGAAGAGTTTGATATTTTGATTTCTAATTGTATGCTAAGTCTAAAACGAATATCTAATGTGAGTCTGAACTATGAATGTGAGCATGCTGAGGCTAAATGAACATGTATAGAAACTAATTATCGATACAATTTTTGGTTAACCTTTCCTTCGGTTGCTAGTCAAGAATTATTGCCAATGGATTAAAACTCTCGTATTTAACCCAACTTAAGAATCATGAACTATCCACCTACATTTTTGTGATTAAACGAAATTCATGTTCTAGCCATACAAAACCGATTCCTTAATTGACTAATACGACTTTCAGGTATATTTCTATCCTGAAGGTAAATCAATTCTCAATTTTCCCAAACTAAGAAAAGATCATATCCTATTGATTCACAACTTTCCAATTTCTTGCTCTCTCGAGTGAAACCGGACTTTTTAGATATACATTAACATTGGCCACACATTAATGGAGTAAGAACAAGAATCAAAGAACAACCATGGAAGAAAAGATGAAAAACCCAATTGATCAATAACTACATTTCAATACACTTGTTCTTAACCTCAGCAAGAAGAGGAATTAGCCACTCATTCGTGGATTAAACATCGTTAAATGAGTGTTAAACATACAAGCAATTGAATTAAAGAAGAAGGAGATAGAGAAAAACCCTGATAATTTTGTCCCCTCAACTTCCTGTAACCCACGTTCTTGCTCCACCAAGTCAGAATAATTAAAAATGAACCCAAGTGTTCTATTTATACTAGTGGAATTTTTCCCAGAATAACAAGCAGCGTGTCACGGAGTGCATCGCGGAGCACTGCCTCCGTGACACGCCACTGACGCGGACCCTTACTGGAAATTGATTGTCCAGGTAATAAGGCCCAACGTGGCATGACGTGCAACGCGGGGCTAGGCCAACGTGCCACGGCCCCAACGCGCACCCTCACTGGATTTTGGCAAAAAAAATCCCTATCCAGGAAGAAGGCATCCGCGATGGTAGCGTGACACGGCTCCATCACGGAGCCCCTTTAATTTGTGCCTTCAAATGCTTTTTCCCTTGCTAACATCCGAGTCCAACCCCAATCTCTCCCAACACGCATTTTAGCTTCCCAAAATTATATTTCACCTGCAAAACAATGCTAATCATGTTGGTTAGTATAAATTCACATTTTATTATCAATCACATGAGAATGTATAAACATTGATAGATAAACAAGGCTAAAATGACACGTTTGAGTATCACTTGGGCATATAAATTTGCCCAAGATCACTTACCCCACACTTAAATCCTTGTTCGTCCCCGAACAACAATCTTACACCTCATGCACTTTACACCCCATCCTGGCTACTTTGGTTCGACAATTCAAGCTACGGTCATACCGATTATTTAATACAACAAATCATCAAGAAAACACGCATGGTCCTATCAATGCAATGACCTTCAACACATCAAGACCTCCTAGACTTAAGAATCGACTCTCAATATTGGCAAACTCATGCAAATCAGCTGATCAAGATATCCGACACGAAATTTAATCTCTCATCAAGCATGTGCCCTCACAACACAAGAGAATTTTCCCCTTTTTAATCACATAAACTCAAACGATTACATGCAGGGGCATATAGAAACAATTTCACTCTCTCTCCCAAAAGAATTCACATGCATCATGCCACGAACCATAGGCTTGCCTTTAGTGTATTACTCCACTAATATAAGGAAGTGTGATGTAATATCACGTAGGACATTAACGGGTTGTAATGTAAGCTACGGAACTAGTAAATATTGGGCTAGCCAATAATAGCCACTAGCATCCTTAAGCGCCTTTTCAATACATCCCATCAAACTCATGGGCATTGTTTCTTCCTTCATCCTCCCATTCTTGAAGTCTGTCTTTATTTTGACCCATCTCATTAAGCACACTTGACTCAATAATGAAGATTATTCATACACCTTCATTATATTTTATTTACAACAAGTGCACCTTCAACCTTTTCTTTCCTTTCATCACTCTGCTTTTCTTTTCTTTTCACCATTCTCACTCTTTGACACTTTGGGAACATTATTTTCTCTTCTTAAGCGCTTAAGAGTTTTGGATCAAAGTTACGGCTAATGAAAAGAAAGGGGTTAAGCTCGGTTTACACATTTTTGACAAAAGAAAAAAATTTATAGGCTAAAGGCTCAACGAGCTAACTAAGGTGTACAATCAAGGTGGGTACAATAATGAAAAAGAGAAACTTTCGGCTGAAAACAAAGAAATGCCTACATCCTTTCCTACAATACACGTCCTTCATTTCATTTCGTACACACACCAGGCAAGTTCTAGACATTTTATAATAGCATGGAATAAACAAAACCTCACCCCACACTTATTGCACATGCTCAATTCAAGACGTATTCACAGACACTTCAATCAGCTAATTACAAGAATTCAAACATTAAGCCTCAATCACACTGAATCGACTCTATGGCCTAGGTATCTCAACATATTTACAAAGTTGCATGCTTTCACACGAATCACCTTTGCATTTCAAATATCATGTACAACACGCAACCAGAATTCCGCAACCATAAAGTAACTACAGGTTTTGGGATGCAACCCACAGATGAAAACAACTGAAAAATAAATGAAAAAAAAATCTACTCCTAACGACTACATTTCCCTTAAGACAGTCGTCATCCATCCATCATAGGGAACGGTCACTAACTAAGACTTCAGTTCAATGGGACCATTCTCGGTAAAAGAACCGAAAACAAATGCTGAGAAACCCAAGAATTGGAAATATTTTTAAAAAATATCGATCATTTTGATAAAACAAAAATATGTACAAAATCAGCTAGCAACATTCAGCAGCACACAACAGCTTCACATCAATTACAATACAGAATAGAAACATCACAATCACAGGGTCACAAAATTTTTCCACAGGCACGACAACAGAACAGAAACATAAACAACAACACAACCAGCACCTAACTACTCCCACGCCACACTTATATCGAACACTGTCCCCAATGTTCACAAAAATTAACATAGCACAAAAAGTGAGTGGCGAAACTCCCTGATCAATCAAAATACTCCACTTCTTCATCAGGTGCTGCTGCCTCATCTCCCATGTCTGAATCACCCCCATCGTCATCATCGGACTCCACATCGGAGTCCTTACGACGTGTCTCCTCATCTGTGGGGACATCATCATCCATTGGCTCTACTAAAGCTGGCCCCACTCGGCATAGAGCCCTGGCATTTTTGCCAAAAGGGTAGTCTAGCTCGAGCTGCCACAGCTCCTCTTCTGTTGCCGGCCTCCCGCCTATTCGCAGCTGGAGCATCTGCATCCCGTACATGCGAGCCATGTACTGATCATCCCGAGTATGTCGCTAGGCTAGTGTAAGAACTGGCTCGTGGGTGGTGTCGGGTGCCTTAGTTTTAGTGACATCTAAGGCCCACCGCTCCATCTGCGGGATGTAGTCAAGAGCCTCTTCCTCAATATCCAGGCCACTCAGGAACGTGGTGAGTAGTCCACCAAATCCGTATCTGTGCCCTTGATGCAAACGGGCTCTCTTCATGGCAGAGATAATCACCGCCCCCACATTGATCTCCAGCCCTTTCATCAGGGCGTACACTAAGAATACACGATCCCGGGTTACATCCGTCATATGCACCCCCAGGATTAGGCAGGAACAAATAATATTCAGCCATATCCTGGCTTCCCTGTTCATCTATGAGTAAGGCAAGGTCTGATGGTAGCCCCTCTCCTTATGTCTGCTCCACCGAGCTGTTGATCGGGTTCCACACAAAGTGCGTCTGATGTCCGCATATGGTGGAGTGATATTCAGCTGTCGAAGCACATGGGCGTCTGTGTCCCGCACTCCTAGGATAACATTGAGGTGTTGGGGCTCAAAAGTGACTATTTGCCCCCTTATTTTGATGGTGTGACTTCTGAGAGTCGGGTTCCAGTTGGCGTAGAATTCCCGAATCAAGTGCAAGTTGCATTCCTTGGGCTCTTCAAAGATGAAGTTCAGCCCAGCTGCCTCGACCCTATGGACAATCCTGGAGAACTCTTGTGCCAATGGTTCCCTTGCTATGTGTTCCTCGGGGAAGTACTTGCTCTCCTTGTGCTTTGCGTACCATTTCTTCCCCTCCTCTGTCACCCACCTGGTTCCGTATTGACGGCGTTGGCCACGTGGAACCGCTGGTGCTGCTGGAACTGCTGTGCCCAATCTGATTCTTTTTCTTCCAGCGCCAAATGTTGATGCGCCTTTTCCCTTGTCTTGCCTGCTTGCCATTGTTCCTGTCAAACCAAACAGACAAGTTCAATGTTAAGCCAATTAAAATTAGTTTCTACTAAGGTTGGGTTAAGCTAGGCTACCCCACACTTAGTCCTTAGCAAAAATTACAACATTAAGGCAAGATCATACTTATTTACACAAACAAACAACAAAACATAACAAATATGCTTAGTGCCTTTGGAGAATTCGACGGTATATATTCCATGTACTACTCAGACTTCATACAGCTAACCACAATCCTTACCTATCGATAACATTTTATCCCATAGCACTTAGCAAGGAGAACAAAAGAAAATTTTAACTACATGATCCTATACAATTCACCCATTTCTTGCAATTTCCAATATTTCCTTAACCCGAGAATCCGTCGGTCTTTTAGCATAGTCACAGTTAGCACAACCGACTCTTCTCACCCAACATGTACAACCCAGCATGAATTTCACTAGTTCAACTCAATTTTTCCATTTCAAACTCAAAGTCAAGCCCTAGCTATGATTTTATCAAAAATTCGATTAAGCTATGTAATTATCGAGTTCAAGCAATCATAATGATACTCCAAACATCAATCAACAATAATTCAATTGAATGTAAGCTTAATTTCTACTTAGGGAAAGTTTTGCTCATATCACATGTTCAACATCGAAAAAATTCGACAAGAATTGAGATAGAGTTGAAGAACATACCTTGAATTCGAAGAAATGACGAAAACTTGATGAAATTATGGCCCTAAGTCCGTGTCACATTGAGGGGGGAGGGGTTTTCAGGGTGTTGGTCGCGGAGGGTATGAAAAATGAGGGGGAATCGGGGTTAAAAAGTGGGAATTTCGCGCGGGTCACCCGGCGACCCTGTGTGACCCGTCGCGATATACACCTCAACGTGTCACGGAGGGTAATGCGGAGCATGCCCTCCGTGACACTGAGCCATCGCGTAGGTGTTCTGGAATTTGTAAAAATTCCAGAATTACCTTCAATGTGTCACAGAGGGTAACGCGGAGGACCTCCTCCATGACACGGAGCCATCGCCATGGCTCACTGTTTTTCCACTTTTTATTATTTTTCATACCTCGGATTTTCCTTTGCGATTCCTTGCATGTTTACCCTCTATTCAACCTGAAATTCATCTTACGACAAGAAATTGGTTAGAATTATAGGTTTCACTCAAAATAAAAATAATAATAAAAATAAAAACTAAAAATTTTGTTGTTAATCAGAAAAAAAAGAAATCTATTCACGGTTTACAAAGAAAAGTTTCACGGGTTGCCTCCCGTGTAGTGCTTGGTTTACCGTCGCGGCTCGACGTCATTCAGCTCAGTCATTTGCTAGGGTGACGGATGTTTTCTCTCGACCACTGTCCTCACCCCAGTAGTGCTTACATCGCTCTGGTGGTTTTCCCAATAACTCTCGTGATTCAACTATCTGAGCATCATCAGCTCGATCAATCACGTTGATCACCGAGAGTTCCACGTACACAGTCAGGAGCTTGGTGGCCTTGTATACATCAAACACTTCCACCATGTCATGTGCTCGCATGGTTAGCTGCCCTGCAGCTACATCAATCAGTGCTTTCCCAGTCGCCAAGAAGGGACGTCCCAAAATAATTGGGACTTCCGCGTCTGGCTCAAAATCTAGCACGACGAAATCTACCGGGAAGATAAGGGAGCCCACTTGTACCAGCACATCCTCCACAATGCCATCAGGTCTGGCTAAGGACCGATCCACTAGTTGCAAGATCACTGTTGTTGGTCTAGGACTCCCTAGACCCAACTTCTTGAATACCGATGACGACATCAAATTAATGCTCGCTCCCAAATCACATAATCCGCGAGCTCGGATACTCTGACCAATTGTAATTTGTATAGTAAAGCTCCCAGGATCTTTGAGCTTTGTGGGCAATCGGTTTTCTATCCGGGAAGTTCACTCCTCTGTGAGAGCCACCATAGCATGCTCAGTCAACCGACTTTTGTTGGCCACGATGTCCTTAATGTACTTTGCATACTTCGGCACTCCCTGCAAAACATCAACAAAAGGTAAGTTACTATGTACTTGTTTCAGCACCTCCATGAATTTCTTGAAACATGCCTCCTCCTTGTGTTTCTTTCATCTTTGAGGGAACGGGGGTGGTGGTCTTTCTGATTCAGCTTCCTTTTTCTTCCCCCTCTCAACACTTTGCTCCCTCTCAACTTCTGCTGCTCCCGATTGTTGAGGTGGTCTTTCTGGTTCCACCTCTTTAAGATGCAAACCACTCCTTGTGGTCACTGCATTCACCTGCTTTGGGTTGGGATTCGTGTCGCTCGGAAGTCCTCCTCTAGGCCTGGTGTTTTGGGCTCCAGCAAATTGCCCAAATTGATATTCAAGTGCCTTAGTAGCTAACTGGTTGTTCTTCACCTCGGCTGCCAATTTCACATAGTCAGCCTGCAATTGAGCTTGGTTAGCTATCAAGGTCTAGAACATCTCCTCAATGCTGGGTGATGGTGGGGGAGGAGGTTCATTGTTGTTTCTATATTATGCCTGATAGTTCTGCTGCCCTCCTTGATTCCTCTGCGCCCCCTGACTCGAACTTTTCCCTTGATGGTTGTTGCTACCCCAAAAGAAATTCGGGTGATTCCTCCAGTTGGAATTGTAGCTGTTGCCATACTGTTGATGGTTGTTCCACTGTACATTTCCCACAAAGTTCACCGAGTCAGGATTTGCTACACAACACTCAGCTGAGTGCTTACTATTCCCGCACACTTCACACCAAATCTGCTGCACTACATTCACTGGGGCTTGAGTCTGGTTCATTGTCATGCTACTGAAGTGGGTGTTGAGTTGATTCTGTAAAGCAACTATCTATGCAGCAATAACTGTAAAACCATCCACTTCTAGAACTCCTGCTGCTTTCCTTGTTCCTCCTCTTGACGAATCAGCATTCCACTCCGGATTTCCCTGCGAAATATGATTTAACAAGGTATACAGCTCCTCATAAGTTTTCTCCAATGCTTGTCCCCCAACTGCTGAGTCTAGCAAGATTTTTGTGTGGGGTTCCAAGCCCTCTATAAAAGTGTGCACCAACACATCATTGGATTGATGATGATGTGGACAATCCCGCAACATGGACTTGAATCTCTCCCAAGCCTGATATAGATTCTCTCCCTCTCTCTGTTTAAAACTTAGAATTTGACTTCTAAGTCTTGCTGTTTTACCGGATGGAAAAAATCGTATCAAGAATTTCCTTGCAAGATCATCCCACGTAGTAATAGAATTAGGTGGCTCAGCTTTCAACCACTTCTTGGCTTCTCCCAGTAGTGAAAATGGGAACAATGTAAGCCTGACATAATCTGATGACACTCCAGCGGGGATGTAAGTATCACTTATCTCCAAAAAATTTTGGAGATGCTGCTATGGATCCTCATGAGGGAGACCTGTGAACTGCCCGCTAGTGTGCAGCAATTGCACCATGTTTTGTTTGAGCTCGAACCTCCCTCCTGGCTCAGGTTTGCAGATGCTAGATGTGACATTGTTAGCATGTGGGATTGCCACCTCGCGAACCGGCCTAGCTGCCATTTTCTCGGGCACTAACATTGCCCTTACTACTGGTGGATTCTGTTGTTGCTCCATGATTGTTTGTCTGAGCAACTGCATCTTTTTCTCTAGAGCTTCTCTCCGCTGACGATGAAATAGTCTTTCAGGCTCTAAATATGAGTCCACCAGCTCCTTGTCTCTTGCCAGTGTTCAACAGAGATTATATATGCGAAATACAGGCTAAGACCAAGTTGTCAACACTAAGAAAAAATATAGTAAATTTACACTTAAGAAAAATTCACCAATTGCCAGTCCCCGGCAACAGCGCCAAAAACTTGTTCGGGTCTGCTTTGGGGTATTTAACTACATGCAAGTGCACGTTGTTGAACAACTAGTAAAGTGGCTTAAGTAAGCCAAGTATCGATCCCACAGGGACTGGGATAAGGTAACAAACTACTTAAGTGTTACTATACTTACATTAAAAATGAAGACAACAGTGCAAAGAAGAGTTTGATATTTTGATTTCTAATTGTATGCTAAGTCTAAAACGAATATCTAATGTGAGTCTGAACAATGAATGTGAGCATGCTGAGGCTAAATGAACATGTATAGAAACTAATTATCGATACAATTTTTGGTTAATCTTTCCTCCGGTTGCTAGTCAAGAATTATTGCCAATGGATTAAAACTCTCGTATATAACCCAACTTAAGAATCATGAACCGTCCACCTACATTTCTGTGATTAAACGAAATTCATGTTCTAGCCATACAAAACCGATTCTTTAATTGACTAATATGACTTTCAGGTATATTTCTATCCTGAAGGTAAATCAATTCTCAATTTTTCCAAACTAAGAAAAGATCATATCCTATTGATTCACAACTTTCCAATTTCTTGCTCTCGAGAGTGAAACCAGACTTTTTAGATATACATTAACATTGGCCACACATTAATGCAGTAAGAACAAGAATCAATAGAACAACCATGGAAGAAAAGATGAAAAACCCAATTGATCAATAACTACATTTCAATACACTTGTTCTTAACCTCAGCAAGAAGAAGAATTAGCCACTCATTCGTGGATTAAACATCGTTAAATGAGTGTTAAACATACAATCAATTGAATTAAAGAAGAAGGAGATAGAGAAAAACCCCTGATAATTTTGTCCCCTCAACTGCCTGTAACACACATTCTTGCTCCACCAAGTCAGAATAATTAAAAATGAACCTAAGTGTTCTATTTATACTAGTGGGAATTTTTCCCGGAATAACAAGCAGTGTGTCACGGAGTGCATCGCGGAGCACTGCCTCCGTGACACGCCACTGACGCGGACCTTTACTGGAAATTGATTGTCCAGGCAATAAGGCCTAATGTGGCACGGCGTGCAACGCGGGGCTAGGCCAACGTGCCACGGCCCCAACACGCACCCTCACTGGATTTTGGCAAAAAAAATGCCTATCCAGGCAGAAGGCATCCACGATGGCAGCGTGACACGACTCCATCGCGGAGCCCCTTTAATTTGTGCCTTCAAATGTTTCTTCCCTTGCTAACATCCGAGTCCAACCCCAATCTCTCCCAACACGCATTTTAGATTCCCAAAATTATATTTCACCTGCAAAACAACGCTAATCATGTTGGTTAGTATAAATTCACATTTTATTTTCAATCACATGAGAATGTATAAACATTGATAGATAAACAAGGCTAAAGTGAAACATTTGAGTATCACTTGGGCATATAAATTTGCCCAAGATCACACCCCATCTCCCCCTTGGGAGACCTTTTGACTCCGCACTGCTTTCTTAAATTTCCTCAAAATCAGATCCTCATCTTGCCTAGATTTGACATCAACCACCAAGGATGACTTTGATCCATTCTGCACAACAACAACACCATCGGCTGAGTCGACTAACCTCACTCCCAACCTTGCAAGTCAATGAACATCTTTTGCTAGTTCTTTCTTTCCTTCCTCAACGTGGGACACACTCTCCATATAGAGTCTACTAAGTGCGTTCGCTACCACGTTAGCCTTTCTCGGGTGGTAAAGAACACTCATATCATAGTCTTTGAGTAGTTCTAACCACCTCCTTTACCGAAGATTTAGTCCTTCTGCGTGAACACATATTGTAGACACTTGTGATCCATAAATACATCCACGTGGACTCCATAAAAGTAATTCCGCCATATCTTTAATGCGAACACCACCACTGCCAACTCGCTGCCTACTCTAGATCACGGGTTGAGTAATTCTTCTCATGAACCTTTAACTGTCGGGAGGCATATGCTATTGCCTTTCCCCACTTCATAAATACACATCCGAGTCCGACTCTTGTAGCATCACAATACACAACAAAGCCATTCATTACCCTCGGGTAGGGTCAACACTGGTGCTGAAGTGAGTCAGGTCTTAAATTCCTGGAAGCTTTTCTCACAAGCCTCCGACCATTGGAACTTTACCTTTTTATGATTCAACCTAGTAAAAGGTCCTTCAATTGATGAAAACCTTCGATAGTGGCCTGCTAGGCCCAAGAAACTCTGAATTTCTGAAGGATTCACCAGTCTGGGCCAATTCTTTACCGCTTCAATTTTTTGAGAATATACCTTTATGCCCTCACTCGATACCACATGGCCTAAGAATGCCACGGAGTCCAACCAAAATTCACACTTGCTGAAATTTGCGTACAACTGACGATCCTTATGGGTCTGAAGCACTAATCTCAAGTGAGCGACATGCTCCTCCTCGCTCGGAGAGTATATAAGGACATCGATGAACATGTCTAGATATTGCTTGAATACCTTGTTCATCAAGTCCATAAAAGATGCAGGGGCGTTTGTTAGTCCAAAAGACATAACTACAAACTCATAATGGTCATACCGTGTCCTGAAGGCTGTCTTTGGGATATCACACTCCCGAACCCTGAGTTGATGATAATCAGACCTGAGATCTATCTTTGAGAAATATCTAGCACCCTGGAGCTGGTCAAACAAATCATCAATCCTAGGCAAGGGGTACCTGTTCTTGATGGTGACCTTGTTCAACTATCGATCATCAATACACATGCGAAGGGAACCATCCTTCTTTCGGACAAAGAGAACCGGTGCACCCCATGGAGACTTTCTCGGTCTAATGAAACCCTTATCCAACAAGTCCTTCAACTTCTCCGTTAACTCTTTTGGCTCGGATGGATCCATCCTGTATGGAGGAATAGAGATAGGATGCATGTCGGGTGAGAGATCAATGCCGAAATCAATTTCCTTCTCCGGAGAAACACCTGGCAAGTCATCGGGAAAATCCTCCGGATACTCACACACCATTGGAACTGACTGGATAGTCTGGGTCTCGAACTCAACATCATTAACAATAACTAGGTGATACATGCTACCCTTAGAAATAATTTTCCTAGCCTTAAGATATGAAATAAACCGATCGACTGGTACAACTGAATTTCCCTTCCACTCTAAGACTAGCTCACCTGGAAACTTGAACCTTACTGACCGGGTTCTACAATTAATCGAAGCATAACATGCAAACAACCAATCCATTCCCAAAATGGTGTCAAAGTCAATCATAGCCAACTCTACTAAGTCTGTGGAGGTAACCTTAAGCAACACGACGATGGGGCAACCTCTATACACCCGTCTAGCTACAAATGATTCATCGACTGGGTAGAGATTGAGAACGGTTCTGATAGAATTTCAAGGCTAACTCCAAAACTACTAGCAATATAAGGGGAAGTATCTCCTGGATCTAACAAGGCATAAGCATCAATATGGAAGACTTGCAACATACCAGTGACCACATCTGGTAACCTCTTGCTCCTAGCGGGGTACTAGAGCATAAAACCTATTTTGGCACTAACCGCCTACTGAACTAGTAGAGGCACCCTGCTGAGGGGGACGTGCTTCTGGAGTGGCAAAATTGGCTGATGGGCAATATCTGACTCTGCGTCCGAGTTTGCCACACCTGAAACAAGCATTCGCGGTGACTAGGCACCTCTTGGGAGAATCGTTGCCTCCCTTCGCACAAACTAGAAAAGTGCGCTCCACCTGCATGCTACCTTAAACCCTCGATACTGAAGCCTTGCTCCTCTGATCTCTCTAAACCTAGATGGCGTACTGGCCGATGATGGAACTAGAGCGATAGACCTGTGCTAGTACTGCTGATGTTGTCCACCCCCTGACCTGACCTGAGAAACCCCATGGCTGTTGGTCCTGGCCCTCTTGGCTTACCTCTGCCTCCAGTATACTGACTCCATATGTTGTACATGCAGTGCAATACGGGGAAAGTTAATATCCTAATTGTAATAGCCCAAAAGTGCATAGGAGTAGCCCCAAAAGTGAAAAGTTTAAAACTGCAAAAAAACCTGGAATTTTGCACCAGAAGGACTCATGGTACGAATCGAGGTGAGGTCCCACAAAACGTGACTCCAGTCATGATAGATTTCAGGAGCCTGGGGTCATACCACGAGTAATCCTACGAATCGTGATGTGTAGGTATGACTCATGGCTAGAAGTTTAGGTGAATTTTCTTAGTGGTGCTAGAGTGAGTCTTCACGAGTCATGGTACGACTCGTAGGTTGTAGCAACGAGTCGTGATGAGGACTTGTGGTTAAGTCATAATTGGTAAGGGTGGATGATACAATGACTGTCAGTATGTCCTGTAAAGGAGTACTATGAGTTGTGGTATGCGAATCGTTGATAGATTCAGAGGATTGAGAAGTGGTGACCACGAGAGGTGACCACGAATCGTTGCTTCGTGGTATGACTCGTGGTATGAGTTTTGGTCGGGGGCAGAGTAGTTTTCAGGGAAATTTCATTAAGGGAAATTTTGACTTTCCCATGCTTTGGGACCTTAAACTACATCGTTTTGTGTATTTTTCTGAGTGTGATAAGATGGGTTAAGTCCCTAATGCATACCAACTCTCATGCAAGATCTTTTAGAGAGGTTTTAGAGAGATTCAAGGTCTTCTTCTCCAAGTTCACATAAATTTCTTTGTGGGTATTCAAGGAACTTTGAAATCAGTCCATTTCCAGGTATGTAGGTTTTAGAATGGGTGAATCCTTCCACACCCATATCCAAATTTCGATTAAATCATGAATTCTCCTATTAAAGTTTTATGAAATTTTACCCAAATGCATGAAAATATTATTTCTCTTTATTAGTATGGTTTAATTGAGTTTTAATTATTGAATTATGAATGATGGGCACGTTTTATATTGTTTTCTTTAAAAATCATGTTTCAAGCTTTTTAAGTCTAAAATGCCCATTGATGATAGATCATGAAAGTTATGATTTACGATGAATATTCAATATTTTGTGTTTATTGATGATGGAAAAGCATGATTTCAAACTCCCATGTTTATGAGAATACTTTTGAAAGAATTGAGTATGTTAAAGTATGGGGCAATGCCGACATGTTGAAGAATGATTTACTATGTATGAAACGAATTACATGACTTATCGATTTATGATATTGGCCTATGAAAAGGGCCTTTGATTCTTGGCTCAGCATGTTTTAAATGGGATTAATGATGACAAATGTTATATTTTAGCCAATGAATCTTAATGCATGATGTTATTGATTTACGTATGAGCCTATATGCATGTTTTCTTTTGGGAGCCGTTTCTAGTACCGAGTAGCCCAGCGTTCAAAGGACTACGCCGGTGTCTCATAAACTTGTGCCACCATGGGTTTCTAATGATATATTGAATTGATAATGATCCCCTCAAATGTGATATCACGCCTAATGCACGACCCTCGCCTGGCAAGCCAAGGTTGGCTCTGCCCACTTGAGAGAAATAGTTGGGGCATCATGAAAGGCTCTACCATGATGGTGTCAGTTATGAAGAGTCCTCCCATTTTTCCACATGTCTTATGTATTGTTATGTTTATGTTATTGGATCAAGTTATGTCTTGATAAAGTTTACTTACGACTATGATCATGAATGCTTTATGAATTACTTGAAAGCCTTGAGCCTTATGTTTCCATACGAAGTTTATGATACAAGCATGATGTCCTTCTCCTATGTTAATTCATGAGTTTATTTTACTTTTAATGTCTGTTTTACTTACCTTGCTTACTAGGTAGATTCCACGTACTGACCACATACTTTTTGTGCTGTATCATTTCATGATATTGGATCCGAATCTCAGGCTCATCCTCATCTTTAGTCCATCTCAGCTCTCGCTCTCATATTACTGGTGAGTCCTCATGTTCCGAGGGTTGTTTGATAGACTCTTATGTTATCTTGTGTTCCAAAATTGGTTGGGTTGGTTGGGGATATTATATCATCAATCCATAGTATGTAGTAGAGGCTTTCAGACAGTATGTAGTACTCAACTTATGTGTATGTCTAGTGCTTTCAGATGTTATGCTATGGTTACATTTTCGCTATATTTTATACTAACTATTTCATTTTATTAAATGAGATTAGCTGTATGCATGTGCCATGGGTCGACTTGGGGTCTCTTAGGGTCCCTTGTCCCATGTCTACGATCTGGGGGTACGTTCAGGTCGTGACACCGATGAAGCATGGAGATCCTGCAATCCTTGTCCAAGTAATTCACCACCCCATGCAAAAAAGGGCTTAGCTGAGCCCTTTGATTCACTAACAATTCCGAAGCATACTTGGTGAACTCCAATAAGTACTCCTGATCAAACATGTTACTCTGCTTCAAATGAACAAACTCGGCCGCCTTAAGCTCCCTCATCTCCCAAGGGAAGAACCGATCCATAAATGTTGTGTGGAACTCCTCCCAACCTATCGGGCCTACACCCACTACCTTGGTATCTCTCCACTGCTTAAACCTTAAATGAGATACCCCATTTAGCTGATAGGAGGTCAAGTCAACACACTCCCCCTTGTTCACCCCCATAACCTGGGTGATCTTCAGAATCTCCTCAATGAAATCATATGGATCCTTATCCACCTTCGACCCCATGAACTCAGGAGGGCTCATCCTTAAGAAATCCCTCACCTTAGCTGCTGCCACATTCCCATTCTGAGGGTAATGCACCATTGTCTGATTTTGAACCTAGGTTGTCATGGCCTACGCTAGCATATGAATCGCTACCCTAAACTCAGTGTGGGCAGCTGGCTCTGGTACATGCTCCTCGTGAACGGGTGGGGCTGGCTGATGCTCACCATCATGGACACCCTTATGATCATTACCATTACCATTTCTTCTGGTGTTCACTCAGCGTGGGGGCATGATTCTGCAAAAGTGAGTAGCACGAATTAGACGAGTAAAGGACTTTCATCGCACGACATAGATCATGAAAGAATGGACCATTTCCTAAACTCCTCATAGCCTCTTCATCATAAGTTTGGCACGCTTCACACCCATGAAAAAGACTCTACTTAACACGACTTTCATACACCCTAGGAAACTTCAAACCTATGGCTCTGATACCAAGTTTTTCACGACCCGAACGTACTCCCGAAATGTAGACACATGACAAGGAGCACCGAGAGACCTCAAGTCAACCCATGGCATGAGCATACATCTAATTCAATCACATGAGCGGAAGACTTAGCATAAGGAAAACAGAATTATGACTTAATAAAGGAGAAATCTAGTACAAGATTCATACATAACGCCTAATTACAACATGTAGTCTAGAAAGCCTCTAATCATGAAAGACGGGTTGATGGGACAACTTCCCATCTAACCCAACAATTTTGAAACCGAAAGAAAATCATAGAGTCTGAACATATGGTCCTCGGAACATGAGGACTCACCAGCTATGCTGATAACAACCTCTGAAGCACTACAATGGCGAGTGAGCCGGAGAGTCGGGTCTTGTATCATGAAATGATTCAGCATAGAAAGTATGCGGTCAGTACGAGGAATGTACTGAGTATGAAAAGTAAGTAAAATGGACATTTAAAATGTATATATAAACTAATAAATGATAATAAGAGCAGGACATCATGCTCGTAATGTAAATCATCATAACATGTCATAAGGCCCAAGATTTTTAGAACATTCGTGATGTAAACATATTCATAATCATAAGGAAACAACTTTACTTAACATGACTTGAGCAAAAATACATAATCATAACATGCATAAATCATAAGGAACGGTGGAAGATTCTCTTAACCAACATACACCATATGAGCACACATGAAGCCTGACTTGTAACCCTAGTCGGGAGGGTGTCCGTACCTTGCCAAGGGTAGAACCATGAAAGTTTGACATCACCACGAAAAGGTCCATTTGGTCTAGGGACGGTCATGAAAGGGGTCCCAACATACCTACGGTGGCACGTAGTTTATGAAATCCATGGCTTAGCTTGAGCCCCGAACCTACTCGGTGTTCGATACTACTCCCAAAACATATATAGTGCTAGCCATGAAATGAGGCCCGTGATAATCATAAACATACTTTTACATACGTGAACTATCCATGAAATGAGGCCCGTGAGTCGGCCAAAAACATAGTTCATGATTCATACTTGTAAATCATGCATATAGCTTTGAATTCATAAAATTATGATGGGTAATAGATTAAATAAATAACTTAACTCATAATTCATACTGGGCTTGTAAATATCAATAATGGGTAGTAGATTATAAATCAATAAATCATGGGTCATGCATAATTAGGCTTGATTACATAAAAATTAAAATCGATAACATTATCATTAATTTAAATAATAAAAACTGATCAAAACCCACAGGATACTGATCTTGGGCAAATTTATATGCCCAAGTGATACTCAAATATGTAATTTTACCTTGTTTATCGATCGATATTTGTATATTCTCATGTGAATTGTAATAAAATGTAAATTTATACTAACCAACATGATTAGCGTTGTTTTGCAGGAAAAATATAAAGTTATGGAGCTAAGATGGATGTTGGGAGAGATCAGGATTGGACTCAGAAGCTAGCAAGGGAAAAAGCACAAGGAAGCACGAATTAAAGGGGCTCAATGATGGAGCCGTGTCACGCTGCCATCGCGGATGCATTCTGCCTGGATGGTGAAATTATGCCTAATTCCAGTGAAGGTGCGCGCTGGGGCCATGGCACATTGGCCTAGCCCTGCGTTGCACACCGTGCCACATTGGGCCTTAATACCTGGACAACCGGATTCCAGTGAAGGTCCGCATTGGTGGCGTGTCACGGAGGCAGTGCTCCACGATGCACTACGTGACACGTTGCTTGCTATTCCGGGAAAACTTCCCACTAGTATAAATAGAACACTTAGGTTCTTTTTTAATAATTCTGACTTGGTGGAGCAAGGACGTGGGTTACAGGCGGGATTGTCCTCATCATCACCAATCCAATGATGTGCTGGTGCATACTTTCATAGAGGGTTTGGAACCCACACAAAAATCTTGCTAGACTCAGCAGCTGGGGGACAAGCATTGGAGAAAACTTATGAGGAGCTGTATACCTTGTTAAATCATATTTCGCAGGGAAATCCGGAGTGGAATGCTGATTCGTCAAGAGGAGGAACAAGGAAAGCAGCAGGAGTCCTAGAAGTGGATGGTTTTACAACTATTGCTGCACAGATAGCTGCTTTACAAAATCAACTCAACACCCCCTTCAATAACATGAGCATGAACCAGACTCAAGCCCCAGTGAATGTAGTGCAGCAGATTTGGTGTGAAGTGAGCGGGAGTAGTAAACACTCAGCTGAGTGTTGTGGAGAAAATCCTGATTCCGTAAACTTTGTTGGAAAGGTACAGAAAAACAATCACCTACAGTATGGCAACAACTACAATTCCAACTGGAGGAATCACCCGAATTTCTCTTAGGGTAGCAATAACCATCAAGGACAAAGTTCGAGTCAGGGGGCGCAAAGAAATTAAGGAGGGTAGCAGAACTATTAGTCACAATACAGAAGCAACAATGCATCTCCTTCACCACCATCACCCAGCATCGAGGAAATGTTCAAGACAATGATAGCTAACCAAGCTCAATTGCAGGCCGACTACATGAAATTGGCAGCCGATGTAAAGAACAATCAGTTAGCTACAAAGGCGCTGGAGTACCAGTTTGGGCAATTTACAGGAGCACAAAACACCAGGCCTAGAGGAGGACTTCCGAGTGACACTGATCCCAACCCCAAGCAAGTGAATGCATTGACCACAAGGAGTGGTTTACAGCTTAAAGAGGTGGAACCAGAAAGACCACCTCAACAGTCGGGAGCAGCAGAAACTGAGAGGGAGCAAAGTGATGAGAGGGGGAAGAAAATAGATGCTGAACCAGAAAGACCACCACCCCCGTTCCCTCAACGATTAAAGCAACACATGGAGGAGGCGTGTTTCAAAAATTTCATGGAGGTGCTGAAACAGGTACACATTAACTTACCTTTTGTTGATGTTTTGCAGGGAGTGCCAAAGTAGTGCCGAAGTACGCAAAGTATATTAAGGACATCGTGGCGAACAAAAGCAGGTTGACTGAGTACGCTACGGTGGCTCTTACGGAGGAGTGCACTTCCCGGATACAAAACAGGTTGCCCACAAAGCTCAAGGACCCTGGGAGCTTTACAATACAAATTACAATTGGGCAGAGTATCCGAGCTCGCGGATTATGTGATTTGGGAGCGAGCATTAACTTGATGCCGTCATTGGTATTCAAAAAGTTGGGTCTAGGGAGTCCTAGACCAACAACAATGATCTTGCAACTAGCAGATCGTTCCTTGGCAAGACCTGATGGCATATTGGAGGACGTGCTGGTGCAAGTGGGCTCCCTCATCTTCCCGGTAGACTTCATTGTGCTGGACTTCGAGCCAGATGCGGAAGTCCCATTTATTTTGGGATGTCCTTTCTTGGAGACCGGGAAAGCGCTGATTGATGTAGCTGTAGGGCAGCTAACCATGCAAGCACACGATAAGGTGGAGGTGCTTGATGTGTACAAGGCCACGAAGCTCTCGGCCGTGTACGAGGAACTCTCGGTGATCAACGTGGTTGATCGAGCTGATGTTGTCCAGAGCGTTAAGTCATGGGAGTTGTTTGGGAAACCACCGGAGCGGTGTAAGCATTACTGGGGTGAGGATGGTGGTCGAGAGAAAACGTCCGTCACCCTAGAGGATGACTGAGCTTAATAACGTCGAGCTGCGACAGTAAACCAGGCGATGCACGGGAGGCAACCCGTGAAAATTTTTGTAATATTTTAATAGATTTCATAGAAAAAAGAAAAGAGAAAATAAATGAAAAAAAACATAATAATAAAAACAAAATTTGTATTTTATGTGAAACCTATAAATTCAAATCAATTTCTTGTTGTGAGATGAATTTCAGGTTGAACGGAAGATAAATGTGCAAAGTATCGCAAAGGAAAAATCGAGGTAAGAAAAATAATAAAAAGTGGCAAAACAGTGAGCCCACGTGATGGCTCCGTGTCACGGAGGAGGGCCTCCGCGTTACCCTACGTGACACGTTGAAGGTAATTCTGGAATTTTTACAAATTCCAGAACACCTGCGTGTCATGGAGGGCATGCTCCGCGTCACGGAGGGCCTGCTCCACGTTACCCTTCGTGACACGTTGAAGTGTATTTCGCAACGGGTCACACCGGGTCGCCGGGTGACCCGCGCGAAAACCCCCCCTTTTAACCCCGCTTTCCCTCATTTTTTCCCCATTCCTTACCTCCTCCTCAACAAACAACCCAAAATCCTCCCTTCCCCAACGTGACACGGACCTAGGAGCTAAATTTCTTCAACTTTTCTTCGATATCATCGAATTGAAGGTATGTTTGCTAACTTCATCTCATTTCTTATCTAATTTTCCGATTTTGAGCATAGGAAGTGAGGAAAACTTGCCCTATGTGTAAATTAAGCATGAATTCATGTAAATTATTGTTGATTGATGTTCATAGTATCGTTGTGATGATATGAACTCGATAAATACATGTGTGATTGAAATTCTTGCGAAATTGTAGCTAGGGTTAGAATTCAAAGATGAAGAAGTTAAAAATTGAGTTGAAATGTGAAATTCTTCTTAGTGTGTGCATGTTGAATGAAGTAAATGATGTCGTGCTTAACGTAAGACGATTACGGCGTGACGGATTTTCGGGTTAATGAAATTGTTTAAATTGCATAGAAATTGGGGGAATTGTATCGGTTTTGTCGATAGAAATGTTTGCTAAGTGCTATGTGATGAAATGTTATCGATGGTAATGTTGTGATTAGCTGTATGAAGTTTGAGTAGTACATAGAATTTATACCGTCGAATTCTCTGAATGCACTAGGCATATTTGTTATGTTTTGTTGTTTGTTTTTTTTAATTGGAAATAAGTATGATCTTTCCCTAATGTTGTGATTGTGGCTAAAGACTAAGTGTGGGGTAGCCTAGCTTAACCTAACCTTAGTCGAAGCTAATTTTAAGTGAATAACATTGGACCTGTCTGTTTGGTTTGACAGAAACAATGGCAAGCAGACAAGATAAAGGGAAGGGTGCATCAACATCAGGCGCCAGAAGGAAAAGAATTAGACTGGGAACAGCAGTCCCAGCAGCACCAGCGGTTCCACGCGGCCAACGCCGTCAATATGGAACCCGATGGGTGACAGAGGAGGGGAAGAAATGGTATGCAAAGCAAATGGAAAGCAAATACTTTCCCGAAGAACACATTGCTAGGGAACCGTTGGCACGGGAGTTTCCCAGGATTGTCCACAGGATTGAGGCAGGCGGGCTGAACTTCATCTTTGAAGATCCCAAGGAGTGCAACCTGCACCTGATTCGGGAATTCTACGCCAACTGGAACCCGACACTCAGAAGTCACACCATAAAATAAGGGGGCAGATAGTCACTTTTGAGACCCATCACCTTAATGCCATCTTAGGGGCGCGGGACACAGACGCCCATGTGCTTCGGCAGCTGAATATCACTCCATCATACGCGGACATCAGACGCACTTGTGTGGAGCTCGTCTACAGCACGTTGGAGCGGGCATAAGGAGAGGGGCTACCATCAGACATTGCCCTACTCACAGATGAACAGGGAAGCCAGGATATGGCTTAAGATTGTTTGTTCCTGCCTGATCCCGGGGGTGCATATGACAGGTGTCACCCGGGATCGTGTGTGCTTGGAAAATACACCCTGATGAAGGGGCTGGAGATCAACGTTGGGGCGGTGATTATTTCCGCCATGAAGAGAGCCCGTTTGCATCAAGGGCACAGGTACGGGTTTGGTAGCTTACTGACCACTTTTGTGAGAGGCCTGGATATTGAGGAGGAGGCCCTTTACTACATCCCGCAGATGGAGAGGCGGGCCTTAGATGTCACCAATACTAAGGCACCTGACACCACTCACGGGCCAGTTCTCATATTAGCCGAGCGACATGCTCGAGATGATCAGTATATCGCTCACATGTTCGGGATGCAGATGCTCCAGCTGCGCATAGGCGGGAGGCCGGCAATAGAAGATGAGCTATGGCAGCTCGAGCTAGACTACCCTTTTGGCGAAAATGCCAGGGCTCTATGCAGAGTGGGGCCAGCTTTTGTGGAGCCCACTGATGATGATGTCCCTACAGATGAGGAGACACGTCATGATGACTCTGATGTGGAGTCAGATGATGACGATGGGGGCGATTCAGACATGGGAGATGAGGCAGCGGCACCTGACGAAGAAGTGGAATACTTTGATTGATCAGGGAGTTTCACCACCTACTTTCGTACTATGCTAAATTTTGTGAACACTGGGGACAGTGTTCGATTTAAGTGTGGGGTGGGAGTAGTTAGGTGTTGGTTGCTGTTGTTATTAATGTATGTCTCTGTTCTGTTGTTGTGCTTGGATAAACTTGTGACCCTGTGATTTTTGTGTGTATGTCTGTATTGTAATTAAGGTGAACCTGTTGTGTGCTATTGAATGTTGTTAGCTGGTCTTGTACATATCTTTGTTTTATCGAAATGATCGATATTTTTAAAATTTTTGTGAAAATTTTAATTTTTGGGTTTCTCGGCGTTTGTTTTCGGTTCTTTTACCGAGAATAGTCCCATTGAACCGAAGTTGTAATTAGTGACCTTTCCCTATGATGGATAGATGAAGACCGTCTTAAGGGAAATGTAGTCGATAGGAGTAGTTCTTTTTAAATTTTTTTTCTTTTGTTGGTTGGTATCCCAAAACCTGTCGTTACTTTATGGTTGCGAAATTCTGGTTGCGTGTTGTACATGATATTTGAAATGCAAAGGTGATTCGTATGAAAGCATGCAACTTTGTAAATATGTTGAGATACCTAGGCCATAGAGTTCGATTCGGTGTGATTGAGGCTTAATGCTTGAATTCTTGTAATTAGCTGATTGAAGTGTCTGTGAATATGTCTTGAGTTAGCATGTGAAATGAGTGTATGGTGAGGTTTCGTTTCTTCCATGCTATTGTGAAGTGTCTAGAACTTGCCTGGTGTGTGTGCAAAACGAGATGAAGGATGTGTATTGCAGGAAAGGATGTAGGCATTTCTTTGCTTTAACCGAAAGTTTTTTTCATTATCGTACCTACCTTTAATGTACACTCTAGTTAGCCCATTGAGCCTTTAGCCTATTTCTTTCTTTTGTCAAAAAGGTGTAAATCGAGCTTAACCCCTTCTTTTCATTATCCGTGAATTTGATCAAAAACTCTTAAGCGCTCAAGAAAAAATTAATTTTCCCACAGTGCCAGGGAGTGAGAATTTTTAAAATAAAAGAAAAAGCAGAGTGATGAAAGGAAAGAAAAGGTCGAAGGTGCACTTGGTATAAATTAAATATATGTATAAATAATCTTTGTTATTAAGTCAAGTGTGCTTAAAGATATGGGGTCAAAAATAAAGACAAACTTCAAGAATGGGATGATGAAGGAAGAAACAATGTCCATAAGGTTGATGGGATGGATTGAAAAATCGCTTAGGGAGGCTAGTTGTTATTATTGGTTAGCACAGTATTTGCTAGTTCCGTAGCTTACATTACCAACTGTTAAGTCCTACGTGATCTTAGATCATGTGTCCTTATATTAATGGAGTAATACACTAAAGGCAAGCCTATGGTTCATGACATGATGCATGTGAATTCTATTGGGAGAGAGAGCAAAATCTTGTTTCTATGCCCCTATATGTAATGTTTTGAGTTCATGTGATTAAAAAGGGGAAAATTCCCTTATGTGGTGAGGGCACATGCTCGATGAAAGATTTAAAATTCGTGTCGGATATCTTGATCAGCTGATTTGCATGAGTTTGCCGATATCGAGAGTCGATTCTTGAGTCTAGGAGGTCTTAATGTGTTGAAGGTCGTTGTATTGATAAGACTATGCATGTTTTCTTAATGATTTGCTGTATTAAATAATCGGTACAACTATAGCTTGAATTGTTGAGCCAAAGTAGACAGGATGGAGTGTCAATTGCATGAGGTGTAAGATTATTGTTTAGGGACGAACAAGGGTTTAAGTGTGGGTTACGTGATCTTGGGCAAATTTATATGCCCAAGTGATACTCAAATGTGTCATTTTACCTTGTTTATCGATCGGTGTTTGTACATTCTCATGTGAATTGTAATAAAATGTGAATTTATACTAACCAACATGATTAGCGTTGTTTTGCAGGAAAAATATAAAGTTATGGAGCTAAGATGCATGTTGGGAGAGATCGGGATTGGACTCGGAAGCTAGCATGGGAAAAAGCACAAGGCACGAATTAAAGGGGCTCCGCGATGGAGCCGTGTTACGCTGCCATCGCGAATGCATTCTGCCTGGATGGTGAAATTATGCCTAATTCCAGTAAAGGTGCGCGTTGGGGCCGTGGCACATTGGCCTAGCCCCGCCTTGCATGCCGTGCCACGTTGGGACTTAATACCTGGACAACCAGATTCCAGTGAGGGTCCGCGTTGGTAGCGTGTCACGGAGGCAGTGCTCCGCGATGCACTCCATGACACGTTTCTTGTTATTCCGGGAAAAATTCCCACTAGTATAAATGGAACACTTAGGTTCATTTTTAATAATTCTGACTTGGTGGAGCAAGAACGTGGGTTACAGGCAGTTGATGGGATGAAAATCTCAGGGTTTTTCTCTATCTCCTTCTTCTTTATTTCAATTGCTTGTATGATTAACACTCATTTAATGATGTTTAATCCACAAATGGGTGGCTAAATTCCCTTCTTGGTGAGGTTAAGAACATTGTATTGAAATGTGATTATTGATAAATTGGTTTTTTATCTTTTCTTCCATGGTTGTTCTATTGATTGTTGTTCTTACTGCGTTAATGTGTGGCCAACATTAATGTATATCTAAAAAGTGCGATTTCACTCGAGAGAGAAAGAAATTGGAAAGTTGTGAATTGATAGGATATGATCTTTTCTTAGTTTGGGAAAATTGAGAATTGATTTACCTTCAGGATAGAGATATACCTGAAAATCGTATTACTAAATTAAGCAATCGGTTTTGTATGGCTAGAACATGAATTTCGTTTTATCACAGAAATGTAGGTGGAAGGTTCATGATTCTTAAGTTGGGTTAAATACGAGAGTTTTAATCCATAGGCAATAATTCTTGACTAGCAACCGGAGGACAGATTAATCAAATTGTATCAATAATTTAATTCTATACATGTTCATTCTAGCCTCAGCTTGCTCATACTTATAGTTCAGACTCAAATTATATATTCATTTTAGACTTAGTATAAAATTAGGAAACAAAATATCAACCTTTTCTTCACATTGTTGTCTGCAATTTTAGAGTTAAAGTTTATTGACACTTGAGTAGATAGTTACTTTAGTCCAGTCTCTGTGGGATCGATACTTGGCTTACTTGAGCCACTTTACTACTTGTTCGACCATATGCACTTGCGTGTAGTTATACCCAGTAGACCGAACAGATACAGTAAGATTCTATTATCATAAAACCCATTAACAAATCACTATACTTCTATATAAATCAACTTTAAAACCCCAAGAGTTTTTAGTAGAAATTTTAGTAACATCATAGAGGAGGGGCATGAGTGTGGAAGAAATCACCCATTGAGAACCTTACATACCTTCAACACAAGATTCTTAACCTCCCTTGAATTCCCAAGAAGAAATTGAAAGGAATTGGGGAAGAAAACCTTGAATCACCTTTTGATCACCCCTCTAAACTCATGCATGCATGAATGAAGACTTAGAAATAATTATCCCCTTAAAAACCCACCATTCATAAGCTAAAACAACGTAGTTTAGGGTCTTTTAGCATGAAAAAATTGAAAATTCCCTTAATGAATCTACCTTAAAAACTGGAGGGGTTGAACTAACAGACGGAACCAACGGGTCGTTAGAGCTAACGATGACCCGTTCTGTCTCTCGTGGTTCGCATTGTTGTAGCTTACTTTCGGAAATGACCAACGGACGGACCGGATGACTCGTCCTTTGAAACAATGATCCATTACATTGTCCGTTACTTGCTCATCACAAAATCTAAACCTGCTTACCAAAGGCCTCACCACGACTCGTGGTTTCTTCAAACGAGTCATGGACTCGGTCCGTCATCTACAATGGAAATTCTTGCACCAAAACAACGAATGGTAACAATGACTCGTTACAACCCCAAATGAGTCATTGGAAGGCCCGTTGTATGCCACCTGCTAAACCCAACCTCTTCCAATGCCTATTGACAATGGCTCATTGTTCCCGACAATGAGTCGTTGTGTCATCCGTTGTCTCCACTGCCACCCAGCCATCCCTAATCAACGACTGCATACAACGACTCCTGGTCTGATACCACAAGTCGTGACACGGCCCATCGTGATCTATCTTTCCCAGTTTCAGCAATTTTAACTTTTGGCTCCCAGGTCTACTCCTGACACTTTTCGGGTATTATAGACCAAGAATGTTTAAGAAATGTCACTGGTGTGCCCTCAGGCGGGGGTAAACACTCTCTTGAGAGGCCTCACATATGAATATATACCTACAATTGTATGTAGTTATGAGAACTAGGTCCTTGCAATCTCTGACCTACTCGATATTAGACACTACTCCCAAAAACATGCTTATGGCTCATAATCATCTTATCAAAAGATCACTTAAATCTATCTATTGGGAGTCTTGACCCCAAAATATCTCTTTAAAACTTATCTTGTTACCCTTGGTTAAGAATCATGGTGAAACATACTTGACTTTTACATGGGCTTGCCAGAATCATGAAATCATGCATACTTTGGGGTAAAATCATCATAACTTGAGAAATTCATGAGAGAATATAGTATAAAGAATGTGATCATAATCATAAAAATGGAGTGAATCATCATAGACTTAAATTCATAAAATATCCCAAGAGGTTTCATGAGAATCAGGTTTAACCCTAGAATTTCATCAAAACATTGTTGGAGACTTAAATGCACGAGATAGTCGTGAAATTGGCATGAGAGTGGATGAAATCCCCAATTCATGACCCCACATACCTTATATTTGGCCTCACAAAACTATCAACACCAAAAGCCACAATCCTCTTATAATGTTAATCTGCAATAATTTATGGATAGGAACTACAATCAATAGCTTAATGATGAAATCCAAGTAATAAAAGCATTTCATCGAACACTCGGAAGACATAGGAAATTCAAGCTTCTTATTAGTGGGGTATCCTAACACCTATATCTTTGTACAGCCCCTTAACAACAAGCATAAACATTCCAATTCAAACCAAAACAACCACATCCATCCTCAATACCAAAAAAGTCTCATAAACCCTAACCCTAGGTCATCACATGACCTCATGGATTTCCAGCATCGTCCCATGAGTCCTGACCTTAGAACATCCCTAAGGAGTAGAAAATAATACTCATATAAGGTTTTTGGAGAGTTACTTACCTTGGAGGAAGGAGAAGTGCCCAAGATTTTAAGTCTTGGAACTCAAAGATTCTTATTAACCTTGCTAGAGATAGGAAGATAATTTGGATGTTAGATTAATGAAGAAATTCATGGATTTATGCTATAATAGGGTGGAGAATTCTTACCTATCCTTAGGAGGGTTGAAGAGACCTTTTGGAACTGATAGGGTTGATCTAGATACGGAACAAAGCCAAAAAATCTTTAAGGCGACTTTGGAAAGCCCTGAAACCCCCATGTGACGCCCCAAGTGATAGGCCGTCAGTCCCCCGATGGACTGTCAACTTACCCATCACTTTGGGGTGGAATTTTGCAGCTTCTGGTTAAGGGTGACAGAGCTATCTTGACAGGCCATCACTCTTCCCGTCACACCTCAAAGTACTCCACTAAATTATTCATAATTTTTTACTCCAAACTCTAATTGACACAAGATCTGATGCATTGGAAAGAAGACTCAAAGTATAAAATTTGATGTGTTGAATCAACCAGAATCACTTCATAAATTAGGAGTTATAGATATTTTAAATTGACCCTTGTAAGAACTTATCCGAAAACTCAATCGGTAAGAAGGCTCTCAACTCAACTTTGTGCTAGAGGTTCCTTATGAGTTTAATATGTATCCAATGAACTTATCACACTTAATAATTTATCTTAACACCTATTTTATATAAAATTCATAAGGCTCAGGTCTATCCACATACCTAGAATAGTTACAGACTTAACTCGAAAGTTTGAGGCATTAAAATTTCTCAACCCACAAGTGTTGTGTCTAGTTTTAGGGACTTTTGGAGTGTTACATTATATCCCCCTGGAGAATTTATCCTGAAATGTAGATTAAACATACTAAAAGGACAGAGAAGGAACTGCAAACCCAAAACCAAATAACCATAGCTAAAAATTATCTAAATGACGTACTCCAGACTGAGATACATGACTGAACTGAATTCCTAAAATAGGCATGCAAGCTATGACATGAAAGGAACTGAGAGACATGAACTTGTCATGAAATTGAATAGAGTACGAAGGAGGAAACTGGTACCTTATGCTTGAACTGAACTGGAAGGGAAACGATGTGGGTATCTAGCCATCATATTTACTTTAGTTTCCCGCGTAGCTCCCTCAACTAGCTGATTCCTCAACAAAATCTTCACTGAAGTTACCTCCTTGTTCCTCAACTCTTGAACATGATGATCAAGGTTCTCAACTGGAACCTCTTCATGGGTAGGGTTGTCCTTCATACTAACATTCTCTACGTGAACAACTAGAGTTGGGTCCCTGATGCACTCTTTCGATGAGGACACATGGAAAACTATATGTACCAAAGCTAACTCTGCTGGTAACTCCAACTCATAGGCTACATTTTCAACATGCCTCAAAGTCTTGTAAGGACTAACATATTAGGGACTAAGTTTTCCTTTCTTGCCAAATCTCATAACTCCCTTCATGGGAGGCACTTTAAGAACACAAGCTCTCTCCCTCTCATATACGTATAAGATTTTTGATGACCCTGAGTTAGTTTCATCCTTTTTCTAATAAATAGTTTCATCCTTTTTTCCAATAAGTCAAACCTTCTCCATAGCCTCATGGACTAACTCTAGCCCTATCAATGTAGTCTCACCTACCTTGAACCAACCAATAGGTGATCTACACATCCACCTATAAAGTCCTTCAAACGGAGCCATCTAAATACTAAAATAGTAACTGTTATTGTAGGCAAACTCGATGAGAGGTAAATGATCATTTCAACTACTTTTGAAATCAATCACACAAGCTCTAAACATATCCTCTAATGTTTGAATGGTCCACTCGGCCTGACTATCTGTATATGGGTGAAAAGTTGTGCTAAGCTTCACCTATGCAGTAAGATCCTTCTGAAATGATCTCCAAAACTGAGAGGTGAACTGAGAATCCTCATTTGAGATGATACACAAAGGAACCCCATCCAGCTTGATCTGTAAGAAATATGCTAATTTGGTCAACCTGTCTACAATCACCCATATAGAGTCAACTGTCTGTGGGTACAAGGAAATCCTGTAATGAAGTTCATATTGATCTCTTCCCACTTCCAAGAAGGAATACTGATATGCTTTAGTATACCTCCCGGCCTCTAATGCTCAGCCTCCTCATCTATACTCCTCTCTAAGATCCTATTATACTAAAGTCTGAGTCCAACAACATACTTTCCACCACACTCAAGCCTAACTCAACTAGACATCTTGTAATCTAAAGTCATACCCCAAGAATATCACTTCTCTTTGTTCTGAAAGTCACCCAAGTTTGAGCTCTAATCAAGATGTCACTAGTCACTTGATACTATGGTCTACCTGTACATCATCACATTCTTCAAGCCTAACACTTATGACTATCCCATGGATCCTTCATAGCTGATGCTCTCCAAGAATTTCCCTACCACCTTGGCCTGACTAATAATTGTGCTTCATGAACTTTCCATATACTGAGCACCTAAGGAATGAAGAGAGAGTTATTCTGAACTTACACATTGTTATCATCATTTGTATCATGGGTGAACATGCATAGGTCTTAGAGTAATGAGTCCAAATGGGCATATGCATGATATGGCACAATCTTATAAACCATTAAGGTGAATCTTGCGGTCCGAGTTCATATGGTTGAGCATAATGTGATGCATGAGTTTACATACATGAGCATATTGTGAGATATGAGTTTACATACATGACGAGTTTCATGACACCACTGACGTTGCTTTTCTGTTGATCAAGAAATTTTTAGGGTGTTTCTTTCCATATTTCTTACAAACTGGATATGCAATCTCCCTCACCTTGGATCTGGATGGAACACTACCTATTGGTGGTGTTGGGGCTAATAAACTCTAACCGCACTGTAATTAGTGTCTACCACTTGCCCCTGCTAGGCAACCTCAAGGTTATTTATCTTGGCTCTCCTATTCCACTCTTCTTTTGTGTTGAACTCTCCATCCTCAATCGGACCGTGAAACTCAGACAGACTCTTTTTCATGAAGTCTCAAATACTAGTAGCTATCGTCTCTCTAGTAGGGTTCGTAGGTGTGATCTCTTACTGGTTAAGCAGAGTGAACATGTCCTGTACTAACACTCTAAAGGCAGCTCAAGCTCCGCATCCATAACCTGCCCATTAAGAGGGCCCACTAGAGTTTGTGGGACTGGCTAACTTCCATTGGCTCTTCGTGGGGGCATACTTCTGTAGATGCGTATAGCATGAGCTATGAGAATAGAAGAATTGAACTTCATAGCATAAGATAGAATTATATAAGAAGGAAAGTTTCCTAAAACGTCTCATAGCCTCTTCCTCACAAGTGTGGTGTGTTTCACACCCATGAAAAAGACTTGACTTAACGCGACTTTCAGACACTTTAGGACACACATAAACCTAATGCTCTAATACCAAGTTTGCCAGTTGAGCGTGGGCCCTGAATTAAGACAGGGGACGTAGAACCACGAATGGCTCCAAGCTAGCCCATGGCATAAACATAGCATGAATAAAAACATAACTAAAGAGGAAATGAATCATAAACATGGATAAGAGGAAGTCTAAATAATATAATTATGGACAAGAATGACACATCACAATGCTAAACAATCTAGTACATAACTATCTGAAAAGCCTCTAATCATATGATAAGCTGATGGGACAATACCTCCAACTAGCTCGCTATGTATTAAACTATAAGACATAGACATCAAACATAAAACTGATAAGTGTCCTCGGAAGATGAGGGTTCACCCAAATTGGTGCTAAACTAGATCGCTGTGGGAGAGAGACTAACATTAGGACTAAGATTAGTCACCCAAGCATCTATCATGAGAAGATATAGCATAGAGTATGCGGTCAGTACTTTGAATGTACTGAGTATGTAGAGTAAGTAAAAACATTCTAGTAAAATAGTATAAGAGATATCAAGAGTGTAAAATCATATAAAGCATGGGATCATGATGCTAAACAGAATATGTGGACTCAACGCTTTCTAAACTGTAACATAAAGCTAAATATGACTATTTTCATAAGTAAAACCTCTTAAAGAATTTTTTGAGCCAAAATACCATAACTCATAATATCATAATACATGAACATATTAATATATAGAAACAAGGAACAAAGGGAGATTCGTCATAACTGACACCATCATGATAAAGCTTACATGATGCCCCAACTATCTCACTCAAGTGGGCAGAGCTATCCTAATCCTCTGTAGGACCAAGAATGATTAAGGAGTGATATCACTGATGTGCCCTCGGGTGGGGGGAAAAACATTCTTGTGAGGCCCCAAAATATGAATATGTACCTACAGTGGCACATAATTATGAGACCTGGGTCCTTGGGATTTGTAGCCTACTTGGTGCTAGACACTACTCCCAAAAACATGCACATGGCTCATAATCATCTTATCAAAACATCACTTAAATATATTTCATGGGAGTCTTAACTCTAAAACATCTCTTTAAAACTTATGTTATAAGCCTTGACTAAAAATCATGCTGAAACATACTTGACTTTTACATAGCCTTGCCCAAATAATGACATCATGCATACTTTAGGGAAAAATCATCATGACTTAAGAATAACAAATTCATGAGAAAATCTAGTAGAAAGCATGTGTTCGTTATCATAAAACTTGGATTGAATCATAATAGACTTGAATTCATAAAAGATCCTAAGAGTTTTCATGAGAATCAGGTTTAACCCTAGAATTTCATCAAAACATGATTGGAGACTTGAATTTATGAGATAGACATGAAATTGGGCAGGAGGATTAATGGAATCCCTAATTCATGAACCCCATACCTTATCTTTGTCCTCATAACTATCCACATAATGCCACAATACTCTTATAACATCAATTTGTAACAATTTTATGGATAGGAACTATAATTAATAGCTTAAAAATGAAATCCAAGTCATGGAGGCGTTTTGTCGAAACCCGAAGGGCATAGGAAACTCAAGCCTCTTGTAAGTAGGGTGTCCTAACACCTACATCTTTCTAAAGCCCCTTAACAACAAGAATAACCATTATATGTCCAATCAAAACAACAACATCAATCCTCAAAACCAAAATAGTTCTATAAAACCTAACCTAGGTCATCACATGAATTCATGACTTCTTAGCACCGTCCCACGAGTCCTAACCATCGAACATCCCTAAGGAGTAGAAAGAAATACTCATGCAAGATTTTTGGTGAGTTACTTACTTTAGAGGAAGGAGGAGTGCTCAAGATTTCATGTCTTGGAACTCAAAGATTGTTCTTACCCTTGCTAGAGATAGGAAGATAATTTTGATGTTAGATTCATGAAGAAATTCATGGATTTATATTTTAATAGGTTGGGGAATGCTCAACTAGCCTTACGAAGGTTGTAGAGAGCTCTTGGAAGTGATAGGGTTGATCTGGATGCGGAACAATTCCTAAAAAATTGATTAAGGCGACTTTTAAAAGCCTTGAAACCTCCATGTGACGCCTCAAGTGATGGGCCGTCAATCCCCCAAAGGACTGTCAACTTGTCCATCACTTTGGGGTCGCATTTCGCAACTTCTTGTTAAGGGTGACGGAGCTATCTTGATGGACCGTCAGGTGCTTGACGGGCCATCACTCTTCTCATCACACCTGACAGTGTTCCACTAAATTTCTAATAACTTTTACTCTGAACACCGATTGATGCAAGGCCAGATGTGTTGGAAAGAAGACTCAAAGGGCTACAATATGATATGTTGAATCACCCAGAATAATTTGTAATTTTAGGAGTTATGTTCATTTGAATTTGACCCTTGTAAGAACTTATATGAAAACTCAATTGGTAAGAAGGCTCTTAATTAAACTTTGTGCTAGAGGTTCCTTATGACTTCAACTTATATCCAATGCACTTATCACACTTAAGAAATGATCTTAGCACCTTGTTACCATAAAATTCATCAAGATCGAGTCTATCCAAATACCTAAGATAGTTTCAAACTTAGCCCGAAACTCCAAGGCGTTAAAATATCTCAACCCACGATTCTTGTGTCTAGTCTTATGGACTTTATGGGTGTTATATTTATGAATCCTCTATCAAAATAAAAGAATATAAAGTGGTGGTACACTTGAACTTTTAAAGTGATGTTAAGGTGTAACAACCGACATGTCGTAGTGAGAGGAACAAACTTATGTTTTCTCAAAAAAAGGCAAAAATCTGAGGAGAATTGATGTGAAGTAAGCTAAGTGTTAAAGTATGGATATTGGGAGAGCTACTGGTTTTATGGGACCTCTGCAATGGTAGATTTCCTATTATAACAAGACAGTGGTGATGGTTGGAGTTGCACCATAGTGGATCAAGGAATTAACCGTTGGATTCGTTATAGCAGTTCCTTGACCGCTATAACGGGTCTGCTGCACTGGACAACGGGAATCAGAAAGTGGGTTTAAGTGGAATTTTTGGGTTTACACCCCATTATTTCCAAAGCACAAAGTTGAAGGTCTGCATGTGATTTCTCCCCCCAGAGTTGTTGAATGTCTTCTCCAAGGTAAGTCTCTACTAAATTCTTTTTCCCATTCAATTTTTGAACACCGTAGAATAGTAGGGTGGCTTTTAATAGTGTTTCATAAGGGTAAGAAATCCTAGGTTTATAGACTAGGGCTGGATCATAGGGAGTTAATAGGGGTGGTTTGATTAGATGTTTGAGGAGTATTGATCATTCCCTGAGGTTTACTTGCTTGAGAATGTGGGTTACGCAGAAATTGGGAGCAAGAACTAGGTGAAATTGGCGTTTTACTTTTGAAAGTGCCCTGAATAGAAGGGTTTGAAATTCTAAGACACTTACTCGAAGAGTAAATAACGAAATTACTCTATATAGTTCTTGTAGATTTCAAACTTTTTGAGGTGTTGAGAAAGGGCAAGGCTCCTGTGGAGTAGTTGACTTTCGTATCTAAAAATTGAGGAAGGTTATGGTTTTAGGGAAATAGACCCTATTTAATGATATATATATTTTGTGCAATGATGATATGTGATTAGTCTGTGGACATTACTTGTGATGAAGCTTTACTTTTTAATGAAATGTAGAAGTAATATGTTTATGATGTGGTTTGTGAACTGCTAATAAATTGTGTTGAACGATTAAGTGAAGTTCCTTTGCATTTCTATTAAGATGTTTAATGGTTTGTATTTATGCAATTGAGGGAGTAAATTGTAAACTCCTAAGTGTTTAAGGAATTCACCATGTATATTCAATTGAATGATAATGGTTAAGGATAGTAATAATATACTAAGATGAAAGGCCCAGGCCCGTGCCCGAGTGGAGAATTCGACGAGGAATATTGGTTGAGTGGCTCGCATCCGAGGGCAACACTCAGATGAGCATATGAGTGGGAGCGGGTGCCACGCTGGTATAGTACATGAATTTCTAGAGTCCTCTGCAGGACATGAATGGAATGGATGAAATAAAACCCTCTACCATATGTATACACTAATATTAATGACATAGTGTTTATGGTGATATGGCGGAGGCGTGCACATGACATGTCACCATTTGTTCTATTTTATAATGTGTGTGTAATTTGTGAAAGTCTTGGAATGATTATGTGCTCTGTGGTTGACTGGAATTGGTGATCCTATATTTGTAACTTGAATGAGGAAAATGGAAAATATCCAAGTGTGATACGGAATAATGATTATTCATGTTTAGTTGATCCTTTTTATGATGAAATGCTCCAAACTGCATCTTATGATGAGTTGTTAATAATTTAGGTCAAAATATAAAATGTGCGAACTGCTAAAATTTTGAACTGATGAAGGTGCTGCTGAGTTGAGCTACTGCCTCGAACAGTACCGCTGCAGCTGAACTTATTCTGCTATGGTGAGGCCGCTGTAGCGGCCAAGTGACTGCTGCAGCCAAAGGCCCAATCTAGTGAGCAGGCCAGTTATCACCTGCGCAGAGCTATGTACTTGAAATGTTACTATACTTATTTATGATGTTTGGACTAGTTTTATACTATTGCTGCCATTCTTATATGTTATTATCTAAGGTTGACTGATGATGCCTGCAAATACCATGTTTTCTACTGACCCTACTCCTGAACTTCTTTTTTGAGTGCAAAATATGATATAGGAAGCTCCTCTAGTCCGCACCTTTAAATAGTAGCAGGTTCTTGAAAGTTGAGCGAGCTTGATGGCGGGAAGTCCCACTCCTTCAATAAAGATGTCTCTCTTTCAGACATTTCAGCATTTCTTTTTGTTTAGTTTAAATATTCCTATCTTGTAGTTAGACGTTGAAGTGAAATGACTTTCAGATCTTGGGAAGATTTGGTTGTTTTTGTTTAGTTGGGTATTACAATTTTCTCATACTAAATTTCATTTCATTTTATCGCAAGTGTTATTTCCTTTTGAATGGCTGATGATGGGGTAGTTGTTGGAAATCGTTGATTCGCCCACCAGGGGGTTGGTGTGGATACCAATCATTGCCATTCATGCCGTGAAAAAGTTGGTATCAGAGCCCTAGATTGATCGATCTCAATGCATTAAGATGGGTTCAGTAGAGTCTCGTGGATCGGTGCGGAGATGTCCTTAACTTATCTTTGAGAGGCTGTAGGACTTTAGGAAATCTACCTTCTTCTTTACTTTCATGCGATTATTTGGTTCCAATTTGTATCTGGTGATCCAAATTAGTATCTAACAACTCTTATTTCTTTCTCCCAGAGATGGTGAGAACACGTGCCAACGGAGCTAGAGACGCAACACCAGAGCCAACAGGTGCAACAACAGTAGCAGTCCACGGCAGAGGAAGGGGCTGGAGGCGCGGGCGAAGGCTTGCTGTAGCCAAGGGAGGGGCTCACGCTCCTGCTTCGATAAGGGAGAGGTCGGCATCTCTGAGGCAGTCATGTTACCCAAGCCAGTGGTTGGGCCCCTGATGATAGGGATGGAGCATGGTTTGTTCTGGAGGTTCACCATGATGAAGACTTCCACTTTTTATGGGATCGAGGCGAAGGACGTCTATGAGATTATTATAAACTGCTAGAAGAGGATCCATGACATAGGGGCGGTTGGGAAGTACGGTGTAGAGTTTGTGACCTTCCAGTTAATGGGTGATGGAAAGCTCTAGTTGAGGGATTTCATAGAGTGTAGACTAGCAAGGTCACACTGTTGACTTAGACCTAGTTCCACTTAATATTTATAGAGAAATATGTACCTTGTACCCATAGAGATAAGAGACAGGATAAGTTCACCATGATCTAGTGGGAAAGCTCTTCTGTTGCAGCCTTTGAGACCCAATTCCATTTACTATCTAGGTATGCTTTACCCTACTGCCACAGAGGAACAGAGGATCAGGCGATTTGTTAAGGGCCTAAATGTGGGTCTCCAGTTATCAGCTCTCCATATGGTTTCCTCAGGTAAAATTTTCCATGAGGTGGTCGAATATGTGAAAAATAAAGAGGGGCTGAAATAGGATGGGTATGCAAAGAATGCCGAGAAGAAGGCTCGGAGGATAGGTTCCTACAGTGGCCCTGTTGCTAGAGCTCTTGTACTGTAGGGTTTCTCTGAGCATCCTATTCAGTAAGCTATATAGGTACAGTCAGGGGTACTCAGCTTGTTCGCTCAGACTTCGGGGCATGTCCTTTTCTGCTATTTCGGCTAAAATGCTAGTGATTGAGAAGGTATGCCATGAGTGTGGGGAGTATGACCACATTACTCGATGGTGTACCAAGTTCAGCTAGGGTGGATAGATCATTCCGCACCCAACTCCTTGAGCTTTGGGCCATGTCGAAAGAGGTAGTGCGTTCAGCTGAGATTGTTCACAGCTTAGGTGAGGTAGTCAGCCAACCATCTCATATAGTGCTCATCCGGGTAGAGGAGGTGCCCAAGTGGGTAGGGGTGGCACCTAGTTAGGTAAAGAGGCGGCATAGCCCAACTGGGGCGGTCCACAGGAAGGTAACCAGACCCACTTTTATGCTTTTCCTAGTAGGCCCAAGGAAGAGGATTCAGACGCTTTTATTACATGTACAATCTTTGTGTATGAGAAAATGGCTATTCTGTTGTTTGATCCGGGTTCTACATTTTCCTCTATGTCTGCTTATTTTTCATTGGGTTTGGATCTTGTTTATGATGTGCGTGATAGTCCTATCTATGTGTCTACACCTATTGGGGATTCTGTGGTGGTGGATAGGGTTGTTCGTGATTGTATTGTTGATTTCATGGGGTTGGACACTCTAGTAAACTTAGTGATCTTGGACATGGTAGATTTTGATGTGATTCTGGAATGAGCTAGCTATTCCTTAACCATGCTATTCTAGATTGCCATGCTAAGACCGTCACTATATCGGGCCCCAGGATTATCCAGGTTGGAGTTGAAAGGGAATTATAGCCCTGTCCTATGAAACTTATCTCTTATATTCGTGCTCGTAAGTTGATAGAGCGGGGTTGTTTGATGTATCTAGCACATATTCAGGATACTAGTTTTGAGGGTCCTTCCATAGAGTCAGTCTTAGTAGTTTGTGACTTTTTAGAGGTGTTCCCTGCAGATTTGCTTAGCATGCCGCCAGACTGACATATTGATTTATGTATAGACTTAGAGCAAGGGATTTGACCCATTTCTATTCCTCCATACTAAATGGCTCCTACTGAGTTGAGACAACTCAAGGAACTATTACAAGAGTTGCCTAGTAAAGGGTTTATGAGGCCGAGTGTCTCTCCATAGGGCACTCTGGTCTTGTTTGTGAAAAAGAAGGATGGTAGCATGTGGATGTGCATTGACTACCATCAGTTGAACTAGGTAACTATTCGAAACAAGTACCCTCTTCCTCGAATAGATGATTTTTTTGATCAGTTATAGTGAGCGACTATGTTTTCTAAATTTGACTTGAGGCTGGGGTATCACCAACTAAAGATTTGGGCTAAGGATGTTCCCAAAAATGCCTTCTAGACTAGGTATGGGCATTACAAGTTTCTGGTCATGTCGTTTGGACTCACTGTGCTCCTATTTCATTCATGTGCCTGATGAATGGTATCTTTAAACCTTACTTAGACACCTTTTTGATTTTATTCATTGATGATATCATCGTTATTCTAAGACCAATCAGGAGCATGAGAATCATCTGAGAATAATGTTGGGGTTGCTGAAGGAGAAACAACTGTATGCCAAATTCTTTAAGTGTGAGTTTTGTTTTGAGTCGGTGTCTTATCTAGGGTGTTTGGTCTCCAAGGAGGGAATCAAAGTGGATCCACAAAAGGTGGAGGTGGTCAGAAACAAGGCTAGGCCTACTACTGTGACTGAAATTCAATGTTTCGTAGGATTGGCTAGTTACTATCGTCAGTTTGTGAAGGGTTTTGTATCCATTGCTTCAATGTCGACAAAGTTGACCAAGAAGGATGTACCTTTCCAATGGTCTAAGGAGTGTGAATAAAGTTTTTAGAAGCTCAAGACACTATTAACCACAACGCCTATCCTGGCATTACACGTGGAAGTTGAAGATTTCATTATTTATTGTGATGCCTTATGGTCTGGGTTAGGTGCTGTATTAATGCAGGAAGGACAGATCATTGCTTGTTCTTCCAAGCAGTTGAAGGTGCATGAATAAAATTACCCCACGCATGACTTGGAGCTAGCAGCAGTGGTAATCACCCTGAAAATATGGAGGGACTACTTGTATAGGGCTCGTTGTGAGGTATTCATAGACCATCGCAGCCTACAATATGTGTTTTCCCCTAAGGATCTTAATTTGAGGCAGAGGAGGTGGATGGAGAAACACAAGGACTATGACATCACTATCTTGTACCACCTAAGGAAGGCTAATGTAGTGGCAGATGCATTGAGCCAAAAGGCAGTGATATGGGCAGTTTAGCTTGTCTGGAAGATACTCAGTGACCGATGACTAGAGAAGTTCAAACCCTGGCAAATAGTTTGGTGAGGCTATGTTTGAAAGAAATAGGTGGGATACTAGCTAGCATGGAGGCTAAGTCATCTCTATTGGAGGAAATAAAGGCAAGACAGTTTGAAGATCATACATACATCCATACACAGAAAAGAAACTTGGGCACAGGAACTGAACATGAAAACTAAATAGAGTTTTAGGTCAAAACTGATACCTCAAGCTGGAAGTGAGCCGGTAGAGAATAAGTGTGGGTATTTAGCCATCATATCCACTTCGGCTTCCCACGTAGCTCTCTCAACATGCTGATCCTCCATAATATTTTAACTGAAGCTACTTCATTATTTCTTAGCGGTCGAACCTGACGATCTAGTATTTCCATTGGAACCTCCTTATAACTAAGGCTATCTTTCACACCAACACTGTCCATCGAGACAACTAGAGCTGGGTCACCCAAACACTTCTTTAAGAGAGACACATGGAAAACAAGATGCATAGAAGCTAATTCTGAGAGCAACTCCAATTCGTATCCCACCTTGCCAACCCGATTTACAATCTGGTAAGGACTAACATAACGAGGGTTAAGTTTTCCTTTCTTTCCAAACTGCATCACCCCCTTCATGGGAGATACCTTCAGAAACACCCAATCACCCACCTCAAATTCTAATTCCCTCCTTCTCACATCGACATAGGATTTTGGCGACTTTGTGTTGTTTTCAACCTGTCCCATATGAGTTGAACCTTCTCCAGAGCCTTATGGATCGAATCTTGTCCTATCATTGTTGCTTCGCCAACGTTGAACTAACCAATGGGCGATCTACATCTCCGCCCATAGAGGGCCTCAAAGGGAGCCATCTGGATACTAGAATGGTAGTTGTTATTGTAAGAAAACTCGATAAGAGGCAAATGATCATCCCAACTGCCCTTGAAGTCAATGACGCATACTCTCAACATGTCTTTGAGAGTCTGAATTGTCCTTTCTGCTTGACCATCCATTTGTGGGTGAAATGCCGTGTTGAGCTTAACTTGAGTACCTACTCCTTTTTGAAACGACTTCAAAAATTAAGAGGGAAATTAGGTACCTCTGCCTGATATAATGGACAGGGGAACTCCATGCAATCAAACAAGCTCTCGAATATATATTTTGGCATAATCCTCCACTGAATCCATGGTTTTGACCAGTAGAAAATGAGCGGCCTTGGTCAACCTGGCTACCACAACTCAAATGGAGTCATATTGTTGACAAGTGTGAGGCAACCCTATAATGAAGTCCATATTAATTTCTTCCCACTTCCAAGTAGGATTACTGATATCCTGAAGCACGCCTCCCAGTCTCTAATACTCAACCTGTACTTGTTGATAGTTTGGACACTTAGCTACGAATTCTACAATATCCTTCTTCATGTCATTCCACTAATAAACTTCTCATAAGTCACGGTACATCTTGGTGGCACCTAGATGGATTGAATACGTGGATCCATGAGCCTCGTGCAACATCTGTCTCCTCAAATCATCCATGTCTGGAACACATAAGTGACCTTGGTATCAGAGCACACCATCTCCCCCTTTGGAGAAGACCTCCACCATCTGATTCTTAACGTCTTCCTTTAACTTTACCAAAATCGGGCCCTCGTCTTTCTTAGATTTTACATCGGTCACCAAGGATGATTCTGATCCATCCTAAACAATAATATCACCGTCGGTTGAGTCAACCAACCTAACTCCCAACCTTGTGAGTCGATGCACATCCTTCACTAGCTCTTTTTTCCCCTCATCCACATGAGACACACTCTCCATGGGGAGTCTGCAAAGTGTGTCTGCTACTACATTCACCTTACCTGGATGATAAAGCATACTCAAATCATAGTCCTTGAGTAGCTCCAACCACCTCCTTTGTGAAAGATTGAGATCTTTCTGCATGGTCACATATTGTATACTCTTTGGGTCTGCAAACACATCCATGTGGACCCCGTATAAATAATGTCGCCATATCTTCAAGGTGCATACCACCGCGGCCAATTCAAGATCATGGGTTGGGTAATTCTTTTCATGAACTTTCTGTTGTCTAAAGGCATATCTGTAATGTTTCCGTGCTGCATCGACACACACCCAAGTCCGATCCTTGAAGCATCACAATACACCACGAAACCATTGCTACCCTCCGATAGAGTTAACACTAGTGCTGAAGTAAGTCGAGCCTTCAACTCTTGGAAGATCTTCTCACAAGCCTCCAATCATTGGAATTTCACCTTCTTCTGCGTCAATTTGGTCAAAGGTGCTGCAATCAATGAGAAACCTTCCGCGAATCTTTGATAGTAGCCTGCCAAACCCAAGAAACTCCGAATATCTTAATGATTCACCGGTCTAGGCTAATTTTTCACCCCTTCTATTTTCTATGAGTCCACCTTTATCCCCTCAGTTTATACCACATGGCCTAAAAACGCCACTGAGTTCAACCAAAACTCGCACTTGCAGAATTTATCATCTAATTAGCGCTCCTTGAGAGTATGTAACACCACTCTCAAATGGCGGCATGCTCCTCCTCGCTCTGAGAGTATATCAAGATGTCGTTAATAAACACAATCATGAACATATCCAAGTATGGCTTGAACACCCTATTCATCAGGTCCATAAAAGCTGCAGGAGCATTCGTTAGTCCAAAAGTCATAACTACAAACTCATAATAACTATACCGCGTCCTAAAGGCTCGAAATATCACACTCCCAAACTCTGGGCTGATGGTACCCAAATCTAAGATCTATCTTTATGAAGCACATGACACCCTAAAGCTGGTCAAATAAATCATCAATCCTGGGTAGAAGATACATGTTCTTGACGGTGACTTTGTTATATTGTCGATAATCAATACACATGCAAAGAGAACTATCTTTCTTTCAGACAAAGAGAACTGGTGCACCTCAAGGAGACTTGCTTGGTCTAATGAAACCCTTATCTAACAGGTCCTTCAATTGCTCTTTCAACTCCTTTAGCTTGGCTAGAGCCATTCTATAGGGAGGAATAGATATAGGCTGTTTATCAGGAAGAAGGTCAATACCAAAATCAATCTCCCGCTCGGGAGGAATTCACAGAGATCATCAAGTGTTATGCCCCGGAAGCCTAAAGATCAGAATCGGGAGTTGAAATAGAGAAAAACCTAAAATCTGGCACCATACACAGAACGAGTCATGAGGAGACCCGTGAGAGGAGCCCACAAGTCGTGATGTGACTAGTGGGGAGGCCTAGGGAATGAAATTGAAACTTGAGAAGTGAGACCCCACGGGCATGACCACGACTCGTTGTAAGGCCCCACAAGTCGTTAGGTCATTTGAGGGGTGGGTGAGCATGAAAAGAGAGGAAGGGAGGCAGAGCACTCGATGGAAGGACCCCATGAGTCGTGGTCAGTCCCCATGATTCGTGGGGTGAGTCATGATCAAGCAGGGAATGATTTTGTTGAACTAAGGCAGTGCACTTCACGGATGGTGACAACGAGTCATGGTCAGAAGGCGACGAGTCGTTAGGTATTTCATTATGAGCCTTGGAGACTTATTGAGCAGTTTACTTCATGGATGACTCCATGAATCGTGATCCTTGACGACAAATTGTTAGGTCCCTTGTTGGGACCTCCTGACAGTTATTTTCTGCAAGTTTAGTAAGGGCTTTTCTGTAGTTCCTAAGCTTCTAAGGCCTAAACTACGTCGTTTTAAGTTATGAATAGTGAATTTTAAAGAGGTTAAGTTTATTTTAGGCCTTATTCCTTCATGCATGCAAGATAGAAGACTAGAGAGGGTGATCTAGCCTAGCATTCTTCAATTTCTTCTCGGGATACTAAAGAAGTGTAAGAAGCTACCAACAGGTATGTAGGGTTATGAATGGGTGATTTCATTCACACCCATGCCCAATCCCTCTCTAAATCATGAATGTTCTATGTCTAATCTATGGGGTTTTAATCCAATGCATGGAGTTCCTAATTCTTTACATGGGTATGATTTAATTGTGTTTCTACCATTGAATTATGAAGCATGGGCGAGTTTTATAATGTTTTCAATTAAAACATGTTTCTAGCTTTATGAACTAAAAATCCCATTGATAAAAAATCATGAAAGATGAGTTTCGTGATGAATGTATGATGACGATGAGATATTATGATGACAAATATGTTTTCAAGCTACCTATATTCATAATCATGTTTTCGATATTATGATGAATGCCCACATGTTTAAGTATGATTGATGACTTCTCGAATTAAGCTTACCACATTGTTTTTGGGCAAAGACTCCCACTTATATTTTCAGCTTGTAGTATGTTTTGAGTTAAAGTTTTCCATATGTATAGCTTACCACAAGGTTTTGGAGCGACGACTTCCAATTATCTCTCAGCTTGTGGCATGGTTTGAGTTAAATCTTCTCATATGCATGATTTCGCATTGAGATGTATTTGATTTATGAGCTTCGTCAATAGATGATGTTGAGCTTTATTGAAAAATGTGCAGAGCATATGTATATTTTTAGGTGTAGTGTTTAGCACCGAGTAGGCTAAGGGCCGATCACGTTATGCCTACTACACGCCAACGTAGGATTATACTTATATATTATTTTGGGTCCTCCCTTGTAAGCTATCCCCGGCCCCATTGTCCCATGAGATTGATATCAATATCATGGTATCATCCCTGGCCCTAGCAAGGCTTTGGATAGCTCTACCCACTTGATTGTATTTGTTGGGACCATGTAAGCTCTATCGTGGTATGTCTGTTAAAAGAAGAGTCTCTCATTGTTCCTCATGATTTCAGTTATGCATGTTCATTAATCATGAGATTTACATGTGTAGGCATTCTCTAATGCAGGTTTGACTCAATGATCAACTTTACTTATAAATATCAGATTTCAGCTTTGAGTCAATCGATTATGTTATGATATGTTATGATGATATGTTATATTATGATGATATCATGATTTCTAAAAGAAAGCATGCAAGACCTATGCTCATATTCTTGATGTTTATGTTTACAATATGCATTGTCTTAAATGATTTTGTTTACTTAAGTGGTTTTACTTACCTTGCATACTCAGTACATTCCATGTGGTGACTGCATACTCTAATGCTATATCATTTCATGATACAGGATCCGACTCTCAAGTTCATCCCCATTCTCAGCTTATCAGAGTTATCCTTTACATTGTTGGTGAGTCCTCATCTCCAGAGGACTAGACTACTCTGATTTTCTTATGTATTTTCAGTTTCAGCTTATTGAGTTAGTTTGGGGTCTTATCCCAACAACTCGTCATTTTTAGAGGCTTTTAAGACATATGGTTGTATTCAGCTTCAGATTGTGTATTCTGATGTTTTGTTTAAGTTTAGACTTCCTCAATGATTGTATTGTTGATTATTTTGTTTCATTGATCGAGTTAGATGTATGCTTATGCCATGGGTCAACTTGGGGTCTCTGAGTGCTCGTTGTGCCATGTTGCGATCCGGGCCTCCGTACGGGTTATGACAAACTTTGTATTAGAGCAATAGGTTTAAAGTGTCCTAGAGTGTCTAAAAGCCGCGTTAAGTAGAGTCTTTTTCATAGGTGTAATGCGCTCCACACTTATGACGAAGAGGCTACAAAACATTTAGGAAATGTTCCCTTCTTTTATGATCTATATCGTGCGATGAAATGTCTTCCTATCCTTCTAATTTGTGCTATTCGCGATTGAAGAATCATGACTCTAGAAGAATGAATGGTAGAAGGAATAGGAATGGTGAAGGCCACGAGGATGGTAATGGAAACGAGCACTATCAGGCCCCACCAGTTCAGGAGCCCCAAGCACCTGAGCCAGTTGCCCAAGTTGAGTTTCGAGCCTCTATTCAGATGCTTGTGCTGGCCTTGACCACTCAAGTCAATCAGAAAGCAGTTGCGCATGTACTGCAAAATGGCGATACAGCGGCGGCTGGAGTCTGAGAATTCTTGAGAACGAACCTGCCAGAGTTCCTCGGGTCAAAAGTGGATGAGGAACCGCATGAGTTCCTAGATGAGATTGTTAAGATCACCCATCTCATGAGGTTAAATGGATTTTTCCTCGCACTAGTTGAAAGGGGTTGTGCACATCTGGTTTCGCCAATGGAAGGAAAGTGGGGTCGTCAGAGCAGGTCCTATCACTAGGGAAGAGTTCCATGTTGCATTCTTAGATTGATTCTTCCCTCGTGAGATGAGGGAGCTGAAGGCAGCTGAGTTCGTATATATGAAGCAAGGGAGAATGACATACAGGAGTATGCTCTTGAGTTCACTCGCCTATCGAAGTACGCCCCAGAGTTAGTAGCCAATAAGAGGGCGCAGGTGAGCAGGTTCATTCACAATGTAACAGGCCATTTGGATAAGGATTGTAGGACTGTTATGCTTCACCAGGACATGGACTTCCCTTGGATGGTCTTGTGTTCCAAGAAGATGGAGGCGGAACATTTGAGAGAGAGAGAGAGAGAGGCCAAGAGGGTCAGGATCGATGACCACAGATTTTCTCTGCCGAGATTAGCTGGTGGACACTAACAATAGACTCACCAGAGATCATCAGCCCCAACATCTTCAGCATTAAGTGTGCCATCCATACAAAGGCACGATTAGAGGGAGCGGACATCAAGCTCTAGGGGTCATTGCAGCAGATCTGCAGATTCTAGTGTCCCAGCTTGTGCCAGATGTGGCCGGGGCACACGGGCTAGTGCTTAGTAGGTACAGGTGCTTGGTTTGGGTGTGGGAAGCCCGGACACAGACAGGATCAGGTTGGGGCCAAGGCCCAGTTTCTAGTACAGCAGCCCCTCCCACACGCTCAGCACATCAAGGGGCATCCACTAGCAAAGGTGGCAGTCAGTTCCAAAATAGATTCTATGCCTTAGCATCCCGCTAGGAGTAGGAGGTCTCCCCGAATGTAGTCACTGGTATGTTGTGAGTTTTCCATCTTAATGTTTATGCTTTGTTAGATCCGGGGACTACGTTGTATTTTTGTGACACCTTATGTGGCCAGTAGCTTTAGAGTCTGTCCCGGTGTCTTGTCAGAACCCTTCTCAATTTCTACTTCAGTAGGTCACTCATTTATAGCTAGACGGGTGTATAGTGGTTGCTCGGTCTCAGTTCTTCAGGATGTCACCTCAGCAGATTTGATAGAGTTATCCATGACCAATGTTGATGTTATCCTTGGCATGGATTGGCTATTTTCATGTTATTCCTCAGTTAATTGTAGAACCCGGGCAGTAGAGTTCAGATTTTCGGGTGATCCAGTCTTAGAATGGTAAGATAGTTCAGTTGTGCCTGTAGGTCGCTTTATTTCCTACCTTAAGGCCAAAACGATGATTTCTAAGGATTGTTTGTACCATCTAGTTAGGGTGAAGGATCTTGAATCCGAGACCCTGACTACTCAGTCAGTTCCAGTAGTACGTGAGTATCCAGAAGTCTTCCTAGATGATTTACCGAGAATCTCTCCTGAGCGAGAAATTGATTTTGGTATTGACTTTCTTCCTGACACACAGCCTATATCTATTCCTCACTATAGAATGGCTCCAGCCGAGCTGCAGGAGTTGAAGAAATAGTTGAAGGAACTGTTAGATAAGGGTTTCATTGGATCGAGCAAGTCCCCATGGGGTGCACCAGTTCTCTTTGTCCGAAAGAAAGATGGTTCTCTTCGAATGTGTATTGATTATCAACAATTGAACAAAGTCACCAACAATAACAAGTATCCTTTACCCAGGATTGATGATTTATTTGATTAGCTTCATGGTGCCAAGTGTTTCTCGAAGATAGATCTCAGATCTGGGTATCATCAGCTCAGAGTTCGGGAGAGTGACATCTCAAAGACAGCCTTCAGGATGCATTACGGGCATTATGAGTTCGTAGTTATGTCTTTTGGACTAATAAATGCTCCTGCAGCTTTTATTGACCTGATGAATAGGGTGTTCAAGCCATACTTGGATATGTTCGTGATTGTGTTTATTGATGACATCCTAATATATTCTCAGAGCGAGGAGGAACATGCCGCTCATTTGAGAATAGTGCTTTAGATTCTCAAGGATTGCCAATTATATGCCAAATTTAGCAATTGTGAGTTTTGGTTGAATTCTGTAGCATTTTTGGGCCATGTTGTATCAAGTGAGGGCATAAAGGTGGATTTTTAGAAAGTAGATACGGTGAAGAATTGCCCTAGACTGGTGAATCCTTCTGATATTCGGAGCTTCTTAGGTTTAGCTGGCTACTATCGAAGGTTAATGGAAGTTTCTCATTGATAGCAACACCTTTGACCAAATTGACCTAGAAGAAGGTGAAATTCTAATGGTCGGAGGCTTGTGAAAAGAGCTTCCAAGAGTTGAAGACTCGACTTACTCCAGCACTGGTGTTAAATCTACCGAAGGGTATCGATGGGTTCGTGGTGTATTGTGATGCTTCAAGGATCAGACTTGGGTGTGTGTTGATGCAGCACGGGAGGTTATAACATATTTCTCTAGACAATTGAAAGTTCATGAGAAGAATTATCCGACCCATGATCTTGAATTTTCCACGGTGGTATTCGCATTGAAGATATGGCGACATTACTTGTAAGGGGTCCACGTGGATGTGTTTAGGGACCACAAGAGCTTACAATATGTGTTTACTCAGAAGGATCTCAATCTTCAACAAAGGAGGTGGTTGGAGCTACTCAAGGACTACGATATGAGTGTGCTTCACCATCCGAGTAAGGCCAATATTATAGCGGATGCACTTATTAGGCTCTCTAAGGACAGTGTGTCCCATATGGATTAGGAGAAGAAGGAGTTGGCGAAGGATATGGATCGACTCTCAAGGTTGGGAGTTAGGTTGGTTGACTCAAACCGATAGCGGTGTTGTGGTTTAAAATAGATCAGAATCCTCCTTGGTGACTGATGCAAAGGCTAGGCAAGATGAGGACCCTATTTTGGCATAGTGAATGGAAGCCGTGCAAAATAAGAAAGTAGAGGTCTTCTCCAAAGGGGGAGATGGTGTGCTTCGGTACCAGGGTCGCCTATGTGTTACGAATGTTGACGATTTGAGGAGGCGAATGATTCATGAGGCTCGTGGATCTAGGTATTCTATCAATACAGGTGCCACCAAGATGTACCGTGACATTCGGGAAATATATTTGTGGAATGGCATGAAGAAGGATATTGCAGAATTTGTAGCAAAGTGCCCAAACTGTCAGCAAGTATAAGTTAAGCATTAGACACTGGGAGGTGTACTTCAGGATATTAGTATTCCTACTTGGAAGTGGTAAGAAATCAATATGGACTTCATCACAGGTTTACCTCATACTCATCGACAATATGACTCCATTTGGGTTGTGGTAGACAGGTTGACCAAGGCTGCACATTTTCTACCGGTTAAGACCACGGATTTAGCGGAGGATTATGCCAAATTATATATCCGGGAGCTAGTCCGATTGCATGGAGTGCCCTTATCCATCATTTCAGATAGAGGTACTCAATTTATCTCTCAGTTTTGGAAGTCTTTTCAAAAAGGATTGGGTACACAGGTTAAGCTCAGCACAACATTTCACCTGCAAATGGATAGCCAAGTGGAGTGGCCAATCTAGATTCTCGAGGACATGTTGAGGGCATGCGCGATTGACTTCAAGGTAGTTGGGATGAGCATTTTCCTCTTATCGAGTTTGCATACAACAACAGTTATCATTCTAGTATCCAGATGGCACCAGTTGATGCTCTCAATAGGTGGAGGTGTAGGTCACCATTGGATGGTTTAAGGTTGGCGAAGCAGTGATGATAGGGCCAGATTTGGTTCACAAGGCTATAGAGAAGTTCAATTGATAAGGGACAGGTTGAAAACAGACTAGAGTCGCCAAAAGTCCTATGCCAATGTGAGGAGGAGGGAATTAAAATTTAAAGTTAATGATTGGGTATTTCTGAATATGTCTACCATGAAGGGAATGATGAGGTTTGAAAAGAAGGGGAAACTTAGCCCCCGCTACGTTGGCTCATACAAGATCATGAGACGTGTTGGCAAGGTGGCTTTTGAGTTGGAGTTACCCTCAGAATTAGTTTCTGTGCATCTTTTATTCCATATGTCACTCTTGAAGAAGTGTTTGGGTGATCCAACTCTAGTTGTCCCAGTGGACAGTGTTAGTGTGAAAGACAGGCTCAGTTATGAGGAGGTTCCGATAGAAATAATGGATCGTCATGTTCGAAGACTAAGGAATAAGGAAGTAGCTTCAATTAAAGTGTTATGGAGGAATCAACATGCTGAAGGAGCTACATGGGAAGCCGAAGTGGATATGATGGCTAGATACCCATATTTATTCTCTACCGGCTCAGTTTCAGCTTGATATATTAGGTTTGCCTAGAACTCTATTTATTTTTCATTTTTAGTTCATGTGCTCAAGTTTCTTTTATGTATATGGATGTATGTACGATTCGTGAATTCAGTTCAGCTATGTAATTTGAATAGGACGTAGTCATTCTATCAGTTTTTGGTTTAAATGATGAGTATTTGAATATGATAATTGCATTTCTCTACTTTTCTATATGTTTTCCAACATTCAAGGGTGAATGTTCCCAAGGGAGAGATATTTTTTATTGCACCCCATATGTTTTTAATGTTTAGTTGGCCTATTAATATGTTGGTTAAGAGTTTTAGAGTGCCATACGTATGAGGAAAGGGCCCGGGGAAAGGCCAAAAAAGTGCCAACTCGGGATTTCGCGGGAGGAGGCCGAACCAAGCTGCCCAAAGGGGCAAAGTGGCACGGATCAGAATTAGCGCGATGGGTAGAGTGCCACGTTGCCTTGTCTGCTGCCTCAAGTATATATAGGCCTCACACTTAGATTTCATGGTATTTTCTAAAATAAACTCGGAAAGCAGAGTTAGAAGCGAAGGGGAATTATAATTTTCATTCAATTACGCCGCTAAACGCCGTTCAAATCCGAATTAACTTCGGGTATCGAAGTATAACGCCGCAAGGAGCATTTCTACGGAGTTATTTTCGTGAAATTCGCCCGGTGAATCGTCGTCCCGCCGAGCCAAATTTATTGAAATTGCTCCAAACTAGTGTCAATATGATCCCAGGCTTAAAGTAAGCATTTCTCCCTTTTAGACTTTCGAGAAATAACGAGGTTTCGACCGTGTTCCGTAAAGTTGGAATATAGTTGATATTTATATATAAATTTTTCCTTTTTGCCGAATTTAGTGTTAAAACTAGTCCTATCTTTCCAGTAACACGATTTCAGTTGGGAAGAGCTATTGAATACTAATTGGAACCTATCAGTTAATTAGAAACCGGGAATCGAGGTATGTAAAGGCATTTTCTTTCGGGAAGTTAGTTTCTTCAGCATAGTAGTTCGGTATGAATCCCAGTAAAGCATGTCAAGAGTATGTTATCATGTTTAGTTTTTGTTTTCAGTTGAGACTCATAAATTGTATTATTTTGGGATGGATTATACCTGTACAACTTTCGTGACCACCCCAGGGTTTGTAGCTGTGTCGCCGCCCACCAGGGGTGAGGATATGTCGCTCTATGGAGCGGCATGCCGTCCGCAAGAGACCAAGATGGGGATCCAAATCCTCATATTGCCGTGGTTGGCCTTATACACACCCCCACCGAGCGCTTATGCCCAGGGTGTAGATATCAGGAGTCCTCCGGACTCAAACACAACTATAGTCAGGGACCGAGCAGGCCCAGTTGCTGACTCAGTGGATAGGCAGGACGCTTATAGCTGGTAGTTGACTCAGTATGATCTGGATAGGGGTATATAGATTGAGGTGTACTCAGTAGGGCTAATGGGGGCCCAGGTGGGTTATTTTGTGCTGATTGTACCTTCTGGCTTATGGGAGCCAGGTAAGGTTTATGCTTGCTTTAGTTACTGATAGTTAGAAAGTAAGACGCCTCATCTATCAGGTATGACCCCTACCCTCCTTATTACAGTTATGTTTAGCCCTAATTTCACTACTTCAGTCATCCTCAGTCCATTTTCTTTACTTCAGTCATTGTTAGTTCAATTACTTACTTTCAGTTATTTAAAGTTACTGCTTTACATACTCAGTACCTATAGTATTGACGCCCTCTTTCAAGGTGCTGCATTACTTGCCTGCAGGTGTAGATAGACAAGTAGTAGGTCCCTCGTAAATCCAGTCGTCTGTACAGAGCCATTAGCTGCCTTCTTCCGGAGCTTGTGTGATAGAGGTTTACTTCTTTTTTTTGTACGGTATGGGTAGGTCGGGGCACTGTCCCGACCATCCTATTACTCCTAGAGGCTTGCAGATTGCATTACTTCCCTGTGGTTAGATGATATCTGCCATGTGAGGCCTATATGTGTTTTAGACTATGTGTGTTGGCCGTGTGGGGCCTTGTTTAACTGTTGATTGATGGCCTTGTCGGTCATAGTTTAGTTTAGCATCTGATTTTACTTCCAGTTATAACTAGATATCATGGTGGCCTTGTCGGCCCGCATAGGACTCCCTATGTTTTTTTGTCTCTGGTTAGCTGTTTATTTTCACAGGTGGCTATAGGCCTTGTCGGCCAGGGATTGTATTTACAGCTGCTTTATAGCCCGTTGTTTTCTTGATTCTAGAGTTAGAGTCAGCCCTACACCAGAGGTGCTTAGGCTCAGTCAGCTCAGCAGTTCAGGTCCTAGTAGGGAACCAGGTGCCAGTCATGCCTCCCAGGTGGGGCGTGACATTGTTATGCCCTAGAAGCCCAAAGATCAGACTCAGGAGATGAAATGGAGAAAAACCTATAATATGGCACCAGACACAAAACTGTTTTGAGGAGACCCGTGAGAGGAGCCCACGAGTCGTGATATGACTCGTGGGGAACCCTAGGGATGAATTTGAAACTTTAGAAGTGAGACTCCACGGGCAGGACCACGACTTATAGTCAGGCCTCATGAGTCGTTAGGTCAGTCATGGGGTGGGTAAGTAAGAAAAGAGAGGAGGGAAGGCAGTGCACTCAACGGGAGGACCCCATGAGTTATTGTCAGTCCCCACCATTCGTGGGGTGAGTCATGACCAAGTAGGGAATGATTTTGTTGAACTAAGGCAGTGCACTTCACGGATGATGACCACGAGTAGCTGTCACCAGGTGACGAGTTGTTAGGTCTTCCATTATGAGCCCAGGAGACTTGTTGAGCAGTGTACCTCATGGACGACTCCACGAGTTATGATCTATGGCGATAAATTGTTTAGGTCCCTCATTATGACCACCTAACAGTTATTTTCTACGAGTTTACTAAGGGCTTTTCAATAATTCCTAAGCTTCTAAGGTATAAACTACGTTGTTTTGAGTGATGAATAATGACTTTTAAAGGTGTTAAGTTCATTTTAGGCCTTATTTCTTCATGCATTCAAGGTAGAAGACTAGAAAGGTGATCAAGCCTAGCATTCTTCAATTTCTTCTTGGGCTGCTAAAGAAGTGTAAGAATCAGCTAGCAACAGGTATATAATGTTATGAATGGGTGATTTCTTTCACACCCATGCCCAATCCCTCTCTAAATAATGCATGTTCTATGTCTAATCTATGATGTTTTAACCCAATGCATGAAGTTCCTAATTCTTTACATGGGTATGATTTAATTATGTTTCTACCGTTGAATTATGAAGCATGGCGAGTTTTATAATGTTTTCAATTAAAAAAAATCATGTTTCTAGCTTTATGAACTAAAAAGCCCATTGATGGAAAGTCATGAAAGATGAGATTTATGATGAATGTATGATGATGATGATATATTATTATGAAAAGTATGTTTACAAGCTACCCATGTTATTCATGTTTTCGATGCGAACTGAGTATTTTAAAGTATGATAAGTCTTTGGGCAATGCCCACATGTTTAAGTATGATTAATGACTTCCCGAATTAAGCTTACCACATGGTTTTGGGGCAAAGACTCCCACTTATATTTTCATCTTGTGGTATGTTTTGAGTTAAAACTTTCTGTATGTATAGCTTACCACATGTTTTGGAGCAAGGACTCCCAATTATCTTTGAGCTTGTGGTATATTTTGAATTATAGCTTCTCATATTGATGATTTCATATTTGAGATGTACTTCATTATTAAACTTTATCAATAGACAATGTTGAGCATCGTTAATAAATAATGTAGAACATATGCATGTTTTTGAAAATAGTGTCTAGCACAAAGCAGGCTAAGGGTCGATCATCCTATGCCTCAGAACTAACGCCAACGTAGGTTTATATTTATATATTACTTCGGGACCTCCCTTGTGAGCTATCACAAACCCTATTGGCCTATGAGCTTGATATCGATATCATGGTATCGTCCCTGGCCCTGGAAAGGCTTTGGACAGCTCTACCCACTTGAGTGTAATAGTTTGGACCACATAAGCTCTATCATGGTATGTCGGTTAAAAGACGAGTCTCCCGTTGTTCCTCATGATTTCAGTTATGCATGTTTGTTACTAATGAGTTTTACATATGTAAGCATGTCCAAAGTAGGGTTGACTCAATGTTCAACTTTACTTATAAATATTAGATTTTCTTTGAGTGAATCGATTATTTTATGATATGCTATGATGATATGTTATATTATGATGAGATCATGATTTCTGAAAGAATGCATGCAAGCCCTACTCTCATATTCTTGATGTTTATGCTTACATTATGCATTGTCTTAAACGATTTTGTTTACTTAAGCGATTTTACTTACCTTGCATACTCGGTACATTCCACGTACTGACCACATACTCTATGTTGTATCATTTCATGATACAGGATCCAACTCTCAGGTTCATCCCTGTTCGTAGTTAGCTTATCAGAGTTAGACTTTGCGTTGTTGTGAGTCCTCATCTCTCGAGGACTAGACTACTCAGATTTCCTTATGTATTTTCAGTTTCATCTTGTTGAGTTAGTTGGGGGCCTTGTCCCAACAATTCGTCAAGTTTAGAGGCTTTTCAGACATATGGTTGTATTTAGCTTCAGATTGTGTATTCTGATGTTATGTTTAAGTTTAGACTTCTGCTATGATTATATTATAGATTATTTAGTTTCATTGATCGAGTTAGATGTATGCTTATGCCATGGGTCGACTTGGGGTCTCTCTGGGCTCCTTGTCCCATGTTGCGATCCGGGCCTCCGTTCGGGTCGTGGCATTAGGAATGACCTCTGGATACTCACATACTACTGGAAATAGACTGGGTAGTTAGGGTCTCAGATGTCGCATCCTTAACCCTAACTAGGTGGTACGCACAACCCTTAGAAATCATCTTTTTGGCCTTAAAGTAAGAAATGAAATACCTACAGGCACAATTGAACAACCCTTCCACTCTAAGACTGGCTCACCTGGAAATCTGAACTCTACTGCCCGGGTTTTACAATTAACTGAGGAATAACATGAAAATAGCCAATCCATGCCGAGGATAACGTCAAAGTCGTTCATGACTAACTCTATCAAATCTGTTGAGCTGACGTTCCGAAGGACTGAGACTGGGCAACCTTTATACAACCATCTAGCTACAACTGAATCACCTATTAGAGTAGAGACTGAGAAGGGTTTTGACAAGACTTCGAGACTGACTTCAAAGATACTGGCCACATAAGGTGTCACAAAAGACAAGGTAGTCCCTGGATCTAACAGAGCATAGACATCAGATAGAAAACTCGTAACATACCAGTGACTACGTCCGGGGAGACCTCTTGCTCCTGGCGGGATGCTAAGGCATAGAATCTGTTCTGGCACTTACCGCCACCTGTGCTAGTAGATGACCCCTGATGTACTAAGTATGCAGGTGGGGCTGCTGAACTAGAAATAGGGCCTCAACCCCTATCAAGGTCCTGCCTCGCTATTGGGAAATCTCTGAGCATGTGTCCGGACTTCCCACACATAAGAAAAGCATCTTTACCTGCAAAGCACTGACCCGTGTGCCCCCGACCACATCTGCAGCAAGCTGGGATACTAGAATCTGCGGGTCTACTGCTTTGACACCTCGAGCCTGATGCTCGCCCCCTCTGATCATGCTTAGTCCTGGATGGCACACACAACACTGAAGATGCTGGGGCAGAGGATCGCTAGTGGGTCGGCTGTTGGTGCCCACCACCTGACCTCGGCTGAGAGAATCTATAGTCATTGGTCATAGCCCTCTTGGCCTCTCTCTCTCATATGTTCTGCCTCCATCTGCTGGGCGTACAAGACTATCTGAGGGAAATCCATATCGTGGTGGAGCATAGCGGTCCTTTAATCCTTGTCCAAATAGCCCACCATGCCGTGAACAAACCTGCTCACCCACACCCTCTGATTAGCCACTACATCTGGGGTGTACTTTGATAGGCGAGCGAGCTCAAGGGAATACTCCTGCACCGTCATTCTCCCTTGCTTTAGATTTACGAACTCAACTGCCTTCAGCTTGCTCATCACGCAAGGGAAGAACCGATCTATGAGTGCAACATGGAACTCTTCCCAAGTGACAGGACCTGCTCAGGCGGCCCTACTATCTTTCCATTGATGAAACCAGATGTGTGTGACCCCTTTCAGTTGGTATAAGGCAAACTCCGTACACTTAACTCCATTCACCCATATGACTTGGGTGATCTTCACGATCTCATTTATGAACTTAAGCGGGTCCTCCTCTACTTTTAACCCAAGGAACTCCGTCGGGGTCATTCTCAAGAAATCCCTGACTCAAGTCGCCGCTGCATTACCATTTTGCGGAACATGCACAACTGCCTGTTGATTGACCTAAGCGGTCAAGGCCTGCGCGAGTATCTGATTAGATGTCCGAAACTCAACATGGGCAACAGGATCCAGTGCATGGTGCTCCTAAACTAGTGGGGCCTGCTGGTGCCTTTTTTCCGTTGCCATTCTCGTGGCCTTCTCCGTTCCCACTCCTCCTACGATTTACTCTTCCGGGAGCCATGATTCTGCAATCGCGAATAGCATGAATTAGAAATATAGGTAGACTTTTCATCGCACGACACAAATCATGATAAAAGGGAACATTTCCTAAACGTCTCATAGCCTCTTCGTCATAAGCGTGGCGTGCTTCACACCTATGAAAAAGACTCTACTTAATGTGGCTTTTAAACACCCTAGGGAACTTCAAACCTATTGCTCTGATACCAAGTTTGTCACAACCTGAATGGAGGCCCAGATCGCAACACGTGACAAGGATCATCGAGTGACTCCAAGTCGACCCATGGCAATGAAAAAACATCTAACTCAATTACTAAACTGAAGAGTCAACATAATAATTTTAGTGGATGTCTGAAATAAAGATAACATAAGAATACACAATCTGAAGTTGAATACATCCTTTTGTCTGAAAAGCCTCTAAACATGACGAGTTGATGGGACAAGACCCCGACTAACTCAATAAAGCTGAAACTGAAAATACATAGAGGAAATCCGAATAAGTCTAGTCCTCAGGAGATGAGGACTCACCAACAACCACAAGATGGTATCTTTGAAGACTGATTATGAATGGGGTTGAGCTTTAGAGCAGGGTCTTGTATCATTAAGCGATACAACATTGAGTATGCGGTAGTACATGGAATGTACCGAGTATAAAAGGTAAGTAAAACCACGTAAGTAAGTAAAATCATTTAAGAATGTGCATAATGTAAAACATAAATAATAAGAATCTGAGAGTAGGGCTTGCATGCAATCTTTCTGAAATCGTGATCTCATCATAGCATAACATAACATCATAACTAAATTAATTGACTCAAAGATGAAATCTGCTAGTCATGAGTAAAACTAAACATTGAGTCAAACCTGCTTTAGAACATATTTAGATGTATAAATCTCATGTATGTTAAACATGTATAAATGAAATCATGAGGAATAATGGGACGGGATCGCAACACGGGACAAGGAGCCTCGAGAGACTCCAAGTTGACCCATGGTAATGAACAAACATCTAACTCAATTACTAAACTAAAGAGTCAACATAATAATCTTAGAAGAAATCTGAAATAAACATAACATCAGAATACACAATTTGAAGCTGAATACATCCTTTTGTCTGAAAAGTCTCTAAACATGACAAGTTGATGAGACAAGACCCCAACTAACTTAATAAAGCTAAAACTGAAAATACATAGAGGAAATCCGAATAAGTCTACTCCTCGGGAGATGAGGACTCACCAACAAGCACAAGATACTAGATATGAAGACTAACTATGAACGTGGCTGAGCCTGAGAGTTTGGTCCTGTATCATGAAACGATACAACATAGAGTATGCGGTCAGTACCCCGAATGTACTGAGTATGCAAGGTAAAACCGTTTAAGTAAGTAAAATCATTTAAGAACATGAATAATGTAAAACATAAATAATAAGAATCTGAGAGTAGGGCTTGTGTGCATTCTTTCTGAAATCATGATCTCTTCATAGCATAACATAACATCATAACTGAATCGATTGACTCAAAGCTAAATCTGATAATCATGAGTAAAACTGAACATTGAGTCAAACGTGATTTAGAACATATTTAGATGTATAAATCTCATGAATGATAAACTTGCATAACTGAAATCATGAGGAACAATAGGAGACTCGTCTTGTAACCGACATACCACGATAGAGCTTATGTAGTCCCAACTGTCACACTCAAGTGGGTAGAGCCGTCCAAAGCCTTGCTAGAGCTAGGGATGATACCATGATATCTATATCGCGGCTCAATAGGGCAGGGATAGCTCACAAGAGAGGTACCGAAGTTATATATATAAAAGTATAAATCTACTTTGCCGCATAGTTCTGAGGCATAGGGTTATCGACCCTTAGCCTACTCGGTGCTAGACACTCCCAAAAACATGTATATACTCCCAAAAACATGTATATGCTCTCCATCATTTTCCAACGAAGCTCAACATCGTCTATTGATGAAGCTCAATAATCAAATACATCTCAAATATGAAATCATGCATATGAGAAGCTTTAGCTCAAAACATACTGATCGTGGGCAAAATAGCATGCCGAAGTGATACTTTATAACTTAGTTTTGCCTTGTTTATCTATTTATTTATATACATTCTCATGTGTTTTTATGTAAATGTGAATATGTATTAACCCACATGATTACTCCTTGTTTTTGAAGGTAAATAACGCATTTGAGAACTTAATCTATGATTTGGTGAAATGGAGGAATGATATCGGGAGCGATACACCAAATTTGGAACAAAATGAGGGATCACTGAAGGGTGCCGCGATGGGCACCGTGTCACAGAGCCATCGCGGCAGTGTTCTGCCTCTAGGATTTAAATTGGGAAATTTCCAGAGGGATTCCGCGATACCTTCGTGTCACGGAGGCAGTGCTCCGCGATACACACCGTGTCATGGAGGCAGTGCTTCGCGATACACTCCGTGTCATGGAGGCTGTGCTCCACGATACACTCTGTGACACAGAGCCACTCCACTTCGAGCTAAATAGTTGCTTTTTCGCATTTACTATAAATAGGTCCCTTAGCTCCTAAAAACAGGAAGTCACGATCTTATTCTTAAAAACCACCTAGGAGTGAAGGGAGAAGTGGGAGAACTCACCTAGGGTTCACAATTTCATCTTCTCTTCTACAAATTCTTGTAAGTATGTTACTTAAATTATGTTTTCTCGTAATTATATGAACATGAGTGGCTAGAACCCTTCCTTTAGGGTTGAAGCCACAAGATATGATAGTGATTTTGCGATTTTTATTTGGTTTTAAGTTATTGATTGTTGTTTTGTCTTGCATTCTGAATTATGGTTGCTTTTGTGACTGATCACCATGAAAACAAGTGGGTTAAGCTTAGGTACATGCTTGAGAAAGATAACCTAGGCAAGAACAAGAGAATGTAAGGAGAAAGATTGTATCTCACGATATGATTTGTGGTTAGGATAGGAATATACCTAATACCTTGCTTGGTTGATAAAATGGGATGATAGAAATACACCAACTTAGAATTATCACATCACCACTCGTAGAAGTAGTTGTGAAGCTAAGTTCGGTTAAATGCTTAGAGGTACGAAAGTCCCTAATCAAGAGCATAAACCCCCTAAACCACATCCACGTAAATGAATTGCCCACGAACTAGAATGTCAACATCCCCGCTCAACGATGTAGTTGTGAGTCTAGTTTGTCGTGTTTAGAGGCTCGAAAGACCATGAACATGCAATTGTAATTATGTGAGACGACAATTGATAGTTTCATACTTAAACCATTGCAAATCATAGTATCGCATGATTATCCGGCTTTAACTCTATTTTCTCCTTGAATTAATTTAGAGTATTTCATTGACCACATCTAGACTTAATTAAATTTCTCAAAAAAGTCTATAATCAACACTTGCGGCATTTAATATCACACTTGAACTCGATAGTTAGCTGAATTGGTCCAGTCCCTATGGGTTCGACATCTGGCTCTTAAAAAGGGCCACTATATTACTTGTACGACCCATACACTTACGGGCACACCAAGTTTTTGGCGCCATTGCCGGTGACTGGTGTATTAGTGAGTTGAAAACAAATTCTTGTGTTAGTATTATTTTCAAAAAAACAAAATTTGTAGATATTTGTTTTAATTGTTTTTGAATTTTTTTTTTGGATACCCTTCTTAACATGAAATCATGGAATACAAATGGGTTAAATGATGGATACTCTTATTTTGGTGAGTGTTGTCTGAATTGTGGAGGACCTCACTTGTGGCAACATTGTAATACTTGCAATATATGTGGTGGTCAAAATGGCCATTGGGATGGTTGCCCAAATGCATACTCTTGAAATATATGTGGTGGTCAATATGGCCATTGGGATGGCTGCCCAAGTGCATACTCCCCTCCCCCAAGCCCCTACTATGATCCTTCTGTTGTTTTTGATGAATATATGAATGATGAAAATGAGGACTTGGAACGCTAATCTTGGATATAAAACATGATAAAACAAGTCCTTGAGCAAATAGAAGCAATGAAGGAGGAGGTAGAAGCATTGACAATTCAGCAAGAGGAAAATGGAGAAGCCCTAGAAATGATGAGCGTCAAAATCACGGAGATGATGGATGAGGCTGAAGCTTGCGATAATTTGAAAGTAAAGGTCTTATGCAATACTCAAGAGGAACCACAAGAAGAAAAAAAGGGTGAGTTCTTGGAAGAAGCCCAACAATTAGAAGCTCTTGAGAGTCCCCGTGATGGTCTCACACATATGGCCAATCCATTCATGGAAGAAGAAATAGTTTTCCAACCATTTAATATTCATGGGGAGTTAGATGTTGATGTGGAGAAGGTGTATACAAGTAACGGGGTCAAGCACAATACAATTTTAGAGTTGAGGTGTATTGTACCCCACTCAAAGCATTTCTCGACATTAAGTTTGGTTGACAACCTAGAAATAGAGTCTTCCAAGCTTGTAGAGAAAGGTCTAGAGGAGGAACAAGTTCCATATATTTTGGAATTTGCTGAATCGGATAAACAAAATGACTTCACTTACTTAAGGGCCAACAAGCGCAAGAGGCGACATCTACTGCTTGGTCCTTTCAATTTTTCCCCACCACCCCTAGAGCATAAGAGGAAACTAGAGAAGAAATTAGGGGTGAGATTCATATCCTCAAAGTGGAGGGAAAAGTGGTGAAACTTAATGCGTTGTGCCGCGACGTAAAATTAGGTGCTTCTTGGGAGGCAACGCAAGGGTACCATAGGTACCATTTTAATTTCTTGCATTTGTGTGATTTTGTTTATTTTCATCTTGTTGTTGTTTTTGGTGGACATTTAAGCACAGATGCAGGGGAAGTCTGAGTACCAAGCAAGGAGAAAGCTAAGAAGCATGAAAGAGGAAAAGTGTGGGGTTGAATACCCATGTGTTCAAAGAAAGAAAACATGTTGTTAGCTAGGCCTAGAGGCCTCAGGGAGTTTTTCTCACCCGTTTGAATTTGGATTAGATTCTTTGTGGACAAAGCATGATTTAAGTGTGGGGTGAGGGAAATATAAAAATTTTGTGCTTAATGATTTTTGGTGAATGTAGTGCTTGATACATATTGGAAAGAATTTTGAGTTAAGCATGACTTCCCCACCCGTTGTTTTTTCTTTTCAGTTCTTTTCAGATGGGGGGTCTTTGAACCAAAGAATAAAAATTTTCTGTCTGTATATAGTGCTTTTAGTAAGTAGGTTTTGGTTTTTGAACCCGTAGCTAATTAATGGCTTGATGTTCTTGTTATGTGCTATACATGATTGTAAGATACAAGTGTGGTTAGTGTTGAAGCATGTAAGAAGTGTTTAACTTTGTTTGAGACACTTAGGCTCTTGAATTTGACTCAATATGATTGAAGCTTAATTTTGAATTCTTGTGATTAGCTGAGTTAAGAGTCTGCGGAATGTGTCTTGAATTGAGCATGTGCTGTGAGTGTAAGTTTTTCGAATATTCCATGCTACTGTGGAGTGTCTAGAACTTTCCTGGTGTGTATATAACAATGAAGGATGTGAATTGTAGGAGATGATTTAGGCATTTCTTTGAATAAACCTAAAGGTTATCCCTCACTTTTCCCCATCTTGAATATTTAATCCTAGTTAGCCCCATTGAGCCTTAAGCCTATTCTTTGATAGCTACAACATAATATTAATCCTTTTTCTTTCATTAGCCTTGAATTTGATACAAGACTCCTAAGCGCTTAAGAGAAAAATCCGAAAGAGTGAAGGAGTAAGAAGCATTAAAAAGATGGAAAAGTAGCAGTTGTAAAAGTTGAGAAAGGTCAAGGGTGCACTTATTTGAAAATGCCTGAGTATTGGTAGGGAGTAAGAAATAAATGAATGAAAAAGTTTCTTAAGTACCTCTTACTAATAAGTTGAGTGTGCTTAAAGAAATGGGAACATGAAGAGAAAATTCAAGAGTGAAAAGAATGAGGAGGAAGTAAGAAAAGAAATTTCCTTAATGAAGGTTGAAGTTATTAAAAGCGCTGGGGGAAGATAGCCACTATTACTGGCCAGAATAGTACCTACCCGTCCCTTAGCTTACATTACAACCCATTAAGTCCTACTTGATCTTACTGTTCGGGTGTTTGCTATATGGTTAAAAACCGACATGCAAGTCCACGTGGTCAAACAAGTAGTAAGTGGCTTAAGTAAGCCAAGTATCGAACCAAGGAGACTCTGGATAAGTAAAAATTGCACAAGTATACTATATTCTATCTTACTTCTATATATGCTGACAACAAAGTAACCAACAATTGAAAAGTTTGTTTTATAAAGTATGTACTAAAACTACTGACAATTATTTACTTTGAATTTAAACTATGGTTATGAGCATGCCAAGGTTAAGAACAAGTAATGAACTTGATTATAATCATAATTTGGTTAATATTCTCTTCCTGTTGCTAGCCAAGAACATTAGCCTAGAGATTAAAACTCTCGTATTTAATCTCACTTAAGAATCATAAACCATCCGTCTACATTTCTGTGATCAAATGCAATTTATGACCTAGTAATACAATTCCGATTCCTAAATTGACTAATACGGCTTCCAAGTATATTTCTATTAGGAAAGCACATCAAAACCCAATTTTCCCAAATCAAGTTAAGAACAATACCCTATTAATTGACAACTTTCCAATTTCGTGCTCTCTCAAGTGAAATCGGACTTTTTAGATATACATTAATGTCGGCCACACACCAATGCAGTAGAAACAAGAATTAATAGAACAACATGGAAGAAGAAGATGAAAAACCATATAATTCAATAATCAAAATTCATCACAAATGTTTATAACCTCAGCAAGGAAGGGAATTAGCCACTCATTTGTGGATTAATCATCCTAAAACAAGTGTTAATCATACAAACAATTGATTGAAAGAAGAAAGAAAGAGAGAAAAACCCTGAGCTTTTTCGTCCCTCAACTGCCTGTAACCCACGTCCTTGATCCACCAAGTCTGAATTAATTAAAAATAAGCCTAAGTGTTCTATTTATACTAATGGGAATTTTTCCCGGAATAACAAGGAGCGTGTCACGGAGTGCATCGCGGAGCACTGCCTCCGTGACACGGCGTGGACGCGGACCCTTTCTGGAAATTTAGGGTCCAGGAATAAAGCTTCAACGTAGCACGACGTGCAACGCAGAGGCTTGCCTCCGTGCCACGGAACTGTCACGAGGCTCCACTGGAAATTGACAAATTATTCACCCTCCAGGCAGAATGCCTCCGCGATGGTAGCGTGACACGGCTCCATCGCGGAGCCCCTTTATATTGTGCAGTCCAATGCCTTTTTCATGCTCGAATCCAAGTCCAACTCTGATATTGTTCCAACATACATTTTAGCTCCTCAAAATCACCTTTTACCTACAAACAATGCTAATCATGTTGTTTAGTATAAATTCACATTTTATTACTAATTACATGAAAATGTATACACATTGCACAGTAAACAAGGCGAAAATGATACGTTTGAGCATCACTTGGGCATATAAATCTGCCCAAGATCACTTACCCCACACTTAAATCCTTGTTCGTCCTCGAACAACAAATACACAATTCATGCAAATTACATCGCAACCTTCGCCACTATGGTGCGACAACTTACGCTACGGTCATACCGATCATTCAATATTGTAAATCATCAAGAAAACATGCATGGTCTTACAATGCAATGACCTTTAATACATCAAGACTTCCTAGACTTTAAGAATCGACCCTCGATATCGGCAAACTCATGCAAATTAGCTAATCAAGATATCCGACACGAAAATCAATCTTTCATCAAGCATGTGCCCTCACAACTCAAGAGAATCTTCCCCTTTTTCTTCATGTGACACACAAACATTCAAGTAGGGGCATGTAGAAATTAATTTCACTCTGTCTCCCAAAAGAATTCACATGCATCATGTCACGACCCATAGGCTTGCCCTTGGTGTATTACTCCACTAATATAAAGAAATGCAATGTAAGATCACGTAGGACTTTAATGGGTTGTAATGAAAGCTATGGAACTAGTATATATTGGATTAGCCAATAATAGCCACTAGCATCATTAAGAGCCTTTTCAACACATTCCCATCAACGTATGGACAATGTTTCTCTCTTTTCTTTTTTTCATCATCCCATTCATGATGATTTACTTTCGTCTGACCCATTTCATCACGCACACTTGACACAAAAACAAAGGTTTTTCATGCACCTTCATTATCATTTAATTATAACAAGTGCACCCTCCACCTTTTTCTTTTCTTTCCTCACTCTGCTTTTCTTTTTCTTTTCACCATTCTCACTCTTTGACACTTTGGGAAAAATCTTTTTTTGTTCTTCTTAAGCGCTTAAGAGTTTTGTATAGACTTTACGGCTAATGAAAAGAAAGAATTAAGCTTAGTTTATACATTTTTGGACAAAAGAAAGAAATAATCGGCTAAAGGCTCAACGGGCTGACTAGGGTATACAATCACATAAAAAGGTAGAGTATGACAAGAAAAGAATAGAAACTCTCGGTTAAGACAGAGAAATGCCTACATCCTTTCCAACACTACACCTCCTTCATTTCGTTTTGTACACACACCAAGCAAGTTCTAGACACTTCACAATAGCATGGAATAACAATACCTCACTTCACACTTTATGCACATGCTCGATTCAAGATGCATTCACAGACTCTTTAATTAGCCAATTGCATGAATTCAAAATTAAGCCTCAATCACACCGAATCGAATTCTACAGCCTAGGTATCTCAACATATTTTCGAAATTGCATGCTTTCATCCGAATCACTTTTACATTTTGAATATCAGTTACAACACGCGACCAACATTTCACAACCATATAGTAACTACAGGTTCCGTGATGCAATCCACCCAAGAAAAAAACTGAAAATAAATTGAAATCACTACTCCTACCGACTACATTTCCCTTAAGACGGTCGTCATCCATCCATCATAGGGAACGGTCACTAACTATGACTTCGGTTCAATGGGACTATTCTCGGTAAAAGAACCGAAAACAAACTCCGAGAAACCCAAAAATAAAAATCGAAAAATTTTTCAAAACATCGATCATTTCGATGGAAAAAATATTTACAAAAATTTTTAATATGTACAAAATATTTTCGCAAAATTTTAAAAATATCGATCATTTCGATAGAGAAAAAAAATTAAATGAAGAAAATATTTACAAAAATTTTTACAGACTTAGCTGGCAACCACAACATTTCACAACACACATCAATTACCACAAATATGTACAAATACAGAGCAGTTTGCACTTTGCACTTCACAAACACAGGGCAACATAAACATACAAAACAAACAGAGGAAAAACATACAAGCAAACAAGCCCAGCCCCAGCACCTAACTACTCCCCACCCCACACTTAAATCGAACATTGTCCCCAGTGTTCACAAAAATTAAAAAATCACAAAAATTGGGTGGTGGAACTCCCTGATCAGTCAAAATATTCGACTTCTTCATCAGGTGCTGCTGCCTCATCGCCCATGTCCGAGTCACCTCCATCGTCGTCATCGGACTCCACATCGGAGTCCTCCCGACGTGTCTCCTCGTTCGTGGGGACATCATCGTCAGTGGGCTCTACAAAGGCTGGCCCCACTCGGCATAGAGCCCTGGCATTTTTGCCAAATGGGTAATCCAGCTTGAGCTGCCATAACTCCTCCTTCGTGGCTGGTCTCCCACCAATCCGAAGCTGGAGCATTTGCATTCCAAACATCCATGCCATGTACTGGTCGTCACGAGCATGTCACTCGCCAAGCGTCAGCACTGGCCCGTGTGTGGTGTCGGGGGCCTTAGTTTTGGTCACGTCAAGGGCCCTCCGCTCCAACTGCGGGATGTAATCCAAAGCCTCTTCCTCGACGTCGAGGCCCCGGAGAAAGGTGGTGATAAGTCCTCCGAACCCATACCTGTGGCCCTGGTGTAGTCGGGCTCTCTTCATGGCGGATATGATGACCGCCCCAACATTAATCTCCAGCCCTTTCATCAGGGCATACACCAGGCAGACACGGTCCCGGGTCACATCAGTCATGTGCACCCCCGGGATTAGGCACGAACAGACTATCTTCAGCCAGATTCTGGCCTCCCTGTTCATTTGAGAATACGACAGAGTCTGGTGGTAACCCCTCTCCTTATGTCTGCTCCATCTGGCTGTGGATCGAGCCCCACACAGTGTGCGTCTGATATCGGCATATGGTGGGGTGATGTTCAGCTGGCGGAGAACGTGGGCGTCTGTGTCTCGCGCTCCGATGATGGCATTTAATTGCTGGGGTTCCAAAGTGACAATCTGCCCTCTGATCTTGATTGTGTGGCTTCTGATTGCCGGGTTCCAATTTGCATAGAACTCTCGGACTAGATGTAGGTTGCATTCCTTGGGCTCCTCGATCCTTTGCACTATGAGGGGGAACTCCTGTGCTAGTGGTTCCCGTGCAATAGCTCCTCGGGGAAGTATTTATTCTCCTTGTGTTTGGTGTACCACTTCTTCCCTTCATCGATTACCCACCTCGTTCCGTATTGGCGGCGTTGGCCGCGCGGAACTGCTGGTGCAGCTGGGACTGCTGTGCCCAGTCTAAGTCATTTTCTCCCGGTGCCTGAAGTAGATGCACCTTTACCCTTATCCTGCCTACTTGCCATTGTACCTGTCAACACAAATAAACAAGCAAAATGTCAAGCTAAATGAAGATTAACTTCGGCTAAGGTCGGGTTAAGCTAAGTTTACCCCACACTTAGTCCTTAGCTACGGTTACGATACTATGGCAAGAATCACTTTATTTACACCAAAAATTAACAACTATACAATTCATGCTTTGTGCGTTCGCAAAGAAAAATTCGACGGTATAACTTTAGCGTACTACTCAGACTTCATACAGCTAATCCCAATCACTTCCATCTTTAGCAATTCAACCATCGCACTTAGCAAAGAAAAACAACAAAACAAAAACAACAACAAAAATTCTATATATACATGAACCTATATAATCAACCCAATTTGAACAATTTTCAACATTTTCCCAAAATCCCTGAGAATTCGTCGTCTTTTACATTCAAACAATTTTTACACCGACTTATCTCATTCAATACATACAACCCGACATATAATTCACAAATTTACCAAGTTACCCATTTCGAATTCACCAACCAAGCCCTAGAATTGAATTTCGCAAGCAAATTTGAATCATTCACACAATCGACAAGTTCAAACGCTCATTACAACATTCTGAACATTTATCAATCAAGGAATAACTCAATTTCATGCTAAATTTCGACTTAGGGTGATTTATCTCACCTCCCATGCTTAATTTCGAATAAATTCAACAAAAACTTGAGAGAGAATAGGAAAACATACCTCGTAGTTGAAGAACCGAAGAAAACCCGATAATTTCTTTGCTTTATACCGTGGCACTTTGATGGGGGAGGGAATTTTGGGTGTTTGGTCGCGGAGAAGTGAGAAAATGAGGGAAAAAAGGGGTAAATTCGGGGTTTAAAATGAAGAAAATACGCGGGTCACCTGGCAACCCGGTGTGACCCGCCACAAATTATAGGGCAACGTGTCACGGAGTGCATCGCGGTGCACTGCCTCCGTGACACAGAGCCATCGCGATAGCCCTCTGGAATTTTTTTAAAAATTCCAGATTAAACCTCAACGTGTCACGGAGGGTAACGCGGAGGTCCTCCTCTGTGACACGGAGCTATCGCCCCAGCTCATTGTCTCTGCATTTTATTCATTTTTTCATACCTCGCCTTTTCCTTCACGATTCCGTGCACATTTTTCTCCGTTTCACCTGAATATCATTTCACTAAACAAACTTGGTTAGATTAATAGATTTCAAAAACTAAAATAAAATAATACTAACTAAAACAAAAATTTTGTACTAACTCAAGAAAAATAAAAATAAAATAAAATCTATTTATATTTTACAAAATAAAAGAAAAAATATTTTTCACGGGTTGCCTCCCGTGCAGCGCCTGGTTTACCGTCGTGGCTCGATGTCCTTTATGCTCAATTGTCCGTTAGGGTGATGGACGATTTCTCACGATTATTGTCCTCCCCCCAGTAGTGCTCACCCTTATATGGTGGTCTTCCCATCAACTCTCGGGAATCATTCATTTGTTTGGCATTCCCATGATCAATTACATTGATCACCGAGAGTTCTTCATTCACCATCGGGAGCTTGGGTGCTTTGTACACATCGAACACCTCTACCTTGTCATGTGCTCGCATTGTAAGTTGACCCGCAGCCACGTCGATTAATTCTTTCCCGGTTGCCAAGAAGGGTCGTCCCAAAATAAATGGGACTTTCGCGTCTGCTTCAAAATCTAGAACAATGAAATCTACCAGGAAAATGAGGGATCCCACTTGCACAAGCACATCCTCAACAATGCCATCCGTCCTAGCTAAGGATCTGTCTGCCAACTGCAAGATTACGGCTGTAGGTCTAGGACTCACTAGACCTAACTTTCTGAATACCGAAGATGGCATCAGATTTATGCTAGCCCCCAAGTCACACAATCCACGAGCTCGGATGCTCTGCCCAATAGTAAGCTGGATAGTAAAACTTCCAGGGTCTTTTAGCTTCGTAGGCAGTCTATATTGGATCCGGGAAGTGCATTCCTCCGTCAAAGCTACCATGGCATACTCGGTCAAACGAATTTTGTTGGCCACGATGTCTTTAATGTATTTTGCATATTTAGGCACTCCCTGCAAGACATCAACAAGAGGTAAATTAACATGTACCTGTTTAAGCACCTCCATAAATTTCTTGAAACACGCCTCCTCTTTGTGTTTCTTGAGTCGTTGAGGGAACGGGGGTGGAGGTCTTTCTGATTCAGCTTCTTTGGCTTTCCCCCTCTCTGAACTTTGTTCCCCCTAAACTTCTACTGCTCCTGACTTTTGAGGTGGTCTCTCTGGTTCCACCTCCTTCAGCTGCAAACCACTCCTAGTGGTCACTGCATTTACCTGCTTCGGATTTGGATCCGTGTCGCTTGGCAGTCCTCCTCTGGGCCTTGTGTTTTGGGCACTAGCAAATTGCCCAAATTGATACTCAAGAGCCTTGGTCGCTGACTGATTATTTTTCACTTCGGCTACCAATTTAACATAGTCAGCCTGCAATTGCGCCTGATTAGCGATCATGGTCTTGAACATTTCCTCAATGCTAGGTGATGGTGGTGGAGGAGGGGCATTGTGATTTCTGAATTGGGATTGGTAGTTCTGTTGCCCTCCTTGATTCCTTTGCATACCCTGACCCGAACCTTGGCCTTGTTGGTTGTTGCTACCCCACGAAAAATTTGGATGGTTCCCTCAATTTGAGTTGTAGCCGCTACCAAACTGCTGCTGATTTCTTTGTGCATTACCCACAAAGTTAACAGAATCAGGATTTGCTCCACAACACTCAGCTGAGTGCTCATTGCTTCCACACACTTCATAGCACATTTGCTGGACCGCATTGACTGAAGCTGAAGGCTGGTTCAAATTCATGTTGCTGAAGTGGTTGTTCAATTAATTCTGCAAGGTAGCTATCTGTGCAGCGATAGCCGTAAATCCATCCACTTCAAGCACTCCTGCTGCTTTCCTTGCTCTACCTCGTGATGAATCAGCATTCCATTCTGGATTGCCCTGTGAAATCTTGTTTAGCAAAGTGTACAGCTCCTCATAAGTCTTTTCCAGCGCTTGCCCTCCAGCTGGTGAGTCTAACAAAATTTTAGTTTGGGGTTCCAAACCCTCAGTAAATGTGTGCACCAACACCTCATTGGACTGATGATGATGAGGACAGTCCCGCAACATGGATTTAAATCTTTCCCAGGCTTGATACAAATTTTCCCCCTCCCTCTGTTTGAAACTTAGAATTTGACTTCTAAGTCTGGCTGTTTTACCAGAGGGAAAAAATCTTATCAAGAACTTTCGTGCTAGATCATCCCACGTTGAAATCGAATTTGGTGGTTCAGCTTTTAACCACCTCTTGGCTTCACCAAGTAATGAGAACGGAAATAGTGTGAGCCGAACATAATCTGGTGACACTCCAGCGGGTATATAAGTGTCACTTATCTCCAAAAAGTTTTGGAGATGTTGTTGTGGGTCTTCACGAGGGAGACTGGTAAATTACCCGCTTGCGTGCAGCAGTTGCACCATATTCTGCTTGAGTTCAAATCTCCCTCCAGGCTCTGGTTTGCGGATACTTGAATGTACATTGTTTGCATGTGGGATTGCCACCTCGCGAACCGGCCTTGCTGCTGCTTCTTCGGGCACTAACACTGCCCTCACAACCGGTGGATTTTGTTGCTCCATAATAGTCTGTCTGAGCAACTGCAGCTTCTTTTGTAGAGCTTCTCTGCGTTTACTATGAAATATACATTCAGGCTCTATATAAGATTCCACCAGCTCTTTGTCTCTTGCCAGTGTTCACAGAAATCAAGTCTGCAAAATACAGGCTAAGACCAAGTTGTCAACTCTTAAGAAAATAAAATAAAAATACAGTAAATTTACACTTAATACAATTTCACCAATTGCCTAGTCTCCCCGGCAACGGCACCAAAAACTTGTTCGGGTGTTTGCTATATGGTTAAAAACCGACACGCAAGTGCACGTGGTCAAACAAGTAGTAAGTGGCTTAAGTAAGCCAAGTATCGAACCAAGGAGACTCTGGATAAGTAAAAATTGCTCAAGTATACTATATTCTATCTTACTTCTATATATGCTGACAACAAAGTAACCAACAATTGAAAAGTTTGTTTTATAAAGTATGTACTAAAACTACTGACAATTATTTACTTTGAATTTAAACTATGGTTATGAGCATTCCAAGGTTAAGAACAAGTAATGAACTTGATTATAATCATAATTTGGTTAATCTTCTCTTCCTGTTGCTAGCCAAGAACATTAGCCTAGAGATTAAAACTCTCGTATTTAATCTCACTTAAGAATCATAAACCATCCGTCTACATTTCTGTGATCAAATGCAATTTATGACCTAGCAATACAATTCCGGTTCCTAAATTGACTAATACGGCTTTCAAGTATATTTCTATCAGGAAAGCACATCAAAACCCAATTTTCCCAAATCAAGTTAAGAACAATACCCTATTAATTCACAACTTTCCAATTTCGTGCTCTATCGAGTGAAATCGGACTTTTTAGATATACATTAATGTCGGCCACACACCAATGCAGTAGAAACAAGAATTAATAGAACAACATGGAAGAAGAAGATGAAAAACCATATAATTCAATAATCAAAATTCATCACAAATGTTCATAACCTCAGCAAGGAAGGGAATTAGCCACTCATTTGTGGATTAATCATCCTAAAACAAGTGTTAATCATACAAATAATTGATTGAAAGAAGAAAGAAAGAGAGAAAAACCCTGAGCTTTTTCGTCCCTCAACTGCCTGTAACCCACGTCCTTGCTCCACCAAGTCTGAATTAATTAAAAATAAGCCTAAGTGTTCTATTTATACTAATGGAAATTTTTCCCGGAATAACAAGCAACGTGTCACGGAGTGCATCGCGGAGCACTGCCTCCGTGACACGGCGTGGACGCGGACCCTTTCTGGAAATTCAGGGTCCAGGAATAAACCTTCAACGTGGCACGGCGTGCAACGCGGAGGCTTGCCTCCGTGCCACGGAGCTGTCGCGAGGCTCCACTGGAAATTGACAAATTATTCACCCTCCAGGCAGAATGCCTCCGTGATGGTAGCGTGACACGGCTCCATCGCGGAGCCCGTTTATATTGTGCAGTCCAATGCCTTTTTCATGCTCGAATCCAAGTCCAACTCCGATATTGTTCCAACATGCATTTTAGCTCGTCAAAATCACCTTTTACCTACAAACAATGCTAATCATGTTGGTTAGTATAAATTCACATTTTATTACCAATTACATGAAAATGTATACACATTGCACAATAAACAAGGCGAAAATGATACGTTTGAGCATCACTTGGGCATATAAATCTGTCCAAGATCACTTACGTTCATATATCCTGAAATTAGTGGAATAAAACACTAAGGGCAAGCTTATGGGTCACTACATGATGCATGTGAATTCTTTGAGAGAGCGAGTGTAATTCTATTCGTTTACCCATACATGTTGTGATTTAAACATTTGCGTGTGAAAATGGGTAACTCTCTTGTTGTGAGGGCACATGTTTAATGAAGGATATAATTCATGTTGGATTTCATGATCAGTTGATTTGCATGAGTTTGCTAAGATTGAGAGTCAATTCTTGAGGTTAGGAAGTCTTAACATAGTTGTATATCATTTCAAGGATTAAATCGTGCATGCTCTATTTTTAACTTGCTATCCCAAACAATCATTGTAGCCGTAGCTTAAATGGTCTTGCTAAATTTGTTATGTGCGAGTCTTCATTTACATGAGATGTAAAAGGGTTGTTCAAGGACGAACAAGGCTTTAAGTGTGGGGTAGGTGATCTTGGGCAAAATGGCATGCCCAAGGTATAGTTTACAACTTAGTTTAGTCTTGTTTATCTACTTATTTATATACATTCTCATATGATTTTATGTAAATGTGAATATATACTAACCAACATGATTAGTCATTGTTTTTGAAGGTTAATAATGCATTTGAGGAACTAATTCATGATTTTGTGAAGTAGAGGAATGGAATCAAGAGCAAAATGTGAAAGTCAACAAGAAAACATGCAATACCTGGCACCCTGCGCGATAGGGGCCGTGGCACGCTGCCAACGCGGCAACACTTGGCCGAAAATTATATTTTTTGGAACATTCCAATGAGGGTACGCGTTACCTCCATGTCACGGAGGTCAATTAGGGCATTCAGCTCCATGACACGGAGCTGTTCCACCGTAGGCCGAATTTTGCATTTTTTCAGCATAGTATAAATTGAACCCCTAGCTTTCTAAAATCATTTAACACGGGATTTTCTGGAAATCTGGGAAGGAGGCGCGACGGAGAGTTGAAGAAATCCTATTGGGTTCATTTTTTCTTGGTTTCTTTTCATCTATTCTTGTAAGTATATTACTCTAAACATTTTTATGAGTATTTGTACAAACATGAGTGGCTAGAACCCTCCATCTAGGGTTGAGGCCATGGATATGATTGTATTTGCTTAGATTCATTTTGGGTTGAGTTGTTAGATGTTGTTTTGTCTTACAATATTTATTATTGTTGTTTTTATGCTTGATCACCATGAAAACAAGTGAGTTAAGCTTAGGTACATGCTTGAGAAAGATAACCTAGGCAAGAACAAGAGAATGTAGGGAGCAAGATTGTATCTCACGATATGATTTGTGTTAGGATAGAAATATACCTAATACCTTGCTTGGTTGATAAAATGGGATGAGCTAGACACCAACTTAGAATTATCATATCACCACTCGAAGAAGTAGTTGTGAGGCTAAGTTGAGTTAAATGATTAGAGGTACGAAAGTCTCTAATCAAGAGCATAAACCCCATAAACCACATAAACGTAGTGAATTGCCCACGAACTAGAATGTCACATCCCCGCTCAACGATGTCGTTGTGGGTCTAGTTTGTCATGTTTAGAGGCTCGAAAGACCATGAACATGCAATTCTAATTATGTTAGATGACAATTGATAATTTCATACTTAAACCATTGCAAATCGTACTATCGCATGATTATCGAGAAATCATAAATCATACTTCAATATGTGGGCATTGCCCAATATTTTAACACGCTTGAATATACTCAATTCATATCGAAAACATCATTATAACCATGCGTACCTTGAAAACATGCTTTTCATCATACTATCTCATCATACACATACATTCATCACAAATCTCTTCTTTCATGAACTTCTCATCAGTGGGCCCTTTAATTCAAAACGCTTGATGCATGATTTTAATTGAAAACATATAAAACTTGCTCGTGATTCATAATTCAATAGTATTTACATATTTAAAATCATACCCATGTAGAGAAGTTAGGAATATCATGCATTGGGTTAAAACCCCATAGATTAGGTGGGAACTCATGGTTTAGAGTTGGATTGGGCACAGGTGTGAAAGGATTCACCCATTCATAACCTATCACGACCACAAAAGGGACCCGGATCGTAGACATGGGACAAGGGACCTCGAAGGAACCCAAGTTGACCCATGGCATAACCATTCACTAATTCATTCAATAAAGAAGTGCAAAAATGAATTTATAAGTTCAGCGGAAGTCAACCAAATATAACAATAGAATAGACATCCGAAACTAAATACATATCTAAGTCTAATAAGCCCCTAATCTGGATGAGCTGATGAGACAACACCACCAACTAGCTCAACAAAGCGGAAACAAAAGAAATATGTCCGATATAAAAGAAAGTCCGGTCCTCGGAAGATGAGGACTCACCAATCAACAGATGCCAATATTGATAAGCGACTCCGGATAGGGCTAAACTTGAGATCTGAATCCTGCATCATGAAATGATGCAACATAGAAGGTATGCAGTCAGTACGTGAAATATACTGAGTATGTAAGGTAAGTAAAACCGCTAAAGCATTTGAAAATCCTTTAAGGTAAATCATACATATCAAAGGATTGCAAGGATAAAAAGAAAACCACATGCATTCATTATGGAATCGTATACTCATGCTTCATTAAAATGCAAGGCTTTAGAACATCATGACTGACACGAATGACTCAAGCTGAACATGACATATATCAAACGATACACCGTGATTAAAACCTTACTTCTGGATCACGCATGCATCAAATAATCATGACAATGGTAAATATGTAATTCTGATGTATAAAACACAGTGGGAGACTCGTCACATGACCGATATACCATGATAGAGCTTACGTGGTCCCAATTATTACACTCAAGTGGGAAGAGTCATCCATAACCTTGCTAGAGCAATGGACGTTGCCATGATATCGATATTAAGCTAAAGGGCCGATCGGACGGGGATAACTCACAAGGGAGGTTCCAATAACATAAGTATCATCCTACATTGGCGCGTAATTCTAGTGCATAAGGTAGTCGACCCTTAACCCGCTCGGTGCTAGACTCTTCTCCCACAATATGCAATGCTCTACATTGTATATAACGAAGCTCAACATCGTCTATAGATGAAGCTTAATATGAAATCATGCATCGATTGTACATCATATAAATATGAATCTCAACAATGTCTTCTCGACAAAGCTTAGAATGAAATCATGCATAACTTAACATCGTATAAATGGAGGTCGACATTGTCTATTGACAAGGCTCATAATGAATTCATGCATGGACTTAACATCATGTGAAATGGAGCTTAACATTGTCCTTTACAAAGCTTGACGATAATGTACATATCAATTAAGAATCATGCATATAAAAGGCTTTACTTCGAAACATACCACAAACTAGGATTCATAATAAGGGTTTGAGGGGAAATTCATTTCAACCATGAGGTAAGCTCATATCGGGAGAAATCATTATTTGAAAACATCAGATGGGCATCACCCAAAACTTCACTATACTTGGGTCTATTCAATCCGCTTTGAAAACATCATCTAAATCATGGGTAAGGTTGGGAACCTGCTTTTCATCATTTATTCCATCATCATCACATTTATCACAATCACTACAGTTATGATCTATCCATACACGGGCTTTTTAGATTCAATTTTTAGAAAAATAATTTTGTCAAAAAAATAAGGTTAGCATCCGCTGAAGCTTAGTAAATAGTAAATATCAACTCAAATTAATCATGCCCATGAATGAGGATATGAGAATTGATCTTGGGCAAATTTATATGCCCAAGTGATACTCAAAATTGTCATTTTGCCTTGTTTATCTATCGATGTTTGTACATTCTCATGTGAATTGTAATAAAATGTGAATTTATACTAACCAACATGATTAGCATTGTTTTTCAGGAAAAATGTAAAGTTATGGAGCTAAGATGCATGTTGGGAGAGATTGGGATTGGACTCGGAAGCTAGCAAGAAAAAATGCACAAGGAAAGCACGAATTAAAGGGGCTCCGCGATGGAGTCGTGTCACGCTGCCATTGCGGATGCCTTCTGCCTGGATGCTTAAAATATGTCAAATTCCAGTGAAGGTGCGCGTTGGGTCCTTGGCACGTTGCCCTAGCCCCGCGTTGCACGCCATGCCACATTGGGCCTTAATACCTGGACGACCGGATTCCAGTGAGGGTCCGCGTTGGTGGCGTGTCACGGAGGCAGTGCTCCGCGATGCACTCCGTGACACGTTGCTTGTTATTCCGGGAAAAATTCCCACTAGTATAAATAGAACACTTAGGTTCATTTTTAATTAATTCTGACTTGGTGGAGCAAGAACGTGGGTTACAGGCAGTTGAGGGGACGAAAATCTCAAGGCTTTTCTCTATCTCCTTCTTCTTTATTTCAATTTCTTGTATGATTAACACTCACTTAACGATGTTTAATCCACAAATGAGTGGCTAAATTCCCTTCTTGCTGAGGTTAAGAACAGTGTATTGAAATGTGATTATTGATAAATTGGTTTTTCATCTTTTCTTCCATGGTTGTTCTACTGATTCTTGTTCTCACTGCGTTAATGTGTGGCCAACGTTAATGTATATCTAATAAGTCCGGTTTCACTCGAGAGAGCAAGAAATTGGAAAGTTGTGAATTGATAGGATATGATCTTTTCTTAGTTTAGGAAAATTGAGAATTGATTTACTTTCAGGATAGAGATATACCAGAAAGTCATATTAGTCAATTAAGGAATCAGTTTTGTATGGCTAGAACATGAATTTCTTTTTATCACATAGATGTAAGTGGAATGTTCATGATTCTTAAGTTTGGTTAAATATGAGAGTTTTAATCCATAGGCAATAATTCTTGACTAGCAACCGGAGGAAAGATTAATCAAATTGTATCGATAATTTATTTCTCTACATGTTCATTTTAGCCTCTGCATGCTCATACTTATAGTTCAGAGTCAAATTGTATATTCGTTTTAGACTTAGTATAAAATTAGGAAACAAAATATCAAACTCTTCTTCACACTATTGTCTATAATTTAGAGTAAAAGTTTATTGACACTTGATTAGATTGTTACCTTAGTGCAGTCCCTGTGGGATCGATACTTGGCTCACTTGAGCCACTTTACTACTTGTTTGACCACGTGCATTTGCGTGTAGTTATACCCAACAAGCCGAACAAGAATCATGCAATTGTATAAAACCCCATACTTTATCATCTAAAAAAATCACAATTTGATAGGGAATGGACATGGGTGTGGAAGGAAGCACCCACTCATAGCCTTATATACTTGGGAATGAAGAACCCTAACTCTTCCCAATCGCCTAGCTGAGATTTCCGTTGAAACCTTGAAATTCTCCCCAATTTCCTCCTCAAGCCTTCAACCTTTCATGAATGGAGAAATGGCCTAAGATAAATGATCCCCTACTAAAAACCCTCTAAAACAAGTTCAAAATGACGTGGTTTAGGCCCTTAGAACATAGGAATTATGGAAAATCCCTTAATGAAATTTCCTTGAAAAATAGACCTGGCCCCGACCACGAGTCATACCATAAGTCGTACCATCAAGTCACGACTCGTCACGACCCACCTTAGGAGGTATGACTAGCACCTGGTGCCCTACTAGGACCTGGACTGCTGAGCTGACTGAGCCTAAGCACCTCTAATGCAGGGCTGACTGTAACTCTAGAATCAAGAAAACAACGGGCTATATAGCAGCTGTAAATACAACCCCCGGCCGACAAGGCCTATAGCCACCTATGTAATTAAACAGCTAACAAGAGACAAACAATCATAAGGAGTCCTATGCAGGTCGACAAGGACACCATGATATCTAGTTATAACTGGAAGTAAAATCAGATGCTAAACTGAACTATGACCAACAAGGTCATCAATCAACAGCTAAACAAGGCCCCACACGGCTAACACACATAGTCTAAAATACATATGAGCACCACACGGTTGATATCATCAAACCACAGGGAAGTAATGCAATCTGCAAGTCTCTAGGAGTAATAAGATGGTCGGTACAGGGCCCTGACCTACCCATACTGTACAAACAAAAGAAGTAAACCTCTATCACTCAAGCTCGGGAAGAAGGGAGCTGACGGCTCTGTACGGCTGACTAGAACTACGGGGGACCTGCTTCTCGTCTATCTGCACTTGCAGGAAAGTAATGCAGCGACTCAGAAGAGGGCGTCAGTACCACAGGTACTGAGTATGTAAAGCAGTAACTTTAAATAACTGAAAGTAAGGAAATAGAACTGACAATAACTGAAGTAAAGAGAATGGATTGAAAATGACTGAAGTAGTGAGATCATGGCTAAACATAACTGTAATAAGGAGGGTAGGGGTCATACCTGACAATCGAGGCGTCTTACTATCTAACTATCTATAACTAAAGCAAGCATAAACCTTACCTGGCTCCCATAAGCCGGAAGGTACAATTAGCACAGAATAATCCACCTGGGCCCCCATTAGTCCTAGTGAGTACACCTCAATCTATATAACCCTATCCAAGTCATACTGAGTCAACTACCAGCTATAAGCATCTTGTCGATCCCCTGGTTTTGCAACTTGGCCCGCTCGGCCCCTGACTGTAGTTGTGTCTGAGTCTGAAAGACTCCTGATATCTACACCCCAAGCATAAATGCTCGGCGAGGGTATGTGTAAGGCCAACCACGGCATATGAGGATCTGGATCCCAATCTTTTTCCCTTGCGGATGGCATGCCGCTCCGTAGAGTGACGTATCCTCGCCCCTGGTGGGCAGCGACACAGTTATCAACCTTGGGGTGGTCACGGAAGCTATACAGGTTTAATCCAGTCCAAAACAATACAATTTACGAGTCTTAACTGCCAACAACAACTACATATGATAACATACTCCTGACATGCTTTACTGGGATTCATACTGGACTACTATGCTGAAGAAACTAACTTCGCTAAAGAAAATTCCTTAACATACCTTGTTCGTTGTTTACCGATTAACTGGTGAGTTTCGGCTCATGCTCAATTGCCCTTCTCAACTGTAATCTTATTATGGAAGAATAGGGATACTTTATTACTATATTCAAAGAAAACAATAACTTTTATATATATATATATATATATATATATATATATATATATATATACTGACTATACTTCAAGTTATCGAAAGACGACCAAAAACTCATAATTTCTCGGGAATCTAGAATGGAGAAATACTTACTTTAGGCACGTGATTGTATTGACACTAGTTTGGAACAATTACATCAATTTAAGCTTAGCAGGACGACGATTTGTTAGGCGTATTTTACGAAAATAACTCTGCAGCGATGCTTTCTGCAGCCTTATACTTCACTACCCGGAGTTAATTTGGATTTTGACGTCATTTAGCAGTGTAATCAAACGATTATTAAATGTTTTCCTTTGTTCTCCCTCTGTTCTGGCCGTGATTTGTGAATGATAATCTAACTTCCAAGGGTGAGACCCTTATATACTTGAGGCAGCAGACAAGGCAGCGTGGCACTCTGCCCATCATGCTGATTCTACTCTGTGCCACGTTGGCTAATGCGGAAGAGCTGCTCCGTGCCACTTTTCCCCTCTGGGGCAGCTTGGTTCGTCCTCCTCCCGCAAAAACCCTACTCAGCACCCGTTTGGCCTTTCCCTAGGCCCTCTCCTCATATGTATGGCACTCTAAAACTCTAAACCAACATCCGAATAGGCTGACTAAACGCTAGAAACTTACGGGGTGTAACATCGTGGTCACCTCCCCAATTTTCCAACTTTTCTGAAATTGGCCACGACTGGTATACCACAACTCGTACCACCATCCTACAGGTCATACTATCAACCGTGGTACCATCCATCCAAACCAATACGACTTAACCACAACTCCTCACCACGACTCGTTGTAACATATTACGAGTCGTACCATGACCCGTGACGACTCACCCTAGCACCACTGGGAATTCCACCACACACCTAACCACGAGTTGTACCTTCCCACCACAACTCGTAGGACCATTCGTGAAATAAGCTCAGACTCCTGAATTCATCATGACTCAAGTCATGAGTCGTAGGTTCTCACCACGATTAGTACCTCGAGTCGTACTGGTGCAAAAATTCCAGGTTTTCAGTAGCTTTCAACTTCAACTCTCGGGTCAATTCTTAGGCCCCTTCTGAGGTATTACAAAATCTCCCCACTTGGGGACATTCATCCTTGAATGTTAGAAACAAGCATAAAATAGAATCATACAATTATCACACCCCAAAACTGATCATTTAAACCTAAATTTTCATGGATTGACTACCTCTGAAAAGTTTTATACAGCTTCACAGAATTCAGACCTTACACATATATTCATAAACACACAGGAGACTTGCACACATGAACAGATCACGAAAACTATATGGTGTCATAGGGAAAAATTGATACCTTAAGTCGGAATTGAGCCGGTAGAGAACAATGTGGATATCTAGCCATCATGTCTGCTTCGGCCTCTCTGTAGCTCCTTCAACATGCTAATTTCTTAATAAAACCTTAATTGAAGCTACCTCTTTGTTCCTCAACCTCCGGACCTAACGATGCAAGATTTCAACTAGAATTTCTTCATAACAAAGGTTGTCTTTCACCCCAGTGCTGTCTAATGGAACTACCAAGGCTGTATCACCCAAACACCTCTTTAAAAGTGACTCATGGAAAATGGGATGAACTAAGGATAGCTCCGATGGAAAGTCCAGCTCATATGCTACCTTTCCTACCCTTCTCACAACCCAGTATGGACCAATATAATGGGGACTGAGTTTACCTTTCTTTCACAACTCGGTACAGACTAATATAACGGGGACTGAGTTTACCTTTCTTTCCGAACCGCATGACTCCCTTCATGGGAGATACCTTTAGAAATACCCAATCGTCCACATCAAACTCCAAATCTCTTCTTCTCACATCAGCATATTATTTATGGTGACTATGAGTGGTTTTCAACCGATCCCTTATCAACTGAACTTCACCATTGCCTCATGTACCGAATTTGGTCCCATCATAACTGCCTCACCATCCTTGAACCATCCGATGGGAGATCTACACTTCCGCCCGTAAAGAGCCTCGAACGGTGCTATCTGGATACTAGAGTGGTAACTATTATTATAAGAAAATTCGATCAAGGGCAAGTGATCATCCCAAATACTTTTATAATCCATGACACATGCCCTCAACATATCCTCGAGGGTCTGGATCGTGCGTTCGGCCTGGCCATCAGTGTGCGGATGCAATGTTGTACTGAGCTTGACTTGAGTCCCAAGTCCCCTTTGAAAGGACCGCAAAAAATGGGAAGTAAACTTAGGACCTCGATCTGAAATAATTGACAAAGGCACTCCACGAAGTTGAACCAACTCCTGAATATATAATTTGGCATAGTCATCCGCTGAATCTGTGGTTTTGATCGGTAGAAAGTGTGCAGCCTTGGTCAACCTATCTACCACCACCCAAATGGAGTCGTATTACCGGCGAGTATGAGGTAGACCTATTGTAAAATCCATGTTAATTTCTTCCCACTTCCAGGTGGGAATACTGATGTCTTGAAGTACACCTCCAGGCCTTTGATGCTCGACCTTAACTTGCTGGCAGTTCAGAAATTTTTCTACAAACTCTGCAATATCCTTTTTCATACCATCCAAGCAGTAGATATCTCTCAAGTCCTGATACATCTTCGTGGATCCTGGATGAATGGATTATCTAGTACCATGCGCCTCCTACAATATTCGAACCCTCAAATCATCAATGTTCGGAACACATAGCCGACCGTGGTATCTTAGAACATCATCTCCCCCTTGGGAGTAAACCTCCACCTTTTGATTCCGCACTGCCTCCTTCAGCTTCCTCAAGATTGGATCCTCATCTTGCCTGGACTTAACATCGACTGCCAAGGATGATTCTGAACCGTTACGCACCACAACACCTCCATCAATCGAGTCGATCAATCTAAACCCCAACCTTGCAAGCCGATGGACATCTTTCACCAACTCCTTCTTCCCCTCATCCTCGTGGGACACACTTTCCATAGAAAGCCTACTAAGTGCATCCGCAACCACATTAGCTTTGCCCGGGTGGTAAAGAACACGCACGTCGTAGTCCTTCAACAACTTCAACCACCTTCTTTGCTGAAGATTTAGGTCTTTTGAGTGAAAACATATTTCAAGATCTTGTGATCCGTAAATACATCCACATGGACTCCATATAAATAATGTCGCCATATTTTCAATGCAAATACCACTGCAGCCAACTTAAGACACTGGGTCGGGTAATTCTTTTAATGAACTTTCAGCTTTCTTGAGGCATAAGCTATTACCTTCCCGTGCTGCATTACCACATATCCCAGTCCGACCCTTGAAGCATCACAGAATACAACAAAGCTATCAGTACCCTCCGGTAAAGTCAACACTGGTGCTGAAGTGAGTCGGGTCTTCAATTCCAGGAAGCTTTTCTCACAAGCCTTCGACCACTAGAACTTCACCTTTTTCTGAGTCAGTCTAGCCAATAGGGCTGCGATGGATGAGAAGCCCTGAACAAATCTTCGATAGTAGCCTCCCAAGCCTAAGAAACCCCGTATTTCTTGTAGGATTCACCGGTCTCGGCCAATTCTTCACCACCTCAATCTTCTATGAGTCTACTTCTATACCCTCACTTGACACCACATGGCCTAGAAATACCACAGAATTTAACCAAAACTCGCATTTGCTAAACTTTGCATATGATTGCTGGTCCTTAAGGGTTTGAAGCACTACTCTCAAGTGAGTGGCATGCTCCTCCTCACTCCGAGAGTATATGAGTATGTCATCAATGAACACAATCACAAACATGTCTAGATATGCATTGAATACCCTGTTCATCAGATCCATAAAAGCTGCAGGGGCATTGGTTAGCCCGAAAGACAGAACAACAAATTCGTAAAGAACATACCAAGTTCCGAAGGTGGTTTTTAGGATGTCACTCTCCTGAACCCTAAGCTGGCGGTATCAAGATCTAAGATCAATCTTGGAGAAACACTTGGCACCCTAGAGATGGTCAAACAAATCATCAATTCTAGGTAAGGGGTACCTATTGTTGATGGTAACCTTATTCAACTATCGATAATCGATACATATGCGAAGGGAACTGTCCTTCCTCCAAACAAATAGTACCAGCGCACCCCTTGGGGATTTACTTGGCCTGATGAAACCCTTTTCTAGAAAATATTTCAACTAATCCATCAACTTTTTAGCTCAGCTGGAGCCATTTTGTAGGGGGGAAAAGATATAGGCTGGGTGTTGGGAAGAAGATCTATGCCGAAATCAATCTCTCGCTCAGGAGGCACACCTACAAAATCATCAGGAAAGACCTACGGGTACTCACATACTACTGGAACCGACTGAAAGGTCGGGGTTTCGGACTCCACATCCTTAACCCTAACTAGATGGTACATGCAACCTCTGGAAATCATCTTTCTGGCCTTAAGGTAGGAAATGAATTGACCTACAAGCACCATTGAACTACCCTTCCATTCTAAGACTGGCTCATCCGAAAATCTAAACTATACTGACGGGGTTTTATAGTTGATTAAGGCATAACATTCAAATAACCAATCCATGCCGAGATTAATATCAAAAACAGTCATGGCTAACTCTGTCAAATCCGCTGAGGTGACCTTATAAAGAATTGAGACCAGAAAATTTCTGTACATCCTTCTAGCTGTAATTGAATCACCTACTGGAATGGAAACTGAGAAGGGTTCTGATAATACATCGGGATTAACCCCGAAGCTACTGTCTATATAGGGTGTTACAAAAGATAGGGTAGCCCTTGATCTAGCAAAGCATATATATCAACATGAAAGACTCTCACCATACCAGTATCGACATTTGGCGATGCCTCCTACTCCTGGAGAGTGGTTAAAGCATAGAACCTGTTCCGGTGCTGCCCGCCAGTTGTAATATTAGATGCCCCCTGATGTGTTGCGCATGGGGTGGGGGCTACTGAAATGGAAGATGGGCCTTGGGCCCCAATTTTTTCCTGCCTTGCTGTTGGACAATCTCTGAGCATATGTCCAGTTTGTCCACATCCGAAACGAGCTCCTGACCCTATGAAGCACTAGCCTGTGTGCCCTCGGCCGCACCTGCGGCAAGCTGAAATGCTAGAAGACGTGGGCCTGCTGCTATGATCCTTCGAGCCAGATGCTCGCCCCATCTGATCAAGTCGGGGTCTATATGGCACACTCACGGCTGATGATGCAGGGGCTAACGATCTCTAATTGGTCTGCTGTTGGTGTCCCCCGCCAGATCATTGCTGAGAGAATCTATGGCCCTCTATCTAAGCTCTCTTAGCCTCCCTTTCCCTCTAGTATGCCACCTCTATCTATTGGGCGTACAACACTATGCAGGGAAAATCCTTATCCTACTAGAGCATAGCTATCCTGCAATCCTTATCCAGGTATGCTGCTATATTGTGCACAAATCTACTCACCCGCGCTTGCTGGTTAGTCACCAACTCCGGGGCATATTTAGATAAGCGGGTGAACTTGAGGGCATACTCTTGGACAGTCATCCTACCCTGCTTTTTATTCACAAATTCTGCTGCTTTCATCTCCCTCATTTCTCAAGGGAAAAATCGATCATGGAACGCAACCTGAAATTCCTCCCATGTGACTGGACCTGCTCCAGCAACCCTGTTGTCCTTCCACTGACGGAACCAAATATGCACAACCCCCTTCAATTGGTAGGCGGCCAACTTTGAGCCATAATTCTTCAATCGCAAATAGCACAAATTAGAAGAATAGAAAGGCTTTTTCATCGCATGACATTGATCATGAAAGAAGGGACCATATCCTAAAATGTTTAGTAGCCTCTTCGACATAAGTGTGGCACGCTTCATACCCATGAAAAATACTCTACCTAACGCGGCTTTCAAACTCCCAAGGACACATCAAACCTATTGCTCTAATACCATATTTTTCACGAGCCAAGAGGGGACCTAGATCATAGACACGGGACAAGGGACCTTGGAGGACCCCAAGTCGACCCATGGCATAAGCATTCACTAACTCATTCAGTAAACAAGGGAAAAAATGAATTTATAAGTTTGGCGGAATTCAACCAAATATAATAGCAGAGTAGACATCAAAAATTGAATACATATCTAAGTCTGATAAGCCTCTAATCTGGACGAGCTGATGGGACAACACCCTCAACTAGCTCAACAAAGCGGAAACAAAAGAAATATATCCAATATAACTGATAGTCCGATCCTCGAAAGATGAGAAATTACCAATCAACAGATGTCAATCCTGATAAGCGACTACGGACGGGGCTGAACTTGAGATCCGGATCCTGCATCATGAAATGATGCAGCATAGAAGGTTTGCAGTCAGTACGTGGAATGTACCGAGTATGTAACGTAAGTAAAACTACTAAAGCATTTTAAAATCCTTTAAGGTAAATAATACATATCAAAGACTTGCATGGATAAAGAGAAGACCACATGCATTCATTATGGAATCGTACTCTCATGCTTCATGAAAATGCAACGCTTTAGAACATCACGACTGACACGAATGACTCAAGCTGAACATGACATATATACCAAAAGCTAAACCATGAGTCAAACCTTACTTTTGGATCATGCATGCATCAAATAATCATGAAAATGGCAAATATGCAATTCTAAGGTATAAAAGAAAGTGGGAGACTCGTCACATAACCGACATACCGCGATAGAGATTACGTGATCCCAACTATCACACTCAAGTGGTAAGAGCCGTCCATAACCTTGCCAGGGCGATGGACGCTACCATGATATCTATATCAAGCTGAAGGGCCAATCGGGCTAGGATAGCTCACAAGGGAGGTCCCAATAACATAAGTATCATCCTACGTTGGCGCGTAATTCTGGGGCACAGGGTAGTCGACCCATAACCTGCTCAGTGCTAGACTCTTCTCCCACAATATGCAATGCTCTACATCGTATATAATGAAGCTCAACATCTTCTATTGACGAAGCTCAATATAAAATCATGCATTGATTGTACATCATATAAATATGAATCTCAACAATGTCTTCTCGACAAAGCTTAGAATGAAATCATGCATAACTTAACATCGTATGAATAGAGCTCGACATTGTCTATTGACAAGGCTCATAATGAATTCATGCATGGACTCAAAATCATGTGGAATGGAGCTTAACATTTTTCTTAACAAATCTTGACGATAATGTACATATCAATTAAGAATCATGCATATAAAAGGCTTTACTTTGAAACGTATCACAAACTAGGATTCATAATAAGGGTTTGACGGGAAATTTATTTCAACCATGAGGTAAGCTCATATCGGGAAAAATCATTATTTGAAAACATCATATGGGCATCACCCAAAACTTCACTATACTTGGGTCTATTCAATCCACTTTGAAAACATCATCTAAATCATGGGTAAGGTTGGGAACCTGCTTTTCATCATTTATTCCATCATCATCACATTTATTACAATCACCACTCCTATGAACTATCCATACATAGGCGTTTTAGATTCAAACTTTAGAAAAATAATTTTTTCAAAAAAATAAAGTTAGAATCCGCCCAAGCTTAGTAATTCATCAATATCAACTCAAATTAATCATGCCCGTGAATGAGGATATGAGAATCATGCAATTGAATAAAACCCCATACTTTATCATCTCATCAAATCACAATTTGATAGGGAATTGGCATGGGTGTGGAAGGAAGCACACACTCATGGCCTTACATACCTGAGAATGGAGAACACTAACTCTTCCCAATTTCTCAATTGAGATTTCCCTTGAAAACCTTGAAATTCTCCTCAATTTCCTCCCTCAATCCATCAACCTTGCATGCATGAAGAAATGGCCTAAGGAAGATGATCCCCTACTAAAAACCCTCAAAAACGAGTTCAAAACGATGTTGTTTAGGCCCTTAGAACATAGGAATTACGGAAAATCCCTTAATGAAATTTCCCTAAAAAATAGATCTGGCCTCAACCAAGAGTCATACCATCAAGTCACGACTTGTGGTTACCTCTCGTGGTCACCTCAGCATTTTTTCCAACTTTTCTGAATTCGGCCACGACTCGTATACCACAACTCGTACCACCATCCTAGGAGTCGTACTGTCAACCGTGGTACCATCCACCCAAACCAATATGACTTAAACACAACTCCTCACCACGACTCACGGTAACATATTATGAGTCGTAGCACGACCCATGTCGATTCACCGTGACACCACTGGGAATTCTACCATGAATCCTAACCACGGGTCGTACCTTCCCACTATGACTTGCAGGATCATTCTTGAAATGACCTCAGACTCCCGAATTCATCATGACTTAAGTCACGAGTCGTAGGTCCTCACCACGATTTGTACCTCGAGTCATACTGGTGCAAACCGTCCAGGTTTACTGCAGGTTTCAACTTCAACTCCCGGGCCTATTTTTAGGCCCCTTTCAGGGTATTACATAACCCTACGTACCTGATGGTAGCTTATTCTTACACTTCTTTGATTTCCCAAGAGGAATTAAAGGGAATTTAAAGAAGAATAAGCTTGATCACCCTCTCTCACCTTCTACCTTTGCATGCATGAAAGTAAATGGCCTAAAATGAACTTAACCCCTTTAAAAGTCATCATTCATAACTTAAAATGACGTATTTTAGGCCTTAGAATCTTAAGAAATTATGAAAAAACCCTCACTAAATTCGCAAAAGATAATTGCCTAGTAGTCCCCGCGAGGGACCTAATGACTCGTCCTCTCTGGCCATAACTCATGGCATGACATGTGAATAACACTACTTGTTAGGTCATCTGGACACATCATGGGTGACTTCACAAGTCGTTACTGGTGACCATGACTCGTGGTCACCACTCGTCACAAACACTGCCATGGATTTTTATTTTACCTCACCATGCTGCTCACGACCCTCCCCACGAATCGTGGTGACTGACCATCACTCGTGGGTCCTTCTATTAGGTACATTTCCATTTTCTTCCTCTTTTTTCACTCACCACTCCTCAGGACTGACCTAACGAGTAGTGGGGCCTCACGATGACTCATAGTCATGTCCGTGGGGAGTCAACTTTCCAAATTTCAAAATCATCTTCTAAGCCTCACAACAAGTCACATCACGACTTGTGGGCTGCTCCCATGGGTCACCTCGTGACCCGTTCTGATACCTAATGCCAAATTTTAAGTTTTCTCCATTTCATCTTCCGGTTCTGATCTTTGGGCTTCCGAGGTATAACATTCAAATTACCCATGTTTATATCTATGATTTTTGACTATCAAGTCTATGTCAAATCATGTATAAGTTTGGGAATGCCCATATAATCAAGTATGTTTCCTGATTTACTTCAATTTCATGTTATGAGCTTACCACATGGTTTTGGAGTCTAGACTCCCACTTTTCAGCTTGTGGTATGGTTTGAGCCGAGGCTCCTCCTAATATGTTTTTAGATTATTCATGTACTATTATGATTCATCTTCATTGCTTCAGCTTCACAGAAAAACAATAGAGAGCATATGCATATTTTTGGGAGTAGTTTCTAGCATCGAGTAGGCTAAGCGTTTAGTCAACCCTGTGCCTCAGAACTACGTGCTAAAGTAGGAATATTTAGATTCTTTAGGACCTTCCTTGTGAGTTGTCCCTGCCCTTGAGGGGCCTTTAGCTTGATATTGTAATCATGGTAGCGCCCTCAGCTCTAGAAAAGCTTTGGAGGGCTCTGCCCACTTTAGTGTAATAGTCGGGACCATGTAAGCTCTATTGTAGTAATATCAGTTATATAAAGAGTCTCCCATTTTTCCTCATGATTTTAGTTATGCATGTTAATCAGTCATGATATTATGTTTTCAGCAAGTTTGACACATTGTTCTGATTTACTTATGATTATCAATTTCAGGTGTAGGTCATTCGAATCACTGATGATATACAGTTATGTTAAATCATGTTTTCATATAATAATATGCAAGCTTTACTCTCAAAACTTTATGATGAAATGTTTTATAATATGCAGGATTTCAGTTTTACTTACTTAGCGGTTTTACTTACCTTGCATACTTGGTACAATCCAAGTTCTGGCTGCATACTCTCTATTGTATCATTAGATAATACAAGCTCGGATGTTCAAGTTCAGTCCCGCTGCTAGCCAGTTTCTCAGAGTACCGACATACCCAGTTGTTGGTGAGTCCTCATCTTTCGAGGACCTTCTTATTAGTCCGTTATCAGTATCTTTAGTTTCAAATTATTAGTGAATTAGTTGGGTTTTTTCCCATCAACTCATCATATTTTAAGGGCTTATCAGGCATATTATGTATTTAGCTTCAGATTATTGTTATGTACTTCGTTGTTCAGATGTTATTGAATTTTTAGACTTCCACTATTTTTAAGTGTTAGTTTCCATATTATTTATATTGAGCATTAGTTTTCATGTTCATTTCATGGGTTGACTTTGAGCCATTTATGGTTCTAGGGTATGTGTATTGATCCGGGCCTATGTTTAGGTCATGATAAACTTGGTAGCAGAGCCTTAGGTTTTGAAGTATCCTGGGGTGTCTGAAAGCCACGTTAAGTAGAGTGTTTTTCATGGGTGTAAAGCACACTACACTTATGATGAAGAGGCTATGAAACGTTGTAGGAAATTCCCTTCTTTCATGATCTATGTCATGTGATGAAATGTCTCTCTATCCTTCTAATTCGTGCTATATGCATTTGTAGAATCATGCCTCCTCATTGAGTTAACAGGAGAAGGAATGGAATCGGAAATGACCAGGAGAATTGCAATGGAGATGGACACTAGCAGGCCCCACCAGCCCCCGAGGATCATGTGCCAGAGTAGGCTACCCATGCCGAGTTTAGTGTAGCTATCCAGATGTTGGCAGAGACATTGACCACCCAGGTCAACGAGCAGGAGGTAGCGCATGTTTCGTAGAGTGGGAATGCAACAGTAGCAAGAGTCGTGGACTTTCTCAAGATGAACCCTCTAGAGTTCCTCAGATCGAAGTATGCAGTCAGTACTTGGAATGTACGGAGTATGCGGGAAATATAAGTAATCTAAACATGCAAAAATACAAACATCGATATGCAACTGAACTAGAATACAACAACCCTGTCTTAGATACATATATATTTCCATTAAGCTTTTATGTGAAAACATTTACCGAAGTATAATCAAATTGATGCATAAGGGTCATGTGTTGCACATATATTGGGAATTTGAAGTTGTAACTGATATCATACGTTGTTTCGGTTCTTTGTTGATAATTGAGTTTGAATTCTACAAAAATGATTTTAACTGTATTCTGAGATCACACGGAGCTGGGCTGGATAGATATCATAGACTAAAGGAGACATTCTCAACTATGGAAAGTCCCTGACTGACTAAGGGAAACATTCTCGGATATGGAGAGTCCTCAGTTGACTAAGGGAAACATTCTTGGCTATGGAGAGTATCTGACTGATCAAGGGAAATATTATTGACTATGAAGAGTCCCTGACTGACTAAGGGAGACGTTCTCTGCTAATGAGAATCCCTGACTGATCTAAGGGAGACATTCTGACTGAATGAGGGGAAAAATTCTCGGCTTTGGAGAGTCCCGATTAACTATAACATGGAGGTCACTATTCTGATGTCATTCATCTAGTCTAGATCACTTAAGCTAGTCAGAGACATGAGCATTCAACTATTTACAACATATTGAATATCATACTGAATCATTTAGAATTTACTAAGGCTACTTTCTACTTACAACAAGCCCAAAGGTTTGAAGGATCATTCTCATGCTTTATCATCATAATCTCAAATTGTCTTTAAAATCATACATTCTACTTTCTGGCCACCATAGAGGGTCTACTACAGCAGGAAGTTGACCACGCAATGGATGGAGGGATTCAGAAAATGGGTTTCAAGTGGAATTTTAGGGGCTACACCCTATTCATTCTAAGTTACAGAAATTCTGAACTAAAGGTGATCTTCCTATGAACTAAGCGATTTCCCTTCCCATGGTATAATTTTGTTTTGTATTCTTGTTATTTCGATTTCCCAAGACCTATTGAATTGAGGGAGGGACCTTTAATCATGGAATTCTAGCAAGAAAACCCTTAATTATAGAAGTAGGGCCAAAAATCATGGGGGAAGTTATGGGTTTTTAATTCTGAGTGCAATACATGGTAAAGATCGCTTCTCGAGTGTGGGGTTTCCATAGAATCTAGTTCCTATGGGAATTAAAGACCTAGAACTAGGTGCAATGGAGTCTTTAGCCCTAGATTGCGTAAAAAGGGTTGAGGGAGATAATGAATAAGAATTGAACCATGGGAAACAGGGTGGTTACGACAAAAGGTAGATGGGGGAGGATATGAATCCCCTAAATAATTGTCTAGATAGTAGATTATTAATTTTGTTTTACTTTCTTGTCTATAGAATTCAAGCGTCCACAGTCATTGAAGAAAGGCCAGGCTCTACCGGTGTAATTGTCATTCAAAATCCTTCATATCAAGGTAGTTTATGGTTAGAGGAGTTAGACTCTACATAATGGTCTGTATAATTGTGTACGATGATGTGTTGCTTGAGTTTTTGAATTCAAATTGTGGTGATGATTTCCCTGTTAAAAAGAGTTAGCTATTGAAATAACTTGTTTGTGATGTCAACAAACCAACATGAATTTGTGTTGAAAACTATTAAGTATATTCCTTGACATTACTATTGATTTAATGATGAATCGTTAAACTCTAGGAATATGAGAGGTATATTATGACCTCCTAAATGTTATGATGATAAACTCTCTATGATATGATAGCTTGGGTAAGAATAGGGATATATGAGAATATCCTGAGATGAGAGGCTCATGCCTGAGGGGAGCATCTGGGCTAGCATATATGTGTGGAGTTGCTCGTGTTTGAGGGGAGCATCTGGACGAGCATATGAGTGGAAGCAGGTACCACGCCGGTACAGTACATGGATTTCTAGAGTCCCCTGTAGGTCATGGATGGAAGGATAGAAATAAGACCCTCTAGCATGTGTGTACATCGAGGTTGAGAATTAAAGTGTTCATGGTGATATGACGGAGGCGTGTGCCCGACATATCTCTATTTAATTTACTTGTTATATTTTGTTATGCACTGTAATTGTGTTTGAATTTGGAATGAATAAGTGTTATTTTGGCTTAACTGATGTTTGTTACACTCTGAAAATTTTTTAGTGATTATTTCATATTTGAATACTATGTTAAACGGAGTATGGGTTGTATATTGGTCCTAGGTGAGGACGGAATCATATTAGAAGGGAAAAGTGAAGAGTGTCTGAAGTTTATAAGTAAGGGTCAATTTTAAACGATCATATCTCCCAATATATAATGAATTAGAAGCCTCACAACCTATCAAATTAAAGTCTTTGAGTCTAAGTTTCAGAACATCAAATCACTTGTCTAGCAAAGCTTGGAGTAAGAAGTTATGGGCATTTTATCAAAGCACCGCGAGCGGTGACGTGAGCATGACGCCCAAGTGCCTCCACCGTCGTAACTATTTAAAAATTAGATTTTTGGTTGTGAAAAACATTTTCATCCTAATCAAAATCGAAAAACATTATTAGGGCTTATCTCTCTCTCTTTTCCAGTAGTTAGAGAAGGAAAAATTTAAAGAGGAAACCTCAAGCTAAGTTCAGGCAAATCACAACACAAGAAAAAGGATAGTTTCCAAAGGTGCAAGGTGAGCTAAGGCTGTTCATTGGAGCTTGTTTTGGAAACGTCTTTTAGAGGAGTTGAGGCGTTTTAAAGTCTAGTTTTACTTCATATATATTAATCTTTGAATAAGTATTGAATCAAGGAGGAAGTTCAGGATTTAGCACTCTTTAAACCCCTCAAGTTGCAAGCAAAAGGCTGGAAATTGGTAGCCAAGTAAGCTGCCGATAAACTGTTTTTAAGCTGAGTTTTTGCTCATTTTTATTAGGATTTTAGGTAGTATCATTGGATTGAAATTTATTTCGATTCAAGGGTAAGAATTACATAATAAGTGAGGTAAAGTTCTTCATTGTTTTCTCCCTAAAAATTTAGTGAAAACTAGTAGAGAAAATGACTAAATGTTGTTGATGTTGCCGTGTGTTGTTGTTGCCATTGTGAATGCTTTACGTGAGTTATTTTGGGATGAATTTTGTATTATAGATTAGGATTAATATGTGACTATAAATTAAAGATATTTTGAAGGTTAAGGGCTGATCATTGAAGTAGGAAAAGTTCGTCGGAAAGAAAGGTATGTAGGGGGTTCCATCCGTTGTTCTTTCAAGCACGATTCATGCATTGTGATTTGTATGAGCCAGAAACCTCTTTAAAGTTATTGAGGTACTATTTCAAGCTCCATTTAAGATTTAAGGTTTCATGTTTGATTGAAGGTAAATGTTGAGATTATGTCTAGCCGAAATGAGGCATCTAAAGTGTGTTTTCGCGTTTATTGTTGTCGTAGGTGTACATAAAGTTGGAGATCCCTAAGTGAGGGTATTGTTATCTGGTCCATTACATTTTTGTTATATATGTTGTATTCATCATGTGTGAGGTTATGGTCACCTTGTGAAATTAGAAATTGAAGCTAAGATGGCGACGTGAGAATAACGCACGCTAAGAATGAATGTCATGATTAGTAAGGGTAAACGAGGGTACCCAACAAATGATTCCTTGATATGGTTTTATACCCTTAACTATATATTTTTTTATTGTTCTTAAAGTCTAAAAGAGATTCCAAAACTCCTAATCCTTAAGCTATTGGCAGCTGACCAGGTTAGCGAGCTTAAGTTAAACATACAATGAGGCTAAGTATCTAGAATTGAATCTAAGTACTCTAAGTTGAGTTAATCTTTCTAAATTGGATCTAAATACTCATGTGGAGTTCAATTATACCAAAGTTGGGTCTAAGTATCCATAGTTGGTTCGAAGAACCCATAAGAGAGGTCCAATATCATATTCCTCGAGTCTCATGTTTATGTTAAGTTTTCAAGTCATATCCTATGTCCCCTTTTATTAGTTGCTAGGGGTATGATATTCAGTTGGTCCTTTGAGTTGGACCTGTTATCTTAGTTAGTTACATTACATTGTTGGGTCAATTACATTACATTGTACAGTTGGTCCTCAGAGTTAGACCTGTTATCTGAGTGAAATATATATTTCATCGTTCAACTATTGGACCCAGTATCAGTTTGCTCATTTGCATGATTTTCATTTTTTACCGTATGCCCTCTCCAGTCTAAGTATCAGATGGATGATTGTGCGATGCAATGTGAGCAATGCTGCATGCCCTCTCTGGTCCAAGTATCAGATGGCTAAATGTGCGAGAAAATATGTATAAAAATCCTTGTCCAAGTATCAGGTCATTCGTAAAAGTATTGGTCTAAGTATCAGGCTACTCATAAAATCCTGGTCCAAGTATCAGGATGCCATACTTAAATCCTGGTCCAAGTATCAGTTAGCCACTGAGTCGATTCACATAAACTCTGTTGCTAGTATCGGAAGTGTTGGCATATGAGTCAGTTATGTTATGTTCATGCACAAAGTCTTTATATAGGGTAGTCAATTATAAAGTTAAATACCTGACCCAATGAAATAGACCATGGGTGTACCTACATCGACAAAGCTCGATAGGAGAACCCTTACAACATTTCTCTCAATTAGACAAGAAAATAACATTCTAGAAATCACATTACTTCTCATTATCTGCTAAAAATTCTCATAAACATAACGTTACAAAGTTCCCCCAACATGACTCTCCAAAGATCTAGTCTAGACAAATACAAAAGCTCTATTTGAATACTTGACAACAAAACGACCCAGCTTCGGTCGGAAAAGGAACACTGAAGTTAGTGCTGAGTACTCCACACCAATGAAGGAACTTCAACCTGTCATATCCTACAGCTAAAAAAAAAGGTGTAGCAAGGTAGTATCAGTACACCAACATACTGGTAGACATCATCGGCCGACTAGGGTTAGTTAACAGAACAACATAGAAATCAATATACAATCAATATTACTAAATTCAACAATTAATTCACTTAGGCAACATCCTGCTCTATTTTATTCCATGATCTAACATTATAGCAATGCTACCCCATTACTATATCACCATGAATGACCAAGTCCATTTCCAACGTTTATAAACCTCTTAAGTGATCTATAGGATTTTCTCATTCTTCTTAGAAGTGCATGAAATAATAACGTCTACTTGGTATCTCGCAGTATTGTGCTATCTTCCGTTCTATCCCATCATGTTATCATCTCTACCCCACCGATCAATTTAAAGAAAAAAATCTAACACAATTACAAATGTACTATCCTATGTTCACACAAAAATCATCAAAACAACATAACATAGTCAATTTCCCCAATAGTAAAGTGCATGCACATACCTGACCTCATACCACGAAATCTCATAAGATGCCATACCTAGACGGAGTAGCCCTTATATGGTATATCAGACCTATTCCTCACCTCAAAAACCAATTCATGTTAGTTCATCTTATATCACACTAGTATATCAATTACCTTCCTATATCTGCAGCCGTATATATATCACCATACCCATAAAATCTCTGTCTCTTAATCATACTATCGGCAATATGCCAGGTACATGCCTCTGTCATATCATTGTACACACACGCCAGAGGGTCTTATGCTTGCCCTTCCAGTCGTGAACTGTAGGTGACTTTAGAAATCCATGTACTGTACACCCAACGGTATGAACATTCATCATACCTGTCTATGTAGTCCCTTGTACACCCAGCCACATGATCCTATAGCCATACCTGTCTATGTACTCTCTTATACCGCTCACCCAAATTCTCACCTCGGGCACGAGCCACTCGTGCATCCAATCCTTAATCAAAAATCTGACTGTAGTAACCTATTCATTAGAGTTCCTTAACTTCGACCATAGGCTTAACATCATATCAATAACTTTCCTTCCATATTATCCATTACCCTTGTCACACATTTATTTAATTCCAATTCATCCCTTAGTTGCGAAATGCATTTTCAACACATCACATAACAGATCATCACATGACAAGAATTATTCAGTCACACAACAAGTACAATAACATGACATTAAATCAACCTTGTGTACAAACAGTAATAATAACATTGAATCCAATCAACGTATAAGATTTTTGACTTGGCCTGCACACCAGTTTGAGCTCCGCTGCAGCGGCATCACTGTCGTTACAGTGGTCTTGCTGCAGCGGTACTGTTGGCAGTATTGCGATAAGTCTTTATTCTATCTTGTCCCATGTATTAGTTTCTACCCACTATAACAAAACAATGTCATAACACGGTTACATCATAAACTAGCTTACCACAGTGTCATCATTAGTACATACACAATCATTAATTCAGAAAATACAATACCGAACATAGCACATTCCAATCATTATATAACGGATTACTATCCTCCATCACTCTCCTCATCTCATGCTCAACATAGTTATATTTCATTAATCCATCCATTGATCATATCTCCTACACAAAGTCTACGTAATTTACCCATTCAAGGTCTTAATTCAAGAAAGAAGAAGTCCATATTTATACTAGGGGATATCCCATCAATGACACTCGAAAGTTAGACTCCGCAATAATGTTTAGACATAATGCATATCCTAGACCACAACCCCTGATGTAGGTTGAATATCTCCCATAAGGTTTAGCTCCTCATGTCTCGCACTCCTTTTCAAATCCACTTGTTCTTAGATTTCTTGCTTATTCAGATTACTAGTCCATTACATAGTTAAAAGTACAATCTGATTTATTGAAAGCATAAGAATCATATACATATATATGTTTAGCTAACCAAAATATAATGCAAAAGCGAGTAAACCATAGCCTACCTGGACACCAAGCTATTGTCCAAATTGTTTCCATATGCAGCTATCCCATTCTTGATTTCCTCGTGGGAGTTCCTAGCCATAGATATCTAATTCCACCCTTGGATCCTCTTGTTTTCCTCCGAGGTCTATTTTATGTTTTCAAATGTTTTTTATAAGCATTCCTTAAGGACTAGGTTTTTTAATATCCAAGTCAGAATGGGATTTCGAATTTCTGATCCACATTATCCACTACAGCGGTCATACTTCCCGCTCCAGTGGCTCCGCTGTGACGAAAAACTTCCCACCACAGGTACACCCTCTTGGGTCCACCCAACTGCGACTAAGCCCATTCGAATTTACTCACTGTGCACTCTTCATTTCTCAGGGATTTATCATGAAGTTCTAAAATTTTAAATTTGCCCAATTTTTATGGGGTCGAAATGATATAATGTCCGGGTGGGTCATTAAATTAGATACCAATTAAAAATCTATTCATTCCCAGACAGCGCTATGATTTTGAGGCGTGGTCAAATAACTGCAACAAATTTCCTCTTACTTCTACTCAGTATTAGGACTCATTTAACTCCTGTATTTTGGGCTCTAGACCAATTATATTCCGAACTCTTTTATGATTTCCATGCACGATGAATAATTCCGTCGAGGTTGTAATTATTTATTTGGGTTTTAACCCAGACCTGAACGTAAATTTACATCGTTACCCCTCTTTTAGTGACACAAATATTCTCCTCTCTATTCACATGTCCCGGGTTAACTAATTTTTTGAACAACTCGAACTGGTTCATTTGTAGAAATATTGGTGTCTAGCTACAAAATTTCAATGGTCACTGTTTTTTGACCGTCCGTTGCAGCGAGTGACTTTTTCACTACAGCGGTCCTGCCGCAGCGGACGACGGTGTCAGTTAAAGGCAAAAAGAGGGTTTTTCATGTTCATTTTCTAACTTTTCCATTTCGATCTTGCACGATTTTATCGACTTCCATAGCAATTTCCTTAATTTCTTAGGTAATTTTCACTCTCATATCTTCTCTACTTCATTTACTAGTGAATGCTGGATGTGTATGGCTCATTTCTCTTTTCTTTTGGATAGTTTATGGGGTAGTACTATAGTCCTCGTTATTTTGAATTTCTTGCCAGTTTTCCGTAGCATGCTAATTGTATTTACGTCCTCATGTATTTCCTACTATTTTTTGGATGATCCTAGTTATTTTCATGGGGTTCTAAGGACAAAAATGACGTAGTTTTGGTGGGGTTGTGGTTTTGACCTTTTCGAGCCTTTCAGGCTTAAAATTGGGCCTTATTGGGGCGGGTAATAGTTGTTATAGCATGGGCAAGTCTCCCTCTTGCCCGATCTATTGTTAGTTTGCAGAACTACAGAGGTTGAATTTTTAATCTCCATTGATGGGATCTAAAAGTCTAGGGAAGACGATATCCACTACAGCGGACCCTTTATCACTACAGTAGTATCATCGCAGCTGTTAGGCTTCCGCTGAAGCGGACCCGCTATAACGGAGGCTCGATCACTACAATGGTCCGTTGGACATTATCTGGGTTTTCAATAGCAGCCTTTTATTTTCTGTTCTCCCCATCCCACATCGTCCCCTCCTAACCTTTTTCATTTAATTTCAAGTTTGTTGTCATAGCCTTTTCTAGCAGTAGTCTCCGCACCGAGTATATCCAGTTTTTCCATGAATAGTGCCAGTTCCGCTACAATGAATAGGACACAAAGGACTTGCTGCATGAGAGGGGCTTTTTGATGCCGGAGGTGGAGGAGAAGGCTCCAAAATTCTACACCCTTCTCCAGGGGTTGGGATGGGTCCCATTGGTGGAGGACCCAGGCAAGGCTAATGAGGCCTAGGTGAAGGAGTTCTACGCCAACCTTCCCACAGTCGCATGGAGAAGGGATGAGCCAGTGGCATATGTTTGGGGCAGACAGATCATTTTGACCACTGAGACCATGAATGATGTGTTGGGTTTGCCCGACACACCAGAGTTTGAGCTAAAGGACCAGGATGTACTCGAGAATAGGCAATAGTTAGTGGATACTCTAGTAGTAGAGGAGTAGAGGCTACTACGAACTGGGGGATTACTCGGACGGGGATCCAGAGTACTTACTTCACCGCGGAGGCCAGGAGTTGGCTCCATTTGGTATCCCAAAGGATCCACCCGTTTTCCAATGTCATGGACGTGACTTACCATCAGGCATTGGTGGTGGTCACAGTTCTGAGCAGGGTGAGAGTCAATCTAGAGGCCCATATCATTGAGGACTGGAGTTATTTCCACACAAAGACTATCACTGGCCTGTGATTTCCTTCCCTCATCACCAAGCTATGCAAGTGGGCCTGAGTGCACTAGGAGTACCGGGATGTCATCGTGGATTGTGATAGGCTCTTTGATCCCTTAAGGGTTAAGAAGGCTCCAGAGAGGGGTAGAAAGAAGAGGATGTCTGCTTCAGTTGAGGGATGATGTAAGGGATGACACTTCTAGACCCTCGGGGCTGTTCGAGAGGTTAGAGGCCTAGATAGCAGATATGTGTGAGATTTTCAAATGATTTCTTAGAACTCCTTCCCCCAACAATCCTCCTGCCAGCTGACCTTCCACCAGCCGATCCTCCAGTGCAGTTGTCGCAGATCCAGGAGAGATGTAGGGGGTAATTGCTGCCCAATCTCAGGCCCATGTTAATCTTTGGGAGGACTTGGAGTGAGATAAGAGGTGATGACATTCTCGAGACAAGCTTATTATCAGGATGTGGAAAGGGATCAAAAAGATCCTAAAGACCCTAGCTCCCAGGGATAGGTCTCCGCAGGTGACCCGATAGGATCTCCCCGAGCTCTCCTTCCTTAACGGGTTTGAGGAGGGAGTGGACGAGGACGTAGGCAGTGGTAGCGTGAGGCCTCCAGCTAGAAGGGTCGCAGTGTTCCCCCTCTATTTTTAGCTTTTATTCAATTTGTTGGGTAGCCCCTGTTTGGGGCTTGTAAGATATACAATTTCCTCTTTCTATGTTCTTCTTTTGGATGATGGTACTTGTTTCTTCGAGTGCCCGTTTGGCATGTGGTGCATTAGCTATGTTGGCCCCTTTACATTCTATCACTGTGGTTTTCCTTATACTTTCATTGGTTGAATGATTTTGACGGCTTAATGCTTGTGGTTGTTACTCGTAATATGGAGGCTTGGACTACCTAGAAACTGGCATTCTACCTGAGTACGTCTATTGTAGCTGTGGCCTTTTCTCAACAGCGAATTCATTGAAGCAGTACTCTATCCGTTGTAGTGAGTCCGCTGCAGAAAGACTTGCCAAGCAGAGTTGTTATAACAAGTTTTATCTCCGGTTAACTCCAGTTAACCCTAACCGTGGATTTTCTCTAATACAACCTAGACGACCACCAACTAGGCCTGTCAAGATACCAATTGGAATCTTTCAGATACCAATTAGACTCAACATAGATGATCAACACAACATGATAGCACGATGGGAAAGAAATAAGTGTGACTTCCTAAATGTCTTATAGTTTCCCGAAGAATAGGTGTGGACTTCTACACACCAATCCACAGGAGTCTACTCGACATTGCTCTAGTACTTGTAGATCGTTAACCTAGATGCTATGACACCATCTTATCACAACCCAACTAAACAGGCCTTGCAGGAAACTACATCGATTTAGCTCGATAGGGGAACACTTTTACAAAATTTCTGTCAATTAGACAAGAAAATATCATTCTAGCAATCACATTACTTCTCATTATCTGCTAAAAATTCTCAACATAATAACATTACAAAATTCCTCTAACATGACTTTCCAAAGATCTAGTCTAGATAAGTACAAGAGTTCTATTTGAATACATGACAACAAAACAGCCAGCTTGGTTTGGAAGAGGAACACTAAAGATGGTGTTGAGTAGTCCATGCCAATCAAGGAACTTCAACCTGCCAAATACTACACCCAAAAGAAAAAAGTGTAGCAAGGTAGTTCAGTATACCACACGCACTAGTAGGCATCATTGGCCGACTAGGGTTAGTTAACACAACATCATATAAATCAATATACAATCAACATTACTAAATTCAACAATTAATTCACTTAGGCAACATACCACCAAGTTTACTCACTACAATATAGTTTTTATGACTCATTCAAGTTCATGCAATTATCCTATGCTTCTAGTCATAAATTAGCCTATCGGTCAGCTTTTCTTTATTTTCGATGTAGCGAAGGCTCAGGCTGCTACAGAAATTCTGCTGCTGCGGCGATGTGCCCTCTGTAGCATTACCATATCTAGCCACTAATCAATTTTACCTAATCCAGCTCTTTTTTATTCTTTCATAAAACATTATAGCACTTCTACCCTTATTAGCATATCATCATGAATGACTATGTTCGTTTCCACTCTTTATCAAACTCTTTAGTTATCTATAGGATTTTCTAGTTCTTCTTATAAGTGCATCAAGTAGCAATGTCTACTTGCTATCTCACAGTACTGTGCTATATTTCATTAAATCCAATCATGCTATCATGTCTACCTCCCCCCCATATCAATCCAAAATAAAAAAATCAAACACAATTACGAATGTACTATCCTATGTTCACGCAAAAATCATCAAAACAACATACGGGAATCAATTTCCCTAACATTAAAGTACATGCACATACTTGACCTCATACTATGAAATGTCATAAGATGCCATACTTGGACCGAGTCGCCCTATATAGTATATCATACCTGTTCCTTACCTAAAAAACTAATTCATGTCGGTGTATCCTGTATCACACTAGTATATATTACTTTCCTATATCTACAACTGTATGTATATCAGCCATACCTACAAAATCTCTTTCTCTCAATCATACCATCAGTGATATGTGGGGCACACTCCTCCGCTATATCACTATACACACATTCCAGAGGGTCTTCTGCTTGCCCTACCAGTCATGACCTGCAGAGGACTCTAGATATCCTTGCACTATACGTCTAGATGCATGAACATCATATCATACACCCAACCGCATGGTTCTTTAGCCATACCTGTCTATGTACTCTCTTATACCGCTCGCCCAGATGCTCACCTAGGGCACTAGCCACTCGTGTATCAAATCCATATTAAAAATCTGACTGTAGTAACCTGTTCATCAGAGTTCCTTAAATTCATTCATAGGCCCCTCATTTACCATCATATCGATAACTTTCGTTCCATATTATTTTTCATCTCTGTCACACATTCATTTTCATGCCCATTTCATCCCTCAATCACGAGACACATAATGCAACACATCACATAACATATTATCACACGGTAAGAATTACTTAGTCACACAACAAGTATAGTAAAATGATATTAAATCAACTTCATTTCCAAGCAGTAATAATAACATTTAATAAAATCAACTTATAAGATTTTTGACTTGGCCCGCTCACTGGTTTGCGCTCCACTACAACGACATCACTTCCGTTACAGTGGTCTCGCTACAAAGGTATACTATTCGCTGCAATGGTGTTGCTGGCAGTAATGCAACCAATCTTTATTCCAGCTTCTCTCATATTTTAGTTTCTTTATAACCACTATAACAAAACAATTTCATAATGCGCTTACATCATCAGCTAACTTACCACAGTGTCACCATTAATAAAGACAAAATCATCAATTCAGAAAACACAATACCAAAAACAGCACATTCCAATCATTATGTAAGTGATTACTATCCAACATCACTCTCTTCATCTCACGCTCAACATAGTTATATTTTGTTAATCTGTCCATTGATCGCATCTCTACACAAAGTCTACATGATTTACCCATCCAAGGTATCAATTCAAGAAAGAAGAAGTCCATATTCATACCCGGGGATATCCCGTCAATGACACTCAAAAGTTAAACTCCACAACAATGTTTAGACGTAATGCATATGCTAGACCACAACCCCTAATGTTGGTCAAATATCTCCCATAGCATTTACCTTCTTATGTCATCACCACTTCTTTTTTAATCCACTTGTTCTTAGATATTTTTCTGATTTCGATTACTAGTCCATTACATAGTTAAAAGTAAAATCCTATTTATCGAAAGCATAAGAATCATATGCACGTATATGTTTAGATAACAAAAATCTAATGCAAAAGTGAGTAAACCATAGCATACTTGGCGCCAATCTATCGTCCCGATCATTTTTGTCTACAGCTATCCCATTCTTGATTTCCTCGCGGGAGTTCCTAGCCATGGATTTCAAATTCAACCCTTGGATCCTCTTTTTTTCCTCCATGGTCTATTTTATGTTTTTATACATTTTTAATAAGTCTTCCTCAAGGGCTAGGTTTTAAAATATCCAAGTCATAATACAATTCTGGATTTCTAGTCTGCATTTTCCACTACAATAGCTCCGCTGGGCCAAAAAATGTCCCATCGCAATGGACACCTGCTTGGGTCCACCTGAATGGGACTAAGTCCATTCGAATTTACTCTTGTGTGCTCTTCATTTCTCAGGAATTTATTGTGAATTTGCAAAATTTTATATTCACCCAGTTTTTACGGAGTCGGAATGCTATAACACCCAAGTGTGTCATCACACTACCTTATATTTTGACCTATGTTTTGCTATAATTTTCCATGGTTTATGTTTATAGGTTCCAGAGTACTAGGTTGTAGCTAGTCCCTTCTCTAGTTCAGTTATCTTTGGCATTGCTCTATTTATAGCTTTTAGTCTTACATACTAGTGCATTTCTTTGTACTGAAGTCCCTTCACTTGGGGAGCCTGCAATCATGCTCCAAGTGCAAGTAGGAGCTCAGATCAACAAATTTAGTAGGAGCTCAGATCTAGTACAGAGTTGGTATGCTCCCCTCTTCGGGGAGCCTATGATTATTTTGGTCATTCTGAGTTTTATTGTACAGATGGGTAGGGTAGGGCCCTGTCCCATGCACTCAGTATTATGTTACTCTTTTAGAGGCTTTTGTGGACTAGTTGTATAGTTGTTCAGTTCCAGTTTGGTTTGTGGCCTAGTTGGCCTTCGATAGTTCTTTTCAAATGTTATTATGGCCTTATTGGCACTCTAGATTTTCATATTTATTGAGACCTAGTTGGTCCATTTCTATGTATAGTTGATTGTGAAAGATGGCCCAAATGGCTTAAGGACTACAGTTCAGATGCTATGTAATTTGTTTCTCGATCTCTTCAAAAATTGAGTGCCTGTCATGCCCTACCCCAATTTTGGGGCATGAGAGACTTGGTATCAGAGTGAAGTCGTGTCCCAGGAAGTCCACAAAGCCGTGTCTGGTATAGTCTTTCTTATGGGTATGTTGTGCACCATACTTATAATCAAGAGGCTACAGGACATTTAGGAGTTGCTTCACTTTTTTTCATCTATAGTTCGTGGTATATAGTGAGGTCATGAGTATTATGATATCTTAATCATGTTATTGTTTCAGTAGTATGCCTGTGATTAGGAGGATGACTACGCTGTTGAATGGCATAGCCACAGGAGAGGGTACAGTCGCCCTCCAGTGAATTAGGGGGACAGATTAGAGTCTCAGAGCGAGCCCCCTACCCTAAGCATTAAAGTTCCCCCTCCCCTAGCCAGAGTAGTGTCTGATAGACCTCTAGCTCCTCCAGAAACAGTAGTATCTGAGGGTGATAGAGTGGTAGACCCTCCCACACTTATGGCACCTCTAGAGAAGGATCAGAAGGATCGATTCTTGAGGGAGCCATTTAGTTGATGACTCGTATTGCTGCTGGATAGAAGTGACGATTAGGGGCGATGGATAGACATAGAGGTCAGGCAGTGGAGAGTTCTAGAGACAGTGAGTTCTTGAGTTTGGGTCCTCCAATATTTACTAGATCAGACCCAAGTGAGGATCCTTAGGAATTCATTGATCAGACCTATAGATTGTTGAATGTCATGTGGGAAATAGTGATAGAGGGGTAGGTTGCCCGCATTCAGACTGCAAGATATGGCTATTTTGTGGTATGAGTCTTGGGCTCAATCCAAAGGAGCTGATGCACAGCCAACTGAGTAGGAGGAGTTCTCTAAGGCCTTTATACGACAATATCTGCCTCGAGAGCTTCGACAGGCTTTAACTAAGAAATTTTTGCACCAAGAGCAGGGCAATATAAATGTATGGGAGTATTGCCTTTGGTTTAATTCCTTGTACAGGTATGCTCCAGACCTAGTTTAGATAATGGAGGATAGAGTTCATTGGTTCGTGTTAGGGATAAGGACTCATATAGCTCATGATTGCTTAGGAGTATCTTCCCAGGAGCACATGCATATTGCATGGATACAGGCTTTTTCTCAAAGGGCCGAGGGTTTGGCTGACATGATTCATGATACTTGTCGGAGACAGGAGCAGAGGAAGAGCACTAGAACTGTGAGGTATTATAGAGAGTCTAGAGAAGACTTTGGGGTTCAGTTTCCCATATAGTCGGCTCGACCTACAGAGAATGCTCCACCTCACTTTCGAGGGTTTGGGTAGACCAGAGTTTAGCTCCATCTGGTTCCCGATGTCAGAAGAGACCTCCAGTACCCACCTGTGATCCGTGTGACAAGAAACATATAGGGTAGTGCCATTTGGTTCAGGATGTATGTTTTATAAGTGCGAACAACCTGGCCATTATATGCGACTGTGTCTGTTGGGGACCAGAGGTGGTGCCGCACATTCGACAGGTTCGGTAGCAGAACCATCACCCTCAGTTCGACTTCCCAGGCCCAATTGTTAGACTACAGTAGGTTGTGGAAGGGTAGGAGGGGAGACGCTTCTAGTTCAGGGATAGTGTAGAACCGCTTTTATGCTCTAGGTGGTTTCCAGGACCAGGAATCATCGCTTGATGTTGTTACGGGTACTTTGATTATATTCTCTCGTCTTCTTTATGCCTTGATTGATCCAGGTTCTACTTTTTCATATGTTATTCCTTTGATAGCGAGTCAGATTGAGATATCTCCAAAATTGTTAGCTAAATCATTTATTGTATCTACGCCAATTGGGAAATCTGTATTAGCTGGAAGAGTGTACCGTGGTTGTATGATTCGAGTATGTGATAGGTCTACATTAGTTAATCTAGTTAAACTTGGAATGGTTGATTTTGATGTTATTATGGGTATGGATTGGTTAGCGGCATGTTATGCTATTGTTGATTGTCGAGCAAAGATTGTCAGATTCCAATTTCTAGATGAGCCAATCCTGGAATGGAAGGGAAATGCCACTATGACTAAAGGTAAATTTAAGTCATACCTTAAGGCCCAAAAGATTATATCCAAAGGCTGCATTTCTCACTTAGTTTGAGCCTAGGACTTGGCTAGTGAGCCGATGATTTTCCAGTTGGTTCTAGTGGTCAATGAGTTTTCAGCAGTCTTTCTAGAGGATTTACCAGGAGTTCCTCCTGAAAGGGAGATAGATTCTTCCATTGATCTACTTCTAGGAACTCAACCCATATCGATCCCTTCTTACAGAATGGCTCCAGCAGAGCTAAGGGAATTGAATGAGCAGTTGAGAGATCTACTCGAGAAAGGATTCACTTGACCTAGTGTGTCACCTTTGGGGTGCACCAGTGCTCTTTGTGTGAAATAAAGATGGGTCGTTAAAAATGTGTATTGACTACAGGCAGCTGAATAAGGTTACGATTAAGAACAAGTACCCACTTTCCATGATAGATGACCTGTTTGATCAGTTTCAAGGTGCAAGATGCTTCTCAAAGATTGATTTGAGATTCGGGTACCATTAGTTATTGGTTAGGGAAGTTGATATACTTAAGACTTCCTTCAGAACCAGATATGGCCATTATGAGTTTTTACTGATGTCATTTAGGCTTACTAATGCCCCAAAAGCTTTTATGGACTTGATCAATAGGGTTTTTAGGCCCTTTCTTCATGTATTTGTGATTGTCTTCATTGATTATATCCTGATTTATTCAATGACTAAAGGCTGAATATGCAGATCACCTAAGAGTTGTGTTATAGACTCTCCAGGAGAACAGGTTATGTGCTAAATTTTCTAAATGTGAGTTTTGTCTAAGATCTATGGCTTTCCTTGGTCATGTAATTACAACTGAAGGTATAACAGTAGATAATCAGAAAATAGAGGCAGAAAAGAGTTGGCCCAGACCCTTGAATCCTATGGTGGTTTGTAGTTTTTGAGGTTTGGTAGGTTACTATTGAAAATTTGAAGAAGGTTTTTCTACTATCTCCGCGCCATTGTAAAATTTGACTTAAAAAGAAGCTAAGATTCAGTGATCAGAGGCATGTGAGTGCAGTTTTTAGGAGTTGAAAGATAGGTTGACGTCAGCACCTGTCTTTACTTTTCCAGAAGGTATAGAGGGTTATGTGGTTTATTGTGATGCCCCCAGGATCGGCTTAGGCTGTGTTTTGATGCAACACAATAAAGTTATAGCCTATGTTTCTAGGCAGTTAAGGAAACACGAGCATAATTACCCCACTCATGACCTAAAGTTGGCTGCAATGGTATTCACATTGAAGATTTGGTGTGACTACTTATACGGGTTACATGTTGACATCATTGCAAATCATAAGATCCTTTAGTAATTGATCCAGAAGAAGGAGTTGAACTTACTATATAGAAGGTTGTTAGAATCTTTGAAAGATTATGATGTTAGCATTCTGTAGCATCCCAGTTAATGTTATGGCTGATGCATTAAGCTGCAAGTCTATGGGCAGTTTGAATGATATAGATATTAACAGAGTTGAAATGGTAAAGACTATACGGTAGTTAGCTAATCTTCATATTTGACTACTAGATACTGAAGATGGAGGTGTGGTAGTTCAGAACACTATAGACTCCTACCTTGTTTCAAAAGTTAAGCAGCAACAATATGAGGATCCAGAATTGGTTGTGCTAAGAGATAGCATTTCACGGCAAAAGCAGGCGTTGTTTCAGTGTGGGCCAGATAGGGTCCTTAGATATCACACACATTTATGTGTACCAAGTATAGAAAAACTACGGGAACAAAGTATGATTGAGCTTATTACTCTTGGTATTCAGTACATTCAGGTGCCACGAAGATGTATCGTGACCTAACACAGTTGTACTGGTGGAATGATATGAAAGAGGACATCACATGTTTTGTGGTCCAGTGTCCTAATTGACAACAGGTGAAGGTTGAGCATCACAGACCCATAGGCTTGACTCATAATATAGAGATTCCCATATAAATGTAGGAAGTGATCAACATAGACCTTATCACAGGATTGCCTCAAACAAGCAGAAAGTATGACTCCATCAGTGTAATAGTGGACAGATTGACTAGATCATCTCACTTCTTGTCAGTCAGGACTACTTATCCTTTGGAGGATTATCCCAGGATATATATATCTGTGAGATAATTCACCTACATGGATTTCCCTTATATATTACTTCTGACAAAGGCGCACAGTTTACAACAAACTTCTAGAAATCTTACCGGAAAAGCCTAGGCACTCAGGTGAACCTTAAAAACATATTCCATCCCCAGACATATGGACAGGCTAAATGCACCATTCAAACACTCAAGGACATGTTGTGTGCCTGTGTTGGATTTTGGCAGAAATTGGGATGAACATAATCCCTGATATAATTTTCCTATATTAATAGTTATCAGGAAAGCATTTAGATGGCTCCATATGAGGCTTTGTAAGGGAGGAAGTGTGGATCAGCAATAGGCTAGTTTGAACTTAGCGAAGTAGAATTATTGGGGCCAGATCTAGTGCAACAAGCTATTGAGGAAGTAAATTTATTAGGGATCGACTTCAAACAACTCAGAGCAGACAAAAATATTAAGCTGACATACAGTATATAGTGTTAGAGATCGTTGTCGATGATTGAGTTTTCCCAAAGATATCACCTTTGAAAGGAGTCATGCATTTTGATAAAAAGGCAAGTAGAGCCCTAGATATATGGACCTTACAAAGTTCTCCGCAGGATAGGCAAGGTAGCCTATAAGTTAGACTTTTCGCCAGATGTAGCAGCAGTCCCCCCAGTATTTTATGTGTCGATATTGTAGAAGTGTATAGGAGACCTGACCCATATTATGCCTATTGATGATTTTCAGATTTCCGAGGAAATGACCTATATAAAGGTCCCAATTTCCAACCTTGATTGGCGAGTCAGGAAACCTCAGACCAAAGAAGTCACCTCAGTTAAAGTATTGTGGCAAAGTAATAACATAAAGGAAGTAACTTACGAGGAAGATGAGGAAATGAAGGAGAAATACCCTCATCTAGTATGTTTTTGATACTAAGTTACTGAGTATGTACTTTGAAGCATGTTAAGTGAAGTTGATTATCATTCGAGGTCAAATGTTCCTAAGAGGGGGAGAATGTTATATCCTAGAATATATTTAGTGATTATTCAATGTTTGAATGCTATGTTAAAGGAAGTACGGTTTGTATATTGATCGTAGATGAGGAGGGAATCATGTAAGAAGGGAAAAGCAAAGAGTATCTAAAGTTTATAAGTAAGGGTCAATTTTAAACGATCAGATCTCTCAATATATAATGAATTAGAAGCCCCACAACCTATCATATTAAATGTCTTTGAGTCTAATTTTCAGAACATCATACTGCTCGTCAATTGGATTTCGAAGTAGGAAGTTATGGGAATTTTACTGAAGCGCCCCGAGCGGTGATGTGAGCATGACGCCCAAGCGCCTCCACTGCCCTAACTATTTAAAAATCAGATTTTTAGTTGTGAAAAATATTTCAATCCTAGTAAATATCAGACAGCTTAGTTAGGGACTTATCTCTTTCTCTTTTCCAGTAGTTAGAGAAATTGAAGAGAAAACCTCAAGATATATTCAAGCAAATCACAAACCTAGAAGAAGGATAGTTTCAAAAGGTGCAGGGTGAGGTAAGCCTGTTCTTCAGAGCTTCTTTCGGCAACATTTTGTAGAGAATTTTTTGCGTTTCAAAGGCTGGTTTTACTGGCTATATAATCATATTTTAATAGGAATTGAAGAAAAGGAGGAAAGTAAGTATTTAGCCCTCTTTAAACCCCTCAAATTGCAAGAAAAAATCTTGAAATTGGCAGCCAAGTAAGCTGCCGATAAACTATTTTTAAGCTGAGTTTTTGCTCATTTTTCTTAGGATTTTTGGTAGTATCTTTGGCTTGAAATATACTCTGATTTAAGTGGAATAATTACAGCATAAGTGAGGTAAATATCTCCATTGTTTTCTCCCTAAAAATTCAGTGAAAACTAGTAGAGAAAATGCGACTAAATGTTGTTGATGTTGCCGTGTGTTGTTGTTGCTACTGTGACTGCCTTTGGTGAATTATTTTGGGCTAAATTTTGTATTACAAATTAGGATTAATACTTTCCTATAAATTCAAGATATTTTTAAGGTTAAGGGATGATCATTGAAGTAGGAAAAGTTCATCGGAAAGAAAGGTATGTAAGGCGTTCCATCCGTTGTTCTCTCAAGCACGATTCATGCGTTGTGAGTTGTATGAGCCAGAAACCTGCTTACAGCTCTTGAGGAAGTATATTAAGCTCCATTTAAGCTTTAAAGATTCATGTTTCACTGTAGTTGAATGTTAAGATTATGTCTAGAATAAATGAGGCATCTAAAGTGTGTTATCGTGTTAATTGTTGTCGTAGTTGTACATCAAGTTGGAGATCCCTCAGCGAGGGAATTGATAGCTGGTCCTTTACATTTATGTTATATATGTTGTATTCATCATCTGTGAGGTTCTGGTCACCTTGTGAAATTAGAAATTGAAGAAAAAACTGTGACGTGAGAATAACGTACGCTAATAACGTATGTCATGATTAGTAAGGTGTTACGCCCCATAAGTTCCTAATATTCAGTTGGCCTAATCGTATGTTAGTCAAGAGTTTTAGAGTACGACGCGTATGAGAAAGAGCCCGGGGAAAAGGCCGAATGAACGCGGACTCAAGCTTGCAAGGGAGAGGGCCGGACCAGCTGCCCGAAAGGGCAATGTGTCACGAACCCCTCCCTGGCGCGTTGGGCTCCATGGCACAGCCCAGGATTGGCGCCTTGGGGTCCGTGCCACGGAACCCTTGACCACCTCCCAAGGTTATATATATACATATATATATTAAGTAGCTTCATTTGGTTTCATACACACATATATATATATGTTCTTCATCCCAACAGCAAGGTTACACCATTTTTGGGTTAAATTCTTCCGTTTACGCTGCCAAATGCTATCCAAATTCCAATTAACTTCGGATATCGAATTATAAGCCTATAGGGAGCATTACTACAAAGTTATTTTAGTGAAATTCGCCTGGCAAATCATAATCCCACCAAGCCAAAGTTGTCAGAATTGCCCCAAACCAATTTCTATACGATCACAAGCCTAAAGTAAGTATTTCTCCCTTCTAAACTCTCGAGAAATTATACGTTTTCAGTCGTGTTCTATTAAGTTGAAGTATAGTTAATATTTATATAAAAAGTTATCGTTTTTGCCGAGTTTAGTACTGAAATTACTCTCACTCTCCCAGTAATACGATTGCAATTGGGAAGAGCTATCAGATACGAAGTAGAGCCCCCAGTTAATAAGATATTGAAGATCGAGGTATGTTAAGGAAAATTCCTTCGGTAAGTTAGTTTCTTTAGTATTACGACTTAGTTTAAAACCTAGTAAGAGGACCAAAAGTATAGAAATTGTGATTAGTTGTTGTTATTAGATGAGACAAGTATCCTATGTTTAAGTTGTGATTGAATAAGCCCTGTATAGCCTTCCCTGACCAACCCCAGGGTTGCTAGCTGTGTCGACGCCAGCTAGGGGAGAGATGACATCGCTCCACAGAGCGGTATGCTGTCCCCAAGGGATGAAGATGGGGTCCCAGGTCCTCATATAGTCCATTCTATGGCTAGACTATTATATGTCATATCGGCACTACACCCCCGTCGAGCCTGGTGCCCTGGGTGCAGATACCAAGAGTCCACTAGACACAGCTACAACTACAGTTGGGGGCAGAGCGGGCTCAGTTGCAGACCCAGGGGCTGGTAGGACGGCTATAGCTATTAGTTGACCCAGTGTGTCCTTGCTAGGGGTATATAGATTGAGGTGTACTCACGAGGGCTTATGGACGGCCCAGGTGGGTTATTCCTTGCTGGTTGTACCTTACGACTTATGGGGGCCAGTAAGGTTCTTGTTTGCATTAAATACTAATAAATTAGATAGCAGCAAGTTCAGCTATTCAGGTAGAATCTCTATCCTCCCCTTTCAGTTATTTTTAGTTTCATTTCTTTTATTCACTCATTTACAATTATTGCCTTACATATTCGGTACATATTGTACTGACGCCCTTCTTGGGGAGCTGCATTACTTGCCTGTAGGTGTCGATAGACGTGGACCAGGACCTTCTTAGCTTTATATCAGAGTTAGCAGAGTAGTCAACTCCATTCCTCCAGAGCAACTAGTTAGAAGGTTGACTCTCTTTTTGTTGTACAGTTTATGGGTAGGTCGGGGCCCTATCTTGACCAGTATATCACTCCTAGAGGCTTGCAGATTATTTCAGATTTCCTGTGGTTAGTTGTTGATGTTCGTGTGGGGCCCATATATGCTTTATCTTGAGTGTTGGCCGGGCGGGGCCTTGTTTAGCTATTAGTTAGTGGCGTTGTCAGCCATATCTTAGTTTAGTACTGGATTTACTTTTCTAGCATAACTAGACATAATGGTCGTCTTGTCAGCCTGCATAGGATTCCCTATTATTACTTGTTTCTTGTTAGCTGTTTCTTTTACAGGTGGCTATAAGGCCTTGTCGGCTGGAGGCTGTGTTTACAGCTGAGATATAGCATGTTGACTTCTTGATTTGAGTTTTAGTGTTAGTCAGGCACCAGAGGTGTATAAGCAGTCAGGCGAGTTCAGACCCTAGTAGGGCACCAGGTGCCAGTCTTTCCTCCCTAGGTGGGGCGTGACAAACTTGGTATCAGAGCAGGTCGTATCCTAGGGAGTCTGCAAGCCGTGCTAAGTAGAGTCTTGTCTATGGATGTGTTGAGCACCACATTCTATAGGCAGGAGGCTGCGAGGCATGTTAGGATGGTTACTTTTCTTTCTCTTCCATTAGTGCTATAGAGCTATACAGTATCGGGACGAGTCCTTAAGCTTACCGTAATCTTCTTTTCTACAGAGAAATGACGGACGCGCGATAGGACACTACTGGCAGGAAGTTGGACGTTGAAGAAGGAGAAGGCACTAGCAAGGTGCCTCAGTCAGAGTCAGCCCGATTTGAGGGTGACAGGGAGACTCCATCTTGGTCTCCCCAACAGTCTCCGCTCCGTCAGGAGCCGTCCAGAGTAGTCGAAGCGCCGGCACAACCTCCAATAGTTCTTATACTGACACCATCAGGTCAGAAGGTTAGAAGTGCCGTTGTTATGGTAGCTCAGTGGCACCCATAGTTGCAGAATCTTTAGGAGGATCGGGTAGTTCGAGGGTCCGAGAGTTTCTCGAATTGATTCCCCCGACATTTATAGGGACGGACCGGGATGAGGACCCTTAAGAATTTTTGGACCAGTTGCAGCTGATCTTTAGGGTAATGCATGCCACACCTGCAGAGTCGGTGGAGGTAGAGGTATTTCATTTATGGGACATCGCAATATTATGGTATGAGAGTTGGGAGAGGTCCCGAGGTAGAGATGTACCTCCTCCGACTTGGCCTAGTTTTTCAGAGGCCTTCATGGATCATTACTTGCCACATGAAATTCGACAGTCCAGGGTTGATCAGATTTTGCATCTAGAGCAGGGCTAAATGAGTGTTCGGGAACATGCCATAAGGTTTGATTCCCTGTCCCTATATGCATTGGCCTTTGTAGATACCATGCCAACAAGGATACACCAGTTTATTATGGGGCTAAATCCAGAATATGTGGAGACTTGTATTACGGCTACTCTGTAAGAGGACATGGACATTAACCGTGTCTAGGCATTTTCCCAGAATATCGAGGGAATCAGGAAGCGACAACGTGAGATAGAGAGGGAAAATCAGGAGCAGCACCATAGGTCTAGACCAAGTGATGTGTAGGTAGAATTTCAGGGCGGACCCAGGCCACGACTATAGGACAGACCACCTAGACCCCACCTCCGCAGCAGCAGGGGAGTATACCTGGTTGTCGGGGATAGTCAGGGACCGGCGAGAGCTCACGGCCAACCAAAGATAGGGTCAGAGCAGAGTAGATTTATTGTACCACTTTTCCCTATTTGTAGCAGACGTCACTCTGGGGCATGCAGGTGTGGTTCCACAACATGTTACATGTGTGGAAAGGAGGGTCATAAGATAAGGGACTGTCCAGCCAAGGGTCAGGGTGGTCGGGACCAACAGGACAGATCTTCAGTAGGGTCGCGTGCCGCAGCACTTCCAGCAGGGCGTAGGCCCTCAGCTTTAGCCGGCAGAGATCGAGGCAGACCAGGGGCATCTAGTTCAAGCACCGATCCAGATCGCATTTATAATTTACCGGGACGATAAGAGTCAGAGTCGTCGCCCGATGTGGTGACAGGTATGCTGGACATTTTCTCTCATTCCATTTATGTGTTGATAGACCTAGCATCCACTTTGTCTTATGTTACCCCATTAGTGGCTCGAATGTTTGGTATTACGATAGAAATTCTTTAACGACATTTTTTAGTGTCTACACTCGTTGGTGACTCCATCATAGCTGAAAGAGTCTACCGAGGGTGCATAATAGAGGTTGTTGGTTGCCAGACTTTAGAAGATTTGGTATAATTAGAAATGATTGACTTTGATGCAATTATGGGTATGGATTGGCTAGCACCATGTTATACTAATGTAGAATGTTGGACCAAGACTGTCCAATTACACTTTCCAGGGGAGGTAGTACGGGAGTGGAAAGGTAATGCAGCCACGCCAAAAGGTAGGTTTATTTCCTATCTTCGGGCAAGGAAGTTAATAGCAAAGGGTTGCGTCTATCATATTGTCAGGGTTCAAGATGTTCAAGACGAGTCCCCAACTCTCCAGTCCATCCCAGTAGTCAACAAATTTCAAGACATATTACTGGATGAACTTCCTAGTATTACCCCCGAACGGGAGATTGATTTTGCAATTGATTTATTACTAGGTACTCAACGTTTATCCATCCCTCCATACCAAATGGCTCCTACCGAGCTCAGAGAATTAAAGGAACAGTTGAAAGATCTGTTAGATAAATGCCTCATCAGATCGAGTACTTCACCGTGGGGTGCGCCAATCCTATTTGTGAGAAAGAAGGATGGCTCCCTCCGCATGTGTATAGACGACCGACATCTAAATAAAGTCACCATCAAGAATAAATATCTGCTCCCTACAATAAATGACTTGTTTGATCAGTTACAAGGGGCGAAGTATTTCTCAAGAATTGATTTATGGTCTGGGTACCATAAGGTTTGGGTTCGTGAGAGGGATATTCCAAAAACTGCTTTCAAGACCAGGTATGGACACTTCAAATTTCTAGTCACGTCCTTAGGGTTGACGAATGCTCCACCAGTGTTCATGGATCCGATGAATAGTATCTTCAGGCCGTATCTGGACTTGTTTGTGATAGTGTTTATTAATGACATTCTGGTGTATTCCCGTTCAGAGGCAGATCATTGAGATCATCTATGAGCAGTGCTCCAGATTCTCAGAGATTGCCAGCTATACACGAAATTTTCTAAATGCGAGTTTTGGTTGAATTTTGTGGCCTTCCTAGGCCACATTGTGTCAGATGCTAGTATTTAGGTAGACTCAAAGAAGATTGAGGCAGTTAAAATACATAGTTTCCTAGGGTTAGCCGGGTATTATAGAAGGTTTATAGAAGGATTTTCTACCTTAGCAGCACCTTTGACCAAGCTAACTCAGAAAGAAGCTAAATTTCACTGGACGGAAGCATGTGAATAGAGCTACCAAGAGTTGAAAAATAGGTTGACATCAGCACCAGTATTAGCTTTGCTAGAAGGATCAGAGGGTTATGTAGTGTACTGCGATGCTTCAGGCATTGGGTTAGGATTTGTTCTAATGCATCACGGTAAGGTAATTGCTTAAATTTCAAGACAGTTGAGGAAGCAGGAAAAGAACTACCCCACCCATGATCTCGAATAGACCCTGGTAATTCATGCCTTGAAAATATGGAGGCACTACCTATATGGTATCCACGTAGATATTTTTACTAATCATAAGAGCCTCAAAATACATCTTTACACAGAAAGAGTTGAATCTACGGCAGCACCGCTAGTTAGAGCTGTTGAAGGATTATGACGTGAACATTTTATATCACCCAGGAAAAGCCAACGTTGTAGCAGATGCCCTCAGTCGTAAATCCATGGGAAGTCTGGCATATTTAAAGCCCGAGCGGTGGGAACTAGCTTGAGAATTGCATCAGTTTGCCAGTTTGGCCATCCCAATAGTAGACTCGAGAGATTGTGGAATAGTGATCCAGAATACTGCAGTATCATCCTTGGTTGTAGAGGTGAAATCACGGCAATACGAAGACCCTAACCGAGTCCATCTCAAAGATAAAGCTTAGCAAGGCGAAATATCAGCTTTTGAAGTAACCGCAGATGGGGTCTTGAGATGTAGAGGTCGCCTCTGTATCCCATACGTGGTGGGCCTTCGCCATCAAATCATGGCAGAGGTACGTTATTCCCGTTATTCTCTTCACCCAGGTTCGACAAAAATGTATCATGATATAAAAGAGATTTACTAGTGGCCTGGAATGAAAAAGGAAGTAGCAAAACTTGTAGAACAATGTCCTAATTGCCAGCAGGTAAAGACAGAGCATCAAAAACTCGGCGTATTGACACAGGAGATACTAGTGCCTATGTGGAAATGGGAAGCTATCAATATGGATTTTGTGAACGGATTACCCCATACCAGATGCAGATATGATTCTATCTAGGTGATTGTCGAAAGATTGATGAAATCGGCTCATTTTCTACCAGTTAGGGCTACCTTCTTAGTTGAAGACTATGCTGAACTGTATATCAGAGAGATAGTTCGATTGCATGGTGTTCCAGTATCCATCATTTCTGATAGAGGGGCACAGTTTACAACTAAATTTTGGTAGTCCTTTCAAAAGGGCCTGGGGACGCGAGTTAACGTGAGTACGGCCTTCCATCCTCAAACAGATGGGCAGGCAGAATGTACAATTCAAACGCTCGAGGATATGTTACGGGCATGCGTGCTAGACTTTGGGGGAAGTTGGGATGAACATTTAACCCTTATTGAGTTTTCTTATAACAACAGTTATCATTCAACGATCCAGATGGCGCCTTATGAGGCCTTATAAGGGTGGAAATGCAGGTCCCCAGCTGGTTGGTTCGAGGTTGGAGAATCATAGTTAATCGGACCAGACATAATCCACCGTTCAGAAGAAAAATTGAAGCTTATCAGAGAACGTCTATTGACAGCTCAGAGCTGCCAAAAATCTTACGTTGACGTACGACATAGAAACCTGGAGTTCGGTATAGGTGATTGGGTATTTCTGAAGGTTTTGCCAATGAAGGGCGTGATGAGGTTTGGTAAACAGGGAAATCTTAGATCGAGGTTTATAGGACCGTACTGAATCCTCCGAAGGATCAGGTGGCATACGAGCTAGATTTTCCTTCAGAATTAGAATCTATCCACCTGGTCTTTCATGTGTCGATGTTACAGAAGTGCATAGGAGATTCGTCCCGAATCGTGCCAGTTGAGGACGTCCAGGTTATTGAGGTATTAGCTTATGAAGAGGTTCCATTAGCTATATTGGATCAGCAGGTTCGTAGGTTGAGAACTAAAGATGTTGCTTCTGTTAACGTATTGTGAAGAAACAGGAATTGAGAAGAGATGACTTGGGAAGCTGAGGATGATATGAGGTGCAGATTTCCTCATTTGTTCTAGGCTTAGTCCAGACTATGCAGTTAAGGTAAGTTATTGATTCAGTTGTTGCTTCATGATTTGTGTTATATATATTGCTCAGTTGACTCCAGTCTTGTTGTGAAATAGCTGATATAGTGTTATGTGAAGTGCCTGTATTGGACTTTTCTGCGTTTCAGGGTTTTCAGATAGTCCATGTTACAAAGGAGACTCTATAGAAATTTTTCCAGAACATTTGGAAAAGTTTAACTCCTGTAAGTGACATTCGAGACTCCACAGAAATTTTTCCTAGGTGGGAGGATGTTACACCCGGTAAGTTCCTAATGTTTAGTCAGCCTATTCGTACGTTAGTCGAGAGTTTTAGAGTACGAAACGCAATACAAAGGGCCTGGGGAAATGGCTGAATGAGAGAAGAGTCAAGCTTGCAAGGGAGAGGGCCAGACTAGCTGCCCAAAGAGGCAACGTGTCACAGACCCCGCCCTAGCGCATTGGGCTCCGTGGCACGGCCTAGGGTTGGTGCATTGGGGTTTGTGCCACGCACCCTGTGCCCACTGCCCAAGGTTATATATATATATATATTAAGTAGCTTTATTTGGTTTAATACATGTATATATGTTCTTCATCTCAACAACAAGGTTACGCCATTTTAAAGTTAAATTCTTCCATTTATGCTATCCAAATTCCAATTAACTTTGGGTATCAAATCATAAGCCTGCAGGGAGCATTAGTACGGTGTTATTTTGGTGAAATTCTCCCGGAAAATTGTAACCCCACCGAGCCAAAGTTGTCAGAATTTCCCCAAACCAATTTCTATATGATCACAAGATTCAAGTAAGTATTTCTCCTTTCTGAACTCTCGAGATATTATACGTTTTCGGACGTGTTCTGTTAAGTTGAAGTATAGTTAATATTTATATAAAAAGTTATAATTTTTTCTTAATTTATTACTAAGATTGGTCTCATTCTCCTAGTAATACAATTGCAATTGGGAAGAGATATCGAATACGAACTGGAGCCTGCCAGTTAATCAGAAATCGGCGATCGAGGTATGTTAAGGCAAATTCTTTCGCCAAGTTAGTTTCTTTAGTATTATGACTTAGTTTAAATCCCAGTAGAAGGACCAAAAGTATAGAAATTGTGATTAGCTGTTGTTATTAGTTGAGACCAGTATCCTATGTTTAGGTTAGGATTGACTATGCCCTGTATAGCTTTCCCTGACCAACCCCATGGTTGCTAGCTGTGTCGATACCCGCCAGGGGTGAGATGACATCGCTCCATGGAATGGTATGCTATCTACAAGGGATGAAGATGGGGTCCCAGGTCCTTATACAGTCCATTCCATGGCTGGACAATTATATGCCATATCGGCACCACACCCCCGTCGAGCTTGGTACCCGAGATGCAGATAGCAGGAGTCCACTAGACTCAGACACAGCTACAGTCAGGGGTCGAGCGGGCTCAGTTGCAGACCCAGGGGAATGGTAGGATGGCTATATCTATTAGTTGACCCAGTGTGACCTAGCTAGGGGCATATAGATTGAGGTGTACTCACCAAATCTTATGGAGGGCCCAGGTGGGTTATTCCGTGCTAGTTGTACCTTCTGGCTTATGGGGTCCAGGTAAGGTTCTTGTTTGCATTCATTACTGGTAAATTATATAGCAGGAAGTTTAGTTATTTAGGAAGTATCTCTGTCCTCCCCTTTCAGTTATTTTTAGTTTCATTTCTTTTATTCAGTCATTTACAATTATTGCCTTACATATTCAGTACATATTGTACTGACGCCCTTCTTTGGGTCGCTGCATTATTTGCCTGCAGGTGCCAATAGATGCGGACCAGGAACTTCTTCGCTTTCTATAAGAGTTAGCAGAGCAATCAACTCCATTCCTCCAAAGCTACTAGTTAGAAGGTTGACTCTCTTTTTGTTGTACAGTTTATGGGTAGGTCGGGGCCCTTTCTCGACCAGTATATCACTTCTAGAGGCTTGCAGATTGTTTCAGATTTCTTGTGGCTAGTTTTTGATGGCCGTGTGGGGCCCGTATGTGCTTTATCTTTCGTGTTGGCCGTGTGCGGCCTTGTTTAGCTATTAGTTTGCGTCCTTGTAGTCCATAGATTAGTTTAGTACTGGATTTACTTTTTAGTCATAACTAGACATAATGGTGGTCTTGCCGGTCCACATAGGATTCCCTATTATTACCTGTTTCTGGTTAGCTATTTCCTTTATACGTGGCTATAAGGCCTTGTTGGCCGGAGGCTGTGTTTACAGCTAAGATATAGCCCATTGTCTTGTCGATTTGAGTTTTAGTTTTAGTCAGGAACCAGAAGGGCGTAAGTAGTCTGACCAGTTCAGACCCTAGTAGGGCATCGAGTGCCAGTCATGCCTCCCAAGGTGGGGAGTGACATAAGGGTAAACGAGGGCACCCAACCCATGATTCCTTGATATGGCTATCTACCTTAATGTATATATGTTTTTGACTTCTTAAATTCGAATATAGATTCCAAAACTCCTAATCCTTAAGTTATTGACAAGTTATAGGATTAGCGAGCTTAAGGTAAGCAAACGATGATGCTAAGTATATAAAATTTGTCTAAGTACTCTAAATTGAGTTAAGATTTCTAAATTGAATCAAAGTACTCATGTGGAGTCTAATTATACAAAAGATGGATCTAAGTATCCATAGTTGGTTCCAAGAACCTAGAAGCGAGGTCTAGTGTCATGCTCCTTGAGTCTCATGTTTATGTTATGTTTTCAAGTCATGTCCTATGTCCCCTTCTATCTGTTTCTAGGGGTATGATGTTCACTTGGTCCTCTAAGTTGGACCCATTATCTGAGTCAATTAATTTGCATTGTTGAGTCAGTTACATTGCATTGTTTAGTTGGTCCTCTATGTTGGACCCGTTATTTGAGTCAAATATTTATTCCATCATTCAACTATCGGTCCCAGTATCAATTTTCTCATTTGTATGAATTGCATTGTTTACCGCACTCATTTTCTGTTCTAAGTATAATATGGCTGATGTGTGATATTGCAGGAGCAATGTCGCACACCCTCTTTGATCTAAATATCAGATGTCTTAATGTGTAAAGAAATATGTTTAAAAATCCTATTCTAAGTATCATGTCAGCCGTAAAAGTACTAGTACAAGTATCAGGCAACTCCTAATGTCCTGGTCAAAATATTCGGCATCCTTACTTATATCCTGGTCCAAGTGTCAGGTATCCACCGAGTCGATGATCATAAACTCTGATCCTAGTATGTGAAGTGTTGGCATATGACTCAGATATGTTATGTTCATGCACAGAGTCTGCATATAGAGTAGTCAGTTATAGAATTATAGATTGTCTCTCTACCCTATCTTTTGAGTTATGTTTAACTATTATTTTCCATGGTATATGTTGACAGTTCCAGAGTATCAGGTTGTATCTATTCCCTTCTCTGGCATTGCACTATTTACAACTTTCGATCTTACATACCAGTGTATTTCTTTGTACTGACGGCCCTTTTCCTAGGGACCCTACAATCATGCTATAGGTGTAGGTAGGAGCTCAGATCGATCGATTCCGTAGGAGCTTAGATCCAGTGTAGAGTTTGTATGCTCTACTCTTTCAGGAGCCTATGTTTGGTTTGCTCATTCTGAGTTTTGTTGTATTGATGGGTAGGCCGGGGCCCTATCCCATTCATTGAGAATTGTTTCTCTTTTGAGAGTCATTTGTGGACTAGTTGTACAGTTGTTCAATTCCAATTTGGTTTGTCATCTAGCTATCCTTCGGCAGTACTTTTCAAATGTTATTGTAGCCCTATTGGTACTCTATCTTGTCATGCTTATTGAGACCTGGTAGGTCCATTTCTATGTATAATTGACTGCAACAGGTAGCCCAATTGACCTAAGGGTTACAGTTCAGATGCTATGTAGCCAGTTTCTCAATTTTTTAGAAATTCAATGCCAGTCACGCCCTACCCAGTTTTGGGGCGTGACAAAATTGAATTCATGTTTAGTGATTATATTGTGGAAAAGTTTCAGACTTGATTTCAATAGATATAAATGAGAACTGGAATTTAAGTATGCCGATGTTGTTACGAACTATTGTATATCGTATGTGGCAATGTATACTTCGTGTGCAGAACTTAAACTCTTTTGGGTTCCTAAATTAATTACACGATGTGTGGTGTGGCAAGGAGTTTGTGAAATAATTTTAAGTGCAGCTAAGTCGAGCTACTACCCAGGGAAGTACCACCACAGTGGGATATGCTCCACTATAGCGAGACCAGGGCAACAGTCATGTTATCGCTGCAACGAAGAGCCTAATCCATTGAGTAGGCCGTTGCACCCTGAAATGAATCTCTTTAAATATTTAATGTATGTTTGAATGGTGTTCTAGAATGGTTTTATGCTGTTGTTTACATTATTATATATATTAATATGTACGGCCGACCGATGATTCCTACTAGTATTGTGTTTTGTATTGATGCTACTCATGCAATTCTTTTTTGAGTGCAGAAACTAAAACCCGAAAGCTCATCATGACCTCACCTTTAGAGCATCGATCAATTACTGAAAGGTGAGCGATTCAAAATGGGCTATTATGCTCCTCCCTTGATGATGTCACTCTTTTGGACATTGTAACATTTTTTTCTTTTTAGTTTAAACATTCCTAGATTTGTAGTTCGACATTGAAGTGCAATGACTTTCGGGTCTTTGAGAGTGTTGTTTGTTTTTGTTTAGCAGGTTATTATGTTTTTTGGATATTTCATTTCATTATATTATAAGTGTTATATCTTTCTATGTGATTAATGTCAGGATAGTTGTTATGAATAATTGGTTCGCCACCGGGGGCTTATTGTGGATGCAAATCATAGCCTTTTGGGTCGTGCCAACATTCGTATCAAACCCCTAGGTTCTTCGATCTCATTTCACTAAAACGGGTCTCGTAGAGTCTCGCAAATCGCTGCGGAGATGTTCGTGAATTATCTTCTAGATGTTGTAGGACTTTAGTGAAACTCATTTCTTCTTTCTTTTCATGCGATTACTCAATTCCAATTGGTATCTGATGATCCAAATTGGTATCTAACAACCATTATTTCTTCTCTCACGGATGGTGAGAACACGTGCGGATGTGAATAGAGAAGCAACACCAGAGCCAGCAGCACCAGTAGTCAGTGGTAAGGGAAGGGGCCGAGGATGCAGGCGAAGACTTCTTGAAGCTAGATAAGAGGCTCAAACTCCCTCTCCCGTACAGGAGAGGTCAGTATCTCTGGTACCTCCCTTGGTTCAGTAAAGTGTGGCCATGGAAGTAGAAGTTCCCACACAGGGAGAGGTTCCTGCCGCTTCAGTATCCTCAGAGGTTCTGGCATTGGTTTGTAATCTCCTGAGTGGCCTCGTGGGTAATGGGGCATGCCATCAAATCCTGAAGGGCAGTAATCAGGGATATAACATGCGTCTATAGTGTATCCTCAGATTGATGACCTGTTAGAGGTGATTATGTTCCCGAGGCCGGTGGTTGGGCCATGATGATAGGGGAGGATCATGACTTGTTCTGGAGGTTTACCAAGATGAAGCCTCCCACTTTCTATGGTACTGAGGCAGAGGAAGCCTATGAATGTATTATAGATTACCATGAGATGCTCCATAAGATAGGGGTGGTGGAGAGATACAGTGTGGAGTTTTTCACCTTCTAGCTTATGGGTGATGCAAAGCTCTGGTGGAGAGCTTTCGTGGCGTGCAGACCAGCAAGGTCACCACCATTAACTTGGAGCCAGTTCTACTCCACATTTTTGGATAAGTATGTACCCCGCACCTTTGGAGATAGAAGGTGGGATGACTTCACCACCATCGAGCAGGGAAGCTCTTCTGCTGTAGCCTATAAGTCTCGTTTCCATATATTATCCCGGTATGCTCTACCCTTACTACCCATAGAGGAAGAGAGGATCAAGCGATTTGTTAAAGGTATAAATACGGGTCTCCATCTATCAGTTCTTCAGATGGTCTCCTCAGGTAAAACCTTTTAGGAAGTAGTAGAATATGTGAAGAATATAGAGAGGGTGTAACAAGAAGGGTATGCTAGAATGCCGAGAAGAACGCTTGGAGGGTAGGTTCCTATAGTTGCGCTAAGGCTAGGACTCCAGTATTAAAGGGTTTCTCGGGGTGTCTAGTTCAGTCAGCTATGTAGGTGTAAGCCAGAAGGCCATCAGGAAACACTCTCCGACCAGTAGGTACAGTCGGGGGTACTCAACTTGTCCGCTCAGACTTTGGGGCTCGTCCTATTTCTACTATTCTGGCTTAGAGTCCAGTGATAGAGAAGGTATGCCACGAGTGTGGGGAGTATGGTCACATTCACTGATGGTGTCCCAGGTTTGTCCAGGGTGGACAAATAATTCCACACCCATTTCATCGAGCTTCGACCCCCACCGGAAGAGGAGGCAATGTGTTCAGTAGAGATCGTCCAAAGCTTGGACGAGGTAGTCAGCCAACCATCAAAGGTGGTGCTCAGCCGGGTAGGGGAAGTGCTCAAGTGGGTAGGGGTGGCATTCAATTAGGTATAGGGATGGGACAACCTAACCGAGGCGGTTCATAGGCAGGTAGCTAGGCTCACTTTTATGCTTTTCCTGGTAGGCCTGAGGCAGAGGCTTCAGATGTTGTTATTATAGGTATGATTTTTGTGTCCAACAAAATGGCTATTACGTTGTTTGATGTGGGTTCTACATTTTCCTATGTGTCTTTTTATTTTACATTGGGATTGTATCTTGTCTATGATTTGATACACCAATCTATGTGTCTACTCATGTTGGGGATTCTGTGGTGGTGGATAGGGTTGTTGGGGATTGTATTGTTGATTTCATAGGGTTTGACACTCTGGTAGGCTTAGTGATCTTGGACATGGTTGATTTTTATGTGATTTTGAGAATGAGTTGGTTATCTCCTTACCGTGTCATTCTAGATTGCCAAGCCGTCATTATATCGGCCCCAGGGTCATCCAGGTTAGAGTGGAAAGGTAACCGTAGCCCTTCTCCTAAGAAACTCATTTCCTATATTCATTCTCATATGTTGATAGAGGGGTTTTTTTCAGTGTATCTAGCGCATATTCGGGATACTAGTTCCAAGGATCCTTCCATAGAGTCGGTCCTGATAGTTTGTAAGTTCTTAGAGGTGTTCCTTGAAAATTTGCCCAGCATGCTGCCAGACCATGATATTGATATTTGCATAGATTTAGAGCCAGGGACTCAACCCATTTATGTTTTGCCGTATCGAATGGCACCAGCTGAATAAAGAGAACTCAAGGAATAGTTGCAAGACCTGCTTAGTAATAGGTTTATTAGGCCAAGTAGCTCTCCATGGGGTGTTCCGGTCTTGTTTGTAAAGAAGAAAGATGGTACCATGCGGATGTGCATTGATTACTGTTAGTTGAATAAGGTAACTATTTGAAACAAGTACCTTCTTCCTCAAATAGATGATTTGTTTGACCAGTCATAGGAAGAAGCTATGTTTTTAAAGATTGACTTGATATCGGGTTATCACCAGCTAAAGATTTGGGCCAAGGATATTCCCAAAATAGCCTTTTAGCCCAGGTATAGGCATTATGAGTTTTTGGTCATGTAGCTCGGACTAACTAATTCCCCAACTGTATTCATTTTCTTGATGAATGGTACATTCAAACCGTACTTAGATTCTTTTTAGGTTGTTTTTATTGATGATATTTTGGTGTAGTCTAAGACCAAGCAAGAGCATGATAATCACCCGAGAATCATGAAGCAGTTGTATGCCAAATTCACTAAGTGCGAGATTTGGTTTGACTCGGTGTCATTTATGGGGCATGTGGTCTCCAAGAAGGGAATCAAAGTTAACCCACGGATGGTGAAGGCGGTCAGAAATTGGGCTGGAACAACTAATATGACCGAGATTCAAAGATTTGTGGGGCTAGTCAGCTACTACCACCGGCTTGTCAAAGGGTTTGCATCTATTGCCTCAATACTAACCATGTTGTCTCAAACGGAGTTACCTTTTCAGTGGTCAGAGGAATGTAAAGCGAATATCCAAAAGCACAAGACCCTGCTAATCACGACACTTATCTTGGCATTACAGGTTGAAGGTCAAGATTTTGTTGTTTATTGTGATGCCTCATGGTCTGGGTTGGGTGCTATGTTAATGGAGGAAGGGCAGGTCATTGTTGATGGCTTGAGACAGTTAAAGGTGCACGAGAAGAATTGCCATGACTTAAACATACACCTGGATCGTTGACACAGGACAAGGAGCCCCGAGAGACCCCAAGTCGACCCATGGCATGAGAAAACATCTAATTCAGTCATATGAGCGGAAGACATAACATATAAGAACGTAATCATAACAAAACCAAAGGGAAATATCAGTACATGACTTATACAATACGGCTGAATACAAATTACAGTCTGATAAGCCTCTAAACATGAAGGGCGGATTGATGGGAGAACTCCCCATCTAATTCAACACCCACAAACTAAAAGAAACAACATAAAGGATGAACATACAACCCTTGAAATATGAGGACTCATCAAGAACACCGAGAACAAATCTAAAACTATCCACGGATGAGGATCAGCCTGAGAATTGGAGTATGATGTCATGCTCGTATCATAAATCATAATAACATATCATATGGCTCAGAGATTTCAAAACATTCATAACGTAACATAATCATAATCATCATAGAAGAGATTTACTTAACATGACTTGAGCGAACATACATAGTCGTAACTTGCATAATTCATGAGGAACAGTGGGAGATTCTCTTAACCGACATACCCCATATGAACACACATGAAGCCCGACTTGTAACCCTAGTCGGGAGGGTGTTCATACCTTGCCAAGGGTAGAACCATGAAATTTTGATATCACCATGAAAAGGGGCCATTTGGGCCAGGGACTAACATGAAAGGGTACCGATATACCTATGGTGGCACGTATATCATGAGATCTGGGACTTATCCTGAGCCCCGAACCTACTTGGGGTTTGATACTACTCCCAAAATATATATAGTGCTCATAATAATACATACATGAGTTCATGGGCTAGTTAAATCATGATAATCGTAAACATTCTTGAACATATCTGAACTAGCCATGACATGAGGCCCATGAGTCGACCAAAAACATACTTCATGATTAATAAGATTCATACATAATTTTAGATCACGTATATAGCTTGAATTTCTTAAAATCATAATAGATAACATAATGATTTCACAATTTAAAACACAATTCATGTTGGGCTTGTCAAGAACAACAATGGGAAAATAGATCATAAATTGATTTATCATGGGGCATGCATAATTAAGCTTAATTGCTTAGAAATAAAATCAACAATAATATAATCAATTTAAATCTCAAAAGATGATCAAAATCCATATATTTTGATAAGATTTCAGAATCACAAAACCCATAATTAAATCACTAGACTTTATATAAATCAAATTAAAAACCCCATGAGTTTTTGATAAATTTTAAGTAAAATTATAGAGTAGGGAAATAGGTGTGGAAGGATTCACCCATTGATGACCTTACATACCTGGGATTATCTGGTTCTTAACTTCTCTTGCTAGTCTAAGATGGAATTTAGAGGAATTGAGAAAGAACACCTTGAATCACCTGCTAATCTCCTCTCTATACTCTTGCATGCATGAATGAGGCTTAACATGAACTCAACCCCCTTAAAAGACCCCATTCAAACCTTAAAATGACGTAGTTTAGGCCTTAGGAGTTTAGAAATTATGAAAATACCCTTACTGAAAATGCAGAAATTTCTGGTTGCTAGTCCCCACGAGGGACCTCACGAGTCGTTGCCAAGAGGCACGACTCGTGGCCGGGATCCGTCATGCTCACTGCCCAAAATCACTCAGGGGACCCCACTAATCGTGGTGGATGACCACGACTCGTGGTCACCACCCATGATCCCCACTGCCCAAAACCTCGACAAACCATACACTCCAACCCATATGTGACCTCATGAGTCGTGTGGCCAGACCATGCTTCCGTGGCCTTCATTGTCCTTTCCAACCTTTCCAAACCTCCAAGGCAGACCATGGGGGACCCCACGAGTCGTGAGGTCTGACCATGGCTCGTGGTCATGCCCGTGTCCTCCTCAACCTAAGCCTGCCAACCTTGCTGACCACGAGTCACCTCATGACTCGTGGTCACTCCTCACGACCTACCTCACGGATCGTCCTGAGATCTAGTGCGAATTTTCAGTTTTTCTCTGTTTTGACTCCCAGGTCTGATCCTTAGGTTCCCAAGGTATAAAAATATCTCCCCCTTGGAAACATTCCTCCTCAAATGTTAGAAACATGTAGAAAACTCAAAGAACAAGTAATTATAATATGCAATAATTTAACCTGAAAATTGGCGGAATGACTACCTCTGAAAAGGACTGCTTAGCTGAACTAATTTCAGACATCACGTACATCTATCATAACATAAATCAAACTCGTGCACATGAACAGAACATGGAAACTAATTAGAGAATTAGGGAAAAAACTGAAACTGAGCCAGTAGAGATCAGGTGTGGGTATCTAGCTATCATATCCGCTTCAGCTTCCCACATAGCTCCTTCAACGTGCTGATTTCTCCATAATACTTTAACTGAAGCTACTTCTTTTTTCCTTAGCTTATGTATTTGATGATCTAATATTTCCACAGGTAATTCTTCACAATTGAGGTTGTCTATTACACCAATGTTGTCCACCGGGACTACTAAAGCTGGATCACCCAAACACTTTTTTAAAAGTGACATATGAAACACAAGATGAACTGAAGATAACTCTGAGGGCAAGTCCAACTCATACGCCACCTTATCAACTCTCCTCACAACCCAGTAGGGACCAACATAGCGGGGGCTGAGTTTCCCTTTCATTCTGAACCGCTTGACTCCCTTCATGGAGATACCTTTAGAAATACCCAATTGTCCACCTCAAACTCCAAATCTCTTCTCTCTCATGTCAGTATATGATTTCTGAAGACTTTGAGTGGTTTTCAACTGGTCCCTTATCAACTGAACCCTTCACCATCGCCTCGTGAACCGAATCTGGCCTTGTCATAGCTTTCTTACCAACCTCAAACCATCCGATGGGAGATCTACAACTCCTCCCATAGAGATCCTCGAACGGTGCCATTTGGATACTAGAGTGATAGATGTTATTATAAGAAAACTCGATTAAAGGGAAATGATCATCCCAACTACCTTTAAAATCCATAACATATGCCCTCAACATATCTTGAAGAGTCTGGATTGTTCGTTTGGCTTGGCCATCCATTTGCAGATAAAAGGCTGTACTGAGCTTGACTAGAGTCCCAAGTCCCTTCTGAAAAGACCGCCATAACTGGGAGGTAAACTGAGTACCTTGCTCTAAAATAATAGATAAGGACACTCAATGAAGTTGAACCAACTCTCAAATATACAACTTGGCATAATCATCCGCTGAATCTGTGGTCTTGACCGGTTGAATGTGTACATCCTTGGTTAACTTGTCTACCACTACCCAAATGGAATCATAGTGTTGTCGAGTACGAGGAAGGCCTGTAATGAAATCCATGTTAATCTCTTCCCACTTCCATGTGGGAATGTTAAAACCCTGAAGTACGCCTCCCGACCTTTGATGCTCGACTTTCACTTGTTGACAGTTTGGACATTTGGCTACGAACTCTGCAATCTTTCTTCATACCATCCCACCAATAGATTTCTTGCAAGTCCCTATACATCTTTGTGGATCCCATATGGATAGAATATCTGGTACCATGTGCCTCATGCAATATCCAAAGTCTCAAATCATGAACATCTAGGACACATAGGCGACCCTGGTACCCTCACACACCATCTTCCCCTTGGGAGGAAACCTCTACTTTTTAACTCTGCACCTCTTCCCTCAGCTTCCTCAAAATTGGATCCTTATCTTTCTTAGATTTGACATCAACCACCAAGGATGATTCTGGCCCATTCTGCACAACAGCGCCGCCATCGGTTGAGTCGATCAATCTAACTCCTAATCTTGCAAGCCGGGGGACCTCCTTCACCAACTCCTTTTTTCCTTCATCCACGTGGGACACACTCCCCATAGAGAGCCCACTAAGTGCATCTTCCACCACATTAGCCTTGTCGGGTGGTAAAGAACACTCATATCGTAGGCTTTTAATAACTCCAACTACCTCCTTTGCCGAAGATTGAGATCCTTCTTCGCAAACACATATTGCAAGATCTTGTCATCCATAAATGCATCCACTTGGACCCTATATAAGTAGTGTTGCCATATCTTCAATGCAAACACTACCGCGGCCAACTCGAGATCATGGGTCGGGTAGTTCTTTTCATGAACCTTTAACTGTCGAGAGGCATATGCTATTACTTTCCCATGCTGCATCAACATGCATCCCAATCCAACCCTCAAAGCATCACAATATACAAAAAGTTATCCACACCCTTGGGTAAAGTCAACACTGGTGCTGAAGTGAGTCGGGTCTTCAAATCCCTGAAGTTCTCCTCACAAACCTCCGACCATTGGAACTTTATCTTTTTTTTAGTCGACCTAGTCAATGGGGCTAAAATTGATGAAAAGCCCTCAACAAATCTTCGGTAGTAGCCTTCTAGGCCCAAGAAACTCTGAATTTCTAAAGGACTCACTGGTCTAGGAAAATTCTTCATCGCCTCGATTTTCTGAGAATCTACTATTATGCCCTCGCCTGATACTACATGGACCAAAAATGCTACCGAGTTCAACCAGAACTTGCACTTGCTAAACTTAGCATACAACTGACGATCCTTGAGGGTCTGAAGCACTACACTTAAATGAGAGGCATGCTCCTCCTCGCTACGGGAGTATATAAGGAGGTCATCAATGAACACAATCACAAACATGTCAAAATATGCCTTGAACACCCTGTTCATTAGATCCATAAACTATCTACGAGTGAGGATGAGCCTGAAAATTGTGACCTGTATCATTAAACAATACCGCATAGCAAGTATGCGGTCAGTACGTGGAATGTATCGAGTATGCAAGGTAAGTAAATTGGACATTTAAAACATGTATGAAATTCATAAATGATCATAAGAGTAGGACGTCATGCTCGAATCATAAATCATAATAACATATCATATGGCTTAGGGTTTTCAAAATATTCATAACATAATCATAATCATAATAGAAGAAATTTACTTAACATGACTTGAGCCAACATACATAGTCATAACATGCATAATTCATGAAGCCCGACTTGTAATCCTAATCTGGAGCGTATTCGTACCTTGCCATGGGTAGAACCATGAAAGTGTGCTATCACCATGAAAAGGGGCCATTTAGGCCAGGGACTAACATGAAAGGGTCTCGACATACCTACTATGGGACGTAGTTCATGAGATCCGAGGCTTAACCGAAGCCCCAAACCTACTAAGTGTTGGATACTACTCCCAAAGTATATATAGTGTTCATAATAATACAGACATGAGTTCATGGGCTAGTTAAATAATGATAATTGTAAACATGCTTTAACATATGTGAACTAGCCATGACATGAGGCCCGTGAGTCGGCCAAAAACATACTTCACGATCAATAAGATTCATACATAATTGTAGATCATGTATATAACTTGAATTTCTTTAAATCATAATAGATAACATAATGATTTCACAATTTAAAACATAATTCATGTTGGGCTTGTCAAGAACATCAATGGAAAAATAGATCATAAATCAATTCATCATGGGGCATGCATAATTAAGTTTAATTGCATAGAAACCAAATCAACAATATTATAATCAATTTAAATCTCAAAAGATGATCAAAATGCATAGAATATGATAAGATTTCAAAATCACAATACCCATAATTAAATCAATAAACTTTATATAAATCAAATTAAAAACCCCATGAGTTTTTGATAAATCTATAAAATCATAGAGTAGGGATATGGGTGTGGAAGGATTCACCCATTGATGCATTACATACCTGGAATTATCTGGTTCTTAACTTCCCTTGCTAGCCCAAGATGGAATTTGGAGGAATTGAGAAAGAACACCTTGAATCACCTTGTAATCTCCTCTCTATACTCTTGCATGCATGAATGAGGCTTAACATGAACTCAGCCCCCTTAAAAGACCCCGTTGAGACCTTAAAATTATGTAGTGTAGGCCTTAGGAGTTTAGGAATTAAGAAAACAGCCTCACTAAAATTGTAGAAATTTCTGGTTGCCAGTCCCCACGAGGGACATCATGAGTCTTTTCCAGGGGGCACGGCTCATGACCAGGATCCATCATGCTCATTGCCTAAAATCACTCAGGGAATCCCACGAGGCACCCGATGAATCGTGGTGGCTGACCCTGACTCGTGGTCACCAACCATGATCCCCACTGCCCAAAACCACGACCAACCATACACTCCAGCCCACGGGTGACCGCACGAGTCGTGAGGTCAGACCACGACTCATGGTCACCATTCGTGGCCTTCACTGCCCTTCCCAACCTTGCCAAACCTCCAAGGAAGACCATGGGGAACCCCACGAGTCGTGAGGTTTGACAATGACTCATGGTCATGCCCGTGGCCTCCTCAACCTAAGCCTGCCAACCATGCTGACCACGAGTCACCTCACGACTCGTGGTTACTCCTCATGACCTACCTCATGGGTCATCTTGAGATCTAGTGTGAATTTTAAGTTTTTCTCTGTTTGACTCTCGGGTCTGATCCTTGGGTTCCCGGGGTATAACAAGAATTATTCTACGCATGACCTGGAACTAGCAGCGGTGGTGCTCCCTCTATAATCTGGAGGCACTACCCATATGGGGCTCATTTTGAGGTAATCACAGATCATTGTAGCTTGCAATATGTGCCTTTACATAAGGATCTCAATTTGAGGCATAGGAGGTGGATGGAACTGCTTACGGACTATGGTATTACCATTTTGTACGACCCGAGTAAGGCTAATATGGTGGCAGATGCATTGAGCCAAAACGTAGTGAGTATGGGCAATTTAGTTTGTATAGAAGCTACTTGAAGATCGATGGCCAGGGACGTTCAGACACTCGCAAACAGTTTGGAGAGGCTCTCTTTGATAGAAAAAGGTGGGACACTAGCTAGCATAGAGGTTAAGACATCACTGTTAGAGGAAATAAAGGTAAGACAGTTGAGGATGAGAAGTTGGATAAGATTCGAGACAAGGTTTTATGGGGAGAATTGAAGGAACCAGTGCTAGATGGTAAATGGGTCCTTAGGATAAATGGGCAAATGTGTGTTCCTCGAGATGATGAACAAACTAAGACTCTTCTAGAAGAACCTCACAACTCTAGCTACCCATTTACCCTAGAGTCACAAAAATGTACCATGACCTAAAGCGACACTATTGGTGTTGCAGAATAAAAAGAGATATTATTGACTATGTCGCTCAGCGTTTGAATTGTCAACAGGTGAAATACGAGCATCAGAAGCTTGGGGGAGTACTTCAGAGGATGCCTATTTTCACATTGAAATAGGAGAGAATAGCTATGGATTTCGTAGTAGGTCTTCAGAAGACTTTGGGGATGTTTGACTCCATTTGAGTCATTATGGACAGATTGACCAAGCTGTATATGAAGGAAGTGATTCGGTTGCATGGGGTGGTAGTGTCACTTTTTTCTGACAGGGGTACTTAGTTCAACTCTCATTTCTCGAAGACCCTGCAGGCAGAGTTAGACACCAGGTTGGACTTAAGCATAACCTTCCATAATCAGACAGACAGACCGTCAGAAAGGATCATCCAAGTGTTAGAAGAAATGCTCCAGGCCTATGCTACAGATTTTGGGGACCATTGGGATAAACTTCTACCCTTGGAAGAGTTCGCCTATAACAACAGCTACCACTCAAGCATTGGCATGGCACCATTTAAAGCTCTGTATGGGATAAAATGCAGGTCTCCAATTGGTTGGTTTTATGAATTTGATATGCGATCTTGGGGAACCAATTTGCCGAAGGAATTCTTGGAGAAAGTTCGGATAATCCAAGAATGTCTGGTAGTTGCTCAGAGTAGAAAAAAATAATACGCAGAGAAGAAAGTGTAAGATGTGGAATTTATGGAGGGAGAATAAGTTCTGCTCAAAGTATCCCCCATGAAGGGGGTGATAAGGTTCGGTAAATGGGGAAAGCTTAGTCTGAGGTACATTGGACCATTTGAGATCCTCCGAAAAATGGGAGAAGTGGCTTATGAGGTGGCTTTACTGCCAGGGCTATCTGGGGTATATCCAATATTCAATGTCTCAATGCTGAAGATGTATTCTGGTGATGGGTCGTATATTATCAAATGAGACTCCGTGCTGCTAGAAGAGAACTTGTCCTATAAGGAAGAGCCATTGGCGATATTAGCTAGGAAGGTCCACAAGCTGAGATTAAGGAAATTATGACAGTAAAGATCTAGTGGAAGAATCATCCTATAGAGAAACCACTTGGGAGACCGAGTCCAATAGGGAGATAAAATATCCTCATTAATTTGTGAGATCTAGTACATCCTCTTTTTTGCTTGTATATAGACCGTTCAGGAACAACCGGTGTTCTAATTGGTATCTGATGTAACAGACCTGTATGTTGTTATGAGGGGAACATACATAGAACACTCAAAAAAGGATAGATATGAATAGAAAATGTGTGAAATGAGCTTACTGTAAAATTGATGATCTTTTAGGAGCTACTGGTTTGGGAGACCATTGGAGCAGTAGATTTCCTGCTATAGTGAGACCATGGTGATGGTGGGAGTTTGTTGTAATGGGCTAGAAGATTAACCATCGGATTTGCTATAGCGACTTTCTGGCTCCTATAGTGGGTCCGCTGCAGCGGGTGACAGGATTCAGAAAGTGGGTTTTAAGTGGGATTTTAGGGGTTACACCCTATTCATTCTAAGTTACAGAAACTTTAAACCAGAGGCAATCTTCTCTAGAACTGAGTGATTTCCCTTTTCTAGGTATGAGTTTTCTTTGTATTCTTGTTATTTTGATTTCCCTAGCCCGTAGAATTGAGAGAGGGAACTTTAATGGTGAAATTCTAGCAAGAAAACCCTTATTGATAAAAGTATCGATGAAAATCATAGGGGAAGTTATGGGTGTTGAATTCTAAGTTTAATATATGGTAAAGATCGCTTCCCTAGTATGGGGTATCCATAGAATCTAGTTCCTATGGGAATTAAAGACCTACAATGAGGTGCAATGGAGTCTTTAGACCTAGATTTCCTAAAAAAGGTTAAGGGAGTTAATAAATAAGAATTGAACCATGGGAAATGGGGTGGTTACAATAATGGCTAGAGGGGGGAGGATGTGAATCCCTGAAACAATTGTCTAGATAGTAGATTATTGATTTTTTGTTACTTTATTGTCTATAGAATTCGAGTGTTCAGAGGCATTGAAGAAAGGCAAGGCTCCAACAGCGTAATTGTCGTTCAAAATCCTTCATATTGAGGTAGGTTATAGATAGAGGATTATACTTTACATAATGCTCTGTATAAATTGTGTAAGATGATGTGTTGCTTGAGTTTGTGAATTCAAATTGTGGTGATGATTGCCTTTTAAAAAAATTAGCTGTTGAAATAACTTGTTTGTGATGTCACCAAACCGACATGAATTTGTGTTGAAAACTATTTAAGTATATTCCTTGACATTACTATTGATTGAATGATGAATATTTATACTGTAGAAGTATGAGAGGTATATTGTGACCTCCTAAATGTTATGCGGATATACTCTCTATCATATGATAGCATGAGTAAGTATAGGGATAATGAGAATACCCTAAGATGAGAGGCTCATGCCCAAGGGGAGCATCGAGGAAATCATATATATATGGAGTGGCTCATGTCTAAGGGGAGTATCCGGACGAGCATATGAGTGGGTGTGGGTACCATGACGGCACAGTACATGGATTTTTAGAGTCCCCTGCAGGTCATGGCTAGAAGGGCAGAAATAAGACCCTGTAGCATGTGTGTACATCGATGTTGAGCGTTAAAGTTTCATGGTGATATGACAACAACGTGTGCTCGACTTATCTGTATTTATTTTACTTGTTCTATTTTATGATACACTGTGATGTGTTGGAATTTTGAATGAATAAGTGTTATTTGGCTGAACTGAAGTTGAATTCGTGTTTTGTGATCGTATTATGGAAAAGTTTCAGACTTGATGTCAATAGAGATAAATGAGGACTAGAATTTAAGTGTTCCAATGTTATTATGAACTATTATATATCATATGTGGCTATGTAGTACATTGTGTATAGAGCGTAACAGATATTGGGTTCCTAAATTAATTGCACGATGTGTGGTGTGGCAAGGAGTTGGTGAAATAATATAAGTTTAACTAAGTTGAGCTACTACCTAGGGCAGCAGCGCTGCAGCAGGATATGCTCCACTACAGCGAGACTGCGGCTGCAGTCAAGTGACCGCTGCAATGAAGAGCCTAATCCAATGAGCAGGTCATTCCACCCTGAAATAGAGTTGAATTTCCTAAAATATGTAATGTATGTTTGAATAGTGTTCTAGACTTATTTCATGTGGTCTTTTACATTCTTATATATGTTATTACGTACGACTGGCTGATGATTCTTACCAGTACTGTGTTTCGTACTAACGCTACTCCAGAACTTTATTTTTTAGTGAAGAAACTTATCCCTAAAGCTAATCATGATCTCATCTTTAGAGCATCGATCAATTACTAAAAGGTGAGTGACGCAGAATGTGTTGTTCTACTCCTCCCTTGAAAATATGTCTCTTTTGGACATTGCATCATCTCTTTCTTTTTAGTTTAAACATTCCTAGACTTGTAGTTAGATGTTGAAGTGTAATGACTTTTGGATCTTGGGGAATATTGTTTGTTTTTGTTTAGAAGGTTATTATAGTTTTCAAATATTTCATTTCACTTTATTATAAGTGTTATTTCATTCTATTTGATTAATGTCAGGGTAGTTGTTGGGAATCGTTGGTTCACCCACCAAGGGGTTACTGTGAGTGCAATTACGGACATTTGCGCTGTGACAGAGAAGTCCTCCCATGGTGGATGAAACTATTTTTGAGGTTGTTATGAGTTTGACGAATACGAAAAAAAATACCTTGATATGTGTATAATAAAATTATTTTCATGTCTTGCTAGACAATGAGATTTATGTATAATATCTTGAAGGATTTAAATTATTTTGTAGCATATAATGGTTCCTAGAAATTTGTTAAATAAATTTTTAACAAATCTTTATATTAAAGTAATTACACTGAGTATCGCAATGGTTATGAGATCATTTAGCATGAAGAAAGACTAGTTTTGATCTCATGGGCAAGGGTAAGAAAGTACCACATCTCACTGCAATTGGTGTACTTATATATCCTACTATTATTATTCATGATATAATATTTTATAATGTGCAAACAAAATATAACTTCACTCTAATCCATGGACATATCAGGTTTAATCAAATATTGATATAAATTTATTATTCTTACAAATTATGTGAAGGTTTACTGGTTAAGATAGTGTAGGAAAATTATTTAATTTATATGAAGTAAGTTGTCAAGAAAGTTTTCTGTTTGCATATGAAGGTACTGCCATATTATGTTGTTCTACAAGACAGTTTATTTTATTATTAAGAAATTGAAGTTTTTTCCACTTGATTGTTTCAACAAACAAGTCAAATGATCAATTTGTCTTTGACTATAAGGTCACGAACAAAGTGATTGTCAAGAATGTATTACGTTGAGTTCAAAGAATTAACCAAGAGACAAGGAAATGATTTATCAAGATGATGTAATACTCCAAAAGTCCCTAAGATCAAACCCGAGGGTTAAAAATGAGAAAGCAGGAAAATTCGCACCAAGTAATAGAACGACTCGTCAGGTGACCTGTTGAGTCACTTGACGGATCGTCCAATGACCCGTTAAGCATGTGTTATGTTTGAAGAATGATATTTTGCTCTGGGGCATGGCGGGGGGGTTGATGAGTCATCGTGTCACCCTACGAGTCGTGGTGTCCCTCGTTAAGTGTGTGATGAAGGGATTAGCAATGCTAGTAATGGATGGAGGGATGAGTTTTCGTGCACCTAACGACTCGTCAAGTGGCCCGTGGGAAAATAATTCAGTAAATGAAGATTTTCTAGTAAAGGATAACGAGTGAGGACCATGAGTCATTAGTGGTTCCAACGACTCATTAGGTCCCTCGTGCTAACTAGCAACATTAATTTTTATGAAAAATTAGTAAGGGTGGTTTCATAAATTCTAAGCCCTAAACTACGTCATTTTAAGCCCGAAAAGAAGTGTATTGAGGGAGTTTAATCTATTCTAATTCATTCAACTCCCATGCATGCAAGTTTTGAGGGTTCCATTGAAGAGCAAGCCTAGAATCCTCTAATTCTCCTCAAATCTCTTGGGCTTTCAAATTCAAGTTGAGAATCAGTTTACCCAGGTATTTAGGGCCATGAATGAGAGTTTTTTTTCACTCTCATGCCCAAATTTCTCCTCATCTTCATGAATTCAAGTGTTAATTCAAGTGAACGTTCCTATGGGCTTTTAACCCAATTTTATGTAATTCTCTATGATTTATTTATGAGTCAATTTCCTTCATATTTCAAAGCATGTTTTAAGATTAATGGGTAGATTTTATATACTAATTGATTACAAATTCATGTTTTTAAATTTTAGAAAATTTATGGCCACGAGTTCATGAAAAGTCAAGTTTATGATTTGTGATTTCAAGTATCATGAGATATCTAGTACGTATGAATTCTTACAAATGACCCATGTTTGAATGTATAATTTTTTTAATCAATGAAGTCTATTTTAAGTATGCATGATTTTTAGATTTGAGCAAGCCCACACAAGACACGCATGTTTTTTGATCTAGCCAAGGCTTACAAGATCCAATTATAGATATATGTTTTAGATTCAAGGGTACTCAAATGTTTATATTCGAGTTATGTTTTAGAATGTGATAATATGAGGACTATACGTGTTTTTGGGAGTAGAGTCTTACACCAAGTAGGCTAGGATTTCCAATTTTCCCCGGTCTCATAAACTACGTGCCAACATAGGTATATTATGGGGCATCTCAATAGAGAGTTTCCCCTGCCCAAGGGTACACCGTGATATCACATCTTACTTCTCCTTTGACCTTGAAAGGCTTAGGATGGCCCTCCTCTATGTGGGCAAGATGTGGGATCATTATGCGCTCATACATGGTGGTTGTCGATTAAAATGAGTCTCCCATTTTTCCTCATGACTTTAGTTCTACATGTATATGACTTATGATATTATATTTTCAGCAGGTTAACCCAATGATCATCTTATAAGTTATCTATGATTTCAGATCTGAAATTCAGTTTATGACTATACGTTACTTTAGTTATGAACATGTAGTCCTTACTCTCATAATCTTATGATTTATGTTATTTGCATGATATCAGTTATACTTACTCATCCTGTTTCACTTACTTTACATACTCAGTACATTCCTCGTACTGACCGCATACTCTATGTTTTATTGTTTGATGATACATGTTTGAGTGATCAGATTTGGCCGCGCCATTAGTCCTGCTTCTGTATCAGTTAGTGAGTCCTCACCTTTCGAAGACATTTAGTTTAGTTTGTTGTTTTGTTATTTAGTCCCAGACTTTAGAGCTAGTTAGGGGTGTTGTCCCATCAGCTTATCAGACAGTTTAGAGGCTTATCAGACAGGTATATGGATGTTCATTCTTGTCGAGTGTTGAATCATCTCATGCTCTTATGATATACTTATGCATAATTCCACTTATTCATGTTTAGTTTATCAGTTTTCATTAATTTATGCTTTGTAGGTGCTATATTCTTTCCATGGGTCGACTTGGAGCTAGTCTTGGTTCTAGGTCCCGTGTTTCCGTCCGGACCTATATTTGGGTCGTCATAGATGAGCTGAAGGATTCACCATATTCGTGAAAGTGATTTAGTCACAAAGACATTCTCTATATCAATATTGGGAAAGCTAATGATACAACATTGGGAGGCATTATTTACAAATATTAGGTGATGTAAATAAGGGGGAATATAATATGTGTTGTACTTTTTTTCCTTTGTAATGACCCGCATGTCATTACGAGGGGAACATACTTAAGACTCTTGAAAAAGGAAAAAATCTGAGGAGAATTGATTTGAATTGAGCTAAGTTTTGAAAACATAATTTTTTGGGGAGCTACTAGTTTCGGGGGACTACTGCAGCGATAGAATTTCCGTTGCAGCGAGATGGTGATTACGGTCGGAGTCTGCCGCAATGGGCTGGCGAATAGGCCATCGAATATACGATAATGGTATCTTGACCACTGTAGCTGGTCCCTTACAGTGAAAATGTGACCGCTGCAGCGAACGACAGGAATCAAAAACTGAGTTGAAGTGGGATTTCTAGGATTATACCACATTTTTTCCAAAAAGACGCGAAGAGAAGGTTTTGAAGGCAATTTTCTCCCCCAGAACCTTGAATTACCCTCCCAAGGTAAGTTTCTTGAATCCCTATCCCTATGATGGATTGTATTGTCTTCAGGATTCATATAGAATGGTGGAATTTTATGTTGGGAAACCCTAGGTTGATAGACTTGGGTCGAATCATAGGGAGTTAATAGGGTGATGTGATTAGATGTTTTTAGGGGTAATGATTATTTCCCGAGGTTTACTCGCTAGAGAACATGAGTTACGCGGGAACGGAGACCTAGAACAAGGTAGAATTGGCATTTTTACCTTTAAGAATTCCCTAAATGGAAGGGTTTGAACTTCTAAGACCCTTTTTGAAAAGAGTAAATAATGAAATTAATCTCTAGTGTTGTTGTAGATTTTGAACATTCTGAGGCTTTGAAAAAGGGGCAAGGCTCCGATGAAGTAGCTGACTTGTCGTGCCCGAAAACTGAGGTAGGTTATGGTTTAAGAGAAACTGACCCTATTTAATGACATGTATGTTATTTTGAAATGATGATATGTGATTTGTATACATATTACCTATTATAAAGCTTTACTGTTGAATGAACCACAGAGCTTTACTGTTGAATGAACCATAGAAGTAATATGGATATGATGTGGTCTTTGAATTTTTATGAAATTGTGATGAGTTGTTAAGTGAAGTTCCTTTACATTGCTGTTGAGATATTTGATGGTTTGTAATAGTGAAAGTGAGGGAGTGAATTACAAAACTCCTTAGTGTTAATGAATTCACCGTGTTATATTCAGTTGAATTAGAATGGCTAGGATAGTAATAATATCCTAAGATGAGAGGCTTGTGCCCGAGGGGAACATCCAGGCAAGCGATATTGGTTGAGTGGCTCATGTATGAGGGGAGCATCTGGACGAGCATATAAGTGGGAGCAAGTACCACGCCCGTACAGTACCTAGATTTTTACAGTCCCCTATAGGTCATGATTGGAAGGGCAAAAGTAAGATCCTCTAGCATGTGTGTACAGTGATATTGATAACGGAGTGTTTATGGGGACATGGAGGAGGCGTGTGCCCCAACATGTCACCACTTGTTCTATTTAATGATGTTTTGTAACTTATTAACAATTCGGAATGATTAAGTGTTAAGTGGTAGAGTAGAGTTTGTGAATATTGTACTTGTAACCTGAATGAGGCTGGTGGAAAAGGTTAAGTGTGAAATTATTCAACGATTATTGATGTTGAGTTATCATCTTTGTGATAAATTGCTTAATTCACATATGATGATGAGTAGATGTGAATTGGTGTCAAAAACTCATGTGTCATCTGATTGAATAACTGGTTGTGTGAATTGTTGAAAACTGGTGAATTGATGAAAGGTGTAGCTATGTCAAGTTACTGCCTCGAGCAGTACCAATTTAGTGGAACTAATTCCGCCGCGGTGAGATCGTTGTAGCGGTCAAGAGACTGCTGTAGTGAAAGGCCTAATCCAGTGAGCAAGCTGGTTGTCACATGTGCAGAGTTAGTGTACTTGAAATGGTTACTATACTTATCCATAATGTTTGAGACTGGTAATATTATTGTTTCCTTACTTATATGTTATTATGTAAGGTTAGCTAATGATGCCTACCAGTACCGTATTTCATACTGGCCTACTCCTGCAGTTCTTTTCTAAGTGCAAAATTCGATTCGAGAAGCTCCTCTTGCCCCCGCCTATAAAAAACAATGATTCCTCTAAAAGATGAGCAATGTGGAATGGGCTAATTCACTCCTCCTTTGAAGATGTTTCTCCTCTAGACATTGCAACTTTAAATTTCTTTTTAGTTTACATATTCCTAGACTAGTATTTAAACGTTGATGTGTAATGACTTTCGAATCTTGGGGGATATATATTTTCTATTGTTTTGTATGGTTGTGCTCATTCTAAATTGTCATGACCCACGTCTACACCCTAGACGCGACATGGTACTTGGAGCCAGAAGTGACCCCAAGCTAATACATGGCTTAACATCTCACTAGTATACTACAATAAGCTATAAGCGGAAGCTGTGAAGAACATGACTGAGTAACACTATTCTGAAAAGAAGAAATATCTCATAAGATATTGAAATTTATGTAACAAAGGCAAAATAGGCTGAAACACCAACTCTGTTTGAAATCCATCTAAAGAACTATCTAGTTGTTGGGACAAGCCCCCAGCTAACTCTAAAGTCTAAAATCAAGAAAACTGAAATGGGAGCTAAATTATCGTCCTCGGATGAGTAGCCACCAATCAACACTGCTGAAAATCATCGGAGGGGAACTACTGATGAAGCTGAGACTGAGAATATGCACCTGTATCATGAGATTTTACATCAGAAAAAATATGCATCAATACTTTGAGTATACTAAGTAGGCGAGATATAAATAAAACATAGGAATGCATAACTAAGCTGATACAACACAAAATGACCATTTCTAAACTAATAAGTACTAAGATAAATCTGAAACAGTGGAAACATGGACATTGACTGATGGTCAAAAAATGTACTAAAATTTGAAAAGACTGTAATTGATCTAAATATTAAGACTATACTGAAACAAGCTATACTGACATATGGGAGAAACTATATCAGACATGTAAACATGTGAGCTAGACGTGGAGTCTGATATTTACCCCCCATCAAAGAAGGCCCATTATACCTTACTAGGCTATAGTAGCTGAGTTGGGCGATCACTGTATGAGGCCCTTTCGAGCTAATGACCTACGGTGGTAATGTAGTTCTAGGAGCCTATGTGTGCTAAACCCCGACTTGCTTGGTGCTAAGTCCTACTCCAATGGAAATCCTAGCTCTGTCTGCTAAGTTGATAGATCGAACCTGATGTCCTAAGAGTCAAGTCATGACCACTTATCTAGAAGCGTTCTGAGAGTTGGGAGGACAAGATAACTAAAACATAGGTATTCCAATACTTGTCAGAGATGCTTTATCTAAAAGCATCGTAACCGTCTAAAGAACAATCTCATGACTAATAACTAAGGTGCTGCAGTTTTACTGAATTCCTCAAAGGACTGATTATAGTCAAACTTTTCAGCTAACATTTTTGTAAGACACTGAGAAAGCTAAGTACTGACTAAACAAGCCATAAGCTAACTTTTGATCACATATATGTACTATCATGGTGATTTAAAAATGAACTATCATAATCAAGCAACATTCATATCTAGACTTTCAATTATGCAAGATTCATTCACATCACGTTTAATGATTAAGGATGAAACACATATTCATGGAAAAGGGATATCAATATGAATTATAGTAGGTAGAAGTCTTCAAGAATCACAAGAATTATAACAAGAAAGAACTTCATAATCTAACTAAAGAACCACCCTAGTTCAAATTCCTTAATAACAGAACTGATAAAGTTTCTATAAGAGTTTTGGATCACCGGGGAAGAGCAATTGTCTTGTTGAGATCCTGCATACCTGGAGTATAAATTTTCCCTAAGAAACTGCCTAGAAAGCTTGAGAAGAATGAAAGACCTAGTCCTGCTCTTGGAGAATTGTCTGAGTTCTTCCTCATTTTCAAAATGGTTATTGAAAGAATGAGGGAGAGGGTCGACTTATCGTCTAAAATCCCTCCTAAATAATCCTAATACAATGTAGTTTAGGATTTAGAATTATAGGGTTATACAAAAATGCCCCTGAAACATTTAATAGAATTTCTGCCAGTAAAGAATCAACGGGTCACACAACGTGTTGCTGGTTGCACTGCATGACTCATTGTAATCAGTTGTTGGTCCTGGGCTAAAAATTTCATTCACTGTAACTTGGCAATGGACAAGAACAATGACATGTTAGATAAAACAAAGAGTCGTTGGTTCCACTCATTGTCCCTTGGAAGAAATTCATTCATCACTCTAAATGAGACACCTAAGGACTCGTTAGGTGTCACGACAACCCGTTTCCTCAACTCATTTTCACCACAAGAAATTATCCATCCAAACTATGCTTCCAGGACAATGACTCATCTGACAAGTCGTGAGGTGGCACCACGACTCGTTCCCGAATTGTTAAGTCCCTAGGAGATCCAAACTTTTACCTACTGATGCGCACATGATGGGCCACATAACAAATCATTCGGTCCCATAATGAGTCACTCCACGACTAATTCTGTGACCTGATGCAGATTCTCCTACTCTCTTCATTTCAGTTCTAAGGTCTAATCTTTTGGACTTTTGGGGTGTTACAATATCTCCCCCTTGGGAACATTCATCCTCGAATGTAGAATAAGCATACAGGAAGACTGGGAAGGGAACTGAAATCTCAAAACTGGAGAACTATTGTTGAAACCTAAGGGAATGACTGACTCTAGGTAGGGATACATGACTGAACTGAGATAGACATAATTATCGAATTTATTCAACTAAGGTGCACAGAAAAACACAAATGAAACTGATTAGTATGGAATTGAATAGAGGATTCGGGAGGAGCAATTTAGTACCTGATGCTGAAGCTGAACTAGAAGGGAATAAATGTGGGTATTTATCTATCTTGTCTGCTTCTGTTTCCCATGTAGCTCCCTCAACTAGTTGTTTCCTCTATAAGGCCTTTACAAAAGCGACTTCTTTATTTCCCAACTTGCGAACCTAACTATCTAGGATCTGGACCGGAACTTCTTCGTAAGAGAGGCTGTCCTTTACACTGATTTTTTCTAGAGCCACTATTTAGTCAGGTTGCCAATGTATTTCTTTAACATGGACACACGAAAGACTAGATGCACCGATGCCAAATCTACAGGCAACTCCAATTTATACGCCACACTACCAATGCGTCTCAAGATTCTGTAAGGGTTGATATATATGGGACTGAGCTTTCCTTTCTTTCTGAATCTCATTACCCCTTTCATAGGTGATATTTTCAAGTATGCACAATCATCAATAGAAAACTCCAACTCCCTTCTCCTTAAATTCGCATATGATTTCTGTTAGCTTTGAGTTGTTCTTAGTCGTTCTCTGATCATTTGCACCTTCTACATGGCCTCATTGACTGGATCTGAGCCTATCAAGGTAGCTTCAGCAACCTCAAACCACCCTATAGGATATCTGCACCTCCTACAATATAATGCCTTGAATGGAGCCATATGAATACTAGAATGGTAGAAATTGTTGTATGCAAACTCAATTATAGGTAGGTGATTATCCCAACCTCCCTTGAAATTGATCACAAATGACCTCGACATATCTTCGAAAGTCTGAATAGTCCGCTCAGCCTGGCCATCCGTCTATGGGTGGAAAGTTGTGTTGAGCTTAACTTGAGTACCAAGCCCTTCCTGGAATGACTTCCAGAACTGCGAGGTGAACAGAGTACCCCTATTTTGAAATGATAGCCAAGGGAACTCCATGCGATCTGACTAAGTCTCCAATATATAGCATAGCATATTCCTTTGCTGAATATGTGATCTTAACTGGCAGGAAATGTGCTGACATGGTCATTTGATCCACGACAGCCCAAATTGAGTCATGTTGTCAGGGAGTGTGAGGTAAACCTGTGATGAAGTTCATATTCACTTCATCCCACTTCCAAGTTGGAATACTAATATCTGAGTCACACCCCCAGGTCTCTAGTGTTCCACTTTGACCTGTTGGTAATTTGGGCAATTAGCCACAAATTCAGCAATGTTCTTCTTCATGCCATTCCACCAGTAGATTTTTTGTAGAACACGGTACATCTTGGTGGCACTAGGGTGTATAGAATGCCTGGTCCTATGAGATTCCAATAATATCTACTTCCTCAAATCTTCTACCGCTGGGACATAAAACCTGCCCTGCCAACGGAGCAGACCATCTTCCGCTTTGGAGAATGCTTCCACCTCTTTTCTTAGAACTGCCTCCATTAACTTGAGTAGAATGGGGTCTTCATCCTGCTTTGACTTAACCTTAACCACCAGTGAGGATTCTATCCTACTCTAGATTGCAACTCCACTCTCTACTGAATCAACTAACTAGAGCCCCAACCGAGCCAACCTATGGATGTCCTTTGCCAGTTCCTTTTTACCCTCTCCAACATGCACAACACTTCACATAGACATCCTGATGAGGGCATCAACCACTACATCAGCATTGCCCAGATGATATAGAACAATCATTTCATATTCCTTTAGTAATTCCAGCCATCTTTTTTGACGAAGATTCAAATCCTTCTGACTGAACATGCATTGTAGACTTTTGAGAAATTGAATTTAGCTCACACCAATTGAAAATAAAATGGAAATAAACATTTTGGGGGAGATTAAGATTTACAAAAGAATATTACTTCTAATTTGACTTTCTAAGATAAAAAAAACGACCAAGGTTGTTGACAATAATGTGAAAGACCTGAGGTGTGGTGTGATGATATGCTAAATAAATAGGGTCATGCTAGGTCATCTCATAAGTTACAATTGTGTAAATAACCACGGGAAAGTGGGCATTTGATATTTTTCAACCTCATAAATACCTCTAGCTAGAGTTCTTTTAAATCAACCCGATCAGATTTGGATTAATAGCTGCACTAATTTCTAGCTATTAGCTGTTAATTAAGAGTGAAAATATAAATTTGGCTATTTCCAACACAATTTCACAATTTGTCATTCATCTCCACCATTAAATTCTCTTACAATACTCAATTCTTCTTTTGCAAGAAAAATCAAGTAAGAACAATTAAACTCACATCAATAACAATGGATCTTCAATTGTAGATTGGAGAGAATTAAACAGATTTACACTAATTAAACAATATTGAGATGACTCTAGCAATACCTATTCTAATTAAGCATTCATCACGACACGCCTCTAGTTAATGATTTAGCTACTCATAGTCATGAAATTCGAAAGCACATTTATCAATAAACTCATTGAATTCAATAACAGGAGTAGAAAAATCACAACTTCAACAAAAAGTCTTCAACAATGGTAGTACCTTGCTATGGAGGAAGACGAAGAAGAAAAAGGAAACAATTCTTTTCAATTTCTACCAATAGAATTCTTACTTTCTTCTTCTACCAAGAGAATGTTCTAAAAGCTAATAGTTAAGATCTAATGGGCACAGAGCGCTTCTCTCTAAAATATATCTAAAAGTAGGGTATCCCCGTCTCTCTTTTTTCATTGTAGATATTTTTACCAATGATCAGCGTTTTAGCACTTGCAGGAGTACTGGTGGTTCACCGGTTACATTCTACGAACCGCCGACTCTAGTTAATTTCTCCTTTAGTGAGCTCCAGTAGCCTTAGGCGATTTATTCGATGTTTCACGATCTCCAACCATGCATCACCGATTATTTTCTCTTTGATCCAGTAATTTCAGGTGTCATTCAGTGAATGGACCGGCAAGTCGCTGGTTGAAGTTCGCAATTCGTCGATTGGTACAAATCCCAGAGGCAGTTTTCATAAGATTTCTGCCGGTGTTTCCCCGATCTTTTCCAGTGAAGCGCTAGTTTTCACCTGATTCCCTTCTTTTTGCTCCATTTCTTGCTCTTTTCTCCAAATCAAATATCTGCACAGAAAAAGGAAAAAAGGGGCATACGATCCATCTAAATGACTTGAACACTAGACTAAAGCTTATGCTTAAGAGCCTAATGAGTTGCTAAATTACCAACTCATCAAACCCCCAAACTTGAACCATTTCTTGTCCTCAAGTAATGTCATTATTATTAGGTAAACAACATGCCACTTCAGACAAATGTATGGATTACTGACCACTTGACTTCAGACAACCCAAAAAATGCTCACCGACTCACTAAAAAAGAGAAGCAAATTCCCCCAAAACAAGAAAGATGGAAGCATTTCAAGAGCCCATCACCATTCAAAAGCGTGATTCACAAGAGCTTTCTTTTTGCAAAACGAAGGCATAACTCATCCATAAAGTAAGATGGCATCTCAAATCATGATCATTGCACATTCAAAGCTTGCCTTAGAGCTTGCATTTCTCATACCCTATGGAAAAATTTACCTCTAATGCAATTGTGTCCTCAAAAGAGATGATGCCACTCACCGAATAAAAGATCCCTATTTTTTTATCATGAAATCAATGCATTCACACAAGGGATTGCAAAGAGAAGATTGCATTCACTCTCCCAAAAGAAATCTACGTGCACCTAACTCGACCCATAGGCTTTCCCTTCGTATAATTCACCACTAATTTAGGGAAACTGCACTTAAAATCAGTTAGGACATGTGGGTCATAATGTAGGCTAGGAAAAGGGTAGGATAAATGTTTACCTTTAGTGACTAAAGCCTCCCTAATGCCTTTAAAAACGCTTGCAAATGCCGATTATCTTATTGAGATCACTCCACCTTACTTCTCCATATTCATTATCTTCATCATTTGCGTACCACAAGCCACCCTTATAACACCTATGAATTCACATTTACCCTTATATATGCAAGAGATAATGCCTTTTTATGATTCTTTCTCTTTTGATGATTCGAGGTCTTTTCACCCTTTGATTCATTTATTTCATATCAATTTTGGTGCTACCTCTGGTTGAAGCTCCCATTTCCCCCTTTTTCTTGCGAATCCCAAAACATAGGCTTTTGCCTCATATAACATTCATTTCCTTATCGCTCCCTATTTTATGGGCTTCAAGCCCCATTTTTCGTTATTTTATCACTAGCAATTAGGGAGGATGGGTGCCAAAGAGAAGGACTAAAAATGGTCATTAGGCTTGTAATATGGTTTTCAAAGAAAGGGTCCAAGGATCAAGCGTTGGCTATCAAAGATTAATGTTCAAGGAGGTCATTTTGGGTGAAGTGACTTAACAAAAGAAGGCCTAAGATCATGTTATAAGTGCAACTACATCTAGGATTTCACCTTGAGTTGCACTTGGGGAAAGTTCTAGTCAGGAAGTTGTGAATGAGATTCACAAAAGTCCTTACAACATAAGGCACAACACCTAAAGAGTCCATCAAAGTCATTATCCACAGAGAATCTGGATTGAAGACATCAGAACATGCGAAGTCATAAGTCAAACAAGGAATCTACAAAGTATGACAAAGAGTGCTATGTTCTCATTTCAAACACCTGCTCATCATTTCTCATTTTCAAGCCCCATTTTAAAATTCCACTTAAAATATTTTCTGGTGGTACCTCTCAAAATAGCTCCATAAAAGACCAAAAAGAGGACATGGCATTTTCCCTTAAGAAAGTCGTCACTCAATCTATCATTGAGAAGTGCCAACTCGGCTCGACAATAAAAAGAAGGAAAAAATTAAAGAAATGCTCCTCGAGAAATAATCGTGGTATGAAGAAAACGCTTGGAGTTTGATTACTATTCTATTATTTACACGACGAATAACCAACAGACTTGGGTCCTGAAGGAGTAAACAAGACAAGACAAGGACCCCATTCTCATCATTAGTACACTAATATAAAAAAACTTTTGTGAAACATACACACCCTCCCCCCACTTTAAACCAGACATTGCCCCCAATGTAACAACAATAACAGATAGTAAGGTGAAAGAGGCTTCGTAATTGAATTAGTGATTAGGATGAGGGCCCCAAGAATATGTGACTACATCGAAGTGCTAAGAAGTCGTTTCTTCAGTAGTCAGCCTTAGTGGGTCGGGTGGGATTTCCACTAGTTTCCCAGGTCCTGGAACCACCCATTTGTCCAGAAAAGTGTGAAGCTTATGGTAAGAAGTAGTCGCCACCCCACCGGGTGTCCAGGATGGATCTACATCATACACAGGAGCATTAGAGGGGGTGGCAATGGGCTATGATATATCTCCTTATCCGACACTATTTATGACGCACTGTCATATCCCACCCACTAATAATCCGATGGAGTCCTGGGTGCCTCGGGCTGCGAGGTCACCGCAGCAAGCTCAGGAGAGATTGGGTTGCTGGTAGATGGATGTTCACTAAGTGCATCCACCTCTTTCCTCAAAGTATGACTTTATTTTTGAGGACCTCAACTATAGTGCATAGGCCTTTCAACTTGTCTCTAGCTGGTTGTATGGCTTTCTTGATGGCAAGTTGGATCATGGATGGAATAGCCTTAGCTAGCTTCACAAGCTGTCTTTCATGTACTATGACCCTTTGTGCTAATTTGAGCAAATCAAGAGGTGTGGGGTGGGAGCCGCAGTTGTAGGAACTGGGCTGCCGATGTGTTAGAGGGCATCGAAGGTGGTGGTGGAGTCCTGTTCTCTGTACTTTTTGCTCGCTTCAGAGCTGGGGCATATTTGTTAGTTTTGGTAGCCAATATAATTACATTGTCAGCCCACACAGTCTAATCCAATTGTCGGAACAAAGGGCATGCAGCTTGCACACATAACATACTCACGAGGTGAGGATATGACAATGACGTAGCCTACTGCTTAGCCCTTTGTTTGAACTGATCTGCAATAAGCGCCCCAACATTGATGTGTACGTGATCTATGATGCAGGCGATAAGAATGGCAACTTCAATTGGGACCTCCATTATGTTCCAAGAAGGTATTAACCTTGCATAAACTAAGTCTAACCACATGCGGGCTTCAAATTTCAAGTCGCGTCGATGAATCAGACCTATGGAGATGGCCCATTATGGTTGACCTATTGCAATTATGTTGGCTCCCCATTGGAACTAGTTTTCTTTATCCTCCATCTTCTTGTGAAATGTCAAATGTGATTGGATTGACTCATCCCAATAAAGAGAATTGACTGCATCTTGAGTTACGGGCATCTCTTAACCACACACCCATAGAGACGGTAGGAACGGTAATGTTTCTGTGGGGCCCTTGTGCTTTAGGAGTCGTTGCCTCGCCCTGTATGGTGCATAAAATTCCCATACCAACTCCAAAATATATTGGCCAACTGCTATGGTGAATGGATCCTAATCGCGCATCCCAATCGGATCGTAGATATCTGGGAAGGCATTTTTGAAATATTCCACCACAAATTGAGCTTCTGCATGGATGAATCACTTCTCCTTGAAGGAGACGTAATACTCCTCCATTCTATTCAACCCAAATAGAACTGGTGTGTTGCTGGTGCTTATTAATGCTTGACCTCTGTGAGAGTGTCAGGAAAAAGACATGATGCTGCAAACTAAGGTTAGAGTTGTGCACCTACTTTTAAACCTAGAGAAAAGGAAGAGTAAAGAACTTAGGTGAGACAATTATTGTTTCAGGTGACACCGGCGAACCGTCGACGAAAGGAGGATATGGTTCCACGAAACACCACTGAATTGCTGGTGTGAGGCAGTGACCTGGGGATAAACATCATACCTATCGGTGCCCCCATTGGCAAAATGTTGGTCTTGAACTGCGAAGCGCCGCTGACCTGTAGATTTATGCCAGAATGCAGTATTGGGCAAGTCAATCCGCGAAACAATTGGTGATTCCCGAAGCACAACCGGCAGTCTGCCAGTGGGCGGCCTTTATGAAATTAACCCACATGCCACCCCCATATAGATGTACCCCAATTTTCACCTAATCAAAAAAATACGACAAGTCCCCCTTAAGAATGGTGTCAATCAATCTATCATTGGGCAACTTGAGAGGGTGTGCCACTCGGGGTTACTCATACTTCACCCAAACAAAATGTTACACCCACGTAAAAAAATTAAAACAACAATCCAGCAAAATATAGCAAAGAAAAACATGAGATAAACACATAAAACCAAAATATCACCAATAGTACTCGAAACATTAGAGCATGAGCGACAGAGACCTTACCAAATAGGGGAGTAGCCACAAATGCTTTCCTTTGCTTACTACTTGTATCTTTAGCTTATGGTTGAGTGAAGGAGATGGGTAAATGAAAGTGGGGAGAGGTATTTAGATGGGAAAGGAGAGGAAGTTAATTGGGTGGAAAGATGGTGGTCATTAATGGAGGATAGGTGGGAAAATGGGTTTTTAGGAAAATGAAAAATGGTGGGAAAGAGGGAAATGGAAGATGAAAGGGGTGGAGGTTGATCAAACTTTAGTAAAGGATAGTAATCCATATTGGGGCATACCGGCGATCGCGGAAGTGGACAGGCGATTCACCAATGTGGCCACCGCTGATATTACCTGAGTGAGTTTCTGGAAATCAGATCAGCGACTGACCGGTGTTTCACGGAATGCGTCCGGCATTTCACCGGGTGAGAAGCCCACGTCAAGGCCACTCCCAGGTACACTGGTTCAAATCGACAACTTATCGGTGGTTCGCGGTTTGAAGTGGCACTTCACTGGATGGGTCGCCGACTAGCTTTTGACCCTTTAGTTCACTGGATAGGGTCAGCGACCCATCGACGGTTCATGAAATGCTGTCTGCGTTTCGCTTGTCTAGCACCGGCCAGCCCTATCTTTGTTCTTCTTGAAGTTCACCAGCCTAAAAAAATCAACAACAATACATATAAGAAGAGTTAGAGAATAAAAATGCTTGGGTTACCTCCAAAGAAGTGCCTTAGTTAACTTTGTGGCACGATGAAGGTCTCTCATGATCTATGGTTCATCTAAATATTAGACCTCTGGCCAACTTTATCCAATACCCCCAGATATCTTGTTACATGTTGGCCATTCACCTTGAACTTGCTCCCATTTTCTCCATGAAGTTCTATGGCACCATTTTAATACACTTGAGATACCTTAAAAGGACCCAACCATTTGGATTTTAACTTTTTGGGAAATAGCCGTAACCATGAATTGAACAGCAACACCCAGTCCCCTTGAGCAAAACTGCCTGCAAAACTTTTTGGTCATGATAATGTTTCAGTCAGGCTTTGTAAATAGTTGCATTCTCATATTCCCTCATTCTGAATTCATCTAACTCATGAAGATTATGAACTCGTACTTGGAAAGCTCTTCCCCATTCAAGATTCAAGCTTTTCAATGCCCACAATGCTTTGGTCTAACTCAACAGGGAGGTAACATGATTTACCAAACACAAGTTGATAAGGGAATATCCCTATAGGTATTTAAAATGCCATCCGATATTCCCACAATGCATGATCTAACTTTCACGCCCAATCCGTTCTGTTTACATTGACTATTTTAGTCAAGATAGATTTTATTTCCTGATTTGAAACTTCTACTTGGTCGCTGGTTTGTGGGTGATAAGGGGTGGCCATTTTGTGTCTCACACCATATTTATCTAGTAAAGTAGTGAATACTTGATTGCAATAATGTGATACCCCATCGCTAATGATAGCTCTGGGAGTACCGAATCGGGAGAAAATATGTTTCTTCAAAAAGGTTACTACGCTCCTTCCTTCATTATTGGGTGTTGTATCAGCTTCTACCCGTTTGAAGACATAATTAACTACTACCAAGATGTATGTGTTTCTGTAAGAGCTCATAAAAGGGCCCATGAAGTCGATCCTCTATACATCAAACAACTCAACCTCTAAGATCAGTGTTAACGAAAGTTTACACCTCCTTGAAATACTCCATTTTCTTTGACACCGATCGCATTGCTTCACAAAGTCATGGGCATCCTAATGTAGTGTAGGCCAATAAAACCCACACTGTACCACCTTTGCTTCTGTCCGCACACTCCCATAATGACCCCCAATAGGTGAAGAATAAAAAGCCTCTAGAATTGGGACCATCTCTACTTCTGGAACACATCGTCGTATAAACCATCTACACAACTCCAAAAGAGGTAAGGTTCGTTCCAATAAAATTTCCAGACATCATGCATGAATTCCTTCTTTTGTTGAAAGTTCAAAACTTTAGGTACGATGTTGCTGGTCAAGTAATTAGCAAAATCGAAAACCACGATGTTAAAACATGGGTTGCGACCAGAATATGTTCATCTGGGAAGGCATCATTGATCTCCTCATGTGCTCCTAGCTGACAACATGTTTTTAGGCGCGATAGATGGTCGACCATGTGATTCTTACATCCCTTATGATCCTTCACCTCAGAGTCGAACTCCTGCAATAACAGAACCCACCTAATCAGTCTAGGTTTAGCATCTTTCTTGGCCATCAAATTCCTAAGCGTTGCATGGTCCGTTTGCACCACCACTTTTGTTCCTAACAAGTATGCCCGAAACATTTCAAACACAAACACAATAGCAAGTAACTCCTACTTCATTGTTGTATAATTTTTTTGTGCGTCGTTTAGAGCTTTGCTAGCATGGTAGATTGGGTGAAATATCTTATCTCTCCGCTGACCAAGGGCTGCTCCCAATGCCACCCCACTGGGATCGCAAGTGAGTTTAAAGGGTTTTGACCAATTAGGTGCTATAATGATTGGAGAGGATATCAACCTTTCCTTCAACTCTAAAAGCCCTGCATGCACCCCTCATCAAAATTGAACTTTGCTTCTTTCTCCAACAGCCAAAATAGAGGATGAGTTATCTTAGAGAAATCTTTAATATACAAGCGGTAAAAACCTGCATGTCTGAGGAGACACCCTTCATGGTGCATAGTGGAGGTAACAAGAAATGGCGTTGATTTTGGCTCGGTCCACCTCAATTCCTTTTTCAGAAATCTTGTGTCCCAACACAATCCCTTCTTTTACCATAAAAAGACATTTTCCTCAAATAAGGACCAAATTTGTTTCTTTGCATCTGTTTAATATCTCCTCTAAGGGTGTCAAACAGTCATCAAATGAGTCCCCTACAACTGAAAAAGTCATCCATGAAGACTTCCATAGTATCTTCCACCATATCTGAAAAGATGGAAATCATACATCTTTAGAAAGTGGTGGGGGCGTTGCAAAGGCCAAAAGGCATCCTCTTTAATGCGAAGTGCCATAGGGACATGTAAAAGTGGTTTTTTATTGATCCTCTGGTGTGATCATAGTTTGATTGTAGCTCAAGTATCCATACAAGAAATAATAGTAATCCTTTCCGATCAATCGATCTAACATTTGGTCAATGAAGGGCACCGGGAAGTGATCTTTCTTTTTCCAAGAGTTTAACTTACGGTAGCATGCAAACTCTCCATCTAGTGACTGGATGAGTGGCAATTAATTCATTCTTTTTATTCAGGACAACCATAATGCCTCCTTTCTTTGGCACACACTATACAAGGCTTACCCACCTGCTGTCTGCGATATGATATACCACACCTGCATCTAGCCATTTAATAATCTCCTTTTTACCACCTCTTGCATAGGTGGGTTCAAACACCTTTGATGCTTGATTGATGGGTTGCAATTTTGTTGAAGATTAGTCTTGTGAGTGTAAATCCCCAAATAAATACCGATGATATTAGTTATTGACCACACTATAGCTCAAATGTCCCTTTTTAATACCACAATGAGTTTTTCTACTTGGGAAGGAGTGTGTTTTGCTAAAATGATGACCGGGAGCATCTCAATCTCCCTCGAGTATGCATATTGCAAGTGAGTGGGTAAGGGTTTGAGCTCCAACTTCAGAGGTTCCACAATGGATGGCTGTGATGGAAGAGTTGTGCGATTTTTTAAGTCGAGGTCAAGATTCCTTTGTTAGAAGGGATAATTTCTTATCTCCTTGCGCACTTGACGAACCTCCTCGAGTTCTTCACCTTTCAAAAAGAAACTAGCAATCATTTCCCCTATGACCTCTTCCTTCATTTCCCATTTAAATATATCATCGTCCATGGTGGCTTGAGGTGAGGAAGTGCTTATTTCTTTTGTTAGAGCTGCCACCTAAGATGCTAACTCGTTCATCCTATCCTCCAATAATTGTATTATTACGTCATGACTCTTCACAATGGTCGTGAGGTCCAATAGTTAACTCCGCAAGTCCTGAATTACTACTTCAGTTGAAAGGACCTTTTCACGCACCACTTCAAGAGTGCTTTCCATGTGGGATGGGACTGAGTCATCGCTCTCCTGACTACACGTCTCAACTGACCAAACATTGTTTTGACCTTGATTTCCATGTGTCATGACACAAACATAGGCTCAGATCAAGACACGGGATAAGGAACCTCGAGAGGCTCCAAATTGATCCATGGCATGAACATACCTCTAACTCAATCATAATTAAGCAGGAGATCATCATAAATAGCATAACCGAAATCTAACAAACATAACATCTGATTACATGCACAAGTCTAAAGCTGAATACAACTATGTCAAAGAAATCCTCCAACACTGACGAGTTGATGGGACAAGACCCCAACTAACTCTACATAGTTTGGAAACTTAAAGATGAAATACAACTGATAAGAAAGCCCCTCACAAGATGAGGACTCACCAATTTAGGCTGAGGAAAGCTAACTCCAGGAATCTGACTATCTGCAGGACTGAGCCTAGATATCAGAGCCTATATCATAAGACAATATAGCATAAAGTATGCAGTCAGTACTTGGAATGTACCTATAATGCAAGGTAAGTAAAAAAGACAGTTAAAATACATAAGAGTTCATAAGAGTAGGAAAACATGATCATAACGTAAATATCATAGTGTAAACATAAGGCCTCAAGGTTTTCAAAACATTTGTAAATCAGCCATATTAATAATCATAAGAGAAGAGCTTTATTAAATATGACTTGATCCAAATTACATAATCATAAAAATGCATAAATCATGAGGAACAGTGGGAGATTCTTATACCGACATACCCATATGAGCACACATGGAGCCTGACCTGCAAACCCCAAGTCGGGAGGTTGTTCGTATCTTGGCAAGGGTAGAACCATGAAAAGATGCATGATATCACTCATGAAATTCGGGAAAAAGGGACAGTAGCAAAGGAGGTCACATCATGGATATGTTGGCGTGTAGTTTTGAGACTCGGTGTATGATTGGACCCCGGGTGTACTAGGTGTTAAATACTACACCCAAAACATATATAGTGCTCATAGGATAATAGGGAAAACAAATATGAGATTCATGTGCTAGTTAAATCCTCATAATCATAAGAATTCTTGAAATACGTGAACTAGCCATGAAATAAAGCCCGTGAGTCGGCCATAATCATAAATCCACAAACCATGAATCCACGCATACTTGTAAAACATGCATATACTTGATATCTCATAAATCCATGATAAGTATTTGAGAGAAATCATATCATAAAGCATATGTCATAGTCGAGATAATTTAGATCAAGATCATAGCAAAATCATAACTTGACATTTCATAAAAACATACATAATTGGGCAGAATTGGATTTAAACTCATATCTATCAATTTATACTCAAAATAGTCATAATATTCCCATAGATCATAAAATATGATTTAATACATGAAGGAGATTGATCCATCGATAGATCATGTCGAATTTCACAAGAATTGACATAAACTTCATGTATCATGAAACTTGACTCTTTAGAATTGGAATTTTTGAAATTTGTGAAGAGTTTAGGGCATGAGAGTGAAAGGGACTCTTATTCATAGCCTCACTTACCTGTGTAAGTTGATTCTATCCTCTTCCTTGAATACCCAAAGGAAATTGAAGAAGAATTGAGAAAGAATCTTGATGGACTATGCTTGATCAGTCTCTAAACCCTTACACCTGCATTCATTTGTTTTGAATAGGCTAGAATGACTTAACCCATCTTAATACAGTCTATTCTGGGCTTAAAACAATGTAAGTTAGGCATTAGGAACATAAGAATTACAGAAAAGCCCTTAATAAACTTGCAGGGAAAAATAGACTACTAGTCCCAACGAGAGACCAGACGAGTCATCGTCCCTGGCAACAACTCATGGTCTACCTTCATCGTCTTCACTAGAAATTACATCCTGATGGTCACCACGAGGCATTAATGATCATTACCACTGATCATGACTTGTGGTCACCTCCCTCCCTTTTCACTACCAAAAATCAACTGGGGTGTCACCACGGGAGACACCACGACTCGTGGTGTACCCGACGAGTCGTGGTGATGACCCGTTAGGTACACTGTCTAACTTTCCTTCTCACATCAACCTTCTTTGACCAAGGGTAACTTCACGGATCATGGGGCTGACCACGACTCATGAGCACACCTGTGGTCACCCCAACATAAAATTTTCAACCAAATTCCAGGCTCTCCCCACGAGTAACTTAACAACTCGTGGGTTCCTGACGGGTCACTGGACGACTCGTCCTGTGACCTGGTGCAGAAATTCCTATTTTCTCTATTTCAACTACTAGGTGTGATCTTAGGACTTTTGGAGTATTGCAATATCTCCCCCTTAGGGATATTCATCCTAGAATGTTGAAAATCATACAGAAAAATAGAGAAACGCAATCATTATGCACAAATACTGAAAATACATGCTGAAAACTCATGGAATGACTGACTCCTATTTGAACTACATGCTGAACTGAATTCCCAAATCGTACATATATCCATTTACATGAAAGAAACTGGGATACAAGAGCTGAACATGAAACTGAATAGAGTACTAAAGATGAAGTTGATACCTCAAGCTGAAACTGAAAAGGGAATAAATGTGTGTATTTAGCCATCATATATGCTTTGGCTTCCCATGTAGCTCCCTCAACATGATGATTCCACCATAACACCTTAACTACAACAACTTCTTTGTTCCTTATCTTACGAACCTACCAATCCAATATCTCCACCAGAACCTCTTAATAACTAAGGCTATCTTTCATATCGACACTGTCCACCGGAACAACTAGAGCTAGATCACCCAAACACTTCTTTAAAAGCATTACATAGAAAACTGGATGGACTGAGGCTAGTTCTGAGGGCAACTCCAATTCATATGCTACCTTGCCAACCCACTTCACAATCCAGTACGGGCCAATATAACACGAACTGAGTTTCCCTTTCTTTCCTAGCCTCATCACTCCCTTCAAGGGAGATACCTTTAGAAACACCCAGTCATCGACTTCAAACTCAAGTTCTTTCCTTCTCACATTCGCATAGGACTTTTGACAACTCTGAACTATTTTTAACCTGTCCCTTATAAGTTGAACTTTCTCCATGGCCTCATGGACTAAATGCAGCCCTATCATTGTAGCTTCATCTGCTTCAAACCAACAAATAGGCGATCTACACCTCCTCCCATAGAGAGCCTCAAACAGAGCCATCTGAATACTTGAATGATAGTTGTTGCTATATACAAACTCAATGAGAGGAAAGTGATCATCCCAACTACCCTTGAACTCAATCAGACATGCTCTCAACATGTCCTCGAGAGTCTAAATAGTCCGCTCCGCCTGACCATCAGTTTGTGGATGATACATTGTGCTAAGCTTGACCTGAGGACCAAGTCCCTTTTGAAACGATCTCCAAAACTGGGAGGTAAACTGAGTACCTCTATTCGATATGATAGACAATGGCACTCCATGCAACTGAATTAAATCCTGAATGTACAATTTAGCATAATCCTCCACTGAATCAGTAGTTTTGACTGATAAGAAGTGAGCTGCTTTGGTCAGCCTATCCACGATCACCCAAATGGAGTCATACTGTCAACGAGTGCTAGGAAACCTTATGATAAAGTCCATATTTATCTCCTCCCACTTCAAAGTAGGAATACTGATTTCTTAAAGTACACCTCCTGGTGTCTTATGCTCAACCTTCACTTACTGATAACTCAGGCACTTAGCCACAAACTCCGTTATGTCCTTCTTCATGTCATTCTACCAAAAGACTTCACGTAGGTCATGGTACATCTTGGTGGCACCTGGATGTATGGAGTACCTAGAGCCATGAGCCTCGTGCAACATCTGATTTCTCAAATCATCAATATCTAGAACACACAAATGACCCTGATATTGAAGCACACCATCTCCCCGTTTGGATAAGACCTCCACCTTTTGATTGTGAACAGCTTCCTTTAACTTTACCAAAATAGGGTCCTCGCCTTGTTTAGCTTTTACATCAGTTGTCAAGGATGATTGTGATCCGTTCTGAACAATAACACTAGCATCGATCGAGCCAATCAAATAAACTCCTAACCGTGCAAGTCGATGTACATCCCTCACCATATCCTTCTTCCTCTCATCTATATGGGACACACTCTCTATGGAAAGCCTAGTAAGAGTGTCTACCACCACATTAGCCTTATTTGATTGGTAAAGGACACTCATATCATAATTCTTGTGCAACACCAGACACCTTCTTTAGCGTAGATCCTTCTGGGTTGTTACACCTCGAAAAATTTTTGGTAATTATTTGATGTTTGTATGCTATGTTAAGGGAAGTACATGTTTTATATTTGCGGTAGATGACAAGGGAAATGTGTACGAACAAAAAATCGATGAGTATGTGAAGTTCATAAGTAAGGGGCACTTTAAATGACCATATCTCCTAGTATATAATGAATTAGAAGTCCCACGACTATCAAATTAAAGGTGTTTGAGTCTAGTTTTTAGAACATCAAATCGATCATAAATCGGAGTTTGGATAAAAAGTTATAGACATTTTACCGTGACACTACCGAGCAGTAAGGAGGCCACCGCCCTAAAAACCGCCACCGCCCATCTTGGTTTATATTTTAATTCATGACTTATCAAATCATTTTCAATATTTCCAGAATTAAGGAGCCTTCTTACCTCTGAAATTCACTAAAATTTCCAGCAAACAACTAAGGAAATCACTAAGCTAAACTCCATTAAACTAAAGCTAAGTGAAGGGGATCTACCATAAGGTGAAGGTGGTGTGTTGGTGGCTGTTTTGGCTGCACTTGGGCAGTGTTGCTGTGGTGAATTTGCTACATTTTTGAAGCTTTCCAAAGCTACGTATATGTTCACTCTTGGCAGTATTAAACACAAGTATAAAAGGTAAGGATTCTACTACTATCCTTGCTTGAATTTTTGATTACAAGACTAGAAGTTGGAGGTGTGTTTGGTGTGTTGCTGAACTGTTTTGTGGCGTTTTGGACAGAAAGGATGCTTTATTTTTTGGAAAAGAAGTTGAGGTCAATTAATCCTATTTTTAACCAAGAACAAATCCCTGGCAAAAGGTAAGTATTTCACCCCTTTTAAATCTCTCAAATTGTAAATCAAAAATCTGGAAATTGGTAGCTAAGTGAGCTTCCGATAGACTGTTTGTGACTAAGTATTGCTCATTTTCCTTAGGATTTTTGGCTGGTTATTTTGCTGGAATTATACTTCATATTGAGTTAAAGAATTACAGCCGAAATAAGGTAAAATTTCCCTCTTGCTTTTCCCTTAAAAGTTAGTGAAAACTAGTTGAGAAAATGGGTAAATGTTGTTGATGTTGCCGTGTGTTGTTGTTGCTATTGTCACTGCCATTGTTTAGTTATTTTGGCTGAATTTTGTGCTATATATTAAGCTTTTCATCATTCTATAAAACCAACGGATTAAGGAGGTTGAAGGCTGATCATTGAAATAGGAAATTGGCTAGATAAAAGTTTATGGGAGAAAGGTATGTAAGGCGTTCTCTGTCTCTTGATTTTCAAGCACGAATTCATGCCGAGGATTAATCCGGCATTCCCCTATACTTGAGCTTCTGTAGTAGCATATTATGGTTCCTCCCAGTTGTTACAATTACTTGGTATTAAGGTGTGTATTTGCTAAAGAGTTGGAACGCATGAATGTGAAGCGGAGAGGGCAATTGCCTTCTATTATGGTCCTAGTTGTAAATTGAGTCTGAAGTCCCCTTGGCGTGGGCACTGTGAGCTAGTCTTTTACATTATGTTATGTATTTGTGGTGTCAAAGTTTTTTCATGTTATGGTTTCTAAGAAATTTGGTAAGCATGGCAAGACGACGACGCACAAACAAACCTAATAATTGAAATCAGGTTTTAACTCAATAAGGGCTAACGAGGGTAACAAAATGGAATTTCCTTATGACAGCTGCCTACCCTCTTATATTCATGTTTTAATGTACCCAGGGCTATGAGATGGTTCCCCGGTCCCTCTTTCTTAATCTAAGCAACTAATTAATGTGTTTCTTAATTAACCGATACGTTAAACTTGGAAAATAGGGCCCCAATGGATAAACTATTTATATTTCTATGGAACCATCTTTATTGGCAGGTTATGCACAATATCTTGATATTAACTGGTTGTACGAAAATCATGATATATATATATATATAATGTATATGCGTGTATTCTTACGTTCAAATTACGCGCTAAAGCAGTAAGAGTTACCTTTCGAAAGTCGCTATATGTTTATTAGAGCTCTTGAGTTATCTAGACCTCTTGATAATTGCTTAAGGTTTTAAGTAGACACATTGTAAGTTCTTTGAAAGTTGTAAATGTGTAAGGAAATCAACCTAAGAGTAAAGGTTGAGGCTCTGGTAGCAATGGAGAAATAAGAGTAAATATTAGACCTTTTAAGGTAAAATCTGAGTTATATGCCCTTTGTCCATAGTTTATTTCAAGAACCTTTGAGAGATTTTAAATATGAACAAGACGATGTTTAAGAGATAAGGTTAGAAATTAGGCAAACAGGTAAGTTCGTATAAGAAATTCTTGAATAATAAACACGAGAGTAAATAATTAAGTAGGGAATTACGAATCCTGGTTGGAAAAGAATTTATGATGAATACCAAAAGTAAAGGCAAAGGTTGTTTTTAGATGATAAGTTTTACGATTTTTAATCAGTTAGGGAAATAGCCAACAAGATTTACCCAATTCTAATGACATTTAGCAAAAAGGATTATAAATAAAGTTGGTTATGTTCTGTTGTGTTAAGCTAATGGAAGGCGAGTAAAGTGTTAACTTCTTAAGAAATGATTAGAATCGAATATTTTAAGATAGTGACTCAAGATAAGGATAAGTTCTTCGTCGACCTTTTTAAACAATTGTTTTTAATTATTTGTTCTATGAGTTGGAGTAACTTTCTCAAGTTTTAAAGGATTTTTATTCTTGGAAGCTTGTAAACTTTTATAATGCTGCTAAGCTTTTCTAAGCTCCACATATATTGCAATGTTTCACATGAGCTTTGCCTACGTTGTCTGAAGCATGACTATAAGTCTTTATTTTTCTTAGCATCCCCTAGACAGTTGCCTAGCATTTGTATATTAAAGAGCTCCAAGTTTGAGATACACAAGTTATGTCTTCCTGTTCATAAGTTACCTCGATATATGATATGATGTGCAATGAATGAGGTATGCTCACAATTCATAATATGAAAGTATGAAAGTCAAACGAGTATAAGCATGAAATGAATGCTAAGATTGTTAATAGAAAATGTTCGGTTAAGTGATTCCTCTCTGGTCCTCATGTTAGAATTGCTACGAGATGTTTAAAATCATGAACGTGAGTCTAAACATGTCTTTATGATATTCTTGTTCTAGGAACTTCCCTAGAATTCATTCACAACAAATGTATGTATTTAAATGCTAAATGAATGACCTATATGTGTATGGCATAATTGTAGTGTAGGAGTCTTGGTAAGATACTACACATGTTATAGTTACTGATCAATATATTTTATGGTTTCCAGTATTAGATAGTTTGTAGGAGCACTGTCAGCTCCATTTATGATGGTGATTAAGATTTGTTTTTATTTTACCCCGGTGTGGTACATCGGCTAGAGATCTTTTTATTTTACCCCGGTATGGTACATCGACTGGAGATATTTTTATTTTACCCCGGTGTGGTACATCGGCTGGAGATATTTTTATTTTACCCCGGTGTGGTACAACATATGAAGATATATTATTTTACCCTGGTGTGGTACACCGGCTAGAGATCTTTTTATTTTACCCCGGAGTGGTACATTGACTGGAGATATTTTTATTTTACCCTAGTGTGGTACACCTGCAGGAAAAATTTTATATATGGATTTACAGTTGGCTACTCGCTGACATTACAGTTATAGTTTCTTTCTTGTGTATTTCAAAATTGCATTTTCATCTCATTATGGAGTTATTAATAGGTTTCAATTTCTAGGATTCGAGGTTGTTACCATTCCTTATTCCTAATTCAATTATCTTGAGTTTAGTTATGTTATTGTAAGTTGTTATCAATTATAAGTTGTGGAGTTCCAGGTTTTATTAATCCTTTATATGTTTATGTGCTAAGTCAGTTATTTCAGGATTGTTATCTCATGGTTACAGTTTCAGCCTTACATACCAGTACATTCCATTAGTACTGACGTCCCCTTGCTTGGGGACTTGCGTTCGTGCCGCAGGTGCAGGTAGAGGTCAGGATGTCCAGTTCAGTAGCAGTTTGTGAGATCAACAGATGGTTGGTATGATCCTTTCTTCCTAGAGCTAGTGCTTTGTTATTTATGCTTGAGTTTTGAGATGCAGTTATGGGTAGGTCGGAGCCCTGTTCCGAGCATCAGTCAGTTTAGTCTTTGGAGGCTTTGTGGACATAATGTGTACAGTGTTATTCAGTTTGTGGCCTCGTCGGTTTATTGTTGCTTAGTTTAGCATAATAATTGCCTTGGTTGCATTTTGATTGTTTATCCCATATTGTTGAGACCTTATGGGTCTAGTTTATTCTTCAGTTGATTGTGACAGGTGGCCTGGATGGCCTAAGTGTTATAGTTATAGATCTCATATAGCCGGCTTCTCGATCAATCATGAATCGAGTGCCAGTTACGCCCTACCCCAGTTTTGTGGCGTGACTGAGTTTGTATCAAAGAGAAGTCGTATCATAAGGAGTCCACAAGCCATGTTTAGTAGAGGCTTGCTTATGAGTATGTTGTGCACCATACTTATAATCAGGAGGCTACAGGGCATTTAGGGGTTGTTTCACTTTGTTCATTAATAGATCGTGTTATAGAGCAAAGATGTAAGGGCTGTTTGAAGTCTAAATCGTGCTTTAAAGAAAATTATGTTTTAGAAATCACCTGAAGTAAGGCAGACGACTATGACATTATTTAAAGGGTCCCAATCGCCCCTCCTGTCGGTCCAAGAAATCGATTATATGCTCGAAGTGAGTTTTGTTTTACCCCCCGTGTTATAGTTCCTCTAGTTCTAGTCATAGCTACTGTGAGAAGGGATTTAGCCCCTCATGTTGTCCCAGTTTCAGTAGAGCCAAGAGGAGGTAGAGTTTTTATTCCTCCAACACCTTCAGCTATATCAAAGCGATGAGATTTTGAGGAAGCATTTAAGATGTTAACCCGAATAGTGCCATTTCAAAAATCAGCTGTTGAAATTAATGGCAGGGTATAGTGGAATAATTCTGAGAGCTTTAGTGCTTTTGGGTTTTGAGCCTAAACCCCCTAGCATTTACAGATCAGTACTTACTAGAGGAACTTCAATGAGTTCGAGTTAGTATGTTTTTGTACCTAAAGAAGCGCAACATAAGTATTTGCGAATATAGTCTTAGGTTTAATTCTTTGGTCCGATATGCTTCACATAGGGTGCGAAATATGAGGGGGTATATGAATTGTATTGGGTTTGATAGAGGATCTGATTCACCGTCTTCAAGTACCGACATAAAAGTGTAATAGAGTGGGGGATACCAGGTCAACAGGATTATTTAAGGCTCCTTGTAGTGTTTCAAGGCACTAGGTGGTCAGACATTTAGTTTCTCTTGTAGACTTAGTCCCTCTTTGTTTTCCTAGATCACGCTTTAGTTTCAGTTATCAGGACCGCCAATAATGGGTCGTGGTAAAAGCAAAGGTAAAAGCATAGCTTCAGATTTAACATTGATCTTGTATCTTATGTATTTAAAGGAAAGTGGTATTGGAGTTAATTATATGTCGTGGTAGTGTATAAATTTGCTTATGGTTAGAAAAGTTTATCAATTATGCAGTGTTAAGGCACGTCTACCTTATGTTAGATAAATAGAATGAGTTAAATAAATATAGTTTGATATGAAGCAACGACTGGAAAGGAAATGTTTATGAATATATGGAGTGTATATTTATGATGGAAGACAAGGATGAGTTAAAGGTATTATGATATTCGAGGATGAATGTTTCTAAGGGGGGGAGGATGTTACAACCCGAAAATTTTTGGTAATTATTTGATGTTTTTATGCTACGTTAAGGGAATTACGAGTTGTATATTTTTCGTAGATGACAAGGGAAATGTGTACGAACGGAAAACCGAAGAGTATGTGAAGTTCATAAGTAAGGGTCAACTTTAAATGACTTTATCTCCTAGTATATAATGAATTAGAAGCCCAACGAAAATTCAAATGACATATCAAATTAAAGGTTTTTGAGTCTAATTTTTAGAACATTAAACCGCTCGTCAATCGGAGTTCGGAGTAAAATGTTATAGATATTTTACCGTGACACTGGCGGCCAATAAGGAGGTCACCGCCCTAAAAACGGCCACAACCCAACATGCTTTATATTTTAATTCATGACTTATCAAATCATTTTCAATGTTTCCAGCATTAAGATTCCTGCTTATCCTCTGAAATTCTCTCAAATTTCCAGCAAACAACTAAGGAAAACACTAAGCTAAACTCCATTAAACTAAAGTTAAGTGAAGGGTATTTGCCATAAGGTGAAGGTGGTGCGTTGGTGGCTGTTTTGGCTGCACTTGGGCAGTGTTGCTGCGGTGAATTTGCTGCATTTTTTAAGATTTCCTAAGCTACATATACGTTCACTCTTGGTAGGGATTAAACACAAGTATAAAAGGTAAGGATTCTACTACTATCCTTGCTTGAATTTTTTATTACAAGACTAGAAGTTGGAGGTTTGTTTCGTGTGTTGGTGAACTCTTTTGTGGCGTTTTGGACAGAAGGGTTGCTGTATTTTTGGACAAGAAGTTGAGTCCAATTACTCCTATTTTTAACCAAGAAAAAATCCCCAGAAAAGGTAAGTATTTCACCCCTTTTAAACCTCTAAAATTGCAAAGCGAAAATCTGAAAATTGGCAGCTAAGTGAGCTGCCGATAGACGGTTTGTGAGCTAAATATTGCTCATTTTCCCTAAGATTTTTGGCTGTTTATTTTTCTTGAATTATACTTCATATTGAGTTAAATAATTACAGCAAAACTAAGGTAAAATTTCCTCTTGTTTCTCCCTTAAAATATGGTGAAAACTAGTTAAGAAAATGGGTAAATGTTGTTGATGTTGCCGTGTGTTGTTGCTATTGTGACTGCCATTGTTTAGTTATTTTGGATGAATTTTGTCCTATATAATAAGATTTTCATTGGCCTATAAAACCAATGGATTAAGTAGGTTGAAGTCTGATCATTGAAATAGGAAATCGGCTAGAGAAAAGTTCATCGGAGAAAGGTATGTAAGGCATTCTTTGTCTCTTGATTTTCAAGCACGAATTCATGCTGAGGATTAATTTGGCATTCCCCCATACTTGAGATTCTGTAATAGTATATTATGGTTCCTCCCAGTTGTTAGAATTACTTGGTATTAAGGTGTGTATTTGCTAAAGAGTTGGAACGCATGAATGTGAAGCGGAGAGGGCAATAGCCTTCTATTGTGGTCATAGTTGTAAATTGAGTTTGAAGTCCCCTCGGTGTGGGCACTGTGAGCTATCTTTTACATTATGTTATGTATTTGTGGTGTCAAAGTTTTTTCACGTTATGGTTGCTAAGAAATTTTATAAGCATGGCAAGACGACGACGCGCAGACAAACCTAATAATTGAAATCGGGTTTTAACTCAATAAGGGTTAACGAGGGTAACGAAATGGAATTTACTTATGAAAGTTACCTACCCTCTTATATTCATGTTTTAAGGTACCTAGGGCTATTAGATGGTTCCCCGATCCCTCTTCCTTAAGCTAAGCGACTAATTAATGCATTTCTTAATTAATTGATACGTTAAGCTAGGAAAATAAGGCTCGAGTCGATAAACTATTAATATTTCTACAGAACCATCTTTATTGGCAGGTTATGCACAATATCTTGATATTAACAGGTTATACGAAAATCATTATATATATATATATATATTTATATGTATGTATATGCATTTATGCTTACATTTAAATTACGCGCTAACGCAGTAAGGATTACCTTTCAAAAGTCACTATATGTTTATTAGAGCTCTTGAGTTATCTAGACCTCCTGAGAATTGCTTAAGGCTTTAAGTAGACACGTCGTATGTTCTTTGAAAGTTGTAGCTGTGTAAGGAAATCAACCAAAGAGTGAAGGTTGAGGCTCTGGTAGCAATGGCGAGGTAAGAGTAAATATTAGACCTTTTAAGGTAAAATGTTAGTTATATGCCCTCTGTCCATACTTTATTTCATGAACCTTTGAGAGATGTTAAATATGAACAAGACGATGTTTAAGAGATAAGGTTGGAAATTAGGCCAAAAGGTAAGTGCGTATAAGAAATAATTAAGTAGGGAATTACGAATCCTTGTTGGAAAAGAATTTATGATGAATACCAAAAGTAAAGCCAAAAGTTGTTTTTAGATGATAAGTTTTACGATTTTTAATGAGTTAGGCAAATAGCCAACAAGATTTACCCTATTCTAATGACATTTAGCAAAAAGGATTATAAATAAAGTTGGTTATGTTCTGTTGTGTTAAGCTAATGGAAGGCCAGTAAAGAGTTAACTTCTTAAGAAATGATTAGAATCTAATATTTTAAGATAGTGACTCAAGTTAAGGAGAAGTTCTTCGTCGACCTTTTTAAACAATTACTTTTGATTATTAGTTCTATGAGTTGGAGTAACTTTCTCAAGTTTTAAAGGATTTTTTTTCTTGAAAGATTCTAAACTGTTTATAATGCTGCTATGCTTTTCTAAGCTCCACATATATGTCAATGTTTCACATGAGCTTTTCCTATGTTGTCTGAAGCACGACTATAAGTCTTTATTTATCTTAAGGCAGCCCCTAGACAGTTGCCTAGCATTTGTATATTAAAGAGCTCCAAGTTTGAGATACACAAGTTATGTCTTCCTGTTCATAAGTTACGTCGAGATGTGATATGATGTGCAATGAATGAGGTATGCTCACAATTCTTGATATGAAAGTATGAAAGTCAAACGAGAATAAGCACGAAATGAATATTAAGATTGTTAATAGAAAATGTTAGGTTAAGTGATTTCTCTCTAGTCCTCATGTTAGAATTTCTAGGAGATGTTTAAAATCATGAACGCGAGTCTACACATGTCTTTATGATATTCTAGTTCTAGGAACTTCCCTAGAATTCATTCACAACACATGTATGTATTTGAATGCTAAATGCGATACCAATATGTGTATGGTATAATTATAGTAATAGGGGTCGTGGTAAGATCTTACACATGTTTTAGTTACTGGTCAGCATGTTTTACAGTTTCCAGTATTCAGATAGTTTGTATGATCTCTTTCAGCTCCATTTGTGATGGAGATTAAGAATTGTTTTCATTTTACCCCGGTGTGATACACCGGCTGGAGATCTTTTTATTTTCCCCAATGTGGTACATCGGCCGGAGATATTTTTATTTTACCCCAGTGTGGTACATTGGCTGGAGATATTTTTATTTTACCCTGGTGTGGTACATTGGCTTGAGATATTTTTACTTTACCCCGTTGTGGTACACCGGCTGGAGATCTTTTTATTTTACCCCGGTGTGGTACATCGGCTGGAGATATTTTTATTTTACCCCGGTGTAGTACACTGGCTGGATAAATTTTATATATGGATTTACGATTGGCTAGTCGCAGACATTATAGTTATAGTTTCTTTCTTGTGTATTTCTTAATTGCATTTTCATCTCATTATAGAGTTATTATCAGGTTTAAGTTTCCAGGATTCCACGTTGTTACCATTCCTTATTCCTGGTTCAATTATCTTGAGTTCAGTTATGTTATCGTAAGTTGTTACCAATTACAGGTTGCGAAGTTCAATGTTATATTTATCCTTTATATGTTTATGTGTTCAGTCATTTATTATAGGATTGTTATCTCATGGTTACAGTTTCGGCCTTATATACCAGTACATTTCATTCGTACTGACGTCCCCTTGCTTGGGGACCTGCGTTTGTGCCGCAGGTGCAGGTAGAGGTCAGGATGGCTACTTGAGTAGCAGTTCATGAGATCAACAGACTGTTGGTATGCTCCTTTCTTTCTAGAGCTAGGGCTTATTAATTTATGCTTGAGTTTTGAGATGCAGTTATGGGTAGGTTGGAGCCCTATTCCGACCATCAGTCAGTTTACTCTTTAGAGGCTTTGTGGACTTAGTGTGTACAGTGTTATTCAGTTTGTGGCCTCGTCGGCTTATTGTTGCTTAGTTTAGCACATTAATTGCCTTGGTTACTTTTCAATTGTTTAACCCGTATTATTGAGACCTTATGGGTCCAGTTTATTTTTCAGTTGATTGTGACAGGTGGCCTGGCTGGCCTAGGTGTTATAGTTATAGATGTCATATACCCGGCTTCTCGATCAACCATTAATCGAGTGCCATTTGCACCCTACCCCAATTTTGGGGTGTGACATGGGTAAACACATATTGCAGGCTTTTGTGGTGCATAAACACATCTACGTGGACCCTATACAAATAGTGTTTCCAAATCGTCAAGGCTGAATACGACAGCTGGCAATTCGAGATAATGAGTCAGGTGATTCCTTTAATGGACTTTCAGCTGCCTGGAAGCATATGTTATAACCTTGCCATGCTGCATCAACACAAAACTAAGGCCGATCCCCGAAGCATCACAACATACCCAAAACCCATCGGTACCATCAGGTAAGGTTAACACCAGTGCAGAGGTGATTCGAGTATTCAACTCTTGGAAGCTCTTCTCACGAGCCTCCGACCATTGGAACTTCACTTTCTTTTGGGTCAATTTGGTCAATGGAGCTGCAACAGATGAAAACCCCTCAACAAACCTCCGATAATAACCAACTAAGCCCAAGAAACTCCTGATATCTGAAGGATTCACCAGTCTAGGCCAATTTTTCACCGCTTCTATCTTTTGAGAGTCCACCTTTACACCCTCCCTTGATACCACATGACCCAAAAATGCCACTGAGTTCAACCAATACTCACACTTGCTAAATTTAGCATATAATTGGAAATCCTTCAAAGTATATAGCACGACTCTCAAATGAGCGGCATGCTTCTCCTTGCTCTGAGTGTATATAAGGATGTCATTTATGAACACAATCATGAACATATCCAAGTACGGCTTGAACACCCTATTCATCAAATCCATCAAAGTTGTAGGAGAATTTGTTAGTCCAAAAGACATGACTACAAACTCGTAATGACCATACCGAGTCCTGAAGGCTGTCTTCGGGATGTCACATTCCTAAACCCTGAGCTGATGGTATCTGGATCTGATATCTATCATTGAAAAGTACTTAGCACCCTGAAGATGGTCAAACAAATCATCAATCCTGTGAAGAGGATACCTATTCTAGATGGTGACCTTGTTCAATTGCCAGTAATCAATACACTATGAAGAGAAACATCTTTCTTTCGAACAAAGAGAACTGGTGCACCCTATGGGGATTTGCTCGGTCTGATGAAAGCCATGTCTAAAAGGACCTTAAACTTATTCTTTAACTTCTTTAACTCAGCTGAGGCCATTCTGTAAGTAGGAATAGATATAGGCTACGTATCGAAAAATAAGGTCAATACCAAAATCGATCTCCTTGCTCGGGAGGAATTCCCGGTAGATCATCTGGAAAGACTTTTGGATACTCACATACTACTGAAACTGACTAGACAGTCGGGGTCTTAGACGTAGCATCCTTAACCCTAAATAGATTGTACATACAACCTTTAGAGATCAGATTTCTAGCCTTAAGGTAGGAAATGAAATGACCTACAGGCATAGCCAAAATACCCTTCCACTCTAGGACCGGGTCACCCAAAAATCAGAAATCTACTGCATGGGTTCTATGATTTGTTAAATAATATACATGTAGGCAATCCATGCCAAAGTTAACTATTATACACCAGAAGCCCAAAGATCAGACTTCGGAGTTGAAACGGAGAAAAATTAAAATCTGGCAACAGACACATAACAGGTCGTGAGGTGACCCAAAGGATCAGCACATGAACCATGATATGACTTGTGGTGAGGCCTTGAAAATTAGTTTGAAATTGGGAAATGCGATCCCCATGGACATGATCATGAGTCGTGGTCAGGCCCCATGACTCGTTAGGTCAGTTATGGGTATGGTGAGTAAGAAAAGAGAATGAAGAAGGCAGTGTCCCTAACGGAAGGACCCCACGAGTTGTGGTCAGTCACCACGATTCGTGAAATAAATCGTGGTTAGCTAGATGAGTATTATTTGTAATTGAGGCATTGTACATGACGAGTGGTGGCCACGAGTCGTCGTCACCCAGTGACGAATCATGAAGTCCCCCGTTTTGAGCCCTAGATGATTGCTAGACAGTGTACTCGACAAATAATGCCATGAGTCATGGCCCAAGATGACAAGTTGTTAGGTCCCTTCTGGGGACTAACTGGCAGTTATTTTCTACGAATTTAGTAAGGGATTTTCCATAATTCCTAAGATCCTAAGGCCTAAACTACATCATTTTGAGGTATGAGTGATGTTTTTTAAGAGGGTTCAATTCATTTTAGCCCATATTCATTCATGCATGCAAAGATAGAAGGTTAAACAGGGTGATCAAGCTTGTTCTTCTTCAAATTCTTTTCAATTCCTCTTGGGCAATCAAAGAAGTGTAAGAATCAGCCTTAATCAGGTATGTAGGGGTATGAGTGGGTGAATCCTTTCATACCCAAGCCCAATCCCTCTCTAAATCATGAATTTCCTAATTCCCAATGCATGAAATTCCTAATTTCTCTACATGGGTATAATTTAAATATGTTTCTAATATTGAATTATAAATCATGGGCAATTTCTATTATGTTTTCAATTAAAATCATGTTTCTAGTTTTATGAATTAAAAGTCCCATAGATGAGAGGTTCATGAAAGATGAAATTTGTGATGAATGTATGAGTATGAGGAGATAGTATGATGAAACGTATGTTTTCAAGCTACCCATGTTTATAAACATGTTTTCGATGTGAATTGAGTATTTTCAAGCATGTGAAAGGATTGGACATTTCTCACATGTTCAAGTATAATTTATGATTTCCGAATTAATCTTACCACATGGTTTTGGAGAGAAAACTCCCAATTATTTTTTATCTTGTGATATGGATTGAGTTAAAGCTTCTCATATGCATGATTTCAGATTTGAGATGTATTTGATTATTGAGCTTCGTCAATAGAAGATGTTGAGCATCCTTGAAAAACTATGGAGAACATATGTATGTTTTTGGGAGTAGTGCCTAACACTGAGTAGGCTAAGGGTCGATCACCCTATACCTCATAACTACGTGCCAATGTAGGTTTATACTTATATATATTACTTTAGGACCTCCCTTGTGAGCTAAACCTGCCCTATTGGGCCACGAGCTTGATATCGATATTATGGTATCGTCCCTAGCCCTGACAAGGGTTTGGATGGCTCTACCCACTTGAGTGTGATAGTTGGGACCACATAAGCTCTATCCTGGTATGTCGGTTAAAAGATGAGTATTCCCATTGTTCCTCAAGATTTCAGTTATACATGTTTACTATTCATGAGATTTATGCATCTATATATGTTCTAAAATAGGTTTGACTCAATGCTCAGTTTTACTCACGGATATAAAATTTCATCTTTGAGTCAATTGATTCAGTTATGATGTTATGTTATGTTATGATGAGATCATGATTTTAGAAAGAATGCATAGAAGCACTACTCTCAGATTCTTATTATTTATGTTTTACGTTATGCATGTTCTTAAATGATTTTACTTATCTACGAGGTTTTACTTACCTTGAATACTCAGTTCATCCACGTACTAGCCACATACTCTATGCTGTATCGTTTCATGATACAGGACCCGACACTCAGGCTAAGCCCTATTCATAGTCAATTTTCAGAGTTAGCATCTTACACTGTGGTGAGTCCTCATCTCCCGAGGACCATGCTTGTTTAGATTTCTCTATGTATTTTCAGTTTTAGCTTTGTTGAGTTAGTTGGGGGTCTTGTCCCATCAACTCATCATATTTAGAGGCTTTTCAGACAAAGGATGTATTCAACTTCAGATTGTATATTCTGTTGTTATGTTTAATTTAGACTTTCAATGAGATTATCTTGGTGATTCTTCAGTTTTTATCAGTTGAGTTAGATATATGTTCATGCCATAGGTCTACGTGGAGTCTCTCATGGCTCCTTGTCCCGTGTTGCGATCCGGACCTCCGTTCGGGTCGTGACCAACTTGGTATTAGAGCAATAGGTTTGAAGCATCCTAGGGTGTTTGAAAGCCACGTTAAGAGAGTCCTTTTCGTAGGTGTGAAGAGCGCCACAGTTATGACGAAGAGGCTACGGGATGCTTAAGAAATGTTCCCTTCATTCATTATCTATGTAATGCGATGAAAAGTCTCCTTATCCTTCTAGTTCGTGCTATTCGTGATTACAGAATCATGGCTCCTTGTAGAGTAAATGGTAGGAGGAATGGGAATGGAGAAGGCCGCGAGGAGGGCAATGGAAACGGGCACCAACAGGCCCCACCAATCCAGGAGCATCATGGAAAGGAGTCGGTTGCCCATGCTGAGTTTTGGGTAGCCATTCAAATGCTCGCGCAGGGATTGACCGGTCAGGTCAATTAGTAGGCAGTTGCAGATGTCCTGCAAAATGGAAATACAAAGGCGACTCGAGTCAGGGATTTCTTGAGAATCAACTCGCCAAAGTTCCTCAGGTCAAAGGTAGATAAGGACCTACATGAGTTCATTGATGAGATTGTGAAGATCACCCAAGTCATGGGGGTTAATGGAGTTGGGTGTGTGGAGTTGGCCTTATATCATCTAAAAAGGGTCACACACATGTGTTTTTGACAATGGAAATATAGTAGGACCGACGGAGCAGGTCCTGTCACTTGGGAGGAGTTCCATGTTGCATTCTTAGATCTGTTCTTCCCTCATGAGATAAGGGAGCTAAAGGCAGGCGAGTTCGTAAATCTTAAGCAAGGGAGGACAATGGTGCAGGAGTATGCCCTTTATTTCACTTGCCTATCAAAGTATGCCCCGGAGTTATTGGCTGATCAGAGGACACGGGTGAGCAGGTTCGTTCATGGAGTGGCGAGCTATTTGGACAAGGATGGTAGGACCGCTATACTCCACCAGGATATGGATTTCCCTATGATAGTTTTGTACACCTAGTAGATGGAGGCGGCACATATGAGAGAGAGGGAGGCCAGGAGGTGCACGACCTAGGACTACAAATTCTCTCAGTTGAGATCAGGTGGTGGGCACTAACAGCAGACCCATCAGAGATCTTCAGCCTAGCCTCTTCAGTGTTGAGTGTGCCATCTAGATTGAGGCACGATCAGAGGGGGCGAGCACGAGGGTCGATGGGTCAGAGTAGTAGACCCACATATTCTAGTATTCCAACTTGCGACATATGTGGTCGGGGGCAAACGAGCCAGTGCTTGGCAGGTTCAGGTGCTTGTATCGGGTGTAGAAAGCCCGGGCACATGCTAAGAGATTTCCCAACAGCGAGGCAGGATCATAAAGGAGGTCGAGGCCCAGCTTCTATTTTAGTAGCCCCACTTGCATGCTCAGCACATCCGGGGGCATCTGTCTGCACAAGTGGCGGTCAGCACCAAAACCTATTTTATGCATTAGCATCTCTCCGGGAATAGGAGGTCTCCCTGAATGTGGTCACTAGTATGTTATGAGTTTTCCATCTTGATGTATATGCTTTTTTAGATCTAGGGGATACCTTATCTTTTGTGACACCTTATGTGGCCAGTAGCTTCGGCCAGTCCCAAAGACTCGTCAGAACCCTTCTCAGTCTCTACTCTAGTAGGTGATTTAGTTATAGCTGGATGGGTGTATAGAGGTTGCTTGGTCTCAGTCCTTCAGAAAGTCACCTCAGCAGATTTGATAGAGTTAGCCATAACCAATTTTGATGTTATCCTTGGCATGGATTGGCTATTTGCATGTTATGCCTCAGTTAATTGTAGAACATGGGCAGTAAAGTTCATATTTTTGTGTGAGCCAATCTTATAATGGACGGGTAGTTCAACTGTGCCTATAGGTTGTTTCATTTCCAACCTTAAGACTAGAAAGATGATTTCCAAAGGTTGTGTGTACCACCTAGTTAGGGTTAAGGGAGTGACGTTCGAGGCCCCGACTACCCAGTCAGTTCTAGTAGTAAATGAGTATCCATAAGTCTTTCCAGATGATATACCAAGAATCCCTCTCGAGCGGGAGATTGATTTTGGTATTGACCTTCTTCCCGACACGCAGCCTATATCTATTCCTCCTTACAAAATGACTCCAGCCGAGCAAAAGTATTTGAAAGAACAGTTGAAGGACCTGCTAGATAAGGGTTTCATTAGAACAAGCAAGTCCCCATGGGGTGCACTAGTTCTCTTTGTCAGAAAGAAAGATGGCTCTCTTGGTATGTGTATTGATTATCGAAAATTGAACAAAGTCACCGTCAAGAACAGGTATCCTCTACCCATACTTGATGATTTATTTGACTAGCTTCAGGGTGCGAAGTGCTTTTCGAAGATAGATCTCACATACGGGTACCATCAGCTCAGAGTTCGGGAGAGCGATATCCTGAAGACAGCCTTCAGGACGCGGTATGGCTATTATGAGTTTGTAGTTATGTCTTTTACAATAACGAATGCTCCTATATCTTTTATGGACTTGATGAATATGGTGTTCAATCCATACCTGGATATGTTCGTGATTGTATTTATTGATGACATCTTGATATACTCTCAGAGCAAGGAGGAGCATGTCGCTCATTTGAGAATCGTGTTTCAAATTCTCAAGGATTGATAATTTTATGCCAAATTCAGCAAGTGCGAGTTTTGGTTGAACTCGATGGCGTTTTTGGTCCTTGTTGTATGAAGTGAGGGGATAAAGGTAGACTCTCAAAGAATAGAAGCGGAGAAGAATTGGCCTAGACTAGTGAATCCTTCAGATATCCGGAGCTTCTTGGGTTTAGCTGGCTACTATTGGAGATTTGTTGAAGGTTTCTCATCTATTGCCACACCTTTGACCAAATTGACCCAAAAGAAGGTGAAATTCAAATGGTCAGAGGCTTTTGAGAAGATCTTCCAAGAATTGAAGACTCGACTTACTTTAGCATCGGTGTTAACTCTACCGGAGGGTGCCGGGTTCGTGGTGTATTGTGATGCTTCAAGAATCAGACTTGGGTGTGCATTGATGAAGCGTGGAAAAGTTGTAGCATATTCCTCCAGACAACTAAAATTTCATGAGAAGAATTACCCGGCCCATGATCTTGAATTGGCCGCGGTGGTATTCACCTTGAAGATATGGCGACATTATTTGTAAGGGGTCCACTTGGATGTGTTTACGGATCATAAGAGTTTACAATATGTGTTTACCCAGAAGAATCTCAATCTTCGGCAAAGAAGGTGGTTGGCGCTACTCAAGGACTATGATATGAGTTTCTTTTACCATCCAGGTGAGGCCAATATGGTAGTAGATGCACTTAGTAGACTCTATATGGAGAGTGTGTCTCATGTGAGTGAGGGGAAGAAGGAGCTGGTGAAGGATGTGCATCGACTAGCAAAGTTGGGAGGTAGGTTGGTTAACCCGACTGATAGCGGTGTTGTTGTTCAGAATGGGATCATAATCATCATTGGTGACTGATGTAAAAGCTAAAAAATATGAGGACCCAATTTTGGTAAAGTTAAAGGAAGCCGTTTAGAATTAGAAGGTAGAGGCCTTCTCCAAAGGGGGAGATGGTATGTTTCGATACCAGGGTCGCTTATGTGTTTTGGATGTGGATGATTTGAGGAGATAGATGTTGCAGGAGGCTCATGGATCCGGGTGTTCTATCCATCTAGGTACAACCAAGATGTATCGTGACTTACAAGAAGTCTATTGGTGGAATGGCATGAAGAAGGACATTGCGGAGTTTGTAGCTAAGTGTCCAAACTATCAACAAGTAAAGGTTGAATACCAGTGACTGGGAGGTGTGCTTCAAGATATCAATATTCCTACTTGGAAATGGGAAGAAATCAATATGGACTTCAACATAGGTCTACCTCGTACTCGTCGACAGTATGACTCCATTTGCATTGTGGTAGATAGGTTGACCAAGGCCGCTAATTTTTACCTATCAAAACTGCAGATTCGGCGGAGGATTATGCAAACTATATATTTGGGAGCTAGTTCGATTGCATAGAGTGTCCTTGTCCATCATATTTGATCGAGGTGCTCTATTTACCTCTCAGTTTTGGAAGTCGTTTATAAAATGGCTTGGTACTCAGGAAAGCTCAGCACAACCTTTCACCCGCAAATAGATGGTCAAGTGGAGAGAACAATTTATACTCTTGAAGACATGTTGAGAGCATGTGAAATTGACTTCAAGGGTAGTTGGGATGATCATTTGCCTCTTATCGAGTTTGCATACAACAACAACTACCATTCCAATATTTAGATGGCACCGTTTGAGGCTTTCTATGGGAGGAGATGTAGATTGCCTATTGGTTGGTTCGAAGTTGGTGAAGCGGCAATGATACAACCAGATCCAGTCCGTGAGGCTATGTAGAAAGTTCATCTCATATGAGACAAGTTGAAAACAACTCAAAGTCGCCAAAAGTCCTATGCCGATGTGAGAAGGAGGAAATTAGAATTCGAGGTGGATGATAGGTTGGTTCTGAAGGTATCTCCCATGAAGAGATTGATGTGGTTTTGAAAGAAAGGGAAACTCATCCCCCGTTATGTTGGCCTCTACCGAATTGCGAAACGGGTTGGCAAGGTGGCATATGAATTGGAGTTACCCTCAGAATTAGCTTCCATGCATCCTATTTTCCATGAATGGCTCTTAAAGAAGTGTTTGGGTGCTCCATCTCTTGTTGTCCCAGTGGATAGTGTTGGTGTGAAAGACTGCCTAAGTTATGAGGAGGTTCCAGTAGAAATACTGGATCTTCTGGTTCGAAGGCTAAGGAACAAGGAAGTAGCTTCAGTCAAAGTCTTATGGAGGAATCAGCAAGTTCAAGGGGCTATGTGGAAAGCCGAAACGGATATGATGGCTAAATACCCACATTTATTCTCTACCGGCTCAATTCTTGCTGGAGGTATAAGTTTTGAACTAACACACTATTTTGTTTTCATGTTTATTTAATGTGCCCAAGTTTCTTTTATGTATATGGATGTATGTATCAGGAATTCAGTTCAGCTATGTAGTTTGAATCGGAGATCATCATTCCGTCAGTTTTCGACTTAAATGATTAGTGTTAGAATATGATGATTGTATTTCTCTACTTGTTTGTATTTTCTCCAATATTCTAGGCTGAATATTCCCAAGAGGGAGATATTTTTACACCCCGAAAGCCCAAATATTAGACCCGGGAATTAAAATGGAGAAAAATTAGAATCTGGCATCAAGTACAGAACGGGTTGTGAGGTGACCTGTGGGATCAGCCCACGAGTTGTGATGTGACTCATGTTGAGGCCCAGATGATGAATTTGAAATTGGGAAATGGGATCCCCATGGACATGACCATGAGCTGTGGTCAGGCCCCACGACTCGTAAGGTCAGTCATGGGGAGTGGTGAATAAGAAAAGAGAAGGAAGAAGGCAGTGTACCTAACGGAAGGACCCGATGTGTCGTGGTCAGTCACCACAATTCGTGGAATTAGTCGTGGTTAGTTAGATGGGGATTATTTGGAATTGAGGCAGTGTACATGATGAGTGATGACCATGAGTCGTGGTCACCCAGTGACGAATCGTGAAGTCTCCCGTTATGAGTCCCAGACGACTACTAGACAATGTACTTGACGAATGATGCCACGAGTCGTGGCCCAAGGTGTTGAGTCGTTAGGTCCCTTGTGGGGACTAACTGTTAGTTGTTTTTTGCATATTTAGTAAAGGCTTTTCCATCATTCCTAAGATCCTAAGGCCTAAATTATATCATTTTGAGTTATGAATGATGTCTTTTAAGAGGGTTCAATTCATTTTACCCCATATTCATTCATGCATGCAAAGATAGAAGGTTAAACGGGGTGATCAAGCTTGTTCTTCTTCAAATTCTTTTCAATTCCTCTTGGGCAATCTAAGAAGTGTAAGAATCAGCCTTAATCAGGTATGTAGGGGTATGAGTGGGTGAATCCTTTCATACCCATGCCCAATCCCTCTCAAAATCATGAATTTCCTATGTCTAATCTATGGAGTTTTAACCTAATGCATGAAATCCTATTTTCTCTACATGGGTATGATTTAAAAATACTTCTACTATTGAATTATGAATCATGGGAAAGTTTTATTGTGTTTTCAATTAAAATCATATTTCTAGTTATATGAATTAAAAAGCTCATTGATGAGAGGTTCACGAAAGATGAAATTTGTAATGAATGTATGAGTATCATGAGATTGTATGATGGAAGCATGTTTTCAAGCTACCTATGTTTATAATCATGTTTTCAATGTGAATTAAGTATTTTCAATCATGTGAAAGTATTGTATAATGCCTACATGTTCAAGTATGATTTACGATTTCCGAATTAAGCTTACCACATGGTTTTGGAGCGAAGACTCCCAATTATTTTTCTTCTTGTGGTATGGTTTGAGTTAAAACTTCTCATATGCATGATTTCAAATTTGAGATGTATTTGATTATTGAGCTTCATCAATAGATGATGTTGAGCTTCGTTGAAAAATAATAGAGAGCATATGCATGTTTTTGGGAGTAGTGTCTAGCACCGAGTAGGCTCAGGGTCGACCACCCTATGCTAACTACGCGCCAAAGTAGATTTATACTTATATATATATTACTTTGGGACCTCCGTTGTGAGTTATCCCTGCGCTATTAGGACACGAGTTTGATATCGATATCATGGTATCGTCTCTAGCCCTGACAAGGCTTTGGATGGCTCTACCCACTTGAGTGTGATAGTTGGGACCACGTAAGCTCTATCATGGTATGTTAGTTAAAAGACGAGTCTCCCATTGTAACTCATGATTTCAGTTATGCATGTTTACCATTCAGGAGATTTATGCATCTATATATGTTCTAAAGTAGTTTTGACTCAATGTTCAATTTTACTCAAGGCTATTAGATTTTAGCTTTGAGTTAATCGATTCATTTATGATGTTATGTTTTGTTAAGTTGAGATCATGATTTCAGGAAGAATGCATGCGGTTCCTATTCTCAGATTCTTATTGTTTATGTTTTACATTATGCATGTTCTTAAATGATTTTACTTATCTAAGCAGTATTATTTACCCTTCATACTCGGTACATTTCACGTACTGACCACATACTCTATGTTGTATCATTTCATGATATAGGACCTAACACTCAGGCTCAGCCCCGTTCATAGTCAGTTTTCATAGTTAGCATCTTACACTGTAGTGAGTCCTCATCTCTCGAGGACGATGCTTGTTTAGATTTCTCTATGTATTTTTTGTTTCAGCTTTGTTGAGTTAGTTAGGGGTCTTGTACCATCAACTCATCATGTTTAAAGGCTTTTCAAACTAAGGATGTATTCAACTTCAGATTATGTATTCTATTGTTATGTTTAATTTAGACTTCCGCTGAGATTATCTTGATGATTCTTCAGTTTTGATCGGTTAAGTTAGATGTATGTTCATGCCATGGGTCGACTTGGAGTCTCTCATGGCTCCTTGTCCCGTGTTGTGATTCGGACCTCCGTTTGGGTCGTGAAAAAAATGTCAAAATCCGTCATGGCTAGCTCTACTAAATCTGCCGAGTTGACTGTTTGAAGGACTGAGACAGGGAAATTCCTATATACCCGTCGAGCTATAACTGAATCACGACTGGAGTAGAGACTGAGAAGGGTTTTGATAGATCTTGGGACTAATTTCGAAACTACTAGCAACATAGGGCGTCACAAAAGATAAAGTAACCCTCGGATCTAACAATGCATAAACATCAATGTGAAATACTCATAACGTACCAGTGACCATATCTGGTGAAGTCTCCTGCTCCTATCGAGGTGTAAGGGAATAGAACCTATTTTGACACTGGGCGCCAGCTGAACTAGTAAAAGTACACTGTTGGAATGGATGTGCTGCCGGAGCTGCTGAACTAGCGGCTGGGGTACGGGATCCACCATTACCTGATTTTGCTAAAGGGCAATCCTTGATACTGTGTCCAAGTTTTCCACACTCAAAACAAGCATCTGAGCCAACTAAACACCTCCCTGGGTGGTTCTTGCCACACTTCGCACAGGCTGGAAATGTGTGATCTCCTAAAAATCTCCCCTGACCCCTCGATCCTGATGCTCTACCCCTCTGATCACGTTTGGGTTGGGACAGGACACTAGATGATGATGGTGTTGGGGCTAATGACCTTTGTTGAAAGTGAGGGCGGTGACCGACCACCACCGGATCTCTGTTGAGTGAACCCAACACTATCTGTCTTGGCCCTCTTGGCCTCTCTCTCCCTTAGATGCACCACCTCCATCTGTTGGGCATGAAAAACTATCCGGGAAAAATCAATATCCTGATGAATCATGGTGATCCTACAATCCTTGTCCAGGTAGTCCGCCACTCCATGCACAAATCTGCTCACCCGAGCTCTTTGATTAGCCACTAGCTCTGGGGCATTCTTAGACAAACGAGTGAACAATAAAGCATACTATTGTACTGTCATGTTACCCTGCTTCAGGTTCACGAACTCCGCCGCTTTAATCTCCCTCATCTCACAAGGGAAGAACTGCTCCAGAAATGCAGTATGAAACTCCTCCCAACCGATGGGGTCTGCTACCACTATCCGACTATCTTTCCACTGCTTTAACAAGATGTGCGCGACCCCCTTCAATTGATACGAGGCCAGATCGGTGCACTCCTCCCCAATCACCCCCATTATCTGGGTGATATTCAAAATCACTTCAATGAACTCATGTGGATCCTCGTCCACTTTCAATCCAAGAAACTCGGGAGGGTTCATCCTCAAAAAGTCTCTAACTCTCGCCGTCTCCGCATTTCTGTTCTGAAGGACATGCGTTACCACCTGTTGATTGACCTAGGCGGTCAAGGCCTGGAATAACATCTGGATAGTTGTCCTGAACTCCACGTGGGAAACCAGATCGGGTATATGCTCCTCATGGACTGGTGGGGCCTGCTGATGCCCATATCTATTGCCACCCTCATGGCCATTTCAATTTCCATTTCTCTTTCTATTAACTTTATGGGGATACATGATTCTGCAAACGCGTATAGCAAGAGATAGAAGGATAGAGAAATATTTTACTGCATTACATAGATTATGAAAGAAGGGAACATTTCCTAAACATCCTGTAGCCTCTTCGTCATAAGTGTGGCGTGCTTCATACCCATGAAAAATTCTCTACTTAACACGGCTTTCGATCACCCTAGGACACTTCAAACCCTAATGCTCTAATACCAAGTTTGTCACACAAGGAACCCCGACAAGCTCCAAGTCGACTTATGGCATGAACATACCTCTAACTCTATCATAATTAAGCGAAAGATCATCATAAATAGCATAATGGAGGTCTAATAAACATAACATCTATTACATGCACAAGTATAAAGTTGAATACAACTATGTCCGAAAAATCCTCAAACACTGACGGGTTGATGGGACTAGACCCAAACTAACTCTACATAGTCTGAAAACTAAAAGATGAAATACAAATGATAAGAAGGGCCCTCGCAAGATGAGGACTCACTAACTAAGGCTAAGGAAAGCTAACTCCAGGAATCTAACTATTGGTCGGATTGAGCCTAGATATCCGAGCCTGTATTATAAGACGATACAACATAAAGTATGTGGTCATTACCTGGAATATACAGAGTATGCAAGGTAAGTAAAACGGATAGTTAAAATACATAAGAGTTCATAAGAGTATGACAACATCATCATAACATAAATGTCATAATGTAAACGTAAAGGCTCAAGGTTTTCAAAACGTAAATCGGTCATATTCATAATCATAACAGAAGAGCTATAATAAACATGACTCGAGCCAAAGTACATTATCATAACCATGCATAGATCATGAGGAACAATGGGAGATTCTTATAACTGACATACCCCATATGAGCACACATGGAGCTCGACCTATAAACCCTAAGTCAGGAGGGTGTTTGTACCTTGACAAGGGTAGAACCATAAAAAGAGGCGTTATATCACTCATGCAAGGCCCATTTAGGATAAAGGGACAGTCGCAAAGGAGGTCCCATCATGGCTACGTTGGCGTGTAGTTCTGGGACTCGGGGTATGTATGCTTTGACCCTAGGTCTACTTGGTGTTAAATACTACTCCCAAAACATATATAGTGCTCATAGGATAATACGGGAAACATACATGAGATTCTTGGTCTAGTTAAATCTTCATAATCATAAGCATGCTTGAAATACGTGAACTAGTCATGAATTAAGGCCCGTGAGTCAGCCATAATCATAAATCTATAAATCATGAAATTCATGTATACTTGAAAACATGTATATAATTGATATCTCATAAATCCAGGATAAGTACTTGAAAGAAATCATATCACAAAGCGTAGATCATAGTGGGACTAATATAGATCAAGATCATAGAGAAATTGTTACACCCCGTAAGTTTCTAGCATTTTGTCGGCCTATTCGCTTGTTGGTTGAGAGTTTTAGAGTGCCATACGTATGAGTAAAGGGCCTGGGGAAAGGCCAAATGGGTGCCAAGTCGGGATTTCGCGGGAGGAGGCCAAACCAAGCTGCCTAGAGGGGAAAAGTGGCACGGAGCAGCTCCTCCGCGTCAGCCAACGTGGCACGGAGCAGCTCCTCCGCGTTAGCCAATGTGGCATGGAGGAGAATCAGCGCGATGGGCAGAGTGCCACATTGCCTTGTCTGCTGCCTTAAGTATATAAAGGCCTCACACTTAGAAGTTAGATTATTTTTCATCTAACTTTTCTCAAAATAGAGTGAAACCGAGGAAAAGATTTAATAATCATCCGATTATGCCTCTAAAGCCATCCAAATCTAAAATAACTCCGGGTAGTGAAGTATAACACAGCAAAGAGCATCGCTGCGGAGTTATTTTCGTAAAATACGCTCGGAAAATTATCGTCCCGCTGAGCTTAAGTTGATGGAATTGTTTCAAACTAGTGTCAATATGATCACATGCCTAAAGTAAGTATTTCAACGTTCTAGATTCCCGAGAAATTACGAGTTTTTGATCATCTTTCGATAAGATGAAGTATAGTCAGTATATATATATATGTTATGGTTTTATTCGAATATAGTAATAAAGTAGCCCTATTCTTCCATTAATACGATTATAGTTGCGAAGGGCAGTTGAACACGAGCCGAAACTCGCCAATTAATCGATAAACAACGAACGAGGTATGTTAAGGCATTTTCTTTCGGCAAGTTAGTTTCTTCAGCATAGTAGTTCAGTATGAATCCCAGTAAAGCATGTCAGGAATATGTTATCATGTCTAGTTGTTGTTGTCAGTCGAGACTCATAAATTGTATTTTTTTGGGCTGGATTATTCCTGTATAGCTTCCGTGACCACCCCGGGGTTAATAGCTGTGTCGCCGCCCGCCAGGGGCGAGGATGCGTCGCTCTACAGAGCGACATGCCTTCCGCAAGGGACGAAGATGGGGATCCAAATCCTCATGTTCCGTGGTTTGCCTTATACACCCCCGCCGAGCGTTTACGCTCGGGGTATAGATATCAGGAGTCCTCCGGACTCAGACACAGCTACAGTCAGGGGCCGAGCAGGCCATGTTGCAGACCTAGGGGATCGACAGGACGCTTATAGCTGGTAGTTGACTCAGTATGACCTGGATAGGGTTATATAGATTGGGGTTTATTCACTAGGGCTAATGGGGGCCCAGGTGGGTTATTTTGTGTTGATTGTACCTTCCGGATTGTGGGAGCCAAGTAAGGTTTACGCTTGCCTTAGTTACTCATAATTTGACAGTAAGATGCCTCACTTGTAAGGTATGACCCCTACCCTCCTTATTACAGTTATTTTTAGCCCCGATTTCACTACTTCAGTCATTTTCAGTCCGTTCTCTTTACTTCAGTTATTGTCAATTCTATTTCCTTACTTTCAATTATTTAAAGTTACTGCTTTACGTACTTAGTACCTGTGGTACTGACGCCCTCTTCTGGGGCACTGCATTACTTGCCTGCAGGTGTAGATAGATGAGGAGCAGGTCCCCCGTAGTTCTAGTCAGCCATACAGAGTCGTCAGCTCCCTTCTTTCGGAGCTTGAGTGATAGAGGTTTACTACTTTTATTTTTTTAGTATGGGTAGGTCGGGGCCCTATCCCGACAATCTTATTACTCCTAGAGGCTTACAGATTGCATTACCTCCCTGTGGTTAGATGATTTTCACCGTGTGGGGCCTATATGTGTTTTAGACTGTGCATTGGCCATGTGGGGCCTTATTTAGCTATTGATTGATGGCCTTGTCGGTCATAGTTCAGTTTAGCATCTGATTTTACTTTCCAGTAACTAGATATCATGGTGGCCTTGTAGGCCCGCTTAGGACCCCTTATGATTGTTTGTCTTTGGTTAGCTGTTTATTTCACAGGTGGCCATAGGCCTAGTCGGCTGGGGGTTGTATTTACAGCCGCTATATAGCCCGTTATTTTCTTGATTCTATAGTTAGAGTCATCCCTGCACTAGAGGTGCTTAGGCTAAGTCGGCTTAGCAGTCCAGATCCTAGTAGGGCACCAGGTGCCGGTCATGCCTCCCAAGGTGGGGCGTGACAAACTTGGTATTAGAGCAGGTCCTATTCCAGGGAGTTTGCAAGCCGTGCTAAGTAGAGTCTTGTCTATGGATGTGTTGTGCACCACATACTATAGGCAGGAGGCTGCAAGGAATGATAGGATGGTTACTGTTTCTTTTTATTCAGTCGTGCTATAGAGCGGTAAAGTATAGGGTTTAGTCCCTAAGCTCATTATATTCTTTTCACAGAGAAATGTCGGACCAGTGACACCCTACGACAGGCAGGAGGCTAGATGTAGCAGCATGAGAGGGCATCAGCAGGGTGCCTCAGCCTCTGTGAGAATCGACCCAATCTGAGGATGATACGGAGGTATCATCTCGACCTCCCCAGCAGTCTCCACCACGACAAGAGCCGCTTAGGACGGCCAGTGTGACGGCACCGCCTCTGGCAGTTTCTATACCTATACTATCCGACCAGGAGGTCGAGAGCACGATGGTTATGCAATCCCAGATAATTGCTTCTCAGCGCCAGCCAGTGCCACCTACAGTTGAAGAATCCTTAGGAGGGCCTGGTAGCTCGAGGGTCCGAGAGTTCCTAGCATTAAGACCCCCGCATTCACAGGGACAGATCGGACCGAGGACCCTCAGGACTTCTTAGACCAGATGCAGAGGATTTTCAGGGTGATGCTTGCTACACCTACAAATTCGGTTGAGTTGGCAGTATTCCAGCCACGGGATATCGCTATGCTGTGGTATGAGAGTTGGGAGAGGTCCTGAGGGAGAGATGTTTCCCCTCTGACCTGGCCCAGCTTCTCAGAGACTTTCTTGGATCATTACCTATTGCGGGAGATTCGACAAGCCTAGGTTGATCAGTTCTTACACTTGGAGCAGGGGTCGATGAGTGTTCGGGAATATGCCATACGGTTTGATTCCTTGGCTTGATATGCGCCAGCCTTTGGGGACACAATGCAATCCAGGGTACACCACTTTATTATGGGGATGAACCCAAAATATGTTGAGACCTGCATTACAGCCACACCGCGAGAGTATATGGATATCGCCCTTGGGTAGGCTTTTGCTTAGAATATTAAGGGTATCAGACAGCGGCAAGGGGAGATAAAGAGGACAAGTCAGGAGCACCACCGCAGGGACAGATAGGGTGAATTACAGGGGGAGTCCCGGAGAGGACCTAGGCCACGGTTATCAGATAGGCCGCCTAAACCCCCGCCTCCATCGCAGTGGCAGAGGAGCAGGTCTAGTCACCGAGGGCAGCCAGAGCCCGATGAAGGTTCGGGAGCAGTAGGTTCACAGCAGCAGATGGGAGTGGAGCAGAGTGGGTTTACAATGCCACTTTGCCCTATTTGTAGTCGACGCCACTCTAGAACATGCAGGTATGGTTCCACCGCGTGCTACATTTGTGGATAGGAGGGTCACCAGATGAGGAATTGTCCAGCTAGGGGTCAGGGTGATCGAGATCGGCAGGATAGGTCCTCAGCAGGATCACGAGCTCCAGCATCCCCGGCAGGGCATAGGCCCTCAGTTTCAGCCGGCAGAGGCCGAGGCAGATTAGGGGCCTCTAGTTCAGGTGCCGGTCCAGACCGTACTTATGCACTACCAAGGCGACAGGAGTCAGAGTCGTCACCAGATGTTGTGACATGTATGCTAAACATTTGCTCTCATCCTACTTATGTGTTGATAGATCCAGGATCCACCTTGTCCTATGTTACACCGTTAGTGGCTCGGAAGTTTAGTATTATGCCGGAATTTCTTTGGCGACCTTTCTTAGTGTCTACACCTGTTAGTGACTCTATTATAGCTAGAAGGGTCTATCGGGGGTGTACAGTAGAGGTTGCCAGTCGTCAAACTACGACAAACTTGATAGATCTAGAAATGGTTGATTTTGATACCATTATGGGTATGGATTGGCTAGCTCCATGCTATGCCAATGTCGAATGTTGGACCAAGATTGTCCGATTCCACTTTCCAGGGGAGGCAGTACAAGAGTGGAAAGGTAGTATAGCCACGCCAAAAGGTAAGTTTATTTCCTATCTTCGGGCGAGAAAATTGATAGCAAAAGGGTGCATAGCATGTTCGGGCAGAGCCTCCGATCCTTCAGTCTATTCTAGTAGTTAATGAATTTCCCGACGTAGTTCCAGAAGAGCTTCCTGGTATTCCCCCAGAAAAGAAAATTGATTTTGCAATCCATCTATTACCAGGCACTCAGCCTATATCTATTCCTCCATATCGGATGGCTCCTGCTGAACTCAAAGAACTAAAGGAACAATTAAAGGATTTGCTAGACAAGGGCTTTATCAGGTCGAATACCTCACAATGGGGTGCGCCAGCTCTGTTCATGAGGAAGAAGGACGGCTCCCTCCGCATGTGTATAGATTGTCGATAGCTTAATAAAGTCACTATCAAGAATAAGTACCCGCTTCACAGAATAGACGATTTCTTTGATCAGCTACTGGGAGCGAGGTATTTTTCAAAGATTGACCTAAGATCAGGATATTATCAGGTCCGGGTTCGTGAAAGAGATATTCCAAAGACTGCCTTCAAGACCAGATATGGCCACTGTGAATTTCTAGTCCTGTCCTTCAGACAGACAAACGCCCCAGCAGTGTTCATGGACCTGATGAACAATTTTTTCATACCATACCTGGACTTGCTCTTGATAGTATTTATCGATGACATTCTAGTTATTCCCACTCAGAGGCAGATCACCAGGATCATCTACGAACAACGCTCCCGATTCTCAAAGATCGCCAGCTATATGCAAACTTTTCTAAATGTGAATTTTGGCTGAATTAAGTAGCCTTCTTGGGACATATTGTGTAAGATGTTGGTATACAGGTAGATACGCAAAAGATAGAGGTAGTGAAAACATGGCCTAGACCTACCACTCTGACCAAGGTACATAGTTTCCTGGGGTTAGCTGGGTATTACAAAAGGTTCATGTAAAGATTTTCCACTTTAGCAGCACCTTTAACCAAATTGACGCAGAAGGCAGCAAAATTTCGTTGGATTGAGGCAAGTGAGCAGAGCTTTCAGGAACTAAAAGATAGATTGACATCAGCGCCGGTGCTAGCGTTGCCAAAAGGAACAGAGGGATATGCAGTCTTTTGTGATGCTTCAGGTGTTGGGTTAGGATGTGTTTTGATGCAACATGGTAAGGTGATTGCCTATGCTTCTAGGCAGCTGAGAAAGCAAGAGAAGAACTATCCTACCCATGACCTGGAGTTAGCCGCGGTGATTCATGCCTTGAAAATATGGAGACACTACCCGTATGGCGTCCACATAGATATTTTCACTGATCACAAAAGCCTGCAGTATATTTTCACCCAGAAAGAGTTGGATCTACGGCAGCATCGTTGGTTGGAGCTGTTAAAGGATTATGATGTGAATATTTTATATCACCCAGAAAAGGCCAATGTTGTAGCAGATGCCCTTAGTCGCAAATCCATGGGAAGCCTGGCATATTTACAGCCCGAGCGGCAGGAATTGGCTCGAGAATTGCATCAGCTAGCCAATTTAGCCATTCGTATAGTAGAATCAGGAGATAATGGAGCGGTAATCTACAATACCGCAGTGTCATCAATGGTTGTGGAAATGAAAGAATGGCAGTATGAAGATCCTAGCCTGGTTCAACTTAGAAATAGGGTCCAGCGAGGGGAAGTGATAGATTTGCAGGTAACCGAGGGTGGAGTTTTGAGATATATGGATCGCCTCTGCATTCCAGACGTGGCAGGGCTTCGCCGGTAAATTATGGGCGAGGTACACCATGCCTATTACTCTGTCCATCTAGGTTCGACAAAAATGTACCATGACGTAAAAGAGATTTACTGGTGGTCGGGAATGAAAAAGGGAATAGCAGAATTCGTAGCTCAATGTCCCAATTGTGAACAGGTGAAAGCTAAACATCAGAAACTAGGCAGACTGACACAGGATATAGCCGTGCCTTTATGGAAATGGGAGGTAGTTAATATGGATTTCGTAGTAGGGTTACCTCGTACCAGGTGTAAATATGATTCTATCTAGTTAATTGTTGATAGGTTGACAAAATCAGCTCACTTTCTACCAGTAAGGGCTACCTTTTTAGCCGAAGATTATGCTGAGCTGTATATTAGTGAAATAGTCTGATTACATGGTGTTTCATTGTCAATTCTCTCTAACAGAGGGGCGCAGTTTACAGCTAAATTTTGGCAATCTTTTTAGAGGGGCCTAGGACGCAGGTTAACCTGAGCACAACCTTTCATCCTCAGACAGACGGGCAGGCAAAACGTACCATCCAGACGCTCGAGGATATGTTACGAGCATGTGTGCTAGATTTTGGAGGCAGCTGGGATGAACATCTACCGCTTATTGAATTTGCCTATAATAACAGTTATCATTCAGCAATTCAGAAGGCAACTTATGAAGCATTATATGGACGAAAGTGTAGGTCTCCAGCTGGTTGGTTTGAGGTAGGAGAATCAGCATTGAATGGGCCAGATATTATTCGTCAGATAGAATAGAAAGTAAAGCTTATCAGGGAACGTCTGTTGACTGCTCAAAGATGCCAGAAATCTTATGCGGATGTATAGCGGAGAAACCTAGAATTTAATGTGGGTGACTGGGTGTTACACCCTGAAATATATTTTGATGATTATTTTACGGTTATATGTCATGTTAAGGGAATTATGGGTCGTGTGTTGTCCTTAGGTGATGAGGAAAACATCTGCAAAGGGAAAAGCAAAGAGTATGTGAAGTTTGTAAATAAGGGTCAATTTTAAATGAACATATCTCCAAATATATAATGATTTAGAGGTCCTATAGCCTATAAAATGTATGATGTTTGAGTCTAGTTTACAGTGAAAAAAACCCCTCATCAATTAGAGTTCGGAGTAAAAGGTTATGCTCGTCTGAAGACAGCACCATCGGCTAGAAAAGCGCCCATGCGCGCGGGCACCGAGCCAGGCAGGCAGCAGGCGAGGGCACATCGCACAGGCGCCGCCCGTGGGCACCGCCTAACCTGCCTATATGAAGTAATTTTGAGCTAAAAAGCTCATTTCTACTCCGTTTCACCTCATTGTTTTTTCAAAATTCGCAGAATTAAGAGCTCTATCCAATGGTGAAAAGATATCCCAGGTAAGAAACTCCAACCTTGTCTATTTTGGGCTTTGAAAAGAGAATCTTGGAAGGAAGTCATGACTTGTTGTTTTCTTGTGGTTGGTTGTGCTATTGCTGCATTTTTAGATGATTCTAGGTAGAGGAAATAGTAGGAGTTTACTCCTACTTTAGCTGATAACATCTCTAAGAAATGGTAAGTAATTCCCTTTTTGATTTCTTTAAGTTTATGAGGTTATAACTTGAAGAATGTTGTAGTATTGTGTTGTTCTTTCTTTGTGTGTTTTTGTGGCATGTTACTGCCCAATTTTTCCAGAACTTTGGTGAAGTGAAGTTGATGCTTGTTGGGGTTGTAAATTGGACTTGGAAGGATCCTTAAGGAGTAAGCTTGAAAGGAAGATTTTTGGCAAAATTAGAGTCGACGTTCCAAGGTATGTAAAGGCGTCCCTATTCTTATTTTTCAAGCACGAAATCTTGTTGTTGATCGGGCCAATGTTCCGATTTTTTGTGTTCCTATTGAGGCATACATGATTGTTCCCAAAGTATTAGAAATACTTCATAGAAGGCTTGAAGATTTAAATATGCTTGCAGTGAACAAATGTGAAGTGGAAGGCGTATTGTTTACGATTATTATTGTAGTTGTAAATCGAGTCTGAAGTCCCCTCAGTGTGGGCACCGTGAGCTGGTCCTTTATATTATTTCATGCATGTGATATCAAATGTGTTCAAAATTATAGTTGCTATGTGAAATTTGTAAAAAGGCAAGAAGACGACACGCAAACGAACTTAACGCTAGAAAACAATTTTTAAGCTAAATAAGGGTAAATGAGAACAACGAAATGAAAATTCCTTACAATAGTTATCCACCCTCTTATGAACATGTTCTAAGGTATATAAGGACAATGGGATATTCCTTGATTTCTCTCCCTTTGTCTAACTGACTAGTTAACGAGTTTTCGAACAAACTGATACGTTGAACTTGAAAGATAGAACTCGAATGTGTAAATTATTGATATTTTATGAAACCATCTTTTTGGGCAGGTTATACACAGTTTATTAATGTTATAAGGTTATATGAAAATAAGTATATATTTACGCTTATTCCTACATTCAAATTACACGCTACGGCAACAAGAATTGTCTTTAGAGTGTCGCCGTAAATTTACTGTAACTCTTGTGCTATCTGAACCTCCTGAGAGTCGACAAGGTATTAAGTTAAATAAGTGATATAAATACGTTATGTGGTAATGGTATAATGAGTATTAGGTGACGACCTTGTATAAATTAGCTAGAGTTGAACGTTTGTTAAATAGTAACTTAAGTTAAAAAGAAGCTCTTTGCTATACCCCTAAATATTTATGTTATGTTATCGATTCTAAGTGTTGAAATTGTCTTCCATGACCTAAAAGGGCTATCTTAGGAGATTCTAATCCATTTATAATGATGTAAGCTTTCTTGAGCTCCTCGATTAATTACAAAGTTGTCAAAGCCAATCCAACGGCATCCAAACTATGGTTATAAGTCTTTATTTTCCTATAAGGCAACACTTGAATAGTTGCTTATGAATTCCCAAGTTGAAAAAATCAAAATCTCATATTCTTAAGTAATGTCTTCCAGTACCTAAGTTTTCAAGAGATCATATTCCGAGAATCATGCTAATGTCTCGATCAAGTTTTTGAAGTTGCGTACCAGCCTAAGAACTTAAGTTTTTATATGTATTTCTAGTAAGAAATCTTAATGTACATTATTTTTATATTATAACATATAATTGAATTTTTTCAGTTATATTCAAGTGACGCGTCTATATATTTAGCTCTTGTTGGGTTATCATTTGAATTCCCTAAATTCAAAAGATTGATTCTCCCATGTACCAATGTTCCTAATATTTAAGTAAGTATAAGCACAAACTGTGAAAATGATCAGTTAAGATTCGAACTTCTAATCCACGGAAGTCACCTGGAGGTCACTCAGCTAACTAAATACGAGTTTATACGTTAGACAGAAGTCTCATACATTGTATGTTTGTAATTCAGCTCTCAGCTCTACGTATATGTTAAGCGTTATGATAATAACTCCAAGCATCAAGTTATAAGTCCCATGTTTTCCTGCAAATAAGGCAAATGAATTGAGAACTGCATGTGCTCATCGACGTGATAAGTTTAGCAATAAAATTCCAGGTATAGTTGTTGATACATGGAAAGGAACCACCTTGTGGGCAGTATATATATGTAGTTCCCAGATGTCAAAGGATTGTATAGAAATGGGAATCTATGTGCTTCTACTCAAGCGATACATTAAATTGGTAAGACTATCTATAGGACATTGCTTGTAAGTCTTCTAAAATTCTTATGTTGGCTAAACCTCCTGAAGGTCCGTTGAGTCACTGAGTTGACATGTTTGTATATAATTTGACAGCTTTACGTAATATATGTGCACATTTCCTAATTTTACATGGTATATGTGCTCACTTGTATTTATATGTTACGAAAGAGACTGATTACAATCACAGATTAAGCATTTGTCATTTCAATGCTATATGTGTTAAATTGATGCAGTATAAGCTTTATCGGCTTTATTAATGATTATGATTGAGAATGTTTTTATTTTACCCTGGTATTGCACACCGGCGGGAGATATTTTTATTTTACCCTAGTATTGCACACGGATGGAGATGTTTTTAGTTTACCCCGGTATTGCACACCGGCTGGAGATGTTTTTATTTTATCCCGGTAGTGCACACCAACTGGAAATGTTTTTATTTTACCCCAGTATTGCACACCGGCTGGCGATATTTTAATTTTGTCCCGGTTTGGTAGCTCGTTGGAGATATTTTTATTTTACCCGGTTGTGGCACACCAACTGGAGATCTTTTTATTTTACCCCGATGTGGTACATTGGCTGGAGATATTTTTATTTTACCCTAGTGTGGTACACTGGCTGGACGAATTTTATTTATGGATTTATGGTTGGCTGGTCGCTGGCATTACAGTTATAGTTTCTTTCTTGTGTATTTCTTAATTGCATTTTCATCTTATTACAGAGTTATTATCAAGTTTCAGTTTCCAGGATTCTAGGTTGTTACCATTCCTTATTCCTGGTTCAGTCATCTTGAGTTCAGTTATGTTATAGTAAGTTGATATCAATTACAGGTTGCAGAGTTCCAGGTTATATTTATCCTTTACATGTTTATGTGCTATGTTAGTTATTACAGGATTGTTATCTCATGGTTACAGTTTCAGCCTTACATACCAGTACATTTCATTCGTACTGACGTCCCCTTTCTTGGGGAGCTGCATTCGTGTCGCAGGTGTAGGTAGAGGTCAGGATGGCCATTTGAGTAGATGTTCGTGAGATCAATAGATGGGTTGTATGATCCTTTCTTCCTGGAGCTTAGGCCTAGTTATTTATGCTTGAGTTTTGAGATACGGTTATGGTAGGTTGGATCCTTGTTCCGAATATCAGTCAGTTTACTCTTTAGAGGCTTTGTTGACTTAGTGTGTACAACGATATTCAGTTTGTGGCATTGTCATATTTTTGTTGTTTAGTAGCATACTCATAGCCTTGTTTGCATTTCAGTTGTTTACCCTGTATTGTTGAGATGTTATGGGTCCAGTTTGTGCTCCAGTTGATTGTGACAGGTGGCCTGGGTCATATAGCCGGCTTTCCAGTCAGTCAGGTATAGGGAGCCAGTCCTGCCCTCGCACCATTTATGGGGCGTGACAGACTTGGTATCAGAACAAAGTCGTATCTTAGGGAGTCCACAAGTCGTGTCTAGTAGATTCTTGCTTATAGGTATGTTGTGGACCATACTTATAATCAGGAGGCTACAGGGCATTTAGGGGTTGTTGCACTTTGTTCATTAATAGATCATTCAATTTAGCAATGATGTAAGGGCTGTTTGAAATCTAAATCGTGCTTAGGTTTTAGAATTCAATTGGAGTAAGAAAGATGGCTATAAGATTTATTGACATTGATGCTTGAAAGGATCCTAGTCTCTCTCCTGTCGATCAGAGAAATAGATTAGAGGCTCGAAGCGAGTTTCCCATTCCTTGTACCATAGTTCCTCCAAGTTCCAGTCGGAATTACTGTGGGAAGGGATTCAGCCCCTCCTATTGTGTTAGATTCGATAGAGCTAAGATAATGTAGAGTTATTGATCCTTCAGCACCTGCTGTACCTTCAGGTATATCAAAGGGATGAGATTTTGAGAAAGCATTTCAAATGTTAGCCCGAGCAGTGACGTTTCAAAATAAATAGTTAAAATTAATGGTAGGGTTCAAGGGAACTTTTGAGAGCTCTAGTGCCCATAGGTTTTCAGCCTAAATCCCCTAGCCTTCATGAATCAGTACTTACCACGGGAACTTCGATGGGTTCGAGCTAATAAGGTATTGTACCTAGAGCAGGGCAACATGAGTATTCGTGAATATAGTCTCAGGTTTAATTCTTTGGCCCAATATGTTTTAGATAGGGTGCAGAATACGAGGGATAGAGTATATCGATTCTATTAGGTTTGGGACCCCATTTGGTCCGAGCGTGTTTAAGAATGTCTACCCTGACAAAAATATCTACTGCTTGGATGCTAGTATTTTCTCAAAAGACGGACGATCTGATTCATCGTCTCCGAAGTAATGACAAGGTAGTGGAATAGAGTAAGCAAAACCAGGTCTATAAGACTATTTAAGGACCCTCATAGTGCTTGGAGACCCCGGCTAGCCAGACATTCAGTTATTCCTTAAGATTCAGTCTCTACTTTGTCCCTAGATTAGACTACAATTTCTTTTAGCCCCCGTTTCAAAGATAGGCAGTGACAGGTTGTGGTAAAAGAAAAGGTAAAAGAGCAACTTCAGGTTTGACACTGATTCTATATGTTAGGTGGTTAAGTTGTGATTTTCACTTTTTTTTCTATGATATTTCCTAATGGTATGAATGGAAAGGCGGTATTGGAGTAAGTCATAACTCCCATGGTAGTTTATTAATTTGCTTAGGGTTAGAAAAGTTACCGATTTTATGGTACTAAAGCATGTCTATCATACGTCAGACAAATAAACGGAGTTGAGTAAGTACGGTTTGATAAGAAGCGGCAATAGAAAGAAAATGTGCTTACGAAAAATAGAATGTATGTTTATGACACAAGGAAAGGAAAAAATAAAGATGTTATGGCTAAAGTTACGGCTACCGAGGTATAACCCTTATTCGAGGATGAATGATTTTAAGGGGGGGAGGATGTTACACCCCGAAATTATTTTTTTTTTGATGATTATTTGATGGTTATATGTAATATTAAGGGAATTATGGGCCGTATGTTGTCCGTAGCTAGGGAGGGAAACATGTGCAAAGGGAAAAGCGAAGAATATGTGAAGTTTTTAAATAAGGGTCCACTTTAAATGGACATATCTCCAAATATATAATGATTCAGAGGTCCTATAACCTATCAGATTAAAGATATTTTAGTCTAGTTTACAGTGAAAAAAACCACTCATCAATCGGAGTTCAGAGTAAAAAGTTATGCTCGTTTGAATACAGCACCATCGGCTACAAAAGCGCCCTAGCGCGCGGGCGCCGAGACAGGTAGGCAGAAGACGCGCGCGGCGCGCGAGGGCACGTCGCACGGGCGCCGCACGCGGGCACCGCCCAGCCTGCCTATATGAAGTAATTTCGAGCTAAAAAGCTCATTTCTACTCCGTTTCACCTCATTTTTTTCCAAAATTTGCAGAATTAAGAGCTCTATCCAATGGTGAAAAGATATTCCAGGTAAGAAACTCCACTCTTGTCTCTTTTGGGCTTTGAAAAGAGAACCTTGGAAGGAAGTCATGACTTGTTGTTGTCTTGTGGTTTATTGTGGTATTGCTACGTTTTTAGATGATTCTAGGCAGAGGAAACAGTAAGAGTTTACTCCTACTTTAGCTGATAACATCTCTAAGAAAGGGTAAGTAATTCCCTTTTTGATTTCTTTCAGTTTATGAGGTTATAACTTGGAGAATGTTGTAGTATTATGTTGTTGTTTCTTTGTGTGTTTTTGTGTCATGTTGCTGCCCAATTTTTCCAGAACTTTGGTGAAGTGAAGTTGCTATTTGTTGGGTTTGTAAATTGGACTTGGAAGGATCCTTAAGGAGTAAGCTGGAAAGGAAGATTTTTGGCAAAATTAGACTCAACGTTCCAAGGTTTGTAAAGGCGTCCCTATTCTTATTTTCCAAGCACGAAATCTTGTTTTTGATCGGGACAATGTTCCTAAGTTTTGTGTTCCGATTGAGGCATACATGATTTTTCCCAAAATATTAGAAATACTTCATAGAAGGATTGAAGATTTAAATATGCTTGCAGTGAAAAAATGTGAAGTGGAAGGCATATTGTTTACAATTATTGTTGTAGTTATAAATCGAGTCTGAAGTCCCCTCAGTGTGGGCACCGTGATCAGGTCCTTTATATTATTTCATGCTTGTGATATCAAATGTGTTCAAAATTCTAGTTGCTATGTGAAATTTGTAAAAAGGCAAGAAGAAGACACGCAAACAAACTTAAGGCTAGAAAACAATTTTTAAGCTAAATAAGGGTAAATGAGAACAAGAAAATGAAAATTCCTTACAATACTTATCCACCCTCTTATGAACATGTTCTATGGTATATAAGGACAATGGGAGATTCCTTGATTTCTCTCCCTTTTTCTAACTGACTAGTGAACGAGTTTTCGAACAAACCGATACGTTGAACTTTAAAGATAGAACTCGAATGTGTAAATTATTGATATTTCTACGAAACCATCTTTTTGGGCAGGTTATACACAGTTTATTAATGTTAGAAGGTTATAGGAAAATAAGTATATATTTACGCTTATTCCTACGTTCAAGTTACACGCTAGGGCAACAAAAATTGTCTTTAGAGTGCTGCCGTAAATTTACTATAACTCTTGTGCTATCTGAACCTCCTGAGAGTCGACAAGGCATTAAGTTAACTAAGTGATATAAATACGTTATGTGGTAATGATATAATGAGTATTAGGTGACGACATTGTATAAATCAGCTAGAGTTAAACGTTTGTAAAATAGTAACTTAAGTTAAAGTGAAGCTCTCTGCTATACCCCTAAATGTTTATGTTAAGTTATCGATTCTAAGTGTTTAAATTGTTTTCCATGACCGAAAAGGGTGATTCGAGGAGCATCTAATCCATTTATAATGATGTAAGCTTTCCTGAGCTCCTCGATTAATTACAAAGTTGTGAAAGTCAATCCAACGGCATCCGAATTATGGTTATAAAGTCTTTATTTGCCTATAAGGCAACACTTGGAGAGTTGCTTATGAATTCACAAGTTGAACAAATCCAAATCTCATATTCTTAAGTAATGTCTTCCAGTCCCTAAGTTATGTTGAAGTGTATTATGCTAAGAAGTTTTCAAGAGATCATATTCCGAGAATCATGCTAATGTCTCGATCAAGTATTTGAAGTTGCGTACCAGCCTAAGAACTTAAGTATTTATACGTATTTCCAGTAAGAAGTCTTAATGTACATTATTTTCATATTATAACATACAGTTGAATTTTTTCAGTTATATTCAAGTGACGCGTCTATATATTTAGCTCTTGTTGAGTTATCATTTGAATTCCCTAAATTCAGAAGAGTGTCTCCCATGTACAAATGTTCCTAATATCTAAGTAAGTATAAGCACAAACTATGAAAATGATCAGTTAAGCTTAGAACTTCCAATCAAAGGAAGTCACCTGGAGGTCACTCATCTATCTAAATATGAGTTTATACATTAGACAGAAGTCTCATACATTGTATGTCTGTAATTCAGCTCTCAGCTCTACGTATATGTTAAGCGTTATGACAATAACTCCAAGCTTCAAGTTATAAGTCCCATGTTTTCCTGCAAATAAGGCAAATGAATTGAGAACTGCATGAGCTCATCGACGTGATGAGTTTGCCAATGAAATTCTAGGTATAGTTGTCGATACATGTAAAGGAACCACCCTGTGGGCAGTATATATATGTAGTTCCCAGATGTCAAAGAATTGTATAGAAATGGGAATCTATGTGCTTCTACTCAAGCGATACGTTAAATTGGTAAGACTATCTATAGGACATTGATTGTAAGTCTTCTAAAATTCTTATGTTCGATAAACCTCCTGAAGGTCCGTCGAGTCACTGAGTTGACATATTTGTATATAATTTGACAACTTTACGTGATATATGTGCACATTTTCTAAATTTACATGGTATATGTGCTCACTTGTATTTATATGTTACGAAAGAGACCGATTATGACCACAGATTAAGCATTTGTCATTTCAATGCTACACGTGTTAAATTGACTCAGTATAAGCTTTATCAGCTCCATTAATGATTATGATTGAGCATGTTTTTGTTTAACCTCGGTATTGCACACCGGCGGGAGATGTTTTTATTATACCCTGGTATTGCACACCAGTTGGAGATGTTTTTATTTTACCTAGGTAGTGCACACCAGCTAGAGATGTTTTTATTTTACCCCGATATTGCACACCGGCTGGAGATATTTTAATTTTACCCCGATGTGGTACCTCGCTAGAGATATTTTTATTTTACCCCGATGTGGCACACCGACTAGAGATCTTTTTATTTTACCCCGATGTGGTATATCGGCTGGAGATATTTTTATTTTACCCCAGTGTGGTACACTGGCTGGACGAATTTTATATATGGATTTAAGGTTGGCTGGTCGCTGGCATTACAGTTATAGTTTCTTTCTTGTGCATTTCTGAATTGCATTTTCATCTTATTATAGAGTTATTATCAGGTTTCAGTTTCCAGGATTCTAGGTTGTTACCATTCTTTATTCCTAGTTCAGTTATCTTGAGTTCAATTATGTTATAGTAAGTTGATATCAATTATACGTTGCAGACTTCCAGGTTATATTTATCCTTTACATGTTTATGTGCTAAGTTAGTTATTACAGGATTGTTATCTCATGGTTATAGTTTCAGCCTTACATACTAGTACATTTCATTCATACTGACGTCCCCTTGCTTGGGGACCTGCGTTCTGCCGCAGGTACAGTAATAGGTCAGGATGGCCATTTGAGTAGCAGTTCGTGAGATCAATAGATGCTTGGTATGCTCCTTTCTTCCTAGAGCTAGGGCCTAGTTATTCATGCTTGAGTTTTGAGATACGGTTATGGGTAGGTCGGAGCCTTATTCCGAATATCAGTCAGTTTACTCTTTAGAGGCTTTGTGGACTTAGTGTGTACAATGGTATTCAGTTTGTGGCCTTGTCATCTTTTTGTTGTTTAGTTTAGCATACTCATAGACTTGTTTGCATTTCAGTTGTTTACCCTGTATTGTAGAGACATTATGGGTCCAGTTTGTTCTCCAGTTGATTGTGACTGGTGACCTGGATGGCCTAAGTGTTACAGTTACAGATGTCATATAGCCGGCTTTCCAGTTAGTCATGTATGTGGAGCTAGTCGCGCCCTCCCCCCAGTTATGGGGCATGACACTGGGTATTCCTGAAAGTTTTACTGATGAAGGGTGTGACGAGATTTGGTAAGAAAGGAAAGCTCAGTCCGAAGTTTATTGGGCCTTATCAGATTCACCGAAGGATAGGCCAAGTGGCTTATGAATTGGATCTACCCCCAGAATTAGAATGCATTCACTCAGTTTTTCATGTATCCATGCTGAGGAAGTGCATAGGAGATCCCTCCCGGATTGTCCCAGTCAAGGACGTCCCAATCACTGAGGAGTTAGCTTATGAAGAAGCTCCAGTAGCCATACTAGATTGACAGATCCGCAGACTGAGAACTAAAGATGTTGCTTCCATTAAAGTATTATGGCAGAGTAAGAACCAAGAAGAGATGACCTGGGAGGAAGAAGACAATATGAAAACCATATATCCTCAGTTATTTCAGACTTAGTCAGATTGTGCAGCTAGAGGTATATTGTTGTTGTTTCATAAGTTGCATTACATACATGTATATGTGAGATAGTTGACTTTAGTCTATTGTGAAATGCATGCTATAGTATTATGTGAAATACCACTATTGGACTTTTCTTCATTTCAGGGTTTTTGGATAGTCCATATTACAGGGGACACTCTGCCGAAAATTTTTCCAAAATAAGTAATTGCAAGGTTAAGGTTCTTGCAAGTAGAAGTTAACATTCAAGGACGAATTTTCTTAAGGGAGTAGGATGTTACCCCCAGTAAGTTTCTAGAATTTAGTTAGCTTATTTGTATGTTGTTTGAGAGTTTTAGAGTGTCATACGTACAAGGAAAGGGCCCGGGGAAAGGCCGAACGGGTGCCAAGTCGGGATTTCGCGGGAGAAGGCCAAACCAAGCTGCCCAGAGGGGCAAAGTGGCATGGAGAAGCTTCTCCGCGTTAGCCAACGTGGCATGGAACAGAATCAGCGCGATGCGCAGAGTGCCACGTTGCCTTGTCTGCTGCCTCAAGTATATAAAGGCCTCACACTTAGAAGTTAGATTATTTTTCATATAACTTCGGTCAGAACAGAGGGAAACCGAGGAAAACATTTAATAATCGTCCGATTACACCGCTAAACGCCGTCCAAATCCAAAATAACTCCGGGTAGTGAAGTATAGGGCTGCAGAGAGCATCGCTGCAGAGTTATTTTCATAAAATATGCCTAGCAAATTGTCGTCCTGCCGAGCTTAAGTTGATGGAATTATTGCAAACTAGTGTCAATACGATCACATGCCTAAAGTAAGTATTTCTCCCTTCTAGATTCCCGAGAAATTATGAGTTTTTGATCGTCTTTCGATAAGTTGAAGTATAGTCAGTATATATATATATATATATATAAAAAATTTATGGTTTTCTTCGAATATAGTAATAAAGTAGCCCTATTCTTCCATTAATATGATTATAGTTGAGAAGGGTAGTTGAATACGAGCCGAAACTCGCCAGTTAATCGGTAAATAGCGAACGAGGTATGTTAAGGCATCTTCTTTCGACAAGTTAGTTTCTTCAGCATAGAGTCAAGTATGAATCCTAGTAAAGAACAGTCAGGAATATGTTATCATGTCTAGTTGTTATTGTCAGTCGAGACTCATAAATTGTATTATTTTGGGCTGGATTATACTTGTATAGCTTCCGTGACCACCCCAGGGTTAATAGCTATGTCGCCGGCCGCCAGGGGCAAGGATACGTCACTCTACGGAGCGGCATGCCATCCGCAAGGAACGAAGATGGGGATCCATATCCTCATATGCCGTGGTTGGCCTTATACACACCCCCGCCAAATATTTACGCCCGGGGTGTAGACATCAGGAGTCCTCCGGACTCAAACACAGCTACAGTCAAGGGCCGAGCGGGCCCAGTTGCAGACCCAAGGGATAGGCAAGATGCCTATAGTTGGTAGTTGACTCAGTATGACTTGGATAGGGGTATATAGATTGAGATGTACTCACTAGGGCTAATGGGGGCCCAGGTGGGTTATTCTGTGCTAATTGTACCTTCCAGCTTATGGGAGACAGGTAAGGTTTATGCTTGCTTTAGTTACTGATAGTTAGACAGTAAGACGCCATTCTTGTCAGGTATGACCCCTACCCTCCTTATTACAGTAATTTTTAGCCCTAATTTCACTACTTCAGTCATTTTCAGTCTGTTCTCTTTACTTCAGTTATTGCCAGTTGTATTTCCTTAATTTCAGTTATTTAAAGTTATTGCTTTACATACTCGGTACCTATGGTACTGACGCCCTCTTCTGGGGAGCTGCATTACTTGCCTGTAGGTGCAGATAGACGAGGAGCAGGCCCCTCGTAGTTCCAGTCAGCCGTACAGAGCCGTCAGCTCCCTTCTTCCGGAGCTTGAGTGATAGAGGTTTGCTTCTATTGTTTGTATAGTATGGGTAGGTTGGGGCCCTATCCCGACCATCTTATTACTCCTAGAAGCTTGCAGATTGCATTACCTACCTGTGGTTAGATGATATCAGTCGTGTGGGGCATATATGTGTTTTAGACTATGTGTGTTGGCCGTGTGGGGCCTTGTTTAGCTGTTGATTGTTGGTCATAGTTTAGTTTAGCATCTGATTTTACATTCAATTATAACTAGATATCATGGTGGCTTGTCGGCCCGCATAGTACCCCTTATGATTGTTTGTCTCTAGTTAGCTGTTTATTTTCACAGGTGGTTACAGGCCTTGTCGGTCGGGAAATGTATTTACAACCTCTATATAGCCCATTATTTTCTTGATTCTAGAGTTAGAATCAGCCCTGCATTAGAGGTGCTTAGGCTCAGTCAGCTCAGCAGTCCAGGTCCTAGTAGGGCACCAGGTGCAAGTCATGCCTCCCAAGGTGGGGCGTGACAGAATCATAACTTGAATTGTCATTAAAACATACATAATTGGGCTTAATTGGATTTAAACTCAAATCCATTAATTTATACTCAAAATAGTCATAAAATCTTCCCATAGATCATAAAAAAGGATTTAATACATGAAGGAGATTGACCCATTAATAGATCATATCGAATTTCACAAGAATTGACATAAACTTCATGGATCATGAATGTTGACTTTTAAGAATTGGAAGTCATGAAATTTGAGAAGAGTTTAGGGCATGAGAGTGAAAGGGACTCTCATCTATAGCCTTACATACCTGGGTATGTTGATTCTATTCTCTTCCTTGAACACCCAAAGGAAATTGAAGAAGAACCTTGATGAACTATGCTTGATCACTCTCTAAACCCTTAAACTTACATGCATGAGTTTTGAATAAACTAGTTTAGGCATAGGAACAGTTGAATAAACTAGTCTATTCTGGGCTTAAAATGACGTAGTTTAGGCATTAAGAACATTGGAATTATAAAAAATCGCAGGGAAAAATAGACTGCCAGTCCCAATGAGAGACTAGACGAGTCATCGTCTCGGGCCCGACTCGTGGTCTGCTTTCATTGTCTTCACTGGAAATTAAATCCTGATGGTCACCACGAGGAACTTAATAAATTATTGTCAGTGACCATGACTCGTGGTCACCTCCCATCCTTTCACTGCTAAAAATCAACTGGGGTGTTACCACGGGAGACACCACGACTCGCGATATACCCGACGAGTCGTGGTGATGAACCGTTAGGTGCACTACCTAAATTTACTTCTCACTTCAACCCTCTTTGACCATGATTTACTTAATGGATCATGGGGTTGACCACGACTCGTTGTCACACCAGTGGTCACCCTAACTTAAAATTTTCAACCAAGTCCCAGCCTCTCCCCACGAGTCACTTAACAACTCGTGGGGTTCCTGACGGGCCACTGGATGACTCATCCTGTGACCTGGTGTAGAAATTCCTGTTTTCTTTGTTTCAACTCTCAGGTTTGATCTTAAGGCTTTCGGGTAAATACACCATGGTAAGCGTACTCATAGCCGTGGTTGGCTTGGTGGTATCGTACATGGAAACCCTTTATATAGTTCGTCAACAACTCCATCAGCTTCATCATGACCAGCAACATTGTGTCTTTCTTTCCTTCTCTATGCCACGTATTATCTACTAGTTTGATAGTCTCCAAAGAATCGGGGTCTCGCAAAAACCTTTTCGAAGATGCTCATGAGTAACTCAGCAATTACTTAATTGCAATATTCGTGGTGTAAAACTAATTCAAATTGACAATCAACACAAGGATATCAAGCGCGAGTCCTAGGAAACAATGCCATTTTTTATAACGTCCAAAATATAATATTCGTACAATGAGCATAAACAGTCATTGTATTTAATCAAATATTCGAACGAATGTCGAGGTCGAATCCCATAGGGACTAGTGAATGATATGCACGAGTGCCATTTGAGTAATTGAATTTAGCTCACACCACTTGAAAATAACATGGAAATAAACATTTTGGGGGAGATTGAGATTTACAAAAGAATATAACTTCTAATTTGATAACTAAAATAGAAAAACTCGACCAGATTATTGACTATCATATGAAAGACTAGAGGTGCGGTATAGATGATATGTTAACTAAATAGGGTCATGCTAGGTAATCTCATAAGTTCAATTTTTGTAAATATCCACAGGAAAGTAGGTATTTGATGTTTTTCAACCTCATAAATACCTCTTGCTAGAGTTCTTTTAAACCCCTAGGCACCATTAAATCAACTCGACCAGATTTAGATTAATAGCTGCACTAATTTCTAGCTATTAGTTATTAATTAAGAGTGAGAATTTAATTTTGGATATTTTCAGCCCAATTTCACAATTTCTCATCCATGTCCACCATTAAATTCTCTCCCAATACTCAATTCTTCTTTTGCAAGCAAAAATTAAGCAAGAACAATTAGACCCACATCAACAACAATGGATCTTCAATTATAGATGGGAGAGAATTTAACAGATTTACACTAATTAAACAATATTGAGATTATTATAGAAATACCCACTCTAATTAAGCATTCATCACCACACACCTCTAGTTAATGGTTTAGCTACTCATAGTCAATAAATTCAAAAAGCATATTTATCAATAAATTCATTGAATTCAATAACAGGAGTAGCAAAATCAACATCAACAAAAAGTCTTCAACAGTGGTAGTACCTTACTATGGAGGAACAAGAAGAAGAAGAAGCAAACAATTCTTTGCAATTTCGACCAATAGAATTCTTACTTTTTTCTTCTACCAAGAGAATGTTCTAAAAGCTAAAAGTTAAGATCTGATGGGTACAACTTACTTCTCTCTAGAATATATCCAAAAGTAGGGTATCCCCCTCTCTTTTTGCCTGCTGGACATTTTTACCCCTGATAAGCGTTCTAGCACTTGCGGGGGTACTGGAGGTTTGCCAGTTACATTCCGCCAATCGCCGGCTCTAGTTAATTTCACCTTTAGTGAGCTCCAGTAGCCTTAGGAGAGTTCTTCAGCATTTCACCAGTCTCCACCATGCGCGCTGCCAATTATTTTCTCTTTGATCCAGCAATTTCAAGTGTCATTCGGTGAATGGACCGGTGAGTCGCAAGTTGAAGTTCGTGTTCACCAATTTCAATAATTCCTAGAGGCAATGTTCATTAGATTTTGGCCAGAGTTTCGCCGGTCTTCTCTGGTGAACTTCCAGTTTTCACCTGATTCCCTTCTGTTTTCTCTCTTTCTTGCTCTTTTCTCCGAATAAGATATCTTCACACCAAAAGGCAAAAAGGGGCAAAAATCCATCTGAATGACTTGAAAACAAGAGTAAAGCTCATTCTTAAGATCCTAATGAGTTGGTAAATTGCCAACTCATTAGTGCTCAAGTGGGTAGGGGTGGCACCTGATTTGGTAGAGCGGTGGCACAACCCAACCGGGATGGTTCGCAGGCAGTTAACCATGCCTACTTTAATGCTTTTCCTAGTAGGTTGAGGTAGAGGATTCAAACACTGTTATTACAGGTATAATCCTTGTGTTCGGCAAAATGGATATTACGTTGTTTAATCCAGGTTCTACATTCTCCTATGTGTCTTTTTATGTTGCATTGGGTTTGGATCACGTTTATGATGTGCTTGATACTGCTATCCATGTGTCTACTCTTGTTGGGGATTCCGTGGTGTTGATTTTATGGGGCTTGACACTTTGGTGGACTTAGTGATCTTGGACATGGTTGATTTTGATGTGATTTTAGGAATTAGTTGGTTATCTCCTTACCATGCTTTTCTAGAAGGCCAAGCTATGACCGTCACTATATTGGGCCCAGGGTCGTCCAGATTGGACTTAAAAGGATTTGTATCCCTGCTCCTAAGAAACTTGTGGCCTATATTCGTGCCCGCAAGTGGATAGATCGGGGTTGTTCAGCATATCTAGCGCATATTCGAGATATTAGTTCCAACAGTCCTTCCATCGACTCAGCCTGGTAGTTTGTGAGTTTTTAGGGGTTTTCCCTGCAGATCTGCCCGACATGCCACCAAATCGTGGCATTGATTTTTGTATAGATTTAGTGTTAGGGACTCGGCCCATTTCTATTCCCCCATACTGAATGGCACTAGCTGAGTTAAGGGAATGCAAGGAACAATTGAAAGAGCTGCTTAGTAAGGGCTTTATTACTCCAAGTGTCACTCCATGGGGTGCTCCAATCTTTTTTGTGAAGAAAAAAAAAAGTAGCATGAGGATGTGCATTAATTACCATTAGTTGAACAAGGTAACTATTCAAAACAACTAACCTCTTCCTCGAATAGATGATTTTTTTGATCAATTATACGGAGCAGCTGTGTTTTGAAAGATTGACTTGAGATTGGGTTATCATCAGTTGAAGATTCGGGCTGAGGATATTCCCAAAACAACCTTCCTGAGCAGGTATGGGCATTACGAGTTTCTGGTCATGTCGTTCGGACTCACTAATTCCAGAGTTGCATTCATGTTCATGATGAATGGATCTTCAAATCCTACATACAAGACTTTGTGATTGGTTTCATTGATGATATCTTGGTTTATTGTAAGACCATGCAGGAGCACGAGAATCATTTGAGAATAGTGTTGGGGTTACTGAAGGAGAAGTAGTTGTATGCCAGATTCTCTTAACGTGTGTTTTGGTTGGAACAGGTGTCTTTTCAAGGGCATGTGGTCTCCAAGAAGGGAATCAAAGTGGATCCACATAAGGTCGAGGTGGTCGAAAATTGGTCTAGGCTTACTACGGTGACTGAAATTCAAAATTTCATAGGGTTGGCAAATTATTACTATTGGTTCGTGAAGGATTTTGCATCCATTGTTTCAGTGCTAACAAAGTTGACCCAGAAGGATGTACCTTTCCAGTAGTCTACTAGGGTTGCACAGTAGAGGTTGCTGGTCACCAGACTTTAGCAAATTTAGTAGAGCTAGAAATGATCGATTTTGATGCCATAACGGGCATGGATTAGCTAGCCCTATGTTATTCCAATGTAGAGTGTTGGACCAAGAAAGTTCGGTTCCACTTTCTGGAGGAGGTAGTGCGAGGGTTGAAGGGCAGTGCAGCTAAGCCAAAAGGTAGGCTCATATCCTATTTCGGGTGAAAATGTTGCTAGAAAAGGGATGTATATACCGTATTATTTGGGTTCAGGGTATGCAACCAGAATCTCCAACTCTTTATTCCATTCCAGTGGTTAATGAGTTTCCAGATGTGTTTCCTGATGAACTTCCCAGTATTCCCCCAGAATGGGAAATCGATTTCTCTATCGACTTGCTACCAGGTACTCAGCCTATATCCATCCCTCCATAACGAATGGCTGCAGCTGAATTAAGAGAATTGAAGGAACAGTTTAAAGATCTGTTAGATAAGGGCTTTATTAGGCCGAGTACATTGTCATCGAGTGCTCTAGTTTTGTTTGTAAGAAAGAAAGATGGCTCCCTCCGCATGTGCATAGACTATCGGCAGTTTAACAAGGTTACTATTAAGAATAAATACCAACTCCCTAGAATAGATGACTTGTTTGATCATCAAGGGGTGAAATACTTCTCCAAGACTGACTTAACGTCGCGATATCACCAAGTACGAGTTCGGGAGAAAGATATTCAAAAGATAGCTTTCAGGACCTGGTATGGTCATTTTAAATTCCTAGTCATGTCCTTCGGGTTGACAAATGCCCCAGCGGTGGTCATGGATCTGATGAAAAAAATCTTCAGGACATATTTAGATCTGTTTTTGATAGTATTCGTCGATGAAATCCTAGTGTATTCCCGTTTAAAAGCAGAACACAATAATCATTTGTGAACGGTACTTCAGACTCTCAGAGATTGTCCGCTGTATGTAAAATTTCTAAATGTGAGCTCTGGCTGAATTCTGTGGCTTTCCTAGGCCATATTGTATCAGATGCTAGTATTCAGGTTGATTCGTAGAAAATTGAGGCGGTAAAGACATGGCCTAGACCTATAACTCCAACAGAAGTTCGTAGTTTCTTGGGAGTAGTAGGGTATTACAGAAGATTTTTGGAAGGATTTCCTACCCTGTCAATGCCCTTGTCTAAGTTGACTCAGAAAGAAGCCAAATTTCATTGGATCGAGGCCTACGAAGGGAGTTTGCAGGAATTAAAGAACATATTGATGTTGGCACCAGTGTTAGCTTTGCTAGAAGGTTCAGAGGGTTATGCAGTATATTGTGACGCTTTAGGCGTTGGGTTAGGATGTGTCCTGATGCAGCACGGTAAGGTGATTGCGTATGCTTTGAGGCAGCTCAGGAAGTCCTTTAAAAACTATCCCACCCATGACCTGGAGTTAGCTGTAGTAATTCATGCCTTGAAAATTTGGAGGCATTACCTGTATGGGTTGCACGTGGACATTTTTACTAATCATAAGAGCCTCCAGTACATCTTCACATAGAAGGAGTTGAACTTACGACAGCTTCGTTGGTTAGAATTACTGAAAGAGTACGACGTAAACATTTTGTATCATCCAGGGAAGGCCAATATTATAGCAGACGTGCTTAGCTGTAGATGTATGGGATGTTTGGCACATTTGAGTCTAGAACAGCGAAAATGGCTCGAGAACTGCATCGATTAGCCAGCTTAGCCATCCGGATAGTAGACTTAGAGGATAATAGGGTTGTGATTCAGAATACGACAGTATCATCCCTGGTTGTGTAGGTAAAAGAGCATCAATATGAGGATCCTAACCCGGTACAACTCAAAGATAAGGTTCAGCAAGGCGAATTAGTGACATTCGAATTGACAGAAGACAGGGTCTTGTGATTTAGGGTTTGCCTCTGCATTCCAGATGTGGCAGGACTTCGCCAGCAGATCATGGAAAAGGTACATTATTCTTGTTACTCACTTCATCCAATTTCGACAAAGATATACCATGACATAAACGAGATATACTAGTGGCTTGGAATTAAAAAGGGTGTAGCAGAATTTGTAGCACAGTGTCCTAACTGCCAGTAGGTAAAAGTTGAACATCAGAAACCCGACAAATTAACGCAGGATAGAGCAGTGCCTATGTGGAAATGGGAAGTGATCAAAATTGACTTTGTGACAGGATTACCCCATACCAGGCGTAGATTCGATTCTATTTGGGTCATTGTCGACTGATTAACGAAGTCAGCTCATTTCTTACCAGTAAGGACTACCTTCTCCACTAAAGACTATGCTGACTTGTATATTAAAAAGATAGTCCAACTACATGGTGTCTGCACCTCTATTATTTCTAAGAGAGGGGAACAACTCACAGCTAGATTTTGGTGGTCATTTCATAAAGGATTGGGGACACAGGTTATTCGGAGTACAACATTCCATCCTCAAATTGATGGTCAGGTAGAACACACAATTCAGACGCTCGAAGATATGTTATGGGTGTGTGTGCTAGATTTTGGGAGGAAGTTGGGATGATCATCTACCCCTTATTGAATTCGCATATAATAATAGTTATCATTCCACAATTTAGATGGCACCTTATGAAGCCTTGTATGGGCGGAAATGCAAGTCCCTTATCGGATGGTTCGAGGTAGGGGAGTTAGAGTTAGTTGGACCTGATATGATTCACCAGTCAGAAGAGAAAGTAAAACTCATCAGAGAGTGCTTGTTAATATCCTAGAGTCACCACAAATCCTATTTAGATGTAAGACTGTAGAGACATTTGAGGTTGATGATTGGGTATTTCTCAAGGTTTCGCCAATGAGGGCGTGATGAGGTTCGGTAAGAAGGGCAAGCTTAGCCTTAGATTTATTGGCTCGTACTGGATCCTCTATAGAATAAGCAGAGTGGCATATGAGCTAGAATTGCCTCCAGAATTGGAATTTGTCCATCTAGTCTTTCACGTGTCAATGTTACAGAAATGCATAGGGGACCTGACCCGAGTTGTGCCAGTTGAGGACATTTAAGTTACTAAGGAGTTATCCTACGAAGAGGTTCCAGTTGCCATACTAGATCGACAAGTTTGTAGTTTAAGGATGTAGTCTCTGTTAAGGTACTATGGAGGAACAGGAATAAAGAAAAGATGACCTGGGATGGTGAGGACGACATAAGGTCTAGATATCCTCACTTGTTCCAAGATTGATTCAAATTATGTAGTTAAAGGTGATATTGTTATTTAGTTGTTATTTTACTGCTTATGTTATCAGTACTACTTAGTTAGCTACCTCTTAGTTGTGGAATAGGTTGTTATAGTATCCTGTGAGAAGACTCTGCCGAAATTTTTCTAAATGTTTGTTACAAGAGTTAACTCCTTTAAGCCTGAAGATGACAATCCATGATGAATGTTCCTAAGGGAGGAAAGATGTTACACCCTATAAAATGTGATTGGTTAGTAGGCATACACATGGATTTATGATTAGTAAGGAGAGCTCAACATGTGTGGAAAGAGCCTCAGAAGCACGGTCGGCCGAGGCTAGGCCACGAGGGGTCAGCACAACGTGTTAGTCGGCAATGCACTGGCCAGCGCAGCGAGGCAAGACGCTGGCTCTTTGGGAAGCGTGGGGTGCCCCCCCCCCCCCCCCCCCCCGTGACCACCCTTAGTTATATATAAGCCCCCTTCGTCATTTAAAATCATTCATAAAAGGAACCCACGAACAAATATAGAAAGATCATGCACGTTTCATTAATTTTTCATCCAGTTACGCTACCAAATTTCGTCTAATCAAAAATTAACTTTGGGTAACAAGTTCTAAGCCTATGGGAAGAATTACTATGGAGTTATTTCTCAAAAATTAGCTCAGCATACTGGAACTCCATCAAGTAAAAATCATTAGAATTACTCCAAATTGAATCCTAAACAGCCAGAGGCATTAGGTAAGCGTTTCTCCCTTTTGAATTCTCGGGAAATTATGGGTTTTCGGCCGAATTATTCGAAGTTGAATTATAGTTGATTTGATTATTGAATGTCATCATTATTTGCCAAATTTAGTACTGGAATTAGTCCTATTCTCTCAGCATAAAGGTTACAGTTGGAAAAAACTGTCGATTGCAAGTTAAACCTCACTAGTTAAATCAAAAATCAGCATTCAAGGAATGTTAAGGAAAATTCATTCAGCAAGTTATTCCTGTCATGTCGTAATACAACCTAGACTATCGTATGAATGCCAGAAGCATGATTGTTGTGGTTAGCTACTATTGTTAGTCTCTGATTAGAGTTTTCTATTCAGATTGGGATTGACCCTACCCTATATAGCCTTCCGTGACCAACCCCAGGATTACTAGCTATGTTGTTGCCTACGGGGCTATATAGATCACTCCAAGGAGCTAGATGTTGTCCCAAGGGAATAAACAGAGGCCCAAGGGCCATATTACTGTCCATCCCATGGCTGGACTATTATTCTTATGTTGTATCGGCATCACTAACCCTCGACGAGCCTGGTGTCCAGGGTGCAGTTATCAGGAGTCCACCAAACTCAAACACAGCTATACATCAGGAGCCGAGTAGGCTCAGTTGTAGACCTAGGGGACCGGTAGGTTGGCTATAGTTACCTGTTAACTCATTTTGACCTTGTTAGGACTATATAGATTGAAGTCTGTCATGCCCTACCTTTGGAGGCATGACTGGCACCTAGTGCCACACTGAAATCTGACTGACCTGGCTAGGTTATGCACGTCTAGTGCCTGCCTGCGACTTAATTCCAAAAAACGATGAGCTATATCCCGACTGTAAACATAGCCTCCGGCCGACAAGGCCATATAGCCACCTGTAAAAGAAAATAGCTAACCATAAATATGTAATAGCAGGGAATCCTATTCGGGTCACCATGATGTCTAATTATAATTGAAATGAAGGCGAGCTACTACACTAGGCCCCTTAGAGCCAACATAAGAAACATGACTAATTTAGGCCCCACATGGCTAACAACAACTAACCAACTGATGCCTGTAGTCTGCAACCCTCTAAGAAAAAATAGTGGTCGGAACAGGACCCCGGCCTACCCAAAATGCTATACAACTGAAATACTGAAAAAATCTCTACAACTCGGCAACTCCGAATGAAAGGAGCTACCCAACTATGAATTTTGAACAGTTTCTACTAAAGACCCTGAACTCTGTGTGTCTAAACCTGTAGGCAAGTAATGCAGCGCCCGAAGAAGGGCATCATTACAATATGTACCGAATATGTAAGGTAGTAAATAAGCTAAATGAAAGCTGTAAAGACTGAAAGTAAATAGAAGGAAGGAGCAGAAGGTAACCTGGAAGCTTGCTTATTCGTAACCTGCATATAATTAAACACTACACGTATATAAGCTAGGGTTGTACAATCATATATTCGTAAGTTATAGATAGTAGGAAAAGATGCAAACAAGAATATAACCTAGCCCCCAAAAGCCTGGAAGGTACAACCAGCACAAAATAACCCACCCGGAGCCCCCATAAGCCCTAGTGAGTACACTTCAATCTATATACCCCTAACCAAGTTTCTATGACTCTACTGGTGCTATAGCCAACCTACTAGTCCCCTGGGTCTGTATCTCAGCCCAATCGGTCCCTGATTTGTAGCTGTGTTTGAGTCCGGTGAACTCCTGATATCTGTACCCCAAGCACCAGGCTCGATAGGGGGACCGGTGCCAATACGACATGTAATAGTCCAGCCATGGAATGGACTGTATGAGGACCTGGGACCTCATCCTCGTCCCTCGTGGATGGTATACCGCTCCTTAGAGCGACGTCATCTCACCCTTGGCGGGCATCAACACAGCTAGTAACCCTGGGGTGGTCATGGAAGGATCCTAAGTAAGGGAAACCCCAACCAAGGTACTGTACTGAAATCTCAATCTAGCTACTCAGTAGGCGTAACTTGCCTTCTGGACCTAATGCTACTGCTGCTCGCCCCTAAGATAGTCTTTAAGGCTACTAGTAGGCACACCGTGCACCTGTATCTGATCGGAGGATCCTGGCAGTGAACATGATCTCTAATGGTCTAGAATGGATAGAGCGAGATCTGAAGTGTCCTAACAACACTCTAAATGTCCTACTTGGACAACTATAACTCATACACAACTGTGGGGTTGCGGAAGACTAGTTACTTGCTCCCTCTGCTTGGAACCACTGTAAGGTTGTTACTAACTAAACATACTTTTGGGTGGTCCACCCCTAATCCTCCATAGGCAGCTTACTGACATTCATAGCCTGAGGGTAGTGTTGTACTAACACGGTGCTGGTCCTTTAGACCCTATCTTGGTCTGGTCCAATCTTATATGACTTTTTTGGGTGATTACTAACCTTATAGAAAAGTCTACATAGACTTAGCCACTCACAACAATTTGTACCTGTGTATTTTCTAAGAATAGGACGGGGTATTGGCCCTCTCTCTATATGCTAATAAGGTCCCCTTCCTTAGGGTACCCACAAGTCTATTTGACCTGGACGACTGGACTGGTTTCTTGGGTGATCTGTAGGATGAATGCAAAGTCAACTAGGACTGACAATTACTAGTAATAGCTAACTAGATTACTGGCTATCACTTAGTTAACTAGACAACCCTAAGCTGCTGACTATAAAGTATGGCCTTCCTATCTGAATTTCTCACCCTGGGCATAAAGGTATGCCAACGGCCTCTGGGCGTGCTTTCCTAACAATACAGGCGCCAAACTGGTGGTTAAACCTCCTAGCTGCGCCTATGCTGTTAACTTACTAGATTAGTCCTTATACTATTCACGAGCTTCTAAGGTCTAGGCCTGGAAATAAAACATACATTCCTACTAATACAATGAACTGGAGAATAGAAGAGTTTCTATGACACTTCTAGCGCGCATCACACTCAATGTGCTCCTTCTCAATGAGGTATACTACGGTATAATCTATATACATTTTCTAGCAGCTAACCACAACATACATACATTCGTAGTCTACAGAAATATCTTACCACATCAATTCTATTCACAATCTATTGATAGCAGCTAATCGTAACCTGTGTATGTATAGACTTGTTATCTACTAGCATCAGCTAATTACTTTATATAGAATCATGGTCTTGCTTTAGAGGCATACATCATATCGTTGTATGATGAGAATAACTTACCAAAGAGACAAGCCTTACATAACTCAATTGTCGTTTCCCTGGATAACTGACAAGTTTCAACGTGGATTCGTCAGCTCTTTCCCACTGTAACTGTTATACTGAAAGAAAGAGATGAATTTTAATACCAATTTCAACTTGAAATGACAACTTTTAATACTAATAGAAATTATAATTCAACTACATAAAATACAGCTAGAAACCTATAATTTCCCGAGGGTTCAGAATCGAGAAATGCTTACTGAAGCCTGTGATCATATAGAAATCAGTTTGGAGCAATTAGCACAAATTTTTCTCAGTGGGGTTACGATTTTCTGGGTGAATCTCGAGAAAATAACTCTTTAGGAATGCTCCTTGAGGGCTTAGAACTCAATACCCAAAGTTAATTTGAATTTCGACCAAGTTTGGTAGATTAATTGGACGAAAAATGTTCGATTTTACATTCTCCTTTCTCTCTGTCCATGGTTCATTTTTTTGGAAAAGATTAAATGAAAGAGAGGAACATATATATACACACTTTAGGGTGGTGGCCGGGGTGTGCCTTCCGCTGCTCAACGCACCGCAAGGGCCCCTCTACCGCACCTCCAATTGAGGCAGCAAGACTGGCGCGCTGCGCTGGCCAATGCGCTGCTGGCTGGCATGTCGTGCTGGCCCTATGCGTGCTGGTCCTGTACAACCCTACATTCTAGGCTTTTCCAACACGCAACAAGCTTTTCTTACTCACCACATCACATACGTACGCCTACTAAACGTCAACATTTAACGGGGTGTAACATCCTTTCCCCCATAGGAACATTCATCCTCGAATGTAATCATTAGGCTTAAAAGGCTCATGTCTTTTTATTTGTTGCTAGAGAAATTTCAATAGAGTCTCCCCTATAATATGGACTATCTGAAGAACTTGAAACGCAGAAAAATCCAATATAGACATCTAATAAGACGCTATTTGCAACTGAAATGTAGCTCTATCACATAGAACACATAATAGCAATAAAGTCAACTGTATAACATCTGGAATTATCTTGCCATAACTTAACTCATCTAGGTCTGTATATTGTCCTTGTAAAGCCTAAAATAACTGAAACTATCCAAACTTCCATCATTTGTAGTTCTTCAGTCCATTTCTTCTATATTTCTATTCTCCCCTGATACTGTAATGGGCTACAACTCTGGTTTCCAAAATGGCTCCTATAACTATTGGAGTGTCTCCATGGAATAGTGCTTTTGTACTTGTAGGTATTCCAGTTGGATTAATATGATAAAAGGTCTTCTACATGCTTGGGTAGTGTTAATGAACAGGTCCTAGCCCAGAAGGTAACTCTATCTCATAGGCCACTTGGCCAACCTTCAGAGGATCCAGCAAAACATAACGAATCTAGAATGGGGCTTTCCCTTTTTCTCAAATTTTTTTGACGCCCTTCACTGCTGAAGTTTTAGGAATACCCAATTACTATTTCAATTCTCGACTCCTTACATCACACGTTAAAGTAGGACTTCTGATAATCCTGGGCTTTTAATACATCCTTCTCGATAAGCTTAACTTCTTTCGTTTGGCTAATGTGTTAATATGCTGGTTCCACTACCCTTAACTTATCTGCCCCCAGTCATTATTTAGGGGGCCTCCATTTCTGCTCATAATAGAATCCCGGCATCTATGTTGTATGCTTCGCTCAGCCATTTGTTGGGCACGAGAAGCCGTACTTAAGTTGGCATGTGTCCCAATCTGCTCTGATGCCCTTTATAAAACTTAGTTGTAAATTACGCTTCTCAGTTAGACTTTATTAGGTACTTGGACTCACAATCCAACTACTTCTTGAATATTTAACTCGGCATAAGCTTTAGCTACAACATAATTTCATCTGGCGAGACATGGATTAATCTCATTAGCCTTTCTATACTAACTCAAATGAGGTGAAGTTACACCTGATATGAGATAACCTTGTAACTGTATTCATGTCAATTACTCTCCACTCCCTTGTAGGCATGACCATCTCCTATATTGGCCTGCTCAGTTCCTGCTATCCTGTCTCCTTGAGCTAGTCACTGGAGCATTGTTTTATGGTTCAACGATATTTTATGTTCTTCCATGCCATCAGTAGATCTCTCCTTTCGACCTATTGCGTTTTCATTAAACATTAGGTGGAAGGAGTAACAGACATGTGCACCTTGGCTATAGCCTGCTAATGAAGTCCTATCACCTTTTGAACTCATAGTCGACTTCTGGGTCTTATGACTCCATCCCTTATTATCTTAGGGACAATAACTTCCTACTTAGACTTGTCTCTAGGTTGTACTAGGTTAGAGTCTCTGTGTCGGCACTTTTTTACCTTCTCAACTGGCGGGGATACCGCAACACACTAGGTTACAACTTTATTATCTCTTAACTGTCAGCATGATGCTTAGTTCTCAACATTTGGTAGTGGTCCCATATTCTATCAACCTACTTCAACCTAGAGGTGATTCTGGTTTCCCTCAAAGTTAGATATTCATGCCTTTCCCTTTGCTTCCATTGGAGTAAGCTCTGGGGTTCGTGGCTTCTACCTCATATTGTCAAAGATGTTACTAACCAAGTCCATTAACCTGTATCCTTCTGACCTGCACTCGGGCCTATCTCATTCATATGATCTTTTTGTTCTTCGATATGACAAGCTAGGGTAGTAACCATTATCCCGCAGGTATGCCTTACCGTCATTAGCACACTGTGTTGAAATCAACATATTTCTGACTTGAACCTTACCATTGCTGGGGGTTTGTTGCTGATGGAACCTCTAACACACACTTAAGTGTTGCAGGCAATCTTTCTCGCCCTCTTGGTTTACTACCATGAGGGTCTACACAACTTTGTGAACATTAAGGGTCTTAACCACTTTCTAATCCCTTTTTGAAGTGAACAATTCGAGCCCTTTGATCGTGGGCAAAATAGCATGCCCGAGTGATACTTTATAACTTAGTTTTGCCATGTTTATCTATTTATTTATATACATTTTCATGTGATTTTATATAAATGTGAATACATGTACTAACCAACATGATTAGTCTTTGTTTTTTAGGTTTTAATGAACTTGAGGAACTAATTCATAAGTTGGTGAAGTAGAGGAATGGAGTCCGGAGCAAATTGCGAAAGTCGGCAAAGAGCATGCCATGGCAAGGCTGGCCATGCCAGGCAGCGTGCCACGCCCAGCACCGTGCCACGCCCATGCCAGGCACGCGAGAAGAGGCAGCCGGCAGGCAGGCTCCAGCGCACCAACGCTGTGCCACGCCAGGGGAGATGCACGCCAGCAGCATGCCAACGCGCTGTATGAGCAGCGTGTCACACCGGCAGCGCGGTGACACTAGGAAGTTTTGGCATCCGAAGGCAATTTCCAGAGAGCATCCGCATTACCTCCGTGTCATGGAGGCAATGCTCCGCAATAAACTCTGTGACAGGGAGCCATTCCACGACAGGCTAAATTGTGCACGTTTCTCATTTACTATAAATAGGTCCCTTAGCTCCTAAAACATTTGGTCACGATTTTATTCTGGAAAACCACCTAGGAGTGAAGGGAGAAGTGGGAGAACTCATCTAGGGTTTGGCAAATTCCCTTCTCATCTTCCAATTCTTGTAAGTGTGTTAATTTAGTTGTAGTTTCTTGTAGTTTTACAAACATGAATGGCTAGAACCCTTCCTCTAGGGTTGAATCCATGAATTATGATTGTGTTTTTATGAATTTGTGTGGAATTAAGTTATTGATTGTTGTTTTGTCTTGCATTCTGGATTATTGGTTGTTTTTATGATTGATCACCATCAAAACATACACGTTAACTTGGGTATTTTCATGAGAAAGCATTTACCTAGGTCAGAACATGAGAATGAGAGGAGCATGATTATATCTCACGATATAATTTGTGTTAGGATAGAAATATACCTAATGCCTTACTTGGTTGATAAAACGGGATTATTTAAAGACCGACTTAGGTTTATCACATCACCACTCAAAGAAGTAGTTGTGTGGCTAAGTTGAGTTAAATGATTAGGTGCACGCGAGTCCCTACTCATTTCCACGTAAACCACATCCACGTAATTAATTGCCCACGAACTAGAAGTAGCATCCTCGCTCACAATGATGGAGTGAGGCTAGTTTGTCGTGTTTAGAGGCTCGAAAGACCCTGAGCATGCAATTCTGATTATGTGAGACAACAATTGATAGTTTCATACTTAACCCATTGCAATTCGTAATAGCGCATGATTATCTGGTTTTAACTCTATGTTGCTCCTGGAGTGAATTCAGAATATGTCGCTGACCAAAAATTAGACTTAATTAAACCTCCCTCGAAAACTTCTCTAATCAACACTTGCGGTATTTAATATCACACTCGAACTAGATAGTTAGAGGAACGGGTCCATTCCCTATGGGTTCGACATTCCGGTTCTTTAAAAGAGCCACTATATTAGTTGCACGGCCCATACACTTGCGGGAATCGCGAACAAGTTTTTGGCGCCGTTGCCGGGGACTAGGTGAAGTTTTCATAATTTATCTGTTCTTGTGTGATTTTTAAATTTCCTTAAGTGTTGAGAAACTTGGTCTTAGTCTGATCATTTGCAGGTGATAGGTTGCCCTGCCGAGTTGGCTAAAAATAGGGATCTTGTGGAACCGTTGCTTGAACCTGAACATCAAATCCATTTTCGAAGGAGAGTAGCTTTAGAGAAAAAGCTGAAGAGACTTCAAGAAAAGGTACAACAACAACCACCCGTGGGACAAGCACAAGTGTCATCGGAAGCAATGGCAGCTAGACCAGTTCGCGAAGTGGCAATCCCACAAGCGACTAAGGTGAACTGTAGTATCTAGAAATCGGAGCCTGGAGGGAACTTTGAGCTTAAACAGAACATGGTGCAGCTGTTACATTCTAGTGTTCAATTCACTGGAATGGCACATGAGGACCCGCAGCAGCACTTATAGAACTTTCTTGAGATTAGTGACACGTTTGTCCCCACCGGCGTGTCCACAGATTATGTCCGACTGACCCTCTTCCCATTTTCATTGTTGGGAGAGGAGAAAAAGTGGCTGAAGGCTGAGCCACCAAACTCCATAACTTCGTGGGATGACTTGGCTAAGAAGTTCCTTATCAAATTCTTTCCTTCAGGCAAGACTACAAAGTTCAGAAGTGAGATATTAAGTTTCAAGCAGAGGCCTGATAAGAATTTATATCTGGCTTGGGAAAGATTCAAGTCATTGTTGAGAGACTGTCCCCATCACCAACAATCAAATGAAGTGCTGGCTCATACCTTTGTAGAAAGTCTAGACCCACATACAAAAATATTATTAGACTCTGCATCGGGTGGGCAAGCCTTGGAGAAGACGTATGATGAGTTGTACAGAATTGCTCAGGGAAATCCAGAGTGGAACAGCGAGTCATCGAGAGGGGCAGGAAAGAGATCGGGGTTGATAGAGGTTGATGGAATGAATGCCTTGGCAGCACAGTTAGCTTCGTTCCAGCATCAGATGATGACTCAGTTCAATAAACTGAGTATGAACCAACACCAGGGCCAGGTTAACACATTTCAGCAAGCTCCGAGTTAGTGCAAAATTTGTGGTAATACTAGGCACAATACAGAATCTTGTGGAGCCAATCTGGAATCAGTCAATTTTGTTGGAAATGTGCATAGGAACAATTGAAATTTTGGGAACAACTCCAACAGAAATAGGCAGGGCCACCCGAATTTTTCTTGGGGTGGAAACCAAAAGCCGAGTTATATGCACCCTCAACAACAATAGTATCAGTAGGATAGGAAGAATGATGGGAAATTGAGCAGCAGCATTGAGGAAACATTGCAGAAAATCATGGAGACCCAGACTCAGTTAGTGGAAAATTAGGCGAGGATGGCAACAGACTTAAAGAATCAGCAAATGGCCACCCGCAATCTTGAAATCCAAGTGGGTCGATAGCATCTGCTCAAAACATGAGATCACAGGGGGGATTACCAAGCGACACAGATCCTAATCCCCGTCAGGTCAATGCCATCATTCTGAGAAGCGACAAGCAACTAGCCGATGCAGTGCCAAAAGAGCTGAGAAAGGAGGTGAAGCCGGAGTTGGTTAGACCAAGACCATCCAGCAACACGGGAGATAAGCAGAGTGCTGGGCAACAACATGCAAAATCTTCATTGCAGCCAGCACAAAGACCACCACCACCATTCCCTCAGAAATTCAGAAAGAGCAAGGAGGAGGAATGCTTCAAAAAGTTCTTTGAGAGTTTCAAAGAACTTCACATAAATTTGCCTCTTATTGATGTTTTGCAGGGAATGCCCAAGTATGCTAAATACTTGAAGGACGTGATGGCGAATAGAGTTAGGTTGGTGGATGTCCAGACTGTAGCACTAACTGAGGAGTGCAGTCACAGGGTATTGAGCAAGATTCCAAAGAAGCTCGAAGACCTAGGGAGTTCTACCCTCCCCATACAAATAGGTAAAGCTGAGGTGCTACGATCTTTGTGTGATTTAGGGGCAGCAGTTAACCTAATGCCCCTATCCTTATTTAACACCCTGGGGTTGAGAAAACCGAGGCCAACGAGGTTGATGCTGCAGCTGGCTGATAAGTCACAAGTGACACCTGATGGAATAATAGAGTACCTTCTCATCAAAGTAGGTAAGTTTATTATACCTGCTGAATTTATTGTCTTAAATTTTCAGGTTGATGACCAGGTACCCCTAATCTTGGGACGGCCATTCTTTGCCACCGGAGGAGCGGTGATTGATTTGAGAGCAGGGACCCTTAAAATGAGGGTTGATGATGAAGAAGAGCTCTTCCGCGTTTACCAAGAAATGAACCCATCCGCACACTACAGAAACCTTTGTCAGGTTAGTGTGTTGTCACAGGATGAGTGTGGGGTGGAGGATTCCAAAGGTACATGGCCAAAGGCAATGACAAGTGTTCAGCCCGAGTCTGATAAAGGGCTTCAGATTGTAAAGAATTTGGAGGAAGAGAGGAACAGAGTGGAGGCTGTTTCCTCTAAAAATCAAAAGAAAAGGAGATGGTTCTCGAATGGGAGCCCAGGTATGAGGATGGCCTGAAAAGGACAGTCCACGTCGTGCCGCGACGTAAAATAAGGCGCTACTTGGGAGGCAACCCAAGGGTACCACATGTACCAATTTAATATCTTGTATTTGAGTTGATTTTCGTTTATGTTCATTATGTTTGTGTCTTTGGTGGAAAGTTAAGCACAGATGGAGGGAAATCTGAGTACCCGAGAAGGAGGAAGCTAAAAAGCATGGAATAGAAGAAGTGTGCGGTCAAACATCCACCTATGAAAACTTGAAGAAAAGCATGCTTTTAGCTTGGCATAAAGGCTCAGGGAGTATTTCTCATCCTGTTAATTTTAATTTGATGCTATGAGGACATAGTAGGATTTAAGTGTGGGGTGAGGAAAATTTCAAAAAAATTTGTGCTTAACGATTTTTGGTGAATGTAATGCTTGTGCGAAATATGTGAAAAATATATATGAAAAATTTTTGTGAATTTTTGTGAGTCAAGCATCACTTCATCACCCGTTGGTTTTTCTTTTTGGTTCTTTTCAGACGGGGGGTCTTTCTACTGAAAAATAAAAAATTTCTTTGTCTGTATATAATGTTTTTAGTCATAGATAGAGACTGTTTCCGACGATGGATGGATGATGATCGTCTTGAGGAAAATTAGTCAATAAGTTTTGGTTTTTGAACCCGTAGCTAATCGATGCTTTATGTTCTTGTTATGTGCTATACATGATTGTAAGATGCAAGTATGTTCAGTGTTGAAGCATGCAAGTGTATAACTTTGTGTGAGGCACTTAGGTTCTTGAATTTGACTCAATATGATTGAAGCTTAATTCTGAATTCTTGTGATTAGCTGAGTAAGAGTCTGCTGAATGTGTTTGGAATTGAGCATGTGCCATGAGTGTAAGGTTTTTGAGCATTCTGTGCGATTGTGGAATATCTAGAACTTGCCTGGTGTGTTTATAAAACAAAATGAAGGATGTGAATTGTAGGAAATGATTTAGGCATTTCTTTGAAGGAACCTAAATGTTATCCCTCATTTTACCTACCTTGAATATTTAATCCTAGTTAGCCCCATTGAGCCTTGAGCCTATTCTTTGATAGCTGCAACATAAGCTTAATCCTTTTTCTTTCATTAGCCTTGAATTTGATCAAAAACTCCTAAGCGCTTAAAGGAAAAATCCGAAAGAGTAAAGGAGTGAGAAGAATTGAAAAGAAGGAAAATTGGCAGTTGTAAAAGTTGAGAAAGGTCAAGGGTGCACTTGTTTGAATATGGTTGAGTATTAGTAGGGAGTAAGAAAATAAATTAATGAAAAGTTACTTATAGAACTCCTTAGTAATAAGCCAAGAGTGCCTAAAGAAATAGGGAAACAAAAGGGAAAAAGAAAGCTGAACGGAGAAAAAGGTGAAGTAAGAGAAGGGAAGTTTGTAATGAGGGCGTGATGTATTGAAAGCGCTTAGGGAAGATAGTCACTATTACTGGCCATAATAGTACCTACCCATCCATTAGCTACATTACAACCTAAAAAGTCCTACCTTATCTTACATTCATACATCCTTAAATTAGTGGAATAAAACACTAAGGGCAAACTTATGGGTCATTACAAGATACACATGAATTCTTTGTGAGAGTGAGCGTAATTCTATTCATATACCCACACATGTTGTGATTTACAATTTTTTTTTTGCGTGTGAAAATGGGTAACTCTCTTGCCATGAGGGCATGTGTTGAATGAAGGATATAATTCATGTTGGATTTCTTGATCAGTTGGATTTTTTTTTTGCGTGTGAAAATGGGTAACTCTTTGTGAGAGGCATGAGTTTGCTAAAATTGAGAGTCAATTCTTGAGGCTAGGAAGTCGTGGCAGGGTTGTATTACATTTCAATGTTCAAATCGTGCATGCTCTATTTGTAACTTGTTATCTTAAATAATCAGTACAACCGTGTCTTGAATTCTCTTGCTAAATTAGCTATGGGTGAGTCTCCGTAGGCATGAGATGTAAAAGGTTTGTTCGAGGAGGAACAAGGCTTTAAGTGTGGGGTAGGTGATCGTGGGCAAAATAGCATGCCCAAGTCATACTTTATAACTTAGTTTTGCCTTGTTTATCTATTTATTTATATACATTTTCATGTGATTTTATATATATGTGAATACACATACTAACCAACAGGATTAGTCTTTGTTTTGTAGGTTTTAATGAATTTGAGGAACTAATTCATAAGTTGGTGAAGTAGAGGAATGGAGTCGGGAGAAAATTGCGAATGTCGGGAAAGAGCATGCCATGGCAAGGCTGGCCGTGTGCCACACCCATGCTAGGCACGCAAGAAGAGGCAGCAGGCAAGCAGGCTCCAATACGCCAGCGCCGTGCCACGCCAGGGGAGATGCGCGCCAGCAGCATGCCAACGCGCTGCATGAACAGCGTTTCATGCTGGCAGCGTGGTGACACTCGACAATTTTGGCATCCGGAGGCAATTTCAAGAGAGCCTCCGCATTACCTCCGTGTCATGGAGGCAATACTCCGCGATACACTGTGTGACATGGAGCCATTCCACGACAGGATAAATTGTGCACGTTTCTCATTTACTATAAATAGGTCCCTTAGCGCCTAAAAACATTTGGTCACGATTTTATTCTAGAAAACCACCTAGGAGTGAAGGGAGAAGTGGGAGAACTCATCTAGGGTTTGGCAAATTCCCTTCTCATCTACAAATTCTTGTAAGTATAATAATTTAGTTGTAGTTTCTTGTAGTTTTACGAACATGAATGGCTAGAACCCTTCCTCTAGGGTTGAAGCCATGAATTATGATTGTGTTTTTATGAATTTGTGTGGAATTAAGTTATTGATTGTTGTTTTGTCTTGCATTCTGGGTTATTGGTTGTTTTTATGATTGATCACTATGAAAACATACACGTTAACTTGGTTATTTTCTTGAGAAAGCATTTACCTAGGTCAGAACATGAGAATGTGAGGAGCATGATTGTATCTCACGATATAATTTGTGTTAGGATAGAAATATACCTAATGCCTTGCTTGGTTTATAAAATGGGATTATTTAGAGACCGACTTAGGTTTATCATATCACCACTCAAAGAAGTAGTTGTGTGGCTAAGTTGAGATAAATGATTAGGTGCACGAGATTCCCTACTCATTTCCACGTAAACCACATCCACGTAATTAATTTCCCACGAACTAGAAGTATCATCCTCGCTCACAATGATGGAGTGAGGCTAGTTTGTCGTGTTTAGAGGCTCGAAAGGCCCTGAGCATGCAATTCTGATTATGTGAGACAACAATTGATAGTTTCATACTTAACCCATTGCAATTAGTAATAGCGCATGATTATCTGGTTTTAACTCTATGTTGCTCCTGGAGTGAATTTAGAATGTCGTTGACCAAAAATTATACTTAATCAAACCTCCCTCGAAAAGTTCTCTAATCAACACTTGCGGTATTTAATATCACACTCGAACTAGATAGTTAGAGGAATGGGTCCAGTCCCTGTGGGTTCGACATTCTGGTTCTTTAAAAGAGCCACTATATTAGTTGCACGACCCGTACACTTGTGGGAATCGCGAACACCCGTCTTACTCTTTATCTTGGGCAACATCACATTTCTACCTACGCTTTTTGTTGTACTTGTGCGATCCTTCATATACTTCAGGTAATTGGACACTACTTATCGTCCCTATCTAATTCTAGCTGTCTAATAAATGGACTAACTTATATGCATATATCATACTTCGGACCTCCTATTCAAGGCCGTAGGGAGAATTGGGGATGGTGCTTCCACATCTAATATCTTATGAGATTCCTAGTTGTCACGCCCCAAAACTGGGGTAGGGCGCAACTAGCACTCGATTCATGATTGATCGAGAAGCCGGCTATATGACATCTGTAACTATAACACTTAGGCCATCTTTTCCAGCTATCACAATCAACGGAAGAATAAACTGGACCCATAAGGTCTCAACAATACGGGGTAAACAATCGAAAGGCATCCAAGGAAATTAGTGTGCTAAACCAAGCAACAATAAGCTGACCAGGCCACAAACTGAGTAACACTGTACACACTAAGTCCACAAAGCGTCTAAAGAGTAAACTGACTGATGGTCAGAAAAGGGCTCCGACCTACCCATAACTGCATCTCAAAACTTAAGCATAAATAACTAAGCCCTAGCTCTAGGTAGAAAGGAGCATACCAACCATCTGTTTATCTCACGAACTACTACCCAACTGGCCATCCTGACCTCTACCTGCATCTACGACATGAACGCAGGTCCCCAAGCAAGGGGACTTCAGTATGAATGAAATGTACTGGTATGTAAGGCTAAAACTGTAACTATGAGATAACAATCCTATAATAACTAACTTAGCACATAAACATATAAAGGATAAATATAACCTTGAACTCTGCAACCTATAATTGATAACAACTTACTATAACAGAACTGAACTCAAGATAACTGAACTAGGAATAAGGAATGGTAACAACTTGGAATCCTAGAAACTGAAACCTGATAATAACACTATAATGAGATGAATATGCAATTAAGAAATGCACAAGAAAGAAACAAAACTTTAATGCCAGCGACCAGCCAACCATAAATCTATATATAAAATTCGTCCAGCCGGTGTACCACACTAGGGTAAAATAAAAATATCTCCAGCCAATGTACCACACCGGGGTAAAATAAAAAGATTTTCAGTCGGTGTACCACACCGGGGTAAAATAAAAATATCTCCAGCCGATGTACCACACCGGGGTAAAATAAAAATATCTCTAGCCGATGTACCACACGAGAGTAAAATAAGAATATCTCTGGCAGATGTACCACACGGGGGTAAAATACAAAGATCTCCAACCGGTGTACCACACCGGGATAAAAAAACAAATCTTAATCACCATCATAAATGGAGCTGACAGAGCTCATAAAAGCTATCTGAATACTGGAAACCATAAAATATGCTAATCAGTAACTATAACATGTGTAGGATCTTACCACGACCCCTAATACTACAATTATGCCATACACATATAGGTATTTCATTTTGCACTTAAATACATGCATATGCTGTGAATGAATTCTAGGGAAGTTTCTAGAACTGGAATATCATAAAGACATGTGTAGACTCACGTTCATGATTTTAAACATCTCCTAGCAATTCTAACACGAGGACCAGAGAGAAATCACTTAACTTAACATTTTCTATTAACAATCTTAGCATTCATTTCGTGCTTATACTCGTTTGACTTTCATATGAAGAATTGTGAGCATATCTCATTCATTGCACATCATATTACATCTCGAGGTAACTTATGAATAGGAAGACATAACTTGTGTATCTCAAACCTGGAGCTCTTTAATATACAAATGCTAGGCAACTGTATAGGGGCTGCCTTAAGATAAATAAAGACTTATAGTCACGATTCAGACAATGTAGGAAAAGCTCATGTGAAGCATTGAAATATATGTGGAGCTTAGAAAAGCTTAGTAGCATTATAAACAATTTAGAAACTTCCAAGAAAAATAAAATCCTTTAAAAATTGAAAAAGCTAATCCAACTCTTAGAGAAAATAATCAAAAATAATGTTTAAAAGTACAATGAAGGACTTCTCTTTAACTTGAGTCACTATCTCAAAATATTCGATTCTAATTATTTCTTAAGGAGTTAACACTTTACTGGCCTTTCATTAGTTTAACACAACTGAAGATAAAAAACTTTTTTTATAACTCTTTTGCTAAATGTCTTTAGAACGTGGTAAATCTTGCTAGCTATTTGCCTAATCCATTAACAATCATAACACTTATCATCAAATTTAACAACCTTTAGCTCTACTTTTCATATTCATCTTAAATTCTTTTCCAAACAGGATTCGTCATTCCCTACCTAATTATTTACTCTCGTGTTCACTATTCCAACAATTGTTGTACGCACTTACCTTCTTACCTAATTGCCAACCTTGTCTCTTAAACTCGTCTTGCTCATATTTTAACGTCTCTCAAAGGTTCTTGAAATCAACTAAGGATAGAAGGCATATACCTCACATATTACCTTAAAAGGTCTAACATTTACTCTTATTTCTCCTTTGCTACTAACTCCTCAACTTTTACACTTAGGTTAATTTCCTTACACATCTACAACTTTCAAAGAACATGCGACGTGTCTACTTAAATCCTGCAATTCTTAGGAGGTCTAGATAACTCAAGAGCTCTAATAAACATATAGTGACTTTCTAAAGGCAATCCTTGCAGCTTTAGCACGTAATTTGAATGTAAGCATAACCATATATATATATTATGATTTTCGTCTAACATATTAACATCAAGATATTGTGCATAACCTGCCAATAAAGAAGGTCCCATAGAAATATCACTAGTTTACCCATTCGGGTTCTATCTTCCAAGTTTAACGTATCGGCGAATTAAGAAACGTATTAATTAGTCTCTTAGCTTAAGGGAGAGGGATCGAGGAAGCTTCTCATGGCCCTAGGCACCTTAAAACATGAATATAAGAGGGTAGGTAACTGTTGTAGGGAAATTCCATTTTGTTACACTCGTTAACCCTTATTGAGTTAAAACCGGTTTCAACTATTAGGTTTTCCCGCGTGTTGTCGTCTTGCCATGTTTACCAATCTCCTTATCAACCATAATGTGATACAACTTTGAAACCACATAAAAATAATGTAATGTAAAGGACCAGCTCATAGTTCCCACGAGGGGACTTCAGAATCAATTTACATCTATGACCACAATCGAATGCAATTGCCCTCCGTTTTACATTCATGTGTTCCAACTCTTTAGAAAATACACAACTTAATACCAAGTAGTTCTAACAACTGGGAAGAACAATAATATTCTACTACAGAATCTCAAGTACAACGGAATGCCAGATTAATCCTTGGCGTATTTGGGCTTGAAAATCAAGAGACAGAGTGCCTTACATACCTTTTTTTTCCGGCGAGCTTTCTTATGTCATTTCTTTCTTTCAACAACCATAACTTTAGCCCCCTAAATTACTTGATTTTATCACCAAGTGATAAGGCTGTTTCAATCCAATTTATCCAACCAAAATGTTAAATCAATAGGCAGTCACAACACAAACAAATAAGGCAATACTTAGCATTTCTTATTTCAACTTGTTTTTACAACATTGGGGGGAAATAGAGGTAGGAAATTACCTCACTTTTATGATGAAAAACTCCCACAAATATATAGTATATTCTCAGTAAATCACAGCTATTCCAACCTTCAAAAACGAGCAGAACTTCAACAACAACGGCAGCCCAACATAACCTCCAACTTCTATCTTTAGCTAGGATTTTTAAGCAAGTTAAGCAATTAGAAACACTTACCGTTGGCATGAGAATATTGTTGGATATAATAGGAGTATTTTCCTCCAAGTGACTTCACAATAACGCAGAAATCTTGCTTTCAAAAACGCAGCAAAATAACAGCACAACAACTACAACAAGTCAATATATAAACCATAACTTTCTTCTAGTTTTCCTTCAAAAATTCATACACTTATTCGAGATTTCAAAAGAGGGAAGTGACTTACTATTTCTTATGAACAATTCCTACTAAGATGGAGTATTAAATTAGCTCAAAATAGTCCCAAACACACAGCAATAACACTGCCAAAACAAAGCTACAAGGCAGCAAAAACTTCACCGCAATGTTGCCTTCACTTCCATCAACGTTTTCTTTAGTTTTGATGGTGTTTTCTTGAAGGATTTCCTCTTGGTTTCTAAGGCTTTTCTATTGGAAAAGAGAGAGGATTTCAGAGGGTAAGCAAGCACCTCAAACCTGTAAACTTTGAAAATGATTTCATAACAAAAAACTTAAAATATAAAGATGTTTGGGCGGTGGTCGTTTTTAGGGCGGTGGCCATGTCACTGCCCGATAATGCTACCGTAAAACGCCTATAACTTTTTTTTCCGAACTTTGATTGATGAAAACTTTGACGTTCTGAAAATTAGGCTCAAAGACCTTTAATTTGATAGGTCGTGGGGCTTCTAATTCATTATATACCAGGAGAGATAGTTATTTAAAATTGACCCTTACTTATGAACTTCACATACTCTTCAGTTTTCCGTTTGTACACATTTCCCTTGTCATCTATGGCAAATATACAACCCGTACTTCTCTTAACATAGAATACAAACATCAAATAATTACAAAAAAAATTCAGGGTGTAACACTGGTATCCTGGGAGGATGCTGGGGAAATTGTAAGACACCCACTTTTGTCTCTAGGCTAATTGTCCCCCTAACTGTAGCACATCACAGATACCCTTTCCCGCTGTTGTAATTATCTTGCGACTGGATGAAGTTTGTCTCATATCGAACATCATTCTAGACAGACATACCAATGAAAGCTTAGGGACTCAACCCTATACAACTTTGCTCTATAGCACGATCTAAGAAGAAGGAAGGGTAACCATGCTATCATGTCTTGTAGCCTCCTTCTTATAGAATGCGGTGCACAACACATTTATAAGGAAGACTCTACTAGACACGGCTTGTAGAGTTTCTAGGATATGAACTGCTCTGATACCAAGTTTTCCACGCCCTAACTTGGGAGGCATGATTGGAACCTAGTTGCACACCGGAATCTGACTGACCTGGCTAGCTTATGCACGTCTAGTGCCTGCCCGTGACATAATTCCAAAAAACGATGAGCTATATCTTGACTGAAAACGTAGCCTCCCGCCGACAAGGCCGTATAGCCACCTGGAAAAGAAAACAGCTAACCAAAAACAGGTAATAGCAGGGAGTCCTATGCGGGCCGAAAAAACCACCATGATGTCTAATTCTAACTGAAATGAAGGAAAGCTACTACACTAGGCCCCTCACAGCCAACATAAGAAACATGAATAAGTTAGGGCCCACACGGCCAACAACAACTAACCAACTGACACTTGTAGTCTGCAAGCCTCTAAGAATATAAATAGTGTTTGGGACAGGACCCCAGCATACCCAAAATGCTGTACAACTGAAATACTGAAATCTTTACAACTCGACAACTCTGAATGAAAGGAGCTGGCCCAACTGCGGATTCAGAACAGCTGCTACTGAAGACCCTGAACTCTATCCGTCTAAACCTGCAGGAAAGTAATGCAGCGCCCCAAGAAGGGCGTCAGTACAATATGTACCGAATATGTAAGGTAGTAAATAAGCTGAATGAAAGTTGTAAAAGACTGAAAGTAAGTAGAAGGAAGGAGCAGAAGGTAACCTGGAAGCTTGCTTATTCATAACCTGCATCTAATTAAACACTACACTTATATAGGCTTGGATGATACAATCATATATTTATAAGCTATAGCTAGTATATAAATATGCAAACAAGAATCTAACTTGGCCCCCAAAAGCCTGGAAGGTACAACCAGCACAGAATAACCCCCAGAAGCCCTGGCGAGTACACTTCAATATAAATACCCCTAACCAGGTTTCTATGACTCTACTGGTGCCATACCGAACCTACCAGTCCCCTTGGTCTGAAACTGAGCCCACTCAACCCCTGATCTGTAGCTATGTCTGAGTCCGTGAACTCCTGATATCTACTCCCCTGGCACCAGGCTCAACAGGGGGCGTAGTGCCGATACGACTATAATAGTCCAGCCATAGAATGGACTGTATGAGGACCTAGGACCTCCTCTTCATCCCTCGTGGACGGTATACCGCTCCTTGGAGTGACGTCATCTCACCCTTGGCGGGTATCGACACAGCTAGTAACCCTGGGGTGGTCATGGAAGGCTCCTAAGTAAGGGAAATCCCAACCAAGGTACTGTACTAAAATCTCAATCTAGCTACTCAGTAGGCGTAACTGGCCTTCTGCACCTAACACTACTGCTGCTCGCCCCTAGGATAGTCTGTACGGCTTCTAGTAGGCACACCGTGCACCTATATCTGATCAGAGGATCCTGGTAGCGATCATGTCTCTAATGGTCTAGACTGTATAGGGCGAGATATAAAGTGGCCTAACAATACTCTTAATTTCCTACTTGGACAACTATAACTCATACACAACTGTGGGGTCGTGGATGACTAGTTACTTGGTCCCTCTGCTTTGAATCACTGTAGGTTTGTTACTAACTAAACATACTTTTGGGCGGTCGACCCCTAATCCTCCACAGGCAGCTTACTGACATTCTTAGCCTGAGGGAAGTGTTGTACTAACACGGTGCTGGTCCTTTAGACCCTATCTTAGTCTGGTCCAATCTTATATGAACTTTTTGGGCAATTACTAACCTTAAAGACAAGTCTACATATACTTAGCTGCTCATGGCAATCTGTATCTCAATATCTTCTAAGAACAGGCTGGGTGCTGGCCTTGTCTCTATCTGCTTATAAGTTCCCTTTCCTTAGGGTACCCATGAGTCTATTTTACCTGGATGACTAGATTGGTTTCCTTGGTGATCTGTAGTATGAATGCTAAGTCAACTTGGACTGACAATTACTAGTAATAGCCAACTAGATGACAGGCTTTCACTCAGTTCACTAGACAACCCTAAGTTGCTGACTCTAAAGTATGGCCTTCCTATCTGAATTTATGTCTCTAGGGCGTTAAGGTACGCCAATGGCCTCTGGGCGTGCTTTCGTAACAATACAGGCGCAGAACTAGTAGTTAAACCACCTAGCAGCGCCTATGTTATTTAACTTATTAGCTCAGCCCCGATACTATTAACGAGCTTCTAAGGTCTAATGCTTATAACGCGCATCACACTCAATATGCTCCTTCTCGATGATGGATACTGCGATATAATCTATATACATTTTAGCAGCTAACCACAACATACATACATTCATAGTCTACAGAAACAGCTGACCACAACAATTCTATTCACAGTCTACTAATAGCAGTTAGTCGTAACACGTATATGTATAGACTCGTTATCTACTAGCATCAGCTAATTACTTTATACAGAATCATGGTCTTGATTTAGAGGCATACGCCATGTCACTTTATGGCGAGAATAACTTACCGAAGGGATAAGCCTTACATACCTCGATTGTCATTTTCCCGGATAACAGACGAGTTTCAACTTGGATTCATAAGCTCTTTCTCGCTGTAACGGTTATACTGAAAGAATGAGATGAATTTCAATACCAATTTCAGCTTGAAAATGATAACGTTTAATACTAATAGCAATTATAATTCAACTATGTAAAATACGGCCAGAAATCTATAATTTCCCGAGGGTTCAAAAGCGAGAAATGCTTATTGAAGCCTGTGATCATATAGAAATTAGTTTGGAGCAATTCTGAAACTTTTTCTCGGTGGGGTTATGATTTTTCGAGCGAATATGAAGAAAATAACTCCATAGTAATGCTCCTTGCGGGCTTAGAACTCAATAGAAAAAGTTAATTTGAATTTGGATGAAGTTTGGTAGCGTAATCGGATGAAAAATAATTGATTTTACGTTCTCCTTTCTCTCTAGTCGTGGTTCATTTTTTCTGGAAAAGATTAAATGAAATAGGGGAACATATATATACACTTTAGGGTGGTGGCTGTGATGTGCCTCGCGTTGTTCAATACACCACAAGGGCCTCCCTCGTTGCGCCTCCCATTGAGGCAGCAAGCCTGACACGCTACACTTGTCAGTGCATTGTTGGTTAGAGCATCGTGCTGGCCCTATACGCATTGGTCCTGTCTGAACCTTCTTCCAAGGTTTTTCCCACATGCAACAAGTTTTTCTTACTCACTAGAACATATACTTACGCCTACTAAACATCAATATTTAACGGGGTGTAACAAAGTGTGCTTGCCTGGGCTTATGGGGGCCCGGGTGGGTTATTCTATTCTGGTTGTACCTTCTGATCTTATGGGGGCCAGGTGAGGTTCTTGTTGTACTAATTATTGTTAGTTATGCAGCAGGTTATAAGCTATTCAGGTTATTTCTCTCTATCTATTTGAATTGTTTCAGTTTCATTATCAGTATTACTCCGTCATTTTCATTTACTGCCTTACATATTCAGTATATGTTGTACTGATGCCCATCTTTGGAGAGGTGCACTACTTACGTGCAGGTACGATTAGACACAGTTCAGGACCTCCCTAGTGATTAGTTGAATCAACATTCTATTCAGCTCCTCTTGCCCTGGAGTTGTTAGTTAGAAGATTTGTTCTTTTGTTGTATAGTTTATATGTCGGTCGGGACCCTGTCACGACCATTATTCCACTCTTAAAGTCTTGCAGGCTACAGATTCTCAGTTATTAGTTTTTTTGTTGGCCGTGTGGGGCCAATGTGTGTTTTATTTTGCTCGATGGCCATGTAGGGCCTAATTTTGCCATTTCTTAGAAGCCATGTTGGCTATAGTGTAGTTCTGGCTACCTGTTTTCATTCTGCTATAACTAGACAACATGATGGTCTTGTCAGCCTGCATAGGATCCCCTTTACTGCATGTTGTTGATCAGCAGTTTTCTTTTTACAAGTAGCTATGCGGCCTTGTCAGCCGGAGGCTGTGTTTACATCCGAGATATAGCTCGTCGTTTTCTTGATTTGAAGAGTAGGTGTGCACCAGAAGTGCATAAGCCTAGTCAGGTCAATTCATATCCAAGTATGGCACTAGGTGCCAATCATGCCTCCCAAGGTGGGGCGTGACAATTTTGATTGGTTAAATAAGAGTATAATTAATATTACTTTTTTTTATTCTTCATAGGCTTATTGAATTATATGATTCCATCATTTTTTTATTCCCACCATGTCCACACAGTCTATTCTATATTTCGGTAAAATCAAAGATCAAATGCCAACATGATGCTTAGTATTTCTCTAGGTTTGTTAAAGTTCTGTGGACAGTATTTGACTTTTTTGATATATCAAAAGTAATAAATTAATAAAAAAATTATTATTTAATTTTTCACTCTTCATGTTAGTCATGTTGAATAAAATTGAAAGAAAGAGAAGAAGAGATACATGGAACACAAAAAGGAGAAGATAATGATTCAAATCTATATCATCAAAATAAAGCTGCCCATATGTAGGCTGGAAACGTAACAAGGAAATCAAAATATACAGTAATCTACTTCAAAAATAATTGCTAGTTATTCTCTCCTACATGTTAGGAGTTACCTACCTAAGGAATAGGTAAAACAATCTAAAGACTAGGTAAAACAAACTTCGTAAAATAAAATTCAAGTATAGTAAAAAGCTGCTAACTAACCCTCTCCTAAACTGAAGTTTCTAACATAGTTTACAATGCTTCAACTTCTTCAAATGAATAGATACCAACTATTCTTTTGAACTTCAGAAAAAATTTCTTCTTCAAAGTCTTACTGAAGATATTTGCTACTTGGTCTTGACTCTTGCGGTAATTCAATTTAATTACACCATCATTTGTAAGGTCTTAAGAAATGATACCTTATATCGATGTGCTTGCTTCTCCCGTGAAACACTGGATGTTTGGACAATTTGATGGTTGAACTATTGTTGCAATATATGGGAGTAACATCAATTTTCCTGTAGTGAAACTTCCTACTAGTTTCTTGTAGTACATTCCATATACCACTTAGCATTTTGGATCCTTATTTTTACTTCAAGTTAGGATCAACTAGTGTATAAACCATATTGCACTTCTCCATCTGAAACTTGAGCAACATATCTTGTGCATACTTCTTTTGAGGAACAAAGAACCCATGATTAGACTAGACAACCACTAATATGAGGTAGTAATGCATTCTTCATGGATCAGTCATATCAAACTTCATCATCATGGACTCATTAAATTATTTAAACATAGCCTCACTATTTCTAGTAGAAGTTTAATTCATCAACATATAGACAAACAGTGAGAATATTACCTTTATTATAGCTGATGTCAAGAGTATGCTCATATGGACATCTCTGAAAACTTCCTCCATGAATAAGCATCTGTGCGACTGTACCAATCTCTTGACGCTTGTTTCAATATATATAACAACAATTCGCGCTATAAAGTAGGATGAGGCATTCAGTTAGGATTGTTCACATATTTTCATCTACTCCTAGTTTCTAGGAGTTAGCTTAGCACAATCTATTTTGCTTTCTTTGTATATAAACTCAACTTGAGGTTCTTTAATTATAAACTATTTGTCATGACTTGAATATAGGCCCGGATCTAGACATGAAATCTGGAATCATAACTGGCTCTAAGTCAACCCATGACATGAATATGATAACTAAAAATCAAAATAATCAAAGCGGATAACTGAATTATGATATAGCGGAAGTTTTAACATAAATCAAACATGCAAAATCAACAATGACAAGCTGATTTTCTACACATTTTCCGAATAGCCTCTAACATAACTAATGAGCTGATGAGACAGCTTCCCTAACTAGCGCACTAAAAGTCTGAAAATTGAAAGTACACAACTCAACAAGCTAACGGTCCTCGAAGGAAGAGGACTCAGCAATGAGAGAATTGGAGTAAGTTGCGGGAACTGGCTAACGGTGAAGCTGGGTCTGAACGTCTGAACCTATGTCATGAAACGGTACAACATAGAGTATGTGGTCAGTACATGGAATGCACTGAGCATGCGAGGTAAGTAAAATAGGTTGAGTAACTGTAACCAAAAACATGCGTAATAACAAAATCCATAACATCATGAGAGTAAGGACTATATGTTGATATCTAAAACCATGAATAGCCATAAACTGATCCTCATATCTGGATCACATAACCTCAAAGATGAAAATAAATACATATGGCTTGCCATATCTGAAATCATAGGCAAAAGCTCATAAACTGATCCTTGGATCAAACCTGCTAAAAACATGATATAATATCTTATAGTATATGCATTACTGAAATCATGAGCAATAATAGGAGAATCGTCTTAATCGACAACCACCATGTATGAGTCAATGATGATCCCACGTCTTGCCCATGTGGAGGAGGGCCATCCTATGCCTTGCCAGAGTGAAGGATTAAGTAAGGTATGATATCATAGTGTGCCATTGGGCCCGAGAAATTCTCTCTTTAGAGGCCCCAAAGTATACCTACGTTGGCGCGTAGTTTATGAGACTGGGCAACCTTTGAACTCCTAGCCTACTCAATGCTAGACACTACTCCTAAAGCATATATAATGATCATATAATAATATATCTAAACATAACTTAAATCTTAATATATGGGGAGTTTTGATTTGAAAACTTGAGATAACTGAACTTATTAGCCTTGGCTAAATCACGAAATCATGCTTAACTAGAGTAGGCTTGCCCAAATCTTAACATAATGCCTGCATGAATTAGACATCATAAGTAAAATCATAAATACATACATGGGTGATTTGTAAGCATCCGTACATGCAAGATATTTCATCATACTTGAAACAATCAATCATAACCTACACTCTTTCATAAACTTACATAATTGGGAAATATCTTCTAAAACTTGAACTCATGAATTTATAGTAAAAACATGCATAAAAGCTTCCCATTAATCATCAAACATAATTTAAAACACATGGGAAATCATCCCATAAATAATTTATAAGAAGTCTATGAAATTAGATTGAAATCACTTTTAAATCATGATTTTAATTGAGACTTGCTTTATGAAATTGCGAAGAATTATGAGCATGAGGGTGGAAGTAATCCTCACTCATGGCCTTACATACCTAGAAGAATCAAATCTACACTTTCCCTAGAAAGCCAAAATGAATTTGAAGGAAAATTGGGAAATCTAGGCTTGATCTTCAATGGAGGGGTTTTGGCTTGCATGCATGTGAGAGGAATGGTTAGAATAGGCATAACCCCTCTTAAAACCCTCCTAACAGAGATTAAAATGACGTAGTTAAGGGATTAGAATTTACGAAAACACCCTTACTAAATTTGCAGAAAAAGTGACATTGACAGTCACCACGACGGACTTGACAAGTCGTTGGGTCTACTAATGACTCATGGTCCTCTCTCATCATCTTCACTGGAAAAATCCTCATTTAATGAACTTCCTCACCCCAAAGGTCACTTGATGAGTCGTTAGGTAAACAATGACTCATTGCTTCCTTTCGTCCTGATCATTGGGAATCCTGACAACGAGCCACTTGATGAGTGGTGAAGTGGCACCATGACTCGTTCCTTATCCCGTCAGATCTCCTGGTCAACAACTTTCTTTGTGCACTTAACGACCATACTAACGGCTCGTTGAGTCACATGATGAGTCATTCCTTGACCTGTCACCATTGGTAAAGCTCCTTCGAAACTAGGCTCCTCCTAACAAGTCATTTAATGACCCGTTAGGTCATACCACGAGTCACTGGACGACTCATTCTATGACTTGGTGCAGGTTTTCCTACTCTCTCTGATTCAACCCTTGAGTCTGATTTTAGGGACCTCTGGGACCTTACAATATCTTTCCCTTGGGAACATTCGTCTTCAAATGTGGGTAAACATATTGACTAGCTTGAGAAAAGAACTGCAACCCCAAATACTAAATATCTAGAGCTCAAAACTGACAGAGTGCTTAACTCCAAACTGATATACATGACTGAACTGAATTCATGAATCACACCCACATGAACTAACATAAAGGAAACTGGTACCTCATGCGGGGATTGAGTCAGAAGGGAATAAATGCGGGTATCTAACCATCATATCTGCTTCGGCCCCCCACGTAGCTCCTAAAACAAGCTGATTCCTCCTCAAGACTTTCACCAAAGGTACTTCTTTGTTCTTGAACATCCGAAGCTGATGATCAAAGATCTCAACCGGTACCTCCTCATAGCTAAGGTTATCCTTCATACCTATACTCTCCACCAAAAGAACCAAAGTCAGATCACTAATGCACTTCTTCAACAATGATACATGGAAAACTAGATGTACCAAAACCAGCTCTACTGGTAACTCCAACTCATAGGCTACCTTGCCAACACGTCTCATAATCCTAGAGGGACCAAAATATTGGGGGCTAAGTTTCCTATTCTTTCTGAAACTCATCACCCCTTTCATGGGAGACACCTTCAAAACCACTAAATCATCAACTTCGAACTCGAGTTCTCTCCTCCTCACATCAGCGTAGAACTTTTGACGACTCTGAGCTATTTTTAGCCTTTACCTTATAAGCTAAACTTCTCCATAGCTTCATGAACTAAATATGGCCTTATCAATGTACCCTCACCTGTCTCAAACCAACCAATAGGTGATCTACGCCTCCGCCCATAAAGAGCCTCAAACGGAGCCATCTGAATGCTGGAGTGGTAGCCATTATTGTAAGTAAACTCAAAAAGAGGTAAATAATCATCCCAACTATCTTTGAAGTCAATCACACATGCTCTCAACATATCCTTGAGAGCCTGAATGATCCGTTCAGTTTGACTATCTGTCTGCGGGTGAAAAGTTGTGCTAAGTTTGACCTGAGTACCAAGTCCTTTTTAAAACTATCTCCATAACTGTAAGGTAAACTGAGTATCTCTATCTGAAATAATGGATAAAGGCACTCCATGCAACCGAACTAACTCCCGAATGTACAATCTAGCATAGTCCTCTACTAAATCGGTAGTTTTGACCGGTAAAAAATGGCTGCTTTAGTCAACCTGTCTATAATCACCCAAATAGAGTCATACGGATGATATGTACGAGGTAAACCTGTGATAAAGTCCATATTGATTTCCTCCCACTTCCAAGTAGGGATACTGATGTCTTGTAGCACTCCTCTTTGTCTTTTATGCTCCACTTTCACTTGTTGACAATTTGGACACTTAGCCACAAACTCCGCTATATCGTTCTTCATGCCATTCCACTAGTAGACTTTCCGAAGATCACAGTACATCTTGGTGGTACCTGGGTGGATAGAATACCGTGAACCATGAGCCTGATGAAACATCCTCTCTCTCAAATTATCAACATCTAGAATATATAAACAACCCCGATACCGAAATACACCATCTCTCCCTTGGGAGAATACCTTTACCTTCTGCTTCTAAACCGCTTCCTTTAACTTAACCAAAATAGGATCCTCATCATGCGTATCTTTGACCTCAGTCACCAAGGAATATTCAAAAACATTCTTAATAATGACACCATCATTCATCGAATCAACAAGACTCACCCCTAATCACGCAAAATGATGCACATCCTTCACCTACTCTTTTCTTTCAACTTCCACATGATAAACACTCTCTAAGGACAGTCTATTAAGGGCATCGGCCACTATATTGGCCTTTCTAGGATGATCAAGGACACTCATATCATAGTCCTTGAGTAGCTCTAACCATCTCCTTTGTTGCAAATTCCAATCTTTCTGGGTGAACACATATTGTAGGCTGTTGTGGTCCATAAACACATCTACATGGACCCCATACAAATACTGCCTCCAAATCATTAATGCAAACACCATCGTTTCCAATTCTAGAACATGAGTTGGGTAACTCTTCTCATGATTCTTACGCTATCTAAAGGCATACACAATTACCTTACCATGCTACATCAACACACACCCAAGACAAACCGTAGAGGCATAAATAATACACATGAATCCATCTGTACCCTCAGGTAGGGTCACCACCGGGGCTGAAGTGAGTCTGGCCTTTAACTCTTGAAATATCTTCTCACAGGCCCCCGACCATCATTCTTCTGGGTCAGCTTAGTCAACGGTGCTGCAATGGATAAAAATACTTCAACAAACCTCCTGTAATAGATAGCTAAACCCAAGAAACTCTTGATATTCAAAGTGACTAACTGGTCTAGGCCAGTTCTTTATAGCTTCTATCTTTTGGGAGTTCACCTGTACACGCTCACTTGACACCACCTGAGCCAAAAATGCTACTGAGTCCAATCAAAACTCACACTTGCCGAATTTAGCAAATAGTTGGCGATCCTTGAGAGTCTGTAGTACAATCCTCAAATAAGCGGCATGCTCCTCCTCGTTCTGAGAGTATATGAGAATGTCATCAATGAAGACGATCACAAACATGTCCAAATATAGTTTGAACACCCTGTTCATCAAATCCATAAAAGATGCAGGACTATTCGTTAGTCCAAAAGACATAACTATAAACTCATACGACCATACCAAGTCCGAAAAGCTATCTTTGGAATGGCACTCTCCCTAACTCTGAGCTGATGATACTCAGATCTGAGTTCCATCTTTAAGAAACACTTCGCACCCTGAAGTTGGTCAAACAAGTCATCAATTATGGGGAGGGAATACTTGTTCTTGATTGTAACCTTGTTCAACTACAGATAGTCAATGCACATACGAAGAGAAACATCTTTCTTTCAAATAAAGAGAACTATGCACCCCACAGGGACTTGCTAGACCTAATGAATCCCTTATCTAGAAGATCCTTCAACTGCTCTTTCAACTCTTTAGCTAAACTGGAGTCATTGTGTGTGGAAGAATAGATATACGCTGCACATCAGGAAGAAGGTTAGTACCAAAGTCAAAACGTCCCACTCGGAAGGGACTCCTGGTGGATCACCCGAGAAAACCTCTAGATACTCACATATAATAGGGACAGACTGTAGAGTTGGGGTCTCAAATGTAGCATCTTTAACTCGCACTAGGTGGTACACACAACCCTTGGAAATCATCTTTCTGGCCTTAAGGTAGGAAACAAAGTGACCTACAAGCACATCTGAACTACCCTTCCATTCGAGGACTAGCTCACCCTAAAATTGGAACTCTACAACATGGGTTATACAATTCACTAAGGCATAACATGCCTGCAACCAATCCATACAAAAGATAACATCAAAATTAGTTATGTCTAACTCTACTAGATCGACTGAGGTGACTTTTTGAAAGACTGTGATAGGGCAATTTATGTATATCTGTGTAGCTATAACTGAGTCGCTGAATGGAGTAGACATTGAGAAGGGTTCTGATAAGAATTTGGGACTAACTTTAAAACTAATAGCAACATAAGGAGTCAAAAAATATAAAGTAGCCCCTAGATCTAACAATGCATATACATTAAGATGGAATGCTCATAACATATCAGTGACCACATCTGGGGAGACCTCCTACTCCTGACGTGATAATAAGGCAAAAAAACATGTTGTAACGCTGACTACCACCTGCACTAGTGGATGTACCCTGCTAAGCTAAGCGTGCTGCTAGAGTTGCTGAACTGGAAGCTGGGTCAGGATCTCTACCATGGCCCTCTATGGCTTCTAGATAATCTCTGAGCAAATGTCCATGCTTCCCACACCCGTAACACACACCAGAACGCTCTAAACACTCTCCAGGATGCTTCCTGCTACACTTTCCACAAACTAAAATGCTAGGCTCCCTTGAACTACTCTCTTGTCCTCTAGAGCCTGATGTCCTCCCCTTCTGCTCGTGTCAGATCTAGATGGTGCACTAGCTGATGATGGTGTTGGAGCTAATTGTAATAACCTGAAAGCCCTAAGATCAGACCCGAAGTTGAAACGAAGAAAGATAGAAATTTATAAACCAAGTCACAGGATGAGTCATTCAAAGCACCACAAGTCGTTAGGTAACTCATAGAGTGAAGGGAGTGTTGGCTGGCTTTTTCAAATTTGGGGTTGACCACGAGACAAGCCAGGACTCATTGTCAGGGTAATGAGTCGTGGATTCAGCCATGGTCAGGAGATGGCTTGGAGATGGAAATTTTCAGTAGTGAACCCAACGACTTGTCACCACAAGTCATCCCTCAAGCAACGAGTCGTCCACTCCCTAGTTGGGACTGGCAAAGTGTTTTTCCTTGAAAAGTTATTAAGGTATATTTCATAATTCCTAAGACCTAAACTATGTCATCTTAAGCTCAAATAAGTGTGTTTTAAGAAGGTTTAGCTCATTCTTGACCTATCCCTTTCTATGCATTCAAACCTAGAGGTTTCTAACGGTGATCAAGCTTAGAAAATCATCAACTCTTCTCCAATTTCCTTGGGCATTCAGAAGGTTGAGAAATCAAGCGTACCCAGGTATGTAGGGTTATGAATGGGTGTATCCATCCACTGCCATGCCTAATTTCTTCTTAAATTCATGGACATTCTAGCGATGAATCGATGGGCTTTTAACCGAACTTGTGAGTTCTCTAAATATCTGTCATGGGTATACTCTATTCATGTTTCTAATGTTGAATTATGGTTCATGGGAATGTTCTATAATATTCTAATGTCGGTTTTGAGAATCTCCCACCATTCTTCATGATTTATACATCTTTATGATTATGTATATTGGCCCAAGACGTTTTCAATAAAGTTTTTCTCTTATGATTATGATTACGACTGTATTACGAATGTTTTGAAAACCTTGAGTCTTATGTTATCATAAGCTAATTATGTCATGAGCATGTTGTCCAACTCTTATAATCATTTATGAGCTTCTACATATTTTAAATATCCATTTTACTTACCTTGCATACTTGGTACATTCCATGTACTGACTACGTACTTTCTATGCTTATGATACAAGACCCGGCTCTCAGGCTCATCCCCGTCAGTAGGCCCTTTCAGAGTTAGCTATCAGGCCTTTTGGTGAGCCCTCGTGTTCCAAGGGCCATATGTTTAGACAGTGATATTTCTTTTGTATCATGTTTTGCCGAGTTAGTTGGGGACGTTGTCCCATCAACCCATCTGGTATGATAGAGGCTTTAAGACTAATTATAGTGCTCAGCTGATATGTAATTCTAGTATGTTCAGCGTATCATTCTATGTTATGTTACATTTATATTCTGTTATATCATATACTTAGTATTCCACTTTAAGTGTTATGAAGTTAGATGAATGGTCATGTCATGGGTCTACTTGGAGTCTCTATGGTCTCCTTATCCCGTGTTACGATCGTGGCCTACATTCGAGTTACGACAAACTTGGTATCACGGAAATAGGTTTTAAGTGTCCTAGAATGTCTAAAGTCATGTTAAGTAGAGTCTTTTTCATGGGTTTGAAGCATGCCACACTTATGACGAAGAGGCTACGAGATGTTTAGGAAATGTTTCCTTCTTTCATGATCTATGTCGTGCGATGACAAGTCTTTCTAACCTTTTAATTCATGCTACTTGCAATTGCAGAATCATGGATTCTCGATGAATGAATGGTAGAAGAAATAGGAATGGTGAGGGCCACGAGGATGGCAACAGTAATGGGCACCAACAAGCCCCACCCGTTCAAGAGCACCTGGAACAAGAGCCAGTTGCCCATTTTGAGTTTCAGGCATCTATCCAGATGCTTGCACAGGCCTTGATTACTCAGGTCAATCAGAAAGCCGTTGCGCATGTTCCACAGAATGGAAATGCGGTGGTGGCTCGAGTTAGAGATTTCTTGAGGATGAACCCATCAGAGTTCCTTGGGTCCAAGGTAGATAAAGCCCGCATGAATTCATCGACGAGATTCTAAAGAGCACCCAGGTCATGGGGGTGACGAACGGAGAGTGTGTTGATTTAGACTCCTATCAGTTGAAAGAGGTGGCGCATATATGGTTCAGGTAATGGAGAGAAGCTAGGGCAGTGGGGGCAGACCCTATCAGTTGGGAAGAGTTTCATGCGGCCTTTCTAGATTGGTTCTTCCCTCGTGAGATGAGGGAAGTGAAGGCGAGTCTGTAAAATTGAACCAAGGTGATATGTAAGTTCAGGAGTACGCTTTGGAGTTCACCCGTTTATCCAAGTATGCGCCAGAGTTGGTGGCAGACCAGAGGGCTCGAGTGAGCTGATTTTTGCATGGAGTGGTGGACTACCTGGATAAGCATTGTAGGATCTCCATACTACATTGGAATATAGATTTTTCTCACAAAGTGTTGCATGCCCATTCGATTGTAGCTAGGCGGGTGTATAGAGGATGCCCGATCACTATATTGCATAAAGTCTCCTCAACAGGCCTTGTAGAATTATCCATGACTGACTTTGATATTATTCTTGGCATGGATTGGTTGTATGTGTGTTATGCTTCTATTAATTATAGATCCCGTGCGGTGAAGTTCCTCTTTTTGGGTGAGTTAGTCTTGGAGTGGAAGGGTAGTTCGGCTGTGCCCATAGGTCATTTTATTTCCTATGTTAAGGCTAGAAAGATGATCTCCAAGGGTTATATCTATCATCTAGTTAGGGATAAGGATGTTGATTTCGAGACCCTTACTATCAAGTCAGTTCCAGTGGTGCATGAATACCCAGAAGTATTTCCAAATGATTTACCAGATGTTCCTCCCGATAGGAAAATTGATTTTGGTATAGACCTTCTGCCTGACGCGCAACCTATATCTATCCCTCCTTACAAGATGGCTCCAGCAGAGTTAAAGGAGTTGAAGGATCAGTAGAAGGACCCGCTAGATAAGGGTTTCATTATACTGAGCAAGTCTCCATGAGGTGCACCAGTCTTGTTTATCCGAAAGAAGGATGGTTCCCTTGGAATGTGCATTGACTATAGGAAATTGAATAAAGTCACTGTCAGGAACAGGTATCTTCTACCCAGGATTGATTATTTATTTGACTAGCTTCAGGGTGCCTAGTGTTTCTCAATATAGATCTCAAACCCTGGTATCATCAGCTCAGAGTTCGAGACTGTGATATCTCGAAGACAACCTTCAAGACGCGGTATGGTCATTATGAGTTAGTAGTTATGTCTTTTGGACTAACGAATACTCCGGCGGCTTTTATGGACTTAATGAACAGGGTGTTCAAGCCATACATAGATATGTTCGTGATTGTGTTCATCGATGACATCTTGATATACTCTCAGAGCGAGGAGGAACATGATGCTCATTTGAGAATAGTGTTTCAGACTCTCAAGGATCCCCAATTGTATGCCAAGTTCAGCAAGTACATGTTTTAGTTGAACTCTGTAGCATTATTGGGCCATATGGTATCAAGTGAGGGCGTCAAGGTGGATTCTCAGAAAATAAAAGCGGTGAAGAATTTTCCTAGAACGGTGAATCCTTCAGATATTCAGAATTTCTTGGGTTTAGCTGGCTACTATCAGAGATCTGTTGGGGATTTATCATCTATTGCAGCGCCTTTGACCAAATTGACCCAAAAGAAGGTGAAGTTCCAATGGTTGGAGGCTTGTGAAAAGAGCTTCCAAGAGTTAAAGACTCAACTTACCTTAGCACCAGTGTTGACCCTACTCGAGGGTACCAATGGATTCGTTGTGTATTATGATGCTTCAAGAATAAGACTCGGCTGAGTATTGATGCAACGTGGGAAAGTGATAGCATATGCCTCTAGACAGTTGAAAGTCCATGAGAAGAATTACCCAACCCATGATCTTGAATTGGCTGCTGTGGTGTTCGCATTGAAGATATGGCGACATTATTTATATGTGGTCCACGTTGATGTGTTTACAGACCATAAGAGCTTACAATATGTGTTCACTCAGGAGGATCTCAATCTTCGACAAATGAGGTGGTTGGAACTACTCAAGGACTGACTTCTAGTCTATTAGAATCCCCTAGAGTAGTAAAATATATCTTTAGTTCATTTCATATATAACTAGCACTAGTCAATATCTAATATCACATATACATGTCTTTCTTCCATAACGTAAACCAAGCTTTCACTTAGATTCAATCCTATTCAAGAATCAAGCGTCAAAACATCTTCTAGGGTTGGCTTATAGTTATTCAAGTACAAACACCTCCCTCTCCTAACCGACCGTTTCTAAAATACTAAAAAAATCCCTTTTTTGTAAATTCTACGATACGAGTGTCCTTTACCATCTGGGTAAGGCTAATGTAGTAGCGAGCGCACTTAACAGACTCTCTATGGAAAGTGTTTCCCATGTGGATGAGGGGGGAGGGAGCCTATGAAAGATGTGCATCAACTCGCTAGGTTGGTAGTGAGGTTGGTTGACTCGACTGATAGCAGTGTTGTTGTCCAAAACAGATCAGAGTCGTCCTTAGTGACTGACGTGAAAGCTAGACAAGATGAGGACTCGATTTTCATAAAGTTGAAGGAAGTCGTTCAAAGTCAGAAGGTGGATGTCTTTTCCCAAGGGGGAGATGGTGTGCTTTGGTACCAGGGTCACTTATGTGTTCGGATGTCGATGATTTGAGGAGTTGTATGTTGCATGAGGCTCATGGATCCAGGTATTCTATCCATCCGGGTGCCACCAAGATGTATCGTGATTTACGGGAAATCTATTAGTGGAATAGAATAAAAAAGGATATTGCAGAATTCATTGCCAAGTGTTCGAACTTTCAACAAGTAAAGGTTGAGCATCAAATGCCGGGAGGCGTACTTCAGGATATCAACATTCCCACTTGGATGTGGGAAGAGATTAACATGGATTTCATAACAGGATTACCTCGTACACGTCGACAATATGATTTCATTTGGGTTGTGGTAGACAGGTTGTCTAAGGATACTCATTTTCTATCGGTTAAAACCACAGACTCAGTGGAGGATTATGCCAAACTATATATGCGGGAGTTAGTTCGATTGCATGGAGTTCCCTTATCCATCATTTCAGACAGAGGTACTTAATTTACCTCTCGATTTTGGAGGTCGTTCCAAAAAGGGCTTGGTACTCAGGTTAAACTCGGCACAACATTTCACCTTTAAATTGATGGTCAAGCGGAAAAAAAACTTAGACCCTCGAAGACATGTTGAGGGCATGAGTGATAGACTTCAAAGGTGGTTGGGATGATCACTTGCACCTGATCAAGTCTGCTTACAATAACAGCTATCACTCCAGCATTCAAATGGCACCATTCGAGGCTCTCTATTGGTTGAGATGTAGATCGCCCATTAGATGGTTTGAGGTTGGTGAGACAGTTATGATAGAGCCGGCTTCGGTTCATGAGGCAATGGAGAAGGTTCAGTTGATAAGGGACAGGTTGAAAACTGCCCAGAGTTGCCAAAAGTCTTATGCGGACGTAAGAAGAAGAGAATTAGAATTTGAAGTCGATGACTGGGTATTTTTGAGGGTGTCTCCCGTGAAGGGAGTGATGCAATTTGGAAAGAATGGGAAACTTAGTCCCCGCTATTTTGGCCCCTACCAGATTGTGAGACGAGTTGGAAAGGTGGTGTATGAATTGGAGTAGCGCTCAAAATTATCTTTTGTGCATTCGGTGTTTCATGTATTAGTTTTGAAGAAGTGTTTGGGTGATCCAACTTTAGTTATCCCAATGGACAGTGTTTGTGTGAGAGATACCCTTAGCTATGAGGAGGTTCCGGTGGAAATATTGGATCAGCAGGTACGAAGGCTAAGGAACAAGGAAGTAGCTTCAGTTAAAGTGTTATGTAAGAATCAACACGTTGAAGGAGTTATGTGGGAAGCCGAAGTGGATATGATGGCTAGATACCCACATTTATTCTCTACCGGCTCAGTTCCAATTTGAGGCATCAGTTTTTCTCTAAAACACTAATTAGTATTCATGTTCAGTTCATATGTTCAAGTTTCTTTTATGTATATGGATGTGCATGTAAATCATGAAATCAGTTCATCTATGTGGATTGAATTGGAGATAGTCATCCCGTTAGTTTTCGGTTAAAATGATCAGTAGTTGAGTGTAATGATTGCATGCCTCTGTTTTCTTATTGTTTCCAACATTCGAGGATGAATATTTCCAATGGGGAAATATTGTAATACCCGATAGTGCCTAAGATTAGACCCGGGATCAAAAATGGAAGTTGGCTGAAAACTCGGAAAAATGTTGCAGAACGGATGACCAAACGGATCGTTGGTCCAACCAACGACTCATTGGAAGCATTCGTGGGAAGTTTAGGTCTAGTGACAGTGGAAGCAACAAATGATGTAAGGACTCATTGTTTGGAACAGGGAGTCATCATTTGTAACCGTGGTGGGTATTGGACTTCGGCATTAAGGTAATGTAATTGATCATCCCATGACCCATCGTGAGATGTGACAAGTCGTGGTCATGAGTCATTTTATGGGATGTCAATATATTCCAGTGGACCTAACAGAAGGCAACCACGACTCATTGGATGAAGTAATGAATTGTGGTGAGGCTCGTTGGAAGGACCAGTGCAGGGTCTGGAGGGGGCAAACAACAGACTATGTGACAACCTATTAGAAGAAAGGACGACTCTTCCTATAGAGTCGTGTGTTGAATTTGAGATTAGGGAGTTGGCAGTACAGATGACCGATAGATACCACGAGTCATGGTATCCTCCAACAACTCGTTGGTACGCCCATTAGTTCACCCAGTGCAATTTCAAAGGGTTTTTCATTAAGGGTATTTTTTGTCATTTCTACAATCTAAGGTCCTACACTACGTCGTTTAAAGTTATTTTCTTAATGTAATAATATATGTTAAGACCTTCTAGCATATTCATTCTCATGCATACAAAATTAGAAATGTTTAGAGGTGATCAAGCTAGTTTTCAAGGTGTTCTTCATCAATTTCCCTTTGGGCTTTCAAGGATTGTTGAGATTTGATTCTCCCCAGGTAACTAGGGTTATGAATGGGTGTTTTCATTCACACCCATTCCTAAATTTTTTTCTAATTCATGAAATTTGATCGGAAATCTTATAGGGTTTTAACTTAAATCTTGTGGGACTCTAATGATATATTTATGGGTTATTTTCTTTTGTGATTTATATTAAATTTTTGGAAATATGATCAGATTCTACAACTATTTTGATTATAAAATTATTGATTTCAATTTCTACTAAATTAAGCCTAATTATGCATGTTCTATGATGAATCGAGTTATATTCTTTACTTAAATTGTTAATATTCATAAACCCATTTGATTCATGATTTGAAATATGGACTTATTCAAATACCCATTATGATTTGATGATTTGAAAAGCTTCTGTATGATCGATGAGTATGCATGAATCCCATGATTTACTAATTATGTTTTTGGCTGACTCACTGGCCTTACCCTCATGGCTAGTTCACGAAATTACAAGCATGTTTATGATTATCATGATTTAACTAGCCCATGAATCTCATGCATATTATACTATGAGCACTATATATGTTTTGGGAGTAGTATTTAACACCTAGTAGGTTCGAGCCCTAGGTTCTGCCCCGAATCTTAGAACTACGTGCCACCACAAGACGTGATGGGACCTCCCTTGTGACTGTCCCTTGGCCAAAATGGCCCCTTTTCATGGTGATATCACTCCTTTCATGGTTCTATCCATGGCAAGGTACAAACCCCCTCTCGACTAGGGTTACAGGTCAGGCTCCATGTGTGCTCGTATGGGGTATGTCGGTTATGACAATCTCTCATTGTTCCTCATGATTTATGCATGTTTATGATTATGTATATTGGCTCAAGACGTGTTTTCTAGATACCTAAGTAACTAATAATATGAATAGAACATTTACCGTTCTACTTTATCTGTTTCCTTCTATTCAACAATTGATAATGCCTAATGAAATAGAAGTGTGTTGAATCAAATTTTGCTATTCCCTTCCCTTTTAAAAATATCCATGCGAGATGGATAGTCTTGTCAATTTTATTATAGTAGAGAGAGCCACACAAAAGACTAGGTGTTCTGCAAAGGATAAGATATTTGACCATCACTATGCGTAGAAGATCTCCTATTTTCAGTATGTTCAAATTTTTTCATCTTTTCTTCGTGTTAATGCAGATGTGGTCAGACCTTATATAGAAATCAAATGATGGAGGGTTGGATGTTATACAAACTTAAATATAGAACATACATGACCCTGTTCAAAATCAGGTAATTTCAGCTCTACTGTCAATTCGGAGTGTATCAGAAACGGTCTCTCTACCGGTTGTCATTGTATTTTCCTAATATAGCAGACAAAATGAAAACCAAAAGTCAAGGTGCATAGAGGTCTTAAAACTAAAAGGACGTCTTGCTCGGACTCTTCAAAAATGTTGGTGTACATGTCGGATCCTTTAAAAAATGTATTGCTTTGAGAGAATCCGACTCACACCCATCAATATTTTTTAAGAGTTTGAGCAATATAGACTAAGTAGAAAAATAGTGCTCCAATACATTCAAGCATATGACATCGTTCCATGCTTAGATAGATTCCCTCTTTATGAAATCAAAACTTACATCCTAAGCGAGACAGTCTAATGTACAATCATCTGTAGCCACACTTTTCTTTCATCCTCGTGTTAGGCAACAACAACAAATAATGGTTTCTTTCCTGTCAACTTGCCATTCATCTCTTCAACTGAAACAATAATAAAAACATTCTATACATGCATATATTTGTCTCTTTAAATGAAAGTAACTCAAAGGTAGATTAGATAATTTAAGATAACTCACAGCTCATGTAGCTTTTTCTGGGGTGGAGAAGGCAACAAAGCCAGAACCCTTGCTCACCCCTTTTGCATCACGCATCACCTAATAATGCGGATTTAAATTTGCATGTGTTAAATTCTAATCCTCTAGTTATACTATCTGATTTGGGATTGAGGTTGTAGTAACAGTTGTTTTGTATAGTTATAAGATTTGAAATATAAAAATTCTAGAAGACTGTCAAAATCTTACAGAAAAAAAATTCTTGATTTATTTTAAAAAATCTATAATAATTGGATTACGGTGCAAAGTTTGCTGCATATGATTGCTTACCCTTGATCGCTGAGATAAACTGTATTTTTCAATTTTTCTATGTTTGGTTAGTTTAAATTTTCGGAAAACACTTTCTTCTTGGAAAACAAGCTCTTGGAAAATGTCTTCGGGGATAAAAGTAAGGAAAACAAGTTCCATAATGTTATTCCACATTGATTATCTCCTCCTCACCCTCCAATACATCCAACCCCTTGATCTCAGGCAAAAATAACATGCTCGAGTGATGCTTTATACCTTAATTTAGTCTTGTTTATCTAATTTATTTTATACATTTTCATGTAATTTTATATAAATGTGAATATATGTGCTAACCAACGTGATTAGTCCTTGTTTTGTAGGTTTCATTGATTTTGAGGAACTAATTCATAAGTTGGTGAAGTAGAGGAATGGAGTTGGGAGAAAATTGCGAAAGTCGGCAAAGAGCATGCCATGGCAAGGCTCTAAGGCGCCAGGTAGCGTGCCACGCTAGGGCAGCTGTGCGATAGGAGATTGCCAACGAGCTGCATGAGCAGCGTGTAACGTTGGCAGCGCGGTGACACTCGACAGTTTTGGCATCCGGAGGCAATTTCCAGAAAGCCTCCGCGTTACCTCCGTGTCACGGAGGCAGTGCTCCCTGATACACTCCGTGACACAGAGCCATTCCTTGACAGGAAAAATTGTGCACGTTTCTCATTTACTATAAATAGGTCCCTTAGCTCCTAAAACCATTTTGTCACGATTTTATTCTGGAAAACTACCTAGGAGTGAAGGGAGAAATGGGAGAACTCATCTAGGGTTTGTCAAATTCCCTTCTCTTTCTACCAATTTCTTGTAAGTATGTTAATTTAGTTGTAGTTTCTTGTAGTTTCACGAACATGAATGGCTAGAACCCTTCCTCTAGGGTTGAAGCCATGAATAATGATTGTGTTTTTATGAATTTGTGTGGAATTAAGTTATTGATTGTTGTTTTGTCTTGAATTCTGGATTATTAGTTGTTTCTATGATTGATCACCATGAAAACATACACGTTAACTTGGGCATTTGCTTGAGAAAGCATTTACCTAGGTTAGAACATGAGAATGTGAGGAGCATGATTGTATCTCACGATATAATTTGTGTTAGGATAGAAATATACCTAATGCCTTGCTTGGTTGATAAAACGGGGTTAGTTAGAGACCGACTTAGGTTTATCACATCACCACACAAAGAAGTAGTTGTGTGGATAACTTGAGTTAAATGATTAGGTGCACGAGAGTCCCTACTCATTTCCATGTAAACCACATCCACGTAATTAATTGCCCATGAACTAGACGTAGCATCCTCGCTCACAATGATGCAGCGAGGCTAGTTTGTCGTGTTTAGAGACTCGAAAGGCCATGAACATGCAATTCTAATTATGTGAGACGACAATTGATAGTTTCATATTTAACCCATTGCAATTCGTAATAGCGCATGATTATCTGGTTTTAACTCTATGTTGCTCCTGGAGTGAATTCAGAATATGTCGTTGACCAAAATTAGACTTAGTTAAACCTCCCTCGAAAACTTTTATAATCGACATTTTCGGTGTTTAATATCACACTTGGAATAGATAGTTAGAGGAATGGGTCAAGTCCCTGTGGGTTCGACATTCCGGTTCTTAAATAGAGCCACTATATTACTTGCACGAACCGTATGCTTGCGGTATGCGCGAAATGAGTCAAAAAAAATTTTGGCACCGTTGCTGGGGATCTAGCGAAGTTTTGATAATTTATCTATTTTTATGTGATTTTTAAATTTCCTTAAGTGTTGAAAAACTTGGTCTTAGTCTGATCATTTGCAGGTGACAGGTTATCCTGCCAAGCTGGCTAAAAATAGAGAGCTTGTGGAACCGTTGGTTGAACCTGAACGTCAAATCCATTTGTGAAGGAGAGTAGCTCTAGAGCAAAAGCTGAAAAGACTTGAAGAAAAGGTACAACAACAACCACCCGAGGGACGAGCACAATTGTCATCGGAAGCAATGGCAGCTAGACCAGTTCGCGAAGTGGCAATCCCACAAGTGACTAATGTGAACTCTATTATCCGAAAACCGGAGCCTGGAGGGAACTTTGAGCTTAAACAGAACATGGTGCAGCTGCTACATTCTAGTAGTCAATTCACTAGGATGGCACATGAGGACCCGCAACAGCACTTACAGAACTTTCTTGAGATTAGTGACACGTTTGTCCTCACCGGCGTGTCCACCGATTATGTCCGACTGACCCTCTTCCTATTTTCATTGTTAGGAGAGGCGAAAAAGTGGCTGACGGATGAGCCACCGAACTCCATAACTTCGTGGGATGACTTGTCTAAGAAGTTCCGTATCAGATTCTTTCCTTCAGGCAAAATTGCAAAGTTGAGAAGTGAGATATTAAGTTTCAAGAAGAGGCCTGATGAGAATTTATATTTGGCTTGGGAGAGATTCAAGTCATTGTTGAGAGACTTTCCCCATCACCAGCAATCAAATGAAGTGCTGGCTCATACCTTTGTAGAAAGTCTAGACCCACACACAAAAATATTACTAGACTCGGCATCGGGTAGGCAAGCCTTGGAGAAGACGTATGATGAGTTGAACACTTTGTTGAATAGAATTGCTCAAGGAAATCCAGAGTGGCACATCAAGTCATCGAGAGGGGAAGGAAAGAGATCAGGGTTGATAGAGGTAGATGGAAGGAATGCCTTGGCAGTGCAGTTAGCTTCGTTCCAACATCAGATGATGACTCAGTTCAATAAACTGAGTATGAACCAACAACAGGGCTAGGTTAATGTAGTTCAGCAAGCTCCGAGTTGGTGTGAGATTTGTGGTAATAATGGGAAAAAGGCATAATCGTGTGGAGCCAATCCGGAATCAGTCAATTTTGTTAGGAATGTGCAGCGGAACAATCAGAATGTTGGACAAAACTACAACAGAAATTGGCAAGGCCACCTGAATTTTTCATGGGGTGGAAACCAAAAGCAGAGTTATATGCAACCTCAACAACAACAGTATCAGTAGAATAGGCATAATGATGGTCAAGTGAGCAGCAACATTGAGGAAACATTGCAGAAAATCATGGAGACCCAGACTCAGTTAGCAGAAAATCAGGCGAGGATGGCAATAGACTTAAAGAATCAGCAAATGGCCACCCGCAATCTTGAAAAACAAGTGGGTCAGATAGCAGCTGCTCAAAACATGAGATCGCAGGGGGGATTACCAAGAGACCCAGATCCTAACCCCCAATAGGTCAACGCCATTAGTCTGAGAAGCGTCAAGAAATTAGCTGATGCAGTGCCAAAAGAGCTGAGAAAGGAGGTGCAACCGGAGTTGGTTAGACCAGGACCATCCAGCAATACGAGAGATAATCAGAGTGTTGGGCAAAAACATGCACAATCTTCAATGCAGCCAGCACAAAGACCACCACCACCATTCCCTCAGAAATTCAGAAAGAGCAAGGAGAAGGAATGCTTCAAAAAGTTCTTTGAGAGTTTCAAAGAACTTCACATAAATTTTCCTCTTATTGATGTTTTGCAGGGAATGCCCAAGTATGCTAAATACTTGAAGGACGTGATGGCGAATAGAGTTAGGTTGGTGGATGTCCAGACTGTAGCACTGACTGAGGAGTGCAGTCACAGGGTATTGAGCAAGATTCTAAAGAAGCTCAAAGACCCAGGGAGTTTTACCCTCCCCATACAAATTTGTAAAATTGAGGTGCTATGAGCTTTGTGTGATTTAGGGGCAGCAGTTAATCTAATGCCCCTATACTTATTTAACACTATGGAGGTGGGAAAACCTAGGCCAACGAGGTTGATGCTGCACCTGGCTGATAAGTCACGAGTGACACCTGATGGAATAATAGAGGACCTTCTCATCAAAGTAGGTAAGTTTATTATACCTGCTGATTTTATTGTCTTAGATTTCCAGGTTGATAACCAGGTACCCTTAATCTTGGGACGGCCATTCTTGGCCACCGGAGGAGCGGTGATCGATTTGAGAGCAGGGACCCTGAAAATGAGGGTCGAGGATGAAGAAGAACTCTTCCGAGTATACCAAGAATTGAACCCATCCACACACTACAGAAACCTTTGTCAGGTTAGTGTGTTGTCAGAGGATGAGTGTGGGGTGGAGGATTCCACAGGTGCATGGCCAAAGGTAATGACAAGTGTTCAGCCCGAGTCTGATAAAGGGCTTCAGTTTGTGAAGAAGTTGGAGGAAGAGAGGAACAGAGTGGAGGCCGTTTCCTCTAAAAATAAAAAGAAAAGGAGATGGTTTTTGAATGGGAACCCAGGTATGAGGAAGTCCTGAAAAGGGCAGTCCACGTCGTGCCGCGATGAAAAATTAGGCGCTGCTTGGGAGGCAACCTAAGGGAACCCCAGGTACAATTTGTTAATTTTGGTTTGTGTTGATTTTGTGATTTTCATTGTGTTTGTGTCTGTGGTGGAAAGTTAAGCACAGATGGAGGGAAGTCTGAGTACCCGAGAAGGAGGAAGCTAAAAAGCATGGAATAGAGGAAGTGTGGGGTCAAACACCCACCTATGAAAACTTGAAGAAAAGCATGCTTTTAGCTTCGCATAAAGGCTCAGGGAGTATTTCTCATCCTGTTAATTTTAATTTGATGCTATGAGGACAAAGCAAGAAAGTGTGGGGTGAGGAAAATTTCAAAAACTTTTGTGCTTAACGATTTTTGGTGAATGTAATGCTTGTGCGAAATATGTGAAAAATATATTTGAAAAATTTTTGTGAATTTTTGTGAGTCAAGCATCACTTCATCACCCGTTGGTTTTTCTTTTCGGTTCTTTTCCTACGGGGGGTCTTTGAACCAAAAAATAAAAATTTTCTTTGTCTGTATATAATGTTTTTAATCATAGATAGAGACTGTTTCCGACGATGGATGGATGACTACCGTCTTGAGGAAAATTAGTCAATAAGTTTTGGTTTTTGAACCCGTAGCTAAACAATGCTTGATGTTCTTATTATGTGCTATACATGATGGTAAGATGCAAGTATGTTTAGTGTTGAAGCATGCAAGTGTATAACTTTTTGTGAGACACTTAGGTTCTTGAATTTGAGTCAATATGATTGAAGCTCAATTCATGCAAGTGTATAACTTTTTGTGAGACACTTAGGTTCTTGAATTTGACTCAATATGATTGAAGCTTAATTCTAAATTCTTGTGATTAGCTGAGTAAGAGTCTGCTGAATGTGTCTGGAATTGAGCATGTGCCATGAGTGTATGGTTTTTGAGCATTCTGTGCTATTATGGAATGTCTAGAACTTGCCTGGTGTGTTTATAAAATGAAATGAAGGATGTGAATTGTAGGAGATGATTTAGGCATTTCTTTGGATGAACCCAAATGTTATCCCTCATTTTACCTACCTTGAATAATTAATCCTAGTTAGCCCCATTGAGCCTTGAACCTATTCTTTAACAACTACAACATAAGCTTAATCCTTTTTCTTTCAGTAGCCTTGAATTTGATCCAAAACTCCTAAGCGCTTGAGTGAATAATCTGAAAGAGCAAAGGAGTGAGAAGAATGAAAAAGAAGGAAAAGTGGAGGTTGTAAAAGTTGAGAAAGGTTAAGGGTGCACTTGTATGCAAATGGGTGATCTTTAGTAAGGAGTAAGTAAATAAATTAATGAAAAGTACTTATAGAACTCCTTACTAAATAGCTAAAAGTGCCTAAAGAAATGGGGGAACAAAAGAGGAAAAAGAAAGCTGAAAGGAGAAAAAGGTGAAGTAAGAGAAGTGAAGTTCGTAATGAGGGCATGATGTATTAAAAGCGCTTAGGGAAGATAGTCACTATTACTGGCCATAATAGTACCTACCTGTCCCTTAGCTACATTACAACCTAAAAAGTCCTACTTGATCTTACATTCATACATCCTTAAATTAGTGGAATAAAACACTAAGTGCAAGCTTATGGGTCATTACATGATACACATGAATTCTTTGTGAGAGTGAGCGTAATTCTATTCATGTACCCACACATGTTGTGATTTATAATTTTTATTTTTTTGCGTGTGAAAATGGGTAACTCTCTTGCTGTGAGGGCACATGTTGAATGAAGGATATAATTCATGTTGGATTTCTTGATCAGTGATTCGCATGAGTTTGCTAAAATTGAGAATCGATTCTTGAGGCTAGGAAGTCTTGGCAGGGTTGTATTACATTTCAATGTTCAAATCGTGCATGCTCTATTTTTAACTTGCTATATTAAATAATTAGTATAGTTGTAGCTTGAATTCTCTTGCTAAATTAGTTATGTGTGAGTCTCCATACGCATGAGATGTAAAAGGTTTGTTCGAGGACGAACAAGGCTTTAAGTGTGGGGTTGTGATCTCGGGCAAAAATAACATGCCCGAGTGATGCTTTATACCTTAATTTAGTCTTGTTTATCTAATTTATTTTATACATTTTCATGTAATTTTATATAAATGTGAATATATGTGCTAACCAACATGATTAGTCCTTGTTTTGTAGGTATCAATGATTTTGAGGAACTAATTCATAAGTTGGTGAAGTAGAGGAATGGAGTCGGGAGCAAATTGCGAAAGTTGGCAAAGAGCATGCCATGGCAAGGCTCCAGTGCGCCAAGTAGCATGCCACGCCAGGGCAGTTGTGCGACAGGAGATTGCCAACGCTCTGCATGAGCAGCGTGTCACGTTGGCAGCGCGGTGACACTCGGCAGTTTTGGCATCCGGAGGCAATTTCTAGAGAGCCTCTGCGTTACCTCCGTGTCACGGAGGCAGTGCTCCTACACTCCGTGAAATGGAGCCATTCCATGACAGGCTAAATTGTGCATGTTTCTCATTTACTATAAATAGGCCCCTTAGCTCCTAAAACCATTTTGTCACGATTTTATTCTGGAAAACTACCTAGGAGTAAAGGGAGAAGTGGGAGAACTCATCTAGGGTTTATCAAATTCCCTTCTCTTCTACCAATTTCTTGTAAGTACGTTAATTTAGTTGTAGTTTCTTGTAGTTTTATGAACATGAATGGCTAGAACCCTTCCTCTAGGGTTGAAGCCATGAATAATGATTGTGTTTTTATGAATTTGTGTAGAATTAAGTTATTGATTGTTGTTTTGTCTTGCATTCTGGATTATTGGTTGTTTCTATGATTGATCACCATGAAAACATACAAGTTAACTTGGGTATTTGCTTGAGAAAGCATTTACCTAGGTTAGAACATGAGAATGTGAGGAGCATGATTGTATCTCACGATATAATTTGTGTTAGGATAGAAATATACCTAATTCGTTGCTTGGTTGATAAAATGGGGTTATTTAGAGACCGACTTAGGTTTATCACATCACCATTCAAAGAAGTAGTTGTGTGGCTAAGTTGAGTTAAATGATTAGGTGCACGAGAGTCCCTACTCATTTTCACGTAAACCACATCCATGTAATTAATTGCCCATGAACTAGAAGTAGCATCCTCGCTCACAATGATGCAGCGAGGCTAGTTTGTCATGTTTAGAGGCTCGAAAGGCCATGAGCATGCAATTCTAATTATGTGAGACGACAATTGATAGTTTCATACTTAACCCATTGCAATTCGTAATAGCGCATGATTATCTGGTTTTAACTCTATGTTGCTCCTGGAGTGAATTCAGAACATGTCGTTGACCAAAATTAGAATTAATTAAACCTCCCCCGAAAACTTTTATAATCGACATTTTCGGTGTTTAATATCACACTTGGAATAGATAGTTAGAGGAATGGGTCCAGTCCCTATGGGTTCGACATTCCAGTTCTTAAATAGAGCCACTATATTACTTGCACGACCCGTACGCTTGCGGTATGCGCGAAATGAGTCGAACACCCCTCATCCCCCTATTATTTGCCTAAATATTCATATGTATTTTGAATTTCTAATGAACTGGTTTTAATCGTCTATATACTTGCTCAACAGATGGATGTGTTTAGTATATTCACTGAATTGTTGCGACTAGCAGGCAATGTCATAAAGGGGCAGGCTGATCTAAATGAACGAAAGTAAGGTCATTGCTTTTGCTCTTTTGTTTGTGACACTCATGCTGGAAAATATTTTGAATGCTAGATATGTTTTATATTTTTAGGAGAAAATTAAAGATGAAAATCTTCTCTTTATATCTCAAGATTGCATAGGTAGTTTCTTCTTCCTACTTTGAGTTCACTATCTTTGTCTGTCGGACAATGTTAATATCCTTTTTACATACAACTATGTTTTTATGTTACTCCAAACTGTGCAGGCATGGAGTTCAGAGAATCCATTACAAGAATTTGATGACTTTAAAAACTAATTAGTAGTATATGTTGGAGTTGATGAGGTCTTTGTTGGTCTAATTTATGTTTTTGACCAAATCAGAGATGACGCAAGGCATGCTGTTGAATCTTTGTCAAAACAAGGGAATAACACTTATTTACTGTCTGGTGACAAGAAGAATGCTGCCGAGTACGTTGCATCTGTTGTTGGCATCCTTAAGGAAAATGTAAGCAGTTTCAACTCTGTTAAGACCAGAACCTCCAAATTACTTGTGTGTTGTTCTTTGTACCTCTTTGCATATTGCAAGCTGCAAAGTGGACCTAATGTTTCCACAAGATAATCTACTTCTAACTTTCTCATTCTTCTCTAACATAGCTCTGCTTAGGGCTGTGATGTGGAGCTATGTTAAGTTGGTGAAAATCTTGATGTCATGTCATGGACTCTGTTTTGGAGCTCGGAAAATTGGATAGGTTTTGGTTTTGTTTTAATCTGGATTCAGATACCTCTTCTTATCTCAACAAGAGTTAAAACTGATTGTTCTTAACAAAAAATCAAGTTTTATTCTTTACTGGTTTATGTCCTTCAGGAAATTTACATAAATATATGATTAATGTTTATGAAGGAATTTCCAAGTTGATGACATAAATTGGCATTTCGTAGGAAGGAACAGGTACAGGGCGGATGTAAAATTAGTGGTGTTGGATTCACTTCTTTTATGCGGAACATAAATATATGTAAAATAAATATAACAAATGGTAGGTTTGCATCTATACTTTTAAAAATACAATTATTTCAATATTAAGAATCTTCAAAAGTTGAACTCATAGAGTTCAAATTCTGAATGCCAGCATCTTGGTTTGATCAACCTTTTCTTTTTTCTTATGAGAGTCGAATCTAATAACTTACACCAGCATCTTGGTTTGATCAACCAGCTCCTCCACCTTGCTTAAAAAAATCACCTGCAAACCAACAAATTGTAAATGTAGTTATTATAACCAATCATCAGATCCAAGAGAATGTGTTTAAATTAGAGTGAAGGGTTAAAATAACACCTAAAGTATCACAATTTTTGAGTTTCATATTTGAACTATCAGGTACTTACTTTTCCTACCTGAACTATCACCAAATGTTTATCCAATGTGATAGTTCAGGTAGGAAACTCGCACACCTAATAATTCTGGTATGAAACTTAAAAATCGTGATACTTAAGGTGTGTTTTTAACAATTCACTCTTTAATGGTACTTCTATTTCAAGAACTTCATCTTCAATAAATAAAATACAAAATACACTAAAGCTTTAAACATGGCCTCAAATAGAAGGAATATAGTTAGTAAAAGGCAACTTTTTCTATATGCAAGTGAAAAACGATTAGCAAAGTTTAAAAATGAGACTCAATGTAGTTGTATATTCAAAAGGAAGTAGTGTGCCTGTATTTGTTTTCCACGATTTCGAGCTTGAAATCGGTATTTTCATGATCTTCAACTTGTGTTTCTCTGATATCCCTGGCTGGCTTGTCAACACATCCGTTGCAGTACTTCAGAAAAATGGAGAAACAAGAGACAGTCCATTCTTTAATAGAGCAACCATATAGTTTCAAGACTTTGAGTTGAGGGAACTCGCCATTGCTCACTTTCAATTTGTCATTGTCAAATTCAATGCATTTGTAGCTCAAGCACCCCAAGCTCTTTTAATATTCAAATATTAAAAAATAGATTAGTTGAAATTCAACAAGATCTTTCATGTTTATATTTTTTAATATTTGATATTCAAATATTAGAAGATTAGTTTGTAAACTTTTTGGCAATTTTATGATACTTTTCTTTTTATATATTTTGTTTAACAAAATCAAAAAAATTGCAGCTAAATTTTTGTTAGAATTTAATGACTAAAAAATATTTAAATATTTTTGTATTGAAATATAATAATATTTAATTATTAAAAAAACAGTAAATTTAATAATACTTAGTATTTTCGCGTGAAGCGTGGATAAATTACCTAATTAACATATATATATATATATATATATATGTATTGATTGATTATTTGTTCGCTCTTATTTAGAATAGTAACTTATTTTTAGGGTTTATTAATTAGTATGCCCCATATATACGGTGATTGCAAGCTCGTGAAGTATGTTTGCTGTTAAGTAGTATAATGATTTAATAGCAGAATATTAATATTCAACGTGACTGTCAATTTACTAGAGACTAGAGTCCAGGAAATAGAAGTTTGATCTCTCGTCTTCCCCTTTGATCACCTATTTACCAATTAAATGTTAAACTAACCTACAAGATAAAACTCTTTCCAGTTTTGCAAATAAATAATTAGATAATAGGGTGAAGGTGTATATTAAAAAAGTAGATAGATGGAGGGTACAAAATGCAAAGCATAATTGAGGTATAATGCTAATTATTAGTTTCCTCTGGAATCAGCATTATACTTTGAGTCATACCTATATATAGGTGGCAAATGAGCGGGTTGGACTGAATTTGAGCGGTACAAAATGGGCTGAGTTAATAAATGGGCGGGTTAAAGTTATTTGGGCTGAAATGGGCTAAAATGCGGGTCATAACCCAACCCGCTCAACTCTAATTAAGTTTTAATTGCTTTTATTTAATCTTTTACAAATTTTTGATAACTTATAAATTAATATCTTTCTTTATTATGACTAAATATAACATATTATAGCTTATGTGAAGTTAGAACTACAATAAAAAAAAACCTACGCCCAATTTTGATTTCACCGAAGACTTTCAAGACAGTGGCTATGTCCGCCCACTCATCTGGACTGAATCCCCGTGGGGAGGAAGTCAAGTCACCATTAAATTATGCAGCAACCTTACGTCGTATTTCAGTTCAACCAAAATCAATTCCCATGAAACCAGTTCTTTTTTACATGGAGAACCAAGAGTGGTTTGGGATGAGGAGGAGATCAACCAAATGATTATCAAGGAGAATTTACAATATGCGATCATTGGCAAATTTTCGTATGAATGGCCTGATATTCATGAGTTATGAAAACTGCTGCCGAAGCAGCGCAATTTGAAAGGAGAATGTAATATTGGGGTTTTGACTAATCGACATATTTTGATTAGGGCAGAGAACATGGAGGACTATGTTACTCTTTTATTGAAACCAGTGTTTTACATTACTCATAAACAATGGACATATACCATTGGAACTTATGAATGGGATCCACTATTCGATTTGGAGGAAGAAACATCAACTGCTATTGCTTGGATTTCATTTTCGTCTCTACCGCTAAATTTTTTCATGAAGGAAGCAATCTTTTCTCTAGCAGCAGCAGTAGGGAGACCACTACAAGCGGATATGGCAACCAAGAATCAAACGAGACCCAGTTGTGCTCGTGTGAAGGTGGAGGTTGACTTATTAGGGGATTTTTCCAGAAGGATCAATATAGGAATGAGAAAGCAGAATGGAGAGGTGATTGAAAGATGGGTACCTATTAAATATGACTATGTTCCAAAATATTACAAGAACTGCAAAATTCAGGGACATAGTGAGCAGGAATGTTATGTTTTGCATTCAGAATTATATCCTAAGGAGATTGAGGAGGAGAAGAAGAGGGATACAAAGAAAGAGACGACAGAGCCAAATATATCAATCCGCAAACAACAGAAGAGGAAGGGAGAAAGGAAATTGGGGAGGAATTTCAATTTCAGAGAAATAAAAAGAAGCAGGGGGCTTTTAATGTTAGAGGAGGGGGAAGGAGAGATAAGGAAATGAGATGGGAACAGAGAAAGCAGCAAAAGGATATTGTAATGCCCAAAACAAATCAGTTTGAAGTATTGATGGAGAAGGAGCAGGAGGAACAGAGTACAAATGCACAAAACAAATAACAACAACCGGATAACAAAAAAAAAAAAGATTATTGAGGATAACAGAGAAGTCATGGATCAATCAGAAGACAATGTACAGGAGAACAAAGAGCAAGTAAACAAAGTATCCAATGCAATAGTGGTATGGGAGATAGAAGGAATGGGTCAGGAATCTAAGGAGAGAAAGAGGGAGGAACATGATCAAAAGGAAATGGGGGATGAATCAGGCAACATAGCAGTATGTGGTGTAGTAGAGCAACAACAAGAAGGATATGAGGAGGAGGAGAAGGAGTTCGAAGACAATATTAATAATATAGGGAGGACAGGGGATCTCTTGCCAAGACACATTGCAGAAATGAAGGCTGGGCCTAAGAAGAATAAATCTCAATCTGTAGTGCCATTACAAGTGTAGACAAGGAGTAGTAGGGATAAGTCCAGTATTTATCAATGATTGATAAGATCATATTTTGGAATATAAGATCTGTTAACACTCAAAATTCATTTGAGAGATTAATAGACTTAAACAGGAGACATCATTACTCATTTATAGCCTTAATGGAGCCATTTCAAGATCCTGGGGAGATTGATCATTTTAAAAGAAGATTTGGGATGGAGCATGGATTAGCTAATAGTTGTTCAAAGATATGGGTTTTTTGGAGAGATGAATGGAAGGGAGAAGTGGAGCTGGACAGTTATCAACAGATCACAATGAAATTTCAATCCTTTTGAAGAAGGTTTGGAATTACATCAGTGTATGCTAGATATAGTGTTCTGGAAAGGTTGGAACTATGGGAGGATTTAGAAGTAGTAGCTAACCAATTCTCAGATGCTTCGGTGGTGGGTGGAGATTTTAATGTTATTCTAAATAAAGAGGAGAAACAGGGAGGCCTGACTTTCACTCATAATAAAGCTTTGGACTTTGCTCAATGCTTAAATGCCTTGAGGGATCTGGCTTTTAAGGGAAGCAAATTTACATGGTGGAATGGGAGACTAGAGGGAGAGAGTATATTCAAGAGATTAGATAGAGTGTTGGGAAATCAGGAGGTTTTTTACTCTTTTCCTTCTAGTGAAATCCATCACTTGATTAAGTAAGGGTCAAATGGTCAAATCATGCTCCTTTGCATGTTATTTGTGATACTGAGAAGGAGGTGGTGGTAAAAATTGAAAGGTGGATTTTATGGGTTCTCCTTTCATGATTTCTAAGGCTAAACTTCAGAAGGTGAAAAAGGCTCTTACAATATGGAGTAAGCAAACATATGGGGATATTTTTCAGAAAATTTCTACTCTGAAGGACACAATAAGATTTTCAGAATTGCAATTAGAAATTTTTCCTACTGAGGAGAATATAAGCAAACTGAGGAAGGCTGAGACAAACATAAAGAGGTTTAGGAAATAAGAGGAGGATTACTGGAAGCGAAAGGCAGGCATGCAGTGGTTTAAGGATGGAGACAATAACAAAAGATTTTTTCATTCTTATGTTAAAGGAAGGAGGAGGAAACTATACGTTGGAGAAATAAGGAATAGAAATGGAGTTTTATTGAATAATCATGAGGATATAGGAAGAGAGGCTGTGGATTTTTTTGAAGAGCAATTCAGAGATGAAGAGACTATCAATCATTCGGACCTGATGAGTAATATTCCTTAAGTTATCTCAGAGGAGCAGAATAATGAAATGGTTAAGCTTCCTTGTGAAGAAGAAGTCAAGAAGGTAGTTTTTAAATTGAATGGGGACAGTGCAAGTGGACCTAATGGATTTTCATGATGTTTTTTTCAGGTGTGTTGGGATATAATTGGGTCAAATATCACAAATTTGGTGAAGGCATTTTTTTGTGGGCAGGAGCTTCCAAGATATATAACTCATACAAACCTTATCCTGATTCCTAAGAAGGAGAGAGCTGAAATGTTCACTGATTATAGACCTATTAGTCTCAGCACATTTATTAATAAGGTCATATCAAGAGTATTACATGAGAGAATGGTGGAGTGTTTACTAGTGATTATTTTCAAAAATCAGTCCGGGTTTAAAAAAGGGAGAATTATTACTGAAAATGTTCTACTTGCATAGGAGATAATTGGAGATATGAACTTGACAAACAAATGGCAGAATGTGGTGGTAAAGCTGGATATGGCTAAAGCCTATGGTAGAATTTCGTAGATATTCCTAACCAAGGTACTTAGATGCTTTGGATTCTCAGAGGTGATTATTGATTTGGTGTGGAGACTATTATCTAATAACTGGTACTCAGTGTTGTTAAATGGAAAACCTACTGGATTTTTCAAGTCTTCAAGAGGAGTAAAGCAGGGGGATCCTATATTCCCTACTCTGTTGATCATTGCTGCTAAGGTGTTGGCTAGATGATTGAATAAATTACATGATGATTATGAGTTTAAGGGATTTGGTTTGCCTAAATGGAGCCCTGAAATAAACCATTTATCATATATTGATGACACAATCCTATTTTGTTCTGGAGATAGGAAATCGGTCAAGATGATGATAAAGGCGTTGGTGGAATATGAAAGGATATCTGGATAAATGATTAATAGGGATAAAAGTTTTTTCTATTTACATGAAAAAACAAGTCCTGTTGTGGGTGCAAAATATAGGATATGGACCGGAATAAGTCAAGGAAAATTTTCTTTTAGTTATTTAGGATGCCCTGTCTTTTATGGAAGAAGGAGAAATTCTTACTTTAAAGTTATTATCAGGAAGATATCCAGAAGGATCATGAATTGGCAAAATAAATGGTTGTCATATGGAGGAAGATACATTCTTATAGCACATGTTCTACAGTCAATGCCAGTTTACATGCTTTCAGCATTGAATTCTCCAAAGGCAGTCATTGATCAGATTCATAAGGTGATTGCTAAATTATTTTGGAGCAAGTCTGGAGGAGGTCAGGTGTCACGACCCGAGCCTACACCCTAGACAGAACACGGTACTTGAAGTCACAAGTAACCCCAAGTCAACCCTTGGTCTATCATACACTAGTATTCTGAGTAAACATGCACAACAGAGATTTGAAATAATACATAATAGCATCTATGAAAAATTAAAGACTAAACATAGAGATTTTTTAAAAATATCTGAAAGTCTGAAATCAAGTCTAATCTGAAAGCCATCTAATTAAGGAATTGCTGGGACAAGCCCCAAGCTAACTCTAAGTCTAACTGAAAATAATAATGAAAACATGAAATAAATGAAATAACGTCCTCGGAATATGAGGACTCACACTGCTGCTGCTGATAGAGAGATCCGAACGAGATTGACTAACAACGCTGGGTCTGAGAACCTACGGCTGTATCATGAAACGATACAACATAAAAATATGCATCAGTACTTTGAATGTACTAAGAAAGTGAGAGATATAAATAGTATGAAAGAACTAGTAACTGAATTGAAATGACATGAAGTGACCAACTGAAAATACTGAAAAACTGATACAACTGGAATATAGCTAATACGGTCAATAATGACCCTGGATGATGATCATTAACATGCCATAAGTCTGACATACTGAGTCTGAGAGACCACACTGAACTGATCTAAACTGAACTGAACTGTCAAAACTGAGAATGAACTGAACTGACTAGTGGGAGAGTCTCTAACTGACATATAACCATGTGAGCTAGACGTGGAGTCCGATGTATACACCCCACCGGTAGGACCCAATATACCTTGCAGGTTATAAAGGCATGAACTGGAAGATCACAAAATTCTGAGGCTAATCAGGCTAAATAATACTGTAACCTACACTGGATATGTAATTTTGGGAACCTCGGTGCGCTGGAACCCTGGCCTGCTCGGTGCTAAGTTCTACTCCCACTGGAATCCTATACCGAACTAATAAGCTGATAGCTCGAAACTGGGGTCCTAGACTAGTCAGGGACATATAACTGAAAGTACCCTGAGAGTCTTATAGGACCAGATTCTGAAACTGGGTTCTAAACTGGTAAGAGCTTATTATCTGGAAGCGTCATAACCGTCTAAGAACAATATGTAAACTGAACGGAGGTCCTGGCGCTGCTCAGAGCTATATAACTAAAATATCATGACCGCCTAGTGGACCAATACACTAGATTTTGAGTTTGATTCTGATAACTGGCAGACACCACTGACACCTCGAGAAAAAAAAAGGCTGAAGTCAAACTGATCAGTTGACACTTTCTGGATAGTTCTAAGAAGGTTCTGTGTTCTAACTGAACTAGACTACTAAGCAGCTAATAAAGAACTCACTCATTCCAGTAACACGGGAAATTTCATAATATAGCGAAGTTTCAAGAATGAAAGGAATCTCATCCAATAGGGCTAAAATCGTTATCATTAATGAAATGATTGCTCAACATATATATATATATATATATATATATATATATATATATATATATAAAATAAGAATCACTAAGAAACTCATTCCAAACATACTTCAAAAACTAAACAAAATTTAATACACAACCGGCCACTGCTCGAGAATTTAGGGCTGTAAAATCACTTGGCAAGAACATCAACAATTTACTTAAGAACTGATGAAAATCATATGAATGATAAGCATGGACAATAATCCAATTGAAACTAACGAAAACCAACATGAAAATCTTTTTCACAATCGAAAATCCCAGGGCTAAACTGATAGTAGAATTATGGGAGGATTTTGGGGGACACAAGGGAAGGACAAATACCTTGTTGAATTCCCACATAACTGACTAAAATTTCCCAAAGAAGAAGCTGGAACTGCTGCTATAGATAAGAATCCCTAATCTTGCTTGGAGGGTTCTTGAGAGGAGAATGTTCGATCTTTTCTAAGAACTAAGGTGGGGATTGAAGAATGAACCTCTTTTCCCCTTTAAAAGGTCTAAAATTAATACAAAAACGACGTAGTTTAAAGCTTGGGAGAGTAGGAAATTACTAATAACCCTTAGAACATCGTTGGGAAAAACTGCCAGTGCCCCTAACGGGTGACCTAACGGGTTGTGGTGACTGACCACGACTTGTGGTCACTCCTGTCAGGTACACTGCCTAGGATCCTAAGTAGGTCACAACGAGGGACATAACGAGTCGTTGGCACAGATGACGACTCATTGCACCCACTCGTCAAGTACACCGATCAACTAAATATATTCCCAACTTAGGCCTGACCACGAGTGACTTAACGGGTCGTGGTCAGTGACCACCACTCGTGAAGTCCCTCGTTGGGTACACTGCCTCCCCTCTATCAATTATCAAGCCTCCTTCTTACGGCTCACCTAACGAGTCGTGAGGTCACTTAATGACTCATTAGGTGGGTCGTCCTGAAGCTTTTCTGCAGCTTTTCCAGATTTCCTGATTTAAGTCCCGAAATTGGATTTTCAGTTTCTGGGGCATTACAATGTCTCCTCCTTGTAAACATTCATCCTCGAATGTTAGAAACACACAGGAAGCAGAAAAATAGCAATCAAACTTTCCAAATACTGCTCATTTAACTCCAAAATTGTCAGAATGACTACCTCCATTTCAAAATACATAACTAAGCTGAATTTACTTTTCATACATACATCCAAAGTCTTAAAAGAAACTTATACACATGAATTGAATTCAACAACTAGATCAGGTCCTAAGGCAAAATTAACATTTCAAGCTACAACAGAGTCGGTAGAGAACAAGTGTGGGTATTTGGCCATCATATTCACTTCGGCCTCCCACGTAGCTCCCTCAACCTGCTGATTTTGCCGTAAGACCTTAACTAAAGCTATTTCCTTATTCCTCATCTTACGAACCTGACGGTCAAGGATCTGGACTGGTACCTCCTTATATGAGAGACTATCCTTTATTCCCACATTGTCCAATGGCACAACTGAGGTTGGATCTCCCATGCACTTCTTCAGAAGTGACACATGGAAAATTGGATATACAACTACTAGTTCTGAAGGTAACTCTAGCTCATAGGCCACATTGCTGATACGCCTCAAAATTCTATGAGGTCCCACATATCTCAGACTAAGCTTCCCCTTCTTTCCATACTTCATCACCCCTTTCACGGGCGAAATTTTCAGGTATACCCAATCATCAACTGCAAACTCCAACTCTCTTCTCCACACATCGGCATAAGATCTCTAGTGGCTTTGAGCTATTTTCAACCTTTCTCAGATAAGTTGAACTTTCTGCATTGCCTCGTGAACCGAGTCTGTCCCTATCAAGGTAGCTTCACCAACTTCAAACCACCCTATAGGAGATCTACACCTTCTACCATAAAATTCTTCAAATGGGGCCATCTAGATACTAGAATAGTAGTTGTTATTGTACGCAAGCTAGAAAAGAGGAAAGTGGTCATTCTAATTACCCTTAAAATCAATATCACACGCTCTTAGCATATCTTCTAGGGTCTGAATGGTCCACTCTTCTTATCCATTGGTTTGCGGGTGAAAAGCGGTGCTAAGCTTGACCTGAGTGCCTAGTCCCTTCTGAAAGGACTTCCAAAAGTGTGAGGTGAACTGCATTCCCCTATCTGAAATGAGAGCTAAAGACACCCCATGAAGTCTAAATAACTCTCGAATGTAAAGTTTCGCATAGTCCTCAGCTGAGTTCGTGATTTTAACAGGGAGGAAATGAGCTGACTTAGTCATCACATCTACTACCATCAAATTGAGTCATGCTGTCGACGAGTCTGAGGTTGACCCGTAATAAAATCCAATTCACTTATTCCCACTTTCACGTGGGTATACTAATATCTTGGGACATGCCTCTTGGACTTTGATGCTTTACCTTAACTTGCTGGCAGTTCGGGCACTTGGCTACGAATTCAGCAATGTCTCTTTTCATGCCGTTCCACCAGTAAATATCCCGCAAGCCGTAGTACATTTTAATAGCACTAGGGTGGTTGGAGTATCTCGAGCCGTGCGCCTCAGCCAATATCTGCTGTCTCAACTCACTAACATCCGGCAACACAACCTTCCCTGGTAACGAAGCACCCTATCTCCCCCTTTGGAGAAAGCCTCAACCTCCATTATGAGAACTACTTCTTTAAGTTTAAGTAGGACTGGATCTTCTTCTTGTCTGGACTTAACTTCAACTACTAAGGATGAAGCTGACCCACTTTGCATTACCACACCACCTTCAGCTGAATCCACCAACTGCATCCCTAACTGGGCTTGTCTGTGAATATCCCTTGCTAACTCCTTTTTGTATTCTTCAATATGAGTCACACTCCCCATAGAACATCTGCTTAGGGCATCAGCCACCACATTGGCTTTGCTGGGGTGATACAGTACACTCATGTCATAGTCTTTTGGCAACTCCAACCACCTTCTCTGACGCAGGTTTAGGTCCTTCTGACTGAACACATACTGAAGGCTCTTGTGATCTGTGAACACATCCACGTGAGCCCTATAAAGGTAATGTCTCCATATTTTCAGCGCGAATACCACCGCTGCCAACTCCAAGTCGTGAGTTGGATAATTCTTCTCATGAACTTTGAGCTGTCTAGAGGCGTAAGCTACTTTGCCCCGCTACATCAGTATGCAACCGAGTCCAACTCTGGAAGTATCACAATAAACAACCAACCCATCTGATCCTTCCGGTAAGGTTAACACCGGAGCAGTAGTGAGTCGAGTCTTCAACTCTTGAAAACTCTTCTCACACTCATCCGACCACTGAAATTTCACTTTCTTCTAAGTTATCTTAGTCAGAGGAGATGCTATAGAGGTGAAGCCTTACACAAATCGTCGGTAATAACCCACCAAACCCAGGAAACTCTTAATTTCAATAAGAGAGGTTGGCCTAGGCCAATCTTTTACGGCTTCTATCTTGTGAAGATCTACTTGTATTCTTCACCCGAGACCACATGAACTAAGAAGGTCATGGAATTTAACTAGCATTCGCACTTGCTGAACTTGGCGAACAACTGGTGGTCCCTGAGTGTCTGCAATGCTAACCTTAGGTGATAGGTATGCTTTTCCTCATTTCTGGAGTACACTAGAATGTCGTCAATAAATACAATGACGAACATATCCAGGTACTGCCTGAAGACCCTATTCATCAAATCCATGAAGGCTGCTGGGGTGTTTGTTAGCCTGAAGGACATCACCACAAACTCATAGTGACCATACCGAGTTCTGAATTCTATTTTCGGTATGTTGCACTCTCTGACCCTTAGCTGATGATACCTTGACCTGAGATCGATTTTTGAAAAACAGATAGCTCCCTGAAGTTGGCCAAATAGGTTGTCAATTCTAGGTAGGGGATACTTGTTCTTGACTATGACTTTGTTCAGCTGATGGTAATCTATGCAAATTCTAAGGGTACCGTCCTTCTTACGCATGAATAGCATTGGGGCACCCCAGGGAGAGATGCTGGGTCTGATAAAACTCTTGTCAAGAAGATATTTTAGCTGCTCCTTCAACTCTTTAAGCTCAACTGGAGTAATTCTGTAAGGAGGGATGGATATAGACTGAGTATTTGAGAGGAGATCTATTCTGAAGTCTATTTCCCGTTTAGGGGGGACTCTGGGGAGATCCTTAGGAAAAACATCTGAGAACTCACTGACTACTGGAACTGACTGGATGGTTGGGGTCTCAAAGCTGGAATCCTTGACCCGAACCAGATGATATAGGCATCCTTTGGAGATGAGTTCCTGGGCCTTAAGGTATGAAATAAACCTACCCTTAGGCGTTGATCTGCTGCCCGTCCATTCCAACACTGGCTCGTTGGGAAGCTAAAACTTTACACTCTAGTTCTGCAATCGACTGAGGCATAGCAGGAGTGTAACCAATCCATGCCAAGAATAAGGTCAAAGTCAACTAGGTCTAACACTATAAGATCAGCTGGAATAACTTTACTAAGGACTGAGACTGGGCAGTTTCTATATACTCAGTTGGCTCTAACTGACTCACCAACTGGGGTGGAGACTGAGAATGGTTTTGAGAGGACCTCAGGACTGATGTTGAACTGGACTGCTATATAGGGAGTCACAAACGAAAGAGTGGCTCCTGGATCTAGAAGGGAATACATGTCTAGGTAAAAGAGACATAACATTCCCGTAACTACGTCAGGTGAGCTTTCCTGATCTTGACGGGAAGACAGAGCGTAGAAACTATTTTGGAGCTGTTCGCCTTCTGTACCTGGAGTGTTGGCCTGCTAAGCTAGTCGGCCTACTGGAACTGATGATGTGGTAGATTGTGATCTCCCTCTCCCTACTGATGGGCACTCCTTAAGCCGGTGTCCAAGATGTCCATACCCAAAACAACCCTCTCGTCCCTAAAGGCATTCTCCTGGGTGGTTCTTATCACACTTGGGGCAAGCTGGATACCTATTCCTGATACTATGAGTCTGAGACTGAGTGCTAGAGGATCCACCCTTATGATCCTGGGGGGATCAAAAGGTTGGGGCGCTGGACGAACTAGGAGCTGGGGTTCTCTACTGTTGTTGTTGTGGACAGCTACCACCGCTAGACCTTTGATGGGAAAAATCTGAATGGCCAGTCCTTGCCCTTTTGTTCTTACGCTCCATATCCTTTAGCTTTTCAACCTCAATCTGCTGGGCATAAACAATCAAGCTAGAAAGGTCCATGTCCTTAATCAGCATCGCGGTCCTGCACTCCTTGAGGACCAGATTTGACACTCCATTTACAAACTTCAGCATGCGAGCCCTTGGCTTGGATACCATCTCTGGAGCATACTTAGACATCCTAGTAAACTTCAGAGCATACTCCTCTATAGTTGTTGGCCTATCGTAAGTTCATAAATTCTGCCATCTTAGCCGCCCTCAGCTCCCGAGGGAAAAACCTATCCAGGAAAGCTGTGTGGAATTCTTCCCACTCCACTGGTCCTGCTCCTGCTGGCCATCCTTCTTTCCTCTAGTCATGCCAGACTTAGGCTACCCCTTTCAGTTGGTAGGCGTCCAAATCGGCACTCTCCGAGGGACAAACACCCATAATTCGGGTGATCTTTTTAATCTCGTCTACAAACCCTTGTGGGTCCTCTCCCACCTTTGTTCCATGAAAATATAGAGGGTTCATCTGGGTGAAGTCCCACACCCTCGTAGCTGCTGCAGCCCGTTGGTATTCATCGACACCACTTTCTGGTTCACCTGGTTGGTAACTGTTTGGGCCAGCAGTTGAATGGTAGCCCTGAATTCAGCGGTAGACACTGAATCATCTTGAGGAGCTATCAGGAATGGTGGGGAAGGTCTGTTGACATTACCGGCCCTTCTTCTATTATCGCATCTGGGAGGCATGGTTCACTGAAACAAAATAAAGCATGAATTAGAAGGGTATTTCTGGAATTGAACTTTAACACACGATAAAGAGTATGAACAAAAGAGAGTTTTCCTAACAACATCTTGTATCCTCCTCTTCATAAGTGTGGCGCTCTTCACACCCATGAAAAGGACTCTACTTGATGCGGCTTTCAGACTTTCTGAGGATACTCTAAACCTAGTGCTTTGATACCAAGTTTGTCACGACCCGAGCCTACACCCTGGACGTAACATGGTACTTGAAAGTCACAAGTGACCCCAAGTCAACCCTTGGTCTATCATACACTAGTATTCTGAGTAAACATGCATAGCGGATATTTGAAATAATACATAATAGCATCTATGAAAATTTAATATAGCGACTTTCTAAAGGAAATCCTTGCCGCTTTAGCGCGTAATTTGAATGTAAATATTACACCCTAGAAAATTTTTGGTAATTATTTGATGTTTGTATGCTATGCTAAGGGAAGTATGGGTTGTATATTTGCCATAGATGACAAGGGAAATGTGTACGAACGGAAAACTGAAGAGTATGTGAAGTTCATAAGTAAGGGTCAATTTTAAATAATCATATCTCCTAGTATATAATGAATTAGAATCCCTACGACCTATCAAATTAAAGGTATTTGAGTATAGTTTTTAGAACATCAAACGAATCATCAAATCGGAGTTCGGAATAAGAAGTTACAGGCATTTTACGGTAGCACTATTGGGCAGTGACATGGCCACCGCTCTAAAAACGGACACCGCCCAAACACCTATATATTTTAAGTTTTTGGTTATGAAATCATTTTCAAATTTTCTATGTTTGAGGTGATTGCTTACCCTCTGAAATCCTCTCTCTTTTCCAGTAGCAAAGCCTTAGAAACCAAGAGGAAATCCCTCAAGAAAACACCATCAAAGCAAAAGTTGATGGAAGTGAAGGCAATATTGCGGTGAAGTTGTTGCTGCCTTGTAGCTTCGTTTTGGCTGTGTTGTTGCTGCGTGTTTGGGACTATTTTGAGATAATGTTATACTACATCTTAGTAGTAATTTTTCATAAGAAATAGTAAGTCACTTTCCTCTTTTTAAATCTCTAATAAGTATATGAATTTTTGAAGGAAAACTAGAAGAAAGTTATGGTTTGTATGTTGACTTTTTGTAGTTGTTGTGCTGTCATTTTTCTGCGTTTTGGGCAGAAATTTTGCTGCTTTATTGGGAAATGATTTGGAGGAAAATACTCCTATTATATCCAACAATATTCTCATGCCAATGTTAAGTGTTTCTAATTGCTTAACTTGCCTAAAAATCCTAGCTAAAGCTAGAAGTTGGAGGTTATGTTGGGCTGCCGTTGTTGGTATGTTGTTGTTGATGTTCTGCTCGTTTTTGAAGGTTGGAATAGTTGTGTTTTGCTGAGAATATACTCTATTATTTTGGGAGTTTTTCATGAGAAAACTGAGGTAATTTCCTACCTCTATTTTCCCCAAAAGTTGTAGAAACAAGTTGAAATAAGAAATGCTAAGTGTTGCCTTATTTGTTTGTGTTGTGACTGCCTATTGATGTAACATTTTGGCTGGATAAATTGGCTTGAAACAGACTTGTAACTTGGTGATAAACTCAAGTAATTTAACGGTCTAAAGTTCTGGTTGTTGAAAGAAAGAAACGACATAAGAAAGCTCGCCGAAAAAAAAAGGTATGTAAGGCGCTCTTTGTGTCTTGATTTTCAAGCCCGAATTCATGCCGAGGATTAATCCGGCATTCCCCTGTACTTGAGATTCTGTAGTAGCATATTATGGTTCTTACCATTTGTTATAATTACTTGGTATTAAGTTGTGTATTTTCTTAAGTGTTGGAACACATGAATGTATAGCGAAGAGGGCAATTGCATTCGATTATGGTCATAGTTGTAAATTGATTCGGAAGTCCCCTCCGCGTGGGCACTGTGAGCTAGTCCTTTAAATTACATTATGTGTTTGTGGTTTCAAAGTTGTTTCACAATATGGTTGCTAAGGAAATTGGTAAACATGGCAAGACGACGACGCGTGGGCAAACCTAATAGTTGAAATCGTTTAACTCAATAAGGTTTAACGAGGGTAAGAAAATGGAATTTACATACAAAAGTTACCTACCCTCTTATATTCATGTTTTAAGGTGCCTAGGGCCATGAGAAGCTTCCTCGATCCCTCTCCCTTAAGCTAAGAGACTAATTAATACATTTCTTAATTAACCGATACGTTAAACTTGGAAGATAGAACCCGAATGGGTAAACTATTGATATTTCTATGGGACCATATTTATTGGCAGGTTATGCACAATATCTTGATGTTAACATGTTAGAAGAAAATCAAAAAATATATATGTTTATGCTTATATTCAAATACGCGCTAAAGCGGCAAGGATTGCCTTTAGAAAGTTGCTATATGTTTATTAGAGCTCTTGAGTTATCAAGACCTCCTGAGAATTGCATGGTTTAAGTAGACACGTCGCATGTTCTTTGAAAGTTGTAGATGTGTAAGGAAATTAACCTAAGTGTAAAAGTTGAGGCGCTAGTAGCAAAGGATTGATAAGAGTAAATGTTAGACCTTTTAAGGTAATATGTGAGGTATATGCCTTCTGTCCGTAGTTTATTTCAAGAACCTTTGAGCGACGTTAAAATATGAGCAAGAGCAGTTTAAGAGACAAGGTTTGCAATTAGGTAAGAAGGTAAGTGCGTACAGGAATTGCTGGAATAGTGAACACGAGAGTAAATAATTAGGTAGGGAATGTCGAATCTTGTTTGGAAAAGAATTTACGATGAATATGAAAAGTAGAGCAAAAGGTTGTTAAATTTGATGATAAGTGTTACGATTGTTAATGAATTAGGCAAATAGCTAGAAAGATTTACCCTGTTCTAAAGACGTTTAGCAAAAGAGTTATAAATAAAGTTGTTTATGTTCAGTTATGTTAAGCTAATGAAAGGCCAGTAAAGTGTTAACTCCTTAAGAAATAATTAGAATCGAATATTTTGAGATAGTGACTCAAGTTAAAGAGAATGTTTTTCATTGTACTTTTAAACAATTATCTTTGATTATTTGTTCTAAGAGTTGGATTAGCTTTTTCAAGTTTTAAAGGATTTTATTTTTCTTGGAAGTTTATAAACTGTTTATAATGCTGCTAAGCTTTTCTAAGCTCCACATATATTTCAATGTTTCACATGAGCTTTTCCTACGTTGTCTGAAGCATGACTATAAGTCTTTATTTATCTTAAGGCATCCCCTAGACAGTTGCCTAGCATTTGTATATTAAAGAGCTCTAGGTTTGAGATACACAAGTTATGTCTTCCTGTTCATAAGTTACCTCGAGATGTGATATGAAGTGCAATGAATGAGGTATGCTCACAATTCTTGATATGAAAGTATGAAAGTCAAACGAGTATAAGCACAAAATGAATGCTAGAAAATGTTAGGTTAAGTGATTCCTCTCTGCTCCTCATGTTAGAATTCCTAGGAGAAGTTTAAAATCATGAACGTGAGTCTACATATGTCTTTATGATATTCCAGTTCTAGGAACTTCCCTAGAATTCATTCACAGCATATGTATGTATTTAAGTGCTAAATGAAAGACCTACATGTGTATGGCATAATTGTAGTATTAGGGGTCATGGTAAGATCCTACACATGTTATAGTTACTGATCAACATATTTTATGGTTTCTAGTATTCAGATAGTTTGTATGAGCTCTGTCAGCTCCATTTATGATGGTGATTAAGATTTGTTTTTATTTTACCCAGGTGTGGTACACCGATTGGAGATCTTTTTATTTTACCCTAGTGTAGTACATCAGCCAGAGATGTTTTTATTTTACCCCGGTGTGGTACATCGGTTGGAGATATTTTTATTTTATCTCGGTGTGGTACATTGGCTGGAGATATTTTTATTTTACATCGGTTTGGTACACCGGCTAGAGATCTTTTTATTTTACTCTGGTGTGGTACGTCGGCTGGATATATTTTATTTTACCCCAGTGTGATACACCGGGGAAGAATTTTATATTTGGATTTATGGTTGGCAGGTCGCTGGCATTACATTTATAGTTTCTCTCTTATTCATTTCTTAATTGCATTTTCATCTCATTATAGAGTTATTATCAGGTTTCAGTTTTCAGGATTCCAGGTTGTTGCCATTCCTTATTCCTGGTTCAGTTATCTTGAGTTCAGTTATGTTATAGTAAGTTGTTATCAATTACAGGTTGCAAAGTTCTAGGTTATACTTATCCTTTATATGTTTATGTGCTAAGTTAGTTATTACAGGATTGTTATCTCATGGTTACAGTTTCAGCCTTACATACCAGTACATTTCATTCGTACTGACGTCCCCTTGCTTGGGGACCTACGTTCATGCCGCAGGTGCAAGTAGACGTTAGGATGGCCAGTTGAGTAGCAGTTTGTGAGATCAACAGATGGTTGGTATGCTCCTTTCTTCCTGGAGCTAGGGCTTATTTATTTATGCTTGAGTTTTGAGATGCAGTTATGGGTAGGTCGGAGCCCTATTCCGACCATCAGTCAGTTTACTCTTTAGAGTCTTTGTGGACTTAGTGTGTACAGTGTTATTCAGTTTGTGGCCTCTTCAACTTATTGTTGCTTGGTTTTGCACACTAATTTCTTTGGTTGCATTTTGATTGTCTACCCCGTATTATTGAGACCTTATAAGTCCAGTTTATTCTTAAGTTAATTGTGACAGGTGGCCTAGATGGCCTAAGTGTTACAGTTACAGATGTCATATAGCCAACTTCTCGATCAATCATGAATCTAGTGTCAGTCGTGCCCTACCCCAATTTTGGGGCATGACAATTAAAGACTGAACATAGAGATTTTTTTCAAAAATATCTAAAAGTCTGAAATCAAGTCTGATCTGAAAGCCGTCTAACTGAGGAGTTGCTGGGACAAGCCCCAAGCTAACTCTAAGTCTAATAGAAAATAATAATGAAAACAAGAAATGAACGAAATAATGCCCTCGAAATATGAGGACTCACACTGCTGCTGCTGATAGAGAGATCTGAACGAGATCGGCTAACGACGCTGGGTCTGAGAACCTGCGGCTGTATCATGAAACGATACAACATAAAAATATGCATCAGTACTTTGAATGTACTGAGTAAGTGAGAGATATAAATAGTATGAAAGAACTAGTAACTGAATTGAAATGACATGAAGTGACCAACTGAAAATATTGAAAAACTGATACAACTGGAATATAGCTAATACGGTCAATAATGACCCTGGCTGATAGTCATTAACATGTCATAAATCTGACATACTGAGTTTCAGAGACCACACTGAACTGATCTGAACTGAACTGAACTGTAAAAACTGAGAATAAACTGAACTGACTAGTGAGAGAGTCTCTAACCGACATATAACCACGTGAGCTAGACGTGGAGTCCGATGTATACACCCCATCAGTAGGACCTAATATACCTTGCCACGGTATAAAGGCATGAACTAGGTGATCACAAAAGTCTGGGGCCAATTAGGCCAAGTAATACTATAACCTATGCTGGCAACGTAGTTCTAGAAATCTGGGTGCGCTGGAACCCTAACCCGCTCGGTGCTAAGTTCTACTCCCACTAGTATCCTATACCGAATTACTAAGCTGATAGCTCGAAACTGGGGTGCAATACTAGTTAGGGACATATAACTAAAAGTACCTTGAGAGTTTTATCGGACCAGATATTGAAACTGGGTTCTAGACTGGTCATAGCTGCTTATCTGGAAGCGTCGTAACCCTCTGAGAACAATCTGTAAATTAAACAGGGGTCCTGGGGCTGTTCAGATCTATATAACTAAAATGTCATGACTGCCTAATGGACCAATATACTGGATTCTAAGTCTGATTTTGATAACTGGGAGGCACCACTAACACCTTGGGAAAAAAAAGACTAAAGTCAAACTGATCAGTTGACACTTTCTGGATAGTTCTAAGAAGGTTCTGTGTTCTAACTGAACTAGACTACTAAGCAGCTAATAGAGAACTCACTCATTCCAATAACACAAGAAATTTAATAATATAGAGAACTTTCAAGAATTAAAGGAATCTCATCCAACAGGGCTAAAATCATTATCATTAATGGAATGATTTCTCAACATATATATATATATATATATATATATATAATAAGAATCACTAAGAAATTCATCCCAAACATACTTCAAAAATTAAACAAAATTTAATACATAATCGATCACTGCTCGAGAATTTAGGGCTATAAAATCACTTGGAAAGAACATCAATAATTTACTTAAGAACTAATGAAAATCATATGAATGATAAGCATGGACAATAACCCAATTGAAACTAACGAAAACCAACATGAAAATCTTTTTCACAATCAAAAAATCCCAAGGCTAAACTGATAGGAGAATTATAGGAGGATTTTGGGGGACATAAGGGAAGGACAATTCCTTTGTTGAATTCCCACATACTTCACTAAAATCTCTTGAACAAGAAGCTTGAACTTCTGCTATGATAAGAAGCCCTAGTCTTGCTTGGAGGGTTCTTGAGAGGAGAAAGTTCGATCTTTTCTGAGAACTGAAAATGGGGAATAAGGAATGAACTTCTTTTCCCCTCTAAAACGTCTAAAATTAATAAAAAAGTGATGTAGTTTAAAGCTTGGGAGAGTAGGAAATTACTAAATAGCCCTTAGAACTTTGTTGGAAAAAACTGCCAGGTGCCCCTAACGGGTGACCTAATGGGTCGTGGTGACTGACCACGACTCGTGGTCTCTCCCGTCAAGTACACTTCCTGGGATCCTTAGTAGGTCATCACGAGGGATCTAACGAGTCGTTGGCACAAATGATGTCTCATTTCACCCACTCGTCAAGTACACTGGTCAACTAAATATATTCCCAACTCAAGCCTGACCATGAGTGACTTAGCGGGTCGTGGTCAGTGACCACGACTCGTGAAGTCCCTCGTTGGGTACACTGCCTCCCCTCTATCAATTATCAAGCCTCCTTCTCATGGCTCACCTAATGAGTCTTGAGGTCACTTAACGACTCGTTAGGTGGGTCGTGTTGAAGCTTTTCTACAGCTTTTCCAGATTTCTTGATTTAAGTCCCAGAATCGGATTTTGAGTTTTTGGGGAATTACATCAAGGTAAACACTGGATAGCATGGGAAGATATGTGCCTATCAAAGGAGGAAGGAGGAGTAGGGTTTAGGTCACTTCATGATGTGTCTAAGGCTCTTACGGAAAAATTATAGTGGAATTTCAAAACATCCACTTCTTCATTGTGGAGTGCTTTTATGTGGAACAAGTATTGCAAAAAGCTTCATCCTATTTTAACTCATGGTAGGGGAGCTTCTCACATATGGAGAAGATTGGTGACAATTAGGGATGAAATGGAACCTGATATATGGTGGCAGATCAAATCTGAAAATGCAAGTTTTTGGTATGAAAACAGGACAGAAAAAGGAGCACTGTATTACACTGACGAGGCAGAACATGTGGTTAAGGAGTTAGAGGTAAAGGAGTTCATATCTCAAGGGTTATTGGATATAGATAAGCTAAAGGTGAAAATTTCAATGGAGATGATTAATCATATTGTCTCTAACGTAAGAGTACCAGGTCAGGAGGTGAATGACAGGGCATGGTGTATAGGTAATGCTAATGGTATTTTCACTGTAAAATCTGCATATCAGAATATGAGGATAAGGGAGGAATCAGGATGGAGGAAGAACATATGGATAAAAGGGATGCCTTTTAAAATATGTTTTTTCACGTGGAGGATGTAGAAAGGAAGAATTGCTACAGATGATAATCTGAGAAGAATGAGGATTAATATTTCTTCTAGATGTCATTGCTATGAGAATCATAAGGTGGAAACTATGAAACATCTTTTTCTAACAACTTCCATAGCCCAACAACTTTGGAAGCAGTTTGTTTCTTGTGCGGGTGTGAACATTGCAGGAAGATCTCTTCAACAGTTAATAAGAGTTTGTTGGGATATTCTAGGAAATCTAATGTTTAAGGGAATATTCAAGAAACTTCCTTTAATAATGGTTTTGGAACTATGGAAGCGAAGGAATGCAAGAAGACATGGAAAAGAGGTGACTTTTCAGAGATTAGTGATGTGATGTCAACAAGGTATCTACCACTTTGCAAAAGTGAAATATCCAGGATGCAGGATTCCTTTTCAATGGAAGGAGATGGTTGAATATATGCAGAGATACAAACCCATTTTACAATTCAAGATTATTAAATGGGAATGTTCAGGGAGTGGATTGATAAAGTGTAACACTGATGGTGCTAGCAGAGGTAATCCGGGATTAAGTGCATATGCATATTGCCTAAGGGATCAAAATAGAAATTTAATATTTGCAGAAGCACAAAATATTGGGACTACTACTAGTATGGTTGCTGAGGCAGAAGTAGTAAGACAAACATTGCTACATTGTGTAACTTTACAAGAGAGCATCATATTAGAAACAAATTCATTGAGTATACAGAAGATGCTAGTAAGAGAATGGAAAGTCCCATGGGAATTAGCAGACATAATGGATGAAATTTTTGATCTAATGTCAAGAATTACCATCCAAGTGATACAAATCTACAGAGAAGCAAACCAGCTAGCGGATAGTTTGGTTTATAATGCATATAATCAAGAAGGCAGAAGCATATACAAAAGTTTTCAACAACTACCGATTGAGAGTAGTATAATACTTAATTCAGACAAGTCATAGGCTCCTTACTTAAGGATTAAATCCAAACAACCAAAAACCATCAACAATCAACATCATGCATAAGATTTTTTACAGTGTACAGAAGTTTGGTCAACAGTGGGATTGCTACCTGACTCTAGCTACGTAGCATCAAAAAGGAAATATCAGCAAAAAAGAGGGCTACTTATGGAACATTACAGCACATAGGTGAAGATTTGATACTGGAGATTTGGAGCAACTTGATTTTACCCACAATCTCCATTGAAAGAGATCCTCACCAGACTATTACCTGAGCACCCAGATGAGCATTTACAAACTGATGATTCACCTGAGAACACAAGGAATCAAGTCAAAAATGGGAATCGGATGAAAGAGGATGCATTCGAGTGAGAGATACCTTTTTTGAGCTTAACAAAGGTTGGATGATTGAAGATTGGTGGACGATTTATTATCCAAAGAGGAACAAGGTACATCTTCCAGTTGAAATGAAGAGGCATGTTGACAGAGGTATAGGAAACCCTAGTTAGGCGGAGAAAAAGAGAGGAAAGAGAGGGATTTCCATTTTTATATAGATGTAAACAATGTTTTTGTTTGTTTTATTTTATTAATAAAAGAGCCTTTGGCTCAAGTTAATTTAAAAAAGACTAAATATAACATCTCAAATAAAATAAAATATCTTTTTGGAAATATTTTGACAAGATGTTTCATGAATCAATTTGGGTCAGATATCAGCCCAAATTTTGATGAACTAAAATGAGTTGGGCTGAACTAAATAAATGAGTGGGTCAATTATCAGCCCAAACTTGAATAAGTTGGGCAGCTTATGATCTCATAGGCTGATTTTATCACCTCTTGACTCATACTTTATCTATCCTCTGAGAAATTTACAAGTGATGCCACATATGTGAAGTATTGAACAAAATGCGTCATCCTTAGCAAACCTTTTTTTTGTAATTTAAAATCTAGACTAGATTGACCAAATTTGTTCTATATTTATCTATCCTTTGAGAAAACTACAAGGATGACTTTCCTCCTCCAATAAACAATTATTCTAGATATTAAAGAAGAAATAGATTTACCATGTACACATAACATAAACCAATTCAAGGAATAAGGAAATTCTTCAAACTATACAAGCAAATTTCCCATCCTCAAAGGGGTGTGTGTGTGTGTGTGTGTATCTATATATAAGGCCACTAATTCGAGAACAAGCTTTACCCTCCTTCCAAATCAAGGTTTCAGAATTCTTCCCCCGAAGGAAATGCATTAGCGAGAGACACTTTACACTGGAAATGTATCTCCCCCTAGGTCCTTTACAAATGTGGATCTCATTTGCATGACAAAAGAACTAAAATACCACATTTATACTTCTTCCGGAAGAAGTGAGCAATCAGTTCAAAAGATATGAGGAGTTTCCTTAGTCATGAATTTGGCCTAGTCATAAGCATAACAATTCTTTTTGGTCCTTCCTTTCTCTGTACGTGCTTTTCGAACTGCTTCTTGGATTTGTCTCTCATGTTCCTTTAACATGTCTTCCATACTTCCCCCTGGTGGAACTAATGGTCCAGAGCAAAGGAGTCGACTTTTCTTTGGCACATAAACCTGAAACAAGGAACATGTCAGCCTCAAGGGAGCTCAAACAAGGAAGGTAAGTTTTCCAATGTTAAATGAAACATGCAAACAAGTTAGTTCCAAATCATTATCTCCTTATATAGACTCTTTCTTTGAAGCATGTTCGTCAACAGATGAACATAATTGGAAAGTCAAGTTTGAACTACATACCGTTGAATCCCCATAAGATGGCTCGTCATCCCTTTTTGAATGAACACTAGAAAAGTATCTTACAGCTCGAGACTTGTGAGAACCCTGTCTTAGAAACTCTCTGCCATGTTGGGACACACATGAATCCTCTTTGATGTTGCGAGCATATCCAGCTGCATTAGGATGGATCACTGAAGTAGAATGAGTGACTCCGTTCCTGTTTTTCACTCTTGGCGGCTCAATAGGGAATCCAGTTCCACTTTCTTCTAGAGGATTATATTTCACACTGATGCTGATATTTGATTGTCCCTGCAATGTGGAAACCATTTCAATGACAAATACAAAAGGATTAATTCATTTTCTTTGGGAAAATAGAAGAAGATCAACCTGCCCAACAATGGATGTTGTAGTGCATCCCTTTGATTGCCTTGAGGACTTGCTTAATGATTCATCTCCACATCCTTTCACACTCTCAGGTTTTAGCCTGGGATTAACAAAATAGAAATTGTGAGACTGCAGAGCAACAGTAAGGCTTGGTTACAAAAAAAAATGCATGAGAAGACAAGTTTTTGGTCTTAATAGGAATCGGTATCCCAATCACTCGGAGAAGTAAGATTGACATTAAGTTTCACTTCTAAGATTCTTAATTTTATGTTACGTGCTGTTAAACAGTGTTGATTTGTAAATCCTTGAATAATACATGAACCTTTAAGTTTAAAAGTTCCAAGTCACTTCTATTAAGGAAATAGCAAAAAAGAACTCAAAAGCATGCCAGAAATTGATCATGAGCCAAAGCAAAAAAAAGAAAGAGATTACTACTATGATACAATAGAATTGTTTATTGGTAGCTTATGATGCATCCACACCAAGCCGAGCTAGGGAGTTCAAGGACCTTTCATCAAGACATTGGAGGCTTAGGGGGTGCTTTGTTTGAACGCTTGAAGTCCTACAACATGCTAAAATGGAAATAAACAGCTCCCCTTAAAGGAATATTTGCAGCAGAATGAATGAAGGAGAACAGACTCCACATACGGCCCATACAATCAGTATATGGTCTGGATGCAGATTGTAAGTCAGAGCTTCATTCATGGCTAGAGCAGTAGCAAGTTACAGGCCGTTACGGACTGTATGTTAGATATGGTGGAGCGTATGCTGCTAGGGGAGCTATCTATGAGACACAGTATCCATAATACGACCCATACTACCAAGCATACCTGGAGGATTTCCCGGACTAGACACTGTTTAAGGCTCGATTGCATTCACGATATCACATACGGACCATAAGTCACATCTCCAACCCGTATATCTATTCGCGATGGCATCACCTTCCAACTTTTGTATTATTTCAAATTCCACTTTTGGGCATTTTTTAATAGACTATTTAGACTATAAATATGTGAGAATAGCTCATTTTAGACTTAGTTTTTGATTATGTGATAATTTTGAGATGAGTGTAACTCTTGTGAGAAATGAGGCTAGGGCCTTTGTTGCTACCCAATATTGATAGGCTTCAATGAAAAATCAAGAAGATGCTTATCGTGGATGAAAAGCCGAAGGATGAGCCCAAAATTATAGCGAGGAGTGGGTTGAGTGCTACACGTATTTTATGGTCTAAGACCAAGTCCATGAAGAGGAATATTTGGCCACATGGAACCCCAAGAGGAGGGGCCCATGGGCTAAAATGCACACCCAAAATATTGATTATGGCATGTGTGTTTTGGTGAAAATTTGATTGCTTTCCTTACTTTTTGTTAGGCAGTTTTGGGAGGAAATGTGATATTAATTTACATGTTTTCCTAGTTTAAAATTTTCCTATTAAGTTTTTCTACTTATTATTTTCATAAAAGTAAGATCGAATCCCTTGCTTATTCGGAGAGGGTTGGACGATTTTTCCCCTGTATATAAGGGTGGATTTTATTCCTTTTGACAACAGAATATTATTGCGAGTTATTTTCTTTACACCTTTGTGTATTAGCTACTTGGATTTATCTAACAATCTTACAAAAAATAATTTCTTTCAAGAGGTGAGATTACTTTTGCGCTAGATATCTATCGTTCTTATTAGAATTGATTGGAGAAGGCAATTAGTCTTAAACTAATTATTGTCTTTAATTATTCAATTAGGGATCTAAATCACTTTGATTTAAGTTTTTGAATTGAATCTGTTAGCAAACATGATTAGCCCTAATCTACTAATAAGGTCTACTACAATCAATTAGGGTTCTTAGCCATTAATTTTGAAGTTTGCGGATTTATTTCTAGAATTTCTCCCATCTTTAATTTTCTATCTTTACTCTTCGTATATTTTTTTCCACATTATTTTCTTGTTTTTCTTTCAAGTAACACAATTTGTATCACTTTGTCTACCGAAACTAAAGTTTGGCAACTTGAACTCAAGAATGTATCAGTAGTGCAACTTGAACTCAAAATAATATTTAAAGAAATAAACAAAAGAGAGACCAGAATATAGAATAATGTAGCAATGGAATGATATGCAAATTTTAGACAAGATGAAAAAGTTATAAAGAGCTAAAATTAGATACCTTCTCGCTTCCTCTTCTCGAATCTTAGCATCATATTCCTTGCTTGGAGGATATTTTGGTAAGCTAGATGGATCACAAGGTAGGGGCTTTGTATTGAAGAACTGAAAGTAAAAAACCAAAGAACATATAAAGCAGAGTAACCCTCCCCATGGTACTTACAAAAAATTATAGAACACTTCTCGTAATTTGTGAAAGACAAGTATGGTCCGCCAAATAAGATAAAACAATCATGTCTAGAAACGGAAAGAAAATAACTTAAATCATATTAATGTCGGAAGGCTGCAAAATGTTAATGTTGAACGAATAGGTTAACAAATAGACATTAACCTTCTTGGACCATTTTGAGTTCATGAAGTTTTCAAATGGTTTTTTGGAGAAAAGATCTAGCGAAAACCCCACCCAAGTAATAACAAATGGATTGCATAACCAGATTAATTAAAAAAGAAACAACAAGATTGATTCTAAAGAAAATATAATCGTTAAAATTACAATTCAGTAAAATTTTCTGAATGTTCACGGGATACAAGAGAATGTAAATTCCAGTTAGTAATAATGTAACCATACTTTCTTAAATGTGCACGGGGTAAGAAATGCTTTCAATCATGATAGAATGAATCTGATCACCATTATAAGAAAAAAAAATACTCTTAGTTGCCTAATAAATGTAGACAGTATTTGTCACTCAATGGAAAAGAAACTAAAGAAGTGTGCAGGAACACTCCTTTTCAAAGAACACAGTTTCATGGAGAGATAAGATTGAATTACCTCACTGTTGAGAGCAGAAGAAGCAGTACCACGCTTTTCTGGTTCTATTGAAAGTAGGATGTCAAGAAGGGCCAAAGCTGAAGGGGGAAAGTCCTTGAACGTATCAGTGACACATCGCTTGTATGGGTGTTGTGGCTTAAAGCTAGTAGCATGAGGTAGTTTTGATTTCTTCCAGTATTCTTCGGAAGGTGAACCACAAAGTTTGAAAATCTTGTGCATTTGCTCCACCTGCAAATTGTTTCAGTTCTCTCAGTTCATAATTACAAGAACCAACAATGAAGTAGAAAGAGTTGTGAACTCCAGGAAAGTCAACATGAACTTAGTGAGTTAAAAACGTCAAATAAATTTAAAGTGGAAATTAGAGAATAGCTCAAAACTCTTTCAGTCTAAAGTGACACTTCCAAAGAGGTCAAAAGTGTACTAGGAGGAGATAATCAATTATAAGTGAATAAAGTTTAGATTGAAAAGGAGATTCAAGCCCTAAACAAAAGTACCTCTGTTCTTCCAGGCATAATAGGCTTTCCAGCAGATAATTCAGCAAGTATGCAACCAGCACTCCACATATCTATGGCCACTCCATATTTTGTTGCACCAAGCAAAAGCTCAGGAGCTCTATACCATAGAGTTACAACACGACTTGTTAATGGCTGTGTTTGGTTGGGCTCAAAGGTTGTAGCCAAGCCAAAGTCTCCAATCTTCAAAACACCATTATCGTCAATGAGAAGGTTTGAACCCTTAATGTCTCGATGAAGTACACCCCGACTATGACAGTGTTCAAGTCCACGAAGCAATTTTTGCATATAACATTTAATCTATAAACCACCATTCAAAATGTTCCATGTAAAAATGTGGAGAACGTCGAAATATATCTTGTAAATTAAAATGCAGCTACTGGAGGGTGGTGGTAAAATAGGTTCAATTTACAAATATTTTTGTCTGTCTTTGGGAATCATTTTCTTGCTTTCACTTAGATCTCAATATTCTCTAGGTTTTATAGGAGATAATTTAAGGGGAGATGGATTCAGTCCATGAATGAGTCATTAAACAAGTTCAAAGATTATTATTTAGGGAGGATTTTCTCCTTTTCATCTAGTTGGGACCAAATAATGTGCTAATTAAGAACATCCTGGGTTTTTCAGACAAGAAGAGAAAGATATACCTGTGATTCAGTAAACTTAACCCGAGGTGCTGCTGCAAGTCCAGAAAGATCATGCTCCATGTATTCAAATACAAGATATAAGCTTCCTGATATCCTAGATGTGACCAAAGCCTCAAGTTTCATAACATTTGGGTGGTCCAATTTACGCAAAATACATATTTCCCTTGCCATAAACCGAACGCTCTCTGGATCCATATTGACAAATCTCACTTTCTTCATTGCAACAATTTTATTGGTTTTAAGGTCACGGGCCTTGTATACGCTACTGTATGTTCCTTGACCAATCTGCATAAAAATTAAACATTTACGTACTTAAACAACAACAACAACATATTTAGTATAATCCCTAAGTGGGGCCTGTGGAGAGTAGGATGTAAGCAGACCTTACCCCTATCTTTACGTACATAATTGCCAGAATATATGAAAATTCAAACTCTTTATTATTCCAGAGATCTCTAAAAAACTAAATGATATTATACTTGGCCGGAGAGAAATTTAATGGTCCTATTTCCATAGTTCTTCCAACAAGTACATGGTAATAAAGCACTCTCAGCTTATGTTTAAGAAAGTTCATATTTGGTACTCAAAACAAACCAACCCCAAAAAAAGTAGTCGTGACAAAAACCATTTTATTTACAATTAGAAATGACAATCCGTTTCCAGAGGTACTTAAAAGTAACCAAAGAAAGAAAAGAAAAACTCTAATGGATCATAAACAAAGAAACTTTTAGAAAAAGCCACTTTGGATGGAAAATGATTCAGCTACTTCTATAAAAAAAAAGATCTCTATGATATAAGTAAATTCAATACCCTGAGTACTGCATGAGATTTGCAGAAAGTCTGGAAGGTCCTCAAAACTAGGCAGAAGATAAACAATATTACATGAGTGACAGATTGGAGATAAACAACATTACATGAGTGACAGATTGGAGATAAACAACATTACATAAAATGACAGTTTTTAAGTAATAACAGGAACAAGGATCCCTGAGGTGGATAACTACAAGATGCAGATATCAAAGTTCAACAAATTATGGTTGTTCTAACTAAAAAGATCATTAGGAATGAATTGTTTTAAAAAAAAGAGCAGAGAAAAGAAGCTGTAGAACTGACTTTGTTTAATTTTTCAAATGACTCTAAACTTCGAGGAAGCCACCCTTGAATAGCCTCAGCTGCCACAGAAGTTAGCCACGATGGCCATCCTGCAACTTCGAGTTCACCCCTTGCACCATTAGGCATGCTCACAACTCTAGACATTGATTGTTGCATTCCAAAATCAAAGGTGGAGCGCCTCTTGTGATGGCCTTCTTTAGGCCTCTCGATAATTCTTGTTTTTCCATCATCCTCAACTTTTGTTGCAAGGAGGGAAAGAAGACCGGATTCTGATGTCCTCTTTGATTTAGATTTCATAGGTATTTCAATCTTAGGGTTAACTAAGTCTACTTTTATCTCATCTCTTTGTAAGGGAGCAACCATATGTACAGAAGATTTATGAACTTCTTTTTCTTTGTCCTTGTCCTTGTCATGTTCGGAAACATTATCACCTTCGGAAGAACCCTTTGAGCAAATGCATCCCATACTTACCAATATGTTTCTGTCATTCAAGACACATTCGAGACCCGCATAATAAACCTGCACCAACCTAAAGTTTTCACTATATCATCCAAATTCAGTGGAACAAAATATTGTAATAAACTTGGGATTTTCTTTCTAGTTTCTTACCAAATAATGCAGGCCTCAAATTACTCTTTCACAATTCAAAGCCTTCCCCTCTGAAGAAGCCAAAATTTCAATGCATTCAAGAATGCCAACCACAAAAGTCTTATATGAGATTGAAATTGAAAATCTCAGTATATATATGCTTTCTTCAAATATCACCCCATAATTAAAGGTCGAGGGGAAAAATATCACATTCAAATATGGAATAACGTATCTTACAAGCTACAAGGTTTTGTTTGTAGAAACTAAAAGAAAACAAATAAAAATAAAAAACACACAGATAAAAAATTTGAAGGGAACACCAAGTAGTTCAGGAAGTCAAAAACCCAGACCAGAAAAATCCAGCATTATAACCAAACATGAGAAATCAAGATTCCAGCATATAAAATATATACACACAGACAGAGGAACAATGGTTCGTGCACCAAAAATATATGTATATGGATTCTATGTTTTTTCTTTAAAAGGATTGATGCAAGAACTCTGGTCAAGGGAGGCAATGATACCTAATGGGGGATGGAAGAAAAGTTTTAACTTTTTCCCAGAAAAATTCAACTGCTTTTATTAATTGCCAATTTTATTTTTTTTAAAACATTTTCTTTTTGGGGAAAAAAAACCAAAAAGAGGTTTAAAGAAAGAAAAAAGACAACATTTTTATCCATATATTTTAGGATATATCAACATTATTCATCACCATTGATGAGAAAAGGGAAAAAAGAGTAGTCTAGAGTTTTGAAATCACCGAAAAATACGAACAACCACTTAATTTGTCTCCTCTTTTTAGGAAATAACAAAAGAATGTCAGCAAGCAAGAGGCAACATGGAGCTTTGAACTCTGACATGCACTGCAGTACGGGGATGAGACCTAGATGGATTTCTTCTTTGCCACGTGGAACTCATCAAAGTGGGACCCAAGAAGAGGAGAAACCTTGGAAAATCCTTTACTAGGATTTTGTTCGCAAAGCATCAGATCCTTCCTATCAAATATTCCGTGCAAAACAAAATATTTTACATGAAAAATCATTTTCTAAAAGTTACTTTTCTTATATTAAAATAATTAAATTTTAATACTAGTAAAATATTAAATTATTTTTTGTGACATTAGAATAACTCAAGTTTACCGGTTATAATAGTGTTCTCAACAAATTTTAGAAATATGCCGAAAATAATAACTGCAGCTAAAAATAAATTAAAATAATATTTTATTTAATGAATCTTATGAGTATAATTTTTTTGTTCTCTTTATTCAACATAATGATTTTGGAACTCAAGATAAAAAATAAATCCTAGACTTGAATTTGATAAAATGAACTTATTTACTTGTGTAGTCTAAATTAATAGTTCAAGCCAAATAAATATGAATATAAAATTTAAATTTATTATGAATTTAATTCATTTTTTTTTATATGTTTATAGGTACCCCTTACTTCAAAATTCATCGAATTGTAAAATTGATCAACTGTATAGATGACTTTTGAAGTACCCGAAAGAATATCCTCTGATTTTTTTCACCTCTCAGTCTTGTCCTAGTAGGAAAACCTTTCTTCGATTATAATTTGGATTCTTAGGAAGAGAATTCTATTTTATAAGGAACTCTTGATTCTTCTCCTGCTAAATTACAAATTCCTTCTTGGATAATGCTTATAAAAAGGAAGGATCATCCAAAGAATTTCATATTGCAATAGCTCATTGGATTCTCCTTTACGCTTTTTTTTTGTTTTCTCTTGTCCGCAACTAATCTTGTGCTTTCCCTATTCTTCTTCTTCTTATTCTTCTTCTTTGACAGATTATATTTTTTCTTGATAGCTTGGAGCACCTACGGGAGAAAATTTGTAACATTTTGTGGGAGCGTCTAAATTGTGAATGACTTATGGTGCTGCAAAGTAATCTCAAAGAACTACATCATACGTGAAAATCATAGTCCCACAACCTTTATATTTTCTTAGGTAATTTTCCAAATTTCAGCTTATAAATTTTGATATGCTGCTGCTTCATATTCGCACGTGCTCACCAAATAAATTGTATCTTGACGTAGGAACATTGAAATCATGAACGACGTATGGTGATGGAAAATAGTCTCGAGGAGATACGTCATATGCAAAAATCACAGTTAGATAACTCTAGATTTGCTCAGGTGATTTTTCAAAGTTCAGCTTATGAATTCCGATAAGCTGCTGATTTAGATTCACGTGTGCTCAACAAATAAATTTACATTGGAATATCGGAATCATGAAGGCTTAATGTGATAGAAAGCAGTCTCGAAGAGTTACATTGCACGTGAAAATCAGTCCGATAGCATCTAGATTTTTCCAGGTGATTCTTCAAATTTCAGCTTATGAATTCCGATAAGATACCGCTTCATATTCATGCGTGCTCACCAAATAAATTGTATCTTGATGTAGGAACATCGAAATTGCAAACGTCTTGTGGTACTGGAAACTAGTCTCGAAGAGCTACATTTTTGCGAGAATCATCGTTAGGTAGCTTCTAGATTTGCTTAGGTGATCTTTTTAATTTTCGCTTACTAATTATGATATGTTGTTTTATATCAACTTTCCATGGTCTCATAAATCTCATTATTCTTCTTTAATCCTTTTGGTAGGCTAGCAAACATAGAGGATATTTTAGTTTGCTACAAGTGTGATAAACGTCCATGATAACAAGACACCACATCCCTAACTCCGAGATAGTGAGCGACGAGCGAGATCACTATGCTAGAATCCTTTCCTTGGAGGTACATCCTCTAGTAATTGGTGCCTTCCCACTTGATAGAGAACCACCTGCCGAAGCTCTTCATCTAATCAAATGGTTGTTAAATGAGAAGATTGACATTCTCGACTCAAATAAGGTTCTCAACACGACTGGCTTTCTACTGAAATCATCTACCCATAATAAGGAAGCTGCCACTACTTGTCCCAAAGTTTCATTGGAAGCTTTGGCCACATGGAGCTATCTTTAATTCGGCTTTAGGAAATTTCAATATATGGCTTGCTATTGGCAATGGGTAGAGGATGTTCTCAGCCACAACAAGGAGGTGAACGTGTCAAAGGATATGATGCCATTTTCACCTCTTTATTCACATACAACATCAACAAGAACGTGCGACAGGCTTTCTGTGAACTTTGGAATTTAGCGACTAACACAATATGTGTTGGCATAAGTGAGCTCTCTATTTCATTGTGGGATATGCATATGATTGATGCCTTTCTGTTCATGGATCTTTCTACGACGAAGTTGTCCCTTCGGCCCAAGAATTGACACAAACCTATCAACATGGGAAATCATTTTTGCCTAAAACTTGTGCCTACTTATTTTCAGCATTTTGCATCTCAGGAGGTTTCTGTACATGATTGGGTGAGTTTATGGTTCAAAGGAACAGAAAGGTATAAAGAGCCTTCAGCACAGGTGTCTAAACAATGGGCTAAACCAAAGTCGAGTCATAATCCTAGAAGTCATATCGACATGTCATTTTTACCACGGGCTGAGGAAGAGAATTCTTCTTTCATCGAGTTAAGTGTGGTAGATTTTCTTAGAGAAGAGATGAAATTGGCTGCCTTTCTTACATGCTGGTTTTGTAAGTTTGTTTTTCCAACCAAGAAGCTTGACAACATTCGTCCTAGAGTCTTCAAGGTTTCGAGCTTAATGGATCACGGGGAGAAGTTCTCATTAGCGATCCTAATCTTGGAAAGTATCTACAGGGGTTTGAAAAAGATCTCAACTTCATAAAACTTAGGTGCGAGTAACATAACTTTTCCATCTAGTATCTCTATAGATGGATTGGTGGTTATTTTGACACTTATTATCAAGCTAGCCGTCATTATAATTCCGTTTTTATGTGTAAGATTGTTGGAGAGAGGATGGCAAAGTATTTCGACCTTCTAGGTGCGTGACGACTATTTCAGGATGTGGACATTCGCAATCCTCACCACTTGGGCTTGATACAGACTAAAGAGTTGTCTATTATGGATAATGGAAAATTGTATAGCTCTTGGAATTATTACTTCATTAGCCTTCATTTGAGATATGTCACAATCCAAGGCGATGACCAACTTGTTATTGAGCCTTACAATCCGCATATATTTAGTCGTCAGTTTGGTTTCATCCAAGAACTCTTTGGTGACTTCATCGAACAACCATATAATGACACACTATAAGAGTTGGCACGATTTTGGGATTCCTGCACTCGTCTCAGTAGTTTTTTAATAGTTATCATACCACCACGCCCTGATAGCCTTTAATGACGCATCGGTATGTAGATTGGTGGTCAACTGGTCGAGTAAACCTTACTATGCAGAAAAAAATTATCTTAAAATTCTTGAAGCATGATGACATCCATGAACCCTCCAAAGTTATGTTGACCACTCTCAACCGTAGGATCGAAATAAGTCTTCTTCTGTTGTCAAGTCAAAGGTGAGTCAATCGTCATCTAAGTCTTTAACTTCAAAGGGTGTGACAACGCGAACCAGAAAAAGAGCTAAGCCTCTTTCATCGACATCAAAACTAAGTATTACTCCTTTTGTGATTTTGCACAAAACTTGCAAGAGAAAAGATCCTCCTACTTTGTTTGAGAACAACAATGGACAAATATCAACCGAAGTGCTTTGCAAGGATGAGACTCCAATTTCCCTCTCAGTTGATGAAGTTGTAGATAGCAGCGGAGCCACAAGCTTGATGGAAGGTGAGGCAGATCAAGATCATCACTGGAAGCGCAAAAAGAAGATGGTAAAATATCAAAGTAGCAAATTCACTTACTTGGAAACTATTACTTAGACAGTGAAATATTTTTTGTTGGTGATTCTAGCTCCATTATGCCATTGCCTAAGCTGGCCAAACAAGCAAAAATTACTTTCTTCTTCTATTTTATGGCCTTCATTATTTTTTTACACCTTGTTAACTTTACTCCCTTTTTTTAAGTTGGGTTTTGAGGGCTCATCTACTAACATGTTTAATGGCGTTTTTGATGAGGATGGTGCTACAAGCCCAAGTTGCCTTGAAATATCTTTTTCTCCTCCTCTTGCAGGTTTGATAAATGAGGCTAAAGTCGCAGTTACTCACATTAAGTCTTCTAAAGCTTCTGTACCTCCTTCATGTTTGTTGCCAGTTGCTGCCTCTAACTATGAACCATAAGAGACGATCTCTTCTTTTAAGATGTTTTATGTTTCTAAGATGTGGGGTGCATTATGTGACTGGGTGCCGAGATTCATTGTTGACTCTTTAGATAATTTTTCAAAGTTAAAAGAGGGTAGTGTTTTGATTTTAAAAGAGATCGAAGGGACTGATGCATTTGATACTTCTGCTTTTGAGGGCTCTATTGATGTTTTCTTCGATACATTTGAAGAGTATGATGCAATGAAATCGCCCTCATCCCATAGAATGACTAGAGAGTGTCACCAAAAAGTATTTTTCGATGTGTAACAATACCTTATTGATGGAAAACTAAAAAAGCACAAAGGCGTGGGCACATGGAGGATCTTCAAGCAACACTTGCAACAATTGATAGAGAGTTGAAGACCTTGTCTGTGAAGAGGAAGAATATGATGGAACGTATAGGTGAACAAAGAGAGAAATTATCTAAAGGTTAAGAGAACATCATCGGCTTTGAAAGCCAAGATTCACGTTATTGAAGAGAACCGTCCACTATTTGAAGATGAAGTGAAGAAATTTTTCAAATTGAGAGAGGCGGTTGAGATGTGTCGCCAAAAAATCCTAGGAGCCAAACCTTTTTCATAATATAGTGATGTGTCTTTCTTGGAGCAATAACATTGGTCGCTTATATTTCAATATGAATTGTCTCGCCTTGAAATTTGAATATCTTCTCTCTCTTCTTTCTTTTTTTTTAATTGAATCTGCCCCTATTGTATAAAAATTCTTTAGACCTTGTTGAGAATTTATATTTGATAACATCAAGTATGATTTACAACCTCTTGTGCAGATTATTATCATTTTTATACGATATTAGTTTTCAACTTTACGAGTCTGTACTATTCATAACTCGAGTTGTCGAAGTGAAAGTTGCAGGTTTCTCGATCTTCCAGATTGATCATAACTAATTTCTGAAATTGATTTTGAAATTTGTTATGCCTACTTTGCAGCTTTACGTGATAGTGGTAGAAAATATATAACTTGGCGTAGAAACATCTAAATCATGAGCCACTTTTTTAATTAAAAAGATAACTTTCAGAACTATAATTTATATAAAAATCAAATTTAAAAGCTTCCTAGATTTGTACAGATATTTCTTCAAAGTTACCTTAAATTCTGCCTTGCTCGATTTTTTTAGCTTTACGCGCATGTGTTAAAAAATTCATAACTCGATGTAGAAGAATCTAATCACGAGCCAATTCTTTCATTGAAAAGATAACTTGCAGAACTACAATTCATATAAAAATCACAATCAAAAGATTCCTGAATTTATATAGATATTTCTTCAAAATCAGCTCAAATTCTGTCTTGCTCGATTTTTTTCAATTTCACGCGCCCGTGTTAGAAAATTCATAACTCGGTGTAGAAGAATCTAAATCATGAGGTTATTCTTTTATTGAAAAGAAACTCTTAGAACTATAATTTATATAAAAATCATAGTCAAAAGCTTTCTAGATTTGTACAGATATTTCTTCAAAGTTAGCTCAAATTCTGTCTTGCTTGATTTTTCAGCTTTGTGTGCCTGTGTTAGAAAATTAATAACTCTGTGTAGAGCATCTAAATCATGAGGCGCTTCTTTTTAAAAAAAATATAACTCTCACAACTACAATTTATGTAAGAAGCACAGTCAAAAGTTTCCTGAATTTGTATAGATATTTTTTCAAAATTAGTTCAAATTCTCCCTTAGTTGATTTTTCAGTCGTGTGTACCTGTGGTAGAAAATTCATAACTCAACGTAGAATCCTCTAAGTCATGAGTTGTCTATGCCACTTGAATGAACTATTGTGATGATTGAGTAATGGTGTACCCTTTTTTTGACTCATGTGACTGAACATAGAATAATATATTAAGCTGTCTACGTACCTCGATGAAGAGGATAATCAAGTCATAACGTAGTTTGAAAAAAATAAGTTTTTTGTGTCCTTTTTTTTGCCTAGGCCGCCTCTTTTGAGGTTATCAACCTAGCAGGTTTTTCTCTTTTTTTCTGTTGGGCCATACATAGTTTAAACTCATGCAAGCCAGGAGTAACATTCAGTTTATGCTCATGAGTCAAGGAGCGCATGCGACTTTTATGGGAAATATTGCTTCAGAAATTTGCCGTTAATTGGACTAACTCCTAAACCTTCTTGATCAACAATGTTATAGGCTTCATATAATATTCTTCTTTCACAATATACGGCCTGTCCCATTTTGACATGGACTTGTCACCCATGCGCTTGTTGAGGATTATGGGTCATCTAACAACTAAGACCAAGTTTTCCACCTGAAATGACTACAACTGTAATTTCTTGTGGAAAGATCTAGCTAATCCATCTTGATAGCAGTCCAACCTTTGTTGTGCTTCCAATCTTTTCTCATCCAATGCCTCTAATTCTGCCCAATGGAGTTTGAGCATTGCTTTCGTAAGTCCTTCTTGGATTGTGATTCGCAATGATGAAATTTGTTTCTCCAGTGGAAGGACTATTTCTACGCCATATACCAAGGAGTATGGAGTCACTGTGTAGCAGTTCTGAAGGTTGTTCGATATGCCTTCAAAGCATCACTAATTTTGTCTTGCCAGTCTCTTTTATTCTTCTCACTAACTTTCTTTAATATGCTACCAAGTGTCTTGTTAAAAGCTTCAACACAACTATTGGCAGGTGCATTGTACATTAAAGACTTATGTTGCTTAAAACTAAACTTCACGCACAAACTCCTCATGAGCTTATTGTCAAAAGGTATTCCATTATCAGTAATTATGTATCTTGGTATGCTATACCTAGAAATTATGTTTGACTTGATAAACTCAACAACATTTTCCTTCACTTCTTTTAATGCCACAACTTCAGCCTACCTTGAAAAGTAGTCAGTTGTAGCCAGGATGTACATCTGCCCTACATTTTTGATAACTTTGGAAGAGGTTCAACAACATCAAGTCCCCACGCTTTGAAAGGTCATGAAGCTATGGTTGGATGAAGAGGCTCTAGAGGTTTGTAGATGTAATTGACATGGAATTGACATACTTGACATCTTTTGGCATGTTCTATACAATCCATCACCATGGTTGTCCAGTAGTATCCCTTCCTCTTGATGCGAAAATAAAGTTTGGGACCTAATTGGTGCGCTCCACAAGTGCGAGAATGTGATTTCTCCATTTTTGGTTGAGCTTCTCCTTTATCAGGACTCCATAGGAATAGTACTTCATAAGAATGATGAAACAATATTCCCCCATAAAAGATGAACCGCAATGCCTTTCTTTTGATGTCTATTCCTTTTCGTGGATCCTCAGTCAGCCTTTCATATTCAAGGTATTCAATTAGTGGTTGTCTCCAATCTTCTTCTTTGATTACTCAAATAGATGTATGATGACTTTCATTGATTTGGATATCAAGACGTCCAGGAATAACCCATCAATGAAATACATGCACCTTGGTAGACTCATTTTCTCCAAGTGCCATTGTTATGGCCAAGTTAGCCAAAACATCAGCCATATGGTTTCCTTCTCTTGGGATGTGGATTAAGAACACTTGATTGAACTTTTTAAGTAAACAAGCAGGATACCAGTGATATGGCAAAAGGTCTTCCTTCTTCACCTCATAACTCCCTAAGAGCTGATCAATGATCAACTTAGAGTCACCATAAATATCCAACTATAGAATCTTTATACCTGATGCCATTCTAGGCCAAGAATTAAAGCTTGATACTTTCTAGCATTGTTGGAACGTATTTCACATAAAACCAAGGAAAATGGCATAATCAGTCTTTCCGGAGATATCAACACAACCTCTACCCTTTTATGGGGACATGTAGCTCCATCAAAGAATATTATCCATGTTGGAAATTCTTCAGCGAATAATGTATCTTCATCTAGAAACTCACTGATACATCCCACTCTGCTGAAAGATGGTGATTGGTAAGGAAATTGGCAAGTTCTTGTCCTTTGATAGACTTTTGAGGTATGTGTACAATATCATATTGGTTAAAAAATATGGACCACTTGCCAGACGTCCAAAGAGAACTAGTGGAGTCATTACAAACTTTACAGGATCAGCTCGACTAATTAGCTTGATGGTATATACTTCAAATAGTGTCTTAGTTTCTTCTTGCATAAAGCAACACTAAGCACATTTTGTCAACAGGGGTGTAGTTCAACTCAGGTCCTATCAAAGTTAGACTTAGGTAATACAATGCCTGTTCTTTTTTGCTTTATTCTCTTGAGCCAGTAGTGCCCCAAGTGATCGCTCTTTTGAAGCGATGTTGAGTATCAATGGTTTTCCATGTATCGGTGCCTATAATAGAGGTGGATTCAACAAATACTTCTTGATGCCTTCAAAAGCATTTTGACATAATTGATCCCAGTAAAAAGAAACATATTTCCTCATTAGATGGTTGAAAGGGTGAAATTGTCCAGTCAGGTTAGAGATGAACCACCGAATTAATACTAAATTTTCTTGTAGACTATATGACTCTCTCAAGTCCTTCGGCTCAATCATTTTCTAAATGGTGTCAATCTTTGCAGGATCAAATTCAATTCCACAGAGACGTACGATGAATCCAAGAAACTTTCCCGAGGTAACTCCAAATGCGCATTTGAGTGGGTTCATCCTCAAGTAAAATTTCCTTAACTATTCAAAAACAATACGAAGATCTTCAAGATGGTTGTGTCTATGCTTCGTCTTCACCACCAAGTCATGAACATAATATTCCACCTTCCTATGAAGCATGTCATCAAAAATGTTTTGCATTGCTCGTTGGTAGGTGACACCATCATTTCTTAGACCAAAAGGCATCGCCTTGTAATAATATATTCCTTTTGGAGTTTGAAATGCAGTGCATTCTTCATCTTTTGGAAAGATTCTAATTTGATTATATCCAGAAGATCCATCCATAAATGACATAGATTCATGCCTAATTGTAGCATCAACCATGAGTTCAATGATTTTTAGTAGTAAGTCATCTTTTAGACAGACCTTGTTAAAGTCTCGAAAATCAATGCGAACATGTATTTGACAGTTCTTCTTCTTGATGGGTACAATGTTCGAGAACCATAATGGGTACTTCACTTCTCGAATAAATATGGCTTCAATGGTCTTGTTGACTTCTAGTTGAATTTATGTTACCAACTCAAGGCAAAACATGCGTTGTGACTGCTTTATAGAGCGTGCTCCACTTTTGATTCCTAAATGATGAATAGCTCCCCTAGATTTGTGGCCTGTCATTTCTTTATATGACTAAGAAAATACGTCTTTGTACTCGATCAATAGCTTGAAGTATTCCCTCTCTTCTTGAGGTGTAAAAAATGCATTAACGAAGGTTAGTCATGGGTCTTCCAGAGTGCGTAGATTTAGTTCCTTGAGTTCATTTAGAGTCAATTGTACGCCATCTTCTAGTTGAGAGGGAGCCTCTTGAACTTCATCATCCACATTATCTAAGCATGGACTATCTTCCACTGTTATGTGATCGGATGTTTGCACAAAGTTATAAAATCTTCCCCTTGATTTCCTTCAAAGGTCGTCATGGCTTCTTCTTGATCTTCCTTTGTTTTTCTTAGTGAAGACAATGCTACTTTTCTTCACCTTCAGTGAACCCTCGATGGTGATTGATAAAATAACCTTTCTTTTCATACATGATAGAAAAGCACCACGAATAACTTTGTCACGATCTCTTTACAAAAATGTTATTTTTCATGCTCCAACAATATCTTTCCTAATAATGACTTCCTTGTGGTTCCCAAGCAATGAAAAATAGAGGTATTCGAGGTGGTTACCTTTCCTTTCATCTATCCAGAGGCTTCACTTTCGTCTTTGTGGCCTAATCTTTTTGTCACGACCCAAATAGGTGGGTCGTAATGGCACTTACATTGACTCTACTCGATAGGAGAACCCTTGTGAACCCTTACCATTAGTACCCAATTTCTCATTACTTCTTATTAATCAACAACAACTCTGATCTTGGGCAGATTTATATGCCCAAGTGATACTCAAACGTATCATTTTCGCCTTGTTTATTGTGCAATGTGTATTCATTTTCATGTAAATTGGTAATAAAATGTGAATTTATACTAACCAACATGATTAGCATTGTTTTGTAGGTAGAATATGATTTTGAGGAGCTAAAACGCATGTTGGAACAATATCGGAGTTGGACTTGGATTCGAGCACGAAAAAGGCATTGGACTGCACCAATTAAAGGGGCTCCGCGATGGAGCCGTGTCACGCTACCATCGCGGATGCACACTGCCTAGAGGGTGAATAATTTGCCAATTTCCAGTGGAGCCTTGCGACAGCTCCGTGGCACAGAGGCAAGCCTCCGCGTTGCACGCCGTGCCACGTTGAAGCTTTATTCCTGGACCCTAAAATTCCAGAGAGGGTCCGCATCCACGCCGTGTCACGGAGGCAGTGCTCCGCGTTACCTCCGTGACACGTTGCTTGTTATTCCGGGAAAAATTCCCACTAGTATAAATAGAACACTTAGGCTTATTTTCAATTAATTCAGACTTGGTGGAGCAAGGACGTGGGTTACAGGCAGTTGAGGGACGAAAAAGCTCAGGGTTTTTCTCTCTTTCTTTCTTCTTTCAATCAATTGTTTGTATGATTAACACTTGTTTTAGGATGATTAATCCACAAATGAGTGGCTAATTCTCTTCCTTGCTGAGGTTATGAACAATGGTGATGAATTTTGATTATTGAATTTTATGGTTTTTCATCTTCTTCTTCCATGTTGTTCTATTAATTCTTGTTTCTACTGCATTGGTGTGTGGCCGACATTAATGTACATCTAAAAAGTCCGATTTCACTTGAGAGAGCAAGAAATTGGAAAGTTGTGAATTAATAGGGTATTGTTCTTAACTTGATTTGGGAAAATTGGGTTTTGACGTGCTTTCTTGATAGAAATATACTTGAAAGACGTATTAGTCAATTTAGGAACCGGAATTGTATTGCTAGGTCATAAATTTCATTTGATCACAGAAATGTAGACAGATGGTTTATTATTCTTAAGTGAGATTAAATACGAGAGTTTTAATCTCTTGGCTAATGTTCTTGGCTAGCAACAGGAAGAGAAGAATAACCGAATTATGATTATAATCAAACTCATTACTTGTTCTTAACCTTGGCATGCTCATATCCATAGTTTCAATTCAAAGTAGATATTTGTTAATAGTTTTAGCATATAATTTATAAACAAAAATTATTTAACTTTTGGTTACGTTGTTGTCAGCATATATAGAAGTAAGATAGAATATAGTATACTTGAGCAATTTTTACTTATCCAGAGTCTCATTGGCTCGATACTTGGCTTACTTAGCCACTTTATTACTTATTTGACCACGTGCACTTGCGTGTCGGTTTTTAACCCCTAACTAAAGCACCGGACAAGTTTTTGGCGCCGTTGCCGGGGAGACTAGGCAATTGGTGAAATTGTGTTAAGTGTAAATTTACTGTATTTTTATTTTATTTTCTTAAGTGTTGACAACTTGGTCTTAGCCTGTATTTTGCAGACTTGATTTCTGTGAACACTGGCAAAGGACAAGGAGCTGGTGGAATCTTATATAGAGCCTGAACGTGAATTTCATAGTAAACGCAGAGAAGCTCTACAAAAGAAGCTGCAGTTGCTCAGACATACTATTATGGAGCAACAAAATCCACCGGTTGTGAGGGCAGTGTTAGTGCCCGACGAAGCAGCAGCAAGGCCGGTTCGCGAGGTGGCAATCCCACATGACAACAATGTACATTCAAGTATCCGCAAACCCGAGCCTGGAGGGAGATTTGAACTTAAGCAGAACATGGTGCAACTATTGCACACAAGCGGGCAATTTACCGGTCTCCCTCATGAAGACCCACAACAACATCTCCAGAACTTTTTGGAGATAAGTGACACTTATATACCCGCTGGAGTGTCACCTGATTATGTTCGGCTCACACTATTTCCGTTCTCATTACTTGGTGAAGCCAAGAGGTGGTTAAAAGCTAAGCCACCAAATTCTATCTCAACGTGGGATGATCTAGCACGGAAGTTCTTGATAAGATTTTTTCCTCTGGTAAAACAGCCAGACTTAGAAGTCAAATTCTAAGTTTCAAACTGAGGGAGGGAGAAAATTTATATCAAGCCTGGGAAAGATTTAAATCGATGTTGCGGGACTGTCCTCATCATCATCAGTCCAATGAGGTGTTGGTACACACATTTATTGAGGGTTTGGAACCCCATACTAAAATTTTGCTAGACTCAGCAGCTGGAGGGCAAGCACTGGAAAAGACTTATGAGGAGCTCTACACTTTGCTAAACCGGATTTCATAGGGCAATCAAGAATGGAATGCTGATTCATCTCGAGGTGGAGCAAGGAAAGCAGCAGGAGTGCTTGAAGTGGATGGATTTACAGCTATCGCTGCACAGATAGCTGCCTTGCAGAATCAATTGAACAACCACTTCAGCAATATGAACTTGAACCAGCCTTCAGCTTCAGTCAATGCAGTCCAGCAAATGTGGTGTGAAGTGTGTGGCAGCAGTGAGCACTCAGCTGAGTGCTGTGGAGCAAACCCAGATTCTGTTAACTTTGTGGGCAATGCACAAAGAAACCAGCAGCAGTTTGGTAGCGGCTACAACTCAAATTGGAGGAACCATCCAAATTTTTCGTGGGGTAGCAACAACCAACAAGGCCAAAGTTTGGGTCAGGGGATGCCAAGAAATCAAGGAGGGCAACAGAACTACCAATCTCAATTCAGAAATTACAATGCCCCTCCTCCACCACCATCACCTAGCATTGAGGAGATGTTCAAGACCATGATCGCTAATCAGGCGCAATTGCAGGCTGACTATGTTAAATTGGCAGCCGAAGTGAAAAATAATCAATTAGCGACCAAGGCTCTTGAGTATCAATTTGGGCAATTTGCGAGTGCCCAAAACACAAGGCCCAGAGGAGGACTGCCTAGCGACACGGATCCTAATCCGAAGCAGGTAAATGCAGTGACCACAAGGAGTGGTTTGCAGCTGAAGGAGGTGGAACCAGAAAGACCACCTCAAAAGTCAGGAGCAGAAGATGTTGAGGGAGAGCAAACTTCGGATAGGGGGAAGACCAAAGAAGCAGAATCAGAAAGACCTCCACCCCCGTTCCCTCAACGACTCAAGAAACACAAGGAGGAGGCGTGTTTCAAGAAATTTATGGAGGTGCTTAAACAGGTACATGTTAATTTACCTCTTGTTGATGTCTTGCAGGGAGTGACAAAATATGCCAAATATATTAAAGACATCGTGGCCAACAAAAGTTGTTTGACTGAGTATGCCACGGTAGCTTTGACGGAGGAATGCACTTCCAGGATCCAAAATAGACTCCCTACGAAGCTAAAAGACCCTGGAAGTTTTACTATCCAGCTTACTATTGGGCAGAGTATCCGAGCTCATGGATTGTGTGACTTGGGGGCGAGCATAAATCTTATGCCATCTTCGGTATTCAGAAAGTTAGGTCTAGGGAGTCCTAGACCTACAACCGTAATCTTGCAGTTGGTAGACAGATCCTTATCTAGGCCGGATGGCATTGTTGAGGATGTGCTTGTGCAAGTAGGCTCCCTAATTTTCCCGGTAGATTTTATTGTTCTGGATTTTGAACCAGACTCGGAAGTCCCATTTATTTTGGGACGACCTTTCTTGGCAACCGGGAAAGCATTAATCGACGTGGCTGCGGGTCAACTTACAATGCGAGCACATGACAAGGTAGAGGTGTTCGATGTGTACAAAGCACTCAAGCTCCCGATGGTGAATGAAGAACTCTCGGTGATCAATGTAATTGATCATGGGAATGCTAATCAAATGGATGATTCCCGAGAGTTGAGGGGAAGACCACCGGATAAGTGTAAGCACTACTGGGGGGAGGACAACGATCGTGAGAAATCGTCCATCACCCTAGTGGACAATTGAGCATAAGGGACGTCGAGCCGCGATGGTAAATCAGGCGCTGCACGGGAGGCAACCCGTGAAAAATATTTTTTTTTCTTTCTTTTATTTTGTAAAGTGTAATTAGATTTTATTTTAATTTTCTTTTTCTTGATTTAGTACAAATTTTTCATTTTAGTTAGTATTTTTCATTTTAGTAGTGAAATCTATTAATCTAACCAATTTTGTTTAGTGAGGTGATTGGCAGGTCAAACGGAGAAAAATGTGCACGGAATCGTGAAGGAAAAGACAAGGTATGAAAAAATGAATAAAATGAAGAGACAGTGAGCTGGGGCGATGGCTCCGTGTCACGGAGGAGGACCTCCGCGTTACCCTCCGTGACACGTTGAGGTTTAATCTGGAATTTTTAAAAAATTCCAGTGAGCCATTGCGATGTCTCCGTGTCACAGAGGCAGTGCACCGCGATGCACTCCGTGACACGTTGCCCTATAATTTGTGACGGGTCACACCGGGTGTCCGGGTGACCCGCGTGTTTTTCTTCATTTTAAACCCCGATTTTATTCCCTTTTCCCTCATTTTCTCACTTCTCTGTGACCAAACACCCAAATTTCCCTCTCCCATCAACGTGCCACGGTATTAAGCAAAGAAATTATCGAGTTTTCTTCGGTTTTTCAACTACGAGGTATGTTTTCCTATTCTCTCTCAAGTTTTTGTCGATTTTAGTCGAATTTGAGCATGGGAGGTGAGATCAATCACCCTAAGTAGAAATTTAGCATGAAATTGAGTTATTCTTTGATTGATAAATGTTCGGAATATTGTAATGAGCGTTTGAACTTGTCGATTGCGTGAATGATTTGAATTTGATTGTGAAATTCAATTCTAGGGCTTGGGTTGTTGAAATCGAGATGGGTAACTTGGTAAATTGGTGAATTATATGTCGGGGTGTGCTTGTGAATTGAAATAAGTCGTTGTAGAATATTGTTTGGATGTAATAGACGACGAATTCTCGGGTTTTGGGAAAATGTGAAAATTGTTCGATTTGGTTGGTTATATAGGTTCATATGTATATAAAATTTTTGTTGTTGTTTTTGATTTGTTGTTCTCTTTGCTAAGTGTGATGGTTGAATTGCTAGCGATGGTAGGATTTGGATTAGCTGTATGAAGTCTGAGTAGTACGCTAAAAGTTATACCGTCAAAATTTTCTTTGCGAACGCACTACGCATAAATTGTATAGTTGTTTGTTTTTGGGTGCAAATAAAGTGATCCTTGCCGTAGTATCGTAACCGTAGCTAAGGACTAAGTGTGGGGTAAACTTAGCTTAACCCGACCTTAGCCAAAGTTAACATGCATTTAGCTTGACATTTTGCTTGTTCATTTGTGTGGACAGGTACAATGGCAAGTAGGCAGGATAAGGGTAAGGGTGCATCTACTTCAGGCACCGGGAGAAAACGACTTAGACTGGGCACAACAGTCCCAGCTGCACCAGCAGTTCCGCGCGGCCAACGCCACCAATACGGAACGAGGTGGGTAACCGATGAAGGGAAGAAGTGGTACGCTAAACATAAGGAAAATAAATACTTCCCCGAGGAGCATATTGCACGGGAACCACTAGCACAGGAGTTCCCCCGCATAGTGTAAAGGATTGAGGTAGCTGGGCTCAGCTTCATATTTTAGGAGCCCAAGGAATGCAACCTACATCTAGTCCGGGAGTTCTATGCAAATTGGAACCCGGCAATCAGAAGCCACACAATAAAAATCAGAGGGCAGATTGTCACTCTGGAACCCCAGCAATCGAATGCCATCATTGGAGCGCGGGACACAGACGCCCACATTCTCCGCCAGCTGAACATCACCCCACCATATGCCAATATCAGACGCACATTGTGTGGGGCTCGATCCACAGCCAGATGGAGCAGACATAAGGAGAGGGGTTACCACCAGACTCTGCCGTATTCTCAAATGAACAGGGAGGCCAGAATATGGCTGAAGATAGTCAGTTCGTGCTTAATCCCGGGGGTGCACATGACTGATGTGATCCGGGACCGTGTTTGCCTGGTGTATGCCCTGATGAAAGGGCTAGAGATTAATGTTGGGGCGGTCATCATATCCGCCATGAAGAGAGCCCGACTACACCAGGGCCACAGGTATGGGTTCGGAGGACTTATCACCACCTTTCTCCGAGGCCTCGATGTCGAGGAAGAGGCTTTGGACTACATCCCGCAGTTGGAGCGGAGGGCCCTTGATGTGACCAAAACTAAGGCCCCCGACACCACACATGGGCCAGTGCTGACACTTGGCGAGCGACATGCTCGTGACGACCAGTACATGGCATGGATGTTTGGTATGCAAATGCTTCAGCTTCGGATTGGTGCGAGACCAGCCACGGAGGAGGAATTATGGCAGCTCGAGCTGGATTACCCGTTTGGCGAAAATGCCAAGGCTCTATGCCGAGTGGGGCCAGCCTTTGTAGATCCCACTGACGATGATGTCCCCACGAACGAGGAGACACGTCGGGAGGACTCCGATGTGGAGTCCGATATCGACGATGGAGGTGACTCGGACATGGGCGATGAGGCAGCAACACCGGATGAAGAAGTCGAATATTTCGACTGATCAGGGAGTTCCACCACCCAAATTTTGTGTGATTGTAAATTTTTGTGAACACTGGGGACAGTGTTCGATTTAAGTGTGGGGTGGGGAGTAGTTAGGTGCTGGGGCTGGGCTGGTTTGCTGTATGTTTTTCCTCTGTTTTGTTTTGTTTTGTATGTTTATGTTTCCCTTTGTTTGTGAAGTGCAAACTGGTTTGTATCTGTATATATTCGTGGTAATTGATGATGTGTGTTGTGAAATGTTGTGGTTTGCCAGCTAAGTCTGTAAAACTTTTTGTAAATATTTTCTTATGTTTTTTTCTCTATCGAAATTATCGATATTTTTAAAATTTTGCGAAAATATTTTGTTCATATTTAAAATATTTTGTAAATATTTTTTTTTCCATCGAAATGATCGATGTTTGAAATATTTTTCAATTTTTATTTTTTGGGTTTCTCGGAGTTTGTTTTCGGTTCTTTTACCGAGAATAGTCCCATTGAACCGACATCATAGTTAGTGACCGTTCCCTATGATGGATGGATGACGACCGTCTTAAGGGAAATGTAGTCGGTAGGAGTAGTGATTTTAATTTATTTTCAGTTTTTTTTTTGGGTGGATTGCATCACGGAACCTGTAGTTACTATATGGTTGTGAAATGTTGGTTGCGTGTTGTAACTGATATTCAAAATGTAAAAGTGATTCGTATGAAAGCATGCAATTTTGTAAATATGTTGAGTTACCTAGGCTGTAGAATTCGATTCGGTGTGATTGAGGCTTAATTTTTGAATTCATGTAATTGGCTAATCAAAGAGTCTGTGAATGCATCTTGAATAGAGCATGTGCATGAAGTGTGAAATGAAGTGTTGTTATTCCATGCTATTGTGAAGTGTCTAGAACTTGCCTGGTGTGTGTACAAAACGAAATGAAGGAGGTGTAGTGTTGGAAAGGATTTAGGCATTTCTTTGTTTTAACCGAGAGTTTCTATTTTTTTCTTGTCTTACACTACCTTTTTATGTGATTGTATACCCTAGTCAGCCCGTTGAGCCTTTAGCCGATTCTTTCTTTCTTTTGTCCAAAATTGTATAAACTGAGCTTAATTCTTTCTTCTCATTAGCCGTAAAGTCTATACAAAACTCTTAAGCGCTTAAGAAGAACAAAAATTTTTCACAAAGTGTCAAAGAGTGAGAATGGTGAAAAGAAAAAGAAAAGCAGAGTGAGGAAAGAAAAGAAAAAGGTGGAAGGTGCACTTTCTATAATTAAATGATAATGAAGGTGCATGAAAAACCTTTGTTGTCATGTCAAGTGTGTTTGGTGAAATGGGCCATAGGAAAGTAAACCAGCATGAAATGGATGATGAAAAAAAAAGAAAAATAAAAGAGAGAAACAATGTCCATGAGTTGATGGGAATGTGTTGAAAAGGCGCTTAAGGATGCTAGTGACTATTATTGGCTGATCCAATATATACTAGTTCCATAGCTTCCATTACAACCCATTAAAGTCCTACGTAATCTTACATTGCATTTCTTTATATTAGTGGAGTAATACACTAAGGGCAAGCCTATGGGTCATGACATGATGCATGTGAATTCTTTTGGGAGAGAGAGTGAAATTAATTTTTACATGCCCCTACTTGAATGTTTGTGTGTCACATGAACAAAAAAGGGGAAGATTCTCTTGAGTTGTGAGGGCACATGCTTGATGAAAGATTGATGTTCGTGTCGGATATCTTGATTAGCTGATTTGCATGAGTTTGCCGATATCGAGGGTCGATTCTTAAAGTCTAGGAAGTCTTGATGAATTAAAGGTCATTGCATTGTAAGACCATGCATGTTTTCTTGATGATTTACAATATTGAATGATCGGTATGACCGTAGTGTAAATTGTCGCACCATAGTGGCGAAGGTTGGGATGTAATTTGCATGAATTGTGTATTTGTTGTTCGAGGACGAACAAGGATTTAAGTGTGGGGTAAGTGATCTTGGGCAGATTTATATGCCCAAGTGATACTCAAACGTATCATTTTCACCTTGTTTATTGTGCAATGTGTATACATTTTCATGTAAATTGGTAATAAAATGTGAATTTATACTAACCAACATGATTAGCATTGTTTTGTAGGTAGAATATGATTTTGAGGAGCTAAAATGCATGTTGGAACAATATCGGAGTTGGACTTGGATTCGAGCACGAAAAAGGCATTGGACTGCACCAATTAAAGGGGCTCCGCGATGGAGCCGTGTCACGCTACCATCGCGGATGCACACTGCCTGGAGGGTGAATAATTTGCCAATTTCCAGTGGAGCCTCGCGACAGCTCCGTGGCACGGAGGCAAGCCTCCGTGTTGCACGCCGTGCCACGTTGAAGCTTTATTCCTGGACCCTAAAATTCCAGAGAGGGTCCGCGTCCACGCCGTGTCACGGAGGCAGTGCTCCGCGTTACCCTCTGTTACACGTTGCTTGTTATTTCGGGAAAAATTCCCACTAGTATAAATAGAACACTTAGGCTTATTTTTAATTAATTCAGACTTGGTGGATCAAGGACGTGGGTTACAGGCAGTTGAGGGACGAAAAAACTCAGGGTTTTTCTCTCTTTCTTTCTTCTTTCAATCAATTGTTTGTATGATTAACACTTGTTTTAGGATGATTAATCCACAAATGAGTGGCTAATTCTCTTCCTTGCTGAGGTTATGAACAATGGTGATGAATTTTGATTATTGAATTTTATGGTTTTTCATCTTCTTCTTCCATGTTGTTCTATTAATTCTTGTTTCGACTGCATTGGTGTGTGGCCGACATTAATGTACATCTAAAAAGTCCGATTTCACTCGAGAGAGCACGAAATTGGAAAGTTCTGAATTAATAGGGTATTGTTCTTAACTTGATTTGGGAAAATTGGGTTTTGATGTGCTTTCTTGATAGAAATATACTTAAAAGCCGTATTAGTCAATTTAGGAACCGGAATTGTATTGCTAGGTCATAAATTGCATTTGATCACAGAAATGTAGACAGATGGTTTATGATTCTTAAGTGAGATTAAATACGAGAGTTTTAATCTCTTGGCTAATGTTCTTGGCTAGCAACAGGAAGAGAATAATAACCGAATTATGATTATAATCAAGTTCATTACTTGTTCTTAACCTTGGCATGCTCATATCCATAGTTTCAATTCAAAGTAGATATTTGTTAATAGTTTTAGTATATAATTTATAAACAAAAATTATTTAACTTTTGGTTACGTTGTTGTCAGCATATATAGAAGTAAGATAGAATATAGTATACTTGAGCAATTTTTACTTATCCAGAGTCTCCTTGGTTCGATACTTGGCTTACTTAGCCACTTTATTACTTGTTTGACCACGTGCACTTGCGTGTCGGTTTTTAACCCCTAACCAAAGCACCGGACAAACTCCAAATAAAAAAACTAAAAATACAAACTTTCCAAAACCATGACTCTCCCAAGATCTAGTTTAGGCAGGTACAAGAGCTCTAGTAGAAATACATGAAAAAACAAATGACACAGCTTCATCTGAGAAGAAGGACACGAAAGCTGATGCTGAGTACTCCACGCCAATCAAGAAACTTCAAACTTACCACATCCTACACCAAAAAGGTGTAGCAAGGTAGTATTAGTACCCCACACATACACATAGGCATCATCAGCCGACTAAGATTAGTTAACTCAACAACATAGTAATCAAGATACAATCAATATTACTAAATTCAACAATTATTCCACTTATACAACCACTCAGTAACTTTTAATACTACATTATCTTTTATTAAGTCTCGTAAAGGTTTGTGAAATGACCCTACCATTCTATCAATCAATTTATCTTCAATCTACCTCCTTACCTTTTTGCCACAGTGATTACTCAAACTGCCACAGCGGTCCCGCTACCAGGGCTATTTATCCGCTACAGCGACATACCCAACAATCAATACCCGATTTTTGGCTGACCCAGGTTTATTTATTTCTGCTACAAAACTCCATAGCACCATTATCTCTCTTATTATTTCACTATGATTGACCAAGTCCGTTTCTACCATTTATTAGCCTATTTAATTACCTACAGGATTTTTCGACCCTTCTTAGTGAGGTACATCAATTAATAAAGCCTACTCGCTATCTCGCGGTAATTTACTATCTTTTGTTAAACCCATCATACTATCTTTCATAACCCATAAAATCAATTACAACAAAATATGCAATTACAAATAAAGATTAACTAATTCAAGTACGCACAATCACAGGCCGAAGATTGGATACAGTAGCAGGAGAGGGCACCAGCAGGATGCCCCAATCTCGATTAGAATCATCCCGATTTGACGGTGATATAGAGGCATCGTCCCGACCTTCTCAGCAGTCTCCACCGCATCAGGAGCCACTCGAGACGAAACCACCTCCGACAGTTCCTATACCTACACCATCTGACTAGGAGGTCAGGAGTGTAGTAGTTATGTTAGCGTAAATGATGGCTACTCAGCGCCAGTCAATGCCACCTACAGTTATAGAGTCATCAGGTGGGCCTGGTAGTTCGAGGGTCCGAGAATTCCTGGCAGTAGGTCCTCCACAGTTTACTGGGACAGGTCAAACAGAGGACCCCCAGGACTTCCTAGATCAGATGCAGAGGATCTTTCGGGTAATGCATATTACATCTGCTGAGTCAGTCGAATTGACGGTATTCCGACTGAGGGATATTATTGTGTTGTGGTATGAGAATTGGGAAAGGTCTAGAGGGAGAGATGTTGCCCCTCCGACCTGGTCCAGCTTTTTAGAGGCTTTCCTGGACCGTTATCTATCACGAGAGATCCAACAGGCCCGAATGTATCAGTTTTTACACTTAGAGTAGGGGGCAATGAGTGTTCGAGAATGCGCCCTGTAGTTCGATTCTTTGGCCCAATATGCTTCAGCCTTTGTAGACACCATGCCATCCAAAGTCCATCGGTTTAATATGGGCCTGAACCCAGAGTATATTGAGGCCTGTAAGACAGCTACTTTGTGGAAAGATATGGATATTGCTCGAGTACAGGCTTTTGCTCAGACTATTGAGGGCCTCAGACAGCGGCAACAGGATAGCAGAAGAACAAGTCAGGAACAGCCGTAGGGACAGTTCAGATGAGTTACAGGGGGAGATTCAGAGAGGGCCTAGGCCACAGTTGTCAAATAGGCCACCTAGACCCCCGCCTCCATCACGGCAGCAGAGGGTAGATTCAGTCACCGAGGACAGTCAGAGTTCGGCGGAAGTTCTCGAACAGTAGATTCACCCCAGTAGAGGAGGGCAAAATAGAGCAGGTATACACCACCACTTTGCCCTATTTGTAGCCGACGCCACTCTGGAGCTTGTAGATATGGCTCCACAAGGTGTTATATATGCGGACAGGAGGTTCATGTGATGAGAGATTGTCCAGCCAGGGGTCAGGGTGACCGAGATAGACAGAACAGGGCATTAGCAGGGTCACGAGCTTCAGCAGCCCCAACAGGGCGTAGGCCCTCAGTTTCAGTAGGCAGAGGCCGAGGCAGATTAGGGGCCTCTAGTTTAGGTGCAGGCCCAAGCCGTACCTATGCATTACCAGGGAGACAGGATTCAAAGGCGTCTCCAGATGTTGTGACAGGTATGATGACTATTTGCTCTCACCTTGCTTATGTATTAATCGATCCGGGATCTACCTTGTCCTATGTTACCCCATTAGTGGCTCGAAAGTTCAGTATTGTACCAGAATTTCTTCGGCAACCCTTTTCAGTATCTACACCCGTCGGTGACTCTATTATAGCCAGAAGGGTTTATCGAGGGGTGTACAGTAGAGGTTGCTAACCGTCAGACCACAACATATTTGGTAGAGTTAGAAATGGTTGATTTTGACGCCATTATGGTTATGAATTGGATAGCTCCATGCTATGCTAATGTAGAATGCTGGACCAAGACGGTCCGATTCCACTTTCCAGGGGAGGCAGTACGAGAGTGGAAGGGCAGTATAGCTACACCAAAAGGTAGGTTTATTTCCTATCTTCGGGCGAGAAAGTTGATAGCCAAGGGGTGCATTTGCCACATTCTCAGAGTTCAGGATGTTCGGGTAGAGCCTCTGACTCTCCAGTCTGTTCCAGTGGTTAATGAATTCCCCGATGCATTCCCAGATTAGCTACCTGGTATTCCCTAGAAAGGGAAATAGACTTTGCAATTGATTTATTACCAGACACTCAACCCATATCAATTCCCCCTTATTGCATGGCTCCTGCTAAACACAGAGAACTAAAGGAGCAGTTGAAAGATTTGTTAGACAAGGTCTTTATCAGGCGGAGTACTTCACCTTGGGGTGTGCCAGTTCTGTTTGTAAGAAAGAAGGATGCTTCCCTCCTCATGTGTATAGACTATCGACAACTGAATAAAGTTACTGTCAAGAATAAGTATCCGCTTCCCAGGATAGATGATCTGTTTGATCAGTTACAGGGAGCTAGATATTTCTCCAAAATTGACTTAAGGTCCGGATATCATCAAGTTCGGGTTCGTGAAAGGGACAGTCCAAAGACTGCCTTCAGGACCAGATACGGCCATTTTGAATTCTTAGTCATATCCTTTGGACTGACGAATGCTCCAGCCGTGTTTATGGACCTGATGAAGAACATTTTTAGACCATACCTGGACCTATTCTTCATAGTGTTTATTGACGATATTCTGGTGTATTCTCGCTCGGAGGTAGACCACCAGGATTATTTGCGGACAGTGCTCCAGATTCTCAAAGACCGTCAGCTGTATGCCAAGTTCTCTAAATGTGAACTTTAGCTGAATTCAGTAGCCTTTTTGGGTCATATCGTGTCGGATATTGGTATATAGGTAGATACACAGAAAATAGAAGCAGTGAAAACATGGCCCAGACCTACCATTCCGATCGAGGTACGCAGTTTCCTAGGGTTAGCAGGGTACTACAGGAGGTTTGTTGGAGGATTTTCCACCTTAGTAGCACCTCTAACTAAACTGACGCAGAAGGCAGGAAAATTTCAGTGGACTAAGGCATGTGAGCAGAGCTTCTAGGAATTGAAAGACAGGTTAATATCAACTCCAGTGTTAGCATTGCCAAAAGGTACAAAAGGTTATGTAGTTTATTGTGACGCTTCGAGTGTTGAGTTAGGATGTGTGTTGATGCAGCATGTAAAGTAATTTTTTATGCTTCCAGACAGCTGAGGAAACATGAAAAGAACTATCCTACCCATGACCTGGAATTGGCCGCAGCGATTCACGCCTTAAAGATATGGAGACATTACTTGTATGGCGTCCACGTGGATATTTTCACTGATCATAAGAGCCTACAATATATCTTCACCCAGAAAGAGTTGAATTTGAGGCAGCGTCGCTGGCTAGAGCTGTTGAAAGACTATGATGGGAATATTCTGTATCACCCAGGGAGAGTTAATGTGGTGGAAGATGCCCTTAGCCATAAATCTATGGGAAGTCTGGCACACTTACAACCTGAGCAGCGGGAATTAGCCCGGGAATTGCATTAGTTAGCCAATTTAGTCATCCGTGTAGCAGAAATAGAGGACAACAGAGCGGTAATCCAGAATACTACAGTGTCGTCTTTAGTCATGGAAGTAAAGGACGGTAGTGTGAAGATCCTAGCCTGGTTCAGCTTAGAAATGGAGTTCAGCAAGGAGAGGTGACAGATTTTTAGATAACTGAGGATGGGGTATTGTGATATAAAGATCGCCTTTGTGTTCCAGACGTTGCAGGGCTTCGCCAGCAGATTATGGGCGAGGTACATTATTCTCTTTATTCTCTCCACCCAGGTTCGACAAAAATGTACCACGATATAAAAGAAATCTACTGGTGGCCAGGAATGAAGAAGGTGGTAGCAGAATTCCTAGCTCAGTGTCCCAACTGCCAGCAGGTAAAGTTGAACATCAGAAACCAGGAGGACTAACTCAGGATATAGCTGTGCCTCTATGGAAATGGGAAGCAGTAAATATGGATTTTGTAGCAGGATTACCCCGCACCAGGCATAGATATGATTCGATCAGGGTAATTGTTGACAGGTTGACAAAATCAGCTCATTTTCTGCCAGTAAGGGCTACCTTTTCCGCCGAGGATTATGCTGAGCTATATATCAGAGAAATAGTTAGGTTACATGGTATTCTAGTGTCCATTATCTCCAACAGAGGGGTGCAGTTTACAGCTAATTCTGGCAATCATTTCAGAGAGGCTTGGGGATGCAGGTTAACCTGAGCACAACTTTTGATCCTTAGACAGATGGGCAGGTAGAACACACAATTCAAACGCTCGAGGATATGTTGCGAGCATGTGTGTTGAATTTTGGAGGTATATGGGATGAACATTTACCACTCATTGAGTTCGCCTATAATAACAGTTACCATTCAACTATTCAGATGGCGCCTTATGAGGCATTATATGGGCAAAAGTGCAGATCTCTAGTTGGTTGGTTTGAGGTAGGAAAATCAGCATTGATTGGGCCAGATATCATTCATCAGTCAGAGGAAAAAGTAAAGCTTAGTAGAGAATGTTTACTGACTACTCAGAGCCGCTAGAAATCTTATGCTGTCGTGCGGCGCAGAAACTTGGAATTTAATGTGGGTGATTGGGTGTTTCTGAAAGTTTCGCCGATGAAGGGTGTAATGAGATTTGGCAAGAAAGGCAAGCTCAGCCCGAGGTTTGTTGGGCCTTATCAGATTCACTGAAGAATAAGCCAGGTGGCATATGAATGGGATTTACCTCCAGAATTAGAATCTATCCATCCAGTTTTCCACGTATCTATGCTGAGAAAGTGCATAGGAGATCCCTCCAGAGTTGTCCCAGTCCAAGATGTTCATGTTACAGAAGAGTTAACCTATGAAGAAGTTCCAGTAGCCATACTAGACCGGCAGATCCGTGGACTAAGAACTAAAGATGTTGCTTCTGTCAAAGTATTATGGCGTAACAGGAACCGAGAGGAGATGACTTGGGAAGCAGAAGATGATATGAAAGTCAGATATCCTCAGTTATTCCAGACTTAGTCAGATTATGCAGCTATAGGTATGTTGTTATTATTGTTTCATAAGTTGCAGTATATACATATGTATGTGGAGTAGTTGACTCCAATTTATTGTGAAATGAATGCTATAGTATGGTGTGGAGTACCTGTATTGGACTTTTTTGCGTTTCAGGATTTTTGGATAGTCCATATTACAGGGGAGACTCTGCTGAAATTTCTCGAGAATAAGTAATTGCAAGTTAAAGTTCTTGCAAGCAGAAGTTAGAATTCGAGGACGAATGTTCTTAAAGGGGGAGGATGTTACACCCCGTAAGTTTCTAGAGTGTAGTTTGCCTATTCGCATGTTGGTGGGATGTTTTAGAATGCCATACATGTGAGGAAAGGGCCCAGGGAAAGGCCGAACGAGTTCCAAGTTGGAATTTTGCAAGAGGAAGGAAAACCGCGTTGCCCAGAGGGGCAAAGTGGCATAGAGCTGGGACCTCCGCGTTAGCCAACGTGACACGGAGCCAAAACGGTGCGTTGGCCGATGTGCCACATTGCTATGTATTTTGCTGCAAGTATATATAGGCCTCACCCTTTAATTTTATGTCATTTCCTCATATAGATCGACCAAAACAGAGAGAAGGACACAAGGTTTATATAATTTTCATCTGGTTACACCATCAAACGCAATCCAAACTGAAATTAACTTTGGGTACTGAAGTATGAAGCTACAAAGAGCATTTCTACAGAGTTAGTTTCGCGAAAATTGTACGGTGAAGCGTCGACCCGCCGAGTCAAAGTGATTGAAATTGCTCCAAACTAGTGTCAATACGCTCCAGGCATTAAATTGGGAGAAATAGCAGAATACTAGCCGAGCTACGCCAGTTAATCAGAAAGTCGACAGTTGAGAGACATGATTGTTCTGTGTTGGGCAGCCTAGAGCTTTCTTGACCGCCCCAGGGTTAATAGCTGTGTCGACTTGCCTGCCAGAGGGTGAGGATACGTCGCTCTACAGAGTGGCATGCCGTCCGCCAGCGGACGAAGATGGGATGCAGATTCCCCGTAGCAGGCTAATCAACACTATACCACACCCCCTATCGAGGGCTTGCGCCCTGGGTGCAGATTACAGTTTTTACATTACAAGATTTCAGATTTCAAATTTTAGATATCAGGAGTCCTCTGGACTCAGATACAGCTATAGTCAGGGGCCCAGTGAGCCCAAGTTGCATACCCAGGGGGCCGGCTAGATGCTCATAGTTACTAGGTGGATAGTATTGTTCGGGCGTTTGGTAACTACACGCAAGTGCACGTGGTCGAACAAGTAGTAAAATGGCTAAAGTAAGCCAAGTATCGATCCCACAGGGACTGAACTAAGGTAATAATCAACTTAAGTGTTAATGAACTATAACTTCAAAAATGCAGACAACAGTTTAAAGAAGATTTTTGAGAGTTTGTTTCCTAATTTATACTAATCTAAGACAAAATTATAAATTGAGTCCGATTTATAGTAATGAGCAAGCTGAGGCTAAAACGAACATGTAGGGAAGTAATTTGTCAATACAATTCAGTTAATCTTTCCTTCGGTTTCTAGTCAAGAATTATTGCCTATGGATTGAAACTTTCGTATCCTACCCAACTTAAGAATCATGAACCTTCAACCTACATTTCTGTGATAAAAGAATTTCATGTTCTATCCATACAAAACCGATTCCTTAATTGACTAATACGACTTTCAGATATATTTCTATTCTGAATGTAAATCAATTATCAATTTTTCCAAACTAAGATGAGATCATATCCTACCAATTCACATCTTTCCAATTTCTTTCCTTTTCAAAATCAAAATTGGATTTTTTAGATATACATTAACATTGGCCAAACATTAATGCAGTAAGAACAAGAATTGATAGAACAACCATTGAAGAAAAGATGAAAACTAAATTGATCAACAATTACATTCCACTACAATTGTTCTTAACCTCAGCAAGAAGTGAATTTAGCCGCTCATTTGTGAATTAAACATCATCAAATGAGTATAATTCATACAAACAATCGAGATAAAAGAGAAAGGGATAGAGAAGAACCCTAGAATTTTCGTCCCCTCAACTGCTTGTAACCCAAGTTCTTGCTCAACCAAGTCAGAATAATTAAAAATAAACCTACGTGTGTTATTTATACTAGTGCAGATTTTTCCCAGAATAACAAGCAACGTGGCACGGAGTGTATCGCGGAGCACTCCCTCCGTGCCACGGTGCAAACGCGGACCCTCACTAGAAATTGATGTTCTAGGTAAAAATACGCAACATGCCATGACTTGTATCGCGTGGCATTGCCTCCGTGTCACGGACGCAACGCGGACCTTCACTGGAATTTGCCAAAATAAATCATCCGAGGAAGAGTGTCTCCGCGATGGCAGCATGACACGGCTCCATCGCGGAGCCCTTATTTTTGCTACTCTTCCTTGACCTTTTCCACTGCTCGCTTCCAAGTCCATTCCCGATCTTTACCAACATGTATCTTAGCTTCCTAAAATTACATTTTACTTGCAAAAGAATACTAATCATGTTGGTTAGTATAAATTCACATTTTAACTACAAATCACATGAGAATGCACACATAACGATAGATAAACAAGATGAAATAGAGCATTTGAGCATCACTTGGGCATATAATTCTGCCCAAGATCACTTACCTCACACTTAAGACCTTGTTCGTCATCGAACAATACTCTCACATCTCATGCAATTGACACCAACGCATAGCTACTTTAGCTCGACAATTCAAGCTACGACTATACCGATTATTTATTATAGCCAATCATTAAGAAAACATGCATGGTCCCATCAATACCATGACATTCACCACATTAAGACCTCCTAAACTCAAGAATCGACTCTCGATCTCGGTAAACTCATGCAGATCAACTGATCAAGACATCCGACATGAAATTCAATCTCTCATCAAGCATGTGCCCTCACAACGCAAGAGAAATTTCCCCTTTTTCAATCATATGATTTCCAAGTCATTACATGTAGGGGTATATGAACACGATTTCGCTCTCTCCCAAAGAATTCACATGCATCATGTCATGAACCATAAGCTTCCCTCTAGTGTATTACTCCACTAATATAAGGACGCGTGATGTAAGATCACGTAGGACTTAACGGGTTGTAATGTAAGCTAAGGAACTAGTAAATACTGGGCTCACCAATAATAGCAACTAGCTTCCTTAAGCGCTTTTCAATACATCCCACCAACATTATGGGCATTGTTTCTTCCTTCATCCTCCCATTCTTGAAGTCTTTCTTAATTTTTGTTCCCATTTCTTTAAGCACACTCCAGTTAATAACAAAGATTAGTTATACATCTTCATTTTATTTAAATTCGGCAAGTGCACCCTTGACCTTTTCTTTACTTTCACCACTTCCGCTTTTCCTTTCTTTTCACACTTTTGACTCCTTGACACTGTGGGAAAATTATTTTTCTTGAGCACTTAAGAGTTTTGGATCAAATTCACGGTTAATGAAAATAATGGATTAAGCTCGGTTTCTACCTCTTCACGAAAGAAAAAAAATAGGCTAAAGGCTCAATGGGGCTAACTAGGATGTACATTCAAGGTAGGTATGATAATGGAAAAACTTTCGGTTTAATCAAAGAAATGCCTACATCCTTTCCTACAATACACATTCTTCATTTCGTTTAGCACACACACTGGGCAAGTTCTAGACACTTCACAATAGCATGGAATAATCGAAACCTCACCTCACACTCATTGCACATGCTCAACTCAGACTTATTCACAGACTCTTCAATCAGCTAATTACAAGAATTCAATATTAAGCCTCAATCACACCGAATCAAACTCTATGGCCTAGGTATATCAACATGTTTACACATTTGCATACTTTCTTATGAATCATCTTTGCATCTCAATATCATGTACAACACGCAACAAGAAATCCAAACCATGAAGTAGCGAAACGTTTGGGAAACAAACAAAAGAAAGAAAATAAAATAAAAGAAAAAACTACTCCTATTGACTACATTTCCCTTAAGACGATCGTCATCCATCCATCATAGGGAACGGTCACTATTTATGACTTTGGTTCAATGGGACTATTCTCGGTAAAAGCACTGAAAACAAACGCCGAGAAACCCAATCATAAAATAATTCAACAAAATTTTTAAAAATATCAATAATTTCAATAGAAACAAAATATTTACACAACCAACCAACAACAACAACTCACCACAGCACACCAAATCCTGGCTTCCCTGTTCATTTGAGAGTAAGGCAGTGTCTGATGGTAGCCCCTCTCCTTGTGCCTGCTCCACCGTGATGTCTAACGGGCTCCACACAGAGTGCGTCTGATATCCGCATAAGGTGAAGTTATGTTCAGATGCCAGAGTACATGGGCGTTTGTATCCCGCTCCCCCAATATAGCATTCTGGTGATGGGGCTCAAAGGTGACAACCTGCCCCCTTATCTTGACGGTGTGACTGCGGAGTGTCGGGTTCCAGTTGGCATAGAACTCCTGAATCAGATGGAGATTGCACTCCTTGAGCTCTTCGAAGATGAAGTTCAGCCCAGCAGTGTCAATCCGGTGTACGATTCTAGGGAATTCCTGTGCGAACGGCTCCCTTATAATGTGCTCCTCTGGGAAGTATTTGGTCTCTTTGTGTTTTGCATACCATTTCTTCCCTTCATCCGTCACCCATCGGGTTCTGTATTGACGGCGTTGGCCTTGCGGAACCGCTGGTGCTGCTGGAACTTCTGTTCCTAACCTGACTCTTTTTCTACCGGCACCCGATGTAGATGCGCCCTTTCCCTTATCTTGCCTGCCTGACATCGTTCCTGTAACATCGAATAGACAATCCCAATGTTATTCAACTAAAAATTAGCTTCGACTAAGGTTGGGTTGAGTTAGGCCACCCCATACTTAGTCTTTAGCCACAATTAAAACAATTCGGCAAGATAGTCATGCTTTTCCAATTTTTATCAATCAACATGCTTAGTGCATTCAGATAAGTCGATGGAACACTTACTATGTACTACTCAGACTTCGTACAACAAATCACAATATCACCATCGATTCCACTACATCACATAACACTTAGCAAAAAAAACTTTTTCTTAACAACAACCTATGCAATTCAACAATTTCATTTTCCCGACAATTCCCTTGTCTACTTAGCATGTTCAACCTTAATCACGACATAATTCGCATCACCCAACATGCACAACCCAAATTTTTTCACATTTTCAACCAAATTTAGTTTCTTCCTATTCAAATTCTAACCCTCGCTACCAATTTCGCAAAAATTCAATCAAACATGCATTCATCGAGTTCACATACTCATAATGATACTATGAACATCAATCAATCAACATTTAAGTGAATTCAAACTTAATTTACACTTAGGGTCCTTGAGCTTTGTTGGCAACCCGTTCTGTATCTGAGAAGTGCACTCCTCAGTCAGCGCCACCATAGCATACTCCGTCAATCTGCTTTTGTTAGCTACGATGTCCTTGATATACTTTGCATACTTCGGCACTCCATGCAAAACATCAACAAGAGGTAAATTAATGTGTACCTGTTTAAGCACCTCCATGAACTTTTTGAAACAAGCTTCCTCCTTGTGTTTCTTTAATCTTTGAGGGAACGGGTGTGGTGGTCTTTCTGCTTCAGCTGCCTTCTCCTTCCCCCTCTCATCATCCTATTCCCTCTCTTTCTCCACTACTCCTGACTGCTGAGGTGGTCTTTTTGGTTCCACCTCCTTGAGTTGTAAACCTCTCCTTGTGGTCACTGTATTTACTTGCTTGGGATTTGGGTCAGTGTCACTCGGTAGTCCTCCTCTTGGCCTGGTGTTTGAGCTCCAGCTAGTTGTCCAAACTGGTACTCTAACGCCTTTATAGCTAACTGATTGTTCTTTACATCTGCTGCCAATTTCACATAATCAGCCTACAATTGAGCTTGGTTAGCTATCATTGTTTTAAACATTTCCTCAATGCTGGGTGGTGGTGGTGGAGGAGGTGCATTGTTGCTTCTATATTGAGTCTGATAGTTCTGCTGCCCTCCTTGATTTCTCTGCACACCCTGATTCGAACTCTGCCCTTGATGGCTGTCACTACCCCAAGAGAAATTCAGATGATTCCTCCAATTCAAGTTGTAGTTGTTGCCATACTGTTGGTGATTATTTCTCAGTACATTCCCCATAAAGTTCACTGAATCTAGATTTGCACCACAACACTCAGCTGAGTGTTCATTACTACCGCATACTTCACACCAAAACTGCTGCACTACATTAACTGGGGCTTGAGGTTGATTCAAGCTCATATTACTGAAGTGGGTGTTAAGTTGATTTTGCAGCACAACTATCTGTGCAGCTATAACTGTAAAACCATCCACTTCCAAGACTCCTGCCGCTTTCCTTGTTCCTCCTCTAGAAGAGTCCGCATTCCACTCTGGATTTCCCTGCGAAATACGATTTAACAAAGTATACAGCTCCTCATAAGTCTTTTCTAATGCTTGTCCCCCAGCTGCTGAGTCTAACAAAATTTTTGTGTGGGGTTTCAAACCCTCTATGACAGTATGCACCAGCACATCATTGGACTGGTGATGTTGAGGACAATCCCTTAGCAATGATTTGAACCTTTCCCAAGCTTGATACAGATTATCCCCCTCTCTTTGTTTAAAACTTAGAATCTGACTTCTAAGTCTTGCTGTTTTCCCGGACGAAAAGAACCGTATCAAAAATTTTCTTGCAAGATCATCCCAAGTGGTGATGGAATTAGGTGGCTCAGCTTTCAACCACCTCTTTGCTTCTCTCAATAGTGAAAATTGGAACAATATAAGCCTTACGTAATCGGATGATACTCCAGCAGGGATGTAAGTGTCACTTATCTCCAAAATGTTTTGGAGATGTTGTTGTGGATCTTCGTGAGGGAGACCTGTGAATTGCCTGCTGGTGTGCAACAATTGCATTATATTCTGTTTAAGCTCAAACCTCCCTCCTGGCTAAGGTTTGCGAATACTTGATGTAACATCGTTAGCATGTGGGATTGCCACTTCGCGAACCGGCCTAGCTACCATTTCCTCGGGCACTAGCACTGCCCTCACAAGTGGTGGATTCTGTTGTTGCTCCAGGATTGTCTGTCTGAGCAACTACAGCTTCTTCTCTAGAGCTTCCTTTCTTTGACGATGGAACTGTCTTTCCGGCTCTAAGTATGAATCCACCAGCTCCTTGTCTCTTTCCAGTGTTCAACAGAATTCAATATCTGCAAAAGATAGGCTAAGATCAAGTTGTCAGCACTTATATAGAAATTGTAAACTAACACTAAGAAAATAATTTTACCAACTGCCAGTCCATGGCAACGGCGCCAAAAACTTGTTCGGGCATTTGGTAACTACACGCAAGTGCACGTGGTAGAACAAGTAGTAAAATGGCTAAAGTAAGCCAAGTATCGATCCCACAGGGACGGAACTAAGGTAATAATTAACTTAAGTATTAATGAACTATAACTTTAAAAATGCAGACAACAGCTTAAAGAAGATTTTTGAGAGTTTGTTTCCTAATTTATACTAATCTAAGACAAAATTATAAAGTGAGTCTGATTTATAGTAGTGAGCAAGCTGAGGCTAAAACGAACATGCAGGGAAGTAATTTGTCAATACAATTCAGTTAATCTTTCCTTCGGTTGCTAGTGAAGAATTATTGCCTATGGATTGAAACTTTCGTATCCTACCCAACTTAAGAATCATGAACCTTCAACCTACATTTCTGTGATAAAAGAATTTCATGTTCTAACCATACAAAACCGATTCCTTAATTGACTAATACGACTTTCAGATATATTTCTATTCTGAATGTAAATCAATTCTCAATTTTCCTAAACTAAGAATAGATCATATCCTACTAATTCACAACTTTCCAATTTCTTTTCTTTTCAAATCAAAATTGGATCTTTTAGATATACATTAACATTGGACAAACATTAATGCAGTAAGAACAAGAATTGATAGAACAACCATTGAAGAAAAGATGAAAACTAAATTCATCAACAATTACATTCCACTACAATTGTTCTTAACCTCAGCAAGAAGTGAATTTAGCCACTCATTTGTGAATTAAACACCATCAAATGAGTATAATTCATACAAACAATTGAGATAAAAGAGAAAGAGATAGATAAGAACCCTAGAATTTTCGTCCCCTCAACTGCCTGTAACCCAAGTTCTTGCTCAACCAAGTTAGAATAATTAAAAATAAACCTAAGTGTGCTATTTATACTAGTGGAAATTTTTTCTGGAGTAACAAGCAATGTGGCACGGAGTGTATCGCGGAGCACTCCCTCCGTGCCATGGTGCAAACGCGGACCCTCACTGAAAATTGATATTCCAGGTAAATATACGCAACGTGCCACGGCTTGTATCGCGTGGCATTGCCTCCGTGTCACGGAGGCAACGTGGACCTTCACTAGAATTTGCCAAAATAAATCATCTGAGGCAGAGTGCCTCCGCGATGGCAGCGTGACACGGCTCCATCACGGAGCCCTTATTTTTGCTACTCTTCCTTGACCTTTTCCACTTTTCGCTTCCAAGTCCATTCCCGATCTTTACCAACATGTATCTTAGCTTCCTAAAATTACATTTTACCTGCAAAACAACACTAATCATGTTGGTTAGTATAAATTCACATTTTAACTACAAATCACATGAGAATGCACACATAAAGATAGATAAACAAGATGAAATAGAGCACTTGAGCATCACTTGGGCATATAATTCTGCCCAAGATTAGGTTTGACCTGGGTAGGGGTATATAGATTGTGTGCTGGTTGGTACCTTACGGCATATGGGGGCTGGTAAGGTTCTTGTATGTTGTGTTGTGCTAGTTATTAATAGATAGAAAGTAGACCTTCATGTTATCAAGTATGACTCTTACTCTCTTTAGTAAAGTTACGCTCTTTTCAGTCAGTCTCAGCCCGTCTCCTAGTACTTCAGCATCTATCAGTATTATTGTTTGCTTTCAGTTATTTTCAGTTATTGCTTGCATACTCAGTACCAGTGGTACTGACGCCCGTTTTGGGGCGCTGCATTACTTGCCTGCAGGTACACATAAACGAGGAACAGATCCCTCATAGTTCCAGTCAGCGATACAAAGCCTTCAACTCCTTTCATCCGGAGCTTGGAAGACGGAGGTTTACTTTGTTCCTGTTTGTACAGTATGGGCAGGCTGGGGCCTTCTCCCGACCATCTTATTATTCTTAGAGGCTTGCAGATTGTATCATATTTCCTGTGGTTAGATGTATCGGCCGTGTGGGGCCATATATGTGATTTAGACTATATGTGATAGCCGTATAGGGCCTTGTTTAGTTGTTAGTTGGTGGCCTTGTCGGTCACAGATCACTTTAGTGCTCGATTTCATTTCTCAGATATAACTAGACAGCATGGTGGCCTTGTCGGCCCGCATAGGATCCCTTGTAGTTGATTGTTCTGGTTAGCTGTTTATATCCTTACAGGTGGCTATATGCCTTGCTGGCCAGAGGCTATGTTTACAGCTATTATATAGCCGTCGTTTTATTGAATCCAGAATTAGAGTCAGCCTGGCACCAGATGTATTTAGGCTCAGTTAGTCTAGTAGTCCAGGTCCTAGTAGGGCACTAGGTGCCAGTCATGCCTCCCAAGGTGGGGCATAACATAATAGACTGATTTTATATTGTTTTAAATCATTACTTTGTATACTAGTGTTTTAAACTTAAGGTTCCCAATTATGAGAAATCCATGAGAGTTTATGATTATGATGATTTTACAAGCATGACGTGAATTTTCGAATTAAAAGCATGTTTTCAATAACCCATGTTTTATGATCATGATTTCAACCAAATTGAGTATTTCAAGTATGTTTAAATATCAGGTAACACCCACATGTTAAGCATGATTTTATGATTTATGATTTTGTCGACTCACGGACCTGATTTCATGGCTAGTTCATGAACATCCAAGCATGTCTATGATTATCATGATTTAACTAGACAATGTATGTTATGTATGTTACTTTATGAGCATGTTGCATGTTTTGGAAGTAGTATTTAACACCGAGTAGGTTTGGGCCCAAGTTACGCCCCGAATCTCATAACTATGTGCCACTGTAGGTCATGTTTGGGGAACTCCCTAGAGACTGTCCCCTTTTGACCTAATGGGCCTTTCATGAGTGATATCACGCCTTTCATGGTTCTACCCTTGGAAAGGTATGAACGGCCTCCCGACTAGGTTTACAAGTCGGGCTCCATGTGTGCTCATATGGGCTATGTCGGTTATAAGAATCTCCCACTATTCCTTATTGTTTATACATGCTTATGATTACGAATCTTGGCTCAAGTCATGTTTTATAATGTTTTATCTCATGTCTATGTTTACGATAAGTTTATGAATGTTTTGAAAACCTTGAGCCTTACGTTTCATTTATCATTTCAGTATTATGAGCATATCGTCCTACTCTCATGAACTTTATGCATTTAAATGTTCGCTTTACTTACCTTGCATACTTGGTATATTCCACGTACTGACCCACATACTTTTCTATGTTGTATCGTTTCATGATACAAGACCCGACTCTCAGGCTCATCCTCGTCAGTAGTCCACTCAGAGCTCGCTATCAGCCCCTTTTTAGTGAGTCCTCATGTTCCGAGGGCCATATGTTCAGACTTTGATGTTTCTTTCAATTTTCAGTATTATAGGGTTAGTTGGGGTGTTGTCCCATCAACCCGTCTATTATGCTTAGAGGCTTTTAGACTATTTATAGTACTCAGCTGTCATGTATGGATTTTGTGTCGCTTTTCTATCTTATTTAATGATTTCGTTTTCACCATGATTTTATGTTAAATCTCCTGCTTTCCTTGAATGAATTAGATGTATGCTCATGTCATGGATCGACTTTGAGTCTTTGGGGGCTCCTTGTCCTGTGTTTATGATCCGGGTTTACTCTCGGATCATGACAAACTTGGTAGCAGAGCCAGGTTTGAAGTGTCCTAAGGTGTCCGAAAGCCACATTAAGTAGAGTCTTTTTCATGGGTATGAAGAGTGTCACACTTATGATGAAGAGGATACTAGACGTTTGGGAAATGTTCCCTTCTTTCATGATCTATGTCATGCGATGAAAAGTCTTCCTATCCTTCTAATTCGTGCTATTCACATTGCAGAATCATGCCTCCACGTAGAGTGAATGTTAGAAGAAATGGAAATGGCAATGACCACAAGGGTGTCAATGGTGACGGGCATAAGCAATCCCCACCTGTTCACGAGGAGCATGTCGGCTGCCCACGCTAAGTTTAAGGTAGTGATTCAAATGCTGGCTTAGGCCATAGCTGCCTAGGTCCATAACCAGACAGTGGCGCATTACCCTCAGAATGGGAATGTGGTGGCATCTAGAGTGAGGGATTTCTTGAGGATGAACCCTCCTGAGTTCACGGGGTTGAAGGTGGAAGAGGATCCACACGAGTTCATTGAGGGGATCTTGAAGGTCACCTAGGTCATGGGGGTGGAAAATGGTGAGAGTGTTGACTTGGCCTCCTGTCAACTAAAGGGCGTTGCTCATATTTGGTATAAGTAATGGAAAGACAGCAGGCAGCGGGAGCGGGCACTATCAGTTGGGATGAGTTTCACATGGCCTTCCTCAATCGGTTTTTCCCTCAAGAGATGAGGGAGTTGAAGGCAATCGAGTTTGTGAATTTTAAGCAGGGAAAGATGATAGTGCTGGAGTATTCACTTGAGTTCACTCACTTGTCAAATTACGCCCCAGAGCTAGTGGTTGACCAGAGGGCACGAGTGAGCAAGTTTGTGCACGGGGTGCCAGAGCATCTAGACAAGGATTGCAAGACAGCTATGCTTCACCAGGACTTGGACTACCCCCGAATAGTCTTATATGCCCAGCAGATTGAGGCAGCTCATATGAGAGAGAGAGGCCAAGAGGGCCAGGACTGACAGCTTTAGGTTTTCTCAGCTGAGGCCAAGTGGTGGGCATCACTAGCAGTCTCAGCACAGGTCTATTGCACCAGCACCATCATCAGCTAGTACAGTCCCTAAGATGATCAGAGGAGCATAACTTCAGGTTTGACGGGTCAGGGTAGCACGCGGATAGAGCGTACCTTTCCAACCCGTGCATGTTGTGGAAAGAATCACCCAAGGAGGTGTTTAGTGTGCTTAGATGCTTGTTTCGGGTGTGGCAGACCCAGACATAGACTCAGGGATTGTCCTTTAGCCAGGTCAGGGGGTGGTGGAGTCTGTACCCCAGCCTCTAGCTTAGTAGCTCCAGTGGCACATCCTTTCCAGCAGGGTGCTTCGACTAGTTCAGTTGGCGGCCAGCGCCATAATAGGTTTTATGCACTTGCCTCTCGACAGGAGCAGGAGACATGAGGTTACGGGTATGTTGTGAGTTTTTCATATTGATTCTTATGCATTGTTATATCCAGGAGCTACCTTGTCTTTTGTGACACCTTATATTGCTAGTAGCTTTGGAGTTAGCCCTGAAATTCTGTCAGAACCATTCTTAGTTTCTACTCTGGTGGGTGATTCAGTTGTAGCTAGGCGGGTGTATAGGTTGCCCCATTACAATATTGTACAAGGTCACCTCCGCAGACTTAGTAGAGTTAGTTATGACTGACTTTGACATCATTCTGGGCATGGATCGGTTGTTTGCATGTTATGCTTTTGTTAATTGTAGAACCCGTGCGGTGGAGTTCCATTTTCTAGGTAAGCTAGCCTTAGAATAGAAGGGTAGTTCAGCCATACCTGTAGGTCGCTTTATCTCCTATCTCAAGGATAGGAAAATGATTTCTAAGGGTTGTATTTACCACCTAGTTAGGGTTAAGGATGCTACGTCTGAGACCCCGACTATTCAGTCAGTCCCCGTGGTATATGAGTATCCTGAGGTATTTCCAGACGATCTACCGAGTGTTCCTCCAGAGAGAGATATTGATTTTGGGATTGACCTCCTACCCGACACTCAGCCCATATCTATTCCTCCCTACGGGATGGCTCCAGCCGAGCTAAAGAAATTGACGGAGCAGTTGAAAGACTTGTTAGATAAGGGTTTCATAAGACCTAGCAAGTCTCCATGGGGTGCACCAGTTCTATTCGTCCGGAAGAAGGATAGTTCTCTTCGGATGTATATTGACTATAGATAGTTGAACAAGGTCACTGTTAAGAACATATATCCTTTACCTAGGATTGATGACTTATTTGATCAGCTTCAGGGTGGCAAGTGTTTCTCCAATATAGATCTCAGGTCCGGGTATCACCAGCTCAGTGTTCGGGAGAGTGACATCCTGAAAATCGCTTTCAAGACTTAGTATGGTTACTACAAATTTGTTGTTATGTCTTTTGGACTAACCAATGCCCCTGCAGCTTTTATAGATCTAATGAATAGGGTGTTCAAGGCATATTTGGACATGTTCATGATCGTGTTCATTGATGACATCTTGAGATTCTCTCGGAGAGAGGAGGAGCAAGCTGCTCATATGAGAGTAGTACTTCAGACTCTCAAAGATCGCCAGATATATGCCAATTTTAGAAAGTGCGGTTTTGGTTGGATTCCGCAGCGTTCTTGGGTCATGTGGTTTCAAGTGAAGGTGTAAAGGTGGATTTTCAAAAAGTAGAGGTGGTGAAGAATTGGCCCGAACCGGTGAACTCTTCAGATATCAGAAGCTTTTTGGGCTTAGCGGGTTACTATTGGAGATTTGTTGAGGGTTTCTCATCTATTGCAACACATTTGACCAAATTAACCCAAAAGAAGGTGAAATTCCAGTGGTCGGAGGCTTGTGAGAAGAGCTTCCAAGAATTGAAGACTCGACTCACTTCAGCACTAGTATTGACCCTACCCGAGGGTACTGATGGATTCATAGTGTACTGTGATGCTTCAAGGATCGAACATGGGTATGTGTTGATGCAACATGGGAAGGTTATAGCATATGCCTCTAGACAGCTGAAAGTTCATGAGAAGAATTACCCAACCCATGATCTTGAATTGGCTGCAGTGATATTTGCCTTGAAGATATGGAGACATTATTTGTATGGGGTCCGCGTGGATGTATTCACGGACCACAAGAGCTTACAATATGTGTTCACACAGAAAGATCTCAATCTTCGGCAAAGGAGGTGGTTGGAGCTACTTAAGGACTATGATATGAGCATCCTTTACCACCCGGATAAGGCCAATATGGTAGTAGATGCACTTAGTAGACTCTTCATGGAGAGTGTGTCTCATGTGGATGAAGGGAAGAAAGAACTTGTGAAGGAGGTGCATCGACTCGCAAGGTTGGGAGTTAGGTTAGTTGACTCGACCGATGGCGGTGTTGTTTTTCAGAATGGATCAGAGTCGTCTTTGGTGAATGACGTGAAAGATAGACAAGATGAGGATTCGAATTGTTAAAGCTAAAAGAAGCCATTCATAATCAGAAGGTAGAGGTCTTCTCCAAAGGGGGAAATGGTGTGCTTCGGTACCATGGTCGCTTATGTGTTCCCAACGTGGATAATTTGAGGAGCCGAATGTTGCATGAGGCTCATAAATCTAGGTATTCTATCCATCTGGGTGCCACCAAGATGTACCATGACTTGCAGAAAATCTATTAGTGGAATGGCATGAAGAGGGATATTGTAGAATTAGTAGCCAAGTGCCTGAACTATCACCAAGTAAAGGTTAAGCATTAAAAACTGAGAGGTGTACTTCAGGACATCAGCATTCCTACTTGGAAGTGGGAAGAGATCAACATGGACTTCATAATAGGTTTTTCCCACACTCGTAAACAATATGACTCCATTTGGATTGTGGTGGACAGGTTGACCAAGGCTGCTCATTTTTTACCGGTCAAAACTACCGATTCAGCGGAGGATTATGCCAAGTTATACATTTGGGAGTTGGTTCGGTTGCATGGAGTGCCTTTGTCCATCATATCGGATAGAGGTACTCAGTTTACCTCTTAGTTCTTAGATCTTTCCAAAAGGGACTCGATACTCAAGTCAAGCTTAGCACAGCATTCCATCCGCAAACAGATGGTCAGGCAGAAAGAACTATTCATACTCTTGAGGACATGTTGAGAGCCTGCGTTATCAATTTCAAGGGTAGTTGGGATGATCACTTGCCTCTAATTGAGTTTGCCTACAACAACAACTACCATTCCAATATCCAGATGGCTCCATTTGAGGACCTCTATAGGCGGAGATGTTGGTCTCCCATGATTGGTTTGAAGTCGGTGAGGCTACGTTGATAGGTCCGAATTCAGTTCATGAGGCCGTGGAGAAAGTTCAGTTGATAAGGGAAAGGCTAAAAATGGCTCAAATTCACCAAAAGTCCTATGCGGATGTGAAAAGAAGAGAGCTTGAGTTTAAAGTCGATAATTGGGTGTTTTTGAAGGTATCCCCATGAAGGGAGTGATGAGATTTGAAAAGAAAGGAAAACTCAGTCCCCGCTATATTGGCCCATACTGGATTGTGAGGCGTGTGTATAAAGTGGCTTATGAGTTAGAGTTACCTTCAAAATTAGCTTCAGTTTATCCTGTCTTTCATGTATCGCTCTTGAAAAAGTGCTTGGGTGACCCAGCTTTAGTTGTTCCGATGGAAAGTGAGGGTGTGAGAGATAGCCTTAGCTATGAGGAAATTCCGGTTAAGATATTGGACCGCCATGTTCGGAGGTTAAGGAACAAAGAAATAGCTTCGGTAAAGGTGTTATGGAGAAATCAGCATGTTGAGGGAGCTACGTGGGAAGTCGAAGCGGATATGACGACTAAATACCCTCACCTGTTCCCTACCGGCTTAGTTTCCAATTGAGGTACTAGTTTTTGCCTTAATACTATAATCAGTTTTCATGTTCGGTTCATGTGCACAAGTTTGTTTTTTGTTATGGTAGAGGTATGTGATGAGTGAATTCAGTTCAGCTATGTAGTTCTTTTCGGAGGTAGTCATTCCGTTAGTTTTCAACATAAACGATCAGTATTTGCATATAATGATTGCATGTTTCTGCTTTTTCTGTGTGTTTCCAACATTCGAGGACGAATGTTCTAAGGGGGAGATATTGTTATACCCCAGGAGCCCAAAGATCAGATTCGGGAGTTGAAACGGAGAAAAATTAAAATTCTGCACTAGATCATAGAATAGGTCGTTAGGTGACCCGTGAGGAGGGACCGTGAGTCGTGAAGTGACTCATGGTCAAGCAGGGAGGTGGACTGGTCTGGGGGACACCACAGGCATGATCATGAGTCGTGGTCAGGCCACACGACTCGTGAGGTCAACCATGGCCTGTATTGGATGCTTGGCAAGGAAGATTGGGCAGTGAAGGCCATGGGTGATGACCACGAATTGTGGTCACTCACCACGATTCGTAGTGTCCTCCGTGGGGTCTCATGGTAGATTTTTGGCAGTGAACATCATGACTCAAGGCCACGAGTCGTGTCCCCTGGGGACTAGTCGTCTAGTCCCTCATGGGGACTGGTATTCAGCAAAATTTTGTAATTTAAGTAATGGCTTTTCCATAATTCCTAAGTCCTAGGGTGCTAAACTACATCATTTTAACCTCTGAAAGGTGGGTTTAAGAGGGGAACGACTAGCCCAAGTCCTCATTCAGGCATGCAAAGGAATAGAAGGTGGTAGAGAGGTATTCTAGAGTGATTCAAGGCTTTCTTTCCCAAATTTTCCTCTTGGGCAATCAAGGGAGTGTAGAGTTTAACTCCAACCAGGTTGTAGGGTTTTGAATGGGTTGTTTAATCCACACCCATGCCCAATTTCTCCCTAATCTATGAAGTTCTACAATTCAATTCTTATGGGTTTTAACCCAATGCATGAATCCTAAAGAAATTGATATAGGTATATTACTAGTGTGTCTAAATTGATGGGTTTCGAAATCATGCTACCAACCAATCCATACCCAAAATGACATTAAAATCAACCATTTCAAGCTCAACTAGATCAGCTAAGGTTGATCTATCACATACCAATACTATGCAGTTTCGATAAACTCGTCTAGCTAACACAAATTCGCCAATTGGCGTAGAAACAGTAAATGGTATAGATAATAACTCAGGGACTGTCTCAAACTGATTCGCAACCAATGGTGTGACATAAGAGAGTGTAGAACCAGGATCAAGTAAGACATATACTACACAAGAATAAATAATCAAAGTACCTGTAACAACATCAGGTGAGGGCTCCTGGTCCTGTCGACCGCCCGAAGCATAAAATCGATTCTGGTTTTCCCCAGAACTAGAAGCCTCTCTCCCTCTTCCTTTTCCACGGCCTATTGCTAGTTGAGGATCAGGTCTGGGAGGTCGAACGGAGGATGACAAAGCAACCGCTGATCGCGCCTTATCCGCCTCGACCCTATCTGAACAATCCTGCATAAAGCGCCCTGGATTCCCACAACGATAACATACATTCTGCCCCTGACAAAACTGACCTGAATGAGATTTCCCACACTGTGGACAAGGCGGCAATGGTGGCCTCCTTTGCCTCGCCCACTCCTATTGTCGAGAGCTAGATGGAGCTGGGCCTTGGTCCCTTCTCTGTCCCAGAAACTGAGGTGGGGCACTCCTTATTGGCCTAACTGACAGCCTGGATGACTGAGCCCCTGGGTCACCCTGCGGTCTTCTGTAAGGACTCAGTCCTAGCTCTCTTTTGTTGCTCCTGCTGTCTCCGAGTATCCCGTAAGTGATGAACCAAATCCTCTTCCCTCAGGGCGAAATATTGAATTCGTGAAGTGTCCATGTGCTCTTGAGTAGATACCCCTAAGCAATCTCGAGCTATATAAAGCCCCAACCATAACACGAACCGGTGAACTCTATCCTCCATCGTCTGAACAATGTGAGGAGCATACCTGGCAAGAGAATTAAATTGAAGACAATACTAATGCACACTCATATTTCCTTGCTCTAGGTGAAAAAACTGCTCAGCTCGAGCCAGTCGAAGCTCCTAAAGTATATAGTGGTGCATAAAGGCCTCGGAGAACTCTTCCCACTCAGCTGGTGGTGCACTGGCTCCTCTGGGTCGAGCCCAAGCCTCATACCACAATATGGCCACATCACACAGTCTGAAGGCCGCCAACTCTACTTCCTCAGTCGTTATAGCTCGCATCACCTTTAACACCCTATAAGTCTGATTGATAAAGTCCTGAGGATCCTCGCTCGGGTCTGATCCGGTGAATATAGGAGGGAAATACTCAAGAACTCACGGGCCTTGGAAATCTTAGTTATCTGGCCTCTATGCCTCTCCATCGCCTCCAACCATCGCTCTTGACCTGCGGCTATACGAGCCATCAGCTGAACAGATCCCTCAAGACCCTGTCCTTCTGGAACAATTGGAGGTACCATAGGCATAGTAGGGTCTGCCACTCTACTACCCTTAAGTAATGTTGGTTCAGGAGGAGCTGGAGGTCTATTTTCCATTGCTCTGGTCGGAACGGAAGGAACTGTAATACTTGGGGCAGGAGATTCACTCTGAGCCTCTGACTTGTCACTCTGATCCACTGGAGGGAGACTAGTACCCTCCCCAACGACTGTGCCAATCAACCTTGTAGTCATCTTCCTTGTCACAGGCACACTCTGAAACAATAATACGATTTAGATATCACAGTACTTATGAGCTCGACCTATAGAACGAAGTATTAGTAAAAGAAGTGAAACAATTCCTAAATGTCCTGTAGCCTCCTGATTATAAGTATGGTGCACAACATACCCATAAGCAAGACTCTACTAGACACAACTTTGTGGACTCCCTATGACACGACTTTGCTCTGATACCAAGTCTGTCACGCCCCAAAACTAGGGTAGGGTGCAATTGTCACTCGATTCATGGTCGATCGAGAAGCCGGCTATATAGCATCTATAAATGTAACGCTAAGGCTGACCAAGCCACCTATCACAACAAACCAAGATAAATACTGGGCCAGTAATGCCTTGAGAATTATAAATATGTTACCTGGAAAGCCGACAAGGCTACAATAAAGCTAAGCAAGGCAATGAAAAACCGATATGACTACACAACCCACACTACCATACAAACCAGTCCACCTCAGCCTCTACAGAGTAAACAAACTGAAATGCATGGGACAGGGCCCCGTCCTACCCATGTTGTACATAAAACATAAAATAGTCCAAACTAGAACATGGCTCCTGGAAGAGAGGAGCATACCACTATTATGCTGAAGTCTGGCTCCTACTACGTCTGATGATCTGAGCCTCAGCCTGTACCTGTAGCACCATTGAAGGGTCCCAAGATGAAGGGACGTCAGTACAAATAAAATGTACTGGTATGTAAGGCTGAAAACTGTAAACATGTAAGATAAAAATGATAACTAGGACAGAAATAAGGAGTAGTAACAACCCAAAATTCTGAAAACAGAATCCCGACAATAACTCATTATTGAAGTGTAAATGCAACCATCAAATGCACAACAAAGACAATAACTGACATGCCAGAAAACAGCCAACCATAAAATCTATATACAATCCGTCCAGCCAGTGCACCACACCGGGGTAAAAATAAAAAGGCCTCCAGCCGATGTACCATACTGGGGTAAAAATACAAATGCCTCCAGCGGTGTACCATACTGGGGTAAACTCCGTCCAGCCGTTGTACCACACCGGGGTAAAATAACAAGACCTCCAATCGGTTTACCACACCAGGGTAAAATCAATAAAGCTTGTACCAAATCATAAATGGAGTCGATATGGCTTATACTGGACCAGCTCAATACATACAACATAGAAATGACGAATACTAAACATGTGTCCCGCATAGGCCTCCTTCGTAATGCATAACTGGAACTGAGTACATATAACATGTAAATCTAGAAAATAGAAATTAAATGCATGTATTAAAAACTTGTATAAATCATAAGGAACTACGAATAACCTTAGAGTTTCAACAAAATTTATAGATCATCTCCAAGGGACATTGGAGCTTAGAAACTCGCTAGCTTGTTGTTCGGCTTAAGGGAAAGGGATTATGAAATCTCCCCTTGGCCTGACATACTTCATAACATACACATAAGATAAAGGACAACCATAACTAGGTAATCCTAATTCGGTAAGCTCGTTTACCCTCAATAGCTTGCGACGTCGTTACGTGGCTTAAAATCGTTTACACGTCCTCATCTTAGCTCTTTCACCAATTTCAGTTTGCAAACAGACCTTTAAACAGATTTAACATCACATATATATACACATGACATACATTAAGGACCATCTAACAATGCCCACGCTGAGGGGTCTCCAACTCAATGTACAACTACGACAACAATCAACACAATATCATACTTTAGGTGTCTCACTTCAGCTAGGCATAATCTTAACATTTATCCTCAATAAACATGGGACTTTAAAGCTTAAATGAAGATTAACGTACTTCCTCAAGACTTTTAAATAGGTTGCTGTATCATTCAATTCACAACACATGAATCGTGCTTAAAAGAATGATACACGGGGCGCCTTACATACCTTTCTCCGATGAACTCTTCCCTAACCGATTTCCTATCTCAATGATCAGCCTTCAACCTCCTTAATCCAGTGGTTTTATAGGACAACAACAAGCTTAATCTATATCAGAAAAATGCAGCCAACATAACTAACCAGAGGCAGTAAAAATAGCAACAACAACACACGGCAACATCAACAACATTTAGCCATTTTCTCAACTAATTTTCACTAACTTTTGAGGGAGAAAACAGAGGAAATTTTACCTTATTTTTTAGGTGATTATACCCCTGAATATGAAGTATAAAACCAGAAAAATAAATAGCCAAAAATCCGAAGGAAAACGAGCAAAAATCAGCTAACAAACAGTCCATTGGCAGCTCACATAGCTGCCAATTTCCATATTTTCGCTATGCAATTTGAGAGGTTTAAAAGGGGCGAAATCCTTACCTTTTCTCCTGATTTCAGAACCTACTCAAAGATGGATATACAGTCAGTCGAAATATATTTTGAAACGCAGAAAAACTTCTTCAAAACCTTCCCAAAACGAGCTCCAAAACAGCCCCTAACATAGTTGGCCAGGTAATCTCAACTTGTGATTTTCTTGAACTTTGCTTGATGTTCCTCCTTGACCTTCTTTGTCCTAGCATCTGGAATTGAGAGAGGAATGGAATCCTTAGCAAGATGGTCGATTTATATTTAGCTGAAAATGTTTCCTACGAGGGAAAAATAAGATTTTAAGTAAATAGGGCGGTGGAGGCGCTAGGGCGTCATGCCCGCGTTACTGCTCGCGATGGTTCCGTAAAATGCCTATAACTTTTTACTCCAAACTCCGATTGACAATTGGTTTGATGTTCTGAAAACTAGACTCAAAGAACTTTAATTTAATAGGTCGTGGTACTCCTAATTCATTATATATTGGGAGATATGGGCATTTAAAGTTGACACTTACTTATGAACTTCACATACTCTTTGGTTTTTTAATCATACACATTTCCCTTGACACCTATGACGAATATAAAACCTGTACTTTACCTAACCTAGCATAAAACATCAAATAATCACCAAAAATTTTTTGGAGTGTTATATAAAGGGAAAAGAAGAGTAGAAAATAAAAGACCAGCCTCGTCTGGAGAGTGTTATGTTCTGAGGTCGAGAAGTTGATATATCCAAGTGGACGATTGCTCGATTGTTGTACGGCCCACAGTTCTTGCCTACCAGGATGCTGCCAGAGTATGATTACATGGTGGATGCAATGAAGCAGATCAGATCCTTGAGTGTGCAGGAGCGATAGAGGCAGCTGCAATGGCTAGCTGAGGTGATTGTTGAGAACAAGGATGAGGCTGAATGGGTTACAAAAGGAAAGCAGGTGACCAAGAATTCAGTGAACTTCATTGCAAAAGCCTACTGGACACTAGTGCGCCATCGGTTAGCACCTACGGTCAATGAAAACACACTGAGTGCTAATAGAGTGGCTTTGGTTGCATGCCTCATGTCTCATTACCCCATTAATATTCTGAGGATCATAGCTGATGAGATACGAGATCGAGCAGTGGGAGTAAGCACTACAATACCATTCCCAAGTCAGGTATTCAGATTATGCATGGAGGCAGAAGTTCCACGGGGTGATGAGCGATTGATTGGAGGCCAAAGGATTGTAGACATAGGCCTTATTCAGGATGAGATGAACCTGGTAAGCAGATCCAGGATTCCTACAGCTAGCCCAGCCAGCAGGGGACATACAGGTTAATGCCTCCATGACACACGAGCGAAGCAAGACACCAGCTTCAAACACCGGTCATTCAGAGTCAGCTCCCAGCACCTAAGCAAATCACTACCTAGCATGCAGGCTCTGAAACTAGCAGGGTACATCTTGGTACCATAGGACTTCCTCCAAAAGTTAGCTAAGATATTGACCATCGAAGAGCGTAAGATTTAGGCCATGATGGATAATGTCAAACCATGGGTCAAGTCAGAGATGGAGGCAACAGCTCAGGCTCTGCATGCCCATCTAGATAGTTTTGAAAGTCTTTTCAATGAGAGAATGGCAGAGTAGACCAATACCAGCAGTCTCCATGCGGAGTTGGGGGCTCTTCGGAGCCAAGTAGTTGATTTGTCATCACGACAACAAATAGTTTTAGCAGCCCCCACTCTTTCGGACCTAGATGCCGAGCATGATGAGGAAATAGATTTGGCAGCATAGTGGGAGCCAACTGCAGCTAGTGATAAAGGCAAGAAGAGAGCTACTGAAGATGCTAGTAAGGAGAGTTTGATAAAGAAAAGAAAGGAGAGGAAAGAGCGCAAGAGGGCTAGAGCATCGAGCATGCCGACTCATGACACACATATGACTCAGCTGCATAAGAGAGCTAGATGAGCAAGCAGCTCCACCGCAACCCAGCCCAAGCTTGCCCGTGGCCATGACCCTTCAGGAGAGCCACATTCAGCCTAGAAATTTTTAGAGGCCATCTAAGCGTCCACGACTACTGAGGGGGGACCACTCCCCCTGTTGACACACAATTGAGCATGCCGGCCACTGCTAGCGCCACTATTGCAGCGGATGTACAACCTCTGTGAGATGACATGAGTGCCTAGTGCGCCACGGGTATGTTCTCTTCCTTATGATAGATGATGCTTCGGGGACGAAGCTAACTTTTAAAAAAAAGGGAGAGGGTGTACTTGTGATTTTTGGAATTTTCGCTCTGTCTGAGGGTTTTTCTTGATGTGGTTCTTTTCCCCCAGACATGCTATCTAGTAGAATCGACATGTGTAGGATTTTTATTTTTAGTTTGTGATTATTGTTTAATTAGAAAGTAGCATAGGAGTACTCAGCCAAAAAATTTGCACTAGTTTTGTTTTTTTTTGTAAAAAATTGACCCTGTTTAAAAATATTTTCTAATACAGTAGTTATGTATTTGTGACAACATGCATGATTTTTGTGGATCTTTTGATTGCATTTATTTTTTCAGCATGAGTAGTCTTGTTAATCTATGTATAAACCAAACAGGTGAGGTGAAAATAGTTCATGTACCATGTGTGAGTGAAGTATATTTGTCATTTCGGTATTGTGGTGTAGATCTAGAACTTGCCTGGTTGGTCTCTACATAGGCTAAGGATGGATTGGTTAGGATATGATCATAGGCTATCTTTTGTTTAGCTCACTTTTAGCCTATATTGCCCTACCAAAAGATGCATGAATCCCTTGATCCCAAGTTTGAGCCTTAATGGACCATATTTCTTTGATTTACCGATCAACCGTACCCATTTTTTGTAATGAACCTATTTTGGCCCTGATCCTTCCTTGGATATTGTGAAACTCAACATAAACAAAATGCTTAAGGGTGGCTAGAGTAGGGGTGCATAAACGGTGGAAATGGAAGAAAATAAAAGAAAGAAAAGGAAAGAAATGGGGAAATATGAGGTGTGGTGAGATGAAAATAAAAGCTCAAAGAAATTTTGAAAAAGATGAAAAAAAAAGAGCTCACCACACCCATGCAAATGTGAATAAAAAGGAGAAAAAGGGGAATGAAAGAATAAAAGGGTGAATTAGGTGAATGGTGTAGCCAATGTATGTCATGCCAATGAAGGAATAGTCACTTATAAAGTCTTCCATCTTTATCATGTCCATCCCTGAGCCTACATTACAAGACATACCAAGTCCTATAGTGATATTAACTTGAACATCTGAGAAACCAACACAGAGAAAATAAGGGCAAGCCTATGGTATCTGACACATAATACTTGTAACTTCTTTGAGAGAGTGAACGCCTTACTTGCTTAATCCCATATCATCCCATATCATGTTTGACATTTCACATCTGAGTGGGGACTTCATTTGTGTGAGGGTACATGGATTATGTTCGCTTTTACTGTTGGTCTGTGTGGAAAACATTGGTGATGACTTGACAGCCTGTTGATATCTAGATGACATGTTTAGATCCCTATTTATGATGTTTTGAGGTTTCTTGTAATACATTAGCTGATGTGGTTCTATGAGAAAGAGTCAATAAAGTTTGTATAGAAAGTGCAACTTTGTTTGGGTATTGGCTATAGTATCTTAAGTCTATTTTCTAGTTGAACATCGTGTTTTAGTTTTTCTTTACTTTTCCCGAGGACATGCAAGAGTCTTAAGTTGAGGGTGCTGATGTGTTGTGGGTTTACAGCACATTCGATGCTCAAAACTAAGAAAATAACATGGATTTAGGTGTGTTTATGTGGATATAAAGCATTTTTTCTTTTATTACAGGATAAACAGGTGTTGGAACTGAAGATTGCAAAAGATAGCTTAAAAAAATGCAAAATGGGCAAAAAGTTCAGACCATAGTACGGATTGTAGGAAGGAACTATGAGTCATTATGATGGTCGTGAGATGTTGTTTAAAGTTAAGGTTGAGAAGATGTGACCCACGAGTCCTAGTACGATTAGTAGCAAGCTTGTACGAGTCGTGATGGGGAAGTCGTGATGAAATCCAAAAGAATTGCATCTGAGTCTAACTCCTGCTACGAGAAACAAGTACAACCCTTAAGAGGAAGGTACTAGTCGTACCATTCTGGTCGTTATGAACTTTGGAAAAACTTCAAAATCTTTGATTCAAAGTATGGGAGCTCACTACGAGTTGTGAGTTGATGGTATGAGTTGTACCCAGATCCAACACTTAGCCAGAATTTAGCCAGCTAAGATTGTACGAGACAAAGCTACGGATCATAGGAGCATGCTATGGAACGTAAGTCTAGTCGTGGCACTGGCGGCGACAAATATGGAAATTCACCCTGTTGCCTTAGGAAAAGGATTCTTGTTTCTATACAAATATGTTTTAGGTTTTATTTTTATAGGGGACGTAAGTTTTGTTTTTTAGAGAGTACAAACCTTGAGAAAGAGAGGATCGAGTTGGTCTTAACTTGTGATCAACCTGTTCTTGAATTCTTCTTGTTTTTCAAGATTTTGTGGAATAATTGAAGGAAGTGTTTTTCTCAATCATTATTGTATGTGTTGATTTTTATGCTTAATCATGAATGCTAATCACAACCTTGTAGCTATGAGAAGCTAAAACATCCACAGCTAGGGTTGTGGAACCATGGTGAATTAACAAGCTAGGGTTACACAAAGTGATCTTAAAACCAATACAAATACTTCTATTGTATTCTCTTCATGCTTAAACATTTCTTAACGGTGCGCAATGTTAGGACTTGCCCGAATTCTTTACTTTCTTTGGTCGAAGAAGTAGAGATTAGGAAAAGATAATTATAACAGAGCCTTGATCTTGATGATCATTGTATTAACTTATGATGTGGTCGCAGGATAGTTAAATTTGGAACTTAGTGATAACAGATAGTTTTGAAACTGCTCATGAGACTTGGTCGAGTGATTTAGTATAGTCGTTTAATAGGGACTGGTCAGTCGTTCGAATGAACCTATGTTATCAATTCTATAAGCAAGTATTGGTGATAATCACGAGTGTATACCCGAAGTAGTTATAAAACCATAGGGAATTTTGATATTTGTTTTTATTATTGACTTTCTTTAGAATCCCCCTATTTTGAAGTAACTACCTTACAAGTTCAGTAACCGGCTGTAATCCAGTCTCCCTATTCCCAGTGGAATCGACCCCAACCACTAGTTGGGTTCTTTATTGACAACATCTGCTTCTACCTTTAGTAAGAGGTGTGGTTTGAGCATTATCATCACCATGAGTCACTTAATGACTCGTGGTCTTCCTAATGGGTCACAGGGTTATTCGTTTTGTGACCTGGTGTAAAAAATATTATTTTCTCCATTTCAACTCTTAGACCTGATCTTAGGGCTTTCAGGGTATAACACCTCATTTGTTCTATTCATATTTACTATTTTAGACAAGATGGGATTGATTTTCCATTTGGAGACTTCTGCTAGGCTACTAGTTTAAGGATGACAAGGGGTAGCCACTTTGTTCTTCACACCACACTTAGTTAGCAAGGTGCTAAGCAAATGATTACAAAAATGTGATCCCCTATCACTAATGATAGCCTTAGGGGTGCAAAATCATGAGAGAATGTGCTTTTTCAGAAAGGTTATTACGCTCTTTCCCTCATTATTAGGCGACACCACAACTTTCACCCATTTTGAGACATAATCAACGGCCACCAATATGCATGTGTTTCCGTAAGAGCTCACAAAAGGGGCCATAAAATTGATTCTCTATACATCAAAGACCTCCTCCTCTAAGATTGGTGTCAAAGGAAGCTCTTGTCGCCTCGAAATACTTCCTGTTTGTTGACACCGATCACATTGCTTAACAAAGTCATAGGCATCCTGATAAAAAGTAGGCCAATAAAATCAACACCATAGCCACCTTTGTTGTTGTCCTAATGATCTTGGGCAAATTTATATGCCCAAATGATACTCAAAGGTGTCATTTTAGCCTTGTTTATCTATCAATGTTTATACATTCTCATGTGATTGATAATAAAATGTGAATTTATACTAACCAACATGATTAGCGTTGTTTTGTAGGTGAAATCAAATTTTGGGAAGCTAAAATGCGTGTTGGGAGAGATTGGGGTTAGACTCGGATGTTAGCAAGGGAAAAAGCATTTGCAGGCACAAATTAAAGGGGCTCCGCAATGGAGCCGTGTCACGCTGCCATCGCGGATGCCTTCTACCTGGATAGGAATTTTTGGCCAAAATCCAGTGAGGGTGCGCGTTGGGGCCGTGGCACGTTGGCCTAGCCCCACGTTGCACACCGTGCCACGTTGGGCCTTATTACCTGGATACTCAATATCCAGTTAGGGTCCGTGTCAGTGGCGTGTCACGGAGGCAGTGCTCCGCGATGCACTCCGTGACACGTTGCTTGTTATTCCGGGAAAAATTCCCACTAGTATAATGTTATACCCCGTAAGATTCCCGGCACCTAGATGACCTATTCGCACGTTGGTTAAGCATATTTGAAGGCCATACGTGCTAAAGAAAGGCCCGAGAAAAAGATCGGACGAGAAACATGTCGAACCATCGCGGAAGGAGCCGAGGCAGAGCCCCTCCGCAATGGCAGCGTGTCACGGAGGTGAAGCCTCCGCGTTGGCTCCGTGACACGTTGGCCCTGTCTGGGCTCAAGTATATAAAGCCCCACTTCAATCTAATTCATTTAAAACTTATGAAAAAAATTTCCAGAAAACGTAGGGGGCAGAGAGGGACAAAGGAAGGTAATATATTATCGACCGATTACGCTGCCAAACGTTGTCCAAACTCAAATTAACCTCAGATACCGAGGTATTTAGCAGCAGAGAGAATTTCTACCAATTTAGTTTCGTGAAATACGACCGACGAATCATCGAGCTACCGAGCTAAGGTAAGTAGAATTGCTCCAAACTAGTGTCTATGTGTTCCTAGCTGAGAAGTGAATAGTTCTCCCTTCTGGACCTCTGAAAAATAGCGAGTTTTCGACCGTCTTTCGATAAGCCTAAGTTTAGGCTATAAATTATATCGAAAGTGACATTGCTCTTTAAAATAAAGCTGTATTTAGTATTAATTGACATATTCATGAATGCAGTTGGGAGAAAATAGTTGAAGTACTGGCCGAGCCTCATCCGACAGGCGGATAGTTTGAGGATAAGGTATGTAAAGCTAGTTTCCTCGGCAAGTTAGCAGTCTCGGTATAGTAAAATAGTTTAAAGGCCAATAGAATGTTCAAAAGTCGTGTGTCATGTTTATTATGAATATTGGTACGATATTAGAAGCATCATGTTATGTATAGCGGGAAACTTGCTAGCACGATATAAATTCTAATACAAGTGTTAGGAACTGTACAACATGTCCAGTATATGATTTAGTAAAGAATGTTAGGATATTATCGTATTCAGTTAAAACCTAGTGAAGCAATGTAAGTATCTGTAAGGCATCTCAGAAGTTGAATGATAGGTTAAAATGAAGTTTAGAAAGCATGTTAGTAAATAGTAAATCATGTTACTATAGAAACTCAGTTATACAGCATGGTTTCCAGGAGAAAATCTATATCTTGTTCAATATTGGACTCAGTACAGTATGGCAGAAGATTATGATTATACATATATACTATTGTCAGTCTCAGCATGTATTAAATACATATATATCTCTATCACTAGTTCAACATACAGTAGGTGCAGATACATTATTATCATTAGCTGCAGTATGTGGTATATGCAGATAGTATTACTAGTTGAGACCACTGTATTGTCTTGGGGTTGGATTACCTAGCATCCATGACCGGCCCAGGGTTAATAGCTGTATCGACTCGTCCGCCAGAGGACGAGGATACGTCGCTCTACGGAGTGGCATGCCGTCCCACAGGGGACAAAGATGGGATGCCAGTTTTCCCCATATTGTGCCTTGGTCGGCCCTTACACACCCTTGTCGAGCGGATACGCCCGGGTGTTGATTCAGGAGTCCTCCGGACTCAGGTATAGTTATAGTCAGGGGCTCAGCAAGCCCAAGTGCATACCCAGGGGACCGGCAGGATGCTTATAGTTATTATAGGAGATGGGACGACCAGGGTAGGGGTATAGATTGCGTGTTGTTTGTACCTCCCGGCTTATGGGGGCCGGGTAAGGTTTGGGTGTGCTATGTTATGTTATGTTATGTTGTGCCATGTTACACTAGATACGAGTAGATCGACAGTAGAACGATACATCTCCAGGTATGACTCCTACTCCTTCCAGTACAGTTATGAGTAGGCATAGTTTTACATTTTCAGCCAGTTAGTCTATTCCTTCCTATTTCAGTTCCATCAGTTGTGTTGTTGTTTTCAGATATTTCTTTCAGTTATTGTTTTACATACTCAGTACCAGTGGTACTGACGCCCGGTGGGGCGCTGCATTACTTGCCTGCAGGTACTCATAGACGAGGGGCCGATACCTCGTGATTCCAGTCAGCTCACAGGGTCATCAGCTCCAGTCATCCGGAGCTAGATAGCTAGAGGTTTATCCCTTTTCTTTTGTTGTACAACATGGGTAGGCCGGGGCCCTGTCCCGACCATCTTATCAGTATTCTTAGAGGCTTGCAGTCTGTATATATTTCCCTGTGGTCAGATGAGCCGGTCATGTGAGGCCGTGCAGTTGTATAGCTGTTAGTATTTTTGTTCCTTTTATGTGGCCATGTGGGGCCTTACCTTGACAGTAGTGGTGACCTCGCTGGTCACGTAGCTTTCCAATATTTCATTGTTGAGTTACAGATAACTAGACAGCATGGTGGCCCTTTCGGCCCGCATAGGCTCCCCTATATTGATATGTTTCTGGTTAGCTGTTGGTACAGGTATAGGTGGCTATAGGCCTAGTCGGCCGGAGTCTGTATTTACAGCCGTTATATAGCCCGTTGTTTCCCTGAATCTGAGTTAGAGCCAGCCGGGCCCAGATGTGCTCAGGCTCAGTAGTCTAGCAGTTCAGGTCCTACTAGGGCAACAGGTGCCAGTCATACCCCCAGGGCGGGGCGTGACATATAAATAGAACACTTAGGTTCATTTTTAATTATTCTGACTTGGTGGAGCAAGAACGTGGGTTACAGGCAGTTGAGGGGACAAAATTGTCAGGGTTTTTCTCTATCTGCTTCTTCTTTATTTCAATTGCTTGTATGTTTAACACTCATTTAACGATGTTTAATCCACAAATGAGTGGCTAGTTCCTCTTCTTGCTGAGGTTAAGAACAATTGTATTGAAATGTAGTTATTGATCAATTGGGTTTTGCATCTTTTCTTCCATGGTTGTTCTATTGATTCTTGTTCTTACTCCATTGATGTGTGGCCAACGTTAATGTACATCTAAAAAGACCGGTTTCACTTGAGAGAGCAAGAAATTGGAAAGTTGTGAATCAATAGGATATGATCTCTTCTTAGTTTGGGAAAATTGAGAATTGATTTACCTTTAGGATAGAAATATACCTGAAAGTCGTACTAGTCAATTAAGGAATCGGTTTTGTATGGCTAGAACATGAATTTCGTTTAATCATAGAAATGGAGGTGGACGGTTCATGATTCTTAAGTTGGGTTAAATACGAGAGTTTTAATCCATTGGCAATAATTCTTGACTAGCAACCGGAGGAAAGATTAACCAAACATTGTATCGATAATTAGTTTCTATACATGTTCATTTAACCTCAACATGCTCATATTCATAGTTTAGACTCAAATTGTATATTCGTTTATAATTAGCATAAAATTAGAAACCAAAATACCAAACTCTTTTTCACACTGTTGTCTGCATTTTTAGAGTTAAAATATAGTGACACTTGAGTAGACTGTACCCTAGCCCAGTCCCTGTGGGATCGATACTTGGCTTACTTAAGCCACTTTACTACTTGTTCGACCACGTGCACTTGCGTGTAGTAATTACCCCAGTGTAGACGCGAATAAGTTTTTGGCGCTGTTGCCGGGGACTGGCAATTGGTGAATTTTTCTTAAGTGTAAATTTACTATATTTTTTTTTTCTTAGTGTTGACAACTTGGTCTTAGCCTTTATTTCGCAGATATAATCTCTGTTGAACACTGGCAAGAGACAAGGAGCTGGTGGACTCATATTTAGAGCCTGAAAGACAATTTCATCGTCAGCGAAGAGAAGCTCTAGACAAAAAGCTGCAGTTGCTCAGACAAACAATCATGGAGCAACAACAGAATCCACCAGTAGTAAGGGCAATGCTAGTGCCCGAGGAAATGACAGCTAGGCCGGTTCGCGAGGTGGCGATCCCACATGCTAACAATGTCACATCTGGCATCCGCAAACCTGAGCCAGGAGGGAGATTCGAGCTCAAACAAAACATGGTGCAATTGCTGCACACCAGCGGGCAGTTCACAGGTCTCCCTCATGAGGATCCACAACAGCATCTCCAAAATTTTTTGGAGATAAGTGACACTTACATCCCCGCTAGAGTGTCATCAGATTATGTCAGACTTACATTGTTCCCATTTTCACTAATGGGAGAAGCCAAGAGGTGGTTGAAAGCTGAGCCACCTAATTGTATTACTACGTGGGATGATCTTGCAAGGAAATTCTTGATACGATTTTTTCCATCCGGTAAAACAGCAAGACTTAGAAGTCAAATTCTAAGTTTCAAACAGAGAGAGGGGGAGAATCTATATCAGGCTTGGGAGAGATTCAAGTCCATGTTGCGGGATTGTCCACATCATCATCAATCCAATGATGTGCTGGTGCACACTTTTATAGAGGGTTTGGAACCCCACACAAAGATCTTGCTAGACTCAGCAGCTGGGGGACAAGCATTGGAGAAAACTTATGAGGAGCTGTATACCTTGTTAAATCGTATTTCGCAGGGAAATTCAGAGTGGAATGCTGATTCGTCAAGAGTAAGAACAAGGAAAGAAGCAGGAGTTCTAGAAGTGAATGGTTTTACAGCTATTGCTGCACAGATAGCTGCTTTACAGAATCAACTCAACACCCACTTCAGTAATATGACAATGAACCAGACTCAAGCCCCAGTGAATGTAGTGCAACAAATTTGGTGTGAAGTGTGCGGGAGTAGTGAGCACTCAGCTGAGTGTTGTGGAGCAAATCCTGACTCGGTGAACTTTGTGGGAAATGTACAACGGAACAACCACCAACAGTATGGCAACAACTACAATTCCAACTGGAGGAATCACCTGAATTTCTCTTGGGGTAGCAACAACCATCAAGGGCAATGTTCGAGTCATGGGGCGCAGAGGAATCAAGGAGGGCAGCAGAACTATCAAGCACAATATAGACACAACAATGCACCTCCTCCCCCACCATCACCCAGCATTGAGGAGATGTTCAAGACAATGATAGCTAACCAAGCTCAATTGCAGGCTGACTATGTGAAATTGGCAGCCGAGGTGAAGAACAACCAGTTAGCTACCAAGGCACTTGAATATCAATTTGGGCAATTTGCTGGAGCCCAAAACACCAGGCCTAGAGGAGGACTTCAGAGTGACACAGATCCCAACCCCAAGCAGGTGAATGTGGTGACCATAAGGAGTGGTTTGTAGCTGAAAGAGGTGGAACCAGAAAGACCACCTCAACAATCGGGAGCAACAGAAATTGAGAGGGAGCAAAGTGATGAGAGGGGGAAGAAAAAGGAAGCTGAGTCAGAAAGACCACCACCCCCGTTCCCTGAAAGATTAAAGAAACACAAGGAGGAGGAGTGTTTCAAGAAATTCATGGAGGTGCTGAAACAAGTACATATTAACTTACCTCTTATTAATGTTTTGCAGGGAGTGCCAAAATATGCAAAGTACATTAAGGACATCGTGGCAAACAAAAGTCGGTTGACTGAGTATGCTACGGTAGCTCTCACGGAGGAGTGCACTTCCCGGATACAAAACCGATTGCCTACAAAGCTCAAGGATCCTGGGAGCTTTACTATACAAATTACAATTGGGCAGAGTATCTGAGCTCGCGGATTATGTGATTTGGGAGCGAGCATTAATTTGATGCCGTCATCGGTATTCAAGAAGTTGGGTGTAGGGAGTCCTAGACCAAACACCAGTGATCTTGCAACTAGCGGATCGCTCCTTAGCCAGACCTGATGGCATTGTGGAGGATGTGCTGGTGCAAGTTGGCTCCCTTATCTTCCCGGTAGATTTCGTCGTGCTGGATTTTGAGCCAGACGCGGAAGTCCCATTTATTTTGGGACGTCCCTTCTTGGCGACCGGGAAAATGCTGGATGTAGCTGCAGGCAGCTAACCATGCGAGCATATGACAAGGTGGAAGTGTTTGATGTGTATAAGGCCACCAAGCTCCCGACTGTGTACGAGGAACTCTCGGTGATCAACGTGATTGATCGAGTTGATGATGCTCAGATAGTTGAATCACGAGAGTTAATGGGAAAACCACCAGAGCAATGTAAGCACTACAGGGGTGAGGACGGTGGTCGACAGAAAACATCCGTCACCCTAGAAGATGATTGAGCTGAATGACGTCGAGCCGCGAAGGTAAACCAGGCGCTGCACGGGAGGCAACCCATGAAACTTTTCCTTTGTAAAATGTGAATAGATTTCTTTTTTTTTTTTTTGATTAACAACAAAATTGTTAGTTTTTATTTTTATTTGTAACCAATTTCTTGTAGTAAGATGAATTTTAGGTTGAACGGAGGGTAAATATGCAAGGAATCACAAAGGAAAATCCGAGATATGAAAAATAATAAAAAGTGGCCAAACAGTGAGTTAGGGCGATGGCTCCATGTCACGGAGGAGGACCTCCGCGTTACCCTCCGTGACACGTTGAAGGTAATTTTGGCATTTTTACAAATTCCAGAACACCTACGCGATGGCTCTGGGTCACGGAGGGCATGCTCCGCGTTACCCTCCATGACACGTTGAGGTGTATATCGCAACGGGTCACACCGGGTCGCCGGGTGACCCGCACGAAATTCCCACTTTTTAACCCCGATCCCACCTCATTTTTCCTCATTTTTCATACTCTCTGTGACCAACCTCCCAAAAACCCCTTTTCCCTCAACGTGACAGGGACTTAGGCCCGTAATTTCATCAAGTTTTGTCATCTCTTCGAATTCAAGGTATGTTCTTCAACTCTATCTCAATTCTTGTCGAAACTTTTCAATTTTGAACATGTGATATGAGCCAAACTTTCCCTAAGTAGAAATTAAGCTTAAATTCAATTGAATTATTGTTGATTGATGTTCGGAGTAACGGTGTGATTGCTTGAACTCGACAATTACATAGCTTAATCGAATTTTTGATAAAATCATAGCTAGGGCTTGACTTTGAGTTTGAAATGGAAAAATTGAGTTGAACTAGTGAAATTCATGATAGGTTGTACATGTTGGGTGAGATGAGTCGATTGTGCTAATTGTGACTATGCTAAAAGACCGACGGATTCTCGGGTTAAGAAAATATTGGAATTTGCATGAAATGGACGAATTGTATAGGATCATGTAGTTAAAATTTTTCTTTTGCTTTTCCTTGCTAAGTGCTATGGGATAACATATTATCGATAGGTAAGGATTGTGGTTAGCTGTGCGAAGTCTGAGTAGTACATGGAATGTATACCGTCGAATTCTCCCAAGGCACTAAGCATATTTGTTATGTTTTGTTGTTTGTTTGTGTAAATAAGTACGATCTTGCCTTAATGTTGTAATTTTGGCTAAAGACTAAGTGTGGGGTAGCCTAGCTTAACCCAACCTTAGTCGAAGCTAACTTTAATTGGCTTAACATTGAACTTGTCTGTTTGGTTTGACAGAAACAATGACAAGCAGGCAAGACAAGGGGAAAGGCGCATCAACATCTGGCGCCGAAAGAAAAAGAATCAGACTGGGCACAGCGGTCCCAGCAGCACCAGCGGTTCCACGCGGCCAACGCCGTCAATACGGAACCAGGTGGGTGACGGAGGAGGGGAAGAAGTGGTACGGAAAGCACAAAGAGAGCAAGTACTTCCCTGAGGAACACATAGCAAGGGAACCGTTGGCACAAGAGTTCCCCAGGATTATCCAGAGGATCGAGGCAGCTGGGCTGAAATTCATTTTTGAAGAGCCCAAGGAATGCAACTTGCACTTGATTCGGGAATTCTACGCCAACTGGAACCCGACTCTCAGAAGTCACACAATCAAAATAAGAGGGCAAATAGTCACTTTTGAGCCCCACCACCTCAATGTTTTCCTAGGGGCGCGGGACACAGACGCCTATGTGCTTCGACAGCTGAATATCACTCCACCATATGCGGACATCAGAAGCACTTTGTCTGGAACCCGATCAACAGCTCGGTGGAGCAGACATAAGGAGAGGGGCTACCATCAGACCTTGCCTTACTCACAGATGAACAGGGAAGCCAGGATATGGCTGAAGGTTGTTTGTTCCTGCCTAATCCCGGGGGTGCATATGACGGATGTAACCCGGGATCGTGTATGCTTGGTGTACGCCCTGATGAAAGGGCTGGAAATCAATGTGGGGGCGGTGATTATCTCTGCCATGAAGAGAGCCCGTTTGCATCAAGGGCACAGATACAGATTTGGTGGAATACTCACCACATTCCTGAGGGGCCTGGATATTAAGGAAGAGGCCATTGACTACATCCCACAGATGGAGCGGCGGGCCTTAGATGTCACTAAAACTAAGGCACCCGACACCACCCACGGGCCAGTTCTTACACCAGCCGAGCGACATGTTCGGGATGATCAGTACATGGATCGTATGTACGGGATGCAGATGCTCCAGCTGCGAATAGGCGGGAGGCCGGCGACAGAAGAGGAGCTATGGCAGCTCAAGCTAGGCTACCCTTTTGGCGAAAATGCCAGGGCTCTATGCCGAGTGGGGCCAGCTTTTGTAGAGCCCACGAATGATGATGTCCCCACAGATGAGGAGACACATCGTGAGGACTCCGATGTGGAGTCCGATGATGACGATGGGGGCGATTCAGACATAGGAGACAAGGCAGCAGCACCTGATGAAGAAGTGGAGTATTTTGATTGATCAGGGAGTTCCACCACCCAATTTTAGTGCTATGTTAATTTTTGTGAACACTGGGGACAGTGTTCGATATAAGTGTGGGGTGGGAGTAGTTAGGTGCTGGTTGTGTTGTTGTTTATGTTTCTATTCTGTTGTTGTGCCTGTGAGAAAATTTTTTTTTGTGACCCTGTGATTGTGATGTTTCTGTTCTGTATTGTACTTAAATGTGAAGCTGTTGTGTGCTGTTGAATGTTGCTAGCTGATTTTTTACATATTTTTGTTTTATCGAAATGATCGATATTTTTAAAATCTTTTCAATTCTTGGGTTTCTCGGCGTTTGTTTTCGGTTCTTTTACCGAGATTGGTCCCATTGAACCGAAGTCTTAGTTAGTGACCTTTCCCTATGATGGATGGATGACGACCTTCTTAAGGGAAATGTAGTCGTTAGGAGTAGATTTTTCTCTTTTCATTTATTTTTCAGTTGTTTTCTTTTGTGGGTTGCATCCCATAACCTGTAGTTACTTTATGGTTGTGGAATTCTGGTTGCATGTTGTACTTGATATTTGAAATGCAAAGGTGATTCGTATGAAAGCATGCAACTCTGTAAATATGTTGAGATACCTAGGCCATAGAGTCGATTTAGTGTGGTTGAGGCTTAATTTTTAATTCTTGTAATTAGCTGATTGAAGAGCCTGTGAATGTGTCTTGAATTGAGCATGTGCAATAAGTGTGGGGTGAGGCTTTGTTTATTCCATGCTATTATGAAATGTCTAGAACTTGCCTGGTGTGTGTACGAAACAAAATGAAGGACGTGTATTGTAGGAAAGTATGTAGGCATTTCTTTGTTTTCAACCAAAAGTTTCTCTTTTTCATTATTGTACCCACCTTGATTGTACACCCTAGTTAGCCCGTTGAGCCTTTAGCCTATTATTTTTTCTTTTGTCAAAAATGTGTAAACCGAGCTTAACCCTTTCTTTTCATTAGCCGTAAATTTGATCCAAAACTCTTAAGCGCTTAAGAAGAGGAAATAATTTTCCCAAAGTGTCAAAGAGTGAGAATGGTGAAAAGAAAAGAAAAGCAAAGTGATGAAAGGAAAGAAAAGGTTGAAGGTGCACTTTTTATAAATAAAATATAATGAAGATGTATGAATACTCTTCGTGATTGAGTCAAGTTTACTTAATGAAATGGGTCAAAATAAACACAGACTGCAAGAATGCGAGGATGAAGGGAGAAACAATTCCCCTGAGCTTGATGGGATGTATTGAAAAAGCGCTTAAAGATGCTAGTGGCTATTATTGGCTAGCCCAGTATTTACTAGTTTCATAGCTTATATTACAACTCGTTAAGTCCTACGTGATCCTACATCACATTTCCTTATATTAGTGGAGTAATACACTAAAGGCAAGCCTATGGTTCGTGGCATGATGCATGTGAATTCTTTTGGGAGAGAGAGCGAAATTTTTTTCTATATGCCCCTGCATGTAATCATTTGAGTTCATGTGATTAAAAAGGGGAAAATTCTCTTGTGTTGTGAGGGCACATGCTTGATGAGAGATTAAATTTCGTGTCGGATATCTTGATCAGCTGATTTGCATGAGTTTGCTAATATCGAGAGTCGATTCTTAAGTCTATGAGGTCTTGATGTGTTGAAGGCCATTGCATTGATAGGACCATGCATGTTTTCTTGATGATTTGCTGTATTAAATAACTGGTATAACCGTAGCTTGAATTGTCGAACAAAAGTAGCCAGGTTGGGGTGTCAATTGCATGAGGTGTAAGATTATTGTTCGGGGATGAACAAGGATTTAAGTGTGGGGTAAGTGATCTTGGGAAAATTTATATGCCCAAGTGATACTCAAAGGTGTCATTTTAGCCTTGTTTATCTATCAATGTTTATACATTCTCATGTGATTGATAATAAAATGTGAATTTATACTAACCAACATGATTAGCGTTGTTTTGCCGGTGAAATATAATTTTGGGAAGCTAAAATGCGCGTTGGGAGAGATTGGGGTTGGACTCGGATGTTAGCAAAGAAAAAAGCATTTGCAGGCACAAATTAAAGGGGCTCCGCGATGGAGCCATGTCACGCTGCCATCGCGGATGCCTTCTGCCTGGATAGGAATTTTTGGCCAAATTCCAGTGAGGGTGCGCGTTGGGGCCGTGGCACGTTGGCCTAGCCCCGCGTTGCATGTCATGCCACGTTGGGCCTTATTACCTGGATACTCAATTTCCAGTAAGGGTCCGCGTCAGTGGCGTGTCACGGAGGCAGTGCTCCGCGATGCACTCCGTGACACGTTGCTTGTTATTCCAGGAAAAATTCCCACTAGTATAAATAGAACACTTAGGTTCATTTTTAATTATTCTGACTTGGTGGAGCAAGAATGTGGGTTACAGGCAGTTGAGGGGACGAAATTGTCATGATTTTTCTCTATCTCCTTCTTCTTTAATTCAATTGTTTGTATGTTTAACACTCATTTAACGATGTTTAATCCACAAATGAGTGGCTAATTCCTCTTCTTGCCGAGATTAAGAACAATTGTATTGAAATGTAGTTATTGATCAATTGGGTTTTGCATCTTTTCTTCCATGGTTGTTCTATTGATTCTTATTCTTACTGCATTGATGTGTGGCCAATGTTAATGTACATCTAAAAAGTCCGGTTTCACTCGAGAGAGCAAGAAATTGGAAAGTTGTGAATCAATAGGATATGATCCCTTCTTAGTTTGGGAAAATTGAGAATTGATTTACCTTCAGGATAGAAATATACCTGAAAGTCGTATTAGTCAATTAAGGAATCGATTTTGTATGGCTTGAACATGAATTTCGTTTAATCACAGAAATGTAGGTGGACGGTTCATGATTCTTAAGTTGGTTTAAATACGAGAGTTTTAATCCATTGGCAATAATTCTTGACTAGCAACCAGAGGAAAGATTAACCAAACATTGTATCGATAATTAGTTTCTATACATGTTCATTTAACCTCAGCATGCTCATATTCATAGTTCAGACTCAAATTGTATATTCGTTTATAATTAGCATAAAATTAGAAACCAAAATACCAAACTCTTTTGCACACTGTTGTCTGCATTTTTTAGAGTTAAAATATAGTGACACTTGAGTAGATAGTACCCTAGCCCAGTCCCTGTGGGATCGATACTTGGGTTACTTAAGCCACTTTACTACTTGTTCGACCATGTGCACTTGCGTGTAGTAATTACCCCAGAGTAGACGCGAACACCTAACACTCACATAATGGCCTCCGATTGGTGACAAATAACAAGCCTCAATAATTGGCACCATTTCAACCTTTGGAACACACCTATGAATTACACCATCAGCACAACTATAGAAAAGGTACGGATCGTCCTAATAGAATTTCCGAACATCATGCATGAATTTCCTCTTTTGATGAAAGATCAACCCTATGGGAGTGATATTACTTGCCAAGTAGTTAGAAAAATCTGCAAACCACAGTGTTAAGTCATGGGTTGCAACCAAAATCCATTTGCAGGAAAGTCATCATTAATCTCCTCATGTACCCTCGCCTTACCATTTGTTTCCAAGCGGGACAGAAGGTCAACCACTTGATATTCACATCCTTTCTGATCCTTTACTTCAAAATTGAATCTTGTAACAAAAGGATCCACCTCATAAGCCTGGGTTTAGAATCTTTATTGGTCATTAAATATCTGAGTGCAACATGTTCTGTGTGCACCACAACCATCGTCCCTAGAAAGTATGCCCAAAAATTCTCAAATGCAAACACTAAGCAAAAAACTCTTATTCTGTCACTATGTAGTTTTCTTGTGCATCATTTAGGGCTTTGCTAGCATAGTAAATGAGGTGAAAAATATTTTCCTTCCTCTGACCAAATGATTCCCCTAACGCTACACCACTGGCATCACACTTTAGTTAAAAGGGCTTTGACCAATCTGGTGCAGTGATGATTAGAGCATTTACAAGCTTCTCTTTCAATTCAAAAAAACCCTCATACAATCCTCATCAAAATTGAACTTTGCATCTTTTTCTAACAATTAGAACAACCGATGTGCTATCTTAGAGAAGTCTTTGATAAAACGATGATAAAATATCGCATGTCCTAGAAAACTCCTAATACCCTTCACAGTTTTTGGTGGAGGTAACTGGCACTAATTTTAGCTTGGTCTATGTATATTCCTTTCTCAGAAATCTTGTGTCCCATAACAACTCCTTTTATCATGAAGAAACACTTTTCCCAATTAAGTACCAAGTTCGTCTCTTCACATCTCTTCAACACCTTTTCTAGGTGAACCAAACAGTCTTCAAATTAATTTCCCACAATATAGGAGTCGTCCATGAAGACTTCCATAGTATCCTCTACCATATCTGAAAAGATTGACATCATACACCTCTGGAAGTTGGCTAGGGCATTGCAAATCCCAAAGGGCATCCTCCTAAATGCAAAAGTTCCATAAGGACATGTAAATGTGATTTTTTCTTGATCCTCGGGAGCGATAGAAATCTGATTGTAACCTAAGGATCCATTCAAGCGACCATTATACTCTTTTCCAGCCAAGTGATCTAGCATTTGGTAAATGAAGGGAACTGGAAAGTGATCCTTCTTAGTCCATGAGTTAAACTTGTGGTAATCCATACACACCCTCCATCCCCTGACTGGATGTGTTGCAATCAACTCACTCTTTTCGTTCGGTAGCACTGTAATCCCTTCTTTCTTTGCCACACACTGGACAAGGCTTACCCAATTACTGTCAGCTAAGGAATACACAACTCCTGCATCTAATCATTTGACTAATTTCTTTCTTAACTACCTCATGCATAGGTGGATTTAGGCGTCTATGATACTCAACTAATGGGCTGCAATTGTCCTAAGGTTGATCTTGTGAGTGCAAGTACCCGGTGGTATACTCTAATATACCTCCTCAATAAAGCTAGAACTGTTTATACTTGTTGGTTGTCGAGCTTAGCTGAGATATTCACCGGGAGTGTCTCACTTTTTTTACCAAATATGCATTCCATAGATGGGCAGGTAATGGTTTGAGCTTTAAGACCGGTGGTGAAATGATTGATGGTTGTGAGGGTGTGTTTGTCCAGTTTTAAAGGTGAATATGAAGTTTCTTTGGTTGAAAAGAAGAGGTGCCCAATCATTTACTCATATGACATACCTCTTCCAATCCTCCATTGTTCAAGAGAATACTTTCATACGTTTCTTTCAAAATTTCTTCTTCCATCCCCCATTCCACAGCTTTTTCCTCCACCATGGTTGGTAATGGTGGAGTCTTTGCTTTTGTTATCACTTGTTGGGTTTCCATTTGAGATGCTAATGAATTCATTTTTTCCTCTAACTGCTGATAGATACTTCATGGTCCTTAACCTTCTGAGTGAGATCCAAGAGGTCATTTCATATCTCTCAAATTACTGAATCCGTCGAAATCTCCCGCTCAAACATAACTTCAAGCATGCTTTCAATGCAGGATGAGAAGGACTCTTCACTTTCCTAGATGCTCATTTCAGTTGTATATACAAAGTTCGACCTTGATTTTTCATTATAAGGATACCAATAGCCCTGGTTGTCTTGTTGGTTCCTCATATGAAAACCCGTCATACAATTTTCTAGCAGCACTATTTGCTTCGTCATCACTATCCAACCGCATTTTTTCTCTCTTCTCTCCTCCACATGTCATCCATCAATCGAAGAGTTTCGAGATAAGATGCCCTATCGGTATTCCTCAGTAGCCTTTCGAAGAGACTTATTATCATACAAACAACAATTCAACAATGTGAGAACTACACGAAAGATGCTAAATTAACTCAACCCAATAATGAACTAAAGGATATCAAACTATATTCCCCAACATTGGAACCATTTTTGATTATGTTCAAATTCACTCCTCTTAATGAGAGAATGTAAACGGTCCTTGGCAAAACAAATATATCCACGGGTGTTTGGGTCAACTCCCATAGGGAATAATAGTTGATCACGCAAGAGTTGTCTATCAAATTAAAGTAACTTTCATCAATGTCTTAATAAAAACAAAGTAAAGATTGGGGAATCACAACTGTAAATTTAACTATAAAATTTGCTCACGAAAATAGGGACAATGTGTAGAAAATGCCAAGGAGAGACTACTAGGGGTGTGAAATTATTGGGGCATCATTGGATTGGGATTATTAACATTGAAGGGATTTTAATTGGATTGAGCTGTAAAATATCATTCCTCAACTACGAGTGGAATCTGTGCTAAATTGATTGAGAGCATGAGGAATCGCGTAAAGATGGAGGGGTAAATACATCCTTAACCTGAGATGAGAGGCTCATGTCTGAGGTGACCATCAGGACGAGTAGATGAGTATGATTAAGTATGTGTATAATTAATCGGATATGAGTGGCTCGTGATAACGTTAGCACCCAAGCGAGCAGTTATGATATGAGTGGCTCGTGCCCAAGGTGAGCATCTAGGTGAGCAGTTATGATATGAGTGGCTCATGTCCGGGTTAAGCATCTGAACAAGAAGATGAGTGGGAGCAGGTACCATGCTGGTACAGTACATGAATTTCTAGAGTCCCCTACAGGTCATCACTGGAAGGATAGAAATAAGAAGCTCTAACATATGTTTACAAGTATATAGACGTGTGGCAGACGTATAGACATACATAAGTGATATGTGATACTCTAATATGATTCGGTCTTGATGTGAGAGACACAGATGTGAAGTAATATATAATAAGATGGTACTACATGATATGAATATAGTGTAGAGACGTATAGTGTGGGATGAAGGATAGGCAGGTATATGCATTCATATTTCTGTGGGGACATGACTCAATTGATATGATTGGTTACATTATAATTGATGATTTTAATATGTAATGACCCTTACATCATTACAAGGGTAATAAGTTTGGAACACCCTAACTGGCCTAGGTTGTGGATTGAAAGGTGTTGTTGTGAGAGATAGTGAAAACTTCGAGTTGGGGAGTGGTTTGAGAGTAGGATTGGGAGCTACTGTTTATGGGGGACCATTGCAGTGGTTTCGCTGCAGCAATACAATTATCTCAGTCGGAGTCCGCTAAAATGGATCAACGGAATAGTCACCAGATCCGTCGTTGTGGTGCCCTGACCTTCATAGCAGGTTTGTTGTAGTAGAAAATGACCGCTGTAGTAGATGACACAGATCAGTAAGTGGGTTTTAAGTTGGATTTCAGGAGTTATGCCGATTATTTCCAAAGCACGATCTCCAAAGAGCTAGAGGCGATTTTAACCCAGAGTAGTACAATTTCCCTTTTCAAGCTAAGAAACTCGACTTACTTATTTTATATTCTTTAACACCTATGAATAAAGAGGGGGACCCCCATTGATGATTTTTCTGGCAAGAGCACCCTAGGTTGGTACAAATAGGGCTGAATAATAAGGAACTAATGCATCTTTATTCCTAAGTTTAGAAGGGAGTAATGATCACTCCTTAAGGTGTAGTTCTTGTGGAACATTGTTCATGTTAATGTTAAGACCTAGAACTAGGTGAAAATGGGGCTTTACCCTTGAAAACTTCCTTAAAATGATTTGAGGGAGTAATATTAAAGAATTAATCCATGGGAAATAAAGAAAACTATGACAATGAGTAGAATGGGGTGGGTTTGAAATCTCAAAACCCTTGATTTTGAAAGTAGACTTTTGAATTGTCTTAATCTCTTATTTTTAGACATTGAACATCCGGAGGCATTGAGGAATGATAAGGCTCTAGCGGAGTGATTGACATTCAAATCCTCCAAATCGAGGTAGGTTATGGTTTAAAAGGAGTTAGACATTTCATAATCATATGCATATATGTGGAATGATAATATATATGTTGGTCTCTAGGCCTAAATCATCCTTTTCAAATTCCCTAATTGAGTGATCCCAATGTGTTGTTGATACATGTGTAATATGGAAGTGAATGTGTATGATTTGGTCATGCCTTTTGTAATTGTAGAGAATGATCTCGAATTATTTAAATGTTTAAGTTAACGGAGGTAAGACGAGGCCTCCAAAAAGTCATGTCAATGGACCTAATGATAATATATTAGTTATGAGGATGAATATGGATGCTATGAATATCCTAGATGAGTGGCTCGTGCCAGAGGGGAGCATCGGGGCGAGTAATGATGATTGAGTAATTTGTGTTTGAGGGGAGCATCCAAACGAGCATATGTATAGAAGCGGGTACCATGCCATCACAGTACATGGATATCTACTGTCCCTTGTAGTTCATGATTGAAAGGAAAGAAATAAGACCCTCTAGCATGTGTACACGTCGATGTTCAGTGATTGAGTGTTCATGGTGATGTGACAGAGGCGTGTGCTCGGTATGTGACCATTCTTTGTATTATTTGATATACTGTAAGAATGTGAGAATTGGACTGAGTATGTGGGTATTTGACTATACTGATCTTGTGGTCATGTGTTTGTCATATGAATTGTTGAGACTATGCTATTATTTGATGGTTGGGATAGTTAAATAAGGACTCATGCTTAAGTTGTGCAATCTTTGCAAATGAGTTATTCTATATCTTGTGTTATATGGTATCAATTGTCTATTGATGATTTTGAATAGTGTGGATGATTTTAGTGATTGCAAGTTGTAATGAGTTAGTGAAATATTGGGTGTGCAGCTAAGTCGAGCTACTACTGTAACACCGTAAAAGTCCCTAAGATCAGACCCAAGGACTGAAATGAAGAAAAAAAAAGAATGCCATCAGAGTCATAGAACGATTCAAGGAATGAGTCATTGCTTGAAACAATGACCCGTTGTGTGCCTCATTGTAAGCCATCAATCAAGATTTCTCAGAAAAAATGATTCTAGCAATGACTAGTTAGTCCATGCAACAGGTCATCCTAAGGGGTCATTAAGTGGAGTTTAGAAAAAGGGGTCGAGGTTGGCTCAGAGACAACAGACGGATACCACAACTCATTGGGGCATGTAACGACCCGTGGTATTGATCCATTGGAAGACTTTAAAAGTAACTTCAGGTGAGGCAGTGTTGGCTACGAGATGAATGACGAGTCATTATTTCATATAACGACTCAATTGTCTAACCATTGGTCAGGCAAATCAGAAGAGTACCACCAATACTCCGGAAACAACAGATGGATCCAACAAGTCGTCAAGTCCAAGAATGACTTATTGGATAGGTCGTTGTAGCTGGCAGTCGTTTTTAATTTACGTGTTTCCAGGGGTATTTTTGTAAATTTCTAAGATTATAACTCCCTAATGACATCATTTTAAGCTTCCTAAAGAGTGTTTTAAGAGGTCTGAACCTATCCTATGTCATTATGCTCTCACACATTCATTGAATTTGTAATCCTCTTTGAAGATCAAGTTAGGGTTCCTCATCAAATTCACTCTCAATGCTCTTGGGCTTTCAAGACCAGCTTAGGAATCAATTTACCCAGGTATGTAGGACCATTAATGAGGGATTTCTTCAACCCTCATGCCCAATTTATACTCAAATTCATGAATTCAAGTCTCCAATTATGTGCATTGAAAATTCTAGGGTTTAACCTAATTCCATGCAAATATTCACGCTATGCCTATGGGTCCAATCCCTTCATATTCCATTAAGATTATTGGGTAGATTTTACTCTTAATTTAATTCTCAAACCACAATTTCATGTTTATTAGATTTATGCCCTATTGTGCATGGTTTATGAAGTTCAAGCTTATGAGTCTATGATTTCAAGTATGATGAATTATCTACTATGCATGAATGTTTATAAACTTTTAACTTATCATTTCATGACTTCAAATTATGAAGTTTATTTCAAGTAGGTATAACTCTATGATTTGGGCAAGGGCATGCAAGTTAAGTATGTTTGTCATGATTTTAGGCAACGCCTACAAGATCAGTTTTGAAGAGATATTTGGTGTAAAGACTCCCAATTTTTAAGATTTAAGCTATGATTTAATAATATGATAATATGAGCAATATGCATGTTTTGGGAGTAGTGTCTAGCATCTAGTAGGCTAGGGATTTCGAGGACCCCAGTCCCTGGACTAAGCACCAATGTAGGATATATTCTTATTGGGACCTCTCAAGAGAGTGCTTCCCTTGCCTGAGGGCACACCAGTGATATCACACCTCATTCTACCTTTGTCTGGCAAGGCTTAGCATGGCTCTTCTCCACGTGGGCAAGACATGGGATCATCATGCGCTTATACTTGATGTTTGACGATTACGACTAGTATCCCATTGTTCCTCATGTTTTCAGTTACTCATATTTAGGTCTTATGATATTATGTCATAACATATTTGACCGTTGATCAGTTTATGAGTTTTTAGTTATGTTTTCAAGTATGGCATACTGTTTGATTTCGTTTCTAACTCTTGGGTCATTATGTTAAGCTATAATGAATAACTTATGATTATGTACATCCTCAGATATACGAACTTTAGTATTTTGTCCTTACTCTCATGATCCATCTTGATTTATATTCATGATTTCAAGTAATGCTTTACTAGCATGTTTTATTTACCTTCCATACTCAGTACATTCAAAGTACTGATCAAATAATTTGCGCTATATCATCTCATGATATAGGTTCAGGTGATCTATCTTAGTCTGTAACACCCCGAAAGCTGAAAATTAATATCCGGGACTTAAATAAGAAAATCTGAAAAACAGCAAAAATGTTGCAGAACGACCCACCTAACAAGTCGTTAAGCAACCCAACGACTCGTTAGGTCAATCGTGAGAAGGAGTTCTAGGAATAGATAGTGTTCCCTAACAGATGACCTCACGAGTCATGGTCAGGTCCCACGACTCGTTAAGTCACTCGTGGTCAGGCTGGAATCTAGAAACTTAAGAAGTTGGTAGTGTACTTGACGGGTGGTCAACACAAGTTGTCATTAGTGGGAATGACTCGTCAGGTCCCTCGTGGTGGCCCACTGAGGAACCCAGACAGTGTACCTGATGGGCATGACCACGAGTCGCTATCAGTCACCACGACTCGTTAGGTCACCCGATAGGGGCACCTGACAGTTTTTCCCAGTGAATTTCTAAGGGCTATTTAGTAATTTCCCACTCTCCCAAGCTATAAACTACATCATTTTAACATCAGTTTCAGACGCTTTAGTGGTAGTAACGAGCTCTTTTCCTCATTCCCCAGTCAAACATTCAACATAGAGTTCCTCTCAGAGCAGTTTAGAGCATCAACTAGGGCAGATCTTTCTTCTTTGATTCTCCAGCAATTTCTCCAAGCTTCTTCGTCAGGTATGTGGGTTTTCAACAAGGGAATTGCTCTTTCCTTATGTTCCCCAAAACCCTCATATATTTCCCTATCAGTCTTTAGCGTATAGTTTTTGAATACAAAAGAAACTATGTGTTATTATTCGTTAATTTCACTTAGAATGATATCCTCCTTTGCTCTTAATATGATTCCCATCATTTTCCTCTTAAATTATAGAGGTTCTTGCAATAGTGAATTTAAGACCTAAAATTTTGGGTAATGATCATTGCGTATAAATTTCTGTTTGTCGAATGAAGTATATTTTGGGTTGAATTTCCTTGAAATTCTTATTACTTATACGATGAAAAAATATCCCATTTATGAGAATGATTCTCGCATTGTTAGGTAATATGTTCTTGAATTCTTGGGTGGTTTCCATATTATGGAATTCCTGTGTTGTTGGAATGAGGCAAATTCTCTATCTTGTTTAATAGTTGAGTTTAGCTAAAATGTAGAATTCCTTAACAACTACAAAGAAATTGCCAACTGATCAACTTGACTTTAGGTTTTCCCCGAGGTGTCAGTAGTGCCTCTCAGTTATTAGAATCATGCTCATAACTCAGATTTTTGGTTCGTTAGGCGGTCGTGTCATTTTAGACTTATAGCTCTGACTAGCCACAGGACCCTAGTTCAATTTTCAATTTGTTCTTAGACGGTTACGACATTTTCAAATAAGAAGCTCTGACCAGTCTAGAACCCAGCTTCAGCATCTAGTCCGATAAGACTCTAAGGGTACTTTCAGTTATAAGCCTAGTAGTTCAATTTAGGTGTTCTAGTGGGAGTAGGACTTAGGACCGAGCGGACCGGTGTTCCGGCGCACCCAGGTTCCCAAAATTACGTTGTCAGCGTAGGATTATAGATACAGATTATTGGCCTGATTTGGCCCTAGACTTTTGTGATCACCCAATTCATGCCTTTATACCCTGGCAAGGTATATTGGGTCCTACCGGTAGGGTGTATATATCGGACTGTACATCTAGCTCATGTAATTATATGTCAGTTATAGACTCTCCCACTAGTCAGTCCAATCTAGATTTAGAATAATAATCCTAGTACAATTTCAGATCTATCAGTTTAGTTCAGTTCAGTGTAGTATTTCAGATTCCGTATTACAGATTTAGGGCATGTCTTTGACCACTAGACAGGGCAATTTTGACCATCTCAGATACTTTAGATTATTTCAGTTCAGATAATTAGTTGGTCACTAAAAGTCTTTCCAGTTCAGTCATTTACATCTATCAGTATATTCCTCTCGCATACTCAGTACATTCAAAGTACTGACGCATATTTTTATGTTGTATCATATCATGATATAGCTGCAGGTTCCGAGACTCAGCATCGTTAGTCGTTGCGATCCATATCCTCTACCGCTGCAGCCGAAGTGTGAGTCCTCATCATTTGAGGGCCTTGTTTTAATTTCTTTTATTTGAGTTTGTATTTTAGTTAAACTTAGAGTTAGTTGGGGGCTTGTCCCAACAATTTCTCAGTAGATGGCTTTCAGACCAGACTTGATTTTCAGAGTTATTTCTTTTATATTTTAAATTCTTTATTTTCAATCTTTACATTTTCTTAAAATGCTTTGATGTGATTATTTTAAATTTCTGCTGCGCATGATTACTCAAAATACTAGTGGATGATAGACCAGGGGCTGAATTGAGGTCACTTGTGGCTTAAGTACCGTATTTCATCCAGGGTGTAGGCTTAGGGCGTGACAAACTTGGTATCAGAGCCCTAGGCTTAGAGTATCCTCAAAAAGTCTGAAAGCCACATTGAGTAGAGTCCTTTTCATGAGTGTGAAGTGCACCACCCTCATGAAAAGGAGGCCACGAGATGTTATTAGAAAAATTCCCTTCTGACCATATTTTTTATCGTGTGTTAAAGTTAAATTCCAAAAGTGTCCCTCTAATTCATGCTGTATTTCATGTAAGTGAACCATGCCTCCAAGACGCGATAATAGAAGTACGGCGAAAAATGTCAACAGACCTGCCCCACCAGTCCCGACAGCTCCTCAAGATGATTCAGTTTCTACCATAGAGTTTAGAGCGGCCATTTGGTTACTGGCTCAAACCATGACCAATCAGGTGAATCAACAGGTGGTACCAGTGAATAAGAACGGGTCTGCAGTAGCGGTAAGGGTGCGAGAGTTCTCCCGTATAAACCCTCCATCTTTCCAGGGATCTAAAGTGGGGGAGGACCCCCAAGAGTTTTTAGATAAAGTCAGGAAGATTACATGTATTATAGGTGTCAGCTCCTCTGAGAGCTCTAACCTGGCTGCCTATCAACTTAAAGGGGTAGGTCAGGTTTGGTATGAGCAGTGGAAGGAGGGGCAGCCAGCGGAAACAAGACCAGTGGAGTGGGAAGAATTCCACATAGCTTTCCTGGATAGGTTTCTCCCCTGGGAGCTGAGGGAGGCTAAGATGGCAGAGTTTATGAACCTACGACAAGGCAACCGTATATTGGAGTATGCTTTGGAGTTTACCAGGTTATCCAAGTATGCTCCAGAAATGCTAGCGGAGCCAAGAGCTCGCATGCTAAAGTTCGTTAATGGAGTATCTAATCTGGTCCTCAAGGAGTGCAGGACCGCGATGCTGATCAAGGATATGGACCTCTCTAACCTAATTGTTTATACCCAGCAGATTGAGGCTGAGAAGTTGAAAGCTATGGAGCATAAGAACAAGCGGGTAAGAACTGGTCATTCAAATTTTGGTCACTAGAGATCTGGCAGTGGTAGCCCCCACAGCAGTAGCAGCAAAAGAAAAGGGCCCCAGCACCTAGCTCAGCCAGCACCCCAACCTTTCAGTCCCGCCAGGATCGGAGGGTTGGGTCATCTGGCACTTAGTCTCAGGCCCACAATATAGGGAACAGGTATCTAGTTTGCCCCAAGTGCGACAAGAATCATCCTGGAGACTGTCTGCAGGGCAGGGAAGGCTGTTTTGGTTATGGATAGATTGGGCATCGAGTTAAAGAATGTCCGACAGTAGGACAGGGAAGATCACAATCCACTACCTTAGTAAATCCAGCTGGCTGACCACCTCAGCAAGCCAACTCATCAGGTACAGATGGCGGTCAATGCCAAAATCATTTCTATGCTCTATATTCTTGTCAGGATCAGGAAAGCTCACCTGACGTAGTTACTGGTATGTTATGTCTCTTCCATCTGGACGTGTATGCCCTCCTAGATCTAGGAGCCACTCTTTTGATTGTGACTCCCTATATAGAAGTCTAGTTCAACATCAGTCCAGAGGTCCTATCAGAACCCTTCTCAATCTCTACCCCAGTTGGTGAGTCAGTTAGAGCCAGCCAGGTGCATAGAAACTGCCCAGTCTCAGTCCTGAATAAAGTCATTCCAAATGATCTTGTAGAATTAGACATGGTCGACTTCGACCTTATTCTTGGCATGGATTGGTTACACACCTGCTATGCCTCAGTTGGCTGGAGAACTAGAGTTGTCAAGTTCCAGTTTCCGAATAAACCAGTGTTAATGGTCGGGCAGCAGTTCAGCGCCTAAGGGTAGGTTTATATCCTTCCTTAAGGACCAGAAACTCATTTCCAAAGGATGTCTATATCATTTGGTTCGGATCAAGGATTCCAACTCTAAGACCCCAGCCATACAGTCTGTTCCAGTTGTCAGCAAGTTCCCAGATGTATTTTCTGAAGATCTTCTCGGAGTTCCCCCTGAACTGGAGATATACTTTGGAATAGATCTCCTCCCAGACACTTAGCCTATCTCCATCCCTGCTTACAGAATGGCTCCAGTTGAGCTTAAGGAGCTAAAGGAGAAATTAAAGGATCTTCTTGATAAGGTTTTTATCAGACCCAATATCTCTCCCTGGGGTGCTCCAATGCTATTGGTGCGTAAGAAAGACGGTACCCACAAAATGTGCATAGATTACTGTTAACTGAACAAGGTCACAGTTAAGAACAAGTACCCTCTACCCATAATTGACGATCTGTTCGACCAACTTCAGGGATCCAGTTGTTTCTCCAAGATCAATCTCAGGTCAGGATACCATCAATTAAGGGTTAGAGAGTGTGAAACACAAAAACAGCATTTAGAACTCGGTATGGTCACTACGAGTTTGTGGTGATGTCCTTTGGGTTAACGAACGCCCCAGCAGCCTTCATGGATTTGATAAACAAGTTTTTCAAAGCAGTATCTAGATAGTTCGTCATTGTATTTATCGACGACATTCTGGTGTAGTCCAGAAGTGAAGAAGAGTATGCCCATCACCTAAGGTTAGTATTACAAACCCTAAAAAATCGCCAGTTATTCACCAAGTTCAGCAAGTATGAATTCTGGTTGACGTCTGTGACTTTCTTGGGTCATGTGGTCTTAGGTGAGGGGATACAAGTAGATCCTCATAAAATAGCAGCGGTGAAGGATTGGCCCAGACCTACCTCTCCTACCAAAATCAGGAGTTTCCTAGGCTTAGCAGGCTATTACTGATGGTTTGTTTAAGGTTTCTCCTCCATAGCATCCCATCTGACCAAGTTACCAGAAGAAGGTGAAATTTCAGTGGTCAGATGAGTGTGAGAAGAGTTTTCAGGAGTTAAAGACTCGACTCACTACTGCTCCAACTTTGACCCTGCAAGAAGGAACAGACGGGTTTGTTGTATATTGTGATGCCTCCAGAGTAGGACTTGGTTGTGTTCTGATAGAGCGGGGCAAAGCGATAGCCTATGCCTCTAGCCAGCTCAAAGTCCATGAGAAGAACTATCTGACTCATGACTTTGAGTTGGCAGCGGTGGTATTTGCATTGAAAATATGGAGGCACTACTTGTATGGGGCTCACGTGGATGTGTTCACAGATAACAAGAGCCTTCAGTATGTGTTCAGCCAGAAGGACCTAAACCTGCATTAGAGACGGTAGTTGGAACTGCTAAAGGATTATGACATGAGTGTGTTGTATCACCCAGGTAAGGCTAATGTGGTGGCCGACGCCCTAAGCAGACGGTCTATGGGAAGTGTGGCCCACACTAAGGAAGGCAAGAGGTAGCTAACAAAAGAAGTTCACAAGCTAGCCCAGTTAGGGGTGCAATTGGTGGATTCAGCTGAAGGTGGCGTGGTAATGCAAAGTGGGTCAGATTCATCCTTGGTAGTTGAAGTCAAATCTAGACAGGATAAGAATCTCATCTTACTTAAGCTTAAGGAAGCAGTCCTCGAAAAATGGATAGAAGATTTCTTCCAAGCGGGAGATGGGGTGCTCTGTTACCAGGGTAGGTTGTGTGTACCAGATGTTGGTAAGTTGAGACAGTAGATATTGGCCGAGGCTCATAGATCTAGATACTCTATTCACCCTGATGCTACTAAAATGTACCACGACTTGAGGGATATCTACTGGTGGAACAACATAAAAGGGATATCGCAGAATTTGTAGCACAGTGCCCGAACTTCCAACAAGTCAAGGTAGAAGATCAGAGACCCGGAGGCATGACTCAAGATATCAGTATACCCACTTGGATGTGGGAAGAAGTAAATATGGACTTCATTATAGGTCTACCCCGGACTCGGCGACAACATGGATCAATCTGGGTAGTAGTAGATCGGATGACTAAGTCAGCTCACTTCCTCCCAGTGAAAAACACAGACTCAGTTGAGGACTATATCGAAATTTACATCTGAGAGTTAGTCAGACTCCATGGGATGCCCTTGGCAATCATTTTAGACATGGGAACACAGTTCACCTCACACTTTTGAAAGACCTCTTAGAAGGGACTATGCACTCAGGTCAAACTAAACACTGCTTTTCATCGGTAGACCGATGGGAAAGCTGAGTGGATTATTCAGACCCTGGAAGATATGCTAAGAGCATGCGCAATCAATTTTAAGGGTAATAGGGATGACCATTTGCCTCTTATCGAGTTTATGTACAATAACAACTACCATTCTAGGATCCATATTGGCCCATTTGAAGCATTGTATGGTAGAAGGTGTAGATCTCCTATAGGGTGGTTTGAAGTTGGTGAAGCTACCTTGCTAGGTCCATACTCGATTCACGAGGTGATGCAGAAAGTTCAGCTCATTCGAGAAAGATAGCAAACAACTCAGAGCCGTCAGAAATCTTACGCCGATGTGCAAAGAAGGAAGTTTGGAGTTTGCAGTTGATGACTGGGTATACCAAAAAATTTCTTCCATAAAAGGGGTGATGAGGTTTGGGAAGAAGTGAAAGCTCAGTCCGAGATACGTGGGACCTTATAGAGTTTTGCGGCGCATCAGCAATGTAGCCTATAAGCTAGAGTTGCCTTCAGAACTAGCAGTTGTACACCCAGTTTTCCATGTGTCACTTTTGAAGAAGTGCATTGGAGATCCAACCTTTGTGGTGCCGTTGGACAATGTGGAATAAAGGATAGTCTCACATATGAGGAGGTTCTGGTCCAGATTCTTGACCGTCGGGAGCATAATTTGAGGAATAAGGAAATAGCTTCAGTCAAAGTCCTATGGAGAAATCAGCAGGTTGAAGAAGCTACATTGGAGGTCGAAGCAGACATGATGGCCAAATACCCGCACTTGTTCTCTATCGACTCAGTTGTAGCTTGAAATGTAAATTTTGCTTTAAGACATGAAGTAGTTGTTGAATTCAATTGATGTGTATAAGTTTTCTTTCTGACTTTGGAGGTATATATGAAAAACAAATTCAATTCAATTATGTATTCTGAAATGGAGGTAGTCATTTCGGTAGTTTTGGACTTAAATGAGTAGTATTTGGAGATTTTGATTGCTATTTTTTTTGGTTCCTATGAGTTTTCTAACAGTCGAGGACAAATGTTTCTAAGGGGAAGATATTGTAACACCCTGAAAGCTCAAAATTAATATCCGGAACATAAATCAAAAAATCTGGAAAACTGCATAAATATTGAAAAATAACCCACCTAACGAGTCATTAAGCAACCCAATGACTCGTTAGGTCAACCGTGAGAAGGAGCTCTAAGAATAGATAGTATTCCCAACGAACGGCCTCACGAGTCATGGTCAGGTCCCACGACTCATTAAGTCACTCGTGGTAAGGCCGGAATCCAGAAACTTGAGAAGTTGGCAGTGTACTTGACGGGTGGTCACCATGAATCATCGTTAGTGGGAACGACTCGTTAGGTCCCTCGTGGTGGCCCACTGAAGAACCCAGACAGTGTACCTGACGGGCGTGACCACAAGTCGTGGTCAGTCACCATGGCTCATTAGGTTACCCGATATGGAACCTGACAGTTTTTCCCAGCGAATTTCTAAGTGCTATTTAGTAATTTCCTGCTCTCCAAGCTTTAGACTACATCGTTTTAACATCAGTTTCAGACGTTTTAGTAGGGGTAACGTGCTCTTTTCCTCATTCCCCACTCAAACATTCACGAAGCAGAATGTAGAGTTCCTCTAAGAGCAGTTCAGAGCATCAGCTAGGGCAGATCTTTCTTCTTTAATTCTCTAGCAATTCCTCCAGGCTTCTTCATCAGGTATGTGGGATTCCAATAAGGGAATTGTTCTTTCCTTGTGTTCCCCAAAACCCTCCAACAGTTTCCCTATCAGTCTTTAGCCCTGAGTTTTTGAATACAAAAGAAATTACATGTTATTATTCGTTAATTTCACTTAGAATGTTATCCTCCTTTGCTATTAATATGATTCCCATCATTTTTCCCTTAAATTATAGAGGTTCTTGAAATAGTGAACTTAAGCCCTAAAATTTCAGGTAATGATCATTGCGTATAAATTTCCATTTGTCGAATGAAATATATTTTTGGCTGAATTTCCTCGAAAATCTTATTACTTATACGATGAGAAAATATCCCATTGATGAGAATGATTCTAGCATTGTCAGGTGATATTTTCTTGAATTCTTGGGTAGTTGCCATACTATGGAATTCTCGTGTTGTTGGAATAAGTCAAATTCTCTATTAGTTGTTTAATAGTTTAGTTTAGCTATAATGTAGAATTCCTTCAGAACTATACAGAAATTGTCAACTGATCAGCTTGACTTTTATTTTTCCCTGAGGTGTTAGTAGTGCCTCTCAATTATCAGAATAAGACTCAGAACTTAGATTTTTGGTCCGTTAGGCGATCGTGACATTTTAGACTTATAGCTCTGACCAGCTCCAGTACCCCAGTTCAGTTTACATTTTGTTCTTAGACGGCTACAACGCTTCCAGATAAGCAGCTTTGACTAGTCTAGAACCCAATTTCAACATCTGGTCCTTTAAGACTCTCGTGGTACTTTCAATTATATGTCCCTGACTAGTCTTAGACCCCAGTTTCGAGCTATCAGCCTAGTAGTTCAATTTTGGTGTTCCGGTGGGAGTAGCACTTAGAACCGAGCAAACCGAGGTTCCAGTGCACCATGGTTCCCAGAACTACGTTGCCAGCGTAGGATTATAGATACAACTTATTGGCCTGATTTGGCCCCAGACATTTGTGATCACCCAGTTCATGCCTTTATATCCTTGCAAGGTATATTGGGTCCTACCGGTGGGGTGTATACATCGGACTCCATGTCTAGCTCACGTGGTTATATATCGGTTGCAGACTCTCCTACTAGTCAGTCCAGTCCAGATCAAAAATAACAATCCCAGTCTAGTTTTAGATCTATCAGATCAGTTCAGTTTAGTGTAGTATTTCAGATTCAGTATTAGAGATTTAGGCATTTCTTTGACCACTAGACAGGGTCATTTGGACCATCTCAGATACTTTAGATTATTTCAGTTCAGATAATTAGTTGGTCATTGAATGTCTTTCCAGTTCAGTCATTTACATCTATCAGTATATTTCTCTCACATACTAAGTACATTCAAAGTACTGATGCATATTTTTATGTTGTATCATGTCATGATACAACTATAGGTTCCCAGACTCAGCATCATTAGCCGTTGCAATCCAGACCCTCTTTCGCTGTAGCCGAAGTGTGAGTCCTCATCATTCGAGGGCCTTGTTTTAATTTCTTTTTGTTGAGTTATTGTTTTAGTTAGACTTAGAGTTAGATGGGGGCTTGTCCTAGCAACTCCTCAGTAGATGGGTTTTAGACCATACTTGATTTTTAGAGTTATTTTCTTTATATGTTAAATTCCCAATTTTCAGTCTTTACATTTTCTTAAAATGCTTTAATGTGATTATTTTAAATTTCTGATGTGCATGATTACTCAAAATACTAGTGGATGATAGACCAGGGGTTGACTTGAGTTCACTTGTGGCGTCAAGTACCGTGTTTCATCAAGGGTATAGGCTCGGGGCGTGAAACAATCTCACTAATAGCTGATTCCTGACCAGTCCAATCTTTTTTCCTTCTTGGGTGAGTCCTTATTCTCTAGGTAACTTATAAGTTTTATGTTTTCTTACCATGTCTTTCAGTTTCAGACCTAGTGAGCGAGTTGGAGGTGTTTTCCCATAAGCTCGTCGTAGTAGTAGAGGCTTTTAAGTCTATCATGCTTAGACAGCTCAGTGTTGTCGAGTTGTGTTTATGCTTTTGTTCTTATGAAATACAGACTTCCACTTATGTCGTGTATATGCTTTTACTATTGCTTGTTTATGCTCTTAAGTCATTCTATATATGTAACAAAGGTTAGCTTGGAGCCATTCGTGGTTCTAGGTCTCAGTTGGAGTCATGAAAAATGTGAAGGTAGTATCGCTCCAGTGGGACATGTTCCGTCGCAGCAAAATTGTAGAAGCGATGGCCCAATCCAATGAGTTGGTCGTTAGCACGTGAGCCTATGTAATTCCTAAAATGCGTATTGTGTATGTATGAATGATGTTCTGAGCTAATTTTATATTGTTGTTTTCATGTATGTATGTTATTATGTATTGTCGGTCGATGATGCCTACCAGTATTGTGTTTCGTCTGATGCTACTCCTGCACATATTTTATGAGTGAAGAATCCGATCCTAGATGCTCATCTTTACCTCACCTCTAGAGCAGCTGCAAACTAATGAAGAGGTGAGCGACGCCAGATTTGCAGTTCTACTCTTCATCCAAAGATGTCTTTTGTCCAAACATCGATAGCTTTTTATTCATTTATGTCCTGTTACAATCTTAGAAAAAGTTAGGTAGACGTCTTCATGTACAAAAAAATCAGATTATGGGATTGTTTACAGTGGGTTGTTGTTATTATTATTGTTGTTGTTGTTGTTGTTGTTTATTGTTTAGTGATGCTTCATTATTTATATTCAAAATTGTGTTTTACTCTTTCTAAATATTGATGGTTTGGGGTAAAGAGTTGGGAAACATTGGTTCACCCATCAGAGGGTTAGTGTGGATGCCAATCATGACTATTTAGGTCATGAAAAAGTTTGTATCAGGCCCTAGGTTCTTTTATCTCATTGCATGAAGATGTGTCTAGTGGAGTCTTACGTATCAGTGCCTAGACATCCGTAAGTTATCTTCAAGAGCCTATAGGACTTTGGGAAAACTCCCTTCATTCTTTCCTTTTTGTGTTATTACTTGATTTCAATTGCTATCTGGTGATCCAAATTGGTATGTGATGATTCTTCTTTATTTCCCTCACAGATAGTGAGAACATGTGCAGGCGAAAATAAATAGGAAGCTCCCGAGCTGGTAGTAACAGTCGCAATTTATGGCAGAGGATGCGGCTGAGGTTGAGGGTAGAAGATTGATGCTGCCAGAGGGACCCGCACTCCTGTTCCATTCTGAGAGAGATCAACATCTCCCCTACCACCGGTGGAGCAAGAAAGGGTGTCTGTGGAGGAGGAGATTTCCACATAGGGAGAGGCTGCAGCTACTCCAGCATCCTCTGAGGTCCTGGATCATGTTCTTAACATTCTGAGTGGCCTCGTGGTAATAGGGTAGTGTCAGCGACTCCTAAAAAGCAGCAATCGGGGATACAATATGCAGCTGTGGTGGCTCCTCATATTGATGACATGTCATAGGCTGTGATGGTCTTGCAGCTAGTAGCTGGACCGATAATGCCTAGACAGGAACATGACTTGTTCTGGAGGTTCACCAATATGAAGCCTCCCACTTTGTATGGTACTGAGGCAAAGAATGCCATAAGTTCATAATTTACTGTCATGAGAGGCTCCACAAAATAGAGGCGGTCGAGAAGTATGGGGTAGAGTTTGTCACTTTCTATTTGATGGGTGATGCTATGCTCTGATGGAGGGTTTTTGTGGAGTGCAGGCCAGCAGGGTCACCACCATTGACATTGACCCAATTCTACTCCTCTTTTCTGGAGAAGTACATACCTGGTACCCTGAGATATAGGAGGTAGGATGAGGTCACCACCATTGAGCAAGGAAGCTCTTTAGTCACAACATACGAGGCCCAATTCCATTCACTATCCAGGTATGCTCTACCCTTCTACCCACAGAGGAGGAGAGGATCAAGTGGTTTGTCAAAGGCTTGAATGTGGGTCTCCAATTATCATCCCATCAAATGGTCTCTACAGGTAGGACCATTCAGGAAGTAGTGGAGTATGTGAAAAACATGGAGGGGGTGAAATAGGATGGTTATGCAAAGAATGCCAAGAAGAAGGCTCGGAAGATGGGTTCTTACCGCAGGTCTTTAACTAGAACTTTTGGTACCTCATGGTTACACAGGATGCCCTATTCAGTCAGCTATGCAGGTGTAAGCTTGGGGTCCACCAAGGTCATGACTAGTAGACACAATTAGGAGTAACTAGATAGTGTGCTTTAGATATTGGGGCTCATCCTATTCCATCTATTCCGACTCAAAGAACAGTGATTGAGAAGGTGTGACGAGTGTGGAGAGTATGGTCATATCCGCAGGTGGTGTCCTAGATGATGTCAGGGCGGGTAGATTGTTTAGCACCCAACTCCTCAAGTTTCAGCCCCTGCCAGGAGAGGAGGGAGTGCTTTCAGCCAGGATTTCCCCCAGTTAGGTCGGGGCTGTCAGCGAGTGGTTAGAGATGGTACATAGACAAGTAGAGGAGGTGCTCAGACCAGAAGGGGTGGAAATCAGTCTGGTAAAGGGGTTGAACAACCTAACAAGGGGGGTCTCAAGCAGGTAATCAGGCCCACTTCTATGCTTTTTCGAGTAGTCTTGAGGAAGAGGCTTTTGATGTTGTTATCATAGGTATGATTTTTGTGTCCAAAAAAAAGGCCATAGCTTCTTTTGATCCTGGTTCTATGTTTTCATATATATATTATTATTTTTCTTTCAGATTGAATCTTTCTTGTGATGTGCTTGATGCTTCTATCTATGTGTCTACTGTTGGGGATTCTTTAGTGGTGGATAGGGTCTATCGTGATTGTATTGTTTACATTATAGATTTTGATACTCTGGTAGATTTGGTGATATTAAACATAGTATATTTGATTTGGTTTTAGGGATGAGCTGATTGTCTACTTAGTATGCCATTCTGGATTGCCATACTAAGAAAGTCACCATATCGAGCCCAAGGTTGTCTAGGGTGGAGGGGAAAGTGAATATTAGCCCTACTCCTAAGAAGCTCATTCTTGATAGAGTGGGAGCATTCAACATATCTAACTCCTATTCGAGATACCAGTTCTGAGGTCCCTTCCATAGAGTCGGTCCCACTAGTTTGTGAATTCTTAGAGGTATTTCTGATTGATATGCCTGGCATGCCGCCGGACTGCGATATTGATTTTCTGTATAGATTTACAGCTAGGGACCCAACTTATTTCTATTCTTTTGTACAAAATAGCACCAGCTGAGTTGAAAAACCTGACGGAACAGTTGCAAGAACTATTTAGTAAGGGGTTTATTAGACTGAGTCTCTCCGAGGGGTTCCCCGTTCTTGTTTATGAAAAAGAAGGATGGTAGTATGCGAATGTGCATTGATTACCATCATTGAATAAGGTAATCATCCAGAATAAGTACCCTCATCCTCGAATAGATGACCTGTTTGATTAGATAGAGGGAGCAATGGTGTTCTCCAAGATTGACTTGAGATCGAGCTATCATCAGCTGAAGATTCGTGCTGAGGGTATTCCCAAAATGGCTTTATAGATCAGGTATTGACATTATGAGTTCCTAGTCATTTCCATCGAGATCACTAATGCTCCAGAAATGTTCATGAGCTTGAAGAATGATATCTTCAAACCCTATATAGATTCATTTGTAATCGTGTTCATTGATGATATCTTGGTATACTTTAAGATTAAGCGGGAACATGAGACTCATATGAGGATTGTGCTAGGGTTGCTGAAGGAGAAACAGTTGTACACCAAGTTCACCAAATGTGAATTTTTGCTGGATTCAATATCTTTTCTGGGACATATAGTCTCTAGGGGAGGATTAAGGTGGATCTACAAAAGATCAAGGTGGTTTGAAACTGGGCCAAGCCTACTACAGTGACCGAGTTTGGTGTTTTGTGGGGCTGGCGAGTTACTATCACCGATTTGTGAATGGATTTTCATCCATTTCCTCTGTATTGATAAGGTTGACTCAACATGCCTTTTCAATGTTCTGAGGAATGTGAAGAGAGTTTTCAGTAGCTCAAAACCCTGCTAACCACGACACCAAGTCTGGCCCTACTGATGGAAGGTAAAGATTTTGTGATTTATTATGATGCCTCACAATCTTGGTTGGGTGTTGTGTTTTAATGCAGGATGAACAAGTCATTACTTATGCTTCGAGGTAGTTGAAGGTGCATATGAAGAATTACCCCTCAAATGACCTGGAGATAGCAGGGGTGGTGTTCACCCTGAAAAATCTAGAGGAACTACCTGTGTGGGGCTCGTTGTGAGGTGTTCACAAACTATCGCATCCTGTTGTATGTGTTCTGCCAGAAAGATCTCAATTTGAGACAGAGGAGATTGATGGATCTACTTTAGGATTATGATATGACAATCCTGTATCACCCAGGGAAGGAAAATGTGGTGGTTGATGCCTTGAGCCAGAAGGCGGTGAGTATGGGCAGCGTAGCTTGCTTGGAAGCTACTCAGCGGCCTATAGCCAGAGAAGTCCGGACACTGGCAAATAGCCTGATAAGACTTTCATTGATTGAAAAAGGTGGGATACTAGCCAACATGAATACTAAGTCATCACTATTAGAAGAGATAAAAGCCAGAAAATTTTAGGATATGAAGCTGAGTAAGATTTGAGATTAAGTTCTACAGGGGGAAGCTAACGAAAAAGTGCTAGATGAAGAAGGGGTCCTAAGCATAAAGGGATGTGTATGTGTTCCCCTGGTTATTGAGCTGATCAAGACCATCCTGACAGAAGCTCACAACTCGAGGTACTCCATCCATCATGGGGTTACTAAAATATATCATGACCTAAAGCATCATTATTGATGGGGCGGGATGAAGAGGGATGTTATTGAGTACGTCGCCCAGTGTTTGAACGGTCAACAGGTGAAGTATGAGCAGTAGAAGCCTGGGGGTATTTAAGAGGGTGCCCATTCTAGAGTGGAAATAGCAGAGGATAGCAATGGACTTTGTGGTTGGTCTTCCAAAGACATTAGGGAAGTTTGACTCCATTTGGGTTTTTATTGACAGACTGACTAAGTCGGTCCACTTTGTGCCTATTTAGGTAACTTATATTGTTGAGAGACTTAGATATATGTGAAAGAGATGATTCGGTGGCACGGGGTGCCAGTTATGATCATGTTAGATAGGGGTACTAAGTTCAACTCCTTTTTCTAGACGACTTTGCTGGCATACCTTACATCCGCAAGCAGACAAACAATAGGAAAGGACCATTCAAATGTTAGAGGATATGTTCTAGGCCTGTGTGATATATTTTGGTGTCCATTGGGATTTCTTACCCTTGGCTGAGTTTTCTTACAACAACAATTGTCATTCGAGTATTAACATGACACCATTTGAAGCTTTGTATGGAAGGAAATGCAGGTCTCCAATTGAATTATTTGATGCATTTGAGGTGAGACCTTAGGGTACTGATTAGTTTAGAGTGTCCTTAGAAAAGATTTGGGTAATTTAGGAACATTTGGTAGCTTTTTAAAGTAGGCCGAAGCAATATGCAGACAGGAAAATGAGAGATATGGAGTTCATGGAGGGGGATCAAGTGTTGCTCAAGGTATCCCACTTGAAGGGGGAAATGCAGTTTAGAAAGCGGGGCAAACTTAGCCCGAGATACATTGGGCTGTTTGAGATTCCCCAATGTGTGGGGGAAATAGCTTATGAATTAGCATTGCTGCCAGGACTATCAAGAATACATCCCACCTTCCATGTTTCCATGTTAATGAAATACCATGGAGATGGGTTATACATAATTAAATGGGACTCGGTGTTATTGGATGAGAAATTTTCCTATGAGGAGGAGCTAGTGGCGATAGTAGATAGAGAGGTCCACAAGTTGAGATGGAATGAGATTGCAACAGTAAACGTCCAATGGAAGAATCATCCCATAGAGGAAGCCACTTGGGAGACCGAGGTCGACATGAAAAACAAATATCCTTAACTATTTGTGGAATCTGGTATGCTCTCTTCTATACTTGTGTAGGCTATTCAGGGACGAACGGTATTTTAATTGGTATCCGATGTAAAATCCATATGTCATTACGAGGGGAATAAGTTTGTAACACCCTAACTAGCCTAGGTTGTGGATGGAAAGGTGTTGTTGTGAGAGATAGTGAAAAATTTGAGTTGGGAAGTGGTTTGATAGAAGTATTGGGAGCTATTGGTTATGGGGGACCGCTGCGGAAATGGGATTTCCGCTTCGGTGAGATTATCTTCACGGTCGGAGTCCGTTGTAATGGATTAGGAGAATAATCGCCAAATCCGCCGTGGTGGTGCCCTGATCGCCATAGCGGGTCCGCTACAACAGCAAAGTGACCATTGCAGTAGACTATGCCGATTAGTAAGTGGGTTTTAAGTGGAATTTTAGGGGCTATGCCCCATTATTTTCAAAGCACGAACTTCTAAGAGATAGAGGCAATTTTCCCCTATAGCAGTGTACAATTTCCCTTTTGAAAGTAAGAAACTCAACTTACTTATTTTATGTTTGATTCTTTAACACCTATGAATCAAGGGGGGGACCTTTTGCAAGCAAGAGAACCCTAGGTTGGTAGAACTAGTGCTGAATAACAGGGAACTAATGGGTGTTAATTCCTACGTTTAGAAGGGAGTTAATGATCACTTTTTAAGACGTAGATCTTTTAGAACGTTGTTCATGTTAAAGTTGAGACCTAGAACTAGGTAAAATTGAGACTTTACCCTTAAAAAATTCCTTAAAAGGGTTGTAGGGAGTAATATTAAAGAATTAAGCCATGGGAAATGAACTAAACTGTGATAATGGGTAGAATGGGGGTGGGTTTGATATTTCAAAACCCTTGATTTTTAAAGTAGACTACTGAATTGTCTTAATCTCTTATTTTTAGACTTTGAACGTTTGGAGGAACTGAGGAAAGATAAGGGTCCAGTGTAGTGATTGACATTTGAACCCTCCAATTCGAGGTAGGTTATTGTTTACAAGGAGTTATACTTTTCATAATGATATGCATATATGTGGAATGATAATATAAATGTTGGTCTCTAGTCCTTAAGTATTTTAAATTTTCCTTGTTGAATTCCCTCATTGAGTGATCTCAATGTGCTATTGATGCATGTGTAATATGGAAGGGAAGAAGCAAGACCATCTAGCATGTGTGTACATCGATGTTCAGTAATTGAGTGTTCATGGTGATGTGACGGAGGCGTGTGCTCAGCATGTCATCATTTGTTGTATTATTTGATGTATTGAAAGAATATGAGAACCAGATTGAGTATGCGGGTATCTGACTGAACTGAACTTGTTGTCATGTGTTTGCCTTCTAAATTGTTAAGACGATGCAATTACTTGATGGTTGGGATAGTTATATGAGGACTCATTATTGAGTTGTGCAATCATTGGGAATGAGTTATTATATATCCTATGTTGTTATGTCGTATCAATTGTCTATTGATGACATTGAATAACATGGATGATTTTAGTGATTAAGAGTTGTAAAGAGTTAGTGAAATGTTAAGTGTGCAACTAATGAGCTACTTCCAAGGAAGTACAATTGCAGTAGGACTTGTTTCGTCGCGGCGAGACCATGGTAATGGTCAAGCAACCTCTGCGGTGATAGCCAATCCAGTGAGTAGGACGGTTAGCACCTGAGCATAAGTAATTCCTTAAATGTGTATTGTCTATATATGAATGATAGTTTAAGCTAATATTTCATATTTTTTTCATGTATGTATGTTATTATGTAAGGTTGGCCAATAATGCCTACCAATACTATATTTTGTACTGACGCTACTCCTGTACTTTTTTTCTAAGTGCAGAATCCAATCCGAAAAGCTCCTCTCGACCTTACCTCCAGAGCAGTAGCATACTGAAGGAAAGGTGAGTGAGTCCAGTTGTGCAGTTCTTCCTCCTCCAAAGATATCTCTTGTCCTAACATTGGTAGCTTTATATTCATTTTTGTCCTGTTACAATGTTAGACAAACTTAGGTAGACATCTTCATGTGCAATGACAAATAGATTCTGGGAGTTTTTTTGTTATTATTATTTTTTTGTTTGGTGATGTTTCATTATTTATATTCAAAATTGTGTTATACTCTTTCTAAATGTCAATGGTTTGGAGTAAAAAGTTGGAAAATGTAGGTTCGCATATCAGGGGGTTAGTGTGGGTACCAGTCACTGCCATTTGGTTGTGACATAATCATGCTTCTTGATTGATTTCTTATTTAGACTGGGTCTAAACTAATTTATCTGAGCTAATTGTTATTAGTCCCCTAATAAGTATCCGTGTTGATTACGTTTAATGTTGGGTTAGTCCTGACTGTGGGAGTGGAACTATTAGCAGATAAAGAGAGGGGATGGGTAGAAGACAACGTGAGTCTTGAGGGTTGGCATTAGCTAGTTAAAGGATGACTGGCACTAGTATAATACTGTAGGGTAATTAAATGAACTGAGGGGAACTAAAATTGGTCTTAGAAAAGTAAATGAGCACATGTAGTGGGTAAGGGGATCTTAGTTTTATAAAAGATGCTGAAAAATAGAAAAATGACCGTGGGGACGAGCTACTGTTTAGGTAGATTGCGCTGCAGCGGCGAGTTCCCGCTGCAGTGAAAGGATAGAACCAGTGTAGAAAATTAATGGAGTTGCTAAGAGTATGGTTGAAATTATGGTATATGCTTATACGCATAGAGGTATGGTTGCGTATTCAGTTGAAGAATTAAATAAGAATGGAGTGTAGTTTTATCTTGCTATGGATAGTAATTATTTAACCAATTTATTAATTATAGATTGTTGCATGAACTAATCCTAGTCAGCCTATGATGCCTATCAGTATGTGTAGTATACTGATACTACCTTTCTACACCTTTTTGCGTGTAGGTTATGGTAGTTAAATTGCAGTTTCATGATGTGCGAGACAATACTCAGCATCAGCTTCCGCATTTCCTCCGTAGATGAAGTTGTGTGTTTTTAATTGTTAGAATTCTAAGTAGAGCTCTTGTACCTGTCTAGAATAGATCTCGGGAGAGTCTGTCACGACCCAAACTAGACCCCTGAACCAAGACGCGGAACCTAAAACCACGAACAACTCCAAGCTAAATAATGCTACATACATAACATTACTTAAGAGCACAATAAATAGGGAATTAAATCATAGGAATGGAATAGCGGAAATCTACATAACATGAAGCATATGTAAAAGTGACAATATCACAATGCTGAGTCACCTACTACATGCCTATCTGGAAAGCCTCTAGTTGTAAGATAAGCTAATTGGAAGACACCCCCAACTAGCTCACTAAGTCTAAAACTAAAAGAAGCCATAACGAAATAAACTAACAGACATCCTCGGATGATGAGGACTCAACAAAACTGGGGAACACTGGCTGGTCTGAGCAGTAGTGATCTAATGGCGAGATTGAGGTGGATCACCCGAACCTATATCATGAGACGATATAGCATGGAGTATGCGGTCAGTATGTTGAATTTATTGGGTATGTAAGAAAAGTAAAACATGCTAGTAAAATGGTACAAAGAAGTCACGAGAATAAACTAGTATAAAATGCAAGATATTGATCATAAACTGAACATAAGAGCTCAAAGTTTTCAAAACTGTACATAACACTAAATATGACTGTTTTAACAATTAAAATCTCATAAAGCATGTTTTTAGAAAAAATACCATAAGTCATTATATCATAAGGTATGAACTAATAATATGTATAGAAATTATGGAGAAATTACATAACATTGGGAGATTTTTATAATCGACATACCCCACATAAGCATAGATGGAGCCCGACCTGTAAATCCTTAGTCAGGAGGGTGTCTATACCTTACTAGAAGTGGAACCATGAAAAGGAGTGATATCACTAATGGTGGCCTATTAGCGCATGGGAGACACTCTCATGGAGGATCCAATCATGGTTACGTTGGTAAGTAATTATGAGATCTGGGGTTTGCCTAAATGCCGGGATTACTCGATGCTAAATACTACTTCCGAAAAATATATATAGTGCTCATATCATAGTCATGAAAGAATACTTAAAGTACATGAGCTAGTTGAAATCATGAAGTTCATAAACATGATTGAAATATGTGAAGTAGCTGTGAACAAGGCCCATGGGTCGGTCATAACACAAATTGATATTCATGAAACCCATGCATACTTGAGAAATCACTATATCATATATATCATAGATTCATAAGGAATTTAAGTAGAAAACATACATCAAAATCATAATTCATAGCTTGAATCTTATAGACTTGAAATCATAGGCTCAAAACTTGAATTCCATAAATCATGCATATTAGGGAATAATTTTTACCTACTTTAAATCATGATTTAATAAGTAAATTTAAGGTTAAATATGACCTAATATCCATGAAACATCAATTAAAACATGAGAAGATTAGCCCATAAAATTAGCATAGGAGATTTCATGAAAATTATGTAAAAACCCTAGAATTCAATTTGACATGCTTAGAGACTTGAATCATAGAATTTTGATGAAATTGGGCATGAGGGTGAAATATTTTACATATTCATAACCTTACATACCTGATCTTGAAGAATTCTCAACTTTATTAAAAACCTAAAGGGAATTGAGAAAGATTTGATGAAGAACCCTAGCTCCTCTTGAGGGAATATGATCTTCACTAAGGGGTGTTAGGAGTAGAATCATAGTTTAGGATGATTAAAACCCTTAAACACACTGTTTAAAAAAGCTTAAAATGACTTAGTTTAGGAGTTAGGAACTTAGAAATTACGAAAACACCCTAAATGATCCGACAGGAAAAATCACATTGCCAGACCCCATGAGGGAGTGGACGACCTGTTGGGAGACTTGACGTGTCGCTCCTTGACCTGTTGCCATTGGCAACCTCTTCTCTAAGCTCTAAGCTTTTTTACTCGAGGAGTCACTTAGCGGGTAGTCAGAGGACTTGAAGACTCATTTCTCAATCCGTGAAGTATCCTGGAAATCAACATTTCTCCACCACTGCACACTTATCGGGTCACTCAACTATCCATTAAGTGACTTAATGGGTCATCTAACGAGTCATTCTGTGGCCTGGTGCAGATTTTTCTATTTCTTTATTTCACTCCTCGGATCTGATCTTAATGACTTTTGGGGTGTTACAAAGTCATTGTCTTTATTTTGTTGGCGGAGGTTATTTGTAAATTTATGTTTGTTTGGCATATATAAAAGTAATGAGGAATTTTTTTGACGTGTTTTATATGGCTTAAAAAGCGGTTCTCCTATTGAACTAGAATTATGTAGGTGCTTGCATGACCCGCCCTGTTGGGTCATGTCAAGTTGTACTGGTGAACCTTGCTACACCTTTTTGGGTGTAGGTTGTGGTAGGTGAAATGCAATTTTATGATTAACAAGGTGATACTCACTATAAGCTTCTATATTTCCACCGTAGATGAAGTTGTGTCTTTTTAATTGACAGTATTTCAAGTAGAGGTCTTGTACCTGTCTAGAGTAGATCTTGAGAGAGTCACCGTCTTTATTTTATTGGCAGAAGTTATTTGTAAATTTAAATTTATTTATCATATCTACTAGTAATGATGAATTTTGGATATGTTTTATGTGGTTTAAAAAGGGGTTTTCCTACCGAGCTAGAGTCATGTACGTGACAACACAATCCGCCTAGTTGGGTCATGTCAATTCTAAATGAGAGCTTATTCTCAGAAACACATGGGAGAGGAAACCACACTTCCTTCTACAATCCAAAAAAATCCACCTGAATTTTAAACTATGTGAATGCTTATTTACTTTTTTTAAAAAAAAATTATAAGCACAAAGAAAAAAAAGAAAGAAACATAATTAAATTAGGCAAATAATCTCCCACTCAATATTCAAGGAGAGCAAAACAGTAAAATCCAAATAAAATAATTTCCATACAATTTAGCTTTAAATAAGAAAAAGAAGATAAAAAAATAAAGGGGGAGGTTAAGATGCTCAAACAGAGAAAGAAATTCAAGTACTCAGATAGGCACAGTAGACTCAACCAACTTATACACTTTGCTAGATAGATATAAGAAGACACAATTACTAGCAGGGGAATGCTCTTAACAGATATTTTTTTAAAACCAAATGACATGATTCACCGAAGAAGTAACTTATAATTAAACTGAAGCAAGGGACAAATAAGCTATATGCATGAACCTTTGAAAAACATACTCAAACAAACTAATTATAATTTTAGAGAAAACTTATGGTTAAAGGGAAGCACATAGCAACAAGATCTTTATAAATTGACTTCAGCAAGTACTCTACTTGAAAGTAAATAAGAGTTTAATCACATTCGTATTTCACTTTTATCCAAATTCCAGAACTAGATTACCAGGAAATAATCATCTCAAACTTTGACAAATTCATAGGGATGACACTTGGTAAAAATATTTATTACCTCGTATTATATTGAAGAAATAAATGGATAGAATATCAAAAAGACAAATATATTGTTTAAGTTAGTGTCATGATCCGAAAATAGACCCGGAGCGAGACATGGGATAAAAAGCCCCGAGAGACTCCAAGTCGACCCATGGCATGAACATACATCTAAATCAATCAAATAAAGTGGAAGACTTAACATAATAAGCAAAGAAGAAGTCTAAGCATAATACACCATCTGAAAAATACCACACGAGTCTGGAGCTAAATACAATCTATTTTCTGAAAATCCTCTAAGTCTGATGAGTTGATGGGACAACACCCCAACTAACTCTCTGATTCTGAAACTAAAAATGTGCCACCATAACAAAATAAAAGAGGGGCCCTCAACAGATTAGGACTCACCAACAGGGACTGATGCTAACTCCGAAAGCTGGCTAGTGCCGGGCCGGAGTTTGAAGATTAGAGCGTATCATGAAACGATACATCATAGAGTATACGGTGAGTATGTGCAATGTACCGAGTATGCAAGGTAATTAAAACTGCTTAAATAAGTAAAATCATTTACAACATGCATAGTATAAAACATCGTCAATATAGGAATCTGAGAGTAGGGGTCGCATGCTATTTTCTGAAATCATGATCTAAACATAACATAACATCTTAACTGAATCGATTGACCCAAAGCTGAAATCTGATAATCATAAGTAAAACTAAACATTGGGTTAAACCTTCTTTAGAACACACACACACACACACACACATATATATACATATATATATATATATATATATCATGAGTGATAAACATGCATTACTGAAATCATGAGGAACAGTGGGATACTCTTCTTATAACTGACATACCATGATAGAGCTTACGTGGTCCCAACTATCACATTCAAGTGGGTAGAGCTGTCCGAATCCTTGCTAAGGCTAAGGACGATACCATGATATTTATATTAAGCTCGAGGTCCATTCGGGGCAGGGTATAGCTCACAAGGGAGGTCCCAAAGTATATATGATATGTATAAACCTACATTCGCACGTAGTTCTGAGGTATAGAGTCATCCAACCCTTAGCCTACTCAGTGTTAGACACTACACCCAAAAACGTGCATATGCTCTCCATTGTTTTTCAATGAAGCTTATCATCGTCTATTGATGAAGCTTAATAATCAAAGACATATCAAATCTGAAATCATATATGAGGAGGTTTTGGTCAAACCATACTACAAGTTGAACATAAAGGGGAGTCTTAAATTCCAAACCATGTGGTAAGCTTAATCGTGAAATCATAATCATACTTTAATATATGGGCATTTCCCAATACTTTAACATTCTTTAAAATACTTAATTCACTTGAAAACATGATTATAAACATATGTAAATTGAAAACATGCTTTTCATCAATAATATCTCATCATACTTGAAAATTCATCATAAATCTCAACTTTCATGAACTTCTCATAAATGGGCATTTTTAGTTTATAAAGTTTGAAAATCTCGAGCCTGCTGCATTTCTTCTTGCATCTCTGCTACCTGTTGTGCCAGTTGCATAATCAATTCATTCTGATAAATTACTATAGGGTCCGTGAAGGCTATGTCCACTAAACCAATCTTTTCGGTGGTGTTGCCAGTCATTTTCCCTTTCTCTTTTGGTAAGTTACGATCGGTGAAGGAATTCTTATTTTCTTTTGATATGGTGTAGTGAGGATGTTATGTCAGCTTTCTCAACACCAATCAGGTTTTTTATTTATTACCTGATAAAGTAAAAACAACTCAAAAGGTAAATACGTTAGATTCTATTCATAATACTGAATACAAGACATCATTCAAAAATAAACAAACAAGTATCACTTTATCAAAGGTCAATCAACCCGCAGGTGATTTGAGTGAAGCAAAGTTTAATGGGCATGAATTTTCTCGTCGATTTTTGGTATAAGTGACATTGATAGGAAAAGTTGACTTGTGTTGAATATTGATCCTCTCGATATCTCACTTGTTACTTTTCAGACCCTTTTTGCCAATGAATTTATCAACTTTTCCGTGTAATAGGGAAATGAAGCTTCTTGAAGATAGGAATAGTATTTTAGAGGTATTTTTTGAATGGTTTTTAGGGTTTTCTGAGAAACTTAAAAGATTTAGAGTATTTTGCTCAGACTTTTGTGTAGTGGGTTTTTAATTTTTATTAAGGGCCCTAGAAAAATAGGAGTGGTTCAATTAACCTTTGATTTATGCAACACATATAAGCACATAAGGAAGTTATAGCATATAACGACCCATCTGATCATTATAGAGTCTTGATGGCATTGGCATAATGATTCAAAATTTTGCGGATCTAGCTTATTTTTTTTTGAGATAAGTGATTATTCTATTAATTGACTGGGTTGGCCGAATAAAAAATTAATGGTGGGCCTAGACAGCAGGACCACCGTGGTGAATGATCCTTTGTCATAGGGGATTACTGCAGTGAATGATACGAGGCAGAAAGTCATTTTAAGTTAGAATTTCAAAATTTCACCTAATTATTCAAGGTCACAAAAAAACTGAAGAATTAGGGTGATTCTCCAAGGCAGAAAGGGTTCTCATACCCAAGATACGAATTCTAGCTTGTTCTTTCCCTCTTTCGGTTCCCTAACACCATATAGGTAACGAATGAACTTTATTGGTGAGGCTTTAGTTAAAAACCCTAAGTTGTGAAATCAAGGGATATTCGAATGAGAATGAGTAGGTGTTGATTCCTAGGAGTAAAAGTGGGAAATTAACACTTTCTAGGATGAATGTGATTGTAGAACGTTGTTTTTGTGATAGTTTGAGATCAAGGAGTCAATGAATTTGGAACCCTTAACCCATAAAAAACTTTTTTAAGAGGGTTTGAGGAGAAAAAACACCATGAACTAGGTTGTAGTGATTATTATAGATTTTGGCTATGACAATTTAGCCTTAGATTATCGAATTAGACCGTAAAACAACAGGTAAAATGTAGTGGGTTGAATCCCAAACTCTTGAATCAAAGAAGAAGACTATTGATAGATTCCTTAATGTCTTCTTTTTAGACTTTGTATTACACCCTAGAAAAAAATTGGTGATTAATTTATATTTGTATATTATATTAAGGGAAGTACGGGTTGTATACTGGTCTTAGATGACAAGGAAAATGTGTACGAACGGAAAAGCAAAGACTATGGGAACTTCACAAGTAAGGGTCAACTTTAAACGACCATATCGCCAAAAATATAATGAATTAGAAGCCCCATGAACTATAAAATTAAAGGTATTTGAATCTAGTTTGCATAGAAAAAAACGCTCGTCAATCGTAGTTCGGAGTAAAAAGATGTGCTCGTTTGAAGACAGCACAGTCGGTTGGAAAAGTGCCCAGGTGCGCGGGCACGGAGACAGGAAGACAACAGGGGCGCGCGACGTGGGAGGGTATGTCGCACGGGCACCGCATGCGGGCACTGCCCAAGCTTGGCCAGCCCGCCTATATGAAGTAAATTTAAGCTAGAAAGCTCATTTCTACTCCATTTTACTTGATTTGTTTTTCAAAATTTAGAGAATTCAAAGACCTATAACATGGTGAAAAGATATCCCAGGTAAGAAACTTCACTCTGTCTCTTTTGGGATTTGCAAAGAGATCCTTGGAAGAAAGTCATGATTTGTTGTTGTCTTGTTGTTGATTGCGGTGTTGCTGCATTTTTAGCTGATTCTAGGCAGAGGAAATAGTAGGAGTCTACTCCTACTTTATCTAATAACATCTACAATAAAGGGTAAGTAATTCCCTTTTTGATTTCTTTGAGTTTATGAGGTTAAAACTTGGAGAATGTTGCAGTATTGTGTTGTTGTTTCTTTGTGTTTTCTTGTCTAATGTTGCTGTCCAATTTTTCTAGAACTTTAGTAAAGTGAAGTTTCTGCTCGTTGTGTTTGTAAATTGGACTTGGAAGGATCCTTAAGGTGTTATATTGAGAGGATGGTTTTCGGCAAAAATTAGAGTCGACGTGCCAAGGTATGTAAAGGCATCCCTTTCCTTGTTTTTCAAGCACGAAACTAAGTCATTGAAAGGATCAATATTCCTTTGTTTTTAAAATCATATTGAGGCCTATATGATCCTATCCAGAGGGTTGGAAATACTTGGCATAAAGTTTGAATCATTAAGAATGGTTGAAGCGAACAAATGCGAAGCAAAAGGCATAAATTTTTATACGATTGTTGTCATAGTTGTAAATCGAGTCTGAAGTCCCCCTTAACGTGGGCATCGTGAGCTGGTCCTTTGTAGTATATTGTATATGTGATGTTGAATATATGTTAAGATCTCGTCACTTAGTAAAATTTGTAGGAAATGCTAACATGACAACATGTAATCGAACTTAAGCTAGGAAGATGAGGCTAAGCCGATTGAGGGTAAACGAGCTTAGTGAAATGACGTTTTAATAATATGGTTACTCCCCCCTACATGTTTATGTTTTAAAGTTATTAAGTTAAAAAGGATATTTTATGTTTCCCCTTCTTAAAGTTATGCAAGCAGCGCGTAGCGAATAAGCTAAGTCGGTGGATGTTAATGAGGAAAGCGTGACTAAGTTGTTAATATTTTTGTGACGTTATAAAAGGGAACATAAGAGTAAATGTTAGAACTTTTAAGGTAATATGTGAGTAATATGCACTTTGCCCGTAGTTTCTTTCTAGAATCTTTGAATGACGTTAAAATATAAGCAAGACGAGGTTTAGCAGATAAAGTTTTCAATTACATAAAGAGGTAAGTACATGTAAGAATTGATGAAATAGTGAACACGAGAATAAAGACTTAAGTGTAGAGTGAATCATGTTTGGAAAAGAAGTTAAGATGAATAAGGAGAGTAGAGATAAAGGTTGTTATCTTAGATGATAAGGGTTGTTATTGAGAACATGTTAGGCAATGGCTAGCAAGATTAACCCTATTCTAAAGACCTTTAGCAAAAGAGTTATAAATTAAGTTGTTTATATTTAGTATGTGTTACTTTGATGAATAGCCAGTAAAGTGTTAACCATCTACAAAATAATTAGAGTTGAACGTCTATAAAATAGTAACTTAAGTTGAGAAACCCCTAAACGATTATTCTATGTTATCTATTCTAAGTGTTGAAATTATATACCATGTCTAAAAAGGGTAATCCTAGGATCTTCTAAGTCTCTTATAATAATGTAAGCTTTCTTAAGCTCCTCAGATAATTCCAAAGTTATGTGAATCAATCCAGCATTGTAAGAATTACGGCTATATATCTTTATTTGCCTTTAAGGCATCACTTGTAGAGTTGCTCACGAGTTTCGAAGTTACAAAGCTCCAAGTCTCAGATCCTTAAGTTATGTCTTTATGTCCCTAATTTACGTTGAAATGTTCTAGATAATCTAAGAAGTTTTCAAGAGATCATATTGCGAGAATCATGCTAATGTCTCGGTCAAGTATTTGAAGTTGTTGTACAAGTCTAAGAACTCAAGTCTTTATATGTCTTTCCAGTAAGAAGTCGTAATGTATATGATTTTCCTATTATAACATACAATTGAATTCTTTCAGTTATATTCAAGTCATGCATCTGTATGTTTAGCTCTTGTTGAGTTATCATTTGAATTTCCTAAATTCAGCGGAGAGATTCTCCCATGTACCAGTGTTCCTAGTTTCTAAGTAATTATAAATGCAGGCTATGATAATAATCGTTTAAGCTCAGAACTTTGAACACCAGGAAGTCTCCTGGAGGTCACCCAGTTAACTAACTACGAGTTACACATTACATAGAAGTCTCATATGTTGTATGTCTGTAGTTAAGCTCTCAGCTCTATGTATATGTTAAGCGTTATGACAAATAACTCCAAGTTCCTACTTATAATTTCCATGTTTTCCTGCAAATAAGTCAAATGAATTGAGAACTATATGTGCTCATCTACGTGATAAGTTTGGCAACAAAATTCCAATGTATAGTTGTCAATACAGGCAAGGAACCACCTGGTGGGCAGTATGTATTTCCAGTTTCCAAATGTTAAAGAATTGTATAGAAATGAGATATATGTTTTTCTATCCAAGCAATATCTTAAATTGGTAGGATTATTTGTATGACTTTGTTCGTATGCCTACAAAAGTTCTTATGTTTTCTAAACCTCTTGAAGGTCCTTCGAGTAATTGAGTCAACATATTTATATATTATTGGACAGCTTTACGTGATATATATGCATATTTTCTAGCTTTACATGATATGTGCGCTCACTTGCATTTATGTGTTACGAAAGAGCCTATTCTGGCCACAGATTTAACATTTGTCATTTATATGTCATAGGTGTTAAATTAACTTAGTATAAGCCATATCATCCCCATTTATGATTATGACAGAGAATTCTTTTTTATTTTACCCTGGTATGGCACACCGGCTGGAGATATTTTTATTTTACTCCGGTATGGTACACCAGCTGGAGATATTTTTCTTTTACCCCGGTTTGGCACACAGGCTGGAGATATTTTTATTTTACCCCAGTATGGTACATCGACTGAAAATAGTTCTATTTTACTCTGGGACGGTACACTAGTTGGAGGAATTTTTATATGGATTTTATGGTTGGTTGGCTGCCGGTATTACAGTTATAGTTTTTCTCGTGCATTACATGGTTGCTTTTGCACTTGACTATTGACTTATTATCAAGTTCTTGTTTCTAGGATTCCAAGTTGTTACTGTTCCTTATTTTTGGCTCAGTTATCATTTCTATATTACATATTTAGAGTTTTCGGCCTTACATACCAATATATTTCATTTGTACTGACATTCCTTCGCTTGCTAACCTATGTTTGTGCTGTAGGTGCAGGTAGAGGTCGGGATTGCCAGTTGCAGAAGTAGTTCGTGAGATCAACGGTTGTGTTGGTATGCTCCTTTCTTTTTGGAGCTAAAATTTGGTTTTGTTTCAGTTGGAGTTTTGAGATGCAGGTATGGGTAGGTTGGAGCCCTGTTTCAACCATCAGTTCAGTTTATTCATTAGAGGCTTTGTGCACATAGTATGTATAGTATTATTTAGTTTGTGGCCTTGTCGGCTTTCCGTTGCTTGGTTTAGTATAGGCATGGCCTTATCGACATTTAAATTATTCATATGTGGTAGTTGAGACCTTATGGGTTCAGATGATTACTCCAGTTGATTGTGAAAGGTTCCCTGGAAGGCCTAGGTGTTACAATTATAGATGCTTTATAGTCGACTTCCCGGTCAATCAGGTATCGGGAGCTAGTCGCACCCTTGTTCGGTGATTTTTCGATATATAACTACACGCAAGTGCACGCGGTCGAACAAGTAGTACAGTGGCTCAAGTAAGCCAAGTATCGATCCCACAGAGACTGGACTAAAGTAACAATCTACTCAAGTGTCAATAAACTTTAACTCTAAAATGTAGACAACAATGTGAAGAGAAATTTGATATTTTGTTTCCTAATTTTATACTAAGTCTAAAATGAATATACAAATTGAGTCTGAACTATAAGTATGAGCATGCTGAGGTTAAATGAACATTTAGAGAAATAAATTATCGATACAATTTGATTTATCTTTCCTCCGGTTGCTAGTCAAGAATTATTGCCTATGGATTAAAATTCTCGTATTTAACCCAACTTAAGAATCATGAACCTTCCACCTACATCTCTGTGATAAAAAGAAATTCATGTTCTAGCCATACAAAACCGATTCCTTAATTGACTAATACGACTTTCACGTATATTTCTATCCTGAAGGTAAATCAATTCTCAATTTTGCCAAACTAAGAAAAGATCATATCCTATCAATTCACAACATTCCCATTTCTTGCTCTCTCGAGTGAAACCGGACTTTTTAGATATACATTAACGTTGGCCACACATTAATGCAGTAAGAACAACAATCAATAGAACAACCATGGAAGAAAAGATGAAAAACCAATTTATCAATAATCACATTTCAATACAATTGTTCTTAACCTCAGCAAGAAGGGAATTTAGCCACTCATTTGTGGATTAACCATCGTTAAATGAGTGTTAATCATACAAGCAATTAAAATAAAGGAGAAGGAGATAGACAAAAACCCTGAGATTTTCGTCCCCTCAACTGCCTGTAACCCACGTTCTTGCTCCACCAAGTCAGAAATATTAAAAATGAACCTATGTGTTCTATTTGTACTAGTGGGAATTTTTCCCGGAATAACAAGCAACGTGTCACGGAGTGCATCGCGGAGCACTACCTCCGTGACATGCCACTGACGCGGACCCTTACTGGAATCCGGACGTCCAGGTCATAAGGCCCAACGTTGAACGGCGTGCAACGCGGTGCTAGGCCAACGTGACACGGCCCCAACGTGCGCCTCCACTGGAAATAGGCATAATTTCACCATCCAGGCAGAATGCATCCGCGATGGCAGCGTGGCACGGCTCCATCGCGGAGCCCCTTTAATTCATACCTTCAAGTGTTTTTTGTCCTTGCTAGCTTCCGAGTCCAATCCCGATCTCTCCCAACATGCATCTTAGCTCCATAACTTTATATTTTTCCTGCAAAACAACGCTAATCATGTTGGTTAGTATAAATTCATATTTTATTACAAATCATATGAGAATGTATAAACATCGATAGATAAACAAGGCAAAATGACACATTTGAGTATCACTTGGGCATATAAATTTGCCCAAGATCACTTACCCCACACTTAAATCTAGACTCAAGAATCGACTCTCGATATCGGAAAACTCATGCAAATCAGCTGATCAAGATATCCGACACGAAATTTAATCTCTCGCCAAGCATGTGCCCTAACAACACAAGAGAAGTTTTCCCCCTTTTTAATTACATGAACTCAGACATTACATGCAGGGGCATATAAACACAATTTCACTCTCTCTCCCAAAGGAATTCACATGCTTCATGTCATGAACCATAGGTTTGCCTTTAGTGTAGTACTCCACTAATATAAGGACGTGTGTTGTAAGATCACGTAGGACTTAACGGGTTGTAATGTAAGCTACAGAACTAGTAAATACTGGGCTAACCAATAATAACAACTAGCATCCTTAAGCGCTTTTTCAATACATCCCATCAACCTTATGGGCATTGTTTCTTCCTTCATCCTCCCATTCTTGAAGTCTGTCTTTATTTTTGACCCCATATCTTTAAGCACACTTGACTCAATAACAAAGATTATTTATACATCTTCATTATATTTAATTTATAACGAGTGCACCTTCGACCTTTTCTTTCCTTTCATCACTCTGTTTTTTCTTTTCTTTTCACCATTCTCACTCCTTGACATAGTGGGAAAATTATTTTCTTTTCTTGAGCGCTTAAGAGTTTTGGATCAAATTCATGGAAAATGAAAAGAATGGGTTAAGCTCGGTTTACACCTTTTTGACAAAAGAAAAATAATAGGCTAAAGACTCAATGGGCTAACTAGGATGTGCATTCAAGGTGGGTACGATAATGAAAAAAAAACTTTTGGTTAAAACAATGAAGTGCCTACATCCTTTCCTACAATACACATCCTTCATTTCGTTTCGTACACACACCAGACAAGTTCTAGACACTTCGCAATAGCATGGAAGAAACGAAACCTCACTATACACTCATTTCACATGCTCAACTCAAGACATATTCACAGAGTCTTCAATCAGCTAATTACAAGAATTCAAACATTAAGCCTCAATCACACTAAGTCGAACCCTATGGCCTAGGCATCTCAACATATTTACAAAGTTGCATGCTTTCATACGAGTCACCTTTGCATTTCAAATATCATGTACAACATGCAACCAGAATTTCGCAACCATAAAGTAACTACAGGTTTTGGGATGCAAACCAACAAAAGAAAAAACTAAAAAAAAGACAAAATGAACAAAGAAATCTACTCCTAACGACTACATTTCCCTTAAGATGGTCGTCATCCATCCATCATAGAGAACAGTCACTAATTACGACTTCGGTTCAATGGGACTATTCTCGGTAAAAGAACCGAAAACAAATACCGAGAAACCCAAAAATTTAAAAATTCATGAAAAATTTTAAAAATATCAATCATTTTGATAAAATAAAAATATGTACAAAACCAGCTAACAACATTCAACAGCACACAACAGCTTCACCTTAATCACAATACAAACATACACAAAAATCACAGGGTCACAAGTTTATCCAAGCACAACAACAGAACAGAGGCATTAATAATAACAATAGCAACCGACACCTAACTACTCCCACCCCACACTTAAATCGAACACTGTCCCCAGTGTTAACAAAATTCAGCATAGTACGAAAGTAGGTGGTGAAACTCCCTTATCAATCAAAGTATTCCACTTCCTCGTCAGGTGTCACTGCCTCATCTCCCATGTCTGAATCACCCCCGTCGTCATCATCTGACTCTACATCGGAGTCATCACGACGTGTCTCCTCATCTGTGGGGACATCATCATCAGTGGGCTCCATAAAAGCTGGCCCCACTCGGCATAGAGCCCTGGCATTTTCGCCAAACGGGTAGTCTAGCTTGAGCTGCCACAGCTCCTCTTCTGTTGCCGGCCTCCCGCCTATGCGTAGCTAGAGCATCTGCATCCCGAACATGCGAGCCATGTACTGATCATCCCGAGCATGTCGCTCTGCTAGTGTAAGAACTGGCCCGTGAGTGGTGTCGGGTGCCTTAGTTTTGGTGACATCTAAGGCCCGCCTCTCCATCTATGGGATGTAGTCAACGACCTCCTCCTCAATATCAAGGCCCCTCAGGAACGTGGTCAGTAAGCCACCAAACTCGTATCTGTGCCCTTGATGCAAACGGGTTCTCTTCATGGCGGAGATAATCACTGTCCCCACATTGATCTCTAGCCCTTTCATCAAGGCGTAGACCAAGCATACATGATCCCAGGTGACATCTTTCATATGCACCCCCGGGATCAGGCAGGAAAAAACAATCTTCAGCCATATCCTAGCTTCCCTATTCATCTGTGAGTAGGGCAAGGTCTAATGGTAGCCCCTCTCCTTATGCCTGCTCCAACGTGCTGTAGATCGAGTTCCACACAAAGTGCATCTGATATCCGCGTATGGTGGAGTGATATTCAGCTGCAGAAGCACATGGGCGTCTGTGTCCCGCGCCCCCAAGATGGCGTTAAGGTGATGGGGCTCAAAAGTGACTATTTGCCCCCTTATCTTGATGGTGTGACTTCTGAGTGTCGGGTTCCATTTGGCGTAGAATTCCCGAATCAGGTGCAGGTTGCACTCCTTGGGCTCTTCAAAGATGAAGTTCAGCCCGGCTGCCTCTATCCTGTGGACAATTCTTGGGAACTCCTGTGCCAACGGTTCCCTAGCAATGTGTTCTTCGGGGAAGTATTTGCTTTCCTTGTGCTTTGCGTACCATTTCTTCCCCTCCTCTGTCACCCATCTAGTTCCATATTGACGGCGTTGGCCGCGTGGAGCCGCTGGTGCTGCTGGGACTTCTGTTCCCAGTCTAATTATTTTCCTTCTGGCGCCCGATGTAGATGCGCCCTTCCCTTTTTCTTGCCTGCTTGCCATCTTTCCTGTCAAACCCAAAAAGGCAGTCCCAATGTTATTCCAATTAAAATTAGCTTCGACTAAGGTTGGGTTAAGCTAGGCAACCCCACACTTAGTCTTTATCCACAATCACAACATTATGGAAAGATCATACTTATTTCCAGAAAAAACAAACAACAAAACATAACAAATATGTCTAGTGCATTCAGAGAATTTGACGGTATAAATTCTATGTACTACTCAGACCTTGTACAGCTAGTCACAATATTACCATCGATAACATTTCATCACATAGCACTTAACAAACATTTCTATCAACAAAACCGATACAATTCCCCCAATTTCTATGCAATTTCAACAATTTCATTAACCCGACAATCCGTCACGCCTTAATCATCTTAACGTTAATCACGACATCATTTACTTCATTCATAATGCACACACTAAGAAGAATTTCACATTTTAACCCAATTTTTAACTTCTTCATCTTTGAATTCTAACCCTAGCTACAATTTCGCAAGAATTTCAATCACACCTGTATTTATCGAGTTCATACCATCACAACGATACTAAGAACTTCAATCAACAATAATTTACATGAATTCATGCTCAATTTACACTTAGGGCAAGTTTTCCTCACTTCCTATGCTAAAAATCAGAAAAATAATGTAAGAAATGAGATGAAGTTAACAAACATATCTTAAATTCGACGATATCGAAGAAAAGTTGAAGAAATTTAGCTCCTAGGTCCGTGTCACGTTGGGGAAGGGGGGATTTCGGGGTGTTTGTCGTGGAGGAGGTGAGGAATGGGAAAAAAATGAGGGAAAACGGGGTTAAAAGGAACCCGTCACGAAATACACTTCCATGTGTCACGAAGGGTAACGCGGAGCATGCCCTCCATGACACGGAGCCATCGCGCAGGTGTTCTGGAATTTGTAAAAATTCTAGAATTACCTTCAACGTGTCACGGAGGATAACGCGGAGGCCCTCCTCCGTGACACGGAGCCATCGTGTGGGCTCACTGTTTTGCCACTTTTTATTATTTTTCATACCTCAATTTTTTCCTTTGCTATCCTTTGTATATTTATCCTCCGTTCAACCTGAAAATCATCTTACCACAAGAAATTGGTTAGAATTTATAGGTTTCACATAAAATACAAATTTTGTTTTTATTTTTATTTTTCTCATTTTTTTTTTCTTTTTTTTCTTATGAAATCCAATAAAATATTACAAAAAATTTCACGAGTTGCCTCCCGTGCAGCGCCTGGTTTACCGTCCCGGCTCGATGTCATTAAGCTCAGTCATCCTCTAGGGTGACAGACGTTTTCTCTCTACTACCATCCTCACCCCAGTAATGCTTACATCACTCCGATGGTTTCCCCAATAACTCCCGTGTCTCAACTCTCTGCACAACATCAGCTCGATTAATCACATTGATCACCGAGAGTTCCTCATACACAGCTGGGAGCTTGGTGGCTTTGTATACATCAAACACCTCCACCTTGTCGTGTGCTATCATAGTTAGGTGTCCTGCATCTACATCAATAAGTGCTTTCCCGATAGCCAAGAAAGGACGTCCCAAATTAAATGGGACTTCCGCGTCTGGCTCAAAATTCAGCACGACGAAATCTACTGGGAAGATAAGGGAGCCCACTTGCACCAGCATGTCTTCCACAATGCCATCAGGTCTGGCTAAGGAACGATTCACTAGTTGCAAGATCACAGTTGTTGGTCTAGGACTCCCTAGACCCAACTTCTTGAATACCGATGACGGCATCAAGTTAATGCTCGCTCCCAAATCACATAATCCGCGAGCTCGGATACTCTGCCCAATTGTAATTTGTATTGTAAAGCTCCCAGGGTCCTTGAGCTTTGTGGGCAACCTATTTTGTATCCGAGAAGTGCACTCCTCGGTAAGAGACACCGTAGCGTACTCAGTTAACCTGCATTTGTTCGCCATGATGTCCTTAATATACTTTGCGTACTTCAGCACTCCCTGCAAAACATCAACAAGAGGTAAGTTAATATGTACCTGTTTCAGCACCTCCTTGAACTTTTTGAAACACGCCTCCTCCTTGTGTTTCTTTAATCTTTGAGGGAACGGGGGTGGTGGTCTTTCTGGTTCAGCCTCCTTTTTCTTCCCCCTCTCATCACTTTGCTCCCTCTCAGTTTCTGCTGCTCCCACTTTTCATCTTGTGGTATGTTTTGAGCCAAGGCTCCCTATGTTGATTTCAAACTATGTATGTAATCTCATGATCATCTTTATTGGAAAATGATGGTTTAGCTTCGTTGAAAAATGATGGAGAGCATATGCATGTTTTTTAGAGTAGTGTCTAGCACCAAGTATGCTAAGGGTTAAGGTAAACCCCGGGCCTCAGAACTACACGCCAACATAGGTTTATTCAAATTCATTGGGACCTCCCTTGTGATCTTTTCCTACCCCCAAGGGGCCTTCAGCTTGATATCAATTTCATGGTAGCACCTTTAGCCCTGGCAAGGATTTGGACAGCTCTGTCCACTTGAGTGTAATAGTTGAAATAACGTAAGCTCTATCGTTATTATGTCAATTATATGAAGATTCTCCCATTTTTCCTCATGATTTTAGTTATGGATGTTCATCAACTATGATATTATGTTTTCAACAGGTTTGACCCAAATGTTCATCTTATCAATTTTACTTATGATCATCAGTTACAACTTTTGGTCATTCGTTTCAGTTATGAAGTTCAGTTATGTTTAATCATGTTTTCAAGTATCAACATGCAGTCCTTACTCTTAGAATATTATATCAATATGATTTATGTTATGAATGTTTTCATTTTATACTTAGCCTATTTTACTTACCTTGCATACTCAGTACATGCTAAGTACCGACCGCATACTCTATGCAGTATCATTTCATGATACAAGCTCAGACATTCAAGTTCAGTCTTGCCGCTAGCTAGTTTTCAGGGTTCAGTCCAGATAGCTTGTTGGTGAGTCCTCATCCTCCGAGGACAATTAGATGTTGAGTTATTGTCATTTTAGTTTCAAGCTTATAGTGAGCTAGTTGGGGTTTTGTCCCATTAGCTCATCAGTATGTTAGAGGCTTTTCATACATAGTTTGTATTTCCAGTTTCAGATTCTGTGTCTTGACATTTTAGTCGTTTAAATGGTTTTAATATTTAGACTTCTGCTATTTCAGAATTTGGTCTTCCGCTTTATTAATTTTGAGCTATAATGTTCATGTTCATGCCATGGGTCATCTTGGTTCTTGACAAAACTGATTTAAGAGGGTTGAAGAGTAAAAACTCCATGAACTAGGTTGGAGTTATAATTGCAGGTTGGACTTTGACAATTTAGCCTGTGATTATCGAATTAGACCATAAAACAACTAGTTGAATATAGTGGGTTGAGTTCCCAACCCATGAATAGAAGTAGTAGACTATTGTTTTATTTTCTTACTGTCTTATTTTTAGACTTCGAATGTTCAAAGGCATTGGGAAAAGGAAAAGTTCCCGCGGAGATGCTGCATATTCCAATTCTACGATCTAGGTAGGGAATGGCTTACCTTTGTGTTAGACTGTAACTAGTGAATCATATACATGTGTACTATTAATATACAATTAATGAGGGAAAAGAGATCATGAAACATGACGTCGTGACGAAAGATTTGTAGTGACACAACTAATAAAACTGGAGGATTAATCCTAGGTATAAGAACATTGGTAAAAGTGAAACTTAGCAGATACTAATATTGGGGGTGTATTCTTGAGGTTATTTCCTCAATAAAATTATCCCGAGGTGATGTTGTGATAGTATGTTTTGATGATACGTGATGTTAATTCCTCGTGATTGTAATTTGTGGTTGTGTTGTTCTAATGGAATAATCTTGGGTGAGTGATTGTAATGGTATGAATAAAGGGAAGAGGGAAGGTGATCAAACCTAGCGTAGCTATATGATTTTAATGTTGCAATTTAATAGTTAGGAACTAAAACGTTAGACTAGTAGTATGAAATAACTAACTTTAAATGAATACGAGGTAAGGAAAGAACGAGTAATTGTGAGAAACCATAGTAGTAGGATCGAGTAACTAAATCTGGATTGCAATGAAGTGATTATTGGGTGTAATAAAATTTGCTTGCGAATTAATAGGTTAAAGAGATGATTATGGGCCAAGGTAAGTGGTCTTGAAATAGGATCAAATGTGAATAGTATTTGATCAAAATTTGAAAGAACCTTATGTGAGAGGGTAGGAAAGGTTGAATCTGCGAACTGTGAATGTTACCGTGTGTGTTTTATTTTTTGATAGATGATGCAAGACTTCACTATTTGATAAATAGCTAAAAATATAACAGATTACAGTTACGAGGCATTATTCCATGTATAATGAGGTACATCTGTATGGTGGGCAATGTGGTTAATTGGTCTTATGACAATGATTTTATTAAAGATGTCAATAAATTGTTGATGTCATTTCAATTCATTCTAAATTGATTGAACCATGATTAATATCTTTGAAACTGTGAGTGAAGTTGTGGAAATTGAAGTGTACTAATAGTCCGTCCTATGTGGTGACTGACTGAGATCATGATGATATATGTTGAGAATGAATTGGGTAATACATTCTCGTCCTAAAATAAGAGGCTCTTGTCCGAGGTGAGCACCCGGACAAGCGAAAGTGTGATTGATTGAGGTACATATTGATACTTGGAGATGAGTGGCTCATGCCCGAGGTGAGTATTCGGGCAAGCGAATTATGATATAAGTGGCTCGTGTCCAAGGTAAGTATCAAGACAAGTAGATGAGTGGAAGCGGGTACTACGCCATTATTGTACATGAATTTCTAGAGTGCCCTGCAGGTCTTGACTAGAATGGCAAACATAATATCCTCAAGCATATGTGAAAATTGATATGTTGTGTGAGTTTATATGGTGAAACGACGAATGTATGTGCCCGACATATTACCAATGGTATGATTGTGACAGAGATCGTTACAAGTATGTTATGATATACACACGATAGTGTGATAGAGATCAGTATATATATGTTATGATATACATACGATTGACAGAGTTTAGTGACAGGTATGACACCGATATATATGCAGATATTCGATGATATTAAACTAATGATGACAGGCCCAATTAATGTGTGTTCAACATGCATATTATCTGCTCCATAATTTTTTCTTAGTTATATTGTAAGTGTTTGTGTTTTCATGAATTTGTTTGTGAATTACTTAATGTTTCAATTTGAGGATGAATGTGATTTATGTGTTGTTGTTGGGTATGCCCTGACTGTGAGAATGTTCATGAAAAGGGGAAGAGAATGAATAATTGTGATAAGATGTAAGGTGGTGAAGTGTATATTTAATTGAATGTAGATTGCTATAGTTTTTTTTATGTTAGTCCTTGTGTAATTTATGAGGGTTGAAAGAAGTATGGTTGGCATAGAAGTCGAGTTACTTCCTAGAGTTGTACCATTGCAGCTGTCAAATTACAACTGCATCAAGGCTGAAATAGTCTGCGAGCCAGCCTTTGTACTAAATACATTCGAAGTACTAACACATACTTTTATGTTGTATCATTTCATGATACAGCTGCAGGTTCTCAGACTCAGTAGCGCTAGCCTCCGCAGTCAGATTCTCCACCTCAGCAGTTGAAGTGTGAGTCCTCATCATCCAAGGGAATTATTTATTTCTTTCAGTCATTTATTAGTTTCAGTTAGACTTAGAGTTAGCTGGGGGTTTGTCCTAGCAACTTCTATGTTACATGGCTTTCAGACCAGACTTGGTTTTACATTTATTTTCAGATATTTTAACTCGCTATTTTTAGTCTTCAAATTTTCAAAGAAAATGCTTTGATGTTATTATTTTAAATTTCCACTGTGTATGTTTACTTAGAATGCTAGTGAATGATAGAGAAGGGGTTAACTTAGGGCCACTTGTGGCTTCAAGTTCCGTGTTACGTCCGAGGTGTAGGCTCGGGGCATGACAAAATTGGTATCAGAGCGTTAGGTTTAGAGTATCCTTGGAATATCTGAAAGTCGCACCGAGTAGAGTCCTTTTCATAGGTGTGAAGCATGCCACACTTATGAATAAGAGGCTATGAGATGTTATTTGGAAAATCCCCTTTTGTTCATATTCTTTATCGTGCGTCAAAGTTCAATTCCAGAAATTCCCTTCTAATTCATGCTTTGTTTCGTTTCAATGAACCATGCCTCCCAGATGCGGTAACGGAAGAAGGGCCGGTAATGCCAACAAACCTACCCCACTAGCCCCGATAGCTCCTCAAGATGATTCAATTTCTACCATAGAATTTAGAGCGGCCATTCAGTTATTGGACCAAACTGTGACCAATCAGGTGAATCAGCAAGTTATGCCGGTGAACACGAATGGGTCTGCAGCAGCTGCAAGCGTGCGGGACTTCACCCATGTGAACCCTCCATCATTTCAGGGATCTAAATTGGGGGAGGACTCCCAATAGTTTGTAGATGAGGTTAGGAAGATTACCCTTATAATGGGTGTCAGCTCCTCCGAGAGTGCCGACCTGGCTTCCCACCAGCTTAAAGGGGTAGCCCAGGTTTGGTATGAATAGTGGAAGTAGGGGCAACCAGTGGAAGTAGGACCGGTGGTGTGGGAGGAGTTCCACACAACTTTTATGGATAGGTTTTTCCCTCGAGAACTGAGGGAGGCTAAGATGGCAGAGTTTATGAAGTTGCAATAGGGCAACAGGACAGTAGAAGAGTATGCTCTGGAGTTTACCAGGTTATCAATGTATGCTCCAGAGATGGTAGCTCAGCCAAGGGCTCGCATGCTGAAGTTCCTTAATGGGGTATCTAGTATGATCCTCAAGGAGTGTAGGACCGCGATGCTGATCAAGGACATGGACCTTTCTAGCCTGATCATTTCTGCCCAGCAAATCGAGGTTGAAAAGCTTAAGGATATGGAGAGAAAGAACAAGCGGACAAGAACTGGCCATTCAGATTTCATCCATCAGAGATCTAGTGGTGGTAACCGCTCACAGCAGCAACAACAGAGAGCCCCAGCACCTAGTTCAGGCTCACAGTGCAGGGAGCAGGTATCCACTTTTCCCCAAGTGCAGCAAGAATTATTTTTGAGAGTGTCTACAAGGCAGGGAGGGTTGTTTCGATAGTGGACAACTCAGGCATCGAATTAAATAATGTCCATCAGCAGGATGGGGAAGATCACAATGCACTATCATAGCAACTCCAGCAGGCCAACCAGCTCAATAGGCCAACTCATCAGGTACAGATGGCGGCCAACGCCAGAACCATTTTTATGCTCTGTCTTCCCGTCAGGATCAGGAGAGCTCCCCTGACGTAGTTACTGGTATGTTACATCTTTTCCTTCTAGACGTATATTCCCTGGTAGATCCAGGAGCTACTTTTTCTTTCGTGACTCAATATATAGAAATTCAGTTCAATATAAGTCCAGAGGTCCTCTCAGAACCATCCTCAGTCTCCACCCAATTTGGCAAGTCAATTAGAGCCAGCCGGGTATAAAGCAACTGCCCAGTCTCATTCCTGAATAAAGTAATTCCTGCTGATCTGGTAGAGCTAAACATGGTCGACTTTGACCTTATTCTCGGCATGGATTGATTGCGCTCATGCTATGCCTAAGTTGATTGCAGAACTAGAGTTGTCAAGTTCCAGTTTCCAAATGATCCAGTATTAGAATGGACAGGCAACAGTTCACCACCTAAGGGTAGGTTTATTTTCTACCTTAAGGCCCAAAAACTCATTTCCAAAGGATGTCTATATCATCTGGTTAAGTTCAAGGATCCCAACTCTGAGACCCAACCATTCAATCAGTTCCAGTGTTAGTAAGTTCCCAAACATATTTCCTGAAGATCTTCCCGGAGTTCCCCTTGAAAGGGAAATAGACTTTGGAATAGATCTCCTCCCAGACACTCAGCGCATCTCCATCCCTCCTTACAGATTGGCTCCAGCTCAGCCTAAAGAGCTGAAGGAGTAGTTAAAGGATCTGCTTGATAAGGGTTTTCTCAGACCCAACATCTATCCCTGGGGTGCTCCAGTGCTATTTGTGCGTAAGAAAGATGGTACTCTTAGAATGTGCATAGATTACCGTCAGCTGAACAAGGTCACAGTTAAGAACAAGTACCCTCTACCCAAGACGACGATCTATTTTACCAACTTCAGGGAGCCAGTTGTTTCTAAAAAATCGATCTCAGGTCAGGGTACCATCAGTTAAGAGTTAGAGAGTGTGAAATACTGAAAATAGCATTTAGAACTCGGTATGGTCACTACAAATTTGTGGTAATGTCCTTTGGGTTAACGAACGCCCCAGCAGCCTTCATGGATTTGATGAATAGGATCTTCAAGCAGTACCTGGATATGTTCGTCATTGTATTTATCGACGACATTCTAGAGTACTCAAGAAATGAGGAAGAGCATGCCAATCACCTAAAGCTAGCATTGCAGACCCTCAGAGATCGCCAGTTATTCGCCATGTTAAGAAAGTGTGAATTCTAGTTGAAGTTTGTGACTTTGTTGGGTCATCTGGTCTCAGGTGAAGGGATACAAGTAGACCCTCGTAAGATAGTAGCAGTGAAGGGTTGCCCCAGACCTACCTTTCCTACTAAAATCAGGAGTTTCCTAGGCTTAGTAGGTTATTACCGACGGTTTGTGGAAGGTTTCTCCTCCATAGCATTCCCCTAACCATGTTAACCCAGAAGAAGGTGAAATTTCAGTGGTCAGACGAGTGTGAGAAGAGTTTTCAGGAGTTGAAGGCTCGACTCACTACCGCTCCAATGTTAACCTTGCGGGAAGGATCATATGGGTTGGTTGTATATTATGACGCCTCTAAAGTTGGACTCGGTTGTGTTCTGATGCAGCGGGGCAAAGTGATAGTCTATGCCTCCAAACAGCTAAAAGTTCATGAGATGAATTATCCAACTCATGACTTGGAGTTGGCAGCAGTGGTATTCGCGTTAAAAATATGGAGGCATTACCTTTATGGGGCTCACATGGATGTGTTCACGGATCACAAGATCCTTCAGTATGTGTTCAGCCAGAAGGACCTAAACCTGTGTCAAAGACTGTGGTTGGAGCTGCTAAAGGATTATGAAATGAGTGTGCTGTATCACCCGGGTAAGGACAATATGGTGGCTGACGACCTAAGCAGACGGTCTGTGTGAAGTGTAGCTCATATTGAGGAAGAAAAGAGGGAGCTAGCGAAAGAAGTCCACAGGCTAGCCCGGTTAGGGGTCCAGTTGGTGGATTCAGCTGAAGGTGGCGTGGTAATGCAAAGAGGGTCAGATTCATCCTTGGTAGTTGAATTCAAATCCAGACAGGATAAGGATCCCATTTTACTTAAACTTAAGGAGGCAGTCATCAGAAAAGAGATAGAAGCTTTCTCCCAAGGGGGAGATGGGGTGCTTTGTTTCCGGGGCAGGTTGTGTGTACCGGATGTTGGTAAGTTGTGAAAGCAAATACTAGCCAAGGAACACTCCTCGAGATAGTCTATTCACCCTGGTGCAACTAAAATGTACCGCAACCTGCGGGATATTTACTGGTCGAATGGCATGAAAAGGGATATCGCTGAATTTATAGCACAGTGCCTGAACTGCCAACAAGTCAAGATAGAACACCTGAGGCCTGGAGGCATGACTCAAGATATTAGTATATCCACTTGGAAGTGGGAAGAAGTAAATATGGATTTATGTATAGGTCTCCCCCAGACTCAACAATAACATGACTCAATCTGGGTGGTCGTAGATCGAATGACTAAATCAGCTCACTTCCTCCATGTAAGAACCACAAACTCAGCTGAGGACTATGGCAAACTTTACATTTGAGAGATAGTCATACTCCATGGGGTTCCCTTGGAAATCATATCAGACAGGGGAACACAGTTCACCTCACACTTTTGGAAGTCCTTTTAGAAGGGACTAGGCACTCAGGTCAAACTCAGCACTGCTTTTCATCCGTAGACCGATGGGCAAGCTGAGCGGACCATTCAGACCCTAAAAGATATGCAAAGAGCGTGCACAATTAATTTTAAGGGCAATTGGGATGACCATTTTCCTCTTATCGAGTTTGCGTACAATAATATTTATCACTCTAGCATTCAGATGGCCCCATTTGAGGCATTATATGGTAGGAGGTGTAGATCCCCTATAGGGTGCTTTGAGGTTGATGATGCTACCTTGATAGGGCCAAACTCAGTACATGAGGCAATGCAGAACTTTTAGCTCATTCGAGAAAGGTTGAAAACAGCTTAGAGCCGTCAAAAATCTTATGCCGATGTACGGAGAAGAGAGTTAGAGTTTGCAGTTGATGACTAGGTATACCTAAATATTTCACCCATGAAAGGGGTGATGAGGTTTGGGAAAAAGGGAAATCTAAGTCCACAATATGTTGGACCCTATAATATTTTGAGGCGGATTGGTAAGGTGGCCTATGAGCAAGAGTTACCTTCAGAACTAGCAGCAGTACACCCAATTTTCCATGTGTCACTTCTGAAAAAGTGCATTGGTGATCCAACTTCAATGGTGCAATTGGACAATGTGGAGATAAAAGATAGTCTCACATATGAGGAGGTACCAGTCCAGATCCTTGACCGTCAGGTTCATAAGCTGAGGAATAAGGAGATAGCTTCAGTCAAGGTCCTATGGAGGAACCAGCAAGTTGAGGGAGCCATATGGGAAGAAAAAGTAGACATGATGGCCAGATACCCTCACTTGTTCTCTTCTAGTTTATTTCTAGAATCAGGTATTAAATCCCTTCTCAGTACTCTAATTAGTTCCGTACTCATCAGCCTTATTTAGATTTTATGCGTGCACTCTAGTTGCATCAGCTCCGTTAGTACGATTAAGTCAGTTCGGAGTCAGTTACTCCTTCAAAAATCAATCATAGCCTCAATTTTAGAAATCTCAGCACTTTTCCTAGTTTTGGTCTTCATTCGAGGACGAATGATCCCAAGGGGGAGATATTGTAACACCTCGAAACTTTCCTAGATCAAATTTAGACGTTGCGTGAAAAACCAGAACCAGAAAGTTTTCTCTCTTAGACGACCCCCACAACAGATGATTGGTGAAACCAACAGACCGTTGTAAGTGGTCGTGGTTAGGAGCAGCCTTTCTTCTAGGGGAACAACGAGTTAGAGAATGACCCATTGATTCTCACCATGGGCCGTCCTGTCGTCCGTTAAATCAAAAAATTTGAGGTCTATCATACCCTTCCCTGATACAGCGGGAGGGAAGAACAACCCGTGGTAGGGCTAACCAATGGTTTCTCCCCATATTCCTTCTCTTATTCTCAAGAACAATGCGTAGAATTTCTCTAGGAGAACTGAACAGAAGCTAGGGCAAACGTCAATCCTCTCATTTTTTCTCAGAGATTTTCACCAGAGTTTCTTCTACAAGTATGTGGGAATTCAACAAGGATATTGTTCTCCCATTGTGTCCTCTGAAACTCTTTCCCTGTTCACTATCAGTTCTAGCCCTGAGTTTATCAAAAGTGAAGATATTGTTGTCATACCTTGAATAATTCATGTGGAACTCTAATTTATTTTCCTTGTAACTAATTTCCACCAGCTTGTAATTTAAATGATTCTTGTTCCATCAATTTAGAAATTCAGCCCTAACTTTTGAAAAAGTCAGAAATTAGAATCCTGCTTAATCTTTGAATTCTTGAGAATTATTTGCATCTTTCAGAGTTAGGGGCTTCTATAATGCTTGTATGTGTTAAAAACTCAGTTATTGGTATGATATTCAAATTCAGTCAGAAAGCCTATATACTTTGTATTTTATTAGAATTTTTAGTTTAGCTTTAGTCAAAGTACTACAATATTCAGTGTTAGTCAGAAACGTCAGTCTAGTCTCAGTCAGATTTTAGCAACCTCCGGGTTGACCAGAATAATGTCAGCTGATCAGTTTGACTATAGAATTTCTCGAGGTGCCAGTAGTACCTCCTAAATATCAGAATCAGAATTCAGTTATTGGTCCACTAGGCAGTCATGACATTTTAGATATATAGCTCTGACTTGCCCCAAGACCCCAGTTCAGATTTCAGTTTGTTCTTAGATGGTTATGACGCTCTAGATAAGCAACTCTAACCAGTCTAGAACCCAGTTTCAGAATCTGGTCCACTAAGACCCTCAAGAAACTTGCAGTTACATGTCCATGGCTAGTCTTGGACACTAGTTTCGAGCTATTAGATTAGCATTTCAATATAGGTTTCCAGTGGGAGTAGGACTTAGCACCGAGCGGACGGGGTTCCTGCACATCCAGGTTCCAAGAACTATGTTGCCAGCGTAGGTTACAATATTACTTGGCCTGATTGGCCCCAGACTTTTGTGATCACCCAGTTTATGCCTTTATACCCTGGCAAGGTATATTGGGTCCTACTGGTGGGGTGTATACACCTGACTCCATGTATAGCTCATATGGTTATATGCCAGTTAGAGACTCTCCCACTAGTCTGTATAGTCTACTCTCAGGTTCTTCAGTCTATATCAGTTCAGTGTAGTATTTCAGACTCAGTATCTTAGACTTAGAACATGTTTATGACCATCAGCCAGGGTCATTTTTGACCATATTAGTTTTACACTAGTTGTATCAGTTTTCAGCATATCAGTTGATCATTTCATGTCGTATCAGTTCAATTACTAGTTCTATCATATTATTCATGTTTCTCTCACTTACTTAGTACATTCGCACTACTGACACATACTTTTATGCTATATCATTTCATGATACAGCTACAGGTTCTCAGACTTAGCACCACTAGCCTCTGCAGTCAGATTCTCCACCTCAACAGTTGAAGTGTGAGTCCTCATCATCCGAGGACATTATTTATTTATTTCAGTCATTTATTATTTTCAGTTAGACTTAGAGTTAGCTGGGGGTTTGTCCCAGCAACTCCTCAGTTAGATAGCTTTCAGACCAAACTTGGTTTCAAATTTGTTTTCAGATATTTTAACTCGCTATTTTCAGTTTTAAATTTTCAAAGAAAATGCTTTAATGTTATTATTTTAAATTTCCTCTATGCATGTTTACTCAGAATGCTAGTGAATGATAGACCAGGGGTTAACTTGGGGCAACTTGTGGCTTCAAGTTTCGTGTTGCGTCCAAGGTGTAGGCTCGGGGCATGAGAAGCTTCCCGGGTATATTCTTAGGCACTTCCAGGGTATTACACAAAACTACCAATTCAGCTGAGAATTATGCTAGATTGTACATTCAGGATTTAGTTCAGTTGCATGGAGTTCCTTTGTCCACCTTTTCAGATAGAGGTACTCAGTTTACCTCTCATTTTTGGAGGTCGTTTCAGAGGCACCTTGGTACTCAGGTAAAGCATAACTTTTCACCCTAAGATAGGTAGTTAGGCTGCACGGAACATTCAGACTCCTGAGGATATGTTGAGAGCATGGGTTATTGATTTCGAGGGTAGTTGGGATGTTCTCTTGCCTTTCATTAAGCTAGCCTATAATAACAGTTACAACTCCAACATTCAGATGGCTCCATTTGAGGCTCTTTACAAGTGGAGGTGTAGGTCACCTATTGGATGATTTGAGGTAGGTGAAGCTATGTTGAAAAGGCTAGATTCAGTTCATGAGATGATGGATAAAGTTTAGCTGTTTAGAGAAAGGCTGAAAATAACATAGAGTCGTCAGAAATCTTATGCTGGATGTTAAGCGAAGAGAGCTTGAGTTTGAGGTTGATGATTGGGTGTTTCTGAATATGTCCCCTATGAATCGAGTGATGAGGTTTGGTAAGAAAGGGAAGCTTAGTGCCCGATATATTAGTCCTTGTAGGATTTTGAGGCGATTTGGCAAGATGGCTGATAACCCTCAAACTCACACTCCTAAAAAGCATGAAGAGGACATTGTCAATAAAGAACCCAATAAAGTTGGGTTCGATCCCACAGGGAATAAGGTCGGGATGTATAGTAACATTAGTATTTAAGCTTTTTAGTATGTTATCTCCAAAAAAGGGGTTTTATCAAAGCAATTATAAGACAAGGTTGAGAATCAATTGTTTTATATCAATATTGTTCAATTAACTAGGGTAAGTGCTCCCCATGGATATATAACTACTTCGGGTTTTACACTTTTATTCTATCCTAATTCTTATTTGTAGAACTTGATAACTAGGGTTCATCCAAACGACTGTTTTTTCCCGATTGGATGACCATACTCAATTACATGGTAAGGTCTCATGAGCAATTTCAATTCAACCGTTTTCAAATTTGACCCAAATTAACTATCCTGAATCCGTAGCTCAAGTTATACAATGATCCATAAAGATCAAGGCTTTTTTGTGATTCTCTTTTCTAATCTCTATGTCTCTAGGTTCTAACAAGTAAAGAATTTGGGCAAGTCATAATGTTGCTCTCCATTAAGAAACATTAAAGATGAAGAGAATACAATACAAGTGTTTAGCATTTGTTTCGAATCATTTGTGTAACCCTAGTTTGTTAAATCACCATGGTTCCCACAATCTTAGTTGTGGAGGTTTTAGCCTCTCATGATTGTAAGAAAATTATTAGCATTCAAAGAAAAACACATACTTAAATACTTACAAGGATGACTAAAAGAAAACTTGTTTGATTGTTGCAAGAATTGATGATGAATAATTCAAGAAAAAGGAAGAAATCTAAACAAGAAAATCTCTAAGACTTGAATAAAAAATTAACAACAACTTGTCTCTCAATGGTTTTGCGTATGAAAACTTCAATTTTAAGGTCTCTTTACTGAAAATAACCTAAAAGTATTTATACAAATAATTAGAACCTTCTCATAAGTAAATAGGGAAACTTACAAAAACTGATGTCGCCTTCACCTACGACCTGTATCAGGATTATATGGGTCATACCTTGACTAGTACGTTGGTTGGCATCTGCTGACCTGGCTAAGTGTTGAATTCAGGTACGACTTGTACCAAGAACCTATGAGTCATATAATTTTTCCATTGCTTAAACTTGCACTTTCTGACACTCTTTGTTAACCTTCACAAATGTCTTGGTATGACTCGTACCTCAGTACCATGACTCGTGACTCCTTCTCATACCTTAAGACCTACCAGTCTTCTCTTATTCTGGACTTTTCCATGGTTCCTTGGTATGGCTCTTAACTAGATCTGACAACTCGTGATAGCTACCAGTACTAGGATACTTGGCCGGTGCAAACCTTCTGGAATTTTATATGACTATTATGGTACGGCTCGTACCATGAGCCATAACTTCCCTTTGCCTCACACTTTGGTCTTGGACCTTTTCACGATTCTTAGTATGGCTCGTATCAGGATGGTATGGTTCGTACTGAGGTTCGTACATAGCCACTTTTCTGCAATTTTCTCTAACTTTTGCACTATTCAGCTCCAACATCTAATTTCTCTGAAAACAATGTAAAGGTGCCTCATATCTATGTAAACACACCTAAGTCCATGCTAGTTTCCTTAGTTTTAAGGGTCGGAAAGGCTGTAAACTCACAACATATCAACACCCTCAACTAAAGACTTTTGCATGTCCTCAGGCAAAGAAAATATAAATAAAAAATGACGTTTAACTAGAAAGTAAACTTATAATACCTACAGCCAACACAACAAAATTTGCACTATAAACCACAATCAGCTAATGGCCCCTTTTCCGTTCAAACTAAGTCAGCTATGCACTCATTTAACCACAATCAATGATATACAGGGATCAAGATATGGAATCCAACTATTAGCAGAGAATTGAGCTATCATCAATTCTATTAACACAGAAAATTGGTAAAACACAACACAAACCAAGTACCCTCACGACAAATGAAGTCCCCAACACTCATAGATATATAAAATCATGAAGCTTAGGACTAAACAAATGAGACTCTCACTCTCACAAAGAAGTTCCAAATACTGCACATTGGATACCATAGGCTTGCCCTTATTTTCTCTACTTTCACTCTTTGGACAGTTAGGCTAGAATCACCATAGGACTTTGTTCGACTTGTATTGTAGGCTTCGGGTTAGGTATGGTAAATATGGAATTTCACGACTAAACACTCCTTGGCTTTAAATACTCGTGGCTACACTTTTCACTTTTTACCCAGTTTTTCACCTTTTCAACCTTTTCTCCTTTTTCTCTACTTAAATGCAATATTTGGGTGTGGTGTGTTTTTCTCATCTTTTCTTTTCATTTATTTTTCCTTTTTTATTTCTCAGCTCTTTTTCTTTCTTTTGTTTTTACAACACACCTCTCCCTTCTTTAACTTTTTTTTCATTTCTTTCATTTCCACCTTCCCATGGTCTAAGCACCCCTACTATAGCCACCCTCAACTTTGGCATTTTGCCTGAGTTGAGGTTCACAATGTCCAAGGAGGGACCAGGGCCAAAACAAGTTCATTATAAACAATGGGAAAGGTGAAGGGTTAATCAAATAAAAATGGTCAATGTTAGGCTCAAAATCGGGATCAAGGGATTCATTCATATTTGGTAGGGTAATTTAAGCTAAAGTGGCTAAAATAAAAAATGGCCTATGATCATTTCCTAACCAACTATCCTAAAATCTATGTAAAGACCAGCAGGGAAAGTTCTAGATCCTCAACGCAGTATTGAGCTAAATATGAATCCTCACTCGCTCATGGTGCCAGTTTGCATTGAATATACATATCCTGTTGATGCATGAAAATTTAACAGGGTCATTTTTGAAAAAAAATCAAACTAGTGCATTTATTGGCTTTAAAGTAATCCTAAGCAACATCTAATTAAATGAATTACAAAAACATCCTAAACATGTCAGACCAAAGAGAAATGAAACACGACAAGAAAAACCCTCGGACGAATCAAAAATTCCAAAATACAAGTACACCCCTTTTTAAAAAACATGCTTTGTCCCCGAGCATAAAATATGTAAGAACCAGGGAAAGGGACATAACTGTGGCACACTACGTGTTCCTGTCATCCTGTGGAGGTAGTACATCCATTGCATTAGTGGTGCTAGCGGTGGCCAACGCACTAAATGGTACCTTAGTTGGGGGATTGGTTAACCCCGCATCACTCATAGTTGTTTTTTCAATCTCAATTTCTACTCTGGCTGATTGTGGCTCCCTCAAAGGGTAATCACCACCTGCAGGCACTGTCTGGGTAGTGGCGGAGGTCTCTGCTCCTCTAGCTCACTCCAGCAACTCCAACATATGTGCGTCGTGAGTTCGCAGGCTCTCCACTCTTGCTCGCTTGCTCTCCTTCTTCTCCCTCTTTTTCCACTTCTTCAACTTACTTTGAGACCCTCTTTTTACCAGTGGGCCCTAATATGCCTCCAAATTTAGCTCCTCGTTGAGCTCAGGGTCTATGTCCGAAAGAGTAAGGGCTATAATAATCTCCGGTTTTCTAGATGACAACTCGATCACTTGGCTCTGAAGAGCCCTCAACTTCTCCTTGAGGCTACCTATGTCTGGCTGCTCCACTAAGTGCTCATTGAAACCGCACTCAAATTCATCTATCCATCTATGCAACTCCCTCACGGCCTCCTCAATCTCTGCCTTCACCCAAGCCTTGATGTTCTCCATCATGGACTGAACTTTTCTCTCGGTCACCATCAGCCGTTTAACTATCTTTTGGAGTAACTCGTGTGGAATCAACACATACCCAACTGGTGTCTATCTCGAGAAACCCGTATGAGGTGTAGATGAAGTAGTGGGAGCTATCTCTGTATAGATGGCCTCTATAATTGGTGTCTCATCCTGCTCTACTATGGTGGGGTTATTAAACTGCTCGCACCCCGGTGTCCGTTGTACTGGGACTGCGGTTGGAAGTCTAACCCAGCTCACCGAGTTTATTTCATCTAGAATCAATCCAACATCCACCTTCCTCTGGCCTCCAATCTTGACATCAATATCTTTCAGTAGTCAGACCCTGGCATTTCTGCACATTTGAAAAATGATGCTCGAAAATGGCATGGTGGTGCTTAACCCGATATCCCGATCCCGAATCTCATTGGCTATAATCCTCAGGAAATTTATGTCACACCAGCACATGATTCATTCTACCAGGGCTGCCCTATCTGCACCAAGCATGTTATCATTCAGAGTTGGCATCAGTCTGTGGCAAACTAGTGTCCAGCAACCCTTGGACATATCATGAGAATCCCTGCCTCAAACCATACCACAAGTTGAAAAGTGGGAGTCTAGACTAAAAAATCATGTGGTAAGATAATAACATGAAATTAAAGTAAATCATGACCCTACTTGATCATATGCGCTTGCCCAAAATTATACATACTTTAGATAGTCAAAATCATGGATACAATCATGGATAATTCAATATCATACTTTCATCTTATACATCTCATAATACTTGAAAACATAGAACATAATCTCAACATTTCATGAACTTTCATAATTGGGCATTGTAATTGTAAGACCTTGAAAACATTATAAAATATACTCATGAATCAAAATTCAACATTAGAAATATGAATGCTTAGAGAATTTCCACACGTGGGTTAAAACGCTATAGATTCTCCAACTAAGAAATCGATGAATTTAGAAAAGGATTTGGGCATGGGAGTGAAAGAACACTCCCATTCATAACCCTACATACTTGGGTATTTCTGATTTCACAACCATCTTGAATGGCCAAAGGAATTGAAGGAGAATTGATGAATTCTAGATTTGATAACCTTAGAACTTCACTACTCTTGCATGCATGGAGGGGGATTGGTTTAGAACGAGTTAAACCCTCTTAAAACACACCTATCTGATCTTAAAAAGACATAGTTTAGGTCTTAGGAGCTTATAAATTACAAAAAAGCCATTAATAAATTCACCAGAAAATTACATTGCCAGTCCCAACAAGGTACTGGACAATTTGTTACCTGAAGGGATGGCTCATCATCAACATAGGAAAACATACCTCTGCGGGTCACCGCGAGGGGGACTATGACTCGTGGTGTACCCAACAACTCATGGTGACCATGTCGTGATGGACACTACCAAAATCCCACATTCACCCTGACTTCTGACCATGATCAGCCTAATGATTCATTGCCCTGACCACGAGTCGTGGCTTGTCTCGTGGTCAACCCCCAAACCAAAAAATCTTGGCCAACTTCCTTCTACCTCATGAGTCACTTAGTGAATCGTGGGGTACTTTACGTGTCACTGGACAACTCATCCTGTGACCTGGTGTAGAAATTCCTGTTTTCTCCATTTCAACCCTCAAGTCTGGTCTTAGGGCTTTTAGGGTATTATAATATCTCCCCCTTGGGAACATCCATCCTTGAATTTTGATAAACATACTGAAAAGTTGGGGAAGAAACCATCATACCAAATACTAAATATTTAAAGCTTAAAACTGATGGAGTGACTGACTTCGGACTGAAATACATGGTTGAACTGAATTCATGAATCATACACAAATACATTGACATGAAAGGAATTGGGACACATGAGTTGAACATGAAACTGAATAGAGTACTAAGGAAGAAACTAATACCTCAAGATGAATTTGATCCAGAAGGAAATAAATGTAGGTATTTAGCCATCATATCTCCCTTGGCTTCTCACGTAGCTATCTTAACATGCTGGTTCTGTCACAGAACATTTACTAAAGCTACTTCTTTGTTTATTAGCTTTTGAACCTGACTATCAAGCATTTATACCGGAACCTCTTCATAACTAAGGCTATCCTTCATGCCTACGCTCTCCACTAGGACACCAAAGCTGGATCACCCATGCACTTCTTTAAAGGTGACACTTGGAAAACTGGATGTATTGAAGTCAATTCTGAGGGAAACTACAACTCATAGGCCACCATGCCAACATGTCTATTAGCCCGGTATGGGCCAGTATAACGGGGACTAAGTTTCCCCTTCTTTTCGAACCTTATCACTCCCTACATGGAAGACACCTTCAAAACCACACATTATCATCTTTGAACTCAAGCTCTCTCCTCCTCACATTCACATAGGACTTTTGGCAACTCCAAGCTATTATCAACCTTTCCCTTATAAGCTTGACCTTCTCCATAGACTCATGAACTACATCTAGTCCTATCAGTGTAGTTTCACTGACTTCAAACCAGCCAATAGGTGATGTACACGCCGATAAAGAGCATCAAATGGAGCCATCTGAATGCTGGAATGGTAGACGTTGTTATATGAAAACTCAATGAGAGGTAAATGATCATCCCAACTACCCTTGAAATCAATCACACACGCTATCAACATGTCCTCATGAATGGCCCGCTCAGCCTGCCCGTCTGTCTGTGGGTAAAAAGTTGTGCTAAGCTTGACCTGAGTATCAAGTCCTTTCTAGAACGATCTCCATAATTGGGAGGTAAACTGAGTACCTCTATTTGATATGATTGAAAAGGGAACCCCATGCAGCCAAGCTAGCTCCTGATATACGACTTAGCATAATCCTCCGTTGAGTCGGTAGTTTTGATCGGTAGAAAATAAGCTACTTTAGTCAACCTGTCTACGACAACCCAAATAGAATCAAACTGTCGATGAGTACGAGGCAATCCTGTGATGAAGTTCATATTGATTTCCTCCCACTTCCAAGTAGGGATACTAATGAATTGAAGCAGACCTCCGGGTCTTTGATGCTAAACCTTCACTTGTCACAAACTCTGCTATGTCCTTCCTCATGCCATTCCACCAATAAACTTCCTGTAGGTCACAGTACATCTTGGTTGCACCTGGATGTATAGAATATCAGGAACCATGGGCCTCTTGCAACATCCGCTCCCTCAAGTCATCATCGAAACCCAAAAAACACAACTCGCCCTGATATTATAGTACACCATCTCCCTCTTAGGAGAAAACTTCCACCTTTTGATTCTGAACCCCCTTCTTCAGCTTTACCAAGATAAGATCCTTGTCTTGCTTAGCCTTGACTTTGATCACTATGGAATATTCTGATCCATCCTGAACAATGACACCACCATCCATCGAGTCAACAAGATGAAGTACTAGTCGTGCAAGCCAATGAAAATCCTTCACTAACTCTTTCCTATCCTTATCTACATGGGTCACACTCTCCATAGAAAGCCTGCTAAGAGTGTCTACCACTAAATTAGCCTTGCACGGATGATAAAGGACACTCATGTCATAATCCTTCAGAAGCTCCATCACCTCCTCTGACGTAGATTTAGATCCTTCTATATGAACATGTACTGTAGGCTTTTTTTATCTGCAAACACATCCACATGGACCCTATATAGATAGTGTCTCTAAATCTTTAAGGTAAATACTATCGCCGCCAACTTGAGGTCGTGAGTTGGATAGTTCTTCTCGTACCTTCGGCTGCCTTGAAGCATAAACTATATCCTTATCATGATGCATTAGTAAAAAACCAAGGCTGATCCTTGAGGCGTCACAATATACCACAAACCCATCGGTACCCTCAGGTAGGGTCAACACTGGTGCTGAGGTGAGTCGAGTCTTCAACTTTTTGAAGCTCTTCTCATAGGCCTTCGACCATTGAAATTTCACTTTCTTTTGGGTCAACTTAGTCAATGGTGTTGCAATGGATGAAAACCCTTCAACAAACCTTTGGTAGTAGCCAGCTAAACCAAAAAAACTCCTTATATCTAGAGGACTAACTGGTCTAGGACAATTCTTCGCTGTTTCTATCTTCTGCGAGTCCACCTGCACACCCTCACTTGACACCACATTGCCCAAAAATGCTATTGAGTTTAATCAAAACTCACACTTACTGAATTTAGCATATAGTTGGCGATCCTTAAAAGAGTCTGTAGCACCACCATTAAAGGAGCGACATGTTCCTCTTCACTCTGAGAGTATATGAGAATGTCATCTATGAACACCATCACGAAAATGTCTAAATATGGATTTAACACCATATTCATCAAATCCATAAAAGCTGCACGAGAATTTGTTAGTCAAAAAGAAATAATTACAAGCTCAGAGTGACCATACCGACTCCTGAAGGCTGTTTTCGGAATGTCACTCTCCCTAACCCTGAGCTGATGAGACCCAGATCTCAAGTCTATCTTTGAGAAACACTTGGAAACTTGAAGTTGGTCAAACAAGTCATCAATTCAGGGGAGGGAATACTTATTCTTGACTATAAACTTGTTTAATTTCCAATAGTCAATGAACATCCGAAGGGAACCATCCTTCTTTTGAAAAAAGAGAACTGGCACACCCTACGGAGATTTGCTAGGTCTGATGAAAGCCTTGTCTAAGAGATCCTTCAACTTCTCCTTCAACTCCTTTAGCGCAGCTGGAGCCATTATGTAAGGAGGAATAGATATAGTATGCATATTGGGAAGAAGTTCAATACTAAAATTGATCTCCCGCTCAGGAGGAATTCCCAGTAAATTGTCGGAAAATACCTCTGGATATTCACACACTATGAAAACTCAATGGATAGTCGAGGATTTTGGATATAGCATCATTTACCCTAACTAGGTGGTACACGCAACCTTTAGAGATCATATTTCTGGCCTTAAGTTAGGAAATAAAACGACCTACAGGCACAACTGAACTACCCTTCCATTCTAGGACTGGCTCACCTAGAAACCGAAACTCTACTGCACGGGTTCTACAATTTACTGAGGCATAGCATGCATGTAGCCAATCTATGCCAAAGATAACATCAAAATCTATCATGGAAAGCTCTACCAAATCTGTTGAGGTGACTTTTTGAAGGATTATGATGGGGCAACTTCTATATATCCGTCGAGCTATAACTGAATCACCAACTGGAGTAGAGACTGAGAAGGGTTCTGATCGGATTTTGGGACTAACTCTGAAACTACTCGCAACATAGGGAGTCACAAAAGATGATGTAGCCCCTATGTCTAACAAAGCATATACATCATGGTGGAATGCTCATAACATACTAGTGACTATATCTGGAGAAGCCTCCTGCTCCTGACGAGATTCAAGGCCATAAAATCTGTATTGGCGTTGAGCACCACCTTCATTAGTGGACACCCCCTACTGAGCTGGGTGTGGTGTTGCTGCTGCTGAACTAGTAGCTGGGTCTCGACCTCTACCATGGCCCTGTCTAGCTACTTGAAAATCTCTAAGCATATGTCCGGGCTTCCCACACCCGAAAAAAGCACCTGTAGTTGTTAAGCATTGACCAGTGTGCCTCCTGCCACACCTATCACAAGCTAGAATACTAGGCACCACATATCTGCTCCCCTGACTTTGAGAGCCTGATGCTTGTCTCCTTTGGTCATGCCTATATCTAGATGGTACAATCGCTATTGACGGCGCTGGGGCTAATGACCTATAGTGGGACTGCTGATGGTGCCCACCACCAAGTCTCCATTGGGAGAATCCAAAGCTATTAGTACTAGCCCTCTTGGCCTCTCTCTCCCACTTAGTCGGTTGTACCGCCACTATCTGTTGGGTATACAAAAATATCCATGAGAAGTCAATGTCCTAATGAAGCATCACGGTCCGGCAATCTTTGACCAAATAGTGTGTTATCCCATGAACGAACCGGCTCACTCAAGCCCTCTGATCCGCCACCATCTCTGGTGCATATTTTGTTAGGAGGGTGAACTCTAAGGCATACTTCTGGACCTTCATGTTGTTTTGTCTCAAGTTCACAAATTCAGATTCTTTGATCTCCCTCATCTCTTGGGGAAAGAACCAATCCAAAAACACGATATGAAACTCATCCCAGCCAATAGGACCCGCTCTAACTACTCTACCATCCTTCTGCTATTTGAACCAAATATGTGCAACCCCTTTCTAATGATAAGAGGCTAAGTTTGTGCCCTCCTCCCCTGTCACCCTAATAATCTGGGTGATTTTCTAAATCTTATCAATAAACTCGTGTGGATCTTCGTACAACTTCAATTTGAGAAACTCTAGAGGGTTCATCCTAAGAAAGTCCCTGACTCTTTCCTGTGCCGCATTCCCATTTTGGGGGACATACGCTACCATCTGTTTGTGGACATGGGCGGTCAATGCCTATGCCAACATCTAGATGGTTGCCCTAAACTCTGCGTGGGCAACCTGCTCGGGCACATGATCCTCAGGGGTTGGTGGGGCATGCTGGTGCCCATCCCCATTGCCATTCTCATGGCCAATTCCATTTTCATTCCTGATTCCATTGACTCATCTAGAAGGCATGATTCTGCAAAGTGTATAACATGAGTTAGAATGATAGAGAGACATTTCATCGCATGACATCGATCATGAAAAAGGGGAAGTTTTCATAAAACGTTTCATAGCCTCTTTTTCATATGTGTGGCGTGCTTTACACCCATAAAAAAGACTCTACTTAACACAACTTTTAGACACCCTAGGACACTTCAAAACCTAATGCTTTGATACCAAGTTTGTAAAGACCCGAAATATAGCAAGATCAAGTCATGGGATAAAGAACCCCGAGAGGCTCCAAGTCAACCCATGCATGAACATGACATCTAAAGCTCAACAAAATAAATGCAGAAAACTAACATGCAAAATAGCGGAAGTCTAAGGATATAATAACATCTAAACATCTGAATACATAACACAGTTTTGAAGCTGATTCATACTATGTCTGATAAGACTTTACATATTCACGAGTTGATTGGACAAGACCCGAACTAACTCACTAAAGACTGAAATTGAAAATACTAAATATAACTTCTAAAAAAGGGGCCCTCACAGGATGAGGACTCACCAACTATGGCTGGGAGATGCTATCACTGAGGATCTAGATAAAGGTGAGACTGAACTTGAATGTCTGAGCCTCTATCATGAAACGATACAACATAGAGTATGTTGTCAATACATGGAATGTATGGAGTATGCAAGGTAAGTAATTAAAAATCAAAAATCATGCATATCATAAAACATTTCATCATAAGATTCTGAGAGCAGAGCTCACATGCTAGTATATAAAAACAAGACTTAAACATAACTAAATATCATCGTTGAATCGAATGATCCAAAGGTGAAATTAATTATTCATAAGTAAAACTGAAGATTGGATCAAACCTGCTAAAAACATAATATCATGACTGAGGAACATGCGTAACTGAAATCATGAGGAATAATGGGAGACTCTTCATATAACCAACATTACCATGATAGAGCTTACACGGTCCCGACTATAACACTAAAGAGGGAAAATCCGTCCGAAGCATTGCCAGGGATAAGGACGCTACCATGATATCGATATCAAGCTGAAGGCCCCATTGGGGCTATGAAAGATCATAAATAAAGTACTAAAGAATCTCAACATACCTACATTGGCACGTAGTTTTGAGGCACAAGGTTTACTAAACCCTTAGCCTACTTGGTGCTAGACACTACTCCTAAAAACATGCATATGCTCTCTATCAACTTAGAACTTCACTACTCTTTCATGCATGGAGAGGGATTGGTTTAGAATGTGTTAAACCCTCTTAAAACAAACCTATCTAAGCTTAAAACGACGTAGTTTAGGTCTTAGGAGCTTAGAAATTACGGAAAAGCCCTTAATAAATTTGCAGAAAAATTACATTACCAATCCCAATGATGAACTGGACAACTCGTTAGCTGAAGGGACGACTCGTCATCTACTCCCGTCGTCAGCACTGGAACATGTACCTCTGCTGGTCACCACGAGGAGACCATTGATCTTGGGCAAAATGGAATGCCCAAGTGATACCTTATAACTTAGTTTTCTTCTTGTTTATCTACTTATTTATATACATTCTCATGTAATTTTATGTAAATGTGAATATATATACTAACCAACATGATTATTTCTTATTTTTGTAGGTATAAAATGAATTTGAGGAACTAATCCATGAGTTGGTGAAGTGGAGGCATGGAATCGGAAGTAAAATGCGAACGTCGGCAAGGGGGACACGCGAAACAGCCCACCTGTGCATTGGCAACGTGCCATGGCAGGCAGGCTGCATGACCAATAATGTGCCACGGCCCCTAACACGCTGCCAATGCGGCAGGGGGCTGCTTGGCTACTGTTTTGTGTTTCCAGTGTGCATGCGCGATGCCTCCGTGTCATGGAGGTAAATTGGTGCATTCACCTATGTGCCACGGAGCTATTTCATGTCGGGCCTAATTTTGTATATTTCTCATTTACTATAAATAGGTCCCTTAGCTCCTAAAATCATTTTGTCACGTAATATTTCTGAAAAACTACCAAGGAGTGAAGGGAGAAGTGGGAGAACTCACCTAGGGTTCTTAAATTTCATCTTCTCTTCTACCAATTGTTGTAAGTATGTTACTTTAATTATGTTTTCTTGTAATTATACGAACTTGAGTGGCTAGAACCCTTCCTCTAGGGTTGAAGCCACAAGGTATGATTGTGACTATGTGAATTTGTTTTTGTTTTAAGTTATTAACTATTGTTTTGTCTTACGTTCTTAATTGTGGTTGTTTTTATGATTGTTCACCATGAAAACACACACGTTACACCTAGATAAAAGCTTGAGAAAGTAAACCTAGGCAAGAATAAAGAATGTAGGGAGCAAGTTTATATCTTATGATTTAATTCGCGGTTAGGATAAGAAATTATACCTACTTTGCCTTGCTTGGTTACTAAAATGGGATGAGCTAGACACCAACTTAGAATTATCACATCACCACCCGTAGAAGTAGTTGTGAAGCTAAGTTCGGTTAAATGATTAGAGGTACGAAAGTCCCTAATCAAGAGCACAAACCCCGTAAACCACATTCCCATAATTGAATTGCCCATGAACTAGAATGTCACATCCCCGCTCAACGATATAGTTGTGAAGCTAGTTTCGTGTTTAGAGGCTCGAAAGACCATGAACATGCAATTGTAATTATGTTAGACGATAATTGATAATTCCATACTTAAACCATTGTTTGGAGCATTTCGCAACTACACACAAGTGCACATGGTCGAACAAGTAGTAAAATGGCTAAAGTATGCCAAGTATCGATCCCACAGGGACTGAACCAAGGTAATAATCGAATTAAGTGTTAATGAATTGTAACTCTAAAAATGCAGACAACAATTTAAAGAAGATTTTGAGAGTTGGTTTCCAAATTTATACTAATCTGAAACAAAATGATAAAATGAGTCTAAACTATAGCAATGAGCAAGCTGAGGCGAAAACAAACATGCAGGGAAGTAATTTATCGATACAATTCAGTTAATCTTTCCTTCGCTTGCTAGTCAAGAATTATTGCCTATGGAGAGAAACTTTCGTATTCTACCCAACTTAAGAATCATGAACCATCAACTTACATTTCTGTGATAAAAGAATTTCATGTTCTGGCCATATGAAACCGATTCCTTAATTGACTAATACGACTTTCAGATATATTTCTATTATGAAGATAAATCAATTCTCAATTTTCCCAAACTAAGAAGAGATCATATCCTACCAATTCACAACTTTCCAATTTCTTTCCTTTTCAAGATAAAACTGGATTTTTTAGATATACATTAACATTGGTCAGACATTAATGTAGTAAGAACAAGAATTGATAGAACAACCATGGAAGAAAAGATGAAAAACCAAAATGATCAACAATTACATTCCACTACAAATGTTCTTAACCTCAGTAAGAAGTGAATTTAGCCACTCATTTGTGGATTAAACATCATCAAATGAGTTAAATCATACAAACAATTGAAATAAAGGAGAAAGAGTTAGAGAAGAACCCTAAGAATTTCGTCTCCTTAACTGCCTGTAACCCACGTCCTTGCTCAACTAAGTCAGCATAATTAAAAATAAACCTAAGTGTGCTATTTATACTAGTGGGAATTTTTCCCGGAATAACAAGCAACATGTCACGGAGTGCATTGCGGAGCACTGCCTCCATGACACGGTGCAAACGCGGACCCTCACTGGAAATTTATGTTCCAGGTAAATATAGGCAACGTGCCACGACATGTAACGCGGGGCTTGGCCAATGTGCCACGACTACGTCGCGAACCTTCACTGGAAATTTGCCAAAATAAATATTCCGAGGCAAACTGCCTCCGCGATGGCAGCGTGACACGGCTCCATCGCGGAGCCCCTATATTTGCTGCTTTTCCTTGACCTTTTCCACTGCTCGCTTCCGAGTCCATTCCCAATTTTCACCAACATGCAACTTAGCTTCCAAAAATTACATTTTTCGTGCAAAACAACACTAATCATGTTGGTTAGTATAAATTCACATTTTAACTACAAATCACATGAGAATGTACAATTAACGATAGATAAACAAGACGAAATAGAGCATTTGAGCATCACTTGGGAATATAATTCTACCCAAGATCACTTACCCCACACCTAAAGCCTTGTTCGTCCTCGAACAATACTCTCACATCTCATGCAATTGACATCCACGTATAGCTACTTTGGCTCGCCAATTCAAGCTACGGTTATACCGATTATTTACTACAGCAAATCATCAAAAAAACATGCATAGTATCATCACTACAATGACATTCACCACATTAAGACCTCCTAGACTCAAGAATCGACTCTCAATCTCGGCAAACTCATGCAAATCAACTGATCAAGACATCCAACACGAAATTCAATCTCTCGTCAAGCATGTGCCCTCACAACACAAGAGAATTTCCCCTTTTTCAATCATATGATTTCCAAAGCATTACATGTAGGGGCATATGACCACGATTTCTCTCTCTCTCAAAGAATTCGCATGCATCATGTCATGAACCATAGGCTTGCCTCTAGTGTATTACTCCACTAATATAAGGAAGCGTGATGTAAGATCACGTAGGACTTAACGGGTTGTAATGTAAGCAAAGGAACTAGTAAATACTGGGCTAACCAATAATATCATCTAGCCTCCTTAAGCGCTTTTCAATACATCCCACCAACATTATGGGCATTGTTTCTTCCTTCATCCTCCCATTCTTGACTTTTTTTTTTGGTCCCATTTCTTTAAGCACACTCGATTTAATAACAAAGATTAGTTATACATCTTCATTTTATTTAAATTCGGCAAGTGCACCCTTGACCTTTTCTTTACTTTCACCACTTCCGCTTTTCCTTTCTCTTCACACTTTTCACTCCTTGACACTGTGGGAAAATTATTTTTCTTGAGCGCTTAAGTGTTTTGGATCAAATTCACAGATAATGAAAAGAAGGGATTAATCTCAGTTTCTACCTCTTCAACGAAAGAAAAAATAGGCTAAAGGATCAATGGGGCTAACTAGGATGTACATTCAAGGTAGGTATGATAATGGAAAAAATTTCGGTTAAATCAAAGAAATGCCGACATCCTTTCCTACACTTCACATCCTTTATTTCGTTTCGTACACACACCAGGCAAGTTCTAGTCACATCACAATAGCATGGAAGAATCAAAACCTCACCTCACACTCATTGCACATGCTCAACTCAAGACTTATTCACAGACTCTTCAATCAGCTAATTACAAGAATTCAATATTAAGCCTCAATCACACCGAATCAAACTCTATGGCCTAGGTGTCTCAACATGTTTACACATTTGCATGCTTTCATATGAATCATCTTTGCATCTCAATATCATGTACAACACGCAACAAGAATTTCGAACCATGAAGCAATGACACGTTTGGGAAATAAACAAAAGAAAGAAAATAAAAGAAAAGAACAAAACTACTCCTATCGACTACATTTCCCTTAAGACGGTCATCATCCATACATCATAGGAAATGGTCACTATTTACGACTTCGGTTCAATGGGACTATTCTCGGTAAAAGCACTGAAAACAAAGGCCGAGAAACTTAATCATAAAAAATTCAAATTGTTTTTTTATAAATATCAATAATTTCGATAGAAAACAAAAAATATTTACACAACCTGCTAACAATAACTCAACACAGCACACAACAACTTAACATTCATTACAACACCGAATTACAATACAAAACATACGCACAACATCACAGGGTCACATTTTTTTTCACAACAGGCACCACAACAAGACATGAACATAAACAACAACAAAACAACTGGCACCTAACTACTCCCACCCCACACATAAACCGAACACTGTCCCCAGTGTTCACAAAATTCAACATAGCACAAAAGTAGGTGGTGACACTCCCTGATCAATCGAAGTATTCAACTTCTTCCTCAGGTGCCGTTGCCTCGTCTCCCATATATTAATCGCCCCCGCTGTCCTCATCTGACTCATCATCTAAGTCATCGCAGCATGTCTCCTCATTAGTGGGGACATCATCATCAACAAGCTCCACAAAAGCTGGCCCCACTAGGCATAGAGCCCGGGTATTTTCGCCGAAGGGGTAATCTAGCTCGAGCTGCCATTGCTCATCTTCTATTGCTGGCCTCCCGCCTATGCGCAACTGCAACATCTGCATCCCGTACATGAGGGCCATATATTGATCATCACGAGCATGTCACTCGGCTAGTGTGAGAACTGGCCCGTGAGTGGTGTCGGGTGCCTTGGTTTTGGTGACGTCCAAGGCACGCCTATCCATTTGCGGGATGTAGTCTAGGTCCTCCTCCTAGATGTCGTGGCCCCTCAGGAACGTGGTCAGCAAACCACCAAACCCGTACTTGTGCCCTTGATGCAAACGGGCTCTCTTCATGGCGAAGATGATCACCGCCCCAACATTAATCTCCAGCCCTTTCATCAGGGCATAAACCAAGCATACACGATCCCGGGTGACATCTGTCATGTGCACCCCCGGGATCAGGCAGGAACACACAATTTTAAGCCACATCCTGGCTTCCCTGTTCATTTGAGAGTAAGGCAGTGTCTGATGGTAGCCCCTCTCCTTGTACCTTCTCTACCGTGCTATCGAATGGGCTCCACACAGAGTGCGTCTGATATCCGCATAGGGTGGAGTTATGTTCAGCTGTCGGAGTACATGGGCGTCTGTGTCCCGAGCCCCCAATATGGCATTCAGGTGATGGGGCTCAAAGGTGACAACCTGCCCCCTTATCTTGACGGTGTGATGCGGAGTGTTGGGTTCCAGTTTGCGTAGAACTCCTGAATCAAGTGGAGATTGCACTCCTTGGGCTCTTTGAAGATGAAGTTTAGCTCGGTAGTGTCAATCTGGTGTACTATTCTGGGGAATTCCTGTGCAAGTGGCTCCCTTGCAATGTGCTCCTCAGGGAAGTATTTGGTCTCATTTTGTTTTGCATACCATTTCTTCCCTTCATCCATCACCCATCGGGTTCCGTATTGACGGCGTTGGCCGCACGGAACCGCTGGTGCTGCTGGAACTGCTGTTCCCAGTCTAATCCTTTTTCTCCCGGTGCCTGATGTAGATGCGCCCTTTCCTTTGTCTTGCCTGCTTGACATCATTCCTATTAAATCAAACAGACAGACCCAATGTTATTCAAGTCAAAAATTAACTTCGACTAAGGTTGGGTTGAGTTAGGCCACCCCACACTTAGTCTTCAGCCACAATGAAAACAATTCGGCAAGACAATCATTCTTTTCCAATTTTTATCAATCAACATGCCTCGTGCATTCGGATAAGTCGATGGAATAATTACTAAGTACTACTCAGACTTCGTACAACTAATCACCATATCACCATCGAGTCCATTACATCACATAGCACTTAGCCAAAATTTTTCTCAACAACAACAACCTATGCAATTCACCAATTTTAATTTCCCGAAAATTCCCTTGTTTATTTAGCATATTCATCTATATTCACACACAATACACCTCACCCAACATGCAGAACCCAATTATTTTCACATTTTCAACCAAATTTCGTTTCTTCCTATTCACATACCAACCCTAGCTACTAATTTCGCACAAATTCAATCAAACATGTATTTATCGAGTTCATATAATCACAACGATACTACGAACATCAATCAATAATAACTTAAATGAATTCAAGCTCAATTTACACTTAGGGCAAGCTTTACTCACCTCACATGCTCAAAAATTGAAAATTTAGGTACAAATTGAGGTTAAGTTCCAGAACATACCATAAATTCGATGATATCAAAGAAAAGTTGAAGAAAATTTGCTCCTAGGTCCGTGTCACGTTGGGGAAGGAGCTATTTTAGGGGTTTTGTCGCGGAGGGGAGTGAGAAATGGGAAAAAAGATGGGTGTTCGGGTTAAAAAGAGGTTTTTTCACCCCGGTCACCCGGTGACCCGGTGTGACCCGACGCTGATAACACCTCAACGTGTCACGGAGGGTAACGCGGAGCACCCCCTCCGTGACATGGAGCCATTGCGCCAGCCTTCTGGAATTTGTAAAAATTCCAGAATTGGCTTCAACGTGTCACAGAGGGTAACGCAGAGGACCTCCTCCGTGACACGGAGCCAAAGCATAGGCTCACTATAATGCCACTTTTTTTAATTTTTCTCACCTCGAGGTTTTTCCTTTGCGATTCTTTGCATTTTTGCCCTCCGTTCCACCTGAAAATCATCTCACAACAAGAAATTGGTTAGAATTCATAGGTTTCAAACGCAACCACAATTTTTGTTTTTATTTTTATTATTTTTTTCTCTTTTTTTGTCTTTTTCTTTCTTTTATCTTTTTACTAATTCTACTCATCTATTACAACAATTTCACGGGTTGCCTCCCGTGCAGCGCCTGGTTTACCATCGTGTCTTGATGTCATTAAAGCTCAATCATCCTCTAGAATGATGGACGTTTTCTCTCGAATAACGTCCTCACCCCAGTAATGCTTACACCGCTGCCCATTAACCAAGAACGTGGCACTTCAATCTTCTTTCCACAACTCCAGTTTTGGGGTGTCCTCAATCGGTGTTTTTCCCACTGGATCTCGCGAATCAACAATCAGAACAATATCTGCTTGATCAAGCACATTGATTGCGTCAAGCTCCTCATATAAGGTCGGAAGCTTCGTGGCCTTGTACACATCAAATACCTCCACCTTGTCATGCGCCCGCATAGTTAGCTGCCCTACAGCTACATCAATCAACGCTTTCCCAGTTGCCAAGAAATGACGTCCCAAAATAAATGGGACTTCCGCATCCAGCTCAAAATCCAGCACAATAAAATCTACCAGGAAGATAAGGGAGCCCACTTGCACTAGCATGTCCTTCACAATGCTATCTGGTCTGGCCAAAGAACGATCCGCTAACTGCAAGATTACCGTAGTTGGTCTAGGACTGCCCAGTCCCAACTTTTGGAATACCGATGTCGGCATCAAGTTAATGCTCGCTCACAAATCGCATAGTCCACGAGCTCGGATACTTTGCCCAATTGTGATTTGAATTCTAAAGCTCCCATGGTCCTTGAGCTTTGTTGGCAACTTGTTCTGTATCCGGGAAGTGCACTCCTCCGTAAGTGCCACCGTAGTGTACTCCGTCAGCCTGCTTTTGTTCGCCACGATGTCCTTGATATACTTTGCATACTTCGGCACTCCCTGCAAAACATCAACAAGAGATAAATTAATGTGTACCTGTTTAAGCACCTCCATGAACTTTTTGAAACAAGCTTCCTCCTTGTGTTTCTTTAATCTTTGAGGGAACGGGGGTGGTGGTCTATCTGGTTCAACTTCCTTCTTCTTCCCCCTCTCATCATCGTGCTCCCTCTCTTTCTCCACTACTCCTGACTGCTGAGGTGGTCTTTCTGGTTCAACCTCCTTGAGTTGTAAACCACTCCTTGTGGTCACTGCATTTACTTGCTTGGGATTCGGGTCATTGTCACTCGGTAGTCCTCCTCTTGTCCTGGTGTTTTAAGCTCCAGCTAGTTGCCCAAACTGGTACTCTAATGCCTTTGTAGCTAACTGATTGTTCTTTACATCTGCTGCCAATTTTACATAGTCAGCCTACAATTGAGCTTTGTTAGCTATCATTGTTTTAAACATTTCCTCAATGCTGGGTGGTGGTGGTGGAGGAGGAGCATTATTGCTTCTGTATTTAGTCTGATAGTTCTGCTGCCCTCCTTGATTTCTCTGCGCACCCTGATTCAAACTCTGCCCTTGATGGCTGTTACTACCCCAGGGGAAATTCGGATGATTCCTCTAATTAGAGTTGTAGTTGTTGCCATACTGTTGGTGATTATTCCTCTGTACATTACCAACAAAGTTCACTAAATCTGAATTTACACCACAACACTCAGTTGAGTGTTCATTACTACCGCATAGTTCACACCAAATCTGCTGCACTACATTAACTGAGGCTTGAGATTGATTCAAGCTCATATTGCTGAAGTGGGCATTGAGTTGATTTTGCAACACAGCTATCTGTGCAGCAATAACTATAAAACCATCCACTTCCAAGACTCCTGCTGCTTTCCTTGTTCCTCCTCTAGAAGAGTCCGCATTCCACTCTGGATTTCCCTGCGAAATACGGTTTAACAAAGTATACAGCTCCTCATATGTCTTTTCTAATGCTTGTCCCCCAGCTGCTGAGTCTAGCAAAATTTTTGTGTGGGGTTCCAAACCCTCTATGAAAGTATGCACCAGCACATCATTGGACTGCTGATGGTGAGGACAATCTCGTAACATGGATTTGAATCTTTCCCAAGCTTGATACAGATTCTCCCCCTCTATTTGTTTAAAACTTAGAATCTGACTTCTAAGTCTTGCTGTTTTCCCGGATGAAAAGAACCGTATCAAAAATTTTCTTGCAAGATTATCCCAAGTGGTGATGGAATTAGGTGGCTCAGCTTTCAACCACCTCTTTGCTTCTCCCAATAGTGAAAATGGGAACAATCTAAGCCTTACGTAATCAGATGATACTCCAGCGGGGATGTAAGTGTCACTTATCTCCAAAAGGTTTTGGAGATGTTGTTGTGGATATTCGTGAGGGAGACCTGTGAATTGCCCGCTGGTGTGCAGCAATTGCACCATATTCTGTTCCAGCTGAAACCTCCCTCCTGGCTCAGGTTTGCGAATGCTTGATGTAACATTGTTAGCATGTGGGATTGCCACTTCACGAACCGGCCTAGCTGCCATTTCCTCAGGCACTAATACTGCCCTTACAAGTGGTGGATTCTGTTGTTGCTCCAGGATTGTTTGTCTAAGCAACTGCAGCTTCTTCTCTAGAGCTTCTCTTCTTTGATGATGAAATTGTCTTTCCGGCTCTAAGTATGAATCCACCAGCCCCTTGTCTCTTGCCAGTGTTCAACAGAATTCAGTATCTGCAAAGTACAGGCTAAGATCAAGTTGTCAGCACTAATAAGAAATCGTAAACTAACACTTAAGAAAATAATTTTACCAATTGCCAGTCCTTGGCAACGGCACCAAAAACTTATTCGGAGCGTTTCGCAACTACAAGCAAGTGCACATGGTCGAACAAGTAGTAAAATGGCTAAAGTAAGCGAAGTATCAATCCAACAGGGACTGAACCAAGGTAATAATCGAATTAAGTGTTAATGAACTCTAACTCTAAAAATGCAGACAACAATTTAAAGAAGATTTTGAGAGTTTGTTTCCTAATTGATACTAATCTAAAACAAAATGATAAAATGAGTCTGAACTATAGTAATGAGCAAGCTGAGGCCAAAACAAACATGCAGGGAAGTAATTTATCGATACAATTCGGTTAATCTTTCCTTCGGTTGCTAGTCAAGAATTATTGCCTATGGAGAGAAACTTTCGTATTCTACCCAACTTAAGAATCATGAACCTTCAACCTACATTTCTGTGATAAAATAATTTCATGTTCTATCCATACGAAATCGATTCCTTAATTGACTAATACGACTTTCAGATATATTTCTATTCTGAAGGTAAATCAATTCTCAATTTTCCCAAACTAAAAAGAGATCATATCCTATCAATTCAAAACTTTCCAATTTCTTTCCTTTTCAAGATAAAACTGGATTTTTTAGATATACATTAACATTGGTCAGACATTAATGCAGTAAGAACAAGAATTGATAGAACAACCATGGAAGAAAAGATGAAAAACCAAAATGATCAACAATTACATTCCACTACAAATGTTTTTAACCTTAGCAAGAAGTGAATTTAGCCACTCATTTGTGGATTAAACATCATCAAATGAGTATAAATCATACAAACAATTGAAATAAAGGAGAAAGAGTTAGAGAAGAACCCTATGAATTTCATCCCCTCAACTGCCTGTAACCTACGTCCTTGCTCAACTAAGTCAGCATAATTAAAAAGAAACCTAAGTGTGCTATTTATAGTTTGGGAATTTATTCTGGAATAACAAGCAACGTGTCACGGAGTGCATCGCGGAGCAGTGCCTCCGTGATACGGTGCAAACGCGGACCCTCACTGGAAATTTGTTTTCCAGGTAAATATCTGCAACATGCCACGGCATGTAACGCGGGGCTTGGCCAACGTGCCACGGCTCCGTCGCGAACCTTCACCGTAAATTTGCCAAAATAAATCATCTGAGGCAGACTGCCTCCGCGATGGCAGCGTGACACGGCTCCATCGCGGAGCTCCTATATGTGCTGTTTTTCCTTGACCTTTTCCACTGCTCGCTTCCGATTCCATTCCCGATTTTCACCAACGTGCAACTTAGCTTCCTAAAATTACATTTTTCCTGCAAAACAACACTAATCATGTTGGTTAGTATAAATTCACATTTTAACTATAAATTACATGAGAATGTACAATTAACGATAGATAAACAACACGAAATAGAGCATTTGAGCATCACTTGGGCATATAATTCTGCCCAAGATCAACCATTACAAAGTGTAGTATCACATGATTATCTGGCCTTAGCTCTACTTGCTCCTTGAATTACTTCAAAGTATTTCTGTGACCACCCCTAGACTTAATTAACTTTTTCGAAAAAGTCTATATCAACACTTGCGAAAGTAAATATCACACTTGAACTTTATAATTACCTGGTCCAGTCCCTGTGGGATCGACATCTTGCTCTTAAAAAGGGCCACTATATTACTTGTAAGACCACGTACACTTTCGTGTGCGTTTGGGCACAGTCATCAACAAGTTTTTGGCGTCGTTGCCAGGGAGTCTCAACAAGTTTTTGGTGCCATTGTCGGGGAGTCTCAATAAGTTTTTGGCGCCGTTGCAGGGGACTCGACGAAGTTTAGTAAATTTTTTTGTTTTTGTGTGATTTTTAATTTTCTTAAGTTTTGAGAAACTTGGTCTTAGTCTGACTTATTGCAAGTGACAGGTTGTCTTGCCGAGCTGGCTAGGAATAGGGAGCTTGTGGAATCGTTGCTTGAACCAGAACGTCAAATTCATTTGCGAAGGAGAGAAACTCTTGAGAAAAATTGGAAAAGACTTCAAGAAAACGTGCAACAACAACCACCTGAGACCAGTTCACGAAGTGGCAATCCCACAAGCGATGAATGTGAACTCTAGTATCCGTAAACTGGAACTTGGAGGGAACTTTGAATTGAAACAGAGTGCAACTGTTACATTCTAGTGGTCAATTCACTGGGATGGTACATGAGGACCCGCAGAAGCACTTACAGAACTTTTTAGAGATTAGTGACACTTTCGTCCCCACCGGAGTGTGTCCACAGACTATGTCCGACATACCCTCTTCCATTTTCATTGTTGGGAGAGGCAAAAAGGTGGTTGAAAGCTGAGCCACCAAACTCCATAACTTCCTGGGATGATTTGGCGAAGAAGTTCTTGATCAAATTATTTCCTTCAGGCAAAACTGCAAAATTGAGAAGTGAAATACTAAGTTTCAAGCAGAGGCCTGATGAGAACTTATATTTTGCTTGGGAGTGATTCAAGTCATTACTGAGAGACTGTCCCGATCACCAGCAATCCAATCACGTGCTGACCCATACCTTTGTAGAAAGTCTAGAACCACACACAAAAATTTTGCTAGACTCTGCATCGGGTGGGCAAGCCTAGAGAAGACTTATGATGAGTTGTACACATTGTTGAATAGAATTGCACAGGGAAATCCAGAGTGGCATAGCGAGTCATCGAGAGGGGCAGGAAAAAGAGAAGGGCAGATAGAGGTAGATGGTATGAATGCCTTGGCGGAAAGTTAGCTTCATTCCAGCATAAGATTATGACTCAGTTCAATAAACTGAGTATGAACCAACAACAGGGCTAGGTTAATGTAGTTCAGCAAGCTCCGAGTTGGTGTGAAATTTATGGGAATAATGGGCACAATGCAGAATCTTGTGGAGCCAATCCGAAATTAGTCAATTTTATTGGGAATGTACAGAGGAACACTCAGAATTTTGGAAACAACTATAACAAAAATTGGCAGAGCCACCCGAATTGTTCTTTGGTGGAAATCAAAAGCAAAGTTATCAGCAACCTCAACAACAACAGTATCAGCAGAAAAGGCAGAATGATGGCCAGTTGAGTAGCAACATTAAGGAAACGTTGCAGAAAATCATGGAGACCCAGACTCAATTAGCAGAAAATCAGGCAAGGATGGCATTAGACTTGAAGAATTAGCAATTGGCAACCCGCAATCTAGAAAAGTAGATGGGTCAGATAGCAGCTGCTCAAAACATGAGACCGCAAGGAGGACTACCAAGTGACACAGACCCTAACCCCGTCAGGTCAACTACATCAATCTGAGGAGCGGACAACAATTAGCTGATGCAGTGCCAAAAGAGAAAAGAAATGAGGTGCAGTCGGAGTTGGTTAGGAAAAGACCATCCACTGCAAGGGAGAGAATCACAGTGTTGTCCAACAAAATGCACAATCTTCATTGCAACCAGCACAAAGACCACCACCACCATTTCCTCTGGGATTTAGAAAGAGCGAGGAGGAGGAATCCTTTATAAAGTTCTTTGAGATTTTCAAAGAACTTCACATAAATTTTACTTTTGCTTGATGTTTTGCAAGGAATGCCCAAGTATGCCAAATACTTCAAGGATGTGATGGCCAATAAAGTCAGATCGGTGGATGTCCAGACAGTAGCACTGACGGAGGAGTGCAGTCACATGGTGTTCAACAAGATTCCTAAAAAGCTCAAAGACCCAGGGAGTTTTACCCTCCCCATTAAAATTGGTAAAGCTGAAGTACTACGAGCCCTATGTGATTTAGGGGCAGCAGTGAATCTAATACCCCTATCTTTATTTAACACCTTGGGGTTGGGGCAACTGCGACCAACTAGATTGATGCTGCAGCTGGCGGATAAGTCACGAGTGGCACCGGATGGAATCATAGAGGACCTTCTCATCAAAGTGGGTAAGTTTATTATACCTGCTGATTTTATTATCTTAGACTTTCATGTTGATGACCAGGTACCCTTAATCTTGGGATGGCCATTCTTGGCCACCGGAGGAGCGGTAATTGACTTATGAGCATGGACCCTAAAAATGAGGGTCGAGGATGAAGAAGAACTCTTCCGGGTATACCAAGAGATTAACCCACCCACACACTACAGAAACCTTTGTAAGGTTATTGTGTTGTCGGAGGATAAGTGTGGGGTGGTATATTCCACAGGTCCATGGCCAAAGGTAATGATAAGTGTTCAGGCCGAGTCTGATAAAGGGCTTCAGTTTAATAAGAAGTTGGAGGAAGAGAGGAACAAAGTGGAGGCTCTTTCCTTTAAAAATCAAAAGAAAAGAAGATGGTTCTCAAAAGGGAACCCAACTATGAGAATGTCCTGAAAAGGATTGTCCACATCGTGCCGTGACGTAAAATAAGGCACTGCTTGGGAGACAAACCAAGGGTACCACAGGTACAATTTGTGATTTTTGTTTATGTGATTTTGGTTAATTTCAACTTGTGTTGTTTTTGGTGGAAAGTTAGGCCCAGATGGAGGGGAAGTTTGACTACCCGTGGAGGAGGAAGCTAAAAAGCATGGAAGAGGAAAAGTGTGGGGTTGAATTCCCACTTGTGCAAAAATGAAGAAAAATATGTTGTTAGCTAGGCATAGAGGCCCAGGGAGTATTTCTCACCCTTTGGAATTTTAATTAGATTCTTTGGGGACATAGCATGATTCAAGTGTGGGGTGAGGGAAATTTAAAAAAAATTGTGCTTAATGATTTTGGTGAGTGATACATATTGGAAAAGTTTTTGAGTTGAGCATGACTTCATCACCCGTTGGTTTTTCTTTCGGTTCTTTTCCGACGAGGGGTCTTTGAACGGAAGAATAAAAATTTTCTTTGTCTATATATAATGTTTTTAGTGATAGTTAGAGACTATTTTCGACGATGGATGGATGACGACCGTCTAGTGGAAAATTAGTTAATAGGTTTTGGTTTTTCAACCCGTAGCTAATTGATGGCTTGATTCTCTTGTTATGTGCTATACATGATTGCATGATATAAGTGTGGTTAGTGTTGAAGCATGTAAGAGGTGTATAACTTTGTTTGAGACACTTAGGCTCTTGAATTCGACTCAATGTGATTGAAGCTTAATTTTGAATTCTTGTGATTAGCTGAGTAAGAGTCTGCTGAATATGTCTTGAATTGAGCATGTGCTGTGAATGAAAGGTTTTCGAATATTCCATGCTATTGTGGAATGTCTAGAACTTTCCTGGTGTGTATATAAAACGAAATGAAGGATGTGGACTGTAGGAGATAATTTAGGCATTTCTTTGAATGAACCTAATTGTTATCCCTCACTTTACCTACCTTGAATGTTAAATCCTACTGAGCCCCATTGAGCCTTAAGCCTATTCTTTGATAGCTACAACATAAGCTTAATCCTTTTTATTTCATTAGCCTTGAATTTGATCCAAAACTCCTAAGCGCTTAAGGGAAAAATCCAAAAGAGTGAAGGAGTGAGAAGCATGAAAAAGAAGGAAAAGTAGCAGTTGTAAAAGTTGAGAAAGGTCAAGGGTGCACTTGTTTGAAAATGCCTGAGTATTGGTTGGGAGTAAGAAATAAATGAATGAAAAATTTGCTTAAGTACCCCTTAATAATAAGCTGAGTGTGCTTAAAGAAATGGAAACAAGAAGAGAAAATTCAAGAGTGAAAAGAATGAGGAGGAAGTAAGAAAAAAGATGTCCTTAATGAAGGTTGAAGTTATTAGAAGCGCTTGGAGAAGATAGCCACTGTTATTATCCATAATATTACCTACCCGTCCCTTAGCTTACATTACAACCCATTAAGTCCTACTTGATCTTACGTTCATACATCCTTAAATTAGTGGAGTAAAACACTAAGGGCAACCTTATGGGTCACTACATGATGCATGTGAATTCCTTGAGAGAGAGAGCGTAATTCTATTCATATACCCATACATGTTGTGATTTGAAAATTTGTGAGTAAAAATGGGTAACTCTCTTTTTGTGAGGGCACATGTTTAATGAGAGATAACATTCATGTCAGATTTCCTGATCGGTTGATTTGCATGAGTTTGCTAAGATTGAGAATCGATTCTTGGGGTTAGGAAGTCATAACATAGTTGTATATCATTTCAATGATTAAATCGTGCATGCTCTATTTTTAACTTGCTATCTCAAACAATCATTGTAGTCGTAGCATGAATTGTCTTGCTAAATTAGTTATGTGTGAGTCTTCATTTACATGAGATGTAAAAGGGTTGTTCGAGGACGAACAAGGCTTTAAGTGTGGGGTGGTTGATCTTGGGCAAAATGGCATGCCCAAGTGATACTTTATAACTTAGTTTCTGTCTTGTTTATCTTCTTAGTTATGTACATTCTCATGTAATTTCATATAAATGTGAATATATATACTAACCAACATGATTAGTTCTTGTTTTTGTAGGTTTAAAATGAATTTGAGGAACTAATCCATGAGTTGGTGAAGTGGAGGCATGGAATTGTAAGTAAAACGCGAACGTCGGCAAGGGGGAAACGGGAAACAGCCCACCTGTACATTGGCAACGTGCCACGGCGGCAGGCTGCATGACCAATAACGTGCCACGGCCCATAGAACGCTTCACAAGCAGCTTGACACGCTGCCAACGCGGCAGGGGGCTGCTTGGCGACTGTTTTGTGTTTCCAGTGTGCATGCGCGATGCCTCCATGTCAAGAAGGTAAATTGGCGCGTTCACCTCCGTACCACGAAGCTATTTCATGCTGAGCATAATTTTGTATATTTCTCATTTACTATAAATAGGTCCCTTAGCTCCTAAAATCATTTTGTCACGTAATATTTTTGAAAAACTACCAAGAGTGAAGGGAGAAGTGGGAGAACTCACCTAGGGTTCTTAAATTTCATCTTCTCTTCTACCAATTCTTCTAAGTATGTTACTTTAATTATGCTTTCTTGTAATTATACGAACTTGAGTGGCTAGAACACTTCCTCTAGGGTTGAAGCCATAAGGTATGATTGTGACTATGTGAATTTGTTTTGGTTTTAAGTTATTAATTGTTGTTTTGTATTACGTTCTTAATTATGGTTATTTTTATGATTGATCACCATGAAAACACACACGTTAGACCTAGGTAAAAGCTTGAGAAAGTAAACCTAGGTAAGAACAAAGAATGTAGGGAGCAAGTTTGTATCTTACGATATAATTCGTGGTTAGGATAAGAAAATATACCTAATTTGCCTTTTTTGGTTACTAAAACGGGATGAGCTAGACACCAACTTAGAATTATCACATCACCACTCGTAGAAGTAGTTGTGAAGCTAAGTTTGGTTAAATGATTAGAGGTACGAAAGTCCCTAATCAAGAGCATAAACCCCCCAAAGCACATTCCCATAATTGAATTGCCCACGAACTAGAATGTCACATCTCCGCTCAACGATGTAGTTGTGAGGCTAGTTTGTCGTGTTTAGAGGCTCGAAAGACCATGAACATGAAATTGTAATTATGTGAGACGATAATTGATAATTCCATACTTTAACCATTACAAAGCCTAGTATCGCATGATTATATGGCCTTAGCTCTAGTTGCTCCTTGAATTACTTCAGAGTATTTCTGTGACCTCCCCTGGACATAATTAAACTTTATCGAAAAAGTCTATATCAACACTTGCGAAAGTAAATATCACACTTGAACTTTATAGTTAGCTGAATTGGTCCAGTCCCTGTGGGTTCGACATCCGGCTATTAAAAAGGGCCTCTATATTACTTGTAAGACTACGTACACTTGCATGTGCGCTTGGGTGCAGTCGTCAACAACCATAACTCGTGGTGTGCCCAATGACTCATGGTGACCATGTCGTGATGAACACTACCAAAATTCCATATTCACGCTGATTTTTTACCATGATCACCCTAACGACTGATTTCCCTAACTACGAGTCGTGGCTTGTCTCGTGTCAACCCCCAAACCAAAAAATCTTGGCCAACTTCCTTCCACCTTACGAGTCACTTATTGACTCGTGGGGTACTTCACAGGTCTCTGGATGACTCGTCTTGTAACCTGATGTAGAAATTCTTGTTTTCTCTGTTTTAACCCTTGGGTCTGGTCTTAGAGCTTTTAGGGTATTACATTATCTCCCCCTTGGGAACATTCGTCCTCGAATTTGGATAAACATACTGAAAAGCTAGAGAAGCAACTGTCATACCAAATACTAAAAATTTAAAGCTTAAAACTGATGGAGTGACTGACTCCGAACTGAAATACATGGCTGAACTGAATTCATGAATCTTACACACATACATTGAAATGAAAGGAACCGGTACACATGAAACTAAGGGAGAAATTGATACCTCAAGCTGAAATTGAGCCAGAAGGGACTAGATGCAACTATTTAGCCATCATATCTTCCTTGGCTTCTCATGTAGCTATCTCAACATGGTGGGTCCTCCACAAAATCCGTACTGAAGCTACTTCATTTTTATTAGCTTTCAAACCTGACGATCAATCTTTTCAACCAGAACCTCTTCATAGCTAAGGCTATCCTTCATGCCTATGCTCTCCACTAGGACACCAAAGCTGGATCATCCATGCACTTCTTTAAAAGTGACACATGGCAAACTTGATGCATTGAGGTCCATTCTGAGGGCAACTCCAACTCATAGGAGAGCTTTCCAACTCGTCTCAAAATACGGTATGGGCCAACATAATGGGGACAAAGTTTCCCCTTCTTTTCAAACCTCATCACTACCTTCATGGGAGAAACCTTCAAAACCACCCAATTATCAACTTCAAACTCAAGCTCTCTCTTCCTCACATTCGCATAGGACTTTTGGCGACTCTGAGCTGTTATCAACCTTTCCTTTATAAGCTTTACCTTATCCATAGCCTCATGAACTAATTCTGGTCCTATCAACGTAGTTTCACTAACTTCAAACCAGCCAATAGTTGATCTACATCTCCACCGATAAAGGGCCTCAAACGGAGCCATCTTAATGCTGGAATGGTAGCCGTTGTTATATGAAAACTCAATGAGAGATAAATGATCATCCCAACTACCCTTTAAATCAATCACACACGCTCTCAAAATGTCCTCAAAAGTCTAAATGGTTCATTCAGCCCGGCCATTCGTCTGCGGGTGAAAAGTTGTGTTAAGCTTGACTTCAATACCAAGTACCTTCTGAAATAATCTCCAAAACTGGGAGGTAAACATACTACCTCTATCTGATATGATGGAATAGGTCACTCCATGAAACCGAAATAGTTCCCAAATATACTACTTAGCATAACCCTCCACTGAGTCGGTAGTTTTGATTGTTTGAAAATGAGCTACTTTAGTCAACTTGTCTACGACAACCCAAATAGAATCACACTGTCGACAAGTATGAGTCAATCCTGTAATGAAGTTTACATTGATTTCCTCCCACTTCCAAGTAGGTATACTAATGACTTGAATCATACCTTCGGGTCTTTGATGCTCAACCTTCACTTGTTGACAATTCGAACACTTAGCCACAAACTCTGCTATATCCTTCATCATGCCATTCCACCAATAAACATCCCAGTGGTCTCGGTACATCATGATGGCACTTGGATGTATAGAATATCTAGAACCATGGGCCTCTTGCAATATCCGCTACCTCATGTAATCGACACCTAAAACACACAAATGACCCTGATATTGTAGTACACCATCTGCCCCGTGGGAGAAAACCTCCACCTTCTGATTCTGATCCGCCTTCTTCAGCTTTACAAAAATAAGATCCTCGTCTTGCTTAGCCTTGACTTCGATCACGAAGGAAGATTCTGATCCATTATGAACAATGACACCACCATCCGCCGAGTCAACAAGATGAACTCCTAGTCATGCAAGTCGATGCACATCCTCCACTAACTCTTTCCTCTCCTCATCTACATGGGTCACACGCTCCATAGAAAGCTTTCTAAGAGTGTCTACCACCACATTAGCCTTGCCCGAAAGATAAAGGACGCTCATGTAGTAATCCTTCAAAAGCTCTAACAACCTCCTTTGACATAGATTTATATCCTTCTGGATGAATACTGAAGGCTATTTTGATCCGTAAACACATCCACATGGACCCAGATATTGTCTCTAAATATTTAAGGAAAATATTTCTACCGCCAACTCGAGGATGTGAGTTGGATAGTTCTTCTCGAACTTTCAGCTTCCTTGAAGCATAAATTATATCCTTACCGTGCTGCATTAGTACACAACCAAGGCCAATCCTTGTGGAATCACAATATACCACAAACCCATCGGTACCCTCAGGTAGGGTCAACACTGGTGCTGAGGTGAGTCGAGTCTTCAACTCTTGGAAGCTCTTCTCATAGGCCTCCAGCCATTGAAACTTCACTTTCTTTTGGGTCAACTTAGTCAATGGTGCTGCAATGGATGAAAACCCTTCAAGAAACCTTTGGTAGTAACTGGTAAACCCAAAATACAGCTACTAAAGGACTAACTGGTCTAGGCCAATTCCTCACCGCTTCTATCTTCTGAGCATCCACCTACACACCCTCACTTGACACCACATTACCCAAAAATGCAACCGAGTTTAACCAAAACTTACACTTGCTGAATTTAGCATATAGCTAGCGATTCGTAAGAGTTTGTAGCACCACCCTCAAAGGAGCAACATGTTGCTCTTCGCTCTGAGAGTATATGAGAATGTCATTTATGAACACGATCATGAACATGTCCAAATACGGATTGAACACCCTATTCATCAAATCCATAAAAGTTGCAGGAGCATTCATTAGTCAAAAAGACATAATTACAAGCTCATAGTGACCACAACGAGTCCTGAAGGCTGTCTTCGAAATGTCACTCTCCCTAACCCTGAGCTGATGATACCCGGATCTTAGGTCTAGCTTTGAGAAACACTTGGCACCTTGAAGTTGGTCTAACAAGTCGTCAATTTTGGGGAGGGGATACCTGTTCTTGACTACAGATTTTTTTAATTGCAGATAGTCAATGCACATCCGAAGGGAGCATCCTTCTTTCGGACAAAGAGGACTAGCACACCCCACGGGAATTTGCTAGGTCTGATGAAACCCCTGCCTAAGAGATCCTCCAACTTCTCCTTCAAATCCTTTAGCTCAGCTGGAGCCATTATGTAAGGAGGAATAGATATAGGTTGCATATTGGGAAGAAGATCAATACCAAAATCTATCTGAAGCTTGGGAGGAATTCTCGATAAATCGTCTGGAAACACATCTAGATATTCACACACTACGAAAACTAAATTGATAGTCGAGGTTTCGGCTATAGCATCCTGAACCCTAACTAGGTGGTACACCAACCTTTAGAAATCATCCTTCTATCCTTAAGATAGGAAATAAAATGATCTACAGGCACAACTGAACTACCCTTCCATTCTAGGACAGGATCAACTAGAAACTGAAACTCTATCGCATGGGTTCTACAATTTAATAAGGAATAAAATGCATGTAGACAATCCATTCCAAAGATAACATCAAAATCTTTCATGAAAAGCTCTACTAAATCTGTTGAGGTGACATTCTGACGGAATATGACGAGGCAATCTCTATATACCCGACGATCTATAACTGAATCACCAACTAGAGTAGAGACTCAGAAGGTTCTTCATAGGAATTTGGGAAGGTTCTTTAGAGAATTTTGGGACTAACTCAGAAACTACTCGCAACGTAGGGCGTCACAAAAGATAATGTAGCCCCTAGGTCTCACAAAGCATATACATTAAGGTGGAATGCTCGTAACATACTAGTGACTACATCTGGAGAGGCCTCCTTCTCCTGACGAGATGCAAGGGCATAAAATCTGTTCTGGCACTGACCGTCACCTACATTGGTGGATACCCCTACTGAGCTAGGCGTGCAGGTGCTGCTGCTGAACTGGTAGTTGGGTCTCGGTCTCTACCATGGCCCTGTCTAGCTGCTTGACAATCTCTAAGCATATATCCGGGCTTCCCACACCCGAAAGAAGCACCGGTACCTATTAAGAACTGACTAGTGTGCCTCCTGCCATACCTATCACGAGCTAGAATATTAGGGCTCCACAAATCTGCTCCCCTAACCTCAAGAGCCTGATGCTCGTCCCCTCTAGTCGCGCCTAGACTAGATTGTACACTCGCTGTTGACGGCACTGGGGCTGATGACCTCTACTGGGACTGCTGTGGTGCTCACCACCAGGCCTCTACTCGTAGAATCCAAAGTTAATAGTCCTAGCCCTCTTGGTCTCTCTCTCAAACTCAATCAGTTGTACCGCCTCTATCTATTGGGCATATGAAACTATCCATGAGAAATTAATGACCTAATGAAGCATCGCGGTCTGGAAATCTTTCACAAAATACTCTGTTATCCCATGAACGAACCGGCTCATTCGAGCCCTCTAATCTGCCACCATCTCTGGTGCATATTTTGTTAGGCGGGTGAACTCTAAGGCATACTATTGGACCATTATGTTATTTTTCTCAAGTTCACAAATTTAGCTGATTTAATCTCTATCATATCTCAGGGAAAGAATCAATCCAAAAACACGATATGAAACTCATCCCAGCTAATAGGACCCACTCCGACTACTCTTCCATCCTTTCGCTATCTAAACCAAATATGTTCAACCCCTTTCAACTGATAAGTGGCTAAGTCTGTGCCCTCTTCCCTTGTCGCCCCAATGATCTGGACGATTTTCTTAATCTCATCGATAAACTCGTGTGGATCTTCATCCACCTTCGATCTGAGAAACTTTGGAGGGTTCATCCAAAGAAAGTCCCTGACTCTTGCCTATGCCGCATTCCATTCGGGGGAACATACGCTTCCATCTATTTGTGGACTTGGCAGTCAATGCCTATGCCAACATCTGGATGGTTGCCCTAAACTCTGCATGGGTAACCTGCTTAGGCACATGATCCTCGGGGGCTAGTGGGGCATGATTGTTCCCATCCCCATTGCCATTCTCATGGCCATTTCCATTTTCGTTTCTTCTTCGATTGACTCATCGAGGAGGCATGATTCTGCAAAGTGTATAGCATGAGTTAGAATGATAGATAGGCATTTCATCACATGACATCAATCATGAAAAAAGGGAAGTTTTCATAAAACGTTTCACAACCTCTTTGTCTTAAGTGTGGCACGCTTTACACCCATAAAAAATACTCTACTTAACAAGGCTTTTAGACACCCTAGAACACTTCAAAACCTAATGCTCTGATGCCAAGTTTGTCACGACCCGAATATATAGTAAGATCAAGATACGGGATAACGAACCCCAAGAGGCTCCAAGTCAACCCATGGCATGAACATGACATCTAAAGCTCAACAAAATAAATGCAGAAAACTAAATGCAAAATAGCAGAAGTCTAAGGATATAATAACATCTGAACATTTGAATACATAACATAGTTTTGAAGTTGATTCATACTATGTCAAGCCTTTACATACTGATGAGTTAACTGGACAAGACCCCAGCTAACTCACTATAGATTGAAACTAAAAATACTAAATATAACTGATAAAAAGGGGGCCCTCATAGGATGAGGACTCACCAACTCTGGCTGGGAGAAGCTAACTTCGAGGGTCTGGCTAATGGGGGGACTGAACCTGAATGTCTGAGCCTGTATCACGAAACAATACAACATAGAGCATGCAGTCAATACGTGGAATGTATGGAGTATGCAAGGTAAGTAAAACCACTAAGTAAGTAAAAATAAGAAATCATGCATATCATAAAACATTTCATCATAAGATTCATAGAGTAGGGCTTGCATGCTAGTATCTAAAAACATGACTTAAATATAACTTAATATTATAGCTGAATCGAATGACCCAAAGGTAAAACTAATTATTCATAAGAAGACTGAACATTGGATCAAACCTGCTAAAAACATAATATCATGACTGATGAACATGCGTAACTAAATCATGAGGAACAATGGGAGACTCTTCATAAAACCGACATTACCATGATAGAGCTTACGTGGTCCCAACTATTGCACTAAAGTGGGAAAAGTCATCCAAAGCCTTGCCAGGGCGAATGGTGCTACCATGATATTGATATCCAGATGAAGGCCTCTTGGGTACAGGGAAAGCTCATAAGGGAGGTCCTAAATAATCTAACATACCTACGTTGGAACGTAGTTCTGAGGCACAGGGTTGACTGAACCCTCAGCCTACTCGGTGCTAGACACTACTCCCAAAAATATGCATATGCTCTCTACCATTTTTCAGTGAAGCTTAGCCATCATCTTGCGACAAAGCTAAATCATAATCATACATGCATGGTGAAAACATATCATGAGGAGCCTTGGTTCAAACCATATGACAAACTGAAAAGTGGGAGTCTATATTTGGGCATAATAATTGTAACACCTTGAAAACTTGAATTGTAATTGAAAATGCTATAAAACATGCCAAGGAATCTGAATTCAACATTAGAAACATGAATAGGATTTACCCGTGATAGATTCTTAGAGAATTTCTACAAGTCTGGTTAAAGCCCCATAGATTCATCAATAAAGAATTCCACGAATTTAGAAAAGGACTTGGGCATGAGAGTGAAGGAATACTCCCATTCATAACCCTACATACCTGGGTACTTCTGATTTCAGAACCTTCTTGAATACCCAAAGGAATTGAAGAAGAATTGATGAATTCTAGATATGATCACCTTAGAACTTCATTACTCTTGCATGCATGTAGAGGGATTGGTTTAGAATGAGTTAAACCCTCTTAAAACACAACTATCTGAGCTTAAAATTACATAGTTTAGGTCTTAAGATCTTAAGAATTACCAAAAAACCCTTAATAAATTTGCAGGAAAATTACACTACTAGTCCCAACTAGGGACTGGAGGACTTGTCACCTGAGGGGACGACTCATCGTCTGCTCCCATCGTCAACACTGGAAAGCACACTCTTCTAGTCACCACGAGGGACACCATGACTCATGGTGTACCCAATGACTCGTGGTGACCAAGTCGTGATGAACACTACCAAAATTCCACATTCATGCTGGCTTTTGACCACGACCAACCTAACAAGTCATTGCCCTGACCATGAGTCGTGGCTTGTCTCATGATCAACCCCTAAACAAAAAAATATTTGCCAGCTTCCTTCCACCTCATGAGTCACTTAACGACTCGTGGGGTACTTCAGAAGTCACTGGATGACTCGTCCAGTGACATGATGTAGAAACTCCTATTTTCTCCATTTCAACCCCCGACTGTGGTTTTAGGGCTTTCAGGGTGTTACAGGACCTCTGCTAGGAAAACCCAAAGTTTCTTGTCCTGGCCCTCTTGGCCTCTCTCTCCCTTTCCTTCATCTAATCCGCCTCTATCTGTGGGCATGTATGACTAATCGAGAGAAGTCTAGGTTACTGTTTAGCATTTTGATCCTACACTTCTTGACTAGCGAATCTGACACCCTATACAAAAACTTGTTCATACGAGCTCTCTGACCAGAAGCCATTTTTGATGCATACTTAAACAGCTGGGTAAACTCCAAGGCATACTCCTACACAGTCATATTGTTTTGTCTTAAGTTGATGAACTACGCCACCCTTGCGTTCCTTAACTCCCTAGGGAAGCATCTATCTAATAAGGCAACCATGAAGTCATTCCAGCTCACACGAACTGCACCCACTACTCTAGCATCTCTCCACTGACGGCATCAAATATTAGAAACCCCCTTTAACTAGTAGGAGGCTAAGTCTGCTCTCTCTTCTCCCGTCACCCCTATAATTTGTGTTATATTCTGTATCTCTTGAAGAAACTCATACAGGTCCTCGTCCACTCTTGAACTGACGAACTCAGGTGGATTTATCCTGAGAAAGTTTGAAACTCAAGCCGTCACTGTGTTCCCATTTTGAGGAATGTAGGCCACCGCCTGCTGGTTGAGCTGAGCGGTCAAGCCTGCACCAACATTTGAAATGCCACTCTAAATTCAGCATAAGAGACCTACTCGGGCAAATGACCTGTTGGCGCTGGCAGGGCTTGCTAGTGCCCATCTCCATTACCATCTTCATGGCCATTTCAATTTCCATTTCTTCTACCATTTACTTAGTATGGAGGCATGATTCTACAAATGCGTATAGTATGATTTAGAAGGATAGAGAGGTACTTCAATGCACGACATAGATCTATAAAGAACAAAAATTTTCGAAAACATCTTGTAGCCTCTTCCCCATAAGTTTGGCGCGCTTCATACCCATGGAAAAGACTCCACTCAACACAGATTTTAGACACCCTAGGACACTCTAAACCTTTTCTCTAATAGAAAGTTTGTCATGACCCAAACATAGGTCGGGAATGCGACATGGAACCTAGAACCATGAAAGGCTTCAAATCGACCTACAGCATGAACATAGCGGCTAAAGAGCATAAATTAACGGAAATTGATAAACTAAACATGAATAAGCAGAATTCTACATACATAATGATCATAAACAGAGTCAACACTGAGTTGAGATTCTACATATTATCTAAAAATTGTCTAACATAGTTGAAGCATTAATGGGACAACATCCCTGACAAGCTCACTAAATGTTGAAAACTAAAATAAAAAAAACTCAACAATCTGAAGGTCCTCGAAGGATGAGGACTCACCAACAAAAGAATTGGACTAAGCTCTGGAGACTGGCTAATGGGAGGACTGAATTTAAACGTTTGAACCTATATCATTAAATGATACAACATAGAGTATGAGGTTTGTACTTGGAATATACTGAGTATGCAAGGTAAGTAAAATAGGCTGAGTAAGTATAATTAAAATCATGCATGTAAATATAAATGGTAAGATCATGATAGTAGGGACCTCATGTTGATTCTGAAAACTTGAATAGTCATAAACTTAATCTCATGTTTGAATCAAATTACCCAAAGCTGAAAAATTGAATCACATGGCTTGAGATAAATGAAATAAGAAGTAAAAGCTTATAAATTGATCATTGGGATAGACCTGCTGAAAACATAATATCGTATGTCATAAACATGCATAACTTAAATCATGAGGAATAATGAGCGGACTTGTCTTAACCGACACCATCATGATCGAGCTTACATGATGCCCCAACTATCTCGCTCAAGTGGGCAGAGCCATCTCAAGCTTGCCAAGTCAAGGAACGATACTTGGCATGATATCACTAATAAGGATCCCATAGGGCTAACCATGAATATATACCTTCAGTGGCGTATAGTTCTGAGACCTCAGAGTTTACTTGAACGCCCAAAACCTACTCGGTGCTAGGCACTTGTTATACCCCGGAAGCCTAAAGATCAAATCCGAGAGTTGAAGAAAAGAAAAACTTGAAATCTATACCAGGTCACATAACGGGTCGTTAGGTGACTCATGAGGAGAGACCACGAGTCGTGAAGTGACTCATGGTCAAACAAGGAATTGGCATGGCATGGGAAAGACCATGAGAGTGACCATAAGTCGTGGTCAAACCACACGACTTGTGAAGTCAACCGTGGCGTAGACTGGGTGCTTGTCTAGTAGTGTTGGGCAGTGGGAATCACGGGTGGTGACGAGTTGTGGTTAGCCACCATGATTCGCGGGGTCCCTCATGGGGTCCCCTAATGATTTTTGGGAACTGCACAGCACGACTCAAGGCCACGAGTCGTGGCGAATGGGGACGAATCGTTGGGTCCCCCATTAGGACCCCCTGGCAGTTAATTTTCTGTGAATTAGTAAGGGCCTTTTAATAATTACTAATGCCTAAACTACGTCTTTTTAGCCTATGAAAGGTGGGTTTTTAGAGAGATAAGCTATCATAAGTCTTCATCCATGCATGCAAGAGAATAGAGAGGTGATCAAAGGGTGATTCAACATTTTCTTCCCCAATTCCTTTCAATTCCTTTTTAGGCATTCAAGGGAGAGTAAGATTCAACTATCTTCAGGTATGTAAGGTTACGAATGGGTGCTTTCGTTCACAACCATGCCTAATCTTTATGAATTCATGAAAATCTATTGGAAATCTATTGGGGTTTTGAAATTGAATTTTATAAAAACCTAATGATTTACTAGTGGGGTTTTATTTTATATGAATCTCATTATATTCTATGGATTTTGATTAGGTTTTACAATGTATTCCTACTTATAAAATTATGGATTGCAATTTCTATTAAACTAAGCTTATCTGAGCATGATCCATGATTGGTCGATTTTTGATCTTTGCTTCAATTGATAATATTTACAATCCCAACATGATTTATGATTCGAAATATGAATTTATTCAATTTCCCATTATGATTTGATGATTTTCGATTTATATATATGATTTATGAGTATGCATGAAACTTTTGATTCATGAATTATGTTTTTTGCCGACTCACAAGCCTTAGGTCATGGCTAGTTCATGTATGTACGATTATGTTTATGATTATCATGATTTAACTAGCCGATGAATTCATGCATGTTATACTATGAGCATTACATATGTTTTAGGAGTAGTATCGAACACCAAGTAGGTTCGAGGCCTTGGTTCTGCCCCAGATCTCATAAAATACATGCCACCATAGGTATGATGGGACCTCCTTTGTGACTTCCCCCGCCCAAATGGCCCTTTTCATGGTCCTATCCTTGGCAAGGTACAGACAGCCTCCTGTTACAAGTCGGGCTTCATGTGTACTCATATGGGGTATGTTAGTTAATAGAATCTCCCACTGTTCCTCATAATTTATGTATATCTATGGTTATGTATATTGGCTCAAGTTATGTTCAATACGACTTTCCTCTCATGATTATTTTTTTGATTGTATTATGAATGTCTTCAAAACATTGAGACCTATGATATGTTATGTTGAGATATTTATGATATGAGCATGATGTCCTACTCTTATGCTGTTTTATGAGCTTTCACACATTAATGTCCATTTTACTTACCGTGCATACTCGGTACATTCTAGGTACTGACCGCATACTTCCTATGTTGTATCATCTTATGATACAAGTTCCGTCTCTCAAGCTCATCCTCAGGTCTAGATCGTGTGAGAGCGCACTTTCAGCCTATTGGTGAGTCCTCATGTTCCGAGGGCCATTTGATAGACACTTATGCTACTTTTATGTTTTAGTACATGTTCGGGTTAGTTGGGGTATGATCCCATCAACCCATCGTATGTAGTAGAGGCTTTCAGATAGTATATAGTACTAAGCTTGCGTGTATATCAAGAGATTTCCTTATGTTATGATATGTCTTGATTATGCTTACGATTCCACTATGCCTTGTGATTAGTCTTCCGCTGATTATGAATGAAGTTAGATTTATGTTTAGTACATGGGTGGACTTGGGGCCTCTCGGGGTTCCTTGTCCCGTGTTATGATTCGGGTCAACCTCCGAGTCGTGACAAACTTAGTATCATAGCCATAGGTTCGAAGTGTCCTAGGGTTTCTGAAAGCCGCGTTAAGTAGAGTCTTTTTTATTGGCGTGAAGTGCGCCACACTTATGACAAAGAGGCTATGAGACGTTTAGGAAATGTTCCATTCTTTCATGATCTATGTCGTGCGATGAAAAGTCCTTCCATCCTTCTAATTCATGGTATTCGAAATTGCAGAATCATGGTTCCCAAAAGAATGAATGGAAGGAGAAATGGGAATGGTGAAGACCATGGAGATGGCAATGATCACAGGCATCAACAGGCCCCACCTGTTCAGGAGCCCCAAGCACTAGAGCCAATTGCCCATGCTGAGTTTTGGAAGGCTATCCAGATGTTGGCGCAGGCCTTGACCGCTCAGGTCAACTAGTAGGCTATTGCGCATATTCCATGCAAATGCAATGCGGCAGCAGCCCGAATTAGAGAGTTTTTGAGGATGAACTCTCCATAGTTCCTTGGTTCCATGGTGGATTAGGATCCCCACAATTTAATCGAGGAGATTCTAAAGATCACCCATGTTCTAGGGGTGACCAATGGAGATTGTGTTGATTTGGCCTCCTATCAGCTCAAGGGGGTGGCCAACATATGGCTAAAATAGTGGAGAGATGCTAGAGAAGTGGGTGCAGGCGCAATTAGTTGGGAAGAGTTTCACACAACATTCTTGGATCGATTCTTCCTTCGGGAGATAAGGGAGAAAAGACGGTGGAGTTCATTAACTTAAAACTGGGTGACATGTCCATTTAGCAGTACGCATTGGAGTTCACCTGTTTATCCAAGTATGCGCCATGGTTGGTGGCGAACCAAAGGGCTCAGGTGAGTTATTTTCTATATGGAGTGGCGGACTATCTGGATAAGGACTGTAGGATCGCCATGTTGCATCGAGATATAGATTTTTCCCATATTGAGATGCATGCTCAAAAGATGGAGTCGGTGTATTAGAGGGAGAGAGAGGCCAAGAGGGCCAGGACCGATGATTACGGGACTTCTCAAGTCATATCAGGGGGTGGACAGCATCAACAGTCTTAGCATAGGTCTATTGCTCCAGCACCATCATTGGCCAATACGCCATCTAGATTCTAAGGGGATTGGAGGAGTAGGGCTCCAGATTCGTGAGGCTAGCGCAGTATGCAGATAGAGCGAATTTTCCTAGCTTGTGAGAAGTCCGATAAGAATCATCCCGAAAGGTACCTAATTGGCTCAAATGCTTGTTTCAGGTCTGTCAAACCCAAACACAGACTTAGGGGTTGCCTTCAGCCAGATTAGGTGTCGGTGTCACTCATATGTCAGTAGCCGGGTCTGCCGCTCCGGTAGCACATCCCCCTCAGCAGGGTGCCTTGACTAGTTCAGTCGGTAGTTAGCGCCAAAACAGGTTTTATGCTTTAGCACCCCATCGGAGCAAGAGGTCTCCCCGAATGTGGTTATCGGTATGTTGCGTGTTTTTCGTATTGATGTTTATGCTTTGCTAGGTACGGGATCTACTTGTCTTTTGTGACTCCTTATACTGCTAGTGGATTTGGAGTTAGTCCCGAGACTCTGTCAGATCCATCTTAAATTTATACTCCTGTCGGTGATTTGGTTGTAGCTAGGTGGGTGTGTAGAGGATGTCAGTCACTATATTGCATAAAGTTACCTCCACAGACCTTGTAGAGTTAGCCATGACTGACTTTGATATTGTTTTTGTCATGGATTGATTGTATCCGTGCTATGCTTCTGTAAATTGTATAACTCGTGCAGTGGAATTTCATTTTTCGGGTGAATTAGTTTTGGAGTGGAAGGGTAGTAGTTATGCCTATAGGTTATTTCATTTCCTACCTTAAGTCCAGGAAGATGATTTCTAAGGTTTGCATGTACCATCCGGTCAGGGTTAAGGTGTTGAGTCTGAGACCCTGACTATCCAGTCAGTTTTGGTGGTGTTTGAGTATCCAGAGGTCTTTCTCGATGATTTGCTAGGTGTCCTCCCGAGCGGAAAATTGATTTTGGTATCGACCTTCTAACTGATACGCAGCCTATATCTATCCCTTCTCATAGGATGGCTTCAGCCGAGCTAAAAGAGTTGAAGGATCAGTTGAAGGACCCGTTAAATAAGGGCTTGATCAGACCAAGCAAATCTCTATTGGGTGCACTAGTGTTATTTTTCCGAAAGAAGGATGGTTCACTTCGGATATGCATTGACTATCGGCAATTGAACAAGGTCATCGTTAAGAACAGGTATCCTTTACTTAGGATCAATGATCTGTTTGATCAGCTTCGGGGTGCTAAGTGTTTCTCAAAGATAGATCTCAGGTCCGGGTATCATCAACTCAGGGTTCGGGAGGGCGATCCCGAAGATAGCCATCAGGACGTGGTATGGTCATTATGAGTTTATAGATGTATCTTTTGGACTAACGAATTCTCCAGCAGCTTTCATGGACTTGATGAACAGGTGTTCAAGTAATATTTGGATATGTTCATGATCGTGTTCATTGACGACATCCTTATATACTCTCAGAGCAAGGAGGAGCATGCCGCTCACTTGAGAGTAGTGCTTTAGACCCTCAAGGATCTCTAGTTGTATGGAAAGTTCAACAAGTGCAAGATCTGGTTGAACTCGGTAGCATTTTTGGGCCATGTAGTATCTGGCGAGGGCACGAAAGTAGATTCTCATAAAATCAAGGCGGTGAAGAATTGGCCTAGACCAGTGAATCCATTGGATATTCGGAGTTTCTTGGGTTTAGCTGGTTACTATTAAAGGTTTGTTGAGGGTTTCTCATCGATTGCAGCACCCTTGACCAAGTTGACTCAGAAAAAAGTGAAATTCCAATGGTCGGAGGGTTGTGAGAAGAGCTTCCAAGAGTTAAAGGCTCGACTTACTACCGCACCGGTGTTGACCCCACTCGAGGGCACCGGCGGTTTTGTGGTGTATTGTGATGCTTCAAGAATTGGACTCTAGTATGTATTGATGCAGCGATGAGAAGTGATAGCATATGCCTCTAGACAGTTGAAGGTTCATGAGAAGAATTACCCAACCCATGATCTTGAGTTAGCCGCAGTGGTGTTCGCATTGAGGATGTGGTGGAATTACTTATATAGGGTCCATATGGATGTGTTTACGGACCATAAAAGCTTACAATATGTGTTCATGCAGAAAGACCTCAATCTACGGTAGAGGAGGTGGTTAGAGCTACTCAAAGGCTACAATATGAGTGTTCTTTACCATCCGGGTAAGGCTAATTTGGTAGCAGATGCACTTAGTAGGCTCTCTATGGAGAGTGTGTCCCATGTGGATGAGGGAAAGAAGGAGCTGGTGAAAGATGTCCATCAACTTGCAAGGTTGGGAGTTAGGTTGGTCGACTCAACCGATGGCGGTGTTGTTATGCAAAACGAGTCAGAATCATCCTTGGTGACTGATGTGAAAGCTAGAAACGATGAGGATTTGATTTTGGTAAAGCTAAAGGAAGCTGTTCGAAGTCAGAAGGTGGAGGTCTTTCCCCAAGGGGGAGATGGTGTGCTTCGGTACCAGGGTCACCTATGTGTTCCTGATGTTGATGATTTAAGGAGCCGGATAGTGCATGAGGCCCATGGCTCCAGGTATTCTATCCATCCAGGTGCCACCAGGATGTATTGTGACTTATGAGAAATCTATTGGTGGGATGGCATGAAGAAGAATATTGTATAATTCATAGCCAAATGCCCGAACTGTCAGCAAGTGAAGGTTGAGCATCAAAGGCCGGGAGGCATACTTCAGGACATTAGCATTCCCACATGGAAGTTGGAAGAGATTAATATGGATTTCATTATAGGCCTACCTCATACTCGACAATACTATGATTCTATTTTAGTGGTGGTAGACAGATAGACAAAGGCTGCACATTTCCAACCGGTGAGAACCACAGATTCGGCGGATGATTATGCCAAATTATATATCTGAGAGTTGGTTTGAATACATGGAGTGCCCTTATCCATTACTTTTGACCGAGATACTCAGTTTACCTCCTAGTTTTGGCGGTCTTTTCAGAAGGAACTTGGAATAAAGTTAAGCTCAGTACAGCATTCCATCTGTAGACGGATGGCCGAGTGGAACAAACAATGCAGACTCTCGAGGACATGTTGAGAGCATGTGTGATGGACTTCAAGGGTAGTTGGGATGATCACTTTCCCCTGATAGAGTTTGCTTATAATAACAGCGATCACTCTTGCATCTAGATGGCACAGTTCGAGGCTCTTTATCAGTGGAGATGTAGATCGCCCTTTAGATGGTTTGAGGTTGGTGAGGCATCCATGATAGGGCAAGATTTGGTTCATGAGGCTCTAGTAAAGGTTCAATTGATAAGGGACAGGCTGAAACCACTTAGAGTCATCAAAAGTCATATGTGAATGTGAGGAGGAGAGAGTTGGAGTTCAAGGTGGATGATTGGGTATTTTTGAAGGTATCTCCCACGAAGGGAGTGATGCGGTTTGGAAAGAAAGGAAAACTCAGTCCCCGTTATGTTGGTCTCTACCTTATTATGAGAAGAGTTGGTCAAGTAGCATATGAGTTGGACTTGCCCTAAGAGTTATCTTCCGTGCATCCTGTGTTTTATGTGTGGCTTTTGAAGAAATGTTTGGGAGATCCAGCTCTAGTAGTCTCGGTGAACAGCGTTGGTGTAAAGGATAGCCTCAACTACGAGAAAGTTCCATTTGAATATTGGATCGTCAGGTTCGGAGGTCAACGAACAAGGAAGTAGCTTCAGTTAAAGTATTATGGAGAAATCAGTATGTTGAAAGAGCTACATGGGAAGCCAAAGCAAATATTATGGCTAAATACCAACACTTATTCTCAACTGGCTCAGTTCCGACTTGAGGTACCAGTTTTACACTACGACTCCATTTAGTTTTCATGTTCAGTTCATGTGTTCAAGTTTCTTTTATGGGTATGGATGTGTATGTGAAGCATGAGATCACTTCAACTATGTGATATGAATTGGAGGTAGCTATTTCGTTAAATTTTTTATTTAAATAATCATTATTTGATAATGATAATTGCGTGTCTCTACTTTTCTGTATGTTTTCCAACATTCGAGGACAAATGTTCCCAAGGGGGAGATATTTCTACAACCCAGAAGCCCAAAGATCAAACCCAGGAGTTGAAATGGAGAAAAACTAGAATTCTACACCAGGTCACATAACGGGTTGTTAGGTGACCCGTGAGGAGAGACCATGAGTCGTGAAGTGACTCATGGTCAAACAAGGAATTGGCATAGCCTGGGAAAGACCATGGTCATGACCACGAGTCGTGGCCAGACCACACGACTCGTGAGGTCACCCGTGGCCTGACTAGGTGCTTAGCTAGTAGTGTTGGGCAGTGGGGATCACAGGTGGTGACCACGAGTTGTGGTCAGCCACCATGATTCGTGGGGTCCTTCATGGGGTCCCCTGATGATTTTTGGGTGGTGCACATCATGAATCAAGGCCACGAGTCGTGGCCAGTGGGGACGAATTGTTGGGTCCCTCGTTGGGCCCCCCGCCAGTTAATTTTCTGCAAATTAGTAAGGGCCTTTTCATAATTCCTAAGTTCCTAAAGCCTAAGCTACGTCGTTTCATCCTATGAAAGGTGGGATTTTAGAGGGATAAGCTATCCTAAGTCTTCATTCATGCATGCAAGAGAACAGAGTGGTGATCAAAGGTTGATTCAAGGTTTACTTCCCCAATTCCTTTCAATTCCTTTTTGGGAATTCAAGGGAGAGTAAGATTCAACTATCTTCAGGGATGTAAGGTTATGAATGGGTTCTATCATTCACACCCATGCTCAATCTCTACTAATTCACGAAAATCTATCAGAAATCTATTAGGGTTTTGAAATCAGATTTTATAGAAACCTAATGATTTACTAGTGGGATTTTATGTTATATGAATCTCATTATATTCTATGGATTTTGATAAGGTTTTACAATGTATTTATACTTATAAAACTATCGACTTCAATTTCTATTAAGCTAAACTTGTCTGAGCATGATCCATGATATGCCGATTTATGATCTTTGCTTTAATTGATAATATTTACAATCCCAACATGATTTATGATTTGAAATAAAAATTTATTCAATTTCCCATTATGATTTGGTGATTTTCGATTTATATGTATGATTTATGAGTATGCATGAAACTTTTGATTCATGAATTATGTTTTTGGCTAACTCACGGGCCTTAGGTCATGGCTAGTTCATGTATGTACATTTTTTTATTATTATCATGATTTAACTAGTCCATGAATTCATGCATGTTATACTATGAGCACTACATATGTTTTGGGAGTAGTATCGAACACCGAGTAGGTTCGGGGCCTAGGTTCTGCCCTAGATCTCATAAACTAAGTGTCAACATAGGTATGATGGGACCTCCTTTGTGACCGTCCCCGACCCAAATGGCTCTTTTCATGGTGATATCACACTTTCATGATCCTACCCTTGGCAAGGTATGGACACCTCCCGATTGGGGTTACAAGTCGGGCTTCATGTGTGCTCATATATGGTATGTCGATTAAGAGAATCTCCCATTTTCCGTATGATTTATGCATGTCTATGGTTATTTATATTGGCTCAATTTATGTTCAATACGACTTTCATCTCATGATTATGATTTCAATTGTATTATGATGGTCTTGAAAACCTTGAGCCCTATGATATGTTATGTTAAGATATTTATGATATGAGCATGATGTCCTAGTCTTATTTTGTTTTATGAGATTTAACACATTTTAATGTCTATTTTACTTACTTGGCATACTCGGTACATTCCACATACTGACCGCATACTTCTTATGTTGTATCATCCTATGATACAGGTTCTGGCTATCAGGCTCATCCTCAGGTCTGGATCGTATCTGAGCGCACTTTCAGCCTATTGGTGAGTCCTCATGTTCCGAGGGCCGTTTGATAGACATTCATGCTACTTTTACATTTCAGTACTTTCCCGGGTTAGTTAGGGTGTTGTCCCATCAACCCGTCCTCTGTAGTAGAGGCTTTCAGACATTATGTAGTACTCAGCTTGCGTGTATATCCGAAGATTTCCTTATGTTATGATATGTCTTGATTATGCTTACGATTCTGCTATTCCTTGTGATTAGTCCTCCGCTGATTATGAATGAAGTTAGATTTATGTTTAGGCCATGGGTGGACTTGGTGCCTCTCGGGGTTCCTTGTCCCGTGTTACAATTTGGGTGTACGTTCGGGTCGTGAAAATACTACTCCCAAAAATAAGCACATGAGAGCTCATATAATTATTGTGAAATCATACATGAAGTTCACTGGCTAGTTAAATCATAACATACTTGATCATAGTTGAAATACATGACTATCCATGAAATAAGGTCCCGTGAATCGACCAAAATCATAAACTCATATATTATGAAGAATATACATGCTTGAGCAAATCACCATACTTAAAATTCATAAATTCATGAGGAGTACATATAGGAAATCATATCATAAATCATAAACCATAATGTAGATCTAGGAGAATCGAAATAATAATAGAATCATAAACTTGAGTTTTCATGAAACTTAAATAATTAGGCATATTTTTCTAAAAACATGAAACCATGCATTTATAACCAAAATAGGTATAAAATCTTCCCATAGATCTTAAAATATACATTGATACATAGAGGGAATTGACCCATATTTAATTTATAGAGGATATTATAAAATTGGGTTAAAACCCCATAAGATCATGAACTTGATCTACAACTTGAATTCATAGAATTGAGGAGAATTATGACCATGAGAGTGAAAGGAACCTTTATTCATTTCCTTACATACCTGCAAGAACTGAAGCTATACTTTCCCTAGAAAGTCCAAAGGATTTTGACAAGAATCTGGAGGGTTCTAGGCTTGATCTTCAATGGAGAGGTCTAGGCTTGCATGCATGGGAGGGGAATGGTTAGAATAGGCTTAACCCCTCTTAATACACCTCTTTTAGAGCTTAAAATGACATAGTTTAGTGCTTAGGAGCTTAGGAATTATAAAAATACCCTTACCGATTCACCTGGAAAGTGACACTGCATGTCCCAAATAGGGACTAGACGAGTCGTTAATCCACTTGATGACCCGTCCTCTCCCCTCTTCACCACCACTGGAAACTTTTCCATTCACTGAACTTCCTCCCTACATGAACCACATGGCGAGTTTTTAGATGCACGACGACGTATTCCTCTTTATGTTGACAACTATGCCAATTCAACCTTGTCACACTCCCTCAAAAACCTAAAGAGGGACCCAATGACTCATGGCATGACACGATGACTCGTCATCCAACCCATCAAATCCTACAACAAAATATCATTCTTCTAATTTAGTACACACTTAAGGGTCACTGTACGATTCGTCAAGTGACTTAATGGGTCACCTGATGAGTCATTTTGTGACCTAGTGTGAATTTTCCTACTTTCTCAGTTTCAACCCTCAGGTCTGATCTTAGGGACTTTTGTATATTACAGTCGGGAGCCCTTTCCTGTGCATTTCAATTACCTACTCATTAAAGGCTTGTGTGGACTAGCTGTATAGTTGTTTGGGTGTGTGGCCTTGTTGGCTTTTCATTGTGCAATTTAGCTTATTGTTGCCTTGGTGACTTTTCAGTTGTTTAATTGTTGTTGCAGAGACATCATGGATTCAATATCTATTTTGGTTGGCTTTAGCAGGTGGCCTAGTTGGCCTTAGCGTTATCAGAATAAAGTCTATATAGTCTATATCTCGATTTTCTTAGGGTAGAGTGTCAGTTGCGCCCTTTCCTAGCTTTGGGACATGACAAACTTGGTATCAAAGTGAAGTTATGTCCTAGTGGGTCCACAAAGTCGTGTCTAGCAGAATCCTGTTTATGGTTATGTGTGCACCATATATACAATCAGGAGGCTACAGGATATCTAGGAGTCGTTTCACTTTTTTTAATTAATAGTTCGTGCTATAGAGAAAGGTCATAAGTATTACGATATCTAAATCCTATTATTATTTCAGAGTATGTTTGTGATGAGGAAGATGATTACGAGGTTGATTGGAACAGCCACAGGAGAGGGCACTAGTAGCCCTCCAGGGGATCAGAGAGACAGGTTAGAGGCTTAGAGTGAGTCCCCTACCCCAGGTGCTACAGTTCCTCTAGCCCTAGTTAGACTAGTGGCAGGTAGACCTTAAGCTCCTACCGCACCAGCAGTACCTGAGGGTGGTAGAGTGGCAGACCCTCCCATGCCTGTGGTACCTTCAGTTGCTCCAGAAGGACAGGATCTTGAGGCAGTCGTTCAGTTGATGGCTCATATTGTTACTGGATAGGAGAGACGATTGAACACGATGGAGAGACATAGAGGTTAAGCAGCTGAGAGTTCTAGAGCTTGTGAGTTCTTGGGTTTGAGACCTATAGTGTTTATCGGATCAGACCTGAGTGAGGACCCCCAGGATTTCATTGATCAGACCTACAGAATGTTGAAGGTCATGGGAGCGATGGCGGCAGAGAGATTAGAGTTGGCCGCATTTAGATTGCGTGATGTCGCTATATTATGGTATAAGGCTTGGGCTCGATCCAGGGGAGTCGATGCACTTCCAGCTTAGTGGAAAGAGTTCTCTTAGGCCTTTATGCACCAATATTTTCCCCGAGAGCTCCGACGGGCTCGAGCTGAGCAGTTTTTGCATTTAGAGTAGGGCAGTATGAGAGTGCGGGAGTATTGCCTTTGGTTTAATTCTTTAGCCAGGTATGCTCCACAACTGGTTCAGACGATGGAGAATAAAGTTCATCAATTCATGTTAGGTCTAGGGCTTCATATAGATTGAGATTGTTTGGGGGTATCTATCCAAGAGCATGTGGACGTATCACGAATTCAATCCTTTGCTCAGAGGGCGGTGGATTTAATTCATCAGCTGCGGGATAGTTGTAGGCAAAAGGAACAAAGGAAGAGGGTCATACTCCAGGTTCCTATAGATAGACTTGAGGTGACTCAGGGGCTCAGTCATCTAGGCATTCCGCATGATTTGTAGAAAGTGCTCCACTTCTGCCATAAGGGTAGAGACGAGACTAAAGTTTTAGTCCTTCATAGCGGTAGGAGCATCTGGAGTAGAGAAGACCACAATTACTGCCTTGTACTCAGTGTGGAAGGACATATATAGGTACATGCCGTCAGGGAAAGGTAGTATGTTATGATTGTAGGTGTCCAGGTCATATCACGTTGTTTTGTCCAAATAGAGGGAGGTGCCAGACTACTAAGAAATCAGGATCATTTGCGGCTTCATCACCTCCAGATCTCTCTTTAAGACCTAGTCCTCAGCCTACTTCAGGCTGAGGTAGGGGTTGATGGGGAGAGGCATCTAGCTCAAGGAAGATGCAAAACAGATTCTACTCCTTAGGTGGTCGGCAGGACCAAGAGGCGTCCCTTGATATTGTTACAGGTACTTTGACTATTCATTCTCATGTCATGTATGCTTTGATTCATCCTAGTTGTACATTCTCTTATGTTTCACCATTAGCTGCGAGTCAGCTTGAGATAATCCCTGAATTACTATCTAGACCATTTGTTTTTTGTATGTCGGTTGGCGAATCTGTGTTAGCTAAGCAGGTCTACTAGAACTGTGTGGTGTTAGTGTGTGATAGATTGATCTTAGCTGATCTAGTTGAGCTAGATATGGTTGATTTTTATCTCGTTATGGGTACGGATTAGTCGGCGACATGTTATGCTAATATTAATTGCAGAACCAAAGTTGTTATATTCCACTTTCTGGGCGAGCTAGTCTGGGAATGGCGAGGTAATGTCGTTACGCCTAAAGGTAAGTTTATTTTATACCAAAAGTCTCAAAAGTTGATATCCAAAGGTTCTATTTGACATCTAGTTCAGGTAAGAGTCTTGGAACATGAGCTTGTAACTCTCCAATCAGTCCTTGTAGTAAATTAGTTCTGAGATGTTTTCGTAGAAGATTTGCCTGGGATTCCTCCTAAGAGGGAGATAGATTTTTGCCATTAACTTGCTTCCAGGAACCCTTCCAATATCAAAACCTCTGCATAGAATGGACCCAGACAAGCTAAGGGAATTAAAGGAGTAGTTGAAAGATTTGCTCGAAAAGGGTTTATCCGCCCTAGTGTGTCGTCATGGGGTGCACCATTATTATTTGTGCGTAAGAAATATGGATAGTTGATGATGTGTATTAATTATAGGAAACTGAATAAGGTAACAATTATGAATAAATGTCCTCTTCCTGATGTGTTGTGGATCTACATCACTTTTGATGCTCAAACTAAAGAAAATAGCATGGACTTATATATGTTTATATGGATATGAGGTACTTTTCTTGTGTTTTCAACTCTTTAATAGTTATTTCTTATCCGTTATAAAAAGAAAAGAACAAAAATATTAAAGAACTTACACTATTATAAAAAACTAATACCGTCAAAAGCTCTGATACCATTTAACGGATCATAGAAAATGACTTGGAAATTAATTCCAAAGGCAGGAGGAAAATAAAAGAAAATACTACAAGTAGTAATAAAGTAGAAGAAAAAGATACTTACAAAGAGCTGTTTATTGATAAGAAGGAAAAATAGAGAACATCGAGAGGTTTGGGCAATTTGGAAGTGAGTGTAGTGTTTTTCGAATCCCCTGCTAATACAAGGTGAAGGTCTTAAATAGACCTCAATATGATGAGTCAACTAATTACTACCTGCTGTCTATTTACATGTGTCCTCACGTGGCTGATTTAGTTTTACCCGGATCTATTTAATAGATGTCTTCATCTTCTTAAAACTTGATTTCCTTGAAATTTGATATTTGTCCTGATGTGACCTTGGAATTTGATGAAGATTCATCTTCATCTGCATGGGAGTTTGTAGAGATTTCATTTTGTCCTTATGTAGCTTGTCTTTTTGTTGCATTATTTTTTGGGTGGATTCCTGAGGGGTCCACTGCTTTTGATTGTAGTAGCTTTTCATTTTTCTGAAAGGATAGTCTGGCCGCCTCCTTTAGTTGAGAAGATAAGCTTGAGCTATCCCTTGCGGATCTAGGATGTCTCCATTGCTTGGTTCATTTTTATGAGAGGATGTAGTATCTAATAATTCCATTATCTGTTTTTGTTGGGTATCTTTTTCCAAATTTGACAAGGCCTGCTGGAGCATTCTTTGTAATTCTTCCTTGGACAGTTGGGAATCCTGTCGTAATGAAGAACTTGAAGTTTCCTTATCTTCCAGGGGTGTTGGTGCCCAGCCTTTGATTTTGATGGTCTTACTCAGATATTTAATCCTTTCAAATTCATGAATATCAAAGGACCAGCTGATAATATATGAATTTTTTTTTTGTAATAAATAACTTACACAATTTAATATTTTCTGGTAGGGTAGAAATATTCTGCTCTACCTAAAATTTTTCAAACTGTGTCTGAAAATGTTTTGACAATACCTATTTATTTCCTCGGAATTGGTTCCACCATTCGTAAAACCATCTGGGAATGATCGCGCTTTTCATATCTTCTTAATACTTGACAAACCAAGAGTGAGTGTTGGGCCTTAGATACATAAAGTTATACCAGGCTGCCTTATAATCATACAGTTGTATGTCTGGGTTCTATGGGTTCTTGATAGGGGAATAGGTGTATGTAGATGATCTCAAACCATTCAAACGGACTTAAAATTCTTTTAATTGTGAACTTCGAGTATTGAATACTGTCAGGATTATCCAGACATTTTAATTTATACTCAATTTTTACTGAATCGGTGTCTGTTAAAATGAACTCATAATACCTTTGGGTTTTAAGGGGATCATCTGTCTCCACATAATTCCAATTTGTGTAGCAGGGTTTTAGTAACTAGGGTACTCCAAAACCTTCATATTTTTTATCGAGGGCCATAAGCGGCAGTACCTGTAAAACTGTTAGCTCAAACTGTTGTTTATTTGGAATATTTTTCTCCATTTTCTTTTCAGTAGTCACTGGCAGAACTGCCTGAGAGTATGTCTTTGGTGGCTTCATTTTATAGATGTCCTTTGTTTGGATAGAGATAGTTTTGTTGCCTAATGAAGAGTCTCCTTTAAAAACTAATTTTAATGGTTGTAATCTGGTTTGACTGGTTATGGGTTCCTTTAATGGGGACTGAATAGTAGTTTTTGGCAAAGATGGGAATTCTGCCAAAACTGAATATTTTTTTTCTGGTTTTCATTTTTCCTCTTCTTTGAAGGGTCTTTTCATTATTTCTTCTGGTTTGAAAGGCTGAAATGGAGGCCTCAAGGGCCTTATACCTGGTGTTCCGGGTCTCATTTAGTTCCCTGTAGAAATTCCCTATTCAAAAAATCTGGGAGAGAATTATTTTCTCCTTGTATAAACTCGATTTGAAAATCAAAGTTGGATAACAAAGCCTGCCATCTGGAAAATATTTGTTTAGAAACCAGATTTTTTACATCTTTTTGTAAAACATCTTTGGCTGCTTTGCAGTCTACTCGTAGTAAAAATTCTTTATTTATTAGATCGTCTTGAAATTTTGTGATACATAGCACTATTGCCAAAATTTCTTTTTTAATGGTGCTATAATTTTTCTAGGTATTATTCCAGATTCCTGAAGTGAATCTTACTAATTGTTCAGGGTTTTCTAGGGAGATTTTTTGTTTAAGGATGCCTCCATATCCTATGTTTGAGGCGTCAGTTTCTACTATCATGAATGCCTCTGGATGTGGTATTCCTAGACATGGATGTTTTTGAACTATTGATCTTATTCTTTGGACTGTTTCTATTTGTTCTAATCCCCATGGTACTAGATCCGTCTTAAGACGCTGATAAAGAGGCTTACAAACCTATCTAATATTTGGAATAAAATCTGCAACATAATTGAGACTTCCTAAGAATCTCTGAAGCTGAGTTTTATCAATTAATTTATCTGGAAATTTGGATGAGAATTCTATGGCTCTACAAATGGGTTTATAGGTTCCTTGATATAAGTCATGACCAAGGAATCTAATAGCAACCTGGAATAACTTAATCTTTTTAGTGCTTACTACTAATCCGTTTTGCTTAACAACTTTTAAAAAGGTTTGGATATGTTTGAAGTGTTGGTCAATATCTTCTGAGTATATTAAAACATCATCTATGTAAACTATAGAAGTATGACTATGTGGATTAAATATGTTGTTCATTATATTCTGAAATTCAGACGGTGCATTTTTTAATCCAAATGGCATTAAATTCCATTCATATTGTCCGAAAGGTACATTAAAAGCTGTTTTATATTTATCTTTTTCTGCTATCTGTATTTGCCAAAATCCGGATTTCATATCGAACTTACTATAAATGTTAGTTTTATAAGTTATTTTAAGAAGATCTCTTTTATTGGGTATTGGATACCTGATCCATTTTAAAACTTTGTTAAGGGGCTTATAATTAATTACTAGCCTTGGGGCCCCTCTTTCTTTTTTCGCACTATTATTGACATAGAATGCTGAACAACTCCATGGTGACTTGGAAGGTCTAATAATCTTTTTATCAAGTAAATCATTGATTTCTTTTTTACAATATTCCATTAACTCCTGATTCATTTGAATAGGTCTTGCCCTAGTAGGGATATTCTTTTCGTTGAATCCCTCAATATATGGTAACTCAATAATATTGTGTTTCCTATGCCAAAAGGCATTAGGAATTTCTGAACAGACTTCTCGTTCTATGATTTCTTATAGGCTTTTAATTTTGGCTCCTACCTAAGCGGATTCAATCTATTTAAATTTTATTTCGTTCTTTAAATAGTTTATTTGTTGGGAAAGTAGATTTATTCTAAAGATAGTTTTTTCTTTTATAAATTCACTTTCTTCTTTTGACATATTATTTAGGTAGGAAAAAATGATATTTGTTCCTAGAGCAGTGGTTTGGATGCCGTCTTAATCAGCGACATAGCATTTTATTTGGGTTATAAAGGGGGTGCCTAATATTATTTCTTCGTTTATATCTTTAGTTATTACAAAATAATTAATAGAGCAGATTCCATTATTGCATATGTGTGCCCTATGGAGTTTATAATTTATTTTGAGTCTTTTACATGTCGCGGAGAATAACCGCGTTGTTCTTTTTTCAAGGTACTTAGTAGGGATTATTCCTTCAATAATGCAATTTTGGTCTGCACCTGTGTCTAATAATGCAATTTTGTGAATAGTATAATTTTTATTTATAACCAATGTGATAAGTATATGCCAGCTCTGGGCTTTAACTATTGCAATAGTTTTTACTCTTGATTTACTTTCATGAGGGCTCCCTAGAGACTCATCTTCTTCTTCACCTTTTTCTAATTTTGATGTTTCTCATGGTTTGGATTGATACAATTCAAATCCTTGCATTGGTTCTAGTTCATTTAATAGTTTATTAGCAAGGGCATTTGTTTCTAGCTTGTTAAGTGTTTGCTCAACTTCTTTGACTTTATTTTTAATATGTATTAATTCGGTTTGAAGATATTGTACTGTTGTACAAGACTTTTGTTCTTTAAATTTATTTAGTACGTTTTTCATATTAAAAGGCTCAATTGTTTCTTTGTCATGTTGTTGATTAAGAACTATATTTTTTAATTCTATTAAATATTTTCTTTTAAGATCTTTATCTTTAATATGATCAATCATATCAAAGAAGATTTCCTTGTTATTATTGGTAATGACATTTATTGAGTGGCCATCACAGGTGCAGATTGCTCCCGTACATCCACAATGATCAGTTGAGTCACTATTGTCAGAACTATATGCTATATTAAGCTGGTCTTCATCACTGAAACTTTCTTCAGGGGAAGAATTATTGTCATGTTCATCAAGAATAGAATATAATCTATCTTTTATTTTTGGCTCAAGTTCTAACATATTGATCTTATCCTTCTTTTTATTAGGGACCTTACAATCCTTAGCCCTGTGGCCAAATTTTCCACAAGTCCAACACTTATCATTATTACCTTGAAAGCTACCTCTGTTGGCTTCTTGTTTGTGCCTTTTAAATCTTTTTCTTCAATGATGTGATTTTTCAGATTTATTTTTATAGTGCTTGTGTCTTCTTTTAATTTTGTTGGATGCCTCTTTTGAAGGGGCAGACAACTTGATGTATCCAAAATCTTGACAAAAGCTTCCTATTTCTTTTTTGGATATTTTATTATCCTTTTTAAGTTGATTTTTAAGCTTCATATCTGTACATAAATCAAGTCCTGTGACATTTATAAAACTTATAAGGTCACCATAGGTTAATTGGTTATAAGGATTTTTTCCATCAAATCTATCCTTTAATTTTATTCTAACCTTTTCAGCGAATAATATTGGTAAACCACTTATAAATTTTTCTTTCAAATAATCATGACTATAGTCTTCTCTAACCATAACTTTGTTGAGGAATACATCCTTATACCATCTAAAATCATCTAACTTTGTGCAAGATAGGTTAGATAGTATTTCTAAACTCCTATCTTTAAAAATTTGAGGTTCTCCTATAAAATGTTTTGCTATACTATAGATTAAGGTAGCGGTGGCATCTTCTACGCATAAATTTTCAAAAGTTTGTCCTGTAGATTCAGTCTTAATAACTTGAGTGATGGTTGTAGCATTTGTTACACTATGTCTATTATCTTCAGTTAGATAATTATCCCACCAATATTTTAATGTCCCTATAAATCCAGATATAATCAGAGTGGCAACTTGTTTATCCATGCAATTTTTCATTTTATAGGTCATAACGGCCATCCCCATTTCATGTAACTCTTTCTATATCTTATGTTCTGCAAGTCCATCAATATTCCATTCAGCAATTTCATTTCCAGAGTGTGAAGTATGAGATAAAAAATCATTTTCTTCATACTGCATATCCGGGAATGAGGATTTATTATAATAATTCTTTTTGATGGAATATTTAGAGCTTAACTTATTAATGTCGTTATCAGACTTTTCTTATATTGTTCTTATGACCTTATCATCTTTTAATTTTAATTCATCCTTTAATTTTAATTCATTCTTTAATTTTAATTCAGCCTTTAACTTTTCATTAATCTTTTCGATTAGATCATCTGTGATTTCAAACTTTTCTTGGAATTTGGGGAATTTATCTTTGGAAAATTCTTGTTATTTAAATATTGGATGGGTTTCTAAGTTTTTATTTTTATAGGAAGGGCTAGGTTTATCCTTGAAAATTGATTTATTATCAGTCATAAGGATCTGGTTAGAGACTACGTATAGTAATTGATTTGTGTAATTGTTTTGTTGAATTAATCTATTTATATCTTTATTCTTGGGATCACCTTGGGTGTCTACTATATCAATTTTAAAAGGTGTAGCTGTGACAATTCTACCATCTATTGGTAAACTAATTTCCTCTAGTGGGGGAATTATAGATTCAACCACCTTAGTTTTGGTATGCCATTTATTAACAATCACGCTCAATGATTCCTTTTGATCATCCAATTTTCCTGTGTACACAAACCATTTAAAGAACTCTATATTGCATCTCATCCTTTTCATATCGGCACACCATTTTTTCCTAAAGGATAATCTTTCCTTTAATGAATATTTTTCTGCATACCATTGCCTTTTTATGCTATTTTCTGGATCTAACCAGAGTTTATCTAAATATTCAAAGTCTGGTTCAAACTCCTCATCAGATCTAATAATGCATAAAGAGTCTCTTGCTCCTAGCATCTCACTAGCTGTGGAACTTGTTCTTTTGGCAATTCTAGGTTCATATTCAACCTTAGAAATTGTTTCAGAGAAATCTACTCCCTTTAGTTTTTTCTCTACGTCTTCAATTGTTACCTCCTTTTCTTCTGGCATTTTTGAAAATGAAGGTCTTGAGAAGGACATTCTTTTACTTGAAGAAGCATGACTACAGGATTGGGATCTTAGAAATTTTAAATCTATAGATCCATTCGAAAATTGTATTACCTGCTCAATGGTTGAATTTTCTTCCTCAATTTCTAGCTCCGCTATGGAGTCAAAATACCAATTATCCTTTACTAACACATCATCCCATTTTATCATTTTTGGGATGAAAATATTGTTGTGATTGTGATTGGCTTCCACAAGCATGGTAACCCCTTTGTTATTTACTATTTTTGCTTTTGGAGCTAGAGTAGTTTTCATTAGCCTGTAATATACTCTGTATATGCTATTTCTCTTTTATTTTCTTTGCTATTCATGTTTTTTTGTTTTAACATTTAATGTTAGGGTATCCATAACATTTTGATCATTAATATCTATAGAAAAATTGGGATAACAGTTAAAATATACCGGGCCATTAGCTAGGTTACTTTGTAATACTGCTAATAATGAATTATCAAAGTTTAGTAGCCTATTGTCTCTTAAAAGAAGACATATAGGTACGTCTAATCCTAATCGATACAACAGTTTAACCGCGACCTGGACAAGTCCTATGTGGAGAAACTTATAGTTTTTCCTATATCTGTTAATCTCTTCAGGTTCTAATAGTTTAATAGTCTTAATAGACTTATTAATAGCGACCGTAGATTCAGAGGTTTTAACATTATAATTTTTAGTAAAATTAAAGTGTCCAGTCTTATATACCTTTTCAAAACATTCCTTTGGGATATTCCAATTTTGTGAAATGCTCTCCATCTTAGCTATTTTAGTAGTTGTGGCAGAAATATTAATACTATTTATTATGTTTTGATTTTCAGAAGTATCCATTAAAAATGTGCAGATAGTTTTAAATTAATATATTATCTAATTGTCTTCTTTGTTTAGACAAATTATGACTAACATAACATGATTCATCATACAACCTTATTAGATTGACAAGAATTAATTTTCTAGTTATTTTTCTAGGATAATTATCCAGAGTTTCTGACGGTATTAGTTTTTTATAATAGTCTAAGTTCTTTAATATTTCTGTTCTTTTCTTTTTATAGTTACTTTGATATTTCAAACATATCCATTTTCTCCTATTGTAGTATTTTATTTATTCTATAAATGGATGTGTAAGCACAAATTTTTATATAATACGAAGTATTCGGGGGAATGTTAGTACTATCTTGGGGCCAATATCTACTTTAGATGTTACTTCTTAAAAGTTATTTCATTGTGAAGTATTTATTGTTTATCTTATCTAATTTCTTTTATCTTATTCCTTTAGGACTGGTGACGGGAACACCATCCGAGTCCGGCTCTAGAATCAAAACTTTAGAGCTAATCCAACGGAAAATATAGGCTTGCCAACGTCTAGACCGTGATTAAACGGTTACCCAACTTTAGGAATAAAACTAAGAAAATAGAGTAAGAGTATCAGCAAGCGATCATTCCCAGATGGTTTTATGAATGGTGGAACCAATTCGGAGGAAATAAACAGGTATTGTCAAAACATTTTCAGACACAGTTTAGACATGCTAGATCCGCAAGGGATATCTCAAGCTTATCTTCTCAACTAAAGAAGGCGGCTAGACCCAGTTGTACGTATGGGGTCTATGGGTTCTTGATAGGGGAATGGGTGTATATAGACCTCAACTTTTTCAAGATAGGAGTTTAGAAACACTATCTAACCTGTCTTGCCCAAAGTTAGATGATTTTAGATGGTATAAGGATGTATTCCTCAACAAGGTTATGGTCAGAGAAGACTGTAGTCATGATTATTGGAAAGAAAAATTCAAAAGTGGTTTACCAATATTATTCGCTGAAAAGGTTAGAATAAAATTAAAAGATAGATTTGATGGAAAAATTCCTTATAGCCAATTAACCTATGGTGACCATATAAGTTTTATAAATGTCACAGGACTGGCGTGAGCGGCAGGATACGAACCTGTGCAGGCAGAGCCCCCATGATTTTGGGCAACTATCAGCAAAAATGAACCCTAGACAAAAGGGTACACTACCTAGAAACACCGTCCAAAATCCAAAGAACGATGGCCATTACATGGCGGTGATGACTAGGAGTAGTAAGACCACAGTTGACCCCCCTTTTCCGATTGTAGTGGAACGGATAAAAGAAAGCATAATGGAGGAGATTGAGAAGAGTGTTGAGACAGAGGACGCTGAGCATGCTGAGGCCCCAAGAGGTGAAGAAGAACCCGATATTGACCAAGGAGAAACAAAACTATACAAAGCTATCCCATGACCAATGCCACGATTCCCTCAAAGGATGAAGAAAACGGCAAAAAATAGTAAGTTCCATAAATTCCTTTCAATGCTTAAACAGTTATATGTGAACATACCATTGGTTGAGGCATTGGAACAAATGCCGGGATATACAAAGTTTATGAAGGACTTTGTGACTAAGAAGAGATCTATGAGCAATGAGACAGTTGACAATGTACATCACTGTAGTGCCATAGCTACAAGGGTCCTAACTCAGAAGAAGGAAGATCCAGGTGCTTTCACTATACCCTGCACCATTGGGAATGTCGAGTTTGCAAGGGCACTTTGTGATCTGGGAGCAAGCATCAATTTAATGCCCTTGCTAGTGTTCAAAAAATTGGGCTTGGGAGCCCCCACATTGACCACTATGCGGCTACTGATGGCAGACAAAACTGTTAAAAAACTAGTGGGGATCCTATTCGATGTGCTTATCAAGGTAGACAAATTTATATTCCCAGCTGAATTCGTGAGTTCGGACTGGGAGGTGGATTATGAGGTCCCCATCATTTTGGGGCGACCATTCCTTGAAACCAGGAGGGCCCTAGTAGATGTAGAGGCAGGCCAGTTGAAATTTATACTGAACATATAAGAGGTCATCTTTTAACATCTACCGGTCAATGGAGCAACCAAAGGAATTCAGCTTAGTCTCAGCACTAGAGGATGGATATGAGTCACTTGACAAATTTTGAGTAGTCAAGAGACTTGCGTTGTGCCGCGACGTTAAATCAGGCGCTTCTTGGGAGGTAACCCAAGTGGTGGATTGGTGAAGTCTAAGTAACCGGGCCACCTACGTCATGTCACGACATTAAATAAAGCGCTTTTGGGGAGGGAACCCAAGTTATTGAACTAATGTGTGCTCAGTGTGAACAGAAAAAAAAATAGGAGGCTGAAAAACTGCTAAAAAAGCAACTGCTACGACTCTCAGTATGACTCGTGATAGAATCCTACGAGCCATAGCAGCAGTCGTGGTGAGGTTCAAAGAAGAAATTCAAAGCTACGACCTATGAGTCATCATATGAATTGTACCCACATGGTACGAGTCATAATATGCACTTGCAGGTCCCCAAGTAAGATTTTAAGATTCTAACTTATGGGTCTAAGGGATGAGTCATAGGGGCTTCCTACGACTCGTGGTACGATTCATGATGGGTCAAAACAAAAAAAATTTAAACCCGACTCAGCCCAGATTTTTAAAATTTGCCCCTCACCTATTTAAACCTCAAGCCCCATATTAACCTTCTTCCCATGAAGAAAAATCAAACCTATGAACCCTAAAAACGAATCCTTCACACACGTGACTCAAAAGCAAGGAAGCTTCGAGCAATTTCTGGCTCAAATTTAGTACATCTCATCCCACATTCGTGATTACCAGTCAAAGAAAGAATCATCAAGTAAGTAAAATCTTTGATTATCAAAAATATTAACTTGCTTGAAGTCATGGCTGTCGCTGGTTGTTGAAAAAAATTTAATAATATGATGGTCAGGGGAATTATTGAATTGTGTATGAACTGGGAAAACATTAAAAGTTGATTGAAACACACCTATAAGATGAAAATTTGAAATTTAAGCCGCGGGTGGTGAGTAAAAAAGGGAGGAATGAGTATGGGTTAAATTGATTGAATCATATGCCTAGACCTGAAATCTGAGTACCCAAATTGTGAAAAAAGAGAATCCCTGCAAAACTGAACAAGTTTAGAACGAGGTATGAAGCACAGTACGGATCATGGTTTGCCACCATGAGTCGTAATATGCGTTCGTACTCAAGATCTAAACAGGTCTAATCCAGACAAGGAAGACGAGTCCTTCCTACGACTCGTGGAATCGACCTATGGGTCGTATTACGAGTCGTGGAAAAATATAGAGAAATAATAAAGTTGGGTTCTTTATTGACAACGTCCGCTTCATACTTTTGTAGGAGGTATGGTTTGAGTGTTATCACTTCCTAGGATTGATGACATGTTTGATCAGTAACAAGGTGACAGGTGCTTTTTGAAGATTGATTTGAGATCCGGGTAACACCAGTTACGGGTTAGGGAAGTGGATGTCCCCAAGACTACTTTCAGGACCAGGAATGGCCATTATATGTTTCTGGTGATGCCATTTGGGCTTATTGATGCTCCAGAAGCTTTTATGGACTTGATGAATAGGGTGTTTAAGCCCTTCCTTAATGTATTTGTAATAGTTTTCATTGATGACATCCTGATTTACTCTCAACCCGAGGTTGAACATGTGGGTCATCTGAGAGTTGTGTTATAGACTCTCTAGGAGCATAGGTTGTATGCTAAATTTTCTAAGTGTGAATTTTGGTTAACATCTGCAACACCCCGAATATTTTGCGCGATAAAATCATGCTTTCGAGGTATGACTAACAATACATAATAGGCTAAGAAGGAAGTGTTATAACTATTTGAATCACTCAATGATCATATTTAACATTGGACGTCGATCAAGATTTATAACAAAATTCGGAAAAAGTTATCGCAAAATTTCCTTCTTGAGATTCCTTGAAATTTAGGTCGAATGTCTCCAAGTTTTTCTCCTAATATATAAGGATTTATGGGGTTTTCAACCTACAAAATTAAATATCTACGAGTCTAGTTTCAAGCGCATTACATCGTTCCTCAATCTGACTTTAGAGTAGAGAGATATTCACATTTTTCAAAGACCGCGCAAGAAGGCACGTCACAAGGGCATAAGGCGGTGGAAGGCTATTTAAGCCCCTTTGGTCGGTTGTTCTTCATCCAAATTCATTTTCCAGAAACCAAATTCGTATGAAAGCTCTCTCAAGTCCTCTCCATAGTTTTCCTTGGGTTTTGGGGTTAGAATCCATGGCTCAACATGGTTTTGGTGTCGTGAAGTCGGGAATCGCGTGTACTCCGTGGTTTGGTGTCTTTTCGGGGCTGTTGGTGGCTGTTTCGTGGTGAAGCTGTTGGTAAGCCTTTTTCCATATGTTCTACTTAGTGTTTAAGGTTTGTTATAGGTGTTTTCACCTCAGGTTGTTGTCTCGGAGTTTCTACCGTCGAATTCCTATGAATCGTATCGGGTAAGCTTCATTTGTCTTGTTTTGTTGTTGAGTTGTGTTGGCTGCGGTTTGGCAGAATTTTGGAATTAATTTAGGCAGTAGGTTCATGGTTTTGAAGGCTCATGTTAGGCTATGATTGAATCTAAGGTATGTTAGGCTTGTCCCTCCGTTTGTCGGAATGAATTTCATAGTCGTTGTCATCCGTGCTGACATGTGTGTTGGCTGTTTTGTGATGGCTTGTGTTTTTGCTATTATTGAACTCTTGTTCTGCTTTTTATATGGTGATAATGGTGTGATTAAGGTGCTGGTTTGGTTGGTGGCTTGGGCTTGAGTGCGGAGAATCGTAGTCATAGAAAATTGTTAGGCTCATGTCAAGAGGCCGTGTGTGAGGCGTGTGGTTCTTATGGAAAGTTGTAGGATGTTTGAGTGAATAATATTAGGTGATTATACTATCAATTGAATGAGGGATTAGATTGGTTAAGGTTGAAGGCTGCGACGATCTTTTGTTATATTTGAATCGGCGATCATGTCGACCGTGTCAATGGCACGTGACGGCCATGGTGACACTTACGCTGGCTTGGACATGTCCCTTGATGTTAATTGTAAGTATAGTGGTGTGTGGGATATTTGTAAATCTTTAGGATAGACTGGTTAGGATGTTAATCCTTAGCTTGGTTAGTGGCTCGTCTGTGGATGGCTATATGTGAAAGAATAGTATTGTGTTGAAATAGCCGGGTTGTGGGGTTTGAGAGCCGATTGTGGGCTATTTGAGCATGTATTATAATTGTTGTTGATTGTGTTTGTTTTATGTTTGAGGCCTTGTGGATTGTGGATACTCGATGCACAAGAGTTGTTCCGGCTAGAGGTCGGGCCCGAGGTGCCTTATGGCTCGTGGATACCCGATGCATGAGAGTGTTTCCGGCTGAGGGGTTGAGCCCAAGGAGTGAATTGACCTACGGGGTTGAGAATTATGTCCTTCGTAGTGTCGAGTTGAGACATGATTCGAGAGTGGTCCAATATGTCAGAGCCTTCCTAGGATCGCGATTGGTTCTCCTAGATGGATTGAGCTTTACTAATTGTGCACAGTCGAGAGAGTGCCTAGAAGTGCTTGATTGATGATGTTGATTAATTGGTGTTTACTCTTGATTTGCTTGGCATTACACTGTGATTGTTGTTTGTGTTATATATTATCTCATAACAGTGGATGCTAGATGTTGGTTGGTGTTAGCTGAGGCCATTGAGAGGTCTAGAGGCGATGACAGGTGAGTTGGGTCAGCTAGGTGCCTTTGTATTGCTATTTACTTTCGTACTTGCTAAGCTTATGGGGGTCAGGTAGGTCCTATTTGTATGTTTGCTTGTACTTTCCAGGCTTATAGGACCAGGTAGGTTTTATGTGTTTACTTAAGTTGAGTTCTCCTTCTACGATATTTGGTATATCTGTTGATCTCTAATCTAAGTCTTTTAGTTGTTTCTTCCTTTCATGCTCGGTACATTATTATATTGACGCCCTAGTCAGGGCACTGCATTAATGTCTGCCAGTGATGCTGGGTTGTTAGACCAGGTTCTTGGTTGGTGAGTGGAGTTCCAGTTGAGTTGGTGTGCTCCAATTCTTTCGAAGTTGCCCGAGGTTGAGTTATGGGTAGTTCGAGGCCCTGTCTCCGATAGTTTATTTCTATTATTTTTTAGAGGCTCGTAGGCATTTGTTGTCGGTATAGTATCATTGTTATAGGCCAGGTGGCCCATGTTGTATAGTTGTACTTCCATTTCATAGCCTTGACAACATATCGTATTTATTTTTTTTGGTTGATCAGGTGAGCCAGCTTCCGCTATAGTCTATCATTTTATTCTGACTGTATAGTTATTGTGTTGTTGAACCTCATCGGATGTGGCCTTTGTTTTATTTTTTGGGCATCAGGTATGCTCATATCAGGGGTGGCACCAGGTGCCAGTCACGCCTCCCCGAGTTTGGGTTGTGACAACATCTGTATCTTTCCTTGGTCATGTAATTACAGCAGAAGGTATAAGAGTGGATAGACAGAAAATAGAGGCGGTAAAGAGTTGGCCCATACTCTTGAATCCTGTTGAGGTTTATAGTTTTCTCGGTTTGGCAGGTTAGTATTGCAGATTTGTAGAAGGTTTTTATACCATCTTTGCACCATTGAGAAAGCTGACTCATAAAGCAGCTAAATTCCAGTGGTTAGAGGCATGTGAGTGCAGTCTTCAGGAATTGAAAGATAGGTTGATTTTAGCACCTGTCTTGACTCTTCCAGAAGGTACAGAGGTTTATGTAGTTTATTGTCATGCTTCTATAATTGGCTTATGTTGTTTTTTGAGCCAACGCAGCAAAGTCACTACCTATGCTTTCAGGCAGGTAAGCAAGCACGAGTAGAATTACCCTACCCACGATCTAGAGTTGGCAGCGGTGGTGTTTACATTGAAGATATGGCGTCACTACCTGTATTGGTACATGTTGATATTTTTACAGATCATAAGAGCCTTCAGTAACTATTCTAGCAGAAGGAGTTGAATTTACGCTAGAGAAGATGGTTAAAATTGCTAAAAGATTATGATGTTAGTATTTTGTACCATCTTGGCAAAGCTAATGTTGTGGCTGATCCATTCAAGTTGCAAGTCTATGGGCAGCTTGACTGATATAGCTGTTGATAGAGTTGAAATGGTGACGACCATACAACAATTAGATAATTTGCCTATTCAATTGCTAAATACTGAAGACGGAGGTGTAGTAGTTCAGAACACTGCAGAATCCTCCCCGGTGTCGGAAGTTAAGTAGCGACAATATAAGGATCTAGAGTTGGTAGTGCTAAGAGATAACATTCCATAGTAGAAGTAGGCCTTGTTTGAGAGTACACCAGACAGAGTTCTCAAATACCAGATTTGTTTATTTGTGCCGAATCTGGATAAGCTATGGGAGCACATCATGAGCTAAGCTCACTACTCTCGGTATTCAATACATCCAGGTGACACGAAGATGTATCATGACCTAAAGCAGCTATACTGGTGGAACGACATGAGAAAGGACATCACAGGTTTTGTGGTCCAGTGTCCTAATTGCCAGCAGGTTAAGGTCGCGCACTAGAGGCCTGGAGGCCTGACACAGAATATGGAGATTCCATCCTAGAAGTGGGAAGTGATTAATATGGATTTTATTACTGCGTTGCCACGGACAAGCAGAAAGTGTGACTCCATTTGGGTAATAGTAGATAGATTGACTAAATCATCTCACTTTCTATCGGTCAGGACAACTTATACATGGAGGATTATGCCAGGTTGTATATCCGTGAGATAGTTCGCCTACATAGTGTTCCCTTATCCATTATTTTAGATAGAGGCGCTCAGTTCACGACAAACTTCTAGAAATCCTTCCAAAAAGGCCTAGGCACTCAAGTAAATCTTAGCACTGCATTTCATCCTTGAACAGATGGACAGGTTGAATGCACCATTCAGACAATTGAAGATATGTTGTGTTCCTGTACTTTAGAGTTTGGAGGAAATTGGGATGATCATATCCCTTTGATAGAATTTACCTATAATAATAGTTATTAGGCAAGCATCCAAATGGATCCATATGAAGCTTTGTATGGGAAAAAGTGTAGATTGCCTATCAGCTGGTTTCAACTTAGTGAAATAGAACTATTGGTGTCAGATCTAGTGCAACAAGCTATGGACAAAGTAAAGCTTATTAGAGATCAACTTCAGACAACTCAGAGCAAACATAAATCTTATACTGACATACGCCACTGAGCGTTGGAGTTCGCTCTTAATGATTGGGTCTTCCTAAAAGTGTCGCCTATAAAAGGTATCATGCAATTTGTCCAAAAGGCCAACTTGAGCCCTAGACAGGTTGGGCCTTATATAGTTATCCGCAGGTTAGGAAAAGTAGCCTATGAGTTGGAATTTGATCTTGGGCGTATTTATGTTCCCATGTGATATTTATAGCCAAGCTTTAGTCGTATTTTAACCTTATTTTAACTATAATCTCAGGTATTTTGATTGAAATGGTGTTCATGAACTAATGTATGTGATTAACCTTTGTTTTAGATTGGAATGAAAACTAAAAGTGGCATTTGGAGTCATCAACATGCCAAGGAGAAGAAGTGGGGCGTTCAGAGCCGTGTCACGGAGAAAGAAAGTAAGTTGGGACGGTAAGGTACTATAAAACAGTGAGCATTTTCATTGGTAGCGTGTTACGGAGGTAGTAGCCAGTGTGCCACGGAGGCAATAGCCAGCATGTCATGGAGGCAGTCCACCAAAAGACAAATTTCAGTAATTATAAAAGGAACACTTAGCAGCTTAATTGGATATCATGGTTTAAATTTGGAAAACGCAGAGGAGCGAAGGAGAGATGAAGGAAACTCTACTAGGGTTCATTTTTTTCTTTATATTTCCACTCTTGTTGTTCATGAATTCAAACATTACAGTGAATTCTTATCTTAGCATGTGTGGCTAAAACCCTTCTTCTAGGGTTGAGGCCACAAACATGAATGTAATTACTTGAATTCGTAGTTGGTACAAGTTTTCATTACTGTTTGTCTTGAATTCTTTCTTTTTATTCATTTTGATTCTTGATCACTATTAAAATGTATTTGTAAAGTTTAGGCTAAACTTGAAAAAACAAAACCTAGGTTAGAAATAGGAATGCAGGAAGGAAATTCAATTCGTCAAGACTTGATTCGCAGTTAAGATAGAAATATACCTTATTCACCTTGCTTGGTTACTAAATAGGAAGATAGCGAAACATTTAGGATCACATTGTCACATCTCCACTCACAAACGTAGTTGTTAAGTTAATTTTAGGCTAAAAGGTTAGAGGTTCAAGAGTCCATAGCCTAGGGCATTAACCCCGTAAACCACTCCATATAGATACTTGCTTAAAATTTAGGTTGTCACATCCACGCTCAATAATGTAGTTGTGAGGTTAATTCGCTTATATTTAGAGGCTTGACAGACCATGAACATTGCATTTATCTTATGAGATAATAAATGAAATTTCACACTTGAGCCAATGTGAATGTAGCATTACAAGTTTTTTGGGCCTTAACTCTAGATGCTTCTCGTTATTATTTTTCTAATTATTTTGTGATCATAATTAGATTTAGTAACAAACAACAAAATATTTGAAACAAGCACTTGTGAAATATGATTTAACATTTGAACATTGTAACTCACTCAAACTCTAGTCCCTGTGGGTTCGACATCCAACTCTCAAAGAGCCACATTACGACTTGTACGACCGCGTGCGCTTGCACATGTGTCGGAGCACGAATAAGTTTTTAGCGTCGTTTCCAAGGACTGGCAACATTTGGTGAATTTCCTGTTTTAATGTTAGTGTAAAATTTTCTATGTGTTAAAAATGGTAGTTTTAGATTGTTGTTATTTCTATTTATAGTTTAATACCCTTCTTAACATGACATCATGGAATGGAAATGGGTTTAATAGTGGATACTCATATTGCAGTGATCCTTGTCTAAATTGTGAAGGACCCTATTTATGGTAAAACTGTCGTGCTTGTAATATGTGTGGTGGTTAAGATAGCCGTTGGAATGGTTTTCCAAATTCGTATTTCCTTTCCCCAAGCCCTAATATGATCCTCCTGTTATTTTTTATGCTTATAGGAAGAATGAAGGGGAGGATTTAGAACACTGTGCTCAGATATGCAATATGGTAAAATGTGTCCTTCAGCAGACGAAAGTAATAAGGGAGCGAATGGATGTAATGTGGGTCTAGAATGAGGAACACAAAGAGGCCATAGAAATAATGAGCGCCAAGTTCATGGAGATGAAAGATGAGGCTGAAACATCCATTGATCTACAAGTCATGATCTTAGCCAATACTCAAGAGCAATCTCAAGGGGAAGAAAAGAGTGAGTTCTTGGAACAAGCTCAACAAATAGAATCTCATGAGTTTCTCCATGATGGTCTTACGTATATGTCCAATCCATTCATGAAAGGGGGATTAAATCTAAGACGGGCAATACATCAATTTGCTCAGATATCCGTGACCAATATTCTTGTTTAAATGATAAGGTTGTGGCATATGAGGCCCAACTATGAAGTGTTGTGGATAGTAACCATGGATGGAACAAGAAGAAGAGTTCCAACCATTTGACTATTTTGTGTGGTTGGATGTGGATGTGGAGAAGGTGAACAAAAGTGAGGATGTCAAGCACAATACAATTTCAAAGTTTGGGTGTATTAGTCCTTGTTCTAAGCATTTCTCGACATTATGTTTGGTTGACAACCTAGAAATAGAGTCTCCCAAGATTATAAAGAAAGGTATAGATGAGGAACAATCCCCATATATTTTGAAACTTGCTAAGTCGAAAAGACAAAATGGCTTCCCTTACTTAAGGGACAATAAGTGCAAGAGGCAACATCTATTGCTTGGTCCCTTCATTTTTTCACCACCACCCCTGGAGCATAATAGGAAATTGGAAAAGAAATTAAAGGTAAAATTCATATCCTCAAAGTGGAAGTAAAAGTGGTGCAACTTTATATGTCGTGCCGTGACATAAAATGAGGCGCTGCTTGGGAGGTAACCCAAGGGTACCACAAGTACGATTTGTTTTTTATTTATTTTTATTTTGTTTATTTTCACTTTTGTTGTTGTTTTGGTAGAGTAAGCACAGATTGAGGGAAAGCCTGAGTACCTTTTGAAGCAGAAGCTAAGGAGCATGGATAAACACAAGTATGGGGTTGATGACCCTTGTGATGAAAAAGGATGAAAACATACTTCTAGCTAGGCCTAAAGGCATCTGGATGTATCCCTAACCCTTGTTTTTTAATTTTAATTCATTTTTTGGGGACATAGCATATTTTAAGTGTAGGGTGAAGGAAATTTCAAATTTTTTGTTGGTTGATTTTGGGTGAATTTGGTGCTTGGTCTACTAATGTTTGGTCATAAATTTTGAGTTGAGCACATTTCACCCACCCTTTGGTTTTTCTTTTTGATTCTTTTCCGAAGGGTAGCACTTTGAACCGAGAATAAAAGTTTTTATTTTGTCTATACATAGGTGTTTTCGGTCATAGTTAAGGACTTTTCCCGATGATAGATGTGGGTACACAGTGTCTAGAACTTGCCTGGTGTGGTTACAAAGAAAAATGAGGGATGTTAATTGTAGTAGATGATGTAGCCATTTCTTTGAATAAGCCTATTTTCATCCTTCACTTTACCTACCCTTAAGGAATAAACCTAGTAGCCCCACTAAGCCTTTAGCCTATTCTTTGTTAGCCACATGAGAAGTTTAAACCTTTTCATTCCATAGCCTTGAATTTGATCCAAAACTCCTAAGAGCTTAAGTAAAAATGCTAAAGTGTTAAAGGAGTGAGAATCTTGAAAATAAGGGATAGTTGGTTGTGGAGGTTGAAGAAAGATTAAAGGTGTAATGTTCAAAATGCATAAGTGTTGTTAGGGAGTAGAAAAGATCAAAAGAATGAAAAAGTGTCTAATGTGTAATTATTCCCTACTAATAACGTAAGTGGGCTTAAAGAATTGGGAAAACAAAAAGGAGAAGTGATAGATGAAAAAGCAAGAGGTGAAGTAAAAGAAGAAAAAGGATGTGCCTAATCACTTAGCTTCTAGAACTAACACAACAAGATATATTTGGGCCAATATAAATCATATGAAATTTAGCAATCAAGATATACCAAAATTTTACCATTATGTTCCCTCACCATTTGGGAGTTGCTCTTTCACACACAAGATATATAACAATATTAACTTGGGCATAAATAAATAATTTTTGCTCACTCTCCCAAAGAACTCAACATGCATGCAAAAGACAACTCATAGGCTTTCCCTTAGTGTAACATTCCACTAATATAGAACATCAAATCAAGGATCAATTAGGACTTAAATAGTTGTAATATAGGCTAACGGACGGGTAGGAACTATTTGTCCAACATAGTGACTTAGCTCCCTAAGCACTTTAATAATTCACAACTCTTTGATTTTTTTTAGCACATTCTTCAATTTCCTATTTTTCTTCTTATACCTCCTTTGATTTTTCAATTCACAACTTAGGTGACTAATGGGGATTTTTCAATATTAAGCTCAAATATCTATTTTCTTTTCATTCATCATTATTTTTTCTCAACTTGTTTTTTCTTACTCACTAATATCACCTTTCTTGTTTAGCAATTTTAACCATTTTCTTTCCTTATCTTTTCCACACTTTAGCTTTTCTCATCTTTTCTCACCTTATGCTCCTTTTATGCAAAATATTTTAATTAAAGTGCTCTAGAAGTCATTTGGATCAAGTACAAGTCAATAGAACAAAAAGGGATTAACCTTGTAATATGACTATCAAAAGAATAGGCTATGGTTAAAATTGGCTAACTAGGATATTTACATCAAGGTAGGTAAAATTCGGATACAAATAGGGTATCGAAGAAATGTCTATATCACTTTCTAGATTCAACATCCTTATTTCATTTTGCATACATACCGGGCAAGTTGTAGACATCAATTTGCAAGCATGGAGTATACTACAATTCCTCACTCATACAATGGCACTAATGGTTTAGCAATGGAAATTAAGATTATATAAACACATATATCTATATTGCATGCATAGCATAATTAAGCCCACTTTTTTAAGTACAAGAGTCAAGTTCCAAAAGTCTAAGTCAACTTTTTCATGCATTTTTGAGTGAATCAGGCAAAATGATACCTAAGTGAAGCATCTAGCATTCGTAAGGTTTCAAGTTCTTGCTTTTCCTAATGAATAATTTTCACTTAAGACGGTAGTCATCCATCCATCATTGGTAATATGACTAACTAAAAAATCTAAACCCTTTACTCGGTTCTAAGGGACTATCTACCGGAAATGTACCAAAAATAAAATCCGGTGAAACTCAAAATAAAATAAAATTGAGAAAAAACTACTTCAAACCAACAAGTATGCAATATAAGTCATGAACTTAAAAAAATTGAGGCTCACCATGTATAAATTTAACAATTAAAGAATGTATGGTATAATGAAGTTTACTTCTCCCACTCCACACTTAATTGGTAAAACTGCTAAAATAATAAAGCATAAAATAGAAGAGTGAAAGAACTCCGTGGGCCTGTACTCCTCATGGATTGTGGGAGAAAACCCAACTTCCCCCATCTCCGAGTCATCTCCGTCATTGGCAGTGGTGTTTCAAGATACTTTTAAGGACTATTTATAAGTGTGAAAAAATACCACATGAAATAAACTTAGTCCAAAATAAATTGAAAAATAATTTTTGGTCCGCAACTGGCACCTCGTGTTACGAGTGTCATTGCATAAAATTAGTTGCACGACACAGTACTTGTTGCTTCGTTGGTGAGAATTAAATGTTGCTCACGTTAATTTCTTTAATTTTTTTATTTCCTATCCAATCATTGCATGTAATGATTGCTTCATCATGAGGCAATAAGTGCTTATGAATAATGAATTTACGCGTTTCTTAGCCATATTTTGCCCATACATTACTATTTTTTGAGAATAAATTATGTGTGTTTTCATGTGTTTTATGATATATTAGTAAAAAAGAGCTAATGCGCATGATTAGATGCTTTCAGGAAGTAAAGTGATGAATTTGGGCTTAAATGTGTCTTAAAAGAGTAAAAATAGCAAAACAGGATCGAAGGAACGAGTATATAGAAGTTGGCATCGCGCAAGCACTCTTATGCTATGGCCTGCGCATACAAGGAGAGGCGTGTTGCGCCAAACACATCAGTGCTATACGCGACACGTGGCACTGGTTAGTTTGGGCGGCAAGAAGTCAAATCCCATTTGTACTAGGAACAGAAGCTACAAAACCCAATTTAAATCCAAGAAGTAACAATGAAGGCTTAATCTACTATTGTAAATACTCTCTCATAACATGTTTTAGACATATCGTCAACTTTTAGTCCAATTCTTCATATTAAAACATAGTATTAGTGTTGCACAATTCATACTTTGAGAATTTTCGTAATAGTTTAGTTGAAAATTGTTGAAATTTCATCAAGTTCTTGTGATTCAATATAGTTTTGAAGATTTTCTACCCAGTTACTTATTCTTGTAAGTATTTCATTATGATTTCTTCTACAACTTTTAGTAGGTTCTCATAAACATGAGTAGCTAAATCTCTTAGGCTAGGGTTGTGGGACCATAATGGACTAACGAATGTATGCACAATAAAATAGTGATTCTTGAATGGTGAATCGGATAGATTGTTATTCACTTAGTTTTAATTAAGGTTTAGCGGTTGCAAATATTGAAACATGCATGTATCTTCAACTTGCCCGACCAAGGAGGTTGAATTTAGGAAAAGAGAATAGCAGTGGCAATTTGAGGTTAATAAGTGTACTCTAATTAACTTAAGCTCTAACCAAGGATGGTAAAATTCAAGACTTACTATAAAGCTAAAATTTACACACTTTTGAGACCAAGAGGAGATGGATGAAAAACATCTATTTTTTATTGGCGAACGCAATGTATACACTCTGAGATCGAGAGGAGATAAGTGTAATGTTTAAGTCGAGAAATATTAGATGTACTAAATGTAAGTCTTACACTAAATTCACTAGGATAGATCACTAGTAAAAGCCTATAAAGTTATGAAATCATAGGGAACACCATCCTAGCTTAGCTTCATCAATTTGATACTAACTCAATTATTTTGTAGAATTATTTTCTTCTATTTGCAAACCCCCCTTTCGAAATATTGATTAGAAGTTATCTTATTTTCATTGTTAATATGTTGTTTTTGCCTATTCCTTGTGCGATCGACCCAAACCATTATTGGGTTACTATATTTGATAGCAACCACTTTATACTTCAATTGTGAGGTGTAATTTGGCGTGACCAAATTTTTGCACTTTTACTTGGCAATATGATTGACAAATAGTTAATGGCTGTATAATCTTGATGTGTAGCCTTTATTTCATGATTTACATTTTCTTTTGTAGTTTCTTTTTTGTTCTTTCAGGTGATAACAAATAGATTTTAGCTCCAAAATGGAGGAGGAAATGGTGAAAGGATCCTAAGCTGAGAAGTGCGTTGTGCCGTGATATTAAATCAGGCGCTTCTTGGAAGGCAACCAAAGGGGTATCTTGATGAAGTCTTAGTAATCAAGATATGCACGTTTCTGCGATGTTAAATCAAGATTTACTTGGGAGGCAACCAAAGATAATTTTTAATTTTTTTTAAAGTTGATGTGTTTGTTCAAGTGTGCCGCAATTAAGTCATAAAACACTAAAGAAATTTGAAGCAAAAACAGATAATACAAAAATTATAAGAGAAAAGAAAAAATAAATCATTACATGTAGTGATTGCCTCATGATGAAGAAATCATTACATTCAAAAGAAATTTGCAAATCACAAAGGAAGTAGTAGCACACCAAGCAGGAAGTAGCAATTGGTGTTGTACGCACAACAAAATGCCTCCAGTGGTCTAGCATTGCGGTGGCCTTTCCTGTGTTTTGGTCCTCGTGACACGGGGAATCCAATTCCGACCCAAATTATTTCCCAATTTATTTTGGACTCAATTTAGTTTTTGTGGTATTTTTTCAATACTTATAAATAGTCCTTAACAGTATTTGGGAACACTACTGCTAATGACGGAGATGACTCAGAGATGGGGGAATCTGCTTTCCTCCCATAGATTATCAGGACTAGAAGCCTAGGGAGTTCTTCTTAAACTTTTCTAGTTTATGCTTTATTATTTTAGCGCTGACGACAGTGCTATTGATTAAGTATGGGGTGGGAAATGTAAACTTCAATACTATGTATGCTTTAATTGCTAAATTTATGGGGCTAGTTTCTTGGGGGGTTTATGACTTATCTTTCATACTTGTTGATTGGTAGTAGTTTATTTTTAGTTTTATTTTGTTTTGGATTTCTCTTTTCAGTTTCAATACTTTTTCGATGGATAGTTTCTTAGAAACGATTAGTCGATCTAGATTTTTCTAGTCAGTCAATGAGTCATGATTTTTTTTCGATGATGTATGGATGAAGACCGTCTCAAGGAAAAATTAGTCATTAGGAAAAGAAAGAACTTGAAACCTTATGAAGGTTAGGTGCTTCACTTAGGTATCATTGAGACTTTGCATGATTTACACAAAAATAAATGAAAAAGGTAGAAACACTTAAGTCTTTGGAACATGACTTCTAATCTTGAAAAAGTGGGCTTAATTATGTTATGCATGCAAGATGTATATATGTGTTTATGTAATCTTGATTGCCATTATTGAACCAATTGTGTCGTTGTGTGAGTGAGATATTTTTTAGTATACTCCATGCTTGCAATTGAATGTGTAGAACTTGACCAGTATGTGTGGAAAACGAAATAAGAATTTTGAACCTAGAAATTGATATACACGTTTCTTTGGTAGCCTATTTGTATTATAATTTTTACCTACCTTGATGTAATTATCCTAGTTAGACATTTCTGAGCCTTAGCCTCTTCTTTTAATAGCCATATTACAAGCTTAAATCTGTTTTTGTTCTATTGACTTTTATTTGATCCAAATGACTCCTAGAGCACTTTAATTGATAATTTTTGTGTGAAAGGAGTATAGTAGGAGAAAAAGAGAGGGAAATTTAAAGTGAGATAAATTTGAAGAAAAGAAAAGGGTAAAAAATTTGCTAAACAAGGAAGGTGATATTAGTGGGGAAAGAAAAAAAAAGTGATGATGAATGAAAAGAAAAAAGATTGAGCGTAATGTTGAAAATTCCCCACTAGTCACCTATGTTGTAAATTGAAAAATAAAAGGAGGTACAAGGAGAAAAATAGGAGATTGAAGAATGTGCTAAAAAATCAAAGAATGCTGAATTATTAAAGTGCTTAGGGAGCTTAATCACAATCTTGGCCAAATAGTTCCTACCCATCCATTAGCCTACCTTATAACCATCTTAATTCCTGATTGATCCTTGATTCAATGTTCTATATTAGTGGATTATTTACACTAAGTACAAGCCTATGGTTCGTCTTTTGCATGCATGCTGAGTTCTTTGGAAGAGTGAGTGAAAATTATTTATTTATGTCCAAGTTAATATTGTTATATATCTTTTGTGTGAAAGAAAAACTCTCCAAATAGTGAGGGGCACAATGGTAAGATTTTGGTATATCTTGATTGCTAAATTATATATGATTAATGTTGACCCAAATATATCATGTTGAGTTTGTTCTATGAGCTAAGCGATTTCAAACTTTGACATATAAGTGTTGATCCTATATGCATGTGAGTGAAGTGTTGGAGCTTTATTAATTTTTCTAATGATCCTAACTGCAAGTTGACCTATACGTAGGGTAAATTTTATGCTTGAATCTGAGAAGGGAAGTAGTAGATTGTTCGAGGACAAACAATAGTTTGAGTGTGGGGGGTGATGAACGGTGAATTTACGCGTTTCTTAGCCATATTTTACCCATACTTTTACTATGTTTTGAGAATAAATTATGTGTGTTTTCATGTGTTATATGATATATTTGTGAAAAAGAGCTAACACACATGATTAGACGCTTTCAGGGGCAAAATGATGAATTTGGGCTTAAATGTGGCTTAAAAAAGCAAAATTGGAAAAAAGGAATTGAAGGAATGAGTATATAGAAATTGGCATCGTACAAGCACTCCTATGTTATAGCCTACGCGATGTGCAGGAAAGGATAGGCATGCCCCACAAGGCACACCAGTGCTATGGGCGGCATGATGCACTACTTAATTTGGGTGGCCAATAGTCAAATCCCAATACTAGTAGGAATAGAAGCTACTAAACCCAATTCAAATTCTAGAAGGAACAATGAAGGCTTAACCTGCTATTATAAATACCCTCTCATAAAATGTTTTAGATATACCATCAACATTTAGTTCAATTCTTCATATTAAAACATAGTATTAGTATTGCACATTCATACTTTGAGAATTTTTGTTATAATTTAGTTGACAATTGTTGGAATTTCATCAAGTTCTTGTGATTCAATATAGTCTTGAAAATTTGCTACTCAACTTCTTATTCTTGTAAGTATTTCATTATGATTTCTTCCACATCTTTTATTTGGTTTCTTATAAACATGAGCGGCTAAATCTCCTAGACTAGGGTTGTGGGAACCATGAAGGATTTAACAAATGTAGGCTCAACAAAATAGTGATTCTTGAATAGTGAATTGGGTGAATTGTTATTCTCTTTGTTTTAATTAAGTTTTAGCGGTTGGAAACGTTGAAACATGCTTGTATCTTCAACTTGCCCAACCAAGGAGGTTGAATTTAGGAAAAAAGAATAACAATGGCAATTTGAGGTTAATAACTCTCATCTAAATAATTTGAGCTCTAACCGAGGATAATTAAAGTAAAGACTTACTGCAAAGCTAATTTTTACACACTTTTGAGATCGAGGGGAGATGGGCAGAAAACATCTATTGTCTATTGACGAACATAGCGTATACACATTTATACTGAGTGGAGATAAGTGTAATTCTAAAGTCGAGAAATATTGGATGTACTAAATGTAAGTCTTACACAAAAATCACCAGGATAGATCACTCATAAAAGCCTACTAAGTTATGAAATCATGGGGAACACAGTCCTACCTTAGCTTCATCAATTTGATACAAACTCAATTATTTTTAGAATTATTTTATTTTATTTGCAAACCGCCCTTCCGATACATTGATTTCAAATTAGCTTATTCATCGTTAATATATTTTTCTGCCTATTCCCCATGGGATCGACCCCAACCTTTGCTTGGTTACTATATTTTACACCGACCACTTTATACTTTAATTGCAAGGTGTAACTCGGGAATGACCAAATTTTGAAGGTTAGCCTTGGAAAACAAAATAAGCTCTCTAGTAACAAAGTCAATGTATGAGATGTACTTTTTTTGTGGTCTAGATGTTACTCCCCATAAGATTTTTGTGTTTAGCAAGCATGTGTGTGTGCTTGCTGAGCGAATTTAGTGTATGGAACATACGGGAGAAGACTTAAAGGTGGAGCATTCAAGCGTGTTATCAAGTGAGCGGGTGGTCAGGGCCAGAGGCACGGTTCTATGGGCATCGCGTCGCACACCCCTCCTGTCCGCACAAGGCGGCACATCACGCCTTCATCCTGGCACTATCAGGGGCGTTCCGTAGACCCCTGCCGCTGCCTCCCACTATATATGTTTGATGTTGTGAGTTGATTCATATAAATATTTCCCAATTGAGAGCCGCAACTTGGGCGACTACTATCATGAAGTTTCTTCAAATTAAAGTCAAATTACGCTATCAAACCTCATCTAATTGCAAATTCGTCTTGGGTAGGGATATCGAGTCTATGAAGAACGTATCTACAAAGTTACATCTTTGAAATTAGGTCGGATTGCCAGAGCCCCACCTAGTAGAAGTTGTAGAAATAACTTCTACCGAGTCCTAAACGTCTGCAAGTGTTAAGTAAGTATTTCTACCTTCTAAATTCATAAGAATTCATAAGCTTTTAATCAAATTAGATGGATTATTACTTGTGGTCATTGTGTTTTATGGATGATATTGTTGTCTGCTTTATTAAGTTAAGAACAACCTTATTTCCTCGGCGTAAGAGCTATGATTTGGAGGGATTATCGGCTCTTCTTTGAAACAGGATTGGTTGAGAAAAAGTTGGCATTTGAGGTATGTTAAGTCTAACCTCCTTCAGCAAGTTATTCTCGTCATACAGTTGATACGACCTATTTTTCTATGGTAGCGTGTGATCGTATGGGTGGTGGCTAGTTACTACGAGATGAATTAAGATTATAGTGTAGTATCCCTTGTCGGGAATAACCGTATTCAGATTTGCCCCTTGATAGAAGTGACCTAGAGATTTCTTGTTTGTGTACTTGTGGTCTAGAGGGATTAGAGATATTTTGATGTCGTACCAAGGCCATAGAAGCTTGTGGTTAGTTGTTGAGCGCACTTTGTTAAGTTGGGCAGCATAGGGTGCAACTTGGTGATATTACTTTTTGTTTGATGTGTATGTATATATATATATATATATATATATATATATATACAAAGTAAAGATAGCCTACAGGCCATTAGCGTATGTGACGCATACAAGGCTAGGATCCCGATAATATAGTCTTACTTGTGAGTTAGTGGCAAAGGTTGCCTAATAGACTAGGGGGGTATCTTCTTAGGTAAACTATATATTGTTAGTGACCGTATCGTTTCATTAGACTTGTAGTTTGTCATATAGGTCGCTCAGGAAACCTCTCTAACTGTTAGAAGTCTAAAAGACTAGGTGATACCTTAAGTAAGAATCTTGTCATCTGTTATACATGGGGCTGATGCCTATTGCTATTTACATAAATGCCCAGGTACATGTTGCCTACAAGGGCTATGTCTAACTATACCTGCCTACGGGGCTACAGATTGCTCACAGGAGCTATATGATATCTGAAAGAATACCTGCCTATGGGGCTACGCTTATAGGAGCTATATGACATTTAGAAAACCATATTATGGCTCTGCCATACCGAAGTCTATTCACGTATTGACTTCCCTTATGTCTTTGTGGCATTACTGACCCTCAGTAGAGCCTTGTGTGTTCGAGGTGCAGTTACAGGAGCCTAGAAGACTCAGATATAGTTACAGAAGCCCAGAAAGCTTGGATACAGCCTTAGAGGTCGAGTATGCCTTAGTTATAGCTTACCTATAGGGCTACAGAGATGTAGATATGAGTGTTTGAATTGTATCAACATGTTGAGGATTATGTAGCCCAAGAAGGTCATTCTGCATTGTTTGTACCTTCCAGGATTATGGGGTCCTGGTTAGGTTCTTGTTTGTACATTTGCTTGCTAGCTATACTTCATGTTTGTGAGATTATTCAGGTTAACTTCTGGCCCTTGTTGATGATTATTTATAGTTCCTTTATCAGCTTTTATTATGCCTTACATATTCGGTACATATTGTACTGACGCCGACGCTTGGGGTGCTGCATACTTGCCTAAAGGTTCAGACAGATAGGTTTATGGTCCTCCTTAGCAGTTGCTCAGAGTCATCAGATTGGTTAGCTCCTTTCTTTCGGAGTTTCCATATATTAGAGGTTTTCCTTCCTTTTGATGTATAATTTTTGGGTAGGTCAGGGCCCTATCCTGACCAATATCTCATTCTTAGAGGCTTGCAAACTACAGTTCATAGTGAGTTGTGCGTTGTTGGCCGTGTGGGGCGTATATGTGCTATAATATATGTGTTTGCTGTGCGGGGCCTAGTTATGTTATCTGTTAGCAGCCTTGTCGACCTGTAGTTATATATGTGTATATATATATATATATGCACCCCCTTTATTCTGTTATGACTTAGACAGCATGGTGGTCTTGTCGGCCCGCATAGGATATTATTATTATTGCGACTGCTGGGTTAACTGTTTTATACAGGTAGTATATTGCAGCTTGGTTGGCCTAAGGCTATGTTTTGAGCTGGGATATAGTTATTTGTTTTCTTGTTAATGTGCTGCTGGTATACACCAGAAGTGTATAGGTCCAACTAGGTCAGCTCGGGGTCCAGTATGGCACTAGGTGCTAGTCACGCCTCCCAAGGTGAGGTGTGACAAACATGGTATCAGAGCAGCGTCGTATCCTAGGGAGTCTGTAAGTCATGTCTAGTAGAGTCTTGTTTATAAATGTGTTGTGCACTATATTTTATGAGTAGGAGGCTACGAGGCATGATAGTATGGTTACCCTTCTTCCTTCTCAAATCGTGCTATAAAGCTAACCTGTATAGGGTTGGATCCCTAAGCTTACATTGTTATGTCTGTCTGCTGTGATGCTTGATATAAGACATACTGTAGTCGCCGAGAGTTGGATACAGTAGTAGGAGAGGGAACCAACAAGGTGCCATAGTTGGGCAAGGCACAGCTTGAGGCCAAAGGGAGATAATTTTTTTGATCTCCCCAGCAATCTCCAGGGCATCAGGGGCCTCATAGGGCCACATATATGTCGACACCACTTCAAGTTCTTCCTACATCCTCAGGTAAGGATGTCAAGAATGTCGTATGTATGTTGGCTCAGATAGTGGCTGCTTCATGTCAGCAAGTAGTACCAATTATTGTCGAGCCTATTAAGGGACCTGAAAGTTTGAGGGTTCATAAGTTCCCTTCTTTGAGTCCTCCTAAGTTCATAGGGACAAACTGCAGAGAGGACCCTCAGAACTTCATAGATCAGTTACAGAGGATTTCCAGAGTCATGCATGCTTCATCCACAGAGTCAGTTGAGTTAGCAGTGTTTTGACTTCGAGATATTGCAGTTCTATGGTACGAGAGTTGGGAAAGGTCCAGAGGCAGAGATGTACCTTCACCTTCATGGCCTAGCTTCTCTGAAGCCTTCATAGACATCTGTTTGCCTTGATAAATTGTCTGACCAGAGATAAGGGTAACCGGGACTAGTAGAATAGGTTCTCAGTAGGGTCACAAGCTCCAATGCCTTCTACAGGACACAGGGCCTCTACTCCAGCAAGTAGGGGCAGAGGTAGATCAGGGGCATCCAGTTCTAGTAGTGGTCCGGATCATACTTATGCTTTAGCAAGGCAACATGATTCTGAGTCATCGCCAGATGTTGTGACAAGGTTTAGGATGTGTAGGCAAAACCCCCCGACTCTTAAGTCTATTCCGGTGGTTAGTAAGCTCCCAGATGTGATTCAGATGAGCTTTCTGTGACCCCTTCTGAGTTAAGGGAATTGAAAGATCAGATGAAAGACTTGTTATATAATGAATTCATTAGAACTATTGCTTCGCCATGGGCTGCACTAGTCTTATTTGTGAAAATGAGAGATGACTCACTTCAAATGTGTATATATTATCAATAGTTAAATAAAGTTACTATCAAGAATAGGTATTCCCTACCGAGAATAGATGACTTATTTGCTTAGTTGCAGGGGGCAAAATACTTCTCCAAGATTGACTTGAGGTTAGGGTACCATCAAGTGAGAGTTGGGGAGAAGGACATTTCGAAAATAGCCTTCAGAACCAGATATGACCATTTTGAATTGCTTGTTTTGTCTTCTGGGTTGACGAATTCCCCAGCAGTGTTTATGGACTTTATGAATAGCATATTCAGGCCATTTTTAGATTTATTCATGGTAGTGTTTATTGTGACATTCTAGTATATTCATGTTCTGAATCTGAACATAGAGATCATCTGTGAATAGTACTCTAGATCCTCAGAGATCGCAAGTTATATGAAAAGTTTTTGAAGTGTGAGTTATGGTTAAATTATATAGGTTTCTTGGGCCATATTGTGTTAGATGCAGGCACTCAGGTTGACTTGCAAAATATTAAGGCGGTAAAGACATGGCCCAGACCCATGATCCCAATCGAAGTTCGTAGCTTCTTAGGGTTAGCTGGGTATTACAGAAGGTTTGTGGAAGGATTCTATACCCTATCAGCACCATTGATGAAGCTGACTTAAAAAGTGCTATATTCCAGTGGACCAACGCTTATGAATAGAGTTTTCAGGAGTTAAAGGACAGACTGACATCTGCACCAGTATTAGCCTTTCTAGAGGGTTTAGAGGGCTACACTATATATTGTGATGCTTCGGGTAGTTTGCTAGGATTGGTTTTGATGCAATATGGTAAGGTAACTGGCTATGCCTCGAGGAAACTAAAGAAACACGAGAAGAACTACCCCATCCATGATCTAGAATTATTTGCGGTTATTCATGATCCAAAAATTTGGAGGCATTACTTATATGTTGTTTATGTAGACCTCTTCCCTGATCACAAGATCCTCCAGTATGTTTTTACGTTGAAAAAGTTAAATTTGTGGCAACATTGTTAGCTTGAGTTGCTGAATGACTATGATGTGAATATCTTGTATCACCCAGGAAAGGCTAACATTGTAGCCGATGCCCTTAGTAGTAGATCCATGGGCAGGTTATCATATCTAAAGCTAGAAAAGTGGAAAATGGCTCGAGAACTGCACCAGTTAGCTAGTCTAGAAGTTCGAGTAGTAGATTCAGAAGATAATGAGGTTGTGATTCAGAATACTACAGTGTAGTCTCTGGTAGTGGAAGTGAAAGAGCGATAGTAGGAAGACCCTAGCCTAGTACAGCTTAGAAATAAAGTACAGCAAGAAGAGTTGTTATCCTTTGAGATAACAAGGGACAGAGTTTTGAGATTTAGAGGTTAACTCTGCGTTCTAGATATGGTAGGACTTCGTCAGCAGATTATGAGAGAGGTAAATTATTCCCGTTATTCTCTTCATTCGGGCTCAATAAAAATGTATCATTATATGAAAGAGATCTATTGGTGGGCATGGGATGAGGAAAGATATTGCGGAGTTTGTAGCACAGCATCCCAATTGGCAGCAGGTAAAGGATGAACATCGAAAACCTGGTAGGCTGAGTTAGGAGATAGCTGTGCCTATGTGGAAATGGGTAGAAATCAATATGGATTTTATTATAGGGTTATCTCACGCCCGGCGTAAATTCGACTATATTTGGGTCAATGTTGATAGCCTGACAAGATCAGCTAAATTCTTCCCAGTTAGGACCACGTTCTCAGCCGGAGATTTTGTTGAGTTGTACATTAAAGAGATAGTCTGACTACATGGTGTCCCGATATCTTTCATCTCCGATAGAGGGGCACAGTTCATATCAAGGTTCTGGAAATCATTTCAAAAAGGTTTGGGGACACAGGTTAACTTGAATACAACCTTTCATCCTCAGATAGATGGCCAGGCTATGCGCATGATTCAGATGGTCAAGGACATGTTACGGGCATGCCAGCTAGCCTTAGAAGGAAGCAGAGATGAGCACCTACCTCTTATTGAGTTTGCATTTAATAACAGTTAAGATTCTGCCATTCAGATGGCACTTTAAAAGGCTTTATATGGGTGGAAATGCAACTCCCCCATCGGATGGTTAGAAGTAGGTGAGTCAGGGTTGATTGGAGCTGACATGATACATCAATCTAAAGAGAAGGTTAAGCTCATCAGGGAGCGGTTATTGACAGCCTAGAGTCATCAGAAGGCCTATTCTAATACACGGCATAGGGACTTAGGGTTCTATGTTGACGACTTGGTATTCCTGATGGTTTCGCCTATAAAAGGTGTTATAAGATTTGGAAAGAAGGGCAAGCTTAGCCCTAGGTTTATTGTCCCATATCAGATCCTCTGAAAGATAGGCCAAGTGGCCTATGAGTTAGAATTGCCTTTGGGGCTAGAATCTTTTAATCAAGTCTTTCATGTAACAATGCTATAGAAGTGCATAGGAGACCCATCTCGGGTTGTTCTAGCTGAGGATGTTCAGGTCATAGAGGAGTTGTCCTACAAGGAGACTCCAATAGCTATACTAGATCGACAGGTCTGTAGGTTGAGAACCAAGGAAGTAGCCTCCGTTAAGTCTTATGGAGGAATAGGAATGTAGAAGAAATGACTTGGGAATCTAAGGATGATATGAGATCTAGATATCCTCACTTATTCCACACCGTTTGATGATAGCATACAGACTCATATTATACAGTTGAGGTAAATCAATTATTCAAATATTATTTTATCGCTTTTGCTATCATTGTTGTTGATTACTCAATTATTTGTTATGGAGCTATGTTTTATAATTTTTTTTACATCCTGTGAGATGCCTATGTTGGACTTTTCTGCGTTTTAGGTTTACGGTAGGCCATATTTTGGGGGAGACTCTGCCGAAATTTTTCTAGCAATACCTGAGAACAGAGTCTCTTAAGATTAGATTGCATTCGAGGACGAATGTCCCTATAGGGGGAATGATGTCACACCTTATAATATTTTTATGTTTAGCCAGTGTAAGCATGTGCTTGTTGAGAGAATCTAGAGTATGACACATGCGAGAGAAGACTCAATGGTGGAGCACGCAAGTGCGTTATCGAGCGAATGGGAGGTAGGGGCCAGAGGTAGGGTGCTATGGTTGCTGCGTTGCACACCCCTACACTATGCACTGGGCGGTGCGTCGTGCCGCCACCGCGACACTACGAGAGGTGCGTCGTGGACCCCTACTGCCGCCTCCCACTAAATATGTTTTAAGTTGTGAGTTGAGCTTTCATTTAAATATTTCCCTATTGAGAGATGCAACTTCTGTGACTACTATCACGAATTTTTCTTCAAATTAAAGTCAAATTACGCTATTAAACCGTTTCTAATTGCATATTCTTCTTGGGTAGTGAATCCCGAGCCTACGAAGAATGTATCTATAGAGTTTCATCTTTGAAGTTAGCTTGGATTGTTGGAGCCCCACCGAGTAGAAGTTGTAGAAATCACTTCTAACTAAGTCCTAAACGTCTGCAAGTGTTAAATAAGTATTTCTGCCATCTAAATTCACAAGAATTCATAAGCTTTTAACCGAATTGGACGAATTATGACTTGTGTCATTGTGTTTTATGGATGATGTTGCTTGTCGCTTTCTTGAGTTAAGAACAGCCTTTTTTCCTCGGCGTAAGAGCTACAATTTGGAGGGATTATAGGCTATTGTTTGAAACAGCGTTGGTTGAGCAGAAGTCGGCATTTGAGGTATGTTATGGATAACCTCCTTCGGCAAGTTATTCTCAACGTATAGTTGATACTTGTTTTTCCATGGTAGCTTATGATTGTATGGGTTGTGGTTAGCTGCTAGCAGACGAATTAAGATTATAGGGTAGTATCCCATGTCAGGAATGACCGTATTCAGCTTTGTCCCTCGTTAGAAGCGACCTAGAGATTTCTTGTCTGTGTAGTTGTCATCTAGAGGGATTAGTGATATTTTGCTGCCATACCAAGGCAATAGAGGCTTTTGGTTAGCTGGTGAGCGCACTTTGTCAAGTTGGGAAGCTTGGGTGCAGCTTGGCGACATAACTTTATGTTTAAACCTATATATATACACAGTAAAGCTCGCCTATAGGTCGTTGCCGTACTTGACACCTACAGGGCTAGAATCCCGGTAATACAGTCTTACTTGCGAGTTAGTGGCACTAAGGTTGTCTAATGTACTGGGGGAGGGGCGTATCTTGTTAAGTGAAATGTCTACTATTAGTGACCGTATAGTTTCATTTGATTTACAGTTTGTCGTATAGGTCACTCAAGAAAACTCCCTAGCTATTAGAAGTCTGAAAGACTAGGTGATATCCTAAGTAGGAATTTTTTCAGTTGTTATATGTGGCGCTAAAACCTTCGGCTATTTATACAGATGTCCATGTACATGTTGCTTGGAAGGGCTATGTCTAAGTATACCTTCCTACGAGGCTATAGATTGCTCACAGGAGCTATATGACGTCTGAAAGAGTACCTTCCTATGGGGCTATGCTTAGAGGAGATATATGATATCTTGAAAAACCAGATTAAGGCCTGTAGAGCCATATTGAAGTCTATTCACTTATGGACATTCCTTATGCCTCCCTGGCATTATTGACCCTTAATAGAGCCCTGTGTGCTCAGGGTACCGATGCAGGAGCCCAGAAGTCTGAAATACAATTACAGAAGCCCAGAATGCTCGGATATAGCCTCAAATGTCGAGTATGCATTAGCTATAGCTTGCCTACAAGGCTATAGTGATGCAGATAGGAGTGTTTGAATTGTATAAACTTACTGAGGCTTTTGGTGGCCCAGATAGGTCAGTCTGTCCTGATTGTACCTTCTGGGCTTATGGGGGCCAAGTAAGGTTCTTGTTTGTACGTTTGCTTGCTAGCTATAGTACATGTGTGTGAGATTGTTCAAGTTAACTTTTGGCCCTTATTGCTGATTATTTATAGTTCCTTTATCATCTTTTATTCAACTTTTATTACCGCATTACATATTTGGTACATATTGTACTGACGCCAATGCTTGGGGCGTTGTATACTTTCCTACAAGTTCGGACGGACAGGATTCGGGACCTCCTTAGCAGTTGTTCAGAGTCAGCAGATTGGTTACCTCCTTTCTTCTAGAGTTTCCATATATTAGAGGTTTGCCGACCTTTTTATGCATAGTTTTTGGGTAGTTCGAGGACCTGTCCCGACTAATATCTCACTCTTAGTGGCTTGCAAACTACAGTTCGTAGTTAGTTGTGTATTGTAGGTTGTTTGTGCTTGTATGTGCTATGATATGCATGTTGGCTGTGTGGGGCCTAGTTATGTTATCTTTTAGCAGCCTTGTCTACTTGTAGTTATTTATATATATATGTGCCTGCCTTTCTTCTATTATGACTTAAAAGGAATGGTGCTCTTGTCAGCTCGCATAGATTATTATTATTGTTGTGACTGTTGGTTTAGCCGTTTTATGCCGGTAGTATGTTGCGGCCTAGTCGGCCTAAGGCTATGTTTTAAGCCAACATATAGCTATATGTTTTCTTGTTAATGTGTTGCTATCATGCACCATAGGTGTGTAGCTCCAACTAGGTTAGCTCAAGTAGTCTAGTGTGGATTTAGGTGCCAGTTACACCTCCCAAGATGGAGTGTGACACTAGATAGGTTCCAGGCTACAGTGTATAAGAAAAAATAGAAATTGACAAGTCAAATCGGGAAATTATGGATGTATTATAATCAATACTAGATTAAAAATATTATTGGTCCCAATATCAAATTATCTGAGCCAATTCTTCCTTTCTTCTATCTTATTCTTATTGAAAGGAAGTTTTATTGATTCCCATCTTTGTTATCCACCCAGAAAAAATATTTCCTGTATTTCAAAAGATATTTGAAGTACTCTTTTCCTTCCTTTGAAGTACTTGTTCCCAACCCCTATCAAGGAAGTAAAGAGAACAATTCGCAGAAAGCACATCTGACAGTTTCAGGAAATATTATGTAGACAAACCTTATAGTACTTAATAGACAAACCACTTGAATTTGCATCTAAGCTCTTTCTCTATGACTCATACTCAGACATTGTATCCTCCCACTTTTATGAGTAGCCTGAGAAACAACAATGTTCAGACTAATGTATTTACTAAAACATCTTCTAGTTATTTTTAAAAAGGTGTAAACGTCACCTTCACAATTGGTATGATAAACTCCACTAAGAAAGATGGAACTTTCAGCAAAGATAGACAAAAAGTATGGAAGAAATTAATTAAGAGACCCTTGATATGTGAACCATCATGATCTTGCATAAGTATAAAATATAGTTCAATCACAGTGAATAGGAAAATACCACAAACCGTTCAACATATGCATATTGCAGAAGAAAGGGGCAACTGATCAGTCAAAAAATCATTAGATGACCATATCTGCGTGATTTGACACTGTCATATTCTTTGCCTGTCTGAAGTCTAAGAATTTCCTTGACAGCTTTGATTTCTTTATTTTCTGGAAACCTGTTTATGACTTCCTTCCTTTACATTGATCAGTTTAGCCCTTAAAGGGAACACACCATAGTGATCTCTCCAAACAACAAATATTCTAGCCATATGTGAAACAACTCAGTTCCCATTGAAAAATATCAAAGGTGGAACTAAACATAAATGAGGTTAAAGAAAGTCAAAAGGGTATAGCATATAGCTAGATCCTTGACTGAATCTCCTTCAGTCAAAATCAATGTGCATTTATCATAATTCCTCGCTCCTGCATCATTAGCATCTTCTAGCTTCACCACCTTGACCTTCTCAGATTTTTATTCATCAGTCCTTTTGAAGTCTTTCTTATTTTTAAAGTCTGTCCAAGAGAGAAGAGTTTCCACAATGCCAAGGTTGTTGTCAACTGTAATAATATCAGAAAAATGATAATCAAAACTACTTACTTAAAATAACTAATAGCATATTAGTTTCGCAAGCATCAAAGAGAATGATCTGTAGTTGAACTAACATACCTTTCTTCAGAAAATCTTGTTGATGTTCTATATGTTTTCTTAGGTTTGTTTTGTATATATTTTGCATCTTCTTCCTTGTCGAACTATAAAGTTACTTGGGACAATTCTTTCAACTATAGAACCTTTATCGTTGATATTGTGTATGGATGGATATTTTGGCCTGAGGAAGAAATTGACACCAATATCTAGGGAAGAAATCAACACCAGTAGCTGAGGGAAAATCTACTGTTGGATAGTTTTGAGGGTATGAATTTTCTAATTTCCTTATATTCCTTCAAATTAATAAGTTTTTATCTCACTACTACAAGTATAAAACCACATTGCTAAAAGAATTTCCTAAAATCTATGTCTTAGTTGGTAAGTAGATCTATTCAAATATTTCTTTTCAATGTTAACTTCGGATACTCTTTTTTTCAACCTCAACATAATATTGTCCAAATGCCTACTTAAAAATGCTATTCAAAAGGCTATATGGAACCTCTTTGGTATTCCTTTTGGGGATCAAATGGGATCAAGTACAGCACTATAACAAAAATTTCTAGACTTTTTTCTTTATTTTGGGTCACTCTTTGCTAAATGGATCTAAATATTGACTTTATTGGACATGTCTAGAATTTTTAAATTTGTTTTATGTCACTTTATTAATAAAGTGATCTAAATCTTTCTTTTAGTTTCTTCGCTTAGCATGAAACTTATTTTTTGTGATTTACTTGCGTATATAGGATTTTAATAGATAATGAAGATAAAAGTTGGATGAATTGCCTAAGATCGACAGATGAGTATAAATGTGGAGTGAATAATTTCCTTGTAAGGCCTTTGAATGAGCTTCTCAAGTATGAGATATTATGCCCTTGCAAAAAGTGCATTAATTGCTATCGGCATTATAGAGATATGGTGGAGGATCACTTGGTTGTTAATGGATTTGTTGATGGTTACACCAAATGGGTTTTTCATAGAGAAGGGGTTTCCCCGAGAAATACACCTCTTTAATCAATGATAATGATGAAGGTTCTAATTTGCGTGACAATATTGATGGACTACATCACAATACATTTAGATACGTAGAGGCTAAATCAGCGCATGGAATAGGACCTGGAGAGTGATTACCAAAAGATGCAAAGAAAATTTTATATTATTGGAGGAAGGGAAACAAGAGTTATATCTAGGATGTGTAAATTTTGCTAAATAGAGTTTTACTATTCAGTTGTACTTGCTTAAATCGTTACATGGGTTAAGTAATGTAGACTTTTTAGACTTGCTAGAGTTGATAAAGAAGACATTTCCTTTGCTCAGATACTAGAGTCTTTTAACAAAGCTAGAAAGGTGATAAAAGATTTGGGCCTTCATTAAAAAATATATGTGTGCCCTAATGATTGCATGTTATTCTAGAAGGACAATGAGAAATCCAATAACTGCTCTATTTGTGGGTCTTCTAGATGGAAGAGTGTTGGTGGTGCCTCAACTAATGCAAGATCTAAAATCCCTGCAAAGATTTTAAGGTATTTTTCCTTAAACCCTAGGTTCAGAGGATATTCATGTGTCTTGAAATAGTTGTTGCAATGAGATGGCATGCTAATAAACAACCCAATGATGGGAATTTAAGGCATCTTACTAGGGAAGCATGGAAGGATTTTGATCGCTTGCACCCAGACTTCTCTAGAGATCCTCGTAATGTTAGGTTGGGTCTCTCAAGTGATGGTTTCAACCCGTTTCGAACTATGAGTATTTCTCATAGCACGTGGCCTGTTATGTTGATGAATTATAATTTATCACCATGGATTTGTATGAAGTCAGAGTATATTTAGTTGTCAATGATCATTCCAGGTCCATCATCTCCAGGAATTGATATAGATGTGTACTTATAACCACTAATTGCATAACTGAAGGAACTATGGGATACTGGGATATAAACATGTGACACTAAAATCAAAAAACATTTAGAATGCATGCAACCTTATTATGGACAGTTAGGGAGTTTTCAGCACTAGCAATGCTTTCAGGATGGATCACTAAGGGAAAATTGGCATGCCCCACTTGGAAATATAATACATTCTCTCAATATCTCAAACATAGTCGCAAGATGTGTTACGTGGGATATCAGAGTTTTTGCCTCTTGATCATCCATTGCAAAAAGATAAGAAGTCATTTGATAGTAAGGAGGAACATAGACTTGCAACTACTCCTTTGTCAGGTATAGAAGTTCTTGAGGAGCTGCATGAATTCAATAATGTCTTTGGAAAGGGAAGAAAAAGAGGTCTCGGGATAATAAGGGTCCGGGAAAAAAGATCTATTTTTTTTTTAATTTCCATATTGGTGACATAATAAATTGAGGCAAAATCTTGATGTTCTGCACATAGAAAAGAATATATGTGACAGTTTGCTCGGGACATTATTGGAGATAGATTGAAAGTCAAAGGATCATGTAAATTCTCGCTATGACTTGCAAGAAGTAGGAATATGAAAGGAGCTATAGAAAATAGCAAATTATAATGGAAATGTAAGTTTGGATCAATCTTGCTTCTTCATTAAACTAGAATAGAAAAGGTTGTTTTGCACCGTCTTGAAAAATGCCAAATTACCTAAAGGTTGTGCTTCAAATATATCACATCGTGTGCATGACAATGAGATGAAAATATTAGGTTACAAGAGTCATGATGCTCATTTTATAATGCATTCACTGCTCCAAGTAGTCATTAGAAAGTGTTGCCTAAGAAGGTTTCGTTGACGCTAATTTAGATTGAGCAATTTCTTTAGATCCACATGTAGTAAGGTAATAAGGCAAGGAGATCTTCAAAAACTGGAGTCTAAAATTGGTGAACTAATATGTGACCTTGAAATGATTTTTTATCCAATATTTTTTGATATAATGCAACATTTTTCTATTCATTTAGTGAATGAAATTAAGCTTGGGGTTCCGACTCATCTTCGTTGGATGTATTCCATTGAGAGTAACCTATGTAAATTGAAGACATTTGTTCGTAACCAATCTTGTCCAGAAGAATCAATAGCAGAGGGTTTTTTGGCTAAAGAGTGCTTGACTTTTTATTCTATATACCTACATGATGGCGTGAAGACAAGATTCAGTAGGTACTAAACCGAGGATAAGGAATGCATTCAGAGTTTTTCACCAATATTCCCTAAGATAGATTATCAAATTGGAAGTTGATAATGTCCAAAATATATCCTTAATGCAAATAATATACATGGACGAAGTGTCAAAATAAGTAACCCGATGAATGCCGGGGTCGAACCCCACGAGGTCTAGGGAATGATAGTTTCAAGTGTCGATTGAGAAATTGACGTGAGCTTGCATCACATAGATTTAATATAAAAACAAATAAAATTGGGCGAGTTGAAATTTTTAGGGAATTGTATTGGTTGTTTTAGAGAAATAAATAGAAAGATCAGCTGAGTTGTCAACAAGGATGTGAAAGACTAAAGGTGCGGTATAGATGAAATACTAACTAGATCGGGACATGCCAGGTCATCTTATGAGTTCAACAAGTCTAAATAATGTCGAGAAGTGGGTAATTACAGCTTTTCGTCCTTCTAATTACCTCTCACTAGAGTTTTGTCAAACCTCTAGTCATAATTTAGCTCAACCTGATTTCATTTGGATTAGCAATTGCACTAATTTCTAGCTATTAGCTGCTAATAAGGAATGAGAATGCAATTTCAGCTATTTCTAGTCCAATTTCACATTCTCTTCTCCATACCTACTACTAAATTTTCTTCCAATACTTAATTATTATTTTACAAGCAATAATCAAGCAAGAATAGGTAGACCCATATCAAAATCAATGGATCTTCTGTTATAGATTGAAGAGAATCTAAGAGATTTACACTTGCATGAATAATATGAAGATGACTTTAGCAATACCCTATCTAACTAAGTATTCATCATCACACACCTCTAGTTAATGATTTTAGCTACTCATAGTTAAGAAATTCAAAAAGTACATTCATCAATAGCATCATTGAATTTAATAGCAAGAGTTGGTAAATCAACTTCACAAAAAAACCTCCAACAATAGCTGAAACTTACTAGTACAAAGAAGAAATAGAGTAGAGTACTTTCTACAATTTTCAATCAGAATCTCCCTTATCTTAGCTAAGAGAATGTTCTTCAGCTAAAAAGGGGGAACAATGATGTGATCTAAGCTTTGTTCTATATCAATATCTCTATTTCTATCTCTCCTTCTGCATCTTCCTGTACAAAGTACTTTTTTCTATTTATATCCTAAAAAGTAGGGAACTTTTTATCTCTTTTCCAGTGTTGGATGATTATATCCCCATAAGCACCTCTTTGGAACCAGCGGAGGCACCAACGGTTTGCCGGCTACAATCCATGAATAGCTGGGTATTTTTGCTGCATCCTTACTCCATTCCAATGAACACCGACAGTTCACTCGGTGTTTCTCCAATGCCAATCCATGAACCCCTGGGTCTTCAAGCCATTTTCCAGAACTTTGGGCAGCTTCCGGCGACTGAATCGGTGACTCGCCACTAGTAAGTCACGAACCGCCGATGGCATTAATCCTCTGAGGCAGTGATGTTTGGCCTTTGGCTGACATCTCACCGATTTTCATCTGCCAATCGCTGATTCACTCTCACTCCCTTCTTTTCTCTCCATTTTTTCTCTTTTCTTCATATTTAGTTATTTGCACACACTAAATGCCAAAAGGGCATAAAATCCAAATAATCAACTCAAGAACGAGATAAAAACTCAAGTTTTTGAGCCTAATGAGTTGGTAAATTACCAACTCATCAAACCCCCAAACTTAAATCATTGCTTATCCTCAAGCAATGAAATACTCAATTACTGAGAAATATGCCACCTCTATTCACAATTATACCTCGCCAATCACTTGGACTATGACAACCAAAAAATACTCACCACGCTCACCGAAAAAGAGAAGAAAATACCCCAAAAGACCAAAACAATGAAGATGCTTCAAACAGGCAACCGCTTTCTACCAAGCAAAGCTTAGGAAAGGAATCATTTAGCAAAACAAGGGCATTGCTCAACCAAGAAACACACATAGCATCTCAAGTTATAATCACTACAAATTCAAAGCTTCACTTAGAGATTACACTCCTTGTGCCCTATTTTCACATTAACTCTGAGTGCGCTTGCATCCCCAAAAAGAAATAATGCCACTCACCAAAATAAGGATCCCTATTCTTTTGGTCATGTGATCATTTTAATGTACACAAGGAATTGTTTGGATGAGACACTCACACTCACTCTCCCAAAAGAAATCTTCATGCATACACTTGACCCATAGGCTTTCCTTTCATGTAATTAGCCACTAATGTAGAGTAGCTAGACCTAAAATCATTTAGCACTTGCGGGTTATGATATAGGCTCGGGGTAAGGGTAGGATGAACATTTAGCTATAGTGACTAGATCCTCCCTAATGCTTTTTGTGACATACCTTACCTCAATTCCACTCACTTCACCTTCTTTCCCTTCTTTACCTGTTGATGACTTTCATTTATTTAATAATACCCCTTATAACCCCTTTTGCTTTAACAACTAGCCTTATTATGTAATACCCTAGGGAGGCCTAAGAATAGACCCGGGAGTTGAATTTGAGAAGTGCAAAAAATTGGAAAAACATCACAGAACGGACCACCGAATGACTCATGGTATTATGCTGTCATTGGTTGGGGAAAGGATGGTGGCAGTTGAGATAACGAAAGGTATGAAGACCCATTGTAGGATACAACAGGCCGTCCTTTGCAGTCGTGGTTAGGGCCAATCTGGGCAACAGGGGGAACAACGGGAGACTCAATAACTCGATAAGAGAAGCCACGGGTCATTGGTTGTGGTTGTTGTTGGAGCGTAAGAACTTCCAGTATGGGTGACGAGTTGAGACCATGACTCATTGGATGGAACCACGAGTCGTGGTGAGGCTCGTGGTAGGGGGGTTCAGGTTTTGTGATGAGCAAACAACGGATGATATAACGAGTCGTGGGTTGAAGGCACAAGTCGTCCTGTCGACCTGTTGTTTGGATCCGAGACTAGGTCATTCTGCAGCCCATTCAACGAGGGTCACGATGGGTCGTTAGTCGTTTCCATGACCCGTTGGTACCACTCATGGGTTCCATCTGGCGAGTTTTCACGGCAGGTTCATTAAGGGTATTTTTGACTTTTTTCACCATATAAGGCCCTAAACTACATTGTTTTGGCTTGGGAAAAGCTGGGTTTTAAGAGTATGACCTATTCTAAACTCCCATTCATGAATGCAAGAACTTTGAGAGGGGATTGAAGGGGAGATTTCAAGCTTTTCACCTCAAGTCCTTCAATTTTATTCTTGGGCTTTTAAGGAGGGTTAGGAGTTGATAATCCCGGGTATGTAAGGTCTTCAGTGGGTGGATTCTTCCACACCCATTCTCATACTCAATGATTTTACTTATAAATTATCAAAAACTCATGGGGTTTTGTATTCGATTTGTATAAAATTTAATGATTTAATTTTGGGTATTGTGATTTTGAAATTTTATCATAATATACTGATTTTGATCCTATTTGAGATTTAAATTGAGTATAATATTGTTTATTTTGGACCTCTAAACAATTAAGCTTGATTAGGCATGCACCATGATGAATCGATTTATGATCCATTGATCCATTGGTGTTTTTGATAAGCCCAGCATGCATTATGAATCTATTTATGAATATATTATGTTATCTATTATGAACTTATGAATTTCAAGCTATATGCATGATCTACAATATGCATGAATTTTACCAATCATGAATTATGTTTTTGGCCGACCCACGGGCCTCAAGTCATGGCAACTTCACGTATGTTCAAGCATGATTATTATTATCATGATTTGACTAGCCCATGAACTCATGTATGTATTATTATGAGCACTATATTTGTTTTGGGAGTAGTATCGAACACCAAGTAGGTTCAGGGCCCATATTAAGCCCCGAATCTGATGAATTACGTGCCACCATAGGTATGATAGGAACCCTTTCATGTTTGTCCCTGGCCCAATTGGCCCTTTTCATGTGTGATCATGCCCTTCATGGTTCCTACCCTTGGCAAGGTACGAACACCCTCACAACTAGGGGTTACAAGTCGGGCTTCATGTGTGTTCATATGGGGTATATCGGTTAAGAGAATCTCCCACTGTTCCTCATGATTTATGCAAGTCTATGATTATGAATGTTGGCTCAAGTTATGTTAAGTAAGGCCTTCTATTAGTATTATGACTGTGTTTATGTTACGAATGTTTTGAAAACCTTGAACCTTATGTTATATTATGATAATTATACTATGAGCATGTTGTCCTACTCTTATTATTACTTATCATTTTTATACATGTTTTAAATGTCCATTTTACTTACCTTATATACTCAGTATATTCCACGTACTGACCGCATACTTTCTATGTTGTATCGTCTCATGATACTGTCTTAGTTCTCAGGCGCATCTTCACCCGTAGATAAACTCAGACTTGCTTTGCGTATTTGGTGAGTCCTCATGTTTCGAGGGCTACATATTCGCACTCTACGTTAGTCCTTCAGTTTTTGGATGTTGGATTAGTTGGGTAGTTGTCCCACCAATTCGCCTTTCATGCTTAGAGGCTTATCAGACTAAAAGTTGTATAGCGTCATATTGTATTCGTATTGTATTGTTTTCCCTCGTGTTATGTTATGATTACTTTCTATATGATAAGTATTCCGCCCATGTGATTGAAAAAGATGTATGCTCATGCCATGGGTCGACTTGGGGTCCCTCGGAGCTTCTTATTCCGTGTCTACGATCTGGGTGTACGTTTGGGTCGTGAAAAACTTGCTATTAGAGACATAGGTTTATGTGTCCTAGGGAGTCTGAAAGCCACGTTAAGTAGAGTCTTTTTCATGAGTGTGAAGGGCTCCAAGCTTATGACAAAGAGGTTACTAGGCGTTTAGGAATGTTCCCTTCTTTCATGATCTATGTCGTGCGATGAATGTCTTTTACTCCTCTAATTCATGCTATTCACGCTTGCAGAATCATGCCTCCACCCCGAGTAAATGCCAGGATGAACGGTAATGGTGATGATCATGTGGGTGCACATGATGGGGAGCATCCTCCAGCTCCACCCTTTCATGAGGAGCATGTACCAGAGCCAGCCGCACACGCTGAGTTTAGGGCGGCATCTAGATGTTGGAATAGGCCATGACGGCTCAAGTCCAGAATCAAATTTTGGCCCATTATCCGCTAAATGGGAATGCGGTAGCTGCTAAGGTGAGAGATTTCCTGAGGATGAGCCCTCCAGAGTTCACAGGGTCGAACGTAGACGAGGAACCACATGACTCTATTAAGGAAATTCTGAAGATTACCCAAGTTATATGGATGAAGAATGGGGAATGTGTTTATTTGACCTTCTATCATCTCAAGGGCATAACACATATATGGTTCAAGCAACGGAGAGGTTCTAGGGCAGCGGGTGCAGGCCCGATAGGTTGGGATGAGTTCCACACCGCGTTCATGGCTCGGTTCTTCCCTCGAGAAATGAGGGAGCGCAAGGCGACTGAGTTTGTGAATTTTAAGCAGGGCAACATATCACTCTAAGAGTATGCCTTGGAGTTCAGTCGCCTATCTAAATATGCTCTGGAGTTGGTGGCAGATCAATAGGCTCGGGCGAGCCGCTTTGTGCATGGAGTAACAGTTTTACTTGGATAAGGATTGCCGAATTTCCATGCTACACTACTACATCAACTTTCCCCGTATTGTATTGCATGCCCAGCATATGGAGTCGGTCTATAGGAGGCAGAGAGAGGTCAAGAGGGCTAGGATCGATAGTTTTGGGGTTTCTCAGGCCAGGTCAGGCGGTGGATCCCCTCAACAGTCCTAGCATAGGATCACTGCTCCAGCTTCGTCATCGGCTGGCACTCCGTCAAGGTTCAGGGGAGACCAGAGGAGCAGGGCTTCAGACTCGAGGGATCATGGTAGCTTGCAGGTGGAGCGCACTTTCCCTCCGTGTGAGAGATGTGGCAAAAATCATCCTGGGAGGTGCCAGGTCGGTGCAGATGCTTGTTTTAGGTGCGGCAAACCCGGCCACAGGATCAGAAATTGCCCTGCAGCCAGTTCTACCGCTCTAGCAGCATGACCCCCTTAGCAGGGTGCCTCCACTAGTTTTGCAGGTGGTCAGCATCATAACAGGTTTTACAGTCTAGTGCCTCGCCAGGAGAAGGAGGCTTCGCCAGATGTGGTCACGGGTATGTTGCAAGTCATCCATATTTGTGCTTTTGTTTGTTAGATCCAGGAGCTACCTTGTCTTTTTTGACCCCTTACATTGCTAGTAGTTTTGGAGTTAGTCCTGAAATTCTGTCAAGACCATTCTCCGTATCTACTCCAGTCGATGAATTAGTTGTAGCTAAGCGGGTATATAATGGTTGCCCCATTTGCATAAGGTTACCTCTGCAGACCTTGTAGAGTTAGCCATGATTGACTTTGACATTATTCTTGGCATGGATTGGTTGTTTGCATGTTATGCTTCGATTAATTGTAGGACCCATATGGTGAAATTTCATTTTTCGGGTGAGTCAGTGTTGGAGTGGAAGGGTAGTTCGGCGGTACCTGCAGGTCGGTTCATTTCCTATCTTAAGGCCAGGAAGATGATCTGTAAGGGTTGCATGTACCACCTAATTAGGGTTAAGGATGTGGAGTCTGAGACCCTGACTATTCAGTCAGTTTCGGTGGTGTGAGAATACTCGGAGGTGTTTCCTGATGATTTGCCAGGTGTTCCTCCGGAGAGGGAAATTGATTTCGGTATTGATCTACTACCTGATACGTAGCCTATTTCTATCCCTCCTTATAGGATGGCTCCTTCCAAGATAAATGATTTAAAGGATCAGTTAAAGGACTTGTTGGATAAGGGTTTCATTATACCAAGGAAGTCTCCATGCGGTGCACCGGTTCAATTTGTTCGAAAGAAGGACAGTTCCCTTCGGATGTGTATTGATTATTGAAAACATAATAAGGTCAGCTTCAAGAACAGGTACCCCTTGCCCAGGATTGATGACTTATTTGACTAGCTCTAGGGTGCCAGGTGTTTCTCGAAGATAGATCTCAGGTCCGGATATTACCAGCTCAGAGTTCGGGATTGTGATATTCCAAAGACAACCTTCAGAATCCGGTATGGCCACTATGAGTTAGTAGTTATGTCTTTTGGACTAACCAATGCTCCTGCAGCTTTTATGGACCTCATGAACAGGGTATTCATGGAATATTTAGACATGTTCGTGATTGTGTTCATTGATGACATCCTTATATAATCGCGGAGCGAGTAGGAGCATGCCGCTCACCTGAGGGTAGTACTTCAGACCCTCAAGGATCGTCAACTATATGCAATGTTTGGCAAGTGTAAATTTTGGTTGGACTCGGTGGCATTTCTGGGCCATGTTGTGTTGAGTGAGGGCATATGGGTGGATTCTAAGAAAATTGAAGTGGTGAAGAATTGGCCTAGACCGGTGAATCCTTCAGAAATTCAGAGTTTCTTGGGCCTAACAGGCTACTACCAGAGATTTGTTGAGGGTTTCTCATCTATTGCAGCACCTTTGACCAAGTTGACTCAGAAAAAGATAAATTTCCAATGGTCAGAGGATTGTGAGAAAAGCTTCCAGGAATTGAAGACCTGACTCACTTTAGCACCAGTGTTGACTTTATCCGAGGGTACCAATGGCTTTGTTGTATATTGTGATGCTTTGAGAGTTGGACTGGGATGTGTGTTGATGCAGTGTGGGAAGGTGATAGCATACGCCTCACGACAATTAAAGGTTCACAAAAAAAAATTACCCGATCCATGATCTTGAGTTGGCCGCGATGGTGTTTGCATTGATGATATGGAGGCATTACTTTATGGGGTCCATTTGGATGTATTTATGGATCATAAGAGCTTGCAATATGTGTTGACACAGAAGGATCTAAATCTTTGCCAAAGGAGGTGGTTGGAGTTGCTAAAGGACTATGATATGAGCGTTCTTTACCACCTGTGCAAGGCTAATGTGGTTGCGTATGCTCTTAGTAGACTATCTATGGAAAGTGTGTCTCACGTGGATGAGGGAAAGAAGGATTTGGTGAAGGATGTCCACTGACATACAAAGTTGGGGGTTAGATTGGTCGACTCGACCGATGGCGGCGTTGTTGTGAAGAATGGGTCAGAATCGAATTTGGTGGTCGATGTCAAATCTAAGAAAGATGAGGATCTGATTTTGAGAAGGCTGAAGGAAGCAGTGTGGAGTCAAAAGGTGGAGGTTTTCTCCCAAGGGGGAGATGGTGTCCTTCGATACCAAGGTAGGCTATGTATTTCGGACGTTGATAATTTAAGACTCCAGATATTGCATGAGGCACATGGTACCAGATATTCCATCCATCTAGGATCCACAAAGATGTATCAGGACTTGAGGGAAATCTATTGGTGGGATGGTATGAAGAAGGATATTGCAGAGTTCGTGGCCAAGTATCCAAACTGCCAGCAAGTAAAGGTCGAGCACCAGAGGCCAGGAGGTGTACTTCAGGATATTAGCATTCCCACTTGCAAGTGGGAAGAGATTAATATGGATTTTATTACAGGCCTACCTCGCACTCGCTGAGACTATGATTCCATTTGGGTGGTACTGGACAGGTTAACAAAGGTTGAAAACATCCTACTGGTTTAGACCACGGATTCAGCAGATGATTATGCCAAGTTGTATATTGCAAAGTTGATTCGACTTCATAGAGTGCACTTGTCTATTATTTCAGACCGAGGTACTCAGTTTACCTCCCAGTTCTACTGGTCTTTATAGAAGGGACTTGGTACTCAAATGAAGCTCAGCACAGCATTCCATCCACAAATGGATGGCCAGGCAGAACGCACCATTTAGACCCTCGAGGATATGTTGAGGACATGTGTTATGGATTTTAAAGGTAGTTGGGATGATCATTTTCCCTTAATCGAGTTTGCTTATAATAATAGCTATCACTCTAGTATCCAGACGCCACCGTTCGAGGCTCTTTACGGGCGAAGGTGTAGATCACCCATCGGATGGTTTGAGGTTGGTGAGGCATCCATGATAGAACCTTATTCGGTTCATGAGGCCATTGTAAAGGTCCAATTGTTAAGAGACTGGTTAAAAACCACTCAGAGTCATCAGAAATCGTATGCTAATGTAAGGAGAAGGGATTTGGAGTTTGATGTGGACGACTGGGTATTTCTAAAGGTATCTCCCATGAAGGGAGTCATGCGGTTCGGAAAGAAAGGGAAACTCAGTCCCCGCTATGTTGGTCCCTACAGGGTTATGAGAAGAGTATGTAAGGTGGCGTATGAGTTGAACTTGCCATCGGAGTTATCTTCAGTTCATCCCATCTTACATGTGTCACTTTTGAAAAAGTGTTTGGGTGATCCAGCCTTGGTAATCTTGGTAGACAACATTGGAGTAAAAGACAACCTCAGTTATGAAGAAATTCCCGTTGAAATCTTGGATCATCAGATTTGGGGATTGAGAAACAAGGAAGTAGCTTCAGTTAAGGTTTTATGGAGAAATCAGCATGTTGAGGGAGCCACGTGGGAAGCAGAAGCGGATATGATGGCGAGATACCCACATTTGTTCGCTACTAGCTTAGTTTCGACTTGAGGTATCAGTTCTACTCTATAATCCCATTTAGTTTTCATGTTCAGTTCATGTGTTCAAGCATCTTTCATGTGTATGAGTGTGTATGTTAAGCATGAGATCAGTTCAGCTATGTGGTTTGGTTAGGAGGTAGTCATTCAGTGAAAAATTCGGTTAGAAAAGTCAGAATTTGAGTATGATAATTATATATTTCTATTTGCTTCTTGTTTCCTACATTCGAGGAGGAATGTTTCCAATGGGGAGATATTGTAGTACCCCAGGGAGGCCTAAGAATAGACCTGGGAGTTGAATTTGAAAAGTTCAGAAAACTGGCAAAACATCACAGAACAGACCATATAACGACTCTTGGTATCAAACCACGAGTCGTTGTATACTGTCATTGGTTGGGGAAAGGATGGTGGCAGTGGAGATAATGAGAGGTATGAAGACCCGTTGCGGGATACAGTAGGACGTCCTATGCAGTCGTGGTTAGGGCCATGCTGGGCAGCAGTGTAAATGACGGGAGACTCAATGACTTGTTAGGAGAAGCTACGGGTTGTTGGTTGTGGTCGTTGTTGGAGGGTAAGAACTTCCAGTATGGGTGATGGGTTCAGACCACAATTTGTTGGATAGAACCACGAGTCGTGGTGAGGCTGGTGGTAGGGGGTTCAGTTTTTGTGATGAGCAAACAACGGACGGTATAAAGAGTCGTGGGTTTTAGGCACGGGTCATCCTGTCGACCCGTTGTTTGGATCCTAGACTAGGTCATTTAGAAGCCCATTCAACGAGGGACACGATGGGTAATTAGTTGTTTCCACGACCCGTTGGTACCACTCGTGGCTTCCGTCCGACCAGTTTTAAGGGCAGTTTAATTAAGGGTATTTTTTACTTTTTCATGATATAAGGCCCTAAACTACATCATTTTGTCTTGGGAAAAGCTGGGTTTTAAGAGGATGACCTATTCTAAACTCCCATTCATGCATGCAAGAACTTTGAGAGGGGATTCAAGGGGATATTTCAAGCTTTTCACCTCAATTCCTTCAATTTCATTCTTGGGCTTTTAAGGAGGGTTAGGAGTTGATAATCTCGGGTATGTAAGGTCTTCAATGGGTGGATTCATCAACACCCATCCTCATACTCAATGATTTTACTTATAAATTATCAAAAACTCATGGGGTTTTGTATTCGATTTGTATAAAATTTAATGATTTAATTATGGGTCTTGTGATTTTAAAATCTTATCATAATTACTGATTTTGGTCCTCTTTGAGATTTAAATTGAGTATAATATAGTTGATTTTGGACTTCTAAACAATTAAGCTTTATTAGGCATGCCCCATGATGAATCGATTTATGATCCATTGATCCATTGGTGTTTTTGATAAGCCCAACATGAATTATGAATCTATTTATGAATTTATTATGTTATCTATTATGAACTTACGAATTTCAAGTTATATGCATGATCTACAAGTATGCATGAATTTTACCAATCATGAATTATGTTTTTGGCCGACCAGGGACCTCAAGTCATGGCTAGTTCACGTATGTTCAAGAATGTTTGCGATTATCATGATTTGACTATCCCATGAACTCATGTATGTATTATTATAAGCATTATATATGTTTTGGGAGTAGTACCGAACATTGAGTAGTTTCAGGGCCCATGTTAAGCCCCGGATCTCATGAACTACATGCCACCGTAAGTATGATGGGACCCCTTTCATGTTTGTCCCTGGCCCATGCCCTTTTCATGTGTGATTGTTGCGCTCCAGCGCACTCGCAAGCGTACGTGGTCGTACAAGTAATACAGTGGCCCTTTTTAAGAGCCGGATGTCGAACCCACAGTGACTGGGCTAATTCAGCTAATTATCAAGTTTAAGTGTGATATTAAATTACACAAGTGTTAATGATAGATGTTTTCCTTAAATGATAATTAAATCTAGGGGTGGTCATAGAAATATTCTGAAAACAATATAAGAAGAAACTAGAGCTAAGGCTGGATAATCATGCAATGCTACACTTGTAATGGTTCAAGTATGAAATTATCAATTCTTATCTCACATAGTTGAAAATGCGATGTTCATGGTCTCTCGAGCCTCTAAACACGACAAACTAGCCTCACAACTACATCATTGAGCGGGGATGTGATATCCTAGTTCGTGGGCAAATCAACTAAATGGATGTGGTTTACGGGGTTTATGCTTTTGATTTTGGACTTTCGTACCTCTAATCATTTAACTCAACTTAGCTTCACAACTACTTCTACGAGTGGTGGAGTGACAATTCTAAGCCGGTGTCTTGCTATCATCCCGTCTTATAAACCAAGCAAGGCAAATTAGGTAGAACTTCTATCCTAACCGCGAATCATATCAAAAGATAAGAACTTGCTCCCTACATTCTCTTGTTCTTGCCTAGGGTTGCTCTTTCAATCTTTTACCTAAGATTAACATATTTGTTTTCATGGCGATCAAGCATAAAAACAACCGTAATGTATAATGTAAGACAAAACAACAATTAACAACTCAAACCAAAACAAATTTATGCAAATACAATCACATCACGTAGCCTCAACCCTAGAGGAAGGGTTTTACCCACTCATGTTCGTACAAATACTCAAAAACATCGTTAAGGTAATGTACTTACAAGCACAGATAAAAGAGAAGGTAAATTTTGTGAACCCTAGGTGAGTTCTTCACTTCTCCCTTCGCTTCTTTATGGTTTTTAGAAAATATTTTGTGACAATTTTCTTTTAGAAGCTAAGGGTCCTATTTATTGTAAATAGGGAATGTACAATTTTTACCCGTCATGGAATGGATCCGTGGCAAGGAGGTGGTCACGCTAATTTACCTCCGTGACATGGAGATATCACGAAAGCACACTAGAATGCACCTAAAAATGACATTCGGCTGAAGCTTGCCGCGATGGCCGGCGTGGCACGCTACCTCTGCGGCGCGATGGCCTGCGTGACACACCCTTGGCGCACAGATGTGCCTCGCGTGACACGGTGCTGGCGCGCAAACGGCCTATTTTCTGCATTGTTCTCGCTCCTGGCATTGGCGTGGCACGGCGCTGGGCGTGGCACACGCACAGCGTGGCACGCTGCCTGGCGCGGCCAGCCTTGCCCAGGCATTGTTCCTTGCCAACTTTTGTAATTTGCTTCCCATTCCATTTCTCCACTTCATCCATCATTATTTAGTCCCTCAAATGCATATTTAACCTACAAAAACAAGGACTAATCATGTTGGTTAGTATATATCCAAATTTACATAAAATCACATGAGAAATTAAATGCATAAATAGACAAACACGACTAAACTAAGTTATAAAATAGCACTTGGGCACACAATTATGCCCAAGATCACCACCCCACACTTACAGCCTTGTTCTTCCTCGAAAAAATCTTTTACATCTCATGCACATGAAGACTCCCATATAGCTAATTTAGCAAGACAATTTAAGCTACGACTATAATGACTATTTAAGATGGCAAGTTAAACATAGCATGCTAAAAGATTTAACCATTAAAATCAAATTTAACTATGTTAAGACTTCCTAACCTCAAGAATCGACTCTCAATCTTAGCAAACTCATGCTAATCAACCGATCAAGAAATCCGACATGAATTTTTAACTTTCATTAAACATGTGCCCTCACAACACAAGAGAGTTACCCATTTTCAATCACAAAGTTTGAAATTACACCATGTATGGGTATATAAATGGAAATTAAGCTCGCTCTCACAAAGAATTCACATGCATCATGTAGTGACCCATAAGCTTTCCTTTAATGTATTACTCCACTAATTAAAGGATGTGTGAACGTAAGATCAAGTAGGACTTATTGGGTTGTAATGCAAGCCAAGGGACGGGTAGGTACTATTAAAGATAATAATAGTGGCTATCTTTCCCAATCGCTTTTAATACATCGCACCTTCATTATGGACATCTCTTCTCTTACTTCACCCTCCTGCTTTTCACTCTTAAATTTCCTCTTCTTGTTCTCATTTCTTTAAGCACACTTAGCTTATTAGTAAGGATTACTTAAGAAACTCTTTCATTCATTTATTTTCTTACTCCCTACCAATACCCAAGCATTCTCAAACAAGTGCACCTTTGACCTTTCTCAACTTCCACAACTATTATTTTTCCTTCTTTTTCCCGATTCTCACTCCTTTACTCTTTCCGATTTTTCACTTAAGCGCTTAGGATTTTAGGATCAAATTCAAGGCTAATGAAAGAAAAATGATTAAGCTTAGGTTGTAGCTATCAAAGAATAGGCTTAAGGATCAACGGGGCAAACAAGGATTCAATATTCAAGGTAGGTAAGGCAAGGGTTAGAAATTTGGCTCTTTCGAAGAAATGCCTAAATCATCTCCTACACTCTATCTCCTTCATTTCGTTTTGTATACACACCAGGCAAATTCTAGACACTCCACAATAGCATGGAATATTCAAAAACCTTACACTCTACGCACATGCTCAATTCAAGACACTTCGACAGACTCTTAACTCAGCTAATCACATAAATTCAGAATTAAGCTTAGAATCACATCGAGTCACATTCACGAGCTTAGGTGTCTCAAACAAAGTTATACACTTCTTACATGCTTCAACACTAATCATACTTGCATCTTACAATCATGTATAACACACAGCAAGAACATCAACAATAAATTATCTATGGGTTTAAAACCAAAACCTATTGATTAATTTTCCCTCAAGACGGTCGTCATCCATCCATCATCGGAAATAGTCTCTAGCTATGAATAAAAACACTATGTACAGACAAAGAGAATTCTTATTCTTCGGTTCAAAGACCCCCCATCGGAAAATAACCAAAAAGAAAAACCAACGGGTGGTGAAGTCATGCTCAACTCAAAAAATTTTCCAATATGTATCAAGCACTACATTCACCAAAATCCTTAAGCACAAAATTTTTGAAATTTCCCTCACCCCACACTTGAATCATGCTATGTCCCCAAAGCATCTAATTAAAATTCAAAAGGGTGAGAAGTACTCCCTGAGGCCTCCAGGCCTATCTAACAGCATGTTATTCTTTAAATTTGCACAAGTGGGTGTTTGACCCCACACTTTCCCTCTTTCATGCTTCTTAGCTTCCTCCTCCAAGGGTACTCAGATTTCCCCTCCATCCGTGCTTAAATTTCCACCAAAAACACAAACACGAGGAAAATAAACAAAATCAACACAAACAACAATTACAAATTGTACCAATGGTACCCTTGGGTTTCCTCCCAAGCAGCGCCTAATTTTATGTGGCGACATGACGTGGACTATCCTTTTCAGGACATCCTCATACCTGGGTTCCCTTTCGAGAACCATCTTCTTCTCTTTTGATTTTTAGTGAGAACAACCTCCACTCTGTCCCTCTCTTCCTCCAACTTCTTCTCACACTGAAGCCCTTCATCACAATCGGGCTGAAAACTAATCAGTTCCTTTGACCGTGGACCTGTGGAATCTGCCACCCCACACTTATCCTCTAACAACACACTAACCTTACACAGGTTTCTGTAGTGTGTGGGTTGGTTAATCTCTTGGTAGACTCAGAATAGTTCTTCTTCATTCTCGACCCTCATTTTCAGGGTCCCTACACTTACATCGATAATGGCTCCTCTAGTGGCCAAGAATGGTCGTCCTAAGATTAGGGGTACCTGGTCATCAACATGAAAATCCAATATGATAAAATCAGGGGGTATAATAAACTTACGCACTTTGATGAGAGGGTCCTCTATAATTCCATCCGGTGCCAGTCGCACTTATCTGCCAGCTGCAACATCAATCTTGTTGGTCTTGGTTGACCCAACCCCAAGGTGTTAAATAAAGATAGGGGCATTAGATTAACTACTTCCCGTAGATCACACAAAGCTCTTATAACCTCATCTTTACCAATTTGTATGGGGAGGGTAAAACTCCCTAGGTCTTTGAGCTTTTTAGGTATCTTGCTAATCACCCTGTGACTGCACTCCTCAGTCAGTGATACCGTCTGGACATCCACCAATATGACTTTGTTGGCCATCACATCTTTCAAGTATTTAGCATACTTGGGCATTCCCTGCAAAATATAAAGCAAAGGCAAATTTATGTGAAGTTCTTTGAAAATCTCGATGAACGTTTTGAAGCATTCCTCCTCCTTGCTCTTTTTAAATGTCTGCGGGAATGGTGGTGGTGGTCTCTGTGCTGGTTGCAATGATGATTGTGCATTTTGTTGCACAACACTCTAATTCTCTCCCTTGTCAATGGATGGTCCTTTTCTAACCAGCTCCGGTTGTACCTCATTTCTCTTCTCTTTTGGTGTCGCATCAGCTAATTGCTTTCCACTCCTCAGACTGATGGCATTGACCTTGCGGGGGTTAGTATCTGTGTCACTTGTTAGTCCTTCCTGTGGTCTCATGTGGTAAGCAGCTGCTATTTGACCCATCTGCTTCTCTAGATTGCGGGTGGCCAACTACTGATTTTTCAAATCCGATGCCATCCTTACCTGATTCTCTGCTAATTGAGTCTGGGTCTCCATGATTTTCTGCAATGTCTCCTCAATGTTGCTTCTCATTGGCCCTCAATCTGTCTGTTCTGCTGATACTGCTGCTGCTGAGGTTGCTGGTAACTTTGCCTTTGATTTCCGCCCCAAGAAAAATTTGGGTGGTTTTGCTAATTCTTGTTGTAATTATTCACAAAATTCTGATTGTTCCTTCGAACATTCCCAACAAAATTGACTGATTCCAAATTAGCCCCGCATGATTCTGCATTGTGCCCATTATTACCACAGATTTCACACCAACTCGGAGCTTGCTGAACTGCATTTACCTTACCCTGTTGTTGGTTCATACTTAGTTTATTGAACTAAGTCATAATCTGAGGCTGTAATGAAGCTAGCTGCGCCGCCAAAGCATTCATACCATCTACCTCCATTAGCCCTGCTCTGTTTCCTGCCCCTCTCGATGCCTCGTTGCGCCACTCTAGATTTCCCTGAGCAATTCTATTCAACAAAGTGTACAGCTCATCATAAGTCTTCTCTAAGGCTTGCCCACCCGATGCAGAGTCTAGTAAAATTTTTGTGTGTGGGTCTAGACTTTCTACAAAGGTATGGGCCAGCACTTCATTGGATTGTTGATGATGGGGACAGTCTCTCAGTAATGACTTGAATCTCTCCCAAGCCAAATACAAGTTCTCATCCGGCCTCTACTTGAAACTCAACATCTCACTTCTAAGTTTTGCAGTCTTGCCTCACGGGAAGAATCTAATAAGGAACTTTTTTGCCAAATCATCCCAAGAAGTTATGGAGTTCGGTGGCTCAGACTTCAACCACCTCTTTGCCTCCCCCAACAATGAAAATGGGAAGAGGGTAAGTCGGACATAATCTATGGACACTCCGGTGGGGACGAATGTGTCACTGATCTCAAGAAAGTTCTGTAAGTGCTGCTGTGGGTCCTCATGTGCCATCCAAGTGAATTGACCACTAGAATATAACAGTTGCACCATATTCTGCTTTAATTCAAAGTTTCCTCCAGGTTTCGATTTACGGATACTAGAGTTTACATTTGTCGCTAGTGGGATTTCCACTTCGCGAACTGGTCCGGCTTCCATGATATCAGGTGACAACTTTGCTTGTCCTACCGGTGGCTGTTGTTGTAACCTCTCTTGAATTCTCTTTAGCTTTTGCTCTAGAGCTTCCCTCCTGCGTAAATGAATTTGACGCTCTGGTTCAAGTAACGGTTCCACAAGCTCTCAATTCCTTGCCAGCTCTGCAAGGACAACCTGTCACCTGCAATATATCAGACTAAGACCAAGTTTCTCAACACTTAAGGAAATTAAAAATCACACAAAAATAGAAAAATTTACTAAACTTCGCCTGTCCTCGGCAACGGCGCCAAAAACTTACTGCGCTCCAGCGCACTCGCAGGCGTACGCGATCGTACAAGTAATACAGTGTCCCTTTTTAAGAGACGGATATCGAACCCACAGAGACTGGGCTAATTCAGCTAATTATCAAGTTTAAGTGTGATATTAAATTACACAAGTGTTAATGATAGAAGTTTTCCTTAAAGATAATTAAATCTAGGGGTGGTCACAGAAATATTCTGAAAACAATATAAGAAGTAACTAGAGCTAAGGCTGGATAATCATGCAATGCTACACTTTGTAATGGTTCAAGTATGAAATTATCAATTGTTATCTCACATAGTTGAAAATGTGATGTTCATGGTCTCTCGAGCCTCTAAACACGACAAACTAGCCTCACAACTACATCGTTGAGCGGGGATGTGATATCCTAGTTCGTGGGCAAATCAACTAAATGGATGTGGTTTACGGGGTTTATGCTTTTGATTATGGACTTTTGTACCTCTAATCATTTAACTCAACTTATCTTCACAACTACTTCTACGAGTGGTGGAGTGACAATTCTAAGCCGGTGTCTTGCTATCATCCCGTCTTATAAACAAAGCAAGGCAAATTAGGTATAATTTCTATCCTAACCGCGAATCATATCAAAAGATAAGAACTTGCTCCCTACATTCTCTTGTTCTTTCCTAGGGTTGCTCTTTCAATCTTTTACCTAAGATTAACATATTTGTTTTCATGGTGATCAAGCATAAAAACAACCGTAATGTATAATGTAAGACAAAACAACAATTAACAACTCAAACCAAAACAAATTCATGCAATTACAATCATATCACGTAGCCTCTACCCTAGAGGAAGGGTTTTACCCACTCATGTTCGTACAAATACTCAAAAACATCGTTAAGGTAACGTACTTACAAGCATAGATAAAAGAGAAGGTAAATTTGGTAAACCCTAGGTGATTTCTTCACTTCTCCCTTCGCTTCTTTACGGTTTACAGAAAATATTTTGTGACAGTTTTCTTTTAGAAGCTAAGTATTTATAGTAAATAGGGAATGTACAATTTTTACCCGTCATAGAATGGCTCCGTGGCACGGAGGTGGTCGCGCTAATTTACCTCTGTGACACGGATGTATCGCGAAAGAACACTGGAAAGCACCTAAAAATGACATTCGGCTGAAGCTTGCCGCGATGGCCGGCGTGGCACGCTGCCAGTGCGGCGCGATGGCCTGCGTGACACGCCCTTGGCAGCCAGATGTGCCTCCATGACACGGAGCTGGCGCACAGACGACCTATTTGCTGCATTGTTCTCGCACCTGGCATTGGCGTGGCACGGTGCTGGGCGCGGCACACACAGAGCGTGGCACGCTGCCTGGCGCGGCCAGCCTTGCCTAGGCATGGTTCCTTGCTGACTTTTGTAATTTGCTTCCCATTCCATTTCTCCACTTCATCCATCATTATTTAGTCCCTCAAATGCATTTTTAACCTACAAAAACAAGGACTAATCATGTTGGTTAGTATATATCCAAATTTACTTAAAATCACATGAGAAATTAAATGCATAAATAGACAAACACAACTAAACTAAGTTATAAAATAGAACATGGGCACAAAATTATGCCCAAGACCAGTGATCACGCTCTTCATGGTTCCTACCCTTGGCACGGTACGAACACCCTCCCCACTAGGGTTACAAGTCGAGCTTTATGTGTGCTCATGTGGTGTATGTCGGTTAAGAGAATCTCCCACTATTCCTCATGAGTTATGCTTGTTTATGATTATGAATTTTAGCTCAAGTTTTTTTAAGTAAGGCTCTTCTATTATGATTATGACTATGTTTACGTTACGAATGTTTCGAAAACCTTGAGCCTTATGTTATATTATGATAATTATATTATGAACATGTTGTACTACTCTTGTGGTTACTTATGAGTTTTATTCATGTTTTAAATGTCTATTTTACTTACCTTATATGCTTAGTACATTCCACGTACTGACCGCACACTTTCTATATTGTATCATCTCATGATACAAGTCCCAGTTCTCAGGCACATCCTCACCATTAGATAGACTCAGACTTGCTCTATGTATTTGGTGAGTCCTCATATTCCGAGGGCTACATATTCGCACTCTATGTTATTCCTTCAGTTTATGGATGTTGGATTATTTGGGGAGTTGTCCCACCAATCCGCCTTTCATGCTTAGAGGCTTATCAGACTAAAAGTTGTATTCCGCTGTATTGTATCAGTATTGTACTATTTTCCCTCATGTTATGTTATGATTACTTTCTCTATGCTAAATCTTCAGCCCATGTGATTGAATTAGATGTATGCTCATGCCATGGGTTGACTTGGGGTCTCTCAGGGCTCCTTGTCCCATGTCTATGATCCGGGTGCACGTTTGGGTCATGACATATTACCTCAAGAGGAAACACCGATTCACACAAATTGTGTTTTTTTCTTTTTGATTATCCTTTGGTGCATTTTACATAAGGTGGTGTTCCCCTCACACTATATTTATTATCTTCCCCCTTTGTTTTTCATACCCCCAAACTTAGACTTTTGCCTCATTTTTCACAAATGTTTTTATCACTCCCTCTTTCTTAGGCTTTAAGCCTTATTTCATCATTTATCTTGTCACTAGCATTTAGGGAGAATGGGGGCAAAAAAGAGGTATTAAGAATGGTATTAAGGATTGTACTGAGACTGATAATTCTGCTGCCCCCCTTGATTTCTCTACATACCCTGATTCGAACTCTGCCCTTGATGGTTGTTACTACCCCAAGAGAAATTCGGATGATTCCTCCAATTTGAGTTGTAATTATTGCCATACTGCTGGTGATTATTTCTCTGGACGTTCCGAACAAAGTTCACTGAATCTGGATTTGCACCACAACACTCAGCTGAGTGTTCATTACTACCGCATACTTCACACCAAACCTGCTGCACTACATTAACTGGGGCTTGTGGTTGATTCAAGCTCATACTGCTGAAGTGGGTGTTGAGTTGATTTTGCAATGTAGCTATCTGTGCAGCGATAGCTATAAAACCATCCACCTCAAAGACTTTTGCCGCTTTCCTTGTTCCTCCTCTTGAAGAGTCCGCATTCCACTCTGGATTTCCCTGTGAAATACGATTTAACAAAGTATATAGCTCCTCATAAGTCTTTTCTAATGCTTGTCCCCTAGCTGCTGAGTCTAGCAAAATTTTTGTGTGGGGTTCCAAACCTTCTATGAAAGTATGCACCAGCACATTATTGGACTGGTGATGGTGAGGACAATCCCTTAGCAATGATTTGAACCTTTCCTTAGCTTGATATAGATTCTCCCCCTCTCTTTGTTTAAAACTTAGAATCTGACTTCTAAGTCTTGCTGTTTTCCCGGATGGAAAGAATCTTATCAAAAACTTTCTTGCAAGATCATCCTAAGTGGTGATAGATTTAGGTGGTTCAGCTTTCAACCACCTCTTTGCTTCCCCCAATAATGAAAATGGGAATAATGTAAGCCTCACGTAGTCGGATGATACTCCAACGGGGATGTAAGTGTCACTTATCTCCAAAAAGTTTTGGAGATGTTGTTGTGGATCTTCATGAGGGAGACCTGTGAATTGCCTGCTGGTGTGCAACAATTGCACCATGTTCTGTTTAAGCTCAAACCTCCCTCCTGGCTCTGGTCTGCAAATACTTGATGTAACATTGTTAGCATGTGGGATTGCCACTTCGCGAACCGGCCTAGTTGCCATTTCCTCGGGCACTAACACTGCCCTCACAAGTGGTGGATTCTATTGTTGCTCCAGAATTGCCTGTCTGAGCAACTGTAGCTTTTTCTCTAGAGCTTCCCTTTTTTGACGATGAAATTGTCTCTCCGGCTCTATGTATGAATCCACCAACTCCTTGTCTCTTGCCAGCGTTCAGAAGAATTCAATATCTGCAAGAGAAAGGCTAAGACCAAGTTGTCAGCACTTAAATAGAATTTTTAAACTAACACTAAGAAAATAATTTTACCAATTGCCAATCACCGGCAATGGCGCCAAAAACTTGTTCGGTGCTGTGGTGACTACACGCAAGTGCACGTGGTCGAACAAGTAGTAAAGTGGCTTAAGTAAAGCCAAGTATCGATCCCACAGGGACTGAACTACGGTACTAATTAATTTAAGTGTTAACTAACTATATCTTTAAGAATGCAGACAACCAAATAAATAATATTTTGAGAATTTGAGTTTACTAATTTATAAGAATCTAAGGCAAAATTATAAAGTGAGTCTGAATAATAGTAATGAGCAAAAGCTAAGGTTAAAACGAACATGAAGGGTATTAATTTATCAATACAATTCAGTTAATCTTTCCTTCGGTTGCTAGTCAAGAATTAGTGCCTATGGATTGGAACTTTCGACTCCTATCCAACTTAAGAATCATGAGTCTTAATCTACATTTCTGTGATAAAAGAATTTCATGTTCTAGCCATACATTCCCGAGTCCTTAATTGAGTAATAAGACTTTCAGATATATTTCTATTCTGAATGTAAATCCTTTCTCAATTTTCTAAACTAAGAAGAGATCATATCCTACCAATTCACATCTTCCCAATTTCTTTCCTTTTCAAAATCAAAATTGGATTTTTTAGATATGCATTAACATTGGCCAAACATTAATGCGGTAAGAACAAGAACTGACAGAACAACCATTGAAGAAAAGATGACAACTGAAATGACTAACAATTACATTCCACTAAAATTGTTCTTAAGCTCAGCAAGAAGTGAATTTAGCTACTCATTTGTGGATTTAACATCATAAAATAAGTAGAATTCATACAAACAATTGAGTTAAAAGAGACAGAGATAGAGAAGAACCCTAGAATTTTCATTCCTTCAACTGCCTATAACCCACGTTCTTGCTCAACCAAGTCAGAATGTTTAAAATAAAACCTATGTGTGCTATTTATACTATTGAGAATTTTTCCCGGAATAACAAGCAACGTGGCACGGAGTGTATTGCGGAGCATTCCCTCTGTGCCACGAAGGTATCGCGGACCCGCACTGGAAGCCGGCCCCCAGGCAATTTAACCTCAACGTGCCACGGCCTGCATCGCAGAGCCTGGCCAACGTGACACGGTGCTATCACGCACTTCCACTGGAAATTGCCAAATTTATTTCATCTGAAGTAGAGTGCCTCCGTGATGGCAACGTGACACGGCTCCATCACGGAGCCCTTGTTTTTGCTGATCTTCCATGTCCTTTTTCACTCCTCCAAGTCCATTCCCGATTTTACCAACATGTATCTTAGCTTCCCAAAATTCCATATTACCTGCAAAACAACACTAATCATGTTGGTTAGTATAAATTCACATTTAACTACAAATCACATGAGAATGTACACAATAATGATAGACAAACAAGTCGAAATTAAGCATTTGAGTATCACTTGGGCATGAAATTCTGCCCAAGATCAGGCTCCTTATCAATTTCTTTCTTAATTCTCTTGGACTTTGAATACCAGCTTAGAAATTAAGTTACCCAGGTATGTAGAGCAATTAATGGGGGATCTCTTCCACCCTTATGCCTAAATGTCTCCTCTAATTCATGAATTCAAGTCTCTAATCAAGTGTATTGATTTATAAGGTTTTAATCCAAATTCATGCAATTGTTTGTGTTCTATCTATGGATCTAATCCCCTCATGTTCTAATTAATAATTTATGACTGTTGGGGCTGATTTTACCTTCAATTTCATTATCAATTCATGAATTTCACGTTATTAGAAATTATGCCCCATAATGCTTGTTTTATGAAGATCAAGCTTATGATTCCATGATTTCAAGTATGATGAATTATCAAAATATTCATGAATGTTTTTGAATTCTTAATGTATGATTCCATGATTTTGAACTATGAAAATTATTTCAAGTATGTATGATACCAAAATATGGTCAAGCCCATGTATAGTTAAGTATATTCTATCATGATTTAGCCAAGGCTTACAAGATTAGTTTTACAGAGATATTTAGAGTCAAGACTCCTCACTGTGCAGATGTAAGATATATTTTGAGATGTTTTGAATTCGAGACACCCAAGATATATTCATGAGCTATATACATATTTTTGGAAGTAGTGTCTAGCACCGAGTAGGCCAGTTAGTCCAAGGGCCTTGGTCTCATAAACTACGCACCACTGTAGGTATATATTTGGGACCTCTCAAAAGAGAGCCTCCCTTGCCCGAGGACATACCCATGATATCACACCTCTATATTTCTTTGAACTGGCAAGGCTTAGAAAACTCTTCCCATTTGAGCAAGTAGTAGGGCATCGGTAAGTTCTATCATGATGGTGTCAGTTATGACGAGTCTCCCATTATTCTTCATGCTTTCAGTTATTTATGTTCATGACTTATGGTATTATATTGTATAGCGTATTTGAGCCAATGATCATTTTATAAACTTTCACCTACGATTTCAAGCATGACAAGTCATATAATTTCTCTTTCTAAATCTTAGGTCATTATGTATAGTTTATGATGAATAGCTTAGGATTATGCATATCTCAGATATATGGCTTTAGCATTCATTCCTTACTCCCATGATCTATATTGAATTATATTTATGATTTTAACGAATGTTTTACTACCACGTTTTACTACCTTACATACTCAGTACATTTCAAATAATGACCGCATACTCTATGCTTTATCGTCTCATGATATAGGTTCAAGCGGTCCCTCCCATTCTCTTCGTTAGCTTTCACTTTCTCGGATCAGCTCCATCCTGCTTTGGGTGAGTCCTTATCATCTGAAGATGTCTATCATTTTACGCTTATGTTTTGTTTTAGTTTTAGACTTGGAGTTAGCTAGGGGGGGGGAGGGGGCTTGTCCCTGCATGTCATCAGATAGTAGTGGCTTTTCATACATAGACTTGGTATATTCAGCATTGTGATATTATATCTTGATATATGCTTTATGATATCTAGTATTCTGCTTATTCATGCTTATGTTGGACCCATTCATGGTTCTAGGTCCCGTGTCTCAATCCAGGGTCTCAGCACAGGTCATGACAAACATGGTATCAGAGCTAAAGTTAAGGTATGTCCTAGGGTGTCTAAAGGATGGGTTAAGTAAAGTCTTTTCCATGGGTGGGAAACGCGCTACACTTACGGGAAAGAGGGTATAAGACGTTTTAGAAAAATTTTTCTTTCATGATCTGTGTCATGTGATGTTCTTTATTCCTCTAACTCTTGCTATACGCATTTGCAAAAATATACCTCCACACTGAGTAAGTGGAAGGAGAAATGGCAATGGAGATGGGCATCAGCAAGCCCCACCAGCTCTAGTAGATTCTTTGCCCCCAGGTCATTCATGCCGTGTTCAGGCGGCATTCCAAATGTTAGCACATGCCATAATCGCTCAAGTCAACTAGTAGGCAGTGGCCCATGTTCCTCAGAATGGGAAAGCAATAGTGGTGAGAGCATGAGACTTCCTCAGAATGAATCTACCTGAGTTTCTTGGGTCGAAGGTGGATGAGGACCCACATGAGTTTATTGAGGAGGTGTAGAAGATCACCCAAAATATGGGGGTGACTAGAGTGGCAGATTCACTGGTCAAGGAGTGCAACACCACCGTGTTGATCAACGATATATATTTCTCTCGACTTGTCATATATGCCTAGTAGATAGAGCCGAAGCAGATGAAGAAGAAGGAGAGAGAAAGTCCACGAGGGCAAGGACAGGGAGTCATAAGCACTTTCAGCAGAGATCTGATAGTGTAACTCGACCTCAGTTCCACCAGAGATCGTTTGCCCCAACTCCATCATCAGCTAGTGTCTCACCAGACCCAGGCAAGAGGGGTAGAATGTGAGGCTCTAGAGGCAAGGGGAGCATGGAAGGAGAGCACACTTTTCTAGCTTGTATAAAGTGTGGCAGGAAGAACCTTGGTGAGTGCTTGGTTGGTACAAATGCTTGTTTTAGGTGTGGAAAGCCAAGACGTATGCTCCGAGGTTGTCCCTCAACTAGATAGGCCGATAGTAGAGGTCGGGCCCCAGCTACCACCTCAACAGCGTTAGCAACTTCCCATCTCAACAAGGAACCTCTTCTAGTATAGGTGGTGTGAACCGCTAGAATAGGTTCTACGCACTATCTTCTTGTTAAGAGCAGGAGGTATCCCATGATGTGGTCATTGGTATGTTATGAGTATTCCATCTTGATGTGTATGCATTGTTAGATCAATGGGCTTCTTTATCTTTCATGACTCCTTACATTGCTATTAGTTTTGGAGTCAGTCTTGAAATCTTATCAGGACCCTTCTCAGTCTGTACTTCTGTCGGTGAGTCAATTTTAGCTCGACGGGTATATACAAATAACCCTATCACAATTCTTCAAAAAGTCACCTCAGCCAACTTAGTGGAGTTAGATATGACCGATTTCGATATTATATTTGATATGGATTGGTTACATGCATGTTATGCCTCAGTCAATTGTAGAACCCATGTGGTAGAGTTTTGATTTTCGAGTGAGCTAGTCCTGTATGTTGTTTTGTTTCTTATCTCAAGGCCAAAAAGATGATCTCCAAGGGTTGTGTGTACCATCTAGTTCGGGTTAAAGATGTTACATCCGAGACCCTGACTCTTCAGCTAGTTCCTATAGTATGTAAGTATCCTGAGGTGTTCCCAAATGATCTACCAAGATTCTCTCCCGAGCTGGAGATTGACATTGGTATTGACATTCTCCCTGATACGTAGCATATATCCATTCCTTCTTATAGAATGGTTCTAGCCGAGCTAAAGGAGTTGAAAGAGAAGTTGAACGATCTCCTAGATAAGGATTTCATTAGGCTTAGTAAATCTCCATGGGGTGCTCAAGTTGTAACACCCCAAAAGTTCCTAAGATCAAACCCAAGGGTTGAATTAAAGAAAAGAAGGAAAATTTCACTAGAGTCACAGGACGACTCAAGGGACGAGTCATTGTAGGGAACAATGACCCATTGTGTCGCTCGTGGTAAGTCCTAGTCAAAATTTTTAGTGAAATAATGAGCCTACGATGACTCATTGGAAGATCCAATGGGTCGTCCTGAGTGGTCGTTGAATAGGTTTCAGAAAAGGCCTAGGTCCGAGTTAATGACGATGAAAGGATATGATGAGTCATTGTATTAAGCAATGACTCGTCCTGTCTAGTCGTTGGTTGGAAAATCATAAGAGTAGCATAATTTCTCTGGAAGCAATGGATGGAGTAACGAGTCATTGTTTGTATGATTACTCGTCTTGATCGGTCGTTGGTTAGAACTTCAGTAGAGTACCAAAAGTGCTTCAGATACAATGGATAATCCAACGGCCCGTGGTATGTTACGATGACCCGTTGGAGTGGTCGTTGTAGCCGATAGACAGTTCTTTTATTTAAATTCCCAGAGGTAGTTTTGTAAATTCTCGAGCTCCTAACTTCCTAATGACATTATTTTAAGCCTTGAAAGGAGTATTTTAAGAGCATTAATTCTATTCTAAGTTATTAGATTCCCATGCATGCATGATATTAAGATTTCCTTTCAAGATGAAGCTAGAATTCTACCCAATTTCTTCCCTAATTCTCTTAGACTTTCAAGGCTAGCTTGAGGATCTATTTACCCAGGTATGTAGGGCTAAGAATGAGGGTCTTCTTCCACCCTCATGGCCAAGCTTCTTCTCAAATTCATGAATCCAAGTTTTAATCAAGTGAATTGATTCTTAGGGTTTTAACCCAATTTGATGAAAGTACCTACGATGTATTTATTGGTCTAATCCCCTCATGATCTAAAGTATGTTTTAAGTCTAATGGGAAGATTTTATACTCAATTTGATTATAAATTCATATTTTCAAGTTATTAGAAACTATACCCTATTATGCATGTATAGTGAAGATCCAGTTTATGATTCCATAATTTCAAGCATGATGAATTATCAAAGTATGCATGAGTGTTTATAAATTCTCAACTTATGATTCCATGATTTTGACTTATGAAGTCTATTTTAAGTATGCATGATTTTATGATTTGGGCAAGCCCGTGCAAGTTAAGTATGCTTATTATGATTTTAGCCAAGGCTAACTAGATCAGTTTATGATATAATTTCTAGTCAATACTCCTAAGTAGTGTCTAGCACCAAGTAGGCCAAGGGTTCCGAGGTTCCCCGGTCTCATAAACTACGCGCCAATATAGGTATATATTTGGGACCACTCAAGAGAGTGTCTCCCTCACCCAAAGGCACATTGTGATATCACACATTATTCTTCCTTTGCCCTATCAAGGCTTAGGATGGCTCTCCTCCATGTAGGAAAGATGTAGGATCATCATGTGCTCATACATGGTGGTTGTCCATTATGACGTGTCTTCCATTGTTCCTCATGATTTTAATTATTCATGTTCATGACTTATGAGATTTTGTTTTATAGCAGATTTGACCCAATGATCAGTTTGTGAGCTTTTACTTACAATTTCCGCTATGACAAGTCATATGATTTTTATTTCTAAATCTTAGGTTATTATGTTCAGTTATGATAACCAGCTTATGTTTATGTATGTTTCAGATACAACTTAGCATGCAGTCCTTACTCTCATGATATTTCAATTTAAAATCATGTTTTTAACTAATGACTTACCAAGCATGTTTTATTTTTCCTGCATACCTAGTACATTCCAAGTACTGACCGCATACTCAACCTATATCGGTTCATGATATAGGTTGGGGTGATCCATCTTAGTCTCGCTGACAACTGCTTTCTCTTCAGTTTATTCTAGCCCCTATTTTTGGTGAGTTTTCATTTTCCAAGGGCCGTTAGTAGTTTTTCTTTGTTTGTTACTTTAGTTTATCATATTCTAGCAAGCTAGTTGGGGAAGTTGTCCCATCAGCTCATTAGATGTTTTAGAGGGTTTTCAGACATTATGTAGATTATTCATCTTGTTGATTATTGACTATGTTTTGTCCTATGTTGTATTTTAGAATTCCTCTTATTCATGTTGTTTTAAGTTTCCTCTTAATTTATGCTCTTGTGATGCTATGCACATGCCATGAGTTGACTTTGAGCCATCTGTGGTTCTAGGTCCCATGTCTCGATCCGGGGTCCTAGCTCAAGTCGTGACAAACTTGGTATTAGAGCAAAGGTTTAGGTCTTTCCTAGGGTGTATGAAAACCGTGTTAGGTAGAGTCTTTTCCATGGTTGTGAAGTGCACCACACTTATGGGGAAGGGCCTACAAGACATTTTAGGAAATCACCTTTCTTTTATGATCTATGTCGTGTGATGAAGTACCTCTCTATTCCTCTAACCCGTGCTATATGCATTCTAGAATTATGCCTGCACTCCAAGTTAATGGTAGAAGAAATGACAATGGCAATGGAGATGGGCATCAACAAGCCCCACCAACACCAGCAGATCCTTTGCCTGAGCAGGTCACTCATGCCGAGTTCATAGTGGCATTTTAGATATTGGCATAGGCCATGACCACTTAGGTAAACTAATAAGTGGTGGACCATATTCCTTAGAATGGGAATGCAGCAGCAGCTAAAGTACGAGACTTTCTCTGAATGAACCCACCTAAGTTCTTGGGGTCGAAGGCTGATAAGGACTTGCATGAATATATTGAGGAGGTGCAGAAGATCATCGAGATTATAGGGGTAACGAGAGAGGAAAGTGCATACTTAGCCTCCTATCAGCTGAAAAGGGTTGCTTACATATGGTTTTGCCAGTGGAAGGATAATAGGGGAGTTAAAGCAGTACCCGTGAGTTCGGATGAATTCGTGAATACTTTCTTAGACAAGTTCTTCCCTACAAAGCTGACGGAGGCAAAGTCGGCAGAGTTTGTCAATTTGAAGCAGAACAACAGCACCATCAAGGAGTAGCCTTGGAGTTTACCCAGCTACCTAAGTATGCGCTGGAGATGGTTGCAGATCAGAAGGCTCATATGAGCAAGTTTTTGAATTGAGTAGCATATTCACTAGTCAAGGAGTGTAAGACTTCCATGTTGAATAGTAACCTATATTTCTCTCGATTAGTCATATACTCCCACTAAATAAAAGTGAAATAGATGAAGGAGAAGGAAGGCCAAGAGGGTCAGGACAGGAAGTTATGGGCAGTTCTAGCAGAGGTCCGGCAGTGGACATCGACCTCAGTCCCACCAGAGATCGTCAGCTCTTGCTCCGTCGGTAGTTAGTGTTGCATCCAGACTAAGAGAAGATCAAAGAGGTAGAGCGTTAGGCTCTAGGGGCAGAGAAGCATGTCAGGGGAGCACACTTTTTTGGCTTGTGGGAAGTGTGGCAGAAGGAACCCTAGCGAGTGTATGCTTGGTATGGATGTTTTCTTCGTGTGTGGGAAGCCCGAGCATATGCGCAAGGATTGTCCTTTGTCTAGAAAGGGCGACAGTAGAGGTCTGCTCCAGCTACTACTTCAGCAGCCCCAGCAGCCCCAAGAGCTTGCCCACCATAGCAGGGCGCCTCATCTAGTGTAGGTTGCATCCAGCGCCAGAACAGACTCTATGCACTATCTTCTCATCAGGAGCAGGAGGCCTCTCCCGATATAGTCACTAGTATGTTACAAGTATTCCATCTTGATGTGTATGTATGGTTAGATCCAGGGGATACCATTTCTTTTGTGACTCCTTATGTTGTTGTTAGTTTCAGACTCAGTCCCAAAATCCTGTCAAAACCCTTCTCAGTATTGACTCCAATCGTTGAGTCATATATAGCTCAACGGGTATATAGAAACATCCCTATCACAGTCTTTCAAAAGGTCACCTCAACCGACCTAGTAGAGTTAGACATGATTTGAATTTTGATGTTATCTTCAACATGGATTGGTTATATGCATTTTTCGGCTGTCTACTCTGGGGTATTTACTACACGCAAGTGCACGTGGTCGAACAAGTAGTAAAGTGACTTAAGTAAGCCAAGTATCGATCCCACAGGGACTGAGATAAGGTAAAAACTACTCAAGTGTTACTATACTTTAAATCTAAAAATGAAGACAACAGTGTGAAGAAGAGGTTGATATATTTTGATTTCTAATTGTATGCTAAGTCTAAAACGAATATCTAATGTGAGTCTGAACTATGAATGTGAGCATGCTGAGGCTAAATGAACATGTATAGAAACTAATTATCGATACAATATTTGGTTAATCTTTCCTCCGGTTGCTAGTCAAGAATTATTGCCAATGGATTAAAACTCTCGTATTTAACCCAACTTAAGAATCATGAACCGTCCACCTACATTTCTCTGATTAAACGAAATTCATGTTCTAGCCATACAAAATCGAATCCTTAATTGACTAATACGACTTTCAGGTATATTTCTATCCTGAAGGTAAATCAATTCTCAATTTTCCCAAACTAAGAAGAGATCATATCCTATTGATTCACAACTTTCCAATTTCTTGCTCTCTCGAGTGAAATCGGACTTTTTAGATGTACATTAACGTTGGCCACATATCAATGCAGTAAGAACAAGAATCAATAGAACAACCATGGAAGAAAAGATGAAAAACCCAATTGATCAATAACTACATTTCAATACAATTGTTCTTAACCTCAGCAAGAAGAGGAATTAGCCCCTCATTTGTGGATTAAACATCACTAAATGAGTGTTAAACATACAAGCAATCGAATTCAAGAAGAAGAGATAGAGAAAAACCCTGACAATTTCATCCCCTCAACTGCCTGTAACCCACGTTCTTGCTCTACCAAGTCAGAATAATTAAAAATGAACCTAAGTGTTCTATTTATACTAGTGGGAATTTTTCCCGGAATAACAAGCAACGTGTCACGGAGTGCATCGCGTAGCACTACCTCCGTGACACGCCACTGACGCGGACCCTTACTGGAAATTGATAGTCTAGGTAATGAGGCCCAATGTGGCACGGCATGTAACGCGGGGCTAGGCCAACGTGCCACGGCCCCAACACGCACCCTCACTGGATTTTGGCCAAAAATTCCTACCTAGGCAGAATGCATCCGCGATGGCAGCGTGACACGGCTCCATCGCGGAGCCCCTTTAATTTGTGCCTTCAAACGCTTGTGCACTTGCTAACATCCGAGTCCAACCCCAATCTCTCCCAACACGCATTTTAGCTTCCACCAAAATTATATTTCACCTGCAAAACAGCGCTAATCATGTTGGTTAGTACAAATTCACATTTTATTATCAATCACATGAGAATGTATAAACATTGATAGATAAACAAGGCTAAAATGACACCTTTGAGTATCACTTGGGCATATAAATTTTCCCAAGATCACTTACCCCACACTTAAATCCTTGTTCGTCCCCGAACAATAATCTTACACCTCATGCAATTGACACCCCAACCTGGCTACTTTGGTTTGACAATTCAAGCTACGGTTATACCGATTATTTAATACAGCAAATCATCAAGAAAACATGCATGGTCCTATCAATGCAATGACCTTCAACACATCAAGACCTCTTAGACTTAAGAGTCGACTCTCGATATTGGCAAACTCATGCAAATCAGCTGATCAAGGTATCTGACACGAAATATAATCTCTCATCAAGCATGTGCCCTCACAACACAAGAGAATTTTCCCCTTTTTCATCACATGAACTCAAACGATTACATGCAGGGGCATATAGAAACAATTTTGCTCTTTCTCCCAAAAGAATTCACATGCCTCATGCCACGAACCATAGGCTTTCCCTTAGTGTAGTACTCCACTAATATAAGGAAGTGTGATGTAAGATCACGTAGGACTTTAACGGGTTGTAATGTAAACTACGGAACTAGTAAATACTGGGCTAGCCAATAATAGCCACTAGCATCCTTAAGCACTTTTTCAATACATCCCATCAAGCTCATGGGAAGTGTTTCTTCCTTCATCCTCCCATTCTTGAAGTCTGTGTTTATTTTGACCCATCTCATTAACCACACTTGACTTAATCACGAAGAGTATTCATACCTCTTCATTATATTTTATTTATAACAAGTGCACCTTCAACCTTTTCTTTCCTTTCATCACTCTGCTTTTCTTTTCTTTTCACCATTCTCACTCTTTGACACTTTGGGAAAATTATTACCTCTTCTTAAGCGCTTAAGAGTTTTGGATCAAATTTCCGGCTAATGAAAAGAAAGGGTCAAGCTCGGTTTACACATTTTTGACACAAGAAAAAAATAATAGGCTAAAGGCTCAACGGGCTAACTAGGGTGTACAATCAAGGTGGGTACAATAATGAAAAAGAGAAACTTTCGGTTGAAAACAAAGAAATGCCTACATCCTTTCCTACAATACACGTCCTTCATTTCGTTTCGTACACACACCAGGAAAGTTCTAGACATTTCATAATAGCATGGAATAAATAAAACCTCACCCCACATCTATTGCACATGCTCAATTCAAGACATATTCACAGACTCTTCAATCAGCTAATTACAAGAATTCAAAATTAAACCTCAATCACACTGAATCGGCTCTATGGCCTAGGTATCTCAACATATTTACACAGTTGCATGCTTTCATATGAATCACCTTTGCATTTGAAATATCATGTACAACACCCAACCAGAATTCCGCAACCATAAAGTAACTACAAGTTATGGGATGCAACCCACAAAAAAAAACAACTGAAAAATAAATGAAAAGAAAAAAATCTACTCCTAACGACTACATTTCCCTTAAGATGGTCGTCATCCATCCATCATAGGGAAAGGTCACTAACTGAGACTTCAGTTCAATGGGACCAATCTCGGTAAAAGAACCGAAAACAAACGCCGAGAAAGCCAAGAATTGAAAAGATTTTTTACAAAAAATATCGATCATTTCGATAAAACAAAAATATGTACAAAATCAGCTAGCAACATTCAACAACACACCACAACTTCACATTTAATTACAATACAGAACAGAAACATCACAATCACAGGGTCACAAAAAAAAATTTCCACAGGCACAACAACAGAATAGAAACATAAAAATAACACAACCAGCACCTAACTACTCCCACGCCACACTTATATCGAACACTGTCCCCAGTGTTCACAAAAATTAACATAGCACAAAAATTGGGTGGTGGAACTCCTTGATCAATCAAAATACTCCACTTCTTCATCAGGTGCTGCTGCCTCATCTCCCATGTCTGAATCGCCTCCATCATCATCATCGGACTCCACATCGGAGTCCTCATGACGTGTCTCCTCATCCGTGGGGACATCATCATCTGTGGGCTCTACAAAAGCTGGCCCCACTAGGCATAGAGCCCTGGCATTTTCGCCAAAAGGGTAGTCTAGCTCGAGCTGCCATAGCTCCTCTTTTGTCGCCGGCCTCCCGCCTATTCGCAGTTGGAGCATCTGCATCCCATACATGTGAGCCATGTACTGATCATCCCGAGCATGTCGCTCGGCTAGTGTAAGAACTGGCCCATGGGTAGTGTCGGGTGCCTTAGTTTTGGTGACATCTAAGGCCCGCCGCTCCATCTGCGGGATGTAGTCAAGGGCCTCTTCCTCAATATCCAGGCCCCTAAGGAATGTGGTGAGTAGTCCACCAAATCCGTATATGTGCCCTTGATGCAAACGGGCTCTCTTCATGGCGGAGATAATCACCGCCCCCACATTAATCTCCAGCCCTTTCATCAGGGCGTACACCAAGCATACACGATCCCGGGTTACATCCGTCATATGCACCCCCGGGATTAGGTAGGAACAAACAATTTTCAGCCATATCCTGGCCTCCCTGTTCATCTATGAGTAAGGCAAGGTCTGATGGTAGCCCCTCTCCTTATATCTGCTCCACCGAGCTGTTGATCGGGTTCCACATAAAGTGCGTCTGATGTCCGCATATGGTGGAGTGATATTAAGCTGTCGAAGCACATGGGCGTCTGTGTCCCGCGCCCCTAGGATAGCATTGAGGTGGTGGGGCTCAAAAGTGACTATTTGCCCTCTTATTTTGATGGTGTTACTTCTGAGAGTCGGGTTCCAGTTGGCGTAGAATTCCCGAATCAAGTGCAAGTTGCATTCCTTGGGCTCTTCAAAAATGAAGTTCAGCCCAGCTGCCTCGATCCTCTAGACAATCCTGGGGAACTCTTGTGCCAACGATTCCCTTGCCATGTGTTTCTCGGGGAAGTACTTGCTCTCCTTGTGCTTTGCGTACCACTTCTACCCCTCCTCTGTCACCCACCTGGTTCCGTATTGACGGCGTTGGCCGCATGGAACCGCTGGTGCTGCTGGGACTGCTGTGCCCAGTCTGATTCTTTTTCTTCCGGCGCCAGATGTTGATGCGCCTTTTCCCTTATCCTGCCTGCTTGCCATTGTTCCTGTCAAACCAAACAGACAAGTTCAATGCTAAGCCAATTAAAGTTAGCTTCAACTAAGGTCAGGTTAAGCTAGGCTACCCCACACATATTCTTTAGCCAAAATTACAACATTAAGGCAAGATCGAACTTATTTACACAAACAAACAAAAAAAAAACATAACAAATATGCTTAGTGCCTTGGGAGAATTCAACGGTATACATTCCATGTACTACTCAGACTTCGTACAGCTAACCCCCATCCTTACCTATCGATAACATGTTATCCCATAGCACTTAGCAAGGAAAAGCAAAAGAAAAATTTTAACTACATGATTCTATACACTTCACCCATTTCTTGCAATGTCCAATATTTTCTTAACCCGAGAATCCGTCGGTCTTTTAGCATAGTTACAGTTAGCATAATCGACTCATCTCACCCAACATGTACAACCTAGCATAACTTTCACTAGTTCAACTCAATTTTTCCATTTCAAACTCAAATTCAAGCCCTAGCTATGATTTTATCAAAAATTCAATCAAGTTATGTAATTGTCGAGTTCAAGCAATCACACCATTACTCCGAACATCAATCAACAATAATTCAATTGAATTTAAGCTTAATTTCTACTTAGGGCAAGTTTTTCTCATATCACATGTTCAAAATCAAAAAAATTTAACAAGAATTGAGATAGAGTTGAAGAACATACCTTGAATTCAAAGAGATGACGAAACTTGATGAAATTACGGGCCTAAGTCCATGTCACGTTGAGGGGGAAGGGGTTTTTGGGTGGTTGGTCGCGGAGAGTATGAAAAATCAGAAAAAATAAGGTGGGATCGGGGTTAAAAGGTGGGAATTTTGTGTGGGTCACCCGGCGACCCGGTGTGACCTGTCGCGATATACACCTCAACGTGTCATGGAGGGTAACGCGGAGCATGCCCTCCGTGTCGCGGAGCCATCGCGTAGGTGTTCTGGAATTTGTAAAAATTCCAGAATTACCTTCAACGTGTCACGGAGGGTAACGTGGAGGTCCTCCTCCGTGACACAGAGCCATCGCCCTGGCTCACTGTTTTGCCACTTTCTATTATTTTTCATACCTCGAATTTTCCTTTGTGATTTCTTGCATATTTGCCCTCCGTTCAACCTGAAATTCATCTTACTACAAGAAATTGGTTCGAATTATAGGATTCACTCAAAATAAAAATAAGAATAAAAATAAAAACTAACAATTTTGTTGTTAATCAAAAAAAAGAAAAAGAAAAAGAAATCTATTCACATTTTACAAAGAAAAAACAAATTTCACGGGTTGCCTCCCGTGAAGCGCTTGGTTTACCGTCGCGGCTCGACGTCATTCAGCTTAGTCATCTTCTAGGGTGACAGACATTTTCTCTCGACCACCGTCCTCACCCCAGTAGTGCTTACCTCGCTCCGGTGGTTTTCCCATTAACTCTCGTGATTCAACTATCTGAGCATCATCAGCTCGATCAATCATGTTGATCACCGAGAGTTTCTCATACACAGTCGGGAGCTTGGTGGCCTTGTATACATCTAACACTTCCACCTTGTCGTGTGCTCGCATGGTTAGCTGCCCTGCAGCTACATCAATTAGCGCTTTCCCAGTTGCCAAGAAGGGACGTCCCAAAATAAATGGGACTTCCGCGTCTGGCTCAAAATCCAGCACGACGAAATCTACCGGGAAGATAAGGGAGCCCACTTGCACCAGCACATCCTCCACAATGCATCAGGTTTGGCTAAGGACCGATCCTCTAGTTGCAAGATCATTTTTGTTGGTCTAGGACTCCCTAGACCCAACTTCTTGAATATCGATGACGGCATCAAATTAATGCTCGATCCCAAATCACATATTCCGCGAGCTCGGATACTCTGCCCAATTGTAATTTGTATAGTAAAGCTCCCAGGATCTTTGAGCTTTGTGGGAAGTTAGTTCTGTATCCGGGAAGTGCACTCCTCCGTGAGAGCTACCGTGGCATACTCAGTCAACCAACTTTTGTTTGCCACGATGTCCTTAATGTACTTTGCATACTTCGGCACTCCTTGCAAGACATCAACAAGAGGTGAGTTAATATGTACCTGTTTCAGCACCTCCATGAATTTCTTGAAACACGCCTCCTCCTTGTGTTTCTTTAATCTTTGAGGGAACGGGGGGGGGGGTCTTTCTGATTTAGCTTTCTTTTTCTTCCCCCACTCATCACTTTGCTCCCTCTCAACTTCTGCTGCTCTCGATTGTTGAGGTGGTCTTTCTGGTTCCACCTCTTTAAGCTGCAAACCACTCCTTGTGGTCACCGCATTCACCTGCTTGGGGTTGGGATCTGTGTCACTCGAAAGTCCTCCTCTAGGCCTAGTGTTTTGGGCTCCAGCAAATTGCCCAAATTGATATTCAAGTCCCTTGGTAGCTAACTGGTTGTTCTTCACCTCGGCTGCCAATTTCACATAGTCAGCCTGCAATTGAGCTTGGTTAGCTATCATTGTCTTGAACATCTACTCAGTACTGGGTGATGGTTGGGAAGGAGGTGCATTGTTGTTTCTATATTATGCTTGATAGTTCTGCTTCCCTCCTTGATTCCTCTGCGCCCCCTAACTCGAACTTTGCCCTTGATGGTTGTTGCTACCCCAAGAGAAATTCGGGTGATTCCACTAGTTGGAATTGTAGCTGTTGCCATACTGTTGATGGTTGTTCCTCTGTACATTTTCCACAAAGTTCACCGAGTCAGGATTTGCTCCATAACACTCAGCTGAGTGCTCACTACTCCCGCACACTTCACACCAAATTTGTTGCACTACATTCACTAGGGCTTGAGTCTGGTTCATTGCCATATTGTTGAAGTGGGTGTTGAGTTGATTCTGTAAAGCAGCTATTTGTGCAGCAATAGCTGTAAAACCATCCACTTCTAGAACTCCTGCTGCTTTCCTTGTTCCACCTCTTGACGAATCAGCATTCCACTCTGGATATCCCTGCGAAATACGATTTAACAAGGTATACAGCTCCTCATAAGTTTTCTCCAATGCTTGTCCCCCAGCTGCTGAGTCTAGCAAGATTTTTGTGTGGGGTTCCAAACCCTCTATAAAAGTGTGCACCAGCACATCATTGGATTGATGATGATGTGGACAATCCCGCAACATGAACTTGAATCTCTCCCAAGCCTGATATAGATTCTCCCCCTCTCTCTGTTTGAAACTTAGAATTTGACTTCTAAGTCTTGCTATTTTACCGGATGGAAAAAATCGTATCAAGAATTTCCTTGCAAGATCATCCCACGTAGTAATAGAATTTGGTGGCTCAGCTTTCAACCACCTCTTGGCTTCTCCCAATAGTGAAAATGGGAACAATGTAAGCCTGACATAATCTGATGACACTCCAGCGGGGATATAAGTGTCACTTATCTCCAAAAAATTTTGGAGATGCTGCTGTGGATCCTCATGAGGGAGCCCTGTGAACTGCCCGCTGGTGTGCAGCAATTGCACCATGTTTTGTTTGAGCTCGAACCTCCCTCCTGGCTCAGGTTTGCGGATGCTAGATGTGACATTGTTTGCATGTGCGATTTCCACCTCGCGAACCGGCCTAGTTGCCATCTCCTCGAGCACTAACATTGCCCTTACTACTAGTGGATTCTGTTGTTGCTCCATGATTGTTTGTCTGAGCAACTGCAGCTTTTTCTCTAGAGCTTCTCTCCGCTGACGATGAAATTGTCTTTCAAGCTCTAAATATGAGTCCACCAGCTCCTTGCCTCATGCCAGTGTTCAACAGAGATTATATCTGCGAAATACAGGCTAAGACCAAGTTGTCAACACTTAAGAAAAAAAATATAGTAAATTTACACTTAAGAAATATTCACCAATTGCCAGTCCCCGGCAACGACGCCAAAAACTTGTTCGGCTGTCTACTCTGGGGTATTTACTACACGCAAGTGCACGTGGTCGAACAAGTAATAAAGTGACTTAAGTAAGCCAAGTATTGATCCCACAGGGACTAGGATAAGGTAAAAACTACTCAAGTGTTACTATACTTTAACTCTAAAAATGAAGACAACAGTGTGAAGAAGAGTTTGATAAATTTTGATTTCTAATTGTATGCTAAGTCTAAAACGAATATCTAATGTGAGTCTGAACTATGAATGTGAGCATGCTGAGGCTAAGAGGCTAAATGAACATGTATAGAAGCTAATTATCGATACAATATTTGGTTAATCTTTCTTCCGATTGCTAGTCAAGAATTATTTCCAATGGATTAAAACTCTCGTATTTAACCCAACTTAAGAATCATGAACCGTCCACCTACATTTCTCTGATTAAACGAAATTCATGTTCTAGCCATACAAAACTGATTCCTTAATTGACTAATACGACTTTCAGGTATATTTCTATCCTGAAGGTAAATCAATTCTCAATTTTCCCAAACTAAGAAGAGATCTATCCTATTGATTCACAACTTTCCAATTTCTTGCTCTCTCGAGTGAAACCGGACTTTTTAGATGTACATTAACGTTGGCCACACATCAATGCAGTAAGAACAAGAATCAATAGAACAACCATGGAAGAAAAGATGAAAAACCCAATTGATCAATAACTACATTTCAATACAATTGTTCTTAACCTCAGCAAAAAGAGGAATTAGCCACTCATTTGTGGATTAAACATTATTAAATGAGTGTTAAACATACAAGCAATAAAATTCAAGAAGAAGAGATAGAGAAAAACCCTGACAATTTCGTCCCCTCAACTGCCTGTAACCCACGTTCTTGCTCTACCAAGTCAGAATAATTAAAAATGAACCTAAGTGTTCTATTTATACTAGTGGGAATTTTTCCCGGAATAACAAGCAACGTGTCACGGAGTGCATCGCAGAGCACTGCCTCCGTGACACGCCACTGACGCGGACCCTTACTGGAAATTGATAGTCTAGGTAATGAGGCCGGACATGGCACGACATGTAACAAGGGGCTAGGCCAACGTGCCACGGCCCTAACGCGCACCCTCACTGGATTTTGGCCAAAAATTCCTATCCAGGCAGAAGGCATCCGCGATGGCAGCGTGACACTGCTCCATCGCGGAGCCCTTTTAATTTGTGCCTTCAAATGCTTGTGCACTTGCTAACATCCGAGTCCAACCCCAATCTCTCCCAACACGCATTTTAGCTTCCCAAAATTATATTTCACCTGCAAAATAACGCTAATCATGTTGGTTAGTACAAATTCACATTTAATTATCAATCACATGAGAATGTATAAACATTGATAGATAAACAAGGCTAAAATGACACCTTTGAGTATCACTTGGGCATATAAATTTGCCCAAGATCATGCATGTTATCCCTCGGTCCATTGTAGAACCCATACAGTAGAGTTTTGGTTTCCAGGTGAACCATAGGAAAATGATATCTGAGGGTTGTGTATACCATCTAGTTCAAGTTAAGGACGCTACGCTTGAGGCCCTTACTTTTTAGTTAGTTCCTATAGTATTTGAATATCCGAAGGTATTTCCAGATGATCTACCAATGGTCCCTCTAGAGCAAGAGATTTACTTTGGTTTTGACCTTCTCCTTGATACACAACCTATATCCATTCCACCTTACTAAATGGATCCAGCTGAGCTAAAGGAGTTGAAAGAACAGTTGAAAGATTTCATAGATAAAGGTTTCATCATGCCTAGTAAATCCCCAAGGGGTGCTCTAGTTCTTTTTGTTCGAAAGAAGGATGGTTTCCTTAGAATGTGCATTGATTATCTGCAGTTGAACAAGGTCAAAATCAAGAATAAGTATCCCCTCCCTAGGATTGATGTCTTGCTTGACCATCTTCAGGGTGCTAAATGCTTTTAAAAGATAGAGCTTAGATCCGATGATCATCAGCTCAGAGTTAGAGAGAGTGATATCCGGTAGACAGCCTTCAGAAATTAAAGGTATGGTCACTATGAGTTCTTAGTTCTGTAATTTGGACTAACAAATGATCCTACATATTTTATGGATTTGATGAATATGGTGTTCAAGTAGTATTTGGATATGTTCATGATTGTCTTCATAGTTGTATTCTCATATATTCTCGAAATTAGGAGGATCATGCCGCCCATTTGGGAATTTTATTTCAGACTCTCAAGGATCGCCAGCTGTTTGCTAAGTTTAGCAAGTGCGAGTTTTGGCTGAACTCCATAGCATTTTTGTTCCATGTGGTGTCTAGTGAGGGTGTGCAGGTGGAGACTCAAAATATAGAAGTGGTGAAGAATTGGCCTAGACCAGTTAGTCCTTTGGATATTAGAAGCTTTTTAGATTTAGCTGGCTACTATAGGAGATTCGTTAAGGAATTTTCATCCATTGTAGCATCATTGACTAAGTTGACCCAGAAGAAGGTCAAATTTCAGTGGTCGAACACTTGTGAGAAGAGTTTTTAGGAGTTAAAGACTCGACTTAGTTAGGCTCCAGTATTAAACCTACCCGAGGGCACAAAGTTTCATTGTGTATTGTGATGCCTCTAGGGTTGGTCTTGACTGTAGGTTGATGCAGCATGATAAGGTCATTTCATATGCCTCTAGACAGCTCAAGACTTATGAGAATAATTATCAGATGCATGACCTAGAGTTAGAAGTTGTTATGTTTGCATTGATGATTTGGAGGCACTATTTGTATGGGGTGCATGTGGATGTGTTCACGGAACACAAAAGCCTTCAGTACATGTTCACTCAGAAGGACCTGAATTTGTGATAAAAGAGATGGCTAGAGCTTCTCAAGGATTATAAAATGAGTGTCCTTTATCATTCGGGCAAGGCCAATGTAGTGGAAGATGCTCTTAGTAGGTTGTCCATGGATAGTGTGTCTAAGGTTGAGGATGAGAGGAAAGAGTTAGCAAAGGATATTCACAAGCTTTCTCTTGTAGGGGTTCACCTTGTTGACTCGATATATGGTGGTGTCAAGGCTATGCAAGATGAGGATTTTATTCTACTAAACTTAAACAAAGATGTCCGGAATCAGAAGGTGGAGGTTTTCTCACAAGGTGGAGATGGTGTACTCCGATATTAGGATCAATTGTGTGTGTCAGCTGGTGATGACTTGAGAGAATGGATGTTGAGTGAGGCACATGGCTCTTGATATTTTGTCCACCCAAGTGACACCAAGATATTTCATGATCTACGGGAAGTCTATTGGTGGAATGGCATGAAGAAGGACATAGCGGAGTTTATGGCTAAGTGTCCGAATTACTAGTAGGTAAAAGTTGAGCATCAAGGACTCAGGGTATACTTCAGCATATCAGCATTCCTACTTTTGAAGTAGGAAGAAATTAATATAGACTTCATTACAGGATTGTCGCATACCCACTGACAATATGACTCTATATGGGTGACTCTAAATAGGCTGACCAAATCAACCCATTTTTTACCAGTCAAAACTATCGATTCAGCTGAAAATTATGCTAGATTGTTCATTCGGGAGTTAGTTCGATTGCCTGGAGTGCATTTATCCATCATCTCATATAGGGGAACTCAGTTCACCTCATAGTTTTGGAGATCGTTTCAGAAAGGACTTGGTACTCAGGTAAAGCTTAGCATAACTTTCCATCCACAGAAAAATGGTCAAGTTGAGTGGACCATTCGGACCCTTGAGTACATGTTGAGAGTATGTGTGATTAACTTTAAGGGTAGTTGGGATGACCACTTGCCTCTCATCGAATTTGCTTACAATAACAATTACCACTCAAGCATTCGCCCTATATGGGTGGAGGTGTATATCACCTATTAGATGGTTTAAGATAGGTGAGGCTACATTGATAGGGCCAGATTTAGTTCATGAGGCCATGGAGAAAGTTTAACTTATTAGTGAAAGGCTGAAAACAACTCAGAGTCATCAGAAATCTTATATGGATGTGAGGTGGAGAGAGCTTGAGTTTGAGGTGGATGATTGGGTACTTCTAAAGGTGTCTCCCATGAAGGGAGTGATGAGGTTTGAAAAGAAAGGGAAGCTTAGTCCCCCGATATGTCCTTACAGGAATTTGAGGCGAGTAAGCAAAGTGGAATATGAGTTGGAGCTACCAGAGGAGTTAGATTTAGTACATCTAGTTTTCCATGTATCTCTATTAAAGAAGTGCATTGGTGACCCAACCGTAGTTGTTTAGCTGGAGAGCATAGCTGTGAGAGATACCATTACCTATGAGGAGGTTTCGATTGAGATCCTTTATCATCAGGTCAACAAGTTGAGAAACAAAGAAGTAGCTTCAGGTGAAGGTGTTTTGGAGGAATCACCTTGTTGAAGGGGCTACATGGAAGTCGAAGCAGATATGATGGATAGATATCCGCATCTTTTCCCTTCTGGCTTAGTTGTAGCATGAGGTACCAGTTTCCTCCTTAGTACTCTATTCAGTTTAATGTCAAGTTCATGTCTCTAAGTTCCTTTTATGTCGTAGAATATATGTATATTTCATGAATTCAGTTTTATTATGTGTATCAGTCCAGAGTCAGCCACTCCATCAGTTTTCAGCTTCAGTTGTTTAGTTTTGGGATTTTAGTTCTTTCCCCTAGCCTTTCAATATGCTTAATCAACATTTTAGGACGAATTCTTCCAAGGGAAAGATAATGTAATACTCCAAAAGTTCCTAAAATCAAATGCGAGGGTTGAACCAGAGAAAAGAAGGAAAAATTCGCAAAAATCATAGGACGACTCAAGGGACGAGTCATTATAGGGAACAACGACCTGCTGTGTTGCTCGTGGGAAGTCCCCAGTGATCTTGGGCATAATTACATGCCCAAGTGCTACCATATAACTCAATTTAGTCTTGTTTATCTAATTATTTATATACATTCTCATGTGATTTTATGTAAATGCGAATATATACTAACCAACATGATTAGTCCTTGTTTTTGAAGGTTAATAATGCATTTGAGGAACTAATTCATGATTTGGTGAAGTAGAGGAACGGAATCAAGAGCAAAACGTGAAAGTCAACAAGAAAACATGCAATAACTGGCACCCTGCGCGATAGGGGCCGTGGCACGCTGCCAACGCGGCAACACTTGGCCAAACATTGCATTTTTTGGCACATTGCAGTGAGGGTACGCGTTACCTCCGTGTCACGGAAGTCAATTAGGGCGTTCAGCTCCGTGACACATTGTTGTTCCACCACAGGCCAAATTTTGCATTTTTTCAGCATAGTATAAATTGAACCCTTAGCTTCTAAAATCAGGGAACACGGGATTTTCTACAAAAACCGAAGGAGGCGCGAAGGAGACTTGAAGAACTCCTATTGGGTTCATATTTTCTTGGTTTCTTTTCATCTATTCTTGTAAGTATATTACTCTAAACATGTTTTCGTGTAATTATACGAACATGAGTGGCTAGAACCCTTCCTCTAGGGTTGAAGCCACAAGATATGATTGTGATTTTGAGGTTTGTTTTGGAATTAAGTTATTGATTTTTGTTTTTGTCTTGCATTCTGGATTGTTGGTTGTTTTCATGATTGATCACCATGAAAACATACACGTTAGCTTAGGTATATGCTTGAGAAAGTATTTATCTAGGTCAGAACATGAGAATGTAAGGAGCATGTTTGTATCTCACGATATAATTTTGTGTTAGGATAGAAATATACCTAATGCCTTGCTTGGTTTATAAAACGGGGGTATTTAGAGACCAACTTAGGTTTATCACATCACCACTCGAAGAAGTAGTTGTGAGGCTGAGTTGAGTTAAATGACTATGTGCACGAAAGTCCCTAATCATTTCCACGTAAACCACAACATAATTGATTGCCCAAGAACTAGAATTAGCATCCTCGCTCACAATGATGCAGTGAGGCTAGTTTGTCGTGTTTAGAGGCTCGAAAGACCATGAACATGCAATTCTAATTATGTGAGACAACAATCGATAGGTTCATACTTAAACCATTGCAAATCATAGTATCGCATGATTATCTGGTTTTGACTCTATGTTGCTCCTAGAGTGAATTCAGAATATTTCGTTGACCATATTTAGACTTAATTAAACCTTCTTGAAAACCTCTAGAATCAACACTTGCGAAAGTTAATATCACACTTGAACTTGATAGTTAGCTGAATTGGTCCGGTCCCTGTGGGTTCGATATTCCGGTTCTTAAAAAGAGCCACTTTATTACTTGCGCCACCCGTACACTTGAAGGCACGAACAAGTTTTTGGCGCCGTTGTCGGGGACTCGGCTAAGTTTGGTGAATTTGTCTGTTTTTGTGTGATGTTTAAATTTCCTTAAGTGTTGAAAAAAAATTTTCATTAATTTTAGATTTATTTTAGTTTTAGTTTTTAATCTGACACCCTTCTTAACATGACATTGTGGAATTTAAATGGGTTAAATGGTGGATACTCTTACTTTGATGAGTCTTGTCTGAATTGCGGAGGACCCCACTTGTGGCAACACTGTAACACGTGCAATATATGTGGTGGTCAAGATGGCCATTGGGATGGCTATCCGAATGCATACTCCCATCCCCCAAGCCCCTACTATGATCCTTCTGTTGTTTTTGCTGAATATAGGCATGATGATTATGAGGACATGGGATGCCAAGCTCGAATAGAAGACATGCTAATGCAGATGCTTGAGCAAACAGAAGCAACGAAGGAGGTGATGGAAGCAATGAGAATTCAGATAGCAGAGAATGGAGAAGCTCTAGAAAGGATGAGCGTAAAATTCACGGAGATGATAGCTGAGGCTGAAGCTTGTGGTAAACTGCACGTAACGATTTTAGGAGATACTCAAGAGGAACTACAAGAAAAAGACAGGAGTGAATTTGTGGATGAAGCCTAACAATTAGAATCTCTTGAGAGTCCCCGTGATGGGCTCACACTTATGGAAAATCCATTCATGGAAGAAGAGATAGAGTATCCCCCAGTTGACATTAATGGAGAGATAGATGTTGATGTTGAGAAGGTGTATACAAGTAAGGAGGTCAAGCACAATGCAGTTTCAGAGTTGAGGTGTATTGTACCCCACTCGAATCATTTTTCGACATTGAGTTTCGCTGACAACATAGAAATAGAGTCTTCCAAGCTTGTGGAGAAAGATCATGTGGAGAAACAAGCCCCATATATTCTGAAATTTGTTGAGCCCAATAGACAAAATGACTTCGCTTACTTAAGGGCCAATAAGTGCAAAAGGCAACATCTACTATTTGGTCCTTACAATTTTTCACCACCACCCCTAGAACATAAGAGGAAATTAGAAAAGAAATGAGGGGTGAGATTCATATCCTCAAGGTGGAGGAAAAAGTGGTGAAACTTGTCACGATGTGCCGCGATGTAAAATCAGGCGCTGCTTGGGAGGCAACCCAAGGGTACCACAGGTACCATTTTAATTTCTTGCATTTGAGTTGATTTTTGTTTATTTTCATCTTGTGTTGTTTTGGCGGAAAGTTAAGCACAGATGGAGGGGAAGTTTGAGTACCCTTGGAGGAGGAAGCTAGCAAGCATGGAAGAGAAAAAGTGTGGGGTCAAACACCCACTTGTGCAAGTTGAAGAAAAGCATGTTGTAGCTAGGCCTAAAGGCGTCAGGGAGTATTTCTCACCCTCTTTAAATGTTAATTTGATGCTATGAGGACATAGCATGATTCAAGTGTGGGGTGAGGTAAATTTCAAGGGAAATTTCAAATTTTTGTGCTTAACGATTTTTGGTGAATGTAATGCTTGTGAGAAAATTGAAAACTTTTTGTGAGTTAAGCATGACTTCATCACCCATTGGTTTTTCTTTTTGGTTCTTTTCCGACGGGGGGTCTTTGAACCGAGGAATAAAAAAAAATTTCTTTGTCTGTATATAATGTTTTTAGTCATAGTTAGGGACTGTTTCTGACGATGGATTGATGACGAATGTATTGAGGAAATATTAGTCAATAGGTTTTGGTTTTTGAACCCGTAGCTAATTGATGGCTTGATATTCTTGTTATGTGCTATAAATGATTGTAAGATGCAAGTATGTTTAGTGTTGAAGCATGCAAGTGGTATACCTATGTTTGAGACACCTAGGCTCTTGAATTTGACTTGATATGATTGAAGCTTAATGTTTGAATTCTTGTGATTAGATGAGTTAAAAAAAATCTGCTGAGTATGTCTTGAATTGAACATGTTCCATGAGTGTAAGGTTTTTTATTATTCCATACTATTGTGGAGTGCCTAGAACTTGCCTGGTGTGTATATAAAATGAAATGAAGGATTTGGACTGTAGGAGATGATTTAGGCATTTCTTTGAATGAACCTAATTTTTATCCGTTACTTTACCTACCTTGAATGTTGAATCCTAGTGAGCCCCATTGTGCCTTAAGCCTATTCTTTGATAGCTACAACAGAAGCTTAATCCTTTTTCTTTCATTAGCCTTGAATTTGATCCAAAACTTCTAAGTGCTTAAGGGAAAAAATTCCAAAGAGTGAAGGAGTGAGAAGCGTGAAAAAGAAGGAAAAGTAGAAGTTGTGAAAGTTGAGAAAAGGACAAAGGTGCACTTGTGTAAAACTGGTTGATGATTAGTAGGGAGTAAGAAAATAAATGAATGAAAAAAAAAATTTTCTTAAGTACTCCTACTACTAAGCTGAGTGTGCTTAAAGAAATGGGAACAAGAAGAGAAAATTCAAGATTGAAAAGAATGAGGAGGAAGTAAGAAAAGGTATGTCCTTAATGAATGTTGGATGTATTAAAAGCGCTTGGGGGAGATAGTCACTATTACTGGCCAGAATAGTACCTACCCGTCCCTTAGCTTACATTACAACCCATTAAGTCCTACTTGATCTTACGTTCAAACATCCTTAAATTAGTGGAGTAAAATACTAAGGGCAAGCTTATGGGTCATTACATGATGCATGTGAATTCTTGGTGAGAGTGAGCGTAATTCTATTCATTTACCCATACATGTTGTGATTTAAAAATTTGTGTGTGAAAATGGGTAACACTCTTGTTGTGAGGGCACATGTTTAATGAAGGATATAATTCATGTTGGATTTCTTGATCAATTGATTTGCATGAGTTTGCTAAGATAGAGAGTCAATTATTGAGGTTAGGAAGTCTTAACATAGTTGTATTTCATTTCAATGATTAAATCGTGCATGCTCTATTTTTAGCTTGCTATCTTAAACATTCATAGTAGCCGTAGCTTGAATTGTCTGGCTAAAATTAGCCATGTGTAAGTCTTCATGTGCATGAGATGTAAAAGGTTTGTTCGAGGACGAAAAAGACTTTAAGTGTGGGGTTGTGATCTTGGGCATAATTGCATGCCCAAGTGCTACCTTATAACTCAATTTAATCTTATTTATCTAATTATTTATATACATTCTCATGTGATTTTATGTAAATGCGAATATACACTAACCAACATGATTAGTCCTTGTTTTTGAAGGTTAATAATGCATTTGCGGAACTAATTCATGATTTGGTGAAGTGGAGGAATGGAATCAAGAGCAAAACATGAAAGTCAACAAGAAAACATGCACTAACTGGCACCTTGCGCGATAGGGGTCGTGGCACGCTGCCAACGCGGCAACACTTGGCCAAAAATTGCATTTGTTGGCACATTCTAGTGAGGGTACGCGTTACCTCAGTGTCACGGAGGTCAATTAGGGCGTTCAGCTCCATGACACGTTGCTGTTCCACCACAGGCTAAATTTTGCATTTTTTCAGCATAGTATAAATTGAACCCTCAGCTTTTAAAATCAGGGAACACGGGATTTTCTGCAAAAACCGAAGGAGGCGCAAAGGAGACTTGAAGAACTCCTATTGGGTTCATATTTTCTTGGTTTCTTTTCATCTATTCTTGTAAGTATATTACTCTAAACATGTTTTCGTGTAATTATACGAACATGAGTGGCTAGAACCCTTCCTCTAGGGTTGAAGTCACAAGATATGATTGCGATTTTGCGGTTTGTTTTGGAATTAAGTTATTGATTGTTGTTTTTGTCTTGCATTCTGGATTGTTGGTTGTTTTCATGATTGATCACCATGAAAACATACACGTTAGCTTAGGCATATGCTTGAGAAAGTTTTTATCTAGGTCAGAACATGAGAATGTAAGGAGCATGTTTGTATCTCACGATATAATTTTGTGTTAGGATAGAAATATACCTAATGCCTTGCTTGGTTGATATAACGGGGGTATTTAGAGACCAACTTAGGTTTGTCACATCACCACTCAAAGAAGTAGTTTTGAGGCTAAGTTGAGTTAAATGATTAGGTGCACGAAAGTCCCTAATCATTTCCACGTAAACCACAACATAATTGATTGCCCACGAACTGGAATTAGCATTCTCGCTCACAATGATGCAATGAGGCTAGTTTTTCGTGTTTAGAGGCTCGAAAGACCATGAACATGCAATTCTAATTATGTGAGATGACAATCGATAGGTTCATACTTAAACCATTGCAAATCATAGTATCGCATGATTATCTAGTTTTAACTCTATGTTGCTCCTAGAGTGAATTCAGAATATTTTGTTGACCATATTTAGACTTAATTTAACCTTCTCGAAAACCTCTAGAATTAACACTTGAGAAAGTTAATATCACACTTGAACTTGATAGTTAGCTAAATTAGTCCAGTCCCTGTGGGTTCGACATTCCAATTCTTAAAAAGAGCAACTATATCACTTGCACGACCCGTACACTTGCGGGCACGAACACCCAGTCAGTATTTTCAATGAAACAATGAGCCTAGCAATGACTCCTTGGAAGATCTAACGAGTCTTCCTAAGTGGTTGTTGAATGGGGTTCATAAAAGGCCTAGATCTGAATTAGTGACGATGAGAGGATATGAAGAGTCATTGTTTCAAGTAACGACTCATCTTGTCTTATCATTGGTTGCAGAATAAGAAGAGTAGCATAATTTTCCTTTGAAGCAACGGATGGAGTAACAAGTCATTGTTTCATACGATTACTCTTCCTGATCGATTGTTGGTTAGAACTTCAGTAGAGTATTGAAAGTTCTTAGATACAACAAAAGATCCAACGACCCATGGTATTCTACGATGACTCAATGGAGTGGTCATTGTAGCCGGAAGACAGTTCTTTCATGCGAATAGAGTTTCATAAATTACTAAGCTCCTACCATCCTAATGTTGTCATTTTAAGACCTAAAAAAAGTGTTTTAAGAGGTTTTATCCTATTCTAAGTCATTAGACTCCCATGTGTGCAAGATGATATTCGGTTTCAAAATCAAGCTAGAATTCTCCCCAATTTCTTCCCCAATTCTCTTGGGCTTTCAAGGATAGTTTGAGGATCAGTTTACCCAGCTATATAGGGATATGAATGAGGGTTTTCTTCCACTCTCATGTCCAAGATTCTTCTCAAAGTCATGAATCTAAGTTTTAATCAACTGAATTGATTCTTAGGGTTTTAACCAAATTTTATTAAATTACATATGATATGGTTATAGGTCAAATCCCCTCATGATATAAAGTATGTTTTAAGTCTAACAGGCAAGTTTTATACTCAATTTGATTATAAATTCATTTTTTCAAATTATTAGAAACTATTATGCATGTTTTCTGAAAATCAAGCTTATGATTCCATGATTTCAAGCATGATGAATAATCAAAGTATGCATGAATGTTTATAAATTCTCAACTTATGATTCCATGATTTTGACTTATGAAGTCTATTTCAAGTATGCATGATTTTATGATTTGGGAAATCCCATACAAGTTAAGTATGCTTATTATGATTTTAGACAAGGCTAACAAGATCATTTTATAATATAATTTGGAGTCAAGACTCCAAATGTTCAGATTTAAGGTATGATTTTGAGAATATGATTATATAAGCACTATGCATGTTTTGGGAGTAGTGTCTAGCACCGAGTAGGCCAAGGATTCCAAGGTTCCCCAGTCTCATAAACTACGCACCAACGTAGGTATATATTTTGGACCTCTCAAGAGAGTGCTTCCCTCGCCCGAGAGCGCATCGTGATATCACACCTTATTCTTCCTTTGCCCTGGAAAGTCTTAGGATGAATCTCCTCCATGTGGGTAAGTCATGGGATCATCATGCTCTCATATATGGTGGTTGCCGGTTATGACGAGTCTCCCATTAATCCTCATGATTTAAGTTATTCATGTTCAAGACTTATGAGATTATGTTTTACAGTATAATTGAGCCAATTATCTGTTTATGAGCTTTTACTTACGATTTGAGTTATGACATGTCATATGATTCCTATTTCTTAATCTTGGGTCATTATGTTCAATTATGATAACCAACTTATGATTATGTATGTTTCAAAGACAGCTTAGCATGAAGTCTTTGCTCTTATAATCTTTCAATTTACAAGCATGTTATCAACTAATGACTTAATAAGCCTGTTTTACATTCCTTACTCAATATATTTCAAGTGCTAACCGCATACTCTATGCTATATCATTTTATGATATAGATTCGGGTGATCCAACTTAGTCTCGCGGATAGCTATTATCTCTTTAGTCCAGTCCATCCCATATTTTGGGTGAGTCCTCAGTTTTCGAGGAACATTAGTAGTTTTGCTTTGCATGTTAATTTAGTTTGTCAGATTCTAGCGAGCTAGTTGGGGAAGCTATCCCATCAGCTCATCAGATGTTTTAGAGGCTTTTCGTACATTATGTAGATGATTCATCTTGTCGAGTATTGAAAATGTTCTGGTCTATGTTGTATTTAAAAATTTCTCTTATTAATGTTGTTTTAAGTTTCCTCTTAATTTATGCTCTTGAGTTGCTATGCACATGCCATGTGTAATACCCCAGAAGTTCCTAAGCCTACGATCGAGATTTGAAAAGGAAATCAACAGAAAAATCTGATATTTTATCACAGAATGACTCATCGTACGAGTCGTAGGTTGGTCCAATAGGTCATAGGATGGAGCCATTATTTAATATAGGGCTGGTTAGGATACATGGTACGGGTCGTGGTACAATCGGTCGATGGAAACCACTGGTTATGATAGGCGGTCATTAGAAGTTGGAGGAGTCGAACTAGTGAGCTATGGGAGAAAATCACAAGTCATAGGATGGGGGTACGACTCGTGGTCAACAGTCGTGGTAGGTAAAGTGGGTCTCAGGTTAGGATCAGACAACTGGAGGTACGACTCGTAGGAAGTACTTAAGAGTCGTTGGTTATGCTCGTGGGAAAAACTTCAAAATGGTGGTGGTCAGCAAACTTGGTCAGATGGGAGGAAACCACGGATCGTGGTGCTTGGCATGACCCGTGGTACGATCCGTGGTACCTGGCAGTACCTATTTTCCAGAAATTTCATTAAGGGTATTTTGTAAATCCTAAGTTCTAAGATCCTAAACTACGTCGTTTAAGCATGGAAAAGAGTGTACTAAGGGTATTATTCACCTTAGATCATCCATTACTCTCCCAACACTCTAAATTGAGAGAAATCAATTCTCTCAAATCTCTCAAGCTTTCCTTAGGGTTCATCCTCAAGATTTCTCAAGGATCAATTGGGGTTCGATTGCACGTGGGGTTTCATTAAATCAGGTATGTGGGTCTATTCAATCGGGCTTTTCTCTCAATCCCATGCCCTTTCTCAATCAAAGCATGATCACCCAATTTTCCCCAAAGTCTAAATTTCAAAAATCATGATTCTATTATTGGGTTTTGAAATTCATTCATGATTTCTTTATGGGTAACACTGACTTGTTATAAAAACATGATTTCTATTATAGGGTTTGTTAGTTCTTCAAGTATTTCGTGAAATTTGAATATCTCATGATTTAAGCATGATTATGAAACTTTAGGGTTTAATTTTCCTTCATGAATTCCTTTGATTCTCTTACGAATTTTAATCTCTCAAGTCCTAATTTATGACTTATATTCAATAATGCATGATTTCCAATAGTATAATTTATAAAACTATGATTCAAATTATGAGGATCATTGTCAAGTATGTATGATGACTTTCATGTTTTCTCACCATTATGATTATGGCCGACTCATGAGCCCTATTTCATGGCTAGTTCACGTATTTCAAGTATGCTAATGATTATCATAATTTAAAGTAGACCATGAATCTCATGTATATTTTCCCTACTATAATATGAGAACTATATATATTGTGGGAGTAAAATTTAACACCAAGTAAACCCGGGGTCCAAGCATACCCCGAGTCTCACAATTACGTGCTAACATAGCAATGATGGGACCTCCCTTGAGACTGCTTCCCTTTCTACCCGAATGGGTCTTCCTTTGTGATGTCACACTTCATTCATGGTTCTACCCTTGGCAAGGTATGAACACACTCTCGACTAGGGGTTTACAGGTCGGGCTCCATGTGTGTTCATGTGGGGTATGTCGGTTATAAGAACCTCCCATTGTTCCTTATGTTTACTCATGATTATGCTTATGATATTTTGTCTCAAGCTATGTTTTTACAAGGTTCCTTTTATGATCATGAATATGACTAGTTTATGAATAACTTTAAAAACCTTGAGCCCTGACAGTTATATTATGATTATTATTTCATGTTTGGAACTGTTATATTCTTATGAACCCTTATGTTTTTTAAATTGTTCGTTTTTACTTAACTCGCATACTCAGTACATTACAAGTACTGAATATATACTCCATGATATATCATCTCATGATACAGGTCTGAGTGATCAGGTTCAGCCTCGCCCTTAGCCGCTCCCGCTCCAATCCAATCAGCCTAACCTCCTTGGAGAGCCTTATCTATCGAGGAAATGCATTTAGTATTGTTGTCATGTTTCCTTTATTTTCATACTTAAAGAGCTGGGTTGGGGTGCTGTCCCATCAGCTCATCAGATATTAGAGGATTTTTCTGTCTTATGTGGTTATTTTCAGTTCTTTTATCATATGTTTAATACTCGAATCTTCAAAGGTTCTCTATTCAGATTTCTGCTTTATTCATGATTTGGATGATTTCTGTTTTAGTTATGCTCTTTAGCCGCTATGTTCATTCCATGGGTTGACTTGTAGCCTCTCGGGGTTCTTTGTCCCGTGTCTCAATCTGGGGTCCTAGCTCGGGTCTTGAAAAACTTGATATTAGAGCATTCGATTTTGAAGTATCCTAGAGTGTCTAAAAGCTGTGTTAAGTAGAGTCTTTTTCATGAGTGTGAAGCGTGCCAAACTTATGACAAAGAGGTTATGAAACGTTTTAGAAAATTTGCCTTCTTTCATGAGCTATATCGTGCGATGAAATATCTCTCCATTCCTCTAACTCTAGATTTACGCGTTTTCAGAATCATGCCTCCATGCCAAGTAAATGAAAGAAGAAATAGAAATGGAAATGGCCATGGTAATGGCAATGGAGGTGAGCATCAGCAAGCCCCACAACCCCAGCTCATCCCGTGCCTGAGAAGGTTGCCCAGGCTGAATTTAGGGAAGCCATTCATATGTTGGAACTGGCTTTGACCACTCAGGTCAACCAGTAAGCGGTGGCTCATATTCCCCAAAGTGGGAACATAGCGGCGACTAGAGTCCCAAACTTACTCATGATGAACCCACCTGAATTTTCTGGGTCGAGAGTGGGTGAGGACCCAGACGAGTTTATTGATGAGATCCATAAGATTACCCAGATAATGGGGGTGACAGAGGAGGAATGCGTAGACCTAGCCTCTTATCAGTTGAAAGGGGTTGCCCATATATGGTTCGGATAGTGGAAGGACAGTAGAGCAGTTGGAGCGCGTCCCATTGGTTGGAATGAGTTTCTCACTACATTTTTGGACCGATTCTTTTCCCAAGAGATGAGGGAGATCAAGGTAGCTAATTTAATGAACCTGAGGCAGAACAACATGACGGTCTAGGAGTATGCTCTAGAGTTCACCCGGTTGTCAAAATATGCATCAGAGATGGTGGCTGATCAGAGGGCTCGGGTGAGCCAGTTTGTGAATGGAGTAGCATATTACTTGGTCAAGAACTACAGGATCACCACGCTGCATCAAGATATTGTCTTCTCCTGACTAGTTTTGTATGCCCAACAGATGGAGGCAGTGCAGATGAGGGAGAGAGAGAGAGAAGCCAAGAGGGCCGGGACGGGTAGTGTTGGGATCACCCAGTAGAGATCCGGTTGTAGTCACCGCCCTTAGTTTCAGCAGAGGTTGTCATCCCAAACACCATCATTAGCCATTTTCCCATCCCAACGCAGACAAGATTGAAGGGGTAGAGAGTCAGACTTGGGGGGCCAGGGGAGAACTATGGGAGATCACACTTTTCCAACCTATGCAATCTGCAGCAAGAATCACCTAGAGCGGTGTTTAATTAGCTCAGATGCTTGCTTCGTTGTGGAAAACCCGGACACAGACTCAGAGGTTGCCCTTCAGCCGGAACAGGCGATGGTGGGGCCCATAACCCAGCCACTAGTTCAGAAGCTCCAAAAGCATGTCCCTTCCAGTAGGGGCTTCTACTATTTCAGCTAACGGTCAGTTCCAGAATAGGTTCTATGCACTCTCATCATGATATGAGTAGGATACTTCACCCTGTGTGGTGATTGGTATGTTGCGAGTATTTCATCTTTATGTTTATACAATGTTAGATCCAGGGGCTACCCTACCTTTTGTGACTCCCTTCATTGCTATTAGTTTTAGTGTCACTCCCCAAATCCTATCAAAACCCTTCTCAGTATTTACTACAATCAGTGACTCAGTTATAACTCAACGGTTGTATAGAAATTGCCCTGTCAAAGTCCTTCAGAAAGTCACCTCATCAGATTTAGTAGAGCTACCCATGAAAGATTTTTATGTTATATTTGGAATGGATTGGCTACATGCATGTTATGCCTTAGTAAATTATAGAACCCGTGCGGTAGAGTTCTGGTGTTCGAGTGAGCCAGTCCTAGAGTGGAAGGGTAGTTCAGTTGTGCCTGTAGGTCACTTCATTTCCTACCTTAAGGACAGAAAGATGATCTCTAAGGGTTTTGTGTACCATCTAGTTCGGGTTAAGCTACTTCTGGGACCTCGACTATCCAATTAGTTCCTATAGTGTGTGAGTTCCGTTGGTGTTCCTAGATGATATACTGGCAGTCCCTCCCGAGTGGGAGATCGACTTTGGCATTGACCTTCTTTCCCACATGCAGCCCATATCTATTTGTCCGTGCAGAATTGTTCCAGCTGAGCTAATAGAGTTGAAAGAATAGTTAAAGGACCTCTATTACAAGGATCTCATTAGACCTAGCAAATCCCTGTGGGGTGCACCAGTTCTCTTTGTTCGACAGAAAGATTGTTCCCTTCATATGTGTATTGACTATCGAGAATTAAACAAGGTCACAATCAAGAACAGGTATACCCTCCCCGGGATGATGACTTATTTAACCAACCTCAGGGTGCCAAGTGTTTCTGAAAGATAGACCTCAGATCTGGATATCATCAAATCAGGTTTAGAGGGAGTGACATCCCAAAGACAACTTTCAGGACTCAATATGGTCTCTATGAGTTTGTGGTTATCTCTTTTGGACTAACAAATGCTCCTGCAGCTTTGATGGATTTGATGAATAGGGTGTTCAAGCCGTATTTGGATATGCTTGTGATTATGTTCATTGATGATATTCTCGTATACTCTCGGAGCAAGGAGGAGCATGCTGCTCATTTGATAGTGGTAATACAGACTCTCAAGGATCGACAACTATTTGCTAAATTCAGCAAGTGTGAGTTTTTCCTGGACTCAATAGCATTTTTGGGTCATGTGGTGTCAAGTGAGGGTGTGCAAGAAGACTCTCAAAAGATAGAAGCTGTGAAGAATTGGCCTAGACCAGTTAGTCCTTCAGATATCATGAGTTTCTTGGGTTTAACTGGTTACTACAGGAGGTTTATTGAAGGGTTTTCATCCATTGCAGCACCACTAACTAAGTTGACCTAAGAGAAAGTGAAGTTTCAATTGTCGGAGGCCTATGAAAAGAGCTTCCAAGAGTTGAAGACTCGACTCACCTCAGCGTCAGTGTTGACCCTACCTGAGGATACCGATGGACTTATGATATATTGTGATGCCTCAAGGATCTACCTAGGTTGTGTATTAATACAGCATTTTAAGGTCATAGCCTATGCTTCTAGGTATCTTAAGGTCCATGAAAAGAACTATCCGACTCATGACCTCGAGTTAGCAGCAGTAGTATTTTCCTTGAAGATTTGGAGACACTATCTATATGAGGTCCATATGGATATGTTTACAGATCACAAGAGCCTACAATACGTGTTTACCCAGAAGGATCTGAACTTGATACAAAAGAGATGGTTGGAGCTTCTTAAAGATTATGATATGAGTGTCCTATATCATCCGGGAAAGTCTAATGTGGTGGTAGCCACCCTTAGTAGACTTTCTATGGAGAGTATGTCTTATGTGGGTGGGGAAGGAAAGAGTTAGTGAAGGATGTGCATCGGCTTGCACTGCTAGGAGTTTGCCTTGTTGACTCGACAGATGGTGGGGTCATTGTTCAGAATGGGTCAGAATCCTCTTCGATGATAGAAGTCAAGGCTAGGCAAGATGAGGATCCTATTTTGGTTAAGTTGAAGAAAGCATCCGAACTCATAAGGTGGAGGTTTTCTCCCAAAGGGGAGATGGTGTACTATGATATAATGGTCATTTATGTGTTTCGGGTGTTGACGATTTGAGGGATCGGATGTTGCATGAGGCTCATGGTTCTTGGTATTCTATACATCCAAGTACCACCAAGATGTATCGTGACCTGCGGGTAGTCTATTGGTGGAGTGTCATGAAGAAGAACATAGCAAAGTTTGTGGCTAAGTGTCTAAATTGTCAACAAGTGAAAGTCGAACATCAAAGACCTGGAGGTGTGCTTCAAGACATTAGTATCCCTAGTTGGAAGTGGGAGGAAATCAATATGGACTTCATTATAGGATTTCCTCGTACTTGTCTGTAGTATGACCCTATTGAGGTGGTTGTAGACAGGTTGACTAAATAAGCTCATTTCCTTCTAGTCAAAACTACCGATTCAACGGAGGATTATGCTAAATTATACATTCAGGAGTTAGTTTGGTTGCATGGAGTGCCCTTGTCTATTATATCAGATAGAGGTACTCAGTTTACCTCCCAATTTTGTAGATAGTTTCAGAAGGGACTCGGTACTCAGGTCAAGCTAGCACAACTTTTCACTCGCAGATAGATGGTCAGGCTGAGCAGATCATTTAGACTCTTGAGGATATGTTGAGAGCGTGTGTGATTGATTTCAAGGGTACTGGGATGATTATTTACCTCTCATAATATTTGCATATAACAACTACTATTCCAGCTTACAGATGGCTCCGTCCGAGGCTCTTTATGGGCGGAGGTGTAGATCGCCTATTAGTTTGTTTGAGGTAGGAGACGCTGCCTAGATAGGACCAGATTCAGTTCATGAGGCTATGGAGAAGGTTCAGCTAATTAGAGCTACGTGGAAAACTACTCAGAGTCGTTAGAGATCTTATGCGGATGTTAGGCGGAGAGATCTTGAGTTTGCCATTGATTATTGGGTGTACCTAAAGGTATCTCCCATGAAGGGAGTGATGAGTTTCGAGAAGAAGGGGAAGCTTAGTCCCCAATATATTGGGCCATACGGGATTGTGAAGCGGGTTGGAGATGTGGATAATGAGTTGGAGTTGCCAGCGGAGTTAGCTTCAGTGCATCCGATGTTTCATGTGTGTTACACCTCGTAAATTCTTGACATTTAGATGGCCTATTCGCATGTTGGTTAAGAGTTTTAGAATGTCATACGTGCTAGAAAAAGGGCCCAGGGAGAGACTGGACAAGCGCCAAGTCGCAGTGTCGCAAGGCAAATGCAACTTATAAATCAAATTTGTCAAATGCGACTTATAAATCACATACGACAAATGCAACTTATAAATCGCATTCGACAAATGCGACTTAAAGGCCCTAACTATATAAGCCCCCACTTCAGTTTTTAGGTGATAATTATCAATATTTCTAGTGGAGTAAACCAGAGAACAGTAGAGAAACAAAGAGGATGAAGGTTTCCATTAAAATTCCTTCTGTTTACGATGTTAAACGCAGTCCAAACTCAAATTAACTTCGGGTAGCGAAGTATAAAGATGTAGGGAGCATTCCTACGGAGTTAGTTTCGTGAAATTCGGCCGGCGAATCATCGTCCTACCGAGCTAAGGTAACTGGAATTTCTGCAAATTAGTGTCAATATACTCCTAGCCCTAAAGTGAGTATTTCTCCCTTCTGGACTTCCGAGAAATAGCGAGTTTTCGGCTATTTTTCAATAAGTCAAAGTTTGGGCAGTATATATAATCAAAGTAGTGTTTTCTTCCAGAATACTGATGAATTTAGTTTTATTTGCTATGAATATGAATGCAGTTGGAAGAAATAGCTGGATATTGGCCGAGTTACGCCAGTTAGTCAAGAAGTCGGCAACTGAGCTATGTAAATCCAGTTTCTTCGGCAAGATAGTAATTCTAGTATAGTAAAATAGAATAAATTCCAGAAAAACGTTTCAAAGCCGAGTATTATGCCCAGTGTGAATTCAGTAAGCATGCTTGAATAATTATTAGGTCATATTCAAAATAAAAGTCAGTAAATTAGTATCAGACAGCGAGATATTATTCCAGAACCAGTATAACTCAGTATCAGATTTAGTATAATTCAGCAAGGGATTCAGAATAGAATATCAGAACATGGACAGTATTATCAAATTTAATATATATGTTATATGTGATTATTGTTGTTTATAGAGACTTGATTGTTCTATGTTGGGCACCCTTAAAGCTTCCTCGCCCTAGGGTTAATAGCTGTGTCGACTCGCCCACTAGAGGGTGAGGATACGACACTCCAAGGGGTGGCATGCCGTCCGCTAGAGGACAAAGATGGGATGCAGCATTTCCCATAGCAGGCTGATCAGCATTATAGCATACCCTTGTCGAGCACTTGTGCCCAGGGCACAGATTACAGATTACAGATCATAGATCTCAGATTACAGTTTACAGGAGTCCTCCGGACTCAAATACAGCTATAGTCAGGGGCCCAGAGAGCCCAAGTTGCATACCCAGGGGGCCAGCGGGATGCTCATAGTTACTAGATGAGTGGAGTGAATTGTTATTTTTGGATGGCGACCCAGGTAGGGGTATATAGATTGCATGTTGATTGGTACCTTCCGGCTTATGGGGGCTGGTAGGTTTTTGTATGCTATATGTGTTATTTATTAAATTGATAGATAGCAGGGCGCCGCATTGACAGGTATGATTCTCACCTTCTCTCCAGTACAGTTAAGCTTAGTTTAGATTCTTCCATCCCATACAGTCTTAGCCATCTTCTGTTATTTAGTAATTATCAGTATTACTGTCTATTTTCAGTTATGTTTAGTTATTGCTTTGCATACTCGCTACCAGTGGTACTGACGCCCATTGGGAGGTGCTACATTACTCACCTGCAGGTACTCATAGATGAGGAGTCGATCCCTCGTAATTCCAGCCAACACACAGAGTCATCATCTCCTGTCATCCGGAGCTTGACAGCCAGAGGTTTATTCCTTTTCTTTTGTTGTATAGTACGGGAAGGTCGGGGCCCTGTCCCGACCATCTTATCGTATTCTTAGAGTCTGGCAAATTGTATATTCCCTGTGGTTAGTTGTACCGGTCGTGTGAGGCCATGTCTATGTTTTAGTTTGTTTATGATGTCCATGTGGGGCCTTATTCAGTTAATAGTTGGTGACCTTGCCGGTCACAGAGTAGTTTAGCATTTGATTCAGCGTTTCAGTGAAACTAGTCAGCATGGTGGCCTTGTTGGCCCGCATAGGTTCCTTTATACTACTATTGTTCTAGCTAGCTATTGTGGTCTTACAGGTAGCTATAGGCCTAGTCGGTCGGAGGCTGTATTTACAACCGTTATATAGCCCGTTGGTTCCATGAACCCAGAGTTAGCGCCAGTCTGGCACTAGAAGTGCTTAGTCTCAGTAGTCCAGCAGTCCAGGTCTTAGTAGGGCACCAGGTGCCAGTCATGCCTTCCAAGGCGGGGCGTGACAAACTTGGTATCAGAGCATGTCGTATCCCAAGGAGTCTTCAAGTCGTGCTAAGTAGAGTCTTATCTATGGATGTGTTGTGCACCACATACCATAGGCAGGAGGCTGCAAGGCATGATAGGATGGTTACTCTTTCTACATAATCAGTCGTGCCATACAGCAGTACAGTATAGGGTTGAGTCCCTAAAACTTATCATACTCTTTGTTTACAGATAAAATGGCAGACCAGCAACATCTTGTCACTGGTAGAAGACTGGATACTACAGCAGGAGAAGGCACCAGCAGGATGCCTCAGCCTCACTTCGAATCAGCCCGATCTGAGGGCGATACAGAGGCGTCATCTCGACCTTCACAGCAGTCCCCACCCCACCAGGAGCCACTCGGGATGACATTACCTCCGACAGTTCCTATACCTACACCATCAGACCAGGAAATTCGAAGTGCAGTAGTTATGTTGGCACAAATGATGGCTACTCAGCGCCAGTCAGTGCCACCTGTAACAGAAGAGTCATCAGGTAGGCCTGGCAGTTCTAGTGTCCGAGAATTTTTGACACTAGGTCCCCCGTAGTGCACAGGGTCAGATCAGGCAAAGGACCCCCAGGACTTCCTGGATCAGATGCAAAGAATCTTTCAAGTCATGCATGTGACATCTACAGAGTCGGTTGAGTTAGCGGTATTCCGACTGTGGGATATTGTTGTGTTGTGGTACGAGAGTTGGGAAAGGTCTCGAGGGAGAGATGTTTCCCCTCTGACCTGGTCCATCTTTTCAGAGGCTTTCCTGGACCATTATCTGCTACGAGAAATCCGACAGGCCTGGATGGACCAGTTTTTGCACTTGGAGCAGTGGGCGAGAAGTGTACGGGAGTACGCCCTGTAGTTCGATTCCTTGGCCCGCTATGCTCCAGCCTTTATGGACACCATGCCATCTAGAGTCCACCGGTTTATTATGGGTCTGAACCCAGAATATATTGAGTCATGCATGACAGCTACGCTGCGGGAAGATATGGATATTGCTCAGGTGTAGGCCTTTGCCCAAACTTTTGAGGGCCTTAGACAGCGGTAACAGGATAGCAGATGAATAAAATAGGAACAACGCCGCGGGGATAGATCAGATGAGATACAGGGGGATATTTGGAGAGGGCCTAGGCCACGGTTGTCAGATAGGCCACCTAGACCACCGCCTCCATCACAGCAGTAGAGGGCTAGATTTGGTCGCCGGAGACAGATAGAGTCTAGCGGGAGTTCTCGAACGGTAGATTCACCCTAGCAGAGGAGGGCAGAGTAGAGCAGGTATACACCCCTACCTTGCCCTAGTTACAGCCGACCCTACACTAGATCTTGCAGATATGGCTCCACAGGGTGCTATATATGCGGGCAGGAGGGTCATGTGATGAGAGACTGTCCAGCTAGGGGCCAGGTAACTGAGATAGATAGGACAAGGCGTCAGCAGGGCCGCGAGCTCTAGCAGCCTCGGCAGGGCGTAGGCCCTCAGTCCCAGAAGGCAGGGGCCGAGGCAGATCAGGGGCCTCAAGTTCAGGTACGGGCCCAAGTCGTACCTATGCATTACCTGGGAGGCAGGACTCACAGGCGTCTCCAGATGTAGTAACAGGTATGATGACTATTTGCTCTCACCCTGCTTATGTATTGATTGATCTAGGATCTACCTTGTCCTACGTTACCCCATTTGTGGCTCAAAAGTTTAGTGTTGCACCAGAGTTGCTTCAGCAACCCTTTTCAGTATCTACACCCGTCGGTGACTCCATCATAGCCAGACGGGTTTATCGAGGGTGTACAGTAGAGGTTGCTGATCATCAGACCACAGTAGATCTGGTAGAATTAGAGATGATTGATTTCGATGCCATTATGGGTATGGATTGGTTAGTGTCGTGCTATGCAAATGTAGAATGCTAGACCAAGACGATCCGATTCCACTTTCCAGGGGAGGCAGTACGAGAGTGGAAAGGCAATATAGGTACGCCAAAATGTAGGTTTATTTCCTACCTTCAGGCAAGGAAGTTGATAGCTAAGGGATGCATTTGCCACATAATCAGAGTCCAAGATGTGCGGGTAGAGCCTCCGACTCTCCAGTCTGTTCCAGTGGTTAATGAATTCCCAAACGTATTCCCAGATGAGCTACTTGGTATTCCCCCAGAAAGAGAAATAGATTTTGCAATTGATTTGCTACCAGGAACTCAACCCATATCGATCCCTCTATATTGTATGGCTCCTGCTGAACTCAGAGAACTAAAGGAGCAGCTGAAGGATCTGTTAGATAAGGGCTTTATTAGGATGAGTACTTCACCTTGGGGTGTGACAATTCTGTTTGTGAGAAAGAAGGACGGTTCCCTCCGCATATGTAAAGACTACCGGCAGTTGAACAAGGTTACAGTCAAGAATAAGTATCCACTTCCTAGAATAGATGATTTGTTTGATCAGTTACAAGGGGGGCAGATATTTCTCCAAGATTGACTTACGGTCCGGATATCATCAGGTTCAAGTTCGTGAAAGGGACATTCCGAAGACTGCCTTCAGGACCAGATACAGCCATTTTGAATTCCTAGTCATGTCCTTTGGGCTGATGAATGCTCCGCAGTATTCATAGACCTGATGAACAACATATTCAGACCATACCTGGACCTGTTCGTGATAGTGTTTATTGACGATATTCTGGTGTATTCTCGCTCAGAGGCAGACCACCAGGATCATTTGTGGACAGTGCTCAAGATTCTCAAGGACCGTCAGCTGTATGCCAAGTTCTCTAAATGTGAATTTTGGCTGAACTCAGTAGCCTTCTTAGGGCATATCGTGTCAGATGCTGGTATACAAGTAGAGACACAGAAAATAGAAGCAGTAAAACATGGACCAGACTTACCACTCTGACCGAAGTACGCAGTTTTCTAGGATTAGCAGGGTACTACAGAAGATTTTTTGAGGGATTCTCCAACGTAGCGGCACCTCTAACTAAGCTGACATAAAAAGTAGTAAAGTTTCAGTGGACGGAGGCATGTGAGCAGAGTTTCCAAGAATTGAAAGACAGGTTGACTCTGCCCCAGTGTTAGCACTGCTAGAAGGTCCAGAGGGTTATGCAGTTTATTGTGACGCTTCAGGTATTGGGTTAGGATGTGTGTTGATACAGCATGGTAAAGTAATTTCTTATGCTTCCAGATAGCTGAGGAAATACGAAAAGAATTATCCTACCCATGACCTGGAACTAGCCGCAGTGATCCACGCCCTAAAGATATGGAGACATTACTTGTATGGCGTCCATGTGGATATTTTCACTGATCATAAAAGCCTACAGTATATCTTCATCCAGAGAGAGTTGAATTTACGGCAGCGTCGCTGGTTGGAGTTGTTGAAAGATTATGATGTAAATATTCTATATCACCCAGGAAGAGCCAACGTAGTAGCAGATTCCCTTAGCCGTAAGTCTATGGGGAGTTTGGCGTACTTGCAGCCCGAGCAGTGGGAATTGGCCCGAGAAATACACTAGTTAGCCAGTTTAGCCATTCGTGTAGAAGAAATAGAGGACAACAGAGCGGTAATTTAGAACACTGCAGTGTCGTCATTTGTTGTGGATGTAAATGAATGGCAGTATGAAGATCCTGACCTGGTTCAGCTTAAAGACAAAGTTCAGCAAGGAAAAGCGCGGGATTTTCAGGTAACTAAGGATGAAGTGTTGTGATGTAAGGCCGCCTTTGTGTTCCAAACGTTACAGGGCTTCACCAACAGATTATGGGCGAGGTACATTACGCCCGCTATTCTCTCCATCCAGGCGCAATGAAAATGTACCACAATATCAAAGAAATCTACTGGTGGCCAGGTATGAAGAGGGAAATAGCAGAATTCATAGCCTAGTGTCCTAACTGCTAGCAAGTAAAAGTTGAACACCAGAAACCAGGCGGATTGACTCAAGACATAGTTATGCCTCTTTGAAAGTGGGAATCAGTAAATATGGATTTTGTAGCAGGATTACCCCGTACCAGGCATAGAAATGACTCGATTTGGGTAATTGTTGACAGACTGACAAAATCATCCCATTTTCTGCCAGTAAGGGATACTTTCTCTACCTAAGATTATGCTGAGTTGTATATCAGAGAAATAGTCAGACTGCACGGTGTTCCAGTGTCCATTATCTCTGACAAAGGGGCACAATTTACAGCCAAATTTTGGCAATCATTTCAGAGAGGCCTGGGAACATAGATTAACCTGAGCATAGCTTTTCACCCTCAGACAGATGGGCAGGCAGAACGCATTATTCAGACGCTCGAGGATATGTTGCGAGTGTGTGTGTTGGACTTTGGAGGTAGCTGGGATGAGCACTTACCACTTATTGAGTTGGCTTATAATAAGAGTTACCATTCAGCTATCTAGATGGCACCTTATGAGGCATTGTATGGGCGAAAGTATAGATTGCCAGTTGGCCGGTTTGAAGTAGTAGAGTCAGCGCTGATTGGGCCGGAAATTATTCATCAGTCAGAGGAAAAGGTAAAGCTTATCAGAGAACACCTACTGACTGCTCAAAGTCGCCAGAAATCGTATGCTAATGTGCGGCGTAGAAACTTGGAATTTAATGTGAATGACTGGGTATTCTTGAAAGTCTCTCCAATGAAAGGGGTGATGAGATTCAACAAGAAAGGCAAGCTCAGCCCGAGATTTGTTGGTCCTTATCAGATTCACCGAAGAATAGGCCAAGTGGCATACGAGTTGAACTTACCTCCAGAATTAGAGTCTGTTCACCCAGTTTTCCACGTGTCCATGCTGAGGAAGTATATAGGAGACCCCTCAAGAGTTGTCCCAGTTCAGGATATCCATGTTACGGAGGAGCTGGCTTATGAAGAGGTTCCAGTAGCCATACTAGACCGGCAAATTCGCAGATTAAGAACTAAAGATGTTGCTTCTATCAAGGTATTATGGCGTAATAGGAACTGAGAGGAAATGACTTGGGAAGCAGAGTAAGATATGAAATCCAGATATCCTCAGTTATTTCAGACATAATCAGCCAGAGGTACATTACTATTGTTGTTTTATGAATTGCCTTATATTTATGTGTATAAATAAAATAGTTGACTCTAGTCTATTGCATGATGAATACTATAGAATTGTGTGGAATACCTGTATTGGACTTTTCTGCATTTCAGGATTTTTGAGGTAGTCCATATTACAAGGGAAACTCTATCAAAATTTTCCGAGAATAAGTCATGTAAGTTGAGATTCCTGTGAGCATGAGATTACATTTGAGGACAAATGTTCTTAAGGGGGGGAGGATGATACACCCCGTAAATTCTTGACATTTAGATGGCCTATTCGCATGTTGGTTAAAAGTTTTAGAATGCCATACGTGCTAGAAAAAGGGCCCGGGGATAGACCGGACAAGCACCAAGTCGGAGTGTCGCAAGACAAATGCGACTTATAAATCGCATTCGACAAATGCGACTTATAAATCGCATTCGACAAATGCGACTTAAAGGCCCCAAGTATATAATCCCCCACTTCGATTTTTTAAGTGATAATTATCAATATTTCCAGTGAGTAAACTAGAGAACAGTAGAGAAACAAAGAGGAAGAAGGTTTCCTTTAAAATTCCTTCTGTTTACGCTGTTAAACGCGGTCCAAACTCCAATTAACTTCAGGTAGCGAAGTATAAAGCGGCAGGGAGCATTCCTACGGAGTTAGTTTCGTGAAATTCGGTCGGCGAATCGTTGTCCTACCGGTCTAAGGTAACTGGAATTGATCCAAATTAGTGTCAATATACTCCTAGCCCTAAAGTGAGTATTTCTCCCTTCTGGACTTCCGAGAAATAGCGAGTTTTCGGCTGTTTTTCGATAAGTCAAAGTTTGGGCAGTATATATATTCAAAGTAGTGTTTTCTTCCAGAATATTGATGAATTTAGTTTTATTTTCCATGAATATGAATGCAGTTGGAAGAAATAGCTAGATATTGGCTGAATTACGCTAGTTAGTCAAGAAGTCGGCAACTGAGCTATGTAAAGCTAGTTTCTTCGGCAAGATAGTAATTCTAGTATAGTAAAATAGAATAAATTCCAGAAGAACGTTTCAAAGACAAGTATTATGTCTAGTCTGAATTCAGTAAGCATGCTTGAATAATTATTATGTCATATTCAGAATAAAAGTCAGTAAATTAGTATCAGACAATGAGATATTATCCCAGACTAAGTATAACTCAGCATCAGATTCAGTATAATTCAGCAAGGGATTCAGAATAGAATATCAGAACATGGACAGTATTATCAGATTTAATATATATATTATATGTGATTATTATTGTTTGTAGAAACCTGATTGTTCTATGTTGGGCACCCTTAGAGCTTCCTTGCCGCCTAGGGTTAATAGTTGTGTCGACTCGCCCGCAAGAGGGTGAGGATACATCACTCCAAGGGGTGGCATGCTATCCACCAGAGGACGAAGATAGGATGCAGCATTCCCCATAGCAGGCTGATCAGCATTATAGCATACCCCTGTCGAGCGCTTGCGCCCAGGGCACAGATTACAGATTACAGATCACATATCTCAGATTACAGTTTACAAGAGTCCTCCGGACTCAGATATAGCTATAGTCAGGGGCCTAGAGAGCCCAAGTTGCATACCCAGGGGGCCAGCGAGATGCTCATAGTTACTAGATGTGTGGAGTGAATTGTTATTTTTCCATGGCGATCCGGGTAGGGGTATATAGATTGCATGTTGATTGGTACCTTCTGGCTTATAGGGGATGGTATAGGTTCTTGTTACTATATGTGTTATTTATTAAATTGATAGATAGCAGGACACCGCATTGACAGTTATAATTCTCACCTTCTCTCCAGTACAGCTAAGCTTAGTTTCGATTCTGCCATCCCATACAGTCTTAGCCATCTTTTGTTATTTAGTAACTATCAGTATTACTGTCTATTTTCAGTTATGTTTAGTTATTGCTTTTCATACTCGGTACCAGTGGTACTGACACCCGTTTGCGGACGCTGCATTACTTGCCTTCAAGTACTCATAGATGAGAAGCTGATTCCTCATAATTTCAACCAACACACAGAGTCATCAGTTCCTGTCATCCGGAGCTTGAAAGCTAGAGGTTTATTCCTTTTCTTTTGATTTACAGTACGGGTAGGTCGGGGCCCTGTCCCGACCATCTTATCAGTATTCTTAGAGGCTTGTAGATTGTATATTCCCTGTGGTTAGTTGTACTGGTCGTGTGAGGCTGTGTCTATGTTTTAGTTTGTTTATGATGGTCGTGTGGGGCCTTATTAACTTAATCGTTGGTGACCTTGCCGGTCACAGAGTAGTTTAGCATTTGATTCAGTGTTTTAGTGAAACTAGTCAGCATGGTGGCCTTGTCAGCCTGCATGGGTTCCTTTATACTACTATTTTTCTGGTTAGTTGTTGTGGTCTTACAGGTGGCTATAGGCCTAGTCGGCCGGAGGCTGTATTTACAGCCTTTATATAGCCCGTTAGTTCTATGAACCCAGAGTTAGAGCCAGCCTGGCACCAGAAGTGCTTAGGCTTAGTAGTCCAACAGTCCAGGTCTTAGTAGGGCACCAGGTGCCAGTAATGCCTCCCAAGGCGGGGCGTGACAATGTGTCTTTGTTGAAGAAATTCATCATAGACCCAACTCTGGTTGTTCCGGTGGAGAGCATTGGGGTGAGGGATAGCCTTACCTATGATGTGGTACCAGTTGGGATCCTTGATCATCCGTTTCGTAAGTTATAGAACAAGGAAGTATCATCGGTGAAGGTTTTGTGGAGGAACTAGCTAGATAAGGGAGCTACGTGGGAGGTCGAAGAAGATATGATGGCTAGATACCTGCATCTATTCCATTCTAGTTTCGTTCCAGCTTGAGGTACCAGGTTTCCTCCATAATCCCCTATTCTGTTTTATGTCAAGTCCGTGCATGTAAGTCTCTTTCATGTTTAAGCTTGTATGTATATTTCATGAATTCAGTTCAGTCATGTACTTCATATTCAGAGTCAGTCACTCCATCGATTCTTCGGTAATTGTTCAGTTTTGAAATTTCCATTCCTTTCCTTTTCTTTCGATATGCTAAGCCCATATACGAGGATGAATGTTTCCAAGGAGAGATATTGTAATACCCTAGAAGTTCCTAAGGCTAGGTTCTGGATTTGGAAAGGAGATCAGTAGAAAAATCTATAATTTATCATAGAATGACTCGTGGTACGAGTCGTAGGTTGGTCTGACGAGTCATAGGATGGAGTCGTTGTTTGATATAGGGCTGGTCAGGATAGATGGTGTGGGTCACGGTATGATCCGTCTTGAGAAATCACAGATCATGGTAGGTGGTTGTTGGAAGTTGGAGGAGTCGAACTGGTGAGTTGCGGGAGAAAACCACAATTCATAGGATGGGCGTACAACTTGTGGTAAATAGTCATGGTAGGTAAGGTGGGTCTCAGGTTAGGATTGGACGAATGGAGGTACGACTCGAATGAAGTACCTACGAGCTATTGGCTATGCCTGTGGGAAAAACTTCAAAATGGTGGTGGTATGTAGACTTGGTCAGACGGGACGAAACCACGGATCATAGGTGCTTGGTACGACCCCTGGTACAATCCACGGTACCTGGAAATGCCTATTTTCCAAAAGTTTGGGTATTTTCGTAAATCCTAAGCTCTAAGGTCCTAAACTACATCATTATAAGAATGGAAAAGAGTGTTCCAAGGGTATTATTCACCCTAGATAACTCATTACTCTCCTAATACTCTAAATTGAGAAAAATCAATTCTCTCAAATCTCTCAAGCTTTCCCTAGGGTTCTTCCTCAACATTTCTCAAGGATTAATTGGGGTTCAATTGCACGTGGGGTTTGATAAATTTAGGAAATGGAGTTTTCCCCATTTCCCAATTAAAGCATGATCACCCAATTTTCCCCAAAGTCTAAATTTCAAAAATCATGATTCTATGATTGGGTTTTGAAATTTGTCCATGATTTTTTTATGGGTAACGCTGACTTGTTATAAAAACATGATTTCTATGATAGGGTTTAAGATTTCTTCAAGTATTTAGTGAAATTTGAATATCTCAAGATTTAAGCATGATTATGAAACTTTAGGGTTTAATTTCCCTTCATGAATTCCTTTGATTCTCTTATGAATTTTAAACTCTCAAGTCCTAATTTATGATTTATATTCAATAATGCATGATTTCCTACAAGTATACTCTATGAAACTATGATACAAATTATGAGGATTATTGTCAAGTATATTTGATGACTTTTCATGTTTTCTAAAGATTATGATTATGGCTGACTCACTGGCCCTATTCCATGGCTAGTTCACGTATTTCAAGTATGCTTGTGATTATCATGATTTAAACTAGCACATGAATCTCATGTATGTTTTCCCTACTATAATATAAGCACTATATATATTTTGGGAGTAGTATTTAACACCGAGTATACCCGAGGTCCAAGCATACCCCGAGTCTCAAAATTACGTGCCAACATAGCCATGATGGAACCTCCCTTGAGACTATTTCCCTTTTTGCCCGAATGGGCCTTCCTTATTGATATCAAACTTCTTTCATGGTTCTACCCTTCGCAAGGTACGAACACCCTCCCGACTAGGGGTTTACAGGTCGGGCTCCATGTGTACTCATGTGGGGTATGCCAGTTATAAGAACTTCCCATTGCTCCTTGTGTTTACTCATGATTTTGTGTATGATATTTTGGCTCATGCTATGTTTTTACAAGGTTCCTTTTATGATCATGAATATGACTAGTTTATGAATAACTTTGAAAACCTTAAGCCCTCATGGTTATATTATGATTATTATTTCATGTTTGGAATTGTTATATTCTTATGAACCCTTATGTATTTTAAATTATCTATTTTTACTTAACTTGCATACTCGATACATTCCAAGTACTGACTACAAACTTTATGTTGTATCATCTCATGATACAGGTCTGAGTCTAAGTGATCAGGTTTAGCCTCACCCGTAGCCGCTCTCACTCCCGTCCAGTTAGCCTATCCTCCTTGGTGAGTCCTCATCTATCAAGGACATGCAGTTAGTCTTGTTGTCATATTACCTTTCAGTTTTCATACTTAGAGAGCTAGTTGGGGGTGTTGTCCCATCAGCTCATCATATACTGGAGGCATTTTTGGAAATTATGTGGTTATGTTTAGTTCTTTTGTCAGATGTTGAATACTCGAATCTTTAAAGGTTCTCTATTAAAACTTCTTCTTTATTCATGATTTGGATGATTTCTATTTTAGTTATGCTCTTTAGCTGCTATGTTCATGTCATGGGTAGACTTGGAGCTTCTCAGGGTTCTTTATCCCGTGTCTTGATCCAGGGTCCTAGATCGAGTCTTGACATGGGTTGCTTAGATACATCCATGGTTCTAGGTCCCTTATCTCGATCCAGGGTTCCAGCTCGAGTTGTGACACCAGTTCTCTTTGTTCGGAAAAAGGATGGTTTCCTTAGAATGTGCATTGATTATCGGCAATTAAACAAGGTGACAACCAAGTAGAAGTATCCCATCCCTATATTTGATGATTTGTTTAACAAGCTTCAGGGTGCTAAGTGCTTTTTGAAGATAGACCTCAGATCCAGCTATCATCAACTCAGAGTTAGAGAGAGTGACATTCCGAAGACAGCTTTCAAGACTTGGTGTAGTCACTATGAATTCGTAGTTATGGCTTTTGAACTAATGAATTCACCTGCAACTTTTATTGACTTGATTAATAGGGTGTTTAAGCATTTTTTATATATTGTTGTGATTGTCTTCATAAATGATATTCTCATATACTCTCAGAACGAGGAGGAGCATGTCGCTCATCGAGGATTGTATTTCAGGATCTCAAGGATCGCAGTTGTTTGCTAAATTTAGAAAGTGTGAGTTTTGGTTGAACTCAGTAGCATTCCTGGGTCATGTGGTGTCTAGCGAGGGTGTGCAGATGGACTCTCAAAAGATAGAAGTGGTGAAGAATTGTCCTAGACCCGTCAGTCCTACAGATATTATGAGCTTTTTGGGTTTAGGTGGTTACTACAGGAAGTTCGTAGAGGGATTTTAATCCATTGAATAAGTTGACCCAGAAGAAGGTCAAATTTTAGTGGGCGAATGCTTGTGAGAAGAGTTTTCAGTAGTTAAAGACTCGACTCGCTTTAGCCCCAGTATTGAGTTGACCCTACCAAAGGGCACGGATGGCTTTGTTGTGAATTGTGATGCTTCTATTTTTGGTCTTGGTTGTGTGTTGATGCAGCATGGCAAGGTCATCATGTAATTCCTCTAGACAACTTAAGACTCATGAGAACAATTATCCGACACATGACCTAGAGTTGGCAGTTGTGGTGTTTCCCTTAAAGATTTGGAGGCACTACTTGTATGGGGTGCATGTGGATGTGTTCACGGACCACAAGAGCCTTCAGTACATGTTCACTCAGAAGAACCTAAATTTGTGACAAAAGAGATGGCTAGAACTTCTCAAGGACTATGACATGGGCATCCTTTATCATCTAGGCAAGGCCAATGTGGCGGTGGAAGCTATTAGTAGACTGCCCATGGAGAGTGTGTCTCATGTATAGGATGGCAAAAAGGAGTTGGTGAAAGATGTCGATAGGCTTGCTCATTTAGGAGTTTGGCTTACCGATTCAACAGATGGTGGTGTTATTGTTAACAATGGGTTGGAATATTCATTGGTGGCAGAATTCAAAGCTAGGCAAGATGAGGATCCTATCATAGTGAAGCTGAAGGAACCTGTTCAAAATCAGAAAGTGGAGGTTTTCTCCCAAGGGGGAGATGGTGTACTTCGATATCTGGGTTGATTATGAGTCTCGGTTGTAGATGACTTAAGTGAGTGGATGTTGAGTGAGGCTCATGACTCTGGATATTCTATGCATCCAGGTGACACCAAGATGTATCTTGACCTACGTGAAGTCTATTGGTGGAATGGCATGAAGAAGGACATAGCGGAATTTGTGTCTTAAGTGTTCGAATTGCCAATAAGTAAAGGCTGAGCATCAGAAACTTGGGGGTATTCTTTAGCACATTAGCATTGCTACTTGAAAGTTGGAAGAGATCAATATGGACTTCATTACAAGCTTGCCTTATACACGACAACAGTATGACTATATATGGGTGATTGTGGATGGTTGACCAAATCAGCTGATTTTCTACCAATTCAGCCAAGGATTAGGCTAGATTGTACATTTGGGAGTTAGTTCGGTTGCATGAAGTTCCTTTATCCATCATCTCAGATACGGGTAGTTAGTTCACTTCTCAATTTTGGAGGTCGTTTTAGAGAGGTCTTTGTACTCAGGCGAAGCTTAACACAACTTTTCACCCATAGGCAGATGGTCAGGCCGAGAGGACCATTTAGACTCTTTAGGACATATTGAGAGCGTGTGCGATTGATTTCAAGGGTAGCTAGGATGATCACTTACCTCTCATCGAGTTTGCCTATAATAACAATTACCACTCCAGTATTCAGATGACCTCGTTTGAGGCTCTTTATGGGCAGAGATGTAGATCACCTATTGGATGGTTTGAGGTAGGTGATCTATGTTGATCAGACCAGATTCAGTTCATGAGTCTATGGAAAAGGTTCATCTTATTAGGAAATGGCTGCAAATAGCTCAGAGTTGTCAGAAATCTTATGCGGATGTTAGATGGAGAGAGCTTGAGTTTGAGGTTGATGATTGGGTGTTTTCAAAGGTGTCTCCCATGAAGAGAGTGATGAGTTTCAAAAATAAAGGGAAGCTTAGTCCCAGATATGTTGGTCCTTATAGGATTCTGAGACGAGCTGGCGAGGTGCCATATGAGTTGGAGCTACCAGCGGAGTTAGCTTTGGTGCACCCAGTTTTCCGTGTATCTCTATTGAAGAAGTGCATCGGTGACCCAACCTTAGTTGTTTCGATGGAGATCATAGGTGAAGGATATCCTTACTTATGAGGAGGTTTCGGTTTAGATCCTTGATCGTTTAGTTCGAAAGTGGAGGAATAAGGAAGTTGCTTCGGTAAAGGTTTTGTGGAAAAATCATCTTGTTGAGGGAGTTATGTGAGAAGTTGAAGCTGACATGATGGCTAAATACTTATATCTTTTCCCTTCTGGCTCAATTCCAGCATGAGGTACCATTTTCCCTCTTAGTAATCTATTCAGTGTAATGTCAAGTTCATGTCTCTAATTTCCTTTCATATCGTAGCATGCATGTACGTTTCATGAATTCAGTTCAGTCATGTATATTAGTTCAGGGCCAGTCATGTAATATCCCAAAAGTCTCTAAAATTAAATTCAAGGGTTGAAATGAAGAAAATAGGAAAAATTACACCAGAGTCACATAAAGACTCAAGGATTGAGACATTGGAAACAATGACCCGTTGTAACGCCTCATTGTAAGCCTTCATTCAAGCCTCCAAGAAACAATAGGCCTAGAAATGACTTTTTGGTTGGTTCAATAGGTCATCCTAAGGAGTCGTTTAGTGGACTTTAGAAGAAAGGGTCAAATTTGGTTCAGAGATAATAGGCAGATACAATAACCCGTTGGGGCGAGTAACGATCCGTTGTATGGATTTGTTGTCTGGAGTTAAGAATCAAGGCAGGTGAAGAGCAGTGGTGACAATGAAAGGAGTGGCGAGTCGTTCTTTCATATAATGACTCTTTATGCTCATTCATTGTTTACAGAATCATAAGGGTACTAGGAGTTCTCCAGATATAACAGATAGATCCAACGAGCCATCGAGTCTAGCAATGACTCGTTGGATTGGTCATTGTAGCTTGCAGTCTTGATTTTCCTGCAATTTTTCGGGGGTAATTTTGCAATTTCCTAAGCTCCTAACTTTCTAATAACGTTGTTTTGACCTTTTAATGAGTCTTTTAAGAGGATTTAGCCTAGCCTAAATCATTATGCTCTCTTTCATGCTTTTAATTCAAATACTCTTCCAAGATCAAGCTAGGGCTCCTTGTCAATTTCGTTCTCAATTCTCTTCGACTCTCAAGACCATCTTATAAATCAAGTTACCCAGGTATATAGGGACATGAATGGGGGATTTCTTCCACCCTCATGCTTAATTGTCTCCTCTAATTCATGAAAGTCTCTAATCAAGTGTATAAATTATAACAGTACCTTTGTGTCCTTCAATTCAATTATTTATTTACCAATCCATTCAGCACTTTCTTTCTACATTAGGTGTTACAACTTGAGTTCATACCCTTGACGTGACATGGTACTTGGAGTCAGAAGTGATACCAAGCAAACCCTGATAGAGCATATTCTACTAAAATTCATCTACTGAGAATAATCATAGAAGAGCGGAAGCTGATAAAATAAATAATTGTTACTAAATAAATGATAAAATCTGAAATAGTCTAAAAGTCTAGCTAAATATATAAATATGGTCTGAAAGCCTTCTAACCTAAATTGATGAGTTGCTAGGACAAACCCCTTGCTAACTTAATGTCGGAACTGAAGCAATAAAATAAAACTAGAAATAGGACTCTAGCCCTCGGCAGATAAGGACTCACCACAAAAGCTGGTGGGATATCGTTGAGAGCATCTAATCGTGGTGCTAAGGCTGGGTACCTAAGACTATATCATAAAATGACATAGCATTAAAAATATGTGTCAGTACTTTGAATGTACTGAGTATGCGAGAAGGAAATAAAACAAACATAAACTAAGTAATAGAAAGCTACCTTGTAATACTGTAAAAATAGACTGAAAATTGAAGAGCTAAACTGAGCTGAAGTCATAACTGAACTAGACTGAGCTATACTGTGTTGTCCTATGGTATGGGAGAGACTATAACCGACATCTAACCACGTGAGTTAAATAAGGAGTTTGATGTATACCCCCAATCAGAGAAGGGCCACTATCCCTTGCTAGGATATAGTAGTTGAACTGGGTGATCACTGTTTGAAGCCCATTCAGGCTAATAACTTATGGTGGCAACGTAGTTTTGAGAACTTGGGTGCGCTAAACCCCAACTCACTTGGTGCTAAGTACTACTCCCACTGAAAATCCTAAATGAGTCTAAGTGTGCTGATAGCTTGAACTGATGTCCTAAGACTTAGGTCAAAACTACTTATCTGGAAGTGTTCTATGAGTCTAAAGACCTGAAAGAAACTATGCTCTAAGACTCTTCAGAGCTGCTTTATTTGAAAGCGTCGTAACGGTCTAAAGAATAACTAACAAACTGATAAACTGATTTTACTAAGTTTACTAAGTTTCTCATAAGGCTGATAATAGTCAAACTAATCAGTTGATATTTATGGAGAATGCTAAGTAAACTGAGTATTGACTGGAACTTTGAGACCAAATATACTAAAAAATGAACTTTCGTTCAAGTAGCTATACTAACATTCGTAATTCAAATAAAATTATTCTGATAAAGTAATATTTATATTTAGGTTCTAAATCATGCAAGTTTTATACAAAATCATGTTAAATATTAGGGCTAAAATACCCAATGTCTGCACCGGAACATGAATTGCAACTGATAATAATCCTGGAAAAATATTAAGAGTTATTGCAACAAAAGAATTCATAAGCTAACTGAAGAAACCCTAGTTTCAATCATCTACATGATTGGAACTAATAATATTTCTGTAAGGAATTCAGGACACAAGGGTGCAAGAAATTCCTTTGTTGGAATCTCACATACTTAAAGAAAAACCCCTGAGAAAATCCTTAAGAGTCAGAGAAGAAGATTGAATGCCCTAGCTTTTTCTTGAAAGAGGAACTCTAAAATTTACGTACCGTTTATATGAGTTTGAATGAGAATGAGAGGAGAAAGCTAATGAACTCCATAAATCCCCTTCAAACCACACCCCAAATAAAGTAGTTTCGGCATTAAAATAAAAGAAAGTTACAAAAATGCCCCTGAAAGAAAGTCTAGAAAATTATTCATCAGGACCCAATGAGTCACACAACGGGTCATTGGTCATGACCACGACCTGTTGGGACCAATAATTGGTCCTGGGTCTAAAATTCCTAGTTACTGGAATTGAACAACAGATGGAAAGGATGACTAGTTGAACGTTGCAACGAGTCATTGAATACAGTCGCAGTCATGGGAAGGACTTTGAACAACTTCTAAATTCCCAATGGATGACACAACGACTCGTTGGTAGATACAATGGGTCATCTTCATTGCTCATCGTCACTACTGGAGATTTTAAATGATCCCTAAACTGAACCAACTGATGGAACAATGACACGTTGGGTGGGACAACAGGTCAATGTTGCCACTCGTTGTCATTGGAAGAGTTCAGATTAGATTCTAGATATCCCCCAGGGACGGATAGGATGACCCATTACCAGAAATAATGGGTTGCTGGCACTGGCCATTACTACTAAAGGGATTTCTAACTCTCCTCCAATGGCTCCTTAAGGCGAGTTGTTGTATCCAACAAAGGATCGTCGTCTAACTAATGGTTTCAAGAACTATTTTAACCAGTTTCTAGAATGGTACTAACAGATCAAGACATCGTGACGATACTAGAACCAATGGGTCGTTGTGTTGCTTATTTAATCTGGGAAAAAATCTGCAGGGGTTGATAATGACTCTTAGAGTGGGTCTTCGTTACTGATAACGACTTGTTGGTTGAGTTGTTATGAGGCAAAAATTTTCGGTTCCCATCAGGTTTTCATTCTAAGTCTAGATTTGGACTAAGAAATTTTTGGGGTGTACACTTTAGGGTAAAGAGTGTGTTTATGTGTGCGCACTGCCCGTTTGTTTTCTATATATGTAATGCCAGTAAGACTCAATGTCATCACATAAATCTTAAATAGATATTAAGAGAAATCTTATTGTGAGCAAAAAGCTTGCAGCTATATTGTCAAATGCTCTTAATATTGGTTGTTGTTAGTAACTCCTAAATATTGTCAAATGTTCTTAATATTTCCTTGTAAGAGTTTAAACTCCTAAATAAAATGCTTAAGTAGTGAAAATGGAAGTAGCTTGTGTTGAACAATAACTTCCAGACAACTTAACCTTTTATCTAAGTACTGATAAGGACCAGTACTTAAGAGGGTTAGAACTTCTTCGTTTTCTTAGGCAATTAATGTATTACTAAGTATTTTTCTTTTTGTATTGGATGTTAAGTCTTTAGGCTTTCACTTACCTCTTTCAATCAACCACATGATTGAGTTCTCCATCTTTGTCTCTAGACTTTAGCTGCACACAAAGGTACATTTCTTCTCATTTCTCCTCTGTTTTTGGCTTCTTTATCCTTTGTTTCTGCTGATTGAGCACCAGAAGATTCTTCTTCTTCTTCTTTCTCCTCTATTTCTAGCTTCTTTCTCCTCTGTTTCTGCTGACTGGGCATTGGCAGATTCTTCTTCTTCTTTCTCTCAATTTCCAGCTTCTTTCTCCTCTGTTTTTGCGGACTGGGCACTGCAAGATTCTTCTTCTTCATTCTCCTTTATTTCCATATCTTTCTTCTTATTGCTTCTTCTTGCACAACTTATTTTTACCTCTAGTTTTGTTCTATGTTTTCTATTTTCTGCCCAATTTGAGTTTAGTTGTATATTAATTAATAATTAATTGAAATTTAGAATGTTTTCTTATAACCTATTTTATTTTCATTTCCTAAAATTGCAGAGAAATAATCATGAATCCAAAAGAGTGTTCAAGAAAAAATAAGAAAGTTAATAACTTAAACTATGTGTCAGCTGGATCACATGCATCTTTGCTAAAGAAAAAGGATTCAAATTGCAAGACCAAGCAGAACTCAGAGATCATTCCAACTGATCAAGTTTTAAAGCCAATTAAAAAACATCACAAGCTCAAGAAAAACTCAATTTACCTAATAGATGCATCTCAATTGGAACAAGGTAGCATGTGTCTTCGGATTCTACCTTTCCAACAACACAAACAACACATCAACAAGTGCAATAAGTGTTGCTGAATTTCACCACTCCCACATCACATGCAACACATGAACAAGTGCAACAAGTACTGTTGAATTCCACCGCTCGCACATCACAGGAAGCACATCAACAAGTGCAACAAAACTCGCAACATTCAACCACTCCTGCATCACTAGTTGTTCAGCAACAAATACAACGTCATCCACAAGATTCTTCTAATATTGAAATTAATAACCAATCTGAGAAACAAGGAAATAATATATTGATTTCAACTAGTTTTAAAATTATTTTCAAATTAGGCGCATGTTCTAGAATTGCTCAATTAAAAGATTGCCCAATATATTGTATGTGTAAGTGTAAACTCTTTCATTCATATTATTGTGGGCCTTTCCATTAACAAAAGAAAAAGAGGTGTAACACAAATGCAAAGTGTACATGGACAGAGTGAGTGCAACCTGATCATGCTAAAGGAGTTGGACCAGCCCATTGGTCCTATTGAATCAATTGTTAACGAATTGGGTAGCTTTCTTGGCACATTAGAAAGGAATGAGACATTTTGTCCTGTTAATGTATTTGATTAGAGGAAGTTGAAGACACGCAATGATATGTTGAACTATATCAAAATTTGTAGTTCTCAACATTATAGATTTTTAGTTGAAAATATTTCACATCTTTTATGCTAACCTAATTGCACAAAATTGTAAGAGAAATATGACATTTCTGAAGTTGGAAAACATTATGCTTTGGGAACAATTCAAGGAGCTTGGAGAAGGTATAAAAATTGGTTGAAGGAGTATCACTTTTATGCATAAGCTAATGACGAAATCCAAATGGAAAAAAAACCTCAACATATTCTACAAAACGTATTAAGGATCTTCTTGACTATTTGAAATCTAACACAGCTCAGTTAAGGTATAAATTATGGAAGACTTTCTATTTTTTTAAAATAGTTCCTTATTCACATCTGATAGAAATAGGAAGGATCTTAAAGTTCAATATATCTTTATATTTCCAAATTTCAAAAAGTAATAATTCAATATGTCCAAAACTAATATAGAGAAATAGAAACGAACTCATTTATTAGTAGAATATTTCTAAAACTAATACAGAGAATCAAAAAAAGTTGAAGTATCAGCACATTGTTGGCAAAACAAGTTTTGCTATCATCCGCATGGTTTAGTATTTTCTCGTATTGTTAATTTATTATGAACTTGTTAACTTTACTTAGAAAGATTTTAATGTCTACTTGTATGTAAATAGAGAAAAAAGAAGGAAAGTCCTGATGTTTTTCCAAGTAAGAAATTCTTTGTGGCTACTAGTAGAAAGAAACCTTACCGACTATACAAGGACACATGTGAAGATACGACTAGCAAAATGGTACAGAATTTTCTAATTCAAAGTTTATCAGATCATTTGTTTATTCTTAAATATTATATTAGTGTAATTTAATTTAACTTTCTACCTTGTATCTGATTTGTAGGCTGAAATGGAGAGAATAGAAACTCAAGAAAGTGAAGATAGTAGTCAGTCATCAATTAACGCATTTGCAGTAATTATGGTACCTAATCAGCTAGGGCGAGTAAGATTATATGGATGTGGAGTTACCAAGACACTCTTGAAATAATAAATAGGAGATTCTGGACCCTCTTCAAATGTTATTGATGAAATGATGTAGCAAAAATAGAGGAAATGGAAGAGAAGATGCAACAAAGAATGCAGGAAAAATTCAATGTGCAAAGGGACTCCATGGCACAAGATATTACAAGGAACATTATTACACAACTTCAGCGTCTAAATCTAAAATTAATACTTGATCCTAACATGCTTAGACTCAATGTTCATTCGCCATGAGAAGAGGCTGTGATTCAACTAATTAATCACCTATCTACCGGTAGTAACAATCATAGTTAGTATTTGATTATTGCACAATTGTCTTGATTTATTATTCACAAAAGGAAACAATAGCTAGTATTTAAAATTTTTTGTATGGCATCAATGATTTTATCCCCCACAATAGGCATTAAAGAATATAGTATTCAATCCATAGCACCTAGAGCTTTCATGTCATTGATGTCTTTTAGTGCATGTTGCACTTTTGCTCTGGTAACTGGTCCAGTGATAGTCATTTGATGCTCCTTAGTCAGCAGAGGTCCATTACGTATTAGTATGGGATTAATGGCTAGTAGTTTGAAATTACTAGAACCTAAGAAAGATTTGTAGAGTCACTAAACCTCTAATGTCATGCCTGAGGGATATCATGTAATGAATTTTTTGTTGAAATTGCATTGAGGATTCCTTTCTTTATTCTCCATAAGTTCCAGTCCTTCAACATGTGTTTTATCCTATAGCTTTCAAGAGGTTTAGATGTCACATCTACGAGTTTTCATGTTTTATCTCTTTGTGTTCTAAGTTATTTGTTTATATCAAGTATATGCCATGTTATGTTAGTATTTAAACACCATACCTATCGGATTATTCTATCACTTATTCCTACATGTGTATCTACTGTCAAATTACTAAAATTTCCTAGCATATCATAAGGCAATAACCCTTAGTAATTATGCTTAAGTGCTTTGATCTAAATCCCAGTATGAGTTAGGAATGGAATGATTGTGAGTTGAATACATATTTTTAATTCATCAAGTTTAGCATATTATCTACAAAATATTTCAATTTACCTTTGTATAATCTGCATATGGTATCTGTTTAAAGTCTTCTTTTTGTGCTTAAGTACCTAACAATTAGTTGATTATCTAAGATGAATATCAAGAATTTTGTGTACTCGTTATGCAATTGGTCTTTCTAGTAGTGAAGTGTTGAAAATTTTGTCTTAATACTGAACAGTTGTGAATCATTTTGTATATATTGTTGGGACTTTTGAAGAGTCATCTTAGCTTGGAAGGTAGTCATTGGGACTAATCTAGACTATGTAGCTCGTAAATTATTCATTAAAATCATGTATTCATTAGAGGTTTGTAATAATTGTGATAAACATTGGTACAGTGGGAGAAAGGGAACTGTATGGGGTGGGGACTTTAAACTACTGCTTGTTTGCATGTTTTGTTTACTTGTCTGGATAGTACTAAGCTATAAGTAGCATCATCTAGAAAACCTGCCTATGCGAGTTTGAAATCTTTGCTAGATACAGAAGTTTGTTGGTGATTTCATTTATGGAGAATTCTTCATGGGTGATTTCTTATTTTAAATTGATGGGAACTCTGGTCAAATTTAGCATAAATTTGGACCTAAATATGCATCTTGGTATTTTCAAGTTTACCTTATTAGATAGGAGTTAATGGTTGTTGAGCCTTCTAGTTTGTGTAATATCCCTTTCATTCTATTATTTTCTTCATTCTTTAGTTTGCAATATTGTGCTTTGGCCGTTGTGTTTTTTTCCTTTTGACTGTAGTGTACTTGATGACTATTTCCTTTTGGTGAATCTTTATACATGCTCAAATATTTTACTTCTTTGTACTGTATATGTACTTGAAGGGTAATGACATTATTTATCCACTTTTATAGGTGTCAAAACTGAAGAAAGGGAAGGAGAAACCGGTGGAGACCCTTGATTGAAATATTATTGATTGATTTCTAATGTTCTTTTTTCTATCGAACATTATTAATTTTATCCTAAATCTCGAAATCATATAAAACTTATAATTTATATTTGAAACTTTTTCCATAAGGGGTATTAGTACTAGCTGCTTGTTGGATATTTTGGATTATGAATATTTATGAGAAAAGATTATTTTGTAATTTATATAATTTTTAGTGTATTTTAATAGAATTTATTATATATGGAATTACTAGGGATACTACATATTTAATCTAAACCATTGCAATAGGTCACATAAAACCATTGCAATAGCTCACATAAAATCGTAGTAATAGGTCATATAAACCATTGTAATGGATTACATAAACCGTCGTTGTAGCTCATGTAACCCGTTGCAATATAGTTATTTGTTGTTAATTTTTAATAAAAAAGAAATCGTTGCAATAAAGTAAACGGTTTTATCTGCGTTTCCATAGGATAAATTTCTGTTGTCATAGTTCTATCAAAATGGTTTAGTTGTCTATGGCAATGGTTTTACATGTGTTGTGTTGTAATAACCTTAACGAACTATTCCAATATATACACAGACCGTTGCAACAAAACTCCATGAGGATGGTTGCAAAGCATTCCAATAAAATAAATAACTGTCGCACCCAAAACAATGAATAACAGTTGCTATAGTTGGGTCAATGGCAATGATTTTCTGTAATCGTTGCAACAACCTTTGTTATAGACCTATGGCCACGTAATAGATGAGACGCTCAGCAAACCGTTTACATATTCTATTGAAATGGTTTATCTATCTACGGCAATAGTTTTGTGTGTGTTGCCATAGGCCCAATTTCTAGTAATGAAGGGCTTTGAGTGAGAGGATCTTCGATTCTTCCGATCATATTCCGTGAGTAGTGTAATACCCTGAAAGCACCTAATATTAGACCCGGGATCAAAATTTGAAGTTGGCTAAAAAGCTGGTAAAATGTCACAGAACGGGCGACGTAGCGACTCGTAGTTGGAAACCACAGGTCGTTGTATGCATTCATGGTTATGGGAGACCTAGTGGCAATGGATACAACGGGTGGAGTAATGACTCGTTTCTTGAAACAACAAGTCATTGTTTGTGATCGTGGGTGAGTACTGGACTTAAGCATGGGGGATGTAATGAGTCTTTCAATGACTCATTGTGAGCTAAGACGATTCGTTGTCACTGATTGTTGTCAAAGTGGTTAGATCTCCAGTGGACTTAACAAATTGATATCACGACTCTTTGGAAGCAACCATGAGTCGTGGTGAGGCTCGTGGTAAGGGAAGTTCAGGTTTGTGAAGGGGCTAGCAACAGTTGACCTAACGACCCATTGTTTGGTACAAAAACTCATTCTGTCAAGTCGTGGGAAGAATTTGAAAGTATAGATCGAGGCAGTGGATCCGACGACTCGATACCACGAGTCGTGGTTTCATGCAATGACTCGTGGGATCAATCGTTGGTTCACCTAGGGCAGTTTTTCAGGGAATTTTCATTAAGGGTATTTTCAAACTTTCTATGCTTTAAGGCCCTAAACTACGTCATTTTATGTATTTTTGTGGGCATGATAAGATAGGTTAAGTTCCCCTTGCATAAGTCATTCCCATGCATGCAAATTAAGAGGATTTTAGAGAGATCAACCATAGTTTCAAGCTTCTCCCTATCAATTCTCCATTGGGCATTCAAGGAACTCTAGAATCTAATCTTACCCAGGTATGTAGGGTTATGAATGGGTGTTTTCATTCAAACCCATTCCCATTATCTATTAATTTATAAAAATCTATCAAGAATCTCATGGGGTTTCGAATTCAATTTTGTGAAAATCTAATGATTTACTAATTGTTTATTATGATTTGTAATTACATCATATTTTGTGAATTTTGACCAGATTTTACAACTATTTTGCATATAAAATTATTGATTTTGATTTCTACTAAATTTAGCCTACTTAAGCGTGATCTATGATGAATCTATTCATGATCTTCTCTTCAATTGATGATATTTACAAGCCCAACATGATTTATAATTTTAAATATAGATTTATTCAATTACCCATCATGATTTGATGATTTACAAGTTATATGTATGATCTACAAGTATGCATGAAACCTATGAATCATGAATTATGTTTTGGCCAACTCACGGGCCTTATGTCATGGCTAGTTCACGTATGTACAAGAATGCTTATTGTTATCATAATTTAACTAGCCCATAAATTCATGAATGTAATACTATTAGCACTATATATGTTTTGGGAGTAGTATCAAACACTGAGTAGGTTCTGGGCGTAGGTTCTACCCTGGATCCCATAAACTATGTGCCACAGTAGGTATTTTGGGACCTCCTTTATGACTTTCCCCGGCCCAAATGGCCCTTTTCATGGTGATATTACACTTTCATGGTTCTACTCTTGGCAAGGTACGGGCACCCTATCGACTAGGGTTAAAAGTCAGGCTTCATGTGTGCTCATATGGGGTATGTCAGTTAAGAGAATCTCCCATCGTTCCTCATGATTTATGCATGTTTATGATTATATATTTTGGCTCAATTCATGTTAAATAAAGCTTTTCTTTTATGATCATGAGTACGATTGTATTACGAATGTTTTGAAAACCTTGAGCCTTATGATATGTTACGATATTTATGATATGAGCATGATGTCCTTCTCTTATGATAATTTATGAGTTTTATATATTTTAAATGTCTGTTCTATTTACCTTGCATTCTCAGTACATTCCACGTACTGACCGCATACTTTCTATGTTGTATCACTTTATGATATAGGACTCGGCGCTCAGGCTCATCCCCATCCTTAGTCTATCCCAGTGTTTTATTTAAGCTTTGTTAGTGAGTCCTCATGTTTCGAGGGCCGTTTGAATAAGCATGTATGATGTTCTATGTTTCAGTATTTGGCCGAGTTAGTGGAGGGTATTTTCCAATCAAGCCATCTTGCATGTTAGAGGCTTTCAGATAGTATGTAGTACTCAGCTTATGTATATATCTAGTACTTCTGAATGCTATGATATGCTATGATACGTTTACATTTTATTATGCCTTGTGTTCAGTCTTCCGCTTAAAGTGAATGAAATTAGATGTACGCTTATGCCATGGGTCAACTTGGGGCCTCTCGGGGTTCCTTGTCCCGTGTTACGATCTGGGTCTACGTTCGGGTCGTGACAAAATTGGTATCAGAGGAATAGGTTTTGAAGTTTCCTAGGGTGTCTGAAAGCCGTGTTAAGTAGAGTCCTTTTCATGGGTGTGAAGAACGCCACACTTATGATGAAGAGGCTATGAGACATTTAGGAAATATTCCCTTCTTTCATGATCCATATCACGCGATGAAAAGTCTTTCTATTCTTCTAATTCGTGCTATTCATGATTGCAGAATTATTGCTCCTAGAAGAATGAACAGAAGGAGAAACGGAAACGGTGAAGGCCATGGAGATGGCAATGGTCATGGGCATCAGCAAGCCCTACCTATTTAGGAGCCCTAGGAACCAGAGCCAGTTGCACACGCGGAGTTTGGGGCGGCTATCCAAATGTTGGCGCAGGCCTTGACCGCTCAGGTCAATAGCAAGTTGTTGCACATATCCCATAGAATGGCAATGCGGCAGCGGCCTGGATTAGAGATTTCTTGAGGATGAACCCCCGGAGTTCCTTGGGTACAAGGTGGATGAAGATCCACACGACTTCATTGAGGAAGTTTTAAAGATCACCCAGGTTATGGGGGTGACCAATGGAGATTGTGTTGATTTGGTATCCTATCAGCTAAAGGGGCTGGCACACATATGGTTCAAGTAATGGAGAGATGCTAAGGCTGTGGGTGCAGTTCTTATAGGCTGGGAAGAGTTCCACGCAGCATTCTTGGATCGGTTCTTTCCCTGAGAGATGAGGGAACATAAGGCGGCTGAGTTTGTTAACTTGAAGCAGGGTGACATGTTAGTTCAGGAGTACGCATTGGAGTTCACCCATCTATCCAAGTATGCACCAGAGTTGGTGGAAGATCAGAGGGATCAGATGAGCCTATTTGTACATGGAGTGATGGACTACCTGGATAAAGACTGTAGGATCACCATGTTGAATCGAGATATAGACTTTCCCCGCATTTTGTTTCATCCTCAGTAGATGGAGTTGGTGTATCGGAGGCAAAGAGAGGCCAAGAGGGCCAGAACCGACAGTTATGGGACTTCTCTAGCCAAATTAGGGGTTGGACAGCATCAGCAGTCTCATCACAGGTCTATTGCTCCAGCACCATCATCAGCCAGTATGCTATCTAGATTATGAGGGGATCGGAGGAGCAGGGCTCCATATTTGAGAGGTCAGGGTAGCATGCAGATAGAGCGCACCTTCCCAGCTTGTGCGAAGTGCGGTAAGAATCACTCGGGGAGGTGCCTAGTTAGATCGGATGCTTGTTTCGACTGTGGTAAACCCAAACGTAGAGGATTTCCCTTCAGCCAGATTAGGGGCTGGTGGATCCCGTATGCCAGCAGCCAATTCAGCCACTCCAACAGCACGTCCCACTCAATAGGGTGCCTCAACTAGTTCAGCCGATAGTCAGCACCAAAATAGGTTCTATGCTTTATCACCCCTGCCAGGAGCAAGAGGTCTCCCCGGATATGGTCACTGGTATGTTGCGAGTTTTCCATTTGATGTTTATGCTTTGTTAGATCTGGGGGCTACTTTGTCTTTTGTGACTCCTTATATTGCTAGTATCTTTGGAGTTAGTCCTGAGATTGTGTCAAACTTTCTACTCGTATTGGTGATTCAGTTGTAGCTAGGCGTGTGTATAGCCCGGTCACTATATTGCATAAAGTCACCTCCGCTGACCTTGTAGAGTTAGCCATGATTGACTTCAACATCATTCTTGGCATGGACTAGTTGTATGCGTGTTATGCTTCTATCAATTGTAGAACCCGTACAGTGGAATTCCATTTTCTAGGTGAGGCAGTCTTGGAGTGGAAGGGTAGTTCAGCAGTAGCTGTAGGTCGATTCATTTCCTATCTTAAGGCCAAAAATATGATTTCTAAGGTTTTCATATATCATCTAGTTAGGATTAAGGATTTTGAGTCCGAGATCCCGACTATCCAGTCAGTTCCGGTGGTGCGCGAGTATCTAGAGGTCTTTCCCGATGATTTTCTAGGTGTTACTCCCGAGCGGGAGATTGATTTTGGTATTGACCTTCTACCCGACACGCAGCCTATATCTATCCCTCCTTACAGGATGGCTCCAGCCAAGTTAAATGAATTGAAGGATTAGTTGAAAGACCTGATAGAAAAGGGTTTCATTAGGCCGAGCAAGTCTCCATAGGGTGCATCAGTCTTATTTATTCGGAAGAAGGATGGTTCGCTTCGCATGTGCATTGACTATAGACAATTGAACAAGGTCACCATTAAGAATAGGTATCCTTAACCCAGGATCGATGATTTTTTTGACCAGCTTCAGGGTGCCAAGTGTTTCTGAAAGATAGATCTCAGGTCAGGGTATCATCAGCTCAGAGTTCGGGAGTGTGATATGCCGAATACAGCCTTCAGGATGCGGTACGGTCATTATGAGTTTGTAGTTATGTCTTTTGGGCTAACAAGTGCTCCTGTAGCTTTTATGGACCTGATTAACAGGGTGTTCAAACAATATTTGGATAAGTTTGTGATCGTGTTCATTGATGATACCCTTATATACTCTCAGAGTGAGGAGGAGCATGCCGCTCATTTGAGAGTAGTCCATCAAACTCTCAAAGATCGCCAATTGTATGCCAAGTTCAGTAAGTGCGAGTTTTGGTTGAACTCCGTAGCATTTTTGGGCCATGTGGTATCAAGCGAGGGCATAAAGGTAGACTCTCAGAATATCGAGCCGGTGACGAATTGGCCTAGATCAGTGAATCCTTCGATATTCGGAGTTTCTTGGGCCTAGCTGGTTATTACTGGAGGTTTGTTGAAGGTTTTTCATCGATTGAAGTACCTTTGACCAAGTTGACTCATAAGAAGGTAAATTTCCAACGGTCGGAGGATTGTGAGAAGAGCTTCCATGAATTGAAGACTCGACTCACTATGGCACCGGTGTTGACTCTACCCGAAGGTATGGATGGTTTTGTGGTGTATTGTGATATTTCGAGAATCGGACTCGGTTTTGTATTGATGCAGCGAGGGAAGGTGATAGCATATGCCTCTAGACAGTTGAAGATCCATGAGAAGAATTACCCGACCCATGATCTAGAGTTAGCCGCAGTGGTATTCTCATTGAATATATGGCGACATTACTTTTATGGGGTCCATGTGGATGTGTTTACGGACCACAAGAGCTTACAGTATGTGTTCACACAGAAAGACCTCAATCTATAGCAAAGAAGGTGGTTAGAGCTACTCAAAGATTATGATATAAGTGTTCTTTACCATCGCGGTAAGGCTAATATGGTGGCAGACGCACTTAGTAGACTCCCGATGCAGAGTGTTTCCCATGTGGATGAAGGAAAGAAATAGCTAGTGAAAGATGTGCATGTGCTCGCAAGATTAGGAGTAGGTTTGTTGACTCTACCAAAGGCCATGATATTGTTCAAAGAGAATTTGAATCATCCGTGGTGACTGAGTGAAGCTAGACAAGACGAGGACCTGATTTTTGGTAAAGTTGAACGAAGTTGTTCAAAGTCAAAAGGTGGAGGTCTTCTCCCAGGGGGAGATGGTGTGCTTCAGTACCAGGTCGCCTATGTGTTCCAGATGTTGATGATTTGAGGAGTCGGATATTACATGAGGCCCATGGATCCATGTATTCCATCCAATCCGGGTGCCACCAAGATGTATCGTGATTTACGAGAAATCTATTGGTGGGATGGCATAAAGATGGATATTGCAGAATTCATAGCTAAGTGTCCGAACTGTCAGCAAGTAAAGGTTGAGCATCAAAGGTCAGGAGGAGTACTTCAGGATATTAGCATTTCCACTTGGAAGTGGGAAGAATTAACATGGATTTTATAACAGGGCTACCTCGTACTCGCAGACAATATGATTCCATTTGGGTTGTGGTGGACAAGTTGATCAAGGCTGCATATTTTCTACTAGTGAAAACCATGGACTCAGTGGAGGATTACGCCAAGCTATATATCCAGGAGTTGGTTCGATTGCATGGAATTCCCTTGTCCATCATTTCAGACCGAGGTACTTAATTTACCTCTCAGTTTTAGAGGTCTTTTCATAAAGGGTTTGGGACTCAAGTTAAGCTCAGCATAGCATTTCATCCGCAAACAGATTGTCAAGCAGAGCGAATAATCCAGACTCTCGAGAACATGTTGAGAGCATGTGTGATAGACTTCAAAGGCAGTTGGGATGATCACTTGCCCCCAATCAAGTTTTCTTACAATAACGGCTATCACTCCATCATCCATATGGCACCGTTCGAGGCTCTTTATAGGTGGAGATATAGATCGCCAATCAGATAGTTTGTGGTTGGTGAGGCAGCTATGATAGGACCAGATTCGGTTCATGAGGCTATGATGAAGGTTTAGTTTATAAGGGACAGGCTAAAAACTGCTCAGAATCGTCAAAATTGCTATACGAATGTGAGAAGAAGAGAATTAGAATTTGCAGTCGATGAATGGGTGTTTCTGAAGGTTTTTCCCATGAAGGGAGTGATGCGGTTTAGAAGGAAAGGAAAACTCAGTTCCCGCTATGTTGGTCCCTACCGGATCATGAGAAGAGTTGGTAAGGTAGAGTACGAGTTGGAGTTTCTCTTAGAGTTGTCTTCTGTGCATCTTGTGTTTCATGTATCGCTTTCGAGGAAATGTTTCGGAGATCTAACTCTAGTTATCCCGATAGACAGCGTTGGTGTAAAAAATAGCCTTAGCTATGAGGAGGTTCCAGTGGAAATATTAGACCGTCAAGTTCGGAGGCTAAGGAACAAGGAAGTAGCTTCAGTTAAAGTATTATGGAGGAATCAACATGTTAAAGGAGCTACGCGGGAAGTCGAATTGGATATGATGGCTAAATACCCACACTTTTTCTCTACTGGCTCAGTTCCGACTTGAGGTATCAGTCTTGCCCTATGACTATATTTAGTATTCATGTTCAAATCATGTGTTCAAGTTTCTTTTATGTATATGGATGTGTATGTGAAGCATGAAATCAGTTCAGCTATGTGATATGCATCGGAGGTAGCCATTCCTTTAAATTTCGGGTTAGATGATATGTATTAGGGTGTAATGATTGCATGTCTTTGTTTTCTGCTTGTTTCCAACATTCGAGGATGAATTTTTTCAAGAGGGAGATATTATAATACCCCAAAAGCGCCTAAGATTAGACCCGAGATCAAAATTTGAAGTTGGCTGAAAAGCTGGAAAAATGTCACAGAACAGGCGATGTAACTACTCGTGGTTGGAAACCACGGGTCGTTTTATGCAGACGTGGTTATGGGAGACCTGGTTTCATTGGATACAACGGGTGGAGTAATGATCATTGCTTGAAATAACGAGTCGTTGTTTGTGATTGTGGATGAGTATTAGAAAAGCATGGGGGACGTAATGAGTCTTTCAACGACTCATTGCGAGCTAAGACAATCTGTTGTCACCAATCATTGTCTAGGTGGTAAGATCTGCAGTGGACTTAATGAAGTGATACCATGACTCATTGGAAACAACCACAAGTCATGGTGAGGCTCGTGGTACGGGAAGTTCAGGTTTGTGAAGGGGCTGGCAACGGTTGACCTAACAACCCGTTGTTTGAAACAATGACTCGTCCTGTCAAGTCGTGGGAAGAATATCAAAGTATGGATTGAGATAGTGGATCTGATGACTCGATACCACGAGTCGTTGTTTCATGCAACAACTTGTGGGATCAGTCGTTGGTTTGCCCAGGGCAATTTTTCTGGGAATTTTCATTAAGGGTATTTTCGACCTTTCTATGATTTAAGGTCCTAAACTACGTCGTTTTATGTATTTTTGTAGGAAATATAAGATAGGTTAAGTCCCCCTTGCATAATCCATTCCTATGCATGCAAATTAAGAGGATTTTGAGAGATCAAACATAGTTTCAAGCTTTTCCCTATCAATTCTCCATTGGGCATTCAAGGAACTCTAGAATCTAATCTTACCCAGGTATGTAGGGTTACAAATGGGTGTTTCCATTCACACTCATGCCCATTCACTATTAATTTATGAAAATCTATCAAGAATCTTATGGGGTTTCGAATTCAATTTTGTGAAAATCTAATGATTTACTAATGGGTTATTATGATTTGTAATTTACATCATATTTTGTGAATTTTGACCAGATTTTACAACTATTTTGCATATAAAATTATTGATTTTGATTTCTACTAAATTAAGCCTACTTAAGCATGATCTATGATGAATCTATTTATGATCTTCTCTTCAATTGATGATATTTACAAGCCCAGCATGATATATAATTTTAAATATGGATTTATTCAATTACCCATCATGATTTGATGATTTACAAGTTATATGTATGATCTACAAGTATGCACGAAACCTATGATTCATGAATTATGTTTTGGCCGACTCACAGGCCTTATGTCATGGCTAGTTCATCTATGTACAATAATTTTTATGGTTATCATAATTTAACATGCCCATGAATTCATGCATGTTATACTATGAGCATTATATATATTTTAGGAGTAGTATCAAACACCGAGTAGGTTCGGGGCCTAGGTTCTGCCCCGGATCTCATAAACTACGTGCCACCGCAGGTATATTGGGACCTCCTTTGTGGAGGTCCCTGGTGCAAATGGCCCTTTTCATGGTGATATCACACTTTCATGGTTTTAGCCTTAGCAAGGTACGGACACCCTCCCGACTAGGGTTATAAGTCGGGCTTCATGTGTGCTCTTATGGGGTATGTCGGTTAAGAGAATCTCCCATTGTTCCTCATGATTTATGCATGTTTATGATTATGTATTTTGGCTCAAGTCATGTTAAATAAATCTTTTCTATTATGATCATGAGTACGATTGTATTACGAATGTTTTCAAAACCTTGAGCCTATGATATGTTATGATATTTATGATATGAGCATGATGTCCTTCTCTTATTATCATTTATGAGTTTTATATATTTTAAATGTTCGTTTTACTTACCTTGCATACTTCGTACATTTCACGTACTGACCACATACTTTCTATGTTGTATCATTTTATGATACAGGACTCAGCTCTCAAGCTCATCCTCATCCTTAGTACATCGCAATGTTCGCTTTCAGCTTTATTGGTGACTCCTCCTATTTCAAGGGTCATTCGAATAAGCATGTATGATGTTCTATGTTTCAGTATTTTGCTGGGTTAGTTCGGGGTATTGTTCCATCAACCTATCTTGCATTCTAGAGGCTTTAAGACAGTATGTAGTATGCAACTTATGTATATGTCTAGTACTTCCGAATGTTATGATATGCAATGATACGTTTACGTTCCGTTATGCCTTGTGTTCAGGCTTCTGCTTAAAGTTAATGAAGTTAGATGTACGCTTATGCCATGGGTTAACTTGGGGCCTCTTGGGGTTCCCTGTCCTATGTTACGATCCGGGTCTATGTTCGGGTCGTGACAAGTAGCCACTATCCATGAACCATTTTTGGCTGCCTCCTCTCATCTAACCCTACAACAGTAAATAATTGATTAGCTTTGGGAACTAAAATCAGCTTGGGTCCCTTCAACAAGTGGAAAGGGTGAATAAGGTTCCTCCTAATCCATGCAGGCAAAGCAGATTTTCTTCCTTGGGATCGAGGTCCCTTCCAATTTCACTTATTTTAACAAACTTCATATTCCTTTTAACAGCAACAATCTTGACTAACAGGTATCCTTATAATAGCCATTTGCCCGCAGTAGGTGCATAACCAATTGTCAGGAGTTGACACATATTTGTTGTGGTGATAACAGGGGACCTTTGTTCTTTGAAAGCCAATGCCTTCTCTAGAGCTACTATTCCTATTATTCGCAGAGGCAAGATCTTGAGAGGACTAAGTCCACCAAATTTACTTTTCAAGATAAGCCTTGACTTTGACCAGGTCTCTGTCATAATCCAAAATCTCATTGAGCCGTGAGCGCACCTACTACACCCGTAGGCGAACCCCATTCCTTTATCAACCTATTAATAATTTAAGTAATGTGAAAATAATATAAAATAAGCAACTAATTGTTATACCTCGGGAGCCCAAAGATCAAACCCAGGAGTTGAAACGGAGAAAACATGAAATCTTGCACCAGGCATCAGGACGGGTCGTGAGGTGACCCGTGAGAGCAGCCTATGAGTCGTGATGTGACTCATGGGGAGGCCCAGATGATGAGTTTGCATTTTGGGAAACAGGATCCCCACATGCGTGATCATGACTCATGGTCAGGCCCCACGAGTTATTAGGTCAGTCGTGGGGTGGGTGAGTAAGAAAAGAGAAGAACGGAGGCTGTGCACTCTACGGGAGTACCCCAGCAGTCGTGGTCAGTCCCCCATGATTCGTGAGGTGAGTCATGGACAAGAGAGGAATAAAATTTATTAAGGCTGAGGCAGTGTACTTGACGGATGACTCCACGAGTCGTGGCCTAGGGTAACGAGTCGTTAGGTCCCCCGTTGGGACCATCTGACAGTTATTTTCTACGAATTTAGTAAAGCCTTTTCCATAATTCCTTAGGTCCTAAATCGTAAACTATGTTGTTTTGAGTTATGAATGATGACTTTTAAAGGGGATAAGTTTATTGTAGGCCTTATTCATTCATGCATGCAAGGTAGAAGGTGAGAGAGGGTGATCAAGGCTAGTGCTCCTCAATTCCTCTTCAATTTCTTCTTGGGCTATTGAAGAAGTGTGAGAATCAGCTACCAACAGGTATGTAGGGTTATGAAAATGGGTGAATTCTTTCACACCCATGCCCAATACCTCTCTAAACCATGAATGTTCTATGTCTAATATATCGGGTTTTAACCCAAATGCATGAATTTCCTAATTCTTTGCATGGGTATGATTTAAATACAGTTTTACCAGTGAATTATGAAGCATGGGAAAGTTTTATGATCAATTCAAAATCATGTTTCTAGATTTATGAATTAAAAAGCCCATTGATAAGAAGTTCATAAAATATGAGATTTGTGATGAATGTATGATGATCATGAGATATTATGATAAAGAGCATGCTTTCAAGCCACCCATGTTTATAACCATGTTTTCGATATGAATTTAGTATTTTCAAGTATGATAAAGCTTTGGGCAATGCCCATATGTCGAAGTATGAATTATGATTCTCCCGAGTTATGCTTACCACATGGTTTTGGAGCTAAGACTCCAAATTATCTTTCAGCTTGTGGTGTGTTTTGAGGTAAAGCTTCTCATATGCATGATTTCATATTTGAGATGTATTTGATTATTGAGATTCGTCAATAGACGATGTTATTCTTTGTTACAAAATGATGTAGAGCATATGCATGTTTTGGAGAGTAGTGTCTAGCATAGAGTAGGCTAAGGGTCGATCACCCTACACCTCAGAACTACGCGCCAACATAGCTTTATACTTTTATATGTCACTTTGGGACCTCCCTTGTGAGCTATCCACGGCCCCATTTGACCCATGAGCTTGATATTGATATCATGGTATTGTCCCTAGCTCCGGCAAGGCTTTGGACGGCTCTTCCCACTTGAGTGTGATAGTTGGGACCACATAAGCTCTATCATGGTATGTCGGTTAAAAGATGAGTCTCCCATTGTTCCTCATGATTTCAGCTATGCATGTTTATCATTCATGAGATTTCTATATCTATATATATTCTATGGTAGGTTCAACTCAATGTTCAGCTTTACTCATTACGATCAGGTTTCAACTTTGAGTCAATTGATTCAATTATGATGATATATTATGTTATGATGAGATCATGATTTTAGAAAGAATGCATGCAAGTCCTATGCTTAGATTATTAATGTCCATGTTTTACATTATGCATTTTCTTTAAATGATTTTACTTACTTAAGCGGATTTTACTTACCTTGCATACTTGGTACATTCCACGTGCTGCCTGCATACTCTATGCTGTATCATTTCATGATACAGGACCCAGCTCTCAAGTTCAGCCCCGCTCATAGTTCGACTTCAGAATTAGCACCTTCGTTGTTGGTGATTCCTCATCTCCCGAGGAATAGACTATTCAGATTTTCTTATGTGCTTTCAGTTTAAGATTATTGAGTTAGTTGGGGTCTTGATGTTATACCTCGGAAGCCCAAATATCAGACCGGGGAGTTGAAATGGGGAAAATGTAAAAGTGATGTTGCAGACTCAGGACGAGTCATGGGACAACTCATGAGGACATCCCATGAGTCGTCAGGTGACTCGTGGGGAAGGCCAGGAAGGAATTGGGAAGTTTGGAGAAAATGGGTCCCCATGGGCGTGGGAACGACTTGTTGCCAGACACCATTAGGTCAGTCGTGGGGTGGGGAGAAGGAAAAGATAAGAAGGGAGAGCAGTGTACTTCACAAGTGGTGACCACGACTCGTGGGAACGACTTGTTGCCAGACACCACGAGTCATTAGGTCAGTCGTGGGGTGGGGAGAAGGAAAAGATAAGGAGGGAGAGCAGTGTACTTCACGAGTCGTGAACGCGAGTCGTGGTCACCCTAACGAGTCGTGGTGTTAATCGTTATGAGCCCAAAAGACAAGGCAAGGCAGTGCACCTGACAATCCAAGTAACGAATCGTTTGCCCAAGTGACGAGTCGTCTAGTAATTTCCTGCAAAATTAGTAAGGGCATTTTTGTAATTTCTAAGTTCCTAAGACCAAACTATGATGTTTTGGATATGAATAATGACCTTTTATGTGGGTAAGTTCAAATTACTCATTCTTCTCACCCATGCATGCAAGTTAGAACAATTTTACAGAGATCAAGCTATTCTTCAAGCTTCTTCCTATCAATTCAACTTTCGGCATCTAAGAACTTTAGAATCTAATATCATCCAGGTATGTAAGGATCCAAATGGGTGTTTCTGTTCACACCCGTGCCCATTCTCTATGAATTCATGAAAGACCATCAAAACTCTTTTGGGGTTTTAAATTAAATTTTGAGAAAAACTAATGAATTAAAAATGGTTATTTATGATTCATGACATATATATATATATATATATATATCATATTTTAAGGATTTATATCAAGTTCTACCATTAATTTCGATTATAAATTCATTGATTTCAATTTCTACAAACTCAAGCCTAATTATGCATGATTTATGATGAATCGATTTATGATCTACTCTCTAATTGATGATATTTACAAACTCATCATGATCTATGATTCAAAATATGAATTTATTCAATTTACCCATCATGGTTTGAGGATTTACAAGTTATGTGTATGATCTAAAAGTATGCATGGATCCTATGATTTATCCGACTCACGGGCCTTGATTCATGGCTAATTCACGTATTTACAAGCATGTTTATGATTATCATGAATTAACTAGCACATGAACTCATGCATGATATACTATGAGCATATGTTTTAGGAGTAGCATCGAACACCGAGTAGGTTCAGGGCCTACGTTTTGTCCCGAATCTCATAAACGACGTGCCACTGTAGCTATGTTGAGACCTCCTTTGTGACTGTCCCCAGCCCAAATGGCCCTCATCATGGTAATATCACACTTTCATGGTTCTATCCTTGGCAAGGAACGAACGGCCTTCCGACTAGGTTTACAAGTCGGGCTCCATGTGTGCTCATACGGGGTATGTCAGTTAGGAGAAGTCTCTCACTACTCCTCATGATTTATGCATGTTTATGATTATGTATATTGTCTCAAGTCATGTTCAATAAAGCTTTTTTATTATGATTATGATTATGATTGCATTACGAATGTTTTGAAAACCTTGAGCCTTATGTTATATTACGATATTTATGTTATGAGCATGTTGTCCTACTCTTATGTTCATTTATGAGTTTTAAAGATTTTAAATGTCTGTTTTAGTTACTTTGCATACTCGGTACATTCCACATAGTGACCGCATACTTTTTATGCTGTATCGATTCATGATATAAGACCCGATTCTCAAGCTCGTCTCCATTAGTAGTCCATCTCAGAGTTAGCTACCAGCTTGTTGGTGAATCCTCAAGCTCCAAGGGCTATATGTCTAGACATTGATGATGTTCTTTTGTTTCCATTTTGCCGGGTTAGTTGGGGATGTTGTACCATCAACCCATCTTACGTGATAGAGGCTTTCAGACCATATGTAGCACTCAGCTTATATGTATGTCTAGTACTTCCCGATGGTTATGCTATGCTATATTATGTTTATGTTTCCGCTATGTTTTGTGTTTAGACTTCCGCTTAATGTGAATGAAGTTTGATATGCTTATGTCATGGGTCGACTTTGGTACCTCTCGAGGTTTCTTGTCCCAGGTTTATGATTCGGTTCTACTCTCAGGTCGTGGCAAACTTGGAAGTGTCCTAGGGTGTTTGAAAGCCACATTAAGTAGAGTCTTTTTCATGTGAAGTGCTCCACACTTATGATGAAGAGGCTACGAGATGTTTAGAAAATGTCCCCTTCTTTCATGTTCTATTTTGTGCGATGAAAAGTCCTTCTATTCTTCTAATTCATGCTAACCGCAATTGTAGAATCATGGCTCCCAGAAGAATGAACGGTAGGAGAAATAGGATCAGTGAATGCCATGGAGATGTCAATGATCATGGGCATCAGTAGGCCCCACCTATTCAGAAGCCCCAGGCACTAGAGCCAGTTGCCCACGCTGAGTTCTGGGCGGCTATCCAAATGTTGGCACAGGCCTTGACCGCTCAGGTCATCCAGCAGGCTATTGCGCATATCCCACAGAATGGCAGGGCGGCAGTGGCTCGGATTAGAGACTTCTTGAGGATGAATCCTGCGGAGTTCCTTGGGTCCAAGGTGGATGAGGACCCGCACGATTTCATCGGGGAGATTCTTAAGATCACCCAGGTTATGGGGGTGACCAATAGAGATTGTGTTTATTTGGCCTCCTATTAGCTAAAGGGGGTGGCTCACATATGGTTCAAACAGTGGAGAGATGCTAGGGCAGTGGCTGCAGGCCTAATCGGTTGGAAAAAGTTCCACACAGCATTCTTGGATCGATTCTTCCCTCGGGAGAAAAGGGAGAAAAAGGCGGCCGAGTTTGTTAACATGAAGAAGGGTGACATATCCGTTCAATAGTACGCATTGGAGTTCATTCATTTATCCAAGTATGCGCTAGAGTTGGTGGCGGACCAGAGGGCTCGGGTGAGTCATTTTGTTCATAGAGTGGCGGACTATCTAGATAAGGACTGCAAGATTGCCATGTCACATCGAGACATAGACTTTCCTCACATTGTGTTGCATGCTCAACAGATGGAATTGGTATATCGAAGGCAGAGAGAGGCCAAGAGGGCCAGGGCCGATAACTATAGGACTTCTTAGGTCAGGTTAGGGGGTGGACAGCATCAGCAGTCCCAACACAGGTCTATTATTCCATCCCCATCATCGGCTAGCACGCCATATGGATTCAGAGGGGATCGGAGGAGCAGGGCTTTTGATTCAAGAGGCCAGAGTAGCATGCAGGTGGAGCACATTTTTCCAGTTTGTGTGAGGTGCGGCAAGAATCACCTAGGAGGTGCCTAGTTTGCTCTGATGCTTGTTTCGGGTGTGGAAAACTCGGACACGGACTTAGGAATTGGCCTTCAGCTAGATCAGGGGTCGATGGAGCCTATATGCCAATAGCCAGTTCTGCCGCTCCAGGAGCACGTCCCCCTCAGCAAGGTGCCTTGACCAGTTCAGCTGGCGGACAGCGTCAAAATAGGTTTTATGCTTTAGCACCCCATCAGGAGCAGAAGGTCTCCCAGATATGGTCACTAGTATGTTGCGTGTTTTTCATATTGATGTTTATGATTTGCTAGATCTGGGAGCTACTTTGTCTTTTGTAACCCCTTACATTACTAGTAGCTTTGGAGTTAGTCCCGAGACCCTGTCTAAACCATTTTTGATTTCTACTCCTGTTAGTGATTCAGTTGTGGCTAGGTGGGTGTATAGAGGATGCCCGGTCACTATATTGCATAAAGTCACCACCCCGCAGACCTGGTAGAGTGAGCCATGACCGTCTTTGATATTATTCTTTGCATGGATTGGTTGTATGCGTGTTATGCTTCTGTATATTGTAGGACCCATGCGGTGGAGTTCCGTTTCCCAGGTGAATCATCTTTGGAGTGGAAGGGTGGTTCAGTTGTACCAACAGGTCGATTTATTTCTCTTAAGGCCCGAAAGATAATTTCTAAGGGGTGCGTGCACCATCTAGTCAGGGTTAAGGATCTTGAGACTGAGACCCCGACTATCCGGTCAGTTTCGGTGGTGCGTGAGTATCTAGAGTCTTCCCCGATGATTTGTCAGGTGTTCCTCCTAAGAGGGAGACTGATTTTGGTATTGACCTGCTACCCGATATGCAGCCTATATCAATTCCTCCTTATAGAATGTCTCCATCCGAGCTAAAGGAGTTGAAGGATTAGTCGAAGGACCTATTAGATAAGTGCTTTATCAGATCGAGCAAGTCTCCTTGGGGTTCTCCAGTGTTATTTATCCGGAAGAAGGATGGTTCTCTTCGGATTTCCATTGACTATAGGCAATTGAATAAGGTTATCTTTAAGAACCGGTACCCTTTCCCAGGATTGATGATTTGTTTCTACAAGATTGATCTCAGGTTCGGGTATCATCATCTCCGAGTTTGTGAGAGTGATATCTCAAAGACAGCCTTCAGGACGCGGTATGGCCATTATGAGTTTGTAGTTATGTCTTTTGGGCTAACCAATGCTCCTGCAGCTTTTATGGACCTGATGAATAGAGTGTTAAGTTGTATCTGGACATGTTCATGATTGTATTCATTGACGACATCCTTATATACTCTCGAAGCGAGGACAAGCATGTCGCTCATTTGAGAGTAGTGCTTCAGATTCTCAAGGATTGATAGTTGTATGTAAAGTTCAGCAAGTGCGAGTTTTGGTTGAACTCGGTAGCATTTTTGGGCCATGTAGTATTAGGCGAGGGCATAAAGGTAGATTCTCAGAAAATCTAGGCGGTGAAGAATTGGTCTAGACCGGTGAATCCTTCGAATATTCAGAGTTTCTTATGCCTAGCTGGCTACTACCGGAGATTTGTCGAGGGTTTTTCATCAATTGCAACACCTTTGATCAAGTTGACTCATAAAAAGGTGAAGTTCCAATGGTCGGAGGCTTGTGAGAAGAGCTTCCAGGAATTGAAGACTCGACTCACTACCGCCCAGGTGTTGACCCTACCCGAGGGTACGGATGGTTTTGTGGTGTATTATGATGCTTCGAGAATCGGACTCGGGTGTGTATTGATGCAACGAGGGAAAGTGATAGCATATGCTTCAAGATAGTTGAAGGTTCATGAGAGGAATTACCCAACCCATGATCTTGAGTTGGCTACGGTGGTGTTCACATTGAAGATATGGCGGCATTACTTGTATAGATTTACAGACCACAAAAGCTTACAATATGTGTTCACGCAAAAAGACCTCAACCAACAACAGAGGAGGTGGTTAGAGCTACTCAAAGACTACGATATGAGTTTTCTTTACCATCCGGGTAAGGCTAATGTGGTAGCGAACGCACTTAGTAGGCTCTCTATAGAGGGTGTGTCCCATGTGCATAGGGGAAAGAAGGAGCTAGTGAAAGATGTCCATTGACTTGAAAGGTTGGGAGTTAGATTGGTCGACTCGACCGATGGCGGTGTAGTTGTGCAAAACGGATCCGAATCGTCCTTGGTGACTGATGTGAAAGCTAGGCAGGATGAGAATCCAATGTTGGTAAAGCTGAAAGAAGTCGTTCGAAATTAGAAGGTGGAGGTCTTCTCCCAAGGGGGAGATAGTGTGCTGTGGTACTGGGTCATTTATGTGTTCCATATGTGGATTATTTAAGGAGCCGGATATTGCGTGAGGCACACGAAACCAGGTATTCTATTCATCCATGTGCAACCAAGATGTATCATGACTTGCAGGAAATATACTGGTGGAATGGAATGAAAAAGGATATTGCAGAATTCATAGCCAAGTGCCCGAACTATCAGCAAGTAAAGGTTGAGCATCAAAGGCCGGTAGGCGTACTTTAGGATATCGGCATTCCTACTTGGAAGTGGGAAGAAATCAACATGAATTTCATTGCAGGCTTACCTCATACTCGCCGACAGTATGATTCTATTTGGGTGGTGGTAGACAGGTTGACCAAGGCTATACATTTTCTACAGGTAAAAACCACAGACTCAGCGGATGATTATGCCAAGTTGTGTATCCGAGAATTGTTCCAACTACATGAAGTGCCGCTTTCCATTATTTCGTACAGAGGTACTCAATTTACCTCCTAGTTTTGGCGGTCTTTTCAGAAGGGGCTTGGGACTTAGGTTAAGCTCAATACAGCCTTCCATCTGCAGACGGATGGCCAAGTAGAACGAACAATCCATACTATTGAGGACATGTTGAGAGCACATTTAATGGACTTCAAAGGTAGTTGGTATGATCACTTGCCCTTGATCGAGTTTTCTTATAAAAACATCTATCACTCCAGTATCCAAATGGAACCATTTGAGGCTCTTTACTGCCGGAGGTATAGATCACCCATCGATTGGTTTAAGGTTGGTGAGGCAACAATGACAGGGCCAGATTCGGTTCATGAGGCTATAGTGAAGGTTCAGTTGATAAGGGATAGGCTGAAAACTGCTCAAAGTCATCAAAAGTCATATGCTAATGTGAGGAGGAGAGAGTTGGAGTTTGAGGTGAACGATTAGGTATTTCTGAAGGTATCTCCCATGAAGGGAGTCATATGGTTTGGGAAGAAAGGAAAACTCAGTCCCCTCTATATTGGTCCCTACCGGGTTATGAGAAGAGTTGGTAAGGTAGCATATGAGTTATACTTGCCCTCAGAGTTATCTTTGGTGCATCCTGTGTTTCATGTATCACTTTTGAAGAAATGTTTGGGAGATCCAGCTCTAGTAGTCCAGGTGGAAAGCGTTGGCTTAAGGGATAGCCTTACTTATAAGGAAGTTCCAGTTGAAATATTGGATCGTCAGGTTCGGAGGCTAAGGAACAATGAAGCAGCTTCAGTTAAAGTATTATGGAGGAATCAGCATGTTAAAGGAGCTACATGGGAAGCCGAAGCGGATATGATGGCTAAATACCCACACTTATTCCTTACTGGCTCAGTTCCGACTTGAGGTATCAGTTTTGACCTAAAACTCTATTTAGTTTCATGTTCAGTTCATGCACGCAAGTTTCTTTTATGTATATGGTTGTGTATGTGATTTGCGAATTCAGTATAGCTGTATATTTTGAATCGAAGATAGTCATTCCATCAGTTTTTGGTTTAAATGATCAGTATTTGAATATGATAATTGCATGTTTCTATCTCCTGCTTTTCTTCAACATTCGCAGACGAATGTCCCCAAGGGGGAGATATTGGTATGCCCCAGAAGCCTAAAGATCGGATCCGGGAGTTGAAATGGGGAAAATATAAAAATGATGTTGCAGACTCAGGAAGAGTCATGGGACGACTCGTGAGGACAGCCCACGAGTCATCAGGTGAATCATGGGGAAGGCCAGCAAGGAATTGGGATGTTTGGAGAAAAGGGGTCCCCACGGGCGTGGGAACAACTCGTGTCCAGACACCACAAGTTGTTAGGTCAGCCGTGGGGTGGGTAGAAGGAAAAGATAAGGAGGGAGAGAAGTGTACTTCACGACTGGTGACCACGAGTCGTGGTGTTAATCATTATGAGTCCAGAAGACAAGGCAAGGCGGTGCACCTAACAAGCCAAGTAACGAATCGTTTGCCCCAGTGATGAGTCGTCATATCGTCCGTTAGGACCAGCTGGCAGTAATTTCCTATGAAAATTAGTAAGGACCTTTTCGTAATTCCTAAGTTCCCAAGGCCTAAACTACGACGTTTTGGGGTATGAATAATGACCTTTTATGGGGGTAAGTTCAGATTACTCATTCTTCTCACCCATGCATGCAAGTTAGAACAATTTTAGAGAGATCAAGCTATTCTTAAAGCATCTCCCTATCAATTCATCTTTGGGCATCCAATAACTTTAGAATCTAATCTCACCTAGGTATGTAAGGCTCCAAATGGGTGTTTTCGTTCACACCCATGCCCATTCTCTATGAATTCATGAAAGTCCATCAAACATCTTTTGGGGTTTTAAGTTAAATTTTGAGAAAAACTAATGAATTAATAATGGGTCTTTATGATTCATGATATATATATACCAGATTTTATGGATTTAGATCAAGTTCTACCATTAATTTCGATTTTAAATTCATTGATTTTGATTTCTACCAACTCAAACCTAATTATGCATGATTTATGATGAATCGATTTACGATCTACTCTCTAATTTTTGATATTTACAAACCCATCATGATCTATGATTCAAAATATGAATTTATTCAATTTATCCATCATGATTTGAGGATTTACAAGTTATGTGTATGATCTAAAAGTATGCGTGGATCCTATGATTTATCTGACTCACGGGCCCTTATTCATTGCTAATTCACGTATTTACAAGCATGTTTATAATTATCATGAATTAACTATAACATGAACTCATGCATGATAAACTATGAGCACCTATATATGTTTTAGGAGTAGTATCGAACACCGAGTAGGTTCGGGGCCTAGGTTTTGTCCCGAATCTCATAAACTACGTGCTACTGTAGGTATGTTGAGACCTCCTTTGTGACTGTCCCCGGCCCAAATGGCCCTCATCATGGTAATATCACACTTTCATGGTTCTACCCTTGGCAAGGTACGAACGGCCTTCCGACTAGGTTTACAAGTCGGGCTCCATGTGTGCTCATACGGGGTATGTCGGTTAAGAGAAGTCTCTCACTTCTCCTCATGATTTATGCATGTTTATGATTATGTATATTGTCTCAAGTCATATTCAATAAAGCTTTTTTATTATGATTATGATTACGATTGCATTACAAATGTTTTGAAAACCTTGAGCCTTATGTTATATTATGATATTTATGTTATGAGCATGTTGTCCTACTCTTATGTTCATTTATGAGTTTTAAATATTTTAAATGTCCGTTTTACTTATTTTGCATACTCGGTACATTCCACATAGTGACCGCATACTTTTTATGTTGTATCGATTCATGATATAAGACCCGGTTCTCAAGCTTGTCTCCATTAGTAGTCTATCTCAGAGTTAGCTACCAGCTTGTTGGTGAATCCTCATGCTCCAAGGGCTATATGTATAGACATTGATGATTTTCTTTTATTTCCGTTTTTCTGGGTTAGTTGGGGATGTTGTCCCATCAACCCATCTTACGTGATAGAGGCTTTCAAATCATATGTAGCACTCAGATGATATGTATGTCTAGTACTTCCCGATGGTTATGCTATGCTATATTACGTTTATGTTTCCGCTATGTTTTATGTTTAGTCTTCCGCTTAATCTGAATGAAGTTAAATATATTTATGCCATGGGTCGACTTGGGACCTCTTGGGGTTCCTTGTCCTATGTTTACAATTTGGGTCTACTCTCGGGTCGTGACACTTGTCCCATCAACTCGTCCTTTTTAGAGGCTTTTCAGACATATGGTTGTATTAAGCTTCAGATTGTGTATTTTGATATTATGTTTAACTTAGACTTTGTCTATGATTATCTTATTGATTCTTCTATTTTGTTGATTAGTTAGATATATGCTTATGCCATGGGTTGACTCGGAATCTTTCGAGGCTCCTTGTCCCATGTTGCAATCTGGGCCCCCGTTCGGGTCGTAACACTAACTCTTATAAGTGCGAAATAAATGAGTCTAAGACCAAAACAACCCCAAGACCTAGTGACACTAGTACAAGAGCATCTACGAACTGAAAAACTAAAGTCACTGTCTAGAAAGAAATAAGACAGGAAATAAAATAAGAAGTCTCTAGAATTCAGTACTGCCGAAGAGAAAGAAGCTCATCCTAAACTCTAACCATAACATATCTCGAACCTCATAGCAACTCAATTACCATTAGTACTTGATTCAGTCCCTGCACACAAAAAGGTGCAACAAGTATACTGTGAGTACGGAAAACACGTGTACTCAACAAGCTTTGATAACTGACCCTTTCTAGAAGTCATGACGAGACATAATCCTAATAATTCGTTTTCAACAGTTGTAAATATACAATAACAATAATTCACCCCAAAAGGAGTTTATGGATTTAATATCTAACCATGAAGCAAATAAAATATATATATTATTCGAAGTAAGTTACACCACTGATGATATCACAACATACCTCAATATCATCACCACATGAGCTACACCGCTGATTATATAACAACGAGTATCAAATATAATGAGTCAAATTAATATCACAACCATCTCAATACTTTAACACTCAACTGAATATGAAATACAATGAAGATGAAATATAATGCAATGCAATGCATTGGCTAAGAAATCGTATATACCTTCTTCCTCTGTTGGATAGTTGGGACCCACGGGGGACTTGCGAAGTCCATATACCCGTCAGAACCATTTTTCATCAGTAATCACACATGCCGAAATCATTTCCCATCAACAATAGCACACATCAAAACCAATTTTCATCAATAATAACACACGCCGAAACCATTTTCTATCGGTAATAATATACATCGGAACTATTTTTCATCGATAATAACACACACCGAAATCATTTCACATCAGCATCATAGGAGTATGAATTTTCCCAAAATAACTCAATGGGAACAATTAGTAAATAATCATCATGCAACAATAAGAGTGGTATGAGTATGTATCAATAACACAAGTTCATCAACCAACCGCTGCAAGCAAGAATCTTCAATTCATAATCAAGTATCACATAGTGCATAAGTCTCAGTAAATCAATCACATCAAGTTGTAGAGTATCATCAATAGATTTATCAATTTCGTGTAAATTTACCCATATCATGACACCAGTACTCGTATAAATGCTCGTCATCTCATTTATATGGGACCCCCTTATTATTCATTACCCTTAAAGTCATTTAATATATACAAAACTAACACATCAAAGAGTCAAGAAATCTATACTTGCCTCAAACTGAAGCCAAAGCGTCAAATTATAAATTTTTCCTTCTGTAATGCTTCCAAATGATCAAATCTGGTCAAATATATATTCTACATAAGAAAATAAAATCATCGACACCCATATTGATATTCTTCTATCCTGGGCCCAAAAAGTCAACCCCGAGCCCACAAGGGAAGAATGAGAATTTTATTTGAAAATCATATTACCAATAACGTAAGAAACTCAAATATGAAATTTCACCCAATATAGAGCTTAAATCGACCTTGAATTCATCAAAATACAGTTTCTTAACTATAGACTCAAATTCCCCAGTTTTCACGTTCATATACAGTTTTAAACAATGAAATAATTGATAAATTATAAATATAATGTCAAAATCGATTTAATCATAACATAAGAACCTTAAAAACCAAGTCCGAAATTACCTCCAAATCAAAATTTCTTATTTTAAGAATCCTAAGCCAAAAATCTCAATTTTCTATCCAATTCCATGAATTTTAAAATGCTAATAAACAATTATAATCAACTTTAAATACTAAAATAAAGGTCAAATACTTACCCCCTCGCTTTTACAAGAAAATGCCATGAAAATCGCCTCAATTGAAGCTCTAGAACTCAATATATGAAGAAAATACTCAAAAATCACTATTTAAAATACCGCCAAGAAAAATAACTAATCTGGTCACTAAAAGTAGTTTTCACCATTGCTAAAAATCCCATATCTGGTCGCTAAAGGCGTGCACTAGATCCTTTTGCACTAACATCATTTATTTTCACTAAAATGGTCATATCTTCATCATACGAACTCGAAATGAAATGATTCCTTTTCCTATAATTCCTAAATAATGATAGTGCTCGTTTGCTTAGTCAGATATCATTTTTGCTCATTTATGAATTATTACATCTTTTATGATAAAAACTCGATCTTGACTTACCAAAATTGCACCAAACTTTTTAGATCACTCCTATAATTCATACTATAGAAGTCTCAAAATATTTTTCAATCTCTAGAACTAAAAGCAGACCTCTAGGTTGTCACATTTTATGTTTAAAACCATGCTAAAATACACAGAACGTTTAAATCAACCTGAATCTCATTGAAATTAAATCTTAATATGTGGACAAGTCCAAAGTAATCATACAAACCTGTTGGAACTTTCAAATCCTTAATCTGAGCTCATCCAGTTAACTGTTGGACCGAGGTCAACTCAGAACTTTAAATTCTACTAGAATGTAACTCGAGTTTCCGAAATTCTTTCAGAATCCTCCAAACACAAACCAAATATGAAATTCAATCATAAAACACATTCCGTATCTGTTGGAATCATCAAATCACCAATATGAGGTCGTTTTGACCGAAAGTTGACCATGGTCAAACTTAGCTTCCTTAAAAATCATAAATTCAATCAAAGGCTCAAATCACTCCTGAACAGCTCCGGATCCATGTAAATCATGCAACTAAGTCATAAATCACCATTTGAAACAAACATAGCTTTCAAAATCCAAATTCAAGCTCGTTAACCTGATATATTGACTTTGGTTAAACCTCTCAAACTTTAAACTTTACAAAATAAAAAATCTCATCCAATCTTCATTAGATCATCTTCAAAATTGTATCATCCATCTCCGCAATTCATAAATAGTAAAATCAAGATAAAAAAAATTTCAAACTAGGGAAACGGGTCAAAAATTACAAAATGATCGTGTGGGTTGTTATAGTCCCTCTCAAATTTCTCATTTCTTGAGCTGAGCCGTGTGATTCAATTTGATTTTCTTAAAGTTTGTCTTTCAGCTTGACCTGGACTTCAGTGAACGCCTTCTTTCCTCTAGGTTCACTTTCCAAATATTTGTAGAGCTTATCATTTAGCATGGATTTTTCTCTAAATGATTCGCTAAGCTCTTATTTTAATTTAGTAATTTCAACATCCAAAGAGTTTTTTTCCATTTCAGATTGATCTAGTTCAGTATCTAACATGTCCTTTTCGTTAATAAGATCATGATATGCATCGATTAACACATTGCCAAGTATTCTCAACTCCTTCAATGAGTAAGTTTTGAGGTTTTTTGGATGTTTAGAAAATTTACCTCCTCATCATTCTCATAGTCAAATTTTTCCATGAGTGCAAATATGATAGTTTGATGATCCATCATCTAAAAAAAACATGGATGTGTCTACTTGATCATCTCCTTCCTCAGATTCACTGGAAGTGTCTCCCCAAGCTGCCATATATTGCTTCACCACCATGTCCATAACATCTCTTCTTTTGAACTTGTCCTTTACCTGGTTTCTCCTTGGTACCTTCTCAGTGTTTCTTCGATATCGGTCCTGCTTGTGAAGAGGATACTCTTTAATAAAGTGTCTAGGTTTTCTAGACTTATGACCACAATCACTTTCCTTTGGATATTTGCTGGTTGTTTCCCTTCTTAGCAAAGTTATCATTCTTCCGCAGTAGCATTTGAAATTTTTGAGTGGGATAAGCTATGTTGGGTTTTATTTTGCTGAAGTCACTCTTTCCAGCCTTAAGTGCAAGACTCTTCTCCTTTTTTAGCTTTCTTCTCTAAAGATCCTATTGCTATTAGAACTCATAGTTCTTGAGATTCCCAATCAGTTCATGCATGGTGAGCTTTTCTAGGTCCTTGGCTTCTGAGATAGCATTGACCTTGCTTTCCCAAGAACCAGGTAGAGCACTGAGAATTTTTCTGACTAGCTTGTTGGACTTAATGACCTCATTCGAACAGTGAAGCGCATTGATGATTGAGGTGAACCTGGTATGCATCTCTTAAATGGACTCTCCTTCCTTTATCTTGAAGAGTTCATATTATGTAGTGAGCATGTCTATCTTTGACTACTTTACTTGGCTCGCTCCTTCATGAGTAGTCTGCAATTCTTCTAAGATATTCTTAGAAATTTCAGGGGCTGATATTTGATTGTATTCATCTGGACCAATTCTATAAACAAGGAACTTCTTAGCTTTGAAGTTCTTTTCCACAGCTCTCCTGTTCGTGTCTTTGTATTCCTTCCTCATCTTGGGAATAACTTTGCCACCTCTTCATTTAGTGTCTTCATGGGTATAAAGGGTCCATCACATATTACGTCCCATAGGTAACAAATCTTCAGCCATTATAAAATCATGCATTCTAGTTTTCCACCACACATAGTATTGGCCATTAAATCTTGGTGGTCTCATTATAGACTGTCCTTCTTCTAAGTTTGGTGCAGTCATTGAGTCGGTACTTTCCAGGTGTTAACCTTTTAGAAAGCACCTTTTCTGATACCAATTGATAGTTAATTTGTAGGAGTCACCAAAAAGTATGGAGAACTAAGTCCCTCATCTGGTTCTATGGTAACAAACAGAAATTAAAGTAAAAACACACGATGTTTTTACATGGAAACCTCTTTGTTCAAGAGAGTAAAACAAGGACCTACCCTAGTAGGATTTTCCAAACTTCACTAACAGTCAAGCAAGGTTTTAGATTACAAGCTACTCCAACCTAGGAATTAAACTATTAATCCCTTCCCTCTTACAATGCCTCCATTATAAGTCATTTGTAATAACCCTATTACAAATAAAACAAGGGCTAACTCTAGCCAGTCAAGAGATTGAATTACAAACAGAAACTACCTATGAATGCTTCTCAAAGAGGAGTAGGTTTACAATGTTCAAAACAATAATATAATGACTTAACTACCTAGAACATGACAATTACACTTTAGCACTTGGTTCCTCGGTTTGTTGTAGCTTTGTCTTGAGGCAAGGAGTGACTGACTTTGCAAAAGAGAATGATGTCTACCGTCTTCAAAATGTGCAAAAGTGAATTTTACCTTTTTTCTTGCACAATGTATATAAGGATATGAGTGAGATGTGTGATTTTTTTCCTGTTGGATAATAGCAAGGACTGAGGCTATTCCGTCACTGTGCTGCGGCAGTAGTAAAGCAGCTATTGTACAGCTGTGAGGGTCGACTTGATACCTATCAAGTAAGGAGTCTGGTTCCTCAGTAGGTTTGTCAACTCATCAAAATAAATGCATAGTAATCCAAAGTCTATGCTTCATCAATCTTAGTATAACCTCTATCAGCAACCAAATTTGAGATTTTATGCTCCAAGCTGAATGTTATTTTAGCATCTTCAACTTGCAAGGAGAGTATTTGAATATTTTTTTCTCATCCGAGTTTAACTAAGCCATCCAGATTAGCTATTTCAATTAATGTAGTTAGAATGCCTTTGTACTTATTGTTAATAGGTTAAAGTCCCACATTGGTTGGGAAATGGACTGATGGTTTGTTTATATGGACTTGGGTAATCCTCCCCTCATGAGATAGCTTTTGAGGTTGAGTTAGGCCCAGGTGTCATATCTTTACATGGTATCAGAGCCAGGTCCATTCCCGTTTGGGCTCCCAGTCCACACTCCAGTGGGGTCTGGGTGTGAAGGGAGGTGTTAGTAGGTTAAAGTCCCACATTGGTTGGGGAATGGACTGATGGTTTGTTTATATGGACTTGGGCAATCCTCCCCTCATGAGCTAGCTTTTGAGGTTGAGTTAGATCCAGGTGTCATATCTTTACACTTATCTCCTCTACTCTCCTATATGAATATATAAACATGCCTTGTATCAATCGTATGGAGTGAAATAGAATAACCACTGATTCAATAAAGAAAATCTTCGACTAGGATAATGTAGTTCAATTGGGCATTGTACACCACAAAGTGATATCTTCCTACATAGTAAGTGTAGTTTCAATTCATATTGTCCTTTACTCTCATTTTAGTCCTTTTCTTTGTAACAGATAATAGAAAGTTTATTTTGAATTCAAATTTTATACGTGTGATAATATATATATATATTTATACCTTTGTATTTCTATCCTCTAGTCTTATATAGCAAATACAAGTCTAAAACTCTAGAGTACATATAACTTGTACGTATATATTGAGGACTTCTCCTCACAAAATGAATCCATGCAGATAGCTGCTCTAGGATTTCACAATAGAAAGAAAGAAGTCTCTATATATTCTAAACTACAATACTAGGTTGATATATTGTGATAGGATCATTTCTTGATATACATCAACGAGTTTATGCTGAGTCTCCAACTGATAAGAAATCTATGAATTCTGCGGTGGCGGCTTTGCTTTGATGAAGATCAATAGCTTCCTGCTCAACTTCCTCATCATCTCTTATTCTAGGATGGTCTATCACCTCACTTCTGCTCGAGTCAGTATTCACTTGTAGAAAGTCAAAGAACTCCGTTGGTTGGTTTTCATCTGTACATAAAACTAACGAAAAAAAGAAAAACAATCTATATAAGACACAAATTCTTCTTCTGTTGTATTACTTATTCTTTCTCTTTCCAGTGTTTTCTGTATCCCTTAAGAAAATATTGAAAAAGAAGGTGTTTCATCTGAATATTAAAGGTAGTAAAGTCGGACTTTGGGAGATCATTCCTTTAGTTCAATCACATGAGTATTAATATAGTTTATGAAATAAAAAAATGGGGTGGTAGTAGTAATTAATTAATTCGATATAAGGGAGAAAACGAAAGGTAGATCAAAATTTAGAATAAGTAAATAAATGTTTAAAAGCTGGGATTATCACTATTACCTTGATTTATCTTGGGATGATGTAAAACATCATAATGATGGTTAAGCAGCTTGGGGTAGAGGGAATTGTTGTATGTCTTCAAATTCGGATTGAAACTCCTTATAATTATGTCATTATTATTTATTTGCTGCCTTGACGGCGATGATTTTTGATGAGTAGCAGCAGCAGCTCTATTGGCAAAAATCTTGGACCGTTCTCTACATTTTCGTGCCATGATAACATGCCAGTGATTTTTGACAGCATTATCTGTCCGACCAGGGAAAAGACGAGCTATTATAGCCCATCGGTTGCCATGAATCCTATGAGCGGAAAGTAGCCTTTCTTCTTCCTCTTGTGTGAAAGGGTTTCTATTGATTCTAGGATCCAACTGATTGAACCATCTCAGCCTACAACTCTTCCCTACCACATACATACAGTAACAATAATGAGGTTCAATATACACATATATATTTCCTTACTATATAAGTAAGTTGTTCCATGAGCAATGAGAATGGAACATTATCACCTACCTATCGTTTTCCATATATTCATATATTCCCAAATTTATGACGTCAATATCACATATCAATGCACAGTAAAACTTTTATCCAAATTCGATATTTATATTAATTTAATAAATACATAACACACACACACATATATATTTGTCACTATATAGTCAATTAATACACATTAATCTCACCTTATTTTAAAACTTAATCATGGTAAACGTATAACTAATATAGTTGGATATGAACACCTAATGCAAATTAATTTGTACTGAAATATGGATATAAAGAAAAAGAGACTCCCCATAAAATTATTGCAATCAAAACCTAAATACATCGAAAACAATGAAAAGAAAAAGAAAAAAAAGAATAAATATTTAAAAAATTCAAGTTGAACTTAGTTTCTACCCCTATGACATAGAAAGCTAATAAATAAAAGAAAAATAAAGAGGAAGAACAAGGAGCTATGACCATCTTCTTGACGATCGAACAACCCACTGTCCCTTAATAATTAAGAACAAAATCAAACTGTCCTCGTCAAACCCTAGTTGCTGGTGAACATACACTCATAAAGAACCAAATCTGATAAACTAATTCTAACTAAGAATCGACAAAACAAGTTTCCTTTTTTATCATTATTTCATAATGGGAAAATGAAGCAAATTACCAAACTTTTTCAATTATGAACTAGATAATTAAATGACTGCAAACAGATAAAAAGGACAATTTGCTCCAAATTTTTTTGGATATATATTATAAATTTTTGTTATTATTGTTACTAATAGTTGTAAATACAAAGCAAAGGAAAACATTCTGAAGAAGAAATATGTGAATTTCATTTCTTTTACCTGATCTTCCTTGAAGCTTTTCTGCTATAGCATTCCAATTATGAGGTCCATATTTTTGAACTAACTCCCTAAGCCTCTGGTCTTCGTGAGGCCTCCAATGGCCCCTGCTGCACGTCATCTGCTTGTTTCGCTGTGAATTATCAATCAATATCCAAATATAATAAAACAAGGTACCTGTCTATATATAGAAACCTAAATGAAACCCTTAACCCATATTCATTATCTGTGAAGTAAGTATATGAAAGATCAAAGCAACTACGTAGGGAGAAGATCCAAGAAGAATATTGGATTATTGAGAAGATTTAAAGAAGAATGGATAAAAAGGAATTAATTGTTTTAGGGTAAGTGAAAAGTAAAGAAGAATATGTGGACTAAAGATAAAGAAAGAAACACACCTGTACAGACTTTAGTTTTGTAGCGGTGATTGATCCAAACTCTAAATCTGATTTTGTACTCCTCATGCATGTATCCATGTACTTTTTTAATTACTTATATTGTTTTGCTTCACATATATCTGCATTTTATTAATAATATTTATTTTTTGAGGAAGTTGCTTGGTTGGGTGAATTTTTGTTCTGCTTTCAACATCTTTCGCAATTTTTCTAACCTACAAACCTACCTAAGTTGCACATAAATTCCTTTTCTCTAACTATACGTTAATAATATAAATTATTAAAATAAAAAGGATATGGTAAGATTGATTAAACTTCATCACGCTAAGAAACATTAATTTACACATAAATTGAAATTCATAAGCGGGTAAACAGTCTGCATTATTATAGTAAATGACATCTAATAGTGACCCGTGGCCTTGAGGTCTTAACGTACCATTAACCATTTTCTTAAAACGGATAGAATGTTGCTTCCTCCATACCTCCTTTAACCAGAATTAGTAAATGTTAGTAATTATTATATATATATATATATATATATATGAAAAAAGTTGATATATTCAAAAAGGTAGGTATTGTATGTGAGTATGGTGATGGATTTAGGTCATCTTCACCTTTCTAAACCTAAGTACCTAACTAACAAATTGTCTTAACTATCATTTAACTGCACGAAGAAACTCGGTGCAACATGTATAATTGGAACAATTGTTGTATCAGTCTAACCATGTAACACCGGTATCTTTTTAACACATGTATAACTAAGTTAATATCAATGAAGATACTTAAGCTCGAGACGATGAGGTGATATTTTGCATCAAAAGTTTGAAAAGGTCAAATGCATATAAGTGTTAAGTTGAAGTCTAAGGATGAAGATTTGAAAAATGGGATAAAATAATTGAGGTGCTTGCTCGACTTATTTAAGCTAAGAGGTGAGAAATAGGTGCATCACCTACATACGCTAAATGAATCAAGTTACAAGAGTTGATTTGGGGAAATAAGTACATGGGTTATTGGACCTAATGGTGGCCCAAATGAAGCTTAAAGTTGGCCCAACACTACCACACAAAACCTGACCCAAAAAGAGTACAAAAGTAACCACCAATATTGACTAAATTATGGCCCAAAAAAGAGCACAAATCAGCCACCAAACTTAACCATTTAAGAGACCCAAATTGAGGTATTTTTAGCTCAAATATTTTGACCAATTTTGACCCAAATTTGGGGTCCAAATCCAGTCAGAAAGGGCGACCAAGTACACCCATATAAGGACTATGTGTTGGTCAAAAGTTCAACATTCATACTTAGCTAAAAATCTGAAAAATTTGTTAAGAACTCACCCTCTCTTCTTAGCTCTTGTTCCGCTCCTTAGCTCCTTTTAGGTTCTTGGAACTTCAATCTTTCTTCAAGCTTAAGATGAGTAAAACTCTTATGATTTTGGTGTTAATCTTCTATATATAGCTAAGAAATCATGTGGTAAGATGCTGAAGACATATAACAGCCCTTTCTCAAAAAATTGGACATCAAAATTTGTTTAGGATTTAAGAGATTTCTTCTTTTCCTTTTAGTGTATATGTGTTGGATGCTTAAGCTCCTCTAGACTACAAGAAAAAGAAACAAAAATAACCCTCCAAGTGGGGCAAGTATTTTTTTCATTTTCATCTTTTTGTATGGATGTTTGGATGGAGAAATCTTATCATACTATTATTACGAACTTTTAAGACGGTGATCGGAAGTCGTGAGTTTAATATGTTGCTATTGTATTTTAGATATGATGCATTCTGTAGGGGCTATTTTATGTATTTTTTATGATTACAGGTAGTAGTTTGGCGTGTGCATATGTGTGTGTGTGTTGTATTGAAATAAAGAAGAACTGTGTGGTGATATACCATTGAATTAATGTCAATGCATACAATCTGCCTAAAATTAGTTTAGCTATTATTTTGACAAAGTTGAGTTGTGTTGAAGGACTGATATTAATTTTATGATACACTTATTAACTTAATAAAGAAAAGAAAAGTCGTGCTAAGCATAATCGTCGAAAAAAATGATATATTACAGCTTCTTTATTCTTTACGGGCATGAATCTAAAAATGGAACTCTAAATTTCCGACAGAAGAAATTTGAGTATTGTATTGTAACAAAGATGTTTTTGTAACTTAAAGAACCATAAAGATTTTATTTTTAGGTTTTATACTATATTCTTCTCTCATTTATTATTTGCATCTTAAATAATATTTTTGCCTTATATACAAGTACCTTCTTTCATACTGACGTCGCCATTTCCTGGAGGGATGTGGGTGGGATTTGCACTCTTTCCTACAAATCCTGACAGAGAGCCAGATAGACCTCTCCGGTATGAACTGCAAAGTCCAGCTGTTTCAGTACGCTCCATTCTTCCTAGAGTTGATAATTTAGAGGTCCAACTTGATTTCGAGTATGTTTATAGAAGATGGGTAGGTTAGGGACATATCCTAACTTGATAACCATATACTCTTAGAGAATTATAGATAGATGTTATGAGTTGTCGAGTTTATTGCTTTGTCGACTAGTTGTTTATTAGCTAAGATACTCTGTGGGTAGTTTTATGTTTGTAAGAGAAAGTGTTCATGCTTCCCAGGAACATTCTTATTCATATCAGCATTTTTCTTAGACCTTTGGGGCCTTTACATGATATGGGTACATGATATGGGAAAATGAAAATCCTAATTTATTTTTGGAAGTCCCTATTACTACCTCATTAAAAACCTTGCCAGAAAAAACCCCCTTAGGGACAAAAACTGGACGAAGGAAAAAAGAATGTAGCCTATTTTAACGGGACTCCTAGGTTGCTTATCTTTCCGCAACTTTTCTCCTCTTTCGATGGCTCCAGGGAGCTCTTCCTCCTACATTCCTTAGGTGTCAGTGTTAGTCGTGTCTAAGAGCGGATCTCGCTCGTGAGGATGCAAGAGCTATTCCAATAACCTAAAGGAGCTGGGGAGTAGAAAAAAGAAAAACAAACAAATAACAAATAAACGAGATTAGAGAAATGTACTTGTTATCTTGTCGGGGGATGCTCAATTTATTGCTTTCGGGGTATGTCCAGCTTCGTAGGCTACCTGCTACTCTCAACACCTTTTCTGTAGTTGTTCTTTTCTCAACCTCTAAGGAACCTCCAAAGGTATCTATCTTTCAACATATCTGCGACCACTTCTCTGATGTGGCGACAGTTCCGGCATTGTGGTCATGTGTCCCGTGGTATTTACATCCTAGGTTAACATCCCTAGAATCTGGGTTCGAGCGGATAGGCATTGGAAACTTTTCCCCTTTGATGTCTCATATGGACGAAACCATCTCTGTTGGGCTTACAGTAAAATAGTGATTCGAGAGTGGAGGGACCTCACCAACAGCGTACACCACTAGTTTCATGACCTCCTTACTCTACAACCTCCTTTGGGGGAGTCCATTTCTACTCTCTTCTCCTTTCGAGATTGATTTGGGGTATGTGAACTGCCTTTCTTGCTCGTTCCCACTCTTATATCTACCGCGTATGGCTTGTACCTTCCCAGAGATAAAACTTTCGGGTCAAACCATAGCAAAAGGTTCTGGGTGATCATCTCTCCAATATACCATGGGTCTTTTGCAACCTTCAGCTTATTCCATGTCCTGGGTGCCTTGCCAATGACCCTTCAGTAGTCATCCTCAATCTAGATTCTTAACTCGTAGCAATTATGAATGTCCTCCCAATTTGTGGCCTCAAACTTGGTCAGGCTTTCCTTTAGTTTGAGCGAGGCATTTGAGCTTTTGAGGTTCAACCTTTTAAAAAAGTCCAATGCGGTTCAATCATCTGGCACCATCGGTAGTTGCAATCCTCTCCTTCTGAAATTTGGCAATGAACTCCCACTACAGGAAATCAGTCCTTTAGTGGCGACTGAAATCGCCACAATAACCCAAAAAATCTCCACTGATTACTTTTAGTGGAGACCATAGCATCATAGCAAGTACTTCCATAACTAAAAATGTTTTGTGACGACATCCTCAGGTCGCCACAAAATCACATATTTGTGGCGACTTTGCCCGCTGCAAAAATTGAACAAATACGCTACAAAAGAAGGTTCCACAAAGTAGATGTTGCATAAGTCGCCACTGAAAAATGACATTTAGTGGCGGCAGAGGTCGCCACAAAAGTATTATACATTTAGGGGCAACTCTTGTCGCCATAATAGCATGAGCTTTAGCAGCGACGGCTATTGCCGCTAATAGTGTTATATCTTTAGTGACAACTCTGGTCGCCGCTAAAGCTAACTGGTCCTGAATTAAGAAATAATTATTTTTGTGACATAGTTGTGTCGCCCTAAAAAAATATATTTTCAATAAATGCAATATCCTTCATTTTAATAAAATTTTCATGGACATTTAATTGCTTAACAATATTAAAAGCAACCAATATAATTCAATAAACAAATAATTCTCAAACTGAATAATGTAAATACTTTCATGACCAAAAAGTCAATTAAATGTATTACACAATAGTAGATTGTTCAATATCATTGTACATACGTGAAACAAAAAAAGAGAACATTGTACGCCTTCAAACTCGTCCTTTCATGACGCCATTTGTGATTGTTCTAGAACCTAGTCAATGTAATTAAGAGTAAAAAATAGGATTACTTTGACAATTCTCATAATCTAATGCTAAAATAAAAAAGGTAATCATAGTAACATTGGAGTGAAGATTTGTCAAAATGAATTTAAGAAAGAAAAGGGACAATATGACCGATGAAAGTTGTACAAAATTGTTTGATTCTAGTATTATTTGAAAACCAATAGTTTGAAACTAGTATACTAAGCTCACACATTAAAAGTTTTCAAACATATTGCCCAGGAGGATTAATGTGGAGCAACTAAAGCCCAATACGTCCCATATCGTAAGCATGAGAACTTGAAAAACCCAGTTCACTTGCTTGTATTGATCTTGAATAGAAAGTGAAAATTTTACATGATTTGATCATTGGCCTTGTCTTGCATCAAGTAAGTCCAAGCTTTTAGAATTTTAAGATCATTGTGTGAACAACTTCAGAATAGAACTTATGGACTTCAATCTCTGGCTAATATCTTAGGAATAGGTGGAAAAGATAAAAAGAAATAATACAAGTTGAAGATATGATATTTGTTCATAAGATGAAAAAGCAAAATGAATAAGTTTTGTGTGAATATTCTATTATATTAGAAAGCAATAGGTTATATACATGGCAATATAAGTTGGTTCATTTTAGGAGGAAAATACATCATTAGTGTTGGACTTGTGGAGGCCTGATTAATTAGGCCCGTTAGAAACCCTAATAACCCTAATCTATTTCTATAAATAGATAGCTTGTACTTGTAATCTATACACACTACAAGAGAGAGAGTAATAAAATTCCTCCTAGTTGCAGTTGTGGACTAGGTCGTGAGACCGAACCACGTAAATTCTTGTGTGTCGTTTGTGTTCCGTTTTTCTCTATTTTCTCGCAGTTAATTTGTGTGTGTGTGTTTATTGTTGTTATTCCGTTGTCCCAATAATTGGTATCAGAGCGAGGTTATACACACGAAAAAAATTAGCGAGAAGACCCAAAAAAAAAAAAAAATTTTTTTTGGAGAAAGGGAGAGAGCAGCAGCAGCGCAACCCAGATCAAGCAGCCGTCGCTGCTGCCAGTTGCGAACCAGTCCGACCGAAAGAAAAAAAACAGTTTTTTTTCAGATCGAGCAAGAAAAAAAAACAGAAACCAGTCGTGCAGGTCTCCGTTTAGCCGTTCAGTCGCACCGTCGCCGTCACGAGCAGCAGATCTGAACAGCCTCGAGCGCGCAGCACCGGAGAAAGAGAAACTCGCAGTCGCCGGCATGTACTGTTCACCGGCAGAAAGTTTTTCAATTGGTTTTTTTTTTTTTTGTTGTTGTTGGTCCGAGTTGCTTTGTTGGTGCGTATTGGTTTTGTCATTGAATTTCTGACGAAGTTACCAAGATCTGAGATCAGTTGTACCGGGTACCTCATCTAGTCGTTTGAGATGGCAGAAGATGGGAAGTATCGAGTTGAAAAGTTTGATGGTGCAGATTTTAGTTGGTGGAAAATGCAAATTGAGGATTTGCTGGTTCAGAAGGAGTTAGACATGGTATTGGGTGACAAGCCAGAAAAGATGTCTGATGCAGAGTGGGCAGGTTTGGATCGGAAAGCCATGGCGGTTATCCGACTCTCGTTGACCAAGAATGTTGCGTTTAACATTCTGAAGGAGAAGACAACGAAAGGTGTCATGGAAGCGCTGTCTAACATGTACGAGAAGCCATCTGCAGCAAACAAGGTCTTTCTGATTAGAGAATTGGTGAACACAAAAATGAAGGAAGGCAGTTTAGTTACCGAGCACATAAATACAATGAATTCAATCTTAGCCAGACTTACGTCAGTGGGCATTAAGTTCGATGATGAAGTTCAAGCCTTACTACTGCTATCGTCATTACCTGACAGTTGGTCCGGAACGGTTACAGCAGTTACCAGTTCAGCGGGACCCGATGGATTCACTTTTGAGAAGATTCGTGATATCATTCTAGGCGAGGATGTCAGAAGAAGGAGTTCTGGGGAATCATCGAGTGAATTGCTAAATGTCAGCAGAGGAAGGAGAAATAGCAGAGGTAGTGGGAGCAGGAACAGAAGAAAGAGTCAGTCGAAGACTCAGGATCGCTCAGATGTAACGTGTTGGACGTGCAAGGAGGTGGGGCATTTCAGGAATCAATGCCCGAATAATAAACAAGTTAACATTGCAGGAGACTATGCTCATAATGATCTCTTGATTTGTAGCGTGGAGAGCAGTGTGGATTCCTGGGTCATGGATTCTGGTGCTTCATTTCATGCTACCCACAGCAGTGAAGCATTGCAGAATCTGAAAGAAGGAGATTTTGGAAAGGTAAGACTAGCAAACAATAAAGTTCTTGATGTAACGGGCATGGGTGACATGATTCTGAAAACTTCAGTCGGTTCGTGGACTTTAAAGGATGTCCGAGTGATTCCAAGCTTGAAGAAACGGTTGATTTCTATTGGGCAGTTGGATGATGAGGGACACGATGTTAAGTTCGGAAACGGGCAGTGGAAGGTGATGAAGGGGAACTTGGTCATAGCTCGAGGAAAGAAACGGAGTTCGCTGTATATGGTCTATTTACCATCTGAGGGAGTGACTGTCCCAGATCAGAAAAGAAACAAAATCCGGTTCACAGAGTCTCGTGGGCATAAGAAGGTTCGTTTTGCAGGAGATAAACCCAGAGCCACAGGTCAGATTCAGGTTGAACGTGCTTGGAAAGGTTCAGGTAAACCAGTCAGGGGTTCTCGTGGCAGTGGGAGCATCGGCAGTCAGCCAGTTAAAACTTCAGCCAGAGTTACCAGACAGTGGGTTAAGAGAACCAGTGTTCCAGCTGTCAAAGTCTCTCCGGATGATTACCTGCTAACTATGGAGAGTGTTGTTTGTTCTCAGAGTATCCCAGGATTCGGCAGTTCGTGCAAGTGGGAGTCGGTAGGGACAGAGGACGAGTCAGGGGCAGTTTTAGCCGTGACTGATGTTGGAGCTTGGGGAAGCTTCAACGGGCCTTCAGGTTAACGGATGAAAAGGCCGCTGCAACCAGGAAGATGAGGAGGAGATTACTAGACGTACAAGTGCTCACAGTGGATGGCAGTTGAAGATTATCATGCCTCCAAGTGGGAGATTGTTGGGCTTGTGGAGGACTGATTAATTAGGCCCGTTAGAAACCCTAATAACCCTAATCTATTTCTATAAATAGATAGCTTGTACTTGTAATCTATACACACTACAAGAGAGAGAGTAATAAAATTCCTCCTAGTTGCAGTTGTGGACTAGGTCGTGAGACCGAACCACGTAAATTCTTGTGTGTCGTTTGTGTTCCGTTTTTCTCTATTTTCTCGAAGTTAATTTGTGTGTGTGTGTTTATTGTTGTTATTCCGTTGTCCCAATAATTAGGTCCATTAGAACACATGTCTAGAGGCTCAAAAAAGTTCAAGTGCATAAATACTCTCTTAGGTTTGACTGTTAATACTACTTGTTCTCTAGCCTCATTTTTCTCCCAATTTTTTGTCATCAAACTGGATCCTTTATCTTTGAAAAAGCATAATGAGAAGCAGTAGAGTCCCCATATATGATATGATATTAGTTTGAGGAATATCAAACAATTCACCGTTATCGCTACTAGTTGATGGCTTTTGTATATATCCATATTGGATAACCAAAACCTATTTGGTTCGCGACAAACTGTATATGTTCAACTAAATTACTACTTAGATTCAATGAATTATAATAAGAAAATATGTTGTCTCCACTCTCAAGTAAATAATAGAAACTATTCTCGAAAAATAAAAAATGTAATAGTGATGAATTCCTGATTTCCTGTTCCTAAAATTATTGGATAAAAGGAATGAAAGAAATTATTGCCTCCCAACATATGTAATCGTTAATGAAAGACATTATTATCTCCCATCATATATAATCGCTAGAAGTAGTTCCCCTATGCTTGTAGACAGTATTGCCTTATCATTTTTTAACCAAGCTGCATTAGCTGCATCAAACTCCATATATAAAAGATGATCTTGGAATTTCTCGGCTGAAAGTAATTATAAGGATGCATTACAAAACTAGGTACAACTTTGGGACCCATTCTCATTGTTGGAACTAATCAAATCAACACACTTCCTTGAAATGAGCAATCAGGGGAGCGGATCAGCATGCAATGAGTAAAGAAAAGCTAAAGAGCATGAAAAATGGCATCATAGATCAATATTGGATTGTTTGTCTTCTTATGTAATTTTTATCAATTCTTATCTCATGAGCTAGCTTATTGGGTTGAGTTAGTCTACAGCACATCTTGTTAACAGTCTCATGTATCAATTGTACTCCAATAGAGAGAAAGAAAAACCTTTTTTTAAAATTTTTTTTTTCATACTCACAAACAATCGAAATATATAATGTATGTGATTGTCAGTTATTTATGATCCTAACAGGTAAAACTAAAGATGGTACTGCTTATATTATAAGAATAGAATGAAGTTGCAGCAAATAGAGAGGAGAGGACGGAGATACTGGAAGCTCAGGGGAAACTGCTATCACCAAAGTAGGCAAGTTTGTTCAACGTCAACGAACAAGAAGATATGATTTCAAACAGATCAAATCAGCATATAAAAACATAGTATGCCAAAAAGCTGTAAGAATATCATGAAGGAATAAACATGGTGTAAAAATCTCATGAAGATAATAGTCCTGGCAATTATAATGGATAGTGTTTGCACCAATTACAAATACTCTACCAATAGGAGATGACACAGCAAAAAGTTTATATGCCTCATAAGGGAGATTATGGAGAAAATAAAGAAAGAAAGTCTAGTGTAAACAATATATATTAAATGGAGTAGCAGATCATCAAGAAAATGGGCAGTATGTAGAGTATTCAAGAAAACAATAGCAACATCAATGAGAAGAGAAGAATATCAGCAAAATGAGATATTATGTTGATATAAAAATGACCAATTCATTTTCAATTTCATGCCAGAATTCGACTCTCCATGCCATAGTAATGTCTTGTAAAATAACTGTTCGCTTCTCCTCGTAGATATCTATAATATAAGAATATATTCTCTGCCTTTTGAAAACTAGCAACTTAATTTGGTATTTACAAGATGTGTATAGGATAAGAAAAATATAAAGAGTTACCCTTTCTCTTCGAATATGTTGGTGGTATTTGAATTGATCTTGTAAGCCCCTTGAAGTTTAAACTTGATGGTAATTGAAGCTCTATGTCACATATTACTAGTGACAACATAGTTTGGAGTCTAAGAAGCATATTATAAGCAGAGAAAGAATCATAAAAAGTTAAATGAAATCCCATGCAAGTTCAATTTTTAATTTATTAACTTCTCAGTAAAGTCCACGGCTATATTTCACAATCATTTAAAAATACAATATGAGCTGTAGATAAAGAGTTGCTTTTATCTTTTGAAAAGGATTAGTGAAAATAACAAATTAATATCTGGACTAAACAATAATCTAATAATTCGAACTCAAATTCTAGAATGTGGGCTAAAATCTAATAAAAGACTCAGAAATCTAAAACCCTATAATTGAAACCATAGAAATTGATTTAATTCTTTGGCTCCTCAAACCATTTCTTTCGTTGGACAATGAGTTTTTCAAAAAATGCTACTAATCCTAACTGGCTATAGTTTTTAGTTCATTTTATATGCATAGTTCTAAATATATGAATTTCATTTCGAATTAATAAGAAACTAATATTGGGATTTGGGACTATTTAGATAATTCAACCTCAAATTTCAAAATGCTAGATGAAATTCAACTAATAACAAGGGAATTCCAAACCCTAACATTATCAAACCACATAATTTGATTTATGCAACAATGCAAGAGTTAAAGAGGCAAATACGGGGTTTGAGTCTGCCCAAAATATAATCGACTTTGCTGCTATTAGAGGATATCCATTTTTGCAGCTCCTGAACATAGATTTAGGTATGGGGGTGGGGAGAATAGGCTCAGGGGACGTATATGAAGAGCAAAATGGGGAGTTTGAGCCTGCCCAATTTTGGGTTTCTTTTGAGTAACAATTTTAAATTATTTCAAGTAAGAAAAATGTGGGGTTAAGTGCTATCTAGGGATGGCCATGGTATGATATTTAAAATTTTGATTTCATAATTTTAATTTTTTAAAAAATACTATACAATAATTATATCCAATTAAATCGGTATGATTTGATATTTTAAAGTTTAATTTTGGTATGATAAATTGATAATCATAGTTTGTTCGATTTCGACTAACATATACTCATACACACTAACTCCTTACATATGTAAATATCTTTAAAAAATATATAAATAATTTTCTTCGTAAATCTATTACTCAATATATGTATATATATAGTTCAATTAAGATAGAGTAATCCTATTACTCAAAAAAAAAAATATTTTTTAATTAAGATAGAATAATCATGTTTCGACATCTAAACAACTAATTTTATACTAATACTATTTTATATATTTTCTAATAGTAGTATAATAATAATATATATGAATTTTTTTATATTATCTAAATTATAATTAATTTATATTCCTTTATAATAAAATTCGAGAGAATAAATGTCCTGACGAATGTATTATATTTTTTTCTTCGAGAGAATAATTCATAATTGTTTTTTAGTACACCATAAATCAAAATCATAGGAACCATACATTGTGAATAAAGTTTATTTAGATAAATTCATATTTATTATTTGAATTTTAACTAATTAGAACATTTTCTTGTAGTCTTCGGATAGGTGCAATGACTAAAAAGTCGCCACAAAAGCTGCTCTTTTGTAGCGACCAAGTGGTGGCAAAAACCGTGTCTCATTGGACATAAAAAATGAGTACACATTTGCAGTGACATATGTGTAGACACCACTAAAACAATGATTTTTTTGTAGCGATTAATTTAAGTCGCCACAAATACCTCACTTTTGCGGCACTTCAACGTCTGCCAGTAAAAGTATCATGTTTTGTCGCGACATAGTCTAGTCGTCACAGAAACCATTACTTTTGTGGCGACTGCATGGTCGCCACAAATAATCGCCACAAAACACCTTATTTCTTGTAGTGTCCCAGATAAGCTCCATATTCTCTTGTTCTATTTTGAAAACATCTCTCCTCCGGGGCTGCAACTTCTTTACTCCAGCATGGGTCCTAATGAAATTATCTGCCAACATGTAACCAAATCGATTGAAACTTTGGGTAAAAGAGAATATCAGACCAAAGCTCCTACAGACAAGGTTTCTCCGAACTTCTTCACCATTATGGACTGAGCCTCCTCATTTGTCTGGTCATCGCCATTTACGATTACTGCGAAGAAAAATAAATGTTCCTGAGGATCTTAATTCCCATCATACTTAGGAATGTTAGGCATTTTAAACCTCTTTGAGATGGGCTTAGTTACAACACCAGCCATATAGGGCACCTTCACATAACTCTTAAAGTTTGGCCCCTTTATGACAAGCAGTTCCCTTGACGTACGATTCATGCGAGACTACGACTCTGCATACTAAGATTTTATTTTCTTTCTCAACAGCTCCATCATTGCTACGATCTCATTCATAGGGGTTTTGAACTCGTTCTCAGTCTCTGCAAATGCATGTCACGACCCGAGTTTGCACCCAGGACGTAACATGGTAATTAAGATCACAAGTGACTCCAAGCAAAGCCATGGCATAACATAATTCTATAATGACTGAACTACTGAAAAATAATCTTAAGCAAAAACTAATTGCAAACAAATGACCAAATACTGAATAAATGAAGAATATCTGATAAATTACTGGCATTTGGTCAAGCATTGAACCTCGAACTTAAACTAACATATTTTGTCTGAAAGCTTCTAAAAGAAACTGGTAAGTTACTAGGACAAACCCCCAGCTAACTCTAATGTTTGAAAAACTAAAATGACAATAACTGAAGTAAAGACTTTGGTCCTTGGAAGATGAGGACTCACCATTGTCAACAACTGGAAATCGCGGAGAAACTAGCTGCGATGTTGAGGCTGGGTACCTGGTCCTATATCATAAAACGATATATAACATAGAAATATACGGTCAGTATTTTGAATGTACTGAGTACATGAGATACGCAAATGGAATACAAATAGAGTATATTGATAGTCTGAAAAAGCTGTGCTAAAATGCATAACTGAACTAAAGTACCACGACCCTTACTACAATACATAAATATTGATATGAAGTATTAGTGTGTCGATACATAATAAGGCACAGTAAAAATTGATTTAAGAGGTACATGTACAAAAAATGGAGTCTATAACTGTGACAAAGACTGTAACTATACTGAGTGATGAGGGAGTCTATTAACTGGCATATAACTATGGGAGCTAACCATAGAGTTCGATGTATACACCCCATCGATAGGTCACAATACACCTTCTCAGGATACAAAGGCATGGCTAATGTGATCACTAAAACTAATGCTCATTCGGGCTAATAACCTACGGTGGCACGTAGTTCTGGATCCTGGGTGCGCTGAACCCTAGATCAACTCGGTGCTAAGAACTACTCCAAATAAATAAGTCTACTGATAATTTATAGATAACTCGAAAACTAGTGTTCTTAAAGCTAAGTTAGAACTTTATCTGATAGTATTCTAAGAGCCTAAAGAACCTAAAAATACTGATTTTTCTGTCAATATATGTATACTGAAATCATGATAGAATCACAAAGGCTGAAATATGAATTCATGCTTACTCAAAGCCATATAGAAGAAAAATATATGTTTGTATAATTAAACTTGAATTATGTGGAAATCTTTTATAAAAATATCTAAAATTTTAAAATCATGTATATCACATACTAGAAATCACAAGAGACTTAAGAATATTGAAGTAATAAGAGAATCCATAACTGAACAAAAAAACCCTAAGACATGATCTCTAGGGAACTTGACCGAAAGCTAGGGTTCGTTGGATATTTCGGGCACAAGGACGAAAGGATACCCTTGTTGAAATTCCACATACCTGTAGAAGAATTCTCTGAGGAAGCTCTTGGAAATCTAAAGAAGTAGAACCCTAACTCTTGCCGTGAAAAGCCTTGTCTGAGTTTTTACGTACTGGTCTAGAGTGCTAAGTAAGAAATGAGGGACAAGGATCGACTAGCCTCCTTAATCCCTTGATAATATACCCCTAATAAGACGTAGTTTAGGATATAAAATAATGGGAAGTTACAAAAATGCCCCTAGAAAAGTTCTAAAAAACTACCCATACTGACTCAATGGTTTAGTATGGGCATGACTCGTTGGGACTAGTCGTAGGTTCTAGGTTTAAAAGATTCAGTTTATGGACTTGATCAATGGATGGACAAAATGACTTGTTAGATGAAACAATGGGTCGTTAAATCCAGTCGTGGTCATTGGAAGGGTTTTGAGCAAAGTCTGGATATCCCCCAACGGATAGATAGAACGACTTGTTATATGAAATAACAAGTTGTTGTTTCCTTCCATTGTCACTGGGGTGACTTTAGCATTTTATGGATTTCATTCAACGGCTTCATAGGATGAGTCGTTATATCAAACAATGACTCATCGTCTGGTTCATTGTTTGAGAGAGGATTTTTGATAGGTTTTTGGGTATTGCAAGAATGGGCTGAATAATAATTCATTACTTCTAACATCACTCGTTGGTTTGGGGAATGAAAACTACAGAGGTTGACAACGATTTAGGTAACAAGTCATTGTTACTGACAATGACTCATTAGTTGAGTCGTTCTGAGGTAAACATTTTCTAGTTTCTTTCTGGCTTTTCATTCCAAGTCTTGGGTTTTCTCTAAAGAACTTTTGGGATGTTACAATATCTCCACATTGGGAACTGAAGCTAAGTAAGCGAAAAAACTAGGGAAAGAGCTAAAATCCCAAACTGAAGACGATAAACTAACTATTGAATGAGTGACTCACTCTGAGCTGAGATTGACATTCTAATTGAATTCATGCAACTAGGGTGCACACTAAGAACATCAATAGAGTTGATGAGAATGGAACTAAATAGAGTATTGAGGAGGAATTCAGTACCTAATGCTGAAGCTGAGCTAGAAAGGAATAGGTGAGGGTATTTAGCCATCATATCTGCTTATGCTTCCCTTATTTCTCCCTTAACTAGCTTTTCCTCCATAAAACTTTTATGAAGCGACTTCCTTATTTATCATATTATGAACCTAATGATCTAGGATCTAAACTAGAACCTCTTCGTAAGAGAGACTGTCCTTTACACCAATGCTTTCTAAAGGCACTACTTAGGTCGGATCACCGATGCATTTCTTGAACAATGACACATGGAAGACTGGGTGCACCGATGCTAACTCTGCAAACAAATCCAGTCATAAACCGTATTGCCAATGCGCCTCAGAATTATGTGAGGGCCAATATATCTAGGATTAAGTTTTCGTTTCTTCCCAAATTTCATCTCCCCTTTCACAGGTGAAATTTTCAAATATACCTAATCATCCACAGTAAAGTCAAACTCCCTTCTCCTTATGTCTGCATATAATTTCTATTCATTTTGAGCTATTTTTAGCTGTTCCCCGATAAGATGAACCTTGTGGATGGCCTCATACACCAAATCAGATCCTATTAAGGTAGCTTCACTAACCTCAAACCACCCTATAGGATATCTACACCTCCTACCATATAATTCCTCAAAAGGGGCCATCTGAATATTGATGTGTAGCTGTTGTTGTATGCAAACTTGATGACAGGTAGATGATCATCCACACTACCCTTGAAATTGATCATGAAAACCCTTAACATATCCTCCAGAGTCTGAATAGTCCGCTTAGTCTAGCCATCTGTCTGTGGGTGAAAAGCTATGCTGAGCTTGACTTGAGTACCAAGTCCTTTCTGAAATGACTTCCAGAAGTGCGAGGTGAACTGAGTACCCCTATTTGAAATGATGGAAAAGGGAACTCCATGCAATATGACTAATTCCCAGATGTATAGTCTAGCATAATCCTCTACTGAATCTATGGTCTTAATTGGTAGGAAATATGCTGACTTAGTCATCCGGTCTACAACCACCCAAATTGAGTCATGCTATCGGTGTGTACGAGGTAGACCTGAAATGAAATCCATGTTCACTTCTTCCCACTTCCAAGTAGGAATGCTAATATCCTGAGCCAGACCCCCAAGTCTCTAATGTTCAACCTTGATCTGTTGGCAATTTGGTCGCTTAGCCACAAATTTTACAATGTCCTTCTTCATGCCATTCCACTAGTAGACTTCCAAAAAATCACCGTACATCTTGGGGGCACCATGGGTGGATAAAGTACCTGGTGCTGTGAGCCTCTGTTATCCGTTGCCTCAAAACATATACATCGGGAATGCACAACTGATGTCACCCAAGGGCACGTGTTGTCAACTAATATAGGATTTTGAAGTCCAAATATCATACCAAAGGGACTTGTCAATTTAATCATTATAAGGTTGTCACTTTAGTTTCACTAATCTATAGAACTATAAAAATAAAGATTGTTTTTCAAAATTAAACTAGTAAAACTTCTATAAAATTAATTAAAATAATTGGAAGCTTGATTGTATTTCAGAAAGACTAGGGCACTGAAACTTTGGTTGGTTTAAAGTTGAGTTTTCAAGACATAATTAAACTGGCACGATTCTTCCCATGGTTGTTAGTTACAAGTTACTAGCCCATTTCTTACCACTATCCCTAGCATCCAAGAACTATTTCATGAACCCTAACGCCTGTATCCCTATGGTCGCAGGAGAGCAATGGAACGACAGTTATGCCTACTTGTATTTCAGCTAAACAGGGTTGAATGGTATATCCCTAACCTCAACTTCTATCCTATCACCAACGGGTTCAAGGATCTTTCAGTTCTTGTTCTGTATTTATTTTTAACCCTTTCGATTCCCTTTCCCAAGTTCAATCGAAAGCCAATAGATTATTTAAAAGGTGATCAATCTTATAAATGATAAATTAATACAAATAAATACAAAAAACCATAATTAAAGAATAAAACCAGATTTAATTGTCTTTCAAACAATCAATCATTCTCCTTGGTCACAAACCTTATTCACAACCCTAGAATATAAGTTTAGCCACTCATAGACAAGCGAAAAAAATATATTTAGTCATCATCATATGAAAATACGATGTAAAGAAGAGAAAATCTAGTTGTAGAACTGTGTCTTCCTTCCAAACAGCTTACACTCTTTCATAAACGAACAACGAAATGTGAAAAATGATTAAAGACTGCTCCCAGATGTAAAAAGCTCCTTAAAATGACCTAAGGCCTCTATATTAGATGAGCCTTCACATGACGCTTCTACCCTTCAAAACTTGGCTTTAAAATTAGCATTTTTGGCCCCAGAATGACCCTGGCACGTTGCCCCATGTATCTCGCTATTGACTTGGTTAAATTTTTCAGCAATTTTAGCTCTAGACAATGCCTGATGCATTGCCCCTATCTCGCTAAGGTGTTCGTCAAATTTCTCTATGTCTAGACACCTCTGGTGCGAGGCCACTCATCTCGCCAAGTTTGTGAAGTGCAATTTTCTAAAGTTTAAAGCGCGCCAGCCATAGCCCCAACTTGAAGTTTTTGCTTTTTGAAGTTTGGGACTTGGTGTGGGGCGCTGTCCATAGCGCCAGACCCTTCAGCTCCTCAAATCTTCATTCCTTGCATTATTTTGAGCCCATTTTGCTTAGTTTCCTACTCAAATCAACTCAAATCGTTTGTTAGAGCATAAAACATACATACATGAATTTAAGCATTAATTAAGTATTATGAACTTAAAATGATCAAATATGGGTAGAAACATGGAAAATGGGCATAAAGATATGCCCAAAATCACCACCTCACACTTAAACCATTGTTCATCCTCGAACAATCCTTAAAACACACTCAAACTCATGCTTCACCATCACACTTGACACCTCTATCAACTCATACTCAATCGACTAGCATTGATCATTCATAAAGTGGTTTATCATTATACAACAATTCTCACAAAAGCACATAGAAAGATTTCACAATCAAGAACACAAAACCTCTATAAATGACTCATCTTTTCAACATAAAGGGCCAACGTGATTAAGTGTGACACGTGCAATAAGTAGTATACCGAATTAAACCTCTTGTGCTCCTTACTTTTAGTGAAGTTCCTCTCTCAAATTCATCAATGTAAAGACATGGAACATAATAAGTAAGGCACACTCACATTCACAAATGATGTAATGCACATATGTAATCATACCATAGGCTAACCCTTCATATATGTTAAGACTACCTAATTTCTTCAAGAGATTAAGATCACAAGGACTTTTCTTAGTTGTAGTGTGGGCTAAGGGGTGGATAGGATTGATATTTCATTCATATTGACTACCACCCTAAGTACTTTTAAGACATATTTTACTTTTCTTGTCCACCACCTTTTTCTTGTTTGTTAATTTTTCACCTAACTCACCCTTTTTCTTTTCTTTTCATGCCCCATTTTTTACTACTTGACTGCTAGTTTTCTAGTCGTAGAATCACTAAGAATTTTTCAATTAAAGATCTCTTTTTCAATTGCTTAGCAGCAAGTAAACAACACAAGTTTTACGGGCACCCCTTCTTCTCACTTTTCTTTTCTTACCACAACTTTTTCTTTTTTCCTTAACATTATACTTTGATGGACCTTTCCTTTCAAGTCTCAAAATGCCTAAGACTACTTTGGATCAATAAATCTGAGGTCTCATAAAAGAGGGATAAAGCTACTATTGAGGCTAAGAAAGAATAAGGCTTAGGCTCAAAGGGGGTAACTAGGGAGAATGACTAGGAAGGTAAAACAACTATAGGAAAAATAATGGTTTCTTCAAAGAAATGCTTTGATCATCTCTCAACTCCCTACCAACTAGTTATCTTACATACACTAAGGCAAGATCTAGATGGTACAATATATACATACAAAGCAATTCAGCTCACCTCTCATGGCAATAAGAATCTAATCAGTTTCTATAGCTACACATTCACACAGTCATATTGAATGACAAGTTTATATATTATTAAGCCGTAAGGATATGTTGAGTCAAATTAAAAAGATATGTGTCTTTTCATGGATCCTCACTCATGAAATCTAGCTAACCACTCTATTTACTCCAACATAGCAGCGCAGAATATCAACAAGCATACAAGCAGATGACCTACGACTCAATCCTAAAAAAATAAAAAAAAATATGATGAAACTTACCTTAAGACGGTCACCATCCATCTATTATAGGAAAACGTCATTACTCTATGACGACAATGACTCAAAAAAAACAAAAAAATAGACTCCAAAATAAAGCAACCATAAATAACATAGTCAAGACGAACAACAAGTTAAATTATCCCATGCATGCAAGTCAACATCATCATACTAGCTATTACAAGCCATGACCTATGACTCATCAAGCTACTACTACGAGGAATGACATAATAATGCTACAACCTACTACAAACATTACAATCAAAGAACAACAGGAATCTATATTTCCTCCACCCACACTTAAAAAGGTGCACTTTCCTCAGTGCACACACAATCATATCATAAAGGGAGAGAAAAAGAACTTCCTGGGCCGCTAAGCATCATGCTCGGATTTCACTCCTCATCCTCATCATCATCTTCACCACCAACCTACATGGCGCCCGTAACAACATCATTATCCTAATCCATTTCTAAGTCATCAACACCATCAGTAAGGATTGTGGCCTTATCATCATCAAGCAGCTCTACAAAAGCTAGGACCACTTGGCACATCAACATAGCACTCTCCGTGAGCGCGTACCGTGCCTCTAAAGCTGTCATCTCCTATGTAGTGGCGGGTCGACCTCCTAGCTTCAGCTGTAATTCCATCATCCAAAATATATGATCCTGCCAACTCTCATCTCGGGCTTGCCGATAAGCTATAAGAAGAAGAGGGCCTATGGAAGGGACAGTCTCCTTCACCTTTCTGATGTCTATCATCTTTCCATCCAGGTATCTTGCCAAAAGTAAGACAAGGTCTGCATCCTCCTCCTCAATTCCTGCCTCCCTCAAGAACATACTCAAGACACTACCGAGACAATATTTCCATCTGCAATTATCTCATGATCTTCTCATATTGTCATGAATCGCAACACCAAAGTTGATCGGTATTCCCTTCATCAACATGTATACCAAGACAATCCGCTCGCGAGTCACTTCTGTCATATGTGTCCCAGGGAGAGAGACAGCACACACTAACTTCACCCACACCTTTGCCTCTATATTAAAATAAGCAAACGCCAAAGTGGAATGAGTGCCATTATGATCCCTTGCCTAGGGGGTAGATGAGTGATCACCACATAAAGTGTGACATATTTCTCTATATGGAGGTTTCTCCAGCAAGATGAAATACTCCGAAGGGTCTACTACAGGTGTCTCTAGGAAGGAATTGAACCTTTTAGCTGTGAATTGCACCACCTAAGCTCTGATCTTTACCTTAGTGCTTTCTCCGAATGAGGTATCCCAATTTTCATAAAACTCCCTCACCAATGTGAGGCTGCACCTCTCTGGCTCATTGAAGATGTAACCTAGTCCCAACTCACGTATTTTTTCCCGAATGTCCAGGGACTCAAGTTCCATGTGGCCCTCATTTATCCAGTTCTCAGGTGCATACTTGGCTTCTTTTTAAGTGTTGTACCAAGTAAGCCCATTAGGCTCTACTACTTTTGCTCCAAACCTCATTGAGGGGTTAGCTTTAGAAGCCAAAGAACTAGCACCCGTTTTGCCTTTTCTAGCTCTCTTGACACTCGGATCCATAACAACCACCTCCTTTCATTTTGATGTCATGGTACCTAATAAGCAAAAATCAAGAACTTCACAAAATTATCTTATGAACCAAATGGCTAACTAATTAAGTGTTGAAGGTGCAAAATCTACCCAACACTTAATTTGCTAGCATGCTTGTGAGAATTTGTCAAATGGAGCACTCAGGATTTCCTCCATCATCATCCAATATCAACAATGCAATTTAATTTCACTAACGCAATACTACACCAAGTTCATGGATTTTTTCTCTCTTTTAAACTCTCTTTTAGCTTTTAGCTTTTGAAGAATGCTTCGCTTAGGCCGTCCCTCTCACTTTTCTCCTCCAATATATTACTCAAGTAATTCATGTAATGAAGTATCACTATTCAATTCAATCAACAAGAAATAATCAATTACTACCATTCATTATTAGTTAATCAAGAATTTCAACAACTCAAGCATTTATCACATTCAAGAATTCAATACCCATGTACTTTCTCTCTCTAAAATTAATACATCTACCCACCAACATTCATGACTTCAATTCACCAACCCCCATCATCCCCAAAAATTCCAATCACCATATTCAACTAAGAATCAAACTACTCAACAAAGATAACATACTATCATGTAAGAATTAAATACTTTAAGCTTATCAAACCCTAAACATGAAATTCAAGATTTTCACCAACAATGGTGATTTGAGTTCTTAATCATGGGGGAGAAGGGTGTGGAAGCATGCTTTCATCATTAATCAAACAAGAGAGAAGAAATATAATTATTTAAGATGATGATGAGAGCTTCACCAAAGCTTTGGAGAAGACAACAAAGGAGGGGAAAGGGGAGGTACGACTTAAGGGAGAGAAAGATAGGAATTTCTTTTGCTTTTTGTTTTTCAACTTTTTAAGGGAAAAGGATGAATGAGATTTAAATAAATAAGTGGGCATGGACTTTTGTGTAGTTTTAAGATCTTTTGAGTCAACATTGACTCAAATTGACCAAATTTTCATCCATCAAGCCCCTGGCGCACCACCCATAGCCTCACATGACAAAATTTTCTTCTTCTAGGAGTTAACTCTCGGGGTCCCATGCCAGGTATCTCACTCCAAACTTACTCTTTTTAGCTCAATGTCCCAACTTGTTCTTGTTCTTATGCCCTGTTTGTCTCTACCAAAAAAAGAAAAATATAAAAAATGTTGAAAGGATGGGTTTCCTCCCATCAAGCACCTTTGTTATAGTTGTGGTACGACATTCATGGGTTTCCTCCCTTGCAGCAGCTGATTTAAAGTCGCGACACGAATATGGTCCCTGTCACTCCTTCATCCGAGTGGACTTGTGACTAGACCAAGGATGTACTAAAATTTCATCCAGCACCTGCTACTCCACTAATTGATTACAACCTCCAGGTTCACCTGCCGGCTTCACTATGAAATCCTCATAGGGAGGTGGCATTCGTGTTGCTTTGAACACTTCAAGTACTGCCTCCTAACCATCTACTCTCAAAGACATCTTGCCCAACTAAACATATATGATAGCATCAGTGGTGGCTAAAAATTCTCTCCCCAAAATGAGGGGAACTGCGGCATCTGCCTCAGAGTTCAGGATTATGAAGTCCACCAACAGGATGAACGGTCGTACCTTAATTAAGACATCTTCAATGATTCCTTCAGGATAGGCTAAAGACCAGTCTTCCAACTACAACATTACTGTGGTAGGGTATGGTTCACCTAATCTCAGAGTTCTGAATACTGATGCAAACATCAAATTGAAGCTCGCACCCAAATCATATAAGGCCAAACCAACTTCCTTGCTCCTAATAGTGAAAGGGATGGTGAAGCTCCAGGGATCCTTTAACTTTTTAAGAATTTTGTTCTTGATTCAGGAACTGCACTCTTCCATAAGAGCCACGGTTTCAAACTTTGTATGCCTCCTCTTATTGGCCATGATATCCATGAGTTATCTGACATACTTCGGTACTTCCTGCAAAAGATCCACCAACAGAATATTCGCATGAACCTGCTTTAATAACTCAAGAAACTTACTACAAGTTGTGTGCTCTGTCTTCTTATACAACCTTTGAGGGAATGGAGGAGGTGGTCTAGCTGCAACAATTTTATGTTGTAGGTTGCTAGACTACCCCATTCAGTCTTAGAACTTATGGCCCGTTCCTCAGCAACTTTTTCTTTTTTGGGGATAGCGTCACCCAGCTCCTTACTCTTGCGTAAAAAGATTGCGTTCACATTTTCCTTGGGATTTTTCTCAATGTTACACAGGAGTGCCCCCCGTGGTATGTTGTTCTTCTATAAGGCCAGTTGGCCCATTTTCCTTTCAAGCTCATGGATGGACTTTTGTATTTCATTTAGCACTTGTGTCTGCTGCACCATCCATTGCTTCATTGTCTCCTCAAGAGAACTTCTCTACCGTTGGCCCTGTGTCCTATGATAAGTGTTCTGGGGCATTTGGAAGTTTTGATTCCCTCCCCATGAGGGATTTGCTCTATTTCGGTACCCCTGATTATAGCCATTACCTACAAAACCTCCACCACGACCTTGTTGTCCCACAAAATATATAGACTTAGGATTAGGAGGACAACCTGAATAGGCATGGCTTTCTCCACACGCCTTACATGATAGTGGTGGTATTTGTACCAACTGTACCTCTTACTCTTGGCCTCCTACTGGTGTGGTCACCAAATTGCTGATCGCATTCACCAACTTGCTAACGTCTGTTCGGGTGTTTTGCTATATGGGTTAAAACCGACACGCAAGTGCACGTGGTCAAACAAGTAATAAAGTGGCTAAGTAAGCCAAGTATCGATCCAAGGAGACTCTGGATAAGTAAAATTGCCTAAGTACACTATATTCTTATCTTACTTCTAATTATGCTAACACAACGTAACCAACAGTTAAATAAGATTTTGTTTAGGAAATATATATACTAAAACTATTAACAATTATTTACTGTGAATTGAAACTATGGATATGAGCATGCCAAGGTTAAGAACAAATAATGAATTTGACGATAATCAAAATTTGGTTAATCTTCTCTTCATGTTGCTAGCCAAGAACATTAGCCTAGAAATTAAAACTCTCGTATTTAATTTCACTTTAGAATCATAAACCATTCATCTACATTTCTGTGATCAAATGCAATTTATGACCTAGCACTACAATTCCGGTTCCTAAATTGACTAATGCGGCTTTCAAGTATATTTCTATCAAGAAAGCACATCAAAACCCCATTTTCCCAAATCAAGTTAAGAACAATACCCTATTAATTCACAACTTTCCAATTTCGTGCTCTCTCGAGTGAAATTGGACTTTTTAGATGTACATTAGTGTCGGCCACACACTAATGCAGTAGAAACAAGAATTAATAGAACAACATAGAAGAAGAAGAAGAAAACCATATAATTAACAATCAAAACTCATCACCATTATTCAAAACCTCAGCAAGGAAGAGAATTAGCCACTCATTTGTGGATTAATCATCCTAAAACAAGTGTAAATCATACATACAATTGATTGAAAGAAGAAAGGAAGAGAAGAAATCCCTTAGCTTTTTCGTCCCTCAACTGCTTCTAACCCACGTCCTTGCTCCACCAAGTCTGAATTAATTAAAAATAAGCTAAGTGTTCTATTTATACTAGTGGGAATTTTTCCCGGAATAACAAGCAACGTGTCACGGAGGTCAACGCGGAGCACTGCCTCCGTGACACGGCGTGGATGCGGACCCTTACTGGAATTCCAGGGTCCGGGATTATAGCCTCAACGTGGCACGGAGGCCAACGCGGAGGCCTATCTCCGTGCCACGGAGCTGTCGCGAGGCCTCACTGGAATTTGCCAATTAATTTCCCTTCCAGGCAGTGTGCCTCCGCGATGGTAGCGTGGCACGGCTCCATCGCGGAGCCCCTTTACTTTGCGCATTCCAATGTCTTTTCCATGCTCGCATCCAAGTCCAACTCCGATATGCTTCCAACATGCATTTTAGCTCCTAAAAATCATATTTTCCTGCAAAACAAATGCTAATCATGTTGGTTAGTATAAATTCACATTTTATTACCAATTACATGAGAATGTATACATATTGCACACAAACAAGGCAAAAATAATACGTTTGAGTATCACTTGGGCATATAAATCTGCCCAAGATCACTTACCCCACACTTAAATCCTTGTTCGTCCTCGAACAACACATACATAACTCATGCAAATTACATCCCAACCTTTGTCACTATGGTGCGACAATTTACACTACGGTCATACCGATTATTCAATTTTTTGCAAATCATCAAGAAAACATGCATGGTCTTACAATGCAATGACCTTTCATACATCAAGACTTCCTAGACTTTAAGAATCGACTCTCGACATCGGCAAACTCATGCAAATCAGCTAATCAAGATATCCGACACGAAAATCAATCTTTCATCAAGCATGTGCCCTCACAACTCAAGAGAAGCTTCCCCTTTTATGTTCATGCAACATGCAAACATTCAAGTAGGGGCATGTAAAAATTAATTTCACTCTCTCTCCCAAAAGAATTCACATGCATCATGTCATGACCCATAGGCTTCCCCTTAGTGTATTACTCCACTAATATAAGGAGATGCAATGTAAGATCAAGTAGGACTTTAATGGGTTGTAATGGAAGCTATGGAACTAGTATATATTGGATTAGCCAATAATAGTCACTAGCATCCTTAAGCGCCTTTTCAACACATTCCCATCGACTCATGGATATTGTTCTTCTTTTTCTCTTTTTCATCATCCCATTCATGCTTGTTTACTTTTGTATGGCCCATTTCCTCAAACACACTTGACACAACAACAAAGGGTTTTCATGCACCTTTATTATCATTTCATTATACCAAGTGCCTCTTCAACCTCTTCTTTTCTTTCTTCACTCTGCTTTTCTTTTCTTTCCACTCTTCTCACTCTTTGACACTTCGGGAAAATTTTTCTTTTCTTCTTAAGCGCTTAAGAGTTTTGTATAGACTTTACGGCTAATGAAAAGAAGGAATAAAGCTTAGTTTATACAATTTTGGACAAAAGAAAGAAAGAAACGGCTAAAGGCTCAACAGGCTGACTAGGGTATACAATCACATAAAAAGGTAGCGTATGACAAGAAAAAAATAGAAACTCTCGGTTAAAACAAAGAAATGCCTACATCCTTTCCAACACTACACCCCCTTCATTTCGTTTTGTACACACACCAGGCAAGTTCTAGACACTTCACAATAGGATGGAATAACAATACCTCACTTCACACACTTCATGCACATGCTCGATTCAAGATGCATTCACAGACTCTTTAATTAGCCAATTACATGAATTCAAAATTAAGCCTCAATCACACCGAATCAAATTCTACAGCCTAGGTAACTCAACATATTTACAAAATTGCATGCTTTCAAATGAATCACTTTTACATTTTGAACATCAGTTACAACACGCAACGAAATTTTGCAACCATACAGCAACTACAGGTTCATTGATGCAATCCACCAAAGAAAAACTGAAAATAAATTAAAATCCTACTCCTACCGACTACAGTTCCCTTAAGACGGTCGTCATCCATCCATCATAGGGAACGGTCACTAACTATGACATCGGTTCAATGGGACTATTCTCGGTAAAAGAACCGAAAACAAACTCCGAGAAACCCAAAAATAAAAATCGAAAACTTTTTGCAAAACATCGATCATGTCGATGGAAAACTATTTACAAAATATTTTGATAAGTGCAAAATATTTTCGCAAAAATTTTGAAAAATATCGATCATTTCGATATACAGAAATATTTACAAAATATTTACCTTGGCAACCATAACTTTTCACAACACACATCATTAACCACAAAAAAAAAATATATACATATACAACACAAATCAGTTCACAACAGGGAAACATAAACATACATACAAACCAAGGAAAAAGCATACAGCAGATTAGCCCAGCCCCAGCACCTAACTACTTCCCACCCCACACTTAAATCGAACACTGTCCCCAGTGTTCACAAAAATTAAGATCACAAAATTTCGGGTGGTGGAACTCCCTGCTCAGTCAAAATATTCGACTTCTTCATCCGGTGCTGCTGCCTCGTTGCCCATGTCTGAGTCAGCTCCATCGTCGTCATCGGACTCCACATCGGAGTCCTCCCGACGTGTCTCCTCGTCAGTGGGGACATCGTCATCAGTAGGCTCAACGAAGGCTGGTCCCACTCGGCATAAGGCTCTGGCGTTCTCGCCAAATGGGTAATCCAGCTCCAACTGCCATAACTCTTCCTCGGTGGCTGGTCTCCCACCAATCCGTAGCTGAAGCATCTGCATGCCAAACATACGTGCCATGTACTGATCGTCATGAGCATGTCGCTCGCCCAAAGTCAGCACTGGCCCGTGTGTGGTGTCGGGGGCCTTAGTTTTTGTCACATCGAGGGCCCTCCGCTCCAACTGCGGGATGTAATCCAAAGCCTCTTCCTCGACATCGAGGCCTCGGAGGAAGGTGGTGATGAGTCCGCCGAACCCGTATCTGTGGCCCTGGTGTAGTCTGGCTCTCTTCATGGCGGATATAATGACCGCCCCAACATTAATCTCTAGCCCTTTCATAAGGGCATACACCAAGCAGACACGGTCCCGAGTCACATCCGTCATGTGAACTCCCGGCATCAAGCAAGAACATACAATTTTCAGCCATATTCTGGCCTCCCTGTTCATCTGTGAATAAGGCAGAGTCTGGTGGTAACCCCTCTCCTTATGTCTACTCCATCGGGCTGTGGATCGAGCCCCACACAACGTACGTCTGATGTCGGCGTACGGTGGGGTGATGTTTAGCTAGCGGAGAACATGAGCGTCTGTGTCCTGCGCTCCAACAATGGCATTAAATTGCTGGGGTTCCAGAGTGACAATCTGCCCTCTGATTTTTATTGTGTGGCTTCTGATGGTCGGGTTCCAATTTGCGTAGAACTCCCGGACCAAATGTAGGTTGCACTCTTTGGGCTCCTGAAATATAAAGCTGAGCCCAGCTGCTTCAATCCTTTGCACAATACGGGGGAACTCCTGTGCTAGTGGTTCCCGTGCAATATGTTCCTCCGGGTAGTACTTGCTTCCCTTATGCTTAGCATACCACTTTTTCCCTTCCTCGGTTACCCACCTTGTTCCGTATTGGCGGCGTTGGCCACGCGGAACAGCTGGTGCAGCTGGGACTGCGGTGCCCATTCTCATTCTTTTCCTCCCGGTGCCAGAAGTAGAAGCACCTTTGCCCTTATCCTGCCTACTCGCCATTGTACCTGTCAATATACATAATCAAGCACAACGTTAAGCTAAATACATGTTAACTTCGGCTAAGGTCGGGTTACACAATGTTTACCCCACACTTAGTCCTTAGCTACTTTTACAAAACTACGGCAAGGATAACTCTATGTACACCAAAAACAACAACTATATAATTTATGCTAAGTGCGTTCACAAAAATTTCGACAGCATAACGCTTAGCGTACTACTCAGACTTCATACAGCTAATCCCAATCCTACTATCGCTAACAATTCAACCATCACACTAAGCAACAAAAACAACAAATAAAAACAATGACAAAAGTTCTATATATACATAGAAATCCAAATAATCAAACCAATTTGCACAATTTCCACATTTTCCCCAAAAATTCGAGAATTCGTCGTCTTTTACATTCAAACAATATTTACACCGACTAATCTCAATTCCCAACCACACCCCGGCATCTAATTCACCGAATTATCAAATTACCCAAGTCAATTTCAACAACCTAAGCCCTAGAATTCAATTTTACAATCAATTTCGAATTATTCACGTAGTCGACAAGTTCAAACGCTAATAACAACATTCCGAACATTCATCAATCACAAATAATTCAATTTCATGCTCAATTGCTACTTAGGATGATATATCTCACCTCACCTGCCCAAATTCGACTAAAATCACCAAAACTTAGAGAGAAACGAGGAAAACATACCTTTACGTTGAAGAACCGAAGAAACTTGATGATTTCTTTGCTTAGTGGCGTGGCACGTTGATTGGGGAGGGGGGTTTGGGTGTTTGGTCACAGAGAGGACAGAAATGGGGAGAAAGGGCAAGAAAATCGGGGTTAATTTAAAGAAAAATACGCGGGTCACCCGGCAACCCGGTGTGACCCGGCACCAAATATAAGGCAACGTGTCACGGAGGGTAACGCGTTGGCTTACTGGAAATTTTAAAAAATCCGTATTTAACCTTCAACGTGTCACGGAGGGTAACACGGAGCCCTTCCTCCGTGACACGGAGCCAACGCCCCAGTGCACTGTCTCTCCATTTTAATTATGTTTTTCATACCTTGCCTTATTCTTCCCGATTCCATGCATAATTGTCTCTGTTTGACCTGAAAAATCACCTCACTAAACAAAATTGGTTAGATTAATAGATTTCCCTAACTAAAATGAAAAATATTAACTAAAACAAAAATATATCCCAAATCAAGAAAAGAAAAATAAAAATAAAAATTATTTACACTAAAAAAAAAGAAAGAAAATATTTTTCACGGGTTGCCTCCCGTGCAGCGCCTGGTTTACCGTCGCGGCTCGACGCACCAAGTTTCACCACTTTTTCCTCCCCCTTGAGGATATGAATCTCACCCCTAATTTCTTTTCTAATTTTCTCTTATGCTCCAGGGGTGGTGGTGAAAAATTGTAAGGACCAAGCAGTAGATGTTTTCTTTTGAACTTATTGGCCCTTGAGTAAGTGAAGTCATTTCGTTGCTTCGAGTTAACAAATTTCAGAATATACGGGGCTTGGTCCTCCTCTAGACATTTCTCTATAATCTTGGAAGACTCTATTTCTATGTTGTCGACCAAACTTAATGTCGAAAAATGCTTCGAGTGTGGTCCAATCAACCTCAACTCTGAAATTGCATTGTGCTTTACTTCCTTACTTGTGTACACCTTTTCAACATCGACATCTATTTCTCCATTAAGGTCAAATGGGAGATATTCTTTCTCTTCTTCCATGAATGGATTTTCCATAGGTATGAGCCGATCACGGGGACACTCAAGAGATTCTAATTGTTGGTCTTCATCCAAAAATTCACCCTTGTATTCCTCTTGTAGTTCCTCTTGAATATCGGCTAAAACTGTCACCTGCAAATTATCACAAGCTTCAGCCTCAGCACACATCTCCGTGGGTTTGACGCTCATCCTGCTTACAGCCTCTGCATTCTCCTTTTGCTGAATTATAAATTCTGCCACCGACTCCTTCATTGCTTCTGATTGCTCCAAGAGTTGTTTCATCATGTCCTCTATTTGAACTTGGCGTCCCAAGTCCTCACTTTCAACATGCCTATATTCAGCAAAAACAACAGAATGATCATAGCGGGGGCTTGGGGGAGGGGAATATGCCTTTGGACAATCACCCCAATGGCCATATTGACACCCATATATATTGCACGTGTTACAGTTTTGCCACAAGTGGGGTCCTCCGCAATTCATGCAAGATTCGCCGAAATATGCGTATCCACCATTTATATTCCAAGATGTCATGTCAATGAGGGTATCCGAAAGAGAGAAAAATTAAAATGAACAAAGAATTAAAACAAATACTAAGACCAAGTTGTCAACACTTAAGAAAATAAAACAACAATACAGTAAATTTACACTTATCACAATTTCACCAATTGCCTAGCCTCCCCGGCAACGACGCCAAAAACTTGTTCGTGTGTTTTGCTATATGGGTTAAAACCGACACGCAAGTGCACGTGGTCAAACAAGTAATAAAGTGGCTAAGTAAGCCAAGTATCGATCCAAGGAGACTCTGGATAAGTAAAATTGCCTAAGTACACTATATTCTTATCTTACTTCTAATTATGCTAACACAACGTAACCAACAGTTAAATAAGTTTTTGTTTAGGAAATATATATACTAAAACTATTAACAATTATTTACTGTGAATTGAAACTATGGATATGAGCATGCCAAGGTTAAGAACAAGTAATGAATTTGACGATAATCAAAATTTGGTTAATCTTCTCTTCATGTTGCTAGCCAAGAACATTAGCCTAGAAATTAAAACTCTCGTATTTAATTTCACTTTAAAATCATAAACCATTCGTCTACATTTCTGTGATCAAATGCAATTTATGACCTAGCACTACAATTCCGGTTCTTAAATTGACTAATACGGCTTTCAAGTATATTTCTATCAGGAAAGCATATCAAAACCCAATTTTCCCAAATCAAGTTAAGAACAATACCCTATTAATTCACAACTTTCCAATTTCGTGCTCTCTCGAGTGAAATTGGACTTTTTAGATGTACATTAGTGTTGGCCACACACTAATGCAGTAGAAACAAGAATTAATAGAACAACATAGAAGAAGAAGAAGAAGAAAACCATATAATTAACAATCAAAACTCATCACCATTATTCAAAACCTCAGCAAGGAAGAGAATTAGCCACTCATTTGTGGATTAATCATCCTAAAACAAGTGTAAATCATACATACAATTGATTGAAAGAAGAAAGGAAGAGAAGAAATCCCTTAGCTTTTTCGTCCCTCAACTGCTTCTAACCCGCGTCCTTGCTCCACCAAGTCTGAATTAATTAAAAATAAGCTAAGTGTTCTATTTATACTAGTGGAAATTTTTCCCGGAATAACAAGCAACGTGTCACGGAGGTCAACGCGGAGCACTGCCTCCGTGACACGGCGTGGATGCGGACCCTTACTGGAATTCCATGGTCCGGGATTATAGCCTCAACGTGGCACGGAGGCCAACGCGGAGGCCTATCTCCGTGCCACGGAGCTGTCGCGAGGCCTCACTGGAATTTGCCAATTAATTTCCCTTCCAGGCAGTGTGCCTCCGCGATGGTAGCGTGGCACGGCTCCATCGCGGAGCCCCTTTACTTTGCACATTCCAATGTCTTTTCCATGCTCGCATCCAAGTCCAACTCCGATATGCTTCCAACATGCATTTTAGCTCCTAAAAATCATATTTTCCTGCAAAACAAATGCTAATCATGTTGGTTAGTATAAATTCACATTTTATTACCAATTACATGAGAATGTATACATATTGCACACAAACAAGGCGAAAATAATACGTTTGAGTATCACTTGGGCATATAAATCTGCCCAAGATCAACATCTGCCCTGATTGCTGCTACACTATCCACCTCAGGCTTTCCCAGCACCTTTGCTATAGTAAATCCTCTACCTAAGTCTTGATAATCATGACTCCACACAGACATAAGGTTCAAGATAGCCTCAATCTCATCATAACTTTTTGACAGAATCTGTCCCTGTGCGGTAGCGTCTAGGAGATTCTTCGACTTGGGCTTCAGACCCTCAATGAAGTTGTGCCCAATTATCTCCTCAGGTTGCATGTGGTGTGTACAATCCCTCAAGTAACACTTGTAGCGTTCCCATGCTTAAGCTATCTTTTTTCCATCTTTCTGTATGAATCCGGAGATCTTTCTCCTCAGTTCTTTAGTTCTTCTCGAAGAGAAAAATCAGTTGATGATCTTATTGGAGAGGATATCCTAAGTGGTGATGGATCCTCTAGGCTTATTCTAAGGCCACTCCTTGGCTTCTATGATCAGTGAGAATGAAAATAGAGTCGACCTGACATATTCATCTAATATGTTCTGGTAGTGGCAATTTTCACTCAGATCTACAAACGTTATCAGATGCCTGTGGGGATCCTCATGCGACTTGCCCTAAAATTGGCAAGTGTTTTGGACCAACCGTACAATCCCTTCTTTCAGCTCAAAGTTCCCATTGATGGCCTGTTTCATGATCGCTTTAGAAACGTTCTCCAAATTAGGCCTAGCAAAATGCATCACTAGAACTCTCTCATTCTCTTCACCTGCTGTCTGCCTGATATTTTCCATAGCTAACCTTGAAAAGATTCTTTCTATTTCAGGATCAAGAGAAGCCAAAGGTGGTCCATAACTTCTCATGCTTGGCATACACTAAGGCAAGAAACCCTATGAACTTCAACAAAAATATGAAATAAACATAAAATACAGACTAGCGAAACAAAATTCTAACCTATAAATGATTAAACAATATTCAAGTCCTTGGCAACCGCACCAAAAACTTATTGTTGCCCAAGCGCACGTGGTCGTTAAGTAATATAAGATTTTGAAGTCCAGATATCATACTAAAGGGACTTGTCAATTTAATCGTTATAAGATTGTCACTTTAATTTCACTAATCTACAAAACTGTAAAAATGAAGATTGGTTTGGAAAATTAAACAACTTCAAATATAAAATTAACTAAAACAATCACAAGCTTAATTGTATTACGATGATAGTGAAAGACCAGGGCAATGACACTTGGTTGGTTTCAAGACGTAATTAAACTGGCACGATTCTTCCTATGGTTGTTAGTTGCAAGTTACTATCCCATTTAGTGCCACTATCCCTAGCATCCAAGAACTATTTCATGAACCCTAACGCCCATATACCTATGATCGCAGGAGAATAATGAAACGATGATTATGCCTACTTGCATTTCACTAAACATGGTTGAATGTACCTATCCTCAACTTCTATCCTATCACCAATGGGTTCAAGGGTCTTTGAATTCCCATTCTGTATTTATTTTTAACCCTTTCGATTCCCTTTCCCAAGATCAAACGAAATCCCATTTAAAAGTTGATTAATCTTACAAATAATAAATTAACACAAATAAATACAAACAACCATAGTTGAAGAATCAAAACTAAATTTAATTAGTCTTTCAAACAATCAACCATTCACCATGGCCACAACCCTAGAATATAAATTTATCCACTTATAGAGAAGTGAAAAATTAATCATTTTGTCATCATCATACAAAAATATGAAGTAAAGAAGAGAAAACCTAGTTGTAGAACTGTGTCTTCCTTCCAAACGGCTTAAAACCTTTCATAAATGAACTATAGAATGAAAAAAATGATTAAAGACTACTCCCATATGTCAAAAGCTTCTTAACAAACGAACTGAGGTCTCTATTTATAGATGAGCCTTCAAATGACACTTATTCCCTTCAAAATTTGGTGTAAAATCAGAATTTTCTGCCCTAGAATGACCCTGGCGCGCCGCTCCGTGTATCTCACCATAGACTTAGTCAAATTTCCAACAATCTCAGCTTTGGAAAAAGGCCTAGTGCACCGTCCCTCTATCTCGCCAAGGTGTTCATCAAATTTCTCGATGTCTGGACACCTTTGGCACGAGGCACCACTCATCTCTCCAAGTTTGTGAAATGCAATTCTCTGAAGTTTAAGGGCTAGCACCCCAACCTAAATTTTTTGTTCTCTGAAGTTTGGGACTTGGTGCAGGAGCTAGCCATAGCACCAGACCCTTCCGCTCAAATCTTCATTCCTTGCATCATTTTGTGCCCATTTTGCTTAGTTTCCTGCTCAAATCAACTCAAATCATTTGTTAGCACATAAAACACACACATACATGAATTTATGCATAAACTAAGGATTATGAACTCAAATCATAATCAAATATGGGTAAAAACATGGCAAATGGGCATAAAGATATGCCCAACATCAACAACCTGCCCTGATAATGGAGCACACCATCTCCCCTTTTGAAGAATGCTTCGACCTCTTTCTTAGGACTGCTTCCTTCAACTTGAGTAGAATTAGGTCTTCATCCTTCTTTGACTTAACCTCCACCATCAAGGAGGATTCTAACCCATTCTGGACTATGACTCCACCTTTTACTGAATCAACCAACTGGACCCTAACTGAGCCAGTCTATGAATGTCCTTTGCCAGCTCCTTTTTATCCTCATCTGCATGAGCAACATTCCCTATAGACATTCTACTGAGGGAATCAACCACTAGATTGGCCTTGCCCGAGTGATACAACAAACTCATATCGTAGTCTTTTAACAAATCCAACCATCTTCTTTGACACAGATTTCGGTTCTTCTAACTGAACACATATTGTAGGCTCTTGTGGTCAGTAAAATCATCCGTATGAACCCCATAAGGTTAGTGCCTCCAAATCTTCAATGAAAATACTACCACCGCTAGTTTAAGATCATGAGTCGAATATTGCTTCTCATGAACCTTGAGCTATCTAGAAGAATAAGCTATGACTTTACCTTGCTGCATTAGAACACAACCAAGGCCAACACTATAGGCATCACAATAGATCACGAACCTGTCTGAACCTTCTAGCAGAGTCAAAACTAGGGCTATAGTGAGTTGAGTCTTCAACTCCTGAAAACTCTTCTCACATTTGTCAAATCACTGAAACTTCACCTTCTTTTGAGTTAGTCTGGTCAAAGGAGAAGCAATGAAGGAGAACCCATCTACGAATTGTCTGTAATAACCAACTAGGCCCAAGAAACTCCCGACGTCTGACAGAGAGGTGGGTCTTGTCCAGTCTTTGACTGCCGCTAACTTTTAAGGATCCACCTGACTACCCTCACTGGAGACTACATGATCGAAGAAATGCAACTGATTTCATTTAGAATTCATACTTGCTAAATTTAGTGAACAACTGGTGGTCCTTGAGAGTCTGCAAAACTATTACAGATGATCAACATTCTCCTCCTCTATTTTGGAGTAAACAAGAATATCGTCTATAAAGATAAGAACGAACATGTATAGGTATTGCTTGAATACCCCGTTTATCAGATCCATAAAAGCTGCAGGTGCATTATTTAGTCCAAAAGACATAACTAAGAATTCGTAGTGACCATACTGAGTTTTGAAGGTTTTTTCGAAATGTCACATTCTCTGACCTTGAGTTGGTGGTATCTTGATCAAAGATCTACCTTGGAAAAACAACTAAATCCCCAGAGTTGTTCGAACAAGACATCAATTCTGGGTAGAGGTGTAATGACCTTTCAGACTGTTATAGCATTTTGACCATATTAAAATAGGAAAAACTTAAATTTTTAGGAAGTCTTGATAAATTCCCGAGAGACGAAGGGTGTACGGAGAGCAATTCGAGTAGGCTTAGTCGTAATCGGGTGGACCCAAGTTGGTGTCCACTGCGGTGGGACGATTTTCGCCATAGCGTAACCGCTACAGTAGGAAGGGTATGTCACGACCCAAATGTACACCCAGATCATAGACACGGGAGAAGGGACCCCGAGAGACCCCAAGTCGATCCATGGCACTTGCATACAGATAATCTCATTTAATAAGAGGAATACTTAGCATAAAACATAGTGAAAACGTAACCATAGCATAACATCTGAATGTACTAGACGTACACATAAGCTGAGTACTACACACTGTCTAAAAGCCTCTACTACATACGATGGGTTGATGGGACAACATCTCCAACTAACCCGACCAATACTGAAACACAAGATAACATAAAAGTCTGTCAAATGACCCTTAGAACATGAGGATTCACCAATTATCTGAGAACGAGAGTTGAGATGGATTAAGGATGAGGATGAACCTGAGATCCAGACCCTGTATCATGAAACGATACAACACACAAAGTATGCAGTCAGTACGTGGAATGTATCGAGTATGCAAGGCAAGTGAAACTGACATTTGAAAGTAAACTAAACTCACAAGTAAACATAGGTGGAGGACATCATGCTTGTATTATAAACTTTGTAAGAAAACATAAGGCTCAAGGATTTCAAGTCATTCATAAAGCGTTACTGATCATAATCGTAAGTAGACTTTATCATGACATAACTTGAGCAAATAACATGAATATAACAATGCATAAGACATGCAGAACAATGGGAGGACTCTTCATAACCGACAACATCATGGTAGAGCCTTTCATGATGCCCGAACTATCTCACTCACGTGGGCAGAGCTGACCCTGGCTTGCCAGGTAAGGGTCGTGCATTAGGCGTGATATCACATTTGAGGGGATAATTATCAATAAAATATATCATTAGAAAACCACAGTGGCACGTGGTTATGAGACACCGGCGTAGTCCTTTGAACGCCGGGCTACTCAGTGCTAGACATGGCTCCCAAAAACATGCATATAGGCTCATACATGAATCAATAACATTATGCATTAAGATTCATTGGTTAAAATATAACATTTATCATCATTGATCCCCTTTAAAACATGCTTAGCCAAGAATCAAAGGCCCTTTTCATCCGCCAACATCATAAATCGATAAATCATGTAATTTGTTCCATAAATCGTAAATCATTCTTCAACATGTGGGCATTGCTCAATACTTTAACATACTCAATTCATCCAAAAATATGCTCATAAACATGGGTAACTTGAAATCATGCTTTTCCATCATTAATAAACTTAAAATATTGAATATTCATCATAAGTCATAACTCTCATGAACCTTCATCAATGGGCATTTTAGATTTAAAAAGCTTGAAATATGATTTTAAAGAAAATAATATAAAACCTGCCCATCATTCACAATTCAATAATTAAAAATCAATTAAATCATACCCATAAAGAGAAATCACATTTTCATGCATTTGGGTAAAACCCCATAGAACTTGAATGTCACACCCTGCCTTGGGGGGTATGACTGGCACCTGGTGCCCTACTAGGACCTGAACCACTAGACTGCTGAGCCTGGGCACATCTGGTGCCTGGCTGGCTCTAACTCACATTTCTGGAAACAAAGGGCTATATAACGGCTGTAAACACAGCCCCCGGCCCATTGGCCTATAGCCTCCTATACCTGTAAAAACAACTAAGCAGAAACAAGCAACTATAAGGAAAACTATGCGGGCCGACAAGGCCACCATGCTGTCTAGTTATCTATAACTCAACCCTGAAGTACTGGATAGCTACGTGACCGGCAAGGTCACCACTACTGTCGAACTATGTCCCCACTCGACCAACATAAAGGAAACAAAAGTACTAACAGCTATACAACTGCACGGCCTCACACGACCGGCTCATCTGACCACAGGGTAATATACATACAGACTGCAAGCCTCTAGGAATAGCAATAGAAATGATCGGGACAGGGCCCCGACCTACCCATACTGTACAACAAAAGAAAACGGAATACACCTATGGGATTCAGTCTCCGGATGACAGGAGCTGAATGCTCAATCGCTGACAGGAATCACGTGGTATCGCCGGCTCGTCTATGAGTACCTGCAGGCAAGTAATGCAGCGCCCCACCGGGCGTCAGTACCACTGGTACTGAGTATGTAAAACAATAACTGAAGGAAATATCTGAAAACAACAATACGACTGATGAAACTGAAGTAGGAAGGAATAAATTAATTGTCTGATAATGTAAGTCATACCTTCTCTGAATTATACTGGAAGGAGTAGGAGTCATACCTGGGGATTTATCGTTCTACTGTCGATCTACTTGTATCTACTGTACATGGCATAACATTTCATAACATCACATAGCACACACAAACCTTACCTGGCCCCCATAAGCCGGGAGGTACAACCAGCACAGAATCTATACCCCTACCCCGGTCATCCCATCTCCTATAATAGCTATAAGCATCCTGCCGGTCCCCTGGGTATGCACTTGGGCTCGATGAGCCCCTAACTATAACTGCATCTGAGTCCGGACGACTCCTGAATCAACACCCGGGCGTATCCGCTCGACAGGGGTGTGTAAGGGCCGACCAAGGCACAATATGGGGAAAAACTGGCATCCCATCTTCGTCCCCTATGGGACGGCATGCCACTCCGTAGAGCGACGTATCCTCGTCCTCTGGCAGATGAGTCGATACAGCTATCAACCCTGGGGCGGTCATGGATGCTAGGTAGTCCAACCCCAAACAATACAACGGTCTCAACTAGTAATACTATCTGCATGTCCCGCATATTGAAGCTAATAGTGGTAAAGTATTTGTATATACTATATGCTGAGCTAGTGATAGTAATATGTACGTACTTAATACATGCTGAGGCTGGTAATAGTATATATGCATAAATATAGTCTTCTGCCAGACTGTACTGGGGCTAATGTTGAACAAGATATAGTGTTTCTGCTGAAAACTATGCTGTATACTGAGTTTCTATAGTAACATGATTTACTATTCCTAACATGCTTTCTAACTCCATTTTAACTTATCATTCTGTTTCTGAGATGTCTTACAGATATTACATTGCTTTACTGGGTTTCAACTAAATACGATGATATCCTAACATTCTGTGTCACATCACGTACTGAGCATGTTGTGCAGTTTCTAACACTTGTATTAGAATCTATATCGTGCTAGCAAGTTTCACACAAGTTATAACTCGATGCTTCTAATATCGTACCAACATTCGTAATAAACATAACACATGACTTCTGAACATTCTACTGGCCTTTAAATTACTGTACTGTACCGAGATTACTTAACTTTCCGAGGAAACTAGCTTTACATACCTTATCCTCGAACTATCCGTCTGTCGGATGAGGCTCGGCCAGTACTTCAACTATTTTCTCCCAACTGCATTCATAAATATGTCAATTAATACTAAATACAGCTTTATTTTAAAGAGCAACGTCACTTTCGATATAGTTTATAACCTAAACTTAGGCTTATCGAAAGACGGTCGAAAACTTGCTATTTTTCAGAGGTCCAGAAGGGAGAAATACTCACTTCACAGCTAGGAACACATAGACATTAGTTTAGAGCAATTCCACTTACCTTAGCTCGGTAGCTCGACGATTCGTCGGCCGTATTTCACGAAACGAAATCCGTAGGAATGCTCTCTGCCGCTAAATACCTCGGTATCTGAGGTTAATTTGAGTTTGGACAACGTTTAGCAGCATAATCGGATGAAAATTATCTTACCTCCTTCGTTCTTATCTCTCCTCTGCTGATCCCTCTCTGTTTCACTAGAAATTATAAGTGTTTAATGATTTAAAACCGAAGTGGGGCTTTATATACTTGGGCCTGGACAAGGCCAACGTGTCACGGAGCCAACGCGGAGGCCTCACCTCCGTGACACGCTGCCATCGCGGAGGGGCTCTGCCTTGGCTCCTTCCACGATGGTTCGACATGTTTCTCGTCCGATCTTTTCCCGGGCCTTTCTCTAGCACGTATGGCCTTCAAATATGCTTAACCAACATGCGAATAGGTCATCTAGGTGCCGGGAATCCTACGGGGTATAACATTCTCCCCCCCTTAAGAACATTCGTCCTCGAATGTATACTGCTATCTAGAGGACTACTTAACTTACTTGTTTAGAAAAATTTCGCCAGAGTCTCCCCTGTAATATGGACTATACCAAAAACCTGAAATGCAGAAAAGTCCAATACAGGTACTGTACACAATACTTTAGGATCCACTGGATGGCTAAGTATCAATCTTCCTCACTTATACATATACAACCATAAGATACTACATAGCAATAATACGGACATACCTGTCGTCTGACTAGGCCTGGAATAGGTGAAGATATCTAGCTTTCATATCTTCTTCAGCCTCCCACGTCATCTCCTCTTGGTTCCTGTTACGTCACAGTACATTGACAGATGTAATATCCTTAGTTCTCAATCTACGAATCTGTCTGTCTAGAATAGTTACTGGAATCTCTTCATAGGCCAGCTCTTCGATAACCTAGATATCCTGGACTGGAACTGCTCTGGATGGGTCTCCCATGCATTTCCTCAGCATGGACACATGAAAGACGGGATGAATGGATTCTAGCTCTGGAGGCAAGTTCAACTCATATGCTACTCGGCCTATCCTCCGACGAATCTGATAGGGTCCAACAAATCTTGGACTTAGCTTACCCTTCTTGCTGAATCTCATCACCCCTTTCATCAGAGATACTTTCAGAAATACCCAGACATTCACATTAAACTCCAGATCTCTGCGCCGTACATCTGCATATAATTTCTGACGACTCTGTGCAGTCAATAGGCGTTCTCTGATAAGCTCTACTTTCCCTCCTGACTGCTGAACAAGGTCTGGCCTAATCATCGCTGATTCTCCTACTTCAAACCAGCCAACCAGCGATCTGCACTTTCGCCCGTATAAAGCCTCAAAAGGTTCCATCTGAATAGCCGAGTGATAGCTATTACTATAAGCAAATTCTATCAGCGGCAAAGGCTCATCCCATCTACCACCATAGTCTAGCACACACGCTCGCAACATATCCTCGAGCGTCTGAATAGTGCGCTCAGTCTGTCCGTCTGTCTGAGGGTGGGAAGCTGTGCTTAGATTAATCTGCGTCCCCAGCCCCTTCTGGAATGATTTCCAAAACCTAGTCGTGACTGCGCTCCTCTGTCTGAAATAACGGATACTGGCACTCCATGCAATCTGACTATCTCTCGGATATACAACTCCGCATAATCTTCAGTCGAGAAAGAAGTTCTAGCTGGCAGGGAATGAGCTGATTTAGTCAATTTGTCAACTATTACCCATATTGAGTCATGTCTGTGTCTGGTACGGGGTGATCCTGCCACAAAATCCCTATTCACTACTTCCCATTTCCAGAGAGGCACAGCTATGTCCTGAGTTAACCCGCCTGGTTTATGATGTTCTGCTTTCACCTATTGGCAGTTAGGACACTGGGCTACAAATTCAGCAATTTTTCTTTTCATACCTGGCCACCAGTAGTTCTCTTTGATGTCATGGTACATTTTTGTCGTACCGGGGTGAAGAGAATAACGGGCGTAACGTACCTCATTCATAATCTGCTGGTGAAGCTCTAAAACATCTGGAACATATAGACGGCCTTTACAACGCAACACTCCACCCTCGTTTACCTGGAAACCTGGCGTTTTCCCCTGCTAACCAGGTCAGGATTCTTATACTACCGTTCTTTTTATTTTCACAACTGATGACGACACGGCGGTGTTTTCGATTACCGCTCTGTTGTCCTTCATTTCTATTACACGAACGGCTAAATTGACCATTTGATGTATCTTTCTGACCAACTCCCGTTGCTCGGGCTGCCCATACACCACACTTCTAATAGATCTATAGCTAAGAGCGGTTGTTGCTTCATTACCTCTTCTTGGCTAATATAGATATAACATTTTCATACTTATAGAGCTCGACATATAATTGACGGTCATACTGACTTGTCTTGCCGAAGAGATCGACAGGTAGTTTACAGGCGTTGCTAGAGCTTATCTGGCCCTCCGGCCACATGCTAAGGCTACTTGTTGCTGGGATAACCTGAACGACCGTCTGCGCACCTTGTGCCTTTATCTAATCAGAGGATCCTGATATTGACCATGACCTCTAATGATGTGGCTGCATAACCTTAAATAACTGAATAGTCGGGTTGAATGACCCGAATGTGGCAGTAATCTAACAATGCTCTAACTGTTCTACTTGAGTACTTATAGTTCATGCATAACTGCAGACTTGTGGGCATCTAATTGCTATGTTATTTGCTTGAACAACTGTAAGGCTGGGCTTAATCAAACTTACTCCCAGGCGATCAATCTCTGGATCTTCACGGGGAGTCTACTGATCTCCTGGTCTTAATAAACACTGTGCTAGCAGGGTACTATCAATTTCTTACGCCTTGTGTGTATCCACTTGGATTTATACTGCTATTCTGGGGAATTCTCGGTCTTGTGAGCTATTCTGTAAATACTGGCCTTCTTTTAGGGCTCTGTATCTGAATATCTTACGAGAACCAGCTGAAGTACTAGTCTGTCACTGACTACTGATGTGGACCCTTCCTTGGGGTACCCACGGGTATTCTGACTGGGACGGCCGGCTGACTTATGGGGTGTTCCACAAAATAACTGCTAGGTTGACTAAGGCCGACTCTCACCTATAAGGCTTGGAAAATGACGTACGACCCCTTAATATACTAGAACAATTCTGGTATTGCTAATCTCTGAAATTTGCCTATCCGGCCTCTAATCCTGGTTCTAGCACACACACTAATGTTACTGATCTTCAGGGATGCTTCCCTGCTAATGCAGGCGCCAGCTGGTCGGTAGACCGTCTGACTGCGCCCTTATCATCTAGCCATCTGGTTTAGGCCATTAACTCTGGTAAGCTCTTAGAGCCTAGATCTGGCAACAACACATAAGTCTATTAATTTAATAACTGAGAACTAAGATAGTTTCTATGACTTCCTACGTAATTCACACTTAACCTGCCCTTTCTCTTCTCCTTTCCCTTTCTCCTTTCTTCTCTCATTTTCTTTCTTTCTTCTCCCTCCTTTTTTTTTTGGCAAGGGGGGGGGGGTCCTACAATGCAATTTGTACATGCTTTCTATTACTAACCAGCATCTGTGATTGTACCCCTTATAGGCAGCTACTCACAACATATCCATTATCTGTATATATATATATCAATAGCTACGTACAATATGTACTGAATTCTGAGGTAATACATAATCTCTGACACGCTCTGCTGAGTCTCATACCGTACATTATACACTGCTACTACGGCTTAATAATATCTCCTGCCCTGACTTATCATTTCATTGTATTGTCACCCCATTCTAAAAGTAACAAATATAAACACTTTAGTTATTGTCTGCTGTTTGAAATTCCACCACTCTTGCGATGTGGGGTCAACGTTCGAATCTTGTGGCCTTACTAGGCATATATTGAGAGCCCATGACTGTCTGCTGGGCCTTATCTCTAGGCCACACTAGATTAGAATTACTGTATCGGTAACTTCTTAACTTCTCCATAGCGGACATACTGCGGTATTCTGAACCTCAATCTTACTGTCAGCTCGAGGCTTAATCCTTAATACGATATTTTATCAATCCGGGGGTAATTCTAATTTCCCCACAAGATCTGACATTCCTGCTTCTTTCCCCCCCATCTTACTTAAGCTGAACTCTGGGGTTCAAGGTACCTGCTCTTCATTGTTAACAAGATTGCTGGTCAAGTATCAGTTCATACTTCCCCTGACTTGCAGTCAGACCTATCTGATTCACATGACCTCTCACCCTTTCGATATCACAACTAGATCATATCTATAATCTTACAGGAATATCTTACTGTCTATTAGCGTATATGGCAGACTTAGCCTTTTTCTGACTCGAACTTGACTATTACCCGACATTCATCACTAACAGGTCTTTTACCCCTGCTTCAAGTAAGCTAACGGTCTTACTTTCTCTACTAGCTTATTGTCATAAGGGTCTGCACAACTTACGTAATCCTAGGGGCTCTTTATACTTTCTAATACTTACTAGGATCAATCAGCCCATCTTTACTTACTGCTTGATTTGGCAACCCCATCTCAAGTCTTACGCCCCTTTACTATACTGACATCAAAATCAAGAGGTAGGAATAACCCTTTTCTTATCGCAACAAGTAAAAACATTTAACTGTACCATATCCAAAAAGATGTGTTTGGGATTCCCGCATTTCCCTCTCTTTCTTATACTTACCTGGTGGTCTGACCTTGTCTGGAATCTTAATCAGATCTTATATAGCTAATAAATAAATCAACTCGTATGTAATTTACACTCCTGACTTCCTATTCTGGCGTTATCAACGTATACTGGGGATAGTACCGATAAAGGTATCATGCTGGGAGGTCTCGGGTACCTCCTCCTGCTGCAGTAGTTATCATGTAACTGGCTGGTGCCTTCTTCTGTTGCTATATCTGATCTTCTGCCTGTAATAGGGTAATGCTGATATGTCTTTGTATCTGTAATCAAAGAATACGGTAAGTTTTTAGAGACTCCACCCTATACTGTACCGCTCTAAAGCACGACTGACAGAGAAGGAAGGGTAACCATCCTATCATGCCTCGCAGCCTCCTGCCTATAGTATGTGGTGCACAACACATCCATAGACAAGACTCTACTTAGCACGGCTTGCAGACTCCCTAGGACACGACCTGCTCTGATACCAAGTTTGTCACACCCTGCCTTGGGGGGTATGACTGGCACCTGGTGCCCTACTAGGACCTAAACCACTAGACTGCTGAGCCTGGGCACATCTGGTGCCTGGCTGGCTCTAACTCACATTTCTGGAAACAAAGGGCTATATAACGGCTGTAAACACAGCCCCCGGCCCATTGGCCTATAGCCTCCTGTACCTGTAAAAACAGCTAACCAGAAACAAGCAACTATAAGGAAACCTATGCGGGCCGACAAGGCCACCATGCTGTCTAGTTATCTATAATTCAACCCTGAAGTACTGGATAGCTACGTGACCGGCAAGGTCACCACTACTGTCGAACTATGGCCCCACACGGCCAACATAAAGGAAACAAAAGTACTAACAGCTATACAACTGCACGGCCTCACACGACCGGCTCATTTGACCACAGGGTAATATACATACAGACTGCAAGCCTCTAGGAATAGCAATAGAAATGATCAAGATAGGGCCCCGACCTACCCGTACTGTACAACAAAGAAAACGGAATACACCTCTGGGATTCAGTCTCCGGATGACAGGAGCCGAATGCTCGATCGCTGACAGGAATCACGTGGTATCGCCTGCTCGTCTATGAGTACCTGCAGGCAAGTAATGCAGCGCCCCACCGGGCATCAGTACCACTGGTACTGAATATGTAAAACAATAACTGAAGGAAATATCTGAAAACAACAATACGACTGATGAAACTGAAGTAGGAAGGAATAGATTAACTGTCTGATAATGTAAGTCATACCTTCTCTGAATTATACTGGAAGGAGTAGGAGTCATACCTGGGGATTTATCATCCTACTGTCGATCTAATTGTATCTACTGTACATGGCATAACATATCATAACATCACATAGCACACACAAACCGGCCCCCAAAAGCCGGGAGGTACAACCAGCACAGAATCTATACCCCTACCCCGGTCATCCCATCTCCTATAATAGCTATAAGCATCCTGCCGGTCCCCTGGGTATGCACTTGGGCTCGCTGAGCCCCTGACTATAACTGCATCTGAGTCCGGAGGACTCCTGAATCAACACCCGGGCGTATCCGCTCGACAGGGGTGTGTAAGGGCCGACCAAGGCACAATATGGGGAAAAACTGGAATCCCATCTTCGTCCCCTGTGGGACGGCATGCCACTCCATAGAGCGACGTATCCTCGTTCTCTGGCAGACGAGTCGATACAGCTATCAACCCTGGGGCGGTCATGGATGCTAGGTAGTCCAACCCCAAACAATACAACGGTCTCAACTAGTAATACTATCTGCATGTCCCGTATACTGAAGCTAATAGTGGTAAAGTATTTTTATATACTATATGCTGAGCTAGTGATAGTAATATGTACGTACTTAATACATGCTGAGGCTGGTAATAGTATATATGCATAAATATAGTCTTCTGCCAGACTGTACTGGGATAATGCTGAACAAGATATAGTGTTTCTGCTGAAAACTATGTTGTATACTGAGTTTCTATAGTAACATGATTTACTATTCCTAACATGCTTTCTAACTCCATTTTAACTTATCATTCTGTTTCTGAGATGTCTTACAGATATTACATTGCTTTACTGGATTTCAACTGAATACAATGATATCCTAACATTCTGTGTCACATCACGTACTGAGCATGCTGTGCAGTTTCTAACACTTGTATTAGAATCTATATCGTGCTAGCAAGTTTCACACAAGTTATAACTCGATGCTTCTAATATCGTACCAACATTCGTAATAAACATAACACATGACTTCTGAACATTCTACTGGCCTTTAAATTACTGTACTGTACCGAGATTACTTAACTTGCCGAGGAAACTAGCTTTACATACCTTATCCTCGAACTATCCGTCTGTCGGATGAGGCTCGGCCAGTACTTCAACTATTTTCTCCCAACTGCATTCATAAATATGTCAATTAATACTAAATACAGCTTTATTTTAAAGAGCAACGTCACTTTCGATATAGTTTATAGCCTAAACTTAGGCTTATCGAAAGACGGTCGAAAACTCGCTATTTTTCAGAGGTCCAGAAGGGAGAAATACTCACTTCACAGCTAGGAACACATAGACATTAGTTTAGAGCAATTCCACTTACCTTAGCTCGGTAGCTCGATGATTCGTCGACCGTATTTCACGAAACTAAATCTGTAGGAACGCTCTCTACCGCTAAATACCTTGGTATCTGAGGTTAATTTGAGTTTGGACAACGTTTAGCAGCGTAATCGGACGAAAATTATCTTACCTCCTTCGTTCTTATCTCTCCTCTGCTGATCCCTCTCTGTTTTACTAGAAATTATAAGTGTTTAATGATTTAAAACCGAAGTGGGGCTTTATATACTTGGGCCTGGACAAGGCCAACGTGTCACGGAGCCAACGCGGAGGCCTCACCTCCATGACACGTTGCCATCGCGGAGGGGCTCTGCCTCGGCTCCTTCCGCGATGGTTCGATAGGTTTCTCATCCAATCTTTTCCCGGGCCTTTCTCTAGCACGTATGGCCTTCAAATATGCTTAACCAACATGCGAATAGGTCATCTAGGTGCCGGGAATCCTATGGGGTATAACATTGAATAGGAGAATTCATGACATAATCAAAATTTGGGCATGGGTGTGAAAGCATTCACCCATTCTAAACCCTACATACTTGGGAATGGACTGATTTCAAAGTTCCTTGAAAACCTACAAAGGAATTGATGGAAACTTAGAGAAGAAGACCTTGAATCTCCCTAAAACCTTTGTAAAAGCTCATTCATGGGAATGGGTGTGCATTAGTGACTTAACCAATCTTATCACACTCAGAAAAATACACAGAATGACATAGTTTAGGGTTTCAAAGCATGGGAAAGTCAACATTTCCCTTAACGAAATTTCCCTGAAAATTGATTTGGACGGACCGACAACCAATCCTATGGGTCGTTGCAGGATATCACAACTCGTGGTATCGAATCGTTGGGTCCACTGCCTCAACACATACTTCAGGTTCTTCCCACGACTCGACAGGATGAGTCGTTGCTTCTATCCACGGGTTGTGGGATCGACCGTTGTCACCTCCTTGACCATTCTAAACTTCCCTCACCATGAGCCTCATCGACTCGTGGTTGCTTCCAACGAGTCGTGGTCTCAATCCACTATATACACTACAAATCTCAACCCACAAGCAATGATTAGAAAGCACGGGCCGTCACTTCTCACCATGAATCATGGGATGCCCTGTGCTGTCCCCATCTACCTAAGTTCGGCCCTTCCTACGACCATTAACAACGACTCATTGTTCTCAACATTTAATGAGTTGTTACTTCATCCGTTTTCACCACTGCCACCCTAAACCCCCACACCACGACAACTTATGATGACTTGTGGTATCCAACCACGAGTAGTTGGGTCGCCCGTTCTGTGATATTTTTGCCAATTTTCTGCACTTTTCATATTCAACTCCCGGTTCCATTCATAGGCCTTCCCAGGGTATTACAATATCTCCTCCTTAAAAACATTCATCCTTGAATGTAGGAAACAAGTAGCACACCGAAACATAAAATTTATCATATTCAATACTAATCATTTTAAATCGACCCTTGACGGAATGACTACCTCCGAAAAGATCCACATAGCTGCTCCGAATTCATACCTCACATACACTCATCATAACAAAAATCAAACTTGCGCACGTGATGTGGGTATCTAGCCATCATATCCGCTTCGGCGTCCGACGTAGCTCCCTCAACATGTTGATTTCTCCATAAAACCTTAACTGAAGCTACTTCTTTGTTTCTCAACTTCCGAACCTGACGATCCAAGATTTCAACAAGAATTTCTTCATAATTGAGGCTGTCTTTTACCCCAATGCTGTGTACAGGGACTTCCAAGGATGGATCACCCAAACAATTTTTTAAAAGCGATACATGAAATATGGGATGAACTGAAGATAACTCCGATGGCAAGTCCAACTCATATTCCACCTTACCAACTCTTCTCACAACCCAGTAGGGACCAACATAGCGGGGACTAAGTTTCCCTTTCTTTTCGAACAACATGAATCCCTTCATGGGAGATACCTTTAGAAATACCTAGTCATCCACATCAAACTCCATATCCCTTTTCCTCATATCAGCATACGATTTTTGATGACTCTGAGCAGTTTTTAGTCGGTCCCTTATCAATTGGACCTTTACCATGGCCTCATGAACCGAATCAGGCCCTATCATGGCTGCCTCACCAACCTCAAAACATCTGATGGGCGATCTACACCTTCGCCCATAAAGAGCCTCTAATGGTGCCATCTGAATACTAGAGTGATAACTGTTATTATAGGCAAACTCGATCAAGGGCAAATGACATCCCAACTACGCTTGAAATCCATAACACATGCCCTCAACATATCCTCGAGGGTCTGAATTGTCCGTTCAGCTTGGCCATCCGTTTGCGGATGAAAGGATGTGTTGAGCTTGACTTGAGTCCCAAGTCCCTTCTGGAAAGACCGTCAGAACTGGGAGGTAAACTGAGTACCTCGGTCTGAAATAATAGACAAGGGCAATCCGTGAAGTCGAACCAACTCCTGAATATACAATTTAGCATAATCATCCACTGAATCCGTGGTTTTGACCGGTAAGAAGTGTGCATCCTTGGTTAACCTGTCGACCACAACCCAAATGGAGTCGTATTGCCGGCGAGTATGAGGTAGACCTGTAATAAATCCATATTAATCTCTTCCCACTTCCATGTGGGGATGCTGATATCCTGAAGTGTACCTCCCGATCTTTGATGCTCGACCTTCACTTGCTGATAATTGGGACATCTGGGCACGAACTCTGCAATATCGTTCTTCATACCATCCCACCAATAGATTTCTCGCTAGTCTTGATACATCTTCGTGGATCCTGGATGGATAGAATATCAGGTACTATGTGCCTCATGCAATATCCGAACTCTCAAATCATCAACATCCAGGACATAAGCCGACTCTGATATCGTAGAACACCATCTCCCCTTTTGGGGAAAGCCTCCACCTTTTGACTTCGCACCGCTTCCTTCAGCTTCCGCAAAATAGGATCCTCATCTTGCTTAGATTTGACATCAACCACCAGGGATGATTCTGACCCATTATGCACAATAACAACGCCGTCGGTCGCGTCGATAAATCTAACTCCCAACATTGCAAGTCGGTGGACATCTTTTTCCAAATCCTTCTTTCCCCCATCCACGTGGGACACACTCTACATAGAGAGCCTACTAAGTGCATCCGCAACCGGATTAGCCTTGCCCGGGTGGTAAAGAACACTCATATCATAGTCCTTTAGCAACTCCAACCACCTACTTTGTCTAAGATTGAGATCTTTCTACGTGAATGCATATTGCAAGCTCTTGTGATCCGTGAACACATCCACGTGGACCCCATACAAGTAATGCCACCATATCTTCAATGCAAACACCACCGCGGGCAACTCAAGATCACGGGTCGGGTAATTCTTTTCATGAACTTTCAGCTGTCTTGAGGCATATATTATTAACTTCCCATGTTGCATTAGCACACATCCCAATCTGACTCTTAAAGCATCGCAATACACTACAAAGCCATCAGTACCCTCGGGTAAAGTTAACACTTGTGCTGAAGTGAGTCAGGTCTTCAATTCTTGGAAGCTTTTCTCTCAAGCATCCGACCATTGGAACTTCCCCATTTTCTAAGTCAACTTAGTCAAAGGTGCTGCAATAGATGAGAAACCCTCAACAAACCTCCGGTAGTAGCTAGCTAAACCTAAGAAACTCTGAATTTTCGAAGGGTTCACTGGCCTGGGCCAATTCTTCACCGCTTTAATTTTCTGCGAATCCCCCTTTATGCCTTCGCTTGACACGACCCAAAAAATTCCACCAAGTGCAAAAGATATTCACACTTACTGAACTTTGCATATAGCTGACGATCCTTGAGGGTCTGAAGTACTACTCTCAGGTGAGCAGCATGCTCCTCCTCGCTCCGTGAGTATATCAAGATGTCATCAATGAACATAATCATGAACATGTCCAAATATGGTTTGAAAACCTAATTCAACAAGTCAATAAAAGCTACAAGAGCATTTGTTAGTCCAAAAGACATAACCACAGACTTATAATGGCCATATCGTGTCCTGAAGGCTGTCTTCGGAATCTCACTCTCCCGAACTCAGAGTTGATGGTACCTGGACTTGAGATCTATCTTCAAGAAACTTTTGGCACCCTGAAGCTGGTCAAACAAATCATCAATCCTGGGTAAGGGGTACTTGTTCTTGATAGTGACCTTGTTCAATTGCCGATAGTCAATGCACATACGTAGGGAACCATCCTTCTTCTGAAAAAATAGAACTGGTGCACCCCATAGAGACTGGCTTGGTCTAATGAAGCCCTTATCAAACAGATCCTTTAACTGATCCTTCAATTCCTTTAGCTCGGCTGGAGCCATCCCGTAGGGAGGAATAGAGATAGGTTGCATATGGGGTAAGAGATCAATGCCGAAGTCAATTTCCCTCTTAGGAGGAACATTGGGCAAATCGTCGGGAAAAACATCCGATACTGACACACCACCTGAATTGATTGGATAGTCAGGGTTTCAGACTCAACATCCTTAACCCTAACTAGATGATACATGCAGCCCTTAGAAATCATCTTTCTGTCCTTAAGATAGGAAATAAATTGACCAGCTGGTACCGCCGAACTACCCTTCCACTCCAACACTGACACACCCAAAAAACAGAATTCCACCATACGGGTCCTACAATTAATCAAATCATAACATGCAAACAACCAATCCATGCTAAGAATAACGTCAAAGTCAGTCATGGCTAACTCTAAAAGGTTTACGGAGGAAACCTTATGCAACACAGTAACCGAGGATTCTCTATATACTCGTCTAGCTACGACCGAATCAACAACAGGGGTTAAAACTGAAAACGGTTCTGACAAGGTCTCGGGACCAACTCCAAGGCTACTAGAAATGTAAGGAGTCATGAAAGACAAGGTATCTCCCAGATCTATCAAGGCATAAAAATCAATATGAAAGACACGAAACATACCAGTGACCACGTCTGGCAAGTCTCCTGCTCCTGGTGTGAGGAAAGGGCATAGAATCAGTTTTGGCACTGCCCGCCACCCCCACTAGCCGACGCTCCTTGCAGAGCAGAACGGGCTGGAGCTGCTACTGTCCTAGTGGTCTGTGCACGACCCTTATCACCACCCTGTCTAGCATATGGGCACACTCGGCGCATGTGCCCAGATCTACCACACCCATAGAAAACATCTAAATCAAGCAGGCACTCCCAGGCATAACTCTTTCCGCAGTTTCCGCAAGCCGATGAGGTATGCTCTAACTAGGTGCCGTTTGATCCCTCAATCTTGAAGCCCTACTCCTCTTATCACCCCTAGTTCTGGATGGAACACGAGCTGATGATGGTGCTGGGGATAGTGATCTCTACTGAAACTGTGGACGGTAGCCACCACCGGACCTCTGATGCGAAAACCCACGGTTATCCGTCCGAGCCCTCTTTGCCTCCCTCTCCCTTATGTGAGCCACCTCCATCTACTAGGCTTACAACAATTTGCAAGGAAAGTCCATATCTTGGTGAAGCATGGCAATCCTACAATCCTTGTCTAAATAACCAGCGACACCATAAACGAATCGGCTCACCCACGCTCTCTGTTCCTTCACTAACTCTGGGGTGTACTTTGACAAATAAGTGAACTCAAACAAATACTCCAGCACTGTCATCTTTCCTTTCTTGAGGTTTACGAACTCAGTTTCTTTCAAATCCCACATTTCCCGAGGGAAGAACCTGTCCAGAAAGGCCATGTGGAACTCATTCCAGCTGATAGGGCTCGCTCCCGCTACCCTGTTGTCCTTCCATTGCTTGTACCAAATATGAGCGACCTCTTTTAGCTGATAAGAGGCCAAGTCAACACACTCCCCATTTGTCACCCCCATAACCTGAGTGACCTTCAAGATCCATTCAATGAACTAGTGTGGATCCTCATCCACCTTTGATCCCGTGAACTTAGGAGGGTTCATCCTCAAGAAGTCTCCAATCCGAGCTGCTGCTACATTGCCATTCTGTGGGACATGTGCAACAATCTGCTGGTTGACCTGAGTGGTCAAGGCCTTCTCCAACATCAAAATAGCCGCCCGAAACTCTGCATGGGCAGCTGGCTCTAGTGCATGGGGCTCCTAAACAGGTGGGGCTTGCTGATGCCCATAGTCATTGCCACCTCCGTAGCCTTCATTATTTCCATTCCTCCTTTCATTCATTCTTCTAGGAGCCATAATTCTAGAACTGTAAATAGCACGAATTAGAAGGATGGAGGGACTTTTCATCGCATGACATAGAACATGAAAGAAGGGAACGATTCCTAAACGTCTAGTATCCTCTTCGTCATAAGTGTGGCGCGCTTCACACCCATGAAAAGGACTCTACTTAACGCGGCTTTCAGACACCCTAGGACACTTCAAACCTATTTCTCTGATACGAAGTTTGTCACGACTCGAACATACACCCAGATCATAGAAACGGGACAAGGGACCCCGAGAGACCCCAAGTCGACCCATGGCACGTGCATATAGCTAATCTCATTTAATAAGCGGAATACATAGCATAAAACATAGAGAAAACGTAACCATAGTGTAACATCTGAAAGTACTAGACATACATATAAGCTCAGTACTTCATACTGTCTGAAAGCCTTTACTACATACAATGGGTTGATGGGAAAACATCCCTAACTAACCCGACCAATATTGAAACAGAAGATAACATAAAAATCTGTCAAACGGCCCACGGAACACGAGGAATCACCAATAATCTGAGAGCGATATCTTAGATGGACTAAGGATGAGGATGAACCTGAAATCTGGAACTTGTATCATGAAATGATACAGCACAGAAAGTATGTGGTCAGTACGTGGAATGTACCGAGTATGCAAGGTAAGTAAAACGGACATTTAAAAGTAAAATAAACTCATAAGTAAACATAGGAGGAGGAAATCATTCTTGTATTATAAGCTTCTTAAGAAAACATAAGGCTCAAGGCTTTCAAGTCATTCATAAAGCGTTCCTGATTATAATCGTAAGTAAACTTTATCAAGACATAACTTGAGCCAATAAAATAAATATAACAATGCATAAGACATGCAGAACAATGGGAGGACTCGTCATAACCGACACCATCATGGTAGAGCCTTTCATGATGCCCCAACTATCTCATTCAATTGGACAGAGGTAACCCTGGCTTGCCAAGCGAGGGTCGTGCGTTAGGTGTGATATCACATTTGAGGGGATCATTATCAATATAATATATCATTAAAAACCAATAGTGGCACGTGGTTATGAGACACTGACATAGTCCTTTGAACGTCGGGCTGCTCAGTGCTAGGTAGGGCTCCCAAAAACATGCATATAGGCTCATACGTGAATCAATAACATCATTCATTAAAATTCATTGGATAAAATATAACATTTATCATCATTGATCCCCTTTAAAACATGCTTAGCCAAGAATCAAAGGCCCTTTTCATCGACCGACATCATAAATTGATAAATCATGTAATTAGTTTCATAAATCATAAATCATTCTTCAACATATGGGCATTGCGCAATACTTAACATACTCAATTCATTAAAAAATGTGCTCATAAACACGGGTAACTTGAAATCATGCTTTTTCATCATCAATAAACTTAAAATATTGAATATTCATCATAAGTCATAACTCTCATGAACCTTCATCAATGGGCATTTTAGATTTAAAAAGCTTGAAACATGATTTTAAAGAAAATAATATAAAACCTTCCCATCATTCATAATTCAATAATTAAAATTCAATTAAATCATACCCATAAAAATAAATCACATTTTCATGCATTTGGGTAAAACCCCATAGAACTTGAATAGGAGAATTCATGATTTAATTGAAATTTGGGCATGGGTGTGAAAGGATTCACCTATTATAAACCATACATACCTAGGAATGGACTGATTTCAAAGTTCCTTGAAAACCCACAAATGAATTGATGGAAACTTGGAGAACAAGACCTTGAATCTCCCTAAAACCTCTCTAAATGCTCTTGCATGGAAATGAGTATGCATTAGGGACTTAACCCATATTATCACACTCAGAAAAATACACAAAATGACGTAGTTTAGGGTCTCAAAGCATGGGAAAGTCAAAATTGCCCTTAATAAAATTTCTCTGAAAACTGATCTGGACGGACCGACGACCAATCCCACGGGTCGTTGCATGATGTCACGACTCATAGTATCGAGTTGTTGGGTCCACTACCTCAATTCACACTTCTAGTTCTTCCCATGACTTGACAGGACAAGTCGTTGCTTTTATCCACAGGGTGGGATCGACTGTTGTCAACTCCTTGACCATTCCGAACTTCCCTTACCACGAGCTTCACCACGACTCGTGGTTGCTTCCAATGAGTCGTGGTCTTAATCCGTTATATGCACTAAAAATATCAACCCAAAAGCAACGACTAGAAACCACAGGCTGTCACTTCTCACCACGAATCGTGGGATGCCCCGTGGTGTCCCCATCTGCCTAAGTTCAGCATTTCCTACAACTGCTAACAATGACTCATTGTTCCCGACAATGAGTCGTTACTTCATCGTTGTCACCATTGCCACCCTGAACCCCCATACCACGATGACTTACGATGACTCGTGGTATCCAACCACGAGTCGTTGGGTTACCCGTTCTGTGATTTTTTTCCAGTTTTATGCACTTTTCAAATTCAACTCCCAGGTCCATTCTTAGGCCTTCCCTGGGTATTACAAGGTGTCCACTGCAGCAGATGATGCAGACTAGAAATCAACAATCATATTCTGATTAGAATTTTGAAAACCTAGTCCTTTAAGAGGACTTATTAAGAAATGACTAAAAATAGAAAATAGACTTTTTGGGAAAAAAAAGGATCCAAGAGGTGGAGATTCGACCTTAATAGCTAGGAGCTCTTGCGGGAAAATAAAAAAGAATTGTGCAACTGCAGTCAATGACAATCGGGATGATAACAATCCTTTCTTATTCTAAGATGCCAGTCTAAAAATGTATACTTGTTAGGTAGGCTATGGTTTACTCACTTTGCATTAGACTTTGGTTAGCTAGAATATATGTGCGTATGATTTATATGCTTTCGATGAGTAGGGTTGTACTTTTAACTATATTATGGTCTATTAATGGGAATCAGTGAAAATCTAAGAACATGCGTGATAGAAGAGGGGTGACGAAAGCTCATAATGAGGTAAAACCCTAGGGGAGATATTTCAACCAATAAATGGGTACATGTTCTAGGATATGCATTGAGTCAATCATTTTTTAGGAGATTAACTTTCGGTGTCGTTGACAGAATATTCCCACGTATAAATATGAACTTCTTCTTTCTTTTGAATCAAAACCTTGTACAGATAAATCACGTAGACTCTAAGTAGGAGATGCGATTAACAGACTAATTAATAAGTTATAACTATGTTGAGCATGAGATGAAGCGAGTGACATAAGATAGTAATCCCTTACGCAATGACTTGAATGTGCTATGGTTGTATTGGGTTGTATGGATTGATGATTGTTGATAGCACTCATGGTGGTAATTCAGTTGTTGAAGTGAGCTCGATGTGACGTTGTTTCCGTTATGGTGAGTATAAAAGAGGGAAATGCTAAAGAAAAAAATAGAGACTGGTTGCAATACTACCAGCAGTACCGCTGCAGCGAGGCCATTGTAAAAGCAGTGATACCGCTGCAGTGGAGCCCAAATCGGTGAGTGGGCCAAGTTATAAGTCTTATAACATGCTAAAATAAATGTTATTTACTATTTTTTGGACACGGGTTGTTTTAAATTCATATGATTGTACTTGTTGTGGTGAATGTGTAATTCTAGTCGTGTGATGATTTTTTACGTGTGTGTTACATTATGCATCCCGCGATTAAGGAGTGAATTGTCATCAAATGAATGTGTGACTGAGATGATGACTAATACAAAAGAAAAGTCATTGATATGATGGTAAATTAGAGGCCCATGGCCGAAGGTAAGGAACTTAGATGAATAGGTCAACGCAATCAGATTCCGAATAAGGATGGGACACATGAGTGGCCCGTGCCCAACGTGAGCATCCAGGCGAGCGGTATGAGTGAGTATATAGATAGGTATAGTTAAAGGGCCATGCGACTAGTTGTAAAAGTGAGTACACAGACAGGTATGATGAATGTTTCATACGGCTGGCTGTACAATACATGGATTTCTAGAATCCCCTACATGTCATGACTGGAAGGGAAAACATAAGATCCTCTAGCATGTGTGTACAGTGATATGACTGAGGCATGTGGCTGGCATACACCGATAGTATGATTGTAAAATAGAGATTATGCGGGTATGGTTTGATACACATACAGTTACAAATATAGAAAGGTACTAGATATACAGGTGTGATACAAAGTATACCAACATGAATTGGGTTTGAGATGAGAAACAGGTGTGTAATGCTGTATATGTTCACACGGTTCAGGTATGATATTTATGGCATTTTCATGGTTTGAAGCCAGGTATGTGCATGTACTTTAACATTGGGGAAAACTGACTCCCTCTTTATGTTCTGATGACTTTTTTGTGTGCACATGAGTTAGTTAATTAGTATTTGTGATTGCTTGTCTTGTTTAAATTAATTTTGTGTTCTACAGAAGATAACATAAAAAGTTTTAACAAAAGATAGTGCATTACTGTGAGATAGCGAGTAGATGTAATAATTTTATGTACCTCACTAAGAAGGGTTGGAAAATCCAAGGGACAATTAAATAGGTTAATAAATGATAGAAATGAACTTGGTTAGTCCTAGTGAAATGATAAGAGGGATAGTGGTGCTATGGAGTTTTATAGTAGGGATATACAGAACTAGATTAGGTAAAAAGGTGGGTACGAACTTTTAGGTTTACCATTTCAGCGGGTATACAACCATAGTAGCGGGACCGCTATGACGATCTGAATACTCGCTATAGTGGAAACGAATGGAGATAGGTTGAAGGTCTGTAATAATGACTAGGTCTGTAAGAGCATTGCGTGGACTTTGATGAGTTTAAGAAATGAGAAGGTAGCAGTTACACCTAGTGTGATGTTTAGGAGAGAGATAATCGTTACATTTATTGACATTGATTGTATATTGATTTTTATGATGTTGTGTTAACTAAATCTAGTCGACCGATGATGCCTACCAGTACATGTGGGGTACTGATACTACCTTGCTACACCTTTTTGGTGTAGGTTGTGGCAGGTTGGAATTTCTTTATTGGCGTGGAGTACCCAACACCATCTTCAGTGCTCTTCTTTTCGAACGAAGATGGGTCACTTTTTTGTCAAGTATTTCAAGTAGAGCTCTTGTATCAGTATAGACTAGATCGTGAATTTTCACGTTTGGAAAATTTCTAATGCTATTTGTAAATTGAAATTTTTATCAGTTGATGGGAAGTATGGAAATGTTTGAGACTAAATTCGTGTATATACATAGAAATGTTTTTTAGGGTTCTCCTATCAAGTAAAGTTGATATAGCTGTCTGCACGGCCTGCCCATTTGGGCTGTGATAAGAGGATACCTGTTCTTGACTGTGACCTTGTTCAGCTAATGGTAGTCGATGCACATTCTGAGTGTACCGTCTTTCTTTCGCATTAATAGAACTGGGGCACCCCATAGAGTTATGTTGGGTCTGATGAAGCCCTTATCTAAATGGTTTTTCAATTGTTCTTTTAACTCTTTAAGCTCAACTGGAGCCATTCTTTAATGAGGAATTAAGATAGGCTGAATATCTAGATAAAGGTCCATGTCGATGTCTATTTCCCGCTCAGGAGAAACTCTAGAAAGATCTTCAGAAAACACATTGGGAAACTCATTTACAACCTGTCACGCCCCGAGCCTACACCTTGGACATAACACGACACTTGAAGTCACGAGTGACCCTAAGTCAACCTTTGGTCTATCATACACTGGTATTTTGAGTAAACATGTACAGTGAAAATTTGAAATAATACATAACAGCACTAATAAAAATTTAAAGACTAAACATAGAGATTTTTAAATATCTGAAAGTCTGAAATCAAGTTTGGTCTAACAGACATCTAACTGAGGAGTTGCATGGATAAGCCCCCGGCTAACTCTATGTCTAGCTGAAAACAATAAAGAAACTAAAATGAATAAAATGTTACCTCGGAATATGAGGACTCACACTACTGCTGCTGATGGAGAGACCCAAACGAAATCAGCTAAAGGTGATGGGTCTGAGAACCTGCGGCTATATCATGGAATGATACAGAAAAAAAGTATGCGTCGATACTTTGACTATAAAGAGTACGTGAGAGAAACATGAATAATATGATAGAACTAATAACCGAACTGATACAACATGAAATGACCAACTGAAATACTAAAAATTGATACAACTGGTGTAAAACTGATATGGTCAAAAGTGACCCTGGATGATGGTCTTAAACATGTCCTAAGTCTGAGATACTGAATCTAAGATACTGCACTAAACTGATCTAAACTGAGAAATCGGATATTAAACTTAACCGACTAGTGGGAGAGGCTATAACCGACATATAACCACGTGAGCTAGACGTGGAGTCCGATGTATACACCTACCGGTAGGACCTAATATACCTTGCCAGGGTATAAAGACATGGACTGTGAGAATCACTATCAAAGGGGCCATGATGCCAAGTAAATATATAACCTACGATGGCAACGTAGTTCTGGAACATGGGTGCACTAGAACCCCGACCCTTTCGGTGCTAAGTCCTACTCACACTGCATAATCCTATTACCACTACTGCTGACAAGAGGATAGCTCGATACTGGGATCCAAGACTATACTGACCCAGGGATACTATCAGGGAGTTAGTTGAGCAAGTTATAGGACCAGATTTGGAAACTGAGTTCTATGACTGGTCAGAGCTGCTTATCTGGAAGTCTCGTAACCGTCTAGAGAACAAACTGATAACTGAACTAGGGTCCGAGGGCTGGTCAAAGCTATAAATGGAATTTCATGACCCCCTAATGGACCGAATAACTAAAATCTGAGTCTGAGTCTAATAACTGAGAGGCACCACTAACACCTCGGGAAAAAACTATAGTCAAACTGATCAGCTGACATTTCTGACTAACACTGAATATTCTAGTACTTTGACTGAAAATGAACATTCAATTCTAAGAAATACAAAGTATATAGACTTTCTAACTGAATCTGAATAACATACATGTAACTAAGTTTTTAACACATATAATCATTATAGAAGCCCTAACTCTGAGAGATGCAAGCAATTTTCGAGAATTCAAGACATAAGCAAGATTCTAATTTCTGACTTTTCAAAAGTTAGGGCTAAATTTCTAAATTGATGGAGCAAGCATCATTTTGATTACAAGCTATTGGAAAATAGCTACAATTAACATAGGATGAGATTCCACATGAAATAATCCAAGAACAATAGCAATAATTTCGAATTCACAATCTCAAGGCTATGACTGAAAGTGAACAGGGAGAGCTCTGGGGAACGCAAGGGGGGAACACTCTCCTTATTGAATTCTCACATACTTGTAGAAGAAAACCCTGGTGAAAATCCCTGAGCAAACTGAGAAGAAAATCAACCCTAGCTCCTGCTCTGTGCTTCCAAAGAGATTTTACACTCTGTTCTTGAGGGAGTTGAGACAAAGGAGTGGAAAGGGTCGTTCTAACCCTTTAATTCCCTCCTATACAAACCCAAAACAACATGTTTTCAAGTTAAAAAGGATGGGAAAATACAAAAATACCCCTGCCAGAAAGAACTGAAAACTGCCCGACCCTGAACAACAGATCTCAAGACGGGTCGTTGGTTCAAACAATGGCCCGTTGAATCCATCCGTGGTTTTTGGGTTCAGAAACTAAATTCACATGGGTGACCAACGGGTAGGTAAAACAATCCATTGGAAGCAACAATAGGCCGTTGATACCTCCTATTGGAACTGATAAGAAAACTGGGCATGGGGACAATGGGTGATAACACAACAACCCATTTGTAGGACCAAAGGGCCGTTGTATCCCCTCGTGGTTCACATGGCTGGGTTTTGAAATTGAATGACGGGTGGTTACAACGGCTCGTTGGAGGCTACCACAGGCCGTTGTTCCCTCCTGTTGTCTCGGCGAAAGGGTCTGGAAGACCTCTAAACTCGAGATTCAACAGACGATAGGATGGCTCGTTGTTAGGAACAACAGGTCATCCTAGGTCTCGCTGTTTCCCCTCGAAGGAGGGCTTCTATTAACAATGACCACTTACAACGGTCGGTTGGTTCAACCAATGGTTCGTTGTGGGGGTCGTCTGAGACAAAAAAAATTCTGGTTTCCTGTGGTTTTTCATGCAACGTCTGAATTTGGTCTATGAAAGTTTTGGGGTGTTACAATATCTCCCCCATGGGATCATTCATCCCCGAATGCAGACCAAAACTAGAAAACGAACGGAGATTTCAAACATTCAGACTATGAACTATTTTCTGAAGGAGTAACTGACTCCAGACTAACTTAACCATACTAACAGAGCTGATGCAACTAGGATGCCCATAGTAAATCTAAATAGAGCTGATGAGTACGAAACTGATTAGAATACTGAGAAGGGACTTGATACCTGATTGTGGAATTGAACTGTAAGAGAACACGTGTGGGTATTTGGCCATCATATCTTCTTCGGCCATTGTTCACTGGTTTGGTGACTACACGCAAGTGCATGTCGTCGAACAAGTAGTAAAGTGGCTTAAGTAAAGCCAAGTATCAATCCCACAGGGACTGAGCTACGGTACTAATTAACTTAAGTGTTAATGAACTATATCTTTAAGAATGTAGACAACCAAATAAATAATATTTTGAGAGTTTGAGTTTACTAATTAATACGAATCTAAGCCAAAATTATAAAGTGAGTCTGAACAATAGTAATGAGCAAGCTGAGGTTAAAACAAACATGCAGGGAATTAATTTATCAATACAATTTAGTTAATCTTTCCTTCGGTTGCTACTCAAGAATTATTGCCTATAGATTGGAACTTTCGTCTCCTATCCAACTTAAGAATCATGAACCTTCAATCTACATTTCTGTGATAAAAGAATTTCATGTTCTAGCCATACAAAATCGATTCCTTAATTGACTAATAAGACTTTCAGATATATTTCTATTCTGAATATAAATCAATTCTCAATTTTCCCAAAATAAGAAGAGATCATATCCTACCAATTCACATCTTTCCAATTTCTTTACTTTTCAAAATCAAAATTGGATTTTTTAGATGTACATTAACATTGGCCAAACATTAATGCAGTAAGAACAAGAATTGATAGAACAACCATTGAAGAAATGATGAAAACTAAAATGATCAACAATTATATTCCACTACAATTTTTCTTAACCTCAGCAAGAAGTGAATTAGCCACTCATTTGTGGATTAAACATCATCAAATGAGTATAAATCATACAAACAGTTGAGATAAAAGAGAAAGAGATAGAGAAGAACCCTAGAATTTTCGTCCTCTCAACTTCCTGTAACCCATGTTCTTGCTCAACCCATTCAGAATGTTTAAAATAAAACTTAAGTGTGCTATTTATACTAGTGGGAATTTTTTTCGAAAGACAAAGCAACGTGGCACGGAGTGTATCGCAGAGCACTCCCTCCGTGCCACGGGGGTATCGCGGACCCTCTCTGGAATTAGGCTCCTCAGAATTTTCACCTTGGCGTGCCGCTGCCTGCATCGCGAAGCCTGGCCAACATGCCATGGTGCTATCGCGCACCTACACTGGAAATTGATGTCCCAGGTAATTGTACTCAACGTGCCACGACTTGCATCACGTGGCATTGCCTCCGTGTCACGGAGGTAATGCGAGGCTTCACTGGAAATGGCCAAAATTAAATCACCCGAGGTAGAATGCCTCTGCGATGGCAGCGTGACACGGCTCCATCGCGGAGCCCTTATTTTTGCTGCTCTTCCTTGACCCTTTCCACTCCTTGCTTCCAAGTCCATTCCCGATTTTTACCAACATGTATCTTAGCTTCCCAAAATTTCATTTTACATTCAAAACAACACTAATCATGTTGGTTAGTATAAATTCACATTTTAACTACAAATCACATGAGAATGCACAAATAACAATAGATAACAAAGATGAAATGAAGCATTTGAGTATCACTTGGGCATATCATTCTGCCCAAGATAACTTACCCCACACTTAAAACCTTGTTCGTCCTCGAACAATACTCTCACATCTCATGCAATTGACACCCACGCAAAGCTACTTTGGCTCGACAATTCAAGCTACGACTATACCGATTATTTAATCTAGCAAATCATCAAGAAAACATGCATGGTCTCATCAATACAATGATATACCCCACGTTAAGACCTCCTAGACTCACGATTCGACTCTTGATCTCGGCAAACTCATGCAAATCAACTGATCAAGACATCCGACACAAAATTTAATCTCTCGTCGAGCATGTGGCCTCACAACAAAAGAGAATCTCCCCCTTTGCAATCATACGATTTCCAAAGCATTACATGTAGGGGTATATGAACACGATTTCGCTCTCTCTCCAAAAGAATTCACATGCATCATGTCATGAACCATAGGCTTGCCTCTAGTGTACTACTCCACTAATATAAGGACGCGTGATGTAAATTCACATAGGACTTAACGGGTTGTAATGTAAGCTAAGGAACTAGTAAATACTGGGCTAACCAATAATAGCAACTAGCTTCCTTAAGCGCTTTTCAATACATCCCACCATCATTATGGGCATTTTTTCTTCCTTCATCTTCTCATTCTTGAAATTTTTCTTTGTTTTTGTTCCCATTTCTTTAAGCACACTCGACTTAATAACTAAGATTAGTTATACATCTTTATTCTATTTAATTTCAGCAAGTGCACCTTTGACCTTTTCTTTAACTTTCACCACTTTCGCTTTTCCTTCCTTTTCACAATTCTCACTCCTTTACATTGTGGGAAAGTTGTTTTTCTTGAGTGCTTAAGATTTTGGGATCAAATTCAAGGCTAATGAAAAGAAGGGATTAAGCTCGGTTTGTACCTCTTCAAAGAAAGAAAAAAATAGGCTAAAGGCTCAATGGGGCTAACTAGGATGTACATTCAAGGTAGGTATGATAATGGAAAAACTATCGGTTTAATCAAAGAAATGCCTACATCCTTTCCTACAATACACATCCTTCATTTCGTTTCGTACACACACCAGGCAAGTTCTAAACACTTCACAATAGCATGGAATAATCGAAAACTCACCTCACACTCATTGCACATGCTCAACTCAAGACATATTCACAGACTCTTCAATCAGCTAATTACAAGAGTTCAATATTAAGCCTCGATCCCACCGAATCGAACTCTATGGCCTAGGTATCTCAACGTGTTTATGCATTTGCATGCTTTCATACGAATCACCTTTGCAACTTAATATCATGTACAACACGTAACGAGAATTCCGAACCATGAAGTAGCGACACGTTTGGGAAACAAACAAAAGAAAGAAAATAAAGAAAACTACTCCTATCGACTATATTTCCCTTAAGACGGTCGTCATCCATCCATCATAGGGAACGGTCACTAATTATGACTTCATTTCAATGGGGCTATTCTTGGTAAAAGTACCAAAAACAAAGGCCGAGAAACCCAAAATAAAAGAAATTTAACGAAAAATTTTAAAAATTTCGATAATTTCGATAGAAAACAAAAATATTTACACAACAACCATTCAAAAAGAGCTCACACAACACACAACAACTTAACATTCATTACAACATCACTTAATTAAAGAACACATCACACAGAGTCACAGGGTCACATTTTTCACAGGCACAACAACACAACACATACACATAAACAAAAACAATAATGAAACAGTTGGCACCTAACTACTCCCACCCCACACTTAAACCGAATGCTGTCCCTAGTGTTCACAAAATTAAACATATCACAAAGGTGGGTGGTGAAACTCCCTGATCAATCGAAGTATTCAACTTCATCATCAGGTGTCGTTGCCTCATCTCCCATATCCGAATAGCCCCCGCTGTCCTCATCTGACTCAACATCTGAGTCCTCACGGCAGGTCTCCTCACCGGTGGGGACATCATCATCTACAGGCTCCACAAAAGCTGGCCCCAGTAGGCATAGAGCCTGAGCATTTTCGCCGAAGGGGTAATCCAAGTCAAGCTGCCAAAGCTCATCTTTTGTTGCTGGCCTCCCGCCAATGCGCAACTGCAACATCTGCATCCCGTACATGTGGGCCACATACTGAACATCCCGAGCATGTTGCTCGGCTAGTGTGAGAACAGGCCCATGAGTAGTGTCAGGATCCCTGGTTTTGGTGACATCCAAGGCGCGCCTATCAATCTGTGGGATGTAATCTAGGGCCTCCTCCTCGATATCATGGCCCCTCAAGACCGTGGTAAGCAAACCATCGAACCCGTACTTGTGCCCTTGATGCAAGCGGGCTCTCTTCATGGCGGAGATGATCACCGCCCCAACATTTGTCTCAAGCCCTTTCATCAAGGCGTACACCATGCACACTCGATCCCGAGTGACATCTGTCATGTGAACCCCCGGGATCAGGCAGGAACACATAATTTTTAGCTAGATCCTGGTTTCCTTGTTCATCTGAGAGTAGGGCAGTGTCTGATGGTAGCCCCTCTCTTTGTGCCTGCTCCACCGTGCTGTTGAACGGGCTCTACATAGAGTGCGTCTCATGTCCGCATAAGGTGGAGTTATGTTCAGCTGCCGGAGTACATGGGTGTATGTGTCCCACGCCTCGAATATAGCATTTAAGTGATGGGGCTCAAACGTGACAACCTGCCCTCTTATCTTGACGGTGTGACTGCGGAGGGTCGGGTTCCAGTTGGCATAGAACTCTCGAATCAGATGGAGATTGCACTCCTTGGGCTCTTCGAAGATGAAGTTCAGCCCGACAGTGTCAATCCGGTGTACGATCCTCGAAAATTCCTGTGCCAGCAGCTCCCTTGCTATATGCTCTTCCGAGAAGTATTTGGTTTCTTTGTGTTTTGCATACCATTTCTTCCCTTCATCAGTCACCCATCGGGTTCCGTATTGTCGGCGTTGGCCTCGCGGAATCGCTGGTGCTGCTGGAACTGCTGTTCCCAACCTTATTCTTTTTCTGCCGGCGCCCGATGTAGATGCGCCCTTTCCCTTGTCTTGTCTACCCGACATTGTTCCTGCACTACAATCCCAATGTTATTCAAATCATAACTAGCTACGACTAAGGTTGAGCTTAATTGAATCACCCCACACTTAGTTTTTAGCCGCAATTAAAACAATTCGGCAAGACATTCATGATTTCACAATCTTTACATTCAACATTCTTAGTGCCTTCATATAATTCGATGGAATAATTACTATGTACTACTCAGACTTCGTACAACGAATAACAATATCGCCATCGATTCCATTATATCATCATAGCACTTAGCCAATTTTTTGTTCTCAACAACCTATGCAATTCACCAATTTCATTTTTCCGAAATTCCCTTGTCTACCTAGAATATTCAAAATTAATCATGACATAATTCACATCACCCAACATGCACAACCCATTTTTTTCACATTTCAAACAAATTTAGTCTTCTTCTTATTCAAATTCCAACCCTAGCTACCAATTTCGCAAAAATTCACTAAAACATGCATTCATCGAGTTCATATACTCACAACGATACTATGAACATCAATCAATCATAACTTAAATGAATTGAAGCTTAATTTGCACTTAGGGCAAGTTTTAATCACTACCCATGCTCAAGAATCGAAAAATTCAAGCAAAAATGAGGTTAAGTTCAAGAACATACCTTTTCTCCGATGAAATTGAAGAAAACTTGAAGAAAACTTGTGCCTAGGTCCGTGTCACGTTGGGGAAGGAGGGAATTTGGGGTTTTGGTCGCGGAGGAAATGGAAAATAAGGAAGAAATCGGGGAAAATCAGGGTTTTAAAAGTGTTTTTCGCGCGGGTTACCTGGAGACCCAGTGTGACCCGACGCAAAAAGAACCTCAACGTGTCACGGAGGGTAACGTGGAGCACCCCCCCCCATGACACGGAGCCATCGCGCCCCTGTTCTGAAATTTTTTTAAAATTTCTGGAATATGCTTCAACGTGTCATGGAGGGTAACGCGGAGCACCTCCTCCGTGACACGGAGCCAACGCGTAGGCTCACTGTCATGCAACTTTTTATTTTTCTCACCTCGATTTTTTTTCTTTGTGCTTCTTTGCATCTTTTCCCTCTGTTCCACCTAAAAATCATTTCACAATAAGAAATTGGTTAGAATTCATAGGTTTCAACGCAACCATAATTTTTTTCTATTTACTTTTTTTCTTTTTCTCTTTTTTTTCTTTTTTGAACTAATTCTACTCATCTATTACAACAATTTCACGGGTTGCCTCACGTGCAGCGCCTAGTTTACCATCACGGCTTGATGTCATTTATGCTCAATCATCCTCTAGAGTGATGGACGTCTTCTCTCGAATAACGTCCTCACCCTAGTAATGCTTACAACGCTGCCCATTAACCAAGAACATGACACTTCGATCTTCTTGTCACAACTCCACCACCCCGTGCGGGGTCATTCTCACTATCTTAAATGGCCCCGACCATTTGGACCGCAATTTCCCTGGAAACAGCCTCAATCTTAAATTGAAAAGCAACACTTTCTGCCCCGGCTCGAATATCCGATGCACCATATGCTTATCGTGCCACCTCTTTGTTTTCTCTTTGTAGCACTTGGCGCTTTCATAAGCATGCCAATGAAACTCATCAAGTTCGCTGAGTTGCATCAACCTCTTCTTACCCACTAGCTCTAGATCCATGATCAATTTCCTCACATCCCAGAAAGCTCGGTGTTCTAGATCTATCGACAGATGACACGCCTTTCCATAGACCAATATGTACGGACAAGTCCCAAGTTGTGCCTTGTAAGCAGTTCTATAAGCCCACAATGCATCGTCGAGTTTGCTTGACCGATCACTACGTTGTGCATTCACTGTTTGCTGGAGAATCTGCTTCACTTCTCTGTTCGACACCTCCACTTGCCCACTAGTTTTGGGGATGATATGTTGTTGCTACCTTGTGGTGCACCCCATACTTAGCTAGCAAGTTCTTGAAACTTGCATTTACAAAATGAGCCCCTCCATCACTGATAATGGTTCGGGGTGTCCCAAACCTGGTGAAAATGTGCTTTTTCACAAATTTCGTTACCACTTTGTTGTCATTCCTGGGGAAAGCTATTGCTTCAACCCACTTTGATACATAATCAACGGCCACCAAGATGTAACGTTACCAAATGACGATGGGAACGGGCCCATGAAATCGATACCCCATACATCAAAGATCTCCACTTCTAATATACGCTGCAGCGGCATCTCTTGCCTCCTACCAATTGTGCACGTCCTTTGACATCTACCACACATTTTTACGTATGCCATAGGGTCTCTAAACAGTGTCGGCCAAAATAATCCTGACTTTAGCACCTTGTGCGCTGTCCGCTCGCCTCCGTGGTGCCCTCCATATAATGAAGAGTGACAACTCCTCAAAACTTCTGCAATCTGGATCTTCGGGATGCATCTTCTCATAACCTGATTCGGTCCTTGTTTAAACAAGTGCGGCTCATCCCAAATAAAATACCGGCAATCATGCTTCAACTTTTTTCTCTGCTGAGCCGTAGCCTCCGGTGGATAGACTCCACTCACTAGCAAATTCACTATGTCTGCATACCAAGCGATCTCAGCTTCCCTTATTGCCAAGACCTGCTCATCCGGGAAATCCTCTTTGATGCTGTCACCTTCCTTCACATGCGACCGACTTTCCAATCGCGATAGGTGATCTGCCACTTGATTCTCACTCCCCTTTCTGTCCTTAATCTCTAGGTCAAACTCTTGCAACAACAAGATCCATCTGATCAGCCTGAGCTTTGCATCCTTCTTGTTAAACAGATACCGAATCGTTGCATGATTGATATACACCACTACTCTAGAACCCACCAAATAGGACCTGAATTTGCCAAACACAAATACCAATGCTAGCATCTCCTTTTCTGTGACTGTATAATTAACTTGGGCAGCGTCCAGTGTTTTGCTTTCATAATGAATAGAATGAAAAATTCTATTCCTCCGCTGCCCCAATACAGCTCCCACAACCACATCGCTTGCATCACACATCAGTTCAAACGGTTGTTCCCAGTTTGGAGAAATAAGGATAAGTGCTTCTATCAATTTCTGCTTCAACTCCTTGAATGCTTTGACACAATCTTCATCAAACTCGAACTTCACCTCTTTTTCTAGCAACCAGCATATTGGTCTAGAAATTTGAGAGAAGTTCTTAATGAACCGTCTGTAGAACCCTGCATGCCCGAGAAAACTGCGAACACCCTTCACTGACACAAGTGGTGGTAGCTTTTCAATAACTTCGATCTTAGCACGATCGACCTCCAACCCCTTGCAAGACCCTTTATGGATAAGGACGATACCCTCCTTGACTAAGAAATGACATTTCTCCCAGTTGAGTACAAGGTTGGATTCTTCACAGGCGAGCTAGCACCCTATCAAGATTCTGCAAACAAGTAGGAAACGAATTACCGAAAACAAAAAAATCATCCATAAATACCTCGACGAAATCTTCCACCATGTCGTGAAAGATCGCTATCATGCATCTCTGGAATGTGGCGGGTGCATTGCATAAACCAAATGGCATCCGCCTAAAAGCATATGTCCCATAAGGACAAGTGAAAGTAGTCTTCTCCTGGCCCTCCGGTGCTATGGCTATTTGGTTATAGCCAGAGTACCCATCAAGGAAACAATAATATTCTTGTCCAGCCAATCTGTCCAATATCTGATCAATGAACGGGATAGGATAGTGATCTTTCCTTGTGGCCTCATTGAGCTTCCTGTAGTCCATGCAAATCTGCCAGCCTGTGACTGTGCATGTAGGGATCAACTCATTTTTCTCATTGGTGACCACAGTCATCCCTCCCTTCTATGGGACACACTGAACGGGGCTGACCCATTCGCTATCCGAAACAGGATAGACCACACCTGCATCAAGCTACTTAATTACTTCTTTCCTAACCACATCCTTCATTATCAAATTCAACCTCCAATGAGGCTGTACAGTTGGCTTTGCTCCTTCCTCCATGAAAATTTTGTGTGTGCAAAAAGCTGGATTGATACCCCGAATATCTGACATCTGCCAGCCCATCGGTTTCTTCCTTCTTTTGAGAACCACCAATGCTTCCTTTACCTGTGCCTCCGTCAATTCTGCGGAGATGATGACCGGCAAAGTGTCATCTTCCCCCAAAAAGATATATTTTAAATGGGGAGGCAATGTTTTTAACTCCAGTTTTGGTGCTTCCTCAATAGATGGTTTCGGCAATGGTTCCAGGGACCTCATTAAGGGCTGAAAGTCATGCTTCCTGAGATACCACTTTGGTTCATTCAACATTTGCACCATCTCATAAGTATCTCTATCTCCGAAATGATCAGAGCTCATCAACGCTCTTTCCAATGGATCTCGAGAATCAACAATCTGAAGAATTTCTACTTGGTCTAACACATTGATTGCTGAAAGCTCCTCATATATGGCCGGAAGCTTCATGGCCTTATATACATCAAATACCTCCACTTTGTCATGTGCTCGCATGGTTAGCTTCCCTGCAGCTACATCAATCAAAGCTCTCCCGGTTGCCAAGAAAGGACGTCCCAAAATAAATGGGACTTCTGCATTCGGCTCAAAATCTAAGACAATGAAATCTATAGGGTAGATAAGGGAGCCCACTTGCACCAGCACGTCCTCCACAATGCCATCTGGTCTGGCCAAAGAGCAGTCCGCTAACTGCAAGATCACTGTAGTTGGTCTAGGACTGCCAAACCCCAACTTCTTGAACACCGATGTCGGCATCAAGTTAATGCTCACTCCCAAATCGCATAATCTGCGAGCTCGGATACTTTGCCCAATTGTGATTTGAATTGTAAAGCTCCCAGGGTCCTTGAGCTTCATTGGCAACCTGTTCTGTATCCGAGAAGTGCACTCCTCAGTAAGTGCCACCGTAGCATACTACGTCAATCTTCTTTTGTTAGCTACGATGTCCTTGATATACTTTGCATATTTAAGCACTCCCCACAAAACATCAACCAAAGGTAAATTAATGTATACCTGTTTAAGCACCTCCATGAACTTTTTGAAACAAGCTTCCTCCTTGTGTTTCTTTAATCTTTGAGGGAATGGGGGTGGTGGTCTTTCTGCTTCAGCTGCCTTCTCCTTCCCCCTCTCATCATGTTCCCTATCTTTCCCTACTGCTCCTGACTGCTGAGGTGGTCTTTCTGGTTCCACCTCCTTGAGTTGTAAACCACTCCTTGTGGTAACTGCATTGACCTTCTTGGGATTCGGGTCAGTGTCACTCGGTAGTCCTCCTCTTGGCCTGGTGTTTTAAGCTCCAGCTAGTTGTCCAAACTGGTACTCCAACGCCTTTGTAGCTAAATGGTTGTTTTTTATGTCTGCTACCAATTTCACATAATCAGCCTGCATTTGAGCTTGGTTAGCTAACATTGTTTTAAACATTTCCTTAATGCTGGTGGGTGGTGGAGAAGGTGCATTGTTTCCTCTGTATTGAGATTGATAATTCTGCTGCCCTCCTTGATTTCTCTGCGCACCCTGATTCGAACTCTGCCCTTGATGGCTGTTACTACCCCAAGAGAAATTCAGATGATTCCTCCAATTCGAGTTGTAGTTGTTGCCATACTACTGGTGATTATTTCTCTGTACATTCCTAACAAAGTTCACTAAATCTGGATTTGCACCACAACACTCAGCTGAGTGTTCATTACTACCGCATACTTCACACTAAATCTACTGCACTACATTAACTAGGGATTGAGGTTGATTCAAGCTCATATTACTGAAGTGGGTGTTGAGTTGATTTTGCAATGCAGCTCCCTGTGCAGCGATCGCTGTAAAACCATCCACTTCAAAGACTCCTGCCGCTTTCCTTGTTCCTCCTCTAAAAGAGTCCGCATTCCACTATGGATTTCCCTGCGAAATACAATTTAATAAGGTATACAGCTCCTCATAAGTCTTTTCTAATGCTTGTCCCCCAGCTGCTGAGTCTAGCAAAATTTTTGTGTGGGGTTCCAAACCCTCTATGAAAGTATGCACCAGCACATCATTGGACTGGTGATGGTGAGGACAATCCCTTAGTAATGATTTGAACCTTTCCCAAGCTTGATACAGATTCTCCCCCTCTCTTTGTTTAAAACTTAGAATCTGACTTCTAAGTCTTGTTGTTTTTCCGGATGGAAAAAATCTTATCAAAAACTTTCTTGCAAGATCATCCCTTGTGGTGATAGAATTAGGTGGTTCATCTTTCAACCACCTCTTTGCTTCCCCCAATAATGAAAATGGGAATAATGTAAGCCTTACGTAATCGGATGATACTCCAGCGGGGATGTAAGTGTCACTTATCTCCAAAAAGTTTTGGAGATGTTGTTGTGGATCTTCATGAGGGAGACCTGTGAATTGGCCGCTGGTGTGCAGCAATTGCATTATGTTCTATTTAAGCTCAAACCTCCATCCTGGCTCAGGTCTCGAATACTCGATGTAACATTATTAGCATGTGGGATTGCCACTTCGCGAACCGGCCTAGCTGCCATTTCCTCGGGCACTAACACTGCCCTCACAAGTGGTGGATTCTGTTGTTGCTCCAGAATTGCCTGTCTGAGCAACTGTAGATTTTTCTCTAGAGCTTCCCTTCTTTGACGATGAAATTGTCTTTCCGGCTCTATGTATGAATCCATCAACTCCTTGTCTCTTGCCAGTGTTCAACAGAATTCAATATCTGCAAAAGACAGACTAAGATCAAGTTGTCAGTACTTATATAGAAATTGTAAACTAACACTAAGAAAACAATTTTACCAATTGCCAGTCCCCGGCAACGGCGCCAAAAACTTGTTCGCTGTTTGGTGACTACACGCAAGTGCACCTGGTCGAACAAGTAGTAAAGTGGCTTAAATAAAGCCAAGTATCGATCCCACAGGGACTGAGCTACGGTACTAATTAACTTAAGTGTTAATGAACTATATCTTTAAGAATGCAGACAACCAAATAAATAATATTTTGAGAGTTTGAGTTTACTAATTAATACGAATCTAAGGCAAAATTATAAAGTGAGTCTGAACAATAGTAATGAGCAAGCTGAGGTTAAAATGAACATGTAGGGAATTAATTTATCAATACAATTCAGTTAATCTTTCCTTCAGTTGCTAGTCAAGAATTATTGCCTATAGATTGGAACTTTCGTCTTCTATCCAACTTAAGAATCGTGAACCTTCAATCTATATTTCTGTGATAAAAGAATTTCATGTTCTAGCCATACAAAACCGTTTCCTTAATTGACTAATAAGGCTTTCAGATATATTTCTATTCTGAATGTAAATCAATTCTCAATTTTCCCAAAATAAGAAGAGATCATATCCTACCAATTCACATCTTTCCAATTTCTTTACTTTTCAAAATCAAAATTGGATTTTTTACATGTACATTAACATTGGCCAAACATTAATGCAGTAAGAACAAGAATTGATAGAACAACCATTGAAGAAATGATGAAAACTAAAATGATCAACAATTACATTCCACTACAATTTTTCTTAACCTCAGCAAGAAGTGAATTAGCCACTCATTTGTGGATTAAACATCATCAAATGAGTATAAATCATACAAACAATTGAGATAAAAGAGAAAGAGATAGAGAAGAACCCTAGAATTTTCGTCCTCTCAACTTCCTGTAACCCACGTTCTTGCTCAACCCATTCAGAATGTTTAAAATAAAACCTAAGTGTGCTATTTATACTAGTGGGAATTTTTCCCAGAATACAAAGCAACGTGGCACGAAGTGTATCGCAGAGCACTCCCTCCGTGCCACGGGGGTATCACGAACCCTCTCTGTAATTAGGCTCCTTAGAATTTTCACCTTGGCGTGCCACGGCCTGCATCACGGAGCCTGACCAACGTGCCACAGTGCTATCCCGCACCTACACTGGAAATTGATGTCCCAGGTAATTGTACTCAATGTGCCACGGCTTGCATCACGTGGCATTGCCTCTGTGTCATGGAGGTAACGCGAGGCTTCATTGGAAATGGCCAAAATTAAATCACCCGAGGCAGAATGCCTCAGCGATGGCAGCGTGACACGGCTCCATCGCGGAGCCCTTATTTTTGCTGCTCTTCCTTGACCTTTTCCACTCCTTGCTTCCAAGTCCATTCTTGATTTTTACCAACATGTATCTTAGCTTCCCAAAATTCCATTTTACCTGCAAAACAACACTAATCATGTTGGTTAGTATAAATTCACATTTTAACTACAAATCACATGAGAATGCACAAATAACAATAGATAACAAAGACAAAATGAAGCATTTGAGTATCACTTGGGCATATAATTCTGCCAAAGATCAGCCATCCTTCTTGCTGAACACATACTGAAGGCACTTGTGAACTGTGAACACATCCACGTGAGCCCTGTACAAGTAGTGTCTCCATAATTTTAACGCGAACACCACCGCTGCCAGCTCCAGGTCATGAGTCGGATAGTTCTTCTCATGGACTTTGAGCTATCTGGAGGCATAGGCTATCACTTTTCCCCGCTGCATCAAAATGCAACCAAGTCCAACTCTGGAGGCGTCACAATATACAACAAACCCATCTGTTCTTTCTAGCAAGGTCAAAACTAGAGCAGTAGTGAGTTGAGTCTTTAACTCCTGAAAACTCTTCTCACACTCATCCGACCACTGAAATTTCACCTTCTTCTGGGTTAACTTGCTCAGATGGGATTCTATGGAAGAGAAACCTTCCACAAACCATCGGTAATAGCCTGCTAAGCCTAGAAAACTCCTGATTTCGGTAGGAGAGGTAGGTCTGGGCCAATCCTTCACTGCTGCTATTTTATGAGGATCTACTTGTATAACCTCACTTGAGACCACATGACCCAAGAAAGTCACAAACTTCAACCAGAATTCACACTTGCTAAACTTGGCGAAAAACTGGCAATTTTTGAGGGTCTGTAATGCGAACCTTAGGTGATGGGCATGCTCATCTTCATTTCTGGAGTACAGTAGAATGTCATCGATAAATACAATGACAAACATATCCAGGTACTGCTTGACAACCCTATTCATCAAATCCATGAAGGCTGCTTGGGTGTTCGTTATCCCAAAGGACATTACCACAAACTCGTAGTGACAATACCGAGTTCTGAATGCTGTTTTCAGTATGTCACACTCTCTAACCCTTAGCTGATTGTACCCTGACCCGAGATCGATCTTGGAGAAACAGCTGGCTCCCTGAAGTTGGTCAAACAGATTGTCAATTCTAGGTAGAGGGTACTTTTTCTTAACTGTGACCTTGTTCAGCTGACGATAATCTATGCACTGAGGGTACCGTCTTTCTTATGCACGAATAACATTGGAGCACCCCAGGGAGAGATGCTGGGTCTGATAAAACCCTTATCAAGAAGATCCTTTAACTGCTCCATATGCTCCATAAGCTCAACTGGAGCCATTTTGTATGGAGGGACGGAGAAGGGTTGAGTGTCTGGGAGGAGATCTATTCCAAAGTCTATTTCCTATTAAAGGGGAACCCCAGGAAGATCTTCAGGAAATACATTTGGGAACTCGCTGACAACTGGAACTGCCTGAATGGTTGGGGTCTCAGAGTTGGAATCCTTGACTCGAACCAAATGATATAGACATCCTCTGGAAATGAGTTTATGGGCCTTAAGGTAGGAAATAAACCTACCCTTAGGCACTGAACTACTGGCCGACCATTCTAACACTGGTTCATTCAGAAATTGAAACTTGACAACTCTAGTTCTGCAGTCAACTGAGGCATAGCAGGAGTGTATCCAATCCATGCCGAGAATAAGTTTGAATTCGACCATGTCTAGCTCTACGAGATCAGCTGGAATTACTTTATTGAGGACTGAGACTGGATAGTTTCTATACACCCGGCTGGGTCTAACTGACTCGCCAACTGGGGTGGATACTGAGAATGGCTTTGAGAGGACCTATGGACCTATATTGAAATGAACTTCTATATATGGAGTCATGAACGAAAGAGTAGCTCCTGGATCTAAAGAGGGAATATACGTCTAGATGGAAGAGACGTAACATACCAGTAACTACATCAGGTGATCTTTGCTGATCCTGATAAGAAAATAGAGCATAGAAATGATTCTGGTTCTGACCGCCACCTGTACCTGATGAGTTGGCCTACTGAGCTGGTCGGCCTGCTGGAGATGCTGAGGTAGTGGGTTGTGATCTTCCCCATCCTGCTGACGGACATTCTTTAATTCGATGCCCAAGCTGTCCATAATCTAAACAGCCCTCTCTACCCTTTAGACACTCTCCAAGATGATTCTTGCCGCACTTGGGGCAAACTAGATACCTGTTCCCTGTACTGTGGGCGTGAGACTGAGTGCCAGATGACCCATCCCTCTGATCCTGGCGGGACCGAAAGGTTGGGCCACTGCTTGCACTAGGTGCTGGGGTGCTCTGCTATTGTTGTTGGTGCTGATACTGTTGCTACTATGGGCGGATACCACTGCTAGATCTCAGATGGCCGAAATCTGAATGGCTAGTTCTTGTCCGCTTGTTCTTTCTCTCCATATCCTTTAGTTTTTCCGCCTCAATTTGTTAGGCAAAAACAATCATCCTAGAAAGGTCCATGTGCTTGATCAGCATCGCGATCCTGCACTCCTTGAGGACCAGGTTAGATACTCTATTGACGAAATTTCGAATGCGAGCCTTTGGCTTGGCTACCATCTCTGGAGCATACTTTGATAACCTGGTAAACTCTAGAGCATACTCCTCCACTCCTGTTGCCCTATCGCAAGTTCATAAACTCTGCCATCTTTGCCTACCTCATCTCTCTAGGGAAAAACCTATCCAAGAAAGTCGTACGTAACTCTCCCACTCTATCGGTCCTGCTCCCGCTTGCCGCCCCTCCTTTCACTACTCATACCAAACTTGGGCTACCCCTTTAAGATGATGGAAGCCAGGTCAGCACTCTCAGAGGAGCTGACACCCATAATGCAAGTAACCTTCCTGACCTTATCTACAAGCTCTTGGGGGTCCTTCCGCACTTTAGATCCCTAGAACGATGGAGGGTTCATACGGGTGAAGTCTCGCACCCTTGCCGCTGCAACAGACCCATTCGTGTTCACCGGCACAACCTGCTTATTCATCTGGTTGGTCATGGTCTAGGCCAGTAGCTGAATGGCCGCTCTAAATTCTTCGGTAGAAACTAAATCATCTTGAGGAGCTGTCGGGGCTTATGGGGCAAGTCTGTTGGCATTACCGGCCCTTCTTCCATTACTGCATCTATGAGGCATGGTTCACTGAAATGAAGTAGAGCACGAATTAGAAGGACATTTTTGGAATTGAACTTTGACGCACGATAATGATTATGAACAAAGGGAATTTTTCCTAATAACATCTCATAGCCTCCTCGTCATAAGTGTGGCGTGTTTCATACCCATGAAAAGGACTTTACTCGATGCGGCTTTTAGACTTTTCGAGGATACTCTAAACCTAGGGCTCTGATACCAAGTTTGTCACATCCCGAGCCTACACCCTGGATGTAACATGGTACTTGAAGTCACGAGTGACCCCAAGTCAACCCCTGGTCTATCATACACTGGTATTCTGAGTAAACATGTACAACGGAAATTTGAAATAATACATAATAGAATTAATAAAAATTTAAAAGACTGCACATAGAGATTTTGAAATATCTTAAAGTCTGAAATCAAGTCTGGTGTGAAAGCCATCTAACTGAGGAGTTGCAGGGATAAGCCCCCAACTAACTCTAAGTCTAGCTGAAAATAATAAAAAAACTGAAATGAATAAAATGTTCCCTCAAAATATGAGGACTCACACTGTTGAAGCTGATGGAGAGACTCGAATGAAATCGACTAATGGTGATAGGTCTGAAACCTGCGGCTATATCATGAAATGATACAACAAAAAGGTATGCGTCAGTACTTTGAATGTACAGAGTACATGAGAGAAACATGAATAATATGACAAAACTAATAACTGAACTAATACGACATGAAATGACCAACTGACATACTAAACATCAATACAATTGGTGTAAAACTGATATGGTAAAAAATAACCCTGGTTGATGGTCATAATCATGTCCTAAGTCTGAGATACTGAATCTGAGATACTATACTAAACTGATTAGAACTGAGAAATTGGATATTAAACTGAACTGACTAATGGGAGAGGTTATAACCGACATATAACCACGTGAGGTGGACGTGGAGTCTGATGTATACACCCCACCGGTAGAACCCAATATACCTTGCCAGGGTATAAAGGCATGGACTATGAGAATCACTGCCAAAGGGGCCTTGAGGCATAGTAAATATATAACCTACGGTGGCAACTTAGTTCTGGAACCTGGGTGCGCTGGAACCCCGGCCCTTTCGGTGCTAAGTCCTACTCCTAGTGGATAATCCCATTACTATTACTGTTGACAAGCGGATAGATTGCTAATGGGGTCCAAGACTATATTGACCCATGGATACTGTCAGAGAGTTCTCTGAGTGTCCTATAGGACCAAATTTGGAAACTGAGTTCTAAGACTGATCGGAGCTGCTTATCTGGAAGCGTCAAAACCGCATAGAGAACAAACTAATAACTGAACTGGGGTTCGGGGGCTGGTCAGAGCTATAACTGGAATGTCATGACTGCCTAATGGACCAAATAACTGAAATTTGAGTCTGAATATGATAATAGAGAGGCACCACTGATACTTCGGGAAAAGACTATAGTCAAACTGATCAGCTGGCATTTCTGACTAACACTGAATATTCTAGTACTTTAACTGAATTAGAACTGTCAATTCTAAGGAATACAAAGTATATATACTTTCTGACTGAATCTGAATAACATACATGTAACTGATTTTTTAACACATACAATCATTATAGAATTCCTAACTCTGAGAGATGCAAGCAATTTTTGAGAATTCAAAACTTAAGCAGGATTCTAATTTCTGACATTTCAAAAGTTAGGGCTAAATTTCTAAATTGATGGAACAAGCATCATTTTGATTATAAGCTGGTGGAAAATGGCTACAAATAACATAGGATGGGATTCCACATGAAATAATCCAAGAACAATAGCAATAATTTCGATTCACAAACACAGGGCAATGACTAAAAGTGAATAGGGAGAGCTTTAGGGGACGCAAGGGGAGAACAATCTTCTTACTGAATTCCCACATACCTATAGAAGAAAACCCTAGTGAAAATCCCTGAGAAAACTGAGAAGAAAATCAACCCTAGCTCCTGCTCTGTGCTTCCAAAGAAGTTTTACGCTCTGTTCTTGAGGGAGTTGAGAAAAATGAGTGGAAAGGGTCATTATAACCCTTTAATTCTCTCCTATACGAACCCAAAATGACATGGTTTCAAGTTAAAAAGGCTGGGAAAATACAAAAATACCCCTGGCAGAAAGAACCGAAAACTGCCCGACCCTGAACAATGGATCTCAGGACGGGACATTGGTTCAAAAAATGACTCGTTGAATTCATCCGTGGTTTCTGGGTTTAGAAACTAAATTCACATATGTGACCCACGGGTAGGTACAATGATCCATTGGAAGCAACAACGTGCCGTTGATACCTCCCATTGGAACTGATAAGAATACTGGGCACTGGGACAACGGGTGATAACAATGACCCATTTGTAGGAAAAACGGGCCATTATATTCCCTTGTGGTTCACACGGCTGGCCTCTGGAACTGAACAACAGGTGTTTACAATGGCTCGTTGGAGGCTACCAAGGGCCGTTGTTCCCTCCCGTTGTCTTGGGGAAATGGTCCGGAAGACCTCTGAACTTGGGATTCAACAGACAATAGGACGACTCACTGTTAGGAATAACGATTCATCCTAGGTCTCATTGTTTCCGCTTGAAGGAGGGATGCTATTAACCACGACCACTTACAACGGTCCGTTGGTTAGACCAATGGTCCGTTGTGGGGGTCGTCTGAGACAGAAAAATTTTTGCTTTCCTGTGGTTTTTCATGCAACGTTTGAATTTGGTCTAGGAAAGTTTCAGGGTGTTACACAACTAGATTTGCCTAAAGAGTCGAGGTTTCAGAACTAGAATCCTTAATCCTAAATAAGTGATAGATGTTCCCCTTTGACATCATTTTCCTATCCTTCAAGTATGAGATGAACCAACCCTTAGGCGTTGAAGTACTATCCTTCTACTATAGGACTGGTTCGTTAGGAAGTTGGAATCTAATGACTCTGGTTCTACAGTCAACTGAGGCATAGAAAGAATGTAACTAGTCCATGCCAAGAATGAGGTCGAAGTCCACCATATCAAACTTTACTAGATCAACTGAGGTGACTCTATGTAACACTGCAAGCAGACAATCCCTGTACACCCGGCAAGCTCTAGCTGACTCACCAATTTGAGTAGAGACTGAAAATGGCTCTGAGAGAATTATTGGACTAATGTCACTAGAAGGTGGTTAAGGGGTCACGAAAGAAAGTGTGTCTCCTAGATCTAGTAAAGCATACACATCTAAGATTCTATTGCATATATTTTGACTAAGTATATACTTACCTAGGTATACAAGATTTGAAATACAAAAAAAAATCTTTGAAAGAGACGTAACATAGTAGTGACTATGTCAGGTGAGTTCTCCTAGTCTTGATGGGAGGATAGGGCATAAAAATGGTTGTGGCGCTAACCGCCAGCTGTACCTAAGGTAGTACCCTACTTAGCTGAGTGACCAAACGGATCTGCTGATGTAGTGGACTGGGCCTTCCCTTGTCCTCCCGACGGGCAATCCTTCATATCGTGACCCATCTGGCCACAACCAAAGCAATTCTCTTTGCTTAGAAGGCATTCGCCCAGATGGTTCTTACCACACTTAGGACGTACTAGAAAAGTGCGGCTACTGGAGACATGGCTCTGAGACTGGGAGCCTAATGCTCCACCCCTCCGATCTTTACGGGGCTTGAAAGAAAGATCACTAGTTGATGATGGCGCTGGATGTCTCTGTTGCTGCTGTGGGTGACTACCACCGCATAATCTTTATTGAGAATACTCAAACTGACCTATCCTTGCCCGCTTACTCTCCCTCTCTATTTCCTTCAATTTCTCCACCTCTATCTGCTGTGCATGGATAATGAGCCTGGAGATGTCCATCTATTTGATAAGCATGGTAGTCCTGCACTCCTTGACCACCAAGTCGGAGACTCTATTAACGAATTTGAGCATGCGAGCCCTCAGCTGCCCAACCATTTTTGGAGCATACTTCGATAGTTGAGTGAACTTTAATGCGTACTCCTGCACTGTCATGTCGTTCTGCCTTAAGTTCATAAACTCAGAAGCCTTAGCTTCCCCTTAACTCCCACGAAAAGGATATGTCTAGGAACGCAGTCACAAACTCATCCCACTCTACCGGACCTGTGCCATTCCGCCTTCCCTCTTTCCACTACTTATACCATATTTGTTCCACCCTTTTTAACTAATAGGTAGCCAAATCTGCACTTTCGACAGAAGTAACTCTCATGATTTGGGTGATCTTCTTTACCTCATCAATGAACTCTTGTGGGTTCTCATCTACCTTAGACTAGTGAAATGCTAGGGGATTCATCTGAGTAAGATCCAGGACCCTGGCAGTAGTTGCATACCCATTAGCATTTAAAGGTATGATGACCTGCTGGTTGACCTGGTTGGTCATCTCCTGAGCTAGCATTTGGATAGCATCCCAGAACTTCACGTGTGACTTCTAATCGTCTTAAGGGGTTGCTGGAGCTAGTGGGGATGGCTGGTTACTATTACCATTCCTCCTTCCATTTTCTCTTTTGGGAGGCATCATCAACTGAAAATGGTAAAGCACGAGTTCGGAGGACATGTTAGAAATTCAATCTCTACACATGATAATAATCATGAAGAAAGGGAATGTTCCTAAAAATGCCTCATAGCCTCCTCCTCATAAGTGTGGCGCGGTTCACACCAATGAAAAAGACTCTACTTGATGCGACTTTCATACATCCTAGGATACTCCAAACTTGAGGCTCTGATACCAAGTTTTTCACCACCCAAGTTTGCACCCTAGATGTGACACGTCACTAAGGATCACAAGTGACCCCATGCATAACAAAATTTTATAATGACTGAACTACTAAAATGGAATCTTAAGTTGAAGCTGATTGCAAACAAATAACCAAATACTGCATAAATAAAGAACATCTAATAAATTACTGACAATTGGTTAGGCAATGAAACTCGAACTTAAACTAACATATTATTTCTAAAAGCCTTCTAAAAGAAACTGGTGAGTTTTCGGGACAAACCCCCAGCTAACTCTAATGTTTGAAAAACTAAAATGACAATAACTGAAGTGAAGACTCCGGTCCTCAGAAGATGAGGACTCACCACAGCCAACTACTGGAAATCGCCAGGAGAAACTAGCTGTGATGCTGAGGTTGGGTAGCTGAGCCTATATCATAAAATGATATAGCACATAGAAATATGCGGTTAGTACTTTGAATGTATTAAGTATATTAGATATGCAACTAGAATACAAATAGAGAATACCGACCCTTACTAAAATACATAAATGTCGATATAAAGCAGTAGTCTGACAATACATAATAAAGTATAGTAAAAACTGATTTAAGAGTCACGTGCGTGTACTAAAAATGGTGTCTATAACTATGACTGAGACTGTAACGATACTGTGTAATAGGAGAGTCTATTAACCAATATATAATTATAGGAGATAACCGTGGAGTTTGATGTATACGCCCCATTAATATGACCCAATATACATTCCCAAGGTATAAAGACACGACTGGTATGATCACTAAAATTGATGCCCGTTCGGGCTAATAACCTATAGTGGCATGTAGTTCTGGATCCTAGGTACGCTGAACCTTGGACCAACTCGATGCTATGAACCCAATTGATAAATTTACTAATAATTTATGATAGCTCGAAAATTAGTGTTCTTAAAGCTAGGTCAGAACTTTATTTGATAGTATTCTAAGAGCCTAAAGAACCTGAAAATACTGATTTTGCTGTCAATATTTGTATACTGAATCATGATAGAATCACAAAGACTGAAATATAAATTCATCCTTTCTCAAAGCCATATAGAAGCATAATACATGTTTATATAACTGAAATTGAATCATGTGGAAATTTGTTATAAAAGTATCATTTATAAGTAAATTTGTAAAATCATGAATATCACATACTAGAAATCACATGAGACTTGAGAATACTGAAGTAATAAGGGAATTCATAACTTAACAAAAAACCCCTAAGATATGATTTATAGGGAACTTGACAGAAAGCTAGGGTTTACTGGATATTTCAGGCACAAGGGTGAAAGGATACCCTTTTTGAAATCCCACATACCTGTAGAAGGATTCTCTAAGGAAGCTCTTAGAAATCTGAAGAAGAAGAAGAACCCTAACTCTTGCCCTGAGAAGCCTTGTTCGAATTTTTATGTACTGATCTAAAGAGCTAAGTCAGAAATGAGGGAGGAGGATCGACTAGCCCCCTTAATCCCCTGATAATATACCCCAAAATGATGTAGCTTAGGAAATAAAATAATGGGAAGTTACAAAAATACCCCTAAAAAAAGGTTTGAAAAACTATCCGTACCGACTCAATGGGATGCACAACGAGTCGTTGGTGGTGACCACGACTCATTGGGACCAGTTGTTGGTTCTAGGTCTAAAAAAGTTACTTTCTAGACTGTACCAATGAACGGGAACAACAACTTGTTAGATGAAACAACGGGTCGTTGAATCTAGTCATGGTTACTAGAAGGGTTTTGAACAAAGTCTGGATATCCTCCAATGGACGGATAGAATGACCCATTATTTGAAACAACAGGTTATTGTTTCCATCCGTGGTCACTGGGGTGACTTTAGAATTTTTTTGGATTTCATTCAACGGCTTCATAGAACAAGTCATTATATCAAACAATGACTCGTCATTTGGCTCGTTATTTGGGAGAGGATTTTTAACAATTTTCTAGATATTACAAGAACGGGCTAAACAAAGATCCATTAATTTTAACAACGGGTTGTTGTATCACTTGTTGGTCTGGGGAATAAAAATTGCAGAGGTTGACAATGACTCAGGCAACGGGTCGTTGTTATTGACAATGACTCCTTGGTTGAGTCGTTTTGAGGCAAAAATTTTTTGGTTTCTTTCTGATTTTTCATTCCAAGTCTAGGGTTTGTTCTATGGAACTTTTATGGTATTACACTGCAGGATCCCCTAACCTATTCTCAGGTTCCACATCATTAAGGGAATCTTGCTCATTTTCCCTCGAAGAATTCGGAGTCACTTTGGCCACAATATCATGGAGCTCATTCATCCTCCTATTCTGGGCCTCCAACCTAGCCATCAACTCCCTATGGAATCTGTGAAACTGTTGAGGACCCTTGGGAGGTTTTCTATGCCAGCCACACCTTCCTCTACTTCTTCTACTTTAGTGAGGTTCCTACGACACCTCCTTTGTGTATTCACATTATTCATGTCCGTGTTGAGGCGTTTGTTGATCTTGGGCATATTTACATGCCTAAGTACATTTTTATAACTTATTTTAGTCATGTTTGCCAATTTATTTAGTTACATTCTCATGTGATTTTATATGTATGTGTGCATGAACTAACCAAAGTGATGAGCTCATGTTTTGTAGGTTATTTGCTAAGGAGGGGCTGAAAATGATGTTCAATACACAAGAGGAAAGCATGGAAGTGATTGTACAAGATAGCAACTTGATGTGCCAAAGAATAGGTTGGTTGCACCAGGTGCCATGCCATGCTAGGCGTGTGCTGCGTCCATAGTCGTGTCACTCTAGTGGCATGCGCATGCACGCGTAAGGGCAACGCAGCAGAATTAGCGTGCGATGGCCCATGCCACACACTACATCCTGCGTGACCAGTGTTGTGCCATGCTGGGCAACGCACACCAGCCCAATGCTGAGACATGCCGAGATGCCATTCCAGTAGCTATGTGCGTTGGCTCCGTGTCACGCCAGCTGCTTGCCGCGATGGGCAGCGTGGTACGAAGCAGTTCCCCCGACAACCATAAGTTGACAATTTGCAATTACTATAAATTAATCACTTAGTTGCTATTTTCATTTATCACATTTTATTTTCTGGAAATCAGAGAAGAGCAAAGGGAGAAATGAGGAACTTCACCTAGGGTTCGAATTCTTTACTTCTCTTTTAACCATTCTTCTAAATACTTGAATTCAAACATGTTTTTGAATCATTATATGAACATGAGTGGCTAAAACCCTTATTATAGGGTGAGGCCACATGACATAATTGTATTTGCATACTTTCATCTTTTGTTCAAGTATTCTTTGTTGTTTTGTCTTGCATTTTTATTAAGTGTTGTTTTAATGCTTGATCACCATTTAAATGAATTTGTTAAGCTTAGGCAAAAGCTCAAAAGAGAAACCCTAGGTTAGAATTAAAGAATTCAAGGAGTAAGTTCTTGTCTTCATGATAGGATTCACGGTTAAGATAGCAATTATACCTAATTCGCCTTGCTTGGTTAATAAAATTAGAAGATAGCTAGACATTTAAAATTAAATTATCAAATCACCACTCACAGACATAGTTGTGAAGTTAATTCTAGGTTAAATGATTAGAGGTATGAAAGTCCATAACCAAGGGCATAAACCCCGTAAACCACTCCACATAGTTAATTTCTCATGGGTTAGGACGTCACATCCCCGCTCAATGATGTAGTTTTTTCTAAAATAGTCCAATCCCTGTGGGTTTGATATTCAAGAATCACCTTATTACTTGTACGACTGCGTACGCTTGCACGTGTGCTAGGGTGCAACACTTGTCCTTCTCATTCCAATGAGTCTATCCTCTAGAATCTGTCATACTAGAAAGCAGAAGGCTGGCTGCATCCTTAACCGCAGCGTTATCAACAACCAGATCCATGATTGGGTCTCTATTGTTAGCCATAACCTATTGCCTACAAAGTAAGACACAATAATGCTAGCACGAAAGGGCAAAGTTAAACCCACATAGTTGCTCTGGCGTCACGGTGCGTACCAAACCGTTTACCTTGAAATTAGTATAGTTGAATTTATAGGGGTTCAAAAACATGCATTATGATTCAACCATATTTTAGATTCAATTTACTAGCTATTTGGTTATTAATAGATGATGAAAACAAATAGATCATAACATAAGTAAGCCGAATAAAGTAAAGAGAAAAAATCTAAATGTATCCAAAACAACTGCGAGCGAGCTTGAGATCTCTGCCACTGACTCGAGATCATCTACTCAAATAACTTTTCGAATTCAAGGCAATATAAAAGAAATGATTGGGGCCTAAGAAACATTACATTGCTAATGTATATGCTTGAGAGAAAGATAAAGTCTGAATTCCTTTACAAGTGAGGTAGGTCTACTATTATTGTCTACAAAGTTAAGGCCTTGGAAAATAAGGAAATGCTAGTAGAGCCCTAAACTACTACACCTTGTATTCTCGCAGCACATGTCTAGTTCGTTAAGAGCCGGCACCAGTTAATATCTATGCATGACTCACATCAATATGTGCTAGTTCGTGCACCAAAGAAGCCTGACACTCTTGTCTCCTGTTTGTCTTTTAAGCCACGTCATTATGCGTAGAAATATGTTGATCCTTATCTGGAATGAGATGGCTTCTCCTCCACCATCATCTCCAAGAGAGTCCGCCGAGATCCTTTTTTCTAGTCATCTCGGAACACTTCTTTGAGCCTACTAATGATGCCACGTGTCCTCAATCTAATTTTACCCAATTCTGGGGTAATTTTGGATTTAATATAATGTTAAGATCATTTTGATCTGAATAAGTGGAAGGAAGGACAAATTTGATCTAATAATTGATAGGACATTTTAAAAATAATTTCTAATACGTTAAAAATATTTTTGACCTTTTCTATTTAAATAATTAGAACACCTAAATTAACCTTCTATGTTTGCTTCATTTCATCAAAGAATCGGTAAGTCGGTGAGATTTATATATGTAGGAACCTTTTAGGGTGCATATGTTCCTTACATATATAAATTACTTTTAATCAACTTATGGAAATTAGGTGGAAGATGAGGAAGTAAATGTCATTCTTGACATAGATATACTACACTTTTATGTTGATTTTTATGCTAAACTTGATGATATATAACACCTCAACATTATTTTCCAAAATTTGTTTTATGCCTTTCTGTATTTATCTCATGAAAAAATGATATTTATGTATATAACCAATTAACTAGTGAATAGATACTTAACTACACATAGTAAATGGAAGTCGGTGAGTAAGGACCAAGAAAGGAGGACATCAAAAAAGAAGAGAAATTTGTGTTTCCAAAAAGAAAATGATTGTCAGTAAGGACTCTTACGGAGGAATTAATGTGATAGAACACAAGTAAGACGTTGAATGTGGAAGATTGTAATACCCTAGAATTACCTAAGACTAGACCTGGAAATTTAAAATGGAAGTTGACAGAAATCTAAAAAATTATCACAGAACGGGTCATGTAATGGATCTTTGGTTCCACGATTGGTCCATAGGAGGCATTCGCGGTGAGGTACAGCAGGGCCAATGTTGGGAGTAATGGGTCAAGGAACGATCTGTGGTTTGATGTCATGAGTCATTGTTTTCGGTCGGGGTGAGACTGATCCATAGTCTAGAAGGAAGTAACAGGTCGTAGTATAACTCATCATGAGTAACAAAAGATCCTGGTTAGTGACCTTGGGAAGGAGTAGTAAAATCTCCAGTCGAGGTGAAGGATGGAAACCATGACTCATTGGAATGAGGCACGAGTCATGGTGTGGCTCGTGGGAAAGCCAGGTACAGGTCGTCAGGAGGAAGTAACGGGAGATCCAACGGACCGTCGTCTAATGTAATGACTCATCCTGTCGAATCATGGTGTTAGAATATGAGAAGTTAAGATTTGGCAGTGGATGTAACGGACGGATACCACGTGTTGTGGTATCCTGGTACGACTTGTAGGATTGCCCGTGATCACTGACAGCACAAAATTATTATGAAATATATTAAGGGTATTTTCATCATTCCTAAGTCATAGGGTCCTAAAATATGTCATTTAAGGCTCGAAATACAGTGTTTATAAGGGGAAAATCTATCCTAGTCTCATTCACATCTATGCATGCATATTGAAGGGGTTTACGAGGTTATCAAGTTAGAATTATTCAAGCTTTCCTTCAATTTTTCATTGGGATGTCAAGGAGTGGTAAAAATCAGATCTTCCCCCAGGTATGTAGGGATATGAATGGGTGAATCCGTTCACACCCATGCCCAATCTCTAACTAAATCATGAAAAGTCCTATGTTGATTCTATAGGGTTCCCCATTACATAAAATTCCTAATTCTGCACATGTGTATGATCTAAATGAGTTTTTATTATTGAATTATGAATCATGGGCAAGTTTTATGTTGTTTTTCTTTAAAACCATGTTTCAAGCTTTATAAATTTAAATGCCCATTTATGAGAAGTTTATGAAAGTTTAGATTTATGATAAATGTTCATGTATGATAAGATATTATTGATGAAAAACATGTTTTTGAGTTACCCATATTTATAATCATGTTTTCAAGTGAATTGAGTATCATCAAGCATGTTAAAGTATTGGGAAATGCCCACATGTTCAAGTATGAGTTATGATTTATGCTATGGATTTCATGATTGATTGATTTATGACGTTGGCCAATTCATAGGCCCTTGATTCATGGTTGATACATGTATGTAAATGGGGATCAATGATGTTAATGTTTATTTGGCCATGAGTCTCATGATTGATGTTTATGATTTACCCACGAGCATAATGTGCATATTTTTTGGAGCAGTGTCTAGCACCGAGTAGTCCGACGTTCAAAGGACTACATCATTGTCTCATAACTATGTGCCACCGTAGGTTTATATTGATACATTACAATGTTAATGGATACCCTCTTTTCGTGATATCACATACTGCACGTCCCTTACTTGGCAAGCCTGGGACGACTCTGCCCACTTGAATGAGATAGTTAGGGCATCATGTAAGGCTCTACCATGATGGTGTCGGTTATGACGAGTCCTCCCATTGTTCCTCATGATTTATGCGTGGTTATGTTTATATTATTTTTGGGCTCAAGTCACGTTTAATGAAGCTTTACTCCTATTATTATGATTTATGATTGATTTACAAATGTTTTGAGAACCTTGAGCCTTGCATTATGATATTTATGTTATGAGCATGTTATCCTACTCTTATGAACTTGTATGTATTTAAAATCTTTGTTTTACTTGCCTTTCATACTCGGTACATTCCACGTACTGACCGCATACTCTATGTTGTATCATTTCATGATACTGACTCCGATCTTCAGACCCAACACCGTCATTAGGTCGTTCCTAGAGTTAGCATCCAGTTCATTGGTGAGTCCTCATCTCCCGAGGACCAATTGATATCAGTTATCGTTTATGTTAAGTTTTCCATAGTTGTTGGGTTAGTTGGGGGTGTTGTCCCTTCAAACCATCAGATGTGTTAGCGCTTTCATACTATGTGAAGTAATCAATTGTTATGTATGAAGTGTGTTTTGGTTCCCATGTTATGTCATGATTATTCTTCTGCTATGTTATTATGTTGAGTACTCTGTTTTATTTGATTGAGTTAGATTTATGTTCATGCCATGGGTAGACATGGAGTTTCTCGGGGATGTTTGTCCCGTGTTGCGATCCGGGTCTACGTTTGGGTCATTACAAACATGGTATCAGAGCAATAGGTTTAAACTGTCCTAGGATTTCTAAAAGCCACATTAAGTAGAGTCTTTTTCATGGGTGTGAAGCGCACTACACTTATGACGAAGAGGCCATGAGACATTTAGGAAATGTTCCCTCCTTTCATGATCTATGTCGTGCGATGAAATGTCTCCCTATCCTTCTAACTCATGGTATTTATGATCGTAGAATTACGACTCCCCGTAGAGTTCATAATAAGAAGAATGGGAATGGAAACGACCACGAGGATGGCAATGGAGATGGGGACCAACAAGCCCCACTAGTCCAGGAGAACGATGCACCAGAGTTAGTTGTCCATGCTGAATTTAGGTTAGCTATTCAAATGCTAGCATAGGCCTCGACTGCTTAGGTCAACCAGGAGGCAGTGGCGCACGTACTACAAAATGGAAATGCAGCGGCAGCATGGGTCAGAGACTTCTTAAGGATGAATCCACTAGAGTTTCTTAGTTCCAAGGTGGATGAGGATCCACATGAGTTTATCAACGAGATTGTAAAGATCACCCAGGTCATGGGGGTGAATGGAGTGGAGTGTGATGATTTGGCCTCATATCAGTTGAAGGGGGTCGCACACATTTGGTTGCGACAGTGGAAGGATAGTAGAGCAGTTGGAGCAGGCCCTATTAGTTAGAAGGAGTTTCACATTGCTTTTCTAGACTGGTTTTTCCATCAAGAGATGAGGGAGTTAAAGCCAGTTGAGTTCGTGAATCTTAAGCAGGGGAAGATGACGGTTCAGGAATATGCCCTTGGGTTCAATTGCTTATCAAAGTACGCCCTAGAGTTAGTGGTCGATCAGAGGGCGCGAGTGAGCAGGTTTGTTCATAGGGTGGCGAACTATTTGGACAAAGATTGCAGGACTGCTATGCTCTAACAAGACATGGATTTCCTTCGGATAGTATTATATGCCCAGAAGTTAGAGGTGGCGCATATGATGGAGAGAGAGGCCAAAAGAGCCCGGAAAGATAACTATGGATTCACGCAACAGAGGTCCGGTGGTGGTCACAACCCTCAGATTCAGCAAAGGTCACTAGCCCCAACACCATCATTCGCTAGTGTTCCATCTAGACCCAAGGGTGATCAAAGGAGCAAGTCTTCAGGTTCGAGGGACTAGAGGGGCATGCAGGAAGAGCGCACATTTTCGGCCTACGGGAAGTGTGGCAAGAGTCATGCTGGGGAGTTCTTACTTGACTCAGATATCTATTATGGGTGCGGTAGATCCGACCACGTGCGCCGAGCGTGTCCATTGGATAGATAGGGTGATGATAGAGGTCATGCACAAACTACTAGGTCAGCAGTAGCTCCAGCACGCTCAGCTCTGCAGGGGGCATCAACTAGTGGGGGTGGCGGGCAACACCAAAATAGATTCTATGCCCTCGCCTCGCGTCAGGAGTAGGAGACTTCACCGGATGTTGTTAATAGTATGTTACGAGTTTTTCACCTTGATTTCTACACTTCTTTTGATCCTGAGTCAGTCTCGAGACCTTTTCAGAACCCTTCTCAGTCTCTACTCCCATTGGCGATTCAGTTGTAGCTAGGCGGTTGTATAGAAGTTGTTCGGTCATAGTATTGCAGAAAGTCACTTCAGTAGACCTAGTAGAATTAGCAATGACTTACTTTGACATGATTCTTGGCATGGATTGGTTGTATGCATTTATGCTTCTGTTAATTATAGAACCCATGTGGTAAAGTTCCGCTTTCTGGGTGAGTCAGTGTTAGAGTGGAAGGGTAATTTTGTGCCGGTAGGTCATTTCATTTCCTATCTTAATGCTATAAAGATGATCTCCAAGGTTTGTGTATACCATCTAGTTAGGGTTAAGGATGTTGAATTCGAGACCACGACTATCTAGTCAGTCCCAGTAGTACATGAGTATCTAGAAGTCTTCCCAGGTGATCTATCGGGAATCCCTCTCGAGTGGGAGATTGATTTTAGTATTGACCTTCTTCCTGATAGACAACCTATATCTATTTCTCCTTATAGAATGGCTTTAGCCGAGTTAAAGGAGTTGAAGGAGAAATTGAAGAACCTGTTAGATAAGGGTTTCATTAGACCGAGCAAGTCCCCATGGGGTGCACCAGTTCTCTTTGGCCAAAAGAAAGATGGTTCTCTTCGTATGTGTATTGATTATCTGTAATTGAACAAGGTCACCATCAAGTACAGGTATCCTCTACCCAGGATTGACAATTTGTTTGACCAGCTTCAGGGCGCTAAGTGCTTTTTGAAGATAGATCTCAGATCTGGGTACTATCAACTCAGAGTTCGGGAGAGAGACATTCCAAAGACAACCTTTAGGACGTGGTATAGTCATTATAAGTTTGTAGTTATGTCTCTTGGACTAACGAATGTTCCTGCAACTTTTATGGACTTGATGAATAGGGTGTTCAAGCCATACTTGGATATGTTCGTGATTGTGTTTATTGATGACATGCTGATATACTCTTGGACCGAGGAGGAGCATGCCGCTCATTTGAGAGTGGTGCTACAAACTCTCAAGGATCACCAGCTATATGCTAAATTCAGCAAGTGCGAGTTTTGGTTGAACTCAGTGGTGTTTCTAGGCCATGGGGTGTCAAGTGAGGGCATAAAGGTAGACTCACAGAAGATAGAGGCGGTGAAGAGTTGGCCCAGACTGGTAAATCCTTTAGATATTAAAAGTTTCTTGGTCTTAGCTCGCTACTATCGGAGCTTTGTTAGGCGATTTTTCTCTATTGCAGCACCATTGACTAAACTGACCCAGAAGAAGGTAAAGTTCCAATGGTCGAAGGCTTGTGAGAAGATCTTTTAAGAGCTGAAGGATCGACTCACATCAACACAAGTGTTGACCCTACCCGAGGGTACCGATGGGTTTGTGGTGTATTGTGATGCTTAAAGGATCGGACTTTGGGTGTGTATTGATGCAACACGGAAAATTTATAGCTTACGCTTCTAGACAACTAAAAGTGCATGAAAAGAACTACCCGAATAATGATATCGAATAGGCATAATAGTATTCGCCTTGAAAATATGGTGACAAATTTTTACGGGGTCTATATGGATGCGTTTACTGACCATAAGAGTCTACAGTATGTGTTTACCCAGAAGGATCTCAATCTTCGACAAAAGAGATGGTTGGAGCTATTTAAAGATTATGACATGAGTGTCCTCTATCATCTGGGAAAGGATAATGTAGTAGCAGACACACTTAGTATACTCTCCATGAAAAATGTGTCCCATGTAGTTGAGGGAAAGAAGGAGCTGGTGAAATACGTGCATTGACTTACATGGTTGGGAGTTCGTTTGGTTGATTCGACCGATGGCAGTGTTATAGTTCAGAATGAATCAGAATCGTCCTTGGTGACTAATGTAAAAGCTAGGCAAGATGAGGACCACATTTTGGTAAAGACAAAGGAAGCCATTCAAAATCAAAAAGTAGAGGTCTTGTTCAAAGGGGGAGATGGTGTGCTTCAATATCAGGGTCATTTGTGTGTTCCGGACGTTGATGATTTGAGAAATTGGATGTTGCATAAGGCTCACGGTTCCGGGTATTTAATCCATCCAAGTGCCACCAAGATGTACCGTGACTTACGAGAAGTCTATTGGTGGAATGGCTTGAGGAAAGGCATCCCATAATTTGTAGCTAAGTGCCCAAACTGTCAGTAGGTGAACGTGGAGCACCAAAGACCCGGAGGTGTGCTCCAAGATATTAGCATTCCTACTTGGAAGTGGGAAGAAATCAATACGTACTTTATAATAGGTTCTCCTCGAACTCATTGGCAATATGACTCCATTTAGGTTGTTGTGGACAGGTTGACCAAAGCCGCTCATTTTCTACTGGTCAAAACCACCGATTCTAAGGAGGATTATGCCAAACTATACATCTGAGAGCTAGTTCAGTTGAATGGAGTGCCCCTGTCCTCATATCAGACAGAGGTACCCAATTTACCTCTCAGTTTTGGAGGTCATTTCGAAAAGGACTTGGTACTTAGGTTAAGCTCAACACAGCATTTCACCCGCAAATGGATGGTCAAGCGGAGCGGACAATTTTGAATCTCAAAGATATGTTGAGAGCATGTGTGATTGAATTCAAGGTAGTTGGGATGATCATTTGCCTCTTATCGAGTTTGCATACAATAACAACTACCATTCCAGTAGTCAGATGGCTCCGTTTGAGGCTCTCTGTGGGTAGAATGTAGATCGCCTATTGGTTGGTTTGAAGTTGGTGAAGCAGCAATAATAGGATCAGATTTAGTCCATGAGGCTATGGAGAAGGTTCAACTCATTCGAGATAGGTTGAAGACAACTCAAAGTCACCAAAAGTCCTATGCAGATGTGAGAAGGGGAAAACTCGAGTTTGAAGTGGGTGATTGGGTGTTTCTAAAGGTGTCTCCCATGAAGGGAGTGATGTGGTTTGGAAAGAAAAAAACTCATCTCTCGTTGTGTTGACCCCTACCGAATAGTGAAACAGGTTGGCAAGGTGGCATATGAATTGGAGTTGCCCTCAAAATTAGCTTTCGTGCATCCTTTTATCCATGTATCACTCTTAAAGAAGTGTTTGGGTGATCCAGTTCTAGTTGTTCCGGTGGACAGTGTTGGTGTGAGAGAAAACCTTAATTATGAGGAGGTTCCGGTGGAAATACTAGATCGTCAGGTTCAAAGGCTGAGAAACAAGGAAGCAGCTTCAATCAAGGTTTTATGGAGGAACCAACATGTTGAGGGAGCTACGTGGGAAGCCGAAGCAGACATGATGGCTAGATACCCACATTTATTCTCTACCAGCTCAGTTCTAGCTTGAGGTATCAGTTTTTTCCCTAGTATTCTATTTAGTTTTCATGTTCAGTTTATGTGCCTCAGTTTCTTTCATGTACGTAGATGTGTATATGATTCATGAATTAAGTTCAGCCATGTAGTTTGGATCGGAGTTAGTCATTCCGTCAGTTTTCAACTTAAATGGTCAATATTGAATGTGATGATTGCATTCTCCATTTTTTGTATGCTTTCCCATATTCGAGGAAGAATGTTCCCAAGGGGAGATATTGTAATACCCCGGAAGTTCCTAAGACTAGACCCGGGAATTTAAAATGGAAGTTGGCAGAATTCTAGAAAATTATCACAAAATGGGTCATGTAACGGATCGTTGGGAGGCGTTCGTGGCGGGGTACAGCAGGGTCGAAGTTGGGAGTAATGGGTCAAGGAATGATCTGTGGTTTGATGGCACGAGTCGTTGTTTTTGGTCGTGGTGAGACTGGTCTTTTTCTAGGAGGAAGTAACGGGTCGTAGGACAACTTGTCATGAGTAAAAACAGATCATGGTCAGTGATTGTGGGAAGGAGAATAAAAATCTCCAGTTGAGGTGACGGATGGAAACCACGACTCATTGGAATGAGGCATGAGTCGTGGTGTGGCTCGTGGGAAGGCCCAGGTGCAGGTCGTCAGAGGAAAGTAACAGGAGATCCAATGAAACATTGTCTAATGTAACAATTCATCCTGTCGAGTCTTAGTGTTGGAATCTGAGAAGTTAAGATTTGGCAGTGGATGTAACGGACAGATACCACGAGTCGTGGTATCCTGGTACGACCTGTAGGATCGCTCGTGATCACTGACAGTGCAGAATTTTCAGAAAATTCATTAAGGGTATTTTCATCATTTCTAAGTCCTAGGGTCCTAAACTACGTCATTTCAGGCTCTAAATGCAGTGTTTTATGAGGGGAAAATCTATCCTAGGCTCATTCATATCCATGCATGCATATTGAAGGGGTTTAGGAGGTGGATCAAGTTAGAAGACTTCAAACTTTCCTTCAATTTTTCTTTGGGATGTCAAGGAATGGTAAAAATCAGATCTTCCCAAGGTATGTAGGTTTATGAATGGGTGAATCCATTCACACGTATGCCTAATCTCTCTCTAAATCATGGAAAGTCCTATGTTGATTCTATAAGGTTTTAACCCAATGCATGAAATTTCTAATTCTCCACATGGGTATTATCTAAATGAGTTTTTACTATTGAATTATAAATCATGGGCAAGTTTTATGTTGTTTTCCATTAAAACGATGTTTCAAGATTTATAAATTTAAATGCCCATTTATGAGAAGTTTATGAAAGTTGAGATTTATGATAAATGTCCATGTATGATGAGATATTATTGATGAAAAGCATATTTTCAAGTTACCCATGTTTATAATCATATTTTAAGGTGAATTGAGTATCGTCAAACATGATAAAGTATTGGTCAATGTCCACATATTCAAGTATGGTTTATGATTTATGCTATTGATTTCATGATTGATCGATTTATGACGTTGGCCGATTCATGGGCCCTTGATTCATAGCTGACAAATGTATGTAAATGGGGATTAATGATGTTAATGTTTATTTGGCCATGAGTCTCATGAATGATGTTTATGATTTATCACGAGCCTAATGTATATGTTTTTGGGAGCAGTTCTAGCACCGAGTAGTCCAGCGTTCAAAGGACTATGCCGGTGTCTCATAACTACCTGCCACTGTACGTTCATATTGATACATTACAATGTTTATGGATCCCCTCTTTTCGTGATATCACATACTGCTCGTCCCTTTCCTGGCAAGCCTGGGACGACTCTGCCTACTTGAGTGAGATAGTTTGGGCATCCTGTAAGGCTCTACCATGATGGTGTCAGTTATGATGAGTCCTCCCATTATTCCTCACGATTTATGCATGGTTATGTTCATATTATTTTGGGCTCATGTCACGTTTAATGAAGTTTTTCTCCTATTATTACGATTATGATTGATTTACAAATGTTTTGAAAACCTTGAGCGCTATGTTGCATTATGATATTTATGTTATGAGCATGTTGTCCTACTCTTATGAACTTCGATGTATTTAAAATATTCATTTTACTTACCTTGCATACTCGGTACATTCCACGTACTGACCGCATACTCTATGCTGTATCATTTTATGATATAGGCTCCGATCTTCAGACCCAACACCGTCATTAGCTCGTTCCCGAAGTTAGCATTCAATTCATTGGTGAGACCTCATCTCCCGAGGACCAGTTGATATCAGTTATCCTTTATGTTCAGTTTTCCAGACTTGTCGGGTTAGTTAGGGGTGTTGTCCCATCAACCCCTCAGATGTGTTAGATGCTTTCAGACTATGTGAAGTATCCAGCTGTCATATATGAAGTATGTTTAGGTTCCCATGTTATGTCATGATTATGCTTCCGCTACGTTATTATGTTGAGTATTCCACTTTATTTGATTGAGTTAGTTGTATGTTCATGCCATGGGTAGACTTGAAGTCTCTCGCGGCTCCTTATCCCATGTTGCGATCTAAATCTACTTTTGGATTTTGAATAAGACATAATATTTACTATAGCATATACTGGTAGATATCAATACCCCAGAGAACAAATGCACTAACAACCTTTGCTTTCACTTAAGTTTTGATAGTCCATTTGATTACTTATATTGTCCCATCCAAATTTAACTTATCTTTACACAATCGTCACTAATAGTGATACATTGATGAAGTCTTCCAAGGGTTCAATATTAATCATTATAGGGCTTATTCGTATCAGAAAATTACACTAACTAAACGAGGCTTGTAATTGCCTAGTACTTGCATTTAACCCAAATAATGATTCTTTTTCTTTCACGGGCCAGACTCAATGTCCCATCTCATGGTAGAAATGTCACATTACCGTTTGAAAAATTGTGCACTTCAAGATTAATCTGCATTTCTAAAATTCCATGAGTCCATTTGTAGCTTCGTCAAATATAATATTTCTATTGTCTGCATATATAGTAAATATTGCTAATTAATAATTAGAAATACTGTAAAAAAAATTAATAACTAGAAATTTCTATATTGTATGATTTTAGAAAAAGGTAAAGGAAATGATACTTCTTTAATCTTTGATATGATGAAGAGTTTTATATTTGAAGAATGGGGAAAAAAAGAGCTTCTACAACTTAAGCGCCATAAATTAGAAATAGAAATTCGCATGACAATAAATAAATCAAATTTTTAACAAAATTAACGCTCAATAAAACACAAACAAATTTAAAATTAATAGTGCGTGTGATCGTGTTTATGATAATTGGCTTCGTCACATTTTTGCTGGAGTATATATTTGTTTTTCCGAATAATATGACAGATATCATCAATATTGATCTTGTTATAAAATAATAAAATAAGAAAAATATTATAAAATAAGAGAGAAGAAAGAAACTTCTTATTTCTCTTGAGCAGAGATGAAATACAATGAATAAAAACTTCTTTATTCATAGGAAAAAATTAATTTGATCTTAAAGTTATTAATAATAACTTTTTTCCAAAGAAATAGACATTCATTATGATCTACATAATATTAAATGCATGAACTCCAAAATATAAAAGTTAAATTACTTAAATATCTTTTTAAATATTCTATTTTTTTTAACAAAAAGTATAAAAAAGAGAAAAACTAATATATTTAAGGTGTCTTTGCGTAAAAAGTTGTGCCCTTCCAATTTATTAAGAAGCCTAATATGGTTAGAAATAATTTTATAGTCAAACATATGCAGTTGTGATACACAAAACTTTTAATACCAAACAATTCATGAAAGAAAATGCTAATAATAGATAAAACAGAGAAGAAAAAAAGAAGCATATTGTGTCAATAGAACCCTTAAATGGAGTTTCTATTGGGTGTTTGCCTTGACTTTCTTACTATAATTGAAATTTTCTTTTTCTAAAAGGAAAGCATAAATTTTTCAAATTTGGATAATCGTTTTTCCTTTAGAAAAAGATTTTGTATTCTATAAATTGAGGTTCCTTCCTTCTAACTTGGTAGCATCCAAAATATAGTCCTAAGGACATTGAGAGTCTTATTCGGGGGAGAATTTGTGAGACACAAGTGTTACACTACCAATTGCGGAAACCTCCTTTTATTCTGAGTGAATTTTGTGAGGTTACTGCTCTTGATATTTTTGTACTCTCATTAAAAAGTAAATTGCTCATCTCCTTTTGTAGATGTAGGTAGATTGGTCGAACCACATTAGAATATTGTTTCTCTTTTTATATATATCTCATTATTCTCTTATTTATCATCATTCAAGGTTTGCTATGTTAGCTTCCCCATGATACCTGATTATTTCGATCCTTACAAGTAGTATCAGTGCGTGGTTCAAAATGTATATTCATCTCGAATTTTACTCTACCTGCAGCCTATTTAACGATAATGAAGATTTTTGTTTGAGAAATATTATCGGAGTGTTACTTTGTGAAGAACAAAGATTTTGTCATGCTCCGAGCCTACACCCTAGACGTAACACGGTAGTTGAAGCCACAAGTGACCCCAAGTCAACCCCTGGTCTATCATTCACTAGTATTCTAAGTAATCATACAGAGCGGAAATTTAAGATAATATCATAAAAAAATTGTGTAAGACAAGTCTGAAAGTATAATGTTCAAAATATTTGAATAATACTGATAAATCTGAAAGTCATGTCTGTTTTAAAGTCATCTAACTAAGGAGTAGCTGGGATAAGTCCCCAGCTAACTCTAAAATATACGAAAAATAATAAATGACTAAAAGAAAGAAACAATGCCCTCAGATGATGAGGACTCACACTTTACTGCTAAGGTGGAGAATCTGAATTGCGGCGGCTAGCGGTGCTAAGTCTGAGAACCTGCAGCTGTATCATGAAATGATACAACATAAACTTATGCATCAGTACTTTGAATGTACTGAGTAGGTGAGAGAAACCTGAATAATATGCCAGAACTAGTAACTAAACTGTTGCGACATGAAATGTCCAACTGAAATATTGAGAAATTGATACAACTGGTGTAGGACTGATATGGTCAAAAATGACCCTGACTGATAATCATAAACATGTCCTAAAGTCTGAAAGACTGAGTTTGAGATACTACACTGAACTGATCTGGACTGAGAAATCTGAGAGTGGACTAACTGACTAGTGGGAGAGTCTATAACCGACATTTAACCACGTGAGCTAGACGTGGAGTCCGATGTATACACCCGACCGGTAGGACCCAATATACATTGCCAGGGTATAAAAGCATGAACTGGGTGATCACAAAAGTCTGGGGCCAATTAGGCCAAGTAATACTGTAACCTACGCTGGCAATGTAGTTTTGGGAACCTGGGTGCGCTGGAACCCCGGCCAGCTCGGAGCTAATTCCTACTCCCACTGGAATCCTCTATTTAACTACTAGGCTGATAGCTCAAAACTGGGGTCCAAGACTAGTTAGGGACATATAATTGAAAGTACCCTGAGATTCTTATCAGACGACAGTCTGAAACTGGGTTCTAGACTGGTCAGAGCTGATTATCTGGATGCGTCGTAACTGTCCAAGAACAAACTATAACTGAACTGGTGGCTTGGAGCTGGTCAGAGCTATAAATCTAAAATGTTATGACCGTGTAATGGACCAAATAACTATAATCTTAGTTTGGTTTTGATAACTGAGAGGCACCACTGACACCTCAGGAAAAAACTGTAGTCAAACTGATCAGTTGATACTTTCTAAATAGTTCTGCAAGAGAAAAGTTATGTGTTCTAACTGACTAGACTCCTAACCAGTTAATAGAGAGATCATTCATTCCGACAACACGAACAATTTCATAACATAGCAAAGTTTAAAGAATTAAAAAAATCTCATATAGCAGGGATAAATCATTCTCATTATTGGAATAATTACTCAACAAGTATTTACAACAGAAATTTCTAGGAACATCAGCCCACAGTATACTTCGCAAAAATAGATGAAATTTAATCCGCATTAATCCATACTCGAAAATTTAGGGCTATAAATCATCTTGGCCAGCAACAACAATTTATCTACAAATTTATGGAAATCATATGAATAATAAACATGGATAATAACCCAATTGAAATTAACGAAAACCAATATGAAATTCTCTGCTTATTCAAAAATCTCAAGGCTAAACTGATAGGGAAATTATGGGAGGAAATTGGGGGACACAAGGGAAGGACAATTCCCTTATTGAATTCCCACATACCTGACGAAGAAACCTTGAGAAATCGCTTGAGAATCAAAGAGGAATGATCTTCCGTAGCTCTTACTCAGAAATACTCTCAGAGAGAACTCTACACTCTGTTTCTAGAGGGTTTGAGTGGGGAATGAGGAAGAGAACCCATTACCCCCACTAAAATGTCTGAAATCAATGCTAAAATGACGTAGTTTAAAGCTTGGGAGGGTAGGAAATTACTAATTAGCCCTTAGGAAATCGCTGGGAAAAACTGCCAGGTGACCCTCACAGGTGACCTAACGGGTCGTGGTGACTGACCACGACTCATTGTCACGCCCGTTAGGTACACTGGACAAAAATTAAATGGGGCTGGTAACGGGGGACATAACGAGTCATTAGTGAGGACCATGACTCGTTGTCCCCATTTTCCAAGTACTCTGGACAACACAATATTTTCTCAACTCAGGTCTGACCACGAGTGACCTAATGGGTCGTGGTCAGTGACCACAACTCGTGAAGTCCCTCGTTAGGTACACTGCCTCCCTCCTTTACATTATCTAGCCTCCTCATCACGATTTATCTAACGAGTTGTGAGGTTACCTAATAACTCGTCAACTGGGCCGTCCTGCAACATTTCTGCAGTTTTCATATTTTTTGATTCAAGTCCCGAATATAGATTTTGACTTTCCAGGGTATTACAATATCTCCTCCTTGTAGAAATTCATCCTCAAATGTTAGAATACACACAGAAAGCAGAAAAGAATAGCAATCAAAATTTTCAAATACTGCTCATTTAACTACAAAACTTCTGGAATGACTACCTCTGTTTCAAAGTACACAACTGAACTAAATTTACTTTTTGTACATATATATCCAAAGTCGTAAAAGAAACTTATACACATGAATTTAATTCAACAACTAGATCAAGTCCTAAGGCAAAATATACATTTCAAGCTACAATAGAGTCGGTAGAGAACAAGGGCGGGTATTTGGCCATCATATCTGCTTCGGCATCCTACGTAGCTCCCTCAACTTGTTGATTTCACTATAAGACCTTGACTGAAGCTATTTTCTTATTCCTCAACTTACGAACCTGACGGTCAAGGATCTGGACTAGTGCCTCCTTATATGAGAGACTATCCATTATTCCAACGCTGTCCAATGGCACAACTGAGGTTGGATCTCCGATGCACTTCTTCAGAAGTGACACATGGAAAACTACCTGTACAACTTCTAGTTTTGAAGGTAACTCTAGCTCATAGGCCATATTGCCGATACGCCTCAAAATTCTATAAGGTGCCACAAACCTCGGACTGAGCTTCCCCTTCTTTCTAAACCTCATAACCCCTTTCATAGGCGAAAGTTTTAGGTATACCCAGTCATCAACTGCAAACTCCAACTCTCTTCTCTGCACACCAGCATACGATTTCTGGCGGCTCTGAGCTGTTTTCAACCTTTCTCGAATGAGCTGAACTTTCTGCATTGCCTCGTGAACCGAGTCTGGCCCTATCAAGGTAGCTTCACCAATGTCAAACCACCCTATAGGAAATCTACACCTTTCACCATACAATGCTTCAAATGGGGCCATCTGGATACTAGAATGGTAGTTGTTGTTGTACACAAACTTTATAAGAGGCAGGTGGTCATCCCGGTTACCCTTAAAATTTATCGCGCACACTCTTAGCATATCTTCTAGGGTCTGAATGGTCCACCTCGCTTGCCCATCGGTCTTCGGGTGAAAAGCAGTATTGAGCTTGACCTGAGTGCCTAGTCCCTTCTTAAAGGACTTCCAGAAGTGTGAGGTGAACTGTGTTCCCCTGTCTTAAATGATCACTAAGGGCACCCCATGGAGTCTGACTAACTCTCGGATGTAAAGTTTGGCATAGTCCTCAGCTGAGCCTATGGTTTTAATAGGGAGGAAATGAGCTGACTTAGTCATCCGATCTACTACCACCCAGATTGAGTCATTCTGTCTGCGAGTCTGAGGTAGACCCGTAATGAAATCCATATTCACTTCTTCCCACTTCCATGTGGGTATACTGATATCTTGGGTCATGCCTTGTGACCTTTGGTGTTCTACCTTGACTTACTGGGAGTTCGGGCACTATGCTACAAACTCAGCGATATCCCTTTTCATGCCGTTAGAACCAAGGTGAATAGAGTATCTCGAGCTGTGTGCCTCGACTAGTATTTGTTGCCTCAACTTACCAACATCCGTTACACACAACTTGCCCTAGTAATGGAGCACCCCATCTCCCCCTTGGGAGAAAGCTTCTATTTCTTTTCTGAGGACTTCTCCTTTAAGCTTAAGTAAAAAGGGATCCTCATCCTGTTTGGATTTGACTTCAACTACCAAGGATGAATCTGACCCACTTTGCATTACCATGCCACCTTCAGCTGAATCCACCAACTGCCCCCTAACCGGGCTAGCCTGTGAACTTCTTTTGCTAACTCCCTCTTGTCTTCCTCAATATGAACCACACTTTCCATAGACCGTCTGCTTAGGGCGTCATCCACTACATTGGCTTTACTTGGGTGATACAAGACACTCATGTCATAATACTTTAACAACTCCAACCACCGTCTCTGATACAGGTTTAGGTCCTTCTGGCTGAACACATATTGAAGGATCTTGTGATCTGTGAACACATTCGCGTGAGCCCCATAAAAGTAATGCCTCCATATTTTTAATGCGAATACCACCGCTGCCAACGCCAAGTCATGAGTTGGATAATTCTTCTCATGAACTTTGAGCTGCCTGGAGGCGTAGGCTATCACTTTGCCCTGCTGCATCAGAACGCAACCAAGTCCAAGTCTGGAAGTGTCACAATAAACAACCAACCCATCTATCCTTCTGGAAAGATTAACACTAGAGCGGTAGTGAGTCGAGTCTTCAACTCCTGGAAACTCTTCTCACACTCATCCGACCACTGGAATTTAATCTTCTTCTGGGTTAACTTGGTTAGAGGAGATGCTATGGAGGAAAAACCTTCCACAAACCATCGGTAATAACCCGCTAAGCCCAGAAAACTCTTTAATTCAGTAGGAGAGGTAGGTCTGGGCTAATCCTTCACTGCTGCTATCTTATGAGGATCTACTTGTATACCTTCACCGGAGACCACATGACCTAAGAAAGTCACAAATTTTAACCAAAATTTGCACTTGCTGAACTTGGCGAATAACTGGCGGTCTTTGAGTATCTGCAGTGCTATCCTCAAGTGATCTGCATGCTCTTCCTCATTTATGGAGTATACCAAAATATCGTCAATAAATACAATGACGAACATATGTAGGTACTTCTTGAAGACCCTATTCATCAAATCCATGGAGGTTGCTGATCACGGGCAAAAATATATGCCCGAGATACACTTTACGACTTAAATTAGTCTCGTTTATCTAAGATTATCGTATATATTTTCATGTAATTTTAGATAAAGTAAAGATATGTGCTAACCAACATGATTAGCCATTGTTTTGTAGGTTTTGATGACTTTTGAGCAACTAATCCATGAGTTGGTGAAGTAGAGACTTGGAAACGGAATTAACACGCGAACGTTGGTGAAGAGGAGGCACAAAACAGCCCACCTGCGCGTTGGCAACGTGCCACGGCAGGCAGGCCGCTCACAACAGCCCACCTGCGCGTTGGCAACGTGCCACAGCAGGTGGCCTCTGCGACCAAGGGCTGCCAACGCGCTGCCCAAGTAGCGTGACACGCTGCCAACGCGGTAGGGTGCTGCCCGGGCCAATTTCGGGTGATTTCCAGAGGGCCTCCGCGTCTGTAGCGTGTCACGGAGGCCGTGCTCCACGATGCACTCCGTGACACGTTGCTTGTTATTCCGGGAAAGAGTGCTACTACTATAAATAGCACACTTAGGTTTATTTTTCAGAATTCAGACTTGGTGGAGCAAGGACGTGGGTTACAGGCAGTTGAGGGACGAAAAAGCTCAGGGTTTTTCTCTCTTTCTTTCTTCTTTCAATCAATTGTTTGTATGATTAACACTTGTTTTAGGATGATTAATCCACAAATGAGTGGCTAATTCTCTTCCTTGCTGAGGTTATGAACAATGGTGATGAATTTTGATTATTGAATTATATGGTTTTTCATCTTCTCCTTCCATGTTGTTCTATTAATTCTTGTTTCTACTGCATTGGTGTGTGGCCGACATTAATGTACATCTAAAAAGTCCGATTTCACTCGAGAGAGCACGAAATTGGAAAGTTGTGAATTAATAGGGTATTGTTCTTAACTTGATTTGGGAAAATTGGGTTTTGATGTGCTTTCCTAATAGAAATATACTTGAAAGCCGTATTAGTCAATTTAGGAACCGGAATTGTATTGCTAGGTCATAAATTGCATTTGATCACAGAAATGTAGACGGATGGTTTATGATTCTTAAGTGAGATTAAATACGAGAGTTTTAATCTCTAGGCTAATGTTCTTGGCTAGCAACAGGAAGAGAAGATTAACCAAATTATGATTATAATCAAGTTCATTACTTGTTCTTAACCTTGGCATGCTCATATCCATAGTTTCAATTCAAAGTAGATAATTGTTCTTAGTTTTAGTATAAAATTTATCAAACAAATTATTCACTTTTTGGTTACATTGTTGTCAGCATACTTAGAAGTAAAAATATAGTATACTTGAGCAAATTGCACTTAACCCAAGTCTCTGTGGGATCGATACTTGGCTTACTAAAGCCACTTACTACTTGTTCGACCACGTGCACTTGCGTGTCATTTTATATACCCATATAACACACTGAACAAGTTTTTGGCGCCGTTGCCGGGGAGACTAGGCAATTGGTGAAATTGTATTAACTGTAAATTTACTGTATTTTTATTTTATTTTCTCAAGTGTTGACAACTTAGTCTTAGTGTTTGTTTTAATTCTTTTGCATTTTACTTTTTTTTTTCGAATACCCTTATTGACATGACATCGTGGAATATAAATGGTTTCAATGGTGGATACTCATTTTGGTGAATCCTGTCTGAATTGCGGAGGACTCCACTTGTGGCAACAATGTAACACATGTAATATATATGGTGGTCAAGATGGCCATTGGGATGGCTGTCCGAATGCATATTACCCTCCCCCAAGCCCCTACTATGATCCTTCTGTTGTTTTTCCTGAAAATAGGCATGCTGAAAATGAGGACTTGGGACGCCAAGCTCGAATAGAAGACATGCCGAAACAACTCTTGGAGCAATCAGAAGCAATGAAGGAGGCGATGGCAGTATTGAGAATTCAGCAAGAAGAGAATGTAGAGGCTCTAGAAAGGATGAGCATCAAATTCACGGAGATGATCGCTGAAGCTGAAGCTTGTGATAAATTGCAGGTAACAACCTTAGCCGATATTCAAGAGGAAATACAAGAGGACGACAAGGGTGAATTTTCGGATGAAGCCCAACAATTAGAATCTCTTGAGTGTCCCCGTGATGGGCTCATACTTATAGAAAATCCATTCATGGAGGAAGAGATAGAGTACCCCCCATTTGACATTAATGAAGAGATAGATGTCGATGCTGAGAAGGAGTATACAAGTAAGGAGGTCAAGCAAAATGCAGTTTCAAAGTTGAGGTGTATTGGACCACACTCTACGCATTTTTCGACGTTAAATTTGGTTGACAACATAGAAAGAGAGTCTTCCAAGCTTATAGAGAAATGTATAGAGGAGGACCAAGCACCATATATTTTGAAATTTGTCAACGCAGAGAGACAAAATGACTTCGCTTACTTAAGGGCCAATAAGTTCAAAAAGCAACATCTACTGCTTGGTCCTTACAATTTTTCACCACCACCCCTGGAGCATAAGAGGAAATTAGAGAAGAAATTAGGGGTGAGATTCATATCCTCAAGGTGGACGAAAAAGTGGTGAAACTTGGTACGTCGTGCCGCGACGTAAAATTAGGCGCTGCTTGGGAGGCAACCCAAGGGTACCACAGGTACCATTTTAATTTCTTGCAATTGAGTTAATTTTTGTTTATTTTTATCTTGTGGTGTTTTGGTGGAAAGTTAAGCGCAGATGGAGGGGAATTCTGAGTACCCGTGGAAGAGGAAGCTAACAAGCATGGAAGAGAAAAAGTGTGGGGTTGAACACCCACTTGTGCAAAGTTGATGAAAGGCATGCTACTAGCTAGGCCTAAAGGCCTTAGGGAGTATTTCTCACCCTTTTTAAAGTTTAATTTGATGCTATGAGGACATAGCATGATTTAAGTGTGGGGTGAGGGAAATTTCAAGGGAAATTTCAAAAATTTTTGTTGTGCTTAACGATTTTTGGTGAATGTAATGCTTGTGAGAAATTTGAAAAATTTGAAATTTTTTTGTGAATTAAGCATGACTTCATCACCCGTTGGTTTTTCTTTTTGGTTCTTTTCCGACGGGGGGTATTTGAACCGAGGAATAAAATTTCTCTTTTTCTTTCCTTGGTGTGGATATAAAGTTTTTAGTCATAGCTAGGGACTGTTTTCGGCGATGGATGGATGACGACCGTCTTGAGGAAAATTAGTCGATAGGTTTTGGGTTTTTGAAACCCGTAGCTAATTGATGGCTTGATATTCTTGTTATATGCTATACATGGTTGTAAGAGGCAAGTATGTTAAGTGTGAAGCATGAAAGTGTATAACTTTGTGTGAGACACTTAGGCTCTTGTATTCGACTCAAGATGATTGAAGCTTAATCTGAATTCTTGTGATTAGCTGAGTAAGAGTCTACTGAATGTGTCTTGATTTGAGCATGTGCCATGAGTGTAAGGTTTTTGAGTATTCCGTGCTATTGTGGATTGTCTAGAACTTGCCTGGTGTGTTTATAAAACGAAATGAAGGATGTGAATTGTAGGAAATGATATAGGCATTTCTTTGAATGAACCAAACTTTTATCCCTCATTATACCTACCTTGAAAAATTAATCCTAGTTAACCCCATTGAGCCTTGAGCCTATTCTTTGACAGCTGCAACATAAGCTTAATCCTTTCTTTTTCATTAGCCTTGTAATTGAACCAAAACTCCTAAGCGCTTAAAGGAAAAATCCGAAAGAGTAAAGGAGTGAGAAGAATGAAAAAGAAGGGAAAGTAGCAATTGTAAAAGTTGAGAAAGGTCGAGGGTGCACTTGTTTGAATATGGGTGAGTATTAGTAGGGAGTAAGAAAATAAATAAATGAAAAGTTACATATAGAACTCCTTACTAATAAGCTAAAAGTGCTGAAAGAAATGGGGGAACAAAAGAGGAAAAAGAAAACTAAAAGGAGAAAAAGGTGAAGTAAGGGAAGGGAAGTTTGTAATGAAGGCATGATGTATTAAAAGCGCTTAGGAAAGATAGTCACTATTACTGATCATAATAGTACCTACCCGCACCTGAGTTACATTACAACCTAAAAAATCCTACTTGATCTTACACTCATACATCCTTAAATTAGTGGAATAAAACACTAAGGGAAAGCTTATGGGTCATTACATGATGCATGTGAATTCTTTGTGAGAGTGAGTGTAATTCTATTCATGTATCCACACATGTTGTGATATAAAAATTGTTTTTGCATGTGAAAATGGGTAACTCTCTTTCCGTGAGGGGCACATGTTGTATGAAGGATATAAATCATGTGGGATTTCTTAGTCAGTTGATTTGCATGAGTTTGCTAAAATTTAAAGTCGATTCTTGAGGTTAAGAAGTCTTAACATAGTTGTACTTCATTTCGATGATCAAATCAGGCATGCTCTATTTTTAGTTTGTATCTTACGTAATCATTATAGCCGTAACTTGAATTATCTTGCTAAATTAGTTATGTGGGAGTCTCCATATGCATGATATGTAAAAGGTTGTTCGAGGACGAACAAGGCTTTAAGTGTGGGGTTGTGATCACGGGCAAAAATATATGCCCGAGATACGCTTTACGACTTAAATTAGTCTCGTTTATCTAAGATTATTGTATACATTTTCATGTAATTTTAGATAAAGTAAAGATATGTGCTAACCAACATGATTAGCCTTTGTTTTGTAGGTTTTGATGACTTTTGAGCAACTAATGCATGAGTTGGTGAAGTAGAGACTTGGAAACGGAATTAACATGCGAACGTCGGTGAAGAGGAGGCACAAAACAGCCCACCTGCGCATTGGCAACGTGCCACGGCAGGCAGGCCGCTCACAACAGCCCACCTGCACGTTGGCAACGTGCCACGGCAGGTGGCCTCCGCGACCAAGGGCTGCCAACGCGCTGCCCAAGCAGCGTGACATGCTGTCAACGCGGCAGGGTGCTGCCCGGGCCAATTTCGGGTGATTTCCCGAGGGCCTCCGCATCCGTAGCGTGTCACGGAGGCTGTGCTCCGTGATGCACTCCGTGACACGTTGCTTGTTATTCCGGGAAAGAGTCCTACTACTATAAATAGCACACTTAGGTTTATTTTTCAGAATTCAGACTTGGTGGAGCAAGGACGTGGGTTACAGGCAGTTGAGGGACGAAAAAGCTCAGGGTTTTTCTCTCTTTCTTTCTTCTTTCAATCAATTGTTTGTATGATTAACACTTGTTTTAGGATGATTAATCCACAAATGAGTGGCTAATTCTCTTCCTTGCTGAGGTTATGAACAATGGTGATGAATTTTGATTATTGAATTATATGGTTTTTCATCTTCTCCTTCCATGTTGTTCTATTAATTCTTGTTTCTACTGCATTGGTGTGTGGCCGACATTAATGTACATCTAAAAAATCCGATTTCACTCGAGAGAGCACGAAATTGGAAAGTTGTGAATTAATAGGGTATTGTTCTTAACTTTATTTGGGAAAATTGAGTTTTGATGTGCTTTCCTGATAGAAATATACTTGAAAGCCGTATTAGTCAATTTAGGAACCGGAATTGTATTGCTAGGTCATAAATTGCATTTGATCACAGAAATGTAGACGGATGGTTTATGATTCTTAAGTGAGATTAAATACGAGAGTTTTAATCTCTAGGCTAATGTTCTTGGCTAGCAACAGGAAGAGAAGATTAACCAAATTATGATTATAATCAAGTTCATTACTTGTTCTTAACCTTGGCATGCTCATATCCATAGTTTCAATTCAAAGTAGATAATTGTTCTTAGTTTTAGTATAAATTTTATCAAACAAATTATTCACTTTTTGGTTACGTTGTTGTCAGCATACTTAGAAGTAAAAATATAGTATACTTGAGCAAATTGCACTTAACCCAAGTCTCTGTGGGATCGATACTTGGCTTACTAAAGCCACTTACTACTTGTTCAACCACGTGCACTTGCGTGTCATTTTATATACCCATATAACACACCGAACAGTTGCTGGGGTGTTTGTTAACCCAAAGGACATCACTGCAAACTCGTAGTGACCATACCGAGTTCTGAATGTTATTTTCAGTATGTCACACTCCCTAACCCTTAGCTGATGGTACCCTAACCTGAGATCGATCTTGGAGAAATATTTATCTTCCTAAAGTTGGTCAAATAGATCGTCAATTCTGGGCAGTGGGTACTTGTACTAGATTGTGACCTTGTTCAGCTGATGGTAATCTATGCACATTCTGAGGGTACCATCCTTTTACACACGAATAGCACTGGAGCACCCCAGGGAGAGATGTTGGGTCTGATAAAACCCTTATCAAGAAGATCTTTTAACTTCTCCTTCAGCTCCTTAATATCTACTGGAGCCATTCTATATGGAGGGATGGAGATAAGCTGAGTATCTAGGAGGAGATATATTCCAAAGTCTATTTCCCGTTTAGGGGGAACTTCGAGAAGATCCTCAGGAAAAACATCTAGAAACTCACTGACTACTGGAACTAATTAGATGGTTGGGGTCTCAGAGTTGGAATCCTTGACCAAAACCAGATGATATATAGATCCTTTGGAGATGAGTTTCTAGGCCTTAAGGTAGGAAATAAACCTACCCTTAGGCGCTGAACTGCTGCCCGTCCATTCTAACACTAGCTCGTTGGAAAATGAAACTTGACAACTCTAGTTCTGCAATCGACTGAGGCATAACAGGAGTGTAACCAATCCATCCCGAGAAAAAGGTCAATGTCGACCATGTATAACTCTACAAGATCGGCTGAAATAACTTTACTCAGGACTGAGATTGGACAATTCCTATACACCCGGCTGGCTCTAACTGACTCGCCAACTGGGTTGGAGACTTAGAATGGTTCTAAGAGGACCTCTGGATTGATATTAAACTGAACTGCTATATAGGGAGTCTCGAACAAAAGAATGGCTCCTAGATCTAAGAGGGAATACACGTCTAGATGGAAGAGACGTAACACACCAGTAACTACCTCAGGTGAACTTTCCTAATCCTGATAGGAAGATAGAGCATAGAAGCGATTTTGGCGTTGACTGCCATATGTACCTAATGTGTTGGCCTGCTGAGACGATCGGCTTGGTGGAGCTGATGATGTGGTTGATTGTGGTCTCCTTCACCGGGCTGATGGGGACTCCCTAAGTCGATGTTTGAGCTGTCCACAACCAAAACAACCCTCTGGACCATAAAGAGACTCGCCCTGGTGGTTCCTACCACACTTGGCACAACTGGGATACTTGTTTCTGGTACTGTGGGCCTGAGACTGAGTGCTAGATGACCCACTCCCCCGATCTTGGCAGGATCAAAAGGTTAGGGCACTGGCTGAACTAGGTGCTGGGGCTCTCTATTGTTGTTGCTGCTGTGGGCGACTACTACTGCTAGACCTCTGATGGCTGAAATCTGATTGGCCAGCCCTTGCTCATTTATTCTTATGCTCCATATCTTTAAGCTTTTCGGCCTCAATATATTGGGCATACACAATTAAGCCAGAGAGGTCCATATTCTTGATTAGCATTGCCATCATGCACTCCTTGAGGACCAGATTAGATTCTCCATTTATGAACTTCAACATGCGAGCCCTTGGCTCGGCTACCATCTCTGGAGCATACTTTGATAACCTAGTAAACTCCAGAGCATACTCTTCCACTATCCTGTTGCCCTATTGCAAGTTCATAAACCCTGCCATCTTAGCCTCCCTCAATTCCCGAGGGAAAAACCTATCCAAGAAAGCCGCGTGGAACTCCTCCCACTCCACTGGTCTTGCTTCCGCTGGCTGCCCCTCCTTCCACTACTCATACCAAACTTGGGCTACCCCTTTAACCTGGTAGGTAGACAGGTCGGCACTCTCAGAGGAGCTGACACCCATAATAGGGGTAATCTTCCTAAACTCATCTACAAACTCTTGTGGACCCTCTGCCACCTTCGTTCCATGAAAATCTAAAGGGTTGATTCGGGTAAAATCCCGCTCCCGAGCAGCTGACGCGGACCCACTTGTGGCTACTGGAACCACCTGCTGATTCACCTAGTTGGTGACTGTCTGAGCGAGCAGCGGGATAGCTGCTCTGAATTTTGCAGTGGACACTGTGTCGTCCGGAGGGGCTGTTGGAGCTGGTGGGGTAGGTCTGTTGGCATTGTCGGCCCTTCTTTCATTACCGTGTTTAGGAGGCATGGTTCACTAAAATGAAATAGAGCACGAGTTAAAAGAGCATTTCTGGATTCGAACTTTAACGCACGATAAGGAATATAAAGAAAAGGAAATTTTTCCTAATAACATCTTGTAGCCTCCTTGTCATAAGTGTGGCACACTTCACACCCATGAAAAGGACACTACTCGATGCGGCTTTCAGACTTTCAGAGGATACTCTAAACCTAGGGCTATAATACAAAGTTTGTCACACCCCAAGCCTACACTGTGGACGTAACACGGTACTTGAAGCCACAAGTGACCCTAAGTCAACCCCTAGTCTATCAATCACTAGTATTTTGAGTAATCATACAAAGTGGAAATTTAAGATAATATCATAAAACATTTTTGAAAGACATGTTTGAAAATATAAAGTTCAAAACACTTGAATAATATTGATAATTCTGAAAGTCATGTTGGTTGAAAGCCATCTAATTGAGGAGTTGTTGGGACAAGTCCCCAGCTAACTTTAAATCTACTAAAACTAATAAATGACTGAAAGAAAGAGATAATGCCCTCGGATGATGAGGACTCACACTTCACTGCTAAGGTGGAGAATCTGAACTGCGACGGCTAGCAGTGCAGAGTTTGAGAACCTGCAGCTGTATCAAGAAACTATACAACATAAAAGCATGCGTCAGTACTTTGAATGTACTGAGTAGGTGAGAGAAACATGAATAATATGACAGAACTAGTAACTGAAATGATGCGACATGAAATGACCAACTGAAATGCTGAGAAACTAATACAATTGGTGTAGGACAGATATGGTAAAAAATGACCCAGATTGATGGTCATACACATGTCCTAAGTCTGAAAGACCGAGTCTGAGATACTACACTGAACTGATCTGGACTAAGAAATTTGAGAGTGGACTAACTGACTAGTGGAAGAGTCTATAATCGACATTTAACCATGTGAGCTAGACATGGAGTCCGATGTATACACCCCACTGGTAGGACCCAGTATACCTTGATAGGGTATAAAGGCATGAACTGGGTGATCACAGATGTCCGAGGCCAATCAGGCAAAGTAATACTGTAAGCTACGCTGGCAATGTAGTTCTGGGAAGCTGGGTGCATTGAAACCTCAGCCGACTCGGTGATAAGTCCTACTCCCACTGGAATCCTATACTTAACTACCAGGCTGTTAGCTCAAAACTAGGGTCCAAGACTAGTCAGGGACATATAACTAAAAGTACCCTGAGAGTCTTATCAGACCGGAGCCTGAAACTGGGTTCAGACTAGTCAGAGCTGCTTATCTGGAAGAGTCGTAACCGTCTAAGAACAAATTGTAACTAAACTAGGGTCCTGGGGCTGGTCAGAGTTATAAATCTAAAATGTCATGACCGCCTAATGGACTAAATAACTATAATCTGAGTCTGGTTTTGATAACTGAGAGGCACCACTGACACCTCGGGAAAAGACTGTAGTCAAACTAATCAGTTGACACTTTCTGAATAGTTCTAAAAGGGAAAGTTCTATTTTCTAACTGACTAGACTCCTAAGCAGTTAATAGAGAGATCATTCATTCCGACAACACGAACAATTTCATAACATAGCAAAGTTTAAAGAATTAAAAAAATCTCATATAGTAGGGATAAATCATTCTCATTAGTGGAATAATTACTCAACAAGTATTTACAATAGAAATTTCTAGGAAAATCATCCCACAATATACTTCGCAAAAATAGATGAAATTTAATCCGCATTAATCCATACTCGAAAATTTAGGGCTATAAATCATCTTGGCCAGCAACAACAATTTATCTACAAATTTATGGAAATCATATGAATAATAAACATGGATAGTAACCCAATTGAAATTAACGAAAACCAATATGAAATTCTCTGCTTATTCAAAAATCTCAGGGCTAAACTGATAGGAAAATTATGGGAAGAAATTGGGGGACACAAGAGAAGGACAATTCCCTTATTGAATTCCCACATACCTGATGAAGAAACTTGGAGAAATCTCTTGAGAATCAAAGTGGAAAGATCTGTCGTAGATCTTACTCAGAAATACTCTGAGAGAGAACTCTACGTTCTGTTTCTAGAGGGTTTGAGTGGGGAATGAGGAAGAGAACCCATTACCCCCACTAAAATGTCTGAAATTAATGCTAAAACGACGTAGTTTAAAGCTTGGGAGGGTATGGAATTACTAATTAGCCCTTAGGAAATCACTGGGAAAAACTACCAGGTGACCCTCATAGGTGACCTAACGGGTCGTGGTGACTGACCACAACTCGTTGTCACACCCGTCAGGTACACTGGCCAAAAATTAACTGGGGCTGGTAACGGGGGACATAACGAGTCATTATTGAGGACCATGACTCGTTGCCCCCATTTTCCAAGTACTCTGGACAACACAATATTTTCTCAACTCAAGTCTGACCACGAGTGACCTAACGGGTCGTGGTCAGTGACCACGACTCGTGAAGTCCCTCTTAGGTACACTACCTCCATCCTTTACATTATCCAGCCTCCTCCTCATGGCTCACCTAACGAGTCGTGAGTTTGCCTAAAGACTCATAGGTGGGTCGTCCTGCAATATTTTTGCAAGTTTCCAAATTTTCTGATTTAAATCCTAGAATTGATTTTGAGTTTTTGGGGCATTACAAATTTAATAGAGGAGATTTGGAGTTGGAGATTCAACCTATTAAAAATTACATGAAAAAGGTGGAACAACTTTGTTTTTCTAGAAATTCAATCCAAGGAGAAAAATTATTGGGTGTTTGTCTTGACTTTCTAATCATAATTGAGTTTTCCTTTTCATTAAAGAAAAACATAAAATTTTTCTATTTGATCAATCCTTTCTCCTGTAAAAAAAGGTTTTTACTCTATATAATGAGGCTCCTTCCTTTTAACATGGTAGAATCCATAATGTAGTGTTAAGGGCTCTCAAAGTCTGTATTAGAAGGTGAATTTGTAAGACACAAGTGTTACACTACCACTTATACTGAACCTCTTTTTGTTTTGAGAGAATTTTGTGAAGTTATTTCTTTTGATATTTTATACTCTTTTCTATATAATGGATTGCTCATCTCCTCTTGTAGATGTAGGTTTATTGACCGAACTATGTTAGAATATCATATCTCTTTCGGTATGTTTTTCATTTTTCCTCTTATATATCATCTTTTGAGGTCTGTTGTGTTAGCTTCCGCATGACTCCTAATTATTTTGGTCCTTACAGTTTCTTCTAATGAGCAATAATTTTTGTATAGAAGGTACGTATCCATTTTGTTGTATGGTAACCATTAGAATGGTACAAATAGGTATTTCATGGTATCATAAGGAAAAAAATAATTTTCTATACCATATAACAACAAATATTTAATTTTAAATGGGAATAATTTCAGAGATCTATTTTCATGTTTAAATTCATAGCACTGACTTTCCTTAATTTGTAATATTATATTTATATTCTTTATTTTGATTTCTTTGTAATAATATTTTTACTTTTTTATTATTAATTCAAAGTAATTATAACCTTATCAATTTGCGCTTGTTTAAGTTACACTCTTTTGATTAACGAATTTTATGAAATTCTAATTTTTTTTAGAAACTCCTTCTTGATGAATTTTTTGCAGTTTTTTACTATACTTGAATTCTATTTTACCAAGTTTGTTTTGCATAGTCTTTAGGTTGTTTTACCTATTCCTTAGGTAGATGACTCCTAGCTGGTATGAGAGAATAACTAGCAATTATTTAGGAAGTAGGTTACCCTGTTTTGATTTTCTTATTATATTTTCAGCCTATATATAGGCATCTTTACTTTGATGATATAGATTGGAATCATTATCTTCTCCTTTTGTATTCCACAATTCTCCATTTATCTTTCTTTCTATTTTATTCAATATCTGGTATAAGAGCCTTGGTCTTAAGTGGGTAGAAAACTTTTGCAGTTACCTTTTCTAAATACTTGTATCTTCCTAATGGCATCAAAGAACTTCATTCAACCTTCTATCCCTTGTTTTGATAGTCATTATGACCATTGGTATATGTTGATGGAAAACTTTTAGAAATCAAAAGAATACTAGCAAGTAGTATCAAAAGGTATAATATGATTGGAAGTTGGTGCAATAGAAGCTCGGAAGGTAGAGATAGAAGGAGTGAATTGCAAGATTTAAAAGCCAAAACCTATTTGTTTCAAACTGTAGATTGTTAAATCTTGAAGACAATTCTTTTCAAAGATAGCTCCAAGAACATATGAGATTTAATAAAAAGGAAGTATCAAGGTTTTGCCAAGACTAAAAGGAAGCAACTTCAAGCACTTCGCACTGAATTTGAGACATTGAAAATGAAGTCTGGAGAATCAATTACAGATTACTTCTCAAGAGTTATGACCATTGTCAACAAGATGAGGATATACAGTGATAAAAAAAGGTTGGTTATGATAGAGTAGATCTTGAGATCAGTAACACAAAAGTTTAACTTTGTTGTCTATGCCATAGAGGAGTCACACTATATTGATGAGCTACCACTAGACAAACTGCAAAGTTCATTATTAATTCATGAGAAGAAATTTATCCAACCAGAATAAGAGGAACAAGTTCTTCAGATCTCAATGTCAACAAGTAAGCAAGATAAGAAGGAAACCAAGGGATACAAAGATACTCAAACTAACACTAATGGCCAAAGAAGGGAAAGAGGGCACGAAAAATATTTCCAAACCAACAACAAAGGAGGAGTAGGAAGTAAGGCATATATTGAGTATTTTAGGTTTCATAAGTTTGGTTATTTCATGTCTGAATGCAGAATAAATATGTCAAAAAAAGGGTGAACATTCAATTGTCTGGAACAAGAGGAGGAAGAGATATCACTATACTGGTAACAAAAGAGGAGATTACCAGAAATCAGTGGTACTTAGACACAAGATGGAGCAATCATATGACTGGTGTCAAGGAAGCTTTCTCAATCTTGGATGAAACTTTCAAAGGAAAAGTAAGGTTTGGAGAAGACTCAAAACTTTCAGCGATGGGGAAAGGTCAAGTTAGAGTACAGACGAAAGGAAATGTAATACATACAATTTTTGATGTACTTTATGTGCCATGCTTTAAGATTAATTTTATCAGCATTGGGAAATTACAAGAGAAAGATTATGAATTGAATATAAAGGATGGGATGTGCGAAATTCAAGATGCTAAGCTTGAATTAGTGACACAAGTAAATATGATTGCTAATCAGTCATATTTAGCAGCTCAATTGAGTGAAACATCTTGGTTGTTGCACTTTTTGATATGGCTACTCTAATTTTAAAGGACTTAAAACCCTTCAACAAAAGAACATGCTTATTGGCTTCTAATGTTCCAAAAACCGTCCAACTTTTGTGAAGATTGTGTCATCTGGAAGCATCACAAAGTGTTTTTTCCAAGGGGTAGAATTCAAATAGAATGTGAGGTACTAGAAATTGTTCATTATGACATTTGTGGATGCATAATTCCAATTTTAAATGGAGGAACAAGGTACTTTGCAATGTTTATTGATGATTATAGTAAGAAATCAATGTTTATTTTCTTGGAGAAAAGTCTGGGGGTCTTTGAAGCATTCATCAAGTCTAAATAGTAGCAGAAAATGAAGCAAGAAAGTAAATTCAGGTGCGGCACACAGATAAAGGTGGTGAGTATGACTCATAAGCTTTTTTAAAGTTTTGTGAGTCGTATGGCACTAAAAGATAGTCTATAATAAAATGGAGTGAGCAAGGGAAAGAACTGAACAATCATGAATATAGTAAGGAGCATGTTGGTTAGAAGTAAATCTCCGAAGAAGTTTTGTCCTAAAGGAACAAACTGGAGTATACATACTTTAAACAGGATTCCAACTTTCACTAAGCGAGACATAACACCAGAATAAGCTTGGAATAGAAGAAGACCTGATGTAAGTTATTTTAAATTTTTTGGTTGTGTTTTCTATGCATATGTACCAAATTAGAAGAAAAAGATATTAGATGATATAGGAGAAAAGTGTGTGTTTCTTGGAATAGAAAATTATTCAAAAGCTTGTGAATTGTATAATCCCAGCACACAAAAGATTATTGTTAACATGGATGTGATTTTCTTTGGTGAAGAGTTTTGGCAATGGGATGGAGGAGAAGCTAATAAAAATACACCAGAAATTTTTGATGATGAAGAATAAATCAACAATGGAATAATCTAGCATGATATAAAATAGTTACAAGAGGTTGAATCTTCAAATCAAAGTTCAAGTACTTCTGGTGCCCAAAGAGAACAAAGGAAGAAAAGGAGACCAACTTGGATGAGTGATTATGAGGTAACTGGAGTTGAGACCACAAGTAATTTTTGTTTACTTATAGAATGTGAACCAATTACTTTCGATGAAGTAGTCAAGCAACCAAAATAGCAGAAAGTAATGGAAGAGAAAATATTTTCCATTAAGTAGAAAAACACCTGGGAACTAACAACATTACTAGAAGGTAAAAAAAATAGTGGTGTAAAAGGGGTGTTCAAAAAAAACTTCAACGAAAATTGAGATATAGATGTATACTAAGCTAGACTTGTCGCAAAAGGGTACAAGCAAGAGTATTATGTTGATTTTGTTAAAGTGTTTGCACCTGTTGCAAGGCATCATACAATTAGGATGATTTTGGGATTGACATCTCAAAATAGATGGTCGATGTATCAACTAGATGTATATCAATATTTTTAGTTGGGAATTGTCATGACTCGAACGTGCACCCGGATTATAGACACGGGAAGAGGGACCTCGAGGGACCCCAGGTCGACCCATGACTCATGCATATAACTAATCTCATTCAAATAAGCGGAACGATAATCATAAAGATATAGCGGAAACATAATCATAACATAGCATCAAAAAATACCAATGTTTACATTGTTGAGTACTACATACTTGTCTGAAAGTCTCTAATACATAAGATGGGTTGATAGGACCACATCCCCAAATAACCCCACCAAAACTGAATGTAAAGAACATGAAAGTCTGTAAAATAGCCCTCGGAATATGAAGACTCACCAAAAAGCTAAAAGTGTAAGCTGAGATGGCCTAAGGGTGAGGATGACCCTGAGATCCGTACCCTGTATCATAAAACGATACAACATAGAAAGTATGCGGTCAGTACGTGGAATGTACTGAGTATGCAAGGTAAATATAACGGACATTTTAAAAGTAAAGTAAACTCATAAATATACATAGGAGAAGGACATTATGCTTGCATAAAAAATCTTTGCAATAAAACATAAGGCTCAAGACTTTCAAATCATTCATAATTATTCATTATTGTAATCGTAAGAAAACTTTATCAAAACATAACTTGAGCCAATAAAATAGACATAAAAATGCATAAAACATGTGGAACAATGGGAAGACTTGTCATAACTGACACCATCATGGTAGAGCCTTTCATGATGCCACACTGTCTTGCTCAAGTGGGCAGAGCCAACCCTGTCTTGCCAGGCGAGGATCGTGCATAAGGCGTGATATCACATTTGAGGGGATCATTATCATAACATCATGACATTTAAAACTTACAATGGCACGTGGTTATGAGACATCGGCGTAGTCCTTTGAACGTCGGGCTGCTCGGTGCTAGACACGGCTCCCAAAAACATGCATATAAGCTCATACATAAATCATTAATATCATGCATAAAAATTCATTGGCTAAGATATAATATTTATCATCACTGATCCCCTTTAAAACATGCTTAGCCAAGAATTAAGGTACTTTTATCGGCCAACATAATAAATCGATAAATCAAGAAATTTCGTTCCGTAAATCATAAATAATTCTTCATCATATGGGCATTGCCCAATGCTTCCTCATACTCAATTCTTTCACAATATGCTCATAAACATGGGTAACTTGGATTCATGCATTTCCATAATCAATAAACTTAAAATAATGAATATTCATCATAAATCATAATTTTCATGAACTTCCATAAATGGGCAATTTAGATTTAAAAAGATTGAAACATGATTTTGATGAAAATAATACTAAACCTGCCCAACATACATATTTCAACAAATAAAACATACCCATAAGGAGAAATCACATTGACATGCTTTGGGTAAAACCCCATGGAATTCGAGTAGGAGAATTCATGACTTTAATAGAAATTGGGCATGGGTGAGGAAGAATTCCCCCCATTTTAAAACCCTACATACCTGGGAATGGAGAGACTTGAAGTTCCTTGAACACCCACAAAGAAGTTTTAAGAAAATTTGGGGAAGAAGGCCTTAAATATCCCAAAAACCTCTCTACAATCCTTGCATGAGAATGGGCATGCCTAAAGGACTTAACTCATATTATCATACATAGAATATATCCAAAAAGACGTAGTTTAGGGGCTAAAAAGGTGGAAAGGTCAAAAATACCCTTAAAAAAGTTTCCCTAAAAACTATCCCGGACGGACCAACGATCAACCCAACGATCATGAACTTCGGATAAGTTAGCACATTCTCATAATATGCTTCACATCCACCTCATGAACATAAATGAAATCACAAGCAATAAGCGAATAATACAACCAAGGGTAATATAACGGGCACACACTTCCGCCATCTCCCATTAACACTCAACCACATGAATCCTGTACACACATGCTAGTGGCTTATTTATGCCCAACCAATCATGACCTGCAGGGGACTCTAGAAATTCATGTATTGTGCCGGTGTGGCACTAGCTCCCGCTCATATGCTCGTTCGGATGCTCCCCTCGAACACAATCCAATCCAATATTTATATTTTCTCGCCCGGATACTCCCCTGGGGCACGAGCCACTCAATATTGAGATGTTAAAATCTTTTCATTTATCATCCTCGTAAAATATGTCGAGTGCATCATTGCATCATACAGAAAGTTTCAATCTACTTCTCAAATAATGCATCGTCAATTAACCATCCTCTCGTTACGGAGTGTGATCACTTTACTAACCATTCATCACAGGTAGTTACATTAACATATATACACCATTATTTAACAAGTAGTCGCAATTCAATATCACATCTTATTCACCTTCTTAACATAGATTAACAACAATAGGCTCACATAACACATAAATATCCAAGACCAATCATATATCAACAATGCACACTATACATGCCATTATATAGGTCTATCCCTATTAAACGTGACCTACCTCAATCTGGAGATAACAATTCAATTACTCCACGGGAGCCTTTCCTTTTCTCAATGCTTCGGAATGCGCATAATCTACAACACAAGAGTAATTCATTAATTACCCTTCAATTTTGAGTCTAACAGATCAAACCCTCTCATTTGGGGTGATTTCGAGAGTAAAACCCTAATTCTTCTAGATTCTAGGCCTATAATTCCCGTGTAACCCTCATTCCCAACATGCAATTCTAAGGGAATGATCAACACAATTCAACATCACCCAAATTACCCCACCATTCAAGACCTAGTTTAACAACCTAGGGTTCTTCCTTTACAAACTTCCACCATTGAAGGCCTACAAGGATTCTAGGATCAAAATCACTTTCTTTAGAAATAGATAATCGAAAATCTTATCTATGGAAAAAGGATTACTGCTCTAGAAAGTTTTTCCCTCCTCTAGTCTTCCTGATCGCATTTTGGAAAATAATAGGGTAAAAGCCCCATAATTCCCACTTAAACCCACTTTTTGGCTCCCGTCGTCCGCTGCAGCAGTTACCTTTCTTCTACAGCGGACATGCTACAACGGTCATAGGGCTGTTGCGGCGTTCTAGACAGTTACTCCTCAATTTCCGCCACGGTGGGACTCCAACCGCTACCATGGTCTCGCTGCAGGCGAATTCCACCGCTGCAGCAGTTACCCAGACCAGTAGCTACCCCAAAAAGCATAGTTCTATACTTAGTTTATTTTCACAATCTCTGTATCTCATCCTTATCCAGATTTTTGTGTTCTATGCCCTTAACCACCCCGTAATGACGTTTGGGTCGTTACATCAGATACCAATTAAAATATCATTCTTCCCTGAATGGTCTATGCAAAAGTAGGAAGAATACATACCAAATTCTGTGAACAATGGGTACTTGACCCATATATCAGCTTCAGTTTCCCAAGTGGCTTCTTCCATTGCATGGTTCTTCCACTAGACTTTTACTGTGGGAATCTCCTTGGACCTCAGCTTTCGAACCTCCCTAGCCAATACCGCTACAAGTTTCTCCTCATATGACAGATTCTCATCCAGCAAAACAAAGTCCAACTTAATGATGTATGTTCCCTCCCCATGGTACTTTTTCAGCATGGACATATGAAATATCTGATATGCTCTAAAAAATCCTGGCGGAAATACCAACTAATAAGCCACTTCCCGCACACGTCATAGTATTTTAAATAGCCCAATATACATCGATCAAAGCTCGCCCCGCTTTCCAAATCTCATCACCCCCTTCATGGGGGACACCTTGAGCAATACCTGCTCCCCTTCCATGAACTCTACGTCCCTGACCTTCTTCTCTACGTATTGCTTTTATCTGCATTGAGCAGCCACAAAACAGTCCTAGATTATTTGAACCTTTTCCAAGGATTCCTTTAACAAATTCGTCTCCCAAGGTCTCATCTCAAACATATCAAACCACCTAATTGCAGACTTGCACTTCCTCCCATACAAGGCTTCAAAAGGTGCCATACCAATGCTCGAGTGGTAGCTATTGTTATAGATGAACTCTGCCAAGGGTAAGAACTTGTACTAATGACCCCCGGAGTCTATCATGCACACCCAGAGCATATCCTCCAACACATGAATAGTTTGTTCTGATTCCCTATTTTTCTGAGGATGAAAGGTAATCCTCAATTCCAACCTCGTACCCAACTCGGCCTGCAAGGTCCCCCAAAAATGAGAAGTAAACTTAGTGCCCCTGCCTGTGATAATGGAAACAAGCACTCCATGTAACCGAATAACCTCCTTCACATACTTCTTGGCTAGTTTCTCCGTGTTGTAAGTCACCTGGACCGGCAAGAAATGAGCAGACTTGGTCAATCTGTCCACTATTACCCAAATTGAGCCAAACTTCCCTATGGTCATGGGAAGACTTACCACAAAGTCCATAGCTATTCTCTCCCATTTCCACTCCGGGATAGACATTCTCTGAAGAACTCCTCTAGGATTTTTGTGCTTGTACTTCACCTGTTGACAATTTAAACACTGAGCCACGTAGTCTACAATGTCTCAATTCATCCTACCCCATAAATAATGCTATTCAAGATAGTACTACATCTTCATGACTCTAGGGTGAATGGAGTACCTCGAGTTGTGAGCTTCTGCCAAGAGAGTTTTAATCAGCTCACCAACTCGGGGAACACACACCTGCCCCTTTATTCTCAAAACCCCTTCATTATCTAACACTGCTTCCTTGGCCTCTCCTTGCAGGACTTTATCCTAATTTTACCCAGCTTTTCATCTTCAAACTTTCTGGTCTTGATTTGCTCCAACAACAAGGATTTAGCCTCCAGGTTGGCTAACACTCCACCGACTTCTATCAGTGACAATCTTACTAAGCTATTTTCCAAAGTCTGGACTTCCCTGGACTTAGGCTGTTGAGTATCCTCCAAGCAAGCTAGGCTGCCCATGCTTACCGTCTTTTTGCTCAATGTGTCTGCCACCACATTAGCCTTTCCTGGGTGATATAGGATGGTGATGTCATTATCCTTAAGAAACTCCATCCATCTCCTCTGCCTCAAATTGAGATCCTTCTGGGAGATACATACTGTAAGCTGCGATGATCAGTGAGCACCTCACATCGAGCTCCATATAGATAGTGCCCCCAAATTTTCAGTGCGAACACCATCGCTGCTAACTCCAGATCATGCGCGGGGTAGTTCTTTTCATGTACCTTCAACTGTCTTAAGGCATAAGCATTAACCTATCTTTTTTGCATCAACATAGCACCCAATCTAGATCGTTAGGAATCACAATACACAAAAAAAACTTTACCTTCCATGGCTAACACTAGAATAAGTGTTGTGGTTAGCAGGGTCATAAGTTTTTGATAGCTCGCTTCACGTTCTTCTGACCACTGGAAGGGCACATGCTTTTGTGTCAATCTGGTCAATGTTGAAGTGATGGAGGCGAATCCCTTTATGAACTGACGGCAGTAACTGGCCGCCCTACAAAACTCCAGATTCTATCACATTAGTTGGCCTTGCCCGGTTCCTAACTGCCTCCAACTTCTATGGATCAACTTGGATTCCCTCCTTGGAAACCACATGCCTCAAAAAGGACATTGATTCCAACCAAAACATGCACTTGGTGAATTTGGCATACAGCTGCTTCTCCTTCAGCAATCCCAGCACAATCCTTAAATGATTTTCACGCTCCTGTTTGATCTTAGAATACACAAAGATATCATCAATAAACACAATAATAAAGGAATCCAAGTAGGGTTTGAAAATACCATTCATCAGGCTCATGAACGCGATTGGAGCATTAGTGAGTCCGAATGACATGAGCCAAAACTCATAATGTCCGTTCCTGGTCCAAAAGGCCGTCTTCGGGATATCTTCAGCCCGAATTTTCAAACTGGTGATAACCTGACCTCAAATCAATCTTTGAAAATATAGCCGCTCCCTGTAACTGGTTGAATAGGTCATCGATCCGAGGAAGAAGGTACTTCCTCTAAATAGTTACTTTGTTTAACTGGAGGTATTGATGCACATTTGTATCCTACCATCCTTTTTCTTTACAAATAGAACCGGGGCACCGCACGGCGACACACTCGGTCTAATAAATCCTTTACTAAGCATCTCTTGCAACTTCTCCTTGAGTTCTCTTAAATCAGCAGACGCCATTCAATATGGAGGAATAGAAATAGGTTGGGCCCCTAGTTCCAGTTCTATACAAAAATCTATATCACGGTCAGGTGGCATGCCGGGCAAATCTGCAGAGAACACCTCTAAGAACTCACAAACAAACGGGACTGACTCTATGGAAGGACCCTCTGAGCCAGTGTACTGAACATGCTCCAAATATGCTGAACAACCACACTCTATCAACTTATTGGCATAAATATAAGAAATAAGATTCTTAGAAGTAGGGCTACAATTCCCTATCAACTCCAACCTAGATGACCCTAGACCCGATATAGTGACAGTCTTAGCATAGCAATCTCAAATGGAATGGTAAGGGGACAACCAACGCATTCCCTAGATTATATAAAAATCAACCATGTCAAAGACCACTAGGTTCACCAGAGTGTGAAATCCTTTGAGTTCAACTATGCAGTCATGAACAATCCTATCCACTAACACAAAATCCCCAACAGGGGTAGACACACAGATAGGAGTATTAAGCACATCACACACAAGGTCACAACACAAAGCAAAATAAGTACACATAATAAAATGTGGATCCCGAGTCAAACAACGCAATAGCCATTCAATCAGCCACGAAGACCATACCTATGATATCAGTGTCTGAAGCCTCTGATTTCGATCTACTAGGAAAAGCATAGAAATGAGCCTGGTTATTAGTCTGAGAACCGCCCTGGTTGGGTTGTGCCACCCCTTTACCTGCCTGGGTGCCACTCTTACCTACTTGAGCATGTCACCTACTCTGCTGAACACCACCTCTAGAAGTTGGCTGACCACCTCGTCCCAGTTGTGGACGATCTGGACTGATTGCACTACCTCCCCTCCCGGCTAGGGTCGGAGCTCGAGGAGCTAGGTGAGGAATAATCTGTCCACCCTGTCGGAACCTGGGGCACCATTTGCGAATGTTTCCATACTTACCACACTCATGAAAAACCTTCTCAATAATCAATCTCTGAGCAGGAACAATAGATAAATGACGACCCCAAAATCAGAATGAACCATCTGAGCACCCCCAACTACACCTGACGGTCGCGGAGCTGCCCCTGGTGGACCTCCAGCTGACACCTACATGGAAGACTGAATAGGGCACCTAGAAAAACCCAGTGGTTCTGGAGCCTTCACAGAAGAACCACTGAAAGAGCCAAACCTCCGAGTCTTCTTCTCGGCATTTCTAGCATACCCCTCTTGCCTCGCCCCTTCAATCCACTTTACGTACTCTACCACCTCTTGCAAAGTCTTATCCGAAGGGACCATCTGTTGAGCTGGTACCTGGAGACCCACATTCAGGCCTTTAACAAACTGCCTGATCCTCTCCTCCTCGATGGGCAATAAGGGTAGAGCATATTTGGACAAGAAGTGAAATCGGGCCTCGTATGCCGCAACTGATTATCTCCCCTGTTCAATGGTAGTGAACTAATCCCATCTCCTATCCCTCAGAGTGTGGGGAACATATTTCTCCAGGAATGTGGAGTAGAATTGTGTCTACATCAACAGTGGGGATCCTACTAGTCTACACTCTATGAAAGCCCACCACCAATGCTTTGCATCACCTAATAGCTGGAAGGTGACAAACTCAGCACCCTACTTCTCTCTACTTCCATCTTATGAAGTCGTTCGAGGAAATCTGTGATGAACTCATAGGCGTCCTCTGCCTCTGTATCAAAGAAGGTGGGATGCTTCATCTTGGTGAACCTCCAAAATAAGTCGTGCTCTTCCCCTATCATCACCTGTCCTGCCACCAGCATTGGAAAAATCATGGCTTCTGATATATCATCAATATGCAGGGCCACAACAACTACATGCTAATTCCTAATTGCTGTCCCACTGGAGTTGCTAGCACTGCCCCGGTGCCCATAAGGCTGCTTAGAAGATTAAGGACCTAAGCTAGGACCTCTGAGGATGCAGGCGCAGCAGGAGCTTCCCCTGCGTCACGACCACTATCTCAACTACCACCCGCTCCAGCACTGCTGGTGGCACAGGAGATATAGACCTCTCCCAGATTGGAGCAGGAGCACGGGCCTCTCCTCTAGCCACAATGGGTCTACGGCCACGACCTCTGCGCTTTCCTCTATCGCGGACTGGGGCTGCCACTGCTGGCTCAGGTGCTGCGTCTCTATCACTGCTTAATTGTGTTCTCACCATCTGAGAAGGAAAGAAGAAAGTTGTTAGATACCAATTCGAATCACTAGATACCAATTGGAATCAAGAAATTGCACGAAAGGAAAGAAGGAGGGAGTTTTCCTAAAGTCCTGCAACCTATTGAAGATAGTTTATGGACGTCTTCGCATCGGTCTGCGAGACTCTACTAGACCCGTCTTAGTGAAATGACATCAATGAACCTAGGTCTCTAATACCAACTTTGTCATGCCCTAAATGGCCGTGATGAGCACCCGCACTAACCCTCCGATGGGTGAACCAATGAATCCCGATACTACCCCCATAATAAAAATATTCATGAAAAGGAAATCGACTATTATGAAAAGAATATTGTCAGATCATTACACTACGCCACTAAAACCAAATAAGCACTTTCCTAGAACTTGATTGTCATTGCACTAGACATCTATTTTATTATAAGCTAAGGAACCAAAACCAAAAACAAATTAAAAAGTTTGAATATTTGAAAGAAGGACATCTACAAAGAAGGAGTGATTTGCGTCCTCATCTTCTCACCTTCTTGATCCACAAAAGCTATTGGTTCACAAGTGAGGGCGCGAAGAACTATCGAGCTTGAACCGTGCACTCAAAAAAGAATGCAAAGGTAGGGTCAGTACATGACACAATACTAGTAGGCATCATCGGCCGACCTTACATAATAACATATAAGTATAACAGTAGAGATATAAAGAGGGTCCTCAAATTTAAGAAGAATCACAAGACATTTCATGAACACTAGTTCTACTCAGGAATCAGGCAGCCTGCTCACTAGATTAGGCCTATCGCCGCAGCGAAAATGGTCCCATTGCAACGGCACTGCTTAGGCAGTAGCTTGACAGGCTGCTCCCTTCTCAGCTCATCCATCACACAGCAATAAAATCAATAGTTACATTTCACATATTCCATGAATCCATCAATGACCATAATGAACAACAAGCATAATAGCTATTGAGAATCACAAATCCTAAGTTATTCTCAGCGCAACTACTCAACAACCACACATAGTGACAAGATCGCACTTAGCATTAACGCCATGTTCATTGTTATCAATTTGCATCATATCCATAATAAGTTAGCACATTCTCGTAATATGCTTCACATCCACCTCATGAACATAAATAAATCCCAAATAATAAGTGAATAATACAACCAAGGGTAATATGATGGGCACACGCTTCCGCCATCTCCCCTTAACACTCAACCACATGAATCCTGTATACACATGTTAATGGGCCTTATTTATGCCCAACCAATCATGACCTATAGGGGACTCTAGAAATCCACGTATTGGGCCGGAACGGCACCCACTTTCACTCATATGCTCATCTGGATGCTCCCTTCGAACATGATCCACTCCAATATTTATATTTGCTTGCCTGGTTACTCCCCTTGGGCACGAGCACTCAACATTAAGATGTTAAAATCTTTTCATTCAGCATCCTCGTAAAACATGCCAAGTGCATCATTGTATCATACAGAAAGTTACAATCTGCTTCTCAAATAATGCATCGTCAATTAAACATCCTCTAATTAAAGAGTTTGGTTACTTTACTAACCATTCATTATAGGTAGTTACGTTAACATATATACACCATTATTTAACAAGTAGTAACAATTCAATATCACATCTTAGTCACATTTTAAAGATAGATTAACAACAACAGGCTCACAGAACACATAAATGTCTGAAGACGAATCATATATCAACAATGCACACTATACATGCCATTATATAAGTCTATCCTATAAATCATAACCTACCTCAATCTGGAGATAACAATTCCATTACTTAGCCGGAGCCTTTCCTTTTCTCAATGCTTCAGAATGTGCGAAATCTACAAGACAAGAATAATTCATTAATTAACCTACAATTTAGAGCGTAACAAATCGAACTCTCTCATCAGGGGTGATTTTGACAGTAAAACCCCAATTCTTCTAGGTTGTAGGCCTATAATTCCCGCGTAACCCTCGTTCCTAACATGCAATTCTATGGAAATAATCAACACAACTCAACATCACCCAAATCACCCCACCATTCTAGCCCTAGTTTAACAACCTAGGGTTCTTCCTCTACAAACATCCATCATTAAAGGCCTACAAGGATTCTAAGATCAAAATCTCTTACTTTAGAGATAGAGAATTGAAAATCTTACCTTGGGTCAAAATATTACTGTTTTGGAAGTTTTTTCCACCCTTTAGACTTCCTGATTGCATGTTGGAAAATAATACGGTGAAAACCACATAATTTCCACTTAAACCCACTTTTTGACTCCCGTCATCCGCTGCGGCAGTCACCTTTCCACTGTGGCAGTCATAAGGCTGCTACGGCGGTCCAGACGATTAATCTCTTGACGACTCCATAACTGTACAGAGAACTAACTAATAACTGAATCTAGGGAATAATTCTAAAGTGAACTCCTCAAAATTTGACTAACTATCGTCAAACTGATCGGCCGACTTACTAAAAGATACTGTAAAGTTCTAATTGATAACTGAGACTGAACTAACATTCAAACCGGTTGAGAATTCACATAATGATCACAAGATAAGAATTTAGAGAACTAACAAATTCTAGAAACATTTGTATTTAGAGAATTATGAAAGACCCAGATTACTGCATTCATATAATTAGGGCTAAAATAATATTTCATAATGAAATAATAGCACGGTTGCTAAATAGTTAAAACTTTTCAAGAATCCATAAGAACTACAATTCACAAGAATATTCATAATCTAAGTGAAGCTAACCCTATTTTCTGACATTCAAGGCTAAGACTGATGATGAATTATTGAATGGTTTTGGGGCACAAGGGAAGAGAAATTCCTTGTTGAATTCCCACATACCTGGAGTCAAATTTACTAGGAAGAACTCAGAGAATCTGAGAAGAAAACTTTAAAGCCCTAGCTTACTCTGAGAGAAATGCCTAAGTAGATCAGGATTCTGCTATTTGGTTTTTGGAAGGAATGAGGGAGAGGGTCGACTATATGATCTTGGGCTTATTTGTGTGCCCAAGTGCTATTTTTTGACCTAATGTTAGCCATGTTTGTTAATTTAATTAATTACATTTTCATGTATTTGTGTATACTTTTGTGCCTAACTAACCAACATGATTAGTTTTGGTTTATAGGAGTAACATTCTCAGGAGGGACTAAATATGATGGTTAAGGCTCATGATTAAAGCATGGAGTGAATGCCAAGGGAAAAAGGTTGCCATGCCAAGAAGTGTGTCAAGCAGGTAGGGCTGCGCGCTAGGAAGCGTGTCACGACAAGGGATTCTGCCATGTCACGCTAAGAATGCACACGCGATGACTAGCCAAGGCAACACATCTGCGCATTGGCACCATATCACGCCAGGCGAGCTGCACGACCAGCGCCGTGCCACACTGGGCGACGCGCAAGGCCCTCGCACAAGACATGCCGAGATGTCCATTCCAGTAGTCGTACGTGATGCCTCCGTGCCACGGAGATGATTCTACGCGATAGGTAGCGTGGCACGGAGCTGGCCCATCCACGGAAAAAATCAGAAAATTCCAACATAGTATAAATAGAACACATAGCTTTTTATTTTATTTTATCAGGAAATATCTTGGGAAGAACGAAAAGGAGTGAAGGGAGAACGAAGGAACTTCTACTTAGGGTTTCATTTCTTTTATTCTCTTTTATCCATTCTTGTAAATACTTTGATTCAAAGATGTTTTTGAATGATTGTATGAACATGAGTGGCTAAAACCGTTCTTCTACGGTTGAGGCCACATAATATGTATGTAATTGCATGAATTCATCTTTGGTTCGAGTTTTCATTGTTGTTTTGTCTCGCATTCTTATTAATTATTGTTTTAATGCTTGATCACCATTGAGACGAACTTGTTAAGCTTAGCAAAAAGCTCGAAATAGTAACCCTAGGTTAGAACGAAAGAATGCAGGGAGCAAGTTCCTGTATTCAAGATAGGATTCGCGGTTAGGATAGTAATTATATCTAATTTGCCATGCTTGGTTAGTTAAATGGGAAGATAGCTAGACACCGGCTTAGAATTGTCACATCACCGCTCGTAGAAGTATTTGTTAAACTAAGTTAGGTTAAATGATTAGAGGTATGAAAGACCATAATCAAGGGCATAACCCCGCAAACCACATCCATATTATTAAATTGTTCACGAATTAGGACGTCACATCCCCGCTCAACAGTGTAGGTGTGAGACTAGTTTATTGTGTTTAGCTCCTCGTAAGACCATGAACACTGCATATTAACTCTGTGAGACAAAAATTGAATTTCATATACTTAAACCATTGTGAATTATAGAAGTTCATGATTGTAAACCCTTAACTCTAGATACTTCTTATTATTGTTTCCCGATTATTTTATGTTCATAACTTAGATTTAGTTAAACCAACAAATAAATCTAAAACCAACACTTGTGAAATTTAATATAGCACTTGAACTTGATAATTCACTAAATTACTCTAGTCCCTGTGGGTTCGACCTCCGTCTCTTAAAGAGTCACTGTATTACTTCTACGACTGCATATGCTTGAGCGTGTGCTGGGGCACATCAAGTTTTTGGCGCCGTTTCCGGGGACTGGAAGCATTTAGTGAACTTTTAGTTTTTGTGTGGATTTTATTTTTCTTATGAGTTGAAAAGCCTGGTCTTAGTTTGTTCTATTGCAGGCAATAGGTTGTCCTTGCAGAATTGGCAAGGAATAGAGAGCTGGTGGAACCTTTATTGAAGCTTGAACGCCAATTGCATTTTCTCTGGAGAGAAGATCTAGAGCAGAAGTTGCAATGCATACAGGAATAGATACAATAGAATCCACTAGTTAGGCAAGAAGAGTTGTTGCTTGAGCCAACGGCAGCCCGACTAGTCCGTGAAGTGGCAATCCCACTCATGAAAAATGAGACCCCTAGTATCCGCAAGCCAGAGACCAGAGGAAACTTTGAGTTGAAGCATAATATGGTGTAGCTATTACATTCTAGTGGTAGATTCACTAGATGGACATATGAGGACCCACAAAAGCACTTACAGAACTTTTTGGAGATCACTAACACTTTTCTACCCATCGGAGTGTCAATTGTTTGTGTACGACTCACCCTCTTCCCATTATCAGTGTTGGGAGAGGGGAAGAGGTGGTTGAAGGTTGAGACACTAAATTCCATTACATCTTGGGATGACCTGGCAAGGAAGTTCCTCATCAAATTCTTCTCTTCAGGAAAGACTGCCAAGCTCAGAAGCACTTAAGTTTCAAGCAGCAGCCTGAGGAGAACCTATACTTGGCCTGGGAGAGGTTCAAGTCATTTCTAATAGATTGCCCCCATCACTAGCAGTCTAATGAGGTGTTATCCCATACCTTTGTGGAGAGTCTAGACCCACATACTAAAATCATGTTAGCCTCTGCATTGGGTGGGTAAGCACTTGAGAAGACATTGATGAGCTATACACTCTATTGAACAGAATTGCTCAAGGGAATCTAGATTGGCATAGAGACTCATCTAGAGGGGCTAGAAAAAAAACGATAGGGCTTATTGAGGTAGATACTGTCAATTCCTTGGGAGCATAATTAGCGTCGCTACAACATTAGATGATAACTTAGTTTAGCAAACTGCGTGTTATGCAGCCACAGTGATAGGTTAATGCAATTCAGCAAGCTCCTAGCTGGTGTGAAATTTGTGGAAACAATGGGCACAATGCAGACTCTTGCGGGGCCAATCCAGAGTCAGTTAATTTTGTAGGTAATGTGCATAGGAATAATTAGAGTGATGGGAACACCTACAACATCAACTGGCAGAGTCAACCAAATTTTTCTTGGGGTGGCAATTAGAGTCAGAGCTACCAGCATCCTCAACAGTAGCAGTACAGGCAGAACGATGGCCAAGCCAGTAGTAGAAACATTAAGGAGATGTTGTAGAAAATCATGGCCACTCAGACCCAATTGGCAGAGAGTTAGGCACGGATGGCCTCAGACTTGAAAAATCAACAAATGGCCACCAGAAATCTAGAAAAGCATATGGGTCAGTTGGCAGCTTCTCAACATACAAGACCTCAAGGAGGGCTACCAAGTGATACAAATACAAACCCTTGATAGGTCAATGCCATCAGTCTGAGGAATGGAAAGCAGTTGGCTGATGCACTACAAAATGAATAGAGAAATGAGGTGCTGCCAAAACTAGTCAGACAGGGTTCATTAGGTGACAAAGGAGATAATCAGAGTGCTGTAAAACACAATGCACAATCATCATTGCAGCCAACACTGAGACCATCACCACCATTCCCACAAAGGCTCAAGAAGAGCAAGGAGGAAGAATATTTTAAAAAGTTCTTTGATATTTTCAAAGAACTTCACATAAATTTGCCTCTACTTGATGTCTTGTAGGATATGCCAAAGTAAGCCAAGTATTTAAAAGATGTGGCGACCAACAAAGTGAGGATGGTGGATATCCAGATGGTGGCACTTACTGAGGAGTGCAGCTACAGAGTGATGAGCAAAATGCCGAAAAAGCTCAAGGACTCAGGGAGTTTCACCCTCCCTGTATAAATTGGTGAAGCTGAAATCATAAGAGCTTTGTGTGACATAGGGGAGGCAATGAATTTAATTCCCCCATCTCTTTTTAACACCCTAGGTTTGGCAAATCCAAGGCCCAAAAGAGTAATACTGCAACTGGTAGATAAGTTAACAGTGGCTCCAGAAGGAATTATTGAGGATATTCTAATCAAACTAGGTAGAGTCATTATATCAGCTAACTTTATCATTCTTGATTTTCAGGTTGATGATAATGTACCCATGATCCTAGAATGGTCATTCTTGGCTACTGGTGGAGCAATAATCAATGTGAGAGCTGGTATCCTGAAAATGAGGGCCAATAATGAGGAAAAGGTCTTCAGAGTCTACCTGGAGATCAACCCACACACACACTATAGAGATCTTTGTAAGATCAGTGCGATCTCAGATTCTAAGTGTGGGGTGGTAGATTCCATGGGTTCACTATTGTAGGAAATGTTGGCATTTCAGCCCGAGTCTGATGGAGGGCACAAATGAAAGAAGATGATGGAAGAAAAGAGGGACAGGGTGGAGGTTGCTCCCTGTAAAAATAAAAAGAGGAGAAGATGGTTCCCAAAAGGGAACACCTGTTTGAGGATATCCTAAAAAGGGTAGTCCCCGTCGTGCCGCGACATAAAATAAGGTGTTGCTTGGGAGGAAACCCAAGAATACCACAAGAACAATTTGTTTTCTGTTGTTTGTAATTTTATTCATTTTCACTTGTTGTTGTTTGTTTTGGTTATTAAGCACAGATTTAGGGGAAGTCTGAGTACGCATGAAAGTGAAAGCTAAGGAGCATGACAAAAAGATGAGTGTGGGTTCAATGATCCACATGTTCAAATATGGAGAAAAATATGTTGTTAGCTATGCCTAGAGGCCTCAAGAAATATCTCTCACCTTTAGTCTTTCTTTTACATGATGCTTTGGGGACATAACATATTTTAAGTGTGGGGTAAGGGAAATTTCAAAAAAATTTTGCTAAGTAATTTCGGGTGAATGTGGTGCTGGGTATAATGTTTTTGTTCCAAAAGTTTGAATTGAGCACAGTTCACCTACCCTTTGGTTTTTCTTGTCGGTTATTTTTAGAAGAGGGGCACTTTGAATCGAAAAGTAAATTTTTTTTATTTGTCTGTACATAACTGTTCAATCATAATTAGGGACTTTTTCCAATGATGGATGGTTGACGACCGTCTTGAGAGAAAATTAGTCAATAGGTGTTGTGTTTGAACCCTGAGCTGGTTGATAGCTTAACATTCTTGTTATGTGCTATACACGATTGTGAGATGCAAGTGGTCTTAAATGAAGAAGCATGTTAAGCAGTTGTATAACTCTATTTGAGACACCTAGACTCTTGAATGTGACTCTATGTTCTTAAAGATTAATTTTGAATTCTTGTGATTAGCGGAGTTAAAAGTCTACTAAATCTGTCTTTAATTGACCATGTGCACTGAATGTAATGTTTTTGAATATTCCATGTTATTTTGTAATGTCTAGAACTTGCCCGGTGTGTATAAAAAACGAAATAAGGGATGTCGATTGTAGGAAATGATTTAGGCATTTCTTTGAATGAGTCTAATTTTTATCCCTCGCTTTACCTACCTTGATATATGATCCTAGTTAGCCCCATTGAGCCTCAAGCCTATTCTTTGATTGCTGCAACATAACCTTAATCCTTTTCTTTCAATAGCCTTGAATTTGATCCAATACTCCTAAGAGCTTAAGTAAAAAAAATAAAAGAGTTAAGGAGTGAGAAGTTGGAAAAAGAAGGAAAATAGTTGTTGTGGGAATTGAGGAAAAGATGAGAGGTGCACTTGTTTGAAAATGCATAAGTATTGGTAGGGAGTAAAAGAACAAAAGAATGAAAAAGTTGCTTAAGTACTCCTTACTAATAAGCTAAGTGTGTGTAATGAATTGGGGAAACAAGAGAGGAAAGTGATAATTAAAAAGAATAAAGTTTAAGTAAGAGAAGGGATGTCCGTAATGAGAGTGTGATGTATTAAAAGCGCTTAGGGAAGATAGTCACTATTACTGGCCAGAATAGTATTTACCCGTCCCTTAGCTTACATTACAACCCGATAAGTCCTACTTTATCTTACTTTCAAACATTCCTAAATAAGTAAAGTAAAACACAAAAGGCAAGCTCATAGGTCAATACATGTTGCATGTGAAATTTTTGTGAGAGTGAGTTGAATACTTATTCACGTACCTATACATGTTATAATTTAAAAACTTGCGAGTGAGAAAAGGTATCTCTTTTATTGTGAGGGCACATGTTTGATGAAGGATAAAAGTAATATTGGATTTCTTGATTGGTTAATTTGCATGAATTTGCTGAGTTTGAGAGTCGATTCTTGAGGTTAGGAAGTCTTAACTTAGTTGTACATGATTTTAGTGGTTATATATTGCATGCTCTATTTTAAAATTTCTATCTAAAACAATCATTATAGAAGTAGCTTGATTTTTCTTATTTCAATTGGTGAGATTTGAGTCCTTAAGTTGCATGAGATGTAATAGAATTGTTCGAGGACGAACAAGGCTTTTAGTGTGGGGTAGTGATCTTAGGCTTATTTACGTCCCCAAGTGATATTTTATGACTCAATGACAGCCATGTTTGTTAATTTAATTAATTACATTTTCATGTATTTGTGTATATTTTCGTGCCTAACTAACCAACATGATTAGTTTTGTTTTGTAGGTGTAACATGATTAGGAGGGACTAAATATGATTGTTAAGGCTCACGATTAAAGCATAGATTGAATGCCAAGGGAAAAAGGTTGCCGCACCAAGCAGTGTGTAAAGTAGGCAAGGTTGCATGCTAGGCAGCGTGCCACGACAAGGGAGTGCCGCGCTGGGCGCTGTGTCACACAGGGCATTGCACGCATGAGGACCAGCTAATGCAACACATCTGCGCATTGGCGCCATGCCACGCCAGGCGGGCACCACAACCAGCATCGTGCCACGCACAAGGCCTTCTGATGAAGGGCGTATTTACGCACTTCATAGATGTATTTTTGCCCATACTTTACTATGTTTTGAGAACAAAATACGTGTGTTTGCATGTGATTATGTTATATATTGGTAAAAATAGCTAACCCATGTGATTAGATGTTTTTAGGGCTAAAAGTGAGGGATTTTGGTATATTTGATACGTTTGGAATGAAGTTGAAGAAGAAGGAATGCACTACACAAGAATTGAAGAAAAAAAATATATGGTGCAATTCCATGCCCGCGCGAGAAGCTGCATGAGGCAGCAGCAAAATAGGCGCTACAAGACGTGCGATGCACAACAACAGTGGCGCATGGCCAGGCGCGAGGCGCCCAACTTCCCTGCGCGTTGGAAGGTGCGGCACAGCCTGATTCCTGTGCGTGGGTAGGCGCGACGCTGGCCTTCTCCTGTGCATTGGAAGGTGCGAGGATCTACCTCCTTAGCGCTGTGGCAGACGCGACGCGACACTGGTGACATGACTTTGAAAGGAGCGATGCCGAAAGGTGTAACAAATAGCCAAAATTGACTTCCCACTTCAACTAGGAAAAGGAACTTTAAAATCCCAAGACAAATTCATCAAGGAAGAAGGAAAACATCAAACTACTATAAATACCCTTCTATTTTCATGTAATGGCTAAGTTCGAAAGTCTTAAAGTTGTGAAGACCTAAGTTTGAGAGAAGGTTTTTAAGTCTTGGAGTTTCTTTAGTTTACTAAAAATTTGAGAAGACATATTTTGAGATGATTGTAAAGTTATTCTTTTGAATTTCGCATTAATCAAGTGAAGGTTCTTTCAATCATTGTTGTAAGTATAAATTTTAATTTTTATTTATGAATGTTATTAATTTACTTATGAACATGATAGGCTAAAACTGCCATAACTGGGGTTGTGGGAACCATGGTGAATTAAAAGCTAGGGTTTCACAAAGTGATTTTAAACCAATACAAACACTTCTATGTATTCTCTTCATCTTTAACCATTCTTAACGGTGCGCAACATTAGGAAGTGCCCAAATTCTTTAGTTGCTTTGGTCGAAGATGTAGAGATTAGGAAAAGAGAATTACAACAAAGCCTTGATCTTGATGATCATTGTATTCACTTGAGTTGTGGTTGCAGGATAGTTATATTTGGAACAAATTGATAACGGTTAAATTGCAAACACTCATGAGACTTGGTCGAGTAATTGAGTATAGTGATTCAATGGGGACTGGTCGGTCGTTTGAATGAACCTAAGTTATCAGGTCTATAAGTAAAGTATTAGGATAGATCACTAGTGTAAAATCTGAAGTAGTTAAGGATCCATGGGGATAACTTACCCTAGTTAATTGCACTAATTTGGAAACAACCATCAATTTCTCAACATTGTTACTTATTAATTTTACAAATCCCCCCTCTTAGGAAATAATTAACTAAAAAGCTTAAGCACTAGAGTTCTTCTATATCCTTCCATATTCCCTGTGGGATTAACCCCAACCTCTAGTGGGGTTATTTATTGACAACGTACGTGTCACACCCCACCTTGGGGGGTATGACGGGCACCTAGTGCCTGCTAGACTCGGGGCTGCTAAACGGTCCAGCCTGAGCATATCTGGTGCTTTGGCTGACTGTGGCTCTATTTCAAGAAATGAACCGGCTATATAACGGCTGTAAATACAGCCTCCGGCCGACTGGCCTATAGCCACCTGTACTGTATCATCAGCTAACCAGAATCATCTCATATAGGGGAACCTATGCGGGCCGACAAGGCCACCATGCTATCTAGTTATCTGTAACTTAGCAATAGAATACTGAATAACTACGTGACCGGCAAGGTCACCACTACTATTAGACTATGGCTCCACACGGCCAACATCATCAACAATGCTAAACAGCTAAACACATATATACAAGCACAACCCCACACAACCGGCTCCACCACCACAGGAAACATCAGACTGCAAGCCTCTAGGAAGTGATGATAGAATGGTCGGGATAGGGCCCCGACCTACCCAAACTGTAATAAAAAAAAAAATAGGAGCAACCTCCGACTATCTAGCTCCGGAGGATAGGAGCTGATAACTCTGCTGAATGGATCACAAGGGATCGGCTCCTCGTCTATGTGTACTTGCAGGCAAGCAATGCAGCGCCCCAATGGGCGTCAGTACCACAGGTACTGAGCATGTAAAGCAAACTGAAATGGATAGCAACAAAACATGACATATAAGCAGGAAGTAGCTGAGTCTATTTGGTTGAGGATATCTGGGGAGAGTTTACTTATTCTGTAATTAAAATAAGCGTACCTGACGACGTGTCATCCTATTATCTTTCAGTATCTAGTAGCACATATAAATATACATATAAATACACACAATACCTGACCGACCCCCATAAGCCGGAAGGTTCCAACCAACAAACAATCTATTTACCCCTACCCGGGTCTAAACCAACCAAAAATAAGTCACTCCACTCATCTGATAACTGTGAGATCCTCCTACCGGCCCCCTTGGGTACGTAGCTCAAGCCTTGGCCTATGACAATAAATTGTGTCTGAGTCTGAAGACTCCTGCCTCTGGCGCAAGTGCGCAACGGGGTAATCTGCTGCTGTATCTGTGACTGAAACTGCCCTTGGGTGCAAGCACGCAATAGGGTAATTTAATAAAAATCTGTGTCTAAAACTATCCTCAGCCACAAGCGCACACATAGTAATCTGCCCCTGTAAACAGGGTAATCTGGCTCTGCGCAGAGCGAACTGAACTGCCCCTGCAAGCAGGGTAATCTGGACCGTATTATCATGGTGGTCGGCCATCATCGTCCTCTAGGCGGACGGCATCGCCCAGCTAGTGGCAGTATCTGAATCTGGTATCGACACAGCTATAACCCAGGGGCGGTGGGGATGCGACAGGGTGCCCACATGCCACAACAAGTCTCAACATGCAAAACACATACACAACAAGCATGCTCAAATAAAAAATACTAATCATATTCTCTTCTTTTATTTCAAGGTCAGTCCGTACTAAACAACTAATGCGATATTCTGTTTTGCACTATTTCTGATTGCTGCTAACTGCTACCTGGCCTTTATCTATTTATCTGATTATTGTTATCCGAGGTCTGAAGCAACATCAATTTCTAGAGCCATACGTATTTCTGGAGCTATATCTGTATCTGGAGCTATATTGGTGTCTGGAGCTATTTCTATATCTGATTACTGATCTGATCATATCTGGATATAACTCAATAACATAGAACATGCCATCTATAACTGGATATAGCTCAATAACATAAAATGTGCCATCTATAACCGGATACAGTCTCAACAAATGTAATACATACTATCTATAATCTTGCTAATTCATTATACTGCTTTTACAACTTCCATCCCGGGTATTACGTAAGAACATGCTGAGCTACTAGCAGATACCACATTACTATCTGAAATCATCTGACTATCCGTTATTCTGATTATTGCATGATACGTAATGATATACTAGCATACTTGCTGGAAATTATACTAAAATCGTTCCTGTATGCTGGGTATCTATTAATAGCCTTTATTCTATTTATTTTCCAGACTGTACTTCCTAGCTTGCCGAAAGAATAGCTTTACATACCTGATTTCTGAGTACCCGACTGCTCGATGTGATTCCGTCGGTACTTCTGCTGTTCCTCCCAACTACATTCATATACATGTCAATTAGAACCAAATACACCAATATTCCGAAAGAAAACGTCACCATCGATATAATTATAATCTAAACTTTCACTTATCGAAAGACGGTCAAAAACTCGCTATTTCTCGAAAGTCCAGCAGGGAGAAATATTCACTTTAAGGCTAGGGGTATATTGACACTAATTTGGAGCAATTCCACTTACCTTAGCTCGGTAGCCCGACAATTCGTCGGCCAATTTTCGCGAAACTAAATCCGTAGGAATGCTCCTTGCTGCTAAATACCTCAGTATCTGGAGTTAATTTGAGTTTGGACCGTATTTGATGGCGTAATCAGAAGGAAATTATCAAGAAACCTTCGTTCCTCTTCCTCTCTGATTTTCTCTCTGTTTTCGCTGGAAATTATAAGAATTATATCATTTAAAACCGAAGTGGAGGGCTTATATAGTTGGTCCTGGAAAGGGCCAACGTGTCACGGAGCCAACGCGGAGGCTCCACCTCCATGACACGTTGCCATCGCGGAGGGGATCTGCCCCGGCTCCTTCCGCGATGGTTCGACAGGTTTCTTGTCCGGTCTTGTCCCGAGCCTTTTTCTAGCATGTATGGCTTTCAAATACTCTTAACCAACACGCGAATAGGCCATCTATGTGTTGGGAATTTTACGGGGTATAACAATATGCTTCATACTTCTAGAGGAGGTGTGGTTTGAGCGTTATCACCTTCACACAAGACATGCTGAGATGCCTATTCCAGTAGCCGTACGTGATGCCTCCGTTCCATGGAGGTGATGTTTCATGATAGGCAGTGTGGCGGGGAACTGGCCCATGCACAACAAAAATTTGAAAATTCCAACTTAGTATTAATAGAGCCCTTAGCTTTTTATTTTATTTTATCAGGAAATATCTTGGGAAGAGCAGAAAGAAGCGAAGGGAGAATGAAGGAACTTATACTTAGAGTTTGATTTCTTATTCTCTTTTATCCATTCTTGTAAATATTTTGATTCAAAGATGTTTTTGAATGATTGTATGAACATGAGAGGGTAAAACCCTTCTTCTATGGTTGAGGCCACATGATATGAATGTATGTGCATGAATTCATCTTTGCTTCAAGTTTTCATTGTTGTTTTGTCTCGCATTCTTATTAAATGTTGTTTTAATGCTTGATCTCCATTGAAGCAAAATTGTTAAGCTTAGGCAAAAGATCGAAAGAGTAACCCTAGGTTAGAACTAAAGAATGTTGGAAGCAATTCTTGTCTTCAAGATAGGATTCGTGGTTAGGATAGTAATTATACCTAATTTTCCTTGCTTGGTTCATTAAACGGGAAGATAGCTAGACACCGACTTAGAATTATCACATCACCGCTCATAGAATTAGTTGGGAAATTATGTTAGGTTAGATGATTAGAGGTACGAACGTCCATAATCAAGGGAATAACCCCGTAAACCACATCTATATTGTTAAATTGCTCATAAATTAGGACTTCACATCCTTGCTCAATGATGTAGCTGTGGGGCAAGTTTGTCGTGTTTAGAGGCTTGAAAGACCTTGAACACTGCACATTAACTCTGCGAGACAACAATTGAATTTCATATACTTAAACCATTGTGAATTGTAGCATTGCATGATTGTCAAGCCTTAACTCTAGATGCTTCTTATTATTGTTTCTATAATATTTTGTGATTATCACTTAGATTTAGTTAAAACAACAAACATCTCTAAAACCAACACTTGTATAATTTAATATAGCACTTGAACTTGATAAGTTGCTGAATTAGTCTAGTCCTTGTGGGTTCGACATCTGGCTCTTAAAGAGTCATTGTGTTACTTGTACGACCGCGTACACTTGTGCGTGCACTGGGCCGCAACACTATACATCTAAAATCCCTCCTGAAAACATCCCGAATGACATAGTTTAGAAGTTAAGTCGATAGGATTTTACAAAATTACCCCTGAAACACTTTATGAAAATTCTGCCTGATAGGTGGTACGACATAACCTATGAGTCGTACCGTGGTCCTATGGTCCATACCACCAGTCGTGGTTAGGGACTCTACTCCAACTAAATTCTCTATACTTTTCCACGACTTCCACGTATGAGCCATGCCTCTATTGTCTGATTTGTAACTCCCAGTCGTGGTTCCTCCAACCTGAATCTCCCATATTCACCCTCCCCCCGGTTACAAATCATGGTACGACTCGTACCTCGATTGGAGGGGTCATCTGTGACTCGTACTGAGCCAATTTTGCCAGTTCTCTGTAGAGTCAACTTTTAAATTTCTATGCTAGTTTTAGGAAGTTATAAGGTGTTGCAGTATCTCCCCTTTAGAACATTCATCCTTGAATGAAGGCTGAGTAAGCTGAAAGACTGGGAAAAGAGCTAAAATTCCCAAACTGAAAAATATAAACTGATGTCTGAAGGAGTTACTGACTTCGAACTGAAATAGGCATACTAACTGAGTTGACACCAATAGTGTCCACATTGTATACATGAATAGACCTAATGAGTGTGGAACTGAATAGAGTAATGAGGAGGAATTTAATATATGATGCTGAAACTGCACTAGAAAGGAGTAAATAGGGATATTTAGCCATCATGTCTACTTCTGCTTCCCATGTGGTCCCCTCAACTAGCTGGTTCCTACACAAGACATTTACTGAAGCGACCTCCTTGTTTCTCAGCTTATGAACCTGACGGTCTAGGATCTAAATTGGGACTTCTTACTAAGAGAGACTATCCTTCACTCCCACACTGTCTAGTGGTACAACTGAGGTCGGTTCACCGGTGCACTTCTTCAACAGTTACACACGGAAGACTGGATGCATAGATGCTAACTCTGAAGGTAATTCTAACTCTTAGGCCACATTGCCAATTCACCTCAAAATCTTGTTGGGTCGTACATACCTCAGACTGAGTTTCCCTTTCTTTTCAGACCTCATCACCCTTTCATAGGTGAAATCTTTAGATAAACCCAATCATCTACAGCAAATTCTAGTTCCCTTCTCCTCATATCTGCATATGATTTCTGGCGACTCTAAGTTGTCCTAAACCTTTCTCTGATATGTTGCACTTTCTGCATAGCCTTGTGAACTGAATCTGGTCTTATCAAAGTAGCTTCGCCAACTTCAATCCATGATATAGGAGACCTACACCTCCTACCATATAATTCTTCAAACGGGGCCATCTGAATACTGGAGTGGTAGCTGTTGTTGTGTGCAAACTCGATGAGAGGTAGGTGATCATCCCAACTGCCCTTGGAGTCAATCACACAAGCTCTCAACATGTCTTCTAAGGACTGAATAGTCTTCTCAGCTTGTCCATCTGTTTGAGGGTGAAAATCTATGCTGAGCTTGACCTGAGTACCAAGTCCTTTCTAAAATGACTTCGAGAAATGCAAGGTGAATTGGGTACCTCTATCTGAAATAATGGACAAAGGAACCCCATGCAGTTTGACTACCTCATGGATATATAGCCTAGAATAATCCTTAGCTGAATCTGTAATTTTAACTGGGAGGAAATGTGTTGACTTATTCATCCGACCTACTATCACCCAAATGGAATCATGCTGCATCGATATCACCCAACTGGAATCATGCTACTGATGACTATGAGGTAGACCTGTAATGAAGTCCATATTCACTTCTTCCCACTTCTACGTGGATATGCTGATAGTCTGAGTCATACCCCTAGGTATCTGATGTTCAACTTTAACCTGCTGGTAGTTCGAGCACTTAGCTACAAATTCTGCTATATCCCTCTTCACGCTGTTCCACCAGTAGATTTCTCATAGGTAATAGTACATCTTAGTGGCACCTGGGTGGATAGAATATCTGGATATGTGTGCTTCTGCTAGTATTTGCTGCCTCAAGTTGTCAATATCTAGAACACATACCCTGGTAGCGAAGTACACCATCTCCCCCTTTGGAGAAGGCCTCCACCCCTTTTCTTAATATCGCCTCTTTTATCTTGAGCAGTATGGGATCATCATCCTACTTTGACTTAACCTCAACAACTAATGAAGATTCTGACCCACTCTAGATACTACTCCGTCCTCATCTAAATCCACCAACTGCACTCCCAATCGAACAAACCTGTGGATATTCTTTGCCAGCTCTTTTCTTCTCTCTTCAACATGAGCAACACTGTCCATGGATATTCTGCTTAGTGCATCCACCACCACACTGGACTTTCTCAGGTGGTATAACACACTCATTTCATAATCGTTTAATAACTCCAACCATCTTCTCTGGCGAATGTTCAAATCCTTCTGACTGAACACGTACTGAAGGCTTTTGTGGTTGGTGAAAATGTCTATGTGAACCCCATAAAGGTAATGCCTCCAAATTTTCAAAGAAAATACCACTGCCTCTAGTTCAAGATCATGAGTCGGATAGTTCTTGTAATGAACCTTGAGCTGTCTGGAGACATAAGCTATCACCATATCCCGCTGCATCAAAATGCAATCGAGGCCAACTGTAGAAACATCAGAATAGACTACGAACTCATCTGTTCCTTCTAGTAAGTTCAAAACTGTAGCTGTAGTGAGTCAGAATCTTCAAATATTGGAAACACTTCTCACATGTATCGGACCACTAAAACTTCACCTTTTTCTGAGTTAATTTAGTTAGAGGAGACGTGATAGAAGAAAACCATTGTACAAATTGTCGATAATAACCGGCTAGACCTAAGAAACTTCTGATATCCATTTCAGAAGTGGGTCTTGTCCAGTCTTTCACCACTGCTATCTTTTGAGGATCTACCAGAATACCCTCACCTAAGACCATATGACGAAGGAAGCCACGGAATTCAGGAAGAATTCATATTTGCTGAATTTAGCGAGAAATTGACGGTCTCTGTGAGACTATAATACTATTCTTAGATGGTTAGCATGATCCTCCTCATTCCTAGAGTATATGAAGATGTCATCTATGAACACAATTATGAAAATGTCTAGGTACAGTTTGAATACCATTTTCATTAGGTCCATGAAAGCTATAGTGGCATTGGTTAGTCCAACGACATAACCATAAATTCATAGTGACCATACCGAATTTCGAAGGCTATTTTCGATATGTCACATTCCCTGACTCTAAGATGATGATATCCTGACTTGAGATCATCCTTGGAGAAATAACTAGCTCCCTGAAGCTGATCAAACAAGTCGTCAATCCTGTGTAGGGGATACCTGTTCTTTCTTGTAACTTTGTTCAGCTAATGGTAGTCGATACACATGCTGAGGGAACTGTCTTTCTTTCGCTCGAAAAACATTGGAGCACCTCATGAAGAGACGCTAGGCCTGATGAAGCCCTTAATTAGAAGGTCTTTCAATTGTTCCTTCAACTTCTTAAGCTCACCTGGAGTTATTTGCTAAGGAGGAATAGGGATAGGCTGAGTGTCTGGAAGAAGGTCGATGCTGAAGTCTTTTTCTCGCTCCGAAAGGACTCCGGGAAGATCTTCAGGAAACACGTTAGGAAATTCGCTGACAACAGGAACTGACTGAATCGTTGGGATCTCTAATAATGCTCAAACTCACAACTCCTGCTGAAGTATAAAGTGGACATTGTCAATAAAGAACCCAACAAAGATGTTGGTGTTGAACCCACAGGGAATATGGAAGATCTAGAGTAATGCCGGTAAGTGAACTTGTTGGTTAGTTACTCCGATTTGGGGGTTTCAAGAAACTAGTAATTAAAACAACAATTGAAATTATGATGTAAATCAACATTGAATATTAATTAAGGTTTGTGTTCCCCATGGATTCATAAATGCTTGGGGTATACACACGTGATCAATACTAATTCTTACTTGTAGAACTGATACCTAGGGTTCATCCAAATGATTGGTTCGTCCCTATTGGATGACTATACTCAATCATCGGGGTCAGGTCTCAAGAGCGGTCTCAAACTATCCTTTATCAATATGTTCCAAATTTAACTGTCATGCGACCACAACACAAGTTAATACAATGATCATCAAGATCAAGACTTTGTTGTAATTCTCTTTTTCTAATCTCTACCTCTCTAGGCTCAAGCAAGTAAAGAATTTGGGCAAGTCATTACGTTGTACACAATTAAGAAATGTTTAAGCATGAAGAGAATACAATACAAGTATTTTGCATTGATTTTGAATCACTTTTGTGTATCCCTAGCTCGTTAATCCACAATGGTTCCCACAACCCTAGCTATGGAGGTTTTAGGCTCTCATAGTTGCAAGGTTGTGATATGCATTCATCATTAAACACATAATTAAATATTTATAAATGTAGGTGAGAGAAAAGCTTCTTTGAATATATCAAAAAAACCTCAAGAACAATTGATAAAGATCAAGAAAGAATCCAAGAAAAGGTTGATCACAAGTCAATCAACTCAATTCTATATTTTTCCCTCGAATCTCTATTGTTTTCACGCCTATCTCACTTCTCTCCAATGTTCCCTATCGTTCTCTACTAAAAATAAAACATAAAAGCTATTTATATAGACATAAGAATACTTTTCCTAAGCGAAAAGTGTGATTTTCCATAATTGGCGCCGCCTGAGCCACGACTGATCCGACGACCCATAGAAGGATTATATGAGTTGTTCCTGCTATTCGTAAGTCCTTCTCTTGCTGAAATTTGGCTAAGTGTTGGGCCTTGGTTCGACTCGTATATGCATCCTACGAGTCGTAATTTGCTTCCATGGTCTAGCTCTGAGAACTCTGACTTTTTTTGAATATATTCACGAGTGTTGTGGTACGACTCATACCTTCCAGCCATGATTCGTACTGTCTAAAGTTCTTCTTAGCATTGAAAATCCTCTAATGCTCACCATTGCTCCTGATACGATTCGTACCTTCTTGCTATGGTTTGTAGTTCCATCCGTATTTGAAGTCTGCCTTTGTGCAATTCTTCTGAATATTTCCACGACTCCAAGTTATGGTTCGTACCAATGTTGTACGGCTCGTACTGAGAGTCGTGGGTTGCATTCTTCACAATCCATCCATCTAAAACATTTCACAGTTCTCAGTATGGCTTGTACCATCAATATATGACTCGTACTGAGACTGTGACTTTAGCTCATTTTCTGCACTTTCAAGCTTCTGTTGAACATTGTTGCTCCAACACTTACTTGTCCTATAATCAAAGAAAAAGTGCCTTATATCCATATAAACACACCTAAGTTCATACTATTTTCTTAGTTTTGAGTGTTAAAAGTGTTGTAAACGCACATCACATCAACACCCTCAACTTAAGACTTTTGCATGTCCTCAGGAAAAGAAAAGAAAAAAATAAACACAACGCTCAACTAGAAAATAAACCTAAGATACTACAGGCAACACCACACAAAATTTGCACTATAAATTCAACGACTTTTGACCCTTCTTCCACGAACCAATATCAGCTAATATACTACAAGCAACCACAAAATATGATAAGCAGGGATCAAGACATATCATGTATCTATTAACAGACAATCAAGTCATCACCAATAATTTTCACAGAGACCAATGGTAGAATTAAACATAAACCATGTACCCTCACAGAAAATGAAGTCTCCACTCACAAATATAGTAACAGCTATGGCATGGGACTGAACAAGCGAGAGTCTGACTCTCACAAAGATGTTCCAAGTACTGTGTATCAGATACCATAGGCTTGCCCTTATTTTATCTGCTTCGGTCTGTCAGATGGTCAGATTAGGATTACTATAGGACTTGATGCGGCTTGTAATGTAGGATTTAGGGATGGACATGATAAATATGGGATCTTTTTAAGTGACTAACCCTTCCTTGGCACTACATACATTGGCTTAATCGTTCACCTATTTCACCCTTTTTTCTGCTTTTCCTTCTTTTTCCTCCCTTTTCACCTCATTTGTATGCATTTGTATGAGTCTGCTGTGTTGACAATCTTTTCAAGCATTATTTTTCTTTTTGAATTTTTTTTCTTCAAAGTTTTCAATTTTTTCATCTCTATTTTTTTTATTTTTTTCATTTGTCACACCACACCTCATTTTTCACCTTTTCTCTTTTATCTCCCTTTTCCTCGTTCCCACTGTTTATGCACCCCTACTCTAGCCACCCTCAACTTAGGCATTTTTCCTATATTGAGGTTCACAATATCCAAGGAAGGACCAGGGCCAAAACAGGTTCATTATAAAAAATGGGTACGGTTCATCAATTAATCAAAGAAAAATGATTTATTAAAGTCTCAAAAAGGGATCAAGGGAATGACATGATTTGGTAGGGTAATTTAGGCTAAAAGTGAGCTCAAGAAAATCGGCCTATGATCATATCCTAATGAACCACCCCTAACCTATGAAAAGACCTACAAGGCAAGTTCTAAATCTTCAACACATTACTGAACTAAGTATCAATCCTTACTCACTCATGGCACATGAGTTATATTCACTTTACCTGTATAGTTTATACATGGAATAATAAGATTACTCATGCTAATACACTAAATGACACCAAAATATCCACATAAATCATGCATGCAATCACAAGTACATAACTAATGCATCAAAATTTTTTAAATAGAGTCAATGTTTTCAAGAAATTCAAAACTACGCACTTTCATTGGACGAGTACTACTAAGCTACTTTGTAATTAAATAAAAATCACAAAATAAAAAAATAAGATCCTAAGCATGTCCGTTCTACTAAATAGCATGCACGAGGGGCAAGAAAAACCCTTAGACGAATCCAAAAACCCAAAAAATACAAGTACACCCTCTCCCCTTTTTTGAAAATTGTACTTTATCCCCGAAGCATGAACTACAAGAACAGGGGGAAGGGAACATACCTGTGGCACTCTAGGCTCTCCTGTTATCCTGTGGAGGAGGTACCTTCGCTACAATCGTGGTGCTAGCGGTGGCCGACGCACTCACTGATGTGTCAACAGGGGGAGTGGTTACCCCCTCAATAGGATTGGCCATCTCTACGACCTCTTTGGTGATCTAGGTTGAATTTTTCTCACCCGATGGGTCCCTGCCACAATTAAGCTCTGGTTGAGCCATTGTAGAGATGCCTGCTTCCCTAGATCGCTTCCACAGCTATGACATGTGTGAGTCATGAGTCTGCAGGCTCTCTGCTCACGCCCACTTGCGTTATCTTCTTTCTTTCTTTCTCCTCTTCCTCAAGCTTTTTTCTCTAACAACTTCAAAGATTCTCTTCTTTCCATTATCCTTTTCTTCTGTCATGGGGTCCCAATAAGCCGCCAAGTCAATCTCCTCATTTGGCTCTTTATCCAAGTCGGGAAGAGTGGGGCTGCTATCACTATTGACTACCGTGATGCCAGCTCAGTCACTTGGCTCCGAAGAGCTCCCAACTCCTATAGTAGGCTACTTATGTCTGTCTTCTCCACCATGTGTCTATTAAATTGGCCTTAAATCCATCGAGCCTGGTATGCAGAGCCTGTGCAACTGTCTCTATCTATGCTTTCACCCAGGGCTTCACATTTTCCATCATTTCCTAGATTTTTCTTTCGGCCATAGTCAATCTCTTGGCCAATTTCTGGAAAAAGTCTTGGGGCACTAGAACGTACTCTGCTGGTGTTTGGCTCGGATGGCTAGGCAGTGGTGTAGCAGAAGTGCTGGGAGCTACCTTTGAATTACTGACATTTGTAGCTGGTGTCTCGCTCTGCTCCGATGAGGTGGGGGCATTCACCTGTGCGCTCCCTGCTAGCTGGGTCCTTGGAACTGCTGTGGGAAGTTGGGATCCACTCATCGGGTTTATTTCATCAGAATCAAGCCAATGTCCGCTATCCTCTGTCATCAAAATTAAGCGCTCCTCACCCCGTCGCAATGGAACTCCTGCCTCTTTGCATAATCTGAAAATGAGGCTAAGGAATGGGATTGTAGTGCTCAATCCCATAGCCTAATCTCGAATCTCCTCTGCAGTGATCCTCAAGATGTTGATGGGGCATCTGGACATGAGACATGCCACCAAAACTGCTCTATCTGCACTCAGAGTGTAGTGATTGACTATTGGTGCTAATTAGTGGCACACTATTGTCTAGCAGGCTTTTGCTATGAAGTTGAGTGAATTTTTGGTAACCTGCTTTCCACCTATGACCCACTCTACTTCCTCTTTATCCTCATCTATAACACCTGCCAACCACTGTAGCTGCCTCTATCTTTCCTCAAAGCACAGCTACCTAATTTGCTTCAATGCCTCCACCCGGTACTTATATTCTAGCGTGGCATGTGGAGGTATGAACTGAGGCCCGTATAGGATCTGAGAGATAGTGTGCTCGGAGATGTCAACCTATCGACCCTGACCATGACACTCTCCAGTTTGGGATGGTCTTTCACTTTCTACCCCTGTTTTGCCTTCTCCTACATGGTCGCCATGTAGTTGACATAAAACTCATGGACTACCTTTGAAGTGTACTGGTCTGAAGTCCTAGCTGTCCATTTGAGGCCATAAAAGCTGAATATCCGCTTCATCTCCTCTACTTCGTTTAATGAGTTTGTGAGAATCCGCGGTTCTTCTTCTATGTTGCGCCTGGGTTTGTTATTGGCAGTGAGAGCATGCCCTGTTTATAGATCTCCTGTGCTCCTGGCACTCTCCACCGAATGGTATGACTCTCCCTAGGAGAGATCTGTTACTACTCAACATTAGGAGCCTCCTCCTCTGACTCAGCACTACCACTTACCTCTCTGGATTGGGTCTCCTCAGACCCTTCTTCTGTATTTGAGCCGCTTCCCCACTCTATATTACCTTCCTTAGCTCCCTCCTCAGACTGGGGAACTTTTGCAGATGTGGAAATAGCTGCAACGGCTTGGGCCTTGGCTTTTGCCTATGTGGTTAAAGTCACATTGGTGTCTGATGTATCAACCTTGTACTCCTCAACTGAAACATTAGGGGAACTGCCTGCTTGCTCAGAATCAGAGGTTTCATCACGTAGTGTCCTCCGGGAAGTTTGTTTTGATGCTTTACGCTTGACCATCATTGCACCTGTAGAAAAATAGAGTGAGAATTCCATATATGAGAATGAAAATCAAGATGTAAAGTCCTCTGTAAATAACCATGAGTCAATAGTACGGGTCGTACTTTGTGGATACAATTCATGTGGAGACACATGATATCTTTGATGCACATTATGACTCCCAGGTATGACTCCTACCATAATGGCATGATCCATACCTTGAGCCGTCTAAGGCTTCCCCTTTAGTAATAGTTTCTCTGCATTTTTCCACGACTCATGGTACGACCCTTAGGTCGATTTGAAAAGTTGTAAGAAGGATCGTACTATCTCATATGGACTTGACCCTTTCAGATCTTTTGTACGAATCCTTGGTACGACTTATAATGGCAAACCACAAACTGTACCATAATTCATACCTCACTTTTCCAGTTTAGCTTGGGATAGCCCCAACGAGCCATCCTACGAGTCATAGTACTGAACACTGAACCACGAGTCGTAGCAAGGCTTGTGAAGCCTGTCCCTACCTTGATTTTTATTCAGTTACAGGGGTTTCAATTTCAAGCATTTGGGCACTCAGACTTCCCCAGGTATAGGCATGTGTTTAACCCATTTTAAAATCTACCCATTCCTCCCCTTTTGCCTCACTACCCATAACTCTCTTTCTTGCTATTGCAATGTACAAGACCGTTAATTTTCAACTTATTTCCCAGTCATTCCTAGTTTAATCACACCCCTGGTAATTGTCTATTTTGAATTTTTCGAGCAAGAACACCGACTCGCAGGGGGTTTTGCACTATTACTTTAAGCATGCAAGTTCAATCAATTTTAAAGCAATATACTTACTTGATGATTTTTAATTCAATCGTGAATCAGTATTGGGGATGGAAAAATCTATTTTGAGCAAAAAATTGATCGATTTTCACTTTGATTATCGAGTTACGGTTGTGAGATAGTCGTCGGAGTTGGTCGTGAGATAGGTTTTTGAGCGCGTGGGGGAAGGGTCCTGTGGGTTTTGAGTTTAAATACTTAAAGGAAGGTTTTAATAATCTGGTCAATTCGGGTAGTTTCAAGAAAATTTGACCCATCATGACTAGTACTACGAGTCGTAGGAAGGCCCTACGACTCGTCCCTTAGACCTGTAACGCATGGAGTAGAAAAACTTACTTGGGACTACTAGTGCATCTTACTACTCGTACCATATGGGTACAATCCGCACTATGACTCATAGGTCTTTGCCTTGCATAGCTTGTATAGTTCATAGGCCCAACAAGTACTATGACCCGTACACTTGTGTTATGAGTCGTAGGACCAATCGTATCCTAAACTCCTGCACTGAAGCACATCTCTAGTATTCACCACAACTCATGCTACGACTCATACAAACCTCTCATGAGTCATACTGAGAATCATAGCACCTTCTTTCAGCAGTTTGTTGCCACCTGTTTTTGTTTTTCCTGCACACTAAACACATATTAGTTAAATCAGTTCGGTGGCCTCCCAAGAAGCGCTTGATTTAACGTCACGGCACAACGTGGGTTGCCTGATTACTCAGAATTCACCAAACCACCACATGGGTTGCCTCCCAAGAAGTGTCTGATTTAACATCGCAGCACAACGCAAGTCTCTTTATTACTCAGACATCGTCAAGGAACTCAGATTCATCTTCTATTGCTGAGGCTACACTGTACTCCTTCGGTTGATGCATTGACTGGAAAATGTTGAAAGTGACCTCTTCTTTATTCAGTCTGAACATCAGTTGCCTAGCCTCCACATTCACTAAGGCCCTCCCAGATGAAAGTAATAGTCGCCCCAAAATGATGGGGACCTCATAATCAACCTCGCAAACTAGGATCACGATGTGTACTGGGAATATGAATTTATAAACTTTTACAAGCACATCAAATAGGATTCCCACTGGCTTCTTCACAGTTCTGTCGGCCATCAATAGCTGCATTGTAGTCGGTGTGGGGGCTCCCAAGCCCAACTTCTTGAACACAGCCAATGGCATCAGATTAATGCTTGCTCCTAGATCACAAAGTGCCCTTGCGAACTCAACATTTCCAATGGTACAAGGTATAGTGAAAGCATCTAGATCTTCCCTCTTCTGGGCCAGGACTCGTGTAGCTATGGCACTACAGTGGTGTACATTATCTATAGGCTCATAAATCATGAACCTTTTCTTTGTCACAAAGTCCTTCATGAACTTAGCATATCCTGACATTTGTTCCGATGCCTCAACCAATCGTATGTTCACAAATAATTGTTTGAGCATTGGCAGGAATTTATGGAACTTACCATTCTCTGCCTTCTTCTTCATTCTTTGAGGGAACGGTGGCGGTGGTCTCGGGATAGCCTTGTAAATTTGTGTTGCACCTTGTTCAAATTCAGACCCTTTTTCACTAGTTGGGGCCTCAGGAAACTTAGCATTCTCAGCACCTTCCATCTCAGCATCATTTTCAACATCTACAACTATGCTCTCTTTCTTTCGTTCAACTAAAATTGGTAGAGGGGGAGCAATTCTGGTCTTACCACTCCTAGTCATCATAGCCATGCAATGGCCATCTTTCTTGGGGTTTTGGACTGTGTTTCTAGGCAGTGTACCCTTCTACCTAGGGTTCAGTGATGCTGACTATTTCCCCAGCTGCTGTTCGATTTGCTTGATAGCTGTTACGTGGGACCCCACTCTCTGACCCAAGCTCGATATATCTGCACGGATTTCCTTTAACTAATCATTAGTGGAACTCACCTTTTTAAGCATCTTCGCCATCATGCTCTCTAGCTTTGGTTGTCCAACCTCTCCCTTTTGTGTATTGGGAGGCACATATATTCCAGCTCAATTGTTGCGGTAGCCGTCATTCCTTCTCTAATCTCCTTCACATTCACAACCTCAGCTTCTATCTCTGTACCAATTCCGATTGTAGTTATATCTGTATTGCTTCTGACCTTGGTTTCCAAAACCTTGGCACCAATTGTCTTGTCTAGACGCTTGGGCATTGGCTTGGAAATTCGCCACCTAGCTGTCTAGGAAATTTGCCTCCTCCTCGGAATTAGAGTGGTCTGCCCTCGGCTCCAATCCTTGTGCCCCAACTGCATTCACCTTTTTGGCTCCAGGCCCCATAATGTTCTTTGTAAGCAAATCCAACAATGTGCGCATATGATCCAACTGCTGGTCGCATTCTTCTTCTTTCCTATGTTGGTCTGCAGCCAAACAAACAACATATGTACCGACCGCTGCATCTGCCTCCCTGGTATGCCATGCCCTGTTTGTTTTAGTCACCCTATCAAGAATAGTAGCAACTTGCTCCCAGGTGTGACTCATTAATGCTCCTTCCACCACTCTATCTTCTACAGCTTTTGTGTTATTATTAAAAGACCTGTAGAAAATTTTCAACAAACTGTCATCGAGAATTTTATGGTTTGGGAACTTTGTCAACTTCTTTTTTAACCTCAGCCAAGTTTCATGTAGTGCATCAGTTATGTTGTTGTAAATTATAAATCTCATCCTTGGGCAGCAACATTCTTGAAGGGGAAAGAATCTTTCTAAGAAGGCTTGCTTGAGTTCCCTCCAGTTGGTTATGGAGTCGTTGGGCAGCTCCAATAACCATAAAGTTGCTTCCCTTGACAGAGAAAAGGAAAAAAGTCTGATTTTGGTGGCATCTTGGCTAACTCCAGATAACTTGTACGCCTTGCATATTCCAACAAAGTTCATCAGGTGCAGGTTGGCGTCATCTTCTGTGTGACCACTGAACACCCCATTCATGTTTAATAGTTCAATCATGGTGCTCGTGATGTCAAATTTGGCCCTAGAGGGTAGTGGTGCTGGTACAATTGCTCCAGTTGACCCAACTTCATCAATGTCTGGGTCCTCATCATTGAAGAACTGAGGGGAAAATCTATGACCTCTTTTGCCCCGCCCACGACCACATTAACAACCTAATCTCTGGCATCCTCCGCATCCTAAAGTGCAGCTTGCCAAGCTAGCTTGGCTTGCTTAGCTTCTTCATTTATATAGGAATCTCTCAGCTCCTAGTTTTCCATTCTCCACAGTGTCCGTTCAATTTCGGGGTTGAACGAAATTAGGGGATTCCACTACTCCGAGTGCTTGGCATTCACCGGGAAAAATCTTGTGGATATCACAAACAAAAAAACGTAATTAAGGAAATAACTATCAAAAGTCAAATACAAGCAATTAATCTAGTCTTAGCCGTATTCCCTAGCAGTGATGCCACTTTTTGATAATGCTCAAACTCATACCTCCTGCTGAAGTATGAAACGGATGTTGTCAATAAAGAACCCAACAAAGAGGTTGGCGTCAAACCCACAAGGAATATTGAAGATCTAAACTAATGCCAGTAAGTGAACTTGTTGGTTAGTTTCTCCAATTTGGGGGTTTCAAGAAACTAGTAATTAAAACAACGATTGAAATTATGATGTAAATCAAGATTGAAGATTAACTAGGGTTAGTGTTCCCCATTGGTTCAAAACTTCTTCGGGTATACACATGTGATCAATACCAATGCTTACTTGTAGAACCGATAACTAGGTTTGATCAACACTACTGGTTCGTCCATATTGGATGACTATACTCAATCCCCAGGTCAGGTCTTATGTGCAGTTTAAAACTATCTGTTATTAATGTGTTCAAAATTTAACTATCATACGACCACAACTCAAGTTAATACAATGATCATCAAGATGAAGCCTTTGTTATAATTCTCTTTTCCTAATCTCTACCTCTCTAGGATTAAGCAAGAAAAGAATTTGGGCAAGTCCTAACGTTGTACACCATTAAGAAACGTTTAAGCATGAAGAGAATACAATATAAGCATTTTGCATTGGTTTTGAATCAATTTTGTGTATCCCTAGCTCGTTAATCCAACATGGTTCCCACAACCCTAGATATGGAGGTTGTAGCCTCTCATAGTTACAAGGTTGTGATATGCATTCATCATTAAACACATAATTCAATATTTACAATCGTATGTGAGAGAAAAGCTTCTTTGATTATATCAGAAAAACCTCAAGAACAGTTGATAAGGTTCAAGAAATAATCCAAGAAAAGGTTGATCACAAGTCAATCGACTCAATTGTATGTTTTCCCCTCGAATCTCTATTGTTTTCACACTTATCTCACTTCTCTCCAATGTTACCTATCGTTCTCTACTGAAAATAAAATGTAAGAGGTATTTATACAGACATAAGAATTCTTTTCCTAAGCTAATAGGGTGATTTTCCATAACTGGTGCCGCCTAAGCGACGATTGATCCTACGATCCATAATAGGATTATACGAGTCATACCTATTACCTGTAAGTCCTTGGCTTTATGAAATTTTCCTAAGTGTTAGGTCTTGGTATGACTCATACATGCATCGTATGAGTCGTGAGTTGCTTCCGTGGTCTGGCTCTGAGAACTCTGACTTTTTTTGAATTTATTCAAGAGTGTTGTGGTACGACTCTTACCTTCCAGCCATGATTCATACTGTCTAAAGTTCATCTTAGCGTTGAAAATCCTCTGAAGCTCACCACTGCTCCAGATATGATTTGTACCTTCTTTCCATGGTTTGTAGTTCCATCCATATCAGGAGTCTGGCTTTGTGCAATTTTGTTGAATATTTCCATGACTTTAAGTTACGGTTCGTACCAGTGTTGTACGACTCGTACTGAGAGTCGTGGGTTGCATTCTTCACAATCCATTCATCTGAAACTTTTCACGATTCTTAGTACGGCTCGTACCATCAACATACGACTCGTACTGAGACTGTGACTTTAGCTCATTTTCTGCACTTTCAGGCTTCTTTTGCACATTCTTGCTCCAACACTTATTTTTCCTGTAATCAAAGAAAAATTGCTTTATATCCATATAAAAACACCTAAGTTCATGCTATTTTCTTAGTTTTGAGCGTCGAAAGTGTTGTAAACTCACAGCACATTAGTCTCGAAGTTAGAATCTTTGACCCGAACTAGGTGATAGATGCATCCTTTCAAAATGAGCTTCCTTGCCTTAAGGTAGGAAATAAACTGACCTTTAGGAACTGAAACACTACCCATACATTCTATAATTGGCTCATTGGGAAACTAAAATTTGACGACTTTAGTTCTGCAGTTGATAGAGGCATATTCAGAATATAACTAATCCATGCCAAGAATGAAGTAAAAATCGACCATGTAAAGCTCTACTAGATCAGCTAGAATAACTTTACTTATACTAACACTGGGCAGTTTCTGTATCCCCGGGTTCTCTAACTGAGTTACCAACTGGGGTAGAGACTAAGAACGGTTCTGAGAGGACTTCTGGACTAATTTCAAATTGAACAGCTACATAAGGAGTCACAAATGATAATATGGCTCCTGGATCTAGTAGAGCATATACATCTAGATGGAAAATACATAACATACCCGTGACTACGTCAGGTGAGCTCTCTTGATCCTGACAAGAGGACAAAGCATAAAAATAGTTTTGGCGTTGACTGCCACCTGTACCTGAAGTAGTCCCCTGTTGAGCTCGATGACCTGCTGGGGCTGCTGAAGTAGACTGAGTTTTCCCCCATCCTACTGATGGGAAATCTTTTTTCTTGTGACCCAATTTCCCACATCCAAAGAAACCCTCTTTTCCCATGCCACACTAAGGACGGTTCATGCTACACTATGGAAGAGCAAGGAAACATTTTTGGAACTGTAACTATGGGACTAAGAGCCGGATGCTCCACCCTTTCGATTCTTGTGGGACCTAAAAGAAGGGGCATTGGATGATGTGGGTGTTGGAGTCTTCTGTTTCTACTTCTATGGGCGACTACTACCGCCAAACCTCTGGTGGCCATAATCCAACCGACCTGTTCTAGCCCCCTTGTTCACCCGCTCCATATCCTTCAACTTCTCTGTCTCAATCTGCTAGGAATGAATGATAAGGCTAGAGAGGTCAATTTCTTTTATGAGCATTGCAGTTCTGCACTCCTTAAGTACCAAATCTAACACTTTGTTGACGAATTTGAGCATGCGAGCCTTTGGCTCAACAACCATCTCTAGAGCATACCTCGACAACCGTATGAAATCCGATGCATATTTCACTATTCTATTACCCTTCCTCAAATTCATAAATTTGGCAACCTTGTCTTCCCACAATTCCCGAGGTAAGAATCTATCTAGAAACATAATAGTGAACTCATCCCACTCTATTGATCCTATTTCTATTGGCCTCCCTTCCTTCCACTGGTTGTACCAAATCTGAGCCACCCCTTTCATCTGATAGGCAGCTAGACCAGCACTCTCCATGGAACTAACACCCATAATCCGAAAGATGAGGACTCACCAATAAGACTGCTGCTGGAATCGCCGGGAGGAACTACTGACGATGCTGAGACTGGGAACCTGCACCTGTATCATAATATGATATAACATGGAAAGTATGTGTCAGTACTTTGAATGTACTGAGCAAGTGAGATATACATAAAGCATGGAAAACAAGCACTAAACTAAGAAACATGAAATGACCAACTGATACTAAATACTGATAGAAACTAAGTTATAACTGCACTGAGGTCAAAATAGTCACTAACTGACGGTAATAAACATGCCCTGAAACTGAGTGACTGAACTGAGCTAAATTATACTGACAAGTGGGAGAGTCTATAACTGATATATAACCACATAAGCTAGATGTAGAGTCCGATATATACACCCCATCAGAGAAAGCCCACTGTACCTTTCCAGGGTATAGTGGATGGGTTGGATGATCACAAGTCTGGGGCCCATCGGGCTAATGACTTATGGTGGCAACATAGTTCTAGGAACCTGGGTGCGCTGGAACCCCGGTCCGCTCGGTGCTAAGTACTACTCTCATTGGATAGTCCTAACTTGACTACTAAACTAATAACTCGAAGCTGGGGTCCTATACTAAGTCAGGAATACTTAACTGGAAGTAACCAGAGAATCACTAGGATCGGATAATTGAAACTAGAGTTCTAAGACTGGATAGAGCTGCTTACCTAGAAGTGCCATAACTGTCTAGAGAACCAACTGATAACAGAAGCTAGGGAGTATTACTGAACTAAAATCCTCAAAAAATTTAACTAACTATCATCAAACTGATCAGCTAATTTACTGAAAGATATTGTAAAGGGCCAATTGCTAATTGAGACTGAACTAGCATTCAAACTGGTTGTGAACTCGCATAATTATCACAACATGAGAAATACAAAAACTAACAACATGCTTGCTAAATTGTGAAAACTTTGCAAGAATCCATAAGAATTATAATCCACAAGAATATTCATAATCTGACTGAAGCTAACCCTATTTTCTGAACATTCAGGGCTAAGACTGATGATGAATTATAGAAGGAATTTTGGGTACAAGTGAAGAGAAATTACCTTGTTGAATTCACACATACCTAGAGTCGAATTCCCTAGTAAGAATTCGACGAATCTGAGAATAAAACTTGAAAGCCCTAGCTTTCTTTGAGAGAACTGCCTAAGTAGATTGTAATTCTGCTATTTTCTTTTTGGAAGGAATGAGGGAGTGGGTCGACTATACCTCAAAAATCCCTTCTGAAAAAACCCTAAACAACATAGTTTAGAAGTTAAGTCGGTAGGGTTTTATGAAATTTCCCCTGAAACACTTAACGAAAATTCTGTCCTACAGGTGGTACGACTCAACCTATGAGTCGTACCATGGTCCTACGGTTCATACCACGAGTCGTGGTTAGTGACTCTGCTCCACCTCAATTCTCTATAGTTTTCCATGACTTCCATATAAGAGTCGTACCTCTATTGTATGATACGTAACTCCCAGTCGTGTTTTCTGTTCGGGTCCGTTATATGGGTATATAACTACACGCAAGTGCAGGTGGTCGAACAAGTAGTAAGTGGCTTTAGTAAGCCAAGTATCGATCCCACAGAGACTTAGATGAAGTGCAATCTGCTCAAGTGTACTATATTTTACTTCTAAAAATGCAGACAACAGTGTTACCAAGAGTTTGATAGTTTGTTTTATAATTTTTATACTAAAGCTAAAACAATTATCTACTTTGAGTCTGAACTATGAATGAGAGCATGCTGAGGTTAAACGAACATGTAATGAAATTGATTATCATCATAATTTGGTTCATCGTTTCCTCTAGTTGCTAGCCAAGAACTATTGCCAAGAGATTAAAACTCTCGTATTTAACCTCACTTAAGAATCATGAACCATCCACCTACATTTCTGTGATTAAATGCAATTCATGTTCTAGCCATACAAATCCGGTTCCTAATTTGACTAATACGACTTTCAGGTATATTTCTATCCTGAAAGTAAATCAATTCCCAATTTTCCCAAATCAAGTAAAGATCATATCCTATTAATTCACAACTTTCCAATTTCTTGCTCTCTCGAGTGAAACCGGACTTTTTAGATGTACATTAACGTAGGCCACACATTAATGCAGTAAGACAAGAATTAACAGAACAACATGGAAGAAAAGATGAAAAACCAAAGAATCAATGATCACATTTCATCGCAATTGTTCATAACCTCAGCAAGAAGAGGAATTAGCAACTCATTTGTGGATTAAACATCTTTAAATGAGTGTTAATCATACAAGTAATTGAATTAAAGAAGAAAGAAAGAGAGAAAAAACCCTGATATTTTCGTCCCTCAACTCCCTGTAACCCACGTTCTTGCTCCACCCCGTCAGAATATTGAAAAATGAACCTAAGTGTTCTATTTATACTACTGGGAATTTTTTCCGGAATAATGAGCAACGTGTCACGGAGTGCATCGCGGAGCACTGCCTTCGTGACACGCTACGGACGCGGACCCTCACTGGAACTAGGGGTCCAGGAATTAAAGCTCAACGTGGCACGACGTGCAACGCGGAGCCAAGCCACTGTGCCACGGACCAGATGCAGACCCTCTCTGGAATTTGGGTGAATTTTCCCTATCCAGGCAGAAGGCCTCCGCGATGGCAGCGTGATACAGCTCCATCGCGGAGCCCCTTTAATTCATGCTGTCCAATGCCTTGTTCCTTGCTCGCATCCAAGTCCAACCCCAATATCCTCCAACATGCATTTTAGCTTCCCGAAATTACATTTTACCTACAAATCAATGCTAATCATGTTGGTTAGTATAAATTCACATTTTATTACCAATTACATGAGAATGTATACACATTGGTAGATAAACAAGGCTAAAATGGTACTTTTGAGTATCACTTGGGCATATAAATTCGCCCAAGATCACTTACCCCACACTTAAATCCTTGTTCGTCCTCGAACAACAATCCTACACTTCATGCAATTTACATCCCAACCTCGCTACTTTGGTTCGACACGTTAGGCTACGGTCATACCGATTATTCAATACAGCAAATCATCAAGAAAACATGCATGGTCTTATCAATGCAATGACCTTCAATACATCAAGACCCCCTAGACTTTAAGAATCGACTCTCGTATTGGCAAACTCATGCAAATCAGCTGATCAAGATATCCGACACGAAAATTAATCTTTCATCAAGCATGTGCCCTCACAACACAAGAGAATCTTCCCTTTTTTGCTCATATGACTCACAAGAATTCAAGCTGGGGCATGTAAACACAATTTCGCTCTCTCTCCCAAAAGAATTCACATGCATCATGTCATGACCCATAAGCTTGCCCTTAGTGTATTACTCCACTGATATAAAGAAGTGCGATGTAAGATCACGTTGGACTTTAACGGATTGTAATGGAAGCTACAGAACTAGTAAATATTGGGTTAGCCAATAATAGACACTAGCATCTTTAAGTGCCTTTTCAACACATCCCATCAACTCATGGACATTGTTTCTTTTTTTTCATCGTCCCATTCTTGATGTTTTTCTTTAGTTTGGCCCATCGTATTAAGCACACTTGACACAACAACAAAGATTATTCGTGCACCTTCATTATAGTTTATTTATAGCAAGGACACCTTCAACCTTTTCTTTTCTTCTCTCACTCTACTTTTCTTTTTCTTTTCACCATTCTCACTCTTCGACACTTCGGGAAAATGATTTTCTCTTCTTAAGCGCTTAAGAGTTTTGTATAGACTTTACGGCTAATGAAAATAAGGAATTAAGCTTGGTTTACACTTTATGACAAAAGAAAAAAAATAATAGGCTAAAGGCTCAATGGGCTGACTAGGGTATACAATCAAGGTGGGTACAACAAGGAAAAATAGAAACTCTCGGTTAAAACAAAGAAATGCCTACATCCTTTCCTACAATAAACCACCTCCATTTCGTTTTGTACACACACCAGGCAAGTTCTAGACACTTCACAATAGCATGGAATATCAACACCTCACTTCACACTTTTTTGCACATGCTCAATTCAAGATGTATTCACAGACTCTTCAATCAGCTAATTGCAGGAATTCAAACATTAAGCCTCAATCACACTGAATCGAACTCTATGGCCTAGGTATCTCAACATATTTACAAAGTTGCATGCTTTCATACGAATCACCTTTGCATTTTAAATATCATGTACAACACGCAACCATAATTTTGCAACCATACAGTAACTACAGGTTTTGGGATACAACCCACCAAAGAAAAAAACTAAAAAATAATTGAAAAAAATCTACTCCTAACGACTACATTTCCCTTAAGACGGTCGTCATCCATCCATCATAGGGAACGATCACTACTATGACTTCGGTTCAATGGGACCATTCTCGGTAAAAGAATCGAAAACAAACGCCGAGAAACCCAAGAAGTAAAAAAATGTTGAAAATATCGATCATTTCAATAGAAAAAGTATGTACAAAATATTTTGAATTTTTTTTTTAAAAAAAATATCGATCATTTTGATAACAAAAATATTTACAGAATCAGCTAGCAACATTCAGCAACACACATCAATTTCACATAAATTTACCAATACAAAACAACAACTTAACAATTCACAACTCACAGGGAACACAAAATTTCACATGCACGACAACAAATGAGAGCATACATACAAAACAGCACAGCCCAGCACCTAACTACTCCCATCCCACACTTAGCTCGAACACTGTCCCCAGTGTTCACAAAAATTAACATAGCACAAAATCGGGTGGTGGAACTCCCTGATCAGTCAAAGTATTCCACTTCTTCGTCGAGTGCTGCTGCTTCATCTCCCATGTCTGAATCGCCCCCGTCGACTTCATCGGACTCCACATCGGAGTCCTCCCAACGTGTCTCCTCGTCTGTGGGGACATCATCATCTGTGGGCTCTACAAATGCTGGCCCCACTCAGCATAGAGCCCTGGCGTTTTCGCCGAAGGGGTAGTCTAGCTCGAGCTGCCATAGCTCCTCCTCTGTCGCCGGCCTCCCGCCTATCCTTAGCTGGAGCATCTGCATCCCATACATTCGAGCCATATACTGATCATCACGAGCATGTCACTCGCCAAGTGTAGGCACTGGCCCGTGGGTGGTGTCGGGAGCCTTAGTTTTAGTAACATCTAAGGCCCGCCGCTCCATCTGCGGGATATAGTCAAGGGCCTCCTCCTCGACATCTAGGCCCCTGAGGAAGGTGGTGAGTAGTCCACCAAAGCCATACTTGTGCCCCTGATGCAACCAGGCTCTCTTCATGGCGGAGATAATTACCGCCCCCACGTTGATCTCCAGCCCTTTCATCAGGGCGTACACCAGGCATACACGATCCCGGGTTACATCTGTCATATGTACCCCCGGGATAAGGCAGGAGCATACAATCTTCAGCCATATTTTGGCTTCCCTGTTCATCTGTGAATAGGGCAGAGTCTGGTGGTAGCCCCTCTCTTTGTGTCTGCTCCATCTAGCTATCGATCGAGTCCCACACAATGTGCGTCTGATGTCCGCATACGGTGGGATAGTGTTCAGCTGTCGGAGTACGTGGGCATCTGTGTCCCGCGCTCCTATGATGGCATTGAGGTGGTGGGGCTCCAAAGTGACTATTTGCCCTCTGATTTTGATGGTGTGGCTTCTGATAGTCGGGTTCCAATTGGCATAGAACTCCCGAACCAGGTGCAAATTACATTCCTTGGGCTCTTCAAAGATGAAATTGAGCCTAGCTGCCTCGATTCGGTGGACCATCCTAGGGAACTCCTGTGCCAATGGTTCCCGTGCTATATGCTCCTCGGGGAAATATTTGTTTTCTTTGTTGTTATACCCCGTAGGATTTCCGGCAGCTAGATGACCTATTCACACGTTGGTTAAGCATATTTGAAGGCCATACGTTCTAAAGAAAGGCCCAGGAAAAAGATTAGACGAGAAACCTGTCGAACCATCGCGGAAGGAGCCGAGGCAGAGACCCTCCGCGATGGCAACGTGTCACGGAGGTGGGGCCTCCGCGTTGGCTCCGTGACACGTTGGCCTTGTCGAGGCCTAAGTATATAAAGCCCCACTTCGGACTTAAATCATTTATTCTTATAAATTTCCAGTGAAACAGAGAGGAAAACCAGAGAAGAGGAAAGAACGAAGAGGGTAATATAATTTCATCCGATTACGCTGCCAAACGTAGTCCAAACCCAAATTAACCTCAGGTACTGAGGTATTTAGCAGCAGAGAGCATTCCTACGGATTTAGTTTCGCGAAATACGGCCGAAGAATCATCAAGCTACCGGACTAAGTTAGGTGGAATTGCTCCAAACTAGTGTCTATGTGTTTCTAGCTGTGAAGTGAGTATTTCTCCCTTCTGGACTTCTGAAAAATAGTGAGTTTTCGACCGTCTTTCGATAAGCCTAAGTTTAGGCTATAATTATATCGAAAGTAATGTCGTCCTTCAGAATAAAGTTGTATTTAGTACTGATTGACATATATATGAATGCAGTTGGGAGGAATAGCTGAAGTACTGACCAAGCTACGCCAGTTAGTCGGGAAATCAGAAGCGAAGGTATGTAAAGCTAGTTTCCTCGGCAAGTTAGTAGTTTCGGTACCGTAAAGTAGTTTAAAGGCTAGTAGAATGTTCAGAAGTCGTGTGTCATGTTTACTACGAATGCTGGTACGACATTAGAAGCATCATTTATGTTTAGCACGAAACTTGCTAGCACGATATAGATTCTAATACAAGTGTTAGGAACTGCACAGCATGCCCAGTATGTGATGTAGTACAGAATGTTAGGATATTATCGTATTCAGTTGAAACCAAGTAAAGCAATGTAATATCTGTAAGGCATCTCAGAAGTAGAATGATAGGCGAAAATGAAGTTTAGAAAGCATGTTAGAAATAGTAAATCATGTTACGATAAAAACTCAGTATACAACATGGTTTCCAGCAGAAAGACTATATCTTGTTTAACATTAGACTCAGTACGGTATGGTAGAAGGTTATGTTCATATATACACGCTATTATCAGCCTCAGCATGTATTAGACACGTACATATTACTATCACTAGTTCAGTATACAGTATGTACAAATACTTTATTATCATTAGCTTTAGTGTGTGGGATATGCAGATAGTATTACTAGTTGAGACCATTGTATTGTCTTGGGGTTGGATTACCTAGCATCCATGACCGCCCCAGGGTTAATAGCTGTATTAACTCGTCCGCCAGAGGACGAGGATACGTCACTCTACGGAGTGGCATGCCATCCCACAGGGGACGAAGATGGGATGCCAGTTTTCCCCATATTGTGCCTTGGTCGGCCCTTATACACCCCCGTTGAGCGGATACGCCTGGGTGTTGATTCAGGAGTTCCCCGGACTTAGGTACAGTTATAGTCAGGGGCTCAGCAAGCCCAAGTGCATACCCAGGGGACCGGCTGGATGCTTATAGTTATTATAGGAGATGGGACGACCGGGGTAGGGGTATAGATTGCGTGTTGGTTGTACCTCCCGGCTTATGGGGATCGGGTAAGGTTTGTGTGTGCTATGTTATGTTATGTTATGTTATGCCATGTTACACGAGATATGAGTAGATCGACAGTAGAACGACACATCTCCAGGTATGACTCCTACTCCTTCCAGTATAGTTAAGAGTAGGCATAGTTTTACATTTTCAGATAGTTAATCTATTCCTTCCTATTTCAGTTCCATCAGTTGTATTGTTGTTTTCAGATATTTCTTTCAGTTATTGCTTTACATACTCAGTACCAGTGGTACTGACACCCCTTGGGGGCACTGCATTACTTGCCTGCAGGTACTCATAGATGAGGGGCCGATACCTCGTGATTCCAGCCAGCTCACAGAGTCATCAGCTCCAGTCATGCGGAGCTAGATAGCTAGAGGTTTATCCCTTTTCTTTTGTTGTACAGCATGGGTAGGCTGGGGCCCTGTCCCAACCATCTTATCAGTATTCTTAGGGGCTTACAGTCTGTATATATTTCCCTGTTGTCAAATGAGCCGGTCGTGTGAGGCCGTGCAGTTGTATAGCTATTAGTACTTCTGTTTCTTTTATGTTGGTCGTGTGGGGCCATAGCTTGACAGTAGTGGTGACCTTGCCGGTCCGGTAGCTTTCCAATATTTCATTGTTGAGTTACAGAAAACTAGACAGCATGGTGGCCTTGTCGGCCCGCATAGGTTCCCTTATATTAATATATCTCTGGTTAGCTGCTAGTACAGGTACAGGTGGCTATAGGCCTAGTCGGCCGGAGGCTGTATTTATAGCCGTTATATAGCCCGTTGTTTCCCTGAATCTGAGTTAGAGCCAGCCAGGCACCAGATGTGCTCAGGATCAGTAGTCTAGCAGTTCAGGTCCCAGTAGGGCACCAGGTGCCAGTCACACCCCCCAAGGCGGGGTGTGACAAACTTGGTATCAGAGCAGGTCATATCCCAGGGAGTCTGCAAGCCGTGCTAAGTAGAGTCCTGCCCATGGATGTGTTGTGCACCACATACTATGGGTAGGGGGCTGCAAGACATGATAGGATGGTTGTCTTTTATTCTTATTCGGTCGTGCTGTAGAGCAGTACAATATAGGGTTGAGTCCCTAAAGCTTACTGTATTCTTTGGTTACAGATAATGTCAAACCAGCGACATCCTATCACAGGCCGGAGCTTATATATTGCAGCAGGGGAAGGCACCAGCAGGATGCCTCACCCTCATTTAGAAACAGCCTGATCAGATGGCACTACAGAGGCATCATCCCAGCCTTCTCAGCAGTCTCCACCACGTCATGAGCCACTTGGGCGACACTACCTCCAGCAGTCCCCATACTGACACTTTCCGACCAGGAGGTTAGGAGTGCGGTAGTTATGTTAGCGCAGATGATGGTTGCTCAGCGTCAGCCGATGCCGTCTATAGTTGCAGAGTCGTCAGGAGGGCCCGGTAGTTCGAGGGTCCGAGAGTTCTTGCCTCTGAATCCCCCACAGTTTACAGGTACGGACCGGATAGAGGACCCTCAGGATTTTCTAGATCAAATGCAGAGAATTTTCAGGGTTATGCATGCCACGCCTACAAAATCAGTTGAGTTGGCAGCATTCCGGTTATGGGACATCGCCGTATTGTGGTATGAAAGCTGGGAAAGGTCCCGAGGGAGAGATGTTTCCCCTCCGACCTGGTCCAGCTTCTCAGGAGCTTTTCTGGATCACCATTTGCCGCGGGAGATTCGACAGGCCCGGGTAGACCAGTTCTTACATCTAGAGCAGGGGGCCATGAGTGTTCGGAAATATTCCTTGCGGTTTGATTCTTTGGCCCGGTACGCACCGGCCTTTTTTGATACCATGGCATCCAGAGTACACCGCTTTATCATGGGGTTGAATCCAGAATATGTTGAGACTTGTATTACGGCCACACTGCGAGTGGACATGGATATTGCCCGAGTTCAGGCATTTGTCCAGAATATTGAGGGTATCAGGCAGCGGCATCGGGAGATCAGAAGGACCAATCAGGAACAGCGCCGCCGAGACAGGCCAGTTGAGTTATAGAGGGAGGCTCGGGGAGGACCTATGCCACGATTATTAGATAGGCCGCCCAGGCCCCCGCCTCCACCACAGCTGCAGAGGGGTAGATTTAGTAGCAGGGGGCAGTCAGAGACCGACAGAGGCTCGCAGATGGCAGATTCACCATTACAGAGGAGGGCGGAGTAGAGAAGGTATACCCTACCACCTTGCCCTATATGCAGCCGACGCCATCCTGGAGCATGCAGGTATGGCTCCACCGGATGTTATATTTATGGCCAAGAAGGCCATTTGATGAAAGATTGCCCATCCAGAGGTCGAGAGGATCGGGATAGACAGCACAGGGCATCTGTAGGGTCACGAGCCACAGCATCCTCGGCAGGGCGCAGGCCCTCGGTTTCAGCAGGCAGGGGTCAGGGCAGATCAGAGGCCTCCAGTGCAGGTGCGGATCCAAGCTGCACATATGCTTTACCAGGTAGACAAGATTCAGAAGCGTCACCTGATGTTGTGACAGGTATGCTAACTATCTGCTCACACCCTGCTTATGTATTGATTGATCCAGGGTCTACTTTATCCTACATTACTCCATTTGTGGCATGAAAGTTCAATATCGCACCAGAATTATTGCAACAGCCCTTTTTAGTATCCACACCCGTCGGTGACTCTATCGTAGCTAGCAGAATTTACCGAGGGTGTACAGTAGAGGTTGCCGACCGTCAGACCACAGTGGATCTGGTCGAGTTAGAAATGATAGACTTCGATGCCATAATGGGTATGGATTGGTTAGTGCCGTCCTTTGCCAATGTTGAATGTTGGACCAAGACGGTCCGATTCCACTTTCCAGGAGAAGCAGTGCGGGAGTGGAAGGGTAGCACCGCTACGCCAAAAGGTAGGTTTATTTCCTACCTTCAGGCGAGGAAATTGATATCTAAGGGATGTATTTACCATCTGGTCAGAGTTCAGGATGCCCGAGCAGAATCTCCGACACTCCAATCCGTTCCGGTGGTGAACGAGTTCCCTGATGTGTTTCGCGATGAGTTACCTGGTATTCCCCTAGAAAGGGAAATAGATTTTGCTATCGACTTGTTACCAGGCACTCAGCCGATATCAATTCCTCCCTATCGTATGGCTCCTGCAGAACTCAGAGAATTAAAGGAGCAGCTGAAAGGCTTGTTGGATAAAGGTTTTATTAGACCGAGTACTTCACCATGGGGTGCGCCAGTTCTGTTTGTGAGAAAGAAAGATGGCTCACTCCGTATGTGCATAGATTATTGGCAATTAAACAAAGTTACAGTGAAGAACAAGTACCCGCTTCCCAGAATTGATGACTTATTTGATCAGTTGCAGGGGGCCAGATACTTTTCTAAGATTGACTTGCGGTCCGGATACCACCAGGTTCGAGTACGTGAAAGAGATATTCCTAAGACAGCGTTCAGGACCCGATATGGACATTTTGAATTTCTAGTCATGTCCTTCGGGTTAACGAATGCCCAAGCAATCTTCATGGACCTGATGAACAGTATTTTCAGACCCTTCCTGGACTTGTTCGTGATAGTATTCATTGATGACATTCTGGTGTATGCTCGCTCTGAAGCAGATCACCGGACTCATTTGCGGACAGTGCTCTAGATGCTCAGGGACCGCCAGTTATATGCTAAATTTTCTAAGTGTGAATTCTGGCTTAATTCAGTAGCCTTTTTAGGGCATATTGTGTCGGATGCTGGTATGCAAGTTGACAAGCAGAAAATAGAAGTAGTTAAATCATGGCCTAGGCCTACCACTATGACTGAAGTTCGTAGCTTTCTGGGATTAGCAGGATATTACAGGAGGTTTGTTGAAGGGTTCTCGACTATTGCGGCACCTCTGACTAAATTGACACAGAAAGCAGTAAAATTTCAGTGGACAGAGGCATGCGAGCAGAGCTTCCAGGAACTGAAAGACAGATTAACCTCCGCCCCAGTGTTAGCATTGCCGGAAGGTACAGAAGGTTATTCGGTATATTGCGACGCATCAGGCGTCGGGTTAGGTTGTGTGTTGATGTAGCATGGTAAAGTAATTGCATCAGCTTCCAGACAGCTGAGGAAACACGAAAAGAATTACCCTACCCACGACCTGGAATTAGCTGCAATGATCCACGCCTTGAAGATGTGGAGGCATTACCTGTATGGCGTCCATGTTGATATTTTCACAGATCACAAGAGCCTACAGTACATCTTCACTCATAGGGAGTTGAATCTGCGGCAACGTCGCTGGTTGGAGCTGTTAAAAGATTATGATGTGAATATTCTATACCACCCTAGAAAAGCCAATGTTGTAGCAGATGCTCTCAGTCGTAAGTCCATGGGGAGCTTGGCACATTTGCAGCCCGAACAACGGGAATTGGCCAGGGAGATACATCAGTTAGCTAGCCTAGCCGTTCGTGTAGCAGAAACAGAGGACGGTAGTGCAGTAATACAGAACACCGCCGTATCATCATTAGTTGTGGAAGTGAAAGAACGGCAATATGAGGATCCTGACCTGATCCAGCTCAAAGACAGAATCCAGCAGGGTAAAGCGCCAGATTTTCAGGTAACTGAGGAAGAAGTGTTGTTATGTAAAGGTCGCCTATGTGTTCCAGATGTTTCAGGGCTCCGCCAGCAGATTATGAATGAGGCACATTACGCCCGTTATTCTCTTCACCCCGGTGCGACAAAAATGTACCATGATATCAAGGAAAACTACTGGTGGCCAGGTATGAAAAGAGAAATTACTGAATTTGTAGCCCAGTTTCCTAACTGCCAACAGGTGAATGCAGAACATCAGAAACCAGGCGGTTTGACTCTGGATATAGCTGTACCTCTCTGGAAATGGGAAGCAGTGAATATGGATTTTGTAGCAGGATTACCCCGTACTAAACACAGACATGACTCTATATGGGTGATAGTTGACAGATTGACAAAATCAGCTCATTTCCTGCCAGTAAGAGCTACTTTCTCGGCCGAAGATTATGCTGAGTTGTATATCCGAGAGATAGTCAGATTGCATGGAGTACCAGTATCCATTATTTCAGATAGAGGAGCACAGTTTACGGCTAGATTTTGGTGGTCGTTTCAGAGAGGTCTGGGAACGCAGATTAATTTAAGCACAGCATTCCATCCTCAGACAGATGGGCAGGCTGAGCGCACAATTTAGACGCTCGAAGACATGTTGCGAGCGTGTGTGCTAGATTTCGGTGGTACTGGGATGAGCATTTGCCGTTAATTGAATTTTCTTACAATAATAGCTATCACTCATCCATTGAAATGGCGCTTTTTGAGGCTTTATAAGGGCAAAAATGCAGATCGCCGGTTGGCTAGTTTGAAATAGGAGAATCAGCGTTAGTTGGGCCAGACATTGTTCAGCAGTCATAGGAGAAGGTAAAGCTTATCCGAGAATATTTACTGACTGCACAGAGCCGCCAGAAATCATATGCAGATGTGCGGCGCAGAGACTTGGAGTTTGATGTGGATAACTGGGTATTCCTGAAAGTATCTCCAATGAAAGGGGTAATGAGATTCGGCAAGAGAGGTAAGCTCAGCCCGAGGTTTGTTGGGCCTTATCAGATTCGTCGAAGGATAGGCCGAGTAGCATATGAGTTGAACTTGCCTCCAGAACTAGAATCCATTCATCCGGTCTTCCATGTATCTATGCTGAGGAAATGCATAGGAGACCCATCCAGAGCAGTTCCAGTCTAGGATATCCAGGTTACAGAAAAGCTGTCTTCTGAAGAGGTTCCAATAGCTATCCTAGACAGACAGATTCGTAGATTGAGGACTAAAGATATTGCGTCTGTCAAGGTATTGTGGCGTAACAGGAACCGAGAGGAGATGACATGGGAAGCGGAGGAAGATATGAAGACCAGATATCTTCACTTATTCCAGGCCTAGTCAGGTGACAGGTATGTCCGTATTATTACTTATGTAGTACCTTATGGTTGTATATGTATAAATGAGAAAGATTGATGTTTAGCTATCCAATGAATCTTAAAGTATCGCGTGCAGTACCTGTGTTGGACTTTTCTGCATTTCAGGTTTTTGCTATAGTCCATATTACAGGGGAAACTCTGCCGAAATTTTTCTAGATAGTAAGTTGAGAAGTCCTCTAAATAGAAGTTTACATTCGAGGACGAATGTTCTTAAGGGAGGGATAATATTATACCACGTAGGATTCCCGGCACCTAGATGACCTATTCGCACGTTGGTTAAGCATATTTGAAGGCCATACGTGCTAAAGAAAGGCCCGGGAAAAAGATCAGACGAGAAAGCTGTCGAACCATCGCGGAAGGAGCCGAGGCAGAGCCCCTCCGCGATGGCAACGTGCCACGGAGGTGGGGCCTCCGTGTTGGCTCCGTGACACGTTGGCCTTGTGCAGGCCCAAGTATATAAAGCCCCACTTCGGTCTTAAATCATTTATTCTTATCAATTTCCAGTGAACCAGAGAGGAAAAACTAGAGAAGAGGAAAGAACGAAGAGGGTAATATAATTTCGTCCGATTACGCTGCCAAACGTAGTCCAAACCCAAATTAACCTCAGGTACCGAGGTATTTAGCAGCAGAGAGCATTCCTACGGATTTAGTTTCGCGAAATACGGCCGACGAATCGTCGAGCTACTGATCATGGGCAAATTTATATGCCCAAGTGATACTCAAAAGTACCATTTTCGCCTTGTTTATCTACCAATGTGTATACATTCTCAAGTAATTGGTAATAAAATGTGAATTTATACTAACCAACATGATTAGCATTGTTTTGCAGGTAAAATGTAATTTTGGGAAGCTAAAATGCATGTTGGATGATATCGAGGTTGGACTTGGATGCGAGCAAGGGATAAAGCATTGGACAACATGAAATAAAGGGGCTCCGCGATGGAGCCGTGTCACACTGCCATCGCGGAGGCCTTCTTCCTGGATAGGGAAAATTTGCCTAAATTCCAGAGAGGGTCCGCATCTGGTCCGTGGCACAGTGGCTTGGCTCCGCGTTGCACACCGTGCCATGTTGAGCTTTAATTCCTGGACCCCCAATTCCAGTGAGGGTCCGCGTCCGTAGCGTGTCACGGAGGCAGTGCTCCGCAATGCACTCCGTGACACGTTGCTCGTTATTCCGGGAAAAATTCCCAGCAGTATAAATACAACACTTAAGTTCAATTTTCAATGTTCTGACTTGGTGGAGCAAGAACGTGGGTTACAGGCAGTTGAGGGACGAAAATATCAGGGTTTTTTCTCTCTTTCTTCCTTCTTTAATTCAATTGCTTGTATGATTAACACTCATTAAAGATGTTTAATCCACAAATGAGTGGCTAATTCCTCTTCTTGCTGAGGTTATGAACAATTGTGATGAAATGTGATCATTGATTCTTTGGTTTTTCATCTTTTCTTCCATGTTGTTCTATTAATTCTTGTTCTTACTGCATTAATGTGTGGCCTACGTTAATGTACATCTAAAAAGTCCGATTTCACTCGAGAGAGCAAGAAATTGGAAAGTTGTGAATTAATAGGATATGTTCTTTACTTGGTTTGGGAAAATTGAGTATTGATTTGCTTTCAGGATAGAAATATACCTGAAAGCCGTATTAGTCAATTTAGGAACCGGGTTTGTATGGCGAGAACATGAATTTCATTTAATCACAGAAATGTAGATGGATGGTTCATGATTCTTAAGTGAGGTTAAATACGAGAGTTTTAATCTCTTGGCAATTGTTCTTGGCTAGCAACTGGAGGAAAAGATTAACCAAATTATAATGATAATTAATTTCATTACATGTTCGTTTAACCTCAACATGCTCTCATTCATAGTTCAGACTCAAATTAGATAATTTTTTTAGCTTTAGTATAAAAATTATAAAACAAAATATCAAACTTTTGGTTACACCATTGTTTGCATTTTTAGAAGTAAAATATAGTACACTTGGGCAGATTGCACTTCATCCAAGTCTCTGTGGGATCGATACTTGGCTTACTAAAGCCACTTTACTACTTGTTCAACCACCTGCACTTGCGTGTCATTTTATATACCCACAAATCACGCGAACAAGTTTTTTGCGCCGTTGCCGGGGACTTGGCAATTGGTGAATTTGTTTTAAGTGTTAATTTACTGTATTTTTATTTTCTTAGTGTTAACAACTTGGTCTTAGCCTGTATTTTACAGACTTAACTTCTGTTAAACACTGGCAAGAGACAAGGAGCTGGTGGAATCGTATATAGAGCCACAAAGGATATTTCATAGTAAATGGAGAGAAGCTCTACAAAGAAATCTGCAGTTGCTTAGACAGATGATCATGGAGCAACAACAGAATCCACCGGTAGTACGGGCAGTGTTAGTGCCCGAAGAAGAAGCAGCTCGGCTGGTTCGCGAGGTGGCAATCCCACATGCCAATAATGTTACATCTAGTATCCGCAAACCTGAGCCAGGAGGGAGATTTGAAGTTAAACAGAATATGGTGCAGTTGCTGCACACTAGCGGGCAGTTTACCGGTCTCCCTCATGAAGATCCACAACAGCATCTCCAAAATTTTTTGGAGATAAGTGACACTTACATCCCCGCTGGAGTGTCATCAGACTATGTCCGGCTTACATTGTTCCCATTCTCATTATTGGGAGAAGCCAAGAGGTGGTTGAAAGCTGAGCCACCGAATTCTATTTCTACGGTAAAACAGCAAGACTTAGAAGTCAGATTCTAAGTTTCAAACAGAGAGAGGGAGAGAATTTATATCAGGCCTGGGAGAGATTCAAATCTATGTTGCGGGATTGTCCTCATCATCATCAGTCTATGATGTGCTGGTGCACACTTTTATAGAGGGTTTGGAACCCCACACCAAAATATTGCTAGACTCAGAAGCTGGAGGGCAAGCGCTGGAGAAAACTTATGAGGAGCTGTATACCTTGTTGAACCGTATTTCGCAGGGCAATCCAGAATGGAATGCTGATTCATCAAGAGGTGGGACAAGGAAAGCAGCAGGAGTGCTTGAAGTGGATGGGTTTACAGCTATCGCTGCACAGATAGCTGCATTGCAAAATCAACTTAACACCCACTTCAGCAACATGACATTGAACCAGCCTCAAGCCCCAGTTAATGCAGTACAGCAGATGTGGTGCGAAGTGTGTGGAAGCAGTGAGCACTCAGCTGAGTGTTGTGGAGCCAATTTTCACTCGGTAAACTTTGTGGGTAATGCGCAAAGGAACCACCAATAGTATGGTAGTAGCTACAATTCCAATTGGAGGAATCACCCTAATTTCTCATGGGGTAGCAACAACCATCAGGGCCAAAGTTTGGGTCAGGGTGTGCAAAGGAACCAAGGAGGGCAGCAGAATTATCAAGCACAATTCATAAACAACAATGCACCTCCTCTACCACCATCACCCAACATTGAGGAGATGTTCAAGACCATGATAGCTAACCAAGCTCAATTGCAGGCAGACTATGTGAAATTGGCAGCCGAAGTGAAAAACAACCAGTTAGCTACCAAGGCACTTGAATATCAATTTGGGCAATTTGCTAGTGCCCAAAACACAAGGCCTTGAGGAGGGCTGCCGAGCGACACGGATCCCAATCCCAATCAGGTAAATGCAGTGACCACAAGGAGTGGTTTGCAGCGGAAAGAGGTGGAACCAGAAAGACCACCTCAACAGTCGGGAGCAGTAGAAGTTGAGAGGGAGCAAAGTACTAAGAGGGGGAAGACTAAGGAAGCTGAATAAGAAAGACCTCCACCCCCATTCCCTCAACGACTAAAGAAACACAAGGAGGAGGCGTGTTTCAAGAAATTCATGGAGGTGCTAAAACAGGTACATATTAACTTTCCTCTTGTTGATGTTTTGCAGGGAGTGCCAAAATATGTTAAGTATCTAAAGGACATCGTGGCAAACAAAAGTCGGTTGACTGAGTATGCTACGGTGGCTGTAACGGAGGAGTGCACTTCCCGGATTCAAAATAGACTGCCCACAAAGCTCAAAGACCCTGGAAGCTTTACTATCCAGATTACTATTGGGCAGAGCACCCGAGCTCGTGGATTGTGTGATTTGGGAGCGAGCATAAATTTGATGCCGTCATCGGTATTCAGAAAGTTGGGTCTAGGGAGTCCTAGACCCACAACTGTGATCTTGCAGTGGGCGGATCAGTCCTTAGCCAGACCTGATGGCATTGTGGAGGACATTCTGGGGCAAGTTGGCTCCCTAATTTTCCCGGTAGATTTTGTCGTGCTAGATTTTAAACCAGACGCGGAAGTCCCATTTATTTTGGGATGTCCTTTCTTGGCAATCGGGAAAGCACTAATTGACGTAGCTGCGGCGCAGCTAACAATGCGAGCACACGATAAGGTGGAGGTGTTCGATGTGTACAAGGCACCCAAGCTCTCGATGGTGCATGAAGAACTCTCGATAATCAATGTGATTGATCAAGGTGAGGATAAGCAGATTAAGGATTCACGGGAGTTGTTGGGAAAACCACCGGATAGGTGTAAGCACTACTGGGGGGAGGACGGTGATCGAGAGAAATCGTCTATCACCCTAGCGGACAACTGAGCTTAACGACGTCGAGCCGCGACGGTAAACCAGGCGCTGCACGGGAGACAACCCGTGGGGAAAAAAATTTTCTTTCTTTTTGTAAAGTGTAAATAGATTTTTCTCTTCTTTTTCTTTTTCTTGATTTACTACAAAGATTTTTCATTTTAGTTTTTGTTTTATTTGTATTTAGAGTGAAATCTATAATTCTAACCAATTTTGTATAGTGAGATGAATTTTAGGTCAAACGGAGAAAAATATGCACGGAATCGCGAAGGAAAAGTCGAGGTATGAAAAATTAATAAAAAATGACAAACAGTGAGCTGAGGCGACAGCTCTGTGTCACGGAGGGGGACCTCTGCATTACCTCCGTGACACATTGAGGTATAATCTGGGAATTTTAAAAATTTCCAGAATAGTCTCGCGATGGCTCCGTGTCACGGAGGCAGTGCACCGCGATGTACTCCGGGACACGTTGCCTTGTATATCGCGACAGGTCACACCGGGTCGCCGGGTGACCCGCGTGATTTCCCTACTTTTTAACCCCGAAAACCCTCCCTTTTCCCTCATTTTTTAATCTCTCCGTGACCAAACCCCCCAAAACCCATCCCCCATCAATGTGACATGGAGTAAGGCAAGAAATTCAACAAGTTTTCTTCGATTCTTCAAAGTCCCAATTTCCTCTCAAATTCTTGTCGATTTTCTTCGATATTGAGCATGGGAGGTGAGCTAAATTGCCCTAAGTAGTAATTAATCATGAATTAGAGTAAATCATTGTTGATGAATGTTCGGAATGTTGTTATGATTGCTTGAACTTGTCGATTGCATAAATTAATTGAATTTGCTTGATAATATCAATTCTAGGGCTTGTATGTTGAATTTGAAATTGAAAATGTAGTGAACTTGTGAGTTTCATGCCGGGATGTATATGTTGAATGAGATGAGTCGATGTACAAATTGTTAGGATGTTAATAGAACGACGGATTCTCGGGATAAGGGAATGGTGAAATTTGTAAGAATTTGGTTGGTTGTATAGGTTCGTGTAGATAAATTTTTGTTGTTGTTTTTGTTTCTTTGTTTTTCTTTGCTAAGTGTGATGGGTAAAATGTTAGCGATGGTAGTGATTGTGATTAGCTGTACGAAGTCTGAGTAGTACGCAGAAGATATACCGTCGAATTTTTCGAACGCACTAAGCATGATTGTATAGTTGGTTATTGTGTGTAAATAAAGATAATCTTGTCGTAGTGTTGTAACTGTAGCTAAGGACTAAGTGTGGGGTAACCTAGCGTAACCCGACCTTAGCCGAAGTAATATCCGTTAGCTTAACATTGATCTTGTCTACTTGGGTTGACAGGTAAAATGGCAAGCTGGCAAGAGAAAGGGAAAGGCGCATCAACTTCGGGCACCGGAAGGAAGCGAATCAGATTGGGCACAGCAGTCCCAGCAGCACCAGCAGTTCCACGCGGCCAACGCCGCCAATATGGAACGAGATGGGTGACTGATGAGGGGAAAAAGTGGTACGCAAAGCACAAAGAAAACAAATATTTCCCCGAGGAGCATATAGCACGGGAACCATTGGCACAGGAGTTCCCTCGGATGGTCCACCGGATCGAGTCAGCTGGGCTCAACTTCATATTTGAGGAGCCCAAGGAATGTAATTTGCACCTGGTTCAGGAGTTCTATGCCAATTGGAACCCGACTATCAGAAGCCACACCATCAAGATCAGAGGGCAAATAGTCACCTTGGAGCCCCACCACCTCAATGCCATCATAAGAGCGCGGGACACAGACGCCCACGTACTCCGATAGCTAAACATTACCCCACCGTATGCGGACATCAAACGCACATTTTGTGGGACCTGATCGACAGCTAGATGGAGCAGACACAAAGAGAGGGGCTACCACCAGACTCTGCCATATTCAAAAATGAACAGGGAAGCCCGAATCTGGCTGAAGATAGTCTGCTCATGCCTAATCCTGGGGGTACATATGACAGATGTAACCCGGGATCGTGTATGCCTGGTGTACGCCCTGATGAAAGGGCTGGAGATCAACGTGGGGGCGGTAATTATCTCCGCCATGAAGAGAACCCGATTGCACCAGGGGCACAGGTATGGCTTTGGTGGACTACTCACCACCTTTCTCAGGGTCCTAGATGTCGAGGAGGAGGCCCTTGACTATATCCCGCAGATGGAGCGGCGGGCCTTAGATGTTACTAAAACTAAGGCTCCCGAAACCACCCACGGGCCAGTGCTTACACTTGGCGAGCGACATGCTCGTAACGACCAGTATATGGCTTGGATGTATGGGATGCAAATGCTCCAGCTGAGGATAGGCGGGAGGCCGGTGACAGAGGAGGAGCTATGGCAGCTCGAGCTAGACTACCCCTTCGGCGAAAACGCCAGGGCTCTATGCCGAGTGGGGCCAACATTTGTAGAGCCCACAGATGATGATGTCCCCACAGACGAGGAGACAGGTCAGGAGGACTCCGATGTGGAGTCCGATGATGACGACGGGGGCGACTCAGACATGGGAGATGAAGCAGCAGCACCCGACGAAGAAGTGGAATACTTTGACTGATCAGGGAGTTCCACCACTCGATTTTGTGCTATTTTGATTTTTGTGAACACTGGGGACAGTGTTCGAGCTAAGTTTGGAGTGGGAGTAGTTAGGTGCTGGGCTGGGCTGTTTTGTATGTATGCTCTATTCTGTTGTCGTGTATGTGAAAAATTGTTTGTCCCTGTGAGTTGTGAATTTTTAAGTTGTTGTTCTATTTGTAAATTTATGTGAAATTGATGTGTGTTGCTAAATGATGTGTGTTGGTGAATGTTGCTAGCTAATTCTGATTCTGTACATATTTTTGTTACCGAAATGATTGATATTTTAAAAAAAAAATTTCAAAATATATTGTACATATTTTTTCAATCGAAATGATCGATATTTTCAACATTTTTTTAATTCTTGGGTTTCTCGGCGTTTGTTTTCGGTTCTTTTACCGAGAATGGTCCCATTGAACTGAAGTCATAGTAGTGACCGTTCCCTATGATGGATGGATGACGACCGTCTTAAGGGAAATGTAGTAGTTAGGAGTAGATTTTTTTCAATTATTTTTCAGTTTTTTTCTTTGGTGGGTTGCATCCCAAAACCTGTAGTTACTATATGGTTGCGAAATTCTGGTTGCGTGTTGTACATGATATTTAAAATGCAAAGGTGATTCATATAAAAGCATGCAACTTTGTAAATATGTTGAGATACCTAGGCCATAGAGTTCGATTCAGTGTGATTGAGGCTTAATGTTTGAATTCCTGTAATTAGCTGATTGAAGAGTCTGTGAATACATCTTGAGTTGAGCATGTGCAAAAAGTGTGAAGTGAGGTGTTGATATTCCATGCTATTGTGAAGTGTCTAGAACTTGCCTGGTGTGTGTACAAAACGAAATGAAGGAGGTTTATTGTAGGAAAGGATGTAGGCATTTCTTTGTTTTAACCGAGAGTTTCTATTTTTCCTTGTCGTACACACCTTGATTGTATACCCTAGTCAGCCCGTTGAGCCTTTAGCCTATTATTTTTTTCTTTTGTCATAAAGTGTAAACCGAGCTTAATTCCTTCTTTTCATTAGCCGTAAAGTCTATACAAAACTCTTAAGCGCTTAAGAAGAGAAAATCATTTTCCCAAAGTGTCAAAGAGTGAGAAGGGTGAAAAGAAAAAGAAAAGCAGAGTGAGAAAAAAAAAGGAAAAGGTTGAAGGTGCACTTGCTATAAATAAACGATAATGAAGGTGCATGAATAATCTTTGTTGTTGTGTCAAGTGTGCTTAATACGATGGGTCATACTAAAGAAAAGAATCAAGAATGGGATGATAGGAAAAAAAGAAACAATGTCTAGGAGTTGATGGGATGTGTTGAAAAGGCGCTTAAGGATGCTAGTGGCTATTATTGGCTAATCCAATATTTACTAGTTCCGTAACTTCCATTACAACCCGTTAAAGTCCTACGTGATCTTACATCGCACTTCTTTATATTAGTGGAGTAATACACTAAGGGCAAGCTTATGGGTCATGACATGATGCATGTGAATTTTTTTGGGAGAGAGAGCGAAATTGTGTTTACATGCCCCTGCTTGAATGTTTGTGAGTCATATGAGCAAAAAGGGGAAGACTCTCTTGTATTGTGAGGGCACATGCTTGATGAAAGATTAATTTTCGTGTCGGATATCTTGATCAGCTGATTTGCATGAGTTTTCCAATATCGAGAGTTGATTCTTAAAGTCTGGAGGTCTTAATGTATTGAAGGTCATTGCATTGATAAGACTATGCATGTTTTCTTGATGATTTGTTGTATTGAATAATCAGTATGACCGTAGCCTAAATTGTCCAACCAAAGTAGCGAGGTTGGGATGTAAATTGCATGAAGTGTAGGATTGTTGTCCGAGGACGAACAAGGATTTACGTGTGGGGTAAGTGATCTTGGGCAAATTTATATGCCCAAGTGATACTCAAAAGTACCATTTTCGCCTTGTTTATCTACCAATGTGTATACATTCTCATGTAATTGGTAATAAAATGTGAATTTGTACTAACCAACATGATTAGCATTGTTTTGTAGGTAAAATGTAATTTTGGGAAGCTAAAATGCATGTTGGATGATATCGAGGTTGGACTTGGATGCGAGCAAGGGATAAAGCATGGGACAGAATGAAATAAAGGGGCTCCGCGATGGAGCCGTGTCACGCTGCCATTGCGGAGGCCTTCTGCCTGGATAGGGAAAATTAGCCTAAATTCCAGAGAGGGTCCGCGTCTGGTCCATGGCACGGTGGCTTGGCTCCGCGTTGCACGCCGTGCCACGTTGAGCTTTAATTCCTGGACCCCCAATTCCAGTGAGGGTCCGCGTCCGTAGCGTGTCACGGAGGCAGTGCTCCGCGATGCACTCCGGTTACACGTTGCTCGTTATTCCGGGAAAAATTCCCAGCAGTATAAATAGAACACTTAGGTTCAATTTTCAATGTTCTGACTTGGTGGAGCAAGAACGTGGGTTACAGGCAGTTGAGGGACGAAAATATCAGGGTTTTTTCTCTTTTTCTTCCTTCTTTAATTCAATTGCTTGTATAATTAACACTCATTTAAAGATGTTTAATCCACAAATGAGTGGCTAATTCCTCTTCTTGCTGAGGTTATGAACAATTGTGATGAAATGTGATCATTGATTCTTTGGTTTTTCATCTTTTCTTCCATGTTGTTCTATTAATTCTTGTTCTTACTGCATTAATGTGTGGCCTACGTTAATGTACATCTAAAAAGTCCGGTTTCACTCGAGAGAGCAAGAAATTGGAAAGTTGTGAATTAATAGGATATGTTCTTTACTTGGTTTGGGAAAATTGAGTATTGATTTGCTTTCAAGATAGAAATATACCTGAAAGTCGTATTAGTCAATTTAGGAACCGGGTTTGTATGGCTAGAACATGAATTGTATTTAATCACAGAAATGTAGGTGGATGGTTCATGATTCTTAAGTGAGGTTAAATACGAGAGTTTTAATCTCTTGGAAATTGTTCTTGGCTAGCAACTTGAGGAAAAGATTAACCAAATTATAATGATAATTAATTTCATTACATGTTCGTTTAACCTCAGCATGCTCTCATTCATAGTTCAGACTCAAATTAGTTAATTGTTTTAGCTTTAGTATAAAAATTATAAAACAAAATATCAAACATTTGGTTACACTGTTGTCTGCATTTTTAGAAGTAAAATATAGTACACTTAGGCAGATTGCACTTCATCCAAGTCTCTGTGGGATCGATACTTCGCTTACTAAAGCCACTTAACTACTTGTTCGACCACGTGCACTTGCGTGTCATTTTATATACCCACAAATCACGCGAACAACTACTGGACTAAGGTAAGTGGAATTGCTCCAAACTAGTTTCTATGTGTTTCTAGCTGTGAAGTGAGTATTTCTCCCTTCTGGACTTCTGAAAAATAGCGAGTTTTCGACCGTCTTTCGATAAGCCTAAGTTTAGGCTATAATTATATCGAAAGTAATGTCGTCCTTCAGAATAAAGTTGTATTTAGTACTGATTGACATATATATGAATGCAGTTGGGAGGAATAGCTGAAGTACTGACCAAGCTACGCCAGTTATTCGGGAAATCAGAAGCGAAGGTATGTAAAGCTAGTTTCCTCAACAAGTTAGTAGTTTCGATACAGTAAAGTAGTTTAAAGGCCAGTAGAATGTTCAGAAGTCGTGTGTCATGTTTACTACGAATGCTGGTACGACATTAGAAGCATCCTTTATGTTTAGCGCAAAACTTTCTAGCACGATATAGATTCTAATACAAGTGTTAGGAACTGCACAGCATGCCCAGTATGTGATGTAGTACAGAATGTTAGGATATTATCGATTCAGTTGAAACCCAGTAAAGCAATGTAATATCTGCAAGGCATCTCAGAAGTAGAATGATAGGCTAAAATGAAGTTTAGAAAGCATGTTAGAAATAGTAAATCATGTTACGATAGAAAGTCAGTATACATCATGGTTTCCAGCAGAAAAACTATATCTTGTTTAACATTAGACTCAGTACAGTATGGCAGAAGGTTATGTTCATATATACATGTTATTATCAGCCTCAGCATGTATTAGACACGTACATATTACTATCACTAGTTCAGTATACAGTATGTACAAATACTTTATTATCATTAGCTTCAGTATGTGGGATATGCAGATAGTATTACTAGTTGAGACCATTGTATTTTCTTGGGGTTGGATTACCTAGCATCCATGACCGCCCCAGGGTTAATAGCTGTATCGACTCGTCCGCCAGAGGACGAGGATACGTCGCTCTACGGAGTGGCATGCCGTCCCACAGGGGACGAAGATGGGATGCCAGTTTTCCCCATATTGTGCCTTGGTCGGCCCTTATACACCCCCATCGAGCGGATACACCCGGGTGTTGATTCAGGAGTCCCCCAGACTCAGGTACAGTTATAGTCAGGGGCTCAGCGAGCCCAAGTGCATACCCATGGGACCGGCTGGATGCTTATAGTTATTATAGGAGATGGGACGACTGGGGTAGGGGTATAGATTGCGTGTTGGTTGTACCTCCCGGCTTATGGGGGCCGGGTAAGGTTTGTGTGTGCTATGTTATGTTATGTTATGTAATGCCATGTTACACGAGATATGAGTAGATCGACAGTAGAACGACACATCTCCAGGTATGACTCCTACTCCTTCCAGTATAGTTAAGAGTAGGCATAGTTTTACATTTTTAGACAGTTAATCTATTCCTTCCTATTTTAGTTCCATCAGTTGTATTGTTGTTTTCAGATATTTCTTTTAGTTATTGCTTTACATACTCAGTACCAGTGGTACTAACGCCCCTTGGGGGCACTGCATTACATGCCTGCAGGTACTCATAAACGAGGGGCCGATACCTCGTGATTCTAGCCAGCTCACGGAGTCATCAGCTCCAGTCATCCGGAGATAGATAGCTAGAGGTTTATCCCTTTTCTTTTGTTGTACAACATGGGTAGGCCGGGGCCCTGTCCCGACCATCTTATCAGTATTCTTCGAGGCTTGCAGTCTGTATATATTTCCCTGTGGTCAGATGAGCCAGTCGTGTGAGGCCGTGCAGTTGTATAACTGTTAGTACTTCTGTTTCTTTTATGTTGGCCGTGTGGGGCCATAGCTTGACAGTAGTGGTGACCTTGCCGGTCACATAGCTTTCCAATATTTCATTGTTGAGTTACAGATAACTAGATAGCATGGTGGCCTTGTCGGCCCGCATAGGTTCCCTTATATTGATATATCTCTGGTTAGCTGGTAGTACAGGTACAGGTGGCTATAGGCCTAGTCGGTCGGAGGCTGTATTTACAGCCGTTATATAGCCCGTTGTTTCCCTGAATCTGAGTTAGAGCCAGCCAGGCACCAGATGTGCTCAGGCTTAGTAGTCTAGCAGTTCAGGTCCCAGTAGGGCACCAGGTGCCAGTCATACCCCCCAAGGCGGGGTGTGACATTTGTGCTTCGCGTACCACTTTTTCCCCTCATCAGTCACCCATCTCGTTCCGTATTGGCGGCGTTGGCCGCGTGGAACTGCTGGTGCTGCTGGGACTGCTGTGCCCAATCTGATTCGCTTCCTTCCGGCGCCCGAAGTTGATGCGCCTTTCCCTTTCTTTTGCCTGCTTGCCATTTTACCTGTCAACCCAAGTAGACAAGATCAATGTTAAGCTAACGGATATTAACTTCGGCTAAGGTCGGGTTAAGCTAGGTTACCCCACACTTAGTCCTTAGCTAAAGTTACAACAATACGGCAAGATTATCTTTATTTACACACAATAACCAACTATACAATCATGCTTAGTGCGTTCGAAAAATTCGACGGTATATCTTCTGTGTACTACTCAGACTTTGTACAGCCAATCACAATCACTACCATCGCTAACATTTTACCCATCACACTTAGCAAGGAAAAACAAAGAAACGAAAACAACAACAAAAATTTATCTACACGAACCTATACAACCAACCAAATTCTTACAAATTTCAACATTCCCTTAACCCGAGAATCCGTCGTTCTATTAACATCCTAACAATTAGTACATCGACTCATCTCATTCAACATGTACATCCCGGCATGAAACTCACAAGTTCACTACATTTTCAACTTCAAATTCAAAATACAAGCCCTAGAATTGATATTATCAAGCTAATTCGATTAATTTATACAATTGACGAGTTCAAGCAATCATAACGACATTCCGAACACTCATCAACAACAATTCAATTGAATTCATGATTAATTTCTACTTAGGGCAATTTATCTCACCTCACATGCTCAATATCGAAGAAATTCGACGAGAATTTGAGAGGAAATCGAAAAACATACCTTGACTTTGAAGAATCGAAGAAAACTTGTTGAATTTCTTGGCCTACTCCATGTCACGTTGATGGGGGATGGGTTTTGGGGGGTTTGGTCGCGGAGAGATTGAAAAATATGGGAAAAGGGAGGGTTTTCGGGGTTAAAAAGTAGGGAAATGGCGCGGGTCACCCGGCGACCCGGTGTGACCCGTCGTGATATACACGGCAACGTGTCATGGAGTGCATCGCGGTGCACTGCCTCCGTGACACGGAGCCATCGCGATCCTGTTCTGGAAATTTTTAAAAAATCCAGATTATACCTCAACGTGTCACAGAGGTAACGCGGAGGTCCACCTCCGTGACACGGAGCTGTCGCCCCAGCTCACTGTTTGCCACTTTTTGTTAATTTTCATACCTCGACTTTTCCTTCACGATTCTGTGTATATTTTTCTCTGTTTGACCTGAAATTCATCTCACTATACAAAATTGGTTAGACTTATAGGTTTCACTCCAAATACAAATAAAACAAAAACAAAAATGAAAAATTTTGTAGTAAATCAAGAAAAAGAAAAAGAAAAATCTATTTACACTTTACAAAAAGAAAGAAAAATTTTTCACGGGTTGCCTCCCGTGCAGCGCCTGGTTTACCGTCGCGGCTCGACGTCGTTAAGCTCAGTTGTCCTCTAGGGTGATGGATGATTTCTCTCGATCACCATCCTCCCCCCAGTAGTGCTTACACCTCTGGCCATTTACTAAGAACGTGGCACTCCGATCTTCTTGCCAAAACTCTACCGCCACATGCAGGGTCATTCTCACCAGTTCAAATGGTCCCGACCATTTAGACCTCAACTTTCCTGGAAACAACTTCAATCTTGAATTGAAGAGCAAGACTTTCTGTCCCGGCTCGAAAATGCGATGCACCACATGCTTGTCATGCCATCTTTTCGTTCTTTCCTTGTAGTACTTGGCACTCTCATAGGCATGCCAGCGGAACTCTTCAAGTTCACTGAGCTACATTAGTCTCTTCTTGCCCGCCAACTCTAAGTCCATATTTAGCTTCCTGACAGCCCAGAAGGCTCGGTGCTCTAATTCCACCGGAAGATGACATGCTTTGCCATAGACCAGTCGGTATGGTGAGGTTCCAATCGGTGTCTTGTAAGCAGTTTTGTACGCCCACAACGCATAATAAAGTTTGCTTGACCAATCATTCCGTTGTGTATTTACCGTTTTCCGGAGAATCTGCTTCACTTCTCTATTTGACACCTCTACTTGCCCACTTTTGGGGGTGGTATGCTGTCGCCACTTTGTGACGCACCCCATACTTGGCTAGTAATTTCTTGAAACTTTCATTGACAAAATGAGCCCCTCCATTGCTGATAATGGCTCGGGGTGTTCTGAACCTGGTGAAGATGTGGTTTTTCACAAACTTCGTTACTACCTTGTTGTCATTCCTGGGACAAGCTATTGCTTCCACCCATTTTGATACATAATCTACGGCCACCAAGATGTAACGATTACCAAAGGACGGCGGGAATGGGCCCATGAAATCAATGCCCCATACATCAAAGGGCTCAACTTCCAGTATATTCTGCAGCGGCATCTCTTGTCTTCTGCCAATTACTCCTGTACGCTGACATCTATCACACATTTTGACATACGCCATAGAGTCTTTGAACAGTGTCGGCCAAAAGAAACCTGACTGTAGAACCTTGTGTGCTGTTCTCTCGCCTCCGTGATGACCCCCATATAATGAAGAATGACAGCCCCTCAACACCTCTGCAATCTGACTCTCTGGGATGCATCTTCTCATTACCTGATCTGGTCCTTGTTTAAAGAAGTATGGTTCATCCCAAACAAAGTGCCGGCAATCATGCCTCAATTTCCTTCTCTGCTGGTCTGTTGCCTCAGGTGGGTAGACTCCGCTCACTAGCAAGTTGACTATGTCTGCGTACTAGGGAACTTCAGCTTCCCCAACTGCCAAGAGTTGCTCATCTGGGAACTCTTCATTTATTTTATCACTTTCCATCACATGCGACCGGCTTTCCAATCGTGATAGGTGATCTGCTACCTGATTCTCGCTCCCCTTTCTGTCTTTGATCTCAAGGTCGAACTCCTGCAACAACAAGATCCATCTGATCAACCTAGGCTTAGCATCCTTCTTGTTGAATAGGTACCGAATCGCTGCATGGTCTGTGTACACCACAACTTTTCGAACCCACCAAATAGGACCTGAATTTGTCAAATGCAAACACCAAGGCTAGCATTTCCTTCTCTGTGACTGTGTAATTGCTTTGGGCCATATTCAGCGTTTTGCTTGCATAATGAATAGAATGAAAGATTCTATTTTTTCTTTGCCCCATTACGGCTCCCACAACCACATCACTGGCATCACACATCAACTCAAATGGTTGTTCCCAGTCCGGAGAAGTAAGGATAGGTGCTTCTATCAATTTCTGCTTCAACTCTTCGAATGCTTTAACACACTCATCATTCAACTCAAACTTCACCTCTTTTTCTAGCAATCTGCATAGTGGTCTAGAAATTTTGGAAAAGTTTTTGATGAATCGTCTGTAGAATCCTGCATGCCCAAGAAAACTGCGCACACCTTTCACTGACATAGGTGGTGGCAACTTTTCAATAACCTCGATCTTAGCACGATCGACTTCCAACACCTTTCGAGACACTTTGTGGCAAAGGACAATACCCTCCTTCACTAAGAAGTGGCATTTCTCCCAGTTTAATACAAGGTTGGATTCCTTACAATGAGCCAACACCCTGTCAAGATTCTGCAAACAAGTAGCAAACGAATTACCGAAAACAGAAAAATCATCCATAAATACCTCAACAAAATCCTCCACCATGTCATGGAAAATAGCCATCATGCATCTCTAGAATGTGGCAGGTGCATTGCATAACCCAAACGGCATTCGCCTGAAAGCATACGTCCCATAAGAACAGGTAAAAGTAGTCTTCTCTTGATCCTCCGAAGCTATGGCTATTTGGTTATAACCAGAGTACCCATCAAGGAAGCAATAATATTCCTGTCCCGCCAACCTATCCAATATTTGATCAATAAACGGGATGGGGTAATGATCTTTCCTTGTGGCTTCATTAAGCTTCCTGTAATCCATGCAAATCCGCCAGCCTGTGATGGTTCGGGTAGGAATCAACTCATTTTTCTCATTGGTGACCACAGTCATCCCCCCTTTCTTTGGAACACACTGAACGGGGCTGACCCATTCACTGTCTGAAATCGGGTAGACCACACCTGCATCAAGCCACTTGATTATTTCTTTCCTCACCACATCCTTCATTGTTGGATTTAGTCTCCGTTGCGGCTGAACAGTTGGTTTGGCTCCTATCTCCATGAATATCCTGTGTGTGCAAAAAGCTAGATTGATACCCTGAATGTCAGACATTTGCCAACCCATTGCTTTCTTCCTCTTTTTGAGGACACCCAATGCTTCCTTCTCCTGTGCCTCCGTCAAGTCTGCTAAGATGATGACTGGTAACGTCTCATCCTCCCCTAAAAAGATATATTTTAAATGGGGAGGCAATTCTTTCAGCTCCTGCTTTGGTGCCTCCTCAACGGATGGTTTCGACAGAGGTTCTAAAGACCTCATCAATGATTGAAATTCCTGTCTCCTAGGATGATTTTGTGCTTCATTCAACATTTGGACCATTCCATACGCCTCTCTATCTCCAAAATGATCGGAGTGCATCACGACTCTTTCCAATGGGTCTTGAGATTCAACAATCTGACGAATTTCTTCATGTTCAACCACATTGATTGCTGAAAGCTCCTCATGTATAGCTGGCAGCTTCATGGCTTTAAACACATCAAATACCTCTATTTTGTCGTGTGCTTGCATTGTTAGCTGCCCCGCAGCTACGTCAATTAGTGATTTTCTGGTTGCCAAGAAAGGACGTCCCAAAATAAATGGGACTTCGCGTCTGGTTCAAAATCCAGCACGACAAAATCTACCGGGAAAATTAGGGAGCCAACTTGCACCAGAACGTCCTCCACAATGCCATTAGGTCTGTCTAGGGATCAATCCGCCAATTGCAAGATTACTGTTGTGGTTCTAGGACTCCCTAGACCCAACTTTCTGAATACCGATGAAGGCATCAAATTTATGCTCGCTCCCAAATCACACAATCCACGAGCTCGGATGCTCTGCCCAATGGTAATCTGGATAGTAAAGCTCCCAGGGTATTTGAGCTTTGTGGGCAGTCTATTTTGAATCCGGGAAGTGCACTCCTCCGTTAGAGCCACCGTAGCATACTCAGTCAACCGACTTTTGTTTGCCACGATGTCCTTTATATACTTATCATATTTTGGCACTCCGTGCAAAACATCAACAAGAGGTAAGTTAATATGTACCTGTTTCAGCACCTCCATGAATTTCTTGAAACACGCCTCCTCCTTGTGTTTCTTTAGTCGTTGAGGGAACGGGGGTAGAGGTCTTTCTGATTCAGCTTCCTTAGTCTTCCCGCTTTCAGTACTTTGCTCCTTCTCAACTTCTGCTGCTCCCGACTGTTGAGGTAGTCTTTCTGGTTCCACCTCTTTCAGCTGCAAACCACTCCTTGTGGTCACTGCATTTACCTGCTTGGGATTGGGATCCGTGTCGCTCGGCAGTCCTCCTATAGGCCTTGTGTTTTGGGCACTAGCAAATTGCCCAAATTGATATTCAAGTGCCTTGGTAGCTAACTGGTTGTTTTTCACTTCGGCTGCCAATTTCACATAGTCTGCCTGCAATTGAGCTTGGTTAGCTATCATGGTCTTGAACATCTCCTCAATGTTGGGTGATGGTGGTAGAGGAGGTGCATTGTTGTTTATGAATTGTGCTTGATAATTCTGCTGCCCTCCTTGGTTCCTTTGCACACCCTGACCCGAACTTTGGCCCTGATGGTTGTTGCTACCCCATGAGAAATTAGGGTGATTCCTCCAATTGGAATTGTAGCTACTACCATACTATTGGTGGTTCCTTTGCGCATTACCCACAAAGTTTACCGAGTGAAAATTGGCTCCACAACACTCAGCTGAGTGCTCACTGCTTCCACACACTTCGCACCACATCTGCTGTACTGCATTAACTGGGGCTTGAGGCTGGTTCAATGTCATGTTGCCGAAGTGGGTGTTAAGTCGATTTTGCAATGCAGCTATCTGTGCAGCGATTGCTGTAAACCCATCCACTTCTAGCACTCCTATTGCTTTCCTTGTCCCGCCTCTTGATGAATCAGCATTCCATTCTGGATTGCCCTGCGAAATACGGTTCAACAAGGTATACAACTCCTCATAAGTTTTCTCCAGCGCTTGTCCTCCAGCTGCCGGGTCTAGCAATATTTTGGTGTGGGGTTCCAAACCCTCTATAAAATTGTGCACCAGCACATCATTGGACTGATGATGATGAGGACAATCCCGCAACATGGATTTGAATCTCTCCCAGGCCTGATATAAATTCTTTCCATCTCTCTGTTTGAAACTTAGAATTTGACTTCTAAGTCTTGCTGTTTTACCGGAGGGAAACAACCGTATCAAGAATTTCCTTGCAAGATCATCCCACGTAGAAATAGAATTCGGTGGCTCAGCTTTCAACCACCTCTTGGCTTCTCCCAATAGTGAGAATGGGAAAAATGTAAGCCAGACATAATCTGATGACACTCCAGCGGGGATGTAAGTGTCACTTATCTCCAAAAAATTTTGGAGATGCTGCTGTGGATCTTCATGAGGGAGACCGGTAAACTGCCCGCTAGTGTGCAGCAATTGCACCATATTCTGTTTAAGTTCAAACCTCCCTCCTGGCTCAGGTTTGCGGATGCTAGATGTGACATTATTAGCACGTGGGATTGCCACCTCGCGAACCGGCCGAGCTGCTACTTCTTCGGGCACTAACACTGCCCGTACTACTGGTGGATTCTATTGTTGCTCCATGATCGTCTGTCTGAGCAACTGCAGCTTTCTTTGTAGAGCTTCTCTCCGTTTACTGTGAAATATCCTTTCTGGCTCTATATACGATTCCACCAGCTCCTTGTCTCTTGCTAGTGTTCAACAGAAATTAAGTCTGCAAAATACAGGCTAAGACCAAGTTGTCAACACTAAGAAAATAAAAATACAGTAAATTAACACTTAAAACAAACTCACCAATTGCCAAGTCCCCGATAACGGCGCCAAAAACTTGTTTGGGTCTGTTATATGCGTATATAACTACACGCAAGTGCACGTGGTCGAACAAGTAGTAAGTGGCTTTAGTAAGCCAAGTATCGATCCCACAAAGACTTGGATGAAGTGCAATCTGCTCAAGTATACTATATTTTACTTCTAAAAATGCAGACAACAGTGTAACCAAGAGTTTGATAGTTTGTTTTATAATTTTTATACTAAAGCTAAAACAATTATCTACTTTGAGTCTGAACTATGAATGAGAGCATGCTGAGGTTAAACGAACATGTAATGAAATTAATTATCATCATAATTTGGTTAATCTTTTCCTCCAGTTGCTAGCCTAGAACTATTGCCAAGAGATTAAAACTCTCGTATCTAACCTCACTTAAAAATCATGAACCATCCACCTACATTTCTGTGATTAAATGCAATTCATGTTCTAGCCATACAAATTCGGTTCCTAAATTGACTAATACGACTTTCAGGTATATTTCTATCCTGAAAGTAAATCAATTCCCAATTTTCCCAAATCAAGTAAAGATCATATCCTATTAATTCACAACTTTCCAATTTCTTGCTCTCTCGAGTGAAACCGGACTTTTTAGATGTACATTAACCTAGGCCACACATTAATGCAGTAAGACAAGAATTAATAGAACAACATGGAAGAAAAGATGAAAAACCAAAGAATCAATTATCACATTTCATCGCAATTGTTCATAACCTCAGCAAGAAGAGGAATTAGCCACTCATTTGTGGATTAAACATCTTTAAATGAGTGTTAATCATACAAGCAATTGAATTAAAGAAGAAAGAAAGAGAGAAAAAACCCTGATATTTTCGTCCCTCAACTGCCTGTAACCTACGTTCTTGCTCCACCCCGTCAGAATATTGAAAAATGAACCTAAGTGTTCTATTTATACTACTGGGAGTTTTTCTCGGAATAACGAGCAATGTGTCATGGAGTGCATCGCAGAGCACTGCCTCCGTGACACGCTACGGACGCGAACCCTTACTGGAACTGGGGGTCCAGGAATTAAAGCTCAACGTGGCACGACGTGCAACGCGGAGCCAAGCCACCGTGCCACGGACCAGACGCGGACCCTCTCTGGAATTTGGGCGAAATTTCCCTATCCAGGCAGAAGGCCTCTGCGATGGCAGCGTGACACGGCTCCATCGCGGAGCCCCTTTAATTCATGATGTCCAATGCCTTGTTCCTTGCTCGCATCCAAGTCCAACCCCAATATCCTCCAACATGCATTTTAGCTTACCGAAATTACATTTTACCTGCAAAACAATTCTAATCATGTTGGTTAGTATAAATTCACATTTTATTACCAATTACATGAGAATGTATACACATTGGTAGATAAACAAGGCTAAAATGGTACTTTTGAGTATCACTTGGGCATATAAATTCGCCCAAGATCATTTTCCCCAACTTGATTCTCTGACGTTCACCCTCCCCCTAGTTACTAGTCATGGTATGACTCGTACCTCAGTTGTACAGGTTGTACTGTGACTCATACTGAGATAATTTTGCCTGTTCTACACAGAATCAACTTTTAATTATCAAGCTAGTCTTAGGAAGTTATGGGGTGTTACACATTATTTGATAAAGCTTATAATTTAAGATATGACCTTATTCTTCCTACTGGAACGTTTTAAGAGGAAGGGTTATTGGAATTTTATTACATGAAAAAATTATGATTTCTTCAAGTCATGTGAAATCTCTTAGCAGCAACACCAACTTATGTAAATTGTGGCAACTTGGGAAAACTTCTATGCATCTTTTACTTGCTTAATTATGAAAATTTTAGATCTTACGGGACAACCTTATTTACTTAATTAATTTTTAGTAGATTTATTGGGTGATTGTCTTCCTCTCAGACAAATTGTTCCTAACAACATTTTAGGTTAATTACGGTAACCAAGATATTTTACTTGACACAATATGTGACAACTCTAATATTCCAATATTTTGGTAAATTTTTATGATATTCTATGTGATTATTCTACTTAAGGGAACTTGTGTATGCTTCATATTTCATTTATATTATATCTCTGATTAATTATGGGATAGATTTATTGTTTAACTTTATACACTAATTATGGTAACCTTATATTGTTATTGTGGCTACTTTCAATCAGGAAAATTATTTGACTAAAAAGGAAAATCTCTTTACTACTTTCCATTTGTATTTATCAGTTATTAGAAAAGGTTCGATTCTGTTTAAGGTAAATTTTCTATAACTGATTTTCTTATCATTTTCTTAAATTGATTAAGTACGTATATGGTTATGGTATGTTCTAATTAGTTTACAATTAATTGATTTTCGCCTTCCTGATTGACGAAAAACTATCTGACTAATTATCTCCTTCCTTTAGCCGTTTAGTACATGACTAACTATAGTTTAGTTTGACGGGATTCTATTAATTAAAAGATTTTGCCTTTGACATGGTTTTGTTAATTAGTATGAATTATCTGATTATGCTAAATAATTATATGATTATATTCTTGTTAATTAAGGAATTTCCTTTGATTGATGTTGTGGAATATCTTCCCCTTCTCTTGATCCCTAATTCTCTAGCTATAAAAACATTCCATTTTCCCACTTCTGAAGGGAATGGAACCTTTCTTATTAAAAAATATTAGAACTTTACTTATTCTTTAAAAATACAATTTGTCTTCTAAGATGTGAAAATTGCTATTCTTTAGCAATATAACATTCAAACAATCCTCTAGCAATAGAATTTTCTCTCCTAGTAGTAATCTAAAGTATAGATATACTTTCAAGAGTATCTTCTAATCTTTCTGAACTAGTTAGTATACTTCCTATTTTATACCCTTATAATAGCATGTTTAAGTCTGTTACATGCATCAATATGGTGATTACGGATCTCTCTGAATTTGTAATATATTGTTCCATGTGTGATGTATTTTATCTTTAAACTATGATCTTTTAAGTCTTGAGTGCACTTATATTCATACATGTTTGCTGTGGTTTGTTTCATTGCTTAATAGGATTTTTTCTGGAGGAATTTGGTATAATATCAGAGAGTCGCTGACACAAGAGAGGGATGAAAACTAGTTAATTTAATGTTATGTATTTTCCATATATTTGGTTTATTTATTTATTTATCTTTTTTGTAATCAATTTGTAATGATTGTAAACAACTGAGAATAGTGAAAAGGGGTTTATCGTTTTTAGGAGGGGGGAGGGCTGGGATTGCATATTTCTTTACCTTCTTTCTTAACTATTAATTAAAACTATGATAAAACTACAATAGAAATCATTCCTATATGATTGATATGAACATAATTATTTTGATAGAAATCATGCCTATAGGAATTGAATTGATGCAAACATATGGTAATTTTAGACATCATGCCTATAAGATCAAATGACTTTTAATGTCAGTATTCTTTATTATGTGACGATTCGCAGAATCTCGTAATTATTCTGATTTAAACTTGTTTATTAAATATCTAATATAGTTTTTCTTTTAAATAGTGAAGAAACTAAGTATAAATCTAATAGGGATATGGCAATGAATGCAATATTTTCTGTTAGCATTAATATGTAAACTTGTTCTATTTTCTTCATAATTAAATAGAAAACATGTTTATAGGATTCTCATTTCTGTTTGTGATCTTTAAGATTGTAAAAATATGTGCTACATGTTTAAATTTGGCATTTTACACTAGAGATCAGGCTTGTAGGATGTATCCACACATATTTAGAAATCATGCCTGGAGGATCATGTAATGACTTATTTAAATCATGCATCCTTTCTAGAGATGTCACATTATATGTTGTATATTTAAATATGATATTTATGCATTAGCAATCATGTCCATAGGATTTACCTGCACAAATTTAGAAATCATGCTCATAGAATCTGAGGCTACATAAAACCTTTATATGTTTTATATTTTCTTTTGTGACATTAATCACTTTAATAGCCTTAAGCAACATCTAGACCCAAAATCCAAATTAGTAGTCCATTGCCTCTTGGACATTAGACTTGGGACGGATAGACAAACATCAATACGTGTAGTTTTTCTTCTTTTAGAGCGCTTTTAGGATTAATAAATAATTAATTAGGTGGGTAGTAGGAAATGATAGTCAGTGCCCGCTGAATAATATGAGCAACATAAATGGATTGTGAAATATTATTTTATTTGCACGGGATGATCCCGTTAGGTTAAAATAACACTCCCCTTATTTTGATGCAGAACTACGTTTGACCTAATTTCCTTTTCTGGGATATGTAGGCGTCTCTTTGAGGCTAGATGTGGTGTGAGTTTACAATAATTTTGTCACTTAAAACTGAAAAAATAGCACAGACTTAGGTATGTTTATACGGATATGAGGTATTTTTACTTTGTTTTTTTGGGAAAATAGGTGTTGGATCGAAAATATGCAAAATTTGAAGAAAAGTGTAGAAAAGAAGCCAAGTACTGATCTCAGTATGATCCATACTTAGATTGTACGAGCTTGTCACGACCCGTACAAGGTCCAGGTTGAGACACTGGACAAAGAGCCTCGAGAGACTCCAAGTTGACCCATGACATAAACATAAATCTAACTAAATCAAATAAAAATGGAAGACTTAACATAATAAACATAGAGAAAGCCTAAGCGTAACATACAATCTGAATATACAACACGAATGTAAAGTTGAACACAATCTATTGTCTGAAAAGCCTCTAGATTTGATGAGTTGATGGGATAAGACCCCAAATAACTCTCTAAATCTAAAATTGAAAATACGTAAACATAACTGAATGAAAGAGGGGCCCTCGACAGATGAAGACTCACCAATAGATACTGGATGCTAACTCCGAAAGCTGGCTAATGACGAGACTGAGCCTAAAGATTAGAGCCTGTATCATAAAACGATACAACATAGAGTATGTGGTCAGTGCGTGGAATATACCAAGTATGCAAGGTAAGTAGAATAGACATTTAAAATACATAAAAGTTCACAAGAGTAGGACGACATGATCGTAACATAAATATTATAATGCAAACATACGTCTCTAAGTTTTCAAAGATTGTAAATCAGTCATAATCATAATCATAAGATAAAAGCTTTATGAAATACGACTTAAGCCAAAGTAGATAATCATAATAATACAAAAATCATGAGGAATTGTGGGAGATTCTTATAACCGATATACCCCATATGAGCACACATGGAGCCCGACCTATAAACTCCTAGTCGGGAGGGCGTTCGTACCTTGACAAGGATAGAACCATGAAAAAGGTGTGATATCACAACAGAGGGCCCATTTGGGCAAAGGGGATAGTAAAATGGAGGTCCCATCATGGCTACATTGGCGTGTAGTTCTTAGACTCAGGGTATGTTGGGACCTCGAGTCTACTCGATGTTAAATATTACTCCCAAAACATATATATTGCTCATAGGATAATATACATGAGATTCATAGGCTAGTTAAAATCATGATAATCATAAGCATTTTTGAAATACGTGAACTAACCGTGAAAGTAAGGCCCGTGAGTCGGCCATAACAATTAATCATAAATCATGAGGTTCATGCATACTTGTAAAACATGTATATACTTGATATACATAAATTCGTGATGAGAATTTGAGAAAAATAATATCACAAGTAAAAAATCATAATGGGTTAAAGAACATCAAAATAAAATTAGAACCATAACTTGATCTATCATGAAACATACATAATTGGGCATAGTTTTGTAGGAATTTAAATCCATAAATTTTTAATTGAAATAGTTGTAAAATCTGCCCATGATTTATAAAACAAGGATTTATACATGAGAGGGATTAACTCATAGATAGATCATAAGAATTTTATAAGAATTAGGATAAAAACTCCCATAGAATCATCAATTGTATTTCATGAATTTGAGAGAGATTGGGCATGAGTGTTATCAAATTCACCCATTCATAACCCTACATACCTGAGAGAATCAGATTCTACAACTCCCTTGATTGCCCAAGGAAGAATTGATGGAAAACATGGAAGGATTAAGCTTGATCACTCTTGAAAGGCTCTATGTTTTCATGCATGAAGGAGGGTGGGTTTGAATGAGCTAAACCCTCTTAAAACACCTCATTCTGAGCTTAAAATGACGTACTAGGGGAATTAAGGCGTGGAGATTACAGTTTTGCCCTTACTGAATTCGTAGAAATTTAGCGACTGCTCGATCCACCCACATAATGGGTCATCTTTCGCTCCCATGACCCGTTACCTCGCTCGTTGTCTCGCCCCTGATTCATGCCTCAGATCTCCTACAACGACCGGAAAGGAAGAGTCGTACCAACCTCCAACTACTCATGGTTATTAGCGGTCTTTACCACTGTCACTATCCTAGAAATCCTCCCAACGGACACATATGACGACTCGTTGTTAACAATAATGAGTCGTTCCAAGACCCATCACTTCCTCCCTGATCATGAACAACCTCACCGCGACTCCAATAAAATGACTCGTTACAACCACCAACAGGTCGTTTTGAGACCCGTTATTCCCTAGTCCAGATTTGCAACCTTTCACCACGGGCACTTCTAATGGCCCATACTTTCTTCTAACGACTCGTACCACAGGTCGTCTAAGGGGAAATTCCAAATTTTTCTGCTGATTTTCCTTTCCACCACCTGGGTCTAGTCTTAGGCACTTCCAGGGTATTACAATATCTCTCTCTTGGGAACATTCATCCTCGAATGTGGGAAAACAGAAAAGCAGAGAAATGTAACAATCATACTCAAACACTGTACATACATGTTGAAAACTAACGGAGTGACTAACTCCGAATTGGACTACATGTTTGAACAGAATTCATGAATCATACATGCATACTTTGACATGAAAGAAACTGGGGAACATGACCTGAACATGAAATTGAATAGAGTATTAAGGCAAAGACTGATAGCTCAAGCTGAAACTGAGCCGGAAGGGAATAGATGTGGGTATTTAGCCAACATATCTGCTTCGGCTTCCCTCATAGCTCCCTCAACATGCTGATTCCTCCATAAAACCTTGACTAAAGATACTTCATCGTTCCTATGCTTCAGAACCTAATGATCCAATATCTCCACCGGAATATCCTCATAGCTAAGACTGTCTTTCACACCCACACTCTCCACCAGAACAACTAGAGCTGGATCACCCAAACAATTCTTTAAGAGTGATACATGGAAAACTGGATGAATTCAAGCTAATTCTGAGGCCAACTCCAACTCATCTTCTACCTTGCCAACCTGTTTCACAATCCGGTATGGGCCAACATAACACTTACTGGGTTTTCCTTTCTTTTTGAATCTCATCACTCCCTTGGGAGACACCTTCAGAAACACACAATCATCAAGTTTAAACGCAAGTTCCCTCCTTGTCATATTGGCATAGGAACTTTGTCGACTTTGACGTATTTTCAACCTATCTCATATAAGCTGAACTTTCTCCATGGCCTCACGGACTAAATCTGGTCCTATCATCATTGCTTCACCATCTTCAAACAAACCAATAGGCGATCTACACCTCCGCCCATGGAGAGCCTCAAGCGGAGCCATCTGAATGTCGAAATGATAGATGTTATTGTATGAAAACTCAATAAGAGGCAAATGGTTATCCGAACTACCCTTGAAGTCAATCACACATGTTCTCAACATTCCCTTGAGAGTCTGAATATCATCTCCGCTTGACCATCCATTTGTGGGTGAAATGGTGTACTATGTTTGACCTGAGTACCAAGTCCCTTTTGAAACGACCTCCATAACTGAGTTGTATAGTTTGGCATAATCCTCCGTTGAATCAGTGGTTTTGATCGGTAGAAAATGAGCAGCCTTGGTCAACCTGTTTACAATAACCCAAATGGAGTCATACTGGCATCGAGTGCGAGGCAACCCTCTAATAAAGTCTATATTGATTTCTTCCCAATTCCAAGCAGGAATACTGATATCCTAAAGCACACCTCCCGGTCTCTGATGCTCAACTTTCACTTGCTAAGAGTTTGGGCACTTAGCTATAGACTCCGCAATGTCTTTCTTCATTCCATTCGACCAATAGACTTCCCGTAGGTCACGGTACAGCATGGTGGAACTTGGATGTATTGAATATCTGGAACCGTGAGCCTCATGCAACATTTGAGTTCTCAAATCATCAATGACCAGGACGATCCTAATATCGAAGCACACCATCTCTCCCTTTGGAGAAGACCTCAACCTTCTGATTCTGAATGGATTCCTTTAACTTTACCAAAATGGGGTCCTCGTCTTGTCTAGCTTTCACATCAGTCACCAAGGATGACTCTGACCCGTGTTAAACTATAACACCTCTATCGGTCGAGTCAACAAACGAACTTCCAACATTGCAAGCCGATGCACATCCTTTACAAGTTCCTTCCTCCCCTCATCCACATAGGACACACTCTCCATAGAGTGTCTACTAAGTGTGTCTGCTACTACATTGGCCTTTCTCGGATGGTAAAGGACACTCATGTCATAGTCCTTGAGTAACTCCAACCACCTCCTTTGGCATAGATTTAGATCCTTCTGTGTAAACACATATTGTAGGATCTTGTGGTCCGTAAACACATCTACATGGAACCTGTACAAATAGTGTCTCCATATCTTCAAGGCAAATACCACTGCTGCCAATTCAAGATCATGGCTCAGGTAATTCTTCTCATGAATTTTCAGTTGTCTAGAAGTGTATGCTATCACTTTACCATGCTGCATCCACAAACCCATCAATATCCTCTGGTAGGGTTAACACCGATGCCGAGGTAAGTCAAGTCTTTAACTCCTGGAAGCTCCGCTCATAAGCATCTGACCATTGAAACTTCTTTTTCTCTTGAGTCAATTTGGTCGATGGTGCAACAATGGATTAAAAACCCTCAACATATCTCCAATAGTACCCAGCTAAACCCAAGAAACTCCTGATGTCTGAAGGATTCACCGGTCTACGCCAATTCCTCACCACCTCTATTTTCTGAGGGTCCACCTTTATTACCTCACTTGAAACAACATGGCCCAATAATGTCACTAAGCTCAACCAAAATTCGCACTTGATGAATTTAGCATATAGTTGACGATCCATGAGAGTCTGTAGCACCACCCTCAAATGAGCGGCATGCTCCTCCTCGCTCCGAGAGTATATCAGGATGTCATCAATAAACATGGTCACGAACATATCCAAGTATGGATTGAACACCCTGTTTATCAAATCCATAAAAGCTGCAAGAGCATTCGTTAGTCCAAAAGACATAACTACAAACTCATAATGACCATACCGCGTCTTGAAGGCTGTCTTTAGGATGTCACTCTTCCGATCCCTGTGCTGATGTTATACAAACCTGAGATCTATCTTCGAAAAGCATTTTGCACCTTGAAACTAGTCAAACAAATCATCAATCCTGGGAAGAGGATACCTGTTCTTGATGGTGACATTGTTCAATTGTCGATAATTAATACACATCCAAAGAGAACCATCTTTCTTTTGGACAAAGAGAACTACTGCACCCCATGGGGATTTGCTCGATCTGATGAACCCCTTATCTAAAAGGTCTTGCAATTGCTCCTTTAATTCCCCTTACTTGGCTGGAGCCATTATGTAAGAAGGAATAGATATAGGTTGTGTATCCAGAAGAAGGTCAATACCAAAATCAATCTCCCGCTCGGGAGGGATTCCCGGTAGATCATCTGGGAAGATTTCGGGGTACTCACATATTAGTGGGACACTGGATAGTCAGGGTATCGGACGTAGCATCCTTAACCCTAACCAAATGGTACACGCAACCCTTGGAGATCATCTTCCTGGCCTTGAGGTATGAAATGAAATGACCTACAGGCATAGCTGAACTACCCTTCCTTTCTAAGGCTGGCTCACCCGGAAATCAAAATTCTACTGCACAGGTTCTACAATTAATTGAGACATAACATGAAAATAGCCGATCCATGTTGAGGATAACATCAAAATTGGTCATGGCTAACTCTACTAAATCTGCTAAGGTGACTTTCTGAAGGACTATAATCGCGCAGCTTCTATACACCCGCCTAGCTACAACTAAATCACCCACTAGAGTAGAGACTGAGAAGGATTTTGACAAGATTTCGGGATTAATGCCGAAACTACTAGCCACATAAGGTATCAGAAAATACAAGGTAGCCCCTTCATCTAACAATGCATATACATCAAGGTGGGAAACTCGTAACATACCAGTGACTACATCTGGGGAGACCTCTTGCTCCTAGCGGGATGATAGGGCATAAAATTAGTTTTGGCGTTGTCCTCCACCTGTGTTAGTAGAAGCCCCTGTTGAGCGAGGCGTGCTTGTGGAGTTGCTAAGCTAGAGGCTGGAGTGTGAGTTACACCATCGCCTGTTCTGGATGAAGAGAAATCTCTGAGCCTATGTCTGGGTTTGCCACACCTGAAACAAGCACCTGACCCAACTAAACATATCACTGGGTGGTTCTTGCCATTGTTCACACAGGCTGGGAAAGTGTAATCTCCTAAAACGCTCCCCCAGCTCCTCGAGCCTGACACTCTAACCCTCTGATCAAGCATGGGTTGGGGCGAACACTAGCTGATGATGGTGCTAGGGCTAAAGACCTCTAGTAGGACTGTTGACGATGCCCACTAGTCCTTAGCTGGGAGAATCTGATGCTATCAATCCTGGCCCTCTTGGTCTCCCTCTCCCGCTCACTCATTTATACTACCTCCATCTGTTGGGCATACAGGACAATCCGAGCAAAGTCAATATCTTGGAGAAGCATCGCAGTCTGGCAATCCCTGACCAAGAAGTTTTCTATTCCTTGTACGAACCTTCACACACGGGCTCTCTGATTCACCACTACTCAGGTGCATACCTGTATAGATGTGTGAACTCCAAGGAATTGTCACGACCCTCCTTGGGAGGCATGACTGGCACCTGGTGCCCTACTAAGACCTGGACTGTTACACTACTGAGCCTAAGCACTGCTGGTGCCAGGCTGGCTCTAACTCTTGATTCATGGAACCAATGGGCTATATAAAGGCTGTAAATACACCCTTCGGCCGACAAGGCCTATAGCTTCCTGTAAGAAAACAACATCTGACTAGAACCACAGTAGTATAAAGGAACCTATGCAGGCCGACAAGGCCAAAATGCTGACTAGTTTCACTAGAACGCTGAATCGAATGCTAAACTACTCTATGACCAGCAAGGTCACCAACTATTAACTGCATAAGGCCCCACACGTCCATCATAAACAAATTAAAACATAGACACGGCCTTACACAACTGGTACAACTAACCACAGGGAATATACAATCTGCAAGCCTCTAAGAATGATAATAAGATGGTCGGGACAGGGCCCCAGCCTACTCGTACAGTACAACAAAAGAAAAGAAATAAACCTCTATCTGCCAAGCTCCGAATTACAGGAGCTGATGACTGTGTGTGCTGGCTGGAATTATGAGGGATCGGCTCCTCGTCTATGAGTACCTGCAGGAAAGTAATGCAGCGCCCCTAAACGGGCGTTAGTACCACTGGTACCGAGTATGCAAAGCAATAACTAAACATAACTGAAAATAGACAGTAGTACTGATAGTTACTAAATAATAGAAGATGGCTAAGACTGTCTGGGTTGGCAGAATCTAAATTAAGCTTAACTGTACTGGAGAGAAGGTGAGAATCATACCTGTCAATGCGGCGTCCTGCGATCTATAAATTTAATAAATAACAGATATAGCATACAAGAACCTATACCATCCCCCATAAGCCTGAAGGTACCAATCAACATGCAATCTATATACCCCTACCCGGGTCACCATCAAAAAATAACAATTCACTCTACTCATCTAGTAACTATGAGCATCCCTACTCGGGTATGCAACTTGGGCTCTCTAGGCCCTTGACTATAGTTGTATCTGAGTCCGGAGGACTCTTGTAAACTGTAATTTGAGATTGTGATTTGTAATCTGTAATCTGTGCCCTGGGCGCAAGCTCTCGACAGGGGTATGCTATAATGCTGATCAGCCTACTATGGGGAATGTTGCATCCCATATTCGTCCCCTGGCGGACGGCATGCCACTCCTTGTTGTGACGTATCCTCACCCTCTGGCGGGTGAGTCGATACAGCTATTAACCCTAGGGGGCGCAAGGAAGCTCTAAGGGTGCCCACATAAAACAATCAGGTCTCTACAAGCAACAACAATCACATATAACATGTATAATAAATTTGATAATACTGTCCATGATCTGATATTCTATTCTGAATCTCTTGCTAAATTAAACTGAATTTGATCCTGGGTTATACTAAGTTTGGAATGATATCTCGCTGTCTGATACTAATTTATTGACTTTTATTCTGCATATGGTATAATAACTCAGACATGCTTGCTGAATTCACACATGGCATAATACTTGGCTTCTGAAACTTTCTTCTGGAATTTACTCTATTTGATTATGCTAGAATTACTAACTTGCCGAAGAAACTAGCTTTACATACCTCAGTTACTGACTTCTTGGATAACTGGGTAGCTCAGCCAATATCCAGCTATTTCTTCCAACTGCGTTCATATTTATAGAAATTAGAACTAAATTCATCAATATTATGAAAGAAAACACTACTTTGAATATCTATATAGCCCAAACATTGACTTATTGAAAAACAACTGAAAACTCGCTATTTCTCAGAAGTCCAGAAGGGAGAAATACTCACTTTAGGGATAGGAGTATATGACACTAATTTGGAGCAATTCCACTTACCTTAGCTCATTGAGACGGCGATTGGCCGGCCAAATTTCACGAAACTAACTCCGTAGGAATGCTCCCTGCAACTCAATACCTCGCTACCTGAGGTTATTTCGAGTTTGTACCGCGTTTGACGGCATAATCGAACGAATATTTATAGGAACCCTTTGTCTCTCTCCCTCTCTGGTCGTTTAAACATAGATAAATGACTTAAGGTTGAAGGTGAGGCCCTTTATATACTTGCAAAAAAATACATGGCAACGTGGCACGCTGGCCAATGCGCCGTTTTGGCTTTGTACCACGTTGGCTAACGCGGAGGCCCCAGCTCCGGCCACTATGCCCCTTTAGGCAGTGACGTTCGGCCTCCTCTTGCGAAATTCCAACTTGGCACTCGTTCGGCCTTTTTCCGGGCCCTTATCTCACACGTATGGCATTGTAAAACTCTCAACCAACATGTGAATAGGTCGACTAAATGCTAGAAACTTACGGGGTGTAACATCCTCCCCTCTTAAGAACATTCGTCCTCGAATGTAAACTTTTGCTCGCAGGAATCTCAACTTACTCGACTTTTTCTTAAAAAAAATTTTGGCAAAGTTTCCCCTGGAACATGGACTATATCAAAATTCTTGAAATGCAGAAAAGCCTAATACAGGTACTCCGCACAATACTATAGCATTCATCAGGCAGTTGCCTAGAGTCAACTATCTCATTTATACACATAATATAAGGCAATTCATAAAACAACAATACTAACGTACCTCTGGCTGATTAAGTTTGAAATAATTGAGGATATCTAACTTTCATATCTTCCCCTGCTTCCCAAGTCATTTCCTTTCGGTTCCTATTACGCCATAACACCTTGAGATAGGCAACATCTTTAGTTCTCAACCTACGAATCTGTTTGTCCAGTATGGCTATTGGAACCTCTTCATAAGCCAGCTCCTCCGTGACCTGGACATATTGAACTGGAACAACTATGGAAGGGTCTCTTATATACTTCCTCAGCATGGACACGTGGAAAACTGGATGAACATACTCTAATTCTGGAGGTAATTGCAACTCGTATGCCACTTGGCCTATTCTTCGGCGAATCTGATAAGGCCCAACAAATCTCGGGCTGAGCTTGCCTTTCTTTCCGAATCTCATCACCCCTTTCATTGAAGAGACTTTCAAGAATACCCGGTCATTCACATTAATTCCAAGTTTCTTGCTGCACATCAGCATACGATTTCTGGCGGCTCTGAGCAGTCAGTAGGCATTTTCTGATAAGCTTTACCTTTTCCTCTGACTGATAAATAATATCCATCCCAATCAGCGCTGACTCTCCTACTTGAAACCACCCAACTGGCGATATGCATTTTCGCCCATACAATGCCTCATAAGGCGCCATCTGGATAGCTGAATGGTAACTGTTATTATAGGGAAACTCAATAAATGGTAAGTGCTCGTCCTAGCTACCTCTAAAGTCTAACACACACGCTCACAGCATATCCTCGAGCGTCTGAATAGTGCGTTTTGCCTGCCCATCAGTCTGAGGGTGAAAAGCTGTGCTCAAGTTAATCTGTGTCCCCAGGCCTCTCTGAAATGATTGCCAAAATTTAGCTGTGAATTGCGCCCCTCTGTCAGAGATAATGGACACAGGAACACCGTGCAGTCTAACTATTTCTCTGATATACAACTCAGCATAATCTTCGGCAGAGAGAGTAGCCCTTACTGGTAGAAAATGGGCTGATTTTGTCAGTCTGTCAACAATTACCCAAATCGAGTCATTTTTATGCTTGGTGCGGGGTAATCCTGCTACAAAATCCATATTTATTGCTTCCCACTTCCAAAGAGGCACTTCTATATCTTTAGTCAGCCCGTCTGGTTTCTGCTGTTCAGCTTTTACTTGTTGGCAGTTAGAACACTGGGCTACGAATTAGGCTATTTCCCTCTTCATACCTGGCCACCAGTAGATTCCTTTGATATCGTGGTACATTTTCGTCTCTCCTGGATGGATAGAATAGCGGGCGTAATGTACCTCACCCATAATCTGCTGGCGAAGCCCCGTAACATCTGGAACACAAAGGCGACCCTTACATCGCAACACTTCATCCTCAGTTACCTGAAAATCCGGCGCTTTTCCTTGTTGAACTCTGTCTTTAAGCTGAACCAGGTCAGGATCTTCATATTGTCGTTCCTTTACCTCCACAACTAATGATGACACTGCGGTGTTCTGCATTACAGCTCTATTGTCCTCTATTTCTGCTACACGAACGGCTAAACTAGCTAACTGGTGTATTTCTCGGGCCAATTCCCGCTGCTCGGGCTGCAAGTACACCAAACTCCCCATAGACTTACGACTAAGGGAATCTTCTACTACGTTGGCTCTTCCTGGGTGATACGGAATATTTACATCATAATCTTTCAACAACTCTAACCAGCGACACTGCCGCAAATTCAACTCTCTCTGGGTGAAGATATACTATAGGCTTTTATGATCATTGAAAATATCCACATGGATGCCATACAAGTAATGTCTCCGTATCTTTAGGGCATGGATCACTGCAGCTTGTTCCAGGTCATGGGTAGGATAATTCCTTTCGTGTTTCCTCAACTGTCTGGAAGCATAAGCAATTACTTTACCATGCTGCATCAACACACATCCTAACCCAATACCCAAAGCGTCACAATAAACTGCATAACCCTCTGTACCTTCTGGCAATGCTAACACTGGGGTGGAGGTCAACCTGTTTTTCAATCCCTGGAAACTCTACTCACATGCCTCCGTCCACTGAAACTTTACTGCTTTTTGCATCAACTTAGTCAGAGGTGCCGCTATGGTGGAAATCCCTCAACAAATCTTCTATAGTACCCTACTAATCCCAGAAAACTGCATACTTTGGTCAGAGTGGTAGGTCTGGGCCATGTTTTTAATGCTTCTATTTTCTGTATGTCTACTTGTATACAAGCTTCCGATACGATATGCCCCAAGAAGGCTACTGAGTTCAGCCAAAATTCACATTTAGAGAACTTGGCATACAATTGACGGTCCCTGAAAATCTGGAGCACTATCCGCAAATGATCCTGGTGGTGCGCCTTTGAGCAAGAATACACCAGAATATCGTCAATAAACACTATCACGAACAGGTCCAGGTATGGTCTGAATATGCTGTTCATCAGGTCCATGAATGCTGCCGGAGCATTTGTCAGCACAAAGGACATGACTAGGAATTCAAAATGGTCATATCTGGTCCTGAAGACAGTCTTCGGAATGTCCCTTTCACGAACTCGAACCTGATGATATCCGGATAGTAAGTCAATCTTGGAGAAATATCTGGCCCCCTGTAACTGATCAAACAAATCATCTATTCTGGGAAGCGGATACTTATTCTTGACTGTAACCTTGTTCAACTACCGGTAGTCTATACACATGCGGAGGGAGCCATCCTTCTATCTCACAAACAGAACCGGCGCACCCCAAGGTAAGTACTCGGCCTGATAAAGCGCCTATCTAACAGATCCTTCAGCTGCTCTTTTAGTTCTCTATGTTCAGCAGGAGCCATACGATACAGAGGGATTGATATTGGTTGAGTTCCTAGTAGCAAATCAATTGCAAGATCTATTTCTCTTTCTGGGGGAATACCAGGTAGCTCATCTGGGAATACGTCGGGGAATTCATTAACCACTGGAACAGACTAGAGAGTCGGGGTCTCTACCCGCACATCCTGGACTCTAACTATGTGGCAAATGCATCCTTAGCTATCAACTTCCTTGCCTAAAGGTAGGAAATAAACCTACCTTTTGGCGTAGCTGTACTGCCCTTCCACTCTCGTACTGCCTCCCCTGGAAAGTTGAATCGGACTGTCTTGGTCCAACATTCTTATTGGCATAGCACGACACTAACAAATCCATACCCATAATGGCATAGAAATCAATCATCTCTAATTCTACCAGATCTACTATGGTCTGACGATCAGCAACCTCTACTGTACACCCTCGATAAAGCCTTCTAGCTATGGTTGAGTCACCGACGGGTGTATATACTGAAAAGGGTTGCTGAAGCAACTCTGATACAACACTGAACTTTCGAGCAACAAGTGGGGTAACATAGGACAAGATAGATCCTGCATCAATAAATACATAAGCAGGGTGAGAGAAATAAGTCATCATACCTGTTAGCACATCTGGAGACGACTCTGAGTCGTGCCTCCCTGGTAATGCATAGGTACGGCTTGAGCCCGTACCTAAATTAGAGGCCCCTGATCTGCCTCGGCCTCTGCCTACTGGGACTGAGGGCCTACGCCCTACCGAGGCTGCTAGAGCTCGTGGCCCCACTGACGCCATGTCTCGGTTACCCTGACCTTTGGCTGGACAATCTCTCATCACATGACCCTCCTGCCCGCATATATACCACCTTGTGGAGCCATATCTGCAAGCTCTATTGTGGGGTCGGCTGCAAATAGGGTAAGGTGGGGGTGTATACCTACTCTGCTCTACTCTGATTAGTTTGACTGCATAGGACGTAGCTTGGCGATATAACTTTTAGTTTGAAGCATATATTGTCATTAAAGCTCGCCAAGAGACCGTTGGCGTACCTTGATGCCTCCAAGGCCAGAATTTGGATAGGATAGTCTTGTCTTTGAGTAAGTGGCACCAAGGTTGCCTAATAAACTGAGCGATAACCCCCCATATGATTGACTACTGTCACTGACTGTTAGTTTCTGCCGAATCAATACTTGTTCTACAGGTCACTCAAGACACCATCCCAGTTTATATAAGTCTGATAGATCAGTGGATACCCTAAGGAGGGAACCTAATTAGTAGTTAGATGTGAGGCTAACACCCCAATCTACTCTTATAGATATCCATGTACAAGTTGCTGTGAGTGGCTAGGTCCAGATAAACCTGCCTACAAGGCTATGAATCACCCAAAGAAGCCATATGAAATCTGAACAGACTAAGTTAAAGTCTAAAGGGACTAGAATCATAGTATCACACTGTTACTTCCAGGCTAGGAGTCATCATAAGATGCCTGTGGAGAGTTAGGGCTGACTGCTTAGGAGCATATCCTATTAGTAGCAGCCCCACATTTTTTCTAAGCGGAGGAACTAAATATTTGGTCACCTGTGACCTTACAGTTCGCTTATGAGTTATCCGTGGCCCAACATGATCTTGAGACTATCACTTAGGTCACCTAGACCTTGTCCTTTTCCATCTAGGTCGTTAGAGGCTATAATCACTGCTAGGATCTCTAGTCTAGTGCAGGCATACCGGGTGTTCCTATTGATAGATATATAGACTATTTTGGGGGCAAGTAGCAGCTGCATTAATATTGAGAGGCCAGACACACCTTTTGAATAGCTAGATTTTTAGATTGTAACATAGTGACCCTAGTTGTGGTAGATCGAATTTAATACCACCTCTCGCCATGAACATTTAAGAGGTTTCTAGATGTACGAACTGCTTTCAGAGCTATAAAGTCCTTACAGAGCTACGATGCGACTAATTCTTACGGAGATATAGATTGCTTATAGGGCTATGTTTTGTATTGCTTATAGAGCTACTGAATTGCCTACGGGGCCATATACTATCTGTAAGGACTAGAGTAGAGCCTACGAGGCCATATTGAAGCCTACTCACTTATGGACTTCTTCTACGCTATAGCGGCATTACAGACCCTTCGTAGAGCCTTTTGTGCTTGGGGTACAGTTACAGGAGAAAAAGGCCTGAATTCAGTTGCAGGAGCCCAGAAGGCTCAAATACAGTTCCAGGAGCTCAGATGGCTCAAATACAGTTCCAGGAGCTCAGATGGCTCAGATATAATTATAGGAGCCCAAATAGCTCAAATACAGTTACTTACAGGAATTTAAGGGTACCAATAGGGGTATATAGACTAATTGGTGCTAGTTGGGGCTTATGGGGGCTGAGGTAGGTTATCTCTATGAAGATTGTACCTTCCAGGCTTATGGGAGCCAGGTTAGATTCTTGTTTGTATACTAGTTTCTAGCTATAACTTATGAATGTATAGTCCTGCAGTTTCAGCTCTTACTTGTGTAGTGATTTACTAGATGCATGTTACGGTATGAAAGCATGCAGGTTAAATTCTTCCCTTCTTTCTGATTAATTTTAGTTCTTTATCAGCTTCTATTCAGCTTTTATTATTGCCTTACATATTTGGTACATGTTGTAGTGACGCCTATGCATGGGGAACTGCATACTTGCCAGAAGGTTTAGACAGATTGGTTTCAGAACCTTCTAGTAGCTTTTCCTAGTCAGTTGAGTGGTTAGCTCTTCTAACGGAGTTTCCAGGTAGTAGAGGTTATTTGTCTCTTATTGTATAGTATTTGGGTAGGCTGGGGCCCTTTCCTGACCAATATTTTTAATCTTAGAGGCTTGCAGACTATAGTCTTCAGTTAGTTGTTCGTGTAGGCCGTGTGGGGCCTATATTTGTTGTGCTTTGTATGTTAGCCATGTGGGTCCTAGTTTGGCTTTCAGTTAGAATCCTCATTGGCTGTAGTTGTTATATGACTGCCTATTTTACTTTCTATTAAGACAAAACAACATGATGGTCTTGTCGGTCCGTATAGGATCCCTCTATTATTATGTTGATGGGTTATCTATTTTCTTTTACAAGTTTGTTATGTGGCCTTGTCGGCCCGAAGCTGTGTTTATAGACGAGATATAGCAGTTTGCTTTCTTGATTTTGAGTCGCTGGTAGGCACCAGAGGTGTATATGCCCAGCCAAGTCAGCCCTGATCCCAGTGTGGTATTAGGTAGTAGTCATGCCTCCCAAGATGGGCATGCTATGATATTTTCACCACAAATTCTTCATTATTGACAAGTGAACCTACTATAGCGAGTTCATCAAAGAGCGAGGGAATTTGTCGCATATATTCAATAACGGATTTTTTTTCCTTGGTGACCTGAGTGAGATGGTGATAAAGGCTAAAGATGCGTTTTCACGATTTGCTCGAAAAGGAGGTATGAAATTGATCCTATGCATCTTTTGAGTTGGTAGTAGAAGCTATAGTGGATGCAATAGTGGCATCAATAGAACCATGAGAGCATTTTGAATTAGTTTGTATTGGAGAAACCAATCCTTGTACAATGGGTTGGCAGTCGTAAGTCCATCAATGGAGATTGTTTTGGGGGAGGGGACAAGTTGATGCCATCAAGATGGCCATAGAGGTCATGGCCATGAAAGAGCATGGTAATTTGGGCCTTCTAGATGGTAAAGTTATGGCTGTCACGCAGTTTAGTAGGCAGTTGTGATTATGGGCTGATTGAACAAAGTGTTTGGTGATAGGGGCGACGTCCACATTAACAACTGGGGTTGAATTAACCATTGGTGCAGAGACAAAAAATGGATTTGGGACGTCGTACTCTTTAGAGAAGTAGAAAGAAATAGAATAATGTCCCAGAAGTTCCTATGGTTAGACCTGAGGGTTGAATCGGAGATGTAATACCCCAAAACTTTCCTAGTTCAAACTCAGACATAGCACGTAAAATTAGAAAGAACCAGAAAAAAATTTTCTCAGAACGACCCAAACAACGAGTCGTTGTCAAATGTAATGACCTATTGTCTGAGTGGTCGTCAGCCCTGCAGGAAATCCTTTTTGAACCAACGGGCCCAGTAATGGGTCGTGGAAGATACCAATGACCCGTCCTGTTGAGCCATTGGAAGAAGTTCGAGAAGGCAAGAAATCCATCGCAATGGAAATGGGTTCCAACAAAGACCCATTATTCCTCACAATAAGTCGTCATTGCATCCGTGAGCCAATTCCAGAAAATCCCAATGGCCAGGACTATCATGCCTCACCTTTGGAGGCATGACTGACACCTGGTGCAATACTGGGATCTAAACTGACCTAATTGGGCTTATGCACTTTTGGTGCATGCCTACTCTACAAATAAAGAAAACAATGAGCTATATCTCGGCTGTAAACACAACCTCAAGTCGACGAGGCCGTATAGCCACCTGAAAAAAGGAAACAACTAACTAACAACAGGTAGTAAAAGGGGATCATATGCAGGCCGACAAGACCACCATGTTGTCTAGTTATATCATAATGAAAATAGAAAACCAGAACTATACTATAGTCAACAAGGCTGCTAACTAATAGCTAAACTAGGCCCCATACGGAAATCATGCGAAAGAAACATACATAGGCCCTACACGGCCAACAAACAAATTAACACTGAAAACTATAGCTTGCAAACCTCTAAGGGTGGAATAATGGTCGGGACAGGGCCCCAACCTACCCATAAACTGTACAACAAAAGAACAAACCTTCTAACTAACAACCCCGGAGTAAAGGAGCTGATTAGACTGCTAACTCGGCTGATGACTAGGGAGGTCCAAAACTGCGTCTATCCGCACCTGTAGGCAAGTAATACAGTACTCCAAAGATGGGCATAAGTACAATATGTACCGAATATGTAAGACAGTAAATGAATGACTGAATTATACTGATAATGAAACTGAAAACAATTCAATAGTAGGGATGGAGATACAACCTGAATAGCCTTACAACCTGCTATATAGTAACAATAAGTATTGTAAACAAGAACCTTACCTGGCCCCCACAAGCCCAGAAGGTACAAACAACACAAAATAACCCACTCGAGGCCCGTATAAGCCCTGGAGAGCTCACTTTAATCCATATACCCCTAATTAGGTCAAAATGAGTCAATAGGTAACTATAGCCAACCTACCAGTCCCCTGGGTCTGCGACTAAGCCCGCTCGGCTCCTGTAGCTGTGTTTGAGTCTGGTGGAATCTTGCAACTGCACCCTGGGCACTAGGCTCGACGAGGGTCAGTGATGCCGACACAACACACATATAAAAGTCCAGCCATGGAATGGACTGTAATATGTCCCTTGGGCCTCAACATAGTCCCTTTGGACAACATAAAGCTCCTTTGAGCGATCCATGGTAATACCTCAGAAGTGCCTAAGACTAGACCTGGGAAATTAAAAATGGAAGTTACAGAAATCTAGAAAATCATCATAGAACGAGTCATGTAACGGATCGTTGGTGGAAGGCGTTCTTGGTGAGGTACAGTAGGGTCAAAGTTGGGAGTAACGGGTTAAGGAATGACCCGTGGTTTGATGTCATGAGTCATTATTATAGGTCGTGGTGACATTGGTCCTTAGTCTAGGAGGAAGAAACGGGTCGTAGGACAACTCTTCGTGAGTAACAACGGATCGTGGTCAGTAACCATGGGAAGGAGTAGGAAAATCTCTAGTCGAGGTGATGGATGGAAACCACGACTTATTGGAATGAGGCACGAGTCATGGTGTGGCTTGTGGGAAGGCGTAGGTATAGGTCGTCAGGGGGAAGTAATAGGAGATCCAATGGACCATCATTTGACGTAATGACTCATCCTATCGAGTCGTGCTGTTAGAATCTGAGAAGTTAAGATTTGGCAGTGGATGTAACAGATGGGTATCATGATTCGTGGTATCCTGGTGCGACCTGTAGGATCGCTCGTCGTCACTGACAGTGCAGAATTTTCAGGAATTTCATTAAGGGTATTTTCATCATTTTTAAGTGCTAGGGTCCTAAACTACGTCGTTTAAGGCTCAAAATGCAGTGTTTTATGAGGGGAAAATCTATCCTAGGATCATTCACATCCAGATTGAAGGGGTTTAGGAGGTGATCAAGTTAGAATTCTTCAAGCTTTCCTTCAATTTTTCATTAGGCTATAAAGGAGTGGTAAAATCAGATCATCCATAGGTATGTAGGGTTAAGAATGGGTGAATCCGTTCGCACACATGCCCAATCTCTCTTTAAATCATGGAAATTCCTATGTTGATTCTACGGGGTTTTAACCAGTTAATTAGTGAGTCCTCATCTCTTGAGGACCAGTTGATATTAGTTATACTTTATGTTCAGTTTTCCAGACTTGTTGAGTTAGTTGGGGGTGTTTTCCCATCAACCCATTTGATATGTTAATGGCTTTCAGACTATGTGAAGTATTCAGCTGTCATGTATGAAGTGTGTTATGGTTCCCATGTTATGTCATGATTATGCTTCTGCTACATTATTATGTTGAGTATTCCTCTTTATTTTATTGAGTTAGATGTATTTTCATGCCATGGGTAGACTTGGAGTCTCCTGAGGCTCCTTATCCCATTTTGTGATCGACGCTACATTCGGGTCGCGACATCCATATAGCCCCGTAGGCAATGACATAGCTAGTGACCCTGCGGTTGGACAAGAGAAGGCTATATAGGGAAGGGTCGGTCCCAATCTAAACAGAAAATGCTAATATCGAACTAATAGTAGAAGCTAACCACAATATTCATATTTTTGGCTTCCTTACGAGGATTTAGATCGTATTACTATACGATAGGAATAACTTGTTGAAAGAACTTGCCTTAACATACCTCGAATGCTGATTTCCAATTAATTGGTGAGTTCCAACTTGCAACTGGCGGTTCTAACTAACTATAGCCCTTATACTGAGAGAATAGAGCTAATTTAAACACTAAATTCGGCAAATAACAATAACTTTTGATAATCATATCAACTATAATTCAACATCGAATAACTAGGCTGAAAACCTACAATTTCCTGAGAGTTTAGAAGGGAGAAACGCTTACCTAATGCCTGTGGCTATTTAGGATTCAATTTGGAGTAATTCTGACAACTTTTACTCGGCAGAGTTCCAGTATGCCGAGCGAATTTTTGAGAAATAACTCCGTACTAATGCTTTGGGTAGGCCTAGAACTTGTTATCCGATGTTAATTTGCATTTGGATGGCGTTTGATAGCATAGTCGGATGAAAATTTAATGAAAATTGCGTCTCCTCTTGTTTCTTGCCGAGAGAAATATTGCAAATGCTTTGAGATTAAACAAAGGAGGCATATATATAAGCATGGGTGGTGTCCTAGTGGTGCTTCGCATCGTCCAAGGCACCGCAAGCACGTTGTGCCGCGCCTCCCGGGGTGCTAGTAGGCCCGGCGCACTGCGTTGCCCGGTGCATAGGCCGGCTGGCACGCCGCACTGGCCCCTCGTGGCCTAGCCTCGCCCGACCCTGCTTCCAAGGCCTTTCCCACACGCGTCCAGCTCTCTTTACTCGTCATAAGTCCACGTGTACGCCTACTAACTGATAATGTCGCGCCCCAGAACTAGGGTAGGGCGCAACTGGCACTCGATTTATGGTCGATCAAGAAGCCGGCTATATAACATCTATAAATGTAACACTAAAGCTGAACAAGACACCTGTCACAACCAACCAGGATAAATACTGGTCCAATAATGCCTTGACAATTATAAATATGCAACCTGGAAAGCGACAAGGCTACAATAAAGCTAAACAAAGCAATGAAAAGTCAATACGACTACATAACCCATACTACTATACAAACTAGACCACATCAGCCTCTACAGAGTAAATAAACTGAAATGCACAGGATAGGGCCCCAGCCTACCCATGCTGTATACAAAACTGAAAATAGTCCACACCTGGACATGGCTCCTGGAAGAGAGGAGCATACCACTATTCTGCAGAAATCTGGCTCCTACTACATTCGATGATCTGAGCCTCGGTCTGTACCAGTAGCACGATTGCGGGAAGTATCCCAAGATAAAGGTATGTCAGTACGAATAAAATGTAATGGTATGTAAGGCTGAAAACTATAAACATGTAAGATAAGAATAATAACTAGGCCTTAAATAAGGAGTAGTAACAACCTGAAATTCTAAAAACAGAAACCTGACAATAACTCATTATTGAAGTATAAATGGAACCATCTAATGCACAACAAAGACTATAACTGAAATGCCAGCAGACAGCCGACCATAAAATCTATACAATCCATGCAGCCATTGTACCACACCTGGGTAAAACTAAAAATGCCTCCAGCCGGTGTACTATACCGGGGTAAAAATAAAAATGCCTCTAGCTGGCGCACCATACCGAGGTAAACTCCGTCCAGCCGGTGTACCACACCAGGGTAAAATCAATAAGACCTCTAGCCGGTGTAACACACTAGGGTAAAATCAATAAATCTTAGACAAAATCATATATGGAGCCGATATGTCTTAATACTGTACCAGCTCAATGCATACAACATAGAAATGACGAATACTAAACATGTGGCCTGCATAAGCCTCTTTCGTAATGCATAACTGGAACTGAGTACATATAACATGCAAAGCAAAAAAAACAGAACTTAAATGCATGTATTAAAAACTTGTATGAATCAAAATGAACTACGGATAACCTAAGAGTTTCAACAAAATTTGTAGATCGTCTCCACGGGACATTAGATCTAAGAAACCCGCTAGCTTGTCGTTCGGCTTAAGGGAAAGGGATTATGAAATCTCCCCTTGTCCTGACACATTTAATAACATACACATAAGTTAAGGGACAACCATAACCAGGTAATCCTAATTCGGTAAGCTCGTTTACCCTCAATAGATTGTGATGTCTTTACGTGGCTTAAAATCGTTTACACGTCCTCATCTCGGCTCTTTCACCAATTTCAGATAGCAACCAGACCTTTAAACAGATTTAACATCACATATATATACACATAACATGCAGTAAGGACCAGCTAACAATGCCCACGCTGAGGGGTCTCCAACTCAATGTACAACTACAACAACAATCAACACAATATCACAATTTAGGTATCTGCCTTCGGCTAGGCATAATCTTAACATTTATCCTAAATAAAACATATGAATTTAATGCTTAAATGAAGCTTAACATACTCCCTCAATACTTTTGAAAATGTTACTGTGTCATTCGATTCACATCACACGAATCTTACTTGAAAGGAAGATAGACGGGGCACCTTACATAACTTGTTACGACGAGCTTTCCTTAATCGCTTCTGTCCTCCAACAACCCATGTTTAGTATTATTCAATTCCTTGAAGTTATAATCTTGTAACAAGCCTGGTTTGAGCCAATTTCCTAGATAAAATGTCATCCCAAGAGAAGCCATAACAACAATACAAAACAACATTTCATTACTTTGTTTTAACTTGTTTCCGCAGTCTTTAAGGGAAAAATAAAATGGTGAACTTACCTAGATTTTCTTGTGATTATTCCGCATAAAAAAAGGAGTATATTCCCATAAAAACACAGCTGTATCAACCTCTAAAAAGGGGCAAAAACATTACCCAAAAACACACAAAAAATGAGCCACAAAACCAACTTCAACTTCTAGCTTCAGGTAAGAAAATTCTTGCAAGTTTAATAGCTAGAAATGGTAACCCTTTTCTTGTCTTCCACTCCTACTAAGATGGAATATCTAGGAAGCTTAACATGATTTCAAACACAGCAGCTTCACAGTCCAAAGAATGGCAGAAATATCAGCTAAACACACATGAAAAAAACAACGTAGCCTAGCTTTGAATTTTCAAGCTTTTAGCTAAGATTTTTGGTAAGTTTAAAGGATAGAATCCTTACCTCCTCCCTTGAATCCAACCATTAAAAAAAGGTAGTATATATTCATCTATGTACTCCTCCGAAAATGAATAAAAAAACATCATAAACATGCTTCAAAAACGCAGCAACAAGACTCACCGATGCCTCTCTTCAACTTTGCAATGATCTTCTTCACTTGGCTTCAATTTTTGGTTGATTATTTGCCTTGATTTATCTTAGTTTTTGGCTGTAAAATACATAGAGAAGTGTCCCCTAAGTAGGCAGCTCGACTTTGGATAGGAATGATATTATTTGAGCTGTAAACAACTTAAACAACTAGGGGTAGGGCGGTGGAGGCTCTAGGGCGTCATGCCCGCGTCACCGAACTCTGATTGATAAACGGTTTGATGTTATGAAAACTAGACTCAAAGACCTTTAAGTTGATAAGTCGTGTGGCTCCTAATTCATTATATGTTGGGAGATATGATCCTTTAAAGTTGATCCTCATTTATGAACTTCACATACTTTTTTGTTTTTTTGATCGTACACATTTCCCTTGACACCTACGACCAATATACAACCCGTACTTTCCTTAACCTAGCATACAACATCAAATAATTACCAATAAAAATTTTTGGGTGTTATATTCTCCCCCCCCCCCTTAGGATTCATCCCGGATGGAAATTAATTTCACTTAATATGCATCAAAATAAGTATCAAACACATACCTTAACATCACGGTCGACATCGTAAATAGGTGAGGATATTTATTCTTCATTTCGTCCTCTGCCTCCCAATTCACTTCCTCGATGTTATTACTTTGCCATAATAATTTAACTGAGGTGACTTCTTCGGTTCGAAGTTTCCTGACTTGTTGGTCAAGAATAGCAACTGGAACCTCGGTGTAGGTCATCTCCTCAGAAATTCGGACATCATCAATAGGCATAACATGAGTTAGGTCTCCTATACACTTCCGCAACAGCGATACATGAAATACTGGGTGTACTGCCGCTAACTCTGGTGGCAACTCCAACTCATAGGCCACTTTTCCTATCTTGTGGATAACTCTGTAGGGCCCAACAAATCTAGGACTCGGCTTGCCTTTTCGGCCAAATCGCATGACACCTTTCATAGGTGACACTTTCAGGAAGACCCAATCATTAACAACAAACTCTAGCACTCAACGGTGTACATTTGCATAAGACTTCTGCCTGCTCTAGGCTGTCTGATGTCGATCTCTAATAAGTTTCACCTTGTCAATAGCTTGCTGCACTAAGTCTGGCCCCAATAACTCTGCCTCACTGAGTTCAAACTAACCCACTGGTGACCTGCATTTTCACCCATATAAAGCTTCATATGGAACCATCTGAATACTTGCCTGGTAGCTATTATTATAGGCGAACTCAATCAAGGAAACATGATAATCCCAGCTTCCGCCAAAATCTAAAACACAGGCACGCAACATGTCTTTAAGCGTTTGAGTGGTGCATTCAGCCTGTCCGTCTGTCTGAGGATGAAATGTGGTACTAAGGCTTACTTGAGTGCCCAGGCCTTTCTAGAAAGACTTCCAGAAGTTTGCTGTGAACTGAGCACCTCTGTTAGAAATAATGGACTAGGGGATGCCATGTAGGCGAACTATCTCTCGTATATAAAGCCTAGCATAATCGTCTGCAGCATATTGTGTCTTAACTGGCAGGAAGTGAGCTGATTTAGTCAATCTATCAACTATTACCCAGATAGAATCATGCTTCCTGCTCGTTCTAGGAAATCCTGTAATAAAATCCATATTAATCACCTCCCACTTCCAGGCTGGAATTTCTATATCCTACATCAAACCTCCAGGCCTCTGGTGCTCAACATTTACCTGTTGGCAATTGGGACATTGAGTCACAAGACCAGTGATGTCCTTTTTCATTCCATTCCACCAATATAGTTGCCTCAGGTCATGATACATCTTTGTGGCACCTGGGTGTACTGAATATCAAGAATAATGAGCTTTATTCATAATTTTTTGCCGTAGTTCACCCACATTAGGTACACATAGATGGCCCTGGTATCTAAGAACTCCATCGGGTCCATAATCAAATAGGCTCTGCTTGTGTTACGTATACTATCTCTCAGTAAGACTAACTTTGCATCATCATATTGTCATTGCTTAACTTCCGCTACCAAAGACGATTTTGTTGTGTTTTTGACAATAACACCCCCATCTTCGGCATCCAGTAACCAAATATGTATGTCAGCCAACTATCGTATAGCCTTCATCATTTCAATCCTGTCGACTTGAATATGACTCAAGCTACCCATAGACTTGCGAATTAGCGCATCAGCTACAACATTTGCCTTACATGGATGATACAGAATGCTAATGTCATAATCTTTCAGCAATTCTAACCACCTTCTCTGGCGTAAATTCAACTCTTTCTGCTGAAACAAATGCTGGAGGCTCTTATGATCTGTGAAGATATCAACATGTACTCCGTATAAGTAATGGCGCCAAATAATCAATGCAAATACCACTGCAGCCAACTCAAGATCATGGGTAGGACAATTTTGCTCGTGCTTCCTTAACTGTCTAGAGGCATAAGTAATGACCTTGACGTGTTGCATCAGAACACAACCTAGCCTAACTCTCGAAGCATCACAATAGACCACATAACCCTCGACACCCTCTGGAAGAGTCAGGACAAGTGCTGAAGTCTACCTATCCTTCAATTCCTGAAAACTTCGCTCACATACCTCTGTCCACTGAAACTTAGCTGATTTATGAGTCAACTTTGTCAATGGTGCAGCGATAGTAGAGAAATCTTCCACAAATCGGCGATAATAACCTGCTAACCCCAGAAAGCTACGAACCTCTGTAGGATTCAAGGGTCTGGGCCAAGTCTTTACTGCCTCCATCTTCAGAGTATCCACTCTCATACCTTAAGCTGTAATTACATGACCAAGCAAAGCCACAGATGTTAGCCAAAACTCACATTTAGAAAATTTAACACATAACTTGTTCTCCTGTAGAGTTTGTAATACAGCTCTCAAATGACCTCTATGCTCGGCCTCGGATTGCGAGTAAATCAGAATATCATCAATGGAGACGATCACAAATACATTAGGAAAAGGCCTACACACCCGATTCATCAGGTCCATAAAAGCTGTTGGGGCATTAGTACGACCAAATCACATCACTAAGAACTCATAATGGCCATATCTAGTCCTGAAGGCAGTCTTGGGGATATAAACTTCCCTAACGCGTAACTGATGGTACCCAGATCTCAAATCAATCTTTGAGAAGTATCTGGCACCCTGTAGCTGGTCAAATAGGTCATCAATCTTGGGAAGTGGGTACTTATTCTTAATAGTAACCTTATTTAGCTGCCTATAATCGATACACATTCTTAAGGACCCCTCTTTCTTTCACACAAATAACACTGGTGCACTCCAAGGCAATACACTAGGTCGAATGAATCCCTTCTCGAGCAGATCTCTCAGCTGCTCCTTTAATTCCTTTAGCTCGGCTGGAGCCATTCTGTAAGGAGGGATCGATATAGGCTGAGTACCTAGAAGTAGATCAATAGCGAAATCTGTCTCCCTTTCAAGAGGAATTCCAGGCAAATCCGCTGGAAAGACCTCAAGGAACTCATTTACAATTGTAATTGACTTGAGAGTCATAGGATCACATTCCAAGTTTCTTACCCAAACCAGGTGAGAAATACAACCCTTAGATATCAACTTCTGAGCCTTAAGGTATGAAATAAACTTACCTTTAGGCATAGCGGCTCACCTTTCCATTCCCGGACTGGCTCGCTGGGATAATTAAATCTGAGAACTTTAGCTCTACAATCAACATTAGCATAACATGCCGCCACCCAATCCATACCCAAAATGACATCAAAATCAACCATTTCAAGCTCAACTAGATCAGCTATGGTTGATTTATCACATACCAATACTATGCAGTTTTAAACTCGTCTAGCTAACACAAATTCGCCAATTGGCGTAGAAACAGAAAATGGTATAAATAACAACTCAGGGACTGTCTCAAACATACTCGCAACCAATGGAGTGACATAAGAGAGTGTAGAACCAGGATCAAGTATGATATATATTGCAAGAGAATAAATAGAACTTTAAAGGATCATATCTCCCAACATATAATGAATTAGGAGCCACACGACTTATCAACTTAAAGGTCTTTGAGTCTAGTTTTCATAACATCAAACCGTTTATCAATCGGAGTTCGGAGTAAAACATTATGAAGACATTAGAGCTTAGAAACCCACTAGCTTGTCGTTCGGCTTAAGGAAAAGGGATTATGAAATCTCCCCTTGTCCTGACATATTTCATAACATACACATAAGTTAAGGGATAACCATAACTAGGTAATCCTAATTCGGTGAGCTCATTTACCCTCAATAAGCTTGCGACGTCTTTACGTGGCTTAAAATCATTTACACGTCCTCATCTCGGCTCTTTCATCAATTTCAGATAGCAACCAGACCTTTAAACACATTTAACATCACATATATATACACATGACATACAGTAAGGACCAGCTAATAATGCCCACGCTGAGGGGTCTCCAACTCAATGTACAACTACGACAACAATCAACACAATATCACACTTTAGGTATCTCCTTTCGGCTACGCATAATCTTAACATTATCCTCAATAAAACATGGGACTTTAAAGCTTAAATGAATCTTAACATACTGCCTCAAGAATTTTGAAAAAGTTTCTATCTCATTCGATTCACATCACACGAATCGTGCTTGAAAGGAAGATAGACGGGGAGCCTTACATACCTTGTTACGACGAGATCTCCTTAATCGCTTCTGTCCTCCAACAACCCATGTTTAGTATTATTCAATTCCTTGAAGTTATACTCATGTAACAAGCCTGGTTTGAGCCAATTTCCTAGACAAAATGTCATCCCAACAGAAGCTATAACAACAATACAAAACAACATTTCATTACTTTGTTTTAACTTGTTTCCGCAGTCTTTAAGGGAAAAATAAAATGGTGAACTTACCTACATTTTCTTGTGATTATTCCCCAGAATAAAAGGAGTATATTCCCAGCAAAACACAGCTGTATCAAGCTCTAAAAAGGGGCAAACATTTCACCCAAAAACACACAAAAAATGAGCCACAAAACCAACTTCAACTTCTAGTTTTAGCTAAGAAAATTCTTGCAAGTTTAATAGCTAGAAATGGTAACCCCATTCTTGTCTTCCACTCCTATTAAGATGGAATATCTAGGAAGCTTAACATTATTGCAAACACAGCAGCTTCACAGCCTAAAGAATGGCAGAAACTTCAGCTAATCACACATGAAAAAAACAACCTAGCCTAGCTTTGAATTTTCAAGCTTTTAGCTAAGATTTTTGGTAAGTTTAAAGGATAGAATCCTTACCTCCTCCCTTGAATCCAACGATTAACAAAAGGTAGTATATATTCATCTAAGTACTCCTCTGAAAACGAAGAAAAAAACATCATAAACATGCTTCAAAAACGCAGCAACAAGACTCACTGATGCCTCTCTTCAACTTTGCAAAGATCTTCTTCAGATGGCTTCAATTGTTGGTTGATGATTTGCCTTGATTTATCTTAGTTTTTGGCTGTAAAATATAGAGAGAAGTGTCCCCTAAGTAGCAGCTCGAATTTGGATAGGAATGATATGATTTGAGCAGCAAACAACTTAAATAAATAGGGGTAGGGCGGTGGAGGCGCTAGGGCGTCATGCCCGCATCACCGCTCGTGATGATTCGGTAAAATGCCCATAACTTTTTACTCCGAATCTGATTGATAAACGGTTTGATGTTCTGAAAACTAGACTCAAAGACCTTTAATTTGATAGGTCGTGTGGCTCCTAATTCATTATATATTGGGAGATATGGTCGTTTAAAGTTGATCCTTACTTATGAACTTCACATACTGTTTGGTTTTTTTTTATCGTACACATTTCCCTTGACATCCTACGATCAATATACAACCCGTACTTTCCCTAACCTATCATAAAACATCAAATACTTACCAATAAAAATTTTAGGGTTTTATAGATAATATTTTACGGGGGGTAATATCCTCCCCCCTTAGAAACATTAGTCCTCGAATGTCATCTTTAGGCTTAAAGGAGTTAACTCTTGTAACCAACATTTAGAAGAATTTCGATAGAGTATCCTCTATATTATGGACTATCCAGAAACCTGAAACGCAGAAAAACCGAACATGGGTATCTCACAGGACGCTATAAATAACTACTCCACCATATAGAGATAACCAACTAGACAGCGCTAATATATAAACAGATAAATAACAACTGAACAACCAACTCACCTCATTGCACATTCTGGGTCAGTCCTGAAATAAGTGAGGATACCTAGATCTCATGTCATCATCAACTTCCCAGGTCATCTCTTCTTTATTTCTATTCCTCCACAAAACTTTAATAGAGGCTACATCTTTAGTCCTTAACCTACAATCCTGCTGATCTAGTATAGCAACTGGAACCTCTTCGTAGACTAACTCCTCAGTAACTTGAATGTCCTCAACTGGCACAACTCGTGATGGGTCACCTATGCACTTCCGCAACATTGACATATGAACGACTGGATGGACAGATTCTAGATCTATAGGCAATTCTAGCTCATATGCCACTCGACCTATCCTCCGGAGGATCCGACACGGGCCAATAAACCTAGGGCTAAGCTTGCCCTTTTTACCAAACCTCGCCCTTCATTGGTGAAGCTTTAAGAAATACCCAATTATCAACCTCAAATTCCAAGTATCTATGTCGCACATCGGAATAGGACTTCTGGATACTCTGTGTTGTTAACAAACGCTCTTTGATGAGTTTTACTTTCTCTTTTGACTGGTGGATCATATCAGGTACAACTAACCCTAACTCCCCTACTTCGAACCATACAATGGGGGACTAGCATTTTCGTCCATACAAGGCCTCATAAGGCGCCATCTAAAATGTGGAATGATAACTATTATTATACGAAAATTTGATAATGGGTAGATTCTCGTCCCAACTTCCTTCGAAATCTAGCACACACGCCCGTAACATATCCTCGAGCGTTTGAATAGTGCGCTTCCTGACCTTCCGTCCGAGGATGGAGTGCTATACTCAAATTAACCTGTGTCCCGAATCCTTTCTGAAAAGACTGCCAGAATCTAGCTATAAATTGTGCTTATCTTTCAAAAATAATAGATGTGGGGACACCATGTAGTCGGACTATCTCTTTATCTTTCAAAAATAATAGATGCGGGGACACCATGTAGTCGGACTATCTCTTTAACATATAACTCAGCAAAGTCTTCGGCGGAGAAGGTAGTCCTGATTGGTAAGAAATGAGCTGACTTCGTTAAACTGTCGATAATGACAAAAATAGAATCGAATCTATGCCTTGTATGGGGTAATCCTTTCACAAAGTCCAAGTTGATTTCTTCCCATTTCCACGTAAGCACCGCTATCTCCTGCGTTAATCTGCAGAGTTTCTGATGTTCCGCTTTACCTGCTGGCAATTAGGACACTGTGCTACAAATTCCGCTACACCGTTTTTTATTCTAGGCCACCAGTATATCTCATTTATGTCATGGTACATCTTCGTCGAACCTGGATGAAGAGTGTAACGAGAATAATGTACCTCTACCATGATCTGCTGGCGAAGTCCTACTATATCTGGAACGCAGAGGTGACCTCTAAATCTCAAGACAACGTCTTTTGTCAATTCAAAGGATGTTAATTTGCCTTACTGAACCTTACTTCGGAGTTGTTCTAGGTTAGGATCCTTATAATGCGACTCTTTTAATTCCACAACCAGGGATGATACTACGGTATTCTGAATCACAACACATTATTCTCTGAGTCTACTATCCAAACAGCTAAGCTGGCTAACTAGTGCAATTCTTGAGCCATTTCCTGCTGTTTTGGCCTCAAATGTTCTAAATTCCCCATTGATGTATAGCTAAGGGAATCCATTACTATATTAGCCTTCTCTGGGTGATACAAAATGTTCATGTCATAATCCTTCAGCAATTCTAACCAACGACGCTATTGAAAATTTATTTCTTCTACGTGAAAATGTACTGGAGGCTCTTATGATCAATAAAAATATCCACATGCACCCCATACAAGTAATGTATCCATATTTTCAAGGCATGAATCACCGCAACTAACTACAGATCATGGGTGGGATAGTTTTGTTCATGCTTCCTGAGCTACCTCGAAGCACAAGCAATCACCTTACCGTGCTGCATCAGGATGCATCTAACCCAATGCTTGAAGCATCACAGTATACCGCATAACCCTATGAACCTTCTGGAAAAGCTAACACTGGTGCCGACATCAATTTGTTCTTCAATTCCTGGAAACTCCACTCACAAGCCTCGGTCCGATGAAATTTGGCTGCTTTCTGAGTAAATTTAGTCAAGGGCCCTAACAGGGTAGAAAATGCTTCCACAACCCTTCTATAATACCCAACTAATCTTATGAAACTGCGAACTTCCATTGGAGTTGTAGGTATAGGCCATGTCTTTGTCGCCTTAATTTTTTGTGAATCAACCTGAATACCAGCCTCTGATACAATATGGCCCAGGAAAGCCACGGAATTCAGTTAGAACTCACATTTAGAAAATTTTGCAAATAACTGGTGATCTCTGAGAATCTGAAGTACCATTCACAAATGATACGGGAATACACTAGGATGTCATTGATGAATACTATCACAAACAGATCTAAATATGGCATGAAGATGCTTTTCATTAGATCCATGAACACTTCTGGGGCATTTTTCAACCCGAAGGACATGACTAGGAATTTGAAATGACCATACCTGGTCCTGAAAGCTGTCTTCGGGATATCTTTCTCTTGGACCCACACTTAATGATATCATGATCTTAAGTCGATCTTTGAAAAATATTTCACCCCATGCAACTGGTCAAACAAATCATCTATCCTAGGAAGAGGGTATTTAATCTTAATAGTAACCTTGTTTAATTGCCGATAGACTATGTACATGCAGAGGGAGCCATCTTTATTTCTCCCAAACAAAACTAGCACACCCCACGGTGATGTACTCGGCTTTATAAAGCCCTAATCTAACAGATCTTTCAATTGTTCCTTCAATTCTCTCAATTAAGCAGGAGTCATTCGGTACGGAGGGATGGATAAAGGCTGAGTACCTGGTAGCAAGTTTATAGAGAAATCGATTTTCCATTCTGGAGGAATACTAGGAAGTTCATCTGGAAACATGTCTGGAAACTCATTAACCACAGGAATGGGCTGAAGAGTTGGGGATTCTGCTTGCATATCCTGAACCATAACAATATGATAGATACAACTCTTTGCTATCAACTTTTTTGCCCGAATATAGGATATGAACCTACCTTTTTGCGTAGCTGCACTGCCCTTCCACTGTCACACTACCTCCCCTAGAAACTGGAATTGGACTGTCTTGTCCAACACTTTACCTTGGCATAACATGGCGCTATCCAATCCATACCCATAATAGCATCAAAATTGATCATTTCTGGCTCCACTAAATAAGCTAAAGTCTGGTGACCGGTGACCTCTATTGTACAACCCCGATAGATCTTTTTAGCTTAATGGAGTCACCGATGGGTGTAGACACCAAGAAGGGTCGTTGAAGCAATTCCGGCGTTATACCAAATTTCCGAGCCACTAGTGGAGTAACATAGGAGAAAGTGGAACCTAGGTCTATCAAAACATAAACTGAGTAAGAGCAAATGTCCAGCATACCTGTCACAACATCCAGCAATGACTCTGGCTCCTGTTGCCCCGATAAAGCATAAGTGTGATCAGACTGCTGCCTGAACTGGATGCCCCTGACCTGCCTCGGCATCTACCGGCTGGAGCTGAGGGCCTGCGCCCTCCTAAAGGTGTTGGGGTATATGAAACTGCTGAAGATCTATCCTGTCGGTCCCGATCACCCTGACCCCTTGCTGGACAATCCCTCATCATGTGACCCTCTTGTCCATAAGTGTAACAAGCGATAGAACCATATCTGCAAGCTCCAAAATAACGTCGACTACAAATAGCACAACATGGCACAGTGGGCCTGCTCTAATATGACCCCCTCTTCTGCTGAGAACTTTATGCCCCTAATCTCTCATTGGGTCCTGGCTGCCCTCGGTGGTCTTATCTACTACCCTGCTGCTGCTGAAAAAGTGGGGGTCTAGGTGGCCTGCCGTATATTCGTGGACTAGGTCCACCCTGCAATTTTTCCTGCATGTCACTAGGCCTGGCCCTACAACGCTACTGTTGATTTGTTCTTTCTATCCCCCACTGTCACTGTCTGATCCCCTTAATAATCTTAATGAAAGCTTGAATGCCGGCAATGTCCATGTCCTCCTGCAAAGTAGCTGTAACAAACGTTTCCACATATTTAAGAGCAGCCCCATAATAAACCAATGTACTCTGGATAGCATAGTGTCTACAAAAGTTGGCATAGATCTATCCAAGGAATCAAATTTCATAGCATATTCCCAAACACTCATTAAGCCCTGCTCCAGGTGCAAAAACTGATCCACCCGGGCCTATCAGATTTATCACGGCAAGTGGTGATCTAGGAAGGCCTCTGAGAAGTTAGAAGAAGTCGGAGGGGGAGGGTCTCTGCATGGGGACCTCTCCCAGCTCCCGTACCATAACACTGCTATGTCCCATAATCGAAATACTAACTCAACTGACTCTACGTGCGTAGCATGCATCACCCTAAGAATCCATTGTAACTGCTCCAGGAAGTCCTGAGGGTCCTCTTCCCGGTCCGTCCTTGTAAACTATGGAGGAATCAGGGCAAGGAACTCTCAGACCCTCGTACTCCCAGGTCCTTTCAACGATTTAGCAACCACTGATACAACGGGTTGGCGTTGAGCGACCATTATCTAAGTTAATATATAAACAATGATCTTAACCTCCAGATTGGATGGTATAGGTATAGGAACTGTTGAGGGTGGTGCCTACATGTCCACTGCCCTGAAACACTCCTGGCATGGCAGAGACTGCTGAAGAGACTGGGACAAACTCTCCCTATTGCCCTCAGATCGAGCTGGATCTGACTGGGGCATCCTGCTAGTGCCTTCTCCTACCGCAGCATCTAACATCCGGCTGGTCATAGTCTGTTGTGTGTACGACTTCTCTCTGTAGATAAGAAGAATGAGGTAAGCTTAGGGACTCAACACATACAACATAGCTCTATAGCATGACTGAAGAAGAAGAAAGGGTAACCACGCTATTATGCCCCGTAGCCTCCTACCTATAGAATGCGGTGCACAACACATCCATAGACAAGAATCTACTAGACACGGCTTGTAGACTCAATTGGATATAACCTGCTCAGATACCAAGTTTTTCACGCCCCACCTTGGGAGGTATGACTGGCACCTGGTGCCATACTGGGATCTGAACTGACCCGACAGGGCTTATGCACTTCTAGTGCATGCCTGCTTTGCAAAACAAGAAAACAAAGATCTATATCTCATCTGTAAACACAGCCTCTGGCCGACAAAGCCACATAGCCACCTGTAAAAAGAAAACAACTAACCAACAACAGGAAGTAAAAGGGGATCTTATGTGGGATGACAAGACTACCAAGCTGTCTAGTTATATTATAATGAAAACAGACAACCAGAACTATACTTTAGCTGACATGGCTATTAAATAATAGTTAAACTAGGCCCCACATGGCCATCATGCAAAAGAAAACATACATAGGCCCTCCATGGCCAACAACAAAACTAACACTGAAAATCTATAACCTACAAGCCTCTAAGAGTGGAATAATGGTTGGGACAAGGCCCCGACCTACCCATAAACTGTACAAAAAAAGAACAAACCTTTTAACTAACAACCCCGGAATAAAGGAGCTGATTAGACTGATGACTCGGCTGATGAATAGGGAGGTCCAAAATAGCATCTATCCCCCACCTGCAGGCAAGTAACGCAGTGCCCCAAAGATAGGCATAAGTATAATATGTACCGAATATGTAAGCCAGTAAATGAAAATGATTAAATGATTCTGATAATGAAACTAAAAACAATTCAATAGAAGGGATGGATATACAACCTGAATAGCCTTACAACCTGCTATATAGTAATAATAAGTAATGCATACAAGAACCTTACCTTACCCCCATAATCCCAAAAGGTACAACCAGTACAGAATAACCTGCCTGGGTCCCCCATAAGCCTTGGCAAGCATACATCAATCTATATACCCCTAACTAGGTCAAAATGAGTCAAAAGGTTACTATAGCCAACTCGCTAGTCCGCTGGGTCTGTTATTGAGCCCGCTTGGCTCCATTAGCTGAGTCTGAGCTCGGTGGACTCCTGTAACTGCACCTTGGGTATCAGGCTTGATGATGGTCAGTAATGCCGGTACGGCATAAATATAAAAGTCCATCCATGGAATGGATTGTAATATGGCCCTTCGGCCTCAACATATTTCCTTTTGGACAACATATAGCTCCTTGGAGCGATCCATATAGCCCCGTAGGCAATGACACAGCTAGTAACCCTGAGGTTGGACAACGGAAGGCTATATAGGGCAGGGTCAGTCTCAATCTAAATAGAATATGCTAATCTCAAACTAATAGTAGTAGCTAACCACAATATTCATATTTCTGGTTTCCTTATGAGGATTTAGGTCATATTACTATACAACAGGAATAACTTGCCAAAAGAATTCTCCTTAACATACCTTGAATGTTGATTTCCATTTAATTGGTGAGTTCCAACTTGCAACTGGCGATCCTACCCAACTGCAGCCCTTATATTGAGAGAATAGGGTTAATTTCAATACTAAATTCAACAAATAACAATAACTTTAGATAATAATATCCACTATAATTCAACATCGAATAACACAGATGAAAAGCTATAATTTACTGAGAGTTCAGAAGGGAGTAGCGCATTGGTAATACCTGTGGCCGTTTAGGATTCAATTTGGAGTAATTCTGACAACTTTTATACAGCGGAGTTCCAGTATGCCGAGAGAATGTTCAAGAAATAACTTCGCAGTAATGCTTACTGTAGGCCTATAACTCATTAACCAAATTTAATTTTCATTTGAACAGCATTTGGTAGCATAATCGGATGAAAATATAATGAAAATGGAGTCTCCTCTTGTTTCTGGCTGAAAGAAATATTGCAAATGCTTTTAAATTAAACAAAGGAGATATATATATAAGCACGGGCGGTAGCCTAGGGCGCTTTACACCGGCCAGGGTGCCACAATCACGCTAGGCTGCCCAGTGCACAGGCCAACTCCCGCATCGCGCTGGCCCCTCGTGGCCTGGCCTCACCGGACCCTGCTTCCAAGGCCCTTCCTACACACATCCAGCTCTCTTTACTCGTCACATATCTACGCGTATGCCTATTAATTGATAACATTTTATGGGGTGTAACAAGGATGAGTGGTGGCAACAATCCGTTGGTTGGACCAATGAGTCATTGTGCCACTCGTTGGTAGGGGTCCATACTTAGGTTCAAAAATCTCTCCAGTGACCACGAGAGGAACCAACGAACCATTGGTTTGTCCAATGATTCATTGTTCCCTTCCGTGGTCCATTTCTAGTAAGCATAGATTTGAGGCCCAGGACCAACGATTGGTCCCAAAGAGTCGTGGTATTAACCAACGACTCGTTGTGTGACCCATTGGTTCCCATCGAAAGTTTTTCAGACTTTCTTTCAGGGGCATTTTTGTAATTTCCCATCTTTTTAATCCCTAAACTACATCGTTTTAGGCACGTTTTAGAGAGAATTAAAGGGGTGATTCACTTAATCCCTCTTATTTCTCTCAACTCATGATTTTCAAAACGTAGAAGTTCCAAATAGACAGTGCAGAGCTAAGCTAGGGCTTCCTATTTTCTTCAAGACTGCTCTAGATTTCTTTGAAAGGATTTTACTCTATGTATGTGGGAATTCAACAAGGGAATTTCTCTTTCCTTGTGCCCCAAAACCCACTTGAATTTCTTTATCAATTCTAGCCATGTAGATCAGAATTAGGATAAACTTTCAGTTAGATTACAATTTAATTCCTTTGTTTCGTAGATCATATGAGTTCTTGCTATGTTTCCACTACTTAATAGACTTGTTGCTATTTTCTTTATGTGATATTGTTTTAGCAGTAGTTCTATGAATGCAGTAAATTTAGGTCTTGCATAGTTGACTAGATATATTTATTGCTTGACTTTTCTAGTTCATGAATTTCCATGTTATTACCCTCAGGTCAGTTTATAGTCAGTTGCATGCTACTTTAGCCTCAGTCAGTAATTAGCATTATCAGTATCTTCTAGTAAGTCAGCTGATTAGTTTGACAATAGTCAATTGTTGAGGAGTTCAGTGCGGTAATAATCCCTAGTTCCAATTATTATATTGTTCTTAGATGGTTATGACTCTTCCAGATAAGTTGCTCTGGCCAGTCCTAGAATACTAGCTTTCAGTTATCAGGTCCTATAGACTCTCAGGTTACTTCCAGGTAAGTATTCCTAACTTAGTCTAGGACATCAGTTTTGAGCTATTAGTTTAGTATTCAAGTTAGGACTATCCAGTGGGTGTAGGAGTTAGCACCGAGCAGACTGGGGTTCCAGCTCACCCAGGTTGCCAAAACTACATTGCCATTGTAAGTCATTAGCCAGCCTAATACTTGTGATCACCCAGCTCAATCATTATACCCTGGCAAGGTACAATGGGCTCTCACCAATGGGGTGTATACATCAGACTCCATGTCTAGCTCACGTGATTATATGTTAGTTATAGACTCTCCCTCTTGTTAGTATAGTTAGATTCAACTCAGTCTCAGTTTAGCTCAGTTCAGTCACTTAGTCTCTAGACATGTTTATGATCGTCAGTCAGGGTATTTATTGATCTTACCACACTTATAGCTTAGCTTCTAGTAGTACTCAATATCAGTTGGTCATTCTATGTTATTTCAGTTCAGTTGCTTATTTTCATGCCATATGTATTTCTCACTTACTTAGTGCATTCAAAGTATTGACGAATACTTTCTATGCTATATCGCATTATCATACAGGTGCAGTTTCTCACTCTCAGCATCGTCAATATTTCCTCCCGACGATTTAGAAGCAGCCGTTTTGGTGATTCTTCATCTTCCAAGGACGATGATTTCTTTTCAGTCAGTTCTTTATTTAGTCAGACTTTAGATTTAGCTGGGGGGTTTTCCTAGCAACTTGCTAGTTAGTAGATGGCTTTCACAAATAGTGCTCAGTATTCCTTTTCTGTGATGTTTACTCTTTTCAAAACAATATTACTTGGATAACTATTTTTCTACAACTTTCGCCTATGCTTACTTAGTTTACCAGTGTATTGTTAGACCATGGGTTAGCTTGGGGTCACTTGTGCCACCAAGTACCATGTCGCGTCCAAGGTGCAGACTTGAGTCATGACAAACTTAGTATCTGAGAATTAGGTTTAAAGTATCCTAGGATGTCTAAAAGCTGCGTCAAATAGAGTCCTTTTCATGGTTGTGAAGCGCGCCACACTTTTGAGGGGCAGGCTATGAGGTGTTTTTTTGGAAATTTCCCTTTGTTCATATTCCTTATCATTCCTTGAGATCGATCTCAGATATGTCCTCCTAACTCATGCTCAATGAAATTATGCCTCCAAAATGAGGAAATGGAAGGAGGGCTGGCAACGCCAACCGACCTACCCCACTAGCTCCAGCAGCCTGTCAGGACAACTAAGTGTTCTCTGCGGAATATCGAGTGGTGATTCAGCTGTTGGCTCTGACTTTGACCAACCAAGTGAACCAACAGGTGGTTGTAGTGAATGTAAACAGGTCTGCAGTAGCTTCCAGGGTTCGAAACTTCACCCACATGAATGCTCTAGCTTTTCATGGATCTAAGGTGGTAGAGGACCCACAGGAGTTTGTGGATGAGGTGCAGAAGATCACTCGGATTATGGGTGTTACTTTCGTAGAGAGTGCTGATTTGGTTGCCTACTAGTTGAAAGAGGTGTCTCAGATTTGGTACAACCAGTGGAAGGAAGGAAGGCCAGCTGAAGCAGGATTAGTAAAGTGGGATGAGTTTTCTACGGTGTTTCTCGACAGATTCTTTCGCCGGGAATTAAGGGAGGCAAAGGTCGCTGAATTCATGAATTTGAGGCAGGATAACAGGATAGTGGAAGATTACGCATTGGAGTTTACTCACTGTCGAGGTATTCTCTACAGATGGTTGCTGAGCCAAGGCCTCGCTTGCTTCCATTCATCAATGGAGCGTCAGATTTGGTACTTATGGAGTGTAGAACTGCAATGCTTATCAAGGACATCGACCTCTCTAGTCTCATCATTCCTGCACAACAGATTGAGGCAAAGAAGTTGAAGGATATTGAGCATGATGAATAAGCGGGATAGAATAGGTCAGTCTGATTATGGCCATTAGAGGTCTGGCGATAGTAGTCACCCACAACATCAGCAACAGAGAACTCCAGCACCCACGTATGCCAACACTCCTTCTTTTCGGTCCCTTAAGGATCGGAAGGGTAGAACGTCTGGGTCTCAGTCCTAGGGTTACAGTTCCAACAACCATTACTGTCATGACCCAAACGTAGACCCGGAATGCAATACGGGACAAGGTTGTCCCGAGAGAATCCAAGTCTACCCATGGCATGAACATACATCTAACTCAATCAAATCAGCGGATACTCAACATAATAACGTAGCGGAAGCATAATCATGACATAACATGGGAATCGAAACACACTTCATACGTGACAGCTAAATAGTTCACATAGTCTTAAAGCCTCTAACACATTTGGCAGGTTAATGAGAAAACACCCCCAACTAACCCGACAAGTCTATAAAACTGAAGATAAAGGATAAATGATATCAATTAGTCCTCGGGAGATGAGGACTCACCAATGAACAGTATGCTAACTCCGAGAATGAGCTAATGACGGTGCTGGGTTTGAAGATCGGAGCTTGTACCATGAAACGATACAACATACAGTATGCAGTCAGCACATGGAATGTACCGAGTATGCAAGGTAAGTAAAACGAACATTTTAAATACATAAAAGTTCATAATAGTACGACAACATGCTCATAAGATAAATATCATAATGCAACATAAGGCTCAAGGTTTTCAAAACATTCATAAATCAGTCATAATCATAATAATATGATAAAAGCTTCATTAAACGTGACTTGAGCCAAAATCATAAGAACATAACCGTGCATAAATCATGAGGAACAATGGGAGGACTCATCATAACCGACACCATCATGGTAGATCCTTATATGATGCCCTAATTATCTCACTCAAGTGGACAGAGTCATCCCAGGCTTGCCAGGCAAGGGATGTGCAGTATGTGATATCACAAAAATAGTGGATCTATTAACATTTTAATTTATCAACATGAACCTACAGTGGCACGTAGTTATGAGACACAGGCATAGTCCTTTGAACATCGGGCTACTTGGTGCTAGACACTGCTCTCAAAAATATGCACATTAGGCTCGTATGTAAATCATAAACATCGTTCATAAGATTCATGGCCAAATAAATATTAACATCAATCCCCATTTACAGACATGTTTAGCCATGAATCAAGGGTCCATAAATCGGTCAACGTCATAAATCGATCAATCATGTTGTCTATATAATAAATCATAAATCAAACATGAACATGTGGGCATTGCCCAATAGTTTAACATGCTTGAAAATACTCAATCCCCTTGAAAACATGATTATAAACATGGGTAACTTGAAAACATGCTTTTCATCAATATTATCGCATCATACATGAAGATTGTCATAAATCTCGACTTTCATAAACTTTTCATAAATGGGCATTTAAATTTATAAAGCTTGAAACATGATTTTTAATGGAAAACAACGTAAAACTTACCTATGATTCATGATTCAATAATAAAAAATAATTTAGATCATACCCATGTTGAGAATTTAGGCATTCCATCCATTGGGTAAAAACCCCATAGAATCAATATAGGAATTTCCATGATTTAGAGAGAGATTAGGCATGGGTGTGAATGGATTCACCTATTCATAACCCTACATACCTAGGGGAAGATCTGATTTTACCACTCCTTGATAGCCCGATCAAAAATTGAAGGAAAGCTTGAATAAATCTAACTTGATCACCTCCTAAACCCCTTCAATATTCATGCATGGATGTGAATGAGCCTAGGATAGACTTTCCCTTCATAAAACACTGCAGAGCATTAAACGACGTAGTTTAGGACCCTAGGACTTTGGAATAACAAAAATACCCTTAATGAATTTCCTGAAAGTTTTGAACTGTTAGTGACCACGGACGATCCTATAGCTCGTATCGGGATACCACGACTCATGGTATCCGTCTGTTGCATCTCCTACCAATTCTCAACTTCTCAGATTCTAATCCCACAACTCAACACGACAGGTTGTTATACCAGACGACGAACCGTTGAAACCTTTCATTATTTTCCTTGGTGACCTGCACCTGGACCTTCCCACGAGCCACACCATGACTCGTGCCTACATCCAACGAGTTGTGGTTTCCATCTGTCACCTCAACTGGAGATTCTCCTACTCCTTCCCACGGTTACTCACCACAATCCATTGTTACTAATGACGAGTCGTCCTACGACCCGTTACTTTCTCCTAGAGTAAGGACCAGTCTTACCACGACCACAAACAATGACTTGTGACATAAAACCATGGGTCGATCCTTGACCCGTTACTCCCAACTTCGACCCTACTACACCTCACCACGAACTCCTCTCCACCAACGATCCGTTACATGACCTGTTTTGTGATAATTTTTTGGATTTCTGCCAACTTCCATTTTTAAATCTCGGGTCTAGTATTAGGAACTTCCGAGGTGTTATAATATCTCCCTCTTGGGAACATTCATCCTCAAATGTGATAGAAAATAGAGAAAGCAATCATCGTACTCAAATATACTGATCATATAAGCTGAAAACTGACAAAATGACTATCTTCGATTTAAACTACATGGCTAAACTGAATTCATGAATCATATACACATCCATGTACATGAAAGAAACTCGGATACATGAACTAAACATGAAAACTAAATAGTGTTTTAGGCGAAGAACTGATACCTCAAGCTGGAATTGCACCGGTAGAGAATCAATGTGGATATCTAGCCATCATGTCTGTTTCGACTTCCCATGTAGCTCCCTTAACATGTTGGTTCCTCCATAAAACTTTAACTGAAGATACCTCCTTGTTTCTCAGCCTTCAAACCTGACGATCTAGTATTTCCACCAGAACTTCTTCATAACTAAGGCTGTCTTTCACACCAAATCTGTCCACCGAGACAACTAGAGTTGGATCACCCAAACACTTCTTTAAGAGCGATACATGGAAAACAGGATGCACGAAAGCAAATTTTAAGGGCAGCTCTAATTTATATGCCACCTTGTCAACCCGTTTCACTAACCTATCCATAACAACCCAAATGGATTCATATTACTGACGAGTGTAAGGCAACCCTGTAATGAAGTCCGTATTAATCTCTTCCCATTTCCAGGTAGGAATGCTAATATCATGGAGCACACCTCTGGGCCTTTGATGCTCAACCTTTACTTGCTGAAAGTTTGGACACTTAGCTACAAATTCTTCGATGTGTTTCTTCATGCCATTCCACCAATAGACTTCCCATGAGTCATAGTACATCTTGGTAGCGCCTGGATGGATTGAATATCAGGAACCATGAACCTCATACAATATCTGATTTCTGAAATCATCAACATCGGGATCACACAAGCGGCCCTGATATCGAAGCACAACAACCCCTTTTTTGAGAAGACCTCTACTTTTTGATTTTATACGGATTCCTTAATCTTAACAAAAATGGGATCCTTGTCTTGTCTAGCTTTTGCATTTGTCACCAAGGAAGATTCTGATCCGTTCTGAACTATAATGCCGCCATCGGTCGAATAAATCAAACGAACTCCCAACCTTGCAAGTCGATGCACATCCTTCACCAGCTCCTTCTTCCCCTAACTCACATAAGACACACTCTCCATATAGAGTCTACTAGGTGCATCTACTACCATATTGGCCTCACCTGGATGGTAAAAGATACTCATATCATTGTCCTTGAGTAGCTCCAACCACCTCTTTAGCCGAAGATTGAGATCCTTTTGGATAAACACATATTGTAGACTCTTATGGTTCGTAAACACATGGACGCGGACCCTGCACAAATAGTGTCTCCATATTTTCAAGGAGAATACCACCGATGCCCATCGAGATCATGAGTCAGGTAGTTCTTTTCATTCACTTTCATCTATCTAGAAGCATAAGATATAACTTTTCTATGCTACATCAATACACACCCAAGTCCGATCCTTGAAGCATAAAAATACACCACGAACCCATTGGTGCCCTTTGGTAGGGTCAACATTGGTGCTGAGGTGAATCGGGCCTTCAGCTCTTGGAAGCTCTTCCCATAAGCCTTTGACCATTGGAACTTTACCTTCTTCTGGGTCAGTTTAATAAATGGTGCTACAATAGATGAAAACCCCTCGACAAACCTCCGATAGTAGCCAACTAAGGCCGAGAAACTTCTGATATCTAAAGGATTCACCGATCTGGGCCAATTCTTCACTGCCTCTATCTTCTGTGAGTCTACCTTTATGCCCTCCTTGACACCACATGGCCTAGAAATGCTAGTGAGTTCAACCAAAACTCGTACTTGCTGATTTAGCATATAGCTGGTGATCCTTGAGAGTCTGTAGCACCACCCTCAAATGAGCGGCATGCTCCTCCTCGCTCCAAGAGTATATCAGGATGTCATCAATAAACACAATCACGAACATATCTAAGTATGGCTTGAACATCCTATTCATCAAGTCCATAAAAGTTGCAGGAGCATTCGTTAGTCCAAAAGACATACCTACAAACTCATAATGTCCATACTAAATCCTTAAAGTTGTCTTTGGAATGTCGCTCTCCCGAACTCTGAGCTGATGGTACCCAAATCTGATATCTATCTTCGAAAAGCACTTGGCGCCCTAAAGTTTGTCAAAAAAATCATCAATCCTTTGTAGAGGATACCCGTTCTTAAAGGTAACCTTGTTCAATTGCCGATAATCAATACACATATGAAGAGAACCATTTTTCTTTCGAACAAAGAGAACTGGTTCACCCCATGGGGACTTGCTCGGTCGAATGAAACCCTTATCTAACAGGTCCTTCAACTTCTCCTTCAACTACTTTAACTCGGTTGGGACCATTCTATGAGAAGAAATAGATATAGGCTGTGTATCGTGAAGAAGGTCAATACCAAAATTAATCTCCCACTCGGAAGGGATTCCCGGTAGATCATCTGGGAAGACTTCTCGATACTCACATACTACTAGGACTGATTTGATAGTCGGGGTCTCGGACTCAACATCCTTAACCCTAACTAGATGGTATACACAACCCTTGTAGATCATCTTTTTAGCCTTAAGGTAGGAAATGAAACTACCTACCGGCACAGCTGAACTACCCTTCCACTCTAAGACTGACTCACCCGAAAAGTTGAGCTACACTATAATGGTTCTACAATTAACAGAAGCATAGCATGCATACAACCAATCCATGTCGAGAATCATGTCAAAGTCAGTCATGGCTAATTCTACTAGCTCTTCGGAGGTGACTTTTTGCAATACTATGACCACGCAACTTCTATACACCCACTTAGCTACAGCTGAATCACTAACAGGAGTAGAGACTGAGAATGGTTCTGAAAGAATTTCGGGACTTACTCTAAAGCTACTAGAAATATAAGCTGTCACAAAAGACAAGGTAGCCCCTGGAACTAACAAAGCATAAACATCAAGGTGAAACACTTGTAACTTACCAATAACCATATCCAGTGAAGTCTCCTACTCTTGACACGAGGCTAGGGCATAGAATCTGTTTTGGTGCTACTTGCCACCCCTACTAGTGGATTCCCCATGCGAAGCTGAGCGTGCTGGAGCTTCGGCTGACCTGGTAGTTTGTGCACAGGCTCTATCATCACCCTGTCTAGCCAATAGACACGCTCGGCGCATGTGGCCGGATCTACTGCACCCATAATAGATATCTGACCCGAGCAAGCACTCCTCGGCATAACTCTTGCCATACTTCCCGCAGGCCAGAAATGTGCGCTTTGCCTGCATGACCCTACAGTCCCTCGAACCCTTGGCCCTGCTCCTCTGATCACCCTTAGGTCAGGATGGAACACTGGCTGATGATGGTGCTGGGGCTAGTGACCTTTGCTGAATCTGAGGGTTGTAACCACTACCAGAATTCTGCTGAGTGAACCCATACCTATTTGTTCTGGCTCTTTTGGCCTCTTTCTCCATCATATGTGCCGCCTCCATCTGCTGGGCGTATAAGACTATCTAAGTGAAATCCATATCCTAATGGAGCATAGAGGTCCTATAATCTTTGTCCAAATAGTTCGCTAGCTCATGAACAAACCTGCTCACTCGTGCCCTCTGATCAACCACTAACTCCAGGGCGTACTTTGATAAGTGAGTGAACTCAAGGGCATACTCTTTTACCGTCATCTTCCCCCGCTTATGATTCATGAACTCAGCTACCTTCAACTTCCTCATCTCTCGAGGGAAAACCTGTCTAGAAAAGCAATGTGAAACTCCTCCAAACTAATAGGGCCTACTCCGGCTGCCCTACTATCCTTCCACTATCAAAACCAAATATGTGCGACCCTCTTCAACTGATATGTGGCCAACTCAGCACACTCCACTCCATTCACCCAATGACCTAGGTGATCTTTACAATCTCGTCGATAAACTCATGTGGATCCTCATCCCCACCTTGGAACCAAGAAACTTTGGTGGGTTCATCCTTAAGAAGTCTCTGACCCGTGCTGCCACCATATTTTCATTATGTGGGACGTGCACCGCTGCCTGTTGGTTGACCTGAGCGGTCAAGGCCAGTGCTAGCATCTGAATAGCTAACCTAAATACAGCTTGGGTAGCTGGCTCTGGTGCATGGAGTTCCTGCACTGGTAGGGCTTGTTGGTGCCCATCTCCATTGCCATCCTCATGGTTGTTTCCATTCCCATTCCTCCCACCTTTAACTCTATGGGTAGCCATGATTCTATAATCGAGAATAGCAGGAGTTAAAACGATAGGGAGACTTTTTATCGCACGACATAGATCATGAAAGAAAGGAACATTTCTTAAATGTCTCGTAGCCTCTTCATCATAAGTGTGGCGCGCTTCACGCCCATGAAAAGGAATCTATTTAACACGACTTTCAGACACCCTAGGACACTTCAAACTTATTGCTCTGATACCAAGTTTGTCACGACCCGAACATAGACCCGAATCACAACAAGGGATAAGGAGCCCCGAGCGACTCCAACTCTACCCATGGCATGAACATACATCTAACTAAATCAAATAAGAGGAATACTCAACATAATAATTTAGTAGAAGCATAATCATGACATAACATGGGAACTGAAACATAGACTGAAAGCCTCTAACATATTTGATGGATTGATGTCACAACAACCCCAACTAACCTGACAAGTATGGAAAACTGAACATAAAGGATACCTGATATCAAATAATCCTTGGGAGATGAGGGCTCACCAATGAACTTTATACTTACTCCGGGAAGGAGCTAATGACGGTGCTAGGTCTGAAGATCAGAGCCTGTATCATGAAACGATACAACATAGAGTATGCCGTCAGTACGTGGAATGTATCGAGTATGCAAGGTAAGTAAAACAAACATTTTAAATACATAGAAGTTCATAAGAGTAGGATGACGTGACCATAACATAAATTCATAATGCAACATAAGGCTCAAGGTTTTCAAAATATTTGTAAATCAGTCATAATCATGCTAATAGGAGAAAAGTTTCATTAAAAGTGACTTGAGCCAAAATCATATGAACATAAAGATGCATAAATCATGAGGAACAATGGGAGGACTCGTCATCACCGACAGCATCATGGTAGAGCCTTAATGATGCCCCAACTATCTCCCTCAAGTGGGCAGAGTCATCCTAGGCTTTCCAGGCAAGGGACGTGGAGTATGTGAGGAGATCCATTAACATTGTAATGTATCAACATGAACCTATGGTGGCACGTAGTTGTGAGGCACCAGCGTAGTCCTTTGAACGCCGGGATAGTGCTAGACACTGCTCCAAAAAACATGCACATTAGGCTCGTATGTAAATCATAAACATCATTCATAAGATTCATGGACAAATAAATATTAACATCATTAATTCCCATTTGCATACATGTTTATCCATGAATCAAGGACCCATAAATCGGCCAACATCATAAATCGATCAATCATGAAGTCCATATCATAAATTATAAATCATACTTGAACATGTGGGCATTGCCCAATAGTTTAACATGCTTGAAAATACTCAATCCCCTTGAAAATATGAATATAAACATGGGTAGCTTGAAAACACGCTTTTCATCAATAATATCACATTGTACATGAACATTTATCATAAATCTCAAATTTCATAAACGTCTCATAAATGGGCTTTTCAATTTATAAAGCTTGAAACGTGATTTTAATGGAAAACAATGTAAAACTTGCCCATGATTCATAAGTCAATAATAAAAATTCATTTAAATCATACCTATGTAGAATCAACATAGGAATTTCCATGGTTTCGAGTTAGATTAGGCATGGGTGTGAACGGATTCACCCATTCATAACCCTACATACCTGGGGGAAGATCTAATTTTACCACTCCTTGATAGACCAATGAAAAATTGAAGGAATGCTGGAAGAATTCTAACTTGATCACCTCTTGAACTCTTTCAATATGCATGAATGGATGTGAATGAACCTAGGATAGACTTTCCCCTCATAAAGCACTGCATTTCGATCCTTAAACGATGTAGTTTAGGACTCTAGAACTTGAATGACAAAAATACCCTTAATGAATTTCTTGAAAATTCTGCACTATCAGTGACCACGGACGATCCCATGGGTCGTAAGAATACCATAACTGGTGGTTTCTGTCTGTTGCATCTCTTGCAAATCTTAACTTCTCAGATTCTAATTCCACAACTTGATAGGACGGGTTATTAGACCAGACAATGGACCAATGAAACCTTCCGTTATTTCCCTTGACGACCTGTACCTAGACCTTCCCACGAGCCACACCATGACTCGTGCCTACATCCAACAAGACGTGCTTTCCATCCTTCATCTTGAATGGAGATTTTCCTACTCCTTCCCACGATTACTCACCATGATCCGTTGTTACTGATGATGAGTCATCCTACGACCCATTACATCCTCCTAGACTAAGGACCAGTCTCACCACGAGCACAAATAATATCTCGTGACATCAAACCATAGGTCGTTCCTTAACCCATTACTATAAACTTCGACCCTGTTGTACTTCACCCTATAGATCATTGGTGGAACCAATGATCCATCACATGACCCGTTCTGTGATAATTTTCTAAATTTCTGCCAACTTCTATTTTTAAATCTTGGTTCTAGTCTTAGACACTTTCGATGTATTACAGTTACCCATGTTTTCCTAAATATGGAAATAATCATCCAGGTGAATGTCGTATTGGTAAAGAGGTTTCTTAGGATGTAGGCAGTTGGGTCACATCCTAAAGGAGTGTTAGCACCAAAACTCTTTTTTTGCTTTGTCCTCTCGTCAGGATCAAGAGAGCTCACCTGATGTGGTCACAGGTATGTTACGTCTTTTCTATCTAGATGTATATCCCTACTAAATCAAGGAGACACACTATCATTCTTGACTCCTTATGTAGCTGTTCAGTTTGAAATCAGTCCAGAAGTCCTCCTAGAACCATTCTCAGTCTCTACCACAGTTGGTGAGTCAGTAAGAACTAATGGGTATTTAGAAACTGCACAGTCTCAGTGTTGAGTAAAGTTATTCCAATTGATCTATTAGAGAAAGACATGGTTGGTTTCAATCTCATTCTTGGCATGGATTGGTTACATTTCGATTATGCCACAATCGACTGTAGAACTAGAGCGGTCAGGCTTCAGTTTCCTAATAAGCTAGTCTTAGAATGGATGGGTAATGTTTTGACACCTAAGGGTTCATTTATTTCCTACCTTAAGGAAAGAAGGATGATTTTGAAAGGGTGCATGTATTACCTAGTTCGAGTAAAAGATTCCAGCTTTGAGACCCTAATGATTTAGTTAGTTCCAGTTGTCAGCGATTTCCCTGACGTGTTTCCCGAAGATCGTCCTAGAGTCCCTCCCGAGCAAGAAAGAGACTTCAACATAGACCTTCTCTCAGCCCATCTCTATTCCTCCTTATAGAATGGATCCAGCTAAGCTTAAGGAGTTGAAGGAACAATTGAAGGACCTTCTAGATAAGGGTTTCATTAGGCCCAACATTTCTCCATGGGGTGCTCCAGTGTTGTTTGCGGAAACGAAAGATGGTACTCTCAGAATGTGTATGGACTACCATCAACTAAACAAAGTTATAGTTAAGAACAAGTATCCCATAGCCAGGATTGACGACTTGTTCAATTAGCTTTAGGGAACCAGTTCTTTTTTCATGGTAGATCTTAGGTTGAGATATCATCAGCTTAGGGTCAGGGAATATGACATACTGAAAATAGCCTTCAGAACTCAGTATGGTCACTAGGAATTAGTGGTTCTGTCATTTGGACTAACTAATGCCCCTGCAACTTTTATGGACCTAATGAACAAGGAATTCAAATAGTATTTGGATATGTTCGTCAATGGGTTCATAGATGATATCTTGGTATACTCCAGAAATAAGGAGGATCATGCTAACCAATTGAGGATATTGTTCAGCCTCTCAGAGACCACCAGTTGTTCGCTAAATTAAGCAAATGTGAATTCTGGCTGAAGTTTGTGGCCTTCCTTTGTCATGTGGTCTCAAGTGAGGGTATTTAGGTAGATCCTTAAATGATAGCAAGCGGTGAAAGTCTGGCCAAGACCCACTTCCCCAACAGATATCAAAAGTTTCTTGGGTTAGCTGGCTATTATTGATGGTTTGTAGAAGGGTTTTCTTCTATTGTGTCTCCTCTAACTAAAGTAACTCAGAAAAAGGTGATGTTTCAGTGGTACGATTCATGTGAGAGGAGCTTTAAAGAGTTGAATACTCAACTAATTATTGCTCTAGTTTTGACCTTACTAGAAGGAACATATGGGTTTATAGTCTATTGTGATGCTTCCGAGTTGGCCTTTGTTGCATTCTGATGCAGCAGGGTAAGGTGATAGCTTATGCCTCCATACAACTCAAAGTTAATGAGAAGAACTATCTGAATCATGATCTTGAATTGGCAGCAGTGGTGGTTTCTTTGAAAATATGAAGGCATTACCTTTATGGGGTTCACGTGGATGTTTTCACTGACCATAAGAGCCTTCAATACGTGTTAAGTCAGAAGGATATTAACCTTCATTAGAGAAGGTCGATGGAGTTATTGAAAGATTATGGCATGAGTGTGCTATACCACTCGGGAAAAGCAAATCTGGTAGCGTATGCCTTAAGCAGAATGTCCGTGTGGAGCGTTGCTCATGTTGAAGAGGGCAGAAAAGAGCTGGCAAAAGATATTCACAGGTTAGGTCAGTTTGGAGTGTAGTTAGTGGATTTAGTAGAGGGAAGACTAGTACTGCAGAGTGGGTTAGAATCTTCATTAGTTGTAGAGGTTAAGCCAAAATAGGATGAAGACCTCATACTCCTCAAATTGAAAGAAGCAGTTCTAAGAAAATAAGTGGAGGCTTTCTCCAAAGGGGCAGATGGTATGCTTTTTTACTAAGGCAGACTATGTGTTCCAGACGTAGATGACTTGAGACATTGAATACTGGCAGAAGCATACAACTCCAGATATTCTATCTACCCAGGTGCCACTAGGAAATCTACTGGACATTAAGAGAGATGTCGCAGAATTTGTTGCTAAGTGCCCAAACTACCAGCAAGTTAAAGTTGAACATCAGAGACCTGGGGGTATGACTCAGGATATCAACATACCTACGTAGAAGTGGGAAGAAGTGAATATGGACTTCATTATAGGTCTACCTCATACTCGTAGGCACCATAATTCCATTTGGGTGATAGTAGATCGGATGAGTAAGTCAGCATATTTCCTATCGGTTAAGACTACAGACTCGATTGAGGATTATGCTAGACTGTACATCCGACAGTTGTTCAGACTGCATGGAGTCCCCTTGTCCATCATTTTAGATAAAGGTACCCAGTTCACCTCACATATTTGGAAGTCATTTCAGAAAGGACTTGACACTTAGGTCTAGCTCAGCAAAGCTTTTCACCCTAAAACACATGGACAAGCTGAGTCAGACTATTCAAAACTTAGAAGATATGCTGAGAGCTTTTGTGATCAACTTCAAGGATAGTTGGGATGATCACCTACCTCTCATTGAGTTTGCAAACAACAACAGCTACCACTCCATTATTCAGATGGCCCTGTTTGAGGCATTATATGGTAGGTGGTGTAGGTCTCCTATAGAGTGGATTGAAGTTGGTAAAGCCATGTTGATAGGGCCAGATTCAGTTCATGAGGATATGTAGATACTACAGCTTATTGGAGAAAGGTTGAATATAGCTCAGAGTCGCAAGAAATCATATGCAGATGTAAGGAGAATAGGACTAGAATTTTCTGTAGATGATTGGGTTTATCTGAAAATTTCACCTATGAAAGGGGTGATGAGGTTTGAAAGAAAAGGAAACTCAGTCCAAGGTATGTAGGACCCTACAGGATTCTTATACAAATTGGCAATGTGGCCTATGAGATAGAATTACCTTCATGGTTAGCATCTATGTACCCAGTCTTTCATGTGTCGCTATTGAAAAGTGCATCGGTGATCTGACCTCAGTTGTGCCACTAGACAGTGTGCGAGTGAAGGATAGTCTCTTTTACGAAGAAATCCCAGTTCAGATCCTAGACCATCAGGTTCGTAAGTTGAGAAACAAGGAGGTAGCTTCAGTAAAAGTCTTGTGGAGGAACCAGCTAGTTGAGGGGGTCACATATGAAGCAAAAGCTGACATGATAGCTAAATATCCTTATTATTCCCTTCCAGTTAAGTTTCAACATCATGTGTTAAATTCCTCCTCAGTACTCTATTTAGTTTCGTGCTCATTAGCTCTATTCATGTTTTCGATATGCCTCTTAGTTGCATCAACTCAGTTAGTATGCCTGTTCCAGTTTAGAGTTAGTCACTCTTTTAGAAAATTAATTAATAATTTAGTTTGGGAATTGTAGCTCTATTCTCAATTTTCCAACAGTTTTAGCCTTCATTCGATGATGAATAATCCCAACGGTAGATACTGTAATGCCCCAATATATTCCTATATCAAACTCAGACTTAGCATGAAACTAGAAATAATCATAAAAAAAATTTCTCAAAATGACCCAGACAATGAGTCGTTGTCAGCGGTAACAACCCATTGTTTGAGTCGTCGTCAGCCCTGTAGGAAGTCCTTCTTAAACCAACGGGCCCAGAAATGAGTCGTGGAAGATACTAAAGACCCATCCTTTTGAGCCATTGGGAGAAGTCCTAGAAGCCAAGAAATCCATCCCAGTGGCAACAATGACCCATTGTTCCTTACAACGATTGCCATTCGTGAGCCAAGTTTAGAAAATCCCAGTGGCCAAGACTAGTGGTGGCAATGATCAGTTGGTGGGACCAATTAGTCATTGTGTTGCTCTTTGGTAGGGGTCTAAGCTTAGCTTCAAAAATCTCTCCAGTGACCACGAGAGGAACTAATGGGTCGTTGGTTCATCCAACTAGTTGTTGTTCCCTTCCGTGGTCCATTTCTAGTAAGCATAGATTTGTGGCCCAGGACCAACGACTAGTCCCAACTTGTCGTGGTATTAACCAATGACTCGTTGTGTGACCCGTTGGTTCTCGTCGGGCAGTTTTTCAAACTTTCTTTCCGGGGCAGTTTTGTAACTTCCCACCTTTTTAATCCCTAAACTACATAATTTTGGGAACGTTTTGGAGAGAATTAATGGGGTCATTGACTTAACCCCTCTCATTTCTCGCAACTCATGATTTTCAGAAAATAGAAGTTCTAGACAGACAGTGCTGAGCTAAGCTATTGCTTCCAGTTTTCTTCAAGACTACTCCAGATTTCATTCTTAGGATTTTACTCCAGAAATGTGGGATTCAGCAAGGGAATTTCTCTTCTCTTGTGGCCCAAGACCCTCCTGAATTATTTTATTAGTTTTAGCCCTGAAGATCAAAAGTAGGGTAAACTTTCAGTTATATTCTGATTTAATTCTGGTAGTTCATAGTTCATATGAGTTCTTGCTATGTTTCCACTACTTAATAGACTTGTTGCTATTTTCTTCATGTGATATTGTTCTAGCCCTGGTTCTATGATTGTAGTAAATTTGGGTCTTGCATAGTTAACTAGATATAATTGTTTCTTGACTCTATTAGTTCATGAATTTCCACGTTATTATCCCCACATGAGTTCATAGTCAGTTGCATGATAGTTCAGCCTCATTCAGTAATTAGCATTTTTAGTATCTTCTAGTAAGTCAGATAATCAGTTTAACAATAGTCAATTCTTGAGGAGTTCAGTTCAGTAATACTCCCTAGTTCTAGTTATTAGATTGTTCTTAGATGGTTATGACGCTTCCACATAAGCAACTCTGGCCAGTCCTAGAACACCAACTTTCAGATATCAGTTCCTACAGACTCTTAGCTTACTTCCAGATTAGTATTCTTGACTTAGTCTAGGGCATCAGTTTTGAGCTATCATTTTAGTAGTCAAGTTAGGACTATCCAGTGGGAGTAGGACTTAGCACCGAGTCGACCGGGATTCCAGCGCACCCAAGTTCCTAGAATTACATTTTCTCTTTAGGTCATTAGCCTAGACGGGCCTCAAACTTGTGATCACCCAGCTCAGCCACTATACCCTATCAAGGTACAGTGGGCTCTCACCGATGGGGGGTATACATCAGACTCAACATCTAGCTCACATGGTTATATGTCGGTTATAGACTCTCCCGCTTATCAGTACAGTTTAGTTCAGCTCAGTCTCAATTTAGCTCAGTTCAGTCAATCAGTCCCAGGACATATTTATGACCGTCAGTCATGGTCTTTATTGACCTTACCACAATATAGCTCAGCTTCTACTAGTACTCAGTATCAATTGGTAATTTCATATTTTTTTAGTTCAGTTGCTTATTTTCATGCCTTATATATTTCTAAGTTACACAGTACATTCATACTACTAATGCATACTTTTTATGTTGTATCATATTATGATATAGGCGCAAGTTCTCAGTCTCAGTATCGTCGGTAGTCCCTCCCTACGATTCCAGCAGTATCCTTTTTGGTGAGTACTCATCTTCTGAGGATGATGATTTCTTTTCAGTCAGCTCTTTGTTTAGTCAGACTTTAGAGTTAGCTAGGGGCTTGTCCCAGCAACTTGCCAGTTAGTAGATGACTTTCAAATATAGTGCTCAATATATTTTTTACTGATGTTTACTCTTCTCAAAAAAGTATTTTTATATGGCTTCCTCTTATTCTTACTTAGTTTACCAGTGTGATGTTAGACCCTGGATTAGCTTGGGGTCACTTGTAGCACCAAGTACCGTGTCGCATCCAGGGTGCAGACTCGGGTCGTGATAGAAAAAAGCAGGAAAACCTACACTGGGTTACAGAATGAGTCATCCTGTTACTTGTGGTATGACCTAATGGGTTGTTAAGTGACAATTTAGGAGGAGGCTAGTTTCTAAGGAGTTTACCAGAGGTGATGGGTTGAGGAACGACATGTGATGTGACTCAATGAGTTGTTAATGTGGTCGTTAAGTGCACAGAGAAAGTTGTGGACCAGGAGATCTAACGGGTTAAGGAACGAGTCGTGGCATCACTGCACCACTCGTCATGTGGCTTGTTATCAGGATTCCAAGTGATCAGGATGAATGGAAGTAATGAGTTTTCGTGCACCTAATGACTCATCAAATGATCCATAGGGTGACAAAGTTCAATAGATGAGGATTTTTCCAGTGAAGATGACGAGAGAGGACGACAAGTTGTTAGTAGACCCAACGACTCGTCAAGTACCTGGGTTTAGGAGTTCCGAGCTGAACTAATCACTATCATAGCCTGTGCTTATAACTACTTCGACATTGGGGACATTGGTACGTGGGAAAATCTCTCCTAAATTTAGGAATTTCAAATGATAACTCAACAAGAGTTGAATATACAAATGTATGACTTGAATATAACTGAAAGAATTCAACTATATGTTATAAGATGATTTCTTATAATGACTTGTATGCAACTTCAAATACTTGACCGACACATTAGCATGATTCTCAAAATATGATTTCTTGAAAACATATTAGATTAGCATAGAACATTTCAACATAACATAGGGACATGAAGACATAACTTAAGCATCAGAGACTTTGGAGCTCTGTAATTTGGGAACTCTTGATCAACTCCCTAAGTGTTGGTTTATAGGCAAACAAGGACTAATAGCCGTAATTCAGATGATGTTGGATTGATATACACAAATGTGCAATTATCTTAGGAGCACAAGAAAAATTACATAATTATAAGTGGCGTAGAATCTCCTAGGATTACCCTTTTCAAACATGGAAAATAATTTCAACACATAGAATGGATAACTTAACATAATAGTTTAGGGGAACAGCGGAGAGCTTCTCTTTAACTTACATCACTATTTTACAGATGTTCAACTCTAATTGATTCATAGAAGGTTGCTACATAATATTCATTATATAATTTTACCACAGAATGTATTTACACCACTTACTTAACTTAATTCCTTGGCGACTCCTAGGAGGTTCAGATAGCACAAGAGTTCCACTAAACTCATGGCTACATTCTAAAGACAATTCTTGTTGCCTTAGCATGTAACTTGAACGTAAGCACAAGAATAAATATATTCTTATTTCTGTATAACCCGCTAACATTAAGATACAATATATAACTTTCCCATAAAGATGGTTGCGTAGAAATATCAATAGTTTACACATTTAAGTTCTATTTTTCAAGTTCAATATATCAGCTGATTCAAAAACTCGTTAACTAGCCGATTAGCTAAAGGAAGGGAAATAAAGTATTCTCCTCTTGTCCTTATATACCTTAGAACATGTGAATAAGAGGGTGGATGACTATTGTTTGAAATTTCCATTTCATTATTCTCATTTACCTTTATTTAGCTTAAACTTATTTTCTAGCGTTAAGTTCGTTTGTGCATCGTCGTCTTGCCCTTTTTACCAATTTAACATAGCATCTAGCATTTATCACATTTGGAACCACATATTGTTGCGACATCAGCACACTCGCAAGCGTACGTGGTCTTACAAGTAATATAGTGGCCCTTTTTAAGAGCCGGAGATCGAACCCATAGGGACTGGACCAGTTCAGCTAATTATTAAGTTAAAGTGTGATATCAACTTACACAAGTGTTGATTATAGAAGTTTTCAATAAACTTTAATTAAATCTAGAGGTGGTCGCAGAAATACTCTGAAATCATTCAAGAAGCAACTAGAGCTAAGGCCAGATAATCATGCGATACTATGGTTTGTAATGGTTTAAGTATGGAATTATCAATTGTCGTCTCACATAATTACAAATGCATGTTCATGGTCTTTTGAGCCTCTAAACATGACAAACTAGCCTAACAACTACATCGTTGAGCGGGGATGTGACATTCTAGTTTGTGGGCAATTCAATTATGGGAATGTGGTTTACGGGGTTTATGCTCTTGATTGGGGACTTTCGTACCTCTAATCATTTAACTCAACTTAGCTTCACAACTACTTCTTCGAGTGGTGGAGTAACAATTCTAAGTTGATTTTCTTATTATCATCCCGTATTATCAACCAAGCAAGGCAAATTAGGTTTAATTTCTTATCCTAACCGCGAATTGTGTCGTAAGATATAAACTTGCTCCCTTTATTCCTTGTTCTTGCCTAGGTTTACTTTCTCAAGCTTTTATCTGGGTGTAACGTGTGTGTTTTCATGGTGATCAATCATAAAAACAACCATAATTAAGAACGTAGGACAAAACAACAATTAATAACTTAAAATCAAAACAAATTCACATAGTCACAATCACATCTTGTGGCCTCAACCTTAGAGGAAGGGTTCTAGCCACTCAAGTTCGTATAATTACAAGAAAACATAATTAACGTAACATACTTACAAAAATAGGTTGAAGACAAGATGAAATTTAAGAACCCTAGGTGAGTTCTCCCACTTCTCCCTTCATTCCTTGGTAGTTTTTCAGAAATATTACGTGACAAAATATTTTTAGGAGCTAAGGGACCTATTTATAGTAAATGAGAGGTGTATAAAATTATCCCCGGCATGAAATAGCTCTGTGTAATGGAGGTGAACGCGCCAATTTACCTCCGTGACACGGAGGCATCGCGTAGGCACACTGGAAATCCAAAACAGTCCCCAAGCAGCCCCCTGCCGCATTGGCAGCGTGTCACGCTCCTTGTGCAGAGTGCTAGGGACCATGGCACGCCACTGGTTGTGCAGCTTGCCTACCGTGGCACGTTGCCAACGCGCAGGTGGGCTGTTTCGCGTGTCCCCCTTGCCGACATTCGCGTTTTACTTCCGATTCCATGCCTCCACTTCACCAACTCATGGATTAGTTCCTCAAATTCATTTTAAACCAAAATAAACAAGAACTAATCATGTTGGTTAGTATATATATTCACATTTACATAGAAGTACATGAGAATGCATATAATTAAGTCGAAAAACAAGACAAAACTAAGTTATAAAGCATCACTTGGGCATGCTACTTTGCCCAAGATCACCCTACCCCACACTTAAAGCCTTGATCGTCCTCGAACAATCCCTTTACATCTCATGTAAATGAAGACTCACACATAGCTAATTTAGCAAGAGAATTCAATCTACGACTATAATGATTATTTAAGATAGAAAGTTAAAAATAGAGCATGCACGATTTAATCATTGAAATGAAATACAACTATGTTAAGACTTCCTAACCTCAAGAATCGACTCTCAATCATAGCAAACTCATGCAAATCAACCGATCAAGAAATCCGACATGAATGTTATCTCTCATTAAACATGTGCCCTCACAACAAGAGAGTTACCCATTTTAACTCGCAAGTTTTTAAAACACAACATGTATGGGTATATGAATAGAATTACACTCACTCTCTCAAAGAATTCACATGCATCATGTAGTGAACCATAAGCTTGCCCTTATGTTTTACTCCACTAATTTAAGGATCTTTGAATGTAAGATCAAGTAGGACTTATTGGGTTGTAATGTAAGCTAAGGGACGGGTAGGTACTATTCTGGCCAGTAATAGTGGCTATCTTCCCCAAGCGCTTTTAATACATCACACTTCCCTTAGGACATCTCTTTTCTTACTTCCTCCTCATTCTTTTCACCCTTGAGTTTTCTCTTCTTGTTCCCATTTCTTTAAGCACACTTTGTTTATTAGTACGGAGTACTTAAACAACTGTTTCATTCATTTGTTTTCCTGCTCCCTACCAATACCCGAGCATTTTCAAACAAGTGCACCTTTGACCTTTTCTCAACTCTTACAACTTGCTACTTTTCCTCCTTTTTCATGCTTCTCACTCCTTCACTCTTTGGAATTTTTCACTTAAGCGCTTAGGAGTTTTGGATCAAATTCAAGGCTAATGAAAGAAAAAGGATTAAGTTTATGTTGTAGCTATCAAAGAATAGGCTTATGGCTTAATGGGGCTCACTAGGATTCAACATTCTAGGTAGGTAAAGTGAGGGATAACAATTAGGTTCATTCAAAGAAATGCCTAAATCATCTCCTACAATCCACATCCTTCATTTCGTTTTATATACATGTCAGGAAAGTTCTAGACACTCCACAATAGCATGGAATATTCGAAAAACTTCCACTCACAGCACATACTCAATTCAAGACACATTCAGCAGACTCTTAACTCAGCTAATCACAAAAATTCAGAATTAAGCTTCAATCACATTGAGTCAAATTCAAGAGCCATATGTCTCAAACAAAGTTTTACACTTCTTACATGCTTCAACACTAACCACACTTTTATCTTACAATCGTGTATAGAACATAACAAGAACATCAATCCATCAATTAGCTATGAGTTCAAAACCAAAACCTATTGTCTAATTTTCCCTCAAGACGGTCGTCATCGATCCATCGTCGAAAACAGTCTCTAACTATGACTAAAAACACTATATACAGACAAAGAAAATTTTTATTCTTCGATTCAAAGACTCCCCGTTGGAAAAGAACCGAAAAAAAACCAACAGGTGGTGAAGTCATGCTCAACTCAAAAATTTTTCCAATATGTATCAAACACTACATTCACCAAAATCATTAAGCACAAAATTTTTGAAATTTCCCTCACCCCACACTTGAATCATGCTATGTCCCCAAAGCATCTAATTAAAATTCAAAAGGGTGAGAAATACTCCCTGGGCCTCTATGCCTAGCTAACAGCATGTTTTTCTTCATTTTTGCACAAGTGGGTATTCGACCCCACACTTTTCCTCTTCCATGCTTTTTAACTTCCTCCTCCAAGGGTACTCAGATTTACCCTCCATCTATGCTTAAATAACCAGCAAAAACAACACAAGTTGACAATAAACATAATCAACACAAACAACAATTACAAATTGTACCTGTGGTAACCTTGGGTTGCTTCCCAAGCAGCGCCTAATTTTACGTCGCGGCACGACGTGAACTATCCTTTTCAGGACATCCTCATACCTGGGTTCCCTTTCGACAACCATCTTCTTCTCTTTTGATTTTTAGAGGGAACAACCTCCACTCTGTCCCTCTCTTCCTCCAACTTCTTATCAAACTGAAGCCCTTTATCAGACTCAAGCTGAACACATCATTATCTTTGGCCGTGGATCTGTGGAACCTACCACCCCACACTTATCCTCTAACAACACACTAACCTTACAAAGGTTTCTGTAGTGTGTGGGTGGGTTAATCTCTTGGTTGACTCGGAAGAGTTCTTCTTCATCCTCGACCCTCATTTTCAGAGTCCCTGCTCTTAAGTCAATTACCACTCCTCCAGTGGCTAAGAATGGCCATCCCAAGATTAAGCGTACCTGGTCATTAACATGAAAATCTAAGATAATAAAATCAGCAGGTATAATAAACTTACCCACTTTAATGAGAAGGTCCTCTATGATTCATCCAGTGCCACTCGCGACTTATCCACCAGCTGCAGCATCAATCTTGTTGGCCGCGGTTTCCCCAACCCCAGGGTGTTAAATAAAGATAGGGGAATTAGATTAACTGCTGCCCCTAGATCACATAAAGCTCATAGCACTTCAGCTTTACCAATTTGTATGGGGAGGATAAAACTCCCTAGGTCTTTGAGCTTCTTCAGAATTTTGCTCAATACCCTGTGACTGCACTCCTCCGTCAGTGCTACTGTCTGGACTTGCACCAATCTGATTTTATTGGCCATCCATCCTTCAAGTATTTAGCATAGTTGGGCATTCCCTGCAAAACATCAAGAAGAGGCAAATTTATGTGCAGTTCTTTGAAAATCTCAAAGAACGTTTTGAAGCATTCCTCCTCCTTGCTCTTTCTGAATACCTGAGGAAATGGTGGTGGTGGTCTTTGTGATGGATGCAATGAAGATTATGCATTTTGTTGCACAACACTCTGATTCTCTCCCTTGTCAGTGGATGGTCCTTGTCTAACCAACTCCGGCTGCACCTCATTTCTTTTCTCTTTTGACACTGCATCAGCTAATTGTTTTCCTCTCCTCATACTGATGGCGTTGACCTAATGGGGCTTAGGATCTATGTCACTTGGTAGTCCTCCCTGTGGACTCATGTTTTGAGCAGCTGCTATGTTACCTATCTGCTTTACTAGATTGCGGGTGGCCAATTGCTGATTCTTCAAGTCTGATGCCATCCTCGCCTGATTTTCTACTAGTTGAGTCTGGGTCTCCATGATTTTCTATAACGTTTCCTCAATGTTGCTACTCAACTGGCCATCATTCTGCATATTCTGCTGATACTGCTGCTATTGAGGTTGCTGATAACTTTGCTTTTGATTTCCACCCCAAGAAAAATTCGGGTGGCTCTGCCAATTTTTATTGTAGTTGTTTCAAAAATTCTGAGTGTTCCTCTACACATTCCCAACAAAATTGACTGATTCCAGATTGGTCTCCACAAGATTCTGCATTGTTCCCATTATTCCCACAAATTTCACACCAACTCGAAGCTTGCTAAACTGCATTATCCTGGCCCTGTTGTTGGTTCATACTATGTTTATTGAACTGAGTCATCATTTGATGCTGGAATGAAGCTAACTGTGCCGCCAAGGCAATAATACCATCTACTTCTATCAGCCCTGCTCTTTTTCCTGCCCCTCTCGATGATTCATTGTGCCATTTTGGATTTCCCTGTGCAATTCTATTCAACAGTGTGTACAGCTCATTATACGTCTTCTCTAAGGCTTTCCCACCCGATGCAAAGTCTAGCAAAATTTTTGTATTTTGTCTAGACATTCTACAAAGGTATGAGCCAACACTTCATTCGATTGCTGGTGATGGGGACAGTCTCTTAATAATGACTTGAATCTTTCCCAAGGCAAATATAAATTCTCATCAGGCCTCTACTTGAAACTCAGTATTTCACTTCTCAATTTTATAGTCTTGCCTGAAGAAAAGAATCTGATCAAGAACTTCCTTGCCAAATCATCCCAAGAAGTTATGGAGTTGGGTGGCTCAGCTTTCAACCTCCTTTTGGCCTCTCCCAACAATGAAAATGGGAAGAGGGTAAGTCGGACATAGTCGGTGGACACTCCGGTGGGGACAAAAGTGTCACTAATCTCTAAAAAGTTCTGTAGGTGCTGTTGCGGGTCCTCATGTGCCATCCTAGTGAAATGACCACTAGAATGTAACAGCTACACCATGTTCTGTTTCAATTCAGAGTTCCCTCCAAGTTCCGGTTTACGGATACTAGAATTCACATTCGTCGCTTGTGGGATTGCCACTTCACGAACTGGTCTGGCTGCCATTGCTTTTGTTGACAATTGTGCTTGTCCTGCGGGTGGTTGTTTTTGTACCTTTTCTTGAAGTATTTTAAGCTTTCGATCAAGAGCTACTCTGCTTCGCGAATGAATTTGACGTTCTGGTTCAAGCAATGATTCAACAAGCTCTCTATTCCTAGCCAACTCGGCAAGATAACCTGACACGTACAATAAGTCAGACTAAGACCAAGTTTCTCAACACTTAAGGAAATTAAAAATTACACAAAAATAGAAAAATTTACTAAACTTCGCCGAGTCCCCGGCAATGGTGCCAAAAACTTGTTGCGACTTCAGCGCACTCGCAAGCGTACGCGGTCTTACAAGAAATATAGTGGCCCTTTTTAAGAGCCGGAGGTCGAACCCACAGGGACTGGACCAATTCAGCTAATTATTAAGTTCAAGTGTGATACAAACTTCTGCAAGTGTTGCTTATAGAAGTTTTTGATAAAGTTTAATTAAATATAGGTGTGGTCACAGAAATATTCTGAAATCATTCAAGAAGCAACTAGAGCTAAGGCCAGATAATCATGCGATACTACGCTTTGTATTTGTTTACGTATGGAATTATCAATGTCGTCTCACATAATTACAATTGCATGTTCATGGTCTTTCGAGCCTCTAAACATGACAAACTAGCCTCACAACTACATCGTTTAGTGGGGATGTGACATTCTAGTTTGTGGGCAATTCAATTGTCGGAATGTGGTTTACGGGGTTTATGCTCTTGATTAGAGACTTTCGTACTTCTAATCATTTAACTCAACTCAGCTTCACAACTACTTCTTCGAGTGGTAGAGTGACAATTCTAAGTTGATTTCTTATTATCATCCCGTTTTATCAACCAAGAAAGGCAAATTAGGTATAATTTCTTATCCTAATCGCGAATTGTATCGTAAGATACAAACTTGCTCCCTTCATTCCTTGTTCTTTCCTAGGTTTAGTTTCTCAATCTTTTATCTAGGTGTAACGTATGTGTTTTCATGGTGATCAATCATAAAAACATCCATAATTAAGAACGTAAGACAAAACAACAATTAATAACTTAAAACCAAAACAAATTCACATAATCACAATCATACCTTGTGGCTTCAACCCTAGAGGAAGTGTTCTAGCCACTCAAGTTCGTATAATTACAATATAACATAATTAAAGTAACATACTTACAAGAATTGGTAGAAGAGAAGATGAAATTTAATAACCCTAGGTGAGTTCTCCCACTTCTCCCTTCACTCCTTGGTAGTTTTTCAGAAATATTACGTGACAAAATGTTTTTAGGAGCTATGGGACCTATTTATAGTAAATGAGAGGTGTATAAAATTATGCCCGACATGAAATAGCTCCGTGTCACAGAGGTGAACGCGCCAACTTACCTCCATGACACGGAGGCATCGCATACGCACACTGGAAATCCAAAGCAGTCCGCAAACAGCCCCCTACCGCGTTGGCAGCGTGTCACGCTGCTTGTGCAGCCGCTAGGGGCCATGGTACGCCACTGGTCGTGCAGCCTGCCTGCCGTGGAACGTTGCCAACGCACAGGTGGCTGTTTCATGTGTCCCCCTTGCCAACGTTCGCGTTTTACTTCCGATTCCATGCTCCACTTCACCAACTCATGGATTAGTTCCTCAAATTTATTTTAAACCTACAAAAACAAGAACTAATCTTGTTGGTTAGTATATATATTCACATTTACATAGAAGTACATGAGAATGAATATAATTAAGTCGATAAACAAGACAAAACTAAGTTATAAAGCATCACTTGGGCATGCTACTTTACCCAAGATCACATATATTGTAATGCCTCAAAAACCCTAAGATCAAGCCCGGGAGTTGAAACAGAGAAAATAGAATTTTCTATAATAGGTCTCAGAACGAGTCATCCTATGACCCGTCAGGTTGACCACGAGTCGTTAAGTGACTTGTGGGAGGAATGTTGACTTCTTTTGTAATTTTCAAGTTGGCGTGACCCACAGGTGAGATCACAAGTCGTTGTTAGCCCCACAAGCCGTTACGTCACCTATGGTCAGGGATGGCTTAAAGAAAAGGGAGTATGGGGCAGTCTACATAACGGGTCCTCACAAAGACTCGTTGGAAGCACCACGAGTCATGGTGTCACCCGTGATGACCTCCAGTGGTTTTTGGCAGTGTGGATGATGGAAGGTGAGCATGAGTCGTGGTCAATAGTAACGAATCATCATGTGCCGTGTGGTGATTGGTGTTAAGTTTGAGATAGTGTACAGGACGGATGGTGGCCACAAGTCGTGGCGTTGGACGACGACTCATCCAATCTCTCGTTAGGACTGAAAGTCTATTTTTCTCAGCGAATTTAGTAAGAGCTTTTTCGTAATTCCTATGATCCTTAGGCCTAAACTACGTCAATTTAAGCTATGAATAATGAGTTTTAATATGGTAAGTTCATTCTAAGCTATTCCTATTCATGCATGCAAACTTAGAAGTCTAGAGAGGTGATCAAGCTTAATTCCTTCAAGTTTTTAATCAATTCTTCATTGGGAAATCAAGGGAGTTGTGGAATAAGTTCTTCTCAGGTATGTGGGGTTATGATTGGGTGAATTTGTTCACACCCATGCCCAATGTAATACCCCGGAAAGGGCTAAGAATAGACCCGGGAGTTTAATTTGAAAAAAATGCAGAAAATTGGCAAAAACATCCCAGAACGGACGACTCAATGACTCATGGGTGAATACCATGAGTCATCGAAAGTAGTTATGGATTGGTGGTTTAGGGGTGCTGTGGTGACAACAGACGGCGTAACGACTCATTGTCAGGAACAACTAGTCGTTATCAATCGTTAGAAGGACTGAGCTTAGGCTGAGGAAGAAACAATGGGGCATCCCACAATTCGTGGTGAGGAGGAATGACCTGTTGTTTCAAGGCATTGCTTGTGGGTTGAGGTTTCCAGTGCATTCAATGAATGGAGTCCAGGACTCATTGGAAGGCACCATGAGTCGTGGTGAGGCTCGTGGAAATGGAAGTCAGATTGGTCAAGGAGTTGACAAAGATCAATTCAACGACCCATGGCTTGAAGTAATAACTCATCCTAACGAGTCGTGGGAAGGATCTGAGATGTTTATGAGGAAGTGGACTCGACGATGCGATAACACGAGTCGTGGTATGTTTCCACAACCCGTTGGGTCGGTCATTGGTCCATCCGGGACAGTTTTCAGGAAAATAATTTTAAGAGCATTTCTAACTTTTCCATGCTTTGACCCTAAACTACGTCGTTTTGGATATTTTCTGAGTGTGATAAGAGGAGTTAAGTCCTTTATGCATGCCCATTCTCATGCAAGAACTTTAGAGAGATTTTTGGGAGATTCAAGGTCTTCTTCCCCAAGTTTCCATCAATTTCTTTATGGGTGTTAAAGGAACTTTGAGTCAATCCATTTCCAGGTATGTAGGATTTTAGAATGGGTGAAATTCTTCCCTACCCATGCCCAAATTTCAATTTAAAAACATGAATCCTCCTATTCAAGTCAATGGGGTTTTACTCAAATGCATGAAAATGTGATTTCTCTTTATGGGTATCATTTAATTGAGTTGTAATTTTTGAATTATGAATGATGGACAGGTTTTATTATTATTCTCTTTAAAATCGTATTTCAAGCTTTTAATCCAAAATGCCCATTTGATGAAAGTTCATGAAAGTTATGATTCACAATGAATACGCAATATTTTGAATTTACTGATGACCGAAAAGAGTGAATTCAAGTTACCCCTGTGTATGAGCATATTTTGAAATAAATGAATATGATGAAGTATTGGGCAATCCCACATGTTAAAGAATGGTTTATGATTTAAGAAGTGAATCACATGATTTATCGATTTATGATGTTAGCCGATGGAAAGGGGCCTATGATTTTTGGCTAAGAATGTTTTAAAGGGGATCAATGATGAAAAAAGATATATTTTAGCCAATGAATCTTAATGCATGATGTTATATGTATGAGCCTATATGCATGTTTTTGGGAGCCGTGTCTAGCACCGAACAGCCCGGCATTCAAAGGACTACGCCGGTGTCTCATAACCATGTGACACCATGGGTTTCTAAATAATATGATGTATTGATAATGATCCCATCAAATGTGATATCACGCCATATGGACTACCCTTGCCTGGCAAGCCAGGGTCGGCTCTGCCCACTTGAGCGAGACAGTGGGGCATCATGAAAGGATCTACCATGATGATGTCAGTTATGACGAGTCCTCCCATTGTTCAGCATGTTTTATGCATTGATATATTTATGCTATTGGCTCAAGTTATGTTTTGGTAATTTTTACTTATGATTATTAATATGAGCGCTTTACGAATGATTTGAAAGCCTTGAGCCTTAAGTTTTCTACAGGGTTTATAATATATGCATTATGTCCTTCTCTTACATTCACTTATGAGTCTTATTTTACTTTTAAATGTCGGTTTTACTTACCTTGCATATTCAGTACATTCCACGTACTAACTACTTTCTATGCAGTATTATTTCATGATACAGGGTCCGGATCTTAGGCTAATCCTCATCCTTAGTCCATCTCAGCTTATTTTCTCAGCTTATTGGTGAGTCCTCATGTTTCTAGGGTGGTTTGAAAGACTTTTATTTTATATAACGTTTTAGTATTGTTCGGGTTAGTTCGGGATATTATCCCATCAACCCATCATATGTTGTAGAGGCATTCAGACCATGTGTAGTATTTAGCTTATGTGTACGTCTAGTATTTTCTAATGTTATTCTATGATTACATTCCTCTATGTTTTTATGATTATCATTCCGCTTATTTGAATGAGATTAGTTGTATGCATGAGCCATGGGTCGACTTGGGGTCCCTAGTGGTCCCTTGTCCCGTGTCTACGATCCGGGTGTATTTTCGGGTCATGACAAACATGGTATCAGAGAAATAGGTTTGAAGTGTCCTAGGGTGTCTAAAAGCCACGTTAAGTAGAGTCTTTTTCATAAGTGTGAAGTGCACCACACTTATGAAGAAGAGGCTACTAGACGTTTAGGAAATGTTCCCTTCTTTCATGTTCTATGACGTGCGATGAAAAACCTATCCATCCTTCTAACTCGTGCGATTCGCGATTGCAGAATTATGGCTCCTAGAAGAATGAAAGGAAGGAGGAATGGAAATGATGAAGGTGACGGAGATGGTAATAACCATGTACATCAGCAAGCTCCACCTGTTTAGGAGCCCCAAGCACCAGACCCAGCTACCCACACTGAGTTTCAGGCGGCTATTTAGATGTTGGAATAGGCCTTGACCGCTCAGGTCAACCAGCAGGCTATTGCGCAGGTCCCACAGAATGGAAATGCAGTGGTGGATTAGAGACTTCTTGAGGATGAACCCTCCAGAGTTCGCGGGATCAAAGGTGGATGAGGATCCAAACGAGTTTATTGAAGGAATCTTGAAGGTCACTCAGGTTATGGGGGTGAAATAGGTGAGTGTGTTGACTTTACCCGAGGGAACTTATGGCTTTGTAGTGTATTCTGATGCACAAATAGTCAGAATGGGATGTGTGTTGATGTAGCGTGGGAAGGTAAAAGCATACGCCTCGAGATAGCTGAAAGTTCATGAAAAGAATTATCCGACTCATGATCTTGAGTTGGCTGCGGTGGTGTTTGCATTGAAGATATGGCGGCATTACTTGTATAGGGTCCACGTAGATGTATTTAAAAATCACAACATTTTGCAATATGTGTTCACACAGAAAGATCTAAATCTTCGACAAAGGAGGTGGTTGGAGTAACTAAAGGACTACGACATGAGTATCCTCTACCACCCGGGCAAGGCTAATATGACTGCGGATGCGCTTAGTAGACTCTATATGGAGAGTGTGTCCCACGTGGATAAGGGAAAGAAGGAGCTAGTGAAGGATGTCCACCGACATGCAAGATTGAGAGTTAGATTGACCGACTCGATTGATGGCGGTGTTGTTGTATATAACGGGTCAGAATCGTCCTTGGTGGTTGATTATAAATCCAGGAAAGATGAGGATCCAATGTTGAGGAAGCTGAAGGAGGCGATGCAGAGTCAAAAGGTAGAGGTTTTCTCCTAAGGGGGAGATGGTGTGCTACGACACCAAGGTCGTCTATGTGTCCTAGATGTTGATGATTGAGAGTTCAGATATTGCATAAGGAACGTGGTACCAGATATTCTATTCATCTAGGATCCACGAAAATGTATCGGGACTTGCGAGAAATCTATTGGTGGGATGGCATGAAGAAGGATATTGCGGAGTTCGTAGCTAAATGTCCCAACTGTTAGGAAATGAAAGTCGAGCATCAAAGGCAGGGAGGTGAACTTCAAGATATTAGCATTCCCGCTTGGAAGTGGGAGGAAACAAATATGGATTTCATTACAGGTCTACCCCATACTCGCCGACAATACGACTCCATTTGGGTGGTTGTCGACAGGTTAACCAAGGATGCACACTTCTTACCAGTCAAGACCACAAATTCAATAGATGATTATGCTAAGTTGTATATTCGGGAGTTGTTTCAACTTCATGGAGTGCCCTTGTCTATTATTTCAGACCGAGGTACTTAGTTTACCTCTCAATTCTGGCATTTTTTTCAAAAAGGACTTGCAACACAAGTTAAGCTCATTACAGCCTTCTATCCGCAAATACACGGCTAGGTAGAACGAACCATTCAGATCCTCGAGGATATGTACAGGGCATGTGTTATCAATTTCAAAGTAAGTTGGGATGATCATTTTCCCTTAATCGAATTAGCCTATAATAACAATTATCATTCCAGTATCCAGATGACACCATTCGAGGCTCTTTACGGGTGAAGGAGTAGATCTCCCATCGGATGGTTCGAGGTTGGTGAGGCAGCTATGATAGGACCAGACTTGATTCACGAGGCGATGTTGAAGGTTCAATTAATAAGGGACCGGTTAAAAACTGCTCAGAGTCGTTAGAAATCATATGCTGATGTGAGGAGAAGGGATCTAGAGTTTAATGTGGATGACTGGGTATTTCTAAAGGTATCTCCCATTAAGGGAGTCATGCAGTTTGGGAAGAAAGGGAAACTCAGTCCCCTCTATGTTGGTCCGTACTGGGTTATGAGAAGAGTTGGTAAGGTGGCGTATGAGTTGGACTTTCCATCGGAGTTATCTTCGGTTCATCCTGTCTTACATGTGTCGCTTTTGAAAAAGTGTTTGGGTGATCCAGCCTTGGTAGTTCCGGTAGACAGCATTAGGGTAAAACACAGCCTCAGTGTTGAAGAAATCCCCGTTGAAATCTTGGATCGTCAGGTTCGGAAGTTGAGAAACAAAGAAGTAGCTTCAGTCAAGGTTTTATGGAGAAATCAACATGTTGAGGGAGCTAAATGGGAAGCCGAAGCAGACATGATGGCTAAATATCCACAGTTGTTCTCTGCTGGCTTAGTTCCGACTTGAGGTACCAGTTTTTCCTTATGACTTTATCTAGTCTTCATATTCAGTTCATGTGAGCAAGTTTCTTTTATTTGTATGAATATGTATATGAAGAATAAGATTAGTTCAACTATATGGTTTTATTCGGAGGTAGTCATTTATGAAAGTTTCAGTTAAAATGATCAGTATATAGTTGTGATAAATTATATATTTTTGTTCGCTGCTTGTTTCCTACATTCGAGGACGAATGTTTCAAGGGGGAGATATTCTAATAACTCATAAAGGGCTAAGAATAGACCCAGGAGTTTAATTTGAAAAAATATAGAAAACTGGCAAAAACATCACAGAACGGACAATTCAACGACTCATGGGTGGATACCACGAGTCATCGAAAGAAGTCGTCGAATAGGGGTTGAGGGGAGTTGTGGTGACAACGGACGGTATAATTACTCATTGTCAAGAACAATGAGTCGTTGTTACCAGTCATTAGAAGGACTCAGCTTAGGCAGAGCGAGAAACAACGGGGCATCCCACAATTCATGGAGAGGAGGAATGACCCGTTGTTTCAAGTCATTTCTTGTGGATTGAGGTTTCCAGTGCATTCAATGGATGGAGACCACGACTTATTGGAAGGCACCATGAGTCGTGGTGAGGCTCGTAGAAATGGAAGTCAGATTGGTCAAGGAGTTGACGACGGTCAATTCAACGACTCGTGGCTTGAAGTAACGACTCATCATGATGAGTCGCGAGAAGGATCTAAGATGTGTTATAAGGCAGTGACCCAATGACTCAATACCACGAGTCGTTGTATGTTGCCACGACCCGTTGGGTCAGTCGTTGGTCCGTCCGAGATAGTTTTCAGGGAAATAATTTTAAGGGCATTTTCAACTTTTCCACGTTTTATACCCTAAACTACGTCATTTTGGATATTTTCTTAGTGTGATAAGAGGAGTTAAATCCTTTACGCATGCCCATTCTCATGCAAGAACTTTAGAGAGATTTTTGGAAGATTCAAGGTCTTCTTCCCCAAGTTTCCATCAATTTCTTTATGGGTGTTCAAGGAACTTTGAGTAATCCATTTCCAGGCATGTAGGGTTTTAAAATGGGTGAAATTCTTCTCTACCCGTGCCAAAATTTCAATTTAAAATCATGAATCCTCCTATGCAAGTCTATGGGGTTTTACTCAAATGCATGAAAATGTGATTTCTCTTTATGGGTATGGTTTAGTTGAGTTGTAATTTTTGAATTATGAATGATGGACAGGTTTTTATTATTATTCTCTTTAAAATCATGTTTCAATCTTTTAATTCCAAAATTCCCATTTGATGAAAGTTCATGAAAGTTATGACTTACAATGAATATGCAATATTTTGAATTCATTGATGACGGAAAAGCATGAATTCAAGTTACCCATGTCTATGAGCATATTTTGAAAGAATTGAATATGATGAAGTATCGGGCAATGCCCACAATGTTAAAGAATGGTTTATGATTTATGAAGTGAATTACATGATTTATCAATTTATGATGTTGGCCGATGAAAAGGGGCCTATGATTCTTGGCTAAGCATGTTTTAAAGGGGATCAATGATGATAAATGTTATATTTTAGCCAATGAATCTTAATGCATGATGTTATTGATTTATGTATGAGCCTATATGCATGTTTTTGAGAGCCGTGTCTAGCACCGAGCAGCCCGGTGTTCAAAGGACTACGTTAGTGTCTCATAACCACGTGCCACTATAGGTTTCTAAATGATATGATGTATTGATAATGATCCCCTCAAATGTGATATCACACCTTATGCACGACCCTTGCCAAGCAAGCCAGGGTCGGCTCTGCCCACTTGAGCAAGATAGTGGGGCATCATGAAAGGATCTACCATGATGGTGTATGTTATGAAAAGTCCTCCCGTTGTTCCGCATGTTTTATGCATTGATATATTTATGTTATTGGCTCAGGTTATGTTTTGGTAATGTTTACTTTCGATTATGAATATGAGCTCTTTACGAATGATTTGAAAGCCTTGAGCCTTAAGTTTTCTACAGGGTTTATGATATATGCATGATGTCCTTATATTACGTTCACTTATTAGTCTTAATTTACTTTTAAATGTCTGTTTTACTTACCTTGAATATTCAGTACATTTCACGTACTGACTGCATACTTTCTATGTTGTATCATTTCATGATACAGGGTTCGGATCTCAGGCTCACCCTCATCCTTAGTACATCTCAGCTTACGTTCTCAGCTTATTCGTGAGTCCTCATGTTTCGAGGGCTGTTTGATTGAATTTTAAGTTATCTTACATTTCAGTATTGTTTGGGTTAGTTCGGGATGTTGTCCCATTAACCCATCGTATGTTGTAGAGGCTTTCAGACCATGTATAGTATTTAAATTGTAAGTGTTGTATTTTCTAATGTTATGTTATGATTACGTTCCGCTATGTTTTTATGATTATCATTCCAGTTATTTGAATGAGATTAGTTGTATGCATGAGCCATGGGTCGACTCGGGGTCCCTCGGGGTCCCATTTCCCGTGTCTATGATCCGGGTCGTCACACAATTCCTCTCTAATTCATGAAAATCTATGTATTGATCCTATGGAGTATTAAGCCAGTGTATGAATTTCCTAAGTTTCTACCATGGGTATGATCTAAGCATGTTTCTATAATTGAATTATGATTCATGGGCAAGTTTTACAATGTTTTCAACTATAATCATGTTTTCAAGTTTTAAAAATTATAATGCCCATCCATGAGAAGTTCATAAAAGTTGAGACTATGATATATGATCAAGTATGTTGAGATTATTATGAGAAAGGCATGTTTTCAATGTAACCCATGTATATGATCATGTTTTCAAGTGAATCAAGTATTTTCAAGTATGTTTAAGTATTGGGAAAGCCCAAATGTTTAAGTGTGATTTATGATTTCATGAATTAGCTTACCACATGATTTTGCAGTCAATACTGCCAATTATGTTCAGCTTGTGGAATGGTTTGAGTCAAGGCTCCTCATGTATGATTTTAGATTTTATATGCACATGATTGTTCAACTTTATCACTAGACGACAGACAACTTCATTGAAAAAAAGTGGAAAGCATATACATGTTTTTCGGAGTAGTGTCTAGCACCTAGTAGACTAAGGGTCAGTCAAACCTATTCCTCAAAACTATGAGCCAATGTAGGTATGATCAGATTATTTGGGACCTCCTTTGGAGCTTTCCCCTGCCCCAAAGGGCCTTCATCTTGATATTGATATCATGGTAGTTTCCTTAGCCCTGGCAAGACTTTGGATGGCTCTGCCCACTTGAGTCTGATAGTCGGGACCACATAAGCTCTATCATGGTAATGTCGGTTATATGATGAGTCTCCCATTACTCCTAATAATTTAAATTATGTATGTTTATTATTCATGATATATATATATATGCTCTAAATAAGATTTTACCTAATCTACAGTGTTACTTATGGGTATCGGATTTCAGCTCTGGGTCATTCGATTCAGTTATGATGTTCAGTTATGTTCAGATTATGATTTCAGAAATAGAATGCAAGCCCTACTCTCAGATTCTTATCTTGATTATGTTTTATATTATGCATGTTTTAATGTTTTTACTTAAGCAGTTTTACTTACCTTGCATACTCATTACATTTTACGTACTGAATGCATACTTTATGTTGTATTGTTTTATGATACAGGCTCCAATCTTCAAACTCAATTTCGTCACTAGCCAATTCCAGAGTTAGCATCCACTTCACTGGTGAGTCCTCATCTCTCGAGGACCATATGTTATCAGTTATCTTTTGTATTTTCAGTTTTAGACATAGAGAGTTAGTTGGGGTCTTGTCCCATCAACTCATCAGAATTAGAGGCTTTTCAAACATAGTGTATAACCAGCTCAGATTCATATATGTATTTAATGTTATGTAATGTTTAGACTTCTGTTATGTTTAATATGTTAAGTTTTCTGCTTTTACTAATTGAGTTAGATGTATGTTCATGCCATGGGTTGACTTGGGATCTCTCAGGGCTCTTTGTCCTGTGTCTCATTCCGGGCCTATGTTCGGGTCATGACATATATATAACATAAAATAAAAGTCCAGCTCATAGTGCACATGCCGAGGGATCTCCAGACTCAATCTATAACTATGACAACAAGCGTATAAATTATACTCTTTTGCTTTACGTTCAAAAGCTTCAACCCTTTTACCAATGGCTTCTATTATGAAACTTAAACCCTTGGACATAATCATAATATGCTTCCAACATGAACTTAGATACACATGAATGTCAGAATCTTCAACGGCATGAAAACATGCTTGAAAATTAGAGATAACGACACCTTACATACCTTGTTCCCGATGAGTTTTTCTTAGCCGAGTTTTACCTTCAACAACCAGCAGTTAGCCTCTTCAATTCCTTGAGTTTAAAACCAAGTGAATAGGTTGTTTTAAGTATCTTTATCCAGTCAAAATGTCACACCAATAGGCAGTCACAACACAAACAAACAAGGCAACATTTAGTATTTCTTACTTTAACTTATTTCTACAACTTTAAGGAAAAATAGAAGTAGGAAATTACCTAAATTTCCTCATGAAAAACACCTAAAATTATAGAGTATATTCTCAAAAAAACACAGCAGCTCCAACCTTCAAAAACGAGCAGCAACTTCACACCATAACAAATACAAAACAACACCTTAACCTTCAATTTCAACCTCTACCTTTAGCTTGCAAATTCATAGGAATTAACATGTAGAAATACTCACTTTCTATTTGTGTTCAACTCCAACCGAAATGGAGTATATCCTCAGCTAGTTACTTGTTCAAAAACACAGCAACAAATCCACTAAAACGCAGCATCAACACACACATAAACAATATGTAACATCCTACTCCACTTTCAACTTAGCTTGTGAATTCATGAAAAGTTGAGGAGCAAAAACACTTACCTCTATCATGATCCGAACGTAGGCCCGGATCATAACACAGGACAAGGGGCCTTGAGAGACTCCAAGTCGACCCATGGCATGAACATTAATCTGATTTCATATCACTTAAAGCGGAATATTGAGCATACGATATACCAGAACATAAACGTAACATAACATAGCATGATAAGCAGAACGTACTAGAAATACATATCAACTGAGTACTACAATTAGTCTGAAAGCCTCTATCATACCGATGGGTTGATGGTACAAAATCGCCAACTAACCCGGCAAAACTTGAAACAAAAGAAACATCACTGTCTGAACATATGGCCCTTGTAACATGAGGACTCACCAAAAGGGCTGATAGCTAACTCTTAAAGGGACTACTAACGGGGATGATCCAGAGAGCCGGGTCCTGTATCATGAGCATAGAAAGTATGCGGTCAGTACATGGAATGTACCGAGTATGCAAGGTAAGTAAAATTTATATTTAAAATATATAAAAGCTCATAAATAATCATAAGAGTAGGGCAACATACTCATAACATAATTAGCATACGATAACATAAGGCACAAGGTTTTCAAAACGTTTGTAATACAATTCGTAATACATTATTCCGAGTTGGTGGGAAATTTATGGTAATGCTGGCCACCATGCAGAATCTTGTGGAGCCAATCTGGAGTCAGTCAATTTTGTTGGTAATGTGCAGCGCAACAATCAGAATTTTGGAACCAGTTACAACAGAAATTGGCAGGGCCACCTGAATTTTTCTTGGGGTGGAAACCAACAGCAGAATGATATGCAACCTCAACAACAACAGTATCAGTAGAATAGGCAGAATGATGGGAAATTGAGTAGCAGCATTAAGGAAACACTGCAGAAAATTATGGAGACCCAGACTCAGTTAGTGGAAAATGGCAAGGATGGCAACAGACTTAAAGAATCAGCAAATGGCCACCCGCAATCTTGAAAAACAAGTGGGTCAGATAGCATCTTCTCAAAACATGAGATCACAAGGGGGATTACCAAGCGACACAGATCCTAACCCCCGGCATATTAGTGCCATCAGTCTGAGAAGCGGTAAGCAATTAGCTGATGCAGTGCCAAAAGAGCTGAGAAAGGGGGTGCAGCCGGAGTTGGTTAGACCAGGACCATCCATCAACATGGGAGATAATCAGAGTGCTGGGCAACAAAATGCGCAACTTTCATTGCAACCAGCACAAAGACCACCACCACCAATCCCTCAGAAATTCAGAAAGAGCAAGGAGGAGGAATGCTTCAAAAAGTTCTTTGAGAGATTCAAAGAACTTCACATAAATTTGCCTCTTATTGATGTCTTGCAGGGAATGACCAAGTATGCTAAATATTTGAATGACGTGATGGCGAACAAAGTTAGATTGGTGGACGTCCAGACTGTAGCACTGACTGAGGAGTGCAGTCACAGGGTATTGAGCAAAATGCCAAAGAAGCTCAAAGACCCAGGGAGTTTTACCCTCCCTATAAAAATTGGTAAAGCTGAGGTGTTACGAGCTTTGTGTGACTTTGGGGCTGCAGTTAATCTAATGCCCCTATCCTTATTCAACACCCTAGGGTTGGGAAAATCGAGGCCGACAAGGTTGATGCTGCAGCTGGCTGACAAGTCGCGAGTGACACCTGATGAAATAATTGAGGACCTTCTCATCAAAGTAGGTAAGTTTATTATACCTGCTGATTTTATTATCTTAGATTTTCAGGTTGATGACCAGGTACCCCTGATCCTGGGACGGCCATTCTTGGCCACTGGAGGAGCGGTGATTGACTTGAAAGCAGGGACCCTGAAAATGAGGGTTGAGGATGAAGAAGAAATCTTCCGCATTTACCAAGAAATGAACCCATCTTCACACTACAGAAACCTTTGTCAAGTTAGTGTGTTAGTAGAGGATGAGTGTGGGGTGGAGGATTCCACAGGTGCAGAGCCAAAGGCAATGACAAGTGTTCAGCCCAAGTCTGATAGAGGGCTTCAAATTGAGAAGAAGTTGGAGAAAGAGAGAAACAGAGTGGAGGTTGTTTCCTCTAAACAGCAAAAGAAAAGGAGATGGTTCTCCAAAGAGAACCCGTGTATGAGGATGTCTGAAAAGGACAGTCCACGTCGGGCCACGATGTAAAATAAGGCGCTGCTTGGGAGGCAACCCAAGGGTACCTCAGGTACACTTTGTTAATTTAGATTTTGTGTTGATTTTGTTATTTTCATTTTGTTTGTGTTTTTGGTGGAAACTTAAGCACAGATGGAAGGGAAGTCTGAGTACCGAGAAGGTGGAAGCTAAAGAGCATGGAATAGGAGAAGTGTAGAGACGAACACCCATCTCTTGAACTTGAAAGGACAACATGCTTTGAGCTTGGCATAGAGGCTCAAGGAGTATTTCTCATCCTTTAAATGTTAATTTAATGCTATGAGGACATAGCATAATTTAAGTGTGGGGTGAGAAATTTCAAAATTTTTGTGCTTATCAAGTTTTTGGTGAATGTGATGCTTGTGTGAAATTTTGGGAGAAATTTGAAAATTTTTGGGAGTCAAGCATGAATTCATTACCCGTTGGTTTTTCTTTTTGGTTCTTTTCCGACGGGGGGGGGGGGGGGGGGGTCTTTGAATCGAAGAATAAAAATAGTTTTCTTTGTCTGTATATAATTTTTTTAGTCATAGTTAGGGACTATTTCCGATGATGGATGGATGAAGACCGTCTTGAGGAAACATTAGTCGATAGGTTTTGGGTTTTTGAAACCATGACTAATTGGTGCTTGATGTTCTTGTTATGTGTTATACGTGATTGTAAGATGCAAGTATGTTCAGTGTGAAGCATGCAAGTGTATAACTTTGTGTAAGACACTTAGGCTCTTGAATTTGACTCAATATGATGGAAGCTTAATTTGAATTCTTGTGATTAACTGAGTTAAGAGTCTGCTGAATGTGTCTTGAATTGAGCATGTGCCATGAGTGTAAGGTTTTTGAGTATTTTGTGCTATTGTGGAATGTCTAGAACTTGCCTGGTGTGTTTATAAAATGAAATGAAGGATGTGAATTGTAGGAGATGATTTAGGCATTTTTTTGAATGAACCAAATTTTTATCCCTCATTTTACCTACCTTGAAAATTAATCCTAGTTAACCCCATTGAGCCTTGAGCCTATTCTTTCATAGCTGCAACATAAGCTTAATCCTTTTTCTTTCATTAGCCTTGAATTTGAACCAAAACTCCTAAGTGCTTAAAGGAAAAATATGAAAGAGTGAGAAGAATGAAAAAGAAAGGAAAGTAGCAAATGTAAAAGTTGAGAAAGGTCGAGGGTGCACTTGTTTGAATACGGGTGAGTATTAGTAGGGAGTAAGAAAATAAATAAATGAAAAGTTACTTATAGAACTCCTTACTAATAAGCTAAAAGTGCCTCAAGAAATGGGGGAACAAAAGAGGAAAAAGAAAGATGAAAGGAGAAAAAGGTGAAGTAAGGGAATGGAAGTTCGTAATGAAGGCGTGATGTATTAAAAGCGCTTAGGAAAGATAGTCACTATTACTGGCCATAATAGTACCTACCCGCACCTGAGTTACATTACAACCTAAAAAGTCCTATTTGATCTTACATTCATACATCCTTAAATTAGTGGAATAAAACACTAAGGGCAAGCTTATGGGTCATTACATGATGCATGTGAATTCTTTGTGAGAGTGAGCGTAATTCTATTCATGTACCCACACATGTTGTGATTTAAAAATTATTTTTGCGTGTGAAATTGGGTAACTCTCTTTACGTTAGGGCACATGTTGAATGAAGGATATAATTCATGTGGGATTTCTTAATCAGTTGATTTGCATGAGTTTGCTAAGATTGAGAGTCGATTCTTGAGGTTAAGAAGTCTTAACAAAGTTGTACTTCATTTCGAAGATCAAATCATGCATGCTCTATTTTTAGCTTGTTATCTTACGTAATCATTATAGTCGTAGCTTGAATAATCCTGCTAAATGAGTTATGGGTGAGTCTCCATATGCATGAGATGTAAAAGGTTGTTCGAGGACGAACAAGACTTTAAGTGTGGGGCTGTGATCTCGGGAAAAATAGCATGCCCGAGTGACGCTTGATAACTTAATTTAGTCTTGTTAGCTATGTAATTGTATACATTTTCATGTGATTTTATATAAATGTGAATATATGTGCTAACCAACATGATTAGTCCTTGTTTTGTAGGTTTCAATGATTTTGAGGAACTAATTTATAAGTTGGTGAAGTAGCGGAATGGAGTCGGGAGCAGGTGCGGCAGGCAGGCAGCACCAGCGCGCCAGCAACTTGCCACACCATGCCAGCTGTGCGACAGAGCAAGGCTAACGTGCTGCCCAAGCAGTGTGACACGCTGCCAACGCGGTGGCACTCGGCAGTTTCGGCTTTCGGAGGCAATATCCAGAGAGCTTTCGCGTTACCTCCGTGTCACGGAGGCAGTGCTCCGCGATACACTCCGTGACACGGAGCCATTCCACGACAGGCTAAATTGTGCACGTTTCACATTTATTATAAATAGGACCCTTAGCTCCTAAATCCAATTGGTCACGATTTTATTCTGGAAAACTACCTAGGAGTGAAGGGAGAAGTGGGAGAACTCATGTAGGGTTTTGAAAATTCCCTTCTCATCTAGAAAATTCATGTAAGTATGTTAGTTTAGTAGTAGTTAGTTGTAGTTTTACGAACATGAATGGCAAGAACCCTTCCTCTAGGATTGAAGCCATGAATTATGATTGTGATTTTATGAAATTGTTTTGTAATTAAGTTATTGATTGTTGTTTTCGTCTTGCATTCTGGTATGTTGGTTGTTTTAATGATTGATCACCATGAAAACATATACGTTAGCTTGGGCAATTTCTTGAGAAAGAATTACCTAGGTCAGGACATGAGAATGTAAGGAGCATGTTTGTATCTCACGATATAATTTCGTGTTAGGATAGAAATATACCTAACACCTTGTTTGGTTGATAAAACGGGGGTTATTAAGAGACCAACTTAGGATTATCACATCACCACTCGAAGAAGTAGTTGTGAGGCTAAGTTGAGTTAAATGGTTAGACGTACGAAAGTCCCTAATCGTTTTCCCGTAAACCACAACATAATTAATTGCCCGCGAACTAGAAATTAGCATCCTCACTCACAATGATGCAGTGAGGCTAGTTTGTCGTGTTTAGAGGCTCGAAAGACCATGAACGTGCAATTCTAATTATGTGAAACAACAATCGATAGTTTCATGCTTAAGCCATTGCAAATCGTAGTATCGCATGATTATCTGGTTTTAACTCTGTGTTGCTCTTAGAGTAAATTCAGGATATTTTGTTGACCAAAACTAGACTTAATTAAATCTCCCTCGAAAACTTCTATAACCAACACTTGCGAAAGTTAAGATCACACTTGAAATGGATAGTTAGAGGAATGGGTCCAGTCCCTGTGGGTTCGACATTCCGGTTCATAAATAGAGCCACTATATTACTTGCACGACCCGTACACTTGTGGATGCGCGAATGAGGGTACGTTACCAGGCTTGACTAGAGGGGTAAAGCATCAGGCTCTAGAGGCCAGGTGAACATGGCAGGAGAGCGTAGTTTTCTAACTTGTGTGAGGTGCCACAAGAACCACCCTACGCAATGTTTAGTTGGCTTAGATGCTTGATTTAGGTGTGGCAAACCCGGACATACTCTACAGTATTGCCTTTCAACCAGACAGGGCGATGGTGGGGTCTGTACCCCAGCCATCAATTCAGCAACTCTTGCAGCTCGTCCATTTTAGCAGAGCACATATTCTAGTACAGGTGGAAGCTAGCGTTAGAACAATTTCTATGCACTATCATCTTGTCAGGAGCAGGAGGTCTCTCCTGATGTGATCACTGGTACATTACAAGTATCCATCTTGATGTGTATGCATTATTAGATCTAGGGGATACTTTATCTTTCATGACTCCTTATGTTTCTGTATTTTTTGAAGTCAGTCCCGAAATCCTGTCAGAACCCTTCTCAGTCTCAACTCCTTTTGGTGAGTCAGTTTTAGGTCGACGAGTGTACAGGAATTGCCCTATCATGATTCTTCAGAAAGTCACCTCAGCCAATTTAGTGGAGTTAGATATGACCGATTTCAATGTTACATTCGGTATGGATTGGTTGCATGCTTGTTATGCCTCAGTCAATTGTAGAACACGTGCGGTTGTTGTTTCCTATCTCAAGACTAGGAAGATGATCTCTAAGTGTTGTCTACTATCTAGTTCGGGTCAAGGATGCTATGTCTGGACCCCAACTCTTTAGTCAGTTTCAATTGTATGTGAGTATCCAGAGGTGTTTTTAGATGATCTACCAAGAGTCTTTCCTTAGTGGGAAATCGACTTTGGTATTGACCTTTCCCCAGATATACAACCTATACCTATTCCTCTTTACAGAATGGTCCAGCTGAGCTAAAGAAGTTGAAAGAGAAGTTGAAAGAGAAGTTGAAAGATCTTCTAGATAAGAGATTGATCAGGACTAGTAAGTCCCCATGCGGTGCACCAATTCTCTTTGTTTGAAAAAAGGATGGTTCTCTTAGAATGTGCATTGATTATCAGCAGTTGAACAAGGTCACAATCAAGAACAAATATCCCCTCCCCAGTATTGACTAATTGGTTGACTAACTTTAGGGTGCTAAGTGCTTCTCAAAGAGAGACCTCAGATCTAGATCCAGATATTAGCTCAGAGTTAGAGAGAGTGACATCTCGAAGACAGCCTTCGGGACTCGGTATGGTCACTATAAATTTGTAGTTATGTCTTTTGGACTAATGAATGCTCCTGCAGCTTTTACAGATTTGATGAACAGAGTGCTCAAGACATATTTGGATATGTTCATGATTGTCTTCATAGACGATATACTCATATACTCACGACATGAGGAGGAGCATGCCGCTCATTTGAAGATCGAGCTACAGACTCTCAAGGATCGCCAGGTGTTTGCTAAATTCAACAAGTGTGAGTTTTGGCTGAACTCAGTAGAATTCTTGGGGAAAGTGATATCTCGTGAGGGTGTGCAGGTTGACTCTCAAAAGATAGAAGCAGTGAAGAATTGGCTTAGACCCATCAACCCTACAGATATTAGGAGCTTTTTGGATTTACCTAGCTACTAGAAGAGGTTCATAGAGGGATTTTCATCCGTTGCAACATTGTTGACTAAGTTGACCCAGAAAAGGTCAATATTTTGTGATCAAATGCTTCTGAGAAGAGTTTACAGGAGTTAAAGACTCGGCTCACTTCAACTCGAGTATTGACCCTACTAGAGGGCACAAATGGCTTTGTTATGTATTGTGATGCCTCGAGAGTTTGTCTCGTATGTATGTTGATGCAGCATGGTAAGGTTATTGAATATGCCTCTAGAAAACATAAAACTCATGAGAAGAATTACTCAACGCATGACCTAGAGTTGGCAGTTTTGGTGTTTTTTTTGATGATTTAGAGGCACTACTTGTATAAGGTGTATGTGGATATCACGGAACACAAGAGCCTTCAGTACATGTTCACTAAGAAGGACCTGAATTTGCAACAAAGGAGATGGCTCGAGCTTCTTAAGGACTATGACATGAGTTTCCTTTATCATCCGGGCAAGGCCTATATAGTGGCGAATGCTCTTATTAGTCTGTCCATAGAGGGTGTGTCTCATGTCGAGAATGGGAAAAAGGAGTTGCTGAAGGATGATCATAGATTTTCTTGTTTAGGGGTTTGCCTTACAAATTCGACGAACGGTGGTGTTTCCATTCAGAATGGGTTGGAATCTTCATTGGTACGGAAGTCAAAGTTTGGCAAGATGATGATCCTACACTAGTAAAATTGAAAGAAGTAGTCTGAAATTAGAAAGTGGAGGTTTTCTCTCAAGTGGGAGATTGTGTACTCTGATATTAGGGACGATTGTGTGTCCCGACTATAGATAACTTGAGAGAGTGGATGTTGAGCAAGGCTCATGGCTCTCAGTACTCTATCCATCCAAGTGCCACCAAAATGTACTATTATCTACGAGAAGTCTATTGGTGGAATGGTGTGAAAAAGGGCATAACGGGGTTTGTGGCTAAGTGTTTGAATTGCCAGTAGGTAAATGTTGAGCATAAGAGATTAGGAGGTATGCTTCAGGACATTAGTACTCCTACTTGGAAGTGGGAAGAGATCAATATGGACATCATTATAGGCTTGCCTCGTACCCATCAATAGTGTGACTCTATATGGGTGATTGTGGATAGGTTGACCAAATCAACCCATTTCTTACCAGTCAAAACTACGATTCAGCAGAGGATTATGCTAGGTTGTGCATTCGAGAGTTAGTTCAGCTTCATGGAGTTCCTTTTTCCGTCATCTTAGATAGGGGTACTCAGTTCACCTCTTAGTTTTGGAGGTCGTTTCAGAGAGGCCTTGGTACTTAGGTGAAGCTTAGCAAAAGTTTCCACACGCAGATAGATGTTCAAGCCAAGCAAACCATTCATACTGATGAGGATATGTTGAGAGCATGTGTGATTGATTTCAAGGGTAGTTGGGATGATCACCTGCCTCTTGTCAAGTTTTCCTACTATAACAGTTATCATTCCAATATTCAGATGGCTCCGTTTGAGGCTCTTTATCGACAGAGGTGTATGTCACCTATTGGATGGTTTGAGGTAGGTGAAGCTACGTTGATAGGTCCGGATTCAGTTCATGAGGCCATGAAGAAAGTTCAGCTTATTAGAGAAAGGCTAAAAATAGCTTAGAATTTTCAGAAATCTTATACGGATGTGAGGAGGAGAGAGCTTGAGTTTGAGGTTAATGATTGGGTATTTATGAACTCCCATGAATGGAGTGATGATGTTCAGAAAGAAAGGGAAGCTTAGTTCCCAATATGTTGGTCCTTATAGGATTTTAAGGCGAGTTGGCAAGGTGGCATATGAGTTGGAGCTACCAGCAGAGTTATCTTCGACACATCCAATTTTCCATGTATTTCTATTGAAGAAGTGCATTGTTGACCCAGCCTTAGTTGTTCTAGTAGAGATCATTGGTCTGAAGGATAGCCTTACTTATGAGGATGTTCCAATTAAGATCCTTGATCATCAAGTTCGAATGTTGAAAAACAAGGAAGTAGCCTTAGTGAAGGTTTTATGGAGAAATCAGCTTGTTGAGGGAGCTATATAGGATGTCGAAGCAAATATGATGGCTAAATAGCCGCATCTTTTCCCTTTCGGCTCATTTCCAACATGAGGTAGCAGTTTCCCTCTTAATACTCTATTAAGTTTCATGTCAAGTCATGTCTCTAAGTTTCTTTCAGGTCATAGCATGCATGTATGTTTCATGAATTCAGTTTAGTCATGTATTTCAGTTCAGAGTCAATCAGTCCGTCAGTTTTCAGCTATGGTTGTTCATTCATTTTTAGGGATTGAAGTTCCTTTCCTATCCCTCCAGTATGCTTAAGTTGACATTCAAGGATGAATGTTCCCAAGGGGGAGATATTGTAACACCTCGAGATTAGAAATGATCCCTTGAAGGAAAAAAACTGAAGTTTCAGGTTTGGTGTAGAGGGTTGATGACATAACTGATGACTCATTAGCCTAGTGATGGCCTATCTCTTGCGACATTGCATCTCGACGGAGGAACTGATGGCCTATCAGTCTAGCTCCGAACCATCATATGTGCCATCGCAGGCGGGCATATGTGTCCCTACATGATAGAGGATCTGACTGACCATTGCGAGTGTGATGTCTCATCATGAATACCGTCGCTAAGGGCCAGTTGGGACCCTCCTCGAGTTAAGGATTGAAGGACCGTCAGGCTTGTGATTTCCCATCACGAGTACCGTCGGGACGCCTAGTTGTCCAATTTCAACCCAATTTCTAGGGGCAATCTTGTAATCTCCCAAGCTCCTAATCCCTAAGTGACAACATTTTGTGGATCCTTAAGGGTGTAATTGAGGGTGTTACTTAGTTTATTCCTCTTTTCTCATACACAAAGTTTGGTAAAGATCAAGGATGAGAATTCTCCATCAAGTTTCTTTCAAATCCTCTTTGGGTCTTCAAATTTGGTAGCAAGTTCATCAAACCCAAGTATGTAGGGCCATGAATGGGGGATTTCTTCCACGCTCATGCCCAATTTCTTCTCTAATTCATGAATTCAAGTCTTCAATTAAGTGTATTGAAATTTCTAGGATTTTAACACAATTCCATGGAAATATCCATGCTATGTCTATCGGTCAAATTATATCATGTTTCAGTTATTGATTTAATGCTGGGAGGATTTTATTCCTAAATTAATTATGTATTTTCGATTTCATGTTTTATGAAAACTATGCCCAATTATGCATGATTAATGAAATTAAACTTATAATTGCATGATTTCAAGTATGATGAACTAAATTATGTTTTATGATTAAAATGCATGATTTCCATAAGAACCCTTCATGAATTTATGGATTTTAGAGTATGATGATTTCCTCAAGTATGCATGGCTTTCATGAATATCTAGTTTATGATTATGGCCGACTCAGAGGCCTATTTTATGGCTAGTTCACGTGTCTCAAGCATGTTATGAATCTCATGATTTCAACTAGCCTATGCACTTCAAGTATGATTCAAAATTATGATATAAGCAATATATATATGTTTTGAAAGTAGTATTTAACACCTAGTAGGTCGGAGTTCCAGCGCACCCAGGTCTCAAAACTACGTGCCAATGTAGCCATGCTAGGATCCTCCATGAGAGTGTCTCCCACCCCCGTATGGGCCACCCATGAGTGACATCATTCCTTTTTCATGGTTCTACCCTTGAAAAGGTACGAACACCCTTTTGAATAGGGATATATAAGTTGGGATCCATGTATGTTCACGTGAGGTATGTCGATTATAAGACTCTCCCACTATTCCTCATGTTTTCAGATACATATTCATGACTTATGATACTATATTTTTGTTATACCCCATAATATTTCCAACACCTAGATGACCTATTCGCACGTTGGTTAAGCATATTTGAAAGCCATACGTTCTAGAGAAAGGCCCGGGGAAGGATCGGACGGGTAACCTGTCAAACCATCGCGGAAAGAGCCGAGGCAGAGCCCCTCCGCTATGGCAACGTGTCACGGAGGTGGAGCCTCCGCGTTGGCTCCGTGACACGTTGGGCCTGTCCAGGTCCAAGTATATAAAGCCCCACTTCGATTTTAAATCAGTTATTCATTATAATTTCCAGAGAAAACGCAGCAAAACAGAGAGAGACGAGGAGGGTTTATATATTATCGTCCGATTACGCTACCAAACGTAGTCCAAATCTAAATTAACTCTAGATACCGAAGTATTTAGCTGCAGGGAGCATTCCTACGGATTTAGTTTCGCGAAATTCGGCCGACAAATCGTCGTGCTACCGGGCTAAGGTAAGTGGAATTGCTCCAAACTAGTGTCTATGTGTTCCTAGCTGTGAAGTGAATACTTCTCCCTTCTGGACTTCTGGAAAATAGCATGTTTTCGACCTTCTTTCGATAAGCCTAAGTTTAGGCTATAATTATATTGAAAGTGACGCCATCCTTCAGAATAATGTTGTATTTAGTACTAATTGACGTGTTTATGAATGCAGTTGGGGAGATTTAGCTGGAATACTGATCGAGCCTCGTCCGACAGTCAAATAACTCGAGGTTAAGGTATGTAAAGTTGTTCTTCGGCAAGTTAGTAAGTCTTAGCTTGGTAAATCATAGTAAACTCCATATTTGAAGCTCTCGGAGTGAATGTTGAGAATTAGGTAAGTCTAATATATTCTGAGTTGTGTTGCCGTATCGTATCCAGTCCGAAAGTTAGTAAAGCATGCGCCAAAGGGTGAGTTAGCATTCCAGATTCAGTGTACCTTATTGTATGATTAGCAAGCATGTTGTAGGATAAAAAGATACAGATTTTCAGAATAAAGGCTCATAAAGTAAAATCAGATAGACAGACAGTTTTATGGCTACAGATTAGCCATTCAGACAGATAGTATCCCGACTACAAATTAGCCAAGCAGTTAAATAAAGATTTCAGAATTAGTATAATCAGTAAAGAATCAGTTCAGTATAGAAACAGATCAGAATAAGAAATCAGATCCCAGATAGTCTTTTTCAGTTATACATGCTTGCTATCTATATGTGTTATTTGTTTGTTGAGACTTGATGTGGCGTGAGGGCACCTTATTGAGCGTCCTCGCCGCCCCAGGGTTGGTAGTCGTGTCGCCCACTGAGCGGGTGGGTTTTACGTCACTCCAAGGAGTGGCATGCCGTCCCCAGCTTGGACGAAGATGGGATGAAGCTTTTCCCATAGCAGTCTAATCAGCATTACAGGTGCAGCTCCGATTTTAGATAGCCCTATTGAGTTTTGTGCCCAGGGAACCAGACCCTATCTGTTACTATTTGTACATTCAGTTATTATAGTTGTAGCTCTGGTTTCAGGTAGCCCCGTTGAGTTGTGTCCGGGGATCCAGACCCTATCTGTTACTATCTACACAGGAGTCCTCCGGACCCAGACACGGTTGCTTATATCGGAGGCCATGGCCCGAGCCGAAGACCCAAGGGGCCGATAGAGGAGCTCCGAATTGAGCAGATGAGTGGAGTGACTTATTTTTGGCTGGTTTTGACCTGCGTAGGGGTATATAGGTTGTTTGCTTGTTTGGCGCCATCCGACTTATGGGGGTTGGTATTGGCTCTTGCTTGCTAAATGTATATGTATTTATGTTCTTTATATATATTAGCTAATAGACAGCAGGCCGCCATGACTATAGACACGCTCCTGCCTATCAATGCAGAAAGGTTTGATCTAGTTCCTATCAACCCTTCAGATTCAGTTATCTTTTGCTCACAGACTTGTTAGTTATGTTATCTGTATTCAGTTGTATTGTGTTGAGTTACAGATAACTAGATAGCATGGTGGCCTTGTCGGCCCGCATAGGCTCCCTTATATTGAGATGTTTCTGGTTAGCTGTCATTACCGGTACAGGTGGCTATAGGCCCAGTTGGCTGGAGGCTGTGTTTACAGTCGTTATATAGCCCTTTCTTTCTAGAAATCTTAGTTAGAGCCAGCCAGGCACCAGATGTGCTCAGGCTCAGTAGCCTAGCAGTCCAGGTCCTAGTAGGGCACCAGGTGCCAATCATACCCCCTAAGGCGGGGCGTGACAAACTTGGTATCAGAGCAGGTCGTGTGCCAGGTAGTCTGTAAGCCGTGCTAAGTAGAGTCTTGTCTATGGATGTGTTGAGCACCACATACTATAGGCAGGAGGCTGCGAGGCATAATAGGATGGTTACTCTTCTTTCATACTTAGTCATGCCATAGCACAGTACAGTATAGGGTTGAGTTCCTAAAACTTATCGTATCCTTTATCTATAGGTAAGAATGGCAGATCAGCGTCACCCTGCCACAGGTAGGAGATTAGACACAACAGTAGGAGAAGGCACCAGCAGGATGCCTCAGCTTCAGTCAGAGTCAGCCCGATCTGAGGGCGATATAGAGGCTTCATCACAGCCCTCTCCGCAGTCGCCCTCACATCAGGAGCCGTTGGGCACTACACCGCCCCCGATAGCTCCTGTGCCTTCACCATCAGATTAGGAGGTTCGTAGCGCTGTAGTTATGTTGGCACAGATGATGGCCACACAGCGCCAGCCAGTGCCACCTGTAGCAGCAGAGTCTTCAGGTGGGTCAGGCAGTTCTAGAGTCCGGGAATTTTTGGCACTGGGTCCCCCACTGTTTACAGGGTCAAATCAGGCAGAGGACCCCTAGGACTTTCTAGATCAGATGCAGAGGATATTCCGAGTTATGCATGTGACCCCTTCAGAGTCTATTGAGTTGGCAGCATTCCGGTTGCAGGACATAGCAGTACTATGGTACGAGAGTTGGGAGAGGTCCCGAGGGAGAGATGTTACCCCTCTGACCTGGACTAGCTTCTCGGAGGCCTTCCTGGACCGTTACTTGCCACGAGAGATCCGACAGACTCAGATGGACCAGTTTCTGCATCTAGAGCAGGGGGCGAGGAGCGTACGTGAGTATGCTTTACAGTTTGACTCCTTAGCCCGTAATGCTCCAGCATTTGTTGATACAATGCCAGTGAGAGTCCACAGATTTATCATGGGTCTGAATCCAGAATATACTGAGGCATGTATGACGGCTACATTACAAGAGGATATGGATATCGCCCGAGTACAGGCCTTTGCTCAGACCATAGAGGGTCTTAGACAGCGGCATCAGGGTAGTAGACAGACGAGTTAGGAACAGGGCCGCAGAGACAGACCAGATGAGATGCAACGATAAGTTCAGAGAGGACCCAGGCCTCGACTATCAAATAGACCCCCTAGACCCCCACCTCCACCACAGTAGCAGCAGCGAGGTAGATATGTTCATAGAGGACAGTCAGAGCCCAGTGGCAATTCCAGAACAGTAGAGTTCCCGTAGCAGAGAAGGGGAGAGCAGATCAGATTTGCACCCTCACCCTGTCCCTATTGTAATCGACCACACTTCGGTAAATATGGCTCCACTGGGTATTATATTTGCGGACAGGAGGGGCATCGGATGAGAGATTGTCCGACCAGAGGTCAGGGGAGTAGAGACAGTCAAGACAGGGGATCCACAGGGCCACGAGCCCCAGCAGCCTCAGCGGGGAGTGGGCCTTCAGGTTCAGTAGGCAGAGGCTGAGGTAGATCAGGAGCTTCCAGTTCAGGTACGGGTTCAAGCCGTACTTATGCACTACCAGGGAGACATGATTCAGAGGCGTCTCTGGATGTAGTAACAGGTACGATGGCTATTTGTTCCGACCCTGCTTATGTATTGATTGATCCAGGATCCACTCTGTCGTATGTTACCCCATTTGTGGCACGAAAGTTCAATATTGCACCAGAATTATTGCAGCAGCCCTTTTCAGTATCCACGCCTGTCGGTGACTCTATTGTAGGTAGCAGAATTTACTGAGGGTGTATAGTAGAGGTTGCTGACCGCCAGACTACGGTAGATCTGGTAGAGCTAGAAATGATAGACTTCGATGCCATAATGGGTATGGATTGGCTAGTGCCGTGCTACGCCAATGTTGAATGTTGGACCAAGACGATCCGATTCCACTTTCCAGGGGAGGTAGTGCGAGAGTGGAAAGGCAGAACTGCTACGCCAAAAGGTAGGTTTATTTCCTACCTTAAGGCGAGGAAATTGATAACTAAGGGATGTATTTACCACCTAGTCAGAGTTCAGGATGTTCGGGCAGAATCTTCGACACTCCAGTCTGTTTCGGTGGTGAACGAGTTCCCTGATGTGTTTCCAGATGAGTTACCTTGTCTTCCCCCGGAAAGAGAAATAGATTTCGCTATTGATTTATTACCAGGCACTCAGCCTATATCAATTCCTCCCTATCGTATGGCCCCTGCAGAACTCAGAGAATTAAAGGAGCAGCTGAAAGACTTGTTGGATAAAGGTTTTATTAGGCTGAGTACTTCACCATGGGGTGCGCCAGTTCTGTTTATGAGAAAGAAAGATGGCTCACTCCGTATGTGCATAGATTATCGGCAATTGAATAAAGTTACAGTGAAGAACAAGTACCCGCTTCCCAGAATTGATGACTTATTTGATCAGTTGAAGGGAGCCAGATACTTTTCTAAGATTGACTTGCGGTTCGAATATCACCAGGTTCGAGTACGTGAAAGAGATATTCCTAAAACGGTGTTCAGGACCCGATATGGACACTTTGAATTTCTAGTTATGTCCTTTAGGTTGACGAATGCCCCAGCAATATTCATGGACCTGATGAATAGTATTTTTAGACCATACCTGGACCTGTTCGTGATCGTGTTTATTGATGATATTCTGGTGTATTCTCTCTCTGAAGCAGATCACCAGACTCATTTACGGATAGTACTCCAGATCCTCAGGGACCGCCAATTATATGCTAAGTTTTCCAAGTTGTGAATTTTGGCTTAACTCAGTAGCCTTCCTAGGGCACATCGTGTCGGATGCTGGTATACAGGTTGACAAGCAGAAAATAGAAGCAGTCAAATCATGGCCTAGGCCTACCACTCCGACTGAAGTCCGTAGCTTTCTGGGATTAGCGGGATATTACAGGAGGTTTGTTGAAGGGTTCTCCACCATAACGACACCTCTGACTAAACTGACGCAGAAAGCAGCAAAGTTTCAGTGGACAGAGGCATGCGAGCAGAGCTTTCAGGAACTGAAGGATAGATTAACCTCTGCCCCAGTGCTAGCATTACTGAAAGGTACAAAGGGTTATTCAGTGTATTGCAACTCATCAGGCATTGGGTTGGGTTGTGTGTTGATGCAGCATGGTAAGGTGATTGCGTATGCTTCCAGGCAGCTGAAGAAACACGAAAAGAATTACCCTACCCACGACCTGGAGTTAGCCGCAGTGATCCATGTCTTGAAAATGTGGAGACATTACTTGTATGGCATCCATGCTGATATTTTTACAGATCACAAGAGCCTACAGTATATCTTCACTCAAAGGGAGTTGAATCTGCGGCAACGTCGCTGGTTGGAGATGTTAAAGGATTATGATGTGAATATTCTGTACCACCCGGGAAAAGCCAATGTTGTAGCAGATGCTCTCAGTCGTAAGTCCATGAGGAGTTTGGCGTATTTGCAGCTCGAGGAGCGGGAATTGGTCAGGGAGATACATCAGTTAGCTAGCCTAGCCGTTCGTGTAGCAGAAATAGAGGGCGGTAGAGCGGTAATTCAAAACACCGCCGTGTCATCATTAGTTGTGGAAGTGAAAGAACGACAATATGAGGATCCTGACCTAATCCAGCTCAAAGACAGAATCCAGCAGGGTAAAGCGCCAGATTTTCAGATAACTGAGGATAGAGTGCTACGCTGTAAAGACCGTCTGTGCCTTCCAGATGTTTCAAGCCTCTGCCAGCAGATTATGAACGAGGTGCATTGCGCCCGCTATTCTCTCTACCCTGGTGCGACAAAAATCTACCATGATATCAAAGAAAACTACTGGTGGCCAGGTATGAAAGAGAAATTTCCGAATTTGTAGCCCAGTGTCCTAACTTCCAACAGGTGAAAGCAGAACATCAGAAACCTGGTGGGTTAACTCAAGACATAGTTGTGCCTCTCTGGAAATGGGAAGTAGTGAACATGGATTTTGTGGCAGGATTACCTTGTACCAGACATAGACATGATTCTATATGGGTGATAGTTGATAGATTGACAAACTCAGCTCATTTCCTGCCAGTGAGAACTACTTTCTTGGCTGAAGATTATGTAGAATTTTATATCCGAGAAATAGTCAGGTTGCATGGAGTACCGGTATCCATTATTTCAGATAGAGGAGCACAGTTTACGTCTAGATTTTGGCAGTCGTTTCAGAGAGGTCTGGGGATGCAGATTAATTTGAGCACAGTATTCCACCCTCAGACAGATGGACAGGCTGAGCGCACTATTCAGACGCTCGAGGACATGCTACGAGCGTGTGTGCTAGATTTTGGAGGTAGCTGGGATGAGCATTTGTCGTTAATTGAATTTTCTTATAATAACAGCTATCACTCAGCCATCCAGATGGTGCCTTTCTAGGCATTATACGGGAGATAATGCAGATCGCCGATTGGTTGGCTTTAAATAGGAGAATCAGCGTTGGTTGGGCCAGACATTGTTCAGCAGTCAGAGGAAAAGGTAAAGCTTATCCGAGAACGCCTACTGACTGCACAGAGCCGCCAGAAATCATATGCTGATGTGCGGCGCAGAGATTTGGAATTTTATGTAAATGACTGGGTATTTCTAAAAGTGTCTCCGATGAAAGGGGTGATGAGATTCGGCAAGAAAGGTAAGCTCAGCCCAAGATTTTTCGGGCCATATCAGATTCGTAGAAGAATAGGCCAAGTGGCGTATGAGTTGAACTTGCCGCCAGAATTAGAATTTGTTCATCCAGTCTTTCATGTATCCATGCTAAGGATATGTTTAGGAGACCCGTCAAGAGTAGTTCCAGTCCAGGATATCCAGTTCACAGAAGAGCTAGCCTATGAAGAGGTTCCAGTAGCCATCTTAGATAGACAGATTCGTAGATTGAGAACTAAAGATATTGCGTCTGTCAAGGTATTGTGGCGTAACAGGAACCAAGAAGAGATGACATGGAAGGCTGAGAAAGATATGAAATCTATATATCCCCACTTATTCCCAGCCTAGTCAGGCGACAGGTATGTCCGTGTTATTATTTATGTAGTACTTTATAGTTGTGTACGTATAAATGAGAAAGATTGATGTTTAGCTATCAAGTGAAGCTTAAGTATCGTGTGCAGTATCTATATTGGACTTTTATGCATTTCAGGTTTTTCGTATAGTCCATATTACAGGGGAAACTCTGCCGATATTTCCTTAGAAGCAAGTTGAGTTAATTGAATAGTCCTCTAAATAGCACTTTCATTCGAGGACGAATGTTCCGAAGGGGTGGAGAATGTTAAACCCCGTAAGATTTCCAACACCTAGATGGCCTATTCGTACGTTGGTTAAGCATATTTGAAAGCCATATGTGCTAGAGAAAGGCCCGGGGAAGGATCGGACGGGTAACTTGTCAAACCATCGTGGAAGGAGCCGAGGCAGAGCCCCTCCGCGATGGCAACGTGTCAGGGAGGTGGAGCCTCCACGTTGGCTCCGTGACACGTTGGGCCTGTCCAGGCCCAAGTATATAAAGCCCCACTTCGATTTTAAATCAGTTATTCATTATAATTTCCAGAGAAAACGCAGCAAAACAGAGAGAGACGAGGAGGGTTTATATATTATCATCCGATTACGCTGCCAAACGTAGTCCAAATCTAAATTAACTCCAGATACCGAAGTATTTAGCAGTAGGGAGCATTCCTATGGATTTAGTTTCGCGAAATTCGGCCGACAAATCGTCGTGCTACCGGGCTAAGGTAAGTGGAATAGCTCCAAACTAGTGTCTATGTGTTCCAAGTTGTGAAGTGAATACTTCTCCCTTCTGGACTTCTGGAAAATAGCAAGTTTTCGACCGTCTTTTGAAGCCTAAGTTTAGGCTATAATTATATCGAAAGTGACGCCGTCCTTCAGAATAATGTTGTATTTAGTACTAATTGACGTGTTTATGAATGCAGTTGGGGAGATTTAGCTGGAATACTGACCGAGCCTCGTCCGACAGTCAAATAACTCAAGGTTAAGGTATGTAAAGATGTTCTTCGGCAAGTTACTAAGTCTTAGCTTGGTAAATCATAGTAAACTCCATATTTGAAGCTCTCGGAGTTGAATGTTGAGAATTAGGTAAGTCTAATAGATTCTGAGTTGTGTTGTCGTATTGTATCCAGTCCGAAAGTTTGTAAAGCATGCGCCAAAGGGCGAGTTAGCATTCCAGATTCAGTGTACCTTATTGTATGATTAGCAAGCATGTTGTAGGATAAAAAGATATAGATTTTCAGAATAAAGGCTCATAAAGTAAAATCAGATAGACAGACAGTTTTATGGATACAGATTAGCCATTCAGATAGATAGTATCTCGGCTACAAATTAGCCAAGCAGTTAAATAAAGATTTCAGAATCAGTATAATCAGTAAAGAATCAGTTTAGTATAGAAACAAATCAGAATAAGAAATCAGATCCCAGATAGTCTTTTTCAGTTATACATGCTTGCTATCTATATGTGCTATTTGTTTGTTGAGACTTGATGTGGCGTGAGGGCACCTTATTGAGCGTCCTCGCTGCCCCTGGGTTGGTAATCATGTCTCCCACTGAGCGGGTGGGTTTTACGTCACTCCAAGGAGTGGCATGCCGTCTCCAGCTTGGACGAAGATGGGATGAAGCTTTCCCCATAGCAGTCTGATCAGCATTACAGGTGCAGCTACGGTTTCAGATAGCCCTGTTGAGTTTTGTGTCCAGGGAACCAGACCCTATCTGTTACTGTCTGTACATTCAGTTATTATAGGTGTAGCTCCGGTTTCTGGTAGCCCCGTTGAGTTGTGTCCGGGGATCCAGACCCTATCTGTTACTGTCTACACAGGAGTCCCCCAGACCTAGACATGGTTGCTTATATCAGAGGCCATGGCCCGAGCCGGAGACCCAGGGGGCCGGTAGAGGAGCTCCGAAGTGAGCAGATGAGTGGAGTGACTTATTTTTGGCTGGTTTTGACCCGGGTAGGGGTATATAGATTGTTTGCTTGTTTGGCGCCATCCGGCTTATGGGGGTTGGTATTGGCTCTTGCTTGCTAAATGTATATGTATTTATGTTCTTTATATATATTAGCTAATAGATAGCAGGCAACCGTGACTACAGACACGCTCCTGCCTATCAGTGCAGAAAGGTTTGATCTAGTTCCTATCAACCCTTCAGATTCAGTTATCTTTTGCTCACAGACTTGTTAGTTATGTTATCTGTATTCAGTTGTATTGTTTCAGTTGCTTTGCATACTCGGTACCAGTGGTATTGATGCCCGGTGAGGCGCTGCATTACTTGCCCGCAGGTACTCATAGACGAGGAGGCGATCCCTCGTGATCCTAGCCAGCGCAGAGTCATCAGCTCCTGTCATCTGGAGTTAGATATTTCAGAGGTTTATATCATTTCCTTTTGTTGTACGGTACGGGTAGGTCGGGGCCCTGTCCCGACCATATTATCAGTATTCCTAGAGGCTTGCATTCTGTATATATTTCCCTGTGGTCAGTTGAGCCGGTCGTGTGAGGTCGTGCGGTTTGTTATAGCTGTTTAGCATTTCAGTTTATGTTGGCCGTGTGAGGCCTTAGTTTGACAGTAGTGGTGACCTTGCCGGTCACGTAGTCTTACAGTAGTCTTTTGTTGAGTTACAGATAACTAGATAGCATGGTGGCCTTGTCGGCCCGCATAGGCTCCCTTATATTGAGATGTTTCTGGTTAGCTGTCATTACAAGTACAGGTGGCTATAGGCCCAGTTGGCCGGAGGCTGTGTTTACAGCCGCTATATAGCCCTTTATTTCCAGAAATCTGAGTTAGAGCCAGCCAGGCACCAGATGTGCTCAGGCTCAGTAGTCAAGCAGTCCAGGTCCTAGTAGGGCAACAGGTGCCAATCATACCCCCAAGGCGGGGCGTGATAATTTTATAGCATATTTGACCCATTGATTAGTTTATGAGTTTTCGCTTAAGATTTCAAGCATAGAGAGTTATATGATTTCTATTTTCTAAACCTTGGGTCATTATGTTAAGATTACGATAAATAGCTTATGCTTATGTATACTTCAAATTTATGGCTTAAAGCATGTTGTCCTTATTCTCCCAATCCTTTTGATTTATATGCATGATTTTATACTATCATTTTCTAGCATGTTCTTACTTTCCTACATACTTAGTATATTTCAAGTAACAACTGCATACTGTATGTTATATTATCTTATGGTATAGGTTTGGGTGATCCAGTTTAGTCTCACCGATAGTTCGCTCCAATCAGTCCAGTCCTATTCCTGCTTGGGTGAGTCCTCATTCTCCAGGGATGTTATCAATTTTATGTTTTTACCATGTCATTCAGTTTTAGACCTAGTGAGCTAGTTGGGGGTATTGTCCCATTAGCTTGTCATAGTAGTAGAGGCTTTTCAGACCATCATGTATAGACAGTTCAACGTTGTTGAGTTATTTTTATGCTTTCCTCTTTATAAAATGCAGAATTCTATTTATGTCGTATTTATACTTTAATTTCCACTTGTCTATGTCCTTAAGTCATGCTATGTACGTACCATGGGTTAGCTTGGAGTCATTCATGGTTCTAGGTCTCGTGTCTCATTTCGGAATCTCAGCTCAGGTCATGGAAACCTTGCATACTTCAAACACAACAAGACAGTACCCAACCATCTCAATATAATAAAAAAAATTTAAACTCACGACTGTCAATCACCGTGTTGTGAGTTCCAACAAAAGAATACATTTAGGATGCTAAAATGAGCTTACAAGCAAAAATGAGGTATCACCTAATTACCTTGGATATATTGATCATTTATTTTTCTTTGATTATTGACTTATCTTCTTTAAACCACTGAAAGAGGAGAGAAAAATCAGCACAAGCATCACGTGACGTCGGGGAAGAAAACCCGATCTTATAACATCTAATTCATACTTTAATCTTTGAAAGAGAGTGGTAGCACCTTGGATTCCACACCTACGGACCTCCTCACATAATTCTCCTTGAAGAACTCTCCAATATGCTCAAGGTTGGAGAGGAGAGATGATGGTTTAGTGGGCTGTTTTGCAAGAACAATTTAAGAGCATCCAAGAACTCTAGTAAAATTAGGAGTGGCTGCCTAGTTTGGAAAGAAATAGAGATTTTCATGTTTTTAGAAATGTTTTCCAAGTGAAAATGTTGATTTTGAAAAATATAAACATGTATGTATATAACGCTTAATGGTCTTGGTCGGATGGGTCATAGGTTGACCTAAAACAGCCCACCATTATGCCCTTTAATTTGGCCTTATGTTCTAAGTAGGTGATGCACCTACTTGGACTAGTAGGTCATCAATTACCTTAAGCATGTAGGTTTCTCTATTTAAACAAGTAGCACATGTAATAAAGTAGCTCAATCATTTAGTCCTTATAAGCAAGTAGGATGTCTAAACATGTAAATGAAGCACATAGGTGAAGGTCCTTTGCGGCCAACTTTAGTTCTAAATAGTCAGTGGTAAACTATGCATAACTTCTTGTACTGAGGTTGAATTGATGAGTGATTTATTTTACTGAAAAGTAGACTCATAGTTTTTTTAATATGATAGAAAATTCATCCTCTAACTCTCCATATCAAGAAAGATATGATCATTTAAAATCAATCTCATATGTTGGATTACTTGGAGTGGATCTCCACAAGGCATCCTTTTTTACTTGAAATTTTTTGGTAATTCTTTCTTTGGCCTAAAAACTTTCTTTAACAAAACTAAAAATATATGTTTATTAAAATAATTATCCATTTGTATCCTTATTCTTTCAGTTTTACACTAATTTATCACCACTTCACTAGTCGTATGTTAACATAGACATACGGGTATTATATTTTTATCACACAATTCTGTTGAAGATTGTGTTTGAAAAGTACTTTGATGAAATGTACTTTATTTTTATTCTTTGATATATTCTTTTTTTGCATTGAGCTATGCAAGTAGCATTTTCTTCAACATTACTGAAATCTTCTTTTTAAAGAAAAATAACACTTCTCCTATGTGATGAGTCACTTTCTTTAAAGTTTCTTATATCTTGAAAGGACTTGGATAAATATCAATGGTTGATTGTCTTGTAGAATATAATAATATGAAAGTACCTTTGCATGCAAATAGATAAGTTACATGTTATTAAGTATTATGTAGATCAAATAATCTTCCTACATTTGCATAACCAACAATCCCTTGACAATATTGGTTTGAAACAAAAAATTCATACCAATATTTGATTTCACTTAAATATCTCTATATATAGGTGACATTATATCTTGTTTACAAATTAATTAAAAAAATTATCTCATGAATAGTAATAGAAGGATACATAAGGCACCAATTGCACTAAAACATGATACTTTCTAACTATTTTTATGAGATCGAAATTGATCTTTTTTTACATTAAGTGATCTTACAATGACTGGGGTATTCAGTGGAATCACTCTAAGACCTTTTAAATCCTTTAAGTATTTTCATGTAGCCTTCTACCTTTACCCCTGGACTTCATTATGAGCCCCAAGTCCTAATTGATTTTGAGTATAGCAACTTTACATTAGTGGTGAGTTACACGAAGGGCAAGCCTATGGGTCAAATTGTGTGCATGAGAATTTCTTTGTGAGAGTGAACGTATTTTCCTTATTCTATAATCTCTTTGTGTGTGAATTTCTTTAAAATTAAAGGAGATTCTCTCTTGATGCGAGTGGCATCAATTCATTAGGGAACATGCTTGAATGTGCTTAAAGTAAAAGATGTGATTGAGACAAGAGTGTAGTGAGCTTTAAGGCAAGCTTTGAATGTGAATTTGCAATGACTTTAGATTCTATATGATCTTGTTTTAATCAACCATTCCCTTGTTTTGAATGAAAGAAACACTTGTGAATCATGCCAATTATTTATGGTTACCTCCTGAAGAACTTGCATAAATTATTGAGTCTTTTCTTTTCATTGAGTCGGCGTGCAATTTCGAGATTGTCTTAGTCCCAGTGGCCCCTTGTGCAAAACCTCATGTGGTTTGAAATGCTTATTTAATTATTCAGCCGTAAAGAAATGCCTTGCTTGAGGACAAGAAATGGTTCCAGTTTGCGGGTTTAACGAGTTGGTAATTTACCAACTTATTAGGCTTTTAAGCATGAGCTTTTTCTTGGTTTTCAAGTCATTTAGGAGATTTTATGCCCTTTCTCTTTTGTTTTTGAAGGTATTCAATTTAGCTAGAGAAAGTAAGAAGTTGAACAAAAAGCATGGAGCTGGAAGAAGAGGACATGCGTTTCGCAGGATGATACCTACTAACCAAACGCTGGAAAACACTATTTGGAAATGGAAGGCACACCTGCGAACGCAAGTCAGCACCTTTGAAGTGAAGGACCATGCCTGGACTTGCTGGCCTCCAACTGCGATCAACTGGCGCCTCATGGATATGCACCTGCGAAACGCAGTTGCCGCGCAAGTGAGGCCGTCATTAAAAGGGTAAAATCATCCAGCATAAAAAAAGAGGAGCATCTTTACCCTATTTTTGTACACCTTTTATAAAGAATAGAATATTCCATTCCAATAACATTCCATAGTGAGTTTTTATATTGTATTTTTTTAAAGAGAGAAAAAGATAGAGAGAAGTGAGAGCTTTTTCCTTCATCTTCTTCATCTTTCTAAGGTAAAGTCCTCCATTGAAGAACAAATTGAGCTTGAAGTTTCTTATTAATGATGAATGATAGTTATTCCTTTATAGGTTTTATCTCTTGTTCTTCATTTATGAGTGGCTAAACACCTTTCTAGGGGTGTGTGCATGATGGGGACTAAAATGGATTAGGTGTTGCTAGTTTAATCTTAGAATTACTTATTTAGCATAAATCCATTATTTTCTATAAGTTATAACTGAAATATCTATAATTGAAAGTATGGATTTTGTTTACTTATTCTATTGTTGCTTGAACAAAAGGAATCGAATATGGGTGAGAAAACAATGGTGGATAATTTTGTTTTGATTATGTGGGGTTGCGCTAGAGATAGCCAAAACCATTTTCATACACCCATTAAAGAATTGAGACTAGAGATATTTGAATTCTTACCCAAGTTGTAGTGGTTGAGGTGTTTGGAGACCTTGGGGTTTGAGAAAACCCAAGGTAAAAGACACCTAAGTGGTTGAGAAACATCGGGTGTCGCCTTGTCCATGACTATTTATGTCCGTAAGTAATGCTTTGATCTGCTAGTTAACCCCAATCCCATTAATGCTTTATCAATAAGGTACCCCTAGTATTTTCTCATATTGTTACTTCGATGTTGGTTGCCTTATTTCGTTGTTTGAATTTGAATTCATACTATGATATTACAACCCCAAATATTTACTTTTCAAGTTTTGATATAATGATGCTATTTGATTCAATTTGATAGACGACTTTTTTTTGCTATCAATCTTTATTCCCTGTGGATTTGACCCAACTCACGAATTGGATAAATTATATTGCAACGACCATGTACACTTTCTCCTAGATAGCAGTACATTTGCACGTCATCAGCTGATGTCAGAGAATTGAGAAGCATGGTACCCTTGGCTGATCCAAATGTAAGCTTCTAAGATGAAGCTATGGATGCCTCAAATACAGACCGAGGCCCTATTGATGACTTTTTTTCGGACTTGGGAAGGGATGATGAGGTTGAGTAACAAATGGTAGTGGGGGAGTTGAGGCAGCTAATTATGCCAATGATGAGGAGTAGCTGATTGAGGGATTTCTTCCCCCTCCCTCCTTTTCTTCTTCATTTTTACATTAGGGACAATATGTAATTTTTAGTTGGGGGTGAGAAGTGTTCTTTTTTATTTAATTGTTGACTCTTGTTGCCATTGTTGGGCTTGTTTGCTTTTGATGCTTTTAAATATCTAGTTTAATTACTTAGATTGAATGAATGCCCTTGTCTTTTTTTGAATTAATGAAAATTGTTGGGTTATTTCGCTTGCTTTGATGATTTGAGTGACAGATTGGTTTTATATTTCAATTAATTCTTGAATCGTGCTTTGCAAATCGCCTTTGTAAATAGTAGATAGCAATAAACTCCGAGAGTTTTCTTTACACGAAAGTTCTTTTTCAAGGAGAAAAATTTTATTTTTCTTTTTGTGTGTCGAACCGGGTGACATTTTCCTCTGATAGATTGAGAGGCAACTTTCTTAAGAGAAAATGACATGTCTATTAGTCATTGTTGTACTTACTTTAATTGGTACCACCAATTTTTTTTAAAGGCATAAAAATGAGTTTTGAAGTTCAAAAGGAGTTTGAAATTGAAAAGACCACTCTCCTATCATGAGTTATACATTCTTTGTTTGGCTTTTTAATTTGTAAAGCGAGTATGCAAAACTCGAAAATAGCTTGTCTAAAGTCATACCTTTGAAGTAATTGTGAAAAATACCTGAATTTCTTGGAATATGATGCCTTGTGTGGTGAGATGTTTAGTTTAATTCTTGTGCATGCATATTGTCTAGAACATGCCCCAAATGTGATTCAAGGAAAAATCCTAGATGTAGTTGCACATGGGAGATGACCTTAGGCTTTTATTTTGATTAGTCACTTCACCACTAAATGACCTCCTTGAACATCAACCCTTGTTAGTCATTGCTTGAGCCTTGAGCCTTTATTTTTTGGTAACCATATTACAAGCCTTATACCTTTTTTAATCCTCTTCTTTGGCACCCATTCTGCCTAATCGCTAGTGATGAAAGAAAAGAAAATGGGCATGCAGCCCAAGATTTGAGGGTGGAAAAATGAAGCGTGATGTAGGCAAAAGCCTAAGTTTGGGGGTGTGCAAAAAGAAAAAAAGGGATGCTTCCATGAGAGGTAGCACCTATTGCTTATTGAAATGACAAAATTGTGGGTTGGAAAAACTCGCGATCAAAAGAAGAAAAAGTGAAAAGTTGAAGGGTGCTATCTCTTTTTTGAATGAAGCTGACTGATTAAAGGTGTTAAAAGGGGGATATTGAAAAAAAATTTGTGAATGGTGAGAGCGAAGAGATAAGATGAAATCAACTTACTAAATGTAGCAGGATGTTTGTTGAGTATCACAAAGGCATTAGGGAGATTCTAGTTACTAGAGCTAAAAGTTTTCCTACCTTTAACCCCTAGCCTTCATTATGACTTGCAAGTCCTTAGTGATTCCAAGTGCAGCAACTCTACATTAGTGGTGAGTTACATAATGGGCAAGCCTATAGGTCGATTGTATATGCACTTGAATTTTCTTAAGAGAGTGAGTGTATTTGCATCATTTCATAATCCTTATGTGTGAATTGCATATGTGTGAATGGGATTCTCTCTTGTGATGAGTGGCATCATTTCCTTGGAATAAATTCTAAAACATCTGTTTTCCATTGAGATATATAAATACGACAAGTTATGCAGCGAACTTTGAGGCAAACTTTGAACGTTGATGGTCAATGACTTGAGATGCTTGTTGATTCTGATTTGTTGGAATATGCCCCTAATTTGAATGGAAAAGAATAAATGTGAGATATGCCAAATGCTTATGGTTACCAATTAAATTTGTGCAACATGCTTTGAGTCTTTTTATTTTTTCTTGAGTCAGTATGAGATTTTGGGGTTGTCTTAGGATTTAGTAGTCCCTTATGCATCTCTTGTGATGTGGATGCTTAATTCAATTTTTAGTTGTGAGAGAATACCTTGCTTGAGGACAAGTAATAATTCAAGTTTGGGGGTTTGATGAGTTGGTAATTTACCAATTCATTAGGCTTTTAAGAATGAACTTTTGCATTGTTTTCACATCACTTAGGAGGGTTTTATTCCTTTTTTTAATATTGCAGGTATTAAACTTGGACATGGAAAATAGAGGAATTGAACAAAAAGCACTTTGTGGAAGCAAGGAACATATGTTCTGCAGAAGGGAACTTGCGCAATATAGGTGCAAATGTAATAAGTACTAATGGTGACTAGAAAGGAACCTCTGAAGCGCAGGTTGGCACCTGCAAAATGCAGGTGAAATCGCAGAATGAGCCAGGCATTACTATTGGGACATGCGAAGTAGCTGTGGCTTATGGATTTCGCAGGTGCCACGCAAGTGACCAAATCGCTGACAGGGAGAAAATGTCCAACTCTAGCACAAATTTAATGTGGAAACTTTCAAGGACATTTGAGGAAAGCTGTGTAAAAAGAGAATATGTAGAATTACCCCAATTGTACTCATATATAGAAAAACTTTTACATTGTGAAGAGAATTATGAAGAAAAGTAGAGAGAGAAAGAGGAGAGTACATTGTTCTTCTTCTTCTTCTTTGCAATTTCGAGCTAAGTACACCATTGTAACAGATTATTGAAAGCTTGAATTTCTATTGAATATGATCAATGTTAATGAATTGCCCATGTGATATCTTCTCTTTACTTCTTTTATTCATAATGTCCAAATTCACTCCTCGTAAAAAGAGAGAGTAAACGGTCATTGGCAAAACAAATATACCCGATGAGTGTCGAAGTTGAATCCCACAGGAAATAGTACTTAGATGGTATGAAAGTTGTCTATCAAATTAAACTAAGAAGAATCATTGTATTCAAAACAAAAAATTAATAATTTGGGGGTTCCAAAAGTTGCTATTAAAATGTAAAAACTACTACTGATCAACCAATGAGATAACCAACTTGAATTAATAAAAGTGAGCAAGAGCTAGGGGTATGATTTCGAATGGGGTGTCAATTGGATTAAAATTGATTAGACAATCAAATGATAATGTAGTTACATGCATAGTCTAGATCTACATATGGGAAATCTTGGCTCCAAACAAACCATAAGCTGAAATTAGGGAGTATCATTCCAAACCATATGGTAAGCTGTTATTATAAAATTGGATTGAATCATGAAAACATACTTTACATGTGTGGGCCTTCCCAAATCTCAAGATCATGGATACATGAAATAGAGTTCATAAGTAATATCATGAATTCACACATGGGTAATTTGCAAGCATTCGATCATTCTAGATATCTCATCATACTTGAAATCATAAATCATAAACTTGACTTTTCATGAACTTCCATGTTTATCTCTTACCACCTCTTAGTTGGTATGCTGATATATTGAGTCATAACCCCAGGTCTCTGATGTTCGACCTTGACCTATTGGCAGTTTGGACACTTAGCTAAAAATTCTGCAATGTCCTTTTTCATTCCATTCCACCAGTAGACTTTCCGTAGATCATGGTACATCTTGGTAGTACTTGGGTGTATAGATTACCTGGCATTGTGTGCTTCCATTAGTATTCTCTGCCTCAAGTCATCTACATCTGGAACACATAACCTGCTTTGATAAGGAAGCACCCCATCTCCCCCTTTGGAGAATGCTTCAACCTCATTCCTCAGTACTGCTTCCTTTAACTTGAGCAAAATTGGGTCTTCATCTTTCATTGACTTAACCTCTACCACTAGGGAGGATTCTGACACACTTAGGACTACAACTCCCCTTCTGCTGAATCAACCAGATGGACCCCTAACCGAGCCTATCTGTGGATATCCTTTACCAATTCCTTTTTATCCTTCTATACATGAACAACACTCCCCATAGACATACTACTGAGGGAATTAACCACTATATTGGTCTTTCTCGGGAGATACAACACACTCATATCATAATCCTTCAATAATTCTATCCATCTTCTCGGATAAGGATTAAATCCTTCTGACTGATCACATATTGTAGACTCTTGTGATCAGTGAAATCCACATTAACCCCATAATGGTAATGCCTCCAAATCTTCAAGGCAAATACCACCACTACTAGTTTAATAACATGATTCAGATAGTTTTTCTCATAAACCTTGAGTTGTCTTGATGCATAAGCTATCACCTTACCATGCTGCATCAGAACACAAACAAGGCTAACTCTAAAGGCATCAACAATAGATAACAAACCCATCTAAACCTTCTGGTAGAGTCAGAACTGGGTCTATGGTGAGTCAGAGTCTTCAGCTCTTGAAAACTCTTCTCACATGCATCATACCACTACAACTTTACCTTATTTTGTGTTAGTTTGGTCAAAGGGGAGGCAATGCAGGAGAACCCTTTAACAAACCCACTGTAATAACCTACAAGACCCAAGAATCTCCTAATGACTAATGGAGAGGTGGGTCTTGGCCAGTCCTTATTGTTCTAAGGATCCACCTGGATACCCTCCCTAGAGACCACATTGCCAAGGAAGGAAACTGATTTTAGCTAGAATTTAGACTTGCTGAATTCGGCGAACAACTGGCAGTCCCTTAGAGGTTTTCAAAACTATTCTCAGATGGTCAGCATGCTCCTCCTCTATTATGAGTAAACCATAATATCATCTATAAAGACAATAACGAACATGTCCATGTATGGCTTGAATATACTTTTCATTAGATCTATAAAGCTGTAGGAGCGTTTGTTAGTCCAAAAGACATACTATGAATTCGTAGTTACCATACTGAGTTCTGAATACTGTTTTCACAATGTCACATTCTCTGACCCGGAGCTGGTGGTATCCTAATCTAAGATCTATCTTGGAAATATTACTAGCTCCCTGAAGTTGGTCGAACAAGTCATCAGTCTTTGGTAGAGGATACTTATTGTTGACTGTGACCTTGTTCAAATGAAGGTAGTCGATGCACATTCTGAGTGTGACGTCTTTCTTCCACGGGAATAGGACTAAGCACCCCATGGAGAGATACTGGGTCTTTTGAAGCCCTTACCTAGAAGGTCTTTCAGTTGTTCCTTCAACTCCTTTAGATTAGTGGGAGGCATTCAGTAAGGAGGAATAGAGATAGGTTGGGTATTTAGAAGAAGGTCTATGTCGAAGTCTATTTCCCGCATGGGAGAGACTCTAGGGAGATCTTTAAGAAACACATCTAGAAACTCATTTACAACTGGAACTGACTGATGTATCGGAGTCTTTGAACTACAATTTTTTACCCTAACCAAATGATGGATGCACCCTTTAGCGATCATTTTCCTAGCCTTAATATATGAGATAAATCGACCCTTAGGCGTTGAAGTACTACCCTTCCACTCTAGGACTGGTTCGTTAGGAGACTAGAATCTAATGAATCTGGTTCTACAGTCAACTGAGGCATAGCAAGAATGTAACAGGTCTATGCCAAGAATAAGATCAAGATCAACCATATCTAGCTCTACTAGATCAACTGAGGTAACTTTATGTAAAACTGTGCCTGAACAATCCGTATACACCCGACTAGCTCTAACTAACTCACCAACCGGAGTAGAGACTAAAAATGGCTCTAAGAGGATTTCTGGACTTATATCAAACTGGACAGCAATGTAAGGAGTCATGAAGGAAAGTGTGGCTCCTGGATCTAGTAAAGCATACACATCTATATGAAAGAGATATAACATACTAGTCACTATGTTAGGTAAGTTCTCCTGGTCCTGATAGGAGGATAAAGCATAGAAATGGTTTTGGCGCTGACCGCTACCTATACTAGAGGTAGCACCCTGCTGACCTGGACAACCGTTTGGAGCTGCTGATGTGGTGGACCCGGCCTTCCCCCATCCTAATGATGGGCAATCTCTCAATCTGTAACCCAGCTGGTCGCACCCAAAATAACTATCCTTGCCTAGAAGGCATTCCCCCCGATGGTTCTTGCCAAACTAAGGATATGTTGCAAAAGTGTAATTGCTGGAGACATGGCTCTGGGACTGGGAGCCTGATGTCCCACCTCTTCTATCCTTACAGGGCCTGGAAGATGGAGCACTAGCTGAAGAAGGTGTTGGAAGCCTCTGTTGCTGCTGCTGGGGATGATTATCACCGCCCGATGTCTGCTGGGAATACTCAAACTGACCTGTCATTGCTCGCTTACTCTCCCTTTGTATCTCCTTCAATTTCTATGCCTCTATCTGTTGTGCATGGATGATTAGGCTAGAGATATCTTTGTCTTTGATGAGCGTAGTATTTCTGCACTTCTTGACCACCAAGTCCAGGAGTCCATTCACGAAGTTGAGCATGTGAGCCCTCAGCTCAGCAACCATTTTAGGAGCATACCTTGATTGTTAAGTGAACTTTAATGCATACTCATGGACTGTCATATCATTCTTCCTCAAGTTCATAAACTTAGCAGCCTTAGCTTTCCTTAACTCCCGGGGAATGAACATATCAAAGAATGCAGTCATAAGCTAATCCCATTCTACCGGACCTGCACCAAACCACCTTCCTTCCTTCCACTGCTTGTACCAAATTTGAGCCACCCCTTTAAACTGGTAGGAAGCCAGATCAACATATTTTACAGAGGTAACACCCATGATTTGGGGTTTTATGCTTTATCATTCTCTACACCCTAAAACTTTGCACGCATGAGTTTTGAATAGGATAGAATAGATTTTCCACTCATAAAACACTACATTTCAAGCCTTAAACCATGTAGTTTAGGACCCTAGGAATTAGGAATGATGAATTTACCCTTAATGATTTTGCTGAAAAATTTTGTACTGTCAGTGGCAATGATCGATCCTACGGGTCGTACCGGGATACCATGACTTGTGGCATCCGTCCATTGCATCCCCTGATTTCTTAACCTTTCAAATTCTACTACCATGACCTGACAGGATGATTCATTACCACAAAGAACAGTCCCTTGCATCCTCTCATTACTTTCCCCTAATGACCTGCACCTGGACTTTCCCACGAGCCACACTATGACTCGTGCCTACTTCCAACGAGTCGTTCTTTCCATCCATCACCTAGACTGGAGATATTTCCTTCTCCTTCCCACGGTTACTTTCTATGACCTGTTGTTACTCACAATGAATAGTTCTATGACTCGTTACTTCCTCCTATACTAAGGACTTGTCTCACAATGACTTGTGGCATCTAACCACGGGTCGTTCCTTGACCCATTATTCCCAACTATGAACTTTCAGATTCCTCTCTACTGGCACATCCAACGGGTCGTTGATGGCACCAACGATCTGTACCATCACCCGTTTTGTGAAAAAATTTCAAATTTCTGCCATTTTCCGTTTTAACATCCGTGGTCTAATCTTGGGCACTTCTAGGGCAATATAGATCTGTACCACAGGTCGTACCCACACACTATGACTCATAGTGGGGATTCATCGTCTAGAGAAATATGTCTCTAAATTGTACCATGGGTCGTCTCACGACCCGTACCATAAACCTACAATTCATAGGTTGAGTCGTACCGAATAAATTCTCCAACTTTTCCTACTGGTCATATTTCAAATCTCAGATATAATCTTAGGAACTTTTGGGGTATTACACTCGTTGAATGGACAATATTCTAATATCGGTATATTCCCGATACCACTGGTTGTGCTAGTGGTGATTGTTAGAGGAGCATGATTTGTTCTGCAGGTTCACAAATATGAAGCCTCATGTATTCTACTACACTGAGACTGAGGATTCCTATGAATTCATCATCGACTACCATAAGAAGCTCCATAAGATGGGGATGTGGAGAAATACGCTGTGGAGTTCATTACTTTTTAGCTTATGAGAGATGCTAAGATCTGGGGAGGGCGTTTGTGGAGTGCAGACTGGTGGAATCACTGCCATTGACGTGGACTCTATTCTACTCCATTGTCTTAGAGAAGTATGTCCATCGCATCTTGCGAGATTGGAGGCATGACGATTTCACCAATATTGAGCAAGGGACCTCTTCAATTACACCTTATGAGGCCCATTTTCACTCCTTGTCCAGGTACGCTTTACCAGTATTATCCATAAAAGAGGAAAGAATCAGACAATTTGTGAAAGGTCAGGATGTGGGACTCTAGTTGTCATCTTTGCAGATGGTCTCCTCAAGTAGGACTTTTCAGGAGGAGGTTAAGCATGTTAAGAATGTGGAGGGGGTTAAACAGGATAGATATGTGAAAAATGTTGAGAACACAGCTCGGAAAGGGGGAAATTTTAGTGGCTACTTCTCTAGGGCCCTGGTTTCTCAAGGGTACTCTAAACGCCAGATTCAATCTGTGATGCAGGTTATAAATGGGGGTCCACTAGGGGCCAGTTAGCACATTTTAGGTCATGCGGTGGGTGCACCACCGGATCGTTCAGATTTTGGAGCTTGTCTTATCTCTTTAGTTCCAGCATAGAGGCTCATGATAGATAAGGTCTGTCATGATTGTTGCAAGTATGGTCATATTTGGAGGTGATATCCCATGTTCGGACAGGGTGGAGAGATTATTCCACGAGTCGTACCACGAGTCGTGCAGTCCTCCAATGGCTAGTGGTATCCTCCTACGCTGCCCAAGTCCAAAACCTCCAATCCTCTTAATATTTTCACGAATCCTAAAATGACCTGTAACAGACTATCATGAGTCATACCAACACTTGTACAATTAGCATCTGAAAAATCCCAAGTGCCTAGTACGATTCATACCATGGGTTGTACCTACACACTGCGACACTTAGTTGGGACTAGTGGTCTGGGAAAAGATATCTCTGAACTGTACATGGGTCTTCTCACGACCTATACCGAAAACCTATGAATCATAGGTTGAATCGTACTGAAGAAATTCTCCAACTTTTCCTGTTGGTCATATTTCAAATCTCCGATCTAGTTACAATATCTCCCCCTTGGAAACATTCATCCCTAAATGTAGGTTAAACATACCAGAAGGCTTGGAAAGAAATTTATATCCCACATACTAAGTATGTGAAGTTGAAATGTAACGAAGTGACCGACTTCGGACTGATACACATGAATGAACTGAATTGATAAATCATACGTACATGATAGAACATGAAAGGAACCAAGAGACATAAATTTGACATGAAACTGAATAGAGTATTAGACAAGAAACCGTTACCTCAGCTGAGACGGAACTGGAAGGAAATAAATGCGGGTATTTAGCCATCATATCTACTTTGGCTTCCCACGTAGCTCTCTCAATGAGTTGATTCCTCCATAATACATTCACTGAATCTACTTTATTCCTAAACTTCTGAACCTTAAGATCAAGGATCTCAACGGGTATCTCCTCATAGGTAAGGCTAGCCTTCACGCCTATGCTCTCCACGAGAAAAAACCAAAATTGGGTCACCAATACACTTCTTAAATAGCGATACATAGAAAAATGGATGCATTGATGCTAACTCTGCTTGTAGCTCCAACTCATAGGCCCCCCCTGGCAATGCATCTCAAAGTCCTGTATGGGCCTACATATCAGGGATTGAGCCTCCCTTTCATTCCAAACCTCATCACCTCCTTCATGGGAGACACCTTCAAGAATACCCAATCATCAACTTCAAACTCGAGTTCTCTCCCCCTAACATCTGCATATGACTTTTGATGACTCTGAGCTGTTTTCAGCCTTACCCTTATAAGCTGATTTTCTCCATGGCCTCATGAATTGAATATGTCCCTATCAATATATGCTCACGTACCTCAAACCATCCAATAGGGGATCTACATCTCTGCCCATAAAGAGCCTTAAACATAGCAATCTGAATGCTGGAGTGGAAGTTGTTGTTGTAGGCAAATTTAATGAGAGGTAAATGATCATCCCAACTGCCTTTGAAATAAATCATACATGCGCTCAACATATCCTCAAGAGTCTAAAATCGTCCGCTCGGCCTGACCATCTATCTGCGGGTGAAAAGTTGTACTAAGCTTGACCTGAGTACCAAGTCCCTTCTGGAATGATCTCCAAAACTGTGAGGTAAAATCAGTACGTCGGTCTGAAATGATGGACAAGGGAACTCCATTCAACCGAACTAACTCTCAAATATATAATCCAGCATGGTCCTCAACTGAATTAGTAGTTTTGATCGGCAAGAAATGAGATGCTTTAGTCAATCTGTCTACAACCACCCAAATGGAGTCTTACTATCGATGAGTATGAGGCAACCTTGTAATGAAGTCCATATTAATCTCTTCCCACATCCAAGTGGGGATACTGATATCTAGTAACATATCTCTAGGTTTGATGCTCCATTTTCACTTGTTGACAGTTTTGACACTTAGACAAACTCTGTTATGTCCTTCTTTATGCCATTCAACCAATAGACTTCCCATAGGTCATGCTACATCTTGGTGGTACCTGGATGTATAGAGTACTGATAATCATGAGCCTCATGCAATATCTATTCTCTTAAATCATCGACTTGAAACACATAAATGACCTTAACAATGAAGTACATCATCTCTCCCTTGGGAGAAGACCTCCACCTTATGATTTTGAACCACTCCTTTCAACTTCACAAAACTTTCCTAGCCTTGACCTCAGTCACCAAGGAAGATTCTGAACCATTCTGAACAATGATAGCACCATCTGTCGAATCCATGAGGTAAAATCCTTAAATTACAAGCCTATGCACATCCTTCACCAACTCCTTCCTTCTATCTTTCATATAAGAAACACTCTCCATGGACAACCTACTAAGGGCATCAGCCACTATATTGGCCTTGCCCCGATGATAAAGGACACTCATCTCATAGTCCTTGAGCAGCTCTAACTATCTTCTTTGTTGCAATTTCAAATCCTTCTGGGTGAACACATACTGTAGGCTCTTGTGGTCTATAAACACATACACATGGATCCCATACAAATAGTGTCTCCATATCTTCAATGCAAACACCGCTGCTGCTAATTCTAGGCCATGCGTCAGATAATTCTTCTCATGAGTCTTAGGCTACCTAGAGGCATACGCAATGACCTTACCGTACTACATTAACACACATCCAAGACCAACCCTATAGGCATACACAATGACCTTATCGTACTACATTAATACACATCCAAACCAACCCTAGAGGCATCACAATATACAATGAATCCATCTGTTCCCTCTGGTAGTGTAAACACTAGGGCTTAAGTGAGTTGAGTTTTTAGCTCCTAAAAATTCCTCTCACAGGTATCTGACCACTGAAATTTGAGTTTCTTCTAGGACAACTTAGTCAATGGTGCTGCAATGGATGAAAGTCCTTCAATAAACCTCCTATAATAGTCATCTAAACCCAAGAAACTCCTGATATTAGAAGGATTAACTGTCCTAGGCCAATTCTTCAGCGCTTTTATCTTTTGCGAGTCCAACTCCACCCCCCACTGTACACCACATGACCCAAAAATGCTACTGAGTCTAACCAAAATTCGCACTTGCTGAATTTAGTAAATAGTTGATGATCCTTGAGAGTCTGTAGCAGAATCCTCAAATGCGCAACATGCTCCTCCTCACTCTAAGAATATATGAGAATTTCATCTATAAAGATAATCACGAACATGTCCAAATATGTCTTGAATACCCTATTCATCAAATCTATGAAAGCTAGGGGAGCATTTATTAGTCCAAACGACATAACTACAAATTCATAGTGAGTCCTAAAGGCTGTCTTGAGAATGTCATTTTCCCTAACTCTGAGCAAGTGATAACCAGATCAGACGTTTATCTTTGAGAAGCACTTACCACCTTGAAGTTAATCAAACAAGTCATCGATTCTAGGGAGGGGATACTTGTTCTTGATCGTAACCTTGTTCAATTGCTGATGGACAATGCACGTATGAAGAGCCCATTCATCTTTCTAACAAAGAGAATTGGTGCACCCCACGTGGATTTGCTAGGTCTAATGAAGCTTTTATCTGGAGGATCCTTCAACTGCTCTTTCAATTCCTTTAGCTCATTTGGAGCCATAAAATAAGGAGGAATAGATATAGGTTGTGTATCGGGAAAAAGGTTAATACCAAAGTCAATCTCCTACTCGAGAGGGACTCTTGGTAAATCATCAGGGAACACCACTGGATACTCACATACAATAGGGACAGACTGAAGAGTCAGGGTCTCGGATATAGCATCCTTAACCCTACTAGATGGTACACACAACCTTTAGAAATTATTTTTCTAGCCTTAAGATAGGAAACAAAGCAACCTACAGGCTCAGCTAAAATACCCTTCCATTCTAGGATTGGCTCACCCAAAAATTGAAATTCTGCCATATGGGTTCTATAATTTACTGAGGCGTAACATGCATGCAACCTATCTATGCAAAATATAACATCAAAATTGGTCATGTATAAATCTACTAAATAAACTGAGGTGACTTTCTGAAGGACTGTGACAGGGAAATTTCTGTATACTTGTGGAGCTATAGTTGAGTCACCGACTGGAATAACGACTGAGAAGGGTTCTAATAGGATTTTGGGAATGACTCCAAAAATAATAGCAAATAAGGCATCACAAAAGATAAAGTAGCCCCTAGATCTAAAAATGCATATACATCATGATGAAACACTACTAACATACTAGTGACCACATCTGGAGAGACCTTCTGCTCCTGACGAGACGAGAGGGCATAAAATCTGTTTTGACGCTGAACACCACCTACACTAGTGGATGCACCCTATTGAACTGAGCGTGCTAGTGAAGCTACTACACTGGTTGCTGGATCACGGTCTCTAACATGGCCCTGTTTGGCTGAAGGGCAATCTCTGAGCATGTGTCTGGGCTTTTCGCACCCAAAACATGCACCTGAACCTACTAAGCACTCTCTGGTGTGCCTCCTACCACACCTGCTACAACCTGAAATGCTAGGCTCTACTGACATGTTCCTCTGACCTTGAGAGCTTGATGCCCGTCCCTTCTAATCACGCCTAGATCTGGATGGCACACTGGCTGATGACAGTGTTGGGGTTGATGACCTTTGGTGGGACTGCTGATGATGTGCACCACCGAACCTCTGCTGGGAAAACCTAAAGATACCTTTCCTAGCCCTCTTGGCCTCTCTCTCCCTTTCCTTCATCTAATCCACCTCTATTTGTTAGGCGTATATAACCAATTGAGAGAAGTCTAGATCACTATTCAGCATTGTGGTCCTACACTCTTTGACCACCGAATCTGACACTCCATGCACAAATTTGTTCATACAGGCTCTTTGATCCGCAACCATGTTCAGCGCATACTTGGACAACCAGGTGAACTCTAAGGCATACACTTGCACAGTCATATTGTTCTCCCTCAAGTTGATGAATTCTGCTGCCTTCGCCTCCCTCGATTTCCTAGGGAAGAATCTGTCTAAGAAGGAAGTCATGAACTAATCCCAGCTTATGGAAACTACGCCTACTACTCTACCATCTCTCTATTGGAAGTACCAAATATAAGCAACCCCCTTCAGCTGATAGAAGGATAAGTCTATGCTCACTTCCCCCGTCACCCCCATAATTTGGGTGATCTTTTGTATCTCCTCAAGAAACTCATGCGGATCCTTATCCACTTTTAACCCAATGAACTTAGGTGGATTCATCCTAAGAAAGTCCTAAACAAGGCGTTGTTGTGCTCCCATTCTGAGGGACATAGTGCACCGCCTGCTGGTTGACCTGAGCATTCAAAGCTTGGGCCAACATCTGAAAAGCCGCTCTAAACTCAACATGAGAGACCTGCTCGGGAAAAGTACCTGCTGGTGCTAGCAAGGCTTGCTGGTGCCCATCTCTATTGCCATCTTCATGGCCATTTCCATTTCGTTCCTTCTACCATTTACTCGGCGTGGAGGTATGATTCAACAAACGTGTATAGCATGAGTTAAAAGGATAGAGAGATACTTCATCGTCCGACATAGATCATAAAAAAAGGGAAATTTTCTTAAACATCTTATAGCCTCTTCCTCATAAGTGTGGCATGCGTGACAATTATGAAAAAGACTCTACTCAACTCGGCTTTCAGACACCCTAGGGAACACCTAAACCTTTACTCTAATACAAAGTTTTTCATGACCTGAGATGAGAACCTGGGCCAAAACACGAAACTTAGAACCACGAATGGCTCCAAGTCGACGCATACCACGAACTTGGCGACTAAAGAGAATACATTAATGGAAACTGATAAACTAAACGTGAATAAGAAGAAGTCTACATGCATAATGATCATAAACAAAGTCAACAGTGACAACCTAAAATTCTACATATTTTCTGAAAAGCCTCTAACATAACTGAAGAGCTGGTGGGACAACATCCCCAAGTAGCTTACTAAAAGTCTAAAACTGAGAGTAATGAAACTCAACAATCTGAAGGTCCTCAAAGTATGAGGACTCACCAATAAGAGAACTGGACTATACTATAGAGACTGGCTAATGTAGGAGTGAGTTTAAACATCTAAACCTGTATTATGAAATAATACAACATAGAGTATGCGGTCAATACTTCGAATGAACTGATGATGCAAGGTAAGTAAAACAGGTTGAGTAAGTATAACTAAAATCATGCACATAACTTAAATCATCAAATCATAAGAGTAAAGACTACATGTTGATATATGAAAACATGTATAGTCATAAACTGAATTTCATATTTAAGTAGAATGACCCAAAGTTGAAAATAGAATCACATGGCTTGTCATTGCTGAAATCATAAGTATAAGCTTATAAACTGAATATTGGGTCAAATCTGTTGGAAACATAACATCATAAATCATGAACATAAATAACTAAAATTATGAGGAATAACAAGAGACTCGTCACAAACGATACCATCTCGATAGAGCTTACATGATGCCCTGACTATTACACTCGAGTGGGCAAAGCTGTTAAAACCCTTGCCAGGTGTAAGGAAAATACCATGATATCAATGTAAAGCTGAAGGCCTCTTGCGGGTGTGGAAAATCTCTTGAGGAGCCCCAATTATATATAAACCTACATTGGCATATGGTTTGAGACCCGGGGTTTTCATGAACCTAGCCTGCTTGGTGCTAAACAATAATCCCAAAAGCATGCAAGATGCTCTCCATCACTTTTCAACGAAGCTGATAACGTAGTGGCATACATAGTCTGAAATCTAAATACAGGGAGTCTTAGCTCCAAATATACCATATGCTGAAAATAGGTAGTATCACTCGAAACCATATGGTAAGGCTATTATTATAAAACTGGACTGAATCATGAAAACATACTTAACATATGTGGGCTTGCCCAAATCTCAAGATCATGCCTACTTGAAATACACTTCATAAGTAAAATCACGAATTCACACATGGGTAATTTATAAACATTCAATTATGCTATATATCTCATCATACTTGAAATCATAAATCATAAACTTGCCTTTTCATGAACTTGCATAATTGGCAATAATTTTCTTTGATTTGGAATCGTGAATTTGTAGTCAAAACATGCTTAAAATCTCCATATGAATCTTCAAATATAGTTTAAAACTTAACGGCGATTGATGCATAAGCAATTGATAGAGAATTCTATAAAATTGGATTAAAACCATTTTTAGATCACAACTTGAATTGAGACTTGATTCATGAAATTGGTAAGAATTGAGCATGAGAGTGAAAGGAACCCTCTTTCACAGCCTAACATACCTAGGTAAATGGAATCTACCCTTGACCTTGGAAGCTCAAGAGATTTGGAGAAGAACTTGAAGAATTCTAGGCTTGATCTTCAATGGGGAATTCCAAATCTTGCATGCATGGGAGGAGAATGATTTAGAATAGGTTAAAATCCCTTAATACACTTCTTTCATGGCTTAAAATTGTGTATATTAGGGCTCAGAAGCTTAGGATTTATGAAAATTCTCTTAATAAATATGTAGGAAAACTGATCCTGTCAGATGTCATGACTCGTACCATAAGTCGTATAAGGCTCGTGGTATCCTCCCGTACTACCCAAGTCTAAAACTTCTAATCCTCTGAATATTTCCACGAATCCTACTATGACCTGTAAAAGACTATCATGAGTCGTACCAGCACTCATACAATAAGCATCTAAAAAATCCCAACTCTTGTTACGATCTGTACCCAAGTCGTACTCGCGCACTATGACTCATAGTAGGGACTCGTGGTCTGGAGAAAGAAGTCTCTGAACTGTACCGTGGGTCTTCTCATGACTCGTACCACATAAACCTACAACTCGTAGGTTGAGTCATACCGAAGAAATTCTCCAACTTTTTCTACTAATCACATTTCAAATCTGGGGTCTAGTATTAAGAACTTTTGGGGTATACACTCTTTGAATGGACAATATTTCTAATACCGGTATGTTCCCGAGATCATTGGTTGTGCCGGTGAAGATTAGAGAAGAGCATGATTTGTTGTGGAGGTTAACAAATATAAAGCCTCCTGTATTCTACCGCATTGAGACTGAAGATTCCTACAAATTCATCATCAACTGCTATAAGAGGCTTCATAAGATGGGACTGAGAAATATAGTGTGAAGTTCAATACTTTTCTTCTTATGAGAGATGCTAAGCTCTGGTGGAGGGCGTTTGTAGAGTGCAGAATAGTGGAATCACCGCCATTGATGTGGACTCTGTTCTACACCATTGTCTTGGAGAAGTATGTCCCTCACACCTTGGGAGATTGAAAGGCACGACGATTCACCAGTATTGCATAGGGGACCTCCTCAATTACACCTTATGAGGCGTCTTTTCACTCCTTTCTAGGTACGCTTTACTATTACTATCCGTAAAAGAGGAGAGAATTAGACAATTTGTGAAGTGTCTAGATATGGGACTCCAGTTGTCCTCTTTGTAGATGGTCTCATTAGGTAGGACTTTTTAGGAGGTGGTTGAGCATGTTAAGAATGTGGAGGGGGTTAAACAGGATGTATATGTGAAAAATGTTGAGAAGACGGCTCGATTTCTCAAGGGTACTCTAAATGCCCCATTCAATCTGCGATGCAGGTTATAGTCGGGGTTACGCTAGGGGCCTGTCAATATATTTTAGGTCATGCGGTGGGTGCATCACCGACTTGTTCAGATTTTGGAGCTCGTCATATCTCTTTAGTCCCAGCATAGAGGATCATGATAGATAAAGTCTGTCATGAGTGTTGCAAGTATGGTCATATACGGAGGTGATATCCTATGTTCAGGCAGGGTGGAGAAATTATTCCACATCAGACTTTCAGAGCCCCAGCTACAACATGTATTGGAGGTAATACTTTCTATAGGATCAACCTCAACTTGGGCGGGGTGACCCTCAGTAAGTAAAGATGTGGCCCTACCTGGCAGAGGGGATGCCCAAACTAACATAGCTGGTGGTTAGACCAGTAGAGATGGCACACATCCCAGGAGGAGCTAGTCACAGGTAGCCAGCCAAGCTCATTTATGCATTTCCAAGAAGACCTGAGACAAAGGCTACAGATGCAACTATCACGGGCACCATTCTTGTATATGATCGCATGAATACTGCTTTATTTGATTTTGGTTCTACCTTTTCATATATCTGCTTATTTTGCTGTGGGTTTTAACCTTATATGTAATGCATTTGATACTCTGATTCATGTCTCTACTCCCATTGGGGATTTTTTGGTTGTTGATAGAGTATATCATGCCTATTCAATGGGATTTATAGGGTATAATACCTAGGTTGATTTGGTGATCTTGGACATGGTGGATTTTTATGTTATCCTTCGAATGAGTTGGTTGTCTCCCTACCATGCTATTCTGGACTGTCATGCTACGATAGTCACTATAAAGGTGACTGGTATGTCTAGATTGGAGTGGAAAGGAGATGGAGCCCTACTCCTAAAAGAATCATTTCATTTATTCATGATCAAAAACTGGTAGAGCAGTTGTGTTCAACGTATCCAACCCATATTTGGGATACTAGTGTAGAGGTCCAATTATTCATGAGTTTCTAGAGGTATTTCTCGCAAATTTGTCTGGCATGTGACCAGACCGTGACACTAATATATGCATAGTCTTAGAGCCAAGGACCTAACCTATTTTCATTCTTCCACATCATACGACAATAGCTCATTCTTCCACATCATACGACAATAGCTTAGGTGCGATAGTTGAAAGAACAACTGTAAAACCTGCTTAGTAAAGGGTTTATTCATTCAACTATCTTCCCGTGGGATGCTTGTGTGTTGTTTGTTAATAAGAAGTATAGGAGCATGCGAATGTGCATAGACTACTGCCAGTTGAACAAGGTCACCATCCACAATAAATATCCCTTTACCCGGATAGGTGACCTGTTTGATAAGCTTCAGGCTGCTTCTATGTTTTCAAAAATATATTTGAGGCCAGTTTATCACTAGTTAAAGATTCGTGCCAAGGACATTTCAAAAATGCTTTTTCGGACTAGATATGGGCACTACGAGTTTTTGGTTTATGTCATTTGGACTTACTAATCCTCCAACTTCTTTTATGAGTACGATGAATGGGATTTTTAAGCCTTATGGATTCATTTGTAATTTTCTTTATTGATGATATCCTAGTGTATTCAAAGAGTAAGTATAAATATGAGGATCATCTATGGATTATCTTAGGGTGGTTGAAGGAGAAACAACTATATGCAAAGTTTTCTAAGTATTAGTTTTGGCTGGCATTTGTATCCTTTTTGGGATATGCGGACTGAAAGATAGGGATTATGGTTGATCTGCAGAAGGTAGAGGGTTTCAGGAATTGGGCCAGGCCTACGTTGGTTACAAAAGTTCGGTGACTGAAGTTCATAGTTTTATGCGGTTGGCTAGCTATTATTGCCGGTTGCTAAAGGTCTTCACTATTATTACTTCTCGATTGAGGATATACCATTTCAATAATCTGAAGAATGTGAAGAGATCTTTCAAAATCTCAAGATTTTGTTGACTAAAGCCCATATCCTAGCATAGTCGGTGAAAGATAAGGACTTTGTGGTTTATTGTGATTCCTAATAATCTGGTTTGGGTGATGTGTTAATACAGGATAGCTAGGCCATTGCTTATGCTTCTAGAAAATAGAAGATACATGAGAAAAACTACCTTATGCATGACTTGGAATTGCCAGCAGTAGTGTTTGCTTTGAAAATTTGTAGATACTATCTTTATAGTGTCCATTGTGAAGTATTCACTGACCACCACAGTTTGCAGCATGTGTTCACTCAGAAGGACCTTAACTTGAGACAACAAAGATGGATGGAGCTGCTCAAGGATTATGATTTCACAATCCTATATCACTCGGGAAAAGCCAACGTGGTGGTCAATCGATTAAAAAGGAAATCTATAAGGGTAGCTAGGCTTGTTTAGAGGCAACCACGCATCCGATGGAAAGTAAAGTTCAGACATTGGCCAATAGCTTCATGTGACTAATAGTGTCAGAATCGGGTGGAGTATTGGCTAGCATGGAGGCAAAGTCCTTGTTCCTGGAGCAGATTAAGGCTAGACAATTTGAAGACGCTAAACTGAGCAAGATTCGTTATAAGGTCTTATGAGGAGAAGCTAAGGACGCAGTGATTGATGATGAAGGTGTTGAGAATAAAGGGACGTGTATGTGTTCCATGGGTGATTATTTGATTAAGACCATACTATCAGAGACTCACAATTTGAGGCATTTTATACATCGTGGTGCCACCAAGATGTATCGTAATTTTAGACAACATTATTGGTTGGGTAGGATGAAAAAAAATATTGTGGAGTATGTTCCCCAATGCTTAAATTGCTAACAGGTGAAATATGAACACTAGAGGCTGGGGGAGTACTTCAGAGATACCCATCCCGAAATGAAAGTGGGAGAGGATAGCGATGGATTTTGTGGTTGGTCTTCTAAAGACCTCAAAAAATTTGACTCAATTTGGTTCATTGTTGATAGACTAACTAAGTCTGCCCATTTTCTGCTAGTCTTGGTTACTTGCAATGCAGAAAAGTTGGCCAAGATGTAAGTCAGAGAAATGGTTCGGTTGCATAGGATTCCAGCTTCAATCATCTCAAACAGAGTTACGCAGTTTATTTTTAACTTTTGGAGAACCTTGCAGGCCGAGCAGGGTAGTAGACTGCATTTTAGCACAACATTTCATCCTCAAATCGATGGTCAGGCTAACCATTAAGTTGTTGAAAGACATGCTCCAAGTTTATGTGATAGACTTCGAGTGTTATTGGGATAAATTCTTACCCTTGGCCAAATTTGCATACAAAAACAGCACTCGCCCAAGCATCGATATGGCGTTGTTTGAGATTTTATATGGGAGGAGATGTAGATCTCCTATTGGATGATTTGACGCATTCAAAGTAAGTCCATGGGGTACTGACCTGTTGAAAGAATCCCCAGAGAAAGTTAAAGTGATCTAGGAGAAGCTTTTGATAGCTCAGAATAGACAAAAGCAGTATGCCGATCGGATTGTTCTTTCTTTATTTAACTAATTCTGTCCTTTTAAATAATTGTCTGTAGCTCACTATTCTTGTGCGTATGTTTTGAAAAAAAATAACAAATATCTTAAGTTGGATAAAAAGATAATTTAAATGATTAGACCTCGAAGATTTTGGTCTTTACTGTTTTGTTAGTATTTCAACAACTTCGGTATAAGGAGTAATCAAATTCTTAATGGTTGATCAGACATTTCTTAGCTCATAAATATTTTTATTCTTTGCTTGTTTGAAGGTCGATATTATGAGATGATAGCTACTTGATTATGAACTCGTCGTTTGCTCACCTTAAGCTTGAACCATCTAAAAGTTAACATTAAATGATGTTTCCTTTTAAGAAGTGAATTTATTGCCTTACATCAAGCATGTTTGACATTTAGGCAGTAGTTAATAGTCGAAAAATACCTAAAAATAGTGCTTATATTGATGACTAGATTCACTCTTTTAGTTCTTCATAATTTGAAATATGCTTCTCTTGATGTATCTTACATAAGTTTTCCTTCTTACAACATTTAATCGCTCTCTAATTATTTACTCTTTCTTTTATTTCATGACATAATACTGGAATTGGGAGTTTCTTGATTGGAATATAATTTTGTCCCGGGACGTTTAGGCCAGTAGATATTAGGCCATTACCTTCTTGCATCTAAGTCAAGCTTTAAAGTCTTAATATTAGGGTTAGAGCATATCAAAGATATGTTTAATTATGACTTTATTAGTTGTATTACTTGACTAATTTTGTATTTTTCATGTGCACATTTGTGTGGTATTGTCTGAGGCTTGAGTGATTGTTTAAATCTTTTCCCCTTCAATACTAGTTTATAGTTTTCATTTAGTTTTAAATTATCTAAGTATGTCTTTCCAAGATGATTTTTGTTTACTTCTACTTCCTAAAATTTTTTATAACTAAAGGAAAACAATAATATTATTTTCTACTTCCCGTAGCAGATCAGTCTGTTTTCTTTGCTCAAGTTTGATGTTTTGTTTTCAAATATAAGAAATGCAGATCTAAATCATTTGGAAACTCTTCAAACATGGTTTAAAAAGCCCTTTGTTAAGTATTTTGAATGTCCAAATAGTTCAAATTAATTTATGAAGAAAAGCTTTAGAAGTACAAAACTAGTAGTCAGGCCAAATTCAATTTCTAAAGGGAAAAAAATATAAATATACATATATAGAGTAATATTTACAAAATATACCAATATTTTTAGGTTTTCAAATAAAGTAAAAAAGTATTTATCTAATCTAGTAGATTTAGTAAATAATCAAAAGCACGGTTAGTTTAATAACCTAAGAATCATGCCATAACATCTAACCAACATATATCTTCCTTTATTTACGGTATTTTTATTATTTGAAAGTTTAATATCTAATTTTCACCATTACTGATTTATGTACAAACTTGAAAATCTTTGTTTCTTCTTATAGAATATGAACCCAGTATTTTTACAATGTTAGAAAGGTGTTTCAATTCAATTATGATTCAACATGGTGGTAGATGGGATGTAACGGGTAAGATTTTTTTATTTGTTTGTTATTTCTTTTTTTGGTGAAATTACAAAATTCTGGATGTTCATATATAATTTGTTTAATATATTTGTATTAAATTTTAATTATTTTTATAATTTGACAGTATATTTAAAATTACTATGTAAAAATATATGATGAATAATTTGTACAAAATTATATGTTTAAGCCAATTTTTTAGAACAATAGTGGAAATAAAAAAATATACGAAGTAGTGGTTTTTTTTAAATTTTTTTTCATTTATAATTACATAATTTATGTGGTTTCTAGCTGATGTATATCTTAGTAATTTTAGTAAACCCAACTTGAAAAGTTTATTCAAATTTTACTTAGGCAATTTTTTTTATTTGTTTATATATAATTTGTGTGTTTTATAAGTGATATATCTTATGGCAATTTTTAATGATATTTTAGTTGTAAATTTCTGCAAAATATTTTTTTTTCCATGTAAATACATATGTTATGTGGTAAATCAAGGATATACGTTATGGTAATTATCAATTAATCCGTCTAAAATTTATATGACAAACAGTTTTATTATTGTTATTTTTTTATTGACTTAAAGTCACATAAATTATGTTGTATAATTATGGTATAATAGTACTATATCTTATGATATTTTATAATGATATTTCGTTTTAGAATACATATTTGACAAATATAAGTGTAACACTCCAAAAGCCCCTAAGATCAGACATGGGGGTTGAATTAGAGAAAATCAAAAAAAATGCACCAGGGTTACATAATGTCTCAAGGAATGAGTCGTGGTAAAGAACGCTCCTTTGTTACGACTCATTGTAAGCTTACAGTCAAACTTCCCAGAAACAACGAGCCTAGCAACGACTTATTAGAGGATCCAACGGGTCATCGTAAGTTGTCGTTGAGTAGAGTCAGTAAGGGGTCAAAGATGGGTTCAGAGACAAGGGATAGGTACCATGGCTTGTTGTTTCTTGTAACGACTTATGCTATGATCCCATTGGAAGAAAGTAAGAAAGTATGCAGGCGAGACAGAGGTGACGATGAGCAGAGTAACGAGTCATTGTCTCATATAACGACTCGTCCTAATCAGTCATTGGTCAGAGCTTCAGCAAATGACCAGAAGTATTCCGGGAACAACGAACGGATCCAATGAGCCATTTTATCCTACAATGAATCATTAGATGGGTCGTTCTAACTGGTAGTGACCTTTTTCCAGATGAATCATTAAGGGTACTTTCGTAACTTCAAAACTCCTAAATCCTAAACTACATCAATTTAAGCTTGACAAAGAGTACTTTAAGGGGAATATTCACCCTAGAACTCTCATTCTACTCCTAACACCCTAAATTGAAGATCAAAATTCCTCAAAGCTCTCAAGAACAAGCTAGGGTTCTTCACTCTCATCCTCTTCAATTATCTTTAGGTTTCATAAGTCAAGAAATCAGTGAGTCAAGGTATATAGAGTTCACCAATAAGTGGTTCTTCCACTCTCACTCCCTTTCTCCAATTGAAATCATGATCTCCCATTCTCCATGCCCTAATTTCGCATTTCTAGGGCTTTATTGAATATTGTTGAATTCCTCCATGATTCTCCTATAGGTTAGCTATCTTGATCGAATTGATGATTCTATGATTAGGGTTTTGTATTTCTATCAAGTCTTAAAATTACCATCAGGCATGATTATGAACATCTAGGGTTAAATTCCCTTCTATTGAAATCCCATGATTTTCTTATGATATCAACTCTCAAGTTTTAAGGTATGTATTATGATCATGATGTATGATTTTTAAAAGAACCTTTCATGAATTTATGAATTTCAAGTATGATGACTTTCTCAAGTATGCATAGCTTTTACTACTATCATATTTATGTTTATGGAAGACTCACAGGACTCTTTTATAGCTAGTTCACGTATTTCAAGTATGCTCATCTATCTTATGATTTTATGTAGACCATGTATTTCAAGTATGTTTCATGATTACTCTATGTGCCATGTAATATTTTTGGGAGTAGTATCTAGCACTGAGTAGGTCAGGGGTTTCGAGAACTCAGGCCATAAAATTACGTGCTAACATAGTACTATACTCATGTTAACCCTACAGGGTCTCATTAGTGATCAGGCCATGTCATCTTCCCTTGCCTTGGCAAGCTTGGGGTGGCTTTGCCCACTTGAGCAAGATAGTTGGGGCATCATGTAACCTCTATCATGATGGTGTCGGTTATGATGAATCCTCCCACTATTCCTTATTATTTTATACATGTTCATGATTTTGATAATATGGCTCAAGTTATGTTTTACAATATTTCTCTTACGAATATAATTATGACTAGCTTATGAACTGCTCTGAAAACCTTGAGCTCTTATGGATAAATTATGATTATAAATTCATGTTTCAAATGTCCTACTCTCATGAGCTCTATTTGCATTTTTATTAGTCTATTTTACTTACCTCACATACTCAGTACATTCAAAGTACTGACCGCATACTCTATGCTATATTATTTCATGATATAGGTTCAGGTAATCAGACGCAGTGGTGTCGTTAGTCCTACTCCCTATCAGTTCAGTGTAGCCCTGTGTTGGTGAGTCCTCATCAACCGAGGATATTCTTTCATTCATGTTATTTTCAGTTTAGTTTCAGACTAGGAATTAGCTTGGGGCTTGCCCCAGCATCTCATTAGACAGTTGCGACTTTTCATACGTTAACTAGTATGTTTAGCATTTGGCTCAGTGTTGTGATGTTAACGCTTTTAGTTATATTTTATAATATTTAGAATTCCGCATATTCATGTTTAAGTTTTAAGTTTCTACTTTAATTTATGCTCCTGAGTTTTTATGCACCCATGGTTTGCTTGGAGCCATTCGTGGTTCTAGGTCCTGTGTCTCGATCTGAGGTCCCAGCTCAGGTAGTGACAAACTTGGTATCAGAGCTAAGGTTCTAGGTGTGTCCTAGGGTGTCTGAAAGTAATGTCAAGTAGAGTATTTTACATGGGTGTGAAGCACACCACTCTTATGGGGAAGAATCTAGAAGACTTCTCTATTCCTCTACCTTGTGCTATATCTGTTTGAAGAAATATGCCTCCACGCCAAGTAAATTGAAGGAGAAATGGCAATGGGAATTTCTATGGCAATGGCCATGGTGATGGGCATCAGCTGGCCCTACCAGCTCTAGAGGATCTTGATGTTGGGCATATTCCTATGCCCATTTGCCATTTTAAAAGTCTTTTACCTTTTCTTTAGGTCATAATCCTTATTAATTTCATAAATTCATGTGTTTGTGTGTTTTGTATGCTAACAAATCATTTGAGATGTTTTGAGCAGGAAACCAAGGAAAAAGGACCTGAATTATCCCAAGATGTGAAGATTTGAGAAGCTGAGAAGAAAGATCTGGGACTATGGCTGGCGCCCAACATATAACACCCCAAAAGTCACTAAGACTAGACCCAAAACTAGTGAGTTGAGATATTTCAATGCCCCGAACTTTTGGGCTAAGCTTGGAACCATTCTAGGTATATGGATAGGTTTGAGCCCAATGAATTCTATGGATACTAGGTGATAAAATAAATCTAAGTGTGAGAATTGAAATGGGTATAAATTAAGGTCATAAGGAACTTCTAGCACAAATTTGAGTTGAGAGTATTCTTACTGATTGAGTTTTCTTACAAGTTCTAGCAAGGGTCAAATTCTAGTGATCATATATCCCATTTTACAATGTGTTTTTGGGTGATTCAATGTATCAAATTGAATACCTTTGAGGCTTCTTTCCAACTCATCCGACCTTGCATCAATCGAAATTCAGAGTAAAAGGTTACGAGCAATTTAGTGAAACTACACTAGATCACAAAATAATTTGCCAGGTGAGTCGTTAAGTCACCTGAGAAATCGTGAAGTGACTCATTAAGAGGAAAAAGTTGGTGGAAAACTTGAGTTTCAGAGGGTCTTCACGACTAGTTAAGTGACCCTTTAAGTGACATCACGAATCGTAAAGTGCCTCATGATCTGGCTCAGAAAAAATCAAGGCGATATTCCAGTAGACTTCACGGATTGGACTCACGACTTGTCCAGTACCTCATGAGTGGTGATGTCCCTCGTGAGGACTAGCAGGGTCCTTTTTCCTGTGAATATTCAAGGGTGTTCTCATAAAATCCTATGTTTCTAACACCTAAACTACATCATTTTGGGTATCAGGAGGAATGGTTTTAAGGGGAATATCTAGCCTAATCCGTCATTGCATCCAAAAACACCTAGGGTTCTTCTTCAAGGGCTTCAAGATCCAAGTTCTAGTGTTAGATTTCGTAAACCTAGGTATGTGGGACTTTAAAAAGGATCTCCTTTCATCCATGTGTCCCGAATTTATGTTAAAACTCTAATTTCTTGATTTCTAGAAAAGTATGTCTTAGGGCTTCAATTTATGCATAATTTCTCACAAGTCTTCTATGAATGCCAAGACCCTCATGATTTGTAACCATGTATGTTTATGAAATAACATTCAAATTCATGAATTATGTATATGATATGATAATAGCATGATTTTTAGAATTTCATCATGAATTAGTGTTATTTTTGAGATATGACCCTTATGAAATATCTATATGATTTTACCATGATTTCAGTATATATGTTTAAAGTATGATTTGAACCTATGACTTTTCATGAATCTAAAACACATGATCTATACTACAATTTTGGGTCTATGATGTTATGAATTTCGATGAAAGATCATGAACATGAATTGTCAAACTTTCGGGCCTCTTGTTAGTAGAAAGTAACCCTAATCAGACTCTAATAAATTCAGTATGTTATGATTAGTTCAACACTCAAGTCTCTGATTAGCTGAAGTAGCCTACACTAGACGAATCATGTCAGCCTTGTGTCCCCCATGTTAATTAATTGTGGTCCTCTAGACTTTAGGGACTTTTGATAGTTAAAGTGGTTCCGACTAGTCTTAACACATCAGCTTCAGGGTCAGCAGTTACATGTGTCCTTTAAGTTTAGTTGAAAGTGGCACCTAGCATATATCAGGCCACGATCCCAGTATACCCAGGCCTTAGAGCCCCATGTCACATTAATTAGGGATTCTCAATAGTAGAGAATATTTCCATTAGTCTAGTCAGGGATTCTCAATAGTAGAGAATGTCTCCCATAGCTCAGTTAGAGATTCTCAATAGTAGAGAACGTTTCCCTTAGTCCAGTCAGGATTTTCAATAGTAGAGAATGTCTCCCTTAGCTCGTTCAGGGATTCTCTATAGTAAAGAATGTTTCCCTTAGCTCAGTCAAGGACTCTCAATAGTAGAGAATGTTTCCCTTAAAATAACCAAGGATGCTAAGTAGTAGAGGAGGTTTTCCCTTAGTTATGATTTCAATTACGCACTTCAGTTCAACTAAGTAATAGGGTAGTTCAGTTTGGTCTTCAATAGTAATTTTAGCACCGCTTATGAGTTCAGTATAGCCTCGACTCTCAGTGTATGTATATGTCCCTTATGCATCACCTTAACTTGTATTTGATTTAAATGTTTTCACATAAGTGTACCTCTTCAGTATTTATACATTTCAGATAGGGTCATTGTACTTCAGTTCAGTTACACATTCAATTATATATTCGGTTTACTTTCTCTCAGTATATTTTCATGCTTCAGTTCTTTTACATTTCCCATATACTCGATAAATTGCAATTACTGACCGCATACTTTATGTGCTATATCATTTTATGAGATAGATCCAGGTTTTCAAACTCAATCTCGTGGTTAGACATGCTCTATTTTCCATCTCAGCTGATTGTGGTGGGTCCTCATCTATCGGGGACAAGATTTATGATTTTTTGTATTTTAGTTTTATTTTAGTTTCAGACTTTAGGAGTTAGCTGGGGACTTGTCTCGATAGCTTATTAGTTTAGTAGAGGCTTTCATACATGTATAGACAGATGCAGCTTATGATTCAGTGTTCTAATAGACTATGTCTTGTAGTATCAATTCGACTATTTTAGTTAGCTTCCGCTTAGTTATAATTCTATGAGCTGTTATCTTGTTAGTATCATGCTATGATTATGCCATGGATCGACTTGGGGCCATCCGTGGTTCTAGGTCCCGTGTCATAACTAGGTTGTAAACGTGGGTCATGACAAACTTAGTATCAGATCAAAGGTTTAGTGTATCCTAGGGTATTTTAAAGCCGCATCGAGTAGAGTCCTTTTCATGGGTATGAAGCGCGCCACACTTATAACGAAGAGGCTACGAGAATTTTTTATGAAAGTTTCCCTTTCTTAATGATTCTTATCGTGCATAGAGTATAAAAGTCTAATGGTTACTCTCCTAACTCGTGCTTTATGTGCTCTCAAGTAATGCCTCCCAGACGAGCAAACAGAAGGAGAAACAGCAATGTGCACCTACAAGCCCCACTAGCCCAGTGAACCCGATGAACAAGCATATTACTCACACTGAGATTAGGGTAGCCTTTCATCTGCTGGCGTAGGCCCTAACCGCTCAGGTTAATCGGCAGGCGGTGGCTCATTTCCCCCTAATGGGAACATAGCAGAAACTAGAGTAAGATACTTTCTCAGGATGAATCCACCCAAATTCTTGGGGTCAAAGGTGGATGAGAAACCGTATGAGCTCTTAGAGGAGATCCATAAGATCATCAAAATTATGGGTGTGACAGGAATGGAGAGCACAAACTTAGCTTCCTATCAGCTAAAGGGGGTCGCTTATATATGGTTCTGACAGTGGAAAGACAGTCGGGGAGTTGGAGTAGTCCCCATAAGTTGGGATGAGTTTATGACTGCCTTCTTGGAAAGGTTTTCCCTAGAGAGTTGAGGGAGGCAAAGGCGGTGGAGCTCATCAACTTAATGAAAAACAACATGACTATCCAGGAGTATGCATTGGAGTTTACCCGGTTGTCCAAGTATACATCAGAGATGGTAGCCAACCAGAGGGCTCATATGAGCAGGCTTGTGAACAAAGTGGCAGACTCCTTATTCAAGGAGTGCAGGACCGCCATGTTGCACAAGGACATAAAATTTTCACGTTTGGTGATATATGCCCAACAAATAGAAGCGGAATAGGTGAATGAAAATGATAGAGAGGTCAAGAGAGCTAGGACAGGAGATTCAGTGTTCTCCAATCAGAGAACGAGTGGTGGACACTGCTCATAGTCCTAGAAGAGGCCATCATCCCCAGCACCTTAGACAGCCAGTGTCCCGTACAGACCCAGGCTAAGGTAATTTACGTATCCAGCTTGCACGAACTATGGGAAGAACCATTTGGGGGACTACATGATTGGTCCAGGCGCTTACTTTTGGTGCGGCAAGTTGGGTCATAAGCTCAGAGAATTACCAATAGCTCAGAGACATGAGTTGTTTAGATGGATTTTATGCCCTTTTTTCCTTTGTTGTGTCCAGATGCTTAATATGAGGAAAAGAGCAAGAAATGGGGAAAAAAGAAGGAAGTGGTTGAAATTCGGCGTTCTATCAAAGATGACCGGCGAAACGCTGGTCAAAAGCCGATAACCACTACCTATGGTAAAAAAAGCCATCGGCAAAACACGGGTTGCTAATGGTGACTTGTGGGTCCAGTCACCTAATGACACCTAACATGCTGGATTGAAGAGCAAATAATCGGCGGTTCTTGGATGGACATCAGCAAAACGCCGAATGAACAGCCGAAGGTTACTGGAATTTGTTAAAGTCCCAGATAGTGTGATCGGCTATCTGCCAATTGTAACCGGTGAACTGCCGGTGCTTCCACTGATTCCAAAATGCTGCTCAGGGGCAAAATTATCCAGCACAGAGAAAGAGAGAGAAGATACCCTATTTTTTTGGATATATATTCTAGAAAAAGTACTATGTACTGATCATTTTTTCATTCCTAGCTTTATAAAATTCCCTTGGCAGATTAGAGGAAAATTTGATTGGTAGAATTTGAAAAGTACTATTCTCTTTTTTTCTTCTTCTTCTTGATAGCAAGGTACTGCCATTGTTCAATACTACTTGTGAACTTGATTTTACTACTCTTGTTATTGAATTCAATGAGTTTATTGTTAAATATGCTTTTGAATTTTTTAATTGTGAGTAGCTAAATCATTAACTAGAGGTGTGTGATGATGAATGCTTAATTAGAGTGGGTATTGTTAGAGTTATCTCAATATTGTTTAACTAAGTGTAAATCTATTAGATTCTCTTCAATCTATAATGGATGATCCATTGATTATGATGTGGGTCTAATTGTTCTTACTTGATTGATGCTTGTAAAAGAAAAATTAAGTATTGGGAGAGAATTTAATGGTGTGTGTGGATGAGAGATTGTGAAATTGGGTTAAAAATAGCTAAAATTATATTCTCACTCCTAATTAGTAGCTAATAGCTAGATATTAGTGCAACTATTAATCCAAATGTGATCGGGTTGAGCTAATGGTGTCTAGAGGTTTGATAAAACTCTAGCAAGAGGTATTTATAAGGCTAAAAAGCAGTAAATACCCAATTTTTTGAGATTATTTACACTAATAGAACATATAAGATGACCGAGCAAGACGCTATCGAGTAAGCATATCATCTACACAACACCTCTAGTATTACACATTCTTGTCAACAACATTGGTAATTTTTCTATCATAGTTAACCAAATTAGCAATTATACTCTATTACAAATTTCAATGTCCCCCAACTTGATTGTTTCTATGTTATTTCTAAGTGGTGCAAGATATATTTCATTTCTCAACTGACACTGGTAATTATCACTCATTTATCCTTGTGGGATTCGACCCCGACATCTATTGGGTTATTTGTTTTGATACAACGACCTTCTATACTCTTTGAATGAGGAGTATATTTTGGACGTTATCAAAAATGGTGTTGTTGCTAGGGACTAGCGCTTGATATTCTTATGTTGATTGTTAAGTTGAAATAGTTTTGCATCTTAGTTACTTGATGTGATTTTGCTGTGCTTGTTAGGATATCACAACCATATGAGTCATCATTCCCAAGCAGGGGATAGCTCAGTGGAAGGTAGCATGGAGAATGAGGAAGATAATCCGGTGATGCCGGAGATCGCGGGAGTCATTTGCTTTCCACCTACGGTAGGAAATATCATATTCCATCTCACAAGAACAATGTTGAATTTGTTGTAAATGAAGGGACCCGTTGGAGGTAAACTAAGTGAGGACACAAATTGTCATTTTAAAATTTCTTGGAGATATGCCAGTCTTTCAACATCACAAACATAAGTCAAGAGTCTATCAGGCTAAGGCTTTTCCCATTTTCTCTAACGGGAGAAGCGATGATGTGGTTGGAAGAATTGTCTCCTAGTTATATTACATCTTGGAAAGAATTACCCGAAGCCTTTTTGGATGGTTTCTTCCTTCCATTGAAAATGTTTTAGCTGAGGTATGACATCACAAATTTCAGGCAATAGCCTGGAGAGCCTTTGCATGAGGCATGGCTACGGTTCGAAAAGAAGGTTGCTCTTTGTCCCAATCATGGCCTTCCTGATGGAGTGCTTCTCCAAAGCTTTTACCGAGCCCTCGACTCCATCAACAAATCTGTTGCCAACAATTTAGCCGGAGGGTCTATTATGGATCAATATGAGTTGGCTAAAGGCCTTTTGGATAGATATGACAAAAACCAATAGGGTCTGGCGTGCAAGAGAGACAAATGTATCTACACGTGAGATTAGCTCTAGTGCATTGGTGGCTGAGTTGCGGAAAAGAGAAGAAGAGCAAGATGAAAATCTCGCTAAAATGATGACACAACTGGAACTAATGACCAAACATATGATGGGGGCAGGGCCCAAGGTGGTGAATGTTGTAGGCATGTAAGATCCTTTGCAATATAAAGGAGAATCATTGCAAGGAGGTATGAGGAAGAATGTCAATACATGGGGAATCAAATGGGAGGTCCTCGACTCGGGTTTCAAGGGACCAATCATGGACCTTGGCCCCTAAGGGATGAAAACTAAGGCTGCAGAAATCGTGATGCACAGGGATGACCCAAAAGAAATGAAAGATGGGGAAATAGAGAGCAGAATAAAGAGGGAGACAGCTATCACTGAAGCTCAAACCCATATTTCCTGCTCCAAAAGCTGGAAACACTCAAAGTCAGCCAGATGTGAGTGATGCTGGTAGCTCAAAAATTGAGGAGATGTTAGGAAGAGTCCTCAAGAAATTGGAATCAATCAAGAGCGGGATCAAGGAATTGAGAGGGGATGCGTCTAACCGTTCCCAAATAGTGAGATCTCATTCAACCTCCATTAAGCATTTGGAAGATCAAATGAGTCACTTGTCCACTCAAATAAACCCTCGAATGAAAGGAACGCTCCTATGTGACACAATGCCAAACCCGAAGAAAGGTAGTCAATGCATGGCTATTGTTACTAGGATTGGTAAAGTGGTTGGAGAAGCAAAAGTGAATCCCATGGAGGCTAATGCTCCCAAATCAAATGAGGAGAATGAAATCAACGAGGTGTCAAACACGCCAAATAGTGGTGAAAAGAGTGAAGAGGAAGGTGAGGGAAGGATGATGAAATTTCCTCACATGTTGATGAAGATGAGGTGGGCATGAAGGCCCCAAATGATGACAAGGTTGAAGCAAGAGCTCCACCCCCTTATCCACAACGGTTGGCCAAGAAAAAGATGGACGATCAATTCACCAAATTCATTGACATGTTCAATAAATTGTCCATTAATATATCATTCATGGATTCCCTTCTCCAAATTCCAAGATATGCCAAATTCATGAAAGAATTGTTGAAAAATAAGAAGGTGGTTGATGCAGGTAGCGGGGAGACGACGCACCATTATAGTGTGATGATGATGAGTAATCTTTCCCCCAAGCGAGAAGATCCCGGAGCTTTCACAATCCCTTGTACAATTGATATATGTATGTTTAAGAAAGCACACCCTTAAGAAACATTTAAGCATGAAGAGAATACAATATAAGTATTTGTATTGGTTTCAAAATCACTTTGTGCAACCCTAGCTTGATAATCCACCATGGTTCCCACAACCCTAGCTATGGAGGTTTTAGCCTCTCATAGTTGTAAGGTTGTGAATTGTATTCATGATTAAGAACATAAATCAATACATACAAGAATGAATGAGAAAAACACTTCCTTTAATTAATCACCAAAATCTTGAAGAACAAGTAGCAAGAACAAGAAGAATTCAAGAAATGGTTGATCACATGTTGAATCAGCTTAATTCTCTCTTCCTCCCCTCAAAATCTCTTCTCTCCCCTCTCTTATCTTGTCTCTAGAAAAATAAAACCTAAAACGTATTTATACAGACACAAGAATCCTTTTCCTAGGTTAATAGGATGAACTTCCATATCTGGTTCCGCAGTCGTCACGAGCCAACCTACGATCCGTAGCTTCCTTCCGTACCTTGCATGATTGGCTGAATTTTGGCTAAGTGTTGGATCCTGGTACGATTCATACCTCCTTCCTACGATCTGTACTGAGCTCCCGTGGTTTGATTCTAAAGCTTTGGAATTCTTATGAAGTTCTTCACGAGAGTCATTGTACGACTCATACCTTCTTCCCACAGATCGTACTTTCTTTCCATAGCAAGAGTCAGCCTCTTATGCAAATCTTCTGGATTTTGTCACGGCTTCAACACCACGATTCGTACCAGCTTGGTACGACTCGTGCTGAGACTCGTACATTGCATCTCTACAATTCTAGCCTTCTACAGCTTTTCACGGCCATTAGTATGACTCATAGGACCTTCCTACGGCTCGTACTTTGTTCTGCACTTTGAGCAGATTTTGCATACGTCAGGCTTTCTTTTGCAATTTTTAGATCCAACACCAATTTATCCTGTAATCAAAGGAAAAGTGCCTTATATCCACATAAATACACCTAAGTCCATATTATTTTCTTAGTTTTGAGTGTCGAAAGTGTTGTAAGTCAACATCACATCAACACCCTCAACTTAAGACTTTTACATGTCCTAAGGCGAAGAAAAGAAAAACTAAACACGACGCTCAACTTAGAAAATAGACTTAAGATACTACAACCAATACTCAAACAAAACTTGCACTTTCTATACAAAGTCTATTGACCCTTTCTCATGGAACAACATCAGTTAATGTATTACAAGCAACCTCAAAACATCATAAACAGGGATCAAAACATGTCATCCATCTATCAACAGGAAATCAAGTCATCACCAATGTTTTCCACATAGACCAACGGTAAAAGCAAACATAATCCATGTACCCTCACACAAATGAATTCCCCACTCAGATATGAGATGTCAAATATAATATGGGACTAAAAAAGTAAGGCACTCACTCTTACAAAGAAGTTAACAAGTATTATGTCTCAGATACCAAAGGCTTGCCCTTATTTTCTCTGCTTTGGTTTATCAGATGGTCGAGTTAGGATAACTATAGGACTTAGTATGGCTTGTAATGTAGGCTTAGGGCTGGACATGATAAAGATGAGAGATTTTATAAGTGACTATCCCTTCCTTGGCCACTACATACATCGGCTACACCATTTACCTATTTCACCCTTTCACTCTTTCATTCCCTTTTCTTCCTTTTTCATCCCTTTTTACATATTTTCATGGGGGTGGTGATTTTTCAACTTTTTCATCATTTTTAATTTTCTTTCAAAACTTCGGTTTCAAGTCTCTCAACATTTTTCATCCTTTTTTTTTAATCTCACCACACCTCACTTTTCACTATTTCTTTTCCCTTTTCTTTTGCTTTCTTCCATTCCCACCATTTACGCACCCCTACTCTAGCTACACTCAATTTAAGCATTTTTCTTATGTTGAGGTTCATAATATCCAAGGAAGGACCAGGGACAAAATAGGTTCATTATAAAAAAATATGGGTACGGTTAATCAGTGAATCAAAGAAACATGGTCATTTAAGGCTCAAACTTTGGATCAAGGGATTCATGCAACTTTGTTACGGTAATATAGGCTAAAAGTGATATAAACACAAATGTCCTATGATCATATCCTAACCAACCATCCTTAGCCTATGCAAAGACCAATCAGGCAAATTCTAGATCTTCAACACAATACCGAACTAAATACTATACCTAACTCACATATGGTACATGAACTATTTTCACCTCACCTGTCTGGTTTATACATGGCTTAACAAGACTACTCATGTTGACAAACTAAATGACATCAAAAGATCCACAATAAACATCCATGTATCAAATTCCGCCATTTCTCACATAAGCCCATTCGATCCAAAAAGATGCTTTTGCCATATCCGGACTTTCTTTTGACCCCCCTCCCTCCTACAATAATGCATGTTGTCACAAATACATAGACAATGCATCAAAAAAATTTTAAACAGAATTTTTTTCAAAAACCAAAACTAGTGCATTTATGGCTGAGTACTCCTAAGATACTTTCTAATTAAACAAAAATCACAACCTAAAAACAATAAAAATCCTACACATGTCAGTCCTACTAGATAGCATGCCTAAGGGAAAAGAAACACGACAAAGAAAAACCCTCAGACGAACCAAAAATCCCAAAAATCACAAGAGTAAGCTTCATCCCGGACGCATCAACTATAAGAACATAAGGAAGAGAACATACCTGTGGCGCAAAGGCGCTCCTGTTATCTTACGGAGGTAGTACTTCCGCTTTAGTAGTGGTGCTAGTAGTGGCCGACGTGCTCAATTGGGTGTCAACTGGGGGAGTGGTCCCCACCTCAGTGATTGTGGTCACTTGGACGGCCTCTAAAACTATCGGGGTTGAGTGTGTCTCTCCCGAAGGGTCATGGCCACGGGCAAGCTCGGGTTGAGGTATGGTGGAGCGGCTTGTTCCTCTAGCTCTCTCATGCAGCTCAGACATATGTGTGTCATGAGTCCTCATGCTCTCTACTCTAGCCCGCTTGCACTCTTTTCTCTCCTTTTTCCTCCTTTTTCTCAAACATTCCTTGCTAGCGTCCTCAGTAGCTCTTTTCTTACCCTTCTCAACAGCTGTCTTCGGCTCCCAATATGCTGCCAAATTAGTCTCATCTTCAGGCTCGACATCTAGGTCCGGGGGAGTGGGGGTTGCTAATACTATTGGTTGTCGTGATGACAACTCAACTACTTGGCTTCGAAGAGCCCTCAACTCCGCATGGAGACTGCTGGTATCGGTCTTCTTTGCCATCCTCTCATTGAATCAGCTCTCAAAACTATCTAGGTGAGCATGTAGAGCTTGAGCTGCTGCCTCAATCTCCGACATGACCCATGGTTATACATTGTCCATCATAGCCTGAATTTTTTTCTCCGCCATGGTTAATCGTTTTGCTAGCTTTTGGAGGAAGTATTGTGGTACCAAGGTATACCCTGCTGGCATTTGAGTCTGCATGCTGGGCAGTGGTGCAACTGAGGTTCTCGAAGCTGACTCTGAATGACCGACATCTATAGCTAGTTCTCACTCTGCTCTTGTGTAATGGGGACATTCACCTATGCGTCCCCTACTGGCTAGGTTGCTGGAATTGCTATGGGAATCCTGGATCAACTCACCGGGTACATCTCATCTTGGATAAGCCCTATATCTGCAATCCTTTGGCCTCCAATCAACCGCTTGTCACTCCATGGAACTTCTGCCTCCATACATAATCTGAACACAAGACTCGGGATTGGGATAGTAGTACTCACTCCCACCACCCGGTCTCGTATCTCATCTGCTATGATCCTCAGGATATTGATGGGGTAACGAGACATGAGGCATGCCACCAAAGTCACTCTATCAGCACTCAATGCGTTGTCATTGACCATAGGTGCTAACTGATGGCGCACTAGTGTCCAGCAGGCTTTTGCTATGAAATTTAGTGAGTTCTTGGTCTCCTTCTTTCCACCTGTAACCCATTAAGCTTCATCCTTGCTCTCAGGAATCACCCCTGCATTGCAGCTGCCTCTTTCACTCTAGCACAACCAAGGATCTAATCTGCTTCATTGCCTCCACCCTATAATTTTACTCTGGCATTATCCTGGTAGGCACAAACTGTGGTCCATACAACATTAGAGTGATGGTCTGCTCAGCTATATCAACCTCTCAACCTCGGACCATAACACTCTCCATACGAGGCTGGTCTTTTATCTTCTGCCCTTCCTTTGCCTTTACCTCCATGGTGGCCAAGTAGTCAGCATAGAACTCCCGAACTATGTCTTCTGTGTACTGTGCTGGAGTCTTGTCCATCCGCTCAAAACCATAAAAGCTAAAAATTCGCTTCATCTCCTCAACCTCATTTAGTGAGGTTGTGAGGATCCGCGGCTTTTCTTGGATGCTCCTCATTGGCTTATTCTTGGCAGTGAGAGAGATGCCTTTCTTATAGATTTTTTTAGCTTCCGGCACTCTCCACCGAATTGTACGGCTTGCCCTCTTTGGGGTCTGCTCTTGTTCAACATCAGGAGACTCCTTCTCTGGCTCTTCACTACCACTTGCTTCTCCACTTTGGGTCTCCCCTGACCCTTCTTCAGCATTGGAGTCTCTTCCTGACTTCTGTTGTTCCTCTCTAACTCCCTCCATAGACTGGGGACCTTGAGCGGATGTGACCGTGGTTGCTTCAGCTTGGGCCTTTGCTTTTGCCCTAGTGGTTTGGGTTCCATCAGTGTCTGAAGTGTCTACTTGATACTCTTCAATTGAACCACTAGGTGAGTCTCCTTCCCTGTCAAACTCTGACTCAGTTGTTTCATCAATCAGTGTCCTTCAGGCTTTTGTTTTGTCTGCCCGGCTTTTCTATGTCATTGTACCTGTAGAGAAAGACGTTAGCATTCCATTTTTGAAAAAGAAGATTTAGAAAGGATATGTTCAGATTCTTATCATGGGTCCTCACTACCGATCATACCAAGAAGGTACGACTCATTAGAAGTCCCAGAATTACAATCATTTTTCAGTACGACTCGTACCATGAAGGTATGATCCATGCATTGAGGCGTCTAATGATTCCCTGTGTTGATATTTTTATGAATTTTTTCACGACTCATGGTATGACCTATAGGTCAATTCCACGAGTCGTAGGAAAGACATTTTTATGCGACCTTGTTCAGTATGGTGGTATGAGTACCCAGTGCGAATCGTAGTAGCAACCTACGATCTGTACTGTGCCTCATACCACTTTAAAATTTTCTTTTCTCAGTTTGCTCGGGTTCTTTTTCAATTTTTAAGGTACTCATATTCCCCCTAGGTCTAGGCACATCATAGACTCAATTTAACCCAAGCCCAATCCTCCCCTTTTTGACCTACTGCCCGTAACTACTTAAGTTTCAAAACCTCAGTTCATTAAGAATTTAGCATCTCTTTAGTCGAAGAAGAACATTACACCACACCCTGATCATTGTCTCTATTTCCAAAATCAAGTTTCGAGCCTAGTGACTGACTGACAAGGGTTTTGACACCATCAATCTCAATATGTGACTCTTAGCAATGTTTAACACAACATACTTACTTGATTGATGCTTCATCAACTGTAAATAACTGTATAGGGTTTTCAGACTTAGGGTCGAGCAAGAATTTTGGTTGATTCTTCAGTGGTGTTGAGTTATAGGCAGGGGAAGTGAGTTTTTGTCGTGTTTTTGAGTGCTTTAAGTGTGGGAGAGGGTGTTTGTGGGGTTTCAATAGGTAAGGGAAACATTTTAAAAATTTTGGGCCGAGTCGGGTATTATTGCCAATTTTGACCCGTCACAACTCGTACTACAAGTCGTGGGAAGTACCTAGGACTTGTCCCTTGGACACGTACGCGACCTTGTTGAAGAAAACTTACTTGGAGACCTACGAATAAATCCTATAACTCATACCACCGAGGTACAGTCCATAGGATGAATTGTAGGTCGAAGCTTGGAGTCATTTTTTTTGAACCTCGCCACGACTGCTGCTACGGCCTGTAGGATCTCATCACAGGTCGTACTGAGAGTTGTAGCAGCTGTTGTTTTAGCCTAATGTTTTTAAATTTTCCCACTGAGCACACATTAACATAATAACTTGGGTTGCCTCCTAAGAAGCTCTTGATTTAACATCGCGACACGATGTAGGTAGCCTGGTTACTCAGACTTCACCAAACTATCACTTGGGTTGCCTCCATAGAAGCGCTTGATTTAATGTCGCAGCACGATTCAAATCTCTTGACTATTCAGAATTTTTCAAGTGATTCATACTCATCTTCCAGTGTTGAGATTACACTAAATTCCTTGGGTTGCTTCATTGTCCTACAAATGTTGAATGTGACCTATTCTTGATTTAGTTTGAACTTCAGTAGGCTAGCTTCCACATCTACTAGAGCTCTTCGAGTTGGAAGGAATGGTCGCCCTAAAATGATGGGGACCTCATAATCAACCTCGCAAATCCAAGATTATGAAGTCTACTGGGAATATAAATTTTTCTACCTTGACATGCACATCGATTCGGATGCCCACCGGCTTCTTTACTGTTCTACCGGCCATCAATAGTCGCATGTTGGTTGGTTTGGGGGCTCTCAATCCTAATTTCTTGAACATGGCCAAAGGCATCAAATTAATGCTAGCTCCTAGATCATAGAGTGCGCTTGCGAACTTGACATTGCCAATCATACAAGGTATAGTGAAGGCACCTGGGTCTTCATATTTCTGTGCTAGGACCCTTGTAGCTATGGCCCTGCAGTGATGCACATTGTCAATAGACTCATAGCTCATAGATCTCTTCTTAGTCACCAGGTCCTTCATAAATTTTGCATATCTTGGCATTTGCTCTAACTCTTCGACCAATGGTATGTTCACAGATAGTTGCTTAAGCATTGAAAGGAATTTCTAGAAATTACCATTCTCCACCTTCTTCTTCATCCTTTGGGGAAATGGTGGTGGTGGTCGTGGGATATCTGTATGCACTTGCATTGCCCCTTGATCCATGTCATGTTCTTTCTCACCTTTCGGGGCCTCTTGCAACTCATCAGCCTCTCTCTCAATACTTGTATCATCATCTCAGTTATTCTCTATTTCATCCTCTATACTTCAACTGGAAACGGGGGGTCAACTGTGGTTTTACCACTCCTAGTCATCACCGCCATACAATGTGCATCGTTCTTGGTATTTTGGGTAGTGTTGCTAGGTAGTGTACCCTTTTGTCTAGGGTTCATCGATGCTGACAGTTGCCCAAGTTGATGTTCAATCTGCTTGATGGCAGTAGCATGAGATTCTACTTTCTGACCCATACATGAAAAGTCAGCTCGGATATCCTTCTGTTGATCATCAGTGGACCTCACCTTCTTCAACATCTCGACCATCATGCCATCCAGCTTTGATTTCCCAGCCTCCCCTTCTCATGCGTTGGAGGCACATAGAATCCAGCTTGGTCATTGCGGTATCCATCGATTCATCTCCAATCTTCTTCGCATTCACAACCTCAGCTCCTATCTCTGAATCCATTTCCATTATACTTATCGCTATATTGGTTCCGACCTTGATTTCCTGAACTTTGGCACCAATTGTCTTGTCCAGACGCTTGGGCGTTGGTTCGGAAACCCTCCACCTAGCTATTAACGAAGTTCATCTCTTCCTCAGAATCACAGTGATCAGCTCCTTGCTCCCTACCTTGAGTTCCCACTGCATTAACCTATTTGGCTCCTGCTCCCATAATGTGCTTTGTCAGCAAGTCTAATGATGTGGGCATATGAGCCAACTCCTGGTCGTGCTTTTCATCTTTTCTTCGTTGGTCTGTAGTCAAACCAACAACATATGTGTCTGCCACTGTATCATCCTCCCTCGTATATCAGGTCACTGTTTGTCTTAGTCGCCCTGTCAAGAATGGTGGCGCTTCCTCCTAGGTGTGACTCATCAATGCTCCTCCAGCCACCGTGTCTACTACAACTTTGGTGCTATTGTTCAGAGATCTGTGAAAAATTTCCAACAAACTATCATCTGGGATTTTGTGGTTAGGGAACTTTGTCAACTTCTTTTTGAATCTTAGCCAAGTTTCATGAAGTGCCTTAGTGTTAATCTGTCGAAAATTATAGATCTCATCCTTTAGCTACAACATCCTGAATGGGGGAAAGAATCTCTCCAAAAATGCATGTTTGAGCTCCATCCAGTTGGTTATGGAGTCATTGGGCAACTCTCATAACCACAAAGTAGCTTTCCCTGATAGAGAGAAAGGGAAAAGTCTGAGTCGTATTGCATCCTGGCTTACTACGGGCAACCTGTACGCCTTGCATATTCCTGCGAAGTTCATTAAGGTGCAGGTTGGCGTCATCCACTGTGTGGCCATTGAACACCCCTTTCATGTTTAATAATTTTATCATGGTGCTCTTAATGTCGAATTTGGCCCCAGCGGGTAGTGGTGGTAGCACAATTGCTCCAGTCGACCCGACTTCATCGATGTATGGGTCATCATCATCATCAAAGAACTGAGGGGCAAATCTATAAGCTCTATTGCCCCACCCCTGTCGACCAGCATTCACCATCTCATCTCTCTCATCTTTCGCATGTTGTAGTGAAGCTTGCTGGGCTAGCTCAGCTTGCCTAGCTTCTTCAGCTATGCGAGTTTCTCTTTGCTCATGGTTCTCCATTCTATGCAGTGCTCTTTCGATTTTTGGATTTAGTGGAACAAGGGGATCTCCTCTACTCCGGGTGCTTGGCATTCACCAGAGAATAACCTGTGGGTATCAAAAACACAAAAATAAACGTAATTAAGGAAATAACTACCAAAACGTCAAACACAAGCTAATAACCTTGTTTTAGTGGTATTCCCCGACAATGGCGCTACTTTTTGATAACGCTCAAACCACACCTCTTACTGAAGTATTAAGCAGATGTTGTCAATAATGAACCCAACTAGAGGTTGGGGTCGAACCCACCGGGAATATGGGAGAACTGGATTATAGCCGGTAAGTGAACTTGTGACGTAGTTATTTCAAGATTGGAGTGGCTCTAAAGAAAATCAATAATGAAAACAATTATCAAAATTATGGTTTTGAATCAATATTAAAGGATAACTAAGGTTTGTGTTCCCCATGGGTTCATAACTTCTTTGGTTATACACTCGTGATTATCACCAATACTTACGTATAGAACTGATAACTTAGGTATATTCAAACGACCGACCAGTCCCTATTGAATCACTATAAATCACTCGACCAAGTCTCATGAGCGGTTTTAAACTATCTGTTATTATTAAGTTCAAGATTTAACTATCATGCGACCACCTCAAGTTAATACAATGATTATCAAAATCAAAGCTCTGTTGTTATTATCCTTTCCTAATCTCTACCGCTTGGTCCTAAGCAAGTAAATAATTCGGGCATGTCTTAATGTTGCGCACCATTAAGAAACATTTAAGCATGAAGAGAATACAATATAAGTGTTTTATTGGTTTCAAAATCACTTTGTGCAACCCTAGCTTGTTAATCCACCATGGTTCCCACAACCCTAGCTATGGAGTTTTTAGCCTCTCATAGTTGTAAGGTTGTGAATTATATTCATGATTAAGAACATAAATCCATTCTTACAAGAATGAATGAGAAAAACACATCCTTTAATTAATCACCAAAATCTTCATGAACAAGTAGCAAGAACAAGAAGAATTCAAGAAAAGGCTGATTACAAGATGAATCAACTCAATTCTCTCTTCCTCCCCTTTAAAATCTCTTCTCTCTCCTCTCTTTTCTTGTCTCTAGAAAAATAAAACCTAAAACGTATTTATACAGACACAACAATCCTTTTTCTAGGCTAATAGGATGAATTTCCATATCTGGTTCAACAGTTGTCACGAGCCAACCTACGATCCAGAGCAGCATCCTACGATCCGTAGCTTCCTTCCATACTTTGCATGGTTGGCTGAATTTTGGCTAAGTGTTGGATCCTTCTATGATTCGTACCTCCTTCCCACGATCCGTACTGAGCTCCCATGTTTTTATTCTGAAACATTGGAATTATTCTGAAGTTCATCATGACCGTCATGGTACAACTCGTACCTTCTTCCCACGGGTCGTACTTTCTTTTTGTAGCAGGAGTTAGCCTCTTATACAAATCTTCTGGATTATGTCATGAATTCAACACCACGACTCGTACCATCTTGGTACAACTCGTACTGAGAATTGTACATTGCATCTCTTCAATTCTAGCCTTCTGCAAATTTCGCCACCAGTACGACTCATAGGATCTTCCTACGGCTAGTATTGTGGTCTGCACTTTGAGCATATTTTGCATACTTCAGGCTTTCTTTAGCAATTTTTAGGTCCAACACCTATTTATCCTGCAATCAAGGGAAAAGTGCCTTATATCCACATAAACACACCTAAGTTCATGTTATTTTCTTAGTTTTGAGCGTCGAAAGTGCTGTAAATCCACAACACATCACCGGTGTTTCTATCGATTCCAGAACACTACCCAGGGGGGAAATTTTCAAGCATGGAGAAAGAGAGAGAATATTCCCTATTTCTTGGATATATATTCTAGAAAAAGTACTGCGTACTTTGATCTTTTCATTCCTAGCTTTAGAACATTCCCTTGGTAGAGAAGAGGAGAATTTGATTGGTAGAATTTGAAATGTACTATTCTCTTTTTCTTCTTCTTCTTCTTGATAGGAAGGTACTGCCATTATTGAAGACTAGTTGTTATTGAATTCAATAATTTTATTGTTAAATGTGCTTTTAAATTTCTTAATTATGAGTAGCTAAATAATTAACTAGAGGTGTGTGATAATGAATGCTTAATTAGAATGGGTATTGCTAGATTCATCTCAATATTATTCAACTAAGTGTAAATCTATTAGATTCTATTCAATCTATAACGGAAGATCCATTGATTATGATGTGGGTCGAATTGTTCTTACTTGATTTATGCTTGCAAAGAATAATTAAGTATTGAAAAAGAATTTAATGGTGGGTATGGATGAGAGATTGTGAAATTGGGCTAGAAATAGCAAAAATTACATTCTCACTCGTTATTAGTAGCTAAAAGCTAGAAATTATTGCAACTATTAATCCAAATCCGATCGGATTGAGCTAATGGTGTAAAAAGGTTTGATAAAACTCTAGCAAGAGGTATTTATAAGGTTGAAAAGGAGTAAATACCCATTTTCTGAGATTATTTACACTAATTGAGCTTATGAGATGACCTAGCATGACTATATCGAGTTAGCATATCATCTAAACCACACCTCTAAACTTTCACAATCTTGTCAACAACCTTGGTAATTATGCTATCATAGTTAACCAAATTAACAAGTACACTCTATTACAAATTTCAATCTCACCTAACATGTTTGTTTCTATGTTATTTCTAAGTGGTGCAAGCTAAATGCAAATTTTCAACCAACACTCCTAATTATCACTTACTAGTCCTTTTGGGATTCGACCTCGACATCTGTCAAGTTATTTGTTTTGATAGAGTGTCCGTCTATACTCTTTGCATGAGGAGTATATTTTGGACATTATCACCGAGCCCAATGAATCCCATAGATAATAGGTGTTAATACCAATCCTCAAGTGTGAGAAGTGCAATGGATACAAATTAAGGTCATGAGGAATTTCTAGCACCAAGTTGAGTTGAGAGCCTTCTTACCAGTTGAGTTTTCTTACAAGTTGTAGCAAGGGTCAACTTCTAACGACCATAGATCCCACTTTACAAAGTTTTTTTTGGGTAATTCAATATATCAAATTGAAGTCCTTTGAGTCTTGTTTCCGATGTATCTAACCTTGTATCAATCAAAGTTAGGGGTAAAACTTTACGAGAAATTTAGTAAAACTGCACCAAATCACAGAATGATTCGTCAGGTGAGTCGTCAATCACCTAACGAATTGTGAAGTGAATCGTTAAGTGACAAAAATTAGTGGAAAACTTGAGTTTCAGAGGGTCTTCATGACTGGTTAAGTGATCCGTTAAGTGACATCACGAATCGTGATGTGCCTCGTGGTTTGGCTCTAAAAAATAATCAAGGCCATATTCCTGTAGACTTCACGGATTAGACTCACGGCTCATCCAATATCTCACGAGTCGTGATGTCCCTCGTGAGGACTGGAAGGGACCTTTTTCCTACAAATTTTCAAGGTTACTTTCATAAAATCCTATGCTTCTAACTCCTAAACTATATCATTTTAGTTCTCAGGAAGGATGTTTTAAGGGTAATACCTAGTGTAATCCATTATTCCATCCAAAAACACTCCCAAAATTCTTTCTCCTCTTCTCTCTCAAGGCTCAAGAACACCAAGGGTTCTTCTTCAAGGGCTTCAAGATCCAAGTTCTAGTGTTAGATTTAATCAAACTGAGTATATGGGACTTCAACAAGGATCTCCTTTCATCCTAGCACCCCAAATTTATGTTAAAACCCTTATTTCTTGATTTCTAGAAAATTATATCTTAGGGATTCAACCTGTGCATAATTTCTCACATGTCTTCTATGACTGTCAAGACCCTCATGATATGTAGCCATGAATGTTTATGGAACTACTTTATAATTCATGAATTATGTATATGATATGATAATAGCATGATTTCTAGAATTTCATCATAAATTAGTATTATGTTAGAGATATGGCCCGTATGAAATATCTACACGATTTTACCATGATTTAGATATATATGTTTAAAGTATGATTTGAACCTATGACTTATTGTGAATCTAGAACACATGATTCATACTACGATTTTGGGTCTATGATGTTATGAATTTAGATGAAAGAGCATGATCATGAATTTTCATACTTTTGGGCCTTTTGTTAGTAGAAAGTAGCCCAGATCCGACTCTTATGAATCAGTATGTTATGATTACTTGAACACTCATGTCTCTGATTAGGTGAGGCAGCCTAGAGTAGATGAATGATGTAAGCCTTGTGTCCCCCATGTTAGTACAATTCTGGTCCTCTAGACTCTCGGGACCTTTGATAGTTAAAGTGGTTCCGACTAGTCTTAGGACATCAACTTCAGGGTCAGCAATTGCATGTGTCCTTTAAGTTCAGTTGAGAGTGCTACCTAGCACATATGAGGCCAGGTCCCAGTATACCCAGGTCTGAAAGTGTCATGTCACATTAGTCAGGGATTCTCAATAGTAGAGAATGTTTCCCTTAGTCCAGTCAGGGGTTCTCAATAGTAGAGAATGTCTACCTTAGCACTCAATCAGGGGCACTCAATAGTAGAGAATGTTTTCCTTAGTCCAATTAGGGATTCTCAATTGTAGAGAACGTCTCTCTTGGCTCAGGCAGGGATTCTCAATAGTAGAGACGTTTCCCTTAACTCAGTTAGGGACTCTAAATAGTAGAGAATGTTTCCCTTAGCTTAATTAGGGATGCTCAGTAGTAGAGGAGGTTTTCCCTTAGTTATGATTTCAGTTACACACTTCCGTTCAGCTCAGTTATAGGGTAGTTTAGTTCAGTCTTTAATAGTCATTTCAGCACCGCTTATGAGTTCAACTATAACCTCAGCTCCCAGTGCATGTACATGAACCTTATGCATCAGCTTTCCTTGTATTTGATTTAAATGTTTTCACATAAGGGTACATCTTCAGTATTTATACATTTCAGATAGCGTCATTGTACTTCAATTTCGTTATGCATTTAACTATGTATCAGCTTACTTTCTCTTAGTATATTTGCATGTTTCAGTTCTTTTACATTTCCAATATACTCGATACATTCCAAGTACTGACCGCATACTTTATGTGCTATATCATTTTACGATATAGATCTAGGTTTCCAGACTCAGCCTCGTAGTTAGGCATGCTCTATTTCCCATCTCAGTTGATTGTGGTGAGTCATCATCTACCAAGGACAAGATTCATGATTTTCTCCTATTTTAGTTTTATTTCAGTTTTAGAATTTAGGAGATAGTTGGGGACTTCTCCCAGCAGCTCATCTATTTAGTAGAGGCTTTTAGGCATGTATAGACAGATTCAACTTATGATTCAGTGTTCTAATAGACTATGTCTTAAGGTATTGATTAGACTCTTTTAGTTAGCTTCTGCTCAATTATGATTCTGTTAGCTGTTATCTTGTTAGTATCATGCTATGATTATGCCATGGGTCAACTTGGGGTCGTCTGTGGTTCTAGGTCCCATATTACAACTACATTATAAACTTCGGTCATGCAAAACTTGGTATCAGAGCAAAGGTTTAGAGTGTCCTAGGGTATCTGAAAGTCGCGTCGAGTAGAGTCCTTTTCATGGGTGTGAAGCACATCACACTTATGAAGAAGAGGCTATGAGACATTTTTAGGAAAGTTCCCCTTTCTTCATGATTCTTATCAAGCCTAGATTATGACACTCTAATGGTTCCTCTCCTAACTCGTACTTTACGCACTTGTAGATAAGGCCTCCAAGACGAGCAAATGGAAGGAGAAACAGTAATGGGCACTAGCAAGCCCCACCGACCCCAGCGAACCCGATGATCGAGCATGTTACTCATGCCGAGTTTAGGGCAACCTTTCACATTTTGGCGTAGGCCCTGACTACTCAAGTTAATCAATAATTGGTGGCTCATTTCCCCCAAAAGGGAACATAACAGCGGCTAGAGTAAGAGACTTTCTCAGGATGAACCCGCCCGAATTCTTGGGGTCAAAGGTGGACGATGACCCGTATGAGTTCTTAGAGGAGATCCAAAATATCACCCAGATTATGGGTGTGACGGTAACTTACAACACATACTTAGCTTCCTACTAGCTGAAGGGGGTCTCTCATATATGGTTCGGACAACGGAAAAACAGTCGGGTAGTTGGAGCAGTCCCTGTTAGTTTGGATGAGTTTATGAATGCCTTCTTGGACAAGATTTTCCCTAGAGAGTTGAGGGAGGCAAAGGTGGTGCAGTTCATCATCTTGAGGTAAAATAGCATGACTGTCCAGGAGTATGAATTGTAGTTTACTTAGTTGTCCAAGTATGCACGGGAGTTGGTTGCCGACCAGAGCACTCATGTGAGCAGGTTCATGAATGGAGTTGCAGACTCCTTAGTCAAGGAGTGGAGGACCTCCATGTTACAAAAGGACATAAACTTTTCATGTTTGGTGATATATTCCCAACTAATAGAGGCGAAATAGGAGACAGAAAATGAGAGAGAGGCCAAGAGAGCTAAGATAAGAGATTCAGAGTTCTTCCATTAGAGGACAAGTGGTGGACACTACTCATGCTTCCAGTAGAGGTCATCAACCCTAGCACCATTGATATCTAGTGTCCCATACAAACCTAATGTAAAGGAGATTATGTATCCAACTTGTAAGAACAGTGGGAAGAACCATTTGGAGGAGTGCATGATTGGTCCAGGTGCTTAATTTTGGTGCGACAAGTCGGGTCATTAGCTTACAGATTGCCTAGCAACTAAGTAGGGCAAGAGTAGAGCCCCATCCACCTCTTCAGTAGCTCCGATAGTCCGCCTATTTTAGCAGGGTGCATCTTCTAGTACAGGTGGCAGACCACGTCAAAACCGCTCTTACGCCTTGTCAACATATCAAGATTAGGCAAATCGCAAGAAGTAGTTGCAAGTATTTTATTAGCTAATTGTGTTACCTTTGCATATTGTTAAACCCCAGAACCCCAGTATGGAGTAGGAAGTCCTTCAATGTATGTGGAGAGATGATTGTCGATACATAGTGGGAACTATCTCTGAGTATGAAGCAATAAGTGAATTTTAGAGGTGAAGGAGGAATTAAGAGTTAGTTTGGTTTAGATCAACCTTAAGAAAGATCTAGGAGTCTTAGAATGATGACTTAAAGTTAAGGGGGAGATGTTAAGTCGATGAGACAAGTAAAATATTGAGTGCGCCAGCGGGGGAGTCTTGGCATTAATAGTTATGGGATGCCAATCTCTTAAGGTTTGGATGATTTTTCTAATTCTCCATTGGAGTTACACTCTAACCATTGTTATGTGCAGACTTCCAGAATTCTAGATGGCTGCTTCAAACAGCGCTGTTACTTTGCGAAGCTATAAGTCTCAGTTTCATGTCATAAACTACCTATGTGTGTTAACTCATGTCTTCCAGTATGCTCAGCCCTCGAACTCGGTCTTTAGAAGTTTATTTAGTGGCTCAACATATCAGGTTACCTCATGTATATGCTCAATTTTTGATGTCATGAATGACTCATGCTTATGAGTCCCTTACTTTCATTCATACCATATACCATGATTTCTAGTAATGTATTAGAAAGCAGGTTGAGAATGATATCTCAATCCTTACCAGCTCAGTTCCAGTTTAAGGAAATAGTTCCTCCCCAATACTCTATCTAGTTCCATGTAAGTTTCATGTCTTTCTGTCCCTCTTATGTCTTAGCATGCATGTATGATTCAGAAATTCAGTTCAGAGATGTGGATCAGCTCGGAGTAAGATACTCCATTAGCATTCAGCCCTTAGAATCTCGGGATTACAACTCTTTCCCTAGCCTCTCAGCTCCATCACTCTGTCAGTTTTCAGCGTTGAATGTTTAGTAATTAGAATGTAGTTCCTTTACCTAGATTTTTAGTACGTTTTTTCATATTCGAGGACGAATGTTCCTAAGGGGGAGATATTGTAACAACCCAAATGTCTCTAAGACTAGACCCAAGACTTGTGAGTTGAGATATTTCAATACCCCAGACTTTTGGGCTAATTTTGGAACCATTCTATGTATATGGATTGGTCCAAGCTAATGAATTCTATGTATACTAGGTGTTAATATCAATCCTCAAGTGTGACAAGTGCAATGGATACAAATTAACGTCATAAGGAACTTCTAGCACAAAGTTGAGTTGAGAGCTTTCTTACTGATTGAGTTTTCGTACAAGTTCAGCAAGGGTCAACTTCTAAAGACCATAGATCTCATTTTACAAAGTGTTTTTTGGGTGAAAATACATCACATCGAAGCCCTTTGAGTCTTCTTTCCAACACACCTAACCTTGCATCAATTGTATGTTGGAGTAAAATGTTATGAGTAATTTAGTGAAACTGCACCAGATCACAGAACAATTAGTCAGGTGGGTCGTTAAGTCACCTAACAAATCGTGAAGTGACTCGTTAAGTGGAAAAAAATGATAGAAAACTTGAGTTTTAGTGGGTCTTCAGGACTGGTTAAGTGACCCGCTAAGTGACATCACAAATTGTGAAGTGCCTTGTGGTCTGGCTCCGAAAAAAATCAAGGTGATATTCCAGTAGACTTCACAGATTGGACTCACGACACGTTCAGTACCTCACGAGTCATGATGTCCCTCATGAGAACTGACAGGGTCCTTTTTCCTGTGAATTTTCAAGGGTGTTTTCATAAACTCCTATGCTTCTCACTCCTAAACTACATCATTTTGGGTATTGAGAGGTATGATTTTAAGGGAATACCTAGCCTAATCCGTCATACCATCCAAAAACTCCCAAAATTCTTTCTCCTCTTCTCTCTCAAGGTTCAAGAACACCTAGGGTTCTCTTCAAGGGCTTCAAGATTTGAGTTCTAGTGTTAGGTTTCGTCAAGCTAGGGATGTGGGACTTCAACAAGGATCTCCTTTCATCCTTCTGTCCCAAATTTATGTTAAAACGACAATTTCTTGATTTCTAGAAAAGTATATCTTAGGGCTTCAATCTATGCATAATTTCTCACATATCTTCTATGAATGTCAAGACCCTCATGATATGTAGCCATGTATGTTTATGAAATTACTTTCAAATTCATGAATTTGTATATGATATGATAATATCATGATTTCTAGAATTTCATCATGAATTAGTATTATTTTCGAGATATGTCCCTTATGAAATATATACATGATTTTACCATGATTTCGGTATATATGTTTAATGTATGATTTGAACCTATGAATTTTCAAGAATCTAGAACACATTATTTATACTACAATTTTGGGTCTATGATTGCAACACCCCAAAACTTTCCTAGACCAGAGTTAGTCATTTCAAGAAAGTTCAGAAGAAAAACCAGAAATATTATTGTAGGACGACCCAGACAACGAGTCATGGTAAGCTCAAATGGATAATTGTCTGAGTCATTGTCAACGTAACAGTTTCCCTTCTGGGGAAACAATGAGACATAGGACGACCCACTGGTTGAACCAACGAGCCATCCTGTAGTCCGTTGGATCCCAAGTTCAGAATCCTAGCAGACACTTCCCTGAGGCAACGAGAGGAACCAATGACTCATGGTTCCTACCCTGAGCCTTTGCTACCACCCGTCGCCCAGTCCCAGGCCCTAGCATTGTAGGCCACGAGTTGATGAAATGACCCATTGGTCCTACCAACTAGTCGTTGTGTGGATCGTTGCCTCAAGGCCTAGTTTTGTTGCCTGTACCAACGAAAAGTACCAAAAACCTATCCTTTCTTCCAACGGGTCGTGGTACCTTCCCTTGGTTCATTTCCTGTGGGCAGGGTTTTCGGACCCAGAACTAACGGTGGGTTCCAACGGGTCATGGGTCCGACTAATGACCCGTTCTGAGGCCCGTTGTTCCATGTTAGCCAGTTTTTAGTTCCTTCTTCCAGGGGTATGTTGGTAATTTCCCACCTTTTTAGTGCTTAAACCCCGTCATTTAGGGTTCATTTTGGAGGAAGTTAAAGGGTTAGAACGATCTTTTTCCATTCATTTCACTCCTTCCCTCAAAGTCTAAGCGTAGAACATACAAGAAGTTCAAAGAAGAAGCTAGGGCAGGCGTTGTCTTTTCAGAATTTTCTCAGAGATTTTCTCCATAAATTCTTAGCCAGGTATGTGGGAATTCAACAAGGGAATAGTTCTTCCCTTGTGTCCCAAAATTTCTCCCAGTTTCTTTCTATCAGTTCTTGCCCTGAAACTATCGAATGTTAAGAAATTTTAGTCATACTTCATCTAATTCATTGGAATGTTATTTGATGTTGGTTATAGATTTTTCCACCAGTTTGTGACTAAAATGATGTTTATACTTGTGAAGTGAAGTTTAGCCCTAATTCTTGAATGTAAAAAATCTTGAATTTTGCACTAGTGTTTGAATATAGATATTTAGTGTGATTTATCAGTGTTGGGTACTCCCATGTTGTTAGTAGAATTGAAACTAAATAAGACTATTATCAGTTCAGTTTTAGCCAAAATATTAGAATTCTTAGTGTCAGTCAGAAATGTCAGCTGGTAAGTTTGACTATAGAAATTACCGAGGTGTCAGTATTACCTCCTAGTTATCAGAATTAGATTTAGAACTCCATTTTTAGTGGTTTACTAGGTTTTCATGACACTTGAGACCAGCAGCTTGTACAAGCCTTAGGGCCCCAATTTTAGATTATAGTTTGTTCTTTAGACGGTTACGATGCTTCCAAATAAGCAGCTCTGACCAGTCTTAGAACCCAGTTCCAGAATCTGGTCCAATAAAACTCTCAGGTGTTTTTAGATATGTATCCCTGACTAGTCTTGGGCCCCAGTTTCAAGATATCAGCTCAGTATTAAGTCTAGGAATATCCAGTGGGAGTAAGACTTAGCACCAAGTGGACCAAGGTTCTAGCGCACCCAGGTTCCCGGAATTGTGATGCCACTATAGGTTATAGTTTTATTGGCCTGATGGCCCCAGACTCTAGTGATCACCCAGTTCATGCCTTTATACCCTGGAAAGGTATATTGGTCCTACCAATGTGGTGTATACACCGCACTCCACGTCTAGATCATGTGGTTATATGTCGGTTATAGACTCTCCCACTAGCCAGCTCAGTCCAATTTAAGCTCAGTTCAGTTCAACATATTAGAATTAGGGCATGTCCTTGACCATCAAACAGGGTCTTTTAGACGATATTAGTTATTACAAATATTCAGTACAGTAGCTTCAGTTGGTCATTGCATGTCATATCAGTTTAGCACTTTCATTTCATTGGGTTATGTTTTCTCCCACTTACTCAGTACATTCAAAGTACTGACACATACTTTTATGTTGTATCATTTTATGATACAGTTGCAAGATCTCAGTCTCAGCCTCGCTAGCCGATCGCTCACCAAAGACTTCAACTTTTCTAGTTGGTGAGTCCTCATTCTTCAAGGATAGAGATTATTTAATTCAGTTATATTTATCTTTACTTTTTTTTAGATTTGGAGTTAGCTGGGGGCTTATCCCAGCAACTCATCAGTTATAGTGGCTTTTAGACACAAATTTGGTTTTTAGGCTTGTAGTTTTGTTCAAATATTTTCAGACATTATGAACCAGCTTCATTCTCTTAAATGTTTATACTTTTTCTTTAAACTTCCGCTGTATATATTTATATGTTACTCAGAATACCACTGTATGATAGACCAAGGGTTGACTTGGGGTTACTTGTAACTCTAAGTAGCATGTCCCGTCCAGGATGCAGACTCGAGGTGTGACAATGATGTTATGAATTTCGATGAAAGATCATGAACATGAATCATCAGAATTTTAGGCCTCTTATTAGTAGAAAGTAGCCCTAATCAGACTCTAATGAATTCAGTATGATATGATTAGTTGAACACTTAGCTCTCTGATTAGTTGAAGTACCCTAGACTAGATGTATGATGTCAGCCCTGTGTCCCCCATGTTAGTACATTTGTGGTCCTCTAGACTCTTGGGACCTTTAATAATTAAAGTGGTTTCGACTAGTCTTAGTACATCAACTTTAGGGTCAGCAGTTGCATGTGTCCTTTAAGTTCAGTTGAGAGTGGAACCTAGCAAATATCAGGCCATGGTCCCAGTATACTCAGGTCTCAAAGCCCATGTCACGTTAATCAAGGATTCTCAAAAGTAGAGAATGTTTTCCTTAGTCTAGTCAGGGATTCTCAATAGTAGAGAATGTCTCCCTTAGCTTAGTTAGAGATTATCAATATTAGATAATGTTTCATTAGTTCATCCAGGGATTCCCAATAGTAGAGAACATCTCCGTTAGCTCAGTCAAGGACTCTCAATAGTAGAGAACATTTCCCTTAGCTCAGTTAGGGACTCTCAATAGTAGGGAATGTTTTCCTTAGCTTAACGAGGAACACTCAGTAGTAGAGGAGGTTTCCTTTAATTATGATTTCAATTATGGACTTCAATTCAGCTTAATTGTAGGGTAGTTCAGTTCAGTTTTAAGTAGTCATTTCAGCACCGCTTACGAGTTTAGTTATTGCCTCAGCTCTCAGTTCATGTACATGACCCTTCTGCATCAAATTTACTTATATTTGGTTTCAATGATTTACATAGAGTACCACTTTAGTATCTATACATTTCAGATAGGGTCATTGTACTTCATTTTAATTATGCATTTAGTTATGTATTCAACTTACTTTCTCTCAGTATATTTGCATGTTTCAGTTTTTTACATTTCTAAGAAACTCAATACATTCTAAGTACTGACTGCATACTTTATGTGCTATATCATTTTCTGATATAGATCCTGGTTTCTAGACTCAACTTCCCGGTTACACACACTTTATTTCCCACCTCAGCTGATTGTGGTAAGTCTTTATCTACCGAGGACAACATTTATGATTTTTCCTATTTCAGTTTTATTTCAGTTTTAGACTTTAGGAGTTAACTGGGGACTTGTCCCAGCAACTCATCAGTTTAGTAGAGGCTTTCAGATATGTATAGATAGATTCATCTTATGATTCATTGTTCGAATAGACTATGTCTTATAATATCAATTAGACTCTTTCAGTTAGCTTCCACTCAGTTTTGATTCTGTTAGCTGTTATCTTGTTAGTATCATGCTATGATTATGCATGGGTCGACTTAGGGCCATCCATGGTTCTAGGTCCCGTATTACAGCTATGTTGTGAAATCGGGTCGTTACGAACTTGGTATCAAAGAAAAGGTTTAGAGTGTCCTAGGGTATCTCAAAGCCTCATCGAGTAGAGTCCTTTTCATGGGTGTGAAGCATGCCACACTTATGACAAAGAGGCTACGAGACATTTTTAGGAAAGTTCCCCTTTCTTCTTGATTCTTATTGTGCATAGAGTATGAAACTCTAATGTTCTTCTCCTAACTCGTGCTTTACGCGCTAGCAGATAATTCCTCCCAGATGAGCAAACCGAAGGAGAAACTGTAATGGGCACCAGCAAGCCCCACCAGCCCCAGCGAACTCGATGAACAAGCATATTACTCACGCAGAGTTTGGGGCAGCCTTTCACATGTTGGAGCAGGCCCTGACCACTTAGGTTAATCGGCAGGCGGGGGTTTATTTCCCCAAAATAGGAACATAGCAGAGGCTAGAGTAAGAGACTTCCTTAGGATAAACCCACCAATATTCTCAAATGTGGACGAGAATCCGTATGAGTTCTTAGAGGAGATCTACAAGATCACCCAGATTATGGGGGTGATGGGAATGGAGAGCACATACTTAGCTTCCTACTAGCTGAAGGGGGTTGCTCATATATGGTTCCGACTGTAGAAAGACAGTCGGGGAGTTGGAGCAGCCCCTGTATGGTTCCAACAGTAGAAAGACGAATCGTGAAGTACCTCATGGTCTGGCTCAAGAAAATAATCAAGGAGATATTCCAGTAGACTTCACAGATTGGACTCAAGACTCGTCCAGTACCTCACGAGTCATTATGTTCCTCGTGAGAACTGGAAGGGTCCTTTTTCCTGTGAATTTGCAGGAGCGTTATCATAAAATACTATGCTTCTAACTCCTAAACTATGTCGTTTGGGGTATCAGGAGGGACAATTTTAAGTGGAATACCTAGCCTATTCCCTCATTCAATCCAAAAACACTCCCAAAATTCCTTCTCCTCTTCTTTCTCAAAACTCAATAACACCTAGGGTTCTTCTTCAAGGGCTTCAAGATCCGAGTTCTAGTGTTAGGTTTCATCAAGCTTGGTATGTGGGACTTCAACAAGGATCTCCTTTCATCCTTTTATCTCGAATTTATGTTAAAACCCTAATTTCTTGATTTCTAGAAAAGTATGTCTTAGAGCTTCAATCTATGCATAATTTTTCACATGTCTTATATAAATGTCAAGACCCTCATGATATGTAGCCATGTAAATATTTATGAAATTACTTTCAAATTCATGAATTATGTATATGATATGATAAAAGCATGATTTCTATAATTTCATCATGAATTAGTATTATTTTTGAGATATGGCCCTTATGAAATATCTACGTGATTTTACCATGATTTCGGTATATATGTTTAAAGTATGATTTGAACCTATAACTTTTCATGAATCTAGAAAACATGAATTATACTATGATTTTGGGTCTATGATGTTATGAATTTCGATGAAAGAGCACGATCATGAATCTTCAAACTTTCGGGCCTCTTGTTAGTAGAAAGTAGCCCTAATCCGACTCTAATGAATCAGTATGTTATGATTAGCTGAACACTCATGTCTCTGATTAGGTGAGGCAGCCTAGAGTAAATGAATGATGTCAGCCTTGTGTCCCCCATGTTAGTACAGTTGTGGTCCTCTAGACTCTCGGGACCTTTGATAGTTAAAGTGGTTCTGATTAGTCTTAGACATCAACTTCAGGGTCAACAGTTCCATGTGTCCTTCAAATTTAGTTGAGAGTGGAACCTATCACATATCAGGCTAGGGTCCCACTATATCCATGTCTTAGAGCCTCGTGTCACGTTAGTCTGGAATTCTCAATAGTAGATAATGTTTCCCTTAGTCCAGTTAGGTATTCTCAATAACAGAGAATATCTACCTTAGCTTAGTCAGGGATTCTCAATACTAGAGAATATTTTCTTTAGTCCAGTCAGGGATTCTCAATAGTAGAGAACGTCTCCCTTAGCTCAGCCAGGGATTCTCAATAGTAGAGAATGTTTCTCTTAGCTTGGTCAAGGACTCTCAAAGTAGAGAATGTTTTCCTTAGCTTAACTAGGGACTCTCAGTAGTGGAGGAGGTTTTCCCTTAGTTATTATTTCAGTTACACACTTCAGTTCAACGCAGTTATAGGGTAGTTCAGTTTAATCTTCAGTAGACATTTCAGCACCGCTTACGATTTCAGTTATATCCTCAGCTCTCAGTGCATGTTCATGACCCTTATGCATCAGCTTTACTTGTATTAGATTTGAATGTTTTCACTTAAGAGTACCTCTTCTATATCAATTCATTTTAGATAGGGTCATTGTACTTCAGTTCTGTTATTCATTTAGTTATGTACTCAGTTTACTTTCTCTTAGTATATTTTCATGTTTCAATTCTTTTACGTTTCCCATATACTCGATACATTCCACGTACTAACCATATAATTTATGTGCTATATCATTTTATGATATAGATCCAAGTTTCCAGACTCAATCTCACAGTTAGGCACGCTCTATTTCCCATTTCAGCTGATTGCGGTGAGTCCTCATCCATCGAGGACAAGATTTATGATTTTTCCTATTTCAGTTTTATTTTAGTTTCAGACTTTAGGAGTTAGATGGGGACTTGTCTCGGCAGCTCATCAGTTTAGTAGAGGCTTTAAGACATGTATAGACAGATTCAACTTACGATTCACTGTTCTAATAGACTATGTCTTATGGTATTTATTAGAATCTTTCAGTTAGCTTTCGCTCAGTTATGATCCTGTTAGTTGTTATCTTGTTAGTATCATGCTATGATTATTCCATGGGTCGACTTGGGGCCATCCGTGGTTCTAGGTCCTGTGTTAGGCTAGAGTGTAAACTCGGGTCATAACACAGCACATGTCAAGAACTTCAGAGAAATGTGCATTAATGTTGGGGCTATGGCTAGCGCCTAGTGCCAAGTCCCAAACATCAGAGATGTTTCATTCAACACCTTGGTGAGATGAGAAGAACGGAGCCCCATAGTATTCTAGACTTAGAAAAATTTCCCAAAATTCTGGTGAGATGGATGGGGTTGGGTGCCAGAGAGGTCTTAGAGCCAAGAAATTTGACTAACACTTAGGGGCTATGAGTGGCGCGGGATGCTTAAATGATCTAGAAGTATTGAAATTTGTCTAACTTCTTTGTTCTACGTATGGGGGCACCTGAAGCCAAACTTCAGAGGAAACTTGAGCAGAACTTAGAGCTATAGGTGGGGCGGCGCGTCAGGCTTATTCCGAAGTAGAAATTGCTGATTTTAAAGCAATGTATTGGAGGGCAGAAGCGTTATTTGAAGGCTCAACTATATATACCCTCTATGTTATTTGTCAATCATCTATTGATCACTTTTACTATCTGTATATCATTTTGTAAGGGTTTTAAGCCACTTGGAAGAGGAGACTAGTTCTACAATGTAACACCTCGAAAAATTTGAGTGATAAATATGTACTTTCGAGGTAGGACTAAGTGTACCTCATAGGCTAAGAAGGAATTTTTTGTGGTATTTGAGTTACTCTATGATCATATTTAAGATTGGACGGCGATCAAGTTGTAGAACAAAATTAAGTAAAAAGTATTGCAAAATTTTTCTTCTTGAGATTTTCTGAAATTTATAGAATATGTCTCAAATATTTTATCCCAATCTATAAGGAGTTATGGGGCGTGAGACCTATCAAATTAGAGTTCTATGAATCTAGTTTCCAGTGCATCAAACCGTTCGTCAATCCTACTTCAGAGTAGATAGATATTCACGTTCTCGCGAAACTGCGCAAGTAGACACATCACAAGGGTCTAAGGCGGTGGAGGACTATAAAATGCCCCTTGGTTGGTTGATTGCCTTATTTTCTCATTTTCCATAACTTCTCATGTATAGAACCTCTCTCAAGGTCCTTCCATGGATTTCCAAGGGATTTGGTGCTAGAAGCCATGGCTCAACATTATTTTGGTCTCGGGAAGTCAGGAATCGCATGTAACTTGCATTTTGGTATCTTTTCCAGGGATTTGGCGGCTGTTTCATGGTGAATCTGTTGGTAAGACTTACTCATTTGGGTTTCCTTGGTTTTTGAGGTTGATTTTAGGTGTGTTAACCCCGTTAGGTTGTTGTCTCGAAGTTGCTACCATCGAATTCCTATGAATCTTGTCGGGTAAGCTTCATTTGTCTTGTTTTGTTGTTGAGTTGTGTTGGCTGCGTTTTGGAAGAATCCTTGACTGTATTTAGGCAGTAGGTTCGTGGTGTTGAAGGCTCAAGTTCGTCTAGGCTTGTAGCTAAGGTATGTTAGGCTTGTCCCTCCCTTTGTCCGCATTAATTCCGTAGCCGTTGTTGTCCGTGTTAACGTGTGTTTTGGCTGTTTTATGAAGGCTTGTGTTATGTTATCATTGAACTCGTGTGCTTATGTTTATATGGTGATAAATGTGTGTATAAGGTGCTAGTTTGGATTGTGGCTCAGGCTTGAGTGCGGAGAATCATAGTCATGGAAAATTATTAGGCTCGTATTGAGAGCTCGTGTGTGAGGCATGTTGTTCTTGTAGCAAGTTATGGACTGTTAGTGTGAATAATATTAGGTGATGATATTGAAAAGTGAATGAGTGGTTAAGGTCGATGGTTGCGATGTGTTCGCGCCCAGTGCACACGCAAGCGTACGCAGTCGTACAAGTAATGTAGTGGCCCTTTTTAAGAGCCAGATGTCTAACCCACACGGACTGGACTATTTCAGCGAATATTCTAGTTCAAGTGCTAACTTAATCTTCACAAATGTTGATTATATAAATTTTGTTGAATTATAATTAAGTCTAGGGGTGATCACAAAATACTTGAGAAACAATATAAGAAGCAACTATAGTTAAGGCCCAATAGTCATGCAATGCTACAATTCTCAATGGTTCGAGTATGAATACTTTAGTTGTTGTCTCACATAATTAAAATACTATGTCCATGGTCTTTCTAGCCTCTAAACATGACAAACTAGTCTCACACCTACATCATTGAGTAGGGATGTGACATCCTAATTCGTGAGCAATTTAATTACATGGATTGGGTTTACGGAGTTTAAACCCTTGATTAAGGACTTTAGTACCTCTAATCGTTTAACCAAACTTAGTTTCACAACTACTTCTACGAGTGGTGTTACGATAATTCAAAGTTGGTGTCTAGCTCATCCCGTTTTAATAACCAAGCAAGGCAATTTAGGTATAATTTCTATCCTAACAGCTAATCCTATCATAAAGGTAAGAACTTGCTCCCTACATTCTCATGTTCTAGACTAGGGTTACTCTTTCGAGCTTTTACTTAAGATTAATGAGTATGTTTTCATGGTGATCAAGCATAAAAACAACAATAATAAAGAATGTAAGACAAAACAACAACTAAAAACTCAAACCAATGAAGAATTCATGCAATTACAATCATCTTACGTAGCCTCAACTCTAGAGGAAGCGTTTTAGCTACTCATGTTCGTAAAAATACTCAAAAACATATTTAATGTAGTGTACTTAAAAGAATAATTAAAGGAGAATGAAATATAATCAATCCTAGGTAGAGTTCTTCACTTCTCCCTTCACTCTATTACGGTTTCCCAAAGTTATTATTGATAATGAATTTTGAAGCTGAGGGTTCAATTTATACTAAATGAAAAATTGCAAAAAATTAGCCTGTGATGGAACAGCTCTATGTCATGGAGGCTATCACGGATATTTTCCCGCATGCCACAGAGCAAATGCGGACAGCTACTGGACGTGTCTTCTCGGCAGGTCTTGAACGAGGTACCTGCGCATCTCCCGGCGTGGCACGCTGCTGATCGTGCCATGTGCCTGTCGTGGCACGTTACCATCACGCAGGGCCACTGGATGAAACTCCGCGCGCGACATGGCATGTCGTGGCACTTGATCTCGGGCAAAATAGCATGCCCGAGTGATGCTTTATACCTTAATTTAGTCATGTTTATCTAATTTATTTTGTACATTTTCATGTAATTTTATATAAATGTGAATAGATGTGATAACCAACATGATTAGTCCTTGTTTTGTAGGTTTCAATGATTTTGAGGGACTAATTCATAAGTTGGTGAAGTAGAGGAATGGAGTCGGGAGCAAATTGCGAAAGTCGGCAAAGAGCATGCCATGGCAACGCTCCAGCGCACCAGGTAGCGTGCCACGCCAAGGCAGCTGCGCGACAGGAGATTGCCAACGCGCTGCATGAGCAACGTGTCACGTTGGCAGCACAGTGACATTCGTCAGTTTTGGCATCTGGAGGCAATTTCCAGAGAGCCTCCGCGTTACCTCCGTGTCACGGAGGCAATGCTCCGCGATACACTCCGTGACACAGAGCCATTCCACGACAGGCTAAATTGTGCACGTTTCTCATTTATTATAAATAGGTCCCTTAGCTCCTAAAACCACTTTGTCACGATTTTATTCTGGAAAATCACCTAGGAGTGAAGGGAGAAGTGGGAGAACTCATCTAGGGTTTGGCAAATTCCCTTCTCATCTACCAATTCTTGTAAGTATGTTAATTTAGTTGTAGTTTCTTTAATTTTTACGAACATGAATGGCTAGAACCCTTTTTCTAGTGTTGAAGCTATGAATTATGATTGTGTTTTTATGAATTTGTGTGGAATTAAGTTATTGATTGTTGTTTTATCTTGCATTCGGGATTATTGGTTGTTTTTATGATTGATCACCATGAAAACATACACATTAACTTGGGCATTTGCTTGATAAAGCATTTACCTACGTCAGAATATGAGAATGTGAGGAGCATGATTGTATCTCACGATATAATTTGTGTTAGGATAGAAATATACCTAATGCCTTGCTTGGTTGATAAAACAGGATTATTTAGAGACCGACTTAGGTTTACCACATCACCACGCGAAGAAGTAGTTGTGAGGCTAAGTTGAGTTAAATGATTAGGTGCACGAGATTCCCTACTCATTTCCACGTAAACCACATCCACGTAATTAATTGCCCATGAACTAGAAGTAGCATCCTCGCTCACAATGATGCAGTGAGGCTAGTTTGTCGCGTTTAGAGGCTCGAAAGGTCCTGAGCATACAATTCTAATTATGTGAGACAACAATTGATAGTTTCATACTTAACCCATTGCAATACATAATATTGCATGATTATCTGGTTTTAACTCTATGTTGCTCCTAGAGTGAATTCAGAATATGTCGTTGACAAAAATTAGACTTAATTAAACCTTCTCGACAACTTCTATAATCAACATTTTCGGTGTTTAATATCACACTGGAACAAGATAGTTAGAGGAATGGGTCCAGTCCCTGTGGGTTCGACATTCTGATTCTTAAAAAGAGCCACTATATTACTTGCACGACCCGTACGCTTGCGGTATGCGCGAAATGAGTCGAACAAGTTTTTGGCGCCATTGCCGGGGACTCGGTGAAGTTTTTATAATTTATCTATTTTTGTGTGATTTTTAAATTTCCTTAAGTGTTGAGAAACTTGGTCTTAGTCTGATCATTTGCAGGTGACAGGTTGTCCTGCCGAGCTAGCTAAAAATAGAGAGCTTGTGGAACCGTTGCTCGAACCTGAACGTCAAATCCATTTGCGAAGGAGAGTAGCTCTAGAGAAAAAGATGAAGAGACATCAAGAAAGGCACAACAACAACCACCCGCGGGAAAAGCACAATTGTCATCGGAAGCAACGGAGGCTAGACCAGATCGCGAAGTGGCAATCCCACAAGCGACTAGTGTGAACTCTAGTATCGGGAAACCGGAGCCTAGAGGGAACCTTGAGCTTAAACAGAACATGGTGCAGCTGTTACATTCTAGTGGTCAATTCACTGGGATGGCACATGAGGACCCGCAGCAGCACTTACAGAACTTTCTTGAGATAAGTGACACGTTTGTCCCCACCGGCGTGTCCACAGATTATGTCCGAATGACCCTCTTCCCATTTTCATTGTTGGGAGAGGCGAAAAAGTGGCTGAAGGCTGAGCCACCGAACTCCATAACTTCGTGGGATGACTTGGCTAAGAAGTTCCTTATTAGATTCTTTCCTTCAGGCAAACCGGCAAAGCTGAGAAGTGAGATATTAAGTTTCAAGCAGAGGCCTGATGAGAATTTATATTTGGCTTGGGAAAGATTCAAGTCATTGTTGAGAGACTGTCCCCATCACCAGCAATCAAATGAAGTGCTGGCTCATACCTTTGTAGAAAGTCTAGACCCACACAAAAATATTACTAGACTCTGCATCGGGTGGGCAAGCCTTGGAGAAGACGTATGATGAGTTGTACACTTTGTTGAACAAAATTGCTCAAGGAAATCTAGAGTGGCACAACGAGTCATCGAGAGGGGCAGGAAAGAGATCAGGGTTGATAGAGGTAGATGGAATGAATCCCTTGGAAACACAGTTAGCTTCGTTCCAGCATCAGATGATGACTCAGTTCAATAAACTGAGTATGAACCAACAACAGGGCCAGGTTAATGCAGTTCAGCAAGCTCCATGTTGGTGTGAAATTTGTGGTAATAATGGGAACAAGGCATAATCGTGTGGAGCCAATTCGAAATCAGTCAATTTTGTTGGGAATGTGTAGCGGAACAATCAAAATGTTGGACACAACTACAACAGAAATTGGCAGGGCCACCCAAATTTTTCATGGGGTGTAAACCAAAAGCTGAGTTATATGCAACCTCAACAATAGCAGTTTCAGCAGAATAGGCAGAATGATGGTCAAGTGAGCAACAACATTGAGGAAACATTGCAGAAAATCATGGAGACCCAGACTCAGTTAGCGGAAAATCAGGCGAGGATGGCAATAGACTTAAAGAATCAGCAAATGGCCACCCGCAAACTTGAAAAACGAGTGGGTTAGATAGCATCTGCTCAAAACATGAGATCGCAGGGGGGATTATCAAGCGACACAGATCCTAACCCCCAGTAGGTCAATGCCATCAGTCTAAGAAGTGGCAAGCAATTAGTTGATGCAGTGCACAAAGAGCTGAGAAAGGAGGTGCAACCGGAGTTGGTTAGACCAGGACCATCCCGCAACACGGGAGATAATCAGAGTGCTGGGCAACAGCATGCACAATCTTCATTGCAGCCAGCACAACGACCACCACTACCATTCCCACAGAAATTCAGAAAAAGCAAGAAGGAGGAATGCTTCAAAAAGTTCTTTAAGAGTTTCAAAGAACTTCACATAAATCTGACTCTTATTGATGTTTTGTAGGGAATGCCCAAGTATGCTAAATACTTGAATGATGTGATAACAAACAAAGTTAGGTTGGTGGATGTCCAGACTGTAGCACCGATTGAGGAGTGTCGTCACCGGGTACTGAGCAAGATTCCGAAGAAGCTCAAAGACCCAGGGAGTTTTACCCTCCCCATACAAATTGGTAAAGATGAGGTGCTATAGGCTTCGTGTGATCTAGGGGCAATAGTTAACCTAATGCCCCTATCCTTATTCAACACCCTGGAGTTGGGAAAACCGAGGCCGATGAGGTTGATGCTGCAGCTGGTTGACAAGTCGCGAGTGACACCCAATGGAATAATAGAGGACCTTCTCATCAAAGTAGGTAAGTTTATTATACCTGCTGTTTTTATTGTGCTAGATTTTCAAGTTGATGACCAGGTACCCTTAATCTTGGGACGGCCATTCTTGGACACCGAAGGAGCGGTATTGATTTGAGAGTAGGGACCCTAAAAATGAGGGTCGATGATGAAGAAGAACTCTTCCGTGTTTACCAAGAAATGAACCCATCCGCACACTGCAGAAACCTTTGTCAGGTTAGTGTGTTGTCTGAGGATGAGTGTGGGGTGGAGAATTCCATAGGTGCAGGGCCAAAGGCAATGACAAATGTTCAGCCCGAGTCTAATAAAGGGCTTCAAATTGAGATGAAATTGGAGGAAGAGAGGAACAGAGTGGGGGCTGTTTCCTCTAAACAGCAAAAGAAAAGGAGATGGTTCTCGAAAGGGAATCAGGGTATGAGGATGTCCTGAAAAGGACAGTCCACGTCATGCCGTGACGGAAAATAAGGCACTGCTTGGGAGGCAACCCAAGGATACCACAGGTACAATTTATGAATTTTTGTTGCTGTTGATGTTGTTATTTTTATTGTGTTTGTGTCTTTGGTGGAAAGTTAAGCACAGATGGAGGGGAAGTCTGAGTACCCGTGGAGGAGGAAGCTAATAAGCATGGAAGAGAAAAAGTGTGGGGTCGAACACCCACTTGTGCAAAGTGGACAAAAAACATGATGTTAGCTAGGTCTGAAGGCCTCAGGGAGTATTTCTCACCCTCTTTAAACTTTAATTTGATGCTATGAGGACATAGCATGATTCAAGTGTGGGGTGAGGGAAATTTCAAGAAAATTTCAATTTTTTTTTGTGCTTAACGATTTTTGGTGAATGTAATGCTTGTGAGAAGAATTTTGAAAATTTTTTATGAGTCAAGCATGAATTCAGCACCCATTGGTTTTTCTTTTCGGTTCTTTTCCGATGGAGGGTCTTTGAACCGAAGAATAAAAATTTTCTTTGTCTGTATATAATGTTTTTAGTCATAGTTAGGGACTGTTTCTGACGATGGATGGATGACGACCGTCTTGAGGAAAATTAGTCATTAAGTTTGGTTTTTGAAACCGTAGCTAATCAATTCTTGAGGTTCTTGTTATGTGCTATAAATGATTGTAAAATGCAAGTATGTTCAGTTTTAAGGCATGTAAAAAAGGTATAACTTTGTTTGAGACACTTAGGCTCTTGAATTTGACTCAATATGATTGAAGTTTAATGTTTGAATTCTTGTGATTAGCCGAGTAAGAGTCTGCTGAATGTGTCTTGAATTGAGCATGTGTCATGAGTGTACGGTTTTTGAGTATTTTGTGCTATTGTGGATTGTCTAGAACTTGCCTGGTGTGTTTATAAAATGAAATGAAGGATGTGAATTGTAGGAGATGATTTAGGCATTTCTTTGAATGAACCCAAATGTTATCCCTCATTTTACCTACCTTGAATAATTAATCCTAGTTAGACCCATTGAGCCTTGAGCCTCTTAGTTGATAGCTACAACATAAGCTTAATCCTTTTTCTTTCATTAGCCTTGAATTTGATCCAAAACTCCTAAGCACTTAAGTGAATAATCCGAAAGAGTAAAGGAGTGAGAAAAAATGAAAAAGAAGGGAAAATGGAAGTTGTGAAAGTTGAGAAAGGTCAAGGGTGCACTGGTGCGAAAATGGCAGATTATTATAAGGAGTAAGAAAATAAATTAATGAAAAGTTACGTATAGAACTCCTTACTAATAAGCCAAAAGTGCCGAAAGAAAGGGGGAACAAAAGAGGAAAAAGAAAGCTGAAAGGAGAAAAAGGTGAAGTAAGGAAGGGAAGTTCGTAATGAGGACGTGATGTATTAAAAGCGCTTAGGGAAGTTAGTCACTATTACTGGCCATAATAGTACCTACCCGTCCCTTAGCTACATTACAACCTAAAAACTCCTACTTGATCCTACATTCATACATCTTTAAATTAGTGGAATAAAACACTAAGGGAAAGCTTATAGGTCATTGCATAATGCATGTGAATTCTTTGTGAGAGTGAGCGTAATTCTATTCATGTACCCACACATGTTGTGATTTAAAAAGTTTTTGCGTGTGAAAATGGGTAACTCTCTTGCCGTGAGGGCACATGTTGAATGAAGGATATAATTCATGTTGGATTTCTTGATCAATTGATGCGCATGAGTTTGCTAAGATTGAGAGTCGATTCTTAAGGTTAGGAACTCTTGGCAGAGTTGCGTTTCATTTCAATGATCAAATCGTGCATGCTCTATTGTTAGCTTGTCATCTTAAATAATAATTATAGCCATAACTTGAATTATTTTGCTAAATTAGCTATGTGTGAGTCTCCATATGCATGATATGTAAAAGGTTGTTTGAGGACGAACAAGGCTTTAAGTGTGGGGTTGTGATCTCGGGCAAAATAGCATGCCCGAGTGATGCTTTATACCTTAATTTAGTCTTGTTTATCTAATTTATTTTATACATTTTCATGTAATTTTATATAAATGTGAATAGATGTGCTAACCAACATGATTAGTCCTTGTTTTGTAGGTTTCAATGATTTTGAGGAACTAATTCATAAGTTGGTGAAGTAGAGGAATGGAGTCGGGAGCAAATTGCGAAAGTCGGCAAAGAGCATGCCATGTCAAGGCTCCAACGCGCCAGGTAGTGTGCCACGCCAGGGCAGCTGCACGACGGGAGATTTCCAACGCGCTGCATGAGCACCGTGTCACGTTGGCACCGCGATGACATTCGACAGTTTTGGCATGTGGAGGCAATTTCCAGAGAGCCTCCGCATTACCACCGTGTCACGGAGGCAATGCTCCGCGATACACTCCATGAAACAGAGCCATTCCACGACAGGCTAAATTGTGCACGTTTCTCATTTATTATAAATAGGTCCCTTAGCTCCTAAAACCACTTTGTCACGATTTTATTCTGGAAAATCACCTAGGAGTGAAGGGAGAAGTGGGAGAACTCATCTAGGGTTTGGCAAATTCCCTTCTCATCTACCAATTCTTGTAAGTATGTTAATTTAGTTGTAGTTTCTTTTAGTTTTACAAACATGAATGGCTAGAACCCTTCCTCTAGGGTTAAAGCCATGAATTATGATTGTGTTTTTATGAATTTGTGTGGAATTAAGTTATTGATTGTTGTTTTGTCTTGCATTCCGGATTATTGGTTGTTTTTATGATTGATCACCATGAAAACATACACGTTAACTTGGGCATTTGCTTGAGAAAGCATTTACCTAGGCCAGAACATGAGAATGTGAGGAGCATGATTGTATCTCACGATATAATTTGTGTTAGGATAGAAATATACCTAATGCCTTGCTTGGTTGATAAAATGGGATTATTTAGAGACTGACTTAGGTTTATCACATCACCACTCGAAGAAGTAGTTGTGAGGCTAAGTTGAGTTAAATGATTAGGTGCACAAGAGTCCCTACTCATTTCCACATAAACCACATCCACGTAATTAATTGCCCATGAACTAGAAGTAGCATCCTCGCTCACAATGATGCAGTGAGGCTAGTTTGTCGTGTTTAGAGGCTTGAAAGGCCCTGAGCATGCAATTCTGATTATGAGAGATAACAATTGATAGTTTCTTACTTAACCCATTGCAATTCGTAATAGCGCATGATTATACGGTTTTAACTCTTTGTTGCTCCTAGAGTGAATTTAGAATATGTCGTTGACCAAAATTAGACTTAATTAAACCTTCTCGACAACTTCTATAATCAACATTTTCGGTGTTTAATATCACACTGGAACAAGATAGTTAGAGGAATGTGTTCAGTCCCTGTGGATTCGACATTCCGGTTCTTAAAAAGAGCCACTATATTACTTGCACGACCCGTACGCTTGCGGTATGCGCGAAATGAGTCGAACAGCACTGCCCTCAGCGCACAGCTTGTGCTGCGTGGCACGCTGCCCTTGCCGGCAGTCCCTATCTTTAGCCTGCCATGTTGTCTTCATTTTCCGTCGAGTCCGAACTTCATTCCTTTTCTTCAACCGTCATATTTTAGTCCCTCACATGCATTTTTACACCTACAAAACAAGGACTAATCACGTTGGTTAGTGCATACCCAAATTTACACAAAATTGCATAAGAATGTCATTATATAATTTGACAAACACGTCTAAATTAAGCTATAAAATAGAACTTGGGCAGGTAATTATGCCCAAGATCACGATGAACTTTTGTTATATTTGAATCGACGATCGTGTCGATGGCACGTGATGGTCTTGGTGACACTTAGACTGATTTGGTTGTGTCCCTTGATGTTAGTGGTAAGTAGATTTTCTTGTGGGTTGTTTGTAAAGATTGGGGATAGACTGGTTAGGATGGTAATTCTTAGCTCGGTTAGTGGCTCGTCGATGACGGCTAAACGTGAAAGAATAGTACTATGTTGTTATAGTCGGGTGTTGGGGTTTGAGAGCCGATTATGGGCTGTTTGAGCATGTATTATTATTGTTTTTGGTTTTATATGTTGTTTTTGAGGCCTTGTGTCTTCTGGATACCCGATTGGAGAGAGTTGTTCCGACTAGGAGTTGAGCCCAAGGTACCTTGTGGCTTATAGGTACCCGACACACGAGAGTGTTTCCGGCTGAGGGGTTGAGCCCAAGGAGTGAAATGGCCTATGGGGTTGAGAATATGTTCTCCGTATTATCGAGTTGAGACGTGATTCGAGAGTGGACCGGGATGTTTGAGCTTTCCTGTGATTGCAATTTGTTCTCCTAGATAGATAGAGCTCTGTTAATTAAGCATAGTCGAGAGAGGGTCCGACAGTGCTTCTTTGGTGATGTTCACTGACTAGTGTTTACTTTGGATTTGTTTTGCATCATATTATGGTTGTTGTTTGTGCTATATGTTATTTGATGGCTGTGGATGCTAGATATTTGCTGGTGTTAGCTGAGGCCATTGAGAGGTCTAGAGGCGATGACAAGTGAGATGTGTCGTCTATGTGCCACTGTGTTATTATTTACTTTTCGACTTGTCGGGCTTATGGAGGCCAAGTAGGTTCTGTTTGTATGTTTGTGTAATACCCTGAAAGTGCCTAGGAGTAGACCCAGGAGCTAAAAGTTGAAACTTGCTGAAATTGGGAAATTATCACAGAACGGGCGACCTAACGACTCGTGGTATCAAACCACGGGTCATTGTATGCAGTCATAGGGATGAGGAGTTTTTGTGGTAGGGGAGACAACGAGTGATGTAACGACCCTTTGTGGGAAATAACGGGCCATCCCTTACGGTCGTGATGACTTATGGATTTAAGCAGATGGCATATGACGGATCTTCCAACAACTCATTGTGAGGTGTAATCAGTCGTTGTTGCCGTTCGTGGTTTGGTTGCAAGAATTTCCAGTGTACGTGACAGATCAAGACCACGACTCATTGGAAGAAACCACGAGTCGTGATAAGGCTCGTGATAAGAAGGTTCAACTTTTGTAAAAGGGAAACAACGGTCGATGTAATGACCCATTATCTCAGAGGACGAGTCGTCCTATCCATCCGTTGTTCAGTTTTGGAGGCAAGTCTGAACAGTGCAAACAACGAGCAACAGAACGGCTCATCATTCATTCCAACGACCTGTTGGTTCTATCCGTTGGTTCAACCTGGATAGTTTTCAGGCCAGATTCATTAAGGGCATTTTCAACTTTTCCACGCTGTGAGACCCTAAACTACGTCGTTTTAGATTATGAAAGGTTGGTTTTTAGGGGGATAATTTATTCTAAGTCCTCATTAATGCAATCAAAAACATAGAGAGGTAATAAAAGGTGATTGAAGGGTTTTCTCTTCAATTCTTCCAAATTCCTTCTTAGGCATTCAAGGGAAGTTTAGAACCAGTTATCTCCAGGATTGTAAGGCTATCAATGGATGATTTCTTCCACACCTATGCCCATCCTCTATGATTTTTATAAAAATTTTATTAAAAACTCATGGGGTTTTGAAGATGATTTTATAAAAGTCTAATGATTTGAGAATGGGTTTTGTGATTTTAGAATCTCATCATAATCTATGGGCTTTGATCAATTTTTATCATTTAAACCATTTATAATTCTATCAATTTTGATTTCTATGAAATTAATCCTAATTATGTATGACCCATGATGAATTTATTTATGATCTTCTATTCAAATGATGATATTTACGAACCCAACATGATTTACAATTTGAATTACATATTTATGATATTACCCATCATGATTTTATGAATTCCAAGTTATATGCATGATTTACCAGTATGTATGAACCTTATGAATCATGAATTATGTTTTGGCTGACTCACCAGCCTAGTTTCATGGCTAGTTCACGTATGTACAAGTATGTATATGATTATCATGATTTAACTAGCCCATGAATTCATGCATGTTATACTATGAGCACTATATATATTTTGGGAGCAGTATCGAACATCGAGTAGGTTCGAGGCTCAGTTTAAGACCCTGGATCTCATGAACTACGTGCCACCGTAGGTATGTTGGGACTCCTTTCATGACCGTCCCTGGCCCAATTGGCACTTTTCATGGTGATATCACACTTTCATGGTCCTATCCTTGAAAAGCTATGGACACCCTCTCGACTAGGGTCACAAGTCGGACTTCATGTGTGCTCATATGGGGTATGTCGGTTAAGAGAATCTCCTACTGTTCTTCATGATTTATGCATGTTTATGATTATGTATGTTGGCTCAAGTCATGTTCAATAAAGTCTTTCTCTTATAATTATGATTACGATTGTATCATGAATGTTTTGAAAAGCTTGAGCCTTATGTTAAATTATGATATTTATGTTATGAGCATGTTCTCCTACTCTTATGTTCATTTATGAGTTTTATATATATTTTAAATGTCCGTTTTGCTTACCTTGCGTACTCGGTACATTCCACGTACTGACCACATACTTTCAATGTTGTATCGTTTCATGATACAGGACTCGGCTCTTAGGCTCACCCTCCTTAGTAGTGCTTTAAAGATTGTTATCAGCGTATTTGGTGAGTCCTCATGTTCCAATGGCCATATGTTCAGATTCTATGCTTTTCTTTCTGTTTCAAAAATTGTTGGGTTAGTTGTGGTGTTGTCCCATCAACCCATCTTTCATGATTAGAGGTTTTTTAGACTACATGTTGTAATCGGCCGTTATGTATGAGTCTTGTACTGGCTTTCTCCTTTATTATGTCACGATAACATTTTCCTTATGCTAAGACTTTCGCTCATGTGATTGAATTAGATGTATGCTCATGCCATGGGTCGACTTGGGGTCTCTCGGGGCTCCTTATCCCGTGTCTATGAACCAAGTGTACGTTTGGGTCGTGATAGTTTGCTTGTACTTGCCAGGCTTATGGGGTCCAGGTAGGTTCTATGTGTTTACTTAAGTTGAGTTATCCTTCCACAATATCTGGTATATTTGTTGATCTCTAATCCGAGTCTTCCAGTTGTTTCTGCCTTTCACGCTCGATACATTATTGTACTGACGCCCTAGTTGGGGGTACTATATTCATGCCTGTAGGTGATGGTGTGTTGTTAGATTGAGTACTTGGGTGATGAGTGGTGTTCCAGCTAAGTTGGTGGCCTCCAGGTCTTTTGGAGTTGCCAGATGTTTGAGTTAATGGTAGTTCAGGGCCGTGTCCCAATCATTTGATTACTATTGTATTCATAGAGGCTCGTAAACATTGATGTGTTATTAGTATGTTTTTATAGGCCAGGTGGGCCATCTTGTATAGTTGTTTTCCATTTCATGGCCTTGATGTCATATCATATTTCTTTTTTGGTTGGTCAAGTGAGCCAGCTTCCACTATAGTCTATCATCTTATTCTGATTTTATAGTTGTTGTGTTGTCGAACCTCGTTAGTTCTGGCCTTTATTTTATATTTGGATGCCACATATGATCATTCAGGGGTGGCACCAGGTGCCGGTCACTCCTCCCCTAGTTTGGGGTGTGATAGTCTTAGTATCAGAGCAGTTCATCCTAGGGAGTCTATGAGTCTTGTCTAATAGAGTCTTGTTTATGTATGCATTGTGTAGTTTGCTTATAAACAGGAGGCTGCATGATATTTAGGATTGTAACCCTTCTTTTTGGATCAAAATTGTGCAAGAAGTTAGATGTCGTATGAGTCAGGTCTAGACTTATATTTGTTGGCTTGTGTAGGGATTCTTGTAACTTGATGAATTATAGCAAGCTAGAGGATAGACATGGCGGCAGGTAAGATTCTTATTTTTATTATTGTTATATTTATGTCGTGCCTTTGCATTATGCAAGGTTTTTTTATTTGGAGTTGTTCGTGGTAGGCTTGGTGTGAGGCTATTTCATGTGATGTCGTGCTGCGTTGGTCCTTGAGTAAGAGTCATGCGTGTAATCCAACATTTGAGGATGAATGTTTCTAAAGGGGGAAGGATATAACACATCGGATAATTTGAGCAATAAATCTATACTTTCGAGGTAGGACTAAGTGTATCTAATAGGCTAAGAAGGAAGTTTTATGAGGTATCTGAGTCACTCTATAATCGTATTTAAGATTGGACATCGATCAAGTTGTAGAACAAAATTCGGCAAAAGTTATCGCAAAATTTTCCTTCTTGAGATTTCCTGAAATTTAGGCAAAACGTCTCAAAGCTTTTATCCCAATCTATAAGGAATTAGGGGGTGTGAAGCCTATCAAATTAAAGGATATGAATCTAGTTTCCATTGCATTAAACCATTTGTCAATTTGACTTCGAAGTAGAGAGATATTCACGTTCTCGCGAGACTGTGCAACCAGGCACATTACAAGGGTCTAAGGCGGTGGAGGACTATAAAATGCCCCTTGGTCTATTGGTTGTCTTATTTTCTCATTTTCCAGAACTTCTTACTGTCCAGAACCTCTCTCAAGGTCCTTTCTGGATTTCCAAGGGTTTTGGGGCTAGAATCCATGCCTCAACATGATTTTGGTGTCGGGAAGTCGGAAATTGCGTGTAGCTTGCGTTTTGGTGTCTTTTTTTAGGATTTTGGTGGCTGTTTCGTGGTGAAGTTGTTGGTAAGACTTCTTCCTTTGGTTTTACTTGGTTTATGAGGTTGGTTATAGGTGTTTTAACCCCATTAGGTTTTTTTCTCTGAGTTTCTACTGTCAAATTCCTATGAATCTTGTCGGGTAAGCTTCGTTTATCTTGTTTTGTTGTTGAGTTGTGTTGGCTGAGTTTTGGAAGAATCATGGACTTCCTTTATGAAGTAGGTTCATGGTGTTGAAGGCTCAAGTTCAGCTAGGATTGAAGGTAAGGTCTGTTAGGCTTGTCACTCCCTTTGTCGGCATGAATTCCGTCATCGTTGTCGTTTGTGTTGACGTGTGTGCTGGCTATTTTATGAAGGCTTGTGTTATGTTATTATTGAACTCTTGTGCTGCTGTTTATATGGTGATAAAGGTGTGTATAAGGTGCTGGTTTGGTAGGTGGCTCGGGCATGTGTGCGGAGAATCATAGTCATGGAAAATTATTAGGCTCGTATGGAGAGGCCGTGTGTGAAGAGTGTGGTTCTTGTAGCAAGCCATGAGATGTTAATGTGAATTAGATTAGGTGATGATATTGACAAATGAATGAGGGATTATAATTGCTAAGGTTGATGGTTGTGACGATCTTTTGTTATATTTGAATCGGCGATCGTGTCAACCGTGTCGATGGCATGTGACGGCCGTGGTGACATTTGGGCTGCTTTGGTCATGTCCCTTGATGTTAGTGGTAAGTATAGTGGCTTGTGGGTTCTTTGTAAATATTAGAGATAGACTATTTAGGATGGTAATCTTTAGCTCGGTTAGTAGCTCGTCGATGGACAGCTAAACGTGAAAGAATAGTACTATGTTGTAATAGTCGGGTTGTGGTGTTTGAGAGCCAATCATGAGCTTTTTGATCATGTATTATTATTTTTGTTAATTGTGTCTGTGTTGTATTTGAGGCCTTGTGCTTGTGGACACCCAATGCGCGAGTGTTGTTCTGGCTAGGGGTCGAGCCCGAGGTACCTTGTGGCTTGTGGATACCCAATGCGCGTGAGTTATTCCAGCTCGGGGTCAAGACCAAGGTACCTGGTGGCTTGTGGATCCCCGATGCACGAGAGTGATTTTGGCTGAGGGGTTGAACCCAAGGAATGAAATGCCCTACAGGGTTGAGAATGATGTCCTCTGTAGTGTCGAGTTGAGACATGATTCGAGAGTGGTCCAGCATGTCTGAGCATTCCTGGGATCGCGATTTGTTCTCGTAGATGGATAGAGCTCTACTAATTGTGCATAGCCGAGAGAGGGTCTGGTAGTGCTTATTTGATGATATTCAGTGACTGGTGTTTATTTTTGATTTGTTTGGCATCAGATTATGGTTGGTGTTTATGCTATATGGTATTTTATAGCAGTGGATGTTAGATGTTAGCTAGTATTAGCTTAGGCCGTTGAGAGTTCTAGAGGCAATGATAGGTGAGCTGTGTCGACTAGGTGCCGATGTGTTATTATTTACTTTTGTACTTTTCGGGCTAATGGGGGTCAGGTAGGTTATGTTTGTATGTTTTCTTGTACTTGCCAGGCTTATAGGGGCCAGGTTGGTTCTATGTGTTTACTTAAGTTGAGTTTTCCTTCCGCAATATCTGGTATATCTATTGATCTCTAATCCAGTCTTCTAGTTGTTTCTTCCTTTTATGCTCGGTATGTCATTGTACTAACGCCATAGTCGAGGCATTGCATTCATGCCAGCAGGTGATGGTGGGCTGTTATTAAGTATCTCTTAATAATAATAGTAATCTCTTAATAATATAATTAAGTATCTTTCATTAATTCCATGTTATTGTCGTATTCTTCTTAAAATTAATATATTGAACAATTAAAATAAACATTTTTACAAGTGAATAATTGAGCTATCTTTTAATTATTATTTTATAATGCATGTCAAGCTTTTCGTATTTTATCTTTAATATAATTATGTAACTTAATTCCTCATTAAATACATTTATCTATTCATTATCTCATTATAAAATTTTACAAGTTCCTATATGTTATTAAATGTAGGCTGATTAAATTAATTAAAGTGTAAGTTAATTTAATTAGTTAATACTATGATGTGAAAGGGAACTTCAAAGAATACTAACCAAGAGATTAAGAACCATATAAAGATAACATTCTGATTCATTTTTTTCTTGAACTCTTTCAAGCAGTATTTTTTTTATTCTTTCATTTTTTTTAAGAAATCTTTATTCAATATTTGACAAACCTTTACTTATGCAACATGAGATATAATTATAATGGGTTCAAGTTTTATTCTAAAATTTTTTTTCAAGAGATGCTAAAGAAGAAGGAAAAAAATTGTTAGGCAACTATTCATTTTATTTTTTAATTGATTTTAATCTTTTCTCTCATGTAATTTATCTTTATGCTCATATTCAATGCAGAAGTATTTCCAATTCTCTTATCAAAATTATTGATGGTGTTCATTTTAGAGAGTGAAAAAAATTAAAAATGGCAGATAAATTATGGGGAGAAAGAGAATTTGAGATGGTGATATATGTTATATGCGCTTTTCTAGAAGGCATGATTCAAAATTTAATTTATTGTCTAATTTGGTGTTGCATGCTTGCACAAAATACATCGATGTTGACTTATTATCATGTTATATTTTATAATACGAGTGTATGTACGTGTGTATATGTATATATGTATGTATGAACGTATGTATGTATAAATAATGTCTGTGTGTAGATACACATAACAATCAACTAATATTTTCTGTCAAATTTCCAGAAGAAAAGATTCATAAGCTTGATAATGATCAAGGCATATGTTGAAATACTTTCCTTACAATTTTTACTACTTACTACTTTTATTGGACAATAATTTTTTGATATATATGAGGCTGTATTTAAAAGCCATAGGTTATAATTTTTTGAAGACAGGGCACAAACTTTAAGATTTAAATTTTTTAACCATATGTGATATTACTAATATTTACATTTAAATTATGTAATACCTCGAAAGCCCTAAGATCAGACCCGAGGGTTCAAACAGAGAAAAATAGAAAATTTTACACCAGGTTACAGGACGTGTCGTTCAGTGACCCGTGAGGAGACTTCATGAGTCATTAAGTGACTCATGAAGTGAAGGGAGAATTGGTAGGAAGTCATGGTCAGGGGGTGACCACGAGAGAAGCAACGTATCGTGGTCAAGGCAATGAGTCGTTAAGTGAGTCGTGTCAAGATGGTCCATCGTTCAAGGTTCAATTTCTCGAAGATGCCAGGAGTGGAAGCCACGAGTTGTGAAGTGACTCCATGACTAGTGGAGTTGGCTGTGGTCACGAGCAGAATTTGAAGGTTGAATTTGGGGCAGTGTACTTCACGACTGAGTCACCACGAGTCATGGTGTCCCTCATGGTGACTGGTAGAGTGTATTTTCCTTGCATTTTAGTAAGAGTATTTTCATAATTCTTAAGCTTCTATGTCCTTAACTATGTCATTTTAAGCTCAATTAGAAGGATTTTAAGGGTTCTTAACCTATTCTAAGCCTCCCCATTCCATGCATGCAAGATAAAAGAGTTTATTAAAGAGCAAACTTGAAGATTCTTTAGGTTCTTCCTTAATTCACTTGGGTTCTCAAGAAAGGTTGTGAAATTCTAAGGACCCAAGTAAGTAGGGTTATGAATGGGAGTATTTCTTCACTCCCATTTCCAAATTCTCTTCAAATTCATGAAATTCTAAGTTTATGAATCTATGGGATTCTAACCCAATTTGTGAAATTTTCTAAGTATCTAACATGGGTAAAATTTATTCATGTTTCTAATATTGTTTTAAGCTTCATGAGCATGTTTTATAATGATTTTAAATACACATTTATGATTCCAAAGTCTTACAATTATGATGTCCAATTATGAAAGTTCATGAAAGATTGAGATTATGATCTATGTTTTTAAGTATGATGACATGTCTATGATGAAAGCATTATTTTGAATTACCCATGTTTATATCCATGATTTTGACTATCTCAAAGAATGTATGAGTTTGGGAAAGCCCATATGATCAAATATGTTTCATGATTTACTTTAACTTCATGTTATTAGCTTACCACATGGTTTAAAGTCTAAACTCCCACTTTTCAGCTTGTGGTATAGTTGAGTCGAGGCTTCTCATGATATGTTTTCAGATTATGCATGTAGTATTATGATTCAGCTTCATCGCAAGATGATTTTTCAGCTTCATTGAAAAATGATGGAGAGAATATGAATGTTTTGGGAGTAGTGTCTAGCACCGAGTAGGCAAATAGTTCAGTCAACCTTGTTCCTTAGAACTATGTACCAGCATAGGTATGTTGAGATTATTTGGGACCTCCCTTATGAGCTTCCCTTGCCCCAAGGGTCCTTCAACTTGATATAGATATCATGGTAGCGCCTTTAGCCCTGGAAAGGCTTTAGACGACTTTGCCCACTTGAGTGTAATAGTCGGGATCACGTAAGCTCTATCGTGGTACTGTCAATTATATGAAGAGTCTCCCATTATTCCTCATGATTTTTAGTTATGCATGTTCATCAGTTATGATATTATGTTTTCAGCATTTTGACCTAATGTTCAAGTTTACTTATGATTATTAGTTTCAGCTTTGGATCATTCGAACCAGTTATGATACTTAGTCATGTTTAAATCATGTTTTTATATAAAAGCATGCAAGCCTTACTCTTAACATCTTAGCTTGAGTATATTATATGATATGCATGATTTTAGTTTTACTTACTTAGATGTTTTACTTACCTTACATACCCAGTACATTTCAAGTACTGACCGCATACTATATGTTGTACCATTTCATGATACAGGTTCAGACGTTTAAGTTCAGTACCGCCGCTAACCAGATTCTCAAAGTTCTAGCATACTCAATCGGTTGGTGAGTCCTCATCCTTTGAGGACCTTTTTATTAGCTTGTACTCAGTATCTTCAGTTTCATTCTTTAGTGAGTTAGTTGGAGGCTTGTCCTACCAACTCGTTAGGTTTTAGAGGCTTATCAAAGATAACATGTATTCAGCTTAGGATCAGTATTATGTTTTGTGTTGTTAATATGTTATTGGATTTTAGGACTTCCGCTATTTCAAATGTTAGACTTGCCGAAATTATTTATGTTGATTTTAGTTATTATGTTCATGCCATGGGTCGATTTGGAGCCTCCCAAAGTTCTTTGTCCCGTGTTTCAATCCCTCCCAGAGTTCTTTGTCCTGTGTTTTAATACGGGCCTATGTTTGGGTCATGACAAACTTGGTTTTAGAGTATTAGATTTTGAAGTGTCCTAGGTTGTATGAAAGCCGCATTAAGTAAAGTCTTTTTCATGGGTGTGAAGTTCTAAACACTTATGACAAAAAGGCTACAAAATGTTTTAGGAAACTTCCCTTCTTTCATGATCTATGTCGTGCGATGAAATGTCTCTCTATCCCTCTAACTTGTGTTATATGCATTTGCAGAATCATGCCTCCTTACCGAGTTAATGGAAGAAGGAATAGAAATGGAAATGGCCACGAGAATGGCAACAGAGACGGGCACCAGCAGGCCCCACCAGCCCTCGAGGATCATTTGCCCAAGCGGGTTGCCCATGCAGAGTTTAGGGCAGCCATCCAGATGTTGGCACAAGCATTGAACACCCAGGTCCACCAGCAGGTAGTAGTGCATGTTCCCCAGAATGGGAGTGCGGTAGAGACAAGAGTCAAGGACTTCCTTAGGATGAATCCTCTGGATTTTGTTGGATTGAAGGTGGACGAGGATCCACATGAGTTTATTGATGAGATTCTGAAGATCACCAAGATCATGGGGGTGACAGGGGAGGAGTGCGCAGACCTAGCCTCTTCTCAGTTAAAAGGGGTAGCACATATCTGGTTCAGACAGTGGAAGCATAGAAGAGCAGTTGGAGCGGGTTCCATTGGCTGGGATGAGTTCCATATCGCATTCTTGGATCAGTTCTTTCCTCGAGAGATGAGGGAGATCAAAGTAGCCTAATTTGTGAACCTAAGGCAGAACAACATGACGATCTAGGAGTATGCTTTAGAGTTCACCTGGCTATCCAAATATTCACCAGAGATGGTGGTTGATCAAAGGGCTCGAGTAGTGGTGGGCATCATCACCAATCCCATTGTAGATTATCAGTTCCAGCATCGTCAGCAGCAAGTGTACCATCTAGGTCTAGGGCCGACCTGAGGGGACCAACATTAGGCTTTTGAGGTCAGAGGAGCAGATCTGTAGAGCCCAGTATTCCAGGTTATGACAGGTGTAGTAGAAGGCACACTGGTCAGTGCCTAGCAGGTACGGGTGCTTGTTTCGTGTGTGGGAATCCCGGACATATGGTCAGAGATTTTTTAACAGCTAGATAGGGCCATGGTAGGGGCTGAGACCCAGCAACTAGTTTTGCAGCCCCACCAGTACGCTCGTCTCAGTAGGGTGCCTCAACTAGTGCAGGTGGTGGTCAGCGTCAGAATAGATTCTATGCCCCCGCATCTCGTCAGGAGCAGGTGGCCTCTCCAGATGTAGTCACTGGTATGTTACCAGTATTCCACCTTGATGTATATGCATAATTAGATCCAGGGGATACTTTAATTTTTGTGATGCCCTATGTTGCTAGTAATTTTGGAGTCAGTCCCAAAATCCTATCAAAACCCTTCTCAATCTCTACTCCAGTCGATGATTCAGTTATAGCTCGATGGGTATATAAAAGTTGCCCCGTCATAGTCCTTCTGAAAGTCAGCTCAACAGATTTAGTAGAGCTATCCATGACAGATTTTGATGTTATCTTTGGCATGGATTGGCTACATGCATATTATGCCTCAGTAAATTGTAGAACCCATGCTGTAGCATTCCGATTTCTGGGTGAGCCAGTCCTAGGGTGGAAGGGTAGTTCAGTTGTTCCTATAGTTCATTTCATTTCGTTCCTTGAGGCCATAAAGATGATCTCTAAAGGTTGCATGTACCATCTAGTTAGGGTTAAGGATGCTACCTCTAAGATCCCGACTGTCTAGTCAGTTCCTGTAGTGTGCGAATATCCAGAAGTGTTTCTAGATGATCTACCGGGAATTCCTCCTGAGTGGGAGATTGATTTTGGTATTGACCTTTTTCCTGATACGCAACCTATATCTAGTCCTCCTTATAGAATGACTCCAGCTGATCTAAAGGAGTTGAAGGTCCAGTTGAAGGATCTTTTAGAAAAGGGTGTCATCAAACCTAGCAAATCCTCGTAGGGTGCACCAGTACTCTTTTTCTGAAAAAATGATGGTTCCCTTCGAATGTACATTGACTATCGGCAGTTGAACAAGGTCATAGTCAAGAACAGGTATCCCCTCCCTAGAATTGATGACTTGTTTGGCCAACTATAGGGTGCCAAGTGTTTTTCAATGATAGATCTCAGATCCAGATATCATCAACTCAGGGTTAGAGAGAGTGACATCCCGATGACAACCTTCAAGACTTGGTATGGTCACTATGATTTTATGGTTATGTCTTTTGGACTAACGAATGCTCGTGCAACTTTTATGGATTTGATGAACAGGGTGTTCAAGCCATATTTGGACATGTTCTTGATTGTGTTCATAGATGACATTCTTGTATACTTTAGGAGTGAGGATGAGCATGCTGTTCATTTGAGGGTGGTGCTACAGACTCTTAAGGATCACTAGTTGTATGCTAAATTTAGTAAGTGTGAGTTTTTGTTAAACTCAATAGCATTTTTGGGTCATGTGGTTTCAAGTGAGGGTGTACAGGTGGACTCTCAAAAGATATAAGCTATTAAGAATTGTCCTAGACTAATGAGTCCTTCGGATATCAGTAGTTTCTTGGGCTTAGCTGGTTACTACAGGAGGTTCGTGGAAGGATTTTCATCCATTGCAACACCGTTGACTAAGTTGACCCAGAATAAAGTGAAGTTTCAATTGTCGGAGACCTGTGAGAAGATCTTCCAAGAGTTGAAGACTCGATTCACCTTAGCACCAGTGTTGACTCTATCTGAGGGTACCGATGGGTTTGTGGTCTATTATGACGCCTCAAGGATCGACCTTTGTTATGTCTAAATGTAGCATGGTAAGGTTATAGCCTATGCTTCTAGGAGGTTGAAAGTCCATAAGAAGAACTATCCGACTCATGACCTTCAGTTGGTGGCGGTAGTATTTGCCTTGCAGATTTGGAGACATTATCTATACGAGGTCCATGTGGATGTGTTTATAGACCACAAAAGCCTACAGTACGTGCTCACCTAGAAGGACCTAAATCTATGTCAAAGGAGGTGGTTGGAGCTTCTTAAGGATTACGATATAAGTTTCTTTTATCATCCCAACAAGGCTAATGTAGTGGCAAACACTCTTAGTAGGCTTTCTATGGAAAGTGTGTCCCATGTAGATGAGGAGAGGAAAGAGTTAGTGAAGGATGTGTATCGGCTTGCATGATTAGGATTTCGTCTTATTGACTCGGCAGATGGTGGTGTCATCATTCAAAATGGATCAGAATCTTCCTTGGTGACCGATTTCATAGCTACACAAGAAGAGGATCCTATTTTGGTAGAGTTGCAGGAAGTTGTTCAGAATTAGAAGGTGGAGGTTTTTTTCCAAGGGGGAGATGGTGTACTATGATATCAGGGTTGTTTGTGTGTTCCAGGTATTGATGACTTGAGGGAGCGGATGTTGCATGAGGCTCATGGTTCTAGATATTCTATACCTTTAGGTGCCACCATGATGTAACGTGACCTACGGGAAGTCTATTGGTGGAGTGGCATGAAGAAGGACATAGCAGAGTTTGTGGCAAGGTGTCTAAATTGTCAACAGGTGAAAGTTGAGCATCAAAGACCTGGAGGTTTACTTCAGACACCAGAGCTAGTCAGACCGGGTCTATCAGCTGATAGAGGAGATAATCAGAGTACTGCAAAACACAATGCACAATCATCATTCCAGCCAGCACATAGACCACCACCACCATTCTCACAAAGGCTCGAGAAGAGAAAGGAGGAAGAATGTTTTAAGAAGTTGTTTGATATCTTCAAAGAACTTCACATCAATTTTCCTCTACTTGATGTCTTGCAGGGTGTGCAAAAGTACTCCAAGTACTTGAAAGACGTGGTGGCCAACAAAGTGAGGATGGTGGATATCCAAATTGTGGCACTTAGTGAGGAGTGCAGCTATAGGGTGATGAGCAAGATGCCGAAAAAGCTCAAGGACCTTGGAGTTTCACCCTCCCTGTAAAAATTGGTGAAACTGAAATCAGAAGAGCCTTGTGTGATGTAGGGGCGACAGTGAATTTAATACCCCTATCTCTATTTAACACCCTAGGTTTGGGAAAGTCAAGGCCTACAAGACTAATGTTGCTCTTGGCAGATAAGTCAACAGTGGCACCGGAGGAAATTATTGAGGACCTTCTCATCAATGTAGGTAAATTCATTATACCTACTGACTTTATCATTCTTGATTTTAAGGTTGGTGATAAGGTACCCATGATCCTAGGACAGCCATTCCTGGCCATTGGAGGAGCTATCATCAATGTGTGAACTTGTACCCTTAAAATGAGGGTTAATGATGAGGAAGAGCTCTTCAAAGTCTTTTAGGAAATAAACCCACCCACATACTATAGAGATCTTTGTAAGATAAGTATGGTCTCAGATGCTAAGTGTGGGGTGGTAGATTCCATGGCTCCACTATTGTAGAACATGTTGACATTTCAGCCCGAGTCTGATGGAGGGCACAAATGGAAGAAGATGATGAAAGAAAAGAGGGATAGGGTGGAGGCTATTCCCTCTAAAAATAAAAATAGAAGAAGATGGTCCCTGAAAGGAACACCTATTTGAGGATATCCTAAAAAGGATAGTCCACGTCGTGCCACGACGTAAAATCAGACGCTGCTTGGGAGGCAACCCAAGAGTACCACAGGTACAATTTCTTTTTAGTTTGTTTGTAATTTTGTTTATTTTCACTTGTTGTTGTTTGTTTTGGTTATTAATCATAGATTCAGGGGAAGTATTAGTATCCATGAAAGTGAAAGTTAAGGAGCATGAGTAAAAGATTAGTGTGGGGTCGATGACCCACCTGTTCAAACTTGGAGGAAAACATGTTGCTATCTAGGCCTAGAGGCCTTAGGAAATATCTCTCACCCTTGTGTTAATTGTAAATGATTCTTTGGGGACATAACATATTTTAAGTGTGCGGTTAGAGAAATTTCAAATTTTTGTGGTAAGTGATTTCGGGTGAATGTGGTGCTGGGTATAATATTTTTGTTGAAAAAATTTCAATTGAGCACAGTTCACCTACCCTTGGGTTTTTCTCATCAGTTCTTTTCCGAAGGGGGGCACTCTGAACTAAGTAAAATAAATTTTTTTACTTTGTCTGTACATAACCGTTAAGTCATAGTTAGGGACTTTTCGTAACGATGGATGGTTGACGACTATCTTGAGGGAAAATTAATCAATAGGTATTATTTTTGAACTCTGAGCTGGTTGATAGCTTGATATTCTTGTTATGTGCTGCACACAATTGTGAGATACAAGTGGTCTGAAATGAAGAAGCATGTTAAATAGTTGTATAACTCTGTTTGAGACACCTAGGCTTTTGAATGTGACTCTATGTTCTTAAAGCTTAATTGTGAATTCTTGTGATTAGCTGAGTTAAGAGTCTATTGAATTTGTCTTGAATTTAGCATGTGCACTGAGCGCAAGGATATTGTATATTCCATGCTATTGTGTAGTATCTAGAACTTGTTTGGTGTGTATACAAAACGAAATAAGGGATGTTATGTAGGAGATGATTGAGGCATTTCTTTGAATGAGCCTAATTCTTATCCCTTGCTTTAGCTACATTGAATATTTTATCCCAGTTAGCCTTGTTGAGCCTTTAGTCTATTTTTTGCTAGCCACAATAAAAGCTAATCCCCTTCTTTCTATAAGCTTTGAAGTTTATCCAAACTCCTAAACGTGTAGGTGAAAAATGCAAAATGTTTAAGGAGTGTGAAGTTGGAAAAAGAAGGAAAGTGATTGTGGAAGTTGAAGAAAAGACTAGAGGTGCACTTTTTTGAAAATGCATAAGTATTAGTAGGGAGTAAGAGAACAAAAGAAGGAAAAAGTTTCTTAGGTACTCCTTACTAATAAGCTAAGTGTACTTAAAGAAATGGGAAAACAAAAGAGGAAATTGATAAGTGAAAAGAATAGAGGTAAAGTAAGAGAAGAGATGTCCGTAATGAGAGTGTGATGTATTAAAAATGCTTAGGAAAGATAGTCACTATTATTGTCTAGAATAGTACCTACCCCGTCCCTTAGCTTTCATTACAACCCGATAAGTCCTACTCGATCTTACTTTAACACATTCCTAAATTAGCGGGTAAAACACTAAAGGCAAGCTTATGGGTCAATACATGTCGCATGTGAATTGTTTGTGAGAGTGAGCTGAATTCTTATTCATATACCCATACATCTTATAATTTGAAAACTTGCGAGTGAAAAATGGGTATCTGTCTTGTTGTGAGGGCATATGTTTAATGAAGGATAAAATTCGTGTCAGATTTCTTGATTGGTTAATTTGCCTGAATTTGCTGAGTTTGAGAGTTGATTCTTGAGGTTAGGAAGTATTAACTTAGTTGTATGTGTTTTCAGTGGTTATAGATTGCATGCTCTTCTGAAACAATTGTTGTAGCCTTAGCTCGAATCATCTTGCTTGAACTAGTCATATGTGAGTCCTTCGTGTGCATGAGATGTAATAGAGTTGTTCAAGGAAGAGCAAGACTTTAAGTGTGGGTAGTGATCTTGGGCATAATTACATGCCCAAGTGCTATTTTATAACTTAGATAAGTCATGTTTGTCAAATTATGTGATTACATTCTCATGTATTTATGTTTAACTGTGTGCCGAAACTAACCAACAGGATTAGTCTTTGTTTTGTAGGTGTAATATGCTTAGGAGGGACTAAATATGATGGTTAATGCTTAAGGAAGAAGCTCATAATAAAAGGAAAAAATGTCGCATGATGTTGCACAAGTGTATGCACCTGCCGAGACACACAGCGTGCCATGTAACATATGCAGCGCGCTGAGCTCCATGCCACGACAAGGCATCTGTGTGCCAGGCAGTGTGCCATGCCTAGTTTCTGCGCGCGAGAGGCATGCCATTCCAATGAAGTTGCACGATAGGCCTGTGCCACGCCTTGCGATCTCCACATCTAGTCCATGTGACGGTGCCCGAGTAGCGCGCCAGCGTCTATGCAACGTCCGATGGCGCCTCGGCCATGCAATTGCCAACGCCCAAAATAGTGTGCTTGCTCGATACCTCCGTGTCATGGAGGTAATTTGAGGTGACCAGGTCCGTGACACGGAGGCAGTTCACGCACGGCCAAAATCTGAAAATTTTCACTTAGTATAAATAGAACCCTTAGCTTTTAAAATCAATTATCACGTAAATATTTTGGGAAAGCAGAAAGGAGCGAAGAACTTCACCTAGGGTTCAAAGTTTGTCATTTTCTTTTAATCATTCCTGTAAGTACTTCACTTTAAACATGTTTCTGAGTGTTTGTATGAATATGAGTAGCTAAATCCCTCCTTCTAGGGTTGAGGCCACATGATAAGAATGTAATTCCATGAATTCATTGTTGGTTCAAGTTTTCATTGTTGTTTTGTCTTGCGTTCTTATGAATTGTTGTTTTAATGCTTGATCACCATTGAAAAAACTTGTTAAGCTTAGGCAAAAGCTCAAAAGAGTAACCCTAGGTTAGAACAGAAGAATGCAGGGAGCAAGTTCTTGTCTTCAAGATAGGATGTGGCGTTAGGATAGGAATTTACCTAATTCGCCTTGCTTGGTTAATTAAACAGGAAGATAGCTAGACATTTAGGATTAAATTGTCACATCACCACTCTCATGCATAGTTGTGAAGTTAATTCTAGTTTAAATGATTAGAGGTACGAAAGTCCATAATCTAGGGCATAAACCCCGTAAACCACATCAATAGCGTTAAATTGTTCATGAATTAGGACGTCACATCCCAGCTCAACGACGTAGGTGTGAGACTAGTTTGTTGTGTTTAGAGGCTCGAAAGACCATGAACACTGCATATTAACTCTATGAGACAACAATTGAATTTCATATACTTGAACCGTTGTGAATTGTAGCATTGCATGATTGTCAGGCCTTAACTCTAGATGCTTCTTATTATTATTTCCTGATTATTTTGTGATCATCACTTAGATTTAGTTAAAACAACAAACATCTCTAAAACCAACTCTTGTGAAATTTAATATAGCACTTGAACTTGATAATTCGCTGAATTAGTCCAGTCCCCGTGGGTTCGACATCCGGCTCTTAAAGAGTCATTGTATTACTTGTACAACTGCGTACGCTTGCCCGTGCACTGGGGTGCAATACTCAGATAGTACTCTGACCGGTTTTCCTCCAAGCTTTCTCACGGACTGTTTCTTCACCATATCTAACTCTCCCCTTATACTTATGCTACCTTGATTCACCCCATAATCACCCTACCTTCTTCTCAAGCCATGACAGGTGATTTGGTATAGATCAAACAAGCGTAGAAACAATGAATCAAGGAAAATCTTAATAGTCTCATAGCTCTCTTCCCCTCCCCCCCCCACAATTCCAGGGTCACAATTCATGCCATGCAACAATTATAGCCCATCCTTAAACGCTTAATCTTCACATTACATAAGTAAGAGTTTGTGACTAACCTATTCAATATCATACTTTCAAAAAAGAGGAACTATATATAAATATATATCGATAAACAATGTCTCAATATCATTATGCCTCAGAATCAACCTACTCTCACACACATCATCATGCATAGATTATTTCTATTGAAACCATAACCTACGGGTCTTCCCATTATAGGGATATCACTACCCCTTTCCTATTTCCTTAGTCCCCATCCAATTATCAGTTATAAATATTTAATGACAATTTACTCAAATTTCGTCCCTACCCATCAAAAGCACATCAATTATATGTACGTATATGTTTTGCTAGTAAAAGTCTAACACAGTGATGAGTAATCCATAGCCTACCTGGGCGCCAAGCTATCATTGAGACGTTTCCAACTTTATGCTTGCACAGAGTCCTGAGTTCTTAAGGAAATTCACTGCCACGGAGGGTGAATCCCTGCCTCCTCTAGTCTCCTATTTCCTATTCCTGTTCCAAAAAGTCTACTTCCAATTTTTTGGCATTTTTATTAAACCCCTTTTGAGGGAATAGGTTTTTAAACTTCTACCCGGGGCAGAATTGCAGAATTCTGGTCTGCATCACCCACTGCAGCGAGACCCCTTACAATTGATACCGTCCAAAAGAGCGTAAGTGATCATTGTATCAAAAAAATATCCCGATGGATGTCGGTGTCGAATCCCACAGACTAACAAATGATATCCACAAGCGTCGTTTGGAAAATTGAAATTAGTTCGCACCACTCAAAAATAACAAAGAAATAAACATTTTGGGGGTGACTCGATGTTAACAATATGGTATAGATTCTAACTCGGATAATTAGAATAGAAAAATAACGAAAGTTGTCGACAATAATGAGAAGGACTAGAAGTGTTGTGTAGATGATGTGCTAATTAAACAAGGCTATGCTAGATCATCTCATTAGTTCAAATTGTGTAAATAAATTTTGGCAAGTAGGCATTCTATATTTTTCAACCTCATAAATGCCTCTTGCTAGAGTTCTTTCGAACCACTATACACAATTAAATCAACCCAATCAAGTTTGGATTAATAGCTGCACTAATATCTAGCTATTAGCTATTAATTAGAAATGAGAGTATAGGAGTGGCTATGTCTATCCCAACTCCACAACATCACATCGCTATCCACCATTAAATTCCCTCCAACTACTCAATTCTACTCTTTCAAGCAAAAAACAGGTAAGAAAAGTAGACCCACATCTACAACTATGGATCTTCAATTATAAAATAGAGAGAACTTAACATATTTACACTAATTAAATAATATTGAGACAGATCTAGCAATACGCTATCTAATAAAGCATTCATCACCACACACCTCTAGTTAATGATTTAGCTACTGATGGTTAAGAAATTAAAAAGTATATTTAATAATAAACTCATTGATTTCAATAATAATAGCAGAAAAATCAAATTCAGCACTAAGTCTTCAATAATGGTGGTACTTTGCTATAGAGGAAGAAGAAGAAGAAAAAGAAAAACAATCTTTTACAATTTTCACAAATAGAATTCTACTTTTTTCTTCTGCAAAGAGAATGTTCTCAAAAATCTGAAATTTAAGATCTCCCTCGGCATAAAGTACTTCACTCTAGAATATTTCCAAAAGTAGTGTACCCAAAACTCTCTTTTTCAGTGTTGGACATATTTTCCCATGCTTAGGAATTCATGTACTTGCGAGAGTACCAGCAGTTCGCCAGTTACATTCCATGAACCACCGTCTTTAATTGAATGCTCCTTCAGTGAATTCCAGTGTCCTTCGACGGTTCCTTCGGTGACTCACCGGCCTCCAACCATGCTCCGCTGATTTCTTTCTCTTTGATCCAACACTTTCATATGTTAGTAAGAGATTTAACTAGCGGGTTGCCGATTTCTTTAGTTCCCCAAGGCAGTGGTCTTCTGCGTTTGGCCGACGATTCACCAGTTTTCACCTGATTCCCTCTTTTTTCTCCCTTTCTTTCTCTTTTTGACAAATTAGATATCTGCACATAAAAAGGCAAAAAAAAGCATAAAATCCATCTAAATGACTTGAAAACTAAGTTAAAGCTCATGCTTAAGACCCTAATTAGTTGGTAAATTACCAACTCATTAGACCCCCAAACTTGAACCATTGCTTGTCCTCAAGTAATGCAGTTATTATTAGATGAAGAGCATGCTACTCCACACAAGTTTGATCAATGACCACTTAACTCATGACAACCCAAAAATGCTCACCAACTCACCGAAAAAGAGAAGCCAATTTCCCCAAAAAACAAGAAAAATGGAAAATTTTCAAGAGGCCACCACCATTCAAAAACATGATTTACAAGAGCTTTCATTTTGCAAAACGAGGGCATAGCTTATCCATGAAGTATACATAGCATCTCAATTCATAATCAATGCACATTCAAAGCTTGCCTTAGAGCCTGCACTTCTCACGTCCTATGCACACATTTACCCTTAATGCAGTTGTGTCCTCAAAAGGGATAGTGATACTAACAGAAGAGAACGACCCCATTTTTTATCATGAAATCAATGCATTCACATAAGGGATCGTAAAAATAGAAGATTGCAATCACTCTCCCAAAAGAAATCTACATACACAAAACTCGACCAACAGGCTTGTCATTCGTGTAAATCGCCACTAATGTAGAGCAACTGCACTTAAAATCACTTAGGACTTATGGGTCATAATGTAGGCTAGGGCTAAGGGTAGGATAAATGTTTAGCTTTAGTGACTAATGCCTCCATAATTTCTTTAAAAACTTGCAACATCCCACATCTTGTTTAGATCACTCCCCTTCATTTTTTTTTGTTCATCATCTTCATCTTTTTGTTTAACACAAGGCACCATTATAACTTCTATGAATTTCACACTTAGCCTTCTCTATGCAAGATATAGCACCTATCAACAATTCTTCCTCTTTTGATGACTCAATGTCTCTCAACTCATTAGTTCACTCATCCCATCACAATTTTTGGTGCTACCTCAATTTTTAGGCTACTCATTTTTCCCCTTACTCTTGCAAACTCCCAAACTTAGGCTTTTACCTCATTTCACATTTATTTCCTTATGTATCTCTATTTGTTGGGCTTGAAGCCCCCATTTTTCATTGTTTCATTACTAAAAAATAGGAAGGATGGGTTCCAAAGAGAAGGATTAAAAAATAGTAATTAGGCTTGTAATGTGGTTTCCAAGAAAGGGTCTAAGACTCAAATATTGGCTATCAAAGATTAATGGTCAAGGAGGTCATTTTGGTTGAAGTAGCTTACAAAAGAGAGCCTAAGATCATGTTCTAAGTGTAGCTACATCTAGGATTTCGCCTTGAGTCACACTTGGGGAAATTTCTAGACAAGAAGTTGTGCATGAGATTCACAAAAGTTTTTATCACACAAGGAATCACACCTAAAGAGTCAACAAAAGTCATTATCCACACAAGATCTTGATTTAAGACATTAGAACATGAAAATTCATAAGTCAAACAAGGAATCTACAAGGTATGACAAGGAGTGCTACATTCTCATTTCAAATGCCCACTCATCCTTTCTCATTTTCATGCCCCATTTTAAAATTCCATTTCAAAAATTTTTCTGGAGGTACCTCTCAAAAAAAATCCACACAAGACTAAAAAATGACATGATATTTTCCCTTAACAAAGTTGCTTCACAATCTATCCTCGGGAAGTTCCAACTCGGTTTGACAAAAAAAAGAAAGAAAAAACATAATGCTCCTCGAGAAAGAACCGTGGTATGAAACAAACCCTTGGAGTTTCATTACTATTTTACTATTTACATAGGCGAACAAAAAGACTTGGGTCATAATGCAAACTTTACCAATTAAAAGCAAGGACCCAATTTTCACCATTAGCACTCTAACATTGAAAAACTCTTTTATTTCATTCCTTTGTGAGACATTTATACCCCCCACCCACCCACTTTAAATCGGACATTGCCCCCAATGGAAGAAAAATAAAAGACAGTAAGTTGAAGGAGGCTTCCTGATTAAATTAGTGATTGAAATGAGGGCCCCAAGAATACATGGCTGCATTGAAGTGCCAAGAAGCCGTTTCCTCAATAGTTGACCTCTATCGGTCAGGAGGGATTTCTAATGGTTTCCCAGGACTTGGCACCACCTATTTACCTAGTAGGGTGCAAAGCTCATGGTACAAAGTAGTCTCCACCCCGCCGGGTTTCCAAGATGGATCTACGTCGTACATAGAGAGCATTAGAGGCAGTGGTGGTCAGCTATGATATATCTCCTCATCCAACAGTATTTTTTATGCATTGTCATACCCCACCCACTAATCATCAGGTTGACTCTTGGGTACCTCGGGCCGCGAGGGCACTACCGTAGGCTCAAGAGAGATTGGGTTGCTGGCAGATGGAGGTCCAGTGAGTGTAGCCACCTCTTTCCTCAAAGTAACCACTTCATTTTCTAGGACCTCAACTGTAGTGCAGAGCCCTTTAAGCTTCTCTCTAGCAGGTTGCATGGCTTTCTTGATGGCTTGTTGGATCATGGAGGGGATAGCCTTAGCTAGCTTCATAAGCTGACTTTCATGCACTTGGACCATTTGTCCTAGTTTGAGAAAGTCAGGAGGTGTGGTAGTGAGAGCTGCAGCTGTTTGGAACTGTCCTACAGGTGTGTTAGAGGGCATAGAAGGTGGTGGCAGAGTCCTATTCTCTGTACCTTTTGCTCGCTTCAGCTGGGGCATCTTTGTCAGTTTTGGTAGCTAATGTAAGCACACCGTCAGCCCGCACAATTTTATCCACTGGCTGGAATACAGTTCATGAAGCCCGCACATACAACATACTCATGAGGCTAGGATATGGAAATGATGTAGCCTATTTGTTGGCCCTTCTTCTGAATTGATCTATGATAATCTCCCCAACATTGATGTGTATATGATCCATGATGCAGGAGATAAGAATGGCAACTTATTGGGACCTCCATTGTGTTTTGAGAAGGGATTAATCTAGCACAAACCAAGTCTAGCAACATACGACTTAAAATTTTAGGTCACGTCAATGAATCAAACCCCTGGAAATGCCCACTATAGTTGACCCATTGCAATTATGTTGGCTACCCATTGGAACTGATTTGATTTATCATCCACCTTCCTATGGAATGCTGAATGTGGTTGGATTGGCTCGACCTAATAGAGGGAATTGATTGCCTCTAGAGTTATGGGCACCTCTTGACCATGCACCAATACAAACGGTAGGCATGGTAATGTATCTACGCGGCCCTTGTGATTTAGGAGTTGTTGCCATGCTTTATATAATGCATAAATTTCCAACACCAACTCCGTGAAGTAGGGGTAAATAGGTATGGTGAATGGACCCCAATCGCTAATTCCAATCTTATAATAAATATCTGGGAAAACATTTTTGAAAGAGTCTACCTAAAACTGAGCTTCTACATGGATGGATCGCTTCTCTGTGAAAGAGACATAATACTCCTCCATTCTATCCAACCCAAAGCAATGAAATTGTATACACTGGGCCTCCTCAGAGAATTGGTTCTGTGTGTTTCTGGTGCTCATTGATGCTTGGCCTCACGTTGATGAATCAAACCCCTAGAGATGGCCCACTATGGTTGACCATTGCAATTATGTTGGCTACCCATTGGAACTGATTTTCTTTATCATCCACCTTCCTACAGAATGTTGAATGTGGTTGGATTGGCTCGGCCCAATAGAGGGAATTGATTGCCTCTGGAGTTATGGGCACCTCTTGACCACGCACCCATATAGAAGGTAGGTATGGTAATGTGTCTGTGCGGCCCTTGTGTTTTAGGAGTCATTGTCGTGCTTTATATGATGCATAAAATTCCCACACAAACTCCGTGAGGTAGGGGTCAACAGGTATGGTGAATGGACCCCAATGGCGCATTCCAATCTTATAATAAATATCTGGGAAAGCATTTTTGAAAGAATCTACCTCAAATTGAGCTTCTGCATGGATGGATCGCTTCTCCGTGAAAGAGACACAATACTCCTCCATTCTATCCAACCCAAAGCGATGAAATTATGTACACTAGGCCTCCTCAGAGAATTGGTTCTGTCTGTTTCTGGTGCTCATTGACGCTTGGCCTTTGTGAGGCTGTCTAGATCTGGACATGATGCTACAGACTAAGGCTAGAATTATGCACAATTTTAAAAGAGACGCACATCAAAGCAAAAGAAAAAATAAAATGAGAAGAAGAAGTGATTCAGGTGACACTGGCAAGCTGTCGGCAAACGACGGATACGGATTCGTGAAGCACCGATGAACCGACGGCATAAATCAGTGGTCCAGGGGAACACCATATCCACCGGCACCTCCATCGGTGAAACACCAATTCTGAACCGTGAAACACCGATGAATTGCGAATTCGTGACAGAAGTCAGAATTGTGTAATTAAACCCACAATTTAACCGGTGATTTACTAAGCACAACCGGCGATTTGCCAGTGGGCGACCCCTTTTGCAATTAAACCAACATGTTACCCATACTTTGATACACACAAATTTCTTCCAATCTAATAATGATAAGTTGCCTCTAAGAAATGTGTCAGTCGATCTATCATGGGGCAACTTAAGAGGGTGACCTACTCGGGGTTACTCAGACTTCACCCAATACCTCACCCAAAAAACATATGGCAACAACACATAGAAAAACAAAATAGAGCCAGACATTTCAAAGAAAAACATGAAAGAATCACATAAGAGAAAAATATCTTCAATAGTTCCCCTAACATTAGAGCATGAGTGAAAGAAACCTTACCAAATTGTGGAGTAGCAACAAATGGTGTGAACTTGCACTTCTTCCCACTAATGGTATTTTAGAATATGGGTGAGTGAAGGTGATGGGGGAATGAAAGTGGCCAGAGGTATTTAGGTGGGAAGAGAGAGGAAGTTGATTGGATAGGAGGGGGTAGTTATTAATGGAGACTAGGTGAGAAAATGGGCTTTTGGGAAGATGAATAAATGGTGGGAAAGAGGGTTATTGAAGATTAATGGGTTGAAGGTTGTTCTAACTTCTGGTAAGAAAAATAATCCAGATCGGGGCATACCGGCGATCGCCAATGTGAACCGTCGATTTGCCGATGTGGTCGCTGATGACATTACCTGCGCGAGTTTCTAGATTTAGGATCGATGAATGACCGGCACATTTTGGAGTGATACCGACAATTTTTCCAGGTGAGAATCCGAAGTTAAGGCTACTCCCAGGTACATTGGTTGAGATCAGCAACTTACCGGTGGTTCGTGCTTTGCAGCGGCGCTTCGCCGGATGAGTTGCTAATTGAAATTGAATCCCCAGGTGCACTGGATCGAGTCAGCAACCCATCAGTGGTTTGTGAAGTGACTTCGGCGTTTGTCGGCGAGTTGCTAATTGCCTCCCTGTGTATCCTACATTCGGGTACATTGCCAGTGAGAGGAAGGCGTTTTCCGCTTGCATATCGACGTTTCGCCGGTTAAGCACCGACCAATCCTATCTTTGTGCTTTTGGAAGTTCACTACCCTAAAAAAATCAAAAACAACAATGCATTAAAATGTTCAATAAGAGTAAGAAATTCTTGGGTTGCCTCCCAAGAAGCGCCTTAGTTAACGTCGTGGCACGACGAAGGTGTCTTATGACTTATGGTTCATCTAGGTATAAGACCTCTGTTCGGACAACTTGCTCCAACACTCCCAGATCTCTTTTTAATCATTGAACATTCACTTTGAACTTATCCCCATTTTCTCCTTGGAGTTCTATGGCACCGTTTTCATAAATTTGAGATACCTTGAATGGCCCTGACCATTTGGATTTTAGCTTCCCGGGAAATAGTCATAGCCGTGAATTGAACAGCAACACCCAGTTCCCTAGAGCAAAACTATGCTGCAAAATTGGTCATGATAATGTTTCATTCGGGCTATGTAAATAGCTGCATTCTCATATGCCCTCATTCTGAATACATCCAACTCATGCAGATTTTGAACTCGCCCTTAGACAGCTCTCCCCCATTCAAGATTAAAGCTTTTCAATGCCCACAAGGCTTTCTGTTCTAATTCAATAGGGAGGTGGCATATTTTCCAAACATAAGTTGATATGGGTACATCCCTATCGATATTTTAAATGCAGTCCAATATGCCTAAAAGGCATCTTCTAACTTCCGAGCCTGATCTGCTCTGTTTACATTGACTATTTTAGTCAAGATAGACTTTATTTCCCGATTTGAAACTTCTACTTGGCAGTTGGTATGTGGGTGATAAGGCATGTCCACTTTGTGTTTCACACCATATTTGGCTAACAAGGTGTTGAATAATCGGTTGCAAAAATGTGATCCCTCATCACTAATGATAGCTCTAGGAGAGCCAAATCGAGAGAAAACGTGTTTCTTCTAGAAGGATGTTACGCTCCTCCCTTCATTATTGGGTAATGCTATAGCTTCTACCCGTTTGGAGACATAATCAACTGCCACCAAGATGTACATGTTTGCATAAGAGCTCACAAAAGGGCCCATGAAGTCGATTCCCCATACATCGAACAACTCAACCTCCAAGATTGGTGTTAGTGGAAGTTCATGCCTCCTTGAAATACTCCTTGTTCTTTGACACCGATCACATTGCTTCACAAAGTCATGGGCATCCTGATGTAGTGTAGGCTAATAAAACCCACACTATAGCACCTTTTCTACTTTCCACACACTCCCTTAATAGCCTCCAATAATTGAAGAATGACAAGCCTCTAGAGTTGGGACCATCTCCACTTATGGAACACACCATCGTATTAAACCATTTGCGCAACTCCGAAAGAGCTAAGGTTCATCCCAATAAAATTTCCAGACATCATGCATGAATTTCTTCTTTTGTTGAAAGTTCAAACCTTTAGGTATGATGTTGCTGGCCAATAATTAGCAAAATCGGCAAACCACAGTCTGAAATCATGGGTTGCGGCTAGAATATGTTCATCCAGGAAGACATCATTTATCTCCTCATGTGCTCCTGGCTGACCACTTGTTCTAGGCGTGATAGATGGCTGGACACTTGATTCTCACATCCTTTACGATCCTTCACCTCAAAGTTTAATTCCTGCAATAACATAACCTACCTAATAAGTCTAGGTTTAGCATCTTTCTTGGCTATCAAATATCTAAGCGCCGCATGGTCCATGTAAACCACCACTTTTGTTCCCAACAAGTATGCCCAAAACTTTTCAAACGCAAACACAACCGTGAGTAACTCCTGCTCTGTCACTGTATAGTTCATTTGTGCGTCATTTAGAGCTTTGCTAGCATTGTAGATGGGACGAAATATCTTATCTTTTTGCTAACCAAGGACTTCTCCTAATATTGCCCCACTGGCATCGCACATGAGCTCAAATGGTTTTGACCAATCAGGTGCTATCATGATTGGACAGGAAATCAACCATTCTTTCAACTCCACAAAGGCCTTCATTCACCCCTCATCAAAATTGAACTTTGCTTCTTTCTTCGGCAACTGAAATAGAGGATGTGCTATTTTAGAGAAATCTTTAACAAAACGGCGGTAAATTCCCGCATGTCCGAGGAAACTCCTAACACCCTTCACTGTGCACGATGGAGGTAACTGAGCAATAGTGTTGATTTTGGCTTGGTCCACCTCAACCCCTTTTTCAGAAATATTGTGTCCCAAAACAATCCCCTCTTTCACCATAAAATGACATTTTTCCCACTTAAGGACCAAATTTGTTTCCTTACATCTCTTTAATATCTCTTTTAGGTGTGCCAAACAATCATCAAAAGAGTCCCCCACAACTAAAAAGTCATCCATGAACACTTCCATAGTATCCTTCACCATATATGAAAAAATGGACATCATACATCATTGGAAAGTGGCAGGGGCATTGCAAAGTCAAAAAGGAATTCTCTTGACTGTGAAAGTTCCATAGGGAGATGTAAAAGTGGTTTTTTTTCTTGATCCTAGGGTATGATCAAAATTTGATTGTACCCCAAGTATCCATCCAAGAAACAATAATATTTTTTTTGGGCCAACCGATCTAGCATTTGGTCAATGAAGGGCACTGGGAAGTGATATTTCTTTGTCCAAGAGTTTAACATATGGTAGTCCATGCAAACTCTCCATCCAGTAACTAGGCGAGTGACTTTTAATTCATTCTTTTCATTTGGGACAACCGTAATGCCTCCTTTATTTGGCATACACTGTACAAGGCTTAACCAACTGCTGTTCGCGATAGGATACACCACTCCTACATCTATCCATTTTAATCTCCTTTTTGACCAACTCTTGTATAGGTGGGTTCAAATGCCTTTGATGCTTGATTGATGGGCTAGAATTTTCTTGAAGATTAATCTTGTGAGTGCAAATCCCCGAAGGAATACCGATGATATCAGCTATCAACCACCCTATAGCTTGAATATGCCTTTTCAATTCCACGATGAGTTTTTCTACTTGGAGAGAAGTGAGCTTTTCTGAAATAATGATCGGGAGCATCTCATTTCCCCCCAGATATGCATATCGCAAATGAGTAGGTAATGGTTTGAGCTCTAACTTTGGGGGTGCAACAATGGATGGCTGTGATGGTGGGTTGTGTGATTCTTTAGGTCGAGATCGAGCTTCCTTGGTTGGAAGGCATAATTTCTTATCCCTTTTCTCACTTGACAAACCTCCTCTAGTTCTTCACTTTTCAGAAAAAAATCAGCAATCGTTTCTTCCATGACCTCTTCTTCAATTTCCCATTCAAATATATCATCATCCATGATGGATTGAGGTGGTGAAGCATTTGTTTCTTTTGTTTGACCTACCACTTGAGATGCTAACACATTCATCCTATCCTCTAACGGTTTTATTGCTACGTCATGACTTTTCACAGTTGTAGTAAGGTCCAACAATTCACTCAATAATTCCTGAAGTCCTGAATCATTGTAGTGAATTTTTCAAGCACCACTTCAAGAGTGCTTTCGATGCAGGATAAGAGTGACTCATCTCTTCCTTGGCTACTCATCTCAGCTAAACAGACATCGTTCTGACCTTGATTTCCATGATAAGTGTACTCATAGCCTAGGTTGGCTTGATTGTACCTTATATGAAAACCCTTCATATAGTTCCACAATAACTCTATCTATTTCATTATGACCAGCAACACTATATCTTTCCTCTCATCTCTATGCCACATCTTGTATACTAGTTTGAGAGTTTCCACATAAGGTGCCCCCTCGGGGTCTCACAACAACCTTGCAAAGAGGCTCATGAGCAAATCGGTAATTACTTAGTAGAAACCAAATGAAATGCCCACTGTTGAATTAAAAACCAACCAACAAGTGTGTAAAACCAATTCAATTTGACAATCAACACAAGAATATCAAGCGCTAGTCCCCAGCAATGTCCCCATTTTTGATAACGTCCAAAATACACTCTTCGTTACTTATGTGTTGTGAGTTTTACAGCACTTTCGATGCTCAAAACTAAGAAAATAGCATGGACTTAGGTATGTTTATTTAGATATAAGACACTTTTTCTTTGGTTACAGGAAAAATAGGTATTGGAGCAAGAATGTGCAAAAGTTAGCCTGAAAGTGCATAAAATAGGCTTAAGTCATAAGTATTAGTACGAGCCGTACGTTAATGCTATGAGTCGTGCTGCAGATTGTGCAAAGCTTCAGATGGCTAAGTATGAAGAGTGCATCCTACGACTCTCAGTATGAGTCGTGCAATGCTTGTGCGAGTCATAGTATTGTGTCGTGGAAAGATTAAGAAGATTTGCACAAGAGGCTGACTACTGACACGGATAGAGAGTACAAGTTGTGATGTCTAGGTATGAGTCGTACCATCGCACTCACGAAGAACTTTAGAAAAATTGAGAATTCTCAAAGTCAGACCAGGGAAGCACAATATGACTCATAGGAAGTATGTACGAGTCGTACCAAGGACCAACACTTAGTCAAATTTCATCCAGTCAATGACATATAGGAAGCAGGTATGACACATACAAACCTGCTAGAGGTGATAGGATTGGTTGTGACACAGGCGACATCAGTTATGGAAATTCACCCTGTTAGCCTAGGAAAAGGACTTTTATGTCTGTATAAATACATTTTATATTTCATTTTCATTAGACAATAGTAGAGAACGTGTGAATTGAGTTAGAGAACATTGAGACAAGATAGAATTGAGTTTATTGGCTTTTGATCAAACTTTTCTTGATTTTCTCTTGATCTTCATACTTTGTGCTTGAGGATTTTGTTGATATATTTAAAGAAGTTTTTTCCCTCTCCATATTTGTAGGTGTTGATTTATGTATTTAATTATGAATGCAAATCATGATCTTGCATCTATGTGAGGCTAAAACCTCCATAGCTAGGGTTATGGGAACCATGGCGAATTAACAAGCTAGGGTTGCATAAAAGTGATTCAAAACCAATGCAAAACACTTGGATTGTATTCACTTCATGTTTAAACATTTCTTAATGGTGTACAACGTTAGGACTTGCCCAAATTCTTTACTTTCTTGAGCCGAGAGGTAGAGATTAGGAAAAGAGAATTACAACAAAGCCTTGATCTTGATGATCATTGTATTAACTTGAGCTGTGGTTGTAGGATAGTTAAATTTGGGACATATTAATAATGGTTAGTTTTCAATCACTCATGACCTGACCCGGTGATTGAATATAACCATCCAATAGGGATGAACCAGTCGTTTTGATGAATCTTAGTTATCAGTTCTATAAATAAGCATTGGTGATGATCAGTATGTATGCCCGAAGCAGTTATGAACCCATGGGGAACACAAACCCTAGTTATCTTTCATTCTTGATTTCAACCAAAATTTTAACAGTTGTTTTAATTATTTTTTTCTTTAGAACCCCCAATTTGTAGTAACTACTCAACAAGTTCACTTATTGGCTTTAGTCTAGCTCTTCCATATTCCGTGCGGCTTCGAGCCCAACCTCTAGTTGGGTTCTTTATTGGAAACGTCTGCTTCATACTTCGGTAGGAGGTATTTTTTGAGCATTATCAATTATAAAAGAGTGTAAAAGGTAATTGTATAAAAAAAATATCCCAACAGATATCAGGGTCAAAGCCCACAGGTACTAACAAATGATATGCACAAGTGTTGTTTGGAAAATTGAAATTTGTTCATGCCACTCAAAAATAACAAAGAAATGAACATTTTGGGGGAGACTTGATGTTAACAATATGGTATAGATTCTAACCCGACTAATTAAAATAGAAAAATAATCAAAGTTGTCAAAAATAATGAGAAGGACTTAGTTCGCACCACTCAAAAATAACAAAGAAATAAACATTTTGGGGGAGACTGATGTTAACAATATGGTATAGATTATAACTCGGCTAATTAAAATAGTAAAATAATCAAAGTTGTCGAAAATAATGAGAAGGACTAGAGGTGTGGTGTAGATGATTTGCTAATTAAACAAGGCTATTCTAGATCATCTCATTAGTTCAAATTGTGTAAATAACTTTGGGTAGGTGGGCATTCTATATTTTTCAACCTCATAAATGCCTCTTGCTAGAGTTCTTTCGAACCACTAGACTTAATTAAATCAACCTAATCAAGTTTGGATTAATAGCCGTAATGTCTAGAAAGCTCAAAATCAATATCCGGGACTTAATTCAGAAAATCTGGAAAACTATAGAAAAGTTGCAGGACGATCAACTTGTTGGTTTGTTAAGGGACCCAACGACTCGTCAGGTCAGCCATGAGAAGGATGCTAAGAATATGTTTCAGTGTTCCTAACGGATGACCCCATGAGTTGTTGCCAAGCCACACGACTTGTTATGTCGCCCGTTGCCAAGACGAAGATTTAGAATTTGAGAAGTAGACAGTGTACTTGATGTAAGGTAAGCACGAGTCGTCATCAGCAGTAACTACTCGTCAGGTCCTTCGTTTCCAGCCCTTCCTTGCCTTCTTACCAGTGTACCTAACGGATGACACGACGAGTCGTTCCCAGTCATGAAGACTCGTCATGTGCCATTCAGGGGTCAGTAAAGATTTTCCAGTGTACTTGACGAGAGGATCCAACGGCTCGTTGGTCCCGATAACAAGTCGTTAGGTCACCCGTTAGGGATACCTGACAGTTTTTCCCTACAAATTTTTGAGGGCTATTTAGTAATTTTCTATTCTCCCAAGAATTGAACCACATCGTTTAAGCACTAGTTTCAGAAGTTTTAGTGGGGAAAAGCAGTTTCTCCCCTCATTCAAATGCTAATCCTCAGAAGAACATCGTAGAATTCTCTCTCAGGTTATTTAAGAGCAAAGGCTAGGGCTGAACTTTCCTCTTTGATTTTCAGGAAAATTCTCCAGGTTTTTTTCACCAGGTATGTGGGGTTTTAGCAAGGGGATTGTTCTTCCCTTATGCCCCGAAGATCCTCCTCTAATTCCTCTATCTGTTTTAAGCACTAAGTCTTTCGAATAGGAAGAGTATTCATGTTTATTTTCGTTGATTTCATGTAGAACGATATCCATGTACATTATTGATATGATTCCCATAAATTCCTTATCATATTGTCAGTGTTCATGCGAAAAAAAAGTGAGTTTAAGCCCTAATTTTTTGAGTAATGATTTTACTTTCTAAATTCCCTCTAGTGAATGAAGAATGCTTTGGGATGAATTCCTAGAATTTATTGCTAAACATATATGCTGGGTAAACACATATATAGAATTTTTGGCTCTATTGAATGAAATTCCCAAATTATTGAAATTTCCTTACGGTATGAATTTGTCCATGTTGTCGGCATAAATGAGCTCTCTATTAGCTGCTTAGAAATTTAGTTAGTTAGAACACAGAACTCTATCAGTTTAGTCTCAATCAGAATCATATTAGTCTAGCTTCAATCGGATTTTAGCAACCTTAGTGTTGTCTAGAAAATGTCAGCTGATCAGTTTGACTCCAGTTTATTTTCGAGGTGTCAGTGGTGCCTCATAGTTTTCAAACTCAAACTCAGATTTCAGTTATTTGGTCCATTTGGCGGTCATGACATTCAGTTATAGATCTGACCAGCACTAGGACACCAGTTCAATTATTAGTTGTTCTATAGACGGTTACGACACTTCTAGATAGACAGCTCTGACCGGCCTTAGAACCCAGTTCCATATTCTTGTCTGATAAGGCTCTCAGGGTACATGCAGCTATCCGTCCCTAACTTGTCTTGGGCCCCAGTTTCGAGCTATCAGACTAGTAGTTCAGTTTAGGTTTTCCAGTGGGAGTAGAACTTAGCACCGAGCGGGCTAGGGTTCCAGCACACCCAGGTTCCCAGAACTACGTTGGCAGCATAGGTTTCAGTATTACTTGGCCTGATTGGCCGCAGATATATTTTTGTGATCACTCAGTTCATGCCTTTATACCCTGGAAATGTATATTGGGTCCTACAGGTAGGGTGTATATATCGGACTCCACGTCTAGCTCACGTGGTTAAATGTCGGTTAAAGACTCTCCCACTAGCCAGTCCAGTCCAGTAACAGATTAAGCAACTCAGTTCAGTACAGTATCCTAGAATCAGTGTTTCAGACTTAGGGCATGTCCATGGCCATCAGACAAGGTCTTCTTGACCATTTCAGATTATATCAGTAGTTCAGTTCAGTTTACTTGTTGGTCATGGCGTGTCATTGTAGTTCAGACTTTATTTTCAGTATGTCTCTCCCACTTACTCAGTACATTCAAAGCACTGACGCATGCTTTTCATGCTGTATCATTTCATGATATAGCTGATGGTTCTCAGGTCCAGTATAGATAGTAACTTCAGCTTCAGAGCATTCCACGTCAGCAGATCAGAGTGTGAGTCCTCATCATTCAAGGGCCTTGTTTATTTATTTCATTTAGTTATTGTATTTTAGACTTAGAGTTAGCTGGGGACCTGTCCCATAAACTCCTCAGTAGTTGGCTTTCAAACCAGACTCATCTCTCAGAATTGTATTGTAGATTTAGTATTTCTTTCTCTACATTCAGTCTTTATATTTTCTTAATATTTAAAAACTTTCGCTGTGCATGTTTACTCAAAATGCTAGTTTATGATAGACTAGGGGTTGACTTGGGGTTACTCATGGCTTCAAGTACCGTATTATGTCTAGGGTGTAGGCTCGGGGCGTGAAAAACTTGGTATCAGAGCACTAGGTTTAGAGTATCCTCGACAAGTCTGAAAGCCACATCGAGTAGAGTCCTTTTCATGGGTGTGAAGTGCGCCACACTTATGACGAGGAGGCTACGAGATGTTACTAGGAAAATTCCCCTTTTGTTCATGTTCTTTATCGTGCGTTAAAGTCCAATTCCATAGGCGTGTTTCTAAATCATGTCCTTTTGCTTTCAGTGAACACTGCCTCCTTAACGTGGAAATGGACAAAGAGCCAGAAACGCCAACAGAACTGCTCCACCAGCTTCAGCAGTTCCTCAGGACGAATCCTTATCCATCGGCGAATTCAGGGCGGCCATTAAGTTTCTAGATCAAACAATCACCAATCAAGTGAACCAGCAGGTAGTTTCAGTAGCCACAAGTGGGTCTGCAGCTGTTGTCCGTGTGCGAGATTTCACCCAGATAAACCCTCTAGACTTTCACGGAACAAAGGTGGGAGAGGACCCACAAGGCTTTGTAGATGAGGTCAGGAAGATTACGAGGATCATGGGTGTAAGCTCCTCCAAGAGTGCTGACCTGGATGCCTACCAGCTAAAAGGGGTAGCTCAGGTTTGGTACGAGCAGTGGAAGGAGGGGAGGTCAGCAAAAGTAGGACCGGTTGAGTGGGAGGAGTTTCATACAGCTTTTCTGGATAGGTTCTTTCCTCGGGAATTGAGGGAGGCTAAGACGGTCAAGTTTATGAACCTACGACAGGGCAACCGAATAGTGGAGGAGTATGCTCTGGAGTTTACTAGACTATCAAAGTACGCTCCAGATATGGTGGCCGAGTTGAGGGCCCACATTTTGAAGTTCGTAAATGGAGTGTCTAACCTGTTCCTCAAAGAGTGCAGGACGACAATACGAATCAAGGACATGGATCTTTCTACCTTGACTGTGTATGCCCAGTAGATTAAGGCAGAGAAGCTAAAAGATATGGAACATAAGAACAAAAAGGCAAGAACGGGCCAGTCAGATTTCGGCCACCAGAGATCTGGCGGTAGTAGCCGCCCACAGCAGCAGCAGCAACAGCAGAGGGCCCCAGCACCTAGTTCAGCCAGCGCACTAACCTTTCGGTCCTGCCAAGATCGGAGGGGTGGGTCTTCTGGCACTCAGTCTCAGCCCCCCAGTATAGGAAACAAGTATCCAGCTTGTCCCAAGTGTGGTAGAAATCACCCAGGAGATTTCCTTCAGGGATGAGAGGGCTGTTTCGGGTGTGGACAACTTGGACACATGCTTAGGGAGTGCCCATCAGAAGGGCGAGGAAGATCACAATCCAGTAAATCATCAACTCCAGCAGGTCGACCAGCTCAGCAGGCTAAACCGTCAGGTACAGATGGCAGTCAATGCCAGAATCATTTTTATGCTCTCTCTCTTCTCGTCAGGATCAGGAAAGTTCACCTGATGTAGTTACTGGTATGTTGCATCTCTTTCATCTAGACGTGTATGCCCTCCTAGATCCAGGAGCTACTCTTTCGTTTGTAACTCCTTATGTAGCAGTTCAGTTTGACATCAGTCCAGAGGTCCTATCAGAACCCTTCTCAGTTTCCACCCCAGTTGGCGAGTAAGTTAGAGCCAGTCGGGTGTATAGAAACTGCCCAGTCTTTGTCTTGAATAAAATCATTCCAGCTAATCTTGTAAAGCTAGACATGGTCGACTTCAACCTTATTCTAGGCATGGATTGGTTACACTCCTGCTATGCCTCAGTTGACTGCAGGACTAGAGTTGTCAAGTTTTAGTTTCCAGATGAGCCCGTGTTAGAATGGTCGGACAACAGTTCAACGCCTAAGGGTAGGTTTATTTCCTACCTTAAGGCCCATAAACTCATTTCCAAAGGGTGTCTATATCATCAGGTTTTGGTCAAGGATTCCAACACTGAGACCCCAACCATTCAGTCAGTTCCATTTGTCAGCGAATTCCCAGATATATTTCCTTAAGATCTTCCATGAGTTTCCCCTAACGAGAAATAGAATTCGGGATATATCTCCTTCCAGATACTCAGACCATCTCCATCCCTCCTTACAGAATGACTCTAGTTGAGATTAAGAAGTTGAAGATGCAGCTAAAAGATCTTCTTGATAAGGGTTTCATCAGACCCAGCATCTCTCCCTGCTATTCGTGCGTAAGAAAGACGGTACCCCCAGAATGTGCATATATTACCGTCAGCTGAACAAATTCACAGTCAAGAAAAAATATCCCTTACTTAGAATTGGTGACCTATTCGATCAGCTTCAGGGAGCCAGTTGTTCCTCCAAGATCGATCTCAGTTTAGGATACCATCAGTTAACGGCTAGAGAAAGTGACATACCAAAAACAACATCAAGAACTCGGTATGGTCACTATGAGTTTGTGGTGATGTCCTTTGGGTTGACTAACGCCCCAACAGCCTTCATGGACCTAATGAACAGGGTTTTCAAGCCGTACCTAGATATGTTTGTCATTGTATTTATCGATGACATTCTGGTGTACTCTAAAAATGAGGAAGAGCATGCCAATCACCTAAAGTTAGCATTACAGACTCTCAGAGATCACCAATTATTTGCCAAGTTCATTAAGTGTGAATTCTAGTTGAAGTCTGTGGCCTTCTTGGGTCATGTGGTCTCAGGTGAAGGAATACAAGTAGATCCTCAAAAGATAGCAGTAGTGAAGGATTGGCCCAGACCTACCTCTCCTACTGAAATTAGGAGTTTTCTGGGCTTCGCAGGTTATTACCGATGGTTTGTGGAAGGTTTCTCCTCCATAGCATCTCCTCTGACCAAGCTAACCCAGAACATGGTAAAATTCCAATGGTCGGATGAGTGTGGGAAGATTTTCAGGAGTTAAAGACTCGACTCACTACTGCTCCTGTTTTGACCCTTCCAGAAGGGACAAATGGGTTGGTTGTATATTGTGACGCCTCCAGAGTTGGAATTGGTTGGGTTTTGATGTAGAGGGGCAAAGTGATAGCCTATGCCTCCAGACAACTCAAATTTCACAAGAAGAATTATCCAACTCATGACTTGGAGTTGGTAGCGGTGGTGTTTGCATTAAAAATATGGTGACACTGCTTGTACGGAGCTCACGTGGACGTGTTCACAGATCACAAAAGTCTTCAGTACATGTTTAGCCAGAAGGACCTAAACCTCCGACAGAGAAGGTGGTTATAGCTCTTGAAAAATTATGACATGAGTGTATTGTATCACCCAGGCAAGGCCGATGTGGTGGTTGATGCCCTAAGCAGGCGATCTATTGGAAGTGTAGCTCACTTTGAGGGAGGAAAAAGGGAGTTAGCAAAGGATGTTCAAAGACTAGCTTGGTTAGAGGTGCAACTAGTAAACTCAGCCGAAGGTGGAGCAGTAGTATAAAGCAGGTCAGATTCATCTTTGGTAGTTGAATTCAAGTCTAGACAAGATGAAGATCCAGTTCTACTTAAACTTAAGGAGACGGTTGATCTTGGGCAAATTTATATGCCCAAATGATACTCAAATGTGTCATTTTGCCTTGTTTATCTATCAATGTTTGTACATTCTCATGTGAATTGTAATAAAATGTGAATTTATACTAACCAACATGATTAGCGTTGTTTTGCAGGAAAAATATAAAGTTATGGAGCTAAGATGAAGGTTGGGAGAGATAGGGATTGGACTCGAAAGCTAGCAAGGCAAAAAGTACAACGAAAGCACGAAGTAAAGGGGCTTCGCGATGGAGCCGTGTCACGCTGCCATCGCGGATGCATTCTGCCTGGATGCTGAAATTATGCCAAATTCCAGTGAAGGTGCGCGTTGGGGCCGTGGCACATTGGCCTAGCCCCGCGTTGCACGCCGTGCCATGTTGGGCCTTAATACATGGATGACCGAATTCCAATGAGGGTCCGCGTTGGTGGTGTGTCATGGAGGCAGTGCTCCGCGATGCACTCCGTGATACATTGCTTGTTATTCCGGAAAAAATTCCCACTAGTATAAATAGAACACTTAGGTTCATTTTTAATAATTCTGACTGGGTGGAGCAAGAACGTGGGTTACAGGCAGTTGAGGGGACGAAAATCTCAGGGTTTTTCTCTATCTCCTTCTTCTTTATTTCAATTGCTTGTATGATAAACATTAATTTAATGATGTTTAATCCACAAATGAGTGGCTAAATTCCCTTCTTCCTGAGGTTAAGAACATTTGTATTGAAATGTAATTATTGATAAATTAGTTTTTCATATTTTCTTCCATGGTTGTTCTATTGATTCTTGTTCTTACTGCATTAATGTGTGGCCAACGTTAATGTATATCTAAAAAGTCCGGTTTCACTCGAGAGAGCAAGAAATTGGAAAGTTGTGAATTGATAGGATATGATCTTTTCTTAGTTTGGGAAAATTGAGAATTGATTTACCTTCAGGATAGAGATATACCTGAAAGTCGTATTAGTCAATTAAGGAATCGGTTTTGTATGGCTAGAACATGAATTTCGTTTTATCACAGAAATGTAGGTGGAAGGTTCATGATTCTTAAGTTGGGTTAAATATGAGAGTTTTAATCCATAGGCAATAATTCTTGACTAGTAACCGGAGGAAAGATTAATCAAATTGTATCGATAATTTATTTCTCTACATGTTCATTTTAGCCTCAGCATGCTCATACTTATAGTTCAGACTCAAACTGTATATTCGTTTTCGACTTAGTATAAAATTAGGAAACAAAATATCAAAATCTTCTTCACACTGTTGTCTGCAGTTAGAGTTAAAGTTTATTGACACTTGATTAGATTGATACCTTAGTCCAGTCCCTGTGTGATCGATACTTGGCTTACTTGAGCCACTTTACTACTTGTTCGACCACGTGCACTTGCATGTAGTTATACCCAACAGACCGAACAAGTTTTTGGCGCCGTTGTCGGGGACTGGTAATTGGTAAATTTTTCTTAAGTGTTAGTTTACTATATCTTCTTAGTGTTGACAACTTGGTCTTAGCCTGTATTTTGCAGATACTAATTTCTATTGAAAACTGGCAAGAGACAAGGAGTTGGTGGACTCATCTTTAGAGCCAGAAAGACAATTCCATCGTCAAAGGAGAGAAGCTCTAGAGAAAAAACTGCAGTTGTTCAGACAAACAATCCTGGAGCAACAACAGAATCCACCAGTTGTAAGGGCAATGTTAGTGCCCGAGGAGATGGCAGCTAGGCCGGTTCGCGAGGTGGCAATCCCACATGCTAACAATATCACATCTAGCATCCGCAAACCTGAGCCAGGAGGGAGGTTCGAGCTTAAACAAAACATGGTGCAATTATTGCACACCAGGGGGCAATGCACAGGTCTCCCTCATGAGGATCCACAGCAACATCTCCAAAATTTTTTGGAGATAAGTGACACTTACATCCCCGCTGGAGTGTCATCAGATTATGTCAGGCTTACATTGTTCCCATTTTCACTTTTGGGAGAAGCTAAGAGGTGGTTGAACGTTGAGCCACCTAATTCCATCACCACGTGGGATGATCTTGCAAAGAAATTCTTGATACGGTTCTTTCCATCCGGTAAAATAACAAGACTTAGAAGTCAAATTCTAAGTTTTAAACAAAGAGAGGGAGAGAATATGTATCAAGCCTGGGAGAGATTCAAATCTATGTTGCGGGATTGTCCTCATCATCACCAACCCAATGATGTGCTGGTGCATACTTTCATAGCGGGTTTGAAACCTCACACAAAAATCTCGCTAGACTCAGCAGCTGGGGGACAAGCATTAGAGAAGACTTATGAAGAGCTGTATACCTTGTTGAATCGTATTTCGCAGGGAAATCCGGAGTGGAATGTTGATTCGTCAAGAGGAGGAACAAGGAAAGCAGCAGGAGTCCTAGAAGTGGATGGTTTTACAGCTATTGCTGCACAGATAGTTGCATTACAAAATCAACTCAACACCCACTTCAGTAACATGAGCATGAACCAGACTCAAGTCCCAGTGAATGTAGTGCAGCAGATTTGGTGTGAAGTGTGCGGGAGTAGTGAACACTCAGCTGAGTGTTGTGGAGCAAATCCTGATTCGGTGAACTTTGTTGGTAATGTACATAGAAACAGCCACCTACAGTATGGAAACAGCTACAATTCCAACTGGAGGAATCACCCGAATTTCTCTTGGGGTAGTAATAACCATCAAGGGCAAAGTTCAAGTCAGGGGGCGCAGAGAAATCAAGGAGGGCAGCAGAAATATCAGTCACAATATAGAAGCAATAATGCACCTCCTCCACCACCATCACCCAGAATCGAGGAAATGTTCAAGACAATGATAGCTAACCAAGCTCAACTGCAGGCTGACTACGTGGAATTGGCAGCCGAGGTAAAGAACAATCAGTTATCTACAAAGGTGCTGGAGTACCAGTTTGGGAAATTTGCCGGAGCTCAAAACACCAGGCCGAGAGGAGGACTTCCTAGTGACACAGATCCCAACCCCAAGCAAGTGAATGCAGTGACCACAAGAAGTGGTTTACAGCTTAAAGAGGTGGAACCAGAAAAACCACCTCAACAGTCGGGAGCAGCAGAAACTGAGAAGGAGCAAAGTGATGAGAGGGGGAAGAAAAAGGATGCTGAACCAGAAAGACCACCACCCCCGTTCCCTCAAATATTAAAGAAACACAAGGAGGAGGCGTGTTTCAAAAAGTTCATGGAGGTTCTTAAACAGGTACACATTAAATTACCTCTTGTTGATGTTTTGCAGGGAGTGCCAAAGTACGCAAAGTATATTAAGGACATCGTGGCGAACAAAAGCAGGTTGACTGAGTACGCTACGGTGGCTCTTACGGAGGAGTGCACTTCCCAAATACAAAACAAGTTGCCCACAAAGCTCAAGGACCCTGGGAGCTTTACAATAAAATTACAATTGGGCAGAGTATCCGAGCTCGTGGATTATGTTATTTGGGAGCGAGCATTAACTTGATGCCGACATCGGTATTCAAGAAGTTGGGGCTAGGGAGTCCTAGACCAACAACAGTGATCTTGCAACTAGCAGATCATTCCTTGGCAAGACCTGATGGCATTATGGAGGACGTGTTGGTGCAAGTGGGCTCCCTTATCTTCCCGGTAGACTTTGTTGCGCTGGACTTCAAGCCAGACGTGGAAGTCCCATTTATTTTTGGACGTCCTTTCTTGGCGACCGGGAAAGCGCTGATTGATGTAGCTGCAGGGAAACTAACCATGCGAGTACACGACAAGGTGGAGGTGTTTGATGTGTACAAGGACACCAAGCTCCCAGCTGTGTACGAGGAACTCTCGGTGATCAACGTGATTGATCGAGCTGATGTTGTCCAGAGCGTTGAGTCACGGGAGTTATTGGGGAAACCACTAGAGAGGTGTAAGCTTGACAGGGCTGAGGACGTGTTCGGAAGAAAACGTCCGTCACCCTAGGGGCTGAATGAGCGTAAATGACGTCGAGCCGCGATGGTAAACCAGGCGCGGCACGGGAGGCAACCCTTGAATTTGTTGTATTGTATTTGTAAATTAGTTAAGAAAAAGAAAAAAAAAGAGAAAAAGAAAAAGAAAAAATATATATATGTAAAAATGTAAATATATATAAGAAAAATATATTGTGTTATGTTTTCAAACCTTGGGATTCTAACCGGTTTCTTGTTGTAAGATAAATTTCAGGTTGATCGGAGGGCAAAATGTAAAGAATCTCAAAGGAGAAAATCGAGGTAAGAAAAAAATAATAAAAATAAAAAGTGGCAAAACAGTGAGCCCACGCGATGGCTCCGTGTCACAGAGGAGGGCCTCCGCGTTACCCTCTGTGACACGTTGAAGACAATTCTAGAATTTTTACCAATTCCAGAACACCTGCATGATGGCTCCGTGCCACGGAGGGGGTGCTCCGCGTTACCCTTCGTGACACTTTGAGGTGTTATTCGTGTCGGGTCACACTGGGTCGCCGGGTGACCTGCACGAAATCTCCACTTTTTAACCACGAATTCCCCTCATTTTTCCTCATTTTTCATCCTCTCCGCGACAAACATCCCAAAAACCCCTTCTCCCTCAAGGTGACACAGACCTAGGCACACATTTTCGTCATGTTTTCTTCATTTCATCGAATTCAAGGTATGTTTGTTAACTTCATCTCATTTCTTGTCTTATTTTTCCGATTTTGAGCATAGGAAGTGAGGAAAACTTGCCCTAAGTGTAAATTGAGCATGAACTCATGTAAATTATTGTTGATTGCTGTTCATAGTATCGTTGTGATGGTATGAACTCGATAAATACATGTTTTATTGAAATTCTTGCGAAATTGTAGCTAGGGTTAGAATTCAAATATGAAGAAGTTAAAATTGAGTTGAAATGTGAAATTCTTTTTGGTTTGTGCATGTTGGGTGAGGAATGTGAAATTCTTTTTGGTTTGTGCATGTTGGGTGAGGAACATTATGTTGTGCTTAACGTAAGACGATCAAGGCGCGAAGGATTGTCGGGATAATGAAATTGTTGAAATTGCATAGAAATTGGGGGAATTGCATTGGTTTTGTTGATAGAAATTTGAGCTAAGTGATATGGGATGAAATGTTATCGATGGTAATGTTGTGGTTAGCAGTACGAAGTCTGAGTAGTACATAGAATTTATACCGTCGAATTCTCTGAATGCACTAGGCATATTTGTTGTGTTTTTGTTTTTTATGTAAATTGGAAGTAAGTATGATCTTGCCGTAATGTTGTGATTGTGGCTAAAGACTAAGTGTGGGGTGGCCTAGCTTAACCCAACCTTAGTTGAAGCTAATTTTAATTGGAATAACATTGGACCTGTCTGTTTGGTTTGATAGAAACAATGGTAAGCAGGCAAGATAAAGGGAAGGGCGCATCTACATCGGGCGCCGGAAGGAAAAGAATCAGACTGGGAATAGCAGTCCCAGCAGCACCAGCGGTTTCGCGTGGCCAACGTCGGCAATACAGAACCCAATGGGTGACAGAGGAGCGGAAGAAATGGTACGCAAATCATAAGGAAAGCAAATACTTCCCCGAGGAACACATTGCTAGGGAACCATTGGCACAGGAATTCCCCAGGATTGTCCACAGGATTGAGGCAGCCGGGCTAAATTTTATCTTCGACGAGCCCAAAGAGTGCAATCTGCACCAAATTCAGGAATTCTATGCCAACTGAAACCCGACACTCAGAAGTCACACCATAAAGATAAGGGGGCAGATAGTCACATTTGAGCCCCATCACCTTAATGCCATCTTGGGGGCGCGGTGTGTGCTGAAGACACAGATGCCCATGTGCTTCGGCAATTGAATATCACTCCACCATATGCAGACATCAGACGCACTTTGTGTGGAGCCTGGTCTACAGCACGGTGGAGCAGGCACAAGGAGAGGGGCTACCATCAGACATTGTCCTATTCACAAATGAACAGGGAAGCCAGGATGTAGCTTAAAATTGTTTGTTCCTGCCTGATCCTGGGGGTGCATATGACAGATGTCACCCGGGATCGTGTGTGCTTGGTATACGCTCTGATGAAAGGGCTGGAGATCAATGTTGGGTCGGTGATCATCTCCGCCATAAAGAGAGCCCGTTTGCATCAAGGGCACAAGTACGGGTTTGGTGGATTACTAACCACATTCCTGAGGGGCCTGGATATTGAGGAAGAGGCCCTTGACTACATCTCGCAGATGGAGAGGCGGGCCTTAGATGTCAATGTCACCAAAACTAAGGCACCCGACACCACTCACGGGCCAGTTCTTACACTAGCCGAGCGACATGCTCGGGATGATCAGTACATGACTCGCATGTTTTGGATGCAGATGCTCCAGTTGTGCATAGGCGGGAGGCCGGCAACAGAAGATGAGCTGTGGCAGCTCGAGCTAGACTACCTCTTTGGCGAAAATGCTAGGGCTCTATGCCGAGTGGGGCCAGCTTTTGTAGAGCCCACTGATGATGATGTCCCCACAGATGAGGAGACACGTCGTGAAGACTACGATGTTAAGTCAGATGATGACGACGGGGGCGATTCATACATGGGAGACGAGGCAGCGACACCTGACAAAGAAGTGGAATACTTTGATTGATCAGGGAGTTTCACCACCCACTTTTGTGCTATGCTAATTTTTGTGAACACTGGGGACAGTGTTCGATTTAAGTGTGGGGTGGGAGTAGTTAGGTGCTGGTTGTTGTTGTAATTAATGTCTCTATTCTGTTGTTGTGCTTGGATAAACTTGTGACCCTGTGATTTTTGTGTGTATGTCTGTATTGTAATTAAGGTGAAACTATTGTGTGCTGTTGAATGTTGTTAGCTGGTTTTGTACATATTTTTGTTTTATCGAAATGATCGATATTTTTAAAAATTTTCATGAATTTTTTTTAATATTTGGGTTTCTCGGTGTTTGTTTTCGATTCTTTTACCGAGAATAGTCCCATTGAACCGAAGTCGTAATTGGTGACCATTCCCTATGATGGATGGATGACGACCGTCTTAAGGGAAATGTAGTCGTTAGGAGTAGATTTCTTTTGTTCATTTTTTTAGTTTTTTTTTGTTTGTTTGTATCCCAAAACCTGTCATTACTTTATGGTTGCGAAATTCTTGTTGCGTGTTGTACATGATATTTGAAATGAAAAGGTGATTTAGAGGAAAGCATGCAACTTTGTAAATATATTGAGATACCTAGGCCATAGAGTTCGACTCGGGGTGATTGAGGCTTAATGTTTGAATTCTTGTAATTAGCTGATTGAAGAGTCTGTGAATATATCTTGAGTTGAGCATGTGCAATGAGTGTATGATGAGGCTTCGTTTCTTCCATGCTATTGTTAAGTGTCAATAACTTGCCTAGGGTGTGTACAAAACGAAATGAAGGATGTGTGTTGAAGGAAAGGATGTAGGTATTTCTTTGATTTAACCGAAAGTTTTTTTTTCATACCCACCTTGAATGTACATCCTAGTTAGTCCATTGAGCCTTTAGCCTATTTATTTCTTTTGACAAGAAGGTGTAAACCGAGCTTAACCCCTTCTTTTCATTATACGTGAATTTGATCCAAACCTCTTAACGCTCAAGAAAAAAAAATAATTTTCCCACAGTGTCAAGGAGTGAGAATTGTGAAAAGAAAAGAAAAACCAGAGTGATGAAAGGAAAGAAAAGGTCGAAGGTGCACTCATTATAAATTAAATATAATGAAGATGTATAAATAATCTTTGTTATTAAGTCAAGTGTGCTTAAAGATATGGGGTCAAAAATAAAGACAGACTTCAAGAATGGGAGGATGAAGGAAGGAACAATGCCCATAAGGTTGATGGGATGTATTGTAAGGAGGCTAGTTGTTATTATTGGTTAGCCCAGTATTTGCTAGTTCCGTAGCTTACACTACAACCCGTTAAGTCCTACGTGATCTTACATCAGGCGTCCTTATATTAGTGGAGTAATACACTAAAGGCAAGCCTATGGTTCATGACATGATGCATGTGAATTATTTTGGGAGAGAGAGTGAAATCTTGTTTATATGCCCCTGCATGTAATGTTTTGAGTTCATGAGATTAAAAAGGGGAACATTCTTTTGTGTTGTGAGGGCACATGCTCGACGAGAGATTGAATTTCGTGTCGGATATCTTGATTAGCTGATTTGCATGAGTTTGTCGATATTGAGAGTCTATTTTTGAGTCTAGGAGGTCTTAATGTGTTGAAGGTCATCGTATTGATAATACTATGCATGTTTTCTTGATGATTTGCTATATTAAATAATCGGTATAACTGTAGCTTGAATTGTCGAGCCAAAGTAGCCAGGATGGGGTGTCAATTGCATGAGGTGTAAGATTATTGTTCGGGGATGAACAAGGATTTAAGTGTGGGGTAAGTGATCTTGGGCAAATTTATATGCCCAAGTGATACTCAAATGTGTCATTTTTCCTTGTTTATCTATCGATGTTTGTACATTCTCATGTGAATTGTAATAAAATGTGAATTTATACTAACCAACATGATTAGCATTGTTTTGCAGGAAAAATATAAAGTTATGGAGCAAAGATGAAGGTTGGGAGAGATCGAGATTGGACTCGGAAGCTAGCAAGGGAAAAAGCACAAGGAAAGCACGAAGTAAAGGGGCTCCGCGATGGAGCCGTGTCATGCTGCCATCGCGGATGCATTCTGCCTGGATGCTGAAATTATGCCAAATTCCAGTGAAGGTGCGCGTTGGGGCCATGGCACGTTGGCCTAGCCCCGCGTTGCACGCCGTGCCACGTTGGGCCTTAATACCTGGATGATCGGATTCCAATGAGGGTCCGCGTTGGTGGCATGTCACGGAGGCAGTGCTCCGTGACACATTGCTTGTTATTCTGGGAAAAATTCCCACTAGTATAAATAGAACACTTAGGTTCATTTTTAATAATTCTGACTAGGTGGAGCAAGAACGTGGGTTACAGGCAGTTGAGGGGATGAAAATCTCAGGGTTTTTCTCTATCTCCTTCTTTTTTATTTCAATTGCTTGTATGATTAACACTCATTTAACGATGTTTAATCCACAAATGAGTGGCTAAATTCTCTTCTTCCTGAGGTTAAGAACATTTGTATTGAAATGTAATTATTGATAAATTGGTTTTTCATCTTTCCTTCCATGGTTGTTCTATTGATTCTTCTTCTTACTGCATTAATGTGTGGCCAACGTTAATGTATATCTAAAAAGTCCGGTTTCACTCGAGAGAGCAAGAAATTGAAAAGTTGTGAATTGATAGGATATGATCTTTTCTTAGTTTGGGAAAATTGAGAATTGATTTACCTTCAGGATAGAGATATACCTGAAAGTCGTATTAGTCAATTAAGGAATCGGTTTTGTATGGCTAGAACATGAATTTCGTTTTATCACAGAAATGTAGGTGGAAGGTTCATGATTCTTAAGTTGGGTTAAATATGAGAGTTTTAATCCATAGACAATAATTCTTGACTAGCAACCGGAGGAAAGATTAATCAAATTGTATCGATAATTTATTTCTCTACATGTTCATTTTAGCCTCAGCATGCTCATACTTATAGTTTAGACTCAAACTGTATATTCGTTTTAGACTTAGTATAAAATTAGGAAACAAAATATCAAAAATCTTCTTCACACTATTGTATGCAGTTAGAGTTAAAGTTTGTTGACACTTGATTAGATTGATACCTTAGTCCAGTCCCTGTGGGATCGATACTTGACTTACTTGAGCCAGTTTACTACTTGTCCGACCATGTGCACTTGTGTGTAGTTATACCCAACAGACCGAACAACGGTTCTCAGAAAAAAAGTTGAGGCTTTCTCCCGAGGGGGAGATGGAGTGCTCCGTTATCAGGGATGGTTGTCTGTGCCAGATATCAGTGAGTTGAGACAATAGATTTTGGCTGAGGCACATAGCTCAAGGTATTCTATTCACCCTGGTACCACTAAAATGTACCGCGACCTGAGGGACATTTACTGGTGGAACGACATGAAAAGAGATATTGTTAAATTGGTACCTAAGTGCCCAAATTGCCAGCAGATAAAGGTGGAACATCAAAGGCCAGGGGCATGACTCAAGATATCGGTATACCCACGTGGAAGTGGGAAGAGGTAAATATGGACTTTATTATGGGTCTACCTCAGACTCGTCGGCAACATGACTCTATATGGGTGGTAGTAGACCGGATGACTAAGTTAGCACATTTCCTCCTAATCAAAACCACAGATTCAGCTGAGGATTATGCTAAACTTTATATTCAGGAGCTGGTTAGACTTCATGGGGTTCCATTGGATATTATTTCAGATAGGGGTACCTAGTTCACCTCCCATTTCTAGAAGTCTTTTCAGAAGGGACATGGCACTCAGGTCAAGTTCAGTACAACTTTTCACCCGCATACAGATGGGCAAGATGAGCAGACAAGTCAGACTCTAGAGGATATTCTAAGAGCATGTGCGATCGATTTTAAGGGTAATTAGGATGACCATATGCCACTTATCGAATTTGCATACAACAATAGCTACCATTCCAACATTCAGATGGCCCCATTTGAGGCATTATATGGTAGGAGGTATAGATCTCCTATAGGAAGGTTTGAAGTCGGTGAAGCTACTTTGATAGGGCCACACTCAGTTCATGAGGAAATGCAGAAAGTTCAGCTCATCTGAGAAAGGTTAAAAATAGCTCAAAGTCGCTAGAAATTTTATGCTGATGTGCGAAGAAGAGAGTTGGAGTTTACAGATGATGATTGGGTGTACCTAAAAATTTCACCCATGAAAGGGGTGATGAGGTTTGGAAAGAAGGGGAAGCTTAGTCCAAGGTATGTGGGACCTTATAGAATTTTGAGGCGTATCAGCAAGGCAGTCTATGAGCTAGAGTTACCTTCAGAACTAGCAGTTGTACATCCATTTTTCCATGTACCACTTTTGAAAAAGCGTATCGAAGATCCAACCTCTGTGGTGCCATTGGATAATATGGCAGTCAAGGATAATTTCACCTATGAGGATGTACCAGTTAAAATCCTAGATAGGTTTGTAGATTGAGGAATAAGGAAATAGCTTTAGTCAAGGTTTTATGGAGGAATCAACAAGTTGAATGAGCTACGTGGATGGGCGAAGCAGATATGAGGGACAAATACCCACACTTGTTCTCTACCGACTTTCTTGGAGTTTGATATGTTAATTTTGTTTTAAGACCTAAACTAGTTGTTCAATTTAGTTCATGCATCTAAATTTTCTTTCTGACTTTGGTTGTGTTTATGAAAAGAAAAATTCAGTTCAGTTATATTCTCCAAATTGGATTTAGTCACTTCGGTCATTTTGAAGTTCATTGAGCAGTATTTGAATGTTTTGATTGTTATTTTTCTGGTTGCTATGAGTTTTCTAACATTCGAGGAAGAATTTTTCCAAGGGGAAGATATTGTAATGCACCGGAAGCTCAAAATCAATATCCGGGACTTAATTCAAAAAATCTGATAAACTGCAGAAAAGTTGCAGAATGACCAACCAGATGGGTCGTTAAGGGACGCAACGACTCATCAGGTCAGCCGTGAGAAGGATGCCAAGAATATGTTTAAGTGTTCCTAACGGACGACCCCACGAGTTGTTGTCAGGCCACACAACTCGTTAAGTCACCCGTTGCGAAGCCGGAGTTTTAGAATTTGAGAAGTAGTTAGTGTACTTGACGGTAGGTCACCACAAGTCGTCATCAGCAGTAACGACTCGTCAGGTCCTTTGTTTCCAGTCCTTCCTTGCATTCTTACCAGTGTACCTGACGGATGACACGTTGAATCGTTCCCAGTCATGACGACTCATCATGTGCCCATGACAGATCATTAGAGATTTTCCAGTGTACTTGACGAGAGGATCCAACGGCTCGTTGGACCTGGTAACGAGTCGTTAGGTCACCCATTAGGGATACCTGACAGTTTTGCCCTGTGAATTACTAAGGGCTATTTAGTAATTTCCTATCCTCCCAAGCATTAAACCACATTGTTTAAGCACCAGTTTCAGACGTTTTAGTGGGGAAAAGCGGTTCCTCCCCTCATTCTCATGCTAATCCTCAAAAGAACATCGTAGAATTCTCTCTTAGGGAATTTCAAAGCAAAGGCTAGGTTGAACTTTCCTCTTCGATTTTCAGGCAGATTCTCCAGGTTTTTTTCTCCAAGTATGTGGGTTTTAGCAAGGGGATTTTTCTTCCCTTGTGCCCCCAAGATCCTCCTCTAATTCCTCTATCAGGTTTAAGCCCTGAGTCTTTCGAATATGAAGAGTATTCATGTTTATTTTCTTTGATTTCACTTAGAACGATGTCCATGTATATTTTTGATATGATTCCTATAAATTCCTTATCATATTGTCAGTGTTCATGCGAAAAAAAAGTGAGTTTAAGCCTTAATTTTTTGAATAATGATTTTACTTGCTAAATTCCCTTTAGTGAATGAAGAATTCTTTGGGCTGAATTCCTAGAATTTCTTGCTATGCATATCTTCTGGGTAAATATCCCATGAATGAGAATGACTTTTGGCTCTATTGAATGAAATTCCCAAATTCTTGAAATTTCCTTAAGGTATGAATTTGTCCGTGTTGTCGGCACAAATGAGCTCTCTATTAGCTGCTTAGAAATTTAGTTAGTTAGAACATAGAACTCTATCAGTTTAGTCTCAGTCAGAATCGTATAGTCTAGCTTTAGTTGGATTTTAGCAACCTTCGTGTTGTCCAGAAAATGTCCGCTTATCAATTTGACTCCAGTTTATTTTCGAGGTGTAAGTGGTGCCTCCTAGTTTTCATATTCAAATTCAGATTTCAATTATAGCTCTGACCTACCCCAGGACCCCAGTTCAGTTATTGGTTGTTCTATAGATAGTCACGACGCTTCTAGACAGGCAACTCTGACCGTTCTTAGAACCCAGTTCCAGATTCTAGTCTAATAAGGCTCTCAGGGTACATGCAGCCATTCGTCCCTGACTTTTCTTCGGCCCCAGTTTTGAGCTATCAGCCTAGTAGTTCAGTTTAGGTTTTCCAGTGGGAGTAGAACTTAGCACCGAGCGGGTTGGGGTTCCAGCGCACCCAGGTTCCCAAAACTACGTTGCCAGCGTAGGTTTCAATATTACTTGGCTTGATTGGTCGCAGATATATTTTTGTGATCACTAAGTTCATGCCTTTATACCCTGACAAGGTATATTGGGTCCTACCAGTGGGGTGTATACATCGGTCTCCACGTCTAGCTCACGTGGTTAAATGTAAGTTAAAAACTCTCCCACTACCCAGTCTAGTCCAGTATCAGATTAAGCAGTTCAGTTCAATACAGTATCCCAGAATCAGTGTTTCAGACTTAGGGCATGTCCATGGTTATCAGACAGCGTCTTCTTGACCATTTCAGATTGTATCAGTAGTTCAGTTTAGCTTACTTGTTTGTCATGGCGTGTCATTGCAGTTCAGACTTTATTTTCAATATGTCTCTCCCACTTACTCAGTACATTAAAAGTACTGACGCATGCTTTTCATGTTGTATCATTTCATGATACATTTGTAGGTTCTCAGGTCCAGTACAGATAGTTACTTCAGTTTTAGAGCATTCCACGTCAGTAGATCAGAGTGTGAGTCCTCATCATTCGAGGTACTTATTTGTTTATTTCATTTAGTTATGGTTTTGTTTATACTTAGAGTTAGCTGGAGATTGTCCCAGAAACTCCTCAGTAGTTGGCTTTCAGACCAGACTCGTTTCTCAGAATTGTATTGCAGATTTAGTATTTCTTTCTCTACTTTCAGTATTTATATTTTCTTAATATTTAAAAACTTTCGCTATGCATGTTTACTCAGAATGCTAGTGTATGATACACCAGGGGTTGACTTGAAGTCACTCGTGGCTCCAAGTACCATGTTACGTCCATGGCGTAGGCTCGGGGCCTGACATAGCTGCACTAATCTCTAGCTATTAGCTATTAATTAGGAATGAGAATATGGGTTTTGCTATGTCTAGCCCAACTCTACAACATCACATCCCTATCCACCGTTAAATTCTCTCCCAATACTCAATTCTTCTCTTTCAAGCAAAAATCAAATAAGAAAAGTAGACCCACATCTGCAACTATGGATCTTCAATTATAAATTGGAGAGAACTTTACATATTTACTCTATTTAAATAATATTGAGATGAATCAAGCTATACCTATTCTAATTAAGCATTCATCACCACATACCTCTAGTTAATGATTTAGCTACTCTTGCTTATGAAATTAAAAAGCATATTTAACAATAAACTCATTCATTTCAATAATAATAGCAGCAAAATCAAATTCAGCAATAAGTCTTCAACAATGGTGGTACTTTGCGATAGAGGAAGAAGAAGAAAAAGAAAAATAATTTTTTACAATTTCCACCAATAGAATTCTACTTTCTTCTTCCACAAAGAGATTGTTCTCAAAAAGCTAAAAGTTAAGATCTCCCTCGGTACAAAGTACTTCTCTCAAGAATATAACCAAAAGTAGGGTACCAAAAACTCTCTTTTTCAGTGTTGGACATATTTTCCCTTGCTGAGGCATTTTGGTACTTGTGAGAGTACCGGCGGTTCACCGGTTACATTTCGTGAACTGCTGGCTTTAATTAAATTCTCCTTCAGTGATTCATGGATGAGTTCGACAATCCTCCAGGATTATTCCTACCCGTATTAAAACTATCCAACCACATGTCGCAATTCTCTAAATCCCACTTCCTTAATATTATTGTCGAGGAAATCTCTTTGCTTCTTCGCCCCTATTTGCTAGCTTGTGGAGTCCTGGCCAGACTGACCATGGGTCTTGCTAACTTTTCTTTTAGGTCTTACGATGGTTACTCGTGGCTTACGCTCTCCTAGTCATCATCAACTTCTATAAATTGTCGGTAACCCATGACAGGAATTTGAATTTTCACTGATTTTAGTCGTCCGCTGCAGCGGATTCCTTTCCCGCTATAGTAGTGCCGCCACTACAAAAATTGATCCACTGCAACGGAGAATAGGATATGTTAAAGGGCAAAAGGGACATATTTGAATTCATTCACAGAATTTTCTCTTCCTCTTTTGAGCAAATCCACTCAACTTTTCCAGTGATTCTCTCAATTTCTCAGGTAATCCATAGCCCCATGACTTCCTTGCTTCTTTTTCTTTAACCTTTTCATTTTATCATGCCTTCGTGCACTGTTTTCGGGTGGTTATTGAAGTAGGGAGGGTAGATCTCTTTCTTGCATTTTTAGACTATATCTATAAGCATGCTCTTAGCCTTATGTGCTTAAGTGTTTTCTATCATTTCATGTGTGTTGCTAGCTAGTTTATGTAGTTGTTTGTTGAAAATTATGGGGGGGGGGTTGGGTAAGGTGATGGTTCGGCTTCCTCGAGCCTTTTGGGCTTTAATTCGAGTATTATTGGGGTGAAAAATGATTGGTAAGATACGAGTCAGTATGCCCTTGCCCGACCTGTAGTTTATTTGGGGAGAAACGGAGGTTGAACTTTCAACCTCCCTTTTTGGGGTCAAGGTTTTGCCAGGGATGACAATGTCCACTGCATCAAAACTTTTACTACTGCAGCAGTAACGTCATAGCGGTCCGCTTCCACTATGCGGACCCAATACATCGGACATGTGGCCGCTGCAGTGGTCCGCGTGGGCAGTGGCCTCTTTCAGTTCTATTTTTCTTTTCCTCAAACTCCTAATCATTCATTCCCTTCACTAATGCTTCTTATTAATGCAAGTTCATCATTACGCCTTCTTCTAGCAGTAGCTCCACACCAGGGATTATATCCGATTCATGAACGATTAGTGCCGATTTCAGCACAACGAGCAAGATGCGAAGGAGCTGCTTCACGAGAGGGGTTTCATTATGCAAGATATAGAGGAGAAGGCACTTGAGTTTTATGCCCTTATCTAGGAGATCGAGTGGGTTCTATTGATGAAAGGCTCCTATAATATCAATGAGGCCTAGGTTAGGGAGTTCTATGCTAACCTCCCTACAGTGATATGAAACTACAGGGAGCCAGTGGCCTATGTTAGGAGCAGGTAGATCCTTCTGACCCCCGCTGCCATCAATGAGACATTGGGTATGCCACCCCTTACTCCGGGAGGGGGAGCTAAAGGCCTGCAATGTGGATAGGAATGGGCAGTGGTTGATGGACACCTTAGTGGTGGAGGAGCAGAGGGCCTTGACTAATTGGGGCATTACTAGGATAGGCATCTAGAGCACTCATTTTTTTATGGAGGCCAATAGGTGGCAGAATCTAGTAACTCTGAGGATTCGCCCATTCTCCAACGTCACTAATCTGACCTATCCCCGTGCCCTGCTGGCGGCCTACATTCTGAGAGGGGTGAGGGTAAATGTTGGAGACACAGATTCTAGAGGAATGGAGGTACTTCTCTGCTAAGACCATCGTCGGCTTGCCATTTCCCTATATTATCACTATGCTCTATAGGCTGGGTGAGGTGTATCAGGAGTCCGTGAACATCATTATGGGTTTTGATAGGCCCTTTGATTCTCTAAGGGTGAAGGGGGCTCGGGGGAGAGGCCAAAAGAAAAGGAAGACTTCTTTCGTGGAGGGAGATGGGGGGGCCAACACCTCTAGACTCGTAGGGCCTTTTAAGTGGATAGAGTCCGAGATGGCTACCATGCATGAGGTATTGGGAGGGTTTCATAGACCACCTTCCAGTAGCATACCCTCCAATGCAGCAGCTGCCGACTCAGGTGAGATGTAGGAGGCAATTGCCGCCCTGGATCAAGCCCATTTGGAGCCCTAGGAGGACTTAGAGAGACAGAGGAGGAGGCGGTGTTCTCGGGACAAGCTGATCGTTCAGATATGGAAGAGGATAAATAAGATCCTGAAGACCCTCTCTCCCAGTTCTAGGACACCCCAAACGATCAGACAGGACATCCCAGAGTTCTCCTTCGTCAGTAGGCTTTAGGAGGGAGCGGGCGAGGACGCCGACAGCAGCAGTGATAGGTTCTAGGTAAATAGGTCATGGAGTTCCCCTTTCCCCTTCTTCTTACTTGTTTACTGATTTGGGTAGTCCATGTTTGGGGCTTGTAAGACAATATTATTTCTTTCTTGGTTTTTGCTTGTTTGGATGCTGATACTTGTTTTTACGAATGCCAATTTGGAATTCGCAGTCATTGGCCGTGCTTTGGCCCTCTTTTATCGTATCACCGTTGTTACCCTATATTCTTTTTGCTTGAATTATTTTATCTCTTGATACTTGTCATTGTCTTTAAAAATAGGGATTATGCAATTCAGGAATTCTACCTCGCAGTCTCAGCTGCAGCGATTCCCTATTCCACTACCTCAGATGCTCCATGATGGTCCCTTACTCGCTGTAGCAAGCCCGCTTCGGTGAGACACATCTCACTGCAGTGAAGCTCACCAAACCCAACACTCACACGGTCCACTAGTTATCTCGTATCCTAAAAAATTCTCTCTTAGTCAAATACCAATTAATCCTGTCGAGATACCAATTGGAATCCTCCAGATACCAATTGGACTCAACCTAGGCGACCAACACACTCGGACCGCACGATGGGAAAAAATTGAACGAAAGCTTCCTAGATGTCTTATAGCTTCCCAAAGATTAGGTGTGGACGTCTACATACCAATCTGCAAGAGTCTACTCGATATTGCTCTTGTCTTGTGAGATCGGTAACTTAGATGCTCCGATACCAACTTCTCATGACCCCAAATGGGTGGGTCAAGTGGGCACCTACATTGACTCTACTCAATAGGAGAACCTTTTTTTTTACAAACAATCCAAAATTTATCATTAATTGCACAAATCAGTAGTATTATAAAATATCCACATATGTTCCCAAAACCTTCACTCTCCCTAAGATCTAGTCTAGACAGGTACAAGAGCCCTAACAGGATACTTGACAAGATAGATAACACAACTTCATCTGAGAAGAAAAACTTAGAAGCTGATGCTGAGTACTCCATGTCAATCAAGAAAATTCAAACCTACCACAACCTACACCAAAAAGGTTTAGAAAGGTAGTATCAGTACACCACACATATCGGTAGTCATCATAGGCCGACTAGGAATAGTTCAAAATAGTATAGTAATTAATATGAAATCGATCAATTCAATGAGCAACTGTTTCAACTTACAACATAAATAGTCAGGATTACTAGCTACATTGTAACTGCTATTAAACCACCACTTCCTTACACCAGCACCCTAGAACTCAACCTTCGTCTTAATTACTAATCTATCTCCCTCATCCCACTATAGTGAGTATTTCTAACCTCTACAGCGATCCCACGACAGCGACAACTGGCCCGCTGCAGCACCACTTTATTTAAGCAGTAGCCTTGTTTTTGCTAATTTGTTTCTATTTAATTCCACCCATGTACCCCTCGCAACACGTCTACCTTAGTTACACTCCCATTATCACAAACCAAGTCTATCCTATTATATGATGACCTATTTATTCAATGATCTCTCCGTAACTCTATACCCTTTGTTAAGCCCATCATGTTACATCATATAACTCACAAGGCCACTTTGATCAAACATTCAATCAAAAATACAAATTAAATAACTCAATCACATATATAATAAAAACATCAAACCATGCTGATGGAGTCAAATCCTCCACAATCAAATACACGTACACACCTGTTTCTCCAAATCATAAGTATGTCATATAGTACCATACCTATACCATTTCATCATGTATTGTGCCCCTACCGTATCTCTTACCTCATACCTAAATCATGTCAGTATATCTTGTGTCACACATGTATATTGTACTTTATTTTCATTATAGTCATATATATATCACCATAACCATATAATATCTGATCTCGCAATTATACCGTCAATGATATGCTGGGCACATGGAAGAGGGTCCTATGCTTTCTTTTACAATCATGACCTATAGGAGACTCTAGAAATCCAAGTACTGTACTTCCAGCCGCATGATTCCTTTATCATACCTTTCTATGTACTTATGACTGTATACTCAGTCGTATGATTATTCAGTCATACCTATATATGTACCCACTCATACCGCTCACGCGGATGCTAACCTCGGGCATGATCCACTCATATCCAAGCCCTCACTCACGGCTTCATCATACAATCTACTTATCTAAGTCTTATCTAGGACCTTGGCCTCTTTCCTCAGCGTGTAAATGATTTACCTTGCGATTTTGATGTACCTCTTCATTCACTTGCTCGGTTATCATAGATTTCATTGATCATTCAGACACAATATATCATAGTTAAAATATCAATAATTTACACACACAACAAACATTATACCTCATCAAGTATATCACAACCCTTACTCAGGGCTATTTTATAACCAGTCAATTATTATGTTATTTATATTTAAAATTCTATGATGAGGTACAACCTGGACCACTCACGAGATTGGGCTCTGTTGCAGTGACATTGCTTTCGTTACTGCTGTCTCACTATAGAGACTTCAATACCACTGCAGCAGTACTGCTCAGGTACTACTTCGACTAGTTTTACTCCAAGATTTCCCATGGAGTGTTTCTTCACCATCTCTCACTATACCTAAGCTACCTTGATTCGCCCCGTGATTACCCTACCTTCTTTCTCAAGCAATGACAGGTGATTTGGTATAGACCAAACAAGCATAGACATATTGAGTCATGGAAAATCTTACAAGCCTCGTAGCTCGCTTTCGCCCATAATTATAGGATCACAATTTAATCCATGCAATAACTATAGTGCACCCTTCAACATTCAATCTTCATATTATATAAGTAAGAGTTTATGACTAACCTATTCAATATCATAATTTCGAAAAAAGAAGAACTATATATATAGGTATATTGACAAACAATGTCCAAAGATCATTACGCCTCAAAATCAATCCATTCTCATACATATCATCATGCATAGACTATCCTTATTGAAACCATAACCTAAAGGTCTTCCCATTATGGGGATATCAACACCCCTTCCCTATTTCATTCGTCCCTAGCCAATTACCGATAAACATTCAATGACAATTTACTCGAATTTCATCCCTACCCTTCAAAAGCACATCAATTATATGCATGTATATATTTTGCTAATCAAACTCTAACACAAAGATGTGTAAGCCATACCCTCCCTACGTGCCAAGCTATCGTTGTGACGTTCCCAGTTATATGCTTGCACCGAGTCCTGAGTTCTTGTGGAAATTCACAGCTATGGAGGATGAATCCTTGCCTCCTCTAGTCTTCTAGTTCTTTTTCTTGTTCCAAAAAGTCTACTTCCTGTTTTTGGGAATTTTTATTAAACCCCTTTTGAGAGAATAGGTTTTTAAAATCCTAACTGGGATAGGATTGCGGAATTTTGGTCCGCGTCAGCTGCTGTAGTGAGACCCCTTACCGCTATAGTGGTTCTGTTATAGCGGAGAATAGCCTGCCGCAACAGACGTATGCTATCTAACTTAGTATGTTCGAGATTGTAAGTCACTTCATCTTTTAATTTAGGGAACTTCACTCTGGATGGAAAATTTTTAAACTTCCCTTAGCTTAAGTCATCCGTGTGTTACAACGAGTGCATGGGTCGTTACATCATATACCAATTAAAAATCCATTCATCCCCAAATGGCCCAACTATGGAGGTTGAGGTTTTTTAGTTGCCCAAAGTTGACCCTGAAACTGGTAACAGTTTCATTTGCTTCTCTCTAGCACTGGTGTCTGACGACCTTTGTTTCCTGATTCTCAAACTGACCCTCATAAGATCTCTTTATCACCCATTACCCTTAACTTTATAAAGAACATACTAACTAATCCTTCAATGAATCAAGGATCCTTACTTTCTTCGATCGAAGCCCAACATAAAATTACCACTTCATCCTTTTGAACGCTCCCAAACGATCCACCTCCTTAAAAGTAGGTGATCTTCATGAAATTGAAAATCCAATGACACCTATATCATTATATCCATTTCCAGCGCAACACCTCGGGCCTGAATAATTTCCCTAGAGCTTTAGGGTTGAATGTGACAATCCTCTCAGATTATGCCTGCTTGTATGAAAACAACCAACATTATGTCGCACTTCTCTAAATTCCACTTCCTTAATATTAATTTCAAGGAAACTCTATTTTCTTCTTTTTCCCTATTTGCTAGTTCGTAAGGTCTTGGCTAGACTGACCACGGGTCTTTCTATCTTCTCTCTTTGGTCTTACGATGGTTACTCGTGGCTTAGGCGCTCCTAGTCATCACCAACTTCTATAAAATATGGAGAATCCATGATAGGAATTTGAATCATCACTGGTTTTAGCCATCCATTGCAGCGGGTTCCTTTCCAGCTACAACGGTGTCACCACAGTGAAAATCGATCCACTGTAGCGGAGAATAGGATCACTTAATGGGCAGAAGGGATGGTTATGAATTCATTCTCAAAATTTTCTCTTCCTTCTTGATAAACCTTCTCAACTTTTCTGGCGATTCTCTTAATTTCTCAGGAAATGAAGGACCCATGAATGGTAATGAGGCTTGGGTTAGCGAGTTCTATGCTAACCTCCCTACAATAATGGAACCGCAGGGAGCCAGTGGCCTATGTTAGGGGCAGATAGATCCTTCTGACCCCCTATGCCATCAATGAGGCATTGGGTCTGCCACCCCCCTACTCCTGAAGGAGGAGCTAAAGGCCCACAACGTGGAGGAAAATAGGCGGTGGTTGGTGGATACATTAGTGGTGGAGGAGCAAAGGGCCTCGACTAATTGGGGCATTACTAGGACGGGCTTCCAGAGCATTCATTTTTTTGTGGAGGCCAAGAGGTGGCTTAATCTTGTATCTCTAAGGATTCACCCGTCCTCCAACATCACTAATGTGACCTATCCCCGTGCCTTTGTGGTGGTTGCATTCTGAGTGGGGTGAAGGTAAATGTGGGGGCACTGATTTTGGAGGAATGAAGGTACTTCTTCGCTAAGCCCATCACCATCATGCTGTTTCCCTCTCTCATCACTGTGCTCTGCAGGAGGGTTGAGGTGAATCAGCAGTCCGAGGATGTCATTGTGGGTTGTGATAGGCTCTTTGATCCTTTAAAGGTGAAGGGGGCTCTGGGGAGAGGTTGAAAAAAAAGGAAGACTGCTTCTATTGAGTGAGATGGGGAGGGCCAACACTTGTAGACCCATCGGGCCTTCTGAGTGGATAGAGTCTGAGATGGCTGCCATGTATAAGTTATTGGGAGGGTTGCCTAGACCTCCTTCTAACAACCAACCCTCCAATGCAGCAGCTACTGACTCATGGGAGATGCAGGGGGCAATTGCTGCCCTGGCTCAAGCCCATATGGAGCTCTTGGGGTACTTGGAGAGAGAGAGGAGAAGACGACATTCTCGGAACAAGCTAATCGTCTAGATGTGGAAGAGGATCATGAAGATACTAAAGACCCTCTTTCCCTATTCCAAGAAACCCTAGGCATCCAAACAAGACATCCCAGAGTTCTCCTTCCTCAGTGGGTTCAAGCAGGGAGCAGGAGAGGATGCCAATAGCGGCAGTGATAGGCTTCAAGCTAGATGGATGATGGGGTTCCTCTTTCCCCTTCGCCTTTGCTTGTTTACTAATTTGGGTAGCCCCCATTCGGGGCTTGTAAGACAATATTATTTCTTTCTTGTTTGGGTTCTGATACTTGTTTTTCTGAATGCCCTTTTGGCATTCATAGACATTGGTTGTGTTGTGGCCTTCTCTTATCATATCAGCATTGTTTCCCTATATTTTCATTGCTTGAATGATTTTATCGCTTGATACTTGTCGTTGTCTTTAAAAACTAGGGATTCTATAATTCTGGAATTCTACCTGGTAGTCGTCAGTTGCAGTGATCCCACTACCTCGGACCCATCATTAGTTGTTGCGAGTCCACTGTGGCGAGGCACATCTGGCTGCAGTGAAGCTCGCCAAACCCAACACTTACACTGTCCACTAGTTATCTTGTACCCTCAATAATTCTTGCATAGTCAGATTCCAATTGAGCCTTTTGAGATACCAATTGCAATCCTCCAGATACCAATTAGTCTTAACCCAGACGACCAACACACTCGGACCACACGATGGGATAGAAATAAAGTGAAAACTTCCTAGATGTCTTATAGCTTCCCAAAGATTAGGTGTGGACATATAAATACCAATCCACAAAAGTCTACTAGACATTGCTCTTATACTAGTGAGACCGGTAACCTAGACACTCTGATACCAGCTTGTCACGACCCTAAATGGATGGGTCGTGCCGGCACCTACATCGACTATACTCGACTGGTCAATCTTTTTTTTTAACATACAATCCAATATTTCTCATTAATTGCATAAATCAACAATACTATAAAATATCCACAAAAGTACCTAAAACATTAACTCTCCCCAAGATCTAGTCTAGACAGGTACAATAGTCCTAACAGGGTACTTGACAAGATATATGACACAATTTCATCTGAGAAGAATAACATGGAAGCTGATTCTGAGTACTCCACGTCAATCAAGAAACTTCAAACTTGCTACAACGTACATCAAAAAGGTGTAGCAAGGTAGTATTAGTAAACCACACGTAGCAGTAGGTGTCATCGACCGACTAAGATTAGTTCATAACAGCATAGTAACTAACATGAAATCAATCCATTCAATGTACAACTATTTCAACTTACAACATAAATTGTCATGATTTGTAGCTCTTGTCCTTCCTTCACCCTCCAAAGCTATAATCCATATATAGGCACCTTAGATTGCATCATTAATTTTGATTTGGGTTTTTTCTCTACTTTAAGAGGAATATAATCCTAAAGTTTGAAGAGATTTGAATTTGTTGAGAAGCTTTTACCATTGAAGACTTTATGAAAATTACAATTGGATCTTGTTGATTGGAGCTGAATTGGAGCTTCAATTTGATTGGGTTTTGTTCTCTACATCAAGCGGAAGAAAATTCTAAATATTGAGGTGATTTGGAGAAGTTTTCATCAAGGGCTTTTTCTTCATGTTCTTGGTGTTCTTGAAGACCTTCACATCTTCAAGGTGAAGAAGATGACACTAAGGTACATTTGATCCATTTTCTCCTTTAAATTGTTGGCAAAATGTGTTAGTGGGTCCACTTGTGAAAATTTTTATTTGGAAAAGAAAAAGAAGAAAAAAAATTGAAATTTAAAGAAAACGCAACAAAAAATTAAAATTAAAAATTTCAACGTGGATAGTGCCAAACCAGCAGATCTTCCATGTGACAGACACCTCAGCCAAGTCAGCAGTCAGTAGTCAGCAACAACAATTTAAAATAAAATAGGTTGGATGCCATGTAGGCACCAAATCAACGCTAGCACACTGCCACATTAGGGCCTACACAACCTGCTAGCCCAATCGCACCAGATGGTGCGTGGGCCTCAATTTCAGAAAGTTGAAACTGCTTTTCAGCCTTTTTTTCCTTAAGTGTTGGGACTTTTCACCCCCCATATTTTTCTAAGTGCCCAAACTTTATGGTTCTTCTTCTAAACTCAAATTTCTTTTGATTTTTATACTAATTAAGACATTTAATTAGTTGTTTATTAGTTCTTCCTCTTTTTTTCATCTCTTTAATTCTCAAAAACTACTAACATTAAGTACTTCACCATTTTTTGTTACTTAGTTTTTTTGAGTGTGATTTTTTTCATGCCTTTTCTTCAATATTTTTTCTCTTTATTCTCGTTAAAATTTCTTGATTCCATCATGTTAGCTTGATCCTTTCTTCATTGATTCAACAAGAATCCATTCTAGACCTCAAGTTGAGCTTGGCCACTTGAAACTCAATGAATTACATAAGCTACAATCGTTGGTCTTGGCAATTGTGAGGCATATAAGGTGAGATTTCCTTGAGAGAATGTGAATAGGTACAATGGACAATCATGAATAGGTGATTTGGGTGCTACCAAGGAACCCACTAAGTTTTACTTGATGAACTTGCTCATCCGACTTGATGAGTGGTTGGATAGATTTGATACTCGAATAGAAAGACTTTACTGTATGTACTATTCGACTGTCTTACCATATATTGATACTGCCAATGTTGGGAGTGTTCAAACACTGGTTGATCATTTTGATGACCGAATCAATTCTTATTGCAAGATTGATTTGTGTCCTACTAGTGTTAAACTTGTGATATGAATGATAGTACATAATCATGTGAAGTTTATAATGATCAACTTGTTTGTGCTAATTTTCCACTAATTGAGGAATTTTATGATGTGGTTAATGAGCCTCAATTTAGTGATGATGTTGATGAAGTTGGTTATTTAAAAAAGTATAACTCTTTGAGCATCTCCCTTTTAGATCCTATTACTTGTTTTGCTCATACAAGTCACGTGAATGAAAATACTCTGCATGATAACATTGATCTTTTTGAGATTGATATTGCATGCTTTGACTCTTCGTCTTTATTTGGTTGTTCTCTCTTAAAGTACGATATCTTATTTGATGATGCTGAGATCTTTCCTAATCGAGCATAGTATTATTCAATATAATAGTGGTGTAGCTATTATCCATGGATATACCTCGTATGATAACCCACAATGGAATATTGATGAAGAAAGTGATGTTTATGATCAAATAGGTACGTCGTCTTTGAATATCCTAATTCTTGATAATGTGCTTGATGATATTTTTGTATCTATAGATGATCTTACCGTTGGGGACACTGTGAATGAAATTGCCTTATCAGACACCTTCCTTTATTATCTCTTTGTTTATGATGATACTCATAGTTTCTTTGAGGGATTGCCTTGTGAGAGGAGGGGTTTTATTGAGACGATTGGTTGTGGTTTTGAGCAAAATGGATGGATATCATTTCCTTTTAACCCAGGTGGCCCTTTGATTGTATGTGTGTTGGTTTGTCTTAATTACACTTGTGCTAACCCTCATTCTATGAGGTCTTTGTTGTTGTTTGTCTTCTCTATGCTTTTACATGGTCTAGATTGGAGGACGAATTCTTTTTGAGAAGGGAAGAATGATGCAATTCAAAGTGCCTATATATGGATGATAGCTTGGGAGGGTCAAGGATGGACAGGAGCGCAAGGTGGCCAAGTTGATAAAGAAGATGGGCTAATGTTGCCAATGGATATTCCTTGATTTCAAGAAAAAGAAAGAGAATCAAACAAGGCCCTTACTCGTTACGGAAATATTTGTAATGGTCTCTCCTTTTCTTTATTTAGTATAAATAGGAGTTCTTTTAATTTTCATAGTAGCTTTTCAGGACTTTGAATAAAGAATATCAAGTGTAGTGAATTGCATAGCTTTTGACTAGATTTGGATTGTTAATTATGTAGAGAGGAGGGTTGAAAGGGAATCATCTCCCTTGAGGTCTTTCTAAGAACTTGGTGCTTGTTGGATTGCGGATTTGAGGTTCTTGTTCGTTAACAAGGGTTGCGTGTCCTTCCAATTTGTGTCAATTTAATCATCTTACTTTTTGTTGTATCAATTCAGCCACAAAACAACCTCAATCAACAAGTCCAAAATGCAAATTTCTTCAAGTCTTCAAGCTCCAAGGTCTTCAATAGTAGAATCAAGTCCAAAACTCAAATTTCAAGAGAAACCTCAGATCTGGACTCAAAAAACACTAAGGAATAAGAATCTAGTGTCATAAACAACAAATTAAAAAAAAGATTTGGATTTTTTGAAAATTCAACAAATTTTATTTTTTAATTTTTGATTTAATACCTAAATTTCAATATTATTATTGTAAGAATAATACTAATTCTAGCTCTAGATACCAAATGATACAAGAAAAAAAAGTAAAGGATAATTAACTTGACACAAAATTGGAAGGACAAGCAACCCTTGTTAACGAACAAGAACCTCAAATTCACAATCCAGCAAGCACCAAGTTCCTAAAAAGTACTCAAGAGAGATGATTCCCTTGCAACCCTCCTCTCTATACAATTAACAATCCAAATATAGACAAAAGCTAAGAAATTTACTACACTAAAAATATTCTTTATTCAAAGTCATGAAAATCTACTATGAAAATTAAAAAAACTCCTATTTATACCAAGTAAGGAAAAGGAGAGACTATTATAAATATGCCCTTAATGAGTAAGGGCCTTGTTTGGTTCTCTTCCTTTTCTTGAAATCAAGGAATGTCCATTGGTAACATTAGCCCATCATCTTTATCAATATGGCTACCTTGCGCTCCCGTCCATCCTTCACCCTCCCAAGCTATCATCCATATATAGGTACCTTGGATTGCATCACTTGCGGACTGCAGATGCCGACTTGTGGCACACAGGTCTATTGCCAGTAAACCTTCAGCTCTTCATGTGTGCCACCTGCTAGACGCAGGTGATGACTTGCGGCACGCATGTCACTTGTTGTTCCTCCGATGGATTGCTTTATGTTCAAATCCTCCATCATCTCGGTTTCAAAGAAATTCCTACACATCAGAGAATAAGCGTATAAAATCCTTCTAAATTGCGTTAAAATGAAGTAATGACTCATGCTTAAGAGCTAGATAAGTTGGTAAATTATCAACTCGTCAAACCCCCAAACTTAAACTACTGCTTGTCCTCTAGCAAAACATTCACTAAACATAGGAAATGACTCAAGCTTATCAAGATATAAGGGTCGTATACAAGAATACTAACACTCAAAATAAAGCAAAACAACAAAAAGAATCAAAATAAAAAGACTCAAACACAAGAACAAATCTCAATTGGTACCACCATGAGCATTCGACAAAGATCATCACTTCAAAAGTCTTCTTTTCGAGAGACTTCACTTTTTTAGTTGAAATTAGGGGAATTTACATCTCATGTAAGATGAACAAGCATCTCAAGTCATTGACATCAACCTTCAAGGTTTCCCTAGAAGTTCACTGTACAACTTATCGCATTCATACCTCTCAATTGAGATCAAGATTTTACCATTTACTTCAAGGATGCAATGCTACTCACCAAAAGAGAGAATCCCACTAACAATCATGCAACTAACAAAATAGGAATTATAAGATGAGACAAAGATGCTCACTCTCTCAAAGTCATTCAACTGTACACACATCGAACCATAGGCTTGCCCTTCATGTGATTCTCCACTAATGTAGAGTTCTAAAGCTCAGAATCAATAAGGACTTGCAGTTCACAATGTAGGTTAGGGGTAAGGGTAGGATGTCATTTGGTTCAAATGAATAGAACCTCCCTAACACTTTTATAAAACAAATCAACTACACCGCTCATATCATTGAGTCAATTCCACCTTATTTCTCCTTTCCACAATCTGAGTTTTCCCCTGAGAGCCATTCTTCTAGACACCTTTGTTTTTGTATTTAAGCACCCACTAGATAAGAGATAGCGTCAAGCAATTCCTTTCTTTTTTTCTTTCATCAAAGGATTCAATCAGCCATTTCTACGCTAAGCATTCGGTGCTACCTCATACTGAAGCTCATTCATCATTTCCCCATTGATGCATACACCCCCAAACTTAGTCTTTTGTCTACATCAATATTTTTTTAATTCAAATCCACCCCCAAATCTTGGGCTTTAAGCCCCCATTTTTTATCACTAGCAATTAGGGAGGAACGGGTGCAAAGTAAAGGATTTAGGAAGGGTAAAGGTGTGTAATATGGTTTTCAAGAAAAAGGTTTAAGGCTCAAAAAGGATTGACTAAGATCAATGTTAATGGAGGGAAATTTTTTTTCGGTGAAGTGATTGTTCAAAAAGGGCCTAAGGTCATTTTTCAAGCTCAGCCACATCTAGAATTTCACCTTAAATTACATTCAGGGCAAGTCCTAGACGACATGCATACACAAGAACAAGCTACAACCTTACCACACAAGGCACCACAATTTCAAGGAGAATATTTATTCTCAAGATCAATTGAAAAGCATGACTTTTGACAAATTATTCTGAGTCTCACACTACTCATTTGTGAATCCAAAAGCCAAACAAAGAATGTAGACATGACAACAGAATGCTTTTTAAATTCATTTGGCTCTCTTTTTTGAAATTTTTTAAAATTCCTTTGCGGAAGAAAACCTTTTGGTGGTGCCGGTCAAGACAAGTGCAACAAGGACTCAAAATAATAAACTAGAACATGACATTTTTCCTTATGAAATTCGCCTCTCAATCCATCATTAGGAAATGCCACCCAGTTTGACCAAAAATCAAGGCAAAGAAAAAAAATTTCTCCTTGGGAAAGAATCGTGGTAAAAAGAAAACCCTTGGAGTTTTTTCAACTAAATATTATCCATGAAGACAATGTTAAATCACGCACCCATGGAAACTCAAAGAAACAATGATTTGCCCTTATGAATGATGTCACAAATCTTCCATAGGACCAACTCATGCATTACTAATGAGTAGGTTACTCAGACTTTACCCCCAACAAAAATAATGCATTATCCCCAATGCGCAGGATTAAGCAAAATAAGGGAAGAATGGGTAGAAGAACTCCCTGGAACAATAGAGACGCATTCGGGGGCACACATGATGCACACAAGATGGACTTGCAAAGAATAAAAGCTTCATGCTGCTGCCTTGAACCTGGGATACACATACGTGCCTTAGGTTGGTGTATACGGTCGCATGTGCAACGCCGGCGTGGAGGAGAATTTATGCATCGAAAGCTTTAGTGATCTGTCTAAGGACATGCATTAGACCTGTGTTCTATAGGTTGAGACCTGCGTTACGGATGTTCTTTCCAAGTGCTTCTGAATTTGAATCCCAAGTAGGAGCTCTCTAGTTCTCCACATATGCGACTCCTACGAACTACAGGTCAGGGCCTATGGATGCAGTGGGAAGCGTATGTGTTCTTTGATGATATCAAGATTTGTTGAGTTACTAGTTGGGGAGTGCATTGCTCTTGCTTTCCACAGAACCCCGAATATGGCTCACATGTGTTCCGCAGTTGCCTCTTGCACATTCCTTGAGATAGCTCATGTTGAGATAGAAACTACCTAGCATAAGAACAAAAACAACAACAAGTGAAAAACATTGAAAACAAGATGAACACTTTGGTTGCCTCAGTAGAAGCGCTTGATTTAACATCATGGCATGATAGAAATACCAAACAGCTATGACTCACCGAGGTAATTGATCCCAATTAGGGTGACCTCTTCAAGACTACCCAAGTATTTCTTGACTCTTTTTCCATTCACCTTAAATTCAGTCAGTCTTCCCCTTCGAGTTCAATGACCCCATTTGGAAAGACTTGAGACACTTTGAATGGGACAGATTACTTGGATTTTAATATTTTTGGGAATAGGCGAACCCTTGAGTTAAATAGAAGCACCCAATCCCCAGGAACAAACTCCTGTTTCAATATCCTTTGATCATCGAAGTGTTTCATTCGAGCTTTATATAGGGAACCATTCTCATAAGCTCACATCCTAAACTCATCAATATCATTAAGATTCTTAACCCTTGACTTGGTAGCTTTTTCCTAATTGAGATTCAAGCTTTTCAATGCCCACATAGCCTTACATTTAAGTTCTACCAGTATATGGAAGGCTTTACCAAAGACCATTTGATAGAGAGACATGCCAGTAGGTGTTTTGAAAGTAGTTTGATACACACAAAATGCATCATCTAACTTCCTTGCCCAGTCAGTTCTTTTGGCATTTATTGTATTTATTAGAATAGATTTGATCTCCCGATTAGAAACCTCCACTTGGACACTTATTTGGGGATGGTAAGGAGTGGCGACTTTATGTTTTACCCAATATTTGGCAATCTATTCACTAAATAGCCGATTACAAAAATATACCCCCCATCATTGATGATGGCTCAAGGGTGCCAAACCTAAAGAAGATATGTTTCTTCAAGAATGCAGTCACACTTCTCCCTTCATTGTTAGGTAATGCCATAACTCCACCTATTTAGAAACATAGTCTATAGCCACTAGAATATATTTATTCCCATAAGAACTCATAAAAGGTCCCGTGAAATTGAATTTCCATATATCAAATAGCTCGACCTCTATGATAGGAGATAAGGGAAGTTCATGACGCCTAGAGATGCTATTAAAATACTTGCATTGGTCACAATGCTTGAAAAGATCATGGGCATCATGGTAAATGGTAGGCCAATAGAACCCACATTGTATGAACTTTAAATTTGTTCCATGATAAACTCGAACTGGCGAAGAATGGTATGCTTCTAAGATGGGCATCTTCTCTACCTCAGGAATATCTCGACAAATTATGCCACTAACACATATACAAAAAAGGTAAGGCTCATCTCAACAGACCTTGTAGACATCAAGAAAAAACTTCTTCTTTTGGTGGAAATTCAAACCTTTGAGCATCACATCACTAGCTAAAAAGTTTGCAAAATCAGCAAACCATAGAATTAGATCATGAGAGGCTGCCCAAATATGTTTATTAGGGAATGGATAATTTATTTCATGGTCTCCAATGGGCCTGCCTTCTTCCTCTAATCAGAAATGGTGATCAGCCACCTAATTTTCACAACCCAACGATCCTTTATTTTGAAATCAAATTCTAGCAACAAGAGAACCCATCAAATGAGTTTGGTTTTTGCATATTTTTTTTCCATAAGGTATCGAAGTGCAGAATGATTTGTATGAGCCACAACCTTCATACCCAAAAGATAAGCTCGAAAATTATCAAAAGCAAATACAACGCAAGCAACTCTTTCTCCATTACCGTGTAGTTTATTTGAGCTTCATACAAGGCCTTGCTGGAGAAGTATATCAGATGGAAGATTTTGTCTTTCCTTTGACAAAGAACAACCCCTAAAGCAACACCACTAGCATCACACATTAGCAGAGACCATATGTGTTTCGCCGATCTTCTCTGGAGAAGCACCATTTTTCACCTGATTCCCTTCTTTTTACTCCACTTCTCCCTCTTTTCTTCAAATCAGATATCTGCACACAAAAAGGCAAAAAGGACATAAAATTCATATAAATGACTTGAAAACTAAGAGAAAGCTCATTTTTAAGAGCCTAATGAGTTGATAAATTACCAACTCATCACTAATCAGAGGGCTCAAGTCAGAAGATTCGTACATGGGATAGCGGACCATATGGTCAAGGATTATAGGACCCTATGCTTCATCAGTATATGGGCTTCTCGCGGTTGGTTCTGCATGCCCAACAGAAAGAGGTGGTATAGTTGAGTGAGCAGGAGAGAGAGGCCAAGACGGCCAGAACCAACAGTTTTGGGTTCTCCCAGTAAAGACCTAGTGGTGGGCACATCAGCAGTCCCACTAGAGATCATCAAACCCAATGCCGTCAGCAGCAAGTGTGCCATCCAAATCTAGGCGCGACCAGAGGGGACGAGTGTAAGGCTATCGAGATCAGGTGAGCATATCCATAGAGCCTAGTATTCTAGGTTGTGACAGGTGTGGCAAAAGGCAAACTGGTCAATGCCTAGCAGGCACAGGTGCTTGCTTCGGATGTGTGAAGCCCAGACATATGCTCAAAGATTGTCCAGTAGCTAGACAGGGCTATGGTATAGGCCGAGACCCAATCACTAGCTCAGCAGCCCCACCAACACGCTCATCTCAGCAAGATGCCTCCACTAGTGTAGGTGGTGGTCAGCGTCAGAACATATTCTATGCCCTCGCATCTCGTCAGGTGTAAGGGGCCTCTCAAGATATAGTCACTGGTATTTTACAAGTATTCCACCTTGATGTACATGCTTTGTTAGATCTAGGGGCTACCTTATATTTTGTGATGCCCTATGTTGCTAGTATTTTTGGAGTCAGTCCTGAAATCCTATCAGAACCCTTCTCAGTCTCTACTCCAGTGGGTGATTTAGTCATAGATCGATGGGTATAAAGAAATTGCTTTGTCTCAGTCTTTCAAAAAGTCACCTTGGAAGATTTAGTAGAGCTAACCATGATAGATTTTGATATTATCTTTGGCATGGATTGGCTACATGCATGTTATGCCTCAGTAAATTGTAGAACCCGTGCGAAATAATTTCGTTTTCTAGGTGAGATAGTCCTAGAGTAGAAGAGTAGTTCAGTTGTACCTGTAGGTCGTTTCATTTAATACCTTAAGGCCAAAGAGATGATTTCTAAAGATTGTGTGTACCATCTAGTTAGATTTAAGGATGCGACATTTGATACCCTGACTATCTAGTCAGTTCCTTTAGTGTGCGAATATCCAGAATTGTTTCCAGATGATCTATTGGGAATTCCTCTCAAGCGCGAGATCGATCTTTGTATTGACCTTTTTCCTAATAAGCAGCCTATATCTATTCCTCCGAACGAGTTTATTGCTAAATATGCTCTTTAGTTTGTTAACCATGAGTAGATAAATCATTAACTAGAGGTGTGTGATGATGAATGCTTAATTAGATTGGTTATTTTTAGATTAATCTCAATATTGTTTAATTAGTGTAAATCTATTAAGTGCTCTCTAATTTATAATTGAAGATCCATAGTTGCTGATGTGGTCTACTTTTCTTACTTGATTTCTGCCTGAAAGAGAAGAACTGAGTATTGGGAGAGAATTTAATAGTTAAAATGGAAGTGATGTTGTGGAGTTGGGCTAGATATAGATAAACCCATATTCTCATTCCTCATTAATAAATAATAGCTAGAGATTAGTGCGGCTATTAATTCAAACTTAATTTGGTTGATTTAATTGTGTTTAGTGGTTTGAAAGAACTCTAGAAAGAGGCATTTATGAGGTTGAAAAACAGAGAATGCCCACCTACCCAAAGTTATTTACACAATTTGAACTGATGAGATGGTCTAGCATAGTCTTGTTTAATTAGCACATCATCTACACCATATCTTTAGTTCTTCTCAATATTGTCGACAATTTTGGTTATTTTGCCATTCTACTCAGCCAAATAGAATCTATACCATATTGTTAACATCAAGTTTCCCTCAAAATGTTTATTGCTTTGTTACTTTTGAGTGGTGTGAACTAATTTCAATTTTTCAAACAACACTTTCGCATATCATTTGTTAATCTTTATAGGGTTCATGTAAATATCCCAACATCTAAAGGGGAAATTGTGTGGCGTGGCATGTTTGTTAGCTGATAAGAACTGCATTACTTGAGGTCAAACAATGGTTCAAGTTCGGGGGTTTGAGGAGTTGGTAATTTACCAACTCATTAGTCTCTTAAGCATGAGTTTTAGCTTAGTTTTCAAGTCAATCAGCTGAATTTTATTCCCTTTTTGCTTTTTTTGTGTGCAGATATCTAATTTGAAGAAAAGAGCAAGAAGTGGAGTAAAAAGAAGGGAATCAGGTGAAAATCGGTGCTTCACTGGAGAAGATCAATGAAATGAAGATGATCACTGCCTTGGGGAATTAAAGCAGCTGGCGGTCGCAGATATCAACCAGCGACTTGCCAGATAACTCACCTACTAACACCTGAAGTTGCAGGATAAAAGACAAAGGAATCAGCAAAGCACGGTTGGAGGTCCGTGAATCGCCGAAGGACACTGAAAATCACTGAAGGAGCAATCAATAATAGCCCCCAGTTTGCGGAATGTAACCAGAAAACCGCTGGTACTCTCGCGAGTACCAGAATGCCTTATAAGGGGAAAATGAGCCCAACACTGAAAATGAGGGGATTGGGTTCCCTTCAGATATATTCTTGAAAGAAGTACTATGTACCTATCAGATATTAACTTTTAGCTTTTTGGGAACATTCTCTTTGTAGAGGAAGAAAATAGAATTCTATTGGTGGAAATTGTAAAAGACTGTTTTCCTTTTCTTCTTCTTGCTCTATAGCAAGGTACCACAATTGATGAAGACTTATTGTTGAATTTGAATTTTCTACTCTTATTACTGAAATCAATGAGTTTATTGTTAAATATGCTCTTTAGTTTCTTAACCATGAGTAGCTAAATTATTAACTAGAGGTATGTGATGATGAGTTCTTAATTAGATTGGGTATTGCTAGATTCATCTCAATATTGTTTAATTAGTGTAAATTTGTTAAGTTCTCTCCAATTTATAATTGAAGATCCATAGGTGCTGATGTGGTTCTACTTTTCTTACTTGATTTCTGCTTGAAAGAGAAGAATTGAGTATTCGGAGAGAATTTGATGGTCGAAATGGATGTGATGTTGTGGAGTTGGGATAGACATAGCTAAACCCATATTCTCATTCCTCATTAATAGCTAATAGCTAGAGATTAGTGCAGCTATTAATCCAAACTTGATTAGTTGATTTAATTGTGTCTAGTGGTTCAAAAGAACTCTAGAAAGAGGCATTTGTAAGGTTGAAAAACATAGAATGCCCACCTACCTAAAGTTATTTACCAAATTCGAACTGATGAGATGATCTAGCATAGCCTAGTTTAATTAGCGGATCATCTACACCACACCTCTAGTCCTTCTCATTATTGTCGACAACTTTGGTTATTTTGTCATTCTAATTAGCTGAATTAGAATCTATACCATATTGTTAACATCAAGTCTCCCCTAAAATGTTTATTTCTTTGTTACTTTTGAGTGATGCGAACTAATTTTGATTTTCCAAACAACACTTGCGCATATCATTTGTTAGTCTCTATGGGATTCAGCCCTGATATCCGTCAGGATATTTGTTTTGATACAATGATCATTTACACTATCTCATATTGAAGAGTGTATTTTGGATGTTAAAAAAAATGGCGCCATTGCATATGGCGTAGTGCCCCTTCATGTAAGATACACAAAACATAATGGCCTCCTTAGAATTTGCGGGTGTTGCGGAGGCCTTGTCTTTACCCTTCCCTTTGATAGTTAAAGAGGCTAGGGCCTTGCCCTTATCGGTGTTCCTGGATGAAGACATGATCTGTACCGGCACTACACTGGCAATCGCCGTTTCAATCCGGTGATTCACCCCCTTGCCTTTTTGTGCTTGAATTCATGTACACTTCACTATCATGCAACCAGCGATTGACCGGCGGTTCTCGAACTAGGTTCGGTGTTCCACTGGTAGATCGCCGCTTGGGCACCCATTGCTCAGGAACACTGAGTTGCACCGGTGATTAAACGGTGGTATGCGCTTTTGGATCGGCGGTCCTCTGGCTCTTCCGTCAGTCTAATAGTCGTGTTGTCAGGTTTCTGCTTGCATGCTTAAGGGTGCGGCAGATCGCGCATCTGAATCGGCGATTCGCCGGTCGAGTGCGTTTCCTTCATTATTTTTGTGCTTCCTCTCCTTGCTTCTCTCCTCACTAGTCCTACTAAATAAAAAACAACAATGACATGAAAATATTCAAAATAAGACACTTGGGTTGCCTCCCAAGAAGAACCTTAGTTAATGTCTTGGCACGACCTATTACTCAATTAGCATTCATTCTTTGAAGGCTCATCCTCCAACTCAGCCTCCTTCATCTCCATTCCGCTATACTCATTCTCTTCATGCAATACTCCAATCACTTTGCATTCATCTGGGGGTTCAACTAATTGACACACCTTAAAGTTGACCTCTTCACTTCCAACCCGGAACTTGAGCTCACCTAGATCAACATCCACCAAAAGCTCAACTGGTGGGGAACAATGGTCTCCCCAGAATGATTGGCACCTCTAAGTCCATTTCACAATGAAGAACCAAAAAATTAGCTGGTAGAATGAATTATCCACCCTCACCAATACATCCTCTAGCACACCCATGGGTTTCTTTATGGAGCAGTCAGCCATTAACAACCTCATTAATGTGGGTTTAGTGTTCGCAAGCCCCAATTTCTTGAAAATAATAAGGGGCATCATATTTGTACTTGTGCTAAGATCGCAAAGGGCTTTCTTAAACACACATAACCTGATAGTGAAAGGAATCATGAAGGCTCCTGGATCTTCTCTCTTTGAGGAAAGATTGCTCATAATCATCGCACTACAATGATGCGTTGTCTCTCCGGTGTCCACGTCTACCACCTTCTTCTTTTTCAACAGTTCCTTCATGAACTTGGCATATTCGGGAATTTGAAGTAGAGCATCCACCAATAGTATATTAATGGACAATTTACTGAAGATGTCAATAAATTTACTGAACTGATCATCCTTCTTTATCTTGGCTAACCATTTTGGATAAGGGGGTGGAACTCTTGGTTCTTGTTCCTTATCATTTAAGGCCTTCATGCCTGCTTCTTCTTCATCAAAATTTAAGGGAACTTCATCAGCCTCTCTCTCGCCTTCTTCTTCCATATTTTCAACAACGCTTGACGCTTTTGGTACTGCTTCATATTCATTTTCATCTATCATTTTAGGAGCAACAACCTCCTTTGGCTTCACACCAACGTCTCCAATCATCTTACCACTCCTCATGATGATAGCCATGCATTGACTGTCTTTCTTCAGGTTCGGAATTGTATCACTTGGGAGTGTTCCTTTCATTTGGGGGTTCATTTAAGAGGATAAGTGATTCATTTGAGCTTCCAAATGCTTAGTTAAAGCTGAATGGGAACTCATAGTTTGGGCAAGGTTATACACATCCCCTTTCAATTCTTTGACGCTGCTGTCGGTTGATTCCACTTTCTTGAGGAACTTGCTAGCATCTCTTCAATTTTGGAGTTACCCACATCGCTCACACCTGGCTAATTTTGGGCGTTTTCAGCTTTAGAAGGGGGAACATATGGGTTTGAACTTCGATAATAAAGGTCTCCCTCTCGATTTTTCTCTCTAGTTCCCCATCTTTCATTTCTATCAGGCCATCCTTATGCTTCGCGGTTTCTCAAACCTTGATTCTCTTCATGTGGTAGCCAAGGGCCTTGATTAGTCCCTTGAACCCCTGGTCGAGAACCCCCCATCTGATTTTCTATGTATTAGCACTCCTCATCGTATCACGGTGGCGAGGATTCTCCCTCAAAGTGCAATGGATCTTGCATACCTACAACATTTACAACTTTGGGCCCTGCCCCTATCACTTGTTTTGTCACTAGTTCCAGCTGCGTCATCATTTTAGCAAGGTTTTCATCTCGCTCTTCATCTCTTTTTCAACGCTCAGCTGCCAATGCACTAGAACCAATATCATGCGTCTGTACCAGTTGTTGCTTTATTGAATTTGCTTCACTAATAGGCTCACACTTTGACTTATACATTGGTCTCTCTCATATGCCATGCCCGATTTGTCTTTGTCATTCTGTAGGGCCTTAGATAATTCGTATGTCAGTTCCATGCTTGATCCTCTAGCTAAATTATTGGCAACTGATTTGTTGATGGATTCTAGGGCTCAGTAAAAACTTTGAAGGAGCACTCCCATCAGGGAGACCATGGTCGGGGCAAAAGGAAACCTTTTTCTTGAACCTTAGCCATGCTTCATGCAACGGTTCTCCCGGCTTTTGTCTAAAGTTCGTGATATCATCCCTTAGCTGTAACATTTTTGACAGAGGGAAGAAATGATTTAAGAATGCTTCAGTCAATTCTTGCCACGATGTAATGCAACCAGAGGGAGTTCCTCCAACCACATAGTCACCTCTCCCATTAGGTAGAATGGGAAGAGCCTTAACCTGATAGACTCTTGACTTATATTAGTTATGTTGAAAGGCTAGCAGATCTCTAGGAAATTCCTCAAATGGTGATTAGCATCCTCACTAGATTTTGCCCCGGAGAGCCCTTTTAATTTGTAGCAAATGAAGCATTGTACTTGTGACATGGAATATGACATTCCCTACTGTAGGTGGTAGGCGAATGGCTCCTGCAATTTCGGGCCTCACCGGCTTATCTTCTTCATGCTCCATATTACCCTCAACTGAGCTATCCCCTGCTTGTGAGTGATGACTCATATGACTTTACCCTAACAAGCACAACAAGATTAGTATCAACACTTAAGATGCAAGACTAATTCAAATTAACAATCAACACAAGAATATCAAGTGCTAGTCCCTGACAACAGCGTCATTTTTTATAACATCCAAAATACACTCTTCATTATGAGAGAGCGTAAACGTCATTATATCAAAATAAATATTTCGACAGATGTCAGGGTTGAATCCCACAGAGACTAAGAAATGATATGCGCAAGTGTTGTTTAGGAATTTGAAATTAGTTTGCACCACTCAAAAGTATCAAAGAAATAAACATTTTCGGGGAGACTTGATGTTAACAATATGGTATAGATTCTAATTCGGCTAATTAGAATGTCAAAATAACCAAAGTTTTTGGCAATAATGAGAAGGACTAGAGGTGTGGTGTAGATGATGTGGTAATTAAACAAAGCTATGCAAGATCATCTCATCAGTTCAAATTGTGTAAATAACTTTGGGCGGGTGGGCATTCTATGTTTTTCAACCTCATAAATGCCTCTTTCTAGAGTTATTTCAAACCACTAGACACAATTAAATCAACCCAATCAAGTTTGAATTAATAGCTGCACTAATCTCTAGCTATTAACTATTAATAAGGAATGAGAATTTGGGTTTGGCTATATCTAGCCCAACTCCACAACATCACATTCATTTCCACCGTCAAATTCTCTCTCAATACTCAATTCTTCTCTTTCAAGCAAAAATCAAGTAAGAATAGTAGATTCACATCAGCAACTATGGATGTTCAATTATAAATTTGAGAGAACTTAACATATTTACACTAATTAAATAATATTGAGATGAACCTAGCAATACCCAATCTAATTAAGCACTCATCATCACACACCTCTAGTTAATGATTTAGCTACTCATGGTTAAGAAATTAAAGAGCATATATAACAATAAACTTATTGATTTCAATAATAAGAGTAGAAAAATCAAATTTAGCAATAAGTCTTCAACAATGGTGGTACCTTTCTATAGAGGAAGAAGAAGAAAAGGAAAACAATCTTTTACAATTTCCACCAATAGAATTCTACTTTCTTCCTCCAGAGAATCTTCCCCAAAAGCTAAAAGTTAAGATCTGGTAGGTACATAGTACTTCTTTCTAGAATATATCTGAAAGTAGGGCACCCAAATCCCCTTTTTTTCAGTGTTGGACACATTTGCCCATGCTTAGGAATTCTGACACTTGCCGGAGTACTGAGGGTTTGTCAGTTACATTTCGCGAACCACTAGCTATCATTGATTGCTCCTTCAGTGATTTCTAGTGTCCTTTGGCGATTCGCCGACCTCCAACTGTGCTTCATCGATTCCATTTTCTTTGATCCAGCAAGTTCAATTGTGAGTAGATGAGTTATCCGGCGAGTCACCGATTGATATTCGCGACTTTCGGTTGCTTTAATTCACTAACGTGGTGATCATCTACATTTGGCCTGTGTTTCGTCGGTATTCTCCAGTGAAGCATCAGTTTTCACTTGATTCCCTTTTTTTACTCCACTTTCTTGCTCTTTTCTTAAAATCAGATATCTACACACAAAAAGGCAAAAAGGGCATAAAATTCATCTTAAAAAATTGAAAACTAAGCTAAATCTCATGCTTAAGAGCCTAATGAGTTGGTAAATTACCAACTCATCACTGATCAAAGGGCTCGAGTGAGCAGATTCATACATAGGATAGCGGACCATTTGGTAAGGTATTACAGGACCGCTATGCTCCATCAGGATATGGACTTGTCGCGGTTGATTCTGTATGCGCAACAAATAGAGGTGGTACGGGTGAGTGAGTGGGAGAGAGAGTCCAAGAGGGCCAGGACTGACTATTTTGGGTTCTCCCAGTAGAGGCTTAGTGGTAGGCATCATCAGCAATCCCACCAGAGATCATCAGCCCCAGCACTGTCAGCAGCAAGTGTGCCATCCAAATCTAGGTTCGACTAGAGGGGATGAGTGTCAGGCTCTCGAGGTCAGGGGAGCAGATCCATAGAGCCTAGTATTCTAGGTTGTGACATGTGAGATAGAAGGCATACTGGTTAGTGTCTAGCAGGCATGGGTGCTTCTTTCAGGTTTGGGAAAATCGAACATATGCTTAGAGATTTTCCATTAGCTAGATAGGGCCATGGTAGAGGCCGAGACACAATCACTAACTCAGTAGCCCCACCAACACTCTCAGCTCACCAAGGTGTATCCACTAGTGTAGGTGGTGGTCAGCGTCAGAACATATTATATTCCCCTACATCTCGTTAGGAGCAGGAGGCCTCTTAAGATATAGTCACTGGTATGTTATGAGTATTCCACCTTGATATACATGCTTTGCTAGATCCAGGGGCTACCTTATCTTTTTTGACGATCTATGTTATGAGTAGTTTTGGAGTCAGTCACGAAATCCTATCAGAACCCTTCTCAGTCTCTACTCTAGTTGGTAAATCAGTCATAGATCGATGGGTATATAGAAATTGCCCTATCTCAATCTTTCAAAACTTCACCTCAGCAGATTTAGTAGAGCTAGCCATGAAAGATTTTGATGTTATCTTTTGCATGGAGTGGCTACATGTATGTTATGGCCCTGTAAATTGTTGAACTCATGTGGCAGAATTCCGTTTCTGGATGAGCCTGTCCTAGAGTGAAAGGGTAGTTCAGCTGTGCCTATAGGTTATTTCATTTCCTACCTTAAGGCCAGAAATATAACTTCTAAAGATTGTGTGTACCATCTAGTTAGGGTTAAGGATGCTACATTTGAAACCCCGACTATCCAGTCAGTTCCTCTAGTGTGAAAATATCCAGAAGTGGTTCCAGATGATCTATTGGAAATTCCTCTCGAGCGGGAGATCAATTTTGGTATTGGCCTTCTTCCCCAATATGCAACCTATATCTATACCTCCATACAGAATGACTCCAGCTGAGCTAAATGATTTAAAGGAGTAGTTGAAGAATCTTTTAGACAAGGGTTTCATCAAACCTTGCAAATCTCTATGGGGTGCACCAGTACTATTTGTCTAGAAGAAAGATGGTTCCATTTCAATGTGCATTGACTATTGGTAGTTGAATAAGGTCATAGTCAAGAACAGGTATCCCTTCCTCAGAATTGATGACTTGTTTGACCAGCTTAAGGGTGCCAAGTGTTTTTCAAAGATAGACCTCAGGATTAGAGAGAGTAACATCTCGAAGATAGCCTTCAAGACTCGGTATGGTCACTATAAGATTGTAGTTATGTCTTTTGGACTAACGAATGCTCCTGCAACTTTTATTGATTTGGTGAACAGGGTATTCAAGCCGTATTTACACATGTTCGTGATTGTCTTCATAGATGACATTTTCATATACTCTCGGAGCAAGGAGGAGCATGTCGCTCATTTGAGTGTGGTGCTACAGACTCTGAAGGATCACCAGCTGTATGTTAAATTCAGCAAGTATGAGTTTTGGTTAAACTTAAAAGCATTTTTGGGTCATGTAGTGTCAAATGCGTGTGTATAGGTGGGCTCTCAAAAGATAGAAGTTGTGAAGAATTGGCCTAGGCCAGTTAGTCCTTCGAACATCAGGAGTTTCTTGGGCCTAGATTGTTACTAAAAGAGAAGGATTTTCATCCTTTCTAGCACCATTGACTAAGTTGACCCAGAAGAAGGTTAAGTTTAAATGGTCTGAGGCCTATGAGAAGAGCTTCTAGGAGTTGAAGACTCGACTCCCCTCAGCGCTAGTGTTGACTCTCCTTGAGGGTACTGGTGGCTTTGTAGTATATTGTGACGCCTCAAGGATTAGCCTTGGTTGTGTATAAATGCAGCATGATAAGTTTATAGTCTATGCTTCCAGGAAGCTAAAAGTCCATGAGAAGAACTACCCGACTCACTATCTATACGGGGTCCATGTGGATGTGTTTACGGACCACAAGAGACTATAGAACGTGTTTATACAGAAGAATCTAAATCTACATCAAAGGAGGTGATTGGAGCTTCTTAAGGATTATGATATATGTATTTTATCATCCGGGCAAGGCTAATGTAGTGGCTGATACTCTTAGCATGTTTTCAATAGAGAGTGTGTCCATGTAGATGAGGAGAGGAAAGAGTTCGTGAAGGATGTGCATCGGCTTGCACGATTAGGAGTTCGTCTTGTTGACTTAGCAGATGGTGGTTTCACTGTTCTGAATGGATCAAAATCTTCCTTGGTAACCGAAGTAAAGGCTATACAAGATGAGGATCCTCTTTTGGTAAAGATGAAGGTAAGCTGTTTAGAATTAGAAGGTGGAGGTTTTCTCCCAAGGGGGAGATGGTGTACTACGATATTAGGGTCGTTTGTGTGTACTGGGTGTTGATGAGTTGAAGGAGCGGATGTTGTATAAGGATCATGGTTCGAGATATTCCATATATCCAAGTGCCACCAAGATGTACTGTGACCTACGTGAAGTCTATAGGTGGAATGGCATGAAGAAGGACATAGCAGAGTTTGTGGCAAAGTGTGCGAATTTTCAATAGGTGAAAGTTCAGCATCAAAGACCTAGAGGTGTGCTTCAAGACATTAGTATACCTACTTGGAAGTGAAAGGAAATCAATATGGACTTCATCACAAGGTTGCCTCACACTCGCCGACAGTATGACTCCATATGGGATATTATGGATAGGTTAACCCACGCAGCTTATTTCCTACCGATCAAGACTACCGACTCAGCAGAGGATTATGCTAAACTGTATATTCGGGATCTAGTTCAATTGCATGGAGTGCCCTTGTCTATCATATCAGATAGAGGTACTCAGTTTACCTGCTAGTTTTTGAGATCGTTTCAAAGGGGACTTGGTACTCAGGTCAAACTTAGTATAACTTTTCACCCGCAGACCGATGGTCAGGTTGAACAGACCATTCAGAAACTTGAGGTATATTGGGAGCAGCTGTGATTGATATCAATGGTAGTTTGGATGATCATTTACCTCTCATTGAATTTGCATATAATAATAGTTACCATTCCAGCATTCAGATGGCTCTGTTTGAGGCTCTTTATGGGTAGAGGTGTAGATCATCTATTGGTTGGTTTGAAGTCAATGAAGCTACATCGATAGGAAAAAATTCAGTTCATAAGGCTATGGAGAAAGTTCAACTTATAAGAGAAAGGTTGAAAACACTCAGAGTCACCAAAAGTGCTATGCAGATGAGAGGAGGAGAGAACTTAAGTTCAAAGTTGATGATTGGGTATTTCTGAAGGTGTCTCCAATGAAGAGAGTGTTAGGTTCGAAAAGAAGGGGAAACTTAGTTCTCGGTATGTTGGCCCATATAGGATTATGAGACGTGTTGGCAAGGTGGCTTACGAGTTGGATTTTCCCTCATAATTCGCTTTAGTACATCCAGTTTTCCATGTGTCGCTTTTAAAGAAATGCATGGGTCATTCGACTTTAGTTGTTCCGGTGGAGAGCGTGGGTGTGAAGGACAGCCTTAGCTATGAAGAGGTTCCTGTTGAAATACTTGATAGTCAAGTTTTGAAGCTATGAAACAAAGAAGTAGCTTTACTAAAGGTTTTGTGGAGAAACCAGCATGTTGAGGGAGTTTCTTGGGAAGCCGAAGCAGATATAATGGCTAAATACCCGCGTATATTCCCTTCTAGTTCAGTTCCAGCTTGAGGTATCAGTTTCCTCCTTAGTACTCTTTTCAATTTCATGTTCAGTTTATGTGTTCCAGCTTCTTTCATGTCAATGCATGTATGTGTGATTCATGAATTCATATCAGTCATGTATTTCAGTCCGAAGTTGGTCACTCCGTCAGTTTTTAGCTATAATGTTCAATATTTGAGATGTCAGTTCTACTCCCCAGCTTTTCAGTATGTTCATTCACATTGGAGGATGAATTTTCCTAAGGGGGAGATACTGTAATACCTTGAAGGCTCTAAGATCATACCGGAGGGTTCAAATGGAGAAAACAAGAAATTTTGCACCAGGTCACTAATAACGTTGAAAATATACTCCTCATGCAAAGAGTATAAATGGTCACTGTATCAAAACAAATATCCCAAAGGATATCGGGGTCGAATCCCACAGGGACTAGTGAATGATAATTACAAGTGTAGGTTGAGAAATTGAATTTAGCTTGCACCACTTAAGAATAATATAGCAATAAAAGGTTGGGGGAAACTGAAATTTGCAAGAGAATATAAGTTCTAATTTGGCTGACTACAATGGAAAAATTACCAAGGTTGTTGACAAGAATATGAAAGACTAGAGGTGTAGCGTAGATGATATGCTAACTAAATAGGGTCATTCTAGGTTATCTCATAAGTTCAATTAGTGTAAATAATCTCGGAAAACTGGGTATATAATGCTTTTCAGCCATATAAATACCTCTTGCTACAATACCTTCAAACCTCTAGACACCATTAACTCAACCCAATTAGATTTGGATTAATAGTTGCATTAATTTCTAGCTATTAACTATTAATTAGGAGTGAGGATGTAATTTTGGCTATAACTACCCCAATTTCACAATCTCTCATCCATACCCACTATTAAATTCTCTCCCAATACTTAATTCCTCTTTTGCAAGCAACAATCAAGTAAGAAAAGTTAGACCCACATCAATATTAGTGGATATTCAATTATACATTGGAGAGAATCTAACAGATTTACACTTAGTTAAACAATAGTTAATGATTAAGCATTAACTAGCAATACCCACTCTAATAAAGATTACTCTAGCAATATCTACTCTAATTAAGAATTCATCATCAAACACCTCTAGTTAATGATTTAGCTACTCATAATTAAGAAATTCAAAAGCACATTAAACAATAAACTCATTGAATTCAAACAATAAGAGTAGCAAAAATCAAGTTCAACAAGTAGTCTTCAACAATGGCAGTACCTTGCTATCAAGAAGAAGAAGAAGAAAAAGGAAATAGTTCTTTTCAAATTGCACCAATAAAATTTTCCCCTTCTTCTCTGCCCAGAGAATGTTCTAAAAGCTAAGGAATATGAAATTTGATGCGTACACAGTACTTTTTCTATAATATATCCAAAATATGGGGTATCTTCTCTCTCTTTTTTTGTGATGGACAATTTTTCCCCTGATCAGCGTTTTGGCATCGACAGAAGTACCGGCGGTTCACCGAGTGCAATTCGCGGACCGTCGGTTCCACTATCTGCATTTTCAGTGAATTCCAGTAATCTTTGGCGGTTTGCCGATCTCTATTCGTGCACAAGCGATTCTTTGCTCTTTAATTCAGCAAGTTCAGGTGTCATTTCATGACATGACCGGGGAGTCACCGGTGGAAACTAGCTTTGCCGGTGGCTTTGTTCCCCAGAGGCAGTGGTTATCGGCTTTTAACCGGTGTTTTGCCGGTCTTCTTCGGTGGAGCGCATAATTTCATCACACTTCCTTCTTTTTTCTCCATTTCTTGCTCTTTTTTTCACATTCGACATCTGCACACAACAAAGGAAAAAAGGTCAAAAAATCCACATAAACAACTAAAAAACTAAGCAAAAACTTAGTCTTAAGAGCCTAATGAGTTGGTGAATTACCAACTCACTAAACCTCCAAACTTGAATCATTGCTTGCCCTCAAGAAATGAAATTCTCATCAGTTGGGGAACATTTCACTCCTCACAAGTTTAAACATCAACAACCACCTAATCTATGACAACCCAAAAATGCTCACTAATCTCACCGAAAAAGAGAAGCAAATTCCCCTAAAAATCATAACAATGAAGATATTTCAAGAGGCTACCACCACTCACAAACATGATTCACAAGATTTTTCATTTTGTAGAATCAGGGCATTGCTCATCCATGAAATACACATAGTAGCTCAATTCATAATCATTGCATATTCAAAACTTCCATGCGAGCTCACACTTCTCATGCCTTATGCAAAAATTTACCTTTAATGCAATTGTGCCCTCAAAAGGGGTGATGCCACTCATTGAGGAGATAATCCCTATTTTCGTCACGACTCAATGCATTTTCACAAGGGATTTCACAAAGATAAGATTACACTCACTCTCCCCAAAAAAATCTACACGCACACAACTCAACCCATAGGATTGCCCTTCGTGTAACTCGTCACTAACGTAGAGCAACTGTACTTAAAATCACTTAGGACTTGCAGGTCATAATGTTGGCTAGGGCTGAGGGTAGGATAAATGTTTAGCTTTAGTGACTAATGCCTCCTTAATGCCTTTATAAACACTTGCAACATCCCATTATCGTATTGAAATACTCCACCTTATTTCTCCTAGGTCATTATCTTCATCCTTTGTGTAACACCAACCACCCTTTTAACACCCATGAATTCCACAATTAGCCTTTTGTATGCAAGAGATAGCACCTTTTTATCATTCTTTTCTCATCTGATGATTTGAGGTTTTTCAACCCCATGATTTATCCATTTCATCACAATTTTGGTGCTACGTCAAATTGAAGTTCACATTTTTTTCCTTTTCGCATGCAAACCCCCAAACTTAGGCTTTTGCCTCATCTCACATTAATTTCCTTATTTCTCCTTGATTAATTGGCTTGAAGCCCCTATTTTTCCTTGTTTTATTAGTAGCAGTTAGGGAGGATGGGTGCCAAAGCGAAGGATAGAAAAAATGGTTATTAGGCTTATAATGTGGTTTACAAGAAAGGGTCCGAGGCACAAACATTGTCTATCAAAGATTAATGCTCAAGGAGGTTGATCTCGGGCAAAATAGCATGCTCGAGTGATGCTTTATAACTATGTTTTGTCTTGTTTATCGACTTAATTATATGCATTATCATGTGATTTTATATAAATGTGAATATATATACTAACCAACATGATTAGTCCTTGTTTTTGTAGGTTTAAAATGAATTTGAGGAACTAATCTATGATTTGGTGAAGTAGAGGAATGGAATCGGAAGCGAATTACTAAAGTCGGCAAGGAACCATGCCTTGGCAAGGCTGGCTGCGCCAGGCAGCGTGCCACATTGTGCGTGTGCCGCGCCCAGTGCCGTGCCACGCATATGCCAGGCGCGAGAAGAAGGCAGCATGCAGGCCACATGCGCTCCAGCGCCGTGCCATGCCAAGCAACCTGCGGGCCAGCACCGTGTCACGCGGGCCATCGTGCTGCACAAGCAGCGTGCCACGCCGTCCATCATGGCAATCCTCGACGTAATGTCATTCTAAGGCGAATTCCATGTGCATCCGTGATTCCCCCGTGTCATGGAGGCAGTGCTCCCTGATACACTCTATGCCACGGAGCCATTCCACGACGGGCATAATTTTGTACAATTCTCATTTACTATAAATAGGTCCCTTAGCTCCTAAAAATATTTTGTCACGTAATATTTCTGAAAAACTACAAAGGAGTGAGTGAGAAATGGGAGAATTCACCTAGGGTTCATCAATTTCATCTTCTCTTCTATCAATTCTTGTAAGTATGTTACTTTAACAATGTTTTCTTGTAATTTTACGAACTTGAGTGGCTAGAACCCTTCCTCTAAGGTTGACGACATAAGTTATGATTGTGTCTTTATGAATTTGTTTCGGAATAATGTTATTGATTGTTGTTTTGTCTTGCATTCTTAATTATGGTAGTTTTTATGATTGATCACCATGAAAACACACACGTTAAGCTTGGGTAAATGCTTGAGAAAGAAAACCAAGGAAAGAACAAAAGAATGTAGGAAGCAAGTTTGTATCTCACTATATACTTTGCGGTTAGGATAAGAAATTATACATAATTTGCCTTGCTTGGTTGATAAAACAGGATGAGAACATGAATTATATTACAAATGTCACTCCACCACTCGAAGAAGTAGTTGTGAAACTATGTTGAATTAAATGATTAGAAGTACGAGAGTCCCTAATCACATCCACGTGAACCACATCCACGTAATTGAATTGCCCACGAATTAGCATGTCACATCACCACTAAACGATGAGTTGTGAGGCTAGTTTGTCATGTTTAGAGGCTCGAAAGACCATGAACATGCAATTTTAATTATGTGCGACGACAATTGGTAGCTTCATACTTAAACCATTGCAAATCATAGTATCGCATTCTTATCTGGCTTTAACTCTAGTTGCTCCTTGAATGAATTCAGAGTATTTCGTTGACCACATCTAGACTTAATTATAATTCTCGAAAAAGTCTATAATCAACACTTGCGACATTTAATATCACTCTTGAACTTTATAGTTAGCTGAATAGGTCCAGTCCCTGTGGGTTCGACATCCGGCTCTTAAAAAGGGCCACTATATTACTTGTACGACCCGTACACTTTTGGGGCCATCAAGTGTTTGGCGCCGTTGCCGGAGACTCGGCAAAGTTTGATCTCGAGAAAAATAGCATGCTCGACTGATGCTTCATAACTAAGTTTTGTCTTGTTTATCGACTTAATTATATGCATTCTCATGTGATTTTATGTAAACGTGAATATATATACTAACCAACATGATTAGTCATTGTTTTTGTAGGTTTAAAATAAATTTGAGGAACTAATCTATGATTTGGTGAAGTAGACGAATGGAATCGGAAGCGAATTACAAAAGTCGGCAAGGAACCATGCCTTGGCAAGGCTGGCCGCGCTAGGCAGCGTGCCACGCTGTGCGTGTGCCGCGCCCAGTGCCATGCCATACATATGCCATGCGCGAGAAGAAGGCAGAAAGCAGGCCACCTGCACGCTAGCTCCGTGTCACGCGGGCCATCGCGCTGCATAGGCAGCGTGCCACGCCAGCCATCGCGGCAAGCCTCGGCCTAATGTCATTCTAAGGCGAATTCCAGTGTGCATCTGCAATTCCCCCGTGTCACAGAGGCAGTGCTCCCTGATACACTCCATGCCACGGAGCCATTCCACGACGGGCATAATTTTGTACAATTCTCATTTACTATAAATAGGTCCCTTAGCTCCTAGAAACATTTTGTCATGTAATATTTTTGAAAAACTACCAAGGAATGAGCGAGAAGCGGGAAAACTCACCTAGGGTTCATCAATTTCATCTTCTCTTCTACCAATTCTTGTATGTATGTTACTTTAACAATGTTTTCTTGTAATTTTACGAACTTGAGTGGCTAGAACCCTTCCTCTAAGGTTGAAGCCATAAGTTATGATTGTGTTTTTACGAATTTGTTTCGGAATTAAGTTATTGATTGTTGTTTTGTCTTGCATTCTTAATTATGTTTGTTTTTATGGTTGTTTTTATGATTGATTTTTAATTTCCTTAAGTGTTGAGAGACTTGGTCGTGGTCTGACTTATTGCAGGTGACAGGTTGTCTTGCCGAGCTGGCTAGGCATAGTGAGCCTGTGGAACCGTTGCTTGAACCCGAACATCAAATTCATTTGCCAAGGAGAGTAGCTCTTGAGCAAAATATGAAAATACGTCAAGAAAAGGTATAACAACAACCACCCGCAGGACAAGCACAATTGTCACCGTAAGCAATGGCAGCCAGACCAGTTCGCGAAGTGGCAATCCCAAAAGCGACGAATGTGACCTCTAGTATCCGTAAACCAAAACCTGGAGGGAACTTTGAATTGAAGAAGAACATGGTGCAGCTATTACATTCTAGTGGTCAATTCACTGGTATGGCACATGAGGACCCGCAACAGCACTTACAGAACTTTCTTGAGATTAGTGACACTTTCATCCCCACCGGAGTGTCCACAGACTATGTCCGACTTACCCTCTTCCCATTTTCATTGTTGGGAGAGGCAAAGACGTGGTTGAAAGCTGAGCCACCGAACTCCATAACTTCGTGGAATGATTTGGCAAAGAAGTTCCTTATCACATTTTTCCCTTCAGGCAAGACTGCAAAATTGAGAAATGAAATATTGAGTTTCAAGCAGAGGCCTGATGAGAACTTATATTTGTCTCGGGAAATATTCAAGTCATTGTTGAGAGACTATCCCCATCACCAGCAATCGAATGAAGTGCTAGCTCATACCTTTGTAGAAAGTCTAGACCCACACACAAATATTTTACTAGACTCTGCATCGAGTGGGCAAGCCTTAGAGAAGACTTATGATGAGCTGTACACATTGTTAAATAGAATTGCATAGGAAAATCCAGAGTGGCACAGCGAAACATCAAGAGGGAAAGGAAAGAGAGCAGGGTTGATAGAGGTAGATTGTATGAATGCCTTGGCTGCACAGTTAGCTTCATTCCAGCATCAAATGATGACTTAGTTCAATAAACTGAGTATGAAACAACAGCAGGGCCAGGTTAATGCAGTTCAACAAGCTCTAAGTTGGTGTGAAATTTGTGGAAACAATGGGCATAATGTAGAATGATGCGGAGACAATCCGAAATCAGTCAATTTTGTTGGGAATGCGCAGAGGAACAATCAGAATTTTGGAAACAACTACAACAAAAATTGGCAGGGTCACCCGAATTTTTCTTGGGTAGATATCAAAAGCAAAGTTATCAGCAACCTCAACAGCAGTAGTATCAGTAGAATAGGCAGAATGATGGCCAGTTGAGAAGAAACATTGAGGAAACATTGTAGAAAATCATGAAGACCCTGACTCAATTAGTAGAAAATCAGGCGAGGATGGCATCAGACTTGAAGAATCAGCAGTTGGCCATCCGCAATCTAGAGAAGCAGATGGGTCAGATAGCAGCTGCTCAAAACATGAGACCGCGGGGAGGACTACCAAGTGACACAGATCCTAACCCCTGGTAGATCAACGCCATCGGTCTGAGGAGTGGCAAGCAATTAGCTGATGCAGTGCCTAAAGAGAAGAGAAATGAGGTGCAGCCGGAGTTGGGTAGACTAAGACCATCCACTGAGAAGGGAGAGAATCAGAGTGTTGTGCAACAAAATGCACAATCTTCATTTCAGCCAGCACAAAGACCACCACCACCATTCCCTCAGAGATTCAGAAAGACCAAGGAGGAGGAATGCTTCAAAATGTTCTTTGAGATTTTCAAAGAACTTCACATATATTTCCCTCTTATTGATGTTTAGCAGGGAATGCCCAAGTATGCTAAATACTTGAAGGATGTGATGGTCAATAAAGTCAGGTTGGTGGATGTCCAAACAGTAGCACTGACAGAGGAGTTCAGTCACAGGGTATTGAGCAAAATTCCAAAAAAGCTTAAAGACCTAGGGAGTTTTACCCTCCCCATACAAATTGGTAAAGCTGAGGTGCTACGAGCTTTGTGTGATCTAGGGGCAGCAGTTAATCTAATGCCCCTATCTTTATTTAACACCCTGGGGTTGGGAAAACCGCGGCCAATAAGATTGATGCTGCAGCTAGCTGACAAGTCGCGAGTGGCACCGGATGGAATCATAGAGGACGTTCTCATCAAAGTGGGTAAGTTTATTATACCTGCTAATTTTATTATCTTAGATTTTCATGTTGATGACCAGGTACCCTTAATCTTGGGACGACCATTTTTGGCCATCGGAGGAGCGGTAATTGACTTGAGAGCAGGGACCCTGAAAATGAGGGTCAAGGATGAAGAAGAACTCTTCCGAGTATACCAAGAAATGAACCCACCCACACACTACGGAAACCTTTGTAAGGTTAGTGTGGTTTCAAAGGATAAGTGTGGGGTGGTGGATTCCACAGGTCCATGGCCAAAGGTAATGATAAATGTTCAGCCTGAGTCTGATAAAGGGCTTCAGAGTGTGAAGAAGTTGGAGGAAGAGAGGAACACAGTGGGGGCTGTTTCCTCTAAAAATCAAAAGAGAAGAAGATGGTTCTCGAAAGGGAACCCAGGTATGAGGATGTCCTGAAAAGGATAGTCCACGTCATGCCGTGACGTAAAATAAGGCGCTGCTTGGGAGGCAACCCAAGGGTACCACAGGTACAATTTGTGATTTTTGTTTGTGTTGATTTTGTTTATTTTCATCGTGTTTGTGTTTTGGTGGAAATTTAAGCACAGATGGAGGGGAAGTCTGAGTACCCATAGAGGAGGAAGCTAACAAGCGTGGAAGAGAAGAAGTGTGGGGTCAAACACACACTTGTGAAAACTTGAAGAAAAGCATGTTGTTAGCTAGGCATAGAGGCTCAAGGAGTATTTCTTACCCTTTTTAATTTTAATTTGATTCTATGGGGACATAGCATGATTCAAGTGTGGGGTGAGGAAAATTTCAAATTTTTTTGTGCTAAATGATTTTGGTGAATTAGTGCTTGGGAGAAATATTGGAACAAAATTTTTGAATTAAGCATGATTTCATCACCCGTTAGTTTTTCTTTTCGGTTCTTTTCCGACCGGGGGGGGGGGGTCTTTGAACCGAAGAATAAAAATTTTCTTTGTCTGTATATAATGTTTTTAGTCATAGTTAGGGACTGTTTCCGACGATGGATGGATGACGACCGTCTTGAGCAAAAATTAGTCAATAGGTTTTGGTTTTTGAACCCGTAGCTAATTGATGGCTTGATGTTCTTGTTATGTGCTACACATGATTGTAGGATACAAGTGTGGTTAGTGTTGAAGCATGTAAGAAGTGTAAAACTTTGTTGGAGACACTTAGGCTCTTGAATTTGACTCGATGTGATTGAAGCTTAATTTTGAATTCTTGTGATTAGCTGAGTTAAGAGTCTATGGAATGTGTCTTGAATTGAGCATGTGCTGTGAGTGTAAGTTTTTCGAATCTTCCGTGCTATTGTGGAATGTATAGAACTTGTCGGGTGTGTATATAAAGCGAAATGAAGGATGTGGACTGTAGGAGATGATTTAGGCATTTCTTTAAATGAACCTAATTTTTATCCCTCACTTTACCTACCTTGAATATTTAATCCTAGTTAGCCCCATTGAGACTTAAGCCTAATCTTTGATAGCTACAACATAAGCTTAATCATTTTTCTTTCATTAGCTTTGAATTTGATCCAAAGCTCCGAAGCGCTTAACTGAAAAAGTCCAAAGAGGGAAGGAGTGAGAAGCGTGAAAAAGAAGGAAAAGTAGAAGTAGTGAAAGTTGAGAAAATGACAAAGATTCACTTGTGTGAAAATGGTTGATTATTAGTAGGGAGTAAGAAAATAAATAAATGAAAAAGTTGTTTAAGTACTCCTTACTAATAAGCTGAGTTTGCTTAAAGAAATGGGAACAAGAAGAGAAAATTCAAGATTGAAAAGAATGAGGGTGAAGTAAGAAAAGAGATATCCTTAATGAAGGTTGAAGTTATTAAAAGCGCTTGGGTAAGATAGCCACTATTACTGGCCAGAATAGTACCTACCCATCCCCTAGCTTACATTACAACCCATTAAGTCCTACTTGATCTTACGTTCATACATCCTTAAATTAGTGGAGTAAAACACTAAGGGCAAGCTTATAGTTCACTACATGATGCATGTGAATTCTTTGAGAGAGTGAGCGTAATTCTATCCACATACCCATACCTGTTGTGTTTTAAAAACTTGCGAGTAAAAATGGGTAACTCTCTTGTTGTGAGGGAACATGTTTAGTAAAAGATAAAATTCATGTCGGATTTCTTGATTGGTTGATTTGCATGAGTTTGCTAAGATTGAGAGTCGATTCTTGAGGTTAGGGAAGTCTTAACATAGTTATATATCATTTTAATGACTACATCGTGCATGCTCTATTTTTAACTTGTTATCTCAAATAATCATTATAGTCATAGCTTGAATTATCTTGTTAAATTAGTTATGTGCGAGTCTTCATTTACATGAGATGTAAAAGGGTTGTTCAAGGATGAACAAGGCTTTAAGTGTGGGGTAGGTGATCTCGGGCAAAATAGCATGCTCGAGTAATGCTTTATAACTTGGTTTTGTCTTGTTTATCGACTTAATTATATGCATTCTCATGTGATTTTAAGTAAATGTGAATGTATATACTAACCAACATGATTAGTCCTTGTTTTTGTAGGTTTAAAATGAATTTGAGGAACTAACTAAGATTTGGTGAAGTAGAGGAATTGAATCAGAAGCGAATTACAAAAGTCGGCAAGGAACCATGCCTTGGCAAGGCTGGCCGCACCAGGCAGTGTGCCACACTGTGCGTGTGCCACGCCTAGCGCCGTGCCACGCCAATGCTAGGCATGAGAAGAAGGCAGAAAGCAGGCCACCTGTGCGCCAGCGCTGTGCCACGCCAGGCAAGCTGCGCACCAGCGCCGTGTCACGCGGGCCATCGCGCTGCACAGGCAGCGTGCCACGCCGGCCATCGCGGCAAGCCTCGGCCTAATGTCATTCTAAGGTGAATTCCAGTGTGCATCCATGATTCCCCCATGTCACAGAGGCAGTGCTCCGCGATACACTCCGTGCCACGGAGCCATTCCACGACGGGCATAATTTTGTACAATTCTCATTTACTATAAATAGGTCCCTTAGCTCCTAAAAATATTTTGTCACGTAATATTTCTGTAAAACTACCAAGAAGTGAGGGAGAAGTGGGAGAACTCACCTAGGGTTCATCAATTTCATCTTCTCTTCTACCAATTCTTGTAAGTATGTTACTTTAACAATGTTTTCTTGTAATTTTACGAACTTGAGTGGCTAGAACCCTTCCTCTATGGTTGAAGCCATAAGTTATGATTGTGTTTTTACGAATTTGTATCGGATTGTGTTTTTACGAATTTTTTTCGGAATGAAGTTATTGATTGTTGTTTTGTCTTACATTCTTAATTATGGTTATTTTTATGATTGATCACCATGAAAACACACACGTTAAGCTTATAAATTCTTGAGAAAGATAACCAAGGCAAGAACAAAAAAATGTAGGAAGAAAGTTTGTATCTCACGATATACTTCGCGGTTAAGATAAGAAATTATACCTAATTTGCCTTGCTTTGTTGATAAAACGGGATGAGAACATGAATTAACTTATAAATGTCACTCCACCACTCGAAGAAGTAGTTGTGAAACTAAGTTGAATGAAATGATTAGAAGTACGAGAGTCCCTAATCACATCCACATAAACCACATCCATGTAATTGAATTGCCCACGAATTAGCATGTCACATCACCACTAAACGATGTAGTTGTGAGGCTAGTTTGTCGTGTTTAGAGGTTCGAAAGACCATGAATATGCAATTTTAATTATGTGAGACGAGAATTGATAGTTTCATGCTTAAACCATTGCAAATCGTGGTATCGCATGATTATCCGGCTTTAACTCTAGTTGCTCCTTGAATGAATTCAGAGTATTTCGTTGACCACATCTTGACTTAATTAAATTTCTCGAAAAAGTCTATAATCAACACTTGAGGCATTTAATATCACACTTGAACTTCGTAGTTAGCTGAATAGGTCCAGTCCCTGTGGGTTCGACATCCGGCTCTTAAAAAGGGCTACTATATTACTTGTACGACCGTACACTTGCCCGGACATCAGAGGTCATTTTGGGTGAAGTGACTACTAAAAGGAGGCCTAACATCATGTTCTAAGTGCAACTACATCTATGATTTCGGCTTGACTCACATTTGGGGCAAGTTCTAGACAAGAAGATGTGCATGAGATTCACAAAAGTCCTTATCACACAAGGCATCACTTCTAAAGAGATCAGAAAGTTCATTATCCACACAAAATCTTGGTTTAAGACATCAAAACATGCAAATTCATAAGTCAAGCAATGAATCTACAAAGTAAGACAAAGAGTACTATGTTCTCAATTCAAATATCTGCTCATTATCATTTTCATTTTTTCTACTTCATTTCAAAAAGATTTCTGGTGGTGCCTCTCAAAACCACTTCATAAAAGACTCAAAAACAACATGACATTTTCCCTTAAGAGAGTCGCCTCCCAGTTTATCATCTGGAAATGTCAACCTGGTTCGACAAAGAAAAGAGAAAGAAAACAAATGAATGCTCCTCAGAAAAGAACTGTGGTATAAAAAACCCTTAGAGTTTATTTATTATTCTACTATTTACATGGCGAATAAGCAAAGGACTTGGGTACTGAGGGAGTAAAAAATTCAAGACAAGGACCCCATCATCATTCTTATCACAAAAAACTTTTGCAAATTGCAAGACATGCACACCCTCCCCCTCACAACCTCCCCCTCACTTAAAACCGGACATTGCCTCGAAAGTAGCAAAAATGATAGACAATAAGGTGAAGGAGGCTTCCTGATTGAATTAGTGGTCGGGACAAGGCTCCCAAGAATATGTGGCTGCATCAAATTTCCAAGAAGCCCTGTCTTCAACAGTCTGTCGCAGTGGATCAGGTGGGAGTTCCACTAGTTTCCTGGTCCTGACACCACCCATTTGTCTGGTAGAGTACGAAGCTCATGGTAAGAAGTTATTTCCACTCTGCCAGGAGTCCAGGATGGATCTACATCATACAATGAGAGCACTGGAGGTGGTGGTGGTCGGCTAAGATATAACTCCTCATCTAACACTATTTCTGACGTGCTGTCATACCCCACCCACCAATAGTCTGATGGACTCCTGGGTGCCTTGGGCTGCATAGGCACTACTGTCGGTTTAAGAGGGATTGGATTTCTGGTAGATGGAGGTGTACTAAGTGTAGCCACTTTTTTCCTCAAAGGACTCACTTCGCTCTCGAGGACCTCAACAATAGAGCATAGGCTTTTCAACTTATCTCTAGCAGGCTACATGGCTTTCTTGATGGCAATTGTATCATGGATGGGATAGACTTAGCTAGCTTTACAAGCTGGCTTTCATGTACTTGGGACCTTTGTGCTATTTTGAGAAAATTAGGAGGTGTGGGGGTGGGAATGATAGTTGTATAGAGTTGGATGGTCGATGTGTGAGAAGACGCTGAAGGTGGTGGTGGAGTCCTGTTCTCTGTAAACTTTGCTTGCTTTATAGCTGGAGCATCTTTGTTAGTTTTAGTAGCCAATGTAATCACGTTGTCGGCCCGCACTGTCCTATCCAATGGTTGAAACAAAGGACATGCAGCCCGCACTCATAACATACTCACGAGGCTAGGGAATGGCAATGTCGTGGCCTGTTGCTTGTCCCTTCATTTGAATTGATCGGCAATAAGCTCCCCAACAATGATGTGTACATGACCCATGATGCAAGCAATAAGAATGGAAACTTCAATTGGGACGTCCATTGTTTTCTGAGAAGGTATTAACCTTGCACTAACCAAGTCTAACCACATGCGAGCTTCAAATTTCAAGTCACGACGATGAATCAAACCTTTGGAGATGGCCCATTGTGGTTGACCAATTGCAATAATGTTGGCTACCCATTGGAACTGGTTCGCTTTATCTTCCACCTTCTTGCAGTATGTCGAGTGTGATTGGATTGGCATAACCCAATAAAGTGAATTGATTGCCTCTGGAGTTATAAGAACCTCTTGCCCATGCATCCATATCGACAGTAGGAACGACAATGTTTCCGTGTGGCCCTTGTGCTTTAGGAGTCATTGCCTTGCCCTGTATGATGCATAGAATTCCCACACCAATTCTGGAAAATATGGGTCAACCGGTATGATGAATGGACCCTAGTCGTGCATACCAATTTGGTCGTAGATATCTGGGTAAGGATTTTTGAGAGAGTCCACTTTAAATTGAGCTTCTTCATGGATGGATCGCTTCTCCTTGAAATAAACATAATACTCCTCCATTCTTTCCAGCCCAAATCGAACTTGTGTGATGCTAGTGTGCATTGATGCTTGGTCTTTTTGATATTGCGGGAAATAGACATGATGCTGCAAACTAAGGTTAGAATTGGAAACATATTTTCAAACCTAGATCAAAGCAAAAGGAAAGAATTAAAGTGCAATTGTTATATCCTTCAGGTGACATCGGCGACCCACTGGTGAAAAACCGATGCAGATTTGTGAACCGCCGATGAATTGCCAATGTGAGGCAGTTACCTGGGATAAACATCATACTTATTGGTGCCCCACCGGTGAAACACCGATTTTCATCCTAGAAGCGCCAGTGCTTTGCAGAATGATGCCAACATGCAATATTAGGGAAGTCAATCCGCAAGACAATCGGCGATTCTCAAAGCATAACCGGCGGTCCTCTAGTGGCCGACCTGTATGTAATTAATCAACAGGCCACCCCTACATATATGTACACTAATCATAACCTAACCCAATAAAATGATAAGTCGCCCTTGAGAAAGGTGTCAATCAATCTATCATTGGGCAACTGGAGAGGGTATCCCACTCATACTACACCCGAACACCATGTGACACCCACATGAAAAAAAAAAACAAAACAAAATCTACACACATACAACAAAAAAAAAGCATAAAATAAACACACAAGAAACAGAATATCACCAATAATGCTCAAAACCTTAGAGAGTTAGTGACAAAGACCTTACCAAATAGGTGAATAGCCACAACTGATAGCCTCTGCTTATTACTGGTATGTTGAGATTATAGTGGAGCAAAAGAGATGGGTGAATGAAAGTGGTTAGGGGTATTTAAATGTGAAAGGATAGGAATTTGATTGGGTAGGGAGATGGTAGTCATTGATAGAGGATAGGTGGGAAAATGGGGTTTTTAGGAGACTGAAAAATGGTGGGAAAGAGAGAAATGAAAAATGGGGAAGTGGGAAGGTCGGTCAAATTCTGAAAAAGAGAAATATTCCAACTCGGGGTGCACTAACGGTCGCCGGCCACTGTTGATATTACCTGGGTGAGACTCTAGAAACTAGATCAGTGATTGACCAGCGTGTTGCGGAATGTGACCGGCGTTTCACCAGGTGAGAAACTAATGACAGGTCTACCCCTAGGTACACTAATTGACATCGACAACTGACTGGAGGTTCTTTATTTTAAGAGGAACTTCGCCGTATGGGTTGCCGACTAGCATTGAATCTTTCAGTGCACTGGACAAGGTCAGCGCCCCATCGACGGTTCACAAAATGCTGCCTATGATTCACCAGTCTAGCACCGGCCAGCCCTGTCCTTGTTCTTCTTGAAGTTCACCAACCTAACCTAGAAAAATAAAAAAAAACAATACATATAATAAGAGTTAGAAAATAAAAAAGCTTGGGTTGCCTTCTAAGAAGCGCCTTAGTTAACGTTGTGGCTTGACGAAGGTCTCTCTACACCTATGTTTCATCTAGATATACAAGCTCTGTTCGGCCAACTTCTTCCAACACCCCCATATATCTTTTAACACATTGACCATTCACTTTGAACTTGCTCCCATTCTCTCCATGGAGTTTTATTGCACCATTCTCATACACTTGAGGTACCATAAAAGGGCCTGACCATTTGAATTTTAATTTCCCGTGGAATAGTCGTAGCTTTGAATTGAACAACAACACCCATTTTCCTAGAGCAAAACTACACTGCAACACTTTTTGGTCATGATAATGTTTCATTCTGGATTTGTAAATAGTTGCATTCTCATATGCCCTCATTCTGCATCTAACTCATGCAGATTATGAACTCTTCCTTGAACAACTCTTCCTCATTCAAGATTTAAGCTTTTAAATACCCACAAGGCTTTGTGTTCTAACTCAACAAGGAGGTGACATGATTTACAAACACCAGTTGATATGGATACATCCCTATCGATGTTTTAAATGCAATCCAATATACCTACAAGGCATCATCTAACTTCCACGCCCAATTAGTTCTGTTAACATTGACTGTTTTAGTAAAGATAGATTTTATTTCTCGATTTGAAACTTCCACTTGGCCGCTGGTTTGGGGGTGGTAAGGGGTGGCCACTTTGTGCTTCACACAATATTTAGCTAGCAATGTGCTAAATACTCGATTGCAAAAATGAGATCCTTCATCACTAATGATAGCTATATGAGCACCGAATCGCAAGAAAATATATTTATTCAAAAAGGTTGTTATGCTCCTCCCTTCATTATTGGGTAGTTCAACCGCTTCCACCCATTTGGAGACATAATCAACTGCTACCAAGATGTATGTGTTTCCGCAAGAGCTAACAAAATGGCCCATAAAGTCGATCCCCCATACATCAAACAACTCAACCTCTAATATCGTTGTTAGCAAAAGTTCATGCCTCCTTGAAATACTCTCTGTCCTTTGACATCAATCACATTGCTTCACAAAGTCATGGGCATCCTGATGTAGTGTAGGCCAATAAAACCCACACTATATCACCTTAGCTGCTGTCTGCACACTCCCATAATGACTCCTAATAGGTGAAGATGAAAAGCCTCCAAAATTAGGACCATCTCTACCTCTAGAACACACCATCGTATTAAACCATATGCATAACTCCAGAAGAGGTAAGGTTCATCCCAATAAAATTTACGGACATCACGCATGAATTTCTTCATTTGTTGAAAGTTCAAGCCTCCGGGTATAATGTTGCTGGCCAAGTAATTAGCAAAATCGGTAAACCACGATGTTAGATCATGGCTTGCAACTAGAATACACTCATATGGGAAGGCATCATTGATCTTCTCATATGCTCTTGGCTGTCCACTTATTTCTAGGCACGATAGATGATCGGCCACTTGATTCTCACATCCTTTACGATCCTTCACCTCAAAGTCAAATTCCTGCAGCAACAGAACCCACCTGATTAGACCTGGTTTAGCATCTTTCTTGGCCATTAAATACATAAGTGTTGCATGGTTCGTGTGCACCACCACTTTTGTTCCTAGCAAATATGCCCGAAACTTTTTAAACGTAAACACAACAGCGAGTAACTCCTGACCTGTTACTGTGTAGTTTGTTTGCCTTGCTGGCATAGTTTATTGGATGAAATATCTTATCTCTCCTTTAACCAAGGACCTCTCTTAATGCCACTCCACTGGCATCACACATGAGCTCAAAGGGTGTTGACCAATCAGGTGCTATAATGATTGGAGAGGAAATCAACATTTCCTTCAACTCCACAAAGGCCTTCAAGCACTCCTCATCAAACTTGAACTTTGCTTCTTTCTCTAGTAGACAAAATAGAGGATGAGCTATCTTAGAGAAGTATTTAATAAATCTGCGTAGAAACCCATATATCCGAGGAAACTCCTAACACCCTTCACGGTGCACGGTGGAGGTAACTGAGCAATGGCATCGACTTTGGCTTGGTCCACCTCAATCCCTTTGGTTTTTTCTTGATCCTTGGGTGCAATCAAAATTTGATTTTATCCCGAGTATCCATCCAAGAAGCAATAGTACTCCTTCTAGGCTAGCGGGTCTAACATTTGGTTAATGAAAGGCACCGGGAAATGATCCTTCTTTGTCCAGGAGTTTAACTTATGGTAATCCATGCAAACTCTCCATCCAGTAACTGCGCGAGTAGCTATTAATTCATTCTTTTCATTTGGGCCCATAATGCCTCCTTTCTTTGGCACGCACTGCACAGGGCTCACCCAGCTGCTATTTGCGATAGAATATACCACACCTGTATCTGGTCATTTAATAATCTCCTTTTTGACCACCTCTTTCATAGGTGGGTTCAAACGCCTTTGATTCTCAACTGATGGGATATAATTTTCTTAAAGATTAATCTTGTGAGAGAAAATCCCCCTAGAAATACCGATGATATCAACTATTGACCACCCTATAGCTGGAATGTGCCTCTTCAATACCACGATGAGTTTTCTACTTGAGAAGGAGTGATTTTTGCTGAAATGATGACGGGGAGCATCTTATTCTCCCCCAGATATGCTTATTTCAAGTGAGTGGGCAAGGGTTTGAGCTCCGGATTCGGAGGTGCCATCATAGATGGCTGTGACGGAGGACATGTATGATTTTTTAATCTAGGTCAAGCTTCCTTGGTGGGAAAGGATAATCTCTTATCTCCCTATGCACTTGAAGAAACTCTTCAACTTCTTCACCTTTTAAAAAGATATCAACAATCATTTCTCTTATGACCTCTTCCTCTATTTCGCACTCGAATATATCATTGTCCATGATGGCTTGAGGTGAGGAAGTGTTGGTTTCTGTTGTTTGAGCTGCCACCTGATATGCCAACTCATTCATCATATCCTCCAATTATTGGATTATTACATCATGACTCTTCACGATGGTCGTAAGGACCAATAGTTTACTTCGCAAGTCCTAAAGTCCTTCTTTAGTTGAAAGTACCTTTTCAAGCACCACTTCTAGAGTACTTTCCATGTGGGGTGGGACTGGCTCATCGCTCTCCTGGCTACTCATATCAACTAACCAAACATTGTTCCGACCTTGATTTCCATTATAATCATACTCATAGTCGTGGTTGGCTTAGTGGTATCTTGCATGGAAACCCTTCATATAGTTCGTCAATAGCTCCATTTGTTTCATTATGACCAACAATATTGCGTCTTTCTTCCTCTCTCTACGCCACATCTTGTCTACTAGCTTAATAGTCTCCACACAAGGCACCCCCTCGGGGTCTCGTGACCACCCTCTGAAGCTTCTCATGAGCCACACAACAATAGGTTAATAGCAACAACCATGGTGTGAAACTAATTCAAATGAATAATCAACACAAGAATATCAAGAGCTAGTCCCCAGCAGCGGCGCCATTTTTCATAACGTCCAAAATATACTCCTCACGCAAAAAGTATAAATGGTCATTGTATCAAAATAAATATCCCGATGAATGTCGCGGTTGAATCCCACAGGGACAAGTGAATGATAATTAGGAGTGTCGGTTGAAAAATTGAATTTAGCTTGCACCACTTAAGAATAATATAGTAATAACAGGTAGGGGGAAATTGAAATTTCCAAGAGAATATAACTTCTAGTTTGGATGACTGCAATAGCAAAATTACCAAGGTTGTTGACAATAATGTGAAAGACTAGAGGTGTGGTGTAGATGATATGCTAACTAAATAGGGTTATGCTAGGTCATCTCATAATCTCAATTAGTGTAAATAATCTGGAAACAACTGGGTATTTAATGCTTTTCAGCCCTATAAATACCTCTTGCTAGAGTTCTTTCAAACCTCTAGACAACATTAACTCAACCCGATCAGATTTGGATTAATAGCTGCACTAATTTCTAGCTATTAACTATTAATTAGGAGTGAGAATGTAATTTTGGCTATTTCTAGCCCAAGTTAACAATCTCTCATCCATACCTACTACTAAATTCTCTCCCTGTTACACCCCGTAAATTCTTGAAATTTAGATGGCCTATTCAGATGTCGGTTAAGAGTTTTAGAATTCCATATATGCTAGAAAAAGGCCCGGGGGAAGACCGGACAAGCGCTGCGTCAAACCATCACAAGAAAAGGCCGGGCAGGCCCCTCCGCGATGGCCAACGTGCCACGGAGGGCTCACCTCTGTGATGGCCAACATTCCATGGAGGTGAGATGCAGTCGCAAGTATATAAAGCCCCCACTTCAATTTTTAATGATAATTATCAAATATATCCAGTGAATAAACCAGAGAGCAACCATAAAACAGAGGCCACGAGGGTCCCATTGAAATTTTCTTCTGATTATACTATTAAACATGGTCCAAACTTGAAATAACTTCGGATAGCAAAGTATTGAGCTGGAGGGAGCATTCCTACGGAGTTATTTTCGAGAAATTCGGCCAGCGAATTGTCGTCCTACCGAACTAAGGTGAGTGGAATTGCTCCAAATTAGTGTCAATATACTCGTAGTCCTAAAGTGAGTATTTCTCCCTTATGGACTTCCGAGAAATAGCGAGTTTTCGGTTGTTTTTCGATAAGTCAAAGTTTGGGCTATATATATGCTCAAAGTAGTGTTTTCTTCCAGAATATTGATGAATTTAGTTCTAATTGTTTAAATATGAATGTAGTTGGAAGAAATAGCTCGATATTGGCCGATTTACGCCAGTTAGTTAAGAATTTAGTAACTGAGGTATGTAAAGCCAGTTTCTTTGGCAAGTTAGTAATTCTAGTATGGTATAGAATAAATTCTAGAAGAAAGTTCCAAAAGCCGAGTATTAAGCTCAATGTGAATTCAGTAAATACGTTTTGTATTATTATGCCATATTCAGAATAAAAGTTAGTAAGTTAGTATTAAACAGCGAGATATTATTTCAGAACCAGTAGCACGTTCAGTTTAATTCAACCATAGAATCAGAATAGAATATTAGAACATGAACAGTATTATAAGATTTATTATACATATTATATGTGATTATTGTTGTTTGGTGAGACCTGATTGTGTTATGTGGGCACCCTTAGAGCTTCCTTGCCGCCCCAAGGTTAATAGCTGTGTCGACTCGCCTGCCAGAGGGTGAGGATACGTCACTCCAAGGAGAGGCATGCCATCCACAGTATGACGAAGATGGGATGCAGCATTCCCCATAGCAGGATGATCAACATTATAGCATACCCTGTCGAGCGCTTGCGCCCAGGGCAGAGATTACAAATTATAGATACAGATCTCAGATTACAGTTACAGGAGTCCTCCGGACTCAGATACAGTTATAGTCAGGGGCCTAGAGAGCCCAAGATGCATAGCTAGGGGGCTGGCGGGGTGCTCGTAGTTATTAGGTGAGTGGAGTGAATTTATTTTTGGATGGAAACCCGAGCAGGGGTATATAGATTGCGTATTGATTGGCACCTTCTGACTTATGGGGGCTGGTATAGGTTCTTGTATGCGATATATATATATATATATATGTTACTTATTAAATTGATAAATAGCAGGACGCCGCATTGACAGGTATGATTCTTATCTTCCTTCCAGTACTATTAAGCTCAGTACAGATTCTTCTATTCCAGACAGTTTTAGCTATCCTCTTTCATTTCAGTAACTATCAGTATTACTGCTTGTCTTCAAATATGTTTGTTTTGCTTTGCATGCTCGGTACCAGTGGTACTGACGCCCGTTTGGTGGCGCTGCATTGCTTGCCTGCAGGTACTCATAGATGAGGAGCCGATCCCTTGTAATTCCAGCCAGCACACAAAGTCATCAGCTACTATCACCCGGGGCTAGACAGCTTGTGGTTTATTCCTTTTCTTTTGTTGTACAGTATGGGTAGGCCGAGGCCCTGTCCTGACCATCTTATCAATATTCTTAGAGGCTTGCAGATTGTATATTCCCAGTGGTTAGCTGTACCAATCATGTGGGGCCGTGTGTATGTTTTAGTTTGTTTATGATGGTCGTGTGGGGCCTTATTTAGTTGGTAGTGGTGATTTTGTTGGTCACGTAGCAGTTTAGCACTTGTTTTCTTGATTCAGAAATAATTAGACAGCATGGTGGCCTTGTCAGCCCGCATAGGTTCCCTATTGATTCAGTTGTTATGGGTAGCTGTTGTTTTCTTACCGGAGGCTGTATTTACAACCGTTATATAGCCCGTCGTTTTCTTGAATCCAGAGTTAGAGCCAGCCTGGCACCAGAAGTGCTTAGGCTCAGTAGTCCAGCAGTCCAGGTCTTAGTAGGGCACCAGGTGCCAGTCATGCCTCCCAAGGCGGGGTATGACAAACTTGGTATCAGAGTAGGTCGTATCCCAGGGAGTCTGCAAGCCGTGCTAAGTAGAGTTTTGTCTATGGATGTGTTGTGCACCACATACCATAGGCAGGAGGCTACAAGGCATGATAGGATGGTTACACTTTCTTCATAATCAGTCGTGCCATAGAGCAGTACAATATAGGGTTGAGTCCCTAAAACTTATCATACTCTTTGTTTACAGATAAAATGGCAGACCAGCGACATCTTGTCACTGGTAGAAGACTTGATACCGCAGCAGGAGAAGGCACCAACATGATGCCTCAGACTCACTTAGAATCATCCCGATCTGAGGGCGATACAGAGGCGTCATCTAGACCTTCACAGCAGTCCCCACCCCACTAGAAGCCACTCGGGACGACATTACCTCCAACAGTTCCTATACCTACACTATCCGACCAGGAAATTCGAAGTGCAGTAGTTATGTTGGCACAAATGATGGCTACTCAGCGCCAGTCAGTGCCACCCGTAACAACAGAGTCATCAGGTGGGCCTGGCAGTTTGAGGGTTTGAGAATTTTTGGTACTAGGCCCCCCGCAGTTCACAGGGTCGGATCAGTCAGAGGACCCCCAAGACTTCCTGGATCAGATGCATAGAATCTTTCGAGTCATGCATGTGACATCTACAGAGTCAGTTGAGTTAGCGGTATTTCGGCTATAGGATATTACTGTGTTATAGTACGAGAGTTGGGAAAGGTCTCGAGGGAGAGATGTTGCTCCTTCGACCTGGTCCAGCTTTTCAGAGGCTTTCCTGGATCGTTATTTGCCACGATAAATCTGACAGGCCCGGATGGACCAGTTTTTGCACTTGGAGCAGGGGGCGAGAAGTGTACGTGAGTATGCCCTGCAGTTCGATTCCTTGGCCCTCTATGCTCCAGCCTTTGTGGACACCATGCCATCTAGAGTCCACCGGTTTATTATGGGTCTGAACCTAGAATATATTGAGGTATGCATGATAGCTACGTTGCGGGAAGATATGGATATTGCTCAGGTGCAGGCCTTTGCCCAGACTATTGAGGGTCTTAGACAGCGGCAACAGGATAGCAGACGAATAAATCAGGAGCAGCGCCGCAGTGATAGATCAGATGAAATACAGAGGGAGATTCAGAGAGGACCTAGGCCACGGTTGTCAGATAGGCCACCTAGACCCCCACCTCCATCACAGCAGCAGAGGGGTAGATTCAGTCGCAGAGGACAGTCAGAGTCCGGTGGCACTTCTCAAACGGTAGATTCACCTCAGCAGAGGAGGGTAGAGCAGAGCAGGTACACACCCCCACCTTGCCCTATTTGCAGCCGACCCACCACTGAGCTTGCAAATATGGCTCCACAGGGTGTTATTTATGCGGGCAGGAGGGTCATGTGATGAGAGACTGTCCAGCCAGGGGTTAGGGTAGCCGAGATAGTCAGGACAGGGCGGCAGCAGGGCCGCGAGCTCCAGCAGCCTCAGCAGGGCGTAGGCCCTCAGGTCCAGTAGGTAGAGGCCGAGGTAGATCAGGGGCCTCTAGTTTAGGTACGGGCCCAAGTTGTACCTATGCATTACCAGGGAGGCAGGACTCAGAGGCGTCTCCAGATGTGGTAACAGGTATGATGACTATCTGCTCACACCCTGCTTATGTATTGATTGATCCAAGATCTACTTTGTCCTACGTTACCCCATTTGTGGCTCGAAAGTTTAGTGTTGCACCAGAGTTGCTTCAGCAACCTTTTTTAGTATCTACACCCATCAGTGACTCCATCATAGCCAGAAGGGTCTATCGAGGGTGTACCATAGATGTTGCCGATCGTCAGACGATAGTGGATATGGTAGAATTAGAGATGATTGATTTCGATGCCATTATGGGTATGGATTGGTTAGTACCGTGCTATGCCAATGTAGAATGCTAGACCAAGACAGTTCGATTCCACTTTCTAGGGGAGGCCGTACGAGAGTGGAAGGGCAGCACAGCTACGCCAAAAGGTAGGTTATTTCCTACCTTCAGGCGAGGAAGTTGATAACTAAAGGATGTATCTACCACATATCCAAATTCCAGGATGTTCGGGTAGAGCCTTTGACTCTCCACTCTGTTCCAGTGGTTAATGAATTCCCTGACGTATTTCCAGATGAGCTACCTGGTATTCCCCCAGAAAGGGAAATAGACTTTGCAATTGATTTGCCACGAGGAACTCAGCCCATATCAATTCCTCTATATTGTATGGATCCTACTGAACTCAGAGAATTAAAGGAACAACTAAAAGATCTGTTAGATAAGGGCTTTATCAGGCCGAGTACTTCACCTTGGGGTGCGCCAGTTCTATTTGTGAGAAAGAAGGACAGCTCACTCCGCATGTGTATAGACTACCGGCAGTTGAATAAGGTTACAGTCAAGAATAACTATCTGCTTCCCATAATAGATGATTTGTTTGATCAGTTAGAGGGGGCCAGATATTTCTCCAAGATTGACTTATGGTCCGGATATCATCAGGTTCGAGTTTGTGAAAGGGACATTCCTAAGACTGCCTTCACGACCAGATACGGCCATTTTGAATTCCTAGTCATGTCCTTTGGGCTGACAAATGCTCCCGCAGTATTCATGGACCTGATGAACAACATCTTCAGACCATACCTGGACCTTTTCGTGATAGTGTTTATTGACGATATTCTGGTGTATTCTCACTCAGAGGCAGACCACTAGGATCATTTGCGGACAGTGCTCCAGATTCTCAGGGACCGTCAGTTGTATGCCAAGTTCTCTAAATGTGAATTTTGGCTGAACTTAGTAGCCTTCTTGGGGCATATTGTGTCGAACGCTGGTATACAAGTAGACACACAGAAAATAGAAGCAGTAAAAACATGGCCCAGACCTACCACTCTAACCGAAGTTTGCAGTTTTCTGGGATTAGCAGGGTACTATAGAAGATTTGTTAAGGGATTCTCCACCATAGCGGCTCCTCCGACTAAGCTGACGCAAAAAGCAGAAAAGTTTCAGTGGATGGAGGCATGTGAGCAGAGTTTCCAGGAATTGAAAGATAGGTTGACCGCCCCAGTGTTAGCATTGCCAAAAGGTACAGAGGGTTATGCAGTTTATTGTGATGCTTCGAGTATTGGGTTAGGATGTGTGTTGATGCAGCATGGTAAAGTAATTACTTATGCTTCCAGACAGCTGAGGAAACACGAAAAGAATTATCCTACCCATGACCTAGAACTAGCCGCAGTGATCCACGCCCTAAAGATATGGAGACATTACTTGTATGGTGTTCATGTGGATATTTTCACTGATCATAAAAGACTACAGTATATCTTCACCCAGAGAGAGTTGAATTTGCGGCAGCGTCACTGGTTGGAGTTGTTGAAAGGTTATGATATAAATATTCTGTATCACCCAGGAAGAGCCAACATAGTAGCAGATGCCCTTAGCCGTAAGTCTATGGTGAGTTTGGCGTACTTGCAGCCCGAACAGCGGGAATTGGCCTGAGAAATACGCCAGTTAGCCAATTTAGTCATTCGTGTAGCAGAAATAGAGGACAACAAAGTGGTAATTCAGAACACCACAGTGTCGTCATTAGTTGTGGAGGTAAAGGAACGACAGTATTAAGATCCGAACCTGGTTCAGCTTAAAGATAGAGTTCAACAAGGAAAAGCGCCGGATTTTCAGGTAACTGAGGATGAAGTGTTGCGATGTAAGGGCCGCCTTTGTGTTCCAGACATTGTGGGGCTTCGCTAGAAGATTATGGGCGAGGTACATTACGCCCGCTATTCTCTCCATCCATGCGCGACGAACATGTACCACGATATCAAAGAAATCTACTGGTGGCCATGTATGAAGAGGGAAATAGCAGAATTCGTAGCCCGGTGTCCTAACTTCCAGCAAGTAAAAGCTGAACACCAGAAACCAGGCGGATTGACTCAAGACATAGCTATGCCTCTTTGGAAGTGGGAAGAAGTAAATATGGATTTTGTAGCAGGATTACCCTGCACCAGGCGTAGAAACGACTCGATTTGGGTAATTGTTGACAGACTGAAAAAATCAGCCCATTTTCTGCCAGTAAGGGCTTCTTTCTCTACCGAAGATTATGCTGAGTTGTATATCAGAGAAATAGTCAGACTGCACGGTGTTCCAGTGTCCATTATCTCTGACAGAGGGGCGCAATTCACAGCAAAATTTTGGCTATCATTTCAGAGAGGTCTGGGGACACAGATTAACCTGAGCACAACTTTTCACCCTCAGATAGATGGGCAGGCAGAATGCACTATTCAAACGCTCGAGGATATGTTGCGAGCATGTGTGTTGGACTTTGGAGGTAGTTGGGATGAGCACCTACCACTTATTGAGTTTGCTTGTAACAATAGTTACCACTCAGCTATCCAGATGGCGCCCTATGAGGCTTTGTATGGGAGAAAATGCAGATTGCCAGTTGGCTAGTTTGAAGTAGGAGAGTCAATGCTGATTGGGCCAGATATTATTCATCAGTCAGAAGAAAAGGTAAACCTTATCAGAGAACGCTACTGACTGCTCAGAGCCGCCAGAAACGTATGCTGATGTGCGGCACAGAAACCTGGAATTTAATGTGAATGACTGGGTGTTTTTGAAAGTTTATCCTATGAAAGGGGTGATGAGATTCGGAAAGAAAGGTAAGCTCAGTCCGAGATGTGTTGGGCCTTATCAGATTCGTTGAAGAATAGGCCAAGTGGCATACGTGTTAAACTTACCGCCAGAATTAGAGTCTGTTCACCCAGTTTTCCATGTGTCCATGCTGAGGAAGTATATAGGAGACCCCTCAAGAGTTATCCCAGTTCAGGATGTCCAGGTTACGGAGGAGCTGGCTTATGAAGAGGTTCCAGTAGCCATACTAGACCGACAGATTCGCAGATTAAGAACTAAAGATGTTGCTTCTTTCAAGGTTTTATGGCATAACAGGAACCAAGAGGAAATGACTTGGGAAACAGAGGAAGATGTGAAAGTCAGATATACTCAGTTATTTCAAACTTAATCAGCCAGAGGTACGTTAGTATTGTTTTATGAGTTGCCTTATATTATGTGTATAAATGAAATAGTTGGGTTTAGTCTATTGTGTGATGAATACTAGTTTTGTGTGGAGTACCTACATTGGGCTTATCTGTGTTTCAATATTTTTGATATAGTCCATATTACAGGGGAAACTCTGCCGAAATTTTTCTAGAATAAGTCAAGTAAGTCGAAATTCTTACATTCGAGGACGAATGTTCTTAAGGGGGGTAAGATGTTACACCCCATAAATTCTTGACATTTAGATGGCCTATTCACATGTTGGTTAAGAGTTTTAGAATGTCATACATGCTAGAAAAAGGCCCGGGGGAAGACTGGACAAGCACCACGTCAAACCATCACAAGAAAAGGCTGGGCAGGCCCCTCCGCGATGGCCAATGTGCCACGGAGGTGAGATGTAGTCCCAGGTATATAAAGCCCCCACTTCAGTTTTTAATGATGATTATCAAATATTTCCAGTGAATAAACCAGAGAGCAACCTGAAAATAGAGGGCACGAGGGTTCCATTGAAATTTTCTTCCGATTACGCTATTAAACGCGGTCCAAACTCGAAATAACTTCGGGTAGCGAAGTATTGAGCTACAGTGAGCATTCCTACGGAGTTAGTTTCGTGAAATTCGGCCGGCGAATCGTTGTCCTACCGAACTAAGGTGAGTGGAATTGCTCCAAATTAGTGTCAATATACTCCTAGTCCTAAAGTGAGTATTTCTCCCTTCTGGACTTTCGAGAAATAGCGAGTTTTTGGCTATTTTACATAAGTCAAAGTTTGGGCTATATATATGTTCAAAGTAGTGTTTTCTTCCAGAATATTGATGAATTTAGTTCTAATTGCTATAAATATGAACGCAGTTGGAAGAAATAGCTGGATATTGGCCGAGTTATGCTAGTTAGTCAAGAAGTCAGTAACTGAGGTATGTAAAGCCAGTTTCTTCGGCAAGTTAGTAATTCTAGTATGGTAAAATAGAATAAATTCTAGAAGAAAGTTCCAGAAGCCGAGTATTAAGCTCAGTGTGAATTTAGTAAATATGTTTTGTATTATTATGCCGTATTCAGAATAAAAGTCAGTAAAGTAGTATTAAACAGTGAGATATTATTTCAGACCTAGTACCAGATTCAGTTTAATTCAGCCAGAGAATCAGAATAGAATATCAGAACATGAATAGTATTATCAGATTTATTATACACATTATATGTGCTTATGTTGTTTGGTGAGACCTGATTGTGTTATGTGGGCACCCTTAGAGCTTCCTTGCCGCCACAGGGTTAATAGCTGTGTCAACTCGCCCGCCAGAGGGTGAGGATACGTCACTCCAAGGAGCGGCAAGTCGTTTGTAGTAGGACGAAGATGGGATGCAACATTCCCCATAGCAGGTTGATCAGCATTATAGCATACCCTGTCAAGCGCTTGTGCCCAGGGCACAAATTATAGATTAAAGATACAGATCTCATATTATAGTTACAGGAGTCCTCCGGACTCAGATACATCTATAGTCAGGAGCCCAGAGAACCCAAGCTGCATACCCGGGGGGCCGGTGGGGTGCTCGTAGTTATTAGGTAAGTGGAGTGAATTTATATTTTGATGGCAACCCGAATAGGGGTATATAGATTGTGTGTTGATTGGCACCTTCTGGCTTATGGGGGCTGGTATAGGTTCTTGTATGCTATATATATATATATGTTACTTATTAAATTGATAAATAGCAGGACGCCACATTGACAGGTATGATTCTTATCTTACTTCCAGTGCAGTTAAGCCCATTACATATTCTGCTATTCCAGACAGTTTTAGCTATCCTCTGTCGTTTCAGTAACTATCAGTATTACTGCTTATCTTAAGATATGTTTGGTTTGCTTTGTATGCTTGGTACCAGTGGTACTGACGCCCATTTGGGGGCGTTGCATTACTTGCCTGCAGGTACTCATAGACGAGGAGCCAATCTCTCGTAATTCCAGCCATCACACAGAGTTATCAGCTCCTGTCACCCGAAGCTAGATAGCTAGATGTTTATTCCTTTTCTTTTGTAGTACAATATGGGTAGGTTGGGGCCCTATCCCGACCATCTTATCAGTATTCTTAGAGGCTTGCAAATTGTATATTCCCTGTGGTTAGCTGTACCGGTCGTGTGGGGCCGTGTGTATGTTTTAGTTTGTTTATGATGGCCATGTGAGGCCTTATTCAGTTGGTAGTGGTGATCTTGTTGGTCACGTAGCAGTTTAGCACTTGTTTTATGGATTCAGAAATAATTAGACAGCATGGTGGCCTTGTCGGCCCACATAGGTTCCCTATTGATTCAGTTGTTCTGGGTAGCTGTTGTTTTCTTACAGGTGGCTATAGGCCTAGACGGCCGGAGGATGTATTTACAGCCGTTATATTGCCCGTCGTTTTCTTGAATCCAGAGTTAGAGCCAGCCTGACACCAGGAGTGCTTAGGCTCAGTAGTCCAGCAGTCCAGGTCTTAGTAGGGCACCAAGTGCCAGTCATGCCTTCCAAGGCGGGGCGTGACACTCCTAATACTTAATTCCTCTTTTGCAAGCAACAATAAACTGTGAAAAGTTAGATCTAAATCAATATCAATGGATCTTAAATTATAGATTGGAGTGAATCTAACCGATTTACACATAGTTAAACAATATTGAGATGACTCTAGCAATACCCACTCTAATTAAACATTCATCGTTACACACCTCTAGTTAATGATTTAGCTACTCATAATTAAGAAATTCAAAAGCACATTCGACAATAAACTCATTGAATTCTATAATAAGAATAGCAAAAATCAAGTTCAACATGTAGTCTTCAACAATGGCAGTACCTTGCTATCAAGAAGAAGAAGAAGAAAAAGGAAATAGTTCTTTTCAAATTGCACCAATCAAATTTTCCCCTTCTTCTCTACCCAGAGAATGTTCTAAAAGCTAGGGAATATGAAAGCTGATGAGTACACAGTAATTTTTTTAGAATATATCCAAAAAATGGGGTATCTTCTATCTCTTTTTCCGTGCTGGATAACTTTTCCCCTGATCAGCGTTCTGGCACCGATGGAAGTACCGGTGGTTTGCCAGTTGCAATTCGTGCACCGCCGACTACACTATCTTCATTTTTAGTGAATTCCAGTAACCTTTGGTGGTTCATTCAGCAGTTCACCAATATCCATCCATGCACCGCCAATTCTTTGATCTTCAATCTAGCAAGTTCAAGTGTCATTTGGTAACTTGACTAGCGAGTCAGCGGTGGAAACTCTCATTCGCCAGTGGCTTTGTTCCCCAGAGGCAGTGGTTATCTGCTTTTGATCGGCATTTCACCGATCATCTTCGATGGAGCACCAAATTTCATCCCACTTCCTTATTTTTGCTACATTTTTTGCTCTTTTCTTCACATTAGACATCCGCACACAACAAAGGAAAAAAGGGCATAAATTCCACATAAAAACTCAAAAACTAAGCAAAAACCCAGGCTTAAGAGCCTAATGAGTTGGTGAAATACCAACTCATTAGTCACAAGACGAGTCGTCCAGTGACCCATGAGGGGACTTCATAAGTCTTTAAGTGACTCATGAAGTGAAGGGAGAATTGGAAGGAACTCGTGGTCAGGTGGTGACCACGAGATAAGCAATGAGTGGTGGTCAGGGCAACGAGTCGTTACGTTAGCTGTGGTCAAAAGGGTCAAGGATTCAAGGTTCACTTTCCCGGAGATGCCACATGAGGAAGCCACGAGCTTGAAGTGACTCCACGATTTGTGGAGTTGGTCATGGGTAGGAGTAGAACTTGAAGTTTGAAATTGGGGAAGTGTATTTAACGACTAGTCACCGCGAGTCGTGAGGTAAAATGCTAGTCGTGGTGTCCCTCGTGGTGATTTGCAGTGTATATTTTCCCTGCATTTTAGTAAGGGTGTTTTTGTAATTTTTAAGCTCCTAAGTCCTAAACTAAGTCATTTTAAGCTCAGTTAGAAGGCTTTTAAGGGTGCTTAACCTATTGTAAACCTCCCCATTCCATGCATGGAAGATCAAGGAGCCTATAGAGGATCAAACTAGAGGATTCATTAGGTTCTTCCTCACGTCACTTGGATTCTCAAAAGAGGTTGTGAAATTCAAAGTACCCAGGTATGTGGGGTTATGAATGGGGGTATTCCTTCACTCCCATGCCCAAAATCCTCTTCTAATTCATGGAATTCTAAGTTGATGAACTTATGGGGCTTTAACCCAATTCATGCAATTTTCTAAGAATCTATCATGGGTAAATTCTATTCACATTTCCGATGTTATTTTAAGATTCATGACCATGTTTATAATGTTTATAATTACAAATATATGATTTCAAAGTCTTACAATTATAATGCCCAATTATGAAAGTTCATGAAGAGTTGAGATTATGATCTATGTTTTCAAGTATGATTTCGAATTACCTATGTTTATATCCATGATTTTGACTATCTCAAAGGATGTATAAGTTTGGAAAAGCCCATATGATACAGTATGTTTCATGATTTACTTCAACTTCATATTATTAGCTTACTACATGATTTTGGAGTCTAGACTCTCACTTTTCAGCTCATGGTATGGTTTGAGCCAAGGCTCATCACGATATTTTTTTAGATTATGCATGTACTATTATGATTCAACTTCATCATAAGATGATTGTTTAGCTTCAATGAAAAATGATGGAGAGCATATGCATGTTTTTGGGAGTAGTGTCTAGCATCGAGTAGTCTAAAGGTTTAGTCAACCCTATGCCTCAGAACTACATGCCAACGTAGGTATGTTCAGATTATTTGGGACCTCCCTTGTGAATTTTCCCTGCCCTCGAGTGGCCTTCAGCTTGATATCGATATCATGGTATCTCCCTTAGCCTAGGCAAGGCTTTGGACGGCTCTACCCACTTGAATGTAATAGTTGGGACCACGTAAGCTCTATCGTGGTAATGTCGGTTGTATGAAGAGTCTCCCATTGTTCATCATGATTTTCAGTTATGCATGTTCATTAGTTATAATATTATGTTTCAACAGGTTTTACCTAATGTTTAGTTTTACTCATGATTATCAATTTCAGCTTTGGGTCATTCAAATCAGTTATGATACTCAGTCGTGTTTAAATCATGTGTCCAGATAATAGTATGCAAGTCTTACTCTCAAAATTTTATCTTGAAATCTTCTATGATATGCATGTTTTTAGTATTTCTTACTTAGCGGTTTTACTTACCTTGCATAGTCAGTACATTCGAGATACTGATCACATACTCTATGTTGTATCGTATGATACATGCTTGGATGTTAAGGTTCAGTCCCGCTGCTAGCCAGATTCTTAAAGTTAGCATTTCTCAGCCTATTGTTGAGTCCTCATCCTTCGAGGAGCTTCTTATCAGCTAGTTATCAGTACTTTTAGTTTCATCTTGTTACTGAATTAGTTGGGGTCTTTTCCCATCAACTCATCAAGTTATAGAGGCTTATAAGACCTAACATGTATTAAGCTTCAGATTGGTACTATGTTTTTTGTTGTTCCGATGTTACTGTATTTTCAGAATTCTACTATTTCAAATGTTAGACTTTCCGCATTTATTTATGTTGAGTTTACTTAACATGTTCATGCCATGGGTTGACTTGGAGCCTCTTAGGATCTTTGTCCTATGTCTCAGTTTGGGCCTATATTCGGGTCGTGACAGCAGTCCAACTCAATTTTTATTGTTGGTGAGTCCTCATCTGCCGAGGACATTCAGTTTAGTGTTTGACTATGTTGTTTCAGTTTCAGACTTTAGCGAGCTAGCTAGGGTGTTGTCACATCAACTCATCAGATAGTTTAGTGGCTTATCAGACATTATGTAGATTCTTAGCTTTGTCGATTGTTGACTATGTTTATGATTGTTATGTTATTCAAACTTTCGGTTATTCATATTTAAGTTATAATTTTCCACTTTAATAAATGCTCTTTAGTTGGTATGTTCATGACATGGGTTGACTTGGAGCCATTCGTGGTTCTGGGTCCCGTGTCTCGGTCCGGGGTCCCAAATCGGGTCATGACAAATATGGTATCAAAGCATTAGGTTTTGAAGTTTCCTAGGGAGTCTAAAAGTCGCGTTAAGTAGAGTCTTTTTCATGGATGTGAAGTGCGCCACACTTATGACGAAGAGGCTATGATACATTTTAGGAAAACTTCCCTTCCTTCTTGATTCTATCTCGTGCAATGAATTCAACTCTTTTACTCTCCTAACTCGTGCTATATGCATTTTCAGAAGTATGTCTCCCCAAAGAAACAACGGAGGTTAGCTAGCCCTGATCTGGGGCAGAATTATATTCCCAAGTGCTACTCAAATGCTTCATTTCGTCTTTGTTATCTATCATTATTTGTGCATTCTCATGTGATTTGTAGTTAAAATGTGAATTTATACTAACCAACATGATTAGTGTTGTTTTGCAGGTAAAATGGAATTTTAGGAAGCAAAGATACATGTTGGTAAAAATTAGGAATGGACTTGGAAGCAAGGAGTGGAAAAGGTCAAGGAAGCGCAGCAAAAATAAAGGCTCCGCGATGGAGCCGTGTCACATCGCAGAGGCATTCTGCCTCGGGTGATTTAATTTTGGCCATTTCCAGTGAAGCCTCGCGTTACCTCCATGACGCGAAGGCAATGCCACACGATGCAGGCCGTGGTACGTTGAGTACAAATACCTGGGACATCAATTTCCATTGTAGGTGCGTGATAGCACTGTGGCACGTAGGCCAGGCTCCGTGATGTAGGCCGTGGCATGCCAAGGTGAAAAGTCTGAGGAGCCGAATTCCAGAGAGGGTCCGCGATACCCCCATGGCACGGAGGGAGTGCTCCGCGATACACTCCGTGCCACGTTGCTTATTATTTCAGGAAAAATTCCCACTAGTATAAATAGCACACTTAGGTTTTATTTTAAAGAATTCTGACTTGGTTAAGCAGGAACGTAGGTTACAGGCAGTTGAGGGGACGAAAATTCTAGGGTTCTTATCTATCTCTTTCTCTTTTATCTCAATTGTTTGTATGATTTATACTCATTTGATGATGTTTAATCCACAAATGAGTGGCTAAATTCACTTCTTGCTGAGGTTAAGAACAATTTTAGTGGAATGTAATTATTGATCATTTTAGTTTTCATCTTTTCTTCAATGGTTGTTCTATCAATTCTTGTTCTTACTGCATTAATGTTTGGCCAATGTTAATGTATATCTAAAAAATCCAATTTTGATTTTGAGAAGGATAGAAATTGGAAAGTTGTGAATTGGTAGGTTATGATCTCTTCTTAGTTTGCGAAATTGAGAGTTGATTTACATTCAGAATAGAAATATATCTGAAAGTCTTATTAGTCAATTAAGGAATCGGTTTTGTATGGCTAGAACATGAAATTCTTTTATCACAGAAATGTAGATTGAAGGTTCATGATTCTTAAGTTGGATAGGAGATGAAAGTTCCAATCCATTGGCAATAATTCTTGACTAGCAACTGAAGGAAAGATTAACTGAATTGTATCGATAAATTAATTCCCTGCATGTTCGTTTTAACCTCAGCATGCTCATTACTATAGTTCAGACTCACTTTATAATTTTGCCTTAGATTCTTATAAATTAGTAACTCAAATTCTCAAAATATTATTTATTTGGTTGTCTGCATTCTTAAAGATATAGTTCATTAACACTTAAGTCAATTATTACCTTGGTTCAGTCCCTGTGGGATCGATACTTGTCTGACTTAAGCCACTTTACTACTTGTTCGACCACGTGCACTTGCGTGTAGTCACCACAGAAGCCGAACAAGTTTTTGGCGCCGTTGCTTGGGACTGGCAATTGGTAAAATTGTTTTCTTAGTGTTAGTTTACAATTTCTATATAAGTGCTGACAACTTGATCTTAGCCTGTCTTTTGCAGATATTGAATTCTGTTGAACACTGGCAAGAGACAAGGAGTTGGTGGATTCATACATAGAGCCGGAAAGACAATTTCATCGTCAAAAAAGGGAAGCTCTAGAGAAAAAGCTACAGTTGCTTAGACAGACAATCCAGGAGCAACAACAGAATCCACCACTTGTGAGGGCAGTATTAGTGCCCGAGGAAATGCAGCTAGGCCGGTTCCCGAAGTGGCAATCCCACATGCTAACAATGTTACATTGAGTATTCGCAAACCTGAGCCAGGAGGGAGGTTTGAGCATAAACAGAACATGGTGCAATTGCTGCACACTAGCGGCCAATTCACAGGTCTCCCTCACGAGGATCCACAACAACATCTCCAAAACTTTTTTGAGATAAGTGACACTTACATCCCCGTTGGAGTATCATCCGACTATGTGAGGCTTACATTATTCCCATTTTCATTATTTGGGGAAGCAAAGAGGTGGTTGAAAGTTGAACCACCTAGCTCTATCACCACGTGGGATGATCTTGCAAGAAAATTTCTTATACGGTTCTTTCCATCCGGGAAAACAGCAACACTTAGAAGTCAGATTCTAAGTTTTAAACAAAGAGAGGGGGAGAATCTGTATCAAGCTTGGGAAAGGTTCAAATCATTACTAAGGGATTGTCCTCACCATCACCAGTCCAATGATGTGCTGGTTCATACTTTCATAGAGGGTTTGGAACCCCGCACAAAAATTTTGCTAGACTCAGCAGCTTGGGGACAAGCATTAGAAAAGACTTATGAGGAGTTGTATACTTTGTTAAATCGTATTTCGCAGTGAAATCCAGAGTGGAATGCGGACTCTTTAAGAGGAGGAACAAGGAAAGCGGCAGGAGTCTTTGAAGTGGATGGTTTTATAGCTATCGCTGCACAGATAGTTGCATTGCAAAATGAACTCAACACCCATTTCAGCAATATGAACTTTAATCAACCTCAAGCCCCAGTTAATGTAGTGCAGCAGATTTGGTGTGAAGTATGTGGTAGTAATGAACACTCAGCTGAGTGTTGTGGTGCAAATCTAGATTCAGTGAACTTTGTTGGGAATCTATAGAGAAATAATCACCAGCAGTATGGCAACAACTACAACTCGAATTGGAGGAATCATTCAAATTTCTCTTGGGGTAATAACAGCCATCAAGGGCAGAGTTCGAATCAGGGTGCGCAGAGAAATCAAGGAGGGCAGCAGAATTATCAATCTCAATATAGAGGAAACAATGCACCTCCTCCACCACCCACCAGCATTGAGGAAATGTTTCTACAATGTTAGCTAACCAAGCTCAAATGCAGGCTGATTATGTGAAATTGGCAGCAGACATAAAAAACAACCAGTTAGCTACAAAGGCGTTGGAGTACCAGTTTGAACAACTAGATGGAGCTCAAAACACCAGGCCAAGAGGAGGACTACCGAGTGACACTGACCCAAATCCCAAGCAGGTTAATGTAGTGACCACAAGGAGTGGTTTACAACTCAAGGAGGTGGAACCAGAAAGACCGCCTCAGCAGTCAGGAGCAGCGGAGAAAGATAGGGAACATGATGATTAGAGGGGTAAGGAGAAGGCAGCTGAAGTAGAAAGACCACCACCCCCGTTCCCTCAAAGATTAAAGAAACACAAGGAGGAAGCTTGTTTCAAAAAGTTCATGGAGGTGCTTAAACAGGTACACATTAATTTACCTTTGGTTGATGTTTTGCAGGGAGTGCCTAAATATGCAAAGTATATCAAGGACATCGTAGCTAACAAAAGCAGACTGATGGAGTATGCTATGGTGGAGCTTACTGAGGAGTGCACTTCCTGGATACAGAACAGGTTGCCAACAAAGCTCAAGGACCCTGGGAGCTTTACAATTCAAATCACAATTGGGCAATGTATCCGAGCTCGCGGATTATGCGATTTGGGAGCGAGCATTAACTTGATGACGACATCGGTGTTCAAGAAGTTGGGGCTGGGCAGTCCTAGACCAACTACAGTGATCTTGTAGTTAGCGGACCGCTCTCTGGCCATACCAGATGGCATTATGGAGGACGTGTTGGTGCAAGTGGGCTCCCTTATCTTCCCGGTAGATTTCATTGTCTTAGATTTTGAGCCGGATGCGGAAGTCCCATTTATTTTGGGACGTCCTTTCTTGGCAACCGGGAGAGCTTTGATTGATGTAGCTGTAGGGCAGCTAACCATGCGAGCTCATGACAAAGTGGAGGTATTTGATGCATATAAGGCCATGAAGCTTCCGGACATATATGAGGAGCTTTCAGCAATTAATGTGCTAGATCAGAAATTCTTCAGATTGTTGATTCTAGAGATCCATTGGAAAGAGCGTTGATGAGATCCAATCATTTCGGAGATAGAGATACTTATGAGATGGTGCAAATGTTGAATGAACCAAAGTGGTATCTCAGGAAGCTTAACTTTCAGCCTTTAATGAGGTCCTTGGAACCATTGCCGAAACCATCTATTGAGGAAGCACCAAAACTGGAGTTGAAAACATTGCCTCCCCATTTGAAGTATATCTTTGTGGGGGAAGATGACACTTTGCCAGTCATCATCTCCGCAGAATTGACGGAGGCACGGGTAAAGGAAGCATTTGTTGTTCTAAAAAGAAGGAAGAAAGTGATGGGCTGGCAAATGTCAGATATTCGGGGTATCAATCCAGCTTTTTGCACATACTGAATTTTCATGGAGGAAGGAGCAAAGCCAACTGTACAGCCTTAGCGGAGGTTGAATCCAATGATGAAGGATATGGTTAGGAAAGAAGTAATTAAGTGGCTTGATGTAGGTGTGGTCTATCTTATTTCGGATAGCGAATGGGTCATTCCCGTTCAGTGTGTTCTAAAGAAAGGAGGGATGACCGTGGACACCAATGAGAAAAACGAGTTGATCCCTACACGCACCATCACAGGCTGGTGGATTTGCATGGACTATAGAAAGCTCAATGATGCCACAAGGAAAGATCACTATCCTATCCCGTTCATTGATCAGATATTGGACAGATTAGCTGGACAAGAATATTATTGTTTCCTTGATGGGTACTGCTCGGGCTGCTGTTCGGGTTGGTATTATATATTATAAACCGACACGCAAGTGCACGTGGTCAAACAAGTAATAAAGTGGCTAAGTAGCCAAGTATCGATCCAAGGAGGCTCAAGATACGTAAAATTTCCTAGTTTACTATATTCCTATTTCACTTCTAATTATGCTAACAACAATGTAACCAAGAGTTACTTGAGTTTTTGTTTCTAAACTATATATACTACAATTACTACAAACTATTTACTTGTGAGTTTAGACAATGGATATGAACATGCCAAGGTTAAGAACAAGTAATGAACTTGATAATCATGATAATTTGGTTAATCTCTTCTTCATGTTGCTAGCCAAGAACATTAGCCTAGAAATTAAAACTCTCGTATTTAATTTCACTTTAGAATCATAAACCATCCGTCTACATTTATGTGATCAAATGCAATTTATGACCTAGCACTACAATTCCGGTTCCTAAATTGACTAATACGGCTTTCAAGTATATTTCTATCAGGAAAGCACATCAAAACCCAATTTTCCCAAATCAAGTTAAGAACAATACCCTATTAATTCACAACTTTCCAATTTCTTGCTCTTTCGAGTGAAATTGGACTTTTTAGATATACATTAATGTTGGCCAATCACTAATGCAGTAAGAACAAGAATTAATAGAACAACAATAAAGAAGAAGAATAAAACCATATCATTTACAATCAAAATTCATTACACATGTTCAAAACCTCAGCAAAGAAGAGAATTAGCCACTCATTCTTGGATTGATCATCCTAAAATGAGTGTAAATCATACGTACAATTGATAGAAAGAAGAAAGGAAGAGAAGAAATCCCTTAGCTTTTTCGTTCTTCAACTGCTACTAACCCACGTTCCTGCTCTCCACTTCTGAACTCAGTCTAAAAACTAAAAACTAATTAAAATAAACCTAAGTGTGCTATTTATACTAGTGGGAAATTTTTCCCGGAATAACAAGCAACGTGTCACGGAGGCCAACGCGGAGCACTGCCTCCGTGACATGGCGTGGACGCGGACCTTCACTGGAATTTCTATGGTCCGGTAAATTAACCTCAACGTGGCACGGAGGCCATCACGGAGGCCTCTCTCCGTGCCATGGAGCTGACGCGAAGGCACACTGGAATTTGCCATTTTAATTCATGTCCAGGCAGTGTGCTACCGCGATGGTAGCGTGGCACGGCTCCATCGCGGAGCCCCTATAAAATGTGCATTCCAAGGTCTTTTCCACGCTCGCATCCAAGTCCAACTCCGACATAGTTCCAACATGCATTCTAGCTCATAAAAATCACATTTACCTGCAAAACAAATGCTAATCATGTTGGTTAGTATAAATTCGCATTTTATTACTAATTACATGATATTATATACACATTGCACAATAAACAAGGTAAAAATGATACGTTTGAGTATCACTTGGGCATATAAATCTGCCCAAGATCACTTACCCCACACTTAAATCCTTGTTCGTCCTAGAACAAGACATACACAAATCATGCAAATTACATCCCAACCTTCGTCACTATGGTGCAACAATTTACGCTACGGTCATACCGATTATTCAATTTTTGCAAATCATCAAGAAAACATGCTTGGTCGTACAATACAATGACCTTTAATACATCAAGGCTTCCTAGACTTTTAAGAATTGATTCTTGATATCGGCAAACTCATGCAATTCAGCTAATCAAGAAATCCGACACGAAAATCAATCTTTCATCAAGCATGTGCCCTCACAACTCGAGAGAAACTTCCCCTTTATGTTCATGCAGCACACAAACATGCAAGTAGGGGCATATAAAAATTAATTTCACTCTCTCTCCTAAAAGAATTCACATGCATCATGTCATGACCCATAGGCTTGCCCTTAGTGTATTACTGCACTAATATAAAGAAATGCAATATAGGATCACGTAGGACTTTAATGGGTTGTAGCGGGGCTATGGATCTAGTATATATATATTGGATTAGCCAACAATAGTCGCTAGCATCCTTAAGCGCCTTTTCAACTCATTCCCATCGACTCATGGACATTGTTCCTCTCTTTTCTCTTTTTCTCCCATTCATGCTGGTTTACTTTCATACAGCCCATTTCATCAACCACACTTGACACAAAACAGAGGGTTTTCATGTACCCTTACTATCAATTAATTACAACAAGTGCCTCTTCAACATCATCTTTTCTTTCTTCACTTTGCTTTTCTTTTTCTTTTCACTCTTTTCACTCTTTAACACTTTGGGAAACATTTTCTTTTCTTTGCAAGCGCTTAAGAGCTTCTTATAGACTTTAAGGCTAATGAAAAGAAGGAATAAAGCTTAATTCATACAATTTTGGACAAAAGAAAGAAATCGGCTAAAGGCTCAACGGGCTGACTAGGGTATACAACATATAAAAAGGTAGAATTTGACAAGAAAAAATGGAAACTATCGGTTAAAACAAAGAAATGCCTACATCCTTTCCAACACTACACCTCCTTCATTTCGTTTTGTATACACACCAGGCAAGTTCTAGACAATTCACAATGACATGGAATAGCAAAACCTCACTTCACACTTCATGCACATGCTCGAATCAAGATGCATTCACAGACTCTTTAATTAGTCAATTACATGAATTCAAGATTAAGCCTCAATCATACTGAACCAAATTCTATAGCCTAGGTAACTCTACGTATTTACAGAATTGCATGCTTTCAAAAGAAACATTTTCACATTTTGAACATCAATTACAACACGCAATGACATTTTAGCAACCATAAGCAACTACAGTTCATTGATGCAATCAACCAAAGAAAACTAAAAACAATTAAAAATCCTACTCCTACCGACTCCATTTCCCTTAAGACGGTCGTCATCCATCCATCATAGGGAACGGTCACTAACTATGACATCGGTTCAATGGGACTATTCTCGGTAAAAGAACCGAAAACAAACTCCGAGAAACCCAAATATAAAAATCGAAAAAAAAAAAATTTTGCAACACATCGATCATTTCGATAGAAAGAAAATATTTACAAGTGCAAAATATTTTCGCAAAAATTTTGAAACATATCGATCATGTCGATAGAGAAAAAAATATTTACAAAATTTACAAAATATTTACACTAGCAACCATAACTTTCAAAAACACACATCATCAGCCACAAAACAAATATATACACATACGTCACAAATCAGTTCGCCACAGGGAAAACACAAACATACTTAAACATCAAGGAAAAATATACGGCAAATTAGAGCCTTGACCCAGCACCTAGCTACTCCCCACTCCACACTTAAATCGAACACTGTCCCCAGTGTTCACAACAATACAAAGCACAGAATTTTGGGTGGTGGAACTCCCTGCTCAGTCGAAATATTCGACTTCTTCATCTGGTGTTGCGGCCTCGTCGCCCATATCTGAATCAGCGCCATCGTCGTCATCGGACTCCACATCGGAGTCCTCACGACGTGTCTCCTCATCAGTAGGGACATCGTCATCTGTCGGCTCCACAAAGGCTGGCCCCACCTTACATAAGGCTCTGGCGTTCTCGCCAAAGGGGTAGTCCAGCTCCAACTGCCATAATTCTTCCTCGGTGGCTGGTCTCCCACCTATCCGTAGCTGCAGCATATGCATGCCAAACATACGGGCCATGTACTGATCGTCACGAGCATGTCGCTCGCCCAAAGTCAATACTGGTCCGTGTGTAGTGTCGGGGGCCTTAGTCTTTGTCACGTCGAGGGCCCTCCGCTCCAACTGCGGAATATAATCCAAGGCTTCTTCCTCAATGTCGAGGCCTCGGAGGAAGGTGGTGATGAGTCCGCCAAACCCGTATCTGTGGCCCTGGTGCAGTCTGGCTCTCTTCATGGCGGATATTATGACCGCCCCCACATTAATCTCGAGCCCTTTCATAAGGGCATACACCAAGTAGACACGGTCCCGGGTCACATCTGTCATATGGACTCCCGGGATCAAACACGAACATACAATCTTCAGCCAGATTCTGGCCTCCCTGTTCATCTGCGAGTAAGGTAGAGTCTGGTGGTAACCCCTCTCCTTATGTCTACTCCATCGGGCTGTGGGTCGAGCCCCACACAATGTACGTCTGATGTCGGCGTACGGTGGGGTGATGTTTAGCTGGCGGAGAACGTGGGCGTCTGTGTCCCGCGCTCCAACAATGGCATTTAGCTGCTGGGGTTCCAGAGTGACAATCTGCCCTCTGATTTTTATAGTGTGGCTTCTGATGGCCGGGTTCCAGTTTGCATAAAATTCTCGGACCAAGTGAAGGTTGCACTCCTTGGGCTCCTAAAAAATAAAACTGAGCCCAGCTGCCTCGATTCTCTGTACAATGCGAGGGAACTCCTGTGCAAGTGGTTCCCGAGCAATATGTTCCTCGGGGAAGTACTTGTTTTCTTTGTGTTTCGCGTACTATTTCTTCCCTTCGTCGGTGACCCATCTTGTTCCGTATTGGCGGCGTTGGCCGCGCGGAACAGCGGGTGCAGCTGGGACTGCGGTGCCCAGTCTCATCCGTTTCCTACCTATGCCTGAGGTAGAAGCACCCTTGCCTTTATCTTGTCTGCTAGCAATTGTACCTGTCAATTTACACAAACAAGCACAACGTTAAGCTAAAAACTTGTTAACTTCGGCTAAGGTCGGGTTACAAAACATTTACCCCACACTTAGGCCTTAGCTTCGTCTACAAAATTACGGCAAAGAATAACTCTATTCACAACCCCAAACACAAACAACTATACACATATTGCTTAGTGCGTTCACAACAAAATTTCGACAGTATAACGGTTAGCGCACTACTCAGACTTCATACAGCTAATCTCAATCCTACTATCGCCAACAATTCACACATCGCACAAGCAACAAAAACAACAACAAAAATAAAAACAACTATAAAAACATTTTATATACAAGCTAATCTAAACAATCTAACCAATTCACACATTTTATGCATTTTCCCACAAAAATTCGAGAATTAGTCGTCTTGGAACATTAATACAATATTTACCACGACTTCTCTCAAATAATAAACACACCCCGGCGTCGAATTCATCAAACTATCAAGTTGCCCAAGTCAAATTCAACAATCCAAGCCCTAGATTATAATTCTATGATCAATTTCGAATTATTTACGCAATCGATAAGTTCAAACGACAAATACAACAATCCAAACATGTATCAATCACAAATAATCCAACATTCATGTTTAATTTCTACCTAGGGTGATATATCTCACCTCACGTGCCCAAATTTGACAAAAATCGCCAAAAAATTGAGTTAGACGATGACAACATACCTTTGAATTGAAGAACTGAAGAAAATTGATGTTTTTCCTTGCCTTGGAACGTGGCACGGTGCTTGGGGAGGGGGAAATGGGTGTTTGGTCGCGGAGGGAAGAGGGAAATGGGGAAAAATGGGCGAAAATCGGGGGTTGATTTATAGAAAACACGCGGGTCACCCGACAACCCGGTGTGACCCGGCACTGAATAAGGGGCAACGTGTCACGGAGGGTAACGCGAAGCCCCTCCTCCTTGACACGGAGCCAACGCGTTGGCTTACTGGATTTTTGAAAAATCTGGATTTTGCCTTCAACGTGTCACGGAGGCCAACGCAGAGCACTGCCTCCGTGACACGACGCCAACGCGCCAGTGCACTATTTCTTCAATAAATTTAATTTTTCATACCTCACCTCATTTTCTCGATTCCATGTATATTTCCTCCGTTATACCTGAAAATCACCTCACTAAACAAAAATTGGTTAAATTAATAGATTTCCCTAACTAAAATAAAAAATACTAACTAAAATGAAAATCTAAACCTAATCAAGAAAAGAAAAAGAAAAAGAAAACTTGGAAATAGACAATAAAAACAAAAATAAAGATAAAAATGAACTACATTGTGCAAAAAGAAAAAAATAAAATCAAATATTTTTCTCACGGGTTGCCTCCCGTGCAGCGCCTGGTTTACCGTCGCGGCTCGATGTCCTTTAAGCTCACTTGTCTACTAGGGAGATGGACGATTTGTCCCGATCATGGTCATCCCCCCAGTAGTTCTCAACCTTATCCGGAGGCCTTCCTAGTAACTCTCGCGAATCACTCATTCCATTAGCATTCCCATGATCAATTACGTTGATCACCGAAAGATCCTTATAAACAGTCGGGAGCTTAGGTACCTTTTACACATCGAACACTTCGACCTTGTCATGTGCTCGCATTGTGAGTTGACCTGCAGCTACATCAATTAATGCTTTTCCGGTTGCCAAAAAGGGTCGTCCCAAAATAAATGGGACTTCAGCATCTGGTTCAAAATCCAGAACAATGAAATCGACCGGAAAAATGAGGGAGCCTACTTGCTCTAACACATCCTCAACAATGCCATCCGGCTTAGCTAAAGACCTATCTGCTAGCTGCAAGATGACCGTTGTAGGTCTAGGACTCCCTAGACCTAACTTTCTGAATACCGAAGATGGCATCAGATTTATGCTTGCCCCCAAGTCGCATAATCCACGCGCTCGGATACTTTGCCCAATAGTAAGCTGGATAGTAAAACTTCCATGGTCTTTCAGTTTTGTGGGCAACCTATTCTGAATACGGGAAGTGCATTCCTCCGTTAAAGCTACCGTGGCATACTCAGTCAAACGACTTTTGTTAGCCACGATGTCTTTAATATATTTCGCATATTTTGGCACTCCCTGCAAGATATCAACAAGAGGTAAGTTAACATGTACCTGTTTAAGTACCTCCATGAATTTCTGGAAACACGCCTCCTCCTTGTGTTTCTTAAGTCGTTGAGGGAACGGGGGTGGAGGCCTTTCTGGTTCAGCTTCTTTAGTCTTCCCCTTATCTGAGATTTGCTCTCCCTCAACATCTGCTGCTCCTGACTTTTGAGGCGGTCTTTTCAGTTCCACCTCCTTCAACTGTAAACCACTCCTCGTGGTCACCGCATTTACCTGCTTTGGATTAGGATCCGTGTCGCTAGGTAGTCCTCCTCTTGGTCTAGTATTTTGGGCACTAGCAAACTGCCCAAACTGATATTCAAGAGCCTTGGTCGCCAACTGATTGTTCTTCACTTCTGCTGCCAATTTAACATAGTCAGCCTGCAATTGTGCCTGATTAGCGATCATGGTTTTGAACATCTCCTCAATAGTCGGTGATGATGGTGGAGGAGGGGCATTGTGATTTCTGAATTGAGCTTGATAATTTTGTTGCCCTCCTTGGTTCCTGTGCATACCCTGCCCTGAACTTTGGCCTTGTTGATTGTTGCTACCCCACGAAAAATTCGGATGGTTCCTCCAATTTGAGTTGTAGCCACTCCCAAACTGCTGTTGATTTCTCTGTGCATTGCCCACAAAGTTAACAGAATCAGGATTTGCACCATAACATTCAGCTGAATGCTCACTACTACCACACACTTCACACCACATCTGTTGAACTGCATTGACTGACGCTGAAGGCTGGTTCAAATGGATGTTGCTGAAGTGAGTGTTTAACTGATAATGCAAAGCAGCTATCTATGCAGCGATAGCTGTGAATCCATCCACTTCAAGCACTCCCGCTGCTTTCCTTGCTCCACCCCTTGAAGAATCTGCATTCCATTCTGGATTGCCTTGTGAAATTCGGTTGAGCAAAGTGTACAGCTCCTCATAGGTCTTTTCCAGCGCTTGCCCTCCAGCTGCTGAATCTAACAGAATTTTAGTGTGGGGTTCCAAACCCTCAATGAATGTATGTACCAACACCTCATTGGACTGATGATGATGAGGACAGTCCCGCAACATGGATTTAAATCTTTCCCAGGCTTGATATAGATTTTCCCCTTCCCTCTGTTTAAAACTTAGGATTTGACTTCTAAGTCTGGCTGTTTTACCAGAAGGGAAAAATCTGATCAAAAACTTCCGCGCAAGATCATCCCACGTTGATATAGAATTGGGTGGTTCAGCTTTTAACCACCTCTTGGCTTCACCAAGTAAGGAAAATGGAAATAAGGTGAGCCGAACATAATTAGGTGACACTCCAGCGGGTATATAAGTGTCACTTATCTCCAAAAAGTTCTGGAGATGTTGTTGTGGATCTTCATGAGGGAGTCCGGTAAATTGCCCGCTTGTGTGCAAAAGTTGCACCATATTCTGCTTTAATTCAAACCTCCCTCCAGGCTCTGGTTTGCGGATGCTAGAATGGACATTATTGGCGTGTGGGATTGCCACCTCGCGAACCGGCCTTGCTGCTGCTTCATCGGGCACTAACACTGCCCGCACAACTGGTGGATTTTGTTGCTTCATCATAGACTGTTTAAGCAACTGCAGCTTCTTTCGTAGAGCTTATCTACGTTGACTATGAAATTCACGTTCAGGCTCTAAGTAAGATTCCACCAACTCTATGTCCCTTGCCAGTGTTCACAGAAACAAAATCTGCAAAATACAGGCTAAGACCAAGTTGTTAACACTTAAGAAAATAAAAATACAAATACAGTAAATTTACACTAAACACAATTTTACAAATCGCCTAGCCTCCCCGGCAACGGCGCCAAAACCTTGTTCGGGCTGCTGTTCGGGTTGGTATTATATATTATAAACCGACACGCAAGTGCACGTGGTGAAACAAGTAATAAAGTGGCTAAGTAGCCAAGTATCGATCCAAGGAGGCTCAAGATACGTAAAATTGCCTAGTTTAGTATATTCCTATTTCACTTCTAATTATGCTAACAACAATGTAACCAAGAGTTACTTGAGTTTTTTGTTTCTAAACTATATATACTACAATTACTACAAACTATTTACTTGTGAGTTTAGACAATGGATATGAACATGCCAAGGTTAAGAACAAGTAATGAACTTGATAATCATGATAATTTGGTAAATCTCTTCTTCATGTTGCTAGCCAAGAACATTAGCCTAGAAATTAAAACTCTCGTATTTAATTTCACTTTAGAATCATAAACCATCCGTCTACATTTCTGTGATCAAATGCAATTTATGACCTAGCACTACAATTCCGGTTCCTAAATTGACTAATACGGCTTTCAAGTATATTTCTATCAGGAAAGCACATCAAAACCCAATTTTCCCAAATCAAGTTAAGAAGAATACCCTATTAATTCACAACTTTCCAATTTCTTGCTCTTTCGAGTGAAATTGGACTTTTTAGATATACATTAATGTTGGCCAATCACTAATGCAGTAAGAACAAGAATTAATAGAACAACAATAAAGAAGAAGAATAAAACCATATCATTTACAATCAAAATTCATTACACATGTTCAAAACCTCAGCAAGGAAGAGAATTAGCCACTCATTCTTGGATTGATCATCCTAAAATGAGTGTAAATCATACGTACAATTGATAGAAAGAAGAAAGGAAGAGAAGAAATCCCTTAGCTTTTTCGTTCTTCAACTGCTACTAACCCACGTTCCTGCTCTCCACTTCTGAACTCAGTCTAAAAACTAAAAACTAATTAAAATAAACCTAAGTGTGCTATTTATACTAGTGGGAAATTTTTCCCGGAATAACAAGCAACGTGTCATGGAGGCCAACGCGGAGCACTGCCTCCGTGACACGGCGTGGACGCGGACCTTCACTGGAATTTCCAGGGTCAGGTAAATTAACCTCAACGTGGCACGGAGGCCATCGCGGAGGCCTCTCTCCGTGCCACGGAGCTGACGCGAAGGCACACTGGAATTTGCCATTTTAATTCATGTCCAGGCAGTGTGCTACCGCGATGGTAGCGTGGCATGGCTCCATCGCGGAGCCCCTATAAAATGTGCATTCCAAGGTCTTTTCCACGCTCGCATCCAAGTCCAACTCCGACATAGTTCCAACATGCATTCTAGCTCCTAAAAATCACATTTACCTGCAAAACAAATGCTAATCATGTTGGTTAGTATAAATTCGCATTTTATTACTAATTACATGATATTATATACACATTGCACAACAAACAAGGTAAAAATGATACGTTTGAGTATCACTTGGGCATATAAATCTGCCCAAGATCAGGTACTCTGGCTATAACCAAATAGCCATAGCACCGGAGGACCAGGAGAAGACTACTTTCACATGTCCTTATGGGACATATTCTTTTAGGCAGATGCCGTTTGGTTTATGCAATGCACCCACCACATTCCAGAGATGCATGATAGCGATCTTTCACGACATGGTGGAAGATTTCATCGAGGTATTTATGGATGATTTTTCTGTTTTCGGTAATTTGTTTGCTACTTGTTTGCAAAATCTTGATAGGGTGCTAGCTCGCTGTGAAGAATCCAACCTTGTACTCAACTAGGAGAAATGTCATTTGTTAGTCAAGGAGGGTATCGTCCTTGTCCATAAAGTGTCTTGCAAGGGGTTGGAGGTCGATCGTGCTAAGATCGAAGTTATTGAAAAGCTACCACCACCTGTGTCAGTGAAGGGTGTTCGCAGTTTTCTCGGGCATGCAGGGTTCCACAGATGGTTCATTAAGAATTTCTCTCAAATTTCTGGACCAATATGCAGGTTGCTAGAAAAAGTGGTGAAGTTCGAGTTTGATGAAGATTGTGTCAAAGCATTCGAGGAGTTGAAGCAGAAATTGATAGAAGCACCTATCCTTATTTCTCCAGATTGGGAACAACCGTTTGAACTAATGTGTGATGCAAGCGATGTGGTTGTGGGAGCTGTATTGGGGAAGTGCAGGAATAGAATTTTTCATCTATTCATTATGCAAGCAAACCACTGGACGCTGCCCAAGTTAATTATACAGTCACAGAAAAGGAGATGCTAGCATTGGTATTTGCGTTTGACAAATTCAGGTCCTATTTGGTGGGTTCTAGAGTAGTGGTGTATATCGATCATGCAGCGATTCAGTATCTGTTTAACAAGAAGGATGCAAAGCCCAGGCTGATCAGATGGATCTTGTTGTTGCAAGAGTTTGACCTAGAGATTAATGATAGAAAGGGGAGCGAGAATCAAGTGTGCAGATCACCTATCGCGATTGGAAAGTCGGTCGCATGTGAAGGAAGGTGACAACATCAAAGAGGAGTTCCCGGATGAGCAGCTCTTGGCAATAAGTGAAGTTGAGATCCCTTGGTATGCAGATAGTGAATTTTCTAGTGAGTGGAGTCTATCCACTAGAGGCTACGGCTGAGCAGAGAAAAAAATTGAGGCATGATTGCTGGTATTTTATTTGGGATAAGTCGTACTTGTTTAAGCAGGGACCGGATCAGGTTATGAGAAGATGCATCCCGGAGAGCCAGATTGCAGAAGTTTTGAGGAGTTGTCACTCTTCATTGTATAGAGGGCACCACGGAGGCGAGTGGACAGCGCACAAGGTGCTACAGTCAGGTTTCTTTTGGCCTACACTATTTAGAGATTCTATGGCATACGTAAAAATGTGTGATAGATGTCAAAGGATAGGCACAATTGGTAGGAGGAAAGAGATGTCGCTGCAGTGTATATTAGAAGTGGAGATCTTTGATGTATGGGGTATTGATTTCATGGGCCCGTTCCCACCGTCATTTGGTAATCGTTACATCTTGGTGGCCGTTGATTATGTATCAAAGTGGGTTGAAGCAAAAACTTGCCCCAGGAATGACAACAAGGTGGTAACGAAATTTGTGAAAAAGCACATTTTCACAAGGTTCGGGACACCCCGAGCCATTATCAGTAATGGAGGGGCTCAGTTTGTAAATGCAAGTTTCAAGAACTTTCTAGCTAAGTATGGGGTGCGCCACAAGGTGGCAACAACATATCATCCCCAAACTAGTGGGCAAGTGGAGGTGTCGAACAGAGAAGTGAAGTAGATTCTCCATAAAACAGTGAATGCACAACGTAGTGATTGGTCAAGCAAACTCAACGATGCGTTGTGGGCTTATAAAACTGCTTACAAGACACCAATTAGGATTTCTCCGTATAGATTGGTCTATGGAAAGGTGTGTCATCTGCCGGTGGAGCTAGAACACCGAGCTTTTTGGGATGTGAGGAAATTAAACATGGATCTATAGCTAGCGGGGAAGAAGAGGCTGATGCAACTCAGCGAACTTGATGAGTTTCGTTGGCATGTTTATGAAAGTGCCAAGTGCTACAAAGAGAAAACAAAGAGGTAGCACGATAAGCATATGGTGCATCGGATATTCGAGCTGGGGCAGAAAGTGTTGCTTTTCAATTCAAGATTGAGGTTGTTTCCAGGAAAATTGCGGGACAAATGGTCAGGGCCGTTTGAGGTAGTGAGAATGACCCTGCACAGGGCAGTGGAGTGTGGCAAGAAGATCGAAGTGCCACGTTCTTGGTTAATGGGCAGGGTTGTAAGCATTACTGGGGTGAGGACGTTATTCGAGAGAAGATGTCCATCACTCTAGAGGATGATTGAGCATAAATGACGTCGAGCCGCGACGGTAAACCAGGCGCTGCGCGGGAGGCAACCCGTGAAATTGTTGTAATAGATGAGTAGAATTAGTTGAAAAAAAAAGAGAAAAAGAAAAAAATAAATAGAAAAAATTATTGTTGCGTTGAAACCTATGAATTCTAACCAATTTCTTGTTGTGAAATGATTTTCAGGTGGAATGGAGGGCAAAAATGCAAAAAAAAGAAAGCGCAAAGGAAAAAAAATCGAGGTGAGAAAAATAAAAATGGCATGACAGTGAGCCTACGCGTTGGCTCCGTGTCACGAAGTAGGTGCTCTGCGTTACCCTCCGTGACACGTTGAAGCCTATTCCGGAATTTTTAAAAAATTCCAGAACAGGGGAGGGATGGCTCCATGTCACGGAGGGTGTGCTCCGCATTACTCTCCATGACACGTTGAGGGTCTTTTCGCGTCGGGTCACACCGGATCACCGGGTAACCCGCGCAAAAAACCTCCTTTTTAACCCTAAATTCCTTCATTTTTTCCTATTCTTTCAATTCCTCCGTGACCCACACCCTAAATTCCCTCCTCACCCAATGTGACACGGACCTAGGCACAAGATTTCTTCAAGTTTTCTTCAATTACATTGGATTAAAGGTATGTTCTTGAACTTTACATCATTTTTGCTTGAAATTTCAATTTTTGAGCATGGGTAGTGATTGAAACTTGTCGTAAGTGAAAATTAAGCTTGAATTCATTTATGTTATGATTGATTGATGTTCATAATATCGTTGTGAGTATATGAACTCCATGAATGCATGTTGCAGTGAATTTTTGGCGAAATTGGTAGCTAGGTTTGTAATTTGAATAGGAAGAAAACTAAACTTGTTTGAAATGTGAAAAAATTGGGTTGTGCATGTTGGGTCATGCGAAATATGTCGTGATTAATGTTGAATATGCTAAGTAGACAAGGGAATTTCGGAAAAATGAAATTGGTGAATTTCATAGGTTGTTGAGAACAAAAATTTGGTAAGTGCTATGGTGATATAATGGAATCGATGGTGATATTGTTATTCATTGTACGAAGTCTGAGTAGTACATAGTAATTATTCCATGGAATTATATGAAGGCACTAAGAATGTTGAATGTAAAGATTGTGAAATCATGAATGTCTTGTCGAATAGTTTTAATTGCGGCTAAAGACTAACTGTGGGGTGATTCAATTAAACCCAACCTTAGTCGTAGCTAGTTATGATTTGAATTACATTGGGATTGTATGGATATATGTGCAGGAACAATGTCGGGAAGACAAGAAAAGGGAAAGGGCACATCCACATCAGGCACTGGCAAAAAAAGAATTAGATCGGGAACAGCAATACCAGCAACACCACCAGTTCCGAGAGGCCAATGCCGACAATACGGAACCCGATGGGTGACTGATGAAGGGAAATGGTATGCAAAACACAAAGAAACCAAATACTTCCCGGAAGAGCATATAGCAAGGGAGCCGCCGGCATAGGAATTCCCGAGAATCGTACACCGGATTGACACTGTCGGGCTGAACTTCATCTTCGAAGAGCCCAAGGAGTGCATTCTCCATCTGATTCGGGAGTTCTATCCCAACTGGAACCCGACCCTCCGCAGTCACACCGTCAAGATAAGAGGGCAGGTTGTCACGTTTGAGCCCCATCACTTGAATGCTATATTGGGGGCGCGGGACATAGAAACCCATGTACTCCGGCAGCTGAACATAACTCCACCTTATGCGGACATCAGACACACTTTATGTGGAGACCGTTTGACAACACGGTGGAGCAGGCACAAAGAGAGGGGCTACCATCAGAGACTACCTCACTCTCAGATGAATAGGGAAGCCAAGATTTGGCTGAAAATTATGTGTTCCTGCCTGATCCCGGGGGTGCACATGACAGATGTCACCCGGGATCGAGTGTGCTTGGTGTATGCCCTAATGAAAGGGCTTGAGATAAATGTTGGGGCGGTGATCATCTCCGCCATGAAGAGAGCCTGCTTGCATCAAGGGCACAGGTACGGGTTCGGTGGTTTGCTTACCACGTTCCTGAAGGGCCATGATATCAAGGAGGAGGCCCTAGATTACATCCCACAGATTGACAGACGTGCCTTGGATGTTACCAAAACCAAGGCACCTGACACTACTCATGGGCCTGTTCTCACACTAGCTGAGCGACATGCTCGGGATGATCAGTATATGGCCTGCATGTACGGGATGTAGATGTTGCAGTTGCGCATAGGCTGGAGGCTAGCAACAGAAGATGAGTTGTGGCATCTCGACTTAGATTACCCCTTTGGCGAGAATGCCCGGGCTCTATGCCGAGTGGGGCCAGCTTTTTTGGAGCCTGTAGATAATGATGTCCCCACTGATGAGGAGACCCGCTGTGGGGACTCAGATGTTGAGTCAGATGAGGACAGCGGAGGCGATTCTGATATGGGAGACGAGGCAACGACACCTAATGAAGAAGTGGAATACTTCGATTGATCCGGGACTTTCACCACCCACCTCTGTGATATGTTGAATTTTGTGAACACTAGGGACGGTGTTCGGTTTAAGTATGGGGTGGGAGTAGTTAGGTGCTAGCTGTTTCATTGTTGTTTTTGTTTAGGTGGATGTGTCGTGTTGTTGTGCCTGTGAAAAATGTGACCCTATGACTCTTTGTGATGTGTTTTGTAATTAAGTGGTGTTGTAATGAATGTTAAGCTGTTGTGTGTTGTGTGAGCTATTGTTGAATGGTTGTTGTGTAAATATTTTTGTTTTCTATCGAAATTATCGAAATTTTTAAAATTTTTTGTTAAATTTCTTTTATTTTGGGTTTCTCGGCCTTTGTTTTCGGTGCTTTTACTGAGAATAGTCCAATTGAACCGAAGTCGTAATTAGTGACCGTTCCCTATGATGCATGGATGACGACCGTCTTAAGGGAAATGTAGTCGATAGGAGTAGTTTCTCTTTATTTTCTTTCTTTTGTTTGTTTCCCAAACGTGTCGCTACATCATGGTTCGGAATTCTCGTTACGTGTTTTACATGATATTATGTTGCAAAGGTGATTCGTATGAAAGCATGCAAATCCATACAAACGTTGAGATACCTAGGCCATAGAGTTCGATTCGGTGTGATCGAGGCTTAATAGTGAATTCTTGTAATTAGCTGATTGTAGAGTCTGTGAATATGTCTTGAGTTGAGCATGTGCAATGAGTGTGAGGTGAGTTTTCGATTATTTCGTGCTATTGTGAAGTGTCTAAAACTTTCCTAGTGTGTGTACGAAACGAAATGAAGGATGTGTACTGTAGGAAAGGACGTAGGCATTTCTTTGAATAAACCGAAAGTTTTTCAATTATCATACCTACCTTAAATGTACATCCTAGTTAGCCCCATTGAGCTTTTAGCCTATTTTTTTCTTTCTTTGAAGAGGTACAAACCTAGCTTAATCCCTTCTTTTCATTAGCCTTTAATTTGATCCAAAACTCTTAAGCGCTCAAGAAAAACAATTTTCCCACAGTGTAAAGGAGTGAGCATTGTGAAAAGAAAGGAAAAGTGAAAGTGGTGAAAGTTAAAGAAAAGGTCAAAGGTGCACTTGCTGAAATTGAATAAAATAAAGATGTCTAACTAATCTTGGTTATTAAGTCGAGTGTGCTTAAAGAAATGGGAACAAAAACAAAGAAAAATTTCAAGAATGAGAAGATGAAGGAAGAAACAATGCCCATAATGATGGTGGGATGTATTGAAAAGCGCTTAAGGAAGCTAGTTGCTATTATTGGTTAGTTCAGTATTTACTAGTTCCTTAGCTTACATTACAACCCGTTAAGTCCTATGTGATCTTACATCACGCGTCCTTATATTAGTGGAGTAATACACTAGAGGCAAGCCTATGGTTCATGACATGATGCATGTGAATTCTTTGGGAGAGAGAGCGAAATCGTGTTCATATACCCCTATATGTAATGCTTTGAAAATCGTATGATTGCAAATGGGGAGATTCTCTTATGTTGTGAGGGCACATGCTTGACGAGAGAATAAATTTCGTGTTGAATGTCTTGATCAGTAGATTTTCATGTGTTTGCCGAGATCAAGAGTCGATTCTTGAGTATAGGAGGTCATAATGTGGGGTATGTCATTGTATTGATGAGACGATGCATGTTTTCTTGATGATTTGCTAAATTAAATGATCGGTATAGCTGTAGCTTGAATTGTCGAGCCAAAGTAGCTATGTGTGGGTGTCAATTGCATGAGATGTGAGAGTATTGTTCGAGGACGAACATGGTTTTAAGTGTGGGGTAAGTGATCTTGAGAAGAATTATATGCCCAAGTGATACTCAAATGCTTCATTTCGTCTTTGTTATCTATCGTTATTTGTGCATTCTCATGTGATTTGTAGTTAAAATGTGAATTTATACTAACCAACATGATTAGTGTTGTTTTGCAGGTAAAATGGAATTTTGGGAAGCTAAGATACATGTTGGTAAAAATTGGGAATGGTCTTGAAAGCAAGGAGTGGAAAAGGTCAAGGAAGAGCGGCAAAAATAAGGGCTCCGCGATGGAGCCGTGTCACGCTGCCATCGCGGAGGCATTCTACCTCGGGTGATTTAATTTTGGCCATTTCCAGTGAAGCCTCACGTTACCTACGTGACATGGAGGCAATTCCACGCGATGCAAGTCGTGGCACATTGAGTACAATTACCTGGGACATCAATTTCCAGTGTAGGTGCGCGATAGCACCGTGGCACGTTGGCCAGGCTCCGCGATGCAGGCCGTGGCACGCCAAGGTGAAAAGTCTGTGGAGCCAAATTCCAGAGAGGGTCCGCGATACCCCCGTGGCACGGAGGGAGTGCTCCGCGATACACTCCGTGCCACGTTGCTTGTTATTCCGGGAAAAATTCCCACTAGTATAAATAGCACACTTAGGTTTTATTTTAAAGAATTCTGACTTGGTTGAGCAGGAACATGGGTTACAGGCAGTTGAGGGGATGAAATTCTAGGGTTCTTCTCTATCTCTTTCTCTTTTATCTCAATTGTTTGTATGATTTATACTCATTTGATGATGTTTAATCCACAAATGAGTGGTGCAATTCACTTATTGCTGAGGTTAAGAACAATTGTAGTGGAATGTAATTGTTGATCATTTTAGTTTTCATCTTTTCTTCAATGGTTGTTCTATCAATTCTTGTTCTTACTGCATTAATGTTTGGCCAATGTTAATGTATATCTAAAAAATCCAATTTTGATTTTGAGAAGGAAAGAAATTGGAAAGTTTTGAATTGGTAGGATATGATCTCTTCTTAGTTTGGGAAATTGAGAATTGATTTACATTCGGAATAGAAGTATATCTGAAAGTATTATTAATCAATTAAGGAATCGGTTTTGTATGGCTAGAACATGAAATTCTTTTATCACAGAAATGTAGATTGAAGGTTCATGATTCTTAAGTTGGATAGGAGACGAAAGTTCCAATCTATTGGCAATAATTCTTGACTAGCAACCGAAGGAAAGATTAACTGAATTGTATCAATAAATTAATTCCCTGCATGTTCGTTTTAACCTCAGCATGCTCATTACTATAGTTCAGACTCACTTTATAATTTTGCCTTAGATTCTTATAAATTAGTAACTCAAATTCTCAAAATATTATTTATTTGGTTGTTTGCATTCTTAAAAATATAGTTCATTAACACTTAAGTTAATTATTACCTTGGTTCAGTCCCTGTGGGATCGATACTTGGCTTACTTAAGCCACTTTACTACTTGTTCGACCACGTGCACTTGCGTGTAGTCACCACAGAAGCTGAACAAGCCCCACCAACTCTAGTGGGCCCCTTATTGGGGCAGGTTATGGATGCAGAGCTCGGGGCTGCCTTTAGAGTGTTGGTACAAGCCATGACCACTCAGCTTAACTAGTAAGCAATCGCATCCGCGGACTCCACCAAAGGGCCGACAACTACTAGGGTTCAAGACTTCACGAGAAAGTGTCCGCCTAAGTTTCTTGGTTTGAAAGTCAATAGGGAGTTCAAAGGGATAGGAAAGGGAAACAAGAGGACTAGGATAGTGAACTTTTAGTTTTCCCAGCAAGGGTAAGATGGTGGAAATCACCCTCAGCTTAAATTTTTGACTCCGACTTGGGGAAACAAGTCTAGGGTAAGGGAGATTACATACCCAGTGTGTAAAAGATGTGGGAAGAACCAACCAAGGAAGTTCTTGGTGGATTCAGGTGTTTTCTTTTGGTATGGCCAGCCCAATCATAAACTCAGAGACTGCCCATCAGCCAAGTAGAGTGGTTAGAGAGGTCGTGCCCCAGCCACCCCTCCAGCAGCTTAGTCCATCTAGCCAACGTCCCTGAAATGTAGTAGGAAACACTCGGGAGAGTGTTTAGTTGGCAGGGATGGTTGTTTCAGGTATGGAAAGCCTAGACATATTCTTAGAGATTTCCCATTGGCTAGAAAGGACAAGGATAGAGCCAGATCTCTAGTCACTAGAACAACAACCCCAGCATCTCCCCTATCTTAGTAGAGTGGGTTACCTTGTGCAGGTGGCGGCCAGCTCCAGATGTAGTCGCAGGTATGTTATGATTTTTTAATGTCGACCCTTGTATGTTGCTAGGCCCAGGAACCACAATATAAGGCATAAGATCCGTTTTAGCATTTTAGTATGAGATTCATCTCGTGGAGGGTAGGAAATGGTTATAAGTATGAAGCCTTCAGTGATCGCTATAGAGACGAATGGAAAGTCAAGAGCCAATGATGCTATCCTAGCCTTAAGAAAGGATCCAAGAGCCTTAGAGTGATGAATTTAAGCTGGGGGGGAGATGATAAGGTGAAAGTACAAGATCATTAACTATGGAGAGATCTATACACACTTATTCGGGTGTCTTCTCGTAATTCAATTAATATGATACTGTACTCATGTCATGTGTGAAGATGTTATGCCCATGTCCAATTTCCAAGTACTCTATTCATGCTCGGATTCGTAGAAAGAGAAGCAACCACTTCAGATGGTGATTCCAGTACTCTTCCATGATTTCATAAATTTGAGCTTCATGTCATGACCCTCATTATGTATGTAAACTAATGTCTCTCAGCATGTTGAGCTCTATGAACTCAGTCCTTATGATTTGCCTTAACGGCACATAAGATCGTGTTATATCAGGTATATGCCCAGTTATGATTTCTTGAACAATTCTCTCTCACGATTTACTTAGTCTAAACCTGATTTATGTTTCCTCATGATGGAAATAATGGTTACACATATATGTTCAAGATAACTCTCTATTCGTGCCATAGGTGCAACGTACATAGAAGTGCATGAAATACAGTTATTAGTAGCCAAGCCTGGAAGATAGGGAAATTCTTGAATAGCGTTAGCTACAAGGAGCCATGGGACAACCATAAGTGGTAGGCTCGAATAAGGTGGTGATGTATAGGTAAACCATAATATGGTGTGACTGGTGACTCTTGATTTGAGCTCGAACTTGTAGGACTTTCTTGTTTAAGGGGAAGTAATGTTCTTAGTGGATAACTCTAGGTTGTCGAATAGCATGAGTGGTTTTGATGTTTATTGTGATGCCTCTACGGTTAGTCTCGGTTGTGTATGGATGCAATATGGTAAGGTCATTGTGTATGCCTCCAGATAGCTTACTGAGAAGAATTACCCAATGCATGACCTAGAGTTAGCAGCAGTGGTGTTTGCATTGATGATTTGGAGACACTATTTGCATGGGGTGCAAGTGGATGCGTTCACGGACCATAAGAGCCTTTAGTATGTGTTCACTCAAAAGGACCTGAATTTGTGACAAAGAAGGTGGCTAGAGCTTTACCAAGACCATGAAATGAGTGTCCTTTATCATTTGGGCAAGGCCAATGTATTGGAAGATGCTTAGTAGGCTATCCATGGAGAGTGTGTCTCACATTGAGGATGGAAGGAAAAAGTTGGTGAAAGATGTACATCGACTTGCTCGTATTGGGGTTCGCCTTGTTGACTCGACAGATGGTGGCGCCATTATTCAGAATGGGTCAGAATCTTCATTGATGACGGAGGTCAAGGCTAGGAAGATGAAGACCCTATCCTAGTAAAGTTGAAGGAGGCAATTTAGAATCAGAAGGTGGAGGTCTTCTCCCAAAGGGGAAATGGTGTACTTTGATATTAGGGTCGTTTATATGTTTTGGGTGTTGATGAATTGATAGAGCGGGTGTTGGGTGAGGCTCAAGGCTATTGGTATTCTATCCACCCAGGTGACACCAAGATGTACCGTGACCTATGGGAAGTTTATTGGTGGAATGACATGAAGACGGACATAGCATAGTTCGTGGCTAAATGTCCAAATTGTCAACAATTGAAAGTTGAGCATCAGAGACTTGGAGGTATGCGACAAGACATTAGTATCCCTACTTGGAAGTGGGAAGATATAAATATGGAATTCATCATAGGATAGCCTCGTGCACGCCGATAGTACGACTCTATATGGGTGGTTGTAGATAGGTTGACCAAAGTAGCACATTTTCTACTAGTCAAAACTATTGATTCATGTGAGGACTATGCTAGATGGTACATTCGGGAGTTACAGTCACATAGAGTTCCCTTGTTCATTATCTTAGATAGAGGTACTCAGTTTACCTCACAATTTTGGAGATCATTCCAGAAAGGACTTGGTACTCAGGTCAAGCTTAGTACGACTTTTCACCTGCGGATAAATGGTCGGGATGAGCGGACCATTTAGAATCTTGAGTATATGTTAAGAGCATGTGCGATTGAATTCAAGGGTAGTTGGGATGATCATTTTCCTTTCATCGAGTTTGCTTACAATAACAGTTATCACTATAGCATTCAGATGGCTTTGTTTTACGCTCTCTACCGGTGGAGGTGTAGGTCGCTTGTTGGTTGGTTCAAGGTAGGTGAGGGTACGTTGATAAGGCCAGATTCAGTTCATTAGGTCATGGAGAAAGTTCAAATTATTAGAGAAAGGCTGAAAATATCTCAGAGTCATCAGAAGTCTTATGCAGATGTTAGACGGAGAGAGCATGAGTTTGAAGTTAATGATTGGGTATTTTTGTAAGTGTCTCCCGTGAAGGGAGTGATGAGGTTTGGAAAGAAAGGGAGTCTTAGTCCCTAATATGTTGGTCCATATAGGATTCTGAGGCAAGTTGGCAAAGTGGCATATGAGTTGGAGTTACCAGCGGAGTTAGCCTCGGTACATCCAGTTTTCCATGTATCGCTACTAAAGAAGTGCATTGGTGACCTGACCTTGGTTGTTTCAGTGAAGAGTATAGGTGTGAAGGATAGCCTCACCTATGATGAGGTTTCGATTGAGATCCTTGATCGTCAGGTTCTAATGTTGAGAAACAAGGAAGTAGCTTTAGTAAAGGTTTTGTTGAGGAATCGTCTTGTTGAGGAAGCTACATGGGAAGCCGAAGCAGATATGATGGTTAGATACTCACATTTTTCCCTTCTGGCTCAGTTTCAGCATGAGATATCAGTTTACTCCTTAGTACTTATTCAATTTCATGTCAATTTCATCTTTCTCAGATCCTTTCATGTTTTAGCATGTATGTATGTTTCATGAATTTAGTTCAGTCATGTGTATCAGTCTGGAGTCAATCACCCCGTCAGTTCTCAACTTCAGATATTCAGTATTTGGGATTACAAATCCCCTCCCCAGCCTTTCAGTATGCTTAATCCATATTTTAGGATGAATGTTCTTAAGGGGGAGATCATGTAACACCCCAAAAGTTCCTAATACTATATTCAGGATTTGAAGTATGTTCAGTAGAAAAATTCTAGAAATTTTCTCTCAGTACGACTGAAGGTACAAGTCGTGGTTAGGTGGTATGGGTCGTATGAAGACCCATGGTTTAGTTCAGAGGCTTCTTTCCCTAGACCACGAGTCCACACTACGAGTCATAGTTTAGTGGTACAACTCATGGTCATAGAGTCCTAGTATACGTTTAGGTTATTAGGTGATGGTCCTACCAGTGGTTGTACGACTCATAGTATTAGGAGTCGTCGAAATAATTAGAGAGTTAGAGAAAATAGACTTGCTAGCTATGGGAGGAATCCACGAGTCATAAGTTGATTGAATGACTCATGGTATGAGTAGTATGACTGGCAATAAGCATTTCTTCTACGAAATCATTAAGGGTATTTTCATAATTCCTAAGGTCCTTAGTCCTAAACTACGTCGTGTTAAGCTTTGAAAGGAGTGTTTTAAGAGGGTTTAGCCTATCTCATGTCATTAGGCTTTCCCATGCATTCAAAGCTTTGAATTCACTTGGAAGATCAATCTAGAAATTCTCTCAATTCTTCCCTAATTCTCTTAGGCTTTCAAAGACAAGTTGGGAAACAATTTATCCAGGTATGTAGGGCTATGAATGAGATTTCCTTTCACTTTGATGCCTAAATGTTCATGAACTCAAGTTATAATTCAAGTTTATGATTTATAGGGTTTTTAACCCAATTTTATGAAATTCTCTATGATATGTCTATGGGTCATATTCCCCCTATGTCCTAAAGTATGTTTTAAGATTCATGGGCAGAATTTTAACAATTAAATCCTTATCACCTGCTACACAAAACCTCTCATGTAACATCTAACCCACACACGCCGTTTCCTTATCAACAGATAAGGAAAACCTATGCATAGATCCAACTATTAAAAAACGCTCATTCTCTGATTCTGCAACATCAGGTGCGTACCCATTGTTTCTTCACAAATTTTCATGCACTTTTCCATTGTCCACGTTCTTCAATTGTTCCTATTCATTAGAACATCTTCCCTTCTAAACTTTCTGCCCAGACAAATTTGATATTGTTGTTCTGTCAGACCTCGGGCCTACACCCTTGACAAAACACGGTACTTGAAGCCACAAGTGACCTCAAGTCAACCCCTAGTCTAACATTCACTAGTATTCTGACTAATCATGCACAACAAAAATTTAAAATAATCACTTCAAAGCATTTTAAGAAAATGTAAAGACTAAAAATAGAGGTTTTAAAATATATAAAAAACAACTCTAAAAATCAAGTCTTTTCTGAAAGCCATCTACTGAGGAGTTGCTGGGACAAGCCTCCAGCTAACTCTAAGTCTAACTAAAACAATATTTCAACTGAAAGAAAAAAAAAACAAGGCCCTCGAATGATAAGGACTCACACTTCGGCTGTAGCGGAAGAGGATCTAGTTTGCAACGGCTAACGATGCTGAGTCTGGGAACCTACAGCTGTATCATGAAATGATACAACATAAAAATATGCGTCAGTACTTCGAATGTGCTGAGTATGTGAGAGGAATATACTGTTAGATGTAAATACTGAACTGGAAAGACATTCAATGACCAACTAATTATCTGAACTGAAATAATCTGAAGTATCTGAAATGGTCAAAATGACCCTGTCTAGTGGTCAAAGACATGCCCTAAATCTGTAATACTGAATATTAAATACTACACTGAACTGATAGATCTGAAACTAGACTGAGATTCTTATTCTAAAACTAAACTGGACTGACTAGTGGGAGAGTCTGTATCCGACATATAACCACGTGAGCTAGACGTGGAGTCTGATGTATACACCCCACCGGTAGGACTCCACGTCTAGCTCAAGTTAGGACTCAATATACCTTGTTAGGGTATAAAGGAATGAACTGGGTGATCACAAAATCTGGGGCCAAATTAGGCCAATAATCTGTATCTGTAATCCTATGCTGGCAACGTAGTTTTGGGAACCTGGGTGCACTGGAACCCCGATCTTCTCGGTGTTAAGTCCTACTCCCACTAGAACACCTAAACTTAACTACTAGGTTGATAGCTCGAAACTGGGTTCCAAGATTAGTCATGGGCATATAACTGAAAGTACCCTGAGAGTGTTATCAGACCAGATGCTGAAACGGGGTTCTAGACTGGTCAGAACTACTTGTCTGGAAGCATCGTAACCATCTAAGAACAATCTATAACTGAACTGGGGTCCTGGGGCTGGTTAGAGCTATATAACTAGAATGTCATGACTGCCTAATGGACAAATCACTATAATCTGAGTCTGATTCTTATAACTAAGAAGCACCACTGACACCTCGGAAGAAGACTGAAGTCAAACTAATTAGTTAACACTTTCTGAATAGTTCTGAAATAGAAAGTTTTGTGTTCTAACTGACTATACTACTAAGCAGCTAATAGAGAGCTCATTCATCCCGATAACACGGACAATTTCATAATATAGTGAAGTTTCAAGAATTACACGAATCTCATCTAGCAGGGATAAATCATTCTCATTAGTGGAATTAATACTCAACAAATATTTACAATAGAAATTTCTAGGATTAGCCCACAATATACTTCGCAAAAATAGACGAAATTTAATGCGCAATAATCCATACTCGAAAATTTAGGGCTGTAAATTATCTTGGACAGAACAAGAACAATTTAACTACAAATTGATGGAAATCATATGAATAATAAATATGGGTAATAACCCAATTGAAATTAACTAAGACCAATATGAAATTCTCTGCTTATTTGAAAATCTCAGGGCTAAACTGATAGGGAAATATGGGAGTAAATTGGGGAACACAAGGGAAGGACAATTCCCTTATTGAATTCCCACATACCTGACGAAGAAACCTAGAGAAATCGCTTGAGAATCGAAGAGAAAAGTTCTTCCCTAGCTCTTGCTCTGAAATACTCTAAGAGAGAACTCTACGTTCTATTTCTAGAGGGTTTGAGTGGGGAATGAGGAAGAGAACCCGTTACCCCACTAAAATGTCTAAAATTAATTCTAAAACAATGAACTTTAAAGATTGGGAGGGTAGAAAATTACTAAATATCCCTTAGGAAATCATTGGGAAAAACTGCCAGGTGACCCTAACGGGTAACATAACGGGTTGTGGTGACTGACCCCGACTCGTGGTGACACCTGTCAGGTACACTGGCTAAAAGTTAACTTGGGATGGTAATGGGGGCTATAATGAGTCGTTACTAGGGACCACGACTCGTTTCCCCCATTCGTCAAGTACACTGGACAACACAATATTTTCTCAACTCAGATCTGACCACGAGTGACCTAATCGTGAAGTCCCTCGTTAAGTAGACTTCCTCCCTACTCTACATTATCCTGCTTCCTCCTCACGGGTCACCTAACGAGTCATGAGGTTACCTAACGACTCGTCAGGTGGGCCGTCCTACAACATTTCTGCAATTTTTAGATTTTCTGATTTAATGTCCCGGATATTGATTTTGAGTTTCCGAGGCATTACAATATCTCCCCCGTGGAAACATTCATCCTCGAATGTTAGAAAACACACAGGAAAGTAGAGAATAACAATCAATGTTCCAGATACTATTCATTTAACTCCAAAACTGACGGAACAACTACCTCCGTTTCAAAATACATAACTGAACTAAATTCTCATTTCATACATACATTCAAAAACATAAAAGAGACTTGAACACCTGAACTGAGTCATGAAAACAAAATTGAGTTTTAGGGTCAAAACTAATATCTCAAACTTTGCCATAGCCGGTAGAGAAAAAATGCGGATATTTAGCCATCATATCTGCTTCGGCCTCCCACATAGCTCCTTCAACCTGCTGATTTTTCCATATAACCTTCACTGAAGCTATCTCCTTGTTTCTTAACTTACAAACCTGACGGTGAAGGATCTGGACTAGTACCTCCTCATATGAGAGAGTATCCTTTATTCTCACGTTGTCTAATGGCACGACTGAGGTTGGGTCTCCGATGCACTTATTCAGAAGTGACACATGGAAAACTGGATGTACAACTTCTAGTTCTGAAGGTAACTCTAGCTCATAGGCAACATTGCCAATACACCTCAAAATTCTATAAGGTCCCATATACCTCGGACTGACCTTCCCCTTCTTTCCAAACCTCATCACCCCTTTCATGGGTGAAATTTTTAGGTATACCCAGTCATCAACTGCAAACTCCAACTCTCTTCTCCACATATCAGCATAATATTTCTGACAGCTCTTAGCTATTTTCAATCTTTCTCGAATGAGCTGAACTTTTTACATCACCTCATGAATCGAGTCCGGACCTATCAAGGTAACTTCACCAACTTCAAACCACCCTATAGGAGATCCACCCTTCTACCATACAATGCTTCAGATGGGGCCATCTGGATGCTGGAATGGTAGCTACTATTGTACGCAAACTCGATAAAAAAGCAAATGGTCATCCCAATTACCCTTAAAATCGATCGCGCACGCTCTTAGTGTATCTTCCACAGTCTGAATAGTCCGGTCGTCTTGTCCATCAGTCTGCGGATGAAAAGTAGTGTTGAGTTTGACCTGAGTGCCTAGTCCCTTCTGAAAGGACTTCCAAAAGTGTGAGGTGAACTGTGTTTCCTTGTCTGAAATGATTGCCAAGGGCACCCCATGGAGTCTGAGTAACTCTTGGAAGTAAAGTTTGGCATATTCCTTAGCTGAGTATGTGGTCTTGACTAGAAGAAAGTGAGCTAACTTAGTCATCCGATCTACTACCACCCAGATTGAGTCATGCTATCGCCGAGTCTGAGGTAAACCTATAATGAAGTCCATATTTACTTCTTCCCACTTCCAAGTGGGTATACTAATATTTTTGAGTCATGCCTCCGGGTCTCTGGCGTTCTACCTTGACCTGTTGTCAATTCGGGCACTATGCTACAAATTTCGCGATATCCCTTTTCATGTCGTTCCACCAGTAGATGTCCCGAAAATCACAGTACATTTTAGTAGCACCGAGGTGAATAGAGTATTTTGAGATGTGTGCCTCAGCTAGTATCAGCTTTCTCAACTTACCAACATCCGGTACACACAACCTTCCCTGGTAATGGAGCAGCCCATCTCCCCCTTAGGAGAAAGCTTCTATCTCTTTTCTGAGGATTGCTTCCTTAAGCTTAAGTAAAATGGGATCCTTATCCTGTCTGGATTTGACTTCAACTACCAAGGATGAATCTGACCCGCGTTGCATTACCACACCACCTTTAGCTGAATCCACCAACTACACATGTAACCGGGCTAGCTGGTGAACTTCTTTCGCTAGCTCCCTCTTGCCTTCCTCATTATGGGCCACACTTCCCATAGACCGTCTGCTTAGGGCGTCAACCACCACATTGGCCTTACCTGAGGGATACTGCACAATCATGTCATAATCCTTTAGTAGTTCCAACCACCATCTTTGACGCAGGTTTAGGTCCTTCTGGCTAAACACATTCTGAAGGCTCTTGTGATTTGAGAGCACATCCATGTGAGCCCCACACAAGTAGTGTCTTCGTAATTTTAACACGAATACCACCGCTGCCAACTCTAAGTCATGAGTCGGATAGTTCTTCTTATGGACTTTGAGTTGTCTAGAGGCATAGGCTATCATTTTTCCCCACTGCATCAGAACACAACCAAGTCCAACTCTGGAGGCGTCGGAATATACAACAAACCCATCTGTTCCTTCTTACAGGGTCAAAACTGGAGCGGTAGTGAGTCGAGTCTTTAACTCTTGGAAACTCTTCTCACACTCGTCCGACCACTGAAATTTCACCTTCTTCTGGATTATCGTAGTCTGAGGGGATGCTATGGAGGAGAAACCTTCCACAGTCTGTCAGTAATAACCTGCTAAGCCTAGGAAGCTCCTGATTTCAGTGGGAGAGGTAGGTCTAGGCCAATCTTTCACTGCTGCAATCTTGTGAGGATCTACCTGTATCCCCTCACCTGAGATCACATGACCTAAGAAAGTCATGGACTTAAACCATAATTCACACTCGCTGAACTTGGTGAGTAACTAGCGATCTCTTAGGGTCTATAATGCTAACCTTAGGTGATTGGCATGCTCTTCCTCATTTCTGGAGTACACCAGAATATCATCGATAAATACAATGACGAACATATCTAGGTACTGCTTGAAGACCCTATTCATCAAGTCCATGAAGGATGTTGGGGCGTATGTGAGTCCAAAGGACATCACCACAAACTCGTAGTGACCATACCGAGTTCTAAATGTTGTTTTCGGTGTGTCACACTCTCTGACCCTTAATTGATGGTATCCTAACCTGAGATCGATCTTGGAGAAACAATTGAGTCTGTGAAGTTGGTCGAACAGGTCATCAATTCTAGGTAGGGGATATCTGTTCTTGATTGTGACTTTGTTCAGCTGGCAGTAATCTATGCACATTCTAAGGGTACTGTCTTTCTTTCGCACGAATAGAACTGGAGCACCCCAGGGAGAGATGTTGGGTCTGATAAAACCCTTGTCAAGAAGATCTTTTAGCTTCTCCTTCAACTCCTTAAGCTCAGCTGGAGCCATTCTATAAGGAGGGATGGAGATTGGTCGAGTACCTTGGAGGAGATCTATTTCGAAGTCTATTTCTCGTTCAGGGGGAACTCTGGGAAGATCTTCAAGAAAAACATCTGGGAATTCACTGACTACTAGAACTAACTGGATGGTTGGGGTCTCAGAGGTGGAATCCTTGACTCGAACCAGATGATATAAACATCATTTGGAGATGAGTTTCTGGGCCTTATGGTAGGAAATAAATCTACCCTTAGGCACTGAGCTGTTGCCCATCCATTCTAACACTAACAATCCACTGAGGCATAACAGGAGTGTAACCCATCCATGCCGAGAATAAGGTCAAAGTTGACCATGTCTAACTCTACAAGATCAGCTGGCATAACTTTACTAAGGACTGAGATTAGGCAGTTTCTATACACTCGACTGGCTCTAACTGACTCGCCAACTGGGGTGGAGACTAAGAATCATTCTAATAGGACCTCAGGACTGATGTTGAACTGGACTGCTATATAGGGAATCATGAACGAAAGAGTGGCTCCTAAATATATGAAGGAATACATGTCTAGGTGAAAGAGACATAACATACCCGTAACTACATCAGGTGAGCTTTCCTGATCCTAGTGGGAAGATAGAGCATAGAAATGATTTTGGCGCTGACTGCCATCTGTACCTGATATGTTGGCCTGCTGAGCTGGGCGGCATGTTGGTGCTGATGATGTGGTAGATTGTGATCTTCCTCACCCTGCTAACTGCACTCCTTAAGCCGGTGACCAAGTTGCCCACACCCAAAACAGCCCTCTCGTCCCTGAAAGCATTCCCCCTGGTGGTTCCTACCACACTTGGGGAAAGCTGGATACCTATTCTCGGTATTGTGAGTCTGAGACTGAGTGCCAGATGACCCACCCCTTCGATCCTGGCGGGACCGAAAGGTTGGAGCACTGGCTGAATTAGGTGTTGTGTTCTTTGCTACTGTTGTTGCTGCTGCTGCAGTGGGCGGCTACTACCGCTAGACCTCTAATGGACGAAATCTGACTGGCCAATCTTTTCCTATTTGTTCTTTCTCTCCATATCCTTCAGCTTTTCAGCCTTAATCTGTTGAGCATAAACAATCAAGATGGAGAGGTCCATATCCTTGATTAGCATTGTCGTCCTCCACTCCTTGAGGAACAAATTAGATACTCCATTTACAAACTTTAGCATGCGAGCCCTTGGCTCGGCTACCATCTCTGGAGTATACTTAGAAAGCCTAGTAAACTCCAAAGCATACTCCTCAATGGTCCTGTTTCCCTATAGCAAATTCATAAACTCCGTCATCTTTGCCTCTCTCAACTCCCGAGGGAAAAACCTATCCAAGAAAGCGCTGTGGTATTCTTCCCTCTCCACTGGTCCCACTCCTGCAGACCACCCTTCTTTCCACTAGTCATGCCAGACCTGAGCTACCCCTTTGAGCTGGTATGCAGCCAGATCAGCACTCTCCGAGGAGCTGACACCCATAATGCGGGTAATCTTCCTGATCTTATCCATGAACTCCTAGGGGTCCTCCCCCACTTTGGATCCCTGAAAAGATGGAGGGTTCATAAGGGTGAAGTCTCACACCCTCGCAGCTGCTACGGACCCGGTATCACCTGCTGGTTCACCTACTTGGTGACTATTTGGTCCAGCAGTTGAATGGTCGCCCTGAATTCGGCGGTAGACACCGAATCATCTTGAGGAGCTATCGGGGCTGGTGGGGCAGGTCTATTGACATTACCGGCCCTTCCATTACCACGTCTAGGAGGCATGGTTCACTGAAATGAAACAGAGGACGAATTAGAAGGGCATTTATGAAATTGAACTTTAACGCACGATAAGGAATATGAATAAAAGGGAATTTTTCCTAATAACATCTTGTAGCCTCCTTGTCATAAGTGTGGCGTGCTTCACACTCATGGAAAAAGGCTCTACTCGATGCGACTTTCAGAATTTCCGAGGATACGCTAAACCTAGGGCTCTGATACCAAGTTTGTCATGCCCTGAGCCTACACCCTGGACGAAACACAATACTTGAAGCCACAAGTGACCTCAAGTCAACCCCTGGTTTAACATCCACTAGTATTCTAAGTAATCATGCGCAACAAAAAATTAAAATAATCGCATCAAAGCATTTTAAGAAAATGTAAGGACTGAAAATAGAGAATTTAAAATATAAAAAAAATCACTCTGAAAATCAAGTTAGGTCTGAAAGCCATCTAATGAGGAGTTGCTGGGACAAGCCCCCAGCTAACTGTAAGTCTAACTAAAAGAATAACTCAACTGAAAGAAAATAAAACAAGGCCATCGAATGATGAGGACTCACACTTCAGCTGCAGCGGAAGAGGATCTGGAGTGCAAGGACTAACGATGCTGAGTTTAGGAACCTGCAGCTATATCATGAAACAATACAACATAAAAATATTCGTCAGTACTTTGAATGTACTGAGTATGTGAGAAGAATATATTGATAGATGTAAATGACTGAACTGGAAAGACATCCAATGACCAACTAATGATCCGAACTAAAATAATCTGAAGTATCTGAGATGGTCAAAATGATCCTGTCTAGTGGTCAAAGACATGCCCTAAATCTTTAATACTGAATATAAAATACTATAGTGAACTGATAGATATGAAACTGGACTAAGATTCTTATTCTGAAACTGAACTAGACTAACTAGTGGGAGAGTCTGTAACTGAGATATAACCACGTGAGCTAGACGTGGAGTCCAATTTATACACCCCACCACTAGGACCCAATATACCTTGCTAGAGGATAAAGGAATGAACTGGGTGATCACAAAATTCTGGGGCCAAATCAGGCTAATAATCTGTATGTGTAATCCTATGCTGGCAATGTAGTTTTGGGAACCTGGGCGCGCTGGAACCCCGGTCCACTTGATGCTAAGTCCTACTCCCACTAGAACACTTAAACTGAACTACTAGGCTGATAGATCGAAATTGGGTCCAAGATTAGTCATGGGCATATAACTGAAAGTACCCTAAGAGTCTTATCAGACCATATGCTGAAACTGGGTTTTAGACTTGTCAGAGTTGCTTATTTGGGAGCGTCATAACCGTCTAAGAACAATCTGTAACTGAACTGGGGTCCTGGGCTGGTCAGAGCTACATAACTAGAATGTCATGACAGCCTAATGGACAAATAACTATAATCTGAGTCTGATTCTGATAACTGAGAAGCACCACTGGCACCTCGGAAGAAGAATGAAGTCAAACTGATCAATTAACACTTTCTGAATAGTTTTGAAATAGAAAGTTTTGTGTTCTAACTGAATAGACTACTAAGCAGCTTGTAGAGAGCTCATTCATCCCGACAACACAGACAATTTCATAATATAGAGAAGTTTTAAGAATTACAGGAATCTCATCTAGCAAGGATAAATCATTCTCATTAGTGGAATAATTACTCAACAAATATTTACAACAGAAATTTCTAGGAAAATTAGCCCACAATATACTTCAAAAAAATAGACGAAATTTAATATGCAATAATCCATACTCGAAAATTTAGGGCTGTAAATCATCTTGGACGAAACAAGAACAATTTAACTACAAATTGATGGAAATCATATGAATAATAAGCATGGGTAATAACCCAATTGAAATTAACAAAAACCAATATGAAATTCTCTACTTATTCGAAAATCTCAAGGCTAAACTGATAGGGAAAATATGGGAGGAAATTGGGGAACACTAAGGAAGGATAATTCCCTTATTGAATTCCCACATACCTAATGAAAAACTTGGAGAAATCTCTTGAGAATCAAAGACGGAAGATCTTCCCTAACTCTTGCTCTAAAATACTCTAAGAGAGAACTCTACCTTCTATTTCTAGAGGGTTTGAGTGGGGAATGAGGAAGAGAACCCGTTACCCCCACTAAAATGTCTGAAATTAATGCTAAAATGACGTAGTTTAAAGCTTGGGAGGGTAGAAAATTACTAAATAGCTCTTAGAAAATCGCTGGAAAAAACGACTAGGTAACCCTAACGGGTGACCTAACGGGTCGTGGTGACTGACCACAACTCGTGGTCACACCCGTTAGGTACACTGGATAAAAATTAACTGGGGCTAGTAATGGGGGATATATAGAGTCATTACTGGGGACCACGACTCATTGCCCCCATTCGTCAATTACACTGGACAACACATTATTTTCTCAACTCAAGTCTGACCATGAGTGACCTAATGGATCGTGGTCAGTGACCACGATTCGTGAAGCCCCTCGTTAGGTACACTACCTCCCTCCTTTACATTATCCGACGTCCTCCTCAAGGCTCACCTAACGAGTCGTGTGGTTACCTAATGACTCGTCAGGTGGGTCGTCCTGCAACATTTTTGTAGTTTTTAGATTTTCTAATTTAAGTCCCAGATATTGATTTTGAGTTTCCATGGAATTACACGTTCACATACTTTCGAACTCTTCCAGATACCGAACAAAATCCCTCTAGCTGTTTCAGGAATGATGCTCTACTAACCCTGTACTTCTTCCTTCCCTATCTCCCTCCTTCCTATACATGTTCATAATAATATCAAACCATCACACTTCCTTCCCACCAAATTTGAAGTTTTCATTCCCAGCCTGCAAAACAGATCACAAGGCCATCGACAATCCCTCCAATTCACTCAGGTATGATGCTTTACTGTCCTTGTTCTACTTATTTCCCTATCACTGTCCTTCCTATACATGTTCATCATATCATGTCATCTTCTGCACTTTTTTCCAAGCAAATTTGAATATGCCCTTCAAGTTATTAAAAACTTTTTAAAACACCAACCACAATCCCTCCGATTAACTTAAGTCTAATGCTATCCAATTTTTAACCACTTCGAAATCCTTCAGGCTCATTAATTGTTCCCAAATACCTATCCTGCAACATCTTTCGGGTAATTTATATTTTGACTCCTACTGTTTCTTTAACCAAAAAAATCCCCCCTTGTTGTGCATTTTGTTCTTTCCAAACTCTTAAATCCGACTTTAAAACAAAATTCATGCGAACCGGGCAGCAATGACGCTTTCCATTCTGAATCACTTTATTTTTCTACTGCATCAGTTCACTTTGTTTTCCTACAACTTAAAAACTATTTCTATCTATTTTTACAGAATTTTGACAATTAAATCCTTATCACCCGCTAAACCAACCCTTCGCGTAACATCCAACTAACACAAATGTCGATTCCTTATCACCCTCTAAACAAAACCTAAGCACAAGATTCAACTATCAAAAAATTCCCATTCACCAATTCTGCAAAATCCCCACAAATTGGGCAGCAATGACGCTTTCCCATTCTGAACCACTTTGTTTTCCTACTGCATCAGTTAACTTTGTTTTCCTACTGCCCCATTTGTTATTTACCTATATCTTTCCTTTGCTGGTTTCCTTTACTTAAAACCCAGTTCCCATGTGTTTTGAAAAAAATATCCCACCTCTAAATCACTTTCAATTTTCACTAGACTTTTCAATCTTGGCTAATAATTCAAATGCAATTGTGTAAGGAATACATGCATCCTCTACCCTTTTCAAGGCCAACAATTTTGAATTCTACCTTTGGGTGGCTGCCAACATATGAACGCACAAATTTTATTAAATTTTATTACATGCTTCCTCCAATTCAAATTAACTTTCCTTCATAATAGTATGCACTTATTGAAAATTATGATCTCATCTTAGAGCCATTTACGCTTTAACATCTTGATATTTGTTGTCTTCTCTGAGTAACGTTTATACTTTTGAGTACTTTGCACTTTCAGCTACTCTTTCGAAGATTGCACCTCCTATTTCTTCAAACTGATTAAATGCTTACTCTACTTCAAGATTATAATTTCCCCGTGTCAGAAACAATTGGTTTTTTCCTTGCTGTACCATTACGTTTCGATTCATATTTATAATCTCCATTGTGATAGTTTTCGACTTTATATTGTATTAAACCTCCATTTGCACTTTATTCATACAACTGCTACTTTATTCGTCTAACTATTTATCCGATTCTGACTACTATAAACTCTTCAAAGAATCGGAATCTCCATTTTAGAATAAACTACCCGGGGTATACATACACTTACATGCTTATGATTACTTACTTCACCTTATATTTACCTGCATAGGATTCCGACGATAGATACAAAAGCCTTTCTCCCGACCCACACAATACCTCCAAACAGTCCAGGTATGATGGTTTATATTTATTGTTCACTTTACACTTGGACTGCTAACTTTTCTTTAAGACCAAACCTCCACTATTATTCATTTATACTTTACACTTTATTACCCCACTTAGGCTTCAAAATCTAACAACTACTTTATTAGTAAAATTGCTAAGCCCATTCTAAATTCTACAACCTCTTGAAACAATCGTAAAATCCATACTAAACTAAACTCCCTATCTCATACGACACCACATGCCTATATTTCCATACTGCCCATTATATTTTACCATACATGAATCATCCGATGGGTAAAAAACCTCCTTCTTCCTGACTCACACAATAATCTCCACTATCACTTACACTTCATATTTTGGTACGACTCCAAAAAGGCTCTTACAATGTATAACTACCCTTCTCCTCCCCTACTACTCATAAAACAATGAGATCTACCGTCTCACCACGTTCACCCTTTGAAATTTGAGTTTTCTTATAAGAAACCACTATGTTCCCAACTTTGTAACTCTAAATCTTGTCGCTCCTCACTTTTTTTTAAAAATACGGAAAAAGAAAAAGACCACACAGGTATAAATATGTATCATTCTTTTCTAATGTTGTACAACAATGTATCTAATATCTACCTTAACTCTACCTAAACACTTCGCTACTGACTTTTTCTGAAATAAAACTAATTTACTCCTCGGGCCAAGGGTCTATATCCCTAACTACGTAAGTCAACATCTTACCGCTCTCTACTTTTTTAAAAAATGAATAACAAAAAGATGAAAAGGTACTTTCTTTACACTCCTCCACACGCAGCAATGAGGCTTTCCCATTCTGAACCACTTTTTCGCCCTGCTACATTAGTTCACTTTGTTTTCCTACTGCCCCATCTGCCATTTCCCAGTATATTTCCTTCTCTTCTTTCATTTACTTACAACTCGCTTTCCATATGTTTGGGAAAAAATACCCCACCTATAAATCACTTTTACATTTTCATTATATTTTATATTCTTGGTTAATAGTTCAGATGCAATCTTGTAAGGCATGAATTTGTCCTCTAGCCTTTTCAAGGCAAACAATTTTCAATTGAACCTTTGAGTGGCTGCAAAAAAATGAATGCTTAACTTCTCTTAAATGTTATTATATACTTCCTCCAATTCAAATTAACTTTTCATCATAAAACTGTGCACCTATTGCCAATTTTGATCTCATCCTAGTGCCATTTAAGCATAAGAGTATTGATATTTGTAATCTCTTCTGATTAACGTTTAGACTTTAGAGTACTTTGAACTTTCAATTACTCTTTCGAAGATCACACCTCCTATTTCTTTAATCTGAATAAATGCTTACTCCACTTCAAAGTTATAGTTTCCCCGTATCTAAGTTATATTTGTAATCTCCATTGAGAAGCATTTACATTCTACAATGTCTTATGCCCTCAACTGCACTTTCCAAATTTACAGCTGTTACTTTATTCGAAATCTTACTTAGACTTTCCTTATTCCCAAATGATCTTCAAACAATCAAAAACAGTTCATTTTTTCCTTGTTGTTCCATTACGTTTTGGTTCATATATTCGTAATCTCCACTTTGATACTTTTTGACTTTATATTGTTTTACACCTTCAGTTGCACTTTTACTATTTGCACCTGCTACTTTATTCGTCTAACTATTTATCTCATTCTAACAACTATAAATTCTTCGAACAATCGGAATCTCCAGGTTAGAATAAACTGCCTAGAGTATACATATACTTACATGCTTCGATTTACTTACTACACCTTATATTTTCCCTTATATGATTCCGACAATAGATACAAAACCTCTTTCTACCGACCCACACAACACCTCCAACCTGTCCAGTTATGATGGTTTATAATTATTGTTCATTTTACACTTGGACTACTAACTTTTCTTTTAGGACAAACCTCCATTGTTATACATTTATACTTTACACTATATTACCCCTATACTTACGCTTAACAACTTAGCACCAACTACTTTATTAGTAAAATTCCTTAGGCCACCCTAAATACTACAACCTCTTAAAACAACCGTAAAATCCATACTAAACTGAACTACCTGTCTCATCCAACACTCACAGAATTATATTTGCATACTGGCCATTATATTTTTCCATTCAAGTTTCAAACGATGAATACAAAACCCCTTCCTACCTTTGCACACAATAATCTCCCCTATGAGTTACACTTCACATTTTATTCTAACAAAAAACGCTCTTAAAATGCAAAACTACTCTTCTCCTCCCCTACTACTCATAAAACAATTTGATCTACCATCTTACCACGTTCACCCTTTAACACATGAGTTTTCTTATATGAAACCACTATGTTCCCTACTTTGTAACTCTAGATCTTTCCGCTCCTCACTTATAATTCTTGCAAAGAAAACGAAAAGAATAAGCCCACACGGGTACAAATATGTATCCTTCTTTCTCTATGTTGTACAATTATATCTCTACTATCTACCTTCACTCCACCTAAATACTTCACTACTAACTTTTGTTGAAATTAAACTACTTTATTCCTCGAGGCAAGGGTCTATGTCCCTAACTACGCATGTCAACATCTTACGACTCTCAACTTTTTTTTTAAAATGAATAACAAAAAGCTGAAAAAGTACTTAGTTTACACTCCTCCATACTTCTGATACTAGCCATTATATTTTCCCATTTAGGTTGGAAATGATAGATACAAAACCCCTTCCTACCCTTGCATACAATAATCTCCCATGTTACTTACAATTCACATTTTATTACAACTCCAAAAATGCTCTTAAAATGTACAACTACTCTTCTCCTCCCCTACTACTCATAAAAAAATGTGATCTACCATTTCACCACTTTCACCCTTTAACACCTGAGTTTTCTTTTAAGAAACCACTATGTTCCCAACTTTGTAATTCTAGAACTTGCCACTACTCACTTAAATTTTTTTTTTTTTAAAAAAAAGAAGACCAAACGGGTACATATGTATCCTTCTTTTTCTATGTTGTACAGTTATGTCTCTACTATCTACCTTCTCTCCGCCTAAACACTTCACTACTGACTTTTGTTGAAATAAAACTAATTTATTACTCAGGGCAAGGGTCTATGTCCCCAACTATATATGTCAACATCTTACTGCTCTCTACTTTTAAAGAAAATGAATAACAAAAAACTGAAAAGGTACTTAGTTTACACTCCTCCACACTTCAGCAACAAATCTATTTTAAAAAAATACTTAGCCCTTTCTAATTACTACAAACTTTTTGAACAATCTGAAACTCCATGTTTTTCCTTTGCTATACAATTATGTATGTATTCATATTTATAATCTCCACTGTGATACATTCACACAGTAAGTTGTATTACGCCCACAGTTGCTCTTTCAAAATCTACAAATCATACTATATTCAAAGCATTACATAATCCTTTCTCATTACTAAAAGCTCTTTGAACAATCGGAAGCTCCATATTACATTAACCTGCATGTCTTATACATACACTTATATGTTTATGTTTACTTACGGCACATTATATTTTTCCATTCAGGTTTTAAACGATGGATACAAAACCCCTTCATACCCCCGCACACAATGCCTCCAACCCGTTCAAGTATGCTCTTTTTAAATTTATTCCAAATACTTTTTAATATTTGAATTACTATTTTTTATCCTCATTTCATCCACTTCTTTCCCAAATAACATTTGAGATATGGTTTTTACCCTTCCCCTGCCTTTGTTTTGTATCTTCCACGACTACTGAATGATTTCTTATCATCATCCACATCACGCAAAATCCACATTACAACGGTGCACTATGAGATGTTTTTGTGTTACCGTGTATATATTACTTTGTTCACAACATGCTTAGATTTACATAATACATCTTTTCTTTACATACCCAGGAATCCTCAAATGGTTCAAAAAAAAATTAACCTCTGCAGAACAAGTCCCAGCACATAATTTAACCGGTAGAGTTTTTGCTATATTTAGTAATTATACTACTCTTATCTTTATGGCACTTACTATTGCATTCATCTTTTTGATTCAGTAACTATAATCCCTAAAGTTGCTAGAGCTTCGCCATATACAGAAATATCTCTACTGCGGATTCAATATTTGAAGAAAAATCAAGAACAACTATGAACAAAAATCTTTATTAGAGTAATGCTATACCCATCATTCACATACTCACTGTGAATATATTGGCTTGTGGATGCATATTATGTTGTCGCATACAATTAATTAATTATGTTTTCCTTTATAAACAATATTAAATATTATGTATTTCATAATCTTTTTGTGTACAACCGATTCACAAATCTATTTAACGATATGCTTGAGATAATGGAGGACAAAGGAGAACATTAATGCCTGCTCTATCCGACAAGAGACAACTAACACAACATTCTACTATTAACCTTCTTTGAATGGGAGAAACTAGTTAAAATGTTGAGACTTTATCTTAAAAACTGTTTTCTTTAAATTACTTGAGTACGCCTCAACAAATATAAGGTACAAATATAAGGTGATATTATTTACATCTGCAAATACATTCGTTGTTTGACATTGAACATTACCCTGTCAAAATGACCCAGTCCCCAATCTATTTACAAAAGAATTCTTCCGAGCCACCTCCTAAATAAGCTAAAATAAAAAATTGCTGATATGAAAAATGTACCACCATAGATTAACAACAAAATATAAATTCATCATGTCACATCTCACGGATAGGCTTTACTATACTTCAAAAGTAAAAGTGACGATCGTATACATTCAATGAGTCATTAAAAAAAATAACTCCAATGAGCCAGCTCGCCCACCTGTATAACTATATCCCTGCTACGTCCTCTCCGATGGAAATAAAACATAGATGGTTAGCTTTCTAGTATAAGTTCGCTATGTATCTTTGTTTCCTAGACACACTATATGTGAAACATCTTCTTGCATCTTTACTAAAACCAGTTTTCATTAGACCAACTATGTTTCAATAGTAGGATAAGTCACTCATATTTACATAGGAAAAATATTAGCTGCTACACTACTATCTTTGTTATAACATGCACTTTCTTAATTACTCGGGCAACAAATGTAATGTCTACATCAGCTATGTTAAGTAGTGTTACAATATGTTAACAAATGAAATGTACAACTCTTTTTAATTATCAACTTTCCTATCCACCTTTATTTACGGGAAAATTAAATTAAACCAAAACAACTATTTCGCCAGAATCTTTTGTATATTGGCTCATGAATACATATTAATTGTCACATATGACCGATTAATTATGTTTCCCCATATAAATAATATTAAATATCATATACTGCATAATGTTTCTATTGTACAACCAATTCACAAATCTATTTAATAATTTGATGAAGATAATAGAGGACAAAGGAGAATATTCTTATTTTCTCTTTCAACAAAAGATAACTATCACAACATTCTACTATTAGCCTTCTTTGAATGTGAGAAACTAGATAAAATGTTGAGCCTTTTTCTTACAAATAGTTTTCTCTAAATTACATGAGTACGCTTCAACAAATACAAGGCGATATTATTTACAAGTTCAAATACATTCCCTCTTTGACATTGAACTATACTCTGTCAAAATGTTTCCGTCCTCAATCTATATATAAAAGTGTTCTTCCGAGCCATCCCTGAATAATCGAAAGTAAAAAATTGCTGATATGAAAAATGTGCCACCACAAATTAAACAACAAAATGTACATTTATCACGTCACATCTTACTGATAGGCTTTACTACATCCCAAAAGTTAAAGTGATGAGCGTAAACATTCAATGAGTCATTAAAAATAGACTACAATGAGCCTGCTCACCCACCTATTGAACTATATCCTAGCTAGGTCCTCTCCCATTCATTCATCTCGGATTAAGATAAAATTTTGATGGTTATCTTTTCTCTATAAGTTCGCCATGTCTCTTCGTTTCCTATATACACTTACTATATGCAAAACATCATCTTGCTTCTTCGCTTAAACCAGTTTACATTACAACCAACTATGTTGGAAAAAAATATATTGTCTACATCAGCTATGTTAACATGGAATTACAGTATATTAATGAATGAACCGTACAACACTTTTTCATTGTCAAATTTTCTAACCGCCTTAATTTATGGGGAAAACAAATTAAACCGAAAAAAATATTATGGTAGAATATTTTTCCATTTTTAATAATGTATTTTCAAACACTTTGACAGACGATTATACTCTTAACAGTAAACCAAAAAATCCCTGCCGAGCTGGTCGTAGGCAAAATTATGTTACAACACAATCAGTAGTGGAATTGATCTTTTAACCCAAAATTTATCAATCACTTTCTTTCTTTGAATGTAATCTGTTTAGAAGCCCACAACATATTTAATCTTTTAAAAATAATTTATATTAACAAAAGGCCACCTGTGATCAGTATATTAATGCCCAAATAACCTTCTTTGAAAAGCCCACATATTGAGAGTAATGACTTCATTTTGTTAAGTATCCTAATAGCGCCTCCTCTATATGAAAAATATTCATACGCATTTTCCTAAACATTATGGCTTCCAACAAATCGACACTTTCCGTTGAACCACAACCATGTATAAAAAAAGGTTGCAGCATATGTTACAACCAACATCTTTCAGCAATCTCTGTCAAACTCATATGTTAATTTACCTTCTATAATTTATTAGCCTCGTACACTCATCTCCTATCTTTAATTTGCTTGCAAATATGGCATATTTTCTTCTTTTGGAGTTGAATACAAATAGAGATGTTGGATTGTAAGGGTCAGAGTTTGTAGACTGTGGGAATTTATAAATTTCAAAAGAAGTCGAGACCTAATTAGTCTGGACATGATACTTATCGATGAAAAAGTAATACACTTTTATTAATCTTTAAATAAATTTTCTTACGTAATTCCTTATTGTGAACTCACTAACTGGTTTTCTTACACTAGAGAACTTTGATTCATGTTGTAATGTGGAAGAATCAGGTAAACAAGTTTCATAATAAGTTGGATGAAGGCTTTGTGATCATTATCAGGAACTTCAAAGTTACTAATAGTACTGGTGAATATAGACCAGTTTCAAGTCAATTAAAAATAACTTTTTTGCGAATAACTGCCATCCAAAAACAACCAAAAGATATTCTTGAAATTTCGATAAATGGATTCCAATTTATTCAACGGGACATGATTCGGTCGAGGGTTAACAACAACACTGTCTTATCAGGTGTCCTTTTTGCGATCAATGTTTACTGCCAAAATTTTACAAAGGTATGGAACTAATAATATCCCATTTCGTGTTGAAGATGTGGTATGTTGCTTATGCGGAATGGGTGAAATAGAGAGCATTGGATCAAAGTGGAAAAAGCGAGATATACAAATTCTTACTGATTAGTAAGTGAACTATCTTTGCAAGTTCCCATAAGATCATTATCCTCATTAGAAAGAACGGTATGTGATATATATAGTACATCTTCATTTAAGTAGAATCATAATGATTTTAACTCTAATAGATTATGTTCATCTGTGAACATGTATAGTTCGGTGAAATCAAATATAACCTTATGGGAAGAATTTGAGGAAACATTTTATCTATATTTACACGGGATAAAATCTGGCCCTTACATTGTCATCATTACTTCAACAACACTTAAAGAATACCGAGATAACTGTTTTTCAATTAATGATTAGTCGTGTCTTCTTTACTAACATTCTAGTCGTATCTTAAAGTTGGATTGTGCGTTCTTTGTTACCAAGAGAAGTTACTTTTGCCACCACTTCAGCGAGCAAAATATATGTCAACCTTAAAATTGATTATGTTAAATTTTTTCTTCAAAGATTTGCTAACACATCTATTGGGGTCCAAACTATTGAGAATAGTAATGCAAAAAACATTCCCATCAAGGAAGAGATGTTTCAAAATAGGATGACCATTACTGAGTTATTAGATTGTGACTGGAATGTCAATATCCAGGTTATATTATTACCATAGTTAGGCTTTCTTCCGCTTTAATGATACAATATGCCACTAACATTGACTATATAATTGTGTTTTTTATATGGTAGGAATGCATTGTACATTACAAGCCCAGATCACTGAAATTGATAACTTTTTTGACTGGTATTACAATTCATTCCACTCGTGCGATAAGAAAATAATTCCGATAAAAGGTGTCTATACATGCCATACATGCACAAAAGAATGTGAGTTTCCTTTGATCAAGTAAGATAGCATGGATGTAACTATCACTTTCATTTTAACAGAATCTAACAGATTGTGGCAACGTAGATAAAAAATATATGTAAAAGTCAGAGATTCACAAAGGACAGAAGGAACATGCTTGTGCTTGTGCCTCCTTCCAACTGCCCACTTAGGTTACATATTTAATGGTCGTTTTAATAAATTTCCTTTTGATCAATCAGAAGGAACATGCTTGTGCCTCCTTAGACAACTCTGACGACCCAGAACAAGAGAACAATGTGAATAAAAGTTGTTAGCGACGATCTCCAGCCAAAAAGAAGAGGTTAGTGAAAATCAATCAAACAATTGCGCCACCTACAAGGGACAATGTGGAAGAAGATTCACATGGTAGTGATGATTTTAAAGGTTGGTAGCATCAAGAAATATTACAAAGAAAAGAAGAATCTACATGGCAGATGACAATGAAAATAGTGATGCAAACACCAAAAAAAACAAAAAATAATAGAGTTTATGTTTTTGGTTATTATGCTTTATATTATTTCATCAAACACTGCTTGACAGTATAACGAATAATGTAGTTTTGTGTTGATGTAGGAAATTATATATTTCTATACTTCAAATTATTTTTTACACACTTAAGTTCACTTAAGTTCTTTTCAGTATCTATACTTCTACACGCTCTTCTCTTTAAAGAAAATTGCTCACTATAAAACATCTATGTGTGTGGCTAGAAAAACTGCAACGCTATTTTCCGGTTCTGCAAAACTATGTTTGAATGCATATTTATAATCTCCATTATGATACCCTTGAACGTAAAACTACAGTATACCGTTAGGTATGATTCGAAGATTTTAATCTACCATTGATAAAATTTCTTACCCAATTATAATGAAAAAAATTAATCACTAACTTATAATAACATTATTGCATTATCAGATTACATAAAACTTGCAACATTCGAGAAACACTCAGATACATTACCAAATGCTAAGTACAAGATGCAAAAAAATAAAAGATACAGTGATTGGCCGTACTGAAAAATAACGCACATATCAACATTCGTTAACACAATTTTATTTTTCATGTAGTAAAAACTACACTTTATCATAGATGACCACAGGAAGATACCGACTACTATATGGTTAAAATACCGCCTTTAGAATATGACTAGAAAAGCTCTTATTGTGCTTTAACTTAGACTGAGATCTACTCTCTACGAAATAAAAGATTTTAAAGTACTAGAATATTGACCAAAATGATAATGAAAATTATGTACGCTATAGAATTAAAGTGAAGCGACATAAGTTCACATACTTATACCAACATCATAAGTGGATAAAAAAGTTATAATTTTTTAAACAAATTTACAGCTATATTGCACATATTTCTAGATATTTGGCGCACCGGTAGATAATAGCAAATGACATTTATGGAACTCTTTGACATACACGATCCATAAGATGATAAGGTGCTTTTGATGTAATGACAACGTAACAGATGCCGATATGAAGTTAATTTATGAAAATTACATTATATCAAAGCAGTGACGTGGCTACTTTACAAATGAGGAATTCCACTTATTTATTTTTCACCGATTATTTTCCATTAAATTTATTTTAACTCAAAAAAAAAATTTTAAAAAAAGATTTTGTTTAATAACTTAAAGCGTCACTTCTCACAGCCTATACTTCACTAGGTGCCCCACAGACCATTTTACCAGTACACCCTTATCGCTAAACATATGCGATTCGAACGTGTCCGAAAATTTATAAATTTTCTCTGTATATCACTCATTCAATATCAGTTTTATATCGCCACTTAATTTGTGGAATATGTTTATAGAAACACTTCAATTCCCTGACTCGATTGATATTGTTCTTCCCATTCACTTGAAGCACAAAAACATAACTCTTTGCTTTGTATCACATATTAAAAATGAAGGAAAGAAATAGACCTGCATATGATTTTATGCCCCAGTAATAGTCAGCCAAAATTTGCAAAATCACAGTCTACCAACTGTATCTAATTTGTATCGGAAAGTCTCTCATTAAATATTAGTTTAAAATCACCACTTACTTTCTTTTTCAGGAATATATTTATGGGTCAGATCTTCGCAAAATAGTAGCAGCATAAACACATGAACGTACCGTTTACAAACCAAATAAATGACTATTAAAGAACAATAACCCATTGATCGATTTTAAATCAGATATCTTTTTAAAATTATTATACATGCATCGAATGGATCAATTCTACTAGCATCAATGTAATGGATAAACCAGACAAAAACGAGGAAAAATTTAAAAAGTCTCCCTAAATATTGATCTATTATTATGAAGGCCTAGAAATCAAACTTCGAAATCGCTTCGACATGGCATGCTGATTACATGTGGTACGATTTAAATGGGTACGGTAAAACATGACCATGATTTGGAGAGTTATTTAAAATAAAATCACCTTTAACAATTATTTCATTAACAATTTCAACGAAGATAGTTTTCTATTGATAAAAGAAAGGGAGAAACTGTATCATATCCAATTGTAATTAAATACTGGACAACTGTGCACACGGTCTAGAACAATCCCAAAAATGGAAAAACTTTACGTTGAATGTTGAATATATATTATAATTGTTGCTATAATTGATTATTGTAAAAATATAGGTGCACAAACTTCATTAAAAGAGACAATATAATAGGAGAATTTTATTACATTAAAGGTAAAACCCCACCGGTGTATACTTTGGCCAAATAAACAAAAGACATAATTGTTATATTCCTCACAGATAGTATCTTTCAAAATCCAAATACAAATAAGATATTAACTCAATCAATTGTATACCCTGAAAGTAAAGACATCAATTTCTTCCAAAAACACCAATCATTAATGCATCTACTCCTTCATACAATACAAAAGGAAGACACTACCATAAGGAGAGAAAAATTCAATATGTTCTCTATTTAACTATCTTATTAGTTTAACAATAAGAAATCACCAGTTCTAAGAACTGCATTTTATTTTCGCTTGTGAAGATCCCGGTGACTTGTGTTTAGAAAAAATTATATAAGGCAACTATTTTTAAACTAAAAAGGTTCTTCAACATTGAATTGATAAAAGAGTCATACAATTTCCCAGTCTTTTCTAGAATTACTAATTAGTGTTATAACTTTTTTTTGGAACCTACTTTGGATTTCAGAAAGGGTACGTGTGTTCTTTTTATGTATAAATCTTCTAGACAAATACTTATTTTAACTCAGTCACTGCTTGATTACCTTAGCGCAGACAACCATTTTATGAGTCTCTTCATCATATTTCTTATTAAGCTTCTGGTGAGATAACAGTTGCTTGGATATATTCAACGATGTACTTGAAATCATTTCATAAAAACAAACTAAAAGATGTGTTCGCTTCTAATAACCCCTATCTCCCTTTCTCTTATGATATCACTGTAAAGAAAGAATATTTCACATTGTTGCACTATCTCAAAAAGACTTGAACTTGTATTTAAATGGCCAAAGAAACATCGTTTCCACGCAGCCATATGAAACTACTTCTATGAACGCCTGGAAATCATCCAGACAAATCTCTTTCACATCTCGTGTTGCTTACGTGCGGTACGATTTAAATGTTAAATAAAAAAATTGTCAGTGTTTTGGGGGGGATTAAAAATAATAAGATCGATTTAACGAAACATTCCTTCTCCAAATATGTAAGAAGATAGCTTATCTTCATTATTATGATGAAAGAAAGTTAAATCATATCTACTAGAAGTTAAGACGGAACAATTATACACACTATATGTAACACTAATACACACACACACACACGAAATGTTGAATATGTCTTAACATTGTTGCAGTCATTAATTAATCATACAAAGTAGGGGAACAAATAGTTTAACTATACGAAGTAAATAATTTCCGAATTCAATTATTCACCAAAATGGTGTTTACGGTGGTCATTCTTGACAGTTACTTTATCCAAAATATAGATAAAAAACAGGGACAAACTCATCCAATTATTATGTTGAAATTACTGACAACCATTTCTTCCACAATCAACAGCCATTAATGCATCAACTCCTTCTCCAAAGAATAAAAGAGGAGCACACTGAAAGAAGGAGAAAAATGTAAATTGATTACCAGAAAACAAGAAGAAGGCAACTTGTGAAAAGGGAAGAAGTAGAATTGGATTCAACAAAGATCGTACATAGTAAGAAAATTCGTAGTAGAACACTCCACTTCCATTGACATTAAACGCTGTAGAATCCAGGGATTAGGTTGGTTACATAAAATTCCATATGTGTTCTATTTAAATATCATTTAATTATTACAGAATAGAGGAGACACTTATTCCATAATCACGTTAAGCAGTAACAACTCGACCGATATGAGAAAGAGATTTTGCATATGTTTACGAAAATTCCTTTGAGTTGGGTTTATAAAAAAATCACATGACCAACTATTTCTTTCAAAAAATGCACTTAAGGATTAATTCGGTAGAATGGTAAGCCTTTTTTTCAATCTCTAACTCGGCTTTTTATTTACATTTTGCTCAATGAAACGGTTCATTGGATATGTTCGACGCAAACTTGGAAATCACTATTCATACTATATTGGAACTTAGGTGGGGTTTCCAGATATTGGATGTGCGTACTTTTTATAGATCAATCTTCTAGCAAACTATTTCTATTGACTGAGGCACTCCATGATTACCTTTATTAAGAAGATAACCATTTTTCAAGAATCGCTATCCACTTTTTAGTATGCTTACGCTCAATGAAACAATTGCTTGAATATATTCAAGACTAAACATGAAATATTTTTTCTTTGCAAATGCTTGTAACAGGTTGAATGGAAATGATATTTGACATTGTGAAACAGTTGAATGGCTACGAGAATATCCCCCTGGAGATGAAACTTCTACAACAGCTTCTACTTAATTTACCTCAGCAAGATAGGATATTTTCAAATAAAATCAAGAATTGTACATCATTGGTAGAATTTAACAAAAAGACAAAGGAAATAGTGAAGATCAAAAAATGCATAAGCCATTATGCTAGATTGAAGAGAAAACCCAAAATTATTTCAAAAATATAAAATTACCATCCACAAAAGAAAATAGATTTGACTCTATATGTTGTGAAAAGTTCAGCAAATTTAATGAAGTTAACAAACTGCAGAAGGCGAGAATGGTTGCTACAGCTAAATGGTATGTTATTTATTTACAAAGCTAACACTCTTCATGATCACGCAACAAATTTTACTTATACTACTAACTTTCTATGTGAAAAATATAAGTCTTCAAAAGACAGTCCCAATCATATGCTCATGCATCACATCACCTTCACACTACAAATAACTTTAAATGAACATATATATACACAACTTTGTGAACCATTTAGGATCATACCACTATCACCCCTAAATGTGGAGCTATTGTTGATGCAAACATCCTACACATATATGCTTCGTGGAAGCGACAACTCTTTCACAAGTTCCTTAATGAATACATATTTGTAAATACATTGAACTTGACAAATGTATCCTACCATATGATTTAGGTATCGAGGAATCAGAAGAAGGATCACTTCTCATGTTTCCTCAGACAAGCAGTAGAAGAATAACTAATGGGCAGAATACAGGTATATGTCTCATTCCTTGAAACCCATACATATCAACCTAACCCGTGATCGTGATAAAATACATTATTATTTGTGCATAAATAATTGCATTATTTCTCACAAGAAAATATAATCAGCAGGTGATTACACAACAACTTGGAATTTTGGCACCCCAACGTACAACTGCCAATATTGTGGTGTCATTTTATGGTATGAAGAACGGACTAAAAAAACCAAAAACACACCACAGCCTAAATTCACATTTTGTTGTATGGAAGGCCGTGTAAGACTACCATTACTGTGCCAACCACCAATGTATCTCAAATATCTTTTAGTCACAGAATCAGGACAACTAGGTGTCAGTTTTAGGAAAAATATCAGGGTTTATAATTCTATGTTTGCTTTCACATCTATGGGAGGCCGAGTTGACAAATCTATCAATTATTCAAAGGGACCTTATGTTTACAGGATCAGCGGACAAAATTATCATCATATTTGCTCGTTTTTGCCGGAGATTGGAAAGAGCCCGAAATTTGCACAACTCTATATATATGATACAAAAAATGAGATAGATAACAAAATCAATAGCCTGCTTCACAAAGAAGTTGAACAACAAATTTTTCGGGGAATATTTGAAATGCTAGATGAGCATAATATTTTGGTAAAATCATTTCGTATGGCAAGGGATAGATACAAAGATCAACCAGATCTGTGTTTCGCTTGCGACTCCTATCAGACAGGACAAAAGATGGGTGACAATATAATATACCAACCGCTTCTGAAGTAGCAGGATTAATAATTGGTGATCTTACTGATGAGAACTTCGAGCGAGATATTATTGTAGAAGATAAAAAAGAGGGTCTTCAAAGGATCACAGATTTACACCCAAGTCTTATGTCAATGAATTATCCATTAATACACCTGTATGGCGAATATGGATATAGGCTTGCAATTCTTTTGGCGGATGTAAGCAACAAAAAATTCACAAGACAAAATTTGTCAATGAGGCAACTTTATTGCTTCTGGATACAACAAAGGCTTAATGAGGGACACGCTCTTCTGCAAGCTGGAAGACTACTGCAGCAGTACATCGTGGATAGTTACATGGCAATTGAAGAAGAACAATTTCATTATATCCGAAATAATAAAAAAAACTCAGAACAGATCTTTTTTATGGATTGATGGATGTTATTATTCGAGGAGATTCTGATTGTTCGATTGTTGGAAAAACTATTATACTGCCTTCATCACACACTGGGGGACCTCGATAAAGGGCACAAAATTATTAATGGCAATTTGTCGGTGGGCTGGATATCCAGATTTGTTCCTTACTTTCACATGCAAACCAAAGTGGCCAAAAATAAATGAAATTTTGCACTTAATTGGACATGAGAATGATGGATGTCGGGTGGACATCATATGTAGAGTTTTTCAGATAAAACTATTTCAACTAATGCAACATCTGAAAACACATAAGCCTTTTGGAAAAATTATTGCATGTAAGTACAAACACATTAAATATTGTTCCAGTTCGTACTACTTAGCCACTAAAATATGCATGCACCAAGAATAAAAAGTACAATTAAAAAATATACTTTAATCAACAGAGTCTATGTTCTTCTTCTTTCCATCATCTTCCTCTACTTCCCATAGAGTATGACTACCTTTCACTGTAAAATCAAAATAACTCGCTTCATCAATTACGCTTAGATGATTAATTTAGCTTTTCATAGGGGAAAAGTCTGCTACTTATTATGAGCATCAAATGGTAATAACACACAAAATTGTTACACCCCGTCAGTTTCTAACGTTTAGTCGGCCTATTCGTATGTTGGTTGAGAGTTTTAGAGTGCCATACGTATGAGGAAAGGGCCGGGGGAATGGCCGAATGAGTACAAAGTCGGGATTTCGCGGAAGGAGGCGGAACCAAACTACCCAGAGGGGCAAAGTGGCACGGAGCTACTCCTCCGCATTAGCCAAGGTGACACGGAGCAGAATTAGCATGATGGGAAGCGTGCCACATTGCCTTGTCTGCTGCCTCAAGTATATATAGGCCTCACCCTTAGATTTCATGTTATTATCTTAAATAAACTCGGCCAGAACAAAAGGAAAACGAAGGGGAATTATAATTTTCATCCTATTACACTGCTAAACGCCATTTAAATCCAAATTAACTTCGGGTATCGAAGTATAAGGCTGAAGGAAGCATTTCTATGGAGTTAGTTTCGTGAAATTCGCTTGGAAAATCGTCATCCCACCGAGCCAAAGTTGTTGAAATTGCTCCAAACGAGTGTCAATACGATCACAGGCTTAAAGTAAGCATTTCTCCCTTCTAGACTTTCAAGAAATAACGAGGTTTCGATCGTGTTCCCTAAAGTTGGAATATAGTTAATATTATATATAAAGTTTTTCTTTTTGCCGAAATTAGTGTTAAAACTAGTCCTATCTTTCCAGTAACACGATTTCAGTTAGGAAGAGCTATTGAATAGTAATTGGAACTTATCAGTTAATCAGAAACCGACAAACGAGGTATGTTAAGGCATTTTCTTTCGGCAAGTTAGTTTCTTCAGCATAGTAATCCAGTATGAATCCTAGTAAAGAATGTCAGGAATATGTTATCATGTCTAGTTGTTGTTGTTAGTTGAGGCTCGTAATTTTTATGGTTTTGGGCTGGATTACACCTGTATAGCTTCCGTGACCACCCCAGAGTTAATAGCTATGTCGCCGCCCGCCAAAGGCGAGGATACGTCGCTCTACGGAGCCCCATGTAGTCCGCAAGAGATGAAGATGGGGATCGATATCCTCATATTGCCATGGTTGGCCTTATAAAAACCCCCACCGATCGCTTACGCCCGGGGTGTAGATATCAGGAGTCCTCTGGACTCAAACACAGCTACAGTCAGGGGCCGAGCGGGCCCAGTTGCAGACCTAGGGGATCAGCAGGACGCTTATAGCTGGTAGTTAACTCAGTGTGACCTGGATAGGGGTATATAGATTAAGGTGTACTCACTAGGGCTAAGGAGGGCCCAGGTGGGTTATTCTGTGCTGATTGTCCCTTCCGACTTATGGGAGCCAAGTAAGGTTTATGGTTGCTTTAGTTACTGATAGTTAGACAGTAAGACGCCTCGCTTGTTAGGTATGACCCCTACTCTCCTTATTACAGTTATGTTAGCCCTGATTTCACTACTTCAGTCATTTTCAGTCCATTCTCTTTACTTCAGTTATTGTCAGTTCTATTTCCTTACATTAAGTAATTCAAAGTTACTGCTTTACATACTCAGTACCTGTGGTACTGACGCCCTCTTCTGGGGCGCTGCAGTACTTGCCTGCAAGTGCAGATAGACGAGGAGCAGGTTCCCCGTAGTTCCAGTCAGCTGTACAAAGCTGCCAGCTCCCTTCTTCCAGAGCTTGAGTGATAGAGGTTTACTTCTTTTGTTTGTACAATAGGGGTAGGTCGGGGCCCTGTCCCGACCATCTTATTACTCCTAGAGGCTTGAAGATTGCATTATTTTCCTATGGTTAGATGATATCGGTCGTGTGGGGTCCATATGTGTTTTTAGACTATGTGTGTTGGCTGTGTGGGCCCCTGTTTAGTTTTTGATTGGTGGCCTTGTCGGTCATAGCTCAGTTTAGCATCTGATTTCGCTTTCCAATAATGACTAGATATCATGGTGGCCTTGTCGGCCTGCATAGGACTCCCTATGTTTGTTTGTCTATGGTTAGCTATTTATTTTCACCGGTGGCTATAGGCCTTGTCGGCTGGGGTTTGCATTTACAGCCGCTATATAGCCCGTTGTCTTCTTGATTCTAGGGTTAGAGTTAGCCCTGCACCAGAGGTGCTTTGGCTCAGTCAGCTCAGCAGTTCAGGTTCTAGTAGAGCACCAGGTGCCAGTCATGCTTCCCAAGGTTGGGCGTGACAAACTTGGTATCAGAGCCGATCGTATCCCAGGGAGTCTGCAAGCTGTACTAAGTAGAGTCTTGTCTATGGATGTGTTGTGCACCACATACTATAGGCAGGAGGCTGTAAGGCATGATAGGATGGTTACTCTTTCTTCTTATTCAATCGTGCTATAGAGTGGTACAATATAGTGTTTAGTCCCTAAGCTCATTATACTCTTTTGATTACAGAGAAATGTCAGACCAGTGACACCCTACGACAGGCAGGAGGTTAGATGTAGCAGCAGGAGAGGGCACCAGTAGGGTGCCTCAGCCTCGGTCAGAATCAGCCCGATCTGAGGACAATACGAAGGTATCATGTAGACCTCCCCAGTAGTCTCCACCATGTCAGGAGCTTCTTGGGACGGCCAGTGTGAGGGCACCACCTCCGGCAGTTTCTATACCCATACCATCCGACTAGGAGGTCAGGAGCGCGGTGGTTATGCTAGCCCAGATGATGGCTGCTCAGTGCCAGCCAGTGCCACCTACACTTGAAGAATCCTTAAGAGGGCGTGGTAGATCAAGGGTCCGAGAGTTCCTAGCACTAAGTCCCCCGCAATTCATAGGTACAGATCGGACCGAGGATCCTCAGGAATTACTAGACCAGATGTAGAGGGTTTTCAGGGTGATGCATGCTACACCCACAAAGTCAGTTGAGTTGGCGGTATTCCGGCTACGGGACATGGTTGTACTGTGGTATGAGAGTTGGGAGAGCTCCCGAGGAGATATTTCCCCTCCGACCTGGCCCAGCTTCTCAGAGGCTTTTTGGATCATTACCTACTACGGGAGATTCGATAGGCCCGGGTTGATCAGTTCCTACACTTGGAGAATGGGTCAATGAGTGTTCGGGAATATGCCATGCGGTTTGATTCCTTGGCTCGATATCCACCAGCCTTTGAGGACACAATGCCAGCCAGGGTACAACACTTTATTATGGGACTGAACCCAGAATATGTTGATACCTGCATCAAAGCCACACTATGAGAGGATATGGATATCGCCCGTGTGCAGGATTTCTCTCAGAATATTAAGGGTATCAGACAGTGGTAACGGGAGATTAGGAGCACAAGTCAGGAGCAGCGCCGCATGGACAGACCGGGTGAATTACAGGAGGAGTCCCGGGAGGACCTAGGCCACAGTTATTAGATAGGCCACCTAGACCCCCGCCTCCACCACAGCGGCAGAGGAGCAGGTCTAGTGGCCGAGGGCAGCCAGAGCCCGGTGAAGGTTCGAGAACAGTAGGTTCACAGCAGTAGAGGAGAGTGGAGCAGAGTGGGTTTACAGTACCACTTTGCCCTATTTGCAGTCGACGCCACTTTGTAGCATACAGGTATGGTTCCACAGCATGCTACATTTGTGGACAGGAGGGTCACCAGATGAGGAATTGTCCAGCTAGGGATCAGGGCAACCGGGATCGACAGGATAAGTCCTCGGCAGGATCACGAGCTCCAGTATCCCCGATAGGGCGTAGGCCCTCAATTTCAGCCGGTAGAGGCCGAGGCAAATTAGGGGCCTCCAGTTTAGGTGCCAGCACAGACCGTACTTATGCACTACCGGGGCGACAGGAGTCAGAGTTGTCACCAAATGTTGTGACATGTATGCTGAACATTTGCTCTCATACTGCTTACGTTTTGATAGATCCAGGATCCACCTTGTCCTATGTTACACCATTAGTGGCTCGGAAGTTTAGTATTATGCCAGAATTGGTTCGGCGACCTTTCTCAATGTCTACACCTGTGGGTGACTCTATTATAGCCAGAAGGGTCTATCGGGATGTACAATAGAGGTTGTCAATCGTCAGACTACGACAGATTTGATAAAACTAGAAATGGTTGATTTTGATGCCATTATGGATATGGATTGGCTAGTCCATGCTATGCTAATGTGGAATGTTGGACCAAGATTGTCCGATTCCACTTTCCAAGGGAGGCAGTACGAGAGTGGAAAGGTAGTACAGCCACACCAAAAGGTACATTTATTTCCTATCTTCGGGCAAGAAAATTGATAGCAAAAGGGTGCATTTATCATATTTTCAGAGTTCAAGATGTTTGGGAAGAGCCTCCGACCCTTCAGTCTATTCCAGTGGTTAATGAATATCCCGACGTATTTCCATATGAGCTTCCTGGTATTCCCCCAGAAAGGGAAATTGATTTTGCAATTGATCTATTACCAGACACTCAGCCTATATCTATTCCTCCATATCGGATGGCTCCTGCTAAACTTAGAGAACTAAAGGAACAATTGAAGGATTTTCTAGACAAGGGCTTTATCAGGCCGAGTACCTCACCATGGGGTGCACCAGTTCTGTTCGTGAGGAAGAAGGACGGCTCCCTCCATTTGTGTGTAGATTATTGGCAGCTGAATAAAGTCCATATCAAGAATAAGTATCCGCTTCCCAGAATAGAAGATTTGTTTGATCAGCTATAGGGAGCGAGGTATTTTTCAATGATCGACTTAAGATTAGGATATCATCAGGTCCGGGTTTGTGAAAGAGATACCCAAAGACTACCTTCAGGACCAGATATGGCCACTTTAAATTTCTAGTCATGTCCTTTGGACTGAGAAATGCTCCAACAGTGTACATGGACCTGATGAACAACATTTTCAGACCATACCTGGACTTGTTCATGATAGTATTTATCGATGATATTCTGGTGTATTCCCACTCAGAAGTAGATTACCAGGATCATCTACGGACAGTGCTCCAAATTCTCATAGATCACCAGCTATATGCAAAATTTTCTACATGTGAATTTTGACTGAATTCAGTAGCCTTCTTGGGCCGTATTGTGTCGGATGCTGGCATACAGGTAGATACGCAGAAGATAGATGTAGTGAAAATATGGCCTAGACCTACCACTCCGATCGAGGTACGTAGTTTCCTGGGGTTAGTCGGGTATTACAGAAGATTTGTGGAAGGATTTTCCACTTTAGCAGCACCTTTAACCAAATTGACACAGAAGACAGCAAAATTCCATTGGACTGTGGCATGTGAGCAGAGCTTTCAGGAACTGAAAGACAAATTGACATCAGCGCCGGTGCTAGCATTGCCATAAGGAACAGAGGGCTATGCAGTCTATTGTGATGCTTCAGGTGTTTGGTTACGATGTGTTTTGATGCAACATGGTAAGGTAATTGCCTATGCTTCCAAGAAGCTGAGTAAGCATGAGAAGAACTACCCTACCCATGACCTGGAGTTAGTTATAGTGATTCATGCCTTGAAAATATGGAGACATTACCTGTATGGTGTCCATGTAGATATTTTCACTGATCACAAAATCCTGCAGTATATTTTCACCCAGAAAGAGTTGAATTTGCGGCAGTGTCGCTGGTTGGAGCTGTTAAAGGATTATGATGTGAATATTTTATATCACCCATGAAGAGCCAATGTTGTAGTGTATGCCCTTAGCCGCAAATTTATGGGAAGCCTGGCATATTTACAGCCCGAGCGGCTAGAATTGGCCTGAAAAATGCATCAACTAGCCAGTTTAGCCTTTCGTATAGTAGAATCAGGAGACAATGGAATGGTAATCCAGAATACCGCAGTGTCATCATTGGTTGTGGAAGTGAAAGAACGGCAGTATGAAGATCCTAGCCTGGTTCAGCTCAGAAATAGGGTCTAGCGAGGGGAAGTGACAGATTTCCAGGTAACTAAGGATGGAGTTTTGAGATATAGGGATCGCCTCTGCGTTCTAGACGTGGCAGGGCTTCGCCAGCAAATTATGGGCGAGGTACACTATGCCCATTACTCTCTCCATCCAGGTTCGACAAAAATGTACCATGACGTAAAAGAGATTTACTGGTGGCCAGGAATGAAAAAGGGGATAGCAGAATTCATAGCTCAATATCCCAATTGCTAATAGGTGAAAGCTGAACATCAGAAACCAGGTGGACTAACATAGGACATAGTCGTGCCTTTATGGAAATGGGAGGCAGTTAATATGGATTTCGTAGTAGGGTTACCTTGTACCAGGCGTAAATATGATTCTATCTGGGTAATTGTCAACAAGTTGACAAAATCAACTCCCTTTCTGCCAGTAAGAGCTACATTTTCAGCCGAAGATTGTGCTGAGCTGTATATTAGAGAAATATTCAGATTGCATGGTGTTCCATTGTTAATCATCTCTGACAGAGGGGCGCAATTTAAAGCTAAGTTTTTGCAATCTTTTCAGAGGGGCCTGGGCATGCAGGTTAACCTGAGCACAACCTTCCATCCTCAGATAGATGGGCTGGCAGAACATACAATCCAGACGCTCGAGGATATGTTACGGGAGTGTGTGCTAGATTTTGGAGGCAGCTGGGATGAACGCCTACCACTTATTGAATTTTCCTATAATAACAATTATCATTCAGCAATTCAGATGGCACCTTATGAAGCGTTATATGGGCGGAAGTGCAGGTCTCCAGCTGGTTGGTTTGTGGTAGGAGAATCAACATTGATTGGGCCAGATATTATTCATCAGTCAAAAGAGAAAGTAAAACTTATCAGTGAACGTCTGCTGACTGCTCAGAGCTGCCAGAAATCTTATGCTGATGTGCAGCGAAGAAACCTAGAATTTGATGTGGGTGATTGGGTATTCCTAAAGGTTTCTCCGATGAAGGGTGTGAAGAGATTTGGTAAGAAAGGAAAGCATAGCTCAAGGCTTATTGGGCCTTATTAGATTCGCCAAAGGATAGACCAAGTGGCTTATGAATTGGATTTACCCCCAAAATTAGAATCCATTCACCCAGTTTTTCACGTATCAATGCTGAGGAAGTGTATCGGAGATCCCTCCCAGATTGTCCCAATCAAAGACGTCCAAATCACTGAGGAGTTAGCTTATGAAGAAGCTTCAGTAGCCATATTACATAGGCAGATCCGCAGACTAAGAACTTAAGATGTTTCTTCCATTAAAGTGTTATGGCGGAATAAGAACTGAGAGGAGATGATTTGGGAAGCAGAAGACGATATGAAAACCAGATATCCTCAATTATTTCAGACATAGTCAGATTGTGCAGCTAGAGGTATGTTGTTGTTGTTGTTTGGTAAGTTGCATTATACACATGTATATGTGGAGTAGTTGACTTCAGTCTATTGTGAAATGAATGCCATAGTATTGTGTGAAGTACCCGTATTGGACTTTTCTGAGTTTCGGGATTTTTGGATAGTCCATTTTATAGGGGAGACTCTGCCGAAATTTTTCCAAAATAAGTAATTGCAAGTAGAAGTTAACATTCAAGGACGAATGTTCTTAAAGGGGGAGGATTTTACACCTCGTAAGTTTCTAACGTTTAGTCGGCCTATTCATATGTTGGTTAAGAGTTTTAGAGTGCCATACGTATGAGGAAAGGGCCCGAGGAAAGGCCGAACGAGTGCCAAGTTGGGATTTCGCGGAAGGAGGATGAACCAAGATGCCCAGAGGGGCAAAGTGGCAAGGAGCTGCTCCTGCGCATTAGCAAACGTGGCACGGAGCAGAATCAACGCGATGGGCAGTGTGCACGTTGCCTTGTCTGCTGCCTCAAGTATATATAGGTCTCACCCTTAGATTTCATGTTATTATCTTAAATAAACTCGACCAGAACAGAAGGAGAACGAAGGGGAAGTATAATTTTCATTCGATTACACCGCTAAATGCTGTCCAAATCCGAATTAACTTCGGGTATCAAAGTATAAGGTTGCAGGGAGAATATTTACGGAGTTAGTTTCATGAAATTCGCCTGGACAATCATCGTCCCACCGAGCCAAAGTTGTTGAAATTGCTCCAAACTAGTGTTAATACGATCCTAGGCTTAAAGTAAGCATTTCTCCCTTCTAGACTTTCGAGAAATAACAAGTTTTCGACCATGTCCTGTAAAGTTGGAATATAGTTAATATTTATATATAAAGTTTTCCTTTTTGCTAAATTTAGTGTTAAAACTAGTCCTATCTTTCCAGTAACACGATTTCAGTTGGGAAGAGCTATTGAATACTAATTGGAACCTATCAGTTAATCATAAACCGACAATCGAGGTATGTTAAGGCATTTTCTTTCGGCAAGTTAGTTTCTTCAACATAGTAATCCAATATGAATCCCAGTAAAGCATGCCAGGAGTATGTTATCATGTCTAGTTATTTATGTCAGTCGAGGCTCATAATTTGTACTATTTTGGGCTGGATTACACCTGTATAGCTTTCGTGACCACCCCAGGGTTAATAGCTGTGTTGTAGCCCGCCAGGGGCGAGGATACGTCGCTATACGGAGCGGGATGCCATCCGCAAGGGACGAAAATGGGGATCCAGATCCTCATATTGTCGTGGTTGGCCTTATACACACCCCCTCCGAGTGCTTACGCTCATATCAGGAGTCCTCCGGACTCAAACACAGCTACATTCAGGGGCCGAGCGGGACCAGTTGCAAACCCAGGGGATCGGCAGGATGCTTATAGCTGGTAATTGACTCAGTATGACCTGGATAGGGGTATATAGATTGAGGTGTACTCACTAGGGCTAATGGGGGCCCAGGTGGGTTATTCTGTGCTGATTGTACCTTCCGGCTTTTGGGAGCCAAGTAAGGTTTATGGTTGCTTTAGTTACTGATAGTTAGACACTAAGACGCCTCGCTTGTCAAGTATGAACGCTACCCTCCTTATTACAGTTATGTTAGCCCTAATTTCACTACTTCAGTCATTTTCAGTTCGTTCTCTTTACTTCAGTTATTGTAAGTTCTATTTCCTTACTTTCAGTTATTTAAAGTCACCACTTTACATACTAAGTACCTGTGGTACTGACGCCCTCTTCTGGGGCGCTGCAGTACTTGCCTGCAAGTGCAGATAGACGAGGAGCAGGTTCCCCGTAGTTCCAGTCAGCTGTACAAAGCTGCCAGCTCCCTTCTTCCAGAGGACTCCCTATGTTTGTTTGTCTCTAGTTAGCTGTTTATTTTCACAAGTGGTTATAGGCATTGTCGGCCGGGGATTGTATTTCCAGCCGCTATATAGCCCGTTGTTTTCTTGATTCTAGAGTTAGAGTAAGTCCTGCAGTAGAGGTGCTTAGGCTCAGTCAGCTCAGCAGTTTAGGTCCTAGTAGGGCACCAGGTGCCGGTCATGCCTCCCAAGGTGGGGCATGATATGTTTTAGGAAGACAATTTGACTGTTAAGGTTTGATCTCATAAAAACTAAAAGAATAACAAATGTACTGTACAACATTTAGGAAAACAAATTATGCCTTAAAATTAAAGGATGAATGTATGTTCACTAAAAAGGGTCTTCATGCTTCACTTGGTCTGCATTGAGTACTAAAAGCACAACCAACACACTAGAAAAGTTATAATTAATGTGAAAATGACTTTTGGTTGAAGATCTAATAGGGCAATACAATTGAAATAAGCCTTCCTAAGTTAATAATTTCCTCAAATCAGATGCTATAGTTCATTCATTATGAAAAGGGTATGTTATGATTTTTCAAATCCAAACATTTTAACAATTGTGCTAACCCATTGTTTTTTCAGGTATTTATACAATTGAGTTTCAGAAAAGAGGCTTGCCACATGCACATATATTTCTCTTCTTACATCAAACATTAAAAAATCCCTCTGTAGATCATATTGACAGAGTAATAGCAGCGGAAATACCTAATGTTGAAGATGATCCTGATGGTTATAACGCAGTCAGGAACTTTATGATGCATGGACCTTGTGTAGAACTTCATCCACACTACTCATATATGAAACAAGGCAAGTGCACAAAGCATTTCCCAGATAAATTCAATGAGAGAACAAATTTTGATTCAAATAGATTTCCTATTTATTGGAGAACGAACACTGGTATTGAAGTAATGAAAAATGGGGTCAGCTTAGACAATAGATATGTTGTCCCTTACAACAGGAACTTGATTGTCAAATTTGATGCACATATAAATGTCAAATTATGCAATTACTCCAGATCAGTGAAGTACAAGTTCAAATATGTCCATAAAGGGTCTGATAGAGCAATTGCAACTATAGAATCTACCAGTACTGCTGCAGACAATGATGAGATTAAAAAATATCTAGACTACAAATACATATCATCTACAGAAGCTTGCTGGAGGATCTACAAATTTGACATACATTACAGAGAACCAGCAGTTGAAAGATTGCCATTCCATTTACAGGGACAAAACACACTAATATTTGAGGAAGACAGACGAGCTGAAAGTGTACTTAGCAGACCCGATATAGAAAAAACAAAATTCATAGAATGGTTTGAGGCAAACAGAAAATATGATGATTTGTGAGAACTGACATATTCTGATTTTCCGACAGGGTAGGTCTGGAATGCAAGAGACAAAGAATGGACCAGGAGGTTGGTCGAATTTACTTCATACATCCATCAAGTGGCGAATGTTTTTATATGAGAGTGCTACTTAATTTTGTAAAATCTTGCACTTAATTCGAAAGAATTAGAAGAACCAATGGAGCTGATCATAAAACATATCGGGATGCAGCCTACGTGTTAGGATTACTAGATGATGATAAAGAGTGGAATGACTGCTTGGCGGAGGCTTCACTTTGGGCCACTGGAAATGAGCTAAGAAATCTATTTGTAACAATACTTATTCACTGCTAGGTGTCTATTTCAAGCTAGATTTGAAAGAAAAACTATGGGATATTATCAGAAGATATTACATCGTTGCAGAGAAAGAGATTACGATTGAAAGATTTACAATTAAATGCTAAACAAATTGAAGCATATACATTGTCTGAGATTGAAAGCATCCTACTAAAGATGGGAAAAAGTTTGAAAGAAATCGATGGGATGCCACTTCCGATGCTGCCTTAATATGCGATGTAGCGAATCGTCTGATCAATGAGGAGCAAGACTATGAAAAGGAGGAGCTTAAAAATGTGCATGCTAAATCATTAGCCTATAAAATGATTGTCAAAAGGCATCTTATGATGCAATAATAAAATCAGTTGAGAATGATGAAGGCAGATTATTTTTTATAAATGGACATGATGTTACCGACAAGACCTTCCTATGGAATACAATAATTTCAAAACTTAGATCAACATAAAATATAGTTCTCCCCGTTGCAACTTCCGGAATAACATCTTTGTTATTACCAAATGGTAGGACAACTCATTCACGCTTTCATATTCCATTGGATATCAATGCAGAGTCAACTTGTGAAATAAAACAAGGCAGCCATATAGCAGAACTTCTAAAGAAAACATCTTTGATTATTTGGGATGAAGCGCCAATGGCAAATAAGCTTTGTTTTGAAGAATTAGACAAGGCTTTGAAAGATATCCTATGATTGAGGTATAAAAATAGCATTGACAAAACGTTTGGAGGACTAACAGTCATATGTGGTGGTGATTTTCTCCAAATGCTACCAGTTATTCCAAAAGGTGGACGAGCTGATATTGTTGATGCATCACTAAACTCCTCTTACTTATGGCCGTTCTTCTTAATTTATGAATTGAAGAAAAATATGCGACTCAATTGTGGAAAAGTCAATGGTTCTGAGGCTGCTAAAATTAAAACCTTGGACAAATGGTTATTACAAGTTGTAGATGGATCCTTGTACGACGATAATAAGAAGGAGCTCATTAAAATTCCTCCATATGTATGCATCAAAGTGTCGAACGATCCTGTCAAATCAATTATTGAGGCAGTTTTTCCGTACCTATTGCAGAAGTACAATGACCCAATATATTTAAAAGATAGAGCAATACTAACACTTAAATGAAATAGTCCATCAGTTAAAAGAGACCATAATGAAAATGATACCGGGGGAAGGAAGAACATATTTTAGCTCTGACAATGTCTGCAAAGCAAGCGTAAACACTAATGATGAAGAGATTTTGCACCCAACTGAATTTCTTAACAAGTTAAAATTTACCGGCATGCCTAACCACGACATACAGTTAAAATTAGGTAGTCCTGTTATGCTTCTTAGAAATCTAAATCAGACAAAAGGCCTATGCAATGGGACAAGTGATTGTCACACATCTTGGTAATTGGTCTGTCAGTGCAAACATTATTTCTGGAAAGAACATCGAGTCAAGTGTCACAATTCCAAGGATTATTATGTCTCCGAATGACTCAAAGTAGCCTTTCAAGCTCAACAAATGCTACTTGCCTCTAGCGCCCTGTTATGCTATGACAATCAATAAAAGTCAAGGACAATTTCTTAACCAGGTTGGACTGTATCTGCGAAAATAGGTATTCACCCTGGCCAATTATATGTAGCGGTCTCATGAGTAACAAAGAGGGAAGATTTAACCATACTAAACGCAGACGATGACATAGAATACCCGACATTCATTAAAAATATTGTTTATAAAGAAGTATTCCAGAATTTTTGTCCAAGATTTATTGAAAGATATGAGGTATTTCGAAAACATTCACTACTTGCTACATGCATTACTATATCATCATACAAGTGGTTAATTCATTATAAGCATTTTGCAATATTGCGTGTATAGATAACTCAATCGACAGATAATGATTCACGATGGAGCTGAACCGTCAATGTCGATTGTTAGTATCTACAATTGAAAAGCTACTTCGTGGATGATTAGAAAAATGGGACACTTTTAAAAAAAATTCTATGTATTCATAGTTGTACTCTCCATTGGGATACTTTTAGAATGTACACTGTCTTAAGGCTTTAGATGCACTTTGAAAATTAAAATTTACTAATTTATTAGTTAAAATTATTCAACCACTTATAATTACATTATTGCATTATCTAATGACTTGAAGACTCTTCCAACAATAAAAGAACACAATTACATTACCAAATCAATCAAATACTACAAGCACACAGTACAAAATGAAAAAGAAAAGAGACAACCATTCGCCTTATTTGTTTAAAAAATACACATCAACAAACAGTAAGGCAATACTTCATCTACCAGGTACGAGCAATTCCCCATTATCATATATGACCGCACGAATATACCAGCTAAATTATGATGGAAAAAGCGCATATGCCAATTTATAGAAATGATATTTTACGGCTATAAATTATCTTGATATCTTATCTTCATAATTATAGATTTGAAACTATTAGAATATTTTCCAAAAAGATACATAACAGTGTATATGATATGGATTAAAATAATATTTAACAGCATACATTAAGATAGGTACACATAAAGGGTAACTACACGAATACAAACTTATACCTACTTGAAAATTGGGCAAGTTTTTCTACCTAATTTATAAACCATATAAATATGCCGCGTGGACTCCCAGACAATTGGGGCAACTGTATGTGATGCATGACATTTATGGATCTCTTAGTCATACACGATCCTGAAAATGATAAAGAATTTTCATAATAATTACATCGTAATAGATGTCGATATGACTAGAACTAATTGTAAAAATCACTGAAAAAACACCATTAAGCTACAATGGTTTAGAGTATGAAAAAGAAATATCGTTTTTAAAAATTAACATTTACTTATAAGGGTTCAAAATTGGTCATTTCATTTCCACTACTATACAATTATGTTCATATTCATATTTGACATCTCAACTATGATACGTCTACCTCCAACCCGATTAGGGAAGCTCCTTTTGAAATAATTTCTCATCAGAAAACAAAGAACAAAAGGCAATTCCTACATCTACTTCACCCAATGTCGGAATTACAATTTATCAGCCTGATTTCCTCCATTACTACCCAAAATTAAAACTACGCTCTGCCTTCTCTCTTCTCTCTACCATTACACTTCACCTACTGATTTTTCTTAAAAGAAAATATGTCAAACGCCCTCAAAAGAAACAGGTCACACACACCCCAAAATCACTCAAGTATGGATCTCAAAGCCATACCATTTGTTCTTTATTTATTGGTGACTACTTACTTTTTCTTTCCAATCAGCCTCCTCACTTCTGCAGTGCCATAAAATAAATTTGCCCGAGAGTACAAATATGCTTTCTTCTTTATCTTTGTTGTTAGATTATGCATCTTTACACATTTATATTCTCCACCTTAGAGCTTATGAACTATAAAAGCCTTGGGAGTGTGAAATTATTAGCCAAAGAAAAAAAATTAACAAGGTCCTCAAGTCAATAGAAATTGAAGATGAAAACATCCAACCTGTCCAGAAAATAATTTATCATCCAAAAACAATGTACAAAAGGTGACTCCTACATCAACTTCAACTGATGTCCGAATTACAATTTTGCAACCTCTTTCTCGCCACTACTACACAAAAAAAAATATGCGCTACCTTCCCTCCACCTTTATACTTCAACAACTAGATTTTCTTAAAAGAAAACCTATTGAACGCCTTTGAAATAAAGAAGGTCACATGTAATAGCTCAGGCCACCGCTTGTAGAAATTGTCCACTTTGGAGCCTTTTTCCCTCACGGTTTTAAAATTCGTCTACAAGGGAAAGGTATCCAAGCACTTATAAAGCACTCTTCGTTATCCTCCCCAATCGATGTGGGATTCGCCTACACCAATGTGGGATTCGCCTAAGGCAAGTCTTACACTCACCACCCCTGGGACTAAGCATTCTCGCTGAGGTTTGGTCAAGCACCGACTCTGATACCAATTGTAACAGGCGAGGCCACCGCTTGTAGAAATTGTCCGCTTTGGAGCCTTCTTCCCTCACTATTTTAAAACACATTTATAAGGGAAAGGTATCCAAGCACTTATAAAGTGCTCTTCGTTCTCATCCCTAACCGATGTGGGATTCGTCTAAACCAATATGGAATTCGCCTAAGGCAAGTCTTACACTCTCTAATACTAAGTTTGTCACGCCCTGAGATTATACCCTGGACGTAACACAGTACTTGAAGTCACGAGTGAGCCCAAGTCAACCCCTGGTCTATCATACACTAGTATTCTGAGTAAAACATGCACAACAAAAACTTTAAAATAATAACATAAAAGCATTTTTATGAAATTTGAGATGAATCTTAAAACATGAATTTCTGAACATCTATAGTTTGAAAGCCTTCTAACTGATGAATTACTGGGACAAGCCCCTGATCTTGGGCAGAATTATATGCTGAAGTGATACTCAAATGCTTCATTTCATCTTGTTTATCCATTTATATTTGTACATTCTCATGTGATTTGTAGTTAAAATGTGAATTTATACTAACCAACATGATAAGTGTTGTTTTGCAGGAAAAATGTAATTTTAGGAAGCTAAGATGCATGTTGGGAGAAATCAGTAATGGACTACGAAGCGAGCAGTGGAAAAGGCCAAGGAAATGCAGCAAATTAAGGGGCACCGCGATGGAGCCGTGTCACGCTGCCATCGCGGAGGCATTCTGACCTGCTGGCCAAGTTCCAGTGAAGGTTCGCGTTGGTGTCGTGGCACGTTGGCCAAGCCACGCGTTGCACGCCGTGGCACGTTGGGCGTAATTAACTGGAGGTCCGGATTCCAGTGAGGGTCCGCGTTTGTGGCGTGTCACGCAAGCAGTGCTCCGCGATGCACTCCGTGACACGTTGCTTGTTATTCCGGAAAAAATTCCCACTAGTATAAATAGCACACTTAGGTTTATTTTTAATTATTCTGACTTGGTTGAGCAAGAACGTGGGTTACAGGCAGTTGAGGGGATGAAAATCTTAGGGTTCTTCTCTATCTCTTCCTCCTTTATTTTAATTGTTTGTATGATTTACACTCATTTAACGATGTTTAATCCACAAATGAGTGGCTAAATTCACTTCTTGATGAGGTTAAGAACATTCGTAGTGGAATGTAATTATTGATCATTTTGGTTTTTCATATTTTCTTCTATGGTTGTTCTATTAATTCTTGTTCTTACTGCATTGATGTTTGTCCAATATTAATGTATATCTAAAAAATCTGGTTTGCGCTCGAAAGAGAAAGAAATTGGAAAGTTGTGAATTGATAGGATATGATCTTTTCTTGGTTTGGGAAAATTGAGAATTGATTTACCTTCAGAATAGAAATTTATCTGAAAGTCGTATTAGTCAATTAAGGAATCGGTTTTGTATGGCTAGAACATGAATTTCTTTTTATCATAGAAATGTAGGTGGAAGGTTCATGATTCTTAAGTTGAGTTAAATACGAGAGTTTTAATCCATAGGCAATAATTCTTGACTAGCAACCGAAGGAAAGATTAACCAATTTGTGTCAATAAATTGCTTCCCTGCATATTCGTTTTAGCCTCAGCATGCTCATTACTATAGTTCAGACTCAATTTGTACATTTGTTTTAGATTAGTATAAATTAGGAAACAAACTCCCAAAATCTTCTTGAAACTGTTGTCTGCATTATTAGAGTTAGAGTTTATTAATACTTGATTCGATTATTACCTTGGTCCAGTCCCTGTGGGATCGATACTTGGCTACTCTAACCATTTTACTACTTGTTCGACCACGTGCACTTGCGTGTAGGCATTTAAAAATCACCGAATAAGTTTTTGGCGCCGTTGCCAGGGACAAGAAATTGGTAAAATTGTTTTCTTAAGTGTTAGTTTACGATTTCTTATTAGTGTTGACAACTTGTTCTTAGCCTGTCTTTTGTAGATATTGAATTCTGTTGAACACTGGCAAGAGACAAAGAGCTGGTGGATTCACTCTTAGAGCCGGAAAGACAATTCCATCGTCAAAGGAGAGAAGCTCTAAAGAGAAAGTTGTAGTTGCTCAGACAAACAATCCTGGAGCAACAACAGAATCCACCAATTGTAAGGGCAGTGTTAGTGCCCGAGGAAATGGCAGCTAGGCCGGTTCGCGAAGTGGCAATCCCACATGCTAACAATGTTACATCTAGCATTCGCAAACCTGAGCCAGGAGGGATGTTCGAGCTTAAAAAGAATATGGTGCAATTGCTGCACACCAGCGGGCAATTCACAGGTCTCCCTCACGAGGATCCACAACAACATCTCCAAAACGTTTTGGAGATAAGTGACACTTACATCACCACTGGAGTGTCATCCGATTACGTTAGGCTTACATTGTTCCCATTTTCACTTTTGGGAGAAGCAAAGAGATGGCTGAAAGCTGAGCCACCTAATTCCATCACTACTTGGGATGACATTGCAAAGAAATTCTTGATACAGTTCTTTCCATCCGGTAAAACAGCAAGACTTAGAAGTCAAATTCTAAGTTTTAAACAAAGAGAGGGGGAGAATCTGTATCAAGCTTGGGAACGTTTCAAATCTATGTTGCTGGATTGTCCTCATCATCACCAATCCAATGATGTGCTGGTGCATACTTTCATAGAGGGTTTGGAACCCCACACAAAAATCTTGCTAGACTCAGCAGCTGGGGGACAAGCATTTGAAAAAACTTATGAGTAGCTATATACTTTGTTGAACCGTATTTTGCAGGGAAATCCAGAGTGGAATGCGGACTCTTCCAGAGGAGGAACAAGGAAAGAGGCAGGAGTCTTGGAAGTGGATGGTTTTACAGCTATCGCTACACAGATAGCTGCATTATAGAATCAACTCAATACCCACTTCAGTAATATGAGCATGAATCAGTCTCAACCCCAGTGAATGTAGTGTAGCAGATTTGGTGTGAAGTGTGCGGTAGTAATGAACACTCAGTTGAGTGTTGTGGTGCGAATCCTGATTCTGTGAACTTTGTTGGTAATGTACAAAGAAATAATCACCAACAGTATGGCAACAACTACAACTCTAATTGGAGGAGTCACCCGAATTTCTCTTGGGGTAGTAACAGCCATCAAGGGTAGAGTTCGATCAGGAGGCGTAGAGAAATCAAGGAGGGCAGCAGAACTATCAGTCGAAATACAGAAGCAACAATGCACCTTCTCCACCACCATCACCCAGCATCGAGGAAATTTTCAAAACGATGATAGCTAACCAAGCTCAATTGCAGGCTGACTATGTGAAATTGGCAGCCGATGTAAAGAACAATCAGTTAGCTACAAAGGCATTGGAGTACCACTTTGGGCAACTAGCTCGAGCTCAGAACACCAGGCCGAGAGGAGGACTTCCGAGTGACACTGACCCCAACCCCAAGCAAGTGAATGCAGTGACCACAAGGAGTGGTTTACAACTCAAGGAGGTGGAACCAGAAAGACCACCACAGCAGTCGGGAGCAGTGGAGAATGAGAGGGAACACAATGATGATAGGAGGAAGGAGAAGGAAGCTGAACCAGAGAGACCACCACCCCCGTTCCCTCAAAGATTAAAGAAACACAAGGAGGAAGCATGTTTCAAAAAGTTCATGGAGGTGCTTAAACAGGTACACATTAATTTACCTCTTTTTGATGTTTTGCAGGGAGTGCTGAAGTACGCAAAATATATCAAGGACATTGTGGCGAACAAAAGCAGGTTGACGGAGTATGCTACAGTGGCGCTTACAGAGGAGTGCACTTCTCGAATACAAAATAGGTTGCCCACAAAGCTCAAAGACCCTGAGAGCTTTACAATTCAACTTACAATCGGGCAGAGTATCTGAGCTCGTGGATTATGTGATTTGGGAGCGAGCATTAACTTGATGCCGACATCGGTATTCAAGAAATTGGGGCTAGGCAGTCCTAGACCAACGATAGTGATCTTGCAACTAGCGGATCATTCTTTGGCCAGACCAGATGGCATTGTGGAGGACGTGCTCGTGCAAGTGGGCTCCCTTATCTTCCCAGTAGACTTCGTTGTGCTGGATTTTGAGCCGGATGCGGAAGTCCCAATTATTTTGAGACGTCCTTTCTTGGCGACCGGGAAAGCAATGATTGATGTAGCTGCAGGGCAGCTAACCATGCGGGCACACGACAAGGTGGAGGTATGTGATGTATTTAAGGCCATGAAGCTTCCGACCATACATGAGGATCTTTCAGCAATCAGTATGCTTGATCAAGCAGAAATCCGTCAGATTGTTGAATCTCAAGACCCATTGGAAAGAGTGTTGATGAACTCCGATCATTTCGGAGATAGATATGCTTATGAGGTGGTGCAAATGTTGAATGAGCCACAAAGGCATCCCGGGAAGCAGGAATTTCAGTCTTTAATGAGGTCTCTAGAACCATTGCCGAAACCATCTATTGAGGAAGCACCAAAGCTGGAATTGAAAGAATTGCCTCCCCATTTAAAATATGTCTTTTTGAGGGAAGATGATACTTTGCCAGTCATCATCTCCGCAGAATTGACGGAGGCACAGGAAACAGAAGCATTGGGTGTCCTCAGAAGAAGGAAGAAAGCAATGGGCTGGTAAATGTCAGATATTCAGGGTATCAATCCAGCTTTTTGCACACACAGAATTTTCATGGAGACAGGAGCAAAGCCAACTGTTCAGCCTCACGGAAGGTTAAATCTGGCAATGAAGGATGTGGTTAGGAAAGAAATAATTAAGTGGCTTGATGCAGGTGTGGTCTATCCTATCTCGGATAGCGAATGGGTCAGCCCCGTTCAGTGCGTTCCAAAGAAAGGAGGGATGACCGTGGTCACCAATGAAAAAAATGAGTTGATCCCTACACGAACCGTCACAGGCTGGCGGATTCGCATGGACTATAGAAAGCTTAATGAAGCCACAAGGAAAGATCACTATCCTATCCCGTTCATTGATCAGATATTGGATAGGTTGGCTGGATAAGAATATTATTGTTTCCTTGATGGGTACTATGGCCTTAACCAAATAGCCATAGCACCGGAGGATCAGGAGAAGACTACTTTCACATGTCCTTATGGGACATATTCTTTTAGGCGGATGCCATTTGGGTTATGCAATGCACCCGCCCCATTCTAGAGATGCATGATAGCTATCTTCCACGACATGGTGGAGGATTTTGTTGAGGTATTTATGGATGATTTTTCTGTTTTCGGTAATTCGTTTGCTACTCGTTTGCAGAATCTTGACAGGATGCTAGCTCGCTGCGAAGAATCCAACCTTGTACTCAACTGGGAGAAATGCCATTTCTTGGTCAAGAAGGGTATCTTCCTTGGCCATAAAATGTCTTGCAAGGGGTTGGAGGTCGATCGTGCTAAGATCGAAGTTATTGAGAAGCTACCACCAGCTGTGTCGGTGAAGGGTGTTCGCAGTTTTCTTGGGCATGTAGGGTTCTACAGACGGTTCATTAAAAACTTCTCCAAAATTTCTAGACCATTATGCAGATTGCTAGAAAAAGAGATGAAGTTCGAGTTGGATGATGAGTGTGTCAAAGCATTCGAGGAGTTGAAGAAAAATTGATAGAAGCACCTATCCTTATTTCTCCGGATTGGGAACAACCATTTGAACTGATGTGTGATGCAAGTGATGTAGCTGTGGGAGTTGTATTGGGGCAGTGGAGAAATAGAATCTTTCATTCTATTCATTATGCAAGAAAAACACTAAACACTGCCCAAAGTAATTATACAGTCACAGAGAAGGAGATGCTAGCATTGGTGTTTGCATTTGATAAATTCAGGTCCTATTTGGTGGGTTCGAGAGTAGTGGTGTATACCGATCATGCAGCGATTCGGTATCTGTTTAACAAGAAGGATGCAAAGCCCAGGCTGATCAGATGGATCCTGTTGTTGCAAGAGTTCGACCTAGAAATTAAGGACAGAAAGGGGAGGGAGAATCAGGTGGCAGATCACCTATCGCGATTGGAAAGCCGGTCGCATGTGAAGGAAGGTGATAACATCAAAGAGGAGTTCTCGGATGAGCAGCTCTTGGCAATAGGGGAAGTTGAGGTTCCCTGTTATGCAGACATAGTGAACTTGCTAGTGAGTGGAGTCTATCCACCGGAGGCTATGACTCAGTAAAGAAAGAAATTGAGGCATGATTGCCGGTATTTTATTTGGGATGAGCCATACTTGTTTAAACAGGGACCGGATCAGGTTATGAGAAGATGCATCCCGGAGAGCTAGATTGTAGAGGTTTTGAGGAGTTGTCACTCTTCATTGTATGGAGGGCACCACGGAGGCGAGCGGACAGCGCACAAGGTTCTACAGTCAGGTTTCTTTTGGCCTGCACAATTCAGAGACTCTATGGCATACGACAAAATGTGCGACAGATGTCAGCGGACAGGCACAATTGGTAGGAGGCAAGAGATGCCGCTGCAGAATGTACTGGAAGTGGAGACCTTTGATGTATGGGGCATAGATTTCATGGGCCCGTTCCCACCGTCATTTGGTAATTGTTACATCTTGGTGGCCGTTGATTATGTATTAAAGTGGGTTGAAGCAATAGCTTGCCCCAAGAATGACAACAAGGTGGTAACAAAATTTGTGAAAAAACACATTCTCACCAGGTTCGAGACACCTCGAGCCATTATTAGTGATGGAGGGGCTCATTTTGTCAATTCAAGTTTCAAGAAGCTACTAGCTATGTATGGGGTGCGCCACAAGGTGGCAACACAATATCATCCCCAAACTAGTGGGCAAATGGAGGTGTCGAATAGAGAGGTGAAGTAGATTCTCCAGATAACAGTGAATGCACAAAGTAGTGATTGGTCAAGCAAACTCGATGATGCATTGTGGGCTTACAGAACTGCTCACAAGACACTGATTGGAACTTCTCCATACCGATTGGTCTATGGTAAAGCGTTTCATCCGCCAGTGTAGCTAGAGCACCGAGCTTTCTAGGCCATGAGGAAATTGAATATGGACTTAGAGCTAGCAGGAAAGAAGAGGCTGATGAAACTCAGCGACTTGAGGAGTTTCGTTGGCATGCTTATGAGAGTGCCAAGTACTACAAAGAAAAAACAAAGAGGTGGCACGACAAGCATGTGGTGCACCATATTTTCGAGCCAGGGCAGAAAGTGTTTCTCTTCAATTCAAGATTGAAGCTGTTTCCAGGGAAGCTGCGGTCCAAATGGTCAGGGCCGTTTGAGGTAGTGAGAATGACCCATCACAGGGTTTTAGAGTTGTGGCAAGAAGATCGAAGTGCCACGTTCTTAGTCAATAGTCAGCGATGTAAGCATTACTGCGGTGAGGACGGTAGTCGAGAGAAGACGTCCGTCACCCTAAAGGATGACTAAGCTTCAATGACGTCGAGCCGTGACGGTAAACCAGGCGCTGCACGGGAGGCAACCCATGAAATTATTGTAATAATTGAGTAGAATTAGTAGAAAAGAAAGAAAAGAAAAAAAAAGGAAAAAGAGAAAAAAATATAAAAATAATAATAATAATAATAATAATAATAACAAAAAATTGTGTTTTATGTTGAAACCTTTGAATTATAACCAATTTCTTGTTGTGAGATGAATTTCAGGTTGAACGGAGGGCAAAAATGCAAAGGATCACAAAGGAAAAATCGAGGTGAGAAAAATAATAAAAAGTGGCAAAACAGTGAGCCTGCGCGATGGCTTCGTGTCACGGAGGAGGGCCTCCGCGTTGACCTCTGTGACACGTTGAGGTGTAATCCTGGAATTTTTAAAATTCCAGAACACCTCTGCGTTGGCTCCGTGTCATGGAGGGGGTGCTCCGCGTTACCCTCCGTGACACATTGAGGTGTTAACCGCGACGGGTCACACCGGGTCGCCGGGTGACCCGCGCGAAAATCCCTTTTTTTTAACCCTGATTTCCCTCATTTTTCCCTCATTTCTCACCCTCTCCGCGACAAACACCTAAAAATCCCTCCTTCCCCAACGTGACACGGACCTAGGCACAAGTTTTCTTCAACTTTTCTTCGATTTCATAGAATTAAAGGTATGTTCTTTAATTTCATCTCAATTCTTGACTAATTTCTTAGATTTGGAGCATGTGAGGTGAGTAAACCTTGTCCTAATTGTAAATTGAGCTTGAATTCATTTAAGTTATTGTTGATTGATGTTCGTAGTATCATTTTGATTGTATGAACTCAATAAACACATTCTTGATCAAATTTTGTTGAAATATGTAGCTAGGGTTAGAATTTGCTTGCGAAGAAACTAAATGTGATTGAAAAGGTGAAAATTATGGGTTGGGCATGTTGGGTAAGGTGAATTGTGTTGTTCTTTATGTGAATATGCTAAATAAACGATGGATTTTCGGGAGAATGAAATTGTTGAATTGCATAGAAATTGGTGAATTGCATAGGTTGTGTTGAGAGAAGTTTTTGCTAAGTGCTATGTGATGAAATGGTATCGATGGTGATATTTTGATTAGCTATACGAAGTCTGAGTAGTACGTAGAATTTATTCCATCGAATTCTCTGAATGCACGAGGCATGTTGTTTTTTTTTTTTGTAAATTGAAAAGTGAGAATTGTCTTGCCATAATGTCGTAATTGTGGCTAAGGACTAAGTGTGGGGTGGCCTAGCTTAACCTAACATTAGTCGAAGCTAATTTTGATTTGATTAACATTGGGACTATCTGTTTGATTTGACAGGAACAATGGAAAGCAGGCAAGACAAAGGAAAGGGCGCATCTACATCGGGCGCCAGAAGGAAAAGAATTAGACTGGGAACAACAGTTCCAGCAGCACCAGTGGTTCCACGCGGCCAACGCCGTCAATACAGAACCTGATGGGTGATTGACGAATGGAAGAAATGGTACACAAAGCACAAGGAGAACAAATACTTCCCCGAGGAGCATATTCCAAGGGAGCCGTTGGCACAGGAATTCCCCAGAATCGTACATAGGATTGATGTTGTCGGGCTGAACTTCATCATTTAAGAGCCCAAGGAGTGCAATCTCCACCTGATTCGGGAGTTCTATGCCAACTGGAACCCGACACTCCGCAGTCACACCATCAAGGTAAGGGGGCAGGTAGTCACCTTTGAGCCCCATCACCTTAATGCCATTTTGGGGGCGCAGGACACAGACGCCCATGTACTCCGGCAGCTGAACATCACTCCACCATATGCGGATATCGGATGCACTCTGTCTGGAGCCCGTTCTATAGCACGGTGGAGTAGGCATAAGGAGAGGGGCTACCATCAGACGCTGCCCTACTCTCAAATGAATAGGGAAGCCAGAATTTGGCTTAAGATCGTGTGTTCCTTCCTGATCCCGGGGGTGCACATGAGAGATGTCACCCGGGATCGTGTGTGCTTGGTCTACGCCCTGATGAAAGGGCTGGAGATTAATGTTGGGGAGGTGATTATCTCCGCCATGAAGAGAGCCCGTTTGCATCAAGGGCACAGGTACGAGTTTGGTGGCTTGCTGACCACATTCCTGAGGGGCCTGGATATTGAGGAAGAGGCCCTAGACTACATCGCGTAAATGGATAGGCGTGCCTTGGACGTCACCAAAACTAAGGCACCCGACACCACTCACGGGCCAGTTCTCACATTAGCCGAGCGATATGCTCGGGATGATCAGTATATGGCCCGCATGTTCAGTATGCAGATGCTGCAGTTGCGCATATGCGGGAGGCCATCAACAGAAGATGAGCTGTGGTAGCTCGAGCTAGATTACCCCTTTGGCGAAAATGCCAGGGCTTTATGCCGAGTGGGGCCAGCTTTCGTGGAGCCCATTGATGATAATGTCCCCACAGATGAGGAGACACGCCGCAATGACTCAGATGTTGAGTCAGATGAGGATAGCGGGGGCGATTCAGATATGGGGTCCGAGGCAACCACACCTGACGAAGAAGTTGAATACTGAAGAAGTTGAATACTTTGACTGATCAGGGAGTTTCACCACCTACTCTTGTGCTATGCTGAATTTTGTGAACACTGGGGACAGTGTTCAATTTATGTGTGGGGTGGGAGTAGTTAGGTGCTGGTTGTTTTGTTGTTGTTTATGTTTATGTTTTCTTGTTGTGCCTGTGAAAAATTGTGACCCTGTGATTTTGGTGTTTATGTTTTGTATTGTAACCGGTGTTGTAATTAATGTGAATTTGTTGTGTGTTGTATGGAGTTATTGTTAGCTGGGTGTGTAAATATTTTTGTTTTATCGAAATTATCGATATTTTTAAAATTTTTCATTGAAATATTTTTATGATTGGGTTTCTCGGCGTTTGTTTTTGATGCTTTTACCGAGAATAGTCCCATTGAACCGAAGTCGTAAATAGTGATCGTTCCCTATGATGGATGGATGACAACCGTCTTAAGGGAAATGTAGTCGATAGGAGTAGTTTTTTCCTTATTTTAATTTTTTCTTTTGTTTTTTTGTATCCCAAACGTGTTGTTACTTCATGGTTCGGAATTCTTGTTGCCTGTTATACATGATATTTATAATGCAAAGGTAATTCGTACGAAAGCATGCAACTTTGTAAACATGTTGAGATACCTAGACCATAGAGTTCGATTCGGTGTGATTGAGGCTTAATGTCTGAATTCTTGTAATTAGCTGATTGAAGAGTCTATGAATATGTCTTGAGTTGAGCATGTGCAATGAGTGTGTGGTGAGGTTTCGATTCTTCCATGCTATTGTGAAGTGTCTAGAACTTGCCTGGTGTGTGTACGAAACGAAATGAAGGATGTGTATTGTAGGAAAGGATGTAGGCATTTCTTTGATTTAACCGAAAGTTTTTTTTACATTATCGTACCTACCTTAAATGTACATCCTAGTTAGCCCATTGAGCCTTTAGCCTATTTTTTTCTTTTGTCGAAAAGGTACAAATCGAGCTTAACCCCTTCTTTTCATTATCCGTGAATTTGACCCAAAACTCTTAAGTGCTCAAGAAAAAATAATTTTCCCACAGTGTCAAGGAGTGAAAAGTGTGAAGAAGAAAGGAAAAGTGGAAGTGGTGAAAGTAAAGAAAAGGCCAAAGGTGCACTGGCCGAATTTAATAAAATGAAGATGTATAACTAATCTTTGTTATTAAGTCGAGTGTGCTTAAAGAAATGGGAACAAAAATAAAGAAAGACTTCAAGAAGGGGAGGATGAAGGAAGAAACAATTCCCATAATGTGGTGGGATGTATTGAAAAGCGCTTAAGGAGGCTAGTTTTTATTATTGGTTAGCCCAGTATTTACTAGTTCCTTAGCTTACATTACAACCCGTTAAGTCCTACGTGATCTTACATCACTCGTCCTTATATTAGTGGAGTAATACACTGAGGCAAGCTTATGGGTCATGACATGATGCATGTGAATTCTTTGGGAGAGAGAGCAAATCGTGTTCATATGCCCCTACATATAATGTGTTTGAGATCATATGATTGAAAAGGGGGAAATTCTCTTGTGTTGTGAGGGCACATGCTTGATGAGAGACTGAATTTCGTGTCGGATGTCTTGATCAGCTGATTTGCATGAGTTTGCCGAGATCGAGAGTCGACTCTTGAGTCTAGGAGGTCTTAATGTGTTGAATGGCATTGTATTGATGAGACTATGCATGTTTTCTTGATGATTTGCTATGTAAATAATCGGTATAACCGTAGCTTGAATTGTCGAGCCAAAGTAGCTATGATTGGGTGTCAATTGCATGAGATGTGAGATTTGTTTCGAGGACGAACAAGGTTTTAAGTGTGGGGTAAGTGATCTTGGGCAGAATTATATGCCCAAGTGATACTCAAATGCTTCATTTCGTCTTGTTTACCCATCTATATTTGTACATTCTCATGTGATTTGCAGTTAAAATGTGAATTTATACTAACCAACATGATTAGTGTTGTTTTGCAAGAAAAATGTAATTTTAGGAAGCTAAGATGCATGTTGGGAGAAATCAGGAATGAACTAGGAAGCGAGCAGTGGAAAAGGCCAAGGAAATGCAGCAAATTAAGGGGCTCCGCGATGGAGCCATGTCACGCTGCCATCGCGGAGGCATTCTGGCCCGCATGATTAAAATAGGCCAAGTTCCAGTGAAGGTTCGCGTTGGTGCCGTGGCACGTTGGCCAAGCCACGCGTTGCACGTCGTGGCACGTTGGGCGTAATTAACTGGAGGAACGGATTCCAGTGAGGGTCCGTGTTTGTGGCATGTCACGCAGGCAGTGCTCCGCGATGCACTCTGTGACACGTTGCTTGTTATTCCGAGAAAAATTTCCACTAGTATAAATAGCACACTTAGGTTTATTTTTAATTATTCTGACTTGGTTGAGCAAGAACGTGGGTTACAGGCAGTTGAGGGGATGAAAATATTAGGGTTCTTCTCTTTCTCTTCCTCCTTTATTTCAATTGTTTGTATGATTTACACTCATTTAACGATGTTTAATCCACAAATGAGTGGCTAAATTCACTTCTTGCTGAGGTTAAGAACATTTGTAGTGGAATGTAATTATTGATCATTTTGGTTTTTCATCTTTTCTTCTATGGTTGTTCTATTAATTCTTGTTCTTACTGCATTTATGTTTGGCCAATATTAATGTATATCTAAAAAATCCGATTTGCGCTCGAAAGAGAAAGAATTGGAAAGTTGTGAATTCATAGGATATGATCTCTTCTTGGTTTGGGAAAATTGAGAATTGATTTACCTTCAGAATAGGAATATATCTGAAAGTCGTATTAGTCAATTAAGGAATCGGTTTTGTATGGCTAGAACATGAATTTCTTTTTATCACAGAAATGTAGGTGGAAGGTTCATGATTCTTAAGTTGGGTTAAATACGAGAGTTTTAATCCATAGGAAATAATTCTTGACTAGCAACCGAAGGAAAGATTAATCAATTTGTGTCAATAAATTGCTTCCCTGCATGTTTGTTTTAGCCTCAGCATGCTCATTACTATAGTTCAGACTCAATTTGTACATTTGTTTTAGATTAGTATAAATTAGGAAAAAAACTCCCAAAATCTTCTTGAAACTGTTTTCTGCATTATTAGAGTTAGAGTTTATTAACACTTGATTCAATTATTACCTTGGTCCATTCCCTGTGGGATTGATACTTGGCTACTCTAGCCATTTTACTACTTGTTCGACCACGTGCACTTGCGTGTAGGCATTTAAAAATCACCGAACAGCCCCCAGCTAACTCTAAGTCTAAATAAAATCTGTAATCTAACTGTAAGAAAATAAAATAAGGCCCTTGGATGATGAGGAAACTCAACTTCAACTGCAGCTAAGGAGGATCTGAATCATGGCGGCTAACGCTGCTGAGTCTAGGAACATGCAGCTGTATCATGAAATGATACAACATAAAAGTATGCATCATTACTTTGAATGTACTGAGTAAGTGGGAGAAAGAATAACTAAAATACAAAGTCTGAATTGAAATTACATGCAATAACCAACCAGTAAACTGAACTAAACTACTGACGTAAACTGAAGTGGTCAAGATGACTCAAAGACATGCCCTAAGTCTGAAACACTGAGTCTGAGAGACCACATTGAACTGATCTGAATTGAACTGAACTATCAAAACTGAGACTGAACTGAGCTGACTAGTGGGAGAGTCTCTAACCGACATATAACCATGTGAGCTAGACGTGGAGTCCAATGTATACACCCCACCGATAGGACCCAATATACCTTGCTAGGGTATAAAGGCATGAACTGGGTGATCACAAAAGTCTGGGGCCAATCAGGCCAAGTAATACTGTAACCTATGCTGGAAACGTAGTTCTGGGAACCTTGGTACGCTGGAACCCCGACCCGCTCAGTGCTAAGTCGTACTCCCACCGGAAAACCTAAAATAAACTACTAGGCTGATAGCTCAAAACTGGGGTCCAAAACTAGTCAGGGACATATAACTGAAAGTAACCTGAGAATCTTATCGGACCAGATTCTGAAACAAGGTTCTAGACTAGTCAGAGCTGCTTATCTGGAAGCGTCGTAACCATCTAAGAACAAACTGTAAACTGAGATGGGGTCATAGGGATGGTCAGGGCTATATATATATATATATATATATATATATATATATATATATATATATATAAAATGTCATGACTGCCTAATGGACCAATAAACTAGGTTCTGTGTTTTATTCTGAGAATTGGGAGGCACCACTGACACCTCGGGAAATGACTGAAGTCAAATTTATCGGTTGACAATTTATGTATAGTTTTGAAGAAGTTCTACATTCTAACTGAACTAAACTACTAAGAATCTAATAGAGAACTCAACTCATTCCAACTGCACGAGAATTTCATAATATAGCGAAATTTCAAGAATTCAAGAAATCTCATCCGTCAAGGCTAACATCATTCTTATTAATGGAATATTTGCTCAACACATATATATAATAAGAATTACTAAGAAATTCAGCCTAAAACATACTTCACAAATTAGATTGACTTTAATACACAAATAGCCTTTACTCGAAAATTTAGGGCTTAAATTCACTTTGGCAAGAACATCAACAATTTACTTAGGAACTAATGAAGATCATATGAATAATAAACATGGATATTATCCCAGGTGAAATTAACGAAAACTAACAAGAAAATTTCTTCGAATTCGATAGCTCAGGGCTAAAACTGAATGACAAACTATGGGAGGGTTTTGGGGGACACAAGGGAAGGAAAATCACCTTGTTGAATTCCCACATACCTGGCTAAGAATTCCCCGAAGAAGAAGACCTGAACTGTTGCAATGAAGGAAAACCCTAAGACTACTTTAGAGTTTCTTGAGAGAACTTTTGATAAGTTTAATGAGAGTAAACGTGACAATGAGGGGAGGAACCGTCCAAACCCTCTAATAAGTTTGAATTTACGTCCAAAATGGTGTAGTTTAAAGCTTAGTAGAATAGAAAATTACTAAATAGCCCTTAGAAAATTGCTGCGAAAAACTACATGGTGACCCTAACGGTGACCTAACAAGTCGTGGTAACTGGCCACGACTCGTGGTCACCGCTATTGAGTACACTGCCTGGATCCTCAGTAGGTCACTAAGAGGGATCCAATGAGTTGTGGTGACTAACCACGACTCGTGGTCACTAGTCATGAACTTCACTGCCTCACTTCTGAAGTTCTATACTAGGCTTGACCACGAGTCACACGACGAGTCATTTCCATTGAGAATGGCTCGTGGTGACACTCGTTAGGTGCACTGCGTAACAACTAACAAGGGCTGATAACGAGGAAAATAACGAGTCATTATAGGTGACCACGACTCGTGGTCACTATCCGTCAAGTACACTGCCTCTCACTTCATATTTCTAATTCCTCCTTCCAAGACTCTACCTAACGAGTCGTTAGGTCTCACAACGACTCATTAGGTGAGTCATCCTGAGACATTTTCTACAGATTTTTGGATTTTTTATTTAAGTCTCGAATATAGTCTTTTGAGTTTTCGGGGCATTACAATATCTCCCCCTTGGAAACATTCATACTCGAATGTTAGAAAACACACAGGAGAGTAGAGAATAACAATCAAAATTCTAGATACTATTCATTTAACTCCAAAACTGACAGAATGACTAACTCTGTTTCAAGATACATAACTGAACTGAATTATTTCTCCATACATGCATCTAAAGCCTTAAAAGAATCTTATATACATGAATTGAATCCCACAACTAAATTAGTTTCTAAGGCAAAACTAACATTTTAAGCTATAACAGAGTTGGTAGAGAACAAGTGCGGGTATTTGGCCATCATATCTGCTTCGGCCTCCCACGTAGCTCCCTCAACCTGCTGATTTCTCCATAAGACTTTGACCGAAGCTATTTCCTTATTCCTCAGCTTACGAACCTGACGGTCAAGGATCTGGACTAGTACTTCCTCATATGAGAGGCTATCTTTTATTCCTACACTGTCCAATGGCACAACTGAGGTTGGATCTTCAATGCACTTCTTCAAAAGTGACACATGGAAAACTGGGTGTACAACTACTAGTTCTGACGGTAATTCTAGCTCATAGGCTACATTGCCGATACGCTTCAAAATTCTTAAGGTCCCACGTACCTCAGACTGAGCTTTCTCTTCTTGCCAAACCTCATCACCCCTTTCATAGGCGAGATTTTCAGGTAAACCCAATCATCAACTGCAAACTCTAACTCTCTTCTCCGCACATCGGCATAAGATTTATGGCGGTTCTGAGCAGTTTTCGACCTTTCTCGGATAAGATGAACTTTCTACATTGCCTCATGAACTGAATCTGGCCCTATCAAGTGTGAGGTGAACTGAATTCCTCTGTCTGAAATGATAGATAAAGGCACGCCATGGAATCTGACTAACTCTCGAATGTAAATTCTAGCATAGTTTTCAGCTGAGTCTGTGGTTTCGACTGGGATGAAGTGAGCTTACTTAGTCATCCCGTCTACTACTACCCAGATCGAGTCATCCTGCCGACGAGTTCGGGGTAGACCTGTAATGTAGTCCATATTTACTTCTTCCCACTTATATATGGGTATACTAATATCTTGAGTCATGTTTCCTGGTCTTTGATGCTCCACCTTGAATTGCTGGTAGTTCGGGTACTTGGCTACGAATTCAGCAATGTCTCTCTTCATGTCGTTCCACCAGTAAATATTCACCAGATCGCGGTACATTTTATAGCACCAGGGTGAATGGAGTATCTCGAGTTGTGTGCCTCAGCCAGTATTTGCTGTCTCAACTTACAAAAATCCGATACACACAACCTGCCCTAGTAACGGAGCACCCCATCTCCTGCTTGGGAGAAAGCTTCTATTTCTTTTCAGAGGACTACTCCCTTAAGCCTAAGTAAGATGGGATCCTCATCCTATCTGCACTTGACTTCAACCACCAAGGATGAATCTGACCTGCTTTGCATTACCACACAACCTTCGGCTGAATCCACCAACTACACCCCTAATCGGGCTAGTCTGTGAACACCTTTCTCTAACTCCCTCTTGCCTTCCTCAATGTGAGCTACACTCCCCATAGACCATCTGCTTAGGGCGTCAGCCACCATATTGGCTTTACCCGGGTGATATAGCACACTCATGTCATAGTCCTTTAGCAGCTCCAACCACCGTCTCTGACGAAGGTTTAGGTCCTTCTGCCTGAACACATACTGAAGGCTCTTGTGATTTGTGAACACATCCACATGAGCCCTATAAAGATAATGTCTCCATATTTTTAGCACGAATACCACTGCTGCTAACTTCAAGTCATGAGTTGGATAATTCTTCTCATGAATTTTGAGCTGTCAGGAGGCATAGACTATCAGTTTGCCCTGTTGCATTAGAACGCAACCGAGTCTAACTCTGGAAGTGTCACAACAAACAAGCAACTCATCTGATCCTTCTGGCAAGGTTAAAATTGGAGAGGTAGCGACTCGAGTCTTTAAATCCTGAAAACTCTTGTCACAGTTATTCGACCACAGAAATTTCACTTTCTTTTGAGTTAGCCTAGTCAGAGGAGATGCTATAGAGGAGAAACCTTCCACAAACTGTCGGTAATAACCAGCTAAGCCTAGGAAACTCCTGATTTCAGTAGGAGAGGTAGGTCTGGGACAATCTTTCACTACTGTTATCTTGTGAGGATCTACTTGTATTCCTTCACCTGAGGCCACATGACCTAAGAAATTAACGAACTTTAACCAGAACTCGCACTTGCTGAACTTGGCAAACAACTGGTGGTCCCTGAGTGTCTACAATGCTAACCTTAGGTGATTAGCATGCTCTTCGTCATTTTGGAGTATACTAGAATGTTGTCAATAAATACAATGATGAACATATCCAGATATTGCTTGAAGACTCTATTCATTAAATCCATGAAGGTTGCTGGGGCGTTCGTTAATCCGAAGGGCATAACCACAAACTCGTAGAGACCATACCGAGTTCTGAATGTTGTTTTCGGTATGTCACACACCCTGACCCATAGATAATGGTACCCTAACCTGAGATCGATCTTGGAGAAACAACTGGCTTCCTGAAGTTGGTCAAACAGGTCGTCAATTCTGGATAGGGGATACTTGTTCTTGACTGAGACTTTGTTCAGCTGACGATAATCTATGCACATTTTGAGGGTACCATCTTTCTTACACACGAATAGCATTGGAGCATCCTAGGGAGAGATGCTGGGTTTGATAAAACTCTTGTCAAGAAGATCTTTTAACTACTCCTTCAACTCTTTAAGATCAGTTGGAGCCATTTTGTAAGGAGGGATGGAGATAGGCTGAGTATCTGGGAGGAGGTCTGTTCCGAAGTCTATTTCCCGCTCAGGAGGAACTCCAGGAAGATCTTTAGGAAATACATCTGGGAACTCACTAACTACTAGAACCAACTGGATGGTTGGGGTCTCAGAGTTGGGATCCTTAACTCGAACCAGATGATATATACATCCCTTGGAGATGAGCTTCTAGGACTTAAGGTAGGAAATAAACCTACCCTTAGGCGGTGAACTGCTGCCCATCCATTCTATCACTGGCTCTTTGGGAAACTAAAACTTGACAACTCTAGTTCTGCAATCGATTGAGGCATAGCAGGAGTGTAACCAATCCATGCAGAGAATAAGGTCAAAGTCGACCATGTCTAACTCTACAAGATCAGTTGGAATAACTTTATTCAGGACTGAGATTGGGTAGTTTCTATACATGTGGCTGGCTCTAACTGACTCACCAGCTAGGGTGGAGACTGGGAATGGTTCTGAGAGGACATCTGGACTGATGTTGAACTAGACTACTATGTAGGGAGTCACGAATGAAAGAGTGGCTCCTGGGTGTAGGAGGGCATACACGTCTATATGGAAGAGATGTAACATACTAGTAACTACGTCAAGTGAGTTTTCCTGATCCTGATGAGAAGATAGAGCATAGAAATGATTCTGGCGCTAACCGCCACTAGTACCTGATATGTTTGCCTACTAAGTTGGTCGGCTTATTGGGGCTGATGATATGGTCGATTGTGGTCTCCTCACCTTGCTGACGGGCACTCCCTAAGCCTGTGTCGGAGCTGTCGACACCTAAAAAAACCCTCTTTTCCATGAAGGCACTCTCCCGAGTGATTCTTGCGCACTTGGGGCAAGTTGGATACCTGATCCCGGCACTGAAACTCTGAGACGGAGAGCCAGATGCTCCACCCCTCCGATCCTGACGGGACCGAAAGGTAGGGGCACTGGCTGAACTGGGTGTTGGGGCCCTCTACTGCTGCTGCTGTGGGCATCTACCACCGCCATACCTCTGATGGTCGAAATATGATTGGCCAGTTCTTTCTCTTTTGTTCTTTTGCTCTATATCCTTTAGCTTTTCGGCCTCAATCTGCTGGGCATTGATAGTTGGACAAGAGAGATCCATGTCTCTAATCAGCATTGTTGTTCTGCACTCCTAAAGAACCAGGTTCGACACTCCGTTCATGAATTTCAACATGCGAGCCCTTGGCTCGGCTACCATCTTTGGAGCATACTTTGATATCCTGGTAAACTCCAGAGCTTACTCCTCCATTGTTCTATTTCCTTGCCTCAAGTTCATATACTCTGCTATCTTGGCCTCCCTGAGATCTCAAGGGAAAAATCTGTCCAGAAAGGCTGTGTTGAACTCCTCCCACTCCACCGGTCCTGCTCCCGCTGGTCTCCCCTTCTTCCACTGCTCATACTAGGCCTGGGCTACCCCTTTAAGCTGGTAGGCAGCCAAGTCAGCACTCTCGGAGGAGCCGACACCCTTAATATGGGTAATCTTCCTAATTTCATCCACGAACTCTTGTAGGTCCTCCCCTACTTTGGATCCCTAAAATAATGGAGGGTTCATTAGGGTGAAATCCCGCACCCTCGCAACTGCTGCAGACCCGTTGGTGTTCATCGACACCACCTGCTGGCTCACCTAGTTGGTGACTATTTGGGCCAGCAATTGGATGGCCACCCTAAATTCAGCAGTAGATATGGAATCATCTTGAGGAGCTGTCGGGGCTGGTGACACCCTAGATTTAACACGGTACTTGAAGTCACAAGTGACCCCAAGTCAACCCCTGGTCTATCATACACAGGTATTCTGAGTAAAACATTCATAACGAAAATTTTGAAATAATAACATAAAAGCATTTTCATGAAATTTAAGATGAATCTTAAAACATGAAATTCTGAACATCTATAGTCTGAAAGCCTTCTAACTGATGAGTTACTGGGACAAACCCCCATATAACTCTAAGTCTAAATAAAAACTATAATCTAACTGTATGAAACTAAAATAAGGATCTCGAATGATAAGGTCTCACACTTCAACTGCGGCTGAGGAGGATCTGAATCGTGGCGCTAACGCTGCTGAGTCTGGGAACCTGCAGCTGTATCACAAAATGATACAACATAAAATTATGCGTCAGTACTTTGAATGTACTGAGTAAGTGGGGGGAAACATAACTGAAATACAAAGTTTGAACTGAAATGACATGCAATGACCAACCAGTAAACTGAACTAAACTACTAATGTAAACTGAAATTGTCATGAGCGGGACGTACACCCAGAATGTAGACACGGGACAAGGAACCCCGAGAGACCCCATGTTGACCCATGGCATAAGCATGCATCTAATCTTAATCAAATAAGAGGAATAGTTAGCATATCATCATAGCAAAAACGTAATCATAGTGTAAAACCTGGAAGTACTAGACATATACATAAGCTGAGTTCTACATCCTGTCTAAAAGCCTCTACTACATAAGATGGGTTGATGAGACAATATACCCAACTAAACCGACCCATATTGAAACATAAATAACATGAAAGTCTGTCAAACGGACCTCGGAACACGAGGACTCACCAATAAGATGAGAGCCAGAGCTGAGATAAACTAAGGATGAGGTTGAGCCTGAGATCCGGACCCTATATCATAAAATGATACAGCATAGAAACTATGCGGTTAGAACGTGGAATGTACCAAGTATGCAAGGTAAGTAAAATGTACATTTAAAAGGAAATAAAACTCATAAATAGTCATAGCAGAAGGACATCATGCTTATATCATAAATTTCGTAAGAAAACATAAGGCTCAAGACTTTCAAATCATTCATAAATCATTCATTCTCATAATCATAAGCAAACTTTATCTAAACATAACTTAAGCCAATAACAAAAATATAACAATGCATAAAACATGCGGAACAATGGGAGGACTCGTCTTAACCGAAACCATCATGGTAGAGCCTTTCATGATGCCCCAACTATCTCACTCAAGTGGGCAGAGCCGACCTTGGCTTGCCAGTCAAGGGTCGCGCATTAGGCATGATATCACATTTGAGGGGATAGATATCAATAAAATATATAACACTAAAACCTACAATGGCACATGGTTATGAGATACCGGCATAGTCCTTTGAACGTTGGGCTGCTCAGTGCTAGACACAACTCCCAAAAACATGCATATAGGCTCATACGTAAATCAATACCATCATGCATTAAAATTTCGTTGGCTAAAATATAGCATTTATCATCATTGATCCCCTTTAAACATGCTTACCCAAGAATCAAAGGCCCTTTTCATCGTCCAACATCATAAATCGATAAATCATGTAATTTGTTCTTAAATCGTAAATCATTCTTCAACATGTGGACATTGCCCAATACTTTGACATAATTCTTTCAAAAATATGCTCATAAACATTGGTAACTTGAAATCATGATTTTCCATCATCAATAAACTCCAAATATTGAATATTCATCATAAATCATAACTTTTATGAACTCTCATCAATGGGCATTTTAGATTTAAAAATCTTGAAACATGATTTTAAAGAAAATGATATAAAACCTGCCCATCATTCATAATTCAACAATTAAAACTCATTTAAATCAAACCCATAAAGAGAAATCACATTTTCATGCATTTGGGTAAAACCCCATGTAATTGAATAGGATGATTCATGATTAAATTCGAAATTTGGGCATGGGTGTGGAATGATTCCTCATTCTAAACCGTACATACCTGAGGTAGACTGATTTACTCTACCTTGAATGCCCAAAAAGAAATTGATGGAAACCTTGGAGAAGAAGACCTTGAATCTCCCTAAAACCTCTCTAAAGCTCTTGCATGGGAATGGGTATGCATTAGGGACTTAACCCATCTTCTCATACTCAGAAAATATAAAAAACGTCGTAGTTTAGGGCCTCAAAGCATGGAAAAGTCAAAAATACCCTTAATAAAACTTCCCTTAAAAATTGGTCTGGACGGACCAACGACCGATCCCACGGGTCGTTGCATGATACCATCACTCATGGCACAGAGTCGTTGAGTCTACTGCTTCACTTCATGCTTCAGGTTCTTCCCATGACTCGATGGGACGAGTCGTTGTATCAATCGACGGGTCGTTGGATCGACTGTTGTCAACTCCTTGAAAATTCTAAACTTCCCTTACCACGAGCCTCACCATGACTCGTGGTGTCTTCCAACGATTCGTGGTCTCAATTTGTTGTAAGAACTGGACATTTCAACCCACAAGCAACAACTAGAAACAGTGTGCCGTCGTCACTCCTCACCACGGATCGTGGGATGTCCCGTGGTTTCCCCATCAACCTAAGTTCAGCAATTCCTATGACAGTTAACAACGACTCATTGTTCCTGACAACGAATCGCTACACCGTCCCTTGTCACCACTGCCTCCCTGAACCCCCATACCACGACTTCTTACTATGACTCATGGTATCCAACCACGAGTTGTTGAGTCGCCCATCCTAAGATATTTTTTTCAGTTTTCTGCACTTTTCAAATTCAACTCTTGGGTCTATTCTTAGGACTTCCTGAAGTATTACAATATCTCCCCCTTGGAAACATTCATCCTCGAATGTAGGTGACAAGCAGCAAACAGAAACATACAATTTATCATAGCCATATATTGATCATTTTAATCGAATTTTTATGGGATCACTACCTCCGAATAAAACCACATAGTTGAACTGATCTCATACTTCACATACAAATTCATACACATAAAAGAAACTTATACACATGAACTAAGCATGAAAACTAGATAGATTCATAGGGAAAAACTGATACCTCAAGTCGGAACTATGCCGGTAGAGAACAAATGTAGGTATCTAGCCATCATATACTCTTCGGCTTCCCTCGTAGCTCCCTCAACATGCTGATTTATCCATAAACCTTAACTGAAGCTACTTCTTTGTTTCTCAATTTTCAAACATGAAGATCCAAGATTTCAACGGGAATTTCTTCATAACTGAGGCTGTCTTTTACCCCAATGCTGTCTACCAGGATTACCAAGGCTGGATCACCCAAACACTTTTTCAAAAGGGACACATGAAAGACAGGATGAACTGAAGATAACTCCGATGGCAAGTTCGACACATATGCCACTTTACCAACTCTTCTCACAACCCGTAAGGAACCAACATATCAGGGACTGAGTTTCCCTTTCTTTCCAAATCGCATCACTCCCTTCATGGGAGAATACCTTCAAAAACACCAAATTGTCAACCTCAACTCAAGATCCCTCCTCCTCGCATCCGCATAAGACTTTTGGCGACTAGGGGCTGTTTTCCATCCTTCCCTTATTATCTAAACCTCATTTGTAGCTTTATGAACTGAATTTAGCCCTATCATTATTGCCTTACCAACCTCGAACCATCCAATGGACGATTTTCATCTCTTCCCATAAAGAGCCTCAAATGGAACCATCCCAATGCTTGCATGGTATTTGTTATTGTCGGCAAACTCAATAAGAGGCAACGATCATCCCAACGACCCTGTTATTGAAGTACCCCATCTCCCTATTTGGAACAACCTCTACCTTCTGATTTGAACGACCACTTCGACTTTACTAAGATAGGATCCTCACTTTACCTAGCTTTGCCCTCGATCATTAAGAAAAATTCCGACCCATCCTGAACCATGACACCATACCTCATACGTAGAATCATGCTTAAAACACAAAACGTTCAAATCCACCCGAAGCTCATCCGAAATCCTCCAGACTCAACCCAAATATGCAATTCAACCGTAAAACACATTCCAGACCTGTTGGAATCATCAACCACTAATATCATGTTGTTTTATTGAAAGTCAACCATGGTTAAACTCAACCTCCTTAAAGCTCCCGACTTAACAAAAAAGTCCAAATTACTCCCGAATCACCTCGGGGTCCATGCAACTACCCAACTAAGTCATAAATCACCATCCAGTACTAACAGAACTTTCAGAACCCAAATTCGAGCTCGTTAACCTAAAATGTTGACTTTGGTCAAACCTCTCAAACTTCAAACCTCCCAAAAATCGAGAATCTTATCCAATCTTCATTGGATCATCTTGGAAATTGTGTCACCCATCTCCGCAAGTCATAAGTAGAAAAATAAAGATACAAAAAGGTTCAAGCTAGGGAAATGGGTCAAAATCACGAAATGACCATGTGGGTTGTTGCACTTCTAGGTTTTGGCTAATCATTGCACTTTCTAAACTTCCACATGTCTTGCACCAATAGCAGGAGTAGGGAGTTATCCTGTACGTACACATCTTAACTATCATTTACATCATGGGGAACACCTATAGAGCTAGAGTAAGGAAATTATGAGCACAAATTATCCAAGGAATCCAAGCTAGGCATGTACTTGATATAACACAATTCTCATGAGCCGATAAGGCAGATCTTAAGGACTGAGTTTATAAAGGTGAGCATACTAAGGGATATGAGTTCACATACGCAACGAGGGTCATGACATGGAGCTGAATTTATGGAGTCATGGAGTAATGTTGGAATCGCTGACTGACAGGGTTTCCCATTATCTTAGAGTTCTGAACGTAAGCATGGGTTGAGCATAACATCAAGCGACATACGAGAGAAACATCTAAATGAGAATGGGTTGATTATCCCTAAGTACCATCTCTAGAACTTCTTTGCTAAAACTTAAGACACGACATGACCCTTCACTTACCATCTCTCTCTTAGACTAGAGTTATCATTCTAGGGATCTGGGACCCTTTATTACAGTTGCACTAATATCACTAGCTGCAGACTGCTCATTCACCTCCAAAGCTATCACTGAATATTTCATACTCTTAGCCATTACCTACCTCCCACAAAATAGATATCATACTAAGGTGCATACAGGAATCCTGTACCTTGTATAGTAGGCTCTCGGAACAAGAAATCATGGTAGGTTTGATGGAAAAGCTTATAACATACCTGAGACGTACATCTGAGGTCGACCACCACTCGCTCTTGACACCCTGTGCTGTGAAAGTGGGTGACTTGCTGGAATTGATGGAGAGGAATTTAGAGCACGACCTTTTTGACCATCCCGCTTGGATGCAGTGTAATCCCTATGTTTATGATCGAGTTGGACACAATAAAACCAAATATTTGAACCTGCCAAGCATTCTCCTCCGTGGTTCTTCCCGCAACGCCAACAAGTTGGGTAAGTAATCTCCCTCACCTGGGGCTTGTATCCCTGAGCTTGGGTGTTACACCCCGTAAAATTCCCAACACACAGATGGCATATTCGCGTGTTGGTTAAGAGTATTTGAAAGCCATACATGCTAGAAAAAGGCCCAGGAAAAGACCGGAAGAGAAACCTGTCGAACAATCGCGGGAGGAGCCGGGGCAGAGCCCCTCCGCGATGGCAACGTGTCACGGAGGTAGAGCCTCCCCGTTGGCTCCGTGACAAGTTGGCCCTGTCCAGTCCCAAGTATGTAAGCCTTCAACTTCGGTTTTTAACTTCATTTTCATCATTTAATTTCCAGAACAGGAAGAGAAACAGAGGGTGCGAAGGTTTCTTGATAATTTCCTTTCGATTACACCGTCCAAAGCAGTCCAAACTCAAATTAACTCCAGATACTGAGGTGTTAAGCAAAAAGAGGCATTCCTACGGATTTAGTTTCGTGAAATTCGACCGGCGAATCGTCGTGCTACTGAACTAAGGTAAGTGGAATTGCTCCAAATTAGTGTCAATATACTCCTATCCCTAAAGTGAATATTTCTCCAGTCTGGACTTTCGAGAAATAGTAAGTTTATGACCGTCTTTCGATAAGCCAAAGTTTAGGCTATAAATATATCGAAAGTGACGTTTTCTTTTAGAATATTGGTTTGTTTAGTTCTAATTGACATATATGTAAATGCAGTTGGGAGAAATAGCTGGAGTACTGACCAAGCTTCGTCCGTTAGTCGGATAAATCGAGGTTAAGGTATGTAAAGCTAGTTTCTTCGGCAAGTTAGTAGTTTTAGCCTTGTATAGCACAGTAGACTCCGTAGTAGAATTCCCGGAGTTGAGTATTGAGTATTGTGCAAGTTCAGTAAATCTGGTTTGCATTGTTATATTGTACTCAGTCTGAAAGTTAGTAAAGCATGCGCCAAAATGGCAAGTTAGCATTCTAGACTCAGTATAGCCCAGTATGTGATTAGCAATCATGTTTCGAGAATAATATGATAGATATTCAGAATAAGAGTTAGTAAAGTAAAATCAGACAGTCAGATAGTATCTTGACAACAGATTAGCCATACAGACAAATGATATCTTGGCTACAGTATAGGCATACAGTTAGATAGTATCTTGGCTACAGATTAGCCATGTAGTTAGATAAAGATCACAGATTCAGTATAAAGAGGTATGAGAATCAGTATAATACAGAAAGAGATCAGAATAAGAAATCAAAATTCAGATAGTATTTTTCAGTTTAAACATGCTTGCTATATATGTGCTTATTATTTGTTGAGACTTGGTTGTGTCGTGAGGGCACCCTTTTGAGCGTCCTCGCTGCCCCTGGGTTGGTAACTGTGTTTCCCACTGAGCGGGTGGGTTTACATCACTCCAAGGAGTGGCATGCCGTCCCCAGTTTGGACGAAGATGGGATAAAGCTTTCCCCATATCAGGCTGATCAGCATTACAGTACAGATAGCCCTGTTGTGCACAAGCGCCCAGAGAACAAATTCAGATGCAGTTACAGTTACAGATACAGTATAGGAGTCCTCCAGACTCAGACACGGTTATTTATATCGGAGGCTATGGCCCGACCCGAAGACCCAGGGGGCCGGCAGAGGTGCTCGTAGTTAGCAGATGAGTGGAGTGACTTATTTTTGGCTGGTTTTGACCCGGGTAGGGGTATATAGATTGTTTGCTTGCTTGGAGCCATCCGGCTTGTGGGGGTTGGTATTGGCTCTTGTTCGCTATATAAATATATATGTATTTATGTGCTATATATTAATTAATAGACAGCAGGACGCCGCGTCAACAGGTACCCTCCTGCCCCATCATAGTACAGAAAGTCTAATTCAGTTCATATCAGTTCTTACAGATTCAGATTCAGTTATCTCCTGCTATTCAGAATTTTCTAGTTATGTTATTTGTATTCAGTTGTATCAAGTTGCTTTGCATACTCAGTACCAGTGGTACTGACGCCCGTTTGGGGCGCTGCATTACTTGCCTGCAAGTACTCACAGACGAGGAGCCGATCCCTCGTGATTCTAGCCAGCGCAGAGTCATCAGCTCCTGTGATCCAGAGCTTCATATTCAGAGGTGTATTTCATTTTCTTTTGTTGTATAGTACGGCTAGGTCGGGGCCCTGTCCCGACTATCTTATCAGTATTCTTAGAGGCTTGCAGATGGTGTATATATCTCCTTGTGGTTAGTTGTGCCGGTCGTGTGGGACAGTGAGTATGTTTAGCTGTTTAGTATGGTTGTTTATGTTAGCTGTGTTGGGCCGTATCTAGTTAGTAGTGGTGACCTTGTCGTTCACGTAGATGTTTAGCAATTGTTATATTGAGTTAGAGATAACTAGACAGCATGGTGGCCTTGTCGGCCCGCATAGGTTTCCCCCTTTGTAAGTATGAATCTGGTTAGCTGAAGTTTCATACAGGTGGCTATAGGCCCAGTCGGCCGGAGGCTGTGTTTACAGCTGTTATATAGCCTGTTGTTTCCAGATATCTGAGTTAGAGCTAGCCAGGCACCAGATGTGCTTAGGCTCACAAGTTAGCAATCTAGGTCCTACTAGGGCACCTGGTGCTAGTCATACCCCCCAAGGTGGGGCGTGACACACTTGGTATCAGAGCAGGTCGTGTCCTAGGGAGTCTGCAAGCCGTGCTAAGTAGATTCTTTTCTATGAATGTGTTGTGCACCACATACTATAGGCAGGAGGCTGCGAGGCATGATAGCACGGTTACTCTTCTTTCTCATTCAGTCGTGCTATAGAGCGGTACAGTATAGGGTTGGGTCCCTAAAACCTATCATATTCTTTGTCTACAGATAAGAATGGCATACCAGCGTCACCTTGCCACCGGCAGAAGATTAGACGCAGCAGCAGGAGAAGGCACCAGCAGGATGCCTCAGTTCTATTCAGAGTCAGCCCGACCTGAGGGCGATATAGAGGCTTCATCACAGCCCTCTCAGAAGTCCCCCTCACATCAGGAGTCGTTGGGCACGACACCGCCTCCGATAGCTCCTGTACCTTCGTCATCAGACCAGGAAGTTTGGAGTGCAGTGGTTATGTTGGCACAAATAATGGCCACACAGCGCCAGTCAGTGCCACCTGTAGCAGCAGAGCCTTCAGGTGGGTCAGGTAGTTCCAGGGTCAGGGAGTTTTTGGAACTAGGTCCCCCATAGTTCACTGGGTCAGATCAAGCAGAGGACCCCCAGGATTTCCTAGATCAGATGCAGAGAATTTTTCGGGTTATGCATGTGACCCCTACAGAATCAGTTGAGCTAGCAGTGTTTCGGTTGCGGGACATAGCTGTATTATGGTACGAGAGTTGGGAAAGGTCTTGAGGGAGAGATGTTGCCCCTATGACCTAGTCCAGCTTCTCGGAGTCCTTCCTGGACCGTTATTTGCCACGGGAGATTTGGCAGGCCCGGGTGGATCAGTTTTTGCATTTGGAGCAGGGAGCGAGGAGTGTACGAGAATATGCCCTACAGTTTGCCTCCCTAGCCCGCTATGCTCCAGATTTTGTGGACACTATGCCATCTAGAGTCCACTGGTTCATTATGGGTCTGAACCCGGAATATATTAAAGCTTGCATGACGGCTACGTTACGAGAAGATATGGATATTGCCCGAGTACAGGCCTTTGCCCAGACCATTGAGGGCCTTAGACAGCGGCAACAGGGCAGTAGACAGACAAATCAGGAACAGCATCGTAGAGACAGATCAGATGGAATGCAGAGGGAGGTTCAGAGAGGACCTAGGCCCCGATTTTCAGACAGACCCCCTAGACCCCCACCTCAACCACAGCAGCAGCAGCGAGGTAGATTTGCTCGTCGAGGGCAGTCAGAGTCTGGTGGCAGTTCTTGAACAGTAGATTCCCCGCAGCAGAGAAGGGGAGAGCAGAGCAGATTTACACCCCCACCCTACCCTAATTGCGGCCGACCTCACATCGGATCTTGTAGATATGGCTCCTCAGGGTGTCATATTTCCGGGCAGGAGGGGCACCGCATCAGAGATTGTCCGGCCAGGGGACAAGAGAGCAGAGATAGTCAGGACAGGGGATCCGCAGGGCCACGAGCTTTAGTAGCCTCGGCAGGGCGTAGGCCCTCAGGTACAGCAGGTAGAGACCGAGGTAGATCAGGAGCCTCCAGTTCAGGTACGGGCTCAAGCCGTACCTATGCATTACCAGGGAGACAGGACTCAGAGGCGTCTCTGGATGTAGTGACAGGTATGATGACCATTTGTTCATGCCCTGCTTATGTACTGATTGATCCAGGGTCCACTCTGTCATATATTACTCCATTTGTGCTCGGAAGTTTAATGTCGCACCAGAGTTATCACAGCAGCCCTTTTTAGTATCTACACCCGTCGGTGACTCCATTATAGCTAGTAGAATTTATCGAGGGTGTACAGTAGAGGTTGATGATCGCCAGACTACAGTAGACCTGGTAGAGTTAGAAATGATTGATTTCGATGCCATTATGGGTATGGATTGGTTAGTGCCATGCTATGCTAACGTAGAATGTTGGACCAAGACGGTCCGATTCCACTTTCCAGGAGAGGCAGTGTGAGAGTGGAAAGGTAGCACAACTACTCCAAAAGGTAGGTTTATTTCCTACCTTCAGGCGAGGAAATTGATAACTAAGGGATGTATCTACCACATAGTCAGGGTTCAGGATGTTCGGGTAGAATCTCCGACACTTCAGTCTATTCCGGTGGTGAATGAATTCCCTGATGTATTTCCAGACGAGTTACCTAGTATTCCCCCAGAAAGGGAGATAGATTTTGCAATTGACCTGCTACCAGGCACTCAGCCTATATCAATTCCTCCATACCACATGGCTCCTGCTGAACTCAGAGAATTAAAGGAGCAGCTGAAGGACCTGCTAGATAAGGGTTTTATCAGGCCGAGTACTTCACCGTGGGGTGCGCCAGTTCTATTTGTGAGAAAGAAGGATGGCTCGCTCTGCATGTGTATAGATTACTGTCAGCTGAATAAAGTTACAGTAAGGAATAAGTATCCACTTCCTAGAATAGATGATTTGTTTGATCAGTTACAGGGGGCCAGATATTTCTCCAAGATTGACTTGCGGTCCGGATATCATCAAGTTCGAGTTCGCGAAAGAGACATTTCCAAAATGGCTTTCAGGACCCGATATGGACACTTTGAATTCCTAGTTGTGTCCTTTAGGTTGACGAATGCCCCAGCAGTATTTATGGACCTAATGAATAGCATTTTCAGACCGTACCTAGACCTGTTCGTGATAGTATTTATTGATGATATTCTGGTGTACTCTTGCTTTGAAGCAGATCACCAGGCTCATTTACGAACAGTGCTCCAGATTCTCAGGGACCGTCAATTATTTGCTAAGTTCTCCAAGTGTGAATTCTGGATGAACTCAGTAGCCTTCTTGGGGCATATTGTGTCGGATGCTGGTATACAGGTTGACATGCAGAAGATAGCAGCAGTTAAAACTTGGCCTAGGCCTACCACTCCGACCGAAGTCCACAGTTTTCTAGGGTTAGCGGGATATTACAGGAGATTTGTTGAGGGATTCTCTACTATAGCGGCATGTCTGACCAGACTGAGGCAGAAAGCAGCGAAGTTTTAGTGGACAGAGGCATGTGAGCAGAGGTTCCAGGAGTTAAAAGACAGATTAACCTCCGCCCCAGTGTTAGCATTGCCGGAAGGTACAGAAGGTTATTCAGTGTATTGCGATGCATCAGGCGTTAGGCTGGGTTGTGTGTTGATGCAGCATGGTAAGGTGATTGCGTAAGATTCCAGACAGCTGAGGAAACACGAAAAGAATTACCCTACCCACGACCTGGAGTTAGCCACAGTGATCCACGCCTTAAAGATATGGAGACATTACTTGTATGGCGTCCATGTGGATATTTTTACAGATCATAAGAGCCTACAGTATATCCTCACCCAGATGGAGTTGAATCTGCGACAGCGTCGCTGGTTAGAGCTATTAAAAGATTATGATGTGGATATTCTGTATCATCCGGGAAAAGCCAATGTAGTAACAGATGCTCTCAGCCGTAAATCCATGGGAAGTTTGGCATATTTGCAGCCCGAGCAGCGGGAGTTGGTCAGGGAGATACATCAATTAGCCAGCCTAGCCGTTCGTATAGCAGACACAGAGGACAACAGAGCGGTAATTCAGAACACCGCCATGTCATCATTAGTTGTGGAAGCAAAAGAACGGCAGTATGAGGATCCTGACCTGATCTAGCTCAAAGACAGAAACCAACAAGGTAAAGCGCCAGATTTTCAGATAACTGAGGAAGAAGTGCTGTTATATAAAGGCCGCCTCTGTGTTCCAGATGTTTCAGGGCTCCGCCAACATATTATGAACGAGGTACATTAAGCCCGTTATTCTCTTCACCCCGATGCGACGAAAATGTACCATGATATAAAGGAGAATTATTGGTGGCCGGGAATGAAAAGAGAAATTGCCGAATTTATAGCTCAGTGTCCTAACTGCCAACAGGTAAAAGCGGAACACCAGAAATCAGGCGAGTTAACTCAGGACATAGTTGTGCCTCTCTGGAAATGGGAAGCAGTGAACATGGATTTTGTAGCAGGATTACCCCGTACCAGACATAGACATGATTCTATTTGGGTAATAGTTGACAGGCTGACTAAATCAGCCCACTTCCTGCCAGTGAAAGCTACTTTCTCTGCCGAGGATTATGTCGAATTGTATATCAGAGAAATAGTTAGATTACATGGTGTTCCAGTATCTATTATCTCTGACAGAGGAGCACAATTTACAGCTAGATTTTGGCAGTCATTTCAGAGAGCTCTGGGAACGTAGATTAATTTGAGCACAGCATTCCACCCTCAGATAGATGGATAGGCTGAGCGCACTATTCAGACACTCAAGGACATGCTACAAGCGTGTGTGCTAGATGTTGGAGGTAGCTGGGATGAGCATTTGCCGTTAATTAAATTTGCTTATAATAAAATCTATCACACAGCCATCCAGATGGCGCCCTTTGAAGCATTGTATGGGCGAAAATGTAGATCGCCGGTTGTCTGGTTTGAAGTGGGAGAATCAGCGTTGATTGGGCTAGACATCATTCAACAGTCATAGGAGAAGGTAAAGCTTATCAGAGAACGCCTACTGACTGCACATAGCCGCCAGAAATCATATGCTGATGTGCGGCGCAGAGACCTGGAATTTGATGTGAATAACTGGGTATTTCTGAAAGTATCTCCGATGAAAGGGGTGATGAGATTCGGTAAGAAATGTAAGCTCAGTCCAAGATTTGTTGGGCCTTATCAGATTCGTCGAAGAATAGGCCGAGTAGCATATGAGTTGAACTTTCCTCCAGAATTGGAATCCGTTCATCCGGTCTTTCATGTATCTATGCTGAGGAAATGCATAGGAGACCCATCCAGAGCAGTCCTAGTCCATGATATCCAGGTTACGGAAGAGCTGGCCTATGAAGAGGTTCCAGTAGCCATCTTAGACAGACAGATTCGTAGATTGAGAACTAAAGACATTGCGTCTGTCAAGGTATTGTGGCGTAACAGGAACCGAGAGGAAATGACTTGAGAGGCGGAGGAAGATATGAAGACTAGATACCCTCATTAATTCAAGCCTAGTCAGGCGACAGGTATGTTAGTATTATTATCTTATGCAGTGCCTTATAAATGAGAAGATCTATTTTAATCTGTCATTTAAATACTATAGTATTGTGTGGAGTACCTATATTGGACTTTTCTGCATTTCAGATTTTTGGGATAGTCCATATTACAGGGGAAACTCTGCCAAAATTTTTCTAGAAACAAGTTGAGTAAGTTGAGAAGTCCTCTAGATAGAATTTTACATTTGAGGACGAATGTTCTTAAGGGGGAGAGAATGTTACACCCCGTAAAATTCCCAACACATAGATGGCCTATTCACGTGTTGGTTAAGAGTATTTGAAAGCCATACATGCTAGAAAAAGGCCCGGGAAAAGACCGGACGAGAAACCTGTCGAACCATCGCAGGAGGAGCTGCGGCAGAGCCCCTCCGCAATGGCAACGTGTCACGGAGGTGGAGCCTCCGCGTTGGCTCCGTGACAAGTTGCCCTGTCCAGGCCCAAGTATATAAGCCTCCAACTTCGATTTTTAACTTCATTTTCATCATTTAATTTCCAGAACACGAAGAGAAACAGAGGGTGTGAAGGTTTCTTGATAATTTCCTTTCAATTACGCCGTAAAACGTGGTCCAAACTCAAATTAACTCCAGATACTGAGGTATTAAGCAGTAAGGAGCATTCCTACGGATTTAGTTTCGTGAAATTCGGCCGGTGAATCATCGTGCTACCGAACTAAGGTAAGTGGAATTGCTCCAAATTAGTGTCAATATACTCCTATCCCTAAAGTGAATATTTCTTCCTTCTGGACATTCGAGAAATAGCAAGTTTTTTACCGTCTTTCGATAAGCCAAAGTTAAGGCTATAAATATATCGAAAGTGACGTTTTCTTTCAGAATATTTGTGTATTTCGTTCTAATTGACATATATGTAAATGCAGTTTGGAGAAATAGCTGGAGTACTGACCGAGCTTCGTCCGTTAGTCAGATAACCGAGGTTAAGGTATGTAAAGCCAGTTTCTTCGGCAAGTTAGTAGTTTTATCCTTGTATAGCACAGTAGACTCTGTAGTAGAATTCCCGGAGTTGAGTACTGAGTATTTTGCAAGTTCAGTAAATCTGGTTTGCGTTGTTAAATCGTACTCAGTCCGAAAGTTAGTAAAGCATGCGCCAAAATGGCAAGTTAGCATTCCAGACTCAGTATAGCCCAGTATGTGATTAGCAAGCATGTTTCTAGAATAATATGATAGATATTTAGAATAAGAGTTAGTAAAGTAAAATCAGACAGTCAGATAGTATCTTGGCTACAGATTAGCCATACAGACAGATGATATCTTGGCTACGGTATAGCCATACAGTTAGATAGTATCTTGGCTATAGATTAGCCATGCAGTTAGATAAAGATCACGGATTCAGTATAAAGCGGTATGAGAATCAGTATAATACAGAAAGAGATTAGAATAAGAAATTAGAATTCAGATAGTATTTTTCAGTTTAAACATAATTGCTATATATGTGCTTATCATTTGTTGAGACTTGGTTGTGTCGTGAGGGCACCCTTTTGAGCGTCCTCGCCACCCCTGGGTTGGTAACTGTGTCGCCCACTGAGCGGGTGGGTCTACATCACTCCAAGGAGTGGCATGCCATCCCCAGTTTAGACGAAGATGGGATGAAGCTTTCCCCATATCAGGCTTATCAGCAATACAGTACAGATAGCCCTGTTGTGCGCAAGCACCCAGGGAACATATTCAAATGTAGTTATAGTTACAGATACAGTATAGGAGTCCTCCGGACTCAGACACGGTTATTTATATTAGAGGCTATGGCCCGAGCCGGAGACCCAGGGGGCCGGCAGAGGTGCTCGTAGTTAGCAGATGAGTGGAGTGACTTATTTTTGGTTGGTTTTGACCCGGGTAGGGGTATATAGATTGTTTGCTTGCTTGGCGCAATCCGGCTTGTGGGGGTTGGTATTGGCTCTTGTTTGCTATATATATATATATATATATATATATATATGTTCTATATATTAGTTAATAGACAGCAGGCCGCCGCGTCTACAGGTACGCTCCTGCCCCATCACAGTACAGAAAGTCTAATTCAGTTCATATCAGTTCTTACAGATTCAGTTATCTCCTGCTATTCAGAATTTGCTAGTTATGTTATTTGTATTTAGTTGTATCCAGTTGCTTTGCATACTCAGTACCAGTGGTACTGACGCCCGTTTGGGGCGCTGCATTACTTGCCTGCAGGTACTCACAGACGAGGAGCCGATCCCTCGTGATCCTAGCCAGTGCAGAGTCATCAGCTCCTGTCATCCGGAGCTTGATATTCAGAGGTGTATTTCATTTTCTTTTGTTGTATAGTACGGGTAGGTCGGGGCCCTGTCCCGACTATCTTATCAGTATTCTTAGAGGCTTGCAGATGGTGTATATATCTCCTTGTGGTTAGTTTGTGCCGGTCCTGTTGGACCGTGCGTATGTTTAGCTGTTTAGTATGGTTGTTTATGTTGGCTGTGTGGGGCCGTATCTAGTTAGTAGTGGTGACATTGTCGGTCATGTAGATGTTTTGCAATTGTTATATTGAGTTAGAGATAACTAGATAGCATGGTGTCCTTGTCAGCCCGCATAGGTTTCCCCCTTTGTAAGTATGATTCTGGTTAGCTGAAGTTTCATATAGGTGGCTATAGGCCCAGTTGGCCGGAGGCTGTGTTTACAGCCGTTATATAGCCCGTTGTTTCTAGAAATCTGAGTTAGAGCTAGTCGGGCACCATATGTGCTTAGGCTCACCAATTAGCAGTCTAGGTCCTACTAGGGCACCAGGTGCCAGTCATACCCCCCAAGGCGGGGCGTGACATTGGGCTTGAGACTTCTGATAGATTTGAGAGTGACTCCCCCTACTCAACCCTTGTTGGGACCCCTCAAGTTCACCGGACCTGGGTCTCTTGTTCTCCCTAATGGCCCCTCTATACTTCCCAACCACACTCGAGTTACCAACCTCTGGTGGGCTCTCCTTCATGAGTCCTTGAGTCCCAATAGCTGCTGCTTCCCCGATAGGGTTCACCGGTGTGATAGACTGCTGGCCGGGCTGGGTGATCATAGCTCGCATCAACACTCTAAGAGCGGCTCCTAGCTCCACATCAGTAACTTTCATGGAATCCATCAGAGTTGGTGGTGTTGGCTGACTTCCATCCTTGTTCTGAGAAGACATGTTTCTGCACATGCGTATCGCACTAGTTAGAGGAAAGGAGAGAGTTAAACTCATGGCATGAGGTAGAATCATGAAGGAAGGGAACATTTCCTAAACGTCTCGTAGCCTCTTCGTCATAGGTGTGGCGCGCTTCACACCCATGAAAAAAGACTTTACTTAACGCGGCTTTCAGACACCCTAGGACACTTCAAACCTATTTCTCTAATACCAAATTTGGCATGACCTGGATGTATACCCGAATTGTAGACACAAGACAAGGGACCCTGAGAGACCCCAAGTTGACCCATGGCATAAGCACGCATCTAATCTCAATCAAATAAGCGGAATACTTAGCATATCATCATAGCAAAAACGTAATCATAGTGTAACACCTGGAAGTACAAGACATATACATAAGTTGAGTTCTACATCCTGTCTGAAAGCCTCTACTACATAAGATGGGTTGATGGGACAACATCCCCAACTAACCCGACCGATACTGAAACATATATAACATGAAAGTCTGTCAAACGGCCCTCGGAACATGAGGATTCACCAATAAGCTGAGAGCTAGAGCCGAGATGAACTAAGGATGAGGTTGAGCTTGAGATCCAAACCCTGTATTATAAAATGATACATCATAGAAAGTATGCGGTTAGTACGTGGAATGTACCGAGTATGCAAGGTAAGTAAAACGGACATTTAAAAGGAAATAAAACTCATAAATAATCATAGGAGAAGGACATCATGCTTATATCATAAATACTGTAAGAAAACACAAGGCTCAATACTTTCAAATCATTCATTCTCATAATCGTAAGCAAACTTTATCAAAATATAACTTGAGCCAATAACATAAATATAACAATGCATAAAATATAGGGAACAATGGGAGGACTCTTTCTAACCGACACCATCATGGCAGAGCCTTTCATGATGCCTCAACTATCTCACTCAAGTGGGCAGAGCCGACCCTGGCTTGCCAGGAAAGGGCCATGCATTAGGCGTGATATCACATTTGAGGGGATCGATATCGATACAATATATAACATTAGAACCCACGGTGGCACGTGGTTATGAGACACCGGCGTAGTCCTTTGAACGCCGGGTTGCTCGGTGCTAGACACGGCTCCCGAAAACATGCATATAGGCTCACATGTAAATCAATAATATCATGCATTAAAAATTCATTGGCTAAAATATAACATTTATCATTATTGATCCCCTTTAAAACATGCTTAGCCAAGAATCAAATGCTCTTTTCATTAGCCAACATCATAAATGGATAAATCATGTAATTCGTTCATAAATCGTAAATCATTCTTCAACATGTGGGCATTACTCAATACTTTGACATACTCAATTCTTTCAAAATTATGCTCATAAACATGGGTAACTTTAAATGATGCTTTTCCATCATCAATAAACTCCAAATAGTGAATATTCATCATAAATTATAACTCTCATGAACTTTCATCAATGGACATTTTAGATTTAAAATTCTTGAAACATGATTTTAAAGAAAATGATATAAAACCTGTCCATCATTCATAATTCAACAATTAAAACTCATTTAAATCAAACCCATAAAGAGAAATCACATTTTCATGCATTTGGGTAAAACCCCATGGAATTGAATAGGAGGATTCATGATTAAATTCGAAATTTGGGAATGGGTGTGGAAAGATTCACCCATTCTAAACCCTACATACCTGAGGTAGAATGATTTTACTCTCCATTGAATGCCCACAAAGAAATTGATGGACACCTTGGAGAAGAAGACCTTGAATCTCCCTAAAACCTCTCTAAAGCTCTTGCGTGGGAATGGGTATGCATTAGGGACTTAACCCATCTTATCATACTCAGAAAAATACACAATACACCGTAGTTTAGGGCCTCAAAGCATGGAAAAGTCGAAAATTCCCTTAACAAAACTTCCCTTAAAAACTGGTCTGGACGAACCAATGACCGATCCCACGGGTCATTGCATGATACCGCGACTCGTGGTACTGAGTCGTTGAGTCCACTACTTCACTTCATGCTTCAGGTTGTTCCTACGACTCGACAGGATGAGTCATTGTATCAATCGACGAGTCGTTGGATTGACCATTCTTAGCTCCTTGACAATTTTGAACTTCCCTTACCACGAGCCTCACCACGACTTATGGTGTCTTCCAACGAGTTGTGGTCTCAATCTGTTGTAAGCACTGGACATTTCAATCCACAAGAAACGACTAGAAACAACGGGTCTCACTCCTCACCACGGATCCTGGGATGCCTCGTGGTTTCCCTATCAGCCTAAGTTCAGCAATTCCTACGACCGCTAACAATGACTCGTTGTTTTGGACAATGAGTCATTACACCGTCCATTGTCGCCACTGCCTCCCTGAACCCCCATACCACGACTACTTACGACGACTTTTGGTATCCAACCACGATTGATTGAGTCACCTGTCCTGAGATAATTTTTTCAATTTTCTGCACTTCTCAAATTCAACTGCCGGGTCTATTCTTATGCCTTCCGGGGGTATTACAGAAATGGTCAAGATGACCCCATCTGATGGTCAAAGACATGCCCTAAGTCTGAAACACTAGGTCTAAGAGACCAGACTAAACTGATCTGAATTGATCTGAACTGTCAAAACTGAGACTGCACTAAGCTGACTAGTGGGAGAGTCTCTAATCAACATATAACCACGTGAGCTAGACATGGAGTCCGATGTATACACCCACCGATAGGACCCAATATACCTTGTCAGGGTATAAAGGCATGAACTGGGTGATCACAAAAGTCTGGGGCCAATCTGGCCAAGTAATACTGTAACCTACACTGGCAATGTAGTTCTGGGAACTTGGGTGTGCTGGAAACCCAGCCTGCTCAGTGCAAAGTCCTACTCCCACTGGAAAACCTAAACTGAACTACTAGGCTGATAGCTCGAAACTGGGCTTCCAAACTAATCAGGGACATATAACTGAAAGTACCCTGAGAGTCTTATGGGACTAGATTCTGAAACTGGGTTCTAGACTGGTCAGACTGCTTATCTAGAAGCATCATAACCGTCTAAGAACAAACTATAAACAAAAATGGGGTCCTGGGGTTGGTCAGAGCTATATATTTGTCTAAAAAGCCACAAACCTCCTAATGGACTAATAAACTAGATTCTATGTTTGATTTTGAGAACTGAGAGGCACCACTGACACCTCGGAAAAGAATGAAGTCAAGCTGATCGGTTGACAATTTCTTTATAGTTTTAAAGAAGTTCTACATTCTAATTGAAATAAACTACTAAGCAGCTAATAGAGAACTCAACTCATTCCAACTACACGAGAATTTCATAATATAGCGAAATTTCAACAATTTAAGAAATCTCATCCGGCAAGGCTAAAATCATTCTTATCGATGGAATATTTGCTCAACACATATATATAATAAGAAATACTAGGAAATCATCCCAAAACGAACTTCACAAATTAGACGAAATTTAATACACAAATAGTCTTCACTTGAAAATTTAGGGCTTAAATTCACTTTGGCAAGAACATCAACAATTTACTTAGGAACTAATGAAGATCATATGAATAATAAACATGGATAATATCCCAAGTGAATATGAAAACTAACATGAAAATTTCTTCGAATTCAATAGCTCAGGGCTAAAACTTAAAGAGAAACTATGGGAGGGTTTTGGGGGACACAAGGGAAGGACAATCCCCTTATTGATTTCCCACATACCTGGCTAACAATTCCCCGAAGAAGAAGACCAGAACTACTGCGATGAAGGAAAACCCTAAGCCTGCTAGAGAGTTTCTTGAGAGAACTTTCGATAAGTTTTCTAAGAGTAAATGTGAGAATGAGGGGAGGAACGATCCAAACCCTCTAATAAGTCTGAATTTACGTCCAAAACGATGTAGTTTAAAGCTTAGGAGAATAGGAAATTACTAAATATCCCTTAGAAAATCACTGGTAAAAACTGCTAGGTGACCCTAACGGGTGACCTAACGAGTCGTGGTGACTGACCACAACTCGGGGCACCCCCATTGAGTACACTGCCTGGATCCTTAGTACGTCACCACGAGGGACCCAACGAGTCGTGGTGACTGACCACGACTCATGGTCACCAGTCGTGAACTTCACTGCCTCACTTCTAAAGTTCTATACTAGGCTTGACCACGAGTCACATGGCGAGTCGTTGCCACTGATAATGACTCGTGGTGACACTCGTTAGGTGCACTATCTAACAACTGACTAGGGATGATAACGGGGAACATAACGAGTCATTACAAGTGACCACGACTCATGTTCACCATCTGTCAAGTACACTGTATCTCACTTCACATTTCTAATTCCTCCTTCCCACGACTGACCTAACGAGTCGTTAGGTCTCATAACGACTCATTAGGTGAGTCGTCCTGAGACATTTTCTATAGATTTCTGTATTTTCTAATTTAAGTCCCGAATCTACTCTTTGAATTTTCGGGGAATTACAATATCTCCCCCTTGGAAACAATCATCCTCGAATTTTAGAAAAGATATAAGAAAGCAAAGAATAACAATCGAAATTCCAGATACTATTCATTTGACTCCAAAACTGACGAAACGACTACCTCCATTTCAAGATACATAAATGAACTGAATTCTCTTTTCATACATATATCTAAAGCCTTAAAAGAAACTTATACACATGAATTGAATCCCACAACTAAATCAGTTTCTAAGGCAAAACTAAAATTTTAAGTTATAACATTGTTGGTAGAGAACAAGTGCGGGTATTTGGCCATCATATCTACTTCGGCCTCCCACGTAGCTCCCTCAACCTGCTGATTTCTCTATTAGACTTTGACCGAAGATATTTTCTTATTCCTCAGTTTACGAACCTGACGGTCAAGGATCTGGACTGGTACTTCATCATATGGGAGGCTATCTTTTATTCCTACACTGTCCAATGGCATAACTAAGGTTGGATCTCTGAAGCACTTCTTCAAAAGTGACACACAAAAAACTAAGTGTATAGTTGCTAGTTCTGACTATAATTCTAGCTAATAGGCTACAGTGCCGATACGCTTCAAAATTCTATAAGGTCCCACGTACCTCGGGATGAGCTTTCCCTTCTTGCAAAACCTCATTACCCCTTTCATGGGTGAGATTTTCAGGTAAACCCAATCATTAGCTGCAAACTCCAACTCTCTTCTCCATACATCGGCGTAAGATTTCTGGCGGCTCTGAGCTATTTTCAACCTTTCTTGGATAAGCTGAACTTTCTACATTACCTCATGAACTGATCAGGCACCATCAAGGTAGCTTCACCAACCTCGAACCACCCTATAGGCGATCTACACCTTCTTTCATATAATTCTTCAAATGGGGCCATCTGAATACTAGAGTGCTAACTGTTGTTGTATGAAAACTCGATAAGAGGCAAATGGTCATTCCAATTCCCCTTCAAATCAATGGAACGCACTCTTAGAATATCTTCTAGGGTCTGAATAGTCCGCTCAGCTTGCCCATTGGTCTGCGGGCGGAAAGCTGTTCTGAGCTTGACTTGAGTGCCTAGTCCCTTTTGAAAGGATTTCCAAAAGTTTCAGGTGAACTGAGTTCATCTATCTGAAATGATAGATAAAGGCACCCCATGGATTCTAACTAACTCGCGAATGTAAAGTATAGCATATTCCTCAGCTGAGTCGGTGATTTTGACTGGGAGGAAGTGAGCTGACTTAGTCATCCGATCTACTACTACCCAAATCGAGTTTGTTGCCGACGAGTCCAGGGTAGACCTGTAATGAAGTCCATATTACTTCTTCCCACTTCCATGTGGGTATACTGATATCTTGAGTCATGCCTCCTCGTCTTTGATGCTCCACATTGACTTGCTGGAAATTCGGGCACTTGTCTATGAATTCAGCAATGTATCTCTTCATGCCGTTCCACCAGTAAATATTCCGCAGATCGCGGTACATTTTGTAGCACCAGGGTGAATGGTGTATCTAGAGCTATGTGCCTCAGCCAATATTTGTTGTCTCAACTCACCAACATCCGGTACACACAACCTGCCCTGGAAATGGAGCAAACCATCTCCCCCTTGGGAGAAAGCTTCTATTTCTTTTTTGAGGACTTCTCCCTTAAGCCTAAGTAAGATGGGATCCTCATTCTGTCTGGACTTGAATTCAACTTCCAAGGATAAATATGACCCATTTTGCATTACCACAACACCTTCGGCTGAATCCACTAACTACACCCCTAACCGGTCTAGTCTGTGAACATCTTTCGCTAACTCCCTCTTGCCTTTCTCAATGTGAGCCACACTCCCCATAGACCGTCTAGTTAGGGCATCGGCCACCATAATTGCTTTATCTGGGTGATACAGCACACTCATGTCGTAGTCCTTTAGCAGCTCCAACCATCGTCTCTGACGCAGGTTTAGGTCCTTCTGGCTGAACACATACTGAAGTCTCTTGTGATCTGTGAACACATCCACATGAGCTCCATAAAGGTAATGTATCCATATTTTTATTGTGAATACCACCGCTGCCAACTCAAAGTCATGAGTTGGATAATTCTTCTCATTAATTTTGAGTTGTCCTGAGGCATAGACTATCACTTTCCCTACTGCATCAGAACACAACCGACTCCAACTCTAAAAGTATCACAATAAACAACCATCCCATCTGATCCTTCTGGAAAGGTTAAAACTGGACCTATAGTGAGTCGAGTCTTCAACTCCTAAAAACTCTTATCACACTCATTTGACCACTGAAATTTCACTTTATTTTGAGTTAGCCTAGTTAGAGGAGATGCTATAGAGGAGAAACCTTCCATAAACCTCGGTAATAACCAGCTAAGCCTAGGAAATTCCTAATTTCAGTAGGAGAGATAGGCATGGGCCAATCTTTCACTACTGTTATCTTGTGAGGATCTACTTGTATTCCTTCGCTTGAGACCACATGACCTAAGAAAGTCACGGACTTTAACAAGAACTCGCACTTGCCAAACTTGGCAAACAACTAGAGGTCCCTGAGTGTCTGCAATGCTATCCTTAGGTTATTGGCATTCTCTTCCTTATTTCTGGAGTATACTAGAAAATTGTTGGTAAATACAATGACGAACATATCCAGATACTACTTGAAGACTCTATTCATTAAATCCATGAAGGCTGTTGAGGCGTTCGTTAATCTGAAGGACATCACCATAAAGTCGTATAGACCATATCAAGTTCTGAATGTTGTTTTCGGTATGTAACACACCCTGACCCGTAGATATTGGTACCCTAACCTGAGATCGATCTTAGAGAAACAACTGGATTCCTGAAGTTGGTCAAATAGGTCGTCAATTCTTGATAGGGGATACTTGTTCTTGATTGTGACTTTGTTCATCTAATGGTAGTCTATGCACATTTTGAGGGTACCATCTTTCTTACGTACGAATAACATTGGAGCATCCTAGGGAGAGATGTTGGGTTTCATAAAACTCTTGTAAAGAAGATCTTTTAACTACTCCTTCAACTCTTTAAGCTTAGTTGGAGCCATTCTATAAGGAGGGATGGAGATAGGCTGAGTATCTTGGAGGAGGTCTATTTCAAAGTCTATTTCCCGCTCAGGGGGAACTTCAGGAAGATCCTTAGGAAATATATCTGGGAACTCACTAACTGCTAGAACTGACTAGATAGTTGGGATCTAAGAGTTGGGATCCTTAACTTGAACCAGATGATATATACATCCCTTGTATATGAGTTACGGGGCCTTAAGGTAGGAAATAAACCTACCCTTAGGCGCTGAACTGCTTCCCGTCCATTCCAGCACTAGCTCGTTGGGAAACGGAAACTTGAAAACTCTAGTTCTGCAGTCGACTGAGGCATAGCAAGAGCGTAACCAATCCATGCCAAGAATAATGTCAAAGTCAACCATGTCTAACTCTACAATATTGGCTAGAATAACTTTATTTAGGACAGAGACTAGGTAGTTTCTATCCACTCGGCTGGCTTTAACTGACTCGCCAACTGGGTGGAGACTGAGAATGGTTCTGAGAGGACTTCTAGACTGATGTTGAACTGGACTGCTATGTAGGGAGTCACGAATTAAAGAGTGGCTCCTAGGTCTAGGATGGCATACACGTCTAGATGGAAGAGACGTAACATACCAGTAACTGTGTCGGGTGAGTTTTCCTGATCTTTATGGGAAGATAGAGCATAGAAACGATTTTGGCGCTAACCGCCATCTGTACCTGATGTGTTTTCCTGTTGAGCTGGTTGGCCTACTGGGGCTGATGAGGTGGTGGATTGTGATCTCACTTGCCCAGCTGACGGGCACTCCCTAAGCCTGTGTCCAAGCTGTCCACACCCAAAACAACCCTTTTTTCCTTGAAGGCCTCCCCCCGGTGATTCTTGCCGCACTTGGGGCAAGTTGGATACCTATTCCTAGCACTGAAACTCTGATACTGAGAGCCAAATGCTACACCCCTCCGGTCCTAACAGGATCGAAAGGTAGGGGCGCTAGCTGAACTGGGTGTTGGGGCCCTCTACTGCTGCTGCTATGGGCGGCTGCCTCCGCCATACCTTTGGTGGCCGTAATCTGACTGACCAGTTCTTGCCCGTTTGTTCTTTCTCTCCATATCCTTTAGCTTTTCAACCTCAATCTACTGGAAACAGACAATTAGACTGGAGAGATCCATTTCTCTAATCAACATTGTTGTTCTACACTCAGGTTCGACACTCCGTTCACGAATTTCAACATGCGAGCCCTTGGCTCGACTACCATCTCTGGAACGTACTTTGAGAGCCTGGTAAACTTCAAAGCATACTCCTCCACTATTCTATTTCCTTGCTCATTAACTCCGCTATCTTGGCCTCCCTAAGCTCTTGAGGGAAAAATATGTCCAGAAAGGCTGTGTTGAACTCCTCCCACTCCACCGATCCTACTTCCACTAGTCGCCCCTCCTTCCACTGCTCATACTAGACCTTTGCTACCACTTTAAGCTGGTAGGAAGCCAGGTCGGCACTCTAGGAGGAGCCGACACCCATAATAAGGGTAATCTTCCTGATTTCATCCACGAACTCTTGGGGGTCCTCCCCTACTTTGGATCCCTGAAATGATGGAGGGTTCATTCGGGTGAAATCCCGCAACCTCGCAGTTGCTGCAGACCCTTGGTGTTCATTGGCACCACCTGTTGGTTCACCTGGTTGGTGACTATTTGGGCCACCAATTGGATGGCTGCCCTGAATTCAGGGTAGATATGGAATCATCTTAAGGAGCTATCGGGGCTGGTGGGGCAGGTCTATTGGCGTTATCAGCGCTTCTTCCATTATCGCATCTAGGAGGCATGGTTCACTTAAATGAAACAAAGCAAGAGTTAGAAGAGCGCTTCTGGAATTGAACTTTAACGCATGATAAGGAGTATGAAGAAATGGGAATTTCCCTAATAATATCTTGTAGTCTCCTCATCATAAGTGTGGCACGCTTCACACCTGTGAAAAGGACTCTACTCGATATGACTTTCAGACTTTCTGATGACACTCTAAACTGGGCTCTGATACGAAGTTTGTCATACCCCAAGACTACACCCTGGAAGTAACACGGTAATTGAAGTCACAAGTGACCCCAAGTCAACCCCTGGTCTATTATACACTGATATTCTAAGTAAAACATGCACAATTGATAATATCAAATAATAACATAAAAGCATTTTTATGAAATTTAAGATGAATCTTAAAACATGAAATTCTGAACAGTTGTAGTCTGAAAGCCTTCTAACTGATGAGTTACTGGGACAAGTATAAAAAAACTATAATCTAACTGTAAGAAAATAAAATAAGGCCCTCGAATGATGATGAGTCACACTTCAACTGCGGCTGAGGAGGATCTAAATCATGGCGACTAACGCTGCTGAGTTTGGGAACCTAAAGCTGTATCATGAAACGATACATCATAAAAGTATGCGTCAGTACTTTGAATGTACTGAGTAAGTGGGGGAAAGAATAACTGAAATACAAAGTCTGAACTGAAATGACATGCAATGACCAACCAGAAAACTGAACTAAACTACTGATGTAAACTGAGATGGTCAAGATGACCCTGTCTAATGGTCAAACACATGCCCTAAGTCTGAAACACTAAGTCTGAGAGAACATACTGAAATGATCTGAACTGAACTGAACTATCAAAACTGAGACTGAACTGAGCTAACTAGTTGGAGAGTCTCTAACCGACATATAATCATGTGAGCTAGACGTGGAGTCCGATGTACACACCCCACCGATAGGACCCAATATACATTGCCAGGGTATAAAGGAATGAACTGGGTGATCACAAAACTCTGGGGCCAATCAGGACAAGTAATATAGTAACCTACGCTGGCAACGTAATTTTGGGAACCTGGGTGTGCTAAAAACCCAGCCCGCTCGGTGCTAAGTCATACTTCCACTGGAAAACTATTATACCCCGGGAACCCAAGGATCAGACTTAGGAGTCAAATGGGGAAAATTTTTGGGAAAATAATACAGCAGTGCAGGACAAGTCACTAGATGACTCGTGAGGAGACCGCACGAGTCGTCAGATGGCTCATGGGGAGGCTAGAATGGGCTGAGGAGCTAAGGTCCCCACAAGAGTGGGAACGACTCGTGGTCAGCTACTACGAGTCATCAGGTCTCTCGTGGGGTCAGGTTGAGGGTTACCTAGTAGGTATGACCAGTGCACCTAACGGATAGGACCCCACGAGTCATGGCCAGTCCCAACGACTCGTGTGGTGGGTCATGAGCAAGCCTGTGGAAATTTAATTAAGGATGAGGATGTGTACTTGACGGAAGGTGACCACGACTCGTGGTCATGGGTGATGAGTCATTGAGTCACTCGTTATGAGCCCAGCCAACCTGGTATCTAGTGTACTTGACGGGCGACATGATGAGTCGTTGCCCGTCCTGACGAGTCATCAGGTCACCTGTTAGGGTCACCTGACAGTTATTTCCTGCGAATTACTAAGGTCCTTCTCATAATTTCCCAAACCCCTAGGGCTTAAACTATGTCGTTTTGAGGTCGGGGTAGGGTCTCTTAAGGGATATTAATCCATGTAAAGCCTCATTTGATGCTTGCAAGAGTTAGAAAAAGAATTAGAAGGTCATTCAAGTGTTCTTCCTCAAATTCTCCAAATTCCATCTTGGGCTCCTTAGGAAAATTCCGAATCAAGTGTTTCCAGGTATGTGGGGTTCTGAATGAGTGGTTTAGTCCCTACCCATGCCTAATTTTTCCCAAATTCTATGTTTAAACTTACCAATTCTTTATGGGTCTTAACCCAATTGTACATTTCCTCAAAAATCGATATGAGCTTGTTGTAGTATGTCTAAAATCATGGGTTTTGAATTATTGGGCTGTTTTCACTTGTTCTACTCAATATTTGATGATATAATCCCTAAAAGCATAGGTGCCCAAATCATAAGGTTTTTAGTGAAGTTCATAGTTATGGTGATCCCTCAAACATGATATGAATTTTTGAACTTTAAGCATGTTTTCAATTACTCATGTTATTATCATCATGTTTCCTATAAATTTAAGCATTTCAAGTACATTGAAAATATGAGAAATGCCCACATGTCGCTTATGATTCATGAACTATGATTTTGATCGACCCACAGGCCCGATTTTATGGCTAGTATTACGAATTGTCAAGCATGTTATGATTATCACGACTTAACTATCCATGCATGGCATGTATGAATTTATATGAGCACGTTGCATGTTTTGGGAGTAGTACTCAACACCGAGTAGGGTCAGGGCCTAGGTTATGCCCCGAATCTCAAAACTACGTGCCGCCGTAGGTTATGTTTGGGACCTCCTCAGTGACTGTCCCCTTTTCCCTACGGGGCCTTCATGAGTGATATCACGCCTTTCATGGTTCTACCCTTGGCAAGGTATGAATGGCCTCCCTACTAGGCTTATAGGTCGGGCTCCATGTGTGTTCAAAACGGGTATGTCGGTTATAGAAATCTCCCACTATTCCTCATTGTTTTAGTGCAGTATGATTATGTTCTTTTGTCTCAAGCCATGTTTTATGAAATTTTTTTCTCTCATGTTGTGACTACGACAAGTTTACGAATGCTTTTTGGAAACCTTGAGACTTACGATATATTTATGATTTCAGTCTTTATGATCATGAGGTCCAACTCCTATAACTCTTATGTTTTTAAGTATTGTTTTTACACACCTTGCATACTCGGTACATTCCAAGTACTGACCTGCATATTTTCTATGTTGTATCATTTCATGATACAGGATCCGGATTGTCACGCCCCACCTTGGGAGGTATGACTGGCACCTGGTGCCCTACTAGGATCTGAAATGACTCAACTAGGCCTATGCACTTCTGGTGCAGGCTTTCTCCCCAAATCAAGAAAACAACGGGCTATATCTCGGCTGTAAATACAACCTCCAGCCGACAAGGCCTTATAGCCACCTGTAAAGGAAAATAGCTAAATAGAATGAGAGAAAATGTCCATCATACCTTCACCAATCCAGTGACGACTATGACTCCTATCGTCCCGATAAGGCATAAGTGTGACCGAGACCGGCGCCTGAACTAGATGCCCCTAGTCTGCCTCAGCCTTTGCCGGCTGGAGCTGAGGGCCTATGCCCTGATGGAAATGTTGGGGCACATGACCCTACTGAAGATCTATCCTGTCGGTCCCCATCACTCTGACCCCTGGTTGGACAATCCCTCATCCAATGACCCTCTTGCCCACACGTATAACATGTCGTGGAACCATACCTACATGCCCTAGAGTGACGTTGACTATAGATAGGGAAAAGTGGTACAGTAAATTTGCTCTGCTCTGACCCCCTCTGCTGCTGCGAACTTTCTGGTCGTGAGCTCTTGCCGAGCCCTAACGGCCCCGATGACCATACCTACTCCCCTTCTACTGCTGTGGAGGTGGGGGTATAGGCGATCTGTCTGATAATTGTGGCCTGGGTCTGCCCTAAAATTCTTCCTGCACATCACTCGGTATAGTCCTGCAGCGCTACTCCTGGCTTACCCTTTCTATCTCCCACTGTCACTGCCTGATTCCCTCGATATTCTGGGCAAATGCCTGGACACGGGCAATATCCATGTCCTCTCGTAGAGTAGCTATAATACAGGTCTCCATATATTTTGGATTCATCCCCCCATGATGAATCGGTGTACCCTGGCTGGCATAGTATCTACAAAGGCTGGTGCATATCCGGCCAAGGAATCAAATCTCATAGCATACTCTCGAACACTCATCATTCCCTGCTCCAGATGCAAAAACTAATCTACCCAGGGTTGGCAGATTTCCTGCGGAAAATAATGATCCAAGAAGGCCTTTGAAAAACTACGCTAGGAGGAGGCACATCTCTACCTCGAGACCTTTCCCAACTCTCGTACCATAACACCGCAATATCCCGTAGCCAAAATACTGCTAAATCAACTGACTCTGTAGGTGTGGCATGCATCACCGTAAAAATATGCTGCAATTGATCCAGAAAGTCCTGAGGGTTCTCATCCCGGCCCGTCCCTATAAATTGCGGGGGACTCAATGCGAGAAACTCTTAGACCCTCGAACTGCCCGGTCCTCCTAAAGATTCTGCGACAGGGGGTGCCACTGGCTGACGTTCCACAGCCATCATCTGAGCTAGCATAACAACAACACTCCAAACCTCCTGATCGGACGGTTTTGGGATAGAAACTACTGGAGGAGGTGCCGACACATCCGCCGCTATGGGAGGCCCCTAGCGTAGCGGAGGAGACTGGGGAGACCGAGATGAAGTCTCCTTGTCGCCCTCAGAATGGGATAACTCTGACTGAGGCACCCAGTGCCCTCTCCTACTATAATGTCTAACTCCTTGCTAGTCGTGGTATGTCGCGGGTCTGACATTTTTCTGTAAACAAAAGAAGGTGGTAAGCTTAGGAACTCAACCTATATCATACCGTGCTATAGCACGAATGGAAGAGAAAAAAGAGTAACCGTCCTATCATGCCTCCCAGCCTCCTGCCTATAGAATATGGTGCACAACGCATCCATAGACAAGACTCTACTTAGCACAACTTGCAGACTCCCTGGGATATGACCTGGCTCTGATACCAAGTTTGTCACGCCCCACCTTGGGAGGCATGATTGGCACCTGGTGCCCTACTAGGATATGAATTGACTCAACTAGGCCTGTGCACTCCTAGTGCGGACTTACTCCCAAAATCCAGAAAACAACCGGCTATATCTCGTTGTAAATACAACCTCTAGTCGACAAGGCCTTATAGCCACCTATAAAGGAAAACAGCTAACCAGAAACAGGCAATAACAGGGAATCGTATGTGGGAAAACAAGACCACCATGATGTCTAGTTATGAATGTAAAGTAATACAGTGCTAAGCTAAACTATGGTCAACAAGGCCACTAACTGACAGCTAAACAAGGCCCCACACAGCCAACACGTAAACTAAAACACATATGGGCCCCAACGGCCACCAATAGCTAAACACAGGGAAATAGAAACAATCTGAATGCCTCTAGGAGTAATATGATGGTCGGGACAAGGCCCCAGCCTACCCAAAACTGTACAATCAAAAGAAGTAAACCTTCTATCTACAAGCTCCGGAGGAAAGGAGCCGACCTTTCTAACAATCCTGGCTGAAGGCTAAGAGGGACCAGCTCCTCGTCTATCCGCACCTATAGGAAAGTAATGCAGCGCCCAAGGAAGGGCATCAGTACACTATGTACTGAATAAAGGCAATAACTATAATGACTGAAATAAAGAGATAGAATTGAGAATACTAAAATGGAGGAATAGAGATCATACGTAAGTAATTAAACTCTCTATTATCTAATTTTTAAATAACTAAAGCAAATAAGAACTTTACCTGGCCCCCGTAAGCCGGAAGGTACAACCAACACAGAATAACTCGCTTGGGCCCCCATAAGCCCTGGTGAGTACACTACAACCTACATACCGCTAGCAAGGTTATAATGGGTCAACTGGTAGCTATAGCCGTCCTCCCAGTCCCTTGGGTCTGCAATTGAGCCCGCTCGGCCCCTGACTGTAGTTGTGTCTATGTCCACTAGACTCGTAATATCTACACCCCGGGCACCAGGCTCGACGGGGGTGTGGTGCCGATACAGCATAGATAGTCTAGCCATGGAATGGACTATATGAGGACCTGGGACCCCATCTTCATCCCTCGCGGATGGTATACCACTCCGTGGAGCGACGTCATCTCTCCCCTGACGGGCATCGACACAGCTATTAACCCTGGGGTTGGTTACGGAGGGCTATATAGTCAAGTCAAATCCCCAGGCTAAACGTAGAATACTGGTCTCAGCTAATAGCAATAACTAATCATGATTAACGTACTTCTGATTCTCTCACTGGGATTTAAACTGAGTTATAATGCTAAGGAAACTAACTTGCTAAAAGAATTGCCTTACCATACCTGGATTGATGATTTCTGCTTAACTAGCGAGTATCAGATTCATATTTGATAGATTTTCTCAAATGAAATCGTACTACTGGGAAAATGAGACTAGTTTTAGTACTAAATTTGCCAAAAATGATAAATTTATATATAAATATTAACTATATTTCAACTTAACAAAACACGATCGAAAATGTGTAATTTCTCGAAAGTTCAAAAGGGAGAAATGCTTACTTGAAGCCTACGATCATAAAGAAATTAGTTTGGAGCAATTCCAACAACTTTAGCATGGGGGGGTTACGATTTGCTGGGTGAATTTCATAAAAATAACTCTGTAGTATTGCTCCCTGAAGCCTTAAACTTTGATACCCGAAGTTAATTTGAATTTGGACGACGTTTTGTAGTGTCAACGGGCGAAAATTATTTGATTTCTTTGTGGGTTACCGTCTTTGGTCGTGGCTAACATGTAAGAAATGAAATGAAATGAAGGGGAAAAGGTTTATATAGGTGAGCCCGGTGGGCAGGAGGGGCCCTGCGCCTCTCAAGGCGCCATAATGCCTGGTGTCTCACGCTTCTCAAGGCACCACAATGCCTGGAGCCTCGCGCCCCTCAAGGCGCCTGTGGCCTGGCGCGCCACGCTGGCTGGTGCCCTGCTGGCTGGCGCATCGCGTTGGCCCAGCGTGGCCTGGCCTCGCTCGACCCGACTACCGAAGTTTCTCTACACGTGTCGTACTCCCTTTATATATCTCCAATCCATGCGTATTCCTACTATTCGTTAACTTTTACGGGGTGTAACATGGATCTCAAGTTCAGCATCGCTCCTAGATTGCTCTCAGTTCTGCTCTCAGTTCTCATTGGTAAGTCCTCATGATTCGAGGGCTTTATGTTCAGATCTTGGCTATCTTTTAGTTTTCAGAATGTTGGGGTTAGTTGGGATCTTGTCCCGTCAACCCATCTATTATGATTAGAGGCTTTCAGACCTGTTTGTAGTATTCAATTGTTTATGCTTGGATCATGTATTCTTGTTTCTTATATTTCATGTCACGGTTTTCTTTTAGTTCATGATCATTAAGCTAATTCTTCTACCTTATGTGAATAGTTTAGTTATGTGCTCATGCCATGGGTCAACTTGGGGTCCCTCGAGGCTCCTTGTCCCATGTTTACTATTCGAGTGTACTCTCGGGTCATGACAAACTTGGTATCAGAGCCATAGGTTCAGATGTGTCCTAGAGAGTCTGAAAGCCGTATTAGGTAGAGTCTTTTTCATGGGTGTGAAGCGGGACACACTTTTGATGAAGAGGCTACTAAATTTTTTAGGAAATATTCCCTTCTTTCATGATCTATGTATCTATGTCGTGCGATGAAGAGTCTCCCCATCCTTCTAATTCATGCTATTCACGATTATAGAATTATGGCTCCTAAATGATTAAACGGAAGGAGGAACAAAAATGATGAAGGCCACGGAGGTGGCAATGATCATGGGCATCAGCAAGCCCCACCTACCAGGAGCCCACGCACTAGAGCCAGCTGCCCACGCTGAGTTTCGGGTGGCTATTCAGATGTTGGTGCAAGCCTTGACTGCTTAGGTCAACCAGCAGGCTGTTACACATGTTCCATAGAATGGCAATGCAGCGGCGACTCGGATTAGAGACTTCTTGAGAAAGAACCCTCCCGAGTTCACTGGATCGAAGGTGGGCGAGGATCCACATGAGTTCACTGAAGGGATCTTGAAGGTCACTCGGGTGACAGGGGTGATAAATGAGGAGTGTGTTGACTTGGCCTTTTATCAGCTAAAGGAGATTGCTATTATTTGGTTCAAGCAATGGAAGGACAGCAGGACAGCGGGAGCATGCCCTATCAGTTGGGATGAGTTCCATATGGCCTTCTTCGACAGGTTCTTCCCTTGGGAGATGAGGGAATTAAAAGCAACTGAGTTTGTTAACCTTAAACAAGGAAAGATGATAGTGTTAGAATATTCACTTGAGTTCACTCACCTGTCAAAGTATTCCTCGGAGTTAGTGATGGACCAGAGGGCGCGGGTGAGCAGATTCGTGTGGGGAGTAGCCAATTATTTGGACAAAGACTACATAACAGCCATGCTTCATCAGGATATGGACTACCCACGGATAGTCCTTTATGCCCAGCAGATGGAGGCAGCTCATATGAGGCAGAGAGAGGCCAAGAGGGCAAGAACTGATAGCTACAGTTTCTCCCATCCAAGGCCAGGAGGTGGGCCTCACCAGCAGTCCCAGCATAGGTCTATTACACTAGCACCGTCTTCAGCCCGTACCCCATCTAGGCCTCAATACGATCAGAGGAGCAGGGCATTAGGTCTGAGGGGTTAGAGTAGCATGCGCATATAGTGCACATTTCCATCTTGTGCTAATTGTGGCAAGAATCACCCATGGAGGTGTTTGGTAGGCTTAGATGCTTGTTTCGGGTGTGGCAAACCCGGAAACAGCCTCAGGAATTGCCCCGCAGCCAGGTCAGGGGGCGGTTAAACTTGTACCCCACAGTTAGTTCAACAGCTCTAGTGGCACGTCCTACTCAGCAGGGGGCTTAGACTGGTCTAGCTAGCGGTTAGCGCCAGAATCGATTTTATGCACTTGGCTCTTGATAGGAGCAGGAGACTTCTCCCGATGTGATTATGGGTATGTTGCGAGTCTTTCATATTGATGCTTATGCTTTGTTAGATCCAGGAGCTACACTATCTTTTGTGACACCTTACATTGCTAGTAACTTTGGAGTGAGTCCTGAAATTTTGTCAAAATCATTTTCTGTATCTACTCCGGTTGGTGACTCAGTCGTAGCGAGGCGGGTATATAGAGGTTGCCCCATTACAGTATTGCTAACTTTACCTCCATAAACTTAGTAAAATTGGCTATGACTGATTTTGACATCATTTTGGGCATGGATTGGTTGTTTGCATGTTATGCTTTTGTTAACTGTACAACCCGAGTGGTGGAGTTCCAATTTGTAGGTGAACCAGTTTTAGAGTGGAGGGTAGTTCAGCGGTACCTGTAGGCCGCTTTATCTCCTATCTCAAGGCTAGGAAAATGATTTCTAAGGGTGGTATTTACCATTTGGTTAGGGTTAAGGATGCCACATCCGAGACCCTGACCAATCAGTCAGTCCCCATGGTATGTGAGTATCCTGAGGTATTTCCAGATGTCCTACAAGGTGTTCCTCCCAAGAGGGAGATTTATTTTGAGATTGATCTTTTACCCGACACATATCCCTTATCGATTCCTCCCTATCAAATTGCCCCAGCCGAGCTAAAAGAGTTAAAGGAGAAGTTGAATGATTTACTGGATAAAGGTTTCATTAAATTAAGTATCCATGGGGTGCCCCAGTGTTGTTCTTCCGGAAGGAAGATGGTTCTCTTCGGATGTGTATTTACTATAGGCAGTTGAACAAGGTCACTGTCAAGAATAGGTACCCTTTACCTAGGATTGATGACCTATTTGATCAGCTTCAGGGTGCCAAATGTTTCTGCAAGATAGATCTCAGGTTTGGGTATCACCAGCTCAGGGTTCGAGAGAGCGACATCCTGAAGACTTCTTTTAGGACTCGGTATGGCCATTATGAATTCGTTGTTATTTCTTTTAAACTAACCAATGCCCCTGCATCTTTCATGGATCTAATGAATAAGGTATTCAAGGCATATCTGGACATGTTCGTGATAGTTTTCATTAACGACATATTGATATACTCTAGGAGTGAGGAGGAGCATGCAGCACACCTGAGGGTAGCACTCAAGACCCTCAAGGATAACCAGCTATACGCCAAGTTCAGTATATGCGAGTTCTGGCTGAACGTAGTTGCATTCTTGGGACATGTAGTGTCAAGCGAAGGTTTAAGGGTGTACCGCCAGAAAATAAAGGCGGTAAAGAACTAGCCTAGACCTGTAAACCCTTCAGAGATCAGGATCTTTTTGGGCTTAGCAGGTTATTATCGAAGGTTCATGGAAGGTTTCTTATCCATTACAGCCCCATTGACTATATTTACTCATAAAAAGGTGAAGGTCCAATGGTCGGAGGCTTGTGAGAAGAGCTTCCAAGAATTGAAGGCCCGACTCACTTCATCACCGGTGTTGACTTTACTGGAGGGCACTGATGGTTTTTCTGTATATTTTGATGCTTCGAGAGTCGAACTGGGATGTGTATAATGCAGCACTGGAAAGTTATAGCATATGCTTCCAGACAACTAAAAATTCACAAGAAGAATTACCGGACCCATGATCTTGAGTTGGCTGAGGTGGTGTTTGCTTTGAAGATATGGAGACACTACTTATGTGGGGTTCATGTAGATGTATTCACGGACCACAAGATCTTACAATATGTGTTCACGCAGAAGTATCTTAATCTTCGGCAACGGAAGTGTTTGGAGCTACTTAAGGACTATGACATGAGTGTCCTTTACCACCCGGTTAAGGCCAATGTGGTAGCGGATGCCCTTAGTAGACTCTCTATAGAGAGTGTGTCGCATGTGAGTGAAGGCAAGAAGGAACTGGTGAAGGAGGTGCATCGACTTTCACGGTTGGGAGTTAGATTAGTTGGCTCGATCGATGGTGGTGTAGTTGTTCAGAACGGATCAGAATCATCCTTGGTAATGGAGGTGAAGGCTAAACAAGATGAAGATCCAACATTGGTAAAGTTGAAAGAAGCTGTTATAAATAAAAAGGTAGAAGTCTTCTCCAAGGGGGGAGATGGTGTACTTCGGTACCAGGGTCACTGATGTCTTCTGAACGTGGGTGATTTGAGGAGCCGGATGTTGCATAAGGCTCATGTATATAGATATTCTATCCATATATGTGCCACCAAGATGTATCATGCCTTGCGGGAAATCTACTAGTGGAATGGCATGAAGAGGGATATAGTAGAATTTGTAGCCAAGTGTCCGAATTGCCAACAAGTGAAAGTTGAGCATCAGAGACTAGGAGGTGTACTTTAGGATATTAGCATTCCTACTTGGAAGTGGGAAGAAATCAACATGGACTTCATAATAGGTTTGCCCTGCACTCGTAGATAGTATGACTCCATTTAGGTTGTGGTGGACAGGTTAACCAAGGCTGCTCATTTTCTACCGGTCAAAACCACCGATTCAGTGGAAGATTATGCCAAATTATACATCTGAGAGTTGGTTATATTGCATGTAGTGCCCTTGTCCATCATATCAAATAGAGGTACTCAATTCACCTCTTAGTTCTGGAGATCTTTTCAAAAGGGACTTGGTACCCAGGTCAAGCTTAGCACGACATTTCATCTGCAAATAGATGGTCAGATGGAGTGGACTATCCAGACTCTCGAGGACATGTTGAGAGCTTGCGTTATTGATTTCAAAGGTAGTTAGGATGAGCATTTGCCTCTTATTGAGTTTGCCTACAACAACAGCTATCACTCTCGCATCCAAATGGCACCGTTCGAGGCTCTTTACAGGCAAAGTTATAGATCTCCCATTGGGTGGTTTAAAGTCAGTAAGGCTTCGTTGGTGGGTCCAGATTCAGTCCATGAGGATATGGATAAAGTTCAACTGATAAGATAAAGGCGCAAAATGGCTCAAAGTCGCAAAAGTCTTATGCGGATGTGAGGAGAAGAGAGCTTGAGTTCGAGATTGATGATTGGGTTTTTTTGAAGATATCTCCCGTGAAGGGAGTAATGAGATTTAGAAAGAAAGGAAAACTCATCCCCTGCTATATTGGCCCATTCCGAATTGTGAGACGAGTGGGTAAAGTAGCTTATGAGTTAGAGTTACCTTTAGAGTTAGCTTCAGTTCATCCCGTATTTCATGTATTGCTCTTGAAAAAGTGCTTGGGAGATCCAGCCTTAGTGGTTCCGGTGGAAAGAGTTGGTGTGAAGGATAGCCTTAGTTATGAGTAAATTCCTATTGCAATCTTGGATTGTCAGGTTCGAAAGCTGAGGAACAAGGAAGTAGCTTCAGTAAAGGTATTATGGAGAAATCAGCATGTGTAGGGAGTTACGTGGGAAGCCGAAGCGGATATAATGGCTAAATACCCCCATTTGTTCGCTACCGGCTCAGATTCAGTTTGAGGTATCAGTTTTTACCCTAAACCTTTAGTCAGTTTTTCATGTTCCGTTTATACGCACAAGTTTTTTTTATGGTATGATATACGCATGTGATGTCTGAATTCAGTCCAACTATGTAGTTCTTTTAGGAGGTAGTCCTTCTGTCAGTTTTTAGCTTAAATGATCAGTATTTGCATATGGTGATTGCCTATTTCTGAGTTTTCTGCATGTTTCTAACATTCAAGGGTGAATGTTCCAAAGGGGGAGATATTGTTATACCTCGGGAACCCAAGGAAAAGACCTGGGAGTCAAATGGGGAAAATTTGGGAAAATGTTGCAACAGTGCAGGACGAGTCATTAGACGACTCGTGAGGAGACCCCACGAGTCGTCAGGTGGTTCGTGGGGAGGTTGGAATGGGCTGAGGAGCTGAGTTCCCCACAGGCATGGGAACAACTCATGGTCAACTACCACGAGTCGTTAGGTCTCCCGTGGGATGAGGTTGAGGGTTACCAGGGAGGTCTGACCAGTGCACCTAACGGATGAGATCCCACGAGTTGTGGCCAGTCCCAATGACTCATGAGGTGGGTCGTGAGCAAGCCTATGGAAATTTAATTAAGGATAAGGCAGTGTACTTGATGGAAGGTGACCATACTTGTGGTCATGGGTGACGAGTCATTGAGTCACCTGTTACGAGCCCAGCCGACCTGTTATCCAGTGTACTTGACGGGCGACACGATGAGTTGTTACCCATCCTGTCAAGTCATTAGGTCACCCGTTAGGATCACCTGACAGTTATTTCCTGCGAATTAGTAAGGGCCTTCTCATAATTTCCCAAACCCCTAGAGCCTAAACTATGTCGTTTTGAGGTCGGGGCAAGGTCTTTTAAGGGGTATTAATCCATGTAAAGCCTCATTTGATGCTTGCAAGAGTTAGAGAAAGAAGTAGAAGGTGATTCAAGTGTTCTTCCTCAAATTCTCCAAATTCCATTTTGGGCTCCCCGGGGAAATTAAAAATCAAGTTTTTAAGGTATGTGGGGTTCTGAATGGGTGATTTAGTCCCTACCCATGCCCAATTTTTCCCAAATTCTATGTTTAAGTTACCAATTCTTTATGGGTCTTAACCCAATTGTATGTTTCCTCAAAAATCATATGAGCTTGTTGTAGTATGTCTAAAATCACGGATTTCAAATTATTGGATTGTTTTCACTTGTTCTACTCCATATTTGATTATCTAATCTCTAAAAGCATAGGTGCCCAAATATGAGGTTTTTAGTTAAGTTCATAGTTATGGTGATCCCTCAAGCATGATATGAATTTTTGAACTTTAAGCATGTTTTCAATTACTTATGTTATTATGAGCATGTTTCCTACAAATTTAAGCATTTCAAGTACGTTGAAAATATGGAAAATGCCCACATGTTGCTTATGATTCATGAACTATGATTTTGGCCGACCCACGGGCCTGATTTTATGGCTAGTATTATGAATTCTCAAGCATGTTGTCGTGATTTAACTAGCCATGCTTTTCATGTATGAATTTCTATGAGAACGTCATGTTTTGGGAGTACTACTTAACACCGAGTAGGTTCAGGGTCCAGGTTACACCCCGAATCTCAGAACTACGTACCACCGTAGGTTATGTTTGGGACCTCCTCAGTTGTTGTCCCCTTTGCCCTATGGGGCCTTCATGAGTGATATCACTCCTTTCATGGTTCTACCCTTGGAAAGGTATGAACGGCCTCCTGACTAGGCTTACAGGTCGGGCTCCATGTGTGCTCATATGGGGTATGTCGGTTATACAAATCTCCCACTGTTCCTCATTGTTTTAATGCATGTACAATTATGTTCTTTTGTCTCAATCCATGTTTTATGAAATGTTTTTCTCTTATGTTGTGACTATGACAAGTTTATGAATGCTTTTGGGAAACCTTTAGCCTTACGATATATTTATGATTTCAGTCATTATGATCATGATGTTCCACTCCTATAACTCTTATGTTTTTAAGTATTGTTTTTACACACCTTGCATACTCGGTACATTCCAAGTAGTGATCCTCATATTTTCTATGTTGTATCATTTCATGATACAAGATACGGATCTCAAGTTCAGTATCGCTCCTAGCTTTCTCTCAGTTCTCATTGGTGAGTCCTCATGATTCGAGCGCTTTGTGTTCAGATCTTGGCTATCTTTTAGTTTTCAGAATGTTGGGTTAGTTGGGATCTTATCCCTTCAACCCATCTATTATGATTAGAGGCTTTCAGACCTATTTGTAGTATTCAATTGTTCATGCTTGGATCATGTATTGTTGTTTCTTATATTTCATGTCATGGTTTTCTTTCAGTTCACGATCATTAAGCTAATTCTTCCTCCTTATGTGAATAATTTAGTTATGTGCTCATGCCATGGGTTGACTTGGGGTCCCTCGGGGCTCCTTGTCCCGTGTTTACGATTCGAGTGTACTCTTGGGTCGTGACAAAAACCTAAACTCAACTACTAGGCTGATAGCTCAAAACTGGGGTCCAATACTAGTCAGGAATGTATAACTGAAAGTACCCTGAGAGTCTTGTCAGACTAGATTTTGAGACTGAGTTCTAGAATGGTTAGAGCTACTTATCTGGAAGCGTCAAAATCGTCTAAGAACAAACTGTAAACTGAACTGGGGTCCTGGGGCTGGTCAAAGCTATAGATATCTAAAATGTCATAACCGCCTAATGGACCAATAGACTAGATTATGTGTTTGATTCTGAGAACTGAGAGGCACCACTAACACCTCGGGAAAAGACTGAAGTCGAACTGATTGGTTGACAATTTCTGTATTGTTCTAAAGAAGTTCTACGTTCTAACTAAACTACTAAGAAGTTAATAGAGAACTCAACTTATTCCAACTACACGAGAATTTCATAATATAGCGAAATTTCAACAATTCAAGAAATCTCATCCGACAAGGCTAAAATCATTCTTATCAATGGAATATTTTTTAAACACATATATATAATAAGAATTACTAGGAAATTCAGCCCAAAACATACTTCACAAACTAGACGGAATTTAATACACAAATAGCCTTTACTCGAAAATTTAGGGCTTAAATTCACTTTGGCAAGAACATCAACAATTTACTTAGGAACTAATAAAGATCATATGAATAATAAACATGGATATTATCGCAGGTGAAATTAACGAAAACTAACATGAAAATTTCTTCGAATTCAATAGCTCAGGGTTAAAACTGAAAGAGAAACTATGGGAGGATTTTGGGGGACACAAGGAAGGACAATCCCCTTGTTGAATTTCCACAAACCTGGCTAAGAATTCCTCCAAGAAGAAGACCTGAACTGTTGCAATGAAGGAAAACCCTAAGCCTGCTAGAGAGTTTCTTGAGAGAACTTTCAATAAGTTTTATGAGAGTAAATGTGAGAATGAGGGGAGGAATCATCAAACCCTCTAATAAATATGAATTTAAATCCAAAACAAAGTAGTTTAAAGCTTAGGAGAATAGAAAATTACTAAATAGCCCTTAGAAAATCGCTGGGAAAAACTGCCAGGTGACCCTAACGAGTGACCTGACGAGTCGTGGTGACTGACCATGACTTGTGGTCACCCCCGTTGAGTACACTGCCTGGATCCTCAGTAGGTCACCACGAGGGACCCAATGAGTCATGGTGACTGACCATGACTTGTGGTCAGCAGTCGTGAACTTCACTGTCTCACTTCTGAAGTTCTATACTAGGCTTGACCACGAGTCACAGGATGAGTCGTCGCCACTAATGATGACTCATGGTGACACTCGTTAGGTGCACTGCCTAACAACTGACTAGGGCTGATAAAGGGGAACATAACGAGTCGTTACAGGTGACCACAACTCATGGTCACCATCCGTCAAGTAAACTGCTCCTCACTTCACACTTCTAATTCCTCCTTCCCACGACTGACCTAATGAGACGTTAGGTCTCACAACGACTCGTCAGGTGAGTCGTCCTGAGACATTTTTGGTAGATTTCTGTATTTTTGTATTTATATCTCGAATCTAGTTTTTGAGTTTTGGGTGCATTACATCACACAACCCCCAAAAACAACATAGGTTTGGATCATTGCCCTTCCCATACCGTTTGTTCAGCATCGGCCGCGACTACATACTTTTACCTTCTAATAAGCCCCCTCACTTTTCCAATGCTAAAGGTAAGAAAAAAATTCATACGTGAAACACTTCACTTTCACAATATAAAAAATAAAACATTTAACAATTACAACTGAGGGTACAAAAATTATCCCTTATTTTTCGTTGCACTTCAATTACACATCTATTCATATTTATAATCTTTGTCATGATATACTTACACTTTATATTGTATAACGACTACAATCACTGCTTATCACTTTTTCTAAAAAAAATTAACATTTACTTACAAGGTTACAAAAATGGTTCTTTCTTTATCTTTGTTGTACAATTATGTGTGTATTCATATTTGACATCTCCACTATGATACGTCTACCTCCAACCCCTCCAGGTATGTTGCTTTTGAGATAATTTTCCATCCAAAAATAAAGTATAAACACCAATTCCTACATCTACTTCAACTTATGTCGTGATTGCAATTTTTCAGCCTCTTTTCCACCACTACTACCCCAAAAAGAAAAACTACGTGCAACCTACTCTCTTCTCTCCACCTTTACACTTTGACTGTGAAATTGTAATCGGACATAGGAAAAAAAATTAACATACAAGAAATACTTCACTATAAAATGAAAAACATCAACGAACCTTTATGACTGAGAGTACAAAAATGATTCCTTCTTTAACTTTTCTCTTCAATATGTTATGCATCTATTCATATTTATATTCTCCACTGTGATATGCTTAGACTTTATATTGTGATACAACTACATTCAACAGGTTTTTTAAGATAATTCATTAGTCGAAGTGCATAGGTGGAGAGAAGGTAGCACTTTTTTTTTAAATTTAGAGGTAGTTGTGGAAGAAAAGAGGCGAAAAATTTGTAACTCAAACTTAGTATTAAAAAAAATAAACACGCAAGAAACTCTTCTAATCCTTTATAATTACTCAAAGCTCTTCAAACATTCATAATCACCATCATATATTAATCTACATATTCATGTACAATTGCATTTTACTATTTTCATGATCCACCTTAAATTTTACCATATAGGATTCCTTTTCTAAATACAAAACACCTTCATCCCAATGCAGACAATACCACCAACCCATCCGGGTATGCTGCTTTTGAAATAATTGTTGATTCAGAAACAAATTATATAAGGTAGATACCACTTCTATACTTCAACATATTATGCAATCTCTGAGATTCAAGTTTAGCCTCTTCTTCTCCATTACTACTCAACAAATTGCTACACTTATCTTCGCTCCACCTCTATACTTTGACTACTAACTTTTATTAAATGAAAACGTCTTTATTGCTTTCGAAAGAGAGAAAGCCACACAACCCCCTAAATAACTCAGTTATGGTTATTTACCACGACTACTTACTTTTCCCTTAAAATCAACCTCCTCAAAAAAGCATTAAACAGGAAAAAACACTTCCCTACACTGCACTATGAGGTGTTTCTGTGTTGTTGTACGTACAATCATCACTTTGTACCACCACATACCTACATTTATATAATATATCTTATTTACATAATACTTCTTATCTATAAATGAATAGGATTCCTTCGATTGTTAGAAAAACTATAGAACATGCAGAAGGCACCCCAGGACATAATTATCGAGGTAAACAATAAACTACACTTTTTAAAAATATATATATATTGAACATTTACGTCTGAGGACAATTTTTCTGTTGTTCGATTATGCATATTCCCATATTTATATTCACCACTTCAAGGCTTAAGAACTTTACAAGACTAAGGAGCATGAAATTACTGGTCCAAAAAAAAGGAATAACAAGGTCCACAAGTCTACAAACATTAAACATGAAAACACCAACCTATACAGGTATGCTATTTTTAGAAATAATTTTTCAAAGCAGGTCACACATCCCCCAACACCGCTTAGGTTTGGTCCTCTGCCTTTCCCATACCCTTTGTTTTGCGTTTGCCAGGACTTATTACTATTACCTTCTAATAAGCCTACTCACTTTTGCATTGCAAAGGTTAAAAAAATTACATGCATGAAACTCTTCACTTTCACAAAATAAAAAATAAAACATTAAACATTTACGACTGAAGTACAAAAATGATTTCTTCTTCTTCATTGTGATACAATTATGCATCTATACATATTTTTAATCTTTCTTCTTATACGCTTAGACTTTGCATTGTATTACGACTATAATATGAGGTGTTTATGTATTATTGTGTTATTTACATAATACATCTTATCTATAAATGGTCAGGATTCCTCCAATAGTTCAAAAAAGATTGACCATGCAGAACACATCCAAGCACATAATTGCCCAGGTATATTATTTAAAGGACTTTATTAATTATCCTATTTTTTCATTTATCTTATTTACTTTTGCATTCTTGTTCTAATTCTGTAATGCCCCGGAAACTCAATATCAATCTTTGGGACTTAAATCATAAAATCTGGAAACTGTAGAAATGTTGCAGGACGGACCACCTGACGAATCTTTAAGTAACCTCACAACTCGTTAGGTGAACCGTGAGGAGGAGGTTGGCTAATGTAAAGGAGGGAGGCAGTGTACCTAACGAGGGACTTCACGAGTCATGGTCACTGACCACGGCCTGTTAAGTCACTCATGGTCGGGCCCGAGTTGGGTATATTTTTAGTTGACAAGTGTACTTGAAGAGTGGGTACAACGAGTCGTCACCTGTGGCAATGACTCGTTAAGTGACTCGTTACCTAGTCTAGAGTTGAATCTTCAAAAGTGAACCAACTGACCACAACTTGTTAGGTCCCTCGTTGTGAACTACTGAGGATCCCAGGCAGTGTACCCGACAGGAGTGACCACAAGTCGTGGTCAGACACCACGACCCGTTAGGTCACCCGTTAGGGGCACCTGACAGGTTTTTCAAGAGAATTTCTAAGGGCTATTTAGTAATTTCCTACCCTCCCAAGACTTAAACCACGTCGTTTTAGCTTTAGTTCCATACGTTTTAGTGGGGGTAATGAGTCCTTTTCCTCATTCCCCACTCAGACTTCCGTGAAAAATAACGCAGAGTTCCTCTCAGAGAAGTTCAGGGCATCAGCTAGGGCAGATTGTTCTTCTTCAATTTTCAAGTAAATACTCTTAGTTTCTCGTCAGGTGTGTGGGTATTCAACAAGGGAATTTAATTCTTCCCTTGTGTCCCCTAAAATTCTTCCATAACTTCACTATTAGTTTTAGCCCTGAGCTTTTCGAATATGGAGAAATTTCATGTTATTATTCATCAATCTCTCATAAAATGATATTCTCATTTATTATTGATATGAATTCCATCAGTTCTTATTTAAATTATTGAGATTCTGGCAATAGTGAATTGAAGCCCTGAATTTTTGCATGAAGGTGATTTTGCTTGAAAAATCTCCCTCTAGTGAATTAAGCATGTTTGGGATGAATTTTCCTTGAAACCCTCATCATATATGTAATGAGTAGATATTCCATTGATAAGAATAATTTTAGACTTGATAAACTAGTTTCTTGAATTCTTGTGTTGTTACTATATTACGGAATCCCAGGTTGTTGGAACGAGTTGAATTCTCTATTAGCTACTTAATAGTTCAGTTTAGTTAGAATGTAAAATCCCTTCAGAAATATGCAGAAATTTTCAACTAATCAGTTTAGACATAGAAATTCTCGAGGTGCCAGTAGTACCTCCCAGATATCAAAAATTAGAATCAGAATTTAGTTATTGGTCCACTAGGCAGTCATGACAATTTAGATATATACATACATATATATATATATATATATATATATATCTGACTTGTCGTAGGACCCCAGCTCAGATTTTAGTTTGTTCTTAGATGGTTACGAAGCTTTTAGATGAGCAGCTCTAACCAGTCTAGAACCCAATTTCAGAATCTGGTCCGATAAGACTCACATGGTACTTTCAGTTATATGTCCCTGACTAGTCTTGGACCCCAGTATTTGAGCTATCAGCCTAGTAGTTTAGTTTAGGTGTTCCAGTGGGAGTAGGACTTAGCGCCGAGCGGACCAGAGTTCCAGCGCACCCAGGTTCCCAGAACTACATTGCCAGCGTAGGATTACAGATACAAATTCTTTGCCTGATTTGGCCCCAGACTTTTGTGATCACCTAGTTCATGCCTTTAAACCCTCGCAAGGTATATTGGGTCCTACCAGTGGGGTGTATACATCGGACTCCACGTCTAGCTCACGTGGTTATATGTCGGTTACAGACTCTCCCACTAGTTAGTCTAGTCCAGTTTTAGAATAAGAATCTCAGACCATTTTCAGATCTATCAGTTCAGTTCAGTGCAGTATTTCAAATTCAGTATTATCAATTTAGGACATGTCTTTGGCCACTAGGCAGGGTCATTTTTGACCATCTCGGATACTTTAGATCATTTCAGTTCAGACAATTAGTTGGTCATTGAATGTCTTTCCAGCTCAATCATTTACATCTATCAATATATTCCTCTCACATACTCAGTACATTCAAAATACTGACGCATACTTTTATGATGTATCATTTCATGATACAGCTGCAGGTTCTCAGACTCAGCACCGCTAGATGCCGCAGTTCAGATTCTCCATCTCAGCAGTTGAAGTGAGAGTCCTCATCATCCGAGGGCATTATTTCCTTCCTTCAGTTATTTCATAGTTTCAGTAGACTTAGAGTTAGCTGGGGGCTTATCGCAGCAACTCCTCAGATAGATGGCTTTCAGAAAGACATGATTTTCAGACTTATTAGTATTATTCAAATGTTTTCGAACTTTATGTTTTCAAACTTTTCTTTCTTAAATATTTTATGCTATTATTTAAGTTCCGCTGTGCATGTTTACTCAGAATGCTAGTGAATGATAAACCAGGGGTTGACTTGGGGTCACTTGTGGCTTCAAGTACCGTGTTACGTCTAGCGTGTAGACTCGAGGCGTGACAAATTCAGTAACTATACTACTTGAAAGGCCCGGAATTTTGACGGACAAGAAAAAGTCTCAACTGCAGATTCAATAACTGAAGAACAAATAGGAACAACTAAGATCAGGAATTTATGGAGATGACGGAGGACAAAGGAACACAATCAATTCGGCTCCTTTTTATAAGAAACAACCTTGACACATTATACTCTTACACTTCTTTGAATGGGAGAAAGTAGATACAAAGATGACAACTTTTCTTACATTTTGCTTTCTTTAAATTACATGATTTTTCCCCATCAAAAAGCTAAACCAATATTATTTAGCACTTCAAATACATTCACTTATTTATACCAAACATCACTTCATAACCATGGATTATAAATATCCGATAACACATTTTGATGTTTGCATGATTGTTAAGATGAAACTGTTTCACGCATTCAGTAACATAAATATAATTGTAACATCAAATGAAACAATACTTATTCACTGTTAGGTGTCTAACTCAAACAAGATTTATAAAAGAAACTGTGGAATAATATCGGAAGATATTACTTCGTTGCAGATAAAGAGATTGCTATTGAAAGATTTATACTTCGGCTACCAGGTAGGAGTAGTTCCCCGATATCATAGATGACCACACTAACAGACCGACTAAAATATGGTGTAAAAATGGCCTATGCTAATTAATTAAAAAAGTTGTTATACTACTATAAATTGTTGTGATATCTTCTCCTAATAATTACAGTTTTAAAAATATTAGAATATTATCCAAAATGATACATAACAGTGTGTATGATATGGATAAAAATAATGTTTAACAACGGAACTTAAAATAGGTACAAAAAAAGTGTAATGACACGAGTACAGACTTAAATCTATGTGATAATTGGATAAAAAATTTAGAATTTTATTTTAAAAGCTTATACCTATATTGCGTGGAATCCTAGACAATTGAGGCAACCGCATGAGACACATAACATTTATGGCTCTCTAAGCCACACCAGATACAAAAAATGATAAAGTGGTGTTACTATACTTACATCATAATGGATGTCGGTATGACTAGAACTAATTGGAAAAATCACTCAAAAAAAACACAAAATAAGTTACAATGGTTTAGAATATGAAAAAGGAAAACAAATAATTATGAATGATCATAACCTTAATGAGGTAGTTCACTACCGCGCGAAGCGCGGGTAACTTATCTAGTGTGTATATATATACACATATATATACACCTATGGTGGCACGTAGTTATAAGACCTAGGTTCCTAGAACCCCTAGTCTACTCAGTGCTAGACACTACTCCAAATATTATGCGCATGGCTCATAATCATCATCATGAAACATACTTGATCTTGCATGTGCTTGTCTAAATCATGAAATCATCATACTTGACATATGTGAAATAGCCATGAAAATAATGTCATTGAGTTGACCATGATACATAAACTTGAGTTTCATGAAAATCATACATACTTGAGTAAATAGTCATGACTTGAAATCGTAGGTTCTTAACCTTGAAAATCATAGAATCATACTGATAACGTCCAAATTCACTCCTCTTGACAAGAAAGTGTAAATGATCATTGGGAAAATAAATATACCCGACGAGTATCGGAGTCGAATCCCACAAGGAATAGTAGTTGATCATGCAAGAGTTGTCCATCAAATTGAAGTAACTTGCATCAATGTCTCAACAACAATAAAGTAAAAATTGGGGAAGTCACAACTTGTCAATTGAAATTACAAAATTTGCTCAAGAAAATAGGGACAAAGTGTTGAAAATACCAAAGGAAAGAATACTAGGGGTGTGAAATTATCGAGGCATCATCGGATTGGGATTATTAACATCTCCTAGCCTTACTCAATAGTATAATTAGTTGTGGACGAGATGGAATCCTACATTTCTCAACCAATTAGATACCTTATACATCGGGTTTTCTCAAACCCCAAAGGCCTTTTCTCAACAGCCACATCAACTTGGGTAAGAATTAGCTATTTTTAGCTTTGATTCTTAATGGGTGTTTGACAATGGTATTTGGTTATTTCTATCCTAATTACCCACTAATGTTTCATCACCCATACTCTAAATTTCTTTTTCAAGAAAAATTAGAATAAGTAAATACAACTCATATTTGCTACTATGAGTATTTAGATTAAAATTTAGATGAAACACTAGAATTATACTAATTGAGTAAATCTAAGATCAATTGAACAATACCCAATCTACATCAACAATCATTCACACACATCTAGCAAGGAATTATCTACTCATGTAAGTAGAAGAAGACATTTCATTCAATAATAATTAAATATCCATTCAACAAAATTACTAAGAAAAATTCAAGCTCAAGGTTCTAATCTCCAATGGAGTTTTCTACCTTTTCAAAGAAGAAGATGATTGCTTCTCTCTCTACTTCTCTCTAATTTAATACAATACCAATGAAAAAATATGGAATAGAATGTTTAGTTCCTTTTTGATATGTAAAAAATTAGGGTACAAAAATGCTCCTCTTTTTTTGAGCTAGACACTTTTGCCGTTTTTTGGCGGGCGTCACTTGCAAGACACCGGTTGTTCACCTGTGCTAGTTTGCAGTCCGCGGGTCAGTCACAGTTGATGGCCAGTGAGCTTATAGCAATTCAGCATTGGCATTGGAGGTTCACCGATGCTAATCTGAGGTCCACTGGTATCCAATCTTCCTTGGCATAGTAGGCATCTGCAGTCAACCAGCATTTCGCTGGTATCCTCCGGTTGAGTGCCGGTCCTTATCTCCATTTTCATGATTTTTATTCAATTTCATTCTTTTTATACTCAAGTTAAATACCTACAATGATCAAGGAGAAAGAGCATAAAATCCACCTAAAAGACTTTAAAACTAGGCAAACACTCATGTCTAAGAGCCTAATGAGTTGGTAAATTACTAACTCATAAAACCCCTAAACTTGAACCACTGCTTGTCCTTAAGTAATGCAATTCCTTACAGATGAGCAAATGGAATAGCATGTTAAACCATACGAGATTATGCGCTAAGGACCATTGAACCTATGACAACCCAAAAATTTCTCAATGACTTAAGGCAAAAGAGAAGAGACTCCCCAAAATATGTTGCAAAAGTTTCAAGAGGTAACAACAATGAATAGGCATGATTCACGAATGTTTTCATCTTCAAAAATAGGGCATGGTTTATCAAAACAAGCATACATAGCATCTCAAATCATTACTAATTCACATTTAAAGCTTGCCTTGAGGCTCACAATGCTAATGTCCTAATCACTTCTTCGCACAAATGCAAGCATGTTCTCCAAGGGGGTGATGCCACTCACAAGAAGAGAGAATTCCATTTTATCATCAATCAATGAACACACAAGGTATTATAAAATAGGACAGTAATGCTCACTCTCAAATTCTCCATGCACACAACTTGACCTATAGGCTTTCCCTTCGTGTAACTCGCCACTAATGCGGAGTTTCTACACTCAAAATCAATTAGGACTTGGGCGTCATGATGAAGACTAGGAGTTAAGGTAGGATAAACAATGAGTTTTAGTGGTTAGAACCTCCCTAATTCCTATTTGTGAACATTTTCAATATCCCATCACACTATTGAGATCATTCCACCTTATCTCTCCTTACTCATCATCTTCATATTTTATTTAACAAGAGTCACCCATATAACACTTTTGGATTCCACATTCTACCACATCTAAGCAAGAGGTAACACTTTCACTATAATTTCTCTTTTCAATGATTCACGATTTTTTAACCAATCAATTATTTCATTTTTAATCAAAACTTGGTGCTACCTAACAATGAAGCTATCACATTTCTCCCTTTTCTTGCGAACCCCAAAACTTAGGCTTTTGCCTCATTTACACACATTCCCTTATCTCTTCCTATTCCTAGCTTGTAGCCCCACTTTTCATTCTTTCACCACTAGAAACTAGGGAGGATGGGTGCCAAAGACGGAGATTGAAAAGGGTCATTAGGCTTGTAATGTGGTTTCCAATAAAAAAGGTCAAAGGCTCGATATTGGCTAGCAAAGGAAGATGTTTAAGGAGGTGTCATTCTGTGTGAAGTGACTAACAATAGAAAGCCTAAAATCATGTTCTAAGTTCAGCTAACTCTAGGATTTCGCCTTGAATCACACTTAGGAGAAGCTCTAGACAAAAGAATAGCATGGAAATCATTCATTCAACCTCACTACACAAGGCATCACACTCCAAGGAGTTCACAGAATACATCACCACAACCAGATTATGATTTTAAGATAATTGACCATATGACTAAAAAATCCAAATAAGGAATGTGCAATATCTGACAAAAGATGCTACATTTTTCATTTCAAATGCCCCATTTCGTGAAAACTCTTTTTTTCATGCCACACAAAAAAAATTTCAGCGGTACCCCTCAAAAACAATTTTAACAAGACTAAAAAATATGGCATTTTCCCTTAAGAAAGTCTCCTTACAATCAATCATTCGGAAATGTCACCCAGTTCGTCAATAGAAGAAGAAAAGAAAGAGAAATTACTCCTTGGGAAAGAATCGTGGTATGAAGAAAACCCTTTAGGTTTATTCACTACCTACTATTTATAAAGGCAAAAATCAGACTTGGGTCATGAAATATTTGGCAATTTAAATAAAGACCCAATCACATGTACTAACAATTCAAGAAAAAAATTTCCTCCTTTTCAAGCCCGATAAAGGGTCAACAACCATCAATAATTATCAAAATAACATCCCAACAAGGGAAACATCAATCACCAATAATATAATCCCGAAAAAGCTCACAAATCATCACAACTCAAAAATAAAATCCCAACAAGGGCAACATCAATCATCAATAACAATGACCACAATAAAAGATACACTCATCCCACCCCCTACTAAAACAATACATTGTCCCCAATGTATGCATACAAAACAAATGAGGGTAGGAGCTCCCTGAAGTGGTCACTCTCATTATCATCATCATATTCGGCCTCAGTAGCTCCATCATGGCCTTCATATCTCAGATCCTCCTTCTCATCCCCATAGCCCTCGAACAAGTCGTCAATGGGTCCTCAAACTATAGAAGGGGCATCCATAGCTGTGTTAGCGCACTCATGTCGGGCACCACCATTGACGTCCGACCTATCCATTCCATTACTTCAGCTCGGAGAGATGTTACAACCCCCTTCACAACATCCACATGCGAGTGAAACTTGGTCAAGCTATCACATAGTGACTTCATCTCCTTTTTCACTGTCTTGGAAATCAGGGAAGGGAGACTTTTAGCCAATTTTTGAGGATGAATCTCGTGGGAGTGTGTCATCTCTGCAAGTTTGTGGAGGTTAGTTGGCTGGGAAGATGTGGGAGGAGCTGAGGCTCCCCTAATAGAGGCTTCTCCGAAAGCCTGGCCGTATGCCTCAAGATGTGGCATGTTTATATCGGGGGCATAGGGGCCTACTCTAACCCATGAGAAATGGACTCCTTGGGGACTTTGAAGGCTTGCATCCATTTCTTCTTGCTCTTGGGAGCACCCGCATCCCTTTTTCTATCCACTGTGATCACACCAGTATTAGAGTTGGGGGCCTCATCTAGGAAAAGTGGCACTCTGGCTCGAAGGAACAGCTGAGATATGAGCACAACATAGGGCATTGAGGTGCCATCTGACTTTACTTTCTCTTCATCTGAATGGCCACTATTTCCCTAAAGTTTATGGGGACCCCTCTCATGATACATGCGATAAGGATGGCTGCTTCCAAAATTACCTTCTACTCATTTTTTGAAGCATGATGCGGCCATTGAAATCCAACCATAGGTTGGCTTCAAATTTTAAATCATGCCGGGAGATTTTTCCACCCATAGAGGCCCAAAACAGTGTATTGACGGCAATGATGGTAGCTATCTTGCTGAACTGGTTCTCTTTATCAGCAATTCTACCTACATACTCAGAGTCGGTGTCAATCTCATCCTCCCAGAATAAAGAATTGATGGCCACCGATGTGATGTAAACTTCTAAACCCCTTACCATAACTGAAGGCAGGGGAATTCATCAACCTTGCCTTTATGATGCATTCTCTCTTGCCTAGCCATGTATGATGCATAGAGCACGGGCACAAAGCTATAGTAGAAGTCAGGCAGAGGATTGGCAAAGATGTGTCATTAGCAGTTGGTGAATTGCATCGTGATTTTGGGGATGTCACCCTGCTGCCCCACCATGTCGAAGCGCTTCTCTAACGTGATAAAGCGCTCCTTGCAAATAGCATAGTGCCCCTCCATGTCGGCACACAAAGATAATAGCTTCTATACTGTTGGGGGCTGGGGTCTCCCTTGCTTCCCCCTTTCCTTTGCTTTAGATTAGGCCGGGGAGGAACCATTGGTTGGTTTCCTGGATGAAGTCATACAATGCAGGACTATGTTAGTGTCATACAACAATATTTCTTTCTGTATTTTTGTTTATGAAAAATAAAAACTTACATCTATTCTGAACTAAGGTAGAGAATTATAACAATTGGATGGAAAACAAGTTGAAGAGTTTAGAGGTTAAGCATTGGCAGTACCGGTGAAACACCGGCAAAACACTGGTAGAGACCCGCAAACCGCTAGTTAGCCATCGGTCATTCATAGAAAACTGGGAAGAACATGGTTCATCCGGTGCCATGTCGGTGTTTCACCGGTCTTGACTCACGGAGCGCCAGTGTAATAGAGGTCTGAGATAGTGGCCTGATGCCTTGTACCTCAACCTGTGCTTCATCCGGCGTTTCACCGGGCCTAACCGGTGGTTCGCCAGTGAATGCCGTTTAGTGTATTTCATCCCCAAACTCAGTGAAACAACCAAACTTTCATATCCAAGATTCACTCACCCAACACCACAACAATTAAAAACAACATAAAAGTGACAATTTACCCCTAAGAAAAATGTCACTCCATCTATCATCGATCAAATTGTGTAGTCTAAGAACACACGAGGCTACCCAAACTTCAACCCCAAAATCAAGAACATCAAGAATCAAGAATTTTACCACAGAGGATACCCACATTATCATTTAACATGTTATCACCACCCCCACATACCCACAATATGAAAAATATACAAGCAATGAAAAGTATAAGAACAGGGTAATGGGGACACATGATTGGGGAAAACCACGACTTTTGCATGCTCAAACTGATTCACATCTTCAAACAATAATCAAAATTAAAGTAGGAGACACATACCGAATGAATTTGAGAACAAAGTGCAAAGAAAGATCAAATCTTGGTGTTGCCCAACAATGGAGTTTCCATAAGAGTTTTGCTTTAATGTGGGGAAAAGATGAGTGAGAAGTGATGAAATGAATGGAGTACAAATGGGGAATTTATAGGAGAGAAGAAGTGGATAGGAGTGGTAGGTGATGAGATGGGTTTAATGGTGGGAAGGTGGAAAAGTGATGTACGGGGAAGTTAAAAAGTGTAAATGGGGAAATAGAAAGGTGGAGAAAAGGATTTATGGGGAGTTGGAGACGTTTTGATCGGATTTTTTAAATCCCTGCATCGAGTTCGTCAATGGGTTGGTTAATATTTTAATTACGTTGTGTACCTTGGCTTGCGGTTAACCGACAGTCTCCAGTGAGTATCTATATTTCTTCGCCTTAACGTAGGTGACCAACACCCTATTTAGTTCACTGCTTCGTATGTGGCGGTTGAATGGCAGTTCACGGGTTTACACATGCGTTTCATTGATTTTTTTGCTGTTTGTGCTTCAACTCCCAGGTGTTCTTTGCACCGGCGTCAGATTGGGAGGTTTGTAATTAGGTACCGGCGTTCCGCCGATGACTCATCATTTTGACCCTATACTTCCCAACCTTCTACTCTTGACCCACATTCAAGCGGCATGCCACGCATGTGGACCTGCGGTTCTCCAGTTAAGTGACGTGCCTTCCTTGTCCTTCTTCTCGTTTTTCATTCAATTTTTCTACAACATCAAAAAATTAAAGTACTCAAAGTAAAAATGCTTGGGTTGCCTCCCAAGAAGGGCCTTAGTTAACACCGTGGCACGATGGATATCTTCTCAATCTTCAACACTTCGTAGGGTCAACCTCCAGTTCAATTTCATCATCAAATGGTCTATAATGCTTCACTTCACTATCAAGCACTGACATGACCTTACACTCATCCGGGGGCTTGATAGGCTAACACACATTAAAGGTGACCTTATCGCCACCTAGTCAGAACTTAAGCTCCCAAGCTCTATATCAATCCAAGTTCTTCCCATTGCTAGAAGTGAGCGCCTAAAGATAATTGACACCTCAATGTCCATCTCACTATCCAACACAACAAAATCAATTGGAAGTATGAATTTGTCCACTCTCATAAGAATATCAACTAACACTCCAATAGGTCGTCTAATCGACCTATCCGCCATTAAGAGCCTCATCGATTTTGGTTTGGGACTCCCCAATATGAGTTTCTTGAAAATAACCAGAGGCATCAAGTTAATACTAGCACCAAGGTCGCAAAGAGCTTTATTGAATATGCACAAGCCAAATGTGCAAGGAATGGTAAATGCTCCAGGATCCTCACATTTTTTAGAAAGGTTGCTAGTCATGATAGCACTACAATGATGGGTAACCTCATCGGTGCCCATATCCACAACCTTTTACTTCTTGAAGAGCTCCTTCATAAACTTTGCGTAGCTTGGCATTTGAATCAAAGCATCCACAAGTGGTATATTGATGGATAATTTATTGAACATTTCTATAAACTTGCGAAACTGAGCATCTTCCTTTTTCTTGGTCAGCTTCTGTGGATATGGAGGTGGAACTCTTGTTTCTTTATCTTCTTGCCTTCATTTCTAATTACATCATACAAGGGAGTCAAATCAAATTCTCCCTCATCCTTCCCTTCTTCATCATCACAAACACTTGGTGTTTTTGGCATCTCTTCCACAACATCATCATCCTTCACCTTTGGGGCAACAACATCTTTGGGCTTCACGCTCACATCCTTCAATATCTAGCCACTCCTAGTCATAGTTGCATGCAATGACAATCTTTCTTTGGATTGGGTATAGTGTCACTCGAGAGTGCACTCTTCTTGTGGAGGTTTATTTGTGAAGCCAAATGGTTAATTTGGGCTTCAAGGTGCTTGATCGATTTTGAGTGGGAACTTACTGTTTGGGAAAGGTTGGACACCTCCCCTTTTAATTCTTTGACCCCATTGTGAGTGGATTCTACCTTCTTCAACACCCTAGACAACATGTGTTCAATCTTCAAATTGCCTACATCACTCACTCCTAGCTTCCCTTGAGATGCTTCTTCTTTTGGAGGAGGCACATCGGGGTTATCACTTTGGTGGTATCTCTCTCCTTTGCAATTTTGATCTCTATTCGCCCATCGATCATTTCTATCCCCCCATCCTTGATTATCACAGTTTCTCCAACCTTGATTCTCCTCTCTTGGGAGCCAAGGGCCTAGATTTGTACCTTGATACCTAGGGTGAGAACCCCCCCAATTGGCTTTCCATGAATTGACACTCCTCATATCTAGGGAGTGAAGTGTTATCATCAAATTGAAGATAGCTTTGGGCATCCACAACATTCACACTCTTTGCACCAGCTCCCATCAAATGTTTCACTATCAACTCTAGCTGGGTCATCATCTTAGTAATAATTTCATCTCTAGCTTATCCCTTTTTTCTCATCTCATCAGTCATAAGGTTGGGATCAATACCACTAGAAGATACCTCTGCTTCTCTAGTATGCCATGCTCCATTAGTCTTAGTTATTCTGTCAAGAAGTGCTTTGGCTATTCCATAGGGCTGATCCATGATGGAACCCCTCGCCAAATTATTTTCCACAGACTTATTGATAGAATCCAATGAATGATAGAAGCTCTGAAGTAGAACCTATTGAGCAAACCATGGTTCCAGCAATGGCAATGTTTTTCTTGAACCTCAACCATGCTTCATGGAGTTGTTCCCCAGCAAGTTGTTAGAAGTTGGTAATTTCATCCCTCAGCTATAGCATCCTTGAGGGAGGAAAGAACCTATCCAATAATGCTTCTGTGAGTTCATTTAAAGAGGTAATATTTCCAGGAGGCAACTCCTCCATCCTAGTGGTTGCTTCCCCGGTTAGTGAAAAAATGGGAAGAGCCTCAATCTAATCGACTCTTGACTTATATTTGCAATGTTGAAGGGTTGGAAAATCTCAAAAAAAAATTCAAAGATGCCTGTTTGCATCCTCACTTGGCATTCCTCTAAAAAGCCCCTTCATTTGGAGTAAGTGAAGCATTGTACTCATCACATGAAATATTGCATTCCCTACCATAGGAGGTAGGCGAATGACACCTTTTACATTGGGCATCATGGGATCATCATTCTCATGATCCATATGTCTATCTACCGAACCTTCTCCTTGTGAGTGTTGACTCATATCAAAATCAACCTAGATGACACAAATCACTAGAGTAAAGTCAAACCAACCAAGATGCAACAAATCAAGCATAAAAAACAACTAAAGGCTATCAAACTACATTACCCAGCAACAACGTCATTTTTGATAACATCCAAATTTACTCTTCTTAACGAGAAAGTGTAAATAATTGTTGGCAAAACAAATATACCCGATAAATGTCGGGATTGAATCCCATAGGGAATAGTAGTTGATCACAGAAGAGTTTTCTATCAAATTGAAGTAACTTGCATCAAAAGTTGTTCAAACTCAAGGTTCTGATCTCCAATGAAGTTTTCTACCTTTTCAAAGAAGATGATTGCTTCTCTCTCTACTTCCCTCCAATTCAATACAATGCCAATGAAAAAAATGGAATAGAATGTTCAGTTCCTTTTTGAGATGTACAAAAGTAGAGTACAAAAGTGCTTCTCTTTTTCTGAGTTGGACATTTTTGCCCTTTTCTGATGGGCGTCACTTGCAAGACACCGGCAGTTCATCGGTGCTAGTCCGTTGTCCGCCAGTAGCCAATCTTCCTCAGCATCGTAGGCATCTGCGGTCCACCAATGTTTCGCTGGTGTCCTCCGATGGAGCGCCGGTCCATGTCTCTATTATCATGCTTTTTCTTAATTTCATTCTTTTTCTACTCAAGTTAAATATTTGTAAAGATCAAGGAGAAAGAACATAAAATCCACCTAAAAGACTTGAAAACCGAGCAAAACTCATGTCTAAGAACCTAATGAGTTGGTAAATTACCAACTTATCGCATACATAATTGGGCAAAATCACCATAAAATTGAAAACATAGATCCATGAGGATTCTAGTAGAAAACATGTAGTCATAATCATAAATAATGAGTAGAAACATAAGAGAGTTGAATTCATAAAGATTCATGAGAATTTCCTCATACTTGAGTCTAACCCTAGTATTTGCTAATTTGAACTTGAAGAATAGAAAACATGAGATTGAGTTTCAAAAGGGCATAAGGGTGGAAGAATTTCCCCCATTCATAACCCTACATACCCGAGCTTTAAGAATCTTTAACTTGGCTTGACGATTCAAGAGAGATTGAGAAGAAGATGATGAGAACCCTAGGTTGTCTTGAGAGGATTTGATCTTTCAATTGAGGTGTCAGGAGTAGAATGAGGATTTAGGATGAATAAAACACTCTAAAACATCCTTTTTAATGCTTAAAATGACTTTTTTTAGGAGTTAAAAAAGAATACAAAATTGCCAAAATACCACTAAAGAATCACACTTAAAAATTTGTCTGCCAGTCATCACGGATCATACCACGACTCGTGGTGACAAACCACAAGTCGTGGTGTGCAATATGTTGCTTCTAGGTGTCTTAAAATCTTTCTGAAACACTTTCTATGGGTTCTTGGTATGATTCATACCTACATACCACAATTCGTACCATGACTCATGGTGACTAGTCTTGTCCATCAAACCTGATAGTGCTTAACGAAACTGGTCATAACTTTTTACTCTGAATTCCGATTGACGCAAGATCAGATGCATTGGAAATATGACTCAAAGGTATTAAATTTGAGATGTTGTATCACCCCAAATAACTTCATTAAATGGGAGTTGTGGTTATTTAAAGTTGACCCTTATAAGAAATTATATGAAAAACTCGATCAGTAGGAAAGCTCTCAACTCAACTTTATGGAAGAGGTTCCTTATGGCATTAATTTTAATTCAATAGACTTCTTACACTTAATAATTGATCTTAACACCTTATTCTCGTAAAATTCATCAGGTTCGGGCATATCCACATACCTAGAGTGGTTCAAAATTTATCCCGAAAGTCAGAGGCATTACCATATCTCAACTCATGACTAAAACGATGACTCATGCCATCATATTATGACTCGAACTAAGTCTTTATAGATACTGATCCTTCCCTGACAAATTCTCTAAACCCCTCTTCCTATGACCCTTCAGTATGACCTATACCACCCTGATACGAATCGTGATATCCTATCATGATTTCTTGGCGAGTTTTGATTTCTCTGGAACTCATGCTACGAGTTATGGTGCGATTCTACCTTCATTTCACAAGTTGTATTAAGACTCGTACTGAGGGAAATGTTTAATTTTTTTCTGCTGATTCATACTCCATATTCGGGGTCAAGGCTTAGGGATACATGATAACTTCCAAATTCACTCCTCTTTATGAGAGAGTGTAAATGATTGTTGACAAAATAAATATACCCGACGAGTTTCGGGATCGAATTCCATAAGGAATTGAGTCGATTATCCAAGAGTTATAAACTAACTCAAACTAGAACGCATCATTTTTTAATATTTAAAAAATAAAATTGGAGGAATAAGGAAAAAAACATCAAATTCCAAATTAAAACTAGGTTGAGGGAATTCCAATTGTTGAAATCACAAGTGAGAATGCTAGGGGTGTGCAATAGATGCGTTAAAAACTAAAATAGGAATTACTCCATTGCAATAGACTCAAATTTAGCATAGATAGCAATGGATAGATCACATTCTTTCATTTTTCAACCACAAGATTGTTTATGCCTTAGGTTTTCTCAAACCCCAAGGCCAAATTCATACTATCAATCACAAAAGCTTGAGGAAGGATTAATCTATCTCTAGCATTGACCTTTAATGGAGTAAAAATGTGAGTTTTGACTCTTTCTAGATCAACCCTACACACCAACACTACAAATCCTCACTATTATCTTCTCGCCCAATTCGCACATTTTTTTCTCAAGCAAAAGAAAGAAAAGTAAAGCAAAATTCATGTTTGCAACAATAAATTTTCACAACTAAAACTTGGAGAAAATAATAGATCTATACTTTCAATAAGAATCCAAGAGCAATTACTAAATACCCATTCAATTTAACAAACCCGCAGTGCATACACCCCTAACTAACAAATTACTTATGCTTTTGAGAGAGAGAGAGAAAATACCAAGAAGATTCCCCTCAACATTCATCATATTACTACATAAATTTTTTTCACAAGGTCTTACAACAATGGTGTAATTTCCACAAAATGGGTTAAAGAAAAAGAAGAAGAAAAGCAAATTCTATCACTACAATTCTATGGTGTTTTCTTTTCTCTAGAATTAAATGTGTTGTGTGAATTGATTATGTGTGGTGTACGATTTTGGGTAAAAAATATCTGTACTTTCTTATTTATAACTTTCTACAATTTCCCTTGGGGTTTTCTAGGAGCTTTGGGAACCTTTATGGACGTTTTTGCCCCTCCATCAGCGAATTGGGTCACTTGCCCTTCGAACTGTATTTAGCAGGTGCCAACCTGTGAAGCACCGATGAATAGACAGTGCCAACCTACGAAGCTCCGGTAAAAAGCCGGTGCCAACCTGCGAAGCACCGATGCCAACCTTCGAAGCACTAGTGAATAGATAGTGTCAACCTACGAAGCACCGGTGAATAGCCGGTGCAAATAGTCCCATTTGTGTTTCACCTGCGTTTTGCAAGTATGGATCCATGTTTCGTCAGTTAAAAGTATGTCTTTAGCATCTCCATTTGAGTTCAAATCTTTCATTATCTTTGTCTCCTATCCTTCAAATGCCAACTCATCAAATTTTATCTCGAATTTCATGTGTTTTGCTCAATTTCATGCTTTCTCCACTCAAGTAAAATACCTACAAAGTTCAAAGAGAAAGGGCATAAAATCCACCTAAATGATTTGAAAACTAAACAAAAGCTGACTTTTAAGATCCTAATGAGTTGGTAAATTACCAACTCTTCAAACCCCCAAACTTTAACCATAGCTTGTCTCAAATAATGCAATTCTTTACAGTTGAGCAAATGAAACAAGATGTTATATATGCGTATGTGCACCAAGTATCAAACAAGGCATCCCTTCACCAAAATACTTTGCTAAAGCTTATAACATTATTAGAGTTACACACAAAACCATAAAGCCTCAAGACAACCCAAAAATTATAAATCGACTCAAGAAAATGAAAAGACTCAAACCATGTTGCACAAGCTTCAATAGGTGACCACAATAATTAAGCATATCTTGCATTCACTTCTTTCATTCAAACAAGGGGCATAGTTCATCAAAAAAATTCAAAGAGTATCTCAAGTCATTGACAATTTACATTCAAAGCTTGCCTTAAAGTTTGCTACACACTTGTCTCATTCATACTTCTCATTAGGAAACAATTTTAAGAATGTACCCCAAGGAAGTGATGCCACTCACAAGAAGAGATAATCCCATACATTTTTAAGCATTTTACTCATAGGGATTATAAGATATGGCAAATATGCTCACTCTCACAATGAAATTCAATTGCATACTAATTGACCCATAGGCTTTCCCTTCGTGTAACTTGCCACTAATGTAGAGTTGCTACACTCAGAATCACTAAGGACTTGCAGGTTACCATGAAGGCTAGGGAAAAGGGTAGGATAAATCTTTTCTTTAGCAAGAGCCATCCTTATAACACCTATGAATTTCACATTTAGCCTTATCTAAACAAGATATAGCACCTTTTAACTATTCTTTCTCTTTTGATGATTCGAGGTTTTTCAACCCATCATTTTATTCATCTCATAAAAATTTGGTGCTATCTCACATTGAAATTCTCATGTTTCTTCCTTCTCTTGCAAACTCCCAAACTTAGGCTTTTGCCTCATTTCAATTCATTTCCTTATCTCTCCCCATTTCTTGGGCTTTAAGCCCCATTTTTCATTTTTTCATCACTAGTAATTAGAGAGGATGGGTGCCAAAGAGGAGGATTAACAAGGGTTATTAGTCTTATAATGTGGTTTCCAAGAAAAGATTCAAAGGCTCAACATTGACTAACAAAGAAAGATGTTCACGGAGGTCATCTTGGGCGAAGTGACTATCAAAAGAAAGCCTAAGATCATGTTTTAAGTGCAGATCCATCTAACATTTCTCCTAGAATCACACTTAGGGTAAGCTCTAGACAATCATGCATACACAAGAATTAAGCCAAAAGACTCGCCACACAAGGGATCACAATCTAAGGAGTTCACATACTTTCTTCATCACATTAAGAGAATGACTTTAGACAAGCTAGTTTACGAATCAAAAAGTCAAACAAGGAATGTATAACCCATGAAAAAGGGTACTCATTTTCAAATTTAAGTGCCCCTCTTTTCTTTTCAAAACTCATGCACAATTCCAAGCAAGAAAGTTTTGGTGGTACCTCTTCAAAAAAGTGCACAAAAGACTTAAAAAGACTCTAGACTTAACATTTTTCCTTAAGAAAGTCGCCTCTCAATCTATCATTGGGAAACGCCACTCGGTTCGACACAAAAAAATAAGATAAGGAAAAGTTGCTCCTTGGGAAAGAACTGTAGTATAAAGAAAACCCTTAGAGTTTATTCATAGACTACAATCTACAAAGGTGATGTTAACTAGCAAGTAATGATGATTTTCCCTTAAGAATGATGCCACCCAATCTATCATAGGGCCATATCGTGTATCACTAGCAAGTGAGTTACTCATACTTCACCCCCTAACAAAAATAAAGTATTGTCGTTGATGAATAAGGTTGAATAAAATAAGGAGGAATGGGTGAAAGAACTCCCTGGTATGATGGAGGCATCAGCATTGTAATTATGTGCAATGTAGAACTACTTCTTCTGAACCTCCTCTTTCCAGGTATTATGCTCGTAACCAGAATTTGACCGGTGTTTTCACAGGTTTAACGCAGATGTTCCAATGTTAAGAAATTTTTCTTCTAGGTATTCTGATTGGCATCTGCACTTGATCTATGGTTCGCACATTAAAACATGCATTTTTCATGTCTAGCATCAATTGCTCAATTTTTCTTCTTTCACTTTTTATCACATTCCAAACCTTTTCCACCCCTACACAATCAAGGAAAATACAAATATAAAGTAAAAAGAAACAAAGGGAAAATAAAAAGAAATGTTAAAACCCTTGGGTTGCCTCCCAAGAAGCGCCTTAGTTAGCGTCACGGCTCGACGTCTTCAACTTTCACCACTTTTCTCTCCACTTTGAGCTTTTGAATTGCACCCCTAAATTCTTATCCATTCTTCTAATTCACTTGAGGGGTGGTGATATAAGAATCAAGGTGCCAAGCAATGGATGTTGCCTCTTGTATTTTTTGGCCCTTGAAGGAGGAATGTTCTTTGACTTTGTTGGCATGACATACTTTAAGATGAAGCCACCTTGATCTTCCTCCTTGATGTGCCGTGATTTTACATAACTTTTGACGCTTAAAACCAAGAAATTATGCACATTACTGGTATGTTTATATAGGTATGATGTGTTTTGTGCTTAATGTTGCAAAAAAACAAGTTTGGAAGTGAATTGGCAAATTAAGGCTAAAAACAACTGAAAGGGTGACTTCCAGGCACTTCACGAGTTGTTGGCATGAGGCACGACTCGTTGCTGAAGGCATGGGAAATTATTGAAGTTTGAAGAAGCAGAGACAGTTTACCTGACGAGTTGAGGAAATGACTCGTTACATCTGATAACGAGACGTGAAGTCATTCGTGAGGACTGAAGAAGAATTATTGCCAAAGTAACCAATGGAGTAGACGATAGACTTAATGAGTCGTTGGTTGACTAAATGACTCGTTGGCAGATCACTGGAACCAACCGTAAGGTGCACTGGAGTTCTGAAAAAATTAGACCACGAGGGGCCTAACGACTCGTGCCCAGGCACAATGAGTCGTTAGGTGGCCCATTTCCATAATTGGGTATATTGCTAAGGATGACTATTTTTAGCAAGGCACTACTCGTCAAAGGTCCCAACGATTCGTCACCTAGCCTGTGGCCACTGCCGACCTGGTTTTCAGTTTTAGTTAGGAAAAGGTTTTCTTGGAACTATAAATACATAGTTTAGGTTTATTTTCGTAGGGAAGTAGATTATTATTATTTTTCAAGTAGGATTTGGGTGTTGAATGATTATTCTTGAGTTAAGAAACAAGGTTTACAATTTTGTTCTTGAATTTGAGGATCAAAAACAACATTGGAATTTATTCATCAAGTTTGGAGTTTTATTCAATCTACTTGGTTTTCTTCTACAATAATTTGTAAGTTGCAATTATGATTTATTCAATATTTTGTGATTGTGATCATACAAACATGAATAGCTAAACCCATAACTAGGGTTGTGGGAACCAAGATGAATTAACGTACATAGGTAAAATACTTAGTGATTCTTGAACGGGGTTTAATGCATGTATTGTTTTTCCCTTCATTTTAATTATTTCTTATGGTTGCAAACATTAGGACTTTCCTTATTCTTACTTATTGGACCAAGGAGTTAATGAATGGGAAAAGGGATTAACAACGGAGATTTAAGTCTATCAACCCTCATCTAATAGCTTGAACCTGTCCGGGGATAGCTAATCCGATATTAAGGGTAAGGGTTAATTAAAATACACCCGTATACGGACCAAGTTGCGTGGTGATAATCATCTAGATAGCGGACCAACCATTTAGGTGAACCTAACTTACCAATATTGCATGTTAAACACCGGCATAGATCGCTAGTGTATAAGACTTGTGGTTATGATGTCTTGAGGAACACAATCCTAGTCAAGTCGTTGATTGAATATAAACCGAATTTGATCTAAGAATTCAGTAATTTTACTTTTGTTTATTATTCTATTTCTTACCCCCTATAGGAAATAAGTAACTCAATAGTAACAGCTATTCGTATTAACTTAAGTTCTTACCATATTCCCTGCAAGATTGACCTCAACCTTTGTTGGGTTCAATATTGATAATCGACCGCTTTATATCTCAATTGCAAGGTGTAATTTGGGCGACATCAAATTTGTCGCCGTTGCCGGGGAATATGGCTAAGGCTTTTGTTAATTGTGTTTGCTTTACTGTTGGTTCTTATTTTTTTTTTTGTTTTTGTATTTAACAAGTCTCACCTATGGAGTAGTTATTATTTCTTGATGACCTAGCAGTCGTTTTGATGGACATTGGTGCTGAAGAGATTCATGGGGGTGAGGAGATTTTAAATGCACTTGCTTGTATGGGGTCATACACTTATGCTCCAAAGAAGATCGATCTTGATTTGAAGAATCGGGTGACTCCACCGGCCAAGCCATATATTGAGGAGCCTCCAATGTTGGAGCTCAAAGCACTCCCATCCCATTTACAATATGTATTTCTGGGAGCCGGTAACACTTTGCCAGCCATTGTTGCAGCTGACTTTGAGGAATGGCAAGTGGAGGCTTTGGTATCCATCTTGAAGAGATACAAAAAAGCCATTGGGTGGACCATTGCAGATATTATTGGAATTCTAGCCGGTATTTGCACTCACAAGAACTAGCTAGAACCATATTGTATTCCGAGTATTGAACATCAACTTAGGTTGAATCCACCTATGCAAGAGATGGTCAAGAAGGAAATCATAAAGTGGTTGGATGCAGGTGTGGTTTATCCTATTGCAGACAGAAAATAGGTGAGCCCAGTCCAGTGTGTATCGAAAAAAGGGAGGAATCAAGATGGTCCCAAATGCTAACAATGAGCTCATTCCTCTAAGGCAAGTCACCGGTTGGAGAGTATGCATGGATTACAGAAAGCTGAACTGGTGGACACAAAAGGATCACTTTCTGATGCCATTCATGGACCAAATGTTAGACAGACTTGCAGGAAGAGGATGGTATTGTTTCCTTGATGGTTATTCGGGGTAAAATCAGAATTTTATAGCCCCTGAAGACCAAAACAAGACCACATTCACTTGTCCATATGGTACATTTACTTTCAAGAGGATGTCGTTCGAGTTATGTAATGCACCCGCCACTTTTAAGCGGTGCATGATGTCCATATTTTCTGACATGGTGGAATACATCATTGAAGTCTTTGTGGATGATTTTTCAGTGGTGAGTGATTCATTTGAGGAGTATTTGGCTCATTTGAGCAAGGTGCTTCAGAGATGCGAAGAGACAAACTTGATGCTTAACTGGGAAAAGTGTCATTTCATGGTCAAGGAAGGAATAGTGCTAGGACACAAGATTTATGGTAAGGGTATGGAGGTAGACCGAGCCAAAATTGAGGTAATTGCGAGTCTTCTGTTCGGTGCTTTGGTTGGGGTATCTAAACCGACACGCAAGTGCACGTGGTCGAACAAGTAGTAAGTGGCTTTAGTAAGCCAAGTATCGATCCCTCAGAGACTCGGATTAAGTGAAGTTTGCTTAAGTATACTATACTATATTTAACTTCTAAATATGCTGACAACAACGTAACCAAAAAGTGAATAATTTGTTTTATAAATTTTATACTACAACTACTAACAATTATCTACTTTGAATTTAAACTATGGATATGAGCATGCCGAGGTTATAGAACATGTAATGAAACTGATTATAATCATACATTGGTTAATCTTTTCTTCTAGTTGCTAGCCAAGAACATTAGCCAAGAGATTAAAACTCTCGTATTTAATCTCACTTAAGAATCATAAACCATCCGTCTACATTTCTGTGATCAAATGCAATTCATGACCTAGCAATACAATTCCGATTCCTAAATTGACTAATACGGCTTTCAAGTATATTTCTATCAGGAAAGCACATCAAAACTCAATTTTCCCAAATCAAGTAAAGAACAATATCCTATTAATTCACAACTTTCCAATTTCGTGCTCTCTCGAGTGAAATCGGACTTTTTAGATATACATTAATGTAGGCCACACACCAATGCAGTAAGAACAAGAATCAATAGAACAACATGGAAGAAAAAGATGAAAAACCATATAATTAATAATCAAAATTCATCACAAGTGTTCATAACCTCAGCAAGGAAGGGAATTAGCCACTCATTTGTGGATTAATCATCCTGAAACAAGTGTTAATCATACAAAAAATTTAGTGAAAGAAGAAAGAAGGAGAGAAAAAACCCTGAACTTTTCGTCCCTCAACTGCCTGTAACCCACGTCCTTGCTCCACCAAGTCTGAATTTTGAAAAATAAACCTAAGTGTGCTATTTATAGTAGTAGGACTCTTTCCCGGAATAACAAGCAACGTGTCATGGAGTGCATCGTGGAGCACTGCCTCCGTGACACGCTACGGACGTGGAGGCTCTCTGGAAATCACCCGACTTGGCCCCGGCAGCACCCTGCTGCATTGGCAGCGTGTCACGCTGCTTGGGCAGCGCGTTGGCATCTCTTGGTCGCGCAGCCAACCTACCGTGGCACGTTGCCAACGTGCAGGTGGGCTGTTGTGATCGTCCTGCCTGCCGTGGCACGCTGCCAACGCGCAGGTGGGCTGTTTTGTGCCTCCTCTTTGCCGACGTTCGCGTGTTAATTCCGTTTCCAAGCATCTACTTCACCAACTCATGGATTAGTTACTCAAAAGTCATCAAAACCTACAAAATAAAGGCTAATCATGTTGGTTAGCACATATCTTCACTTCATATAAAATTACATGAAAATGTATACGATAACTTAGATAAACAAGACTAATTTAAGTCATAAAGCGTATCTCGGGCATGCTATTTTTGCCCGTGATCATCTTCCCCCTCTAATTTCTGTGAAAGGTGTTCGAAGCTTTCTAGGTCATGCAGGTTTCTAAAGATGATTCATCAAGGACATCTCCAAAATTGCACATCCATTGTGTAAACTACTCAAGAAGGAGGTGAAGTTTGTTTTTGACGAGTCATGTCTGAAGGTGTTTGAATGTCTTAAAGAGAGATTGACCACTGCCCCTATTATAGTGGCACTTGACTGGTCTTTGCCTTTTGAGGTTATGTGTGATGCTAGCGGTGTGGCCTTAGGTACCATGTTGGGTCAAAGGTGTGAAAAGATTTTTCATCCAATTTATTATGCTAGCAAGGCTCTTAATGCAGCTCAGATAAATTATACCGTGACAGAACAGGAGTTGTTGGCTGTAGTTTTTGCATTTCAGAAGTTTCGGGCATACTTTCTCGGAACTAAGGTGATAGTCCACAGAGACCATGCAGCTTTGAGATATATGATGGAAAAGAAGGATGTCAAGCCACGGTTTATTCGATGGGTTTTGCTGTTACAAGAGTTCGAGTTTGAGGTAAAAGACCGGAAAGGGACGGAAAATCAGGTTGCAGACCACTTATCCAGATTGGAACATAATGCGGCACTTAGAAATAAGCATGACATAGATGATGCATTCCCAGACGAGCAGGTTCTAGCGGAATCGCAAGATCTTATCCCATGGTTTGCAGACTTTGCTAATTATCTGGTGAGTGATGTTGTACCAGAGCACTTATCTTTTCACCAGAGGAGGAAATTTATGTCCGACGTGCAGAAATTTTTCTGGGATGAGCCCTACTTATTTCGCATATATGCTGATGGGGGATTCGCACAGAGCACAAAATTCTACAATGTGGGTACTATTAGCCAACCATTCACCAGGATGCGCATGATTTTGCAAGGGCATGTGATGCATGTCAAAGACAAGGAGGCATATTACGAAGGCATGAGCTTCCTCTTACTCCAATCCTCGTCATTGAGCTATTTGATGTATGGGGAATTGATTTCATGGGTCCATTTGTGAGCTCAAACAGGATGAAGTACATACTTATTGCTATTGACTATGTTTCAAAATGGGTGGAAGTAGTTGCTCTGCCAAACAATGAAGGGAAGAGTGTCACAGCGTTCTTGAAGAAGAATATATTTGCTAGATTCGAGACTGCCAGAGCCATCATTAGTGATGGGGGTTCACACTTCTGTAACTAGTTGTTTTTCTCTTTATTGGAAAAATATGGGGTCAAACATAGGGTAGCCACACCCTATCATCCACAGTCTAGTGGGCAGGTTGAAGTTACCAATCGGGAAATAAAGACTATTTTTGTGTGGACTATGAATGCAAATCGGACAGATAGGTCAAGAAAGCTAGATGATGTTTTATGGGCCTATCGGACCGCCTTCAAGACTCCTATAGGTATGTCTCTGTATCAGCTTGTTTATGGTAAAGCATGTCATCTTCCGGTCGAACTTGAGCACAGAGCAATATGGGAGCTCAAGAAGCTGAACTTAAATTGGAACGAAGCGGCAAACTTGATACTTGATCAGTTAAATGAGCTTGATGAATTTTGGTTGAAAGCTTATGAGAGTTCTTAAATTTACAAATTAAGGATGAAAATTCAACATGACCGGAAAATTGAGAAAAGAGAATTTAGTCCGGGTGATATGGTGTTGCTATTTAATTCTAGACTTCATTTGTTCCCTGAAAAGTTGAAGTCTAAGCGGCTGGGACCTTTTCGAGTGGTCCAAGTATTCTCCCATGGGGCAATCGAACTAGAAAACGATGAAGGAAAGCGGTTCAAAGTAAATGGTCAGCGGGTAAAAGCTTACTTGGGGAGAAGTGAAGAACTCAAACTGGTAGACCTGTGGACCCTTAGTGAAGTCTGAGTAACTTGGGGAATTTGCATCGTGCCGAGACGTTAAATTAGGCATTGCATAGGAGGCAAGCTATGGAGGTGTTTTGGATAAGTCTTAGGCCTTCCCGTGGTATTACAATTTTGGGAACAACTACAACAAGAATAGGAAGAGCCACCTAAATTTTTCTTAGGATGGAAATCAGAGTCAGAGCTACCAGCAACCACAGCAGCAGTAGTATCAGCAGCAGAACAGGCAGAATGGTGGCCAGTCGAGCAGCAACAACATTGAGGAGATATTGTAGAAAATTATGGCTACGCAGACCCAATTGGCAGAGAATCAGGCTAGGATGGCTTCAGATTTGAAAAATCAGCAGTTTGCCACCCGCAACCTAGAGAAGTAGATGGGTCAACTAGCAGCTGCTCAGCATACCAGACCTCAGGGAGGATTACCTAGTGATGCACATACAAACCCCCGACAGGTCAATGTCATCAGTCTGATGAGTGGCAGGCAATTAGCTGATCCACCACCAAAGGAAAAGAGAAATGAGGTGCAACCTGAGCTGGTCAGAAATGGACCACCAACTGACAAGAGTGATAATCAGAGTGTTGTGCAACAAAATGCACAATCATCATTGCAGCCACCACATTCTCGCACAGACTAAAGAAAAGCAAGGAGGAGGAATGCTTTAAAAAGTTCTTTGATATTTTCAAAGAACTTCACATAAATTTTTCTATGCTTAATGTTTTGCAGGGAATGCCCAAGTACTTGAAAGATGTGGTGGCCAACAAAGTTAGATTGGTGGATGTTCAAACTGTGGCACTAACGGAGGAGTGCAGCTACAGGGTAATGAGCAAGATACCGAAAAAGCTCAAAGACCAAGGGAGTTTTACCCTCCCCGTACAAATTGGTAAAGCTGAATTGATAAGAGCTCTATGTGATTTAGGGGAAATAGTAAATCTAATGCCCCTATCTTTTTTTAACACCTTAGGGTTGGGTCATCCAAGGACAACACGAATGATGATGCATCTAGTAGACAAGTCTCAAGTGGAACCAGATGGAGTAATCGAGGAACTTCTTCTAATCAAAGTGGGCAAGTTCATTATACCCGCTGATTTCATCATACTTGATCTTAAAGTTGATGATAAGGTACCTCTGGTCTTGGGACGGCCATTCTTGGCCACTGGAGGAGCAATTATAAATATAAGAGCAGGGACCCTTAAAATGAGGGTCGATGATGAAGAAGAGATCTTCCGAGTTTACCAAGAGATCAACCCATCCACGCACTATAGAGACATTTGCAAGGTCAGTGTGTGGTCAGAGGCTAAGTGTAGGGTAGCATATTTCGTAGGTCCACGGCCGCAAGAGATGATCCCATTTCAGCCTGTATCTGATGGAGGGCTTAAGTTAGAGAAGAAGTTGGAAGCAGAGAGGGACAGAGTGGAGGTTGTTCACTCGAAAAATAAAAAGAGAAGAAGATGGTTCTCGAAAGGGAACACTGGTTTGAGGAATTCCTGAGAAGGATAGTCCATATCGTGCCGCGACGTAAAATCAGGCGCTGCTTGGGAGGCAACCCAAGGGTACCACAGGTACCATTTTATTTTTTTTTTGTATTGGGTTTGTTTATTTTCACTTGGTTGTTGTTTTTGGTGGTGAATTAAGCACAGGTTTAGAAGAGGAAGCTAAAGAGCATGGAAGAAGATGAGTGTGGGGTCGATGACCCACTTGAGCAAAAACAAAAGAAAACATGTTGTAGCTAAGCCTAGAGGCCTCATGGAGTATTTCTCACCCTTTTTGTATTTTAATTTTATGCTTTTGGGACATAGCGTATTTTAAGTGTGGGGTGAGAGAAATTTCAAAATTTTATGATTAATGATTTCAGGTAGAATTAGTGCTTTGTATGGTATTGTTGGATGAAAAAGTTGAGGTGAGCTTGATTCACCCACCCGTAGGTTTTTCTTTTTGGTTCTTTTCCGACGGGGGCACTTTGAACTGAGAAATGAAATTCTTCTGTGTCTATACATAGCTGCTTTTAGTCATAGTTAGAGACTTTTCTCGATAATGGATGGTTGAAGACCGTCTTGAGGGAAAATTAGTCAATAGGTTTTTGTTTTTGAACCCTTAGCTGATTGATGACTTGATGTTCTTGTTATGTGCTATACATGATTGTGCGATTCAAGTGTTGTAAATTTTGAAGCATGTGAGCAGTTGTATAACTCTGTTTGAGACACCTAGGCTCTGGAATCTGATTCGATGTGCATAAAGTTGAATTTTTCATTCTTGTGATTAGTTGAGTTAAGAGTCTGCTAAATTTGTCTTTAGTTGAGCATGTGCCATGAGTGTTAGGTTTTTGAACATTCCATGCTATTGTGTAGTTTCTAGAACTTTCCTGGTGTGTATGCAAAGCTAAATGAGGGATGTAAATTGTAGGAGATGATTTAGGCATTTCTTTGAATGAGCCTAATTTTTATCCCTTGTGTTACCTACCTTGAATATCTAATCCTAATTAGCCCCATTGAGCCTTTAACCTATTTTTTGCTAGCCACAAAATGAGCTTAATCCTTTCTTTTCATTAGCCATGAATTTGATCTAAAACTCCTAAGCTCTTAAGTGAAAATGCAAAAGAAGTTAAGGAGTGAGGAGTTGGAAGAAGATAGAACAAAGTAGTTGTGGGAGCTAAAGAAAAGACTAGAGGTGCACTTGTTTAATAATAAATAAGAGTTAGTAGGGAGTAGAATAAGAAAAGCGCAAAGAAAAATTGCTTAAGTACTCCTTACTAATCAACCCATTGAGTCCTACTTGATCTTACCTTTGAACATTCTTAAATTAGTGAAGCAAAACACTAAAGGCAAGCTTATGGGTCAATACACGTGGCATGTGAATTCTTTGTGAGAGTGAGCTTATCTCTTATGCATAGACCCATACATGTTCTAAATTTGAAGAATCGTGAGTGATAAATGGGTAACTCTCCTGTTGTGATGGCACATGTTTAATGAAGGATAAAATTCATGTCGAATTTCTTGATCAGTTAATTTGTATGAGTTTGTTGAGATTTAGAGTCGATTCTTGAGGCTAGGAAGTCTTATTACATAGTTATATTTGATTTTAATGGTTAAATTATGCATGCTCTATTTTTAACTTGCCATCTAAAACAATCGGTGTGGCTTTAGCTTGAATTGTCTTGCTTTAATTAGCTATGTGTGAGTCTTCATGTGCATCAGATGCAAAAGAGTTGTTCGAGGACGACAAGGCTTTAAGTGTGGGGTAGCGATCTTGGGCATAATTACGTGCCCAAGTGCTATTTTATAACTTAACGAGGTATGTTTGTCAATTAAATTAATTACATTCTCATGTGATTTTGAATATTTTTGGGTATGCACTAACAAAAATGATTAGTCCTTGTTTTGTAGGTGTAAAATGCATATGAGGGACTAAAAAATGATGATTGAAGAAAAGGAATGGAGTTCGGCTTGGATTGCAAAAGAAGGAAACATGGAAGGCCAAAGAGAAGGCTGGTTGCGCTTGGCAGCGTGTCATGTTGTGCGTGTGCCGTGCCCAACGCCTTGCCAGGCCAAGGATGGGCGCGCAAGGAGTGTCAATCCAGTGGCCTTGCGCAATGGCAACGTGCCACGACAAGCACAAGGGGTGACTATCAGCGTGCCACGTCGGGTGACACGCAGGGGCCTCATATAAGACCTGCCGAGAGGACACTATCCAGTGGGCATACGCGACAACCCCGTGCCATGGAGCTGCTGCTGCGCGATGGGCAGCGTGGCGCCGAGGTGTTCGGTGGTTCATTGGGTATCTAAACCGACACGCAAGTGCACGTGGTCGAATAAGTAGTAAGTGGCTTTAGTAAGACAAGTATCGATCCCTCAGAGACTCGGATTAAGTGAAGGTTGCTTAAGTATACTATACTATATTTAACTTCTAAATATGCTGACAACAACGTAACCAAAAAGTGAATAATTTGTTTTATAAATTTTATACTAAACTACAAACAATTATCTACTTTGAATTTGGACTATGAATAAGAGCATGCTGAGGTTAAAGAACAGGTAATGAAACTGATTATCATCATAAATTGGTTAATCTTTTCTTCCTGTTGCTAGCCAAGAACATTAGCCAAGAGATTAAAACTCTCGTATTTAATCTCACTTAAGAATCATAAACCATCCGTCTACATTTCTGTGATCAAATGCAATTCATGACCTAGCAATACAATTTCGGTTCCTAAATTGACTAATACGGCTTTCAAGTATATTTCTATCAGGAAAGCACATCAAAACTCAATTTTCCCAAATCAAGTAAAGAACAATATCCTATTAATTCACAACTTTCCAATTTCGTGCTCTCTCGAGTGAAATCGGACTTTTTAGATGTACATTAATGTAGGCCACACACCAATGCAGTAGAAACAAGAATTAATGGAACAACATGGAAGAAAAAGACAAAAAACCAAATAATTCAATAATCAAAATTCATCACAAGTGTTCATAACCTCAGCAAGGAAGAGAATTAGCCACTCATTTGTGGATTAATCATCCTAAAACAAGTGTTAATCATACAAACAATTGAATTAGAGAAGAAAGAAAGAGAGAAAAAACCCTGAACTTTTCGTCCCTCAACTGCCTGTAACCCACGTCCTTGCTCCACCAAGTCTGAATTATGAAAAATGCACTTAAGTGTTCTATTTATACTAGTGGGAATTTTTCCCGGAATAATGAGCAACATGTCACGGAGTGCATCGCGGAGCACTGCCTCTGTGACACGCCGTGGACGCGGACCCTCACTGGAATTGGGGGTCCGGGAATATAACACCAACGTGGCACGGCGTGCAACGCGGAGACTAGCCACCGTGCCACGGAGCTGTCCCGAACCTCCACTGGAAATTGGTGAATTTTCACCCTCCAGGCAGAGTGCCTCTGCGATGGCAGCGTGACACGGCTCCATCGCGGAGCCCCTTTAATTTGTGCAGTCCAATGCCTTTTCCCTTGCTCGCATCCAAGTCTAACTCCGATATCATCCAACATGCATTTTAGCTCCTCGAAATCACATGTTACCTACAAAACAATGCTAATCATGTTGGTTAGTATAAATTCACATTTTATTACCAATTACATGAAAATGTATACACATTGCTAGATAAACAAGGCGAAAATGATACTTTTGAGTATCACTTGGGCATATAAATCTGCCCAAGATCACTTACCCCACACTTAAATCCTTGTTCGTCCTCGAACAACAAACATACAATTCATGCAATTTACATCTCAACCTTAGCTACTATGGTGCGACAATTTAAGCTACGGTTATACCGATCATTCAAGATTTCAAATCATCAAGAAAACATGCATGATCTTAACCATGCAATGACCTTCAATACATTAAGACTTCCTAGACTTTAAGAATCGACTCTCGATATCGGCAAACTCATGCAAATCAGCTAATCAAGATATCCGACACAAAAATCAATCTTTCATCAAGCATGTTCCCTCACAACTCAAGAGAATCTACCCCCTTTTTGCTCATGTGACAAACAAACATTAAAGTAGGGGCATGTAAAAATAATTTCACTCTCTCTCCCAAAAGAATTCACATGCATCATGTCATGACCCATAAGCTTGCCCTTAGTGTATTACTCCACTAATATAAAGAAATGCAATGTAAGATCACGTAGGACTTTAATGGGTTGTAATGGGAGCTATGGAACTATTATATATTGGATTAGCCAATAATAGCCACTAGCATCCTTAAGCGCCTTTGCAACACATTCCCATCAACTCATGGACATTGTTCTTCTCTTTTCTTTTTTTCCTCATCATCCCATTCTTGATGATTTACTTTAGTATGGCCCATTTCATTAAGCACATTTGACACAATAACAAAGGTTATTCCTGCACCTTCATTAGCATTTATTTATAGCAAGTGCACCTTCAACCTTTTCTTTTCTTCCCTCACTCTGCTTTTCTTTTTCTTTTCACCATCATCACTCTTTGACACTTTGGGAAAATTATTTTATCTTCTTAAGTGCTTAAGAGTTTTTTTTTCTAGGCTTTACGGCTAATGAAAAGAAAGAATTAAGCTTGGTTTATACTTTTTGGACAAAAGAAAGAAATAATAGGCTAAAGGCTCAAAGGGCTGACTAGGGTATACAATCCCATAAAGGGGGAGTATGACAAGAAAAAATTAGAAACTCTCGGTTAAAACAAAGAAATGCCTACATCCTTTCCAACAATACACCTCCTTCATTTCATTTTGTACACACACCAGGCAAGTTCTAGACACTTCACAATAGCATGGAATAACAATACCTCACTTCACACTTTATGCACATGCTCGATTCAAGATGCATTCACAGATTCTTCAATCAGCTAATTACACAAATTCAAACATTAAGCCTCAATCACACCGAATTGAACTCTACAGCCTAAGTATCTCAACATATTTACAAGTTTGCATGCTTTCATACGAATCACCTTTGCATTTTGAATACCAGTTACAACACGCAACCAAGATTTCGCAACCATATAGTAACTACAGGTTTCGGGATACAATCCACCAAAGAAAAACGAAAAATTAATTGAAACAAATCTACTCCTAACGACTACATTTCCCTTAAGACGGTCGTCATCCATCCATCATAGGGAACAGTCACTAACTATGACGTCGGTTCAATGGGACCATTCTCGGTAAAAGAACCGAAAACAAACGTCGAGAAACCCAAAATAAAAAATTGAAAAATTTTTGCAAAACATCGATCATTTCGATAGAAAAATTATTAACAACATATTTTAAATATGAACAAAATAATTTCACAAAATTTTAAAAATATCGATCATTTCGATAAGCAAAAAAAAAATTTACAAAAAATTTTTACAGAATCAGCTGGCAACATTCCACAACACACATCAATTCTACAAATATGTACAGATACAAAACAGTTTAAAAATTCACAAACACAGGGAAACAAAACATGTAAATATACAGAGGAAAGCATACAAGCAAACCAGCCCAGCCCAGCACCTAACTACTCCCACCCCACACTTAAACCGAACACTGTCCCCAGTGTTCACAAAAATCAAATAGCACAAAATTGGGTGGTGGAACTCCCTGATCACTCAAAGTATTCCACTTCTTCATCAGGTGCTGCTGCCTCATCTCCCATGTCCGAGTCGCCTCCATCGTCGTCATCGGACTCCACATCGGAGTCCTCCCGATGTGTCTCCTCGTCCGTGGGGACATCATCGTCTGTGGGCTCTACAAAGGCTGGCCCCACTCGGCATAGAGCCCTGGCGTTTTTGCCAAACGGATAATCTAGCTCGAGTTGCCATAGCTCCTCCTCCGTGGCTGGTCTCCCACCGATCCTTAGCTAGAGCATTTGCATCCCATACATGCGCCATGTACTGGTCATCACGAGCATGTCGCTCGCCAAGTGTCAGCACTGGCCCGTGGGTGGTGTCGGGAGCCTTAGTTTTGGTCACATCCAAGGCCCGCCGCTCCAACTGCGGGATATAATCCAAAGCCTCTTCCTCGACGTTGAGGCCTCTGAGAAAGGTGGTGAGTAGTCCACCGAAACCATACCTGTGGCCCTGGTGCAATCGGGCTCTCTTCATGGCGGATATGCTGACCGCCCCGACACTAATCTCCAGCCCTTTCATCAGGGCGTACACCAGGCAAACATGGTCCCGGGTCACATCAGTCATGTGTACCCCCGGGATTAGGCACGAGCAGACTATCTTCAGCCAGATTCGGGCTTCCCTGTTCATTTGAGAATATGGCAGAGTCTGGTGGTAGCCCCTTTCTTTGTGTCTGCTCCACCTAGCTGTGGATCTAGCCCCACACAGTGTGCGTCTGATGTTGGCATACGGTGGGGTAATGTTCAGCTTGCGGAGAACGTGGGCGTCTGTGTCCCGTGCTCCGATGATGGCATTTAGCTGGTGCGGTTCCAGAGTGACTATCTTCCCTCTGATCTTGATGGTGTGGCTTCTTATTGACGGGTTCCAATTTGCATAGAACTCCCGGACCAGGTTCAAGTTGCATTCTTTGGGCTCCTGAAATATGAAACCGAGCCCAGCTGCCTCGATCCGGTGAACCATTCTGGGGAACTCCTGTGCCAATGGCTCCCGTGCTATATGCTCCTCGGGGAAATATTTATTCTCTTTGTGCTTGGCATACCACTTTTTCCCCTCGTCAGTCACCCATCTCGTTCCGTATTGGCGGCGCTGGCCGCGTGGAACTGCTGGTGCAGCTGGGACTGCTGTGCCCAGTCTGAGTCGCTTTCTTCCGGTGCCTGAAGTTGATGCACACTTACCTTTATCTTGCCTGCTTGCCATTTTACCTGTCAACACAAGTAAACAAGCTCAATGTCAAGCTAAATGAATATTAACTTCGGCTAAGGTCGGGTTAGCTAGGTTCACCCCACACTTAGTCCTTTAGCTACAGTTACGATACTACGGCAACAATAACTTTATTTACACCAAACAACCAGCTATACAATCATGCTTAGTGCGTTCAAATGAAAATTCGACGGTATAACTTCTGCGTACTACTCAGACTTCGTACAGCTAATCCCAATCACTACCATCGATAACATTTTAATCATCGCACTTAGCAAAGAAAAACAACGAAACAAAAACAACAACAAAAATTCTATACACATGAACCTATACAACCAACCAAATTTGAACAAATTTTCAACATTTTTCCCAAACCCGAGAATTCGTCGTCTATTAACATTCAAACAATTTTTACAACGATTCAACCCATTCACCACGTACACCCCGGCATAGAATTCACGAATTCAACACATTACCAACTTCAAATTCAACAACAAAGCCCTAGAATTGATTTCTTCCATCAAATTCGAATAATTCATGCAATCGACAAGTTCAAACAATCCTTACAACATTCCGAATGTTTATCAATCACCAAATAACTCAAATTCATGCTTAATTTCGACTTAGGGCGATTTATCTCACCTCCCATGCTTAATTTCGAATAAAATCGACAAAAACTTGAGAGACAATCGAAAAACATACCTTGTAGTTGAGTAAGCGAAGAAAACTTGGTAATTTGTTGCCTTAAGTCTTGGCACGTTGATGGGAGAGGGGTTTTGGGACGTTTGGTCGCGGAGGAAAATGAAAATGAGGGAAAAAAGGGAGAAATCGGGGTTTAAAAGGTAGAAAACCCGCGGGTCACCCAGCAACCCGGTGTGACCCGTCACAATTTACACGGCAACGTGTCACGGAGTGCATCGCGGTGCACTGCCTCCGTGACACGGAGCCATCGCGACAGCTTTCTGGAAATTGTAAAATTTTCGGATTACACCTCAACGTGTCACGGAGGGTAACGCGGAGGTCCTCCTCCGTGACACGGAGCTATCGCCCCAGCTCACTGTCTTCTACATTTTATTAATTTTTCATACCTCGCCTTTTCCTTCACGATTCCGTGCACATTTTCTTCCGTTTGACCTGAAAATCATCTCACTAAACAAAATTGGTTAGAATAATAGGTTTCACCTAACTAAAAAATAAAAATACTAACTAAAACAAAAAAATTTGTAATAAATCAGGAAAAAGAAAAAGAAAAATCTATTTACACTTTACAAAATGAAAGAAAAAAAAATTTCACGGGTTGCCTCCCGTGCAGCGCCTGGTTTACCGTCTCGGCTCGACGTCATTTACGCTCAATTGTCCGCTAGGGTGATGGACGATTTCTCACGATCATTGTCCTCCCCCCAGTAGTGCTTACACCTATCCGGTGGTCTTCCCAATAACTCTCGGGAATGCTTCATCTACTTAGCATTACCATGATCAATCACATTGATCACCGAGAGTTCTTCATGCACCATCAGGAGCTTGGGTGCTTTATACACATCGAACACCTCTACCTTGTCGTGTTCTCGCATTGTCAGTTTCCCCGCAGCTACACCGATTAATGCTTTCCCGGTTGCCAAGAAGGGTCGTCCCAAAATAAATGGGACTTCCGCGTCTAGTTCAAAATCCAGAACAATAAAATCTACCGAAAAAATTAGGGAGCCAACTTTCACTAGAACATCCTCAACAATGCCATCCGGCCTAGCTAAGGATCGATCCACTAACTGCAAGATTACGGTTGTGGAACTAGGACTCCCTAGACCCAACTTTCTGAATACCGAAGATGGCATCAGATTTATACTTGCCCCCAAGTCACACAATCCACGAGCTCGGATGATTTGCCCAATAGTAAGCTGGATAGTAAAACTTCCAGGGTCTTTTAGCTTTGTGGGCAATCTATTTTGGATCCGAGAAGTGCACTCCTCAGTTAAAGCCACCGTAGCATACTCAGTCAAATGACTTTTGTTGGCCACGATGTCCTTTATGTATTTGGCATATTTCGGCACTCCCTGCAAGACATCAACAAGAGGTAAGTTAACATGTACCTGTTTAAGCACCTCCATGAATTTCTTAAAACGCGCCTCCTCCTTGTGTTTCTTGAGTCGTTGAGGGAACGGGGGTGGAGGTCTTTCTGATTCAGCTTCTTTGGTCTTCCCCCTTTCCGAACTTTGCTCCCCCTCAACTTCTGCTGCTCCCGAATTTTGAGGTGGTCTTTCTGGTTCCACCTCCTTCAGCTGCAAACCACTCCTTGTGGTCACTGCATTTACCTGCTTTGGATTCGGATTCGTGTCGCTCGGCAGTCCTCCTCTGGGCCTTGTATTTTGGGCACTAGCAAATTGCCCAAATTGATACTCAAGAGCCTTGGTCGCTAACTGGTTATATTTCACTTCGGCTGCCAATTTAACATAGTCAGCCTGCAATTGCGCTTGGTTAGCGATCATGGTCTTGAACATCTCCTCAATGCTGGGTGATGGTGGTGGAGGAGGTGCATTGTTATTTCTGAATTGAGATTGGTAGTTTTGTTTCCCTCCTTGATTCCTTTGCATACCCTGACCCGAACTTTGGCCTTGATGGTTGTTGCCACCCCATGAAAAATTTGGATGATTCCTCCAATTTGAATTGTAGCTACTCCCATACTGCTGATGATTTCTTTGTGCATTGCCCACAAAGTTAACCGAATCAGGGTTGGCTCCACAGCACTCGGCTGAGTGCTCACTGCTTCCACACACTTCACACCACAATTGCTGGACTGCATTAACTGGAGCTGAAGGCTGGTTCAAAGTCATGTTGCTGAAGTGGTTGTTCAATTGATTTTGCAAGGCAGCTATCTGTGCAGCGATAGCTGTGAATCCATCCACTTCAAGCACTCCTGCTGCTTTCCTTGTTCCACCTCGTGATGACTCAGCATTCCATTCTGGATTGCCCTGTGAAATCCGGTTTAGCAAGGTGTATAGCTCCTCATAAGTCTTTTCCAGCGCTTGCCCTCCAGCTGCTGAATCTAGCAAAATTTTGGTATGGGGTTCCAAACCCTCAATAAATGTGTGCACCAACACGTCATTGGACTGATGATGATGAGGATAGTCCCGCAACATGGATTTAAATCTCTCCCAGGCTTGATATAAATTTTCTCCCTCCCTCTGTTTGAAACTTAGAATTTGACTTCTAAGTCTTGCTGTTTTTCCAGAGGGGAAAAATCTTATCAAGAACTTCCGTGCAAGATCATCCCACGTTGAAATAGAATTTGGTGGCTCAGCTTTCAACCACCTCTTGACTTCTCCGAGTAATGAGAACAGAAATAATGTAAGCCGAACATAATCAGGTGACACTCCAGCGGGTATATAAGTGTCACTTATCTCCAAAAAGTTTTGGAGATGCTGTTGTGGGTCTTCATGAGGGAGACCGGTAAATTGCCCGCTTGTGTGCAACAATTGCACCATATTTTGCTTGAGTTCAAATCTCCCTCCAGGCTCTGGTTTGCGGATACTGGATGTAACATTGTTGGCATGTGGGATTGCCACCTCGCGAACCGGCCTTGCTGCTGCTTCTTCGGGCACTAACACTTCCCTTACTATCGGTGGATTTTGTTGCTCCATAATGGTCTGTCTGAGCAACTGCAGCTTCCTTTGTAGAGCTTCTCTCCGTTTACTGTTAAATATACGTTCAGGCTCTATATAAGATTCCACCAGCTCTTTGTCTCTTGCCAGTGTTCACAGCAATCAAGTCTGCAAAATACAGGCTAAGACCAAGTTGTCAACACTTAAGAAAAGAAAATAAAAATACAGTAAATTTACACTTAACACAATTTCACCAATTGCCAAGTCCCCGGCAACGGCGCCAAAAACTTGTTCGATGGTTCGTTGGGTATCTAAACCGACACGCAAGTGCACGTGGTCGAACAAGTAGTAAATGGCTTTAGTAAGCCAAGTATCAATCCCTCAGAGACTCGGATTAAGTGAAGGTTGCTTAAGTATACTATACTATATTTAACTTCTAAATATGCTGACAACAACGTAACCAAAAAGTGAATAATTTGTTTTATAAATTTTATACTAAACTACAAACAATTATCTACTTTGAATTTGGACTATGAATAAGAGCATGCTGAGGTTAAAGAACAGGTAATGAAACTGATTATCATCATAAATTGGTTAATCTTTTCTTCCTGTTGCTAGCCAAGAACATTAGCCAAGAGATTAAAACTCTCGTATTTAATCTCATTTAAGAATCATAAACCATCCGTCTACATTTCTGTGATCAAATGCAATTCATGACCTAGCAATACAATTCCGGTTCCTAAATTGACTAATACGGCTTTCAAGTATATTTCTATCAGGAAAGCACATCAAAACTCAATTTTCCAAATCAAGTAAAGAACAATATCCTATTAATTCACAACTTTCCAATTTCGTGCTCTCTCGAGTAAAATCGGACTTTTTAGATGTACATTAATGTAGGTCACACACCAATGCAGTAGAAACAAGAATTAATGGAACAACATGGAAGAAAAAGACAAAAAACCAAATAATTCAATAATCAAAATTCATCACAAGTGTTCATAACCTCAGCAAGGAAGAGAATTAGCCACTCATTTGTGGATTAATCATCCTAAAACAAGTGTTGATCATACAAACAATTGAATTAGAGAAGAAAGAAAGGGAGAAAAAACCCTGAACTTTTCGTCCCTCAACTGCCTGTAACCCACGTCCTTGCTCCACCAAGTCTGAATTATGAAAAATACACTTAAGTGTTCTATTTATACTAGTGGGAATTTTTCCCGGAATAATGAGCAACGTGTCACGGAGTGCATCGCGGAGCACTGCCTCCGTGACACGCCGTGGACGCGGACCCTCACTAGAATTGGGGGTCCGGGAATATAACACCAACGTGGCACGGCGTGCAACGCGGAGGCTAGCCACCGTGCCACGGAGCTGTCGCGAACCTCCACTGGAAATTGGTGAATTTTTACCCTCCAGGCAGAATGCCTCCGCGATGGCAGCGTGACACGGCTCCATCGCGGAGCCCCTTTAATTTGTGCAGTCCAATGCCTTTTCCCTTGCTCGCATCCAAGTCTAACTCCGATATCATCCAACATGCATTTTAGCTCCTCGAAATCACATGTTACCTACAAAACAATGCTAATCATGTTGGTTAGTATAAATTCACATTTTATTATCAATTACATGAAAATGTATACACATTGCTAGATAAACAAGGCGAAAATGATACTTTTGAGTATCACTTGGGCATATAAATCTGCCCAAGATCATGAGGCAGTCCATGGTCGGCCAAAATTTCAATTTTTCAACTTAGTATAAATTAAACACTTAGCTCCTAAAATCATTTATCACGAAATTTCTTTGGGAAACCGTAAAGGAGCAAAGGGAGAACTGAAGAACTCTACCTAGGGTTGAGGCTACGTAATATGATTGTAATTGCATGAATTCTTCATTGGTTTGAGTTTTAATTGTTGTTTCGTCTTACATTCTTCATTATCGTTGTTTTTATGCTTGATCACCATGAAAACAAATGTGTTAAGCTTAGGTAAATGCTCAAAAGAGTAACCCTAGTCTAGAACATTAAAATGTAGGGAGTAAGTTCTTATCTTTATGATAGAATTCACGATTAGGATAGAAACTATACCTAATTTGCCTTGCTTGGTTATTAAATAGGATGAGCTAGACACCGACTTAGAATTATCACATCACCACTTGTAGAGGTTGTTGTGAAGTTAAGTCCGGGTAAATGATTAGAGGTACGAAAGTCCATGATCAAGGGCACAAACTCCGTAAACCGTATCCATATATTTAAATTGCTCACGAATTAGGACATCACACCCTCGCTCAATGATGGAGGTGTGAGACTAGTTTGCCGTATTTAGAGGCTAAAAAGACCATGAACATAGCATTTTAATTATGTGAGACAACAACTTAATTTTTCATATTCGAACCATTGTGAATTGTAGCATTGCATGATTATTATGCCTTAACTCTAGTTGCTTCTTGTATTGTTTCTCGAGTATTTTGTGATCAACTTAAGACTTAATTAGAATTTCCTGAAATTTCGATAACCAAAACTTGTGAAGGTTCATTTTACACTTGAACTTGATAACTAACTGAATTGGTCCAGTCCCTGTGGGTTCGACATCCGGCTCTTAAAAAGGGGCCAATGTATTACTTGTACGACCGCATACACTTGCGAGTGCGTTGGAGCACAACAGCGACCTGTAGGACAAGCATTGGGTCGGCTGAAACTAACGGTCACTGACAGTAGCAAATCATATGGCAAGTTGTCATTCAATTCACTAGGCAACCCTGGTGCCACTAACTCGAAGGTAAGACCACCCTATCCTAATTCTGGCCCTGGAGGCGTCAAGGTACGCCAATGGCCTCTGGGCGATCTTTACTGACAATATAGGCGTCAAATTGAAACTTATACACCCGGTTATGCCCTATGCTGTCCAACATACCAAGTCAAGTCCAACAGCTAACCATAAACTTCTAAGACCTTGGCACGACAGCAAAACATCAGAATACCTCTAAATGGGAAACGGGTGAACGGGGAACTCCCTATTGAGCACCCAGTGCTAGTCATACGTAACATACCCTTTACTGAAAAGGGATACTATGATATAATCTCAACACGTCTTATAGCAGCTAACCACAACATACATAATCATTGTCTACTATTATCGGCTAATCGCAACATATAATATCATTATCTATTAGCAATAGCTAATCACAGCATATCAAATTATTATCTACTTTTGAGGGCATAGGTTGTATCACTATACGACGAGAATAAATTGCCAAAGAGATAAGCCCTAACATAACTCAAATGCTGATTTTCGATTATCCAAAATAATTCCAACCTGTAGCCAGTAATTCCACCAAATTGCAGTTCTTACACTGAAAGAATAAGGCTATTTTCAATAATACGAATGGATAGTAACAATATTCTTTCAAAGAACATTGATTACAATTCAACTTCATTTAATTCAGCCGAAAACTCACAAATTCTCGAGAGTCTAGAAGGTAGAAATGCTTACCCATCACTAGTAGTCGCTTAGGACTCAATTAGAAGTGATTTTTTGTAGCTTTTACTCAACTTGGTTCCGGTACTCTAAGAGAATTTTTAAGAAATAACTCCATAGGGACGTTCCTCATAGGCCTGGAACTTGTTATCCAGGATGAATTTGCATTTGGACAGAGTTTAATGGCATAAATCTGCGAAAAATGGAAGAAAAGTTGAGAGAACCCTTTATATGGTCGCAGGTCTGATTTTGGGAAATGTTTGCAAATGAATGAACTTAAGCTTAACTTATATATAGGTAGAGGGTGGTGGAGGTCGGGTGCGTCGCGTGGGCTATCGCGTTGTAGGGATGCGCGCAACGCAGCTCATTGCGCTGAGTGGTTGCTGTGTCGTGCAGGCCCTCGTGGTCTGGCCTCTCCTGGCCCTGCCAACCCACTTGATGATGCACTCATGCATCCTGTCACTGAGACTTCTCCTACACGTGCCATGCTCTCACCGCTCACCACAAGCACACGCACACGTATGCTAGTTACTAACATCTTATAGGGTGTAATATCATTCCTCCCCTTGGGAACATCTGTCCTCAAATGTAATCTTAAACTCAAGAGACTCAAATCTTGTGATCTTTGCTAGAAAAATTTCGGCAGAGTCTCCTCTGTAACCTGGACTATCTGGAAAGCTGAAATGCAGAAAAGTCCAAAATAGGCGCCTCACAGGACATTACAAGCAACTGAATAGTATAGCTCCACAGCATATACAGAAGCAACTGAAAGTAATAGCATTAAAAGAAACTACACAACACCTGAGAACTATCTCATCTCAATTGTAGCTATCTGAGTTTGTATGCTATCATTGTAGGGTCTAGAACAAGTGAGGGTATCTAGACCTCATGTCATTCTCAGCTATCTAGGTCATCTTTTCTGCCATTTTGTTCCTCCATAATACTTTAACAGAGGCTATATCTTTGGCCCTCATTATGTGGACCTGTTGATCTAGTATAACTATTGAAGTCTTCTCATAGGGCAATTCCTCTACGACCTGACCATCCTAGACTAGGAGAACTCGAGAAGGGACTCCTACTCACTTGCGTAACATTGAAACATTAAAGTATGGATGAACAGATTCTAGCCCCGAAGACAACTCTAACTCATAGGCCACTTGGCCAATCTTCCGGAGGATCCGGTATAGCTTAGTGAATCTAGGGCTGGGCTTGCCCTTCTCGCCAAATCTCACAACGCCCTTCTTTGGGAAATTTATAAGAATACTCTGTCATTACCTCAATCTCCAAGTCATTACACCGTACATTAGAATGCTCGTAAATGCTCCCTGGGCTGCCCTGGACTTCTAATGACCCTGGGCTGCCCGTAAATGCTCCCCTATGAGCTTAACTTTTTCTTCTATTGGTTGTTAAACCAAGGTTTCTGATGTGTTATGCCAGGTTCAATTAACCCTGACTTATCTTCTTCAGGACACCATATAGGGGACCTATATTTCCACCCATGACATACCCTCAAGCATTTGAGTCATGTGCTCGGCTTGGCCATTTGCCTGGGGACAGGGAGGTGTACTCAAATTAACTTGCGTCTCAATCCATTCTGACACACTTTCCAAAACCTAGCTGTGGGTTGTGCCCCTCTGTTAGAAGTTTATAGACAATGGAACATTAGGTAGCCGGACTACCTTTTTGGTATTTAATTCAGTGTAATCTTTAGCTAAAACGTAATTCTGATCGGCAAGAATGAGTTGATCTCATTAGTATTCCAACAATGACTCAAATAGGGTCGAATTTACACCTAGTACGAGATAACTCTGTAGTTATAATCATACTGTCTACTCCCCACTTTCACACAGGCACGACTATCTCCTGAATTAGCCTTCCCAGTTGCCACCATTTGGAAAGCTCTGTGCCATAACTCGGCAATATCTTTCTTCTTCCCATTCCATTGGTAGATCTCTTTTATAACTTGATGTGTTTTCATCAAACCCTGGGTGAAGGGGATAACAGGCATGGTGTACCTTCACTAGAAGCCCTTCCACATTTGGATCGTAGAGTCGACCTCTGGGTCTTAAGACTCCGTCCCCTGCTATCTCAAAGGATGATAATTCCTTCTGCTTGGCCTTGTCTCTGGGCTGTACTAGGCTAGGGTCTCCATACCATCCTTCCTTTGCCTTCACAACTAGAGGTGATTTTGTGGTATTCTAGGTTATAATCTTACTACCCTCTAACTGTCAGCCTGATACTTATTTTCTAACATTTAGTGATAATTCCAAACTCTATTAGCCCACTATCGCCTAGAGGTGGTTCTGTTCTTCTGCAGGGCTTGATGTTCATGTCTCTCCCCCTTACTTCTATAAGTTGAATCCGGGGTTCATGCCCCATGCGCTGTACTAGCAGGGATATCTCTTAACCTTTATCGTCTTGGCCCGCACTCGGGCTGGTTCCCGTCATATAATCTCTCTGTACTTTAACATAATAGTCTGGAGGTTGTAGACTTTATTCTCCAGGTATCCCCTACCGTTATCAACATACGGCGGTGGGATTCGCCTATTTCTGACTCGAGCTTTACTATCACTGGGAACGTACGGCTTATGGACTCTCACATGTACTCGACTGCTCCTAACAATATTACCTTCTTTCTGATCTTTACTATAGAGAAGGTCTAGGCTTAATTAAGTATTAGGAGTCTTAACCACTTTTTCTAACACCCCCCAAGAACCAACGAGTTTAGCCCTCCTTTACTATTTACTCTTGGCAGCATGGCGTCAGTACCCATGCTCTTTGTTGTTATTGGGAAAGGCTAGGAAGCGGGAATTAACCATATCATATTGTAGTAGGGCTGGAGTGTGAAACTCAACAAACTCTAAAGTTTGGAGGTAAAAATCCCACAATTTCACAATCTCTTACACCTTTCAGGTGATCCACAATAGTTGTTATCCCTTTCTAATACTGAATAGCTGCTAAGTAGGCCATCATCTATACTATACTCCTAATCATCCTAATCTAAGGGTGTAGGAAAACTGGGAGCAGTACTAGCATGTCTATTACCCTGTAAAGTTCCTGGTGCCCTGGGGGGATGATGGGGAGATTGAAAAGAAGATCTCTACTTCACCCTCAGGATGGGCTGTCCTCCAACTGTGGCACCTTGCTGGTACCCTCTCCTTCTACTGTATATGACTTGCAGCTGGCTATAATCCATCTCATATCAAACATTATTCTAGATGGGCATAACAATCAAAGCTTAGGGATGAAACCCCATACAACTCGGCTTTATAGCACGATCTGAGAAGAAGGAGGGGTAACCATACTATCATTCCTCGTAGCCTCCTGCTTATAGAATGTGGTACACAACACATTTATAAACAAGACTCTACTAGACACGGCTTGCAGACTCCCTAGGATATGAAGATGCTCTGATACCAAATTTGTCACGCCCCACCTTGGGAGGCATGACTGGTACCTAATGCCACATTGGGACCTGGGTTGAACTGACAAGACACATGCACCTTTGGTGCCGGCCAGCAACTCAAATCAAGAAAACAAACTACTATATCTCGGCTGTAAGTACAGACTCAGGCCGACAAGGCCACTATGCTATCTAGTTAAAACAGAAGGACAAAGGCACCATATTCATACTATAGCCGACAAAACTGCTAATTAACTAGCTAAACTGGGCCCCACATAGCCAACACGCAAAAATATACATACATAGGCCGCACACAGCCAAAAAACACCAACTAACTGAAACTGTAGTCTGCAAGCCTTTAAGAGTTGAATAGTGGATGGGACAGGGCCCCGACCTACCCAAAACTGTACAACAGAAAGAGCAAACTTTCACTACCTGGCAACTCCAAATGAAAGGAGCTGACCAATGGTGCTGACTTCGAATAGCTGCAAACGAAGGTCTAAACCCTGTCTGTCTAAACCTGTAGGCAAGTATGCAGCGCCCCACAGTTGGACGTCAGTACGATATGTATTGAATATGTAAGACAGTAATACAATCTAGATAGAAGCTAATAAGAAATGAAAGCAAATAGCAAGAAGGGTAGAAGTTAACCTGTTAGCTTTCTTATCCATAACCTGTATCTAGTAACCCACTACACAAGTAAGAGCTGAAGTTGCATGACTATACATTCATAATCTATATCTAGCAAGCAACTATATAAACAAGAACCTAACCTAGCCCCCATAAGCCTGAAAGGTGCAAGCAATACAGAAACAACCTACCGGGGCCCTCATAAGCCTTGGCAAGTACAATTCAATCTATATATATGTAACAAGGTCCTTATGATTCTATTGGTAACTATAGCCAACCTACCTGGCCTCTGAGTCTACAATTGGGCCCGCTAGAATCCTATAGCTGTGTGTGAGCCCGTTGGGCTCTTGTAACTGCACCCTGGGCACATAAGGCTCAACAGAGGATCAGTAATGCCAATATGTCATAAGAAGAGGTCCATACGTGGATGGACATAAATATGGTCTTACAGGCCTGAATATAGTCCTTTTAGACATCACATAGCTCCTCTAAGCGATCCATATCCCCGTAGGCAATGACACAGTTAGTAACCCTGAAGTTGGTCAATGGAAGGCTATACTAGGTGGGGTCAATCCCGACCGACGTACTACATTTTGGTCTCAATCTAGCCACTCAAAAGGTGTATCTGGCCCCCTTAGGCCTAACGCGATCACTACTCGCCCCTAGAATAGTTTGTATAACTGCCAAATGGCACACCCATGTGCCTACACCTAACCAGAGGGTCCAGGCAATGATTATAATCACTAACGGCCCACACAAAATAGGGAAAGGTCCGGAGTAACCTAAGCGATACTTTGAAGGTCATGCTAGGACAATGATAGCTCATAAGCGAACAGTAAGGTCGTAGATGATCAACTATTTAGTTTCTCCTCTTAGAACAACTGGGGGCTGCTACTGATCGGACACGCTTCTAAGCAGTTAGCCCTAACTCTCTACAGGCAGCTTACTGTAACTCTAGCTTGGAAGTAACACTCTGATACTTTGGTTCTAGTTCCTTTAGACCTTAACTTAATCTGTCTAGATTTCATATGGCTCCTCTGGGCGATTCATAGCCTCCTAGGTAGGTATACTTAGACCTAGTCCTTCGCGGCAACCTGTACCTGGGAATCTTGAAAAGTATCCTGGGACGCTGGCCTCATATCTTACTGCTAACAAGGTTCCCTCCTTAGGGTATCATCTAGCCTATCAGACTTGTAACAACTTTTTGGTTTCCTGAGTGACCTATAGGACAAGCATTGGGTCGGCTGAAACTAGCAGTCACTGATAGTAGCCAATCATATGGCAAGCTATCACTCAGTTCACTAGGCAACCCAGGTGCCACTAACTCGAAGGTAAGACCACCCTATCCCAGTTGTGTCCCTGGAAATGTCAAGGTATGCCAACAGCCTCTAGGCGAGCTTTACTAACAATATAGGCATCAAACTGAAATTTATATCGCCCGGCTATGCCCTATGCTGTCCAACTTACCAAGTTAGGCCCAACAGCTAACCATAAACTTCTAAGACATTGGCACGACAGCAAAACATCAGAATACCTCTAAATGAGAAATAGGTGAACGGGGAACTCCCTATTGCGCACCCAGTGCTAGTCATACTTAACATACCCTTTCCCGACGAGGGATACTATGATATAATCTAAATACGTCTTATAGCAGCTAACCACAACACACATAATCATTGTCTACTAACAGCGGCTAATCGCAACATATAATATCATTATCTCCTAGCAGTAGCTAATCACAACATATCATATTACTATCTACTTTCGAGGGCATAGTTCGTATCATTATACGACAAGAATAACTTGTTGAAAAGATAAACCTTAACATACCTCAAATGCCGATTTTCATTTATCTAAAACTGTTCCAACCTGTAGCCGGTAGTTTCACCAAATTGCAGTCCTTACATTGAAAGAATAAGGGTATTTTCAATAATAGGAATGGATAACAACAATATCCTTTCAAAGAAAATTGACTACAATTCAACTTCGTTTAATTCGGCCAAAAACTCACCAATTTTCAAGAGTCTAGAAGGTAGAAATGCTTATCCGTCACTAGTAGTCACTTAGGACTCAATAAGAAGTGATTTCTGCTGCTTTTACTCAGCGGGGTTTCGATACTCCGAGAAAATTTGGAAGAAATAACTCCGCAGGGACGTTCCTCATAGGCCTTAAACTCATTATCCAAGACAAATTTGCATTTGGACGGATTTAATGGCGTAATCGGCGAAAAACGAAAGAAGAGTTTAGAGAACCCTTCGTATGGTCACAGTTCTAATTTTGGGAAATGTTTGCAAATGAAATAAACTTAAACTTAACTTATATATAGGTAGAGGGCGGTAGAGGACACGCGCGTGCCGCAGGGCTGCCGCGCCGCGCTGCTCACTACGCCAAGTGGCTGCCACGTCGCGTGGGCCTTATAGTGCTCAAACTCACACTTCTGACAAAGTATGAAGCAGATGCTGTCAATAAAGAACCCAAAAAAGGTTGGGGTCAATCCCACAGGGAATATGGCAGGATATAGAAGAATGCTAGTATTTAAACTTTTGAGCTAATTATCTCATAAAGGGGGAAATTTTTAAAAGCAACAAGTTATATGGTTGAGAAATTGAAAGTTGATTCCAAAGTAATGCAACTAACTAGGGTAAGTGTTCCCCATGGGTTCATAACTACTTCAGATTTTATACTTGTGATCTATTCCAATACTTTACTTGTAGAACTGATAACTAGGGTTCATCCAAATGATTGGTTCATCCCTATTGGTGACTATACTCAATCATCGGATTAGGTCTCATGAGAAATTTCAATTTAACCATTATCAATTTTTCCCAAATTTAACTATCCTACGACCACAACTCAAGTTAATACAATAATCATAAAGACCAAGGCTTTGTTCTACTTCTCTTTTTCTAATCTATACCTCTCTAAGTTCAAGCAAGTAAAGAATTCAGGAAAGTCCTAACGTTGCGCATCATTAAGAAACATTAAAATATGAAGAGAATACAATACAAGCGTTTAGTATTTGTTTAGAATCACTTCTAGCAAACCCTATGTCATTAATTCACTATCATTCCCACAACCCTAGTTGTGGAGGTTTTAGCCTCTCATAATTATAAGTAAATTCATAGCATTCATGGACAAAAGAATAAATTAATACTTACAACAATAATAGGAAGAAACTCACTTGATTGTTGCAAAAACAACGAAGAACAATTCGACAATTATCTCAAAGTATGTCGTGAAATAAAACCTTACAACTTACTTAGCTTGATTCCTCTAAATTGTGTCAAGACTTGTTTGTTACATAAAAATAAAGGGTATTTATAGTAGTAGTTTTATTCTTTTCTTTTTCCTTCAAGGATATAATTTTGACTTGTAGCTCCTTTTACTAGTTGAAGTGGGTTTTGACTTGGGCTGTTGAACACACTTAGTGCATTGCACATGTCATTGTGCCAAGCTAGGGTCGCGTTACGTGTTTCATTGTGCAGGTAGGAAGGCGCGCCACGTAGGGCATCGTACAACACAAGGGTCTTGTCGCGCGTGGCATTACGCTAAAGGACTGGTGCCTCGCGCCTCTGGTCGCGCGGCAGCGCTGGCATCTTGCGCTGCTGGTCGCGCAGGTGTGCCTGTGTAGCGCTCCATGCATTGACCTTTGGTTTGTTCATTCCAACTTCTTGAAATTCATTCCAAAATCCTCAAATACACCCAAATCCATCACATATAGCCCTAAAATCATCTTATTATATGCGTTAGCTCTTTTCACAACTATATAACATAAATACATGCAAACGCACATAATTTGTTCTTAAAATATAGTAAAGTATGGGCAAAATATGGCTAAGAAGTGCGTAAGTACGCTCTTCATCAACATCCCAAACTTAAACTATTGCTTTTCCTCGAACAATCTACTACTTCCCTTCTAAGATTTAGGCACAAAATTCATCCTACGAACAGGTCCACTTGCACTTAGAATCATGAGACAAATCAACAAAGCTAAAACAATTCACTAACATGCATATAGGATCAACATTAAAATGTCAAAGTTCGAAATCACTTAGTTTTTAAAAACAAACTCATTAAGACATATTTTGGGCCAACATGAATCATATGTAATTTAGAATTCAAGATATACCAAAGTCTTACCATTATGCCCCTCACAATTTGGAGAGATGCCCTTTCTCACACAAGATATAAATCAATATAAACTTGGGCATAAATAAAATAATTTTCACTCACTCTCCCAAAGAACTCAACATACATGCAAAAGACGACCCGTAGGCTTTTCCTTACAGTAACACTACACTAATATAGAATTTTGAAGCAATGATCAATTAGGACTTAAATTTGGTTGTAATGTAGCTAAGGGACGGGTAGGAACTATTTGGCCAAGATAGTGACTAAGCTCCTAATCTTGGGCATAATTACATGCCCAAGTGCTATTTTATAACTTACTTTAGTCAAGTTTGTCAATTTAATTAATTATATTCTCATGTCATTTTTAATATTTATGTGCATAAACTAACCAACATGATTAGTCATGATTAGTCATTGTTTTATAGGTGTAAAATGCTTAGGAGAGACTAAATATGATGTTCAAGGCACAAGGGAGAATCATGGAAAAGAATTGGTGGAAGATTGAATGAAGATAGCGCAAGAGAGGGACTATCGGCAAGGGCAGCGTGCCACGCAGCACAAGCTGCGCTCTGAGGGTAGTGCCACGCCATGCCATGTAGGCATTCCAGTGCGCCTGTGTGTTGGCGTCGTGCCACGCTTGGCACTGCTGTGCGCCAGCTCCCGTGTCACGCAGGGTATCACGCGCATGTAGGGCCATGCCACGCAGGAAATCGCGCATAGCATGCGCCAAGGACATGAAACTGCCGAAATTTCCAGTAAGCCTCCGCATTTGCTCCGTGTCATGGAGGAAAATTGAGACGACCAGCTCCGTGACACGAAGGCAGTCCATGCACAACCAAAATTTTCAATTTTCCACTTACTATAAATTAAGACCTTAGCTCCTAAATTCATTTATCACGAAATATCTTTGGGAAATTGTAAAGGAGCGAAGGGAGAAGTGAGGAACTCTACTTAGGGTTCATTGTTTTGCCTTGGCTTTTAAGTATTCATGTAAGTATGTTACTCTAATTATGCTTTTGAGTATTTTTACGAACATGAGTGGCTAAACCCCTTCCTCTAGGGTTGAGGCTACGTAATATGATTGTAATTGCATGAATTCTTCATTGGTTTGAGTTTTAGTTGTTGTTTTATCTTACATTCTTCATTACTGTTGTTTCTATGCTTGATCACCATGAAAACAAATCTGTTAAGCTTAGGTAAAAGCTTGAAAGAGTAACCCTAGGATAGAACATGAGAATTTAGGGAGAAAGTTCTTACCTTTACGATAGAATTCACGATTAGGATAGAAATTATACCTAATTTGCCTTGCTTGGTTATTAAAAAGGGATGAGCTAGACACCGACTTAGAATTATCATATCACCACTCTTAGAAGTAGTTGTGAAGCTAAGTCCGGGTAAATGATTAGAGGTACGAAAGTCCATAATCAAGGGCATAAACTCCATAAACTGCATTCATATATTTAAATGGCTCACGAATTAGGACATCACATCCCCGCTCAATGATGGAGGTGTGAGACTAGTTTGTCATGTTTAGAGGCTCGAAAGACCATGAACATAGCAATTTAATTATGTGAGACAACAACTGAAGTTTTCATACTCGAAACATTGTGAATTGTAGCATTGCATCATTATTAAGCTTTAACTCTAATTGTGTCTTGTATTGTTTCTCGAGTATTTTGTGATCACCCCTAAACTTAATTAGAATTTCCTGTAATTTCTATAATCAACACTTATGAAGGTTAATTTTAACACTTGAACTTGATAATTCGCTGAACTGGTCCAGTCCCTGTGGGTTCAACATCTGGCTCTTAAAAAGGGCCACTGTATTACTTGTACGATCGTGTATGCTTGCGAGTGTGCTGGAGCGTGATAAGTTTTTGGCGCCGTTGACGGGGACAGGCGAAGTTTAGTGAATTTTTATGTTTTTGTGTGATTTTTAATTTCCTTAAGTGTTGAGAACTTGATCTTAGTATGCTATATTGAAGGTGACAGGTTGTCCTTGCGGAGCTAATAAGGAATAGAGAGATGGTGGAACCAATTGTTGGAACCTCAACGTCAACTGCATTTTCATAGGAGCGAAGCTCTAGAGCGAAAGTTGAAAAGATTACAAGAGCACCTGCAACAACATCCACCAGTTGGGAAAACAGAGTTGTTAGTTGATCAAATGGCAGCTCGACCAGTTCGCGAAGTGGCAATCCCATTAGCGACAAATGTGACCTCTAGTATCCGCAAACCGAAGCTCGGAGGGAACTTTGAGCATAAACAGAACATGGTGCAGCAATTAAATTTGAGTGGTCAGTTCACTTGGATGACTCATTAGGACCCACAACAGCATTTACCGAACTTGTTGGAGATCAGTGACACCTTCGTCCTAACTGGAGTGTCAACTGATTATGTACGACTCCCAATCTTACCATTTTCATTGTTAGGAGAGGCAAAGAGGTGGTTGAAGGATGAGCCACCTAATTCCATTACTTCTTGCAATGACTTAGCAAAGAAGTTCCTCATCAGATTCTTCCCTTCAGGTAAGAATGCCAAGCTCAGAAGTGAGATATTAAGCTTCAAGTAGAGGCCGGGCGAGAACTTGTATTTGGCTTGGGAAAGATTCAAGTTACTGTTGAGAGACAGGCCCCATCACCAGCAGTCCAATAAAGTGTTAGCCCATGCCTTTTTCGAAAGTCTAGACCCACACACCAAAAACTTACTAGACTCTGCATCGGGTGGGAAAGCACTGGAAAAGACATATGATGAGTTGTACACTTTGTTGAACAGGATTGCTCAGGGAAATCCAGATTGGCATAGTGATTCATTGAGAGGGGCAGGTAAGAGAGCAACAGGGCTGATAGAGATGGATGGTGTCAATGCCTTGGTGGCACAGCTAGCACCATTTCAACATCAAATGATGACTCAGTTCAATAAACTGAGTATGAATCAACCGCAGGGATAGGTGAATGCAGTTCAACAAGCTCCTAGTTGGTGTGAAATCTGTGCTAATAATGGGCACAATGCAGAATCTTGTAGGGCCAATCCTGAATTGGTCAATTTTGCTGGGAATGTTCAGAGAAACAATCAAAATTTTGGGAACAACTACAACAAGAATTGGTAGAGCCACCTAAATTTTTCTTGGGGTGGAAATCAGAGTCAGAGCTACCAGCAACCTCAACAATAGTAGTATCAGCAGTAGAACAAGAAGAATGGTGGCCGGTCTAGCAGTAGCAACATTGAGGAGATGTTGCAGAAAATTATGGCTACACAGGCTTAATTGGTAGAGAATCAGGCAAGGATGGCATCAGATTTGAGAAATCGGCAGTTGGCCACCCGCAATCTAGAGAATCATATGGGTCAATTAGCATCTGCTCAGCACACTTGACCTCAGGGAGGGCCCCGACAGGTCAATGCCATCAGTCTGAGGAGTGCCAGGCAATTGGCTGATGCATCACTGAAGGAAAAGAGAAATGAGATGCAGTCGGAGCTAGTCAGACAGGGTCCATCGACTGACAAGGGAGATAATCAGAGTGTTGTGAAACACAATGCACAATCATCATTACATCCAGCATAGGGACCACCACCACCATTCCCCCAAAGACGCAAGAAGAGCAAGGAGGAGGAATGCTTTAAAAAGTTCTTTGATATTTTCAAAGATTTTGACATAACTTTGCCTTAGCTTGATGTTTTGCAGGGAATGCCCAAGTACGCTAAGTACTTGAAATATGTGGTGGCCAACAAAGTCAGATTGGTGGATGTTCAAACTGTGGCACTAACTGATGAGTGCAGCTACAGGGAAATAAGCAAGATACTGAAAAACCTCAAAGACCCAGGGAGTTTTAACCTCCCCATACAAATTGGTAAAGCTGAAGTGCTAAGAGCTCTATGTGATTTAGGGGCAGTAGTAAATCTAATGCCCCTATATTTGTTTAACACCTTGGGGTTGGGTCAGCCGAGGCCAACACGAATGATGCTGCAGCTGGCAGATAAGTCTCAAGTGGCACCAGATGGAGTAATCGAGGACCTTCTCATCAAAGTGGGTAAGTTCATTATACCCATTGATATCATCATACTTGATTTTAAAGTTGATGATAAGGTAACTATGATCTTGGGTTGGCCATTCTTGGCCACTGGAGGAGCAATTATAAATGTAAGAGTAGGGACCCATAAAATGAGGGTCGATGATGAAGAAGAGCTCTTTCGAGTTTACTAAGAGATCAACCCACCCACGTACTACTGAGATCTTTGTAAGGTCAATGTGTTCAGAGGCTAATTGTGGGGTGGTAGATTCCATAGGTCCACTGCTGTAGGAGATTATCACATCTCAGCCCGAGTCTGATGGAGGACTTCAAGAAAAAAAAAGTTGGAACAAGAGAGGGACAGAGTGGAGGCTATTCCCTCAAAAAATAAAAATAGAAGAAGATGGTTCTCAAAAGGGAACACTGGTTTGAGGATGTCCTGAGAAGGATAGTCCATGTCGTGCCGTGATAGTAACAGTTATCACATCGACTCATCTCACTCAACATGTACAACCCAGCATGAATTTCACTAGTTCACTAAATTTTTCCAATCCGAACTCAAAAGCAAGCCCTAGCTATGATTGTATCAAAAAATTGATTAAATTATGCAATTAACGAGTTCAAGCAATCACAATGATACTCCAAGCATCCTTCAATAATAATTCAATTGAATTTACGCTTAATTCCTACTTAGGGCAAGTTTAGCTCATATCACATGTTCAATATCGAAGAAAATCGACAAGAAATGAGATGGAATTGAAGAACATACCTTGAATTCGAAGAATTGAAGAAGACTCGATGAAATTCTTGGCCTAAGTCCGTGTCACGTTGAGGGGGGAGGGGTTTTAGGGAGATTGGTCACGGAGTGTGTGAGAAATAAGGAAAATTGAGGGGGAATCGGGGTTTAAAAGTGGAAAAATTGCGCGGGTCACCCGGCGACCCGGTGTGACCCGTCGCGATATACACTGCAACGTGTCACGGAGGGTAACGCGGAGCATGCCCTCCGTGACACGGAGCTGTCATGAGGGTGTTCTGGAATTTTTTTTAAAATTCCAGATTTACACCTCAACGTGTCACGGAGGGTAACGCGGAGGCCCTCCCCCGTGACACGGAGCCATCTCCCTAGCTCACTGTTTTGCCACTTTTTATTATTTTTCATACCTCGAATTTTCCTTTGCGATCACTTGCACATTTATCCTCCATTCAACCTGAAATTCATCTTACGACAAGAAATTGGTTAGAATTATAGGTTTCACTCAAAATAAAAATAAAAACTAAAATAAAACTAAAAATTTTGTTGTTAATCAAGAAAAAGAAAAAGAAATCTATTCACAATTTACAAAGAAACTCACTTGATTATTGCAAAAACAACGAAGAACAATTCAACAATTGTCAAAGTATGTCGTGAAATAAAACCATACAACTTACTTAGCTTGATTCCTCTAAATTGTATCAAGACTTGTTTGTTACATAATAATAAAGGGTATTTATAGTAGTAGTTTTATTCTTTTCTTTTTCCTTCAAGGATTTGATTTGAACTTGTAGCTCTTTCTACTAGTTAAAGTGGGTTTTGACTTTTGGTCGTTGAACACACTTAGTGTGTCGCGCATGTCAACGCACCAAGCTAGGGTCGCGTTGCATGCTTCATCGTGAAGGTAGGCAGGTGTGCCGTGCAGTGCATCACACATCACTAGCACCGCATCGCGCATGCCATTACGCTGAAGGAATGGCACCTCGCGCCTTTGGTCGCGCTGCAGTGTTGGCGCCTCGTGCTACTAGTTGCGAAGGTGTGCCTTTGTAGCACTCCATGCATTGATCTTTGGTTTGTTCATTCCAACTTTTTTAAATTCATTCCAAAAGCTTCAAATACACCCAAATCCATCACTTTTATCCCTAAAATCATTTAATCATATATGTTAGCTATTTTCACAAATATATAACATAAACACATGCAACCACACATAATTTATTCTCAAAACATAGTAAAGTATGGGAAAAATATGGCTAATAAGTGCATAAGTACGCCCTTCATCAAGGCCATCGTCTAGTAGGGTTTCCACTTCGCGCCGCCCCTCGCGGCCTGGCCTCGCCCGGCCCTGCCGACCCACTCGATGATACACTTATGCATCCTGCCACCGAAACTTCTCCTACACGTGCCATGCTCTCACCTCTCACCACAAGCACACGCGCACGTACGCTATTCACTAACATCTTATGGGGTGTAACAATTTCCTTTATGCAGGTACAACCAACATTAGTAGCATATGAGAGCAAGGCGGGTTTCACGTGCCCGAAAGTGACGGATAGAGGAACGTCTACAATCCAGGTTCTATCAATCGAGAGTTGGTACATCTCCTCCCTTTAGTTAAAGCACATTATTTACTTACTTATACGTACTCTTGATTAAGTCACTTTTAGTTCAGTAAAGTATTTTTTCTTGCCTTTGGATTTCGTGTTCAATCCTAAATTCTATCTGTAGTGTATCTTCTATTTGTAGCTATTTTTTCTATTTCATATGTTAGTGGCATCGGGTTGTGGTGATGGTTTGAGTTGGGTCCTCGGTTGGGGGTGGGAGCGAGAGGGGGAGTCAAGGGCAACAGGGGTTTTAAGGAAGTCGCTAGGTTGAGAGTTGGATCTTGAAACATAGGGACTTTGACGAGGAAGGCTACTGAGTTAGTGAAGATCCTCAAGAAGAGGAAGATCAATGTAGCTTGTGTCTAGGAGACCAGATAGGGGGTTGTACCAAGGCCAAGGACGTGGACGTGTATAAGGTGTGGTGCTCAGGAAGTCCAAAGAATAGGAATGGAGTAGGAATCTAAGTAGACAGTGAACTTAGGGAGCATTTGGTTGAGGTGAGGAGGATCAATGATAGATTGATGTGGATTAAGCTAGTTGATGGGGGCGTCTTACATGAACTTTATTAGTGTGTACGCGCCACAAGTGGGCCTGAACGAGGAAGAGAAGAGTTTTTGGGAGGTGTTAGATGAGGTAGTGTGAGGTATACCGCATACTGAGAAGCTATGCATAGAGGGAGATTTCAATGGTCACATTGGGTCAATCCCTAGGGTGTATAATGATGTGCATAGAGGGTTTGATTTTGAGGACAAGAATGAAGGAGGATTCACGCTCTTGGATTTCACTAGAGCTTTTCAATTGGTGATAGCCAATTCGGGTTTTTCGATGAAGGATGAGCACTTGGTTACCTTCCAAAATACAGTGGCTGAGACTCAAATTGACTATTTTCTCCTAAGGAAGGGTGATAGAAAACTATGTAAGAATTGCAAAGTTATTCCGAGTGAGAATCTTACAATCCAGCATAAACTTCTAGTGATAAATTTGGAGATCACGAGGGGAAAGAGGAAGAGGGTTGTGGATGTTCAGCCACATATCAAATAGGGTGGCTTGACTATAGATAGTTCTCAGGAGATGTGGGTGAAGCTGATTGATATGGGGGCTCGGGAGAGTAGCGGGGAGGCGAGCAGTTATAATACTCAGGAAGTGCCTAAGACTAGACTCGGTATTTGGGAATGAGATCAGCAGAAAAGTTGAGAAATTTCATAGGACAACCCAATGTATGAGTTGTGGGAAGTTCCCACGGACCATTGGTCCCTATCATGGAGAGAATGTGGTCAGTAGGTCCAGGACCAATGATCCATGAAACAATTTGTTGGTCAGTATTATGAGTCATGGCAAGAAGTCATTGTAAGAGTGGTCCTTGTCAAGGTGACTGGCACGAGTCATGGTAAGACTCATTGTATGGGACAACAATTCGTGGTATATTTATGTTAGGAGGACTTCTATAAGGTGAGTAGTTTCGGGAAGTGGTGGCAACGGGTGGAAACGATGAGTCATTGGGACTAGTAACGACTCGTCCTGTCCAGTCGTGGTTGAAGACTTGAGTTTGAAATTTAGCAAAGCAACGGGAGGAAGTAATGGATCATTGTTTCTAGTAACAACCCATACTACTGATTCATTGTACCAGGACCTGAGAATTTAAGAAATGAAGGAAAGGAAGTAACGGATGGATACCACGAGTCATGGTATCAAAGGACGACTCGTGGTATTGGTCGTGGTCACTACAGTGTTAAATTTTCAGACTTTCCATTAAGGGTATTTTCGTTATTTCTAAGCTATAAAGTCCTAAACTGTGTCGTTGTAAGCTCAGTTAGAAGGATTTTAAGAGTGCTAAACCTATCCTAAGCCCTACCATTCCATGCATGCAAGTTTAGAGTTCTTCCTTGGAGATCAAGCTTGAGAAATTCTCCAATTCTCTCCAATTTCCTTTGGGCCATCAAAGAGGAGTGTAAATCAGATTTACCCGGGTATGTAAGGCTATAGATGAGAGTTTCGTCTACTCTCATGCTCAAAATTCTTCTTAATTCAATGGATTTCAATTCTAGATTCAAGTTCAGGATCTTATGGGGTTATTCCAAATTTTTTGAGATTCTCTATGATTTATCTATGGGTCAATTTTCTTCATGTATCAAATCTTGTTTTAGGATCTATGGGCAGATTTATACCTATTTTAGTTATAAATTCATAGTTACAAATTTTAATTAAATTATGCCCAAATATGTAGTTTCATGAAAAGTCAAGTAATGATTCCATTATGATATTGATCTTCCTAAGTCCTAAATTATGATTTATGATTTATGATTTATGATTTATGATTTATGATATGATTTCTCTCAAGTACTCATCATGGATTTATGAATATCGAGTAGCTATATTTTTACAAGTATGCATGTTCTTCATGATTTATGAATTTATGACTATTGGCCGACTCACAGGCCCTTACTCATGGCTCATCCTGTATTTCAAGTATGATCAGTATGTTATGTTTTAATTTTCCATGAACTTCATGAATGATTCATGATTATGATATGAGCCTCATGTGCATGTTTTTGAGAGCAGTGTCTAGCACCGAGTAGACTCGGCGTTTAGGTAAACCCCGCGGTCTTAGAAATATGTTCCACCGTGTATATATATACATACATATTTGGTTCCCCTGTGATATCACATCATGCACGTCCCTTACCTGACAAGCCTGGGGCGATCCTGACCACTTGGGAGAAATAGTGGGGCATCATGTAAGCTCTATCATGATGTGTCGGTTAAGACGAATCCTCCCATTGTTCCTCATAATTTATGCATGGATATTTTTATGTTACTTTGGCTCAAGTTATGTTTATTAATGTTTCTCTTATGACTATTATTATGATTGGATTATGAATGGTTTGAAAACCTTGAGCCCTTATGTTTACATTGTGATATTTACTTCATGATCATGCTATCTCACTCTTATGAACTCTTATGAATTTTAACTGTCCATTTCACTTACCTTGCATGCTCAGTACATTTCAAGTACTAACCGCATACTCTATGTTGTATCCTTTCATGATACAGGCTTAGACGTTCAGGTTCAGTCCCGCCGTTAGCCAAATCCTCAGAGTTAGCATCTCTTAGTCTATTGGTGAGTCCTCCTCCTTTGAGGACCTTTTATCAGCTTATTATCAATACTTTCAGTTTCAGTTTCTAGTGAGTTAGTTAGGGTTTGTCCCATCAACTCATCAGTATGTAAAGTCTTATCAGACATAGTATGCATTTAGCTTCAGATTAGCATTATGTATTCAGATGTTCAAATGTTATTATATTCTCAAACTTTCGTTATTTCACATGTTAGACTTTCCTCATTTATTTTATTGAGTTTTAGATGTCATGTTCATGTCATGGTTGACTTGGAGCCTCTCGAGGTTCTTTGTCCCGTTTCTCGATCCAGGCCTATGTTCAGGTCGTGACAAACTTAGTATCAAATCCAGGTTTTGAAGTGTCGTAGGGTGTCTAAAAGTCGTGTTAAGAGTAGTCTTTTTCATGAGTGTGAAGCGCACCACACTTATGACGAAGAGGCAACGAAACGTCTTAGAAAACTCCCATTCTTTCATGATCTATGCCGTGTGATGAAATGTCCCTGTATTCCCCTAACTCATGCTATACGTGTTTATAGAATCATGCCTCCTCACCGAGTTAATAGAAGAAGAAATGAAAATGGAAATGGCCATGAGAATGGCAATGGGGATGGGCACCAACAGGCCCCACCAGCCCCCAAGGATCATGTGCTCGAGCAGGTTGCCCATGCAGAGTTTAGGGTAGCCATTCATATGTTGGCATAGGCATTGACCGCCCTAGTCAACCAGCAGGAAGTTGCCTATATGCCCCAAAATAGGAACACGGTGGCGGTGAGAGTCAGGTACTGTCTCAGTATGAACCCTACAAAGTTTCTCGGATCGAATGTGGACAAGGATCTTCATGAGTTTATTGATGAGATTCTGAAGATCACCTAGATCATGAGGGTGACGGGGGAGGAGTGCGCAGGTCTGGCCTCTTATCAATTGAAAGGGGTTGCCCATATTTGGTTCAAATAATGGAAAGATGGAAGAGAAGTCAGAGCAGGTCCCATTACTGGGATGAGTTCCATACCGCATTTTCGGATCGGTTCTTTTACCGAGAGATCAGGGAGATCAAAGCAGCTGAATTTTTGAACTTGAGGCAGAACAACATAACATTCTATGTGTATGTTTTGGAGTTCACTCATATTTCCAAATATGCACCAGAGTTGGTGGCTGATTAGAGAGCTCGGGTGGGTAGATTTGTGCATGGAGGAGCGAACTACCTGGTCAAGGATTGTAGGACCGCTATGCTTCATCAGGATATTGAATTTTATTGATTGGTTTTGTATGCGCAGCAGATGGAGGAAGTGCATCTAAGAGAGAGAGAGAGGCCAAGAGGGCCAAGACTGACAGTTATGGGTTCTCCCAGCAGAGATCGGGAGGCAGACATCGTCAACAGTCCCATCAGAGGTCATTAGCTCAAGCGCCATCATCGGCTAGTGCTCCATCTAGATCGTGAGGTGACAAGAGGAGCAGAGTATCAGGCTCAAGGGGACAAAGGAGCATGCAGGTAGAGCATACCTTTCCAGTATACAGGAAGTGGGGCAAGAATCACATAGGGGAGTGCTTGATTGGATCAGATATCTATTTTAGGTGTGGTAGTCCTAGGTACAAGCATTAAGAGTGTCTGTTAGTTAGGTGGGATGATGGCAGAGGCCATGCTTAGGCTACTAGTTTAGCACCAGCACCAGCACGCCCAGCGTAGCAGGGTGAGTCCACTAGTACAAGTGGTGGTCAGCGCCAGAATCGGTTTTGTGCCCTTGCATCTCATCAGGAGTAGGAGGCTTCTCCAAATGTAGTCACTGGTATGTTATGAGTATTCCACCTATATTTATATGCTTTGTTAGATCCAGGGGCTACCTTATCTTTTGTGATGCCCTATTTGCTAGTAGTTTCGGAGTCGGTCCCGAAATCCTATTAGAACCCTTCTCAATCTCTACACCAATTGCTGATTTAGTTATAGCTCGACAGGTATATAGAAATTTTCCTGTCACAATCCTTCAGAGAGTCAACTCAGTATATTTAGTAGAACTAGCAATCACAGATTTTGATGTCATATTTGGCATGGATTGGCTACATGCATGTTATGCTTTAGTAAATTGTAGAACCAGTGTGGTAGAGTTTCGGTTTCCAGGTGAGCCAGTGCTAGAGTGGAAGGGTAGTGCAGTTGTACCTGTAGGTCACTTCATTTCCTACCTTAAGGCTAGAAAAATGATCTCTAAAGGTTGCATGCACCATCTAGTTAGGGTTAAGGATGCTACATCCAAAACCCCGACTATCTAGTCAGTTCCCGTAGTGTGTGAATATCCAAGAGTGTTTCCAGATGATTTACCAGGAATTCCTCCCGAGTGGGAGATCGACTTTGGTATTGACCTCCTTCCTGATTTCCAGCCTATATCTATTCCTCCTTACACAATGGCTCCAACTAATCTAAAGGAGTTGAAGGAGCAGTTGAAGGATCTTTTAGACAAGTATTTCATCAGACCTAGCAAATCTCATGGGGTGCACCAGTTTTCTTTGTCTGAAAGAAGGATGGATCCCTTCGGATGTGCATTGATTATTGGCAATTGAACAAGGTCACCTCAAGAATAGGTATCCTCTCCCCATTGATGGCTTGTTTGACCAACTTCAGGATGCCAAGTATTTCTCAAAGATAGACCTCAGATCCGGGTATCATCAGCTCATGGTTCAGGAGAGTGACATTATGAAGACAGTCTTTAGGACTCAGTATGGTTACTATGAGTTTGTAGTTATGTCTTTTCGACTAACAAATGCTCCTGCAGCTTTTATGGATCTGATGAATAGGGTGTTCAAGCCATATTTGGACATGTTTGTGATTGTGTTCATAGATGACATTCTCATATACTCAGAGCAAGAGGAGCATGCCGCTCATTTAAGGATGGTACTATAGACTCTTAAGGATCACCAATTGTTTGCTAAATTCATCAAGTGTGAGTTTCGGTTAAATTCAGTAACATTTTTGGGTCATGTGGTGTCAAGTGAGGGTGTACAAGTGGACTCTCAAAAGATAGAAGCTGTGAAGAATTGGCCTAAACCAGTGAATCCTTCGGATATCAGGAGCTTCTTGGGCTTAGCTGGTTACTACAGGAGATTTGTGGAAGGATTTTCATCCATTGCAGCACTGTTGACTAAGTTGACCTAGAATGAAGTGAAGTCTCAATGGTCGGAGTCCTGTGAAAAGAGCTTCCAAGAGTTGAAGAGTCGACTCACCTCAGCACCAGTGTTGACCCTACCTGAGGGTACCAATGGTTTTGAGGTTTATTGTGAACCTCAAGGATCATCCTTGGTTGTGTATTAATGTAACATAGTAAGGTTATAGCCTGTGCTTCCAGGAAGTGGAAAGTCAATGAGAAGAACTATCCAACTCACGACCTCGAATTGGCAGTCGTACTATTTGCCTTGAAGATTTGGAGACACTATCTATAAGAGTTCCATGTGGATGTGTTTATGCACCACAAAATCCTACAGTATGTGTTTACCTAAAAGGATCTAAATCTACGTCAGAGAAGGTGGTTGGAGCTTCTTAAATATTATGATATGAGTGTCCTTTATCATTCTGGCAAGGCTAATATGGTGGCAGACGCTCTTAGCAGGCTTTATATGGAGAGTATGTCTCATATAGATGAGGGGAGGAAAGAGTTGGTGAAGGATGTGCATCGGCTTGCATGACTAGGAGTTCATCTTGTTGACTCGACGGATGGTGGTGCCATTGTTCAGAATGAATCAGAATATTCCTTGGTGACTAAGGCCAAATCTAGACAAGATGAGGATCCTATTTTGATAAAGTTGAAGAAAGCCATTCAAAATCATAAGGTGGAGGTTTTCTCCCAAGGGGGAGATGGTGTACTATGATATCAGGATCATTTGTGTGCACCGGGTGTTGATGACTTGAGGAAGCGGATGTTGTATGAGGCTCATGGTTCTAGATATTCCATAAATCAAGGTTCCACCAATATGTACCGTGACCTATAGGAAGTTTATTTGTGGAATAGCATGAAGAAGGACATAGCAGAGTTTGTGGCTGTGTCCGAATTGTCAACAGGTGAAGGCTGAGCATTAAAGACCCGGAGATGCGCTTCAAGATATTAGTATCCCTGCTTAGAAGTGGGAGGAAATCAGTATGGACTTCATTGCAGGGTTGCCTCGTACTCGTTTACAGTATAACTCTGTTAGGTGGTTGTAGACAGGTTGACTAAAGTAGCTCATTTTCTACCACTCAAAACTATCAATTCAGTGGAGGATTATGCAAAAATGTACATCCGGGAGTTAGTTCGGTTGCATGGAGTGCCCTTGTCCATTATATCAGATAGAGGTACTTAGTTTACCTCACAGTTTTGGATATTGTTTCAGAAGGAACTTGGTACTCAGGTTAAGCTTAGTACAACTTTTCACCCGCAAACAGATGGTCAGGCTGAACGAACCATTCAAATTCTTGAGGATATCTTGAGGGCGTGTGTGATTGATTTCAAGGGTAATTGGGATGATAATTTTCCTCTCGTTGAGTTTTCATACAACAACAGTTACCATTACAGCATTCAAATGGCTGCATTTGAGGCTCCTTATGGGCAGGATGTAGATCGCCAATTGGTTGATTTGAAGTCGGTGAAGCTACATTGATACGACCAGATTCGGTTCATGAGACTATGGAGAAAGTTCAACTTATAAGGGAAAGGTTTAGAAAATCTCAGAGTCATCAAAAGTCCTATGCAGATGTGAGGAGGAGAGAACTTGATTTCGAGATTGATGATTGGGTGTTTCTGAAGGTATCTCCCATGAAAGGAGTGATGAGATTTGGGAAGAAAGGGAAACTCAGTCCCTGTTATGTTGGCCTGTACCAGATTGTGAGACGTGTTGGCAAGGTGGCTTATGAGTTGGAGTTGCCCTCAGAATTTGCTTTAGTGCATCCAGTTTTCCAAGTATCCCTTTTGAAGAAGTGCATGGGTGATCCGGCTTTAGTTGTCCCGGTGGAGAGCATAGGTGTGAAGGATAGACTTAGCTACGAAGAGGTTCGGGTTGAAATATTTGATCATTAGGTTCGAAAGCTAAGAAATAAGTAAGTAACTTTATAAAGGTTTTGTAGAGGAATCAATATATTGAAGGAGTTACGTGGGAAGCCGAAACAAATATGAAGGCTAAATACCCGCATCTATTCCCTTCCAGTTCAATTCTGTCTTGAGGTACCAATTTCCTCTGTAGTACTTTGTTCAGTTTCATGTTTAGTTCATGTATCCCAGTTTCTTTCATGTTAATGTGTGTATATGTGGTTCATGAATTCAGTTCAGTCATGTATTCCAGTCCGAAGTCAGTCACTCTATCAGTTTTCAGCTTTAGATGTTTAGTATTTGAGATGTTAGTTCTATTTCCCAAGCTTTCAGCATGTTCATTCACATTCGAGGATGAATATTCCCAAGGGGAAGATATTATAATACCCTGGAAGTGCCTAAGACTGGACTCGGGATTTGGGAATGAGATCAGCAGAAAAGTTGAGAAATATCACAGGACGACCTGTTGTACGAGTCGTGGGAAGCTCCCATTGACCGTTGGTTTCTGTCGTGGTAAAAATGTGGTCAGCAGGTCCAGGACCAATGAGCTATGGAATGACTCGTTGCTCAGTGTAATGAGTAGTAGTAAAAAGTCATTGTGAGAGTGGTCCTTGTCAAGGTGACTAGCATGAGTCATGGTACGACTCATTGTATGGGACAATGAATCATGGTATATTTCTATTGGGAGGACTTCTAGAAGGTGAGTAGTTGTGGGCAGTGGTGGAAACGGGCGGAAACGATGAGTCATTAGGACTAGTAATGACTATTCTTGTCCCGTTGTGGTTGAAGACCTGAGTTTGGAATTTAGCAAAGTACCAGGAGGAAGTAACAGATCATTGTGTCTAGTAATGGCCCGTTCTGTTGGTTTGTTGTACCAGGACCTGAGAATTTAAGAAATAAAGGAAAGGAAGTACTGGATGGATACCACGAGTCGTGGTATCAAAGGACAACTCGTGGTATTGTCGTGGTCACAGGCAGTGTCAAATTTCCAAACTTTTTGTTAAGGGTATTTTCATAATTCCTAAGATCTAAGGTCCTAAACTGCGTCATTGTAAGCTCAGTTAGAAGGGTTTTAAGAGTGCTAAACCTATCCTAAGCCCTACAATTCCATGCATGCAAGTTTGGAGTTCTTCCTTGGAGATCAAGCTTGAGAAATTCTCCAATTCCCTTTAGGCTTTCAATGAGGAGTGTAAATCAGATTTACCCAGGAATATAAGGCTATGAGTGAGAGTTCCTTTCACTCTCATGCTCAAAATTCTTCTCAATTCCATGGATTTCAATTCTAGATTCAAGTTCATGATCTTATGGGGTTATTCCAAATTTTATGAAATTCTCTATGATCTATCTATGGTCAATTTTCTTCATGTATCAAATCATGTTTTATGATCTATGGGCAGATTTTATACCTATTTTGATTATAAATTCATATTTACAAATTTTAATTAAATTATGCCAATATGTAAGTTTCATGAAAAGTCAAGTTATGATTCTATTATGATCTTGATCTTCCTAAGCCCTAAATTATGATTTATGATTTATGATATGATTCCTCACAAGTACTCTTCATGGATTTATGAATATCGAGTATCTGTATTGTCACAAGTATGCATGTTCTTCATGATTTATGAATTTATGACTATTGGCCGACTCACGGGTCCTTAATCATGGCTCATGTATTTTAAGTATAATCAAGTATGTTATGTTTTAATTGGCCGTGAATGTTATTTCTCGGGAGCTCAAAGATCGGACCCGGGAGTTGAAATGGAGAAAAAGTGGAAATTTTTATTGCAGTCTTAGGATGAGTCTTCTCACGACTCGTGAGGACAGCCACGAGTCGTCAGGTGACTCGAGGGTAAGGCCTCAATTTTGAGAATAAGTCCTGAAAAAGTTGAGACCCCACGAGCGAGGCCACGACTCGTGGTTAGGACCCACGAGTCATTAGGTCAGCCGTGGGGAAGGAAAAATAGTTGGGAAAAAGAAACTTAGGCAGTGTACTTAACAAGTGGTGACCACGACTCGTGGTCACTCATAACGAGCCATGAAGTGACCTGTTACGAGCCTAGGAGAACAAATAAGGTGTACTTGATGAGCAGAGTGATGATTCATGCCTCCAGCATCAAGTCGTTAGGTCGTCCTTTTGACCACGTGGCAGTTAATTTTATGTGAATTAGTAAGGGCCTTTTCATAATTCCTAAGTTCCTAAAGCCTAAATTATGTCGTTTTAGCTTATGAAAGGTGGGTCTTAGAGGGAGAAACTATCCTAAAGTCTTCATTCATGCATGCAAGAGAATAGAAGAGTGATAGAAAGGTGATCAAAAGGGAGATTCAAGGTTTCTTCTTCAATTTCTTTCAATTTCTTTCTAGGAATTCAAAGGAGAGTAAGATTCAGTCTCTATTAGGTATGTAGGGTCATGAATGCGTGGTTTCTTCCACACCCATGCCCAATCCCTCTCTAAAAAGTATGAAATTCTATGATTTATCTATGGGGTTTTTACCCAAAGGCATGAATTAACTATTTCTACACATGGGTATGAGTTGATTATGATTTTATTATCAAATTGTGAAGAATTGGCTAATTTTATAATGATTTCAATTAAAATTATGTTTCTAGCTTTATGAATTTTGAAGCCCATCGATGAGATGATCATGAAAAGTGAGATTTCTGAAGTATATGTGATAATGATGAGATATTATGATGCAAAGCATGATTTGAATCTACCCATATTTATAATTATGTTTTCAATGAGAATTGAGTATTTCTAAGTATGATAAAGCTTTGGGCAATATCCCCATGTTAAGTTTAAATGATGATTTTCCCGAACTAAGCTTACCGCATTATTTTGGAGCGAAGACTCCCAAATTTATATTCTAGCTTGTGGTATGTTTTGAGTTAAGTCTTCTTATGCATAGCTTACCACATGGTTTTGGAGAAAAGGCACCTAAGTATGTTTTCAGCTTGTGGTATGTTTTGAACACAAGCTTCTCATATGCTTGATTTCGTATTTGAGATGTATTTGATTATTGAGTTTCATCAAATGACGATGTTGAGCTTCATTATATACAATGTAGAGAATATGCATATTTTTAGGAGTATTATCCAGCACCGAGTAAGCTATGGGTCGATCACCCTATGCCTTAAAACTATGCACCAACATAGGTTGATACTATTATATGATTTAGGACCTCCCTTGTGAGCTTCCCTTGCCGGAATAGTCCTTCAGCTTGATATCGATATGATGGTAGCGTTCTTAGCCCTGGAAAGATTTTGGATGGCTCTTCCCACTTGAGTATAATAGTTTGGACCACGTAAGCTATATCGTGGTAAGTCAGTTAATAGAAGAGTGTCCCATTATTCCTCACGATTTCAGATATGCATATTCATTACTTACGAGATTTATGTAAATGTATATTTTAAAGAAGGTTTGACTCAATGTTCAACTTTTACTTATAAATGTCAGAATTCATCTATGAGTCAATTGATTCAGTTATGATGTTATGAAGTTTGTTATATCATTTTATGAAGAGATCATGATTTCAGAAAGAATGCATGCAATCCCTACTCTCAGTTTTCTGATGTTATGTTTTAATTAATGCATTGTCTTCAAATGATTTTTACTTACATTAGTTGTTTTACTTACCCTGCATACTCGATACATTCCACGTACTGACCACATACTTCTATGTTATATCATTTCATGATACAAGACCCGGCTCTAAGCTTCAGTCCCGCTCTTAGTCAGCTTATTGAAGTTAGCGTTGCTTTATTGGTGAGTCCTCATCTTTCGAGGACTATACTATCCATCTTTTCTTTATGTATTTTAGTTTCAGCTCATTGAGTTAGTTGGGGTATTGTCCCATCAACTCATCATGATTAGAGGCTATTCAGACATATGTATGTAATTAGCTTCGGATTTTATATTCTGACGTTATATTCAAGCTACGATTCTGCTATGATTGTATTGATGGTTATTCAGTTCTTGATTGAGTTAGATGTATGCTTATGCCATGGGTCGACTTGAGGTCTCTCGGGGCTCCTTGTCCCGTGTCGTGATCCAGGCCTCCGTTCGGGTCGTGACAAATGTGGTATCAGAGTAATAGGTTTGAAGTGTCCTAGGGTGTATAAATCCGCATTAAGTAGAGTCTTTTTCATGGGTGTGAAGCGCGCCACACTTATGAAGAAGAGGCTACGAGATGTCTAGGAAATGTCCCCTTCTTTCATGATCTATGTCGTACGATGAAAAGTCTTTCTATCCTTCTAATTCATGCTATTCACGATTGCAGAGTCATGGATCCTCAAAGAATGAACGGAAGGGGGAATGGAGATGGTGAAGGCCACGAGGATGGCAATGGTCATGGGCATCAGCCAGCCCTACCAGTTCAGGAGCCCTAGGCACCTGAGCCAGCAGCCCATGCTGAGTTCTGGGCCGCTATTCAAATGCTTGCGCAGGCCTTGACTACTCAGGTTAATCAGCAGGCCATTGCGCATGTTCCGCAAAATGGCAACGTAGCGGCAGCTCGAATCAGAGACTTCTTGAGGATGAACCCGTTGGAGTTCCTTGGGTCCAAGGTAGATAAGGACCCACATGAGTACGTAGATGAGATTGTCAAGATCACCCAATTCATGGGGGTGAATGGGGTTGAGTTCACCGAGTTGACCTCTTATCAGTTAAAAGGTTTCACACATATCTGGTTTCGCCAATGGAAGGATAGCAGGGTCGCAGGAGCAGGTCTGGTCACTTGGGAAGAGTTCCATGTTGCATTTCTAGACTGGTTCTTCCCTCGGGAGATGATGGAGTTGAAGACAGCTGAGTTCGTGAATTTGAAGTAAGGGAGAATGACTGTACAAGATTATGCCCTTGAGTTCACTCACCTATCGAAATATGCCCCAGAGTTGGTAGCCGATCAGAGGATGCGAGTGAGTTGATTCATCCATGGAGTGGCGGTCTACTTAGACAAGGATTGTAGGACCACTATGCTCCATCAGGATATGGATTTCCCACGGATAGTGATGTACGCCCAGCAGATGGAGGCAGCGCATTCGAGAGAGAGGGAGGCTAAGAAGGCCAGGACGAGGAACACAGATTCTCTCAGCAGAGGTCCGGAGGTGGGCACCGACAGCAGACCCACCAGAGATCATCAGCCCCATCATCTTCGGCATTGAGTGTGCCATCTAGGCCCAGATAAGATCAGAGGGGATGGGCATCAGGCTCGACGAGTCACAGCAGTAAACTCGCAGATTCTAGCTTGGTCGACCTGTCTATTACCACCCAAATGGAGTCATGTTGTTGGCAAGTACAAGGTTGACCGGTAATGAAATCCATATTAATCTCTTCCTACTTCCAAGTGGGAATGTTGATATCCTGCAGTACGCCTCCCGACCTTTGATGTTAGACCTTCACTTGCTGACAGTTTGGACATTTGGCTACAAACTCTGCAATATCCTTCTTCATACCATCCCACCAATAGATTTCTCGCAAGTCTCGATACATCTTTATGGATTCCGGATGGATAGAATATCTGGTGCCATGTGCCTCATGTAGTATCTGAACTCTCAAATCATCAACATCTGGGACACATAGATGACCTTGGTAACGTAGCACACCATCTCCCCATTGGGAGAAAACCTCCACCTTTTGACTTTGTACCGCCTCCTTCAATTTCCTCAAAATTGGATCCTTATCTTGCCTAGATTTGACATCAACCACCAAGGAAGATTCTGATCCATTTTGCACAACAACGCCGCCATCGGTCGAGTCGACTAATCTAACTCCCAATCTCGCAAGTCAATGGACATCTTTTACCAACTCTTTCTTTCCCTCATCCACGTGGGACACACTCCCCATAGAGAGTCTACTAAGTGCGTCCGCTACCACTTTAGCCTTGCCCCGGTGGTAAAGAACACTCATATTATAGTCCTTTAGTAACTCCAACCACATCTTTTGCTAAAGATTGAGGTCTTTCTGCGTGAGCACATATTGCAAGCTCTTGTGATCCGTGAATACATTCATGTGGACCCCATACAAGTAATGCTGCCATATCATCAATGCAAACACCACCGCAGCCAATTCAAGATCATGGGTCGGGTAGTTCTTTTCTTGGATTTTCAACTTTCTCGAGGCATAAGCTATCACTTTCCCATGCTGCATCAACAAACACCGGAGTCTGACTTGCGAAGCATCACAATACACAACAAAGCCATTCGTATCCTCGGGTAGTGTCAACACTGGTGCTGAAGTGAGTCGGGTCTTCAACTCTTGGAAGCTTTTCTCACAAGCCTCCGACCATTTAAACTTCACCTCCTTTTAAGTCAACTTAGTCAATGGTGCGGCAATAGATGAAAAACCCTCCACAAATCTCTGATAGTAACCTGCTAAACCCAAAAAGCTCCTGATATCTGATGGGTTTACCGTTCTGGGCCAATTCTTTACCGCCTCGATCTTCTGAGAGTCCACTTTTATGCCCTCACCTAATACCACATGGCCTATAAATGCCACCGAGTCCAACCAAAACTCACATTTGCTGAACTTTGAATACAGCTGACGATCCTTGAGGGTCTGAATCACTATTCTCAAGTGAGCGGCATGCTCCTCTTTGCTCCGAGAGTATATAAGGATGTCATCAATGAACACAATCACAAACATGTCCAAATATTCCTTGAGCACCCTATTCATTAGATCCATAAAAGCTGCAGGGGCATTGGTTAATCCAAAAGACATAAAAACAAATTTGTAGTGACCATACCGAGTCCTGAAAGTAGTTTTTGGGATGTCACTCTCCCGAACCCTGAGCTAGTGATACCCCGATCTGAGATCAATCTAGGAGAAACACTTGGCACCCTAAAGCTAGTCAAACAAATCATCGATCTTGGGTAAAGGATACCTGTTCTTGACAGTGACCTTGTTCAACTGCCAATAATCAATGCACATACGAAGAGAACCATCTTTCTTCTGAACGAATAGGACTGGTGCGCCCCATGGAGACTTACTCAACCTAATAAAGCCTTTACCTAACAGATCCTTCAACTAATCCTTCAACTCTTTTAGCTCAGATGGAGCCATTCTGTAGGGCAGAATAGATATAGGTTGCGTGTCGGGAAGAAGATCTATACCGAAATCAATCTCCCGCTCGGGAGGGACACTTGGCAAATCATCAAGAAAGACCTCTAGATACTCACATACTACTGGTACGGATAGGATAGTCGTGGTTTCGGACTCCACATCCTTAACCCTAACTAGATGGTACAAACCACCCTTAGAAATCATTTTTCTGGCCTTAAGGTAGGAAATAAATCGACCTACCCTCCCATTCTAAGACAGGCTCACCCAAAAATCTGAACTCTACTAATCGGGTCCTACAATTAACTGAAGCATAGCATGCGAATAGCCAATACATACCGAGAATAACATCGAAATCGGTCATGGCTAACTCTATCAAATCTGCTGAGGTGACCTTATTAAGAACTGAGACCAGGCAACCTCTATACACCTGTCTAGCTATAACTGAGTCACCTACTGGAGTAGAAACTGAGAAGGGATTTGATAAGACATCGAGACTAACTCCGAAGCTACTGGCCACATAAGGTGTCACAAAAGACAAGGTAGCCGCCGGATCTAACAAATCATACACATCAACATGAAAGACTCTCAACATACCGGTGACTACATCTGGTGAGGCCTCCTACACCTAACGAGTGGCTAAGGCATAGAATCTATTCTGACGCTACCTGCCAGCTATGCTAGTAGATGCCCCCTGATGTGTTGTGCGTGGGGGAGGGGTTGCTAAACTAGAAGCTGGGCTTCGGCCCCCAACCTGATCCTGTCTTGCAGCGGGACAATCTCTAAGCATATGTCCCGGCTTCCCACATCCAAAACAAGCTCCTAACCCCTCCAAGCACTGGCCTGTGTGTCCTCGGCCGCACCTGCGACAAGTTGGAAAGCTAGAGTCTGCTGGCCTACTACTATGACCCCTAGAGCCTAACGCTCGCCCTCTTTGATACTGTTTGGGCCTAGATGGCACACTCAGAGCTAAAGATGTTGGGGCTGATGATCTCTGGTGGGTCTGATGTTGATGCCTACCACCGAACCTCTGCTGAGAGAACCTGTGGTCCTCAGTCCTGGCCCTCTTGGCCTCCCTCTCCCTCGTATGTGCCACCTCCATCTGCTGAGCATACAACATAAAGCGAGGGAATTCCATATCCTGATGGAGCATAGCTGTCTTGCAATCCTTGTCCAAATATCTCGTTATGCCATGCACAAATCTGCCCACCTGCGCCCTCTGGTCGAGCCACTAGCTCAGGGGCATACTTAGATAGGCGGGTGAACTCAAGGGAGCACTCCTGAACAGTCATCCTTCCTTGCTTTAACTTCACAAACTCTGCTTCTCTCAACTCCCATATCTCTCGAGGGAAGAACTGATCTAGGAATGCAACCTGAAACTCCTTCCATGAGATTGGGCCTACTCCTGCAACCCTGCTGTCCTTCCACTGGCAGAACCAAATATGCGCAACCCCCTTCAACTGGTAGGAAGCCAACTCTGCACACTCAACACTACTCACCCCCATAACCTGGGTGATGTTGACAATCTCATCAATGAAATCATGCGGGTCCTCATCTACCTTGGACCCTAGAAACTCCGGTGGATTCATTCTCAAGAAGTCTCACACTCTAGCCACCACTGCATTACCATTTTGAGGAACATGCGCAATAGCTTGCTGATTGACCTGAGTTGTCAAGACCTGCGCAAGCATCTGAATGGCAGTTCAGAACTCAGCATGAGCGGCTGGCTACGGTGCCTGAGGCTCCTGAACTGGTGGGGCTAGCTGATGCCCACGACCGTTTCCATCCTAGTGGCCCTCACCACCTCCATTTCTCCTTCCATTCATCCTTCGAGGAGCCATGATTCTGCAATCGCGAATAGCACATATTAGAAGGATAGAAAGGCTTTTCACCGCACAACATAGATCCTAAAAGAAGGGAACATTTCCTAAAATGTCTAGTAGCCTCTTTGTCATAAGTGTGGCGCGCTTCATACCCATGAAAAAGACTCTACCTAACGCAGCTTTCAGACTCTCTAGAACACATCAAACCTATGGATGTGATATAAAGTTTGTCATGACCCTAGTGTAGACCCAGATCGTAGACACGGGACAAGGGACCTCGAGAGACCCCAAGTCGACCCATGGCGTAAGCATTCAACTAACTCATTTAATAAACATGAAGAAAGAATAATTAAAAAATCAGCAAAAGTCTCATACAATGGCACATCAGAATAATATCCCAAGCTATACATACATAAGTCTGAAAGCCTCTAGTCTAGACGAGTTGATGGGACAAGACCCCAACTAACTCCACAAAACCTGAAACTAAAATATGACATGAAGCTGAAAGTCTAGTCCTAAAAAGATGAGGACTCACCATCACGCAGGTGCTAACTCTGATAAGCGATTACGAGTGGGGCTGAACCTGAGAACCGGATCCTGCATCATGAAACGATGCATCATAGAAAGTATGTGGTCAGTACATGGAATGTACCGAGTATGCAAGGTAAGTAAAACCACTCTAGAAAAGTAAATCTTTTAAAATATTCATATCATATCATAAGCTTTCAAGTATAAGTAGAAGCGCTACATGCATTCATTCTGAGATCGAAATCTTATCATGATGTGTCCATGCCTAGCTTTACAATATCATAACTGACTCGAATGACTCAAATCTGAACATAACATTTATATCAAAAGTTGAACAATGAGTCAAACCTTACTTTTAGAACATGCATGCATAAGGTAATCATCATGAGTATATGAACATGCAAATCTGAACGATATAGACAACGCGAGACTCATCACTTAACCAACATACCATGATAGAGCTTACGTGGTCTCAACTATCACATTCCAGTGGGTCGAGCCGTCCATAACCTTGCCAGGGCGATGGACGATACCATGATATCGATATCAAGCTTAAGGGCCAATCGGGATGGGGATAGATCAAAAGGGAGATCCCGATAATATAATAGTATCAACCTACGTTGGCGCGTAGTTCTGGGGCATAGGGCGATTGACCCTTAACCTTCTCGGTGCTAGACTCTTCTCCTAAAAACATGACATGCTCTACATTGTCTATTGACGAAGCTCAACATCGTCTATTGACGAAGCTCAACATCGTCTATTGACGAAGCTCAATATGAAATCATACATAACTCAACATCGTATGAAACGAAGCTCAACATTGTCTATTGACAAAGCTCATTAATGAAATCATGCTTAGACTCGACATCATATGAAAATGAAGCTCAACATTGCCCTTTGACAAAGCTCAATAATGACACACATCTCAATTATCAATTCATGCATATGAAAAGCTTTATTTTGAAACATACCACAAGCTCAATCATAGATGGAAGCATCTACTCCAAATCATGTGGTAAGCTACATGTAGAAATATTTAACTCAACATACCACAAGCTAGAATTTATGAAAATTTGTAAAACTTCAATTCAAACAATGTGGTAAGCTTATGTCAGGGAAATCATCACTTTAAATCAACATGTGAGCATTTCCCAAAGCTTTATTATACTAGGATCTACTCGTTTCATTTAGAAAACAACATCATAATCATGGGTAGCTTTAGAAACATGTTTTTCATTATCAAATCTCATCATCATCATACATTCAACATCATTCACTACTTTTATGAAATTCTCATCCATGGGCATTTTAGATTCAAGACTTTTGGAAAATAATTTTTGAATTGAAAACAATTTAGGATCTGCCCATGTATCATAATCCATCAATATAAATACAATCTAACCATACCCATGTGTAGAGATTGAAGAATCATGCAATTAGGTAAAACCCCATACTTGATCACAGATAATTTTATCATGATTTGATAGAAATTGGGCATGGGTGTGGAAGGAAGCACCCACTAATAGCCTTACATACTTGGGAATGGTGAATTCTAACACCCTCTAATTTCCCAAGCTAAGATTCCAATGGAAACCTTGAGATTTGGCCTTGAATCACCTCTTCAATCCTTCAAACTTGCATGCATGGGAAGAATAACTTAGAGTAGGATTTTTCCCATCCTTAAACCCACTGAAACGAGCCTTAAATAACGTAATATAGGCCCCTAGAACTTAGGAAATGACAAAAATAACCTTACTAAATTCGCAGAAAATTGGTCACTAGGCCAAACAACGGACGACCCAATGGGTCATTGGAGGATACCACGACCGTGGTATCTATCCGTGCTAAGCACTATCCCAGCCTTCTCTCGGATTCATACCATGAGTAGACAGGACCACTCATCCTTACCATGAGTCATTCCTTCAGTCGTTGTCTCCTTTTATGAAATTTCTAAATTCCTTCTCAACAAGCCTCACCACGACTCGTCGTATCCTACAACAGGTCGTGGTTTCCAACCGTCCTTTCCACTGGAGATCTTGGTTCCCTTACCACGACTCTTCTCAACAGGTCATTGCAAGCCACGACGGGTTGTTGCATGACCCGTTATACTCCCCAACTGCTAAGTCCATCTCCTACCACGACCACTAACGACAAATCTTTGTTTCTTACAACGAGTTGTTACATCAACCGTTGCTTCAACTGCCACCTGAACACTTGAACCCACGACTGCCAACAACGGCTCATGGTTACCTACCATGAGTAGTTGTACCTCTCATCCTGCAATTTTTCCCAACTTTCAGCAGTTTTGCATTTTAGCTTCCCGAGTATACTCCTATGCACTTCCAGGGTATTACATAAATGGGTGGTTTCTTCCACACCCATGCCCAATTCCTATCTAAAAAGTACTAAATTCTATGATTTATATATGGGGTTTTTACCCAAAGGCATGAATTATCTATTTCTACACATGGGTATGAGTTGATTATGATTTTATTATCATATTGTGAAGCATGGGCTAATTTTATAATGATTTTAATTAAAATTATATTTCTAGCCTTATGAATGTTGAAGCCAATTGATGAGATGACCATGAAAAGTGAGATTTGTGAAGAATATGTGATAATGATGAGATATTATGATGCAAAGCATGATTTGAAGCTACCCATGTTTATAATTATGTTTTCGATGAGAATTGAGTATTTCTAAGTATGATAAAGCTTTGGGAAATATCCCCATGTTAAGTTTAAATGATGATTTTCCCGAACTAAACTTACCACATTGTTTTGGAGTGAAGACTCCCAAATTTATATTCTAGCTTGTGGTATGTTTTGAGTTAAGTCTTCCTATACATAGCTTACCACATGGTTTTGGAGAAAAGGCTCTCAAGTATGTTTTCAGTTTGTGGTATATTTTGAACTAAAGCTTCTCATATGCATGATTTCTTATTTGAGATGTATTTGATTATTGAGCTTCATCAAATGACGATGTTGAGTTTTGTTATATATGATGTAGAGCATATGAATGTTTTGGGTAGTATTGTCTAGCACCGAGTAGGCTATGGGTCGATCACCCTATGCCTCAGAACTACACACCAGCATAGGTTGATACTATTAAATGATTTGGGACCTCTCTTATGAGCTTCCCTTGCCCGAATGGACTTCAGCTTGATATCGATATGATGGTCGCGTCCTTAGCACGGAAAGGTTTTGGACGGCTGTGCCCACTTGAGTGTAATATTCGAGACCACGTAAGCTCTAACGTGGTATGTCGGTTAAAAGACGAGTCTCCCATTGTTCCTTATGATTTCTGATATGCATATTCATTACTTAGGAGATTTATGTAAATGCATGTTTCATAGCAGGTTTGAGTCAATGTTCATCTTTTACTTATAAATGTCAGAATTCAACTTTGAGTCAATCGATTCATTTATGATGTTATGAAGTATGTTATATCATGTTATGAAGAGATCATGATTTTAGAAAGAATGCATGCAAGCCCTACTCTCAATTTTCTGATGTTATGTTTTAATTAATGCATTGTCTTCAGATGATTTTTACTTAAATTAGTGGTTTTACTTACCCTGCATACTCAGTACATTTCACATACTGACCACATACTTCTATGTTGTATCGTTTCATGATACAGGACCAAGCTCTCAGCTTCAGCCTCGCTCTTAGTCAGCTTATCCGAGTTAGCATTACTTTATTGGTGAGTCTTCATCTTCCGAGGACTAGACTATCCATCTTTTCTTTATGTATTTCCATTTTAGCTTGTTGAGTTTGTAGGGGTCTTGTCCCATCAACTCGTCATGATTAGAGGCTATTCAGACATATGTATGTATTCAGCTTCGGATTTTATATTCTAATGTTATATTCAAGTTAGACTTCTGCTATGATTAAATTGATGGTTATTCAGTTCTTGATTGAGTTAGATGTATGCTTATGCCATGGGTCGACATGGGGTCTCTCGGGACTCCTTATCCCGTGTCGTGATCGGGGCCTCCGTTTGGGTCGTGAAAATGAACTTCATGAATGATTCACGATTACGATATGAGCCTCATGTGCATGTTTTTGGGAGAAGTGTCTAGCACTGAGTAGACCCGGCGTTCAGGTAAACACCATGGTCTCAAAACTACGTTCCACCGTAGGTATATATATATATTATTTCTTGTATCCCTTGTTATATCACATCATGCATGTTCCTTGCCTAGCATTCCTGGAACAATCCTGACCACTTGGGAGAAATAGTGGGGCATCATGTAAGCTCTATCATGATGGTGTCGGTTAAGACAAGTCCTCCCATTATTCCTCATGATTTATGCATGGATATGTTTATATTACTTTGGCTCAAGTTATGTTTATTAAAGTTTATCTTACGACTATGATTATGATTGGATTATGAATGGTTTGAAAACATTGAGTCCTTATGTTTACATTATGATATTTACTTCATGATCATGTTGTCTCACTCTTATGAACTCTTATGTATTTTAACTGTCTGTTTTACTTACCTTGCATGTTCAGTACATTCCAAGTACTGACTGCATACTCTCTGTTGTATTATTTCATGATATAGGCTCGGACATTCAGGTTCAATCCTATCGTTAGCCTGATCCTCAGAGTTAGCATCTCTCAGTCTGTTGGTGAGTTCTCCTCCTTCGAGGGCCTTTTATCAGCTTACTAGCAGTACTTTCAGTCTCAGTTTCTAGTGAGTTAGTTGGGTTTTGTTCCATCAACTCATCAATATGTAGAGGCTTATCAGACATAGTATGTATTTAGCTTGAGATTAGCGTTATGTATTCAGATGTTCAGATGTTGTTACATTCTTAGACTTCCGCTATTTCACATGTTAGACTTTCCACATTTATTTTATTGAATTTTAGATGTCATGTTCATGCCATGGGTGGACATGGAGCCTCTCGGGGTTCTTTTTTCCGTGTCTCAATCTGGGCCTATGTTCGGGTCGTGATAGTAGTATATGGGATAGGACTGCTACCTACATCAGGGAAGTGGTTAGAGAGGTGTTGGGTGTCTCTAAGGGTCGTTTGGGTGGGCGTCGAGGGAACTAGAGAAGTCCAGCAGAAGATGGAGGCAAAGAAGGTGGCAGATGCGGAATTTTTGGAGAATAAGGATGAGGAGGAATACGGAGGAGTATAAGATGACACGATAGGAGGCTAAGCTAGCGGTTACGGTGGAGAAAGCAACAGCTTTTGAATGCTTGAAGGTCGAATTAGAGGGCAAGGGAGGGGATAAGAAGTTGTACAAGCTAGCCAAGGAGAGAGATATGAGAGCGCATGATCTGGACCAATTAAAATGTATCGAGGATGAGGATGGCAAGGTGCCAGTGGAAGAGCCACTTGTTAGATGTAGGTGGCACGCATACTTCCATAAACTTTTAGACAATGGAGTGGATAGAGACATTGTGTTGGGGGAGTGTCATGACCCGAACGGAGGCCCGAATCATAACACAGGACAAGCAGCCTCGAGAGAATCCAAGTTGACCCATGACATAAGCATACATCTAACTCAATCAAGAAACTGAATAATATACAACACAATCATAGCGGAAGACTAACTTGAATATAACATTAGAATAGGAAATCAAAAGTTGAATACATACATATGTTTGAATAACCTCTAAACATGACGAGTTGATGGGAAAAGACCCCAACTAACTCAACAAGCTGAAACTGAAATACATAAAGAAAAGTTGAATAGTCTAGTCCTCGAAAGATGAGGACTCACCAACAAAGAAACGCTAACTCTCAGGCTGACTAAGAGCGGGGCTGAAGCTGAGAGCCGGATCCTGTATCATGAAACGATACAGTATAGAAAGTATGCGGTCAGTACATGAAATGTACCGAGTATGCAAGGTAAGTAAAACTGCTAAAGTAAGCAGAAATCATTTAAAGACCATGCATTAATTAAACATAAACATCAGTAAACTGAGAGTAGGGCTTGCATGCATTCTTTCTGAAATCATGATCTCTTCATAACATGACATAATCTAACTTCATAACATCATAACTGAATCGATTGACTTAAAGCTGAATTGACATTTATAAGTAAAAGCTGAACATTGAGTCAAACCTTCTTTAGAACATGCATTTACATAAATCTCATAAGTAATGAATATGCATATCTGAAATTATGAGGAACAATGAGAGACTCGTCTTTTAACCGACATACCACGATAGAGATTACGTGGTCCCAACTGTCAAACTCAAGTGGGTAGAGTGGTCCAAACCCTTTCCAGGGCTAGGGACGATACCATGATATAGGTATCAAGCTGAAGTCCCATTTGGGCAGGGGAAGCTCACAAGGGACGTCCCGAAGTAATATATATAATAGTATGAACCTACGTTGGTGTGTAGTTTTGAGGCACAGGGTGATCGAACATTATCCTTCTTGGTGCTAGACATTACTCCCAAAAATATGCATATACTCTACATCGTTTTATAACGAAGCTCAACATCGTCAATTGACGAATCTCAACAATCAATACATCTCAAATATAAAATCATACATATGAGAAGCTTTAATTCAAACATACCACAAGCTGATAAGTGTAATTAGGAGCCTTTACTCCAAAACCATGTGGTAAGATATGCATAGGGAACCTTTAACTCAAAACATACCACAAGCTTTATTCGGAAAAATCATCGTTTATACTCAACATGTGGGCATCGCCCAAAGCTTTATCATATCTGATGATGCTAAATTCATATCAAAAAATCAATTATCAACATGGGTAGCTTTAAAACATGCTCTTCTCCATAATATCTCATCATTATCACATATACATCACAAATCTCACTTTTCATGAACCTCTCATCAATGGCTTTAAAATTCATAAGGCTAAAAACATGATTTTTAATTGAAATCATAATAAAAATTTCCGATGCTTCATAATTTGATAATAGAATTATAATCAATTCATACCCAAGTGTAGAAATAGATAGTTCATGCATTTGGGTAACAACCCAGAGATAAATCATGGAATTTCATACTTTTTAGAGAGGGATTGGGCATGGGAGTGGAAGAAACCACCCATTCATAACCCTACATACCTAATAGAGGCTAAATCTTACTCTCCCTTGAATGCCCAAAAAGAAATTAAGGATCACTAGTTTGATCACCCTCTCAAATCTCTTCTACTTTGCATGCATGGACAGAAAATGAATAAACTAAACTTAACCCCATAAAAGGCCACTATTCATACCCCAAAACGCTGTAGTTGAGGCTTTAGAAATTTAGGAATTATGAAAAGGCCCTTACCAATTTCACAAAAAACAACTGCCATGTGGCCCTAACGAGTAACCTAACGACTCGTGGCTAGGGGGTATGACTCGTGGTGTCATCCGTTATGTTCACTGCTTAACAAATCTTCTGGCCTCATTATGGTTCATCTCACGACTCGTTATGGGTGACCACGACTCGTGGTCACCACCCATGAAGTACACTGCCTCACTTTTCTTTTCCTTTCTTACGTTCCTCCCCATAACTGACCCAACGACTCCTGGGGCCTGACCATGAGTCGTGGTCTCGCCCGTGGAGTCTCATCTATTCCAGTTCTTCTCACTAATCCCTGGGCCTTCCCCACGAGTCACCTCACGACTCATGGGCTGCTCCCACGAGTCTTCCCATGACTCATTCTGAGTCTGCTGCAAATTTTTTATTTTTCTCCGTTTCAACTCTCGGGTCTGATCCTTGGGCTTCCGGGGTATAACAACATCTCCTCCTTGGGAACATTTGTCCTTGAATGTTGGAAAACACACAGAAAAGTAGAGATATGCAATTAGCATATTCATATACTGATCATTTAAACCAAAAACTAACGGAATGACTACCTCTGATTCAAAATACATAGCTGAACTGAATTCACAAATCATACATACATTCACATACATAAAAGAAACTTGCGCACATGAACTGAACATGAGAATAAATAGAGTTTTTGGGCAAAATTGATACCTCAAGTCAGAACTGAGCTGGTAGAGAATAAACGTGGGTATCTAGCCATCATATCCGCTTCGGCTTTCCACGTATCTCCTTCAACGTGTTGATTCCTCCATAATACTTTAACTGAAGCTACTTCCTTGTTCCTTATCCTTTGAACCTATCGATCCAATATTTCCACTGGAACCTCTTTATAGCTAAGGCTGTCTTTCACCCCAACACTGTCCACCAGAACCACTAGAATTGGATCACCCAAACACTTCTTCAAAAGCGATACATGAAACATAGGATGCACAGAAGATAACTCAGAGGGAAACTCCAACTCGTATGCTACCTTACCAACTCGTTTAACAATTTGGTAGGGTCCAACATAATGAGGGCCAAGTTTCCCTTTCTTTCCAAACCGCATCACTCCCTTTATGTGAGATACCTTCAAAAACACCCAATCATCCACCTCGAACTCAAGTTCGCTCCTCCTTACATTGGCGTAGGACTTCTGACGACTCTGGGCAGTTTTCAACCTGTCTTTTACCAACCGAACCTTCTCCATTGCCTCATGAACTGAGTCCAGCCCTATCATTTCCACCTCACCAACCTTAAACCACCGATGGGCGACCTACATCTCTGCCCGTAGAGAGCCTCGAATGGCGCCATTTTAATACTAGAGTGATAGTTGTTATTGTAGGCAAACTCGATTAGGGGCAAGTGATCATCCCAACCACCTATGAAGTCAATCACGCATGCCCTCAATATGTCCTCCAGGTTCAGAATTGTCCACTCCGCTTGACCATCCATTTGTGGGTAAAATATTGTCTGAGTTTAACCTGTGTACCAAGCCCTTTTTGGAACGACCTCCAAAACTGAGAGGTAAATTGAGTTCCTCTATCTGAAATGATAGGTAAGGACACCCCATGCAATCGGACCAACTCCCAGATATACAATTTGGCATAATCCTCCACCGAATTCGTAGTTTTAACTGATAGAAAATGTGCAGCCTTGGTCAACCTGTCTACCACAACCCAAATAGAATCATAGTGTCAACGAGTACGAGGCAGACCTGTTATGAAATCCATTTTAATCTCTTCCCACTTCCAAGTGGGAATGCTGATATCCTGAAGTACACCTCCCGGTCGCTGATGCTCAACCTTTAGTTGCTGACAGTTCCGACACTTGGCTATGAATTCTACAATATCCTTTTTCATGTCATTCCACCAATAGATTTCCCATAGGTCACGGTACATCTTGGTGGCACCCAGATGGATAGAATACCTGGATCCATGAGCCTTATGCAACAACCGACTCCTCAAATCATCATCATCCAGAACACATAGGTGACCCTGGTACTGAAGCACACCATCTCCCCCTAGGGAGAAGACCTCCACCTTCTGACTTCGAACGGCTTCATTTAGCTTTACCAAAATCGGGTCCTCATCTTGTCTAGCTTTTACATCAATCACCAAGGATGATTCTGATCCTTTCTGCACAACAACGCCGCCATCGGTCGAGTCGATCAACCTAACTCCCAACCTTGCAAGTGGATGGACATCCTTCACCAGCTCCTTTTTCTCCTCATCTGCATAGGACACACTCTCCATACAGAGCACTAAGTGCGTCCGCTACCATATTATCCTTACCCTAAAGGACACTCATATCATAGTCCTTGAGTAGCTCCAACCACCTCCTTTTCCGAAGATTAAGATCTTTCTGTGTGAACACATATTATAGGCTCTTGTGGTCCGTAAATACATCCACATGGACCCCATACAAGTAATGCCGCCATATCTTCAAGGCGAATACCACTGCGGCTAATTCAAGATCATGGGTTGGGTAATTCTTCTCATGGACTTTCAACTATCTAGAGGCATATGCTATCACTTTGCCATGCTGCATCAACACACACCCAAGTCCGATCCTTGAAGCATCATGATACACTACAAACCCATCAGTACCCTTGGGTAGGGTTAACACCGGTGCGGAAGTAAGTCAAGTCTTCAACTCTTGGAAGCTCTTCTCACAAGCCCCCGGCCATTGGAACTTCACCTTCTTCTGAGTCAACTTGGTCAAAGGTGTTGCAACAGATGAGAAACCCTCAACAAACCTCCAATAGTAGCCATCTAAACCCAAGAAACTCCAAATATCTGAAGGATTCACCGGTCTGGGCCAATTCCTCACCGCCTCGATTTTCTGAGAATCTACCTTTATGCCCTCACCTAATACCACATGGCCCAAAAATGGTACGAAGTATAACCAAAACTCCCACTTGCTGAACTTGGCATACAATTGGCGATCCTTGAGAGTCTGAAGCACTACTCTCAAATGAGCGACATGCTCTTCCTTGCTCCGAGAGTATATAAGGATGTTGTCAATAAACACGATCACGAAAGTGTCCATGTATGGCTTGAACACCCTGTTCATCAGGTCCGTAAAAGTTGTAGGAGCATTCATTAGTCAAAAATACATAACTACAAACTCATAATGACCATACCATGTCCTGAAGGTTGTCTTCGGGATATCACATTCCCGAACTCTGAGCTGATGGTACCCGGACCTAAGGTCTATCTTTGAGAAACACTTGGTGCCCTGAAGTTGGTCAAATAAATCATCAATTCTGGATAGAGGATATCGGTTATTAACGGTGACTTTATTCAATTATCGATAGTTAATACACATCCGAAGGGAACCATCCTTCTTTCGAACAAATAGGACTAGTGCACCCCATGGAGACTTGCTCGGTCTAATGAAGCCCTTATCTACTAGGTCCTTCAACTGCTCTTTCAACTCTTTTAGCTCGGCTGGAGCCATCTTGTACGGAGGAATAGATATAGGTTGCATGTCGGGAAGAAGGTCAATACCAAAATCAATCTCCCGCTCGGGAGGAACACTTGGCAAATCATTAGGAAAGACCTCTGGATACTCATGTACTACTGGAACTGACTGGATAGTCCAGGTCTCGGACTCAACATCCTTAACCCTAACTAGATGATACATGCAACCCTTAGAAATCATCTTCCTGGCCTTAAGGTAGGAAATGAAATGACCTACAGGCACAGGTGAACTAACCTTCCATTCTAAGACTGGCTCACCCGAAAATCTAAACTCTACTACCCGAGTTCTACAATTAACTGAAGCATAGCATGCAAATAGCAAATCCATACCAAGAATAACATCAAAATTGGTCATGGCTAACTCTATCAAATTTGTTGAGGTGATCTTATGAAGGACTAAGACTGGGAAACCTTTATACACCCGTTTAGCTATAACTGAGTCACCTACTGGAGTAGAAACTGAGAAGGGTTCTGAAAAGACTTTCGGACTAACTCCAAAGCTACTGGCCACAAAAGGTGTCACAAAAGACAAGGTATCCCTCAGATATAACAAAGCATAAACATCAATATGGAAAACTCACAACAGACCAGTGACCACATCCGAGGAGACCTCCTACTCCTAACGGTATGTTAAAGCATAAAATCTATTCTAGCACTGACCGCCAGTTGTGCTAGTATATGCCCCCTGATGTGTTGTGCGTGCGGGAGGGGCTGCTGTACTAGAAGCTAGGCCTTGGCCCCAACCAGATCCTGTCTCATAGCGGGACAATCTCTAAGCATGTGATCGGGATGCCCACACCCAAAACAAGCACCTGAACCTGCCAAGAACTGGCCTTTGTGCCCTCGACCATATCTGCGACAAGCTGGGATGCTAGAATCTGCGGGTCTACTTCTCTGACCCCTCGAGCCTGATGCTCGCCCTCTCTGATCATGTCTAGGCCTGGATGGCACACTCAATGCTGAAGATGCTGGGGTTGATGATCTCTGGTGGGGCTGCTATTAGTGCCAACCATCAGACCTCTGCTGAGAAAATTGTAGTCTTCGGTCCTGGCCCTCTTGGCCTCCCACTCTCTTGAATGCGCCGCCTCCATCTGCTGGGCGTACAATACTATCCATGGGAAATCTATATCCTGATGGAGCATAGCAGTCCTATAATCCTTGTCCAAATAGCCCACTACTCCATGGACAAATCTACTTACCCGCATCCTCTGATCGGCTACCAACTCTGGGGCATATTTCAATAGGCGAGTGAACTCAAGGGCATACCCTTGTACAGTCATTCTCCCTTGCTTCAAATTCACGAACTCATCTAACTTCAGTTCCCTCATCTCATGAGGAAAGAACCGGTCTAGAAATGCAACATGAAACTCTTCCCAAGTGATAGGACCTACTCCCGTGACCCTACTACCCTTCCATTGGTGAAACCAGATATGCGCAAACCCTTTCAACTAGTAAGAGGCTAACTCTGCGCACTCAACCCCATTCACCCCCATAACGTGGGTGATCTTGACAATCTCATCTATGACCTCATGTGGGTCATCATCTACCTTATACCCAAGGAACTATGGAAGTTTCATCCTCAAGAAGTCTCTGACTCGACCACCGCTGCATTTCCATTTGCAAAATATGCGCAACGGCCTACTTATTGACCTGGGCAGTCAAGGCCTGCGCAAGTATCTGAATAGTGGCCCTGAACTCAGCATGGGCTCCTGGTTTCGGTGCCTGGGGCTCCTGAACTGGTGGGGCTTGCTGATGCCCATGACCATTTCCATCCTCGCGGCCTTCACCACCTCCATTCCTCCTTCTGTTCATTCTTCGAGGAGCCATGATTCTGCAATCGCGAATAGCACGAATTAGAAGGATAGAAAGACTTTTAATCGCATGACATAGATCCTGAAAGAAGGGAACATTTCCTAAACGTCTCATAGCCTCTTCATCATAAGTGTGGCGCGCATCACACCCATGAAAAAGACTCTACTCAACGCGGCTTTTAGACACCCTATGACACTTCAAACCTATTACTCAAATACCAAGTTTGGCACGACCCAAACAGAGGACCGGATCGTAACACAGGACAAGGAGCCTCGAGAGACCCCAAGTCGACCCATGGCATAAGCATACATCTAACTCAATCAAGAAACTGAATAATCAATAAGAAAATCATAGTAGAAGTCTAACTTGAATATAACATTAGAATATGAAATCCGAAGCTGAATACATACATATGTCTGAATAGCCTCTAAGCATAACGAGTTGAGGGGACAAGACCCCAACTAACTCAACAAGATGAAACTGAAATACAGAAAGAAAAGCTAAATAATCTAGTCCTTGAAAAATGAGGACTCACCAACAAAGCAATGCTAACTCTAGCAGGCTGACTAAGAGCAGGGCTGAAGTTGAGAGCCGGATCATGTATGATGAAACGATACAGCATAGAAAGTATGCGGTCAGTACGTGAAATATACCAAGTATGCAAGCTAAGTAAACCGCTAAAGTAAGCAGAAATCATTTAAAGACCATGCATTAATTAAAACATAAACATCAGTAAACTGAGAGTAGGACTTGCATGCATTCTTTCTGAAATCATGATCTCTTCATAACATGACATAACATAACTTCATAATATCATAATTGAATTGATTGACTCAAAGCTGAATTCTGACATTTATAAGTAAAAGATGAACATTGAGTCAAACCTGCTTTAAAACATGCATTTATATAAATCTCATAAGTAATGAATATGCATATCTGAAATCATGAGGAACAATGGGAGACTCGTCTTTTAACTGACATATCACGATAGAGCTTACATTTTCCCAACTATCACACTCAAGGGGGTATAGTCGTCCAAAGCCTTGCCAGGGCTAGAGACGATACCATGATATCGATATCAAGCTGAAAGCCCATTTGGGCAAGGGAAGCTCACAAGGGAGGTCCCGAAGTAATATATATAATAGCATCAACCTACGTTGGCGCGTAGTTTTGAGGCACAGGGTGATCGACCCTTGGCCTGCTTGGTGCTAGACATTACTCCCAAAAACATTAATATGCTCTACATCATTTTATAACGAAGCTCAACATCGTCACTTGACGAAGCTCAATAATCAATACATATCAAATATGAAATCATGCATATGAGAAGCTTTAATTCAAACATACCACAAGATGATAAGTATAATTAGGAGCCTTCACTCCAAAACCATGTGGTAAGCTATGCATAGGAAACCTTTAACTCAAAACATACAACAAGCTGAAAATATAATTGGGAGATTTTGCCCCAAAACAATATGGTAAGCTTTATTCGAAAAAATTATTGTTTATACTCAACAGGCGGGCATTTCCCAAAGCTTTATCATACTTGATGATGCTAAATTCATATCAAAACATCAATTATCACCATGGGTAGCTTTAAAACATGCTCTTCTTCATAATATCTCATCATACATATACATCACAAATCTCACTTTTCATGAACCTCTCATCAATGGCTTTAAAATTCATAAGGCTAGAAACATGATTTTTAATTGAAATCATTATAAACATTTCCCATGCTTCATAATTCAATAATAGAATCATAATCAATTCATACCCATGTGTATAAATAGATAGTTCATGCATTTGGGTAACAACGCCAAAGATAAATCATGGAATTTCATACTTTTTAGAGACGGATTGGGCATGGGTGTGGAAGAAACCACCCATTCATAACCCTACATACCTGATGGAGGCTGAATCTTACTCTCCCTTGAATGAAATTGAAAGAAATTAAGGATCACTAGTTTGATCACCCTCACAAATCTCTTCTACTTTGCATGCATGGATGGAAAATGAATAAACTGAACTTAACCCCATAAAAGGTCACTATTCATACCTCAAAAGATAGTAGTTTAGGCTTAAGAAACTTAGAAATTACGAAAATGCCCTTACCAATTTCGCAGAAAATAACTGTCAGGTGGCCCTAATGAGTAACCTGACGACTCGTGGCTAGAAAGTACGACTCATGGTGTCATCTATTATGTTCACTGCTTAAAAAATCTACTGGGCTCGTCATGGGTCATCTCATGACTCGTTATGGGTGACCACAACTCGTGGTCACCACCCGTACACTGCCGCACTTTTCTTTTCCTTTCTTACATCCATCCCCACGGCTGACCCAATGATTCGTGGGGCCTGACCACGAGTCGTGGTCTCGCCCGTGGGGTCTTATCTCTTCCAGTTCTTATCATTTTTCCCTGGGCCTTCCCGACGAATCACCTTACGACTCGTGGGCTACTCTTACGAGTCTTCCCACGACTCGTTCTGAGTCTACTGCAAAATTTTCAACTTTTCTCTATTTCAATTCCCGGGCCTGATCCTTGGGCTTTCGAGGTATAACAGGGAGCTGGAGCACTTAGAGGAGCGACACGGCAGTGGGTATTGTAGACGGTTAAGGGTTAAGGAATTTAAGGGGGCTATGCGTAGGATGCATAAAGGTAGAGCGATCGGACCTGATGAGATCCCAGTGGAATTATGGAAGAGTGTAGACATGGTAGGTATGGAGTGGTTGACCAAGTTATTTAATGTCATTTTCAAGATGATAAAAATGCCCGATGAATGGATATGGAGTACGATGGTTTCTTTGTACAAAAACAAGGGCGACATCCAGAATTGCAACAACTATAGGGGTATCAAGTTGTTAAGCCACACTATGAAGGTTTAGGAGAGAGTGGTGGAGAGCAGGGTAAGGAGGGGCATGGCAATTTTTGAAAATCAATTCGGATTCATGCTGGGGCAGTCAACTACATAAGCCATCCATCTCATAAGGAGATTAGTGGAGCAGTATAGAGAGAGGAAGAGGGATCTTCACATGGTATTCATCGACCTGGAAAAGACCTATGACAAGGTCCCGAGAGAGATTTTGTGGAGATGGTTGGAGGCTAGAGGGGTGCCGGTGGCATACATTAGGGTGATCAAGGATATGTATGATGGAGTCAAGACTCAGGTGAGGACTGTGAGATGAGACTCGAAGCACTTTTCAGTTGTGATGGGATTGCACCAAGAATCAACACTTAGCCCTTTTTTACTTGCCTTGGTGATGGATACATTGACGTGAGAGATTCAAGGTGAGGTTTCATGGTGTATGTTATCTGCGAATGACATAGTTTTGATTGACGAGACTCGTGGAGGCATAAATGCTAAGTTGGAGGTTTGGCGACAAGCCCTGGAGTCCAAAGTCTTTAGGTTGAGCGGGAACAAGACAGAGTATTTAAAATATAAATTTAGTGACGCTATGCATGGGGAGGATGAGGAAGCGATGTTGGGTACGCAAGTCATCCAAAAGAGAGAAAGGTTCAAGTACCTTGGGTTTATTATCCAAGAAAGTGGAGAGATCAGCGAGGATGTTGATCACCATATTGTTGCAGGATGGATGAAATGGATGCTTGCTTCTAGAGTTTTGTATGATAAGAAGGTGCCGACAAAACTTAAAAGGCAATTTTTACAAAGTGATGGTTAGACCAATTTTTCTGTACGGGGCGGAGTATTGGCCAGTCAAGAACTCCCATATATAGAAGATAAAGGTTGCAAAAATGATGATGCTATGGTGGATATGCGGGCATATTAGAAGTGATAGGATTAGAAATGCCGATATCCGGGCTAAGGTGGGAGTGGCTGGGGTGGAGGACAAGATGCGTGAAGCAAGACTGAGGTAGTTCCGGTATGTGAAGAGGAAGTGTCTGAGTGCCCCAGTGCAAAGGTGTGAGTGGTTGTCTTTAGATGATTTTAAGAGAGGTAGGGGTAGACCAAAGAAGCAATAGGGAGAAGTGATTAGAAAGGATGTGGCACATTTGCAGCTTACCGAGGACTTAACCTTAGATAGGAAGGTATGGAGTACACTAATTAGGGTAGCAGAATAGTAGGGAGTTGTGTGTGACACTGCTTTCTTGTTCTCAAGGGTAGGCCTAGTATTGCTCTTATAGTTCCTTGTCCTTCATTGTCTGTTCCTACCTGTTGTTACTTGTTTATCGTTTAATGTGTTGCTGTTGTTGTTTTTTTGGTGCAGGTACTAGTTATTATTTTGGTATTATATGTTGTCTCTTGTGCTGCTATTATGTTGTTGGGTTTGTCTGTCTTAAAGCCTAGGGTGTACCGGAACGGGAACTCTACCTCTGTGGTAGTGGTAAGATCTGTGTACATTCTACCCTCCCCAGACCCCACTTGATGGGATTACACTGGGTTGTTGTTGTTGTTGTTGTAATGATATTAATGTATTTAGACTTGCACGTATTTGCTCTCAGTGCTTATATAAACGAGCAAGTGAAATGGATAAATTGATCCGCCCAATGGGTGATGTTAGCAGGTGTCAGACATGTTTAAGGGGTATTTTGAATGTGACACCTATACGTTCAATTCCTTTCAATATTTTGCGGTCTAATTAATTCACTAATTTCCTTGATACCATTTGCTCTAGACTTTCGAGGAAACTACAAACTAATTATAATACAAATTGTTGGTGCTCACTTTTCAAATCTTGTGCTTTGAGTGGTCCATAGTTGTATGTTTTAATAAAAGATTACAAGCCAGTGTCATTTTCACCGTATAGCAATTGGACTACATAGTCAAAAGTCTCAATTTCAGTGCAACTCCAAATCCCACCTACTTCTTCTATAAATATTTGCCATACTTTACAAACAAAACTAAATAAACTTCTCATCAACCATTACTAAATTAAATATGGAGAATTCATTGGTTTTTCTAGCCTTGGCAGGGCTAGCTGCATTAGCTTTTCTCTGTAAAATTACCAGTTCTCAAAGTTTTGTTAACCGGAAGCTACCACCAGGTCCAAAACAATGGCCCATTATTGGCAATTTGAACCTACTTGGTCCTATCCCACATCAATCTTTTGACTTGCTTTCCAAAAAATATGGAGAATTGATGATGCTGAAATTTGGCTCCAAGCCAGTTCTTGTGGCATCATCTGCTGAAATGGCAAAACAGTTTCTAAAAGTACATGATGCAAATTTCGCCTCCCGGCCTCTGCTAGCTGGTGGAAAGTATACAAGCTATAACTATTGTGACATGACATGGGCACCCTATGGTCCCTATTGGCGCCAAGCACGACGAATTTACCTCAACGAGATATTTACTCCGAAAAGACTGGATTCCTTCGAGTACATTCGTGTTGAAGAAAGACAGACTTTGATTTCCCAGCTAAATTCCCTTGCTGGAAAGCCATCTTTTCTTAAAGACCATTTGTCACGATTTAGCCTCTGCAGCATGACAAGGATGGTTTTGAGCAACAAATACTTTGGTGAATCAACAGTCAGGGTGGAAGATTTGCAGCACCTGGTAGACCAATGGTTTTTACTTAATGGTGCTTTTAACATTGGAGACTGGATTCCATGGCTCAGCTTCTTGGACCTGCAGGGCTATGTGAAACAAATGAAGGCTTTGAAAAGAACTTTTGATAAGTTTCACAACGTTGTGCTAGATGACCACAGGGCTAAGAAGAATGCAGACAAGAACTTTGTCCCAAAGGACATGGTGGATGTCTTGTTGCAGATGGCTGAAGAACCTACTCAGGAAGTCAAACTCACAAATGATTGTGTCAAAGGATTAATGCAGGTTAATTCCTGCAATTGTTCTAAACACAATTTATCAAGATTTTTTCTCTTGTTTTAGACAAACATCTAACCTTGCTAAACTATGGCAGGATCTACTAACTGGAGGAACTGATAGCTTGACAGCAGCAGTGCTATGGGCTTTTCAAGAACTTCTTAGACAGCCAAGGGTTATTGAGAAGGCAACCGAAGAGCTTGACCGGGTTGTCGGAAAGGAGAGATGGGTAGAAGAGAGAGATTGTTCACAGCTATCATACATTGAAGCCATCCTCAAGGAAACACTAAGGCTACATCCTCTTGGAACTATGCTAGCACCACATTGTGCTATTAAAGATTGTAACGTGGCCGGTTATGACATAGAGAAAGGAACAACCGTTCTAGTGAATGTTTGGACAATTGGAAGGGACCCCAAGTACTGGGATAGAGCAGAGGAGTTTCTCCCTGAGAGGTTCTTGGAGAAGGACATTGACATGGATGGACATAACTTTGCCTTCTTGCCGTTTGGCTCGGGGAGAAGGAGGTGCCCTGGCTATAGCCTGGGACTTAAGGTTATCCGAGCAACTTTAGCCAACATGTTGCATGGATTCAACTGGAAATTACCTGAAGGTATGAATCCAGAAGACATAAGTGTGGAAGAACATTATGGGCTCACCACACATCCAAAGTTTCCTGTTCCTGTGATATTGGAAGCTAGACTCTCTTCAGATCTCTATTCCCCTATCACTTGATCCGAAGTGCTTCATATTATAGCATATCCTAGTACGTCTATGCCTAAAGTATTGGATTACTATTAAAAGTGAAGAATATTTGGTATTTGTCTATTTTTACAAGAACAAAAGAAGACATATATGAATAAAAATTAGCTGTTATATCTAATTTGCTTTAATATTTTATTTGACAAGCACTTTCAATAATCTCACAGCCACCGCTGCACAAAGAGGAGAAAAAATTATACTACTTTTCAACAAAGGTGGACTGTCAACTGTGCAAATATAGCTGGAGGACGACATTTATCTTTAAGAAGTCATGTCAGTTTCAAAATGGTCACTTTAACCTTCAGCCTCCAAGCTGAGTTATCTTCTATTTTACAAGCATACAGCATACAATTTTAGACCAAGACTGTCTACTTGACTACAAGGTTCGTGTCATATGATCTTTCAATCAATTATTACATGGGAGAGCAGTCAATCTTAGCCTTTAACCACTTATTTTCATAGTTAAAAAACAATTACCACGTGTTTGCTTGTCAAATACAACCCTCAGTCTTACATTACCTCGTATTTTGAAACTCCCCAACATTAACAGAACAGTTTATTCAAAGGGAGGACTACATCTATATCCTCGGGATATCGCTTTGACAATGTTTGATAGGAAAGATAAACCAAATACAGAAATTTTTTGTTTTCATCCGAATTCTTCAAGTTCTCAGTCAGTTGAAACCTGAATAATCTGCTTTCCAACATTTAGCCCGTGATAAATACCAACCAGAGCAGATGAGGCATTTTCTAAACCCTCAGCAATGTCTTCTACAAAAAGCAGCTTTTTCTCTCTTATGAGCTGAATAGCAAATTCGAGGTATTCTGGAACCTTGTGCCGGAAGTCAAGCTCAGAAAAACCTTCCATTCGTAATCTCTTCGTGATAAGGCAAAACAAATTGTGGATACCATCTGGTTTCTTTAAATTGTACTGAGAGATCATCCCAGAAACTGCAATCCTACCATAGAGATTCATGTGCAAAAGTACCTCATCCAGCATATTTCCTCCAACGTTCTCAAAGTAAACATCAATACCCTTAGGGAAGTGCCTTCATTTTGCAAATACAGAGTTAAAGAAGCACATCATTCCACAATAAGAAGTAAACTACTTGTTTCAGACTCATAAAATTCGATAACTAATTTAAACATTTATCAATGCGCTCGAAGACTGGAAAGTCCTTGATTTTACAGTGAGAGACAGATGAAGAAACATGTCACTCCACAGAAAAGTACTTTTCTCAACATAAGCAAATTTAACATAGAAATATACTTGCTTCAGACTCATAAAATTCGATAATTAATTTCAGCATTTGTCAATACTGTAACACCTCACATTTCCACTAATGATTGAATCATTGGAAAAGGGAATATTTGAACACCTGGTGTGATGTTAATAAGGAAGTGTGATCGTATCTGAGGCTGTATTCATGATCCCGTTCTAACATGTTACGTCTCCTAATGATCCCAGTTCGACACGAGAAGTTTTGAACACTTACCTAAGTTCACCGAAGTAATTCTAAGTGTCGATCCTAACACTTCCATGACACGGTGCTCAACACACTAAAGATCACCATACCGTGCAATTGTGAAAGAGTATGAGGAACGGAGGTTATTTTCTAAGTGTTGGAAACACTCCACAGGGACGCGACACCCAACACGGTAAGATTCACCATGGTAGAGACCGCGTCGCAATGATGAGTATTACTGAAGAAGTTGGTAAATCGACTAAGTGTAGAAACCGAAATGGGCACCATGGTGTGCTGCCCATCACGGTAAAGTTCACTGCAATGGTCATCGCGACATGCTGAAGTTCAAGATTGGTCCCCAAAGTCTATAAATATAACCTAGTACGAGCTTGTCCAAACTTTACATTTTTCATTCGATTTTGAGAGCCCTAGCATGTGTGTCCTCTCCTCTCAACACCTCCCTACCTCAAGGTAAGTCTTCCTACACTCTTCCTACACAAATCTAAGTAAATTCCTAGTGTTTCTAGCACCCTATATGAATCCCTAACGCGATTCTACCCCGCAATTATAGGATATCAAAGCAATTCTTCTCAAGAGTTCAAGTATAGAGCTGGCTGAGCATTCCTCGTCAAAGATTGAATCTTTAATCAACGTTTGATACTATTAAGGTATGCAAGACTATCTCACGTATGGGAACGTTATTGTTTTTCCCCATGCTATGATTCCTTAGAACCCCCATAAATTCTCCTCCATGTCACTACTAGAGTTAAATATGAAAGTTATGATTTTGTTCATGCAATTTCACTACGAATATCATGATCTCCTATGAAATTCTTTATATGCTCCATATGATCTTATGTTATGAGTCTTGCGGTTTTTACATGAAAAGCGTGAAAATGGAAAATTTATGATTTTTCTTCAAAACAAGAAAATAACAGATTTTTACAAATGAACAAGATATAATTATGACATGATAAACATGATACATGACTTTTTTCTCCGCAAGGGAGTGATTTTTGTATTTTTTATGACATGATGAACGAATTATGAACTATGACTTATGAGCTATTGAGCTAAGCATGATTGAGTTACATGCTATCACGTAATGACACTAGAGAAATGATATTAATCGAGAAGGCATAAGTCCAGACGACAAAGTGCTTAGAACTATGTATGCCAATGTCGGATAAGGATAGTTCCATTGGTTTGGGCGAATCCTCTATATGCCACGGGAAAGGGCTTATTATGAATTTATGCTAGCAACATGTTATGAATGTCTCATGCCCTGGCAAGGTATGGGACGACTTAGCTAATCAGACAAAGATCAGACTCTATGTGCTCTCGTGGTGATTTATGTCGGTTAAATTAAGAAAGTTCCCATAATGAACTTGATGATGATGAAAGATAAAATGTTAAGGTCAACCTAGTGATTTGATCTCTTGGTTTACTCTTCATGAGACGATATGGTTTCTTTGGTTGTCCTTTTCACTTCAGCTATGTTTCATGTTTCATTCTGCCATATTACATAAAGTACAATTCCATATGTACTTACATCCCTTTTTGCCAGGGGCGCTGCACTGTGTAATAATGCAGACTCAGTTACTTAGACAGATGATCAAGCAACATGCTAGGTTCCATACTTTCAGCTATTGGTGAGCCCCACTTACTTTTGGAGCATGTTATTTATTTCAACATTTCTAGTATTACTTAGAGGAATGTCGGAGACCTTTTTCTAGTAAAACAGTTTATTCATGTTATGTTAGAGGTTTCATAAATTAATCAAGTCTAGAATGTTCAGTCATGATGTAAACTTGGCAAATTTTTCTATCAATGGGATATTTCATTTTAGGTCTAATTAAAGCTTATGAATGAAAATTATTTCTTTTTAACAAACTTTGCTATCGTATGCATATATTTCATTTTCTTAGAGTTATGCCATATAGCTGGTTCGCTCGGGCAAATTAAAACATCGAGTGTCAATCCCATCTAGGCCCAGGATCAGGGCGTGAGAAACTTGGTATCAGTGTCGGGCTCAAGTGCCCTGGGAGTCTATGAAGTTGTGTCTAGAAGAGTCTTAATTATGGGTGTGAAGTGCGTCACATTTATAAATAGGAGGCTGCATGACATCTAAGAATGTTATTCTTCTTTCATACTCTAGATCATGCTATAGAATTGAGCTTTAGGAAACGACTTTAACTCGTGCAATACTACACTCTTTCCGACAATGCCTACTAAGAGGAAAGCAACTACGAACCAAAGGGCTAACGCTACTGCAGGGGCAAACACCAGTGAGTTACCTTAGACTCGAGGAATTCAGACGAGATCTTAGGGTCACCCAACTAGTGTTATCAAAAGCGCTCCCTTTAGCGCTTAAAGCGAGAAGCAAGGCGCAGTAAAGTGCAGGCATAATGCTTTTCTTCCATGAAGTGCAACCATGGTGAAAAAACGTATGCCTTCTAGGTGAGAAGCGAGAAGCAACTAAGATGAGAAAAGCGAGTAGCGCGCGCTTTACTGAGATCTAGGGTATTTTTTTTAAAAAATGTAAAAATATACTTACCTACAACTTGATGCCACTTGTAGAGTTCGATTATTACAACTTCTTTTCCTCTGCTCTTCGACTGCTGCGACTTCTTAAGGGTAAGTTCTCCTGTCCTCTTTTCCTCTTTTTTCTACTTTTTTTCTCTATTTTTCTCTGTTTTCAGTGTTGCTACTCAACCGCAGTGTTGGAGCTGGGTTGCTCTTTTTCTCTTCTTCTTTTCTATTTTTTTCTGATCTTCGACTAGCTGCAATTAGTTTCTATGTTCTGCTTTGCTTTTGTGCAATTTTTTCCTCTGTTTTGTAATTTCTTTCACTTTTCTGCTCAAGTTTTTGTCTCTGTTATGCAATTTTCTCTCAGCTTTGTAATTGTTTCTATGTTCTGCTTTTATGCTTGTTGGGATTGTAGTAAACTATGCTTTTTTTATTCAATAGCATCAAGCCAAAGAAGAGATCCAACTTTTCTTGTGTGCAAATTTAATATTTTTTATTTTTGTATAAAATTGCACTTCAGTTGAAAAAAGTGTGAGCTTCAGTGAAGGGCGAGCCCTCGTCACTCTTTTCCGCTTCTCGCTCTCCAAAATGCTGAGCCCAACTGTTCAAGTCACCCGTACCTCAACTCCATTGACAAATGGTCCCATGGGTAACCCGACATTGTACATGCCTCCACCAAGTTCTTCTGACACAAATATGAGGGGAGCTATTTAGATGTGCACCCAAATTGTTGTTGCACAGTTCCAGGATCAAAAAAAACACACAGAGTATCGATTCTCATGAAGGTTCAGCTACTTGGAGAATCAATGAGTTTCTCCATATGAACCCGTCAGTTTTCGCAAGATCTAACCCTGAAGAGGATCCCAAAACTTCATAGATGAGGTGCAGAGAATTCTCCGAGTTATGCATGCTATTGAGACCGAGATAGTTGAATTTTCCTCCTATCCCGAGGGGAAGACGTAGCTCCCGCAGTCTGAGATGTTTTTATGGATGCCTTCATCAATGAATTTCTGCCCCTGGAGCCAAGGGAAGCAAAGGCAAACAAATTCACAACCCTCATGCAAGGTGCCATGAGAGTGAGGGAGTACAACCTTAAGTTCACGCAGCTAGCTCGTTATGCTCCCAAAGCTAGTTTCCGCTATGTGGGCAAGGATGCGTCGATTTGTGCATGGACTTGAAACACACGTGTCAGTTGAGTGTGCTACGGCCTTGTTAAACAAGGACATGGATATAGCTAGACCGATGGCTTAGGCGCAGCAGATAGAGGACCGTAAATAGAAGATCAGATCTGTCAAGGATAGGAATCAGAACAATAAGGCAAGGTCAGCCAACAATGAGGGTTATCAGGGAAATAGTAATCAATCTTTCTTCAATATAAGGTCATCAGGACCTGCACTTTCTATGGCCAATGCACCATCTCATATACCCAGTTATGATCAGAGGGGTATGGTCAGTCAAAATTCCTGAGCACCAGGCTCACAGATGCAAGCTCGTATTTCTCAAAAAAAACTTCACATTATCCTCTCTATAGCAAATATGGTAAGCGACACCCTGTAGAGTGTCCTACAAAGAGGTACTTATGTTATGGTTATGGTCTTCGGGGCCATATTCAGGGAGATTGCCCATTCAAATAGAGTATAGGTGGTTAATGCAACTAAATCCCACAATACTACAATCACTGCATCTACAACTCCTCTACGTGATTCTCAAGCCCCAGTTGGGCCGAGGTACGACTAGAGGGGAGGGAAGAATCGCCTATATGCTCTAGTTGGTCGTCAAGATTCAAAGGCGTCCGAAATGTCCTCACAGGTATATTGACAATCTTCACCTCAAATGTTTATGCACTTACGGATCCTGGATCCTTTCTCTTATATGGCCTCCTTTATTGCTTAGAAATTCGGGATAAGAGCCTGAATAATTTTGTGAACCTTTTTCTATATCTACTCCAGCCGGTGAGTCAGTTATAGCCAACTGAATCTATAGGGGATGTAGAGTCACTATATGTCGTCGAGATACCTTAGCTGAGCTAGTTGAGTTAGAGATGATTGATTTTGATGTCACTATGAGCATAGATTGGTTGTCATCATGTTAAGCTACTCTCAATTGTCGCACCAACCGAAGGGTTCATTGTTTATTGCGATGCTTCAGGAACAGGTCTTGGTTGCGTTTTAATGTAGCATGGGAAGGTAGTAGCTTACACCTCCAGACAACTTAAAATTCATGAGAAGAATTATCCAACATATGAAGTGGAACTAGCAGTTGTGGTGTTTCGGTAAAAATTTGGCATCAGTACTTATATGGGGTGCATCTTGACATTTTCACTCATCATAAGAGCCTTCAATACATTTCAAGCAAAGAGAGTGAAATCCAAGAAAGAGAAGATGACTTGAGCTACTAAAAGATTATGATGTTGATATTCTCTATCACCTAGGGAAGGCTAATGTAGTACCCGATGCTCTTAGCCGACTATTTATGGGGAGTTCGGCTCATGTTTATAAGGGAACGAAAGAGATGATGATAGATGTTCACAGATTGGCAACCTTAGGACTCTTCATATGGATTTTGATGATATTATGGTAATTCATAATAGGGCTTAATCATCCTTAGGAACGGAAGTAAAAGAGAACAGTATAATGATCCTACTTTGCTCCAGTTGAAGGAGATAAGTCACAAGCAAAAAACAATGGCTTTCAAACAAGAGGGGAGATGCTACTTTAAGATACCAAGGTAGATTATGTGTACTGAATATTGATGGACTCCGAGAGAGTTATGGTAGAGGCACACAGTTCAAGATATTCAATTTACCCAGGCTCTACAAAGATGTCTCATGATATTAAGGAAATTTATTGGTGGAACAATATGACGAAGAATGTGGCAGATTATGTGGCTAAGTGTCCAAATTGCCGTCATGTTAAAATCAACATCAAAGACCTGGTGGTCTTGCTCAGAATATAGAACTTCCTATGTGGAAATAGGAGATGATGAATATGATTTTTTTGACAGATTTACCTCGCTCACTTCGAAAACATGATTCGATTTGGGTGATCGTAAACTGACTCATGAAATTAGCTCACTCTTTGTCAGTCAGAACCACCGATTTAGCAAAAGATTATGCCAAGTTATATATTCGAAAAATTGTTAGATTGCATGGGACCCCAGTGTCCATTATATTAAATCGAGGTGCTCAGTTCACAACACATTTTTGGAAGTCTTTCTGGAAAGGGTTAGGTATGAAGGTTAACCTTAGTACCATTTTTCATCTAAAGACAGATGGTCAAGCTGAGCACACGATTTAGACGCTTGTTGAAGGCTTGTAGCTTGGATTTCAAGGGAAATTAGAATGATCATTTACCTCTCACTGAGTTTTTATAAAATAATAGCTATCAGGCCAGTAACAAGAGGCACCATATGAAACCTATTTGGGTGAAGGTGTAAATCGCTTATTGGATGGTTCAAAGTTGGCGAAGCAGAATTACTCGAACCAGACTTGGTCTATCAGGCTATAGAGAAAGTTAAGTTGATCCAAGAATGGTTGAAAACGGCTTAGAGTCGTCGAAAGGCTTATTCAGATGTAAGACAGAGATTTGGAATTCAATGTTGATGATTGGGTATTCTTGAAGGTTCGCCTATGAATGGCACCGTGTGATTTGGAAGAAGAGGGAAGCTTAGTCCTAGATATGTTGGTCCATATAAGATCTTGAAGAGAATTGGACAAATAGGTTACGAGCTGGAAATGCCTACAAAATTGGCCTCAATGCACCAGTTTTTCATGTATCTATGCTAAGGAGGGGGGGTGCGCGAGGTGGGGGGGAGAGGGGGGGAGAATTCATATCGAGAATGTAAGTGTCAATGAGAGTTTGATATATGAAGAAGTTCCTGTGGCTATCCTTGATCGCCAAGTTCATAAATTGAGGACCAAAAAAGTAGCATCAAACAAAGTATTATGGAGAAATCAGAATGTCGAAGAGGCTACATGGAAAGCCGAAAACATATGAAAGCAAAGTACCCGCATTTGTTCCTTGAACAAGAAGATAACACCTAAGGCAAATGTTCGACTCTTACCTCATGATTCACGCACTTATGTCTAATGTCATGTCCAAAGGATTTCTGGACTTATGTTTCATAATTACGATATGTCTTATGAACTCAATGTCTCATGTCATACTATGTTCCAAGAATTCATGTCTCGTGCCATGTCCTTCATGTACTCACGATTACGTCTTTGATAAGTCTAAATGTTTCATATGGTTCGTGCCTATGATTCTTACTCCACATCCTATGAAAGGTTTCCTTACGATGATGATAATGTCACAGTAATGACATAGATTCTTCTTTCATCATGCTATGAAAGGTTTAGAAAAGAATGCGACTATCATTCGAGGAAAATGATTCGAATGGGGAGATATTGTAACACCTCACATTTCCGTACTAAGGATCGAACCACTGGAAAAGGGTAATTTTGAATGTTCAGTGTGGTGTTAATAAGGAAGTGTGGTCATATCCGATGTCGTATTCACGATCCTACTCTAACACATTAAGTCTCCTAACAATCCAAGTTTGATACGAGAAGTTTTCCACGTTCTACTAAATTGGGGAAAGTAATTCTAAGTGTCGAATCCCAATAGTTACCGTGATGCGGTGCTCAATGCACTAAAGATCACCGATATGTGCAGCACGACGCAGAGAAAGAGTAAAGAGGAATGGAGGTTATTTTCTAAGTGTTTGACACACACTCCACCACTACGGATGCTAACGCAGTAAGATTTACTGCGATAGAGATCGGGCCGCGATGAGTATCAATGGAGAACTTGGTATATTGACCAAGTGTAGAAATAGAAATGGGCATCACGGCACACAGACCATCGTGATAAAGTGCACTACAATGATCACCACAACACGCTGAAGTTCAAGGTCGGTCCCCAAAGCCTATAAATATAACCTAGAACGAGTTTGTCCAAACTTTACATTTTTCATTCGATTTTGAGAGCCCTAGCATGCGTGTCCTCTACTCTCAACACCTCCCTATGTCAAGGTAAGTCTTCCTATGCAAATCTAAGTAAATTCCTAGTGTTTCTAACACCATATACGAATCCCTAATGCGATTCTACCCCACAATTATAGGATAATCAAAGCAATTCTTCTCAAGGGTTCAAGTATAGAGCTGGTTGAGCATTCTTCGTCAAAGATTAATCTTTAATCATCGTTTCATATTATTAAGGCATGTACGACTATCTCGCGTGTTGGAAAGTTATTGTTCTTCCCCACACTACGATTTCTTTAAAAACTCCATAAATTCTCCTCCATGTGACGAGTAGGGTTAAATATGAAAGTTATGATTTTGTTCATGTAATTTCACTACGAATATCATGAACTCCTATGAAATTCCTTATATGCTCCATATGAATGTATGCTATGACTCTTGTGATTTTTACACGAAAAGCACGAAAACACTGAAATTATGATCTTTCTTTAAAACAAGAAAAAACATACTTTTACGAATGAACATAATATGATTATGACATGACAGACATGATACATGGCCTTTTTCTCCGCAAGAGAGAGACTTTATGATTTTTTTATGACATGATGAAAGAATTATGAACTATGACTTATGAGTTATTGAGCTATACATTATTTCTAGTTACATGCTATGATGTAATGACACGAGAGTAATGATACTAACCGAGAACGCATAAGTCCAGACGACAAATGCTTGAAACTACATATGCCAATGTAGGATAAGGATCTGTTGGTTCGGGTGAATCCTCTAAAGGCCCCCAATAAGGGCTTGTTATGAATTTATGCTAGCAACATGTTATGAATGTCTCATGCCCTGGAAAAGTACAGGATGACTTAGTTGATCAGACTCCAATTGCTCCCGTGGTGGTTTATGTCGGTTAAACTAAGGAAGCTCCCATAATGAACTTAATATGATGAAAAAAGCATTAAGACCAACCTACTAATTTGAACTTTTGGTTTGCTCTTCATGATACGATATGGTTTTTTTTTGGTCGTCCTTTTTACATCAGTTATGTTTCATGATTCATTCTGCTATATTATAGACAGTATAATTCCATACGTAGTTATATCTTTTTTAGTCAGGGGCACTGTAATATCTAATAATGCAGACACAGGTACTCAGACACATGATCTAGCAGCACGTTAGGTTCCATACTTTCAGCCATTGGTGAGCCCCATCTACTTTTGGGGGGAATGTCATTTATTTTACCTTTTCTAGTATTGCTTAGAGGTATGTCGAGGGTCTTGTCCTGGTAAAACAATTTATTCATGTTATGTTAGAGGCTTCATTGACTAGTCGAGTTAAGAATGTTCATTCATGACATAAATTTGACAAATCTTTCTATCTATGAGATATTTCATTTTTAGGTCTAATGAAAGCTTATGAATGAAAACTATTTCTTTTTTAAAGAACTTTTGCTTATGGTATGCATATATATTATTCTCTTTCGCATATGTTATGAGTTATGTCATGTAACTCGTATGTCATGTAACTCGTTCGCTCGGGCAAGTTAAGGCATCGAGTGCCGGTCCCACATAAGCCCAGGATCAGGGCATGACAAATACCCTCTGGTAAGTGCCTTCATTTTGCAGACAGAAAAAAAAATCATTCCACAGAGAAGTAATGTTGTGAAGATTATTTCTACCCTTAACGCCAATATGACATAGAAACTACTACTTTCAGACTCATAAAATTTGATAACTAATTTCAACATTTGCCTGTAGATGAGATCTTATCTAAGCTCATTCTGTGTCTCTGTGTCAAGAGAACAAGTAATGTACATATGCTTGAGCTATAAAGAAGATCATAGCAGTTCCAAACCTTTTCAAGGCTCCAGAAAGATCATTTCCTTCTTTGTAGTTAAAAGCATCATCGAAGCCAAGTTCTGATTTTAAAAGATTTATCTGCAAAGCAGGTACAGCATACCTTTAATAATGCTCACTTTCATTTAAAGCAAAAGTGGAATATTACCTTTTCATCAGTACTAGCGCTGCCAACAACATAGCAACCTTTCATTTTTGCAAATTGTCCAACAAGCTGACCAACTCCTCCTGCTGCAGATGAGACATAAACTACATCCCCTTCCTTAGCAGAGCATATATTATTAAAGCCAATATAAGCTGCAAGTCCTGGCATACCTGTAAGTTCGTTGTTATGGTAAAATCACGTGTTTTTATCAGAAAGAACAATCTGCAATTTGTCCATTCTATTTTGGCAAGACTCAATCTGGAACCCAAGTTTTTGAAATTTTCGGTTGGGCTAATAAACCATATATTTTTCCAGAAGTTTTTCGCTAAGTATGTGAAATTTGAAGTAATTGTTTCAATGAGATACCTTTTCATACCATAATGAGGAAGCAAGCGACTATATAAAAGGGGAACAAAGGGGTTCGGGCATATAATTCGGAAATGAAAATAGAAATTGGTACCTAGAATTCCAGCATAGTATGAGAGAGGCACATCTGTATATTTGATCTTGAAAAGTTCATTTGGATTAAGAATCAAGCTATAGTCTTCCCAACCAGTCATTCCCCAGATATAATCCCCCTCCTCAAAATCTGCATTTGCTGATCTGATAACTTTTGCCACACCAAGTCCAATAATGACCTAAAAGTTATCGAAATTCAAACGGGAAGTTCACTATCAAGAAATCATAACTCTACTCCCTTATTTCATCCTTCCTCCACTACACAAATCAGTCAGGAACCCAAAAAAGTTAAAAGAAACGTTCAAGAATACATGGGAAATATGTGAAGGAATACACTTTTTTTTTGAGAACCGTTGTGTGCCAGCTTTCGCTAGGACAAATAGGAAGAAAGCACTTTGTGTTTTTTGTCTCTGCTAAGATTTGAACATGAGACTTCAAGGTTCTCACCCACTTCATTGACCAGCGGGCCACACCCTTGGGTGCAATGTGAAGGGTGGGGGTGCGGAAGTGAGAGTTGAGAGAGAATATGAGGAATCCGCATCCGCATTCCTCATATTCTCTCTCAACTCTCACTTCCGCACCCCCAATAATTTATTGCTTAAATTTAATCCCCCTTTGAAAATATGCATTGGCTAATTTTATGACCTTTACTACAAGAAGGCCAATAATGACGCCAAAATTTCAAAGGGGCAATCACTGTCAAGAATCCAAATTAAAACATATGCTGTATGCTTGTAAAATAGAATATAACTCAAAAAATAAGTTTGCAGCATTCAAGAATCCATTGGTAAAATGACAAGTAAGATAGACTTAATTAGGAATCAACCTATTGTTAACCAGTAATTACTTAAGCATTATGCCCCTTTTAGGAATCAGTTTTAGCCAACTTTACTACCTTTGTCACCAGAAGCATAATGACCTAAAAGTTACTCCAAATGCAAATTAAAAGGGAAATAAAAAAATCACAGCCAAGATTCCAAATCAAATCAGCAAATATTAATGGTTAATTTCCCACCCACTCAAACAAACCTTGGAACAACACTCAAGAATGTGACGAGTAAATGTCAAGAAAATCCACTTACAGAACCAGGTTTGAATGAGACAAGTAAAGAAACATCCTTGGACTTATGAGCAGACATTCTATGGCGCATGTAAGGGTCACAACCCAAGTAAAGATTCTTGACAAACAAACCCTTTGACCCTTGTGGAATCTGGGAACTTATCATCGAACTTCTTAGCTCGAAATCACTCTCTTTTGGATACCCTTCAACATAATACTTGAACACAACTTGCCTGTTTGGTAACATCATGCGTGAAAGCTCAGCTTCCATTATTCTTTTCTTCCACTAATTATTTCCTTTACTCACTCTGCAGCTTCCCTTTTAGAAACCTGCAACCTTTTTAACGCCAACACAGTAGTGGACCCGGAGTCGTCGCAAATGGCAACTAAGCTGACAAAAATAGAAAAAGGGTGTCTTTCAAGTGTTGGAAAATTTAAAAAGATAACTAGTTTGATTAATTTTGGTCAAAGCCTCCTTCAGATTAGAATAAAATTAAATCTGTTTGAAGTTTAATATTTAATACTTGTTGACTTATTATAAAATATAAAATAAATCAAAAAGAATCCAAACTCATAATTATATTTTATTATCATATAAGTGGAAAGTCCTACGATGCAAATTAGATTATCATAATATTCATTAAAACTTAAAATTTTATATTATTTACAAAATATCAATTATATTCTTTTTGAAATTTAATAATCTTTTTTGAATTTTTAAAGAACTTAATATGGCATTCATGTGAAGTCTATAATATTAAATTATACTTTTTAAGTTGGTTCAAATTCCTATAACTTTAATATGTTTATGTTATTTTAGTTATGTTCAAATTATTTAAATGACATTTGTTTGTCAATTATGTCTTCCATTTATTCTAAAAGTGGGAAGCCTCTATTTTAAAAGTTGGATAATTATTTTACCCCGAAAGTAAATTAAAAATTTAATAAAATATCTAATTATATAATAATATTTTACCATCCAATCAAATTCAAATTAAATAGCAATATTTAAAACATATTAAAAGTTTAAATTTAAAAGTAATACTTAATTCATATTAAGGGTGAGTAGGTAAAAATTTCAGTAGGAAGTCCAAAAGTTAAAAATTGAAAGACTAAAATGCTCATATATAAAAGGGAAAAGGGTTAAATTTACCCTTCTACTTATAAAAATTGGTTAAATTTACCCTTCATCATATTATTGGCTCATATTTACCCTTACCGTCATGAAAGTTTTCATCTATACCCTTCATTTAATAGAAAAGCCCAAATAAACATAAATAACTTATTTTTTTTTAAATAAAACTCATATCCTAATCTAACCCGCCCCAACCCTTCTATAGACTCTTTTACCACATTTGACCTTTTCTTCGTTACACTTTCTTTCCCTTAAAATACACTCCAAAGAAATGGTATTTTGGTCCTTTCCACGGACCTCCAAGCAACTCAAATTCACTCTCTTCAACGTCGCCGCCGGTGTTACTCTTATCATTGCAGATGCATATCTTTCCTTTTCCAACATTGCCCCTCAGGAAGCCCAAGCTAAGACCAAAAAAGATTATATCAAAGTCTGTCTCAAATAACTCATACAATATTAAAATAACTTTTCGATCCATTTGGATTTTTTGGCGTTTGGGAAAAATTATTTTCTAGGTAAAGAATTTCATTTGGGAGTGAATTTATGCTTTTGTTTGATTTAGTGTGAGCAAGTTTTGAGCTTTTTCTCAATTCTTTTTGGGTAAATGTTAGTTCTTGCCCTTTATTTTCTTTCTCTCATAGTACTAATTTGAGGAAATCTTCGGCCCTTTTTTTTTATATTTGACATGAATCGTTTGCTGGGTAAGATTTTCATTTGGGATTTCTTCTTGCGTGTGATTCAAATGTGACTTTTTTTGTCAATTTTTTGGTAAATATTTATTCTTGCCCTTTATGTTCTTCTGTCCATGTACTACTTTGAGGAATCTTTGACCTATTTGATTCTTTTGATTCTTTGGGTGTTCTACAAGAACTGTTTTCTAGATAAGAGTTTCATTTTGGGAGAGAATTTATGTTTGTGTGTGATTAAGTGTTTTGGATCGTGTTGTTATGTTAAAATGGGGGCGAGCTGGTTAGAATAAGATATGAATTTTATTTTTAAAAGTTGGGATATTTATATTTAATTAGGCTTTTATGTTAAATAAAGGGACAGATGAAAACTTTCATAACGACAAAGGTAAATATGACCCAATAGTATGACGAAATGTAAATTTAGCCAATTTTTAAAAGTAGTGGAGTAAATTTGACCCTTCTCCCTATATAAAATTAATAAACCTTTATGCCCTTAAAAATAATGTTAGATCTTGTTTTCAAAAGATGAAAAGTTTGAAGAGTCAATTACATTTAATGATTTAGCATGTCATGTTCATTTTAAAAATTGTACATAAACGTTTAAATATGCCCCTAATAAATAATAATAGTAATCTCTATATATTTATATATTTATCTATCTATATATGTGGTTTATAAAAGGATGATATTGTAGGATTGCAGGATGTCTATAACACGTAGCGGAAGACAAAAAGCAATTCTAGACAGATCTACTTGTGTTTAAAATTTATTTATGTAACACCCTGTATAATTTGAGAAATAAATCCGTACTTTCGAGGTAGGACTAAGTGTACTTAATAGGATAAGAAGAAAGTGTTATGAGGTATTTGAGTAACTCTATGATTGTATTTAAGATTGGACGTTGATCAAGTTGTAGAATAAAATTTGGCAAAAGTTATCGCGAATTTCCTTCTTGAGATTCTTTAAAATTTGGGTCAAATGTCTCAAAGCTTTTATATCAATCTATAAGGAGTTAGGGGGCCTACGACCTATTAAATTAAAGGTCTACGAGTCTAGTTTCCAACGCATTAAATTTTTCTCAATTTGACTTCGTAATAGAGAGATATTCGTATTTTCGCGAGACCGCAAAAGCAGGAACATCAAAAATGGCTAAGGTAGTGAAGGACCATTTAAGTCCCTTTGGTTGGTTGTTGGTCATACAAATCTATTTTCCAGCAACTCTTTTCGTAAAAAACCTCTTTCAAACTCTCCTTTAAGTGTTTTAAGTATTCTTAAGGTTGGAAGCTATGGTTCAACATAGTTCTTGATGTCGAGAAGTTGGAAACATTGTGAAGCTTGTGTTTTGGTGCCTTTCTCGGGTGTTTTGGTGGTTGTTTTGTGAAGTTTCTATCTGATAGGCTTTCTCTTATAGTTTCTTTGGTTTTTTAGGTTGGCTATAGGTGTGTTAATGTCGATAGATTATTGTCTCGGGGTTTCTATCATCGAATTCGTATGAATCTTATCGGCTATGCCTCATTCGTGTTGTCATCTTTGTTGAGTTTGTTGGTTGTGTTCTTGGCAGCATCTTTGGCTGTCTTTGGGAAGTAGGTTCCTAATGTTGAAGGATTTGGATCTGCTAGGCTTTGTCACGCCCCTCCTGGGGAGGCATGACTGGCACCTGGTGCCCTACTAAGACCTAGACTACTGGATTAACTGAGCCTAAGCACTTTTGGTGTCAGGCTGGCTCTAATTCTGGATTCAAGAAAACGACGGGCTATATAACGGCTGTAAATACAACCTCCGGCCGACAGGGCCTATAGCCACCTATAGAAAAATAACAGCTAATCAGAACAACTGAACATACGGGAACCTATGTGGGCCGATAAGGCCACCATGTTTACTAGTTCATCTGATAAATGAAAACAAGTACCAAGCTACTATGTGACCGACAAGGTCACCACTACCAACTGAATAAGGCCCCACACAGCCTTTGCATACAACTGAAACACACAAATGGCCCCACACAACCTACACAGGTAACCACAGGGAATATATACAATCTGCAAGCCTCTAAGAATAGCAAGATGGTCGCGACAGGGCCCCGGCCTACCCATACTGTAAAAATAAAAGGAAAGTAAATCTTTAGCTGTCAAGCTCCGGATGATAGGAGCTGAAGACTCTGTACGCTGGCTGGAACTACGAGGGATCTGCTCCTCGTCTATGAGTACCTACAGGCAAGTAATGCAGCGCCCCAAAGTGGGCGTCAGTACCACTGGTACGGAGTATGCAAAGCAATAACTGAAAGCAAACAATAATACTGATAGATACTGAAGTAATAGGAGACGGGCTGAGACTGACTGAAAAGAGCGTAACTTTACTGAAGAGAGTAAGAGTCATACCTGATAACATGGCGGTCTACTTTCTATCTATTAATAACTAACACAACATAGCATACAAGAACCTTACTAGCCCCTATAAGCCGTAAGGTACCAACCAGCACACAATTTATATACCCCTATCCAGGTCATACCATCCACTTAGTAACTATGAGCATCCAGCCAGCCCCCTGGGTATGCAACTTGGGCTCGCTGGGCCCCTGACTATAGTTGTATCTAAGTCCGGAGGACTCCTGAAATCTGAAATCTATAATCTGAAAATTGTAATTTGCGCCCCGGGCGCAAGCGCTCGACCGGGGGTGTGGTATAGTGCTGATCAGCCTGCTATGGGGAATATCATCCCATCTTCGTCCGCTGACGGACGGCATGCCACTCCGTAGAGCGATGTATCCTCACCCTCTGGCGGGCGAGTCGACATAGCTATTAACCTTGGGGCGGTCAAGGAAGCTCTAAGGGTGCCCAACACAGAACAATCATGTCTCCACAGATAGCAATAGACACATGTAATATATATACTGGATCTGATAATAATATTTATGTTCTGGTATTCTGTTCTGAATCTCATATTGAAATGTACTAATTCTGATACTGAAATATACTGAATCTGTAATAAAATTTCTGGAATATTCTGCTAGGACTTATACTGTTTTACTAAATTTCATGCTGAACACTGTATTATATTTCTAACCTGCTTACTAAATTTCATACTGAACATAATATACGACTTCTGAAACACCCTACTGAAATTCGTACTATTTTGCTATACTAGAACTACTAGCTTGCCGAAAGAAACTGGCTTTACATACCTCGCCTGGCGACTTTCTGATCAACTGGCGCAGCTCAGCTAATGTTCAGCTATTTCTTCCAACTGTATTCATATTCACGAAAGAATAGAATTAATTCTACTATTATTTGGAAAGAAATCATATTTTGGGGTATACCTACTGCCTATTCTTCGACTTATCGAAGAGCGGTCGAAAACTCGCTATTTCTCGGAAGTCTAGAAGGGAGAAATACTCACTTTAATGTTGGGAGTATATTAACACTAGTTTGGAGCAATTTCCACCTACCTTGGCTCGACGTGACGACGATTCGCCGACTGAATTTCATGAAACTAAATCCGTAGGAATGTTCCCTGTAGCTTTATACTTCGCCACCCGAAGTTAATTTGAGTTTGGACGGCGTTTGACAGCGTAATCGAATGAATATTATATAAACCCTTCGCTCCTCCTCTATTTTTGGTTGTGTTTGCTGGAAATTATCAGATGAAATGATTTAAAAACAAAGTGAAAGGCTTTATTTACTTGGAGCCTTTAAGTCCCATTTGTCGAATGCAATTTATAAGTCACATTTGCCTTGCGATGCTCTGACTTGGTGCTTGTCCGGTCTCTCCCTGGGCCCTTTTCTCGCACGTATGATATTCTAAAACTCTTAACCAACATGCGAATAGGCCAACTAAGTGTCAAGAACTTACGGGGTGTAACAGGCTTGAAGCTAAGGTATGTTAAGGCTTCTATTTCTTCTGTTTTGGCATGATTTCGGTGAAGTACCGCTACTCATAAACTCATGCTTATTGGCTTTTTTTAGAGTCTTAAAATTGTGTTGTTTCTAAGCTTGTTGAGGTTCTGGTTATATCTTATGATGTTCGTAGATATGTGTTGGATTGATTTCTAGCTTCGGAATTGGCCATTGAAGGGCATGGTTACGACTAGTCAGTAGATTTGTGATAACAATCGGGTGGTTAAGTTGTTGAAGTAGTTGTCATTGTTTTGAGACTTCTCTAATAGGTTGGTTATGTGGTTAAGGTGGGATGGTTAGTTGATTGATGGTTTAATGGTGTCTAGGACCAATGGTGGCAATGTTATTTGGTTATAATTTGAATCGGTGGCTGTGTTGGACTTGTTGACAGAACTTTGGGGATGTAGTAAGAGCTAGAATGTTGTACCTTGCTCAAATGTATGGTTTCTATGTGAACATTGATTGTGTATGTACTTGTCTTAATTGTATACTTTGGTTGTTAGTGGCTTGTGGATACTCGATTCACAAGATTTATTCCGGCTAAGGATTGAGAATTAGGTGTCTTGTGGCTTGTGGATACCCGACATAAGAGAGTTGTTTCGACTAGGGGTTGAGCCCAAGATTTGTTATGGTCTATGGAGTTGATAGTTTCTCTATAGTGCCGAGGCAAGGCATGACTCGAGAGTTGTTCTGGCATGTCCAAGCCTCCCTGGGATCGCGATAGTTCTCCCAATTGGATTGAGTTCCATCGACTATGTGTAGTCGAGATTTGTTTTGGAAATGCTTGCTTGATATTATTGCTAATGTGTGTGCTTATATTTGGTGGATGCCTGTTAGGTCGTGACGTTTTTTGGCAAGGGTGTGATTGTGACTTGATTTACATATTGTATTATTGCCTTTCATTATCCTTGTTTGATAGTTGTGGATGCTACATATGACTTGATAATAATTGAGGTCGTCGAGGGGCCTAAAGTTGAATTAGGTAAAACGGTTGGATAGACCCTGTATGGTATAGGAGGTCGCATGTGAGTTCTGTTGGTCAGGTGTCATTTGCTTGTTCATTTGTTTTGTAACATTAGACTTGCCAGGCTTATGGGGTCTAGATAGGTTCTATTTGCATACTTGACTTGTTATTTCCTTCCTGTTGTTGTCCAGTATGTCTATTGATTTGTATTTTGAATCTTGTTATCATTTTTGCCTTACATATTCGGTATATATACATACTGATGCCCTAGTTGGGGCACTGCATTTATGCCTGCAGGACTGATTGGTTGGTGGATTGAGTTCTTGGTCGCTGAGTGGAGTTCCAGCTGAGTCAGTAAAGCTCCAAGTCTTTCAAAGTTGCCAGACTATTATGAATATGGGTAGTTCGGGGTTCTGTCTTAGATAGTTGATTTTTATTATATTCTTAGAGGCTCGTATGTTGTGGGTGTAGTGTTTTTGTTGTAGGACAGAAGGGCCCGATTATATAGGTTGTGTCTATCTTGTGGCTTTGACGGCCTATTGTATATCTCTTGGTTGGTCTGTTAGCCAACTTTTGTTTCTATCACTTTACTCTGATCTTATAGACGTTGTGATGTCGAAACTTATTGATTTTGGCTTGTTGTAGTTAGATGTGTGGCATGGTGTGCTCGATTAAGTGCAGCATAAGGTGCCAGTCATGCCCTCCAGGTTTGGGGTATGACAAACTTGGTATCAGAGCAATTCATGTCCTAGGGAGTCTATGAACCTTGTCTAGTAGAGTCTTACTTATATGTGCGTTGCGCAGCGTACTTATAGACAAAAGGCTATAAGGTATTTAGGATTGTAACCCTTCTTTCTGGATCGAAATCGTACAAGATGTCAACTATCAGGCCTAGGCTCACGTTTGCTAACTTGTGTAGGGAACACTTGCAACCTAATAGATTTTGATCGGCTATTGGCTTGGCCTGGTGGTAGGTAAGATCCTTTATTTTGATTTTGCTTATAGTTGTATCTTACGCCTTGGTGTGGTGCAAAGTTGTGTCCTCTATAGTTGCTGATCATGTGAGCTTATATCGTGCTGTGATAGCATTTAGAAGCGAATCATGCGTATCGTCCAACATTGGAGGATGAATGTTTCTGGGGGGAGGGGGGGAAGATGTAACACCCCGTATAACTTGAGAAATAAATATGTACTTTCTCGGTAGGACTAACTGTATTTAATAAGCTAAGAAGGAAGTGTTATGAGGTATTTGAGTTACTCTGTGATTATTTTTTAGATTGGACATCGATCGAGTTTTAGAATGAAATTTGGTAAAAGTTATTGCAAAATTTCGTTCTTGAGATTCTCTGAAATTTGGGTCAAATGTCTTGAATCTTTTCTCCCAATCTATAAGGAGTTAGGGGGCCTATGACCTATCATATTAAAGGTCTATGCATTTAATTTCCAACACATTAAACCGTTCGTGAATTCAACTTTGGAATAGAGAGATATTCATATTTATGCGAGACAGTGCAAGCAGGCAGGTCAAAAACGGCTAAAGCGGTAGAGGACTATTTAAGTCCCTTTGGTCGGTTGATGGTCATCCAAATCTATTTTCCAGCAACTCTCCTCTTAAGAAACCTCTCTCAAACTCTCCTTTAATTCTCTAAGTGTTATTAAGGTAGGAAGTCATGGTTCAACATGGTTCTTGATGTCAGAAAATTGGAAGTTTTGTGAAGCTTGCATTTTGGTTTTGTGAAGCTTGCGTTTTGGTGCCTTCTTGAGTGTTGTGGTAGCTGTTTCTTGAATATGCTATTTGGTAAGATTTCTATTGTAGTTTCTTTGGTTATTTAGGATGGTTATAGGTGTGTTAACATTGATAGGTTGTTTCCTCAGGGTTTCTACAGTTGAATTTGTATGAATCTTATCGGTTATGCCTCGTTCATGTTGTCATCTTTATTGAGTTTGTTGGCTGTGTACTTGGCAGCATCTTTGGCTTCCTTTATGCAGTAGGTTCATGGTTTTAAAGGCTCTGGATCGGCTAGGTTTGAAGCTAAGGTTTGTTAAGGATTCGATTACTTCCATTTTGGCATGATTTCGGCGAAGTATTGCTACTCATAAACTCATTCTTATTGGTTATTTTTGGAGCCTTAAAATTGTGTTATTTATAAGCTTGTTGAGATGTTGTTTATATGGTATTATGTGCATAGATATGTGTTGGGTTGATTGCTGGCTTCGAAATTGGCCATTGAAGGGCGTGGTTGCGACTAGTCAACAGATTTGTGATAACAATCGGGTGGTTAAGTTGTTGCAGTAGGTTTCATTGTATTTAGACTTCTATCATGGGTTGGTTATGTGGTTAGTGTGGGTTGGTGGTTGATTGATGGCTTAGTGGTGGCTAGGACCGATGGCGGCAACATCCTTTTATTATAATTTGAGTTGGTGGTCGTGTTGGCCTTGTTGATAAAACTTTGGGGGATGTAGTAAGAGTTGGAATGTTGTACTTTGCTCAAATGTGTGGTTTGTGTGACCATTGGTTATGCATTTACTTCCTTGATTGTATTCTTTGATTGTTGCCTTGTAGCTTGTGGATACCCAATGCACGAGAGTTGTTCCGGCTAGAGGTCAAGCCCAAGGTGCCTTGTGGCTTGTGGATACCCGATACACTAGAGTTTTTCTAGCTAGGGGTTGATCCCAAGGGTTGTTATGGTCTATGGAGTTGATAGTTCCTCTATAGTACCGAGGCGAGGCATCACTCGAAGTTGTTCCGGCATGTTGGAGCCTATCTGAATCGCAATAGTTTTCCCAGTTGGATTAGTTCCATCAACTATGCACCGTCGAGTGTTGTTCCGATAGTGATTAATTGATATTGTTGCTAATGTGTGTGTGCTTATATTTGGTGGATTCTTGTAAGGCCATGATGATTTCCGATAAGGCTGTGATAGTGACTTGATTTACATATTGTATTATTGCCTTGCATTACCCTTGTTTGATAGTTGTGGATGCTACATGTGACTTGCTGATAGTTGAGGTTGTCGAGGGGCCTAGACTTGAATCAGGTAAGATGGTTTGATGGACCCTGTATGTTACAAGAGTTCACAGGTGAGTTGTGTTGGCCAAGTACCATTTGGTTATTCGTTTATTTTGTTACATTGGACTTACTAAGCTTATATGGGCTAGGTAGGTTCTATTTGCGTACTTGACTTGTGATTTCCTTCCTGCTATTGTTCAGATTATTTATTATTTGTACTCTGAATCTTGTTATCATTTTTGCCTTACATATTTCGTACATTTCCGTACTGACACCCTAGTTGGAGCTCTACATTCATGCCTGCAGATACTAATCGACAGGTAGATTGAGTTATTGGTCGCTGAATGGAATTCCAGCTGAGTCAGTAAAGCTCTTAGTCTTCCGGAGTTGCCAAACTGCTATGAATATGGGTAGTTTGGGGCCATGTCCCGAACAGTTGATTTCTATTATTTTCTTAGAGCCTCGTAGATGTATGTTGTGGGCATAGCATTGTCATTGTAGGTCAGGAGGACCCAGTTGTATAGATTGTTTCTGCTTTGTGGCCTTGATGGCCTATTGTGTATCTCTTGGTTGGTCTATTAACCAGCTTCTATTTTTATCGCTTTACTCTGATCTTATAGACATTGTGATGCCAAACCTCATCGGTTCTAGCTTAGTTAGATGTGTTGCAGAGTGTGCCCGATCAGGTGAGGTACAGGGTTTGGAATATGACAATTTACATCTAAAGGAATAGGTTTTAAGACAAACATAGTGAATTCGAGAGTATTAAGACTCTATGCTTATCCAAATTGAGACCAATCTTTGCTATCAAATCCATGATCAATGAAACCTGCGAACAAATTGGATTACGACTACTGTTTTGTAATTTTTCTCAAAAATATCAACTGACAATAAACGTAACAAGAAAATAATTTTCTTGTCAATAATATTTTATCTCTTGATTTTATATAACACTTACACACTTCCAATAATATGTTTTCTCTCCTTAGAACTTTTCTCATAAAGTTATTATCCTATAGAACTTTTCATCACCCTTTATATCAAATCACTCATAAATCGTTTTCGTATTCAATTCCATAGTATTATATACATACATACATACATACATACATACATATATATACATACATACACACATATATATATATATATATATATATATATATATATATATATATATAAATTATTTCTTATATATAATTAAATATCAAATATATATCACATATATATTTTAATCAACAAGAATAATTTAATTTCTATTGTAAATAGAAAAATTCAATTTATTCATAATGTTTATTATATTTTCTGTGCTAGCAATAAATATAATAATATTCCATTAACAAAGATAGGAATACTCGTTAATGTGTGACCTCATAGGTTCATTACTAAGCCGATAGTAAATTGATCATGTCAATATACTAATCAAAGTTAGCATCTAGCAACACTCCTTAAAGACCGGACAACATGAAGTATACAATTTATTCTCAAGAACCTGTAGAAGAATAATTTAGTATTTCCTTATGTCCTTATAGCTCCGAATTACCCTAGGATATGGTTTAACTATCAAATCCCAATAGGTGATCAACTGTATACATGTCAAATTATATTTTATAACACCCTAAAAGTCCATAAGACTAGACCCGAGGATTGGAAGATGATCATGTAGAGAAACTGGAAAACTACCTCAATACGAGCCTCAGTACGAGTCGTAGGTGTTTGGTACAACCCGTACTAAGACTCGTGATGGGAGGTTCAACAAGCTGTCAAGTTTTAGTGGAGTAGGTACGACTGGTGATCACGAGTCCTACTAAATTTGTATGATTCATACCTAAGGGTCATAGGGGTGAAAGTTCAAAGAATGGTCTCGGGTAGGACCCCTAGTTACAGGCATCAGTACGGATCTTGGGCTTGGGGTACTACTCGTGGTATGGGTCGTACCACTGGATGGGGCAGTTTTAAATGAGAAGTCTTAGGGGTAATTTTGTAATTCTCTAAGATTTTAACTCCTAAGTGACGTCGTTTTGGGTTCTTAAAGAGGTGTATTAAGGGGTTTTGCTAAGTGTATTAAGGGGTTTTGCTAAGCCTAAACCCTCATTCTACTACTAACACCTCAATTGAAAGATTAAATCCTCTCAAGCCAATATTAGGGTTCTTCATCAAATTCCTTCAGTTCTCTCTTGGGTCTTCAAGCCAAGCTAGGGATTCATCAAGCCCAGGTATGTAGGGTCATGAATGCGGAAAATACTTCCACCCTCATTCCCATTTCATGTCTAACTCATGAATTCAAGTCTTCAATCAAGTTTTATAAAAATTCTAGGGTTAGACCCAACTTCTATGAAATCTCTCATGATCTTTTATGAATAGGAGAGTGCTTGGTTGGCTCAGATATTTATTTTGGGTGTGGGAAGCTCGAGCACATACACAGGGATTGTCCTTTAGCTAGAAAGAGTGACAGTAGAGGTCATGCCCCAACCACCACTTCAGCAGCACCAACAGCTCGCCCATCTCAGCAGATGCCTCTTCTAGTGCAGCTAATGGACAGTGCCAAAACAGGTTCTATGCACTTTTATCCCGTTAGGAGCAGGAGTGCTCACCTAATGTGGTCACTGGTATGTTACGTGTCTTCCATCTTGATGTTTATGCATTGCTATACCCAAGGACCATATTCTCCTTCGTGACTTCTTATGTTGCTATCTGTTTTGGTGTCAATCCTGAAATCCTTACTAAACCCTTCTCAGTCTCTACTCTTATCGGTAAGTCAATTTTAGCTCGACGGGTGTATAGAAGTTTCCCTGTCATGATTCTTCAGAAGGTCACCTCAGTCGATCTAGTGGAGTTAGATATGAATGATTTCGATGTTATCTTCAGTACGGATTGGTTGCATGCTTGTTGTGCTTTGGTTAATTGTAAAACCCATACGGTAGGGTTTTAATTTTTGGGTGAACCAGTCCTAGAGTGGAAGGGTAGTTCAGTTGTGCCTGTAGGTTGCTTTGTTTCCTATCTTAAAGCCAGAAAGATGATCTCCAAGGGTTGTGTATACAATCTAGTTCGGGTCAAGGATTCTATGTTTGAGACCCCGACTCTTCAGTCAGTTCCTGTGGTATATGAGTATCCAGAGGTATTCCCAGATGATCTACCAGGCGTCCCTCCCAAGCTCGGGATCGACTTTGGTACAGACCTTCTCCCTGATAAGCAGCCCATATCCATTCCTCCTTATAGAATGACTTAAGTTGAGCTAAAGGAGTTGAAAGAACAGTTGAAAGATCTCTTAGATAAGGATTTCATCAGGCCTAGTAAGTCCCCATGGGGTGCTCCAGTTCTCTTTGTCCAGAGGAAGGATGATTTCCTTAGGATGTGCAGTGATTATCGATAGTTGAATAAGGTCACAATCAAGAATAAGTATTCTCTCCCCAAGATTTATAACTTGTTTAAATAGCTTCAAGGTGCCAAGTGCTTTTCAAAGATAGACCTCAGTCCGTCTATCATCAGCTCAGAATTAGGGAGAGTGACATATCAAATACAACTTTCAGGACTCGATATGGTCACTATGAGTTTGTAGTTATGTCTTTTGGGCTAACAAATGCTCTTGCAGCTTTCATGAATTTGATGAACAGGGTGTTCAAGAAGTATTTGGATATGTTCGTTATTATCTTCATAGATGATATCCTCATATACTCTCGGAGTCTCATTTGAGGATTGTGTTGTAGACTCTCAAGGATAGTCAGTTGTTTGCTAAATTCAACAAGTGCGAGTTTAGGTTAAACTCAATAGCATTCTTAGGTCATGTGGTGTCTAGTGAAGGTGTGTAGGAAGACTCTCAAAAGATAGAGGCAGTGACGAACTGGCCTAGACCTGTCAATCCTACTAATATTAGGAGCTTTTTCGATTTAGCTAGCTACTAAAGGAGGTTCATAGAGGGATTTTCATCCATTGCCGCACTTTTGACTAAGTTGACCCAGAAGAAGGTCAAGTTTCAGTGATTTGATGCTTGTAAGAAGATCTTTTGGAGTTAAAGAGTTTGGCCCCACTATTGACTCTACCGGAAGGCACAAATGACTTTGTTGTGTATTGTGATGCTTCAAGGATTGGCCTTGGTGGTGTGTTGATGCAACATGGTAAGGTCATTGAATATGCCTCGAGATAGCTTAAGACTAATAAGATGAATTACCTGATGCATATATAGAGTTGGCAACGGTGGTGTTTGCCTTAAAGATTTGGAGGCACTATTTGTATGGGGTGCATATTGATGTGTTCATGGATCACAAGATCCTTAAGCACGTGTTCACCCAGAAGGATTTAAATTTGCGGAAAAGGAGATGCTAGAACTTCTCAAGGATTATAACATGAGTGTCCTTTATCATCCGGGCAAGGCCAATGTAGTGGCGGATACTCTTAGTAGGTTGTTCATGAAGAGTGTGTCCATGTCGAGGATGGGAGGAAAGAGTTGGTGAAGGATGTCCATAGGCTTGCTCGTTTAGGAGTTTGCCTTACAGATTCAATGGATGGTGGTGTTATTGTTCAGAATGGGTCGGAATCTTCATTGGTGATGGAAGTTAAAGCAAGGAAAGAAGAGGATCCTATCTTAGTGAAATTAAAGGAAGTTGTCCAGAATCAAGAAAGTAGAGGTTTTATCCCAAAAAGGAGATGGTATGATCGGATATTAGGGCCAATTGTGTGTTTTGGTTGTGGATAACTTAATAGAGCGGATGTTAAATGAGGCTCACGTCTCTCGGTACTCTATCCTTCTAGGTGTCACCAAGATGTACTGTGATCTACGGGAAGTCTATTGGTGGAAGGGCATGAAGAAGGATGTAGCAAAATTTGTAGCTAAGTGTCCGAATTATCAGCAGATAAAGGTTAAGAATCAGAGACCTGAAGGTATGCTTCAAGACATCAGCATTCCTACTTGAAAGTGGGAAGAGATCAGCATGGACTTCATTACAGGGCTGCCTCGTATGCTGACAGTATAACTCTATATGGGTGATTGTAGACTAGTTGACTAAATCAACACATTTCTTACCGATCAAGACTGCAGATTCAGCTGAGAATTATGCTAGACTCTATATTTAGGAGTTGGTTCGGTTACATGGAGTCCCTTTGTCCATTATCTCAAATAGGTTTACTCAGTTCACCTCTCAATTTTGGAGATCATTTCAGAAGGGACTTGGTACACAGGTGAAGCTTAGCACAACCTTTCACCCAAAGACAGATGGTCAGGCCGAGCAGACCATTCAGACTCTAGAGGATACGTTGAGAGCTTATGTGATTGATTTCAAAGGTTTTTGGAATGATCACTTATCCCTCATTGAGTTTGCCTGCAATAACAGTTAGCACTCAAGAATTCAGATGGCTCCAGTTGAGGCTCTTTATGGGCGGAGGTATAGATCACCTATTGATGGTTCGAGGTAGGTAAGGCGTTGATAGGGACAAATTCAGTTCATGAGGCTATGGAGAAAGTTCGGCTTATTAGAGATTGATTGAAAATAGCACAAAGCCAATAGAAGTCTTATGCGGATGTTAAGAGGAGGGAGCTTGAGTTTGCTATTGATAATTGGGTGTTTCTGAAGGTTTCTCCCATGAAGGGGGTCATGAGGTTGGGCAAGAAGGGAAAACTTTGTAATACCCCGGAAGTGCCTAAGAGTAGACCCCAGGTTTAAAAACTAAAAACTACTGAAAACTGGGGAAAAGTTGCAGGACGAGGGGTGTAATGACTCATGGTTGGAAACCATGAACCGTTGTTTCCAGTCGTGGTTTTAGGAGTCCAAGTGGCAGTTGAAGCAACGACCGACATAACGACTCGTTGTGAGAAACAATGAGCCGTCGTTTGTAGTCGTGGTAAGATTTCAAGGTGGGCTACTAGGGAAGGAACGAGCCATACAACGACTCATTGGTACCTCTGACGGGTCATTGTAAGTGGTCGTAGGTTGGAGCCTTGGGTGTTCAAGTAGTGGCAATGGATGGTTGTAACGGGCCGTTGAAGCTAGCAATGACCCGTTGTGGCAATCGTGGAAAGAAAGTTAGGGGCTGGTCCAATATGGGTGACAGAAGGAAACAACGAGTCATTTACTCTAGCAACGACTCATCATGTCGATCATTGTTTGAGAAGCTAAAAGATTGAAGAGGTCCAGTGCATCCACCGGAAGGTTATCACAAGTCGCGGTAAGGACCAACGACTCATGGTGAGGGTCGTGGGTTCCAGTTCGGCCAGATTTTTAAGTTTTCTCCAGGGGCATTTTTGTAAACTCCTATGCTTTTACCTTCTAAACTACGTCGTTTTGAGTTCTATCTTTCACGATTTTAAGGGCTTTTCATGCCTAAACCCTCATTCTCTTAACTCTCCTTCTTCCTCCTCTCTTCTCAAAAATTTTAGGGTTTCATTAAGGTATTCTTCAAGCTTCAAGGAAGATTTTCGAGTGGGATTTTCATCTACCAGTTATGCAGGTTTTTCAACAAGGATACTCTTCCATCCTTGTGCCCCAAAAATATTTTCATTAAATACCGATTTCGATAATTCTAGAAAAGCATAATATAGGGTTGGTAAAAAGGGTAAATTCTTCCTTATTCTTATTAGATGCTAATATCTACTGCGATTATAAATTTAATTGGGTTTTTTATTGATGGGTTATCTTGATTTATGAAATATAGGTTGAGTATGTATGTGTGTAGTATGTTCTTCCTAAATTAATTTGAGTATTTAATGGGAATTGTTCATTTCTCCCTTGATTATCATAGAAATTCATGATCATGATGGAAGTATGAAAATATCGTATAATTAACCCTCGTGACTTGATTATGATATTGATGACCATGTTGGGTTGAGTAGGAGTTGTGGTCTTGAGTAACTGAAGTAAATTTTTTATCATCACCATGTTTTAGATTTAATTGATTGGGCATGACTAAATTGCATCTATATTGTTGAACTATGAAGCTTGGGCGGATTCTATATTGTTTTCCTCACTAAAATTATTTTTTATAAAATCCTAGAATCTAAAACGCCCGTGGCTAGAGAGTTCATAAAAGGAGTGATTATGAAAAGTGTGTGAAATATTTATAAACCTAAATAAATGAAGTCATGCATCCTTGCTAGAGTATGAGTTTATTTATAAATCATGTATGATCCTATATTACCTATTGAATGAGGTGAGTTCGGAATCGAAATGCCATGATAGAATAATGCTAATACGAATTTATAGCATGCTCGTTTGGGGTGAGATGTTAAAGCTAATGAGGAAATTAGTTCTGTGATAATGTGAATCATGATGATAAATCCTGTGACTAATATGTCAACTTGTTGAGCCTGTGCCTATTAAAAGATAGCTCTAATCCTTTTAAAAATGAGTATTTCAAGAAGAGAGTGGTGAATGCTCTTGTCTATGATTAGCTGTAGTAATTTAGATTAGCTCTAGTCGCTAGTGGAGTATGTCTTCTCTTAGCCAGTCGGGACTCACGTCCCTAGTCGTTAGTGGAGTATGTCTTCTCTTAGCCAGCAGGACTCACATCCCTAGTCAGTTGAGTATCTTATTTTTCCTGCGTTATTCGGAACTTACTTTTAGCCAGCGACTCTCTATATTAGAGCTATCACTCTCCCTTTGACAGTCAGGGATTCTCTTTAGCTGAGAATGTTTCCCTTTGATAGTTAGGGACGCTCCCTTCGATCGTCAGGGAATCCTTCTTAGATGGGCAGGGACCCTCTTGATATCAGTCACGACATCATACCATTGTATTATTCCCGATTATTACTTTTGCACATCAGCAGTTAGTATAATAATGTATGTCTTTATAATGTGGTTATGTTAATTGAATATGTGAATCTCGTATAAGATTGTCGTATCCCCTTCCAATTATATTTCTATTCATATGTTTTACATTACTTTATTCTTGTATATATATTATGTGTTAGTTTAGTTACGCTTCCTGCATACTCAGGACATTTCAAGTACTGGCCGCACGCCTTTTGTACTATATCATTTCATGATATAGATTCAGGTCTCTAGGTTCAGCCGCATGGCTAGATACACTTTGCTAGTGGTGAGTCCTCCTCTTCCGAGGACATGGTTTATGTTCTTGTTTTATTATGTTTCAGTTTTTAGACTTTGGGAGTTAGCTGGGGGCTTGTCCCAACAACTCATCAGTTTAGTAAAAGGCTTTCGGACTTTTCTAGATAGTTTCAGCTATGTATCTAAGTGTTATTAAATTGTCTTTATGGATCATATTAGATTCATGTTATTTTCTTTCGCTCATTTATGTTGTTAGTCACATCTGATGTTAAGTGTATGCTATGAATATGTCATGGGTCAACTTGGAGCCTTTTGGGGTTCCTTGTCCTGTGTTACGGCTAGGATGTGAACTCGGGTCGTGGCAAACTTAGTTCCCGATATGTTGGTCCTTACAAGATTCTAAGGAGAGTTGGAAAAGTGGCTTATGAGTTGGAGCTACCAGCGGAGTTAGCTTCGGTGCACCTAGTTTTTCATGTGTCCTTACTGAAGAAGTGCATTGCTGATCCAGCTTTAGTTGTTCCAGTAGAGAGCATTACTGTGAAGGATAGCTTTACCTATGAGGAGGTTCCGATTGAGACCTTGATCATCAGGTTTGCAAGTTGAGGAACAAGGAGGTGGCCTCAATGAAGTTTTTATGGAGGAATTAGCTAGTCGAGTGAGCTACATAGGAAGCTGAAGCAGATATCATGGCTAGATACCTGCATCTTTTCCCTTCCGACTCTATTTCAGCATGAGGTACCAGTTTCCTCCTTAGTAATCTATTCATTTTCATGTCATGTTCATGTCTCTCAGTTCCTTTCATGTTACAGTATGCATGCATGTTTCATGAATTCAGTTCAGTTATGTATCTCAGTCCGGAGTCAGTCACTCCGTCAGTTTTTAGTCTATAGCTTTTAGTTATGAGCTTGCAGCTCTTTCCCTATCTTCTTGGCTTATTTAGTCTTCATTCGAGGAAGAATATTCCCAAGAGGGAGACAATGTAACACTCCAAAAGTCCATAAGACTAGACATGAGGATTGGAAGATGATCATGCAGAGAAACTGGAAAACTTCCATAGTACGAGACGTAGTACCAGTCTTAGGTGTTTGGTACGAGCTGTACCAAGACTTATGGTGGGAGGTTCAGCAAACTGCTAGGTTTTGGTGGAGTAGGTACAACTGGTGGTCATGAGTCATACTAAGGTTGTACGATTCATACCTAAGGGTTATAGGGGTAAAATTTTTTGAGAATGGTCCAGGGTAGGACTCATAGTTACGGCCATTAGTACGAGTGGTGGACTCAGGGTACAACTCGTGGTATAGGTCGTACCACTGCACGGGGCAGTTTCAAATGTGGTCTCAAGGGTATTTTTGTTATTCCCTATGATTTTAACTCCTAAGTGACAATGTTTTGGGTTCTTAAAGGGGTGTGTTAAGGGGTTTTGCTAAGCCTAAACCCTCATTCTACTCCTGACACCTCAATTGGAAGATCAAATCCTCTCAAGCCAAGATTAGGTTTCTTCATCAAATTCCTTCAATTCTCTCTTGGGTCTTCAAGTCAAGCTAGAGATTCATCAAGCCCAGGTATGTAGGGTCATGAATGTAGGAAATCCTTCCGCCCTCACATCCCGTTTCATCTCAACTCATGAATTCAAGTCTTCAATCAAGTTTTATGAAAATCCTAGGGTTAGACCCAACTTCTATGAAATCTCTCATGATATTTTATGAATTCGATTTTACTATGTTTATATTCATGATATATGATTATGATACATGTTTTCTACTAGAATCTTTCATGAATCTATGATTTCAAGTTTATGATGATTTTTCCCAATTATACATGATTTTACGAATTTCATGCTTATGAAACTATGATTTCAAGTTATGAAGTTTTATTCAAGTGTGATTATGATTTCATGATTTATACCAACCCATGTAATATCAAGCATGTTTCATGATGATGTTTATGATCCGTGTGTATATTTATGGGAGTAGTGTCTAGCATCGAGTAGGCCGGGGGTTTCGAAAATTCAGGTCCCATAACTACGTGCCACCGTAGGTATATATTCATTTTCAAACCCTTTGAGGATTCATAGGTGATATCATGCCTTAATCGTTCCTTGTCTTGGAAAGCTTGGAACGACTTTTCCAACTTGAGCGAGATAGTTGGGCATCATGTCATCTCTCTCATGATGTTGTCGATTATGATGAGTCTCCCATTGTTCCTCATGTTTCAAGTTACTCATGTTCATGACTTTTGATAATATGTTTCATAGCGTATTTGACCCATTGATTAGTTTATGAGCTTTCACTTATGATTCCAAGTATGGTACACTATATGATTTGTTTTGTTAAACCTGGGTCATTACACTTCAGCTTATGATAAATAACTCATATTTATGACTATTGTAAGATTACAATTTCAGCATGTGCCCTATTCTCATGTTCATTTTAGCCTTTACCCTCAACCTTGATTTACTGTTTTATGAGCATATTTTACTTTCTCTATATATACAATACATTTAAAGTACTGATCGCATACTCTATGTTATATCATCTCATAGTAAAGGTTCGAGTGATCAGTCTCAGTCTCAACATTAGCTCATGATGTGGGGCATATTTTCATTCCCATTTGCCATATTTTGCCCATATTAGATCATATTTTGAGTTCATAATCCTTAATTTATGCTTAAATTCATGTATGTGTGTGTTTTATGCACTATCAAATGATTTGAGCAGGAAACTAAGCAAAATGGGCTCAAAATAATGCAAGGAATGAACATTTGAGAATCTGACAAGTTTGGTGCTATGGTTGGCACCTTGTACCAAGTCCCAAACTTCAGAGAAATAAATTCCTAGTCTGGTGTTATGGCTAGCGCCCCGCACCAGTCCTCAAACTTCAAAGAAAAAATTCTCAAGCTGGTGCTATGGCTAGGCGGCGTGCCAGGCCTATTCTGGAGCTAAAAATTGCTAAAAATTTGACAAAGTCTGTGGCGAGATAGGAGGGGCGGAACGCTAGACCCATTTTGAGGCAAAAAATGCTGATTTTTAAGCTAAGTCTTGAAGGAAAGAAGCGTCATTTGAAGACTTATCTATAAATATAAGCCTTGGGTCGTTTGTTACATAGTTTTCTAACTTCTTGGAGTAGTTTTGGATTGCTTGAAGCAGTCTTTACTCATTTTTGTTTCATAGTTCATTAATGAAAGCTTGTAAGCAGTTTGGAAGGAAGACAAGGTTCTACAACTAGGTTTTCTCTTCTTTACTTTGTATTTTCGCATGATGATGACTAATATTTGTTTGTCCACTTGTCTATGAGTGGCTAAACTCATACTGTAGGGTTGTGGCCATAGTGAATGGTTGACTGTGTCACAGATTAATTGAGATTCTTCTTTTATGGTTGTTTGTATTTATTTGTTTTAATTTATTATTTATGAGACTGATCACCTTGTAAGTAATCTATTGGCTTTCGATTGAACTTGGGAAAGAGAATCGAAAGGGTTAAAAATAAATAAAGAACGGGAATTCAATGACTCTTGGACCCATTAGTGATAGGATAGGAGTTGTTGTTGAGGATAGGGATATACCCTTAAACCCCGTTTAGTTGAAATACAAGTAGGCATAATCATCATTTCATTATTCTATTGCGACCATAGGGATATAGGCGTTAGGGTTCATGAAATAGTTCTTGGATGCTAGGGATAGTGGCAAGAAATGGGATAGTAACTTGTAACTAACAACCATAAGAAGAATCATGTCAGTTTAATTACGTCTGGAAAACTCAACCTGAGGCCAACCAATTGTTATTGCCCTAGTCTGTCATCATTATTGAAATACAATCAAACTTGCATTTGTTTTAGTCAATTTTTACATTTGAAGTTTTGGTAGTTTAATTTTCCAAACCAATCTCCATTTTACTTATTTCGTAGATTAGTGAAATCAAAGTATAACCTTATAACGATTAAATTGACAAGTGCCTGTGGGTATGATATCTGGACGTAACAATCTTATATTACTTGACGACCAACTGCCGCTTGCATGTGCTTGGGCGACATCAAGTATTTGGCACTGTTACCGGGGACTTGAATATTGTTTAATCATTTGTAGGTTAGAATTTTGTTTTTCTAGTCTATATTTTATGTTTATTTCATGTTTTTGTTGAAGTTCACAGGTTTTTTGCCTCAGTGTATGCCAAGCACGAGAAGTCAAGGACCAACCTTAGCTTCTCTTGATCTTGAAATAGAGAGTACCTTTCGAAGGTTAGCTATGAAAAAGCATCGGGCAAGAAGTGGGTGAAGAGAATGAGAGAGTTCCAGTGATGCAGTTTGCTAGGCCGAATATGAAAATGCCTCTAAAGCAATTGTTAAACCAACCATTGATGAAGGGCGTACTCACACACTTCATAGCATATGTTGCCCGTACTTTACTATATTTTGAGAACAAATTATATGTGTTTGCATGTGTTTATGTTATATATTTGTGAAAATTAGCTAACGCATGTGATTATATGTTTTTAGGGCTAAAAAGGATGGATTTGAATGTATTTGAGGTTTCTGGAATGAAGATGAAAAAAAGTTTGAAGGCGTGGGCAAAAGATGGATTTTTGATGATGTAAGACAGTGTACCTGACAAGTTGAGGAAACGACTCATTACAACTGGTAACGAGTCGTGAGGTCAACCGTGACAGCTGAAAGAGAAAATCTTAACAAAGTGGCCATTGTAGTTGACGAAAGACATCACGAGTCGTCACAAGAAGGACGACTCATTGGATGATCACTGGAACCAACCGTAAGGTACATTGGAAATTTGAAGGAGTTAGACCATGAGGGGCCTAACGACTTGTGCCCATGCACAACAAGTCGTTAGGTGGCCCGTTGCCACAACTGGCGACGTGATAGTGGACACAGCTGAAGCTAGGAGCGACGCGGCAAGGCTTCCAAAATGGGAAAAAAGTGGATTTCGTACTTCAACTAGGAAAAGGAAAATTAAATCCCAAGCCAAATTCTTCAAGGAATGAGTAAAACATCTAACTACTATAAATACCCTTTATTTTCATGTAATAGCTATAAAGCTTTAGATCAAGTTTCAAGTTCAAAAGTCTTCAAGTAGGATTAGAGTTTTAAGTCTCAAGTTTTTAGATACAGTTTGGTGTCTTATGTTTGGAACTTCAAGACGATTGTTGAATTGTTCTTCTTTATTGTTGAAAATCAAGTGAGTTTCTTCCTATCAACGTTGTAAGTATTGATTTTTGCTTTTATTTATAAAATCTATTAATTTACTTATAAACATGATACGCTAAAACCACCACAACTAGGGTTGTGGGAACCATGACAAATTAACACACATAGGTAAAATACTTAGTGATTCTTGAACGGAGTTTATGCATGTATTGTTTCTTCCTTCATTTTAATTGATTTTTAACGGTTTCAAACGTTAGAACTTGCCTTATTCTTACTTACCGGACCAAGGAGGTAATGAATGGGAAAAGAGATTATCAACGGAGATTTGAGGCTATCAACCCTCATCTAATAGCTTGAACTTGTCTGGGGATAACTAATCCGATATTAAGGGTACGGGTCAATTAGACACCAATAGACGGACCAAGTTGCATGGTGAAAATCATCTAGATAGGGGATCAACCATTTAGGTGAACCTATCTTACCAATATTGCATGCTAAGCACTGGAATAGATCACTAGTATAAAAACGCCTTGTGGTTATGAAGTCATGGGGAACACTTACCCTAGTTAATTGCATTAATTTGGAAACAACAAACAATTTCTTAACATTGTTATTTATTACTTTTACAAATTTTCCCCTCTTAGGAAATAATTAACTAAAAAGCTTAATCACTAGCTACATTCTTCTGTATTCTTTGTGGGATCGACCCTAACCTCTAGTTGGGTTCTTTATTGATAACGTCCGCTTCATACTTCCGAAGGAGGTGTGGTGTTATACCCCGTAAGATTTCCGATACCTAGATGGCCTATTCGCACGGTGATTAGGCATATTTGAAAGCCATACGTGCTAGAGAAAGGCCCGGGAAAGGATCGGACAGATAACCCGTCGAACCATCACGGAAGGAGCCGAGGCAGAGCCCCTCCGCGATGGCAACGTGTCACGGAGGTGGAGCCTCCGTGTTGGCTCCGTGACACGTTGGCCCTATCCAGGCTCAAGTATATAAAGCCCCACTTCAGTTTTTATTCATTTAAAACATATAAAATTTCCAGAAAACGCAGAGGAACAGAGGAGAACGAAGAAGGTAAATATATTTTCGTCCGATTACGCTGCTAAACGTAGTCCAAACCCAAATTAACCTCAGATACTGAGGTATTTAGCAGCAGAGAGCATTCCTACGGATTTAGTTTCACGAAATACGACCGACGAATCATCGAGCTACCGGACTAAGTTGGGAGGAATAGCTGAAATACTGACCAAGCTACGCCAGTTAGTCGGGAAATCAGAAGCGAAGGTATGTAAAGCTAGTTTCTTCGGCAAGTTAGTAGTCACGGTATAGTAAAGTAGTTTAAAGGCCAGTAGAATGTTCAGAAGCCGTGTGTTATGTTGTTATGAATGTTGGTACGATATTAGAAGCATTATGTTATGTGTAGCGTGAAACTTGCTAGCACGATATAAATTCTGATACAAGTGTTAGAAACGGTACAACATGTCCAATATCTGATTTAGCAAAGAATGTTAGGATATTATCGTATTTAGTTGAACCCAATAAAGCAATGTAAAAACCTGTAAGGTATCCCGGAAGTAGAATGATAGGTTAAAATGAAGTTTATAAAGCATGTTAGAAATAGTAAATCATGTTACCATAGAAACTCAGTTATACAACATGATTTCCAGCAGAAAAACTATATCTTGTTCAACACTAGACTCAGTACAGTATGGTAGAAGATTATATTTATACATATATACTATTATCAGTCCCAGCACGTATTAAATACGTACATATCACTATCACTAGTTCAGCATATAGTATGTACAAATACTTTATTATCATTAGCTTCAGTATGTGGATATGTAGATAGTATTACTAGTTGAGACCATTGTATTGTCTTGGGGTTGGATTACCTAGCATCCATGACCGCCCCAGGGTTAATAGCTGTATCGACTCATCCACCAGAGGGCGAGGATACGTCGCTCTATGGAGTGGCATGCCGTCCCACAGGGGACGAAGATGGGATGCATGTTTTTCCCCATATTGTGCCTTGGTCGGCCCTTATACACCCCCATCGAGCGGATACGCCCGGGTGTTGATTCAGGAGTCCTCTGGACTCAGGTACAGTTATAGTCAAGGGCTCAGCGAGCCCAAGTGCATACCCAGGGGACCGGCAGGATGCTTATAGTTATTATAGGAGATGGGACGACCGGGGTAGGGGCATAGATTGCGTGCTGTTTGTACCTCCCGGCTTACGGGGGCCGGGTAAGGTTTGTGTGTGCTATGTTATGTTATGTTATGTTATGCCATGTGATATGAGACACGAGTAGATCTACAGTAGAATGATATATCTTCAGGTATGGCTCCTACTCCTTCCAGTACAGTTAAGAGTAGGCATAGTTTTACATTTCCAGTCAGCTAGTCTATTCCTTCCTATTTCAGTTCCATCAGTTGTGTTGTTGCTTTCAGATATTTCTTTCAGTTATTGTTTTACATACTCAGTGCCAGTGGTACTGACGCCCGGTGGGGCGCTGCATTACTTGCCTGCAGGTACTCATAGACGAGGGGCCGATACCTCGTGATTCCAGTCAGCTCACAGGGTCATCAACTCCAGTCATCCGGAGCTAGATAGCTAGAGGTTTATCCCTTTTCTTTTGTTGTACAGCATGGGTAGGTCAGGGCCCTGTCCTGACCATCTTATCAGTATTCTTAGAGGCTTGCAGTCTGGATATATTTTCCTGTGGTCAGATGAGCCGGTCGTGTGAGGCCGTGCAGTTGTATAGCTGTTAGTACTTCTGTTTCTTTTATGTTGGCCGTGTGGGGCCATAGCTTGACAGTAGTGGTGACCTTGCCGGTCAAATAGCTTTCCAATATTTCATTAATGAGTTACAGATAACTAGACAGCATGGTGTCCTTGTCGGCCCGCATAGGCTCCCCTATATTGATATGTTCTGGTTAGCTGTCAGCACAGGTACAGGTGGCTATAGGCCTAGTCAGCCGGAGGCTGTATTTACAGCCGTTATATAGCCCGTTGTTTCCCTGAATCTGAGTTAGAGCCAGCCAGGCTCCAGATGTGCTCAGGCTCAGTAGTCTAGCAGTTCAGGTCCTAGTAGGGCACCAGGTGCCAGTCATACCCCCCAAGGCGGGGTGTGACAAACTTGGTATCAGAGCAGGTCATATCCCAGGGAGTCCGCAAGCCGTGCTAAGTAGAGTCCTGCCCATGGATATGTTGTGCACCACATACTATGGGTAGGGGGCTGCAAGGCATGATAGGATGGTTGTCTTTTATTCTTATTCAGTCGTGCTGTAGAGCGGTACAATATAGGGTTGAGTCCCTAAAGCTTATTGTATTCTTTGGTTACAAATAATGTCAGACCAGCGACATCCTATCACAGGCCGGAGCTTAGATATTGCAGTAGGGGAAGGCACCAGCAGGATGCCTCACCCTCGTTTAGAAACAGCCCGATCAGAGGGCACTACAGAGGCATCGTCCCAGCCTTCTCAGCAGTCTCCACCACGTCATGAGCCACTTGGGGCGACACTACCTTCAGCAGTCCCCATACTGACACCCTCCGACCAGGAGGTTAGGAGTGCGGTAGTTATGTTAGCACAGATGATGGCTGCCAAGCGTCAGCCGATGCCGTCTACAATTGCGGAGTCATCAGGAGGGCCCGATAGTTCGAGGGTCCGAGAGTTCTTGGCTCTGAATCCCCCGCAGTTTACAGGTACGGACCGGACAGAGGACCCTCAGGATTTTCTAGATCAAATGCAGAGAATTTTCAAGGTTATGCATGCCACGCCTACAGAATCAGTTGAGTTGGCAGCATTCCAGTTACGGGACATCGCCGTATTGTGGTATGAAAGCTGGGAAAGGTCCCGAGGGAGAGATGTTTCCCCTCCGACCTGGTCCAGCTTCTCAGGAGCTTTTCTGGATCTCTATTTGCCGCGGGAGATTCGACAAGCTCGGGTAGACCAGTTCCTACATCTAGAGCAGGGGGCTATGAGTGTTCGGGAATATTCCTTGCGGTTTGATTCCTTGGCTCGGTATGCACCGGCCTTTGTTGATACCATGGCATCCAGAGTACACCGCTTTATCATGGGGTTGAATCCAGAATATGTTGAGACTTGTATTACGGCCACATTGCGAGAGGACATGGACAGTGCTCGAGTTCAGGCATTTTCCCAGAATATTGAGGGCATCAGACAGTGGCATCGGGAGATCAGGAAGGCCAATCAGGAACAACGCCGCCAGGACAGGCCAGTTGAGTTACAAAGGGAGGCTCAGGGAGGACCCAAGCCACGATTGTTAGATAGGCCGCCCAGGCCCCCGCCTCCACCACAGTTGTAGAGGGGTAGATTTAGCCGCAGGGGGCAGTCAGAGACCAGCAGAGGTTCGCAGATGGCAGATTCACCATTACAGAGGAGGGCGGAGCAGAGTAGGTATACCCTACCACTTTGCCCTATATGCAGCCGACGCCATCCTGGAGCATGCAGGTATGGCTCTACCGGATGTTATATTTGTGGCCAAGAAGGCCATTTGATGAAAGATTGCCCAGCCAGAGGTCAAGGGGATCGGGATAGATAGGACAAGGCATCTGCAGGGTCACGAGCCACAGCATCCTCGGCAGGGCGCAGGCCCTCAGTTTTAGCAGGCAGGGGTCGGGGCAGATCAGAGGCCTCCAGTGCAGGTGCGGGTCCAAGCCGCACATATGCTTTACCAGGGAGGCAAGATTCAGAAGCGTCCCCGGATGTTGTGACAGGTATGCTAACTATCTGCTCAAACCCTGCTTATGTGTTGATTGATCCAGGGTCTACTTTGTCCTACATTACTCCATTTGTGGCACGAAAGTTCAATATTGCACCAGAATTACTGCAGCAGCCCTTTTTAGTATCCAAGCCTGTCGTGACTCTATTGTAGCTAGCAGAATTTACCGAGGGTGTACAGTAGAGGTTGCTGACCGTCAGACCACAGTAGATTTGGTCGAGTTAGAAATGATAGACTTCGATGCCATAATGGGTATGGATTGGTTAGTGCCGTGCTTTGCCAATGTTGAATGTTGGACCAAGACGGCCCGATTCCACTTCCCAGGAGAAGAAGTGCGGGAGTGGAAGGGCAGCACCGCTACGCCGAGAGGTAGGTTTATTTCCTACCTTCAGGCGAGAAAGTTGATATCTAAGGGATGTATTTACCATCTGGTCAGAGTTTAGGATGTCCGAGCAGAATCTCTGACGCTCCAGTCTGTTCCAGTGGTGCACGAGTTCCCTGATGTGTTTCCTGATGAGTTACCTGGTATTCCCCCAGAAAGGGAAATAGATTTTGTTATTGACCTGTTACCAGGCACTCAGCCAATATCAATTCCTCCCTACTGTATGGCTCCTGCAGAACTCAGAGAATTAAAGGAGCAGCTGAAAGACTTGCTGGATAAAGGTTTTATTAGATCGAGTACTTCACCATGGGGTGCGCCAGTTCTGTTTGTAAGAAAGAAAGATGGCTCACTCCATATGTGCGTAGATTATCGGCAATTGAACTAAGGTACAGTAAAGAACAAGTACCCGCTTCCCAGAATTGATGACTTATTTGATTAGTTGCAGGGAGCTAGATACTTTTCAAAAATTGACTTGCGGTCTGGGTATCATCAGGTTCGAGTACGTGAAAGAGATATTCCTAAGACAGCGTTCAGGACCCGATATGGGCATTTTGAATTTCTAGTCATGTCCTTCGGGTTAACGAATGCCCTGGCAATCTTCATGGACTTGATGAACAGTATTTTCAGACCCTTCCTGGACTTGTTCGTGATAGTATTTATTGATGACATTCTGGTGTATTCTCGCTCTGAAGCAGATCACCGGACTCATTTACGGACAGTGCTCCAGATCCTCAGGGACGGCCAGTTATATGCTAAATTTTCTAAGTGTGAATTCTGGCTTAACTCAGTAGCCTTTTTAGGGCATATTGTGTCGGATGTTGGTATACAAGTTGACAAGCAGAAAATAGAAGCAGTTAAATCATGGCCTAGGCCTACCACTCCGACTGAAGTCAGTAGCTTTCTGGGGTTAGCAGGATATTATAGGAGGTTCGTTGAAGGGTTCTCGACTATTGCGGCACCTCTGACTAAACTGACACAGAAAGCAGCAAAGTTTCAGTGGACAGAGGCATGCAAGCAGAGCTTCCAGGAACTGAAAGATAGATTAACCTCCACCCCAGTGTTAGCATTGCCGGAAGGTACAGAAGGTTATTCGGTGTATTGCGACACATCAGGCGTCGGGTTAGGTTGTGTTGATGCATCATGGTAAAGTGATTGCATATGCTTCTAGACAGCTGAGGAAACACGAAAAGAATTACCCTACCCACGACCTGGAATTAGCCGCAGTGATCCACGCATTGAAGATGTGGAGGCATTACCTGTATGGCATCCATGTTGATATTTTTACAAATCACAAGAGCCTGCAGTACATCTTCACTCAGAGGGAATTGAATCTGCGGCAACGTCGCTGGTTGGAGCTGTTAAAAGATTATGATGTGAATATTCTATACCACCCCGGAAAAGCCAATGTTGTAGCAGATGCTCTCAGTCGCAAGTCCATGGGGATCTTGGCACATTTGCAGCCCGAACAGCGGGAATTGGTCAGGGAGATACATCAGTTAGCTAGCCTGGCCGTTCGTGTAGCAGAAACAGAGGACGGTAGTGCAGTAATACAGAACACTGCCGTGTCATCATTAGTTGTGGAAGTGAAAGAATGGCAGTATGAGGATCCTGACCTGATCCAGCTTAAAGACAGAATCCAGCAGGGTAAAGTGCCAGATTTTCAGGTAACTGAGGGAGAAGTGTTGTTATGTAAAGGTCGCCTATGTGTTCCAGATGTTTCAGGGCTCCGCCAGCAGATTATGAATGAGGTACATTACGCCCGTTATTCTCTTCACCCCGGTGCGACAAAAATGTACCATGATATCAAGGAAAACTACTGGTGGCCAGGTATGAAAAGAGAGATTGCTGAATTTGTAGCCAGTGTCCTAACTGCCAACAGGTGAAAGCGGAACATCAGAAACCAGGCGGTTTGACTCAGGATATAGCTGTACCTCTCTGGAAATGGGAAGCAGTGAATATGGATTTTGTAACAGGATTACCCCGTACTAAACACAGACATGACTCTATATGGGTGATAGTTGACAGATTGACAAAATCAGCTCATTTCCTGCCAGTAAGAGCTACTTTCTCGGCTGAAGATTATGCTGAGTTGTATATACGAGAGATAGTCAGACTGCATGGAGTGCCAGTATCCATTATTTCAGACAGAGGAGCACAGTTTACGGCTAGATTTTGGCAGTCGTTTCAGAGAGGTCTGGGAACACAGATTAATTTGAGCACAGCATTCCATCCTCAGACAGATGGGCAGGCTGAACGCACAATTCATACGCTCGAAAATATGTTGCGAGCGTGTGTGCTGGATTTCGGTGGTAGCTGGGATGAGCATTTGTCGTTAATTGAATTTGCCTATAGTAATAGCTATCATTCGTCCATCCAGATGGCGCCTTTCGAGGCATTATACGGGCGAAAATACAGATCACCGATTGGTTGGTTTGAAATAGGAGAATCAGCGTTGGTTGGCCCAGACATTGTCCAGCAGTCAGAAGAAAAGGTAAAGCTTATCCGAGAACGCTTATTGACTGCACAGAGCCGCCAAAAATCATATGCAGATGTGCGGCACAGAAATTTGGAGTTTGATGTAAATGACTGGGTATTTTGAAAGTATCCCCAATGAAAGGGGTGATGAGATTCGGCAAGAAAGGTAAGCTCAGTCCGAGGGTTGTTGGGCCTTATCAGATTCATCGAAGAATAGGCCAAGTAGCATTTGAGTTGAACTTGCCGCCAGAATTAGAATCCGTTCATCCAGTCTTTCATGTGTCTATGTTGAGGAAATGCATAGGAGACCCATCCAGAGTAGTCCCAGTCCAGGATATCCAGGTTATGGAGGAGCTGGCCTATGAAGAGGTTCCAGTAGCTATCTTAGACAGACAGATTCACAGATTGAGGACTAAAGATATTGCGTCTGTCAAGGTATTGTGGCGTAATAGGAACCGAGAGGAGATGACTTGGGAAGCAGAGGAAGATATGAAGACCAGATATCCTCACTTATTCCAGGCCTAGTCAGGCGACAGGTATGTCCGTATTATTACTTATGCAATACCTTATAGTTGTATATGAATAAATGAGAAAGATTGATGCTTAGCTATCCAGTGAATCCTAAAGTATTGTGTGCAGTACCTGTATTGGACTTTTCTGCATTTCAAATTTTTGGTATAGCCCATGTTACAGGGGAGACTCTGCCGAAATTTTTCTAAATAAGTAAGTTAAGAAGTCCTCTAGATAGCAGTTCCATTCGAGGACGAATGTTCTTAAGGGGGGGAGAATGTTATACCCCGTAAGATTTCCGACACCTAGATGGACTATTCCCATGGTGATTAGGCATATTTGAAAGCCATACGTGCTAGAGAAAGGCCCGGGAAAGGATCGGACAGATAACCTATCGAACCATCACGGAAGGAGCTGAGGTAGAGCCCCTCCGCGATGGCAACGTGTCACGGAGGTGGAGCCTCCGCGTTGGCTCCGTGACACGTTGGCCCTATCCAGGCTCAAGTATATAAAGCCCCACTTCGGTTTTTATTCATTTAAAACATATAAAATTTCCATAAAACGTAGAGGAATAGAGGAGAACGAAGAAGGTAAATATATTTTCGTCCGATTACGCTGCTAAACATAGTCCAAACCCAAATTAACCTCAGATACCGAGGTATTTAGCAACAGAGAGCATTCCTACGGATTTAGTTTCGCGAAATACGGCCGACGAATCATCGAGCTACCGAACTAAGTTGGGAGGAATAGCTGAAATACTGACCAAGCTACGCCAGTTAGTCGGGAAATCAGAAGCGAAGGTATGTAAAGCTAGTTTCTTCGGCAAGTTAGTAGTCACGATATAGTAAAGTAGTTTAAAGGCCAGTAGAATGTTCAGAAGCCGTGTGTTATGTTGTTATGAATGTTGGTACGATATTAGAAGCATTATGTTATGTGTAGCGTGAAACTTGCTAGCACGATATAAATTCTGATACAAGTGTTAGAAACGTTACAGCATGTCCAGTATCTGATTTAGCAAAGAATGTTAGGATATTATCGTATTTAGTTGAAACCCAGTAAAGCAATGTAAAAACTTGTAAGGTATCCCGGAAGTAGAATGATAGGTTAAAATGAAGTTTATAAAGCATGTTAGAAATAGTAAATCATGTTACCATAGAAACTCAGTTATACAACATGATTTCCAGCAGAAAAACTATATCTTGTTCAACACTAGACTCAGTACAGTATGGTAGAAGATTATATTTATACATATATACTATTATCAGTCCCAGCACGTATTAAATACGTACATATCACTATCAATAGTTCAGCATATAGTATGTACAAATACTTTATTATCATTAGCTTCAGTATGTGGATATGCAGATAGTATTACTAGTTGAGACCATTGTATTGTCTTGGGGTTGGATTACCTAGCATCCATGACCGCCCCAGGGTTAATAGCTGTATCGACTCGTCCACCAGAGGGCGAGGATACGTCGCTATATGGAGTGGCATGCCGTCCCACAGGGGACGAAGATGGGATGCATGTTTTTCCCCATATTGTGCCTTGGTCGGCCCTTATACACCCCCGTCGAGCGGATACGCCCGGGTGTTGATTCAGGAGTCCTCCGGACTCAGGTACAGTTATAGTCAGGGGCTCAGCGAGCCCAAGTGCATACCCAGGGGACCGGTAGGATGCTTATAGTTATTATAGGAGATAGGAAGACCGGGGTAGGGGTATAGATTGCGTGCTGTTTGTACCTCCTGGCTTACGGGGGCCGGGTAAGGTTTGTGTGTGCTATGTTATGTTATGTTATGTTATGTTATGCCATGTGATATGAGACACGAGTAGATCTACAGTAGAATGATATATCTTCAGGTATGGCTCCTACTCCTTCCAGTACAGTTAAGAGTAGGCATAGTTTTACATTTCCAGTCAGCTAGTCTATTCCTTCCTATTTCAGTTCCATCAGTTGTGTTGTTGCTTTCAGATATTTCTTTCAGTTATTGTTTTACATACTCAGTGCCAGTGGTACTGACGCCCGGTGGGGCGCTGCATTACTTGCCTGCAGGTACTCATAGATGAGGGGCTGATACCTCGTGATTCCAGTCAGCTCACAGGGTCATCAGCTCCAGTCATCCGGAGCTAGATAGCTAGAGGTTTATCCCTTTTCTTTTGTTGTACAGCATGGGTAGGCCGGGGCCCTGTCCCGACCATCTTATCAGTATTCTTAGAGGCTTGCAGTCTGTATATATTTCCCTGTGGTCAGATGAGTCGATCGTGTGAGGCCATGCAGTTGTATAGCTGTTAGTACTTCTGTTACTTTTATGTTGGCCGTGTGGGGCCATAGCTTGACAGTAGTGGTGACCTTGCCAGTCACGTAGCTTTCCAATATTTCATTGTTGAGTTACAGATAACTAGACAGCATGGTGGCCTTGTCAGCCCGCATAGGCTCCCCTATATTGATATGTTCTGGTTAGCTGTAAGCACAGGTACAAGTGGCTATAGGCCTAGTCGGCCAGAGGCTGTATTTACAGCCGTTATATAGCCCGTTGTTTCCCTGAATCTGAGTTAGAGCCAGCCAGGCTCCAGATGTGCTCAGGCTCAGTAGTCTAGCAGTTCAGGTCCTAGTAGGGCATCAGGTGCCAGTCATACCCCCCAAGGCGGGGTGTGACATGTGGTTTGAGCGTTATCAGCCATCATTGGGAACTTTGAGCTGAAAGAAGGGACTGTGCGGTTGGTCCAAAACATTTGCCGATTTCAGGGCAAGCTGCACGAGGATCCCCACAGACATCTGATGATATTTGTAGAGTTGAGTGAAAAATTCCACTACCAGAACATGTCAGCTAGATATATCAAGTTGACTCTATTTCCATTCTCACTAATCGGAGAGGCCAAGGAGTTTCTTCAAAATGAGCCTGTAGGATCTATCACCACTTGGGAGATCCTCTCCAATAAGTTCATCAATATATTTTTCTCTTCAAGAAGAACTAAATAACTATGAGTAAAGATCTCCGGATTCATATAGAGAGATGGAGAAACACTAGGTCAAGCATGGGAATGTTACAAGAGTTACTTGAGGGATTTTCCACACCACATGCAACCTAAGGAGATAATTGGACACAACTTCATTGAGGGTCTGAAGCCTGAATAAAAGATACTGCTTGACGCTATTGCACAAGGATAGATTTTTTCCAAAAGTTATGATGAAATTGAGGATCTCTTGAACCTCATGTCCGCGGGGAGTCAGGATTATCAGGATTCAGGCAGGGGATTTGTAGCAGCAAAGGTGCTGAGAAAGCTTGAGGTGGATGGTGTAGCGGCAATCAGGGCAGACATTAGCCAGTTGGTGAACGTGATCAGTAAATTGGTGACCACACCTGCAGGAGGCCAAGTGTAGCAGGTACAGTAGGTACAAATCCCACCACCATCATGTGAGGTGTGTGGAGAAGGTCACGCCTATTCAGGTTGTCCTCATAATCCTGAGTCTGTATATTTTGTGGGACAACAAGGTCCTGGTGGATGTTTTGCAGGTAATGACTATAATTAGGGGTACCATAATGGAATAAATCCCCCCATAGGGAGGAAATATAAATTTCCAAAGGCTCCAAAACACCTATCAAAGGCCACAGGGCCAGCAACAGAACAGTTCTCTTGAGGAGATAATGAAGCAATGGATGGTGCAGCAGACGTAAGTGGTAAATGAAATGCAAAAATCCATCCATGATCTTAAAAGGCAAATGGGGAAATTAGTCCTATAGCAGAACAACAGACCACAATGGGAACTCCTGGGTAATACCGAGAAGAACCCTAAGGAAAATGTAAATTCTATTTTCTTGTGTACTGGTAAGGAGCTGGGTGAGGTTGTCCCCAGAAAAGAAAAAGTTGATGAGGAACAGGCTGAGAGATCCAAGATTGAGGTAGGAGAGTCTAGCAACCCACAGTCGAAAATTGCAGTAGCTAGACCACCTCCCCCATTTCCTCAAAGGTTGAAGAAAAAGACAGAGGACACAACCTGTAGCAAGTTTCTTGAGTTATTGAAGCAGGTTCATGTTAATATTCTAGGTATCTCAGAGATATCATGGCGAATAAGAGGAGGCATACAAGAGTTTGAAACCACGGTTCTTACGGAAGAGTGCAGTTCCCGAATCAAGAGCAAAATTCCAAAAAATTAAAGGATCCTGGGAGTTTCACTATTCTTGTCACTATTGGAAGCAAGGAAGTTGGTTTAAACCTATGTGATTTGGGTGCTAGCATAAATTTTATTCCTACATCCCTATTCAGAACTATGGGATTAGGTGACCACATCCTACTACAGTGACATTGCAGCTTGCGAATCAGTATCTCGCCTATCCTAAGGGAATCATTGAAGATGTCGTGATTAAGGTAGGACCTTTCATATTGCTGGTGGACTTTATAATTTGCTGGTGGAATTTATAATCTTGGACTATGAGGCAGATGCAGAAGTTCCCCTCATTCAGGGTAGAGGATTTTTAGCCACCGCCGACACAGTAATACATGTTCAGTCGGGCAAGATTCTATGAGAGTAGATGGATAGAAAGCAATGTTTGAAGTGTTCAGAGCAGCACAAATGCCACCTCATTATGAGGACTTCAAGATGAAACCGATGGGAGAACCTAGAGGTTATAGTCAGTTAGTGGAGCAGTGAGTGCTGCATGAAAGTTTAACAGATCCCTGGTATGGTCACAAGTCCATTCGGATGAAGGAGTCACGGGATCATAGTTGTGCCGCGATGTTAAATCAGGCGTTGCATGGGAGGCAACCCATGAATGTCGTGCCACGATGTTAAAAATGGTGCTTGATGAGAGTCAACCCATCCTTTTTATTTTTAATATTTTTTATGTTTTTATTTGTTTTGTAGAGAAGAACAGGGCTTAAGAGGCAAGAACAAGTTGGGACATTGAGCTAAACAGTGTAAGTATGGGGTGAGACGCCTGGCATGGGATGCCGGGAATTAAATTCTACAAGAAATTCTTTTTTTCAGGTGAGGCTATAGGGGGCACACCGCGCCAGCCCCTATCTCCACAGGAATTGTTTTTTTCAAGTCAGTGGTGAGATAGGAGGGGCGACGCACCAAGGGTTATTTGGCAGAAATTTTTTGGTCAATATTGACTCAAAAGGACCTTAAAATTACATAAAAACCCATGCCCCACCTATTATTTAAAGTCTCATTCATCCATTTCCCCCAAAAAGTTGAAAAACAAAAAGAAAAACTTTGTCTGTCTCTCTCCTTTAAAGTCGTAGCTTCCCATTCCCTCTCCCCTCCATTGTTGTCTTCTCCAATAAGTTGGTAAAGCTCTCATCTTTAACTCAAGTAAGTATATTTCTTCTCTCTTTTTCAAGTAATGATTCAAGCATGTTCCCACACCCTTCTTCCCTAAAATTTAGAATCCAAAATCACCATTGTTGGTGAAACACTTGGATTTTATGTTTTGCGTTTTGTGAGCTTAAAGTCTTAAATTCCTCCATGATTGTATGCTATATTTGTTGGTTAGCTTGATTCTTGATTGAATATGGTGATTTGAACTTGTGCGGATGTTGGGGTAGGTGAATTGAATTTTTGAATGTTGGTGGGTAGGTGCATTAATTGTAGAGAAAGATAGTACATGAAGCTTTGAATTCTTGAATGTGACAATTGCTTGAGTTGGTGAAATTCTTGATTAATTCATGTTGAATGGTAGTAAATTGTTTATTGTTGGTTGATTGAATTGAATATTCTTACTCCATTACATGAATTACTTGAATTGTATATTGGAGAAGGAAAGTGAGAGGGATAGCCTAGATAGTGCATTTTCAATAAAAACTAAAGGCTAGAGGAGAGTTGAAAAGAAAGAAAAAAATTTCATGAAATTGGTATAGTATAGAGTTAGTGAATTAAATTGGATTGTTGAGATTGGATGATGATGGGGGAAGTCTTGAGTGTCCTATTTAATAAATTCTCACATATACGCTAGCAAATTAAGTGTGGGGTGAATTTTGCATCTTCCACACTTAGTTAGCATTTGGTTCACAAACTAATTTTGTAGAATTCTTAATTTTTTTGCTTTATAGGTATAATGGCACCAAAAGGAAAGGAGCCGATTATAGGTGAGAAGAGCCGAAAGAGGGGTATACTAAGGAAAACAGAAGCTAGTTCCTTGGCTCCCAAAGCAGGCTCCGCAAGGAGATTCAGTGTGATAGCAGTTGAGCCTCATGGTCTTACTTAGTTTGACACTCAAAAGGAAGCCAAGTATGCCCCTGAGAACTGGATAGATGAGGGTCGGTTGGCACTTGAATTCCCAGCTATTCGAGAAAAGATACGTGAGTTGGGTGCTGGCTATATCTTCAATGAGCCGGAGAGTTGCAACCTCACTTTGGTGAGGGAATTTTACGCAAACTGGGACACCTCATTTGAAGAGAGTACAAAGGTCAAGATCAGAGGACAGGTGGTGCGATTCACAGTCAAGAGGTTCAATGCTTTCTTAGAGACACCTGCAGTAGACCTTTCACGATATTTCATCTTGTTGGAAAAGCCGCCATACAGAGACATCTGCCACACTTTGTGCGGTGAACACTCATCCGTTTGTTGGGCGAGGGATCAACATGGCACCCATTCCAAACTTGCATTTGCTTATTTGAATAGGGAGGCAAAGGTGTGGGTGAAGTTGGTATGTGTTGTCTTTCTCCCTAGGACATACTTGAAAGAGGTGACCCGCGAGTGGATTGTTTTGGTGTACATGTTGATGAAGGGGATATCAGTTAATTTTAGTGTTGTGATTCACCACAATATGAGGAGATCACGAGACAACTATAGATGGAAATATTCTCACAATAGTCTCTTGACCATATACTTGAGGGAGGCAGGTATCAAGGAGGAGGATGCAGATCTTGTTCTACCTTTGGCAGGATACTTGGTTGGATAGATGATAGACGTCATCAAGGTAAAGGAGATTGCCCCTTTCGCAGGCCCCTCTCTTACTATAGATGATCGGTAGGCCCGAGATGAGAGTTGGTAGGGTCGTATGTTTGGGATGATGGAATTATAGCTGAAGATAAGAGGTCAAGAAACCACTGCAGAGGAGATGTCAGCTTTAGAGGCATAGTACCCGCTCACAGAGAGTGCTAGATTGATGTGCCGAGTGGGCCAGACTTTTGAGGAGTCGCTTGATGATGATGAGGCTATCGTTCTTACTAATGGTGTAGATGATCTAGACATGGAGTAGGATGATGCTTCTATAGGCGCCACACAGGTTGGTGGCAAAGAGGATGATGCTTAGTGACCAAGAAGTTCCTTTTCTCTCCCTTTAAGATGTGATTGTGTGTGCACTGAGGACAGTACAACTTTTTAAGTGTGGGGTGGCAGAAAGATAAATTCCTATTGATCTTTAATTGATATATTTTTAGGTCGTAGCATTTTATATTCATGGTAGCAGTATTTTGATGATTTGTAGGTCTTGGTTTGTTATAGATAGTATGATGATGTTGACTACTTGGATGCCTTAGATATTTGACTTGTTATGTTCGTCTTGACTAGGTTATGTTTGGTTGCTTTATTTTAGAGTAAAATTTTAAATTTTTGTTTTGATTTGTTTGAGTCCTTGTAGTCATAGAGTAATGACGTTTCCCTATGATAGATGGATGACGACCATCTTAAGGGAAGTTTCGGCACATTTTTTTATTTTTTAGGATTGAGTCGTAGGAAATCCGCTTGTATGCTTGTTGGGATTTTGCTTAGTTGCTATGCTAGAGTAAATAGAATGGTCATCTTGATTGCATGAGTTAGAATCCATGAGAGACACATATATCTCTTTAATTTGACTCAACATATCCTTAGTAATTAATTATGAGTTTAACTTGTCATTCAATATGAATGTGTGAATGTGTAACAATAGAAACTGATTAGATTCATGTTGCCATAAGAGGTGAGCTGAATTATTTTGTGTGTATATATTGTAGCATCTACAACTTGTCTTAGTGTATGTAGGATAACTAGTTGATAGGAAGTTGAGAGATGATCAAGGCATTTCTTTGAAAAGCTATTTTTTCCCACATTTGTTTTACCTTGCTTGTCATTCTCCCTAGTTAACCCCATTGAGCTTAAAATCCTTATTCTTTCTTAGCCTCAATAGTAGCTTAATCCCTCTTTTTGTGAGACCTTAGACTTATTCATCCAAAGTAGACTTAGGCACTTTGAGACTTGAAAGTGAAGGTCCACCAAAGTATAATGTTAAGTGGAAAAGAAAAAAATTGTGGTAAGAAAAGAAAAGTGAGAAGAAGGGTTTCTATAAAAATTGTGTTGTCCACTTGCTGCTAAGGAAATGAAAAAAAAGCTTTAATTCCAAAATCCTTACTTATTCTATGATTAGAAAACTAGCATCCAAGTAGTGAAAAAATGGGGCATGAAAAGAAAAGACAAGGGTGAGTAGGGGAAAGGTGAACAAGCAAGAAAAAAAGTGGTGGACAAGAAAGGTGAAATATGTCTTAAAAGTGCTTAGGGTGGTAGTCACTATAAATGAAATATCAATCGTAACCATCCCTTAGCCAATATTACAACCAAGAAAAGTCCTTGTGATCTTAATCTCTTGAAACGATTAGGTAGTCTCAACGTACATGAAGGGCAAGCTTATGGCATGTTGCATATGTGTATTACAACATTTGTGAGTGTGAGTTCGAGTGTGCCTCACTTATTGTGTTCCATGTCTTATATAGATGAATATTAGAGAGGAACACCACTAAAAGTGAGGGGCACAAGAGGTCTAATTCGGTGTACTACTTGTTACATGTATCACACTTAATCATGTTGGCCCTTTGTGTTGAAAAGATGAGTCATTTATAGAGGTTGTGTGTTCTTTGTTGTGAAATACTTCTATGTGCTTTGTTGAGAATTGTTGTATGATGATAAACCACTTTATGTTTGCTCCATGCTAGTTGGTTGAGTATGAGTTGATAGAGGTGTCAAGTGTGATGGGGAAACATTATTTTTGGCATGTTTTAAGGATTGTTCAAGGAGGAATAATGGTTTAAGAGTGGGGTGGTGATGTTATGCATATTTTGATGCCCATTTTCTATTTTTACCCATATTTAATCAAGTTTTGAGTTCATATTCCTTAATTTATGATTAAATCCATGTATGTGTATGTTTTATGCGCTAACAAACGATTTGAGTTGATTTGAGCAGGAAACTAAGCAAATTGGGCTCAAAATGATGCAAGGAATGATGATTTGCGAATCTGACAGGTTTGTTGCTACAGGTGGCACCCCGCACCAAGTCCCAAACTTTAGAGAAATAAATTCTCAGTCTGATGCTACGGATGGTGCCCCGCACCAGCCTCAAACTTCAGAGAAAAAATTCTCAGGCTAGTGCTATGGCTGGGGCAGCGTGCCAGGCCTATTCCGGAGCTAAAAATTTTACTAAGTCTGTGGCGAGATAAGAGGGCGGCGCGCTAGACCCATTCTGAGGCAAAAAATGCTGATTTTAAGCTAAGTCATAAAGGGCAGAAGCATCATTTGAAGGCTCATCTATAAATATAAGCCTTGGGTCATTTGTTACGTAGTTTTCTGACTTCTTGGAGTAGTTTTGGACTGCTTGGAGTAGTCTTTACTCATTTTTATTGCGTAGTTCATTGATGAAAGCTTGTAAGCAGAATGGAAATTCAAAGACCTTTGAACCCATTAGTGATAGGATAGAAGTTTTTGTCGAGGATAGGGATATACCCTTGAACCCTGTTTAGTTGAAATACAAGTAGGCATAATCGTCGTTTCATTGTTCTGCTGCGACCATAGGGATATAAGCGTTAGGGTTCATGAAATAGTTCTTGCATGCTAGGAATAGTGGTTAGAAATGGGATAGTAACTTGCAACTAACAACCGTAGGAGGAATCATTCTAGTTTAATTACGTATGGAAAATTCAACCTAAAGCCAACCAAGTGCCATTGCCCTAGTTTGTCATCCTTATCGAAATACAATCAAGATTGCATTTGTTTTAGTTAATTTTTACATTTGAAGTCTTAGAAGTTTAATTTTCCAAATCAATCTCCATTTTACTTATTTTGGAGATTAGTGAAATCAAAGTACAACCTTATAACAATCAATGTCACGCTCCACCTTAGGAGGCATGACTGACACCTGATGCCATACTGAGATCTGAGCTGACCTAGTTGGGATAATGCACTCCTAGTGCTTACCTGTAATTCAGATCAGGAAAACAACGAGCTATATTTTGGTTGTAAACACAGCCTCAGGATGACAAGGCCGCATAGTCACCTGTAAAAAAATAGCTAACCAACCACAAGGCAATAAGGAGATCCTATGCGGGCCGACAAGACCACCATTCTATCTAGTTATAACAAAAAGAAAATGGGCAGTCATAAACATGCTATTGCCAACAAGGCTACTAACTAACCAGCTAAATTAGGCCCTACACGACCAATTCACAAAATAAAACATACATAGACACCACACGGTCAACAATAACCAACAACAGAGGAACTGTAGTCTGCAAGCCTCTAAGAGTGAAATAATAGTCGGGACAGGGCCCCAACCTACCCAAAAGCTGTACAACAAAAGAATAAACCTTCTCTAACTATCAACTCCGGAGAAAAGGAGCTGGCGGGATGATGGATTTTAGCTGGTGACTAGGAAGGTCTTGAACCGCGTCTACCCGCACCTGCAGGCAAGTAATGCAGTGCCCTTAAGATGGGCGTCAGTATAATATGAACCGAATATGTAAGAACAGTAATGAAAATGATTGACTAATACTGATAATAGAACTGAAAACGATCAATAGAAAAGATAAGAGGTATAACCTGAATAGCCTCACAACCTGCTTTATAACTAACTATAAGTAAGCAAACAAGAACCTTACCTGGCTCCCATAAGCCTGGAAGGTACAACCAGCACAGAATAACCCGCCCGAGGCCCTCATAAGCCCTATCGAACACACTTCAATCTATATACCCGAAGCATGGTCAATATGAGTCAACGGGTAACTATAGCCAACCTACCGGCCCTCTGGGTCTACAATTGAGCCCGCTGGGCTCCTGTAGCTGTGTCTGAGCCCGGTGGGCTCCTGTAACTGCACCCTGGACACACACGGCTCGACGGAGGGTCAGTAATGCCGATACAACATAAAAATAGAAGCCCATTAATGGATGGACTGTAATATGTCCCTTGGGCTTGAATATAGCCCCTTGGGACAACATATAGCTCCTTGGAGTGATCCATATAGTCCCTTAGGCGATGAAACAACTAGTAACCCTGAGGTTGGTTGACGAAAGGCTATATAAGGTAGGGTCAGTCCTAGCCTAAATAGAAAACGCTAATCTCAAACTAATGATAGCAACTAATCACAACATACATGCTTCTGACTTTCTTACAAGGATATAGGTCGTATTACTATACAACAGGAATAACTTGCCGAAGAAATTAGCCTTAACATACCTCGAATGCCGATTCCTGTGTAACTGATGAGTTTCAACCTGTAACCGGTGGTTCCACTCAACTACAACCCTTACACCGAGAGAATAGGGATATTTTCAATACTAAATTCGGCAAACAATGATATCTTTCGATAATAATAGTAACTATAATTCTAGTCTATTTAACACGACCGAAAACCCATAATTTCTCGAGAGTTTAGAAGGGAGAAATGCTTACCTATTGCTTATGGTCATTTAGGACTCAATTTGGAATAATTCCGACAATCTTTGCTCAACAGGGTTTCAGTATACCGAGCGAATTTTCAAGAAATAACTCTGTAGAGATGCTTCCTGTAGGCCTAGAACTTGTTATCCAAAGTTAATTTGCATTTGGATGGAGTTTTACGCCATAATTTGATGAAAATCTGATGAAGGTTACGTTTTCTCTCTATTCTTGGTTGAGGATTTGTTTTTGAAATGATTTAAATCAACATGGAGGACCATATATAGGAGTAGGGCGGTGGCCGGGGGCACCTCACCCTGGCCATCGCGCCAAGGGCGTGCCGCACCGCGCAGGTAGGCTGGCGCATCGCCCAGGCCCTCGCGGCCTAGCCTCGCCCGACCCTGCTAATCCACTCGACGATGTTCTCACTCGTTCCGCACGCATCAATATTTCATAGCTCACCACTAGCCCACGTGTCACACCCCACCTTGGGGGGTATGACTGGCACCTGGTTCCCTACTAGGACCTGATCTGCTGAACTTGTTAAGCCTGGGCGCATCTGGCGCCTGGCTGGCTCTAACTCACATTTCTGGAAACAAAGGGCTATATAACGGCTGTAAATACAGCCCCCGGCCCATTGGCCTATAGCCTTCTGTACCTGTATTACAGCTGACCAGAAACATGTTAATTCAGGGGAACCTATGCGGGCCGACAAGGCCACCATGCTGTCTAGTTATCTGTAACTCAAACATAATATACTGAAAAGCTACGTGACCGGCAAGGTCACCACTACTGGCAAACTATGGCCCCACATGGCCATTACAAAAGAAAGAAAGGAGTAAAGGCAACTATACAACTGCACGGCCTCACACGACCGGCTCATCTGACCACAGGGAATACATACAGACTGCAAGCCTCTAAGAAGAATAATAGAAATGATCGGGACAGGGCCCCGACCTACCCGTACTGTACAACAAAAGGAACTGAACTACACCTCTAGAAATTCAGTCTCCGGATGACAGGAGCTGAATATTCGACCGCTGATGGGGATCACGTGGTATCGCCTGCGCGTCTATGGGTACCTGCAGGCAAGTAATGCAGCGCCCCACTGGGCGTCAGTACCGCTGGTACTGAGTATGTAAAGCAAACTGAATACAGCTGAATACAAGTAATATAACTAAAAATTCTGAATAGCAGGAGATAACTGAATCTGTAAGAACTGAAGGGATATCTGAAATCAATAACATAACTGTCAAAACTGGAATAAGAAGAATTAGATTAACTACCTGATGGTGTAGATCGTACCTGTTCTTAATCATGCTGGAGGGAGTAGGTGTCATTTCTGGAGACGTATCATTCTACTACTAATCTACTCATGTCTAATATAACATAACACAACATACACAACATAACATGGCATACACAACCTTACCCGGCCCCCATAAGCCGGGAGGTACAATCAACACAGAATCTATACCCCTACCCCGGTCATCCCATCTCCTATAGTGGCTGTAAGCATCCCGCCGGTCCCCTGGGAATGCACTTGGGCTCGCTAAGCCCCTGACTATAATTGCATCTGAGTTCGGAGGACTCCTGAATCTGCACCCGGGCGTATCCGCTCGACTGGGGTGTGTAAGGACCGATCAAGGCACAAGTATGGGGAAAAACTGGCATCCCATCTTCGTCCCCTGTGGGACGGCATGCCACTCCATGGAGCGACGTATCCTCATCCTCTGGCAGACGAGTCGATACAGCTATTAACCCTGGGCGGTCATGGATGCTAGGTAATCCAACCCCAAACAATACAACGGTCTCAACTGGTAATACTGTCTGGGTATCTCACCTGCTGAGGCTAATAGGGATAAAGTATCATATATATTACATGCTGGGCTACTGATAGTAATCTGTACGTATTTAATACGTGCTGAGGCAAGTAAAGATGTATAAATATGAATATAGTCTCCTGCCGGGCTGTACTGGGCAAATGCTATATAAGATAATGTTTCTGCTGAAAACTCTGCTGTTTGCTAAGTTTCTGTATACACTATATGCTGGACTAGTGATAGAAATATGTACACACTTGATACATGCTGAGGCTGGAAGTACTATATATATATGTACGAATATAGTCTTTCTACTGAACTATGCTGTATACTGATTTTCTATAGTAACCTGATTTACTATTCCTGACATGCTTTCCGAACTTTATTTTATCCTGCTATTCTATGTCTGAAGTGCTTTACGGATACTGTACTACTCCGCGGGGTTTCAGCTGAACACAACAATATCTTAACATGGCATATTACTTGTCACACACTGAATATACTGGGCAATCTCTAACGCTTGCGTTAGAATCTATATCATACTGCTAGGTTTCATACACATTACAACCCAACGTTTCTCACATCGTACCAACCTTCGTAATAACACAACATTTGACTTCTGAACATTCTACTGGTCCATAATTTGTTACACTACACTGATATTACTTAACTTGCCGAAGGAAACTAACTTTACATACCTTATCTTCTACTATTCGTCCGTCGGACGAGGCTCGGCTGGTACTTCAACTATTTTCTCCCAACTGCATTCATAAATACGTCAATCAATACTAAATACAACTTTATTGTAAAGAGCAACGTTACTTTCGATATAGTTTATAGCCTAAACTTAGGCTTATCGAAAGACGGTCGAAAACTCGCTATTTTTCAGCGGCCCAGAAGGGAGAAGTATTCACTTCTCAGCTAGGAACACATAGACATTAATTTAGAGCAATTCTACTTACTTTAGTTCGGTGGCTCGCCGATTCGTCGGCCGTATTTCGTGAAACTAATTCCGTAGAAATGCTCTCTGCTGCTAAATACTCGGGTATCTGGGATTAATTTGAGTTTGGGCAGCGTTTGGCAGCGTAATCGGACGAAAATATTTAATTTTCTTCGTCTTCCTCGGCTTCACTGCGCTATTCTGGAAATTTTTAAGAGTGAAATGATTTTAAACCGAAGTGGGGGCTTATATACTTGGGGCTGAACCTGGGCAACGTGTCACGGAGCCATCGCGGAGGCCTCACCTCCGTGACACGCTGCCATCGCGGAGGGGCTCTGCCTCGGCTCCTCCCGCGATGGTTTCGACGGGTTTCTCGTCCGATCTTTTCCCGGACCTTTCCCTAGCACGTATGGCCTTCAAATATACTTAACCAACGTGCGAATAGGTCATCTAAGTGCCGGGAATTCTACGGGGTATAACATCCTCCCCCCCTTAGGAACATTCGTCCTCGAATGTATACTGTCATCTAGAGGACTACTTACTTTATTTTCTGGAAAAGTTTTGGCAGAGTTTCCCCTGAAATATGGACTATCGCAAAAACCTGAAATGCAGAAAAGTCCAACACAGGCACTGCATACAATATTCTAAGATTTACTGGACAACTAAATATCACTCCTTCTTTATCATTTACAACATACAATCATAAGATACTGTATAAGTAATGATACAGACATACCTGTCGCCTGATTAGGCCTGAAATAGGTGAGGGTATCTGGTTTTCATATCTTCTTCCGCCTCCCACGTCATTTCCTCCCGATTTCTGTTACGCCATAATACCTTGACAGATGCAACGTCTTTAGTTCTCAACCTGCGAATCTGTCTGTCTAAGATAGCTACGGGAACCTCTTCATAGGCTAACTCCTCTGTGACCTGAACATCCTAAACTGGAACTACTGTAGAAGGGTCCCCTACGAACTTCCTTAACATAGAAATATGGAATACTGGGTGAACCGACGCTAACTCTGGAGGCAAGTTCAACTCGTATGCCACGCGGCCTATTCTTCGCCGAATCTGATACGGCCCAATGAATCTTGGGCTAAGCTTGCCCTTCTTGCCAAACCTCATTACCCCTTTCATCGGGGACACTTTCAGATATACCCAATCGTTTACCGAAAATTCTATATTTCTGCGCCACCTATCTGCGTATGACTTCTGGCGGCTCTGAGCGGTCAGTAAACGTTCTCAGATAAGCTTTATCTTTTACTCGGACTGCCGAACAATGTCTGGGCCAACTAATGCTGATTCTCCTATATCAAACCAGCCCACCGGCGATCTACATTTTCGCCCGTACAATGCCTCGAAAGGCGCCATCTGAATAGCTGAATGGTAGCTGTTATTATAAGCAAATTCAATTAACGAAAGATGTTCATCCCAGCTACCCCCAAAATCTAACACACACGCTCGTAGCATATCTTCGAGCGTCTGAATTGTACGTTCAGCCTGCCCGTCTGTCTGAGGATGAAATGCTGTACTCAAATTAATCTGCGTCCCCAAACCCTTCTGAAATGACTGCCAGAACCTAGCTGTAAACTGTGCTCCCCTGTCTGAAATGATAGATACTGGCACTCCATGCAACCTAACTATTTCTCTGATATATAATTCGGCATAATCCTCAGCTGAGAATGTAGCCCTTACTGGCAGGAAATGAGCTGATTTTGTCAGCCTGTCAACTATTACCCAAATGGAATCATTTCTGCGTCTAGTACGGGGTAATCCCGTTACAAAATCCATGTTTATCACTTCCCATTTCCACATAGGTATCATTATCTTTTGAGTCAAACCACCCGGTTTCTGGTGCTCTGCTTTCACCTGCTGACAATTAGCACATCTAGATACAAATTCAGCTATCTCAGTTTTCATACTTGGCCACCAATAGATGTCTCTGATGTCGTGGTACATTTTCGTCGCCCCTGGGTGAAGGGAATAGCGAGCGTAGTGTACCTCATGCATGATCTGCCCACGAAGTCATGCGACATTCGGGACACAAAGGCGACCCTTACAATGTAGCACATCATCCTTGGTTATCTGAAAATCTGGCTCCTTACCTTTCTGAACTCTATCTCTGAGCTGGACTAAATCGGGATCCTCATACTGCCGTTCTTTTACCTCTGTAACTAACGATGACACTGCAGAATTCTGAATTATTGCTTCATTATTTTCTGTTTCTATTACTCGAACGGCTAGATCAGTTAACTGATGAATTTCCTTGATTAACTTCCGTTTCTCAGGCCGTAAATACGCCAAACTCCCCATCGACTTACGGCTCAGGGCATCTGCTACAACATTAGCTTTTCCGGGGTGGTATAGAATATTCACATCATAGTCTTTCAACAACTCTAACCAGCAGCGTTGCCGCAGATTCAACTCCCTCTGGGTGAAAATGTACTATAAGCTCTTATGATCTGTATAAATGTCAACATGGATGCCGTACAGATAATGCCTCCACATCTTCAAGGCATGAATTACTGCGGCCAATTCCAGGTCATGGGTAGGGTAATTCTTTTCGTGTTTTCTCAGTTGTCTGGAGGCATATGCAATTACTCTACCATGCTGCATCAACACACAACCCAATCCGACACCTGACGCGTCGCAATAAACTAAATAACCTTCTGTGCCTTCCGGTAATGCTAATACTGGGGCGGAGGTTAACCTGTCTTTCAATTCCTGGAAACTCTGCTCGCATGCCTCCGTCCACTGAAACTTTGCTGCTTTCTGTGTCAATTTAGTTAAAGGTGCTGCAATGGTTGAGAATCCCTCAACGAATCTCCGATAATACCCTGCTAACCCCAGAAAGCTACGAACTTCAGTCGGGGTGGTAGGCCTAGGCCATGACTTAACTGCTTCTATCTTCTGCTTATCTACCTGTATACCGGTGTCTGAGACAATATGCCCTAAAAAGGCCACTGAGTTAAGCCAGAATTCACACTTCGAAAACTTAGCATACAACTAGCGGTCCCTGAGAATCTGGAGCACTGTCCGCAAATGAGTCCGGTGATCTGCTTCAGAGCGAGAATACACCAGAATGTCATCAATGAATACTATCACGAACAAGTCTAGGAAAGGTCTGAAAATACTGTTCATCAGGTCCATAAAAACTGCTGGGGCGTTCGTTAGCCCGAAGGACATAACCAGAAATTCAAAATGCCCATATCGGGTCCTGAATGCTGTCATAGGAATATCTCTTTCACGTACTCGGACCTGGTGGTATCCGGACCGCAAGTCAATCTTAGGAAAGTATCTGGCTCCCTGCAACTGATCAAATAAGTCATCAATTCTGGGGAGCGGATACTTGTTCTTTACTGTAACTTTGTTTAGCTGCCGATAATCTATGCACATTCGGAGCGAGCCATCTTTCTTTCTCACAAACAAGACTGGCGCACCCCATGGGGAAGTACTCGGCCTGATAAAACCTTTATCTAACAAGTCTTTCAACTGCTCCTTTAATTCTCTGAGTTCTGCAGGAGCCATACGATAAGGAGGTATTGATATTGGCTGAGTGCCTGGTAGCAAGTCAATAGCAAAGTCTATTTCCCTTTCTGGGGGAATACCAGGTAACTCATCAGGAAATACATCTGGGAATTCATTTACCACTGGGACAGACTAGAGTGTCGGAGATTCTGCTTGGACATCCTGAACTCTGACAAGATGGTAAATACACCCCTTAGATATCAACTTTCTCGCCTGAAGGTAGGAAATAAACCTACCTTTTGGCATCGCGGTGCTGCCCTTCCACTCCCGTACTGCCTCCCCCGGGAAGTGGAATCGGACCATTTTGGTCCAACATTCAACATTAGCAAAACATGGTACTAACCAATCCATACCCATTATGGCATCGAAGTCTATCATTTCTAACTTGACCAAATCTACTGTGGTCTGACGATCAGCAACCTCTACTGTACACCCGCGGTAAATTCGGCTAGCTGTGATAGAGTCACCAACGGGCGTAGATACTAGAAAGGGCTGCTGTAATGATTCTGGTACAATACTAAACTTCCGTGCCACAAATGGAGTAATATAGGACAAAGTAGACCCTGGATCAATTAGCACATAAGCAGGGTGTGAGCAGATAGTTAGCATACCTGTCACAACATCAGGCGATGCCTCTGAATCTTGCCTCCCTAGTAAGGCATATGTGCGGCTTGGACCCGCACCTGTACCGGAGGCCCCTGACCTGCCCCGACCCCTGCCTGCTGAAACTGGGGGCCTGCGCCCAGTTGGGGATGCTATAACTCGCGATCCTGCTGATGCCCTATCCTGTCTATCCCGGTCCTCTCGACCTCTAGCTGGGCAATCTCTCATCAAATGGCCTTCTTGGCCACAAATATAGCATGCGGTGGAACCATACCTGCATGCTCCAGAATGACGTCGACTGCATATAGGGCAAAGTGGTAGGGTATACCTACTCTGCTCTGCCCTCCTCTGTGATAGTGAATCTTCCATCTGCGAGCCTCTACTAGTCCCTGACTGCCCCCTGCGGCTGAATCTACCCCCCTGTGACTGTGACGGAGGCGGGGGCCTGGGCGGCCTGTCTGACAATCGGGGCCTGGGTCCTCCCCGGGCCCCTCTCGGTAATTCAACTGGCCTGTCCCGGCGACGCTGTTCCTGATTAACCCTTCTGACCTCTCATTGCCGCTGTCTGATGCCCTCAATATTCTGAGCAAATTCCTGAATGCGAGCAATATCCATGTCCTCTCGCAGTGTGGCTGTAGTGCAAATCTCAACATATTCTGGATTCAATCCCGTAATGAAGCGATGCACTCTGGATGCCATAGTATCAACAAAGGCCGGTGCATATCGGGCTAAGGAATCAAATTGCAAAGAATATTCCCGAACACTCATGGCCCCCTGTTCTAGATGTAGGAACTGGTCTGCCCGGGCCTGTCGAATCTCCCACGGCAAATAATGATCCAGAAAGGCTCCTGAAAAGCTGGACCAGGTGGGAGGGGAAACATCTCTCCCTCGGGACCTCTCCCAGCTTTCATACCATAACACCGCAATATCCCGTAACCGGAATGCGACCAACTCGACTGACTCGGTAGACGTGGCATGCATAACCCTAAATATTCTCTGCATCTGATCCAGAAAATCCTGGGGGTCCTCTGTTCGGTCCGTGCCTGTGAACTGTGGGGGATTCAGGGCTAAAAACTCTCGGACCCTCGAACTACCGGGCCCTCTTGATGATTCTGCAACTGTAGATGGCATTGGCTGATGCTGAGCAACCATCATCTGTGCTAACAGAACTACAGCACTCCTAACCTCCTGATCAGAAGGAGTCAATATAGGGGCTGCTGAAGGTAATGTCACCCCAAGTGGCTCCTGACGTAGTGGAGACTGATGAGGAGGCTAGGATGAAGCCTCTGTAGGGCCCTCTGATCGGGCTGTCTCCAAGTGAGGGGGAGGCATCCTGCTGGTGCCCTCCCCTGCTGCAATGTCGAAGCTCCGACCTGTGGTAGGATGTTGCTGGTCTGACATTATCTGTAACCAAAGAATATGGTAAGATTTTAGGGAATCAACCCTATACTGTACCGCTCTATAGCACGACTGAATCAGAATAAAAGACAACCATCCTATCATGCCTTGCAGCCTCCTACCCATAGTATGTGGTGCACAACACATCCATGGACAGGACTCTACTTAGCACGGCTTGCAGACTCCCTGGGATACGACCTGCTCTGATACCAAGTTTGTCACACCCCACCTTGGGGGGTATGACTGGCACCTGGTGCCCTACTAGGACCTGATCTGCTGAACTTGTTAAGCCTGGGCGCATCTGGCGCCTGGCTGGCTCTAACTCACATTTCTGGAAACAAAGGGCTATATAACGGCTGTAAATACAGCCCCCGGCCCATTGGCCAATAACCTTCTGTACTTGTATTACAGCTGACCAGAAACATGTTAATTCAGGGGAACCTATGCGGGCCGACAAGGCCACCATGCTGTCTAGTTATCTGTAACTCAAACATAATATACTAAAAAGCTACGTGACCGGCAAGGTCACCACTACTGGCAAACTATTGCCCCACACGGCCATTACAAAAGAAAGAAAGGAGTAAAGGCAACTATACAACTGCACGGCCTCACACGATCGGCTCATCTGACCACAGGGAATACATACAGACTGCAAGCCTCTAAGAAGAATAACAGAAATGATCGGGACAGGGCCCCGACCTACCTGTACTGTACAACAAAAGGAACTGAACTACACCTCTAGAAATTCAGTCTCCGGATGACAGGAGCTGAATATTCGACCGCTGATGGGGATCACGTGGTATCGCCTGCGCGTCTATGGGTACCTGCAGGCAAGTAATGCAGTGCCCCACTGGGCGTCAGTACCGCTGGTACTGAGTATGTAAAGCAAACTGAATACAGCTGAATACAAGTAATATAACTAAAAATTCTGAATAGCAGGAGATAACTGAATCTGTAAGAACTGAAGGGATATCTGAAATCAATAACATAACTGTCAAAACTGGAATAAGAAGAACTAGATTAACTACCTGATGGTGTAGATCGTACCTGTTCTTAATCATGCTGGAGGGAGTAGGTGTCATTTCTGAAGACGTATCATTCTACTACTAATCTACTCATGTCTAATATAACATAACACAACATACACAACATAACATGGCATACACAACCTTACCCGGCCCCCATAAGCCTGGAGGTACAATCAACACAGAATCTATACCCCTACCCCGGTCATCCCATCTCCTATAGTGGCTGTAAGCATCCCGCCGGTCCCCTGGGTATGCACTTGGGCTCGCTGAGCCTCTGACTATAACTGCATCTGAGTCCGGAGGACTCCTGAATCTGCACCCGGGCGTATTCGCTCGACTGGGGTGTGTAAGGGCCGATCAAGGCACAAGTATGGGGAAAAACTGGCATCCCATCTTCGTCCCCTGTGGGACGGCATGCCACTCCGTGGAGCGACGTATCCTCGTCCTCTGGCAGACGAGTCGATACAGCTATTAACCCTGGGCGGTCATGGATGCTAGGTAATCCAACCCCAAACAATACAACGGTCTCAACTGGTAATACTGTCTGGGTATCTCACCTGCTGAGGCTAATAGGGATAAAGTATCATATATATTACATGCTGGGCTACTGATAGTAATCTGTACGTATTTAATATGTGCTGAGGCAAGTAAAGATGTATAAATATGAATATAGTCTCCTGCCGGGCTGTACTGGGCAAATGCTATATAAGATAATGTTTCTGCTGAAAACTCTGCTGTTTGCTAAGTTTCTGTATACACTATATGTTGGACTAGTGATAGAAATATGTACACACTTGATACATGCTGAGGCTGGAAGTACTATATATATATGTACGAATATAGTCTTTCTGCTGAACTATGTTGTATACTGATTTTCTATAGTAACCTGATTTACTATTCCTGACATGCTTTTCGAACTTCATTTTATCCTGCTATTCTATTTCTGAAGTGCTTTACGGATACTGTACTACTCCGCGGGGTTTCAGCTGAACACAACAATATCTTAACATGGCATATTACTTGTCACACACTGAATATACTGGGCAATCTCTAACGCTTGCGTTAGAATCTATATCATACTGCTAGGTTTCATACACATTACAACCCAACGTTTCTCACATCGTACCAACCTTCGTAATAACGCAACATTTGACTTCTGAACATTCTACTGGTCCGTAATTTGTTACACTACACTGATATTACTTAACTTGCCGAAGGAAACTAACTTTACATACCTTATCTTCTACTATTCGTCCGTCGGACGAGGCTCGGCTGGTACTTCAACTATTTTCTCCCAACTGCATTCATAAATACGTCAATCAATACTAAATACAACTTTATTGTAAAGAGCAACGTTACTTTCGATATAGTTTATAGCCTAAACTTAGGCTTATCGAAAGACGGTCGAAAACTCGCTATTTTTCAGCGGCCCAGAAGGGAGAAGTATTCACTTCTCAGCTAGGAACACATAGACATTAATTTAGAGCAATTCTACTTACTTTAGTTCGGTGGCTCGCCGATTCGTCGGCCGTATTTCGCGAAACTAATTCCGTAGAAATGCTCTCTGCTGCTAAATACTCGGGTATCTGGGATTAATTTGAGTTTGGGCAGCATTTGGCAGCGTAATCGGACAAAAATATTTAATTTTCTTCGTCTTCCTCGGCTTCACTGCGCTATTCTGGAAATTTTTAAGAGTGAAATGATTTTAAACCGAAGTGGGGGCTTATATACTTGGGACTGAACCTGGGCAACCTGTCACGGAGCCATCGCGGAGGCCTCACCTCCGTGACACGCTGCCATCGCGGAGGGGCTCTGCCTCGGCTCCTCCCGCGATGGTTTCGACGGGTTTCTCGTCCGATCTTTTCCTGGACCTTTCCCTAGCACGTATGGCCTTCAAATATACTTAACCAACGTGCGAATAGGTCATCTAAGTGCCGGGAATTCTACGGGGTATAACACCACGCGCACGCACACTAGCCGCTATCATATTACAGGGTGTAACATCATCCCCCCTTTAGGAATATTCGTCCTTGAATGTAATCTTTAGGCTTAAAGGACTCAACTCTTTTAACTAATGCTAGAAAATTTTTGGCAGAGTTTCCTCTGTAATATGGACTATCTGAAAATCTGAAACGTAGAAACGCCCAACATAGGCATCTCACAGGATGCTATAAACAGCTACTCCACCACATAGATGTAACCAACTAAACAATACTAATAATATAAGTTGTAAAATAATAGCTGAATAACATCCTCACCTCAATTGCATAATCCGGGTCAATCCTGGAATAAATGAGGATATCTAGACCTGATGTCATCCTCAGTGATAACGTCCAAAATATATTCCTTAATGCAAAGAATATACACGACTGAAATATCAAAACAAGTAACATGGCGAGCTCTGGGGTCGAATCCCACGAGGACTAGGGAATGATAATTTCAAGTGTCGATTGAGAAATTGATATTAGTTTGCACCATGTAGATTTAATATATAAAAACAATAAAATTGTGGGAGTTGAAATTTTCAGAGAATTTGTATTGGTTAATTTAGTAAAGTAAAATAGCAAGATCAGCTAAGTTGTCAACGAGGGTGTGAAATACTAGAGGTGCGGTGTAGATGAAATACTAACTAGATCGGGACATGCCAGATCATTTTGTAAGTTCAATAAGTGTAAATAATCTCGGGAAGTGGGTAATCTCAGTTTCTCAGCCTATTGACTACCTCTTGCTAGAGTTTTATTAAGACTCTAACCACAACTTTGCTCAACTCGATTTGATTTGGATAGCAACTGCACTATTCCTAGCTATTAGTTGCCAATAAGGAGTGAGAAAGCAAATTCAGGTATTCCTAGCTTAATTTCACAATTTCTTATCCCTGCCCACTACTAGATTCTCTTTCAATACTTAATTATTCTTTATCAAGCAATAATCAAGCAAGAATAAATAGACCCATATCATAATCAATGGATCTTCATTAATAGATTGAAGAGAATCTAATAGATTTACACTTAATTGAGCAACCTGAAGATGACTCTAGCAATACCAACTCCAATTAAGTATTCATCGTCACACACCTCTAGTTAATGATTTTAGCTACTCATAGTTAAGAAATTCAAAAATACATTCATCAACAACATCATTGAATTTAATAACAAGAGTAGATAAATCAACTTCACAAAATAATCTTCAACAGTAGCTGAAACTTACTAGTACAAAAGGAGATAGAACAGAGTACTTTCTACAATTTTCACTCTAAATCTTCCTCTTTCAGCTAAGAGAATGTTCTTCAGCTAAAAAAGAGAAAAGATGATGTGATGTAAGCTTTCTTTATTTTTTCTTTGAATTCTCTATTTCTATCTTCCTCTCTTCATATATGACTACAAATTACTTTATCTCTATTTATACCCTAAAAAGTAGGGCACTTTTCATCTCCTTTTCAGTGTTGGATGATTATACCCTTATGAGTACCATTCTGGAACTGACGAAAGAACCGAAGGTTCGCCGATTACAATTCATGAACTGCCGGGTTTCTTTTCTACATCTTCACTAAATTCCAGTGAGCACTGGCGGTTCACCTGGCGTTTCGTCGATCTGCATCCGTGAACTGCCGGGTCTTCAAGCCACTTTTCAGAAGTTTTGAGTATCATTCGGAGACTCGCCACTGGCAAGTCACGAACTGCCGGTGGCATTACTCCTCTGAGGCAGTGAGATTCGGCCCTTGGCAGGTGTTTTGCTGGTTTACGTCTGTGAATGGCCGATTCACCCTCACTTTCTTCTTTTTTTCTCCATTTTTACTCTTTTCTTCATTTTTAACCATCTGCACACAAGGAAAGTAAAAAGGGCATAAAATCCAAATAATCAACTCAAGAACGAAATAAAAACTCAAGTTTTAGAGCCTAATGAGTTGGTAAATTACCAACTCATCAAACCCCCAAACTTGAATGATTGCTTGTCCTCAAGTAATGCAATACTCAACTATTGAGGAATATACCACCTCTCTTCCCAAATAGACCTTGCCGATCACCTGGCCTATGAAAACCCAAAATACTTATCACACTCACCCAAAGAGAGAAGAAAATACCTCAAAAGACCAAAATAAAGAAGATGTTTCAAGTAGGCAACCACTTTCTATCAAACAAAGCTTATGAAAGGAATCATTTATCAACATAAGGGCATTGCTCCACCAAGTAACACACATAGCATCTCAAGTTATAATCACTGAAAATTCAAAGTTTGCCTTAGAGTTTACACTCCTTGCCCCATATCCACCTTAACTCTGAATGATTTTACATCCCCAAAAAGGAATGATGCCATTCACCACAATAAGGATCCCTATTTCTTTTAGTCATGCAATCATTTGAATGCACACAAGGGATTAATTGGAAAAGACACTCACACTCACTCTCCCAAAAGATATCTTCATGCATACACTTGACCCATAGGCTTGCCCTTCATGTAATTCGCTACTAATGTAGAGTAGCTGCACCTAGAATCATTTAGGACTTGTGGGTTATGATGTAGGCTCAAGGTAAGGGTAAGATGAAGATTTGGCTATAGTGACTAGATACTCCCTAATGCTTTTTGTGACATACCTTACATCAATTCCACTCATTTAACCTTCTTTCCTTTCTTTCCTTGTTGATGACTTTTATTTCTTTAACACTTCCCCTTATAACCCCTCACTTTCACAACTAGCCTTATCACATCAAGAGGAAACACCGATTCCCACAATAAGGATAGCCTTGTTAATTTTGATTTATCCTTTGGTGCATTTTGACAAAAGGCGGCGTTCCCTCCACACTATAATTTTTATCTTCCCCTTTTTTTTAGCATAACCCCAAACTTAGGCTTTTGTCTCATTTTTCACAAGTGTTTTTATCACTCCCTCATTCTTAGGCCTTAAGCCTCATTTCATTACTTATCTTATCACTAGCATCTAGGGAGAATGGGGGCCAAAAAGAGGTATTAAGAATAGTCTTAAGGCTTGTAATGTGATTGCCAAAGAAAGGGTTTAAGGCTCAACATTGGCTAACAAGGATCGAAAACTCTCAGAGTTTTAATTACTACACTACTATTTACAATGGCGAAAAAGGAACAAGACTTTGGGGGTCATATCATTCAAGATTTTCAAGATATTAAGCTTCAAACCAAGGACCCCATTGGGTCACTAAGCACCAACCACAAAAAGAAACAAAACCAATTCATTCATTCATTCATTTAGAAAAATAGGACACGCCTGACAAGGGTAGTCATCGACCAACAATAGCCCGACAAAGGCTGGACCTACTCAAACTCACATAAAAAAAACATCGGAGTCTCAAAGGAAACAATCCTCCCCTCATCAATAGCGCTCATCCATCCCCTAATTTAGAGCATACATTGTCCTCAATGTAAATATGCAGAAGGGAAAGGGACAAGGAACTCCCTGAGTGTGTTACTCCTCTTCATCATCAGCCTCTGCCGCACCACCATCACCGCTGCTGGCATCACCTAGCCTAGTGAAATCATCTCTCAGCCCTTCAAACAAGTCATCAATTGGCTCTCGAGCTGAGGACGGAGCAGCCATTGCAACATCTAAGGTGCTCATATCAGGCACTTCGACCGAAGTCCAAGTCTTCCACTCATGCACCTCAGTTCGGAGGGAAGTGACTGCCCCTTCTACTGCATCCACCCTCTTGCATAAAGTGGCGACATTCTCGTATAGTGATTTGAGCTCTTTTTTGATTGTTTTGGCAATGAGTTCCAGGAGGCTCTTAGCCAAACGTTGAAGTTGTCTCTCATGCGAGTTTTTCATCTCCACAAGACGATGGAGACCACTTGACTAAGAAGATTGTGGAGGGGGAGAAACTCTTTGCTGATGCATGTCACCTAATGCTTGGCCCGACATGTCAAGCTAGGGCACATTGGATTCTGGGGCGATTGGTGATTGGGTTGACCCATCGGAGAGGGATTCTTCTTACACTCCAAAGGCTTGCTGGTGCTTCCTCTTTACTACTAGTGCCTCAACATCTCTCTTCCGCTCAATATAAATTACACCCAAAGCAATAGAAGGAGTTTCATCCAGGAATAGAGGTACTCCAGCTGCTGAGCAAAGCTGGAAATTAAGACAGCATAGGGCATTAAGGTACTGGACTGCCTGGCCTTCTTCTTCATCTATTGAGTGACTATTTCCCCGAAGTTGATGGGGACTCCCGTCATTATGCAAGCAATAAGAATGGCGGTTTCAAGACTGACCCTCTATTCATTTTTAGAAGGGATGATCTGAGCATAAACAAAATCGAGCCACAGCTTGGCCTCAAACTTCAAGTCATGGTGAGAGATTTCGCCACCCATAGAGGCCCACAAAGGATTGCCAATGACAATAATGAGGCCTACCCTCGCGAACTGGTACTTCATATCCACCACCCTTTCCATGTACTCTATAGAAAAGTCAATTTCATCCTCCCAGAACAAATCATTAATGGCCGCTGGGGTTATATCAACCTCTACTCCTCGTATCATCATGGATAGCAAGCAGGGGAAATCATTGACTTTGCCTCTATGTTGCATACTCTCTTGGCGGGCTTGATAAGAGGCGTGGAACTCGGTGACCAAGATCGGGTAATATGGCAGAAGTGGGTTGGAAATGCATGCCATTGCCTGTGGGTGAACTGCTCAATGATGTTGGGGAAATCACTTCTCAATCCTGTCAAGTCAAACCACTTCTCCACGGTTATTGAGCGGTCTTAGCAAATGACGTACTGTTCTTTCATGTTTGGTACACAGACCTTGGTGTTTTTCCTTGGTTGAGTGTCCCTGGCTTTGCCCTTGCCTTCGCTAGTTGAAGAAGTAGGGGCCCTTCCTTTGCTTGTGTTTCTTGTGGAAGACATGATTCGTTTTTCTGCAAGAGGTATGTTAGTGGCAAGAAATAGAAATAGAAATTAAAGGAAAAGAAAACTAGTCTAAAAAAGAACTGAGAAACAAAGGAAAATCAAACAATCACTTAAAGATCTAGTGGTATCGGCGGAAGACCGGTGATTCACAAAAGACATTTCGCGGAGCGCTGATTGGCCGCAGATGCCTAACAGAACACTGGGAAACTATGAAATTTTTGGTGGTTCAGGCGGCGTCTCACTGGTCTAGGTTCACGAACTACTGATGTAGCGCGGAATCCACTCAGTGAACAGGGCCAATTTCAAAGTAAACTGGCGCTCCATCGGTGATTCACCGAATCTGACCGGCGAATCGCCATCCCCTGTCATCCCTAAATTTTCAACTCATTATTCACAGGCACCCATTAACACACCTTCACCCTAAACATACTACTAGCAACTCTACTCTTTCACACACATATTCATAATGTTTATCCCTTAAGATTGGTGTCACCTGGTCTATCATCGGGCAAAACATTGTGCTTTATGCAAATGGGTTACTCAGACTTCACCCTATTCATAGTTTCACCACAACAACACATATCCATTCCATTTAACAATCATAACACATTCAAGAGTTCAACAAGGAAAATAGAATATTACTTCTAAAGAATCAGGTACCAATAATAAAATTAAAACAGGGGAAAGAAAATTGTTACCAATTGGGAAGAATGCTTGCACACTCTATTAACATCAAAAAGGAAAATAACTCAAACTTGCAATGGCACCTTTAGATGAGTGTAGTGTAGAGAGTATGAGTGAAGTGATTGTGTTAGTGAAATATGGAGGGGTTTTTATAGGTGAAGAGTGGGAATGTGATGGGTGGAGGGGGAAGGTGGAGAGTTTAATGTAGGTGTGCTTGTGGGAAGTTGAAAAGCGGAAAGGTGGGAAAGTGGAGAGGTTGAAAATGGAGGAATGTGGGGAATTGGGAAAGTTGGGTAATGGAAAGACAAAAATGGAAAGAAAAAGTGTTGGAAAAAATGGAGTTATGGGAATATTTGCAGAATAGGGTGGCTGCATAGGTATTTGGAATTTTGTGGACCAATCTTTTTACATTCCATTTTGTACTCACTACGCACCTCGACTGGCGATACACCGGCAGTTGGCCGATTCGGACCCGCGGTTCACCGCTGTGATTTATTTTACCATGTATTGTACCCAGTGATCTAGTTCCTGCCGGTAATACACTGGCAGTTCGCGAATTGCATCTGCATTGCTGGTCACCTGCCGAGTCTGTGGCCGAGCTTCAGGCTTTTTGCTCACTATCGGCGATACACCGACGGCCCACGAATCTAGTTCAACAGTTTTCCGATGGCTCGCCGATTCTTCAATTAAAATCTCAGCTTTCTGCTTTGTGCTCCTCTTCTTCGGCAGTTCAAGTTTCTGGACCGGCGGCTCGCCGGTTCCTCGATGTGTCTTCATGCATGATTTGTTCCTCCCTTTTCTCCTCATTTCTCAGCTCCTACACAAACAAAAACAACAAATACATCAAATAATTCACTAAACACTTGGGTTGCCTCCCAAGAAACGCCTTATTTAACGTCGTGGCATGACGTAGTCCTTTTTCAATTCCTCATTTCTGACGGGTCATCATTCGACTCCATCTCCTTCAGCTCCAATCCCTTATCCTCATCTTCATTTTGTAATACTCCAACCACCTTGCATTCGGGCGGAGTTTCAGCTGATGGACACATCTTGAAGTTAACTTCCTCACTATCAACCTGAAATTTTAACTCTCCAAGCTCCACATCTACCATGGCTCTCCCCGTAGCCAATAATGGTCTTTCCAAAATAATGGAAACTTCTACATCCATTTCACAATCGAAAATAACAAAATTAGCTGGTAGAATGAACTTGTCTACTCTTACCAGCACATCTTCTAGCACCCCCATTGGTCTTTTGATTGACCTGTCTGCCATTAGCGGCCGCATCGACGTCGGTTTTGTGCTTTCGAGGCCCAATTTCTTAAAAATGAGAAGAGGCATCAAATTTATGCTGGCGCCGAGATCACATAGGGCCTTCTTGAACACAAAAATCCCAATTGTGCATGGAATTGTAAAGGCTTCGGGATATTCCTTTTTTTGGAGCAAGGTTACTCATCATCACCGCACTACATTGGTGCATTTTCTCTTCATTGCCAACATCAACACCTTTTTCTTTTTCAGCAAATCTTTCATAAACTTGGCATATCCGGGCATTTGGAGAAAAGTGTCCACTAACGGTATGTTTATGGACAACTTGCTAAACATGTCAACAAATTTCTTAAACTAATCATCCTTCTTCTTCTTGGTTAGCCATTGTGGATAAGGAGGTAGGATTTTTGATTCAACCCTATCACCAATTGGGGCCTTCATTCCCGACTCATGATCATCAACATGAATGAGGATCTCATCATCCTTTCCCTCTTTTTCTTCCTCAACATTTTCTTCATTCTCCACAGTCATTGGCATTTTATCAACTTCATCTTCATCAACTACTTTCGGGCTCTCCACCTCACTAGGCTTTCCCGTGGCATCAACAATCACCTTGTCACTTCTAGTGACAATAACCATACATTGACCATCTTTCTTTGGATTGGGAATTGTGTCACCAGGTAGTGTTTCCTTCATCCTAGGGTTCATTTGAGCCGATAGGTGATTCATTTGGGCTTCCAAATGCTTGATGGAATCCGAGTGTGAACCCACTGTTTGAGCGAGGTTAGAAACATCCCCTCTTAATTCCTTCATCCCAATTTCCGTCGACTCAACCTTTTTCAAGACTCTTGATAACATTTCTTTGATTTTTGAGCTACCCGCATCACTTAACCGTGGCTGATTTTTAGGATTTCCATCCTTAGGAGGTGGAATATATGGATTTGAGCTTCGATGATACTGATCACCTTCTAGGTTTGGCTCTCTATTACTCCACCTCTCATTTCTTTCAGGCCATCCTTGAGGCTCGCAATTCCTCCAACCTTGGTTATCATCTCTTGGGCACTATGGGCCTTGGTTCGCTCCTTGGAAGCCAGGTCGAGGGCCTCCCATTTGGTTTCCCATATATTGGAATTCTTCTTCATATCTTGAGGGTGATGACTCTCCTTCATATTGTAAGGGACCTTGCATTCCCACGGCATTTACTACCTTTGGCCATGCTCCCATCAAATACTTGGTCATCAATTCTAGTTATGTCATTATTTTGGCAAGACTTTCATCCCACTCTTCATCCCGTTTTCGCAACTCCGCTGCCAATGCACTTGAACTAATCTCATGAGCAGACACGTTTGTTTCTCTTGTGCGCCAAGCCCTGTTGTTCTTTCTCATTCAATCTAGGAAAGCTTTGGCCAACCCGTATGTTTGGTCCATAATAGAACCACCAGCGAGATTGTTTGCCACTGACTTGTTAATTGAATCAAGGACCCTATAGAAACTTTGGAGAAGCACTCCATATGGAAATTCATGATTTAGGCAAAGAGCCACCTTCTTTTTAAACATTAACCACGCCTCAGGTAAAGGCACTCCCGGTTCTTGCGTGAAATTTGTAATATCATCCCTTAGCTGAAACATCTTTGATGGAGGGAAAAAATGGTCTAGGAAGGCTTTGGTTAGCTCTTTCCATGAAGTAATACATCCCGGAGGGAGTTCCTCTAGCCACATTATTGCTTCTCTCGTCAACGAAAAAGGAAAGAGTCTCAACCGGATGGACTCTTGGCTAATATTTGTTATATTAAAGGGCTGGCATATTTCCAAGAAATTCCTCAAATGATGATTCGCATCCTCACTTGGTTTTCCACCAAAAACACCTTCATTTGCAACAAATGAAGCATTGTGCTGGTGACATGAAACACTGCATTCCCTATCATTGGTGGTAGGCAAATAGCTCATGCAACTTCCGGCATCACCGGATTATCTTCCTCGACTTCCATGTTACCCTCCACTGAGCTATCCCCTGCTTGGGAGTGATGACTCATGTGGTTATGAGCTCTTAGAAACACAACAAACTCACATTAAGTAACTACAATGCAAAACTATCTCAACTTAACAATCAACACAAGATCATCAAGCGCTAGTCCCTGGAAATGGCGCCATTTTTGAGAACATCCAAAATATATTCCTTAATGCAAATAATGTACACAGCCGAAGTATCAAAACTAGTAACTCGACGAGTGCCGGGGTCGAATCCCATGACGACTAGGGAATGCTAATTTCAAGTGCCGATTGAGAAATTGATATTAGTTTGCAGCACATAGATTTAATATATAAAAACAAATAAAATTTGGGGAGTTGAAATTTTCAGAGAATTTGTATTGGTTGATTTATTAAAGTAAAATAGCAAGATTAGCTAAGTTGTCAATGAGGGTGTGAAATACTAGAGGTGCAGTGTAGATGAAATACTAACTAGATCGGGACATGCCAGGTCATCTTATAAGTTCAATAAGTGTAAATAATCTCGGGAAGTGGGTAATCTCAGCTTCACAGCCTATTAACTACCTCTTGCTAGAGTTTATTAACACTCTAACCACAGATTCGCTCAACCCAATTTGATTTGGATTAACGACTGCACTATTCCTCGCTATTAGTTGCCAATAAGGAGTGAGAAAGCATTTTCAACTATTCCTAGCTTAATTTCACAATCTCTTATCCCTGCCCACTACTAGATTCTCTTCCAATACTTAATTATTCTTTCTCAAGAAATAACCAAGCAAGAATAACTAGACCCATATCATAATCAATGGATCTTCATTAATAGATTGAAGAGAATCTAATAGATTTACATTTAATTGAACAACCTGAAGATGACTCTAGCAATACCCACTCCAATTAAGTAATATTCATCACACACCTCTAGTTAATAATTTTAGCTACTCATAGTTAAGAAATTCAAAAACACATTCATCAACAACATCATTGAATTTAATAGCAAGAGTAGATAAATCAACTTCACAAAATAATCTTCAATAGTAATTGAAACTTACTAGTACAAAAGGAGACAGAGTAGAGTACTTTCTACAATTTCACTCTAAATCTTCCTCTTTCAGCTAAGAGAATGTTCTTCAGCTAAAAAAGAGAAAAGATGATGTGATGTAAGCTTTCTTTTTTTTTTCTTCTTTCAATTCTCTATTTCTATCTTCCTCTCTGCATATATGAGTACAAAGTACTTTATCTCTATTTATACCCTGAAAAGTAGGGCACTTTTCATCTCCTTTTTAGTATTGGATGATTATACCCTTATGAGTACCGTTCTAGAACCGACAAAGCACCGACGATTCACCGATTACAATCCGTGAACCGTCGGGTTTCATTTTGGCATCTGCACTAAATTCCAGTGAGCACCAGCATTTTGCCGATCTGAATCCGTGAAGTGCTGGGTCTTCAAGCCACTTTCCAGAACTTTTGAGTATCATTCGATGACTAGACGGCAAATCCCGCCGGTGGCATTACTCTTCTGAGGCAGTGAGATTTGGCCCTTGGCAGGTGTTCGCCGATTTACGTTTGCAAATTGCCGATTCACCCTCACTTCCTTCTTTTTTCCTCCATTTTTGCTCTTTTCTTCACTTTTAACCATCTGCACACAAGGAAAGAAAAAGGGGAATAAAATCCAAATAATCAACTCAAGAACGAAGCAAAAACTCAAATTTTAGAGCCTAATGAGTTGGTAAATTACTAATTCATCACTCAGCTTCCCAAGTCATCTCTTCTTTATTTCTGTTCCTCCACAGAACTTTAACAGAGGCTACATCTTTAGTCCTAAACCTACAAACCTGCCGATCTAGTATAGAAACTGGAACCTTTTTATATGCTAACTCTTCAGTAACTTGGACATCCTCAACTGGAACAACTCGAGACGGGTCCCCTATGCACTTTTGCAACATTGACACGTGGAAGATTGGATGAACAGATTCTAGCTCTGAAGGCAATTCTAGCTCATATGCCACTCAGCCTATCCATCGGAGGATCCGATACGGGCCAATGAACCTAGGGCTAAGCTCCCTTCTTGCTAAATCTCATCATGCCCTTCATCAGCGAAACTTTGAGGAATACCCAATCATCAACATTGAATTCTAAGTCTCTATGCCACATATCAGAATAGGACTTCTGAAGACTCTGGGCTGTCAGCAAGCGCTCTCTGATGAGTTTTACTTTTTCCTCTGATTGGTGGATCATATCGGGTCCGATCAATCCTGACTCCCTTACTTCAAACCATCTGATGGGGGACCTACATTTCCGCCCATATAAGGCCTTGTAAGGTGGCATCTAGATTGCAGAATAATAACTGTTATTGTATGAAAATTTGATAAGGGGTAGATGCTCGTCCCAACTTCCTCCAAAATCTAGCACACATGCCCGTAACATATCCTCGAGTGTCTAAATGGTGCGCTCTGCCTGACCGTTTGTCTGAGGATGGAATATTGTACGCAGATTAACTTGTGTCCCCAAGCCTTTTTGAAATTACTATCAGAATCTAGCTATAAATTGTGCCCCTTTGTCAGAAATAATAGATGCCGGAACACCATGTAGTCGAACTATCTCCTTGATATACAACTCAGCATAGTCTTTAGCGGAGAAGGTAATTCTAACTGGCAAGAAATAGGCTGATTTTATTAGTCTATCGATAATGACCCAAATAGAATCAAATTTACGCCTGGTGCAAGGTAATCCGGTCACAAAGTCCATATTGATTGCTTCCCGTTTCCACATAGGCACCGCTATCTCTTGAGTCAATCCGCTAGGTTTCTAATGTTCAGCCTTTACCTGCTAGCAATTAGCGCACTGTGCTACAAATTTAGCTACACCTTTTTTCATTCCAAGCCACCAATATATCTCCTTTATGTCATGGTATATCTTTGTCGAGCCTAGATGAAGAGAGTAACGAGAATAATGTACCTCTGCCATGATCTGCTGGCGGAGCCCTGCTACATCTGGAACGCAGAGGCGACCTTTGAATCTCAAGACCCCGTCTTCCGTTAACTCAAAGGCCATTAATTCACCTTGCTGTACCTTATCTCTAAGTTGTACTAGGTTAGGGTCCTCATACTGCCATTTTTTTACCTCTACAACCAGGGATGATACTGCTGTATTTTGAATCACAACCCCATTATCCTTTAAATCTACTACCCAGACAGCTAAATTGACTAGCCGGTGTAGTTTTTCCTGTTGTTCTGGCCTTAGATGTGCTCAACTCCCCATATATCTATGGCTAAGGGCATCTGCTACAATATTAGCCTTCCTAGGTGATAAAAAATGTTCACGTTGTAGTCTTTTAGCAATTCTAACCAATGACACTACCGCAAATTCAACTCTTTCTGCGTGAAGATGTATTGGAGGCTCTTATGATCAGTAAAAATATCACATGCACACCACACAAGTAATGCCTCCATATTTTCAAGGCATGAACCACTGCAGCTAACTCCATATCATGGGTGGGATAGTTCTTTTCATGCTTCCTTAGCTCCCTTGAAGCATAAGCAATTACCTTGTCGTGTTGCATCAGAACGCACCCTAACCCAACACCTGAAGTGTCACAGTGTACAACATAACCCTATGAACCATCTGGCAAGGCTAACACTGGTGCTGATGTCAATCTATTTTTCAACTCCTAGAAACTCTGCTCACAGGCCTCGGTCCGATGGAACTTGGCTGCTTTCTAAGTCAATTTGGTCAAAGGCACTGATAGGGTAGAAAATCCTTCCACAAACCTTCTATAATACCTCGCTAACCCTAGGAAACTGCAGACCTTAGTTGGAGTTATAGGTCTAGGCCACGCCTTTACTACCTCAATTTTCTGTGAATCAACCTAAATACCAGCCTCTGATACAATATGGCTCAGGAAAGCTATGAAATTCAGCCAGACTCACATTTAGAAAATTTCACATATAACTGGCGGTCTCTGAGAATCTGGAGTACCATTCACAAATATCCTCTGTGTTCTGCTTCTGAATGGGAATACACCAGAATGTCATCGATGAACACTATCACAAACAAATCTAAATATGGCTTGAAGATGCTGTTCATCAGATCCATGAATACTGCTGGGGCATTTGTCAACCCGAAGGACATGACTAAAAATTCGAAATGACCTTACCTAGTCCTGAAAGCTGTCTTCGGGATATCTTTCTCCTGAACTCGCACGTGATGGTACTCGAACCTTAAGTTAATTTTGGAGAAATATTTTTCCCCTTGAAACTGATCAAACAAATGATCTATCCTTGGGAAGGGGTATTTATTCTTAATAGTAACCTTATTCAACTGCTGATAATTTGTACACATGCGTAGGGAGCCATCTTTCTTTCTTACAAGCAGAACTGGCGCACCCCATGGTGAAGTACTCGACCTAATAAAACTCTTATCTAACAAGTCTTTCAACTGTTCTTTCAATTCTTTTGGTTTAGTAGGAGCTATTCGATACGGATGGATGGATATAGGCTGAGTACCTGTTAGCAAGTTGATAGAAAAATCGATTTCTCATCTAGGGGGATACCAGGGAGTTCGTCTGGAAACACATCTAGAAACTCATTAACCACTAGGATGGAATGAAGAGTCGGGGATTCTTCTTGCACATCCCGAACCCTGACAATATGGTAAATACAACCCTTTGCTATCAACTTTTTCTCCCGAAGATAGGATATGAACCTACCTTTAGGCGTAGCTGAATTACCTTTCTACTCTCACACTACCTCCCTTGGAAAGTGAAATCGGACAGTCTTGGTCCAATTCCACATTGGCATAACATGGAGCTAGCTAATCCATACCCATAATTGCATCAAAATCAATCATTTCTAGCTCCACTAAATCTGCTAAAGTCTAGCGACCGACAACCTCTACTGTGCAACCCCAGTAAATTCTTTTAGCAATAATAGAATTATCGATGGGTGTAGACACTAAGAAGGGTCGCTGAAGAAATTCTGGCATTATTACCAAACTTTTGGGCCACTAGTGGAGTAACATGGACAAAGTGGAACCTGGGTCTATCAAAGCATAATCTGAGTGAGAGAAAATGTCCAGCATACCTGTCACAACATCCGACGACGACTCTGACTCCTGTCGCCCTGGTAAAGCATAAGTTTGATCCTGACCACTGCCCGAACTAGATGCCCCTGATCTACCTCGGCCTCTACCGGCTGGAGCTGAGGGGTTGCGCCCTTCTGAAGGTGCTGGGGCATGTGACCCTGCTGAAGATCTGTCCTGTCGGTCCCAATCACCCTGACCTCTAGCTGGAAAATCCCTCATCATATGACCCTCTTGTCCACAGGGTAACAAGAAGTAGAACAATACCTGCACATCCCAAAATGATGTCTGCTGCAAATAGTACAATGTGGCATAGTGGACCTGCTCTGATCTGATCTCCTCTGCTGCTGAGAGCCTGATACCCGTGAGCTCTCACTGGGTCCTGACTGCCCAAGGTGGTCTGGTCTACCACCCTGCTACTACGGAGGCGGGGGTCTGGGTGGCCTGACTGATATTTGTGACCTAGGTCCGCCCTGGAATTCTTCCTGCATGTCACTGGGCCTGGCCCTCTGTTGCTGCTCGTGATTTGTCCCTTCTACCTCCCACTGTCACTGCCTGATCCCTTTAATATTCTTAGCGAAGGCCTGAATGAGGGAAATGTTCATGTCCTCCCATAAAGTAGTTGTAACACAAGTTTCACATACTTTTGAGCAGCCCCATAATAAATCGATGTACTCTGGCTGGCATGGTATCCATAAAGGCTGGCGCATATCTAGACAAGGAGTTAAACCTCATTGCATATTCCCAAACACTCATCGAGCCCTGTTCTAGGTGCAAAAATTGATCCACCGGGCCTGTTGGATTTCTCGTGGTAAGTAATGATCTATGAAGGCCTCTGAAAATCTAGACCAAGTCAGAAGAGGAATGTCTTTGCCTCGGGGCCTTTCCCAACTCTCGTACCACAATACTGCTATGTACCATAATCGAAATACTGCTAACTCAATTGACTCTGCGGGCGTGGAATGTATCACCCTAAAGATCTCCTGTAACTAGTCAAAAAAGTCCTGAGGGTCCTCTGCACGGTCTGTCCCCGTGAATTGTGGGGGATTCAAGGTAAGGAACTCTCAAACCTTCGAACTTCCAGGTCCTCCCGTAGATTCAGCAACAATTGGTACCACGGGGTGACGCTGAGCGGCCATCATCTGAGCCAACATGTATACAACGCTCCTAACCTCCTGATCTGATGGTATAGGTATAGGGACCACTGGGGGTGGTGCTGATATGCCTGTTGCCCTTGGGGGCTCCTGGCATGGCGGTGACTATTGGGGAGACCGGGATGAAATCTCCGTAATGCCCTCAGATCTGGCCGGCTATGATCAAGGCACCCTGCTAGTGCCTTCTCCTGCCGCAACATCTAGCTCCCGACCAACCATGGTTTTTCATACGTCAAACATTTCCTATGAAAATAAGCAGAATGATGTAAGCCTAGGGATTTACCCTATACAACATAGCTCTACAACACGACTGAAGAAGAAAGGAGGGTAACCATACTATTATGTCCCGTAGCCTCCTGCCTATGGAATGTGGTGCACAACACATCCATAGATAAGACTCTACTAGACACGGCCTGCAGACTCCCTAGGATATGACCAGCTCTGATACCAAGTTTTTCACGCCCACCTTGAAAGGCATGATTGGCACCTTATGCCATACTTAGATCTGAGTTGACCTAGCTGGGCTTATGCACTCCTGGTGCTTACCCATTATTCGAATCAGGAAAACAACAAGCTATATCTTGGCTGTAAACACAGCTTCAGACCGACAAGGCCGCATAGCCACCTATAAAAAGAACAACTAACCAACCACAAGGCAATAAGGGGATCCTATGCAGGCCGACAAGACCACCATTCTTTCTAGTTATAACAGAAAGAAAACGGGCAGTCATAAACATGCTATAGCCGATAAGGTTGCGAACTAACCAGTTAAACTAGGCCCCACACGGCCAGTACGCAAAATAAAACATACATAGACCCCATATGGCCAACAATAACCAACAATAGAGGAATTGTAGTCTGCAAGCCTCTAGGAGTGAAATAATGGTCGGGACAGGGCCCCGACCTACCCAAAAGCTGTACAACAAAAGAACAAACCTTCTCTAACTATCAACTCTGGAGAAAAGAAGCTGACGGGATGGTGGACTCTAGCTAGTAACTAGGAAGGTACTGAACCACGTCTACCCGCACCTACAGGCAAGTAATGCAGCGCCCCAAAGATGGGCGTCAGTACAATGTGTATCGAATATGTAAGGCAGTAATAAAAATGACTGAATAATATTGATAATAGAACTGAAAAGGATCAATAGAAAAGATAAGAGGTGTTACCTAAATAGCCTCACAACCTGCTGTATAACTAACTATAAGTAATGCAAATAAGAACCTTACCTGACCCCCATAAGCTTGAAAGGTACAACCAGTACAGAATAAACCGTCTGGGGCCCCCATAAGCCTTGGGGAGCACACTCCAATCTATATACCCCTAGCATGGTCAATATGAGTCAACGGGTAACTATAGCCAACCTACCGGGCCTCTAGGTCTGCAATTGAGCCCGCTGGGCTCCTGTAGCTGTGTCTGAGCCTGGTGGGCTCCTGTAGCTATACCCTGGGCACACAAGGCTCGACGGAGGGTCAGTGATGCTGATACGACATTAAAATAGAATCCCATTTATGGATGGATGTAATATGGCCCTTGGGCCTAAATATAGTCCATTGGGACAACATATAGCTCCTTGGAGCGATCCATATAGCCCCATAGGTGATGACACAGCTAGTAACCCTGAGGTTGGTCGATAAAAGGCTATATAGGGTAAGGTCAGTTCCAGCCTAAATAGAAAACTTTAATCTCAAACTAACGATAGAAGCTAACCACAACATACATGCTTTTTATTTTCTTACAAGGATATAGGTCATATTACTATATGACAGGAATAACTTGCCAAAGGAATTAGCCTTAACATATCTCAAATGTTGATTCTCGTTTAACTGATGAGTTTCAACCTGTAACCTGCGGTTCCACTCAAATGCAACCCTTACACTGAGAGAATAGGGCTATTTTCAATATTTAATTTGGAAAACAATGATATCTTCCGATAATAATAATAACTATAATTCAACTCTATTTAACTCGATCGAAAACCCATAATTTCTCGAGAGTTTAGAAGGGAGAAATGCTTACCTATTTCCTGCGGCTATTTAGGACTTAATTTGGAATAATTCCGACAACCTTTGCTCAACGGGGTTCTGGTATACTGAGAAAATATTCAAGAAATAACTCCGCAGAGATGCTTCCCATAGGCCTAGAACTTGTTGTCCAAAGTTAATTTGCGTTTGGACAGAGTTTGACGGCGTAATTTGATGAAAATCTGATGAAAGTTACGTTCTCTCTATTCTTGGTTGAGGATTTGTTTTTGATATGATTTAAATCAACATAGAGGGCCTTATATAGAAGTAGGGTGGTGGTAGGGGGGTGCCTCACACTGGCCATCGTGCCAAAGGCGTGCCGCGCCGCGCTGCCCAGTGTATTGGGTAGCTGCTTCGCCGCACTGCCCATTGCACAGGCAGGCTGGTATGCTGCACTGCCCATTGCGCAGGTAGGGCTGGCGCGTCGCGCGGGCCCTTGCGACCTAGCCTCGCTCGACCCTTCTAATCCACTCGACGATGTTCTCGCTCATCCTGCATGCGTCAAGTTTCATTGCTCACCACAAGCCCACGCGCATACACATTAGCTGCTAACATCTTATAGGGTGTAACAATTAAATTGACAAGTCCCTGCGGGTATGATATCTGGACTTAACAATCCTATATTACTTGAAGACTATGTGCGCTTACGTACGCTTGGGCAACATTAGCTAGCACCCACTTCATTCCAAGCTAAGTCTCTATTCGGTGAGTCCTTATCTTTTGAGGACACTTGATTGTTTGCTATGTTTTGTTATGTCTTTTTGTTTCAAACTTAGCGAGCTAGTTGGGGGTGTTGTTCCATTAGCTCATTTGATGACTAAAGACTTTTCAAGCAGTTATGTATTAGATGGTTTCGCATTGTGACATGCTGTCTTTGTTCATACTTCACGAAATTTAGTTTCCCTCATATCTTATGTTATGATTTATTTCTGGTTTAAGTGTCATGCCTCGCCTTGGGGGGCATGACTGACACCTAGTGGCCTACTAAGACCTTGACTGCTGGACTACTGAGCCTAAGCACTTCTGGTGCCAGGCTGGCCATAACCCTGGATTCATGAAACCAACGGGCTACATAACGACTGTAAATACAGCCTCCGGCCGACTAGGCCTATAGCCTCCTATAAGAAAACAACAGCTGACCAGAACCACAGGAGTATAAAGGAACCTATGCGGGCCGACAAGGCCACCATGCTGACTAGTTTCACTGAAAAGCTGAACATAATGCTAAACTGCTCTGTGACCGACAAGGTCACCAACTATCAACTATACAAGGCCCCACACGACCATCATAAACAAACTAAAACATACACACGGCCTCACACGACCAGTACGACTAACCACACGGAATATACAATCTGCAAGCCTCTAAGAATGATAATAAGATGGTCGGGACAGGGCCCCGGCCTGCTCGTACTGTACAACAAAAAGAGAAATAAACCTCTAGCTATCAAGCTCCGGATGACAGGAGCTGATGACTCTGTGTGCTGGCTGGAATTACAAGGGATCGGCTCCTCGTCTATGAGTACCTGCAGGCAAGTAATGCAACACCCCCAAACGGGCGTCAGTACCACAGGTACCAAGTATGCAAAGCAATAACTAGGTCACAACTGAAGATAAACAGTAATACTAATAGTTACTGAAGTGTAGGAGATGTCTAAGACTGCCTGGGATAGCAGAATCTAAAATGAGCTTAACTGTACTGGAGAGAAGGTGAGAATCATACCTGTCAGTGCGGCGTCTTGGTATCTATCAATTTAATAAATAACACATATAGCATACAAGAACCTATACCAGCCCCCATAAGCCGGAAGGTACCAATCAACATGCAATCTATATACCCCTACCCGGGTCGCCATCCACCTAGTAACTATTCAAACCACTCACCTAGTAACTACGAGCATCCTGCTGGCCCTCTGGGTATGCAACTTGGGCTCTCTAGGCCCCTGACTATAGTTGTATCTGAGTCCGGAGGACTCCTGTAAATTGTGATCTGAGATCTGTATCTGTAATTGGTAATCTGTAATCTGTACCCCGGGCGCAAGCGCTCGAGGGGGGTATGCTATAATGCTGATCAGCCTGCTATGGGGAATACTGCCTCCCATCTTCTTCCTCTGGCGGATGGCATGCCACTCCTTGGAGTGACGTATCCTCACCCTCTGGCGAGCGAGTTGACACAGCTATTAACCCTGTGGCGGCAAGGGAGCTCTAAGGGTGCCCAACATAGAACAATCAGGTCTCTACAAACAACAATAATCACATATAACGTATATACTAAATCTGATAATACTGTCCATGTTCTGATATTCTATTTTGAATCCCTTGCTGAATTATACTGAATCTGATACTGAGTTATACTGAATCTGGAATAATATCTCGCTGTCTGATACTAATTTACTGACTTTTATTCTGAATATGACATAATAATTGTTCAAGCATGCTTACTGAATTCACACTGGGCATAATACTCGGCTTTGAAACGTTATTCTGGAATTTATTCTATTTTACTATACTAGAATTACTATCTTGCCAAAGAAACTGGGTTTACATACCTCAGTTGACGACTTCTTGACTAACTGGCGTAACTTGGCCAATATCCAGCTATTTCTTCCAACTGCATTCGTATTCATAGAAAATAAAACTAAATTCATCAATATTCTAGAAGAAAACACTACTTTGAATATATATACTGCCCAAACTTTGACTTATCGAAAAATAGCCGAAAACTCACTATTTCTCGGAAGTCCAGAAGGGAGAAATACTCACTTTAGGGCTAGAAGTATATTGACACTAATTTGGAGCGATTCCACTTATCTTAGCTCGGTAGGACGACAATTCGCCGGCCGAATTTCACAAAACTAACTCCGTAGGAAGACTCCCTGCAGCTTTATACTTCGCTACCTGAAGTTAATTTGAGTTTGGACTGCGTTTGACGGCGTAATCGGATGAATATTTGTATGGAATCCTTGTCTTCCTCTGTTTTTGGTCACTTACTGGAAATTAAAAGATGGGAAATGATTTAAAACAAAGTGGGAAGGCTTTATATACTTGGGGCCTTTAAGTCGCATTTGTCGAATGCGATTTATATGTCGCATTTGTCGAATGCGATTTATAAGTCGCATTTGTCTTGCGACACTCCGACTTGGCGCTTGTCCGGTGTCTCCCTGGGCCCTTTTTCTAGCACGTATGGCATTCTAAAACTCTTAACCAAAATGTGAATAGGCCATCTAAATGTCAAGAATTTACGGGGTGTAACCTTAAGCATGCTCTCTTTCATGCTATGTATTTACCAAGGGTTATCTTGAAGCCATTTGTGCTTCTGGATCTCGTATCTCTGTCTGGGATCCACACTCGGATCATGACATAATACACCATTGAATAATTGAAGAAACTCTTTCTTCTTTCATTCAATTTCCTTCGCCAAGGTCTTTATTAGTCATTTATAATTCATGACAACATAGAGCTTAAACTCATTTCTAAGAATTGACAGATTCCATATTGATTAATTATTAATTCTACAAGTATTTAATCATACGTAATATCCTTTCAACCATTTCCATAGGGCCATGGGTGTCCAGTATCAAAGTTAACAAATGACTTGTGAATTACTATGATTGTCTCAGGTCAAAGGAAACACCTATATCATATTTCTCAAGATAATATCCTAATGACAGTTTATGTTAATTCTAACCATTTGGAATTATCTAACGAGTTTGTTAAATGATCATATCTCCTATATGCATAATTTATGTATGTGATTTAGTTAATGAGATCAACTAATCTTTATCTTATAAAGACCACCACATGCATATTAATCTAATTGGATCACTAAATATGTCAAATCATCATGCGTGAGATTGAATCTAGAGCATATTAACTATATCCTTAACAATCTCCCACTTGCACTTGACCCAATCGTTGATGTACTTTATTCTCAAATTTCACTTGTGCTTGGTCAAACTCCTTTGCACCAATAGCTTTAGTGAATGAGTCTGCTAGAAAAACTTAAGCAGCTTTTTAGATCTATCTCTATAGATTTTTATTCCCAATAAATAAGCTACTTCTCCCAAATTTTTCATGAAAGAAAATGTTTAGATATTCAAGTTTTGGTAATGCATGTATATCAATATATAAGATCCATATATTATCAATATATAGTACTAACAAAATAATTGTGCTCCCACTAACCTTTTGTATACACAAAGTTCATCTTCGCATCTAGCACAATTGAAATTTTCAATTGTCTTGTTAAAATGAACATTTCAACTTTAATAAAATTATTTTATTTCACAAGTGAACCTTTGTATATAGAAAATTTCATAAATGAATCTTTTTATTGTCTCTTCATAAGTTTTAGGATTATCATCATTATGATCAATCCATTTGAGACATCATGTTGCACCATTAGATCTAAACTATTTGGTGCATCAGATTGTCCACGACTTTCTAAGAGGTTCATATACAACTTTTTCACCTTTATACTAGATTTGGTTGTTGTTTAATTTGATCTAGAACTAGTTCAATAACTTGTTTATGAACTTCATTAAGTTCTTGAACTTCAACCATTGAAGATGACAACCTCCTTGCGTATATTTTCACAAATAAACTGTCCAATAAAGGTTCCTTAACTTGCAACCCATGTTCTTGATCTTGCATTAGTTCATTAGTTTCTTGAACTTTATTAATTTCTATTTCTACACCATTATTTTCTTTCAAAAGAAACTTCTTTTCCAAAAAAGTTGCTTCTCTTGCCACAAACATTTTATGGTTAGAGGGGTGATAGAAATCTTATCCCATAGTTTTCTTAGGATATCCAATGGATCTGCACAAGTCAAATCTTGAGTCAAGTTTACTAGATTTTAATCTTTTAACATAAGCTGACAACTCCAAACTTTAACCTATTTAAAGTTCGACTTATGTTTGTAACACCCCAAAAGTTTCTACGATCAAACCTGAGAGTTTAAACAGAGAAAACAAGAAAATGTTGCACTAGGTCACAAGATGACTCGTCCAGTGACCCGTGAAGTCACTCCATGAGGTTTGGAGTGACTCGTGGAGTGGGTGGCAGGCCAGTAGTGAGCCATGTAGGGGGGTGACCACGGATGGAGCCACGAGTCGTGGAGTCACGTCATGACTCATGAAGTGAGTCGTGGTCAGAGTGATGAGTTGAAAGTGGAAATTTCTAATCGAAAGTGGATCAGTTTAGTATAGTCTCAATCTTAGTTCAACTCCATTATTCAGATTTCAGTATATATGTATGATCTGCAGTCAGTACCTGCGTTACGCTGTTACAGTTATATTCAGTGTTTATCAATTCGGTTGTGTATTTTCTATTGTTTTGCTTACATACTCAGTACATTCAAAGTAATAATGCTTATTTTCCATGCTGTATTGTATTATGATTCAGGTACAAGTTCTTAGTCACAACATTGTTAGTAATTTTAGTCCGATGATTTTAGTAGTAGCCCTTTTTGGTGAGTCCTTATCTTTCGAGGATAAGAGCCTAGTTTCAGTTTACTCAGCTTTCTTGCTTATAAATTTTAGAGTTAGTTGGGGACTTGTCCCAGCAACTCATCAGTTCTTAGATAGTTTCCAGACATAGCATTGTTCAGTATGTTTTGCCCTAGTTGCACAATTTCAATAGTTTATCAGACATGTTTTATTTTCAGAAAATCTTATCTAGTTATGTTTTTTGTCAGCTTTCGCTTCTAATTAATTCAGTATACACAGTGTGATGTTAAGTCATGATTTAGCCAGGGTCACTTGTGGCACCAAGTACCGCGTCGCGTCCAGGGTGTAGACTCAGGTCCTGATAATGTTCCTTCCATATCTCATATGGTGTTGTAGAGACTGACTTAGTGGAAACTTTATTTAGTAAGTAAGTTGCTGCTTCTAAAGCACATTCCCATAAGTTTATTGGAGGGTTAGTGAACCCCATTAAGAATCTCACCATATCTAATATAGTTGGATTGCTTCTCAGATACACCATAGAGTTGTGGTGTTGTTGGAGGTGTTCATCGTGAGAGAATCTCATTCTCTTTGAGATATTTAGTAAAGTCATCACTAAAATATTCTTCATCTCTATTAAATTTTAGTATCTTGATACTTTTACAAATATGTTTTTCCAACTCATTATGAAATATTTTAAACATTTCAAGAGATTAAGGTTTGTGTTTCATACGACACACAATATATCATCAATGAAGTTGATAAAGTAAGAATATCTACCTTTAGCTTAAATTCTCCTGGGCCTATAAACATTTATATTATTTAGTCCCAATAATTTAAATGCTCTATCTCCATTTTCAGTAAATGAAGAATATGTCATTTTTATTTTGAGACAAGATTCACAAGCTTGGTATGATTCATAATTATATTTGTCAAGGTAACTCTCCTTGTATAATGATGTTGCCCAAGCACACAAAAATGCACATGGTCGTCAAGTAATATAGGACAGTGAAGTCCCAATTATCGATCCCTCAGAGACTTTTCAGATTAATTATTTAAGGTTAATACTTTATTTCACTATTCTAATAAATATAGATAAAAATGGGGAATGTTTTGGAGATTAAACTACTAAACCTAAAAAAATAAATTAACTAATGGTTTGAACGCTTTTCACAAAGGTTTGAATTCAAATGATGATAGAATCTAGGGCATTGGCACTTTCGCTTCAGCTTGAGTTTTTAAGATTGGAATATGCTAGATTAATTCTTCCTAAGATTGCTGGTTGCAAGTTACTATCCCATTTCTTGTCATTCTCCCATCCAAGAACTATCCCATGAACGCTAACGCCTATATCCCTATGGTCGCAGGAGAAGCATGAGACGACGGTTGTGGCTACTTGTATTCAACTGATAGGGTTGAAGGGTATATTCCTATTCTTGATAATGAAATCTATCCTTGAACCCATGGATCAAGGGTCTTTGAAACTTGTTTTACACTTACTTTTAACCCTCTTGGTTCCCTCTCCTAAGTTCAACCAAAAGCCAACAGATATATTCGTGAGGTGATCAATCTAACGAATAAGCAATTAACATAAGTAAGTATAAACAACCTTCCAGAAAAATCATGAACTAACATAAACAAACTTTCAAACTTCAACCATCTCTTATGCACAAAACTATAGAACAAGAGTTTATCCACTCATTTTCAAGTGGAGAACAAATGAATTCATTATTCGAATCAAAAACAAAAGTTAAAGAAGAAATGTAAAAAATGAACTTGTCTCTTCCTCTAAGAACTGCGTATAAATTGATTAATATGATGAATGAGTGCTAACAGAATTCCCTAAATATTATATTTATAAGCATGGGATCTAATGACTCTTTCGCCCTTGAGAAATGTAGCTTTTAAACTTGAAAATTCATCCTGAAATAGGTCTGGCGCGTCGCACCATCTATTACACCATAATTTTGACTTTAAATACTTCTAAAGTTTTTCCTCTAGCGTTCCACTATATCCATCTCACCAAGATGTTAGTCAAATTTTTTGAAGTCTTGAGTCTGGTGAGCCACTCCATCTATTGCACCAAAGTGTTGGAAAAATTTCCTAAGTCCGGAATGTTTCTAGTGCATCACTCCACTTATCTCGCCAAGGTTTTGAGAAAAAATTCCTCTAAAGTTGAGGTCCTGGCATTCCACGCCACCCATTGCACCTACTTGAGCACAATTTTCTCTGAAGTTGAGGGTCTGACACGCCAGACCAACTTTTGCAAACTCTTCTTCCTTCACACCTTGGATCATTTTTGAGTTTTTTTTCCTTGGTTTCTTGCTCAAAACATCTGAAAACACTTGTTATCTCATAAGACACACATAAACATGACTTCATGAATTTCATAAGGATAATGTACTCAAAACAAGGCAAAACATGGGTAAAAGCATGGCAAATGGGCATAAGAATATGCCTAACATCACCATCCCACACAAGCCATTGTTCGTCCTCGAATGATCCTTATGTGCATGAACATCATCTCTCATTACTTGTTACCCTATGAATCCTCACTCAAGAAGCTAACACACAACACATGCATCAGTGGTTCATCAATTCATAATAACTCATATCAAGCACACAAAAGTTTTCACACTCAAAACTACATAGCCTCTATAATTGACTCATCTTTTCAAAATAGGGACAACATGATTAAGTATGAAAAATGCAACACATAGTACACCGACTTGACAATCTTATGCTCTCACTTATTTAGTGATGTTCCTTCTCTCGTACTATAAACCTAAGCTAGGAACACAATAAGCAAGACACACTCACTCTTAGAAACAATGTATCATACACATGCAACACTATATGCTTGCCCCTCTAATGTGCATTTAGACTATTTAGTTGCTTCAACAAAAGTAAGATCATAAGGACTTTTCCTGGTTGTAATGTCGGCTAAGGGACGGGTAGGAATGATTTTCTTTAGTAGTGACTACCAGTATTAAGCACTTTAAGACATTTTTTCTTTCTTGTCCACCACTTTGTCTCATTGCTCACCTTCTCTTTCACTAATTCCCTTCTCTTTTTTTTCATGTCCCTTTTTATACTACTTGACCGCGAGTTTTCACTTATAAGTTCACAAGAATGATTAAAATCTTTTCATTTATGTTCTAGCAGCAAGCAACCAACATCTTTTTGTGGGCACCCTCCTCTATTTTCTCTTCTTATCATCCACACATTTTTTCTTTCTTTCCTCTCCCTTGACTCTTTCAACCTCAATGGACCCCTCATTCATAATTCTCAAAGTGCGTTAGACTATCTTTGCACCAAAAATTCTGGAGGTCATACAACAAAAAAGGATAGGCTTCTTTTGTGGCTAAGAAGAAAATTATGGCTTATGGCTCAAAGGGGTTAACTAAGGATAGTGTTAAGGAAGGTACAACAACAATGGACAAAATGGGTTTTTCAAAGAAACGCCTTAATAACATCTTACTTTATTGGCAGCTAGTTATCCTATGAACACTTAGGCAAGTTCTAGATACTACACTATGTACAAAACACTATAATTACAGCTCACCTCTCATGCCATCACGATGTTAATCGGTTTCCTATGGCTACAAATCCACACAATCAAGTTGAAATTAAGCCTTAAGATTATTTCTCTTTGAGTCAAATTATAGAGCCTATGTGTCTCTCATGTATTTATACTTCTTATGCATTCAAGATGACCACTTCGTTGCCTCTAGCTTAGCTTCTAAGTGGAATATTAAAGAGTACACAATTAGTAGTTTTGACTCTATCCTAAAAAACGAAAAAAATTATGACTAAATTCTGTTAAGATAGTCGTCATCCATCCATCATCGGGAAGGGTCACTACCTCTATGATGACACTAAAAAAATAACTCTTAATTAACAAAACAAAACTAAGTAGAGATGATCACATAACAAGTAACAAGGCATCATTAGTGTTCAAGTCATCACCATTACTAGCTATTAAAGACCACGATTTTATCAATCCAAATCAGCTACCAACACAGAGAATGACAATGAGAATGAAAACTAATGTTATATCCCACTACAGATATAGAAAAGAAGGAATAAACAGGAAATCTATTTCCTTCATTCCACACTTAGGTAGTGCACTGTCCCTAGTGCACACATAATCATATCAAGGAGGGAGAGAAAAAGAACTTTCTGGGCCTCTAAGCACCGTCGTCATCATCAGGATTATATTCTTGATCATTATCATCATCATCATCACTATCAACCTGTATAGATCCTGTGCTGGAATCATCCATCTCATCCTCATCGATATCATCAACACCATCAGTCAACACTGTGGCCTCATCATCATCTAGAGGCTTCTTGAAAGCTGGTCCCACTCAACACATCAGCATCGCACTCTTAGTGAGTGTTTATCACTCCTCTAGTGCTAACATCTCCTCATCAGTGGCAGGTCTACCGTCAGTCTTCAACTACAGCTCTAGTATTATAAATATGCAGCCTCGCCAGTTGTTATCCCCAGCCTGATGATCAATGGGAGTGAGAAGTGGAACTGAGGAATTTTCTGGCTCTTTGCCTTTTGTTGTCATGATCCAAGCTGTGACCCCAGATTGAGACACTGGACCTAGAACCACGAATGGCTCCAAGATAACCCATAACATGTGCATGGCAACTCAAGAGTATACATTTAAGCGGCAGCTTAAATCTTAAACATGAATGCACTGATGTTTGAACATTTTAAAGCGTAATTAAAAGTGTCAATATCACAACATTGAGCCACAAGCTGAACATACTAGTCTATATCTGAAAAGCCTCTATTGTCTGATGAGATGCTGGGACAAGCCCCCAGCTAACTGCGAATATGAAACTAAACTGGAAAAATAACATGACAAAAAGGAATGTCCTCGATATATGAGGATTCACCAACACAGAGCTAAGTAGGACTGATATGGGAGCAGGACTAACGGCGCGACTGATTCTGATCGTTCAGACCTATACCATGAAATGATACAACATAGCATATGCGATTAGTACTTGGAATGTACTGAATATGTAAGGTAAGTAAAGTGGCTAAAAGAATACATAAGAATTCATGAGAGTAGGGCATTTCAACATACGAAGTGATAATCATGATGTAAACATGAGAGCTCAAGGCTTTCGAATAGTTCAAAAACCAGTCATAGATATATTCACAATAGAAGTATTGTATAAAAATAACTTGAGCCAAAATATCATAGAACATGCATAAATCATAAGGAACAATGGGAGACTCGTCATAACCGACACCATCATGAGAGAGCTTACATGATGCCCCAACTAGCTCGCTCAAGTGGGTAGAGCCATCCCAAGCTTCCTAAGGCAAGGAACGATATTGTTACACCCCAGAAAATTTTGGGTAATTGTTTGATATTTTTATAATATGGTAAGGGAAGTACGGGTTGTATATTTGTCATAGATGACAAGGGAAATGTGTACAAACGGAAAACCGAAGAGTATGTGAATTTCATAAGTAAGGGTAAAATTTAAATAACCATATCTCCTAATATATAATGAATTAGAAGCCCCACGACCTATCAAATTAAAGGTATTTGAGTCTAGTTTTATAACATCAAACTGCTCATCAATCAGAGTTCGGAGTAAAACGTTATAGATATTTTACCGTGATACTGTCGAGCAGCAAGGAGGCCACCGCCCTAAAAACGACCACTACCCAACTTGCTTTATATTTTAAGTCATGACTTATCAAATCCTTTTCAATGTTTCCAAAATTAAGGTGCCTTCTTATCCTCTGAAATTCTCTCAAATTTCCAGCAAACAACTAAGGAAAACACTAAGCTAAACTCCATTAAACTAAAGCTAAGTGAAGGAGATCTACCATAAGGTGAAGGTGGTGTGTTGGTGGTTGTTTTGGCTGCACTTGGGCAGTGTTGCTGTGGTGAATTTGTGCGTTTTTGAAGCTTTCCTAATCTACATATAATTTCACTCTTGGTAGGGATTAAACACAAGTATAAAAGGTAAGGATTCTACTACTATCCTTGCTTGAATTTTTTATTACAAGACTAGAAGTTGGAGGTGTGTTTGGTGTGTTGGGGAACTATTTTGTGGCGTTTTATACAGCAAGGTTGCTGTATTTTTGGACAATAAGTTGAGGCCAATTACTACTATTTTTAACAAGAACAAATCCCCAGCAAAAGGTAAGTATTTCACCCCTTTTAAACCTCTCAAATTGTAAAGCAAAAATCTGGAAATTGGCAGCTAAGTGAGCTGCCGATGGACTATTTGTGAGCTAAGTACTGCTCATTTTCCTTAGGATTTTTGGCTGTTTATTTTGCTGGAATTATACTTCATATTGAGGAAAAGAATTACAGCAGAACTAAGGTAAAATTTTCTCTTGTTTCTCCCTTAAAAGTTAGTGAAAACTAGTTGAGAAAATGGCTAAATGTTGTTGATGTTGCCGTGTGTTGTTGTTGCTATTGTGACTGCCATTGTTTAGTTATTTTGGCTGAATTTTGTGATATATATTAAGATTTTCATTGGCCTATAAAACCACTAGATTAGGGAGGTTGAAGGCTGATCATTGAAATAGGAAATCGGCTAGAGAAACGTTCATCGGAGAAAGATATGTAAGGCGTTCTTTGTCTCTTGATTTTCAAGCATGAATTCATGTCGAGGATTAATCTGGAATTCTCCTATACTTGAGATTATGTAGTAGCATATTATGTTTCCTCCCAGTTGTTAGAATTACTTGGTATTAAGGTGTGTATTTGCTAAGAGTTGGAACGCATGAATGTGAAGCGGAGAGGGCAATAGCCTTCTATTATGGTCATAGTTGTAAATTGAGTCTAAAGTCCCCTCGGCGTGGGCACTGTGAGCTGGTCCTTTACATTATGTTATGTATTTGTGGTGTCAAAGTTGTTTCACATTATGGTTGCTAAGAAATTTTGTAAGCATGGCAAGACGACGACGCGCAGACAAACCTAATAATTGAAATCGGGTTTTAACTCAATAAGGGCTAACGAGGGTAACAAAATGGAATTTCCTTATGACAGTTACCTACCCTCTCATATTCATGTTTTAAGGTACCTAGGGACATGAGGTGATTCCCCGATCCCTCTTCCTTAAGCCAAGAGACTAATTAATATGTTTCTTAATTAACAGATACGTTAAACTTGGAAGATAGAACCCTAATGGGTAAACTATTGATATTTATATGGGACCATCTTTATTGGCGGGTTATGCATAATATCTTGATGTTAACATGTTAGACAAAAAACATAATATATATATATGGTTATGCTTACATTCAAATTACATGCTAAAGCGGCAAGGATTGCCTTTACAAAGTCGATATATGTTTATTAGAGCTCTTGAGTTATCTATACCTCTTGAGAATTGCTTAAGGCTTTAAGTAGACACGTCACATGTTCTTTGAAAGTTGTAGATGTGTAAGGAAATTAACCTAAGTGTAAAAGTTGTGGCGCTAGTAGGAAAGGAGAGATAAGAGTAAATATTAGACCTTTTAAGGTAATATGTGAGGAATATGCCTTCTGTTCGTAGTTGATTTCAAGAACCTTTGAGCGATGTTAAAAAATGAGCAAGACGAGTTTAAGAGACAAGGTTGGCAATTAGGTAAGAAGGTAAGTGCGTACAAGAATTGTTGGAATAGTGAACATGAGAGTAAAAAATTAGGTAGGGAGCGACAAATCCTATTTGGAAAAGAATTTAAGATGAATACAAAAAGTAGAGCTAAAGGTTGTTAAATTTGATGATAAGTGTTACCATTGTTACTGAATTAGGCAAATAGCTAGCAAGATTACCCTGTTCTAAAGACGTTTAGCAAAAGAGTTATAAATAAAGTTGTTTATGTTCAGTTGTGTTAAGCTAATGAAAGGCCAGTAAAGTGTTAACTCCTCAAGAAATAATTAGGATCGAATATTTTGAGATAGTGACTCAAGTTAAAGAGAAGTTATTCATTGTACTTTTAAACAATTATCTTTGATTATTTGTTCTAAGAGTTGGATTAACTTTTTCAAGTTTTAAAGGATTTTATTTTTCTTGGAAGTTTCTAAACTGTTTATAATACTGCAAAGCTTTTCTAAGCTCCACATATATTACAATGTTTCACATGAGCTTTTCCTACGGTGTCTGAAGCATGACTATAAGTCTTTATTTATTTTAAGGCAGCCCCTAGACAGTTGCCTAGAATTTGTATATTAAAGAGCTCCAGGTTTGAGATACACAAGTTATGTTTTCCTGTTCATAAGTTACCTGGAAATGTGATATGATGTGCAATGAATGAGGTATGCTCACAATTCTTGAATGAAAGTTGAAAGTCAAACGAGTATAAGCACAAAATGAATGCTAAGATTGTTAATAGAAAATGTTAGGTTAAGTGATTCCTCTCTGCTCCTCATGTTAGAATTGCGAGGAGATGTTTAAAATCATGAATATGAGTCTACACATGTCTTTACGATATTCCAGTTCTAGGAACTTCCCTAGAATTCATTCACAGCATATGTATGTATTTAAATGCTAAAAGAAAGACCTATATGTGTATGGAATAATTGTAGTGTTAGGGGTCGTGGTAAGATCCTACATATGTTATAGTTACTGATTAGCATATTTTATGGTTTCCAGTATTCAGATAATTTGTATGAGTTCTATCAGCTCCATTTATGATGGTGATTAAGATGTATTTTTATTTTACCCTGATATGGTACACCGGCTGGAGATCTTTTTATTTTACCCTGGTGTGGTACATCTGCTGGAGATCTTTTTATTTTACCCCGGTGTGGTACATCGGCTGGAGATATTTTTATTTTACCCCGGTGTGGTACATCAGCTGGAGATATTTTTATTTTACCATGGTGTGGTACATAGGCTGGAGATATGTTTATTTTACCCCGGTGTGGTACATCGGCTGGAGATATTCTTATTTTATCCCGATATAGTACACCGGCTGGACGAATTTTATATAGGGATTTACGGTTGGTTGGTCGCTGGCATTACAGTTATAGTTTCTTTCTTGTGCATTTCTTAATTGCATTTTCATCTCTTTATAGAGTTATTATCAGGTTTCAGTTTCCAGGTTTCCAGGTTGTTACCATTCCTTATTCCTGGTTCAGTTATCTTGAGTTTAGTTATGTTATAGTAAGTTGTTATCAATTATAGGTTGTAGATCTCCAGGTTATATTTATCCTCTATATGTTTATGTGCTAAGTTAGTTATTACAGGACTGTTATCTCATGGTTACAGTTTCAGCCTTACATACCAGTAGATTTCATTCGTACTGATGTCCCCTTGCTTGGGGACCTGCGTTCGTGCTGCAGGTGCAGGTAGAGGTCAGGATGGCTAGTTGAGTAGTAGTTCGTGAGATCAACAGATGATTGGTATGCTCCTTTCTTCCTGGAATTAGGGCTTAGTTATTTATGCTTGAGTTTTGAGATGCAGTTATGGGTAGGTCGGAGCCCTGTTCCGACCATCAGTCAGTTTACTCTTAGAGGCTTTGTGGACTTAGTGTGTACAGTGTTATTTAGTTTGTGGCCTCGTCGGCTTATTGTTGCTTAGTTTAGCACACTAATTGCCTTGGTTGTATTTCTATTATTTACTCCGTATTGTTGAAACCTTATGGGCCCAGTTTATTCTTCAGTTTATTGTGACAGGTAGCCTGGATGGCCTAAGTGTTATAGTTATAGATGTCATATAGCTGGTTTCTCGATCAATCATGAATCGAGTGCAGTTGCGCCCTACCCCAGTTTTGGGGCGTGACAGACTTGGTAACAGAGCGAAGTCGTATCCTAGGGATCCACAACCCGTGTCTGGTAGAGTCTTGCTTATGAGTATGTTGTGCACCATACTTATAATCGGGATGCTACAGGGAATTTAGGGGTTGTTTCACTTTGTTCATTAATAGATCGTGTTATAGAGCAAAGATGTAAGGGCTGTTTGAAGTATAAATCATGCTTATGTTTTAGAATTCACCTGAAGTAAGGCAGATGGCTATGAGATTCTTGAAATGGTTCCAGTCGCCCCTCCTGTCGATCCGAGAAATAGATTATATGCTTGAAGTGAGTTTTGTTTTACTCCCCGTGTTATAGTTCCTCTAGTTCTAGTCAGAGCTACCGTGAGAAGGGATTCTGCCCCTTATGTTGTCCCAGTTTCAGTAGAGCCAGGAGGAGGTAGAGTTTTTTTTTCCTCCAGCACCTTCAGCTATTCAAAGGGATGATATTTTGAGGAAGCATTTCATATGTTAACCCAAATAGTGACGTTTCAAGAATCAGCTGCTGAAATTAATGGCAAGTTCTAGGGAAATACTTCCGAGAGATTTAGTGCCTGTGGATTTTGAGCCTAAATCCCCTAGCCTTTATGGATTAGTGCTTACCACGGGAACTTCAATGAGTTCAATCTGGTATATTTTTGTACCTAAAGCACGGCAGCATGAGTATTCATGAATATAGTCTCAGGTTTAATTCTTTGGCCAATATGCTTCGAATAAGGTGCGAAATATGAGGGGGTATATCAATTGTATTAGGTTTGATAGAGGATCTGATTCACCGTCTTCAAGTACCGACATAAAAGTAGAATAGAGTGGAGGATACCAGGTCAACAGGATTATTTAAGGCTCCTTGTAGTGTTTCAAGGCACTAGGTTGCCATGGCACACACGCCGTGGCACGGCTTAGACGCACAGGATGCCTAGCGTGGAACGTTGCTATCGTGCAGGGCACCTGCCTTGTGGTACCTTCCATGTGCGTAGCTTGGGGCATGGCACGACACTAGGCGCAGCACACACCTAGTGTGGCACGCTGCCTGGCGCGGCAAGCCTGTTGTATGTGCTGCCTTGTACGACTCTTTTTTCATTTGTTACGATCTTCTTCCTTGAACTTTAATCATCATGTTTAGTCCCTCCTAGGCATTTTACACCTACAAAACAAAGACTAATCATGTTGGTTAGTTCATGCACAAAAATATACAAAATCACATAAAAATGTAATTATTTAATTTGACAAACATGACTAAATGAATATATAAAATGGTACTTGGGCACGTAATTATTCCCAAGATCAGCTAGCCATGAAGAAGGGCCCGTAATGTCGACCATGTACATAAACTTGGTTATCGTGAAAGTCATGCATACTTGAGAAAATCTTCATTCTTGAAATTCATAGATTCATGAAGAGTTCTTATAGAAAATCATGTAGCCTAATCATAAAACATAAATTAGGGCTTGAGAGAATTGAAAACATAAGAGGATCATAAAATCTCATAAAAAGGAATTTAGCCCTAGAAGTTCATAATCATACGTATAACATAAGGAGTCATAATTTCATGAAAACTTGAAGGAAACATAAAACCCCAATCATGGAATCATGGAATCATAGAATCGTGGAGAAATTCAACAATACCCAAATAAAGCCTTTAGGATCGAAAAATTAGGGCATGGGGATGGGTGATAATGGATTCAATTGGAAAAGGGTCATAAGGGTGAAAGAACCTATCATTGATAAACCCACATACCTGGAGTCGACAGATCAACACTTAGACTTGAAACCCAATTGAAGTTTTTGGAGGAACTTTGAGGACGAACTCTAGAAAAGCTTGAGAGGTATTGAGAGACTTTGATCTTCTAATTAGGGTGTTAGGAGGAGAAATAAGATGATAGGGTTGATATACCTCTAAAACACCCTTTCCCAAGCTTAAAATGACGTAGTTAGGACTTAAGATCTTAAGAATTACAAAAATATCATTAATGATTCAGAGGAAAAATCATGTTGCCAGCTACCACAAGTTGTACCTTCAAACCAAAGCTCGTGGTATCCTCCCATTGCCATACCGGTCCTATTCCCCCACTCTCTGATTGTTTCCATGGATGCCTACTATGACTCTTAGTTCCTTACTACGGGTCGTACAAGCTCTCGTGTGACTAGCACCTGGAAATCCAGCATCATTCTACGACTCCTGACTATGAGATGTACCTTCTCACCATGACTTGTGGTGTGGACTCATGGTTGGGAGGATAAGCCTCTAAACCTTTTCACAGACACAGACCACGGGTCTTACCTTGAGACGACGGGTCATTGAACCTATCCGTTGCTACTGCATCCAACTTCCAACTTCTTTGCTTCTAACCATGGGTGCAAACCATGACTCATTATTTCATACAATGAGTCGTACCATGACTCGTGCTATCCATCTTCGCACACTAGAAATGTACCATGACTCCTTACAATGGTCTGTTACATAAACCTACGAGTCGTACCTTAGTTCATTGGTCTAAGACATGTCATCCAAAAATCCACCACGACTCGATCCTACGGCCCATACCATGATACAGCGGTCTGTACTATGAGTCGTACTGAGGAAAAAATGCAGATTTTTCTACTAAATCTGCTACATGTCTAGTGTTTGATCATTGGGGATTTTGGGGTATTACATTTGTGATATCCATCATCTTGCCCATCAAGTGCCCTGCTAGGGGTAAATGAAGATCAACCTCTTCTTCCTCAATGCCATCCTCTCTCAAAAATTAGGTGAGAAGGTTGTCATAACAGTACTTCCATCGGCAATTATCACAGGACCTTCTCATTTTATCTCTGAGCACTGCTCCAAAATTGATTGGCAACCCTTTCATCAGCATATACACCAAAACAACTCTCTCTAGTAATATCTGTGGTGTGTGTCCTAGGAAAGAGTACGACACATAAAAACTTGACCCAAACTCTCGCCTCCTTGTTCAAGTTGGAGAACGAGAGAGTAGAATGGGTGCCCTTATGGTTCCAAAACCTAACAGGCAAATGAGTACTCGCCACATAGCGTATGGAAAATGTCATGATACGGCGGATTTTCTAGCAATAGGAAGTACATGATGGGTCCACCACAGGCGTGTAAAGGAAAGAATTGAATGACCTAGCACCGAACTGATCCACTTGACCCCTTATCTTGACTTTGGTGTTCTCTCCGAAGGAAGTATCCCAGTTAGCATGGAATTCCCTCACCAAAGTGAGGTTTCACTCCTCAAGCTCCACAAACACGTAATCTAATTCCAGCTGATGGATGGTTGGGTACTCAAGTGCATGGTGTCCCTCATCAATCCAATTTTAAGGAGCATACTTTGCCTCATTTTTTGCATTAGACCATTTAAGCCCATGCTCCTCTACGGCTTTGGCTCTGAACCTCCTAGCACCGGATGGTTTTGCAGCCGATGACTTTGACCTTTTTATTTCCTTCCTGAGTAGCTTGAGACCTTTGTTAGTGACTACCACTTCTTTTCTTTCTCAGATCGTGATGCCACAGTACCTTCCAAACAAACAAACAACAAGAACTTCGCAACATAAGTTCATGAATAACAAGGCTAGCTAATTAGGTGTAAGAGGTGTAAGATGACCCCATACTTACTTTGCTAGCATAGTTTTGAGAATTTGTAAAATAGGATACTCAGCCTTCTCCTATCGTCATATCAAATCTCATCAACCCACATTATTCACTAACTTTACACTACATGCATGTTCATGAATATTTTTTTCATATTTCTCCTATTCTTTTCAAGAATGCCTCACTTTGGTCATTCCCTTCACTTTCCCACTTTTTGGTCATAATTCAAACAACCCACATATGAAAGTAGTTATAATAACTTCAAACAACAATCAACATGATATTTACTACATTCCATAATGAATTACATGAAATTTTCAACAACTCAAGAATCTTCACATTAAAAACTTTCAAGAACTAAGCACTTTCTCTTTCTACAATCAATGCTTCAACCCACCAATTGTATGAATTCAAATCAACATCCCTTTTACATCCACGACTTAGAATCACTAAATTCAACTAACAACAAGTAACCCAAACAAGGATATAGCATTATTATGGAAGAACTCAAGAGATTAAAGCTATAAAGACCCACATTGTGAAATTTGAAATTCTCACTAATGGTGATTTTGGGTCTTTCATCTTGGGGAAGAAGGGTGTGGGAGCATGCTTATAATATTAAATAAAAAATAGAGAAGAAAATTACTTAATTGAGTTGAATAGATTAGCCTCACCAAGCTTCTTAGAGAAGACAACAATTGGGGGGGGGGGGAGTTACGGGTTTGGTAAGGAGAGAGAGAGAATTTTATTTTGTTTTTCATTTTTAATGAGATGGGATTAATGGGGATTTAAAATAAAGGTTCGGGGAATGGTTTTTAAAAAAAATAATTTTAAGGTCTTTGGGTCAAATATTGATCCATGAACCAAAACAATTTACGTCCAACGCATACCTGGCGCCGCACGCCTCTCACCTCGCCAGACACTTAGAAATTTTTTTTCTCCATAAGCAGAGTCTGGCACGGTGCGCCCTACAATGTACCAGCCTGAATTTTTTTTCCTTCTGTAGTTTAATACCTAGCCTCCAACACTAGGTATTTTGCCCCAGGCTTAGTATTTTTTTCAGTTTCTTTCCCCTGCTCTTTCACCTCAAATGCCCTATTCGTCTCTACAAAAATAAAAAAATGTTAGAAAGATGAGCTGCCTCCCATCAAGCGCCTTAGTTATAGTCATGGCATGACATTCACGGGTTGCCTCTCGTGCAGCTCCTGATTTAACATAGCGGCACGATGTAAGACTTCTCACTCCTTCACTCGAGTGAGATGGTTAGTATCCTGATTTGTTGAGCTTCCATGCAACACATGTTGTTCTACCGCCTGCTTATGCCCTCCAGGCTCCACTATTGGTCTCATTGTAAAGTCCTTAAAATGGGGTGGCAACCTTGCTACCCTGAACACATTAAAGACTGCTATTTGGCCATCCATAGCCATTAACATCTTGGCTGACTTTACCTTCATCACAGCATGTGCAGTGGCTAAGAATCCTGTTCCCAAAATGAAGGGACATGCTTTGTCAACTTCATAGTCTAAGATTATAAAATCCACCGGCAAGATGAATGGTCCTACTTTAATCAATATATCTTCAATCACACCATCTGAATAAGCAAGGGACTTATCAGCTAACTGCAATGTCACTATAGTGGGGCGTGCTTCACCTAATCCCAAATTTATGAACAAGGATGCAAGCATCAAATTAATGCTCTCACCAAAGTCACATAATGCTGAACGAACTTCTCTGCTCCCGATGACCACTGGAATAGTGAAGCTCCCAGGATCTTTCAGCTTCTTTGGAATCTTATTCTTCATTCGGGAACTGCATTCTTCCGTCAGAGCCACAGTCTCAAATTCCGTGAGCCTTTTTTTGTTTGCCATGATATCCTTCAGATACCTGGTGTATCTTGGAACCTCCTACAAAAGCTCCATCAACGGTAGATTCACATTGATGTCCTATGAGTTTATAGCACTTTTGACACTTAAAATTGGGAAAATAGCATGGACTTAGGTATGTTTATACGGATATGAGATGTTTTTACTTTGTTTTTAGGAAAATAAGTGTTGGAGAGAAAATGTGCAAAAAATGCAGTAACGTGCAGAAAAGCAACCAAGTATTAATCTTACTACGAGCCATACCTAGATTGTACGAGGCTGTACTAAGACTGGTGGAAAAGCTCAGAAGGCTGGAACACTGCAAAGGCAAAGTATGACTCTCAATATGAGCCATACTAAGCTGGTACAAGCCATAACTGGAGTCATGGAATACTTTGGAGAAAAGTTGCACAATTGAAGTCTCCTGATACGGGTAGCACCTACAGATCATAGCATCTACCTACGACCCCTACCAGGAGCCGTGGGAAGTTTCAGGTGTCTTAAAGACTTGGCAGAACTCAAGATGTGACAAGCTTTCATGAGTTATAGGAGCAAGATATGAAGCATACCAAGACACTCGTAGAAAACTTCAGAAGATGTCAAAGTTCTCAGAGCCAAACAACGATTGGATTGTACGACTCATGGGATCATGTTATGAGTCGTACCAGCTTCCAACAATTATCCAATTCTGCAGAAGTCAAGTAACGTACAAGAGCAAGGCATTACTCGTACAATCCTGTTATGGGTCGTATGATGAGTCGTATGATGTGTCAACACCAGATTTGGTTATTTCCCTGTTAAATTAGGAAAAGAATTTCATTTTCTGTATAAATACGTTTTATATTTCTTTTAGGTGAGAGAAGGTCAGAATAGTTGATTATCAATTGCTATCAAGTTTGTGATTAGTTTTTGACAACATTGGAGAGTAATTCTTGAGAATCAAAACTTAAATTTCTCAATTGTTCTTGATTTTTTTCGTCATATTCTATTGCAATATTTACAACAACTTTTCTTTCAATCATTGTTGTAAGTATTTAGTTATGTGTTTGTATATGAATACTAATCACAATCTCACAATCTCACAATCATGAGAGGCTAAAATCTTCATAACTAGGGTTGTGGGAACCATGGTGGATTAACGAACTAGGGTTACACAAAGTAATTTGAAACCAATGTTAAACGCTTGTATTGTATTCTCTTCGTCTTTAATGATTCTTAACGAAGCACAATGTTAAGACTTGCCTGAATTCTTTACTTGCTTGAATCTAGAGAAGTAGAGATTAGGAGAAGAGAATTACAACAAAGCCTTGATTTTTATGATCATTGTATGACTTGAACTATGGTCGTACGATAGTTAATTTGGAATATATTGATAACAGTTAATTTGAAATCGCTCATGAGGCCTAACCCGGTGATTGAGTATAGTCATCCAATAGGGATGAATCAATCGTTTGGATTAATCCTAGTTATTAGTTCTATAAGTAAGTATTGGGATAAATCATGAGTGTAAACCCAAAGTAGTTATGAACCCGTGGGGAACACTTACCCTGGTTAATTACAAATCTTGATTAACAAAACTTGGTTTTCACACTTGTTTTATAATTGTTTCTTTATAAACCCCCCAATTTGGATATAACCCACCAAAAAGCTTAAATATGGCATTAGTCTAGTTCTTACCATATTCCCTATGGATTTGACCTCAACCTCTTTGTTGGATACTTTATTGACAACATCCACTTCATACTTTGTCAGGAGTGTGAGTTTGAGCTTTATCACACATGCACCTATTTCAAAACATTATGAAATTTCTTACAAGCTGTGTCCTCCTTCTGCTTCTTGAATCTTTGTGGAAAAGGAGGAGGTGATCTGGCTTCCACTACTTTTGTCTTCGAAGTTCTTGACTCACCAACCTTAAACTTGGACCTCACAACTTGCTCTTCCTCTTCTTTATCATTCCTAGGTATCACTTCACCCAGCTCTTTTCCATTGAATAAATAGATTACACTCACATTCTCCTTGGGGTTCTTCTCGGTGTTACTCGGAAGTGCCCCTTGAAGTCTATTAGTCTACTAAAGGGACATTTTCCCTATCTGCTTTTCCAACTCGCGGATGGATTTCTACATCTCATGCTGAACCATCCATTGCTTCAACGTATCCTCTAAAGAACTGCCCTGCAGTTTTAGGAAGTTGTTCTTGGGTCTTTGGATATTCTGGTTCCCTCCCTATGAGGGATTAGCTGTGTTCCTGTACCCCTGGTTGTAACCATTTCCTACAAAACCTCAACCACGACCTTATTGACCTATAAAATAAACAAACTCAGGTTTAGAGGAAAACCTGAATAAGCATGGCCTTCTCCACCCACCTCACATCAAGTGGAGTCTGAACTTACTGAACCTGATTCACTTGGCTTATAGCTGGTGTGGTCACTAACTTCCTGATCACATTCACCAACTAGCTGTTATCTTCTCGGATTGCTGACACACGATCAACTTCAAGCTTCCCTGGCACTTTAGCTGAAGTGAAGCCTCTGCCTGATTCCTGATAATCTAGACTCCTAGCTGACATAAGATTCAATAGAATTTTTTTTTATCATAGCTCTTGGATAAAATTTGTCCCTACGCTGTAGCATCAAGCAAGATTTTTGACTCTGGCTTCATCCCTTCTATGAAGTTGTGCCCAATGATCTCCTTAGGTTTCATATGATGTGGGAAATCTCTCAAATAGCCCTTGTATCGTTCCCATGCCTGAGCTAAGGTTTTACCATCTTTCTGCACAAAACCTGAGATCTTTCCTCTCAACTCCTTTGTGATCCTTGAAGAGAAGAACCTGTTGATAATTTATTGGAAAAAGCCTCCCAAGTAATGATGGAACCTACTAGCTTATTCTGAAGCCACTCCTTAGCTTCACCAATCAATGAAAAAGGGAACAACGTGATCTTAACATACTCATCTGACACGTTCTGATAATGAAAGTTCTCATTCAACTCCACTAATATCATCAAATGTCTATGGAGATCTTCGTGCGGCTTTCCCTGATATTGACAAGTATTTTGAACCTACCGCACAGTTCCCTCCTTCAACTCAAAGTTTACAGTGATTGTCAGCTTGATGATCGCTTTAGAAACATTCTCCAAGTTTTGTCGGGGAAAGTTAAACACTGGAATCCTATCCCAATTTTTGCCCTGAGTCTGCTTATGGTTTGTACCTACGAAAAGTCCTCTCAATCTCAGGATCAAAATGAGCCAAGGTTGGTCCCTGACTTCTCATAGCTGGCACACACTAAACACAACACCTACAAACTTCAACAACCAGCAAGCAAAATAAAAATACAGAATAACGGAATAAAAATTCTAACCTACAAACAATTAATCAATATTTAAGTCCCCGACAATGGCGCCAAAAACTTGATATCGCCCAAGCGCACACAAGCGCACGTGATTGTCAAGTAATACAGGATAGTGAATTCCCAATTATCGATCCCTCAAAGACTTATCAGATTAATTATTCAAGGTTAATACTTTATTTCACTATTCTAATAAAATCAGATAAAAATGGGGAATGCTTTGGATATTAAAATACTAAACTTGAAAAATAAATAACTAATGGTTTGAACACTTTTCATAAAGGTTTGAATTGAAATGATGATAGAATCTAGGCATTGGCACTTTCGCTTCAAGTTGAGTTTTTAATACTTGAATACACTAGATTAATTCTTTCTAAGGTTGCTAGGTGCAAGTTACTATCCCATTTCTTGTCATTCTCCCAAACATCCAATAACTATCCCATGAACCCTAATGCCTATATCCCTATGGTCACAGGAGAAGCATGAGACGACGATTGTGGTTACTTGTATTCAACTGACAGGGTTCAAGGGTATATTCCTACCCTCGGCAATGATATCTATCCTTGAATCCATGGGGCAAGGGTCTTTGAAACCTATTCTACACTTACTTTTAACCCTCTTGGTTCCCTCTCCCGAGTTCAACCAAAAGCCAACAGATATATTTGTGAGGTGATCAATCTAAAGAATAAGCAATTAACATAAGTAAGTATAACAACCTTTAAGAAGAATCAAGAACTAGCATAAACAAACTTTCAAACTTCAACCATTTTCTATGGCCAAAACCCTAGAATAAAAGTTTATCCACTCATGTTCAAGTGAAAAATAAAAGAATTCATCATTCGAGTCAAAAAAAAAGTTAAAGAAGAAAACTAGAAAATGAACTTGTCTATTCCTTTAAGAACTGCGTACAAACTGATCAATACGATGAATAATTGCTAACAAAATGCCCTAGATTTTATATTTATAAGCATGGGATCTAATGACTCTTTTGTCCTTGAGAAATGCAGCTTTTAAACTTGAAAATCCATCCCGGAATGGGTATGGCGCGCCGCACCATCTATTGGACTAGAATTTTGACTTGAAATTCTTCTGAAGTTTGTCCTCTGGTGCACCAACCCATCCATTTCGCCAAGGTTTTAGTCAAATTTTCTGAAGTCTTGAGTCTGGTGTACCACTCCATACATTACACCAAAGTGTTGGAAAAATTTTCTAAGTCCAAAATTGTCACGCCCCGTAACTGGGGGGAGGGTGCGACTGGTTCCCTATACCTGACTGACTAGAAAGCCAGCTATATGACATCTGTAACTATAACACTTAGGCCGTCCAGGCCACCTGTCAGAATCAACTGGAGCACAAAATGGACCCATAATGTCTCAACAATACAGGCTAAACAACTGAAATGCAAACAAGGCTATGAGTATGCTAAACTAAACAACAAAAAGCCGACAAGGCCACAAACTGAATACAATTGTACACACTAAGTCCACAAAGCCTCTAAAGAGTAAACTGACTGATGATCGGAACAGGGCTCCGACCTACCCATAACTGCATCTCAAAACTCTAACTGAAACAAAATCAGTCTTAGCTCCAAAAAGAAAGGAGCATACCAACACATCCACTAATCTCATGAACTGCTACTGCAACTGGAAATCCTGACCTCTACCTGCACCTGCGGCATGAATCAGGTCCCCAGGCGAAGGGACGTCAGTACGAATAAAATGTACTGGTATGTAAGGCAGAAAACTGTAAACATGTAAGATAGCAATGATAACTGAGCCAGAAATAAGGAATTGTAACAACCTGGAATCTTGGAAACTAAAACCTGGCAATAAGTCAATACTGAGGTGCAAATGCAACCAAGTAATGCACAAGAAAAACTATAACCTATAATGCCAACAACCAGCCAACCATAAATCCATATATAAAATTCGTCCAGCCAGTGTACCATACCAAGGAAAAATAAAATATCTTCAGCTGATGTATCACACGGGGATAAAATAAAATATCTCCAGTTGATGTACCACACCAGGGTAAAATAAAATTATCTCTAGCCGATGTACTACACTGGGGTAAAATAAAAATATCTCCAGCTGATGTACCACATCAGGGTAAAATAGAAATATCTCCAGCCGATGTACCATACTGGGGTAAAATATAAATATCTCAAGCCGATGTACCACACCAGGGTAAAATAAAAATAATTCTCAACCATAATCATAAATAGGGCCGATATGGCTTATATTGAGTCAATTTAACACATATGGAATATAAATAACAAATGTTAAATCTGTGGCCGGAATAGGCCTCTTTTGTAACCCATAAATGCAAATGAGCACCCATATCATGTAAAGCTAGAAAATATGTATATGTATCACGTAAAGCTGTCAAATTACACATGAACATGTCGACTCAGTTACTTGAAGGACCTTCAAGAGGTTTAGACAACATAAGAACTTTTGTAGGCTTACAAACAATGTCCTACAAATAATCCTACCAGTTTAATATATTACTTGGATAGAAACACATAGAGCTCATTTCTACACAATTCTTTAATATCTGGGAACTGCAAATATATACTGCCTACTAGGTGGTTCCTTTACCTATATCGACAACTATACATTGGAATTTCATTGCCAAATTTATCATGTAGATAAACACATATAGTTCTTAATTCATTTGACTTATTTGCAGGAAAACATGGAAATTATAACTAGGAACTTGGAGTTATTTGTCATATACATAGAGTTGAGAACTGAACTACAGACATACAACATATGAGACTTCTATATAATGTATAACTCGTATTTAATTAACTAGGTGTCTAGGAGACTTCCTGGTATTCAAAGTTCTGAGGTTAACTGATCATTATCATAGCTTGCACTTATACTTACTTAGACATTAGGAACATTGGTACATGGGAGAATCTCTCCTCTGAATTTAGGAAATTCAATTGATAACTCAACAAGAGCTAAACCTAAAGATGCATGGCTTGAATATAACTGAAAGAATTCAACTATATGTTATAACATGAAAATCATACACATTAAGACTTCTTACTGGAAAGACTTATAAAGACTTGAGTTTTTAGACTGGTATACAACATCAAATACTTGACCGAGACATTAGCATAATTCTCGAAATATGATCTCTCAAAAACTTCTTAGATCAACTAGCACATTTCAACATAAATTAGGGACGTAAAGGCATAACTTAAGGATCTGAGACTTGGAGCTCTATAACTTAGGAACTCGTGAGTAACCCTCTAAGTGATTCCTTATAGGCAAATAAAGATATATAGCCGTAATTCAGGTGATGCTGGATTGACTTACATAACTTTGCAATTACCTGCGGAGCTTAAGAAATCTTACATAATCATAAGTGTCTTAGAAGATCCTGGGATTACCCCTCTCAGACATGGTAGAAAATTTCAACACTTAGAATAGATAACTTAACATAATCATTTAGGGGTATAGCAGAGAGCTTCTCAACTTAAGTTACTATTCTGCAAACGTTCAACTCTAATTATTTCGTAGAAGGTTAACACTTTAGTGGTTATTCATCAACGTAACACATATTGAACATAAACAACTTAATTTATAACTCTTTTGCTAAACATCTTTAGAATAGGGTTAATCTTCCTAGATGTTGTCTACCTCATTCACCATCGTAACCCGTATCATCTAATTTAACAATATTTAGCTCTACTTTCCTTATTCATCTTAACTTCTTTTCCAAAAATTATTCACTCTACACTCAAGTATTTACCCTCGTGTTCACTATTCCATCAATTCTTATATGCACTTACCTCTTTGCCTAATTGACAATTTAGCCACGTTTTCCCCGTTAACATGTATCCACTTAGCTTATTCACTACGTGCCGCTTGCTTAGCTTTAAAGAGGAAAAACATAAAATCTACTTTTTACCTTAAGCACTTTAAAACATAAACATATAGGAGGGATTAACAATATTAGTAAAACTTCATTTCAATAAGTTCATTTACCCTCAATCAGCTTAGTGTCATCTTCTTATCTTAAGTTCAATTGCATGTCGTCGTCTTAGCATTTTCTACCAATTTCACTAAGTGACCAGATCTTAACATATATTAAACATCACATATACAGTATACTGCAAAGGACCAGCTCACGGTGCCCACGTAAAGGGGACTTCAGACTCAATTTAGAACTACGACAACAATCGTATAAAAATTATGCCTTTCGCTTCACATTTGTTTCCTTCAACCATTCTTAACGATTCAAGCTTTATGCCAAGTATTTACAACCCTTTGGAAAGGATCATACATGCATCAATATGATTTTAAAAATATAGGAATATTGATCCTTTCAATAACTTAGCTTCGTGCTTGAAAAATAAGGAAAGGGACACCTTTACGCACCTTGGCACGTCGACTCTAATTTTGACGAAAATCTTCCTTTCAAACTTACTCCTTAAGGATACTTCCAAGTCCAATTTACAAAACCAACAAGCAGCAACTTCACTTCACGAAAGTTCTGGAAATATTGGGCAGCAACATGCCACAAAAACAAATAAAGAAACAACAACACAATACTACAACATTCTCCAAGTTATAACCTCATAAACTTAAAGAAATCAAAAAGAGAATTACTTACCCTTTCTTAGATATGTTATCAGCTAAAGTAGGAGTAAACTCCTACACTTTCCTCTGCCTAGAATCATCTAAAAATGCAGCAATACCACAATCAACCACAAGACAACAACAAGCCATAACTTTCTTCCAAGATTCTCTTTTCAAAGACCAAAAGAGACAAGAGTGAAGTTTCTTACCTGGGATATCTTTTCACCATGTGATAGGGATTTGAATTCTCTGAATTCTGAAAAATAATTTAACTAAAACAGAGTAGAAATGAGCTTTCTAGCTCAATTTTACTTCATATAGGCGGGCTAGCCAAGGTCTGGGCAGCGCCCGTGCGACATGCCCTCGCGCGGGCCTGCTGCCTGCCTGTCTTGGCACCCGCGCGCCTGGGCGCTTTCCCAGCCGACAGTGTTGTCTTCAAACGATCATAACTTTTTACTATGAACTTCAATTGACAAGTGACTTTTTTTAACTATAAAGTAGACTCAAATACCTTTCATTTGATATATTATGGGACTTCTGGATCCTTATATGTTTGGAGATATGACTATTTAAAGTTGACCCTTATTTACAAACTTCACATACTCTTCGCTTTTCCCTTTGCACATGTTTCCCTCCTCACCTACGGACAACATACGACTCATAACTCCATTAATATGACATATAACCATCAAATAATCATCAAAAAAAATTTCAAGGTGTAACACAAATGCTTTTAGTGCCACCACTCCACTTATATCACCAAGGAATTGAGCAAAAATTCTTCTAAAGTTGAAGTCCTGGTGTTCCAGTCCACCTATTGCACCAACTTAAGCACAATTTTCTTTGAAGTTGGGGGTTGCACGCCAGGCCAACTTTTGCGAACTCTTCTTTCTTCACACCTTGGATCATTTTTGAGTCCTTTTTCCTTAGTTTCCTGGTCAAAATATTTAAAAACACTTGTTAGCTCATAAGACACACATAAACATGAATTCATATATTTATAAGGATAATATACTCAAGATAAGGTAAAACATGAGTAAAAATATAACAAATGGGCATAAGAATATGCCCAATATCATACAACTTGCTAAATCTCTTCTCTCCAATATGACGAAGCTTACAATGTCAAGGTTTGTATGATTTACTCGATCATCTCTTTTCCTCTTAATAATTGAAACATGCATAATTAAATTAGCATTCATATTAGGTAAGACATAAATACCATGTTAGAGATAAACATTCACATATAATTCATCACCATGAAAAATAGTGAACATGACACTATTAAGATCAATACAAAAATCTCACTTGTCCCATATAAAATTGAAATTATGTTCAAAATAAATTTAGGAACATAATTACAATTTCCAACATAAGTATTTCTCTTGTAGGTTTTACAAGAGAAATTGATCATACAGTTAATATTGCAACTGTTGCACCATTTTTAACATGCATATTAATTTCTCTTTTATTTAACCTTCTATTAATCTTGAACCCTTTAATATATAAAATCTTCATAGTTATTGTCGATATAAATACCCACAGTGAAGAATCAGTAGTGGTTAAATAAACTTATAAAAATATTTTTAATTAAAGTCTTACCTTGTTTCTCATCTTTTAGAGTTGCAAGAGACTCCTTGTGGTGTCTCTATCAATATCTTATCTTCTTTCAATGGAAACATTTTTCTCAAAATTCATATTGTGACTGCAAGATCATATCTTGAGAAACTCCTTTCTCATTTTGCACTCAAATTCTCAAGTTGTTCAATGACATTCATATGATTGACATGTACTTAATTGAATAATTCACAATCAACTTGAATTCAAATTAAATCTTGGACAACTAGTATCTAGTTATTTTATTTTGTGTACCTTATACTAATTCTTCTCAAGATATCCAATAATTTATTTTGAATTCAAATTATAATGTCTCCTTTGGAGTTCAAAACTCATAGAAGCAAGAATGATGCATTTGGCAAGAAGACATTCTTCCAAGTATTTCTCATAAATTTTTATGCCCTAGCATCATCTTCAAATGTGATTGTTTTGTCTGACTTATTGATCAGATCAATTGGTTTTTCATGTATGAGAACACTTCTCAAAGTTTATATACCAATCATTACACTTTGGTCCTACCAACTTATTAGCATAAAATATTTCATGGAATGATATAGCAGACATATTGAGATATATAAAGTACAAAAGTAAAAACAATAATGTAAAAACATATGTACAAGTATAGCAAAGACATGGACTATTATCTAAATGATATTTTCACTAATTACCATATATCCTCAATATGGTGTATGAAATATCTATTTCTTTTAATAAATTAAAGGAATCCTTCTATAATATATATGAGCCCCCTGGCAGTTAGGTCGTTTCTCACACATATTTTAAAGGTAGGTACTCTTACCAATTGTATCACTATACAACTTCCTTAGTAACTCTATGTTAAATAGGCCCCTGGTAGTCAGGTCATTTCTATTAACATAGTTGAGTTCAACCATCATGATAACAAAGAATCAATTAAATTTCATACTCCCCGATAGTCCAAGCGTTAGCATAAAAACTAAGTAATTCTTTTCATTCATGCATCTAATGCAATAAAAAATTTTAATTTATTCTCGAACTGCACAGGTCTTTCCTTGTAAATAAAAAATAAATAAAATTATTTATTTTGATGGATAGCTGTAAAATAAAATATATTATATTTTACTATTTAAAAACTCAAGTTTTAGTGGGAGGGAATTGTTATTAAAACAACTTTTAATAACATGGTGATCAAATTATTCATAGCATGTGAATTTAGTTTAAGCCGTTTACATGCATAGTCCTAATTTTATTTACATCACATGTAACAAATAATTTCAAATTATATAAAGAACGAGCATGAAACACATAAATAAAATTCAATATGCTATTAGCCTGTAATATCCTATATACGTATCTATCACATATATCACATCTAAAACATAATTCTATATTCATATCATGAACTTTACCATTATTTTTGTCATGCATCTATATTTATTTTTATTCATAATAAAATTTATATCAATACATCATTATTACAACTAAACTCTTCAAATATAATACATAAATAAATTTCAGTAAATAAAATTTAAACACAAAGAGTCGTGGCTCTATTACCACTGTAGGATTGCAGGGTATTAGTAACATGGTGCAGAAGACAAAAAGCAATTCTAGACAAATCTACTTGTATTTAAAATTTATTTACATCTAAAAGAATAGGTTTCAAGACAAATCTGGTGACTATCGAAGACTTTATGCGTATCCACACCGAGATTGATCTTTGCTATCAACTTCGTGATCAACGAAACTCACGAATAAATTAAATTACGAATATTGTGTTGAAATTTTTTCAAAAATCTCAACCCATAATAAACGTAATAAAAAAATAATTTCTTGTCATTAATATTTTATCTCTTAATTTAATATAACGCTTATGCACTTTCAGTCATGTGTTTTTTTCTCAGAAAAACTTTTCTCGTAATGTTATTGTCCTATGAAACTTTTCCATCACCCTTTATATCAAATCACCCTTAAAAGGTGATGATTTTTACTTGTCTTAAAAGTTTAATTTCATAATTAGAACTTTATGGAATATTTGAATCCAAACGCGAAAAGAGAAAGTAGCACACGGCTGCACGTCCTTAATGGAATTGGATTCAGTTCCATATATATATATATATATATATATATATATATATATATATATATAAATTAAATATGAAATATATATCACATATATATTTTAATCAAGAGATATAATTTAATTTTTATTTTAAATAAAAAATTTCAATTTATTCATAATATTAATTATATCTTTTATGATAGCAATAAATATAATAATATTTCATTTGGACTAATAAATTATTTATTTAACTAATTAAATTCTCTAATTTAATTATCAAATAATAAATACTATTAATTCATTAACAAAGATATGAACACTCGTTAGCGTGTGACTCCATAGATTCATTACTAAGCCGGTAGTAAATTGATCATATCAATATACTAATCAAGATTAGTGTCTAGCAATATTTCTTACGACCGGATAGATGAAGTATACAATTTATTTTCAAGAACCTGTAGAAGAATAATGTAGTATTTCCTTCTGTATTTATAGCTCCGGATAATTCTAGGATATGGTTTAACTGTCAAATCCTAATAGGTGATCAACTATGTATACATGTCAAATTATAATCTACCATTGAATGATCGAAGAAGCTCTTTTCTTCTTTCATTCAATTGCCTTGGACAAGGTCTTTATTAGTTGTTTATAATTCATAACAACATAGAGATTAAACTCATTACTAAGAATTGACAGTTTCAATCTTGATAAATCATTAATTCTACAAGCATTTAGTCATACCTAATATCCTTTCAACCATTTTCATAGGGCCATGGATTTCCGGTATCAAAGTATAACAAATAACTTGTTAATTACTATAATTATCTCAGGTCAAAAAAGCACATACATCATATTCTTCAAGATAATATCTGAGTGACAGTTTATGGCAATTTTAACTATTAGAAATTATCCAATGAGTCTGTTCAATGATCATATCTCCATATGCATCATCTATGTATGTGATTTAGTTAATGAGATCAACTAATCTTTATCTTATAAGACCACCACATGCATATTGATATAACCAAATCACTAATATCCTAATTAGTAATCATATGATCAAGAAAGATTTCAGATTAAGTTATAAGAGACATGACTCTCTCATTATCATGATCTCCATAATGATGCCAAGTCTCAAAACTTAAAAAAGGACCTTATCATATTAACCAAATAATTTGATAATAAATATGAAAATAATACTAAATGCCATATAATTATATCAAATAATATTTACAAAATTATTACACCCCGTAAGTTTCTAGCGTTTAGTCGGCCTATTCGTATGTTAGTTGAGAGTTTTAGAGTGTCATACGTACGAGGAGAGGGCCCGGGAAAAGGCCGAACGGGTGCCAAGTCGGGATTTCGCAGGAGGAGGCTGAACCAAGCTGCCCAGAGGGGCAAAGTGGCACGGAGCAGCTCCTCTGCGTTAGGCAACTTGGCACGGAGCAGAATCAGCGCGATGGGCAGAGTGCCACGTTGCCTTGTCTGCTGCCTCAAGTATATAAAAGCCTCACACTTAGAAGTTAGATTATTTTTCATATAACTTCGTCCAGAATAGAGAGAAACCGAGGAAAACATTTAATAATCATCCGATTGCGCCGCTAAACGCCGTTCAAATTCAAATTAACTTCGGGTAGTGAAGTATAAGGCTACAGATAGCATCACTGCGGAGTTATTTTCGTAAAATACGCCCGACAAATCGTCGTCCCGCCGAGCTTAAGTTGATGAAATTGTTCCAAACTAGTGTCAATACGATCACGTTCCTAAAGTAAGTATTTCTCCCTTCTAGATTCCCCAGAAATTACGAGTTTTTGATCGTCTTTCGATAAGTTGAAGTATAGTCAGTATGTGTGTATATATATATATATATATATATATAAAAGTTATTGTTTTCTTCGAATATAGTAATAAAGTAGCCCTATTCTTCCGTAATATGATTATAGTTGAGAAGGGCAGTTGAACACGAGCTGAAACTCGCACTTAATCGGTAAACAGTGAACAAGGTATGTTAAGGCATTTTCTTTCGGCAAGTTAGTTTCTTCAGCATAGTAGTCCAGTATGAATTCCAGTAAAGCATATCAGGAATATGTTATCATGTCTAGTTGTTGTTGTTGTCATTTGAGACTTATAACTTGTAATATTTTGGGCTGGATTATACCTGTATAGTTTCTGTGATCACCCCAGGGTTAATAGCTGTGTCGTCGCCCGCTAGGGGAGAGGATACGTCGCTCTACGGAGCGGCATGCCGTCCGCATAGGACGAAGATGGGGATCCAGATCCTCATATGCCGTTGTTGGCCTTATACACACCCCCGCCGAGCGCTTACACCCGGGGTGTATATATCAGGAGTCCTGCGGACTCAGACACAGCTACAGTCAGGGGCCGAGCGGGTCCAGTTGCAGACACATGGGATTGGTAGGATGCTTATAGCTGGTAGTTGACTCAGTATGACCTGGATAGGGGTATATAGACTGAGGTGTACTCACTAGGGCTAACGGGGTCCCAGGTGGGTTATTCTGTGCTGATTGTACCTTCCGGCTTATGGGAGCCAGGTAAGGTTTATGCTTGCTTTAGTCACTGATAGTTAGACAGTAAGACGCCTCGCTTGTCAGGTATGACCCCTATCCTCCTTATTACAGTTATGCTTACCCCTGCTTTCACTACTTTAACCATCTTTAGTCCGGTTCCTTTACTTCAATCATTGTCAGTTCTATTTCCTTACTTTCAGTTATTTAAAGTTACTGCCTTACATACTCAGTACTTGTGGTACTGACACCCTCTTCTGGGGCGCTGCATTACTTGTCTGCAGGTGCAGATAGACGAGGAGCAGGTCCCCCATAGTTTCAGTCAGCCGTACAGAGCCGTCAGCTCCTTTTTTTCGGAGCTTGAGTGATAGAGGTTTACTTCATTTGTTTGTACAGTATGGGTAGGTCGGGACAGGTTATTACTCCTAGAGGCTTGCAGATTGCATTACTTCCCTGTGGTTAGATGATATCGGCCGTGTGGGGCCCATATGTGTTTTAGACTATGTGTATTGGCCGTGTGGGGCCTTGTTTAGCTGTTGATTGATGGCCTTGTCGGTCATAGTTCAGTTTAGCATCTGATTTTACTTTCCAGTTATAACTAGCTATCATGGTGGCCTTGTCGGCCCGCATAGGACTCTTTATGATTGTTTGTCTCTGGTTAGCTGGTTATTTTCACAGGTGGCTATAGGCCTTGTCACCCGGGGGTTGTATTTACAGCCGCTATATAACCCATTGTTTTCTTGATTCTAGAGTTAGAGGCAGCCTTGCACCAGAGGTGCTTAGGCTCAGTCAGCTCAGTAGTCCAGGTCCTAGTAGAGCACCAGGTGCCAGTCATGCCTCCCAAGGTGGGGTGTGACAAAAATATGTTCAAATCATCATATGTAAGATTTGATCCAGGGCATATCAACTATATCACTAACTCTTATGACATAATTTTTAGTTAAGAATTCGTCTTTTTTAAACTTTTTTCCTTAATTTCTACATTGTTAATTTTTAGTCTTGTAGAATTTTTTTAATCATTTAATTTTTGTTAAAAAATTCAAAGATCATTCTTTTAGATATTTCTAATTATGATGAAAAAAAAGCCTTTTTACCATCCCAGAAAGTGAGTAATTAGTCAATCACTAAACTAACAAACAAGGCTTATATATTCCACGTTCTCTTTTTAATAAACCTCATTAATTCATTAATTGTAACTTAAATATAATAATTAGCATTGACAACACTAGAAATAATAAGTCTATAAATATTACTCAAGTAATTATTGATTTTTTTCTCCTTTGTGTATTCCTCATTACACTCATCACCTTCTCCACGTCACATTATAATTTTTTCTTCAAAACTTTTTAAGCATGTGGAATTGTTATGTATATAAATATAATAAATAATTTTATAAATGGATATATATATATATATATATATATATATATATATATATATATATATATATATATATATATATATTGCAGATAAGAAAGTATATACATGCATAATGATGTTATAAGGTTCGGTGAAGTTGAGAATTTGATGGACGGTTCTTTTGTTTAAGTGAGTACTGTCCTAAACTATTCTTCTCTTAAATCAATTAGTCTCTTGAATTACCTTAAGTATAAAGTTTAATCTCATATCCCTTAATTATTAATTAAAGATTTTGGATTAAATTTTGAAATTGAAATCATCTTTAAAAAGATATAATTTATCCAAAGTTGAATTACCCTGCACGAACTCGATTACTCCACCCAGATATAAATATCACAACTAAATAGAAATTTGAAGAAAGTATAATCTCTATTTAATGACATTTTTTGATATAGTGCTAGAAAGACGAGGAGCCGGAGAATTAAAGAAAAATATGAAGGTATAAATTATGAAAAGGTGATAAATGATTTGAAAGAGACAAAAGAAACTAAAAATAATTATAAAAACAAAAAAGGAAAACCCACAAAATAATTAGAAAAAAGGGTAAAATTTAAAAGAGAAGAAGAAAATTTAATTTTGCAAAGAAAAAACTTCTTTAATGAAGTGTATATTTCTAATGGTGAATAGTCAAGGAAAACATTCTTCAATTTTATTTTAAGAAGAATTTTGGAGTTAATGGTGATTGTGTTGTTATGACTTCTTCTTTTAATTTTTCCTTAAGATTATGTGTATTTTTAAATTTTTAATTTTGGTTTTAAATATAAATATGGTAGTTTAATGAATAAAGCAATCTGAATTTAAATATAAACTAGTAAGCTTGTTCGTGCTTCACGTGATTATAAAATTTTTTAAAGAAATTATGATTTAAATTTTATCTAATACCTCAATATCATAAGTAATTTAAAAGTATCTTTTTCTCTTTATTTTTTGTTCGAAAAGATAATCCAAATGTACAAGTATATAGTTTTAATTCACATGTGTATCACAAAACTTAATTTTGAAAATTAAATCAAACTTACGATTAAAATTTCAACAATGTGAATATAAGAAGTAATCAAGATAACACAATAAGAAGAAATATGAAAATAAAAGTTTTGATAACTCATCTGTAGTTAACTGTTTCCACATATAGTCTAATAGAAGAAAAATGAGTAAGTAGAAGAGATTTTATATCAAATTTGTGATAAAATTGAAAAATAAATTATTTATAAATATTTGAAACAATAAAAAAACCTTAAGAACTTCAACTGACGTAAAATTATTGTGTACTTCAATTCATCAAAGTGTATTTGGGATATCTATTTATAATTACTTATAGATGTAATGATAATCATCTTCTGCCTAAGTAAGTAGCTCAAAAATTGTCAAGAAAAAAGAATCAATTAAAAATATTTACTTAAAAAACTCAAGTAAAAGCTTTCATTCATGCTCCTAATTATTCTTTATAGCAATTGAAAATTTGCCGAAAATCTTGGTGAAATATCTAAGCGTTTTGAGATAAGTTGGATCATTGGTTAAAATGGAGTTGGAGAACCTCCTATTTATCAAGCTTTCAGCTTCCCCCAATTTGAAGAAAGAGGGGCAAAGAACAAAAGGTCAAAACAAAATTGTGCTTTCCTTCATTCTTCTATCCCTTTTGACTTCTGCCTTCTGTGTGATACTGCTTACTTAAATGTACATTCAACATTTTTTCCAAATATACGATTACAAAGAATAGATCTTTTTTTTTATAATTATCAGGCAATTTTTTTTTTTTGTATATTATCCTTAAAATTCTTCTATAAGTTTAATAGGGTATTGACAAATTAAAGATATTAAATATGACTAAATAGGAAAAGAGAAAATGCCATTTTTTGAAATATTAATAAGTGACTGTATGACTAATTTAATATTGCTTCCACCATTCTATGAGGGTTTGAATGTGAAAGTTAATTGAGCTTTATTGTAAAGTTTTACGTGGATAATAAAGCTTATATAAATATTTGCTTGACTATTTACTTTACGAAGTTTGTGTTAATCCAATTAATTAGTAGATTTTATTAATAAGTGAAAGAAAAAAATGACGCAAAAGAAAGAAAACAGATAAATGAGAATGATGGCCATAGAGAGGTGTAAATTATTTTATTTATGTCTAACATACACACACACACTCGCGTAAGTCCTTTGGTCTTACACATTCTAATTTAATTATTATTTATAAATTATATATTAATTATGTAAAAAATAATATTTATGATTATTATACTCATAAGTAAATGTTATTCATAAACAAAGAATATTTTTTATCTTACATAAGTCTTCTCATCTTCTACTAATTAGAAAAATAAAAAATTAAAATAAAAATAAAATATGTACTATGTCAGATGTAACTTTATGGACTATCATTTTGAATTTTTTTATCTCTAATAATTTTTTAAATTTTTTTAGCAACTGTGAGTATTTAATTAACTTCTAAAATAAAGTCAATAAAAAAAATAGAAATTAGAACTCTTAAAAATAAAAAGTACTGGAATAAGTTCATAGAAGAAATTTTTTTTCCTCCTTTGGTCCTTAAAATAGTGCAGGGAACATAATTTTTTTTAAGCTTGGCGATTGATCATACATTCATACCTAGACATTTAATTAAATATGAGATAATTAAAAAATATTAAGCGGTTTCTTTTAACTACAGAATGCAATTCATATCATATCAAAAGGAAGTTGAAAAATGAGACGATGAAAAAAAATTATAATTTGTAGCTACAACAACGCTTCTAATCGTAAAAATTCCTACAACATCTTTATCATTTATGACACAAAGTATAAAATCTTCAAATAATATATTAATGTAGTTTCTACAATATTTCTTAGGCCAATCAATTTTCTTAGAGGAACATCATACGTGTTGTGACATCTATGAAAGTGAAGACTTTTGTGGAGAGATTTCATTGCAACATATGTTCATATCAAATGATCAATATCTTTTTATACAATATAAATTTATAACAACTTTCAAAGTTAGGTGATTATTTCATTTCTAAAAATGTGTATATGAAAAAAGAAAAAGAGAGAAGAAAGTATATTAAAGAACATTAACTCTTATAATGTGATTTCGGTTACTTTTGTACGTGAAAACTCTTCATTGGCCTCAAAAATTTTATTTGATTCCCTTCTTGCGATAATAAACAACAATAATATACATTCTAAAAAAATGAAAGATAATAGAAGAATTGAATGAATTAAAGGTAAAAAAAAAATTAATAAAATTTTTGGCCTAAGAAAAGTAATACATCATTTCTTATAAGAAACATTATATAATATATAAATATAAGTAGATAAATTATTTCATGCTACTTAAATAATTTATATTAATAAAGTAAATGAAACAACAACAAAAATAGAAAAAACAAGCTTAATTTCTTAAATAGTTGAAAATCTTTTTTAGAAAATCCTTAACATAAAAAAATATCAGAAGAGAAAGGTAGAAAATTGTCACCGTGATGCTCATATAAAATTTCATTCATGATTGAACTTATGCAGCTTATCTTACTTAGGAAAGAAAAGAAATGTAGATCTGCATGTCTTCAAAAATTATTGAAAATTATTACTGCAATTTTTCTGTTGTTCCTCTTTGAAGCTTGAGCATAGAAAATCAGCTCTACCTTAATTGCTCTTCATTGAAACCTAAAAAACTCGAGTTTACATGAGCCTTCTCTTCACGTTCATCCAGATAATTCACTGATCGCATCCAATTACATCATATAAAAGATAAGGGGTGGTTCATTGCAATTTGAGAAGAAAGTTGATTCTCTTTTTTTTATAAAAAAAACCTAAAAGTAAATCTTCAATATGGGGAGAGGAAAAGACTTTTTTGCCTTTACTAATATATTTAATATAAATTAATGTAAATAATTATAGATTTATTGATAAAATAATTTTTATCTTAAGTAAATATCTTGAGAAAAATATAAGAAAAATAATTTAAAAATTGACAAAATAAGATAAATATCAATAGGGACCTAAAAGAGGTGCCACATCACCTACTTAATACCTAGCTTTATTATATATATAGATTTGTGAAATGCTTTTAAATTGAAATTATATATTTTAATTTTAGATTCTCTTATGGTAAGATAAATTTAAAATTTTAACTTTTTGCAAATTTATATTTTCAATTTTTTTTAAAAAAAAAATCAAAGTTTCATAAATTAAATAAGTCTTCTGTGGGCTAAACTTTGATATTCTCCGATTTTAAGATAGAATTTAAGATAATTTTAATTGTATCATTGAATCAAAATTAAATTAAATAATATTATTCAAAACATATTAAAGTCCAAATTAAATAGTATTATTTAATTCATATTAACGGTGGTAGATAAAAAATTCAGTAGGAATTTCAAAAGTTAAAAACTGAAAGACTAAAATACTTGTATATAAAATTTATGCGCCTTATGCCCTTAAAAATTAATGTTATTTCTTCCTTTCAAAAGTTAAAAAGTTTGAAGAGTTAATTACATTTAATAATTTAATATGTCATGTTTATTTTAATAATTATACATAAATATTAAAAAATTATCCCCAATAAATAATAATTATAATCCCTATAATAATATAATTGAATATCTTTCATTAATTACATGTTATTATTATATTCTTCTTAAAATTAATATATTAAACAATTATAATAAATACTTTTACCAATAAATAATTGATCCGCATTTTAATTATTATTTTATAATATATGTCAAGTTTTCTACATTTCATCTTCAATATAATTATATAACTTATTTTCTCATTAAATATACTTACCTATTCATTATCACTATAGAATTTAAATAGTTGCAATATGTTACTAAATGTAGGCAAATAAAATAATTAAAATGTAAGTTATTTTAATTAACTAATACTCCAATGTGAAAGGAAAGTCCAAAGAACACTAATCAAATGATTAAGAACTATATAAAGACAACATTCCGATTCATTTCATTGGAGGAACTCTTTCAGGCAACAGATTTTTTTAATTCTTTTATTTTATTTTTTTCTATTTCATTTATCTTTATTCAATAACTATTTTAATTCTTTCGTTCTATTTTTTCTATTTCATTTAACTTTATTCAATATTTGACAAACATCTACTTATGTAGACATGAGTTAGAATATGTCCAAGTATTGTTCTAAAATTTCTTCTCAAGAAATTGTCACGACCTAAATCGGTAGATCGTGCGGGCACCTACATTGACTCTAACTCAATAGGAGAACCCCTTTTTAAACAACATACAAAAATATTTACGAATCTTATTTATTTGCACAAATCAATAATATTTTTAAAGTTCAATAAAATCTTTTCCACAAACCTTGACTGTCGCAAGATCTAGTTTAGACAGGTACAAGAGTTCTGAAAAGAATACCGAAAAATAAAAAGACAGAACTTCGCCTGTGGAAAAGTGCAGAAGCTGATGCTGAATATGCCACGTCCGTCATAAAACTTCAAGCCTTCCACAAAAAGGTGTAGAAAGAGTAGTATCAGTACACCACACGTACTGGTAGACATCATCAGCCGACTACATTAGTTCACACAATAACATAAAATTATTATGCAATTAATAATTCAATTTAAACAACCACTCGATAATCCATTGAGCTCATTTCTTACTCTTCATTTTCCTCAGTTATTTAACAATACATCCATATTAACCTACTCAGCATAGCCAAAGAGGCTGGCCTGCACACTATTTAGGCCTCGCTGTAGGCGGTAATTTGATCACTGCCGTGGTCTCACCGTAGTGGAAATTCTCTTGCTGTAGCGATATCGCTCCAGGCAGTAACTTGACTTCACTGGCAACTTTACTTATTTCAATACCTCATCCATTACACAAGGTCTAACATCATATAAAATTGTAGCAATCTACACTCAATAAAATATACATTTCACCACTTTTCATCTTATCACAAACATTTCATTTATTCTCCTTTTTTATGAAACATTTTCACAGTCAGGAGTAATCCAACGACGATACATAAATCACATTTATCTAACGATTGTACATGCAAATATCAACTCATATTCAATCAATATCATCAAATATCAAGACTTATAAAACAAGTAATACACAATTATGCGACAAATCACATGCATACTAAACACACGGCAAACAGACCTGTCATCATCAATTTCATCTTATCAAGTATTTGTACCCATATCGATATCATACTTATCACTAAACTCTGTCACACAACCATATGTATATCAAACATACCTATACTGATCTCTGTCTCATAGTCGTATGTATATTACGACATACTTGTATTGCTCTCTGTCACAATCATATCATTGGTGATGTGTCGGGCACACACCTCTGTCACATTACTATACACACATGTTAGAGGGTCTTATTTCTACCATTCCAATCATAAACTGCAGTGGACTCTAGAAATTCATATACTGTACACCCAGTCATATGAACCTTTCATCATACCAGTCTGTGTACTCATATCCGTATGCCCAGCCGTATGATCATTTAGTCATACCTGTTTATGTACACATTCATACTACTCGCCCAGATGCTCACTTAGGGCATGAGCTACTCATGTCTAAGTACTTATACACACGAATCCGCTCGTCCGGATGCTCACCTTGGACACGAGCCTCTCATATCAATGTAAGGTATACTAGCAATCTCATTCATGTTCACCACATGATAAGAATCTATTATCCCTCAGTCATCAACATATACAATATGATATCAGCCAGTCAACTTATATGACAACTTGGGAAAACCCATTTATTAACCACGAATCCTCAGCATAGTGTTCATACATTATACTTTGTCAACTCATATGACCATCTAGAAAGAAATAATAAATCAATAATAAGTAACATATTTATCATGCAATTTCACTCAATCAACTTAGGTGACCACTCAACAAAGTATATAAATCAACAACCGTCAGCATAGTTCATCAAGTATTTCATTAGGTCAACATATATGACCCACATAGGCACACATTATTTATCTCAATTACCCTTAACTCTCACCATGACAATTATCGCATTGAGCTTCTCAAACCTCATCTACAATCATATAAAATATCAACATTATTCCACATGTAGTCCCGCTTCAATCAAAATTCATAACCAAGCCATTGAAAAGATATTATTCACAATTCTTCAGGCTAAATTTGCCAGCCTTCTTATTACTTAGGGACCCATAATTCACTCAGGTTCTTTTAACTCTATTTATCACCTTAGTTCTGTGACTTCCATCTTAAGGCAGTCTATTCGGGTCAAACTTCGCCCCATTAGTATTTTTAATTTTTTTCATGCCAATTCATCAACACATAAAATTAATTAGATAAAACCGGGTCTGAATCACTTGACCCGGTTAACTACGATTTCTTACAATTACTTGTTCTTTTCTTACCTTAGATTCATTCTAAGCTAGTTAGTTTACATCACCAATTCACCTTCTCATTCATGGAATATAAAAGGGCACCAAAAAATTCACATAACCCCATTGGGTTTATTTATCTCATTTCATTCTTGTTTCTCTCCTTTTATACAACACATGCATTAAGATATATTCATAATTTATACTATCAAATATACCATAAAAAACAATTACAGTCATATGTCATCAACACCTGCTGTTAAGAATATCACCTCAAGACTCCACTACCAAGATCACAACATCAAGGACACATTAACAAGAATATCCAATCAAGAGTACTTGTCAACAACATCACATTAAGAGTGCACTCCCCATTATTAATCATCAATTAGGTTTTACTTTCCCACATGTTCTCGAACTTAGGATTAATCCTCTAATTTCATAGTTACGTCACCACAAGTATTTTATCAAGTCGTCATATTTTATGATCCTTCTACCTTCATCAATTGTACATCAATAGTCACACGTATATGATTCACTAATTATAGTCTAACACAAAGGTAAGCAATAACCTACCTGGATCATAAAACTGTAATATGCAGCTAATCCGCGGGAGCTTTGCCTTTTCTCAACGCCTCCAAATGTTTAAAGTCTAGAAATAAGACATTAAGTTATCAATCAATATGCTACTTCTTCAATTCAAGATTTTAGGAACTCAACCCACTCCATTCTACCTGTTGTTCATGGTCTAATTCGATAAGCATAAGCTAAATTATCATGACCCACATCCACACCGATCCTTCGAACATAGTTCATGGAGTTTTTTACTCCTCTAACTCTCTTAAAGAAATTTTTGAGGTTAAGGGTTTAAAATCTATCAAATTCTAGGCCTCGATATTGGGGAATGATCATTACCCCCTTTAAACTCATAATCAAACCCCTATTAGTTTCCCCATGATCCAGCCCAATTCTATCAACCTAGGATTTCTTGGCTAGAAATCACCATCAAAGGCTCCCCCTTGATTCTTAGGTATTTACATAATCAAGTGCAAAGGTAGCTAGTCAAGATTCTTACCTTTAAAGGGAAATTCGCCTGCTCTGGGGAAGAATCGCCTTTAGTTCTTGGAATATCGAGTTTTTAAATAATAGAGTATAACCCCATAAATTCTACTTAAATCCACTTTTTGAACCTCTATGGAGGTAAGGACACCGCTACCCCGTATTCGGCGATTACTTTCCCGATCCATTATTGGCGGGACTCTAATCGTTACCATGGTCTCGCTACAGCGGAACGACTACCGCTATAGCGGTTTCCGATAATCAGTAGCTCCTATTTCCTATACATAGACCATTCCTCAACTCAAAATTTCACTAACACTCACACAATAACTTACTTCCAACAACCTAGGCAAAACGAGTGTTTCTGACTTATTTTCCCCTGTAACGACCGATGCGTTGTTACATAAGATACTAATTAAATAACTATTTATCCCTGAAGAGCCTCACGTTACATGTAGGGGTTTTCTATCATATCACCGTCTAAATTCGTGTGGGGTCAAAATTATGATTATACCCTTTCCACCACGGTCTTACCATTGTCACTATTGGATTTAACCAGAACTGTATCAGATCCTATTTTTTGAGGTCCTACAATGCTAATAGGCTTATTATATAGGCACGACACATGAACTTAATTCTCCCATCCCCATATCCCTAACTGGGAAAGAGTCCCACATACGACACTTTTACTAGTATTTGTATTCTCAAGTAATCTAAATCATCCTCCTATAGGCTATTTTTCTGAGGTTTTTGCACTAGAAATGGTGGAGTTAGGGAGGAATGGTGATTTTAACTTTGTCAAGCCTAGAGTAGGGCCAGTCTACCATTTTTGTCCCTTACCACTATGCTCTATCAGTAGGTAGTGTGCCTCGGGAGTTGAGGAACTGTATGTTGGGTGTGATGCGCCCTTCTAATCCCTTGAGAGGGAAAGGTGCACCTGGAAGGGGAAGGAAGGAGAGGAAGACTGACTTAGAGGATGACAGTGATGACCCTAGCAATGAGGGGGCTGGCTCCTCCAGTCCCACTGAATCCTTCCAGTGGATGGAGGCTAATTTGACAGCTATGCGGGAGTTACTGGGTGGGTTTCTTAGAGCTTCCCAAGGGAGGTGCATCATCTAGTGGAGCTGTTGTGGACTCCGAGGGAAGCCCCGAGAGGATCTAGAGAAGGAGGAGAAGAAAATATGATTTTGGGACTAGCTTTTCGTCCGCATGTGGAAGGGGTGAAGAAGATCTAGCGCACCCTCTTTCTAGGCCTTAGGGTTCCCCCGTTGTCCCTAGGAAATGTCTCGGAGTACTCCTTCCTTAGTGGTTGGCAATGATGAGGAGGCCAGTGACCCAGGCAACGATAGCAACAAGGCTTCCAACTAGTCGGGGTCATAATGCATTTCCTTCCCATTGTTCCCCTTTAGCTCACATATTTCTTACTCACGAAGGGTCAAATGCTGAAAAATTTCTCTTTTTGCTCGTTTGTTGGATGGTTTTCTCTTTTTCTCTATGTTTGGGGTACAGGTGCCCATTGGGGCATTTGAATGACAGTGGCTGTGTTTTTGCCTCATATACACTATCACAACCCGACATAGGTCCGGATCGAGACACGGAATCTAGAATCATAAATGGCTCCAAGTCGACCCATGGCATGAACATAAATTCAAAGCTCAAATAATAAAGTGGAAACTAACATCTGATATAGCGAAAGTCTGAATATTTAAAACATTTGATACAACAGAATACATAACACTGATCCGAAGTTGAATAGTACTATGTCTGATAAACCTCTATATACTGACGAGTTGATGGGACAAGACCCTAACTAACTCACTAATAGACTGAAATTGAAGATACTGATAACAAGCTGATAAAAAGGGTCCACGAAGGATGAGGATTCACCAATAAGCAGGATATGCTAACTCTGAGAATCTAGCTAGCGGCGGGACTGAGCCTGAATGTCCGAGCTTGTATCATGAAAAAATATAGCATAGAATGTGTGGTCAGTACTTGGAATGTACCGAGTATGCAAGGTAAGTAAAACATCCGGGTAAGTAAAATTGAAATCATGCATGTAATAAAACATTCTATCATAAGATTCTGAGAGCAAGGCTTGCATGCTATTAACTAAAAACATGATTAAACATAATTGAGTCTCATAACTGAATCGAGTGACCTCAAGATGGAAACTAATAATCATAAGTAAAACTGAACAATGGGTCAAACCTGCTAAACACATAATATCATAACTGATGAAAATGCATAACTGAAATCATGAGGAATAATGGGAGACTCATTATATAACTGACATTACCACGATAGAGCTTACGTGGTCCTGACTATTACACTCAAGTAGGCAGAGCCATCCAAAGCCTTGCCAGGGCTAAGGGTGCTACCTTGATATCAATATCAAGCTGAAGGCCCCTCGGGAGTAGTGAAAACTCACAAGGGAGGTCCCAAAGAATTTGAATAAACCTACGTTGGCATATAGTTCTAATGCTTGGGGTTGTCTGAACCCCTAGCCTGCTTGCTGCTAGACACTACCCCAAAACATGCATATGCTCTCCATCATTTCTCAACGAATCTAAACCACCGCCTTTCGACAAAGCTGATCATAACAATGTATACATAGTCTGAAAACTAAACATGAGGAGCCTTGGCTCAAAACGTACCACAAGCTGAAAAGTGAGAGTCTAGACTCCAAAAATCAAGTGGTAAGCTAATATCATGAAATTTAAGTAAATTATGAAATATACTTGAATATATGGGCTTGCCCAAACTTAAACATGCTTTGAAATAGACTTGATAGTCAATTATCATGGATATAGACATAGGTAAATGAAATCATAATTTCACCATAGACATCTCATCATACTTGAAAACATAGATCATAATCTCAACCCTTCATGAACTTTCATAATTGGGAATTATATTTTTAAAACTTTGAAATCAAAAATTTTATTTTAGATCATCATAAAACATGCCCATGAATCTTAGAACAACATTAGGAACATGCATAGAATTAACCCATGATAGATACATAGAGAATTTCATAAATTGGGTTAGGACTCCACAGATTCATCACCCTTGAATTTCAAGAATTTAGAAGAGGATTTGGGCATGAGAGTGATGTAATACTCCCATTCATAACCCTACATACCTGGGTGCTTTGATTTCACAATATCCCTTGAAAACCCAAGTGAATTGAGGAAAAACTTGAGGAATCCTCCAGCTTGATCTCCAGTGAACTCCTTAATCTTGCATGCATGGAATGGGGAGGCTTAGGATAGTTTAAGCACCCTTAGAACCTTCCTAACTGAGCTTAAAATGATGTAGTTTAGGACCTAGGGACTTAAGAATTACAAAAACACTCATACTGAAATGCAGAAAAACTGCACACTGCCAGTCAGTACGAGGGACGCCACGACTCGTGGTGACCAAGTCATGCCAACCCTCAATTTTCAACTCTTCTCTTGACCACAACTACCTCCACGAGTCGTGGAGTCAAATCACGACACGTGAAAGCCTCTCATGGTCACCTCCAGATCAAGAATCATTACCAACCTACCTTCACTTCACGAGTCACTTAACGACTCGTGAAGTCCTCCCACAGGTCATTGGACGACTCGTCTTGTGGCCTAGGCTACATTTTCCTGTTTTCTTCACTTGAACCCTCGGGTCTGATCATAGGGACTTTTGAGATACTACAATATCTCCCTCTTGGGAACATTCATCCTCGAATGTGATTAAACATACTGAAAGGCTGGGGAAAATAACTGTCATCCCAAATTCTGAATATCTTAAACAAAAAACTGACAGAGTGGCCGACTTCGAACTGAAATACATAACTGAACTGAATTCATGAATCATACATGTATGCACTGACATGAAGGAAGCTGGAACACATGAACTGAACATGAAACTGAATTGAGTACTCAGGAGGAAACTGATAACTCAAGCTAGAACTGGGCTGAAAAGGAAAAGATGCGGGTATTTAGCCATCATATCTGCTTTGGCTTTCCACGTAGCTCTCTCAACATACTGATTTCTCCACAAGACCTTTACTGAAGCTACCTCTTTGTTCCTCAGCTTCCGAACTTGACTATCAAGGATCTCAACCGAAACCTCTTCATAACTAAGGCTACTCTTCACACCTACGCTCTCCACCAGAATGACCAAGGCCGAGTCACCCATGCACTTCTTCAAGAGAGATACACGGAAAACTAGATGTACTGAAGCCAATTCTGAGTGCAACTCCAACTCATAGGCCACCTTGCCAACACGCCTCACAATCTTGTACGGGCCAACATACCGGGGACTAAGCTTCCCCTTCTTTCCGAATCTCATCACTCCCTTCATGGGAGACACTTTCAGAAACACCCAATTGTCAACTTCAAATTCAAGTCCTCTCCTCCTCACATCTGCATAGAACTTTTGACTACTCTAAGCTATCTTCAACCTTTCCCTTATAAGTTGGACTTTCTCCATTGCCTCATGAACCGAATCTGATCCTATCAATGTAGCTTCACCAACTTTAAACCAACCTATAGGCGATCTACACCTCTGCCCATAAAGAGCCTCAAATGGAGCCATCTGAATGCTGGAAGGATAGTTTTTTATATGCAAACTCAATGAGAGGTAAATGATCATCCCAACTACCCTTGAAATCAATCACACACGCTCTCAACATATCCTCAAAAGTCTGAATAGTTTGCTCATCCTGACCATCTATCTGCTGGTGGAAAGCTGTGCTAAGCTTGACCTGTGTACTAAGTCCCTTCTAAAACGACCTCCAAAACTGGAAAGTAAACTGAGTACCTCTATCTGATATGATGCACTAGGGCACTCCATGCAATTGAACTAACTGTCGAATATACAATTTGGCATAATCCTCTGCTAAGTCGGTAGTCTTGACTAGTAGAAAATGAACTGATTTAGTCAACTTGTCTACAACCACCCAAATAGAATAATATTGTCGATGAGTACGAGGCGACCCTGTAATGAAGTCCATATTGATTTTCTCCCATTACCAAGTAGGGATACTAATGTCTTGAAGCACACCTCCAGGTCTTTGATGCTCAACTTTTACTTGTTGACAATTCGTACACTTAGCCACAAACTCTGCTATATCCTTCTTCATACCACTCCACAATAGACTTCCCGTACATCATGGTACATCTTGGTGGCATCTGGATGTATAGAATATCGAGAACCATGAGCCTCATGCAATATTCGATCTCTCAAATCATCAACACCTGGAACGAACAAATGACCCTGATATCAAAGTACACCATCTCCCCCTTGGGAGAATACCTCAACGTTCTGATTCTGAACCGCTTCCTTCAACTTTACCAGAATAGGATTCTCATCTTGCCTAACCTTGAATTCAGTCACCAAAGAGGATTCTGAACCATTCTGAATAATAACACCACCATCTGTAGAATCAACAAGGCGGACTCCTTTTTGTGCAAGCCTATATACATCCTTCACCAACTCTTTCCTTCCCTCATCTACATGAGACACACTCTCCATAAAAATTCTTCTAAGAGCATCTTCCACCACATTAGCCTTGCCCCAATAATAAAGGACACTCATATCATAATCTTTAAGAAGTAACAACCACCTTCTTTGATATAGATTTAGATCCTTCTGAGTAAACACGTACTGTAGGCTCTTGTGGTCTGTAAACACATCCACGTGGACCCCATATAGATAGTGTCTCCAAATCTTCAGGGCGAATATTACCGCCGCCAACTCGAGGTCGTGAGTCAGATAATTCTTTCATGGACCTTAAGCTACCTAGAAACATAGGTTATAAACTGACCATGTTACATTAATACACAACCAAGGATGATCCTTGAGGCATCACAATATACCACAAATCCATCGGTACCCTCAGGTAGGGTCAGCATTGCTGCTGAGGTGAGTCGAGTCTTCAACCCTTGGAAACTCTTCTCACAGGCCTCTAACCATTGAAACTTCACTTTCTTCTGGGTCAACCTAGTCAATAGTGCTGCAATGGATGAAAATCCTTCCACGAACCTCCGGTAGTAACTAGGTAAGCCCAAGAAACTCCTGATATTCGAAGGACTCACTGGTCTAGCACAATTAGTCATAGCTTCTATCTTTTGATAGTCCACCTGTACACCCTCATTTGACACACATGACTCAAAAATGTTATTGAGTTTAACCAAAACTCACACTTTCTGAATTTAGCATATAACTGGTGATCCTTAAGAGTCTGTAGCACCATCCTCAAATGAGAAGCATGCTCATCCTCACTTCGAGAGTATATGAGAATGTCATCTATGAACACAATCACAAACATGTCCAAATATGGCTTGAACACCCTGTTCATCAAATCCATAAAAGCTAAAGGAGCATTCGAGAAGTCACTCTCTCTAACCCTGAATTGATGATATCCGGATTTGAGATCTATTATTGAAAAACACGTGGCACCCAGTAGTTGGTCAAACAAGTCATCAATTCTAGGAAGGAGATACCTGTTCTTGACTGTGACCTTGTTCAACTGCCGATAGTCAATGCACATTCGAAGAAAACCATCCTTCTTTTAGACAAAGAGTACTGGTGAACCCCACAGGGATTTGCTAGGTTTGATGCAACCCTTGTCTAAAAGATCCTTCAACTGCACCTTCAACTCCTTTAGCTCAGCTGGATCCATTCTATAAGGAGGAATAGAGATAGACTGCATATCAGGAAGAAGGTCAATACCAAAATCAATCTCCCACTCAGGAGGAATTCCCGATAGATCATCTGGAAACACATCTGGATATTTGCATACTACAAGAACTGACTAAATAGTCGGGGTTTTGGAGGTAGCATCCTTAACCCTAACTAGATGGTACATGCAACCTTTAGAGATCATCTTTCTGGCCTCAAGGTAGGAAATGAAACGACCTACAGGCACAACTGAACTACCCTACTGGCTCACCCGGAAACTTGAATGCTACCACATGGGTTCTACAATTTACTAAGGCGTAACATGCATGTAGCCAATCCATGCCAAAGATAACATCAAAATCTGTCATGGCTAGCTCTACTAAATCTGTTGAGGTGACTTTCAGAAGGACTTTACGGGGAAAATTTTATATACCCGTTGAGCTATAACTGAATCACCAACTGGAGTAGAGACTGAGAAGGGTTCTGATAGGATTTCGAGACTGACTCCGAAACTACTAGCAACATAGGGTGTCACAAAAGATAAAGTATTCCTGGATCTAATAATGCATATACATCAAGGTGGAATACTGGTAACATACTAGTGACTACATATGGAGAGGCCACCTGCTCCTGACGAGATGCGAGGGCATAGAATCTATTCTGACGCTGACCACCGCCTGCACTAATTGAGGCATCCTACTAAGCCAAGCATGCTGGTGGGGCTGCTAAACAGTTGCTAGGTCTCAGCCCCTACCATGGCCTATCTAGTTGTTGGACAATTTCTGAGCATATGTCCGGGATTTCCACACCCAAAACAAGCTCCCGTACCTGCTAGGCACTGACTAGTGTGCCTTTTTCCACACCTGTCATAACCTGGAATACTAGGCTCTATGGATTTGCTCCCCTGACCTTGAAAGCCTAATTCTTATCCTCTCTAGTCGCGCCTATATTTGGATGGAACACTCACTGCTAATGGTGCTGGGACTGATGATCTCTGGTGGGACTGCTGATGATGCCCACCACCAGGCCTCTGCTAGGAGAACCCAAAACTATCGGTCCTGGCCCTCTTGGCCTCTCTCTCCCACTCACTCACCTGCACCGCCTCTATCGGCTGGGCGTACAGGGCCAACCGTGAGAAGTTAATGTACTGATAGAGAATAGCGGTCCTGTAATCCTTGACCAAATAGTACACTATCCCGTGCACAAACCTTCTAACCCGAGCTCTCTGATCAGCCACTATCTCTGATGACTATTTGGACAAGCGGGTGAACTCTAAGGCATACTCCTGGACTGCCATGCTATTCTGCCTCAGGTTCACAAACTCTGCTTCCTTGATATCCCTCATCTCTCGAGGGAAGAATCGGTCCAAGAACGCGGTAAAAAACTCATCCCAACCAACAGGACCCGCTTCAACTCCCCTGCTATTCTTTCACTGTCTATACCAGATATGAGCAACCCCTTTCAATTGATAAGAGGCTAGATCTGCGCACTCCTCCCCCCTCGCCCCCATAATCTGGGTGATCTTCTGAATCTCATCAATAAACTTGTGTGGATCCTCGTCCATTCTTGATCCAAGGAACTTAGAGGGACTCATCCTGAGGAAGTCCCTGACTCTTGTCGCTGCCACGTTCCCATTTTGGGGACAAGAGCCTCTGCTTGCTGGTTGACCTGGGCGGTCAAAGCCTGTGCTAACATCTGGATGGCTGCCCTAAACTCAGCATAGGCAACTTGCTCTAGCACATGATCCTTGGGGGCTTGTGGGTCCTACTGGTGCCCATCTCCATTTCCATTATCATGGCCATTTTCGTTTAGAATTCCTTCTTCTGTTAACTCGGCGAGGAGGCATAATTCTGCAAACGCGTATAGCGCGGATTAGAAGGATAGAGAGATATTTCATCACACAACATAGATCATGAAGGAAGGGAAATTTCCTAAAACTCTTTGTAGCCTCTTCGTCATAAGTGTGGCACGCTTTACACCCATGAAAAAGACTCTAATTAACGTGGCATTCAGACACCCTAGGACACTTCAAAACCTAATGCTCTGATACCAAGTTTGTCATGACTCGAACATAGGCCCGGATCGAGATACGGAACCTAGAACTATAAATGGCTCCAAGTTGACACGTGGCATAAACATAAATCTAAAGCTCATATAATAAAGCAGAAACTAACATCTAATATAGAGGAAATCTAAATATTTAAAACATCTGATACAGCGGAATACATAATACTAATCCGAAGTTGAATAATAATGTCTGATAAGCCTCTACATACTGACGAGTTGATGGGACAAGACCCTAACTAACTCACTAATAGACTGCAATTGAATATACTGATAACAAGTTGATAAAAAAGGTCCTCGAAGGATGAGGATTCACCAACAAGCTTGATATGCTAACTTTGAGAATCAGGCTAGCGGCGGGACTGAGCTTGAACGTTTGATCCTACATCATGAAATGATACAATATAGAGTATGCCGTCAGTACTTGAAATGTATCGAGTATGCAAGGTAAGTAAAATAGCTGGGTAAGTAAAACTGAAATCATGCATGTAATAAAACATTCCATCATAAGATTTGGAGAGTAAGGCTTGCATGCTATTAATTAAAAATATAATTAAACATAACTGAGTCTCATAACTGAATCGAATGACCCCAAGCTAAAAACTGATAATCATAAGTAAAACTAAACATTGGGTCAAACCTGCTGAAAACATAATATCATAATTAATGAACATGGATAACTGAAATCATGAGGACCAATGGGAGACTTGTCATATAACCCACATTACCACGATAGAGCTTACGTGGTCTTGACTATTACACTCAAGTGGGCAGAGCCGTCCAAAGCCTTTCCAGGGCTAAGGGAGCTACCATGATATCGATATCAAGCTGAAGGCCCCTCGGGGGCAGGGAAAGATCATAAGGGAAATCCCAAAGAATCTAAATAAACTTACTTTGGCATGTAGTTTTGAGGCTTGGGGTTGTCTGAACCCTTATCCTGCTTGATGGTACACACTACTCCCAAAAACATGTATATGCTCTCTATCATTTCTCAACGAAGCTGAACCAACGCCTTTTGATGAAGCTGATTATAACAATGTATACATAGTCTAAAAATCGAACATGAGGAGCCTTGTCTCAAAACATACTACAAGCTGAAAAGTGGGAGTCTAGACTACATAAATCATATGGTAAGCTAATATCATGAAATTTAAGTAAATCATGAAACATACTTGAACATATGGGCTTGCCAAAACTTAAACATGCTTTGAAATAGACTTGATAATCAAAATTATGGATATAGACATGGGTAAATCGAAATCCTACTTTTACCATAAACATCTCATCATACTTGAAAACATAGATCATAATCTCAACCCTTCATGAACTTTCATTATTGGGCATTATATTTTTAAAATTTTGAAATCAAAATTTGTAACTAAAATCACCATAAAACATTCCCATGAATCTTAGAACAACGTTAGAAACATGCATAGAATTGACCCATGATAGATACATAGAGAATTTCATAAATTGGGTTAAGACTCCATAGATTCATCACCCTTGAATTTCAAGAATTTAGAAGAGGATTTGGGCATGAGAATGAAGGAATACTGCAATCCATAACCCTACATACCTGAGTGCTTTGATTTCATAATATCCCTTGAAAACCCAAGCGAATTGAGGAAGAACCTAAGGCAGCCTCTCTTGGTCACCCCTAGGCCAAGAATCAATGCCAACCTCCTTTCACTTCATGAGTCACTTAACAACAAAGGTCATTAGACGACTCGTCCTGTGGCCTAGGCTACATTTTCCTGTTTTCTCCGCTTGAACCCTTGGGTCTGATCTTAGGGACTTTCGGGGGATTACATACACATATACTCGATTCACCAACTTTGACATAATCAAAAATTTTCCAGATAGAGAGGGGATTGGATTCTGTCTAGAAGTCGTCCGCTGTAGTGGACCTGCTATGGCGGTCCATTTCTTGCTTTAGTGTGTCCGCTGTGGCAAGGCACACCTTGCTGTAGCGAAATTTGTTGAGCAGAACACAAACAAGGATATTTGTCCTTCCGGTCAACATTGATCTCCCTATGCCACCTTTATTATACTTCATTATCACTAACATGTCACATTTCCTCATCAACTCACATGTCACCATGGCTATGCTACTAGATATCAATTGAGCCCATTGAGATACCAATTGGAATCTTTAAGATATCATTTGAACTCAATCAGGTAATCGACACGCTCTGACGACAAGATAGAAAAGAATAAAGTGAGACATACTAGATGCCTTATAGCTTCCCAAACATTAGACGTGGACGTCTACACACCAATCCGCTGAAGTCTACTAGACATTGCCCTTATACTTGTGAGACCGATAACCTAGATGCTCTGATACCAACTTTTCATGACCTAAATGGACAGGTCGTGTGGGAACCTACATTGACTCTAACTCAATAGGAGAACCCCTTTTTAAACAACATACAAAAATATTTATGAATCTTATATATTTGCATAAATCAATAATATTTTGAAAGTTAAATAAAATCCTTCCCAAAAACCTTGACTCTCCCAAGATCTAGTGTAGAAATATACAAGAGCTCAAAACAGAATACCAACAAATAAAGAGAATGACTTCGCCTGCGAAAAAGTGCAGAAACTAATGCTGAATGTGCCACGTCCATCATGAAACTTCAAACCAACCACAACCTATACCCAAAAAGGTGTATCAAGAGTAGTATCAGTACACCACATGTACTAGTAGGCATTATCGGTCGACTACAATTAGTTCACACAACAACATAAAAGTAATATGCAATCAATAATTCAGTTTAAACAATCACTCAATAATTCATCAAGCTCATTTCTTACTCTTCGTTTACCTTAGTTATTTTACAATACATACATATTACTCTACTCAGTGTAGCCATATAGGTTGGCTTGCACACTGTTTAGGCCTCGCTGCAACGGTAATTTGGCCGTTGTCGTGATCTCACCGCAACGGGAATTCTCCCATTATAATGATGGTGCTTTAGACAGTAACTTGACTTTGCTGGCAACCTTACTTCTTTCAATACCTCATCTATTGCACAAGGTATAACATCATACAAAATTGTAGCAATTTATACTTAGTAAAATATACACTTCACTACTTTTCATCTTATCACAAACATTCTATTTATTTCTCTTATTTATAAAACATTCTCACAGTCAGGAGTAACCTAGCAATGATACATAAATCATTTATCCAATGATTGTACATGCAAATATTAACTCATACTCAATCAATTTCATCAAACATCAAGACTTATAAAACAAGTAAGACATAATTATGCGGTTAGATCACATGCATACTAAAAACACGGTAAATAGACCTGTCATCATCAATTTTATCATATAAAGTATACCTATCACTAAACTCTATCACACAACCACATGTATATCGAACATACCTGTACTGATCTCTGTCTCATAGTCATATGTATATCACGACATACTTGTATTGCTCTCTGTCACAATTATATCATTGGTGATGTGCCGGGCACACGCCTCTGTCACATTACTTTACACACATGCCATAGGGTATTATTTCTACCATTCCAATCATGAATTGCAGTGGACTCTAGAAATCCACGTATTGTACACCCAGCCGTATGAACCTTTCATCATACCTGTCTGTGCACTCATATATGTACACCCAGCCGTATGATCATTTAGTCATACATGTTTGTGTACCCATTCATATTGCTCGCCCGGATGCTCACCTTAGACATGAGCAACTCATGTCCAAGTACTTATATACACATAAATCCACCTATCCGAATGCTCACCTCAGACACGAGTCTCTCATCTCAAGGTAAGGTATACCAGCAATCTCATTCACGTTCACCACATGATAAGAATTTATTATCCCTTACTCATCAATATATACAACATGATATCAACCAGTCAACTCATATGACAACTTGGGAAAACCCATTTATCAACCATGAATCCTCAGCATAACGTTCATACATTAAACTTTGTCAACTAATATGACCATTTAGAAAAAAATAATAAATCAACAATAAGCAGCATATTTATCATGCAATTTCACTCAGTCAACTAAGGTGACCACTCAATAAGGTATATAAATCAACAATCATTAGCACAGTTCATCAAGTACTTCATTAGGTCAACATATATGACACTACATAGGCACACATTATTTAACTCAATTACCCTTAACTCTCTCCATGACAATTATCGCATTGAGATTCTCAAACCTCATCTACAATCTTATAAAATATCAACATTATTCTACTCGCAGTCCCACTTCAATCAAAATTCACAACCAAGCCATCGTAAAGATATTATTCACAATTCTTTAGGCTAAATTTTCCAGCCCTATTATTACCTAGGGACCCATAATTCACTCAGGCTCTTTCAACCCTATTTGTCACCTTAGTTCTATGAGTTTCATCTTAAGGCAGTCTATTCGGGTCAAACTTTGCCCTATTAGTGTTTCTAATTTTTTTAAAGCCAATTCATCAACACATAAGATTAATTAGATAAAATCGAGTCTAAATCACTTAATCCAATTAACTACGATTTCTTAAAATTACTTGTTCTTTTCTTACCTCAGATTCATTCTAAGCTAGTTAATTTACATCACCAATTCACCTTCTCATTCATGGCATATGAAAGGGAACCAACAAGTTCACATAACCCCATTGGGCTTATTTACCTCACTTCATTCTTGTTCCTCTCCTTTTATACAACACAAGCACAAAGATATATTCATAATTTATATTATCAAATACACCATCAAAATATACCATAAAAAACAATTACAGTTATATGTCATCAACACCTACTATCAAGAATATCACCTCAAGACTCCACTACAAAGATCACAACATCAAGGACACATTAACAAGAATATCCACTTAAGAGTACTTGTCAACATCATGACATTAAGAGTGCACCCCATTATTAATCATCAATTACTTTCCCTCATGTTCTCATACCTAGGATTAATCCTTCAACTCCATAGTTATGTCAGTGCAAGTATTTTATCAAGTTATCATATTTTATGATCCTTCTACCCTCATCAATTGTACATAAATAGTACACACATATACGATTCACTAATTATAGTCTAACACAAAGGTAATCCATAACCTACCTGGATCGCAGAACTGGAATATATAGCTACTCAACGGGGATTTGCCTTTTCTCAATGCCTCCGAGCGTTCAAAGTCTAGAAATAATACATTAAGGAATCAATCAATAGACTAATTCTTCGATTCAAGAGTTTGGTAACTCAACCCACTCTATTCTACCTGTTGTTCGTGGTCTAATTCGACAAGCATAGGATAAATTATCATGACCCATAATTCATGGAGTTTTTACTCCTCTAACTCTCTTAAAGCAATTTTTGAGGTTAAGGGTTTCAAATCCACCGAATTCTAGGCCTCAATTTCCATATGAACTCCAACTTCTAATAACTACACATTGGGGAATGATCATTACCCCCTTTAAACTCATAATAAAACCCCCATTAGTTTCCTCATGATCCAGCCCTAGTTCTATTAACCAATGATTTGTTGGATAGAACTTCACCATAAAAGGCTCCCCTTGATTCTTAGGTGTTTACATAATCAAGTGCAAAGGTAGAAAGTCAAGATTCTTTCCTTTAGAGGGAGATTCACCCGCTCTAGGGGAGAATCTCCTTCAGTTCTTGGAATGTTGAGGTTTTGAAAATAATGGGGTATAATCCAAAAAATCCCATATAAACCCACTTTTCGATTTCCGTCGTCCGCTGCAGCAGACTCGCTATGGCGGTCAGGATACCGCTATCGCATATACGACGGTTTCTTTCCCGATCCCTTACAGCGGGACTCTGACTGTTACCATGGTCTCACTGCAGCGGAACGATTACCACAACAGTGGTACCCCAAAACCAGTAGCTCCTATTTCCTGCACATAGACCATTCCTCAACTTCAAAATTTCACTAAAACTTACACAATACCTTACTTCCAACAACCTAGGCAAGTGGAAAGTTTCTAACTTATTTCCCCCGTAATGACAGACGGGTTATTACAGAAATCCTAAAAGAGAAGGGGAAGTTGCTAGGAAACTATTCAACTTATATTTAAAAAAATTAATGTTTGTTTTTGTCCCATGTAATTTATATTTACCTTTGTATTCATGGCATAAGCATTTTCAGTTCTCTTGTCAAAATTGATGATGGTATTTATTTTAGAGTGAATGATCAGAAAAATAGAATAAAAATTGTAAATAATCTGTGGGGAGAAAAAATCAAGATGGTGATATATTTTATTATAACGACCCATACATCATTTCGAGGGGAATAAGTTTGAAACACCCTAACTGGCCTAAGTCATGGGTAGGAAGGTGTTGGTTGAGTGTTAGTGAAAATTCTGAGTTGGGAGTGGTTTAGGACCAGGATTTGGAGCTACTAGTTATGGGGGACCGCTGTAGTGGAGGAATTTTTGCTGTAGAGAGACTATTATTATGGTCGGAGTTTTGCTGTAAAGGACTAGGAGAATAATCACCGGATCCACTGTGGAAGTGCCCTGACTACCATAGCATGTCCGCTACAACGAAAAAGTGACAGTTGCAATGGACGAAGGAAATCAGTAAGTGGGTTTTAAGTGAAAATTTAGGGGTTATGCCACATTATCTCTAAAGCACGAAGTTTTGGAACTAGAGGTGATTTTCCTAAGAGCAGAGTAATTCCCCTTCTAAAGGCAAGAATTTGATTTGATTTTCCATTATTTTGATTCCCTAGCCCCGTAGTATCGATAAGGGGACCTGTTATGGTGGAAAATCCTAGGTTGAAAACCCTAAAACAATTAAAAGTAAGGGAATTGATTATGTATTAAAGGATAATTAGTTCATAGCTTTGTAAACTCGTATTTGTTGCTTCCTAGGTTGTAATACCCCGAAAGTCTCTAAGATCGGGCTTAAGGGTTAAGCAAAGAAAAATTGAAAGATGTTGCATCAGATCACAGGATGACTCTTTTAGATCCGTGAAGTTACCCTACTAGTCGTGGAGTGACTCGTGAAGTGGAGGTTGGCTAATTAGGAGTCATGTTCAGGGGGTGACCACAGGTGGATTCCATGAGTCGTGGTATCACTTCACGACTCGTGACGTGATTGATGGTCAATAGGTCCAAATTGAAGGTGGAATTCCAGTAGACTTTATGAGTGGACACCACGAGTCATCCCCTACCTCACGACTCATGAAGTCCCTCCTGAGGACTGTCAGGGTCTACTTTTCTGTGAATTTAGTAAGGGTGTTTTTGTAATTCCAAAGCTCCTAGGTCCTAAACTATGTTATTTTAAGCTTTGTTAGGAGAGTTTTAAGAAGGGTTAACCTATCCTAAGTCATTCTCTCCCATGCATGCAAGATTAGAGAGTTCCACTGAAAGATCAAGCCTAGAAACTATCCAATTTCTTCCCCAAATATCCTTGGCTTTCAAGGAAGGGTGTAGAATCAATTTACCCAGGTATGTATGGTCATGAATGAGAGTTTCCCTTCACTCTCATTCCCAAATCTCATCTCAAATTCATGAATTCAAGTGTATGATTCTATGCGGTCTTAATCCAATTCTATGAAATTCTCTGTGATTAATTCATGGGTCGATTCCCTTCATGTTTTAAATGATGTTTTAAGATTCATGGGAAAGTTTTATACCTATTTTGATTACAATTCATGATTTCATGTTTTAATAACATGATGCCCATTTATGCAAGTTTCATGAAAAGTTGAGTTTATGATTTATGCTTTCAAGTATGATGAAATTTCTAGAATATGTGAATGCTTACAAATTACCATGAATATATTTATGATTTTACTTATGATGTCTATTTCATGCAAGCATGAAGTTAAGATTTGGAAGAGCGCACTCAAGTTAAGCAACATTTCATGATTTAGCCAAGGCTAATAAGTTCAGTTATCTCAAGTACTGGAGTAGAGACTCCCCACATATTAAGATTCAAATTATGTTTTGATCTATGATTATATGTCATATATTTTTTGGGAGTAGTGTGTAGCACCGAGTAGGCTAGGGGTTCCAAGGATCTCTAGTATCATGAACTACACACCAATATAGGTATACTTTGAGGTCTCTCAAGAGAGCGTTTCCCTGGCCTAAGGGCCCACCATGATATCACACCTTACTTAATTCTTCTCCTTGACAAGGCTTAGGATGGATCTACTCCACGTGGGCCAGACATGGGATCATCATGAGCTCGTATATGGTGGTTGTTGATTAAGATGAGCATATGAGTGGAAACGGGTACCATGCCGGTACAGTACATGAATTTCTAGAGTCCCCTGCAGGTCATGACGAGAAGGGCGGAAATAAGACCCTCTGACATGTGTGAATGATAACATCCAAAATATATTCTTAATTCAAAGAATATACATGGTCTAAGTATCAAAACAAGTAACCCGATGAGTGCCGAGGTCGAATCCCACGAGGACTAGGGAATGATAAATTCAAGCGTCGATTGAGAAATTGATATTAGCTTGCACCATATAAATTTAATATAAAAGCAAGGAAAATTGGGGGAGTTAAACTTTGCAGAGAATTACAAAAATTGATTTAGTGAACTAAGAATAACAAGATCAGCTAAGTTGTTGACAATAGTGTAAAATACTAGAGGTGCGGTGTAGATGAAATGCTAACTAGATCGGGATAGGCTAGGTCATCTCATAAGTTCAACAAGTGTAAATAATCTTGGGAAGTAGGTAGCCTTAGCTTCTCTGCCTATTGACTACCCCTTTCTAGAGTTTTCTCAAAATCTAGCGACAATTTAGCTCAACCCGAATTGATTTGGATTAGCAGCTGCACTATTCCTAGCTATTAGCTGCCAATTAGGAAGGAGGAAGTAATTTCAGCTATTTCTAGCTTAATTTTATAATCTCTTATCCATGCCCACTACTATATTCCCTTCCAATACTTAATTATTCTCTCCCGAGCAACAATCAAGCAAGGATAGATAGACCCATATCATCATCAATGGATCTTCATTAATAGATTGAAGAGAATCCAATAGATTTACACATAATTGAACATTACAAAGATGACTCTAGCAATACCCAATCTAATTAACTATTCATCATCACACACCTCTAGTTAATGTGTTTAGCTACTCATAGTTAAGAAATTCAAAAACGCATTCATCAATAACATCATTGACTTTAATAATAAGAGTATATAAGTCAAATACACAATTATCTTTCAATTACAGCTGAAACTTACTAATACCAAAGAAAAAAAATAGAGCAGAGTATTTTCTACAAGTTTCAATCAAAATCCCTTTCTCTCAGCTAAAAGAATGTCTTCAGCTAAAAGAGGAAATAATGATGTGATGTGTACTTGGATTTTCTCTCAATCTCTCTATATCTATATCTTCTTCTTCTCTCTTTTTGCCCGGCCTGTATAGAGTACTTCTTTTTTCTATTTATACCCTGAAAAGTAGGATACTTTTCATCTCCTTTTCACTGCTGGATGATTATACCCTTAATAGCACCATTCTAGAACCGATGAAAGTACCGACGATTCGGTGATGAAATCCGTGAACTGCCGGGTATCTTTTCTTCTTCTGCACTCATTTCCAGTAAACATCGGCGGTTCACCCGTCATTTTTCCAATGCTAATCCGTGAACCGCCGGATCTTCAAGCAAATTCCAGAATTCCTAAGTGTCATTCGGTTACTGAACCGTTGACTCGCTACTGGTAAGTCGCGAACCGCCGGTGGCATTCAACCTCTGAGGTAGTGACATTAGGCTTTTAATCGGCGTTTCGGCGGTTGACACCAGCGACTCACCGCTCATTGTCACTTCCTCCTTTTTTCTCCATTTTTACTCGTTTCTTCAACTTTAGGCATCTACAAAAAACAAAAGCAAAAAGGGCATAAAATCCCAATAATCAACTCAGGAATGAAACAAAAACTCAAGTTTTAGAGTCTAATGAGTTGGTAAATTACCAACTCATCAAACCCCCAAAATTGAATCATTGCTTGTCCTCAAGTAATGCAATACTTCAACTATTAGGAAAATGTCACATCTCTTCACAATTAGACCTCGCCGATCACCTGTACTATAACAACCCAAAAATACTCGCCATGCTTACTGAAAAGAGAAGAAAATACCCCAAAAGACCAAAACAATGAAGATGTTTCAAGCAGGCAATAACTTTTTATCAAGTAAAATTTTTTGAAAGGAATCATTAATCACACAAGGGAATTTTTCAACCAAGTAATACACATAGCATCTCAAGTTATAATCACTGAAAATTCAAAGTTTTCCTTAGAGTTTGCACTCATTGCTCTATGTCCACATTAACTCAAATGCTCTTGCATCCCTAAAAGGAATAATTCCACTCACCCAATATAAGGATCTATATTTTCTTCGTTCTTTGATCATTTGAATGCATACAAGGGATTAATTGGAAGAGACACTCACACTCACTCTCCCAAAAGATATCTTCATGCATACACTTGACCCATAAGCTTGCCCTTCATGTAGTTCGCCACTAATGTAGAGTAGCTGCACCTAGAATCATTTAGGACTTGCGAGCTGTGATGTAGGCTCAAGGTAAAGGTAGGATGAACATTTGGCTATAGTGACTAGATCCTCCCTAATGCTTTTTGTGACATGCCTTACATCAATTTTACTCACTCAACCTTCTTTGCCCTTCTTTTCTTGTTGATGCCTTTCATTTCTTTAACACTCCCCCTTATAACCCCTCTTTTGCTTCCACCCTTAGCCTTATTACCTCAAGAGTGAACACCAATTCACACAAATAGTCTTTTTCCTTTTTGGAGTCATCTTTTGGTGCACTTTGACAAAAGATGATGCTCCCTTCACACTATGATTCTTGTCTTCCCTCTTTGTTTTACATACCCCATAATTTAGGCTCTTGCCTCATTTTTCACACTTGTTTTTGTCACTCCCTATTTCTTAGGCCTTGAGCCTTACTTCAGCACTTATCTTGTCATTAGCATTTAGGGAGAAGGGGGGCCAAAAGAGGTATTAAGAGTGGTCTTAAGGCTTGTAATACGGTTGCCAAAGAAAGGTTTTAGACTCAAAATTAGCTAACAAGGATTAATGTTCATAGAGGGTGTATGGTTGAAGTGGCTAGACAACTGAGAGCCTAAACTCATTTTCTTGGTGCAACTATATCTAGGATTTCTCCTTTATTCACATTTGGGGCAAGTTCTAGACAAGATGTAATGCACGAGATTCATAAGAAATATCCTCGCCACACAAAGAATCACCCATAGAGGGTCTACAAGAGTTGTTTTCCTAAATAAAACATCACATTAGGACATCAAGAAAGCAAACGTCATAAGTCAAGCAGGGAATTTACAATCTACGACCAAGATTACTAAGTTACGATGTCAACGCTTGCTCATTATCTTCATCCTCATGCCCTTGCTTTCACATTTCCATTTCAACACAAGAATTTTTTTTTCAGTTGGTGCCTCTTAAAATAACTTCACAAAAGACTCAAGGTGACATGGCATTTCCCTTAAGAATGTCGCCACTCAGTCCATCATCGGGAAAAGCTAACCCGGTTCGACAATAAAAAGAAAAGACAAAGAAATCACTCCTTGGGAAAGAGCCGTGGTCAAAAGAAAACCCTTGGAGTTTTAATTTCTACCCTAATATTTACCATGGAAAAAAGGAAAAGAAACAAGGTTTTGGGGGTCATTTCCTTCAAAAATTTTCAAAATTTTCTTTCAATTCAACATGAAGACTCCCATAGGTCACTATTCATCAATCACAACTAGAAAACTTAACCAAATCATTCATTTCATTTCAAACAAAATAGAATATGCCCGACAAAGGCGATCATCAGAACATCAGAATAAAACCACAGCCCAACAAAGGCTGGACTCAGTCAAACCCACTACAATTCACAAGAACATAAAAAAAACTAAGGTTATCCCTCCCCCACTTAAGAGAATACATTGTCCCCAATGTAGATATGCATAAAGGAAAAGGGACAAGAGACTCCCTGAGTGGGTCAGGTCTCTTCATCATCTGCATCTACCTCACCATCGCCACCGTTGTCCTTACCTAGCCAAGAAAAATCATCACCCAGCCCCTCAAAAAGGTCATCAATTGGCCCCCGAACTGAGGAAGGAGCAGCCATAGCACCATCCAATGTGCTCATATCCGGTACTTCAACTGAAGTACGACTTTTTCATTCATGTACCTCTGTTCGGAGGGAGGTGACTGCACCTTCCACTATGTCCACCCTCTTGCATAAAGTGGAGACATTCTCGTATGGTGATTTGAGCTCCTTCTTGATTGTTTTGGCAATGAGTGCTGGGAGACTCTTAGCTAAATGTTAAAGCTGGCTTTCATGTGAGTTTGTCATCTCCACAAGGCAATGGAGACCACTTGGCTAAGAAGATTGGGGAGGTGGAGAAACTCTTTGCTGAGGCATGTCACCCGATGCTTGGCCCGACATGTCAGGCTGGGGCACAGTTGATTCTGGGGCAATTGGTGATTAGGCTAACCCGTGGGAGAGGGATTCTTCTTGCATGCCGAAGGCTTGCAGGCATTTCCTTTTTACCAACGGTGCCTCGACATCTCTCTTCCGCTCAATATCAATTACACCTGAAGCCACGAAAGGAGTTTTATCTGGGAATAGAGGCACCCCAGCTGCTGAACAAAGCTGGGAAATTAAGACAACATAAGGCATTGAGGCACTAGACTACCTAGCCTTCTTCTTCATCTGTTGAGCAACAATTTCCCCAAAGTTGATGGGGACTCCCATCATTTTTCAAGCAATAAGAATGGCGGTTTCAAGAATGGCCCTCTGCTCATCTTTGAGGGGATGATTCAAGCACAAACAAAATCGATCCACAGCTTGGGCTCGAACTTCAAGTCATGGAGAGAGATTTCTCCACCCATAGAGGCCCACAACGGATTTCCAAATACCATAATGCGGCCTACCCACGTGAACTGGTCCTTCATATCCGCCACCCTTTCCATGTACTCCGTAGTGGAGTCAATTTCATCTTCCTAGAATAACTCATTAATGGCCACTGGGGTTACGTCCACCTCCACTCCCCGGATCATCACAGATGGCAAGTAGGGGAAATCATCTATTTTGCATCTATGCTGCATACTGTCTTGGCAGGCTTGATAAAAGGCGTAGAACTCGATGACCAAGATGGGGTAGTATGGCGGCAAAGGGTTGGCAAATGCATGCCATTGCCTGTGGGTGAACTGCTCGGTGATGTTGGGGAAATCACTCCTCAATCCAGTCAAGTCAAACCGCTTCTCCATGGTTATTGAGTAGCCTTGGCAAATGACGTAGTGCTCTTTCATGTTTGGTACACAAAGGATTAGTGCTTCTTTGGTGTTGTTCCTTGGTTGAGTGTCCCTGGCTTTTCCCTTGCCCTTGCTAGTTGAGGAAGCATGGGTCTTTCCTTTGTCGGTGTTCCTGGAAGATGACATGATTTGTTTTGTTGCAAAAAATTATATTAGTGACAAGACATTAAAGTAAAAATTAAAAGAAAAGAAAACTAGTATAAAGAAGAACTGAGAAGCAAAGGAAAATCAATCAATCATTTAAGGATCTAGTTGTACTGGCGGGAGATCAGCGGTTCGCCGAAGACAATTCACGGCCGCCGACTGACCGTTGACGCTTAACATAACATTGGGGAAATTATGCATTTTTCGGCGGTTCAAGCGGCATCTTGCCGATCTAGGGTCGCGAACCGCCGATTGGATGCTGATGCCTAACAGAACACTGGGCAACTGTGAAGTTTTCTGGGGTTAAAGTGTCGTTTCACCAATCTAGGTTCGCGAACTGCCAATGTAGTGCAGAATCCATTAGTGGCTAGGGCCAATTTCATAGGGAACCGGCGCTCAATCGGCGTTTCAATGAATCTGACCGGTGAATCACCGGTCCCTGTCGTTCCCAAAGTTTCAACTCATTATTCATAGGAACCCATTAACATACATTCACCACAAACATACTACTAGCAACTCTACTCCATTTAAACATATATTCATGATGTTTATCCCTTAAGATGGGCTTCCCTCAATCTATCATCGGGAAAAACGTTGTGCTTTATGTAAATGGGTTACTCAGACTTCACCCTTGTCATAATTTCACCACAAAAGCACATATCCACTCTATTTAAAAAACATAACACATTCAAGATTTCAATAAGGAATTGAAATGGAATATTACTCCTATAGAATAAGGTACCAATGATAAAATTAAAATAGGGGCAATAGAAATGTTACCGAATTGGAAGAACACTTGCACACTCTGTTAACTTCAAAAATGAAAATAGCTCAAAATTGCAATGGCACCCTCATATGAGTATAGAGTAGATAGTATGAGTGAAATAATTGTGATAGTGAAATATGGAGGGGTATTTATAGGTGGAGAGTGGGAATGTGATAGGTTGAGGGGGAGATGGGGAGTTTGATGTGGGTGTGTTGGTGAGAAGTTGAAAGGTAGAAAGGTGGGAAAGTGGAGAGATTGAAAATGGAAGAGTGTAGGGAACTGGGAATGTTGGGTAGTGGAGAAAAAAATGGAAAGAAAAATGCTGGAAAAGGGAAGCTATGGGAATATTTGCCGAATAGGGTGGCTAGATAGGTATTTGGGATTTTTTGGCACAATTTTTTTAGATTCTCCCCCCTTTTTTTGTACTCAGTACGCGCCCCGACTGGCGGTTCGCCGATTCCATTAGGTGGTTCGCTGCTGTGCTTTATTTCACCTTGTATTGTGCCCAGTGATCTGGTTCCCGCCGGTGATGCACCGGCAGTTCACAAATTGCATCTGTGTTCCACCGGTCATCCATCGAATTTGTGGCCTAGCTTCAGGTTCTCTACTTCTAGTTGATGACACACCGGCGGCCCATGACTCAGGTTCGGTGGTTTGCCAGTGGCTCGCCTGTTCTTCAATTCAAACCTCAACTTTCTGTTTTGTGCTCCTTTTCTTCCGCGGTCCATGTTTCTGGACCGACGGATCACCGGTCCCTCACCGTTTCTTCCTTCATGATTTGTTTCTTACTTTGCTCCTCATTTCTCAGTTCCTACAGAAACAAAAACAACAAAAACATCAAATAATTCACTAAACACTTGGGTTGCCTCCCATGAAGTGCCTTATTTATCATCGTGGCACGACGTAGTCCTTTTTCAATTCTTCATTTCTGACGGGTCATCATCCGGCTCCATATCCCTCAGCTCCAATCTCTTATCCTCATCATCATTTTTTAATACTACAACCACCTTGCATTCGGGTGGAGTTTCAGCTGATGGACACACTTTGAAGGTAACTTCCTCACTGCCAACTCGAAATTTTAACTCTCCAAGCTCCACATCTACCAGGGCTCTCCTGGTAGCCAACAAAGGTCTTTCCAAAATAATGAAAACTTCTATATCCATTTCATAATCCAGAATAACAAAATCATCCAGTAGAATAAACTTGTCCAATCTCACCAGCACATCTTCTATCACTCCCACCGGTCTTTTGATGGACCTGTCTGCCATTAGCAGGCGCATCGATGTTGGCTTCGTGCTTCCGAGGCCTAATTTCTTAAAAATGAGCAGGGACATCAAATTTATGCTGGTGCTAAGATCACATAAAGCCTTCTTGAACACATAAATCCCAATTATGCATGAAATTGTAAAAGCTCCGAGATCTTCCCTTTTTGGGGCAAGGTTACTCATCATTACCGCACTACAATGGTGCGTTTTCTCTTCATTTCCAGCATCAACCGCCTTCTTTTTCAACAAATTTTTCATAAACTTGGAATAACCGGGCATTTGGATCAAAGCGTCCACTAAAGGTATATTTATGGACAACTTACTAAGCATGTCAACAAACTTCTTAAACTAATCCTTCTTCTTTTTCTTGGTAAGACGTTGTGGATACGGTGGTGGGATTCTTGATTCAACCCTATCATCACTCGGGGCCTTCATGCCCGCCTCTTCATCATCAACTTGAATGCGGATATCATCATCCTTATCCTCTGTTTCTTCCTCAACATTTTCTTCATTCTCCTGATTCATTGACATTTTATCAACCTCAACTTCATCAACTACTTTCAGGTTCTCCAACCTCAATAGACTTCCCCGGGGTATCTCCAATCACCTTGCACTTCTAGTGACAACAGCCATACATTGACCATCTTTCTTCGGATTAGGCATTGTGTCACTAGGTAGTGTTCCCTTCATCCTTGGGTTCATTTGAGCCGATAGGTGATTCATTTGGGCTTCTAAATTCTTAATGGATGCAGAGTGTGAACTCACAATTAGAGCAAGGTTAGACACCTCCCCTCTTAATTCCTTCACCCCACTTTCAGTTGACTCCACCTTCTTCAAAACTCTTGATAGCATTTCTTCGATTTTTGAGCTAACCGCATCACTTACCCCTGGATGATTTTGACGATTCCCAACCTTAGGAGGTGGAACATATGGTTTTGAACTTCGATGATAATGATCACCTTCTTGGTTTGGCTCTCTATTGCTCCACCTCTCATTTCTTTCAAGCCATTCTTGCTGCTCACGATTCCTCCAACCTTTGTTATCATCCCTTAGGCGCCATGGGCCTTGGTTTACTCCATGGAATCCAGGTCAAGGGCCTTCCATTTGGTTACCCATATATTGGCATTCTTCGTCATATCTTAGTGGTGAAGATTCCCTTTCATATTGTAGGGGACCCTGCATTCCCATGGCATTTACTATCTTTGGACTTGCTCCCATCACATGCTTGGTCATTAATTCTAATTGCGTCATCATCTTGGCAAGAGTCTCATCCCGCTCATCATCCTTTTTTTGCAACTCTGCCGCCAATTCACTTGAGCTGATCTCATGAGTGGACACATTTGTCTCCCTTGTGTGCCAAGCCCTGTTGGTTTTTTTCATTCGGTCAAGGAGATCTTTGGCCAACCCATATGTTTTGTCCATAATAGAACCCTCAGCTAGGTTGCTGGCAACAGATTTGTTGATTGAATCAAGGGCCCTGTAGAATCTTCGGGGAAGTACTCCATCCGGTAATCCATGATTTGGGAGAAGAGCAACCTTCTTTTTAAACCTCAACCATGCCTTATGCAAAGGCTCTCCTTATTCTTGTCGAAAGTTTGTAATATCGTCCCTCAGTTGTAGAATCTTTGAGGGAGGGAACCGATCTAGGAAAGCCTCGGTTAACTCTTTCCATGAAGTGATACACCCCGGAGGAAATTCCTCTATCCACATTGTTGCTTCCCTCGTCAATGAGAAAGGAAAGAGTCTCAACCTGATTGACTCTTGACTAATGTTTGTAATGTTGAAGGGCTGGCAAAAAGAAATTCCTCAAGTGTCAATTTGCATCTTCACTTGGTTTGCCGCCAAAGATCCCCTTCATCTGTAACAAGTGCAACATGGTGCTAGAAACATGAAACACCGCATTCCCTAAAGTTGGTGGTAGGCGAATGGCTCCTACAACTTTCGACATCACCGGATTATCTTCTTGATGTTCCATATTACCCTCCACTAAGCTATCCCCTACTTGGGAGTGATGGCTCATGTGGCGGTGAGATCCGAACAACACAAAAAAAAATTAAATCAAGTAACTACGATGCACACTAATTCAACTTAACAATCAATCACAAGATTATCAAGCGCAAGTCCCCGGCAACGGCTCCATTTTTGATAACGTCCAAAATATTTTCTTAATTCAAAGAATATACACTGTTGAAGTATCAAACAAGTAACCCAATGAGTATCGAGGTCAAGTCCCACGAGGACTAGGGAATGATAAATTCAAGCGTTGATTGAGAGATTGATATTAGCTTGCACCATATAGATTTAATATAAAGGCAAGGAAAATTGGGGGAGTTAAACTTTGCAGAGAATTACAAAAATTGATTTAGTGAACTAAAAATAACAAGATCAGCTAAGTTGTTGACAATAGTGTGAATACTAGAGGTGCGGTGTAGATAAAATACTAACTAGATCGGGATAGGCCAGGTCATCTCATAAGTTCAACAAGTGTAAATAATCTTGGGAAGTAGGTAGCCTCATCTTCTCAGCCTATTGACTAACCCTTGCTAGAGTTTTCTCAAAATCTAACTACAATTTAGTCAACCTGAATTGATTTGGACTAGTAGCTGCACTATTCCTAGCTATTAGCTGCCAATTAGGAAGGAGGAAGTAATTTCAGCTATTTCTAGCTTAATTTTACAATCTCTTATCCATGCCCACTACTAGATTCCCTTTCAATACTTAATTATTCTCTCCCGAGCAACAATCAAGCAAGGATAGATAGACCCATATCATCATCAATGGATCTTTGTTAATAGATTGAAGAGAATCTAATAGATTTACACTTAATTGAACATTACGAAGATGACTCTAGTAATACCCAATCCAATTAAGTACTCATAATCACACACCTCTAGTTAATGAGTTTATCTACTCATAGTTAATAAATTCAAAAACATATTCATCAATAGCATCATTGAATTTAATAATAAGAGTAGATAAGTCAATTGCACAATTATCTTTCAACTACAGCTGAAACTTACTAATATCAAAGAAAAAAATAGAGCAGAGTATTTTCTACAAGTTTCAATCAAAATCCCTTTCTCTCAGCTAAAAGAATGTCTTCAGCTAAAAGAGGAAATAATGATGTGATGTGTACTTGGATTTTCTCTCAATCTCTCTATATCTATATCCTCTTCTTCTCTCTTTCTGCCCTCCCTAAACAGAGTAGCTTCTTTTTCTATTTATACCCTAAAAAGTAGGGTACTTTTCATCTCCTTTTCAGTGTTGGATGATTATACCCTTAATAGAACCGTTCTGAAATCAATGAAAGTACCGACAATGCGCCGATGAAATCCGTGAACCACCTGGTATCTATTCTTCTTCTGTACTTGTTTCTAGTAAACATCAACGGTTTACCCGGCATTTTGCCAATGCTAATCCATGAATCACCGGATCTTCAAGCAAATTCTAGAATTTCTTAGTGTCATTCGGCAACTGAATCAATGACTCGCCGCGAACCGCCGGTGGCATTCAACCTTTGAGGTAGTGACATTAGGCTTTTAACCGGTGTTTCGCCGGTTGACACCTGCGATTCACCGCTCATTCTCACTTCCTCCTTTTTGCTCCATTTTTTCTCTTTTCTTCAACTTTAGGCATATGTACACAACAAAAGCAAAAAGGGCATAAAATCCCAATAATCAACTTGGGAATGAAACAAAAACTCAAGTTTTAGAGTCTAATAAGTTGGTTAATTACCAACTCATCAGTGAACATCAATGTTCAGTGATTGACTATTCATGGTGATGTGACAGAGGCAAGTGCTCGACATGTCACCATTCGTTATATTGTTTAAATTACTGCAAGAATGTAAGAATCAGACTGACTATGTGGGTAGTTGACTGAACTAAACTTGTGGTAATGTATTTTCCCGTCGGAATTATTGAGACGTTGTAAGGACCTGATGGTTGGAATAGTTAAATAAGGACTCGTGATTGAGTTGTGCAATCTTTCTGAATGATTCATTCTATATCCTATGTGGTTATGTAGTAACAATTGTCTATTAATGACTGTGAATAACATGGATAATTATAATAATTATAAGTGGTAAAGAGTTAATAAAATATTGGGTGTGCATCTAAGTCAAGCTACTGCCATGGTAATATCATTGCAGTGGCCGCGGTGAGACCGTGGCAGCGATCAAGAGACCGCTGCAGCGATGGCCCATTCCAGTGAGTAGGCCAACTTGCATTTGAGCAGAAGTAATTCCTGGAATGCGTATTTTCTATATATGAATGAAGTTATGAGTTAATTACATATTATTGTATACATGTATGTATGTTATTATGTAAGGTCAGCTGATGATGCCTACTAGTACTATATTTTGTACTGACGCTACTCCTGCACTTCTTTTCTTAGTGCAGATTCTAATTTTGGAAGCTCATCTCGACCTCACCTCTAGAGCAGCAGCAGATTAGCGCAACGGTGAGTGGTGTAAGATGTATTGTTCTACTCCTCCTCCAAAAATCTCTCTTGTGCAAACATTGATAGTTATTATTCTTTTCTTTTTAGATATACTCTTAGATAATGTTAGGTAGAAATTTTCATGTGGAATGACAATCAAATTCAGGGAGTGTTTTAAACAACAGGTTGTTATCATTTTCCTTTTTATTTAGTGATATTCCATTATTTATATTCAACATGTGTTTTAACAATTTTTTTGAATATCAATGGTTTTAGGGTAAAGAGTGGAAAATGTTGATTCGTCCACTGGGAGAGGATAGGAGAGGGTTAGTATAGGTGCGAATGACGAACATTTGGATCATGACTAAGTTAGTGTAAGAGCCCTAGGCTAGTTGATCTCATTGCATGAAGACGAGTCTAGTAGATTCTCACGGATCAGTATGGAGATGTCTGTAACTTATCTTTGAGAGGCTACAGGACTTTAGGAATGCTCCCTTATTTCTATCCTTTTCGTGCGATTACTTGATTCTAATTGGTATCTAAAAATTATTCTCTACTTCTCTCACAGATGGTAAGAGCACGTAGAGGTGGAAATAAAGAGGAAGTACCCAAGCCAGCAGCAGTAGCCGCAGTTCGCAGAAGAGGATAGGGTAGAGGTCATGGGCGTAGGCCTGCTGCTGCCAGAGGAGGTGCCTGTGTTCTTGCTCCAATTCGAGAAAGATCAACATATCCCATGCCACTGGTGGTGCAAGAGAGGGTGGGAGTAGAGGTGGAAGTGCCTGCCAGGGAGAGGCTTCAGCCTCTCCAGCATCCTCTAAGGTCCTGGCTTATTTTTTTAACCTTTTAAGTGGCCTCATTGGTGATGGGGCACACCGGTGACTCCTGTAAGGCAAAAGTCGGGGATACAACATGCACATGTTGTGGCTCCTCGTATTGATGATATATTAGAGGCTATGATATTCCCGAGACCAGTAGCTGGACCGGTAATGACTAGAGAGGAACATGACTTGTTTTGGAGGTTCACCAAGATGAAGTGTTATGCCCCGGAAGCCCAAAGATTAGACCCGGGAGTTGAAACGGAGAAAAAGTTGAAATTTGGTATCAGACTCAGAACAAGTCATGAGGAGACTCGTGAGAGTAGCCCACAAGTCGTGATGTGACTCGTGGGGAGGCCTAGGGATTTATGAGAAACTTGAGAAGTGATACCCCATGGGCATGACCACGACTCGTGGTCAGGCCCCACGAATTGTTAGGTCAGCCGTGGAGTGAGTAGAAGGAAAAGAGAAGGAAGAAGGGAAGTGTGCTCAAAGGAAGGATCCCACGAGTCGTGGTCAGTACCCATGATTTGTGGGGAGGGTTGTGGTCAGCTAGTGAGAAAATAATTGGCAAGAAGGTAGTGTACATAACGGGTAGTGACCACGAGTCGTGGTCACTAGTAACGAGTCGTGAGGTTGCCCATAACGAGCCTAGACGATCAGATGAGCAGTGTATCTCATGGATCATGCCACGTCGTGGCCCAAGGTAACGAGTCATTAGGTCCCTCGTTGGGACCACCTAGAAGTTATTTTCTATGAATTTAGTATGGGCTTTTCCATAATTTCTAAGTTCCTAAGGCTTAAACTATGTTGTTTTGATTTATGAATAGTGGCTTTTAAAGGGGTTAAGTTCATTTTCGACCTTATTCATTCATGCATGCAAGGTAGAATACTAGAGAGGATGATCAAGCTAGCATTCATCAATTTCTCTTTAATTTCCTATTCGGCATCTAAAAAAGTGTAAAAATCAGCTACCAATAGGTATGTAGGGTTATGAATGGGTGATTCCTTTCACACCAATGCCCAATCCCTCTCTAAATCATGATTGATCTATGACTAATATATGGGGTATCAACCCAATTCATGAATTTTCTTATTCTTTACATGGGTATGATTTAAATACGTTGCTACTATTGATTACGAAGCATGGGCAATTTTTCTAATGTTTTCAATTAAAAATAATATTTCAAGCTTTATGAATGAAAAAGCCCATTGATGAGATGTTCATGAAGGATGAGATTTGTGATGAATGTATGATGATAATGATATATTCTGATGAAATGTATGTTTTCAAGCTACCCAAGTTTATAATCATGTTTTCGATTTGAATTGAGTATTTTCAAGTATGATAAAGTTTTGGGCAATGCCCCATGTTCAAGGTATGATTGATGATATCTCGAATTAAGCTTACCACATGGTTTTGGAGAGAAGGCTCCCACTTATATTTTTCAGCTTGTGGTATGTTTGAGTTAAATCTTTTCATATGAATAGCTTACCACATGGTTTTGGAGCGAAGACTTCCAATTATCTTTCAGCTTGTGGTATGGTTTGAGTTAAAGCATCTCTTATGCATGATTTCTGCTTTGAGATGTATTTGATTTATGATCTTCATTAATAGATGATGTTGAGCTTCGTTGAATAACGATGTAGATCATATCAATGTTTTTGGGAGTAGTGTCTAGCACCGAGCAGGCTAAAGGTCGATCACCCTATGCCTCAGAACTACGCACCAATGTAGGTTTATACATTATGACTTTAGGACCTCCCTTGTGAGCTATCCCCTACCCAATTGGGCTTTCAACTTGATATCAATAACATGGTATCGTCCCTAGACCTGGCAAGGCTTTGGACGACTTTACCAACTTGAGTGTGATAGTTGGGACCACGTAAGATCTATCGTGGTATGTAGGTTAAAATACGAGTCTCCCATTGTTCCTCATGATTTTAGTTATGCATGTTCATTACTCATGAGATTTACATATGTAAGCATGTTCTAAAGCAAGTTTGACTCAATGTTCAGCTTTACTTATAAATATTAGATTTCAGCTTTGAGTCAATTGATTATGTTATGATATGTTATGTTATGATGAGATCATGATTTTAGAAAGAATGCATGCAAGCCCTACTCTAAGGCTCTTAATGTTTATGTTTTACATTATGCATTGTCTTTAAATGAATTTACTTATTTGAGTGGTTTTACTTACCTCGCATACTCAGTACATTTCACGTATTGACCACATACTCTATGCTGTAACATTTCATGATACAAGATCCGTCTCTCAGGTTCAGCCCCAATCGTAGTCATCTTATCAGAGTTATCCTTTGCATTATTGGTGAGTCCTCATCTCCCGAGGACTAGACTACTTATATCTCCTTATGTATTTTCAATTTCAGCTTGTTAAGTTAGTTAGGGTTCTTGTCCCAACAACTCATCATGTTTAGAGGCTTTTCAGACATATGGTTGTATTCAGCTTCGGATTGTGTATTCTAATATTATATTTAACTTTAGATTTCCAATATGAATATATTTTTGATTATTCAGTTTCATTGATCAATCTAGATATACGCTTATGCCATGGGTCGACTTGGGGTCTCTCGGGACTCTACGTCCCAAGTTGCGATCCGGGCCTCCGTTCGGGTCGTGAAAAATTTGGTATCAGAGCAATAGGTTTGAAGTGTCCTAGGGTGTCCGAAAGCCGTGTTAAGTAGTGTCTTTTTCATGGGTGTGAAGCGCGCCACACTTATGACGAAGAGGCTACGAAACGTTTAGGAAATGTTCCCTTCTTTCATGATCTATGTTGTGCGATCAAATATCTCCGTATCCTTCTAATTCGTATTATTCACAATTGTAGAATCATTGCTCCCCGAAGAATGAATGGTCAAAATAATGGGAATGGTGAAGGCCATGAGTATGGCAACGGTAATGGGCACTAGCAAGCCCCACCAGTTTAGGAGTCCCAAGCACCGGAGCCAGTTACCCATGCTGAATTTCCGGCAGCTATTCAGATGCTTGCGTAATCCTTGACCGCTGAGGTCAATCAGAAAGCTATTGTGCATGTTCCGCAAAATGGCAATGCAGTGGCGGCTCGAGTTTGATACTTCTTGAGAATGAACCCGCCGGAGTTCCTTGGGTCAAAAGTAGATAAGGACCTGCAGGAGTTCATATATGAGATTGTCAAGATCACCCAAGTCATGGGGGTGAATGGAGTTGAGTGCACGGAGTTGGCCTTGTCAGTTGAAAGGGTTCGCACATATTTGGTTTCGCCAGTGGAAAGATAGTAGGGTCGCCAAAGCGGGCCCTGTAACTTGGGATGAGTTTCATGTTCCATTCATGGATCGATTCTTCCCTCGTAAGATGAGGGAGCTGAAGGAAGCTGAGTTTGTAAATCTGAAGCAAGGGAGAATGACGGTACAAGAGTATGCTCTCGAGTTCACTCCCTTATCAAAGTACACCCCTGAGTTGGTGGCTGATCAAAGGGCGAGGATGAGTAGATTCGTCCATGGTGTAGCGGGCTATTTGGATAAGGATTGTAGGACCCCTATGCTTCACCAGGACATGGACTTTCCTCGGATAGTCTTGTATGCCCAGTAGATGGAGGCGGCACATCTGAGAGAGAGGGAGGCCAAGAGGGTGAGGACTGATGACCACAGATTCTCATAGTCGAGGTCAGGAGGTGGGCACCGACAGTAGACCCACCAGAGATCATCAGCCCCAGTATCTTCATCATTGAGTATGCCATCTAGACCGAGGCACGATCAGAGGGGGCGAGCATTAGGCTTTAGGGGTTAGAGCAGCATATCCGCAGATTCTAGTGCTCCAGTTTTCCGCAAGTGTGGCTGGGTCACACGGGTCAGTGTATAGCAGGTACAAGTGCTTGTTTCGGGTGTGGGAAGCCCGGACACATGCTCAGAGATTGCCAAGCAGAGAGGCAGGATCATGATGGGGGCCGAGGCCCAGCTTCTAGTTCTGCAGCCCCTCCCCATGCTCAGCACATCAGGGGGCATTCACTAGCATAGGTGGTGGTCACCGTCAGAATAGATTCTATGCTTTAGCATCCCGCCATGAGCAAGAGGTCTCCACAAATGTAGTCATTGGTATGTTACAAGTTTTCCATATTAATGTTTATGCCTTGTTAGATTTGGGGGCTACCTTGTCTTTTATGACACCTTATGTGGCCAGTAGTTCAAAGTCAGTCCCAAAGTCTTGTCAGAACCCTTCTCAGTTTCTACTCCAGTAGGTGACTCAGTTATAGCTAGATGGGTGTATATAGGTTGCCAGGTCTCAATTCTTCAGAATGTCACCTCAATAAATTTGATAGAGTTGGCCATGACTGATTTTGATGTTATTCTCTACATGGATTGGCTATTTGCATGCTATGCTTCAGTCAATTGTAGAACCCGGGCAGTAGAGTTCAGATTTCTAGGTGAGCTAGTCTTAGAATGGAAGGGTAGTTCAACTGTGCCTGTAGGTTGTTTCATTTCCTACCTTAAGGTCGGGAAGATGATTTCTAAAGGTTGTGTGTACCATCTAGTTAGGGTTAAGGATATTGAGTCCGAGATTCTAACTATCCAGTCAGTTCTAGTAGAATGTGAGTATCCAGAGGTCTTTCCAGATGATTTACCGGGAATCCCTCCTGAGCGGGAGATTGATTTTGGTATTGAACTTCTTCCCGACACACAACCTATATCTATTCTTCCCTACAGAATGGCTCCAGCCGAGCTAAAAGAGTTGAAAGAGTAGTTGAAGGACTTGTAGATAAGGGTTTCATTAGGCCGAGCAAGTCCCTATGGGGTGCACCAGTTCTCTTTGTACGAAAGAAAGATGGTTCTCTTCGCATGTGTATTGATTATCGACAATTAAACAAAGTCACCATCAAGAACAGGTATCCTTTACCCAGGATCGATGATGTATTTGATCAACTTCAGGGTGCTAAGTGTTTCTCAAAGATAGATCTCAGATCTGGGTATCATCAGCTCAGAGTCCGGGAGAGTGACATCTCGAAGACAACCTTCAGGATGCGGTATGATCATTATGAGTTTGTAGTTATGTATTTTGGACTAACGAATGCTCCTGCAACTTTTATGGACCTGATGAACAGGGTGTTCAAGCTATACTTGGATATGTTTGTGATGGTTTTATTGATGACATCCTGATATACTCTCAGAGCGAGGAAGAGCATGTCGCTCATTTAAGGGTAGTGCTGTAGACTCTCAAGGATCATCAATAAAATGCTAAATTCAGCAAGTGCAAGTTTTGGTTGAACTCCGTAGCATTTTTTGGCCATGTGGTATCAAGCAAAGGCATAATGGCGGACTCTCAGAAAATATAAGCGGTGAAGAATTGGCCTAGACCGGTGAATCCTTTTGATATTTAGAGCTTCTTGGGTTTAGTTGGCTGCTATCGAAGGTTCGTGGAAGGTTTCTCATCGATTGCAACACCTTTGACCAAATTGACTCAGAAGAAGGTGAAATTCCAAGGCCGGAAGCTTGTGAGAAGAGCTTCCAAGAGTTGAAGACTCGACTTACTTCAGCACCGGTGTTAACTCTACCGGAGGGTACTAATGGGTTCGTGGTGTATTGTGATGCTTCAAGGATCGGACTTGGGTGTGTATTGATGTAGCATGGGAAGGTTATAGCATATGCCTCTAGACAGCTAAAAGTTCATGAGAAGAATTACCCAACCCATGATCTTGAGTTGGCCGTGGTGGTATTCATGTTGAAAATATCGCGACATTACTTGTATGGGGTCCACGTGGATGTGTTTACGGACCATAAGAGCTTGCAATATGTGTTTACTTAGAAGGATCTCAATCTTCGACAAAGGAGGTGGTTGGAGCTACGCAAGGACTATGATATGAGTGTCCTTTACCATCCGGGTAAGGCCAATGTAGTAGCGGACGCGCTTGGTAGGCTCTCCATGGAGAGTGTGTCCCATGTGGATGAAGGGAAGAAGGAGTTGGTGAAGGATGTGCATCGACTCACAAGGTTGGGAGTTAGGTTGGTTGACTCGATCGATGGCGGTGTTGTGGTTCAGAACAGATCAGAATCATCCTTGGTAACTGATGTTAGAGCTTTACAAGATGAGGAACCAATTTTGGTAAAGTTGAAGAAAGCCATTCAAAATCAGAAGGTAGATGTCTTCTCCAAAGGGGGAGATGGTGTGCTTTGGTACTAGGGTTGCCTATGTGATGCGGATATAGATGATTGAGGAGTCGAATGTTGCACGAGGCTCATAGATCCAGGTACTCTATCCATCTAGGCGCCACCAAGATGTACTGTGACTTACGGGAAGTCTATTAGCGGAATGACATGAAGAAGGATATCGCATAATTCGTGGATAAGTGTCCAAACTGTCAGCAAGTACAGGTTGAGCACCAGAGACGTGGAGGTGTACTTTAGGATATCAACATTCCTACTTGCAAGTGGGAAGAGATCAACATGGACTTCATCATAGGTTTACCCCGTACTTGTCGACAATATGACTCCATTTGGGTTATGGTAAACAGATTGACCAAGGATGCTCATTTTCTACCTGTCAAAACCATGGATTCGGCGGAGGATTATGCCAAGTTATATATTCGAGAGCTAGTCCGATTGCATGGAGTGCCCTTATCCATCATTTTTCAGATAGAGGTACTCAACTTACCTCTTAGTTTTGGAAGTCATTTTAAAAAGGATTGGGTACACAGGTTAAGCTCAGCACAACATTTCACCCACAAACGGATTATCAAGGGAGCGGACAATCCAGACCCTCGAAGGCATATTGATAGCATGCGTAATTGACTTCAGAGGTAGCTGGGATGAGCATTTACCACTTATCGAGTTTGCATACAATAACAACTATCATTCCAGTATCCAGATGGCACCGTTCGAGGTTCTCTATGGGTGGAGGTGTAGGCCGCCCATTAGATGGTTTGAGGTTGGCAAAGCGGAAATGATAGGACTAGATTTTGTTCACGAGGCTATGGAGAAGGTTCAGGTTATATAGGAAAGGTTGAAAACTACCCAGTCACCAGAAGTCCTATTCCAACGTGAGAAGGAGAGAATTAGAATTTGATGTCGACGATTAGGTATTTCTGAGGTGTCTCCCATAAAGGGAGTGATGAGGTTTGAAAAGAAGGGGAAGCTTAGTCCCCGGTATGTCGGCCCGTACAGGATTATGAGACATTTTGGCAAGGTGGCCTATAAATTGGAGTTTCCCTCAAAATTAGCTTTTGTGCATCCCGTATTCCATGTGTCGCTCTTGAAGAAGTGTTTGGGTGATCCAGCTCTAGTTGTCTCGGTGGACAGTGTTGGTGTAAAAGACGGCCTCAATTATGAGGAGGTTCCAGTAGAAATACTGGATCGTCAGGTTCGAAGGCTAAGGAACAAAGAAGTAGCTTCAGTTAAAGTATTATGGAGAAATCAGCATGTTGAGGGAGCTACGTGGGAAGCCAAAGCAGATATGATGGCTAGATACCCACAGTTATTCTCTACCAGCTCAGTTCCATCTTGAGGTATCCGTTTTTACCTAAAACTCTATTTAGTTTTCATGTTCAGTTCATGTGCCCAAGCTTCTTTTATGTATATGGATGTGTGTATGGTTTGTGAAATCAGTTCAGTTATGTAGTTTGAATCGGGGATAGTCATACCGTCAGTTTTTGGTTTAAATGATCAGTATATGAATATGATAATTGCATTTCTTTGCTCTTCTGTATGTTTTCCAACATTCGAGGATGAATGTTCTCAAGGGGGAGATATTGGTATGCCCCAGAAGACCAAAGATCAGACTCCGGAGTTGAAATAGAGAAAAAGTTGAAATTTGGCATCAGACTCAGAACTAGCCGTGAGGAGACTCGTGAGAGCAACCCATGAGTCATGATGTGACTCGTGGGGAGGACCAGGGATTTAATGAGAAACTTGAGAAGTGAGACCCCACGGGCATGACCAAGACTCTTGATCAAGCCCCACGAGTCGTTAGGTCAGTCGTGGGGTGGGTGAGAAGGAAAAGATAAGGAAGAAGGGCAGTGTACTGGACGGAAGGACCCTATAAGTCATGGTCAGTTCCCACGATTTGTGGGGAGGGTCGTGGTCAGCGTGAGAAAATAATTGGCATGGAGGCAGTGTACATAACGGGTGGTGACCATAAGTCGTGGTCACCAGTAACGAGTGGTGAGGTTGCCCATAGAGCCTAGATGATCAGATGAGCAGTGTACTTCACGGATCATGCCACGAGTCATTAGGTCCCACATTAGGACCACCTGACAGTTATTTTCTGTGGATTTAGTAAAGGATTTTTTGTAATTTCTAAGTTCTTAAAGCCTAAACTACGTCGTTTTGAATTATGAATAGTGGCTTTTAAAGGGGTCAAGTTCATTTTAGGCCTTATACATTCAAGGTAGAATACTAGAGAGGGTAATCAAGCCTAGAATTCATCAATTTCTCTTCAATATCCTATTGGGCATCTAAAGAAGTGTAAGAATTAGCTACCAACAGGTATGTAGGGTTAAGAATGGGTAATTCCTTTCACACCCATGCCCAATCCCTCTCGAAATCACGAATGATCTATGACTAATCTATGGGGTTTTAACCCAATGCATGAATTTTCTAATTCTTTACATGGGTATGATTTAAATATGTTTCTACTATTGAATTACGAAGTATGGACGAGTTTTATAATGTTTTCAATTAAAAATCATGTTTCTAGCTTTGTGAATGAAAAAGCCCATTGATGAGAAGTTCATGAAGGATGAAATTTTTGATGAATGCATGATGATGATGAGATATCATGATGAAAAGTATGTTTTCAAGCTACTCATGTTTATAATCATGTTTTTGATATGAATTGAGTATTTTCAAGTATGATAAATGTCACAACCCGAAAGTGTAAATTGGATCGTAGACACGGGACAAGGAGTCCGGAGAGACCCCAAGTCAACCCATGGCGTGATCATAACACTAATTCATTCATATACAGAGGAAAACTTAACTTATCAATCATAAATTAATTGAAAATCGTAACATGAAATGTAAAGAAAACAACAATACAAGATCCAAACACAAACGGCTGAATACTACCCATAAGTCTGAAAGCCTCTAATCATAAAAGACGGCTTGAAGGGAAAAAAACCCACCTAACCCAAACATTTTGAGAACATAAGACAATTTAACAAGTCTGAACATGAAGCCCTCAGATCATGAGGACTCACCACTATAGATTTAGCGAAATGGAGCACAAACTAGGGACGATGCTGAGCCCGCGAACCAGATCCTAAAAATATATGGGTCAGTACTCGGAACGTACTGAGTATGTAGGGTATGCAAAAAAATGCTTAAAAACATAAAAGTTATAGGAGTGGGCACATCATGATCATAAAATTGAAATCGTAAGTATACCATAAGGTTCAATATTTCCAAAAATAATCATAAACCCATCAAAGTCATAACATGCGGGGAAAACATTTCATAATTCATAACTTGAGCCAAAAGAAATCATGCATATTTCAAAACCATGAGGAACAATGGGAGATTTCTATAATCGACATACTCCACATGAGCTCACATGAAGTCTGAATCGTACGCCTAGTCGGGAGGCCGTTCATACCTTGCCAAGGGTATGAACCATGAAAGGCGTGATATCACTCATGAAGGCCCCGTAGGGCATAGGGGACAGTCACTGAGGAGGTCCCAAAAATAATCCTACAGTGACACGTAGTTCTGAGATTCGGAGCGTAACCTAGCCTCAAACCTACTCGGTGTTAGGTACTACTCCCAAAACATGTAACGTGCTCATAAGAATTCATACATGACATGCATGGCTTGTTAAATCATGAGAATCATAACATGCTTGAGAATTTGTAGTACTAGCCATGGGATTGGGCCCGTGAATCAGCCAAAATCATAGTTCATAAATCATAAGCGACATGTGGGAATTGCCCATAGTTTCAATCACACATGAAATGCTTAAATATATAGGAAATATGATAATAATAACATGAGTAGTTGAAGACTTGAAGACAGCTTAAAATTTAAGAAAATCCATATTCTGCTTGCGGAATCATCATGCCCATGAACTTTACAAAAAAAATTCCTCATAATTGGGCATCTATACTTTTAGAGGTTAGATCATGAAATATTGAATAAACAAGTGAAATCAGCCCAAATAATTCAAAATTCATAAGTTAAGCATACTATAACAAGCTCATTCCAATTTTTAAAGGATCATGCAATTTGATAAAGACCCATAAAGTTTTGGTAACTTCAAACATAGAATTAGGGAGAAATTGGGAATGGGTAGGGACTAAACTACACATTCAAAACCCCACATACCTGGAAATTTCGTGATTTCCTCCTCCCTTGAAGAACCCTAATTGAAAACTTGAAGAAAATGGCTTGAAACGCTTCCTACTCCCTTCTCTAACACTTGAAATTGCTAAAATGAACTTAACAAGAGTTTTCATCCCTTAAAGACCCTATTTCAACCTCAAAACGACATGGTTTAGGGCCCAAAAGCGTAGAAAATTCAAAATTGCCCATACTGAAATTTCCCTAAAAAGCAGTTCTGGCCCCGACCACGAGTCGTGCCATCAAGTCACGACTCGTGGTCACTTCACCCTTTTCCCCAACTTTCTTAATTTGGCCACGACTGGTAACCCATGACTATACCACCATCCTACGGGTCATACTGTCAACTGTGGTACCATCCACCCAAACCACTACAACTTAACCACAACTCCTCACCATGACTCGTCGCTTCATCCTACAAGTCGTACCATAATCCGTGATGACTCACTCTGGCATCAATAAATATTCACCACGACTCTTAGCCACGAGTCGTACCATCTCACCACAGTTTGTAGGACTACCCGTGACACAACCTCAAGCTTCGGGTCTCCTCACGACTCTTGTTACGAGTTGTAGGTCCTCACCAAGACTCGTACCTCGAGTCGTACTGGTGCAAAATTCTAGGTTTTCTGAAGTTTTTAACTTAAACTCTCGGGTCTATTTGTAGGCCATTCCGAGGTTTTACAATATCTCCCCCTTGGAAACATTCATCCTTGAATGTAGGGAAACAAGCAGCAAACTCAGAAACAAACAATCACTATATATAGATGCTAATCATTGACATTCAAGATGAAAACTGACGGAACGACTAGCCCGGAAAAGAACCACATAGTTGGTCTGAGTTCAGACATCACTTACATACATCATACCTGTCACACCCCACCTTGGGGGGTACGACTGGCACCTAGTGCCTTACTAGGACCTCACTTGCTGGACTGTTAAGCCTGGGCACATCTGGTGCCTGGCTGGCTCTAGCTCCCATTTTTGGAGACAAAGGGCTATATAACGACTGTAAATACAGCCCCCGGCCTATTGGCTTATAGCCTCCTGTACCTGTACTAGCAGCTGACCAGAAACATAGTAATTCAGGGGAACCTATGCGGGCCGACAAGGCCACCATGCTATCTAGTTATCTGCAACTCAACGTAACATACTGAAAGCTACGTGACCGGAAAGGTCACCACTACTGGTAAACTATGGCCCCACACGGCCAACATACAAGAAAGAAAGAGTAAAGGCAACTATACAACTGCACGGCCTCACACGACCGGCTCATCTGACCACAGGGAATATATATAGACTGCAAGCCTCTAGGAATAGTAATAGAACTAATCGGGACAGGGCCCCGACCTACCCGTACTATATACAACAAAAGGAACTGAACTACACCTCTGGAATTCAGCCTCCGGATGACTGGAGCTGAATACTCAACCGCTGACAGGGAGTCACGTAGAATCGCCTGCTCGTCTATGAGTACCTGCAGGCAAGTAATGCAGTGCCCCACCGGGCGTCAGTACCGCTGGTACTGAGTATGTAAAGCAATGACTGAGAAAGATATCTGAAATCAATAACATAACTGACGAAACTGAAATAAGAAGAACTAGATTATCTGTCTGAAGATGTAAGTCGTACCTGTTCTCAATCATACTGGGGGGAGTAGGTGTCGTATCTGGAGACGTATCATTCTACTACTAACCTACTCATGTCTAATATAACATAGCATAACATACATAACATAACATAGCACACACAAACCTTACCCGGCCCCCATAAGCTGGGAGGTACAATCAACACAGAATCTATGCCCCTACCCCGGTCATCCCATCTCCTCTAGTGGCTGTAAGCATCCTGCCAGTCCCTGGGTATGCACTTGGGCTCGCTGAGCCCCTGACTATAACTGTACCTAAGTCCGAAGGACTCTAAAATCAACACCCCGGGCGTACCCGCTCGATGGGGGTGTATAAGGGCCGACAAAGGCACAATATGGGGAAACTGGCATCCCATCTTCGTCCCCTTGTGGGACGGCATATCACTCCGTAGAGTGACGTATCCTCGTCCTCTAGCGGAGGAGTCGATACAGCTATTAACCCTGGGCGGTCAGGGATGCTAGGTAATCCAACCCCAATTAATACAACGGTCTCAACTAGTCATGCTGTCTGTGTATCTTATAAGCTAAGGCTAACAGGGGTAAGGTATCATATGAATCACATGCTGAGCTAATAATAGTAATCTGTAAGTGTCTGATACATGCTGAGACAGGTAAGTACAAATATGAATATAGTCTCCTGTCAAACTGTACTAGAGCAAAGGCTATACAAGAGAGTATTTCTACTGAAAGCTATGCTGTTTACTGAGTTTCTGTATTAGCATGACTTCCTATTTCTAACATGCTTCCTAAACCTTATTTAGTTACTATTCTATGTCTGGAATGCTCTACGGATATTGTACTACTCCGCGGGGTTTCAGCTGAACACAACAATACCTTGACATGGCATATTACATCACATACTGAATATACTGGGCAATCTTAATTACTTACGTCCGAATCTATATCATAAAGATAGGTCTCGTACACGTTACAACCCAAAACTTCTCATATTGCACCAATATTCATAATAACACAATAATCGACTTTTGAACATTCTACTGGTCTGTAAATTACTATACTACTTCAATGTTACTCAACTTGCCGAGGAAACTTAACTTTACATACCTTATCTTTGAATTATTCTTCCGTCGGACGAGGCTCGGCCGGTACTTCAACTATTTTCTCCCAACTGCATTCATAAATATGTCAATCAATACTAAATACAACTTTATTTCAAAAGGCAACGCCACTTTCGATATAGTTTATAGCCTAAACTTAGGCTTATCGAAAGACAGTCGAAAACTCGCTATTTTTCAGCGGCCCAGAAGGGAGAAGTATTCACTTCTCAACTAGGAACACATAGACATTAATTTAGAGCAATTCTACTTACTTTAGTTCGGTGGCTCGCCGATTCGTAGGCCGTATTTCGCGAAACTAATTCCGTAGAAATGCTCTCTGCTGCTAAATACTCGGGTATCTGGGATTAATTTGAGTTTGGGCAGCGTAATCGGACGGAAATATATAATTTTCCTTCATTTTCCTCTGTTCTCTACGCTATTCTGGAAATTTTTAAGTATGAAATGATTTTAAACCGAAGTGGGGGCTTATATACATGGGCCTAAACTCGGGCAACGTGTCACGGAGCCATCGCGGAGGCCTCACCTCCGTGACACGCTGCCATCGCGGAGGGGCTCTGCCTCGGCTCCTCCTGCGATGGTTTCTACGGGTTTCTTGTCCGATCTTTTCCCGGGCCTTCCCCTAGCACGTATGGCCTTCAAATATACTTAACCAACGTGCGAATAGGTCATCTAAGTTCCGGGAATTCTATGGGGTATAACATTCTCCCCCCCTTAGGAACATTCTTCCTCGAATGTATACTGTTATCTAGAGGACTGCTTACTTTACTTCCTGGGAAAATTTCGGCAGAGTTTCCCCTGTAATATGGACTATCGCAAAAACCTAAAATGCAAAAAAGTCCAACACAAGCGCTGCATACAATATTCTAAGATTCACTGGACAACTAAATATCACTTCTTTCTTTATCATTTAGAAACATACAATCATAAGATATTGTATAAGTAATGATACGGACATACCTGTCGTCTGACTAGGCCTGAAATAGGTGAGGGTATCTGGTTTTCATATCTTCTTCAGCCTCCCACGTCATTTCCTCCCGATTTCTGTTACGCCATAATACTTTGACAGATGCAACATCTTTAGTCCTCAGCCTGCGAATCTGTCTGTCTAAGATAGCTACGGGAACCTCTTCATAGGCTAATTCCTCTGTGACCTGAACATCCTGAACTGGAACTACTGTAGAAGGGTCCCCTATGAACTTCCTTAACATAGAAACATGGAATACTGGGTGAACCGACGTTAACTCTGGAGGCAAGTTCAACTCGTATGCCACGCGGCCTATTCTTCGCCGAATCTGGTATGGCCCAATGAATCTTGGGCTAAGCTTGCCTTTCTTGCCAAACCTCATTACCCCTTTCATCGGGGACACTTTCAGATATACCCAGTCGTTTACTGAAAATTCTAAATTTCTGCGCCGCCAATCTGCGTATGACTTCTGGCGGCTCTGAGCGGTCAGTAAACGTTCTCGGATAAGCTTTATCTTTTCCTCGGACTGCCGAACAATGTCTAGGCCAACTAATGCTGATTCTCCTATTTCAAACCAGCCCACCGGTGATCTACATTTTCGCCCGTACAATGCCTCGAAAGGCGCCATCTGAATAGCTGAATGGTAGCTATTATTATAAGCAAATTCGATTAACGGGAGATGTTCATCCCAGCTACCCCCAAAATCTAATACACACGCTCGTAGCATATCTTCGAGCGTCTGAATTGTACGTTCAGCCTGCCCGTCTGTCTGAGGGTGGAATGCGGTGCTCAAGTTAATCTGCGTCCCCAAATCTTTCTGAAATGACTGCCAGAATCTAGCTGTAAACTGTGCTCCCCTATCTGAAATAATAGATACCGGCACTCCATGCAATCTAACTATCTCTCTGATATACAATTCGGCATAATCCTCAGCTAAGAAAGTAGCCCTTACTGGCAGGAAATGAGCTGATTTTGTCAGCCTATCAACTATTACCCAAATGGAATCATTTCTGCGTCTAGTACGGGGTAACCCTGTTACAAAATCCATGTTTATTGCTTCCCATTTCCACGTAGGTATCATTATCTCTTGCGTCAAACCACCCGGTTTTTGGTGCTCTGCTTTCACCTGCTGACAATTAGCACATCTAGATACAAATTCAGCTATCTCAGTTTTCATACCTGGCCACCAGTAGATGTCTCTGATATCGTGGTACATTTTCGTCGCCCCTAGGTGAAGGGAATAGCGAGCGTAATGTACCTCGTGCATAATCTGCCCACGAAGTCCCGAGACATTCGGGACACAAAGGCGGCCCTTACAACGTAGTACACCATCCTCGATTATCTGAAAATCTGGTTCCTTACCCTTCTGAACTCTATCTCTGAGCTGGACTAAATCGGGATCCTCATACTGTCGTTCTTTTTACTTCTGTAGCTAACGATGACACCGCATAATTCTGAATTACTGCCCCATTATTTTCTGTTTCCATTATTCGAACGGCTAGATCAGCTAACTGATGAATTTCTTTAGCTAATTTCTATTTCTCAGGTCGCAAATACGCCAAACTCCCCATTGACTTACGGCTCAGGGCGTCTGCCACGACATTGGATTTTCCCGGATGATACAGGATGTTCACATCATAATCCTTCAATAATTCTAACCAGCGACGTTGCCGCAGATTCAACTCCCTCTGAGTGAAAATGTACTGTAAACTCTTATGATCTGTGTAAATATCAACATGGACGCCGTACAGGTAATGCCTCCACATCTTCAAGGCATGAATGACTGCGGCCAGTTCTAGATCATGGGTGGGGTAATTCTTTTCGTGCTTCTTCAGCTGTCTGGAAGCATATGCAATTACTCTACCATGCTGCATCAACACACAACCCAACCCGATACCTGACATGTCACAATAAACTGAATACCCTTCTGTGCCTTCCGGCAATGCTAATACTGGAGCGAAGGTCAATCTGTCTTTCAGTTCCTGGAAACTCTGCTCGCATGCCTCCGTCCACTGAAACTTTGCTGCTTTCTGTGTTAATTTAGTTAAAGGTGCTGCAATAGTTGAGAATCCCTCAACGAACCATCGATAGTATCCTGCCAACCCCAGAAAGCTACGAACTTCAGTCGGGGTGGTAGGCCTAGGCCATGACTTAACTGCTTCTATCTTCTGCTTATCTACCTGTATACTAGCGTCTGAAACAATATGCCCTAAAAAGGCCACTGAGTTAAGCTAGAATTCACACTTCGAAAATTTAGCGTATAACTGGCGGTCCCTGAGAATCTGGAGCACTGTCCGCAAATGAGTCCGGTGATCTGCCTCAGAGCGAGAATACACCAGAATGTCATCAATGAATATTATCACGAACAAGTCCAGGAAAGGTCTGAAAATACTGTTCATCAGGTCCATAAAGACTGCTGGGGCATTCGTTAGCCCGAAGGACATAACCAGAAATTCAAAATGCCCATATCGGGTCCTAAATGCTGTCTTAGGAATATCCCTCTCACGTACTCGGACCTGGTGATATCCGGACCGTAAGTCAATCTTAGAAAAGTATTTGGCTCCCTGTATCTGATCAAATAAGTCATCAATTCTGTGGAGCGGATACTTGTTCTTTACTGTAACTTTGTTTAGCTGCCGGTAATCTATGCACATTCGGAGCGAGCCATCTTTCTTTCTCACAAACAAGACTGGCGCACCCCACGGGGAAGTACTCGGCCTGATAAAACCTTTATCTAACAAGTCTTTCAACTGCTCCTTTAATTCTCTGAGTTCTGCAGGAGCCATACGATAAGGAGGTATTGATATTGGCTGAGTGCCTGGTAGCAAGTCAATAGCAAAGTCTATTTCCCTTTCAGGGGGAATACCAGGTAACTCATCAGGAAATACATCTGGGAATTCATTTACCACTGGGACAGACTGGAGTGTCGGAGATTCTGCTTGGACATCCTGAACTCTGACAAGATGGTAAATACACCCCTTAGATATCAACTTTCTCGCCTGAAGGTAGGAAATAAACCTACCTTTTGGCGTCGCGGTGCTGCCCTTCCACTCCCGTACTGCCTCCCCCGGGAAGTGGAATCGGACCATTTTGGTCCAACATTCAACATTAGCAAAACATGGTACTAACCAATCCATACCCATTATGGCATCGAAGTCTACCATTTCTAACTCGACCAGATCTACTGTGGTCTGACGATCAGCAACCTCTACTGTACACCCGCGGTAAATTTGGCTAGCTGTGATAGAGTCACCAACGGGTGTAGATACTAGGAAGGGCTGCTGTAATGATTCTGGTACAATACTAAACTTCCGTGCCACAAATGGAGTAATATAGGACAAAGTAGACCCTAGATCAATTAGCACATAAGCAGGGTGTGAGCAGATAGTTAGCATACCTATCACAACATCAGGCGATGCCTCTGAATCTTGCCTCCCTGGTAAGGCATATGTGTGGCTTGGACCCGCACCTATACTGGAGGCCCCTGATCTGCCCCGACCCCTGCCTGCTGAAACTGAGGGCCTACGCTCAGTCGGGGATGCTGTAACTCGCGATCCTGCTAATGCCCTATCCTGTCTATCCCGGTCCTCACGACCTCTGGCTGGGCAATCTCTCATCAAATGGCCTTCTTGGCAACAAATATAGCATGCGGTGGAACCATACATGCACGCTCTAGAATGGCGTCGACTGCATATAGGGCAAAGTGGTAGGGTATACCTACTCTGCTCCGCCCTCCTCTGTGACGGTGAGTCTGCCGTCTGCGAACCTCTACCAGCCTCTGACTGCCCCCTGCGACTGAATCTACCTCCCTGTGACTGTGGTGGAGGCGGGGGCCTGGGCGGCCTGTCTGACAATCGTGGCCTGGGTCCTCCCCGGGCTTCTCTCTGTAACTCAGCTGGCCTATCCCGGCGACGCTGCTCCTGATTGACCCTTCTGATCTCCCGATGCCGCTATCTGATGCCCTCAATATTCTGGGCAAATGCCTGGATTCGGGAAATATCCATGTCCTCTCGCAGTGTGGCCGTGATACAAGTCTCGACATATTCTGTGTTCAACCCCATAATAAAATGGTGCACTCTGGATTCCATGGTATCCACGAAGGCTGGTGCATATCGAGCTAAAGAGTCAAACCACAAGGAATATTCCCGAACACTCATGGCCCCCTGTTCTAGATGTAGGAACTGGTCTACCCGGGCCTGTCGGATCTCTCGCGGCAAATAGTGATCTAGAAAGGCTCCTGAAAAGCTGGACCAGGTGGAAGGGGAAACATCTCTCCCTCGGGACCTCTCCCAGCTTTCATACCATAATACCGCAATATCCCGTAACCAGAATGCGGCCAATTCAACTGACTCAGTAGGCGTAGCATGCATAACCCTGAAGATTCTCTGCATCTGATCCAGAAAATCCTGGGGGTCCTCTGTTCGGTCCGTTCCTATGAACTATGGGGGATTCAAGGCTAAGAACTCTCGGACCCTCAAACTACCGGGCCCTCCTGATGCTTCTGCAGCTGTGGATGGCATTTGCTGACGCTGAGCAGCCATCATCTGTGCTATCATAACTACAGCACTCCTAACCTCCTGGTCGGAAGGTGTCGGTATAGGGACTGCTGAAGGTACTGTCGCTCCAAATGGCTCCTGACATGGTGGAGACTACTGAGGAGGCTGGGATGAAGCCTTTGTAGGGCCCTCTGATCGGGCTGTCTCCAAATGAGGGGGAGGCATCCTGCTGGTGCCCTCCCCTGCCGCAATGTCTAAACTCCGACCTGTGGTAGGATGTTGCTGGTCTGACATTATCTGTAACCAAAGAATATGGTAAGCTCTTAGGGACTCAACCCTATACTGTACCGCTCTATAGCACGACTGAATCAGAATAAAAGACAACCATCCTATCATGCCTTGCAGTCTCCTACCCATAGTATGTGCTGCACAACACATCCATGGACAGGACTCTACTTAGCACGGCTTGCAGACTCCCTGAGATACGACCTGCTCTGATACCAAGTTTGTCACACCCCACCTTGGGGGGTACGACTGGCACCTAGTGCCCTACTAGGACCTGACTTGCTGGACTGTTAAGCCTGGGCACATCTGGTGCCTGGCTGGATCTAGCTCCCATTTCTGAAGACAAAGGGCTATATAACGGCTGTAAATACAGCCCCCGGCCTATTGGCCTATAGCCTCCTGTACCTGTACTAGCAGCTGACCAGAAACATAGTAATTCAGGGGAACCTGTGCGGGCCGACAAGGCCACCATGCTATCTAGTTATCTGCAACTCAACGTAACATACTGAAAGCTACGTGACCGGCAAGGTCACCACTACTGGTAAACTATGGCCCCACACGGTCAACATACAAGAAAGAAAGAGTAAAGGCAACTATACAACTGCACGGCCTCACACGATCGGCTCATCTGACCACAGGGAATATATATAGACTGCAAGCCTCTAGGAATAGTAATAGAACTGATCGGGATAGGGCCCCGACCAACCCGTACTATATACAACAAAAGGAACTGAACTACACCTCTGGAATTCAGCCTCCGGATGACTGGAGCTGAATACTCAACCGCTGACAGGGAGTCACGTAGAATCGCCTGCTCGTCTATGAGTACCTGCAGGCAAGTAATGAAGCGCCCCACCGGGCGTCAGTACCGCTGGTACTGAGTATGTAAAGCAATGACTAAGAAAGATATCTGAAATCAATAACATAACTGACGAAACTGAAATAAGAAGAACTAGATTATCTATCTGAAGATGTAAGTCGTACCTGTTCTCAATCATACTGGGGGGAGTAGGTGTCGTATCTGGAGACGTATCATTCTACTACTAACCTACTCATGTCTAATATAACATAGCATAACATACATAACATAACATAGCACACACAAACCTTACCCGGCCCCCATAAGCCGGGAGGTACAATCAACACAGAATCTATGCCCCTACCCCGGTCATCCCATCTCCTATAGTGGCTGTAAGCATCCTGCCGGTCCCTGGGTATGCACTTGGGCTCGCTGAGCCCCTGACTATAACTGTACCTGAGTCCGAGGGACTCTAAAATCAACACCCCGGGCGTACCCGCTCGACGGGGGTGTATAAGGGCCGACCAAGGCACAATATGGGGAAACTGGCATCCCATCTTCGTCCCCTTGCTGGACGGCATATCACTCCGTAGAGTGACGTATCCTCGTCCTCTGGCGGACGAGTCGATATAGCTATTAACCCTGGGCGGTCAGGGATGCTAGGTAATCCAACCCCAATCAATACAACGGTCTCAACTAGTCATGCTGTCTGTGTATCTCATAAGCTAAGGCTAACAGGGGTAAGGTATCATATGAATCACATGCTGAGCTAATAATAGTAATCTGTAAGTGTCTGATACATGCTGAGACAGGTAAGTACAAATATGAATATAGTCTCCTGTCAAACTATACTAGAGCAAAGGCTATACAAGAGAGTATTTCTACTGAAAGCTATGCTGTTTACTGAGTTTCTGTATTAGCATGACTTCCTATTTCTAACATGCTTCCTAAACCTTATTTAGTTACTATTCTATGTCTGGAATGCTCTGCGGATACTGTACTACTCCGCGGGGTTTCAGCTGAACACAACAATACCTTGACATGGCATATTACATCACATACTGAATATACTGGGCAATCTTAATTACTTACGTCCGAATCTATATCATACGGATAGGTCTCGTACACGTTACAACCCAAAACTTCTCATATTGCACCAATATTCATAATAACACAATAATCGACTTCTGAACATTCTACTGGTCTGTAAATTACTATACTGCTTCAATGTTACTCAACTTGCCGAGGAAACTTAACTTTACATACCTTATCTTTGAATTATTCTTCCGTCGGATGAGGCTCGGCCGGTACTTCAACTATTTTCTCCCAACTGCATTCATAAATACGTCAATCAATACTAAATACAACTTTATTTCAAAAGGCAACGCCACTTTCGATATAATTTATAGCCTAAACTTAGGCTTATCGAAAGACATTCGAAAACTCGCTATTTTTCAGCGGCCCAGAAGGGAGAAGTATTCACTTCTCAACTAGGAACACATAGACATTAATTTAGAGCAATTCTACTTACTTTAGTTCGGTGGCTCGCCGATTCGTCGGCCGTATTTCGCGAAACTAATTCCGTAGAAATGCTCTCTGCTGCTAAATACTCAGGTATCTGGGATTAATTTGAGTTTGGGCAGCGTTTGGCAGCGTAATCAGACGGAAATATATAATTTTCCTTCGTTTTCCTCTGTTCTCTGCGCTATTCTGGAAATTTTTAAGTATGAAATGATTTTAAACCAAAGTGGGGGCTTATATACTTGGGCCTGAACCCGGGCAACGTGTCAAGGAGCCATCGCGGAGGCCTCACCTCCGTGACACGCTGCCATCGCGGAGGGGCTCTGCCTCGGCTCCTCCCGCGATGGTTTCGACGGGTTTCTCGTCCGATCTTTTCCCGGGCCTTCCCCTAGCACGCATGGCCTTCAAATATACTTAACCAACGTGCGAATAGGTCATCTAAGTGCCGGGAATTCTACGGGGTATAAGAATACCATAAAACAAACTTATATGCATGAATAGATCATGAAAAACTGAATAGAGGTTTTAGGGAAGAAATTGATACCTCAAACTGAAGTTGAGTCGGTATGGAACAAATGTGGGTATTTATCCATCATATCCGCTTCGGCCTCCCATGTGGATCCCTTGACATGTTGATTCCTCCATAACACCTTTACTGAGGCTACTTCCTTGTTCCTCAGTCTCTGAAACTGATGATCTAAGATTTCAATAGGAATTTCCTCATAACTGAGACTATCCTTCACACCAACACTTTCCACTGGAACCACTAAGGCTGGGTCTCCCAAGCACTTTTTCAAGAGCGACACGTGAAATACGAGATGAACTGAAGCCAACTCTGAGGGTAATTCTAACTCATGGGCCACTTTACCCACTCGCCTCATAACCCTGTATGGGCCAATATAGCAGGGATTGAGTTTCCCTTTCTTTTTGAATCTCATTACTCCCTTCATGGGAGATACCTTCAGAAACACCCAATCATCGACCTCGAACTCAAGCCCCCTTCTCCTCACATCTGCATAATACTTTTGGCAACTTTGAGCCATTTTCAGCCTTTCCTTTATAACTGAACTTTCTCCATGGCCTCATGGATTGAATCTAGACCCACTAACGAAGCCTCACTAACTTCGAACAACCCAATGGACGATCTACACCGTTGCCCATAAAGAGCCTCGAACAGTGCCATTTGTATGCTGGAGTGGTAGCTGTTGTTGTAAGCGAACTCAACAAGAGGCAAATGCTCGTCCCAACTACCCTTGAGGTCAATGACACAAGCTCTCAACATGTCCTCCAAAGTCTAGATAGTCTGCTCTGCCTAACCATCTGTTTGCGGATGAAATGCTGCGCTAAGCTTGACTTAAGTACCAAGTCCCTTTTGAAATGACCTCCAGAACTGGGAGGTGAACTGAGTACCTCTATCTGATATAATGAAAAAGGGAACTCCATGCAACCTAACCAACTCTTAGATGTACAACTTTGCATAATCTTCTGTTGAATTGATGGTTTTGACCGGTAGGAAATGAGCAGCCATGGTCAACCTATCCACCACAACCCAGATGGAGTCATACTGCCTACGAGTGCGGGGCAAACCGTTTACAAAGTCCATGTTGATATCTTCCCACTTCCAAGTAGGAATGCTGATATCTTGAAGTATACCCCCCGCTCTCTGATGCTCGACTTTCACTTGTTGGCAATTCGAGCACTTGGCTACAAATTCTGCAATATCCCGCTTCATGCCATTCCACCAGTAGGTTTCCCGCAAGGCATGATACATTTTGGTGGCACCTGGATGTATAGATTATCTGGACCTGTGAGCCTCATGCAACATCTGGCTTCTCAAATCACCCACGTTCGGGACACATAAGCAACCTGGTACCGAAGAACACCATCTCCCCCTTTGGAGAAGACTTCTACTTTCTAAGTTTGAACAACTTCTTTCAACTTTAACAATGTTGGATCTTCATTTTGTTAAGCCTTCACCTCCGCTACCATGGACAACTCTGACATATTCTGAACTACTGCTCCACCGGCGGTTGAACCGATTAACCTAATTCCAAAACGTGCAAGTCGATGTACCTCCTTTACCATCTCCTTCTTTTCTTCACTCACGTGTGACACACTTCCCATAGAAAGCCTACTAAGGGCGTATGCTACCACGTTGGCCTTACCCAAGTGATATAGGACACTCATGTCGTAGTCCTTAAGTAGCTCCAACCATCTCCGTTGCCGAAGATTTAGTTCCTTCTGTGTGAACACATATTGTAAGCTCTTGTGGTCTGTGAATACATCTGCATGAACCCCATACAAGTAGTGTCGCCATATCTTTAAAGAAAATACCACCACGGCTAACTCGAGATCATGGGTCAGGTAATTCTTCTCGTAAGTTTTCAGCTGTCCAGAAGTATATGCTATGACCTTCCCGTGCTGCATCAATACACATCCCAGTCCAACCCTCGAAGCATCACAATATACGACGAAGCCATCGGTACCCTCCAATAAAGTCAACATTGGTGCTGAAGTGAGTCTGGCCATTCTTGGAAACTCTTCTCACAAGCTTCCGACCACTGGAACTTCACCTTTTTTTGAATCAATCTTGTCAAGGGGGCTGCATTGGATGAAAAACCTTCCATGAACCTCCGATAATAACTCGCTAAGCCCAAAAGGCTTCTGATCTCCGAAGGGTTTATCGGTCTGGGCCAGTTCTTTACTGCCTCTATTTTCTGGGAGTCCACCATTATACCTTCGCTTGACACTACATGTCCCAAAAATGCAACTGATTTCAGCCAGAATTCACATTTGCTGAACTTGGCGTATAATTGGTTTTCCTTGAGGGTCTAGAGTGCGACCCTTAGGTGTGCAACATGTTCCTCACCGCTCCGAGAGTATATTAATATGTCATCGATGAACACGATCACGAACATATACAAATATGCCTTGAATACCCTGTTTATCATGTCCATAAAAGCTACAGGGGCATTGGTTAGTCTAAAATACATAACAACGAATTCAAAATGTCCATACCGGGTCCTAAAAGTAGTCTTTGGGATGTCGCTCTCTCGAACCCTGAGCTGGTGTTACCCAGACCTGAGATCTATCTTGGAGAAATATTTGCACCCTGAAGCTGATCGAATAGGTCATCGATCATGGGTAAAGGGTACCTATTCTTGATGGTGACCTTGTTCAATTGTCTATAGTCAATACGCATCCGAAGGGAACCCTTTTTCTTCTGGACGAACAACACTGGGGCAGCCCATGGGAACTTACTCGGTCTAATAAAACCCTTATCTAGCAAATCCTTCAACTGCTCCTTTAAATCTTTTAGTTTGGCTGAGGCCATACAGTAAGGAGGGATTGATATGGGCTGCGTGTTCGGCAAAAGTTCAATCTCAAAATCAATCTTCTGCTCGGGAGGAACACCTGGTATGTCATATGGAAATACCCCAGGATATTCACCCACCACAAGGACTAACTAAATGGTTGGGGTCTCGGACGTGACATCCTTAACCCTAACCAAGTGGTAAACACAACCCTTGGAAATCATTTTTCTGGCATTGATATAGGAGATAAAGCGACCTACTGGTACCGCTGAACCACCCCTCAATTATAAAATTGGTTCATTTGGAAACCGAAACTCCACTGACCGAGTTCTACAGTTAACAGAAGCATAACATGCAAACAACCAATCCATGCCTATGATGATATCAAAATCAATCATAGCTAATTCTACTAAGTTTGCGGAGGTAACCTTGTGCAACATTGTAATAGGGCAACCTCTATATACCCGCCTCGCTACGACTGAATCCCCAACCAGGGTAGAGGAAGTAAATGGTTTGGACAAGATTTCAAGACTGACTCCAAAGTGACTAGCTATGTAAGGTGTCACAAAAGATAAGGTGGCTCCCAGATCTAATAAATCATAAGCATTAATGTAAAAGACTCGCAACATACCCCCAACCACATTGGGAGAAGTCTCCTGCTCCTGCCGAGAGCCAAGTGCATAAAACTGATTCTGGTGCTGGCCACCGGCAGAGCTAGTCGGAGCACCCTGCTGAGTTTGACGTGCCACTGGAACTGTTGAACTGGCTGCTGAAGTGCAGGCTCCACTACCCCCTGAACTAGCTGTAGGGCAATCCCTATGTCTGTGTCCGGGTTTGCCACACCCGAAACAAGCGTCTGAGCCCACCAAACATTTTCCTGGGTGGTTCTTGCAACAAGTAGCACAAGATGGGAATGTGTGCTCTGTGCGCTCTGTGCATATGCTGTTTTTACTCCTCGAACCTGAGGCCCTGCTCCTCTGACCGTCCTGTGGCCTGGATAGGGTACTGGCTAAAGATGGTGCTGGCGCAATGGACCTGTGCTGGGACTACTGGTAAGATTCATCCCTTGACTTAGGCTGGGAGAATCTGTGGTTATCAGTTCTGGCCCTCTTGGCCTTTCTCTGCCTCCTATGAGCTGCTTCCATCTGCTGGGCATAGAGGACTATCCGTTAGTAGTCCATACCCTGAAGAAGCATGGTTGTCCTGCAATCCTTATCCAAGTACTCAGCTACCCCTTGCACGAATTTGCTCACCCGCGCCCTTTGGTCTATCACTAGCTCTGGGGCATACTTCGACAGGCGAGTGAACTCGAATGAATATTCTAGCATCGTCATCTTTCCCTTCTTGAGGTTAACAAACTCGGTTGCTTTCAATTCCCTCATCTCTCGAGGAAAGAACCTATTGAGAAAGGCCATGTGGAACTCATCCAACTGATAGGGTCGACTCCCGCTGCCCTGCTGTCCTTCCATTGCTTGAACCAAATGAAGGCGACCTCCCTCAAATAATATGAGGCCAAGTCCACGCACTCCTCATTTGTCACCCCCATAACCTGAGTGACCTTCAAGATTCCCTTAATGAACTCGTGAGGATTCTCGTCCACCTTTGCCCTGTGAACTCCAGAGGGTTCATCCTTAGAAAGTCCTTGATCTGAGCTGCTGCTGCATTGCCATTTTGAGGAATATGCGCAACAACTTGTTGGTTGACCTGAGCGGTCAAAGCCTGCACCAATATTTGAATCGCCGCCCGAAACTCGGCGTGGGTAGCTGGCTTAAGTGCCTGGAGCTCCTAAACAGGTAGGGCTTGCTGACGCCCATCATCATTGCCCTCCCCGCGGCCTTCATCATTCCTTTTCCTCCTTCCAATTATCCTTCTAGAAGCCGTAATTTCTGCAATCGCGAATATCACAAGTTAGAAGGATGGAGAGGTTTTCACCGCACGACATAGATCATGAAAGAAGGGAACATTTCCTAAAACGTGTAGTAGCCTCTTATTCATAAGTGTGGCGCACTTCACACCCATGAAAAAGACTCTACCTAATGCAGCTTTCAGACTCCCTAGGACACATCTGAACCTATTGCTCTAATACCAAGTTTGTCACGACCCGAGAGTGCACCCAGATCGTAGACACGGGACAAGGAGTCCTGAGAGACGCCAAGTCAACCCATGGCGTGAGCATAACACTTATTCATTCATATACAATGGAAAACTTAACTTATCAATCATAAACTAACTGAAAATTGTACCATGAAATGTAAAGAAAACAACAACACAAGATCCAAATACAAACAAATGAATACTACCCATAAGTCTGAAAGCCTCTAATCAGAAAAGATGGGTTGAAGAGAAAAGACCCCAACTAACCCAAACATTTTGAGAACATAAGAAAATTTAACAAGTCTGAACATGAAGCCCTCGGATCATGAGGACTCACCACTGGAGATTTAGCGAAACGGAGCACAAACTAGGGACGATGTTGAGCCTGCGAACCAGATCTTGAAAATATATGGGTCAATACTCAGAAAGTACTGAGTATGTAGGGTATGCAAAACAATGCTTAAAAACATAAAAGTTATAGGGGTGGGGACATCATGATCATAAAACTTAAATCACAAGTATACCGTAAGGCTCAATATTTTCAAAGATATTCATAAACCCATCAAAGTCATAACATGCAAAACATTTCATAATTCATAAATTGAGCCAAAAGAACATTACTATGCATATTTCAAAACCATGAGGAATAATGGGACATTTCTATAACCGATATACTCCATATGAGCACACATGAAGTCCGACTTGTACGCCAAGTCGGGAGGCCGTTCATACCTTGCCAAGGGTATGAACCATGAAAGGAATGATATCACTCATGAAGGCCCCGTAGGGCATAGGGAACAATCACTGAGGAGGTCCCAAACATAATCCTACGGTGGCGCGTAGTTCTGAGATTTGGGGCATAACCTAGGCCCCGAACCTACTCGGTATTAATTACTACTCCCAAAACATGCAACGTGCTCATAAAAATTCATACATGACATGCATGTCTTGTTAAATCATGACAATCATAACATTCTTGAGAATTTATAATACTAGCCATGGGATTGGGCCCGTGAATCAACCAAAATCATAGTTCATAAATCATAAGCGACATGTGGGCATTGCCCATAGTTTCAATAATACATGAAATGCTTAAATTTATAGGAAACATGATCATAATATCATGAGTAGTTGAAGACTTGAAGACATGCTTAAAATTTAAGAAAATTCATATTATGCTTGTGGAATCATCACGACCATGAACTTTACAAAAAACATTCCTCCTAATTTTGAATTTATACTTTTAGAGGTTAGATCATGAAATATTAAATAAACAAGTGAAATCATCCCAAATAATTTGAAATTCATAAGTTAGGCGTACTACAACAAGATCATTCTAATTTTTAAAGAATCATGAAATTTGATAAAGACCCATAAAGCTTTGGTAACTTAAAACATAGAATTAGGGAGATATTAGGCATGGGTAGGGACTAAACTACCTATTCAAAACCCCATATACCTGGAAATTTTGTGATTTCCTACTCCCTTGAAGAATCCTAAGTGAAAACTTGAAGAACTTGAAGAAAATGGCTTGAAACTCTTCCTACTCCCTTCTCTAACACTTGAAATTGCTAAAATGAACTTAACAGGAGTTTTCATCCCTTAAAGACCTTGTTTCGACCTCAAAACAACATGGTTTAGGGCCCAAAAGCATGGAAAAGTCGAAATTGCCCTAACTGAAATTTCCCTAAGAGCAGTTTTGGCCCCGACCACGAGTCGTGCCATGAGTCATACCATTAAGTCACGACTCATGGTTACCTCTCATGGTCACTTCACCCTTTTCCCCAACTTTTTGAGTTTGTCCACGACTGGTAACCCACGACTCGTACCACCATCCTACGGATTGTACTGTCAACCGTGGTACCATCCACCCAGACCACTACAACTTAACCACAGCTCCTCACCATGACTCGTTTCTACATCCTATGAGTCATACTATAACCCGTGATGACTCACTCTAGCACCCCTTAGATATTCACCATGACTCCTAGCCACGAGTCATACCATCTCACCATGTTTCGTAGGACTACCCGTGACACAACTTCAGGCTCCCTCCTCACGACTCGTGTCACGAGTCGTAGGTCCTCACCACGACTCGTACCTCAAGTCGTACTGATGCAAAATTCTATATTTTTTGTAGTTTTTGACTTAAACTCTTGGGTCTATTCGTAGGCCCTTCCAGGGTGTTACAATAAAACTTTGGACAATGCCCCATGTTCAATGTATGATTGATGATATCTCAAATTAAGCTTACCACATGCTTTTGGAGCGAAGGCTCCCACTTATATTTTTCAGCTTGTGGTATGTTTGAGTTAAAGCTTTTCATATGCATAGCTTACCACATGGTTTTGGAGTGAAGACTCCCAATTATCTTTCAGCTTGTGGTATGGTTTGAGTTAAAGATTCTCTTATGCATGATTTCCCCTTTGAGATATATTTGATTTATGAGCTTCGTCAATAGACGATATTGAGCATTGTTGAATAACGATGTAGAGTAATTCATGTTTTTGGGAGTAGTGTCTAGCACCGAGCAAGCTAAGGGTCGATCAGCCTATGCCTCAAAACTACGCGCCAACATAGGTTTATACATTATGACTTTGGGAGCTCCCTTGTGAGCTATCTACATCCCGGTTGGGCTTTCAGCTTGATATCGATATCATGGTATCATCCCTAGCCCTGGAAAGGCTTTGGACGACTCTACCCACTTGAGTGTGATAGTTGTGACCACGTAAGCTCGATCGTGGTATGTCGGTTAAAAGACGAGTCTCCCATTGTTCCTCATGATTTCAGTTATGCATGTTCATTACTCATGAGATTTACATATGTAAGCATGTTCTAAAGCAAGTTTTACTCAATGTTCAACTTTACTTATAAATATCAGATTTCAGCTTTGACTCAATCGATTATGTTATAATATGTTATGATGATATGTTATGTCATGATGAGATCATGATTTCAGAAAGAATGCATGCAAGCCCTACTCTCAGACTCTTAATGTTTATGTTTTACATTATGCATTGTCTATAAGTGAATTTACTTATTTGAGTGGTTTTACTTACTTTGCATAGTTGGTACATTCCACGTACTGACCGCATACTCTATGCTATATTGTTTCATGATACAGGATCTGGCTCTTAGGTTCAGCCCTGATTGTAGTTATCTTATCAGATTTAGCCTTTGCGTTATTGGTGAGTCCTCATATCCTAAGGACTAGACTACTCAGATCTCCTTATGTATTTTCAATTTTAGCTTGTTAAGTTAGTTGGAGGTCTTGTCCCAACAACTCGTCATGTTTAGAGGCTTTTCATACATATGGTTATATTCAGCTTCAGATTATGTATTCTGATGTTATGTTTAAGTTTAGACTTCTGCTATGATTATATTGTTGATTATTCAGTTTCATTGATCGAGTTAGATGTATGCTTATGCCATGGGTCGACTTGGGGTATCTCAGGGCTCCATGTCCCGTGTTGCGATCCGGGCCTCCGTTCGGGTGATGAAATGAATCCTCCCACTTTTTATGGTACTGAGGCAGAGGATTCTTATGAGTTTATCATTGACTATCATTAGTGGCTCCACAAAATAGGGGTAATGGAGAAGTATGGGGTAGAGTTTGTCACCTTTCAGCTAATGGGGGATGCTAAGCTCTGGTGGAGGGTTTTTGTAGAGTGTAGACCAGTAAGGTCACCACCACTGACCTGGACCCAGTTCTACTCCACCTTTCTAGAGAAGTACGTACCCTGTACCTAGAGAGATAGGAGGATGGATGAGTTTACCACCATTACATACCCTGTGCCTTAAGAGATAGGAGGATGGATGAGTTTACCACCATTGAGCAGGGGAGCTCTTCAGTCACAGCATACAAGGCCTGATTTCACTCACTATCCAGGTATGCTCTGCCCTTACTTCCCTCAGAGGAGGAGAGGATTAGGCGATTTGTTAAAGTCCTGAATGTGTATCTCCAGCTGTCAACCCTTTAGATGGTCTCTGCAGGTAGGACCTTTTGGGAAGTAGTGGAGTATATGAAAAATGTGGAGGGAATGAAACAGGATGGTTACGTGAAAGAATACCGAGAAGAAGGCTCGGAAGGTGGGTTCTTACAATAGCTTTTTTTCTAGGACTCCTGCACCTCATGGCTACTCGGGACTCCTTGTTCAGTTATCCATGCAGATGTTAGCTAGGGGTCCGCTAGGGACCACTCCCCGACCAGCAAGTACAGTAAAGAATAATCAGATAATTCTATCAGATTTTAGGACTCATCCTATGTCTTCAGTTCCAACTCAGAGACCAGTGATTGATAAGGTGTGTCACAAGTGTGGATAGTATGGCCTTACCCACAGGTGGTGTCCCTGATTTGGTTAGGGTGGGGAGGTTGTTCTGTACCCAACTCCTCGAGCTTCGACCCTTGCCAGGAGAGGAGGGAGTACATTCAACAGGGATCGCCCCCAGCTAGGCAGGGGCAGTCAGCTAGTCTTAGAGGTGGAACCCATACAGTTAGAGGAGGTGCTCAGATCGGATGGGGTGGCACTCAGTCCGGTAGAGGGGTTGCATAGCCCAATAAGGGTGTGTCTCAGGGGAGTAATCAGGCCCACTTCTATGCATTTTTAGGTAGTCCTGAGGCAGAGTCTTCAGACACCATTATCACAGGTACAATTTTTGTGTCCGACAAAATGGCTACAACTTTGTTTGATGATGGTTCTACTTTTTCCTATGTGTTTGCTTATTTTGCTTTCAGATCTTGATTGTGATGTACTTGATACTCCTATCCATGTGTTTACTCTTGTTGGGGATTTTGTGGTGGTGGATAAGGTCTGTCGTGATTGTATTGTTGACTTCATGGGTCTTGATACTCTGGTAGATTTGGTGATCTTAAACATGGTATTTTTTGATCTAATTCTGGAGATGAGCTGGTTGTCTCCTTACCATGCCATGCTAAGATAGTCACCATATCGGACCCAGGGTTATCTAGGTTGGAGTGAAAAGGGAATTGTAGCCCTGCTCCTAAGAAACTCATCTCTTATATTTGTGCAAAAAATTGGTAGAGCAGGGGTATTTAGCATATCTATCTCATATTCGAGATACCAATCCCAAGGGTCCTTCTATAGAGTCGATTCCGGTAGTTTGTGAATTCTTAGAGGTATTTCCTATGGATATGTCATCGGACCGCGATATGTGATTTCTACATAGATTTAAAGCCAGGGACCCAACCTATTTCTATACAGTCGTACATAATGACACCAACTAAGTTGAGAGAACTCAAGGAACAGTTGCAGGAACTGCTTAGCAAGGGGTTCATGAGGCTGAGGGTCTCTCGATGGGGTGTCCTGGTCTTGTTTGTGAGAAAGTAGGACGGTAGTATGCAAATGTGCATTGATTACCGTCAGCTAAATAAGGTAACCATCTGAAATAAATGCCCTCTTCCTCGAATAGATGACTTATTTGATTAGTTACAAGGGGAAGCAATGTTCTCCAAGATTGACTTGAGATTGGGCTATCATCAGCTAAAGATTCGTGCTGAGGATATTCCTAAGATAACTTTTTCGACTAGGTATGGACATTATGAGTTCCTAGTCATGTCCTTCGGAATTACTAATGCACCAGAAGCATTCATGAGCTTGATGAATGGTATCTTCAAACCCTGTCTATATGTTTTTGTAATCGTATTCATTAATGATAACTTGGTATACTCTAAGACTAAGAAGGAACATGAGAATCATTTGAGGATTGTGCTGGGGTTGTTGAAGGAGAAACAACTGTACGCCAAGTTCACCAAATGTGAATTTTGGCTAGAGGTCAGTATCTTTTCTGGGACATGTAGCCTCGAAGGAAGGATTGAGATAGATCCACAGAAGGTGGAGGAGGTTCGAAACTTGGCTAGGCCTACTATGGTAACAGAGATTTAGAGTTTCATGGGGTTGTCCAGTTACTACTGCCAGTTGTGAAGGGATTTGCACCATTGCCTCGATGTTGACATGGTTGACTCAGAAGGATGTGCCTTTTCAATGGTCTGAGGAATGTGAAGAGAGTTTTCAGAAGCCCAAAACCCTGATAGCCATGACACTAGTCCTGGCTCTATCAGAGGAAGGTAAAAGATTTCGTAGTTTATTGTGATGCCTCATGGTCTTGGTTGGGTTCTATGTTAATGCAGGAAAGACAAGTCATTGCTTAGAATTTAGGTAGTTGAAGTTGCACGAGAATAATTACCCCAGGCATGACCTGGAATTGGCAGCAGTGGTGTTTGCTCTGAAAATCTGGAGGCACTACCTGTATGGGACTTATTATAAGGTGTTCACAGACCATCGTAGCCTATAATATGTGTTCTCCCAGAAAGATCTTAATCTGAGACAGAGAAGATGGATGGAACTACTTAAGGATTATGATGTGATAATCTTGTATCACCAAGTGAAGGCAAACATGGTGGCCGATGCAGTGAGCCATATGGCGGTGAGTATGGGCAGTCTAGCTTATTTGGAAGCTACTCGGCTGCCGATGGCCAGAGAAGACCAAGCACCAGCGAATGGCCTAATGAGACTTTCATTAATAAAAATAGGTGGGATACTATCTGATAACATCCAAAATACACTCTTCTTTACAAGAGAATGTACATGGTAATTATCAAAACAAATAATCTTGATGGTTGTCGGGATCGAATCCCACAAGGAATGTAAACTGACCTCACAATATTATTCTATTAGATTGAACTAATCCACATTAATGTTGTAAAATGATTAAGAGAAAATTGGGGGAATCATGATTTATAAAATAAAAATGGATTTACACACTAAAAGTAGGGGCAAAGTATAGAAAAGACTAAAGAAGAGACTACTAGGGGTGTGATATTGATAGGGGAGTCATTGGATTGGGTTTGCTAATAGCTCCTAGCTTTACTCAAATGTATAATTAGTTGTGGATTAGGTGGAATCCTATGTTTCTCAACCAATTAGATGCCATATACCTCAAGTTTTCTCAAACCCCAAGGTTCCTTTTCACAACAACCACATCAACACGGGTATGAATCTACTATTTCTAGCTTTGATTCTTAATGGGTGTATAATAATGGGTTTTGGCTATGTCTAGCCCAACCCCCACATAATTACCACCCAATTACCTATTAATATTTCCTCACCCATACTTTAAATTCCTTTTCAAGCAAAATTAAAGTTAGAAAATGCAATCTACATTTGCAACTATGAGTATTCAACTTAAAACTTAGAGGAAATACTACAATTACACCCATTGAGTAAATCTAAGATCAAATACACAATATGCAATCCAAATCAACCCCAATCATTCACACACCCCTAGCAGAGAATTTAGCTACTCATGTAAGTAAAGTAAGACATTGCATTCAACAACAGTTCAATATCCTTCACAAACTGAGTAAGAAAAATTCAAGCAAGGTCTAAGCTCCAATGGAGTTTTCTACCTTCTCAATGAAGAAGATGATTCTTTCTCTGTCTACTTTTGTACAAGCCAATTCAACAGAATCATCAATCCTCTCTAGAATAGAATGTTCAGTTCCTTTTTGATATGTACATAAATAGGGTACAGATCTACTCCTCCTTTTTCATGCTTGACATTTTTAGCCCTTTCTGATGGGCGTCACTTGTGATTCACCGGCAGTTCGTCGGTGCTTATTCGTGGGCCGCCGGACAATTACAACTGAAGGACAGTGAGCTCTAAATTACTTTGGCATTGGTACCGGTAGTTTGCCAGTGCTGATTGTGGACCGCCGGTCGATCATAGCTGATGGCCACAAAGTTCTTGATTACTTCAGCGTTGTCACAGGCAGTTCACCGGTCTCCATCCTTACTCAGCACAGTAGTCAACTGCAGTTGACCGATATTTTTCCGATACAGCGTTGGTCCTCAACTCGATTTTTATGTTGTTTTCTCAATTTCATGCTTTTCTCCATTCAAGTTAAGTACCTGCAAAGATCAAGAATAAAAGACATAAAATTTACCTAATTAACTTGAAAACTAAGCAAAAACTCATGTTTACGAGCCTAATGGGTTGGTAAATTACCAACCCATCAAACCCCCAAACCTGAACCATTGCTTGTCCTTAAGTAATGCAATTCTTTTCATTTGAGAAAATGGACAACATCCTAAATACGAATCTATGCATCAAGGACCAATGAGCCTAAGACAACCCAAAAACGCTCACCAACTTAAGGAAAAAGAGAAACGACTCTCCTTTAAATGTGAGAATGTTTTAAGAGGTAACCACAATAAATAGGCATGCTTCACAACTGCTTTCATTTTTCTAAACAAGGGCATGGTTTATCCAATCAAACACGCATATGGTTTACAGCCGGCGATCGTTCGACGGTTCGTGGGTTGGCACTGGCGTTTCGCCATTTGATTCACCGAGGTTACCATAACTCCGAAGTGTACTATTTGGAGCTAGGGGTCATCTGGCAGCTCGCAGATAGTCACCGGCGTTTTGCCGGTGGATCGTTGGCACCCTCTTATGTTCCCCACAATTCTGCTTCACACTGATGGCAGGGCGGCGCTTCATGTTTGTGTATCGGCATTTGCGGGTCTAACACTGTGCCTGCCCTTATCTTCTTCTCCTTGTTTGTGCATTCAATCTACTTACAAAATCAAAAACAATAAAACATCAAAATGCTCAAGCTAAAAATGTTTGAGTTGCCTTCAAAGAAACACCGTAGTTAACGTCGTGGCACAGAGGCTCCTTATATGCTATGTCTCGTCCAGGTACATGACCTCTATTCGACAAACCTCCTCCAACACTGCAAAATACGTTTTCACTCTTTGTCCATTCACCTTGAATTTTGACCATCTTCTCCTTCAAGTTCAATGGCCCGTTTCCAAAAAGTTGGGACACCTCAAATGGCCCTGACCATTTAGATTTGAGCTTTCCGGGGAATAACCTTAGTCTTGAACTAAACAACAATACCGAATCTCCCGGAACAAAATTTGAATTTAAGATTTTCCGATCATGGTAATGCTTCATGCGGGCCTTATAGATGGCTACATTCTCATATGCCCACATTCTAAATTCATCCAACTCATGCAAATTTTCCACTCGCCCTTGGACGGCTCCCCCCCCCCCCCCCCCCCGCCCCCCCCAATCAAGGTTCAAGCTCTTCAATGCCCACAAGGCTTTATGTTCTAGGTCAACAAGGAGGTAGCACGCTTTTCCAAAAATAAGCTAATATGGCGACATTCCAATTGGTGTCTTGTATGCAGTCCGATACGTCCACAAGGCATTATTTAGTTTTCGAGCCTAATATGTTCTGTTCACATTGACTGTTTTAGTCAAGATAGATTTGATTTCCCGATTGGAAACTTTTTCTTGGCCACTTGTCTCTGGATGATAAGGGGTGGCCACTTTGAGCTTCACACCACACTTGGATAGCAAAATGTTGAACAATCGATTGCAAAAGTGTGATCCTCCATCACTAATGATGGCTCTAGGGGTGCTAAACCATGAGAAAATGTGCTTTTTCAAAAGGCCGTTATGCTCCTCCCCTCATTGTTGGGCAACGCTACAGCTTCCACCCACTTAGAGACATAATCAACAGCCACCAGAATGTACGTGTTTCCATAATAGCTCATATAAGGGCCCATAAAATTGGCTCCCCACACATCAAACATTTATACCTCTAAGATTGGTGTCAAAGGAAGTTCATGCCTCTTCAAAATGCTTCCTGTTTGTTGACACCGATTGCACTGTTTAACAAAGTCATGGGCACCTTGATAAAGTGTAGGCCGATAAAATTCACACTATAGCACTTTTGTCGTTGTTCAAACAATTTCATAATCACCCCCAAATAGTGACGAATGACAAGCCTCTAGGATCGGTACCATTTCAACCTCTAGGACACACCTACGAATTATACCATTAGCACAACTACGGAAGAGGTAGGGTTCATCCCAATAAAACTTACGAACATCATGCATGAATCTCTTATTTTGATGAAAGGTCAACCCCTCGGGTGTGATAATGCTTGCCAAATAATTAGCACAATCTGAAAACCAAGGTGTTATGTCATGGGTTGCAGTTAGAATATGTTCATCAGGGACTCTTGACTTACCATTTGTCTCTAGGCGAGATAGATGGTCAGCTACTTGATTCTCACATCCCTTTCGATCCTTTACTTCAAAGTCAAATTCTTGCAACAACACGATGCACCTAATAATCCTGGGTTTAGCATCTTTCTTGGTCATCAAGGATCTGAGTGCCGCATGGTCCGTGTGCACCACCACTTTGGTCCCTAGTAGGTATGCCCAAAACTTTTCAAATGCAAATACTATAGTGAACAACTCTTGTTTTGTCATTGTGTAGTTTGTTTGTGCATCATTCAGGGCTTTGCTAGCATAGTAAATGGGGTGAAAAATCTTTTCCTTCTGCTGACCAAGGAATGCTCCTAATTCTACACGACTGGCATCACACATTATCTCAAAGGGCTTTGACCAGTCTAGTGCCATGATGATTGGAGTGAATATCAACTTTTCTTTCAATTCCACAAAAAGCCCTCATACACTCCTCGAAATCGAACTTTACATCTTTTTCTAACAATCGAAATAAGGGATGAGCTATCTTGGAGAAATCTTTGATAAAATGGCGGTAAAATCCCGCATGTCCTAAAAAACAACTAACACCTTTCATAGTGCTTGGCGGAGGTAATTGAGCAATGGCGTTGATTTTGGCTTGGTCTACCTCAATCCCTTTCTTAGAAATTGTCCCCCATAATCCCTTCTTTTACCATGAAATGGTACTTTTCCCAATTAAGTACTAAGTTTGTCTCCTCACATCTCTTCAACACCTCTTCTAGGTGTACCAAGCAATCCTCAAATGAATTTTCCACAATTGAGAAGTCATCCATGAAGACTTTTATAGTATCCTCTGCTATATCTGAAAAAATTGACATCATATACCTATGGAAAGTGGCGGGAGCATTACAAAGCCCGAAAGTCATCCTCTTGAATGCAAAAGTCCCATAAGGACATCTATATGTGGTTTTATCTTGAACTTCGGGAGCAATAGAAATTTGATTATAGCCTGGGTAACCATCAAAAAACAATAATATTCTTTCCAGGCCAAGCAAATCTAGAATTTGGTAAATGAAAGGAACTGGAAAGTGATCCTTTTTTATCAATGAGTTCAACTTACGGTAGTCCATATACATCCTCCATCTAGTAACCGGACGAGTTGCAATAAACTCATTCTTTTCATTCGGTACAACTATAGTTCCCACTTTCTTTGGCACACATTGGACAAGACTTATCCAACTGTTATCAGCTATAGGATACATAACTCCCACATCTAACCATTTGATAATTTCTTTCTTGACTACCTCCTGCATTGGTGGATTAAAACACATCTGATGCTCAACTGAAGGGCTACAATCCTCCTGAAGGTTGATTTTGTGAGTACAAATACCCGGAGGTATACCAATGATATCAGCTATAGACCATCCTATTGCTCGGACATGCCTTTTCAATACTGCTATAAGTTCTTCTACCTGTTGGTAGGTGAGCTTTACTGAGATAATCATTGGGAGTATCTCATTTTCCCCCAAATATGCATATCACAAATAGGTAGGTAATGGTTTGAGTTCCAAGACAGGTGGTACAATAATAGATGACTGTGATGGTGGGGTTGTCCGATTTTTTAAGGTCAAGATCTGGTTTGCTCGGTTGAAAGGTATAGGTTCCTAGTCCTCTGCTCATGCAACACACCTCTTCTAATCCTTCATTGTTCAAGAGAAATCTAGAAAATGTTTCTTTCAAAACTTCTTCTTCCACCTCCCATCCCACGACTTCTTTATCCATGTTGGTTGGGGGTGGTGGAGCCTTTATTTCCTTTGTTACCTGCTGAGTTGCCTTTTGAGATGCTAACAAGTTCATTCTATCCTCTAACTTTCTTATGGCCATCTCATGATCTTTCACTATTTTAGTGAGGTCTAATAGATCACTTCACAACTTTTGAATTCCTGAATCAGTCGAGACAACTCGCTCAAGCACCACCACAAGCATGCTTTCAATGCGAGATGAAAGGGACTCATCATTTCCTTGGCTACTCGTCTTAGTTGAACAGATAGAGTTTCAACCTTGATTTTCATTATAAGGATTCCCATAGCCCTAATTGGCTTGTTGATACCTTATATGAAGACCCATCATGCAATTCGCTAGTAGCTCTATTTGCTTCATCACTGCCATCAACACTGTGTCATTTCTCTCATCTCTCCTCCATATTTCATCCATCAATTGGAGGGTTTCAATATAAGATGCCCTTTGGGGATCTCTCATCAGCCTTTCAAAGGGGCTCATTAGCATATCATCAACAACTCGACAATAGGAAAATGAAGCACAAAATGCTAAATTACCTCAACTCAATTGCCAAGATGCAAAATAAACTCAAAGTAAAAAACAACTAGAGGCTATCAAACTACATTTCCCGACAATGGCGCCAGTTTTGATAACGTTCAAAATACACTCTTCTTTATGAGAGAATATACACGATCATTGTCAAAATAAATAATCCCAATAGGTGTCAGAGTCGAATCCCACAAGAAATGTCAGTTGATCACATAATAGTCATCTATTAAATTGAACTAATTTGCATCAATGTAGTAAAAGAATTAAGAGAAAATTGGGGGAATCACAATTTATAAAATAAAATATGGATTTGCACACTAAAAATAGGGGAAAAGTATAGAAAAACCAAAGGAGAGACTACTAGGGGTGTGATATTTATAGGGGCATCATTGGATTGGGTTTGCTAATGGCTCCTAGCTTTACTCAATAGTATAATTAGCTACAGATTAAGTGACATCTTACATTTCTCAACCAATTAGATGTCTTATACCTCGGGTTTTCTCAAACCCCAAGGTTCCTTTTCATAACAACCACATCAACTTGGGTATGAATCTACTATTTCTAGCTTTGATACTTAATGGGTGTATAATAATAGGTTTTGGCCATGTCTATCCCAACCCCCACATAATTATCACCCAATTACCCATTAACATTTCCTCACCCATACATTTAATTCCTTTTTCAAGAAAAATTAAAGTAAGAAAATGCAACCCACATTTGCAACTATGAGTATTCAACTTAAAACTTAGAGGAAACACTAAAATTATACCCATTGAGTAAATCTAAGATCAAATACACAATACTCAATCCAAATCAACCCCATCATTCACACACCCCTAGTAAAGAATTTAGCTACACATGAAAGTAAAATAATACATTGCATTCAACAACAATTAAATATCCATTCACAAACTGAGTAAGGAAAATTCAAGCAAGGTGTAAGCTCCAATGGAATTTTCTACCTTCTCAATGAAGAAGATGATTCTTTCTCTCTATCTACTTCTCTCTATTTTTGTACAAGCCCATTTAATAGAATCATCAATCCTCTCTAGAATGGAATATTCAGTTCCTTTTTGAGATGTATAGAAATAGTGTACAATTCTGCTTCTCTTTTTCCGTGCTTGACATTTTTACCAGTTTCTGATGGGCGTTACTTGTGATTCACCGGCAGTTCGCCAGTGCTTATTCGTGGGCTGACGTTAGTTACAGCTGAAGGACAATGAGCTCTAGATTACCTAAGCATTGCCACCGGCGGTTCGCCGATGCTTATCTGCAAACCAATGGTCGATCACAGCTGATGGCTAGAAAGTTCTTGATTACTTCGGCATTGGCACCGGCGAACATCTGCGGTCCGCTGGTCTCCATCCTTCCTCAACATAACAACTGCGGTTGACTGGCATTTCTCTAGTGTCCTCTAGTGGAGAGCCAGTCCTCAACTTAATTTTTATGCTTTTTGCTCGATTTCATGCTTTTCTCCATTCAAGTTAAGTACCTGCAAAGTGATAACACTCAAACTCACACTTCTTAACAAAGTATGAAACGGACGTTGTCAAAAAAGAACCCAACTAGAGGTTGAGTCCGATCCCACAGAGAATACGGAAGAATGTAGAAGAATGCTAGTGCTTAAGCTTTTTAGTTAATTATTTCCTAAGAGGGGGGAATTTGTAAAATTACTAAGTAATTGTATCGAGAAATTGTTTGTTGTTTCCAAATTAATGCAACTAACTAGGGTAAGTGTTCCTGATGACTACATAACCACAAGGCGTTTTATACTATTGATCTATTTCGGTGCTTAGCATGCAATATTGGTAAGTTAAGTTCACCTAAATGGTTGGTTCCCTATCTAGGTGATTTTCACAATCCAACTTGGTCTATCTACGGGGGTACTTTAATTGACCCTTACCCTTAATATCGAATTAGCTATCCCCGGACAAGTTCAAGCTATTAGATGAAGGTTGATAGCCTCAAATCTCCGTTGTTAATCCCTTTTCCTAATCATTACCCCCTTGATCTGCTAAGTAAGAATAAGGAAAGTTCTAACCTTTGCAACCATTAAAATTAATTAAAACGAAAGAAGAAACAATACATGCATAAACTCCGTTCAAGAATCACTAAGTATTTTACCTATATGTGTTAATTTATCATTGTTCCCACAATCCGAGTTGTGGTGGTTTTAGCCTATCATGTTTATAAGTAAATTAATAAATTTCATAAATAAAAGCAAAAATTAATACTTACAACTTTGATAGGAAGAAACTCACTTGATTATTGCAACAATAAAGAAGAACAATTCAACAATCATCTCAAAGTATGTCGTAAAACATCTAAGCCCAAGATTTTTCTAAAACTTGGCTTCTAATTCTACTTCAAACTTAAAACTTGAAACTTCAATTCTTGAAGACATAAAAACAACATGCCTATTACATGAAAATAAAGATGTATTTATAGTAGTTAGATGCTTTCCTCATTCCTTGATAAATTTGACTTGGGATTTAAATTTTCTTTTCCTGGTTGAAGTGGGAAATCCACTTGTTACCCGCTTTGGAAGCCTTGCCGCATCGCCAGTTGTGGCAACGGGTCACCTAACGAGTCTTTGTGCATGGGCACAAGTCCTTAAGCCCCTCGTGGTCCAACTCTCTAAAATTCCAATGCACCTGACGATTCCTACCAGTGCTCTCACAATGAGTCGTGCCAACACATGATGATTCGTGATGTCTTCCGTTACCTTCACCAGATTCTTCTCAAATTTTCTCTTCTCAATCTCCACGGCTGACTTCAAGACTCATTACTAGGCGTAACGAGTCACTCCCTCAACCCATTAGGTACACTGTTTCTGCATCTTCCAAACTCAATCTTTGCCCATGACTTCAACTTCTTTTCATCTTCATTCCATAAGCCTCAAATACATTCAAATCCATCCTTTTGAGCCCTGAAAACATCTAATCACATGCATTAGCTAATTTTCACAAATATGTAACATAAACACATGCAAACACACATAAATTTGTTCTCAAAACATAGTAAAGTACGAACAAAATATGTCTATTGAAGTGTGTGGGTACGCCCTTCATCAACACCCCACACTTAAACTATTGTTCATCCTCGGAAAATCTACTACTTCCCTTCTAACAATTAAGCACAAAATTCATCCTACGAACATGTCTACTTACACTTAGGATCATGAGACAAATCAATGAAGCTCAAACAATTCAGTCGCATGCTTATAGGATAAACATTAAAATGTCAACATTCGAAATCACTTGGCTTTTGTAAACTAACTCATCAAGACATATTTTGGGCCAACATGAATCATATGTAATTTAGAAATCAAGATTTACCAAAGTCTTACCATTGTGCCCCTCACAATTTGGAGAGATGCCCGTCTTCACACAAGATATAGCATAAGATTAACATGGGCATAAATAAAATAATTTCCACTCACTCTCACAAAAGAACTAAACATACATGTAAACGGCGACCCATAGGCTTGCCCTTAGTGTAATACTCCGCTAATATAGAATTATGAATCAAGGATCAATTAGGACTTTAATTTTGGTTGTAATGTAGGCTAAGGGACGGGTAGGAACTATTTGGCCGAGATAGTGATAAGCTCCCTAAGCACTTTAATACTTCACAATACTTTGATTTTTAGCTGATTCTTCAATTTCCAAAATTTTGTCCTTATACCTCCTTATTTTTTCAATTTTTCAACTTAGGTGACTAGTTGGGATTTCTCTTTTCATCATTGAGCTCATTCACACACATTTCTTTCTTCTTCCTTTCCCACCCTTTACGCAACCCTACTCTAGCCTCCTCAAGCATTTTTTCTTATGTTGAGGTTCACAATATCCAAGGAAGGACTAGGGCCAAAATAGGTTAATTGTAAACAAATGAGTACGGTTAATCGGTAAATCTTCAATTCTTCAAAGACCTGTCTTCTTTTTGTTTTCCCACTAAAAATCACCCTCCTTGTTTAGCAAAATTTCTCCTTTTTATTTTCTTCCAATACACCACACTTTTTAGCTTTTCCCCTCACTTCTCCAATTATGCTCCTTTCATACAAAAAAAATTCATTAAAGTGCCCTAGGAGTCATTTGGATCAAATACAAGTCAATAGAACAAAAGGGATTCAAGCTTATAATATGGATATTAAAAGAATAGGCTAAGGCTCAAACATAGCTAACTAGGATAATTACAATCAAGGTAGGTAAAATAGGATAATAATAGGGCTATCAAAGAAATGCCTATATCACTTCCTAAATCCATCATTCTTATTTCGCTTTGCACACACACTGGGAAAGTTCTAGACATCAATTTACAAGCATGGAGTATATTAAAAATAATTTCTCACACATTGGCACAAGATGGTTTAACAATGAAAATCAAGATCACATAAACACATATATCCATATTGCATGCATAACATAATTAAGCCCAATCTTTTTTAAGCCCAAGAGTCAATTTTCAAAGGACTAGGTGTTTCTTCCTTTTTCATGCATTTTTGAGTGAACTAAATAAAGTCTCAATGATACCTAAAGTGAAGCACCTAGCATTCATAGGATCCAAGTTTTAATTCTTCCTAATGACTAATTTACCCTTAAGACGGCCGTCATCCATCCATCAGCGGGCAAAGTCATGACTCAATGACTAAAAAAAATTCTAGATTCTCTAGTCGGTTCTAAGGGACTATCTACCGGAAAAGTACCGAAAACAAAAACTGGAGGAACCCAAAATAAAATAAAAAAATACTACAAACCAACAAGCATGCATGACAAATCATAAATCCCCAAAAAACTAGGCCTACCATGTGCAAATTTAGCAATTAAGGTATGCATGGTACTATGGAGTTCACTTCTCCCACCCCACACTTAATTGGTTACACTATTTCTAGTGCTAAAACAAATAAGCATAAAGTGATAGAGTGCAAGAAGAACTCCCTGGGCCTCTACTCCTTGTCTTCAATATTTAAGCTCAATCTTTATTGAAAATCATGACCTATCACCTGCACACTTAAACAAACACATAAAAATGAACTAAAAAATTTATCTTGGGTTTCCTCCCAAGTAGCGCCTGATTTAACGTCGCGGCACAAAAAAAGTATCTTGATTACTCAGACTTCATCAAGATACCTATTTAGACCGTGGTCACATCTTAGTCACTTGTTTTACCACGCCGCCCTCTGACACGTCAGAATATAAAAGAAAAACAAAAAGATAGGAAACAAAGACTAAAAGTTAAACACAAGCAATTAATCTAATCCTAAACCATATTCCCTGGCAACGACGCCACTTTTTAATAACGTTCAAACTCATACTTCTTAACAAACTATGAAGCGGAAGTTGTCAATGAAGAACCCAACTAGAGGTTGGGGTCAATCCCACAGAGAATACAAAAGAATCTAGAAGAATGCTAGTGCTTAAGCTTTTTAGTTAATTATTTCCTAAGAGGGGGGAATTTGTAAAATTAATAGGTAATTATGTCGAGAAATTGATTGTTGTTTCCAAATTAATGCAACTAACCAGGGTAAGTTTTCCCCATGACTTCATAACCACAAGGTGTTTTATACTAGTGATCTATTCTGGTGCTTATCATGCAATATTGGTAAGTTAAGTTCACCTAAATGGTTGGTCCCCTATCTAGGTGATTTTCACCATGAGACTTGGTCCGTCTACGGGTGTACTTTATTTGACCCTTACCCTTAATATCGGATTATCTATCCCCGGACAAGTTCAAGCTATTAGATGAAGGTTGATAGCCTCAAATCTCCGTTGTTAATCCCTTTTTCCATTCATTACCCCCTTGATCAGGTAAGTAAGAATAAGGCAAGTTCTAACGTTTGCAACCTTTAAAAATCAATTAAAATGAAGGAAGAAACAATACATGCATAAACTCCGTTCAAGAATCACTAAGTATTTTACCTATGGGTGTTAATTTGTCATGGTTCCCACAACCCAAGTTGTGGTGGTTTTAGCCTATCATGTTTATAAGTAAATTAATAGATTTCACAAATAAAAGCAAAAATTAATACTTACAACGGTGATAGGAAGAAACTCACTTGATTATTGCAACAATAAAGACGAACAATTCAACAATCGTCTCAAAGTATGCCATAAAACTTCTAAGCCCAAGACTTGTCTAAAACTTGGCTTCTAATTCTAATTCAAACTTAAAACCTGAAACTTCAATTCTTGAAGACATAAAAACAACATTCCTATTACATGAAAATAAAGAGGTATTTATAGTAGTTAGATGCTTTCCTCATTCTTTGATGAATTTGACTTGGGATATAAATTTTATTTTCCTAGTTGAAGTGGGAAATCTACTTTTTCCCCATTTTGGAAGCCTTGCCGCATCGCCAGTTGTGGCAACGGGTCACCTAACGACTCATTGTGCATGGGCATGAGTCATTAGGCGACTCGTGGTCTAACTCTCCAAAATTCCAGTGCACCTTACGATTCCTACCAGTGCTCTCACAATGAGTCGTGCCAACACCTGATGATTCGTGATGTCTTCCGATACCTTCACTGGATTTTTCTCAAAATTTCTCTTCTCAGTCTCCATAACTGACTTCACGACTCATTACCAGATGTAATTAGTCATTCCCTCGACTCGTGAGGTACACTGTTTCTGCATCTTCCAAACTCAACCTTTGCCCATGACTTCAGCTTCTTTTCATCTTCATTCCATAAGCCTCAAATACATTCAAATCCATTTTTTTAGCCCTTAAAACATCTAATCACATGCGTTAGCTAATTTTCACAAATATATAACATAAACACATGAAAACACACATAAATGTTTTCTCAAAACATCGTAAAGTACGAGCAAAATATGCCTATGAAGTGCGTGGGTACGCCCTTCATCACAAAGATCAAGGAGAAAAGGCATAAATTCCACCTAATTAACTTTAAAGCTAAGCAAAAACTCATGTTTACAAGCCTAATGTGTTGGTAAATTACAAACTCATCACTAGCCAACATGGAGCTAAGTCATCACTGTTAGAAGAGATAAAAGCCAGAAAGTTTGAGGATGTGAAGCTAATTAAGATCCGGGACGAGGTCCTACGGGGAGAAGCTAAGAAAGCAGTGCTAGATGAAGAAAGGTTCTTAAGAATAAAGGGATGGGTTTGTGTTCCACGGTTTGATGATCTGATTAAAACCATCTTGTCATAAGCTCACAACTCGAGGTACTCCATCCATCCTGGAGTTAAGAAAATGTATCATGACCTGAAGCGGCATTATTAGTAGGGTAGGATGAAGAGGGACATTGTTGATTATGTCGCCCAGTGTTTGAACTGTCAGCAGGTGAAGTACGAGTATCAGAAGCCTGGAAGAGTACTTCAGAGGATGCCCATCCCAGAGTGGAAATGGGAGAGGATAGCGATGGACTTAGTGGTTGGTCTTCTAAAGACATCGGGGAAGTTTGACTTCATTTAGGTCATTATTGATAGACTGAGTAAGTCTTCCCACTTCTAACCTGCTTAGGAAACCTACAATGCTAAGAAAATGGCCAAGTTGTATGTGAGGGAGGTGATCCGGTTGCATGGGTGCTAGTTTTGATCTTTACGGACAGGGGTACTCAGTTCACCACCTATTTCTTGAGGACTCTGTAGGTAGAACTAGGTACCAAGTTTGATTTAAGTACAACCTTCCATCCGCAGATAAATGCACAGTCGGAAAGGACCATTCAGGTGTTAGAGGACATGTTCTGATCTTGTGTGATAGATTTTGGTGGCCATTGGGATAAATTCTTACCCTTCACGGAGTTTTCTTACAATAACAGTTATAATTCATGTATTGATATGATGCCATTTGAAGTTCTTTATGGGAGGAAATGTAGGTCTCCAATTGGATGGTTCAATGCATTTAAGGTGAGACCTTAGGGTACTGATCTGGTTAAAGAATCCTTAAAAAATGTTCGGGTGATTCAAGAACGTTTGGTAGCTTCTCAAAGTAGGTAGAAACAATATGCAGGCAGAAAAGTGAGAGACATGGAGTTCATGGTGGGAGAGAAAGTGTTGCTCAAGGTGTCCCCCATAAAGGGGGTAATGCAATTTGGAAGTGACGAAAGCTTAGCACAAGATACAATGGGCCGTTTGACATTCTCTTACGTGTTAAGTAGCTTATGATATAGCATCGCTGCAAGGACTTTCAGGAATACATCCAACCTTCCATATTTCCATGTTGAAGAAATAGCATGGAGATGGGTCATAAATAATTAAATGGGACTCGATGTTGCCTGATGAGAAGTCGTCCTATGAAGAGGAGCCAGTGGCGATAGTAGATAGAGAGTTCTGCAAGTTTAGATAAATGGAGATTACAACGGTAAAGGTCCAACGGAAGAATCGTCGCACAGAGGAAGTCACTTGGGAGACCGAGACTGACATGAAGAACAAATATCCCCCATTACTTATGGAATCTTGTGTGCTCTCTTTCTTGATTTTGTAGGCCGTTCAGGAATGAACATTATTTTAATTGGTATCTGATGTAATGACACGTACATTATTTTGAAGGGAATAAGTTCAGAGTACCTTAACTGACCTAAGTCATGGGTAGGAAGGTGTTGGTTGAGTATTAGTGAAAATTCTGAGTTGGGAAGAGGTTTGAGTGCAGAGATTGGAAGCTACTAGTCATGGGAGACCGCTGCAGCGGGGGAATTTTCGCTGCATCGAGACTATTATTACGATCGAAGTTTTGCTGTAATGGACCAGGAGAATAATTGCTGGATTCACTGTGGCGGTGCCCTGACCACCATAGCGTGTCCACTGCAGCGAAAAAGTGACTGCTACGGTGGATGACGAGAATTAGTAGGTAGGTTTTAAGTGGAATTTCAGGGGTTATGAACCATTATCTCTAAAGCACAAAGTTATGGAACTTGAGGCAATTTCCCCAAGAGCATAGTAATTCCCCTTCCCAAGGTAAGAACTTGATTTGATTTTCCATTATTTTGATTCCCTATCCCTATAGAATCAATAGGGGGACCTGTTATGGTGGAAAATCCTAGGTGGAAAACCCTAAAATGATGAAATGTAATGGAATTGATTGGTTATTGAAGGATAATTGGCTCCTAGCTTTGTAAAATTGTATTTGTTGCTTCCTAGGGTGAATGTGATGTAGAACTTCATATATATGATAGTTGAGACCTAGAAATTGGTGAAGTTAGGACCTCTAACTCTAAAACCTTCTTTAAGGGAGCCTAGAGAAGTAGAAAGCTCCATGAACTAGGTAGGAATGATCATAGAAAGGCAGGGTTATGATAATATTTAACCTTGAATTATTGAATTGGACTTTATTTCGGTAGAACCGAGTGGGTGTGAATTTCCAATCACTTGGTCGAAGAAGTGAATGATGGAATGTTATCTTATTATTTGCTTTATACTTTAAACTTCTGGAAACACTGCGTAAAGGCAAGGCTCTAGCAGAGTGACTGACATTTGACCCTCTAAATCGAGGTAGGTTATGGTTTAGAAGGAGTTAGACTTAATATAATGACATGTATAGATGTGGAATGATAATGTGTATATTGGTCTCTAGACCTTAAGTGTTTTAAATCTTCGTTGTTAAAATCCTTAATTGAGTGATCCTAATGCAATGTGTTATTTGTGTAATATGGAAGTGAATGTGTATGTTCATGCTCTTTTGTATTTGTTGAGAATGGTTGCGGATTGTTCAAATGTATAAGTTAATGGAGGTAAGATGAGGCCTCCTAAAATTCATGTAAATGGATTTAATGATAACATATTGATTATGAGGATGAATGTGGATACTATAAATATCTTGAGAGGAGTGGTTCGTGTCCTAGGGGAACATCCGGGTGAGCAATGATGATTGAGTAGCTCGTGTCCAAGGAGAGCATTCGGATGAGCATATGAGTGGGAGCAGGTATTACGCCAGTACATCACATGGATTTCTAGAGTCCCCTGCAGGTCATGATTGGAAGGCGAAAATAAGATCCTCTGGCATGTGTGTACATCGATGTTCAGTGATTGAGTGTTCATAGTGATGTGACGAACGTGTGTGCCCGACATGTCACCATTCGTTGTATTATTTGAATTGTTGTACGAACGTAAGAATCAAACTGAGTATGTGGATACCTGACTAAACTAAACTTGTGGTCATGTATTTGCCTGTCTGAATTGTTGAGGTGTTGTAAGGACTTGATGGTTGGAATAGTTAAATGAGGACTCGTGATTGAGTTATGCAATCTTTGTGAATAATTCATTCTATGTCTTATGTGGTTATGTGGTAACAATTATTTATTGATGACTATGAATAGCGTGGATGATTATAATAATTGTAAGTGGTAAAGAGTTAATAAAATTTTGTGCGTGTAGCTAAGTTGAGCTATTAACAAGTCAGTACCACTGTTGCGGAACTTATTTCTCCGTGGCGAGATCGTGGCAGTGGTCAAGCAACTGCTGCAGTGATAAGCTCATTCCAATGAGCAAGCCGGTTAGCACTTGAGCCAAAGTAATTCCTAAAATGTGTATTATCTATATATGAATAATTTTCTGAGTTAATTGCATATTTTTGTTTACATATATGTATATTATTATATAAGGTGGGCCGATGATGCCAACCGGTACTGTATTTTGTAATGACGCTACTCCTGTATTTCTTTTCTGAGTGTAGAATCCTATACTAGAAGCTCATCTCGACCTCACCTCTAGAGCATCAGTAGATTGGCGGAAAGGTGAGTGGTGCAAGATGTGCTATTCTACTCATCCTAAGATGTCTCTTGTACATACATTGATAGCTGTTCTTCTTTTCTTTCCAGATATACTCTTAGAAAATGTTAGATAGACGTCTACATATGCAATGCCAATCAGATTCTGGGAGTGTTTTAAACAACAGGTTTTTATCATTTTCCTTTTGTTTACTGATGTTTCATTATTGATATTCAAAATATACTTTATTCTTTATGAATGTCGATGGTTCTGGGGTAAAGAGTGGAGAAATGTTGGTTCGCCCACCAAGGGAAGGGGGGTTAGTCCGGGTGTCAATCACGGCTATTTGGGTTGTGACATTTATATGCACTTATAACTAAAAGGCGTGATTCAAAATTTAATTTATTGCCTAATTGGTGTTACATGCTTGCATAAAATGCATCGATGTCAACTTATTATCGTACTATATTTTATAATACAAATATATACACACACGCACATGCACACAAAAAACTCAACTAATTTTATTGTTAAATTCATAGATGAAAAGATTCATAGGTTTGACAATGATCTACTAGCCATCCTAATAAAGAAATATGTCAATAGAATTTCCTTATAATTCTTATTACTTACTACTTTCGTTCGATAAAATAAGTTCTTGATATATATAAGACTGTAATAAAAAGGCGGATATTATAATTTCCTAAAGTAGGGCACAAACTTTAAGACTTGAGATTTATAACCATATGTGATATTGTGAATATTTACATTTAAATTATGGGTTGTCGAAACATCAGATAAGATGAATGTTTACTATATTAAAAAAATCTCTAATATTTTTATTTTTTTACTAATTAGCATGAAATACACGTGCAATGAATGTGTTCAAAAACTAGTTATACTAAAAGTGGGAAGCCTCCATCTTAAAAGTTGAATTATCATTTTTCCCATGCAATAAATTAAAATATAATAAATATTTAATTAAATAGAAACATTTCCTCATCCATTAAATCATATCAAATTAAATTTATAATTATTTAATCACATTAAAAGTTCAAATTAAATAATAATATTTAATTCACATTAAAAAATTCTAATTAATATATATATATATATATATATATATATATAATATTATACTAAAAGTTGAAAGCCTCAATCTTAAAAGTTTGATTATCATTTTTTCCTTGCAGTAAATTAAAATATAATAAAATATATAATTAAATAGTAATATTTCACTATCCATTAAATCAAAATCAAATTAAATTTCTAACTAAATAGTAATTTTAAAACACATTAAAAGTCTAAATTAAATAATAATATTTAATTCACATTAAAAGTTTGTGGATAATAATTTTAGTAAGAAGTACGAAAGTTAAAATTTGAAAAATTAAAATGCTCATATATAAAATTAATAGACCTCTATCTATGCCTTTAAAAATTGATATTATTTCTTACATTCAAAAATTGAAAACTTTGAAGAGTTAATTACATTTAATGATTTAACATGTTATGTTCATCTTAATAATTATACAAATATATTAAAAATTACCCTTAATAAATAATAATAGTAATCTCTTAATAATATAATTAAGTATCTTTCATTAATTGCATGTTATTGTTATATTCTTCTTAAAATTAATATATTGAACAATTAAAATAAATATTTTTATAAGTGAATAATTGAGCTGTATTTTAATTATTATTTTATAATGTATGTCAAGATTTTCATATTTCATCTTCAATATAATTATGTAACTTATTTCCTCATTAAATACATTTACCTATTCATTATCTCATTATAAAATTTTAAAAGTTGCTATATGTTATTAAATGTAGGTTGATTAAATTAATTAAAGTGTAAGTTAATTTAATTAGTTAATACTATGATGTGAAAGGGAACTTCAAAGAATAATAATCAAGAGATTAAGAACTATATAAAGATAACATCTGGTTCATTTTCTTCCAGAACTCTTTCAAGCAGTATTTTTTTTATTCTTTCATTTTTTTTAAAAAATTTTTATTCAATATTTGAAAAACCTTTAATTATGCAACATGAGATATAATTAGAATGGGTTCAAGTATTATCCCAAAATTTCTTCTCAAGAGATGCTAAAGGAGAAGAAAAAATTGTTAGGCAACAATTCATTTTATTTTTTTAATTGATTTTAATCTTTTCTCTTATGTAATTTATCTTTATGCTCATATTCAATGCAGAAGTATTTTCAATTCTCTTATCAAAATTATTGATAGTGTTCATTTTATAGAGTGAAAAAAAAATTAAAAATGGTAGATAAACTGTGGGGAGAAAGAGAATTTGAGATGGTGATATATGTTATATGCACTTTTCTAGAAGGCATGATTTAAAATTTAATTTATTGTCTAATTTGGTGTTGCATTCTTGCACAAAATACATCGATGTTGACTTATTATCATGTTATATTTTATAATACGAGTGTATGTGCGTGTGTGTGTAGATACACATAACAATCAACTAATATTTTCTATCAAATTTCCAGAAGAAAAGATTCATAGGTTTGATAATGATCAAGGTATATGTTATAAGAATTTTCTTACAAATTTTTACTACTTACTACTTTTATTGGACAATAATTTTTTGATATGTATGAGGTTGTATTAAAACGTCGGAGGTTACAATTTTTTAAAGACAGCCAAACTTTAAGATTTAAAATATTTTAACCATATGTGATATTGCTAATATTTATATTTAAATTATGTAACATCTCGAAAGCCATAAGATCATACCTGAGGGTTCAAATAGAGAAAAATATAAAATTTTGCATCAGGTTACTGGACGTATCGTTCAGTGATCCGTGAGGAGACTTTACAAGTCGTTAAGTGACTCATGAAGTGAAGGATGAATTGGCAGGAACTCATGGTCAGAGGGTGACCACGAGAGAAGCAATGTGTTGTGGTCAAGGCAATGAGTCGTTAAGTGAGTCGTGGTCAAGATGGTGTATGGTTCAAGGTTCAATTTCTCGGAGATGGCAGGAGTGGAAAACACGAGTTGTGAAGTGACTCCATGACTCGTGGAGTTGTTCGTGGTCACGAGAAGGATTTAAAGGTTGAATTTGGGGCAGTGTACTTCACGGTGAGTCACCACGAGTCGTGGTGACTGGCAGAGTGTATTTTTCTTGCATTTTAGTAAGAGTATTTTCATAATTCTTAAGCTTCTAAGTCCTTAAATATGTCATTTTAAGCTCAGTTAGAAGGATTTTAAGGGTTCTTAACCTATTCTAAACCTCCCCATTCCATGCATGCAAAATAAAGGAGTTTATTAAAGAGCAAATTAGAAGATTCTTTAGGTTCTTCCTTAATTCACTTGGGTTCTCAAGAAAGGTTGTGAAATTATAAGTACCCAGGTATGTAGGGTTATGAATGGGAGTATTTCTTCATTCCCATTCCCAAATTATCTTCAAATTCATGAAATTCTAAGTTGATGAATCTATGAGGTTCTAACCCAATTTGTGAGATTTTCTAAGTATCTAACATGGGTAAAATTTATTCATGTTTCTAATATTGTTTTAAGCTTCATGAGCATGTTTTATAATGATTTTAAATACAAATTTATGATTCCAAAGTCTTACAATTATGATGTTCAATTATAAAAGTTCATGAAAGATTGAGATTATGATTTATGTTTTCAAGTATTATGAGATGTCTATGTTGAAAGCATTATTTTGAGTTACCCATGTTTATATCCATGATTTTGACTATCTCAAAGCATGTATAAATTTGGAAAATCCCATATGATCAAGTATGTTTCATGATTTACTTTAACTTCATGTTGTTAGCTTACCACATGGTTTTAGAGTCTAAACTCCCATTTTTCAGCTTGTGGTATAGTTGAGTCGAGGCTTCTCATGATATGTTTTCAGATTATGCATGTAGTATTATGATTTAGCTTCATCGCAAGATGATTGTTCAGCTCTGTGGAAAAATGATGGAGAGTATATGCATGTTTTGGCAGTAGTGTCTAGCACCGAGTAGGCAAAGGGTTCAGTCAATCCTGTGCCTTAGAACTATGTACCAACATATGTATGTTCAGATTATTTGGGACCTCCCTTATGAGCTTCCCTTTCCCCAAGGGGCCTTTATCTTGATATAGATATCATAGTAGAGCCTTTAGCCCTGGAAAGGCTTTAGACGACTCTTCCCACTTGAGTGTAATAGTCGAGATCACGTAAGCTCTATCGTGATACTGTCAGTTATATAATGAGTCTCCCATTGTTCCTCATGATTTTTGGTTATGCATGTTCATCAGTTATGATATTATGTTTTCAACAGGTTTGACCTAATGTTCAAGTTTACTTATGATTATTAGTGTCAGCTTTGGATCATTCGAATAAGTTATGAATCATGTTTTTAGATAAAAGCATGCAAGCCTTACTCTCAACATCTTAGCTTGAATATATTATATGATATACATGATTTTAGTTTTACTTACCTTGCATACCTAGTATATTTCAAGTATTGACCGCATACTATATGTTGTATCGTTTCATGATACAGGTTCCGACATTTAAGTTCAGTCCCGCCGCTAGCCAGATTCTCAAAATTCTAGCATACTCAGTTGGTTGGTGAGTCCTCATCCTTCGAGGGCCTTTTTATCAGCTTGTACTCAGTATCTTCAGTTTCATTCTTTAGTGAGTTAGTTGGGGGCTTGTCCCATCAACTCGTCAGGTTTTAGAGGCTTATCAAACATAGCATGTATTAAGCTTCAGATCAATATTATGTCTTCCGTTGTTCAGTTGTTATTAGATTTTAGGATTTCTGCTATTTCAAATGTTAGACTTTACACAATTATTTATGTTGTGTTTAGTTATTATGTTCATGCCATGTGTCAATTTGGAGCCTCTTAGAGTTCTTTGTCCCGTGTCTCAATCCGGGCCTATGTTCCTGTCATGACAAACTTGGTATTAGAGTATTAGATTTTGAAGTGTCCTAAGGTGTATGAAAGCCGCATTAAGTAAAGTCTTTTTCATGGGTGTGAAGTGCTACACACTTATGACAAAGAGGCTACAAAATGTTTTAGGAAACTTCCCTTCTTTCATGACCTATGTCCTGCGATGAAATGTCTCTCTATCCTTCTAACTCGTGTTATACGCATTTGCAGAATCATGCCTCCTCACCGAGTTAATGGAAGAAGGAAAGGAAATGGAAATGGCCATGAGAATGGCAACGAAGATGGGCACCAGTAGGCGCCACCAGCCCCCGAGGATCATTTGCCCAAGAGGTTTTCCCATGTAGAGTTTAGGGCAGCAATCCAGATGTTTGCACAAGCATTGACCACCCAGGTCCACCAATAGGCGGTAGCGCATGTTCCCCAGAATGGGAGTGTGGTAGCGACAAGAGTCAAGGAATTCCTTAGGATGAACCCTCCGGATTTTCTCGGATTGAAGATGGACGACGATCCACATGAATTTATTGATGAGATTTTGAAGATCACCTAGATCATGGGGGGAAAGGGGAGGAGTGCGCAGACCTAGCCTCTTATCAGTTGAAAGGGGTAGCACATATCTGGTTCAGACAGTGGAAGCATAGAAGAGAAGTTGGAGCGGGTCCCATTGGCTGGGATGACTACCATATCGCATTCTTGGATCCGTTGTTTGCTCAAGAGATGAGGGAGATCAAAGTAGCCTAATTTGTGAACCTAAGGAAGAACGACATGACGATCTAGGAGTATGCTTTAGAGTTCACCTGTCTATCCAAATATTCACCAGAGATGGTGGCTGATTAGAGGGCTCGAGTGAGCATATTCGTACATAGGATATGGACCATGTGGTCAAGGATTGCACGACCGCTATGCTCCATCAGGATATGGACTTCTCGCGGTTGGTTCTGTACACCCAGCTGATAGAGGTGGTGCAGGTGAGTGAGAGGGAGAGAGAGGCCAAGAGGGCCAGGACCGATAGTTTTGGGTTCTCCCAGTAGAGGCCTAGTGGTGGGCATCATCAGCAGTCCCATTGGAGATTATCAGTCCCAGCGTCGTCAGCAGCAAGTGTGCTATCTAGATCTAGGCGCGACCAGAGGGGACCAACATTAGGCTTTTGAGGTCAGGGGAGCAGATCCGTAGAGCCCAGTATTCCAGGTTATGATAGGTGTAGTAGAAGGCACATTGGTCAGTGCCTAGCAGGTATGGGTGCTTATTTCGTGTGTGGGAATCTCGAACATATGTTCAGAGATTGTCTAACAGCTAGATAGGGCCATGGTAGGGGCCGAGACCTAGCAACTAGTTTTGCATCCCCACCAGCACGCTCGGCTCAGTAGGGTGCCTCAACTAGTGCAGGTGGTGGTCAGCGTCAGAATAGATTCTATGCCCTAACATCTCGTCAGGAGTAGGTGGCCTCTCCAGATATAGTCACTGGTATGTTACCAGTATTCCACCTTGATGTATATGCATTATTAGATCTAGGGGATACTTTATCTTTTGTCACGCCCTATGTTTCTAGTAGTTTCGGAGTTAGTCCTGAAATCCTATCAGAACCCTTCCCAATCTGTATCCAGTCGGTGATTCAGTTATAACTTGATGGGTATATAAAAGTTGCCCCGTCACAGTCCTTCTGAAAGTCAGCTCAACAGATTTATTAGAGCTAGCCATGACAAATTTTGATGTTATCTTTGGCATGGATTGGCTACATGCATGTTACGCCTCCGTAAATTGTAGAACCCATGCTGTAGCATTCCGATTTCCGGGTGAGCTAGTCCTAGGGTGGAAGGGTAGTTCAGTTGTGCCTGTAGGCCATTTCATTTCCTTCCTTGAGGCCAGAAAGATGATCTCTAAAGGTTGCATGTACCATCTAGTTAGGGTTAAGGATGCTACCTCTGAAACCCCGACTATTTAGTCAGTTCCTGTAGTGTGCGAATATCTAGAAGTGTTTATAGATGATCTACCGGGAATTCCTCCTGAGTGGGATATTGATTTTGGTATTTAACCTTCTTCCTAATATGCAGCCTATATCTATTCCTCCTTATAGAATGGCTCCAACTGAGCTAAAGGAGTTGAAGGTGCAGTTGAAGGATCTTTTAGACAAGGGTTTCATCAAACGTAGCAAATCCCCGTGGGGTGCACCAATACTCTTTGTCCGAAAGAAGGATGGTTCCCTTCGAATGTGCATTGACTATCAACAGTTGAACAAGGTCACAGTCAAGAATAGGTATCCCCTCCCCAGAATTGATGACTTGTTTGACCAACTACATGGTGCCAAGTGTTTTTCAATGACATATCTCAAATCCGGATATCATCAACTCCGGGTTAGAGAGAGTGACATCCCGAAGACAACCTTCAAAACTCGGTATGGTCACTATGATTTTGTGGTTATGTCTTTTGGACTAACGAATGCTCCTGAAGCTTTTATGGATTTGATGAACAGGGTGTTTAAGCCATATTTGGACATGTTCTTGATAGTGTTCATAGATGACATTCTCGTATACTCTCGGAGTGAGGATGAGCATGCTGCTCATTTGAGGGTGGTGCTACAGACTCTTAAGGATCACCAGCTGTATGCAAATTCAGCAAGTGTGAGTTTTGGTTAAACTTAATAGCATTTTTGCATCATGTGGTGTCAAGTGAGGGTGTACAGGTGGACTCTCAAAAGATAGAAGCTATGAAGAATTTTCCTAGAGCAGTGAGTCCTTCGGATATCAGGAGTTTCTTGGGCTTAGCTGGTTACTACAGGAGGTTCATGGAAGGATTTTCATCCATTGCAGCACCATTGACAAAGTTGACCCAGAAGAAAGTAAGTTTCAATGGTCGGAGATCTGTGAGAAGATCTTCCAAGAGTTGAAGACTTGATTCACCTCAGCACCAATGTTGACTCTATCTGCGGGTACCGATGGGTTTGTGGTATATTGTAACGCCTCGAGGATCGACCTTTGTTATGTATTAATGTAGCATGGTAAGTTATATCCTATGCTTCTAGGCAGTTGAAAGTCCATTAGAAGAACTGTCCGACTCACGACCTTGAGTTGGCGGCGGTAGTATTTGCCTTGCAGATTTGGAGACAATATCTATACGAGGTCTATGTGGATGTGTTTACTGACTACAAAAGCCTACAGTACGTGTTCACCTAGAAGGACCTAAATCTATGTCAAAGGAGGTTGTTGGAGCTTCTTAAGGATTACGATATAAGTGTCCTTTATCATCCCGGCAAGGCTAATGTAGTGGCAAACACACTTAGTAGGCTTTCTATGGAAAGTGTGTCCCATGTAGATGAGGAGAGGAAAGAGTTAGTGAAGGATGTGTATCGGCTTGCACGATTAGGATTTCGTCTTATTGACTCGGCAAATGGTGGTATCATCGTTCAAAATGGATCAGAATCTTCCTTGGTGACTGATTTCATAGCTAGACAAGAGGATCCTATTTTGGTAAAGTTGAAGGAAGCTGTTCAGAATTAGATGGTGGAGGTTTTCTCCCAAGGGGGAGATGGTGTACTATGATATCAGGGTTGTTTGTGTGTTCCAGGTATTGATGACTTGAGGGAGCGGATGTTGCATGAGGCTCATGGTTCAAGATATTCTATACCTCTAGGTGCCAACAAGATGTAACGTGACCTACGAAAGTCTATTGGTGGAGTGGCATGAAGAAGGACATAGAAGAGTTTTTGCAAGGTGTCTAAATTGTCAACAGGTGAAAGCTAAGCATCAAAGACTTGGAGGTGTACTTCAGACATTAGAGCTAGTTAGACCGGGTCCATCAACTGATAGAGGAGATAATTAGAGTGCTGCAAAACACAATGCACAATCATCATTGCAGCCAACACAGAGACCACCACCACCATTCGCACAAAGGCTCGAGAAGAGCAAGGAGGAAGAATGTTTTAAGAAGTTCTTTGATATCTTTAAAGAACTTCACATCAATTTGCCTCTACTTGATGTCATGCAAGGTATGCCAAAGTACGCCAAGTACTTGGAAGACGTGGTGGCCAACAAAGTGAGGCTGGTGGATATCCAGATGGTGGCACTTACTGAGGATGCAGCTATAGGGTGATGAGTATGATGCCGAAAAAGCTCAAAGGACCTTGGAGTTTCACCCTCCCCGTAAAAATTGGTGAAGCTGAAATCATAAGAGCCTTGTGTGACGTAGGGGCGACAGTAAATTTAATACCCCTATCTCTATTTAACACCCTGGGTTTGGAAAGCCAAGGCCCACAAGAGTACTGCTGCTGTTGGAAGATAAGTCAACAGTGGCATCGGAGGAAATTATTGAGGACCTCTCATCAAAGTAGGTAAATTCATTATACCTGCTGACTTTATCATTCTTGATTTTAAGGTTGGTGATAAGGTACCCCTGATCCTAGGACGGCCATTCCTGGCCACTGGAGGAGCTATTATCAATGTGAGAGTTGGTACCCTTAAAATGAGGGTTAATGATGAGGAAGAGCTCTTCAAAGTCTATCAGGAAATCAACCCACCCACACACTATAGAGATCTTTGTAAGATCAATGTGGTCTCAGATGCTAAGTGTGGGGTGGTTGATTCCATGGCTCCACTTTTGCAGAACGTGTTGACATTTCAGCCTGAGTCTGATGGAGGGCACAAATGGAAGAAGATGATGAAAGAAAAGAAGGATAGGGTGGAGGCTGTTTCCTCTAAAAATAAAAAGAGGAGAAGATGGTTCCTGAAAGGAATACCTGTTTGAGGATATCCTAAAAAGGATAGTCCACATCGTGCCGCGACGTAAAATTAGGCGCTGCTTGAGAGGCAACCCAAGAGTACCACAGATACAATTTCTTTTCAATTTGTTTGTAATTTTGTTTATTTTCACTTATTGTTGTTTGTTTTGGTTATTAAGAACAAATTCAGGGGAAGTATGAGTACCCATGAAAGTGAAAGTTAAGGAGCATGAGTAAAAGATGAGTGTGGGGTCGATGACCCACCTGTTCAAACTTGGAGGAAAACATGCTGCTATCTATGCCTAGAGGCCTCAGGAAATATCTCTCACCCTTGTGTTACTCGTAAATGATGCTTTGGGGACATAACATATTTTAAGTGTGGGGTGAGAGAAATTTTAAATTTTGTGCTAAGTGATTTCGGGTGAATGTGGTGCTGGGTATAATTTTTTTATGTTGAAAAAGTTTCAATTGAGCACAGTTCACCCACCCTTGGGTTTTTCTTATCAGTTCTTTTCCGAAGGGGGCACTCTGAACTGAGTAAAATAAAATTTTTTCCTTTGTTTGTACATAACCGTTAAGTCATAGTTAGGGACTTTTCCTGACGGTGGATGGTTGACGACTGTCTTGAGGAAAAATTAATCAATAAGTATTATTTTTGAACCCTGAGCTGGTTGATAGCTTGATATTCTTGTTATCTGTTTCACACGATTGGGAGATACAAGTGGTCTCAAATGAAGAAGCATGTTAAGTAGTTGTGTAACTCTGTTTGAGACACCTAGGCTTTTGAATGTGACTCTATGTGCTTAAAGCTTAATTGTGAATTCTTGTGATTAGCTGAGTTAAGAGTCTATTGAATTTGTCTTGAATTCAACATGTGCACTGAGTGCAAGCATATTGTATATTCCATTCTATTGTGTAGTATCTAGAACTTGCCTGGTGTGTATACAAAATGAAATAAGGGATGTTAATTGTATGAGATGATTGAGACATTTCTTTGAATGAGCATAATTCTTATCCCTTGCTTTACCTACCTTGAATATTTGATCCTAGTTAACCCTGTTGAGCCTTTAGCCTATTTTTTTCTAGCCACAATAAAAGCTAATCCCCTTCTTTCTATAAGCTTTGAAGTTGATCCAAACTCCTAAGCGCGTAAGTTAAAAATGCCAAATATTTAAGGAGTGAGAAGTTGGAAAAAGAAGGAAAGTGATTGTGGAAGTTGAAGAAAAGACTAGAGGTGCACTTATTTGAAAATGCATAAGTATTGGTAGGGAGTAAGAGAAAAAAAGAAGGAAAAAGTTGCTTAGGTACTCCTTAATAATAAGCTAAGTGTGCTTAAAGAAATGGGGAAACAAAATAGGAAATTGATAAGTGAAAAGAATAGAGGTGAAGTAAGAGAAGAGATGTCCGTAATGAGAGTGTGATGTATTAAAAATTCTTAGGAAAGATAGTCACTATTACTGTCTAGAATAGTACCTACCCGTCCCTTAGCTTACATTATAACCCAATAAGTCCAACTTGGTCTTACTTTAAGACATTCCTAACTTAGCGGGTAAAACACTAAAGGCAAGCTTATGGGTCAATACATATTGCATGTGAATTCTTTGTGAGAGTGAGCTGAATTCTTATTCATATACCCATATATCTTATAATTTGAAAACTCGCGAGTGAAAAATGGGTATCTCTCTTGTTGTGAGGGCACATGTTTGATGAAGGATAAAATTCATGTCGGATTTCTTGATTGGTTAATTTGCTTGAGTTTGCTGAGTTTGAGAGTTGATTCTTGAGGTTAGGAAGTCTTAACTTAGTTGTATGTGTTTTCAGTGGTTATAGATTGCATTCTCTTCTGAAACAATTGTTGTAGCCTTAGCTCGAATCATCTTGCTTCAGCTAGTCATATGTGAGTCCTTCGTGTGCATGAGATGTAATAGAGTTGTTCGAGGACGAGCAGGACTTTAAGTGTGGGATAGTGATCTGGGGAATAATTACATGCACAAGTGCTATTTTATAACTTAGATAAGTCATGTTTGTCAAATTATGTGATTACATTCTCATGTATTTATGTTTAACTGTGTGCCAGAACTAACCAACACGATTAGTCTTTGTTTTTTAGGTGTAATATGCTTAGGAGGGACTAAAGATGATGGTTAAAGCTTAAGGAAGAAGCTCAGAATAAAAGGCAAAAGAGTCGCATGATGTTGAACAAGTGTATGCACCTGCCGAGCCACACAGTGTGCCACGAAGCATATGCAGAACGTTGAGCTCCGTGCCACGACAAGGCATCTGTGCGCCAGGCAGCGTGCCACACCTAGCGTCTGCGTGCGAGAGGCATGCCATTCCAGTGAAGTTGCACGATAGGCCCGTGCCACGCCTTGCGATCTCCACATCTAGTCCATGTGACGGTGCCCAAGCAGCGCGCCAGCATCCATGCAACGTATGATGGCTCCTCGGCCATGTAATTGCCAACTCCCAAAATAGTGTGCTTGTGTGATACCTCCATGTCACGGAGGCAATTTGAGGCGACTAGGTCCATGACACAGAGGCAGTTCACGCACGGCCAAAATGTAAAAATTTTCACTTAGTATAAATAGAACCCTTAGCTTTTAAAATTAATTATCATGTAAATATTTTGGGAAAGCAGAGAGGAGCGAAGAACTTCACCTAAGGTTCAAAGTTTGTCATTCTCTTTTAATCATTCTTGTAAGTACTTCACTTAAAACATGTTTTTGAGTGATTTTATGAACATGAGTGGCTAAAACCCTTCTTCTAGGGTTTAGGCCACATGATAAGAATGTAATTCCATGAATTTATTGTTGGTTCAAGTTTTCGTTGTTGTTTTGTCTTGCGTTCTTATTAATTATTGTTTTAATGCTTGATCACCATTGAAACAAACTTGTTAAGCTTAGGCAAAAGCTCAAAAGAGTAACCCTAGGTTAGAACAGAAGAATGCAGGGAGCAAGTTCTTCTCTTCAAGATAGGATGCACGGTTAGGATAGGAATTGTACCTAATTCGCCTTACTTGGTTTATTAAACGGGAAGATAGCTAGACACTTAGGGTTAAATTGTCATATCACCAATCTCATGCATAGTTGTGAAGTTAATTCTAGGTTAAATGATTAGAGGTACAAAAGTCCATAATCAAGGGCATAAACCCCGTAAACCACATCATAGCGTTAAATTGTTCATGAATTAGGACGTTACATCCCAGCTCAACGATGTAGATGTGAGACTAGTTTGTTATGTTTAGAGGCTCAAAAGACCACGAATGACGTGCCCGCAAGTGTACGGGTCGTGCAAGTTATATAGTGGCTCTTTTTAAGAACCGGATTGTCGAACCCACAGGGACTGGACCCATTCCTCTAACTATCCATTTCTAGTGTGATCTTAAATACCTCAAGTGTTGGTTATAGACATTTTTGATCGAGATTAATTAAGTCTAAGTTTGGGTCAACGAAGTATTCTGAAATTACTCTAGGAGCAACATAGAGTTAAAACCAATTAATCATGCGATACTACAATTTGCAATGGGTTAAGCATGGAACTATCAATTGTTATTTCACATAATTAGAATTGCATGTTTATGGTCTTTCGAGCTTCTAAAAACGGCAATCTAGCCTCACTGCATCATTGTGAGCGAGGAGTTTAATTTCTAGTCGCGGGCAATCAATTATGTTGTGGTTTACGGTGAAACGATTAGGGAATTTCGTGCGTCTAACCAGTTAACTCAACTTAGCCTCACAACTACTTCTTCGAGTGGTGATGTGACATCCCAAGTTGGTCTTTCATAACCCCTGTGTCTCAACCAAGTACGGTGTTAGGTATATTTCTATCCTGACACAAAAATCTCTCCCGAGATACAAACGTGCTCCTCACATTCTCATGTCCTGACCTAGGTAATGCTTTCTCAAGATATTACTCAAGCTAACAAATATGCTTTCATGGTGATCAATCATAAAAACAACCAACAATCCAGAATGCAAGACGAAAACAACAATCATTAACTTAATTCCAAATCAATTTCATAAAATCACAATCATAATTCATGGCTTCAACCCTAGAGGAAGGGTTCTTGCCATTCATGTTCGTAAAACTACACTAACTACTACTAAACTAACATACTCACATGAATTTGGTAGATGAGAAGGGAATTTGAAAAACCCTAGATGAGTTCTCCCACTTCTCCCTTCACTCCTAGGTAGTTTTCCAGAATAAAATCGTGACCAAATGATTTTAGGAGCTAAGGGTTCAATTTATACTAAGCTGAAAAATTGTAAAATTTGGCCTGTGGTGGAACAGCAACGTGTCACGGAGCTGAACGCCCTACTTGACCTATGTGACACGTTGGTAACGCGTACCCTCACTGGAATGTGCCAAAAAATGCAATTTTTGGCCAAGTGTTGCCACGTTGGCAGCGTGCCACGGCCCCTATCGCGCAGGGTGCCAGTTATTGCATGTTTTCTTGTTGACTTTCACATTTTGCTCTTGATTCCATTCCTCCACTTCACCAAATCATGAATTAGTTCCTCAAATGCATTATTAACCTTCAAAAACAAGGACTAATCATGCTGGTTAGTATATATTCACATTTACATAAAATCACATGAAAATGTATAAAATAACTTAGATAAACAAGACTAAATTAAGGTATAAAGCATCACTCGAGCATGCTATTTTTGCCCACGATCACCTACCCCACACTTAAAGTCTTGTTCGTCCTCGAACAATCTATTACATCTCATGCATATGGAGACTCATCCATAACTCTTTTAGCAAGAATATTCAAGCTACGGCTACAATGATTACGTAAGATAACAAGCTAAAGATAGAGCATGCACGATTTGATCATTGAAATGAAGTACAACTATGTTAAGACTTCTTAACCTCAAGAATCGACTCTCAATCTTATCAAACTCATGCAAATCAACTGATTAAGAAATCCCACATGAATTATATCCTTCATTCAACATGTGCCCCTCATGGAAAGAGAGTTACCCAATCACATGCAAAAACAATTTTTTAAATCACAACATGTGTGGGTACATGAATAGAATTACGCTCACTCTCACAAAGAATTCACATGCATCATGTAATGACCCATAAGCTTGACCTTAGTGTTTTATTCCACTATTTTAAGGATGTGTTAATGTAAGATCAAGTAGGACTTAATGGGTTGTAATGTAAGCTAAGGGACAGGCAGGTACTATTCTGGCCAATAATGGTGACTAACTTTCCCAAGCGCTTTTAATACATTACGCCCTCATTACGAACTTCCCTTCCCTTACTTCACCTTTTTCTCCTTTCAGCTTTCTTTTTCCTCTTATGTTCCCTCTTTCTTTAGGCACTTTTAGCTTATTAGTAAGGAGCTCTATAAAAAAAAATTTCATTAATTTGTTTTCTAACTCCTTAATAATAATCAACCATTTTCACACAAGTGCACTTTTGTCCTTTTCTCCACTTCTACAACTTGCTACTTTTCCTTTCTTTTCACTTCTTTACTCTTTCATATTTTTCCCTTAAGCGCTTAGGAGTTTTGGATCAAATTCAAGGCTAATGAAAGAAAAAGGATTAAGCTTATGTTGTAGCTGTCAAAGAATAGGCTCAAGGCTCAATGGGGCTAACTAGGATTAATTTCTCAAGGTAGGTAAAATGAGGGATAAAAATTTGGTTCATTCAAAGAAATGCCTAGATCATCTCCTACACTTCACAACCTTCATTTCGTTTTATAAACACACCAGACAAGTTCTAGACAATCCACAATAGCACATAATACTCAAAAACCTTACACTCATGGCACATGCTCAATTCGAGACACATTCATCAGACTCTTACTCAGCTAATCACAAGAATTCAGAATTAAGCTTCAATCATATTGAGTCAAATTCAAGAGCCTAAGCGTCTCACACAAAGTTATACACCTGCATGCTTCACACCGCACATACTTGCATCTTACAATCACGTATAGCACATAACAAGAACATCAAGCACCAATTAGTTATGGTTTCAAAATCCCAAAGCCTATCGACCAATTTTTCCTCAAGACGGTCGTCATCCATCCATCATCGGAAACAGTCCCTAACTATGACTAAAGACACTATCTACAAACAAAGGAAATAAAAAAAAAAATTATTCTTCGGTTCAAAGACCCCCCCCCCTCCGTCAGAAAAGAACCGAAAAGAAAAACCAACGGGTGATGAAGTCATGCTTGACTCATAAAACAATTTTCAAAATTCTTCTCACAAGCATTACATTCACCAAAAATCGTTAAGCACAAAAAAAAATTGAAATTTTCTTGAAATTTCCCTCACCCCACACTTAAATCATGCTATGTCCTCATAGCATCAAATTAACATTTAAAGGATGAGAAATACTCCCTGAGCCTCTATGCCAAGCTAAAAGCATGCTTTCTTTTCAAGTTCCAGAGATGGGTGTTCGACCCACACTTCTTCTATTCCATGCTCTTTAGCTTCCACCTTCTCGGTACTCAGACTTCCCTCTGTCTGTACTTAACTTTCCACCAAAAACACAAACACAATGAACATAACAAAATCAACACAAAATCAAAATTATAAATTGTACCTGAGGTACCCTTGGGTTGCCTCCCAAGAAGCGCCTTATTTTACATCGTGGCCCGACGTGGATTGTCCTTTTCAGGACATCCTCATACCTGGGTTCTCTTTCGAGAACCATCTCGTTTTCTTTTGCTGTTTAGAGGAAACAGCCTCCACTCTGTTCCTCTCTTTCTCCAACTTCTTCTCAATTTGAAGTCATTCCATGAAGTTATGGAGTTCGGTGGCTCAGCCTTCAACCACTTTTTCGCCTCTCCCAATAGTGAAAACAGGAAGAGGGTCAATCGGACATAATCTGTAGACACACCGGTGGGGACAAACGTGTCACTAATCTCTAAAAAGCTCTGTAGGTGCTGCTGCGGGTCCTCATGTGCCATCCTAGTAAATTGACCACTAGAATGTAACAACTGCACCATGTTTTGTTTAAGCTCAAAGTGCCCTCCAGGCTCTGGTTTACGGATGCTAGAGGTCACATTCGTCGCTAGTGGGATTGCCACTTCGCGAACTGGTCTTGCTGCCATTGCTTCTGATGACAATTGTACTTGTCCCGCGGGTTGTTGTTGTTGTACCTTTTCTTGAAGTCTCTTTAGCTTTTGCTCTAGAGCTACTCTCCTTCGCAAATGGATTTGACGTTCAGGTTCAAGCAACGGTTCCACAAGCTCTCTATTTCTAGCCAACTCGGCAGGACAACCTGTCACCTGCAAATAAACAGACTAAGACCAAGTTTTTCAACACTTTAGGAAATTCAAAACTCACACAAAAATAGATAAATTATCAAAATCTCGCCTAGTCCCCAGCAACGGTGCCAAAAACTTGACGTGCCCGCAAGTGTATGGGTCGTGCAAGTAATATAGTGGCTCTTTTTAAGAACCAAATTGTTGAACCCACAGGGAATGGACCCATTCCTCTAACTATCCATTTCTAGTGTGATCTTAAATACCTCAAGTGTTGGTTATAGACATTTTTGATCGAGATTAATTAAGTCAAAGTTTGGGTCAATGAAGTATTCTGAAATTACTCTAGGAGCAACATAGAGTTAAAACCAATTAATCATGCGATACTACGATTTGCAATGGGTTAACCATGGAACTATCAATTGTTATTTCACATAATTAGAATTGCATGTTTATGGTCTTTCGAGCCTCTGAACACGACAATCTAGCCTCACTGCATCATTGTGAGCGAGGAGTTTAATTTCTAGTCGCGGGCAATCAATTATGTTGTGGTTTACGGGGAAACGATTAGGGACTTTCATGCGTCTAACCATTTAACTCAACTTATCCTCACAACTACTTCTTCGAGTGGTGATGTGACATCCCAAGTTGGTCTTTCATGACCCTCGTGTCTCAACCAAGCACGGTGTTAGGTATATTTCTATCCTGACACAAAAATCTCTCCCGAGATACAAACGTGCTCCTCACATTCTCATGTCCTGACCTAGGTAATGCTTTCTCAAGCTATTACTCAAGCTAACAAATATGCTTTCATGGTGATCAATCATAAAAACAACCAACAATCCAGAATGCAAGATGAAAACAACAATCAATAACTTAATTCTAAAACAATTTCATAAAATCACAATCATAATTCATGGCTTCAACCCTAGAGGAAGGGTTCTTGCCATTCATGTTCGTAAAAATACACTAACTACTACTAAACTAACATACTTACATGAATTTGGTAGATGAGAAGGGAATTTGAAAAACCCTAGATGAGTTCTCCCACTTCTCCCTTCACTCCTAGGTAGTTTTCCAGAATAAAATCGTGACCAAATGATTTTAGGAGCTAAGGGTTCGATTTATACTATGCTGAAAAATTGCAAAATTTGGCCTGTGGTGGTACAACAACGTGTCACGGAGCTGAACGCCCTACTTGACCTCCGTGACACGTTGGTAACACGTACCCTCACTGGAATGTGCCAAAAAATGCAATTTTTGGCCAAGTGTTGCCGCGTTGGCAGCGTGCCACGGCCCCTATCGCGCAGGGTGCCAGTTATTGCATGTTTTCTTGTTGACTTTCACGTTTTGCTCTTGATTCTATTCCTCCACTTCACCAAATCATGAATTAGTTCCTCAAATGCATTATTAACCTTCAAAAACAAGGACTAATCATGTTGGTTAGTATATATTCTCATTTACATAAAATCACATGAAAATGTATAAAATAACTTAGATAAACAAGACTAAATTAAGGTATAAAGCATCACTCGAGCATGCTATTTTTTCCCACGATCAACGAACACTACATATTAACTCTACGAGACAACAATTGAATTTCATATACTTGAACCGTTGTGAATTGTAGCATTGCATGATTGTCAGGCCTTAACTCTAGATGCTTCTTATTATTGTTTCCCGATTATTTTGTGATCATAACTTAGATTTAGTTAAAACAACAAAAATCTCTAAAAGCAACACTTGTGAAATTTAATATAGCACTTGAACTTGATAATTCGTTGAATTAGTCCAGTCCCCGTGGGTTCAACATCTGGATCTTAAAGAGTCATTGTATTACTTGTACAACCATGTACGCTTGCGTGTGCACTAGGGTGCAATACTCAGATAGTACTTTGACTGGTTTTCCTCCAAGCTTTCCCACATACTATTTCTTCACCATCTCTAACTCCCCCCTTATACCTATGCTACCTTGATTCACCCCATAATTACCCTACCTTCTTCTCAAGCCATGACAGGTTATTTGGTATAGATCAAACAAGCATAGAAATAATGAATCAAGGAAAATCTTAATATCCTCGTAGCTCTCTTCCCCTCCCCCCCCACAATTCCAGGGTCACGATTCAAGCCATGAAACAATTATAGCCCATCCTTAAATGCTTAATCTTCACATTATATAAGTAAGAGTTTGTGACTAACCTATTCAGTATCATACTTTCGAAAAAAAAGAACTATATAATATTGAGACAAATCTAGCAATACCCTATCTAATTAGGCAATCATCACCACACACCTCTAGTTAATGATTTAGCTACTCATGGTTAAGAAATTAAAAAGTATATTTAACAATAAACTCATTGATTTCAATAATTAGAGTATAAAAATCAAATTCAGCACTAAGTCTTCAATAATGGTGGTACTTTGCTATAGACGAAGAAGAAGAAGAAAAAAGAAAAACAATCTTTTACAATTTCCACCAATAGAATTCTACTTTTTTCTTCAACAAAGAGAATGTTCTCAAAAAGATAAAAATTAAGATCTTCCTCGTTATAGATTACTTCACTCAAGAATATATCCAAAAGTAGGGTACCCAAAACTCTCTTTTTCAGTGTTGGACATATTTTCCCCTGCTTAGGCATTCTAGTACTTGCGAGAGTACCAGTACTTCACCGGTTACATTTTGCGAACCACCAGCTTTAATTGAATGCTCCTTCAGTGAATTCCAGTGTCCTTCGATGGTTCCTTCGGCGACTCGCCGACTTCCAACCATGCTCCACTGATTCCTTTCTCTTTGATCCAACACTTTCATATGTTAGTAAGAGATTTAACTGGTGGGTCGCCGGTTTCTTTAGTTCCCAAAGGCAGTGGTCTTCTGTGTTTGACCAGCGTTTCACCGGTTTTCACCTGATTCCCTCTTTTTGCTCCCTTTCTTTCTCTTTTTGACAAATTAGATATCTGCTATAAAAAGGCAAAAAGAGCATAAAATCCATCTAAATGACTTGAAAACTAAGCTAAAGCTCATGCTTAAGACCCTAATTAGTTGGTAAATTACCAACTCATCAAACCCCCAAACTTGAACCATTGCTTGTCCTCAAGTAATGCAGTTATTATCAGATGAAGAGCATGCCACTCCACACAAGTTTATAGATCAATGACCACTTGACTCATGACAACCCAAATATTCTCACCAACTCACCGAAAAAGAGAAGCTAATTTCCCCAAAAACGAGAAAAATGGAAAATTTTCAAGAGGCCACCACCATTCAAAAACATGATTTACAAGAGCTTTAATTTTGCAGAACGAGGGCATAGCTTATCCATGAAGTATACATACCATCTCAATTCATAATCATTCGTTCAAAGCTTGCCTTAGAGCCTGCACTTCTCATGTACTATGCACACATTTTCCCTTAATGCAGTTGTGTCCTCAAAAGGGATGATGCTACTAACAGAAGAGAAAGTGCCTATACTTTATCATGAAATCAATGCATTCACATAAGGGATCGTAAAAAGAGAAGATTGCACTCACTCTCCCAAAATAAATCTACATACACACAACTCGACCAATAGGCTTGTCCTTCATATAATTCGCCACTAATGTAGAGCAACTACCCTTAAAATCACTTACGACTTATGGGTCATAATGTAGGCTAGGGCTAAGGGTAGGATAAATGTTTAGCTTTAGTGACTAATGCCTCCATAATTCCTTTACAAAACTTGCAATATCCCATCATCTTGTTCAGATCACTCCCCTTCATTTTTCCTTGTTCATCATCTTCATCTTTTTGTTGTAACACAAGCCACCCTTATAACTTCTATGAATTTCACACTTAGCCTTCTCTATGCAAGAGATAACACCTATCAACAATTCTTCCTCTTTTGATGATTCAATGTCTCTCAACTCGTTAGTTTACTCATCTCAGCACAATTTTTGGTACTACCTCAATTTTTAGGCTACTCATTTTTCCCCTTACTCTTGCAAACCCCCAAACATAGGCTTTTGCCTCATTTCGCATTTATTTCCTTATGTCTCCCAATTTGCTGGGCTTGAATCCCCCATTTTTTATTGTTTCATTACTAAAAATTAGGGAGGATGGGTTCCAAAGAGAAGGATTAAAAATGGTCATTAGGCTTGTAATGTGGTTTCCAAGAAAGGGTCCAAGACTCAAATATTGGCTATCAAAGATTAATGGTCAAGGAGGTCATTTTGGTTGAAGTAACTTACAAAAGAGAGCCTAAGATCATGTTCTAAGTGCAGCTACATCTAGGATTTCTCCTTGAGTCACACTTGGGGAAATTTCTAGACATGAAGTTGTGCATGAGATTCACAAAAGTACTTATTAAACAAGGAATCACACCTAAAGAGTCAACAAAAGTCAATATCCACACAAGATCTTGATTTAAGACATTAGAACATGAAAATTCATAAGTCAAACAAGGAATCTACAAGGTATGACAAAGAGTGCTATATTCTCATTTCAAATGCCCACTCATCCTTTCTCATTTTCATGCCCCATTTTAAAATTCCATTTCAAAATTTTTTCTGGTGGTACCTCTCAAAAAAATCCACACAAGACTAAAAAATGACATGACATTTTCCCTTAACAAAGTCGCTTCACAATCTATCCTCGGGAAGTGCCAATCCGGTTCGACAATAAAAATAAAGAAAAAAGATAAATGCTCCCCGGGAAAGAACCGTGGTATGAAAAAAAACCCTTGGATTACTATTTTACTATTTACATAGGCAAACAAAAATACTTGGGTCATAATGCAAACTTTACCAATTCAAACCAAGGACCCAATTTTCACCATTAGCACACTAACATTTTAAAACTCTTTTATTTCATTCCTTTGGAGACATTTACACCCCCCCCCCCACTTTAAACCAATCATTTCCCGCAATAGAAGAAAAATAAAAGACAGTAAGTTGAAGGAGGCTTCCTGATTAAATTAGTGATTGAGATGAGGGCCCCAAGAATACATGGCTGCATTGAAGTGCCAAGAAGTTGTTGCCTCAACAGCCGACCTCTATCAGTCAAGAGGGATTTCTAATGGTTTCGCAGGTGCTGGCGCCACCCATTTACCTGGTATGGTGCGAAGCTCATGGTACGAAGTAGTCTCCACCCCGCCAGGTTTCCAAGATAGATCTACGTCATACATAGAGAGAATTGGAGACAGTGGTGGTCAGCTATTATATATCTCCTTATCTAACACTATTTTCGATGCATTGTCATACCCCACCCACCAATCATCAGGTTGACTCTTGGGTACCTCGGGCTGTGAGGGCATCGCCGTAGGCTCAAGAGGGGTTGGGTTGCTAGCAGATGGAGGTCCAATGAGTGTAGCCACCTCTTTCCTCAAAGTAACCACTTCATTTTCTAGGACCTCAACTGTAGTGCAGAGGCCTTTAATCTTCTCTCTAGCAGGTTGCATAGCTTTCTTGATGGCTTGCTGGATCATGGAGGGGATAGATTTAGCTAGCTTCATAAGCTGACTTTCATGCACTTGGAGCATTTGTGCTAGTTAGAGAAAGTCAGGAGGTGTGGTGGTGGGAGCCGTAACTGCTTGGAACTAGCTTGCAGGTGTGTTAGAGGGCATAGAAGGTGGTGGCGGAGTCCTGTTCTCTGTACCTTTTTCTTGATTCATAGTTGGGGCATCTTTGTCAGTTTTGGTAGCTAATGTAATCACACTGTCAGCCCGCACGGTTTTATGCAATGGCCGTAATAAAGAGCATGAAGCCCGCACACACAACATACTCATGAGGCCAGGATATGGCAATGATGTAGTGTACTTCTTGGCCCTTATTTTGAATTGATCTGTTATAATCTCCCCAACATTGATGTGTACATGATCCATGATGTAGGCGATAAGAATGGCAACTTATTGGGACCTCCATTGTGTTTTGAGAAGGGATTAACCAAGCACAAACCAAGTCTAGCAACATGCGGCTTCAAATTTCAGGTCACGTCAATGAATCAGACCCTTAGAAATGGCCCACTATAGTTGACCCATTGCAATTATGTTGGCTACCCATTGGAACTGATTTGATTTATCATCCACCTTACTATGGAATGTTGAATGTGGTTGGATTGGCTCGACCTAATAGAGGGAATTGATTGCCTCTAGAGTTATGGGCACCTCTTGACCACACACCCATACAGACGATAGGAATGGTAATGTATCTATGCGGCCCTTGTGTTTTAGGAGTTGTTTCCATGATTTTTATGACGCATAAAATTCCCATACCAACTTCGTGAAGTAGGGGTAAATAGGTATGGTGAATGGACCCCAATCGCACATTCCAATCTTATAATAAATATCTGGGAAAGAATTTTTGAAAGAGTCTACATCAAACTGAGCTTATTCATGGATTTATCGCTTCTCTGTGAAAGAGACATAATACTCCTCCATTCTGTCCAACCCAAAGCGATGAAATTGTATACACTAGGCCTCCTTAGAGAATTGGTTCTGTGCATTTCTGGTGCTCATTGATGCTTGGCCTAACGTTGATGTATCAGACCCCTGGAGATGGCCCACTATGGTTGACCATTGCAATTATGTTGGATACCCATTGGAACTGATTTTCTTTATCATCCACCTTCCTACGGAATGTTGAATGTGGTTCGATTGGCTCGGCCCAATAGAGGGAATTGATTGCCTCTGGAGTTATGGGCACCTCTTGACCACGCACCCATATAGACGGTAGGCAATGTAATGTATCTATGTGGCCCTTATGTTTTAGGAGTCATTTCCATGCTTTATATGATTCATAAAATTCCCACACCAACTCCGTAAGGTAGGGGTCAACAAGTATGGTAAATGGACCCCAATCGCGCATTCCAATCTTATAGTAAATATCTGGGAAAGCATTTTTGAAAGAGTCTACCTCAAAACTAAGCATGCATGGATGGATCATTTCTCTATTAAAGAGACCTAACACTCTCCATTCTATCCAACCCAAAGAGATTAGATTGTATACACTAGGCCTTCTTAGAAAATTGGTTCTATGCGTTGCTGGTGCTCATTGACGCTTGGCCTTTGTGAGGTCGTCTAGATATGGACATGATGCTGCAGACTAAGGCTAGAATTATGCACATATTTAAAAGAGACGCAGATCAAAGCAAAAGAAAAAATCAAATGAGAAGAAGAAGTGATTTAGGTGACACCGACGAGCTGTTGACGAAAGACGGATGCGGATCCATGAAGCATCAATGAACCACCGACGTAAATTAGTGGTTTGGGGGAACACCATAGCCACCGATACCTCCACCGGCGAAACACCAATTCTGAACCGCGAAACACAGATGAATTGCGGATTCGTAACAGAAGTCAGAATTGTGCAATTGAACCTACAATTTAACCAGTGATTTACTAAGCACAACTAGCGATTCGCCGATGGGCGGCCCCTTTTGCAATTAAATGAACATGTTACCCATACTTTGATACACACAGATTTCTTCCAATACAACAATGATAAGTTGCCCTTAAGAAATGTGTCAGTCGATCTATCATCGGGCAACTTAAGAGGGTGACCCTCTCGGGGTTACTCAGACTTCACCCAATACCTCACCCAAACAACAATTGGCAACAACACATAGAAAAACAAAATAGAGCCAGACATTTTGAAGAAAAACATGAAAGAATCACATAAGAGCAAAATATCTTCAATAGTTCCCCTTACATTAGAGCATGAGTGAAAGAAACCTTACCAAATTGTGGAGTAGAAAAAAATGGTGTGAACTTTCACTTCTTCCCATTAATGGTATTTTAGAAGATGGGTGAGTGACGGTCATGGGGTAATGAAAGTGGCGAGAGGTATTTAGGTGGGAAGAGAGAGGAAGTTGATTGAATAGGAGGGGGTAGTTATTAATGGAGACTAGGTGAGAAAATGGGCTTTTGGGAAGATGATAAATGGTGGGAAAGTTATTGAAGATTAATGAGTTGAAGATCGGTCAAACTTTTGGTAAGAAAAATAATCCATATCAGGGCATACCGGAGATTGCCGATGCGAACTGGCGATTCGCTAATGTGGTCGCTGATGACATTACCTACTCGAGTTTCTAGATTTAGGATTGGCGACTGGTCGGTGCATTGTGGAGTGATATCGACATTTCACCGGGTGAGAAGCCGAAGTGAAGGCTACTCCCAGGTACACTGGTTGAGATTGGCAACTTATTGGTGGTTCGTGCTTTGCAGCGGCGCTTCACCGGATGAGTCGCCGATTGACTTTGAATCCCCAGGTGCACTAGATTGAGTCAAAGACCCATCAGTGGTTTGTGAAGTGACTTCGGCGTTTGCCGGTGATTCGTCGATTGCCTCCCTGTGTATCCTACATTCGGGTATATTGCCAGTGAGAGGAAGGCGTCTAGCGCTTGCACATCGATGTTTCACTGGTTAAGCGCCGACCAATCCTATCTTTGTCCTTTTGGAAGTTCACTACCCTAAAAAAATCAAAAAAAACAATGCATTAAAATGTTCAATAAGAGTAAAAAGATTCTTGGGTTGCCTCCCAAGAAGCGCCTTAGTTAACTTCGTGGCACGACGAAGGTCTCTTATGACTTATGGTTCGTTTAGGTATAAGACCTCTGTTCGATCAACTTCATCCAACACTCCCAGATCTCTTTTAATCATTGAACATTCACCTTGAACTTATTCCCATTTTCTCCTTGGAGATCTATGGCACCGTTTTCATAAATTTGAGATACCTTGAATGGCCCTAACCATTTGGATTTTAGCTTCTCGGGAAATAGTCACAGCCGTGAATTGAACAGCAACACCTAGTTCCCTAGAGCAAAACTGTGTTGCAAAATTGGTGATGATAATGTTTCATTTGGGCTTTGTAAATAGCTGCATTCTCATATGCCCTCATTTTGAATTCATCCAACTCATGCAGATTTTGAACTCTCCCTTAGACAGCTCATCCCCATCCAAGATTCAAGCTTTTCAATGCCCACAAGGCTTTCTATTCTAATTCAATAGGGAGGTGGCGTGATTTTCCAAACATAAGTTGATATGGGGACATCCCTATTGGTGTTTTAAATGCAGTCCAATATGCCTAAAAGGCATCATCTAACTTCAAATCCTGATCTTCTCTATTTACATTGACTGTTTTAGTCAAGATAGACTTTATTTCCCGATTTGAAACTTCTACTTGGTCTTTGGTATGTAGGTGATAAGGCGTGGACACTTTGTGTTTCACACCATATTTGGATAACAAGGTGCTGAATAATTGATTGCAAAAATGTGATCCCTCATCACTAATGATAGCTCTAGGAGTGCCAAATCGGGAGAAAATGTGTTTCTTCTAGAAGGATGTTATGCTCCTCCCTTAATTATTGGGTAATGCTATAGCTTCTACACATTTGGAGACATAATGAACTGCCACCAAGATGTACATGTTTGAATAAGATCTCACAAAAGGGCCCATGAAGTCGATTCACCATACATCAAACAACTCAACCTCCAAGATTGGTGTTAGTGGAAGTTCATGCCTTCTTGAAATACTCCCTGTTCTTTGACACCGATCACATTGGTTCACAAAGTCATGGGCATCTTGATGTAGTGTAGGCTAATAAAAGCCACACTGTAGCACCTTTGTTACTTTCCACACACTCCTTTAATAGTCTCCAACAAGTGAAGAATGACAAGCCTCTAGAGTTGGGACAATCTCCACTTGTGGAATGCACCATCGTATTAAACCATCTGCGCAACTCCAGGAGAGATAAGGTTCATCCCAATAAAATTTCTGCACATCATGTATAAATTTCTTCTTTTGTTGGAAGTTCAAACCTTCAGGTATGATGTTGCTGGCCAAGTAATTAGCAAAATCAGCAAACCACAATGTTAAATCATGGGTTGTGGCTAGAATATGTTCATCCAGGAAGACATCATTTATCTCCTCATGTGCTCCTAGCTGACCAGTTGTTCTAGGCGTGATAGATGGCTGGCCACTTGATTCTCACATCCCTTATGATCCTTTACCTCAAAGTAAAATTCCTGCAACAACATAACCTACCTAATAAGTCTAGGTTTAGCATCTTTCTTGGCTATCAAATATCTAAGCGCCACATGGTCCATGTAAACCACCACTTTCATTCCCAACAAGTATGCCCAAATCTTTTCAAATGCAAACACAACCATGAGTAACTCCTGCTCAGTCACTGTATAGTTCATTTGTGCGTCGTTTAGAGATTTGCTAGCCTTTTAGATGGGATGAAATATCTTATCTTTTCGCTAACCAAGGACTGCTCCTAATGCTGCCCCACTGGCATCGCTCATGAGCTCAAATGGTTTTGACCAATTAGGTGCTATCATGATTGGAGAGGAAATCAATCGTTCTTTCAACTCCACAAAGGCCTTATACACCCCTCATCAAAATTGAACTTTGCTTCTTTCTTCAGCAGCCGAAATAGAGGATGTTCTATTTTTGAGAAGTCTTTAACAAAACAGTGGTAAATTCCCGCATGTCCGAGGAAACTCCTAAACCCTTCACTGTGCATGATGGAGGTAACTGAGAAATAACATTGATTTTGTCTTGGTTCACCTCAATCTCTTTTTCAGAAATATCGTGTCCCAAAAAAATCCCTTCTTTCACCATAAAATGACATTTTTCCCAATTAAAGACCAAATTTGTTTCCTTACATCTTTACTCTTCCAGGTGTGCCAAACAATCTTCAAAAGAGTCCCCCACGACTGAAAAGTCATCCATGAATACTTCCATAGTATCCTCCACCATATATGAAAAGATGGACATCATACATCATTGAAAAGTGGCAGGGGCATTGGAAAGGCCAAAAGGCATCCTCTTGACTTTGAAAGTTCCATAGGGACATGTAAAAGTGGTTTTTTTTCTTGATCCTAGGGTGTGATCAAAATTTGATTGTACCCCAAGTATCCATCCAAGAAAAAATAATATTTTTTTGGCCAACAGATCAAACATTTGGTCAATGAAGGGCACTGGGAAGTGATCTTTCTTTATCCAAGATTTTAACTTACGGTAGTCCATACAAACTCTCCATCCAGTAACTGGGAAAGTGACAATTAATTCATTTTTTTTCATTTGGGACAACTGTAATGCCTCCTTTCTTTGGCACACACTGTACAGGGCTTACCCAACTACTGTCCGCGATAGGATACACCACTCTTACATCTAGCCATTTAATATTCTCCTTTTTGACCAACTCTTGTATAGGTGGGTTCAAATGCCTTTGATACTCGATTGATAGGCTAGAATTTTCTTGAAGATTAATCTTATGAGTGCAAATCCCCGGAGGAATACCGATGATATCAGCTATCAACCACCCTATAGCTCGAATATGCCTTTTCAATACCATGATGAGTTTTTCTACTTGGAGAGAAGTGAGCTTTTCTGAAATAATGACCGGGAGCGTCTCATTTCCCCCAGATATGCATATCACAAATGAGTGGGTAATAGTTTGAGCTCCAACTTTGGGGGTGCAACAATGGATGGCTGTGATGGTGGGTTGTGTGATTCTTTAGGTCGTGGGCGAGCTTCCTCAGTTGGAAGGTATAATTTCTTATCTCTTTGCTCACTTGACAAACCTTTTCTAGTTATTCACCTTTCAGAAAAAAATAAGCAAACATTTCTTCCATGACCTCTTCTTCAATTTCCCATTCAAATATATCATCATCCATGATGGATTGAGGTGGTGAAGCATTTGTTTCTTTTGTTTGAGCTGCCACTTGAGATGCTAACACATTCATCCTATCCTCTAACTGTTTTATTGCTACGTCAAGACTTTTTACGGTTGTAGTAAGGTCCAACAATTCACTCAGCAATTCCTGAACTCCTGAATCAGTTGAAGTGACTTTTTCAAGCAACACTTCAAGAGTGCTTTCCATGCGGGATAAGAGTGACTCATCGCTCCCTTGGATACTCATCTCAGCTAAACAAACATCATCCCGACCTTGATTTCCATGATAAGCATACTCATAGCCTAGGTTGGCTTGATTGTACCTTATATGAAAACCCTTCATATAGTTCCTCAATAACTCTATCTGTTTCATCATGACCAGCAACATTATATCTTTCCTCCCTTCTCTATGCCACATCTTATCTACTAGTTTGAGAGTTTCCACATAAGGTGCCCTCTTGGGGTCTCGCAACAACCTTTCAAAGAGGCTCATGAGCAAATCAGTAATTACTTAGTAGCAACCAAATGAAATGCCCACTCTTGCATTAAAAACCAACCAACAATGGTGTAAAACCAATTCAATTTGACAATCAACACAAGAATATCAAGCGCTAGTCCCCAGCAACGTTGCTATTTTTTATAACGTCCAAAATACACTCTTCGTTACTGATGTGTTGTGAGTTTACAACACTTTCGATGCTAAAAACTAAGAAAATAGCATAGACTTAGGTATATTTATATAGATATAAGACACTTTTTCTTTGGTTATAGGAAAAATAGGTATTGGATCAAGAATGTGCAAAAGTTAGCCTGAAAGTGTAGAAAATAGGCTTAAGTCATAAGTCTTAGTGCGATTCGCAGGTTGATGCTACGATCCATATTGTAGATTGTGCAATGTTTCAGATGGCTAAGTTTGAAGAGTGCATCCTACAACAAAGCCTTGATCTTAGGAAAAAAGAATTACAACAAAGCCTTGATCTTGATGATCATTGTATTAACTTGAGCTGTGGTTGCAGTGTAGTTACATTTGGGACATATTGATAATGGTTAGTTTACAATCGATCATGAGACCTGACCCGGTGATTGAGTATAGTCATCTAATAGGGACGAACCAGTCGTTTGGATTACTCTTAGTTATCAGTTCTATAAATAAGCATTGGTGATGATTAGTATGTATATCCGAAGCAGTTATGAACCCATAGGGAACACAAACCCTAGTTATCTTTCATTCTTGATTTCAACCAAAATTTTAACAGTTTTTTTAATTATTTTTTTCTTTAGAACCCCCAATTTGTAGTAACTACCCAACAACTTCACTTATTGGCTTTACTCTAGCTCTTCCATATTCCCTGTGGGTTCGACCCCAACCTCTAGTTGGGTTCTTTATTGGCAACGTCCGCTTCATACTTTTGTAGGAGTTATGCTTTGAGCATTATCAGTTATAAAAGAGTGTAAACGGTCATTGTATCAATAAAAGTATCCCAACGGATGTCGGGGTCAAAGCCCACAGGGACTAACAAATGATATGCACAAGTGTTGTTTGAAAAATTGGAATTAGTTCACACCACTCAAAAATAACAAAGAACTAAACATTTTGGGGAGACTTAATGTTAACAATATGGTATAGATTCTAACTCGGCTAATTAAAATAGACAAATAATCAAAGTTGTCAAAAATAATGAGAAGGACTTAGTTCGCACCACTCAAAAATAATAAAGAAATAAACATTTTGGGGGAGATTTGATGTTAAAAATATGGTATAGATTCTAACTCGGCTAATTAAAGTAGTAAAATAATCAAAGTTGTCGAAAATAATGAGAAGGACTAGAGGAGTGGTGTAGATGATTTGCTAATTAAACAAGGCTATGCTAGATCATCTCATTACTTCAAATTGTGTAAATAACTTTGGGCAGGTGGGCATTCTATATTTTTCAACCTCATAAATTCCTCTTGCTAGAGTTCTTTCGAACTACTAGACACAATTAAATCAACCTAATCAAGTTTACATTAATAGCTTGTAATGCCCCGGAAGCTCAAAATCAATATCCTGGACTTAATTCAGAAAATTTAAAAAATTGTAGAAAAGTTGCAGAACGACCAACTTGACGGGTCGTGAAGGGACCCAATGACTCGTTAGGTCAGCCGTGAGAAGGATGCCAAGAATATATTTCAGTGTTCCTAACGGACGACCCCTCGAGTCGTTGTCAGGCCACACGACTCTTTAAGTTGCCCGTTGCCAAGCCGGAGTTTGAGAATTTGAGAAGTAGATAGTGCACTTGATGGAAGGTCACCATGTGTCGTCATCAGCAGTGAAGACTCATCAGGTCCTTCGTTTCCAGTCCTTCCTTGCCTTATTACCAGTGTACCTCACGGATGACACGACGAGTCGTTCCTAGTCATGACAACTCGTCATGTGCCCATAAGGGATCAGTAGACATTTTCTAGTGTACATGACGAGAGGATACAACGGCTCGTTGGACCTGGTAACGAGTTGTTAGGTCACCCATTAGGGATACCTGACAGTTTTTCCCTGCGAATTTCTAAGGGCTATTTAGTAATTTTCTATTCTCCCAAGCATTAAATCACGTCGTTTAAGCACCAGTTTCATACGTTTTAGCGGGGAAAAGCAGTTCCTCCTATTCAAATGCTAATCCTTAGAAGAACATCGTAGAATTGTCTCTTAGGGTATTTCATAAAAAAGGCTAGGGCTAAACTTTCCTCTTCAATTTTCAAGTAGATTCTCTAGGTTTTTCTCGCCAGGTATATGGGGTTTTATCAAGGTGATTGTTCTTCCCTTGTGCCTCCAAGATCCTCCTCTAATTCCTCTATCAGTTTTAAGCCCTGAGACTTTCGAATAGGAAGAGCATTCATGTTTATTTTCATTGATTTCACTTAGAACGATGTCCATGTATATTGTTGATATGATTCCCATAAATTCGTTATCATATTGTCAGTGTTCATGCGGAAAAAAAGTGAGTTTAAGCCCTAATTTTTTGAGTAATGATTTTACTTGCTAAATATCCTCTAGTGAATGAAGAATGTTTTGGGATGAATTCCTAGAATTTCTTTCTATGCATATATGCTGGGTAAATATCCCATGAATGAGAATGACTTTTGGCTCTATTGAATCCCCAAATTCTTGAAATTTCCTTATGGTAAGAATTTGTCCATGTTGTCGGCATAAATGAGCTCTCTATTAGCTTCTTAGAAATTTAGTAAGTTAGAACACGAAACTCTATCAGTTTAGTCTTAGTCAGAATCATATTAGTCTAGCTTCAGTAGGATTTTAGCAACCTTAGTGTTGTCCAGAAAATGTCAGCTGATCAGTTTGACTCCAGTTTATTTTTTGAGGTGTCAATGGTGCCTCCTGGTTTTCAGACTCAGATTTAGATTTCAGTTATTTGGTCTATTAGGCGATCATGACATTCAGTTATAGCTCTGACCAGCCCCAGGACCCCAGCCCAGTTATTAGTTGTTCTATAGACGGTTACGATGCTTCTGGATAGGAAGCTCTGACTGGTCTAAGAACCCAGTTGCAGATTCTAGTCTGATAAGGCTCTCAGGGTACATGAAGCTATTTGTATCTGACTAGTCTTGGGCCCCAGTTTCGAGCTATCAGCCTAGTAGTTAAGTTTAGGTTTTTTAGTGGGAGTATAACATAGCACCTAGTGGGCTGGGGTTCCAGTGCACCCAGTTTCCCAAAACTACGTTGCCAGCGTAGGTTTCAGTATTACTTGGCCTTATTGTCCCTAGATATATTTTTGTTATCGCTCAGTTCATGCCTTTATACCCTAGCAATGTATATTGGGTCCTACCGGTGGGGTGTATACATCGGACTCCACGTTTAGCTCACGTGGTTAAATGTCGGTTAAAGACTCTCCCACTAGTCAGTCCAGTATCAGATTAAACAGCTTAGTTCAATACAGTATCCCAGAATCAGTATTTCAGACTTTGGGCATGTCCACGACCATCAGACAGGGTCATCTTGACCATTTCAGATTATATCAGTAGTTCAATTCAGTTTACTTGTTGTTCATGATGTGTCATTGCAGTTCAGACTTTATTTTCAGTATGTCTCTCCCACTTACTCAATACACTCAAAGTACTAACGCTTGCTTTTCATATTGTATCATTTCATGATACAACTGCGAGTTCTCAAGTCCAGTATAGATAGTTACTTCAGTTTCAGAGTATTCCCACGTCGACAGATAGTTAGAGGACTTAATTCAGAAAATTTGGAAAACTGCAGAAAAATTGAAGAATAACCAACTTGACGGGTCGTTAAGGGACCGAACGACTCATCAGGTTAGCCGTGAGAAGGATGCGAAGAATATGTTTCAGTGTTCCTAATGGACAATCCCATGAGTCATTTACAGGCCACATGACTCGTTAAGTCGCCCGTTGCCAAGCCGAAGTTTTAGAATTTGAGAAGTAGACAGTGTACTTTACAGAAGGTCACCATGAGTCGTCATCAACAGTAACGACTCATCAGGTCCTTCATTTCTAGTCCTTCCTTACCTTCTTACCAGTGTACCTGACGGATGACACGATGAGTTGTTCCCAGTCACGACGACTCGTCATGAGCCTGCCAGGGATCAGTAGAGATTTTCTAGTGCACATGACGAGAGGATACAACGGCTTGTTGGACCTGGCAATGAGTTGTTAGGTCACCCGTTAGGGATACCTGACAATTTTTCCCTGCGAATTTCTAAGGGCTATTTAGTAATTTTCTATTCTCCCAAGTATTAAACCACGTCGTTTAAGCACCAGATTCATACGTTTTAGTGGGGAAAAGCAATTCCTCCCCTCATTCTGATGTTAATCCTCAAAAGAACATCGTAGAATTCTCTCTCAGGGTATTTCAGAGCAAAGTCTAGGGCTAAACTTTCCTCTTTGATTTTCAGGAAGATTCTCCAGGTTTTTTTCACCAGGTATGTGGGGTTTTAGCAAGGGGATTGTTCTTCCCTTGTGCCCCCAAGATCCTCCTGTAATTCCTCTATCAGTTTTAAGCCCCGAGTCTTTCGAATAGGAAGAGTATTCATGTTTATTTTCGTTGATTTCACTTAGAACGATGTCCATGTGTATTGTTGATATGATTCTCATAAATTCCTTATCATATTGTCAGTGTTCAAGTGAAAAAAAAAGGTGAATTTAAGCCCTAATTTTTTGAGTAATGATTTTACTTGCTAAATTCCCTCTAGTGAATGAAGAATGCTTTGGGCTGAATTCCTAAAATTTCTTGCTATGCATATATGTTGGGTAAATATCCCAAGAATGAGAATGAATTTTGTCTTTGTTGAATGAAATTCCCAAATTCTTGAAATTTCCTTATGTTATGAATTTGTCCGTGTTGTCAGCATAAAGGAGCTCTCTATTAGCTGCTTAGAAATTTAGTTAGTTAGAACATAGAACTCTATCAGTTTAGTCTCAGTCATAATCATATCAATCTAGCTTCAGTCGGATTTTAGCAACCTTAGTGTTGTCCAGAAAATGTCAGCTTATCAGTTAGACTCCAGCTTATTTTTGAGGTGTGAGTGGTGCCTCCTAGTTTTCAGTCTCAGATTCAAATTTTAGTTATTTGGTCCATTAGGCGGTCATGATATTTAGTTATAGCTCTAACTAGCCCCAGGACCCCAGTTTAGTTATTAGTTGTTCTATAGACGGTTATGACGCATCTAGATAGGCAGCTCTGACCGGTCTTAGAACCCAGTTCCAGATTCTGGTCTAATAAGGCTCTTAGGATACATGTAGCTATTCGTCCCTGACTAGTCTTGGGCCACAGTTTCGAGCTATCAACATAGTAGTTCAGTTTATGTTTTCCAGTGGGAGTAGAACTTAGCATCGAGCGGGCTGGGGTTCCAACACACCAAGGTTCCCAGAACTACGTTGCCAGCGTAGGTTTCAATATTACTTGGCTTGATTGGCCCCAGATATTTTTTGTGATCTCTCAGTTCATGCCTTTATACCCTGGCAAGGTATATTGGGTCCCATCGGTGGGGTGTATACATCGGACTCCACGTCTAGCTCACATGGTTAAATGTCGGTTAAAGACTCTCCCACTAGTCAGTCGAGTATCAGATTAAGTAGCTCAGTTCAGTACAGTATCCCAGAATTAGTATTTCAGACTTAGGGCATGTCCATGACCATTAGATAGGGTTGGCTTGACCATTTCAGAATATATCAGTAGTTCAATTCAGTTTACTTGTTGGTCATGATGTGTCATTGCAGTTCAGACTTTATTTTCAGTATATCTCTCCCACTTACTCAGTACACTCAAAGTATTGATGCATGCTTTTCATGCCGTATCGTTTCATGATACAGCTGCGGGTTCTCAAGTCTAGTACAGTTAGTTACTTCAGTTTCAGAGCATTCCATGTTAGCAGATCAGAGTGTGAGTCCTCATCGTTCGAGGGCCTTGTTTATTTATTTCATTTAGTTATGGTTTTGTTTAGACTTAAAGTTAGTTGGGGACCAGTCCTAGAAACTCCTTAGTAGTTGGCTTTTAGACCAGACTCGTCTCTCAGAATTGTATTGCAGATTTAGTATTTCTTTCTCTACTTTCAGTCTTTTATATTTTCTCAATATTTAAAAACTTTCGTTGTGCATGTTTACTCAGAATGTTATTGTATGATAGACCAGGGGTTGACTTGGGGTCACTCGTGGCTCCAAGTACCATATTACATCTAGGGTGTAGGCTCGGGGCATGACAAACTTGGTATCAGAGCACTAGATTTAGAGTATCCTCGGTAAGTCTGAAAGCCGTATCGAGTAGAGTCCTTTTCATGGGTGTAAAACGCGCCACACTTATGACGAGGAGGATATAAGATGTTATTAGGAAAACCCCTTTTGTTCATGTTATTTATCCTGCGTTAAAGTCCAATTCCAGAGGCGTATTTCTAAATCGTGTCCTTTTCCTTTCAGTGAATAATGCCTCCTCAACGTGGATATGGACGAAGAGTCGGAAACGCCAACAGACCTGCTCCACCAGCTTCGGTAGTTCCTCAGATGAATCCTTATCCACCGCTGAATTCAGGGCGGCCATTCAGTTGCTAGCTCAAACATTCACAATCAAGTGAACCAGCAGGTGGTTCCAGTAGCCACAAGTAGGTCTGCAGCTGCTGCTTGGGTGCGGGATTTCACCTGGATGAACCCTCTAGACTTTCACGGAACAAAGGTGGGAGAGGACCCACAAGGATTTGTAGATGAGGTCAGGAAGATTACCAAGATCATGGGTGTCAGCTCATCCGAGAGTGTTGACCTGGATGCCTACCAGCTAAAAGGGGTAGCCCAGGTTTGGTACGAGCAGTGGAAGGAGGGGCGGTCAGTAGAAGAAGGACCGGTTGTGTGGGAGGAGTTTCATACAACTTTTATGGATAGGTTCTTTCCCCGGGAATTGAGGGAGGCTAAGATGGCTGAGTTTATGAACCTACGGCAGGGAAACTGGACAGTGGAGAAGTATGCTCTGGAGTTTACAAGACTATCAAAGTATGATCTAGAGATGGTGGCAGAGTCGAGGGTTCACATGTTGAAGTTCATAAATGGAGTGTCTAACCTATTCCTCAAAGAGTGTAGGACAACAATACAAATCAAGGACATGGATCTTTCTAGCTTAATTGTGTATGCCCGGCAGATTAAGGCAGAGAAGCTAAAAGATATGGAACGTAAGAACAAGAGGGCAAGAAAAGGCCAGTCAGATTTCAGCCACCAGAGATCTGGTGGTAGTAGCCGCCCATAGTAGATGCAGCAACAGCAGAGGGCCCTAACAGCTAGTTCAGCCAGCGCACCAACCTTTCGGTCCCGCCAAGATCGGCGGGGTGGGTCTTCTGGCTCTCAGTCTCAGGCCTCCAGTACAGGAAACAAGTATCCAGCTTAGGGAGTGCCCATCAGCAGGGTAAAGAAGATCACAATCCACTAAATCATCAGCTCCAACAGGCTGACCAGCTTAGCAGGCCAACCCATCAGGTACAGATGGTGGTCAATGCTAGAATCATTTTTATGCTCTCTCTTCTTGTCAGGATCAGGAAAGTTCACCTGACATAGTTACTGGTATGTTGCGTCTCTTTCATCTAGACGTGTATTCCCTCCTAGATCCAGGACCTACTCTTTCGTTTGTAACTCTTTAGGTAGCAGTTCAGTTTGACATCAGTCCAGAGGTCCTATCAGAACCCTTCTCAGTTTCCACCCCAGTTTGCGAGTCAGTTAGAGCCAGTCGGATGTATAGAAACTGCCCAGTCTCAGTCTTGAATAAAATCATTCCAGCTGATCTTGTAGATCTGGACATGGTCAACTTCGACCTTATTCTAGGCATGGATTGGTTACACTCCTGCTATGCCTCAGTTGACTGCAGGACTGGAGTTTTCAAGTTTCAGTTTCCAGATGATCCTGTGTTAGAATGGTCGGGCAGCAGTTTAGCACCTAAGGGTAGGTTTATTTCCTATCTGAAGGCCCGGAAACTCATTTCCAAAGGGTGTCTATATCTTCTGGTTCGGGTCAAGGATTCCAAATCTGAGACCTCAACCACTCAGTCAGTTCAAGTTGTCAGCAAATTCCCAGATGTATTTCTTGAAGATCTTCCTATAGTTCCCCCTGAATGAGAAATAGACTTCGGGATAGATCTTCTTCCAGATACTCAGCCCATCTCCATCCCTCCTTATAGAATGGCTCTAGTTGAGCTTAAGAAGTTGAAAGAGCAGCTAAAAGATCTTCTTGATAAAGGTTTCTGACACGCCCCGCCTTGGGAGGCATGGCTGGCACCTGGTGCCTTACTAGGATCTGGACTTCTGGACTACTAAGCCTAAGTACTTCTGGTGCCAGGCTGGCTCTAATTATGGATTTATGAAAACAACGGGCTATATAACGGTTGTAAATACAATCTCCAACCGACAAGGCCTATGGCCACCTGTAGGAATATAACAGCTACCTAGAACAACTGAACATAAGGGAACCTATGCGGGCCGACTGGGCCACTGTTGCGCGCGTATCGCTGCTCGGTATATATTAAAAACCGACACGCAAGTGTACGTGGTCAAACAAGTAATAAAGTGGCTAAGTAGCCAAGTATCGATCCAAGGAGGCTGCTCTAGATATGCAAAACTGCCTAGTTTACTATATCTCTATTCTATTTCTAACTATGTTAACAACAATCCAACCAAGATTTGAGTGAGTTTTTTTTCTAACTAATTATATACTGAAAATTAATAACTACTATTTACGTTGAATTTAGACAATGGATATGCACATGCCAAGGTTAAGAACGAGTAATGAACTTGATAATCATGATAATTTGGTCATCCTCTTCTTCATATTGCTAGCCAAGAACGTTTGCCTAGAAATTAAAACTTCCGTATTTAATTTCACTTTAGAATCATAAACCATCCGTCTACATTTCTGTGATCAAATGCAATTTATGACCTAACACTCCAATTCCGGTTCCTAAATTGACTAATACGGCTTTTTAGTATATTTCTATCAAGAAAGCACATCTAAACCCAATTTTCCCAAATCAAGTTAAGAACAATACCCTATTAATTCACAACTTTCCAATTTCATGCTCTCTCGAGTGAAATTGGACTTTTTAGATATACATTAATGGTGGCCAATCAATAATGTAATAAACACAAGAATTAATAGAACAACATGCAAGAAGAAGAAGAAACCATATCAATTATTACCAACATTCATTACACAAGTTCAAAACCTCAGCAAGAAAGGAATTAGCCACTCATTCTTGGATTAATCATCCTAGAATGAGTGTTAATCATGCATACAATTGAAGGAATGAAGAAGGGAAGAGAAGAAAACTCTTATCTTTTCTATTCTTCAACTGCCACAAAACCACGTTCCTGCTCTCCACTTCTGAACTCAGGCTAAAAAAACTAAAACTAAAAAAACTCCTCTTTAAAAATAACCTAAGTGTGCTATTTATACTAGTGGGAAATTTTTCCCGAAATAACAAGCAACGTGTCACGGAGGCCAACGCGGAGCACTGCCTCCGTGACACGGCGTGGACGCGGACCCTCTCTGGAAATTGCAGGGTCCGGATAATTGGCCTCAACATGGCACGGAGGCCATCGCGGAGGCCTATCTCCGTGCCACGGAGCTGACGCGCAGGCACACTGGAAATTGCCAATTTTATTTCTGCCCAGGCAGTGTGCTACCGCGATGGCAGCGTGGCACGGCTCCATCGCGGAGCCACTGTAAAATGTGCTATCCAAGGCCTTTTCCACGCTCGCATCCCAGTCCAACTCCGACATAGTTCCAGCACGCATTTTAGCTCCTAAAAATCACATTAACCTGCAAAACAAATTCTAATCATGTTGGTTAGTATAAATTCGCATTTTATTACCAAATACATGATATTATATACACATTGCACAACAAACACGGTAAAAATGATACATTTGAGTATCACTTGGGCATATAAATCTGCCCAAGATTAGCCACCATGTTTACTAGTTCATTTGAGAAATGAAAACAAGTACCAAGCTACTATGTGACCGACAAGGTCACCACTACCAACTGAATAAGGCCCCACACGGCCACTGCATATAACTAAAACACACAAATGGCCCCATACGGCCTACACAGCTAACCACAGGGTATATATACAATCTGCAAGCCTCTAAGAATAGCAAGATGGTCGGGACAGGGCCCCTGCCTACCCATACTGTACAAATAAAAGGGAAGTCAACCTTTGTCTTTCGAGCTCCGGATGAAAGGAGCTGAAGGCGCTGTATGCTGGCTAGAACTACGAGGGATCTGCTCCTCATCTATGAGTACCTACAGGCAAGTAATGCAGCACCCCAAACGGGCGTCAGTACCACTGGTACTGAGTATGCAAAGCAACAAATGAAAGTACTAAATGTAAACAATAAAACTGATAGAACTGAAGTAATAAGGAAATAGACTGTAACTGACTGGATATGTGAATTCAAGACTGTCCTTAACTACACTGAAAGGAGTAGGAGTCGTACCTTCTAACGTGACATTCTACTATCTATCCATCTATGTCTAGCATAACATAGCATAACATAGCACACATGAACCTTACCTAGCCCCCATAAATCAGAAGGTACAATCATCACACAATCTGTACCCCTACCCTGGTCATCCCATCTACCCTAGTAACTATAAGCATCCTACCGGTTCCTTGGGTATGCACTTGGGCCCGCTAAGCCCCTGACTATAACTGTACGTGATTCTGGAGGACTCCTGAAATCATCACCCCGGGCGCAAGCACTCGACGGGGGCGTATAAAAGCCGACCAAGGCATAATATGGGGAAACAGGCATCCCATCTTTGTCCCTAGCGGACGGCATGCCACTCCGTAGAGCGACGTATCCTCGGGCTCTTGCGGACGAGTCGATATAGCTATCAACCCTGGTGCGGTCATGGATGCTAGGTAATCCAGCCCAAAACAATGCAAGCAAGTCTCAATTGATAATAATATTACATACAATACATGCTGAAACTGATAATAATACTATATCTATATATATATATATATATATATATATATATATATATTCTCTAACATGCTGTACTGAATCTGGTACTGAAATAAGATATAATATTGCTGGAATATTCTGTTGAGAATCATGTTATTCAACTAAGTTCCATGCTAAATACGAGTTAATATTTCTAACGGGTGTAACTAAATTCATAATGAAAATAATATACGGCTTCTAAAACATTCTACTAGAATTTCTACCATTTTACTATACTGGAACTACTAGCTTGCCGAAAGAAACTGGCTTTAAATACCTTAACTGCCGGCTTCCTGATTAACTGGTGTAGCTCGGCTAATATTCAGCTATTTCCCCAACTATATTCATATTCACGAAGGAATATAATTAATTCAACTATTATTTTGGAGAGAAACCATACTTACAAATATATTTACTACCTATTCTTCGACTTATCATAGAATGGCCGAAAACTCGCAATTTCTCGAGAGTCTAGAAGGGAGAAATACTTACTTTAATGTCGGGAGTGTATTAACACTAGTTTGGAGAAATTCCAATCACTTTGACTCAGCGTATCGCCGCTTCGCCGAGCGATTCTCGCGAAACTAACTCCATAGGAATGCTCCCTACAGCTTTATACTTCGATACCCGAAGTTAATTTGAGTTTGGACTGCGTTTGATGGCGTAATCAGATGGAAATCTACATTAACCCTTCGTCCTCTCTATTTTCTTGTCATTTTCACTGAAAATAATATAAGAAATAACTTGAAAACGAAGTGGGAGGCCTTATATACTTGGGGCCTTTAAGTCGCATTTGTCGAATGCGACGCTCCGACTTGACGCTTGTCCGGTCTCTCCCCAGGCCCTTTTCTCGCTCATATGACATTTTAAAACTCTTAACCAATATGCGAATAGGCCAACTAAGTGTTAAGAACTTATGGGGTGTAACATCCTTCCCCCTTAAGAACATTCGTCCTCGAATGTTAACTTCCATTTACAGAAATTTTAACTTGCTCTACCTTTTCTGGAAAAATTTTGCAGAGTTTCCCCTGTAATATGGACTATCTCAAAAATCCTGAAACGCATAAAAGTCCAATACAAGTACTCCATATAATACTATAGCATCCATTACATAATAAACTGAAGTCAACATCTCAATCATACACATGAATATAAAGCAACTCATAAAACAGCAATATCAACATACCTCTGACTAACTAAGTCTGAAATAACTGAGAGTATCTGGCTTTCATATCTTTTTCTGCTTCCCAAGACATTTCCTCTGGGTTCCTGTTATGCCATAATACTTTGACAGAAGCAACATCTTTAGTTCTTAATCTGCGGATCTGCCGGTCTAGTATGGCTACTGGAATTTCTTCATAGGCCAACTCCTATGTAACCTGAACATCTTGGACTGGGACAATTTTGGAGGGATCTCCGATGCAGTTTCTTAGCATTGATACATGGACAACTCGGTGGACAGATTCTAACTCAGGAGGTAAGTCTAACTCATATGCCACTTGGCCTATTCTTCGGCGAATCCGATAAGGCCTAACAAACCTCGAGCTGAGCTTGCCTTTCTTTCAAAATCTCATTAAACCCTTTATCGGCGAAACTTTTAGAAACACCCAATCACCCACATTAAATTCCAAGTTTCTGCGCCGCACGTCAGGACAAGATTTCTGGAGGCTCTGAGTAGTCAGTACACGTTCTTTGATAAGCTTTACTTTTTTCTCTAACTGATGAATGATATCTGGCCCAATCAATGCTGATTCTCCTGCCTCAAACCAATCTACTGGAGATATGTACTTTTTCCCATATAATGCCTCATAAGGCGCCATCTGAATGGTTGAATGGTAACTGTTATTATAGGCGAACTCAATGAGTGGTAAATGTTCATCCCAGCTACCTCTGAAATCCAACACACATGCTCGCAACATATCCTCGAGCGTTTGAATGGTGTGTTCTTCTTGACCATCTATTTGAGGATGGAAAGTTGTGCTCAGGTTAACTTGCATCCCCAAGCCTCTCTGAAATGATTTCCAGAATTTAGCTGTAAACTGCGCCCCTCTGTTGGAGATAATGGAAACTGGAACACCATGCAACCTGACTATTTCTCTGATATACAGCTCAGCGTAATCCTCGGCGGAAAAGGTAGCCCTTACTAGTAGAAAATGAGCTGATTTTGTCAGTCTGTCAACAATCACCCAAATCAAATCATATCTACGCCTGGTGCGGGGTAATCCTACTACAAAATCCATATTTACTACTTCCTATTTCCATAGAGGCACAGCTATATCCTGAGTCAGTCCACCTGGTTTCTGATGTTCAGCTTTTACCCATTGGCAGTTGGGACACTGAGCTACGAGTTCTGCTATCCCCTTCTTCATTCCTAGCCACCAGTAGATTTCTTTTATATCATGGTACATTTTTCATCGAACCTGGGCGGAGAGAATAACGGGAATAATGTACCTCGCCCATAATCTTCTGGGTAAACCCTACAACGTCTGAACACAAAGGCGATCTTTATATTGCAATACCCCATCCTCGGTTATATAAAAATATGTCACCTCTCGTTGATGAACTCTATTTCTAAGATGGACCAGGCTAGGATCTTCACACTGGCGCTCCTTTACTTCCATGACTAAAGCCGACACTGCGGTGTTCTGGATTACCGCTCTGTTGTCCTCTATTTCTGCTACACGAACGGCTAAACTGGCTAGCTGATGTAATTCTCGGGCTAATTCCCGCTGCACAGGCTATAAGTATGCCAAACTTCTCATATATTTATGGCTAAGGGCATCTGCCACCACATTAGCTCTCCTTGGGTGATACAGAATATTCACATCATAGTCTTTCAATAGCTCTAACCAGCCATGCTGCCACAAATTCAACTCTTTTTGGGTGAAGATATATTGTAGGCTATTGAGATCAGTGAAAATATCCACGTGGACGCCATACAAGTAATGTCTCCATATCTCTAAGGCGTGAATCACTGCGACCAATTCCAGGTCATGGGTAGGATAGTTCTTTTCATGTTTCCTCAGCTGTCTGGAAGCATAAGCAATTACTTTACCATGTCTCATCAACACACATCCTAACCCAACAGCCAAAGCGTCACAATAAACTGCATAGCCTTCTGTTCCTTCTGGCAAAGCTTACACTGGAGCTGATGTTAACCTGTCTTTCAATTCCTGGAAGCTCTGCTCACATGCCTCAGTCCAAGGAAATTTTGCTGCCTTCTGCGTCAGTTTAGTCAGAGGTGCTGCTAAGGTGGAAAATCCTTCAACAAACATTCTGTAGTACCCTGCGAACCCCAGGAAACTGCGTACCTCAATCGGAGTGGTAGTTTTTGGCCATGCTTTTACTGCTTCTATCTTCTGGGTATCTACCTGTATACCAGCATCCTACACGATATGACCCAAAAAGGCTACTGAATTCAGCCAAAATTCACATTTGGAGAACTTGGCATACAACTGACGGTCTCTAAGAATCTGGAGCGCTGTCCGCAAATGATCCTGGTGGTCTGCCTCTGAGTGAGAATACACCAAAATATGGTCAATAAACACTATAATGAACAAGTCCAGGTATGGTCTGAAAATACTATCAGGTCCATAAACACGGCTGGAGCATTCGTCAGCCCAAAGGACATGACTAAGAATTCAAAATGGCCGTATATGGTCCTGAAGGCACTCTTTGGAATGTCCCTTTCACGAACCCGAACCTGATGATATCCGAACCTTAAGTCAATTTTGGAGAAATACCTGGCTCCCTGTAACTGATCAAATAAATCATCTATTTTGGGAAGCAGATACTTATTCTTGACTGTGACTTTATTCACTTGTCGATAGTCTATACACATGCGGAGGGAACCATCCTTCTTTCTCACAAACAAAACTAGCGCACCCCAAGGTGAAGTACTCGGCCTGATAAAGCCCTTATCTAATAAATCTTTCAACTGCTCCTTTAGTTCTCTGAGTTTAGCAGGAGCCATGCGATAAGGGGGAATTGATATGGGCTGGGTGCCTGGTAATAAATCAATTGCAAAGTCTATTTCCCTTTCTGGGTGAATACCAGGTAACTTATCTGGAAATACATCGGGGAATTCATTCACCACTGGAACAGATTGGAGAGTCAGAGGCTCTACCCGAACATCCTGAACTCTGAAAATGTGGTAAATGCACCCCTTGGCTATCAACTTTCTCGCCTGAAGATAGGAAATAAACCTACCTTTTGGCATAGCTGTACTACCCATCCACTCTCGTACTGCCTCCCCTGGAAAGTGGAATCGGACCGTCTTGGTCCAGCATTCTACATTGGCATAGAATGGAGCTAATAATTCCATACCCATAATGGCATCAAAATCAACCATTTCTAACTCTACCAAATCTGCTGTGGTCTGACGGTTAGCAACCTCTACTGTACACCCTCGATAAACCGTTCTGGCTATAATAGAGTCACTGAAGGGTGTAGATACTGAAAAGGGTTGCTGAAGAAATTCTGGTACAATACTAAACTTTCGAGCCACTAATGGGGTAACATAGGACAAGGTAGATCACGGATCGATCAATACATAAGCAGGGTGAGAGCAAATAGTCATCATACCTGTCACAACATCTGGAGACACCTCTGAATCCTATCTCCTTGATAATGCCTAGGTAAGGCTGTATCTCGCACCTAAACTGGAGGCCCCTGATCTACCTCGGCCTCTACCTCCTGGAACTGAGGGCCTACGCTGCTGGGGATGGTAGAGCTCGTGACCTTGCTGATAACCTGTCCTGTCGATCCCGGTCACCCTTACCTCTGGCTGGGCAATCTCTCATCAAGTGACCCTCTTGTCCACAAATATAACACCTGGTGGAGCCATATCTTCATGCTCTAGAGTGGCGTCGGCTGCAAATAGGGCAAAGTGGTAGTGTATACCTACTCTGCTATGCCCTCCTCTGTTGCGGTGAATTTGCTGTCTGCGGACCTCCGCCGGACTCTGACTGCCCCCGGCGACTAAACCTGCCCCTCTACTGTTGTGATGGAGGCGAGGGTCTGGGCGTCCTATCTGAAAATCATGGCCTGGGTCCTCCCCGGACCTCCCCCTGTAACTCAACTGGCTTATCCCTGCGGCGCTGTTCCTGACTAGTTCTCCTAATCTCCCGTTGCCCCTGTTTGATGCCCTCAATATTCTGAGCGAATGCCTAAACTCGAGCAATATCCATGTCCTCTCGTAGAGTAGCCGTAATACAAGTGTCAAAATACTCTGGGTTCAATCGCATGATGAAATGATGTACTCTGGATGGCATGGTATCAACAAAGGCTAGCGCATACCGGGCCAAAGAATCAAACCGCAGGGCGTATTCTCAAACACTTATTGCCCCTTGCTCCAGGTATAAAATCTGATCAACCCGGGCCTGTCAAATCTCCCGTGGTAGATAATGTTCTAGAAAAGCCTCTAAGAAGCCGAACCGGGTCGGAGGGGAAACATCTCTCCCTCGGGACCTTTCCCAACTCTTATACCACAACACGGCGATGTCCCATAACCAGAATACCGCCAATTCGACCGACTCTATGGGTGTGGCATGCATTACCCTGAAGATTCTCTGCATCTGGTGTAGAAAATCATGGGGGTCCTCTGTCCTATCCGTACCTGTAAACTGTGGGGGACTCAGTGCCAGAAATTCTCAAACCCTCAAACTCCCGGGCCCTCCTGACGACTTTGTAGCTGTAGATGGCATTGGCTGACACTGAGCGACCATCATTTGTGCTAACATGACTACTGCACTCCTGACCTCCTGGTCAGACAGTATAGGTATGCGGACTGCTGGAGGTGGTGTCGCCCCAAGTGGCTCCTGATGTGGTGGAGACTGTTGAGAAGGTCGGGACGATGCCTCTGTATCGCCCTCAGATCGGGCTGATTCTAAACGAGGCTGAGGCATCCTGCTGGTTCCCTCTCCTACTGTTGTATCCAATCTTCGGCCTGTGATAGGATGTCGTTGGTTTGACATTTTATCTGTAACCAAAGAGTATAGTAAGCTCTAGAGACTCAACCCTATATTATACCGCTCTATAGCACGAATGAGTGAGAAGAAAGAGTAACCATCCTATCATACCTTGCAGACTGCTGTCTATAGTATGTGGTGCACAACACATCCATAGAAGAGACTCTACTTAGCACGGCTTGCAGACTCCCTAGGATACGACTTGCTCTGATTCCAAGTTTGTCGCGCCCCGCCTTGGGAGGCATGACTGACACCTAGTGCCCTACTAGGATCTGGACTGCTGGACTACTAAGCCTAAGCACTTTTGGTGCCAGGTTGGCTCTAATTATGGATTTATGAAAACAACGGGCTATATAACGGTTGTAAATATAGCCTCCGACTGACAAGGCCTATAGCCACCTGTAGGAATATAACAGCTACCCAGAACAACTGAACATAAGGGAACCTATGTGGGCCAACAAGGCCACCATGCTTACTAGTTCATCTAAGAAATGAAAACAAGTACCAAGCTACTATATGACCGACAAGGTCACCACTACCAAATGAATAAGGCCCCACACGGCCGCTGCATACAACTGAAACACACAAATGGCCCCACACGGCCTACAAAGCTAACCATAGGAAATATATACAATCTGCAAGCCTCTAAGAAGCATGATAGTCAGGACAGGGCCCCGACCTACCCATACTATACAAATAAAAGGGAAGTAAACCTTTGTCTTTCGAGCTCCAGATGAAAGGAGCTGAAGGTGCTGTACGCTGGCTAGAACTACGAGGGATCTGCTCCTCGTCTATGAGTACCTACAGGAAATTAATGCAGTGCCCCAAACGGGCATCAGTACGCTGGTACTGAGTATGTAAAGCAAAAATGAAAGTATTTAATGTAAATAATAAAACCGATAGAACTGAAGTAATAAAGAAACAGACTGTAACTGACTGGAAATGTGAATTCGAGACTAACCTTAACTACACTGAAAGGAGTAGGAGTCGTACCTGCTAACGTGGCATTCTACTGTCTATCCATCTATATCTAGCATAACATAGCATAACGTAGCACACATGAACCTTACCTGGCCCCCATAAGCCAGAAGGTACAATAATCACACAATCTATACCCCTACCCCGGTCATCCCATCTCCCTTAGTAACTATAAGCATCCTACCAGTTCCTTGAGTATGAACTTGGGCCCGTTGAGCCCCTGACTATAACTGTAGCTGAGTCTGGAGGACTCCAAAAATCAACACCCCGGGCGCAAGCGCTCGACAGGGGTGTATAAAAGCCGACCAAGGCATAATATGGGGAAATTGACATCCCATCTTCGTCCCTAGCGGACGAAATACCACTCCGTAGAGCGACGTATCCTCTCCCTCTGACGGACGAGATGATACAACTATCAACCCTGGGGCGGTCATGGATGCTAGGTAATCCAAGCCCAAACAACACAAGTAAGTCTCAACTGATAATAATACTGCATACAATACATGCTAAAACTGATAATAATACTATATATATATATATATATATATTCTCTGACATGCTTTACTAAATCTGGTACTGAAACAAGATATAATATTGCTGGAATATTCTACTGAGAATCATGTTATTCAACTAAGTTCCATGCTAAATACGAGTTAATATTTCTAACGGGTGTTACTAAATTCAAAATAAAAATAATATATGGCTTCTAAAACATTCTACTAGAATTTCTACCATTTTAATATACTGGAACTACTAGCTTGCCGAAAGAAACTAGCTTTAAATACCTTAACTGCTGGCTTCCTGATTAACTGGTGTAGCCATGCAAATATTCAGCTATTTCCCCAACTGTATTCATATTCACGAAGGAATAGAATTAATTCTACTATTATTTTGGAGAGAAACCATACTTACAAATATATTTACTGCCTATTCTTCGACTTATCGTAGAACGGTCGAAAATTCACAATTTCTTGAGAGTCTAGAAGGGAGAAATACTTACTTTAATGTCGGGAGTGTATTAACACTAGTTTGGAGCAATTTCAATCACTTTGACTCGGCGGATCGCCGCTTCACCGGGCAATTCTCGCGAAACTAACTTCGTAGGAATGCTCCCTACAGCTTTATACTTCGGTACCCGAAGTTAATTTGAGTTTGGACTATGTTTGACGGCGTAATCGGATGGAAATCTACGTTAACCCTTCGTCCTCTCTGTTTTCTGGTCGTCTTCACTGAAAATAATATAAGAAATGACTTAAAAACAAAGTGGGAGTCCTTATATACTTGGGGCCTTTAAGTCGCATTTGTCGAATGCAACTTATAAGTCACATTTATCGAATGCGATTTATAAGTCGCATTTGCCTTGCGACGCTCTGACTTGGCGCTTGTCTGGTCTCTCCCCGAGCCCTTTTCTCGCACATATGACATTTTAAAACTCTTAACCAACATGCGAATAGGCCAACTAAATTTCAAGAACTTACAGGGTGTAACAGTTTCATCAAACCCAACATCTCTACTTGGGGTGCTACAGTGTTATTCGTGCATAAGAAAGACGGTTCCTTCAGAATGTGCATACATTATCGTCAGCTGAACAAAGTCACAGTCAAGAACAAATATACCTTACCTAGAATTGATGACCTATTCGATCAGTTTCAAGGAGCCAGTTGTTTCTCCAAGATCGATCTCAGGTCAGGATACCATCAGTTAAGGGTTAGAGAAAGTGACATAACGAAAACAGCATTCAGAACTCGGTATGGTCACTATGAGTTTGTGGTGATGCCCTTTGGGTTGACTAACACCCCAACAACCTTTATGGACCTAAAGAATATGGTTTTCAAGCCGTACCTAGATATGTTCATTATCGTATTTATCTATTACATTATAGTGTACTCTAGAAATGAGGAAGAGCATGCCAATCACCTAAAGTTAGCATTACAGACTCTTAGAGATCGCCAGTTATTCGCCAAGTTCAGTAAGTATGAATTCTGGTTGAAGTCTATGACCTTGTTGGGTCATGTGGTCTAAGGTGAAGGAATACAAGTAGATCCTCATAAGATAGCAGCAGTGAAGGATTGGCCCAGACCTACCTCTCCTACTGAAATCAGGAGTTTTCGGGGCTTAGCATTCTATTACTAACAGGTTTTGGAAGGTTTGTCCTCCATAGCATCTCCTCTGACCAAGATAACCCAGAAGAAGGTAAAATTCCAATGGTCGGATGAGTTTGAGAAGAGTTTTCAGGAGTTAAAGACTCGGCTCACTACCACTCCATTTTTGACCTTGCCAGAACAGACAGATGGGTTGGTTGTATATTGTGATGCCTCCAGAGTTGGACTTGGTTGCATTTTGATACAGAGGGGCAAAGTGATAGCCTATGCCTCCAGACAACTCAAAGTTCACAAGAAGAATTATCCAACTCATGAACTGGAGTTGGCAGTGGTGGTATTCACATTAAAAATATGGAGACACTACTTGTATGGAGCTCACGTGGATGTGTTCATAGATCACAAGTGTCTTCAGTACATGTTTAGCCAGAAGGACCTAAATCTCCGATAGAGAAGGTTGTTAGAGCTCCTAAAATATTATGACATGAGTGTGTTGTATCACTCGGGCAAGGCCGATGTGGTGGATAATTCCCTAAGAAGGCCATCTATGGGAAGTCCAGCTCACTTTGAGGGAGGAAAAAGGGAGTTAGCGAAGGGTGTTCACAGACTAGCTCGGTTAAGGGTGCAACTAGTAGACTCAGCCGAAGGTGGAGCAGCAGTACAAAGCGGGTCAGATTCATCTTTGGTAGTTGAAGTTAAGTCTAGATAAGATAAAGATCCAGTTATACTTAAACTCAAGGAGGCGGTTCTCAAAAAAAGAAGTTGAGGCTTTCTCCTAAGGGGGAGATGGAGTGATCCGTTATCAGGGAAGGTTGTGTGTGCCAGATATCAGTGGGTTGAGAAAGCAAATTTTGGCTGAGGCACACAACTCAAGGTATTCTATTCACCCTGGTACCACTAAAATGTACCGCGACCTGAGGGACATTTACTGGTGGAATAGCATGAAAAGAGACATTACCGAATTCGTAACTAAGTGCCCGAATTTCCAGAGGTCAAGGTGGAACATCAAAGGCTAGGAGGCATGACTCAAGATATCAGTATACCCACGTGGAAGTGGGAAGAGGTAAATATGGCCTTTATTACGGGTCTACCTTGGACTCGTCGACAACATGACTCTATCTAGGTGGTAGTAGATCGTATGACTAAGTAAGCACATTTCCTCCCAATGAAAACCATAGATTCAACTGAGGATTATGCTAAACTTTATATTTGAGAGATGGTTAGACTTCATGGGGTGCCATTGGCTATTATTTCAGACAGGGGTACCCAGTTCACCTCCCATTTCTAGATGTCTTTTCAGAAGGGACTTGGCACTTAGGTCAATCTCAGTACAACTTTTCAACCATGGACAGATGGGAAAGCTAAGCAGACTATTCAGAATCTAGAGGATATGCTAAGAGCTTGTGCGATCGATTTTAAGGGTAATTGGGATGACCATCTACCTCTTATCGAATTTCTGTACAACAACAGCTACCATTCCAGCATTCAGATGGCCCCATTTGAGGCATTGTATGGTAGGAGGTGTAGATCTCCTATAGGATGGTTTGAAGTCGGTGAAGCTATTTTGATAGGGCTAGACTCGGTTCATGAGGCAATGCAGAAAGTTCAGCTCATCTGAGAAAGGTTAAAAATAGCTTAGAGCCGCCAGAAATCTTATGCGGATGTGCGAAGAAGAGAGTTGGAGTTTGCAGTTGATGATTGGGTGTACCTGAAAACTTTCACCCATGAAAGGGGTGATGAGGTTTGGAAAGAAGGGGAAGCTCAGTCCAAGGTATGTGGGACCTTATAGAATTTTGAGATGTATCGGCAAGGTAGCCTATGGGCTAGAGTTACCTTCAGGACTAGCAGCTGTACATCCAGTTTTCCATGTATCACTTCTGAAAAAGTGTATTAGAGATCCAACCTCTATGGTGCCATTGGATAATGTGGCAGTCAAGGATAGCCTCACCTATGAGGAGGTACCGGTTCAAATCCTAGACCGATAGGTTCATAGATTGAGGAATAAGGAAATAGATTCAGTCAAGGTTTTATGGAGGAATTAGCAAGTTGAAGAAGCTATGTGGGAGGCCGAAGAAGATATGAGGGACAAATACCCACACTTGTTCTCTACCGACTCTGTTGTAGTTTGATATGTGAATTTTATTTAAAGACCTGAACTAGTTGTTGAATTTAGTTCATGCATCTAAATTTACTTTCTGACTTTGGTTGTGTTTATGAAAAGCAAAATTCAGTTCAGTTATATTCTCCAAATTGGAGGTAGTGACTTCGGTCGTTTTGAAGTTGAATGAGCAGTATTTAAATGTTTTGATTGTTGTTTTTTTGGTTGCTATGAGTTTTATAACATTTGAGGATGAATGTTTCCAAGGGAGAGATATTTTAATGCCCCGAAAGCTCAAAATAAATATCCGGGACTTAATTCAGAAAATCTGGAAAATTGCAGAAAAAGTGAAGAACGACCAGCTTGAAGGGTCATTAAGGGACCGAACGACTCGTCAGGTCAGTCGTGAGAAGGATGCGAAGAATATGTTTCAGTGTTCCTAAAGGACGATCCCATGAGTCATTGTCAGGCCACACGACTCGTTAAGTCTCCCGTTGGCAAGCCGGAGTTTTAGAATTTTAGAAGTAGATAGTGTACTTGACAGAAGGTCACCACGAGTCGTCATCAGTAGTAATGACTCGTCAGGTCCTTCGTTTCTAGTCCCTCCTTGCCTTCTTACCAGTGTACCTGATGGATGACACGACGAGTAGTTCCCAGTCATGACGACTCGTCATGTGCCTGCCAGGGATCAGTAGAGATATTTTAGTGGACTTGACGAGAGGATCCAACGGCTCGTTGGACTTGGTAACAAGTTGTTAGGTCACCCATTAGGTATACCTGACAGTTTTTCCCTGCGAATTTCTAAGGGCTATTTAGTAATTTTCTATTCTCCCAAGCATTAAACCACGTCGTTTAAGCACCAGATTCAGACGTTTTAGTGGGGAAAAGCGGTTCCTCCCCTCATTCTCATGCTAATCCTTAGAAGAACATTGTATAATTCTCTCTCAGGGTATTTCAGAGCAAAGGCTAGGGCTAAACTTTCCTCTTCGATTTTCAGGAAGATTCTCCAGGTTTTTTTCACTAGGTATGTGGGGTTTTAGCAAGGGGATTGTTCTTCCCTTGTGCCCCCCAAGATCCTCCTCTAATTCCTCTATTAGTTTTATGCCCCGAGTCTTTCGAATAGGAAGAGTATTCATGTTTATATTCATTGATTTCACTTAGAACGATGTCCATGTATATTGTTGATATGATTCTCACAATTTCCTTATCATATTGTCAGTGTTCAAGTGAAAAAAAAGGTGAATTTAAGCCCTAATTTTTTGAGTAATGATTTTACTTGCTAAATTCCCTCTAGTGAATGAAGAATGCTTTGGGATGAATTCCTAGAATTTCTTGCTATGCATATATGCTGGGTAAATATCCCATGAATGAGAATGACTTTTGGCTCTGTTGAATAAAATTCCCAAATTCTTGAAAATTTCCTTATGGTATGAATTTGTCCGTGTTGTCAGCCTAAATAAGCTCTCTATTAGCTTCTTAGAAATTCAGTTAGTTAGAACACAGAACTCTATCAGTTTAGTCTCAGCCAGAATCATATCAGTCTAGCTTCAGTCGGATTTTAGAAACCTTAGTGTTGTCCAAAAAATGTCAGCTGATCAGTTAGACCCCAGCTTATTTTCGAGGTGTCAGTGGTGCCTCCTAGTTTTCATACTCAGATTCAGATTTTAGTTATTTGGTCCATTGGGCGGTCATGACATTTAGTTATAGCTCTTACCAGCCCCAAGACCCCAGTTTAGTTATTAGTTGTTCTATAGACGGTTATGACGCTTCTAGATAGGCAACTCTGACCAATCTTAGAACCTAGTTCCAGATTTTGGTCTAATAAGGCTCTCAGGGTACATGCAACTATTCGTCCCTAACTAGTCTTGGGCCTCAGTTTCGAGCTATCAGCCTAGTAGTTCAGTTTAGGTTTCCAGTGGGAGTAGAACTTAGCACCGAGTGGGCCGGGGTTCCAGCCCACTCAGGTTCCAAAACTACGTTGCCAACGTAGGTTTCAATATTACTTGGCCTGATTGGCCCTAGATATTTTTTTGTGGGTACTCAGTTCATGCCTTTATACCCTGGCAAGGTATATTGGGTCCTACCGGTGGGGTGTATACATCGGACTCCATATCTAGCTTATGTGGTTAAATGTCGGTTAAAGACTCTACCACTAGTCAGTCCAGTCCAGTATCAGATTAAGCAACTCAGTTCAGTATAGTATCCCAGAATCAGTGTTTCAGACTTAGGGCATGTCCATGACTATCAGACAGGGTCGTCTTGACCGTTTCAGATTATATTAGTAGTTCAGTTCAGTTTACTTGTTGGTCATGGCATATGTTCAGACTTTATTTTTCAGTATGTCTCTCCCACTTACTCAGTACATTCAAAGTACTGACGCATTCTTTTCATGCTGCATCATTTAATGATACAGCTGCAGGTTCTCAGGTCCAGTACAGATAGTTACTTCAGTTTCAGAGCATTCCACATCAGCAGATCAGAGTGTGAGTCCTCATCATTCGAGGGCCTTGTTTATTTATTTCATTTCGTTATGGTTTTGTTTAGACTTAGAGTAAGTTGTGGACCTGTCATAGGAACTCCTCAGTAGTTGGCTTTCAGACCAGACTCGTCTCTCAGAATTCTATTGCTGATTTAGTATTTCTTTCTCTACTTTCAGTCTTTATATTTTCTTAATATTTAAAAACTTTCTCTGTGCATGTTTACTCAGAATGCTAGTGTATGATAGACTAGGGGTTGACTTGGGGTCACTCGTGGCTCCAAGTACCGTGTTACATCCAGGGTGTAGGCTCGGGACGTGACATAGCTGCACTAATCTCTAGCTATTAGCTATTAATTAGGTATGAGAATATGGGTTTCTCTATGTCTAGCCCAACTCCACAACATCACATCCCTATCCACCATTAAATTCTCTGCCAATACTCAATTCTTCTCTTTCAAGCAAAAATCAAGTAAGAAAAGTAGACCCACATCTGCAACTACGGGTCTTCAATTATAAATTGGTGAGAACTTAACATATTTACACTATTTAAATAATATTAAGATGAATCAAGCAATACCTATTCTAATTAAGTATTCATCACCACATACCTCTAGTTAATGATTTAGCTACTCATGGTTATGAAATTAAAAAGCATATTTAACAATAAACTCATTCATTTCAATAATAAGAGTAGCAAAATCAAATTCAGCAATTAGTCTTCAACAATTGTGGTACCTTGCTATAGAGGAAGAAGAAGAAAAAGAAAAATAATCTTTTACAGTTTCCACCAATAGAATTCTACTTTCTTCTTCTACAAAGAGAATATTCTCAAAAAGCTAAAAGTTAAGATCTCCCTTGGTACAAAGTACTTCTCTCCAAAATATAACCAAAAGTAGGGTACCAAAAACTCTCTTTTTCAGTGTTGGACACATTTTCCCCTACTGAGGCATTCTGGTACTTGTGAGAGTACCGGCGGTTCGCCAGTTACATTTCGCGAACTGCTGGCTTTAATTGAATTCTCGTTCAGTGAATTTCACTGTCTTCGGCGACTCGCAGGCCTCCAACCATGCTCCGCCAATTTCTTTCTCTTTAATCAAGCACTTTCAAGTGTCAGTAGGTGATTAAACCAGCGGGTCACTGGTTGATATCCAAGACTGCCGATGGCTTTAGTTCCCCAAGGTAGTGGTTTTCTCTGTTTGGCCGGTCTTCTCCGGTGAAGCATCGGTTTTCACCTGATTTGCTTATTTTTACTCCATTTCTTTCTCTTTTCTACAAATTAGATATCCACACCCAAAAAGGCAAAAGGGCATAAAATCCATCTACATGACTTGAAAATTAAGATAAAGCTCATGCTTAAGAGCCTAATGAGTTGGTATATTACCAACTTATCAACCGCTGCAGCGATTCTTCTATGGCAGAGAACAGACCGTCGCGACGAACGTACACTTGAGACCACCCAATTAGGGAACTTTAACTTGGATGGAAAAATTTTAAACTTCCTTTAGCTTAAGTTGTCCAGGTGCTGTAACGAGCAGACAGATCGTTACATCAGATACCAATTAAAAATTAGTTTGTCCCTGAATTGTCACGCCCTGCCTTGGGGGGTATGATTGGCACATGGTATTGTACTAGGACCTGAACTGCTAGACTGTTGAGCCTAAGCACTTCTGGTGCCTGGCTGGCTCTAATTTTGGATTCAAGAAAACGACGGGCTATATAACGGCTGTAAATACAGCCTCCGGCCAACTAGGCCTATACCATCCTATAAGCAAACAACGCTAACCAGAACAACAGTAGTATGAAGGAACCTATGCGGGCCGACAAGGCCACCATGCTGTCTAGTTACTTTTGAATCAAGAAAACAGGTGTTAAACAACTACGTGACCAACAAAGTCACCACTACCAACTGAACGAGGCCTCACACGGCCGTCATAAACAACTAAGACATACACACGGCCTCACATGACCGGTACAGCTAACCACAGGGAATATGTAATCTGCAAGCCTCTAAGAATACTGATAATATGATCGGGACAGGGCCTCGACCTACCCATACTGTACAACAAAAGAAAAAGAATAAACCTCTAGCTATGTAGCTCCAGATGACTGGAGCTGATGACTCTATATGCTAGCTGGAATCATGAGGGGTCGGCTCCTCGTCTATGAGTACCTGCAGGCAAGCAATGAAGCGCCCCAAACTGGCGTCAGTACCGCTAGTACTGAGTATGTAAAGAAACAACTAGAAAATAACTGAAGACAGGAAATATAACTAATAGGGCTAAAGTAGAAGGAAATATACTGTAACTGACTGCAAATATGAGTTCAAGACTGTCTGCAACTATATTGAAAGGAGTAAGAGTCATACCTGGAAATGTAGCATTCTACTGTCGATCTATTCATATCTAGCGTAACATGGCATAATATAACATAACATAACATAACATTTGCATACATAAACCTTACCCGGCCCCCATAAGTCGGGATGTACAACCAACACGCAATCTATACCCCTACCCCGGTCATCCCATCTTCCATAGTAACTATAAGCATCCTGCCGGTCCCCTAGGTATGCACTTGGGTTCGTTGAGCCCCTGACTATAACTGTACCTAAGTCTGGAGGACTCCTGAATCAACACCTCAGGCGCACCCGCTCAACGGGGGTGTATAAAAGCCGACCAAGGCAAAATATGGGAAAACCGGCATCCTATCTTCGTCCCCTGGGGGACGGCATGCCACTCCGTAGAGCAACGTATCCTCGCCCTCTAGAGGATGAGTCGATACAGCTATTAACCCTGGGGTGCTTAGGAACGCTAGGTAATCCAACCCCAAAACAATACAGTCAGGTCTCAACTAGTAATACTAACTGCGTATACCACATGCTGAAACTAGTGATAATAATGTGTATGTATATACTACATGCTAAAACTAATGATAGTGATATGTATGTATTTAATACATGCTGAGACTGATAATGGTATATATATAATCTTCTGTCATACTGTGCTGAGTCTAATACTGAACAAGATATAATTCTTTTCTGCTGAGAATCATGCTGTGTAACTAAGGTTCATAGTAAACATGATTTACTACTTCTAGCATGCTTTCTAAACTTCATTATAGGCTACTATTCTATTCCTGAAATACTTTACAGGAACTGATATTGCTTTACTAAGTTTCGAATGAACAAAATAATATCCTAACATACTTTACCAAATCACATACTGGGCATGTTGTACTATTTCTATTACTTTCTACTAGAAATTATATCGTGCTAGTAAGTTTCATGCTATACAGGACATGATGCTTCCAATCATCGTACTAAAATTTATACTAAGCATAATATGCGGCTTCTGAAATGTTCTACTGGCACTTGAGCTATGTTACAATAACGGAACTACTAGCTTGCCGAAGAAACTGGCTTTACATACCTCCATTTGTGATTTCCCGGCTAATTGGCGTAATTCGTTCAATATTTCACTATTTCTCCCAACTACATCCATATATATATATATCAATTAGGACTAAATATATTAATATTCTGAAAAAAATATCACTTTTAAAACATATATATATATATAGCCCAAACTTTGACTTATCAAAAAACGGACGAAAACTCGCTATTTCTCGGAAGTCCAGAAGGGAGAAATACTCACTTTAGGGCTAGTAGTATATTGACACTAATTTGGAGCAATTCCACTTACCTTAGCTCGTTAGCACGACAATTCACCGGCCAAATTTTACGAAACTAAAGTCGTAGGAATGCTCCTTGCTGCTTAATATCTCACTACCCATGTTTATTTTGAGTTTGGACCGCGTATAATGGCGTAATCGGAAGGAAATTTCTACTAAACCTTCGTTCCCTTTGTTTTCTTATGTACTCTCTGCTATTCTATGGAAATATTTATGAATTTTATCACTTAAACCAAAGTTGTGGGGCTTTTATACTGGAGGCTGCACCTCACCTCCGTGGCACGTTGGCCATCGCGGAGGTGAGCCTCCGTGACACGCTGGCCATCACGGAGGTGAGCCTCCGTGACACTCTAGCCATCGCAGAGGAGGTCTTCCTGCCTCCTTTTGTGATGGTTCGATGTATCGCTTATCCGGTCATTCCCTGGGCCTTTTCCTTGCATGTATGGTATTCTAAAACTCTTAACCAACATGCGAATAGGCCATCTACATGTCAAGAATTTACAGGGTGTAACATCCTCCCCCCTTGAGAACATTCGTCCTCGAATGTAAACTTCTACCTGCAAGAAGTTCAACTTACTTGACTTATTCTAGAAAAATTTCGGCAGAGTCTCCTCTATAATATGGACTATCTCAAAAATCCTGAATCTCAGAAAAGTCCAATACAGGTACTCCACACAATACTAATAGTCATCATGGAATAGGCTAAAGCCAATCTGTCTCATTATACACCTAATATAAGGCAATTTATAAAACAACAAAACTAGCGTACCTCTGGCTGATTAAGTCTGGAACAGCTGGGGATACCTCTCGGTTCTTATTACGCCACAGTACCTTGACAGAAGCAACATCTTTAGTTCTCAACATGCGAATATGCCTGTCTAGTATGGCTACTGGAACCTCTTCATAAGCCAGCTCCTCCATAACCTGGACATCCTGAACTGGGACAACTCTGGGGGGGTCCCCTATATACTTCCTCAGCATAGACACGTGGAAAACTGGATGAACAGACTCTAATTCTGGGGGCAAGTTCAACTCGTATGCCACTTGGCCTACTCTCCGCCGAATCTGGTAAGGCCTAACGAATCTCGGACTGAGCTTACCTTTCTTATCGAATCTCATCACCCCTTTCATTGGAGATACTTTTAAAAATACCCAGTCATTCACATTAAATTCCAGGTTTCTGCGCCGCGCATCAGCATACAGTTTCTGGCGGGTCTGAGTAGTCAGTGGGCGTTCTCTGATAAGATTTACCTTCTCCTCTAACTGATGAATAATATCTGGCCCACTCAGTGCTGGCTCTCCTACTTCAAACCAGCCAACTGGCGATCTACATTTCCGTCCATACAATGCCTCAAAGGGTGCCATCTAGATAGCTGAGTGGTAAATATTGTAATAAGAAAACCCAATCAGCGGTAAATGTTCATCCCAACTACCTCCAAGGTCCAACACACACGCCCATAGCATATCCTCGAGCGTCTGAATAGTGCGTTCCGCCTGTCCATCTGTCAGAGGGTGGAATGTTGTGCTCAAATTAATCTGCGTTCCCAGAACTCTCTTAAACGACTGCCAAAATCTAGCTGTAAATTGTGCTCCTCTATCAGAGATAATAGATACTGGAATACCGTGTAATCTAACTATTTCTCTGATATACAAGTCGGCGTAATCTTCGGCAGAGAAGGTAGCTTTTACTTGCAGGAAATGGGCTGATTTCGTCAGTTTGTCAACAATTACCCCAATTGAGTCATGTCGATGCCTGGTATGGGGTAATCCTGCTACAAAGTCCATGTTTACTGCTTCCCACTTCCAAAGAGGCACAACTATGTCATGAGTCAATCCGCCTGGTTTCTGGTGTTCCACTTTTACTTGCTGGCAGTTAGGACACTGGGCTACAAATTCTGCTATTTTCCTCTTCATACCTGGCCACCAGATGATTTCTTTGATATCGTGGTACATTTTCATCATGCCTGGGTGGAGAGAATAGCGGGCGTAATGCGCCTCACTCATAATCTGCTAGCGAAGCCTTGAAATATCTGGAACACAAAGGTGGCCTTTACATCGCAACACTTCATCCTCAGTTACCTGAAAATCCGGCGCTTTTCCTTGTTGCATTCTGTCCTTAAGCTGAACCAGGTAAGAATATTCATACTACCGTTCCTTTACCTCCACAACTAATGACGACACTGCGGTGTTCTGAATTACCGCTTTGTTGTCCTCTGTTTCTGCTACACGAATGACTAAACTAGCTAATTGATGTATTTCTCTGACCAACTCCCGCTGCTCGGGCTGCAAGTATGCCAAACTCCCCATAGATTTGCGGCTAAGGGCGTCTGCCACTACGTTGGCCTTTCCCGGATGATACAGAATATTTACATCATAATCTTTCAATAATTCCAACTAGCGACGCTGCCGTAAGTTCAACTCTCTTTGAGTGAAGATATACTGCAGGCTCTTATGGTCGGTGAAAATATCCACATGAACACCGTACAAGTAATGTCTCCATATCTTTATGGCGTGGATCACTACGGCTAGTTCCAGGTCATAGGTAGGATAATTCTTTTCGTGTTTCCTCAGTTGTCTGGAAGCATAAGCGATCACTTTACCGTGTTGCATCAACACACATCCCAACCCAATACCTGAAGCATCATAATACACTGCATAACCGTCTGTACCTTCTGGTAATGTTAACACTGGGGTGGAGGTTAATCTGTCCTTCAATTCTTAGAAACTCTGCTCACATGCCTCTGTCCACTGAAACTTTACTGCTTTCTGCGTCAGCTTCGTCAGAGGTGCCGTTATGGTGGAGAACCCTTCAAAAAATCTTCTATAGTACCTTGCTAATCCCAGAAAGTTGTGGACTTCGGTCAGAGTGGTAGGTCTAGTCCATGTTTTTACTGCTTCTATTTTCTACGTGTCTATATGTATACCAGCATCCGACACAATATGCCCCAAGAAAGCTACTGAGTTCATCCAAAATACACATTTAGAGAACTTGGCGTACAACTGATGGTCCCTGAGAATCTGGAGCACGGTCCACAAATGATCCTGGTGACTACCTCTGAGCGAGAATATACCAGAATATCATCAATAAATACTATCACGAATAGGTCCAGGTATGGTCTAAAGATACTGTTCATCAGGTCCATAAATACTGTTGGGGTATTCATCAGCCCAAAGGACATGATGAGGAACTCAAAATGGTCATATCTGGTCCTGAAGGCTGTCTTGGGAATGTCTCTTTCACGGACTCGAACCTGATGGTATCCGGACCGTAAGTCAATCTTGGAGAAATATCTGGCCCCCTGTAACTGGTCAAACAAATCATCTATTCTGGGAAGCGGATACTTATTCTTAACTGTAACCTTATTTAGCTGCCGGTAATCTATACACATGCAGAGCGAGCCATCCTTCTTTCTCACAAATAGAACTGGCACACCCCAAGGTGAAGTACTTGGCCTGATAAAGCCCTTATCTAACAGATCTTTCAGCTGCTCTAATTCTCTGAGTTCAGCAGGAGCCATACGATACGGAGGAATTGATATGGGCTGAGTTCCTGGTAATAAATCAATTGCAAAATCTATTTCCCTTTCTGGAGGAATACCAGGTAGCTCATCTGGAAATACGTCAGGGAATTCATTCACCACTGGAACAGACTGGAGAGTCGGAGGCGCTACCCGAACACCCTGAACTCTTACAAGGTGGTAAATGCACCCCTTAGCTATCAACTTCCTCGCCTGAAGATAGGAAATAAACCTACCTTTTGGCATAATTGTACTGCCCTTCCACTCTCGTACTGCCTCCCCTGGAAGTGGAAACGGACTGTCTTGGTCCAGCATTCTACATTTGCATAGCACGGAGCCAACCAATCCATACCCATAATGGCGTCCAAATCGACCATTTCTAATTCTACCAGGACTACTGTGGTTTGACGATCAGCAACATCTACTGTACCCCCGCGATAGACCCTTCTGGTTATAATGGAGTCACCGATGGGGGTAGATACTGAAAAGGGTTGCTGAAGCAACTCTGGTGCAACACTAAACTGTCGAGCCATAAATGGAGTAATGTAGGACAAAGTAGATCCTGGATCAATCAATACATAAGCAGGGTATGAGCAGATAGTCATCATACCTGTCACAACATCAGGTGACGCTTCTGAATCCTGCCTCCTTGGTAAGGCATATATTTGGCTTGGACCCGCACCTACACTGGAGGCCCCTAATCTGCCCCGGCCCCTACCTGCCGAAACTGAGGGCCTGCGCCCTGCCGAGGATGCTGAAGCTTGTGACCCTGCGGATGCTCTGTCCTGTCTATCTCGGTCCTCCTGACCTTTGGCTGGGCAACCTCTCATCAGATGGCCCTCTTGGCCACAAATATAACATCCGGTGGAGCCATACCTGTATGCTCTAGAATGGCGTAGAATGCATATAGGGCAAAGTGGTAGGGTAGATACCTACTCTTCTCCGCCCTCCTTTGTAATGGTGAATCTGCAATCTGCGAGCCTCTGCCAGTCTCTGACTGCCCCCTGCGGCCAAATCTGCCCTCTGCGGCTATGGTGGAGGTGGGGGTTTGGGCGGCCTATCTAGCAATCGTGGCCTAGGTCCTCCCCGAGCCTCCCTCTGTAACTCAACTGGCCTATCCCAGTGGCACTGGTCCTGACTGGTCCTCCTGATCTCCCGCTGCCGCTGCCTGATGCCCTCAATATTCTTGGCAAATGCCTGAACTCGGGCAATATACATGTCCTCTCGCAGTGTAGCCGTAATAAAAGTCTCAAAATATTATGGATTCAACCCCATGATGAAGCGGTGTACTCTGGATGCCATGGTATCAACAAAGGTCGGTGCATACCCGGCCAAAGAATCAAACCACAAGGCGTATTCCTGAACACTCATGGCCCCTTGCTCTAAATGTAAAAACTGGTCCACCTGGGCTTGTCGAATCTCCCGTGGAAAATAGTGATCCAGAAAAGCTCCTGAGAAGCTGGACCAGGTCGGAGGGAAAACATCTCTCCCTCGGGACCTATCCATGCTTTCACACCATAACACAGCAATGTCTCGTAACCGGAATGTTGCCAATTCAACCGGTTCTGTAGGCGTGGCATGCATAACCCTAAAAATTCTCTGCATCTGATCTAGAAAATCCTAAGGGTCCTCTGTCCGGTCCGTACCTGTAAACAGGGGGGGATTTAGAGCCAAAAACTCTCGGACCCTCGAACTACCAGGCCCTCCTGACGACTCTGCAACTGTAGACGGCATCGGCTAACGCTAAGCAGCCATCATTTGTGCCAACATGACTACCGCACTCCTGACCTCCTTATTGGAAGGTATCGGTATAGGGACTGCTGGAGGTGGTGTCACCCCAAGTGGCTCCTGATGTGGTGGAGACTGCTGAGAAGGTTGGGACGATACCTCGGTATTGCCCTCTAATCGGGCTATTTTTAAACGAGGATGAGGCATCCGGTTGGTTCCTTCCCTTGCTGCAATATCGAAGCTCTGGCCTGTGATAGGATGTCGCTGGTCTAACATTATCTGTAACCAAAGAATATAGTAAGCTCTAGGGACTCAACCCTATACTGTACCGCTCTACAACATGACTGAATATGAATAAAAAACAACCATCCTATCATGCCTCCTACCTATAGTATGTGGTGCACACCACATCCATAGGCAAGACTCTAATTAGCACGGCTCGTAGACTCCCTGGGATACGACCTTGCTCTGATACCAAGTTTGTCACGCCCTGCCTTGCGGGTATGACTGGCACCTAGTGCCCTACTGGGACCTGAACTGCTAGACTATTGAGCCTAAGCACTTCTGGTGCCTAGTTGGCTCTAATTCTGGATTCGAGAAAAAACGACGGGCTATATAATGGCTGTAAATACAGCCTCTAGCCGACTAGGCCTATAGCCACCTATAAGCAAACAACAGCTAACCAAAACAACAGTAGTATGAAGGAACCTATTCAGGCCGACAAGACCACCATGCTGTCTAGTTACTTTTGAATCAAGAAAACAGGTGCTAAATAGCTACGTGACCGACAAGGTCACCACTACCAACTGAACGAGGCCTCACACGACCGTCATAAACAACTAAGACATACACACGTCCTCACACCACCAGTACAGCTAACCACAGGGAATATGCAATCTGCAAGCCTCTAAGAATACAGATAATATGGTCGGGACAAGGCCCCGGCCTACCCATACTGTACAACAAAAGAAAAAGGAGAAACCTCTAGCTATCTAGCTACGGATGACTAGAGCTGATGACTTGTATGCTGGCTGAAATCACGAGGGGTCGGCTCCTCGTCTATGAGTACCTGCAGGCAAGCAATGCAGCGCCCCAAACGGGCGTCAGTATCGCTGGTACTGAGTATGTAAAGCAACAAATGGAAAATAACTAAAGACAGGCAATATATCTAATATGTATGAAGTAGAAGGAAATAAACTGTAACTGACTACAAGCATGAGTTCAAGACTGTCTGCAACTATATTGAAAGGAGTAAGAGTCATACCTGGAAATGTAGCATTCTACTGTTGATCTATTCATATCTAGCGTAACATGGCATAATATAACATAACATAACATAGCATTTGCATACATAAACCTTACCCGGCCCCCATAAGTCGGGATGTACAACCAACACGCAATCTATACCCCTACCCCGGTCATCCCATCTTCCATAGTAACTATAAGCATCCTGCCGGTCCCCTAGGTATGCACTTGGGTTCGTTGAGCCCCTGACTATAACTGTACCTAAGTCTGGAGGACTCCTGAATCAACACCTCAGGCGCACCCGCTCAACGGGGGTGTATAAAAGCCGACCAAGGCAAAATATGGGAAAACCGGCATCCTATCTTCGTCCCCTGGGGGACGGCATGCCACTCCGTAGAGCAACGTATCCTCGCCCTCTAGAGGATGAGTCGATACAGCTATTAACCCTGGGGTGCTTAGGAACGCTAGGTAATCCAACCCCAAAACAATACAGTCAGGTCTCAACTAGTAATACTAACTGCGTATACCACATGCTGAAACTAGTGATAATAATGTGTATGTATATACTACATGCTAAAACTAATGATAGTGATATGTATGTATTTAATACATGCTGAGACTGATAATGGTATATATATAATCTTCTGTCATACTGTGCTGAGTCTAATACTGAACAAGATATAATTCTTTTCTGCTGAGAATCATGTTGTGTAACTGAGGTTCATAGTAAACATGATTTACTACTTCTAGCATGCTTTCTAAACTTCATTTTAGGCTACTATTCTATTCCTGAAATACTTTACAGAAACTTATATTGCTTTACAAACTTTTGACTGAACACGATAATATCCTAACATACTTTACCAAATCACATACTGGGCATGTTGTACTGTTTCTGTCACTTTCTACTAGAATTTATATTGTGCTAGTAAGTTTCACGCTATACAGGACATGATGCTTCCAATCATTGTACTAAAATTTATACTAAGCATAATATGCGACTTCTGAAATGTTCTACTGGCACTTGAGCTATGTTACAATAACGGAACTACTAGCTTGCCGAAGAAACTGGCTTTACATACCTCCGTTTCTGATTTCCCGGCTAATTGGTGTAATTCGATCAATATTTCGCTATTTGTCCCAACTACATCCATATATATATCAATTAGGAGTAAATACATTAATATTCTGAAAATATATATATATATATATATATATATATATATATATATATATATATATATATATATATATATATATATATATATATATATATATATATATATATACATACACCCAAAACTTTGACTTATCAAAAAACGGTCGAAAACTCGCTATTTCTCGGAAGTTCAGAAGGGAGAAATACTCACTTTAGGGCTAAGAGTATATTGACACTAATTTGGAGCAATTCCACTTACCTTAGCTCGGTAGCACGATGATTCGCCGGCCGAATTTTACGAAACTAAAGCCGTAGGAATGCTCCTTGTTGCTTAATACCTCACTACCCACGTTTATTTTGAGTTTGGACCGCGTATAATGGCGTAATCGGAAGGAAATTTCTATTAAACCTTCGTGCCCTCTGTTTTCTTATGTACTCTCTGCTATTCTCTGATAATTTTTATGAATTTTATCACTTAAACTGAAGTTTGGGGCTTTTATAGTTGAGGCTGCACCTCACCTCCGTGGCACGTTGGCCGTCGTGGAGGTGAGCCTCCGTGACACGCTGGCCATCACGGAGGTGAGCCTCTGTGACACTCTGGCCATCGCGGAGGAGGTCTGCCAGCCTCCTTTAGCGATGGTTCGACGTGTCGCTTATCCGGTCATTCCCCGGGCCTTTTTCTAGCATGTATGGCATTCTAAAACTCTTAACCAACATGCGAATAGGCCATCTACATGTCGAGAATTTATGGGGTGTAACATGAATGACCCTACTATGCAGACAAGGTTATTCAGTTGCCTCCAGTGGACCCTGAAACCGATAACAGTTTCATTTACTTTTCTATGTCATTGGGGTCTTATGACCTTTGTTTCCCGATTCTCGGACTGACCCTCATAAAACTTATTTATCAGCCATTACCCTTAACTTTATTTAGCACAAACTAACTAACCCTTTAATGAATCAAGGGTCCTTACTTGCTTTGACCGAAGCCTAATATAAAATTACCAATTCATCCTTTCAAACAATCCCATATGATCCACCTCTGTACAAGTAGGTGATCTTCATGAAAATGTGAATCCAATGATACCCATATCATTATATCTATTTTCAGCTCAAAACATCAGGTCGAAATAATTTCCCCCGAGCTTCGGGGCTGAGTTCGACAATCCTCCAGGATTATTCCTGCCCATATTAAAATAACCCAACCACATATCGCACTTCTATAAATCCCACTTCCTTAATATTATTGTCGAGGAAATCTCTTTGCTTCTTCGCCCCTATTTGCTAGCTCACGGGGTCTTGGCCAGACTGACCATGGGTCTTGCTAACTTTTCTCTTAGGTATTACGATGGTTACCAACGGCTCAGGCGCTCCTATTGATCTTGGGCAGATTTATATGCCCAAGTGATACTCAAACGTATCATTTTCGCCTTGTTTATCTAGCAATATGTATACATTTTCATGTAATTGGTAATAAAATGTGAATTTATACTAACCAACATGATTAGCATTGTTTTGTAGGTAAAATGTGATTTTGAAGAGCTAAAATGCATGTTGGAGGATATCGGAGTTGGACTTGGAATCGAGCACGGAAAAAGGCATTGGACTGCACAAATATAAGGGGCTCCGCGATGGAGCCGTGTCACGCCGCCATCGTGGAGGCATTCTGCTTGGAGGGTGAAAAATCTCACAATTTCCAGTGGAGGCTCGCGACAGCTCCGTGGCACGGTGGCCAGCCTCCGCGTTGCACGCCGTGCCACGTTGATGCTTTATTCCCGGACCCCTAATTTCCAGTGAGGGTCCGCGTTCACGGCGTGTCACGGAGGCAGTGCTCCGCGATGCACTCCGTGACACGTTGCTCATTATTCCGGGAAAAATTCCCACTAGTATAAATAGAACACTTAAGTGTATTTTTTCATAATTCAGACTTGGTGGAGCAAGGACGTGGGTTACAGGCAGTTGAGGGACGAAAAGTTCAGGGTTTTTTCTCTCCTTCTTTCTTCTCTAATTCAATTGTTTGTATGATTAACACTTGTTTTAGGATGATTAATCCACAAATGAGTGGCTAATTCCCTTCCTTGCTGAGGTTATGAACACTTGTGATGAATTTTGATTATTGCATTATATGGTTTTTCATCTTTTTCTTCCATGTTGTTCTATTAATTCTTGTTTCTACTGCATTGGTGTGTGGCCGACATTAATGTATATCTAAAAAGTCCGATTTCACTCGAGAGAGCACGAAATTGGAAAGTTGTGAATTAATAGGATATTGTTCTTTACTTGATTTGGAAAAATTGAGTTTTGATGTGCTTTCCTGATAGAAATATACTTGAAAGCCGTATTAGTCAATTTAGGAACCGGAATTGTATTGCTAGGTCATGAATTGCATTTGATCACAGAAATGTAGACGGATGGTTTATGATTCTTAAGTGAGATTAAATACGAGAGTTTTAATCTCTTGGCTAATGTTCTTGGCTAGCAACTGGAAGAAAAGATTAACCAATTTATGATTATAATCAGTTTCATTACATGTTCTTAACCTCGGCATGCTCATATCAATAGTTTAAATTCAAAGTAGATAATTGTTAGTAGTTTTAGTATAGGATTTATAAAACAAGTTATTCAATTTTTGGTTACGTTGTTGTCAGCATATTTAGAAGTGAGATATAGTATAGTATACTTAAGCAATTTTCACTTATCCAGAGTCTCCGTGGATCGATACTTGGCTTACTAAAGCCACTTACTACTTGTTTGACCACGTGCACTTGCGTGTCGGTTTTTAACCCCAACAAACGCACCGAACAAGTTTTTGGCGCCGTTGCCGGGGAGACTAGGCAATTGGTGAAATTGTATTAAGTGTAACTTTACTGTATTTTTATTTTATTTTCTTAAGTGTTGACAACTTGGTCTTAGCCTGTATTTTGTAGACTTAATTGCTGTGAACACTGGCAAGAGACAACGAGCTGGTGGAATCTTATATAGAGCCTGAACGTATATTTCATAGTAAACGGAGAGAAGCTCTACAAAGGAAGCTGCAGTTTCTCAGACAGACTATTATGGAGCAACAAAATCCACTGGTTGTGAGGGCAGTGTTAGTGCCCGAAGAAGCAGCAGCAAGGCCGGTTCGCGAGGTGGCAATCCCACATGCCAACAATGTTACATCCAGTATCCGTAAACCAGAGCCTGGTGGGAGATTTGAACTAAAGCAAAATATGGTGCAATTGTTGCACACAAGCGGGCAATTTACCGGTCTCCCTCATGAAGACCCGCAACAGCATCTCCAAAACTTTTTGGAGATAAGTGACACTTATATACCCACTGGAGTGTCGCCTGATTATGTTCGGCTTACATTATTTCCGTTCTCATTACTCGGTGAAGCCAAGAGGTGGTTGAAAGCTGAGCCACCAAATTCTATTTCAACGTGGGATGATCTTGCACGAAAGTTCTTGATAAGGTTTTTTTCCCTCGGGGAAAACAGCAAGACTTAGAAGTCAAATTCTAAGTTTCAAATAGAGGGAGGGAGAAAATTTGTATCAAGCCTGGGAAAGATTTAAATCCATATTGCGGGATTGTCCTCATCATCATCAGTCCAATGAGGTGTTGGTGCACACATTTATTGAGGGTTTGGAACCCCATACCAAAATTTTGCTAGATTCAGCAGCTGGAGGGCAAGCGCTGGAAAAGACTTATGAGGAGCTGTACACCTTGCTAAACCGGATTTCACAGGGCAATCCAGAATGGAATGCTGATTCATCACGAGGTGGGGCAAGGAAAGCAGCGGGAGTGCTTGAAGTGGATGGATTTACAGCTATCACTGCACAGATAGCTTCTTTGCAGAATCAATTGAACAACCACTTCAGCAATATGACTTTGAACCAGCCGTCAGCTCCAGTTAATGCGGTCCAGCAAATGTGGTGTGATGTGTGTGGAAGGAGTGAGCACTCAGCTGAGTGCTGTGGAGAAAATCCTGATTCGGTTAAGTTTGTGGGCAATGCACAGAGAAATCATCAGCAGTATGGGAGTAGCTACAATTCAAATTGGAGGAACCATCCAAAATTTTCATGGGGTAGCAACAACCAACAAGGTCAAAGTTTGGGTCAGGGTATGCAAAGGAATCAAGGAGGGCAACAGAACTACCAATCTCAATTCAGAAATAACAATGCCCCTCCTCCACCACCATCACCCAGCATTGAGGAGATGTTCAAGACCATGATCGCTAATCAAGAGCAATTGCAGGCTGAGTATGTTAAATTGGCAGCCGAAGTGAAAAATAACCAGTTAGCGACAAAGGCTCTTGAGTATCAATTTGGGCAATTTTCTAGTGCCCAAAATACAAGGCCCAGAGGAGGACTGCCGAGCGACACGGATCCGAATCCGAAGAAGGTAAATGCAGTGACCACAAGGAGTGGTTTGCAGCTGAAGGAGGTGGAACCAGAAAGACCACCTCAAAACTCGGGAGCAGCAAAAGTTGAGGGGGAGCAAAGTTCGGAAAGGGGGAAGACCAACGAAGCTGAATCAGAGAGACCTCCACCCCCGTTCCCTCAACGACTCAAGAAACACAATGAGGAGGTGTGTTTCAAGAAATTCATGGAGGTGCTTAAACAGGTACATGTTAACTTACCTCTTGTTGATGTCTTGCAGGGAGTGCCTAAATATGCCAAATACATTAAAGACATCGTGGCCAACAAAAGTCGCTTGACTGAGTATGCCACGGTGGCTTTGACGGAGGAGTGCACTTCCCGGATCCAAAATAGACTGCCCACGAAGCTAAAAGACCCTGGAAGTTTTACTATCCAGCTTACTATTGGGCAGAGCATCCGAGCTTGTGGATTGTGTGACCTGGGAGCGAGCATAAATCTGATGCCATCTTTGGTATTCAGAAAGTTGGGTCTAGGGAGTCCTAGACCTACAACCGTAATCTTGCAGTTGGCAGATCGATCCTTAGCTAGGCCAGATGGCATTGTTGAGGATGTTCTAGTGCAAGTGGGCTCCCTAATGTTCCCGGTAGATTTTATTGTTCTGGATTTTGAACCAGACGCGGAAGTCCCATTTATTTTGGGACGACCCTTCTTGGCAACCGGGAAAGCATTAATCAACGTAGCTGTGGGTCAACTTACTATGCGAGCACATGACAAGGTAGAGGTATTTGATGTGTTAAAAGCCATGAAGCTGCCAGCTATAAATGAGGAGCTTTTAGCAATCAATGTGGTTGAACATGAAGAAATTAGGCAGATTGTGGAATCTCAAGACCCATTGGAAAGAGCGTTGATGCACTCCAATCATTTTGGGGATAGAGAGGCGTGTGGAATGGTCCAACTGTTTAATGGAGCACAAAATTATCCAAGGAGACGGGAATTTCAATCACTGATGAGATCTCTAGAGCCTTTGCCGAAACCATCCGTTGAGGAGGCACCGAAGCTGGAGCTGAAAGAATTACCTCCCCATTTAAAATATATCTTTTTGGGGGAGGGGGAGACGTTACCAGTTATCATCTCTGCAGACTTGACGGAGGCACAGGAAAAGGCAGCATTGGGTGTTCTCTGAAAGAGGAAGAAGGCAATGGGTTGGCAGATGTCAGACATTCAGGGTATCAATCCAGCTTTCTGCACACACAGGATATTCATGGATACAGGAGCCAAACCAACCGTTCAGCCGCAACGGAGACTTAATCCAGCAATGAAGGATGTGGTAAGGAAAGAAATAATCAAGTGGCTTGATGCAGGTGTGGTCTACCCAATTTCAGACAGTGAACGGGTTAGCCCCGTTCAATGTGTTCCAAGAAAGGGGGGATAACTGTAGTCCCCAATGAGAAAAATGAGTTGATCCCTACTCGAACTGTCACAGGCTGGCGGATTTGTATGGACTACAGAAATTTAAACGAAGCCACAAGGAAAGATCATTACCCCATCCCTTTTCTTGATCAAATACTGGATAGGTTGGTAGGACAGGAATATTATTGCTTCCTGTATGGGTACTCTGGTTATAACCAAATAGCCATAGCTCCGGAGGATCAAGAGAAGACTACTTTCACCTGTCCTTATGGGACATATGCTTTCAGGCGAATGCCGTTTGGGTTATGCAATGCACCCGCCACATTCCAGAGATGCATGATGGCTATTTTCCATGACATGGTGGAGGATTTTGTTGAGGTATTTATAGATGATTTTTCTGTTTTCGGTAATTCGTTTGCTACTTGTTTGCAGAATCTTGACAGGGTGCTGGCCCGCTGTGAGGAATCCAACCTTGTATTAAACTGGGAGAAATAGCACTTCTTAGTGAAGGAGGGTATTGTCCTTGGCCACAAAGTATCTTAAAAGGGGTTGGAAGTCAATCGTGCTAAGATCGAGGTTATTGAAAAGTTGCCACCACCAGTGTCAGTGAAAGGTGTGCGCAGTTTTCTGGGGCATGCAGGATTCTACAGATGATTCATCAAAAACTTTTCCAACATTTCTAGACCGCTATGCAGACTGCTAGAAAAAGAGGTAAAGTTCGAGTTGAATGATGAGTGTGTTACAGCATTCGAAAAGTTGAAGCAGAAATTGATAGAAGCACCTATACTTACTTCTCCTGACTGGGAACAACCATTTGAGCTGATGTGTGATGCCAGTGATGTGGCTGTGGGAGCCGCATTGGGACAAAGAAAAAATAGAATTTTCCATTCTATTTATTATGCAAGCAAAACATTGAATACGACCCAAAGCAATTACACAGTCACAGAGAAGGAAATGCTAGCTCTGGTGTTTGCATTTGACAAATTCAGGTCTTATTTGGTGGGTTCGAAAGTTGTGGTGTACACCGATCACGCAGCTATTCGGTACCTATTCAACAAGAAGGATGCTAAGACCAGGTTGATTAGATGGATCCTATTATTGCAGGAGTTCGACCTTGAGATCAGAGACAGAAAGGGGAGCGAGAATCAAGTAGCAGATCACCTATCACGACTGGAAAGTCGGTCGCATGTGATGGAAAGTGATAACATAAATGAAGAGTTCCCAGATGAGCAACTCTTGGCAGTGGGAGAAGCTGAAGTTCCCTGGTATGCAGACATAGTCAACTTGCTAGTGAGCGGAGTCTACCCACCGGAGGTAACAGACCAGCAAAGAAGGAAATTGAGGCATGATAGCCGACACTATGTTTGGGATGAACCATATTTGTTCAAACAGGGACCAGATCAGGTAATGAGAAGGTGCATCCCAGAGAGTCAGATTGCAGAGGTGTTGAGGGGCTGTCATTCTTCATTGTATGGAGGGCATCACGGAGGCGAGAGAACAGCGCACAAGGTTCTACAGTCAGGTTTCTTTTGGCCAACACTGTTCAGAGACTCTATGGTGTATGTCAAAATGTGTGATAGATGTCAGCGTATCGGATCAATTGGAAAAAGACAAGAGATGCCGCTGCAGAATATACTGGAAGTTGAGCCCTTTGATGTATGGGGCATTGATTTCATGGGTCCATTCCCACCGTCATTCGGTAATCGTTACATCATGGTTGCTATAGATTATGTATCAAAATGGGTGGAAGCAATAGCTTGCCCCAGGAATGACAACAAGGTAGTAACGAAGTTTGTGAAAAAACACATCCTCACAAGGTTCGGGACACCCCAAGCCGTTATCAGTGATGGAGGGGCTCATTTTGTCAATGCAAGTTTCAAGAAATTACTAGCCAAGTATGGGGTGCGCCATAAAGTGGCAACAGCATACCACCCCCAAACTAGTGGGCAAGTAGAGGTGTCAAATAGAGAAGTGAAGCAGATTCTTCAGAAAACGGTGAATACACAACGAAATGATTGGTCCATCAAACTTGATGATGCATTGTGGGCTTACAGAACTGCTTACAAGACACTGATTGGAACCTCACCATACCGATTGGTCTATGGCAAAGCATGTCATCTTCCGGTGGAATTAGAGCACCGAGCTTTCTGGGCTGTCAGAAAGCTAAATATGGACTTAGAGCTGGCAGGCAAAAAGAGACTAATGTAGCTCAGTGAACTTGATGAGTTCCGCTGGCATGCCTATGAGAGTGCCAAGTACTATAAGGAAAGAACCAAAAGATGGCATGATAAGCATGTGGTGCATCGCATTTTCGAGCCGGGACAGAAAGTTTTGCTCTTCAATTCGAGATTGAAGTTGTTTCCTGGAAAGCTGAGGTCTAAATGGTCGGGACCATTTGAAGTGGTAAGAATGACCCCTCACGGGGCTGTAGAATTGTGGTAAGAAGATCGGAGTGCCACGTTCTTAGTAAATGGCCAACGGTGTAAGCACTACTGGGGGGAGGACAATGATCGTGAGAAATTGTCCATCACCCTAGCGGACAATTGAGCGTAAAGGACGTCGAGCCGCGACGGTAAACCAAGCGCTGTACGGGAGGCAACCCGTGAAAAAAAATATATTTTTTCTCTCATTTTGTAAAGTGTAAATAGATTGTTCTTCTTCTTTTTCTTTGATTAGAATTTTTTTTTATTTTTAGTTAGTATTTTTTATTTTTAGTTAGGGGAAACCTATTATTCTAACCAATTTTATTTAATGAGATGATTTTCAGGTCAACGGAGAAAAATGTGCACGGAATCGTGAAGGAAAAGGCGAGGTATGAAAAAGTAATAAAATGTAGAAGACAGTGAGCTGGGGCGATAGCTCCGTGTCACGGAGGAGGACCTCCACGTTACCCTCCGTGACACGTTGAGTTGTAATCCGGAAATTTTAAAATTTCCAGAGGGCTATAGCGATGGCTCCGTGTCACGGAGGCAGTGCATCGCGATGCACTCCGTGACACGTTGCCGTGTAAATTGTGACGGGTCACACCAGGTTGCCAGGTGACCCGCGTGTTTTTCTACATTTTAAACCCTGATTTCTCCCCTTTTACCCTCATTCTTATTTTCCTCCGCGACCAAACATCCTAAAATCCCTCCCCCACCAACGTGCCACGGCTTAAGGCAAAGAATTACCAAGTTTTCTTCGGTTCTTCAACTTTGAGGTATGTTTTCCGATTATCTCTCATGTTTTTGTCAATTTTATTCGAAATTAAGCATGAGAGGTGAACTAAATCACCCTAAGTCGAAATTTAGCATGAATTCGAGTTATTTATTGATTGATAAAAGTTCGGAATGTTGTAATGACCGTTTGAACTTGTTAATTGCATGAATTATTTGAATTTGATTGCGAAAATCAATTCTAGGGTTGTGTTGTTTGAATTTGAAGTTGGGAATGTGTTGAATTCGTGAAATATATGCCGGGTTGTACGTATTGAATGGGATGAATCATTGTAAGAAGTGGTTGAATGTTAATAGACGACGAATTCTCGGGTTGTGGGGAAAATGTTGAAATTTGTTCAAATTGGGTTGGTTGTATAAGTTCATGTATATAGAATTTTTGTTGTTGTTTTTGTTTCGTTGTTTCTCTTTGCTAAGTGCGATGGTTGAATTGCTAGCGATGGTAGTGATTGGGATTAGCTATACGAAGTTTGAGTAGTACGCAGAAGTTATACCGTCGAATTTTTCTTTGTGAACGCACTAAGCATGAATTGTATAGCTGGTTGTTTGGTGTAAATAAAGTTATTCTTGCCGTAGTATCATAACTGTAGCTAAGGACTAAGTGTGGGGTAAACTTAGCGTAACCCGACCTTAGCCGAAGTTAATATTCATTTAGCTTGACATTGCGATTGTTTACTTGTGTTGACAGACAAAATGGCAAGCAGGCAAGATAAAGGTAAGGGTGCATCAACTTCAGGCACCGGGAGGAAAAGACTTAGACTGGGCACAGTACTCCCAGCTGCACCAGCAGTTCCACGCGGCCAGCGCCACCAATACGGAATGAGATGGGTGACTGATGAGGGGAAGAAGTGGTATGCTAAACACAAAGAAAACAAATACTTCCCCAAGGAGCATATAGCACGGGAACCATTAGCACAGGAGTTCCCCCGAATAGTTCAAAGGATCGAGGCAGCTGGGCTCAGCTTCATATTTCAGGAGCCCAAGGAATGCAACCTACACCTGGTCCGGGAGTTCTATGCTAATTGGAACCCGGCAATCAGAAGCCACACCATCAAGATCAGAGGGCAGATAGTCACTCTGGAACCCCAACAGCTAAATTCCATCATTGGAGCGCGGGACACAGACGCCCACGTTCTCCGCCAGCTGAATATTACCCCCACCGTATGCCGATATCAGACGCACATTGTGTGGAGCTCGATCCACAGCTATATGGAGCAGACATAAAGAAAGGGGCTACCACCAGACTCTGCCATACTCTCAAATGAACAGGGAAGCCCGAATCTGGATGAAGATAGTCTGCTCGTGCCTAATCCCGGGGGTACACATGACTGATGTGACCCAGGACCGTGTTTGCCTGGTGTATGCCCTGATGAAAGGGCTGGAGATTAATGTTGGGGCGGTCATCATATCCGCCATGAAGAGAGCCCGATTACACCAGGGCCACAGGTATGGGTTCGGTGGATTATTCACCACCTTTCTCCGGGGCCTCGACGTCGAGGAAGAGGCTTTGGATTATATCCCGCAGTTGGAGCGGCGGGCCTTGGATGTGACCAAAACTAAGGCCCTCGACACCACCCACGGGCCAGTGCTGACGCTTGGCGAGCGACATGCTCGTGATGACCAGTACATGGCGCGGATGTTTGGAATGCAAATGCTCCAGCTAAGGATTGGTGGGAGACCAGCCACGGAGGAGGAGCTATGGCAGCTCGAGCTGGATTACCCGTTTGGTGAAAATGCCAGGGCTCTATGCCGAGTGGGGCCAACCTTTATAGAGCCCACTGGCGATGATGTCCCCACGGACGAGGAGACACGCCGGGAGGACTCCGATGTTGTGTCCGAAGACGACGACGGAGGCGACTCGGACATGGGAGATGAGGCAACAGCACCTGATGAAGAAGTGGAATACTTTGACTGATCAGGGAGTTCCACCACCCAATTTTGTGATTTTAAATTTTCGTGAACACTGGGGACAGTGTTCGGTTTAAGTGTGGGGTGGGGAGTAGTTAGGTGCTGGGCTGGGCTGGTTTGCTTGTATGCTTTCCTCTGTATTCTTGTATGTATGTTTCCCTGTGTTTGTGAATTTGCAAATTGTTCTGTATTTGTAATTATTTGTGAAATTGATGTGTGTTGTGGAATGTTGATGTTGCCAGCTGAGTCCGTAAAATTTTTGTAAATATTTTTGCTTATCGAAATGATCGATAATTTTAAAATTTTGCGAAAATATTTTGTTCATATTAAAATATTTTGTAAATAATTTTTCCATCGAAATGATCGATGTTTTGCAAAATTTTTCAATTTTTTTTTGGGGTTTCTCGGCGTTTGTTTTCGGTTCTTTTACCGAGAATGGTCCCATTGAACCGACGTCATAGTTAGTGACTGTTCCCTATGATGGATGGATGACGACCGTCTTAAGGGAAATGTAGTCGGTAGGAGTAGTTATTTTAATTTATTTTCAGTTTTTTTTCTTTGGTGGATTGCATCACGGAACCTGTAGTTACTATATGGTTGTGAAATTTTGGTTGCGTGTTGTAACTGATATTCAAAATGCAAAAGTGATTCGTATGAAAGCATGCAATTTTGTAAATATGTTGAGATACCTAGGCTGTAGAGTTCGATTCGGTGTGATTGAGGCTTAATGTTTGAATTCATGTAATTAGCTTATTGAAGAGTCTGTGAATGCATCTTGAATCGAGCATGTGCATAAAGTGTGAAGTGAGGTATTGTTATTCCATGCTATTGTGAAGTGTCTAGAACTTGCCTGGTGTGTGTACAAAACGAAATGAAGGAGGTGTAGTGTTGGAAAGGATGTAGGCATTTCTTTGTTTTAACCGAGAGTTTCTATTTTTTTCTTGTCATACTCCCCCTTTATGTGATTGCATACCCTATTATTTCTTTCTTTTGTCCAAAAAAGTATAAATTGAGCTTAAGTTTTTCTTTTCATTAGCCGTAAAGTCTATACAAAACTCTTAAGCGCTTAAGAAGAGAAAATAATTTTCCCAAAGTGTCAAAGAGTGAGAATGGTGAAAAGAAAAAGAAAAGCAGAGAGAGGGAAGAAAAGAAAAGGTTGAAGGTGCATTTGCTAAAATTAAATGATAATAAAGGTGCATGAAAAACCTTTGTTACCATGTCAAGTGTGCGTGATGAAATGGGCCATACTAAAGTAAATCATCAAGAATGGGATGATGAAAAAAGAAAAGAGAGAAACAATGTCCATGAGTTGATGGGAATGTGTTGAAAAGGCGCTTAAGGATGCTAGTGGCTATTATTGGCTAATCCAATATATACTAGTTCCATAGCTTCCATTACAACCCATTAAAGTCCTACGTGATCTTACATTGTATTTCTTTATATTAGTGGAGTAATACACTAAGGGCAAGCTTATGGTTCATGACATGATGCATGTGAATTCTTTTGGGAGAGAGAGTGAAATTAATTTTTTTACATGCCCCTACTTGAATGTTTGTGTGTCACATGAGCAAAAAGGGGAAGATTCTCTTGAGTTGTGAGGCACATGCTTGATGAAAGATTGATGTTCGTGTCGGATATCTTGGTTAGCTGATTTGCATGAGTTTGCTGATATTGAGAGTCGATTGTTAAAGTCTAGGAAGTCTTAATGTATTGAAGGTCCTTGCATTGTTAAGACCATGCATGTTTTCTTGATGATTTGAAATATTGAATGATCGGTATGACCGTAGCTCAAATTGTCGCACTATAGCGGCGAAGGTTGGGATGTAAATTGCATGAATTGTATGTTTGTTGTTCGAGGACGAACAAGGATTTAAGTGTGGGGTAAGTGATCTTGGGCAGATTTATATGCCCAAGTGATACTCAAACGTATCATTTTCGCCTTGTTTATCTAGCAATATGTATACATTTTCATGTAATTGGTAATAAAATGTGAATTTATACTAACCAACATGATTAGCATTGTTTTGTAGGTAAAATGTGATTTCGAAGAGCTAAAATGCATGTTGGAGGATATCAGAGTTGGACTTGGAATCGAGCACGGAAAAAGGCATTGGACTGCACAAATTAAAGGGGCTCCGCGATGGAGCCGTGTCACGCTGCCATCGCGGAGGCATTCTGCTTGGAGGGTGAAAAATCTCACAATTTCCAGTGGAGGCTCGCGACAGCTCCGTGGCACGGTGGCCAGCCTCCGCGTTGCACGCCGTGCCACGTTGATGCTTTATTCCCGGACCCCCAATTTCCAGTGAGGGTCCGCGTTCACGGCGTGTCACGGAGGCAGTGCTCCGCGATGCACTCCGTGACACGTTGCTCATTATTCCGGGAAAAATTCCCACTAGTATAAATAGAACACTTAAGTGTATTTTTTCATAATTCAGACTTGGTGGAGCAAGGACGTGGGTTACAGGAAGTTGAGGGGCGAAAATTTCAGGGTTTTTTCTCTCCTTCTTTCTTCTCTAATTCAATTGTTTGTATGATTAACACTTGTTTTAGGATGATTAATCCACAAATGAGTGGCTAATTCCCTTCCTTGCTGAGGTTATGAACACTTGTGATGAATTTTGATTATTGCATTATATGGTTTTTCATCTTTTTCTTCCATGTTGTTCTATTAATTCTTGTTTCTACTGCATTGGTGTGTGGCCGACATTAATGTATATCTAAAAAGTCCGATTTCACTCGAGAGAGCACGAAATTGGAAAGTTGTGAATTAATAGGATATTGTTCTTTACTTGATTTGGAAAAATTGAGTTTTGATGTGCTTTCCTGATAGAAATATACTTGAAAGCCGTATTAGTCAATTTAGGAACCAGAATTGTATTGCTAGGTCATGAATTGCATTTGATCACAAAAATATAGACGGATGGTTTATGATTCTTAAGTGAGATTAAATACGAGAGTTTTAATCTCTTGGCTAATGTTCTTGGCTAGCAACTGGAAGAAAAGATTATCCAATTTATGATTATAATCAGTTTCATTACATGTTCTTAACCTCGGCATGCTCATATCCATAGTTTAAATTCAAAGTAGATAATTGTTAGTAGTTTTAGTATAGGATTTATAAAACAAGTTATTCAATTTTTGGTTACGTTGTTGTCAGCATATTTAGAAGTGAGATATAGTATAGTATACTTAAGCGATTTTCACTTATCCAGAGTCTCCGTGGATCGATACTTGGCTTACTAAAGCCACTTACTACTTGTCTGACCACGTGCACTTGCGTGTCGGTTTTTAACCCCAACAAATGCACCGAACACCTATTCATTATCAACTTCTATAAAATGTAGGGAACCCATGATAGGAATTTGAATTGTCATTGATTTTAGTCGTCCATTGTAGCAGGTTCCTTTCCCGCTATAGTGGTGTCGCCATAGCAAAAATTGATCCACTGCAGTGGAGAATAGGATCTGTTAAAGGGTAGAAGGGACTGATTTGAATTCATTCTCAGAATTTTCTCTTCCTATTTTGAGCAAATCCTCTCAACTTTTCTAGCGATTCTCTCAATTTCTTAGGTAATCCATAGCTCCATGACTTCCTCGCTTCTTTTTCTTTAACCTTTTCTGGTTATCATGCCTTCATGCACTATTTTTAGGTGGTTATTGAAGTAGGGAGGGTATATCTCTTTCTTGCATTTTTAGACTATATCTCTAAGCATGCTCTTAGCCATTACGTGCTTAAGTGTTTTCTATCATTTCATGCGTGTTGTTGGCTAGTTTATTTAGTTGTCGGTTGAAAATGGGGGGGAGGTTGGGTAAGGTGGTGGTTCGGTTTCCTCGAGCCTTTCGAGCTTTAATTCAAGTATTATTGGGGTGAAAAATGGTTGGTAGGATACGAGTCAGTATGCCCCTTGCCCAACCTGTAGTTTATTTAGGGAGAAATAGAGATTGAACTTTCAACCTCCATTGTTGGGGTCGAGGTTTTGCTAGGGATGACATATCCACTGCAGCAAAAATTTTACTGCTGCAACAGCAACGTCATAGCGGTCCGCTTCCACTATGCGGACCCACTACATCGGACATGTGGTCACTATAGTGGTCCGCCTGGGCAGTGACCTCTTTCAATTATGTTGTTCTTTTCCTCAAACTCCTAGTCATTCATTCCCTTCCCTAATGCTTCTTATTAATGCAAGTTCATCATTATGCCTTCTTCTATTAGCAGCTCCACACTAGGGATTATATCCGATTCATGAACGATTAGTGCCAATTTCAGCACAACGAGTAGGCTACGAAGGAGCTACTTCATTAGAGGGGTTTCATTATGCAAGATATAGAGGAGAAGGCCCTTGAGTTTTATGCCCTTATCTAGGAGATCGAGTGGGTTCTGTTGATGAAAGGCTCTTGTAATGTCAATGAGGCCTAGTTAAGGGAGTTCTATGCTAAACTCCCTACAGTGGTATGAAACTACAGGGAGCCGGTGGCCTGTGTTAGGAGTAGGTAGATCCTTCTGACCCCCGCTGCCATCAATGAGACGTTGGGTATGCCACCCCCTACTCCGGGAGGAGGAGCTAAAGGCCTGCAATGTGGAGGGGAACGGGCAGTGGTTGGTGGACACCTTAGTGGTGGAGGAGCAGAGGGCCTTTACTAATTTGGTCATTACTAGGACAGGCATCTAGAGCACTCATTTTTCTGTCGAGGCCAATAGGTGGCGTAATCTAATATCTATGAGGATTCGCCCATTCTCCAATGTCACTAATGTGACTTATCCCCGTGCCTTGGTGGAGGCCTACATTCTGAGGGGGGTGAGGGTAAATGTGGGTGCACAAATTCTAGAGGAATGGAGGTACTTTTCTGCTAAGACCATCATCGGCTTGCCATTTCCGTATATTATCACTATGCTCTATAGGCTGGGTGAGGTGTATTAGGAGTTCATGGACATCATTATGGATTTTGATAGGCCTTTTGATCCTCTAAGGGTGAAAGGGGCTCCGGGGAGAGGCCGAAAGAGAAGGAAGACTTCTTTCGTGGAGAGAGATGGGGGGGCCAGCACTTCTAGACTCGTGGGGCCTTCTGAGCAGATAAAGTCCGAGATGGCTTCCATGCGTGAGGTATTGGGAGGGTTTACTAGACCTCCTTCCAGCATCATACCCTCCAATGCAGCAGCTGCCGACTCAGGGGAGATGTAGGAGGCAATTGCTGCCCTGGCTTAAGCCCATTTGGAGCCCTAGGAGGACTTGGAGAGAGAGAGAGGAGGAGGCGGTGTTCTCGGGACAAGATGATCGTCCATATGTGGAAGGGGATCAAGAAGATCCCAAATACCCTCTCTCCCAGTTCTAGGACACCCAAGACGACTAGACAGTATGTCCCAGAGTTCTCCTTCATCAGTAGGTTTGAGGAGGGAGTTGGTGAGGACGCCGGCAGTGGTAGTGATAGGCTTCTAGGTAGATGGGTCATGGAGTTCCCCTTTCCCCTTCTCCTTACTTGTTTACTGATTTGGGTAGCCCATGTTAGGGGCTTGTAAGACAATATTATTTCTTTCTTGGTTTTTACTTGTTTGGATGCTGATACTTGTTTTTACGAATGCCAATTTGGAGTTCGCAGTCATTGGCCGTGCTTTGGCCCTCTGTTATCATATCACCGTTGTTACCCTATATTCACATTGCTTGAATTATTTTATCGCTTGATACTTGTCATTGTCTTTAAATAGGGATTCTGCAATTCAAGAATTCTACCTAGCAACCGTCAGTTGCAGCGATTCCCTATTCCACTACCTCGGGCCCTCCACGATGGTCCCTTACTCGCTGTAGCGAGCCCTCTGCGATGAGACACATCTCACTGTAGTGAATCTCGCCAAACCCAACACTCACACCATCCACTAGTTATCTTGTATCCTCAACAATGCTCTCTTAGTCTGATACCAATTGATCCTGTTGAGATACCAATTGGAATCCTACAGATACCAATTGGACTCAACCTAGGCGACCAACATACTTGGACCGCACGATGGGAAAAAAATTAAATGAAAGCTTCCTAGATGTCTTATAGCTTCCCAAAGATTAGGTTTGGACGTCTACACACTAATCTGCAAGAGTCTACTCAATATTTCTCTTGTACATATGAGATCGGTAACTTAGATGCTCTGATACCAACTTGTCATGATCACAAATGTGTGGGTCGTGTGGGCATCTACGTTGAATTTATTGCTAAAATATGCTCTTTAGTTTCTTAACCATGAGTAGATAAATCATTAACTGGAGGTGTGTGATGATGAATGCTTAATTAGATTGGTCATTGTTAGATTCATCTCAATATTGTTTAATTAGTGTAAATCTATTAAGTGCTCTCTAATTTATAATTGAAGATCCATAGTTGCTGATGAGGGTCTACTTTTCTTACTTGATTTCTGCCTGAAAGAGAAGAATTGAGTATTGGGAGAGATTTAATAGTGGAAATGGAAGTGATGTTGTGGAGTTGGGCTAGATATAGACAAACCCATATTCTTATTCCTCATTAATAGATAATAGCTAGAGATTAGTGTAGCTATTAATCAAAACTTGATTGGGTTGATTTAATTGTGTCTAGTGGTTCGAAAGAACTCTAGAAAGAGGCATTTATGAGGTTGAAAACAGAGAATGGCCACCTGCCCAAAGTTACTTACACAATTTGAACTGATGAGATGATCTAGTATAGCCTTGTTTAATTAGCACATCATCTACACCATACCATTAGTCCTTCTCATTATGGTCAACAACGTTGGTTATTTTGCCATTCTAATTAGCCAAATTAGAATATATACCATATTGTTAACATCAAGTCTCCCTCAAAATGTTTATTTCTTTGTTACTTTGGAGTGGTTCGAACTAATTTCAATTTTTCAAACAACACTTGCGCATATCATTTGTTAGTCTCTATAGGGTTCATGTAAATATCCCAACATCTAAAAGGGAAAGCGTGTGGAGTGTCATGTTTTTTAGCTGATAAGAACTACATTACTTGAGGACAAGTAATGGTTCAAGTTTGGGGTTTGAGGAGTTGGTAATTTACCAACTCATTAGTCTCTTAAGAGTGAGTTTTAGCTTAGTTTTCAAGTCAATCAGATGAATTTTATTCCCTATTTGCTTTTATGTGTGCAGATATCTGATTTGAAGAAAAGAGCAAGAAGTGGAGTAAAAAGAAGGGAATCAGGTGAAAACCGGTGCTTCGCTGGAGAAGATCAGTGACACGTAGATGATCACTACCTTGGGGAATTAAAACAGCCGGCAGTCGCAGATATCAACCAGCGACTTGCCGGATAACTCACCTACTAACACCTGAACTTGCAGGATAAAAGGAAAAGGAATCAGCGAAGCACAATTGGTGGTCGGCGAATTTCCAAAGGACACTGAAAATCACTGAAGGAGCAATCAATGATAGCCCACAACTTGTGGAATGTAACCAGCAAACCGCTGGTACTCTTGCAAGTACCAGAATGCCTGACTAGGAGAAAATGAGCCCAACACTGAAAATGAGGGGATTGGGTGCCCTACTTTCAGATATATTCTTAAAAGAAGTACTCTGTACCTATCAGATCTTAACTTTTAGCTTTTTGGGAACATTCTCTTTGTAGAGGAAGAAAGTAGAATTCTATTGGTGGAAATTGTAAAAGATTGTTTTCCTTTTCTTATTCTTCCTCTATAGCAAGGTACCACCATTGTTGAAGACTCATTACTGAATTTGAATTTTCTACTCTTATTATTGAAATCAATGACTTTATTGTTAAATATGCTCTTTAGTGTCTTAACCTTGAGTAGCTAAATTATTAACTAGAGGTATGTGATGATGAGTTCTTAATTAGATTGGATATTGCTAGATTCATCTCAATATTTTTTAATTAGTGTAAATCTTTTAAGTTCTCTCCAATTTATAATTGAAGATCCATAGTTGCTGATGTGGGTCTACTTTTCTTACTTGAATTCTGCTTGAAAGATAAGAATTGAGTATTTGGAGGGAATTTGATAGTCGAAATGGATGTGATGTTGTGGTGTTGGGCTAGACATAGCCAAACCCATATTCTCATTCTTCATTAATATCTAATAGCTAGAGATTAGTGCATCTATTAATCCAAACTTGATTGGGTTGATTTAATTGTGTCTAGTGCTTCAAAAGAACTCTAGAAAGAGGCATTTATGAGGTTGAAAAACATAGAATGTCCACCTACCAAAGGTTATTTACAAAATTTGAACTGATGAGATGATCTAGCATAGACTAGTTTAATTAGGGCATCATCTACACCACACCTCTAGTCCTTCTTATTATTGTCGACAATTTTGATTATTTTTTCATTCTAATTAGCCAAATTAGAATCTATACCATATTGTTAACATCAAGTCTCCCCCAAAATGTTTATTTCTTTGTTACTTTTGAGTGGTGTGAACTAATTTCAATTTTCCAAACAACACTTGCGCATATCATTTGTTTGTCTCTATAGGATTCAGCGCTGACATCCGTCGGGATATTTGTTTTGATATAATGACCATTTACACTCTCTCATACCAAAGAGTGTATTTTGGATGTTATAAAAAATGGCTCCATTGTATATGGTGTAGTACCCCTTCATGTCAGACACACAAACCATAATGGCCTCCTTAGAATTTGCGGGTATTACGGAGGCCTTGGCTTTACACTTGCCTTTGATGGTTGAAGAGGCTAGGGCCTTGCCCTTACCGGTGTTCCTGGATGAAGACATGATCTGTACCGGCGCTACACCGGCAATCACCATTTTGATCCGGTGATTCACCCCCTTTCCCTTTTGTGCTTGAATTCATGCATAGTTCACTATCTTGCAACAACAATTGGTCGGTGGTTCTCGGAATAGGTTCGGTGTTCCATTGGTAGATCACTGCTTGGGCACCCATTGCTAGGGAACACTGAGTTGCACTGACGATTAAACGGTGGTACGCGCTTTTGGATCGGCGGTCCGCTTGCTCTTCCATCGGTCCAACAGTCGTGTTGCCGGTTTCTGCTTGCATGCTTAAGGGCGCGGCAGATCGCGTATCTGAATCGGCGATTCTCCCGTCCAGTGCGTTGCCTTCCTTATTTTTGTGCTTCCTCTCGTTGCTTCTCACCTCACTAGTCCTACAAAATCAAAAACAACAATGACATGAAAATACTCAAAATAAGACACTTGGGTTTCCTCCCAAGAATCACCTTATTTAATGTCGTGGCACGAACTATTACTAAATTAGCATTCATTCTTCGAAGGCTCATCCTCCGACTCAGCCTCCTTCATTTCCCTTCCGCTATACTCGCTCTCTTCATGCAATACTCCAATCACTTTGCATTCATTTGGGGGTTCAACTAGTTGACACACCTTAATGTTGACCTCTTCACTTCCAACTCGGAACTTGAGCTCACCTAGCTCTACATCTACCAAAAGATAGACCGGTGGCGAGCAATGGTCTCCCAAGAATTATTGGCTCCTCTAAGTCCATTTCACAATCAAGAACCACGAAATCAGCTAGTAGAATGAATTTATCCACCCTCACCAATACATCCTCTAGCATACCCACGAGTTTCTTTATGGAGCAGTCAGCCATTAACAAGCCTCATTGATGAGGGTTTGGTGTTCGCAAGCCCCAATTTCTTGAAAATAATAAGGGGCATCAGATTTGTACTTGTGCCAAGATCGCAAAAGGCTTTCATAAATGCACATAACCTGATAGTGAAAGGAATCATGAAGGCTCCTAGATCATCTCACTTTGAGGCAAGATTGCTCATCATCATCGCACTACAATGATGTGTTTTCTCTCCGGTGTCCATGTCTACCACCTTCTTCTTTTTCAACAGCTCCTTCATGAACTTGGCAAATGTGGGAATTTGAAGTAGGGCATCCATCAACGGTATATTAATGGACAATTTACTGAACATGTCAATAAATTTACTGAACTGATCATCCTTCTTTTTCTTGGCTAACTATTGTGGATAAGGGGGTGGAACTCTTGGTTCTTGCTCCTTATCATTTAACGCCTTCATTCCTGCTTCTTCTTCATCAAAATTCAAGGGAACTTCATCAGCCTCTCTCTCTCCTTCTTCTTCCATATTTTCAACAACGGTTGATGTTTTTGGTACCGCTTCATATTCATTTTCATCTATCATTTTAGGAGCAACAACCTCCTTTGGCTTCACACCTGCATCTCCAACCATCTTACCACTCCTCGTAATGATAGCCATGCATTGAATGTCTTTCTTCGGGTTTGGAATTGTATCACTTGGGAGTTTTCCTTTCATTTAGGGGTTTATTTGAGAGGATAAATGATTTATTTGAGCTTCCAAATTCTTAGTTAAAGTTGAATGGGAAATCATAGTTTGGGCAAGGTTAGACATCTCCCCTTTCAATTCTATGACCCTGGTGTCGGTTGATTCCACTTTCTTGAGGACACTCGCTAGCATCTCTTCAATTTTTGAGTTACCCACATCGCTCACACCTGGCTAATTTTGGGCGTTTTCAACTTTAGGAGGGGGAACATATGGGTTTGAACTTCGATAATAAAGGTCTCCGTCTAGATTTTGCTCTCTAGTGCCCCATCTTTCATTTCTGTTAGGCCATCCTTGTGCTTCGCGGTTTCTCCAACCTTGATTCTCTTCCTATGGGCGCCTAGGGCCTTGATTAGTCCCTTGAACCCCTAGTCGAGAACCCCCCATCTAATTTTCCATGTATTAGCACTGCTCATTGTATCTCGGTGGCGAAGATTCTCCCTCAAAGTGCAATGGATCCTACATACCTACAACATTTACAACTTTGGGCCCTGCCCCTATTACATGTTTTGTCACTAGTTCCAGCTACGTCATCATTTTAGCAAGGTTTTCATCTCGCTCTTCATCTCTTTTTCGCAACTCAGCTGCCAATGCACTAGAACTAATATCATGCGTCAGTACCAGTTGTTGCTTCATTGAATTTGCTTCACTAATAGGCTCACGCTTCGGCCTATACATTGGTCTCTCTCATATGCCATGCCTGATTTGTCTTTGTCATTCAGTAGGGCCTTAGCTAATTTGTATGTCGATCCATGCTTGATCCTCTAGATAAATTAATTGCAACTTATTTGTTAATGGATTCTAGGGCTCGATAAAAACTTTGAAGGAGCACTTCCATCAGGGAGACCATGGTCGGGGCAAAAGGAAACCTTTTTCTTGAACCTTAGCCATGCTTTATGCAACAGTTCTCCTGGCTATTGTCTAAAGTTCGTGATATCATTCCTTAGCTGTAACATTTTTGACAGAGGGAAGAAACGATCCAAGAATGCTTCAGTTAATTCTTGCCACGATGTAATGTAACCAGAGGGAGTTCCTCCAACCACATAGTCACCTCTCCCATTAGGGAAAACGGAAAGAGCCTTAACCTGATAGACTCTTGAATTATATTAGTTATGTTGAAATGCTGGAAGATCTCTAAGAAATTCCTCAAATGGAAATTTGCATCCTTGCTAGATTTTCCCCGGAGATCCCTTCCATTTGTAGCAAACGGCGCATTGTACTTGTGACATGGAATACGACATTCCCTACCATAGGCGGAAGGCGAATGGCTCCTGCAATTTCGGGCATCACCGGATTATCTTGTTCATGCTCCATATTACCCTCAACTGAGCTATCCCCCGCTTGTGAGTGATGGCTCATATGACTTTACCCTAACAAGCACAACAAGATTAATGTCAACACTTAAGATGCAAGACTAATTCAAATTAACAATCAACACAAGAATATCAAGTGCTAGTCCCTGACAACGACGCCATTTTTGATAACGTCCAAAATACACTCTTCATTAAGAGAGAGCGTAAACGATCATTATATCAAAATAAATATTCCGATGGATGTCGGGGTTGAATCCCACAGAGACTAAGAAATGATATGCGCAAGTGTTGTTTAGGAATTTGAAATTAGTTCGCACCACTCAAAAGTAACAAAGAAATAAACATTTTGGGTGAGACTTGATGTTAACAATATGGTATAGATTCTAATTCGGCTAATTAGAATGACAAAATAACCAAAGTTGTCGACAATAATGAGAAGGACTAGAGGTGTGGTGTAGATGATGTGCTAATTAATCAAGGCTATGCTAGCTCATCTCATCAGTTCAAATTGTATAAACAACTTTGGGCAAGTGGGCCTTCTATGTTTTTCAACCTCATAAATGCCTCTTTTTAGAGTTCTTTCGAACCACTAGACACAATCAAATCAACCCAATTAAGTTTGGATTAATAGTTTCACTAATCTCTAGCTATTAACTATTAATAAGGAATGAGAATATGGGTTTGGCTATATCTAGCCCAACTCCACAACATCACATCCATTTCAACCATCAAATTCTCTCCCAATACTCAATTCTTCTCTTTCAAGTAGAAATCAAGTAAGAATAGTAGATTCACATAAGCAACTACGGTCTTCAATTATAAATTTGAGAGAACTTAACATATTTACACTAATTAAATAATATTGAGATGAATCTAGCAATACCCAATCTAATTAAGCACTCATCATCACACACATCTAATTAATGATTTAGCTACTCATGGTTAAGAAACTAAAGAGCATATATAACAATAAACTTATTGATTTCAATAATAAGAGTAGCAAAATCAAATTTAGCAATAAGTCTTCAACAATGGTGGTACCTTTCTATAAAGGAAGAAGAAAAGGAAAACAATCTTTTACAATTTCCACCAACAGAATTCTACTTTCTTCTTCTATAAAGAGAATATTCCCCAAAAGCTAAAAGTTAAGATCTGGTAGGTACAGAGTACTTCTTTCTAGAATATATCTAAAAGTAGGGCGCCCAAATCCCCTCTTTTTCAGTGTTGGACACATTTGCCCATGCTCAAGCATTCTGACACTTGCGAGAGTACCGATGGTTTTTCAGTTACATTTTGCGAACCGCCGGCTGTCATTGATGGCTCCTTCAGTGATTTCTAGTGTCATTCGGCGATCCACCGACCTCCAACTGTGCTTCACCGATTCCATTGTCTTTGATCCATCAAGTTCAGGTGTGAGTAGGTGAGTTATATGGGTAGTCACTAATTGATATTCGCGACTGTCGGTTGCTTTAATTCACAAACGCAGTGATCATCTGCGTTTGGCCGGTGTTTCGTCGGTCTTCTCCAGTGAAGCGTCAATTTTCACCTGATTCCCTTTTTTTACTCCACTTCTTGCTCTTTTCTTCAAATTAGATATCTGCACACAAAAAGGCAAAAAAAAGCATAAAATTCATTTAAATAACTTGAAAACTAAGCTAAATATCATGCTTAAGATCCTAATGAGTTTGTAAATTACCAACTCATCACTGATCAGAGGACTCGAGTGAGCAGATTCATACATGGGATAGTGGACCATTTGGTAAAGTATTGCAGGACCGCTATGCTCCATCAAGATATGGACTTCTCGCTGTTGTTTCTATACGCCCAACAAATAGAGGTGGTACAGGAGAGTGAGCGGGAGAGAGAGTCCAAGAGGTCCAGGACTGACTGTTTTGGGTTCTCCCATTAGAGGCCTAGTGGTGGACATCATCAGCAGTCCCACCAGAGATCATCATCCCCAGCACTGTCAGCAGCAAGTGTGCCATCCAGATCTAGGCGCGACCAGAGGGGACGAGTGTCTGGCTCTCGAGGTTAGGGGAGCAGATCTATAGAGCCTAGTATTCTAGGATGTGACACGTGTGACAGAAGGCACACTGGTTAGTGTCTAGCAGGCACGGGTGCTTATTTCAGGTGTGGGAAGATCGAACATATGCTTAGAGAATGTCCAGTAGCTAGATAGGGCCATGATAGAGGCCAAGACCCAATCACTAACTCAGTAGCCCCACCAGCACGCTCATCTCAGCAAGGTGTATCCACTAGTGTAGGTGGTGGTCAGCGTCAAAACATATTATATGCCCCCGCATCTCGTCAGGAGCAAGAGGCCTCTCAAGATATAGTCACTGGTATGTTACGAGTATTCCACCTTGATATAAATTCTTTGTTAGATCTAGGGGCTACCTTATCTTTTGTGACGCTCTATGTTATGAGTAGTTTCCGAGTTAGTCTCGAAATCCTATCAAAACCCTTCTCAGTCTCTACTATAGTTGGTAAATCAGTCATAGATCGATGGGTATATAGAAATTGCCCTATCTTAGTCTTTCAAAAATTCACCTCAGCATATGAAAGATTTTGATGTTATCTTTGGAATGAATTAGCTACATGCATGTTATGGCTTAGTAAATTGTTGAACTCATGCGATAGAATTTCGGTTTCTGGATGAGCCTGTCATAGAGCGGAAGGGTAGTTTATTTGTGCCTGTAGGTTGCTTTATTTCCTACCTTAAGGCCAGAAATATGATTTCTAAAGGTTGTGTGTACCATCTAGTTAGGGTTAAGGATGCTATATTTGAAACCTCGACTATCCAGTCAGTTCCTCTAGTGTGCGAATATCCAGAAGTGTTTCCAGATGATCTATTAGAAATTCCACTCGAGCGGGAGATCAATTTTGGTATTGGCCTTCTTCCCGATACGCAACCTATATCTATTCCTCCATACAGAATGACTCTAGCTGAGCTAAAGGAGTTAAAGGAGTAGTTGAAGGATCTTTTAGATAAGGGTTTCATCAAATCTTGCAAATTCCCGTAGGGTGCATCAGTACTCTTTGTCCAGAAGAAGGATGGTTCGCTTTCGATGTGCATTGACTATCGGCAGTAGAATAAGGTCATAGTCAGGAACAAGTATCCCTTCCCCAGAATTGATGACTTGTTTGACCAGCGCCAGGGTTCCAAGTGTTTTTCAAAGATAGACCTCATATCTAGATATCATTAGCTCAGGGTTAAAGAGAGTTACATCCCGAAGATAGCCTTCAAGACTCGGTATGGTCACAATTAGATTGTAGTTATGTCTTTTGGACTAACGAATGCTAATGCAACTTTTATGGATTTGATGAACAGGGTATTCAAGCCGTATTTACACATGTTCGTGATTGTCTTCATAGATGACATTCTCATATACTCTTGGAGCGAGGAGGAGCATGCCGCTCATTTGAGAGTGGTGCTACAGAATCTTAAGGATCTCCAGCTATATGCTAAATTTAGCAAGTGTGACTTTTGGTTAAACTTAGAAGCATTTTTGGGTCAAGCGGTGTCAGATGCGGGTGCACAGGTGGGCTCTCAAAAGAGAGAAGTTGTGAAGAATTGTCCTAGGCTAGTAACTCATTCGGATATCAGGAGTTTCTTGGGCCTAGCTGGTTACTACAAGAGAAGGATTTTCATCCTTTCCAGCACCATTGACGAAGTTGACCTAGAAGAAAGTTAAGTTTCAATGGTCTGAGGCCTGTGGAAGAGCTTCTAGGAGTTGAACACTCGACTCCCCTTTGTGCAAGTGTTGACTCTACCCAAGGGTACTGATAGGTTTGTGGTATATTGTGACACCTCAAGGATTATCCTTGGTTATGTATTAATGTAGCATGATAAGTTTATATCCTATGCTTCCAGGAAGCTAAAAGTCCATGAGAAGAACTACCCAACTCACTATCTATACGGGGTCTATGTGGATGTGTTTACGGACCACAAGAGCCTACAAAATGTGTTTACCCAGAAGCATCTAAATCTACATCAAAGGAGGTGGTTGGAGCTTCTTAAGGATTATGATATGTGTCCTTTATCATCCAGGCAAGGCTAATGTAGTGGCAGACACTCTTAGCATGTTTCAATGGAGAGTGTGTCCATGTAGATGAGGAGAGGAAAGAGTTAGTGAAGGATATACATCGGCTTGCACGATTGGGAGTTCATCTTCTTGACTTGGTAGATGGTGGTGTCATTGTTCAGAATGGACCAAAATCTTCCTTGGTGACCGAAGTCAAGGCTAAACAAGACGAGGATCCTATTTTGGTAAGGTTGAAGGAAGTTGTTCAGAATTAGAAGGTGGAGGTGTTCTCCCAAGTGGGAGATGGTGTACTATGATATCAGGGTCGTTTGTGTGTACTGGGTATTGATGAGTTGAGGGATCAGATGTTGTATGAGGCTCATTGTTCCAGATAATCCATATATCCAGGTGGCACCAAGATATATTGTGACCTACGTGAAGTCTATAGGTGGAATGGCATGAAGAAGGACATAACAGAGTTTGTAGCAAAGTGTTCGAATTGTCAATAGGTGAAAGTTTAGCATCAAAGACCTAGAGATGTGCTTCAAGACATTAGTATGCCTACTTGGAAGTGGAAGGAAATCAATATGGACTTTATCACAGGGTTAACTCGCACTCGCCAACAGTATGACTCCATATGGGATATTATGGATAGGTTGACCCACAAAGCTTATTTCCTACCGATTAAGACTACCGACTCAACAGAGGATTATGCTAAATTGTATATTCGGGAGCTAGTTTAATTGCATGGAGTGCCCTTGTTTATCATATCAGATAAAGGTACTCAGTTTACCTCCCAGTTTTGGAGATTGTTCCAAAAGGGACTTGGTACTCAGGTCAAGCTTAGTTAACTTCTCACCTGTAGACCAATGGTCAGGTTGAACGGACCATTCAGACACTTGAGGATATATTGGGAGCATGTGTGATTGATTTCAATGGTAGTTTGGATGATCGTTTACCTCTCATTGAATTTGCATATAATAATAGTTACCATTCCAGCATTTAGATGGCTCTGTTTAATGCTCTTTATGGGCAGAGGTGTAGATCGCCTATTGGTTAGTTTGAAGTCGATGAAGCTATATTGATAGGACCAGATTCATTTCATAAGGCTATGGAGAAAGTTCAGCTTATAAGAGAAAAGTTGAAAACACTCAGAGTCACCAAAAGTCCTATGCGGATGAGAGGAGGAGAGAACTTGAGTTCAAAGTTGATGATTGGGTGTTTCTAGAGGTGTTCCCATGAAAAGAGTGTTGAGGTTCGAAAAGAAGGGGAAACTCAGTTCTCGATATGTTGGCCCATATAGGATTATGAGACGTGTTGGCAAGGTGGCTTACGAGTTGGAGTTTCCCTCATAATTGGATTTAGTACATCCAGTTTTCCAAGTGTTGGTTTTTAGAAAATGCATGGGTGATTCAGCTTTAGTTGTTCCAGTGGAGAGCGTGGGTGTAAATGACAGCCTTAGCTACGAAGAGGTTCTAGTTGAAATACTTGATCATCAGGTTCGGAAGCTACGAAATAAAGAAGTAGCTTTACTAAAGGTTTTGTGGAGAAATCAGCATGTTGAGGGAGTTACTTGGAAAGTCGAAGTAGATATTATGGCTAAATACCCGCATCTATTCCCTTCCAATCCAGTTCCAGCTTGAGGTATCAGTTTCCTTCTTAGTACTGTATTCAATTTCATGTTCAGTTCATGTGTTCCAGCTTCTTTCATGTCAATGCATGTATGAGTGATTCATGAATTCAGTTCACTCATATATTTCAGTCTGAATTCAGTCACTCCATCAGTTTTTAGCTTTAGATGTTTAGTATTTGAGATGTCAGTTCTACTCCCCAGTTTCTTAGTATGTTCATTCACATTTGAGGACAAATGTTCCTAAGGGGGAGATATTTTAATACCTCGAAGGCCCTAAGATCATACCCGAGGGTTCAAATGGAGAAAATAAGAAATTTTGCACCAGGTCACTAATAACGTCCAAAATATTCTCCTCATGCAAAGAGTATAAATGGTCACTGTATCAAAACAAATATCTCGACGGATATTGGGGTCGAATCCTACAGGGACTAGTGAATGACAATTACGAGTGTCGGTTGAGAAATTGAATTCAGCTTGCACCACTTAAGAATAATATAGTAATAAAAGGTTGGGGGAAATTGAAATTTGAAAGAGAATATAACTTCTAATTTGGATGACTACAATAGAAAAATAGGTTGTTGACAAGAATGTGAAAGACAAGAGGTATGGTGTAGAAGATATGCTAACTAAATAGGGTCATGCTAGGTTATCTCATAAGTTTAATTAGTGTAAATAATCTCAAAAAACTGGGTATTTAATGCTTTTCAGCCTTATAAATACCTCTTGCTAGAGTTCTATCAAACCTCTAGACACCATTAACACAACCCAATCAGATTTGGATTAATAGCTGCATTAATTTCTAGCTATTAACTATTAATTTTGTCTATATCTACCCCAATTTCACAATTTCTCATCCATACCCACTATTAAATTCTCTCCCAATACTTAATTCCTCTTTTGCAAGCAACAATCAAGTAAGAAAAGTTAGACCCACATCAATATCTATGGATCTTCAATTATACATTGGAGAGAATCTAACAGATTCACACTTAGTTAATCAATAGTTAATGATTAAGCATTAACTAGCAATACCCACTCTAATTAAGCTTACTCTAGCAATATCCACTCTACTTAAGAATTCATCATCACACAACTCTAGATAATGATTTAGCTACTCATAATTAAGAAATTCAAAAGCACATTCAACAATAAACTCATTGAATTCAATAATAAGAGTAGCAAAAATCAAGTTCAACAAGTAGTCTTCAACAACGGCAGTACCTTGCTATCAAGAAGAAGAAGAAGAAGAAGGAAATAGTTCTTTTCAAATTGCACCAATTGAATTTTCTCCTTCTTCTCTGCCCAGAGAATGTTCTAAAAGATAAGGAATATGAAAGTTGATGAGTACACAGTACTTTTTCTAGAATATATCCAAAATATGGGGTATCTTCTATATCTTTTTATGTGCTGGACAAATTTTCCCCTGATCAACATTCTGGCATCGACAGAAGTACCGGCGGTTCACCAAGTGCAATTCGTGGACAGCCGGTTGCACTATCTGCATTTTTAGTGAATTCTAGTAATCTTTGGCGGTTTGCCGATCTCCATTCATGCACAACCAATTCTTTTCTCTTCAATCTAGAAAGTTCAGGTGTCATTTCGCGACTTGACCGGGGAGTTGCCGGTGGAAACTCGCATTTGTCGGTGGCTTTGTTCCTAGAGGTAGTGGTTATCAGCTTTTAACCGGCGTTTCGCCGGTCTTCTTCGATGGAGCGCAAAATTTCATCACACTTCCTTCTTTTTTCTCCATTTCTTGCCCTTTTATTCACATTCGACATCTGCACACAACAAAGGAAAAAAGGGCATAAAATCGACATAAATACCTGAAAAACTAAGCAGAAACTTAGGCTTAAGAACCTAATGATTTGGTGAATTACCAACTCATTAAACCTCCAAACTTGAATCATTGCTTGTCCTCAAGTAATGCAATTCTCATCAGTTGGGAAACATGCCACTCCACACAAGTTTAAACATTAACAACCACCTAATCTATGACAACCCAAAAATGCTCACTAATCTCACCGAAAAAGAGAAGCAAATTCCCCTAAAAATCAGAACAATGAAGATATTTCAAGAGGCTACCACCATTCACAAACATTATTCACAAGAGTTTTCATTTTGTAGAATTAGGGCATTTCTCATCCATGAAATACACATAGCAGCTCAATTCATAATCATTGCACATTCAAAACTTTCCTGCAAGATCACACTTCTCGTGCCTTATGCACAAATTTACCTTTAATGCAATTGTTCCCTCAAAAGGGGTGATGCCATTCATCGATGAGAGAATCCCTATTTTCTTCATGACTCAATGCATTTACACAAGGGATTTCACAAAGATATGATTGCACTCACTCTCCCAAAAGAAATCTACATGCACCCAACTCGACCCACAGGCTTGGCCTTCATGTAACTCGCCACTAATGTACAACAACTATACTTAAAATCACTTAGAACTTGCAGGTCATAATGTAGGCTAGGGCTGAGGGTAGGATAACTGTTTATCTTTAGTGACCAATGCCTCATTAATGCCTTTATAAAAACTTGAAACATCCCATTATCTTATTGAAATACTCCACCTTATTTCTCCTTGGTCATTATCTTCATCCTTTGTGTAACACCAACAACCCTTTTAACACCCATGAATTCCACATTAGCCTTTTGTATGCAAGAGATAGCACCTTTTTATCATTCTTTTCTCTTATGATGATTCGAGGTTTTTCAACCCAATGATTCAGTCATTTCATCACAATTTTGGTGCTACGTCACATTGAAGTTCTCATTTTTCCCTTTTCTCTTGCAAACCCCCAAACATAGGCTTTTGCCTCATCTCACATTAAATTCCTTATTGCTCCCCGATTAATTGGCTTGAAGCCCCTATTTTTCCTTGATTTATTAGTAGCAGTTAGGGAGGATAGGTGCCAAAGAGAAGGATACAAAAAATGGTTATTAGGCTTATAATGTGGTTTACAAGAAAGGGTCCGAGGCTCAAACATTGGCTGTCAAAGATTAATGCTCAAGGAGGTCATTTTGGGTGAAGTGACTACTAAAAGGAGGCCTAACATCCTGTTCTAAGTGCAACTACATCTATGATTTTGCCTTGACTCACACTCGGGGAAAATTCTAGACAAGAAGATGTGCATGAGATTCACAAAAGTCCTTACCACACAAGGCATCACTCCTAAAGAGACCAAAAAAGTCATTTCCACACAAAAAGACTTCAAAACATGCAAATTCATAAGTCAAGCAATGAATCTACAAAGTAAGACAAAGAGTGCTATGTTCTCGATTCAAACATCCGCTCATTATCATTTTCATTTTTTCTGCCCCATTTTAAGACTCCATTTCAAAAAAATTTCTGGTGGTGCCTCTCAAAACCACTCCATAAAAGACTCAAAAACAACATGGAATTTTCCCTTAAGAGAGTCGCCTCACAATCTATCATCGGGAAATGCCAACCCGGTTCGACAAAGAAAAGAGAAAGAAAACAAATGAATGCTCCTCGGGAAAGAACTATGGTATAAAAAACCCTTAGAGTTTATTTATTATTCTACTATTTACATGGCGAATAAGCAAAGGACTTGGGTCCTAAGGGAGTAAACAATTCAAGACAAGGACCCCATTATCATTCTTATCACACAAAAACTTTTGCAAATTGCAAGACATGCACACTCTCCCCCTTACTTAAAACCAGACATTGCCCCCAAAGTAGCAAAAAGGATAGAAAATAAGGTGAGGGAGGCTTCCTGATTGAATTAGTGGTTGGTACGAGGCCCCCAAGAATATGTGGCTGCATCAAATTTCCAAGAAGCCCTGTCTTCAGCAGTCGGTCGCAGTGGATCAGGTTGGAGTTCCACCGATTTCCCGGTCCTAGCACCACCCATTTGTCCGGTAGAGTACGAAGCTCATGGTAAGAAGTTATTGCCACTCTGCCAGGTGTCCAAGATGGATCTACATCATACACTGAGAGCACTGGAGGTGGTGGTGGCCGGCTATGATATAATTCCTCATCTGACACTATTTTTAACGCGCTGTCATACCCCACACACCAATAGTCCGATGGACTCCTGGGTGCCTTGGGCTGCATGGACACTTCTACCAGTTTAGGAGGGATTGGGTTGCTGGTAGATGGAGGTCCACTAAGTGCAACCACCTTTTTCCTTAAAGTACTCACTTCGCTCTCGAGGACCTCAACAGTAGAGCATAGGCTTTTCAACTTATCTCTAGTAGGCTACAAGGCTTTCTTGATGGCAATTGTATCATGGACGGGATAGACTTAGCTAGCTTCACAAGATGGCTTTCATGTACTTGGTCCCTTTGTGCTACTTTGAGAAAATTAGGAGGTGAGGGGGTGGGGACGATAGCTGTGTAGAGTTGGACGGCCGATGTGTGAGAAGACACTGAAGGTGGTGGTGGAGTCCTGTTCTCTGTAAACTTTGCTCCCTTCATAGCTGGAGCATCTTTGTTAGTTTTACCAGACAATGTAATCACATTGTCAGCCCACATAGTCCTATCCAATGGTTGAAACAAAGGATATGCAGCCCGCACACATAACATACTCACGAGGCTAGGGAATGGCAATATTGTGGCCTACTGCTTGGCTCTTTGTTTTAATTGATCTGTAATAAGCTCCCCAACATTGATGTGTACATGACCCATGATGCAAGCGATAAGAATGGAAACATCAATTGGGACTTCCTTTGTTTTTTGAGAAGGTATTAACCTTGCACTAACCAAGTCTAACCACATGCGGGCTTCAAATTTCAAGTCATGACAATGAATCAGACCTTTGGAGATGGCGCATTGTGGTTGACCAATAGCAATCATGTTGGCTACCCATTGGAACTTGTTCACTTTATCTTCCACCTTCTTTCAGTATGACGAGTGCGATTGGATCGGCATAACCCAATAAAGTGAATTGATTGCCTCTAGAGTTATAAGCACCTCTTGCCCATGCACCCATATCGACAGTAGGCATGACAATGTTTCTGCGTGGCCCTTGTGCTTTAGGAGCCGTTGCCTTTCCCTGTATGATACATAGAATTCCCACACCAATTCTGGAAAATATGGGTCAATCGGTATGGTGAATGGACCCCAGTCATGCATACCAATCTGGTCGTAGATATCTTGCCAGGAATTTTTGAGAGAGTCCACTTTAAATTGGGCTTCTTCATGGATGGATGGCTTCTCCTTGAAAGCAACATAATACTCGTCCATTCCTTCCAGCCCAAACCGAACTTGTGTGTTACTGGTGTGCATTGATGCTTGGCCTTTTTGATAATGCGGGGAAATAGACATGATGCTGCAAACTAAGGTTAGAATTGGACACATATTTTCAAACCTAGACCAAATAAAAAGGAAAGAATTCAGGTGCAATGATTATATCCTTCAGGTGGCATCGGCGACCCACTGGCGAATCACCGATGCAGATCCGCAAACCACCGATGAATCGCTGATGTGAGTTAGTTACCTGGGATAAACATCATACTTATCGGTGCCCCACCGGCGAAACACCGATTTTGATCCTAGAAGCGCCAGTGCTCTACGGAATGATGCCAACATGCAATATTGGGCAAGTCAATTCGTGAGACAATCAGCGATTCCCAAAGCACAAACGGAGGTCCGCCGGTGGCCGACCCGTATGTAATTAACCCACAGGACACCCCCACATAGATGTACACCAATCTTAACCTAACCCAATAAAATGACAAGTTACCCTTAAGAAAGGTGTCAATCGATCTATCATTGGGCAACTTGAGAGGGTATCCCACTCGTACTACACCCGAACACCATGTGACACCCACGTGAAAAAAAACAAAACAAAATCTACACACATAAAACAAAGAAAAGCATAAATAAACACACAAGAAACAAAATATCACCAATAATGCTCGGAACCTTAAAGACATAGTGACAAAGACCTTGCCAATTAGGTGAATAGCCACAACTGATAACCTCTGCTTATTATTGGTGTTTTGAGATTATAGTGGAGCGAAAGAGATGGATGAATGAAAGTTGTTAGGGGTATTTAAATGAGAAAGGAGAGGAATTTGATTGGGTAGGGAGATGGTAGTCATTAATAGAGGATAGGTGGGAAAATTGGGTTTTTAGGAGAATGAAAAATGGTGGGAAAGAGATAAATGAAAAATGGTGGGAAAGAGAGAAATGAAAAATGGGGAAGTGGGAAGGTCGGTCAAACTTCTGAAAAAGGGAAATATTCCAACTCGGGGTGCATCAACGATCGCCGACCTCTGTTGATATTACCTGAGTGAGACTCTAGAAACTAAATCGGTGATTGACCAGTGTATCGCGGAATGTGACTAGCGTTTCACCGGATGAGAAACTGATGACAGGTCTACTCCTAGGTACACTAGTTGACATCGGCAGCTGTCTGGAGGTTTGTGCTTTTAAGAGGCACTTCACCGGATGGGTAGCTGACTAGCCTTGAATCCTTCAGTGCACTGGACAAGGTCGGCGCCCCATCGGCAGTTCGCAGAATGCTGTCTATGATTCACCGGTCTAGCACCGGCCAACCCTGTCCTTGTTCTTCTTGAAGTTCACCAACCTAACCTAGAAAAATCAAAAACAACAATGCATATAATAAGAGTTAGAAAATAAAAATGCTTGGGTTGCCTCCCAAGAAGCACCTTAGTTAATGTTGTGGCATGACGAAGGTCTCTCCGGACCTATGGTTCATCTAGATATACAACCTCTATTCGTCCAACTTCTTCCAACACCCTCATATATCTTTTAACACATTGACCATTCACTTTGAACTTTCTTCCATTCTCTCCATGGAGTTCTATAGCACTATTCTCATACACATGAGGTACCTTAAAAGGGCCTGACCATTTGGATTTTAATTTCTCGTGGAATAGCCGTAGCTATGAATTGAACAACAACACCCATTTTCCTAGAGCAAAACTACACTGCAACACTTTTTCTCATGATAATGTTTCATTCTGGATTTGAAAATAGCTGCATTCTCATATGCCCTCATTCTGCATCTAACTCATGATGATTATGAACTCGTCCTTGGACAGCTCTTCCTCATTCAAGATTTAAGCTTTTTAATACCCATAAGGCTTTGTGTTCTAACTCAACAAGGAGGTGGCATGATTTGCCAAACACCAGCTGATATGGAGACATCCCTATCAGCGTTTTAAATGTAGTACGATATGCCCAAAAGGCATCATCTAACTTCCACGCCCAATTGGTTCTGTTAACATTGATTGCTTTAGTCAAGATAGACTTTATTTCTCGATTTTAAACATCCACTTGGCCACTGGTTTAGGGGTGATAAGGGGTGGCCACTTTGTGCTTCACACCATATTTAGCTAGCAATGTGCTAAATGCTCGATTGCAAAAATAAGATCCTCCATCACTAATGATAGCTCTACGAGTACCGAATCGTGAGAAAATATATTTCTTCAAAAAGGTTGTTATGCTCCTCCCTTCATTATTGGGTAGTGCGACCGCTTCCACCTATTTGGAGACATAATCAACTGCTACCAAGATGTATGTGCTTCCGCAAGAGCTAACAAAAGGGCCCATAAAGTCGATCCCCCGTACATCAAACAGCTTAACCTCTAAGATCGGTGTTAACAAAAGTTCATGACTCCTTGAAATAATCTGTCCTTTGACATCGATCACATTGCTTCACAAAGTCATGGGCATCCTGATGTAGTGTAGTCCAATAAAACCCACCCTATATCACCTTAGTTGTTGTCCGCATACTCCCATAATGACCCCCAATAGGTGAAGAATGACAAGCCTCCAGAATTAGGACCATCTCTACTTCTGGAACACACCGTCGTATTAAACCATCTGCACAACTCCGGATGAGGTAAGGTTCATACCAATAAAATTTCCGGACATCATGCATGAATTTCTTCATTTGTTGAAAGTTCAAGCATTCGTGTATAATGCTGTTGGCCAAGTAATTAGCAAAATCAGTAAACCACGGTGTTAGATCGTGGCTTGAAGCCAGAATACACTCATCTGGGAAGGCATCAAATATCTTCTCATATGCTCCTGGCCGCCCACTTGTTTCTAGGCACGATAGATGGTCGGCCACTTGATTCTCACATCATTTATGATCCTTCACCTCAAAGTCAAATTCCTGCAGCAACAGAACCCACCTCATCAGTTTCAATTTAGCATCTTTCTTGTCCATTAAATACATAAGCGCTGCATGGTCCGTGTGCACCACCACTTTCATTCCTAGCAAATATGCCCGAAACTTTTTAAACACAAACACAACAACAAGTAGCTCCTGCTCCATTACTGTGTAGTTTCTTTGCCTTGATAGCATAGTAGATTGGGTGAAATATCTTATATCTCCTCTAACCAAGGACCGCTCTTAATGCCTCCTCACTGGCATCGCACATGAGCTCAAAGGGTGTTGAACAATCAGGTGCTATAATGATTGGAGAGGAAATCAACATTTCCTTCAACTCCACAAAGGCCTTCAAGCACTCCTCATCAAACTTGAACTTTGCTTCTTTCTCCAGCAGCCAAAATAGCGGATGAGCTATCTTAGAGAAGTATTTAATAAATATATGTAGAAACCCGCATATCTGAGGAAACTCCTAAAACCCTTCACGGTGCACGGTGGAGGTAACTGAGCAATGGCATCGACTTTGGCTTGGTCCAGCTCAATCCCTTTTGTTTTTTCTTGATCCTTAGGTGCAATCAAAATTTGATTGTATCCTGAGTATCCATCCAAGAAATAATAGTACTCCTTATAGGCCAGTCGGTCTAACATTTGGTTAGTGAAAGGCACCGGGAATGATCCTTCTTGTCTAGGAGTTTAACTTATGGTAATCCATGCAAACTCTCCATCCAGTAACTGCGCGAGTAGCTATTAATTCATATTTTCATTCGGGACGACCGTAATGCCTCCTTTCTTTGGCACGCACTACGTAGGGCTTACCCAGCTACTGTCTGCGATAGGATATACCACACCTGCATCTAGCCATTTAATAATCTCCTTTTTGACCACCTCTTGCATAGGTGGGTTCAAACGCCTTTGATGCTCAACTGATGGGCTATAATTTTCTTGAATATTAATCTTGTGAGTGCAAATCCCCCAAGGAATACCAATGATATCAACTGTTGACCACCCTATAGCTCGAATGTGCCTTTTCAATACCAAGATGAGTTTTTCTACTTTAGAAGGAGTGATTTTTTCTGAAATGATGACGGGGAGCATCTTATTCTCCCCCATATATGCATATTGCAAGTGAGTGGACAAGGGTTTGAGCTCCAGCTTCAGAGGTGACATAATAGATGGATGTGACAGAGTACTTGTATGATCTTTTAAATCTTGGTCAAGCTTCCTTGGTGGGAAAGGATAATTTCTTATCTCCTTGTGCACTTGACATACCTCTTCAAGTTCTTCACCTTTCAAAAAGAAATCAGCAATCATTTCTCTTACAACCACTTCCTCTATTTCCCACTCACATATATCATCATCCATGATGGCTTGAGGTAGGGAAGTGTTGGTTTCTGTTGTTTGAGCTGCCACCTGATATGCTAACTCGTTCATTCTATCATCCAATTATTGGATTATTACATCAAGACTCTTCATGGTGGTCGTAATGTCCAATAGTTTACTATGCAAGTCCTGAAGTCCTTCTTTAGTTGAAAGTACCTTTTCAAGCACCACTTCGAGAGTACTTTCCATGTGGGGTAGGCTTGACTCATCGCTCCCGGGCTACTTGTATCAATTGACCAAACATTGTTCTGACCTTGATTTCCATGATAAGCATACTCATAGTCGTGGTTGGCTTTGTGGTATCTTGCATGGAAACCCTTCATATAGTTCGTCAATAGCTCCATCTGCTTCGTCATGACCAGCAATATTGCATTTTTCTTCCCCTCTATACACCACATCTTGTCTACTAGCTTGATAGTCTCCACACAAGGCACCCCCTCGGGGTCTCGTGACCACCCTCTGAAGCTTCTCATGAGCCACACAACAATAGGTTAATAGAAACAACCGTGGTGTGAAACTAATTCAAATTAATAATCAACACAATAATATCAAGCGCTAGTCCCCGGCAACGGCTCCATTTTTGAAAAACATCTAAAATATACTCCTAATGCAAAAAGTATAAACGGTCATTGTATCAAAATAAATATCCCGAAGGATGTCGCGGTTGAATCCTATAGGGACTAGTGAATGATAATTACGAGTGTCGATTGAGAAATTGAATTTAGCTTGCACCACTTAAGAATAATATAATAATAACAGGTTGGGGGAAATTGAAATTTCCAAGAGAATATAACTCCTAATTTGGCTGACTAGAATAGATAAAATTACCAAGGTTGTTGACAAGAATGTGAAAGACTGGAGGTGTGGTGTAGATGATATGCTAACTAAATAAGGTCATGCTAGGTCATCTCATAATTTTTATTAGTGTAAATAATCTCGGAAAACTGGGTATTTAATGCTTTTCATCCTTATAAATACCTCTTGCTAGAGTACTTTCAAACATCTAGACACCATTAACTCAACCCGATCAGATATGGATTAATAGCTGCACTAATTTCTAGCTATTAACTATTAATTAGGAATGAGAATGTAATTTTGGCTATTTCTAGCCCAATTTCACAATCTCCCATCCATACATACTATTAAATTCTCTCCCAATACTTAATTCATCTTTTGCAAGCAACAATCAAGTAAGAAAAGTTAGACCCAAATCAATATCAACGGATCTTCAATTATAGATTGGAGAGAATCTAACCGATTTATGATCACGGGCAAAAATATATGCCCGAGATATGCTTTACGACTTAAATTAATCTTGTTTATCTAAGATTATTGTATACATTTTCATGTAATTTTAGATAAAGTAAAGATATGTGCTAACCAACATGATTAGCCTTTGTTTTGTAGGTTTTGATGACTTTTGAGCAACTAATCCATGAGTTGGTGAAGTAGAGGCTTGGAAACGGAATCAACACGCGAACGTCGGCAAAGAGGAGGCACAAAACAGCCCACCGGCGCGTCGACAAGGTGCCACGGCAGGCAGGCCGCTCACAACAGCCCACCTGCGCATTGGCAACGTGCCACGGCAGGTGGCCTCCGTGACCAAGGGCTGCCAACGCGCTGCCCAAGCAGCGTGACACGCTGCCAACGCGGCAGGGTGCTGCCCGGGCCGATTTCGGAGTGATTTCCAGAGGGCCTCCGCGTCCGTAGCGTGTCACGGAGGCCGTGCTCCGTGATGAACTCTGTGACACATTGCTTGTTATTCCGGGAAAGAGTCCTACTACTATAAATAGCACACTTAGGTTTATTTTTCATAATTCAGACTTGGTGGAGCAAGGACGTAGGTTACAGGTAGTTGAGGGACGAAAAGTTCAGGGTTTTTTTTCTCTTTCTTTCTTCTCTAATTCAATTGTTTGTATGATTAACACTTGTTTTAGGATGATTAATCCAAAAATGAGTGGCTAATTCCCTTCCTTGCTGAGGTTATGAACAATGGTGATGAATTTTGATTATTGAATTATATGGTTTTTCATCTTCTCCTTCCATGTTGTTCTACTAATTCTTGTTTCTACTGCATTGGTGTGTGGCCGACATTAATGTACATCTAAAAAGTCCGATTTCACTCGAGAGAGCACGAAATTGGAAAGTTGTGAATTAATAGGGTATTGTTCTTAACTTGATTTGGGAAAATTGAGTTTTGATGTGCTTTCCTGATAGAAATATACTTGAAAGCCGTATTAGTCAATTTAGGAACCGGAATTGTATTGCTAGGTCATAAATTGCATTTGATCACAGAAATGTAGACGGATGGTTTATGATTCTTAAGTGAGATTAAATACGAGAGTTTTAATCTCTTGGCTAATGTTCTTGGCTAGCAACTGGAAGAGAAGATTAACCAAATTATGATTATAATCAAGTTCATTACATGTTCTTAACCTTGGCATGCTCATATCCATAGTTTCAATTCAAAGTAGATATTTGTTAATAGTTTTAGTATATAATTTATAAACAAATTATTTAACTTTTGGTTACTTTGTTGTCAGCATATATAGAAGTAAGATAGAATATAGTATACTTGAGCAATTTTTACTTATCCAGAGTCTCCTTGGTTCGATACTTGGCTTACTTAAGCCACTTACTACTTGTTTGACCACGTGCACTTGCGTGTCGGTTTTTAACCATATAGCAAACGCCCGAACAAGTTTTTGGCGCCGTTGCCGGGGAGACTTGGCAATAGGTGAATTTGTTTTAAGTGTAATTTACTGTATTTTTATTTTTCTCAAGTGCTGACAACTTAGTCTTAGTGTTTGTTTTAATTCTTTTGCATTTTACTTTTTCTTTTTCAATACCCTTACTGACATGACATCGTGGAATATAAATGGTTTCAATGGTGGATATTCATATTTTAGTGAATCTTGTCTGAATTGCGGAGGACACCACTCGTGGCAACACTGTAACACGTGAAATATATGTGGTGGTCAAGATGGCCATTGGGATGGCTGTCCGAATGCATATTCCCCTCCCCCAAGCCCCTACTATGATCCTTCTGTTGTTTTTCCTGAATATAGGCATGCTGAAAATGAGGACTTGGGACGCCAAGCTCGAATAGAAGACATGCTGAAACAACTCTTGGAGCAATCAGAAGCAATGAAGGAGGCGATGGAAGTATTGAGAATTCAGCAAGAAGAGAATGTAGAGGCTCTAGAAAGGATGAGCGTCAAATTCACGGAGATGATTGCTGAGGCTGAAGCTTGTGCTAAATTGCAGGTGACAGTTTTAGCCGATATTCAAGAGGAACTACAAGAGGAAGACAAGGGTGAATTTTTGGATGAAGCCCAACAATTAGAATCTCTTGAGTGTCCCCGTGATGGGCTCACACTTATGGAAAATCCATTCATGGGAGAAGAGATAGAGTATCCCCCATTTGACATTAATGGAGAGATAGATGTCGATGCTGAGAAGGTGTATCCAAGTAAGGAGGTCAAGCATAATGCAGTTTCAGAGTTGAGGTGTATTGGACCACACTCGACGCATTTTTCGACATTAAGTTTGGTTGACAACATAGAAGTAGAGTCTTCCAAGCTTATAGAGAAATGTCTAGAGGAGGACCAAGCCCCGTATATTTTGAAATTTGCTAACTCAGAGAGCCAAAATGACTTCGCTTACTTAAGGGCCAATAAATGCAAACGACAACATCTACTGCTTGGTCCTTACAATTTTTCACCATCACCCCTGGAGCATAAGAGGAAATTGGAAAAGAAATTAGGGGTGAGATTCATATCCTCAAGGTGGGGGAAAAATTGGTGAAACTTGGTACGTCGTGCCGCGATGTAAAATTAGGCGCTGCTTGGGAGGCAACCCAAGGGTACCACAAGTACCATTTTAATTTCTTGCAATTGAGTTAATTTTTGTTTATTTTCATCTTGTGTTGTTTTGGTGGAAAGTTAAGCGCAGATGGAGGGGAAGTCTGAGTACCCGTGGAGGAGGAAGCTAACAAGCATAGAAGAGAAAAAGTGTGGGGTCGAACACCCACTTGTGCAAAGTTGAAGAAAGGCATGTTGTTAGCTAGGCTTAAAGGCCTCAGGGAGTATTTTTCACCCTTTTTAAATTTTAATTTGATGCTATGAGGACATAGCATGATTTAAGTGTGGGGTGAGGGAAATTTCAAGGGAAATTTCAAATTTTTGTGCTTAACGATTTTTGGTGAATGTAATGCTTGTGAGAAAATTGAAAAAATTGAAAAATCATTGTGAATTAAGCATGACTTCATCACCCGTTGGTTTTTCTTTTCGGTTCTTTTCCGACGGGGGGTCTTTGAACCGAAGAATAAAAATTTTCTTTTTCTTTCTTTTCTTTGTCTGTATATAAAGTTTTTAGTCATAGTTAAGGACTGTTTCCGACGATGGATGGATGACGACCGTCTTGAGGTAAAATTAGTCGGTAGGTTTTGGGTTTTTGAAACCATAACTAATTGGTACTTGGTGTTCTTTTTATGTGCTATACATGGTTGTAAGATGCAAGTATGTTCAGTATGAAGCATGCAAGTGTATAACTTTGTTTGAGACACTTAGGCTCTTGAATTTGACTCAATATGATGGAAGCTTAATTCTTAATTCTTGTGATTAGCTGAGTAAGAGTCTACTGATTGTGTCTTGATTTGAGCATGTGCCATAAGTGTAAGGTTTTTGAGTATTCTATGCTATTGTGGAATGTCTAGAACTTGCCTGGTGTGTATATAAAATGAAATGAAGGATGTGAATTGTAGGAGATGATTTAGGCATTTCTTTGAATGAACCAAACTTTTATCCCTCATTATACCTACCTTGAAAAATTAATCCTAGTTAACCCCATTGAGCCTTGAGCCTATTCTTTGACAGTTGCAGCATAAGCTTAATCCTTTTTCTTTCATTAGCCTTGAATTTGAAACAAAAATCCTAAGCGCTTAAAGGAAAAATCCGAAAGAGTAAAGGAGTGAGAAGAATGAAAAAGAAGGGAAAGTAGCAATTGTAAGAGTTGAGAAAGGTCGAGGGTGCACTTGTTTGAATATGGGTGAGTATTAGTAGGGAGTAAGAAAATAAATAAATGAAAAGTTACTTATAGAACTCCTTACTAATAAGCTAAAAGTGCCTGAAGAAAGGGGGGAACAAAAGAGGAAAAAGAAAGATGAAAAGAGAAAAAGGTGAAGTGAGGGAAGGGAAGTTTGTAATGAAGGCGTGATGTATTATAAGCGCTTAGGAAAGATAGTCACTATTACTGATCATAATAGTACCTACCCGCACCTGAGTTACATTACAACCTAAAAAGTCCTACTTGATCTTACATTCATACATCCTTAAATTAGTGGAATAAAACACTAAGGGCAAGCTTATGGGTCATTACATGATGCATGTGAATTCTTTGTGAGAGTGAGTGTAATTCTATGCATGTACCCACACATGTTGTGATATAAAAATTGTTTTTGCGTGTGAAATCGGGTAACTCTCTTTCCGTGAGGGGCACATGTTGAATGAAGGATATAAATCATGTGGGATTTCTTAGTCAGTTGATTTGCATGAGTTTTCTAAAAGTGAGAGTCGATTCTTGAGGTTAAGAAGTCTTAACATAGTTGTACTTCATTTCAATGATCAAATCAGGCATGCTCTATTTTTAGCTTGCATCTTACGTAATCATTATAGCCGTAACTTGAATTCTCTTGCTAAATTAGTTATGTGGGAGTCTCCATATGCATGATATGTAAAAGGTTGTTCGAGGACGAACAAGGCTTTAAGTGTGGGGTTGTGATCACGGGCAAAAATATATGCCCGAGATATGCTTTACGACTTAAATTAATCTTGTTTATCTAAGATTATTGTATACATTTTCATGTAATTTTAGATAAAGTAAAGATATGTGCTAACCAACATGATTAGCCTTTGTTTTGTAGGTTTTGATGACTTTTGAGCAACTAATCCATGAGTTGGTGAAGTAGAGGCTTGGAAACGGAATCAACACGCGAACGTTGGCAAAGAGGAGGCACAAAACAGCCCACCGGCGCGTCGACAAGGTGCCACGGCAGGCAGGCCGCTCACAACAGCCCACCTGCGCGTTGGCAACGTGCCACGGCAGGTGGCCTCCACGACCAAGGGCTGCCAACGCGCTGCCCAAGCAGCGTGACACGCTGCCAACGCGGCAGAGTGCTGCCCGGGCCGATTTCGGGTGATTTCCAGAGGGCCTCCGCGTCCGTAGCGTGTCACAGAGGCCGTGCTCCGCGATGCACTCCGTGACACGTTGCTTGTTATTCCGGGAAAGAGTCCTACTACTATAAATAGCACACTTAGGTTTATTTTTCATAATTCAGACTTGGTGGAGCAAGGACGTGGGTTACAGGTAGTTGAGGGACGAAAAGTTCAGGGTTTTTTCTCTCTTTCTTTCTTCTCTAATTCAATTGTTTGTATGATTAACACTTGTTTTAGGATGATTAATCCACAAATGAGTGGCTAATTCCCTTCGTTGCTGAGGTTATGAACAATGGTGATGAATTTTGATTATTGAATTATATGGTTTTTCATCTTCTCCTTCCATGTTGTTCTATTAATTCTTGTTTCTACTGCATTGGTGTGTGGCCGACATTAATGTACATCTAAAAAGTCCGATTTCACTCGAGAGAGCATGAAATTGGAAAGTTGTGAATTAATAGGGTATTGTTCTTAACTTGATTTGGGAAAATTAAGTTTTGATGTGCTTTCCTGATAGAAATATACTTGAAAGCCGTATTAGTCAATTTAGGAACCGGAATTGTATTGCTAGGTCATAAATTTCATTTGATCACAAAAATGTAGACGGATGGTTTATGATTCTTAAGTGAGATTAAATACGAGAGTTTTAATCTCTTGGCTAATGTTCTTGGCTAGCAACTGGAAGAGAAGATTAACCAAACTATGATTATAATCAAGTTCATTACATGTTCTTAACCTTGACATGCTCATATCCATAGTTTCAATTCAAAGTAGATATTTGTTAATAGTTTTAGTATATAATTTATAAACAAATTATTTAACTTTTGGTTACTTTGTTGTCAGCATATATAGAAGTAAGATAGAATATAGTATACTTGAGCAATTTTTACTTATCCATAGTCTCCTTGGTTCTATACTTGGCTTACTTAAGCCACTTACTACTTGTTTGACCACGTGCACTTGCGTGTCGGTTTTTAACCATATAGCAAACGCCCGAACAATTTACACTTAGTCAAACAATATTGAGATGACTCTAGCAATGCCCACTCTAATTAAACATTCATCATCACACACCTCTAGTTAATGATTTAGCTACACATAATTAAGAAATTCAAGAGAGCATTCGATAATAAACTCATTGAATTCAATAATAAGAGTAGCAAAAATCAAGTTCAACAAGCAGTCTTCAACAAGGGCAGTACCTTGCTATTAAGAAGAAGAAGAATAAAAAGGAAATAGTTCTTTTCAAATTGTACCAATCAAATTTTCCCCTACTTCTCTTCCCAGAGAATGTTCTAAAAGCTAGGGAATATGATAGTTGATGAGTACACAATAATGTTTAATAGAATATATCCAAAAAATGGGGTATCTTCTATCTCTTTTTCTATGCTGGATAAATTTTCCCCTGATTAGCATTCTGGCACCGGTGGAAGTACTGGCCGTTCTCTGGTTGCAATTTGTGGACTGCCGGCTACACTATCTTCATTTTTAGTGAATTCCAGTAACCTTCGGTGGTTCATTCAGCGGTTCGCCGATCTCCATCTATGCACCGCCAATTCTTTAATCTTCAATCTAGCAAGTTTAGGTGTCATTTTGTAACTTGACTGGCGAGTCGACGGTGGAAACTCGCATTCACCAGTGGCTTTATTCCCCAGAGGCAGTGATTATTAGCTTTTGATCGGTGTTTCGCCGATCTTCTTCGATGGAGCATCGAATTTCATCCCACTTTCGTCTTTTTTCTCCATTTCTTGCTCTTTTATTCACATTAGACATCTGCACACAACAAAGGCTAAAAGGGCATAAAATCTACATAAACAACTCAAAAACTAAGCAAAAACTCAAGCTTAAGAGCCTAATGAGTTGGTGAATTACCAACTCATCAGTCACAAGACGAGTCATCCAATGACCCATGAGGGGACTTCACAAGTCATTAAGTGACTCATGAAGTGAAGGGAGAATTGGCAGGAACTCATGGTTAGGGGGTGACCACGAGTTAAGCAATGAGTAGTGGTCAGGGGAACGAGTTGTTACTTTAGTCGTGGTCAAGAGGGTCAAGGATTCAAGGTTCACTTTCCCGGAGATGCCACAAGAGGAAGCTCAATTAGAAGGCTTTTAAGGGTGCTAGTCGTGGTGTCCCTCGTGGTGATTGGCAGTGTTTTCGTAAGTTTTAAGCTCCTAAGTACTAAACCGCGTCATTTTAAGCTCAATTAGAAGGCTTTTAAGGGTGCTTAACCTATTCTAAACCTCCCTATTCCATGCATCAAAGATCAAGGAGCCTATAGAGGATAAAACTAGAGGATTCTTTAGGTTCTTCCTCAAGTCACTTGGATTCTCAAGAGAGGTTGTGAAATTCAAACTACCTAGGTATGTGGGGTTATGAATGGGGGTATTCCTTCACTCCCATGCCAAAAATCATCTTCTAATTCATGGAATTCTAAGTTGATGAATCTATGGGTCTTTAACACAATTGGTGCAATTCTCTAAGAATCTATCATGGGTAAATTCTACTCATATTTCTAATGTTGTTTTAAGATTCACGGGTATGTTTTATAATGTTTTTAATTACAAATTTATGATTTCAAAGTCTTGAAATCATAATGCCCAATTATGAAAGTTCATGAAGAGTTGAGATTATGATCTATGTTTTCAAGTATGATTTTGATTTACCTATGTTTATATCCATGATTTTGACAATCTCAAAGGATGTATAAGTTTGGGCAAGCCCATATGATCAAGTATGTTTCATGATTTACTTCAACTTCATGTTATTAGCTTACTACATGATTTTGGAGTCTAGACTCTCACTTTTCATCTTGTAGTATGGTTTGAGCCAAGGCTCATCACGATATGTTTTCAGATTATGCATGTACTATTATGATTAAACTTTGTCGTAAGATGATTGTTCAGCTTCATTGAAAAATGATGGAGAGTATATGCATGTTGTTGGGAGTAGTGTCTAGCACCGAGTAGGCTAAAGGTTTAGTCAACCCGATGCCTCAGAACTATGTGTCGACATAGGTATGTTCAGATTATTTGGGACCTCCCTTGTAAATTTTCCCTGCCCTCAAGGGGCCTTCAGCTTGATATCGATATCATGGTAGCTCCCTTAGCCCTGACAAGGCTTTGAACGGCTCTACCCACTTGAGTGTAATAGTTGGGACCACGTAAGCTCTATCGTGGTAATGTCCGTTATATGACAAGTCTTCCATTATTAGTCATGATATTCAGTTATGCATGTTCATTAGTTATAATATTATGTTTTCAGTAGGTTTGACCCAATGTTCAGTTTTATTCATGATTATCAGTTTCAACTTTGGGTCATTCGAATTAGTTATGATACTCAGTCATGTTTAAGTCATGTTTTCAGATAATAGCATGCAAGTCTTACTCTCAAAATTTTATCTTGAAATGTTCTATTATAGGCATCTTTTTAGTATTACTTACTTAGAGGTTTTACTTACCTTGCATAGTCAGTACATTCGAGGTACTGATCACATACTCTATGATGTATCGTTTCATGATACAGGCTCGGATGTTAAGGTTCAGTCCCGCTGCCAGCCAGATTCTTAGATTTAGCATTTCTCAGCTTATTGTTGAGTCCTCATCCTTCGAGGACCTTATCAGCTAGTTATTAGTAATTTTAGTTTCATCTTGTTAGTGAGTTAGTTGGGGTCTTTCCCCATCAACTCATCATGTTAGTGAGTTAGTTGGGGTCTTTTCCCATCAACTCATCAAGTTATAGAGGCTTATCAGACATAACATGTATTAAGCTTCAGATTAGTACTATGTTTTTATTGTTCAGATGTTACTGGATTTTCAGAGTTCTACTATTTCAAATGTTAGACTTTCCGCATTTATTTATGCTGAGTTTACTTAACATTTTCATGACATGGGTTGACTTAGAGCCTCTTAGGATCTCTGTCTCGTGTCTCAATTTAGGCCTATATTCGGGTCGTGATAGCAGTCCAACTCAATTTTTATTGTTGGTGAGTCCTCATCTCCCGACGACATTCAGTTTAGTGTTTGACTATGTTGTTTCAGTTTTAGACTTTAGCGAGCTAGCTGGGGTGTTGTCACATAAACTCATCAAATAGTTTAGTGACTTATCAGACATTATGTAGATTCTTAGCTTTGTCAAGTGTTGACTATGTTTATGATTGTTATGTTATTCAAACTTTCATTTATTCATATTTAAGTTATCAGTTTCCTCTTTAATAAATGCTCTTTAGTTGGTATGTTCATGACATGAGTTGACTTCGAGCCATTCGTGGTTTTAAGTCTCGTGTCTCGGTCTGGGGTCCTTGCTCGGGTCATGAAATATATGGTATTAGATCATTAGGTTTTGAAGTGTCCTAGGGAGCTTGAAAGTCGCGTTAAGTAGAGTATTTTTCATGGATGTGAAGTGCGCCGCACTTATGATGAAGAGGCTATGAAACATGTTAGGAAAACTTCCCTTATTTCTTGATTCTATCTCGCGCTATGAATTCAACTCTTTTACTCTCCTAACTCGTGCTATATGCATTTTCATAAGTATGTCTCCCCAAAGAAACAACGGAGGTTAGCTAGCCCCACCAACTCTAGCAGGCCCCTTATTCGGGCGGAGCTTGGGGATGCCTTTAGAGTGTTGGAACAAACCATGACCACTCAACTTAACTAGTAGGCAATGGTGTCCGTGGACTCCACCAAAGAGACGACAGCTACTAGGGTTCAGGACCATGAGAAAGTGTCTGCCTAAGTTTCTTGGTTTGAAAGCGAATAGGGAGTTCAAGGGGAGAGGAAAGGGAAACAAGAGGACCAGGATAGTGAACTTTGAGTTTTCCTAGCAAGGGTCAGGTGGCGGTAATTACCCTCAGCTTCAGCAGAAATCTTTGACTCTGACTCGGGGAAACAAGTCTAGGGTAAGGGAGATTACATACCCAGCGTGTAGAAGATATGGGAAGAACCACCCAATGAAGTACTTGGTGGATTCAGGTGTTTTCTTTTGGTGTGGCCAGCCTAGTCATAAACTCAGAGACTGCCCATCATCCAAGCAGAGTGGCTAGAGAGGTCATGCCCCGGCCACCCCTCCACCAGCTCAATCCATGTAGCCACCGTGCCTAAAGTGCAGTAGGAAACACCTGGGAGAGTGTTTAGTTGGCAGGGGTTGTTGTTTAAGGTGTGGAAAGCCCAACCATATGCTTAGAGATTGTCCATACGCTAGACGGGACAAGGATAGAGCCAGTGCTCTAGTCACCAGAATAGCAACCTCGACATCTCGCCCATCATAGTAGGGTGGGTTACCTAGTGCAGGTGGCGGCCAGTTCCAGATGTAGTCACAGGTATGTTATGTGTTTTTCATGTCGACCCTTGTATGTTGTTGGGCCCAGGAATCACAGTATAAGGCATAAGATCCCTTTTAGCATTTTAGTATGAGATTCATCTCGTGGAGGGTAGGAAATGGTTATAAGTTTGAAGCCTTTAGTGGCAGCTGTAGAGATGAATGGAAAGTTAAGAGCCAATGATGCTATCCTAGCCTTAAGAAAGGATCCAAGAGCCTTAGAGCGATGACTTTAAGCTAAGGGGGGAGATGATAAGGTGAAAGTCCAGGATCATTAACAATGGAGAGATCTATACACACTTATGCAGGTGTCTTACTTCAATTAAAATGATACACTACTCATGTCGTGTCTGAACATGTTATGCTCATGTCTAAGTTCCAAGTACTCCTTACATATATTCATGCTCAGATTCGTAGAAAGAGAAGTAACCACTTCAGATGGTGATTCCAGTATTCTTCCATGATTCCATAAATCTGAGCTTCATGTCATGACCCTCATTATGTATGTAAACTCATGTCTCTTAGCATGCTGAGCTCTATGCACTCAGTCCTTAAGATTTACCTTAACGGCTCAAAAGGTCGTGCTATATCAGGTATATGCCCAATATAGATTTCTTGAACAATTCTCTCTCACCATTTACTTAGTCTAAACCTGATTTATGTTTCCCCATGATGGAAATGATGGTTACATCATGTACATTAAGGATAACTCTCTATTCGTGCCATAGGTGCCACGTATAAAGAAGTGTATGAAACGCAGTTATTAGTAGCCAAGCCTGGAAGATAGGGAAATTCTTGAATAGCATTAGATACAAGGAGCCATGGATAACCATAAGTGATAGGCTCGAATGAGGTGGTGATGTACAGGTAGACCATAGTATGATGTGACTGGTGACTCTTGATTTGAGCTCGAACTTGTACGACTTTGTTGTTTAAGGTTAAGTAATGTTCTTAGTGGATAACTCTAGGTTGTCGAATAACATGAGTAGTTTTGCTGTGTATTGTGATGCCAGTAGGGTTAGTCTCGGTTGTGTATGGATGCAATATGGTAAGGTCATCGCGTACTCCTCTAGATAGCTTAAGACTCATGAGAAGAATTACCCGATGCATGACCTAGAGTTAGCAGCAGTGGTGTTTGCATTGATGATTTGGAGACACTATTTGTATGGGTGCATGTGAATGTGTTCACGGACCATAAGAGCCTTTAGTATGTGTTCACTCAAAAGGACCTGAATTTGCGACAAAGAAGGTGGCTAGAGCTTTACAAGGACCATGACATGAGTGTCCTTTATCATTTGGGCAAGGCCAATGTATTGGAAGATGCTCTTAGTAGGCTGTCTATGGAGAGTGTGTCTCATGTTGAGGATGGAAGGAGAAGTTTGTGAAAGATGTACATCGACTTGCTCGTATGGGGGTTCATCTTGTTGACCCGACAGATGGTGGCTTCATTATTCAGAATAGGTCAGAATCTTCATTGGTGATGGAGGTCAAGGCTAGGAAAGATGAAGACCCTATCCTAGGAAGTTGAAGGAGGCAGTTTAAATCAGAAGGTGGAGGTTTTCTCCCAAAGGAGAGATGGTGTACTTCGATATCAGGGTCGTTTATGTGTTTTGGGTGTTGATGAATTGATAGAGTGGGTGTTTGGTGAGGTTCATGGCTATTGGTATCCTATCCACCTAGGTGACACCAAGATGTACTGTGACCTACGGGAAGTTTAATGGTGGAATGGCATGAAGACGGACATAGCAGAGTTTGTGACTAAATGTCCAAATTGTCAACAATTGAAAGTTGAGCAACAGAGACTTGGAGGTATTCTACAAGACATTAGTATCCCTACTTTGAAGTGGCAAGAGATCAATATGGAATTCATCACAGGATAGCCTCGTGCACGTCGACAGTACGACTCTATATGGATGGTTGTAGATAGGTTGACCAAAGTAACACATTTTCTACTAGTCAAAACTACTGATTTGAGTGAGGACTATCCTATATGGTACATTCGGGAGTTAGTTTGGTTGCACAGAGTTCCCTTGTCCATTAACTTAGATAGAGGTACTCAGTTTACCTCACAATTTTGGAGATCATTCCCGAAAGGACTTGGTACTCAGGTCAAGCTTAGTACACCTTTTCACCTGCGGATGAATGGTCAGGATGAGCAGACCATTTAGACTCTTGACTATATGTAGAGAGCATGTGAGATTGACTTCAAGGGTAGTTGGGATGATCATTTACCTCTCATCGAGTTTGCTTACAATAACAGTTATCACTCCAACATTCAGATGGCTTTGTTTGAGGCTCTATATTGGTGGAGGTGTAGATCGCTTGTTGGTTGGTTCAATATAGGTGAGGGTACGTTGATAGGGCTAGATTCAGTTCATTAGGCCATGGAGAAAGTCCAGCTTATTAGAGAAAGGCTGAAAATAGCTCAGAGTCATCAGAAGTCTTATGCAGATGTTAGATGGAGAGAGCATGAGTTTGAAGTAAATGATTGGGTATTTTTGAAAGTTTCTCCTATGAAGGGAGTGATGAGGTTTGGAAAGAAAGGGAGGCTTAGTCCCTAATATGTTGGTCCATATAGGATTCTGCGGCAAGTTGGCAAAGTGGCATATGAGTTGGAGTTACTAGCGGAGTTAGCCTCGGTACATCCACTTTTCCATGTATCTCTACTAAAGAAGTGCATTGGTGACCCGACCTTGGTTGTTTCAGTGAAGAGCATAGGTGTGAAGGATAGACTTACCTATGATGAGGTTCCGGTTAAGATCCTTGATCGTCAGGTTCGAAAGTTGAGAAATAAGGAAGTAGCTTTAGTAAAGGTTTTATTGAGGAATCAGCTTGTTGAGAGAGCTACATGGGAAGCCGAAGCAGATATGATGGCTAGATACCCGCATCTTTTCCCTTCTGGCTCGGTTTCAGCATGAGGTATCAATTTCCTCCTTAGTACTTATTCAGTTTCGTGTCAAGTTCATCTTTCTCAGATCCTTTCATGTTTTAGCACGTATGTATGCTTCATGAATTTAGGTCAGTTATGTGTATCAGTCCGGAGTCAATCACCCGTCAGTTTTCAGCTTCCGATATTCAGTATTTGGGATTGCAAATCCTCTCCCCAACCTTTCAGTATGTTTAATCCATTTATCAGGATGAATGTTCTCAAGCGGGAGATCACCTAACACCCCAAAAGTTCCTAAGACTATATTCAGGATTTGAAGTATGTTCAGTAGAAAAATTCTAGAAACTTTCTCTCAATACGACTGAAGGTACAAATCTTGGTCAGGTGGTACGGGTCATATGAAGACCCGTGGTTCAGTTCAGAGCCTTCTTTCCCTAGACCACGAGTCCACACTACGAGTCGTAGTTTAGTGGTACAACTCATGGTCATAGAGTCCTAGTATACGTTTAGGTTATTAGGTGATGGTCCTATGAGTGCTTGTACGACTCATAGTATTAGGAGTCGGGGAAATATTTAGAGAGTTAGAGAAAATAGACTGGCTAGCTATGGGAGGAATCCACGAGTCGTAAGTTGATTGAACGACTCATGGTATGAGTAGTATGACTGGTAATAAGCATTTCTTCTGCGAAATCATTAAGGGTATTTTCGTAATTCCTAAGGTCCTAAGTCCTAAACTATGTCGTTTTAAGATTTGAAAGGAATGTTTTAAGAGGGTTTAGCCTATCTCATGTCATTAGGCTTTCCCATGCATGCAAAGCTTTGAATTCTCTTGGAAGATCAATCTAGAAATTCTCTCAATTCTTCCCTAATTCTCTTAGGCTTTCAAAGACAAGTTGGGACTCAGTTTATCAAAGTGTGTAGGGCTATTAATGAGATTTGCTTTCACGTTGATGCCTAAATGATCATGAACTCAATTTATAATTCAAGTTTATCATTTATAGGATTTTAACCCAATTTTATGAAATTCTCTATGATATGTCTATGGGTTATATTTCCCCCATGTTCCAAAGTATGTTTTAAGATTCATGGGCAGATTTTTTTAATACAAATTGATTATAAATTCATGATTTCAAGTTTTAAAAATCATGCCCTATTATGAAAGTTTTTATAAAAAATCAAGATTATGATTCATGATTTCAAATTTGATGAGATATCTAGCATGAATGACTGTCTATAAATTACCCATGTATGAATCTATGATTTTGACTGATGAAGTTTGTTTCAAGTATGCATGATTTTATGATTTGGGCACGCCCCCACAGGTTAAGCATGTTTTCATGGTTTAGCTCAGTTTTATAAAATCAGCTTACCATATAGTTTGGAGTCAATAATCCCACATTCAGCTTATGGTATGTTTAGAGATAGGACTCCCAAATGTTTAGATTTAAAACTATGCCTGTAATTATAATTTGTGCTTTGTTGAAAAATGATATGAGTAACTTGCATATTTTTGGGAGTAGTGTCTAGCATCGAGTAGGCCAAGGGTTTCAGTAAATCTCGGGTCTCAAAACTACGTGCCAACGTAGGTTTATATATTAACACTTGGACCTCCCTTGTGAGTTTTTCCCTGCTCCAAAGGGGCCTTCAGCTTGATATCAATATCATGATATAGTCCTTAGCCCTAGAAAGATTTAGGATGGCTCTGCCCACTTGAGTGTGATAGTCGGGGCATCACGTAAGATCTATCATGATGGTGTTGGTTATATGATGAGTCTCCCATTGTTCCTCATGGTTTCAGTTATTCATGTTCATGACTATATTTTACAACTGGTTTGACACAATGATTAGTTTATGAGCTTTTACTTATGATTTCATCTATGATAAATCATACGATTTCTGTCTTCATCTTTGGGTCATTCTATTTTGATGTGATACTCAGCTTATTACTATATATGTATCAGATTTAGATTTCAGAAAGCAATCCTTACTCTCATGATATACTGATTTATATTTATATGCATTATTTCAGTTAACATTTTCTCCGCATGTTTTACTTATCTTGCATACTCAGTACATTCCAAGTATGGACCGCATACTCTATGTTGTATCATTTCACGATACAGGTCCGAGCGATTGAATTCAGTTTTGTCGTTAGTACAACAATCCCCCACAGTCCAGTTCAGTTCATATTGTTGTTGAGTCCTCATCTTCCGAGGACATTCAGTTTAGTGTTTGAGTATGTTGTTTCAGTTTTAGACTTTAGCGAGCTAGTTGGGGATGTTGTCCCATCAGCTCATCAGAGAGTTTAGAGGCTTATCAGACATTATGTAGAATCTCAGCTTTGCCAAACATTGACTCTGTTTATGATTGTTATGTGTTTTAGACTTCTGCTTATTCATGTTTATGTTATCAGTTTCCACTTTAATAGATGCTCTTTAGATGCTATGTTCATGCCATGGGTCGACTTGGAGCTATTTGTGGTTCTAGGTCCTGTGTCTCGGTCTGAGGTCCCAGCTTGGGTCGTGATAGTACTACCTCACCATGGGTTGTACTGTGACTCGTGGTCCCTGAATTTGTCCAAAACAATTCTCAAAACCTCTCTCTACAGCTCCTAACCACGGACCATACCTCCACACCATAACCCGTGGTATGGCCCGCACTGAGGGAAAGTTATAATTTTCCTACTGGTTTCTACTCCAAGAGTAGGGTTTGATCTTAGAAACTTTTGGGGTGTACACCTCCTTGGAAACATTCGTCCTTGAATTGAGACTAAATAAAGATAAAAAGATATGGAAAGAGCTGCAATCCTAATACTGAATGCTATCGACTAAATATTGATGGAGTGGTTGATTCTGAATTGAGACACATATGCTTGACTTATTTCATGAAACATTCATACATTCTAAAACATGAGAACAACTGAGGGACATAAAATTGGATAGAATACTAAGGAGGAAACTATTACCTCAAACTGGGACTGAACTCGAAGGAAGGAGGTGAGGGTACTTGGTCATCATGTCTGCTTCTGCTTCCCAAGTAGCTCCTATACAAGCTGGTTCCTCTGAAGAACTTTCACTGACACAACCTCCTTGTTCCTCAACTTATGAACCTGATGATCAATAATCTCATCTGGGACTTCTTCGTAGGAGAGGCTATTTTTCAGTTCCACTTTCAAAAGGCACAACTGAGGTCGAATCACTGATGCACTTCTTTAATAGAGACACATTAAAAATTGGATGCACCAACTCTAACTCCGCAGGAAAGTTCAACACATCGTCTACCCTACCAAAATGCCTCAAGATCTTATAAGGACCAAAATACCTGGGACTGAGCTTTCCTTTCTTACCGAACCTCATCCACTCCCTTCACGGGTGAAATTTTCAAATACACCCAATCATCAACATTAAACTCAAGCTCTCTTCTTCTCGTATCTGCATATGATTTCTAATGGCTCTGAGCTAGTTTCAACCTTTCTCTATAAGCTGAACTTTCTTGTAGCCTCCTAAACTGAATCAGGCTCGATCAAAGTAGCTTCGCCAACCTCAAACCACCCTATAGGTGACCTACATCTCTTGCCGTAAAGTTCCTCAAAGGGGGCCATCTAAATGATGGAGTGGTAACTATTATTGTTGGAAAACTCGATAAGAAGAAACTGACCATCCCAATTACCTTTATAATCAAACACGCAAGTTCTCAAAATGTCCTCTAGTGTTTGAATGGTCCATTCAACTCGACCATCCGTCTGTAGGTGAAAAACTGTGCTAAGCTTAACCTGAGTATCGAGTCCTTTCTGAAAGGACTTCTAGAAATGTGAGGTTAACTGAGTACCCTTATCTGAAATGATGGACGAAGGGAATCCATGCTGTTTGACCAACTCCTCAAGGTAAAGTCAAGCATAATTCTTAGCTGAATCTGTAGTCTTAATTGGCAGGAAATGTGCTGACTTAGTCATCAGGTCTACAATCATTCATATCAAATCATGTTGGAGGCGCATACGAGGTAAATCTCTGATAAATTCAATGTTTATCTCTTCCCATTTCCAAGTAAGAATTCAAATATCCTGAGTCATACCTTTCGGTCTCTGATGCTCAAGCTTCACTTGTTGGAAATTTGGACGCTTAGCCACAAATTCTGCAATACCCTTCTTCATGTGATCCCACCAATAGGCTTCCCGTAGATCGCGGTACATCTTGGTGGCGCCTAAGCGGATAGAGTATTGGGAGCTGTGAGCCTCTCTTAACATCTGCTATGTTACGACCCAAGTGTCAACTCCCGACTATGATACAGGACCCATAGCCACAAATGGCTCCAAGCTAAGCCATGTTATATATATTGAATGATTAAGAGCATACCTAAGCAGAATATAATCAATAACAGAACATAAGTGGAAGACTAGATATCATGAAACACAAGCATAGACATTAACTCGGAATCATCTAATACATAGCTGTCTAAAAAGCCTCTAATCATACGATGAGCTGATGGGGTAACATGCCCAACTAGCTCACTGAGTCTGAAATTGAAAGATGTGGACATAAAATATAAAACTGATAAGTGTCCTCGAAAAATAAGGACTCACCTAAACTGGGGCTAACTGAACCGAATTGGAGCAGGAGCGGTGCTAATGTTGGGGCTGAGTCTGGTCACCTGAACCTATATCATGAGATGATATATCATAGAGTATGCGGTCAGTATGTGAAATGTATGTAAGGTAAGTAAAACATGCAAGTAAAATGATAGTAAAAAAACATGAGTATAACGTAAGCATTTGACATGAGAGTAAACAACATGCTAAAATCATGATCGTGAAATAACCATAAGCATGAGTTGTTCAACGTAAGCTGAAGCGTAATGACCCAAGGTTTTGAAAGAAAAAACATATAGTTCAACTCATGTTCAAAATTATAAGTAAAATCTTATAAACTGATCAATGGGTCAAATGCGCTATAAAACATGGTATCATAAGTCATAAACATGAATAACATAAAACATGATGAAAAATGGGAGACTCATCATAACCAACACCATCATGATAGAGCTTACATGATGCCCCAACTATTTCACTCAAGTAGGCAGACCATCCTATGCCTTACTAGAGAAAAGAATGATAAGACATGATATCACTCGTGAAAACCACGTCGGGTTGGGGGCAGTGGACCAAACATGTATATATGTGTGTATATATGAATGTGTGTGTATATATATACATATATAATAGAGGATCCTCTACCCGGTGATGTGGCGCCACCACAACTTAAAGAATACATTTATCTATTTTTACAGAATTTTAACAATTAAATTCTTATCACCTTCTAAACAAAACCTCTCACGTAACACCTAACCCACACACGCCGATTCCTTATCAACAGATAAGGAAAACCTATGCATAGATCCAACTATTAAAAAATGCTCATTCTCTGATTCTACAACATCAGGTGCGTACCCAATCTTTCTTCACAAATTTTCACGCACTCTTCCATTGTCCCTGTTCTTCAATTGTTCCTGTTCATCATAACATCTTCCCTTGTAAATTTTCTGCTAGACAAATTTGATATTGTTGTTCTGTCACGCCTCGAGCATACACCTTGGACAAAACACGGTACTTGAAGACACAAGTGACCTCAAGTCAACCCCTTGTCTAACATTCACTAGTATTCTGAGTAATCATGCACAACAGAAATTTAAAATAATCACATCAAGGAATTTTAAGAAAATGTAAAGACTAAAAATAGAGATTTTAAAATATAAAAAAAACTCTTAAAAGCAAGTATGGTCTGAAAGCCATCTACTGAGGAGCTGCTGGGACAAGCCTCTATCTAAGTCTAAGTCTAACGAAAACAATAACTCAACTGAAAGAAAATAAAACAAGGCCCTCGAATCATGAGGACTCACACTTCGGCTGCAGCGGAAGAGGATCTACATTGCAACGGCTAACGATGCTGAGTTTGGGAATCTGCAGTTGTATCATGAAATGATACAACATAAAAATATGCGTCAGTACTTTGAATGTGCTAAGTATGTGAGAGAAATATACTGATAGATGTAAATGACTTAATTGGAAAGACATTCAAAGACCAACTAATTATCTAAACTGAAATAATCTGAAGTATCTGAGATGGCCAAAATGACCCTGTCTAGTGGTCAAAGACATGCCCTAAATCTGTAATACTAAATCTGAAATACTACACTGAACTGAACTGAACTGATAGATCTGAAACTGGACTGAGATTCTTATTCTAAAACTGAACTAGACTGACTACTGGGAGAGTCTGTAACCGACATATAACCACGTTAGCTAGACGTTGTGTTATACCCCGTAGGATTCCCGGCACCTAGATGACCTATTCGCACGTTAGTTAAGTATGTTTGAATGCCATACGTGCTAGGGAAAGGCCCGAGAAAAGACCGGATGAGCAACCTGTCGAACCATCGCGGGAGGAGCCGAGGCAGAGCCCCTCCGCGATGGCAGCGTGTCACGGAGGTGAAGCCTCTGCGTTGGCTCCGTGACACGTTGGCCTTGTCCAGGCTCAAGTATATAAAGCCCCACTTCAGTTTATTTTGGAATTAAATCATAAAATTTCCAGAAAACAGAGAGGAAAACCAGAGGAAGGAAAAAGAACGAAGAGGGTAATATAATTTCGTCCGATTACGCTGCCAAACGCAGTCCAAACCTAAATTAACCTCAGATACCGAGGTATTTAGCAGCAGAGAGCATTTCTAAGGATTTAGTTTCATGAAATACAGCCAACGAATCGTCGAGCTACAGAGCTAAGGTAAGTAGAATTGCTCCAAACTAGTGTCTATGTGTTCCTAGCTGCGAAGTAAGTATTTCTCCCTTCTGGACTTCTGGAAAATAGCGAGTTTTTGACCGTCTTTCGATAAGCCTAAGTTTAGGCTATAATTATATCGAAAGTGACGTTGTTCTTTGGAATGAAGCTATATTTAGTATTAATTGACATATTTATGAATGCAGTTGGGAGAAATAGTTGAAGTATTGGCCGAGCCTCGTCCGACAGACGGATAGTTCGAGGATAAGGTATGTAAAGCTAGTTCCTTCGGCAAGTTAGTAGCTTTAGCCTCGTATAGTGCAATAAACTCCGTAGTAGAATTCCCGGAAGTTGAATGTTATGTATTGTGCAAAGTTCAGTAAACCTAGTTTGCGTTGTTATATCGTATTCAGTCAGGAAGTTAGAAAAGCATGTGCCCAAGGGCAGGTTAGTAGTTCAGATTCAGTACAGTCTATTATGTGAATAGCAAGCATGTTGTAGAATAAAAAGGAACAGATTTGCATAATAACAGTCAGTAAAGGAAGATCTGATAGACAGACAGTTTTATGGCTATGGACTAGCCATTCAAACAGATGGAATATTGGCTACAGGCCAGCCAACAGTTAAAGAAAGATTTCAGAATCAGTATAATCAGTAAAGAATCAGTTTAGTATAGAAATAGATCAGAATAAGAAGTTAGATTCCAGATAGTCTTTATAGTTATACATGCTTGCTATTTCTATGTGCTATTTGTTTGTTGAGAGTTGTTGTGGCATGTGGGCACCCTTTTAGCATCCCCACCACCCCTGGGTTATAGCTGTGTCGATACCAGATTCAGATACCGCCACCAGCTGGGCGATGCCGTCCGCCTAGAGGACGATGATGGCCGACCACCATGATAATACGGTCCAAACCACCCTGCTTGCAGGGGTAGTTCAGTTTACTCTGCGCAGAGCCAGTCCACCCTGTTTACAGGGGCAGAACACTCTGTGTGCGCTTGTGGCCGGGGGCAGTTTCAGATACAGATTTTTTATAAAATCACCCTGTCGCGTGCTTGCACCCAGGGGCAGTTTTTATTACACAGCCCGCGTGCACCTGCGCCCAGAGGTAGGAGTCTTCGGACTCAGACACAGTTTACTGTCAGAGGCCAAGGCCTGAGCTATGTACCCATGGGGACCGGTAGGAGGAGCTCATAGTTATCAGATGAGTGGAGCGACTTATTTTTGGTTGGTTTAGACCCGGGTAGGGGTAAATAGATTGTGTGTTGGTTGGCACCTTCCGGCTTATGGGGGTCGGTCAGGTATTGTGTGTATTTATATGTATACCTATATGTGCTATTAGATACTGATAGATAGTGGGACGACACGGCATCAGGTACACTCAGTTTAGTTATAGAATAAATAAACTCTCCCCAGTTATGCTTAGCTAGATAGACTCAGCTACCTTCTGCTTATATGTCATGTTACTGTTGTTACTCTTTTCAGTTGTGTATTTCAGTTGCTTTACATGCTCAGTACCTGTGGTACTGACGCCCAGTGGGGCGCTGCATTACTTGCCTGCAGGTACTCATAGACGAGGAGGCGATCCCTCGTGATTCCAGTCAGCTATTGAGTATTCAGCTCCTGTCATCCGGAGACTGAATTCCAGAGGTGTATTTCGTTTTCTTTTGTTGTACAGTATGGGTAGGTCGGGGCCCTGTCCTGATCATTTCTATTGTTATTCCTAGAGGCTTGCAGTCTGTATATATTTCCCTGTGGTCAGCCGAGCCAGTCGTGTGAGGTCGTGCAGTTTGTTATAGTTATTTGTTATTTCTGTTCCTGTTGGTCGTGTGTGGCCATAACCAGTCAGTAGTGGTGACCTTGCCGGTCACGTAATTATTTAGCATGTTATTGTTGAGTTACAGAGAACTAGAAAACATGGTGGCCTTGTCGGCCCACATAGGTTCCCTTGACAGTAGTATGTTTCTGGTCAGTTGTTTTTCAGGTACAGGTGGCTATAGGCCTGTTGGCCGGAGGCTGTGTTTACAGCCGTTATATAGCCCTTTGTTTCCAGGAATTTGAGTTAGAGCCAGTCAGGCACCAGATGTGCTTGGGCTCACCAGATAGCAGTCTAGGTCCTACTAGGGCACCAGGTGCCAGTCATACCCCCTAGGGCGGGGCATGACACGTTGAGTATGATGTATACACCCTACCGGTAGGACCCAATATACCTTGACAGGGTATAAAGGCATGAACTGGGTGATCACAAAAGTCTGGGGCCAAATCAGGCCAATAATCTATATCTATAATCCTACGCTGGCAACGTAGTTTTGGGAACCCAGGTGCGCTGAAACCCCGAACCGCTCGGTGCTAAGTCCTACTCCCACTGGAACACCGAAACTGAACTACTAGGCTGATAGCTCAAAACTGGGGTCCAAGACTAGTCAGGGGCATATAATTGAAAGTACCCTGAGAGTCTTATCGGAGCAGATGCTGAAACTGGGTTCTAGACTGGTCAGAGCTGCTTATTTGGAAGCGCCGTAACCATCCAATAACAATTTGTAACTAAACTGAGGTCTTGGTGCTGGTCAGAGCTACATAACTAGAATGTCATGACCGCCTAATGGACAAATAACTATAATCTGTGTCTGATTCTGATAACTGAGAAGCACCACTGACACCTCGGAAGAAGGCTGAAGTCAAACTAATCAATTAACACTTTCTGAATAGTTCTGAAAGAGAAAGTTCTGTGTTCTAACTGACTAGAGTACTAAGAAGCTAGTGGAGAGCTCATTCATACCAACAACACGGACAATTTCATAATATAGCAAAGTTTCAAGAATTACAGGAATCTCATCTAACAAGGAGAAATCATTCTTATTAGTGGAATAATTACTCAACAAATATTTATAATAGAAATTTCTAGGAAAATCAGCCCACAATATTCTTTGCAAAAATATACGAAATTTAATATGCAATAATCTATACTAAAAAATTTAGGGTTGTAAATCATCTTGTCCATAACAACAACAATTTATCTACAAATTGATGGAAATCATATGAATAATAAAAATGGGTAATAACCCAATTGAAATTAACGAAAACTAATATGATATTCTCTTCTTGTTCGAAAATCTCAAGGCTAAATTGATAGGGAAAGTATGGGAGGAAATTGGGGAACACAAGGGAAGGACAATTCCCTTATTGAATTCTGACATACCTAATGAAGAAACCTAGAGAAATCGCTTGAGAATCAAAGAGGAAAGATCTGCCCTAGTTCTTGCTCTGAAATACTCTGAGAGAGAACTTTACATTCTATTTCTAGAGGGTTTGAGTGGGGAATGAGGAAGAGAATCTGTTACCCCCACTAAAATATAATGACGTAGTTTAAAGCTTGGTAGGGTAGGAAATTACTAAAAAGCCCTTAGGAAATCGCTGGAAAAAACTGCTAGGTGACCCTAACGGGTGACCTAACGGGTCTTGGTGACTGACCATGACTCGTGGTTACGCCCGTTAGGTACACTAGATAAAAATTAACCGGGGCTAGTAATGGGGGATATAACGAGTCGTTACTGGGGACCATGACTTGTTGCCCCCATTCGTCAAGTACACTAGACAACACAATATTTTATCAACTCAGGTATGACCACGAGTGACCTAACGGGTCGTGGTCAGTGACCACGACTCGTGAAGTCCCTCGTTAGGTACAATGCCTCCCTACCTTACATTATCCAGCCTCCTCCTCACGGGTCACCTAACGAGTCGTGAGGTTACCTAACGACTCGTCAGGTGGGCCATTCTGCAACATTTCTGCAGTTTTCATATTTTCTGATTTAAGTCCCGGATATTGATTTTGAGTTTCCATGGAATTACAATATCTCGCCCTTGGAAACATTCATCCTTGAATGTTAGAAAACACACAGGAAAGTAGAGAATAACAATCAAAGTTCCAGATATTGTTCATTTAACTCCAAAACTGACGGAACAACTCCCTTTTTTTCAAAATAAGTAACTGAACTAAATTCTCATTTTATACATACATTCAAAAACATAAAGGAGACTTGAACACCTGAACTGAGTCATGAAAACAAAATTGAGTTCTAGGGTCAAAACTAATATCTCAAACTATGCTATAGCCGGTAGAGAAAAAATGCGGGTATTTGGCCTTCCACGTAGCTCCTTCAACCTGCTGATTTTTTCATAAAACCTTTATTAAAGCTATCTCCTTGTTTCTTAGCTTACGAACCTGGCAGTCAAGGATCTGGACTGGTACCTCCTCATATGAGAGACTATCCTTTATTCCCACGCTGTCTAATGGCACGACTGAGGTTAGGTCTCCGATACACTTATTCAGAAGTGACACATGGAAAACTAGATGTACAACTGCTAGTTCTAAAGGTAACTCTAGCTCATAGGAAACATTGTCGATACGCCTCAAAATTCTATAAGGTCCCATATAACTCGGACTGAGCTTCCCCTTCTTTCCAAACCTCATCAGCCCTTTCATGGGCAAAATTTTTAGGTATACCCAATCATCAACAGTGTTCGTTCTGTGTTATATTGGGTATCTAAACCGACACGCAAGTGCACGTGGTCGAACAAGTAGTAAGTGGCTTTAGTAAGCCAAGTATCGATCCCTCAGAGACTCGGATTAAGTGAAGTTTGCTTAAGTATACTATACTATATTTAACTTCTAAATATGCTGACAACAACGTAACCAAAAAGTGAATAATTTGTTTTATAAATTTTATACTACAACTACTAACAATTATCTACTTTGAATTTAAACTATGGATATGAGCATGCCGAGGTTATAGAACATGTAATGAAACTGATTATAATCATACATTGGTTAATCTTCTCTTCCAGTTGCTAGCCAAGAACATTAGTCAAGAGATTAAAACTCTCGTATTTAATCTCACTTAAGATTCATAAACCATCCGTCTACATTTCTGTGATCAAATGCAATTCATGACCTAGCAATACAATTCTGGTTCCTAAATTGACTAATACGGCTTTCAAGTATATTTCTATCAGGAGAGCACATCAAAACTCAATTTTCCCAAATCAAGTAATGAACAATATCCTATTAATTCACAACTTTCCAATTTCGTGCTCTCTCGAGTGAAATCGGACTTTTTAGATATACATTAATGTAGGCCACACACCAATGCAGTAAGAACAAGAATTAATAGAACAACATGGAAGAAAAAGATGAAAAACCATATAATTAATAATCAAAATACATCACAAGTGTTCATAACCACAGCAAGGAAGGGAATTAGCCACTCATTTGTGGATTAATCATCCTAAAACAAGTGTTAATCATACAAACAATTGAATTAGAGAAGAAAGAAAGAGAGAAAAATTTCTGAATTTTTCGTCCCTCAACTGCCTGTAACCCACGTCCTTGCTCCACCAAGTCTGAATTATGAAAAATGAACCTAAGTGTTCTATTTATACTAGTGGGAATTTTTCCCGGAATAACAAGCAACGTGTCACGGAGTGCATCGCGGAGCACTGCCTCCGTGACACGGCGTGAACGCGGGACCCTCACTGGAAATTAGGGGTCCAGGAATAAAGCACCAACGTTGCACGGCGTGCAACGCGGAGGCTAGCCACCGTGCCTCGGAGCTGTCGCGAGCCTCCACTGGACTTGATGAATTTTTCACCCTCCAGGTAGAATTCCTCCGCGATGGCAGCGTGACACGGCTCTATCGCGGAGCCCCTTTAATTTGTGCAGTCCAATGCTTTTTCCCTTGCTCGCATCCAAGTCCAACTCTGATATCATCCAACATGCATTTTAGCTTCCCGAAATCACATTTTACCTACAAAACAATGCTAATCATGTTGGTTAGTATAAATTCACATTTTATTACCAATTACATGAAAATGTATACACATTGCTTGATAAACAAGGCGAAAATGATACTTTTGAGTATCACTTGGGCATATAAATCTGCCCAAGATCACTTACCCCACACTTAAAGTCTTGTTCGTCCTCGAACAACAAACATACAATTCATGCAATTTACATCCCAACCTTCGCCACTATGGTGCGACAATTTGAGCTACGGTCATACCGATCATTCAATATTGCGAATCATCAAGAAAACATGCATGGTCTTAACAATGCAATGACCTTCAATACATTAAGACTTCCTAAACTTTAAGAATCGACTCTCGATATCGGCAAACTCATGCAAATCAGCTAATCAAGATATCCGACACGAAAATCAATCTTTCATCAAGCATGTGCCCTCACAACTCAAGAGAATCTTCCCCTTTTTGCTCATGTGACACACAAACATTCAAGTAGGGGCATGTAAAAATTAATTTCACTCTCTCCCAAAAGAATTCACATGCATCATGTCATGACCCATAGGCTTGCCCTTAGTGTATTACTCCACTAATATAATGAAATGCAACGTAAGATCACGTAGGACTTTAATGGGTTGTAATGGAAGCTATGAAACTAGTATATATTGGATTAGCCAATAATAGCCACTAGCATCCTTAAGCGCCTTTGCAACACATTCCCATCAACTCATGGACATTGTGTCTCTCTTTTCTCTTTTTTTTTTTCATCATCCCATTCTTGATGATTTACTTTAGTATGGCCCATTTCATTAAGCACACTTGACACGATAACAAAGGTTTTTCATGCACCTTCATTATCATTTAATTATAGCAAGTGCACCTTCAACCTTTTCTTTTCTTCCCTCTCTCTGCTTTTCTTTTTCTTTTCACCATTCTCACTCTTTGACACTTTGGGAAAATTATTTTTTTTCTTCTTAAGCGCTTAAGAGTTTTGTATAGACTTTACGGCTAATGAAAAGAAAGAATTAAGCTTAGTTTATACTTTTTGGACAAAAGAAAGAAAGAATAGGCTAAAGGCTCAAAGGGCTGACTAGGGTATACAATCACATAAAGGGGAAGTATGACAAGAAAAAATTAGAAACTCTCGGTTAAAACAAAGAAATGCCTACATCCTTTCCAACACTACACCACCTTCATTTCGTTTTGTACACACACCAGGCAAGTTCTAGACACTTCACAATAGCATGGATTAACAATACCTCACTTCACACTTTATGCACATGCTCGATTCAAGATGCATTCACAGACTCTTCAATCAGCTAATTACATGAATTCAAACATTAAGCCTCAATCACACCGAATCGAACTCTATAGCCTAGGTATCTCAACATATTTACAAAATTGCATGCTTTCATATGAATCACTTTTGCATTTTGAATATCAGGTACAACATGCAACCAACATTTCACAACCATATAGTAACTACAGGTTCCGTGATGCAATCCACCAAACAAAGAAAAAAACTGAAAATAAATTAAAATAACTACTCATACCGACTACATTTCCCTTAAGACGGTCGTCATACATCCATCATAGGGAACGGTCACTAACTATGACGTCGGTTCAATGGGACCATTCTTGGTAAAAGAACCGAAAACAAACGCCGAGAAACCCAAAAATAAAAATTGAAAAATTTTGCAAAACATCGATCATTTCGATGGAAAAATTATTTACAAAATATTTTAAATATGAACAAAATATTTTCGCAAAATTTTAAAATTATCGATCATTTTGATAAGCAAAAATATTTACAAAAATTTTACTGACTTAGCTGGCAACATCAACATTCCACAACACAAATCAATTCCACAAACATGTACAGATACAGAACAATTTGAAAATTCACAAACACAGGGAAACATACATACAAAAATACAAAGTAAAGCATACAAGCAAACCAGCCCAGCCCAGCACCTAACTACTCCCCACCCCACACTTAAATCGAACACTGTCCCCAGTGTTCATAAAAATAAAAAATCACAAAATTGGGTGGTGGAACTCCCTGATCAGTCAAAGTATTCCACTTCTTCCTCAGGTGCTGCTACCTCATCTCCCATGTCCGAGTCGCCTCCGTCGTCGTCATCGGACTCCACATCGGAGTCCTCCCGACGTGTCTCCTCGTCCGTGGGGACGTCGTCATCTGTGGGCTCTACAAAGGCTGGCCCCACTCGGCATAGAGCCCTGGCGTTTTCTCCAAATGGGTAATCTAGCTCGAGCTGCCATAGCTCCTCCTCCGTGGCTGGTCTCCCACTGATCCTGAGCTGGAGCATTTGCATCCCAAATGTCCGCGCCATGTACTGGTCATCACGAGCATGTCGCTCGCCAAGCGTCAGCACTGGCCCGTGGGTGGTGTCGGGGGCCTTAGTTTTGGTCACATCCAAGGCCCGCCGCTCCAACTGCGGGATATAATCCAAAGCCTCTTCCTCGACGTCGAGGCCCCGGAGAAAGGTGGTGAGTAGTCCACCGAACCCATACCTGTGGCCCTGGTGTAATCGGGCTTTCTTCATGGCGGATATGATGACCGCCCCAACATTAATCTCCAGCCCTTTCATCAGGGCATACACCAGGCAAACACGGTCCTGGGTCACATCTGTCATGTGTACCCCCGGGATTAGGCACGAGCAGACTATCTTCAGCCAGATTCGGGCTTCCCTGTTCATTTGAGAATATGGCAGAGTCTGGTGGTAGCCCCTTTCTTTATGTCTGCTCCATCTAGCTGTGATCGAGCCCCACACAGTGTGCGTCTGATGTCGGCATATGGTGGGGTAATGTTCAGCTGGCGGAGAATGTGGGCCTCTGTGTCCCGCGCTCCTATGATGGCATTTAGCTGTTAGGGTTCCAGAGTGACTATCTGCCCTCTGATCTTGATGGTGTGGCTTCTGATTTCCGGGTTCCAATTAGCATAGAACTCCCGGACCAGGTGCAGGTTGCATTCCTTGGGCTCCTGAAATATGAAACTTAGCCCAGCAGCCTCGATCCGTTGAACTATTCGGGGGAACTCCTGTGCTAATGGCTCCCGTGCTATATGCTCCTCGGGGAAATGTTTGTTCTCTTTGTGCTTAGCATACCACTTCTTCCCCTCATCAGTCACCCATCTCGTTCCGTATTGGAGGCGCTGGCCGTGTGGAATTGCTGGTGCAGCTGGGACTGCTGTGCCCAGTCTGAGTCTTTTCCTTTCGGTGCCTGAAGTTGATGCACCCTTACCTTTATCTTGCCTGCTTGCCATTTTACCTGTCAACACAAGTAAACAAGCTCAATGTTAAGCTAAATGAATATTAACTTCGGCTTAGGTCGGGTTACGCTAAGTTTACCCCACACTTAGTCCTTAGCTACAGTTGCGATACTACGGAAAGAATAACTTTATTTACACCAAAATACCAGCCATACACTCATGCTTAAGTTCGTTCAAACGAAAATTCAACGGTATAACTTCTGCGTACTACTCAGACTTCGTACAGCTAATCCCAATCACTACCATCGCTAGCATTTCAACAATCGCACTTAGCCAAGAAAAAACGAAGAAACAAAACAACAACAAAATTTTATACACATGAACCTATACAACCAACCAAATTCGAACAAATTTCAACATTTTCCCCCAAAACCCGAGAATTCGTCATCTATTACATTCAAACACTTCTTACAACGATTCATCTCATTTAACAAGTACACCCCGTCATAGAATTCACAAATTCAACACATTACCAATTTCAAATTCAACAACCAAGCTCTAGAATTGAATTTCGCAATCAACTTCGAATAATTCATGCAATCGACAAATTCAAACAATCATTACAACATTCCGAACTTTTATCAATCAATAAATAACTCGAATTCATGCTTAATTTCGACTTAGGGTGATTTAGTTCACCTCCCATGCTTAATTTCGAATAAAATCAACAAAAACTTGAGAGAGAATCAGAAAACATACCTTGTCGTTGAATAAGCGAAGAAAACTTGATAATTCGTTGCCTTAAGCAGTGGCACGTTGGTGGGGGAGGGATTTTGGGATATTTGGTCACGGAGGAAAATGAGAATGAGGGAAAAAAGGGAGAAATCGGGGTTTAAAATGTAGAAAACACGCGGGTCACCCGGCAACCCGGTGTGACCCGTCACAATTTATAAGGCAACGTGTCACGGAGTGCATCGCGGTGCACTGCCTCCGTGACACGGAGCCATCGCGATAGCCTTCTGGAAATTTTGAAATTTTCGGATTACACCTCAATGTGTCACGGAGGGTAACCCGGAGGTCCTCCTCCGTGACACGGAGCTATCGCCCCAGCTCACTGTCTTCTATATTTTATTAATTTGTCATACCTCGCCTTTTCCTTCACGATTCCGTGCACATTTTTCTCCGTTTGACCTGAAAATCATCTCACTAAACAAAATTGGTTAGAATAATAGGTTTCACCTAACTAAAATAAAAAAATACTGACTAAAACGAAAAATTTTGTAATAAATCAAGAAAAGAAAAAAAAAGAAAAATTTATTTACACTTTACAAAATGAAAGAAAAAAATATATATTTTTTTTCACGGGTTGCCTCCCGTGCAGCGCCTGGTTTACCGTCGCGGCTCGACGTCATTTACGCTCAATTGTCTGCTAGGGTGATGGACGATTTCTCACGATCATTGTCCTCCCCCCAGTAGTGCTTACACCGTTGGCCATTTACTAAGAACGTGGCACTCCGATCTTCTTGCCACAATTCTACAGCCCCATGAGGGGTCATTCTTACCACTTCAAATGGTCTCGACCATTTAGACCTCAGCTTTACAGGAAACAACTTCAATCTCGAATTGAAGAGAAAAACTTTCTATCCCGGCTCGAAAATGCGATGCACCACATGCTTATCATGCCATCTTTTGGTTCTTTCCTTGTAGTACTTGGCATTCTCATAGGCATGCCAGCGGAACTCATCAAGGTCACTGAGCTGCATTAGTCTCTTTTTGCCCGCCAGCTCTATGTCCATATTTAGCTTTCTGACAGCCTAGAAGGCTCGGTGCTCTAACTCCACCGGAAGATGACATGCTTTGCCGTAGACCAATCGGTATGGTGAGGTTCAAATCGGTGTCTTGTAAGCGGTTCTGTATGCCCACAACGCCTCATCTAGTTTGCTGGACCAATCATTTCGTTGTGTATTCACCGTTTTCTGAAGAATCTGCTTCACTTCTCTATTTGACACCTCTACTTGCCCACTAGTTTGGGGGTGGTATGTTGTTGCCACTTTATGGCGCACCCCATACTTGGCTAGTAATTTCTTGAAACTTGCATTGACAAAGTGAGCCCCTCCATCACTGATAATGGCTCGGGATGTCCCGAACCTTGTGAGGATGTGTTTTTTCACAAACTTCGTTACTACCTTGTTGTCATTCCTGGGGCAAGCTATTGCTTCCACCCATTTTGATACATAATCTACGGCCACCAAGATGTAACGATTACCAAATGACGGTGGGAATGGGCCCATGAAGTCAATGCCCCATACATCAAAAGGCTCAACTTCCAGTATATTCTGCAGCGGCATCTCTTGTCTTCTGCCAATTGATCCTGTACGCTGACATCTATCACACATTTTGACATACGCCATAGAGTCTCTGAACAGTGTTGTCCAAAAGAACCCTGACTGTAGAACCTTGTGTGCTGTTCTCTCGCCTCCGTGATGCCCTCCATACAATGAAGAATAGGAACCCCTCAACACCTCTGCAATCTGACTCTCTGGGATGCATCTTCTCATTACCTGATCTGGTCCCTGTTTGAATAAATATGGTTCATCCCAAACATAGTGTCGGCTATCGTGCCTCAATTTCCTTCTTTGCTGGTCTGTTGCCTCAGGTGGGTATACTCCGCTCACTAGTAAGTTGACTATGTCTGCATACTAGGGAACTTCAGCTTCTCCAACGGCCAAGAGTTGCTCATCGGGGAACTCTTCATTTATGTTATCACTTTCCATCACATGCGACCGACTTTCCAATCGTGATAGGTGATCTGCTACTTGGTTCTCGCTCCCCTTTCTGTCTCTGATCTCAAGGTCGAACTCCTGCAACAATAAGATCTATCTGATCAACCTGGGCTTAGCATCCTTCTTTTTGAATAGGTACTGAATAGCTGCATGATCGGTGTACACCACAACTTTCGAACCCACCAAATAAGACCTGAATTTGTCAAATGCAAACACCAAGGCTAGCATTTCTTTCTCTGTGACTGTGCAATTGCTTTGGGCCGTATTCAGTGTTTTGCTTGCATAATAAATAGAATGGAAAATTCTATTTTTTCTTTGCCCCAATACGGCTCCCACAGCCACATCACTATCATCACACATTAGCTCAAATGGTTGTTCCCAGTCAGGAGAAGTAAGTATAGGTGCTTCTATCAATTTCTGCTTCAACTTTTCGAATGCTGTAACACACTCATCATTCAACTCGAACTTTACCTCTTTTTCTAGCAATCTGCATAGCAGTCTAGAAATGTTGGAAAAGTTTTTGATGAATCGTCTGTAGAATCCTGCATGCCCAAGAAAATTGCGCACACCTTTCACTGACACTGGTGGTGGCAACTTTTCAATAACCTCGATTTTAGCACGATCGACTTCCAATCCCTTTTTAGATACTTTGTGGCCAAGGAAAATACCCTCCTTCACTAAGAAGTGGCATTTCTCCCAGTTTAATACAAGGTTGGATTCCTCACAGCGAGCCAGCACCCTGTCAAGATTCTGCAAACAAGTAGCAAATGAATCACCGAAAACAGAAAAATCATCCATAAATACCTCAACAAAATCCTCCACCATATCATGGAAAATAGCCATCATGCATCTCTGGAATGTGGCGGGTGCATTGCATAACCCAAACGGCATTCGCCTGAAAGCATATGTCCCATAAGGATAGGTGAAAGTAGTCTTCTCTTGATCCTCCGGAGATATGGCTATTTGGTTATAACCAGAGTACCCATCAAGGAAGCAATAATATTCCTGTCCTGCCAACCTATCCAGTATTTGATCAATAAAGGGGATGGGGTAATGATCTTTCCTAGTGGCTTCGTTTAGCTTTCTGTAGTCCATGCAGATCCGCCAGCCTGTGACGGTTCGAATAGGGATCAACTCATCTTTCTCGTTGGTGACTACAGTCATCCCCCCTTTCCTTGGAACACATTGAACGGGGCTGACCCGTTCACTGTCTGAAATTGGGTAGACCACACCTGCATCAAGCCACTTGATTATTTTTTTCCTTACCACATCCTTCATTGCTGGATTAAGTCTCCGTTGTGGCTGAATGGTTGGTTTGGCTCCTGTCTCCATGAATATCCTGTGTGTGCAGAAAGCTGGATTAATACCCTGAATGTCTGACATCTTCCAACCCATTGCTTTCTTCCTCTTTCTGAGAACACCCAATGCTGCCTTTTCCTGTGCCTCCGTCAAGTCTGCAGAGATGATAACTGGTAACGTCTCCCGCTCCCCCAAAAAGATATATTTTAAATGGGGAGGCAATTCTTTCAGCTCCAGCTTCGGTGCCTCCTCAATGGATGGTTTCGGCAAAGGCTCTAGAGATCTCATCAATGATTGAAATTCCTGTCTCCTTGGATGATTCTGTGTTTCATTAAACAATTGGACCATTCCACACGCCTCTCTATCTCCAAGATGATCGGAGTGCGTCAACGCTCTTTCCAATGGGTCTTGAGATTCAACAATCTGCCTAATTTCTTCATGTTCAACCACATTGATTGCTGAAAGCTCCTCATTTATAGCTGGCAGCTTCATGGCTTTTAACACATCAAATACCTCTACCTTGTCATGTGCCCGCATTGTAAGTTGACCCACAGCTACGTCGATTAATGCTTTCCCGGTTGCCAAGAAGGGTCGTCCCAAAATAAATGGGACTTCCGCGTCTGGTTCAAAATCCAGAACAATAAAATCTACCGGGAAAATTAGGGAGCCCACTTGCACTAGAACATCCTCAACAATGCCATCTGGCCTAGCTAAGGATCGATCCGCCAACTGCAAGATTACAGTTGTAGGTCTAGGACTCCCTAGACCCAACTTTTTGAATACCGAAGATGGCATCAAATTTATGCTCGCTTCCAGGTCACACAATCCACGAGCTCGGATGCTCTGCCCAATAGTAAGTTGGATAGTAAAACTTCCAGGGTCTTTTAGCTTCGTGGGCAGTCTATTTTGGATCCGGGAAGTGCACTCCTCCGTCAAAGCCACCGTGGTATACTCAGTCAAACGACTTTTGTTGGCCACGATGTCTTTAATGTATTTGGCATATTTAGGCACTCCCTGCAAGACATCAACAAGAGGTAAGTTAACATGTACCTGTTTAAGCACCTCCATGAATTTCTTGAAACACGCCTCCTCCTTGTGTTTCTTGAGTCGTTGAGGGAACGGGGGTGGAGGTCTTTCTGATTCAGCTTCTTTGATTTTCCCCCTTTTCGAACTCTGCTCCCCCTCAACTTTTGCTGCTCCCGACTTTTGAGGTTGTCTTTCTAGTTCCACCTCCTTCAGCTGCAAACCACTCCTTGTGGTCACTGCATTTACCTGCTTCGGATTCGGATCCGTGTCGCTCGGCAGTCCTCCTCTGGGCCTTGTATTTTGGGCACTAGCAAATTGCCCAAATTGATACTCAAGAGCCTTTGTCGCTAACTGGTTATTTTTCACTTTGGCTGCCAATTTAACATAGTCAGCCTGCAATTGCGCTTGATTAGCGATCATGGTCTTGAACATTTCCTCAATGTTGGGTGATGGTGGTGGAGGAGGGGCATTGTTATTTCTGAATTGAGATTGGTAGTTCTATTGCCCTCCTTGATGCCTTTGCATACCCTGAACCGCACTTTGGCCTTGATGGTTGTTGCTACCCCATGAAAAATTTGGATGGTTCCTCCAATTTGAATTGTAGCTACTCCCATACTACTAATGATTTCTTTGTGCATACCCCACAAAGTTAACCGAATCAGGATTTGCTCCACAGCACTCAGCTGAGTGCTCACTGCTTCCACACACTTCACACCACATTTGATGGACTGCATTAACTGGAGCTGAAGGCTGGTTCAAAGTCATGTTGCTGAAATGGTTGTTCAATTGATTCTGCAAAGCAGCTATCTATGCAGCGATAGCTGTAAATCCATCCACTTCAAGCACTCCTGCTGCTTTCCTTGCCCCACCTCGTGATGAATCAGCATTCCATTCTGGATTGCCCTGTGAAATCCGGTTTAGCAAGGTGTACAGCTCCTCATAAGTCTTTTCTAGCGCTTGCCCTCCAGCTGCTGAATCTAGCAATATTTTGGTATGGGGTTCCAAACCCTCAATAAATGTGTGCACCAACACGTCATTGGACTAATGATGATGAGGACAGTCCCGCAACATGGATTTAAATCTTTCCTAGGCTTGATATAAATTTTCTCCCTCCCTCTGTTTGAAACTTAGAATTTGACTTCTAAGTCTTGCTGTTTTGCCAGAGGGAAAAAACCTTATCAAGAACTTTCGTGCAAGATCATCCCACGTTGAAATAGAATTTGGTGGCTCAGCTTTCAACCACCTCTTGGCTTCACCGAGTACTGAGAACGGAAATAATGTAAGCCGAACATAATCAGGTGACACTCTAGTGGGTATATAAGTGTCACTTATCTCCAAGAAGTTTTGGAGATGCTGTTGTGGGTCTTCATGAGGGAGACCGGTAAATTGCCCGCTTGTGTGCAGCAATTGCACCATATTTTGCTTGAGTTCAAATCTCCCTCCAGGCTCTGGTTTGCGGATACTGGATGTAACATTGTTGGCAAGTGGGATTGCCACCTCACGAACCGGCCTTGCTGCTGCTTCTTCGGGCACTAACACTGCCCTCACAACCGGTGGATTTTGTTGCTCCATAATAGTCTGTCTGAGCAACTGCAGCTTCCTTTGTAGAGCTTCTCTCCGTTTACTATGAAATATACGTTCAGGCTCTATATAAGATTCCACCAGCTCTTTGTCTCTTGCCAGTGTTCACAGCAATTAAGTCTACAAAATACAGGCTAAGACCAAGTTGTCAACACTTAAGAAAAGAAAATAAAAATACAGTAAATTTACACTTAACACAATTTCACCAATTGCCAAGTCCCCGGCAACGGCGCCAAAAACTTGTTCGGTCTGTGTTATATGGGTATCTAAACCGACACGCAAGTGCACGTGGTCGAACAAGTAGTAAGTGGCTTTAGTAAGCCAAGTATCGATCCCTCAGAGACTCGAATTAAGTGAAGTTTTCTTAAGTATACTATACTATATTTAACTTCTAAATATGCTGACAACAACGTAACCAAAAAGTGAATAATTTGTTTTATAAATTTTATACTACAACTACTAACAATTATCTACTTTGAATTTAAACTATGGATATGAGCGTGCCGAGGTTATAGAACATGTAATGAAACTGATTATCATCATACATTGGTTAATCTTTTCTTCCAGTTGCTAGCCAAGAACATTAGTTAAGAGATTAAAACTCTCGTATTTAATCTCACTTAAGAATCATAAACCATCCGTCTACATTTCTGTGATCAAATGCAATTCATGACCTAGCAATACAATTCCGGTTCCTAAATTGACTAATACGGCTTTCAAGTATATTTCTATCAGGAAAGCACATCAAAACTCAATTTTCCCAAATCAAGTAAAGAACAATATCCTATTAATTCACAACTTTCCAATTTCGTGCTCTCTCGAGTGAAATCGGACTTTTTAGATATACATTAATGTAGGCCACACACCAATGCAGTAAGAACAAGAATTAATAGAACAACATGGAAGAAAAAGATGAAAAACCATATAATTAATAATCAAAATTCATCACAAGTGTTCATAACCTCAGCAAGGAAGGGAATTAGCCACTCATTTGTGGATTAATCATCCTAAAACAAGTGTTAATCATACAAACAATTGAATTAGAGAAGAAAGAAAGAGAGAAAAAATCCTGATCTTTTTGTCCCTCAACTGCCTTTAACCCACGTCCTTGCTCCACCAAGTCTGAATTATGAAAAATGAACCTAAGTGTTCTATTTATACTAGTGGGAATTTTTCCCGGAATACCAAGCACTGTGTGACGGAGTGCATCACGGAGCACTGCTCCGTGACACGGCGTGAGCGCGGACCCTCACTGGAAATTAGGGGTCCGGGAATAAAGCACCAACGTGGCACGGCGTGCAACGCGGAGGCTAGCCACCATGCCACGGAGCTGTCGCGAGCCTCCACTGGAATTGATGAATTTTTCACCCTCCAGGAAGAATTCCTCCGCGATGGCAGCGTGACACGGCTCCATCGCGGAGCCCCTTTAATTTGTGCAGTCTAATGCTTTTTCCCTTGCTCGCATCCAAGTCCAACTCCGATATCATCCAACATGCATTTTAGCTTCCCGAAATCACATTTTACCTACAAAACAATGCTAATCATGTTGGTTAGTATAAATTCACATTTTATTACCAATTACATGAAAATGTATACACATTGATAGATAAACAAGGCGAAAATGATACTTTTGAGTATCACTTGGGCATATAAATCTGCCCAAGATCAAACTGCAAACTCCAACTCTCTTCTCCGCACATCGACATAAGATTTCGAATGGCTCTGAGCTGTTTTCAATCTTTATCGAATGAGCTAAACTTTCTACTTCACCTCGTGAATCGAGTCTGGCCCTATCAAGGTAGCTTCACCAACTTCAAACCACCCTATAGGAGATCTACCCTTCTACCGTACAATGCTTCAAATGGGGCCATCTAGATGCTGGAATGGTAGCTGTTGTTGTACGCAAACTCGATAAGAGGCAAATGGTCATCCCAATTACCCTTAAAATCGATTGCGCACACTCTTAGCATATCTTATAGTGTCTAAATAGTCCGCTCAGCTTGCCCATTAGTCTGTGGATGAAAAGTAGTGCTGAGTTTGACATGAGTGCCTAGTCCCTTCTTAAAGGACTTCCAAAAGTGTGAGGTGAACTGTGTTTCCCTGTATGAAATAATTTCCAAGGGCACCCCATGGAGTCTGACTAACTCTCATATGTAAAGTTTGACATAGTCCTCAGCTGAGTCTGTGGTCTTGACTGGAAAGAAGTGAGCTGACTTAGTCATCCAATCTACTACCAACCAGATTGAGTCATGTTGCCGCCGAATCCGGGGTAGACCTATAGTGAAGTCCATATTTACTTATTCCCACATCCAAGTGGGTATACTGATATTTTGAGTCATGCCTCCAAGTCTCTGGTGTTCTACCTTGACTTGTTGGCAGTTTGGGCACTGTGCTACAAATTTTGCGATATCCCTTTTTATGTCGTTCAACCAGTAGATGTCCCGCAAGTCGCGGTACATTTTAGTGGCACCGACATGAATAAAGTATCTCGAGATGTGCGCCTCGGCTAGTATCTGTTGTCTCAACTTACCAACATCTTGTACACACAACCTTCCCTGGTAAAGGAGCACCCCATCTCCCCCTTAGGAGAAGCTTCTATCTCTTTTCTGAGGACTGCTTCCTTAAGCTTAGATAAAATGGGATCCTCATCAACTACTAAGGATGAATTTGACCCGCTTTGCATTACTACGCCACCTTCAGCTGAATCCACCAACTGCACCCCTAACCGGCTAGTCGGTGAACTTCTTTCGCTAGCTCCCTCTTGCCTTCCTTAATGTAGGCCACACTTCCCATAGACCGTCTGCTTAGGGCATCGGCCACCATATTGGCCTTACCTGGGTGATATAGCACACTCATTTCATAATCCTTTAGCACTTCCAACCACCGTCTTTGACGTAGGATTAGGTTCTTCTGGCTGAACACATACTGAAGTCTCTTGTGATCTGAGAACACATCCACCTGAGCCCCGTACAAGTAGTGTCTGAATATTTTTAACGCGAATACCACCGCTGCCAACTCCAAGTAATGAGTTGGATAGTTCTTCTTATGGACTTTGAGTTGTCTAGAGGAATAGGTTATCACTTTGCCCCGCTTCATCAGAACGCAACCAAGTCCAACTTTGGAGGCAGCACAATATACAACAAACCCATATGTTCCTTCTGGCAGGGTCAAAACGGGAGCGGTAGTGAGTCGAGTCTTTAACTCCTGAAAACTCTTCTCACACTCATCCGACCATTGAAATTTCACCTTCTTGTGGGTTATCTTAGTCAGAGGGGATGCTATGGAGGAGAAACCTTCCATAAACCATGGGTAATAACCCGCTAAGCCCAGGAAGCTCCTGATTTCAGTGGGAGAGGTAGGTCTGGGCCAATCTTTCACTGCTGCAATCTTGTGAGGATCTACCTGAATCCCCTCACCTGAGATCACATGACCTAAGAAAGTCATGGACTTCAACCATAATTCACACTCGCTGAACTTGGCGAATAACTAGCGATCTCTAAGGGTCTATAATGCTAACCTTAGGTGATTGGCATGCTTTTCCTCATTTCTGGAGTACACCAGAATATCATCGGTAAATACAATGATGAACATATCTAGGTACTGCTTGAAGAACCTATTAATCAAATCCATAAAGGCTGCTGGGGCATTTGTGAGTCCAAAGGATATCACCACAAACTCGTAGTGATCATACTGAGTTCTAAATGTTGTTTTCGGTATGTCACACTCTCTGACCCTTAACTGATGGTATCCTTACTGGAGATCAATCTTGGAGAAACAACTGGCTCCCTGAAGTTGGTCGAACAGGTCATCAATTCTAGGTAGGGGATATCTGTTCTTGACTGTGACTTTGTTCAGCTAGCGGTAATCTATGCACATTCTAAGGGTACGGTCTTTCTTTCGCACGAATAGAAAAGGAGCACCCCAGGGAGAGATGTTAGTCTGATAAAACCCTTGTCAAGAAGATCTTTTAGCTACTCCTTCAACTCCTTATGCTCAGCTAGAGCCATTCCATAGGGAGGATGGAGATTGGCTGAGTATCTGGGAGGAGATCTATTCCGAAGTGTATTTCCCGTTCAGGAGGAACTCTGGGAAGATCCTCAGGAAAAACATCTTGGAACTCACTGACTACTGGAACTGACTGGATGGTTGGGGTCTCAGAGGTAGAATCCTTGACCCGAACCAGATGATATAAACATCCTTTGGAGCTGAGTTTCTGGCCTTATGGTAGGAAATAAACCTACCCTTAGGCATTGAGCTACTGTCCGTCCATTCTAACACTGACTCATTGGGAAACTGAAACTTGACAATTCTAGTTCTATAATCGACTGAGGCATATTAGAAGTGTAACCCATCCATGCCGAGAATAAGGTCAAAGTCGACCATGTCTAACTCTACAAGATCAGTTGGCATAACTTTACTAAGGACTGAGATTGGGCAGTTTCTATATACTCAACTAGCTCTAACCGACTCGCCAACTGGGGTGGAGACTAATAATCATTCTGAGAGGACCTCAGGGCTGATGTTGAACTGGACTGCTATATAGGGAGTCACGAACGAAAGAGTGGCTCCTGGATCTAGGAGGGCATACACGTCTAGGTGAAAGAGATGTAACATACCCGTAACTACGTCAGGTGAGCTTTCCTGATCCTGACGGGTAGATAGAGCATAGAAACGATTTTGGCGTTGACCGCCATCTCTACCTGATGTGTTGGCCTGCTGAGCTGGTTGGCATGTAGGTATTGATGATATGGTAGATTGTGATCTCTCTTGCCCTGCTGACGGGCACTCCTTAAGCCGGTGTCCAAGCTGTCCACACCTAAAACAGCCCTCTCGTCCTTGAAGGCATTCCCCCTAGTGGTTACTACCACACTTGGGGCAAGCTAGATACCTATTCTCGGTACTGTGAGTCTGAGACTGAGTGCCAGATGACCCACCCCTATGATCCTGGCCGAATCAAAAGGTTGGAGCATTGGCTGAACTAGGTGTTGTGTTCTTTTCTGCTGTTGTTGCTGCTACTGCTGTAGTGGGCGGCTACTACTTCTAGACCTCTGATGGCCGAAATCTAATTGGATAGTCCTTTCCCATTTGTTTTTTCACTCCATATCCTTCCGTTTTTCAACCTCAACCTGCTAAGCATAAATAATTAAGCTGGAGAGGTCTATATCCTTGATTAGCATTGCCGTCCTGCACTCCTTGAGGAACAGATTAGATAATCCATTTACGAACTTCAGCATACGAGCCCTTGGCTCGGCTACCATCTCTGGAGTGTACTTAGAAAGCCTAGTAAACTCCAAAGCATACTCCTCCACGGTCCTGTTGCCCTGTCGCAAATTCATAAACTCTGCCATCTTTGCCTCCCTCAACTCCCGAGGGAAAAACCTGTCCAAGAAAGCGGTGTGGTATTCTTCCCACTCCACTGGTCCTGCTCCTGCTGATCGCCTTTTCTTCCACTGGTTATGCCAGACCTGAGCTACCCCTTTGAGTTTGTATGCAGCCAGATCAGCACTCTCTGAGGAGTTGACACCCATAATGCGGGTAATCTTCCTGATCTCATCCACGAACTCCTGGGGATCCTCCCCCACTTTGGATACTTCAAAGGATGGAGGGTTCATACGGGTGAAGTCTCGCACCCTCGTAGTCGCTTTGGACTCGTTAGCATTCATCAGTACCACTTGCTAGTTCACCTGCTTGGTGTATGTTTGGGCCAGCAGTTGAATGGCCGCCCTGAATTCGGCGGTAAACACCGAATCATCTTGAGGAGCTGTCGGGGCTGGCGAGGTAGGTCTGTTGACATTACCGGCCCTTTTTCCATTACCACGTCTGGGAGCCATGGTTCACTGAAATGAAACAGAGGACGAATTATAGGGCATTTATGGAATTGAACTTTAATGCACGATAAGGAATATGAATAAAAGGGATTTTTTCCTAATAACATCTTGTAGCCTCCTTGTCATAAGTGTGGTGCACTTCACACCCATAAAAAGGGCTCTACTCGATGCGTCTTTTAGACTTTCGAGGATACTCTAAACCTAGGGCTCTGACACCAAGTTTGTCGCACCCCGAGCCTACACCCTGGACGAAATACGGTACTTGAAGCCACAAGTGATCTCAAGTCAACCCCTGGTCTAACATCCCCTAGTATTCTGAGTAATCATGCACAACAGAAATTTAAAATAATCACATCAAAGAATTTTAAGAAAATGTAAGGATTGAAAATAGAGAATTTAAAATATAAAAAAAAAATAACTCTGAAAATCAAGTCTAGTCTAAAAGCCATCTACTGAGGAGTTGCTGATACAAGCCCCCAGCTAACTCTAAGTCTAACTAAAACAATAACTCAACTAAAAGAAAATAAAACAAGGCCCCTGAATGATGAGGACTCACACTTCGGCTGCAGGGGAAAAGGATCTGGATTGCAACGACTAACGATGCTAAGTCTGGGAACCTGCAGCTGTATCATGAAATGATACAACATAAAAATATGTGTCAGTACTTTGAATGTACTGAATATGTGAGAGGAATATACTGCTAGATGTAAATGACTGAACTGGAAAGACATTCAATGACCAACTAATTATCTGAACTTAAATAATCTAAAGTATCTGAGATGGTCAAAATGACCCTGTATAGTGGTCAAAGACATGCCCTAAATCTGTAATACTAAATCTAAAATACTACACTTAACTGATAGATATGAAATTGGACTGAGATTCTTATTTTGAAGCTGAACTGGACTAACTAGCGGGAGAGTCTGTAACCGACATACAACCACGTGAGCTAGACGTGGAGTCAGATGTATACACCCCACTAGTAGGACCCCATATACCTTGCCAGGGTATAAAGGCATGAACTGGGTGATCACAAAAGTCTGAGGCCAAATTAGGCCAATAATCTATATCTGTAATCCTACGCTGGAAACGTAGTTTTGGGAAGCTGGGTGCGCTGGAACCCCGATCCGCTCGGTGCTAAGTCCTACTCCCACTGGAACACCTACACTGAACTACTAGGCTGATAGCTCGAAACCGGGGGTCCAAGACTAGTAAGGGGCATAAAACTGAAAGTACCCTGAGAATCTTATCGGAGCAGATGTTGAAATTGGGTTCTAGACTGGTCAGCGCTGCTTATCTGGAAGCTTCGTAACCATCTAATGACAATCTATAACTGAACTAGGGTCTTGGTGCTGGTCAGAGCTACATAACTAGAATGTCATGACTGCCTAATGGACAAATAACAATAATCTGAGTCTAATTCTGATAAGTAAGAAGCACCGCTGACACCTCGGAAGAAGACTGAAGTCAAACTGATCAGTTAACACTTTCTGAATAGTTCTCAAAGAGAAAGTTTTGTGTTCTAACTGACTAGACTTCTAAGCAGCTAGTAGAGAGCTTATTCATCCCGACAACACGAACAATTTCATAATATAGTGAAGTTTCAAGAATTATAGGAATATCATCTAGCAAGGATAAATCATTCTTATTGGTGGAATAATTACTCAAAAAATATTTACAACAGAAATTTCTAGGAAAATCAGCACACAATATACTTTGCAAAAATAGATGAAATTTAATACGCAATAATCCATACTCGAAAGTTTAGGGCTGTATATCATCTTGGCTAGAACAACAACAATTTATCTACAAATTGATGGAAATCATATGAATAATAAAAATGGGTAATAACCCAATTGAAATTAACGAAAACCAATATGATATTCTCCGCTTATTCGAAAATCTCAGGGCTAAATTGATAGGGAAAATATGGGAGGAAATTGGGGAACACAAGGGAAGGACAATTCCCTTATTGAATTCTGACACACCTAATGAAGAAACCTGGAGAAATCACTTGAGAATCAAAGAGGAATGATCTACCCTAGCTTTTGCTCTGAAATACTCTGAGAGAGAACTTTATGTTCTATTTCTAGAGGGTTTGAGTGGGGAATGAGGAAGAGAACCCGTTACCCCCACTAAAATGTCTAAAATTAATGCTAAAATGATGTAGTTTAAAGCTTGGGAGGGTAGGAAATTACTAAATAGCCCTTAGGAAATCGCTGGAAAAAACTGCTAGGTGACCCTGACGGGTGACCTAACAGGTCTTGGTGAGTGACTATGACTCGTGGTCACGCCCGTTAGGTACACTAGATAAAAATTAACTGGGGCTAGTAATGGGGGATGTAACGAGTCGTTACTGGGGACCACAACTTGTTGCCCCCATTCGTCAAGTACACTGGACAGCACAATATTTTCTTAACTCAGGTCTGACCACGAGTGACCTAACTGGTCATGGTCAGTGACCCCGACTCGTGAAGCCCCGCGTTAGGTGCACTGCCTCCCTCCTTTACATTATCCAGCCTCCTCCTCATGGCTCACCTAACGAGTCGTGTGGTTACCTAATAACTCATTAGGTGGGCCGTCCTGCAACATTTATGCAGTTTTCAGATTTTCTGATTTAAGTCCCAGACAATGATTTTGAGTTTTCGGGGAATTACACATTCACAGACTTTCAAACTCTTCCAGATACCGAATAAAATCCCTCTGGTTGTTTCAGGTATGATGCTCTACTGAACCTGTACTTCTTCCTTCCCTATCTCCCTCCTTCCTATACATGTTCACAATAATATCTAACCATCGCAATTCCTTCCCACCAAATTTGAAGTTTTCATTTCCAGCCTACGAAACAGATCACAACGCCGTCGACAATCCCTCCAATTCGCTCAGGTATGATGCTTTACTGTCCCTGTTCTACTTATTTCCCTATCACTCTCCTTCCTATACATGTTCATCATATCATATCATCTTCGGCACTTTTTTCCAAGAAAATTTGAATATGTCCTTCAAGATATTAAAAACTTTTTGAAACACCACCACAATCCCTCCGATTCACTCAAGCCTAATGCTATCCAATTTTTAACCACTTCGAAATCCTTCAGGCCCATTAATTGTTCCCAAATACCTATCCTGCAGCATCTTTCGGGTTACTTATATTTTGACTCCTACTATTTCTTTAACCAAAAAAATGCCACCTTGCTGTACATTTTGTTCTTTCCAAACTCTTAAATACGACTTTAGAACAAAATTCATGCAAATCGGGTAGCAATGATGCTTTCCATTCAGAACCACTTTATTTTTCTACTGCATAAACTCACTTTGTTTTCCTACAACTTAAAAACTATTTCTATCTATTTTTACAGAATTTTGACAATTAAATCCTTATCACCCTCTAAACCAATCCTTCATGTAACATCGAACTAACACAAATGCCGGTTCCTTATCACCCGCTAAACAAAACCTAAGCATAAGATTCAACTATCGAAAAATTCCCATTCACCAATTCTGCAAAATCCCTACAAACTGGGCAGCAATGATGCTTTCCCATTCTGAACCACTTTGTTTTCCTACTACATCAGTTCACTTTGTTTTCCTACTACTCCATCTGTTATTTACCTATATCTTTCCTTTGTTGGTTTCCTTTACTTACAAACCATTTCCCATATGTTTTGAAAAACATATCCCACCTCTAAATCACTTTTAACTTTTCACTAGACTTTCCAATCTTGGCTAATAATTCGGATGCAATCGTGTAAGGAATACATGCATCCTCTACCCTTTTCAAGGCCAACAATTTTGAATTCTACCTTTGGGTGGCTACCAACATATGAACACACAAATTCTCTTAAATTTTATTACATGCTTCCTCTAATTCAAATTAACTTTCCTTCATAACAGTATGCACTTATTGACAATTGTGATCTCATCTTAGAGCCATTTAAGCTTTAATGTCTTGATATTTGTTGTCCTCTCTGATTAATGTTTATAATTTCGAGTACTTTGCAGTTTCGGCTACTCTTTCGAAGATTGCACCTCCTATTTCTTCAAACTGATTAAATGCTTACTTCACTTCAAAATTATAATTTTTCCCTATGAGAAACAATTGGCTTTTTCCTTGCTGTACCATTACGTTTCAGTTCATATTCGTAATCTCCACTATGATAGTTTTTGACTTAATATTGTATTACACCTTTATTTGCACGTTTTTTATAGAACTGCTACTTTATTCATCTAACTATTTATCCAGTTCTGACTACTATAAACTCTTCAAAGAATCGGAATGTCTAAGTTAGAATAAACTACCCGGAGTATACATACACTTACATGCTTATGATTACTTACTTCACCTTATATTTACCTGTATAGGATTCCAATGATAGATACAAAACCTCTTTCTCCCGACCCACACGATACCTCCAAACTGCCAGGTATGATAGTTTATAATTATTGTTCACTTTACACTTGGACTACTAACTTTTCTTTTAGCACAAACCTCCACTATTATTCATTTATACTTTACACTATATTGCCCCTCACTTAGGCTTCAAAATTTAACAACTACTTTATTAGTAAAGTTGCTAAGCCCATTCTAAATTCTACAACCTCTTGAAACAACCTTAAAATCCATACTAAACTAAACTCCCTATCTCATCTGACACTCATAGGCTTATATTTCCATACTGCCCATTATATTTTACCATACATGAATCATCGGGTAGGTAAAAAAAACTCCTTCCTGACTCACACAATAATCTCCACTATGACTTACACTTCATATTTTGTTACGACTCCAAAAAGGCTCTTATTATTTACAACTACTCTTCTCCTCCCCTACTACTCATAAAACAATGTGATCTACCATCTCACCACGTTCACCCTTTGAAATTTGAGTTTTCTTATAAGAAACCACTATGTTCGCAACTTTGTAACTCTAAATCTTGTCACTCCTCACTCAATTTTTTTAAGAAAAAAGGAAAAAGAAAAAGACCACACGGGTACAAATATGTATCATTCTTTTCTAATGTTGTAAAACTATGTATCTAATATCTACCTTAACTCTGCCTAAACACTTTGCTATTGACTTTTTTGAAATAAAACTAATTTACACCTCGGGCCAAGGGTCTATGTCCCTAACTACGTAAGTAAACATCTTACTGCTCTCTACTTTTTTAAAAAATGAATAACAAAAAGATGAAACGGTACTTACTTTACACTCCTCCACACGCAGCAATGATGCTTTCCCATTCTGAACCACTTTTTCGCCCTGCCACATCAATTAACTTTGTCTTCCTACTGCCCCATCTGCTATTTCCCTGTATATTTCCTTCTCTTCTTTCATTTACTTACAACTCAGCTTTCCATATGTTTGGAAAAAAATGCCCCACCTATAAATCACTTTTACATTTTCATTAGATTTTACATTCTTGGTTAATAGTTCAGATGCAATCTTGTAAGGCATAAATTCATCCTCTAGCCTTTTCAAGGAAAACAATTTTCAGTTCTGCCTTTGGGTGGCTGAAAAAAAATGAACGCTCAACTTCTCTTAAATGTTATTATATACTTCCTCCACTTCAAATTAACTTTTCATCATAAAACTGTGCACCTATTGCCAATTGTCATCTCATCTTAGTGCCATTTAAGCATAAGAGTATTGATATTTGTAATCTCTTCTGATTAATGTTTAGACTTTAGAGTACTTTGAACTTTCAATTACTCTTTCGAAGATACCTCCTATTTCTTTAATCTGAATAAATGCTTACTCCACTTCACAGTTTTGGTTTCCCCGTATCTAAGTTATATTTGTAATCTCCACTGAGAAGCATTTACATTCTACAGTGTCTTACGCCCTCAACTACACTTTCCAAACTTACAGCTGTTACTTTATTCGAAATCTTACTTAGCCTTTCCTTATTCCCAAATGATCTTCAAACAATCAGAAACAATTGATTTTTTCCTTGCTGTTCCATTACATTTTGATTCATATATTCGTAATCTCCACTGTGATACTTTTTGACTTTATATTGTATTACACCTTCAGTTGCACTTTTACTATTTGCACCTGCTACTTTATTCGTCTAACTATTTATCCCGTTCTAACTACTATAAATTCTTCGAACAATCGGAATCTCCAGGTTAGAATAAACTTCCTAGAGTATACAAACACTTACATGCATTGATTTACTTACTACACCTTATATTTTCCCTTATATGATTCTGACAATAGATACAAAACCTCTTTATACCAACCCACACAACACCTCCAACCCGTCCAGTTATGATGGTTTATAATTATTGTTCACTTTACACTTGGACTACTAACTTTTCTTTTAACACAAACCTCCACTGTTATACATTTATACTTTACACTATATTACCCCTACACTTAGGCTTAACAATTTAGCACCAACTACTTTATTAGTAAAATACCTTAGACAACCCTAAATACTACAACCTCTTAAAACAACTATAAAATCCATACTAAACTGAACTACCTATCTCATCCAACACTCACAGGCTTATATTTGCATACTGGCCATTATATTTTTCCATTCAGGTTTCGAACGATGGATACAAAACCCCTTCCTACCCTTGCACACAATAATATCCCCTATGAGTTACACTTCACATTTTATTCTTACCAAAAACGCTCTTAAAATGCACAACTACTCTTCTCCTCCCCTACTACTGATAAAACAATTTGATCTACCATCTCACCACGTTCACCCTTTGACACATGAGTTTTCTTATATGAAACCACTACGTTCCCTACTTTGTAACTCTAGATCTTTCCGCTCCTCACTTATAATTTTTGAAAAGAAAAGAAAAAGAATAATCCCACAAGAGTACAAATATGTATCCTTCTTTCTCTATGTTGTACAATTATATCTCTACTATCTACCTTCACTCTGCCTAAACACTTCACTACTGACTTTTGTTGAAATTAAACTACTTTATTCCTCGAGGCAAGGGTCTATGTCCGTAACTACGTATGTCAACATCTTACCACTCTCTACGTTTTTTAAAAAAAATGAATAACAAAAAGCTGAAAAGGTACTAAGTTTACACTCCTCCGTACTTCTGATACTAGCCATTATATTTTCCCATTCAGGTTGGAAATGATATATACAAAACCCCTTCCTACCCTCACATACAATAATCTCCCCTGTTACTTACAATTCACATAATTACAACTCCAAAAACGCTCTTAAAATGTACAACTACTCTTCTCCTCCCCTACTACTCATAGAACAATGTGATCTACCAGTTCACCACATTCACCCTTTGACACCTGAGTTTTCTTTTAAACAACCACTATGTTCCCAACTTCGTAATTCTATATCTTGCCGCTCACTTAAATTATTTTTTTTCTTAAAAAAAGAAGACCACATGGGTACAAATATGTATCCTTCTTTTTCTATGTTGTACAGTTATGTCTGTACTATCTACCTTTTGTCCACCTAAACACTTCACTACTGATTTTTGTTGAAATAAAACTAATTTATTACTCGGGGCAAGGGTCTATGTCCCCAACTATGTATGTAAAAATCTTACCTCTCTCTACTTTTAAAATGAATAACAAAAAACTGAAAAGGTACTTAGTTTACACTCCTCCACACTTCAGCTACAAATCTATTTAAAAGAAACACTTAGCCCTTTCTAATTACTACAAACTTTTCGAACAATTTGAAATTCCATGTTTTTCCTTTGCTATACAATTATGTATGTATTCATATTTATAATCTCCATTGTGATACATTCACACTATAAGTTGTATTACGCCCACAGTTACTCTTTCAAAATCTACAAATCATACTATATTCAAAGCATTATGTAACACTTTCTAATTACTAAAAGCTCTTTGAACAATCGGAAGCTCCATATTACATTAACCTACATGTCTTATACATACACTTATATGTTTGTGTTTACTTACTGCACATTATATTTTTCCATTCAGGTTTCAAACGATGGATACAAAACCCCTTCCTACCCCCGCACACAATGCCTCCAACCCGTTCAGGTATGCTCTTTTTAAATTTATTCGAAATACTTTTTGATATTTGAATTACTATTTTTATCCTCATTTCATCCACTTCTTTCCCAAATAACACTGAAGTATGGTTTTTTACCCTTCCCCTGCCTTTGTTCTATATCTGCCACGACTACTGAATGATTTCTTACCATCATCCACCTCACGCAAAATCCACATTACAACCATGCACTATGAGATGTTTCTGCGTTACCGTGTATATATTACTTTGTTCCACCACATGCTTAGATTTACATAATACATCTTTTCTTTACATGCCCAGGAATCCTCAAATGGTTCAAAAAAAATTAACCGCTGCAGAACAAGTCGCAGCACATAATTTAACCGGTAGAGTTTTGTGCTACATTTAGTAATTATACTACTTTATCTTTATGGCACTTACTATTGCATTCATCTTTTTGATTCAGTAACTATACTCCCTGAAGCTGCTAGAGCTTCGCCATACACGGAAATATCTCTACTGCAGATTCAATATTTGAAGAAAAACTAGGAACAACTATGAGCAGAAATCTTTATTAGAGTAATGCTATAACCATCATTCACATACTCACTGTGAATATATTGGCTTATGGATGCATATTATGTTGTCACATACGATAAATAAATTATGTTTTCCTTTATAAACAATATTAAATATTATGAATTTCATAATGTTTTTGTGTACAACCAATTCACAAATCTATTTAATGATATGGTTGAGATAATGGAGGACAACGGAGAACATTAATGTCTGCTCTATCCGGCAAGAGACAACTAACACAACTTTCTACTATTAACCTTCTTTGAATGGGAGAAACTAGTTAAAATGTTGAGACTTTTTCTTACAAACTGTTTTCTTTAAATTACTTGAGTACGCCTCAACAAATATAAGGTAGAATATAAGGTGATATTATTTACATCTTCAAATACATTCGCTGTTTGACATTGAACAATACCCTGTCAAGATGACCCAGTCCCCAATCTATTTACAAAAGAATTCTTCTGAGCCACCCCCTATATAAGCTAAAAGAAAAAATTTCTGATATGAAAAATGTACCACCTTAGATTAACAACAAAATATAAATTCATCATGTCACATCTCACGGATAGGCTTTACTACACTCCGAAAGTAAAAGTGACAATCGTATACATTTCATGATTCACTAAAAAAAATTACTCCAATGAGCCAGCTCGCCCACCTGTATAACTATATCCCTGCTACGTCCTCTCTGATGGAAATAAAACATAGATGGTTAGCTTTCTGGTGTAAGTTCGCTATGTATCTTTGTTTCCTAGACACACTATATGTGAAACGTCATCTTGCATCTTTACTAAAACCAGTTTTCATTAGACCAACTATGTTACAATAGTAGGATAAGTCACTCATATTTACATAGGAAAAATATTAGTTGTTATACTCCGATCTTTGTTATAACATGCACTTTCTTAATTACTCAGGATACAAATGTATTGTCTACATCAGCTTTGTTAAGATAGAGTTACAATATGTTAATGAATGAAATGTACAACTCTTTTTAATTGTCAACTTTCCTATCCACCTTTATTTATGGGGAAAATAAATTAAACCAAAACAGCTATTTTGCTCGAATCTTTTGTATATTAGCTCATGAATACATATTACTTGTCACATATGACCGATTAATTATGTTTTCCCATATAAATAATATTAAATATCATGTACTTCATAATATTTCTTTTGTACAATCAATTCACAAATCTATTTAATGATTTGATGGAGATAATGGAGGACAGAGGAGAATATTCTTATTTGCTCTTTCAGCAAGAGATAACTATCACAACATTCTACTATTATCCTTCTTTAAATGCGAGAAACTAGATAAAATGTTTGAGCCTTTTTCTTACAAATATCTTTCTCTAAATTACATGAATACGCCTCAACAAATACAAGGCAATATTATTTACAAATTCAAATACATTCCCTCTTTGACATTGAACTATACCCTGTCAAAATATTTCCGTCCTCAATCTATATATAAAAGTATTCTTCCGAGGCATCCCTGAATTACTGAAAACAAAAAATTTCTGATATGAAAAATGTGCCACCACAGGTTAAACAACAAAATGTACATTCATCATGTCACATCTTATTGATAGGCTTTACTACATCCCAAAAGATAAAGTGACGAGCGTAAATATTCAATGATTCATTAAAAAAAAGACTATAATGAGCTTGCTCGCCAACCTATTGAACTATATCCTAGATAGGTCCTCTCCCATTCATTCATCTCGGATTAAAATAAAATTTAGACGGTTATCTTTTCGCTATAAGTTGGCCATGTATCTTTGTTTCCTATATACACTTACTATACGCAAAACATCATCTTGCTTCTTTGCTTAAACCAGTTTACATTACAACCAACTATGTTGGGCAAAAATATATTGTCTACATCAGCTATGTTAACATAGAAATACAGTATACTAATGAATGAACCGTACAACTCTTTTTCATTGTCAAATTTTCTAACTGCCTTAATATATGGGGAAAACAAATTAAACCGAAACAAATATTATGGTAGAATCTATTTCCATTTTTAATAACGTATTTTCAAACACTTTGACCGACGATTATACTCTTAACAGTAAACCAAAAAATCCATGCCGAGCTGGTCGTGGGCAAAATTATGTTACAACATAATCAGTAGTGGGATTGATCTTTTAACCCAAAATTTATCAATCACTTTCTTTTTTTGAATGTAATATATTGAGAAGCCCAAAACATATTTAATCTTTTAAAATTAATTTATATTAACAAAAGGCCACCTGTGATCAGTCTATTAACGCCCAAATAACCTTCTTTGAAAAGCCCACATATTGATAGTAGTGGGTTCATTTTGTTAAGTATCCTAATAGCGCCTCCTCTATATGAAAAATATTCATATACCTTTACCTAAATGTTATGGCTTCTAACAAATCGACGCTTGCCGTTGAACCACAACCATGTATAAAAAAGGGTTGCAGCATATGTTACAACCAACATCTTTCGGCAATCTCTGTCAGACTCATATGTTAATTTATCTTCTATAATTTATTAGCCTCATACACTCATCTCCCATCTTTAATTTGCATGCGAATATGGCATATTTTCTTCTTTCAGAGTTGAATACAAATAGAGATGATTGGATTGTAAGGGTCAGAGTTTGTAGACTGTGGGAATTTATAAATTTCAAAAGAAGTCGAGACCTAGTTAGTCTGGACATGATACTTATCGATGAAAAGGTAATACACTTTTGTTAATCTTTATATAAATTTTCATAGGTAATTCCTTATTGTGAACGCACTAACTGGTTTTCTTACACTAGGGAACTTTTATTCATGCTGTAATATGGAAGAATCAGGTAAACAGGTTTCGTGATAAGTTGGATGAAGGCTCTGTGATCATTATCAGGAACATCAAAGTTACTAACAATACTGGTGAATATAGACCAGTTTCTAAGTCAATTAAAAATAAATTTCTTGCAAATAACTTCCGTCCAAAAACAATCGAAAGATATTCCTGAAATTTCTGTAAATGGATTCCAATTTATTCAACCGGACATGATTCGATCGAGGGTTAACAACAACACTGTCTTATCAGGTGTCCTTTTTGCGATCAATGTTTACTGCCAAAATTTTACAAAGGTATGGAACTAATAATATCCCATTTCATGTTGAAGATTTTGTAGGTTGCTTATGCGGAATTGGTGACATAGAGAGCATTGGATCAAAATGGAAAAAGCGAGATATACAAATTCTTATTGATTAGTAAGTGAACTATCTTTTCAAGTTGCCATAAGATCATCATCCTCATTAAAAAGAACGGTTTATGATATATATAGCATCTTCATTTAAGTAGAATCATAATGATTTTAACTCTAATAGATTATGTTCATCTGTGAACATGTGTAGTTCGATGAAATAGAAAATAACCTTATGGGAAGAATTTGGGGAAACATTTTATCTATATTTACACGGGACGAAATTTGGCCCTTACATTTTCATCGTTACTTCAACAACACTTAAAGAATACCGAGATAACTGTTTTTCAATTAATGATTAGTTGTGTCTTCTTTAATAACATTCTAATCATATCTTAAAGTTGGATTTTGCATTCTTTGTTACCAAGAGAAGTTACTTTTGCCCCACTTCAGCGAGCAAAATATATGTCAACCTTAAAATTTATTATGTTACCTTTTTTCTTCAAAGTTTTGCTAACAAATCTATTGGGGTCCAAACTATTGAGAGCAGTAATGCCAAAAACATTCTCATCGAGGAAGAGATGTTTCAAAATAGGATGACCATTACTGAGTTATTAGATTGTGACTGGAATGCCAATATCCAGAGATATTATTACCATAGTTAGGCTTTCTTTTGCTTTAATTATACAATATGCCACTAACATTGACTATATAATTGTGTTTTTATATGGAAGGAATGCATTGTTATGTTACGGGCCCAGATCAGTGAAATTGACAACTCTTTTGACTGGTATTACAATTCATGCAACTCGTGCAATAAGAAAATCATTTCGACAAAAGGTGTCTATACATTCCATATGTGCACAAAAGAATACGAGTTTCCTTTGATCAAGTAAAATAGCATGGATGTAACTGTCACTTTCATTTTAGCAGAATCTAACAGATTATGGAAACGTAGGTACAAAATACATGTAAAAGTCAGAGATTCACAAAAGACAGACTACTTTGATCCTATTTAATGTGGTGGTAGAAAAACTCCTTGATGCTTCTGCTTTCAAGTTGGTCAATAGGTTAACGTCGGAGGATAATGATGTACCTTCACAAATTCAAAGCCTATGCAGCAAGGAATTCATTTTCAAACTAAAATTGAACAATTATAATCTCAAGAAGGGGCTTGCAAATTTTATAGTACAAAACTATTCACTGTAGATGAGGAACTTGAATTTCAACACAAACAAAGAAAGGATAACAAGGTGAAGTTAGATTCATTCACACTTTGATAATTATGACCTTTTGATACAGACAATTTCATTTAGAAATAATCAATTACATGTACTCTGTAAATAATGATTGAGTTTCACTCATCTCCAGGGAAAAACAAAAGTGGAGGATATCATTGTAACCAATGAGCAAAAAATGGGAGGATTTACCAATACAAAGGTAATTTACATTACTATTTAATTTAGGCATCTTACTATATCGAATAATATTTCATTTAAAAATAATTAGTCACATCTACTCTATGAATAATGTTTGGGTTTCTTTCATCTCTATTTAAAAATGAAAGTGAAGGATATCGAAGAAATCGAAGATCGGAAAAATAGAAGTATTTACCAATGTAAAGGTCATATATGTTACTATTTAATTTCGACAGCTTTCAACTGCCCACTTAGGTTGCATATTTAATGGCTGTTTTAATATATTTCCATTTGACCAATCAGCAAGAACATGCTTGTGCCTCCTTGGACAACTCTTTCGACCCTGAACAAGAGAACAATGTGAATAAAAGTTGTCAGCGATGTTCTCCGGCCAAAAAGAAGAGGTTAGTGAAAACCAATCAACAATTGCGCCACCTACAAGGGACAACGTGGAAGAAGATTCACATGGTAGTGATGATTTTAAAGGTTGGTAGTGAAGAACTTCATCAAGAAATATTACAAAGAAAAGAAGAATCTACATAGCAGATGACAATGAAAATAGTTATGCAAACACCCAAAAAAAAAAAAATAGAGCCTATGTTGTTGGTTATGATGCTTAATATTATTTTATTAAACACTGCTTGACAATATAATGAATGATGTAGTTTTGTGCTGATATAGGAAATTATGTATTGCTATACTTAAAATTATTTTTTACACACTTAAGTTCACTTAAGTTCTCTTCAGTATCTATACTTCTGCACGCTCTTCTCTTAAAGAAAATTGCTCACCGTAAAATATCTATGTGTGTGGCTAGAAGAACTGCAACTCTATTTTTCGGTTCTGCAAAACTATGTCTGAATGCATATTTATAATCACCATTATGCTACCCTTGAACGTAAAACTATAGTATACCGTTAGATACGATCCGAAGATTTTAATCTACTATTTTATTGGATAAAATTGCTTACCCAATTATAATGAAAAAAATTAAACACCAACTTATAATAACATTATTGTATTATCAAATTACATAAGACTTGCAACATTCGGGAAACACTCAGATACATTACCAAATGCCTTCTTGACAATATAAGGAATGATTTACTTTTGTGTTGATGCAGGAAATTATGTATTGCTATACTTAAAATTATTTTTTACACACTTAAGTTCACTTAAGTTCTCTTCAATATCTACACTTCTACACGCTCTTCCCTTTAAAGAAAATTGCTCACCGTAAAGCATCTATGTGTGTGGGTAGAAGAACTGCAACCCTATTTTTCAGTTCTACAAAACTATGTATGAATACATATTTATAATCTCCATTATGATACGCTTGAATGTAAAACTATAGTATACCGTTAGGTACGATCTGAAGATTTTAATCTACCATTTTATTGGATAAAATAGCTCACCCAATTATAATGAAAAAAATTAATCACCAACTTATAATGACATTATTGCATTATCAAATTACATAAGACTTGCAACATTTGGGAAACACTCAGATACATTACCAATGCTAAGTACAAGATGCAAAAAAATAAAAGATACGATCGTTGGCCGTACTGAAAAATAACACACATATCAACATTCGTTAACACAATATTTTATTTTTCTGATGGTAAAAATTACACTTTATCATAGATGACCACATGAAGATACCGACTACTATATGGTTAAAATACCACCTTTGGAATGTAACTATAAAAGCTCTTATTTTGCTTTAACTTACACCGAGATCTACTCACTACGAAATAAAAGATTTTAAAGTACCAAAATATTGACGAAAATGATAATGAAAATTGTGTATGCTCTGAAATTAAACAATTCGTAACAGATGATATTCAAATGGGTACACATAAAGTGAAGCGACATAAGTCCACAAACTTATACCAACATCATAAGTGGATAAAAGATTTATAATTTTTTAGAAAGAATTACAGCTATGTTGCACAAATTCCTAGATATTTGGTGCACCAGTAGGTAATAGAAAACGACATTTATGGAGCTCTTTGACATACACGATCCATAAAATGATAAGGTGCTTTTGATGTAATGACAACGTAACAGATACCGATGTGAAGTTAATTTATGAAAATTACATTATGTCAAAGCGGTGACGTGACTACTCTACAAGCGAGGAATTCCACTTATTTATTTTCACCAATTTTTGCCCATTAAATCTATTTTAACTCAAACAAATTTTTTTTAAAAAAAGATTTTGTTTAAGAACCTGAAACGCCACTTCTCACAACCTATACTTCACTAGGTGTGACCACAAACCACTTTACCAGTACACCCTTATCTCTAACCATATGCGATCTGAACGTGTCCCAAAATTTCTAATTGTGTCTGTATGTCACTCATTCAATATCAGTTTTATATCACCACAAAATTTTTGAAATATGTTTATTGAAACACTTCAATTCCTTGACTCGATTGATATTGTTCTTCCCATTCACGTGAAGCATAAAAGCATAACTCTTCGCTTCGTATCACATATTAAAAACAAAGGAAAGAAATAGACCTGCATATGATTTAATGCCCCATTAATAGTCGACCAAAATATGCAAAATCAAGGTCTACCAACTGTATCTAATTTGTATTGGAAAGTCTCTCGTTAAATATCAGTGTAAAATCACCACTTACTTTCTTTTTCAGGAATATGTTTATGGATCTGATCTTCGCAAAATAGTAGCAGCATAAACACATGAATGTCCCGTTTACAAACCAAATAAATGACTATTAAAGAAAAATAACTCATTGATCGATTTTAAGTCAGATATCTTTTTAAAATTATTATACATGCATCAAAAGGATCAATTGTACTAGCATCAATGTAATGGATAGACCAGCCAAAAACCAGGAAAAATTAAAATCTCCCTAAATATTGATTTATAATTAAGAAGGCCTAGAAATCAAACTTCAAAAGGGAAAACGTGAAAGAAGATTCACATGGTAGTGATGATTTTAAAGGTTGGCAGCAAAGAACTTCATCAAGAAAGATTACAAAGAAAAGAAGAATCTACATAGCAGATGACAATAAAAATAGTGATGCAAACGCCAAAAAAATAAAAAAACAGAGTCTATGTTGTTGGTTATTAAGCTTAATATTATTTCATTAAACACTGCTTGATAGTATAAGAAAGGATGTAGTTTTTTGTTGATGTAGGAAATTATGTATTGCTATACTTAAAATTATTTTTTACATACTTAAGTTCACTTATGTTCTCTTAAGTATCTACATTTCTACACGCTTTTCTCTTTAAAGAAAATTGCTCACCGTAAAGCATCTATGCGTGTGGCTAGAAGAACTGCAACCCTATTTTCCGGTTCTACGAAACTATGTCTAAATACATATTTATAATCTCCATTATGATACCCTTGAACATAAAACTACAGTATACCGTTAGGTATGATCCGAAGATTTTAATCTACCATTTTATTGGATAAAATTGCTTACCCAATTATAATGAAAAAAAAATAATCACCAACTTATTAATAACATTATTGCATTATCAAATTACATAATACTTGCAACATTTAGGAAACACTCAGATACATTACTAAATGATAAGTACAAGATGCAAAAAAGCAAAAGATACAGTCATTGGCCGTACTGAAAATAACACACATATCAACATTCATTAACACAATATTTTATTTTTCATGTAGTAAAAACTACACTTTATCATAGATGGCCACATGAAGATACCGACTGCTATATGGTTAAAATACCGCCTCTGGAATGTGACTAGATAAGCTCTTATAGTGCTTTAACTTACACCGAGATCTACTTGCTACTAAATAAAGGATTTTAAAGTACTAGAATATTGACCAAAATGATAACGAAAATTGTGTACGCTATGGAATTAAAGTGAAGCGACATAAGTCCACAAACTTATACCAACATCATACGTGGATAATTTACAGCTATGTTGCACAAATTTCCAGATATTTGGCACATCGGTAGATAATAGAAAATGACATTTATGGAGATCTTTGACATACATGATCCATAAAATGATAAGGTGCTTTTGATGTAATGACAACGTAACTAATGCCGATATGAAGTTTAAGAAAATTACATTATATCAAAGCGGTGATGTGGCTACTCTACAAACGAGGAATTCCTCTTATTTATTTTTCACTGATTTTTTCCCATTAAATCTATTTTAACTCAATTTTTTTTTTTAAAAAAGGATTTTGTTTAAGAACCTAAAGCGCCACTTCTCACAACCTATACTTCACTAGGTGCGACCACAAACCACTTTACTAGTACACCCTTATCGCTAAACATATGCAATTTGATCGTGCCCCAAAATGTCTAAATTGTCTCTATATGTCACTCATTCAATATTAGTTTTATATCGCCACTTAATTTGTGAAATATGTTTATGGAAACACTTCAATTCCATGGCTCGATTGATATTGTTCTACCCATTCACTTGAAGCGTAAAAGCATAACTCTTCACCTCGTATCACATATTAAAACCGAAGGAAAGAAATAGACCTGCATATGACTTTATGCCCCAGTAATAGTCGGCCAAAATTTGCAAAATCAAGGTCTACCAACTGTATCTAATTTGTAACGGAAAGTCGCTCTTTAAATATTAGTTTAAAATCACCACTTACTTTCTTTTTCAAGAATATGTTTATGGATCAGATCTTCACAAAATAGTAGCAACATAAACACATGAACATCCCATTTACAAACCAAATAAATGAATATTAAAGAACAATAACCCATCGATTGATTTTAAATCAGATATCTTTTTAAAATTATTATACATGCATCGAATGGATCACTCATACTAGCATCAATGTAATGGATAAACCAGCCAAAAACCAGGAAGAATTAAAATCTTCCTAAATATTGATCTATTATTATGAAGGCCTACAAATCAAACTTCAAAATCGCTTCGACATGGCATGCTGATTACATGTTGTACAATTAAATGGGTACTGTAAAACATGATCATGATTTGGTGAGTTATTTAAAATAAAATTACCTTTAAGAATTATTTCGTTAACAATTTCAACAAAGATAGTTTTCCATTGATAAAAGAAAGGGAGAAACTTTATCATATCGAATTGTAATTAAATACTGGACAACTGTGCACATGGTCTAGAACAATCCCAAAAAATGGAAAAACTTTACCTTGAATGTTGAATATATATTTTAGTTGTTGCTATCATTGATTATTCTAAAAATATAGGTGCACAAACTTCATAAAACAGACAACATAATAGGAGAATTTTATTACATTAAAGGTAAAACCCAAACAGTGTATACTTTGGCCTAATAAACAAAAGACATAACTGTTATATTCCTCACAGATAGGATCTTTCAAAAACCAAATACAAATCAGATATTAACTCAACAATTGTTTACCCAAAAAATAAAGACATCAATTTCTTCCAAAAACACCAATCATTAATGCATCTACTCCTTCATACAATACAAAAGGATTACACTACCATAAGTAGAGAAAAATTTAATGTGTTCTCTATTTAACTATCTTATTAGTTTAACAGTAAGAAATCACCGGTTCTAAGAACTGTATTTTATTTTCGCTTGTGAAGATCCCGATGACTTGTGTTTAGAAAAAATTCTACAAGGAAACTATTTGTAAACTAAAAAGGCAGGTCAACATTGAATTGATAAAAGAGTCATACATTTTCCCAGTCCTTACTAGAATTACTAGTTAGTGTTACAATTTTTTTTTTTGGAACCTACATTGGATTTCAGAGAGGGTACGTGTGTTCTTTTTATATATCAATCTTCTGGAATAATATTTATTTTAACTCAGTCACTCCTTGATTACCTTAGCACAGACAACCATTTTACGAGTCTCTTCATCATATTTCTTATTAAGCTTCTGGTGAGGTAACAGTTGCTTGGATATATTCAACGCTATTCTTGAAATCATTTCATAAAAACAAACTAAAAGATGTGTTCGTTTCTAATAACCCCTATCTCCCTTTTGCTTATGATATCACTATAAAGCATGAATATTTCACATTGTTGCACAATCTCAAAAAGACTTGAACTTGTATTTAAATGGCAAAAGAAACATTATTTTCATGCAGCCATATGAAACTACTTCTATGAAGGCCTGGAAATCATCCGGACAAATCTCTTTCACATCTCATGCTGCTTAAGTGTGGTACGATTTAAATGGAAAATGAAAAAATGGTCAACGTTTGGGGGGGGGGGATTAAAAATAATAAGATCGATTTAATGAAACATTCCTTCTCCAAATATGTAAGAAGATAGCTTATCAACATTATTATGATGAAAGAAAGTTAAATCACATCTACTAGCAGTTAAAGACGGAACAATTATACACACTATATGTAACACTAATACACACACACACACACACACGAAATGTTGAATATGTCTTAACATTGTTGCATTCATTAATTAATCGTATAAAGTAGGGGCACAAACAATTTAACTACACGGAGTAAATAATTTCTGAATTCAATTAAATTTGAGGTATCACCAAAATGGTGTGTACGGTGACATAATAAACAAATGAATTAATAGTTACATTCTTGATAGTTACTTTATTCAAAATACAGATAAAAAACAGAGACAAACTCATCCAATTATTATGTTGAAATTACTGACAACCATTCCTTCCACAATCAACAACCATTAATGAATCAACTCCTTCTCTAAAGAATACAAGAGGAGCACACAGAAAGAAGGAGAAAAGTGTAAATTGATTACCAAAAAACAAGAAGAAGGCAACTTGTGAAAAGGGAAGAAGTAGAATTGGATTCAATGAAGATTGTACATAATAAGAAAACTCGTAGTAGAACACTCCACTTCCATTGACATCAAACGCTTTAGAATCCAGAGATTAGGTTGGTTACATAAAATTCCATATGTGTTATATTTAAATATCATTTAATTATTAAAGAATAAAGGAGACACTTATTCCATAATCACGTTAAGAAGTAACAACTCGCCCGATATGAGAAAGAGATTTTGCATATGTTTACGAAAATTCCTGTGACTTGGGTTTATAAAAAAATCACATGACCAACTATTTCTTTCAAAAAATGCACTTCAGGATTAATTCGGTAGAATGGTAAGCCTTTTTTTCAATCTCTAACTCGGCTTTTTATTTACATTTTTCTCAATGAAACGGTTCATTGGATATGTTTGACGCAAAAGTGGAAATCACTATTTATTCTATATTGGAACTTAGGTGGGGTTTCTAGACATTGGATGTGTGTTCTTTTTATAGATCAATGTTCTAGCAAACTATTTCTATTAACTAAGGCACTCCATGATTACCTTTGTTAAGTAGAAAACCATTTTTCAAGAATCGCCATCCACTTTGTTAGTATGCTTATGCTCAATGAAACAATTGCTTGAATATATTCAAGACTAAACTTGAAATATTTTTTCTTTGCAAATTCTTGTAACAGGTTGAATGGAAATGATATCTGACATTGTGAAACAGTTGAATGGCTCCGATAATATCCCTCTGGAGATGAAACTTCTACAACAACTTCTACTTTATTTAGCTCGGCAAGATAGAATGTTTTCAAATAAAATCAAGAATTGTACATCATCGGTTGAATGTAACAAAAAGACAGAGGAAATAGTGCAGATCAAAAAATGCAGAAGCCATTATGCTAGATTGAATAGAAAACTCAAAATTATTTTAAAAAAATAAAATTACCATCCGCAAAAGAAAATAGATTTGACTCTATATGTTGTGACAAAATCAGCAAATTTAATGAAGTTAACAAACTGCAGAAGGCGAGAATGGTTTCTACAGCTAAATGGTATGTTATTTATTTACAAAGCTAACACTCTTCATGATCACGCAACAAATTTTACTTATACTACTAACTTGCTATGTGAAAAATATAAGTCTTCAAAAGACAGGCCCAATCATATGCTCATGCATCACGTCACCTTCACACTACAAATAACTTTAAATGAACATATATATACACAACTTGTGAACCGTTTAGGATCATACCACTATGACCCCTAAATGTGGAGCTGTTGTTGATGCAAACATCCTACATATATATGCTTCGTGGAAGCGATAACTCTTTCACAAGTTCCTTAATGAATACATATTGGTAAATACATTACACTTGACAAATGTATCCTACAATATGATTTAGGTATCGAGGAATCAGAAGAAGGATCACTTCTCATGTTTCCTCAGACAAGCAGCAGAAGACTAACTAATTGGCAGAATACAGGTATATGTCTCATTCCTTGAAACCCGTACATAACAATGTAACCCGTGACCCGAATAAAATACATTATTGTTTGTGCATAAATAGTTGTATTGTTTCTCACAAAAAATATAATCAGCAGGTGATTACACAACAACTTGGAATTTTGGCACCCCGACATACAACTGCCAATATTGTGGTTCCATTTTATGGTATGAAGAACGGACTAAAAAAACCAAAAACACACCACATCCTAAATTCACATTTTGTTGTATGGAAGGACGTGTAAGGCTACCATTACTGCGCCAACCACCAATGTATCTCAAATATCTTTTGGGCACAGAATTAGGACAACTAGGTGTCAATTTTAGGAAAAACACCAGGGTTTATAACTCTGTGTTTGCTTTCACATCTATGGGAGGCCGAGTTGACAGATCTATCAATCATTCAAAGGGCCCTTATGATTATAGGATCAGTGGACAAAATTATCATCATATTTGCTCGTTTTTGCTGGAGATTGGAAAGAGCCCAAAATTTGCACAACTCTTCATATGTGATACATAAAATGAGATAGATAACAGAATCAATGGTCTACTGCACGAAGAAGTTGAATAACAAATTGTTTGGGGAATATCTAAAATTCTAGATGAGCATAATATTTTGGTAAAATCATTTCTTATGGCAAGGGATAGATACAAAGATCAACCAGAATCTGTGTTTCACTTGCGACTCCTATCAGACAGGACAAAAGATGGGCGATAATATAATATACCAAACGCTTCTGAAGTAGCAGGATTAATAATTGGTGATCTTACTGATGAGAACTTCAAGCAAGATGTTATTGTAGAACATAAAAAAAGAGTCTTCAAAGGATTAGAGATTTACACCCAAGTTTTATGTCAATGACTTATCCATTAATACACCCGTATGGAGAATATGGATATTGGCTTGTGTCACACCCCACCTTGGGAGGCATAAATGGCACCTGGTGCCCTACTAGAACCTGAACTGCTGAGCTGACTGAGCCTAAGCACCTTTGATACAGGGCTGACTCTAACTCTAGAATAAAGAAAACAACGGGCTATATAGCGATTGTAAATACAACCCCCGGCTGACAAGGCCTATAGCCCTTGTGACAGTAAATAGCTACCCAAAGGCAAATAATCATAGGGAGTTCTATGCGGGCCGACAAGGCCACCAATCAATAGCTAAACAAGGCCCTATACAGCCAAAACACATTATCTAAAGCACATATGGGCCCCATACAGCCGATATTATCTAACCTTGCTTTTAAAACATGCATGCAAAAGATAATCATCATGAGTAATGGGTGTGCAAACTCGAATGATATAGACAGTGGGAGACTCATCACTTAACCGATATACCACGATAGAGCTTACATGGTCCCGACTATTACACTCAAGTGGGCAAAGCCGTCCATAACCTTGTCAGGGCTACGGACGATACCATGATACCGATATCAAGCTCAAAGGGTTAATCGTGTTAGGGATAGATCACAAGGGAGGTCCCAATAATATAACAGAATCAACCTATATTGGCGCGTAGTTCTGGAGCATAGGGTAGTAGACCCTTAGCCCCATCAGTGCTGGACTCTTCTCCCAAAACATGTAATGCTCTACATTGTATAAATATGAAGCTCAACATCGTCTAGTGATGAAGCTCAACATGAAATCATGCATAAAATCAACATCGTATGAGATGAAGCTCAACATTGTCTATTGACAAAGCTCATTATGAAATCATGCATACACTAGACATCATATAAATATGAATCTCAACAATGTCGTCTCGACAAAGCTTAGAATGAAACCATGTTTAGACTCAACATCATGTGAAATGAAGCTTAATGTCAACATACATCTCAATTATGAATTCGTGCATATGAGAAGCTTTACTTCAATACATACCACAAGCTCAAAGAATAATGGGAGACTTTACTCCAAAATCATGTGGTAAGCCTACTTAGAATATCACTTCATCATCATCAACATGAGGGCCTTGCCCAAAACCTTATCGTACTTGAACTCATACAATTTATTTGAAAACATTGTGATTTTGGAGATTTCACTCCAAAATTAAGTAATAACGTCAATGCACGAAAATCATCATTCATACTCAACATTGGGCACTACCCAAAGCTTCATCATACATGGGTCTATTTAATCTTCTTTGAAAACATCATCTAAATCATGGGTAAGGTTGAAAACATGCTTTTCTTCATCTACTCCATCATCATCACATCATGTAAGAAACTCCCCACACACATGGGCGTTTTAGATTCAATTTTTAGAAAACAATTTTGTAAAAGAAATTAAGTTAGAATCTGCCCAAGCTCGATAAATCATAATATCAACTCAATTAGTCATACCCATGAGTAGAAATGTAACAACCATGCAATTGAATGAAAAACCACACTTGATCATCACAAATTAGTCACAAATTGATAGGGAAAGGACATGGATGTGGAAGAAAGCACCCACTCATAGCCTTACATACCTGGGAATGAAGAATGCTAACTCTTCCTAATTGACCAGTTGAGATTTCCCTTGAAAACTTTTAAATTCTCCTCACTTTCTTCCCTTCAAGCTCTCACCCTTGCATGCATGAAGAAAGTGGCCTAGATGGGTCTTTCTCAGCTTAAAACCCTCTATTACGAGCTTAATATGACGTAGTATGGGCCTTTAGAACTTAGGAATTACGGAAAACCCCCTACTGGAATCACTGAAAATAACTGCCAAGGGGTCCTAACGGACGACCTGACGAAACGTTACTAGGGCACATGATCCGTTGGTTCACTCGTTAGGTACACTGCCTCATCATTCATGAAAATTCAACTGGCTGGGTGACGGCCCTCCTAACGGGTAGGACTGACGACGACTCGTTAGGTACTACCCGTCAAGTACACTGGATAAGCTTCACTGTCCTTCTCTAGGACCACCCCACGACTGACACGACGACTCGTGGTGTCTGACCACGAGTCGTTACATCGCTTGTGGGGACCTTGAGTCTTGCTTCATCTCAGGCCTTCCCCACGAGTCACTTGACGACTCGTTAGGCCTCCTCACGAGTCATTAAGTGACCCGTTTTGCAACTCCTGCAACTTTTTTTCCAGTTTTCTCCTGATTCACTTCCGGGTCCGATTCTTGAATTCCTGAGGTATAACAATATCTCCCCCTTGGGATCATTCTTCCTCGAATTTTATAAGAAAGCAAAAAACCCAGAAACAACAATCACTATATATATAGATGCTAATCATTGATTTTCAAGTTGAAAACTGATGGAACGACTACCCCCGAAGAGAACCACATAGCAGGTCAAAGTTCAGATATCACATACACATATCATATCATAAAACAAACTTATTCGCATGAATAGAACATGAAAAATTGAATAGAGGTTTAGGGAAAAAATTTGATACCTCAAACTGAAGCTGAGCCGGTAGGGAACAAATGGGGGTATTTAGCCATCATATCTTCTTCGGCCTCCCGTGTGGCTCCCTCGTCATGCTGATTCCTCCATAACACCTTTAATGAGGCTACTTCCTTGTTCCTCAGCCTTCGAACTTGCCGATCCAAGATTTCAATCGGAATTTCTTCAAAACTGAGGCTTTCTTTCACACCAATGTTGTCTATCAGAACCACCAAGGTTGGATAACCCAAAAACTTTTTCAACAGCGATACATGGAACACTAGATGAATGGAAGCCATTTCCGAAGGAATGTCCAACTCATACCCCACCTTACCAACTCTTCTCACAACCCGGTAGGACCAACATAGCAGGGACTGAGTTTACCGTTCTTTCCGAACCGCATGACTCCCTTCATGGGAGATACCTTTAGAAACACCCAGTCATCAACATCAAACTCCAACTCTCTTCTTCTCACATCCACATATGATTTCTGATGACTCTGAGCGATTTTCAGCCGGTCCCTTATCAACTGAACCTTCACCATCGCCTCATGAACCGAATTTGGTCGTACCATAGCTGCCTCACTAACCTCGAACCATCTGATGGGAGATCTGCACCTTCGCCCATAGAGAGCCTTGAACAGTGCCATCTGGATACTAGAGTGGTAACTGTTATTATAAGCAAACTCAATCAAGGGCAAATGATCATCCCAACTACCTTTGAAATCCATAGCACATGCCCTCAACATATCCTTAAGAGTCTGAATGGTTCATTCTGCTTTGCCGTCTGTGTGGGGATGAAAAGTTGTGCTTAGCTTAACCTGAGTCCCGAGCCCTTTCTGAAATGAACGCCAGAATTGAGATGTAAATTAAGTACCTCGATCCGAAATAACCAAGGTCAATCCATAAAGCCGAACTAGCTCCAGAATATACAACTTAGCATAATCGTTTGCTAAATCCGTAGTCTTGACTGGTAGGAAATGTGCAACCTTGGTAAACCTGTCCACCACAACCCAAAGGGAGTCGTATTGCCGGCGAGTACAAGGTAAAGATATAATGAAGTCCATATTGATTTATTCCCACTTCCAAGTGGGAATGGCAATATCCTGAAGTACACCTCCAGGTCTTTGATGCTCGGCTTTTACTTGCTGACAGTTTGAACATTTTGCTACGAACTCCGCAATGTCCCTTTTCATACCATCCCACCAATAGATTTCTCGCAAATCCCGATACATTTTCGTGGATACTAGATGAATAGAATATCTGGTACATGTGCCTCATGCAATATCCGAACTCTCAAATTATCAACGTCCAGAACACATAGTCGACCCTGGTATCGTAGCACACTATCTCCCCCTTGGGAGAAAACCTCTACCTTCTGACTCCGCACTGCCTCTTTTAGTTTCCTCAATATTGGATCCTAATCATGCCTGGATTTAACATCAACTACCAAGGACGATTCCGACCCGTTATGCACAACATCACCCCCATCTGTCGAATCGATCAATCTAACTCCCAGCCTCGCAAGCCAGTGAACATCTCTCACCAATTCCTTCTTCCCCTCATCCAAATGGGGTACACTCTCCATTGAGAGCCTACTAAGTGCATCCATAACCACATTAGCCTTGCCCTGGTGGTAAAGGACACTCATGTCATAATCCTTAAATAACTCCAACCACCTCATTTGCCAAAGATTTAGATCTTTCTATGTGAGCACATATTGAAAACTCTTGTGGTTCGTAAATACACCCACTTGGACCCCATACAAGTTATGCCGCCATATCTTCAATGCGAACACCACCGCGACCAATTCAAGATCGTGGGTCGGATAATTTTTTTCATGAACTTTCAATTGTCGAGAGGCATAAGCGATCACCCTTCCCCGTTGCATCAACAGACACCCAAGTCCAACTCTGGAAGCATCACAATACACCACGAAACCATCGTTACCCTCGGGTAGGGTCAACACTAGTGCCGAGGTAAGTCGAGCCTTCAACTCTTGGAAGCTTTTCTCACAAGCCTCCGACCACTGAAACTTCACCTTCTTCTAAGTCAACTTAGTCAAAGGCGCTGGTTGAGAAACCCTCCACAAACCTCTGAGAGTAGAGGGATAAGTGTTCGGGTGTTTGCTATAGGGGTTAAAAACCGACACGCAAGTGCACGTGGTCAAACAAGTAATAAAGTGGCTAAGTAAGCCAAGTATCGAACCAAGGAGACTCTGGATAAGTAAAAATTGCTCAAGTATACTATATTCTATCTTACTTCTATATATGCTGACAACAACGTAACCAAAAGTTAAATAATTTTTGTTTATAAATTATATACTAAAACTATTAACAAATATCTACTTTGAATTTAAACTATGGATATGAGCATGCCAAGGTTAAGAACAAGTAATGAATTTGATTATAATCCTAATTTGGTTAATCTTCTCTTCCTGTTGCTAGCCAAGAACATTAGCCTAGAGATTAAAACTCTCGTATTTAATCTCACTTAAGAATCATAAACCATCCGTCTACATTTCTGTGATCAAATGCAATTTATGACCTAGCAATACAATTCCGGTTCCTAAATTGACTAATACGGCTTTCAAGTATATTTCTATCAGGAAAGCACATCAAAACCCAATTTTCCCAAATCAAGTTAAGAACAATACCCTATTAATTCATAACTTTCCAATTTCGTGCTTTCTCGAGTGAAATCGGACTTTTTAGATGTACATTAATGTTGGCCACACACCAATGCAGTAGAAACAAGAATTAATAGAACAACATAGAAGAAGAAGATGAAAAACCATACAATTCAATAATCAAAATTCATCACCATTGTTCATAACCTCAGCAAGGAAGAGAATTAGCCACTCATTTGTGGATTAATCATCCTAAAACAAGTGTTAATCATACAAACAATTGATTGAAAGAAGAAAGAAAGAGAGAAAAACCCTTAGCTTTTTCGTCCCTCAATTGCCTGTAACCCACGTCCTTGCTCCACCAAGTCTGAATTAATTAAAAATAAGCCTAAGTGTTCTATTTATACTAGTGGGAATTTTTCCTGGAATAACAAGCAACGTGTCATGGAGTGCATCGCGGAGCACTGCCTCCGTAACACGGCGTGGACGCGGACCCTCTCTGGAATTTTAGGGTCCAGGAATAAAGCTTCAACGTGGCACGGCGTGCAATGCGGAGGCTTGCCTCTGTGCCACGGAGCTGTCGCGAGGCTTCACTGGAAATTGACAAATTATTCACCCTCCAGGCAGTGTGCATCCGCGATGGTAGCGTGACACGGCTCCATCGCGGTGCCCCTTTAATTGGTGCAGTCCAATGCCTTTTTCGTGCTCGAATCCAAGTCCAACTCCGATATTGTTCCAACATGCATTTTAGCTCCTCAAAATCACATTTTACCTACAAAACAATGCTAATCATGTTGGTTAGTATAAATTCACATTTTATTACCAATTACATGAAAATGTATACACATTGCACAATAAACAAGGCAAAAATGATACGTTTGAGTATCACTTGGACATATAAATCTGCCCAAGATCAATAAGCCCAAGAAACTCTTAATATCCGAAGGATTCACCGGTCTTGGCCAATTCTTCACCGCCTGGATTTTCTGCGAGTCTACTTTTATGCCTTCGCTAGACACCACATGACCCAAGAATGCCAAGGAGTCCAACCAAAACTCACACTTGCTGAACTTTGCATACAATAGGCGGTTCTTGAGGGTCTGAAGCACTACACTCAATTGAGCGGCATGCTCCTCCTCGCTCCGAGAGTATATTAAGATGTCATCAATGAACATGATCACAAACATGTCCAAATATATCTTGAATACCCTGTTCATCAAGTCCATAAAAGATGCAGGAGCGTTCGTTAGTCCAAAAGACATAATAACAAACTCATAATGACCATACCGTGTTTTGAACGCTGTCTTTGGGATATCACTCACCCGAACTTTGAGCTGATGATACCCAGATCTGAGATATATATTTGAGAAACACTTATCACCCTGAAGCTGATCGAATAAATCATCGATCCTGGGTAGGGATACCTGTTCTTGATAGTAACTTCGTTCAACTGTCGATAATCAATGCACATGCGAAGGGAACCATCTTTCTTCCAAACAAATAGTACTGGTGAACCCCATAGGGACTGGCTCGATCTAATGAAATCCTTATCTAGAAAATCATTTAACTGATCCTTCAACTCTTTTAGCTCGGTTGGAGCCATCCTATAGTGTGGAATAGATATAGGTTGTGTCTCTGAAAGGAGGTCAATACCAAAATCAATCTCTCGCTCGAGAGGAATACCTGGAAAATCATCAGGAAAGACCTATGGGTACTCACCTACTACTGGAACTGACTGGATGGTCGGGGTTTTGGACTGCACGTCCTTAACCCTAACTAGGTGATACATGCACCCCTTAGAAATCATTTTCCTTGCCTTGAGGTTGGAAACAAAGAGACCTATAGGCACGATTGAACTACCCTTCCATTCTAAGACTAGCTCACCCAGGAATCTGAACTCTACTAACCGGGTCCTGCAATTAATGGAAGCATAACAAGCATACAACCAATCCATGCCAAGAATAACATTGAAATAGGTCATGGATAACTCTATCAGATCTACTGAGGTGACCTTATGGAGAACCAAGACCAGACAATCTTTATACACCCTTCAAGCTATAACTGAGTCACCTACTAGAGTAGAAATCGAGAAGGATTCTGAGAATACATCGGGACTGACTCCAAAGATACTGGCTATATAAGGTGTCACAAAGGAAAAGGTGGCCCCTGGATTTAACAATACATAAACATCAACATGGAAGACTCGTAACATACCAGTAACCACATCCGGGGAGACCTCCTGCTCCTAACAGGATGCTAGGGCATAGAATCTGTTCTGAAGCTGACCGACAACTGCACTGGTAGATGCCCCCTGATGTGTTGAGCGAGGGGGTGGGGCTACTAAATTAGAAACTGGGCCACTGCCCCCAACCTGATCCTGTCTCGCTGCTGGACAATCTCTAAGCATGTGTCTGGGCTTCCCGTACCCAAAACATGCAATCGAACCTGCCAAGCACTCGCCTGTATGCCCTCGACCACACCTATGACAAGCTGGAACACCTATATCTGCGGCCTGCTGCTCTGACCCCTCGAGCCTGATGCTCTCCCTTTCTGATCATGCCTAGGCCGAGATGGTACACTCAAGGATGATGAAGCTGGGGCAGATGACCTTTGGTGAATCTGCTAACGGTGCCCGCAGCCGGAGCTCTACTAGGATAATCTGTGGTCCTCGGTGTTGGCCCTCTTGTCCTCTCTCTCTCGAATGTACCGCCTCCATCTGCTGGGCGTACAACACCATCCAAGAGAAGTCCATATCCTTATAGAGCATAGAAATCCTGCATCCCTTATCCAAGTAACCTGTTATCCCATGCACAAACCTGCTCACTCGTGCCCTCTGGCTAGCAACTAACTCAGGAGCATACTTCGATAGGCGAGTGAACTCAAGGGAACACTCTAGTACCGCCATCCTCACTTGCTTCAGATTTATGAACTCGGCTGCGTTTAGCTCTCTCATCTCTCAAGGGAAGAACCGATCAACGAATGCAACATGGAACTCTTCCCAAGTGACTGGACCTACTCTAGCAACTCTGTTGTTCTTCCATTGACAGAACCAGATATGCAGAACCCCCTTCAACTGGTAGGAGGCCAACTCTATGCACAAAACACTGCTCACCACCATAACCTGGGTGATCTTGACGATCTGATCAATGATGTCATATGGATCCTTACCTACCTTGGACCTCAAGTACTCTGGTGGGTTCATCCTCTAGAAGTCCCTAACTCGAGCCGCCACTGCATTGCCATTCTGCGGAACATGCGCAACAACCTACTGATGGACCTGGGTGGTCAAGGCCTGCACAAGCATTTGGATAGCGGCCTGGAACTCAGCGTGAGCGGCTGGCTCCGGTGCCTGAGGCTCATAAATTGGTGGGACCTGTTGATGTACATGACCCATGCCATCCTCGTGGCCTTCACCATCTCCATTTCTCCTTCCATCATCCTACGAGGAGTCACAACTCTGCAATCGCGAATACTAAGAATTAGAGGGATAGAAAGACTATTCATCGCATGACATAGATCATGAAAGATGGGAACATTTCCTAAAATATTTCGTAGCCTCTTCGTCATATTGTGGCGTGCTTCACACCCACAAAGAAGACTCTACTTAACGCGGCTTTCAGACTCCCTAGGACGCTTCAAACCTATTGCTCTGATACCAAGTTTATCATGACCTGAGAGTACACTCGGATCGTGGACACGGGACAAGGGACCTCGAGAGATCCTAAGACAACCCATGGCATACGCATTCACTAACTTATTCAATAAACATAAAGGAAATATAAACATAAACTTAGCGAAAGACTAACTTTACATAACAGCAGAATGAACATCTCAAGATGAATACATGTCTAAGTTTAATAAGCCTCTAATATGGACGAATTGATGGGAAAACACACCCAACTAGCTCAGAAATACTGAAACTGAAAGTACTCTCAAAGTAACTGAAATTCTAGTCCTCGGAGGATGAGGACTCACCAAGAAAGCAAATACTAACCCTGATAAGCGGCTACAAATGGGGCTGAACCTGAGAACCAGATCCTGCATCATGAAGCGATGCAGCATAGAAAGTATGCAGTCAGTACATGAAATGTACCAAGTATGCAAGGTAAGTAAAACCGCTTGAGCAATAATAGACTTTTTAAAACAATTCATACATATATGATAGCCTTTAAGAATGAGAAACAATCACAAGCATTCATTATGAAATCATTCTTATTTAATACATGGTCATGAATGGATTTAGAACATCATGACTAAATCAAATGACTCAAAGCTAAATCATAACATTTATATCAAAAGCTGAACAATGAGTCAAACCTTGCTTTTAAAACATGCATAAGATAATCATCATGAGTAATGGGTGTGCAAACTCAAATAATATAGATAGTGGGGGAATCGCCACCTAACCGACATACCCTGATAGAGCTTACTTGGTCCCGACTATTACACTCAAGTGGGAAGAGCCGTCCATAACCTTTCCAGGGCTATGAATGATACCATGATATCAATATTAGGCTCAAAGGGCCAATCGAGCCGGGGATAGTTCACAAGGGAGGTCCCAATAATATAATAGATCAACCTACTTTGGCTCATAGTTCTGGGGCATAGGGTAGTAGACCCTTAGCCCGCACGGTGCTAGACTCTTCTCCCAAAACATGCAATGCTCTACATCGTATAAATACGAAGCTCAACATCGTCTAGTGAAGAAGCTCAACATGAAATCATGCATAAACTTAACATCGTATGAAACAAAGCTCAACATTGTCGATTGACAAAGCTAATTATGAAATCATGCATACACTACATCATATAAATATAAAGCTCAACTATGTCATCTTGACAAAACTTAGAAGGAAATCATGCTTAGACTCAACATTATGTGAAATGAAGTTTAATGCCAACATACATCTCAATTATGAATTCGTGCATATAAGAAGCTTTACTTCAATACATACCACAAGCTCAAAGAATAATGGGAGACTTTACTCAAAAATCATGTTGTAAGCCTACTTAGAATATCACTGCATCATCATCGACATGAGGGCCTTTCCCAAACCTTTATCATGCTTGAACTCATAGAATTTATTTGAAAACATTGTGATTTGGGAGATTTCACTCCAAAATGAAGTAATAACGTCAATGCACGAAAATCGTCATTCATACTCAACATTGGGCACTACCCAAAGCTTCATGATACATGGGTCTATTTAATCTTCTTTGAAAACATCATCTAAATCATGGGTAAGGTTGAAAACATGCTTTTCATCATCTACTCCATCATTATCACATCATAAAAGAAACTCCCCACACACATGGGCGTTATAGATTCAATTTTTAGAAAATAATTTTGTAAAAAAAATTAAGTTAGAACCCGCCCAAGCTCTATAAATCATAATATCAACTCAATTAATCATACCCATGAGTAAAAATGTAAGAAATATGCAATTGAATGAAAACCCATACTTGATCATCAAAAATTAGTCACAAATTGATAGGGAAAGGACATGAGTGTGGAAGAAAGCACCCACTCATAGCCTTACATACCTGGGAATGACGAATCCTAACTCTTCCTAATTGCCCAGCTGAAATTTCCCTTGAAAACTTTTAAATTCTCCTCACTCTCTTCCCTTCAAGCTCTCACTCTTACATGCATGAACAAAATGGCCTAGATGGGTCTTTCTCAGCTTAAAACCCTCTATTACGAGCTTAAAACGACATTGTATAGGCCCTTAGAACTTAGGAATTACGAAAATTCCCCTACTGAAATCACTAAAAATATCTGCCAGGGGGTCCTAACGGACGATCTGATGACTCGTTACCAGGGCACACGATCCGTTGGTTCACCCGTCAAGTACATTGCCTCATCATTCATGAAAATTCAATTGGCTGGGTGACGGCCCTCCGAATAGGTTGATAGGACTAACGACGACTCATTAGGTACTATCCGTCAAGTACACTAGATAGGCTTCACTGTCCTTCTCTAGGGCCACCCCACGACTAATACAATGACTTATGGTGTCTGACCACAAGTTGCTACCTCGCCCGTGGGGACCTCAAGTCATGCTTCATCTCAGGCCTTCCCCACGAGTCACCTGACGACTCGTTAGGCCTCCTCACGAGTCATTAAGTGACTTGTTCTGCAACTGCTACAACTTTTTTTTCTAGTTTTCTCCTGATTCACTTCCGGGTTCGATTATTGAATTCCCGAGGTATAACAGTGTGTCCCATGTGGATGAGAGAAAGAAGGAATTGGTGAAAGATGTTCACCAGCTTGCAAGGCTGGGAGTTAGGTTGATCGACGCGACCGGTGAAGGTGTTGTTGTACATAACATGTCAAAATCATCCTTGGTAGTTGATGTTAAATCCAGGAAAGATGAGGATCCAATATTTAGGAAGCTGAAGGAGGCGGTGCGGAGCCAGAAGGTAGAGGTGTTCTCCCAAGGGGGAGATGGTCTGCTACGATACCAGGGGCAACTATGTGTTCCGGACGTTGATAATTTGAGAGTTTGGATATTGCATGAGGCACATGGTACTAGATATTCTATTCATCCAGGATCAACAAAAATGTATCGGGATTTACGAGAAATCTATTGGTGGGATGGTATGAAAAAGGATATTGTGGAATTCGTGGCAAAATGTCCAAACTGTCAGCAAGTGAAAGTCGAGCATCAAAGACCTGGAGATGTTCTTCAGGATATTAGCATTCCCACTTGGAAGTGGGAAGAAATCAATATGTATTTCATTACAGGTCTACCTTGTACTCGCCGGCAATACGACTCCATTTGGGTAGTGGTGGACAAGTTGACCAAGGCTGCACACTTCCTACCTGTCAAGACCATGGATTTAGCAGATGATTATGCTAAGCTGTATATTTGGGAGTTGGTTCGACACCATGGAGTGCCCTTGTCTATTATTTTGGACCGGGGTACTTAGTTTACTTCTCCATTCTGGTGTTCGTTTCAAAAGGGGGTCGGGACTCAAGTTAAGCTAAGCACAACTTTTCAAGATGGACAGCCAAGAAGAATGAACCATTCAGACTCTTGAGGATATGTTGAGGGCGTGTGTTATGGATTTTAAAGGTAGTTGGGATGATCATTTGCTCTTGATCGAGTTTGCTTATAATAATAGTCACCACTCTAGTATCCAAATGGCATCGTTCAAGGCTCTCTATAGGCGGAGGTGTAGATATCCCATCGGATGGTTCAAGGTTGGTTAGGCAGCTATGGTAGGACCAGATTCAGTTTATGAGGCGATGGTGAAGGTTCGGTTGATAAGGGACTGGTTGAAAACTACTCAGAGTTGTTAGAAATGGTTTGTTGATGTGAGGAGAAGAGAACTGGTGTTTGAAGTGGATGACTGGGTGTTACTAAAGGTATCTCCCATGAATGGAGTCAAGCGGTTTGGAAAGAAAGGTAAACTCAGCCCCCGCTATATTTTCCCCTAACGGGTTGTGAGAAGAGTTGGTAAGGTGGCGTATGAGTTGGACTTGCCTTCATAATTGGCTTCAGTTCATCCCGTGTTCCATGTATCGCTTTTGAAGAAGTGCTTGGGTGATCCAGCTTTGGTGGTTCCAGTAGACAGCGTTGGTGTGAAAGACAACCTCAGTTGTGAAGAAATTCCGGTTGACATTTTGGATCGACAAGTTCTAAGGCTGAGGAACAAAGAGGTAGCTTAAGTTAATGTTTTATAGAGGAATTAGCGTGTTGAGGGAGCTACGTGGGAGGCCGAAGCGGACATGATGACTAGATATCCACATTTGTTCTCTACCGGCTCAGTTTCGACTTGAGGTATCAGTTTTTGCCCTAATTCTCTAATTAGTTTCCATGTTCAGTTCATGTGCACATGTTTGAATTATGTTATGATAAATGTATGTGATTCCTGAATTTAGTTCAGCTATGTGGTTCTTTTCAGAGGTAATCATTTCGTGAAATTTCGGTTAAAAATAGTATTGGAGTATGATAGTTGCTTGTTTCTGTTTCCTACTTGTTTCTAACATTTGAAGATGAATGTTCCCGAGGGCAGATAATGTTATACCCTGAGAATTCAAGAATTGGACCCGAAAATGCATTTGAGAAAAACTAGAAAAATGTTGCAGCAGTTGCAGAACGAGTCAATAAACGACTCATGAGAAGACCCTACGAGTCGTCAAGTGACCCGTGGGAAGGCCTGAAGTGATCAAAGGATCGGAATCCCCACGAGTGAATCAATGACTTGTGGTCAGCCACCATGAGTCGTCATGTCAATCGTGGGGTGGAGTTGGAATGTTAAAGGATGATTTATCTAGTGTACTTAACGGATGGGACCCCATGAGTCGTGGTCAGTCCCAACAACTCGTGAGGAGAGTTGTGAGCAAGCATGTGGATTATTATTGGGAATTAAGGCAGTGTACTTGACAGAAGGTGACCATCAGTTGTGGTCTAGAGGCATGAGTCGTTATCTTCCCCGTTATGATCCCCAGAAAATCAGTTGACCAATGTACTAGACGGGTGACTCGACGAGTCGTTGCCTGTCCTGACGAATCGTCAAGTCACTCATTAGGGTCACCTGGCAGTGTTTTCCTGTGAATTTAGTAAGGGTCATTTCATACTTCCTAAGTTCCTAAGACCTATACTACATTGTTTTAAGCTCGTTGTAGTGTGTTTTTAGCAGGGGAAAACCTATTCTAAGCCATTACTCTCATGCATGCAACTTTGAAGGTGTGAAGGGAGGGTTCAAGGTGAAATCTCAAGGTTTCCAGTTGGAATCTCACCTGGGCAATTAGGAAGGTTTAGGATTCTTCAATCCCAGGTATGTAAGGCTATGAGTGGGGTGCTTCCTTCCACACCCATGCCCATTCCCTATCAATTTTTGATTGGTTTGTAATGATTAAGTTTGGGGTTTCATTTAATTGCATGATTCTTACATCTCTATTCAAGGGTATGATTAAATTGAGTTGATATTGATGATTTTACCAAGCTTGCGCAGATTCTAACTTAATATCTTTTACAAAATTTTTTTTTCTAAAAATTGAATCTAAAAAGCCCAAGTGTGTATAGTTCGTAATAGAAGTGATTGTGAAGAATGTGATGATGATGGATTAGATGATGAAAGGCATGTTTCCAACCTTACCCATGATTTTGATGATGTTTTCAAAGAAGATTAAATAGACCCAAGTATGGTAGAGTTTTGGGTGATGCCCAAATGATGATTTCAAATTGTGATTTTCCCCGACATGAGCTTACCAAATGGTTGAGATGAAATTTTCCTTTAACCCTTATTATGAATTCTAGCTTATGGCATGTTTCAAAGTAAAGCCTTCTCTATGCGTAAATCCTTAATTGATATGTATATTATTGTCGAGCTTTGTCAAGGACAATTTTAAGCTTCATTTCACATTATGTTGAGTCTAACTATGATTTCATTCAAAGCTTTCTCGAAATGACATTGTTGAGCTTCATATTTATATGATATCTAGTGTATGCATGATTTCATAATGAGCTTTGTATATAGACAATGTTGAGCTTTATTTCATACAATGTTGAGTTTATGCATGATTTCATGTTGAGCTTCATCACTAGACGATGTTGATCTTCGTATTTATACGATGCAGAGCATTGCATGTTTTGGGAGAAGAGTCTAGCACCGAGCGGGCTAAGGGTCGACTACCCTATGCCCCAGAACTACTCGCCAACATAGGTTGATACTATTATATTATTGGGACCTCCCTTGTGAGCTATCCCTGGCCCAATTGGCCGTTCATCTTGATATCGATATCATGGTAGTGTCTTTAGCCCTGGCAAGGTTTTGGATGGCTCTGCCCACTTGAGTATAATAGTCAGGACCATGTAAGCTCCATTGTGGTATGTCGGTTCACTGACGAGTCTCCCACTGTCTATATCATTTGAAGTCGCATATCCGTTACTCATGATAACTATCTTATGCATGCATATTCAAAAAGCAAGGTTTGACTCATTGTTCAACTTTTGATATAAATGTTATGTCTTAGATTTGAGTCATTCAAGTCAGTTATGAGGTTCCAAAGCCATGCATGATCATGTAAAAAATAAGGATGATTTCATAATGATATATGTGATCTTCTTCTTATCCTTAAAGGCTTACTATATATGTATGACTTTCTTGAAAGATTTATATTGCTCTAGTGGTTACCTTGCATACTCGGTACATTTCATGTACTGACCGCATACTTTCTATGCTGCATCGTTTCATGATGCAGGATTCGGTTCTCAGATTCAACCCCGTTCGTAGTCTCTTATCAGAGTTAACACCTGCTAGATTTGTGAGTCCTCATCTTTTGAGGATTAGACTTTCAGTTATCTTGGATGTATTCTCAGTTTTAGTATTTCTGAGCTAGTTGGGGGTGTTGTCCCATGAGCTCATCCAGATTAGAGGCTGATCATACTTAGACATGTATTCAACTTAAGATGTTCATTTCTGTTGTTATGTTAAGTTAGACTTCCGCTGAGTTTTTAACTATGTTTCTTCATGTATTGAATGAGTTAGTGAATGCTTATCCATGGGTCGACTAGGGGTCTTTCGGGGTCCCTTGTCCCGTGTCCACAATCCGGGTCTCCTCTCAGGTTGTGACACCTTCCTTTCTAAAACTGGCTCACATTGAAATCTGAACTCTACTTCTCGGATTCTATAATTAACTGAGGCATAACATGCAAATAGCCAATCCATGCCGAGGATAACATCAAAATTAATCATGGCTAACTCTATCAAATCTGCTGAGGTGACTTTCTGAAGGACTAAGACCAAGCAACCTCTATAAACTCGTCGAACTACAACTGAATCACCTACTAGAGTAGAGACATAGAGGGTTTTGATAGGACTTTGGGATTGACTTCGAAGCTACTGGCCACATAAGGTGTCACAAAAGACAAGTAGCCCCCAGATCTAACAAAGCATACACATCAAGATGGAAAACTCGTAACATACCAGTTACTACATCCGGGGAGACCTCCTGCTCCTGGCGGGATACTAAGGCATACAATCTGTTTTTTTGGCGCTGACCGCCACCTATGCTGGTAGATGCCCCATGATGTGCTGAGCGTGTGGGAGGGGCTGCTGAACTAGAATCTGGGCCTCGGCCCCCCTCATGGTCTTATCTCACCGCCGGGAAATCTCTGAGCATGTTTCTGAGCTTTCCACACTCGAAACAAGCACTTGTACCTGCTAAGTAGTGGCCCGTGTGTCCTCGACCACATTTGCAGCAAGCCGAGATGCTAGAATCTGCGGGTCTGCTGCTCTGGCCCCTAGAGCCTGATGCTCGCCCCCTCTAATCATGCCTAGGCCCTAATGGCACACTGAACACTGAAGATGTTGGGGCTGAAGATCTCTGGAGGGTCTGCTGCTAGTGCCCACCACCTGAACTCGGCCGAGAGAATCTATGGTCATCGGTCCTGGACCTCTTGGCCTCCCGCTCTCTCACATATGCCACCTCTATCTACTGGGTATACAAGATTATCCGAGGGAAATCCATATCCTGGTGGAGCGAAGCGGCCCTGCAATCCTTGTCCATATAGCCCACCACGCCATGAACAAACCTACTCAGCCCCGCCCTCTAATCAGCCACTAACTCTGGGGCATACATTGATAGGCGAGTGAACTCGATGGCATACTCCTACACCGTCTTTCTCCCTAGCTTAAGATTCACGAACTCAGCTACCTTTAGCTCCCTTATCTCACGAGGGAAGGACCGATCTAAGAATACAAGATGGATCTCTTCCCAAATGATAGGACCGGCTTCGGCAGCCCTACTATCTTTTCATTGACGAAACCAGATTTGTACGACCCCTTTTAGCTGATATGAGGCCAACTCCACATACTCAACTCCATTCACCCCCATGACTTGGGTGATCTTCACAATATAATCTATGAACTCATGCGGGTCCTCATCTACTTTTGACCTGAGGAACTTTGGTGGGTTCATTCTCAAGAAATCCTTGACTCTAGCTGCCGCAACATTACCATTTTGTGGAACATGTGCAACTGCCTACTGATTGACCTGAGTGGTCAAGGCCTACACGAGCATCTGAATAGCTGCCCAAATCTCAACACGGACAACTTCGGTGCATGGTCCTCCTGGACTGGAGGGGCTTGCTGGTTCCCATTTCCATTGCCATCCTCTTGGCCTTCTCAATTCCTATTCCTCCTACCATTTATTCTGCGGGGAGCCATGATTCTGCAATCGCAAATAGCATGAATTAGAAGGATAGGGAGACTTTTCATCGCAAGACATAGATCATGAAAGAAGGAAGCATTTCCTGAACGTCTCGTAGCCTGTTTGTCATAAGTGTGGCTCGCTTCACACCCATGAAAAAGACTCTACTCAATGCGTCTTTCAAACACCCTAGGATACTTCAAACCTATCGCTCTGATACCAAGTTTGTCACAACCTGAACGGAGGCCCGGATCGAGATACGGGACAAGGAGCCTCGACAGGCTCCAAGTCGACCCATGGCATGAACATGTATCTAACTCAATCACTAAAACTGAAGAATCAACATAATAATTTTAGCAGAAGTCTGAAATAAACATAAAAAACCCCAACTAACTCAAATAAGCTAAAAACTAAAAATACATAGAGAAATTTGAATAAGCATGGTCCTCGGGAGATGATGACTCACCAACAAGCATGAGATGCTAACTCTAAAGACTGGCTATGAATAGGCTGAGTCTGAGTGTTGGGTCCTGTGTCATGAAATGATACATCACAGAGTATGCAGTTAGTATGTGGAATGTACCGAGTATGAAAGGCAAGTAAAACCGCTTCGATAAGTAAGTTCGTTTAAAACATGCATAATATAAACATAAACATCATAATAGTCTAAGAGTAGGGCTTGCATGCATTCTTTCTGAAAACATAATCTCAACATTACATAACATCATAACTGAATCGATTGAAACAAATCTGAAATCTGAAAATCATGCATAAAACTGAACATTGGGTCAAACCTGCTTTAGAACATATCATGAATGATTAATATGCATAACTGAAATCATGAGGTACAATGGGAGACACGTCTTTTAATTGACATACCACTAAGAGCTTACGTGGTCCCAACTAACACACTCAAGTGGGTAGAGTCGTCCAAAACCTTACCAGGGCTAAGGATGATACCATGATATCGATATCAAGCTCGTGGCACAATAGGGCAGGGGATAGCTCACAAGGGAGGTCCCGAAGTAATATATATATAAGTATAACCCCACGTTGGCGCATAGTTCTGAGGCATAGGGTGATCGACCCTTAGCCTACTTAGTGCTAGACACTAATCCCAGAAACATGCATATGCTCTCCATCGTTTTTCAATGAAGATCAACATCATCTATTGATGAAGCTCAATAATCAAATACATGTCAAGGTCGAAATTATGCATATGAGAAGCTTTAACTCAAACCATACCACAAGCTGAAAAATAATTAGGAGTCTTCTCTCCAAAACCATACGGTAAACTTAATTCAGAAAATCATAAATCATACTTAAATAAGTGGGCATTGCCATAATAATTTAACATGCTTGAAAAATACTCAATTCAAATAAAAAACATAATTATAAATATGGGTAGCTTGAAAACATGTTTTTCTTCATAATATCTCATCATAATCATACATTCATGACAAATCTCATCTTTCATGAACTTCTCATCAATGCGATTTTCAATTCATAAAACTTGAAACATGAATTTTAATTAAAAACAATATAAAACTTGTCCATGAATCATAATTCAATAGTAGAAACATATTTAAATCATACCCATGTAGAAAATAAGGAAATTCATGCATTGGATTAAAACCCCATACATTAGACATAGGAAATTCTTGATTTTTAGAGGGATTGGGCATGAGTATGAAAGGATTCACCCACTTATTACCTTACATACCTGATTATAGCTGATTCTTACTCTTCTTTGATTGCCCAAGAGGAATTGAAGAGAATTTGAAGAAGAACAAGCTTGATCACCCCCTCTAACTTCCTATCTTTGCATGCATGAATGAGAATGGCCTAAAATGAACTTAACCCCTTTAAAAGTCATCATTCATAACTCATAACGACGTAGTTTAGGACCCTAGGACTTAGGAATGATGAAAATGTCCTTAATGAAATTCCTGAAATTTTTGCATTGGATGACAACGGCCGTACTAACGGGTCGTTCTTGGATACCATGACTCATGGTATCCATCCTTCGTCTCCACTTCCTGACTTCACATTCTTAGGTTCACTCCCACGACTCGATAGGATGATTCATTGCTTCAAATGACGATCCATTGGATCTTTCGTTGTTTCCCTCTTCATGACCTGTACCAAGCCTTCCCACGAGCCATACCATAACTCGTTCCTCCTTCCAACAAGTCGTGGTTTCCTTCCCACGGCTGATGACCACGACCCATTGTAACCTGTAATGGGTTGTTTCACGACTCGTTACCTTCCCTTAGGCCAAGGACCATTCTTCCCACGACTTCAAATGACGACTCACTTTATAAAACAATGGGTCGTTACTTGACCATCACCTCCAACTGCCACCTAGCCAGAACTCACCACGGGTGCTTCCTACGGGTTGTTGGTTGGACCAACAATCCGTTATGTGGCCCGTTCTGTGAGTTTTTCCCAGATTCTGCCAACTTTCATTTTTAAATCCCAGGTCTAGCCTTAGGCACTTCCCGGTTATTATACTCGATTTCCTTTCCTTTGTTAGCATTTGATCCCATGAAACCTGCTAATCTCAACCAAGAACTTCAAAATATTAGTTTGTGAACAAAAAGGCTAACTAATTAGGTGACGGGTGCAAAGTGACCCCACACATAATTTGCTAGCATACTTGTGAGAATTTGTTAAATAGGGTACTCAAGACTTCCCCCATTATCATCCTAAATTTCAACCTACACATTATTCACTAACTTAACATTACAAAGATATTTATGAATTTCTTTTCACATCTCTCCTCTACTTTGTTTTTTATTCAAGAATTCCTCACTTTTTCCATTCCACTCACCTTCCCTCTTATAATTTGTAATTCAAGTAACCTACATGGAAGTAGCTACATTCAGCTCATTCAACAACCCACATGAAATTTACTGCCAACCACCATGAATTAGCATGACTTTTCAATAACTCAAGATTCTTCACATTCTAGAATTTAAGAACTAAGCGCTTTCTCTCTACCATCAATGTTCTACCCACCAAATTCATGAAATGTAATTCATCACCCCGTTCATCCTCACAACTTCAAATCACTACATTCAACTAAAAACAAGCAACCCAACAAGGATAAGACATTATTGTGGAAGAATTTAAGAAATTAATGTTCATGAATCCCACATTATGAAAATTAAGGTTTTCACCAACAATGGTGATTTTGGGTCTTTAACTTGTGGAAGAAGGCTTTGGGGGCATGATTTTCACACTAAATAACCAAGAGAGAAGAAACTTACTTACTTGCGTTGGAGAGACTAGATTCACCAAGCTTCTTGGAGAAGACAACAATGGGGGAATGGGGGGAGGGGAGTTATGGCTTTATGAGAGAGATAGAGAGAGAGGAATTGATGTAGCCCTTGTCGGGCTTTTGTTTTAAATCTTGTGAGGAGTTGTGAGCCTTTTCGGGCTCATTTTAGCAATGTTGATGATTGCTCTTGTCGGGCTGTTTGTTTTGATAAGATTGTGAATGGATGAAATGCATTGTTTTTTTCTTGATGTTAGTGCTATTAATTGGTTTCTTGTTCTTATTGCCTAAATTTGTGATCCATGTTTGATTTTATTCGCCTTTATAAATAAATAGATATTAATTAAAATCCAAGGATTTTCTTCATACCACGGTTCTTTACAAGGATCATTTTCTTTTTTCTTTTATTTTTGATTGTTGAACCAGGTTGACATTTCCCAATGATAGATTGTGAGGCGACTCTCTTAAGGGGAAACGCCTTGTCTTTCTTTGAGTCTTTTGTGGAGTTGTTTTGAGAGGTACCGCAAAAATTTTGGGATGTGGCATAAAAATGAAAAAATGGGCATTTGAAATTGGAAATGTAGCACTCTCTTTTCATACATTGTAGATTCCCTATTTGGCTTGTGAATTTGCATGTTCCCATGTCTTGAATCTAAATCTTGTAACAATGATTACTTGTGTGAACTCTTCGGATGTGATGCCTTGTGTGGTAATAACTTTTTTTTAATGAATCTCATACATCTCTTCTTATCTAGAACTTTCCCTACGTGTGACTCAAGGAGAAATCCTAGATGTAGTTTCACTTCGAACGTAATCTTAGGCTTTCATTTGACTAGTCACTCTATCCAAAATGACCTCCAAAAATGTCTTCCTTTTCTACCCAATGTGGAGCCTTTTGGACTATTTACTCTTGGAAACCACATTACAAGCCAATGTCCCTTTTTGATCCCCTCTTCTTGGCACCCATCCTTCCTAATTGCTAGTTGTGTGTGAATGAGAATAATGAGGGATGAAAGCCTAAAGAAATAGGGAGAGATAAGGAAAATAGTGAGAAAGAGGCAAAGAGCTTAAGTTTGGGAGTTTTCAAGAAAGGGGGAAGTATTAGAAGCCTAAAGTTGAGGTAGCACCAAATTGTGAGGAAAAGTAATGAAATGATGAGTTAAGAATCCTTAAGGTACCAAAAGAGAAATGAAAAGTGAAATGGTGTTACCTCTTGCTTAGAAAAGGCATAATGTGATAGCCAAAGGAGCTACAAGAAAGGTCTTTGAGAAATATAAGATGAAAATGGTTGCAAAACGAGGAATAAAGTGGAGTGATATAAAAAGTTAGATGGGAAGGGTAAAGTGTTCACATAAAGGCATTAGGGAGGATCAAGTTACTAGAGCCAAATAATTGTCCTACCATGAAAGGAAAGCCTATGGGTCAAGTTGTGTCCATGAAGATTTCTTTTGGGAGAGTGAGTGTGATCATCTTTTTTTTTATAATCCCTCATGTCTTCATTGATTCATGATAAAGAAAAGGGATTCTAACATGTAGTGAGTGGCGTCATTCCCTTTTGAGGAGACAGTTGCAGTGAGGTAAAGTTGTGATTGAGGCATGAGTAGTGTGAGCTCTAAGGAAAACTTTGAATGTTAAGTGATTATGAATCGAGATGCTACGTGTATTTGATTGGGTAACCTATGCCCTTGTTTTGCAAAGTGAAAGAATTTGTGAATCATACCTTTGAATTGTGATTGCCTTTTGAAACTTTTCCACATTTTTAGGGGGGAAATTGCTTCCCTTTTTTTGTGAGTTGGTGAATATTTTTGGGTTATCATAGATTAAGTGGTTATTGATGCATAAACTCTTGTGGATAGCATGTCATCCCTTTTGCTCGACTGATAGCAATTGCATTACTCGAGGACAAGCAAAGGTTCAAGATTGGGAGTTTGATGAGTTGGTAATTTACCAACTCATTAGGCTCTTAAGCATGAGCTTTAGCTTACTTTTTGTTATACCCCGAAAGCCCTAAGATCAGAATTAGGAGTTGAAATGGAAAAAGTAGGAATTTCTGCACCAAGTCACACGACGAGTTGTCCAGCGACCCGTCAGGAACCCCATGAGTCGTTAAATGACCCATAGGTAGAGGCCGGGACTTGTTGGAAATGTTAGTTTTTGGGTGACAACAGATGTGACCATGAATCGTGGTCAGCATCATCACTCATCAAGTCAGCCGTTACCAAGAGTTATTGAAAGATGAAGGAAGAATAGACACTGCACCTAACAGGTCATCACAACGAATCGTCGGGTACACCACGACCTAGGTGACTTTTGGCAGTGGAGGTGATAGGAGGTGACCACGAGTCATTGTCACCAGTAATGATCAGTTAAGTCCCTCGTGGTGACCAATGAGGGTGGAGTCCGTGAAGTCGACGAGTGGCAGACCACGAGTCATGGTCCAATGGAATGACTCATCTAGTCACTTCTTGGGACTGGCAGGTGTTCGGTGATTTAGTGACTACACGCAAGTGCATGTGGTCGAACAAGTAGTAAAGTGGCTTAAGTAAAGCCAAGTACCGATCCCACAGGGACTGAAGTACGGTACTAATTAACTTAAGTGTTAACGAACTATATCTTTAAGAATGCAGACAACCAAATGAATAATATTTTGAGAGTTTGAGTTTACTAATTAATAAGAATCTAAGGCAAAATTATAAAGTGAGTCTGAATAATAGTAATGAGCAAGTTGAGGTTAAAACGAACATGCAGGGAATTAATTTATCAATATAATTCAGTTAATCTTTCCTTCGGTTGCTAGTCAAGAATTATTGCCTATAGATTGGAACTTTCGACTCCTATCCAACTTAAGAATCATGAGTCTTAATCTACAATTCTGTGATAAAAAAATTTCATGTTCTAGCCATACATTCCCGATTCCTTAATTGACTAATAAGACTTTTAGAAATATTTCTATTCTGAATGTAAATAAATTCTCAATTTTCTAAACTAAGAAGAGATCATATCCTACCAATTCACATCTTTCCAATTTCATTCCTTTTCAAAATCAAAATTGGATTTTTTAGATATACATTAACATTGGCCAAACATTAATGCAGTAAGAACAAGAATTGATAGAACAACCATTGAAGAAAAGATGAAAACTGAAATGATTAACAATTACATTCCACTACAATTGTTCGTAACCTCAGCAAGAAGTGAATTTAGCCACTCATTTGTGGATTTAACATCATCAAAAAAGTAGAATTCATACAAACAATTGAGATAAAAGAGAAAGAGATAGAGACGAACCCTAGAGTTTTCGTCCCCTCGACTACCTGTAACCCACGTTCTTGCTCAACCAAGTTAGAATGTTTAAAATAAAACCTAAGTGTGCTATTTATACTCTTGAGAATTTTTCCCAGAATAACAAGCAACATGGCACGGAGTGTATCGCGGAGAACTCCCTCCGTGCCATGGAGGTATCGCGGACCCTCACTAGAATTCGGCTCCCAGGCAATTTCACCTCAACGTGCCACGACCTGCATCGCGGAGCCTGGCCAACGTGCCACGGAGGTAACACGAACCTTCACTGGAAATTGCCAAAATTATTTCGTCTGAGGCAGAGTGCCTCCACGATGGCAACATGACACGGCTCCATCGCGGAGCCCTTGTTTTTGCTGATCTTCCATGTCCTTTTCCACTCCTTGTTTCAAAGTCCATTCCCGATTTTACCAACATGTATCTTAGCTTCCCAAAATTCCATTTTACCTGCAAAACAACACTAATCATGTTGGTTAGTATAAATTCACATTTAACTACAAATCACATGAGAATTACATAATAATGATAGACAAACAAGTCGAAATGAAGCATTTGAGTATCACTTGGGCATGAAATTCTGCCCAAGATCACTTACCCCACACTTAAAACCTTGTTTGTCCTCGAAAAATATTCTCACATCTCATGCAATTGACACTCACGCATAGCTACTCTGGCTCAACAATTCAAGCTACGGCTATACCGATTATTTAATATAGCAAATCATCAAGAAAACATGCATGGTCTCATCAATACAATGAAGTACATCACATTAAGATCTCTTAAGCTCAAGAATCAATTATTGATCTTGGCAAACTCATGCAAATCAACTGATCAAGACATCCAACACGAAATTAATCTCCTGTCAAGCACGTGCCCTCACAACACAAGAGAAATACCCCATTTGCTATCATATGATTTCCAAAGCACCACATGTAGGGGTATATGAATACAATTTTGCTTTCTCTCCCAAAGAATTCACATGCATCATGTCATTAACCATAGGTTTGCCTCTAGTGTATTACTCCACTAATATAAGGACGAGTGATGTAAGATCAGGTAGGACTTAATGGGTTGTAATGTAAGCTAGGAACTAGCAAATACTGGGCTAACCAATAATAGCAACTAGCTTCCTTAAGCACTATTCAATACATCCCACCATCATTATGGCCATTTTTTTCTTCCTTCATCCTCCCATTCTTGAAGAAATTTTTTTTCTATGTTTTTGTTCCCATTTCTTTAAGCACACTCGACTTACTAGCAAAGATTAGTTATACATCTTTATTTTATTTAATTTCAGCAAGTGCACCTTTGACCTTTTCTTTAACTTTCACCACTTTCGCTTTTCCTTCCATTTCACACTTTGTACTCCTTTACACTGTGGGAAAAATTATTTTTCTTGAGCGCTTAAGAGTTTTGGATCAAATTCATGGCTAATGAAAAGAAGGGATTAAGCTCGGGTTGTACCTCTTCAAATAAAAGAAAAAAAATAGGCTAAAGGCTCAATGGGCCTAACTAGGATGTACATTCAAGGTAGGTATGCTAATGGAGAAACTTTCGGTTTAATCAAAGAAATGCGTACATCCTTTCCTACAATACACATCCTTCATTTTGTTTAGTACACACACCAGGCAAGTTCTAGACACTTCACAATAGCATGGAATAATCGAAACCTTACCTCACATTCATTGCACATGCTCAACTCAAGACATATTCACAGACTCTTCAATCAGCTAATTACAAGAATTCACTATTAAGCCTCGATCACACCGAATCGAACTCTATGGCCTAGGTATCTCAACATGTTTACACATTTGCATGCTTTCATACGAATCACCTTTGCATCTTAATATCATGTAAAACACGTAACAAGAATTCCGAACCATGAGTAGCGACACGTTTCTGAAACAAACAAAAGAAACAAAAGAAAGAAGGAAAAAAAACTACTCCTATCGACTACATTTCCCTTAAGACGGTCGTCATCCATCCATCATAGGGAACAATCACTGTCTATGACTTCAGTTAAATGGGACTATTCTCGGTAAAAGCACCGAAAACAAAGGCCGAGAAACCCAACATAAAAGAAATTCAACAAAAAATTTTAAAAATTTCGATAATTTCGATATAAAACCAAAAATATTTACACAACAACCATTCAACAACAGCTCAACACAGCACACAACAGCTTAACGTTCATTACAATACCAACTTAATTACAGACACACCACAAAAAGTCACAGGGTCACATTTTTCACAGGCACAACAACACAAAACATAAACATAAACAAAAACAAAAATGAAAATGCTGACACCTAACTACTCCCACCCCAAACTTAAATCGAACACTGTCCCCAGTGTTCACATAATTTCAACATATCACAAAGGTGGGTGGTGAAACTCCCTGATCAATCGAAGTATTCAACTTCTTCATCAGGTGTCGTTGCCTCGTCTCCCATATCAAAATCGCCCCCCTGTCCTCGTCTGACCCAACATCTGAGTCCTCCCATCGTGTCTACTCATCGGTGGGGACGTCATCATCTACAGGCTCCACAAACGCTGGCCCCACTCTACATAGAGCTCTGGCATTCTCGCCGAATGGGTAATCCAGCTCGAGCTGCCATAGCTCATCCTCTGTTGCCGGCCTCCCGCTAATGCGCAACTGCAGCATTTGCATCCCATACATGTGGGCCATATACTGATCATCCCGAGCATGTCGGTCGGCTAGTGTGAGCACCGGCCCATGAGTAGTGTCAGGTGCCTTGGTTTTGGTGACATCCAAGGCACACCTGTCAATATGTGGGATGTAATCCAGGGCATCCTCCTCAATATCATGGCCCCTCAGGAACGTGGTAAGCAAACCACTGAACCCATATCTATGCCCCTGATGTAGTCGAGCTCTCTTCATGGCGGAGATTATCACTGCCCCAACATTGATCTCTAGCCCTTTCATCAGGGCATACACCAAGCAGACTCGGTCCCGGGTGACATCTGTCATGTGCACCCCCGGGATCAAGCATGAGCACACAATTTTAAGCCAGATCCTGGATTCTCTGTTCATCTGCGAGTAGGGCAGTGTCTGGTGGTAGTCCCTCTCCTTGTTCCTGCTCCACCTTGCTGTCGAACGCTTCCACATAGAGTATGTCTGATGTCCGCATAAGGTGGAGTGATGTTCAGCTGCCGAAGGACATGGGCGTCTGTGTTCCGCGCCCCCAAGATCTCATTCAGGTGATGGGGCTCAAAAGTGACAACCTGCCCCCTGATTTTGACGGTGTGACTGTGGAGGGTCAGGTTCCAATTGGCATAGAACTCCCAGATGATATGGATATTGCACTCCCTGGGCTCTTCGAAGATGAAATTAAGCCCAGAGGTGTCAATCCGGTGTACAATCCGTGGGAATTCCTGTGCCAGCTGTTCCCGTGCTATACGCTCTTTCGGGAAGTATTTGGTTTCTTTATGTTTTACATACCACTTCTTCCTTTCATCAGTCACCTATCGGGTTCCGTATTGTCAGCGTTGGCCTCTTGGAACCGCTGGTGCTGCTGGAACTATTGTTCCCAATCTTATCCTTTTCCTACCGGCGCCCGATGTGGATGCGCCCTTTCCCTTGCCTTGCCTGCCTAACATTGTTCCTATACAATCAAACAGACAGTCCCAATGTTATTCAATTCACAATTAGCTTCAACTAAGGTTTGGTTTAATTAGGTCACCCCACACTTAGTCTTTAGCCACAATCAAAACAATTCGACAAGAAATTCACCATTTTCCTCATTCTTAACATTCAACTGTCTTAGTGCATTCATATAAATCGATGGAACAATTACTATGTACTACTCAGACTTCGTACAATGAAAAAAATTATCGCCATCGATTCACTTTCAACATCATAGCACTTAGCCAAATTTTTGTTCTCAACACCCTACGCAATTCACCAATTTCATTCTCCCGAAAATCCCTTGTCTACGTAGCATATTCAACATTAATCACAACATAATTCAATTCACCAAACATGCACAACCCAATTTTGTTCAACATTTCAAACAATTTTAGTCTTCTTCCTATTCAATTTCCAACCCTAGCTACAATTTCGCAAAAATTCAATAAGACATGCATTCATCGAGTTCATATACTCACAACGATACTATGAACATCAATCAATCATACTTAAATGAACTCAAGCTTAATTCTCACTTAGGTCAAGTTTCAATCTCTACACATGTTCAAGAATCGAAAATCCAAGCAAAAATGAGGTAAAGTTCAAGAACATACCTTTAATCCAATGAAATCGAAGAAAACTTGAAGAGAATCGATGCCTAGGTCCGTGTCACGTTGGGGGAGAATGGAATTTGGGGTGTTGGTCGTGAAGGAAAGGGAAAATAATGAAGAAATTGAGGGAAATCGGGGTTTTAAAGTGATATTTCTCATGGGTTACCCAGCGACCCGGTGTGACTCGATGCGAAATAACACTCAACGTGTCACGGAGGGTAATGCAGAGCACCCCCTCCGTGACACGGAGCCATCACGCCAGTGTTCTGGATTTTTAAAAAATCTAGAACACTCTTCAATGTGTAACGGAGCGTAACTTGGAGCACCCCCTCCGTGACATGGAGCCATCGCGTAGGCTCACTGTAATGTGTCAATTTTTATTTTCCTCACCTCGATTTTTTCCTTTGCATTTCTTTGCATTTTTGCCCTCCGTTCCACCTGAAAATCACTTCACCACAAGAAATTGGTTAGCATTCCTAGGTTTCAACACACAACAAAATTTTTATTTATTTATTTATTTATTTTTCTTTTTCTTTTTCTTTTTCAAATATTTCTACTCATCTATTACAACAATTTCACGGGTTGCCTCCCGTGTAGTGCCTAATTTACCGTCGTGGCTCGACGTCATTCATGTTCAATCATCCTTTAGAGTGATGGACGTCTTCTCCCGAACAACGTCCTCACCCCAATAATGCTTACATCGCTGCCCATTTACTAAGAACGTGGCACTTCTATCTTCTTGCCACAACTCCACCACCCCGTACGGGGTCATTCTTACCACCTCAAATGGCCCTGACCATTTGGACCACAATTTTCCTAGAAAAAGCCTCAATCTTGAATTGAATAGCAATACTTTTTGCCCTGGCTCAAAGATCCAATGCACCATATGCTTATCGTGCCACCTCTTTGTTTTCTGTTTGTAGCACTTGGCACTTTCATAAGCATGCCAACGAAACTCATCAGGTTCGCTGAGTTGCATCAGCCTCTTCTTACCAGCTAGCCCTAGATCCATGTTCAATTTCCTCACGGCCTAGAAAGCTTAGTGTTCTAGCTCCACAGGCAGATGACATGCCTTTCCATAGACCAATCTGTATGGAGAAGTCCCAATTGGTGTCTTGTACGCAATTCTATAAGCCCACAACGCATCGTCGAGTTTGCTTGACCAATCACTACGTTGTTCATTCACTGTTTTCTTTAGAATCTGCTTTACTTCTCTGTTTGACACCTCCACTTGCCCACTAGTTTGGGGATGATATGTTGTTGCTACCTTGTGGCGCACCCTATACTTAGCTAGCAAATTCTTGAAACTTGCATTTACGAAATGAGCCCCTCCATCACTGACAATGGCTCGGGGTGTCCCGAACCTGGTGAAAATGTGCTTTTTCACAAATTTTGTTACCACCTTGTAGTCATTCCTGGGGCAAGCTGTTGCTTCAACCCACTTTAATACATAACCAACGGCCACCAAGATGTAACGATTTCCAAATGACGGTGGGAACGGGCCCATGAAATCTATGCCCTATACATCAAAGATCTCCACTTCTAATATCAGCTGCAGTGGCATCTCCTGTCTTCTACCAATTGTGCCTATTCTTTGACATCTATCACACATTTTTGCGTATGCTATAGAGTCTCTAAAAAGTGTAGGCCAAAAGAAACCTGACTGTAGCACGTTGTGCGCTGTCCGCTCGCCTCCGTGGTGCCCTCCATACAATGAAGAGTGACAACTCAACACTTCTACAATCTGGCTCTCTGGGATGCATCTTATCATCACCTGATTCGGTCCCTAATTAAACAAGTACGGCTCATCCCAAATATAATACCTGCAATCATGCCTCAACTTCTTTCTTTGCTGAGCCGTAGCCTCCGGTGGATAGACTCCACTCGCTAGCAAATTCACAATGTCTGCATACCAAGGGATTTCAACTTTCCTTATTGCCAAGAGCTGCTCATTCGAGAACTCTTCTTTGATTCTTTCACCTTCCTTTACATGCGACCGGCTTTCCAATCGCGATAGGTGATCTACTACTTGATTCTCGCTCCCCTTTCTGTCCCGAATCTCTAGGTTAAACTCTTGTAGCAACAAGATCCATCTAATAAGCCTGGGCTTTGCATCCTTCTTGTTAAACAGATATCGTATCGCTGCATGATCGGTATACACCACTACTCTAGAACCCACCAAATAGGACCTGAATTTATCAAATGCGAACACCAATGCTAGCATCTCCTTTTCTGTGACTGTATAATTGACTTGAGATGCGTCCAGTGTTTTTCTTGCATAATAAATACAATGAAAAATTCTATTCCTCCGCTGCCCCAATACAGCTCCTACAGCCACATCGCTTGCATCACATATTAATACAAATGGTTGCTCCCAATCCGGAGAAATGAGGATAGGTGCTTCTATCAACTTCTGTTTCAACTCCTCGAATGCTTTGACACAATCCTCATCAAACTCGAACTTCACCTCTTTTTCTAGCAACCTGCATATTGTTCTAGAAATTTTAGAGAAGTTCTCAATGAACCATCTGTAGAACCTGCATGTCCGAGAAAACTACGAACACCCTTCACTGACACAGGTGGTGGTAGCTTTTCAATAACCTCATTCTTTGCACGATTGACTTCCAACCCCTTGCAAGAAACTTTATGGCCAAGGATGATACCCTCCTTGACTAAGAAATGACATTTCTCCCAGTTGAGTACAAGGTTGGATTCTTCACAACGAGCTAGCACCCTGTCAAGATTCTTCAAACAAGTAGCAAACGAATTACCGAAAATAGAAAAATCATCCATAAATATCTCGACGAAATCTTCCACCATATCGTGGAAGATCACTATCATGCATCTCTAGAATGTGGCGGGTGCATTGCATACCCAAATGGCATCCGCCTGAAAGCATATGTCCCATAAGGACATGTAAAAATAGTCTTCTCCTGGTCCTCCGATGCTATGGCTATCTGGTTATAGCCAGAATAGCCATCAAGGAAACAATAATATTCTTGACCAACCAATCTGTCCAATATCTAATCAATAAATGAGATAGGATAGTGATCTTTCCTTGTGGCCTCATTGAGCTTTCTGTAGTCCATGCAAATCCGCCAGCCTGTGATTGTGCGTGTAGGGATTAGCTCATTTTTCTCATTGGTGACCATGGTCATCTCTCCTTTCTTTGGAACACACTGAACGGGGCTGACCCATTCGCTTTCTGAAATAGGATAGACCACACTTGCATCAAGCCACTTAATCATTTCCTTCCTAACCACATCCTTCATCACCAGATTCAACCTCCGCTGATGTTGTACAGTTGGTTTTGCTCCTTCCTCCATAAAAATTCTCTGTGTGCAAAAAGCTGGATTGATACCCCGAATGTCTGACATTTGCTAGCCCATTGCTTTCTTCCTCCTCTTGAGAACCACCAATGCATCCTTTACCTGTGCCTCCGTCAATTCTGCGGAGATGATGACTGGCAAGGTGTCATCTTCCCCCAGAAAGACATATTTCAAATGTGGAGGCAATGTTTTCAACTCCAGTTTTGGTGCTTCCTCAATAGATGGTTTTGGCAATGGGTCCAAGGACCTCATCAATGGCTGAAAGTCTTGTTTCCTGAGATACCATTTTGATTCATTCAACATTTGCACCATCTCATAAGTATCTCTATCTCTGAAATGATCGGAGCTCATCAACGCTCTCTCCAATGGATCTCGATAATCAACAATCTGAAGAATCTCTTCTTGGTTTAGCACATTGATTGCTGAAAGCTCCTCATAGATGGTCGGATGCTTCATGGACTTACACACATCAAATACCTCCACTTTGTCATGCGCTCACATGGTTAGCTGGCCTGCAGCTACATCAATCAAAGCTCTCCCGGTTTCCAAGAAAGGATGTCCCAAAATAAATGGGACTTCCGCATCCGGCTCAAAATCTAAGACAATAAAATCCACCGGGAATATGAGGGAGCCCACTTGCACCAGCATGTCCTCCACAATGCCATCTGGTCTGGCCAAAGAATGGTCTGCTAACTGCAAGATAACTGTAGTTGGTCTAGGACTACCCTGCCCCAACTTTTTAAACACCGATGTCGGCATCAAGTTTATGCTCGCTCCCAAATCACATAGTCCGCGAGCTCGGATACTTTGCCCGATTGTGATATGAATTGTAAAGCTCACAGGGTCCTTGAGCTTTGTTGGCAACCTGTTCTGAATCCGAGAAGTGCACTCCTCAGTAAGCGCCACCGTAGCATACTCCGTCAACCTTCTTTTGTTGGCTATGATGTCCTTGATATACTTTGCATATTTAGGCACTCCCTGCAAAACATCAACCAAAGGTAAATTAATGTGTACCTGTTTAAGCACCTCCATGAACTTTTTAAACAAGCTTCCTCCTTGTGTTTCTTTAATCTTTGAGGGAACGGGGGTGGTGGTCTTTCTGCCTCAACTGCCTTCTCCTTCCCCCTCTCATCATCATGTTCCCTGTCTTTCTCCACTACTCCTGATTGCTGAGGTGATCTTTCTAGTTCCACCTCCTTGAGTTGTAATCCACTCCTTGTGGTCACTGCATTGACCTTCTTGGGATTCGGGTCAGTGTCACTCGATAGTCCTCCTCTGGGCCTGGTGTTTTGAGCTCCAGCTAGTTGTCCAAACTGGTACTCCAACGCCTTTGTAGCTAACTGGTTGTTTTTTAATTCTGCCGCTATTTTCACATAATCAGACTGTATTTGAGCTTGTTTAGCTATCATTGTTTTGAACATTTCCTCAATGTTGTTCGTTGGTGGAGGAGGTGCATTGTTCCCTCTGTATTGAGACTGATAATTCTGATGCCCCCTTTTATTTCTCTGCGCACCCTGATTCGAACTCTGTCCTTGATGGCTGTTACTACCCCAAGAGAAATTCAGATAATTCCTCCAATTTGAGTTGTAATTATTGCCATACTGCTGCTGGTGATTATTTCTCTGGATGTTCCCAACAAAGTTCACTGAATCTGGATTTGCACCACAACACTCAGCTGAGTGTTCATTACTACCGCATACTTCACACCAAACCTGTTGCACTACATTAACTGGGGCTTGTGGTTAATTCAAGCTCATACTACTGAAGTGGGTGTTGAGTTAATTTTACAATGCAGCTATCTGTGCAGCGATAGCTGTAAAACCATCCACCTCAAAGACTCCTGCCGCTTTCCTTGTTCCTCCTCTTGAAGAGTCTGCATTCCACTCTGGATTTCCCTGTGAAATATGATTTAACAAAGTATACAGCTCCTCATAAGTCTTTTCTAATGCTTGTCCCCCAGCTGCTGATTCTAGCAAAATTTTTGTGTGGGGTTCCAAACCCTCTATGAAAGTATGCACCAGCACATCATTGGACTGGTGATGGTGAGGACAATCCCTTAGCAATGATTTGAACCTTTCCCAAGCTTGATACAGATTCTCCCCCTCTCTTTGTTTAAAACTTAGAATCTGACTTCTAAGTCTTGCTATTTTCCCGGATGGAAAGAATCTTATCAAATATTTTCTTGCAAGATCATCCCAAGTGGTGATAGAGTTAGGTGGTTCAGCTTTCAACCACCTCTTTGCTTCCCCCAATAATGAAAATGGGAATAATGTAAGCCTTACGTAATCGGATGATACTCCAGCGGGGATGTAAGTGTCACTTATCTCCAAAAAGTTTTGGAGATGTTGTTGTGGATCTTCATGAGGGAGACCTGTGAATTGCCCGCTGGTGTGCAACAATTGCACCATGTTCTATTTAAGCTAAAACCTCCCTCCTGGCTCTGGTCTGCGAATACTAGATGTAACATTGTTAGCAGGTGGGATTTCCACTTCGCGAACCGGCCTAGCTGCCATTTCGGGCACTAACACTGCCCTCACAAGTGGTGGATTCTATTGTTGCTCCAGAATTGCCTGTCTGAGCAACTGTAGCTTTTTCTCTAGAGCTTCCCTTCTTTGACGATGAAATTGTCTTTCCGGCTCTATGTATGAATCCACCAACTCCTTGTCTCTTGCCAGTGTTCAGAAGAATTCGATATCTGCAAGAGAAAGGCTAAGACCAAGTTGTCAGCACTTAAATAGAATTTGGAAACTAACACTAAGAAAATAATTTTACCAATTGCCAGTCCCCGGCAACGGCGCCAAGAACTTGTTCGGTGATTTGGTGACTACACGAAGTGCACGTGGTCGAACAAGTAGTAAAGTGGCTTAAGTAAAGTCAAGTATCGATCCCACAGGGACTGAACTACGATACTAATTAACTTAAGTATTAATGAACTACATCTTTAAGAATGCAGACAACCAAATAAATAATATTTTGAGAGTTTGAGTTTACTAATTAATAAGAATCTAAGGCAAAATTATAAAGTGAGTCTGAACAATAGTAATGAGCAAGCTGAGGTTAAAACGAACATGCAGGGAATTAATTTATCAATACAATTCAGTTAATATTTCCTTCAGTTGCTAGTCAAGAATTATTGCCTATGGATTGGAAGTTTCGACTCCTATCCAACTTAAGAATCATGAGTCTTAATCTACATTTCTGTGGTCAAAGAATTTCATGTTCTAGCCATACATTCCCGATTCCGTAATTGACTAATAAGACTTTCAGATATATTTCTATTCTAAATGTAAATCAATTCTCAATTTTCTAAACTAAGAAGAGATCATATCCTACCAATTTACATCTTTCAAATTTCTTTCCTTTTCAAAATCGAAATTGGATTTTTTAGATATACATTAACATTGGCCAAACATTAATGCAGTAAGAACAAGAATTGATAAAACAACCATTGAAGAAAAGATGAAAACTAAAATGATTAACAATTACATTCCACTACAATTATTCTTAACCTCAGCAAGAAGTGAATTTAGCCACTCATTTGTGGATTTAAGATCATCAAATAAGTAGAATTCATACAAACAATTGAGATAAAAGAGTAAAAGATAGAGAAGAACCCTAGAATTTTCGTCCCCTCAACTGTCTGTAACCCACGTTCTTGCTTAACCAAGTTAGAATGTTTAAAATAAAACCTAAGTGTGCTATTTATTCTCTTGAGAATTTTTCCCGGAATAACAAGCAACATGGCACGGAGTGTATCGCGGAGCACTCCCTCCGTGCCACAGAGGTATCGCGGACCCTCACTAGAATTCGTCTCCCAAACAATTTCACCTCAACGTGCCACGACCTGCATCGCGGAGCCTAGCCAACGTGCCACGGAGGTAACACGAACCTTCACTGGAAATTGCCAAAATTATTTTGTCTGAGGCAGAGTGCCTCCGCTATGGCAACGTGACACGGCTCCATCGCGGAGCCCTTGTTTTTGCTGATCTTCCATGTCCTTTTCCACTCCTTGTTTCCAAGTCCATTCCCGATTTTACCAACATGTATCTTAGCTTCCCAAAATTAATTTTACCTGCAAAACAACACTATTCATATTGGTTAGTATAAATTCACATTTAACTACAAATCACATGAGAATGTACACAATAATGATAGACAAACAAGTCAAAATGAAGCATTTGAGTATCACTTGGGTATGAAATTCTTCCCAAGATCAGCAGGCTGTTTTTCCTTATGAATTTATTAAGGGATTTTACGTAATTCCTAAGTTCCTAAGCCCTAAAATACGTTATTGTAAGGTCAGAATGGAGTGTTTTAAGAAGGGTTAAGTCATTCTAGTCCTATCCTAATTCATGCATGCAAGTTTAAAAGTTTGAGTGGTGATCAAGGCTAGTTCTTCCATGTTCTTCCTCAATTCTCATTGGGCAATTAAGGAAGTGGTAAAATCAGATCCATTCAGGTATGTAAGGCTATGAATGGGTGCAATTTTTCACACCCATTTCCAATTCTCTCTCAATTCATGATGTTCTAATTGATGATTCTTAGGGTTTTTACCCAATTCATGAATTCCAAAGTTTTAATCATGGGTATGAACTCAGCATGTTTTAAACGATGAATTATGATTAACGGGCAGATTTTACAATGTTTTAAAAACATAAATTATATTTTCAAGTTTTCTAAATTATTATGCCCATCTATGAATGTCCATGAAAGTTGTGATCTATGAGTTTTGTGTTCAAGTATGATAAGATGTTTATGAATAACGTATGATTTCGATATACCCATGTTTATGTTCATGTTTTCAAAATGAATCAAGTAGATTTCAAGCATGTTAAAGTATTGGGAAAGCCCATATGATCAAGTATGTTTTATGAGTTCATGAATTAGCTTACCACATGATTTTGGAGTCAAGACTCCCACTATTTTTCAGCTTGTGGTATGGTTTGAGCCAAGGATCCTCATGTTATGATTTCAAATATTGTTATTATGTTATTATTTTGCTTCTTCAATAGACAATGCTCAGCTTCATTGTAGAATGATGGAGAGCATATGCATGTTTTTGGTAGTAGTGTCTAGCACCGAGTAGGCTAAGGGTCAGACAACCCTGTGCCTCAAAATTACGCGCCAACATAGGTTTACTTATATACTTTGGGACCTCCCTTGTGAGCTTCTGCTACCCCAAAGGGTCCTTGAGCTTGATATCAATATCATGATAGTGTCTCTAGCCCTAGAAAATCTTTGGATGGCTCTACCCACTTGAGTGTGATAGTCAGGACCACGTAGGCACTATCGTGGTAACGTCAGTTATATGACGAGTCTCCCATTGTTTCTTATGATTTCATTTATGCATATACATCAGTCATGATATTATGTTTTCAGAAGGTTTGACCCAAATGTTTAGTTTTACTTATGATTATCAGTTTTCAGCTTTGATTCAATCGATTTAGTTATGATGTTCAGTTATGTTCAGATCATGATTTTCGAAAATAGCATGCAAGCCTTACTCTCAGAATCTATCCTGATTATGTTCTATTATATGCATGATTTAATGATTTTTACTTACTTAGCTATTTTACTTACCTTGCATACTTGATACATTTTATGTACTGACTACATAACCTATGATGTATTGCTTCATGATACAGGCTCCGATATCCAGGATTAGTCCCGTCGCTAGTCAAATTCTCAAATTTAGCTTTCATTAGACTCAGTTGATGAGTCCTCATATTGCGAGGGCGCTTCTTATCAATTGTATGTCATATTCTCAGTTTTCAGATTTTAGTGAGTTAGTTGTGGTCTTGTCCCATCAACTCGTCAGTGTTAGAGGCTTTTCTGGACATAGTTTGTATTCAGCTCTAGACTCATGTACGTATTAAAATATTATGTTTTTCTTAGAATTTATTCTATTTATGAAGATCTTCTGCTTAAATATAATTTAGTTAGATGTATGTTCATGTCATTGATCGTCTTGGAGCCTCTCAGGGTTTCTTGTCTCGTGTCTCAATCCGGGCCTGTGTTTGGGTCGTGACAAACATGGTATCATAACATTAGGTTTTGAAGTCTCCTAGGGTATTCAAAAGCCGCTTTAAGTAGAGTTAGCCCAGGCCTTGACTGCCCAGGTCAATCAGCAGGCGGCAACACATGTCCTTCAGAATAGGAATGCTGCGATGGTGAGAGTTAGAGACTTTCTGAGGATGAACCCTCTCGAGTTCTTTAGGTCGAAGGTGGGTGAGGATCTACATGAGTTCATTCATGAGATTTTGAAGATCACCCAAATTATGGGGGTGACTGGGGAGGAGCGCGCTGATTTGGCCTCATATTAGTTGAACGTGGTCACACATATTTGGTTCAAGCTATAGAAGGATAATAGGGCAGTTGGAGCCGGCCCTATCAGTTTGGATGAGTTCCATGCTGCTTTTATAGATCAGTTCTTCCCTTATGAGATGAGCGAGCTGAAAGTGGCCGAGATTGTGAATCTAAAGAAAGGAAAGATGATGGTTCAGGAGTATGCCTTGGAGTTCACTCGTCTGTCCAAGTATGCAGCTTAGATGGTGGCAGATCAGAGAGCCCGTGTGAGCAGGTTTGTACACGAGATAGCAGACTAGTTGGTCAGGGATTGCGAGACCATGATGCTTCTTCATGATATTGACTTTGCTCGGATAGTCTTGTATACCCAGCAGATGCAGGCAGTGCAGATGAGTGGGCGGGAGAGAGAAGCCAAGAGGGTTAGGACTGATAGCCTCAGGTTGTCCCAGCAAAGGCCTAGTGGGCATCGTCAGTAGTCCTACTAGAGATCTTTATCCCTAGCACCTTCGGCTTTGAGTATGCCATCCAGGTCCAAGCAAGACTAAAGGGGATAAGTATTAGGATCGAGAGGCTAGAGTAGCAGACCCGTAGAGACTAGTCCTCTAGTGTGTAGCAGATGTGGACAGAGTCATACGGGACAGTGTTTGGAAGGTACAGGTGCTTGCTTCGGGTGCGGGAAGCCCACACACATGCTTAGGGATTGCCCAATAGCCAGACAGGGTCATGATAGGGGCTGAGGCCTGAACTCTAGTTCAACGGCTCCATCAACATGCCCAGCTTAGCAGGGGGAATCTACTACTATAGGTGGCGGATAGCGCCAAAATAGATTCTATGACTTAGCATCCCGTCAAGAGCATGAGGTCTCCCTGGATGTAGTTACTGGTATGTTATGAGTATTCCACCTTAATGTATATGCTTTGTTAAATCTAGGGGCTACTTTATCTTTTATGATGCCTTATTTTGCTAGTAGTTTTGGAGTCAGTACCAAAATCTTATCAGAACCCTTCTCATTCTCTACTCAGTTGGTGATTCATTATAGCTAGACGGGTATATAGAGGTTTCTCTGTCAGAGTTCTTCAAAAATTCACCTCATCAGATTTAGTAGAGTTAGACATGACCGATTTTGATTTCATCCTCGACATGGATTGGCTATTTGCATTCAATGCCCTAGTGAATTGTAGAAACCGTGCTGAAGAGTTCAAGTTTTCGGGTGAGCTAGTCCTAGAGTGGAAGGGTAGTTCAGTTGTGCCTGTGGGTCGTTTCATTTCCTTCCTTAAGGAGAGAAAGATGATTTATAAGGGTTTCTTATATAATCTAGTTAGGGTTAAGGATGCTACATTTGAGACCTCGACTATCCTTTCAGTTCCAATAGTATGTGAGTATCGAGAAGTCTTCCCCGATGATTTATCGGGAATCCCTCCCGAGTGGGAGATTGATTTTGGTATGACCTTCTTCCTGATACACAGCCTATATCTATTGCTCCATATATAATGGTTCCATCCTAGCTAAAGGAGTTGAAGGAGCAGTTGAAGGACCTTCTAGACAAGTGTTTCATTAGACCTGGCAAATTCCGTGGGGTGCGCCAGTTCTCTTTGTCCAGAAGAAAGATGGTTCTCTTCATATGTGCATTGATTATCGGCAATTGAACAAAGTTACCATCAAGAACAGGTATCCTCTCCCCAGGATTAATGATTTGTTTAACCAGCTTCAGGGTGCTAAGTTCTTTTCAAAGATCGATCTCAGATCCGGATACCATCAGCTTAGGGTTTGAGAGAGTGATATTTCAAAGACAGCCTTAAGGACTTGGTATCGTCATTACAAGTTTGTAGTTATGTCTTTTGGACTAAAAAATGATCCTAAAACATTTATGGATTTGATGAACAAGGTGTTCAAGCCATACTTGGATATGTTCGTAATGTGTTCATAAATGACATCCTGATATACTCTCGGAGCAAGGAGGAGCATGCCGCTCAATTGAGGGTGGTGCTACAAACCTTGAAGGATCTTCAGCCACATGTTAAATTCAGTAAATATGACTTTTGGTTTAACTCGGTGGTATTTTAGGGTCATGTGGTATCAAGTGAGGGTGTACAGGTAGACTCTCAGAAGATAGAAGCGGTGAAGAATTGACCTAGACTAGTGAATCCTTCGGATATCAAGAGTTTCTTGGGTTTAGCTGGTTATTATCAGTGATTTGTTGAGGGGTTTCCATCTATTGCAACAAATTGACCAAATTGACTCAAAAGAAAGTGAAGTTCCAATGGTCAGAGGCTTTTGAGAGGAGCTTCTAAGAGTTGAATACTTGACTCACCTCAACACCGGTGTTGACCCTACCTTAGGGTACGATGGGTTTGTGATATATTGCGATGCTTCGAGGATGGGCCTTGGTTGCATATTGATGCAGCAAGGTAAGGTTATAGCATATTTTTCTAGGCAGCTGAAGGTTCATGAAAAGAATTACCCGACTCATGATCTGGAATTGGAGGCGGTAGTATTTGCCTTGAAGATTTGGAGACACTATTTATATGGGGTCCATGTAGATATGTTTACGGACCACAACAGCCTACACTATGTTTTTACCTAGAAGGATCTAAATCTACGCCAAAGGAGGTGGTTGGATTTACTCAAGGATTATGATATAAGTGTCCTTTATTATCCAATAAAGGCTAATGTGGTAGAAGACGCTCTTAGTAGGCTTTCTATGGAGAGTGCGTCTTATATTGATGAGGGGGGGAAGGAGTTGGTGAAGGATGTGCATCGGTTTACATGGTTGGGAGTGTGTTTGGTTGACTCAATCAATGGTTATGTTATTGTTTAGAATAGATTGGAATCATCCTTGGTGACTAATGTAAAATCTAGACAAGATGAGGATCCTATCTTGATGAAGTTGAAGGAAGCTGTCCAGAATCAGAAGGTAGAGGTCTTCTCCAAAGGGGGAGATAGTGTACTCTGATATCAGAGTCGCTTGTGTGATCCGAATGTTGATGATTAGAGAGATTAAATGTTGCGTGAGACTCATGGATCCAAATACTCTATACATCCAGGTGCCACAAAGATGTACCGTGACCTACGGGAAGTCTATTGGTGGAATGTCTTGAAGAAGGACATAGCGGAGTTTGTGGCTAAGTGTCTGAATTGTCTACAAGTTAAAGTGGAGCATCAAAGACCGGGAGGTGTGCTTCAAGGAATAAGCATTCCTACTTGGGAGTGGGAGGAGATCAATATGTACTTTATCATAGGGTTGCCTCGTACTCGTTGATAGTATGACTCCATTTGGGTGGTTGTGGACAGGTTGACAAAAGCAGCTCATTACGTACCAGTCAAAACTACTGATTTAGTGGGGGATTATGCTAAATTATACATTCGGGAGCTAGTTCGGTTGCATGGAGTGCCCTTGTCCATCATATCAGATAGAGGTACTCAATTTACCTCCCAGTTTCAGAGATCATTTCAAAAGGGACTTGGTACTCAGGTCAAGCTCAATACAGCATTTCACCCGCAAACGGATGGTCAGGCGGAGTGGACTATTTAGAATCTCGAGGATATGTTGAGTAGCATGTGTGATAGACTTCAAGTGTAGTTGGGATGATCATTTGCCTCTCATTGAGTTTGAGTATAACAATAGCTACCATTCCAGCATTCAGATGGCACTATTTGAGGCTCTCTATGGGTGGACATGTAGACCACCTATTGGTTAGTTTGACTTTAGCTCTTGCTCAAAAAGACATTAAGAGAGCTTTAGCCTATTCCACAATGTCTCAATTGGGTCATATGATGTTAGCTCTAGGTATGGGGTCTTATCGAAGCGCTTTATTTCATTTGATTACACATGCTTATTCCAAAGAATTATTATTTTTAGGATCCGGATCCATTATTCATTCAATGGAAACTATTGTTGGATATTCTCCAGCTAAAATCCAGAAAATGGGTCTTATGAGGCTGGTGAAGCTGCGATGATAGGACCAAATTCAGTCCATGAGGCCTTAGAGAAAGTTCAGCTTATAAAGGATAGGTTTAGAACAACTTAGAGTTGCGAAAAGTCCCAGGCGGATGTGAGAAGGAGAGAACTTGAGTTTGAAGTTGACGATTGGGTGTTTCTAAAGATGTCTTCCATGAAGGGAGTGATGAGGTTTAGAAAGAAAGCAAAACTCAGTCCCCATTATATTAGCCCGTATCGGATTGTGAAATGGTTGCCAAGGTAGCATATGAGTTGGAGTTGCCTTCAGAATTAGCTTCCGTTCATCCAGTTTTCCATGTATCGCTCTTAAAGAAGTGTTTGGGTGATCCAGCTCTAGTTATTCTGGTGGACAGTGCTAGTGTGAAGGACAACTTTAGTTATGAAGAGGTTCCGATGGAGATACTGGATTGGTAGGTTCGTAAACTAAGGAATAAAGAAGTAGCATCAGTAAAGGTTTTATGGAGGAATCAGCATGTTGAGGGAGCTGTGGGAAGCCAAAGAAGATATGATGGCCAAATACCAGTATTTATTCCCTTCCGGCTCAGTTTCAGCTTGAAGTATCAATTTCATCCTTAATACTCTATTCAGTTCCATGTTCAGCCCATGTATCCCAATTTCTTTCATGTATATGGATGTATGTGTCATTCGAGAATTCAGTTCAGTCATGTAGTTCAAATCGGAGTCAGTCACTCCATCAGTTTTCAACATGTATGTTCAGTATCTGAGTATGACGATTGCAATTCTCTACTTTTCTGTATGATTTTCAACATTCGAGGATGAATGTTCCCAAAGGGGAGATATTTTTATAACTTGAAATTCCTAAGATCAGACTCGGAACTGGAGATAGAGAACAGAGGAATTTCTGCACCAGGTCACAAGACGAGTTGTCTAGTGATCCGTCAGGAACCCCATGAGTCATTAAGTGAACCGTAGGGAGAGGCTGGGACTTGTTGGAAATTTGGTTTTTGGGTGACCACGAATGCAACCACAAGTCGTGGTTAGCATCACGACTCGTTAGGTAAGCCGTGGCCAAGAGTTGGTGAAAGTTGAAGGAAGAAAACATAGTGCACCTAATGGGTCATCGCCACGACTCGTCGGTTACACCACAAGTCATAGTGTCCTCCGTGGTGAGCCCCAGGTGAATTTTGGTAGTGGAGGTGATGGGAAGTGACCACGATTCGTGGTCACTAGTAACAATCCGTTATGTGCCTCGTGGTGACCAGTGAGGGTGGAGTCCAGTGAAGTTGATGACTGGCAGAACATGAGTCGTGGTCCAAGGCAACGACTCGTCAAATCCCTCATTGGGATTAGCAGTCTATTTTTTCCACGTGAATTTATTAAGGGTTTTTCCATAACTCCTAAGTTCCTAAGGCCTAAACTACGTCGATTTAAGGTTAAAATGGAATGTTTTAAGAAGGGATAAGTCATTCTAAGCCTATCCTAATTCATGCATGCAAGTTTAGAAGTTTGAGAGGTGATCAAGGCTAGTTCTTCCTCAATTCTCTTTGGGAAATCACGAAAGTGGTAAAATTAGATCCCTTCAGGTATGTAAGGCTATGAATTTGTGCAATTGTCCACACCCATGCCCAATTCCCTCTCAATTCATGATGTTCTAAATTGATGATTCAGTGGGGTTTTTACCCACTGCATGAATTCCTAAGTTTTAATCATGGGTATGATCTAACCATGTTTTAAATGATGAATTATGATTAATGGAAAGATTTTACAATGTTTTAAATTATAAATTATGTTTTCAAGTTTTCTAAATTATGATGCCCATCTACAAATGTTCATGAGATCTATGAGTTATGAGTTCAAGTATGATGAGATGTTTATGAATAACGTATGATTTCGATATACCCATGTTTATGTTCATGGTTACAAAATGAATGAAGTTGATTTCAAGTCTGTTAAAGTATTGGGCAAGCCCATATGATCAAGTATTTTTTGTGAGTTAATGAATTAGCTTACCATATGGTTTTGGAGTCAAGACTCCCATTATATTTAAGTTTGTCTTATGGTTTGATCCAAGGCTCCTCATGTTATGATTTCAGATAGTGCATGTATGTTATTATTCATCTTCGTCACAAGACGATGGTCATCTTTGTTGAAAAATGATGGAGAACATATGCATGTTTTTGGGAGTAGTGTCTAGCACCGAGTATGCTAAGGGTTAGTCAACCCTATGCCTCAGAATTACGCTCAAACATAGGTTTACTTATATACTTTATGACATCCCTTGTGAGCTTTCCTTGATCCCTAGGGGCGTTTAGCTTGATATTGATATCATGGTAGCGTCCCTAACCCTGGCAAAGTTTTAGACAGCTTTTCCCACTTGAGTGTGATAGTGGGGACCACGTAAGCTCTATCGTGTTAATGCCAGTTATATGACGAATCTCCCATTGTTCCTCATGATTTCAGTTATGAATGTACATTAGTCATGATATTATGTTTTCAACAGGTTTGACCTAAATTTTTAGTTTTACTTATGATTATCAGTTTTCAGCTTTGGGTTATTCGATTCTGTTGTGATGTTCAGTTATGTTCAGATCATGATTTCAGAAAATAGCATGCAAGCCTCACTCTCAATAATCTTATCTTGATTATGTTCTATTATATTCATGATTTAATGATTTTTACTTAGCGGTTTTAGTTACCTTGCATACTCGATACATTCCATGTCCTAACTGCATACCCTATGTTGTATCATTTCATCATACAAGCTCTGATATCTAGGCTCAGTCCTGTTGCTAGTCAGATTCCCAGAGCTAGCTTTCATCAGCCTCAGTTGGTGAGTCCTCATCTTGCGAGGGCCCTTCTTATTAGTTGTATGTATTATTCTCAGTTTTCAGATTTTAGTGAGTTAGTTGGGGTCTTGTCCTATCAACTCATCAGTGTTAGAGGACATAGTTTGTTTCGGACATAGTTTGTATTCAGCTCTAGATTCATGTGCGTATTAAGATGTTATGTTTTGCTTAGACTTCCGTTGTGCTATTTATGATGATCTTCCGCTTAAATATAATTGAGTTAGATGTATGTTCATGTCATAGGTCGACTTGGAGCCTCTCGGGGTTTCTTGTCTAGTGTCCTGGTCGATGTACGGGTCATGACAGTTTTTAAGTCATTTGATGAATTTTATGCCCTTTTTGTCTTTTTTTGTGTAGGTATCTGAGTTGAAGAGAAAGAGCATGAATTAGTGTAAAAAGGTTGAATTTAGGAGAAAGCCGGCGCCCCACTGAGGACACTAGTGAAAAACCGGTCAATTGTAGGCAACCACTGGTTTGAGAAGAAAATGCAACCGGTGGCCCACGGACATCAATCAGTGACTCAGCGGTTCCATTGCCGACAAGTTGTTGGACCAAAGAGGAAATTAACCGAAGGATCACAGATGGAAACCAGCAAACTACCAAAGGCATTGTAGAAAGGTTCTAGAACATCACTGAATCACCGAAGAAAATGAACGGTGGCTTGCGGATTTCAACCATCGAACTACCAATTCCGTTGCAAGTGAAAAAATGCCTGAATAAGGGCAATTACGTCTAGCACTGAAAAAGAGGAGATTGGTTTCCCTATTTTTGTATATAGTCTAGAAGAAAGTACTTTGTACATATCTTTGAACATTCCTTTTGCTTTGGTAAAAAATGAAGAACCCCATTAGAGAAGATATTTCAATATTGCTCTCTCCTATTTTCATCATCTTCCTTAGAAAGGTATAACCATTGTTGCAGACATGTTTTGAGTTTGATTTTTCTTTCTCTAAGTAATGAAATCATGAAGTTTATTAATGAATATGCTCTTTAGTTTCTTAATTATGAGTAACTAAATCATTAGCTAGATGTGTGTGATGATGGGTGCTTAATTAGATTGGGTATGGCTAGATTCATCTTAATATTGCTTAGTTAGTGTAAATATATTGAATTCTCTTCAAATTATAATTGATTGACCATAGTTTCAAATATAGTTTTGGTTTTCATACTTGATTTTGGGTTTGAGAAAGAAGAATTAAGTATTGGGGGAGAATTTGATAGTGGAATGGATGTGACTGTGTGGGGTTGGGCTAGAAATAGCCAAAACCCATATTCATACTTCTAATTAGTGGTTGATGTCTAGAAATAACTCAGCTACTAACCCAAACTATATTGGGCTAATTGAACAATGTCTTAAGGTTTTAAAGGACTCGAGAAAAAGGTGCCCAAGAGGTTGAAAAACATTGGGTGCCATCTTGTCCAAAGTTATTTACACTTAATGGCAATAATTTGATGATCTAGCATATCCTCATTTGATTAAAACCCTATCTACACTACACCTCTAGTCTTCACTCATCATTGTCTCTCAGTTTTGGTTATTTTGTTGTCTTGGTTAGATGATTTAGAATCCATAATACTATTGACTTCATTTTCCCCACAAAAATTTATTGTTTCATTCCCCTTGATTTGGTGCAAATTAAGTCAAATTTCCTAAACAATGCTTGCAAAAATAATTCACTAGTCTCTGTGGATTCGACCCCGACATACGTTGAAAATATTTGCTTTGAGCAAAAACCGTTTACGCTCTCTTGTTAAGAGGGGTGTAGTTTGGACGTTATCATTACTTCACATGATGATGAAAATCTAGGGAAATGACACTTTCACTTCAGGTTGAGTTATTAGGACTTGATTGCGCTAGATTAATTCTTCTTAAGGTTGCTAGTTGCAATACTATCCCACTTCTTGCCACTCTCCCAAGCATCCAAGAACTATCTCATGAACCGTAATTCCTATATTCCTATGGTTGTAGGAGAAACATGAAATAATGGTTATGCCTACTTGTCTATAAGCTAAATAGGGTTAAAGGATATATCCCTATCCTCCTCAAGAACTTCTAACCTCAACCAATGGGCCAAAGGATCTTCGAATTCCTATTTTATATTTACTTTTATCCCTTTCAGTTCCCTCTCCCGAGTTCAACCAAAAGCCAAGAAATTTTTTTTACAAGGTGATCAGTCTAGGGAATAAACAATTAAAATAAGTAAATATAAACAATCTTTAATGAAGAATCAAAACTAGTAATAATCAATCTTTCAAAATTCAACCATATCTATGGCCGAAACCCTAGAATGGGCTTTTAGCCACTCATGTTCAAGCGGAAAAATAAAGACATCATTATTCGAAGCATAAGAATGAAACAGAAAAGAAGAACCTAAGTTAAGAACTTGTCCCTCCTCCAATGTTTTGTTACAACCCCTACTACGATCATACAAAATGATATTTGATAGCTAACAAACGACCAAGATGTTATATTTAGAGGTAAGCCCTTAAATAACACTTTTTCCCTCAAGTAATTAGCTTCAAAATTAGAAAAATCTGTCCAGAACAGGGTCTGGGGCACCACGCCCTCCATTGCCCCATGTTTGGCTCAATTTTCCTCTGAAGTTTAGCTTAGGGTGCCCCACTCTTGTCATAGCACCAAGGTGTTAGCCAAATTTTTGAACTTCTAAAAACCTTTGGCGCCACACTCCATCCAGAGCACTAGAGTGTTAGTTAATGCTCTGAGCTTCAGGAACCTTCTAGGGCCCCACTCCATCCACAACAGCAGAATGTAGGCAAAATTTCCTAATTCTGGGATGCTTCTAGGGCTCCACACCTCTTATCTCGCAAAGGTGTTAGTCAAATTCTCATCTCCAAATTCTGGGACCTAGTGCCCATGCCATCCATAGCACCAACTTTGGTGCATGTTTCATTGAAGTACAGGGGTTGGTGTGCCACGCCAGCTATAGCCCAAAGCGCACATTTGCGAACTCTTCTTTCTTCCACACCTCGGGTTATTTTTGGATCGTTTTTCCTTGGTTTTGCTGCTCAAAACATCTAGAAAGATTTGTTAGCTCACAAGTCACACAAAAATATGAATTTACGCATTTCATAAGGAATATGAACTCAAAACAAGACTAAATATGAGCCAAAACATGGAAAATGGGCATAAGAATATGTTCAACATCACTTACAGCTTGCAGGTGAGGTGCAGAAGCAAAGCAGTAACACTGGCATCTAGCACAACATCTGACTTTCATAGATGAAGGTTTGCGGCCCATAGGTATGAGGCAGTGAGCCTGAAGCTCATTTTTTGCCTTGGGTTCATCCTCTACATCCATGAATCCCTCCAGGCTACCAGTATCACAGGCATGGCTCATCTTAACACTCCTATGGAATACACAATAATACAAAGCAAAGTAAAAGAAACACAAGACACAAAAAAATTTTGAATTAATAAACAACAGATGGCTATCACATTTTAATTCCCCAACAATGACGCCATAATTTTATTATGCTCATACATCTCTCTCTTTTATACGAGGTGGTAGTGGTTATGTCAAAAACAAAATTTTCAATGGATGTCGGGGTTGAATCCCACAAGAAATTGAGACCGATAATCCAAGTGTTATAAACTAATTAAAACTTGCAAGTATCATTGTCTAACAATTGAAAGGTAAAAATTGATGGAAAAAGGAAAACAAACATTGAATTCAAATTGTAAAACAAGGTAAGGGCAAAACACTTATTGAAATTTATGAGAGGGAACTAGGGATGTGAAATTGAATGGGTTTCAACTAGATTGGGTTTGAATTAAAAGCCATAAATGCAATTATAGCATAGAGAGCAAATGGCTAATGCTATACCCTCTTGTTTTTCAACCACAAGAATATGTTTTCTTTGGATTTTCACAAACACCAAGGCCATAATCAGAACTCAACCACAAAGCTTGAGGAAGGGTTAAGCTATCTCTATCCTCAACCCTTTAATGGAGTGTGGATATGGGTTTTGACTATCTCTAGCTCCAACCCACACATCTATAATCGAAATCCTCACTATTGAATCTCACCCAAATCTCACTTCTCTTTCTCAAGCAAAAGCAAGATAAGAAAGCTAAACCAATATTTGGAACCATTATTTTTTCAATTAAAACTTAGAGGAAAGAACAAATTCCATTCTTAGTAATTGAGCTTAAGAACAAATTATCAACACTCAATCAAAGTTTAAACACCCATAGTGCACACACTGCTAGCTAAGAATTTAACTGCTCATGAAGAAGGAAAGAGAAATTATACCCATAACGTATTTCCTCTAACTTCATTGTATTAAGTACTAACATAAAGCTCAAAAATATGCAACAATGGAATTCTTACCCAATGGGGTTTGAAGAAGATGATGTAATTGTACTCTACTTTCTATCTCTATGAAAAATTCCCTCCACAATTCCATATGACATAATGAACATGAGTACAAATGGGTTAAAAATCTACAAATTCCTATTGTACTGCTTTCCACAATTGCCCTTGGAAGCTTCTTAGGTACATTTATGCCAAAATTGGAAGATTTTACCCTTATCAGTTGTAATATCCCATAAGTGCCTAGGACTAGACTCAGGATTTGAAATGAAAATTAGTAGGAAATTTGAAAATTTTACTCAGAATGACTCATTGAATGGGTCTTTGGTGGGACTAATGATCCGTTAGAAGTGTCTGTGGTGAGAAGTTACAAAATCGAACTGGGGAGTAACGGGTCTCAGAACGACCCATTGGTTGTTGTAATGAGTCATTGGATGGGAGTCATTGTGAGATTTTTCATGATTAGGGAGGAAGTAATGATTCATGGGATGACTCGTTGTTGGGACCAACGAGTCGTTGTAAGGGTCCATGGGAGGAATCCCAGGATAGGGGCAGTGATGACGATGACTAACAGTGATGAGTTGTTGGAGCTTGTAACGAATCATCCTGACCGGTCGTGGTAGGAGACCTGAGACTAGAATCATGGATGAGACAATGAGAGGAACAATGACTTGTGGGAGCTTGTAACGATCTGTTGGATTGGTCGTGGTCATTGGCAGTGCAAATTTTTCAGATTGTTTATTAAGGGTATTTTCATCATTCCTTAGTCCTAGGGTCCTAAACTACATCATTTTCAGCTTTGAATAGTGTGTTTTAGTGGGGGTAATTTCATTCTAAGAATCCTCACTCCATGCATGCAACCTAGAGGCTTCCTTGAAGCTCAAGTTTGAGAGATTTTATAAAATTCTCTTCAATTTCATTTAGACTTTCAATTAGGAGCGTGAATTTGATTTACCCAGGTATGTGAGGCTATGAATGAAACTTCCTTTCCCTTTCATTCCCTAAATTCTTCTAAATTCTATGGATTTCAATACTAGATTCAAGTTTCATGATCTATGGGGTTTATCCCAATTCTTGTGAATTTCTCTATGATCTATCTATGCGTCGATTCCCTTCATGTATCAAAGCATGTTTTATTATTTATGGGTAGATTTTATAACTATTTCAATTATAAATCTATATATTTGAATTTCCATTTAATTATGCCCAATTATGTATATTTCATGAAAGGTCCATTTATGATTTCATTATGATCTTGATTTTCTTTAGCGCATTACGGTTTATGATTTATATTATGAATTCTCTCAAATTCTCATCATGAATTTATGAATAAAAAGTATATCAATGTTTTAATAGCATGCATGGATTTCATGATTTTATAGGTTTATGACTCGTGGCCAACTTATGGGGACTTATTCATGATTAATCATGCATTTCAAGTATGATCAAGTATGATCAAGTATGTTATATTATATGATCCATGTGCATGTTTTTGGGAGAAATGTCTAGCACTGAGTAGACTGGCATTCAAAGGACTGCACCGGTGTCTTAGAACTACGTGCCACCGTAGGTTTATATATATCAAATGTTAATGTTATTGGATCCTCGTAATATCACATAATGCACGTCCCTTGCCTAGCAAGCCTGGGACGGCTTTGCCCACTTGAGCGAGATAGTTGGGGCATCATGTAAGCTCTATCAGGATGGTGTCAGTTATGACGAGTCCTCCCATTGTTCCTCATTATTTATGCATGGTTATATTCATGTTACTTTGTCTCAAGTCATGTTTAATGAAACGTTTCTCCTATGATTATGATTATGACAGATTTATAAATATTTTGAAAACCCTGAGCCCTGTGTTTACATTATGATATTTGTTTAAGATCATGTTGTCCTACTCTCATAAACTCTTATGTATTTTAACTATCCATTTTCACTTAACTTGCATACTCAGTATATTTGAAGTTGTGACCGCATACTCTATGTTGTATCATTTTATGATACAAGTCCGAGGGATCGGTCTCTGTCGGATCATTAGCCCTTGCTTACCTCTCTAACCTATTCAGCTGGTGTTGGTGAGTCCTCGTCCTTCGAGGACGTGCAGTCATTTATAGTTTGTTATGTTCCTTTCAGTTTCAGACTCTATCGAGCTAGTTGGATGTGTTGTCCCATTAGCTCATCTGTTATGTCACAGGCTTTCAGATAATATGCTGAAATCCACTTGACGTTAATGATTATGTTCTAGCTTGATATAGATATATGTATGCAGACACCCGCTATTATATATGTTAAACATCCATTATATGATGTTGAGTTTAGATGTTATGTTTATGCCATGGGTCGACTTGGAGCCTCTTGGGGTTTCTTCACTCGTGTCTCGATTCGAGTCTACGTTCGGGTGGTGAAAAACTTAATATCAGAGCATTAGGTTTTGAATTGTTCTAGGTGTTTGAAAGCTGCGTTATGTAGAGTCTTTTTCATGGGTGTGAAGGGCACCACCCTTATGACGAAGAGGCTATGAGATGTTTAGGAAGTGTTCCCTTCTTTCATGATCTATGTCATGAGATTAAATTTCTCTTTATCCTTCTAACTCGTGTTATACGCGTTTGCAGAATCATGCCTCCTCACCGAGTTAACGAAAGAAGAAACAGAAATGGAAATGGCCATGAGAATGGCAACGAAGATGGGCACCAGCAGGCCCGATCATCCCATGAGGAGCATGTACCCAAGCAAGTTTCCTACATTGAGTTCAGGGTAGCCGTACAGATGCTAGCTCAGTCCTTGACCACCCAGGTCAATCAGCAGGCGGTAGCACATGTCCCTTAGAATAGGAATGCGACAGCGGTGAGAGTTAGAGATTTTTTGAGTATGAAACCTCTAGACTTTTTTGGGTCAAGGGTGGACGAGGATACACACGAGTTCATTGATGAGATTCTGAATATCATCTAGATCATGGGTTTGACCGGAGAGGAGTGCGCCGATCTAGCCTCGTTTCAGTTGAAAAAGGGTTGCACAGATCTGGTTTAAGCAAAGGAAGGATAGCAGGGCAGTTGGAGTAGGCCCTATTGGTTGGAAGGAGTTTCATGTCGTATTTCTGGATCGGTTCTTCCCTTATAAGATGAGGGAGAATAAAGTAGCGAAGCTTGTGAATCTGAAGCAAGGAAAGATGACAGTTGAGGAGTATGGTTTGGAGTTCACTCATTTGTCCAAGTATGCACTAGAGCTAGTGGTTGATCAAATAGCTCGAGTGAGCCGGTTTGTACATGGAGTATCTGACTACCTGGACAAGGATTGTAGGATCGCCATGCTTCATCAGGATATTGAATTTCCCAAAATGGTTTTGTATGCCCAGCAGATGGAGGTGGTGCATCTGAGAGAAAAGGACGCTAAGAAGACAAGGACATACAGTTATGGGTTCTCTCAGTAGAGACTGGGAGGTGTACATCGCCAGTAGTCTCATCATAGGTCATTAGCTCCAATGCCATCATCGGCCAGTGCACAATCCTGACTACGAGGTGAACAAAGGAGCATGAAGGCAAAATGCACCTTTCCAGCTAGCAGGAAGTGTGGCAAGAGTCATGTGGGAGAGTGCTTGACGGGATCAAATATTTGCTTTGGGTGTGGCAGATCCGGCCACATGCGCCGAGAATGTGCCTTGACCAAGCAGGGTGATGGTAGAGGCCGTGCTCAGGCTACTAGATCAGCAACAGCACCAGCAAGCCCACCCCAGCAGGGCGCATCCACCAGTGCAGGTGGCGGCCAGTGCCAGAATAAGTTTTATGCCCTTGCATCCCGCCAAGAGTAGGAGACTTCACCAGATGTGGTTACCGTTATGTTACGAGTATTCCATCTTGATATATATGCATTATTAGATCCAAGGGCTACTTTATCTTTTGTGACGTCCTACGTTGCTAGTAGTTTTGGAGTCGATCCTAAGATTTTAACAGAACCCTTCTCAGTCTCTACTCTAGTCGGTGATTCAGTTATAGCTAGACGAGTATATAGAAATTGCCCTGTCAAAGTCCTTCAGAAAATCACATCAGCAGATCAAGTGGAGTTAGCCATGACCGATTTTGATGTTATCTTTGGCATGGATTGGTTATATGCATATTATGCCTCAGTCAATTGTAGAACCTGTGCAGTGGAGTTCAAATTTCTGGGTGAACCAGTCATAAAATGGAAGGGTGGTTCAGTTGTTCTTGTAGGTCATTTCATTTCCTACCTTAAGGCTAGAAAGATGATTTCTAAGCGTTACGTGTACCGTCTAGTTAGGGTTAAGGATGCTACGTCCGAAACCCCGACTATCCAGTGAGTCCCTGTAGTGTGTGAGTACCAAGAAGTATTTCCAGATGATTTATCGGGAATTCCTCCCAAGTGGGAGATTGATTTTGGTATTGATCTACTTCTCGATATGCAACCAATATCTATTCCTCCTTGAAGAATGGCTCCAGCTAAGCTAAAGGAGTTGAAGGAGCAGCTGAAGGACCTTTTAGACAAGGGTTTCATCAGACCGAGCAAATCCACATAGGGTGCACCAATTCTCTTTATCCGCAAAAAGAATGGTTCCCTTCGGATATGCATTGATTATCGGTAATTGAACAAAGTTACCATCAAGAATAGGTATCCTCACCCTAGGATTGATGATTTGTTTGACTAGTTTCAGGGTGCTAAGTGCTTTTTGAAGATAGACCTCAGGTTCGGGTATCATCAGCTCAGAGTTAGAGAGAGTGACATCCCGAAGATAGCCTTTAGGACTCGGTATGGTCACTATGAGTTTGCAATTATGTCTTTTGGACTAACGAATGCTCCTTCAACTTTTATGGATTTGAGGAACAGGGTGTTTAAGCCACATTTAGATATGTTCGCGATTGTGTTCATAGATGATATTCTCATATACTCTCGGAGTAGGTAGGAGCATGCCACTCATTTGAGGGTGGTGTTACAGACTCTTAAGGATCGCCAGTTATATGCTAAGTTTAGAAAATGCGAGTTTTTATTGAACTCAGTGGCATTTTTAGGTCATGTGGTGTCAAGTGAGGGTGTCCAAGTGGACTCTCAAAATATATAAGTGGTGAAGAATTGGCCTAGACCGGTGAATCCTTTGGATATCAGGAGTTTCTTGGGTTTAGCTGATTGTTATCAGAGATTTGTTGAGAGGTTTTCATCCATTGCAGCCCCTTGACTATGTGGACTCAGAAGAAAGTGAAGTTTCAATAGTTGGAGGCTTGTGAGAAGAGCTTCCAAGAATTGAAGACTCAACTCACCTCATCACCAGTGTTAACCCTACCTGAGGGTACCAATAGGTTTTTGGTATATTGCGATGCTTTGAGGATCGACCTTGTTTGTGTGTTGGTGCAGCACGGTAATGTTATAGAATATGCTTCCATGCAGCTGAAGGTTCATCAAAAGAACTACTTGACTCATGACCTTGAATTGGCGGCGGTATATTTGCCTTGAAGATTTGGAGGCTCTATCTATGCGAGGTCCATATGGATGTGTTTATGGACCACAAAAGCCTACAGTACGTGTTCACCCTGAAAGATCTGAATTTGTGCCAGAGGAGGTGGTCGGAGTTATTGAAGGACTATGATATAAGTGTCCTTTATCATCTGGGGAAGGCAAATATGGTGGCAGACGCTCTTAGCAGGCTTTCCATGGAGAGTGTATCTCATGTAGATGAGGAGAGGAAAGAGTTAGTAAAGATTGTGCACCAACTTGTACGACTAGGAGTTCGTCTGGTTGATTCGACGGATGGTGGTGTCATTATTCATAATGGATCATAATCATCTTTGGTGACCGATGTTAAGGCTAGACAAGGTGAGGATCCTATTTTGGTGAAGTTGAAGGAAGTGGTTCAGAATCAGAAGGTCGAGGTATTCTCCCAAGGGGGAGATGGTGTGCTTCGATATCAGGGTCGTTTGTGTGGATCAAATGCTGTTGACTAAAGGGAGAGAATGTTGAATGAAGCTCATGTCTCCAGATACTCTATACATCCTGGTGCAACCAAGATGTACAGTGACCTATGGGAAGTCTATTGGTGGAATGGCATGAAGAAGAACATAGATGAGTTTGTGGCTAAGTGTTCGAATTGCAAACAGGTGAGGGTTGAGCACCAAAGACCAGGAGGTGCACTTCAAGTCATGAGTATCCCTACATGGAAGTGGGAGGAGATCAATATGGACTTCATCACAGGGTTGTCTCGTACTCTTCGACAATATGACTCTATTTGAGTGGTTGTGGATAGGTTGACTAAGGCTTCTCATTTCTTACCTGTCAAAACTATTGATTCAGCGGAGAATTATGCTAAGTTGTACATTCGGGAGTTAGTTCAGTTGCATGGAGTGCCATTGTCCATCATATCAGATAGAGGTACTCAATTTTCCTCCCAATTTTGGAGATTGTTTAAAAAGGGACTTTGTACCCAAGTTAAGCTTAGCACAACATTTCACCCGCAAACAGATGGTCAGGCGGAGCAGACTATTCAGACGCTCGAGGATATGTTGAGAGTTTGTGCATTTGATTTCAAGGGTAGTTGATCATTTTCCTCTTATTGAGTTTGCATACAACAACAACTACCATTCTAGCATTCACATGGCTCTGTTTGAGTCTTTTTATAGGCGGAGGTGGAATCACCTATTGGTTGGTTCGAAGTCAGTGAAGCTGCGATGATAGGACCAGCTATAGTCCATGAGTCTATGCATAGAGTTCAGCTTATAAGGGACAGGCTTAAACAGCTCAGAGTCGCTGAAAGTCCTATATAGATCTGAGGAGGAGGGATCTTGAGTTTAAAGTTGATGATTTGGTGTTTCTGAAGGTATCCCCCATGAAAGGAGTGATGAGATTCCAAAAGAAAGGAAAACTCAGTCCCCATTTTGTTGGTGCGTATCGGATTATGAAACTGGTTGTCAAGGTAGCATATGAGTTGGAGCTGCCCTTAGAATTAGCTTCAGTTCATCTAGTTTTCCATGTATCGCTCTTAAAGAAGTTTTTGGGTGATCCAGCTCTGGTCATTTCGGTGGATAGTGCCAGTGTGAAAGATAGCCTCAGTTATGAGGAGGTTCCAGTAGAAATACTTGATCGTCAGGTTCGTAAGCTAAGGAACAAGGAGGTAGCCTCAGTTAAGGTTTTATGGAGGAATCAGCATATTGAGGGGGCCACATGGGAAGCTGAAGCAGATATGATGGATAAATACCCGAATCTATTCCCTTTTAGCTCAGTTACAACTTGAGGTATCAGTTTCCTCCATAGTATCCTATGATTTATAATATGAGCCATGTGCATGTTTTTGGGAGCAATGTCTAGCACTGAGTAGCCTGGCGTTCAAAAGACTATGCTGGTGTTTTAGAACAACTATTCACCGTAGGTTTATATATATCAAATCTTAATATTATTTGGTCCCCATGATATCACATAATGCATGTCTATTGCCTGGCAAGCCTAGGACGGGCCTGCCCACTTGAGCGAGATAGTTGAGGCATCATCTAAGCTCTATCATGATTAGGTTAGTTATGAAGAGTCCTCCCATTGTTCCTCATCATTTATGCATGGTTATGTCCATGTTACTTTGGCTCAAGTAATGTTTAATTAAGCTTTTTTCCTATAATTATGATTATGATAGATTTATGAATGTTTTGAAAACCTTGAGCCCTATGTTCACATTATGATATTTACTTAATGATCATGTTATCCTACTGTTATGAACTCTTATGTATTCTAATTGTCCATTTTTTATTTACCTTGCATACTCAGTACATTCCAAGTACGGACCGCATACTCTATGTTGTATCGTTTAATAATACAGGTCCGAGGGATCAATCTCAGCCACATCATTAACTCCTGCTTCCCTCTCTGACCTGTCCAGCCAGTGTTGGTGAGTCCTCATCCTTGGAGCACGTTCAGTCATTTATAGTTTGTCATGTTCCTTTCGGTTTCAGACTTTGTCGAGCTAGTTGGGGGTGTTGTCCCATCAGCTCATCTGTTATGTTAGAGGCTTTCAGATAATATGTAGAAATCAGCTTTATGTTGATGATTCTGTTCTAGCTTGATATAAATATATGTATGCAGAGTTCCCCTATTATGTATGTTAAACTTTTGTTGTATGATGTTGAGTTTACATGTTATGTTCATTCCATGGGTCGACTTGGATCCTCTCGGGGTTTGTTGTCCTGTGTCTCGATTTGGGTCTACGTTTGGGTCGTGACATCAGCATCCGGGTAACTTGTGTGGCACCTGTGTTTTGTAAGTGACCATCTACGGCTGACAGGTGCTTAGTAGGTTGAGATAGTGTTAGTTGGAGGCCATCTGTGTTTCGTAGGTTCAATTTAGCAAATCTCCAGTGCCATCTGCATGGCACCTGCAAATATGCGACATGCAAATACTTTTGACCTCCACCAGAGTTCTTTAAGTTCGATTCTTCCATTTTCCTTGTCTAAGTTAAATACCTACAAAAACAAAGAGAAATGACATAAAACCTTCCTAATTTTGTGCAAACAAAGCAATAGTTCATTCTTAAAAACCCAAATGAGTTGGTAATTTTCGAACTCATCACAAGGTCTTCTAAAAATTGGAAGTGAACTACATACCTTTTTCCAAGAGGATCTATACTAGCACCCCATGCAACCTGACCACCACCTTCATACATAGTTTGGCCAGCCTCTCTGCATTGTAGGTCACCTGAATAGGCAAGAGATGGGCAGACTTAGTCAGTCTATCAATAATAACTCAGATGGAGTCGAACTTCCCCAATGTCTTTGAAAGGCCAACCACGAAGTCCATAGCTATCCGCTCCCATTTCTCAGGGATACTGCCCAGGTTTCTAATGCTCATATTTCACCTTCTGGTAATTTAAGCATTAGGAAACATGCTCAATAATTTCTCTCTTCTTCTTGCTCCATCAATAGTGTCACATCAAGTAATGATATATCTTGGTGACTCTAGGATGTATAGAGCACCCTGACCTGTCATCTTCTGACAAGATAGTTTTGATAAGCTCACCAACCCAAGGAACACATACACACCCCTTTATCTTCAAGACCCCTTCGTCATCTATCATCGCCTCATACACCTCTCCTCACAAGACCTGGTCAGGAATCTTACTTAGCCTTGCATCCTCAAACTGCCTAGATTTTACATTCACTAGTAGCAACAATCTAGCCTCTACACTGGCCAATATTCCACCTGACTCCACCAATGTATGTCTCACAAAACAGTTGGTCAGTGTCTGAACTTCTCTGACCATCAGGCGATGGGCAGCTTCAGAGCTAGCCAAACTACTATACTTATTGATTTTTGGCTCAAAGCATTTGTCACCACATTAGTTTTCATGGGATGATACAAAATCGTGACATCGTAGTTCTTAAGAAGCTCCATCTATCTCCGCTGACTCAAGTTGAGATCCTTCTAAGAGAACACATACTGTAAATTGCAATGGTGTGTGAACACCTCACAATGGGCCCCATACAAGTAATGCATCCAGATTTTTAGGGTGAATACCACTATAGCTAATTCAAATTCATGCATAGGGTAGTTCTCATGCACTTTCAGTTGTATGGAAGCATACGCAATGACCTATCTTTCCTGCATTAACATAGCATCCAAGTTAGATCATGAGGCATCAAAATGAACTACAAAGTCTTTACCTTCAACTAGTAGCGCAAAAATAGGTGTCGTGGTTAACATGGTTTTAAGCTTTTGAAAGCTCTCTTCACACTCGTCTAAGCACTAGAACAACATGTCCTTCTGGGTTAGCCTTGTTAATCGAGACATAATGGTTGTGTAACCCTTCACAAACCAGCGCTAACAACTGCCTATCCCCATAAAGATACGAACCTCTGCACCATAGTGGGCCTAGCCCAATTTTGGACTGATTCCACCGTATGTGGATCTACCTTAATCCCTCTCTTGGAGACTACATTCCCAGAAAAGGACACTGATTGCAACAAAAATTCATATTTAGTGAACTTTGCATATAGTTGCCTCTCCTTTAACAGCCTTAACACAGTCCTCAAGCGATTCTCATGTTATTGCTCAGTCTTGGAATACACCAAAATATCATCAATGAAAATGATTACAAAAGATTCCAGATAAGGTTTGAAGACACCATTCACCAGGCTCATGAAAGTTGCTGGAGCATTACTGAGTCCAAATGACATGACCAGGAATTGATAATGCCTATACATAGTTCAAAAAGTTGTCTTTGGAATATCTTCAGCACATATTTTCAGCTAATGATAACCTGATCTCAAATCAATCTTTGTGAATATTGCTGCATCCTGAAGTTGATCAAGTAGGTCATCTATTAGAGGAAGGGGATATCTAATCCGGATAGTTAACTTATTCAGTTGACAGTAGTTAACGCACATCCGCATGCTACCATCTTTCTTATTCAAAAACAACATGCACCCTATAGAGTGACACTCGACTGAATAAACCCATTACTAAGCATCTCCTGCTACTTCTCTTTAAGTTCTCTCAACTCAGCTGGTGCCATCCTATATGGTAGTACGAAAATTGGTCGAGTCCATGGCTTGAGATCTATATAAAAATTAATGTCACGGTTTGGCGGTATGCGAAGCAAATTCATGAAAAACACTCTAGAAACCCACAAACTACCAGAATAGACTCTATGGAGGGACCCTCTGAGTTTGTATCCTTAATGTCGGCTAGATAAGCTAAACACCCTCGCCCTATTAATTTTCGGGCGTGAATATATGAGATAAGCTCCTTAGGAGCATGGCCACTATTCCCTTTCCACTCTAACCTAGACAACCATAGTATCCCTATGGTGACTATCTTAGCATGGCAATCCACGAAGGCATGGTAAAGAGACAACCAGTTAATTCTTAGGATAACATCAAAATCTTCCATGTCTACGGTCACCAACTCTATTCACATATCATAACCCATGAAACTCACCAAACAAGCACGGTAAACTCCATCCACAATCACAAAATCCCAAACATGAGTAGAGATATGAATAGGGAACACCAAGAATATCACAAACAAGATTCAACCCCACCTCTGCTGAACTGAGTGCCATCCTTTCCTGGATGAGCACCCTCTTTACCAGGCTGAGTACCACTTCTACCTGCTAAATAACCTCCTTTTCCAAGCTGAGGTCGGTCCCTGCTGAATGCCCTACCTCCCCTCCCTACTGCAGTTAGAGCTCAGGGAACTGGGTTGTTATACCTCGGGAATTCAAAAATTGGACCAGGAAGTGAATCAGGAGAAAAACTAGAAAAAATGTTGTAGGTTGCAGAACGGGTCACTTGACGACTCGTGAGGAGGCATAATGAGTCGTCAGATGGCTCGTGGGAAGGCCTGAGATGTTGGAGGACTCGAGGTCCTCACGGAGGATGTAACGACTCGTGGTCAGTCACCACGAGTCGTCAAGTAAGTCGTTGGTCGGTCCCAGGGAAAGTTAGCAAGGCTTATCCAATGTACTTGACGGATAGCATCCAATGACTCGTCGTCAGCCCTAACGACCCTTAGGTGGGCCGTTACCAGCCAGTGGAAATTTCTTAAAGTGAAGAGGCAGTGTACTTGATGGGCGATCCAATGGATCGTGAGCCCTGGTAACGAGTCGTCAAGTCGTCTGTTAGGACCCCCCAACAGTTAATTTTAGCGATTTCAGTAAGGGCTTTTCCATAATTTCTAAGTTCTAAGAGCCTATAGTACGTCATTTTGAGCTCGTAATAGAGGGTTTTATGCTGAGATAAACCCATCTAGGCCATTTTCTTCATGCATGCAAGGGTGAGAGCTTGACGGGGAGAAAGTGAGGAGAAATTCAAGGATTTCAAGGGAAATTTCAGCTGCATAATTAGGAAGAGATAAGATTTTTCAATCCCGGGTATGTAAGGCTATGAATGGGTGCTTTCTTCCACACCCATTCCCATTCCCTATCAAATTGTGATTTATTTGTGATGATCAAGTATGGGTTTTCCTTAAATTGCATGAATCTTACATTTCTACTCATGGGTATTATTAATTGAGTTGATAGTGATGATTTATTGAGCTTGGGCAAATTCTAACTTAATTTCTTTTACAAAATTATTTTCTAAAGAATTGAATCTAAAACGCCCATGTGTGGGAAGTTCCTAATAGAATGTGATGGTGATGGAATAGATGATGAAAACCAGGTTTTCACTCTTACCCATGATATTGATGATGTTTTCAAAGAAGGTTAAATTGACCCATGTATGATGAAGCTTTGGGTAGTGCCCAATGTTGAGTATAAATGATTATTTTCCTGAATTGACTCTATTTCTTGTTTCGGAGTGAAATCTCCCAATTATTATAATGTTTTCAAATAAATTGTATGAATCCAAGTATGATAAGATTTTGGGTAAGGCCCTTATGTTGATGATGGTGATGATGAAATGATATTTATAAACTAGTCTTACCATATGATTTTGGAGTAAAGCCTCCTGCTATTCTTGAGCTTGTGGTATGTGTCATAATTAAGCTTCTCATATGCATGAATTCATAATTGAGATGTATGTTGTCATTAGGCTTCGTTTCACATGATGTTGAGCCCTAGTAAGATTCTATTCTAAGCTTTGTCGAGATGACATTGTTGAGCTTCATATTTATATGATGTCTAATGCATGCATGAGTTCATAGTGAGCTTTGTCAATGGACAATGTTGAGCTTCGTTTCATGCGATGTCGAATTTATGCATCATTTCATGTTGAGCTTTGTCAGTAGACGATGTCAAGCTTCATATTTATACGATGTAGAGCATTGCATATTTTTGGAGAAGAGTCTAGCACCGAGCGGGCTAAGGGTTGACTACCCTATGCCCCAGAACTACGTGCCAACATAAGATTGATTCTATTGTGTTATTGGGACCTCCCTTGTAAGCTATCCCCAGCCCGATTGGCCCTTTGAGCTTGATATCGATATCATGGTATTGTCCATCGCCCTGGCAAGGTTATGGATGGCTCTACCCATTTGAGTGTGATAGTTGGGACCACATAAGATCTATCGTGGTATGTCGGTTAAGTGACGAGTCTCCCATAGTCTGTATCATTTGAATTTGCATGTCCATTAGTCACGATGATTATCTTATGCATGCATATTGGGAAAGAAAGGTTTGACTCATTATTCAGCTTTTGATATAAGTGTTATGATTTATCTTGAGTCACTCGAGTCATTCACGATGTTCTAAAGCCATGCATGAGCATGTTATGATAAAGTTCGATTTCAGAATTTATGCACGTGTTCTTTTACTTACTCTTAAAGTTCATCATATATACGTACAACTGGGTTTAGCTGATTTTACTATTAAAGCGGTTTTACTTACCTTGCATACTCGGTATATTTCACGTACTGATCGCATACCTTTTATACTGAACCATTTCATGATGCAAGATCGGGTTCTCAGGTTCAACCCTGTTCGTAGCTGCCTAACAGAGTTAGCATTCACCTGCTTGGTGAGTCCTCATCCTCCGAGGACTAGACTTTCAGTTATTTTGAGAATACTTTCAGTTTCAGTATTTCTGAGCGAGTTGGGGGTGTTGTCCCATCAGCTCATCCAGATTAGAGGCCATTAAGACTTATACATGTATTCAGCTCAGATGTTTATTCTGTTGTTATGCTAAGTTAGACTTCCGCTGAGTTATATTTATGTTTCCTTTATGTTTATTGAATGAGTTAGTTGTATGCCTACGCCATGGGTTGGCTTGGGTTCCTCTAGGGGTCCCTTGTCCCGTGTCTATGATCCGGGTGTACTCTCAGGTCGTGACATGGGTGCAGAACAATTTACCCCTGACTAATACCTACATAGCCAACTGAATAGGGCACCCCAAGTGCCTCTAAGGAATCAGAGCCCTAGAAAGAAACACTGAAGTTACCCACCTTTCGAGCTTTCTTCTCGACATTCCTTGGATAACCATCTTGCTTAACCACTTTCGTATTCTTCAGAAACTCCACCACTTCTTGGAATGTATTACTTGCTAAGACCATCTGCAGAGCTGACAACTAGGGTCCCATATTCAGACCCTTCATAAATTACCTGATGCTCTCCTCCTCTGTGGGTAGTAATGGAAGGGCATACCTAGAAAATGAGTGAATTCAAGCCTTATAGGTTGCAATTGAGGAGGTTCCCTACTCAATGATGGTAAACTCATCTCGCCTCCAGTGTCGCAGGGTACAGGGCATATACTTTCAAAAAAGTGAAGTAGAACTTTGTCCATGTCAGTGGAGATGATCCCGATGGTCTACACTCCACAAAGGCTCTCCACCAAATCTTGGCACCTCCCATCAGTTGAAAGGTGATAAACTCCACTCTATACTTCTCCACCGCCCCTATCTTATGGAGCCTCTCATGGAAGTCATTGATGAACTCATAGGTGTCCTCCACCTTAGTTCCATAGCATGTGGGAGGGCTCATCTTTGTGAACCTCCAAAATAGATCATGCTCATCCCCCGTCATCACAGGTGGCCTCAAAAATATCATCCATTAGGGAAGCCACAATAGTTGCATGTTGTACCCCCAAGTGTTGTCCTGTTGTAGTTGCTGGTGCTGCTCTGTTACCTGCAATGTTTCTTAGAAGATTTAGCACCTGAGCCAGGACCTCGGAGGAAGTCGAAGAAATTTTAGCCTCTCTCTGCGTTGGTACCACTTCATCCAATGCAATTCAATACTAAATTGTTGGAGGTACTGGGGATTTTGACCTCTCTCATGTAGGATCAGGAGCACGAGCCCTACCTCTGGCAGTAGTAGTCCTTCATTCGCGACGTTAACCTTGTCCCCTATCACGTGCTACGGTTGCTACCACTGGTTGTAGTTCCTCGTTCCTAAATCCTCGTAGATGTGTCCTCAGTATTTGTGAGAGAAAGAAACAAGTTACTAGATACCAATTTAGATTATCAGATACCAATTGGAATCAAGTAATAGCATGAAAGAGAGAGAAGGAAGGGAGTTTTATGAAAGTCCAGTAACCTTCCGAAGATATGTAGTAAATGTCTCTACACCGATCCGTGAGACTCTACTAGACTCATCCTCATACAATGAGATCAAAAAACCTAGGAATCTGATACTATCTTTCACGATATAAGTGGACATGATCGGCACCAATGCTAATCTCCGCTGGTGGGTGAACCGAAATGTCACAACTAGTTCATTGATTTCTCGACATTTATACTACAAAATAAGAATCCTTAAAAATGAAAGTTGAAGTCTTGTAACAATAAAAGGCAATACTTGCATCGTCTATCTATTACATCCCAGAAAATGAAAGTCATTGTTTATTAAGGACATCTATCTAACATAGTCTACGAGAAATAAAACAAGTCAATGAAATAAGCCCATGCCTGAACAAAAGACATCTTCTTCAGGCGGAATTATAGTAGCATGATAAAATCAGCTCACCTAAATTATCACACAGCTACTTATAAATGAGGTCGTGAAGAGCTTCTTGGATCACAGTTTACACTTATAAAAGAAGTGCAGAAGTAGCAACAATAAAACATAATGTACTGGTAGGCATCATTGGCCGACCTTAAATAATAACATATATACGAGTGAAATAAACAACATACATTTAGTAAAACAGTTAGTCATCACATAACATGAATTCTAGAACTAGAAATAGTAAAGGTGTTAAGCTGACCTGCTCATTGGATTGGACTCGCTGCAGTAGTGGTGTGACCACGACAGCGATCTCGCCACGGCGGTAAGGGTATCACTGCAGCAGTATTGCATCGGCAATAACTCAATTCAGCTGACCACCTTCCATTCCCCTTTAGCAATTCTCAACATGCAATTCATCAATTTCATATAAGTTATACATAGCCATAATTTCAATAGTTAATATACTGTTGATCATATGGAATATACAATGGAATCCTTACAAACAATCCATCAACTCAATATGAACTCATACGTGACTTTAGAAGTAATAACAAGTCACAATAATCACATCAACACTATTATCACACACAAGCTACACAAGCAAGGATTTTGGTTTCACTAGGTTCTCATACTTTCAAATTGATCTTTACTCTTTGAGTTCTATCTTGGAGTCACATCGTCTGTGATGTGTTGGGCACATGCCTCCATCACAGCACCATAATCACTCAATATTTGACATCACTGTATACACATGCCAGAGGGTCTTACTTCTTTCCTTCCATTCATGACCTACAGGGGAATCTAGAAATCCATGTATTATATTTATCACCCCTAAATTATAGCTCGCAATTGAAGTGTACAGTGGTTGCTATCAAAATATAGTAACTCAACAAAGGTTGGGGACGATTCCATAGGGAATAGGCAGAAACAATATGTTAATGATCAAAATAAGATAACTTGTAATCAATATTTTGGAATGGGGATTTGCAAATAAAAGAAAATAATTCTAAGAAAAATTGAGTTTGTATCAAATTGATGATGCTAAGGTAGGACTATGTTCCCCATGATTTCATTACTTAGTAGTCTTTTACTAGTGATCTATCCCGGTGAAGTTTTTGTAAGACTTACATTTTGTACATCTAATGTTTCTAGAATTAATAATTACACTTATCTCCTCTCGGTCTCAAAGTGTATGCATTATGTGCACCAATAGGTAATAGATGTTTTCCACCCATCTTCTCTCAGACTCAAAAGTGTGTATATTTTAGCTTCGCTGTAAGTTTGACTTTAACTATCCTCGATTACAAATCAAGTTAATTAGTTGAGAGTTATTAACCTCAAATTGTCATTGTTATTTTCTTTTCCTAACTTCAACCTCCTTAGTCGGGCAAGTTGAATATAAAGGAACGTTTCAACATTTGCAACCGCTAAAACCTAAATAAAAATGAAGAGAATGACAATCCACTCAACTCACCATTCAAGAATCATTATTAGATTATGCCTACATTCATTAATCTATCATAGTTCCTAATACCCTAGCCTAAGAGATTTAGACGTTCATATTCATGAGAAAATAAATAGAAGATGTAAAAGAAATCATAATGAAATACTTACGATAATATAAACTTGTTTAACAAAATCTACAAAGCTATATTGAGTCTCAAGAACATGATGAATTACCAACAAATACTTAACTAAACTGTTACACAAATTCGTAAAGTATGCATTGTACAACAACACTCGAATCTAATCTCCCTATGTGCTAGACTAAAGATTGAACATTTAAAACATGTTATGAAAGGGTATTTATAATAGTAGATTCATCCTTCTTTGTTCCTTCTTGGATTTTAATTGGCTTTGAAGCTTCAGTTCCTAGTAGAATTGGCATTTGACTTTCTAGCCTTGTGGAACACTACTGTGCACCACACTAGTCATAGCGCTAGAACCCTGGTGTGCACCATCCTTGTCTGTGCATCGTGCAATCTATAGAACATGCATGCCAGTGTGAGCCCAAGCTCTATATACTCGTTCCTTCAATCCCATTTTGCCATTTTTGCTATTTTAAACCACATTTAAACCCAAATTATGTACTTTAAGTATGAAAGAATCTTATCAAGTGCGTTAGATCTTTTTCACAAATATATCATAAAACATTTGAAAACACACAATTTGTTCTCAAAAAATAGTGAAGTATGAGAAAAATATGGCTAAAAAATGTGTAAATTCATTGTTTATCACCTACTGGGGTAGTACTCACTCCCTCTCATCTGCTCATCTAGATGATCCCGTCAGAAATGAGCCACTCAACCATAACCACTCCCCTAGATGTTCTCCTCAGGCACGAGCCACTGATCTCAGGATAAAGCATGTTATCCACTTTCATTCTTATAATCGGGATGTTATCACTAAGTCAATTGATATGACTTTTGGGAGGCCTCATCTTGCCTCGATCAACTCGATCATACTTACCAATCATCGATAACTTTCATGGAAATACGAAAGAACATATATAACATCTCAAAACACCAAATTTTGCACAATATAAGTAACAACATGGTATCAAGTTTACTTCACCAACCGAATTTAACAGGTATTATTAACAACAATTAGTTTTCGAGCACCATCAAAGCACGTTATCATTCCACCCACATACACATTATTATATAAACTCTAACTCCTTATAAAATCGTAACCTACCTCAACTGGAGGATTCGAATGCCAACTACTCTGCTGGAGCCTTGCCTTCCCTCAAAGCCTTGGAATGCTCAAAATCTATGAACAATAATTAGAAGAGTGCATCATTGTCTATTCTTCAAATAAGGATCTTAGGATATTCAACCCACCCAATTCTAGCTGGTATTTTATGGTCAAATTCCATGCTTAAGGATTGAATTATCAATACCTAGTCCTACAATGGTTATTCCATTCTAGTTCATGAAGTTTTCTACCCTTCCAAACCCCTTTAAAGTAATTTTTATGGTCAAAAGGTTCCCACTTCACTGAGTCTAGTTCTCGAAGTCTCATATACACAAATTTGTACAACCATATTAGTGTTAGTTACCATTCATTACTCATTCTTAGGTCTAGGAATCAACACCCAACCCTTCTCCTTCAACTAGCCCTATTTTTACCAACTTAGGGTTCTTTGCTTTAAAAATTCCACCATCAGAGCCCCCCCCCCCTCCTTGATTGAAAAGTGTTAGGAAATTAAAAGTAGAAGGAATAAGCCATAAACCTTACCATGAGTAGAAGAATTTCTCCGCCCTTGGGAAAATCACCCTTAGCTTCTAAAAGTGTGAGCCTTAGAGTAATGAGTTGAGAACCCCCAAAAATTTCCCACTTAAAATGTCTTCCTACCTCCCATCATCCATCACAGTGATCATATTTCTGTTGCAGCAGACCATCTATGGTGTCTAGCACCCCGCCACAGTGGATCTAACGACTAGTTATCCCCGCTGCAGCAGTGCCCATTAACTAGTAGCTCAAAATTTATTGCACCTTTTCCCATTCCTCAAATCCAAGTCTTATTACCACTCACCCAACACTTTCACCATGCACCTAGGTGAAAATAGGATTTTTGGACTTACTTCCCCATAATGATAGACTGGTTGTTATACTATCACTTGGTATAAATGTCTCAACTCCTTTTTATTTGACAATAATTTTTAGAGAGGAAAATTGATATCTGAACCAAGCTAGATAGTCTCCTATCACTAGGCTCACAAACCAACCTGGACTTACTACATTGTTCATAATTCCGAAATCATCTTTCTGTATTTTGATTATGCAAATCTATGTTGATGATATCATCTTCAGAAGTTGTATTTGTATGTATTTTGCTGGTCTCTTAAAAGAAGAATTTGAAATGACAATGATGACAAAACTAATATTTTTAAGGTTTTAGTCAAACCACTACCGAAAATTGGGTCTATAGCGATACTTTTCTGGCAAAGGTTTGAAGACCGTTGCTATAGAATGTATATTGCAATGGTTAGAACCGTTGCATAAGGTTGATGATGACATTAATATACCTTGTTAATAAAACCGTTGCTATTATAAGTAAATCGTTCCCATAGTGTATTTTTGCACAATGGTGATATGCAACTGTTTCCATATATTATTTGTGGCAACGGGTTTTTGCAATTGGCACTGTTAATTCTTTTTCCTCTTTATTTTTCCCTTATTGTCTCTAAACCCGCTAAAAGTTATATACACTACAATACGATATACTAGTAATATTATTTTTATTTTGTGAATATCACAAAACATAAAAAGTGAATTTGAAGTTCATATCCCTAATATAATATCGTTAAATATAGAGCCCCAAAGTCGCTGAATCGCTGGTGTTGTAACTACCCGTCCGATCATTATAGAGCCTCAATGATATTGAAGTAAGTATTCAAAATTTTGTTGGTCTAGCTTAATTTTTTTTCGAATAAGAGATTGTTTTATCAATTGACTTGATATGCAGAATTTTAAAAAATAAATTGTTGGGCCCAAGTGGAAGGATTGCCAGGTCAGATGACTTTTCGCTATAGCGGGAACGTTGTAGTGAAAATGTACCGCTGTAGTGGATGATGCAAGGTAAAAAGTCATTTTAAGTTAGAATTTTAGGGTTTTCATCATATTATTCTAGGGAACAAAGAACTAAAGAGTTAGGGCGATTCTCCAAGGCAGAAAGGGCTCTCCTTCTCAAGGTAAGAATTCTAGCTTGTTGTTTCCCTATTACAATTCCCTAGCACCCTAGAGGTAATAGGTGAACATTGATGGTGACTTTTTAGTTAAAAACCCTAAATTATGAAATTAAGGAATATTCAAATGAGATTGAGTGGGTGTTGATTCCTCGGCCTAAAAGTGGAAAATACCACTTTCTACGGTGAACGTGATTGTAGAGCATTGTTTTTGTGATAGTTTGAGACCTAGAATCGGTGAATTTTGAACCCTTTACCCTAAAAACTATATTAAGAGGGTTAGAGGAGTAAAAACTCCAAGAACTAGGATGGAATGATAAATTTTGATTGGGCTATGATAATTTAGCATGTGATTATCAAATTAGACCGTAAATTAACGAGTAGAATGTAGTGGGTTATGTTTTCAAACAATTGAATGTCAAGACTCGAACATAGGCCCGGATCTGGACACACAACTTTGAACCACAAATAATTCCAAGTAGACCCATGGCATGAAATTATAACTAAAGCTCAACATAATAAATGCAGAAATCTAACATTTGAAATATCGAAAGTCTAAATAACTATAATGTCTAAACAATGAAATACATAACACTGATTCGAAGCTGAATACGTACTATGTCTGATAAGCCTCTACAATCTGACGAGTTGATGGGACAAGACCCCAACTACCTCCTTAATAAATTGAAACTCAAAATAAACTGGTAAGAAGGTCCTCAAAGGATAAGGACTCACAAACAAGCTGAGAAAGTGCTAACTGTGAGGATCTGGCTAGCAGCGGGACCGAACCTGAATGTCCGAGCCTATATCATGAAATGATAAAGCATAGATTATGTAGTCAGTATATGGAATCTACCGAGTATGCAAGGTAAGTAAGTAAAACAAAAGTCATGCATATCATAAAACATTTCATCATAAGATTCTGAGAGTAAGGCTTGCATGCTATTATATGAAAACATGATTTAAATATGATTGAATATCATAACTGATTCGAATGACCCAAAGATGAAACTAATAATCATAAGTAAAAGTGATCATTGGGTCAAACCTGCTGAAAACATTATATCATGACTAATGAACATGCATAACTAAAATCATGAGGAACAATGGAAGACTCATCATATAACTGAAATTACCACGATAGAGCATACGTGGTCCCAACTATTACATTTAAGTGGGTAGAGCCGTCCAAAGCCTTGTCAGGGCTAAGGGATATAGCATGATATCGACATCAAGATAAAGGCCCCTCGGGGGCAAGGAAAGCTCACAAGGGAGGTCCTAAAGAATCTGAACATACCTATGTTGGCACGTAGTTCTAAGTCACAAGGTTAACTGAACCCTTAGCCTACTCGGTGCTAGACACTACTCACAAAAACATGCATGTGCTCTCCATCGTTTTTAAATGAAGCTGAACCATTATCTTTTGATGAAGCTGAATCATAATAGTACATGCATAATATGAAAATATAACATGAGGAGCCATGGCTAAACCATACCATAAGCTAAAAAGTGGGAGTTTAGACTCAAAACCATGTGGTAAGCTAATAACATGAAATTGAAGTAAATCATGAAACATACTTGATCATACGGGCTTTCCCAAACTTATACATGCTTTGAAATAGACTTGATAGGCAAAATCATGGATATAAACATGGGTAATTCGAAATCATACTTTCATTATAGACATTTCATCATACATGAAAACATAGATCATAATCTCAATTATTCATGAACTTTCATAATGGGGCATCATAATTGTAAAACTTTGAAATCATAATTTGTAACTAAAACTATCACAAAACATGCCCATGAATTGTAAAACAACATTAGAAACATAAATAGAATTTACCCATGATAGATACTTAGAGAATTTCACAAATTGGATTAAAACCCCATAGATTCATCAACCTTGAATTTCATGAAATTAGAAGAGGATTTGGGCATGGCAGTGAAGGAATGCTCCCATTCATAACCCTACATACCTGGGTAATCTTGTCTTACACTCTTCCATGAAAGCCCAAAGGAATTGGAGAAGAAATTGAAGAGTTCAAAGCTTGCTCTTCCTTAGGAATCCTCTAGTTTTGCATGCATTGGGAGGGAATATGTTAGGATAGATTAAACCCCTTTAAAACACTACTAACTAAGATAAAAACGATGTAGTATATGGCTTAAGAGCTTAGAAAAATACGAATTTACCCTTACTAACTTCGCAGGAAAATACATACTGCCCGGAGTAATGACTCATCCAACGGGTCATCCTTAGCTCCAATGGGTCATTACTTCACTCGTTGCTTCACTCAATTTTCCCAAACTCAAGTTTGCAACTACGACTGGACAGGATGAGTCATTAATTTCCCCAACGACTTGTCACTTTCGCCTGTTGCTGCCACCGGACGCAACTACTTACCTTCTGGAAGCCTTCACTATGGAATCATACCATGACTCGTTATTCCCTTAAACGAGTTGTACCACTACTTGTGTCAGTCACCTGGACAAAGGCAGCTCCAACAACAACAACTACTTTCCATGACCCATTACACTGATCGTTTCATGGCTCATTGGTCATGGATCTGTTGACCAACATCCTTACCATGACAGGAACCTACAGTCCGTGGGAGCTTCCCACGACTCATAAAATGGGTCGTCCTGAGATAATTTTCCCAGCTTTTCTTCTGCACATCCTTTCAACTCCCAAGTATAGTCTTAGGCACATCCGAGTTATAAAAATATCTCCCCTTTGGGAACATTTGTCCTACAATGTAGGGTAAACATACTGAATAACTGGGGAAAAACCTGTCATCCCAAATACTAAACATCTAAAGTTGAAAAGTAATGGAGTGACTGGCTCCGTACTGAAATACATGACTGAATTGAATTCATGAATCACACATACATGTACTGAAATGAAAGAAATTGGGACACATGAACTGAACATGACACTTAATAGAGTACTAAGGAGGAAATTGATACCTCAAGCTAGAATTGGGCTGAAAGGGAAAAGGTACGGGTACTTGGCCATTATATCTACTTCAGCTTCGCTCGTATCTTCCTCAATATGCTTCTTTCTCCACAAAACCTTTATTGAAGCTACTTCCTTTTTCCTTAGATTACGAACCTAACAATCAAGTATCTCAATCGGAACCTCTTCATAGCTAAGGCTATCCTTCACACCTACACTTTCCACCGGAACAACCAAGGCCAGGTCAACCATGCACTTCTTTAATAGCGATACATAGAAAACTGGATGTACTGATGCCAATTCTGAGGGCATCTCCAACTCATAAGCCACCTGGTCAACACGTCTCACAATCCTGTATGGGCCAACATAGCGGGGACTAAGTTTCCTCATCTTTCTGAATCTCATCACCCCTACATGGGAGAGATACCTTTAGGAACACCCAATCATCAACTTCTAAATCAAGTTATCTCCTCCTCACATTAGCATAGGACTTTTGTCGACATTGAGCTATTTTTAACCTTTCCCTTATAAGCTGGACTTTTTCAACCTTCTTAAATAATCTCCAAAACTGGGAGGTAAACTAAGTACCTCTATCTGATATGATGGAACAGGGCACTCCATGCAACCAAACTAACTCTCCAATGTACAATGATCCTGACCCATTCTGAACAATGACACCACCATTCGTCTAGTCAATAAAGACGAACTCCTAGTCATGCAAGCCGATGCACCTCCTTCACCAACTCTTTCCTCCCCTCATCTACATAAGACACACTCTCCATAGAAAGCCTGCTAAGAGAATTTTCCACCACATTACCCTTGCCTAGATGATAAAGGATACTCATATCATAATCTTTAAGAAGCTCCAACCACCTTCTTTGACGTAGATTTAGATCTTTTTGGGTAAACACGTACTATAGGCTATTGTGGTCTGTCACATCCACGTGGACCCCATAGAGATAGTGTCTCCAAATCCTCAAGATGAATACTACTGCTGCTAACTCAAAGTCGTGAGTCCGATAGTTCTTTTCATCGACCTTAAGCTGCCTGGAAGCATACACTACAACTTTATCGTACTGCATTAATAAACAAACAAGGTTGATCCTCGAGACTTCAAAATATACCACAAACCAATCGGTACCCTCAGGTAGAGTCAACATTGGTGCTGAGGTGAGTCGAGTCTTCAACTCTTGGATGCTCTTCTTTCGGGCCTCCTAACATTGAAACTTCACTTTCTTCTAGGTCAACTTAGCCAATAGTGCTTCAATGGATGAAAACCCTTCAATAAACCTCCTGTAGAACCAGCTAAACCCATGAAACTCCTAATATTAGAGGGACTAACGGGTCAGGGCCAATTCTTCACAGCTTCTATTTTTTGAGAGTTCACCTGTACACCCTTCCTTGACACCACATGACCCAAAAATGCTACTGAGTTTAACCAAAACTCACTCTTGTTGAATTTAGCATATAATTGGAGATCCTTGAGAGTCTGTAGCACCACCCTCAAAAGAGTGGCATGCTCGTCCTCACTTTGAGAGTATATGAGAATTTCATCCTTGAACGCAATGGCGAACAAGTCTAAATATGTCTTGAACACCCTATTCATCCAATCCAAAAAAGATAAAAAAGCATTCATTAGTCCAAAAGACATAAATACAAACTTATAATGACCATACCGAGTCCTAAAGTCTATATTATGGATGTTATTCTCTCTAACCCTAAGCTGATGATATCCGAATCTGAGCTCTATCTTTGAAAAATACTTGGTACTCTGAAGCTGGTCAAACAAGTCATTAATTCTGGGGAGGGGATACCTGTTCTTGATTGTGACTTTATTCAACTGCCGATAATCAATGCACATCCAATGGAAACCATTCTTCTTCTGGACATAGAGAACTGGTGCACCCCATGGAGACTTTCTAGGTCTAATGAAACCCTTGTCTAAGAGATCCTTCAACTCCTTTAGCTGAGCTACAGCCATTCTATAAGGAGGAATGGATATAAGCTGCATATCCATAAAAAGATCAATACCAAAGTCGATCTCCTGCTAGGGAGGAATCCCCAGTAGATCATTTGGAAACACCTTTGGAAACTCACACACTATAAGGACTAACTGGATAGTCGAGGTCTCGGTTGTAGCATCCTTAACCTAAACTAGATGGTACACGCAACCTTAGAGATCAACTTTCTGGACTTAAGGTAGGAAATGAAGCGACCTACAAGTACAGTTGAACTATCCTTCAAATCTAGGACTAGCTCACCCAAAAACTAAAACTCTACCGCACAAGTTCTACAATTTATTGAGGAATAATATGCACGTAGCCAATCCATGCCAAAGATAACATCAAAATCTATCATGGCTAGCTCTACTAAATCTACTGATGTGATTTTCTGAAGGACTGTGATAACGCAATTTCTGTATACCCGTCGAGCTATAATTGAATCACTGATATGAGTAGAGATTGAGAAGGGATCATATATGATTTCAATATTGAATCTGATACTACTAGCAACATAGGGCATCACAAAATATAAAGTCACCCCAGGATCTAACAATGCATATACATCAAGTTGGAATAATCATAACATACCAGTGATTACATCAGGAGAGACCGCCTGCTCCTGATGAGATGTGAGGTCATATAATCTGTTCTGACGCAGACCTCCACCTGCACTAGTGGAGGAACCCTACTGAGCTGAGCATTTTGGTGGGGTGGCTGAACTACTGGCTAGGTCTTAGCCTCCACCATGGCACAATCTAGCTGTTGGACAATCTCTGAGTATATGTTCAGGCTTCCCTCACTCGAAATAAGCACCTGCACCTGCTAAGCACTGACTAGTGTGCCTCCTACCACACTTGTCACATTTGGAAATGTTGCGCTCTATGGGTCTGCTCCCCTAACCTCGAGAGCCTGACGCTCGTCCCCTCTAGTCGCACCTAAATCTAGATGGCACACTTATTGGTGACAGCGTCAGGGCTGATGATCTCTGGTAGGACTACTGTACTCGGGAAGTTTAAATGAAAACATAAGAAAAGTCTAATATTTCTCTCAAAAATCACTCGTGGTATGGGTTGTTGGTGGGTCTAATGACCCGTTGGAGGCACTCGTGGTGGGAGTCTACAAAAGTAAACCTAGGAGTAACTGGTATAAGGACAATTTGTTGGTTGTTACAACGATCATGGTAAGGGGGTCATTGTGAGGGTGGTTCTTATCAAGGTGGCGGGCACGAGTCATAGCACGACCCGTCGTATGAGACAATGAGTTGTGGTATATTTCCGTTGGAAGGATATCCAGGAAGTGAGCAAGGGTGGCAACGAATGGAAACGATGAGTCATTGGCATAGTAACGAATCGTCCTATATAGTCGTGGTGGCTAACCTGATTCTGGAAAATTGAGTGAAACCACGAGTAAGGCAACAACCCATTGGAGCAAAGGATGAATCGTTGTAGGCCTCATGGTCACTAGTAGTGCAGAAATTCCAGGCTTTTCATTAAGGGTATTTTCATAATTCCTAAGCCTTAAGGTCCTAAACTACATCATTTTAAGCTCAGTTACCAAGGCTTTAAGGTTGTTGAACCTATTCTAAGCATTCCTACTCCATGCATGCAACTTAGAGCCTTTACTTGGAGATCAAGCTTGATGAATTTTCCTAATTTCTCTTCAATTTGCTTTGGGCTTTCAAGAGGAAGTGTAAATCAGATTTACCCAGGTATGTAGGATTATGAATGGGTGTATGCATCCACTCCCATGCCCAATTCCTTCTCAAATTCATTGAAATTATAGTTGATGAATATATGGGGTTTTAACCCAACTTGTAAATATTCTAAGTATATATCGTGGGTATAATCCATTCATTTTTCTGATGTTGAATAATGATTCATGGGTATGTTTATAATGTTTTAATTACAAATTCGTGTTTTCAAAGCCTTACCATTATGATGCCAAATTATGAAAGTTCATGAAAGGTTGAGATTATGATATATGTTTTCAAGCATGATATGATGTGTATGATGAAAGTATGATGTTGAATTACCCATGTCTATATTCATTATTTTGAATATCAAAGTCTATTTCACGTATGTTTAAGTTTGGGAAAGCCCATATAATCAAGTATGTTTCATATTATTGATCTTGGGCAAATTTATATGCCCAAGTAATACTCAAAAGTACCATTTTAGCCTTGTTTATCTACCAATGTGTATACATTCTCATGTAATTGGTAATAAAATGTAAATTTATACTAACCAACATGATTAGCATTATTTTGCAGGTAAAATGTAATTTCGGGAAGCTAAAATGCATGTTGGATGATATTGGGGTTGGACTTGGATGCGAGCAAGGGATAAAGCATTGGACAGCATGAATTAAAGGGGCTCCGCGATGGAGCCGTGACACGTTGCCATCGCAGAGGCCTTCTACCTGGATAGGGAAATTTCGCCCAAATTCCAGTGGAGGTCCGCGTTTGGTCCGTGGCACGGTGGCTTGGCTCCGCGTTGCACGTCGTGCCACGCTGAGCCTTAATTCCTGGACCCCCAATTCCAGTGAGGGTCCGCGTCCGTAGCGTGTCACGGAGGCAGTGCTCTGCGATGCACTCCGTGACACGTTGCTCGTTATTCTGGGAAAAATTTCCAGCAGTATAAATAGAACACTTAGGTTCATTTTTCAATATTCTGACTTGGTGGAGCAAGGACGTGGGTTACAGGCAGTTGAGGGACGAAAATATCAGGGTTTTTTCTCTCTTTCTTTCTTCTTTAATTCAATTGGTTGTATGATTAACACTCATTTTAAGATGTTTAATCCACAAATGAGTTGCTAATTCCTCTTCTTGCTGAGGTTATGAACAATTGTGATGAAATTTGATAATTGATTCTTTGGTTTTTCATCTTTTCTTCCATGTTGTTCTATTAATCCTTGTTCTTACTGCATTAATGTGTGGCCTACGTTAATGTACATCTAAAAAGTACGGTTTCACTCGAGAGAGAAAGAAATTGAAAAGTTGTCAATTAATAGGATATGTTCTTTACTTGGTTTGGGAAAATTGAGTCTTGATTTGCTTTCAGGATAGAAATATACCTAAAAGTTGTATTAGTCAATTTAGGAACCGGAATTGTATGGCTACAACATGAATTGCATTTAATCACAGAAATGTAGGTGGATGGTTCATGATTCTTAAGTGAGGTTAAATACGAGAGTTTTAATCTCTTGGCAATAGTTCTTGGCTAGCAACTGGAGGAAAAGATCAACCAACTTATGATGATAATTAATTTCATTACGTGTTCATTTAACCTCAGCATACTCTCATTCATAGTTCAGATTCAAAGTAGATAATTGTTTTTAGCTTTAGTATAAAAATTATAAAACAAACTATCAAACTTTTGGTTACACTGTTGTCTGCATTTTTAGAAGTAAAATATAGTACACTTGAGCAAATTGCACTTCATCCAAGTCTCTGTGGGATCGATACTTGGCTTACTAAAGCCACTTACTACTTGTTCGACCACGTGCACTTGCGTGTCGTTTTATATACCCACAAAACAAACCGAACAAGTTTTTGGCGCCGTTGCCGGGGACTTGGCAATTGGTGAATTTGTTTTAAGTGTTAATATACTGTATTTTTATTTTCTTAGTGTTGAAAACTTGGTCTTAGCCTGTATTTTGCAGACTTAATTGTTGTTGAACACTGGCAAGAGACAAGGAGCTGGTGGAATCGTATATAGCGCCAGAAAGGATATTTCACAGTAAACGAAGAGAAGCTCTACAAAAAAAGCTGCAGTTGCTCAGACAGACGATCATGGAGCAACAACAAAATCCACCGGTAGTACGGGCAGTGTTAGTGCCCGAAGAAGCAGCAGCTCGGCCGGTTCGCGAGGTGGCAATCCCACATGCCAATAATGTTACATCTAGCATCCGCAAACCTGAGCCAGGAGGGAGATTTGAACTTAAACAGAATATGGTGCAGTTGCTGCACACTAGCGAGCAGTTTACCGGTCTCCCTCATGAAGATCCACAGCAACATCTCCAAAATTTTTTGGAGATAAGTGACACTTACATCCCCGCTGGAGTGTCATCAGACTATGTCCGGCTTACATTGTTCCCATTCTCATTATCGGGAGAAGCCAAGAGATGGTTGAAAGCTGAGCCACCGAATTCTATTTCTACGTGGGATGATCTTGAACGGAAGTTCTTGATATAGTTTTTTCCCTCTGGTAAAACAGCAAAACTTAGAAGTCAGATTCTAAGTTTCAAATAGAGAGAGGGAGAAAATTTATATCAGGCCTGGGAGAGATTTAAATCCATGTTGCGGGATTGTCCTCATCATCATCAGTCCAATGATGTGCTGGTGCACACATTTATAGAGGGTTTGGAACCCCACACCAAAATATTGCTAGACTCAGCAGCTGGAGGGCAAGCGTTGGAGAAAACTTATGAGGAGCTGTATACCTTGTTGAACCGTATTTCGCAGGGCAATCCAGAATAGAATGCTAATTCATCAAGAGGTGGGACAATGAAAGCAGCAGGAGTGCTAGAAGTGGATGGGTTTACAGCTATCGCTGCACAGATAGCTGCATTGCAAAGGAACCACCAACAGTATGGTAGTAGCTACAATTCCAATTGGAGGAATCATCCTAATTTCTCATGGGGTAGCAACAACCATCAGGGCCAAAGTTTGAGTCAGGGTGTGCAAAGGAACCAAGGAGGGCAGCAGAATTATCAAGCATAATTCAGAAACAACAATGCACCTCCTCCACCACCATCACCCAACATTGAGGAGATGTTCAAGACCATGATAGCTAACCAAGCTCAATTGCAGGCTGACTATGTGAAATTGGCAGCCGAATTGAAAAACGACAAGTTAGCTACCAAGGCACTTGAATATCAATTTGGGCAATTTGCTAGTGCCCAAAACACAAGGCCTAGAGGAGGACTGCCGAGTGACACGGATCCCAATCCCAAGCAGGTAAATGCAGTGACCAGAAGGAGTGGTTTGCAGCTGAAAGAGGTGGAACCAGAAAGACCACCTCAACAGTTGGGAGCAGCAGAAGTTGAGAGGGAGCAAAGTACTGAAAGGGGGAAGACTAAGGAAGCTGAATCAGAAAGACCTCCACCCCCGTTCCCTCAACGACTAAAGAAACACACGGAGGAGGCGTGTTTCAAGAAATTCATGGAGGTGCTGAAACAGGTACATATTAACTTACCTCTTGTTGATGTCTTGTAGGGAGTGCCGAAATATGCTAAGTATATAAAGGACATCGTGGCAAACAAAAGTCGGTTGACTGAGTATGCTACAGTGGCTCTAACAGAGGAGTGCACTTCCCGTATCCAAAATAGACTACCCACAAAGCTAAAAGACCCTGGGAGTTTTACTATCCAGATTACTATTGGGCAGAGCATCCGAGCTCGTGGATTGTGTGATTTGGGAGCGAGCATAAATTTGATGCCGTCTTTGGTATTCAGAAAGTTGGGTCTAGGGAGTCCTAGACCCACAATGGTAATCTTGTAGTTGGCGGATCGATCCTTAGCCAGACCTGATGGCATTGTAGAGGACGTTCTGGTGCAAGTTGGCTCCCTAATTTTCCCGGTAGATTTTGTCGTGCTGGATTTTGAACCAGACGCGGAAGTCCCATTTATTTTGGGACGTCCTTTCTTTGCAACCGGAAAAGCACTAATTGACGTAGCTGCGGGGCAGCTAACAATGCGAGCACATGACAAGGTGGAGGTGTTCGATGTGTACAAGGCACCCAAGCTCCCGATGGTGCATGAAGAACCCTCGGTGATCAATGTGATTGATCAAGGCGATGATGAGCAGAGGAAGGATTCCCGAGAGTTAAGGGGAAAACCACCGGATAGGTGTAAGCACTACTGGGGGGAGGACGGTGATCGAGAGAAATCGTCCATCACCCTAGAGGACAATTGAGCTTAACGACGTCGAGCCGCGACGGTAAACCAGGCGCTGCACGGGAGGCAACCCGTTAAAAATTTTTCTTTCTTTTTGTAAAGTGTAAATAGACTTGTCTTTTCTTTTTCTTTTTCTTGATTTACTACAAAAAATTTTCGTTTTAGTTTTTATTTTATTTGTATTTAAAGTGAAACCTATAATTCTAACCAATTTTGTATAGTGAGATGAATTTCAGGTCAAACAGAGAAATATATGCACGGAATCACGAAGGAAAAGTCGAGGTATGAAAAATTAATAAAAAGTGGCAAACAGTGAGCTGAGGCGACAGCTCCGTGTCACGGAGGTGGACCTCCGCGTTACCTCCGTGACATGTTGAGGTAGAATCCGGAAATTTTAAAAATTTCCAGAACAGTCACGCGATGGCTCCGTGTCACGGAGGCAGTGCACCCGCGATGCACTCCGTGACACGTTGCCTTGTATATCGCGACGGGTCACACCGGGTTGCCGGGTGACCCACACGATTTCTTTACTTTTTAACCCCGAAAACCCTTCCTTTTCCATGATTTTTTAATCTCTCCGCGACCAAACCCCCCAAAACCCATCCCCTATCAACGTGACACGGAGTAAGGCAAGAAATTCAATGATTTTTCTTCGATTCTTCAAAGACAAGGTATGTTTTTCGATTTCCTCTCAAATTCTTGTCGATTTTCTTCGATATTGAGCATGGGAGGTGAGCTAAATTGCCCTACGTAGTAATTAATCATGAATTCGAGTTAATTGTTGTTGATGAATGTTCGGAATGTCGTTATGATTGTTTGAACTTGTCGATTGCATAAATTAATCGAATTTGATTGATAATATCAATTCTAGGGCTTGTATGTTGAATTTGAAGTTGAAAATGTATTGAAATTGTGAATTTTATACCGGGATGTAAATGTTGAATGAGATGAGTCGATGTACAAATTGTTACGATGTTAATAGTACGACAGATTCTCGGGTTAAGGGAATGTTGAAACTTGTAAGAATTTGGTTAGTTGTATAGGTTCGTGTAGATAAATTTTGGTTGTTGTTTTTGTTTCTTTGTTTTTCTTTGATAAGTACGATGGTTAAGATGTTAGCGATGGTAGTGATTGTGATTAGCTGTACGAAGTCTGAGTAGTACGCAGAAGTTATATCGTCAAATTTTTCGAACGCACTAAGCATGACTGTATAGTTGGTTATTGTGTGTAAATAAAGATAATCTTGTCGTATTGTTGTTACTGTAGCTAAGGACTAAGTGTGGGGTAACCTAGCGTAACCCGACCTTAGCCGAAGTTAATCTCCGTGAGCTTAACATTGATCTTGTTTACTTGGGTTGACAGGTAAAATGGCAAGCCGGCAAGAGAAAGGAAAAGGCGCATCAACTTCAGGCGCCGGAAGGAAGGGAATCAGACTGGGCACAGCAGTCCCAGCTGCACCAACAGTTCCACACCGCCAATACGGAACGAGATGGGTGACTAATGAGGGGAAAAAGTGGTACGCAAAGCACAAAGAAAACAAATATTTCCCCGAGGAGCATATAGCACGGGAACCATTGGCACAGGAGTTCCCTAGGATGGTCCACCGGATCGAGGCAGCTGGGCTCAATTTCATATTAGAGGAGCCCAAGGAATGCAATTTGCACCTGGTTCGGGAGTTCTATGCCAATTGGAACCCGACGATCAGAAGTCACACCATCAAGATCAGAGGGCAAATAGTCACTTTGGAGCCCCACCACCTCAATGCCATCATAGGAGCGCGGGACACAGACGCCCACATACTCCGACAGATGAACATTATCCCACCGTATGCGGACATCAGACGCACATTGTGTGGGACCCGATCGACAGCTAGATGGAACAGACACAAAGAGAGGGGCTACCACCAGACTTTGCCATATTCACAGATGAACAGGGAAGCCCGAATCTGGCTGAAGATAGTCTGCTCATGCCTAATCCCGGGGGTACATATGACAGATGTAACCCGGGATCGTGTATGCCTGGTGTATGCCCTGATGAAAGGGCTAGAGATCAATGTGGGGGCGGTAATTATCTCCGCCATGAAGAGAGCCCTATTGCACCAGGGGCACAGGTATGGCTTTGGTGGACTAATCACCACCTTCCTCAGGGGCCTAGATGTCGAGGAGGAGGCCCTTGACTATATCCCGCAGATGGAGCGGCGGGCCTTAGATGTTACGAAAACTAAGGCTCCCGACACCACCCACGGGCCAGTGCTTACACTTGGCGAGCGACATGCTCGTGATGACCAGTATATGGCTCGGATGTATGGGATGCAAATGCTCCAGCTGAGGTTAGGCGGGAGGCCGGCGACAGAGGAGGAGCTATGGCAGCTCGAGCTAGACTACCCTTTCGGCGAAAACGCCAGGGCTCTATGCCGAGTGGGGCCAGCATTAGAGCCCACAGATGATGATGTCCCCACAAACGAGGAGACACGTCGGGAGGACTCCGATGTGGAGTCCGATGATGACGATGGAGGCGACTCGTACATGGGAGATGAAGCAACAGCACCCGACGAAGAAGTGGAATACTTTGAATGATCAGGGAGTTCCACCACCCGATTTTGTGCTATTTTAATTTTTGTGAACACTGGGGACAGTGTTCGAACTAAGTGTGGGGTGGGAGTAGTTAGGTGCTGGGCTTGGTTGTTTTGTGTGTATGCTCTATTCTATTGTCGTGTATGTGAAAATTTGTTTGCCCCTGTGAGTTGTGAATTTTTAAGTTGTTGTTCTTTTTGTAAATTTATGTGAATTGATGTGGGTTGCTGAATGTTGCTAGCTGATTCGGATTCTGTACATATTTTTGTTATCGAAATGATCGATAATTTAAAAAAAACAAAAATTTTTAAAATATTTTGTACATATTTTTTCTATCGAAATGATCGATATTTTCATTTTCTATTCTTGGGTTTCTCGGCGTTTGTTTTTGGTTCTTTTACCGAGAATAGTCCCATTGAACCGAAGTCATAGTAGTGATCGTCCCTATGATGGATAGATGACGACCGTCTTAAGGGAAATGTATTCGTTAGGAGTAGATTTTTTTCAATTATTTTTCAGTTTTTTCTTTGGTGGGTTGCATCCCAAAACCTGTAGTTACTGGATGGTTGAGAAATTCTGGTTGCGTGTTGTACATGATATTCAAAATGCAAAGGTGATTCGTATGAAAGCATGCAACTTTGTAAATATGTTGAGATACCTAGGACGTAGAGTTCGATTCAGTGTGATTGAGGCTTAATGTTTGAATTCCTGTAATTAGCTGATTGAAGAGTTTGTGAATACATCTTGAATTGAGCATGTGCAAAAAGTGTGAAGTGAGGTGTTGATATTCCATGCTATTGTGAAGTGTCTAGAACTTGCCTGGTGTGTGTACAAAATGAAATGAAGGAGGTGTATTGTAGGAAAGGATGTAGGCATTTCTTTGTTTTAACCGAGAGTTTCTATTTTTCCTTGTTGTACCCACCTTGATTGTATACCCTAGTCAGCCCGTTGAGCCTTTAGCCGATTATTTTTTCTTTTGTCATAAAGTGTAAACCGAGCTTAATTCCTTCTTTTCATTAGCCGTAAAGTCTATACAAAACTCTTAAGCGCTTAAGAAAAGAAAATCATTTTCCCGAAGTATCAAAGAGTGAGAATGGTGAAAAGAAAAAGAAAAGTAGAGTGAGAGAAGAAAAGAAAAGATTGAAGGTGCACTTGCTATAAATAAACGATAATGAAGGTGCATGAATAATCTTTGTTGTTGTGTCAAGTGTGCTTAATATGATGGGTCATACTAAAGAAAATCATCAATAATGGGATGATGAAAAAAAAGAAACAATGTCCATGAGTTGAAGGGATGTGTTGAAAAGGCGCTTAAGGATGCTAGTGGCTATTATTGGCTAATCCAATATTTACTAGTTCCGTAGCTTCCATTACAACCCATTAAAGTCCTACGTGATCTTACATCGCACTTCTTTATATTAGTGGAGTAATACACTAAGGGCAAGCTTATGGGTCATGACATGATGCATGTGAATTCTTTTGGGAGAGAGAGCGAAATTGTTTTTACATGCCCCTGCTTGAATGTTTGTGAGTCATATGAGCAAAAAGGGGAAGATTCTCTTGTGTTGTGAGGGCACATTCTTGATGAAAGATTAATTTTCGTGTCAGATATCTTGATCAGCTGATTTGCATGAGTTTGCAAATATCGAGAGTCGATTCTTAAAGTCTAGGAGGTCTTAATGTATTGAAGGTCATTGCATTGATAAGACCATGCATGTTTTCTTGATGATTTGTTGTATTGAATAATCGGTATGACCATAGCCTAAATTGTCGAACCGAAGTAGCGAGGTTGGGATGTAAATTGCATGAAGTGTAGGATTGTTGTTCAAGGACGAACAAGGATTTAAGTGTGGGGTAAGTGATCTTGGGCAAATTTATATGCCCAAGTGATACTCAAAAGTACCACTTTAGCCTTGTTTATCTACCAATGTGTATACATTCTCATGTAATTGGTAATAAAATGTGAATTTATACTAACCAATATGATTAGCATTGTTTTGCAGGTAAAATGTAATTTCGGGAAGCTAAAATGCATATTAGATGATATCGGCGTTGGACTTGGATGCGAGCAAGGGATAAAGCATTGGAAAGCATGAATTAAAGGGGCTCCGCGATGGAGCCGTGAAACACTGCCATCGCGGAGGCCTTCTGCCTGGATAGGGAAATTTCGCCCAAATTCCAGTGGAGGTCCGCGTTTGGTCCGTGGCACGGTGGCTTGGCTCCGCGTTGCACGTCGTGCCACGTTGAGCCTTAATTCCTGGACCCCCAATTCCAGTGAGGGTCCGCGTCCGTAGCGTGTCACGGAGGCAGTGCTCCGCGATGCACTCCATGACACATTGCTCGTTATTCCGGGAAAAATTTCCAACAGTATAAATAGAACACTTAGGTTCATTTTTCAATATTCTGACTTGGTGGAGCAAGGACGTGGGTTACAGGTAGTTGAGGGACGAAAATATCAGGGTTTTTTCTCTCTTTCTTTCATCTTTAATTCAATTGGTTGTATGATTAACACTCATTTTAAGATGTTTAATCCACAAATGAGTGGCTAATTCCTCTTCTTGCTGAGGTTATGAACAATTGTGATGAAATTTGATCATTGATTCTTTGGTTTTTCATCTTTTCTTCCATGTTGTTCTATTAATTCTTGTTCTTACTGCATTAATGTGTGGCCTACGTTAATGTACATCTAAAAAGTACGGTTTCACTTGAGAGAGCAAGAAATTGGAAAGTTGTGAATTAATAGGATATGTTCTTTACTTGGTTTGGGAAAATTGAGTCTTGATTTGCCTTCAGGATAGAAATATACCTGAAAGTCGTATTAGTCAATTTAGGAACCGAAATTGTATGGCTAGAACATGAATTGCATTTAATCACAGAAATGTAGGTGGATGGTTCATGATTCTTAAGTGAGGTTAAATACGAGAGTTTTAATCTCTTGGCAATAGTTCTTGGCTAGCAACTGGAGGAAAAGATCAACCAACTTATGATGATAATTAATTTCATTATATGTTCGTTTAACCTCAGCATGCTCTCATTCATAGTTCAGATTCAAAGTAGATAATTGTTTTTAGCTTTAGTATAAAAATTATAAAACAAACTATCAAACTTTTGGTTACACTGTTGTCTGCATTTTTAGAAGTAAAATATAGTACACTTGAGCAAATTGCACTTCATCCAAGTCTCTGTGGGATCGATACTTGGTTTACTAAAGCCACTTGCTACTTGTTCGACCACGTGCACTTGCGTGTCGTTTTATATACCCACAAAACAAACCGAACAATTATTAACATACCACATGGATTTTGGAGTCTAGACTCCCATCCTTTTTAGCTTGTGGTATGGTTTGAGCCAAGGGTTCTTGTGTTATGTTTTCATATTTTTTATAGCTTGTTATGATTTAGCTTTGTCACTAGATGATGATTTAGCTTTGTTGAGAAACAATGGAGAGCATATGCATGTTTTTGGGAGTAGTGTCTAGTTTCGAGTAGGCTAAGAGTTACTCAACCCTATGCCTCAGAACTACATGCCAATGTAGGTATGTTCAAATTATTTGGGACCTCCTTTGTGAGTTTCCCCTACCCCCAAGGGGCCTCCAACTTGATATCGATATCATGGTAGCATCCTTAGCCCTAGCAAGGCTTTGGATGGCTCTGCCCATTTGAGTGTAATAGTCGGGACCATGTAATCTCTATGATGGTAATGTCGCTAATATGATGAGTCTCCTATTGTTCCTCATGATTTCAATTATGCATGTTCATCAGTTATGATATTATGTTTTCAGCAGGTTTGACCTAATGTTTAGTTTTACTTATGAATAATCAGTTTCAGCTTTGGGTCATTTGATTCAATTATGAAATTAGTTCTATTTAAATCATATTTTCAGATAATAGCAAGCAAGCCCCACTCTCAGACTGTTATGACGAAATATGTTATGATATGCATGATCTCTTATTTTACTTACATAGCGGTCTTACTTACCTTGCATACTCAGTACATTCCGATTACTGCCGCATACTCTATGCTGTATCGTTTCGTGATACAAGCTCAAACATTCAGGCCCAGTCTCACTGTTAGCCAGATCCTCAACGATAGCATCTTCTAGCCAGAGTTGGTGATTCCTCAGCCTTCGAGGACCCTTCTATCAGTTTATGTTCTGTATTTTTAGTTTCAGTCTTTATTAAGTTAGATGGGGTATTGTCCCATCAACTCATCAGTGTGTAGAGGCTTATTAGACATATTGTGTATTTAGCTTTAGCACTATGTTATGTATTCAGTCTTTTGATGCTATCAGATTTTCAGATTTTCGCTATATTATATATATGTTAGACTTTTGTATTATTATGTTGAGTTTTAGATATTATGTTCATACCATGGGTTGACTAGGAGCCGATCGGGGTTCCTTGTCCCGTGTCTCGATCCAGGTCTATTTCGGGTCGTGAAAAACTTGGTAGCAGAGCATTAGGTTTTGAAGTGTCCTAGGGTGTCTGAAATCTGCATTAAGTAGAGTCTTTTTCATTGGTGTTAAGTGCACCATACTTATGACAAAGAGTCTATGAAATGTTTAGGAAATGTTCCCTTCATTCATGATCTATGTCGTGCGATGAAATGTCTCTCTTTCCTTCTAACTTGTGCGATAGGCATTTTAAGAATCAGTCCTCCTCGCCGAGTTAATGTAAGAAGGAATGGAAATGGAAATGGTCACGAGAATGTCAATGGGGATGGGCACCAGCAGGCCTCACCAGCCCCCGAGGATCATGTTCCCAAGCAGGCTGCCTATGCAAATTTTAGGGCTACCATTCAGATGTTAGCTCAGGCTTTGATTGCCCAAGTCAACCAACAGGCAGTAGCTCATGTCCCCCAGAATGGGAATGCGACAGTAGTGAGAGTTAGAGATTTTCTAAGGATGAACCCTCCGGAGTTTCTCTGGTCGAAGGTGGGCAAGGATCTGCATGAATTTATTAACGAAATTCTAAAGATCACCCAGATCATAGGGGTGACAGGGGTGGAGTGCGTAGATCTAGCCTCATATCAGTTGAAAGGGGTTGCGCATATCTGGTTCAGGCAATGGAAGGATAGTAGGACAGTTGGAGCAGGCCCCATTAGTTGGGTTGAGTTCCATACAGCATTTTTGGATCAGTTCTTTCCCCAAGAGAAGAGGGAAATCAAAGCAGCGGAATTTGTGAATTTAAGGTAGAACAACATAATCGTCTTGGAGTATTCTTTGGAGTTCACTCGCTTGTCCAAGTATGCACCTGAGATGGTGACAGACCAGAGGGCTTGAGTGAGTCGATTTGTGCATGGGATAGAAGACAATTTGGTCAAATATTATCGAACAACGATGCTCCATTAGGAAATTGACTTTCCTTGGATAGTTCTATACGCCCAGCAAATAGAGGCGGTATAGGTAAGTGAGTGGGAGAGAGAGGCCAAGAGGGCTAGGACTGATAGCTTTGGATTCTCTCAATAGAGACCTGGTGGTAGGCACCGTCAGCAATCCCACCAGAGATCATCAGCCCCAGCGCCATCAGTAGTGAGTGTTCCATCCAGATCTAGACGTGACCATAGGGGGTGGGCATCAGGCTCTCGAGGTCAGGGGAGCATATCTCGGGAGCCCAGTATTCCAGCTTGTGCAAAGTATGGCCGAAGACACATTATAGGTGCTTGTTTCGGGTGTGGGAGGCCCGGAAATATGCTCAGAGATTGCCCAACAACTAGACAAGACCATGGTAAAGGTCGAGATCCAACCACTAGTTCAGCAACTCCACCAGCACGCTCAGTTCAGCAGGGAGCCTCGACTAGTGCAGTTGGTGGTCAGCGTCAAAACAGATTTTATTCTCTCGTGTCTCGTCAGGAGCAGGAGGCCTCTCTAGATGTGGTCACTGGTATGAACGAGTATTCCACCTTGATGTATATGCATTTCTAGATCCAGGGTTTACTTTGTATTTTGTGATACCCTATGCTGCTAGTAGTTTCAGATTCAGTCCCGAAATCCTATCAGAACCCTTCTCAGAGTCTACTCCATCAGTGATTCAGTGATAGCCCGATGGGTATATAGAAATTGCCCTATCACAGTCTTTCAGAAAGTCACCTCAGCAGATTTAGTAGAACTAGCCATGACAGATTTTGATGTTATCTTTGGAATGGATTGACTACATGCATTTTATGCCTCAGTAAATTGTAGAACCCGTGCGGTAGAGTTTTGATTTTTAGGTGGTCCAGTCCTAGAGTGGAAAGGTAGTTTAGTTGTCCATGTAGGTCGCTTTATTTCCTACCTTAAGGTAAGAAAGATGATTTCTAAGGGTTTTGTGTACCATCTAGTTAGGGTTGAGGATGCTACGTCTGAAACCCCAACTATCCAGTCAGTTCCAGTAGAGTGTGATATCCTGAATTGTTTCCAGATGATTTATCGAGAATTCCTCCTGAACGGGAGATCGATTTGTGTATTGACCTTCTTCTCGATACATGGCCTATATTTATTCCGCCTTACAGAATGGATCCAACTGAGCTAAAGGAGTTGAAGGAGTAGTTGAAGGATCTCTTAGACAAGGGCTTCATCAAGCCAAGCAAATCACCGTGGGGTGCACCAGTTCTCTTTGTTTGGAAGAAGGACGGTTCACTTCGGATGTGCAGTGATTACCGAAAGTTGAACAAGGTCACCATTAAGAACAGGTATCCTCTCCCCAGAATTAATGAATGGTTTGGGCAGCTTTAGGGTGCCAAGTTCTTCTCATAGATAGACCTAAGATTCGGGTATCATCATCCCAGGGTTGGGGAGAGTGACATTCCGAAGACAACCTTCAGGAATCGGTATGAACACTATGAGTTTATAGTTATTTCTTTTGGGCTAACAAATGCTCCGACTGGTCTTATGGATTTGATGAACATGGTGTTCAATCCATATTTGTGTATGTACGTTATTGTGTTCATAGATGATATTCTTGTGTACTCGCAGAGCGAAGAGGAGCATGCCACTCATTTGAGGGTGGTGCTACAGACTTTGAAGGATCGCCAGTTGTATGCTAAGTTTAGCAAGTGTGAGTTTTGGTTAAGCTCGGTAACATTTTTGGGTCATGTGGTGTTAAGTGAGGGTGTACAAGTGGATTCTCAAAAGATAGAAGCTACGAAGAATTGGCCCAGACTAGTTAGTCCTTCAGATATAAGGAGTTTCTTAGGTTTAGCCAGTTACAACTAGATGTTTCTTGAAGGGTTTTCATCCATTGCAGCATCATTGACTAAGTTGACCCAAAAGAAAATGAAGTTTCAATGGTCGGAGGCTTGTGAGAAGAGCTTCCAAGAGTTGAAGACTCGACTCATCTCAGCACCAGTGTTGATCCTACCTGAGGGTACCAATGGGTTTGTGGTATACTGTGACGCCACGAGGATCGGTCTTGGTTGTGTATTAATGCAGCGTGGTAAGGTTATAGCCTATGTGTCCAGGCAGTTGAAGGTCCATGGGAAGAACTATCTAACTCATGTCCTCGAGTTGGCAATGGTAGTATTTTCCTTGATAATTTGGAGACACTATCTATATGGGGTTCAAGTGGATATGTTTACGTACCACAAAAGCCTATAGTATGTGTTTATCCAAAAGGATCTGAATATATGTTAGAGGTGGTGGTTGGAGCTTTTGAAATATTATGATATGGGCATCCTCTATCATTTGGGTAAGGTTAATATGGTGGCAGACGCTCTTAGCAGGCATTCTATGGATAGTGTGACCCATGTAGATGAGGAAAGGAAAGATTTAATGAAAGATGTGCATTGGCTTGCACGGATAGGAGTTCATCTCGTTGACACAACGGATGGTGGTGTTATTGTTTGAAATGGATAAGAATGTTCCTTAGTGGCCGAGGTCAAATCTAGACAAGACGAGGATCCTATTTTAGTAAAGTTGAAGGAAGTCATTTAGAATCAGAAGGTGGAGATCTTCTCCCAAGGGGGAGATGGGGTACTATGATATCAGGGTCGTTTGTGTGTATTGAGTGTTGATAACTTGAGAGAGCAGATTTTGCATGAGGCTCATGGTTCCATATATTCTATACATCCAGGTGCCACCAAGATGTACCTTGACCTACAGGAACTCTATTAATGGAGTGGCATGAAGAAGGACATAGCAGAGTTTGTGGCTAAGTATCCGAATTGTAAACAGGTGAAAGTGGAACATCAAAGACCTGGAGTTGTGCTCCAATATATTAGTATTCTTACTTGTAAGTGGAAGGAGATTAATATGGACTTCATTACAATGTTCCCTCGTACTCATCGATAGTATTACCCTATTTGGGTGGTTGTAGATAGGTTGACTAAAGCAGCTTATTTTTCAGCGGTCAAAACTACTGACTCAGCAGAGGATTATGCTAAGTTATACATTCGGGAGTTAGTTCGGTTGCATGGAGTGCCCTTGTCCATTATATCACATAGAGGTAATCAGTTTACCTCCCAGTTTTGGAGATCGTTTTAGAAGGGACTTGGTACTCATATTAAGCTTAGCACAACATTTCACCTGCAAATAGATGGTCAGGCCGAGAGACCATCCAGAGTCTTGAAGATATGTTGAGGACATGTGTGATTGATTTCAAAGGTATTTGGGATGGTCATTTGCCTCTCATTGAGTTTTCATATAATAACAGCTACCATTCCAGCATTTAGATGACTCCGTTTGAGGCTCTTAATGGGTGGAGACATAGATCGCCTGTTGGTTGGTTCGAAGTCGGTGAAGCTGTATTGATATGACCACATTCAGTATGTGAGGCTATAGAGAAGGTTTAGCTTATAAAGGAAAGGTTAAAAACAGCTCAAAGTCACCAAAAGTCCTATGCAGATGTGAGGAGGAGCGCGAGCTTCAGTTTGAAGTTGATGATTGGGCGTTTCTGAAGGTATATCCCTTGAAGGGAGTGATAAGATCGGAAAGAAAGGAAACTCAGTTCCCATTATGTTAGCCCATACGAGATTGTAAGACGGGTTGGCAAGGTAGCATATGAGTTGGAGTTTCCCTCGGAATTGTCTTCAGTACATCCGATGTTTCATGTGTCGCTTTTGAAAAAGGGCATGGATGACTCGACTTAGTTGTTCTAGTGGAGATCATAGGAATGAAGGATAGCATCAGCTATGAGGAAGTTCCGGTGAAAATAATTGATCTTCAGGTTCGGAAGATATGAAACAAAGAAGTATCCTCAATAAAGGTTTTGTGAAGGAATCAGCATATCGAGGGAGATATGTGGGAAGCCAAAGTAGATATGATGGCTAAATATCCACATCTATTCCCTTCCTGCTTAGTTTCAACTTGAGGTACCAGTTTCCTCCCTAGTAATCTATTTAGTTTCATATTTAGCTCATGTTCCATAGTTTCTTTCATGTCAATGCATGTATATATGATTCATGAATTCAGTTCAGCTATGGATTCTAGTCCGGAGTCGTCCCCTCCCTCAGTTTTCGGCATTAAATGTTCAGTATGTGAGATGTCAGTTATTCTCCCCAGCTTTTCAGTATATTCTTTCACATTTGAGGATGAATGTTCCCAAAGGGGAGATATTGTAACACCCTGGAAGTACCTAAGACTATACTCGGCAAGTTTAAATGAAAACATAGGAAAAGTCTAAGATTTCTCTCAAAATAACTCATGGTACGGGTCGTTGTGGGTCTAACGAATCATTGGAGGCACTCGTGGTGGGAGTCTGCAAAAGTAAACCTAGGAGTAACTGGTCGAAGTACAACCTATTGGTTGTTACAACAAGTCGTGGTAAGGGGGTCGTTGTGATGGTGGTTCTCGTCAAGGTGGCGGGCACGAGTCACGGCACGAGCCGTTATATGAGACAATGAGTCCTAGTATGGTTCCATTGGGAGGATTTCAGAAAGTGAGAAGGGGTGACAACGGATGAAAAAGATGAGTCGTTGGTGCTACTAACGAGTCATCCTATCCATTCGTGGTGGCAAACCTGAGTCTGGAAAATAGAGTGAAACCACGAGTAAGGCAACAACCCATTGGAGAAAAGGATGAATCATTGTAGGCCTTGTGGTCAGTAGCAGTGCAGAAATTCTAGGCTTTTCATTAAGGGTAATTTCATAATTCCTAAGCCTTACTACGTCGTTTTAATCTCAGTTAGCAGGGCGTTAAGGTTGTTGAACCTATTCTAAGCATTCCTACTCCATGCATGCAACTTAGAGCCTTTCATTGGAGATCAAGCTTGATGAATTTTCCTAATTTCTCTGCAATTTCCTTTGGGCTTTCAAGAAGAAGTGTAAATCAAATTTACCCAGGTATTTAGGATTATGAATAGGTGTATCCATCCACTCCCATGCCCCATTCCTTCTCAAATTCATTGAAATTCTAGTTGATGAATCTATGGGGTTTTAACCCAACTTGTGAATGTTTTAAGTATCTATCTTGGGTATAATCCATTCATGTTTCTAATGTTGAATTATGATTTATGGATATATTTTATAATTTTTAAATTAAAAATTAGTGTTTTCAATGTCTTACCATTATGATGCAAAATTATGAAAGTTCATAAAAGGTTGAGATTATGATATATGTTTTCAAGAATGATGTGATGTGTATGATGAAAGTATGATGTCGAATTACCCATGTCTGTATTCATGAAATCGAATATCAAAGTCTATTTCACGTATGTTTAAGTTTGGGCAAGCCCATATAATCAAGTATGTTTCATGATTTATCTAAATTTCATGTTATTAGCTTACCACATGGATTTGGGAGTCTAGACTCCTACCCTTTTAGCTTGTGGTATGGTTTGATACAAGGCTCCTCCATGTTATGTTTTCAGATTTTTTATATCATTTTATGATTCATCTTCATCACTAGACGATGGTTCAGCTTTGTCGAAAAACAATGGAGAGCATATGCATGTTTTTGGGAGTAGTGTCTAGCACTAAGTAGGCTAAGGGTCAGTCAACCCTATGCCTCAAAACTACGTGCCAATGTAGGTATTTTCAGATTATTTGGGACCTCCCTTGTGAGCTTCCCCTACCCCAAAGAGGTCTCTAGCTTGATATCGATATCATATTAGTGTCCTTAGCCCTGGAAAGACTTTGGATGGCTCTGCCCACTTGAGTGTAATAATCGAGACCAAGCTTTATCGTGGTAATGTCAGTTATATGACGAGTCTCCCACTGTTCCTCATGATTTCAGTTATGCATGTTCATCAATTACGATATTATGTTTTTAGCAGGTTTGACCAAATATTCAGTTTGATTTATGAATAATCAGTTTCTGCTTTGGATCATTCGATTCAGTTATGAAATTTAGTTATGTTTAAATCATGTTTTTAGATAATAGCATGCAAGCCCTATTCTCAGACTCTTATGATGAAATGTGTTATGATATGCATGATCTTTGAATTTACTTACTTAGTGGTTTTACTTACCTTGCATACTCAGTACATTCCAAGTACTAACTGGAAACTCTATGTTATTGTTTCTTGATACAGGCTCAGACATTCAGGCCCAGTCCCGCGATTAGCAAAATCCTCAGCACTAGCATCTTCTAGCTAGTGTTGGTGAGTCCTCATCCTTCAAGGACCCTTATATCAGTTTATGTTTTGTATTTTCAGTTTCAATCTTTAGTGAGTTAGCTAGGTTCTTGTCTCATTAACTCGTCAGTGTATAGAGGCTTATCAGACATATTTTGTATTCAGCTTCAGGACTGTGTTATATGTTAAGTTATTTGATGTTATCAGAATTTTAGATTTTTGCTATATTATGTATATGTTAGACTTCCGTATTATTATGTTGAGATTTAGATGTTATGTTCATGGCATGGGTCGGCTATAAGCCTCTCAAGGTTCCTCTTCCTATTTCTCGATCTGGGTCTATGTTCGGGTCGTGACAACTGCTGACGATGCCCACCACCAAGCCTCTGCTGAGAGGACCCAAAACTGTCAGTCCTGGCCCTCTTGGCCTCTCTCTCTTGCTCACTCACCTGTACCGCCTCTATCTGCTGGGTGTACAAGACCAATCGTGAGAAATCAATACCTGATGAAGCATCACGGTCCGACAATCCTTGACCAAATAGTCTGCTATCTCATGCTCGAACCTGCTCACTCGAGCCCTCTCATCAGCCATCATCTCTGAAGTGTATTTGGACAAGCAGGTGAACTCCAAGGCATAATCCTGAATTGTCATGTCGTTCTACCTCAGGTTCACAAATTCAGCTGCCTTGATTTCCCTCATCTCTCAGGGAAAGAACCGATCTAAGAACACGATAAGAAACTCATCCCACCCAATGGGACCTACTCCAACTGCTCTACAATCCTTCCACTGTCTAAACCAAATATGGGCAACACCTTTCAGCTGATAAGAGGCATGGTCTGTGCACTGCTCCCCTGTCACTCCCATAATCTGGGTGATCTTTGGGATTTCATCAATAAATTCGAGGGGATCCTCGTCCAACGTTGATCCGAGAAACTCAGGAAGATTCATCTTGAGAAAGTCCTTGACTCTTGCCATTACCACATTCCCTTTCTGGGGAACATGCGCCACCGCCTGCTGGTTGACCTGGGCGGTCAGTGCCTGTGCCAACATCTAGAAGGCTTCCTTAAACTCAGCATGGGCAACCTGCTTGGGCACATGATCCTCCCTGGCTAGTAGCGCCTGCTGGTGCCCATCTCTATTTCCATTATCATGGATATTTACATTCCCATTCCTTCTTCTGTTAACTTGACAAATAGGCATCATTCTGCAAACACGGGTAGCACGAGTCAGAAGGATAGTGATACATCTCATCGCACGAAATAGATCATGAAAGAAGGGAAATTTCCTAAAACGTTTCATAGCCTCTTCGTCAAAAGTGTGGCGCGCTTCACACCTATGAAGAAGACTCTACTTAACGCGGCTTCCAAAAATCCTAGGACACTTCAAAACCTAATGCTCTGATACTATGTTTGTCACAACCCGAACATAGGCCCGGATCTAAACACGAAACCTAGAACTATAAATGGCTCCAACTAGACCCCTGGAATGAACATAATAACTAAAGCTCAACATAATAAATGCAAAAATCTAATATTTGAAATAGCGGATGTCTGAATAACTATAATGTCTGAACAACAGAATACATAATAGTGATCCGAAGCTGAATACATACTATGTCTGATAAGCCTCTACAATCTGACGAGTTGATGGGACAAGATCCCAGCTAACTTACTAATGAACTGAAATTGAAAATAAACTGGTAAGAAGGTCCATGAAGGATGAGGACTCACCAACAAGCTGAGAAAGTGCTAAATTTGAGAATCTGGCTAGCCGTGGGAATGAACCTGAACGTCCGAGCCTATATCATGAAACGATACAACATAGAGTATGCGTTCAGTTCTTGGAATGTACCGAGTGTACGAGATAAGTAAAACCGCTATGTAAGTCAAACTGATGTCATGCATACCATAAAACATTTCGCTATAAGATTCAGAGATTAATACTTGCATGTTATCTAAAAACATGATTTAAACATGACTAAATATCATAACAGATTCGAATGACCCAAAGATGAAAATGGTAATCATAAGTAAAATTGATCATTTGGGCAAATCCGCTGAAAACATAATATCATGACTGATGAATATGCATAACTAAAATCATGAGGACAATAGGAGACTCGTCATCTAGTTGACATTACCACGATAAAGCTTACGTTGTCCCAACTATTACAATCAAGTGGACAGAGTCGTCCCATGCCTTTCTCTGACTAAGGGCACTACCATGATATTGATATCATTCAGAAGGCCTCTCAGGGAAGGGAAAGCTAACAAGTGTGGTCCCAAACAATCTAAACATACCTATGTTGGCACGTAGTTCTGAAGCAAAGTATTAATTGAACCCTTAGCCTACTCGGTGCTAGACACTACTTTAAAAAAATTCATATTCTCTCCATCATTGTTCAACGAAGCTAAACCATCATCTTTCGACGAAGCTAAATCATAATAGCACATGCATCATCTAAAAATGTAACATGAGAAGCCTTGGCTCAAACCATATAACAAGTTGAAAAGTGGGAGTTTAGACTCCAAAATGATGTGGTAATGAAACTGAAGTAAATTATGAAACATATTTGATCATATGGGCGTTCCCAAACTTATACATGCTTTGAAATAGACTTGTAGTCAAAATCATAGATATAAATATCGGTAATTCGAAATCATACTTTCATCATACTTGAAAACATAGATCATAATCTCAATTCTTCATGAACTTTCATAATTGGGCATCATAATTGTAAAACTTTGAAATTCATAATTTATAATTAAAACTATCTTAAAACATGCCCATGAATCTTAATAGAAATATGAATAGAATTTACCCATGATAGATACTCAGAGAATTTCACAATTTAGATTAAAACCCCTATAGATTCATCAACCTTGAATTTCATGAATTTAGAAGAGGATTTGGGCATGGGAGTGAAGTAATACTCCCATTCATAACCCTAGATACCTGGGTAATCTAGTCTTACACTCTTCCTTGAAAGCCAAAAGGAATTGAAGAAGAAATTAGAGAGTTCTAAGATTTCTCTTCCTTAGGAATCCTCTAGTTTTGAATGCAAGTGGAGGGAATAGGTTAATATAGATTAAACCCCCTTGAAACCCTCCTAACTGAGCTTAAAATTACGTAGTATAAGGCTTAGGAGCTTCAGAAATTATGAATTTACCCTTACGAACTTCACAGGAAAATACATACTACCCAGAGTAACGACTCATCCAACTAGTCGTCCTTAGCTCCAACGAGTTGTTACTTCACTTTTTGCTTTGCTAAATTTTCCCAGACTAAGGTATGCAACCACTACTAGATAGGATGAGTTGTTACTTGCCCCAACGACTCGTCACTTTCGCTCATTGCCACCACTACCCGCAACTGCTTACCTTCTAGAAGCATTCCCAATGGAATTATACCATGACTCATTGTTCCCTTCAACGAGTAATGCCATGACTCGTGTCAGTCACCTTGAAAAAGGCAACTCCCACAATGACTGCTTTCCATGACCCGTTACACTGACCAACGAGTTGTGATATGGCTCGATGGTCCTGGACCTGTCGACCAACATCCTTACCACGACAGGACTCCATGGTCTATGAGAGCTTCCCATGACTAGTACAATGGGTCGTCTTGAGATAATTTTCCTAACTTTTCTGCTGCACATCCTTTCAACTCTCGAGTCTAGTCTTAGGCTCTTCCGGGGTATCACATTAAATCAAAGAAGTAGACGGTTGATTGATTCCTTAATGTCATATTTTTAGAATTTAAATGTTCAAAGGTATTGAGAAAAGGAAAAGCTCTCGTGGAGTAGCTGCATATTCTATTTCGGTGATCCAATTAGATTATGGCTCACCTTTGTGTTAGAGTGTAATTAGTGAATCATATATATGTGTACTATTAATGTATAATTGATGAGGGTAGAGGGATCATAAAATATGATGACGTGATTGAAGATTTATAGTGACGTTACTAGGGAATTGGAAGATTAATCCTAAGGACAAGAACACGTGGATATGTGAAACCTAGTGATAAATAATAAGGGGGGAGTACTCTTAATGTGATGTTATTGATAAAATACCCTCAAGGTGATGTTCTGGGTAATCTGTTTTGATGACATGTTGTACTTACTCTTGATTGCATATTTTTGTGGTGTAATCTTGATGATATAATCTCGGGAGAATGATCGTGATAGTATGAGTAACAGGCAGAAGAGAGGTGATCAGACGTAGTTATATTATATGAGCTTAATGAAGTAGTTTAATTTTTATGAATGAAAATGTAAGCCTGGTATTATAAATTAACTAGCTTAAAATAAATCTGAGGTAAAGAAAGAACGGGTATTTGTGAGAAACGATAATAGCAAGATTGAGTAACTAAATCTTGATTAAGTTCAAATGATTATTGTGTGTTAATGAAATTTTATCGTGAATGAATATGTTAAAGGGACGAGGAAGGGCCCAAGTAAGTTGACTTGAAATGGGGACTAATACGGACAATATTTTGATCAATACCAAAAGAATCTATTTATGTGATAGATCCTTATGTGAGAGGGTAGGATAGGTTGAACTGACAAATTGTGAAGGTTACCTTGTGTATTTTATTATTGTGATAGATGATGTGAGACTAAGCTAATTGATAAATAACTACAAAGATAGCAGGTTACGGTTATGAGGAGTTAGACTTTCTATAAAGATGTATATCTGTATGGATTGACAATATTATTAATTGGTCTTTAGACGCTGATTAGGATGGAGGTTATGATGCTTTAGTTGCATTTTGTGAATGAACCCCGAGATTTATTGAAATTTGAAAAACATTTTGATTTGTGCAAATTAAGGAGTATTGAATTTATTTTGTACATTGTTCAAGAAGGGGTTCTGTTATCGATCTAGCATCGACTTAGGTGCCCGCACAACCCGCCCATTTAAATCATTTCAAGTTGGTAACAAAGCTCCTAGGTTACCAGTCTTACAAGTACAAGAGAGATATCTAGTAGACTCTTGCGCATTGGTGTATGGATGTCCACATCTAATCTTCATAAGGCTATGAGGCACCTAGGAAGTTTCGCTTTTATTTCTTTCCTATTTTGTTATCTGAGTGTGTTATCTGCATGGGTTAAGTCCAATTGGTATCTCAACAAGCTCAATTGGTATTTTGCGATGTCGCTATGTTGACATGTGAATTGATGTTGAAGTGTGAAATATTAGTGATAATGACGTATAATAATGGTGGAAAAGAGGATATCAATGTTGACCAGAGGGATGAATATCCCTGTTTGTGTGCGGCTCAGCGGGCTTTGCTGCGGTAAAGTGTGTCTCACTGCAGCGAACTTACTATACCTAAAAGTGGAGCCCCATAGCATGTACGCTGCAGTGGACAACTGCTAGACAGAATCCAATTCCCCCTTTTTGGAAAATTTTCCAGTTATGTCAAAGGCGATGAATACAGAATATATGTATACGAGAACTGCAATTTATATAAACATGGGACAAAAACATGACCATTGTGATTCGAATGCCCCAACGGGCACCCGTACCCCAAAAATAAAGAAAAATTGAAAATCATCCAACAATGAGGAAAAAGAGAAATTGTTTAGTATTTGGCCCTTTGAAAGTAAGAAATATCTGAACTAAAGGGGGACAGCGGGAGGGAAATACATTATGCCCCCGACTAGCTGGGGGCCTCATTACTATCATCGCCCGGTTCAATGGCCACCTCTTCCTCACAACCACTGAGTAAGGAGTACTCTAGGACATCTCTCAGGAACAACTAGGGAACCCTGACGCTGGAAGGAGGGTGCGGTAGATCTTCTTCACCCCCTTCCACATGCGGAGCAAAAGATAGTCCCGAAATCCTTTCTTCTTCTTCTCATTCTCTAGATCCTCTTCGAGCTTAACATGGGCCTGGGCTAATAAGGCAACCATACCCTATATGCTCTTGGGTCCGCAAAAGCTTCACTATATGATGCACCTCTGTCACGCCCCATAACTGGGGGAGGGCGCGACTGGCTCCCCATACTTGACTGACTGGAAAGCCGGCTATATGACATCTGTAACTGTAACACTTAGGCCGTCCAGGCCACCTGTCACAATAAACTGGAGCACAAACTGGACCCATAATGTCTCAACAATACAGGGTAAACAACCGAAATGCAAACAAGGCTATGAGTATACTAAACTAAACAACAAAAAGCCGACAAGGCCACAAACTAAATACCGTTGTACACACTAAGTCCACAAAGCCTCTAAAGAGTAAACTGACTGATGGTCGGAACAAGGCTCTGACCTACCCATATCCGTATCTCAAAACTCAAGCATAAATAACTAGGCCCTAGCTCCAGGAAGAAAGGAGCATACCAACCATCTATTGATCTCACGAACTGCTACTCAAATGGCCATCCTGACCTCTACTTGCACTAGCGGCACGAACGCAGGTCCCCAACCAAGGGGACGTCAATACGAATGAAATGTACTGGTATGTAAGGCTGAAACTGTGATCATGAGATAACAATCCTGTAATAACTAACTTAGCACATAAACATGTAAAGGATAAATATAACCTGGAACTCTGCAACCTGTAATTGATATCAACTTACTATAACATAACTGAACTTATGATAACTGAACCAGGAATAAGGAATGGTAACAACCTAGAATCCTGAAAAATGAAACCTGATAATAACTCTATAATAAGATGAAAATGCAAAGAAATGCACAAGAAAGAAACTATAACTATAATGCTAGCGACCAGCCAACCGTAAATCCATATATAAAATTCGTCCAGCCAGTGTTCCACAGTGGGGTAAAATAAAAATATCTCCAACCGATGTACCACATCGGGGTAAAATAAAAAGATCTCCAGCCGGTGTGCAATATCGGGTAGAATAAAAACATCTCCAGCCGGTGTACACTACCCGGGTGAAATAAAAACATCAACAGTCAGTGTGTAATACCAGGGTAAAATAAAAATATCTCCAGTCGGTGTGCACTACCGGGGTAAAATAAAAACATCTCCAGCCGGTGTGCAACACCGGGATAAAATAAAAACATCTCCAGCCAGTGTGCAATACCAGGGTAAAATAAAAACATTCTCAATCATAATCATTAATGGAGCCGATAAAGCTTACACTGAGTCAATTTAACACGTGTAGCATTGAAATGACAAATGCTTAATTTGTCGTCGTAATCGGTCTTTTTCGTAACATATAAATACAAGTGAGCACATAAAAATGTGCAGATATATCACATAAAGCTGTCAAATTATATACAAACATGTCAACTCAGTGACTGACGGACCTTCAAGAGGTTTAGCCAACATAAAAATTTTAGAAGACTTACAAGCAATGTCCTATAGATAGTCTTACCAATTTAATGTATCTCTTGAGTAGAAGCACATAGATTCCCATTTCTATACAATCCTTTGACATCTGGGAACTACATATATATACTGCCCACAGGGTGGTTCCTTTACATGTATCGACACCTATGCCTGTAATTTCATTGTCAAACTAATCACGTCGATGAGCACATGAAGTTCTCAATTCATTTGCCTTATTTGTAGGAAAAAATGGGACTTATAACTTGAAGGTTGGAGTTATTGTCATAAAGCTTAACATATACATAGAGCTTAGAGTTGAATTACAGACATACAACATATGAGACTTCTGTCTAACGTATAAACTCGTATTTAGTTAACTAAGTGACTTCCAGGTGACTTCCTAGGATTAGAAGTTCTAAGCTTAACTAATTATTTTCATAGTTTTTGCTTATACTTACTTAGATATTAGGAACATTGGTGCATGGGAGAATTACTCTTCTGAATTTAGGGAATTCAAATGATAACTCAACAAGAGCTAAATATATAGATGTGTCACTTGAATAACTTTAAAAAAATTCAACTGTATGTTATAATATGAAAATAATGTACATTAAGACTTCTTACTGGAAATAAATATAAATACTTAAGTTCTTAGGCTGGTACGCAACTTCAAATACTTGATCGAGACATTAGCATGATTCTCGGAATATGATCTCTTGAAAACTTCTTAGCATAATACACTTCAACATAACTTAGGGACTGTAAGACATTACTTAAGAATATGAGATTTGGATTTGTTCAACTTGAGAATTCATAAGAAACTCTCCAAGTGCTTCCTTATAGGCAAATAAAGACTTATAACCATAATTCGGATGCCGCTGGATTGACTTTCACGACATTGTAATTAACCGAGGAGCTCAAGAAAGCTTACATCATTATAAATGGATTAGAAGCTCCTCCGATCACCCTTTTTGGTCATGGAAGACAATTTCAACACTTGGAATCGATAACTTAACATAAACGTTTAGGGGTATAGCAGAGAGCTTCTCTTTAACTTAAGTTACTATTTTATAAACGTTCAACTCTAGCTGATTTATACAAGGTCGTCACCTAATACTCATTATATCATTACCACATAACGTATTTATATCACTTATTTAACTTAATGTCTTGTCGACTCTTAGGAGGTTCAGATAGCACAAGAGTTACAGTAAATTTACGGCGGCACTCTAAAGACAATTCCTGTTGCCCTAGCGTGTAACTTAAACGTTGGAATAAGCGTAAATATATACTTATTTTCATATAACCTTCTTACATTAATAAACTATGTATAACCTGCCCTAAAAGATGGTTTCATAGAAATATCAATAATTGACACATTCGAGTTCTATCTTTCAAGTTCAACGTATCGGGGTTTGTTTGAGAACTCGTTAACTAGTCAGTTAGACAAAGGGAGAGAAATCAAGGAATCTCCCATTGGCCTTATATACCTTAGAACATGTTCATAAGAGGGTGGATAACTATTGTAAGGAATTTTGATTTCGTTGTTCTCATTTACCCTTATTTAGCTTAAAAATTATTTTCTAGCATTATGTTCGTCTGTGTGTCGTCTTCTTGCCTTTTTACAAATTTCGCATAGCAACTAGAATTTTGAAACCATGTGATATCACATGCATGAAATAATATAAAGGACCACTTCATGGTGCCCACGCTGAGGGGACTTCATACTCAATTTACAACTACAACAATAATCGTAAACAATACGCCTTCCACTTCCCATTTGTTCACTGCAAGCATATTTAACTCTTCAAGCCTTCTATGAAGTATTTCTAATAATTTGGGCAGAATCATGTATGCCTCAATAGGAACACAAAACATAAGAACATTGGCCCGATCAACAAAAAGATTTTGTGCTTGGAAAATAAGAACAAGGACGCCTTTTCATACCTTGGAACGTCGACTCTAATTTTGCCGAAAATCTTCCTTTCAAGCTTACTCCTTAAGGATCCTTCCAAGTCCAATTTACAAACCCAACAAGCAGCAACTTCACTTCACCAAAGTTCTGGAAAAATTGGCAGCAACATGCCACAAAAACACACAAAGAAACAACAACACAATAATACAACATTCTCCAAGTTTTATAACCTCATAAACTTAAAGAAATCAAAAAGGGAATTACTTACCCTTTCTTAGAGATGTTATAAACTAAAGTAGGAGTAAAAACCTACTGTTTCCTCTGCCTAGAATCATCCAGAAATGCAGCAATACCGCAATCAACCACAAGACAACAACAAGTCATGACTTCCTTCCAAGGTTCTCTTTTCAAAGCCCAAAAGAGACAAGAGTGAAGTTTCTTACCTGGGATATCTTTTCACCATTGTATAGAGTTCTTAATTCTGCGAATTTTGAAAAAACAATGAGGTGAAACAGAGTAGAAATGAGCTTTTTAGCTTAAAATTACTTCATATAGGCAGGTTGGGCGGTGCCCGTGCGACGTGCCCTCGCGCGCGCGCGCCTGCTGCCTGCCTGTCTCGGCGCCCGCGCGCATGGGCGCTCTTCTATCCGACGGTGCTGTCTTTAAACGAGTATAACTTTTTACTCCGAACTCCGATTGACGAGCATTTTTTTTACTATAAACTAGACTTAAATATATTTCATTGTATAGGCTATAGGACCTCTAAATCATTCTATATTTGGAGATATGTCCATTTAAATTTTACTATTATTTACAAACTTCACATACTCTTCGCTTTTCCCTTTGCACATGTTTTCCTCCTCACCTGCGGACAACACGACCCATAATTCCCTTAATATGACATATAACCATAAAATAATCATCAGAAAAAATTCAGGGTGTAACATCCTCCCCCCCTTAAAATCATTCGTCCTCGAATGAGGGTTATACCTAGGTAGCCGTAACTTTAGCCATAACATCTTTAGCTTTTTCTTGCCTTGTGTCATAAACATACATTGTATTTTTCGTAAGAACATCCTCTTTCTAGTGCCGTTTCTTATCAAATTGTATTTACTCAACTCCATCTATTTTTCTGACGTATGATAGACATGCTTTAGTACCATAAAATCGGTAACTTTTCTAACCCTAAGCAAATTAATAAACTACCATGGGAGTTATGATTTACTCCAATTCGCCTTTACATTCATACCATTAGGAAATATCATAGAAAAACAAAAGTGAAAATCACAACTTAACCACCTAAAATATAGAATCAGTGTCAAACTTGAAGTTGCTCTTTTATCTTTGCTTTTACCACAACCTGTCACTGCTTATCTTGGAAACGGGGGCTAAAAGAAATTGTAGTCTAATCTAGGGACAAAGTAGAGACTGAATATCAAGGAGAAACTGAATGTCTGGCTGGTCGGGGTCTCCAAGCACTACGAGGGTCCTTAAATAGTCTTATCGACCTGGTTTCCTTACTCTGTTCCACTACCTTGTCATTACTTGGGAGACGGTGAATAAGATCATCCGTCTTTTGAGAAAATACTAGAATCCAAGCAATAGATAATTTTTTCAAGGTAGACATTCCCAAACACTCTCGGACCAAATGGTGTCCCAAACCTAATACAATCGATATACTCTATCCCTCATATTCTGCACCCTATCTGAAACATATTGGGCCAAAGGATTAAACCCGAGACTATATTCGCAAATACTCATGCTGCCCTGCTCTCGATACGAAAGCTTATTAGCTTGAACCCGTCGAAGTTCCCATGGTAAGTACTGATTCGTGAAGGGAAGGGGATTTAGGCTCAAAACATATGGGCACTAGAGCTCTCAAAAGTTCCCTTGGACCCTACCATTAATTTTAACTATTTATTTTGAAACGTCACTGCTCGGGCTAACATTTGAAATGCTTTCTCAAAATCTCGTCCCTTTGATATACCTGAAAGTACAATAGGTGCTGAAGGATCAATAACTCTATATTCTCATAGCTCTAATGAATCTGAAAAAAAGGAGGGGCTAAATCCCCTCTCACAGTAGGTCCGACTGGACTTGGAGGAACTATGGTACGAGGAATAGGAAACTCACTTCGAGCCTCTAATCTATTTCTCGGATCGGCAGGAGGGCGACTAGGACCCTTTCAAACTTAAGGGCCAATAAATCTCGTAGCAATTTGCTTACTCCAGGCGAATTTTAAAGCATAAGCACGATATATATTTAACACACCTCTTACATGTTTGCTTTATAGAACGATCTAATAATGAACAAAGTGAAACAACTCCTAAATGCCCTGTAGCTTCCTGATTATAAGTATGGTGCACAACATACCTATAAGCAAGACTCTACTAGACACGGCTTGTGGACTCCCTAGGATACGACTTTGCACTGATACCAAGTCTGTCACACCCCATAACTGGGCGGAGGGCGCGACTGGCTCCCCATATCGGACTGACCGGAAAGCTGGCTAGATGACATCTATAACTGTAACACTTAGGTCGACCAGGACACCTGTCACAATCAACTGGAGCACAAACTGGACCCATAATGTCTCAACAATACAGGGTAAACAACTGAAATGCAAACAAGGCTATGAGTATGCTAAACTAAACAACAAAAACCCGACAAGGCCACAAACTGAATACCGTTGTACACACTAAGTCCGCAAAGCCTCTAAAGAGTAAACTGACTGATTGTCGTAACAAGGCTCCGACCTACCCATAACCGTATCTCAAAACTCAAGAATAAATAACTAGGCCCTAGCTCTAGGAAGAAAGGTGCATACCAACCATCTGTTGATCTTATGAACTGCTACTCAAATGGCCATCTTGACCTCTACCTGCCCCTGCGGCACGAACGCAAGTCCCCAACCAAATCAGTACGAATGAAATGTACTGGTATGTAAGGCTGAAGCTGTAACCATGAGATAACAATCCTGTAATAACTAACTTAGCACATAAACATGTAAAGGATAAATATAACCTGGAACTCTGCAACCTGTAATTGATATCAACTTACTATAACATAACTGAACTCAAGATAACTGAACCATGAATAAGGAATGGTAACAACCTGGATTCCTGAAAACTGAAATAACTCTATAATAAGAAGAAAATGCAATTAAGAAATGCACAAGAAAGAAACTATAATTGTAATTGCCAGTGACCAGCCAACCGTAAATCTATATATTAAATTTGTCCAGCCAGTGTACCACACTGGGGTAAAATAAAAAATCTCCAGCCGATGTACCACATCGAGTTAAAATAAAAAGATCTCCGATGTGCCACATCGGGGTAAAATAAAAATATCTCCAGCGAGGTACCACACCAGGGTAAAATAAAAATATCTCCAGCCAGTGTGCAATACCGGGGTAAAATAAAAACATCTCCAGCCGGTGTGCACTACCGGGGTAAAATAAAAACATCTCCAGCCGGTGTGCAATACCGAGGTAAAATAAAAACATCCCAAGACGGTGTGCAACACCGGGATAAAATAAAAACATCTCCAGCCAGTGTGCAATACCAGGGTAAAATAAAAACATTCTCAATCATAATCATTAATGGAGCCGATAAAGCTTACACTGAGTCAATTTAACACGTGTAGCATTGAAATGACAAATGCTTAATTTGTCATCGTAATCGGTCTTTTTCGTAACATATAAATACAAGTGAGCACATATACCATGTAAAATTAGAAAATGTGCATATATATCACATAAAGCTGTCAAATTATATACAAACATGTCAACTCACTGACTGACGGACCTTCAAGAGGTTTAGCCAACATAAAAATTTTAGAAGACTTACAAGCAATGTCCTATAGATAGTCTTACCAATTTAATGTATCTCTTGAGTAGAAGCACATAGATTCCCATTTCTATACAATCCTTTGACATCTGGGAACTACATATATATACTGCCCACAGGGTGGTTCCTTTACATGTATCGACACCTATGCGTGGAATTTCATTGTCAAACTAATCACGTCGATGAGCACATGAAGTTCTCAATTGATTTGCCTTATTTGTAGGAAAACATGGGACTTATAACTTGAAGGTTGGAGTTATTGTCATAAAGCTTAACATATACATAGAGCTTAGAGCTGAATTACAGACATACAACATATGAGACTTCTGTCTAACGTATAAACTCGTATTTAGTTAGCTGAGTGACCTCCAGGTAACTTCGTGGGATTAGAAGTTCTAAGCTTAACTGATCATTTTCATAGTTTGTGCTTATACTTACTTAGATATTAGGAACATTTGTACATGGGAGAATCACTCTTCTGAATTTAGGGAATTCAAATGATATCTCAACAAGAGCTAAATATATAGACGCGTCACTTGAATATAACTGGAAAAAAAATTCAACTGTATGTTATAATATGAAAATAATGTACATCCAGACTTCTTACTAGAAATAAATATAAAGACTTAAGTTCTTAGGCTGGTACGCAACTTCAAATACTTGATCGAGACATTAGCATTATTCTCGGAATATGATCTCTTGAAAACTTCTTAGCATAATACACTTCAACATAACATATGGACTGGAAGACATTACTTAAGAATATAAGATTTGGATTTGTTCAACTTGAGAATTCATAAGCAGCTCTCCAAGTGCTGCCTTATAGGCAAACAAAGACTTATAACCATAATTCGGATGCCGCTAGATTGACTTTCACAACATTGTAATTAACTGAGGAGTTCAAGAAAGCTTACATCATTATAAATGGATTAGAAGCTCCTCGAATCACCCTTTTCGGTCATGGAAGACAATTTCAACACTTAGAATCGATAACTTAACATAAACGTTTAGGGGTATAGCAGAGAGCTTCTCTTTAACTTAAGTTACTATTTTACAAATGTTCAACTCTAGCTTATTTACACAAGGTCGTCACCTAATACTCATTATATCATTACCACATAAAGTATTTATATCACTTATTTAACTTAATGTCTTGTCGACTCTCAGGAGGTTCAGATAGCACAAGAGTTACAGTAAATTCACGGCGGCACTCTAAAGACAATTCCTGTTGCCCTAGCGTGTAACTTGAACGTAGGAATAAGCATAAATATGTACATATTTTGGTATAACCTTCTAACATTAATAAACTGTGTATAACCTGCCAAAAAAGATGATTTCATAGAAATATCAATAATTGATACATTCGAGTTCTATCTTTCAAGTTCAACGTATCGGGGTTTGTTTGAGAACTCGTTAACTAGTCAGTTAGACAAAGGGAGAGAAATCAAGGAATCTCCCATTGGCCTTATATACCTTAGAACATGTTCATAAGAAGGTGGATAACTATTGTAAGGAATTTTCATTTCGTTGTTCTCATTTACCCGTATTTATCTTAAAAATTGTTTTCTAGCGTTAAGTTCGTTTGCGTGTCGTCTTCTTGCCTTTTTACAAATTTCACATAGCAACTAGAATTTTGAACACATTTGATATGAAATGCATGAAATAATATAAAGGAACAGCTCACGGTGCCCATGCTGAGGGGACTTCAGACTCGATTGACAACTACAACAATAATAGTAAATAATTCGCCTTCCACTTCATATTTGTTCACTGCAAGCATATTTAACTCTTCAAGCCTTCTGTGAAGTATTTCTAATACTTTGGACAGAATCATGTATGCCTCAATAGGAACACAAAACATAAGAACATTGGCCCGATCAACAACAAGATTTCATTCTTGGAAAATAAGAATAGGGACGCCTTTACATACCTTGGAACGTCGACTCTAATTTTGCCGAAAATCTTCCTTTCAAGCTTACTCCTTAAGGATCCTTCCAAGTGAAATTTACAAACCCAAGAAGCAGCAACTTCACTTCACCAAAGTTCTGGCAAAATTGGGCAGCAACATGCCACAAAAACACACAAAGAAACAACAACACAATAATACAACATTCTCCAAGTTATAACCTCATAAACTTAAAGAAATCAAAAAGGGAATTACTTACCCTTTCTTAGAGATGTTATCAGCTAAAGTAGGAGTAAACTCCTACTGTTCCTCTGCCTAGAATCTTCTAAAAACGCAGGAATACCACATTCAACCACAAGATAACAACAATTCATGACTTCCTTCCAAGGTTCTCTTTTCAAAGCCCAAAAGAGACAAGAGTGAAGTTTCTTACCTGGGATATCTTTTCACCATTGGATAGAGCTCTTAATTGTGCGAATTTTGAAAAAAGAGATGAGGTGAAACGGAGTAGAAATGAGCTTTTTAGCTCAAAATTACTTCATATAGGCAGGCTGGGCAGTGCCAGCGAGCGGCGCCCGTGCGATGTGCCCTCGCGCGCGCGCGCGCCTGCTGCCTTCCTGTCTCGGCGCCCGCGCGCATGGGCGCTTTCCTAGCTGACGGTGCTGTCTTCAAACGAGCATAACTTTTACTCCGAACTCCGATTGAGGAGCAGTTTTTTTCACTATAAACTAGACTCAAATATCTTTCATTTTATAGGCTATACGACCTAAGAATCATTATATATTTGGAAATATGTCCATTTATAGTTCACCCTTATTTACAAACTTCATATACTCTTCGCTTTTCCCATTGCACATGCTTCCCTCCTCACCTATGGACAACATGCGACCCATAATTCCCTTAATATGACATATAACCATCAAATAATCATCAAAGAAAATTCCGGGGTGTAACAACCTCCCTGGGGAAATTTGGGCAACCCACCGATAACTCTTACATAGCTTCCAAATCAGCCTCCATTCGTTGGAAAGGTCCAGTGGGCCTGGATGAACATACCCCATCACCTCTAGGGCCATCACTATTATCCTCTATGTCAGCCTTCCTCTTTCTTCTTCTCCTTCTAGGCACCTTTCACCCTCAAGGGATTAAAGGGCGCATCATATCCCACCATACAGTCCCTGACCTCCCAATGTGCACCTTCCTACCGATAGAGCATAATGGTGTGAGAGGGAAACGACAGACTGGCCCTACTCGGGGCTCAGAAAAGTTTAAACCAATATCTCACCTAAATTCTACCATTTATAATGCAAAAAACCTCAGGAAAATAGTGAATAGCATGTGTGAGAATGTAAATACTAGTAGCATGCTTTGATAATCTACCCTCATTAAGAGAAAAAGAAAAAGAATCTTCCCCACCCTATTTTCAACCCTGATCCGTTAATAAATAAATGAAAACATAAACATTCTATAGAATGTAAAACAATGAACTTGTGGAGAGGAGAATTACTTGGGAAATCGAGGGGAATCACTAAGAAAGTGGGAAGGATTTGGCCCAAAAGTTGGAATGAAAATGTGAGAATGTGTCACAACTTGAACATAGGACCAGATCAAGATATGGGACAAAGAATCTTGAGAGGCTCCAAGTCGACCCATGGCTTGAACATGACATCTAAACTCAACATAATCAAGCAGAAGTCTAACACATATAATATAGCGAAAGTCTGAGAATATCATAACATCTGAATACATAATACAAGTCTGAAACTGAATACATGCTATGTCTGAAAAGACTCTACTAGTGACGAGTTGATGGGACAAGACCACAACTAACTCACTATAGTCTGAAATAGAAACTACTCAATACAACTGATAAAGGGCCCTCGGAAGATGAGGACTCACCAACTGAGACTGGGAGATGCTATAGCAGAGAGTCTGGCTATTGGCGGAACTAAGCATGAATATCTAAGTCTGTATCATGAAATAATACAGCATAAAGTATACGGTCAGTATGTGGAATATATCGAGTATGTAAGGTAAGTAAAACCGCTAAGTAAGTAAAATCAGTAATCATGCATGACATAAAAAATTTCCTCATAAGAGCTTGAGAGTAGGGCTTACATGCTATTATCTGAAAACATGATTCATGCATATCTGAGTATCATAAATATAATGATTGAATCGAATGAGCTAAAGCTTAAAACCGATAATCATAGGTAAAAATGACCATTAGGTCAAAACTGCTGAAAACATAATAATATGACTGATGAGCATGTATAATTGCAATCATGAGGAACAATGGGGGACTCGTCATATAACGGACATTACCACGATAGATCTTACATGGTTCTAACTCTTACAATCAAGTGGGTAGAGCCGTCCAAAGCCTTTCCATGTCTAAGGACGCTCCCATGATATTGATATCAAGTTGAAGGCCCATTCGGGGCAGGGGAAGCTCACAAGAGAGGTCCCAAATAATCTGATACGCTGGGACATAGTTCTAAGCCATAGGGTTGAATGACTCTTAGCCTATCGTGCTAGAAACTACTCCGAAAAACATGCATATACTCTCCATAATTTTTTAATGAAGCTAAACCATCGTCTAGTGATGAAGCTAACTCATAACATATATGCATAAACTTGAAATCATAACATGAGGAGCCTTGGGCTCAAACCATACCGCAAGTTGAAAATAGTGGGAGTTAGACTCCAAAATCCATGTGGTAAGCTAATACATGAAGTTTAGATAAGTCATGAAACATACTTTATCATATGAGCTTGCCCAATACTTAAACATGCTTGACATAGGCTTAATTCATTCGAAAACATGGATATAGACATGGGTAATTCGAAAACATACTTTCATCATATACATCTCATCATGCTAGAATACATATATCATAGATCTCAACTTTCATGAACTCTCATGGATTGACATCATATTTTATAAAACTTGAAAACCTGATTTATAATTGAAAAAATTGAAAAATATGCCCATTAATCATAATTCAACATTAGAAACATGCATAGATCAGACACATGATTGATACTTAGAGAATTCACATATTGGGTTAAAACTCGATAGATTCACCAACTACAATTTCATGAAATTGAAGGGGGATTGGGCATGGGTGTGGATGATTACACCCATTTACAAAGCCTACATACCTGGAAGAATCTGATTTCACAAACCCTCTTGAAAGCCCAATGGAATTTGGGGAAGAAATTGATAAACCTAGGCTTGATCACCCTTAGGAGCTTCTAGACTTGCATGCATGGAAGAGAATAGGCTTAGAATAAACTTGCCCCTCTAAAAACACACCTTTCTGAGCTTTAAATGACGTAGTATAGGCCTTAGGAACTTAGGAATTATGGAAAATCCCTTAATAAATTTGCAGAAAATTGCACAATGCCAGTCCCCACTAGGGACTAGACGACTCGTGCCTTAGACCACTACTCGTGGTTTGAAGTCATTGCCTATGCTAGAATCCTGCCTTCTAAGGTCACTATGAGGGACACCACGACTCGTGGTGTACCCAATGACTCGTGGTGACCAAGTCTTCATCAACACTGCCCAAACACCTTCAACCTTCAATCACTCCTGACCATGGACCACATAACGAATTGTGGTGCTGACTACAACTCGTGGTCACACCCGTGGTCACCTTAAAACTAAGAATTTCAACCCAGTACAAACTCCTCCCCATGAGTCACCCAACGACTCGTGGTGCACCCAACGGGTCACTGGACGACTTGTCTTGTGACCTGGTGTAGAAAACTATGTTTTCTCCTTTTTAACTCCTAGGTATGATTTTAGGGTTTTCAAGGTACTACAATATCTCCCCCTTGGGAACATTCATCCTCGAATGTGGGAAAATATACTGAAAAGCAGAGAAATGCCATCATCATACTCAAATACAAAGCATATAAGTTGAAAACTGACAGAGTGACTGACTCTGAAATAAACTACATGATTGAACTGAATTCATGAATCACACATGTGATCATTGACATGAAAGAAACTGGGGCACATGAACTGAACATGAAACTAAATAGAGTACTAGGTAGGAAACTGATACCTCAAACTTAAACTGAGTCGGAAGGGAATAGATGCGGGTATTTAGCCATCGTATCTCCTTTGGCCTCCCACATAGCTTCCTCGACATGCTGATTCCTCCACAAAACCTTTACTGAAGCTACATCCTTGTTTCTTAGCTTTCAAACCTGATGGTATAGTATTTCCATCGGAACCTCCTCATAACTAAAGCTATCCTTCACACCTACACTCTCCACCGGAACCACCAAAGATGGATCACCCCAACACTTCTTTAAGAGCGATACATGGAAAACTGTATGAACTGAAGATAATTCTGATGGCAACTCCAACTCATATGCTATGTTGCCAACCCGTTTCATAATCTGGTATGGACAAAAAAAAGGCAACTGAGTTTCCCTTTCTTTCTAAACCTCATCACTCCCTTCATGGGAGATACCTTTAGAAACACCCAGTCATCAACCATAAACTAAAGCTCCCTCTCCTCACATCCGCATAGGACTTTTAGGAACTCTAAGCGATTTTCAACCGGTCCCTTATAAGCTGAACTTTCTCCATAGCCTCTTGGACTGAATCTGGTCCTATCATCATAACATCACCAACTTCAAACTAACCAATAGGAGATCTACAACTTCACCCATAGAGAGCTTCAAACAGAGCCATATAAATGCTGGAATGGTAGCAGTTGTTATATGCAAAGTCAATGAGAGGCAGATGATCATCCAAACTACCCTTGAAATCAATCACACATGCTCTCAACATATCCTCGAGAGTCTTAATGGTTCACTCAGATTGACCATCTATTTATGGGTGAAAGGTTGTGTAAGCTTGACTTGAGTACCAAGTCCCTTCTGAAACGATCTCCAAAACTGGGAGGTAAACTGAGTACCTCTATTTGATATGATGGACAAGGGCACTCCATGCAACCGAACTAACTCCTGAATATATATCTTAGCATAATCCTCCACTAAATCAGTAGTTTTGACCGATAGAAAATGAGCTGCCTTAGTCAACCTGTCTACAACCAACAAAATAGAGTCATACTATCGACGAGTGCGACACAACCCTGTAATGAAGTCCATATTGATCTCCTCCCACTTCCAAGTAAGGATACTAATGTTTTGAAGCACACCTCTAGGTCTTTAATGTTCAACTTTCACCTATTGATAATTCGGACACTTAGCCATAAATTCTGCTATGTCCTTCTTCATGCCACTCCATCAATAGACTTCCTGTAGGTCACGGTACATCTTGGTGGCACCTGGATGTATAGAGTATCTAAAACCATGAGCCTCGTGCAACATCCGATCTCTCAAATCATCAACACCCAGAACACACAAGTACCCTGATATCGAAGCACACCATCTCCCCCTTTGGAGAAGTCTTCTATCTTCTAATTCTAAACAACTTTCTTCAACTCCTTTAACTCAGATGGGGCCATTTTTTAAGGAGGAATAGATATAGGCTCTGTATAGAGAAGAAGGTCAATACCAAAGTCAATCTCTTGCTCAAGAGGAATTCCCGATAAATCATCTGGAAACACCTCTGGATACTCACACACTACAGGAACTAACTGGATAGTCAAGGTCTCTGACGTGGCATCCTTAACCCTAACTAGATGGTACATACAACCCTTAGAAATCATCTTTCTAACCTTAAGGTAGGAAATAAAGTGACCTACAGGTGCAACTATCCTTCCACTCTAGGACTAGCCCACCCAGGAATATGAACTCTGTTGCACGGGATCTACAATTAACTGAGGCATAACATGCATGTATCCAATCCATGTTGAAGATAACATTGAAATCGATAATGGCTAACTCTATTGAATCTGCTGAGGCAACTTTCTGGAGGACTCTGACTGGGCAATTTCAATATACTCATTGAGCTATGACTAAATCACCGACTAAAGTAGAGATCGAGAAGGACTCAGGTAACTTTCTAGAGGACTACGACTGGCAATTTCTATATACCTATCGAGTTATAACTGAATCACTGACTGAAGTAGAGACTGAGAAGGGTTCTGATAGGTTTTTGGGATTAATTCCGAAACTACTAGCGACATAGGGCATCACAAAAGATAAGGTAGCCCCTAGATCTAACAATGCATATACATAAAGGTTGAACACTTGTAACATACCAGTGACTACATCTTGAGAGACTTCTTACTCCTGACCAGATTCTAAGGCATAGAATCGGTTTTGGCGTTGACCACCACCTGCACTAATAGATGCCCGCTGTTGATCTGGGCATGTTGGTGGAGTTGCTGAACTAGAGGTTGGGACTCAGCCCCTATGATGGCCCTGTATAGCTACTGGGCAATCTCTAAGCATATGTTTGGGCTTCCCACACCCGAAACAAGCACCCAAACCTGCCAAACACTGAACTGTGTATCTCCGGCAACACCTGCTACACTCTGGAATGCTAGACTCTACAGTTCTGCTACCCTGACCTCTAGAGACTAATGCTCGTCTCCTTGGTTCGTACCTAGATCTGGATGGTACACTCATAGCCGACGATGCTGGGGCTAAACACCTCTGGTGGGACTGCTGACGGTGCCCACTAGGCCTCTGCTGGGAGAATCCAAAGCTATCAATCCTAGCCCTCTTGACCTCTCTCTCCCGATCAATCACCTGTACCCCCTCCATCTGCTGGGCATATAAAACTATTTGGGGAAAGTCAATATCCTGATGTAGCATCGCGGTTCGACAATCTTTGACCAAGTAGTCTGCTATCCCATGCACGAACCGACTCACTCGAGCTCTCTGATTTGTCACCATATCAGGTGCATACTTGGAAAGATGAGTGAATTCCAAGGGATATACTCCTAAAGTATCATCTTTCCTTACTTCAAGTTCAAAACTTGGCTGATTTAATCTCTCTCATCTCATGAGGAAAAAACTGATCCATAAAAGTGGCATGAAACTCATCCCACCCAATATGGCCTACTTCAGCTGCCCTACTATCCTTCCATTGCTTAAACCAAATGTGCGCAACCCCTTTCAACTGATATGAGGCTAGACCGACGCACTTCTCTCCAGTCACCCCGATGATCTGGGTGATCTTTAGAACCTCATCACTAAACTCATGTGGATCCTTGTCCACCTTTGACCCAAGAATCTCCAGAGGGTTCATCCTCAGAAAATCTCTAACTATTGTTGCCGCTGCATTCCCATTCTAAAGGACATGTGCTACCTCCTGTCGATTGACCTAGGCAGTCAAAGCCTGAGCTAGCATCTGAATGGATGCCCTATGCTTGGCGTGGGAAACCTAATCGGGTACATGATCCTCATGGGCTGGTGGGGCCTACTGGTGCCCATTCCCATTTCCATTCTCATGGCCATCTCCATTCCCTTTTTTCTTCTATTAACTTGGCGATGAGGCATCATTCTTCGAACGTGTATAGCACGAGTTAGAAGGATAGAGAGAAATTCATCGCATAACTTAGATCATTAAAGAAGGGAACGTTTCCTAAAATGTCTTGCATCCTCTTAATCATAAGTGTGGCGTGCTTCACACCCATGAAAAAAGACTCTACTTAATGCGGCTTTTAGACACCCTAGGAGACTTCAAAACCTAATGCTCTGATACCAAGTTTTTCACGACCTAAACATAGGACTGGATCAATACATGGGACAAAAGAACCCTGAGAGACTCCAAGTTGACCCATGACATGAACATGACATCTAAACTCAACATAATGAAGCAAAAGTCTAACACATATAATATAGAGGAAGTCTTAGAATATCATAACATCTGAATACATAATACAACTCTAAAACTGAATACATATTGCGTATGAAAAGCCTCTACTACTGATGAGTTGGTGGGACAAGACCCCAACTATCTCACTGTAGTCTAAAAATGAAAATACTTAATACAATTGATAAAGGGCCCTTTGAAGGTGAGGACACACCAACTGAGACTAGGAGATGCTACTATGGAGAGTCTGGCTACTGGAAGAATTGATCTGAATATCCGAGCCTATATCATGAAACGATACACCATAGATTATGCGGTCAGTATGTGGAATATACCGAGTATGTAAGGTAAGTAAAATCGCTAAGTAAGTAAAATCAGTAATCATGCATAACATAAAACAATTCCTCATATGATCTTGAGAGTAGGGCTTGCATGTTATTATTTGAAAACATGATTCATGCATATCTGAGTATGATAACTGAATATCATGACTGAATCGAATAAGCCAAAGCTGAAAATTGATAATCATAGATAAAACTGGCCATTGGGTCAAACCTGCTAAAAACATAATAATATGACTGTGCATAACTGAAATCATGAGGAATAATGGAAGACTCGTCATATAACCGACACTACCATGATAGAGCTTACGTGGTCATGACTATTACACTCACGTGGGTAGAGCCGTCCAAAGCCTTGCCAGGGCTAAGAACGCTACCATGATATCAATATCAAGCTTAAGGCCCATTCGAGGTAGGGGAAGCTAACAAGGGAGGTCCAAAATAATCTGATCATACCTACGTTGGCACGTAATTCTGAGGCATAGGGTTGACTGACCTTTAGACTACTCGGTGCTAGCCACAACTCCAAAAAAATGCATATGCTCTCCATCATTTTTCAACGAAGCTGAACCATCATCTAGTGATGAAGCTGACTCATAACATACATGCATAAACCTAAAATCAATACATGAGGACCCTTGGGCTCAAACCATACCACAAGCTGAAAATAGTGGGAGTCTAGACTCCAAAATCCATGTGGTAAGCTAATACATGAAATTTAGATAAATATGAAACATACATGATTATATGGGCTTACCAAATACTTAAACAAGCTTGACATAGTCTTAATTCGTTTGAGAACATGGATATATACATGGGTAATTCAAAAACATACTTTTATCATATACATCTCATCATGGTAGAATAAATATATCATAGATCTCAACTTTAATAAACTTTCATGGATGGACATCATAATTTATAAAACTTAAAAACATGATTTATAATTGAAAATATTGTAAAATATACCCATTAATCATAATTCAACATTAGAAATATGCATAGATCATGCCCATGATTGATACTTAGAGAATTCACATGTTGGGTTAAAACCCCATAGATTTATCAACTTGACTTTAATGAAATTTAAGGGGTAATGGGCATGGGTGTGGATGATTACACCCATTCATAACCCCATACATGGAAGAATCTTATTTCACAAACCCTCTTGAAAGCCCAATGGAATTTGGGGAAGAACTTGATAAACCTAGGCTTGATCACCCTTAGGAGCTTCTAAACTAGCATGCATGGAAGAGAATAGGCTCAGAATGAACTTGTCGCTCTTAAAACACACATTTATTGGCTATAAACAATGTAGTATATGCCTTAGGAACTTAGGAATTACGAAAAAGCCCTTAATAAATTTGTAAAAAATTGCACATTGCCAGTCCCAATGAGGGACTCCACGACTCGTGCCCTAGACCACGACTCGCTGTCTCAAGTCGTTGCCTACACTGGAATCCTTCCTTCTGAGGGTCACCACGAGGGACACCATGACTCATGGTCTTCCCAATGACTCATGGTGACCAAGTCATCATCGACACTGCCCAAACTCTTTTAACCTTCAGTACTCTTGACTATGGCCCACACGATGAATTGTGGTGCTGACCACGACTCGTGGTCATACCCGTGGTCACCTCAAAACTAAGAATATCAACCCATTCCAAACTCCTCCCCACGAGTCACTCAATGACTCGTGGTGCACCCATGGTTCACTAGACGACTCGTCCTCTGGCCTGGTGTAGAAAACTCTATTTTCTCCATTTCAACTCTCGAGTTTGATCTTAAGGTTTTCGGGGTATTACATATTGAACCAAAATTCTTCCCTTATGCTTCTTAATATGATATTTTAGTTTCACTGAAGCAGATAGATTTCCTCTTCCACGAGACCGCTGCGAAATAAAAGCACCGCTGGAGCAGCTAGGTCTATTCCAGTGATATGTCTTACATTTCAATTCTTATGAGGGTTAGAAATGTTCAACTACCTAACAAAGGGATCCTTATGGAGGACGGTGATAACATAGGGGTTGCATGAGCAATACGTGAAGATGGGTTATAGTTGAGGAGTATGAGAGACTTAGGATTTAACGGGTCGATAGAGTGTGAAAATAACTAAAAGAAGTAGTGTGTGTGGAACTCTTTCCCAATTGGGGATGTGAGTGTGGGAGAATTAAATCCGTGTGTCCTATCCATATAGTACCCGTATTAGAATTATAGAACCTCAAAAATAGGGTATGGTAAAGTTTTTATTAAATTCGAAAGTGATAACGGTAAGTCCATGGTAGAAAGGGTATAACTATAATCATAACCCCGAAAAAATTTGGACTGCGATGTGACATAAAAACCTGACATATTTTGTAAGTCTGTTCGGCAATAACCAGTTATTTAATTGGTATCTGATGTAACGACCTGTCCGATTGTTATAGAGCCTCGATAACATTGGCGTAAGGATTCAAAATTTTACAGGTCTAGCTTATTTTTTTCAAAATAAGAGATTGTTTTATTAATTTACTTGATGGACTAATCAAAAAAATATGGTGGCCCTGATGAATTGGTAGTTTACCAACTCATAGGCTCTTAAGCTTGAGTTTTTGCTTATTTTTTGAGTTGATTACAGGGATTTTATGCCCTTTTTTCCTTTTTTGTGTGCAGATATCTAGATGAGTAGAAAAGAGAAAAAATGAAGCAAAAAGAAGAAAGTGAGAAAATTGGCGGTCCACTGATGAAAACCGGCAAAACGCCGGTCAAAGTCCAATTATCATTGCCTCTGAGCAAAAATGATACCGGAAAAATGCGGGTTACTAATGGCGACTAACCAGTCCGTCACCGAATGACATTTGATTTTCTGGGATGAAGAACAAAGACTCGACATTTCACGGATTGAGATCGGCAAAACACCGGATGAACCGCCGATGCTCACTAGAGTTTAGTGATAACTCAAATAGTGTACCCAACAGTTCACAGATTTGAACCGGTGAACTGCCGATGTCTCCGCGATCCCAGATTGATGCTCAGAGGTAACATTGTCCAGCACAAAAAATGAGAGAGAAGATGCCCTATTTTCTTAGATACTGTGTATAGGAGATATCATAGCAGAGCATATCACATAATCTTTTCCTTAGCTTTAGAAAATTCTTTTAGCAGCGAAAAAGAGATTTTGATTGGTAGACTTTGAAAAGTACTATTCCTTACTTCTTCTTAATAATAAGGTACACCCATTGTTGGAGACTATTTGTGAATTTGATTATACTACTCTTGTTATTAAATTCAATGAGTTTATTATTGCATGTGATTTTGAATTTCTTAATCATGAGTAGCTAAATCATTAACTAGAGGTGTGTGATGATGAATACTTAATTAGAGTGGGTATCTTCATATTGTTTAAATAAGTTTAAATCTGTTAGATTCTCTTCAATCTATAAAGGATTATCCATTGATTAAGATGTGAGTCTAATTGTTCTTGCTTGATTGTTGCTTGTAAAAGAATAACTAAGTATTGAAAGAGAATTTAATAGTGGGTATGGAGGAGAGATTGCGAAATAGAAATAGCTAAAATTGCATTCTCACTCCTCATTAGTAGCTAATGGCTAGAAATTAGAGCAGCTACTAATCCAAATCCGATCGGGTTGAGCTAATAGTGGCTAGAGGTTTGATAAAACTCTAGCAAGAGGTAGTTATACGGCTGAAAAGTTGTAATTACCCATTTCCCAAGATTATTTACAGTAATTGATCTTATAAGATTACCTAGCATGTCCCGATCTAGTTAGTTATCATCTACACCACACCTCTAGTCTTTCATATTCTTGTAGACAACCTTGCTGATTTTTCTATTATATTCAACCAAATTACAAAATATAGTCTACTACAAATTCCAATCCCCCCAATTTATTTGTTTTTATATTAACTTTAAGTGGTGCAAGCTAACTTCAATTTCTCAACAACACTTATAATTATCATTCACTAGTCCTTGTGGGAATCGACCTTGACACCTGTCAGGTTAATTGTTTTGATACATCAGCCATGTATATTCTTTGCATGAAGGATATATTTTGGATGTTATAAAAAATGGCGTCGTTGCAAGGGACTAGCGCTTGATATTCTTGTGTTGATTGTTAAGTTGAAATCATTTTGCATCGTAGTTACTTGACATGATTTTGCTGTGTTTCTAAGGATATTACAACCATATGAGTCATCACTCCCAAGTAGCGGATAGCTCAGTGGAAGGTAACATGGAGCACGACGAGAATAACCCGGTGATGTCGGAAATTGCGGGAACTATTCGCCTACCACCTATGGTAGGGAATGATGTATTTCATGTCACAAGAACCATGCCGCATTTGTTGCAAATGAAGGGACTCTTTGGTGGTAAACCAAGTGAGGACGCAAATTGGCATTTGAGAAATTTCTTGGAGAAATGCCAGCCCTTCAACATTATGAATATTAGTCAAGAGTCAATCAGGTTGAGACTCTTTCCTTTCTCACTAATGGGGAAGGCAACAACGTAGTTGGAGGAACTCCCTCCGGGTTATATTCCATCTTGGCAAGAGTTAATCGAGGCTTTCCTGGATCATTTTTTCACTCCATCAAAGATGCTGCAGCTGAGGGACGACATCACAGATTTCAGGTAAGAACCGGGAGAGCCTTTGCATGAGGCATGGCTAAGGTTAAAAAAGAAGGTTGTTCTTTGTCCCAATCATGGACTTCCGAATGGAGTGCTTCTCCAAAGCTTCTACAGAGCCCTTGATTCCATCAACAAGTCTGTGGCAAAGAATTTAGCTTGAGGGTCTATATGGATCAATCATATGGCTTAGCCAAAGCCCTAGTAGACAGAATGAAAAAACCAATAGGGCTTGGCACACGTGAGAGACAAATGTATCTATACATGAGATCAGCTCAAGTGCATTGATGGCTGCATTGCGAAAAGGGGATGAAGAGCAGGATGAGAATCTTTCCAAGATGATAACACAACTAGAATTAATGACAAAGCACGTAATGGGGGCAGGGCCCAAGGTGGTAAATGTTGTAGGTATGCAAGGTCCTTTGCAATATGATTGGGAATCGTCACCACCAAGATATGAGGAAAAATGTCAATACATGGGAAACAAAATGGGAGGTCCTCAACCTAGATTTCAAGGAACCAATCAAGGCCCTTGGCGCCCAAGCGACGAAAATCAAGGCTGGAGAAATCGTGATCCGTAGGGGTGGCCTGAAAGTAATGAAAAATGGGGAAATACAAAGTAGAATGAAGAGGGTGACCGCTGGCATCGGAGTTCAAATCCGTATGTTCCCCCTCCAAAAGTTGGAAACTCCAACAGTCAACCAGGTGTAAGTGACATGGGTAGTTCAAAAATTGAGGAGATGCTATCAAGAGTCTTGAAGAAAGTAGAGTCAACCGAGAGTGGGGTCAAAGAGTTAAGAGGGGAGTTGTCTAACCTTTCCCAAATAGTGAGCTCACATTCAACCTCCATCAAGCATTTGGAAGCCCAAATGAGTCAGTTGTCATCTCAAATGAACCCTTGAATGAAGGGAACGCTTCCTAGTGACACAATGTTGAATCCAAAGAAAGATAGTTAATGAATGGCTATTGCCAGGAGAAATAGCAAAGTAATTGGGGATGCACCAGTGAATCCCAAAGAGGTTAATGACCCAAAATCAGATGAGGAAAATGGACTTCACGAGATGCCAAAGACTCTAAGGATGAGATGCCAAAGACTATAAGGAGTGAGTAAAAGATTGAAGAGGAAGGCAAGGGGAAGGATGATGAGATCCTCTCACATGCTGATGACGATGAGGCAGGCATGAAGGCCCCAATTGATGACTAGGTTGAAGCAAGAGCCTCACGTCCTTATCCACAACAGTTGGCCATGGAAAAAGAAGGACGACCAGTTCAACAAATTCTTTGATATGTTTAGCAAGTTGTCCATCAATATACCATAAGTGGATGCTCTTCTCCAAATGCCAGGATATGTGAAGATCATTAAAGAATTGATGAAGAAGAATAAGGTGGTTGATGTTGGTAGTGGGGAGAAAGCGCACCATTGTAGCACAATGATGATGAGTAATGTTGTCCCCGAGCGAGAAGACCCGGGAGCTTTCACAATCCTTGTACAGTTGGGATATGTGTGTTTCAAAAAGCTCAATGTGATCTTGGTGCCAGCATAAATTTAATTCCCCTACTCATTTTCAAGAAGTTGGGACTTGGAAGAACAAAGCCTACATTGATGAGGTTGCTCATGGCGGATAGGTCCATAAAAAACCCGTGGGGATATTGGAGGATGTTTTAGTGAGAGTGGATAAGTTCATCCTGCCAAAGGATTTTGTTGTCATAGATTGTGAAATGGATGTGGAGGTACCTATTATTTTGGGGAGGCCACTGCTCGCCACAGGTAGAGAGCATTGGTTGATGTGGAGCTAGGGGAGCTCAATTCAGAGTTGGATGTGAAGAAGTCACTTTCAAGGTTTGCCCATCAGTAGAAACTCCCCCCAAATGCAAGGCAATAGGGGTGTTGCAAAATGAGGATGAGGAAAAAGGACTGGAGATGAAGGAGACGGAGTCGGAGGATGATCCATCGAAAAAGAGGTGTTGAATGAAAACTACGTCGTGCAACGAAATTAACTAAGGCACTTCTTTGGAGGAAACCCAAGTGTTTAGTGGATTTATTTTATGTCTTTGTTGATTTTGTTTTTGTAGAAGCTATGAAATGAGGAACAAAAAAAAGGACAAACCCACAATAGAGCAGAACTGCGCGGAATTGGTGATTCACCAATCCAGAAGCACAAAACCACCATTTCAAGATGAGTGAAAATAGAAGGATGGAACTTAGAGCAATAGACCGGTGGACCCACTGGAGAAATGCCGATGCGCAGGCGTGCACCGCCGGTGGGTCGCTAATGAAACACAGGAGACCTGAAGCTTGGGCACCTCAGCGGCGGGTCACCAGTGGATCTCTTATCTAATTCGCAAACCACTGGTAAGCCGCCAATTGAGGTGCAGTGAACTGAGTGCAAATACTCGGGAAAGAATGTAAAGCAGTGGAATGCCAGTTTATTTCAGTGAACCGCTGATTCATCGCGGTCAAGGTATGACTTTGTCTCAGAATTTTAAATTAAGAGTGGACCCACCTAATCGCAAATACCAGTTGAGCCACCCTATTCTGCACAATATTCCCTTAGTTCCCGTTTTCACCATTTCTTCATAACCTTTTTCTTTCTCCACTACCCAACACCTCAACTTCCCCATATTTACCTCTTTCCCAACTTTCTACTTTCCCCACCTTTACACTTTTCCACTTCCCACCAACACATCAACTCTCCATCTTCTCCTTCACCTATCAATCTTCCACCTTCCCACCTATAAACCTCTCCCTGCTTTCACTACCACACTTACTACACTCACATTTCATTTTTCAACTACACATCCCTTGGAGTGCCATTAGTGAAAGTTTTCAAGATTTTTAAGTTCAAGTGTGCAAGCATTCCGACATTGTGGTATGGCTTCCTTTCCCTTGTCATGATTTTATCTGGTTCATTATTCTTTTATTCTTAATGCTTTGATTTCCTTTCCTATTGGATTCATGAATATGATCTTTTTGTTGGAATGACTGGGGACTAAGTGTTTTATTTGTGTGAATTTTAAATGGGTGAAGTCTTAGTAACCCAATCGAAATGAAATTCAACATTTTTCCCAATGATAGACTGAGTGACACCATTCTTAAGGGAAATTTTTCATGAGATTTTGTTTAAGGTGTACTAGTGTTATTTCCACCAAGGTGTGTGTGGGTGTTTGTTAGTGGGCGCCTTTGAGTTGTTTACATTTGATTGGGGACGATGAGGTTCGGTATTTCGCCAGTCGGGTTTGGCGAATAGCTGATGGAACGTCGGTCCACTTTTAAAAATAGCTTCAGGCCACTGAATGGATCCCACATTACATCGGCAGTTAATGAATCATTATCACAACTCACCACCCAATCGTCAGTACACTCTTAGTTTGCTCATTTTTTTGTTCTTTAGCGGCGAGTAAGCAGCGGTCGGTGAATTCCTCTTGCGACTCACTGATGCTGATGGTTCTTTATATGATGTTTTCTTATCCTTGTTCCTCAGTTCACCCTTAGAATAGTTTTGTTATTTTAGTTTATTTCAGAATATCTATCACTAACATCATCCTTGCACAAATACCATGTCTTCATCTAGAAATACAGGAAAGGGAAAGTCCCTCGCCTCATCTTCTAGCAGGAGAAAGGGTAAAGCAAAGGCCGATCCACCGCATGCCAACTCCATGAAAGCATTCAAATTTTGTGTCCCAAACATGCAAGAGCATTATGCCATTTGTCAAGGCCGATTCATCAACAGTGGAGAAGCGGTTGATTTAGCAGAATTGAAGGGTGATCTTTCCAACATCACCGCGCAATTCACAGCCTGACAATGGCGTGCATTAGAAAATCCTCTCCTGCATTACTACCCCGCCTTGGTGTCAGAATTCTATGCCTCCTACCATGTCCGACAAGATAGTATGCAGCACAGGGGAAAAGTTGATGACTTTTTATGCCTAAGATTAGTGATGTTAAGGGTAGTGGAACTCGACATCACCCCAGCTGCCATTAACTCCCTGTTTTGGGAAGATTAGATAGAATTCGGTACGGAGTACATGGCCTAGGTAGCTGACGTGAAAGACTAGTTTACTTGGTTCACCCAAATCATTGTTGTTGACACTCCTCTTTTGGCCTCAATTGGTGGCAAAATCTCTCATCATGATTTGAAATTCGAGGCAAGCTGTGGCTGGATTTTATTTGTGGTCGTATCATCCTCTCCAGGAATGAGCAAAGGGTCAGTTTAGAAACTGCTATTCTCATTGCCTACAACATGACCGAAGTCCCCATCAACTTCGAGGAGATTGTCTACCAACAAATAAAGAGAAAGGCACGACAGTCTTACACTTCTATGCCCTACGTCATCCTCATTTCCCAGCTTTTCTCACAAGCTGGAGTGCCTCTGTTCCTAGATGAAACCCCTTTCGCTACTTTAGGAGTGATAGCCATTGACCGGAAGAGAGATGCCGAGGCACCTGCATTGAAAAGGAAAAGACTACAAGGCTTTGTTGTCATTAAGGGATCCCTTTCCCATGGTCAGACCACTCACCACAGACCCCGGAATTGAACATTCCCCAGCCTGAATTATCAGGCCAAGCTTCGGGTGACATGCCTCAGCAGGAAGCATCTCCCCCTCAACAATCCTCTCAACCAAGTGATCTCATACACTTGTGGAAATGACCAACTCTCACGAAAGCCAACTCCATAGATTGGCCAAGAGCCTCCCCGCACTCATTGCTCAAACAATTAAAAAGGAACTCAAATATTTATATGAGAGTGTACTACACTATACAGGAGGGTGGATACGGTTGAAGGGGCTGTCAACTCCCTCCGAACTAAGGTGCAAGAGTTGAAGAATCGGACTTCAATAGAAGTGCCTAATATTAGTGCCCTAGATGCTACAATGGCTGCTTCTTCCTCAGTTCGTGGCCCTATTGATGATCTCTTTGAGGGTCAGTGAGATGATTTTTCTAGGCAAGGTGAGGCCGGTGGTGGTGGTTCAGGTGATGCGGCGGCCGATGATGAGGATGAATGACCTGCTCAGGGAGTTTCTTGTCCCATTCCCTTTTGCATGCATACATAGAGGACAACGTAATCTTTTAAGTGGGGGAGGAATAAGCGCATTTGATGATGGGGTCATTCATGGATGTTCTCTTTGGATGTTTCTTTTTGTTTGAATTTATTGAGTAGAGCCCTTGTTAGGCTGTTGTTTATGATGGTTGATGATTGCCTTTGTCGGGCTTGTTTTGAAAAAATAAATGAATGATTTGGTTTAGTTTTGAATGAAGTGATGGTTAGTAATTAAATGGAGTCTTTGCTTTAACTTGAAAATTTTTGCATGAAATGACCTAAGTTCTTGTTTCTGTTTCGCCTTTGTAAATTGTAGTGTGGTAATCAAAACTCCGACGATTTTTTTAGGACACTGTTCTTTCTCGAGTAGCATTCTTTTGTTTCTTTTTATTTTTATTGTCGAACTGGGTTGACATTTCCCAATGATAGATTGAGTGGCGGCATTCTTAAGGGAAAATGTCATGTTGCTTTGAGTCTCTTATGAAGTTGTTTTGAGAGGCACCACTAGAAAAATTGTTGAAATGGATTTTCAAAATGAGGGCATGAAAATGAAGATAATGAGAAAATATTTGACGCAATAGCATAGCATTCTTTGTCATACGTTGTAAATTCTTTTCTTGACTTATGAGTTTGCTTGCTTTGATGTCCTAACTTGAAATCTTGTGATGAGAATGACTCTTGTGGACCCTTTAAGGGTGATGCCTTGTATAGTGAGGAATTTTTGATGAGTCTCATGTATGACTTCTTGTATAGAACTTGCCCCAAATGTGACTCAAGGTGAATCCTAGATGTAGTTGCACATAGAATATGATTTTAGGCTTTCCTTTTTTCGCCACTTTACCCATATACCCTCCTTGAACATTGATCGTTGTCACCCAACGTTGAGCCTTAGACCCTTTGGCAATCATATTATAAGTCTTAATACCATTCTTAATACCTCTCCTTGGCACCCATCTTCCCTAAATGCTAGTGATAAGATAGTGATGAAATGAGGCTTTAAGCCTATGAAAAAAGGGAGTGATAAGGAAAAAAATGAGAAATGAGGTAAAAGTCCAAGTTTGGGGTGTGCAAAAAGGGGAAAATAAGAATTTTAGTTTGAGGTAGCACCATATTGTGTCAAAATACATAAAATGATAAATCGAAAAGAACAAAAATTTGTGTGAGTCAGTGCTTACTCTTGAGGTGATAAGGCTAATTGTGAAAGGCAAAGGGGTTATAAGGAGGGTTATTGAGAAATGAAAGTCAGAAACAATGAAAGAAGAGAAACAAAGTAAAGTGATTGGAAGGATTTGATGGGAGACATGTTCACAAAAAGCATTAGGGAGGATCTAGTCACTACAGCCCTATATTCATCCTACCCTTAACCCGAGCCTACATCATAACCCGCAAGCTCTAAATGATTCTAAATGCAGCCACTCTATATTAGTGGCGAATTACATGAAGGGCAAGCCTATGGTCAAGTGTGTGTATAAAGACTTCTTTTGGGAGAGTGAGTGTAATTATCTCTTCCAAACAATCCCTTGTGTGCATTCAATGATTATATGATAAAAGAATAGGGATTCTTATTTCGGTAAGTGTCATCATCCCTTTTTGAGGACATAAGTGCATTCAAAATTAATGTATGAATAGGGCATGAGAAGTGTAATCTCTAAAGCAAGTTTTGAATGTGCACTGATTATGACTTGAGATGCTATGTGTGTTTCATTGTTGAGCAATTCCCTTATTTTACTAAATGAATCCTTTCATAAACCTTGTTGGTGAAAAGTGATAGCTTATTGTATCTTCATTATTTTGGTCTTTTGGGGTATTTGCTTCTCCTTTTCGGGGAGATTGGTGAGCATTTTTGGGTTATCATAGCTCAGGTGATTGGTGATGTTTAAATTTGTGTAGAAGTTCCATGTTTTTCAATGAATGAGAATTGCGTTACTTGAGGGCACGCAATGGTTCAAGTTTGGGGGTTTAATGAGTTGGTAATTTACCAACTCATTAGGCTCTTAAGCTTGAGTTTTTTGCTTAGTTTTTGAGTTGATTATATGGATTTTATGTATTTTTTGCCTTTGTTGTTGGTAGATACCTAGATGAGTATAAAAGAGCAAAAATGAAGCAAAAAGAAGAAAGTGAGAACAAATCGGCAGTCCACCAATGAAAACCAAAAAAATGTCGATCAAAGGCCGATTATCCCTGCCTCTGAGGAAGAATGCCACTGGAGAAACACGAGTTGCCAACAGCAACTCGCCGGTCCAATCACCGAATGACATTAGATTTTCTGGAATGAAGAATAAATACTCGGAGGTTCACGTATTGAGATCGGCGAAACGTCAGATGAACCGCCGATGCTCACTGGAGTTTAGTGATAACTTAGATAATGTACCCAAAGGTTCATAGATTTGAACCGGTGAACCACCAGTGTCTCCGTCGATCCAAGATCGATGCTTAGGGGTAAAATTGTCCAGCACGAAAAAAGACAGAGGAGATGCCCTATTTCTTGGATATAAATTCTTCAGAAAGTACTATTTACAGGAGAAAGTACTGTGTACAGGAGATATAATAGTAGAGCATATCACATCATCTTTTCCTTTTTTAGCTTTAGAATATTCTTTTAGCAAAGAAATGAAGATTTTGACTGGTAGACTTTGAAAAGTACTATTCTCTACTTCTTCTTCTTAATAGTAAGGTACAACCATTGGTGGAGACGTTTTGTGAATTTGATTTTACTACTCTTGTTATTAAATTCAATGAGTTTATTACTACATGTGCTTTTGAATTTCTTAATCATGAGTAGCTAAATCATTAACTAGAGGTGTGTGATGATGAACACTTAATTAAAGTGGGTATTGCTAGAGTCATCTTCATATTGTTTAAATAAGTGTAAACATGTTAGATTCTCTTCAATCTATAAAGGAAGATCCATTGATTATGATGTGGTTCTATTTGTTCTGGCTGATTGTTTCTTCTAAAAGAATAATTAAGTATTGGAAGAGAATTTAATAGTGGGTATGGATGAGAGATCGTGAAATTTTGCTAGAAATAGCTAGAATTGCATTGTCACTCCTCATTAGTTGTTAATAGCTAGAAATTAGGGCAGCTAGTAATTCAAATCTGATCGAGTTGAGCTAATAGTGGCTAGAGATTTGATAAAACTCTAGTAAGAGGTAGTTATAACGCTGAAAAGCTATAATTACCCATTTTTCAAGATTATTTACACTAATTGAACTTATAAGATGACCTAGCATGTCCCTATCTAGTTAGTATATCATCTACACCACACCTCTAGTCTTTCACATTCTTGTAGGCAACCTTGCTGATTTTGCTATTTTATTCAACCAAATTACCAAATAGAATCCACTACAAATTCAAATCCCCCCAAATTATTTGTTTTTATCTTAACTCTAAGTGATGCAAGATAACTTCAATTTCTCAACCGACACTTGTAATTATCATTCACTAGTCCTTGTGGGATTCGACCCCGACACCCGTGGGATTACTTGTTATGATACTTTGGCCATGTATATTCTTTGCATGAAGGATATATTTTGGACGTTATAAGGCCCAGGTGGCAGGACCTCTGCGGCAAATGATTTTTCACAATAGCGGGATCGCTGTAGCGGATGGCACAAGGCAGAAAGTCAATTTAAGTTAGAATTTTGAGATTTTCTCCCCATTATTCTAGGGCGTGAAAGAAATGAAGAGTTAGGGCGATTCACCAAGGCATAAAGGGTTCTCCTTCCCAAGGTAAGAATTCTAGCTTGTTCTTTCCCTCTTTCAACTCCGTAACACCCTAAAGGTAATGGGTAAAATTTAATGGTGACTTTTTAGTTAAAAACCATAAATTATGAAAGAAAGAAATATCTGAATGAGATTGAGTGGGTGTTGATTCCTCGGCCTAAAAGTGGAAAACTTAATACTTTTTAGGGTGAATATTATTAAAGAGCATTGTTTTTGTGATAGTTTGAGACCTAGAATTTGGTGAATTTGGAATCCTTAATCCAATAAACTCCTTTAAGAGGGTTAGCGGAGTAAAAACTCCATAATCTAGGCTAGAATAATCATTGTAGATTTGGGATATGATAATTTAGCCTGTGATTATAAAATTAGATTGTAAAATAACGAATAGAATATAGTGGGTTGAGTTCCCAAACACTTGAATCGAAGAAGTAGACTATTGATTGATTTCTTAATGTCTTTTTTTTTTACTTTAAACTTTCAGAGGTATTGAGAAAAGGCAAATCTCCCACGGAGTAGCTACATATTTGAGTTCTACCATCCATGTAGGTTATGACTTACCTTTATATTAGACTATAATTAGTGAATCGTATACATTTGTACTACTAATGTGCAATAGATGAGGGTAGAGGTATCATAAAATATGATGACGTAATGAAAGATTTGTAGTGACGTAACTGTAAATTGGAGGGTTAATCCTAAGGACGAGAACACCATGATAGGTGAAATCTAGTTGATAATTAATAATGGGGGATACTCTTGATGTGATGTTCTTGATAAAACACCCTCGAGGTGATGTTTTGGATAAGTTGTTTTATGACATGTGATTGTAGTTGCTCTTGAATGTATATTTTATAATCTTGGGAGAATGATTGTAATAGTATGAATAATGGGAAGAAGTGATGCGATCAGACGTAATTGTATTATATGAGCTTAATTTTGCAATTTAATTTTTATGAACGAAAAGATAAGGCTGGTATTATAAATTAACTAGCTTAAAATGAATCCGAGATAAGGAAAGAACGGGTATTTTTGGAAAAGCGTAGTAGCAAATAGGCCTTAAAAATGTTCCATAAACTGTATTTAAGGATCATCTTGAATATTGGAGCTCTGACATAGCTCAGGTAAGATATAAATTATGGACAACTTTCTTTTTTTACAATAGTGCCTTATTCACATATGATAGATAGGAAGGATCTTAAATTTCAATAACTCTTTATATTTCAAAATTTCAAAAGTAAACATCAATATGTCAAAAACTAACACAGAGAAATAGAAACTAACTCGTTTTTCTGCAGGATATTTGTAATACTAATACAAACAATAAAAAAAATGTTGAAGTATATGCCTGTTGGCAAAATAAGTTTTGCTATCATCTACGAGGTTTAGTGTTTTCTCGCATTATTAATTTACTATGAAGTTATTGACTTTTACTTAGGAAGATTTTAATGCCTACTTGTACGTAAATAGAGAAAAGAGGAGGAAAGTATTGATGCTTTGTCAAGTAAGAAATTCTCTAAGGCTACTAGAAAAAAAAAACCTAGCTGAGTATACAAGGACTCATACGAAGATACAACTAGAAAAATAGTAAGAAATATTGTAATTCAAAGTTTATCAAGATCATTTGATTGTTCTTAAATATTGGTTGATTGTAATTTATTTTAACTCTCTATCCTTTGTCTGATTTGTTGGCTGAAATGGAGAGAATAAAAAATTAAGAAAGAGAATATGGTAGTCAATCATCAATTGACACATTTACAATAGTTACGGGACCTGATCGTCCAGGTCGAGTAAGATTTTCTGGACGTGGAGCTACCAAGACTCTCTTAAAATAGAAAATGGGAGATTCCAGACCCTCTTCAAATGTTACTGATGAAATGTTGCTGAAAAAGTAGAGGAAATGGAAGAGAGGATACAAAAATATGCAGGAAAAAATCAATGCGCAAAAGATCTCCATGGAACAAGATATTACAATGAACATCATTTCACAAATTCAACGCATAAATCCGGGAGTAACACTTGATCTTAGCATGTTATGACTTAATATTCATTCACCAGGAGAAGAGGCTGCTAATCAACTAATAAATCACTCATCTATCGGTAGTAACAATCAAGGTTAGTAATTCTTCTCCTCCCTCCTCTTCCTTCTACTGCTCTTCCTTCTACTTCTTCTTCTTCTTCTAGGACTATTTTGTTCTCTCACCACACATAATCATGGTGTTCGGACCAACAATAGCTGATACTGCTTCTTGACATTTTTCTTTCATATTATTAAAGTAATAACATAGAATAAATTTTTATTCTATTTCGACTGGGTTAGTTGTTAGGAAGTGAACTAATGCTTTATGTGAAGAAATTTAGGCATTTCATTTGTTTAATAGGTTGTTGTATGTGCATACTGTTCCTCATTAGATTCTGGATCAGGTTATCATATTCAAACCTCTAGCTATTATTTAGGTAGTTAATCTTTTCATAATATGCCAAAAAAGTTGTCGATTTAGAGGGATTATTTTGATTAATCGTGGAGAAGAGGAAATGACAATCATGTGAAAGGATGGAGTAAACAAAACCAATGTAGAATAAGTTGGAGGTATCTATGAAATGAAATTAAGTCTGAACGTTTGGCTTGAGTAGGTTATTCAAGCTACTGATTTCATTAGATGCATAACCTTTAATATGGAACGACATACAGTCTAACCCAATATCATCATGTATGCCCATGATGGGGAGATTGTATTCACCATGATCCAAAAACACCTACATCCAAAAAATAGCGAATTAGTCAAATATATTATAATCAACTCAAGTTAGCTAAATTTATTTTGAATTCATATCAAATCAAGGTATAAATGTGCATAAACTGTTGTAAAAAGATGTGTAAATACAAAAAAAAAAACTTTAAAATCGACTATTTACTTTAATCGGAATATAGATCCACCTCAATATCCATATCTTTGTAGCTATAATCATTATTATCGATAACATTAATTATTTTATCAAAAGGGTTTTCTATTTTAATTCTTTGAATTTTATTTTTAGCTGTTATCTTATGCTTTGTAGTTAATACATATAAGTTTTTACATCTTGCTGTAAATATTTTACTACCTGGAGCCAGTTCTATTCCTGACATTTTCCAGTATAGTACTAGAGATTTATCTATATTTCTGTCATCTAATGCTACTGAGTAGTTAGCACTTATAATAAACTTAAATTTTTGGTATATTAAGTTTCCTCTAACTGCGCTTATTATACTCTTTTCTATTGGGTGGATTATTCTATCATCTGCTAAATATAGCTCAATTGGTGTATCTATTCCTTCTCTAAAACATGCTTTTATAAGTATTTCTGTTGCTCCTAGGTGTACGTATTTTATTGGATTTCTAGCTTTTATTTCTTGGATTTCTTTGTTTATTATCTTTTTATTTATTATGGATATTTTAGCTTTTCCCTGAGTATATTTGCAATCTATTATGTGTTCTTTTTGGCTTACTACGTAATATTCTTCTTGTCTTATTTTAAAGAAATTTCTTAGTTTAGGTACTTCTAATATTTTATCTATACTTAAATCTAATTCTTTTCCTTTTATTTGTTCAAACATATTATTATCAAATATTATTTTTTGCTCTGTACTTTCACTATCTTGGTATTCTTCTTTACTTATAATTCTTATATCTGTCTCAGTCATTATCTGTTTCGTATTCTATTATCTCATTTTCACTATCTGTTTTCTCATATTCTGTTAGTTCGTATATACTATCATCATCGTTTAAATTATAGTCTATGTATTCTATTTGTCTGTATTCTTCATTTTCTATTACTACTTCTGATACTTGTTTTTTCGTTATATTCCTAGGTATTTTACAATCTCTAGCTAAATGTCCTAATTTGCCACAATTGTAGCATTTGCATTCTGATATATTTTTCTTAGCTCTGTGAGGTCTCTTTTGTTTGTAATTTTTTATATAGTATCTTTTTCTTGGCTTTTTATACTTATATTTTGTTCTAAATGGTCTGTATTTTTTGATTCTTTTCTTGTATTTATATTTATTTGTGCATCCAAATTGTGGTGCTGTTCTAGTTGTGCAACATGCTAAGTTTTTTACTAATATTTTTTCCATTTTTATTTCTTCTTTATGTTTTTCACATAATTCTGTAAACCATTTTTGTAGAAATTTTATTCTAGATCCTAGTGTATCTATTAGTCCTGATTCTTGCCATTCTTTAGCTACTTTTGAACTAAATGGTTCTGGTAATTTTGTATAGTATAATTTTCTTATTTCCTTACTTTCCTCATTCGTATATAGTCCTTTATAGTAGTATTCTTTAAATGCACATGTGTATTCATCCATATAGCTCATTTTACATATACTTAATTTATTCATTAGATTTCTGTTCAGTTCTTTATCTTTTTGTCGCTCATCTATTTCGGTAGTCATACTACTAAATTCGTTTCTTATTGCCATTTCATATTTATTTAATATGTCTATAGATGTTGTTGCTGGTTCATTATTAATTTTCTTATTATTTCTTAATGTTTCTAAACTTTCTAGTGATAAATTTTGTAGCCATATTTTTGTTGTTCCAATTAATGTTCGTTCTATGTATCCAGGGGCATCTGCTATTAATATCTTGTTATCTATTAACTGTTTTGAAATATATCCTATCCATAGCTGAATTATTTTATTTGTATCTGCAACACAATCTAAATCTAAGAAATTATATTGTTCTATGTTTTGTCTAGGTGTCCAGTTTTTATTTAATCTTTTATTCCATAATGTTTTGCTTCTATTTTCCCTTTCGTAAGTATAATAGGTTGGACTAGTATTTGGTCTTCTTGGACTTCTAGTTCCTGATGTACTAGGTTTTTCATCTATGTCTTCTACATTTATTTCTATGTTATTTTCTTTTTCTATTAGATTAGTATAAGTTTCTGATGTTTTTGAATATTGATCTAAGTTTTCTTCATCATTTTGCTCACTTATGTCGTCTATTCCTATTTTAGGCTGATTTTCTACTGTACCTGATTCTTCTAATAATATTTTAAATTTTTCTATTTCTTCTGTAAGTCTTAATTCTTCACGTTGTTTTTCTTTTGCTTTTAATTTTTCTTCATATAATTGTTTAAGTTTTTCTAGTTCTTTTTCTAGCTCTTGGATTCTCGTGTCTTTTTCTTCTTTAATTTGCTGAACTTCTATTTGTGCTTGTTTTTTAATTTTTTCTATTTCTTTTTTCCTATCTATTTTCTCATTTTCTTTATTAATCCTTACCATAGCTGTTAAGCTATCTTCTAGTTTTGCTGATTCTTTTTCTAACATTAAATATAATTGGTCTCCTATCTTTTTAAATCTTCTTCCTAAATTTGAGTGTACAATTTTTATTTCTAATCCTTTTAGACTCATATATTTTTCTTCTTCTACTGCATATTCTTCTTTATTCATGGAAGTCCGTGTTGTAATTTATATTCTAGGTGTTGTAGTTTGATTTCTAAATAGAATATTTCTTTCCTTTGTGTTTTTATTGATGTGTGACATACTCCTGCAGTTATGTTGTAGATTAACCTTTCCTTTCTAAATTCAATTTCATCAGTTATTTCATTTATTTTATTAAGTAGTTGTCGTCTATATTCTTCGCTGTTATCGATATTATTTCTCATTTTTGCTTTTTTAGATATTTTATATAATTATATTCTATTTTTGAAATTAGGTCTATTAAGTATTCAAGTCTAATGTTGTTTGTTTTATTTGAGTTTAATTGCTTATATTCTGGATATAACGTTTTTAATTGATTCTTTAATTTTTTGACTTTTTTCTGAATATGTCCTTTTCTTGACTTCCGTAATTCTTTATTCATTAATCCTGTGTAAACATTTTATTATAATATTCAATTTTTAATGGTTCTAATTTCTGTATTTCTTTTATATTTTCTAGTGTATATTCTAAATATTCTAGATCTCTATTTCTCATATATTTTCTTATATTTTCTTCTAATAAAAGTTCTAACAGTCTTATGTTTTCTACAGTATCTAGCCAATATTTCATATATTCGTAGTTTATCATTTCTAATCTGAATTTTTATCTAATTTTCTAATTTCTTCTATAGTCATCTCCGTCCATCCTTGGTTCATTAATTTTATGGTTTCATTGAGTTCTGTTATTTCTTCTAATATCTGAACTAAGATTTTTATCATACATAGGATAAGTATTTGATATCTACGATCTTTACCTGGTTGGTTTGAATTCATTTTATGAATTTTTTCTAAACATAATATTCCCTCTAATCCCTTTAGGCATTATTTGAAATTATCCAGTTATTATAGCGTTATTTTGAATAGTCTTTTTCGGTCATTACTATGCGTTTTCAGCTTTGATCAGTTACCCTAACAGCGCCTCAACACCGTGTACTCCCCAAAAACGGCTCTCTTGGTCTCACCGGCTTCCACCTTAGGATGGCATAGTCTGGGCTTACTTACTCGCAGCTTACTAATCACGTACATAGCAAACTTAATCAAGCTTTCATCATAACGGTATAATAATCAAGCTACCGTTTTGCAGTATCTTGTTAGTAGAGCTGGAGAAATATAGTTTCTTCGTATAGCTCTTGTTGTAGGTATTTCTTCTGGTTTAAGCAGACTGAGTATCCATTTTCGTAGTTCTTCCATATCTGCCTCTTTGTGTTCCTTGGAGTTTGCATATATTATTGTTTGGTCTCTTGAATAATAACTCCAAATCGAGTTTCCGTTTAGATAGTTATTTGCTAGTTCGTTGAGTATAGTAGCGAGTCCTATAATCCTTTTGTTTTAGTAGAACTCGGGTATCTCTGTGCATGGTATCTCATCTTGTTGTTCTATTTTTTCCGGTATTATCATTTCCTTTGTTAGTCCTATCTTTACAACTTGTATAATAGGTTTTATCTCGTCATGTAGTATCTCCTCTGGTGCTGAATATATTTTTACATAAAAGAATGTACCTTTAGTTATTCTTTTATATATGGTAAATGCTTTGTATATCTCCGGTATAGTAGCTATTTCATCTCCTGTTGATGTATATACGGTGCTAAGTAGTCCGTAGTCATAACAGGTTCTGACTAGGTTAGCATTTGTCTTTGGTTGGGCTATAAGTTTGTTATATCCTTGCAAGTGTTGGGTTATGTAGTCCTCTGTTGGGTTATTAGTGCTGGTAGATCTTGGGTTTTTGTTCAGAAAAGTTTGTATTCTGTGGATATTTTGTATGTATTTGTTGGATATATGGTTGTAGGTCTGTTTAGCCTGGTTTAGGCTCTCTCTATATGTGGTAGTTTGTGGAGTGGGGGTGATCGGTATATTTTTCTTTGGTGTAAATGGCTTGTCAAATAGCTTGTTTTTGGTAATATCTTTTTTCTCTCCTGCAGATCCTGATGTTCCTGCAGCTGCATTCAGTAAATTGTTAGATTGGGTTTTTTGGTGTTTCCCAACGTCACCTTTTAGCTCTGGAATTTTAACGTCTTCCGATCGACGTAGCTCCGCATGTTTAGAGTCATGCTGCTGACTACTAGCTTTGCTTTTTAGCTGTTGTATTTCTACCTCCATACTGTCCACTTTTTTACAAAGTGTAGTAAGGAGACCGAGTATCTGTTCCATTTTGTTTTTTCCTTCTTCAATATTTGTATCTGGAGAGGTAATCTGCAATTGTATTTCTTTCAGTTTTGATAATCTCAATTGTAAATGAAAAATTCAATATATTCAGAACTAATCTCCTTATCTCTTTCGTTGTGACTGAATCTTGTACTTTTCTAGTTATCCACCATTTTACTTGTGTATTATCTGTTCTAACAATAAATTTGTTATAAACAATATATGGTTTGAATGCTAGTAGACATTTATATAATGCAAATAATTCTTTCCTGTTTATCTCCCATTTCATTTGTGGTTCAGTATATGATCCTGAATAGTATCTACAATGGTGTTCTATTTTCTCGTTTTCATATTTATATTTTAATACTCCTCCATAGCTGTGATTGCTAGAATCTGATTCTACTATGTAGGTGAATTTTTTGTTTTCATCTGGAAAATATAATTTTGGTAGTTCTTTACACATTTCTTTTATCTTTTTTATATATTTTTTGTCTTTTTCATCAAAGTAATATTCTATATCCTTTTTTAGTTTCCTTTGTAATGGTTTTAGATTTTCTGCTAATTTTGGTATATATTCCCTTACTTGGTTAACTAATCCTAAAAAGGATTGTAATTTTTTCTTAGTATCTAATAATTCTTCAGAATCTATTATCTTCTGTACTATGTGGGTTTGCATTTTTACTCCATTTTTGTCTATTTGTATACCTAAAAATTCTATTTGGTTTTTTAGTATTTCAGCTTTTTCTTTGCTTAAACTTATTCCTGATATTTCTACTATATATATGAATTTCTCTAGTAATCTTATATGTTCTTCTTTTGTTCTTGAATAAAGTAATATGTCGTCTATGTATACTATACAGTTTTCTAGTTGGTTAAAATAATTATCCATGAAGTGTTGATATCTACCTGGTGCATTTTTATATCCAAAGGGTAATACATTCCATTCGTAAAATCCTTGGGGTACAGTAAATGTTGTTAGTTGTTTTGATTCTTCTTCTAGTTTTAAGTGGTAAAATCCTGATTTACAGTCAAATTTACTGAAATAGCTATATCCTTGTATTTGTCTGACTTTTAGTATTTTGTTTGGTATTGGGTAATTATATGTTTTAGTTTTTGCATTTAGATTTCTGTAATCTATTACCATTCTGCTTTTCTTTCTTTTTTGTTCATTATGTTTGTTTACTATAAATGCCGGGCTGTTATGTTTACTGTTACTTTCTCGTATATAATTATTTTCTAATAATTCTCTTATATGCATTTGAAATTCTTTTTGATCTTCGAAATTATATCTTAGTGGTTTCTGCGTTATTATACTATTTTCATCTATTAATTCGATTTTTACTTTTGTTTTATGTTTTTCCCATCCTTGTAATGGATTTTCATTATATAATGATTTTAATTTATCTTGTAATATTTGTTCTTTATCAATTGTAAATATTATCATTTCGATTTTTTGATCGTTAGTTGTTATATTTTCTAATTTTTGAGTAATTTTTTCACTTCCTTTAATCCATGGTGTGTTTTTTCTTATTTTGTTATTTACTCTTTTTGCTCCTATTTTCTTATTACACGGGGTAGTGAACCACCAATGTGTTTTTGTTATCGTGTGTGGGTATAGCTTTTCTAAAAATGGCATTCCTAATAGTATATCTCTATTGGTGAATTCATAACTATACATTTCTTCTATTATTAATATCTTATCCCATATCTGTGCTTTTATATTTTTAGCTTTGTGTGTTATCATACTTCCTTCATTGTTAAATCCAGTAACTATAAGTGGTGATTTTAATTTTTCCCATTTATCTTCTGGTAAGCAGTTATGTTTACACATATTTGCTCCTGCTCCTGTATCTATCATAGGTGTATAATATCTGTTGTAATATCCTTCCACTATTATTTTCATTAGTATATAGATTTTTGTCATTCTTTCATATTAAAGTCCTTTTAATGATTATCTTTTTATTTTCGTAATGTATTATTAGTTGTTTTTCATCTATATTATAAGGTTTTACTGTTTCCAGCCATTTTATTCCTAAAGTTATATTGTCTTTTCCTTGATATATTTTGAATTTTATTTTTATTGGTATTCCTCCAATAATTAATTCTTGTTCTGTACTTTGTTCCATATTTGTTAATATTCCAGGTAATTCTGTATTTATATTTTCATTTTTCGTAATTTCTTCTTCTTTTATTAGTTCTCTTGTGACATAGCTTTCGTTTTGTCCTGTATCTATTTTTATTAAATATTTTCGTTGATTTAATATTCCTGTTATATAGTATTGGTAAGGTTGTATTTCATCCATTCTTTGTTCTAGTAATTTGGGTTGTATTTCATATTCTATTCTTCTTGAAGTACTATTTCTAGATGACGATGGTGTATCATAGTTTATTCTTTTTGATGTGCTTAGTCTTTCTTTTACTATTTCTAGATCCTCCTCAATATCCATATCTTTGTAGCTATAATCATTATTATCGATAACATTAATTATTTTATCAAAAGGGTTTTCTATTTTAATTCTTTGAATTTTATTTTTAGCTGTTATCTTATGCTTTGTAGTTAATACATATAAGTTTTTACATCTTGCTGTAAATATTTTACTACCTGGAGCCAGTTCTATTCCTGACATTTTCCAGTATAGTACTAGAGATTTATCTATATTTCTGTCATCTAATGCTACTGAGTAGTTAGCACTTATAATAAACTTAAATTTTTGGTATATTAAGTTTCCTCTAACTGCGCTTATTATACTCTTTTCTATTGGGTGGATTATTCTATCATCTGCTAAATATAGCTCAATTGGTGTATCTATTCCTTCTCTAAAACATGCTTTTATAAGTATTTCTGTTGCTCCTAGGTGTACGTATTTTATTGGATTTCTAGCTTTTATTTCTTGGATTTCTTTGTTTATTATCTTTTTATTTATTATGGGTATTTTAGCTTTTCCCTGAGTATATTTGCAATCTATTATGTGTTCTTTTTGGCTTACTACGTAATATTCTTCTTGTCTTATTTTAAAGAAATTTCTTAGTTTAGGTACTTCTAATATTTTATCTATACTTAAATCTAATTCTTTTCCTTTTATTTGTTCAAACATATTATTATCAAATATTATTTTTTGCTCTGTACTTTCACTATCTTGGTATTCTTCTTTACTTATAATTCTTATATCTGTCTCAGTCATTATCTGTTTCGTATTCTATTATCTCATTTTCACTATCTGTTTTCTCATATTCTGTTAGTTCGTATATACTATCATCATCGTTTAAATTATAGTCTATGTATTCTATTTGTCTGTATTCTTCATTTTCGATTATTATTTCTACTTCTGAAATTTGTTTTTTATTTACATTTTTAGGTACTCTACAGTCTCTAGCTAAATGTCCTAATTTGCCACAATTGTAGCATTTACATTCTGTTATATTTTTCTTAGTTCTGTGAGGTCTTTTTTGTTTGTAATTTTTTATATAGTATCTTTTTCTTGGCTTTTTATACTTATATTTTGTTCTAAATGGTCTGTATTTTTTGATTCTTTTCTTGTATTTATATTTATTTGTGCATCCAAATTGTGGTGTTGTTCTAGTTGTGCAACATGCTAAGTTTTTTACTAATATTTTTTCCATTTTTATTTCTTTTTTATGTTTTTCACATAATTCTGTAAACCATTTCTGTAGAAATTTTATTCTAGATCCTAGTGTATCTATTAGTCCTGATTCTTGCCATTCTTTAGCTACTTTTGAACTAAATGGTTCTGGTAATTTTGCATAGTATAATTTTCTTATTTCCTTACTTTCCTCATTCGTATATAGTCCTTTATAGTAGTATTCTTTAAATGCACATGTGTATTCATCCATATAACTCATCTTACATATACTTAATTTATTCAGTAGATTTCTGTTCAGCTCTTTATCTTTTTGTCGCTCATCTATTTCGGTAGTCATACTACTAAATTCGTTTCTTATTGCCATTTCATATTTATTTAATATGTCTATAGATGTTGTTGCTGGTTCATTATTAATTTTCTTATTATTTCTTAATGTTTCTAAACTTTCTGGTGATAAATTTTGTAGCCATATTTTTGTTGTTCCAATTAATGTTCGTTCTATGTATCCAGGGGCATCTGCTATTAATATCTTGTTATCTATTAACTGTTTTGAAATATATCCTATCCATAGCTGAATTGTTTTATTTGTATCTGCAACACAATCTAAATCTAAGAAATTATATTGTTCTATGTTTTGTCTAGGTGTCCAGTTTTTATTTAATCTTTTATTCCATAATGTTTTGCTTCTATTTTCCCTTTCATAAGTATAATAGGTTGGACTAGTATTTGGTCTTCTTGGACTTCTAGTTCCTGATGTACTAGGTTTTTCATCTATGTCTTCTACATTTATTTCTATGTTATTTTCTTTTTCTATTAGATTAGTATAAGTTTCTGATGTTTCTGAATATTGATCTAAGTTTTCTTCATCATTTTGCTCACTTATGTCGTCTATTCCTATTTTAGGTTGATTTTCTATTGTTCCTGATTCTTCTAATAATATTTTGAATTTTTCTATTTCTACTGTGAGTTTTAACTCTTCTTGTTGTTTTTCTTTAGCTTTTAATTTTTCTTCATATAATTGTTTAAGTTTTTCTAATTCTTTTGCTAGTTCTTGGATTCTCGTGTCTTTTTCTTCTTTAATTTGCTGAACTTCTGTTTGTGCTTGTTTTTTAATTTTTTCTATTTCCTTTTTTCTGTCTATTTCTTCATTTTCTCTGTTTATATTCTAAATATTCTAGATCTCTATTTCTCATATATTTTCTTATATTTTCTTCTAATAAAAGTTCTAACAGTCTTATGTTTTCTACAGTATCTAGCCAATATTTCATATATTCGTAGTTTATCATTTCTAATCTGAATTTTTATCTAATTTTCTAATTTCTTCTATAGTCATCTCCGTCCATCCTTGGTTCATTAATTTTATGGTTTCATTGAGTTCTGTTATTTCTTCTAATATCTGAACTAAGATTTTTATCATACATAGGATAAGTATTTGATATCTACGATCTTTACCTGGTTGGTTTGAATTCATTTTATGAATTTTTTCTAAACATAATATTCCCTCTAATCCCTTTAGGCATTATTTGAAATTATCCAGTTATTATAGCGTTATTTTGAATAGTCTTTTTCGGTAATTACTATGCGTTTTCAGCTTTGATCAGTTACCCTAACAGCGCCTCAACACCGTGTACTCCCCAAAAACGGCTCTCTTGGCCTCACTGGTTTCCACCTTAGGATGGCATAGTCTGGGCTTACTTACTCGCAGCTTACTAATCACGTACATAGCAAACTTAATCAAGCTTTCATCATAACGGTATAATAAGAAGATAATATCATATAATACTTAGGAGATTATAAGGAATATAACAGTTTAGCTATTCATATTCATGAATTTCCATACCTTAGTTTGTAGATTTGCATCGTTGCTAGATTTCTCCATAGTTGGATATTTTCTGAGTAGATTGTTTTTATTTTATGTTTCCATATCAGGAACGAATCACAGATCAATTTGGGGGTAGGGGTGCGGAAGTGAGAGTTGAGAGAGAATATGTGGGATTGCGGATGCGGATGCCTTTGGCTTCCGTCTGAGTTTCTATTTATAGACAAAATTTACAATCGACTTTTTACAATTGGCTCTTCCTGTTCATGAATGACCCCTACTATTCATGAATAGTTGGCCGACACCTTTACTATTTACTTTGCGACTTTTCTGCTAAAGTAGCCGCCCTCTACTGTACACTTTAAGACTTTCTATACAAAAACAAAAGACTTTGTCTGTCCATTATTTTGGACGACTCTTTACATAACAAAACAAAAAACTTTAAAAACATATCTGCTGCTTTCTTTATCTGATCTTCTGGTATGTCATTTTCTTCTATCTAAGCCGCTGCTTTTTCTTTTTTCGTCCTTATCTCATTCCAGCTGTACATCGGGTATTTTGTCGTCATTTTCACCATGACACTTGGAACAATGGTGATCTGGGTATTTTTGTCCTACCGTTTTGCAGTATCTTGTTAGTAGAGCTAGAGAAATATAGTTTCTTCGTATAGCTCTTGTTGTAGGTATTTCTTCTGGTTTAAGCAGACTGAGTATCCATTGTCGTAGTTCTTCCATATCTGCCTCTTTGTGTTCCTTGGAGTTTGCATATATTATTGTTTGGTCTCTTGAATAATAACTCCAAATCGAGTTTCCGTTTAGATAGTTATTTGCTAGTTCGTTGAGTATAGTAGCGAGTCCTATAATCCTTTTGTTTTAGTAGAACTCGGGTATCTCTGTGCTTGGTATCTAATCTTGTTGTTCTATTTTTTCCGGTATTATCATTTCCTTTGTTAGTCCTATCTTTACAACTTGTATAATAGGTTTTATCTCGTCATGTAGTATCTCCGCTGGTGCTGAATATATTTTTACATAAAAGAATGTACCTTTAGTTATTCTTTTATATATGGTAAATGCTTTGTATATCTCCGGTATAGTAGCTATTTCATCTCCTGTTGATGTATATACGGTGCTAAGTAGTCCGTAGTCATAACAGGTTCTGACTAGGTTAGCATTTGTCTTTGGTTGGGCTATAAGTTTGTTATATCCTTGCAAGTGTTAGGTTATGTAGTCCTCTGTTGGGTTATTAGTGCTGGTAGATCTTGGGTTTTTGTTCAGAAAAGTTTGTATTCTGTGGATATTTTGTATGTATTTGTTGGATATATGGTTGTAGGTCTGTTTATCCTGGTTTAGGCTCTCTCTATATGTGGTAGTTTGTGGAGTGGGGGTGATCGGTATATTTTTCTTTGGTGTAAATGGTTTATCAAATAGCTGTTTTCTGATTATGTCCCTTCTTTCTTTAGGTCCTGATGTACCTGCAATTGAAGTAGATGGATTGTTAGTTTGGGTTTTATGGAGTTTCCCAACGTCTCCTTTTAGCTCTGGAAGTTTTTCGTCTTCCGATCGACGTAGCTCCGCATTTTTTGAGTCACGCTGCTGACTATTAGCTTTGCTTTTCAGCTGCTGTATATCTTCCTCCATACTTTCCACTTTTTTGCAAAGTGTAGTTAGGAGTCCGAGTATTTGCTCCATTTTACCTTCGTCAGGTTTTGTATCTTGAGATGTAATCTGCAATTGTATTCTTTTCAGTTTTGATAACTTCAATTGTAAATGAGAAGTTTAATATATTTAATACCAATCTCCTTATTTCCTTTGTTGTTACAGAATCTTGTACTTTCTTAGTTATCCACCATTTTACTTGTGTATTATCTGTTCTAACAATAAATTTGTTATAAACAATATATGGTTCGAATGCAAGCAAACATTTATATAATGCAAATAATTCTTTTCTGTTTATCTCCCATTTAATTTGTGGTTCTGTATATGATCCTGAATGATATCTACAATGGTGTTCCATTTTTTCATTTTCATATTTATATTTTAATACTCCTCCATAGCTATGATTGCTAGAATCTGATTCTACTATGTAAGTGAATTTTTTCTTTTCATCTGGAAAATATAATTTTGGTAGTTCTTTACACATTTCTTTTTATCTTTTTTATATATTTTTTGTCTTTTTCATCAAAGTAATATTCTATATCCTTTTTTAGTTTCCTTTGTAATGGTTTTAGATTTTCTGCTAATTTTGGTATATATTCCCTTACTTGGTTAACTAATCCTAAAAAGGATTGTAATTTTTTCTTAGTATCTAATAATTCTTCAGAATCTATTATCTTCTGTACTATGTGCGTTTGCATTTTTACTCCATTTTTGTCTATTTGTATACCTAAAAATTCTATTTGGTTTTTTAGTATTTCAGCTTTTTCTTTGCTTAAACTTATTCCTGATATTTCTATTATATGTATGAATTTCTCTAGTAATCTTATATGTTCTTCTTTTGTTCTTGAATAAAGTAATATGTCGTCTATGTATACTATACAGTTTTCTAGTTGGTTAAAATAATTATCCATGAAGTGTTGATATCTACCTGGTGCATTTTTATATCCAAAGGGTAATACATTCCATTCGTAAAATCCTTGGGGTACAGTAAATGCTGTTAGTTGTTTTGATTCTTCTTCTAGTTTTAAGTGGTAAAATCCTGATTTACAGTCAAATTTACTGAAATAGCTATATCCTTGTATTTGTCTGACTTTTAGTATTTTGTTTGGTATTGGGTAATTATATGTTTTAGTTTTTGCATTTAGATTTCTGTAATCTATTACCATTCTGCTTTTCTTTCTTTTTTGTTCATTATGTTTGTTTACTATAAATGCCGGGCTGTTATGTTTACTGTTACTTTCTCGTATATAATTATTTTCTAATAATTCTCTTATATGCATTTGGAATTCTTTTTGATCTTCGAAATTATATCTTAGTGGTTTCTGCATTATTATACTATTTTCATCTATTAATTCGATTTTTACTTTTGTTTTATGTTTTTCCCATCCTTGTAATGGATTTTCATTATATAATGATTTTAATTTATCTTGTAATATTTGTTCTTTATCAATTGTAAATATTATCATTTCGATTTTTTGATCGTTAGTTGTTATATTTTCTAATTTTTGAGTAATTTTTTCACTTCCTTTAATCCATGGTGTGTTTTTTCTTATTTTGTTATTTACTCTTTTGGCTCCTATTTTCTTATTACACGGGGTAGTGAACCACCAATGTGTTTTTGTTATCGTGTGTGGGTATAGCTTTTCTAAAAATGGCATTCCTAATAGTATATCTCTATTGATGAATTCATAACTATACATTTCTTCTATTATTAATATCTTATCCCATATCTGTGCTTTTATATTTTTAGCTTTGTGTGTTATCATACTTCCTTCATTGTTAAATCCAGTAACTATAAGTGGTGATTTTAATTTTTCCCATTTATCTTCTGGTAAGCAGTTATGTTTACACATATTTGCTCCTGCTCCTGTATCTATCATAGGTGTATAATATCTGTTGTAATATCCTTCCACTATTATTTTTATTAGTATATAGATCTTTGTCATTCTTTCATATTAAAGTCCTTTTAATGATTATCTTTTTATTTTCGTAATGTATTATTAGTTGTTTTTCATCTATATTATAAGGTTTTACTGTTTCCAGCCATTTTATTCCTAAAGTTATATTGTCTTTTCCTTGATATATTTTGAATTTTATTTTTATTGGTATTCCTCCAATAATTAATTCTTGTTCTGTACTTTGTTCCATATTTGTTAATATTCCAGGTAATTCTGTATTTATATTTTCATTTTTCGTAATTTCTTATTCTTTTATTAGTTCTCTTGTGACATAGCTTTCGTTTTGTCCTGTATCTATTTTTATTAAATATTTTCGTTGATTTAATATTCCTGTTATATAGTATTGGTAAGGTTGTATTTCATCCATTCTTTGTTCTAGTAATTTGGGTTGTATTTCATATTCTATTCTTCTTGAAGTACTATTTCTAGATGACGATGGTGTATCATAGTTTATTCTTTTTGATGTGCTTAGTCTTTCTTTTACTATTTCTAGATCCTCCTCAATATCCATATCTTTGTAGCTATAATCATTATTATCGATAACATTAATTATTTTATCAAAAGGGTTTTCTATTTTAATTCTTTGAATTTTATTTTTAGCTGTTATCTTATGCTTTGTAGTTAATACATATAAGTTTTTACATCTTGCTGTAAATATTTTACTACCTGGAGCCAGTTCTATTCCTGACATTTTCCAGTATAGTACTAGAGATTTATCTATATTTCTGTCATCTAATGCTACTGAGTAGTTAGCACTTATAATAAACTTAAATTTTTGGTATATTAAGTTTCCTCTAACTGCGCTTATTATACTCTTTTCTATTGGGTGGATTATTCTATCATCTGCTAAATATAGCTCAATTGGTGTATCTATTGCTTCTCTAAAACATGCTTTTATAAGTATTTCTGTTGCTCCTAGGTGTACGTATTTTATTGGATTTCTAGCTTTTATTTCTTGGATTTCTTTGTTTATTATCTTTTTATTTATTATGGGTATTTTAGCTTTTCCCTGAGTATATTTGCAATCTATTATGTGTTCTTTTTGGCTTACTACGTAATATTCTTCTTGTCTTATTTTAAAGAAATTTCTTAGTTTAGGTACTTCTAATATTTTATCTATACTTAAATCTAATTCTTTTCCTTTTATTTGTTCAAATATATTATTATCAAATATTATTTTTTGCTCTGTACTTTCACTATCTTGGTATTCTTCTTTACTTATAATTCTTATATATGTCTCAGTCATTATCTGTTTCGTATTCTATTATCTCATTTTCACTATCTGTTTTCTCATATTCTGTTAGTTCGTATATACTATCATCATCGTTTAAATTATAGTCTATGTATTCTATTTGTCTGTATTCTTCATTTTCTATTACTACTTCTGATACTTGTTTTTTGGTTATATTCCTAGGTATTTTACAATCTCTAGCTAAATGTCCTAATTTGCCACAATTGTAGCATTTACATTCTGTTATATTTTTCTTAGTTCTGTGAGGTCTTTTTTGTTTGTAATTTTTTATATAGTATCTTTTTCTTGGTTTCTTATACTTGTATTTAGTTCTAAATGGTCTGTATTTTTTAATTCTCTTCTTATATTTATATTTATTTGTGCATCCAAACTGCGGTGCTGTTCTAGTTGTGCAACATGCTAGATTTTTTACTAATATTTTTTCCATTTTCATATCTTCTTTATGTTTTTCACATAGTTCTGTAAACCATTTTTGTAAAAAATTTATTCTAGATCCTAGTGTATCTACCAATCCTGGCTCTTGCCATTCTTTAGTTATTTTTGAACTAAATGGTTCTGGTAATTTTGTATAGTATAATTTTCTTATTTCTCTACTTTCTTCATTCGTGTATAGTCCTTTATAGTAGTATTCTTTAAATGCACATGTGTATTCATCCATATAGCTCATTTTACATATACTTAATTTATTCATTAGATTTCTGTTCAGTTCTTTATCTTTTTGTCGCTCATCTATTTCGGTAGTCATACTACTGAATTCATTTCTAATTGCCATTTCGTATTTGTTTAGTATATCTATAGATGTTGTTGCTGGTTCATTATTAATTTTCTTATTATTTCTTAATGTTTCTAAACTTTCTGGTGATAAATTTTGTAGCCATATTTTTGTTGTTCCAATTAATGTTCGTTCTATGTATCCAGGGGCATCTGCTATTAATATCTTGTTATCTATTAACTGTTTTGAAATATATCCTATCCATAGCTGAATTATTTTATTTGTATCTGCAACACAATCTAAATCTAAGAAATTATATTGTTCTATGTTTTGTCTAGGTGTCCAGTTTTTATTTAATCTTTTATTCCATAATGTTTTGCTTCTATTTTCCCTTTCGTAAGTATAATAGTTTGGACTAGTATTTGGTCTTCTTGGACTTCTAGTTCCTGATGTACTAGGTTTTTCATCTATGTCTTCTACATTTATTTCTATGTTATTTTCTTTTTCTATTAGATTAGTATAAGTTTCTGATGTTTTTGAATATTGATCTAAGTTTTCTTCATCATTTTGCTCACTTATGTCGTCTATTCCTATTTTAGGCTGATTTTCTACTGTACCTGATTCTTCTAATAATATTTTAAATTTTTCTATTTCTTCTGTAAGTCTTAATTCTTCACGTTGTTTTTCTTTTGCTTTTAATTTTTCTTCATATAATTGTTTAAGTTTTTCTAGTTCTTTTTCTAGCTCTTGGATTCTCGTGTCTTTTTCTTCTTTAATTTGCTGAACTTCTATTTGTGCTTGTTTTTTAATTTTTTCTATTTCTTTTTTCCTATCTATTTCCTCATTTTCTTTATTAATCCTTACCATAGCTGTTAAGCTATCTTCTAGTTTTGCTGATTCTTTTTCTAACATTAAATATAATTGGTCTCCTATCTTTTTAAATCTTCTTCCTAAATTTGAGTGTACAATTTTTATTTCTAATCCTTTTAGACTCATATATTTTTCTTCTTCTACTGCATATTCTTCTTTATTCATGGAAGTCCGTGTTGTAATTTATATTCTAGGTGTTGTAGTTTGATTTCTAAATAGAATATTTCTTTCCTTTGTGTTTTTATTGATGTGTGACATACTCCTGCAGTTATGTTGTAGATTAACCTTTCCTTTCTAAATTCAATTTCATCAGTTATTTCATTTATTTTATTAAGTAGTTGTCGTCTATATTCTACGCTGTTATCGATATTATTTCTCATTTTTGCTTTTTTAGATATTTTATATAATTATATTCTATTTTTGAAATTAGGTCTATTAAGTATTCAAGTCTAATGTTGTTTGTTTTATTTGAGTTTAATTGCTTATATTCTGGATATAACGTTTTTAATTGATTTTTTAATTTTTTGACTTTTTTCTGAATATGTCCTTTTCTTGACTTCCGTAGTTCTTTATTCATTAATCCTGTGTAAACATTTTATTATAATATTCAATTTTTAATGGTTCTAATTTCTGTATTTCTTTTATATTTTCTAGTGTATATTCTAAATATTCTAGATCTCTATTTCTCATATATTTTCTTATATTTTCTTCTAATAAAAGTTCTAACAGTCTTATGTTTTCTACAGTATCTAGCCAATATTTCATATATTCGTAGTTTATCATTTCTAATCTGAATTTTTATCTAATTTTCTAATTTCTTCTATAGTCATCTCCGTCCATCCTTGGTTCATTAATTTTATGGTTTCATTGAGTTCTGTTATTTCTTCTAATATCTGAACTAAGATTTTTATCATACATAGGATAAGTATTTGATATCTACGATCTTTACCTGGTTGGTTTGAATTCATTTTATGAATTTTTTCTAAACATAATATTCCCTCTAATCCCTTTAGGCATTATTTGAAATTATCCAGTTATTATAGCGTTATTTTGAATAGTCTTTTTCGGTCATTACTATGCGTTTTCAGCTTTGATCAGTTACCCTAACAGCGCCTCAACACCGTGTACTCCCCAAAAACGGCTCTCTTGGCCTCACCGGTTTCCACCTTAGGATGGCATAGTCTGGGCTTACTTACTCGCACCTTACTAATCACGTACATAGCAAACTTAATCAAGCTTTCATCATAACGGTATAATAAGAAGATAATATCATATAATACTTAGGAGATTATAAGGAATATAACAGTTTAGCTATTCATATTCATGAATTTCCATACCTTAGTTTGTAGATTTGCATCGTTGCTAGATTTCTCCATAGTTGGATATTTTCTGAGTAGATTGTTTTTATTTTATGTTTGTAGCTCTGATACCAATTTGGGGGTAGGGGTGCGGAAGTGAGAGTTGAGAGAGAATATGTGGGATTGCGGATGCGGATGCCTTTGGCTTCCGTCTGAGTTTCTATTTATAGATAAAATTTACAATCGACTTTTTACAATTGGCTTACCAATTTGGGGTTGGGGTTGCGGAATTGAGAGAGAATAGAGAGAATTGAGGAATGAAAGATTTAAAGTAATAGGAAATCAATTATATTTAATGTTAGAAAAAGAATCAGCAAAACTAGAAGATAGTCTAACAGCAATGGTAAGAATAAACAAAGAAAATGAAGAAATAGACAGAAAAAAGAAAATAGAAAAAATTAAAAAACAAGCACAAATAGAAGTTCAGCAAATTAAAGAAGAAAAAGACACGAGAATCCAAGAGCAAGCCGATCCACATTCCTCAATTCTCTCTATTCTCTCTCAATTCCGCAAAACCCCAACCCCAAATTGGTATCAGAGCTAGATAAACAAAAAATAAAAACAATCTATCTTAAAAATATCCATCAATGGAAAAATCTAGCAGTGATGCAAAACTACAAACTGAGGTATGTTTATTCATAATTATGAATAACTAAACTGTTATATTCCTGATAATCTGCTAAGTATTATTTGTTAATATCTTCTTGTTATATCGTTTTTATGAATACCTGATTAAGTTTGCTATGTACGTGTTTAGTAAGTTATGAATAAGTATGCCCAGACTAAGACATCCTAACGTGGAAACCGGTTAGGCCAGGAGAGCCGTTTTAGGGGAGTACACAGAGTTGAAGTCATTGTTAGGGTAACTAATCATAACTGAAAACGCATAGTAATGACCCAAAAGGATAATTCAAAATAACGATGTAAGAATTAGATAATTTCAAATAATGCCTAAGGAGATTAAAAGGAATATTATGTTTAGAAAAATTCATAAAATGAATTCAGACCTATCAGGAACGAATCACAGATATGAACTACTTATCTTTTGCATGATAAAAATATTGTTTCAGATATTAGAAGAAGTAATAGAACTAGAAGAAACTATGAAACTAGTTAACCAAGACTGGACGGAAATGACTATAGAAGAAATTAGAAAATTATGTTAGAATATGTTAAAAGAATTAGACTTAGAAATAAAATATATTGGGAAGAAAGAAGGCTAAATAATAATTTAAAAATTCAAATAAAAAATCTACAAGGATATTTAGAATATATAAATTTTCTATTAGCTAATAATCGAGCACTACTTAATCCACCAGATCCAGGTATTATTTACTTTTCAGACAGATTCAGTAAAGATACAATTAGATATAAAGAATCTATAATTAGAGAAATAGATAGATTAGAAAGAGAATTACATTTCAGCAAGATAAGATTAAGAATTAATATACAAAATAAAAAGATAGAATCCTCTATAGGGTAAAAATAGACCAATTAAAAAAAATTTTAGTATCTAAAAACATAAAGAAATTACCACTAAAAATTAAATATTATACACAAGATTAATGAATAAAGAACTACAAAAGCCAAGAAAAGGACATATTCAGAAAAAGGTTAAAAAATTAAAAAACCAATTAAAAATATTATACCCAGAATATAAACAGCTAAGTTTAAACAAAACAAATAATGATAGACTTGAAAATTTGATAGACCTAATTTCAGAAACAGAATATAAATATATAAAATATCTGAAAAAGAAAACATGAAAAATAATATAGATAACGACGAAAAATACAGACGCCAATTAATCAACAAAATAAATGAACTGACAGATGAAATAGAATTTAGGAAGGAAAGATTAAGATACAATATATTTGCAATCTATTATGTGTTCTTTTTGGCTTACTACGTAATATTCTTCTTGTCTTATTTTAAAAAAATTTCTTAGTTTAGGTACTTCTAATATTTTATCTATACTTAAATCTAATTCTTTTCCTTTTATTTGTTCAAACATATTATTATCAAATATTATTTTTTGCTCTGTACTTTCACTATCTTGGTATTCTTCTTTACTTATAATTCTTATATCTGTCTCAGTCATTATCTGTTTCGTATTCTATTATCTCATTTTCACTATCTGTTTTCTCATATTCTGTTAGTTCGTATATACTATCATCATCGTTTAAATTATAGTCTATGTATTCTATTTGTCTGTATTCTTCATTTTCTATTACTACTTCTGATACTTGTTTTTTGGTTATATTCCTAGGTATTTTACAATCTCTAGCTAAATGTCCTAATTTGCCACAATTGTAGCATTTACATTCTGTTATATTTTTCTTAGTTCTGTGAGGTCTTTTTTGTTTGTAATTTTTTATGTAGTATCTTTTTCTTGGTTTCTTATACTTGTATTTAGTTCTAAATGGTCTGTATTTTTTAATTCTCTTCTTATATTTATATTTATTTGTGCATCCAAACTGCGGTGTTGTTCTAGTTGTGCAACATGCTAGATTTTTTACTAATATTTTTTCCATTTTCATATCTTCTTTATGTTTTTCACATAGTTCTGTAAACCATTTTTGTAAAAATTTTATTCTAGATCCTAGTGTATCTACCAATCCTGGCTCTTGCCATTCTTTAGTTATTTTTGAACTAAATGGTTCTGGTAATTTTGTATAGTATAATTTTCTTATTTCTCTACTTTCTTCATTCGTGTATAGTCCTTTATAGTAGTATTCTTTAAATGCACATGTGTATTCATCCATATAGCTCATTTTACATATACTTAATTTATTCATTAGATTTCTGTTTAGTTCTTTATCTTTTTGTCGTTCATCTATTTCTGTAGTCATACTACTGAATTCATTTCTAATTTCCATTTCGTATTTGTTTAGTATATCTATAGATGTTGTTGCTGGTTCATTATTAATTTTCTTATTATTTCTTAATGTTTCTAAACTTTCTGGTGATAAATTTTGTAGCCATATTTTTGTTGTTCCAATTAATGTTCGTTCTATGTATCCAGGGGCATCTGCTATTAATATCTTGTTATCTATTAACTGTTTTGAAATATATCCTATCCATAGCTGAATTGTTTTATTTGTATCTGCAACACAATCTAAATCTAAGAAATTATATTGTTCTATGTTTTGTCTAGGTGTCCAGTTTTTATTCAATCTTTTATTCCATAATGTTTTGCTTCTATTTTCCCTTTCGTAAGTATAATAGGTTGGACTAGTATTTGGTCTTCTTGGACTTCTAGTTCCTGATGTACTAGGTTTTTCATCTATGTCTTCTACATTTATTTCTATGTTATTTTCTTTTTCTATTAGATTAGTATAAGTTTCTGATGTTTCTGAATATTGATCTAAGTTTTCTTCATCATTTTGCTCACTTATGTCGTCTATTCCTATTTTAGGTTGATTTTCTACTGTACCTGATTCTTCTAATAATATTTTAAATTTTTCTATTTCTTCTGTAAGTCTTAATTCTTCACGTTGTTTTTCTTTTGCTTTTAATTTTTCTTTATATCATTGTTTAAGTTTTTCTAGTTCTTTTTCTAGTTCTTTTTCTAGAGACTGTAGAGTACCTAAAAATGTAAATAAAAAACAAATTTCAGAAGTAGAAATAATAATCGAAGATGAAAAATATATCAAGGAAAAGACAATATAACTTTAGGAATAAAATGGCTGGAAACAGTAAAACCTTATAATATAGATGAAAAACAACTAATAATACATTACGAAAATAAAAAGATAATAAACAAAGAAATCCAAGAAATAAAAGCTAAAAATCCGATAAAATATGTACATTTAGGAGGAACAGAAATACTTATAAAAGCATGTTTTAGAGAAGGAATAGATACACCAATTGAGCTATATTTAGCAGATGATAGAATAATCCACCCAATAGAAAAGAGTATAATAAGCGCAGTTAGAGGAAACTTAATATACTAAAAATTTAAGTTTATTATAAGTGCTAACTACTCAGTAGCATTAGATGACAGAAATATAGATAAATCTCTAGTACTATACTGGAAAATATCAGGAATAGAACTGGCTCCAGGTAGTAAAATATTTACAGCAAGATGTAAAAACTTATATGTATTAACTACAAAGCATAAGATAACAGCTAAAAATAAAATCCAAAGAATTAAAATAGAAAATCCTTTCGATAAAATAGTTACTATCATTGATAATAATGATTATAGTTACAAAGAAATAGACATTGAAGAAGATTTAGAAATAGTAAAAGAAAGATTAAGCACATCAAAAAGAATAAACTATGATACACCATCATCATCTAGAAATAGTACCTCAAAAAGGATAGAATATGAAATACAACCCAAATTACTAGAACAAAGAATGGATGAAATACAACCTTACCAATACTATATAACAGGAATATTAAATCAACGAAAATATTTAATAAAAATAGATACAGGACAAAACGAAAGCTATGTCACAAGAGAACTAATAAAAGAAGAAGAAATTACGAAAAATGAAAATATAAATACAGAATTACCTGGAATATTAACAAATATGGAACAAAGTACAGAACAAGAATTAATTATTGGAGGAATACCAATAAAAATAAAATTTTTTCTTTTCTAGATTCTATTTCTGCGATTATACAGTAATTTAATCTTTCTTTCCTAAATTTGAGTGTATAATTTTTATTTCTAATCCTTTTTGACTCATATATTTTTCTTCTTCTACTGCATATTCTTCTTTATTCATGGTAGTCCGTGCTGTAATTTATATTCTAGGTGTTGTAGTTTTATTTCTAGATAGAATATTTCTTTTCTTTGTATTTTTATTGATGTGCTACATACTCTTGTAAATATATTGTATCTTAATCTTTCCTTCCTAAATTCTATTTCATCTGTCAGTTCATTTATTTTGTTGATTAATTGGCGTCTGTATTTTTCGTCGTTATCTATATTATTTTTCATGTTTTCTTTTTCAGATATTTTATATATTTATATTCTGTTTCTGAAATTAGGTCTATCAAATTTTCAAGTCTATCATTATTTGTTTTGTTTAAACTTAGCTGTTTATATTCTGGGTATAATATTTTTAATTGGTTTTTTAATTTTTTAACCTTTTTCTGAATATGTCCTTTTCTTGGCTTTTGTAGTTCTTTATTCATTAATCTTGTGTATAATATTTAATTTTTAGTGGTAATTTCTTTATGTTTTTAGATACTAAAATTTTTTTTAATTGGTCTATTTTTACCCTATAGAGGATTCTATCTTTTTATTTTGTATATTAATTCTTAATCTTATCTTGCTGAAATGTAATTCTCTTTCTAATCTATCTATTTCTCTAATTATAGATTCTTTATATCTAATTGTATCTTTACTGAATCTGTCTGAAAAGTAAATAATACCTGGATCTGGTGGATTAAGTAGTGCTCGATTATTAGCTAATAGAAAATTTATATATTCTAAATATCCTTGTAGATTTTTTATTTGAATTTTTAAATTATTATTTAGCCTTTTTTCTTCCCAATATATTTTATTTCTAAGTCTAATTCTTTTAACATATTCTAACATAATTTTCTAATTTCTTCTATAGTCATTTCCGTCCAGTCTTGGTTAACTAGTTTCATAGTTTCTTCTAGTTCTATTACTTCTTCTAATATCTGAAACAATATTTTTATCATGCAAAAGATAAGTAGTTCATATCTGTGATTCGTTCCTGATAGGTCTGAATTCATTTTATGAATTTTTCTAAACATAATATTCCTTTTAATCTCCTTAGGCATTATTTGAAATTATCTAATTCTTACATCGTTATTTTGAATTATCCTTTTGGGTCATTACTATGCGTTTTCAGTTATGATTAGTTACCCTAACAATGACTTCAACTCTGTGTACTCCCCTAAAACGGCTCTCCTGGCCTAACCGGTTTCCACGTTAGGATGTCTTAGTCTGGGCATACTTATTCATAACTTACTAAACACGTACATAGCAAACTTAATCAGGTATTCATAAAAACGATATAACAAGAAGATATTAACAAATAATACTTAGCAGATTATCAGGAATATAACAGTTTAGTTATTCATAATTATGAATAAACATACCTCAGTTTGTAGTTTTGCATCACTGCTAGATTTTTCCATTGATGGATATTTTTAAGATAGATTGTTTTTATTTTTTGTTTATCTAGCTCTGATACCAATTTGGGGTTGGGGTTTTGCGGAATTGAGAGAGAATAGAGAGAATTGAGGAATGTGGATCGGCTTGCTCTTGGATTCTCGTGTCTTTTTCTTCTTTAATTTGCTGAACTTCTATTTGTGCTTGTTTTTTAATTTTTTCTATTTTCTTTTTTCTGTCTATTTCTTCATTTTCTTTGTTTATTCTTACCATTGCTGTTAGACTATCTTCTAGTTTTGCTGATACCAATTTGGGGCTCTGATACCAATTTGGGATTGGGGTTGCGGAATTGAGAGAGAATAGAGAGAATTGAGGAATGTGGATCGGCTTGCCTTTGGCTTCCGTCCTGATTTCTATTTATAGACAAATTTACAATGACCTTTACTATTCATGACTTTTACTATTCATGAATAGTAACTGACCTCTACTATTTACATAGTATCTGACTCTTACCATTTATGAATAGTGTTTGCCTTTTACTGTTTGCACAGTATTCGGCCTTTACTATTTATAAATAGTAACTGACTTTTACTATTCTCTACTATTTACTTTACGACTTTTACATAAAAATAAAAAACTTTGCGACTTCTTTACTAAAGTAGCCGCCTTCTACTGTTTATTTTACGACTTTTGTACAAAAAGTAATAAAACAAAAAACTTTACTTTACATATCTGTCTTCTTCTTTATCTGTTGTCCGACACCTTTAGGTCGTTTTTATATCTGTCTTTTTATCTACTGGCCATCTGTCTTCTTTCTTTTCTTTCTGGCCGACATCTTTATCTGATTCTTTGTATGTCATTTTCTTCTTTTTTGCTGCGTATCATCTTATTCCAGCTGTACATCGGGTATTTTGTCGTCATTTTCACCATGACACTTGGAACAATGGTGATCTGGGTATTTTTGTCCTATAGTCTTGCAATATCTTGTCAGAAGTGCTGGAGAAATATAATTTTTTCGTATAGCTCTTGTCGTGGGTATCTCTTCTGGTTTAAGCAGACTAAGTATCCACTGGCGTAGTTCTTCCATGTCTGCTTCTTTATGCTCTCTCGAGTTTGTATATATCATTGTTTGGTCTCTAGCATAATAGCTCCAGATAGAATTCCCATTTAAGTAATTATTGGCTAGTTCGTTTAATATTATAGCTAGGCCAATAATTCTTTTGTTAGCGTAGAATTCTGGTATATCTGTACATGTTATTTCCTCTTGTTGGTCTATTTTTTTTGGTATAATCATTTCTCTTGTCAGTCCTATCTTGATAACTTGTATAATTGGTTTTATTTCATCAAATAGTATTTCTGCTGGTGCTGCGTATATTTTTATGTAAAAGAATGTTCCTTTTGTTATTCTTTTATAGGTTGTAAATGCTTTGTATAACTCTGGTATAGTAGCTATTTCGTCTGCTGTTTTTGTATAGACTGTGCTGAGTAATCCATAGTTGTAACAGGTTCTAACTAGGTTGGAGTTGGTATTTGGTTGTGTTATCAGTTTATTATATCCTTGTAAATGCTGGGTAATATAATCTTCTTCTGGGTGTTTGGTATTTGTAGATCTTGGGTTTTTGTTTAAGAATGTTTGTATTTTGTGGATATTTTGTATATAGGTGCTGGCTATATGGTTGTATGTTTGTTTTGCCTGGTATAGGCTTTCTTTGTATGTACTGGTTTGTGGAGTAGGGTTGGGTTGTATATTTTTCCTTGGTATGAATGATTTTTCAAATAGTTTGTTCTTGGTATTTTGGGTAATATTTTCTTCTTATCCTGCAGTTCCTGAAGTCCCTGCAGCTGAACTCAACAAACTGTTAGTTTGGGTTTTTAGGTGTTTCCCAGCGTCACCTTTTAGCTCTGGAATTTTAGCGTCTTCCGATCGACGTAGCTCCGCATTTTTTAAGTCATGCTGCTGACTAGTAGCTTTGCCTTTTAGCTTTTGTATCTCTTCCTCCATATTTTCCACTTTTTTGCAAAGTGTACTCAGGAATCCGAGTATCTGATCCATTTTTCCTTCATCAGTCTTTATATCTTGAGATGTAATCTGCAATTGTATTCTTTTCAGTCTTGATAACTTCAATTGTAAATGAAAAATTTAATATATTTAATACCAATCTTCTTATTTCCTTTGTTGTTACAGAATCTTGTACTTTTTTAGTTATCCACCATTTTACTTGTGTATTATCTGTTCTAACAATAAATTTGTTATAAACAATATATGGTTCAAATGCAAGTAAACATTTATATAATGCAAATAGTTCTTTTCTGTTTATTTCCCACTTAATTTGTGGTTCTGTGTATGATCCTGAGTGGTATCTACAATGATGTTCTATTTTCTCATTTTCATATTTATATTTTAATACTCCTCCCTAGCTATGATTACTTGAGTCTGATTCTACTATGTAGGTGAATTGTTTATTTTCATCTGGGAAATATAATTTTGGTAGTTTCTTACACATTTCTTTTATTCTTTTTATGTAGTTTTTGTCCCTTTCGTCAAAATAATATTCTACATCCTTTTTTAATTTTCTTTGTAAAGGTTTTAGATTTTCTGCTAGCTTTGGTACATATTCTCTTACTTGGTTAACTAGTCCTAAGAAGGATTGTAATTTTTTCTTAGTGTCTAATAATTCTTCAGAATCAATTATCTTTTGTACTATATGTGTTTGCATTTTTATTCCGTTTTTATCTATCTGTATACCTAGAAATTCTATTTGGTTTTTCAGTATTTCAGCTTTCTTTTTGCTCAAACTTATTCCTGATATTTCTATAATGTGTATGAATTTTTCTAATAGCCTTATATGTTCTTCTTTTGTCCTTGAATAAAGTAATATGTCATCTATGTATACTATACAGTTTTCTAGTTGGTTAAAATAATTATCCATAAAGTGTTGGTATCTTCCTGGTGCATTTTTTTATCCAAAAGGTAATACGTTCCATTCGTAGAATCCTTGTGGTACAGTAAATGCTGTTAATTGTTTTGATTCTTCTTCTAGCTTTAGGTGGTAAAATCCTGACTTGCAGTCAAATTTACTAAAGTAATTATATCCTTGTATCTGTCTTATTTTTAGTATCTTATTTGGAATTGGGTAATTATATGTTTTAGTTTTTGCATTTAGATTTCTGTAATCTATTACCATTCTGCTTTTTCCTCTTTTTTGTTCACTGTATTTATTTACTATAAATGCCGGACTGTTATGTTTACTATTACTTTCTTGTATATAATTATTTTCCAGTAGTTCTTTTATATGCATCTGAAATTCTTTTTGATCTTCAAAATTATATCTTAGTGGTTTTTGTGTTATTATACTATTTTCATCTATTAGTTCGATTTTTACTTTCGTTTTATGTTTTTCCCATCCTTGTAATAGGTTTTCATTATATAATGATTTTAACTTATCTTGTAATATTTGTATTTTATCTATTGTGAATATTATCATTTCAATCTTTTGGTCGTTTGGTGTTATATTTTCTAATTTTTGAGTAATTTTTTCGCTTCCTTTAATCCAGGGCGTATTTTTCCTTATTTTATTATTTACTCTTTTTGCTCCTATTTTCTTATTACACGGGGTAGTGAACCACCAATGTGTTTTTGTTATCGTGTGTGGGTATAGCTTTTCTAAAAATGGCATTCCTAATAATATATCTCTATTAGTAAATTCGTAACTATACATTTCTTCTATTATTAGTATTTTATCTTTTATCTGTATTTTTATATTTTTAGCTTTATGTGTTATCATACTACCTTCATTGTTAAATCCAGTAACTATAAGTGGTGTTTTTAGTTTTTCCCATTTATCTTCTGGTAAGCAATTATGTTTACACATATTTGCTCCTGCTCCCGTATCTATCATAGGTGTATAATATCTGTTGTAATATCCTTCCACTATTATTTTCATTAGTATATAGATTTTTGTCATTCTTTCATATTAAAGTCCTTTTAATGATTATCTTTTTATTTTCGTAATGTATTATTAGTTGTTTTTCATCTATATTATAAGGTTTTACTGTTTCCAGCCATTTTATTCCTAAAGTTATATTGTCTTTTCCTTGATATATTTTGAATTTTATTTTTATTGGTATTCCTCCAATAATTAATTCTTGTTCTGTACTTTGTTCCATATTTGTTAATATTCCAGGTAATTCTGTATTTATATTTTCATTTTTCGTAATTTCTTCTTCTTTTATTAGTTCTCTTGTGACATAGCTTTCGTTTTGTCCTGTATCTATTTTTATTAAATATTTTCGTTGATTTAATATTCCTGTTATATAGTATTGGTAAGGTTGTATTTCATCCATTCTTTGTTCTAGTAATTTGGGTTGTATTTCATATTCTATTCTTCTTGAAGTACTATTTCTAGATGACGATGGTGTATCATAGTTTATTCTTTTTGATGTGCTTAGTCTTTCTTTTACTATTTCTAGATCCTCCTCAATATCCATATCTTTGTAGCTATAATCATTATTATCGATAACATTAATTATTTTATCAAAAGGGTTTTCTATTTTAATTCTTTGAATTTTATTTTTAGCTGTTATCTTATGCTTTGTAGTTAATACATATAAGTTTTTACATCTTGCTGTAAATATTTTACTACCTGGAGCCAGTTCTATTCCTGACATTTTCCAGTATAGTACTAGAGATTTATCTATATTTCTGTCATCTAATGCTACTGAGTAGTTAGCACTTATAATAAACTTAAATTTTTGGTATATTAAGTTTCCTCTAACTGCGCTTATTATACTCTTTTCTATTGGGTGGATTATTCTATCATCTGCTAAATATAGCTCAATTGGTGTATCTATTCCTTCTCTAAAACATGCTTTTATAAGTATTTCTGTTGCTCCTAGGTGTACGTATTTTATTGGATTTCTAGCTTTTATTTCTTGGATTTCTTTGTTTATTATCTTTTTATTTATTATGGGTATTTTAGCTTTTCCCTGAGTATATTTGCAATCTATTATGTGTTCTTTTTGGCTTACTACGTAATATTCTTCTTGTCTTATTTTAAAGAAATTTCTTAGTTTAGGTACTTCTAATATTTTATCTATACTTAAATCTAATTCTTTTCCTTTTATTTGTTCAAACATATTATTATCAAATATTATTTTTTGCTCTGTACTTTCACTATCTTGGTATTCTTCTTTACTTATAATTCTTATATCTGTCTCAGTCATTATCTGTTTCGTATTCTATTATCTCATTTTCACTATCTGTTTTCTCATATTCTGTTAGTTCGTATATACTATCATCATCGTTTAAATTATAGTCTATGTATTCTATTTGTCTGTATTCTTCATTTTCTATTACTACTTCTGATACTTGTTTTTTGGTTATATTCCTAGGTATTTTACAATCTCTAGCTAAATGTCCTAATTTGCCACAATTGTAGCATTTACATTCTGTTATATTTTTCTTAGTTCTGTGAGGTCTTTTTTGTTTGTAATTTTTTATATAGTATCTTTTTCTTGGTTTCTTATACTTGTATTTAGTTCTAAATGGTCTGTATTTTTTAATTCTCTTCTTATATTTATATTTATTTGTGCATCCAAACTGCGGTGCTGTTCTAGTTGTGCAACATGCTAGATTTTTTACTAATATTTTTTCCATTTTCATATCTTCTTTATGTTTTTCACATAGTTCTGTAAACCATTTTTGTAAAAATTTTATTCTAGATCCTAGTGTATCTACCAATCCCGGCTCTTGCCATTCTTTAGTTATTTTTAAACTAAATGGTTCTGGTAATTTTGTATAGTATAATTTTCTTATTTCTCTACTTTCTTCATTCGTGTATAGTCCTTTATAGTAGTATTCTTTAAATGCACATGTGTATTCATCCATATAGCTCATTTTACATATACTTAATTTATTCATTAGATTTCTGTTCAGTTCTTTATCTTTTTGTCGCTCATCTATTTCGGTAGTCATACTACTAAATTCGTTTCTTATTGCCATTTCATATTTATTTAATATGTCTATAGATGTTGTTGCTGGTTCATTATTAATTTTCTTATTATTTCTTAATGTTTCTAAACTTTCTAGTGATAAATTTTGTAGCCATATTTTTGTTGTTCCAATTAATGTTCGTTCTATGTATCCAGGGGCATCTGCTATTAATATCTTGTTATCTATTAACTGTTTTGAAATATATCCTATCCATAGCTGAATTGTTTTATTTGTATCTGCAACACAATCTAAATCTAAGAAATTATATTGTTCTATGTTTTGTCTAGGTGTCCAGTTTTTATTTAATCTTTTATTCCATAATGTTTTGCTTCTATTTTCCCTTTCGTAAGTATAATAGGTTGGACTAGTATTTGGTCTTCTTGGACTTCTAGTTCCTGATGTACTAGGTTTTTCATCTATGTCTTCTACATTTATTTCTATGTTATTTTCTTTTTCTATTAGATTAGTATAAGTTTCTGATGTTTTTGAATATTGATCTAAGTTTTCTTCATCATTTTGCTCACTTATGTCGTCTATTCCTATTTTAGGCTGATTTTCTACTGTACCTGATTCTTCTAATAATATTTTAAATTTTTCTATTTCTTCTGTAAGTCTTAATTCTTCACGTTGTTTTTCTTTTGCTTTTAATTTTTCTTCATATAATTGTTTAAGTTTTTCTAGTTCTTTTTCTAGCTCTTGGATTCTCGTGTCTTTTTCTTCTTTAATTTGCTGAACTTCTATTTGTGCTTGTTTTTTAATTTTTTCTATTTCTTTTTTCCTATCTATTTCCTCATTTTCTTTATTAATCCTTACCATAGCTGTTAAGTTATCTTCTAGTTTTGCTGATTCTTTTTCTAACATTAAATATAATTGGTCTCCTATCTTTTTAAATCTTCTTCCTAAATTTGAGTGTACAATTTTTATTTCTAATCCTTTTAGACTCATATATTTTTCTTCTTCTACTGCATATTCTTCTTTATTCATGGTAGTCGTGTTGTAATTTATATTTTAATAGTTGTAATTGTAATTTTAGATGGGATATTAATTTTTCCTGTGTCTTTATAGGTGTTCGGCATGCTCTTGTAATTATATAATAGTTTCCTTTTTCTTTTCTAGATTCTATTTCTGCGATTATACAGTAATTTAGTCTTTCTTTCCTAAATTTTATTTCATTTGTTATTTCTTCTATTTCTTTTAATAATTGTTGTTTGTATTTTTCGTTGTTATTTATGTTAATTTTTTCTTCTTCAAACATTTTATATATTTATATTCTGTTTCTGAGATTAGATTTATTAGATGTTCGAGTCTATTTTTATTTGTTTTATTTAAGCTTAGCTGTTTATATTCAGGATATAGTACTTTTAGCTGATTTTTTAATTTTTTAGCTTTTTTCTGAATATGTCCTTTTCTTGGCTTCTGTAATTCTTTATTCATTAATCCTGTGTAAACATTTTATTATAATATTCAATTTTTAATGGTTCTAATTTCTGTATTTCTTTTATATTTTCTAGTGTATATTCTAAATATTCTAGATCTCTATTTCTCATATATTTTCTTATATTTTCTTCTAATAAAAGTTCTAACAGTCTTATGTTTTCTACAGTATCTAGCCAATATTTCATATATTCGTAGTTTATCATTTCTAATCTGAATTTTTATCTAATTTTCTAATTTCTTCTATAGTCATCTCCGTCCATCCTTGGTTCATTAATTTTATGGTTTCATTGAGTTCTGTTATTTCTTCTAATATCTGAACTAAGATTTTTATCATACATAGGATAAGTATTTGATATCTACGATCTTTACCTGGTTGGTTTGAATTCATTTTATGAATTTTTTCTAAACATAATATTCCCTCTAATCCCTTTAGGCATTATTTGAAATTATCCAGTTATTATAGCGTTATTTTGAATAGTCTTTTTCGGTCATTACTATGCGTTTTCAGCTTTGATCAGTTACCCTAACAGCGCCTCAACACCGTGTACTCCCCAAAAACGGATCTCTTGGCCTCACCGGTTTCCACCTTAGGATGGCATAGTCTGGGCTTACTTACTCGCAGCTTACTAATCACGTACATAGCAAACTTAATCAAGCTTTCATCATAACGGTATAATAAGAAGATAATATCATATAATACTTAGGAGATTATAAGGAATATAACAGTTTAGCTATTCATATTCATGAATTTCCATACCTTAGTTTGTAGATTTGCATCGTTGCTAGATTTCTCCATAGTTGGATATTTTCTAAGTAGATTGTTTTTATTTTATGTTTGTAGATGAGGAATGTGCATCCGCAATCCGCAATCTTCTAATAAAAGATATAATTTCGAAAATCAAAAAGAATTCCAAATGCATATAAGAGAATTATTAGAAAATAATTATATACGAGAAAGTAACAGTAAACATAACAGCCCGGCATTTATAGTAAACAAACATAATGAACAAAAAAGAAAGAAAAGCAGAATGGTAATAGATTACAGAAATCTAAATGCAAAAACTAAAACATATAATTACCCAATACCAAACAAAATATTAAAAATAAGACAAATACAAGGATATAACTATTTCAGTAAATTTGACTGTAAATCAGGATTTTACCACTTAAAACTAGAAGAAGAATCAAAACAACCAACAACATTTACTGTACCCCAAGGATTTTACGAATGGAATGTATTACCCTTTGGATATAAAAATGCACCAGGTAGATATCAACACTTCATGGATAGCTATTTTAACCAACTAGAAAACTGTATAGTATACATAGACGACATATTACTTTATTCAAGAACAAAAGAAGAACATATAAGATTACTAGAGAAATTCATACATATAATAGAAATATCAGGAATAAGTTTAAGCAAAGAAAAAGCTGAAATATTAAAAAACCAAATAGAATTTTTAGGTATACAAATAGACAAAAATGGAGTAAAAATGCAAACGCACATAGTACAGAAGATAATAGATTCTGAAGAATTATTAGATACTAAGAAAAAATTACAATCCTTTTTAGGATTAGTTAACCAAGTAAGGGAATATGTACCAAAATTAGCAGAAAATCTAAAACCATTACAAAGGAAACTAAAAAAGGACATACAATATCACTTTGATGAAAAAGACAAAAAATATATAAAAAAGATAAAAGAAATGTGTAAAGAACTACCAAAATTATATTTTCCAGATGAAAACAAAATATTCACCTACATAGTAGAATCAGATTCTAGCAATCACAGCTATGGAGGAGTATTAAAATATAAATATGAAAACGAGAAAATAGAACACCATTGTAGATACTATTCAGGATCATATACTGAACCACAAATGAAATGGGAGATAAACAGGAAAGAATTATTTGCATTATATAAATGTCTACTAGCATTCGAACCATATATTGTTTATAACAAATTTATTGTTAGAACAGATAATACACAAGTAAAATGGTGGATAACTAGAAAAGTACAAGATTCAGTCACAACGAAAGAGATAAAGAGATTAGTTCTGAATATACTGAATTTTTCATTTACAATTGAGATTATCAAAACTGAAAGAAATACAATTGCAGATTACCTCTCCAGATACAAATATTGAAGAAGGAAAAAACAAAATGGAACAGATACTCGGTCTCCTTACTACACTTTGTAAAAAAGTGGACAGTATGGAGGTAGAAATACAACAGCTAAAAAGCAAAGCTAGCAGTCAGCAGCATGACTCTAAACATGCGGAGCTACATCGATCGGAAGACGTTAAAATTCCAGAGCTAAAAGGTGACGTTGGGAAACACCAAAAAACCCAATCTAACAATTTACTGAATGCAGCTGCAGGAACATCAGGATCTGCAGGAGAGAAAAAAGATATTACCAAAAACAAGCTATTTGACAAGCCATTTACACCAAAGAAAAATATACCGATCACCCCCACTCCACAAACTACCACATATAGAGAGAGCCTAAACCAGGCTAAACAGACCTACAACCATATATCCAACAAATACATACAAAATATCCACAGAATACAAACTTTTCTGAACAAAAACCCAAGATCTACCAGCACTAATAACCCAACAGAGGACTACATAACCCAACACTTGCAAGGATATAACAAACTTATAGCCCAACCAAAGACAAATGCTAACCTAGTCAGAACCTGTTATGACTACGGACTACTTAGCACCGTATATACATCAACAGGAGATGAAATAGCTACTATACCAGAGATATACAAAGCATTTACCATATATAAAAGAATAACTAAAGGTACATTCTTTTATGTAAAAATATATTCAGCACCAGCGGAGATACTACATGACGAGATAAAACCTATTATACAAGTTGTAAAGATAGGACTAACAAAGGAAATGATAATACCGGAAAAAATAGAACAACAAGATGAGATACCATGCACAGAGATACCCGAGTTCTACTCAAACAAAAGGATTATAGGACTCGCTACTATACTCAACGAACTAGCAAATAACTATCTAAACGGAAACTCGATTTGGAGTTATTATTCAAGAGACCAAACAATAATATATGCAAACTCCAAGGAACACAAAGAGGCAGATATGGAAGAACTACGAAAATGGATACTCAGTCTGCTTAAACCAGAAGAAATACCTACAACAAGAGCTATACGAAGAAACTATATTTCTCCAGCTCTACTAACAAGATACTGCAAAACGGTAGGACAAAAATACCCAGATCACCATTGTTCCAAGTGTCATGGTGAAAATGATGACAAAATACCCGATGTACAGCTGGAATGAGATAAGGACGAAAAAAGAAAAAGCAGCGGCTTAGATAGAAGAAAATGACATACCAGAAGATCAGATAAAGAAAGCAGCAGATATGTTTTTAAAGTTTTTTGTTTTGTTATGTAAAGAGTCGTCCAAAATAATGGACAGACAAAGTCTTTTGTTTTTGTATAGAAAGTCTTAAAGTGTACAGTAGAGGGCGGCTACTTTAGCAGAAAAGTCGCAAAGTAAATAGTAAAGGTGTCGGCCAACTATTCATGAATAGTAGGGGTCATTCATGAACAGGAACAGTAGCATATTTTTAAATCTTTTCCAGTATATGAAACTTAGGTTGGTGAGAATGGATGTTTATTAAATGATTAGCAAAGCCCGCTAGCACTACAGTTCTAAATGATGTAAAATACTTATACACTGACAGAAAATTAAACTCACATAATTTTACCTATGCATTCTCAAAAGTTTGCTCGAGCAAGTCTTCAATATTGTGCTTTGGCTGTTATGTTGCTGTAGTGTTGAGGACCATTGCCTTTTGGTGAATCTTTGTACTTAGTTGAATATTATACTTCTTTGTACTATATAAGTTCTTGAAGGATAATGACATTATTTATCATTTTTATAGGTGTCAAAAATTAAAAAAAGTGAAGAAGAAAATGTTGGAGACCATGACTTTGCTTACGAAGATATTGGACTAATATTGATCAATTTCTAATGTTCTTTTTTTTATGAAATATTTTGAATTTTATTCTAGCTCTTGAAATCATGTGAAACATAACTCATAATTTGTACTTGAAAATTTTGCTTTAAGGAGTATTAGAACTAGTTGCTTGTTGGATATTTTGGATTAAGAATGTTTATGAAAAAAGATTATTTTGTAATTTATATAATTTGTAGTGTATTATAATTTATTATATTTGTAATTAGCAGGGCTACTATTTAATGTAAACCATTGCAATAGGTTCACAAAGACACCAAAATTATTGCAATAAGTCACATTAAACAGTTGCAATATGTCATATAAAATAGTTGCAATAGGTCAAAGAAACCGTTGTAATAGATCACATAAACCATTGCAATAAGTCATGTAAACCATTGCAATAGATCACATAAACCATTGCAATGTGGGTTTTTGTTGTTTATTTTAAACCCAAAACAACCATTGCAATAGAAAAACCCATTGCAATAAAGGGAACGGTTTTATATGTGTTGCCATAAGTCCAATTTCTGTTTCTATAGCTCTATCGGAATGGTATTAAGTTCGTTGTTGTTGTAATAACCTTAAAAAACTATTCCAATATATACATAGACCATTGCAACAACGATATATGGCAACATTTCTAAATCATTCTAATAAAATAAATAATTATCATACCCGAAATAATAAATAATTGTTACTGTAGGTAGGTCTGTGGCAATTATTTTCTCAAATTATTGCAACAACCGTTGCTATAAACCTACGGCCACGCGAGCAGATAAGACGCCCGCAAAACCGTTGCCATAGCTCTATTGGAAAGATTTACCTAATTATGGTAATAGTTTTATGGGTGTTTCCATAGGCTCAATTTCCGGTAGTGAACTACGTACACTAAGGATCTTATCAATAAGTTCAAAATGGAAAAGACAAAAGCTTTTGGGATACCAATGAGTCCCTCAGCTTATCTTGAAACTAATGCATCTAGAAATAATATTGATGAGAAAAGATATCATAAAATGATATGATAATTACTATATCGCATAGTATGTCGATCAAAAATCATGTTTAGTGTGTGCAACCGTGCTAAATTATAGTCCACTCCTAATGAATCATATCTCATAGTTGTAAAAAAATTATTCTCTATCTCGTTGGGACTCTCGTTGTGGCATCTTCACTCACACAATCTTAATATTATTAGATATTTATACACAGACGTTGTAGGTGATAAAACAGATTGCAAAAGCACAAGTGAAATATGTCAAATTTTTGGCGAAACCCTATTATATTGGCATAGAAAGAAATAAAGCTCGGTCGCTCTTTCAACTAATAAAGTTGAATATTTGGATCTAGAGAGCTGTGGTACTCAATTATTTGGATAATGCACCAATTAATTGACAAATCTAATTTTTGGAAATAGATTTATTATTAATAATTATTTTTTTGAAAACTATTTTGGGATAGTTTGTTTTGGAAAATTGATTTCATATATGATGGATGGCCTAATGACTTTGAAGTTTAACTTGAAGAAGTAAAGATATTTGTGGCAGAATTAGGCTCTGATTCTATGGAATTGTCACGACCCTAGCATAGACCCGACTCGTAGACACGGGACAAGGGACCCCGAAATATCCCAAGTAGACCCATGGATTAAGAATTCAACTAACTCATTTAATACACATGAAGAAAGCATATTTATAAACTCAGTGGAAGTCTCATACAATGGCAAAATTGAGTAATATCCGAAGTTATACATACATAAGCCTGAAAGCTTCTAGCCTAGATGAGTTGAGGGACAAGACCCCAACTAACTCCACACAACTTGAAACTGAAATACGACATGAAGCTAAAAGTCTAGTCCTCGAAAAAGGAGGACTGACCAATCATGCAGGTGCTAACTCTAATAAGAGACTACGAACGGGGGTGAACTTGAGAATCGGGTCCTGCATCATGAAACGATGCAACATAGAAAGTATGCGATCAATACGTGGAACGTACCGAGTTTGCAAGGTATGTAAAACTGTTTAAGTAAAATAAATCATTTAAAACATTTCATACATATCATAAGCTTTCAAGTATAAGTAGAAGGGCTACATGCATTCATTTTGAAATTGTAATATTATCATGACATGACCATGATTACCTTTACAACATCATGACCGACTAGAATGACTCAAAGATGCACATAACATTTATATCAAAAGTTAAACAATGAGTCAAACCTTACTTTTAGAACATGCATGCATAAGAAAATCATCATGAGTAATGAATATGCAATTCTGGATGATATAGACAGCGGGAGACACGTCACTTAACCGACATACCATGATAGAGCTTACATGGTTCCAACTATCACACTCAAGTGGGTAGAGCAATCCATAACCTTGCCAGGGTGATGAACGATACCATTATATCGATATTAAGCTAAAGAGCCAATCGGGTTGGGGATAGCTCACAAGGGAGGTCCCAATAATATAATAATATCAACCTACGTTAGCGCGCAGTTCTGGGGCATAGGGTGATCGATCCTTAATCCGCTCGGTGCTAGACTCTTCTCCCAAAAAAATATGCAATGCTCTATATCGTATATAATGAAGGTCAACATCGTCTATTGACGAAACTCAAGATTAAATCATGCATAGCCCAACATCGTATGAAACGAAGATCAACATTGTCTATTGACAAACCTCATAGTGACATACATCTCAATTATGAATTCATACACATGGAAGGCTTTACTCGAAACATACCACAAGCTGAATCACAGGTGGGAGCATCTACTCCAAATCATGTGGTAAGATACATGTAGAAATATTTGACTCAACATACCACAAGCTAGAATGTATAAAAAATATTGGGAAACTTCACTTCAAACAATATGGTAAGCTTATTTTGGGAAAATCATCACTGTAAGTCAACATGTGGGTATTGCCCAAAGCTTTATCATACTTGGATCTACTCAATTTCATTTTGAAAACAACCTCATAATCATGGGTAACTTTAGAAACATGCTTTTCATCATCAAATCTCAACATCATTATGCATTTATCATCATTCACTACTTTTATGAACTTCTCATCCATGGGAATTTTAGATTCAAGATTTTTGAAAAATAATTTTTGTATTGAAAATAATTTAGAATCTGCCCAAGCTATACAATTCATCAATATTAATATAATTTAATCATACTCATGCATAGAGATTGAAAAATCATACAATTGGGTGAAAACTCCAAACTTGATCATAGATATTTCATCATATTTTGATAGAGATTGGGCATGGGTGAGGAAGGAAGACACCCATGTAAAACCCTACATACCTGGAAGGGATGATTCTACCACCTCATTGATTGCCCAAGGAGGAATTGGAAGAAAACCCCTTAGAAAAGCTCTTGATCATCTCCTAAAATTCATAAACTTGCATGCATGGAAGGAATACATTTAGAATAGATTTTACCCTACTAAAATCCTCAAAAACGAGCCTTAAATGATGTAGTATAGGGCCTTAGGACTAGGAAATGATAGAAATTCCCTTATTGAATTCGCTGAAAACTGGTCATTGAACCAGACAACAGGCGAACCAACGGGCCGTTGAAGATACCACGACCCGTGGTATCTGCCAGTGATAAGCACTGCCCCAACCATATCTCGGATTCAAACCATGAACGCACAAGACGAGTCGTCTTAGGGTCCAATGGGTTGTTGAACCAGTCATTGATTTCCTCTTCTAAAAATCTAAACTCCTATTCAATGAACCTCACCACGACTCGCCATAAGCTACAACGGGCCGTGATTTCCAACTGTCGTCTCCACCGTGAAGGTCCACCACCTTAGCATGACTCCATAAAACGGGTCTTCCTTTCTCACAACGGGTCATTTTGACTCCCGTTGTCTGCCCTATCACCAGGCCTAGCCCCTTACCACGACTGCTTACAACAGCTCGTGGTTACCTACCACGAGTTGTTGTTCCTCTCGTCCTGCAACTTATTCCCCAAATTTCTACAGTTCTATATTTTAGCTTCTCGGGTCTACTCTTAGGCACTTTCGGGGTATTAAAATATCTTCCCCTTGGGAACATTCGTCCTCGAATGTTGGAAACAAGCAAAAAACAGAAACATACAATTTATCATATACAAAATCAATCATTTTAGTCGAAAACTGACGGAATGACTTTCTCCGATTCAAAACACACAGCTGAACCGAATTCACCAATCATACACTCATCCACATACATAAAAGAAACTTGTGCACATAATTTAAACATGAAAACTAAATAGAGTCTAAGTGCAAAACTGGTACCTCAAGCTGAAACAGAGCCTGTAAAGAACAGATGTGGGTATCTAGCCATCATATCCGCTTCGGCTTCCCACGTAGCTCATTCAACAAGTTGATTTCTCCATAATACCTTAACTGAAGCTACTTCCTTGTTTCTTAGCTTGTGAACCTGATGATCCAAGATTTCAGCAAGAATTTCTTCATAACTGAGGCTGTCTTTTACACTGAGGCTGTCTTTTACACCACCGAAACTACTAAAGTTGGATGACCCAAACACTTCTTCAAAAGTGACACATGAAACACGGGATGAACTGAAGATAACTACGATGTCAAGTCCAATTCATACGCCACCTTACCAACTCTCCTCACAACCCGGTAGGGACCAACATAGCGGGGACTGAGTTTCTCTTTCTTTCTGAACCGTATCACCCCCTTCATGGGGGATACTTTTAGAAATACCCAATCGTCCACCTCAAAATCCAGGTCCCTCCTCCTTACATCAGCGTATGATTTCTGTTGACTCTAAGCGATCTTCAGCCTGTCCCTTATCAACTAAACCTTTACCATGGCCTTATGAACCGAATCAGGCCCTATCATAGCGTTTATCTCAGGAAAAAATAGCATGCCCGAGTGATGCTTTATACCATGATTTAGTCTTGTTTGTCTAAGTTATTTTATACATTTTCATGTGATTCTATGTAAATGTGAATATATGTGCTAACCAATATGATTAGTCCTTGTTTTATAGGTTTTAAGGATTTTTAGGAATTAATTCATAAGTTGGTGAAGTAGAGGAATGGAGTCGGGAGCAAATGGCGAAAGTCGGCATAGAAGCATGCCTTGGCAAGGCTGGCCGCACCAGGCAGCATGCCACGCTGTGCGTGTGCCGCGCCCAACGCTGTGCCACGCCTATGCCAGGCGCATGAGAGAAGGAAGCATACAGGCAGGCGAGCTGCGCGCCAGCGCCGTGCCACGCCAGGCCAACTGCGGGCCAGCAGCATGCCATCGCGCTGCTTGAGTAGCGTGCCATGTCGGGCATCGCAGCAAGGGGCTGCCTAGAGTCGATATTTGTTGATTTCCAGTGTGCCTCCGCGTTACCTCCGTGTCATGGAGGCAGTGCTCCGTGACACACTCCGTGACACGGAGCCATTCCACGATAGGCTAAATTGTGCACGTTTCTCATTTATTATAAATAGGTCCCTTAGCCCCTAAATCCAATTGGTCACGATTTTATTCTGGAAAACTACCTAGGAGTGAAGGGAGAAGTGGGAGAACTCATCTAGGGTTTGGCAAATTCCCTTCTCATCTACCAAATTCATGTAAGTATGTTAGTTTAGTAGTAGTTAGTTGTAGTTTTACGAACATGAATGGCAAGAACCCTTCCTCTAGGGTTGAAGCCATGAATTATGATTGTGATTTTATGAAATTGTTTTGGAATTAAGTTATTGATTGTTGTTTTCGTCTTGCATTCTGGATTGTTGGTTGTTTTTATGATTGATCACCATGAAAACATATACATTAGCTTGGGCAATTGCTTGAGAAAGAATTACCTAGGTCAGGACATGAGAATGTAAGGAGCATGTTTGTGTCTCACGATATAATTTCGTGTTAGGATAGAAATATACCTAACACCTTGCTTGGTTGATAAAATGGGGGTTATTAAAGACCAACTTAGGATTATCAAATCACCACTCAAAGAAGTAGTTGTGAGGCTAAGTTGAGTTAAATGGTTAGACGCACGAAAGTCCCTAATCGTTTCCCCGTAAACCACAACATAATTAATTGCCCGCGAACTAGAAATTAGCATTCTCACTCAAAATGATGCAGTGAGGCTAGTTTGCCGTGTTTAGAGGCTCGAAAGACCATGAACATGCAATTCTAATTATGTGAAACAATAATCGATAGTGTCATGCTTAACCCATTGCAATTCGTAGTATCGCATGATTATCTGGTTTTAACTCTATGTTGCTCCTAGAGTAAATTCAGGATATTTTGTTGACCAAAACAAACTTAATTAAATCTCCCTCGAAAACTTCTATAACCAACACTTGAGAAAGTTAAGATCACACTTGAAATGGATAGTTAGAGGAATGGGTCCAGTCCCTGTGGGTTCGACATTCCGGTTCTTAAAAAGAGCCACTATATTACTTGCACGACCCGTACACTTGCGGAGGCGCGAATAAGGGCACGTCAAGCGTCTTCACCAACTTTAAACCATCTGATGGGCGATCTACACCTCTACCCATAAAGAGCCTCAAATGGTGCCATCTGGATGTTGGAGTGATAGCTTTTATTGTATGAAAACTTAATCAAGGGCAAATGATCATCCCAACTACCCTTAAAGTCCATCATACATGCCCTCAACATATCCTCAAGGGTCTGAATTGTTTGTTCTGCCTGGCCGTCTGTTTGCGGATCAAAGGCTGTACTGAGCTTAACTTGAGTCCCAAGCCCTTTCTGAAAAGAACGCCAGTATAATTTGGCATAATCATCCACTGAATCCATGGTCTTGACTGGTAAAAAAGGTGCAGCCTTGGTTAACCTATCAACCACCACCCGAATGGAGTCGTAATGTTGGCGAGTATGAGGTAGTCAAGTAATGAAATCCATGTTAATCTCTTCCCACTTCCACGTGGGAATGCTAACATCCTGAAGTACGCCTCCTGACCTTTGATGTTCGACCTTCACTTGCTGATAGTTTGGACATTTGGCTACGAACTCTGCAACATCCTTCTTCATACTATCCAACCAATAGATTTCTCACAAGTCCAGATACATCTTCGTGGATCCCGGATGGATAGAATATCTGGTACCATGTGCCTCATGCAATATTCGACCTCCCAAATCATCAACGTTTGGGACACAGAGAAGACCCTAGTATCGTTGCACCCATCTCCCCCCTTGGGAGAAAACCTCAACCTTTTGACTCCGCACCGCTTCCTTCAGTCTCCTCAAAATAGAGTCCTCATCTTTCCTGGACTTAACATCAACCACCAAGGATGATTCTGACCCATTTTTCACAACAACGCCGCCATCGGTCGAGTCGACTAATCTAACTCCCAACCTTGCTAATCGATGGACATCTTTCACCAACTACTTCTTTCCCTCATCCACATGAGACACACTCTCCATTGAGAGCCTACTAAGTGCATACGCAACCATATTAGCCTTGCCCGGGTGGTAAAGGACACTCATGTCGTAGTCCTTTAATAACTCCAACCACCTCCTTTGCCGAAGATTTAGATCTTTCTACGTGAACACATATTGCAAGCTCTTGTGGTCCGTGAATACATCCACATGGACCCCATACAAGTAATGCCTCCATATCTTCAACGCGAACACCACCGCGGCCAACTCAAGATCATGGGTCGGGTAACTCTTTTCATGAACTTTCAACTGTCTCGAGGCATATGCTATCACTTTTCCATGTTGCATCAACACACACACGAGTCCAACTCGTGAAGCATCACAATACACTACAAAGCCATTCGTACCCTCAGGTAGGGTCAATACTGGTGCTGAAGTGAGTCGGGCCTTCAATTCCTAGAAGCTTTTCTCACAAGCCTCCGACCATTGGAACTTTACCTTTTTCTAAGTCAATCTGATCAATGGGGCTGCAATTGATGAAAAGCCCCTAATGAATCTCCGATAATAACCCACTAGGCCCAAAAAGCTCCGGATATCTGATGGATTCACTGGTCTAGGCCAATTCTTTACCGCTTTGATCTTTTGAGAATCTACTTTTATACCCTCGCTTGACACCACATGGCCTAGAAATGCCACCGAGTCCTACCAAAACTCACATTTGCTGAACTTTGCATATAACTGCTGGTCCTTAAGGGTTTGAAGCACTACTCTCAAGTGAGCGGCATGCTCCTCCTCGCTCCTAGAGTATATGAGGATATCATTAATAAATACAATCATGAACATGTCTAGATATTCCTTGAACACTCTATTCATTAGGTTCATAAAAGTTGTAGGGGCATTGGTTAGTCAAAAAGACATAACAACAAATTCATAATGACCATATCGAGTCCTGAAAGCGGTTTTTGGGATGTCACTCTCCCGAAGCCTGAGCTGGTGATATCTAGACCTGAGATCAATCTTGGAGAAATACCTGGCACCTTGAAGCTGGTAAAAAAAATCATCAATTCTGGTTAAGGGGTATCTGTTCTTGACGGTAACCTTATTCAACTGCCGATAATCAATACACATGTGAAAGGAACCGTCCTTCTTTCGAACAAATAATACAGGTGCACCCCAAAGAGATTTACTCAACCTGATAAAGCCTTTATCTAACAGGTCTTTCAACTAATCCTTCAAATCTTTTAGCTCGGCTGGAGCCATTTTGTAAGGCGGAATAGATATAGGCTGCATGTCGGGAAGAAGATCTATACCGAAATCAATCTCCCGCTCAGGAGGTACACCTGGTAAATCATCCGAAAAGACCTCCCGGTACTCACATACTACTGTAACTGACTAAATGGTCGGGGTCTCAGACTCCACGTCCTTAACCCTGACTAAATGGTACATGCAACCCTTAGAAATCATCTTTCTGGCCTTAAGGTAGGAAATGACTCGACCTACAGGCACAGCTGAACTACCCTTCCATTCTAAGACTGGCTCACTGAGAAATCTGAACTCTACTGATTGGTTTCTACAATTAACTGAAGCATAACATGCAAATAGCCAATCCATGTCAAGAATATCATCGAAATATGTTATGGCTAACTCTATGAAATCTGCTGAGGTGACCATACGAAGAACTGAGACCAGGCAATCTCTATACACCCGTCTAGCTATAATTGAGTCACCTACTGGAGTAGAAACTAAGAAAGGCTATGACAAGACATCGGGACTGACTCCGAAGCTACTGGCTATATAAGGTGTTGCAAAAGATAGGGTAGCCCCTGGATATAGCAAAGCATACACATCACCATGGAAAACTCTCAACATACCGGTGACTACATCTGGTGAGGCCTCCTGCTCCTGATGAATGGCTAAGGCATAGAATCTGTTCTGGTACTGCCCACCAACTGTGCTAGTAGATGCCTCTGATGTGCTGTGCATGGGAGAGGGGCTGCTAAACTAGAAGCTAGGCCTCGGCCCCCGACCTGATCCTGTCTCATAGCGGGACAATCTTTGAGCACATATCCATGATGCCCACATCCAAAAAAAGCTCCTGAGCACTTCCTGTGTGTCCTCGGTCGCACCTGTGACAAACTGGAATGCTAGAATCTGCGGGTCTGCTACTATGACCCCTCGAGCTTGACTCTTGCCCCCTCTAATCATGTCGGGGCCTAGATGGCACACTCAGTGCAGAAAATGTTGGGGCTGATGATCTCTGATGGATCTTCTATCGATGCCCACCACTAGTCCTCTGCTGAGAGAATATGTGGTCCTCCGTCCTAGCTCTCTTGGCCTCCCTCTCCATCGAATGTTCCGTCTCCATCTACTAGGCGTACAACACTATCTGAGGGAAGTCCATGTCCTGGTAGAGCATAGATATCCACAGTCCTTGTCCAAGTAACATGCCATACCATGCACAAACCTGCTCACCCGCACCAGCTGGTCGGCCACTAACTCCGAGGCAAACTTAGACAGGTGGGTGACCTCAAGCGCATACTCCTGAACGGTCATCCTTCCTTGCTTTAAGTTCACGAACTCACCTACTTTCAACTCCCTCAACTCTCGAGGGAAGAATCGATCTAGGAATGCAACCTGAAACTCCTCCCATGTGATCGAACCTGCTCCAGCAACTGTGTTGTCCTTCCACTGGCGGAACCAAATATGCGCAACCCCCTTCAACTGGTAGGAGGCCAACTCTGCGCAGTAAACACTACACACCCCCATGACCTGGGTGATCATGACAATCTCATCAATGAAGTCATGCGGGTCCTCATCTACCTTAGACCCCAAGAACTCCGACGGGTTCATCCTCATGATGTCCCGACTCGACCGCCGCTGCATTGCCATTTTGCGGTACATGCGCAAGGGCCTGCTAATTGACTTGAGTGGTCAAGGCCTGTGCAAGCATCTGAATGGTAGATCAAAACTCAGCATGAGAAGCTAGGTCCGGTGACTGAGCCTCCTGAATTGGTGGGGCTAGCTGATGCTCATAACCGTTACCATTATCGGGGCCTACACCACCTCCATTCCTCCTTCCATTGACCCTTCGAGGTGCCATTATTCTGCAATCGCGAATAGCACGAATTAGAAGGATAGAAAGGCTTTTCATCGCACGACATAGATCATGAAAGAAGGGAACATTTCCTAAAACGTCTAGTAGCTTCTTCGTCATAAGTGTGGTGCGATTCAAACCTATTGCTCCGATATCAAGTTTGTCACAACCCGAGCGTGGACCTGGATCATAGACACGGGACAAAGGACCCCAGGAAACCACAAGTCGACCCATGGCATAAGCATTCGACTAACTAATTTTATAAACATGAAGAAATCATATTTATATACTTAGCGGAAATCACATACAACGGCACAATCGAGTAATATCCCAAGCTATGCATACATAAATCTTAAAGCCTCTAGCCTAGATGAGTTGATGGGACAAGACCCCAACTAACTCCACACAACCTGAAACTAAAATATGAAATGAAGCTGAAAGTCTAGTCCTCGAAAGATGAGGACTCACCAATCACGTAGGTACTAACTCTTATAAGCGACTATGAATGGGGCTAAACCTGAGAACCGAATCTTGCATCATCAAACGGTGCAACATAGAAAGTATGTGGTTAGTATGTGGAATGTACCGAGTATGCAAGGTAAGTAACACTGCTTAAGTAAAATAAATCATTTAAAACATTTCATACATATCATAACCTTTCAAGTATAAGTAGAAGGGCTACATGCATTTATTCTGAAATCGTAATCTTATCATGACATGACCATGCTTAGCTTTACAACATCATGACTAACGCGAATGACTCAAAGCTGCACATAACATTTATATCAAAAGGTTTCCAATGAGTCAAACCTTACTTTTAGAACATGCATGCATAAGGTAATCATCATTAGTAATGAATATGCAATTTTGGATGATATAGACAGTGGGAGACTCGTCACTTAACCGAAATACCACGATAGAGCTTACGTGGTCCCAACTATCACACTCAAGTGGGTAGAGCCGTCCATAACCTTGCCAGGCGATGGACGATACCATGATATCGATATCAAGCTGAAGGGCCAATCTGGCCAGGGATAGCGCACAAGGGAGTTCCCAATAATATAATAGTATCAACCTACGTTGACGCGTAGTTCTGGGGCATAGGATGATCGACCCTTAACCCGCTCGATGCTAGACTCTTCTCCCAAAAAACATGCAATGCTCTACATTGTATATAGCGTAGATCAACATCATCTATTGATGAAGCTTAAAATCGTCTATTGATGAAGCTCAAGATGAAATCATGCATATCCCAACATCATATGAAACGAAGCTCAACATTGTTTATTGACAAAGCTCATAATGACATACATCTCAATTAAGAATTCATGCACATGGAAGGCTTTGTTTCGAAACATACCACAAGTTCAATCATAGGTGGGAGAATCTACCCCAAATCATGTGGTAAGCTACATATAGAAATATTTGACTCAACATACTACAAGGTAGAATTTATAAAAAAATTGAGAAACGTCACTTCAAATAATTTGGTAAGCTTATTTCGGGAAAATCATCACTTTAAGTCAACATGTGGACATTGCCCGAAGCTTTATCATACTTGGATCTACTCAATTCATTTTGAAAACAACCTCATAATCATGGGTAACTTTAGAAACATGATTTTCATCATCAAATCTGAACATCATCATGCATTCATCATCATTCACCACTTTTATGAACTTCCCATCCATGGGTATTTTAGATTAAAGATTTTTGGAAAACAATTTTTGTATTGAAGACAATTTAGAATTTGCCCAAGCTATACAATTCATCAATATTAATATAATTTAATCATATCCATGCATAGAGATTAAAAAATCATACAATTGGGTGAAAACCCCATACTTGATCATAGACATTTCTTCATATTTTGATAGAGATTGGGCATAGGTGGGGAAGGAAGACACCCATTTAAAATCCTACATACCTGGAAGGGATGATTCTACTACCTCACTGATTGCCCAAGGAGAAATTGGAAGAAAACCCCTTAGAAAAGCTATTTATCACCTCCTAAAATTCATAGACTTGCATGCATGGAAGGAATACACTTAGAATAGATTTTCCCCTACTAAAATCTGCCAAAACAAGCCCTGAATGATGTAGTATAGGGCCTTAGGAGTAGGAAATGACAGAAATGCCCTTACTGAATTCACTGAAAACTAGTCACTAAACCAAATAACAGGTGAACCAACAGGCTGTTGGAAGATACCACGACCTGTGGTATCTGCCAGTGCTAAGTATTTCCCCAACCATATCTTGGATTCAAAGCACGGACGCACAGGACGAGTCGTCCTAGGGGCCAACGGATCGTTGAACCATGCGTTGATTCCTTCTTCTAAAAATATGAACTCCTATTCAGCGATCCTCACCACGACACGTTGTAAGCTACAGTGGGCTGTGGTTTCCATCCATCGTCTCCAACATGAAGGTCCACTACCTTACAATGACTCTAGACAACGGGTCGTCATTCCTCACAACGGGTTGTTCTTACGCCCGTTGTCTGCCCTGTCACCAGGCCTAGCCCCTTAGCATGACTTCTTACAACGGCTCGTAGTTACCTACCACGAGTTGGTTCCTCTCCTCCTACAACTTTTTCCCCAAATTTATGCAGTTCTCATTTTAGCTTCCCGGGTCTATTCCTAGGCACCTCCGAGATATTACAGGAATTTGGTCCAACTTGTGTCTATTTTAAAAATTGGATTCCCACTCACATTATTACTACTACCCTTCTTCCTTTAATGGCTCGCTCAAAACTATAAATAATATAGATATATTTGTTCTTTAGTCCCTACTTATGAAGTACATATTGATCTAGGAAAAATGGATCAAGGAGTACATTATTAAAAGTATTCAAGAAACCTATTTGATAGCCAAACTTCCTATGAAATGTTGATAACTTGAATCTTGAAGTTGTACTATGTTGATAATGCAGACTACAAAGCCAACGAGATTACATCTAAGTATGATAATCATGTCTTCTCTAGTATGGGGTATGTTATCACTAATAGATAATGGACTAAGAATAATGCCTCTTAGGTAAAAATTTAGCCCAAAACTAAACTAAAACATATTGAAGAAGCTACTTATGTATTGGTGAGAACTTGTTGTAGGGGAAGGTATCCTATAGAAGATTTAGGGAACTCTTGAGAAGGTAATAAGTCATTCCAAGATACCAACGGTAATGTTTCCAAACTGTAGATCTCTCTAGAAGGGGTCAAAATAGTGACCAAATTGATTCAGCGAGTCGACTCACTCACTCACTCTCTCAAAGAGTTGCCACCTTGTAATATCCTGAAAGCCCTAAGACCAGATCCAAGGGTTCAAATAGATAAAACAGAAAATTATGCACCAGGTCACAGGATGAGTAGTCTAGTGACCTATGAGGAGACTTCACGAGTCGTTAAGTGACTCGTGAAGTGGTGGGGGAGTTGGATAAGATTCGCAGTAAAGGGGTAACTGAGAGAGAAGAAACGACTCATGGTTAGGGCAAAGAGTTGTGGCGTTGGTCATGGTCAGGAGCTAGCATAGTTGTGATATTTTTGGCAGTGTTCCTAACGACTCGGTCACCAAGAGTCATTAGGTACACCATGAGTCATGGTGTCCCTGGTAGTTGATAATGTCCAAAATATATCCTTAATTCAAAGAATATACACGACCAAAGTATCAAAACAAGTAACCCGATGAGTGCCAGGGTCGAATCCCACGAGGACTAGGGAATGATAATTTCAAGTGTCGATTGAGAAATTGATGTTATCTTGCACCACGTAGATTTAATATAAAAACAAATAAAATTGCGGGAGTTGAAATTTTCAAAGAATTGTATTGGCTGATTTAGTGAAGTAAAATAGCAAGATCAGCTAAGTTGTAAACAAGGGCGCGAGATATTAGGGGTGCGGTACAGATGAAATAGTAACTAGATGGGGACATGCCAGGTCATCTTATATGTTCAATAAGTGTAAATATTCTCGAGAAGTGGGTAATCTCAGCTTCTCATCCTATTGACTACCTCTTTCTAGAGTTTTATCAAAACTCTTGCCACAACATAGCTCAACCCGATTTGATTTGGATTAGCAACTGCACTATTCCTAGCTATTAGTTGCCAATAAGGAATGAGAAAGCATTTTTAGCTATTTCTAGCTTAATTTCACGATCTCCTATCCATGCCCACTACTAGATTCTCTTTCCATACTTAATTATTCTCTCTCAAGCAATAATCAAGCCAGAATAAATAGACCCATATCATAATCAATGAATCTTCATTAATAGATTGAAGAGAATCTAATAGATTTACACTTAATTGAACAACATGAAGATGACTCTAGAAATACCCAATCCAATTAAGTATTCATCATCATACACCTCTAGTTAATGATTTTAGCTACACATAGTCAAGAAATTCAAAAGCACATTCATTAATAACATTATTGAATTTAATAGAAAGAGTAGATAAATCAACTTCACAAAATTATCTTCAACAATAGCTGGAACTTACTATTACAAGAGGAAATAGAATAGAGTATTTTCTACAATTTTCAATCAGAATCTCTCTCTCTCAGCTAAGAGAATGTTCTTCATCTCAAAGGGGAAATAATGATATGATGTAAGCTTTTGTTCTCTCTTCAAAATATCTCTTTCTATCTCTTCTTCTGCATATCCCAGTACAAAGTACTTTATTCCTATTTATACCCTGAAAAGTAGGGCACTTTTTATTTCTTTTTCAGTGTTGGATGATATACCCTCATGAGCACCGTTCTGGAATAGGCAGAAGAACCGGCGGTTTGCCGGTTACAATCCGTGAACCGCCGGGTGTCTTTTCTGCATCTTCACTAAATTTCAGTGAACACCGGTGTTTCGCCGATGTGAATCCGTGAACCGTCGAGTCTTCAAGACATTTTCCAGAACTATTGAGTATTATTCTGTGAATGGACAGGCTACTCACCGCTGGCAAGTCACAAACCGCCGGTGGCATTAATCCTCTGAGGCAGTGATATTCGACCCTTGGCCGGCGTTTCACTGGTTTACATCTACGAATCACCAATTCACTCTCACTCCCCTCTTCTTGCTCCATTTTTCTCTTTTCTTCACTTTTAGCCATCTGCACACAATGAAAGAAAAAAGGGCATAAAATCCAAATAATCAACTTAAGAATGAAATAAAAACTCAAGTTTTAAAGTCTAATGAGTTGGTAAATTACCAACTCATGAAACCCCCAAACTTAAATCATTGCTTGTCCTCAAGTAATGCAATACTCAACTATTGAGGAATATGCCACCTCTCTTCACAATTAGACCTCACCGATCACCTGGACCATGACAACCTAAAAATACTCACCACGCTTACCAAAAAAAGAGAAGAACATACCCTAAAAGACCAAAACAACGAAGATGTTTCAAATAGGCAACCACTTTCTATCAAGCGAAGCTTATGAAAGGAATCACTTATCAAAATAAGGGCATTTCTCAACCATGTAATGCACATAGCATCTCAAGTTATAATCACTAAAAATTCAAAGCTTGCCTTAGAGTTTACACTCCTTGCCCTATGTCCACCTTAACTTTGAATGCTCTTTTATCCCCATAAAGGAATGATGCCACTCACCAAAATAAGGATCCCTATTCTTTTGGGTCATGTGATCATTTGAATGCACACAAGGATTAATTGGAAGAGACATTCACACTCACTCTCCCAAAAGATATCTTTATGCATACACTTGACCTATAGGCTTTCCCTTCATGTAATTCGCAACTAATGTAGAGTAGCTGCACATAGAATCATTTAGGACTTGCCGGTTATGATGTAGGCTCGGGGTGAAGGTAGAATGAACATTTGGCTATAGTGACTAGATCCTCCCTAATGCTTTTTGTGACCTACCTTACATCAATTCCACTCACTTAACCTTCTTTCCCTTCTTTCCTTGTTGATGATTTTCATTTCTTTAACACTCCCCCGTATAACCCCTTTTTTATTTAACAACTAGCCTTATTACATCAATAGGAAACATCGATTCACACAAATTGTCTTTTTCTTTTTGATTTATCCTTTTGTGCACTTTGACAAAAGGCGGGCTTCCCTTCACACTATGATTCTTATCTCCCCCCTTTGTTTTGCATGCCCCAAACATAGGCTTGTGCCTCATTTTTCACAAATGGTTTTATCACTCCCTCTTTCTTAGGCCTTAAGCCTCATTTCATCACTTATCTTGTCACTAGCATCTTGGGAGAATGGGGGCCAAAAAGATTTATTAAGAATGGTCTTAAGTCTTGTAATGTGGTTACCAAGGAAAGGGTTTAAGGCTCAACATTGGCTAACAAGGATCAATGCTCGCGGAAGGAATATGGGTGAAGTGACTAGACAAAGGAAAGCCTAAACTCATGTTTTTGGTGAAACTACATCTAGGATTTCACCTTGAATCCCATTTGGGGCAAGTTTTAGACAAGATGTAATGCATGAGATTCATCAAAAATTTCCTCACAACACAAGGCATCACCCTTAAAAGGGTATACAAGAGTTATTCTCAACACAAAACACCAAACTAGGACATCAAAGCAGGCAAACATCATAAGTCAAGCAGGGAATTTAAAATATATGACAATGAATGCTATGCTACAGTGTCAACACTTGCTCATTATCTTCATTCTCATGCCCTTTTTTTTATAATTCCATTTTAACAACCAAATTTTTTTTGGTGGTACCTCTCAAAACAACATCACAAAAGACTCAAAGCAACATGGCATTTTCTGTTAAGAATGTCTCCACTCAATCCATCATCGGGAAAAACCAACCCGGTTCGACAACAAAAATAACAAAAATAAAAGAGCATGCTCCTTGGGAAAGAGCCGTGGTCAAAAGAAAACCCTTGGAGTTTTAATTTCTATACTACTATTTACGATGGCGAAAAAGAACAAGACTTTGGGATCATTTCATTAAGGATTTTCAATATTTTGCAATTCAAATAAAAGACCCCTTCTAGTCACTAATCGTTCATCATAAATTAAAAAAACTTGAACCAAATCATTTATTCATTTATATAAAAAAAATAAGATACACCCGACAAGGAAAATCATCAACCATTGAAATAAAACCTAACAGCCCAACAAAAGGCTAGACATACTCAGACTAAAACAAAACATTAGAATATCAAAATAAACATTCATCATTGGCCCCCTCATCAATCGCACTCATCCCTCCCCCACTTAAGAGCATATATTGTCCCCACTGTATATATACAAAAGGGAAAGGGATAAGGAACTCCCTGAGTGGGTTACTCCTCTTCATTGTCAGCATCTACCTTACTACCATCACCGCCGCTGGCCTCACCTAGCCCGGCGAAATGATCTCCCAACCCTACAAACAAATTATCAATTGGCCCCCAAACTAAGGAAGGAGCAGCCATTGCTGTATCCAAGGCTCTCATGTCAGGCACTTTTACCAAAGTCCAACTCTTCCACTCATGCACCTCAGTTCAGAGGGAAGGGACTGCCCCTTCTACTGCATCCACTCTCTTGCATAAAGTGACAACATTCTCGTATAGTAACTTGAGCTCTTTCTTGATAGTCTTAGGAATGAGTGCTGGGAGGCTCTTAGCCAAATGTTGAAGTTGGTTTTCATGCGAGTTTGTCATCTCCACAAGTCGATGGAGACCACTGGGCTGAGAGGATTGTAGAGGGGGAGAAGCTCCTCGCTAAGGCATGTCACTCGATGCTTGGCTCGACATTTCAAGCTGGGGTACATTGGACTCTGGGGCAATTGATGATTTTGCTTACCCATGGAAGAGGGATTCATTTTGTACTCCAAAGGCCTGCATTCGCTTTCTTTTCAGTATCGGTTCCTCAGCATCTCTCTTTCGCTTAATATCTATCACATCCGAAGCAATGGAAGGAGTTTCATTTTGGAATAAAGGCACCGTAGTTGCTGTGCAAAGCTGGGAAATTAAGACATCATAGGACATTGAGTTACTGGACTGTTGGGCCTTTTTCTTCATTTGTTGAGTGAAAATTTCTCCGAAGTTAATAGGTACTCCCGTCATTATGCAAGCGATGAGGATGGTAGTTTCAAGGCTGACCCTCTGCTCATTTTTACAGGGGATGATCCTAGCACAAAAAAAATCAAGCCACGGCTTGGCCTCAAACAAAATCGAGCCACAGCTTGGCCTCAAACTTCAGGTCGTGGCAAAAAATTTCACCACCCATAGAGGCCCAAAGAGGATTACCAGTAGCTATGATGTGGCCTACCCAAGCAAACTGATCCTTCGTATCAGCCACCCTTTCCATTTACTCTGTAGTGGAGTCAACTTTGTCCTCCTAGAACAGGTAGTTTATGGCTGTTGGAGTTATATCAACCTCCACTACCCGGATCATCACTGATGGAAAGCATGGGAAATCATCCACTTTGCCCTGTGCTGCATACTCTCCTGTCGGGCCTAATATGAGGCGTAGAATTCAGCTACGAAGCTTGGATAGTATGGTGGAAGAAGGTTGGCAAATGCATGCCACTGGCTGTCGGTGAACTGTGCGGTGATGTTGGGAAAATCACCTTTTAGCCCTACAAAATCGAACTGCTTTTCCACATTGATTAAGCGGCCCTGGCAAATGACGTAGTGCTCTTATATATTAGGAATGTAGAAGATGATTGCCTCCTTTGTGTTGGCCTGAGGTGGGGTAGCCTTTGCCTTGCCCTTGCCTTTTCTAGCAGAAGAAGCAGGGGCCTTTCCTTTTCCTGTGTTTCTGGTTGAAGACATGGTTTGTTTTTCTACAAGAAGTATGTCAGTGAAAAGAATTTGAAGTAGAAATTAAAAGAAGAGAAACTAGTGTAAGGAAGAACTGATAGTTAAGGGAAAACCAAACAATCATGTAAAGAACCAATAGCACCGGCAGTTCGCAGAAGGCATTTGGCGGACCGCCGATTGCCTGTCGATGCCTTATAGAAAACTGGGCAAGTGAGAAGGTTTTCTGCGGTTTAAGTGACGAATTTCTAGTCTAGGTTCACGAACCGCCGATGTAGCATAGGATCCACTCAGTGTCCAGAGCTAATTTTCAAAGTGAACCAGCGCTCCATTGGCAATTCGCCAAATCTGACCGACGAATTGACGGACCCTGTCGTCCCCAAATTTTACTCACTATTCATAGGCACCCACTAACACACACTCACATAAAACATAATAAAAGAAGCACTACTCCATTCAAACACATATTTATGATGTTTAGCCCTTAAGAATGGCGTCACCCGGTCTATCATCGGGCAAAACATCGTGCTTTATGAAAATGGGTTACTCAGACTTCACCCTTTTCATAATTTCATACACAAAAGCACATCCCCATTCCATTCAAAAAGCATGTCTCATTCAAGAATTTAACAAGGAAGAGAAACAAAGTATTCTTTCTAAAGAGTTAAGCTCCAATAATAAAATTAAGACAAGGGCAAGAAAATTGTTACCAAATTAGGAGATTGCTTGCACACACTTGACTTTCAAAAAGGGCTTAACAAACCTTGCAATGACACCTTGATATAGATGTAGGGTAGAGAGTATGAGTGAAGTGAGTGTGTTGGTGAAATATGGAGGGGGCCTTTGTAAGTGGAGGATAGAAGTGCGATTGGTTGAGGGGAAGGTGGAGAGTTTAATGTGGGTGTGTTGGTTGGAAGTGGGAAGGTGGAAAGGTGGGAAAGTGGAAAGGTTGAAAATGGATGAATATGGGAAATTGGTAATGTTGGATAATGAAAAGACAAAAATGGAATGAAAAAGTGTTGGGAAAAAGGGAACCATGGGAATATTTGCAGAATAGAGTGGCTGGTTAGGTATTTGGGATTTTGTGGGTCAACTTCTTAAATTCCAATTTGTAATAACTTCGCACCTCGACCGATGTGTCATCCGCGATTTGCCAAATTACACCGGTAGTTCACCACTATGATTAATTTTGCCATTTATCTTACCCAGTGAACTATTTCTCTCCGCAGATATACCGGCGGTTCGCGAATTGGATCGGTGACTCGTTGGTTACCCGTCGATTCTGTCGCCAAACTTCAGGTTTCCTGTTCTCTATCGGCTATCCACCGGCAGCCCACGTATCTGATTCGACAGTTCACCGATGGGCCCGTCGGTTCTTCGATCCAAACCCCAGCCTTCTTCTTTGGTCCCTTCTTGATCGGCGGTTCGCGTTTTTGGACTGATGGCTCGCCGGTCTCTCATTGTTCCTTCATGGTTTGTTTCTCCCTTTGTTCCTTATTTCACAGCTCCTACCCAAACAAAAACAACAAAAACAATAATTCACTAAACACTTGGGTTGCCTCCCAAGAAGCGTCTTAGTTAACATCGTGGCATGACGTAGACCTATTTTTTTCAGTAACTCTTTTTCGATGAGTCATCGTCCGACTTTATCTCCTTCAGCTCCAATACCTTGTCCTTATTGTCATTTTGCTATACTCCAACCACTTTGCATTCTAGAGACATTGCAGCTAATGGACACACCTTGAAGGTGACCTTCTCACTCCCAACCCAAAATTTTAGCTCTCCAAGCTCTACATCCACCACGTCTCTCCCCGTAGCCAACAATAGTCTTCCCAAAATAATGGGAACCTCTGTATCCATCTCACAATCTAAAATAACAAAATCAACCGGTAGAATAAACTTGTCCACTCTCACCAGCACATCTTCTAGCACCTCCACCGGTCTTTCTATTGACCTATCTTCCATTAGCAGCCTCATTGACGTTAGTTTCGTGCTTCCGAGTCCCAATTTCTTAAAAATGAGCAGGGGTATCAAATTTATGCTTGCGCTGAGATCACATAGGGCCTTTTTAAACATACATATCCCAATTGTGCATGGAATTATAAAAGCTTCGGGATCCTCCCTTTTGGGGGCAAGATTACTCATCATCACCGCACTACAATGGTGCATTTTCTCTTCATTGCCTACATCAACTACCTTTTTCTTCTTTAGAAAGTCCTTCATGATCTTTGCATAACCGGGCATTTGGATTAAAGAATCCACCAACGGTATATTTATGGACAACTTGCTAATCATGTCAACAAACTTCCTAAACTGGTCATCCTTCCTTTTGGTCAGCCGTTGTGGATAAGGAGGTGGGATTCTTGATTCAATCCTATCATCATTTTGGGCCTTCATTCCCACCTCATCATCATCATCACGGAGGAGGATTTCATCATCCTTTCACTCTTTTTCCTCCTTAATCTTTTCTTTATTCACTGGAGTCATTGGCATTTTATCGACTCTATCTTCTTCAACTGATTTCGGGCTTTCCTCCTTATTAGGATTCATCGGGGCATCTCCAATCACCTTTCCACTCCTAGTGATAATTGCCATGCATTGACCATCTTTCTTGGGATTAGGCATATGTCACTAGGTAGTGTTACCTTCATCCGGGGATTCATTTAAGCCGATAGGTGATTCATTTGGGCTTCCAAATGCTTGATGGCAGCCGAGTGTGAACTCACTGTTTGAGAGAGGTTAGACACCTCATCTCTAAATTCCTTCACCTCACTCTCGATCGACTCCATCTTCTTCAAAACTCTCGATAGCATTTCTTTAATTTTCGAATTGCCCGCATCACTCACGCCCGATTGATTTTGAGGATTCCCAACCTTAGGAGGTGGAATATATGGGTTTGAACTTTTGTGATAGAGATCACTCTCTTGGTTTGTCTCTCTATTACCCCACCTTTCATTCCGTTCAGGCCATCCTTGTGGCTCACGATTTCTCCAAACTTGGTTGTCATCCCTTAGGCGCCATCGGCCTTGGTTTACTCCTTGTAAGCCAGGACAAGGACCTCCTATTTGGTTGCCCATATATTGGCATTCTTCGTCATATCTCGGCGGTGATGACTCTCTTTCATATTGTAAGGGACCTTGCATTCCCACGGCATTTACTACCTTTGGCCCTGCTCCTATCACGTGCTTGGTCATCAATTCTAATTGTGTCATCATCTTGGCAAGATTTTCGTCCCGCTTTTCATCCCGTTTTCGCAACTCTACTGCCAACGCACTTGAGTTAATCTCATGAGTGAACACACTTGTTTCTCTTGTGTGGCAAGCCCTGTTGGTCTTTGTCATTTGGTCTAGAAGAGATTTGGCCAACCCGTATGTTTGGTCCATAATAGAACCACTAGCTAGGTTATTTTCCACAAACTAGTTTATTGAATCAAGGGCCCTATAGAATCTTTGGAGAAGAACTCCATCCGGAAATCCATGATTTGGGAAAAGAGCCACCTTCTTTTTAAACCTTAACCACGCCTCATGTAAAGGCTCTCCCAGTTCTTGCCTGAAATTTGTAATATCATCCCTCAACTGAAGCATCTTTGATGGAAGCAAGAAGCTGTCTAGGAAGGCCTCGGTTAGCTCCTGCCATGAATTAATACATCCCAAAGGGAGTTCCTCTAGCCATATTGTTTCCTCCCTCGTTAATGAAAAAGGAAAGAGTCTCAACCTGATTGACTCTTGACTGATATTTGTTATATTGATAGGCTGGCATATTTCCAAGAAATTCCTCAAATGATGACTCGCATCCTCACTTGGTTTTCTACCAAAGAGCCCCTTCATTTGCAACAAGTTTGGCATTGTGTTGGTGACATGAAACACTGCATTCCCTATTTTTGGTGGTAGGAGAATAGCTCCTGCAACTTCCGACATCATCAGATTATCTTCCTCGAGTTCCATGTTACCCTCGATTGAGCTATCTCCTGCTTAGGAGTGATGACTTATGTGGTTATGAGCTCCTAACAACACAACAAACTCATGTTGAGTATCTACAACGTAAAACTATTTCAACTTAACAATCAACACAAGATCATCAAACGCTAGTCCCCGGCAACGGCGCCATTTTTGAAAACGTCCAAAATATATCCTTAATTCAAAGAATATACACAGCCGAAGTATCAAAACAAGAAACCCGACAAGTGCCGGGGTCGAATCCCACGAGGACTAGGGAATGATAATTTCAAGTGTCGATTGAGAAATTGATGTTAGATTGCACCAAGTAGATTTAATATAAAAACAAATAAAATTGGGGGATTTGAAATTTTCAAAGAATTGTATTTGTTGATTTAGTGAAATAAAATAGCAATATTAGCTAAGTTGTCAACAAGGGTGCAAAATACTAGAGGTGTAGCGTAGATGAAATACTAACTAGATGGGGACATGCCAGGTCATCTTATAAGTTCAATAAGTATAAATAATCTCGGGAAGTGAGTAATTTCAGCTTCTCAACCTATTGATTACCTCTGGCTAGAGTTTTATCAAAACTCTAGCCACAACTTAGCTCAACCCGATTTGACTTGGATTAGCAACTGCACTATTCCTCCTTGCTATTAGTTTCCAATAAGGAATGAGAAAGTAATTTCAGTTATTTCTTGCTTAATTTAACAATCTCTTATCCATTCCCCCTATTAGATTCTCTTCCAATACTTAATTATTCTCTCTCAATCCATAATCAAACAAGAATAAATAGACCCATATCATAATCAATGGATCTTCATTAATAGATTTAAGAGAATCTTAGATTTAAACTTAATTGAACAACATGAAGATGACTCTAGCAATACCCAATCCAATTAAGTATTCCTCATCACACACCTCTAGAAAATGATTTTAGCTACTCATAGTTAAGAAATTCAAAAGCACATTCATCAATTGCATTATTGAATTTAATAGCAAGAGTAGACAAATCAACTTCACAAAATGATCTTCAACAAAAGCTGAAACTTACTAGTACAAAAGGAAATAGAATAGAGTACTTTCTACAATTTTCAATTAGAATCGCCCTCTCTCAGCTAAGAGAATGTTCTTCAGCTCAAAGGGGAAATAATGATATGATGTTAGCTTTTGTTATCTCTTTAAAATCTCTCTTTCCATCTATTCTTTTGTATATCCTAATACAAAGTACGTTATTCCTTTTTATACCCTAAAAAGCAGGGAAATTTTCATCTCTTTTTCAATGTTGGACGATTATACCCTTATGAGCACCATTTTGGAACTGGCGAAAGCACCGGCGGTTTGCCGGTTACAATCCGTGAACTTTCGGGTGTCTTTTCTGCATCTTCACTAAATTCCAGTGAACACCGGTAGTTCACCTGGAGTTTTGCCGATGCGAATCCGTGAACCGCCGGGGGTTCAAGCCATTTTCCAAAACTTTTGAGTATCATTAGGTGACTAGAATGGTGACTCGCCGCTGACAAGTTGCGAACCGCCGGTTGCATTAATCCTTTGTGGCACTGATATTCGGCCCTTAGTCGGCGTTTTGTCGATTTACATCTTTGAATCGCCAATTCACTCTCACTCCACTCTTTTTGCTCCATTTTTTCTCTTTTCTTCACTTTTAGCTATCTGCATACAATGAAAGAAAAAAGGGCATAAAATCTAAATAATCAACTTAAGAACAAAACAAAAACTCAAGTTTTAGAGCCTAATGAGTTGGTAAATTACCAACTCATCAGTGGTGACTAGCAGTGTAATTTTTCTGGTGTTAGCAAAGGGAGCAGGTATTAACTCATCATCATAGGTAAGGACTTCTCCAGTCTCTCGTTAGGACTGGCAGTGTGATTTTCCTGCAAATTTATTAAGGGCTTTTCCATAATTCCTAAGCTCCTAAGTCCTAAATAACGTCATTTTAAGCTTAGTTAGAAGGGTTTTAAAGATACTTAGTCTATTCTAAAGCTCCCAATTCCATGCATTCAAGATTAAGGAGACCATTGAAGATCAAACTAGAGGATTCTTTGGTTATTCCTCAATTTATTTGGATTCTCAAGTGAGGTTGTGAAATTCAAAATACCAAGCTATGTGAGGTTATGAGTGAGAGTATTCCTTTATTTCCATGTTCAAATCCTCTTCTAATTCATGAAATTCTAAGTCGATGAATTTATGGGGTTTTAACCCAATTTGTGAAATTCTCTAGGAATCTATCATGGGTAAATTCTATTCATGTTTCTAATGTTGTTTTAAGATTAATGGGAACATTTTATAATGTTTTCAATTACAAATTTATGATTTCAGTGTCGTAAAATTATGACAGCAAATTACAAAAGTTCATGAAGACTTATGATTATGATCTATGTTTTCAAGTATGATGAAATGTTTATGATGAAAGTATGATTTCGAATTACCCATGTTTATATTCATGAATTTGACTATTGAATCTATTTAAAAGCATGTCTAGATTTTGGGCAAGCCCATATGATCAAGTATGATTCATGATTTACTTCAATTTCATGTTATTGCTTACGACATGGTTGTGGAGTCTAGACTCCCTCTTTTCAGTGTGTGGTATGGTTGAGCTGAGGATCCTCATGATATGATTTCAAATTATGCATGTATTATTATGAGTCAACTTCATTGCAAGATGATGGTTCAACTTCACTGAAAAATGATGGAGAGCATATCCATTTTTTTGGGAGTAGTGTCTACCACCGAGTAGGCTAAGGGTTTAGTCAACATAGTGCCTCAGAACTACGTGCCAACATAGGTATGTTCAGATTATTTGGGACCTCCCTTGTGAGCTTTCCATGCCCACAAGGGGCCTTAAGCTTAATATCGATATCATGGTAGCACCCTTATCCCTTGCAAGGCTTTAGAGGGCTCTGCCCACTTGAGTGTAATAGTCGGGACCATGTAAGCTCGATCGTGGTAATGTCAATTATATGACGAGTCTCCCATTATTCCTCATGATTTTTAGTTATGCATGACTGTTAGTTATGATATTACGTTTTCAGTAGGTTTGACCCCAATGTTTAGTTTTACTTATGCTTATCAATTTCAGCTTTATGTCATGCAAATTAGTTATGATACTCTGTCGCGTTTAAATAATGTTTTAGATAATACCATGCAAGCCTTGCTCTCAAAATATTATCTTGAATATGTTTTATGATATGCATTATTTCAGTTTTACTTACTTAGTAATTTTACTTACCTTGCATATTTAGTACATTCCAATTACTGACCACATATTCTATGTTGTATTGTTTCATGATACAGGCTCGTACATTCAGGTTCAGCCCCACCGCTAGCCAAATTCTCAAAGTTAGCATTTCTCAGCCTATTGGTGAATCCTTATCCTTCGAGGACCTTCTTATCAACTTGTAATCAGTACTTTTAGTTTCATCTTGTTTGTGAGTTAGTTGGGGTCTTGTCCCATCAACTCATCCGGCTATATAGGCTTATCAGACATAGCATGTGTTCTTCTTTGGATCAGTATTATGTTTTCCATTGTTAAGATGTTATTGGATTTTCAGACTTCTGCTATTTCAAATGTTAGACTTTCCACATTTATTTATGTTGAGTTTAGTTATCATGTTCATGCAATGGGTCGACTTGGAGCCTCTCGAGGTTCTTTGCCCTGTATCTCGATCTGGCCTATGTTCGGTTCATGACAAACTTGGTATTAGAGAATTAGGTTTTTAAGTGTCTAGGGTGTCTGAAGGACACATGAAGTAGAGTCTTTTTCATCAGTTTGAAGCACGCCACACTTGTGACGAAGAAGCTATGAAATATTTTAGGAAAATTTACCTTCTTTCATGATATATATCATGTGATGAAATGTCTCTCTATCCTTCTAACTCGTGCTATACGTGTTTGCAGAATCATGCCTCCTCGCTGAGTTAATGGAATAAGAAACAGGATCGAAAATGGACATGAGAATGGCAATAGGGATGGGCACCAGTTAGCCCCACCAGCCCCCAAGGATCATGTACCTGAGCAGGTTGCCCATGTAGAGTTTAGGACAGCCATCCAAATGTTTGCACAGGCATTAACTGCACAAGTAAACTAGAAGGCGGTAGCGTATGTTCCCAATAATAGGAATGCGGCAGCAGCAAGAGTCAGGGACTTCCTAAGGATGAAGCCTCTGGAGTTTCTCGGATCGAAGGTGAACAAGGATCCACACGAGTTTATCAATGAGATTTAGTAGATCACCCAGATCATAGGGGTGACAGGGGAGGAATGTGCAGACCTAGCCTCTTTTTAGTTGAAAGGGGTTGCATATATTTGGCTCATACAGTGGAGGATGGCAGAGCAGTTGGAGCGGGTCCCATTGGCTGGGATGAGTTCCATACCGCATTCTTGGATCGGTTCTTTCCCTAAGAGATGAGGGAGATCAAAGCAACTTAATTTGTGAACCTGAGGTAGAACAAAAGTATGCTTTAGATTTCATCCGTCTGTCCAAATATGCATCTGAGATGGTGATAGATTAGAGGGATGGAGTGACTAGGTTCGTGCATGGGATAGCGGACTATTTGGTCAAAGATTGCAGGACCTCTATGCTTCACCAATATATTGACATCTCAAGGTTGGTTCTGTAAGCCCAGCAAATAGAGGCGGTATAGAAGTGTCAGTGGGAGAGAAAGGCCAAGAGGGCCAGGACCAATAGTTTTTGGTTCTTCCAGCAGAAGGCCTGGTGGTGGGCATCATTAGCAGTCCCATCGAAGATCACCAGCCCCAGTGCCATCAGCAGCAAATGTGTCATCTAGATCTAGGTGTGATCAGAGGGGACGAGCGTCAAGCTCTCAAGGTCAAGGGAGCAGATCCTTAGAGCCTAGTATTCTAGCTTGTGATAGGTGTGGAAGAAGGTAGACTGGCCAGTGCTTAGTAGGTACAGGTTCTTGTTTTAGGTGTGGGAAGCCCAGACATATACTCAGAGATTGTCCAGCAGCTAGACAGGGCCATGGTAGAGGCTGAAATCCATCCACTAGTTTAGCAGCCCCACCAACACGCTCAGCTCAGTAGGGTGCCTCTACTAGTGCAGGTGGTGGTTAGCGTCAGAACAAATTCATGCCCTTGCATCTCATATAGAGCACAAGCCCTCTCTAGATGTAGTCACTGGTATGTTATGAGTATTCCACCTTGATGTATATCCTTTGTTAGATCTAAGGACTACTTTATCTTTTGTGACGCCCTATGTTGCTAGTAGTTTCAGATTCAATCCCAAATTCCTATTAAAACCCTTCTCAGTCTCTACTCTATTGGTGATCAGTTATAGCTCGATGGGTATCCAGAAATTGCCCTATCACAGTCCTTCAGAATGTCACCTCATCAGATTTAGTAGAGCTATCCATGACAAATTTTGATGTTATCTTTGGCATGGATTGGCTACATGCATGTTATGCCTCATTAACTTGTAGAACTCGTGCGGTAGAGTTTCATTTTCCAATTGAGCTAGTCCTAGAGTGGAAAGGTAGTTTAGTTGTGCCTATAGGTCGTTTCATTTCCTAACTTAAGGCAAGAAAGATGATCTCTATAGGTTGTATATACCATCTAGTTAGGGTTAAGAATGCTACATTTGAAACCCCGACTATCTAGTTAGTTCCTGTAGTGTGCGAATATCCAAAAGTGCTTCCAGATGATTTACCGAAATTCCTCCCAAGCGGAAGATCGGTTTAGGTATTGACCTTCTTTTCGATACTTAGACTATATCTATTCCTCCTCATTTAATGGATCTAGCTGAGCTAAAGGAGTTGAATGAGCAGTTGAAGGATCTTTTAGACAAGGGTTTCGTCAGACCTACCAAATCTCTATAGGGTGCACCAGTACTCTTTGTCCGAAAAAATGATGGTTCCCTCCGGATGTGCAATGATTATCGGCAGTTGAATAAGGTCACAGTCAAGAAAAGGTATCACCTCCCTAGAATTGACAACTTGTTTGACCAACTTTATGGTTCCAAGTGTTTTTCAAAGATAGACCTGAGATTCGAATATCATCAGGTCAGGGTTAGAGAGAGTGACATCCCGAAGACAGCCTTCAGGACTTGGTATGGTCACTATGAGTTTGTAGTTACGTCTTTTGGTTAAACTCGGTATCATTTTTGGGTCATGTGGTGTCAAGTGATGGTGTATAAGTGGACTTTCAAAAGATATAAGCTGCGAAGAATTGGCCAGACCAGTGAGTCCTTCAGATATTAGGAGTTTCTTGGGATTAGGTGGTTACTACAGGAGGTTTGTGGGAGGATTTTCATCTATTGCAGCACTGTTGACTAAGTTGACCCAGAAGAAAGTGAAGTTTCAATGGTTGGAGGCCTATGAGAAGAGCTTCCAAGAGTTAAAGACTCGACTCACCTCAGCACCAGTGTTGACTCTACCTAAGGGAATCGATGGGTTTGTGGTATATTGTGATTCCTCGAGGATCTTCCTTGGTTGTGTATTAATGCAGCAAGGTAAGGTTATAGCCTATGCTTCCAGGCAGTAGAAGGTCCATGAGAAGAACTATCCGACTCACGATCTCGAGTTTACTGTGGTAGTATTTTCCTTGAAGATTTGGAGACACTATTTGTATGGGGTCCATGTGGACGAGTTTACGGACCAGAAAAGCTTACAGTATGTGTTTACCTAGAATGATCTAAATCTTCATCAAATAAGGTGGTTGGAACTCCTTAAGGATTACGATATGAATGTCCTTTACCATCTGGGCAAGGCCAATGTGGTGGCAAACGCTCTTAGCAGGCTTTCTATAGAGAGTGTGTCCCATCTAGATGAGGAGAGAAAATACTAAGTGAAGGATGTGCATGGGCTTGCACGACTAGGAGTTCGTCTTGTTGACTCGACAGATGGCGGTAGCATTATTCATAATAGATCAAAATCTTCCTTGGTGACCAAAGTCAAGGCTAGGAAAGACGAGGATCCTATTTTTGTAAAGTTGAAGGAATCTGCACAGAATCAGACGGTGGAGGTTTTCTCCCAAGGCGGAGATGGTGTACTATGATATCAGGGTCATTTATATTTTTCGGGTGTTGATGACTTCAGGGAGCAGATGTTGCATGAGGCTCATGGTTCCAGATATTCTATACATCCAGGTGCCACCAAGATGCACGGTGACCTATATGAAGTTTATTGGGTGAATGGCATGAAGAAGGACATAGAAACATTTGTGGCAAGGTGTCCGAATTGTCAACAGGTGAAGGTTGAGCATCAAAGGCCCAGAGGTGTGCTTCAATACTTTTCTATCCCTACTTGGAAGTGGAAGGAGATCAATATGGACTTCATTATAGGATTTCCCTATACTCGTTGACAGTACGACTCCATTTGGGTGGTTGTATATAGGTTGACTAAAACAACTTATTTTTTACCGGTCAAAACTATCGATTCAGCGGAGGATTACGTTGAGTTGTATATTTAGGTGGTAGTTCGGTTGTATGGACTATCCTTATCCATCATATCAGATAGAGGTTACTTAGTTTACCTCCTAGTTTTGGAGATCGTATCAGAAGAGACTTGGTACTCAGGTCAAGCTTAGCACAACTTTCCACCCGCAAACAGACAGTCTGGCTAAACGGACCATTCGAGAGCGTGTGTGATTGATTTCAAGGTTAGTTGGGATGATCATTTACCTCTCATCGAGTTTGCATATAACAACCATTACCATTCCGTCATTCAGATGGCTCCATTTGATGCTCTTTATGGGTGAAGATGTAGATCGACTATTAGTTGGTTTGAAGTTAGTGAAAATACGTTGATAGGATACGATTAAGTTCATAAGGCTATGGAAAAAGATCATCTTATCAAGGAAAGGTTTAAAATAACTCAGTGTTGCCAAAAGTCCTATGTGAATGTGAAGAGGAGAGAACTTAGAGTTTGAAGTTGATGATTGGGTGTTTTTGGAGGTGTCTCCCACGAAGGGAGTGATGAGGTTCGAAAAGAAGGGGAAACTTAATCCCCGGTATGTTGGCCCGTACAGGATTGTGAGACATGTTGGCAACATGGCTTACGAATTGGAGTTTCCCTCAGAATTGGCTTCAATCTATCCAGGTTTCCATGTGTTATTTTTAAAGAAGCGCATGGGTGATCCAGCTTTAGTTATCCCGGTGGAGAGCATAGGTGTGAAGAATATCCTTTGCTACAAAGAGGTTCTGGTTAAAATACTTGATCATCAGGTTCGGAAGCTAAGAAACAAAGAAGTAGCTTCAGTAAAGGTTTCGTGGAGAAATCAGCATGTTGAGGGAGATATGTGGGAAGATGAAGCAGATACGATGTCTAAATACTCGCATCTATTCCCTTCCATTTCAGTTCTAGCTTGAGGATCGGTTTCCTCCTTAGTACTCTATGCAATTTCATGTTCAGTTTATGTGTTCCAGTTTCTTTCATTCCAATGCATTTATATGTGATTCATAAATTCAGTTCAGTCATGTATTCCAGTCCGGATTTAGTCACTCCGTTAGTTTTCAACTTAGATATTCAATATTTGAGATGCCAGTTCTATTTCCCCAACTTTCCAGTATGTTCATTCACATTCGAGGATGAATGTTCCCAAGGAGAAGATATTAAAATACCCCTAAAACCCTAAGATCTGACCCGAGGGTTCGAATAGAGAAAATAGAAAATTATGCATCGGGTGACAAGACGAGTCATCCAGTGACCCATGAGGTGACTTCATGAGTCGTTAAGTGACTCGAGAAGTGGAAGGGTAGTTGGCTAAGATTTGTGGTCAGGGGGTGACCACGAGAGAAGTAGCAACTCGTGGTTAGGGTAATAAGTCATAGAATTGGTCGTGCTCAAGAGCTGGCATGGATGTTAAATTTTTGGCATTGTTCCCAACGATAGGGTCACAACGAGTTGTGGTGTCCCTCGTGGTGACTAGCAGTGTAAGTTTTCAGTGTTGATAATGGGAGAAGGTAACGAATCGTCCTCATTGGTAATGAATCTTCCAGTCTCTCGTTGGGACTTGCAGTCTGATTTTTCCGCAAATTTATTAAGGGCTTTTTCATAATTTCTAAGATCCTAAGTCCTAAACAACATCGTTTTAAGCTCAATTAGAAGGGTTTTAAAGATACTTAGCCTATTTTAAACCTCCCCATTCCATGCATGCAAGATCAAGGAGTCCATTGAAGATCACACTAGAGCATTCTTCAGGTTCTTCCTCAATTCACTTGGATTCGCAAGAGAGGTTGTGAAGTCCAAAGTACCCTGGTATGTGGGGTTATGAATGGGAATATTCCTTCACTCCCATGCCCAAATCCTCTAATTATTCATGAAATTCTAAGTTGATGAATCTATGGGGTTTTAACCCAATTTGTGAACTTCTCTAGGAATCTATCATGGATAAATTCTATTCATGTTTCCAATGTTGTTTTAAGATTCATGGGCATATTTTATAATGTTTTCATTTAGAAATTTATGATTTCAAATTCTTACAACTATGGTGCCCAGTTATGAAAGTTCATGAAGAGTTGAGATTATGATATATGTTTCCAAGTATGATGAAAGTATGGTTTCGAATTACCCATGTTTATATTCATGAGTTTGAATATTAAATCTATTTCAAAGCATTTCTAAGTTTTGTGCAAGACCATATGATAAAGTATGATTCATGATTTAATTCAATTTCATGTTACTGCTTACCACATGGTTGTGGAGTCTAGACGCCCACTATTCAGCTTATGGTATAGTTGAGCTGAGGATCCTCATGATATGTTTTCAGATTGTACATGCATTATTGTGATTCAGCTTCATTGCAATACTATGGTTCAGCTTTGTCAAAAAAAGATGGAGAGCATATGCATGTTTTTGGTAGTAGTGTCTAGCACCGAGTAGGCTAAGGGTTCAGTCAATCCTGTGCCTTAGAACTACGTGTCAATATAGGTATGTTCAGATTATTTGGGACCTCCCTTGTGAGCTTTCCCTGCCCCCCAGGGACCTTCAACTTGATATCGATATCATGATAGTGTCCTTATCCCTGACATGACTTTGGACAGCTCTGCCCACTTGAGTGTAATAGTATGGACCACGAAAGCTCTATCGTGGTAATGTCGGTTATATGACGAGTCTCCCATTGTTCCTTATGATTTTCAGTTATGCATGTCCATTCGTTATGACATTACGTTTTCCGCAGGTTTGACCCAAATGTTCAGTTTTACTTATACTTATCACTTTCAGCTTTGGGTTATTCGAATCAGTTATGATACTCAATCACGTTTAAATCATGTTTTAGATAATAGCATGCAATCCTTAATCTCAGAATCTTATCTTTAATATGTTTTATGATATGCATGATTTCAATTTTACTTACTTAGTAGTTTTACTTACCTTGCATACTCAGTACATTTCAAGTATTGACCGCATACTCTATGTTGTATCATTTGATGATATAGGTTCGGACATTCAGGTTCAGCCCCGCCGCTAGTCAGATTCTCAGAGTTAGCATTTCTCAGCCTATTAGTGAGTCCTCATCCTTCTAGGACCTTCTTATCATCTTGTTATCAGTTCTTTCATTTTCAACTTGTTAGTGAGTTAGCTAGGGTCTTGTCCCATCAACTCGTCAGGTTATAGAGGCTTATCAGACATAGCATGTATTCTGCTTCGAATCAATATTATGTATTCCGTTGTTCAGATGTTATTGGATTTTCAAACTTTTTCTATTTCAATTGTTAGGCTTTACACATTTATTTATGTGGAGATTAGTTATCATGTTCATGCCATGAGTTGACTTGAAGCCTCTCGAGGTTCTTTTTTCCGTGTCTCGATCAAGATCTATATTCAGGTCGTGACACACCTCTGACAATGAACATGACATAGTAGTTCAGAACTCCTACTCTACCCTTTCCAAAATGTTGAAAATTCTTGTCACTTATGAGAGAGTCATCAACACTCTCATGTACTCCCTAACTAAATGCTAGACTCCAATGTAGCCCGTGTTATGGAAAATTTTGTTTTATTGAATTTTTTTAAACAATTTGCTTGTATGGATTGTATATGTCCTTGTTTAGGACTCTGTAATTTATGAATGTAGTTCTCTAACTATTATATGCTCTTTTTATTTTCTATTATATGTGTGACTCTCTTTTTTTTTTTTCCTTTTTGATAATGTCAAAGCGGAAGGATAAGCAACATGATATAGCATAGTCAACTACTATTATAGGAAAATCAACTTTATAATTCAGTAGGAATCATATACTCGTCATCTGAAAGATAAAAAAACACAAGAAAGTAAAATGATTAAAAAATTTAGTTCTTATTGTTTGACACAATTTTGACTTTTCTGTACCCTATTTAACCTGCTATTTGACTAATTAATATTTTTTACACCTTTTTAGAATAATTTTTCCTGTACTTAATTATTTATTATATTTATTATACAATAAGTCAGGCATTTTTATTTTTATCTTGGCACTTTCTAATTTATAATTTACAAGTATATTATTTGTTTTAATTATAATTGGTATATTGTATTTCATTAATTTTACAAATAATTCATATATATATATATATACACGCGTGCAGGGATACATACACATATATATAATATTATAATAATATTCTAGTTAAATAAGAATCTATCTCAAACATAATTTTGCACTACTTGCATCCCATATTTATAATTATTTCAAAGATTATCATTTTACACAATATTATTATTAAATATGTTATTATTATTAATTTTTTTCAAATTGTATATATGAAATATTTTTATTAAATAAATGGTAATCTAATTCAATCATAGCCCAAATATAAGTAAAATTGAGCACATATTAGCTCAATCCTAACCCATTTCCGATTAAACCCATTTGTGACCCAAATGCGCGAGAGAACAAGCTCGATTAGGTCTCAACCATCCTGATAACGTTCAAACTACACCCTTCTTTATGAAAGAGCATAAACGAACATTGTATCAAAATAAATAACCCAGGGTGTCAGGGTTGAATCCCACAAGGAACGTCAGTTGATTACACAATAGTCATATATTAACTTGAATTAATTCACATCAAAGTTGCAAAATAAGAGAAAATTTAGGGGAGTCACAATTTATGAAATAAAATATAGAATTGCTAAAATAAGGACATGGTATAGAAAAGATCAATGAAGAGACTACTAGGGGTGTGATATTGATTATGTGTTTCAGTGGATAGAAATTATGAATTGCTCCTATCTTTACTCAACAATATGATTAGCTGTGGATTAGGCGACATCTTTAAGTTTCTCAACCAATTAGATGGCTTATAACTTGATTTCTCCCAAATCCCAAAATTCATATTCACAACATCCATATTATCTTGGGTGTGGATTCACTAATTGTACCTCCAATCCTTAATAAATGTGTAATAGTGGGTTTTGTCTATGTCTAGCCCAACTCCACATAATTACCATCCAAATACCAATTAGTGTTTCCTCATCCATACCTTAATTTCTTCTTTTAATAAAAATCAAAGTAAGAAAATACAACCCACATATGCAACTATGGTTTTCAACTTAAAATTCAGAGGAACTACTAAAATCATACTAATGGAGTAAATCTAAGGTCAAATTCACAATACCCAACCCAAATCAACCTCAAGCATTCACACATCCCTATAAAACAATTTCGCTACTCATGTAAGTAAAATAATATATTGCATTAATTAAAAATTCGATATACATTCACAAATTTGAGTAAAAGAAATTCAAGCAAGGTCTGAACTTCAATGGAAGTTTCAATACTCACACTGCTTTTAATTTGCAAAACAAGGGCATGGCTTATCCAATCAAATACACATAGCATCCCAAATCATAATCACTTCACATTCAAAGTTTTCCTTGGAGCTTACATTGCTCATGCCTCAATCACATCTTTACATCAGTGCAAGTAAGTCCTTAAAGGGAGTGATTTCACTCACTACAAGAGAGAATCCCCTTTCTTTATCATAAAGCAATGGACGCAGAAGGGATTACAGAATAAGATGATCATGCTCACTCTCTCAAAAGAAATCTCCAACTTGATCCATAGGCTTGCCCTTTGTGTAAATTACCACTAATGTAGAGTAACCCACTAATGTAGAGTAACTATACTCAAAATCAATTAGGACTTGCGGGTCATGATTAACGGTAGGCGTACGGGTAGGGAAAATATTTAGCTCTAGTGACTAGAACCTCCCTAATGCCTTTTTGTGAACACTTTATTCCTCCCCATCCAACTCTTTAGATCACATCACCTTATTTACCCTTTTTTCATCATCTTTAATTTTTTTATTTCTCAAAAGCCCTCCTTGTAGCTCTTTTGGCTCTCACATTAAGCCTTGTCTAGGCAAGAGGTAACACCATTTTGCTATTTTTTTCTTTTTTTATGATTCAAGGATCCTCTACCCATCATTTCATTCACTTTGATCACAATTTTGTGCTACCTCACATTTAAACTCTTCATCACCCTTCCTTGTAAACCCCCAAACATAGGTTTTTTGCCTCTTTCCATTGATTTTCATATATCTCCCTATGTCTTGGGCTCTAAGCCTCCATTATTTTCATTCATTTATCACTATCAATTAGGAAGAATGGGTACCAAAGATGAGGATTACAAAGGGGCATTGGCTTATAATGTATTTTCAAAGAATAAACATTCCAAAGACTCAATATTGGCTAGCAAGGGAAGAAGTTTTTAGAGGTCATTTTGGGTGAAGTGACTAATCAAACAAAAGCCTAGAATCATGTTTTTAGTGTAGCTACATCTAGGATTTAGCCTTGAGTCACACTTAGGGAAAGTTTTGGACAAGAAGGATTGATGAGACTCATTCAAATGACCTTACCATACAAGGAATCACACCCAAAGAGTTCACAAAAGTCATTATTATCACAAAATTATGATTCAAGACATGAGAGCATGCAAATACACAAGACAAACATGGAATATGCAATGTATTACAAGAGAGTGCTACGTTTCCCATTTCTAATGCCCATTTTTCTTTCAAATTTATATTTCATGACACACAGGAATTTTTTTGGTGGTACCTCTCAAAAACAGTTCCACAAAAGACTCAAAGAAAGAGATGATATTTTCCCTTAAGAGAGTCGTCTCACAATCTATTATTGGAAAATGTCAACCCGGTTCGACAATAAAAAGAAAAAAAAAAGAAATTGATCCTTGGGAAAGATCCATGACATGAAGAAAACTTTTGGAGTTTAATTACTATGTACCATTTACAAAGGTGAAAACTTGGGTCACAACTTTAGGGAATAAGAACAAAGACCCATTCATTGGTACTAGCAACAAAGACACATTATCCTGACAAAGGCTCCACAACCATTCACAATAACAAAACAAAACAGCCCGGAAAGGGATCATCAAACATAGTTAACATGAGCCCAACAAAGGCCCACAAATCCTTACAAATCAAAAACAAAATTCCAACAAGGGCCACATTAAATAATAAACAAGATGAATGACCACCCCCAAGGAGCACTCATCCCACCCCCAACTCAAACGCTACATTGTCCCCAATGTAGGCACGAAAAACAAAGAAGGTGAGAACTCCCTGTGTTGCTCACTTGTCATCATCTTCATCATCATCCCTATTGTGGCCTTGGTTGCCCAGATCCTTCGCCTCATCCCCGAAGCCCTCAAACAGGTTGTTAATGGGGCCTCAGAATGTAAAAAGGGAAGCTATCGTTGCATCAAGGTTGCTCATTCAGGAACCTCCATGGACGTCTGACTCTTCCACTCCCTTACATCAGTCTGGAGAGAACTGACAGCCCCCTCCACGACATCCACCCATTTGCATAACTTGGTCGGATTCTCGTGGACTTCATCTCCTTTTTCACCATTTTGGCAATAAGGGCAGGGAGACTTTTAGCCAACTTTTGAAGTTGTCACTCATGTGAGTTTGTCATCTACACAAGATTTTGGATACTGCTTGGTTGGGAGGATGTTGGAGGGGGAGAGGTCCTCCTTGGAGGGGCTTCGCTCGAAGCTTGTCCTGGTGCCTCTAGGTGTGGCATATTAAGAACGGGAACCGGTGGGGTTTGCTCAGAACCATGGAAGAAGGATCCTTCTTGGACATTAGAAGCTTGCAACTGCTTCCTCTTACTCTTGTGGTCACCCAATCCCATTTGCGGTCCACCGTAATTACATTGGTGGCAGAGCTTGGGGCTTCATCTGGGTACAGGGGCACTCCAAGTTGCAAGCATAGCTGAGATATAAGCACTGCATATGGTATTGAGGTGACATCTTACCTAACATTTCTCTTCATTTGCACAGCCATAATTTCCCGGAAATTGATGGGGACCCTGATCATGATGCAGGTTATGAGGATAGTTGCTTCCAAACTGACCCACTACTCATTCTTAGAGGGTATAATACGGCCGCAGATGAAGCCCAACTACAGATCGACCACAAACTTAAAATCATGATGAGAAATCTCGCTGCCCATGGTGTCCTAGAGTAATGTGTTTGTAGCAATAACTAAAGATATCTAGTGGAATATGTTCTCCTTATCAGCAATTTGGGCTATATATTCTGAGCCAGTGTCAATCTCGTCCTCCCAGAAGAGAGAATTTATGAACACTGGAGTGATTTCGACCTCTACACCTTGCACCCTAACTTAAGGCAAGCAGGGAAATTCACCCACCTTACCTCTATGATGCATACTCTCCTTCCTAGCTTTGAAAGAGGCTTAAAATTTTGGGACGAGGCTGGGGTAGTAATCTGGGAGGATTGGTGAAAGCATGTCATTGGAGGTCATGGAATTGAGCGCAGATGTTTGGGAGGTCACCTCGCAGCCCCACCAAGTCAAACCGCTTCTCAACAGTGATTGAGAGGCTCTTGCAAATAGTATAACGACCCTTCATGTCGAGCACACAAAATATTATGGCCTCTCGGGAGTTGGTAGGCACTGCAGATGCCTTTTCTTTACCCTTTCCTTTGGTTGAAGAGGAGGCAAGGGCCTTGCCCTTACTTGGGTTCCTATGTGAAGTCATATTCTGTGAAAACCATGTTAGTGCCAAACAACATTCTTTTTGTATTTTTGTGTAAGAGAAAATAAAATAAAACAAAGATGATAAAAACTAACATCTACCCTATATTAAGGCAAGGAGTTAGAATTATTGAATGAAAAACAAGTACAATTTCTGAGATGCACAGCACTGGCAGTGCTAGTGAAATGCAGATGGGGATCGCCAATCGTCGGTTGTCCACCGGGCTAAAGCAAAACACTGGGACTTCCAACGTCATCTGGTGAGACACAGGTCTCACTGCTCTCGACTTGTGGAACACTAGTGTGATGTAGGTCTTGGATAGTGGCCTGAAGACCTAAGTCCTGGCCTGTGTATCATCCAACATTTCACCAGGATTGACTGACAGTTCATTGGTGGATGCTTGACAATGAAATTCTTCCCAGACTCAGAAAAATGTCAAAACACTCGGATTCAAAACTCACCGACTCAACATAGCAACAAAAAAGCAAGTAAAGTTGACAATTTATCCATAAGAAAGACGTCACTCCATCTATTAGTGGGCAAATTGTGCATTTTAAGCATACATGGGGTTACTCAGACTTCACCCCCAACTCAAATTATACACACTAAGAAACAAGCATTTTACCAAAGGACAGACCCACATTGTTATTCACAGGATATCACCACCCCCACATACTCACTAAATTAATAATAGCAAACTAGCATCAAGCACAATCATGAGGGTAATGGGGATACACAATTTAGGGCATTTCGGTGTTCATAGGCTCAAAAAAATCCATATTTTTCCAATCAATAGTCAAAAGAAGAGTAAGAACGACATACCATATGGATTTGAAATTAGAAAGAGGAGAAAGATCATAGCTTGCACAAAAGAGCTCTGCACAATTTGTTCTTGCTTTAGTATATTTGAGAGTAGAGTGAGCAGTGATGAAGATGAAATATGGAGTGTAGGTTTTATAGGAAAGAAGGAGTGAAGGGGATTGGTAGGTGAAAGGTGGAAAGGTAATGTATGGGGAAGTTAAAAAGGTATAATGGGGAAGTGGGAAGGTAGAAGAAAGGGTTTATGGGAATTTGAAGCGTTTTTGACCGGTATTTTTAAATTCTCGGGTCGGGTCAATCCATGGATCAGTCAAAAATATTTAGAAGATGAACGTACCTGCACCTGCACTTAATTGGAAGGTCAATTCCCAATACCTTTCCATTTCACTGGTTATCTACCAGCGATTGGCTGGCTAGTTGTAGATTAGAACTGGCGGTTCGCCGGTTGGATCGTTGAATACCCCCAAATTTCCATGTGCACTACTTGGAACCGGCGATTCACCAATGGTTCACAGATTGGTATTGGCATTTCGCTATTGAGTCACCAGTTTCCTCTCCTCTCTCCCCTTCTTCTGTTCATTACTACGACAGGGCGGCATTTTGCATGTCGGCGCTGACATTTCTCTTGTCTAACGCCATGCCTACCCTAATTTTCTTCTATAATAGTTTGTGCATCCAAACTACCTACAAAATCAAAAACAACAAAAACATCAAAATGCTCAAGATAAAAATGTTTGGGTTGACTTTCAACAAGCGCCTTAGTTAACATCATGTCACGATGGAGCCCTTCTCTATTTTCAACATTCCATAGGATCATCCTCCACTTTGCTCTCATCATCGAAAGATTCGTAATGCTCTTCTTCCCCACCAAACACTACCATGAACTTGCACTCATCCGGTGGCTTGATAGGCTGGCTTACATTGAAGGTGATATCACCACCACCTACCCGAAACTTTAGCTCCCCGAGCTCCACAACAATTAAAGCCTGTCCGGTTGATAATAGAGGTTTGCCCCAAGATGATTGGCACCTCAATGTCCATTTAACAATCGAGCACAACGAAGTCAGCTGGGAGCATGAATTATCCACCTTCACAAGAACATCGAGTAGCACTCCAACGGGTCACTTGATTGACCTATCAGCCATCAAAAAACTTTTAGAGGTATGTTTGGAACTCCCTAATCCAAGTTTCTTGAATATCATGAGAGGCATGAGATTGATACTAGCACCAAGATCACACAAAGCTGTATTGAACAAGCACAAGACAATTGTACAAGAAATGGTGAATGCCCCAGGGTCTTCACGTTTTGGAGCAAGGTTGCTAGTCATGACAACACTACAATGATGTGTCACCTCATCAGTGCCCGTATCCACCACCTTCTTTTTCTCAAGAGTTCCTTCATAACTTTTACATATCCTGGAATTTGAATCAAAGCTTCCACCAATGATATATTCATAGATAATTTGTTGAACATTTCACTAAACTTTCGAAATTGATTATCCTCCTTTTTTTTGTCCAACCGCTGTGGATATGGCTGGGGAAATCTCACTTCATGATCCTTGTCATTAGGGGCCTTCATGCCCGTCTTCACATGAACATTATTTGAGGGCGTCATATCAACATCTCTCTCATCATTTCCTTCCTCATAATAACCAACATTTGGTGCTTTTGGCACCTTATTCAACACATTATCGTCAATTTCCTTTGGGGCGTCAACATTTTTGGGTTTCAACCCCACATATTTCAATATCTTCCCACTCCTAGTCATGATTGCCATGCAATGGCCATCTTTCTTTGGGTTCAGGACAATGTCACTAGGGAGTGCTCCCTTCTTGCGAGGGTTCATTTGTGTAGATTAATGGTTCATTTGTGCTTCAAGGTACTTTATTAAAGCTGAGTGGGAGGTCAAGGTTTGGGAGAGGTTAGACACCCCCCCCTTTCAACTCTTGAATCCCGCTGTCAGTGGATTCTGCTTTCTTCAACACTCAGGACAGCATGTCCTCAATCTTTGAGCTTCCTACATCACCCACCCTAAGCTATCCTTGAGGTGTTTTTGCTTTTGGAGGAGGTACATAAGGGTTATAACTTCAATGGTATCTCTCTCGCGATTTTTCTCTCTACTCCCTCATCAATCATTTCTCTCCCCCCATCCAAGATTGTCACAGTTTCTCCAACCTTGATTCTCCTCAATTGGATGCTAAGGGCCTAGATTGGCACCTTGATACCCAGGGCGACAAACCACCAACTGTCCTGACATGTATTGACACTCCTCCTCATATCTCGTGGGTGAAGTATCATCATCAAACTGAGCATGGGGTTGAGCAGCCACGACATTCACATTTTTTTGCACCAGCTCCCATCACATGTCTCGTCATCAGCTCTAGCTGTGTCATCATTTTGGCAAGAGTTTCATCTCTAGCCTCATCTCTTTTCCTTAATTCTGCAGTCAACAGATTTGGGACAACACCACTAGAGGATACCTTCGCTTCTCTAGTGTGCCATGCTCGATTGGTTTTTGTCATTCTAGCAAGAAATGCCTTGGCTACTCCATAGAGTTGATCCACGATTGATCCCCCAACAAAATTATTTGCAATAGAATTATTGATATAATCCAATGAATGGTACAATCTTTGAAGTAGGACCCCATCGGGTAAGCTATGGTTAGGAAAAATGGCTACCTTTTCGTTAAACCTCAACAACGCTTCATGGAGTTGTTCACTTGCATGTTGTTGGAAATTAATAATGCCATACCTTAGCTGCAGAATCCTTCAGGGAGGAAAGAACCTATCTAAAAATACATCTATGAGTTCATTCCAATAGGTAATAGACCCGGTGGCAGCTCCTCCAACCATGCGGTTGCTTCCCCAGTGAGTGAGAATGGAAAGAGTCTCAATCTGATTGACTATTGAGTGATATTTGTAATATTGAAGGGTTGACAAATCTCCAAGAAGTTGTGAAGATACTGATGAGTTGGAAATTTACCAACTCATTAGGTTCCTAAGCATGAGTTTTCGCATAGATTTCAAGTCGTTTATGTGGATTTTATGCTCTTTCTCTTTGATTCTTTATAGGTACTTCACATGAGTGGAGAAAGAATGAAATCAATAAAAACACATGAAGTTTGAGATGAAATTTTATGAGTTAACATATGAAGGAGAGGAGCCAAAGATAGTGGAATATTTGAACTCAAGAATAGGTGTAAGGACATGTATTGAATCGTCTAAATGCTAATTTGGTAGGGAGAAACGCAGGCTAAATGCCAAAGTTACTACCCATACTGGCTACCCGTGGCTAAATTACGGTTGAATAGCCTGTGGTCACTATCTCTTGCCCATTTTGTGCAGCGAACAGCTGGTGCTTCGCAGATTAGCACCGGCTAAATGTCGGTGCTTCACAGGTGAGACCATCTAATGAAGGGTAAAAAGGTCTATAAAGGTCTCCCAAGCCTCTAAAAGCCTCAAGGACATTTGGGGAAAGTTTCACACAAGAAATTATAGATACACCATTAATTCATTGAACAATTCATTCATCTAGACTTCATCTTTTTCATAAATTTTTGGTAGGATCCTTTCTCCTTTGAATTATAGAGTTAACCCATTTTAGGGAAATTCTACTATTGTTGTAAGACCTTGCGAAACAAATTTATGAAGCTAATGTGATGAATATGAGGGGAATACTCTTGGTATCTTCTCTCTATCTTGAAAAATATGCTTGACTAATTTGCTAGCTAGAGGTATATTCATGGTGGGTTTATTAATTTAATTGGATTTTGATAAATTTCTGTTGGATTATTATTAAAATTGTACACCTATTATCTTATCTCATGTATTTCTAAAATTGATAGTTTGCAAACATGAATTGTGCTTTACTTTTCTTGCTTTTGCTTGAGAGAAAAAGGTGAGGATTGGGTGAGAAGATAATAGTGAGGAATTGGAGTGTTTGTGTGTGGGATTAATCTAGAGAGAGTTAAAACCCACATTTTCACTCCATTAAAGGTCAAGGCCAGAAATAGCTAGTCCCTCCTCAAGCTTGTGTGGTTGATTACTTGAATCGTCTTTGGGGTTTAAACGAACCCAAGGTATAAACATTTTTATAGTTGAAAAACAAGAGAATGTGAATTATCCACTGCTATCTATGCTAATTATGAGTCTAAGGAATTGAAGAAATTCTTGATTTAGTTGTGATCTCATCTATAGAATGCCCCTAGACATATCACTTGTGATTGCATCAATTGGAATTCCCCCCAATTAGTCTTAGTTTAGAATTAGATAGTTATTTCCCTTTAATTTTCCCTCAATTTTACTTTGCAAATGTTGAACAATTATGTGTTCTAGTTTGAATTATCTTATAACTCTTGAATTACCGACTCAATTCTCTATGGGAATCGACCGTGACATTCGTCAGGATATTTATTTTGAGTGACTGTTATGCTCTCTCATAAAGAGGAGTGTATTTTGGATGTTTTCAAAAATAGCATCGTTACCGGAATTTGAGTTTTGATAAGACAATAGTTATTTATTGATTCAAATTAGTTTTGCATTTTTGTTTTACATCTTGTTTTGTTTTTGTTTTTGTTTTTGTTTTTGTTGTTTGTAGTTGTATGATGGCATCATAGAATGAAAGGAGGATTGTTGGTTGCAACTCTTATCATGATGATCCATGTCCCTATTGCGGTTGACTACACAATTGGCAAGATTACAAATATGCCCCTAGAAGGGAGATGAGTTCACCTTCTCCTTCCTATGATAGGTATTGATGCACATTATGTGGTAGTCATGAGAGGCATTGGGATGGATGCCCAAATGGGTTCACTTCTCGCTATAATGGTAATGATAGAAGTTCTGCTCCCAAGATTGAAAGGACTGAACCCTTGGCGAATGAGGGAAGAAGAAATACATGTGGGTGCATGGAAGTCATGCTCCAAGCCTTTTTGGGGCGGGATCCCAATGTGGAAGAGAATGTCAATCCCTCCATACCCATGGAATCATCTACTCCTCAAGAAGAAAGCTGTAAATCTTTAAAAGAAGAAGCGGAGGAGAAATTTAGGAGCATTACAAGAAGAAGTGAACAATGGGGCATAGAGAAACTTGACTCATGAGAGGAAGCTCAAAATGATAATGAAAAAGGAGTCAAGGTGATTGTTGAAGAAGTCATAGAGGTGTGCAAACCAACTAACACTATAATAACACAAGATGCCAAGGTTGAAGAAGTGATACTAAAGTCTCCAAGTGACATCCAACAAATCACGCTCAAGGACTCTAGTGCACTTTAAGAGGAGGATGTCAAGCAAGAAACATGATTGAAAGGAGAGCGACTTAAACCGCCCTCTTATCATTTTTTAACATTGAACTTAGTTGACAAAAAGGAGACTGAGGAGACCAAGTCGATGGAGGAAGTTGAGGAGGAAGATCGAGGTGGCTTCATCTTAGAGTATGCCATGCAAACATGGTCAAAGCACATCCCTCCTTTAAGGGCCACGAAACACAAGATGCAACATCCATTCCTTTCTTAATCCCTTATACTTACAAAACCACCCCTCAAGAGGAATATAAGAATAGACAATAAACTTGGGGTGCGATTCAAAATCTCAAAGTGGAGAGAAAACCAGTGAAGTTGAAGTCATCGAGCCACGATGTTAACTAAGACGCTTCTTAGGAGGCAACCCAAGTGCTTTTACATGTTGTTTCTACTTTTTATTTTGTTTAGTTTTACTTGATGTTTGTGTTGTATTTGATTGTGCAAGGATGGGACAAGTATGGAATTTGATAAAGGTGAGAGAAGCCAAATTCAAATTGAGCAACCGACACTAAATCGGCAAAGCGCAAGTCTAAATGCGCGAAACGCAAATGTCAAACAGAATGCCTGGATGAAAATTAATTAAGAAGTGGCACATATATGTTAGCCTAGCGAAATGCCAATTCAAAAGTGTGAGGTGTCGGTCAAACGCCGGTTATGAGCAAAAGGCCTAGAAAGAGGAGTTCTGAACAAATGGTTGTACAATGCATACAGTTCCAATGTAGATGCCTCCATCATACTAGGTAGTTCTTTCACCTATTCCTTCCTTGCTTTGTTTTACCATGGGCATCAAGGACAATGCTTTATTTGTATTAGGGGTGAGGTCTGAGTAGACCACTTGTTAAGTGATGTACGATATGGTCCTATGATAGATTGGGTGACGTCATTCTTGAGGGAAAATCATCACTACTTGTGAGTTAGTATCTCCTTCTTAGATAGTAGTCTTTGAATAAAATCCAAGGGTTTTCTTTATACTACGGTTCTTTCCCAAGGAGTGATTTCTTTGTCTTTTCTTTTTGTGTCGAACTGGGTTTGCACTTTTCGAAGATAGATTGACAGCCGACTTTATTAAGGAAAAATGTCAATTCTAGATTCTTGTGAGTATTATGTGCACTTGTTTGATGAGGTACCACCAACAATTCTTTCTTGGCGTTGTGCATGAGAGTTGAAAAGAAAAGGGGGGCATCTAAATGTGAAAGTGAGCACTCTTTTTTCATGAATTATACATTCCTTGCTGGAATTTTTGATTTTTAACTAACTTGTCAAAAGTCATTCTCTTAATATAATGAAGGAAGTGTGTGAACTCCTTGGATTGTGATGCCTTGTGTGGTGAGACTTTTTGCTTAAGTCTTGTGTATGCATGTTTTTCTAGAAGTTGCTCTATGTATGATTCAAGGCAAAATGATAGATGAGACTGCACCTATAACATGATCTTAGGCTCTCTTTTATTAAGTCACTTCACCCAAAATAACCTCCTTGATCATTAATCTTTGATAGCCAACGTTTGACCGTGGACCCTTTCTTTAAAAACACATTACAAGCCTAATGACCATTTTTAATCCTTCTCTTTGGCACCCATCCTCACTAGTTGCTAGTAATGAAAGAATGAAAATAATGAGGGCTTCAAACCTAAGAAATAGGGAGAGATAAGGAAATAAATGTGAAATAAGGAAAAAAGCCTAAGTTTGGGGGTTTGCAAGAGTAGGGGGAGAAATGAGAAGCCTGAAATTTAGTTAACACTAAAATTTTGATGAGTTGAATGAATCGATGGGCTGAAAGACCACGAATCATAAAAAGAGAAAGGATAGTAAAAAGGTTCTATCTCTTGCATAGGTAAGGCTAAATGTGAAATCCATGGGTGTTATAAGGGTGGCTTGTGGTACACAAAAGAGAAAGATGATGAACAAGGAGAAATAAGGCAGAGTGATCTCAATAAGATGATGGAATGTTACCAGTGTTTATAAAGGCATTAGGAAGGCTTTAGGCACAAGAGCTAAATGTTTGTCCTACCCATACCCCTAGCCTTCATTATGACCCGCAAGTCCTAATTGATTCTGAGTGTAGCAACACTACATTAGTGGCGAGATACATGAAGGGCAAGCCTATGGGTCAACTTGTATGCACTTGGATTTCTTTCTGAGAGTGAGTGCATTTGTCTTATCTTATAATCCCTTTGTGTGCAATTCTCAAAGTTTTGCTGGATTCTCTCTTCTTGTGAGTGGCATCATTTCCTTGGAGTACATGCTTAAAATTATTTTCAAAAGAGAGGTATGATTGAGGCAAGTGACTAGCAAAATTTAAGGCAAGCTTTGAATGTGAATTGTCAAAGACTTTACATACTCTTTGAAATTGTTTTGATGAACTATGACTCTTGTTTGAATGGCAGGAATGCATGCAAGATATGCTTAATTATTGTGGTCACCTATTGAAGCTTGTGCAATATGGCTGGAGTCTTTTCTTTTTCTTGACTTGGTGTATAATGTTGGGTTGTCTTGAGGCTTGATGAATTTGTGTACAACTATCATTGTGTTCTAAGCTTTACCAAGGTCCCCTTGTGAAAGAATGTCTTCATTGGCCCTTGATGCAAAAACTCATATATATAGCATGTTGTTCATCTGCTCAACTGTAAACAATTACATTACTTGAGGACAAACAATGGTTAAAGTTTGGGGGTTTTGATGAGTTGAAAATTTACCAACTCATTAGGTTCCTAAGCATGGATTTTTTCCTAGTTTTTGAGTCGTTTATGTGGATTTTATGCTCTTTCTCTTCGATTCTTTATAGGTATTTCACGTGAGTGGATAAAGAATAAAATTGAGAAGAACACATGAAGTTTGAGATCAAATTTGATGAGTTAGCATATGATATAGGGGAGCCAAAGATAATTTCATAACATATCACGACTTATGTAGCATATGACAGAGGGGAGCCAAAGCATGTAGCCTATCTACTTATGCTTAAAAGCTTATGATATGTTATGGAATGTTTTAAATGATTTATTTTACTTAAGCAGTTTTACTTACTTTACATACTCAGTACATTCCACGTATTGACCACATACTTTCTATTCTACATCATTTCATGATGCAGGACCCGGTTCTCAGGTTCAGCCCCATTCATAGTCGCTGTTCAGAGTTAGCACCTACATATTTGGTGATTCCTCATCTTACGAGGACTATACCTTCTGTTGTTTTATATGTCCTTTCAATTCCAGTATTGTTGAGCTAGTTGGGGGTGTTGTCCTATCAGCTCGTCCAGATTATAGGCTTATGATACTTAGACGTGTATTCAGCTTCAGATATTTATTCTGTTGGTATAGTAAGTTGACATCTGCTGAGTTTATAATTATGTTTTTCTTCATGTTTATTGAATGATTTTGTTGAATGCTTCTGCCATAGGTCGACTTGGGGTCTCTCGGGGTCCCTTGTCCCGTGTCTACGATTCGGACCCCCATTAGGATCATGACAAACTTGGTATCAGAACCATAGGTTTGATATGTCTTAGGGAGTCTAAAATCTGTGTTAGGTAGAGTCTTTTTCATGGGTGTGAAGTGCACCACACTTATGAAGAAAAGGCTACAAGATGTTTAGAAAATGTTCCCTTCTTTTATGATCTATGTCATGCGATGAAAAGTCTTTCTATCCTTCTAATTCATGCTATTCGCGATTGTAGAATCCTATCTCCTCAAAGGATGAATGGAGGTGGTGAAGGCCACGAGGATGGAAACGGTCATGAGCATCATCTAGCCCCACCAATTCAGGAGCTTCAAGCACGGGAGCCAGCCGCTTATGATCAGTTCCGAGATGCCATTCAGATGCTTGCGTAGGCCTTGACCGCTCAGGCCAATCAACAAGCCATTGCGCATGTTCCTCAAAATGGAAATGTGGTGGCGGCCAGAGTTGAGACTTCTTGAGAATGAAGCCACCAGAGTTCTTGGGGTCCAAGGTAGATGAGGACCCGCATGACTTCATTGATGAGATTGTCAAGATCACCCAAGTTATGGGGGTGAGCAGTGTTGAGTATGCAGAGTTGGCCTCCTACCAGTTAAAGTGGGTTGCACATATTTGGTTCTGCTAGTGGAAGGATAGTAGGGTCGCAAGAGCAGGTCCGATCACATGGGAGGAGTTTCAGGTTGCATTCCTCGATCGGCTTTTCCCTCGAGAGATGAGGGAGTTAAAAGTAGTTGAATTTGTGAATTTGAAGCAAGGAAGGATGACTGTTCAGGAGTACGCCCTTGAGTTCACTCGTCTGTCTAAGCACGCCCCGGAGTTAGTGGCCGACCAGCGGGCGCGGATGAGTAGATTTGTGCATGGTATAGCAGGATATTTGGACAAGGACTGCAGGACAGCTATGCTCCACCAGGACATGGACTTCCCTCGCATAGTGTTGTACGCCCAGTAGATAGAGCCAGCACACTCGAGGGAAAGGGAGGCCAAGAGGGCCAGGACTGAGGACCACAAATTCTCTCAGCAGAGGTCCGGCAGTGGGCACCGACAGCAAACCCACCAGAGATCATCAGCCCCAGCATCTTCAGCACTAAGTGTGCCATCCAGGCCCAAACATGATCAGAGGGGGCGAGCGTTAGGATCAATGAGTTATAGCAGTAGACCCATAGATTCCAGCATTGTAGCTTGTCGTAGGTGTGGCCAAGGGCAACCGACCAATGCTTGGTAGGGTCAGGAGCTTGTTTTTGATGTGGGCAGCCTGGACATATGCTTAAAGATTGTCCCGCTCCGAGACCGGATCAGGTTGGGGAACGAGGCCCAGCTTCTAGTTCAGTATCCCCACCCCCACGCACAGCACATCTGGGGGCATATACTAGGACAGCTAGTGGGAAGTACTAGAACAGATTCTATGCCTTAGCCACTCATCAAGAGCAGGAGGCCTCACCAGATGTAGTCACCGGTGTGTTGAGAGTCTTTCATGTTAATGTATATGCTTTGTTAGATTCGGGGGATACCTTGTCTTTTGTGACACCTTATATGGACAGTAGCTTCGGAGTCAGTCCCGATGTCTTATCAGAGCCCTTCTTAGTTTCTACTCCAATAGGTGACTTTATTATAGCTAGAAATGTGTATAGAGATTGCCTGGTCTCAGTTCTTCATAAGGTCACCTCAGCAGACTTGGTAGAGTTAGCCATGACCAATTTCTGTGTTATTCTCGGCATGGATTGACTATTAGCATGCTATGCTTTGGTTAATTATAGGACCCGATCAGTAGAGTTCAGATTTTAGGGTGAGCGTATAGAATGGGAGGGTAGTTAAGCTTTTCCCGTACGTCAATTTATTTCCTACCTTAAGGCAAGGAAGATGATTTCTAAGGGTTGTTTGTACCAACTAGTTAGTGTTAAGGACGTGGAGTCTGAAACCCCGACTATACAGTTAGTACCAATAGTACGTGAGTATCTAGAGGTCTTTCCTGATGATTTGTCATGTGTCCCTCCCGAGACGGAGATTTATTTCGGCATAGATCTTCTTCTCAACACGCAGCCTATATCCATTCTACCTTACAAAATGGCTCCAGCCGAGCTAAAAGAGTTGAAGGATCAGTTGAAGGACCTATTATATAAGGGCTTTATTAGGCTGAGTAAGACTCCATAGGGTGTACCAGTGTAATTTGTCCAGAAGAAAGATGGTTCACTTCGAAAATGCATTGATTATCGGCAGTTGGACAAGGTCACCGTCAAGAATAGGTATCCTTTACCCAAGATCAATGATTTGTTTGATCAACTTCAGGGTGTTAAGTGTTTCTCCAAGATTGATCTCAGATCTGGGTATCACCAGCTCAGGGTTTAGGAGAGTGACATCCCGCAAACTGCTTTCCGCACTCAGTATGGTCACTATGAATTTGTTGTTATGTCTTTTAGACTAACCACTGCCCCGGCAGCTTTTATGGATCTAATGAATAGGGTGTTCAAGGCATATTTGGACAAGTTCATTATTGTGTTCATTGATGATATCCTCATATACTCTCGAAATGAGGGGGAGCATGTCGCTCACTTGAGAGTAGTGCTTCAAAGCTTCAAAGACCAGCAGTTGTATGCAAATTTCAGCAAATGTGAGTTCTGGTTTGATTCTCTGGCATTTCTAGGCCATGAGGTGTCAAGAGAGGGTATAATAGTAGATTCTCAAAAGATCGAGGCGGCAAAGAATTGGCCCAGACCAATGAACCCATCAGATATCAGGAGCTTTTTGGGCTTAGCGAGTTACTATCAAAGATTCGTTGAGGGTTTTTCATCCATTTAAGCCCCATTGACTAGGTTGACTCAGAAAAAGGTGAAGTTCCAATAGTCGGAGGCTTGTGAGAAAAGCTTCTAGCAGTTGAAGGACCGACTCACTTTAGCAAGTGTTGACTCTAGCCAAGGGCATGATTGTAGTGTATTGTGATGCTTCGCGAGTTGGACTCAGGTGTGTGTTGATGCAACATGGGAAAGTGATAGCATATGCCTCGAGACAGTTGAAAGTTCATGAAAAGAATTACCCAACTCATGATCTTGAATTGGTCGCAGTGGTGTTTGCATTGAAGATATGGCGGCATTACTTGTATGGGGTCCACATGTATGTATTTACAGATCACAAGAGCTTGCAATATGTGTTCACGCAGAAAGACCTCAATCTTCGGCAAAGGAGGTAGTTGGAGAAACTTAAGGACTATGATATGAGTGTCCTTTACCACCCGAGTAAGGCTAATGTGGTAGTGGATGCACTTAGTAGACTCTCTATGGAGAGTGTGTCCCTCATGGATTCTTATACCTCAGGAACCCAAGGATCAAACTGGGGAGTCAAAACAAAGAAAAATTGGGAAATTCGCACTAGGTCACTGGATGGTTCGTGAGGTGGATCGTTAGGTGGGACCACGAGTCGTGAAGTGACTCATGGTCCGGATGGGTTTGGTAGAGTTTTTGGGAGGCCACGGGGGTGACCACGAGTCATGGTTAGACCTCACGACTCGTGAGGTCACCCGTGGTGAGGATGGAAAACATGGCCAGGGACTTGATGCAGTAGGGACCACGGGTGGTGACCACGAGTCGTGGTCAGCCACCATGAGTCGTGGGGTCTCCTGAGCTTGTTTGGGCAGTAGACATCATGGATTCAGGCCATGAGTCATGCCCCCCGGCAATGATTCGTGAGGTCCCTCGTGGGGACTGGCAACCAAAAATTTCTGCGTTGTTAGTAAGGGTGTTTTTGTAATTTCTAGATTACTAATGCCTAAACTATGTCGTTTTAACATCTAAATAGGGTCTTTTAAGGGGGATTGGTCCATGTTAAGCCTCATTCATGCATGCAAGAGTATAGAGAGGAGTCTAGAAGGTAAATCGAGGTGTTCTTCCCCAATTTCTCTGAATTCCAACTTGGGCTTTCAAGGGAGATTAAGAATCAAGTGTTTCTAGGTATGTAAGGTCCTCAATGGGTGAATTCTTCCACACCCATGCTCCTACTCTATGATTTTACTTACAATTTATCAAGAACTCATGGGGTTTTGTATCTGATTATATAAATTCTAATGATTTAAATGGTGGGTTTTGTGATTTTGAAATATTATCATAATCTATAGATTTTGATTATATTTTGAGTTTTAATTTATTATATTAATGTTGATTTTGATTTTCTTAGAAATTAAGCTTAATTATGCACGCCCCATGAAGAATCGAATTATGAGCTATTTTCTCATTGATGTTCTTTACGAGCCCAACATGAATTATGTTTTAAATTATGAATTTATTTTTACTACCCATTATGATTTTTTGAAATTCAAGATATGTACATGATCTACAAGTATGTACGAATCTTATTATTCATGAATTATGTTTTTGGACGACTCACGAGCCTCATTCATAGCTAGTTCATATATGTTCAAGCATGTTTACGATTACCATGATTTAACTAGCCCATGACCTCATACATATATTATTATGAGCACTATATATGTTTTGGGAGTAGTATTGAATATTGAGTAGGTTTTGGGATCAGGTTAAGCCCCGGATCTCATGAACTTCGTGCCACCGTAGGTATGTCGGGACCCTTTCATGTTAGTCCCTAGCACAATGGCCCTTTTCATGGTGATATCACACTTTCATGGTTATACGCTTGGAAAGGTACGAACACCCTCTCGACTATGGTTACAGGTCAGGCTTCATGTGTGCTCAAATGGGGTATGCCGGTTAAGAGAATCGCCCACTGTTCCTCATGATTTATTCATGTTATGATTATATATTTTTGCTCAAGTCATGTTAAGTGAATCTCTTTTATTACGATTATGATTATTTTATGTTACGAATGCTTTGAAAACCTTGAGCCATATGATATGTTATTATGATTTATGATACAAGCATGTTGTCCTACTCTTATGATCGTTTATGAGTTTTAAATATGTTTTAAATGTCCATTATACTTACCTTCAATACTCAATACATTCCACATACTGACCACATACTTTCAATGCTGTATCGTCTCATGATACGGGTCCCGGATCTCAGGCTCATCCCCACCCGTAGATAGATTCAGATTTTAAACTCTCAAGGCACTTGGTAAGTCCTCATGTTCCAAGGGCTAGATGTTCACACTCTATGTTATTTATTTTAGTTTATGGATACTAGATTAGTTGGGGAGTCGTCCCATCACCCTCCTTTCATGTTTAGAGGCTTATCGGACTACACATTGTATCCTTCCGTACTGTATAAGTGTTGTACTGATTTTCACTTATGCTATGTTATGATTACGTTCTCTATATTAATTCTTCTGCTCATGTGATTGAATTAGATGTATTCTCATGCCATGGGTTGACTTGGGGTCTCTCAGGGCTCCAAGTCTCGTGTCTACAATCCAGGTGTATGTTTGGGTCGTGATAAACTTGGTATCAGAGCCATAGGTTTATGGGTCCTAGGGAGTCTTAAAGCCATGTTGCGTAGAGTCTTTTTCATGGGTGTGAAGTGCGACACACTTATGACGAATAGGCTACTAGACATTTAGGAGATGTTCCCTTTTTTCATGATCTATGTCATGCGATGAACGTCCTTTTACTTCTCTAATTCGTGCTATTCACATTTTCAAAATCATGCCTCCATGTCGAGTTAATGCCAGGAGGAACGAAAATGGAAATGATCATGAGGGTGCCCATCATGGTGAGCATCAGCCAGCTCCACCCATTCATGAGGAGCACGTACCAGAGCCAGCCTCCCATGCTGAGTTTAGGGCGGAAATTCAGATTCCTGCATAGGCTATGACTGCCTTGGTTCAGAATCATATGGTGGCACATTTCCCTCAGAATGGGAATGCAACGACAGCTAGGGTGAGGGATTTCTTGAGGATGAGCCCTCCGGAATTCACGGGGTCAAAGGTGGACGAGGATCCAAATGATTTTGTGGAGGAGATTCAAAAAGTCACCTAGGTTATGGGGGTGAACAATGGGGAATGCATTGATTGACCTCCAACCAGCTAAAGGGGGTAGCACATATATGGTTTAAGCAATGGAGGGATGGCAGGGTGGTGGGTGCAGGCCCAACAAGTTGGGATGAGTTTCACACCCCATTCATGGATCGATTCTTCTCTCGGGAGATGAGGGAGCTTAAGGTAGCTGAGTTTGTTAATCTGAAGAAGGGTAATATGTCAGTCCAGGAATATGCATTGGAGTTCACTAGTCTATCTAAATATGCTTCGGAGCTGGTAGCAGATAAGCAAGCTCTGGTGAGCCGTTTTTGCATGGAGTAGCAGATTACTTTGGACAAGGATTACCGGATCGCCATGCTTCATCAGGACATTGATTTACCCCATATTGTAATGCATGCGCAGCAGATGGATTTGTTCTACAGGAGGCAAAGAGAGGCCAAGAGGGCCAGGAATGACAGCTACGGGGTTCCTTAGCCGAGCTCGTGGGGTGGACCATGTCAGTAGACCCAGCACAGGTCCATTGCTCCAGCTCCATCAGCGGCTAACACACCATCCAGGTTTAATGGAGACTAGAGGTGTAGGGCTATAGGCTCAAGGGATCATGGTAGCATGAAGGTGGAGCACACTTTTCCAGTTTGTGCGAAGTTCGGCAAGAATCATCCTGGAAGGTGCCTGGTCGGTGCAGATTCTTATTTTGGGTGCGGTAAGCCTGTACACAGGGTCAAAGATTGCCCCGCAACCAGTTCTACCTCTCCAGTAGCATGACCCCCTTAGGAGGGTGCTTCCACTAGTGCAGTAGATGTTCAGCGCCGAAACAGGTTTTATGCCCTAGTGCCTCACCAGGAGCAGGAGGCTCGCCAGATGTGGTCACGGGTATGTTGCAAGTCTTCCATATTGATGCTTATGCCTTGTTAGATCCAGGAGCTACTTGTCTTTTGTGACCCCTTATATTGCTAGTAGCTTTGGAGTTAGTCCTGAAATTTTGTTAGAACTGTTCTCGGTGTCTACTCCGGTCGGTGATTTAGTTGTAGCTAAGCGGGTATATATAGGTTGCCCCATTATAGTATTGCATAACGTCACCTCCGCCAGATTTAGTAGATTTAAGTATGACTGATTTTGATATTATTCTGGGCATGGATTGGTTGCTTGCATGTTATGCTTCGTTTAGCTGTTGAACCCGAGCGGTGGAGTTCCTTTTTCCGGGTGAACTAGCTTTAGAATGGAGGGGTAGTTTAGTGGTACCTGTAGATCACATTATCTCTTACCTCAAGTCCAGTAAAATGATCTCTACTGGTTACATGTACCACCTAGTTAGGGTTAAGGATGTAGAGTCCTAGACTCTGACTATTTAGTCAGTTCCAGTGGTGTGTGAGTATCCAAAAGTTTTCCCCGATGATCTGCCAGGTGTTCCTCTGGAGAGGGAAGTTTATTTCGGTATTGATCTATTGCCCGATATGCAGCCTATTTCCATTCCTCCTTATAGGATGGCTCCAACCGAGCTAAAAGAGTTAAAGGAGTAGTTCAAGGACTTGTTGGATGAGGGTTTCATTAGACCGAGTAAGTCTCCATGGGGTGCACCGGTTCTCTTTGTTCGAAAGAAGGATGGATCCCTTTGGATGTGTATTGATTATCGGTAGCTGAATAGGGTCAGTGTCAAGAATAGGCACCCCTTACCCAGGGTTGATGATTTATTTGACCAGCTTCAGGGTGCCAGGTGTTTCTCGAAGATAGATCTCAGGTCTGAATACCATCAACTCAGAGTTCAGGAGTGTGATATCCCCAAGACAACCTTCATAACTTGGTGTGTCCATTATGAGTTTGTAGTTATGTCATTTGGACTAACCAATGCTCCTACATCTTGTATGGACACGATGAACAGGGTGTTCAAGCAATATCTGGACATGTTCATGATCGTGTGCATCGATGATATCCTTATATACTCTCGGAGCGAGGAGGAGCATGTTGCTCACTTGTGTATAGTGCTTCAGGTCCTCAAGGATCGTCAATTATATGCAAAGTTCCGCAAATCTGTGTTTTGGTTGAACTCGGTGGCATTTCTAGGCCATGTGGTTTCAGGTGAGGGCATTAAGGTAGATTCCCAAAAAATCGAAGCAGTGAAGAATTGGCCTAAACCGGTGAATCCTTTAGAAATTCAGAGTTTCTTGGGCCTAGCAGTTTACTATCGGAGATTTGTTTAGGGTTTCTCATCTGTTATAGCACCTTTGACCAAGTTGACTCAGAAAAAGGTGAAGTTCCAATGGTCAGAGGCTTGTGAGGGAAGCTTCCAAGAATTGAAGACCCGATTCACTTCAGCACCAGTGTTGACTTTACCCAAGGGTACCGATGGCTTTGTTGTATATTTTGATTCTTCAAGAGTCGGACTGGATGTGTGTTAATGCAGCATGGGGAAAGTAATAGCATATGCCTTAAGAAAGTGTAAAGTTCACTAAAAGAATTACCCGACCCATGATCGCTATCACACCCTGCATTGGGGGGTATGACTGGCACCTGGTGCCCTACTAGGACCTGAACTGCTGGACTGCTAAGCCTGGGCACATCTGGTGCCTGGCTAGCTCTAACTCACATTTCTGGAAACAAAGGGCTATATAACGGCTGTAAACACAGCCCCCGGCCCATTGGCCTATAGCCTCCTGTACCTGTACTAACAGCTGACCAGAAACATGTCAATATAGGGAAACCTATGCGGGCCGACAAGGCCACCATGCTGTCTAGTTATCTATAACTTAACCATGACGTACTGGATAGCTACGTGACCGGCAAGGTCACCACTACTGTCGAATTATGGCCCCACACAACCAACATAAAGGAAACACAAGTTCTAACAGCTATGCAACTGCACGGCCTCACACGATCGGCTCATCTGACCACAGGGAAATATATACAGACTGCAAGCCTCTAGAAATAACAATAAAAATGATCGGGATAAGGCCCCGACCTACCCATACTATACAACAAAAGTAAATGAAATACACCTCTGGAATTCAGTCTCCGGACTACAGGAGCTGAACTCTCGATCGCTGATAGGAATCACGTAGTATCGCCTGCTCGTCTATGAGTACCTACAGGCAGTAATGCAGTGCCCCACCGAGCGTCAGTACCGCTGGTACTGAGTATGTAAAGCAATAACTGAAAGAAATATCTGAAAACAACAATATAACTGATGAAACTGAAGTAGGAAGGAATAGGTTAACTGTCTGATAATAGAAGTCATACCTTCTCTTAATTATACTGGAAGGAGCAGGAGTCATACCTGGAGACGTATCGTTCTACTACTGATCTACTCGTATCTAACATAACATGGCATAACATAATATAGCACACACAAACCTTACCCGGCCCCCATAAGCCAGGAGGTACAACCAGCACAGAATCTATACCCCTACCCCGGTCATCCCATCTCCTATAATAACTATAAGCATCCTGCCGGTCCCCTGGGTATGCACTTGGGCTCGCTGAGCCCCTGACTATAACTGTACCTGAGTCCGGAGGACTCCTGAATCAACACCCCGGGCGTATCCGCTCGACGGGGGTGTATAAGGGCCGACCAAGGCACAATATGGGGAAACTGGCATCCCATCTTCGTCCCCTGTGGGACGGCATGCCACTCCGTAGAGCGACGTATCCTCGTCCTCTGGCGGATGAGTCGATACAGCTACTAACCCTGGGGCAGTCATGGATGCTAGGTAATCCAACCCCAAACAATACAACAGTCTCAACTAGTAATACTATCTACATATACCACATACTGAAGCAAATGATAATAAGGTGTCTGTACATACTGCATGCTGAACTAGCAATAGTGATAGGTATGTATTTAATACATGCTGAGACTGAACATAGTATATATACATAAATATAATCTTCTGCCATACTGTACTGAGTCCAATGCTGAACATGATATAGTATTTCTGCTGAAAACTATGCTGTATACTGAGTTTCTATAGTAACATGATTTACTATTCCTAATATGCTTTCTAACCTCATTTTAACTTATCATTCTACTTCTGAGATGACTTACAGATATTACATGGCTTTACTGGGTTTCAACTGAATACGATATTATCCTAACATTTTGTGTCACATCACGTACTAAGCATGCTGTGCAGTTTGTAACACTTGTATTAGAATCTATATCGTGCTAGAAAGTCTCGCGCTGATCATAACATGACGTTTCTAATATCGTACCATCATTCATAGTAAACATCATACATGGCTTCTAAATATTCTACTAGCCTTTAAATTACTGTACTGTACCAAGATTACTAACTTGCCGAGGAAACTAACTTTACATACCTTATCCTCGAACTATCCGGCTGTCGGACGAGGCTCGGCAAGTACTCCAACTATTTTCTCCCAACTGCATTCATAAAAGTGTCAATTAATACTAAATACAGCTTTATTGCAAAGAGCAACGTCACTTTCGATATAGTTTATAGCCTAAACTTAGACTTATCGAAAGACGGTCGAAAACTCGCTATTTTCCTGCGGTCCAGAAGGGAGAAATATTCACTTCACAGCTAGGAACACATAGACACTAATTTAGAGCAATTCCACTTACCTTAGCTCGGTAGCTCGACAATTCGTCGGCCGTATTTCATGAAACTAAATCCGTAGGAATACTCTCTGCTGCTAAATACCTCGGTATCTGAGGTTAATTTGAGTTTGGACAACGTTTAGCAGTGTAATCGGATGAAAATTATATTACTACTTCGTTCCTTTTTCCTTCTCTACCGATTTGCTCTGTTTTCTGGAAATTTACAAGTGTTTTAATCATTTAAAACCGAAGTGGGGCTTTATATACTTGGGCCTGGACAAGGCCAACGTGTCACGGAGCCAACGCGGAGGCTCCACCTTAGTGACACGCTGCCTTTGCGGAGGGGCTCTACCTCGGCTCCTTCCGCGATGGTTCGACAGGTTTCTCGTCCGATCTTTTCCCGGGCCTTTCTCTAGCATGTATGGCCTTCAAATATGCTTAACCAACGTGCGAATAGGTCATTTAGGTGCCGGGAATTCTACGAGGTATAACAATCTCGAGTTGGCCGCGATGGTGTTCGCATTGAAGATATGGCGGCATTATTTGTATGGGGTCTATATGGATGTGTTCACGGATCGCAAGAGTCTTCAATATGTGTTCACGCAAAAAGATCTCAATCTTCAGCAAAGGAGGTGGTTGGAGTTATTAAAGGACTACGATATGAGTGTTCTTTACCACTCGGGCAAGGCTAATGTGGTGGTAGATGCACTTAGTAGGCTCTCTACGGAGAGTGTGTCCCACGTGGATGAGGTAAAGAGGAGTTGGTGAAGGATGTCCACTGGCTCGCAATATTGGGAGTTAGACAGATCGACTCGACCGATGGCGGCGTTGTTGTGTAGAATGGGTGAGAATCGTCCTTGGTGGTTGATGTAAAATCTAAGCACGATGAGGATCCAATTTTGAGGAAGCTGAAGGAAGCAGTGCGGAGTTAAAAGGTGGAGGTTTTCTACCAAGGGGGAGATGGTGTGCTACGATACCTGGGTCGACTATGTGTTCCGAACCTCAATAATTTAAGGGTTCGGATATAACATAAGGCACACGGTACCAGATGTTGGGCTTCATCCAAAAATCCACCCTTGTCTTCTGCTTGTAGTTCCTCTTGAATATAGGCTAAAACTGTCACCTGCAAGTTATCACAAGCTTCAGCTTCAGCGATCATCTCCGTGAATTTGATGCTCATCCTTTCTAGAGCCTCTGCATTCTCTTCTTGCTGAATTCTCAATACTGCCATTGCCTCCTTCATTGCTTCTGATTGCTCCAAGAGTTGTTTCAGCATGTCTTCTATTCGAGCTTGGCGTCCCAAGTCCTCATTTTCAGCATGCCTATATTCAGAAAAAACAACAGAAGGATCATAGTAAGGGCTTGGGGGAGGGGAATATGCATTCGGACAGCCATCCCAATGGCCATCTTGACCACCACATATATTACACGTGGTACAGTGTTGCCACGAGTGGTGTCCTCCGCAATTCAGACAAGATTCAATAAAATATGAGTATCCACCATTGAAACCATTTATATTCCACGATGTCATGTCAGTAAGGGTATTCGAAAAAGAAAAAGTAAAATGCAAAAGAATTAAAACAAACACTAAGACTAAGTTGTCAGCACTTGAGAAAAATATAAATACAGTAAATTACACTTAAAACAAATTCACCTATTGCCAAGTCTCCCCGGCAACGGCGCCAAAAACTTGTTCGGGTGTTTGCTATATGGTTAAAAACCGACACGCAAGTGCACGTGGTCAAACAAGTAGTAAGTGGCTTAAGTAAGCCAAGTATCGAACCAAGGAGACTCTGGATAAGTAAAAATTGCTCAAGTATACTATATTCTACCTTACTTCTATATATGCTGACAACAAAGTAACCAAAAGTTAAATAATTTGTTTATAAATTATATACTAAAACTATTAACAAATATCTACTTTGAATTGAAACTATGGATATGAGCATGCCAAGGTTAAGAACATGTAATGAACTTGATTATAATCATAATTTTGGTTAATCTTCTCTTCCAGTTGCTAGCCAAGAACTTTATCCAAGAGATTAAAACTCTCGTATTTAATCTCACTTAAGAATCATAAACCATCCGTCTACATTTCTGTGATGAAATGCAATTTATGACCTAGCAATACAATTCCGGTTCCTAAATTGACTAATACGGCTTTCAAGTATATTTCTATCAGGAAAGCACATCAAAACTCCATTTTCCCAAATCAAGTTAAGAACAATACCCTATTAGTTCACAACTTTCCAATTTCGTGCTCTCTCGAGTGAAATCGGACTTTTTAGATGTACATTAATGTCGGCCACACACCAATGCAGTAGAAACAAGAATTAATAGAACAACATGGCAGAAGAAGATGAAAAACCATATAATTCAATAATAAAAATTCATCACAAATGTTCATAACCTCAGCAAGGAAGGGAATTAGCCACTCATTTGTGGATTAATCATCCTAAAACAAGTTTTAATCATACAAACAATTGATTGAAAGAAGAAAGAAAGAGAGAAAAACCCTGAGCTTTTTCGTCCCTCAACTGCCTGTAACCCACGTCCTTGCTCCACCAAGTCTGCATTATGAAAAATAAACCTAAGTGTGCTATTTATAGGAGTAGGACACTTTCCCGGAATAACAAGCAACGTGTCACGGAGTGCATCGCGGAGAACGGCCTCCGTGACACGCTACAGACGCGGAAGCCTTCTGGAAAATCACCCGAAAATGGCCTGGGCAGCACCCTGCCGCGTTGGCAGCGTGTCACGCTGCTTGGGCAGCGCGTTGGCAGCCCTTGGTCGTAGAGGCCACCTGCCGTGGCACGTTGCCAACGCGCAGGTTGGCTGTTATGAGCGGCCTGCCTGCGGTGGCACATTGTCGACGCGCCGGTGGGCTGTTTTGTGCCTCCTCTTTGCCGACGTTCGCGTGTTGATTCCGTTTCCAGGCCTCTACTTCACCAACTCATGGATTAGTTACTCAAAAGTCATCAAAACCTACAAAACAAAGGCTAATCATGTTGGTTAGCACATATCTTTACTTTATCTAAAATTACATGAAAATGTATATAATAATCTTAGATAAACAAGACTAATTTAAGTCGTAAAGCGTATCTCAGGCATATATTTTTGCCCGTGATCACAACCCCACACTTAAAGCCTTGTTCGTCCTCGAACAACCTTTTACATATCATGCATATGGAGACTTACACATAACTAATTTAGCAAGATAATTCAAGTTACGACTATAATGATTACGTAGGATACAAGCTAAAAATAGAGCATGCCTGCTTTGATCATTGAAATGAAGTACAACTATGTTAAGACTTCTTAACCTCAAGAGTCGACTCTCAATCTTAGCAAACTCATGCAAATCAACTGATTAAGAAATCCCACATGAATTATAACCTTCATTCAACATGTGCCCCTCACGGAAAGAGAGTTACCCAATTTCACACGCAAAAACAATTTTTATATCACAACATGTGTGGGTACATGCATAGAATTACACTCACTCTCACAAAGAATTCACATGCATCATGTAATAACCCATAAGCTTACCCTTAGTGTTTTATTCCACTAATTTAAGGATGTATGAATGTAAGATCAAGTAGGACTTTTTAGGTTGTAATGTAACTCAGGTGCGGGTAAGTACTATTATGATCAGTAATAGTGACTATCTTTCCTAAGCGCTTTTAATACATTACGCCTTCATTACAAACTTCCCTTCCCTCACTTCACCTTTTTCTATTTTCATCTTTCTTTTTCCTCTTCTGTTCCCCCCTTTCTTTAGGAACTTTTAGCTTATTAGTAAGGAGTTCTATAAGTAACTTTTCATTTATTTATTTTCTTACTCCTTACTAATACTCACCCATATTAAAACAAGTGCACCCTCGACCTTTCTCAACTTTTACAATTGCTACTTTCCCTTCTTTTTCATTCTTCTCACTCCTTTACTCTTTCGGATTTTTCCTTTAAGCGCTTAGGAGTTTTGGTTCAATTTCAAGGCTAATGAAAGAAAAAGGATTAAGCTTATGTTGCAGCTGTCAAAGAATAGGCTCAAGGCTCAATGGGGCTAACTAGGATTAATTTTTCAAGGTAGGTATAATGAGGGATAAAAGTTTGGTTCATTCAAAGAAATGCCTAAATCATCTCCTACAATTCATATCCTTCATTTCGTTTTATATACACACCAGGAAAGTTCTAGACATTTCATAATAGCACAGAATACTCAAAAACCTTACACTCATGGCACATGCTCAAATCAAGACACATTCAGCAGACTCTTACTCAGCTAATCACAAGAATTCAGAATTAAGCTTCAATCATATTGAGTCAAATTCAAGAGCCTAAGTGTCTCAAACAAAGTTATACACTTGCATGCTTCACACTGAACTTACTTGCATCTTACAACCATGTATAGCACATAAAAAGAACATCAAGCACCAATTAGTTATGGTTTCAAAACCCAAAACCTATCGACTAATTTTCCTCAAGACGGTCGTCATCCATCCATCGTCGGAAACAGTCCCTAGCTATGACTAAAAACTTTATATACAGACCAAGGAAAGAAAAAGAAAAATTTTATTCTTCGGTTCACATACCCCCCGTCGGAAAAGAACCGAAAAGAAAAACCAACGGGTGATGAAGTCATGCTTAATTCACAAAAATTTTTCAAATTTTCAAATTTCTTACAAGCATTACATTCACCAAAAATCGTTAAGCACAACAAAAGTTTTTGAAATTTCCCTCACCCCACACTTAAATCATGCTCTGTCCTCATAGCATCAAATTAAAACTTAAAAAGGGTGAGAAATACTCCCTGAGGCCTTTAGGCCTAGCTAGCAACATGCCTTTCTTCAACTTTGCACAAGTGGGTGTTCAACCCCACACTTTTTCTCTTCCATGCTTGCTAGTTTCCTCCTCCAAGGGTACTCAGACTTCCCCCCCATCTGCGCTTAACTTTCCACCAAAACAACACAAGATGAAAATAAACAAAAATTAACTCAATTGCAAGAAATTAAAATGGTACCTGTGGTACCCTTGGGTTGCCTCCCAAGCAGCGCCTAATTTTACGTCGCGGCACGATGTATCCAGTTTCACCGCTTTTTCCTCCACCTTGAGGATATGAATCTCACCCCTAATTTCTTCTCTAATTTCCTCTTATGCTCCAGGGGTGGTGGTGAAAAATTGTAAGGACCAAACAATAGATGTTGCCTTTTGCATTTATTGGTCCTTAAGTAAGCGAAGTCATTTTGTCTCTCTGAATTAGTGAATTTCAAAATATACGGGGCTTGGTTCTCCTCTAGACATTTTGTCTACAAACTTGGAAGACTTTATTTCTATGTTGTCAACCAAATTTAATGTTGAAAAATGCGTAGAGTGTGGTCCAATACACCTCAACTCTGAAACTGCATTGTGCTTGACCTCCTTACTTGTATACACCTTCTCAACATCGTCATCTATCTCTCCATTGATGTCAAATGGGGGATACTCTATCTCTTCTTCCCTGAATGGATTTTCCATATGTGTGAGCCCATCACGGGGACACTCAAGAGATTCTAATTGTTGGGCTTCATCCAAAAATCCACCCTTGTCTTCTGCTTGTAGTTCCTCTTGAATATCGGCTAAAACTGTCACCTGCAAGTTATCACAAGCTTCAGCTTCAGCGATCATCTCCGTGAATTTGATGCTCATCCTTTCTAGAGCCTCTACATTCTCTTCTTGCTGAATTCTCAATACTGCCATCGCCTCCTTCATTGCTTCTGATTGCTCCAAGAGTTGTTTCAGCATGTCTTCTATTCGAGCTTGGCATCCCAAGTCCTCATTTTCAGCATGCCTATATTCAGAAAAAACAACAGAAGGATCATAGTAGGGGCTTGGGGGAGGGGAATATGCATTCGGACAACCATCCCAATGGCCATCTTGACCACCACATATATTACACGTGGTATAGTGTTGCCACGAGTGGTGTCCTCCGCAATTCAGACAAGATTCACTAAAATATGTGTATCCACCATTGAAACCATTTATATTCCACGATGTCATGTCAGTAAGGGTATTCGAAAAAGAAAAAGCAAAATGCAAAAGAATTAAAACAAACACTATGACTAAGTTGTCAGCACTTGAGAAAAATAAAAATACAGAAAATTACACTTAAAACAAATTCACCTATTGCCAAGTCTCCTCGGCAACGGCGCCAAAAACTTGTTCGGGTGTTTGCTATATGGTTAAAAACTGACACGCAAGTGCACGTGGTCAAACAAGTAGTAAGTGGCTTAAGTAAGCCAAGTATCGAACCAAGGAGACTCTGGATAAGTAAAAATTGCTCAAGTATACTATATTCTATCTTTCTTCTATATATGCTGACAACAAAGTAACCAAAAGTTAAATAATTTGTTTATAAATTATACACTAAAACTATTAACAAATATCTACTTTGAATTGAAACTATGGATATGAGCATGCCAAGGTTAAGAACATGTAATGAACTTTATTATAATCATAATTTTGGTTAATCTTCTCTTCCAGTTGCTAGCCAAGAACATTAGCCAAGAGATTAAAACTCTCGTATTTAATCTCACTTAAGAATCATAAACCATCCGTCTACATTTCTGTGATCAAATGCAATTTATGACCTAGCAATACAATTCCGGTTCCTAAATTGACTAATACGGCTTTCAAGTATATTTCTATCAGGAAAGCACATCAAAACTCAATTTTCCCAAATCAAGTTAAGAACAATACCCTATTAATTCACAACTTTCTAATTTCGTGCTCTCTCGAGTGAAATCGGACTTTTTAGATGTACATTAATGTCGGCCACACACCAATGCAGTAGAAACAAGAATTAATAGAACAACATGGAAGAAGAAGATGAAAAACCATATAATTCAATAATCAAAATTCATCACAAATGTTCATAACCTCAGCAAGGAAGGGAATTAGCCACTCATTTGTGGATTAATCATCCTAAAACAAGTGTTAATCATACAAACAATTGATTGAAAGAACAAAGAAAGAGAGAAAAACCCTGAGCTTTTTCGTCCCTCAACTGCCTGTAACCCACGTCCTTGCTCCACCAAGTCTGCATTATGAAAAATAAACCTAAGTGTGCTATTTATAGTAGTAGGACTCTTTCTCGGAATAACAAGCAACGTGTCACGGAGTGCATCGTGGAGCACGACCTCCGTGACACGCTACGGATGCGGAAGCCTTCTGGAAAATCACCCGAAAATTGCCCGGGCAGCACCCTACCGCGTTGGCAGCGTGTCACGCTGCTTGGGCAGCGCGTTGGCAGCCCTTGGTCGAGGAGGCCACCTGCCGTGGCACGTTGCCAACGCGCAGGTGGACTGTTGTGAGCGGCCTGCCTGCCGTGGCACCTTGTCGATGCGCCGGTGGGCTGTTTTGTGCCTCCTCTTTGCCGACGTTCGCGTGTTGATTCCGTTTCCAAGACTCTACTTCACCAACTCATGGATTAGTTACTCAAAAGTCATCAAAACCTAAAAAACAAAGGCTAATCATGTTGGTTAGCACATATCTTTACTGTATCCAAAATTACATGAAAATGTATACAATAATCTTAGATAAACAAGACTAATTTAAGTCGTAAAGCGTATCTCGGGCATATATTTTTGCCCGTGATCACCAGATATTCTATCCATCCAGGATCCATGAAGATGTATCAGGACTTGCAATAAATCTATTGGTGGGAGGGTATGAAGAAGGATATTGTGGAGTTCCTAGCCATAGGTCCAAACTGTCATCAAGTGAAAGTTGAGCATCAAAGGTCGGGAGGCGTACTTTAGGATTTAACATTCCTACATGGAAGTGGGAAGAGATCAACATGGACTCTATAACAGGTTTGCCCCGAACTCAGAGATAGTATGACTCCATTTGGGTTATTGTGGATAGGTTAACCAAGGCTGCACACTTTCTACCAGTCAAGACCATGGATTCAGCGGATGATTATGCCAATTTGTATATTTGGGAGTTGGTTCGACTTCATGGAGTTCCCTTGTCTATTATTTCGAACCGAGGTACTTAGTTTACCACCCAATTCTAGCGGTCCTTTCAAAAAGGGCTTGGGACTCAGGTTAAGCTCAGCACCACATTCTATCCGCAAACGGATGGCTAGGAAGAGCGGACAATCAAGACTCTTGAGGACATGTTGAGAGAATGTTGAGGGCATGTGTTTTGGATTTTAAAGGTAGTTGGGATGATCATTTTCCCTTAATCGAATTTGCTTAATAACATCTGTCACTCCAATTTCCAAATGGCACTGTTCGAGGCTTTTTACTGGTGAAGGTGTAGATAGCCCATCGGATGGCTTGAGGTTGGTGAGGCAGCCATGATAGCACCTGATTCGGTTCATGAGGCCATGGTAAAGGTTCAGTTGATAAGGGATAGGCTGAAGACAACTCATAGCCATCAAAAATCATATGCTGACGTGAGGAGAAGAGATTTGGAGTTTGATGTGGATGACTGGGTATTTCTAAAGGTATCTCACATGAAGGAAGTCATGCAGTTTGGAAAGAAAGGGAAACTCAGTCCCCACTATGTTGGTCCCTATCGGGTTGTGAGGAGAGTTGGTAAGGTGTCTATGAGTTGGACTTGCCCTCGGAGTTATCTTCAGTTCATCCTGTGTTTCATGTGTCACTTTGAAAAAGTGTTTGGGTGATCCAGCTTTAGTAATCCTGGTGGACAACGTTGGTGTAAAAGACAACCTCAGTTATGAAGAAGTACCCATGGAAATATCAGATCGTCAAATCCGTAAGCCAAGGAACAATAGTAGCTTCAGTTAAAGTATTATGGAGAAATCAACATGTTGAAGGAGCTAAGTGGGAAGCCTGAGCTGATATGATGGCTAGATACCCACACCTGTTCTCTACCGGTTCAGTTTCAGTTTGAGGTATTAGTTTTTCCCTAATTCTCTAATCAGTTTTCATGTTCAGTTCATGCCTACAAGTTTGTTTTATGATATGGTATATGTATATGATGTCTGAATTCAGTTCAGTTATGTAGTTCTTTTTAGAGGTAATCAATCCGTCAGTTATCAGCTTAAATGATCAGTAATTGCATATGATGATTGCTTATTTTGAGTTTTCTGCATGTTTCTAACATTTGAGGATGAATGTTTCCAAGGGGGAGATATTGTTATACCCCGGGAACCCAAGGATCAGACCTGGGAGTCAAAACGGAGAAAAACTGAAAATTTACACCAGGTCACAAGACGGTTCGTGAGGTGGCTCGTTAGGTGGGACCACAAGTCTTGAAGTGACTCGTGTTAGGCTAGGCTTGGTAGAGTTCTTGGGAGGCCACGGGGGTGACCACGAGTCGTGGTCAGACCTCACGACTCGTGAGGTCACTTGTGGCGAGGATGGAATGCATGGCCAGGGACTTGGGGCAGTAGGGACCATGGGTGGTGACCACGAGTCATGGTCAGCCACAACGAGTCGTGGGGTCCCTCATGGGGTCCCTTGAGCTTGTTCGGGCAGTAGACATCACGGATTCTGCCCACGAGTTGTGCCCCCTAGCAAAGACTCGTGAGGTTCCTTATGGGCACAAACAACTAGAAATTTCTGCATTTTTAGTAAGGGTGTTTTCGTAATTCCTAAATTTCTAAGGCCTAAACTATTTCATTTTAAGGTCTGAATAGGGTCTCTTAAGGGGGATTAGTCCATGTTAAGCCTCATTCATGCATGCAAGAGTATAGAAAGAAGTCTAGAAGGTGATTCAAGGTGTTCTTCCCCAATTTCTCTAAATTCCATCTTGGGCTTTCAAGGAAGATTAAGAATCAAGTGTTTCCAGGTATGTAGGGTCCTCAATGGGTGAATTCTTCCATACCCATGCTCCTACTCTATGATTTTACTAACAATTTAACAAGGACTCATGGGGTTCTATATTTGATTATATAAATTCTAATGATTTAAATGGTGGGTTTTGTGATTTTGAAATATTATCATAATCTATGGATTTCGATCATCGTTTGAGTTTTAAATTTATTATAATAATGTTTATTTTTTGATTTTCTAAGCAATTAAGCTTAATTATGCATGCCCCATGATGAATCGAATTATGAGCTATTCTCTCATTGATGTTCTTTACGAGCCCAACATGAATTATGTTTTAAATTATGAATTTATTTTTACTACCCATTATGATTATATGAAATTCCAGCTATGTACATGATCCACAAGAATGTACGAATCTTATTCTTCATGAATTACGTTTTTGGCCGACTCACAAGCCTCATGTCATGGCTAGTTCATATATATTCAAGCATGTTTACTATTATCATGATTTAACTGGCCCATGAACTCATGCATGTATTATTATGAGCACTATATATATTTTGGGAGTAGTATCAAATATCGAGTAGGTTCGGGCCTCAGGTTAAGCCCCGGATCTCATGAACTACGTCCCACCATGGTATGTCGGGACCCTTTCATATTAGTCCTTCGCCCAATGTCCCTTTTCATGGTAATATCACACTTTCATGGTTCTACCCTTGGCAAGGTACGAATACTCTCCCGACAGGGTTACAAGTCGGGCTTCATGTGTGCTCATATGGGATAAGTCGGTTAAGACAATCTCCCACTATTCCTCATGATTTATGCATGTTATGATTATTTATGTTGGCTCAAGTCATGTTAAGTAAATCTCTTCTATTATGGTTATGATTATGTTATGTTACGAATGCTTTGAAAACCTTGAGCCATATGATATGTTATTTTGATTTATGATACAAGCATGTTGTCCTACTCTTATGATCATTTATGAGTTTTATATATGTTTTAAATGTCTGTTTTACTTACCTTGCATACTAAGTACATTCCACGTACTGACTGCATACTTTCTATGTTTTGTCTCATGATACAGCTCCCAGATCTCAGGCTCATCCCCACCCGTAGATAGATTCAGATTTACTCTCAGCGCACTTGGTGAGTCCTTATGTTCCGAAGGCTACATGTTCACACTCTATGTTATTTCTTTCAGTTTTGGATATTGGATTAGTTGGAGTTGTTCCATCAATCTGTCTTTCATGTTTAGAGGCTTATCAGACTACACGTCGTATTCCGCCGTACTGCATAAGTCTTGTACTGATTTTCTCTTATGCTTTGTTATGATTACATTCTCTTGTTAAGTCTTCTGCTCATGTGATTGAATTAGATGTATGATTATGCCATGGGTTGACTTGGGGTCTCTCGGGGATCCTTGTCCTGTGTCTACGATCTGTGTGTACGTTTGGGTCGTGACATTGATGAGGGAAAGAAAGAGTTGGTGAAAGATGTCCACCGACTTGAGAGGCTGGGCATCAGATTGGTCGACTCAACCAATGGCGGTGTTGTTATGCAAAACAGATTAGAATCACACTTGGTGGTTGATGTCAAATCTAGACATGATGAGGACCCAATTTTTAGTAAAGATGAAGGAAGACATTCGGAGTCAAAAGGTGGAGGTCTTCTCCCAAGGGGGAGATGGTGTACTGTGGTACCATAGTCGTCTATGTGTTCCAGATGTCGATAATTTGAGGGACCGGATTTTTGCATGAGGCACATGGATCCAAGTATTCTTCCATCCGGGTACCACCAAGATGTATCATGGCTTGCGAGAAATATATTGGTGGAACGACATGAAGAAGGATATTGCAGAATTCGTAGCCAAGTGCCTGAACTTTCAGCAAGTGAAAGTTGAGCATCAAAGGTCGGGAGGTGTATTACAGGTTATTAGCATTCCTACTTGAAAGTGGGAAGAGATTAATATGGCCTTCATTACTGGTCTACCTTTTACTCGTCGACAGTATGATTCCATTTGGGTGGTGGTCGACAGGTTAACCAAGGCTGCACACTTCCTACTAGTCAAAACCACAGATTCAGCGGATAAGTATGACAAATTGTATATTCCGGAGTTGGTTCGACTTCATGGAGTTCCCTTGTCTATTATACCAGACCGAGGTACTCAGTTTATGTAACAGTCCAGGTCGCCGCTTGTAGATATTGTCCGCTTTGGGCAGCTAGTCCCTCACGGCTTTAAAACGCGTCTACAATGTAGAGGTATCCAAGCACTTATAAAGCACTCTTCATTCCCCTCCACCACCGATGTGGGATTTGCCTAAGTAAACCAGGCGTTACGTATCGCCGTCCCTGGTTACCCCCCGTAGGGACTCAGCGTCCTCGCTGAGGTTTGCCCCACCACCGGCCGGCACCGGCTCTGATACCAGTGTAACAGCCCAGGTCTCCGCTTGTAGATATTGTCCGCTTTGGGCAGCTAGTCCCTCACGGCTTTAAAACGCGTCTACAATGTAGAGGTATCCAAGCACTTATAAAGCACTCTTCATTCCCCTCCACCACCGATGTGGGATTTGCCTAAGTAAACCAGGCGTTACGTATCGCCGTCCCAAGGTTTGTATGTGATTTGTTATGTTATGTATACTATGCCATGTTATATTAGACGCGAGTGGGTTGGTAGTAGAATGATACGCTTCCAGGTATGATTCCTACTTCCTTCGGTATCAGTAAGAACAGGTGCGATCTACATCATCAGACAGTTAAGTTATTCCTTCTACTTCAGCTTTATCAGTCATATTATTGCTTTCAGATGTTATTTTCAGTTATAGTATTTCAGTTGCTTTACATACTCAGTACCAGTGGTACTGACGCCCAGTGGGGCGCTGCATTACTTGCCTGCAGGTACTCCTAGACGAGCAGGTGATTCTACGTGACTCCCTGTCAGCGGTTGAGTATTCAGCTCCAGTCATCCGGAGGCTGAATTTCAGAGGTGTAGTTCAGTTCCTTTTGTTGTATATAGAATGGGTAGGTCGGGGCCCTGTCCCGATCAGTTCTATTACTATTCCTAGAGGCTTGCATTCCGTATGAAATCCCTGTGGTCAGATGAGCTGGTCGTGTGAGGCCATAGTTGTCAGTAGTGGTGACCTTGCCGGTCATGTAGATTCTTTTTGTGCTTTTTGATTAAGCAGCAGATAACTAGACAGCATGGTGGCCTTGTCGGCCCGTATAGGTTTCCCTGAGTTACTATATTTCTGGTTAGCTGCCAAGACAGGTACAGAAGGCTATAGGCCAATGGGCCGGGGGCTGTATTTACAGCCGTTATATAGCCCTTTGTTTCCAGAAATCTGAGTTAGAGCCAGCCAGGCGCCAGACGCGCCCAGGCTTAACAGTCTAGCAGGTCAGATCTTAGTAGGGCACCAGGTGCCAGTCGTATCCCCCCCCCCAAGGCGGGGTGTGACAAACTTGGTATCAGAGCAGGTCGTATCCCAGGGAGTCTGCAAGCCGTGCTAAGTAGAGTCCTGTCCATGGATGTGTTGTGCACCACATCCTATGGGTAGGAGGCTGCAAGGCATGATAGGATGGTTGTCTTTATTCTGATTCAGTCGTGCCATAGAGCGGTACAGTATAGGGTTGAATTCCTAAAATCTTATCATATTCTTTGGCTACAGATAATGTCAGACCAGCGCCATCCTGTCACAGGTCGGAGCTTAGACATTGCAGCAGGGGAAGGCACCATCAGGATGCCCCCCCCCTCATTTGGAGACAGCCCGATCAGAGGGCCCTACAGAGGCTTCATCTCAGCCTCCTCAGCAGTCTCCACCACGTCAGGAGCCGTTTGGAGCGACAGTATCTTCAGCAGTCCCTATACTGATGCCTTCCGATCAGGAAGTTAGGAGTGCTGTAGTTATGATAGCACAGGTGATGGCTGCTCAGCGGCAGCAAATGCCATCCACAGTTGCAGAAGCATCAGGAGGGCCCGGTAGTTCGAGGGTCCGAGAGTTCTTAGCCCTGAATCCCCCACAGTTCACGGGCACGGACCGCACCGAGGACCCCCAGGATTTTCTGGATCAGATGCAGAGAATCTTTAGGGTTATGCATGCTACACCTACTGAGTCAGTTGAATTGGCCGCATTTCGGTTGTGAGATATTGCGGTGTTATGGTATGAAAGCTGGGAGAGGTCCCGAGGGAGAGATGTTCGCCCTCCTACCTGGTCCAGCTTTTCAGGAGCCTTTCTGGATCATTATTTGCCGCGGGAGATTCGACAGGCCCGGGTAGACCAGTTCCTACATCTAGAACAGGGGGCCATGAGTGTTCGGGAATATTCCTTGCGGTTTGATTCTTTGGCTCGATATACACCCGCTTTTGTGGATACCATGGCATCCAGAGTGCACCGTTTTATTATGGGGTTGAACCCAGAGTATGTTGAGACTTGCATCACGGCCACACTGCGAGAAGATATGGATATTTCCTGAATCCAGGCATTTGCCCAGAATATTGAGGGCATCAGACAGCGACATCGGGAAATCAGAAGGGTTAATCAGGAGCAGCGTCGCCGGGATAGGCCAGCTGAGTTACAAAGAGAGGCCCGGGGAGGACCCAGGCCACGATTGTCAGACAGGCCGCCCAGGCCCCCGCCTCCGCCACAATCACAGGGAGGTAGATTCAGCCGCAGGGGGCAGTCAGAGGCTGGTAGAGGTTCGCAGACGGCAGACTCACCGTCACAGAGGAGGGCGGAGCAGAGTAGGTATACCCTACCACTTTGCCCTATATGCAGTCGACGCCATTCTGGAGCATGCAGGTATGGTTCCACCGCATGCTATATTTGTGGCCAAGAAGGCCATTTGATGAGAGATTGCCCAGCCAGAGGTCGTGAGGACCGGGACAGACAGGATAGGGCATCAACAGGATCACGAGCTACAGCATCCTCGACTGGGCGCAGGCCCCCAGTTTCAGCAGGCAAGGGTCGGGGCAGATCAGGGACCTCTAGTACAGGTGCGGGTCCAAGCCGCACATACGCCTTACCAGGGAGGCAAGATTCAGAGGCATCGCCTGATGTTGTGACAGGTATGCTAACTATCTGCTCACACCCTGCTTATGTGTTAATTGATCCAGGGTCTACCTTGTCCTATATTACTCCATTTGTGGCACGAAAGTTTAGTATTGTACCAGAATCATTCCAACAGTCCTTCTTAGTATCTACGCCCGTCAGTGACTCTATCACAGCTAGCCGAATTTACCGCGGGTGTACAGTAGAGGTTGCTGATCGTCAGACCACAGTAGATCTGGTTGAGTTAGAAATGATAGATTTCGATGCCATAATGGGTATGGACTGGTTAGTACCATGTTTTGCTAATGTTGAATGTTGGACCAAAACGGTCCGATTCCATTTCCCGGGGGAGGCAGTACGGGAGTGGAAGGGCAGCACCACGACGCCAAAAGGTAGGTTTATTTCCTACCTTCGGGCGAGAAAGTTGATATCTAAGGGGTGCATTTACCATCTTGTCAGAGTTCAGGATGTCCAAGCAGAATCTCCGACACTCCAGTCTGTCCCAGTGGTAAATGAATTCCCAGATGTATTTCCTGATGAGTTACCTGGTATTCCCCCAGAAAGGGAAATAGAATTTGCTATTGACTTGCTACCAGGCACTCAGCTAATATCAATACCTCCTTATCGTATGGCTCATGCAGAACTCAGAGAATTAAATGAGCAGTTGAAAGACTTGTTAGATAAAGGTTTTATCAGGCCGAGTACTTCCCCGTGGGGTGCGCCAGTCTTGTTCGTGAGAAAGAAAGATGGCTCGCTCCGAATGTGCATAGATTATCGACAGCTCAATAAAGTTACAGTAAAGAATAAGTATCCGCTTCCTAGGATTGATGAGCTATTTGATCAGTTACAGGGAGACAGATACTTTTCTAAGATTGATTTGCGGTCCGGATATCACCAGGTCCGAGTACGTGAGAGGGACATCCCTAAGACAGCATTCAGGACCCGATATGGACATTTTGAATTTCTGGTTATGTCCTTCGGGCTAACAAATGCCCCAACAGTTTTTATGGACCTGATGAACAGTATTTTCAGACCCTTCCTGGACTTGTTCGTGATAGTATTCATTGATGATATTCTGGTGTATTCTCGCTCCGAAGCAGATCACCGGACTCATTTGCGGACAGTGCTCCAGATTCTCAGGGACCGCCAGTTGTACGCAAAATTTTCAAAGTGTGAATTCTGGCTTAACTCAGTAGCCTTTTTAGGGCATATTGTCTCAGATACTGGTATACAGGTAGACAAACAGAAGATAGAAGCAGTTAAGTCATGGCCTAGGCCTACTACCCCGACTGAAGTTCGTAGCTTTTTGGGGTTGGCAGGATATTATCGAAGGTTCGTTGAGGGATTCTCAACCATTGCAGCACCTTTAACTAAATTGACACAGAAAGCAGCCAAGTTTCAGTGGACGGAGGCATGTGAGCAGAGTTTCCAGGAACTGAAAGACAGGTTAACCTCCGCCCCAGTATTAGCACTGTCGAAAGGCACAGAAGGTTATTCAATCTATTGCGACGCGTCAAGTGTCGGATTGGGATGTGTGTTGATGCAGTATGGTAGAGTAATTGCATATGCTTCCAGACAGCTGAGGAAACACGAAAAGGATTACCCTACCCATGACCTAGAATTGGCCACAGTGATTCATGCCTTGAAGATGTGGAGGCATTATCTGTACGGAGTTCATGTTGATATTTACACAGATCATAAGAGCCTACAGTACATTTTCACCCAGAGGGAGTTGAATCTGCGGCAACGCCGCTGGTTGGAGTTGTTAAAAGACTATGATGTGAATATTCTATACCACCCCGGAAAAGCTAATGTTGTAGCAGATGCCCTGAGCTGTAAGTCAATGGGGAGTTTAACGTATTTGCGACCTGAGAAGCAGAAGTTAGCCAAAGAAATTCATCAGCTAGCTGGGCTAGCCGTGCGAGTAATGGAAACAGGAGATAATGGAGCCGTAATTCAGAATTCTGCAGTATCATCATTGGTTGCAGAGGTAAAAGAACGACAGTACGAGGATCCCGATTTAGTCCAGCTCAGAGATAGAGTTCAGAAAGTTAAGGAGCCAGATTTTCAGATAGCCGGGGATGATGTGCTACATTGTAAGGGCCGCCTCTGTGTCCCGAATGTCTCAGGACTTCGTGGGCAGATCATGCACGAGGTACACTACGCTCGCTATTCCCTTCATCCAGGGGCGACGAAAATGTACCACGATATCAGAAACATCTATTGGTGGCCAGGTATGAAAGCTGAGATAGCCGAATTTGTATCAAGATGTGCTAATTGTCAGCAGGTGAAAGCAGAGCACCAGAAACCGGGTGGTTTGACTCAAGAGATATCAATACCTATGTGGAAATGGGAAGCAATAAATATGGATTTTGTAACAGGATTACCCCGTACGAGGCGCAGAAATGATTCCATTTGGGTAATAGTTGATAGGTTGACGAAATCAGCTCATTTCTTGCCAGTGAGGGCTACCTTCTCAGCTGAGGATTATGCCGAATTATATATCAGAGAAATAGTTAGGTTACATGGAGTGCCGACATCTATCATTTCAGACAGAGGGGCACAGTTTACAGCTAGGTTCTGGCAGTCATTTCAGAAAGGTCTGGGGATGCAGATTAATCTGAGTACAACATTCCATCCTCAGACAGACGGGCAAGCTGAACGTACAATTCAGACGCTCGAAGATATGCTACGAGCGTGTGTATTAGATTTTGGGGGTAGCTGGGATGAACATCTTTCGTTAATCGAATTTTCTTATAATAACAGCTACCATTTAGCTGTCCAGATGGCGCCTTTCGAGGCATTATACGGGCGAAAGTGTAGATCGCCGGTGGGCTGGTTTGAGGTAGGAGAATCAGCATTAGTTGGCCCAGATATCGTTCGGCAGTCCGAAGAAAAGATAAAGCTTATCCAGGAATGTTTACTGACCGCTCAGAGTCGTCAGAAGTCATACGCAGATAGACGGCGCAGAAATCTAGAATTTTTGGTAAACGACTGGGTATATCTGAAAGTGTCCCCGATGAAAGGGGTAATGAGGTTTGGCAAGAAAGGCAAGCTTAGCCCAAGATTCATTGGGCCGTACCAAATTCGGCGAAGAATAGGCCGCGTGGCATATGAGTTAAACTTGCCTCCAGAATTAGCATCTGTTCATCCAGTATTCCACGTTTCCATGTTAAGAAAGTTCGTAGGGGACCCTTCTACAGTAGTTCCAGTCCAGGATGTTCAGGTCACAGAAGAGTTAGCCTACGAAGAGGTTCCCGTAGCTATCTTAGACAGACAGATTCGCAGGTTGAGAACTAAAGATGTTGCATCTGTCAAAGTTTTGTGGCGTAACAGAAATCGGGAAGAAATGACGTGGGAGGCTGAAGAAGAAATGAAAATCAGATATCCTCACTTATTTCAGGCCTAGTCAGATGACAGGTATGTCCGTACCATTGCTTATACAGTACTTTATGATATGTATGTTGTAAATGATAAAGAGAGAAGTAATACTTAGTTGTCTAGTGGATTGTAGAACATTGTGTGCAGCGCCTGTGTTGGACTTTTCTGCATTTCAAGTTTTTGCAATAGTCCATGTTACAGGGGAAACTCTGCCAAAATTTTTCCAGAAACTAGAGTGAACAGTTCTCTAGATAGCAGCATTCGGGGACGAATGTTCCTAAGGGGGGCAGAATGTTATACCCCGTAGAATTCCCGGCACTTAGACGACCTACTCGCACGTTGGTTAAGCATATTTGAAAGCCATACGTGCTAGGGAAAGGCCCGGGAAAAGATCGGACGAGAAACCGGTCGAACCATCGAGGGAGGAGCCGAGGCAGAGCCCCTCCGCGATGGCAGCGTGTCACGGAGGGGAGGCCTCCGCGATGGCTCCGTGCCACGTTGCCATTGTCCCAGCCCAGGTATATAAAGCCCTCACTTCGGGTTAAACTCATTGTTATCAGTTAATAATTTCCAGAAGCGTACTGAACAGAGGGAAAACGAAAAGAGGTTAAATATTTTCGTCCGATTACGCTGCCAAACGCTGCCCAAACCCAAATTAATCCTAGATACCCTAGTATTTAGCAGCAGAGAGCATTTCTACGGAGTTAGTTTCACGAAAAACGGCCAACGAATCGGCGAGCTGCCGAACTAAAGTAAGTAGAATTGCTCCAGATTTATGTCTATGTGTTCCTAGTTGAGAAGTAAATATTTCTCCCTTCTGGGCCGCTGGAAAATAGCGAGTTTTTGACCGTCTTTCGATAAGCCTAAGTTTAGGCTATAAATTAAATCGAAAGTAGCGTCACTCTTTACAATAACGTTGTATTTAGTATTGATTGACGTATTTATGAATGCAGTTGGGAGAAAATAGTTGAAGCACCAGCTGAGCCTCGTCCGACGGACGAATATTCAAAGATAAGGTATGTAAAGTTAAGTTTCCTCGGCAAGTTGAGTGACATTGAAGTAGTGTAGTAATTTACAGACCAGTAAAAGGCTCAGAAATTGAGTATTGTATTATTTTGAACATTGGTGCAATATGAGCATTTTTGTGCCATAACGTGTACGATACCTATCCGTATGGTATAGATTCGAATATAAATGATTAAGATTGGCCGTATATTCAGTATGTGATATAATGTGCCCTGCCAAGATATTGTTGTGTTTAGCTGAAACCTCGCAAGGTAGTACAACATCAGTAAAGCATTCTAGATATAGAATAGTAACTGTATATGGTTTAGAAAACATGTTAGAAATAGGAAATCATGTAATACAGAAACCTAGTGAACAGCATAGCCTTCAGCAGAAACACCCGCTTGTATAGCCTTTGCCCCAGTACAGTTAGACAGGGAACTATATTCATATTTATACTTACCTGTCTCAGCATGTATCAGACACCTACAAATTGCTATTATTAGCCCAGTACATGATTTATATAATACCTTACGCCTATTAGTTTTGGCTTATGAGATACACAAACAGCATGATTAGTCGAGACCATTGTATTGATTGGGGTTGGATTACCTAGCATCCCTGACCGCCCAGGGTTAATGGCTGTATCGACTCGTCCGCCAGAGGATGAGGATACGTCACTCTACGGAGTGATATGCCGTCCCGCGATGGGACGAAGATGGGATGCCAGTTTCCCCATATTGTGCCTTGGTCGGCCCTTATACACCCCCGTCGAGCGGGTACGCCCGGGGTGTTGATTTAGAGTCCTTCGGACTCAGATACAGTTATAGTCAGGGGCTCAGCGAGCCCAAGTGCATACCGAGGGACCGGCAGGATGCTTACAGCCACTATAGGAGATGGGATGACCGGGGTAGGGGCATAGATTCTGTGTTGATTGTACCTCCCGGCTTATGGGGGCCGGGTAAGGTTTGTATGTGATGTGTTATGTTATGTATACTATGCCATGTTATATTAGACGCGAGTGGGTTGGTAGTAGAATGATACGCTTCCAGGTATGATTCCTACTTCCTTCGGTATCAGTAAGAACAGGTGCGATCTACATCATCAGACGGTTAAGTTATTCCTTCTACTTCAGCTTTATCAGTCATATTATTGCTTTCAGATGTTATTTTCAGTTATAGTATTTCAGTTGCTTTACATACTCAGTACCAGTGGTACTGACGCCCAGCGGGGTGCTGCATTACTTGCCTGCAGGTACTCCTAGACGAGCAGGTGATTCTACGTGACTCCCTGTCAGCGGTTGAGTATTCAGCTCCAGTCATCCGGAGGCTGAATTTCAGAGGTGTAGTTCAGTTCCTTTTGTTGTATATAGAATGGGTAGGTCGGGGCCCTGTCCCGATCAGTTCTATTACTATTCCTAGAGGCTTGCATTCTGTATGAAATCCCTGTGGTCAGATGAGCTGGTCGTGTGAGGCCATAGTTGTCAGTAGTGGTGACCTTGCCGGTCACGTAGCTTCTTTTTGTGCTTTTTGATTAAGCAGCAGATAACTAGACAGCATGCTGGCCTTGTCGGCCCGTATAGGTTTCCCTGAGTTACTATATTTTTGGTTAGCTGCCAAGACAGGTACAGAAGGCTATAGGCCAATGGGCCGGGGGCTGTATTTACAGCCGTTATATAGCCCTTTGTTTCCAAAAATCTGAGTTAGAGCCAGCCAGGCGCCAGACGCGCCCAGGCTTAACAGTCTAGTAGGTCAGATCTTAGTAGGGCACCAGGTGCCAGTCGTACCCCCCCCCCAAGGCGGGGTGTGACAAACTTGCTCCTCTCAATTTTGGCGGTCGTTCCAAAAGGGCTTGGGACTCGGGTTAAACTCAACACAGCATTTCATCCACAAACAGATGGCCAGGCAGAGCGGATAATTCAAACTCTCAAGGACATGTTGACGGATTGTGTGATGGACTTTAAAGGTAGTTGGGATGATCACTTGCCTTTAATCAAGTTTTCTTACAATAACAGCTATCACTCCAGTATCCAAATGGCACCATTCGAGGCTCTTTATGGGCGGAGGTATAGATCGCCCATTAGATGGTTTAAGGTTGGCGAGGCAGCTATGATAGGGCCAGACTCGGTTCACGAGTTTGTGGTGAAGGTTCAGTTGATAAGGGATAGGTTGAAAACTGCTTAGAGTCGTCAAAAGTCATATGCTGATGTGAGAAGAAGGAATTTGGAGTTGAGGTGGATGATTGGGTATTTCTAAAGGTATCTCCCATGAAGGGAGTCATGCAGTTCGAAAAGAAAGGAAAACTCAGTCCCCGCTAGATTGTTCCGTATTGGGTTATGAGAAGGGTTGGTAAGGTAGTGTATGAGCTGGACTTGCCATCATAGTTATCTTCAGTTCATCCCATCTTTCATGTATCACTCTTGAAAAAGTGCTTGGATGATTCAACATTAGTAGTCCCGGTGGAAAGTGTTGGTGTGGAAGATAGCCTCAGTTATGAGGAAATTCTGATTGCAATCTTAGATCGTCAGGTTCATATGCTAAGAAACAAAGTAATAGCTTCGGTGAAGGTGTTGTGGAGAAACCAGCATGTTGAGGGAGCCACGTGGGAAGCCGAAACAACTATGATGGCTAAATACCCCCACCTGTTCCCTATCGGCTCATTTTCAGTTTGAGGTATCAATTTTCGCTCTAATTATCAAATCAGTTTCCGCTCTAAAGATCTAATCAGTTTCTATGTGCATTTCATGTGCGCAAGTTGGAATTATGTTATTATAAATGTATGTGATTTTTGAATTCAGTTCAGCTAAGTAGTTCTTTTCGGAGGTAGTCATTCCGTTAGTTTTTGATTTTCATAATCAATATTTGCATATGATGATTGCATGTTTCTGCATTTTTTGTGTGTTTCTAACATTCGAGGATGAATGTTCCCAAGGGGGAGATATTTTTATACCCTGGAAGCCCAAAGATCGGACCCAGGAGTTGAAATGGGAAAATTGTTTAATTGATGTTCCAGGCACAAGATGAGTCATGGGACGACTCATGAGGAGACCCCACGAGTCGTGAAGTGGCTCGTGGGGTGGCCTGGAAAATGTAGGATTGAGTTCCCCACGAGTGAGGGAACGACTCGTGGTCTGACACCACGAGTCGTCATGTCAATCATGGGGTGGAGTTGGACTTTTTACAGGAGGATGTCCAGTGTATCTAATTGCTGGGACCCCACGAATCGTGGTCCATCATAACTACTCGTGAGGTAATTCGTGAGCAAGAAAATGGTTTTTCATGAATGTTAAGGTTGTGTACATGATGGAAGGTGACCACGAGTTGTGATCTCGAGGAACGAGTCATTATGTCCCCCCTTATGAGCCTCAGCAGTTCAGTTAACTAGTGCACTTGACGGGCGACTCGAGAGTCGTTACCTGTCCTAATGAATCGTCAAGTCACCCATTAGGGTCACCTGGCAGTTATTTTCTGCAAAATAGTAAGGGCCTTCTCATAATTTCCTAAGTTCCTAAGACCTATTCTAAGTTGTTTAAGGCTCGTTTTAGTGGGTTTTAAGAAGGGTAAAACCTATTCCAAGTCATTCTTCCCATGCATGCAAGTTTGAAGGTTTGAAGAGGTAATTTAATGCAAAATCTCAAGGTTTCCGTTGGAATCTCAGCTTGGGCTATTAGAGGGTGTAGAATTCACCATTTTTTGGTATGTAAGTCTATGAGTGGGTGCTTCCTTCCACACCCATGCCCAATTTCTATCAAACATGATGAATTGCTTATGATCAAGTATGGGGTTTCTATCCAATTGCATAATTCTTCAATCTCTACACATGGGTATGATTAAATTATAGTTATATTGATGAATTGTGAAGCTTGGGCAGATTTTAAATTATTTTTATCCAAATTGTGATTTTCTAACTTATGAAACTAAATGCCCATGGATAAGAAGTTCATGAAAGAAGAGATTGATGTTGAATGTATGATGATGATGAGATTTAATGATGAAAAGAATGTTTATAAAGCTACCCATGATTATGATGTTGTTTTCAAAATAAAATGTGTGGATCCTAGTATGATAAAGCTTTGGGCAACGCCCACATGATAATTCAAGTGATGATTTTCCCAACATAAGCTTACCACATTTTTTGAAGTGAAGTTTTCCCAATTTTCATATAAATTCTAGCTTGTGGTATGTTAAGTTAAATATTTCTACATGTAGCTTACCACATGATTTGGAGTAGATGCTCCCACCTATGATTGAGCTTGTGGTATGTTTGAAATAAAGCTTCTCATATGCATGAATTCATAATTGAGATGTATGTCATTATTGAGCTTTTTCAAGGGACAATGTTGAGCTTCATTTTCATATGATGTGGTGTCTATTCATGATTTCATTAATGAGCTTTGTCAATAGATGTTGAGCTTCGTTTCACACGATGTTGAGTTATGCATGATGTCATATTGAGCTTCGTCATTAGATGATGTTGAGCTTCGTCCATAGACGATGTTGAGCATTGCATGTTTTTGGGAGAAGAGTCTAGCACCGAGCGGGTTAAGGGTCGATCACCCTATACCCCAGAACTACGCGCCAACATAGGTAGATACTATTATATTATTGGAACCTCCCTTGTGAGCTATCCTTGGCCCGATTGGCCCTTTAGCTTGATATCAATATCATGGTATCATCCATCGCCCTGGCAAGGTTATGGATGATTCTACCCACTTGAGTGTGATAGTTGGGACCACGTAAGCTCTATCGTGGTATGTCAGTTAAGTGATGAGTCTCCCACTGTCTATATCATTCAGATTTGCATATTCATTTCTCATGGCGATTACTTATGCATGGATGTTCAAAAGTAAGGTTTGACTCATTGTTCAACTTTTGATATAAATATTATGTTCAGCTTTGAGTCATAAGAGTCAGTCATGATGTTATAAAGCTACGCATGTTCATGTTATGATAAGACTGCGATCTCAGAATTAAAGCATGTAGCCCATCTACTTATGCTTAAAAGTTTATTATATGTTATGGAATGTTTTAAATGAGTTATTTTACTTAAGCGGTTTTACTTACCTTGCATACTCAGTACATTCCACGTACTGGCCGCATACTTTCTATGCCGCATCATTTCATGATGCAGGACCCGGTTCTCAGGTTCAGCCCCATTCGTAGTTGCTATTTAGAGTTATCACCTGCTTATTTGATGATTCCTAATCTATCGAGGACTAGACCTTTAGTTGTTTTAGATGTCCTTTCACTTCCAGTATTATTGAGCTAGTTGGGGGTGTTGCCCCATCAACTTGTCCAGATTAGATGCTTATCAGACTTAGACGTGTATTCAGCTTCAGGTATTTATTCCGTTGTTATAGTAAGTTGACTTTCGCTGAGTTTATAATTATGTTCTTCTTCATGTTTATTGAATGAATTAGATGAATGCTTATGCCATAGGTTGACTTGGGGTCTCTCGGGGTCCCTTGTCTCGTGTCTATGATCTGGGCCCCCGTTCGGGTTGTGACAGAGGCGATGCTATGGAGGAGAAATGTTCCACAAACCGTCGATAATAACCTGCTAAGCCTAGAAAACTCCTGATTTCAGTAGGAGAGGTAGGTCTGGGCCAATCCTTCACTTCTACTATATTATGAGGATCTTCTTGTACCCCTTCACCGGAGACCACATGAACTAAGAAAGTCACAGGCTTTAACCAAAATTCACACTTACTAAACTTGGCGAATAACTGGCGGTCTCTAAGTATCTGTAATGCTAGTCTTAGGTGATTGACATGCTCTTCCTCATTTCTGGAGTATACTAGAATGTCATCGATAAATACAATGATGAACATATCTAGATACTGCTTGAAGACTCTACTCATTAAATCCATGAAAGCTGCTGGGGTGTTTGTTAACCCAAAAGGCATCACCACAAACTCGTAGTGACCATACCGAGTTCTAAATGTTGTTTTCGGTGTGTCACACTCCCTAACCCTTAGCTGATGGTACCCTGACCTGAGATCAATCTTGCAGAAACAACTGGCTCCCTGAAGTTGGTCAAACAGATCGTTAATTCTGGATAGATGGTACTTGTTCTTAACTGTGACCTTGTTCAACTGACGGTAATCAATGCACATTCTGAGTGTACCGTCTTTCTTACACACGAATAACACTGGAGCACCCCAGGGAGAGATGTTGGGTCTGATAAAACCCTTATCAAGAAGATCCTTTAAGACCATGTACCCTAGGGAGGACGGAGATGGGCTGAGTGCCTGGGAGGAGATCTATTTCGAAGTCTATTTCTCGTTCAGGGGAGACTCCGGGAAGATCCTCAGGAAATACATCTGGGAACTCACTGACCACTGGAACTGACTGAATGGTTGGGGTTTCAAAGTTGGAATCCTTGACCCAAACTAGATGATAAATACATCTATTGGAAATGAGTTTCTGGGCTTTAAGGTAGGAAATAAACCTACCCTTAGGCGCCGAACTACTGCCCGTCCTTTCTAACACTGGTTTATTCAGAAACTGAAACTTGACTATTCTAGTTTTGCAATCGACTGAGGCATAGAAGGAGTGTAACCAATCCATGCCTAGAATGAGGTCGGAATTGACCATGTCTAACTCTACAAGATTAGCTGTAATAACTTTACTCAAGGCTGAGACAACTCAGTTTCTATACACCCGACTTGCTCTAACCGACTAGCCAATTGGGATGGAGACTGAGAATGGTTCTGAGAGGATCTATGGACTGATGTTGAACTGAATTGCTATATAGGGAGTCACAAATGAGTGAGTGGCTCCTGGATCTAAGAGGGCATACAAGTCTAGATGGAAGAGATGTAACATACCAGTAACTATGTCAGGTGAGCTTTCCTGATCCTAACGGGAAGATAGAGAATAGAAACGATTTTGCGCTGACCGCCATCTGTACCTGATGTGTTGGCCTACTAAGCCGATTGACCTACTTGGGATGATGAGGCGGTAGATTTTGATCTCCCTCACCCTGCTCATGCACACTCCCTGAGCATGTGTCCAAGCTATCCACACCCAAAACAACCCTATCGTCCCTGAAGGCATTCTCCTAGGTGATTCCTACCACACTTGGGACAAGATGGATACTTGTTCCCGGTGCTGTGAGTCTGAGACTGAGTTCCAGATGACCACCCGTCCGATCCTGGTAGGACCGAAAGGTTGGGGCGCTAGCTGAACTTGGTGTTGGGGCTCTCTGCTGCTATTGTTGTTGCTTTTGTTGCTGTGGGAGGCTACTACCGCTAGACCTCTGATGGCCGAAATCTTACAAGCTAGTCCTTTCCCATTTGTTCTTACGCTCCATATCCTTCAGCTTTTCAGCCTCAATCTGTTGCGCATAAACAATCAAGCTAGAGAGGTCCATGTCTTTAATCAACATCACTGTCCTGCACTCCTTGAGGACCAGATTTGACAACCTTTCCAAAAATTCAACATGCGAGCTCTTGGCTCAGCTACCATCTCTGGAGCGTACTTAGAAAGCCTAGTAAATTGCAGAGCATACTCCTCAACGGTCCTGTTGCCCAATCGCAAATTCATAAACTCCGCCATCTTAGCCTCCTTTAGCTCCCGAGGGAAAAACCTATTTAAGAAAGCTTTATGGAACTCCTCCCAGTCCACTAGTCCTACTCTCGCTTCCCACCCCTCCATCCACTGCTCATACCACACCTGGGTTACCCCTTACAACTGGTAGGAAGCCAAGTCGGCACTCTCAGAGGGACTGACACCCATAATTTCGGTGATCTTTCTAATCTCATCTACAAACCTTTGTGGATCCTCTCCCACCTTTTCTCCATGAAAATCTGGAGGGTTCATCCGGGTAAAATCCGGAACCCAAGCAATTGTTGTGGACCCATTTGTGGCTACCGGAACCACCTGCTAATTCACCTGATTGGTGACTATCTGAGCGAGCAGCTGGATAGACGCTCCGAACTCTACAGTGGACACTGTGTCATCTTGAGGGGATGCTGGAGCTGGTGGAGCAGGTCTGCTGGCGTTGCCGGCCCTTCTTCCATGTTGCCGGCCCTTCTTCCATTACTGCATTTAGAAGGCATGGTTCACTGAAATGAAACAGAGCACGAGTTAGAAGGGCATTTCTGGAATTGAACTTAATGCATGATAGTATGAACAAAGGAGAGTTTTCCAAATAACATATCGTAGCCTCCTCGTCATAGGTGTGGCGTGCTTCACACACATGAAAATGACTCTACTTGATGCGGTTTTCAGACTTTCCGAGGATACTCTAAACTGGGCTATGATACCAAGTTTGTCACGGCCTGAGCCTACACCTTAGGCGTAATGCGGTACTTGAAGTCACAAGTGACCCTAAATAAACCCCTAGTCTATCATAAATTGGTATTCTAAGAAAAACATGCATAGCAGAAGCTTTGAAATCATAGCATAAGAGCATTTAAGAAAATAAAACTAGATGAAAACATAAAACTTATATCATCTGAAGTCTAAAATTAGCTCTGTGTTTGAAAGCCTACTAATTGATGAGTTGTTGGGACAAGCCCCTATCTAACTCTAAATCTAACTAAAAATAATAAATCAAATGAAAGGAAATGGAATAAGGCCCTTGAATGATGAGGACTCACACTTCAACTGCGGCAGGGGAGGATCTGGATCGCAACGGCTAACGATGTTGAGTATGGAACCTACAGCTGTATCATGAAACAATACATCATAAAAGTATGTGCCACTACTCTGAATGTACTAAGTAAGTGGGAGAAACATAACGAAATAAAAATTCTTAACTGAAATGACATGCAAGGACCAATAGGTAAGCTGAACTGAACTACTGATGTATCTGAAATGGTCAAGATGACCCTGTCTGATGGTCAAAGACATGACCTAAGTCTGAAATACTGAGTCTAAGAGACCACAATGAATTGATTTGAACTGAAGTGAACTGACTAGTGGGAGAGTCTCTAACCGACGTTTAACCACGTGAGCTAGACGTGGAGTCCGATGTATACACTCCATCGGTAGGACCCAATATACCTTGTCAGGGTATAAAGGCATAAACTGGGTGATCACAAAAAGTCTGGGGCCAATCAGGCCAAGTATTGTTGTAATCTACGCTGGCAACGTAGTTCTGGGAACCTGGGTGCGCTGGAACCCTGGCCCGCTCAGTGCTATGTCCTACATCCCCTGGAAACCTATACTGAATTGCTAAGCTGATAGCTCGAAACCGGAGTCCAAGACTAGTCAGGGACATATAACTGAAAGCACCCTGAGAGTATCATCGGACCAGATTCAGAAACTGGGTTCTAGACTGGTCAGAGCTACTTATCTAGAAGCACTGTAATCATCTAAGAACAAACTGTAAACTGAAGTGGGGTCATGGGGCTAGTCAGAGCTATATATCTAAAATGTCATGACCGCCTAATGGACCAAAAACTAAAATTTGAGCCTGGTTCTGATAACTGAGGGGCACCACTGATATCTTAGGAAAAGACTGTAGTCAAACTGATCAGCTGACATTTCTAACTTACACTGGATATTTTATTAATTTGTTTGAAACTGTACTGACAATAGTATAACTAGTTTAAACACAAGCAACAACATGGAAGTTCTCAACACTGTTAGAATCAAGCAAAAATCTTGGGATGTGAACACTATTGCAAGATTCTACTTTTCCTTTAGTCAAAACTAGGGCTAGATTTCCTATTTATTGGAATGAGCAACAACATGATCACAAACTGGTGGAAAAACATCAACAATTAACATAAACAATAATTCATAGGATTTGAGGGAGGTCTAAGAATTAATTTCATCACTTTCAAATGTCTCAGGGCTAAAACTGATAGAGAAAACAAAGAAGGGTTTTGGGGGCTCAAGGTAAGAACTATTCCATTGTTGAATTCCCACATACCTAACTAAAATCCTTTCGGAGAAGAAGCTTGAACTACTGCAAGAGATGAGAAGCCTTAGTCTTTCTTGGAGAGTTCTTGAGAGGAGAACTTTCGATGTTTCTGAGAACTGAGAGGGGGGATGAGGAATGAACCATTTTTCCCCGCTAAAACATCTAAAATTATTACTAAAACTACGTAGTTCAAAGCTTGGGAGAGTAGAAAATTACTATATAGCCCTTACAAATTCGCTGGAAAAAATTGTCGGGTGACCCTAATGGGTGACCAAATGGGTCATGGTGGTTGACCATGACTCGTGGTCACTCCCGTCAGGTACACTTCCTAGTCATCTCAATAGTTCACCACGAGGGACCTAATGAGTTGTGGTCACTGATCACGACTCGTGGTTACCAGTCGTGGACCACATTGTCTCACTTCAGAAGATTAAATGCTAAGGTTGGTAATGAGTTGTTAGAACTGATGATGACTCGTTGTGACACTTGTTAGGTGCAATGGCTAAAAATTGATTATGGCTAGCAATGGGGGACGTAATGAGTTGTTTCTAGGGACCATAACTCATTTCCCCCACCTGTCAAGTACACTGCTCCAATATCGATATCCCCAACTCAGGCCTGACAACGAGTGACTCAACGGGTCGTGATCAGTGACCATGACTCGTGAAGTCCCTCGTTGGGTACACTGCCTCCTTTCTCAAAAACCTCGAGACTCCTTCTCATGGCTCACCTAACGAGTCATTAAGTGTTAGGTGGGTTGTCCTGTAGCTTTTCTGCAGCTTTTCCAGATTTCTAGATTTAAGTCCCGGAATTAGATTATGAGTTTCCAGGGCATTACATATCCACTGATATCTATGTTAATTATGAGACTAAGGCATTAAAGAAATTCCCAATTTAGTTGTGATCTTATCTATAGAATTTCCGTAGCCATATCACTTGTAATTGCATCAATCGGTATTCCCCCCAATTTGTCTTAGTTTAGAATTATATAGTTATTTCCCTTTAATTTTCCCCCAATTTTACTTTTCAAATGTTGAAAAATTATGCATTCTAGTTTGAATTAGTTTATAAATCTTGAATAATCGACTCAATTCTCTGTGTGATTCGACCCCGACATCCGTCAGGATATTTTTTGGATGCAATAATCGTTTATCCTCTATCGTAATGAAGAGTGTATTTTGGATGTTTTCAGGTAATTGTATGCATCCTCACTGGGCATCCCTCAAAAGAGTCCCTTCATTAGAAGTAAATGCAACATTGTACTCATCACACAAAGAATTACATTCCCGACCATAGGAGGTAGACAAATTGCACCTTCTACATCGGGCATCACATGGTCATCATCATCATGATCCATATGCCTATCCATCGAATCTTCTCCTTCTAGTTAATGCTGGCTCATATCAACTTCAACCTAGAAGGCACAAACCAAGATTGCAAAGTCAAAGCAATTAAGATGCAAGATTAATTCAAAATAACAACAACTATAGGCTATAAAACTACATTCCCCAACAATGGCGCCATTTTTGATAATGTCCAAACTAAAACCTTCTATATGAAAGAGCATAAACGGTTGTTGTATCATAACAAATAACGCAACGAGTGTCGGAGTTGAATCCCATAAGGAATGTCAGTTGATCATACAATAGTCTTATATTAACATGAATTAATTCGCATCAAAGTTGCAAAACGAAGAAGAGAAAATTTGGGGGAGTCACAATTTATGAAATAAGATATAGATTTGCTAAAACAGGGCACTATATAGAAAAGATCAATGAAGAGACTACCAGGGGTGTGATATTTGTTAGAAGTTTCAGTGGGTAGAAATTATAAATTTCTCCTATCTTTACTCAATAATATGATTAGATGTGGATTAGGCGACATCTTAAGTTTCTGAACCAATTAGATGTATTATACCTTGGGTTCTCTCAAATCCTAAAGTTCATCTTCACAACAAACCACATTAGCTTTGGTATGGATTCACTATTTCTAGCTCCAATCCTTAATGGATGTGTAATAATTGACTCTGGCTATGTCTAGCCCAACCCCACATACCTACCATCCAAATGCCCATTAGTGTTTCCTCACTCATACCTTAATTTCCTCTTTCAAGCAAAATCAAAGTAAGTAAATACAACCCACATTTACAACTATGAGTTTTCACTTTAAATTAAGAGGTAAGCTCATACTAATTGAGTAAATCTAAAGTCAAATTTACAATGCCCAACCCAAATTAACCCCAATCATTCACACACCTATAACAAAGAATTTAGCTAGACAAGTTAGTAAAATTAGACATTGCATTAATCAAAAATTCAATATCCATTCACAAACATGAGTAAACGAAATTCAAGAAAGGTCTGAACTTCAATGGAAGTTTCTATAATCACAATGAAGAAGATGACTTTCTCTTTCTATTTCTCTCTACTTTGAATAAAAGACAAGGAATATGAATTTTCAATACTTCTAGAAATGAGTATTTAAGTCTTTTATGAAAGGTACAAAAAATAGGATGCACATCTGCTCCTCTTTTTTGTTGTTGGACGTTGTTGCCCCTGGCTGACGGGCCTCACTTGCAGTTCACCGGCGGTTCGTCGGTGTAGGTTCGCGAAATGCCAGTCATCTAGACCTGCAGGATAGTGAGGCTTTTTGGCTCTTCGGTTCTAGCACTGGAGGTTCGCTAGTGCTGATCTGTGGATTGCCGGTTTCTCCCAGCTCATGGCAGTAAACTCTTCAGCACTCTAATTTATGGTCCTCGAGTCTCCAACCTTCTTCTAGACAGTAGGCAACTATGATCAATCCAATTTCTCGCCGATCATTAACTCTATTTCCATTCTTTTTGCTTTATTTTATGCTTTTCTCCATTCAAATAAAGTACCTGCAAGGATCAAAGAGAAAAGGCATAAAATCCATCTAATTGACTTGAAAATTAAGAAAAAACTCATGTTTAAGAGCCTAGTGAGTAGGTAAATTACCTACTCATCACATCCATCCCCTTTAATCTAACAATACCAATCAATTCCTCAATTTTCCTTTTTCTATTTACACCTAACATGTAGGAGTGGGCGTAAACACCAAAAAAAATTAAAAATTGAATCGAACCGAATTAATTTGGTTATTCGATTTTTCAGTTTGATATTGTTTTTTAAAAAAGAAATTCAGTGTACGATTTTGGGGTTCCAGTTATTTAGTTAAAATCAAACACCAGATTATATTAAATAAATTAATTTTTCTAATATATATATATATATATATATATATATATTATGATAAAACTTAATAGTTAATATACCATATATGACTTACGAGTATGACTATTTGCCATCTAGACCTATCCTATTTCCCAATTACCAAATCCCAGACCTAAATCCCAATTAGGTTCCATAGCTTAAGATTGAGTCTCACTCGTCTCCATTTCTATCTCTCTCACTCTCAATCTCAGACAGTCAGCCTCAGCCTGCAGTCGTACTTGTCAGTCCTCAGGAGGCCGCACTTTGCCAAGGCGCCACTCCCACAGGTAGAAGTTAACATTCGACATTTTCCAGTCACTAGATTCTAGACAAGTAATGTCACGATCAAAATGGCCATGATTTGCACCCACTCTATCCCCTCCGGTGGGCCAATCAATGAATCCAAACTAGTTACGCAAATCCGACAACAAATACAAGTTAAGTCAAATTATAAGAATAATTAGTGGATGTATTAATTAAATGGAAGGAACAAAATAAAATTCATCTATCTTAAACATCCCTAGAACCTGAAAGTCATTATACGAACGAACATCTACCTAACCAAATCTAGAGAGGGATAATTTAAGAAAATTCAAAACAAAATAATGTCTGAAAAATAAAGACATCTTCAATGGTGGATTCGAAGCAGCACACCTGAGTTCGCTCACCGTCAACTAGGTTACTACTGCTCTAGAGATGGCGTCGCGATGAACTTCCGGCGTTGAGGTCTGCACTTAGAAAAGAAGTGGAGGAGTAGCATCAGTACAAAACACATTAATGGTAGGCATCATCAGCCGACCTTAAATAAAAACACATATAAGTGAAACAACAATATTCAATTATCCACGAACACAAGTTTAGTAAATAATACTCATTTAAAAATTCAATCTATGTAGGGTGTTAGCCGACCCGCTCACTAAATTGGGCCTTGTTGCAGCTGTCACTTTACCATTGTGGCCGAATAGGTTCCACTGCAGTGGTACTGCCTTGACAATAGCTCGGCTTAGCGTCACACCTACAGTTTCCTTTAACTCTTTTTCATCATTCTACTCATCACAACCATCCAAACTACTCATAGTCATTAGTATAACAATCAATATTCCGTAACCACATGGAATATACAATGAACCATTCACAATTAGATTTCACAACTCATCACAAGTTCTTACATAACTTTACAATTACCATCAAATCATCATAAACACATCAATGTTTCTACTACATAGAACGCATAGCAAGGAATTCAATTAATTCAAGTGCTTATATTTTTAAACCGTTCTTATTTCTTTACACTTAGTTTAATAATGTAACAAATGGTAATATGCCGGGCACACGCCTCTGTCACATCACCATGAGCACTGCAACACTGATAATTGATGTACACACATGTCAGAAGGTCTTATTTTTTCCCTTCCAATCATGACCTGTAGGGGACTCTAGAAATTCATGTACTATACCGGCATCGTACTCGCTCCCACTTATCTGCTTGTCCGAATTCTCCCCTCGGACACATGCCACTCAACCATCACCACTCGCCCAGATGCTCTCCTTGGGCATGAGCCACTCATCTTAGGACAAAACTTGTTCTCACCTTTTTTTCACATATCTCAGTAGTTTACCACTAAGTCAATTTATTTTACCCTTGGGAGGCCTCATCTTACCTCCCTCGACTTGAATACTCACACAATTCGTGGATAACTTCAAAACAATACAAAAGAATATGAACAACCTCTCAATATCCAATTCCACATTACATAAGTACTGATATCATAGTAACATCATTCAACAATAGAATAATACAACAAGCAATGTACGAAGACCAATTTACACATTATCATTCCACATAAATACATGTTATTATTTAAAGTCTAACTCCGTCTAAACCATAACCGACCTCTATTTAAAATATTCAAATAACTATCACAGCGCTGGAGACTTGCCTCTCTTTATTGCTTCATAACATTTAAAATCTAGAAACAAGAGATCAAAGGATAATTTAATAGACTATTTCAGGAAACAAGGGTTTGGAAATTGAACCTCACCTAATTCTACACATCCTCAAGGTTTAAGTTATCACACTTTAATTCCACCATGATCATTCAAACCTGGTTGATGGAGTTTGTACTCCTTAAATCCCTTTTTAAGCAGTTTTTAATAGTAAAATCCCCACTTTTACCAAACATTAGGTCTGCAATTATAGCAATAATGAACAAGCACCATCACATTTACCCTAGGGAGTATTAATTAGATGCTTACAAACCTAGAAATCAATAACCTTCAACACCCACCAACTAACCCTACTTTCATAGGTCTAGGGTTCCTAACTTTTAAATCACCATTATAAAGCACCCATTGAATTCCAGGTGTTAGAGAATCACAATATGGAAGGATTGAATAGGGAAATCATACGTCAAAATATGAAATTGCCCTAGTCCTTAAAAATTTGCACCAGAGCTCTCCAACTTCGTGCCTTAGGATTATGGGATAAAACCCCTAAAAAACCCACTCAAAACCCATTTAATGCCTCCCATCATCCACTCGAGTGGACTTTCTATAGCTTCTAAGATGTCTCCACAGCGGATCCAATAGTAAATCTCTTGGTCCATTACGGCAGGCGTCCGACCGTGGTAATGGTCTCGCTGCAGCAGTTCCTTGTAACTAGTAGCTCCTGTTTCCTGCATACAGACCATTCCTTAACTTCAAAATTTCATTAATACGCACACAACACCTTACTTCCAATGACCTAGGCAAGTGGGATGTTTTTGACTTATTTTCCCCCCATAATGACAGGCAGGTCGTTACACGTAAATTTCTGATTCTCCCCCTTATTTTTTATGAAGCAATAAGCTTTAGAGCAATGTACTATACTCTATGAATATTGTTTAATATGTCCAAAGTCTAAGACTAAATGTCTAATTAGGAATACAGTAAATTAAAGCATGAAAGTCATGTTTTGACTTTAGAGTCTATGTGCTGATAACTTCTACTGCAAGGGTAATCTATTGTAATACCCCGGAGGTGCCTAAGAATAAGACCCGGGAGTTTAAATTTGAAATTTGCAGAAACAGGGAAAAAATAGCACAGGACAAGTGGAGTAACAACTCGTGGTTGCAAACTACCAGCCGTTGTTAGCAGTCATGGGTTCATGTGTTCGGGTGCCAGTGGAAGTATTGATTGATGTAATGGCTCATTGTAAGAAACAATGTGTCATTGTTCGTTGTCATGGTAAGAGATGGACTTAGTATTTGGGAAATATATTGGGTCATCCAATGACCTGTCGTAGCATGCAATGATCCATTGTCATTAGTCGTTGTAAGGGAACCTAAATCTCCAGTGGACTTGTTGGACGGATACCATGATCCGTTGGAGCCAACAACGAGTCTTGGTGAGACTCGTCATGAGGAAGTTCAAAAGGTTCAGGAGGGCAATCAACGACCGATTAAACAACTTGTTAGACCTAAGGACGAGTCGTCCTGTCTATCAGTGGTCTAATTTCGAGAGAAGGCTTGGGCAGTGCATAGCACAGATAGATACCAAGGGTCATGGTATCCTCCAAAGACCCATTGGGTCATCCGTTGTTTCGTCTAGTGAGCAGTTTTTCTACGATTTCAATAATGGCATTTCCGTCACTCCTAAGTTCTAGGGGCCTATACTACGTTGTTTAAGGCTCATTTCAGTGGGATTAAGGAAGGGAAAACCTATTTTGAGTTAATTCATTCCATTCATGCAAACTTGCGAGTTTGAAGAGAGGATTTAGAGAAATTTTTGAAGGTATCCATTCGTATCTCATCTTGGGAAATTAGAGAAGTGGTAAAATCATCCCTTCCAGGTATGTAGGGTTATGAGTGGGTGTTTCGTTCCTCACCCGTTCCCAAATCTCTAGCTAAGTATGAGAAATTCATATGATCTAGTTATGGGATTTTACCCAATTGCATGATTCTTTAATTTCTACACATGGGTACGATTAGATTATGTTTATATTGATGAATTGTGAAGCTTGGGAAGATTCTAAATTGTTTTCAATCAAAAATTATGTTTTTTTAAATTATGAAATTTAAATGCCATTGGATGAGAAGTTCATGAAAAAAGAGAATGATGATTAATGTGTGATGATGATGAGATTTGATAATGAAAAACATATTTCTAAAGTACGCATGATTTTGTTGATGTTTTCAAAATGAATTGAGTATATCCAAGCATGACAAAGTTTGGGCAAGGACCTTATATCAAGTATGATGATGTAGTATCTCTAAAGTAAGCTTACCACATGATTTTGGAGTAGACGCTCCCACTTATATTTGAGCTTGTGGTATGTTTGAAATAAAGCTTCTCATATGCATGAATTCATAATTGAGATGTATGTATTATTGAGCTTCGTCTTCATACGATGTTGGTTCTACGCATGATTTAATTATTGAGCTTTGTCAAATGACAATGTTGAGCTTCATTTCATACGATGTTGAGTTTTATGCATGATTCCATTATTGAGCTTCGTAATTAGACAATGTTGAGCTTCATATTTTATAAGATGTAGAGCATTGCATGTTCTAGGAGAAGAGTCTAGCACCGAGAGAGCTAAGGGTCGATTACCCTATGCCCCAGAACTACGTGCCAACGTAGGTTGATACTATTATGTTATTGGGACCTCCCTTGTGAGCTATCCTTGGCCCAAATGGCCCATGAGCTTGATATCGATATCATTGTAGTGTCCTCAGCTCTGGCAAGGTTTTGGACGGCTCTGCCCACTTGAGTGTAATAGTCGGGACCATTTAAGCTCTATCATGGTATGTCGGTTAAGTGACGAGTCTCCCATTGTCTACATGATTCAGATTTGCATACTCATTACTCATGATTATTACTTTAACCATGCATTTATTAAAAGCAAGGTTTGACTCATTGTTCGGCTTTTCTATAAATTTCATGTTTCATCTTTGAGTCATATGAGTCAGTTATGAGGTTATGAAGCTATGCATGGTCTTATTATGAAAAGATTACAATTTCAGAATGAATGCATGCAGTCCTTCCTCTCAGATTTGAAACATTATGATATGATTAAATGCTTTAAATGATTTACTTTACTTAAGCGGTTTTACTTACCTTGCATTCTTGGTACATTCCATGTACTGACCGCATACTTACTATGTTGTATCATTTCATGATACAGGACCCAGCTCCCAGGCTCAGCCCCGCTGGTAGTCAGTTATCAAAGTCAACACCTTTTTAGTTGGTGAGTCCTCATCCTTCGAGGGCTAGACTTGCATTTTCCTCGTGTATTTTTAGTTTCACTATTATTGAGTTAGTTGAGGTCTTGTCCCATCAACTCGTCTAGATTAGAAGCTTTTCAGACTTACGTATATGTTAGTTTCGGATACTTATTTTGATGTTATGTTGAGGTTGACTTCCTCTGAGTTATGTTGATAATTGTCTTCAGTTTATCGAATGAGTTAGATGTATGCTTATGCCATGGGTTGACTTGGGGTCTCTTGGGGTCCTTTGTCCCGCATCTACGATCCGGGCCTCCGTTCGGGTCGTGACATCTATATGAATCCATATATAATCTACAACATTGAATGGCCTCACTGACTGCATTTACAGCTTTCAAAAGAATCTATGAAGAGTGAAGACTAATTTTATTGGCAATTTTTTGTGAGAATTATGTTGAAAATGGCCTCGATCAAGCAAACAGAATTCCTCTACTTTCTATAGTTTTAATTAGTCTCAATGAACTAGAATTAGATGAGTTTTAGCCTTAGTAGTTGCTAGTACTTTTTTACCAAGTCCTCTGCATCATGCCTTTGTAATTATGCAATAATAATTTCTCATTTTTTAATTTTAATATAGATAGTTGATGAAAGTAGAATAAGTGATGCCTATTCAACTAATAATAGCATTAACAATTCACTTGATAGTCAAACTGGGATACAAAGAAAAGTAATGAAGTCCAACCAAGTGGGATCATTTTTATAAGGTAGTTGAAAATGGTATTGGTAGAGCGAACTGTATGTATTGTAAGCAAAGTTATGCTGCTAATTCAAGTAAACATGGAACAACTAGATAGAAACAACATTTGAAAATGTCCAACGTATATAAACCTCTTGTTGAAACTTCTTCTCAACATAAAATATCCCTTCAATCTAAAGATTCCCCGCTTTGGAAATTTGAACAAGAAGTAATTAGAAGGGCTTTAAATGAAATGAAAATTATGGATGATCTTCCATTTAATTTTTTAGAAATGAATGTTTCAAGAAGTTTATGAGTAAATCCCATCTTCAATTTAGAATTCCTTCACGTAGAACAATAAAAAGGGACTGTTATGAAGTTTACAATGATTGAGACAAAATTTGAGGAAGTCTTTTAGAGAAGTACAGTCAAAGATTTTTCTTACCACAGACACATGTACATCATTGCAAGGAATTAATTATATGTGTTTGACTGCTCAATTTATTGATAGAAATGGGTGTTGCATAAAAAATGTTGAAGTTTTGCCCAATCTCTAGTCATAAGGGTGAGCAAATGGAAGAGGTTATTAGTAATTTTTTGCTTGATTGGAAGTTGGACAAGGTACTCGCTATGACTATTGACAATGCATCTTCTAATGATGTTACAGTTAAAGAATTGTCTAAATTGTTGAATATGTGGGGATCTAATATAATGGGTGGTAAGCATCTTCATGCGAGATGTATGACTCACATAATTAATCTAATTGTGTAAGACGATTTGGAATAAATTGATGCTTGTATCAAATGGGTTAAACAAATAGTGAAGTATGTTAAATCATCTCCAGTAAGATCAAAAAACTTTAAGAAATGTTGTGAAGTCCAAAGGGTGGAATATGATAAAACATTATCTCTAGATGTGCGTATTAGGTGGAATTCCACTTATTTAATATTGGATACGACACAAAATTTTTAGAAGGCCTTTGATAGGTTTGATCTTTTTTATGAGCATTTTAATACTTATCTTTCTACTAATGTGTGTGAAGATGGAAGTGTTGCAGGTCCACTCAAATATGATGATTGGGTGAACGTGAGGAATATGGTAAAGTTTCTTAAAAGATTCTACGAGCTCACTATAAAGGTTTTAGGTTCACATTAAGTTACTTCTAATGTTCATTTTGAGGATATATGTGAACTTGATGGTAACACTCCAAAGTTTCCTAAGACTAGATCTAGAAAGATGAATATATCTAGTAGATGAGTCTATAATTTTCTCTCTGTACAACTGATGGTACAAGTCATAGTAAGATGGTACGGGTCGTGGGAAGACTTGTGGTTTGGTGGTGTGACTCGTGGTCACATAGTTGTAGTATTCATTTGGGTTATCAAGTGTTGGTCCTACAAGTAATTGTAGGACTCGTAGGAAGGAACTATTAGTCGTGGTAGGATTCATGGAAATAATCAAAGAGTTGGAGAAATTTGATTGACTAGCTATGGGAAGAATCCACGAGTCGTAGATTATACGACTCATGGTACGGGTCATATGACTGGCAGTGGGATATTTTTCAGGTGAATCATTAATGGTCTTTCAAAATTTCTAAGCTCTTAACTTCCTAATGACATTGTTTTAAGCCCTGAAAGGAGTGTCTTAAGAGGGTTTATCCTATTCTAAGTCCTTAGACTCCCATGCATGCAAGTTATTGATATCCATGTTAAAGATCAAGCTAGAATTCTCTCAATTCGTTCCCCAATTTTCTTGGGCTTTTAAGGCTAGCTTGAGATCAGTTTACCTAGGTATGCAGGGTTATGAATTAGGGTTTCCTTCCCACCCTCATGCCTAAATTTTTCCTCAAGTTCATGAATTCAAGTTTTAAATCAAGTGTATTAATAATTTTATGAAATGCTCTATGATATGTTTATGGGTCTAATACCTTCATGTTCTAAAGTATGTTTTGAAGTCTAATGGGCATATTTTATCACAAATTAATTATAAATTTATAATTTCAAGTTAGTAAAAATTATGCCCTATTATGCAAGTTTTATGAAAAGTGATGCTTATGATTCATGATTCCAAGTATGATGATGAATGTTAATGAATTTCCCAGGTATGAATCCATGATTTTTGACTTATGAAGTCTATTTCATGTATGCATGATTTTATGATTTGGGCAAGCCCACACAAGTTAACTATGTTTTCATGATTTAGCCAAGGCTAATAATATCAGCTTATCATATGTTTTGGAGTCAAGACTCCCAATGCAGCTTATGATATATTTTGGAGTCAAGACTCCCCATGTTCAGATTTCATGCTATGTATCGATTGTGATTTCAGCTTCATTGAAAATCAATGTGAGCATTATGCATGTTTTTTGGGAGTAGTGTGTAGCACTGAGTACGCTTGAGGTTCCAAAGTTGCCGATCTCAGAACTACGTGCCAACATAGGTGTGTTACATGTTTGGGACATCTCAAAAGTGTCTTCCCCTTCCCCAAAGGGCTTCATCTTGATATCAATATCATGGATAGCATCCTTAGCCCTGGCAAGGTTTTAAACAGCTCTGCCCATTTGAGTGTGATAGTTGGGGCATCACGTAAGCTCTATTGCAATGGTGTCGGTTATGACAAGTCTCCCATTGATCCTCATGATTTCAGTTATTCATGTTCATGACTTATGTTTTACAACATATTTGACCTAATGATTAGTTCATGGGATTTTAATTATGATTTCAGTTATGACAAGTCATATGATATATACTTCTAAATCTTATGTCACTATGTTCAATTATATAACCACCTTATGACTATGTGTTTCTCAGATACAGTTTTCAACACGCAGTCCTTACTTTTAAGATCTAATTGACTTAAAGTTATATGAATGATTTTGGTTAACATTTACTAAGAATGTTCTTACTTACCTCCTATACTCAGTACATTCAAAATACTGACCACATACTCTATGCTATATGTTTTATGATACAGGTTTAGGTGATCCAGTTCGATCGCGCCGATAGCTCTCTTCCTTCTCAGTCCAATTACCTTTGTTGGGTGAGTCCTCATCTCCTGGGGACCTTAATCTAGTTATGTTTATTATGTCAGTTTTGTTTTAGACATAGAGATAGCTAAGGGCTTGTCCCAGTATCTCATCAGATAATAGAGGCTTTTCAGACATAGAGTAGTATGTTCAACTTTGAGATTTAGTATTGTGATGTATCATTTGGTATGTGCTTTATGTTATTTAGACTTTCGCTTATTCATGATTCCACTTTAATTTGTGCTCTTGAGTTGCTATGTACATGCCATGGGTCGACTTGGAGCCATTCATGGTTCTAGGTCCCGTGACTCAATCCCAGATCATGTCATGATTTTAATGCATATTTGAATGGGTTTTTAGCGAGCGAAGATCTTAGTTTGAGCAAAATGGATGAGAGAAAAAAATAAAAGTTTAAGAAATATTTGCATTATCCTAAAAAGATGAAAAAAATAATTTTTATTGTTTTTTTGTCAGATCCTCGTAATAAGTTTGTGTATGCTAGCTTTGCACTTGAAGAGCTATTCATGGAGGAAATAGAAAAGAAAGTAAATGAAGGCGTGAGAGATTATATGACTTCTTTATTCGGTATGTAAGACAATATTCAAAAGGATTTAATCAATCATCTCCATCAAGATCTACTTCACCTCTGGACATATCTGATGCATCTAGTTCTGGCACTTTTCTAAGTATGAAAAAAAGCATTGAAGACTAAGCTTTACTTGAAAAAATAAAAGAAAGATTGTGGAAGTAGAGGTATTAAGTCAGAGTTGGATAGATACATTAGTGAAGAACAATTGCGTGATTCTGATGATTTTGACGTATTAAGTTGGTGGAGGGTTAATTCTCCTTGGTTTCCTATTCTTTTAGAGTTAGATCATTATGTGTTGACTATTCTAATTTCATGTGTGGAATCAAGATGTGCGTTTGGTACCGGTGGTTGTATTCTTGATCAATTTAGATGTTCATTTACTCCTAAATGTGTACAATCTCTTGTTTGTGTCCAAGATTGGCTTAGAGAAGAGATTAATCCTATTTGTGCTGAGGAATGTTTGGAATATCTTGATAAACTTGAACTTGGTAAGATTTTATATTTTTTTGAGTGTGGTTTATAGACTTTTAGTGCAATAATAGATTAATAGTATACTAACTCGTGTTTTATGAGATATTAGATTAAATTATCTTTAGAGATGACAATGAATAGAAGAGAGCCTTTCATTGTTGGTGTATGATCGCAATCTGTTGCTAGTGCCTAATAGTGAGTTGAATACCTTGTTTTTTGGCCATTGTCTCATTGATGATACCGTTTGTTAATATTATTTTCTTATCTTGAAAGTTATATCCTAATTTTTTAATTTATCGTACATTTTATTAGGTTCAACGTTCAAGTTCAATCATGCCTTCTAAAGCTACCTCACTCAATTGGGAACACTTTGTAGTTGTTCAAAATAATAAAGAAGGGGAGTAAAGTAAGGTACAAGTGCTTGAGATGTGGACCAATCCTTAATTGTGATCCAAAAAAGTATGGCACAAGACACTTGTTGAAGCATGATGAGAGGTGTCTTGAGCGTCGTCTCTATAAAGAGAGCCGCCTTTGTATTAAAGCTTATAGTTGAATGTGATGTTTTGGTGATTTTAACAATTAATATGTGATTTCTACTACTCTATAATGTTGTGTTTGATGATGGATTTAAGATATAGTTTCTCAATTATGACTACGATAATGCAAATATGTAACGACCTGAACGTCGTCACGGGATGGTTAAGGGCATAGAAAATATAAAACTAGCTAAGGATGAGATAGGGAAGTTGTGAAATAAACTAAGTATAGAACTGTGTGATTTTAAGTAGCTACTGGTCTGGGTGACCATTGCAGCGGTGGGGTTCCTGCTGCAGCGAGACCATGGTAATGGTTGGAGTCCTGTCGTGATGGAATAATAGAGTAACCGCCAGAACCACCGCAACAACCCTATGGCCTCAGTAGAGGGTCCGCTGCTATGAAAATGTGACTGCTGCAGTGGATGACGGGAGTCAGAAACTAGGTTTTAAGTGGGAGTTATGGGGTTTTACCCCATTATTCTCAACTGGGTTTTAAGTAAGGCTCAAGGAAGGAAAATTTCTCTAGGGCAGTGAACTACTCTCTGAAGGTAAGAATCTCAATTCTCCTACCTCTACTATGATTAGTGTTGATCCTAGATTTCCTGTGGACCTTTAATGGTGGAAATTATATTGAGAAAAACCCTAAGTGGATGAACTAGGGATAAGATTATGGGGGAGTATTGGGAGGTTTGATTGTTGAAATTTAAGTAACGTTTACTTCCTAGGGTCCCTCTTGTTAATGTTGATGGGTTAGACAAGTAGGGGAACTAGAACTAGGTGGAAGATAAGGGTTTTCTATTAAATTGCCCTGAAAAGAGAAGGGTTTGATCAAATTAGGCTTTATTTTAAGGAGTGATTAATCAATGATTGTATGTGTGTAGATTTCAAACAATCCGAAGCCTTGAGGAAGGGCAAAGCTCCTGCAGAGTAGAGAAGCCGATAGTTTCGAGTAAGCTAGATAGTTTACGATTTATAAAGATAGACCTATATAATGACATGTATATTTTGCAATGTTGATATACGAATGGTCTTTAGAAATTTACGTGATATGAGTCTACTGTTGATAATTTATTTCAAGAATGTGACTATGATGTGATATTGAACTGTGATGACTAGTTTAAAAGATTGTGTATATGATTATGGAATTAACTGTGCTGAATTTTAGTAAAGTGATAAATATCGTTAATGAGAGACTTGTTAATTGATAATAGATTACTTGACCAGTAGATTGTAATCTTTCTGTATAATGAAATGATGCACTTGATCTATTCTTTTTATGAGAATGATGAAGGATAGAATTTACATCCTAAAATTAGAGGCTCGAGCCCAATGGGAGTAATTCGGGCGAGCGAATAACATTATTTGAGTGGCTTGTGTCTGAGCGAAGCATACAGACTGGGAGAGGGTGCCGCGCTAGCATAGTACATGGATTTCTAGAGTCTCTTGGAGGTCATGACTGGATAGGAACAAATAAGACCCTCTGGCATATGTATACATGATTCATGTGGTTGAGTGATAAGGGGAGATGGTAGAGGCGTGTGCCCATCATGTTACCCTTTGTTGGGTTGTTTGCGTTTTGTTTTGGGATTTCATTTATGTTCATGAAGTGGATGAGAAACATTCTACGAGAATGTTCAAAGTATCGTGGATATGATGTGAATTGATGACAAAGAATATGTTTTCAGTGCTAAATGTGACTTTGTCACCGTGTGTAGTTATTAAGTAGTCGTCGCTATGAATAATTGAGGAATTGTAGCACTTAATAGCAGATGTGATTGTTGTTTTATTATACGTGTTTAACGGATTCATGGAGTATGTGAAATTTTAAAATGTTGATCTATTGAACTTTGGGATGGATGAACTGACAAGAGTGCAGCATGTCGAACTACCTAAGCAGTGTCGCTGCAGCGGAACCATTTTCGCTGTGGGGAGACCATTGTAGCGGGCAAGTGACTGTTGCAGCGAGAGGCCTAATCTATTGAGCAGACCAGCTGATTCTTTAGTAGAGCTAGTGTTTATAATGTTGTGGACCCTTTTTATATCAGTGTTGCTTTAATTATCTGTTATTATGTATGGTCGGCCGATCATGCCTACCAGTACTGTGTCATGTACTGACCCTACCCCTGCATTCTTTGCGAGTGCAGAGTTCAAGCTCGACAATTATTCATGCCCTCACCTATAAGCCAACAACTTTTGGGGATTTAGAAGGTGAGAAGATGATGACGCAGTTCATTTCTTACATACAGATGTCCTTCTTTTTGACATTTGGACACTTTATTTTATTTTTAGTTTTAGTTTCGTAGCTTGTGGAAACAGATGTCTTGTGCAATGACTTTTAGGTCTTGAGTATTATTTAGGGTTTTATTCAATAGTGTCGGTTTTCAGCAATCGATTTATAATGTGAAGTTTATTTCACTAATTAAAAATAGCGTTTTACCTTTATGCATACCTTGTTTTGGGGGTAGTATCAGGATTTATTAGTTCAGCCACATGGGGGTTAGTATGGGTGCCAATCACGACCATTTGGGTCGTGATAAAGTTGGTATCAGAACTCTAGGTTCGTTATCTTATTGCACTAAGACGGGTCTAGCAGAGTCTCATAGATAGGTGCAGAGATGTCCGTAACTTATCTTCGAGAGGCTCCAGCACTTTAGGAGAACTCTTTCCTTCTCTCCTCTCATGTGATTACTTGGTTCCAATTGGTATCTGGTGATCCAAATTAGTATCTAACGAATTTTCCTCTTTCCTTCTTATGTTATGAGAACACGCGCAAATGGTAACAGAGACACAACACCCAAGCTAGTAGTGGCAGGCCTAGTTCGTGGTAGAGGAAAGGGCGTAGGTCGTGGATGGAGACCCGCAACGTCTAGAGGAGGAGCCCGTGCTCCTTTCCAGTTAGGGTGAGGTATGCATCTCCCGTGCCACCAGCAGTGCAGGAGTAGGTGGCGGTTGAGGTCGAGGTCGTGATGCAGGGAGAAGCTCCTATTGTGCCAGCATCTTTGGAAGTCCTAGCTCAGGTCCTCAACCTTCTTAGCAGCCTTGTAGGCACCAGGGAAGTGCCAACATTTCTAAAGGCATACCAGTCAGGAATTCAGCATGCAACTACTGTGGCCCCGCAGATTAATTACATATTGAAGGCTGTAGTGTTTTCGAGGCCGGTGGCAGGACCGGTGATGACAGGGGAAGAGCACGACTTATTTTGCAGGTTCACCAAGATGAAGCCTCCCACCTTCTACGACACAAAGGTAGAGGAAGCCTATAAATTCATCAGAGATTGACATGAGGGGCGGGGTAGTGGAGAAGTATGGTGTTGAGTCCATCACCTTCCAGCTGATGGGTGATGCAATGCTCTAGTGGATGGCCTTCATGGAGTGCGGACCAGTAGGTCTCCATTATTGTCGTGGACCTAATTCTACTCCACATTCTTAGAGAAATATGTTCCTCGCACTCTGATGAATAGGAGACCAGATGAGTTCACCATCATTGTGCAGGGGAGCTCATCAATTACTGCATACGAGGCCCAATTTCACTCCTTGTGTAGATATGCTCTACCCTACTGCCCGCCAAGAAGGAGAGGATCAGACGGTTTGGTAAAGGCCTGAATGTAGGTCTCCAGGTACCAGCTCTGTAGATGGTCTCTTTGGATAAGACTTTTAAGGAGGTGGTAGAGTACGTGAAGTCGGTTGAAGGGGTGAGGCAAGAGGGTTAATGCTATAAATGCCGAAAAGAAGACTCAGAGAGTTGGTTCTTTTAGTGGCTCCTATGTGAAGGCTCTAGCACCACAAGGTTTCTCTGGGCACCCTATTCAGACTACCATGCAGGTGTTAGTCGGAGGTTGATCTTGGGCAGAATTTCATGCCCAAGTGATACTCAAATGCTTCATTTTGACTTGTTTGTCTATCATTATTGTGTACATTCTCATGTGATTTGTAGTTAAATGTGAACTTATACTAACCAACATGATTAGTGTTGTTTTGCAGGTAAAATGGAATTTTGGGAAGCTAAGATACATGTTGGTAAAAATCGGGAATGGACTTGGAAACAAGGAGTGGAAAAGGACATGGAAGATCAGCAAAAACAAGGGCTCCACGATGGAGCCGTGTCACGTTGCCATCGCGGAGGCACTCTGCCTCAGATGAAATAATTTTGGCAATTTCCAGTGAAGGTGCGCGATATCAGTGTGTCACGTTGGCCAGGCTCTGCGATGCAGCCCGTGGCACGTTGAGGTTAAATTGCCTGGGGGGGGGCGACTTCAAGTGAGGTTCTGCGATACCTCCATGGCACGGAGGGAGTTCACCGCTATACACTCCGTGCCACGTTGCTTGTTATTCCGGGAAAAATTCTCAATAGTATAAATAGCACACTTAGGTTTTATTTTAAACATTCTGACCTGGTTGATCAAGAACGTGGGTTACAGGTAGTTGAGGGGACGAAAATTCTAGGGTTCTTCTCTATCTCTTTCTCTTTTATCTCAATTGTTTGTATACATTCTACTTATTTGATGATGTTAAATCCAAAAATAAGTGGCTAAATTCACTTCTTGCTGAGGTTAAGAACAATTGTAGTGGAATGTAATTGTTAATCATTTCAGTTTTCATCTTTTCTTCAATGGTTGTTCTATCAATTCTTGTTCTTACTGCATTAATGTTTGGCCAATGTTAATGTATATCTAAAAAGTCCAATTTTGATTTTGAAAAGGAAAGAAATTGGGAAGATGTGAATTGGTAGGATATGATCTCTTCTTAGTTTAGAAAATTGAGAATTGATTTACATTCAGAATAGAAATATATCTGAAAGTCTTATTAGTCAATTAAGGAATCGGGAATGTATGGCTAGAACATGAAATTCTTTTACCATAGAAATGTAGATTAAGACTCTTGATTCTTAAGTTGGATAGGAGTCGAAAGTTCCAATCCATAGGCAATAATTCTTGACTAGCAACCGAAGAAAAGATTAACTGGATTGTATTGATAAATTAATTCCCTGCATGTTCGTTTTAACCTCAGCTTTCTCATTACTATTGTTCAGACTCACTTTATAATTTTGCCTTAGATTCTTATTAATTAGTAAACTCAGACTCTCAAAATATTATTTATTTGGTTGTCATCATTCTTAAAGATATAGGTCATTAACACTTAAGTTAATTAGTACCGTAGTTCAGTCCCTGTGGGATCGATACTTGGCTTTACTTAAGCCACTTTACTACTTGTTCGACCACATGCACTTGCGTATAGTTACCAAATCACCGAACAAGTTTTTGGCGCCGTTGCCGGGGACTGGCAATTGGTACAATTATTTTTTTAGTGTTAGTTTACAAATTCTATTTAAGTGTTGATAACTTGTTCTTAGCCTTTCTCTTGCAGATATTGAATTCTTCTGAACACTAGTAAGAGACAAGGAGTTGGTGGATTCATACATAGAGCCAGAAAGACAATTTCATCGTCAAAGAAGGGAAGCTCTAGAGAAAAAGCTAGAGTTTCTCAGACAGACAATTCTGGAGCAACATCAGAATCCACCACTTGTGAGGGCAGTGTTAGTGCCCGAAGAGATGGCAGCTAGGCCGGTTCGCGAAGTGGCAACCCCACATGCTAACAATGTTACATCAAGTATTCGCAGACCAGAGCCAGGAGGGAGGTTTGAGCTTAAACAGAACATGGTGCAATTGTTGCACACCAGTGGGCAATTCACAGGTCTCCCTCATGAAGATCCACAACAACATCTGCAAAACTTTTTGGAGATAAGTGATACTTACATTCCCGCTGGAGTATCATCCGATTGCGTAAGGCTTACATTATTCCCATTTTCATTATTGGGGAAAGAAAAGAGGTGGTTGAAAGCTGAACCACCTAACTCTATCACCACTTGGGATGATCTTGCAAGAAAGTTTTTGATAAGATTCTTTCCATCCGGGAAAACAGCAAGACTTAGAAGTCAGATTCTAAGTTTTAAACAAAGAGAGGGGGAGAATTTGTATCAAGCTTTGGAAAGGTTCAAATAATTGTTAAGGGATTGTCCTCACCATCACCAGTCCAATGATGTGTTGGTGCATCCTTTCGTAGAGGGTTTGGAACCCCACACAAAAATTTTGCTAAACTCAGCAGCTGGGGGACAGGCATTAGAAAAGACTTATGAGGAGCTGTATACTTTGTTAAATCGTATTTCACAGGGAAATCCAGAGTGGAATGCGGACTCTTGAAGAGGAGTCTTTGAGGTGGATGGTTTTATAGCTATCGCTGCACAGATAGCTGCATTGCAAAATTAACTCAACACCCACTTTAGCAGTATGAGCTTGAATCAACCACAAGCCCAAGTTAATGTAGTGCAGCAGGTTTGATGTGAAGTATGCGGTAGTAATGAACACTCAGCTGAGTGTTGTGGTGCAAATCCAGATTCAGCGAACTTTGTCGGGAACATCCAGAGAAATAATCACCAGCAGCAGTATGGCAATAATTACAACTCAAATTGGAGGAATCATCTGAATTTCTCTTGGGGTAGTAACAGTCATCAAGGGCAGAGTTCGAATCAGGGTATGCAGAGAAATCAAGGGGGGCAGCAGAATTATCAGTCTCAGTACAGAGGAAACAATGCACCTCCTCAACCAACCAACAACATTGAGGAAATGTTCAAAAATGATAGCTAACCAAGCTCAAATGCAGGATGATTATGTGAAATTAGCGGCAGACTTAAAAAACAACCAGTTAGCTACAAAGGCGTTGGAGTACCAATTTGGACAACTAGCTGGAGCTCAAAACACTAGGCCCAGAGGAGGAATACCTAGTGACACTGACCCGAATCCCAAGAAGGTCAATGCAGTGACCACAAGGAGTGGTTTACAACTCAAGGAGGTGGAAACAGAAAGATCACCGCAGCAATCAGGAGCAGTAGAAAAAGATAAGGAACATGATGATGAGAGGGGGAAGGAGAAGTCAGCTGAAGCAGAAAGACCACCAACCCCGTTCCCTCAAAGATTAAAGAAACACAAGGAGGAAGCTTGTTTTAAAAAGTTCATGGAGGTGCTTAAACAGGAACACATTAATTTACCTTTGGTTGATGTTTTGCAGGGAGTGCCTAAATATGCAAAGTATATCAAGGACATCGTAGCCAACAAAAGTAGATTGATGGAGTATGCTACAGTGGCGCTTACCGAGGAGTGCACTTCTCGGATTCAGAACAGGTTGCCAATAAAGCTCAAGGACCCTGGGAGCTTTACAATTCAGATCACAATCGGGCAAAGTATCCGAGCTCGCGGATTATGTGATCTGGGAGCGAGCATAAACTTGATACCGACATCGGTGTTCAAGAAGTTGGGGTTGGGCAGTGCTAGACCAACTATAGTTATCTTGCAGTTAGCAGACCATTCTTTGGCCAGACTAGATGGCATTGTGGAGGACGTGCTAGTGCAAGTGGGCTCCCTCATATTCCCGGTAGATTTTATTATTTTGGACTTTGAGCCGGATGCGGAAGTCCCATTTATTTTGGGACGTCCTTTCTTTGCAAGCGGGAGAGCATTGATTGTGTAGCTGCAGGCCAGCTAACCATGCGAGTGCATGACAAAGTGGAGGTGTTTGATGTGTATAAGGCTATGAAGCTTCCGTCCATCTATGAGGAGCTTTTAGCAATCAATGTGCTAAACCAAGAAGAAATTCTTCAGATTGTTGATTCTCAAGATCCATTGGAGAGAGCGTTGATGAACTCCAATTATTTCGGAGATAGAGATACTTATGAGATGTTGCAAATGTTGAATGAATCAAAATGGTATCTCAGGAAGCAAGACTTTCAGCCGTTGATGAGGTCCCTGGAACCATTGCCAAAACCATCTATTGAGGAAGCACCAATACAGGAGTTGAAGACATTGCCTCCACATCTGAAATACGTCTTTTTGGGGGAAGATGACACCTTTCCAGTCATCATCTCCTCAGAATTGACGGAGGCACAGGTAAAGGATTCATTGGGGGTTCTCAAGAGGAGGAAAAAAGCAATGGGTTGGCAAATGTCAGACATTCGGGGTATCAATCCAACTTTTTACACACACAGAAGTTTTATGGAAGAAGGAGCAAAGCCAACTGTACAACATCAGCGGAGGTTGAATCCGGTGATGAAGGATGTGGTTAGGAAGGAAGTGATTAAGTGGCTTGATGCAGGTGTGGTCTATCTTATTTCAGAAAGCGAATGGGTCAGCACCGTTCAGTATGTCCGAAAGAAAGGAGGGATGACCGTGGTCACCAATGAGAAAAATGAGCTGATCCCTACACGCACAGTCACAGGCTGGCGGATTTGCATAGACTACAGAAAGCTCAATGAGGCCACAAGGAAAGATCACTATCCTATCCCATTTATTGATAAGATATTGGACAGATTGGCTGGTCAAGAATATTATTGTTTCCTTGATGGCTATTCTGGCAATAACCAGATAGCCATAGCACCGGAGGACCAGGAGAAGACTACTTTCACATGTCCTTATGGGACATATGCTTTCCGGCGGATGCCATTTGGTTTATGCAACGCACCCGCCACATTCCAGAGATGCATGATAGTGATCTTCCATGATATGGTGGAAGATTTCGTCGAGGTATTTATGGATGATTTTTTCTGTTTTCGGTAATTCATTTGCTACTTGTTTGTAGAATCTTGACAGGGTGCTAGCTCGTTGTAAAGAATCCAACCTTGTATTCAACTGGGAGAAATGTCATGTCTTAGTCAAGGAGGGTATCGTCCTTGGCCATAAAGTGTCTTGCAAGGGGTCGGAAGTCGATCGTGCAAAGATCGAGGTTATTGAAAAGCTACCACCACCTGTGTTAGTGAAGGGTGTTCACACTTTTCTTGGACATGCAGGGTTCTACAGACGGTTCATCAAGAACTTCTCTAAAATTTCTAGACCAATATGCAGGTTGCTAGAAAAAGAGGTGAAGTTCGAGTTTGATGAGGATTATGTCAAAGCATTTGAGGAGTTGAAATAGAAGTTGATAGAAGCACCTATCTTCATTTCTCCGGATTGGGAGCAACCGTCTGAATTAATGTGTGATGCAAGCGATGTGGCGGTAGGAGCTGCATTGGGGCAGCGGAGGAATAGAATTTTTCATTCTATTTACAATGCAAGCAAAACACTGGACGCAGCCCAAGTCAATTATACAATCACAGAAAAGGAGACGCTAGCATTGGTGTTCGCGTTTGATAAATTCAGGTCCTGTTTGGTGGGTTCTAGAATAGTGGTGTATACCGATCATGCAGTAATTCGGTATCTGTTTAACAAGAAGGATGCAAAGCCCAGGTTGATCAGATGGATCTTGTTGTTACAAGAGTTTGACCTAGAGATTCGGGACAGAAAAGGGAGAGAGAATCAAGTGGCAGATCACCTATCGCGATTGGAAAGCCGGTCACATGTGAAGCAAGGTGACAACATCAAAGAAGAGTTCCTGGATGAGCAGCTCTTGGTAATAAGGGAAGTTGAAATCCCTTGGTATGCAGACATTGTGAATTTGCTAGTGAGTGGAGTCTATCCACCGGAGGCTATGGCTCAGCAGAGAAATAAGTTGAGACATGATTGCAGGTATTATATTTGGGTTGAGTCGTACTTGTTTAAGAAGGGACCGGATTAGGTGATGAGAAGATGCATTCCGGAGATCCAGATTGTAGAAGTGTTGAGGAGTTGTCACTCTTCATTATATGGAGGGCACCACGGAGGCGAGTGGATAGCGCACAAGGTGCTACAGTCAGGTTTCTTTTGGCCTACACTGTTCAGAGACTCTATGGAATACGTAAAAATGTGTGATAGATGTCAAAGAATAGGCACAATTGGTAGAAGGCAAGAAATGCCGCTGCAACAGATATTAGAAGTGGAGATCTTTGATGTATGGCGTATTGATTTCATGGGCCCATTCCCACCATCATTTGGTAATCGTTACATCTTGGTGGCCATTGATTATGTATCAAAGTGGGTTGAAGCAACAGCTTGCCCCAGGAATGACAACAAGGTGGTAACAAAATTTGTGAAAAAGCACATTATCACCAGGTTCGGGATACCCCGAGCCATTATCAGTGATGGAGGGGCTCATTTTGTAAATGCAAGTTTCAAGAATTTGCTAGCTAAGTATGGGGTGCACCACAAGGTAGCAACAACATATCATCCCCAAACTTGTGCGCAAGTGGAGGTGTCGAACAGAGATGTAACGCAGATTCTACAGAAGACAGTGAATGCACAACGTAGTGATTGGTCAAGCAAATTCGACGATGCGTTGTGGGCTTATAGAACTGCGTACAAGACACCAATTGGGACTTCTCCATAGAGATTGGTCTATAGAAAGGTGTGTCATCTGCCTGTGGAGCTAGAACACCGAGCTTTCTGGTCCGTGAGGAAATTGAACATGGATCTAGAGCTAGCAGGAAAGAAGAGGCTGATGCAACTCAGAGAACTTGATGAGTTTCGCTGGCATGCTTATGAAAGTGCCAAGTTCTACAAAGAGAAAACAAAGAGGTGGAACGATAAGCATATGGTGCATCGGGTCTTTGAGCTGGGTCAGAAAGTATTGCTATTCAATTCAAGATTGAGGCTTTTTCCAGGAAAATTGCGGTCCAAATGGTCAGGGCCGTTTGAGGTGGTAAGAATGACCCTGCACGGGGCGGTGGAGTTGTGGCAAGAAGGTATAAATGCCACGTTCTTAGTAAATGGGCAGTGATGTAAGCATTATTGGGGTGAGAACGTTATTCGAGAGAAGACGTCCATCACTCTAGAGGATGATTGAGCATTGAATGACATCGAGCCGCGACGGTAAATCAGGCGCTGCACGGGAGGCAACCCATGAAATTGTTGTAATAGATGAGTAGAAATATTTGAAAAAAAAAGAATAAAGAAAAAGAGAAAAAGAAAAAAAAGTATAATAAATATTTGTTTGCATTGAAACCTACGAATTCTAACAAATTTCTTTTGGTGAAGTGATTTTCAGGCGGAACGGAGGGCAAAAATGCAAAGAAACGCAAAGGAAAAAATCGAGGTGAGAAAAATAAAAATTGACACATTACAGTGAGCCTACGTGATGGCTCCTTGTCACAGAGGGGGTGCTCCACGTTACCCTCTGTGACACATTGAAGAGTGTTTCGGATTCTTTAAAAATGCAAAACACTGGCGCGATGGCTCCGTGTCACGAAGGGGGTGCTCCGCGTTACCCTCCATGACACGTTGAGTGTTATTTCGCGTCGGGTCACACTGGGTCACCAGGTAACCCGCGCGAAATATCACTTTAAAACTCCAATTTCCATCAATTTCTTCATTATTTTCCCTTTCCTCCGCGACAAACACCCCAAATTCCCTTCTCCCCCAACGTGACACAGACCTAGGCATTGATTTTCTTTGAGTTTTCTTCAATTTCATCTAATTAAAGGTATGTTCTTGAACTTTACCTCATTTTTGCTTGAATTTTTGATTCTTGAACATGTGTAGTGATTGAAACTCGCCCTAAGTGAAAATTAATCTTGAATTCATTTAAGTTATAATTGATAGATGTTCATAGTATCGTTTTGAGTATATGAACTCGATGAATGCATGTGTTATTGAATTTTTTCGAAATTGTTAGCAAGGGGTGGAAATTGAATATGAAGAAGACTAAAATTGTTTGAAATGTTGAACAAAATTGGGTTGTGCATGTTGGGTGAATTGAATTATGTTGTGATTAATGTTGAATATGCTACGTAGACAAGGGGTTTTCGGGAGAATGAAATTGGTGAATTGCATAGGGATGTTGAGAACAAAAATTTGGCTAAGTGCTATGATGGTAAAAGTGAATCAATGGCAATAATTTTATTCATTGTACGAAGTCTAAGTAGTATATAGTAATTGTTCCATCGATTTATATGAATGCACTAAGCCGGTTGAATGTTAAGAATTAGAAAAATCATGAATGTCTTGTCGAATTGTTTTGATTGTGGCTAAAGACTAAGTGTGGGGTGACCCAATTAAACCCAACCTTAATTTAAGCTAATTGTGACTTGAATAACATTGGGATTGTATGTTCGATTGTATAGGAACAATGTCAGGCAGACAAGACAAGGGTAAAGGCGCATCCACATCGGGCGCCGGCAGAAAAAGAATAGGATTAGGAACAGCAGTTCCAGCAGCACCAGCGGTTCTAAGAGGCCAACGCCGATAATACAGAACCCGATGGGTGACTTACAAAGGGAAGAAATGGTATGCAAAACACAAAGAAACCAAATACTTCTTGGAGGAGCAAATATCAAGGGAGCCGCTGGCACAGGAATTCCTGCGGATCATACACCGGATTGACACCGCTGGGCTTAACTTCATCTTCGAAGAGCCTAGGGAGTGCAATCTTCATCTCATCCGGGAGTTCTATGCCAACTAGAACCCGACCCTCTGCAGTCACACTATCAAAATCAGGGGGCAGGTTGTCACTTTTGAGCCCCATCACTTGAATGCTATACTGGGGGAGCAGGACACAGACGCCCATGTACTCCGGCATCTGAACATCACTACACCTTATGCGGACATCAGACACAGTCTATGTGGAACCCGTTCGACAACAAGGTGGAGCAGGCACAAGGAGACACTGCCCTACTCGCAGATGAACAGGGAAGCCAGGATCTGGCTTAAAATTGTGTGCTCATGCTTGATCCCGGGGGTGCACATGACAGATGTCACCCGGGATCGAGTCTTCTTGGTGTATGCCCTGATGAAGGGGCTTGAAATAAATGATGGGGCGGTGATCATCTCCGCTATGAAGAGAGCCCGACTGCATTAGTGGCAAAGATACGGGTTTGGTGGTTTGCTTACCACGTTCCTGAGGGGCCGCGATATCTAGGAGGAGGCCCTGGATTACATCCCACAGATTGACAGGCGTGCCTTGGATGTCACGAAAACCAAGTCACCTGACACTACTGATGGGCCAGTGCTCAAACTAGCTGAGCGACATGCTAGGGATGATCAGTATATGGCCCGCATGTACGGGATGCAGATGCTGCAGTTGCGCATTGGCGGGAGGCCGGCAACAGAGGATGAGCTGTGGCAGCTCGAGCTGGATTACCCATTCAGCAAGAATGCCCTAGCTATATGCAGAGTGGGGCCAGCGTTTGTGGAGCCCGTAGATGATGACGTCCCCACCGATGAGGAGACACGACGGGAGGACTCAGATGTTGAGTCAGATGAGGACAACGGGGGCGATTCTGATATGGCAGACGAGGCAACAACACCTGATGAAGAAGTTGAATACTTCAATTGATCAGGGAGTTTCACCACCCACCTTTGTGATATGTTGAATTATGTGAACACTAGGGACAGTGTTCGATTTAAGTGTGGGGTGGGAGTAGTTAGGTGCCAGCTTTTTCGTTTTTGTTTTTGTTTATGTTTATGTTTTGTGTTGTTGTCCCTGTGAAAAATGTGCCCCTGCGACTTTATGATCTTGGGCAGATTTATATTCCCAAGTGATACTCAAACGTATCATTTTTACCTTGTTTGTTGTGCAATGTGTATTTAATATCATGTATTTGGTAATAAAATGCGAATTTATACTAACCAACATGATTAGCATTTGTTTTGCAGGTTAATGTGATTTTTAGGAGCTAAAATGCGTGTTGGAACTATGTCGGAGTTGGACTGGGATGCGAGCGTGGAAAAGGCCTTGGATGGCACATTTTACAGTGGCTCCGCGATGGAGCCGTGCCACGCTGCCATCGCGGTAGCACACTGCCTGGGCAGAAATAAAATTGGCAATTTCCAGTGTGCCTGCGCGTCAGCTCCGTGGCACGGAGATAGGCCTTCGCGATGGCCTCCGTGCCACGTTGAGGCCAATTATCCGGACCCTGCAATTTCCAGAGAGGGTCCGCGTCCACGCCGTGTCACGGAGGCAGTGCTCTGCGTTGGCCTCCGTGACACGTTGCTTGTTATTCCGGGAAAAATTTCCCACTAGTATAAATAGCACACTTAGGTTATTTTTAAAGAGGAGTTTTTTTTAGTTTTAGTTTTTTTAGCCTGAGTTCAGAAGTGGAGAGCAGGAACGTGGTTTTGTGGCAGTTGAAGAATAGAAAAGATAAGAGTTTTCTTCTCTTCCCTTCTTCTTTCCTTCAATTGTATGCATGATTAACACTCATTCTAGGATGATTAATCCAAGAATGAGTGGCTGATTCCTTTCTTGCTGAGGTTTTGAACTTGTGTAATGAATGTTGGTAATAATTGATATGGTTTCTTCTTCTTCTTGCATGTTGTTCTATTAATTCTTGTGTTTATTACATTATTGATTGGCCACCATTCACTCGAGAGAGCATGAAATTGGAAAGTTGTGAATTAATAGGGTATTGTTCTTAACTTGATTTGGGAAAATTGGGTTTTGATGTGCTTTCTTGATAGAAATATACTTGAAAGCCGTATTAGTCAATTTAGGAACCGGAATTGGAGTGTTAGGTCATAAATTGCATTTGATCACAGAAATGTAGACGAATGGTTTATGATTCTAAAGTGAAATTAAATACGGAAGTTTTAATTTCTAGGCAAACGTTCTTGGCTAGCAATATGAAGAAGAGGATGACCAAATTATCATGATTATCAAGTTCATTACTCGCTCTTAACCTTGGCATGTGCATATCCATTGTCTAAATTCAACGTAAATAGTAGTTATTAATTTCAGTATATAATTAGTTTAGAAACAAAACTCACTCAAATCTTGGTTGGATTGTTGTTAACATAGTTAGAAATAGAATAGAGATATAGTAAACTAGGCAGTTTTGCATATCTAGAGCAGCCTCCTTGGCAAAAACTTGTTGCGCGCGTATCGCTGCTCGGTATATATTAAAAACCGACACGCAAGTGTACATGGTCAAACAAGTAATAAAGTGGCTAAGTAGCCAAGTATCGATCCAAGGAGGCTGCTCTAGATATGCAAAACTGCCTAGTTTACTATATCTCTATTCTATTTCTAACTATGTTAACAACAATCCAACCAAGATTTGAGTGAGTTTTGTTTCTAAACTAATTATATACTGAAATTAATAACTACTATTTACGTTGAATTTAGACAATGGATATGCACATGCCAAGGTTAAGAACGAGTAATGAACTTGATAATCATGATAATTTGGTCATCCTCTTCTTCATATTGCTAGCCAAGAACGTTTGCCTAGAAATTAAAACTTCCGTATTTAATTTCACTTTAGAATCATAAACCATCCGTCTACATTTCTGTGATCAAATGCAATTTATGACCTAACACTCCAATTCCGATTCCTAAATTGACTAATACGGCTTTCAAGTATATTTCTAACAAGAAAGCACATCAAAACCCAATTTTCCCAAATCAAGTTAAGAACAATACCCTATTAATTCACAACTTTCCAATTTCATGCTCTCTCGAGTGAAATTGGACTTTTTAGATATACATTAATGGTGGCCAATCAATAATGTAATAAACACAAGAATTAATAGAACAACATGCAAGAAGAAGAAGAAACCATATCAATTATTACCAACATTCATTACACAAGTTCAAAACCTCAGCAAGAAAGGAATTAGCCACTCATTCTTGGATTAATCATCCTAGAATGAGTGTTAATCATGCATACAATTGAAGGAAAGAAGAAGGGAAGAGAAGAAAACTCTTATCTTTTCTATTCTTCAACTGCCACAAAACCACGTTCCTGCTCTCCACTTCTGAACTCAGGCTAAAAAAACTAAAACTAAAAAAAAAACTCCTCTTTAAAAATAACCTAAGTGTGCTATTTATACTAGTGGGAAATTTTTCCCGAAATAACAAGCAACGTGTCACGGAGGCCAACGCGGAGCACTGCCTCCGTGACACGGCGTGGACGCGGACCCTCTATGGAAATTGCAGGGTCCGGATAATTGGCCTCAATGTGGCACGGAGGCCATCGCGGAGGCCTATCTCTGTGCCACGGAGCTGACGCGCAGGCACACTGGAAATTGCCAATTTTATTTCTGCCCAGGCAGTGTGCTACCGCGATGGCAGCGTGGCACGGCTCCATTGCGGAGCCACTGTAAAATCTGCCTTCCAAGGCCTTTTCCACGCTCGCATCCCAGTCCAACTCCGACATAGTTCCAACACGCATTTTAGCTCCTAAAAATCACATTAACCTGCAAAACAAATGCTAATCATGTTGGTTAGTATAAATTCGCATTTTATTACCAAATAAATGATATTATATACACATTGCACAACAAACAAGGTAAAAATGATACGTTTGAGTATCACTTGGGCATATAAATCTGCCCAAGATCACTTACCCCACACTTAAATCCTTGTTCGTCCTCGAACAACACATACACAAATCATGCACATCACATCTCAACCTTTGTCACTATGGTGCAACCATTTTACGTTACGGTCATATCAATTATTTGATTCTTGCAAATCATCAAGAAAACATGCTTGGTCGTACAAGACAATGACCTTAATACATCGAGGCTTCCTAGACTTTTAAGAATTGATTCTTGATATCGGCAAACTCATGCAAATCAACTAATCAAGAAATCCGACACAAAAATCAATCTTTCATCAAGCATGTACCCTCACAACTCGAGAGAAACTTCCCCTTTTTATGTTCATGCAGCACACAAACATGCAAGTAGGGGCATATAAAAATTACTTTCACTCTCTCTCCCAAAAGAATTCACATGCATCATGTCATGACCCATAGGCTTGCCCTTAGTGTATTACTCCACTAATATAAAGAAATGCAATGTAGGATCAAATAGGACTTTTAATGGGTTGTAACTGGGCTATGGATCTAGTATATATATATTGGATTAGCCAATAATAGTCGCTAGCATCCTTAAGCGCCTTTTCAACTCATTCCCATCGACTCATGGACATTGTTCCTCTCTTTTCTCTTTTTCTACCATTCATGCTGGTTTACTTTCATACAGCCCATTTCATCAGGCACACTTGACACAAAATAGAAGGTTTTCATGTACCCTCAATTTCATTTAATTACAACGGGTGCCTCTTCAACATCACCTTTTCTTTCCTCACTTTGCTTTTCTTTTCTTTTCACTCTTTTCACTCTTTAACACTTTGGGAAACATTTTCTATTCTTTATAAGCGCTTAAGAGCTTCTTAAAGACTTTAAGGCTAATGAAAAGAAGGAATAAAGCTTAGTTCATACAATTCTGGACAAAAGAAAGAAATCGGCTAAAGGCTCAACGGGTTGACTAGGGTATACAACATATAAAAAGGTAGAATTTGACAAGAAAAAAAAAATGGAAACTAACGGTTAAAACAAAGAAATGCCAACATCCTTTCCAACACTACACCTCCTTCATTTCGTTTTGTATACACACCAGGCAAGTTCTAGACAATTCACAATGACATGGAATAGCAAAACCTCACTTCACACTTCATGCACATGCTCGAATCAAGATGCATTCACAGACTCTTCAATTAGTCAATTACATGAATTCTAGATTAAGCCTCAATCATAATGAACCAAATTCTATAGCCTAGGTAACTCAACATATTTACACAATTGCATGCTTTCAACCGAATCATTTTCACATTTCGAATATCAATTACAACACGCAACGAAATTTTAGCAACCATAAGCAACTACAGTTTATTGATGCAATCCACCAAAGAAACTAAAAACAAAACATCTACTCCTATCGACTACATTTCCCTTAAGACGGTCGTCATCCATCCATCATAGGGAACGGTCACTAACTATGACATCGGTTCAATGGGACTATTCTCGGTAAAAGAACCGAAAACAAACTCCGAGAAACCCAAAAATAAAACTTCAAAATATTTGCAACACATCGATCATTTCGATAGAAAATATTTGCAAACTATGTTGATAAATGCAAAATCTTTTCGCAAAAATTTTGAAAAATATAGATCATATCGATAGAAAAAAATTATTTACAAAATTTACAAAATATTTACAAAGGCAACCATAACTTTCAAAACACACATCATCAGCCACAACACAAATATATACACATAGATCACAAAATCAGTTCACAACAACAGGGAAAGCACAGACATACATAAACGTCAAGGAAAAATTATACAGCAAGTTTAGAGCCTATGACCCAGCACCTAACTACTCCCCACCCCACACTTAAATCGAACACTGTCCCCAGTGTTCACAATAATACAAAGCACAACATATGGGTGGTGGAACTCCCTGCTCAGTCGAAATATTCGACTTCCTCATCCGGTGCTGCGGCCTCGTCGCCCATATCCGAATCGGCTCCACCGTCGTCATCGGACTCTACATCAGAGTCCTCACGACGTGTCTCCTCATCAGTAGGGACGTCGTCATCAGTCGGCTCCACAAAGGCTGGCCCCACCTTGCATAAAGCTCTGGCGTTCTCGCCAAAGGGGTAGTCCAGCTCCAGCTGCCATAACTCATCCTCGGTGGCTGGTCTCCCACCTATCCGTAGCTGCAGCATCTGCATGCCGAACATACGGGCCATATACTGGTCGTCACGAGCATGTCGCTCGCCCAGAGTCAGCACCGGTCCGTGTGTAGTGTTGAGGGCCTTGGTCTTTGTCACATCAAGGGCCCTCCGCTCCAACTGCGGAATGTAATCCAAGGCTTCTTCCTCAATGTCGAGGCCTCGGAGGAAGGTGGTGATGAGTCCGCCAAACCCGTATCTGTGGCCCTGGTGTAGTCTGGCTCTCTTCATGGCGGATATTATGACCGCCCCCACATTAATCTCAAGCCCTTTCATAAGGGCATACACCAGGCAGACACGGTCCCGGGTCACGTCTGTCATATGCACTCCCGGGATCAAACACGAACATACAATTTTTAGCCAGATTCTTGCCTCCCTGTTCATCTGCGAATAAGGAAGAGTCTGATGGTAACCCCTCTCTTTGTGTCTACTCCATCGGGCTGTGGATCGAGCCCCACACAACGTACGTCTGATGTCGGCGTACGGTGGGGTGATGTTGAGCTGGCGGAGAACGTGGGTGTCTGTGTCCCGCACTCCAACGATGGCATTCAGCTGCTGGGGTTCCAGAGTGACAATCTGCCCTCTGATTTTAATAGTATGGCTCCTGATGGCCGGGTTCCAGTTTGCATAAAATTCCCGGACCAGGTGAAGGTTGCACTCCTTGGGCTCCTGAAAAATAAAGCTGAGCCCAGCTGCCTCAATTCTCTGTACGATGCGAGGGAACTCCTGTGCAAGTGGTTCCCTTGTAATATGTTCCTCCGGGAAGTACTTGTTCTCCTTATGCTTTGCGTACCATTTCTTCCCTTCATCGGTGACCCATCGTGTCCCGTATCGGCGGTGTTGACCGCGTGGAACAGCAGGTGCAGCTGGGACAGCAGTGCCCAGTCTCATTCTCTTTCTGCCGGTGCCTGAGGTTGAAGCACCCTTGCCTTTATCTTGTCGGCTGGCCATTGTACCTGCCAATTTACACAGACAAGCACAACGTTAAGCTAAAAACTTGTTAGCTTTGGCTAAGGTCGGGTTAAACAAAATTTACCCCACACTTAGTCTTTAACAATATTTACAACATTTTAGCAAGGATAGCTCTGTTTACACCCCAAACACAATCAACTATAAACATGTTGCTTAGTGCGTTCACAAAAATTCGACAGCATAACGGCTAGCGAACTACTCAGACTTCATACAGCTAACCCAATCCTACTATCGACCGCTATTCACCCATAGCACTTAGCAACAATAACAACAACAAAATAAAAACACCAATACAAACCTATTATATACAACTAATCTAAGCAATTCAACCAATTCACATATTATGCACTTTCCCACAAAAATTCGAGAATTAGTCGACTTTCAACAATTATACAATAGTTACCACGACTTATCTCAAATAATAAACACACCCCGGCATCAATTTCATTAAACTATCAAGTTACCCAAGTTAAAATTCAACAACCCCAAGCCCTAGAATTCACTTCGATAATCAACATTAAATTATTCAATTAATCGATAAGTTCAAACGTCAACTACAACAATCCGAATATAATCAATCACGAAATAATTCACGTCATGTTTAATTTCTACCTAGGGTGATATATCTCACCTCACATGCTCAAAATTGACAAAAATTGCCAAAAAATTGAGATAGACGATGAAAACATACCTTGGAATTGAAGAATCGATGAAAACCTGACATTTTCCTTGCCTCTTAACGTGGCACGGAGCTTGGGGGTAGGGGAATGGGTGTTTTTGTCGCGGAGGGTATAGGGAATGGGGGAAAATGGGCGAAAATCAGGGGTTTATTTAAAGAAAACACGCGGGTCACCCGGAAACCCGGTGTGACCCGGCACTGGGATAAGGGCAACGTGTCACGGAGGGTAACGCGGAGCCCCTCCTCCGTGACACGGAGCCAACGCGTTGGCTTACTGGAATTTTTAAAAATTCCAGATTTGCCTTCAACGTGTCACGGAGGTCAACGCGGAGCATTGCCTCCGTGACACGGCGCCAACGCGCCAGTGCTCTGTTTCACCATCAAATTTTATTTTTCATACCTCGCCTCGTTTCCTCGATTCCAAGTATTTTTCCTCCAGTATACCTGAAAATCACCTCACTAAAGAAGAATTGGTTAAATTAATAGATTCCCTACTAAAAAATAAAAAATTTACTAAATTACTAAATAAAACGCAAATCTAAGCCTAGTCAAGAAAAAGAAAAGAAAATAGAATAAAAGAAAAACTTTACACTAAGGAAAGAAAAAAATATTTTTCACGGGTTGCCTCTCGTGCAGCGCCTGATTTAACGTCGCGACTCGACAGCCTTTATGCTCAAGTTTCTACTAGGGAGATGGACGATTTGTCCCGGTCATGGTCATCTCCCCAGTAGTTCTCAACCTTGTCTAGTGGCCTACCTAGTAACTCTCGGGAATCACTCAATCCATTTGCATTCCCATGATCAATCACGTTGATCACCGAGAGTTCCTTATAGACAGTCGGGAGCTTAGGTGCCTTGTACACGTCGAACACCTCAACCTTGTCGTGTGCTCGCATTGTGAGTTGACCCGCAGCTACATCGATCAATGCCTTTCCGGTTGCCAAAAAGGGTCGTCCCAAAATAAATGGGACTTCCGCATCTGGTTCAAAATCCAGAACAATGAAATCTATCGGAAAAATGAGGGATCCTACCTGCACTAGCACATCCTCAACAATGCCATCCGGCTTAGCTAAAGACCTGTCTGCTAGCTGCAAGATCACTGTTGTAGGTCTAGGACTCCCTAGCCCTAACTTTCTGAATACCGAAGATGGCATCAGATTTATACTTGCCCCCAAGTCGCATAACCCACGAGCTCGGATACTTTGCCCAATCGTCAGCTGGATAGTAAAACTTCCAGGATCCTTCAGTAGAGTGGGCAACCTGTTCTGAATACGGGATGTGCATTCCTCCGTTAAAGCCACCGTGGCATACTCAGTCAAGCGACTTTTGTTGGCCACGATGTCTTTGATATACTTTGCATATTTTGGCACACCCTGCAAGACATCAACAAGAGGTAAGTTAACATGTACCTGTTTAAGTACCTCCATGAATTTCTGGAAACACGCCTCCTCCTTGTGTTTCTTAAGTCGTTGAGGGAACGGGGGTGGAGGCCTTGCTGGTTCAGCTTCTTTGGTCTTCCCCGTATCTGAGGTTTGTTCTCCCTCAACATCTGCTGCTCCTGACTTCTGAGGCGGTCTTTCCGGTTCCACCTCCTTTAATTGTAAACCACTCCTAGTGGTCACTGCATTTACCTGCTTAGGATTGGGATCCGTGTCGCTAGGTAGTCCTCCCCTTGGTCTAGTATTTTGGGCACTAGCAAATTGCCCAAACTGATATTCAAGAGCCTTGGTTGCCAATTGATTGTTCTTTACTTCGGCTGCCAATTTGACATAGTCAGCTTGCAATTGTGCCTGGTTGGCAATCATGGTCTTGAACATTTCCTCAATAGTCGGTGATGGTGGTGGAGGAGGGGCATTGTGATTTCTGAACTGATTCTGATAGCCTTGTTGCCCTCCTTGGTTTCTGTGCATACCCTGCCCTGAACCCTGGCCTTGTTGATTGTTGCTACCCCACGAAAAATTGGGATGATTCCTCCAGTTTGAGTTGTAGCCACCACCAAACTGCTGTTGATTCCTCTGTGCATTGCCCACAAAGTTGACAGAATCAGGATTTGCACCACAACATTCAGCTGAATGCTCACTACTACCACACACTTCACACCACATCTGTTGGACTGCATTGACTGAGGCTGAAGGCTGGTTCAAATTCATATTGCTGAAGTGAGTGTTTAACTGATTTTGCAAAGCAGCTATCTGTGCAGCGATAGCTGTGAATCCATCCACTTCAAACACTCCCGCTGCTTTCCTTGCTCCACCTCTTGACGAATCTGCATTCCATTCCGGATTGCCTTGTGAAATTCGGTTGAGCAAAGTGTACAGCTCCTCGTAAGTCTTCTCCAGCGCTTGCCCTCCAGCTGCTGAGTCTAACAAAATTTTAGTGTGGGGTTCCAAACCCTCAATAAAAGTGTGGACCAACACCTCATTTGACTGATGATGATGAGGACAGTCTCGCAACATGGACTTGAATCTTTCCCAGGCTTGATAAAGATTTTCTCCTTCCCTCTGTTTAAAACTTAGAATCTGACTTCTAAGTTTAGCTGTTTTACCTGAAGGGAAAAATCTGATCAAAAACTTCCTTGCAAGATCATCCCACGTTGATATAGAGTTGGGTGGTTCAGCTTTTAACCACCTCTTGGCTTCACCCAGTAAGGAAAATGGAAATAAGGTGAGCCGAACATAATCAGGTGACACTCCAACGGGTATGTAAGTGTCACTTATCTCCAAAAAGTTCTGGAGATGTTGTTGCGGATCTTCGTGAGGGAGACCGTTAAACTGCCCGCTAGTATGCAAAAGTTGCACCATATTTTGCTTTAAATCAAATCTCCCCCCAGGCTCTGGTTTGCGGATGCTGGAATGTACATTATTAGCGTGTGGGATTGCCACCTCGCGAACCGGCCTGGCTGCTACTTCCTCGGGCACTAACACTGCCCGCACAACTGGTGGATTTGGTTGCTCCATCATAGATTGTTTGAGCAACTGCAGCTTCTTCCGAAGAGCTTCTCTACGTTGACTGTGCAATTCACGTTCTGGCTCTAAGTAAGATTCCACCAGCTCCTTGTCCCTTGCCAGTGTTCACAGAAATAAAAATCTGCAAAATACAGGCTAAGACCAAGTTCTTAACACTTAAGAAAATAAAAATACAAATACAGTAAATTTACACTAAACACAATTTTACAAATCGCCTAGCCTCCCCGGCAACGGCGCCAAAAAGTTGTTGCGCGCGTATCGCTGCTCGGTATATATTAAAAACCGACACGCAAGTGTCGGTTTTTAATATATACCGAGCAGCGATACGCGCGCAACACTTTGTGTGGTGTGTCTATAATTAAGTTGGTATTGTAATGAATGTTAAGCTATTGTGTGTTGTGTTGAGCTGTTGTTGAATGGTTGTTGTGTAAATATTTTTGTTTTCTATCAAAATTATCGAAATTTTCAAAAGTTTTTGTTGAATTTCTTTTATGTAGTGTTTCTCGGCCTTTGTTTTTGGTGCTTTTACCGAGAATAGTCCCATTGAACCGAAGTCCTAGATAGTGACCTTTCCCTATGATGGATGGATGACGACCGTCTTAAGGGAAATGTAGTCGATAGGAGTAGTTTTTCTTTATTTTCTTTCTTTTGTTTGTTTCGCAAACGTGTCGCTACTTCATGGTTCGGAATTCTTTACGTGTTGTACATGATATTAAGATGCAAAGGTAATTCGTATGAAAGCATGAAAATGTGTAAACATGTTGAGATACCTAGGCCATACAGTTCTATTCGGTGTGATCGAGGCTTAATAGTGAATTCTTTCAATTAGCCGATTGAAGAGTCTATGAATATGTCTTGAGTTGAGCATGTGCAATAAGTGTGAGGTGAAGTTTCGATTATTCCATCTTGTTGTGAAGTGTCTAGAACCTGCCTGGTGTGTGTACGAAACGAAATGAAGGATATGTATTGTAGGAAAGGATGTAGACATTTCTTTGATTAAACCGAAAGTTTCTCCATTATCATACCTACCTTGAATGTGCATCCTAGTTAGCCCTATTGAGCCTTTAGCCTATTTTTTTCTTTCTTTGAAGAGGGACAAACCGAGCTTAATCCCTTCTTTTCATTAGTCGTGAATTTGATCCAAAACTCTTAAGCGCTCAAGAAAAATAATTTTTCCCATAGTGTAAAGGAGTACAAAGTGTGAAATGGAAGGAAAAGCGGAAGTGGTGAAAGTTAAAGAAAAGGTCAAAGGTGCACTTGTTGAAATTAAATAAACTAAAGATGTATAACTAATCTTTGCTAGTAAGTCAAGTGTGCTTAAAGAAATGGAAACAAAAACAATGAAAAAATTCTTCAAGAATGGGAGGATGAAGGAAGAATAAAATGGTCGTAATGATGGTGGGATGTATTGAAAAGCGCTTAAGGAAGCTAGTCGCTATTATTGGTTAGCCCAGTATCTGCTAGTTCCTTAGCTTACATTACAACCCGTTAAGTCCTACGTGATCTTACATCACTCGTCCTTATATTAGTGGAGTAATACACTAGAGGCAAGCCTATGGTTCATGACATGATGCATGTGAATTCCTTGGGAGAGAGAGCGAAATTGTATTCATATACCCCTACATTAGTGCTTTGGAAATCATATGATAGCAAATGGGGTAGTTTTCTTGTTTTGTGAGGGAACATTCTTGATGAGAGATTAATTTCGTGTCGGATGTCTTGATCAGTTGATTTGCATGAGTTTTCCAAGATCGAGAATTGATTCTTGAGCTTAGGAGATCTTAATGTGATGTACTTCATTGTATTGATGAGACTATGCATGTTTTCTTGATGATTTGCTACATTAAATAATCGGTATAGCCATAGCTTGAATTGTTGAGCCAAAGTAGCTATGCGTGAGTGTCAATTGCATGAGATGTGAGGATACTTTCCGAGGACGAACAAGAGTTTAAGTGTGGGGTAAGTGATCTTGGGCAGAATTTCATGCCCAAGTGATACTCAAATGCTTCATTTCGACTTGTTTGTCTATCATTATTGTGTACATTCTCATGTGATTTGTAGTTAAATGTGAATTTATACTAACCAACATGATTAGTGTTGTTTTGCAGGTAAAATGGAATTTTGGGAAGCTAAGATACATGTTGGTAAAATTTGGGAATGGACTTGGAAACATGGAGTGGAAAAGGACATGGAAGATCAGCAAAAACTAGGGCTCCGCGATGGAGCCGTGTCACGTTGCCATCGCGGAGGCACTCTGCCTCAAATGAAATAATTTTGACAATTTCCAGTGAAGGTGCGCGATAGCACCGTGTCACGTTGGCCAGGCTCCGCGATGCAGGTCGTGGCACGTTGAGGTTAAATTGCCTGGGGGGCCGACTTCCAGTGAGGGTCCGCGATACCTCCGTGGCACGGAAGGAGTGCTCCGCGATACACTCCGTGCCACGTTTCTTGTTATTCCGGGAAAAATTCTCAATAGTATAAATAGAACACTTAGGTTTTATTTTAAACATTCTGACTTGGTTGAGCAAGAACGTGGGTTACAGGCAGTTGAGGGGACAAAAATTCTAGGGTTCTTCTCTATCTCTTTCTCTTTTATCTCAATTGTTTGTATAAATTCTACTTATTTGATGATGTTAAATCCACAAATAAGTGGCTAAATTCACTTCTTGCTGAGGTTAAGAACAATTGTAGTGGAATGTAATTGTTAAACATTTCAGTTTTCATCTTTTCTTCAATGGTTGTTCTATCAATTCTTGTTCTTACTGCATTAATGTTTGGCCAATGTTAATGTATATCTAAAAAATCCAATTTTGATTTTGAAAAGGAAAGAAATTGGGAAGATGTGAATTGGTAGGATATGATCTTTTCTTAGTTTAGAAAATTGAGAATTGATTTACATTCAGAATAGAAATATATCTGAAAGTCTTATTAGTCAATTAAGGTATCGGGAATGTATGGCTAGAACATGAAATTCTTTTACCACAAAAATGTAGATTAAGACTCATGATTCTTAAGTTGGATAGGAGTTGAACGTTCCAATCCATAGGCAATAATTCTTGACTAGCAATCGAAGGAAAGATTAACTGGATTGTATTGATAAATTAATTCCCTGCATGTTCGTTTTAACCTCAGCTTTCTCATTACTATTGTTCAGACTCACTTTATAATTTTTCCTTAGATTCTTATTAATTAGTAAACTCAAACTCTCAAAATATTATTTATTTGGTTGTCTGCATTCTTAAAGATATAGTTCATTAACACTTAAGTTAATTAGTACCTTAGTTCAGTCCCTGTGGGATCGATACTTGTCTTTACTTAAGCCACTTTACTACTTGTTCGACCACGTGCACTTGCGTGTAGTTACCAAATAACCAAACAGAGGTCCACGAAGGAAAGCTCTGCGGCTGTCAGGTGCAGTTGGGGGTACTCAGATGGGTCATTTTGATTTTGGGGCTCGTCCTATTTCTTCTTTTCCAGCTCAGAGACCGGTTATTGAGAAGGTCTGCCATGAGTGTAGTGAGTATGGCCACATCTGCAGATGGTGCCCCATGTTCAAATAGGGCGGGCAGATTGTTCCTCATACGATTTCTCGAGCTCCAGCCCCTACTGAATAAGAGGTAGTACTTTCAGTCAGGATCATCCACAGTTGGGATGAGGTGGTCCGCCGGCTACTAGAGGTTGTATTTAGCAGGGTAGAGGGCATGCTCAAGTAGGTAGGTGTAGAAACAAGGTAGGTAGGTGGGTGGCACAGCCCAACTAGGGCAGTTCTTAGGCTAGTAACAAGGCTCACTTCTATGCTTTTTCTGGTAGATTGGAGGAAGAGGCTTCAGAAACCATCATTAGAGGTGTGATCTTTGTTCGGTCGTTTGCAATAACTACATGCAAGTGCACGTGGTCGAACAAGTAGTAAAGTGGCTCAAGTAAGCCAAGTATCGATCCCACAGGGACTGGACTAAGGTATCAATCTAATCAAGTGTCAATAAACTTTAACTCTAAACTGCAGACAACAGTGTGAAGAAGATTTTAATATTTTGTTTCCTAATTTTATACTAAGTCTAAAATGAATATACAAGTTGAGTCTGAACTATAAGTATGAGCATGCTGAGGTTAAAATGAACATGTAGAGAAATAAATTATCGATACAATTTGATTAATCTTTCCTCCGGTTGCTAGTCAAGAATTATTGCCTATGGAGTAAAACTCTCGTATTTAACCCAACTTAAGATCATGAACCTTCCACCTACATCTCTGTGATAAAAAGAAATTCATGTTCTAGCCATACAAAATCGATTCCTTAATTGACTAATACGACTTTCAAGTATATCTCTATCCTGAAGGTAAATCAATTCTCAATTTTCCCAAACTAAGAAAAGATCATATCCTATAAATTCAGAACTTTCCAATTTCTTGCTCTCTCGAGTGAAACCGGACTTTTTAGATATACATTAACGTTGGCCACACATTAACGCATTAAGAACAAGAATCAATAGAACAACCATGGAAGAAAAGATGAAAAACCAATTTATCAATAATTACATTTCAATACAAACGTTCTTAACCTCAACAAGAAGGGAATTTAGCCACTCATTTGTGGATTAAACATCGTTAAATGAGTATTAATCATAAAAGCAATTGAAATAAAGAAGAAGGAGATAGAGAAAAACCCTGAGATTTTCGTCCCCTCAACTGCCTGTAACCCACGTTCTTGCTCCACCAAGTCAGAATAATTAAAGATGAACCTAAGTGTTCTATTTATACTAGTGGGAATTTTTTCCCGGAATAACAAGCAACGTGTCACGGAGTGCATCGCGGAGCACTGCCTCCGTGACACGCCACCAACGCGGACACTCATTGGAATCCGGTCGTCCAAGTATTAAAACCCAACGTGGCACGGCGTGCAACGCGGGGCTATGCCAATGTGCCACGGCCCCAACGTGCACCTTCATTGGAATTTAGCATATTTTCAGCATCCAGGTAGAATGCATCCGCGATGGCAGCGTGACACAGCTCCATCGCGGAGCCCCTTTAATTCGTTCTTTCCTTGATGTTTTTTCCTTGCTAGCTTGCGAGTCCAATCTCGATTTCTCCCAACATTCATCATAGCTTCGTAAAATTATATTTTTCCTGCAAAACCACGCTAATCATGTTGGTTAGTATAAATTCACATTTTATTACAATTCACATGAGAATGTACAAACATCGATAGATAAACAAGACAAAATGACACATTTGAGTATCACTTGGGCATATAAATCTGCCCAAGATCACTTACCCCACACTTAAATTCTTGTTCGTCCCCGAACAATAATCTTACACCTCATGCGATTGACACCCAATCCTGGCTACTTTGGCTCGCCAATTCAAGCTACGGTTATACCAATTATTTAATATAGCAAATCATCAAGAAGAAATGCATAGTCTTATCAATACAATGACCTTCAACACATTAAGACCTCCTAGACTCAAGAATCGACTCTCGATATCGGCAAACTCATGCAAATCAGCTGATCAAGATATCCAACACGAAATTCAATCTCTCATCGAGCATGTGCTCTCACAACACAAGAGAATTTTCCCCTTTTTAATCACATGAACTCAAAGACATTACATGCAGGGGCATAAACAAGATTTCACTCTCTCTCCCAAAAGAATTCACATGCATTATGTCATGAACCATAGGCTTGCCTTTAGTGTATTACTCCACTAATATAAGGACGCGTGATGTAAGATCATGTAGGACTTAACGGGTTGTAGTGTAAGCTACGGAACTAGAAAATACTGGGCTAGCCAATAATAACACTAGCCTCCTTAAGCGCTTTTTCAATACATTCCATCAACCTTATGGGCATTGTTTCTTCCTTCATCCTCCCATTCTTGAAGTCTGTCTTTATTTTTGTTCCCATATCTTTAAGCACACTCGACTTAATAACAAAGATTAGTTATACGTCTTCATTATATTTAATTTATAGCGAGTACACCTTTGACCTTTTCTTTCCTTTCATCACTCTGCTTTTTCTTTTCTTTTCACCATTCTCACTCCTTGACACTGTAGGAAAATTATTTTTTTTTCTTGAGCACTTAAGAGTTTTGGATCAAATTCACGGATAATGAAAAGAAGGGGTTAAGCTCGGTTTACACCTTTTTGACAAAAGAAAAAAATAGGCTAAAGGCTCAATGGGCTAACTAGGATGTACATTCAAGGTAGGTACGATAATGAAAAAAAAAACTTTCGGTTAAAGCAAAGAAATGCCTACATCCTTTACTACAATACACATCCTTCATTTCGTTTCGTACACACACTAGGCAAGTTCTAGACACTTCACAATAGCATGGAAGAAACGAAACCTCACCACACACTTATTGCACATGCTCAACTCAGGACATATTCACAGACTCTTCAATCAGCTAATTACAAGAATTAAAACATTAAGCCTCAATCACACCGAATCGAGCTCTATGGCCTAGGTATCTCAACATATTTACAAAGTTGCATGCTTTCATACGAATCACCTTTTTCATTTTAAATATCATGTACAACACGCAACCAGAATTCCGAACCATAAAGTAACGACACGTTTGGGATACAAATAAACAAAAGAAAAAAATTAAAAAGAACAAAAGAAATCTATTCCTATCGACTACATTTCCCTTAAGAAGGTCGTCATCCATCCATCATAGTGAACGGTCACTAGTTACGACTTCGGTTCAATGGGACTATTCTTGGTAAAAGAACCGAAAACAAACGCCGAGAAACCCAAAAATAAAAAAATTCACGAAAAATTTTAAAAAAAATATCGATAATTTCGATAAAAACAAAAATATTTACAAAACCAGCTAACAACATTCAACAGCACACAACAGTTTCACATTAATTACAATACAGACATACACACAAAATCACAGGGTCACAAGTTTTTCCAAGAACAACAACAGAACAGAGACATTAATAACAAAAACAACAACCAACACCTAACTACTCCCACCACACACTTAAATCGAACACTCTCCCCAGTGTTCAGAAAATTCAGCATAGCACAAAAGTGGGTGGTGAAACTCCCTGATCAATCGAAGTATTCCACTTCTTCGTCAGGTGCCGCTGCCTCGTCTCCCATGTCTGAATCGCCCCCGTCGTCATCATCTGACTCAACATCTGAGTCCTCACGACGTGTCTCCTCATCTGTGGGGACATCATCATCAGTGGGCTCCACAAAAGCTAGCCCCACTCGGCATAGAGCCCTGGCATTTTTGCCAAAAGGGTAGTCTAGCTCGAGCTGCCACAACTCATCTTCTGTTGCCGGCCTCCTGCCTATGCGCAGCTGGAGCATCTGCATCCCGAACATACGAGCCCTATACTGATCATCCCGAGCATGTCGCTCGGCTAGTGTGAGAACTGGCCTGTGAGTGGTGTCGGGTGCCTTAGTGTTGGTGACATCTAAGGCCTGCCTCTCCATCTGCGGGATGTTGTCAAGGGCCTCTTCCTCAATATCTAGGCCCCTCAGGAACATGGTCAGTAAGCCACCAAACACGTACCTGTGCCCTTGATGCAAACGGGCTCTCTTCATGGCGGAGATAATCACCGCCCCAACATTGATCTCCAGCCCTTTCATCAAGGCATAGACCAAGCACACACAATCCCGGGTGACATCTGTCATATGCACCCCCGAGATCAGGCGGGAACAAACAATCTTAAGCCATATCCTGGCTTCCCTGTTCATCTATGAGTAGGGCAATGTCTGATGGTAGCCCCTCTCTTTATGCCTTCTCCATCGTGCTGTAGACCGGGCTCCACACAGAGTGCGTCTGATGTCCGCATATGGTGGAGTGATATTCAGCTGCCGGAGTACTTGGGCGTCTGTGTCCCACGCCCCCAAGATGGCATTAAGGTGGTGGGGTTCAAAAATGACTACCTGCCCCGTTATCTTTATGGTGTGATTTCTGAGTGTCGGGTTCCAGTTGGCGTAGAACTTCCGAATCAGGTGAAGATTGCACTCCTTGGGCTCTTCAAAGATGAAGTTCAGCCCAGCTGCATCAATCCTATGGAAAATCCTGGGGAATTCTTGTGCCAACGGTTCCCTAGCAATGTGCTCCTCAGGGAAGTATTTGCTTTCCTTATGCTTTGCATACCATTTCTTCCCTTCCTTTTTCACCCATCGGGTTCCGTATTGCCGACGTTAGCCGTGCGAAACCACTGGTGCTTCTGGGACTGCTGTTCCCAGTCTGATTCTTTTCCTTCCGGCGCCCGATATAGATACGCCCTTCCCTTTATCTTGCCTGCTTGCCATTGTTTCAGTCAAACCAAACAGACAGTTCCAATGTTATTCAAATTAAAATTAGCTTCGACTAAGGTTGGGTTAAGCTAGGCCACCCCACACTTAGTCTTTAGCCACAATCAAAACATTACAGCAAGACAATCCTCTTTTTCTAACTTTCAAAATAAAATAAAAAAACCATAACAAAAATGCCTCGTGCATTCAGAGGGTTCGACGGTATAAATTCTATGTACTACTCAGACTTCGTATAGCTAATCCCCTATTACCATCGATAAAATTTCATCACATAGCACTTAGCGCAAATTTCTATCAACAAAACCGATGCAATTCCCCCAATTTCTATGGAATTTCAACAATTTCATTATCCCGAAAATCCGTCGCGCCTTTAGCATATTAACGTTAAGCACAACATAATTTACCTCACTCGACATGCACAAACCAACAATAATTTCACATTTCAACTCAATTTTAACTTCTTCATATTCAAATTCTAACCCTAGCTAAAATTTCACAAGAATTTCAATCACCCATGTATTTATCGAGTTCATATAATCACAAAGATACTGCGAACATCAGTTAACAATAGCTTACATGAATTCAAGCTCAATTTATAATTAGGGCAAGTTTTCCTCACTTCCCATGCTCAAAATTAGAAAAATTAGACAAGAAATTAGATGAAGTTGACGAACATACCTTCAATTCGATGATATCGAAGAAAAGTTGAAGAATTTTAGCTCCTAGGTCCGTATCACGTTGGGGAATGGGGGATTTTGGGTTGTTTGTCGCGGAGGGGAGTGAAAAATGGGAAAATTTGGGTGTTTTTGGAATTAAAAGGGAGGTTTTCCGCGTGGGTCACCCGGCGACCCGGTGTGACCCGTCGTGAATAACACTTCAACGTGTCACGGAGGGTAACGCCGGAGCACACCCTCCGTGACACGGAGCCATCGCGCAGGGGTTCTAGAATTTGTAAAAAATTCCAAAACACCTTCAACGTGTCACGGAGGGTAACGCAGAGGCCCTCCTCCGTGACACGGAGCCATCGCGCAGGCTCACTGTTTTGCCACTTTTTATTATTTTTCTTACCTCAATTTTTCCTTTGCGATCCTTTGCATTTTTACCCTCCATTCAACCTGAAATTCATCTCAAAACAAGAAATTGGTTATAATTTATAGGTTTCACATAAAATACAATTTTTTTTTTGTTTTTATTTTTTTATTTTTCTCATTTTTCTTTCTTTTTTTTCTTCTCTTCTACGAAATCTATTCACATATTACAAAAATTTCACGGGTTGCCTCCCGTGCAGCGCCTGGCTTACCGTCGCGGTTCGACGTCATTAAGCTCAGTCATCCTCTAGGGTGACAGATGTTTTCTCTAGACTACCTTCGTCACCCCAGTAATGCTTACATCGCTGCCCATTGACTAAGAATGTGGCACTTCGATCTTCTTGCCACAACTCTACTTCCCCGTGCGGGGTCATTCGCACTACCTCAAATGGCCCTGACCATTTGGCCGCAGTTTCCCTGGAAACAGCTTCAATCTTGAATTGAAGAGTAATACTTTCTGCCCCGGCTCAAAAATACGATGCACCACATGCTTGTCATGCCACCTCTTTGTTTTTTCTTTGTAGTACTTGGCACTCTCATAAGAATGCCAACGAAACTCTTCAAGTTCGCTGAGTTGCATTAGCCTCTTCTTGCCCGCTAGCTCTAAGTCCATATTCAATTTCTTCACGGCCCAGAAGGCTCGGTGCTCTAGCTCCACTGGTAGATGACACGCCTTACCATAGACCAATCAGTATGGAGAAGTTCCAATCGGTGTCTTGTAAGAAGTTTTGTATGCCCACAACGCATCATCAAGTTTTCTTGACCAATCATTACGTTGTACATTTACTGTTTTCTAGAGAATCTGCTTCACTTCTTTATTCGACACCTTCACTTTCCCACTAGTTTGGGGGTGATATGCTGTTTCCACCTTGTGGCGCACCCCATACTTGGCTAGTAGCTTCTTGAAACTTGCATTTACGAAATGAGCCCCTCCATCACTGTTAATGGCTCGGGGTGTCCCGAACCTGGTCAAAATGTGTTTTTTCACAAATTTTGTTACCACCTTGTTGTCATTCCTGGGGAAAGCTATTGCTTCAACCCACTTTGATACATAATCCACGGCCACCAAGATGTAAGATTACCAAATAATGGTGGGAACGGGCCCATGAAATCTATGCCCCATACATCAAAGGTCTCCACTTCCAGTACATTTTGCAGCAGCATCTCCTACCTTCTACCAATTGCACCTATACACTGACATCTATCGCACATTTTGACATATGCCATAGAGTCTCTGAACAGTGCAGGCCAAAAGAAACCTGACTATAGAACCTTGTGCGCTGTCCGCTCGCCTCCATGGTGCCCCCCATACAACGAAGAGTGACAACTCCTCAACACCTCTGCAATCTGGCTCTCCAGGATGTATCTTCTCATCACCTGATCCGGTCCCTGTTTAAATAAGTATGGCTCATCCCAAATAAAATACCGGCAATCATGCCTCAGTTTTTTTCTCTGCTGAACTGTAGCCTCAGGTGGATAGACTCCACTCACTAGCAAGTCAAGTTGACTATGTCTGCGTACCAGGGAACTTCAGCTTCCCCTATTGCCAAGAGTTGCTCATCTGGGAACTCCTCATTGATGTTATCACCTTCCTTCACATGCGACCGACTTTCCAATCGCGATAAGTGATCTGCCACCTGATTTTCTCTCCCCTTTCTATCCTTAATTTCGAGGTCAAACTCTTGCAACAACAGGATCCATCTAATCATCCTGGGCTTCGCATCCTTCTTGTTAAACAGATACCGAATCCCTGCATGATCAGTATACACCACTACTCTCGAACCCACCAAATAGGACCTAAATTTATCAAATGCAAACACCAATGCTAGCATCTTCTTCTCTGTGACTGTATAATTACTTTGGGCAGTGTTCAGTATTTTGCTTGCATAATGAATAGAATGAAAGATTCTATTTTTCCTTTGCCCCAATACATCTCCCACAGCCACATCACTTGCATCACACATAAATTCAAATGGTTGTTCCCAATCCAGAGAAATAAGGATAGGTGCTTCTATCAATTTCTGCTTCAACTCCTCGAATGCTTTAACATACTCATCATCCAACTCAAACTTTACCTTTTGTTCTAACAATTTGCATAGTGGTCAAGAAATTTTTGAGAAGTTTCTGATGAACCGTCTGTAGAACCCTGCATGCCCAAGAAAGCTACGAACACCTTTCACCGACACAGGTGGGGGTAACTTCTCAATAACCTCAATCTTAGCACAATCGACCTCCAGCCCCTTGCAAGACACTTTATGACCAAGGACGATACCTTCCTTGACTAAGAATTGGCATTTCTCCCAGTTGAGTACAAGGTTGGATTCTTCGCAGTGAGCCAGCACCCTGTCAAGATTCTGCAAACAAGTAGTAAACAAATTACTGAAAATAGAAAAATCATCCACAAATACCTCAACAAAATCCTCCACCATGTCGTGGAAAATAGCCATCATGCATCTCTGGAATGTGGCGGGTGCATTGCATAACCCAAATGGCATCTGCCTAAAAGCATATGTCCTATAAGGATAGGTAAAAGTAGTCTTCTCCTGATCCTCCGGTGCTATGGCTATTTGGTTATAGCCAGAGTACCCATCAAGGAAACAATAATATTCCTATCCAGCCAACCTGTCTAATATCTGATCAATGAATGGGATAGGATAATGATCTTTCCTTGTGGCTTCATTAAGCTTTCTATAGTCCATGCAAATCTGCCAGCCGATGACGGTTCGTGTAGGAATCAACTCATTTTTTTCATTGGTGACCACGGTCATCCCTCCTTTCTTTGGAACGCACTGAATGGGGTTGACCCATTCACTGTCTGAGATAGGGTAGACCACACCTGCATCAAGCCACTTAATTATTTCTTTCCTAACCATATCCTTCATTGCTGGATTTAACCTTTGCTGAGGCTGAACAGTTGGCTTTGCTCCTGTCTCCATCAAAATCCTGTGTGTGCAAAAAGCTAGATTGGTACCCTGAATATCTGACATTTGCCAGCCCATTACTTTCTTCCTTTTTCTGAGGACACCCAATGTTTCCTTCTCATGTGCCTCCGTCAATTCTACGGAGATGATGATCGGCAAAGTCTCATCTTCCCCCAAAAAGACATATTTTAAATGGGGAGGCAATTCTTTCAATTCTAGCTTTGGTGCTTCCTCAATAGATGGTTTCGACAATGGTTCTAGAGACCTCATTACAGACTGAAATTCCTGTTTCCTAGGATGCCTTTGTGACTTATTCAGCATTTGTACCACCTCCTAAGCATCTTTATCTCCGAAATGATCGGAGTTCATCAACACTCTTTTCAGTGGGTCTTGAGATTCAACAATCTGACGAATTTCTTCTTGATCAAACACACTGATTGCTGAAAGCTCCTCATGTATGGACGTCAGCTTCATGGCCTTAAATACATCAAATACCTCAACTTTGCCGTGTGCCTGCATAGTTAGCTGCCCTGCAGCTACATCAATATGTGCTTTCCCGGTAGCCACCATAGCGTACTCAGTCAACCTGCTTTTGTTTGCCACAATGTCCTTGATATATTTCACATACTTCGGCACTCCCTGCAAAACATCAACAAGAGGTAAATTTATGTGTACCTTCTTAAGCACCTCCATGAACTTTTTGAAACACGCTTCCTCCTTGTTTTTCCTTAGTCTTTGAGGGAATGGGGGTGGTGGTCTTTCTAGTTCAGCTTCCTTCTCCTTCCCCCTATCATCATTGTGCTCCCTCTCCTTCTCCACTGCTCCCGACTGCTGTGGTGGTCTTTCTGGTTCCACCTCCTTGAGTTGCAAACCACTCCTCGTGGTCACTACATTTACTTGCTTGGGGTTGGGGTAAGTGTCACTTGGAAGTCCTCCTCTCGGCCTGGTGTCTTAAGCTCCAGCAAATTGCCCAAACTGGTAATCCAGCGCCTTTGTAGCTAATTGATTGTTCTTTACATCGGCTGCCAATTTCACGTAATCAACCTGCAATTAAGCTTGGTTAGCTATCATTATCTTGAACATCTCCTCAATGCTGGGTGATGGTGGTGGAGGAGGTGCATTGTTGCTTCTGTATTGCGACTGATAGTTCTGCTGCCCTCCTTGATTTCTCTGCCCCCCCCCCCCCCCCCCCGACTTGAACTTTGCCCTTGATGGTTGTTGCTACCCCAAGAGAAATTCGGATGATTGCTCCAGTTGGAATTGTAGTTGTTGCCATACTGTAGGTGGTTATTTCACTGTACATTACTAACAAAGTTCACCGAATCAGGATTTGCTCCGCAACACTCAGCTGAGTGTTCATTGCTCCCGCACACTTCACACCAAATCTGCTGCACTATATTCACTGGGGCTTGAGACTGGTTCATGCTCATGTTACTGAAGTGGGTGTTGAGTTGATTCTGTAACGTAGCTATCTGTGCAACAATAGCTGTAAAACCATCCACTTCTAGGACTCCTGCTGCTTTCCTTATTATTCCTCTTGACGAATCCGCATTCCACTCCGGATTCCCCTGCGAAATACGATTTAACAAGGTATACAGCTCCTCATAAGTCTTATCTAATGCTTGTCCCCCAGCTGCTGAGTCTAGCAAGATTTTTGTGTGGGGTTCCAAACCCTCTATGAAAGTATGGACCAGCACATCATTGGATTGGGGATGATGAGGACAATCCCGCAACATAGATTTGAATCTCTCCCAGGCCTGATACAGATTCTCTCCCTCCCTCTGTTTAAAACTTAGAATTTGACTTCTAAGTCTTGTTGTTTTACCGGATGGAAAGAACCGTATCAAGAATTTCTTTGCAAGATCATCCCACGTGGTGATGGAATTAGGTGGCTCAGCTTTCAACCACCTCTTAGCTTCTCCCAAAAGAGAAAATGGGAACAATGTAAGCCTGACATAATCTGATGACACTCCAGCGGGGATGTAAGTGTAACTTATCTCCAAAAAATTTTGGAGATGTTGCTGTGGATCCTCATGAGGGAGACCTGTGAACTGCCCGCTGGTGTGCAGTAATTGCACCATGTTCTGTTTAAGCTCGAGCCTCCCTCCTGGCTCAGGTTTGCGGATGCTTGATGTGACATTGTTAGCATGTGGGATTGCCACCTCGCGAACCGGCCTAGCTGCCATTTCCTCGGGCACTAACATTGCCCTTACAACTGGTGGATTCTGTTTATGCTCCAGGATTGTTTGTCTGAGCAACTGCAGCTTTTTCTCTAGAGCTTCTCTCTTGATGATGGAATTGTCTTTCCGGCTCTAAAGATGAGTCCACCAGCTCCTTGTCTCTTGCCAGTGTTCAACAGAAATTAGTATCTGCAAAATACAGGCTAAGACCAAGTCAATACTAAGAAGAAATAGTAAACTAACACTTAAGAAAATTTTACCAATTGCCAGTCCCCGGCAACGGCGCCAAAAACGTGTTTGGTCATTTGGAATAACTACACGCAAGTGCACGTGGTCGAACAAGTAGTAAAGTGGCTTAAGTAAGCCAAGTATCGATCCCACAGGGACTGGACTAAGGTATCAATTTAATCAAGTGTCAATAAACTTTAACTCTAAACTGCAAACAACAGTGTGAAGAGGATTTTAATATTTTGTTTCCTAATTTTATACTAAGTCTAAAACGAATATACAAGTTGAGTCTGAACCATAAGTATGAGCATGCTGAGGTTAAAATGAACATGTAGAGAAATAAATTATCGATACAATTTGATTAATCTTTCCTCCGGTTGCTAGTCAAGAATTATTGCCTATGCAGTAAAACTCTCGTATTTAACCCAACTTAAGATCATGAACCTTCCACCTACATCTCTGTGATAAAAAGAAATTCATGTTCTAGCCATACAAAACCGATTCCTTAATTGACTAATACGACTTTCAGGTATATCTCTATCCTAAAGGTAAATCAATTCTCAATTTTCCCAAACTAAGAAAAGATCATATCCTATCAATTCACAACATTCCAATTTCTTGCTCTCTCGAGTGAAACCGGACTTTAGATATACATTAACGTTGGCCACACATTAACGCATTAAGAACAAGAATCAATAAAACAACCATGGAAGAAAAGATGAAAAACCAATTTATCAATAATTACATTTCAATACAAATGTTCTTAACCTCAGCAAGAAGGGAATTTAGCCACTCATTTATGGATTAAACATCGTTAAATGAGTGTTAATCATACAAGCAATTGAAATAAAGAAGAAAGAGATAGAGAAAAACCCCGAGATTTTCGTCCCCTCAACTGCCTATAACCCACGTTCTTGCTCCACCAAGTCAGAATAATTAAAAATGAACCTAAGTGTTCTATTTATACTAGTGGGAATTTTTTCCCGGAATAACAAGCAACGTGTCACGGAGTGCATCGCGGAGCACTGCCTCCGTGACACGCCACCAACGTGGACCCTCACTGGAATCCGGTCATCCAAGTATTAAAACCCAACGTGGCACGGCGTGCAACGCGGGGCTAGGCCAACGTGCCATGGCCCCAACGTGCACCTTCACTGGAATTTGGCATATTTTCAGTATCCAGGCAGAATGCATCCGCAATGGCAGCGTGACACGGCTCCATCGCGGAGCCCCTTTAATTCGTGCTTTCCTTGTTGTTTTTTCCTGGCTAGCTTCCGAGTCCAATCCTGATTTCTTCCAACATTCATCTTAGCTTCGTAAAATTATATTTTTCCTGCAATACCACGCTAATCATGTTGGTTAGTATAAATTCACATTTTATTACAATTCACATGAGAATGTACAAACATCGACAGATAAACAAGACAAAATGACACATTTGAGTATCACTTGGGCATATAAATCTGCCCAAGATCAATCTTCGTGGCTGATAGAATGGCTATTGCATTGTTTGACCCAGGCTCTACATTCTCTTATGTGTCTACTTATTTCATTTTGGATATAAATCTTCTGTATGATATGCTTAATACTCCTATCCATGTGTCTACTCCTGTTGGGGATTCTGTGTTAGTGGATAGGGTTGTTCATGATTGCATTGTCGAATTCATGGGATTTGACACTCTGTCAGACCTAGTGATCTTAGACGTGGTTAATTTTGATATAGTCTTGGGAATGAGTTTGTTGTCCCCTTACCATGCCACTCTAGATTGCTATGCTAAGACGGTCACTATATTGACTCCAAAGTCATCTAGGTTGGAGTTGAAAGGGAATTGTAGCCCTTCTCCTAAGAAACTTATTTGTTATATTTGTGCCAGTAAGTTGATAGAGAGGGGTTGTTCAATGTATTTGGTGCATGTTCAGGATACTAGTTTAGAGGGTCCTTCAATAGAATCGGTCCCAGTTGTTTGTGAGTTTTTAAAGGTGTTCCCTGCAGATTTGCCTGGCATGCTGCTAGACTATGACATAGATTTCTGTATATACTTGGAACAAGGAACCCGAACCATTACTATTCCTATATACCTAATAGAACCTGCTGAGTTGAGAGAACTCAAGGAGCAGTTGCAAGAGTTGCTCAGTGAAGGATTCATTAGACCAAGTGGGTCGCCGTGGGGTGCCCACTGTTTTGTTTGTAAAGAAGAAGGATGGTAGTATGCAGATGTGCAACGACTACCGCTAGTTGAACAAGGTAACCAGTCGCGACCCGAATGGAGGCCCGGATCATAACACGGGACATGGAGCCCTGAGAGCCCTAAGTCAACACATGCCATAAGCATACGTCTAACTCAATCAAGAAACTTAATAATTAATAATACAATCATAGTGGAAGTCTAACTTTAATGTAACATCAGAATATAAAATTTGAAGATGAATACATACATATGTCTGAATAGCCTCTAAACATGACGAGTTGATGGGAAAAGACCCCAACTAACTCAACAAGCTGAAAATGAACTACATAAAGAAACGCTGAATAGTCTAGTCCTCGAAAGATGAGGACTCACCAACAAGGCAACGCTAACTCTGATAGGCTAACTAAGAGTGGGGATGGAGCTGTGAACCTAGTCCTGTATCATAAAATGATACAGCATAGAAAGTATGCAGTCAGTACATGGAATGTACTGAGTATGGAAGGTAAGTAAAACCGCTAATGTAAGTAAAAAGCATTTACAGACACTGCAGTAATTAAAACATAAACATAAGTAAACTGAGAGTGGGGCTTGCATGCATTATATATGAAATCATGATCTCTTCATAACATAACATAACATAACTTCATAACATCATAACTTAATCGATTGACTCAAAACTGAATTCTGACATATATAAGTAAAGATGAACATTGAGTCAAACTTGCATTATAAGGTGCGTTTACATAATTCTCATAAGTAATGAACATGCATATTTGAAATCATGAGGAACACTGGGAGACTTATCATTTAACCGACATACCACGATAGAGCTTACATATTCCCTACTATTACACTCAAGTGGACAGAGCCGTCTAAAACCTTTTCAGGGATAAGGATGCTACCATGATATCGATATCAAGCAGAAGGCCCATTCATGCAAGGGAATCTCATAAGGAAGGTCCCAAATCATATAATAGTATAAACCTACTTTGGCGCGTAGTTCTGAGGCATAGGGTGATCGACCCATAGCCTACTCAGTGCTACGTCATACTCCCAAAATATGAATATGCTCTACATCGTTTATAACGAAGCTCGACATTGTCTATTGACAAAGCTCAATGATCAAATACATATGAAATATGAAATCATGCATATGAGAAGCTTTTAGTTCAAAACATACCGCAAGATGAAAGCATAATGGGGTCCAAAATCATGTGGTAAGTTGTGCATAGGAAGACTTAACTCAAAACGTACCACAAGCTAAGAATATAGAATTGGGAGTCTTCTCTCCAAAACAATGTGGTAAGCTATTCGGGAAAAATAATCATTTATACTCAATATGTGGGCCTTGCCCAAAGCTTTATCATACTAGACAAATGCTAAATTCTTATAAAAAATATCAATCACAACATGGGTATCTTCAAAACATGTTTTTCCTCATAATATCTCATCACCATCACTTATTCATTACAAATCTCACGTCTCATGAACATCTCATCAATGTGCTTTTGAATTACAAAACTAGAATCATGAATTTGAGTTGAAAGCATTATAAAAAATGACCTTGCTACGTAATTTGATAATAGAATTATAATCAATTTATACCCATGTGTAAAAATAGATAATTCATGCATTTGGGTGAAAACCCCATAGATACATCATAGGGTTTCATACTTTGAAGGGAATGATTAGGCATGGGTATGGAAGAAACCACCCATTCATGACCCTACATACCTGTTGAAAGCTGAATCTTCCTCTCCCTTGAATGCCCAAAAGAAAATTGAAGGAGAAAACCTTCAATCACCCTTTGATCACCTCTCTATCACTCTTATATTCTTTTGCATGCATGAATGAAGACTTTAGGATAGTTTTCTCCTTCTAAACCCACCTTTCATAGCCTAAAATGATGTAGTTTAGGATCCTAGAGCATAGGAATTACAAAAAGACCCTTACTTAAATCACAAGGTTTTGTTGATTGCCAGTCCCCATGAGGGACAGGACGAGTCGTCCCCAGATGCCATGACTCGTGACCTCAAATGTCAAGTACACTGTCATAATCCATTTGGGGATGCCAAGAGGGACCCCACGAATCATGATGTCTGACCACGACTCGTGGTCTCCACCTGTTGTCCTCCCTGCTCAACACCTCTTTGCCAACTCTCTAGTCCAGGCCATGGGTGACCCCATGAGTCGTGTGGCCTGACCACAAACTATGGTCATGCCCGTGGTGTCTCCCAAAAATAGCCCACTTCCCTGCTTGACCATGAGTCACTTCACGACTCGTGGTCCCTATTCACGGGTTACCTAACGACCGGTGCTGTGATCTAGTGCAAAATTTTAGTTTTCCCCCATTTCAACTCTCGGGTCTGATCTTTGGGCTTCCAGGGTATAACATAACCATTTGGAATAAGAACCCTCTTTCTCGAATAGATTATCTGTTTGACCAGTTACAAGGAGCTACTGTATTTTCAAAGATTGATTTAAGGTCCGATTATCACCAATTGAAAATCCAGGCTGAAGATATTCCCAAAACAACCTTTTGGACCAGCTATGGGCATTATGAGTTTCTAGTCATGTCATTCAGACTCAATAATGTCCCACCTACATTCATGAGCCTGATGAATGATATTTTCAAACCTTACCTGGATTCCTTTGTTATTGTGTTTATTGATGATATTTGTGTATTCTAAGACAAAGCAGGAGCATGAAAATAATTTAAGGATTGTCCCGGGATTACTAAAAGAGAAGCAGTTGTATGCCGAATTCACCAAGTGCGAGTTTTGATTGGTGTAAGTGTCCTTTCTGGGGCATGTGTTTTCCAAGGAGGGAATCCAAGTTGATCCATAGAAGGTGGAGGCGGTCAGAAACTAGGCAAGACCAACTAATATGAAAGAAATCCAGAGTTTTGTAGTGCTGGCCAGTTACTACCGCCGGTTCATGAAAGGATTTTCCTCTATCACTTTAGCATTGATCAAGTTGACACAAAAGGATGTGCCCTTCTGGTGGTTAGAGGAATGTGAATCGAACTTTTAGAACCTCAAGACTCTGCCAACCTCAGCACCAATCCTGGTGTTACTCATGGAAGGTAAAGACTTTGTTGTTTATTGTGATGCCTCACGGTCTGGGTTGGGTCCTGTGGTAATACAGGAAGGACAAGTTGTTGCGTATTCTTTGAGACAACTGAAGGTGCATGGAAAGAACTACCCCGCACATGATTGGGAGTTAGCAGTGATGATGTTCACACTGAAAATTTGGAGGCACTATCTGTGTGGAGCTCGATGTGAGGTGTTCACAGATCATCGCAGCTTACAGTATGTATTCTCCTAGAAATGTCTCAATTTGAGGCAAAGAAGATGGATGGAGATGCTTAAGGATTATGACATAACCATCTTGAACCACCCAGGAAAGGCCAATGTGGTTGCAAATGCATTGAGTAGGAAGACGGCGAGCATGGGGAGTCTGGTTTGCTAGGAGGCTACTCAATAGCCGATGCCTAGGGAAGTCAAGACCTTGGCAAACAACTTAGTTAGATTGTCATTGATCGAAATTGGTAGGGTGTTAGCCCACGTGGAGGCTAAATCCTCACTGTTAGAGGAAATCAAAACCAAACAATTTGAAGATGAAAAGCTAGGTAAGATCAGAGATAATGTTCTGTGGGGAGAAGCTAAGGAAGCAGTATTAGATGATGAAGGGGTCTTGAAAATAAAGGGCCGAGTGTGTGTTTCCTAAGTTGGTGATCTAATTAAAACTCTTTTGGCAGAATCTCACAACTCAAGGCACTCCATTCATCTAAAGTCACAAAGATATACCATGATCTAAAATAGTATTATTTGTAGGGTAGGATGAAGAAAGACATTGTGGACTACGTGCCCCAGTGTTTAAATTGTAAGTAGGTGAAGTACAAACACCAAAAGCCTGGAGGAATACTTCAGCAAATGCCTATCCCCGAGTGGATTTGGGAGAGGATAACTATGGACTTTGTGGTTGGTCTTCCCAAGACTTTGGGGAAGTTTGACTCAATTTTGGTCATAGTGGACAGATTGACTAAGACTTCCCATTTCTTGCCAGTCCAGGTGACTTACAACCCGGAGAAATTAGCCAAGCTATATGTGAAAGAGCTTATTCGGTTATATGGGGTGCCTGTTTCAATTGTATCATATAGGGGCACTCAGTTTACTTCCCATTTTTTGAGGACCCTGCAGGCCGAGTTGGGCACGACGTTGGACTTGAGCACAACCTTTTGTCCTCAGAAACACAGACAATCGAAATAGACTATTCAAGTGTTGGAGGAAATGCTCCAGGCATATGTGATAGACTTTGGGGGTCACTGGGACAAATTCTTACCCTTTGGCAGAGTTCGCCTATAATAGTATCTACCACTCGAGCATTGGTATGGCACCTTTTGAAACCTTGTACGAGAGAAAGTCCAGGTGTCTAATTGGGTGGTTTGATGTGCTTTAGGTGAGGCCTTGGGTGGTGGATTTGTTAAAGGAGTCCTTGGAAAATGTTCAAACAATTCAAGACTGTCTGGTAGCTGCTCAGAGTAGGCAGAAGTAGTATGAAGACAAGAAAGTTAGGGACATAGGGTTCATGGAAGGGGAGCAAGTGTTGCTCAAGGTGTCCCCCATTAAGGGGGTGATAAGGTTCGGAAAGCAGTGCAAGCTCAGGCCGAGGTATATTGGGCCATTTGAAATACTCTGATGTGTGGGGAAAGTGGCTTATGAGCTGGCATTGCCACCAGGATTGTCTGGAGTGCATCCGACATTTCATGTGTCTATGCTGAAAAAGTACCATAGTGATGAAACATATATAATCAAGTGGGAATCTATGCTATTTGATGAGAATATGTCATTTGAGAAGGAGCTTGTGGCAATATTGGTTAGAGATATTCGGAAGCTAATGTGCAAGGAGATTCTGACAGTAAAAGTCTAGTGGAAGAACTCTCCGTTGGAAGAAGCCACTTAGGAAACTGAGCCTGATATGTGGGTCAAGTATCCCCAGTTGTTCATAGAATCTGGTACATACCCTTCATACTTTTAAATAGACCTTTCGGGGATGAACAATAATTTAATTGTATCTGATGCAATGACCCAAACGTCGTTACAGGACGGTTAAGGGCATAGAACATAGAAAACTAGCTAAGGATGAGATAGGGAGGTTGTGAAATAAACTAATTACAGAACTATGCGATTTTGGGTAGCTACTAGTCTGGAGACTGCTACAGCGGTGGGTTTCCCGCTGCAGTAAGACTGTGGTAGTGGTCGGAGTTCTACCGTGGTGGAATGATGGAGTACCACTAGAACCACAACAGAGACCCTATGGTCGCAGTAGCGGGTATACTACAACAAAAATATGACAGCTGCAGTGGACGATGGGTGTCAGAAAGTTGGTTTTAAGTGGGAGTTATGGGGTTTTACCCAATTATTCTCAAAAACTCGATCAGTAGGGCTTAAGGAAAAAACATTCCTCCAGGGCAACAAACTACTCTCCGAAGGTAAGAATCTCAATTCTCCTACCTCAACTATGATTAGTGTTGATCCTAAAGTTCTTGTTGACCTTTAATGGTTGATGTTATATAGCAAAAAACCCTAAGTTATTGAACTAGGGCTGAGATTATAGGGGAGTAATGGGAGGTTTGATTGTTGAAACTTGAGTAATGTTTACTTCCTAGGGTCCCTCTTGTTAATGTTGATAGGTTAGACAAGGTGGGGACTGATGACTAGGTGGAAGGAAAGGGTTTTTGTTAAATATCCCTAAAAAGAGAAGCGTTTGACCGAATTAGGCCCTATCTTAAGGAGTGATTAATTAATGATTGTATGTGTGTAGACGTCGAACAATTCGAAGCCTTTAGGAAGGGCAAAGATCCGGTAGAGTAGTGAAGCATATAATTTCGAGTAATCAAGGTAGGTTATAGTTTATAAGGTTAGACCTATATAAAGGCATGTATATTGTGCAATGTTGATATACGGCTAGTTTTCGGCCGTTTACATGATTTGAGTTTATCATTGACAATTTATATCAAGAATGTGACTCTGATGTGATATTTAGCTGTGATGACTTGGTTAAAAGATTGTATATATGATAATGGAATTAATTGTGTTGAATTTTTAGTAAAGTGATCAGACTTCATTAATGAGAGAGTTGTTAATTGATAATGGCTTACTTGAGGAGTAGATTGTAATCTTTCTATATGTTGAAAAGATGCACTTGATCTGCTCTTTTTATGAGAATGATGAAGGATAAAATTTACACCCTAAAATGAGAGGCTCGAGCCCGAGGGGTTGTTTTAGTGGCTCATGGTGGAGGGGAGCATCCGGACGAGCATATGAGTGGGAGCAGTCGCCACACCGGCATAGTACATGGATCTCTAAAGTTCCCTATAGGACATGACTGGATGGGCACAAAAAGACCCTATGGCGTGTATATACATGATTCGTGTGGTTGAGTGATAAGGGGATATGGCGGAGGCATGTGCCTGTCATGTTACCCTTGGTTGTATTGTTTGCGTATTGTTTTATGATTTCATTTATGTTAATGAAGTGGATAAGAAACATTCTACAACAATGCGCAAATTATCGTGGATATGATGTGAATTGATGAAAAAGAACATGTTTTTAGTGCTAAGTGTGACTTTCTCACCATTTGTAGTTATACAGTAGTCGTCACTATGAATAACTGAGGAGTTGTAGCTCTTAATAGCTGATGTGATTTTTGTTTTATTATACGTGATTGATGGATTCATGGAGTATGTGAAATGTTAAAATGTTGATCTATTTAAATGTAGGATGAATGAACTAAGAAGAGTACAGCATGTCAGGATACTGCCTAAGCAGTGCGACTGCAGCAGGACCATTTCCGTTGCGGGGAGGCCATTGTAGTGGACAAGTGACTGTTGCACCGAGAGGCCTAGTCTAGTGACCAGGTCGGCTGATTACTGAGTAGAGTTAGTGTTCATAAAATGGCCTTGTATTTCTGTATAATGTTGTGGACCCTTTTTATATCTCTTTTGCTTTAATTATTTGTTATTATGTAAGCTCGACCGATGATGCCTACTAGTACTATGTCATGTACTTACCCTACCCTTGCATCCTTTTCTGAGTGCAGAGTTCGACCCTGACAGTTCTTCACATCCTCACCTGCAAACCAACACCTTATGGGGATTTAGAAGGGGAGTAGATGAGGACACAGTTGACTTCTTAATTACAGATGTCCTTCTTTCAGACATTTGGACACTTTATTTAATTTTTAGTTTTATTTTCTTGGCTTGTTGGTACAGACGTCTTGCGCAATGACTTTTAGGTCTTAGGTGTTATTTAGTAGTGTCAGTATTCAACGGTATATTTATGATGTGAAGTTTATTTCAATAATTAAAAATAGCGTCTTACCTTTATGCATTCCTCGTTTTGGGGGTAGTATCAGGATTAGTTAGTTCCGCCCACGGGGGAGGGAAGGGGTTAGTATGGGTGCCAATCAAGGTCATTTGGGTCATGACAAAATATTTTCTATTTGGTTGAATTTGTTGTTTTGGTGATATAAGACTTAATTTGTGATTGCTAGTTGCTACTAATGGAAGACTAGATGCACCGATGTTAACTATGCAGGAAAATCCATCTCATAAGCCACATAGCCAATGCACCCCAGGATTCAATAAGGACCAACATATCTATGACTGAGTTTTCCTTTCTTCTTGAACTTATCACACCCTTCATAGGTGAGATTTTTAGATATACTCAATCATTCACAACAAACTCTAGCTCTTTTCTACTTACATCTTCATATAATTTTTGTCGGCTTTGAGCTGTTTTCAGCCATTTTTTGATAACTTGAACCTCTTGCTTTGCCTCATGCACAAAATCAAGAACTATTAGGGTAGCTTCACCAACCTCAAACCACCCCATAGGAGATCTACACGTCCTACCATATAATACCTTGAATGGGACCATCTAAATATTGGAGTGGTAGATATTGTTGTATGAAAATTCAATGATAGGTAGGTGATCATCCAACTGCCTTTGAAATTGATCATGCAATCCCTCAACATGTCCTCCAAAGACTGAATAGTCTGCTCAACCTGGCCATCTGTTTATGGGTGAAAAGTTGTGTTGAGCTTAACCTGAGTGCCAAGTCCTTTCTAAAATGACTTTCAAAAGTGTGAGGTGAACTGAGTATCCCAATCTGAAATGATGGATAATGGGACTCCGTGCAACCTGACTAACTCCTGAATGTATAGTATAGCATAGTCTTCTACTGAATTTGTGGTTTTGACTGGTAGAAAATGTGCTCTCTTAGTCATCCAGTCTACCACCACCCAAATGGAATTATGTTGTCGGTACGTATGAGGTAAACCAGTGATGAAGTACATGTTTATCTCTTTCCACTTCCAAGTACGAGTGCTGATATCCCAAGTCATACCCCCAAGTCTTTGATGTTTAACCTTGACCTATTGGCAGTTTGGATACTTAGCTAAAAATTCTACAATTTCCTTTTTCATGCCTTTCCACCAGTAGACTTCCCGTAGATCACGATACATCTTAGTGGCACGTAGGAGGATAGAGTATCTGCTGTTGTGAGCTTCTGTTAATATCTACTCCCTCAAATTGTATACATAGGGAACACACCGCTTGATAATGGAGCACACATCTCCCCCTATGGAGAAAGCTTCCACCTCTTTCCTTAGGATTGCTTCCTTCAGCTTCAGTAAAATTGGGTCTTCATCCTTCTTTGACTTAACCTCCACCACCAGGGAGGATTTTGACCCAATCTGGACTACAACACCACCTTCTTCTGAATCAACCAACTAGACCCCTAACTGAGCCAGTTTGTGGATATATATTCTTTTCTTAAATCTTTTTTACCCTCTTCGACATGAGAAACATTTCACATAGAAATCCTGCTGAGGGCAGCAGTAACTACATTGGCTTTGCCCAGGTGATACAACACACTCATATCATAATCTTTCAATAATTCTAGTCATGTTATTTGAAGAAGATTCAAATCCTTCTAACTTAAGACATATTGTAATCTCTTTGTGGTTAGTAAACACATCCATATGAACAAGGAAAGTACCACCACTGCAAGTTCAAGATCATGATTCTATAGTTCTTATCATTAACATTGAGTTGTTCTGAAGCATAAACTATCACCTTACCATGTTGCATCAGAATGTAACCAAGGCCAACTCTGGAGGCATCACAATTTATTACAAACCTGTTGGAACCTTCTGGCAGAGTCAGAACTGCGGTTGTGGTGACTTTGGTGTTCAGCTCCTGAAAGCTCTTCTCACATGCATCAGAAAATTGAAACTTCACCTTCTTCTGAGTTAGTTTGTTCAAACGAGAGGCGATAGAGGAGAATCCTTATACGAACCATGTATAATAATCGACTAAGCCCAAGAAACTCCTGATGTTTGACGCAGAAGTTGGTCTTCGCCAGTCCTTGACTATCTCTATCTTTTGAGGATCTACCTTAATACCCTCGCTAGAGACCACATCACCACGAAATGCCATTGATTTAAGTGAGAATTCACACTTGATGAATTTAGCGAATAACTGATGATACCTAAGAGCCTGCAAAACTATTCTCAGATGGTCAGCATGGTCCTCCTCTATTTTGGAGTAAACCAAAATAACGTCAATAAAGATAAAAATGAACATTTCAAGGTATGATTTGAATATCCTATTCATCAGATCGATAAAAGCTACAGGAGGATTGGTTAGTCCAAAAGACGTGACTACAAATTCATAGTGACCATACCGAGTTTTGAAGGCTATTTTCGGGATGTCACATTCTCTAACCCTGAGATGGTGGTATCCTAATCTACAATGTACCTTGGAAAAGCAGCAAGCTCACTTAAGCTATAGAGGATACCCATTCTTGACCGTAACCTTATTCAACTGACGATAGTCATTACACATTCTGAGTGAACTGTCTTTCTTTCACAGGAATAGGATTGTGGCACCCCATGGAGAGATGTTGGGCCTTATTATTCCATTATCTAGAAGGTCTTTAAGCTATTCCTTCAACTCCTTAGCTCACCCGGAGCCATTCTGTAAGGAGGAATAGAGATAGGCTGGGTATCCAGAAAAAGGTCTATTTAAAAATTGATCTTTCACTCTGGAGGGACTCCAAAAAGATCCTCGAAGAACACATTAGGAAACTCACTAATGACAGAGACTGACTGAAGTGTCGAAGTTTTTAAGAATTAGAATCCTTGACCCTAACCAAGTGATAGATGTACCCATTTGAGATTATTTTCCTAGCCTTAAGGTATGAAATAAACCGACCCTTAGGCATTGATATACTACCTTTCCACTCTAGGACTGGTTCGTTAGGAAATTGGAATCTAACGACCTTGGTTCTGTAGTCAAATGAGGCATATGAAGAACGTAACTTGTTCATGCCAAGAATGAGGTCAAAATTTACTATATCTAAATTTAATAGGTTAACTGTGGTAACGTTATATAACATTGTGACTGAACAATCCCTATAATCCCGGCTAGCTAGAACTAGCTCACCATCCAGAGTAGAGACTAAAAATGGATCTAAGAGAATTTCTGGACTAATGTAAAACTTGACAGCAATGTAAGGAGTCACGAAAGAAAATGTGGCTCCTAGGTCTAGTAAAGCATACACATCTATTTGAAAGAGGCATAACATACCTGTTACTACGTTAAGTGAGTTTTTCTAGTCCTAATGGGAGGATAAAGCATAGAACAAGTTTTGGCACTGACAGTCACCTGTACATGTGGCAGTGCCCTACTGAGCTGGGCGACTATTCAGAGTTGTTGATGTAGTAGACAGGGATTTTCCTTGTCCTGCTGATGAGTACTCTCTTAATTTGTGATTCAGTTGGCGACAACCAAAACAACCCTCCTTACCTAGACGGCACTCACCCGAGTGGTTCTTGCCTCACTTACGGCATGCTGGAAAAGTGCGGTTGCTAAAGACATGGCTTTGGGACTGGGAGCCTAATGTCCTACCCCTCCTATCCTTATAGGACTTGGATGATGGAGCGCTAGCTGAAGAAGGTGCTAGAGGCCTCTATTGCTGTTGCTGGGTGTGATTACCATCGCCTGACCCCTGTTGGGAATACTCAAACTAACATGTCCTCACCTGCGTACTTTTCTATTCTATCTCCTTCAGTATCTCCACCTCTATTTGTTGTGCATAGATGATGAGACTGGAGATGTTTATGCCTTTGATGAGAATAGCAGTTCTAAACTCCTTGACCACCAAGTTTGAGACTACATTCACAAACTTGAGCATGCGATCCCTCGGCTCAACAACCATTTTCGAAGCATGCCTGAATAGTTGAGTGAACTTTAGTGCATACTCCTGTACTGTCATGTCGTTCTTCCTCATGTTCATAAACTCAACAGCCTTGGCTTCCATTAACTCCCGGGAAAAGAATCTTTTCAAAATGTACCCTCAAATTCGTTCCATTCCACCGGACCTGCACAAATGATAAATTCCAAAATATACTCTTCATACAAAGAGTATAAACGATCAAAATAAATATCCCGACGGATGTCAGGGTGGAATCCCACAGGGACTAGTGAATGATATGCACGAGTGTTGGTTGAGAAATTGAATTTAGCTTGCACCACTTGAAAATAACATGGAAATAAACATTTTGGGGGAGATTGACATTTAAAAAGGAATATAACTTCTAATTTGACTAGCTAAGATACCAAAACGACCAAGGTTATTGATAATAATGTGAAAGACTAGAGGTGTGGTGTAGATGATATGCTAACTAGAAAGGGTCATGCTAGGCCATCTCATAAGTTCAATTTGTGTAAATAACCTCGGGATAGTGCGCATTTGATGTTTTCAACCTCAAAAATACCTCTTGCTAGAGTTCTTTTGAACACCTAGGCACAATTAAATCAACCCGATCGGATTTGGATTAATAGCTGCACTAATTTCTAGATATTAGCTATTAATTAAGAGTGAGAATGTAATTTTGGCTATTTCCAGCCCAATTTCACAATCTGTCATCCATGTCCACCATTAAATTATCTCCCAATACTAAATTCTTCTTTTGCAAGCAAAAATCAAATAAGACCAATTAGACCCACATCAACAACAATGGATATTCAATTAAAGATTGGAGAGAATTTAACAGATTTACACTAAATAAATAAAATTGAGATGACTTTAGCAATACCCACTCTAATTAAACATTCATTACCACACACCTCTATTTAATGATTTAGCTACTCATAGTCAAGAAATTCAAAAGCATATTTATCAATAAACTCAATTCAATAACAGGACTAGCAAAATCAAATCTAGCAAAAAGTATTCAACAACGGTAGTACCTTACTATGGAGGAAGAAGAAGAAGAAAAAGAAAATAATTCTTTTCAATTTCCACCAATAGAATTCTTACTTTATTCTTCTACCAAGAGAATGTTCTAAAAGCTAAAAGTTAAGATTTGATGGGTACAAAGTATTTCTCTGTAGAATATATCCAAAAGTAGGGTATCCACCTCTCTCTTATTTCGTGCTGGACATTTTTAGCCCTGGTCAACGTTTTAGCACTTGCGGGAGTACAAGCGGTTCACCAGTTACATTTCGCAAACCGCCATCTCTAATTAATTTTTACTTCAGTGAGCTCTAGTAGACTTAGGCGATACCTTCAGCGCTTCACTGGTCTCCACCCACACGCCGCCGATTCTTTTTTCTTTGATCCAACAATTTAAGTTGTCATTCAATGAATGGACCGATGAGTCACTGATTGAAGTTCGCATTCGCCGATTGCTGTAATTCCTATAGGAAGTGTTCATTAGCTTTTGGCCGGCGTTGGGCCATCATTTCGCTAGTCTTCTTCGGTGAAGCGCCAGTTTTCTCTTGATTCCATTCTTTTTGCTCCCTTTCTTGCTATTTTCTCCAAATATGATATCTGCACGCAAAAAGGCAAAAAGGGGCATAAAATCCATCTAAATGACTTTAAAACTAGGCTAAAGCTCATGCTTAAGAGCTTAATGAGTTGGCAAGTTACCAACTCATCAAACCCCCAAACTTGAACCATTGCTTGTCCTCAAGTAATGCAGTTATTATCAGGTAAAACCATGCCACTTCAAACAAACGTATGCAGTAATGACCACTTGACTTCAGACAACCCAAAAAATGCTCACCTACTCATAGGAAAAGAGAATTAAATTCCTCCAAAACAAGAAAGATGGAAACATTTCAAGAGACCACCACCATTCAAAAGAGTGATTCATATGGTCCTTCTTTTTGCAAAACGATGGAAAACTCATCCATGAAGTACACATAGCATCTCAATTCATGGTTATTGCACTTTCAAATCTTGCCTTAGATCTTGCATTTCTCATGTCCTATGCACAAATTTACCTTTAATGCAATTGTGTCCTCAAAAGGGATGATGCCACTCATTGAAAAGAAAATCCCTATTTTTTATCATGAACTCAATGCATTCATACAAGGAACACACAAAGAGAAGATTGCACTCCCTCTCCCAAAAAAAATCCGCATGCACCCAACTCGACTCATAGGCTTGCCCTTCGTATAATTCGCCACTAATGTAGAGAAACTACACTTAAAATCACTTACGACTTGTAGGTCATAATGTAGGCTGGGACTAAGGGTAGGATAAATATTTAGCTTTAGTAACTAATGCCTTTATAAACACTTGTCACATCCCATTATCTTATTGACGTTACTCCACCTTATTTCTCCTTGTTCGTTATCTTCATTATTTGTGTAACACAAGCCACCCTTATAACACCAATAAATTTCACATTTAACCTTATATATGCAAGAGATAATACCTTTTTACTATTCTTCCTCTATTGATGATTTAAGGTCTTTCAACCCATTGATTCATTCATTTCATCTAAATTTTGGTGCTACCTCTCATTGAAGCTCTCATTTCCCCCCTTTTCTTGCAAATCCCCAAACTTCGGCTTTTGCCTCATCTCACATTCATTTCCTTAACGCTCCCCATTTCATGGGCTTCAAGCCCCATTTTTTTTATTTCATCGCTTGCACTTACGGAGGATGGGTGCCAAAGAGAAGGATTAAAAATGGTAATTAGGCTTGTAATGTGGTTTCCAAAGAAAGGGTCCAAGACTCAAGCATTGGCTATCAAAGATTAATGTTCATGGAGGTCATTTTTGGTTAAGTTACTTAACAAAAGATGGCCTAATATCATATTTTAAGTGAAACTACATCTAGGATTTTGCCTTGAGTCACAATTGGGGTAAGTTCTAGACAAGAAGTTGTGCATGAGATTCAAAAACGTCCTTACCACACAAGGCATCACACATAAAGAGTCCACAAAAGTCATTATCCACAAATAATATTGATTTAAGACAACAAAACATATGAATTCATAAGTCAAACAAGGAATCTACAAAGAATGACCAAGAGTGTTGTGTTCTAGTCTCAAACACTTTCTTATTCTTTCTCATTTTCATGCCCCATTTTAAAATTCCACTTCAAAAGTTTTCTAGTGGTACCTCTCAAAACAGCTCCATAAAAGACTAAAAAATCATATAACATTTTCCATTAAGAAAGTCACCACTCAATCTATCATCGGGAAGTGCCAACCTGGTTCGATATTGTTGGCTGCGCCCAAGTGCACACGCTAGCGTACGTGGTCGTACAAGTAATACAGTGACCCTTTTTAAGAGCCAGAATGTCGAACCCACAGGGACTGGACCAATTTAGTTAATTATCAAGTTCAAGTGTGATATTAACTTTCGCAAGTGTTGATATAGACTTTCTCGATAAAGTTTAATTAAGTCTAGGGGTGGTCATAGAAATACTCTGAAGTAATTCAAGGAGCAACTAGAGATACGGCCAGATAATCATGCGATACTACGCTTGGTAATGGTTTAAGTATGGAATTATCAATTATCATCTCACATAATTACAATTGCATGTTCATGGTCTTTAGAGCCTCTACACATGACAAACTAGCCTCACAACTACATCGTTGAGCGGGGATGTGACATTCTAGTTCATGGGAAATTCAATTATGGGAATGTGGTTTACGGGGTTTATGCTCTTGATTAGGGACTTTCATACCTTTAATCATTTAACTGAACTTAGCTTCACAACTACTTCTACAAGTGGTGATGTGATAATTCTAAGTTGGTGTCTAGCTCATCTCGTTTTGGTAACCAAGCAAGGCAAATTAGGTGTAATTTCTTATCCTAACCGCGAATTATATCGTAAGATAAAAACTTTCTCCCTACATTCTCTTGTTCTTGACTAGGGATGCTCTTTCGAGCTTTTGCCTAGATGTAACGTGTGTGTTTTCATGGTGATCAATCATAAAAACAACCATAATTAAGAATATAAGACAAAACAACGATTAATAACTTAAAACCAAAACAAATTCACATAGTCACAATCATATCTTGTGGCCTCAACCCTAGAGGAAGGGTTCTAGCCACTCAAGTTCGTATAATTACAAGAAAACATAATTAAAGTAACATACTTAAAAGAATTGGTAGAAGAGAAGATGAAATTTAAGAACCCTAGGTGAGTTCTCCCACTTCTCCCATCACTCCTTGGTAGTTTTTCAGAAATATTACGTGACAAAATGTTTTTAGGAGCTAAGGGACCTATTTATAGTAAAGGAGAGGTGTATAAAATTATGCCCTGCATGAAATAGCTCCGCGGCACGGAGGTGGTCACGTCAATTTACCTCCGTGAAATGGAGGAATCGCGGAAGCAATCTGGAATATGCATCAAACACACGCCAGGAAGCCCCTTGCCGCGATGGCAGCGTATCACGCTGCTTGTGCAGCGCGTTTGGGGCCGTGACACACCCTTGTCGCGCAACCTGGCCTGTCGTGGCATATTTCTATCGCGCAGGTGGGCTGCTTCACGTGTCCTCCTTGCTGACTTTCGCGTTTCACTTCCGTTCCACTCATAGATTAGTTCCTCAAATTCATTTTTAAACCTACAAAAACAAGACTAATCAAGTTGGTTAGTAAATATATGTTCACATTTACATAAAATTACATGAGAATGTATATAAATAAGTAGCTAAACAAGATGAAAACTAAGTTATAAAGTATCACTTGGGCATGCCATTTTTCCCAAGATCAACCTACCCCACACTTAAAGCCTTGTTCGTCCTTGAACAACCCTTTTACATCTCATGTAAATGAAGACTTAGACATAACTAATTTAGCAAGACAATTCGAGCTACGGCTACAATGATTGTTTGAGATAGCAAGTTAAAAATAGAACATGCACGATTTAATCAATGAAATGATATACAACTACGTTAAGACTTCGTAACCTCAAGAATCGACTCTCAATCTTAGCAAACTCATGCAAGTCAACTGATCAGGAAATCCGATATGAATGTTATCTCTCATTAAACATGTGCCCTCACAACAAGAGAGTTACCCATTTTTACTCACAAATTTTCAAATCACAACATGTATGGGTAGATGAATAGAGTTACGCTTTCTCTCTCAAAGAATTCACATGCATCATGTAGTGAACCATAAGCTTGCCCTTAGTGTTTTACTCCACTAATTTAAGGATGTTTGAACGTAAGATCAAGTAGGACTTATCGGGTTGTAATGTAAGATAACGGACGGGTAGGTACTATTCGGGCCGGTAATAGTGGCTATCTTCCCCAAGTGCTTTTAATACTTTCAACCTTCATTAAGGACATCTCTTCTCTTACTTCACCCTCATTCTTTTCAATATTGAATTTTTTTCTTCTTGTTCCCATTTCTCTAAGCACACTTAGCTTATTAGTAAGAAGTACTTATGCAACTTTTTCATTCATTTATTTTCTTACTCCCTACCACTAATCAAGCATTTTCAACAAGTGCACCTTTGACCTTTTCTCAACTCTTACAACTGCTACTTTTCCTTCTTTTTCATGCTTCTCACTCCTTCACTCTTTCGGATTTTTCCCTTAAACGGTTAGGAGTTTTGGATCAAATTCAAGGGTAATGAAAGAAAAAGGATTAAGCTTATGTTGTAGCTATCAAAGAATAGGCTTAAGGCTCAATGGGGCTCACTAGGATTGAACATTCAAGGTAGGTAAAGTGAGGGATAAAAATTAGGTTCATTTAAAGAAATGCCTAAATCATCTCCTACAGTCCACATCCTTCATTTCGTTTTATATACACACCAGGCAAGTTATAGACATTCCACAATAGCATGGAATATTCGAAAAACTTACACTCACAGCACATGCTCAATTGAAGACACATTCAGCAGACTCTTACTCAGCTAATCACAAGAATTCAGAATTAAGCTTCAATCACATCGAGTAAAATTCAAGAGCCTAAGTATCTCAAACAAAATTATACACTTCTTACATGCTTCAACACTAATCACACTTGTATCTTGCAATCATGTATAGCACATGACAAGAACATCAAGCCATCAATTAGCTAAGGGTTCAAAACCCAAAACCTATTGACTAATTTTTCCCCGGCAACGACGCCAAAAACTTGTTGTTGACTGCGTCCAAGCGCACATGAAAGCGTACGTGGTCTTACAAGTAATACAGTGGCCCTTTTTAGGAGCTGGAATGTCGAACCCACAGGGACCGGATCAATTTAGTTAATTATCAAGTTCAAGTGTGATATTAACTTTCACAAGTGTTGATATAGACTTTCTCAATAAAGTTTAATTAAGTCTAGGGGTGGTCATACAAATACTCTGAAGTAATTCAAGGAGCAACTAGAGCTACGGCCAGATAATCATGCGATACTACACTTTGTAGTGGTTTAACTATGGAATTATCAATTATCGTCTCACATAATTACAATTGCATGTTCATGGTCTTTCGAGCCTCTAAACACGACAAACTAACCTCACAACTACATCATTGAGCGGGGATGTGACATTCTAGTTCGTGGGCAATTCAATTATGGGAATGTGGTTTACGGGGTTTATGCTCTTGATTAGGGACTTTCGTACCTCTAATCATTTAACTCAACTTAGCTTCACAACTATTTCTACGAGTGGTGATGTGATAATTCTAAGTTGGTGTCTAGCTCATCACGTTTTAGTAACCAAGCAAGGAACATTTGGTATAATTTCATATCCTAACCGCGAATTATATCGTAAGATACAACCTTGCTCCCTACATTCTCTTGTTCTTGCCTAGGGATGCTCTTTCGAACTTTTTCTTAGGTGTAACGTGTGTGTTTTCATGGTAATCAATAATAAAAACAACCATAATTAAGAACATAAGACAAAACAACAATTAATAACTTAAACCAAAACAAATTCACATTGTCACAATCATATCTTGTGACCTCAACCCTAGAGGAAGGGTTCTAGCCACTCAAGTTCATGTAATTACAAGAAAACATAATTAAAGTAACATACTTACAAGAATTGGTAGAAGAGAATATGAAATTTAAGCACCCTAGGTGAGTTCTACCACTTCTCCCTTCACTCCTTGGAAGTTTTTCAGAAATATTACGTGATAAATTGTTTTTAGGAGCTAAGGGACCTATTTATAGTAAATGAGAGGTGTATAAAATTACGCCCGGCATGAAATAGCTCCGTGGCACGGAGGTGGTCGCGTCAATTTACCTACGTGACACGGAGGAATCACGGAAGCAATTTGGAATTTGCATCAAACACACGCCAGGCATCCCCTTGCCGCGATAGCAGCGTGTCACACTGCTTGTGCAGCACGTTTGGGGCCGTGACATGCCCTTGTCGCGCAGCCTGGCCTACCGTGGCACGTTGTTGTCGCGAGGTGGGCTGCTTCGCGTGTCCTCCTTGCCGAATTTCGCGCTTCGCTTCCGATTCCATTCCTCCACTTCACCAACTCATAGATTAGTTCCTCAAATTCATTTTAAACCTAAAAACATGACTAATCATGTTGGTTAGTATATATATATATATATATATTCACTTTTACATAAAATTACATTAGAATATATATAAATAAGTAGATAAACAAGATGAAAACTAAATTATAAAGTATCACTTGGGCATGCCATTTTGCCCAAGATAATTCGACAATTTAAAGAAGGAAAAATAAAAGAAATGCTCCTCGGGAAAGAACCGTGGTATGAAGAAAACCCTTGGAGTTTGATTACTATTCTACTATTTACACGACAAATAAATAAAGGACTTGGGTCTTGAAGGAGTAAAAATTCAAGACAAGGACCCCATTCTCATTATTAGTACACTAATATTAAAAAACCTTTGCAAAACATAGACACCCTTCCACCACTTTAAGCCAGACATTGCGCCCAACGTGACAAAAATAACAGACAGTAAGGTGAAGGAGGCTTCCTGATTGAATTAGTGGTTGGGATGAGGACCCAAGGAAAATGTGGCTGCATCGAAGTGCCAAGAAGTCGTTTCTTCAACAGTCGGCCTTAGTGGGTCAGGTGGGATTTGCACTGGTTTTACAGTTCCTAGCACCACCCATTTTTCCGGCAGAGTGCGAAGCTCATGGTATGAAGTAGTCCCTATCCTGCCAGATTTCCAGGTTGGATCTACGTCGTACACAGAGAGCATTGGAGGCTGTGGCAGTCGGCTATGATATAACTCCTTATCCGACACTATTTATGATGCGTTGTCATACCCTACCCACCAATCATCCAGTAGACTAATGGGTGCCTCAGGTTGTGAGGGCACCGCTGCAGGCTTAGGAGGGATTGGGTTGCTGGTAGATGGAGGTTCACTGAGTGCAACCACCTCCTTACTCAAAGTAATCACTTTATTTTCGAGGACCTCAACTGTAGTGCATAGGCCTTTTAACTTGTCTCTAGAAGGTTGCATGACTTTCTTGATGGAAAGTTGGATCATGGATGGAATAGCCTTAGCTAGCTTCACAAGCTGGCTTTCATGTACTTGGACCCTTTGTGCTAATTTGAGCAAATTAGGAGGTGTGGAGGTGGGAGCTGCGATTGTATGGAACTGGGCTGCCGATGTGTTAGAGGGAAACGATGGTGGGGGTGGAGTCCTATTCTCTATACTTTTTACTCTCTTCATAGCTGGGGAATCTTTGTTAGTTTGGTTAGCCAATGTAATTACATTGTCAGCCCACATAGTCTTATCCAATGGTCGGAAGAAAGGGCATGCAGACCACACACATAACATACTCACGAGGCTAGGATATGTCTATGATGTAGCTTGTTTCTTAGCCCTTCATTTGAACTGATCTGCAATAAGCTCCCCAGCATTGATGTGTACATGATCCATGATGCAGGCGATAAGAATGGAAATTTCAATTGGGACCTCTATTGTGTTCTAAGAAGGTATTAACCTCTCAGAAACCAAGTCTAACCACATGCAAGCTTCAAATTTCAAGCCGCGTCGATGAATCAGACCCTTGGAGATGGCCCACTGTGGTTGACCTATTGCAATTATGTTGGCTACCCATTGGAACTAGTTTGCTTTATTCTCAACCTTCTTGTTGAATGTCGAATGTGATTGGTTTGGCTCCCCCTTTTAAAGAGAATTGTTTGCCTTTGAAGTTATGGGCACCTCTTGACCATGCACCCATACAGGCAGTAGGCATGGTAATGATTTTATATGGCTCTTGTGCTTTAGGAGTTATTGCCTTTCCCTGTATAATGCATAAAATTCCCACACCAACTCCGAAAACTATGTGTCAATCGATATGGTGAATGGACCCTAATCACGCATCCTAATTTGAGGTAGATATTTGGGAAGACATTTTTGAAAGAGTCCACCTTAAATTGAGCTTCTGCATGGATGGAGAATCTCCTTGAAAGAGACATAATACTCCACCATTCTATCAAACCCAAATTGAACCTTCGTGTTGCTGATGCTCACTGATGCTTGAACTCTGTGAGATTGTTGGGAAACAGACATGACGCTGCAAACTAAGGTTAGTATTGGGGACACATTTAGAAACCCAGATCAAAGCAAGAGGAAAGAACTTAGGTCAGATAATTATTACTTTAGGTGACACTAATGAATCTTCGGCAAAAGGCAAATGTTGTTCCATGAAACGCCAATGAATCACTGGTGTGAGGCTATCGGCTCCCCCACCAGTGAAATGTCGATCTTGAACCGTGAAGTGCCGGTGACCTGCAGATTTATGCCAGAATGTAGTATTTGGCAAGTCAACCTATGAAATAACCGATGATTCCCGAAGCACAGCTAGCGGTCCGCCAGTGGGTGACCTTTATGCAATAAACACACATGCCACCCCCACATAGATGTACACCAATTTTCACCCAATCCAAAAAAAAAATAACAAGTTTCCCTTAAGAAAGGTGTCAATAAATCTATCATTGGGCAACTTGAGAGAGTTCCCCACTCGGGGTTACTCAGACTTCACCCAAAGACAATGTTACACTCACATAAAAAAATAAAACAAAACTCCAACCAAATATAATACAAAAAAGCATTAGGTAAACACATAAAAGCAAAATATTATCAACAATACTTGGAACTTTAGAGCATGAGCGACAGAGACCTTACCAAATAGGGGAGTAGCCATAAATGTTGTCCTTTTCTTACTACTGGTATGTTTAGATTATGGTTAAGTGAATGAGATGGGTAAATGAAAGTGGGGAAAGGTATTTAGATAGAAAAGGAGGGGAAGTTGATTAGGTGGAAAGATTGTGGTCATTAATGGAGGATAGGTGGGAAAATGGGTTTTTTAGGAAAATGAAAATTGGTGGGAAAGAGGGAAATGGAAGATGAAACGGTTGGAGGTCAGTCAAACTTTTGAATAAAGGAATAATCCAGATCAGGGCATACCAAAGATCGCCGAAGTGGACTGGCGATTCGCCGATGTGGCCGCCGCTAACATTACTTGATCGAGTTTTTGGAAGCTAGATTAGAGACTGGCCGATGTGTCTGGGAATACGTCTGACGTGTCGTCGGGTAAGAAGCCGACATCAAGGCCACCTCCAGGTACACTGGTTGAAATCAGCAACTTACCGGTTGTTCGCGCTTTGAAGAGACACTTCACCGGATGGGTCGCCGACTAGCTTTTGATCATTCAATGCACTGGATAGGGTCAGCGACCCATCAACGGTTTATAGAATGCGTCCGGCGTTTCGCTGGTCTGGCATTGGCCAGCCTCATCTTTGTTCTTCTTGAAGTTCACCAGCCTAAAAAAATTAAAAAATAAAACAATGCATATAAGAAGAGTTAGAGAATAAAAATGCTTGGGTTGCCTCCTATGAAGCGCCTTAGTTAACATCGAGGCACGATGAAGGTCTCTCATGACCGACGGTTCATCTAGATATAAGACCTCTGTTCGGCCAACATCTTCCAATACCCCCAAATATCTTTTTACTCATTTGACATTCACTTTAAACTTGCTCCCATTATCTCCATGGAGTTCTATGGCACCATTTTCATACACTTGAGATGCCTTAAAAGGCCCTGACCATTTGGATTTTAACTTCCCAGGAAATAGCCGTAACCGTGAATTGAACAACAACACCTAGTCCACTAAAGCAAAACTGTGGCACAAAACTTGTTGGTCATGATAATGTTTCATTCAGGATTTGTAAATAGATGCATTCTCATATGCCCTCATTCTGAATTCATCTACCTCATGCAAATTATGGACTCATCCTTGGACAACTCTTCCACATTCAAGATTCAAGCTTTTCAACGCTCACAAGGCTTTGTGTTTTAACTTAACAGAGAGGTGACCTGATTTGCAAACACAAGTTGATATTGGGACATCCTTATTGGTATTTTAAATGTAGTTCGATATACCCACAAGGCATAAACTAAATTTTGCGCCCAATTCATTCTGTTGACATTAACTGTTTTAGTCAAGATAGATTTTATTTTTCGATTTGAAACTTCTACTTGACCGCTGGTTTATGGGTGATAAGGGGTGGCCACTTTGTTTTTCACACAATATTTATCTAGCAATGTGTCGAATACTCGATTACAAAAATGTGATCCCCCATCACTAATGATAGCTCTAGGAGTACCGAATCGGGAGAAAATATGTTTCTTCAAAAAGGTTGCTACGCTTATTCCTTCATTATTTGGTAGTGGAAGTTCATGCCTCCTTGAAATACTCCCTGTTCTTTGACACCGATCGCATTACTTCAAAAAGTCATGGGCATCCATATGTAGTGTAGGACAAAAAAACCCACACTGTAACACCTTCACTTCTGTCTGCACACTCCCATAATGACCCCAATAGGTGAAGAATAACAAGCCTCTAGAATTGGGACCATCTCTACTTCTGGAACACATCGTCATATTAACCCCTCCGTGTAACTCAGGAAGAGGTAAGGTTCGTCCCAATAATTAAGGGACACACCGTCATATTAACCCTCTATTTTGAAAAACCAACAGAGAATGTTGATTATGATTAATGGATGTCTATCAGTTTACTTAACTCCATGGTATTTTAAGTTTTCACCCAATGTGAAAAAAAGAAAATCGATGGACATACGATTTTCTTTATTTTATTTTATTTGTTAAAATAATTTTTAACTTATTAAATAATAATAAATAATTCAAGTAATCCAACCCTGTCTGCCAATTTTTTCTTAGATATGAAGAACAACTAATTGACACTATCAATTTTTTGGGTTTTTGCATTTGGTTTTTTTTTCTAGAAAATCAATGGACTAACTGACCTTGTCCATCGGTTTTATGCACAAAAAAATAGATGCATAAATTGCCTACCGATTCAAAATGCACTTCAATATGCAACTACAGTCCAACACTAAATATTCCCAAATCAATTATAAAAGAGTTATAACATCATAAAAATTCTAAGTATCAAATAAAACATCAAATTTAATAGAAAAGATTCATCAAAAGGATCCAGAAAGCCTACAAATGTTTCAAATTATTTTCAATGTTCAACAATAATCCTAACAGCTAAGTGGCACATTCAACACAATCCACATCACTAGACCTTTGTTCCTCAATTAAGGTGAGACGATAATGGGTACAACATGCACGCCACATACAATTAGTCTATTCACCCGTGCCTTGAGTAACTCGAGGGTATCACACATGCTTTGATTTTATGTAATCCATTTTGCTTTGGCATTTGTTAACGCACGTGCAAGATGCTCAAGTTACTCAACCACTTCAGTCTTGTCTAAAGACCCAACATATTTCATTCCTAACTAGATGCGTTGAATAGAGTTGCTTGAGCCTAGACCTTAGACACTCCCCTTTTGTCTCCCCCACTCCCGATGACATGTTCAATCCAAATATGAGTAGCAACATCCGGTGGAGGCGCGGTTTACTCAACCTAGGCTTGTTGAGTCTGGCTGTAATTAGTCAAGTGTCATTGATAATTAGCCTGCATAATTAAAAATAATATTTAGTATAAAATTCATATTATTACTTTATAATTAACATTTTCAATATTCCATAGGCTTATTCTTCCCTTTTCTCGATCCACTGATCCTGGCCAAACTCATTCTTCTTTTTATTTTTACGTGTGTTGCCCGAAAGATTTCATCTTAAGTTGGCTCATGCATCAATATTTTTGTCCTGAAAATAAAATTTAGGAAAATCTAGTCAAATTTATATAAATATATAAGTTAGAAAATTAATAATATTACTTACCAAATCCTTAGGTATCGTCTCTTGACTCTTTGCATCCCAATATGCAATGAACCACCTTTATCAAACCTCTAGCTTTCTTTACCAAAAACTCTAGGGATTTCCAATATGCTCTAAGAGCCTTCTAGATATGAGGCGAAACATAATTAGACTTCTTGTTACTCTTTCCTGCATTCTCAAATTAGTCGAACATTCCTGAACTATTCTCTCTCTCAGAGATTGTGGCAACTATTTTGTTGTGAAAGTCAACTACACATTGTCTGCCAAAAAGTGACTAATGTTAGATGATATATTATGATGAGTTAATATAAAGCTTTACTAAATAATAATTAAATTGTATAACTTATACTAATTAAACATGTCTTGTCGTGTTCTCAATGGAATTTCACCCCATGAAGAAAAAGGTTGACCATAAATCCTTTGAATGCGCTCCTTGATGGAATTCATGTTGTCTTTTCTAGATAAAATCTGTAAATAGAAAATAAAAATGTCAATTTATAAATGATTAACATGATAAAACTGAATAAATCAATTATGAAAAATAAACTTACTCAACTCCATTCGGCTAGATCAGCAACCTACCAAGATTGTCTCTTTGTCTCAGCTATAGCTCACCAGTTGTTCAGTGTTGGTGCATCATGTGTTGGTGCTGGTATCGGTGTCGGTATTGGTGTCAAAAATCTACAATGTTGGTCAAATATGAAGTGGATGTTTGTGAATCTGATTCAAACCTAGTATCTCTAAGGTGCAAACTGGGTAGGTGAATCGTGTGGGGAAGGAATAGACAATAGGATGTAGAATGGCTCCATGGTGGATGCATAGTTGGTGTAGGCATAAAAGTAGAATAGGTTTGGGGATGCGCAGTGTCATAGGGGACATAATACTGAAGAAAAGTGCATTTGAGGAGCTGATTTAAGTGACTAGAAGCAACATTAGGATGTACTTGCATCCTAGCTACTTTCTTACCACTCTTACTAGCTTGACCTCAGTCTGATGACATCAGCATATCAATTTACATTAATATAAAGAAATTAACAAGTATTGAATAAAATTTGTTAAACAAAATAAACTAACATGTGTTAGTCGTCATTCTCCCATTTATCATCCTTGCTTTCTTAATTTCTATTATTTTCCTTTTCTTCCTCCTTGCTTGTTTGATATTCATTATTTGATTCTTCCTTCGTGTTTGATTCCTTTTCCTCAGCTTATTCTTCCTCAACATTTGAGATGGAAGTCACCTCATCATCATCAACTTCTTGTAATATGTGTTCAGAATGTAATAGACTATTTTCTAATTCAGCATCCAATATTTGATGAACAACTATCATATCTAACACATTATGGACCTCAATCTTACCCACAAACTTAGTCATTATAACCACCCGCCAATGAGCCTTATTTCTACGTAAAGGATATGGATCATAATACACATGCTTAGCATTTTGTGTAGTGATAAAAGGATCATAGCAATCATACTTCACACCTCAATTACATTATGTTGTTGATTCACTTCACTACCTCTATGTGATGGATCAAACCGCTTGCAACAAATTAGTACTATCTTTTTTATCGGCCACCCAAGATACCTAATCTAGGATCTCTTGTAATACACCATAATAATAAAGTTTTTCACCATGACCGTCTACATCACCTTTAATGCACATTCCACTATTATTAGTTTTTTATTGTTTAGAAGTTTCTTCTATTTGAAACTTGAAACCATTCACGCAATATTTATTCATCGACATGACTTGACTGTCAGGCCCACATGCAATATCTTTCACCAATTCCAAATCTTCAATAGTAATATTTTCAGCATGAATCTATATAGTGTTAAATGAAGGAAAAAAATGAGTGCATTGTACTTATATCTTCAAAATAAATTTTCACACTTACATAGTATTTCAGTTAATAAGAAAACTTCTTATATAGGACATCATTGTCCCATATGCTTACGAAGTAAATGTCCAACACATTGAGATTTTTCATTAGTTCAACTCTTAGTATTTAAATTAATGTAATTGAATAATACAATTAAATACTTACTTAAGATGTAGTAGAATCTCGAGGCAATTGAGTAAAACATGTGTCATAGTTGATTGCATCTCCATACTACTCAAACCTCATCTTCTGCATTTTTTAGAACCTCAGACTTGTTGATTAAAATTAAAGTCCATGGTTGATGAGATCACTATCACCTTCATCATTGTTATTACTCCTATCTCTCATACTTGGCACTTGCTCCCTGAAGTAGTAAGAACAAAAATGAGCAGTTTTACTTGCAAAATAAGCTTCTTAAATAGATCCTGCAATCTCAAACCTTTGTTTAACTATTTATTGCACTTGCCAATGCTCCTGTATAATTTCATGTTAGTTAGTAATAAATTTTGAAAAATTAACTTAATTAATGAGGTATATTAATTTGGCATTAGGACCTCTCAAATGGATACATCCACCTGTATTGAACTAGGCCTCAAGGAACGTCTCATGTGCCAGGTGATTGAAAGATGTTCAATCACATCAAAGAATCTTTAAAGATCTTCTCCAACTTAGTTGTGATGATTAGAATATTTTGATATATCCTTGCTTTGTTATCCTCCCACATAGTGTTCGAACATAATTCTTTGAAGAACAAACTTATCTCTGTGTTTGGTCTTTATATCCTATCAGGTAAGCGGCTAAATCCAAGAGGAATCAAAGTTTCCATAAAAATACGATAATAACAACTTTTTATACGACACAACTTTTTTTGTTCATATCTGCAAGCTTCTCAAGCATAGCCTCAGACATCCTTAACTTCTTTAATCACTCACAGATCTCTGATTTCTCATCCAGTGTGAATGAATAGCTCGCTTTGGGCTTAAACACCTTACTCTTCTTTGATTTCTGCAATCATAGTTTATTTTTTTTGAAATTTTCCTTTAAGTTCATTCTAGCTTTTGGATTATCTTTTTCCTTTCCCTTAACATCCATAATTTGTGGTTGAACAAATTATCAAAGTAATGTTTTTCAATGTACATCGCATCAAGATTACGTTGTAGAAGATTATCCTTTCAATTCGGTAACATCCAAAATATGCTCTGTTTATTTTACTTATGTCCAACATCGTATCCAGAAAGTTTAAAAAGTATAGCTTCTATAACCTCAGGCAAGTGATAAACTCTCTCTCAAATTTCCCCTTCCAGCAATATTGGAGGTGACAAATCATTTTCAATATTATTTTTTCTGATTTAGTGTTTCATTTGTCTAAACCCTTGATCCATTTACAAGAACCAATGGTGAAAATCAAATCATGAATTTTTACAGTCATGTTTTAAAGTGAATGCTTTATTATTTTCCATGCAAAATAGGCAAGCTAACTTTCCGGCAGTCATCTAACTACACAACATCTCATATATAGGAAAATCATTAATAGTACATATTAAAAAAGCTCACAAAATGATTTTCCTTTACTAGATATATCATATGTTTCTACACTTTCAGATTACAACTTTTTAAACTCATCTATCAAAGGTTGTAGATAAACATCAATCAAACTTTTGAGTTCTGAGACGCATTGGCAATGTGGCTTGTTCGGTGGTTTGGAATGCCTACACGCAAGTGCACGTGGTCGAACAAGTAGTAAAATGGCTAGAGTAGCCAAGTATCGATCCCATAGGGACTGGACCACGGTAATAATCTAATTAAGTGTTAATAAACTCTAACTCTAATAATGCAGTCAACAGTTTCAAGAAGATTTTGGGAGTTTGTTTCCTAATTTATACTAATCTTAAACAAATGTACAATTTGAGTCTGGACTATAGTAATGAGCATGCTGTGGCTAAAACAAACATGCAGGGAAGCAATTTATTGATACAAATTGGTTAATCTTTCCTTCGGTTGCTAGTCAAGAATTATTACCTATGGATTAAAACTCTCGTATTTAACCCAACTTAAGAATCATGAACCTTCCACCTACATTTCTGTGATAAAGAAGAAACTCATGTTCTAGCCATATGAAACTGATTCCTTAATTGACTAATACGACTTTCAGATATATTTCTATTCTGAAGGTAAATCAATTCTCAATTTTCCCAAACCAAGAAGAGATCATATCCTATTAATTCACAACTTTCCATTTTCTTTATTTTTCGAGCGCAAACCAGATTTTTTAGATATACATTAATATTGGCCACACATTAATGAAGTAAGAACAAGAATTAATAGAACAACCATGGAAGAAAAGATGAAAAACCAAGATGATCAATAATTACATTCCACTACAAATGTTCTTAACCTCAGCAAGAAGTGAATTTAGCCACTCATTTGTGGATTAAACATCGTTAAATGAGTGTAAATCATACAAATAATTGAAATAAGGAAGAAAGAGATAGAGAAGAACCCTAAGAATTTCGTCCCCTCAACTGCCTGTAACCCACATTCTTGCTCAACCAAGTAAGAATAATTAAAAATAAACCTAAGTGTGCTATTTATACTAGTGGGAATTTTTCCCGGAATAACAAGCAACGTGTCACGGAGTGCATCGCAGAGCACTGCCTCTGTGACATGCCACAAACGCAGACCCTCACTGGAATCCGGTCCTCCAGGTAATTATGCCCAACGTGCCACGGCGTGCAACACGGGGCTTGGCCCACGTACCACGACCCTAACGCGGACCTTCACTGGAACTTGGCATAATTTTTATCATCCGGGGCAGAATGCATCCGCGATGGCAGCGTGACATGACTCTATTGCGGAGCCCCTTAATTTGCTGCATAACCTGGGCCTTTTCCACTGCTTTCTTTTGAGCCTATTCCCGATTTCTCCCAACATGCATCTTAGCTTCCCAAAATTCCATTTTTCCTGCAAAACAACACTAATCATGTTGGTTAGTATAAATTTGCATTTTAACTACAAATCACATGAGAATGTACAATTATCAATGTATAAACAAGACGAAATGAAGCATTTTAGTATCACATGGGCATATAATTCTTCCCAAGATCACTTTCCCCACACTTAAAACTTTGTTCATCCTCGAACAATAATCTCACATCTCATGCAATTTACACCCAATCATAGCTACTTTGGCTCGACAATTCAAGCTACAGTTATACCGATTATTTACATAGCAAATCATCAAGAAAACATGCATAGTCTCATCAATACAATGACATTTAGCACATTAAGACCTCCTAGACTCTGAGTCGACTGTCAATCTCGGCAAACTCATGCAAATCAGCTGATCAAGACATCCGACACGAAATTAAATCTCTCGTCAAGCATGTTCCCTCACAACACAAGAGAATTTCCCCCTTTACAATCATATGATCTCAAAAGCATTATATGCAGGGGCATATGAACACAATTTCGATCTCTCTCCCAAAGATTCACATGCATCACGTCATGACCCATAAGCTTGCCTCTAGTGTATTACTCCACTAATATAAGGACGAGTAATATAAGATCACGTAGGACTTAATGGGTTGTAATATAAGCTAAGGAACTAGTACATACTGGGCTAACCAGTAATAACAACTAGCACCCTTAAGCGCTTTTCTATACATCCCACCACATTATGGGCATTGTTTCTTCCTTCATCCTCCCCTTTCTTGAAGCCTTTCTTTATTTTTGATCCCATTTCTTTAAGCACACTCAACGTAATACAAAGATTAGTTATACATCTTCATTTTATTAAATTCGGCATGTGCACCTTTGACCTTTTCTTTACTTTCACCGCTTCCGCTTTTCCTTTCTTTTCCCAATTACCACTCTTTGACACTGTGGGAAAATTTCTTTTCTTGAGCGCTTAAGAGTTTTGGATCAAATTCACGGATAATGAAAAGAAGGGGTTAAGTTTGGTTTGTACCTTTTCGACAAAAGAAAAAAATAGGCTAAAGGCTCAATGGGCTAACTAGGATGTACATTCAAGGTAGGTACGATAATAATAAAAAACTTTCGGTTAAATCAAAGAAATGCCTACATCCTTTCCTACCATACTCATCCTTTATTTCGTTTCGTACACACACCAGGCAAGTTCTAGACACTTCACAATAGCATGGATGAATCGAAACCTCACCACACTCTCATTGCACATGCTCAACTCAAGACATATTCACAGACTCTTCAATCAGCTAATTACAAGAATTCAAACATTAAGCCTCAATCACACCGAATCGAACTCTACAGTCTAGGTATCTCAACATGTTCACAAAGTTGCATGCTTTCATACGAATCACCTTTGCATTCTAAACATCGTGTACAACACGCAACTAGAATTCTGAACCATAAAGTAACAACACGTTTGGGATACAAACAAACAAAGGAAAAAAATTAAAAAGAACAAAAGAAATCTACTCCTATCGACTACATTTCCCTTAAGACGATCGTCATCCATCCATCATAGGGAATGGTCACTATTTACGACTTCGTGTCACACCCCGCTTTGGGGGGGGGGGGGGTATGACTAGCACCTAGTGCCCTACTAGGACCTGAACTGCTAGACTACTGAGCCTGAGCACATCTGGTGCCTGGCTGGCTCTAACTCAGATTCAGGGAAACAATGGGCTATATAATGGCTGTAAATACAGCCTCCAGCCAACTAGGCCTATAGCCACCTGTACCTGTACTAACAACTAACCAGAAACATATCAATATAGGAGAGCCTATGCGGGCCGACAAGGACACCATGCTGTCTAGTTATCTGTAACTCAACAATGAAATATTGGGAAGCTACGTGACCGGCAAGGTCACCACTACTGTCAAGCTATGGCCCCACACGGCCAACATGAAAGAAACAGAAGTACTAACAGCTATACAACTGCACGGCCTCACACGACCGGCTCATCTGACCACAGGGAAATATATACAGACTGCAAGCCTCTAAGAATACTGATAAGATGGTCGGGACAGGGCCCCGGCCTACCCATGCTGTACAACAAAAGAAAAGGGATAAACCTCTAGCTATCTAGCTCCGGATGACTGGAGCTGATGACCCTGTGAGCTGGCTGGAATCACGAGGTATCAGCCCCTCGTCTATGAGTACCTGCAGGCAAGTAATGCAGCGCCCCACTGGGCGTCAGTACCACTGGTACTGAGTATGTAAAACAATAACTCAAAGAAATATCTGAAAACAACAATACAACTGATGGAACTGAATAAGGAAGGAATAGACTAACTGACTGAAAATGTGATGCTATGCCTACTCTTAACTGTACTGGAAGGAGTAGGAGTCATACCTGGAGATGTATCGTTCTACTGTCGACCTACTTGTATCTCGCGTAACATGGCATAACATAACATAACATAGCATACACAAACCTTACCCGGACCCCATAAGCCGGGAGGTACAACCAACACGCAATCTATACCCCTACCCCGGTCGCCCCATCTCCTATAATAACTATAAGCACCCTGTCAGTCCCCTGGGTATGCACTTGGGCTCGCTGAGCCCCTGACTATAACTGTACCTGAGTCCGGAGGACTCCTGAATCAACACCCCGGGCGTATCCGCTCGACGGTGGTGTATAAGGGCCGACCAAGGCACAATATGGGGAAAACTGGCATCCCATCTGTCCCCTGTGGGACGGCAAGCCACTCTGTAGAGCGACGTATCCTCGTCCTCTGGCGGACGAGTCGATACAGCTATTAACCCTGGGGCGGTCATAGATGCTAGGTAATCCAACCCCAAGACAATACAGTGGTCTCAACTAGTAATACTACCTGCATATACCACATTCTGAAGCTAATGATAATAATGTATCTGTACCTACTATATGCTGAACTAGTGATAGTGATAAGTATGTATTTAATACATGCTGAGACTGATAATAGTATATATATATATAAATATAATCTTCTGCCATACTGTACTGAGTCTAATGTTGAACAAGATATAGTTTTTCTGCTGGAAACCATGTTGTATAACTGAGTTTCTATAGTAACAGGATTTACTATTTCTAACATACTTTCTAAACTTCATTTTACCTATCATTCTACTTCTGAGATACCTTACAGGTATTTACATTACTTTACTAGGTTTCAACTGAATACGATAATATCCTAACATTCTTTAATAAATCTCATACTGGGCATGTTGCACAGTTCCTAACACTCGTGTTAGAATTTATATTGTGCTAGCAAGTTTCACGCTATACATAACATGATGCTTCCAATATCGTACCAATATTCGTAATAAACATAACACATGACTTCTAAACATTCTACTGGCCTTTAAACTACTTTACTATACCGAAACTACTAACTTGCCGAGGAAACTAGCTTTACATACCTTCACTTTTGATTTCCCGACTAACCGGCGTAGCTTGGTCAGTATTTCAGCTATTCCTCCTAACTGCATTCATATATATATCAATCAGTATTAAATACAACTTTATTCTGAGGGACGACATCACTTTCGATATAATTATAGCCTAAACTTAGGCTTATCGAAAGACGGTCGAAAACTTGCTATTTTTCAGAAGTCCAGAAGGGAGAAGTATTCACTCCACAGCTAGGAACACATAGACACTAGTTTGGAGCAATTCCACTTGCCTTAGTCCGGTAGCTCGACGATTCGTCGGCCGTATTTCGTGAAACTAAATCCGTAGGAATGCTCTCTGCTGCTAAATACCTCGGTGTCTGAGGTTAATTTGGGTTTGGACTACGTTTAGCAGCGTAATCGGACGAAAATATATTTACCCTCTTCGTTCTCCTCTATTCCTCTATGTTTTCTGGAAATTTCATATGTTTAAAATGAATTAAAATCGAAGTGGGGCTTTATATACTTGAACCTGGATAGGGCCAACGTGTCACGGAGCCAACGCGGAGGCCCCACCTCCGTGACACATTGCCATCGCGGAGGGGCTCTGCCCCGGCTCCTTCCGCGATGGTTTGACAGGTTACTTCGTCCGATCCTTTCCCGGGCCTTTCTCTAGCACGTATGGCTTTCGAATATGCCTAACCACCGTGCGAATAGGCCATCTAGGTGTCGGAAATCTTACGGGGTATAACACTTCGGTTCAATGGGACTATTCTCGGTAAAAGCACAGAAAACAAACACCGAGAAACCCAATAAAAAAAAGATTTCACGAAATTTTTTGAAAATATCGATAATTTCGACGAAACAAAAATATTTACACAACCAGCTAACAACCACTCCATAAAACACACAACAGCTTCACATTAATTACAATACAAAACATAAACATCAAAATCACTTCTTCGTCAGGTGCGGTTGCCTCGTCCCCCATATCCGAATCACCCCCGGTATCCTCATCTGACTCAACATCTGAGTCATCGTGGCGTTTCTCATCGTCTGTGGGGACATCATCATCAACGGGCTCCACAAAAGCTAGCCCCACTCGGCATAGAGCCCTGGCATTTTCGCCGAAAGGGTAGTCCAACTCTAGCTGCCACAGCTCATCTTCTGTTGCTGGCCTCCCGCCTATGCGCAACTATAGCATCTGCATCCCGAACATACGGGCCATATACTGATCATCCCGAGCATGTCGCTCGGCTAATGTGAGAACGGGCCCATGAGTGGTGTCGGGTGCCTTAATTTTGGTGACGTCCAAGGCACGCCTCTCCATCTGCGGGATGTAGTCACGGGCCTCTTCCTCAACATCTAGGCCCCTCAGGAAAGTGGTCAGCAAGCCACCAAACCCGTACCTGTGCCCTTGATGCAAACAGGCTCTCTTCATGGCGGAGATGATCAGCACCCCTACATTAATCTCCAACCCTTTCATTAGGGCGTCTACCAAGCACACATAATCCCGGGTGACATCTGTCATGTGCACCCCCGGGATCAGGCAGGAACACACGATCTTAAGCCAAATTCTGGCTTCCCTGTTCATTTGAGAGTAGGGCAACATCTGATGGTAGCCCCTCTCCTTATGCCTGCTCCACCGTGCTGTAGAACGGGCTCCACACAGCGTGCATCTGATGTCCGCATATGGTGGAGTGATTTTCAGCTGCCGGAGTACATGGGCGTCTGTGTCCCGCGCCCCCAAAATGGCATTAAGGTGATGGGGCTCAAAAGTGACTACCTGCCCCCTTATTTTGACAGTGTGTCTTTGGAGTGTCGGGTTCCAGTTGGTGTAGAATTCCCGAATCAGGTGGAGATTGCACTCCTTGGGCTCTTCAAAAATTAAGTTCAGCCCGACAACGTCAATCCGTTGTACAATTCTGGGGAACTCCTGTGCCAACGGCTCCCTTGTAATATGCTCCTCGGGGAAGTATTTGCTTTCCTTATGCTTTGTGTACCATTTCTTCCCTTCCTCTGTCACCCATCGGGTTCCGTATTGACGGCATTGGCCGCGCGGAATTGCTGGTGCTGCTGGGACTGTTGTTCCCAGTCTAATTCTTTTTTCTTCCGGTGCCCGATGTAGATGCGCCTTTTCCTTTGTCTTGCCTGCTTGCCATTGTTCCTGTCAAATCAAACAGACAGTCCCAATGTTATTCAAATTAAAATTAGCTTCGACTAAGGTTGGGTTAAGCTAGGCCACCCCACACTTAGTCTTTAGCCACAATTACAGCATTACGGCAAGACAATTCTCACTTTCCAATTTACCAAAAAAAAAAACAACATGCCTCATGCATTCAGAGAATTCAATGGAATAAATTCTACGTACTACTCAGACTTCGTACATCTAATCCAAATATCACCATTGATACCATTTCATCACATAGCACTTAGCAAAAACAAAAAAAAACTTCTCTTAACACAACCTATGCAATTCACCAAGTTCTATGCAATTCAACAATTTCATTCTCCCAAAAATCCATCGTTTATTTAGCATATTCACAACAAGCACAATAGAATTCACCTTACCCAACATGCCCAACCCATAATTTCCACATTTTCCATCACATTTAGTTTCTTCGCAATGAAATTCAAACCCTAGCTACATATTTCACCAAAATTCGATCAAGCATGTATTTATCGAGTTCATACAATCAAAATGATACTACGAACCTCAATCAACAATAAATTACATGAATTCAAGCTCAATTTACAATTACGGCAAGTTTTACTCACTTTACATGCTCAAAATCGACAAATTTGACAAGAATTGAGAAGAAAGTAGAGAACATACCTTTAGTTCGATGAAATCGAAGAAAAGTCGAAGAGAACTTGTGCCTAAGTCCATGTCAAGTTGGGGAAGGGGGAGTTTTTGGGTTTTTGTTGCAGAGGGGGTGAGAAATGAGGGAAAATTGATGGAATTCGGGGTTAAAAAGGGTTAATTTCGTGCGGGTCACCCGGTGACCCGTCGCGATTAAAGCCTCAACGTGTCACCGAGGGTAACGCGGAGCATCCCCTCCGTGACACGGAGCCAACACGGAGGTATTCTGGAATTTTAAAAATTCCAGAATTAAACCTCAACGTGTCACGGAGGGTAATGTGGAGGCCCTCCTCCATGACACGGAGTTATCGCGCAGGCTCACTATTTCTCCACTTTTTATTATTTATCTCACCTCGACTTTTCCTTTGCGATCCTTTGCACTTTTGCCCTCCATTCAACCTAAAATTCATCTAACAACAAGAAATTGGTTAGAATTCATAGGTTTCACATAAAATACAATTTTTTTTGTATTTTTAATTTTCTAATTTTTTTTCTTTTTTTCTTCTACAAAATCTACTCAAGTATTACAACAATTTCACGGGTTGTCTCCCGTGCAGCGCCTGGTTTACCGTCGCGGCTCGACGTCATTGAAGCTTAGTCATCCTCTAGGGTCACGGATGTCTTCTCTCGACTACCGTCCTCACCCCAGTAAGGCTTACATCGCTGCCCATTGACTAAGAACGTGACACTTCGATCTTTTTGCCACGATTCCCATTTTGGGGGGTCCTTCACCGGTGGTTTTCCCACTAGCTCTCGCAAATCAACACTCTGAGCAATATTCGCTCGATTAAGCACGTTGATCACTCCGAGTTCTTCATACACGGCCGGAAGCTTCATGGCCTTGTACACATCAAATACCTCCACCTTGTCATGTGCCCGCATGGTTAGCTGCCCTGTAGCTACATCAATCAGTGCTTTCCTGGTCGCCAAGAAAGGACGACCCAAAATAAATGGGACTTCCGCATCCGGCTCAAAATCCAGCACAATGAAGTCAACTGGGAAGATAAGGGAGCCCACTTGCACCAACACGTCCTCCACAATGCCATATGGTCTGGCCAAAGAACGATCCGCTAGTTGCAAGATCACTGTTGTCGGTCTAGGACTGCCTAGCCCCAATTTCTTGAATACCGATGTCGGCATCAAGTTAATGTTCGCTCCCAAATCACATAATCGACGAGCTCGGATACTCTGCCCGATTGTAAGTTGAATTGTAAAGGTCCCAGGGTCTTTGAGCTTTGTGGGCAACTGATTTTGTATCCGGGAAGTGCAATCCTCCGTAAGCGCCACCATAGCGTACTCCGTCAACCTGCTTTTGTTTGCCACGATGTCCTTGATATATTTTGCGTACTTCGCTACTCCCTGCGAAACATCAACAAGAGGAAAATTAATGTGTACCTATTTAAGCACCACCATGAACTTTCTGAAACACGCTTCGTCCCTGTGTTTCTTTAATCTTTGAGGGAACGGGGGTGGTGGTCTTTCTGGTTCAGCTTCCTTCTCCTTCCCCCTATCATCATTGTGTTCCCTCTCCTTCTCCAATGCTCCCGACTATTGTGGTGGTCTTTATGGTTCCACCTCCTGAAGTTGCAAACCATTCCTTGTAGTCACTGCATTCACTTGCTTGGGGTGGGGTCAATGTCACTTGGAAGTCCTCCTCTCGGCCTGGTGTTCTGAGCTCCAGCTAGTTGCCCAAATTGGTGCTCCAATGCCTTTTTAGCTAACTGATTGTTCTTTACATCGGCTGCCAACTTCACATAGTCAGCCTGCAATTGAGCTTGGTTATCTATCATCGTTTTGAACATTTCCTCGATACTGGGTGATGGTGGTGGAGGAGGTGCATTTTTGCTTCTGTATTGCGACTGATAGTGCTGCTTCCCTCCTTGATTTCGCTTTGCTCCCTGACTCGAACTCTGCCCTTGATGGCTGTTACTACCCCAAGAGAAATTCGGGTGACTTCTCCAATTAGAGTTGTAGTTGTTGCCATACTATTGGTGATTATTTCTCTGTACATTACCAACAAAGTTTACTGAATCAGGATTCACACCACAACACTCAGCTGAGTGTTCAATACTGTCACACACTTCACACCAAATCTGCTACACTACATTCACTAGGGCTTGAGAATGATTCATGCTCATATTGCTGAAGTGGGTATTGAGTTGATTCTATAACGCAGCTATCTATGCAGCGATAGCTGTAAAACCATCCACTTCCAAGACTCCTGCCGCTTTCCTTGTTCTTCCTCTAGAAGAGTCTGCATTCCACTCTGGATTTCCCTGCGAAATACGGTTCAAACAAAGTATACAACTCCTTATAAGTTTTTTCTAATGCTTGTCCCCCAGCTTCTGAGTCTAGCAAGAATTTTGTGTGGGCTTCCAAACTCTCTATGAAAGTATGCACCAGCACATCATTGGATTGGTGATGACGAGGACAACCCCGCAACATAAATTTTTATCTTTCCCAAGCTTAATACAGATTCTCTCCCTCTCTCTGTTTAAAACTTAGAATTTGACTTCTAAGTCTTGCTGTTTCGCCGGATGGAAAGAACCGTATCAAGAATTTCTTTGCAAGATCATCCCAAGTAGTGATGGAATTAGGTGGCTCAGCTTTCAGCCATCTCTTTGCTTCTCCCAAAAGTGAAAATGGGAACAATGTAAGCCTGACATAATTGGGTATGTAAGTGTCACTTATCTCCAAAAAGTTTTGGAGATGTTGTTGTGGATCCTCGTGTTGGAGACCTGTGCATTGCCCGCTGGTGTGCTGCAATTGCACCATATTCTATTTAAGCTCGAACCTCCCTCCTGGCTCAGGTTTGCGAATGCTAGATGTAATGTTATTAGAATGTGGGATTGCCACTTCACGAACCGGCCTAGCTGCCATTTCCTCAGGCACTAACACTGCCCTTACAATGGGTGGATTCTGTTGTTGCTCCAGGATTGTACGTTTGAGCAACTACAGCTTTCTCTCTAGAGCTCTCTCCTTTGACGATGGAATTGTCTTTCCAGCTCTAAGTGCGAATCCACCAGCTCCTTGTCCCTTGCTAGTGTTCAACAGAATTCAATATCTACCAAAGACAAGCTAAGACCAAGTTGTCAACACTAATAAGAAATCGTAAACTAACACTTTAGACAACAATTATACTAATTGCCAGTCCTCAGCGACGGCGCCAAAAACTTGATCGGTGGTTTGGAATGCCTACACGCAAGTGCACATGGTCGAACAAGTAGTAAAATTGCTAGAGTAGCCAAGTATCGATCCCACAGGGACTGGACCACGGTAAAAATCTAATTAAGGGTTAATAAACTCTAACTCTAATAATGCAGACAACAATTTCAAGAAGATTTTGGGAGTTTGTTTCCTAATTTATACTAATCTAAAACAAATGTACAATTTGAGTCTGAACTATAGTAATAAGCATGCTGAGGCTAAAACAAACATGCAGGGAAGCAATTTATTAATACAAATTGGTTAATCTTTCCTTCGGTTGCTAGTAAAGAATTATTACCTATGGATTAAAACTCTCGTATTTAACCCAACTTAAGAATCATGAACCTTCCACCTACATTTCTGTGATAAGAAGAAATTCATGTTCTAGCCATACGAAACCGATTCCTTAATTGACTAATACGACTTTCAGATATATTTCTATTCTGAAGGTAAATCAATTCTCCGTTATCCCAAACCAAGAAGAGATCATATCCTATTAATTCACAACTTTCCAATTTCTTTCTCTTTCGAGCGCAAACCGGATTTTTTAGATATACATTAATATTGGCCACATATTAATGCAGTAAGAACAAGAATTAATAGAACAACCATGGAAGAAAAGATGAAAAACCAAGATGATCAATAATTACATTCCACTATGAATGTTCTTAACCTCAACAAGAAGTGAATTTAGCTACTCATTTGTGGATTAAACATCGTTAAATGAGTGTAAATCATACAAATAATTGAAATAAGGAAGAAAGAGATAGAGAAGAACCCTAAGAATTTCGTCCCCTCAACTGCCTGTAACCCACATTCTTGCTCAACCAAGTAAGAATAATTAAAAATAAACCTAAGTGTGCTATTTATACTAGTTGGAATTTTTCCCGGAATAACAAGCAACGTGTCACGGAGTGCATCACGGAGCACTGCCTCCGTGACACGCCACAAACACGGACCCTCACTGGAATCCGGTCCTCCAGGTAATTATGCCCAACGTGCCACGGCGTGCAACGCGGGGCTTGGCCAACGTGCCACGGCCCCAATGCGGACCTTCACTGGAACTTGGCCTAATTTTTATTATCCGGGGCAGAATGCATCCGTGATGGCAGTGTGACACGGCTCCATTGCGGAGCCCCTTAATTTGCTGCATAACCTTGGCCTTTTCCACTGCTCGCTTCCGAGTCTATTCCCGATTTCTCCCAACATGCATCTTAGCTTCCTAAAATTCCATTTTTCCTGCAAAACAACTCTAATCATGTTGGTTAGTATAAATTCACATTTTAACTACAAATCACATGAGAATGTACAATTATCAATGTATAAACAAGACGAAATGAAGCATTGTAGTATCATTTGGGCATATAATTCTGCTTATGAGCTGGAGTTGCCTGCGGAGTTAGCATTGGTGCAACCAGTCTTCTATGTGTCTTGTTGAAGAACTGTATAAGTGACCCAACCTCAATAGTGCCTCTAGAGAGTGTTGGTGTGATGGCCAACCTCTCTTAAGAAGAAGTTCCAGTTCGATCCTAGACCGTCAGGTTCGTAAGTTGAGGAACAAAGAGATCACCTTAGTAAAGGTCTTGTGGTGGAATTAGCTAGTTGAGAGAGCTACATGGGAAGCAGAAGAAGACAAGTTGGCTAAATACAATCACCTATTCCCTTCAAGCTCAGCTTCAGCATCAGGTACTAAATTCCTCCTAGGTACACTATTCATTTCAATACTCATCAGCTCTAGTCATGGTTTAGTGTTCACTTTAGTTGCATAACTCAGTTAGTATGTCTATTTCTCACTCCTTCAGTAATCAATTTTTCAGTCCGGGATCACAACTCTTTCCCCAGTTTTTCAGATTGCTTAGTCTTCATTCAAGGATGAATGCACTTAAGTGGGGAGATATTGCAATACTCCAGAAGTTCTTAGACCAAACCCATACTTAGAATGAAAACTCAGGAAAAAAAGAAACTAGAAAATTTGCTCTCAAAACGACTCAATCGACAAGTCGTTGTTAGTAACGACGACCCATTGTCTGAGTCATTGCTAGGCCCTATAGTTGTTTGCCCCAGATTCAATGAGCCATATGACAACCCATTGTAGCAAGCACTGAGTTGTTTTAATCCATTAGTAGCAATCCAGAACCTGTTAAATTTGTCTTCCAAACAATATTCTAGACGATGGGTCGTTGTTTGATATAATGACACATCGTAGGGAATAATTCAAAGAAATCCAAAAAGGGTTAGAAATTCCTCCAATGACAATGGTTGGAAACAATAGTCCATTGTTTCTGATGAAGGGTCATTATGTCCATCCGTTGGAGGATATCCAGAAGTTTCTCAAAACTCATTTAGTAACAACAAGTGGAACTAACGACTCGTTGTTCCATCTAACAGGTCATTTTTCCTTCCCGTTATTCAATTCCAGTAACAAGGATTTTAAGACCCAGGAAAAACAACTAGTCCAATGAGTCATGGTTACAACCAACGACTCATTGTACGATTTGTTGGAGCCTAAGGGGTAGTTTTCCAAACTTCATTCTAGGGGCATTTTTGTAACTTTATGCTATTTTAACTCCTAAACTACGTTGTTTCGGAGTTTGTTATCAGGGGATTTTGAGGGTTAGTCGATCTTCATCCCTTATTTCTCACTTTTCTCTCAAAACTAGTGCATAGAAGTCTCAGACAGACTTCTCAGGGCAAGAGTTAGGGTTCTGATTTCCTCTCTAGATTCCAAGAGCTTCTTCTAAGAAATTCTCGTTTAGGTATTTGGTAATTCAACAAGGGCTTCCTTTCCCCCTTGTGTCCCAAATTATTTTCAGAAAAACTTTCAATCTAGCCCTGTAGAAGATTAAATACTATGGTTTTCATTCATCTTAAGGAATTTCATAAATCTTGTAAATTCTCTAAATTTACCTGATTATTCCTAGCTGAAATTCATGTCTTAGTTGTATTTATATAGTTTGCCTCCTTAGCATGATTTGAATAAAACTTGGATAATTTCAGATATGAATGTTATATTAGTATGATATTTTCACTTGAATTATGAATGTTAACACATATGGATGAATGGAAAGTTCATGCTTCTAGTATGTTCAGTTTTAGTATTATCTTCAGTTCTTTGTATATTTAGTTGTATCAGTTTATCAATATGTTAGTCGTTCTTTAGACTGTCACAACACTTGCAGATAAAGTAGCTTTGACAAGTCTTAGAACATAGTTTCTTTCAGCTCCTTAGACTCACAGAACTCTTCTAGATAAGTAGTTCTGGCTTAGTTTTAGGGCACCAGCTTTGAGCTATCAGCACAATTAGATACAATTAAGCTTCTAGTGGGAGTTGTACTTAGCACCAAGCGGGCCGAGGTTCAGTGCACCCAGATTCCCGGAACAGCATGCCATTGTAGGTTATTAGTCCGAATAGGCCCTAGATAGTGGTCACATAGTTCATCCACTATACCCTGGCAAGGTATAGTAGGCTCTCTTTGATGGAGTTTATATATCAAACTCCACGTCTAGCTCACGTAGTTACATGTCGGTTATAGGTTCTCCCACAGTCCAGTACAGTTAAGGTTCTCAGTCCAGTGCAGACTTTTAGATTTACAGTCTATCATGTAGTATTACAATTCAACTTACTAGTATTCAGTATACGTATGTTTTAGTTGCATCTCACATGCTTAGTACATACAAAGTACTGATCACATATTTGTAAGTACTATATCATTTTGTGATAGAGGCTCAAGTACATAACCTCAACACCGCAGCTTGTTTCCTCCATTCAATACCCTATCATCTTCACTGGTGAGTCCTCATCTGCCGAAGGCTGGAGTTTCAATTTTCAGTTGTTATTTTCAGTTTAGTTTTAGACATTAGAGTTTGTTGGGGGCTTGTCCCAGCAACTCATCAGTTCTTTTTATAAGGCTTTTAGACAATACATGATAAATTTAGCTTAAATTTAAGTGTTTTTCAGGATTTTATTATCAATCAGTATTTTCTTATTTCTTTAGTCAGCTTCTGCTTATTATTATTTTCAGTAGATTAGTTTTAATAGAATTATTCTTCACCATGGGTTTGCTTGGGGTCACTTGTGATCCTACGTACCGTGTCATGTTCAGAGTGTAAACTCGTGTCATGACATTGTCATGTTGAATGCTATTTTCATTTAAAGACCTACTAATCCATAGGAAAATTATAAAATACACCATTCATCCCATAGATCTCTCCATGATCAGTCTAAATAAAATAAATATTCTTAAACAATTACAATAGATATGAACCTTAATTTTTTCTAGTTTAAAATATTTCATGCAATTGCAATGCATACATAGACACCTAATCAACCCTCTTTTTGAAAAGGGTAAAACAAGATTACATATGCAATAAATCCTTTAACATTCTCAACAATTTCATCTCTTATGCCCCACGAGTTTCATTAATCCTACCATAAATTCACAGAAGATGATTCATCTATAAAACTATTGATACATATTCAATTATAAATTAAAGTACAAATAATTTAGATTAATAATTTGTATTGATGATTAAATTTTATTATTTAATGGTTAACAATTATCCAACGAACATCCTCCAAAAGTAAGACGAATTTCAATATAATTATATATTTAGTATTTAATGATTAGTTATTAAAATTATATATGATTAAAAAATTTGAGTACGTATTGATTAATTGTAGTTAATCGAACAACACCCTCCAAAATCATTGTTATAAAATTCTTGTAATTATTGAATTATGATTATAAAATTCTAATAATTATTAAATAATTAATCCACATATACCAAATATTAAATTAAACAATGTCAACAACCTAACAATATCAAGAACCTAAATTAAATTATTTATAAATTTCAAATTAAGTAACATATTCATATTGACAAGGGACATCAAATGTAATCATTATAATAAAAAAGAGTCATCACTACACATATTTACTCTAATAAAATCTCTACTTTTATCACAAACATAAGTTAATACACATTAATTATATGATAAATAACTAAATTAATTAATAAAAACTAACCTAAGTAAACTAATACATTAACATTTAACTTAAAATCTAACAATAATAATGTAATTTTTTTAAAAATTAAAAACCATAACCTTTGATATGTGACAGTGAAAACTACAATGAAGGAGGGATGGTGGGGGTCTGATAGGGACAGTGGATGTCTGGGAGGGACGCTGATGGGCTGAGAGGTGCGCCAATGGGGGTTAAGGATGGGAAATCACCGGAGAAGGTGAGAGGAATGAGATAAAAGATAGAAGAGAGAAATGGTATAAAAATCCAATGTATTTTCAATTCAATTAGAAAACTACAGGGTCGGGTTGTCCACCATTTTTTAATTAAATGAGTTGACTTGATATTTATCAAAAAATCGATAGACGACCCGACCTTGTTCGTTATTTTTTCTAATGAAGTTAAAACTAGAATTTTTTTATATAGTAATTTGATTTTTAAAAAATAAATTATTTAATTAAATAAAATTATCCTTTCCGTCAGTTTACTGGAATAATTTTTAACTTTTTTATTAAGACCAATCCTAGACATCAGTTTGATTAACTTTATTGCAATAAAAATAATTCACACAAAAATGTGCAAAAAGAAACTAGGGACTAACTGAGGGAAAGAGTCTCTTTTCTATGAAAATATTTAAGATAAAAATAAAAATTGGGGAAACCGATGAACAGGGTTGGTTTCCCCACAATTTAATTCATCGACCTAATCCCTCAAATTTTTTGGATCATTTTAAGATAGTTTTTGTAATGGGCGGGGACATTTTTGTTGCTTTTATTCATTCTCCCTATGCTTTATCTGGAGAATATGATTAATTTGGTATCATATCATCAGATTCCTAATTGTTTTAGATCATTCCTATAGAAATTAATCACATCTTGTTAGTTATTTTAAGCATTCTAATCATAATCAAGTCTAATTCGCTTCAAAGGCTTTTGTAAAACCTCATTTGCTAATTGCTTGAAGTCATTACTTGTTTTGTATGACATAACATTATCAGCCTAACTGAATAACCTTAGTATTTATGCAACGATCCGTCCTATTGTTATATTACCTTGATGATATAAATGTGGAAAAATTTAAAATTCTTGCAAGTCTGGGTTATGTCCTTGGACTGAAGGATTATGTGATAGACAAACCTAGAATGGGCTTAGTTGAAATCAAGTGGACGCAATTGCAGGGCAGCCACAATAGCCGATTTCGCAGTAATGAGACCACTACAGCAGAAGACCCCTCGCTGCAACAGGTGACGCGAATAAAAAATGTCATGCCCCACCTTGGGAGGCATGACTGACGCCTAATGTCGCACTTGGACCTCGTCTGACTTGGTTGGGCATATGCACCTCTAGTGCCTGCTAGCAACTCAGAACCAAGAAGATAAACTGCAATATCTCGGCTGTAAACACAATCTCAGGCCAACAAGGCCACACAACACATGTAAAAAAACATCCAACCCAACCAATATAACAACAACGGGATCCTATGTGGGCCGAAGAACACCATGCTGTCAAGTTTTAACAAAATGAAAACAGGTGGTCATATTCACGCTAGAGCCGACAAGGTTGCTAACTAATTTGATAAACTATGCCCCACACTACCAAAACACAAAATATAACATACGTAGGCCCCAGACGGCTAAGAACAACCAACTAACTAGAAACTGCAGTCTGCAAACCTCTAAGAGTAAATATATTGGTCGAAACAAGGCCCCGTCCTACCTAAATGTTATACTAATAAACGAACAGGTAAACCTCTACAACCAGGAAACCATGAATGAAAGGAGCTGGCCAATCTGCTGACTCTAAATAACTGCTAGGAGATCGCAAAACCTGTCTGTCTGAACCTGTAGGCAAGTATGCAGCGCCCCATAGTTGGGCATCAGTACAACATGTACCGAATATGTAAGGTAGCAATAAAAGTTGAATAGAAGTTAATAAAGAACTTAAAGTCATCAGCGACAAGGAGAAGAAGTTAACCTATAAGCTTACTTATCCATAACCTGCACCTAGTAAACCACTATACAAATAAGAGTTGAAGCTGCACGACTATACATTCATAAGTTATATCTAACAAGCAAATATACAAACAAGAACCTAACCTGGTCCTTATATGTCGGGAAGGTACAATCAACATAGAGATAACCTACCTGGGCGCCCATAAGCCCTGGCAGGCACCAATCAATCTATATACTCCTATTGGTATACTTGAGGCCCTGCAAGTAACTGTAACTGAACATACCTGGTCTCTTGAGATTATACCGGAGCCCTCTTAGCAACTGTAACTGAGTTTTGGCCTTTTCACCCCTGTGACTGCACCCTGAGCACACGAGGCTCTAAGAAGGGTTTGTAATGCCGATACGACATAGAAGAAGTCCATAAGTAAGTAGACTTCAATATGGCCTTGTAGGCTTCACTTTAGTTCTTTCAGACAATATATCGCTCTATAAGTGATTCAGTAGCTCTGTAAGCGACACAACATTGTTGCTCTGTAAGAAATCTATAGCTCCATAAGAATTAGTAGCATTGTAGCTCCGTGAGAAGTTTGTACAACTAGTAGCCTGTTAATTATTCATGGCGAGAGGCAATACGAATGACGATCTACCCCAACTAGGGACACGATGTTACAATCTACAAATCAAGTCACTCAAAAGGCGTATCTAGCCCCTCAGGCTTAACGCGACCGCTACTCACCCCTATAATGGTCTATATAGATGCCGATAGGCACATCCCGTGTTCCTACACCTAACCAGAAGGTCCTAGAAGTGATTATAACCTCTAACGGCCTAAACGGAATAGCGTGAGGTCCAGAGTGGCCTAAATGATGCCCTGACTGCCATACTAGGACAATTATTGTTCATAAACAAACAACAACATCATAGGTGGCTATCTATATGATTCCCTTTGGTTAGGGCGACTATAGGGGTGCTACAACCCAGATATGTTCCTAAACGGTCAGCCCTAACTCTCCACAAGAAGCTTAATATAACTCTTAGCCTTGAAGGAACACTGTGATACTCTGGTTCTAGTATCTTTGGACCTTAATTTAGTCTATCTAGATTCCATATGGCTTGTTTGGATGGTTCATAGCCATGTAGGCAGGTATATCTTGACTGATCCCTTCATGGCAAAATATACCTGGGAATCTATAGGAGTATTATAGGATGTTGGCCCCACATCTGACTAGTAATAAGGTTCCCTCCTTAGGGTATTAGCTAGGCTATAAGATTTGTAATAAGTAAGATGGTTTCTTGAGCGACCTATATGGCAAGCATTAAGTTGCCTGAAGCTAATGGTCACTGACAGCAGCCAATCATATGGCAAGTTGTCGTGAAGTTCAATAGGCAACTCTGGTGATATCAACTAGTAGATAAGACCATCCAATCATGATTCTAGCCCTTGGGCGTCAAGGTACGGAAACAGCCTCTAGGCGAGCTTTACCGTTTGTATATGCATCAAACTGAAAGTTATATCGCTTAGTTTGCCCTATGTTGTCCAACTTTACAAAATTAGGTCCACTGGCTATCCATAAATTTCTAAGGCCTTGGCATGATAGCAAGATATCAAAATCCCACTAATACTATAAACAAAAGATCAAGGGAGTCTCTGTGATTCTCCTAGCATTAGTCACAATTAATATACTCTTTCCCGATGAAGGATACTACGATATAACCTCAATACTTCTCATAGTAACTAACCACCACATATATATAATCATCGTCTATGTACAACAACTATTTACAACATATATGATTATGATATACTTTCAAACGCATAGGTCGTATAACTATATGACAACAATAACTTGTTGAAGAGATTAACCTTAACAAACCTCGAATACCGACTTTCATTCACCCAAACAGGTTCCAACCTGAGTCAAGTAATTCCACTCAGTTGCAACCTTTATGCTAAGAGAATAATGCTATTTTAATGCTAGGAATCAGCAAATGACACTATCATTCAAGGACAATAACTACAATTCAAACATAATTCAATTCGCCAAAAGCTTACAAATTCTTGAGAGTTTAGAGGGTAGAAATACTTAGCTATCACTTATAGCATCTTAGGACTTAGTTAGAAGGGATTTCTTTGACTTTTACTCGGCGGGGTTCTGGTACTCCGAACAAATTTTCAAGAAATAACACCACAGGGATGTTCATCGTAGGCTAGAAATTGTTATCCAAGACGAATTCGCATTTGGACGGAGTTTAACGGTGTAATTTAGCAAGAAATAGATGAACAGAAGAGAGAATTCATCGTAGGGGCTGAGTTTTGATTTTGGGAAATTTATAAAATGATTCACCAATATACAGTTAAATATATATTGGTGGGAGGCTGTGTAGGGGGTTCGCGGTGTGCCCCCCATCTCGCCAGGGTTGAGGAACGACGTACCGCTACCTGCGCCGCGGTGGGGTGTGTGGCGTGATGCCCCTTGCGCCTTGCCTCTGGGTCCGGCCTCCTGCTCGATCAGTTTTATGCTCATGCAGTCCTTCCTTGGGCCTTCTCCCACATGCGTTGTACTCCAAAACTCTCAACATACTATGCATGCATTAGTTAACGTTAGAAACTTACGGGGAGTAACAGTATTCCTCTCTTAGGAACATTCATCCTCAAATGTATTCTTAAGCTTAGGAGACTCAACTATTTTAGCTATTGCTGGAGAAATTTCGACAGAGTCTCCTCTGTAATATGGAATATCTGAAAATCTGAAATGCAGAAAAGTCCAACATAAGCGCCTCATTGGACGCTATCTTCAGCTGAATAACATAGTAATACCACATGTATATAAGCAACTGATAGCAATAGAAACAAAGTCAACTGTATAGCATATGAAACTATCTTTTCTTAACTAAAATCGGCTGAGTCTATATACTATCGTCGTAGAGCCTGGAACAACTGAAAATATCCATACTTCACATCATTCATAATTTTTTAATTAATTTCTTCTATATTTCTTCCCACCGTGATACTCTAATAAGCTACAACTTTTGTTCACAAGATAGCTCCTACGAACCTGACAATCTAATATAACTATTGGAGTCTCACCATGGAACAACACTTTTGAACCTTGAGCATCGCCGACTAGGTCAATCTGAGAAAAGGTCTTCTATGTGCTTTAATAGTATTTATAAGCAATTATTAGCCTCAAAGACAACTCTAACCCATAGGCCACTTGGTCGATCATTCGGAGCGTCCGGTATAGCTTAGTGAATCTAGGGTTGGGCTTGCCCCTTTCAGAAAATCTCACAACACCCTTTTTTGGTGAAAACTTTTAGGAATACCCAATTGTTTCTTCAATCTCCAACTCCTTATATTGTATCTTGGAATGGGACTTCTGACGACCCTAGGCTATCAGTGACTGCTCTCTCATAAGCTCAATCTTCTCTTCTGATTGGTGCCTCTTGCTAAGTCCCATTAACCCTGATTCCCTGATTTAGAGCATCTCACATCATCCAGTGTAGGATATAGAACTTTATCTATATATAGCCTCATAAGGCGTCATCTTAATGCTGAAATGATCACTACTATCATATACAACTCCATAAGAGGTAGATGGTTATCTCAACTTCCTTGGAGTCTAGTATACACGCCCGTACCTATCTTTGAGCGTCTCTCTAGAACAACTTCAAAAGTTTAATTGTACATTGTTCCCCTTTGTCAGAGATAATAGACACTGGGACACTATGCTACCAAGCTATCTCTCTGTTATACAACTTAGCATAACCTCGCTTGAAAGGTAATTCTAACTGGTAAGAAATGAGTTGATCCTAATAGCCCTCCAACACTTACTCAAGTAGGGTCAAATTTATGCCTGGTAAATGGCATTTCTCACTTTTCGGGGTGACTACTTCCCACTTTCACTAAACATAGGAACGACTTTCTCCTGATTTAGCCTACCCGGTTTCTGATGTCCAGCCTCTCCGTGTTGGCGATTGTGGCTCTGCATTTATATCTTTCTCCTTCCTATGCCTATCAGTAGATCTTTTTTATAAACTGATGTATTTTCATCAAACCCTAGGTGAAACAGATAATGTACATGATGTATTTGTGCTGCAGTCTACTGCGAAGCCCTGCCACATTTCGAACGCAGAGTTGACCTTTACATCTCAAGACTCTATACCCTACTATCTTAAAGGCCGATGATTCCTTCTGCTGGACCTTGTCCCTGGGATGTACTAGGCTAGGGTCCCTGTACTTTAATTCCTTCGCCTCCACAACTAGAGGTCATTTTGCGATACTCTAGGTCCCAATCTCACTACCCTTTAGTTGCCAGCCTGATGCTCATTTCTCGACATTCAGTGGCGATTCCAAGCTCTATCAGCCCGCTACAGCCTGGAGTTGATTTTTTTCTCCTCCAGAGCTAGATACTCATGCCTTCCCCTTACTTCTATAGGCTGAGATCCAGGTTTCATGCTCCATGCACCGTATCGGGAAGGAGTTTACTGGCCAAGATGACCAACCTGTATCGTCATGACCCACACTTGGGCCGGTTCCCACCGTATGTTCACTCTTTCCATTAACATAATAAACTAGGTCCATAGATAGTATTCTTCATGTATTCACTATTTCCATAAACACACCGTGGTAGGATTAATAATCATTCTGACCCAATCATTACTATTGTTGGGGGTCTATTGCTTATAGGCTCTCATATATACTCGGCTGCTGGCAATCTTACCTGCCCTCCTGATTTACTGTCGTGAGTACCTAAGTGACTTATTTAAGTACTAAGGGTCTTAACCACTTTTTCTGACACCTCCCAAGAATTAAAGGGTTTAGCCCTCCTTTACTATTTACTCTTGGAAACCTGGCGTCAATAGTCACGCTCCCTCCTATGCTAAGAGAAGGGTTGGGGGTGGAAAATAACCATGTCATACCATGGTGGGGATGAGGTATGAAACTTTAAAACTCCGAAGGATTGGAGGTAACAATCCTGCAATTCCCAATCTTTCGTACCTTTCAGGTGTTCCCATATCAACTATTACCCCTGTCTAATCTGCGATCTACTAGGTAAGCCAACTTATATGTACTACACTCCTAACTTCCTGAACTGAGGGTGTAGGAATGGTACTGGAATGTCAGTTACCTTATGAGGTTCCTGATGCCCCGGGAGGATGCTAGGGAGATTGAAAAGTATGCCTCTCCTTTACCCTTAGGCTAGCTTGTCCTCTATATGTGGCACCTTGCTGGTATCCTCTCCTGTTGTTGTAGATGACTTGCAACTCGTTGTAGTCTGTCTTATGTCAAACCTTATTCTCGACAGACATAACAATGAAAGCTTAGGGACTCAACCTTATACTACTCTGCTTTATAGCAAGATTTGAGAAGAAGGATGGGTAACCATATGATCATGCCTCGTAGCTTCTGCTTATAAAATATGGTGCACAACATATTTATAAACAAGACTCTATGAGACACGTCTTGTAGACTCCCGAGACACGTCTTGTAGACTCCCGAGGATATGACGTTACTCTGATATCAAGTTTGTCACGCCCCACCTTGGGAGGCATGATTGACACCTAATGCCACACTGGTACATAGGCTTACTTGGCTGGGCATATGCACCTCTAGCGCCTCCCAGCAACTCAAAACCAAGAAAACCAACTGCTATATCTTGGCTATAAACACAACCTCGGGCCAATAAGGCCACACAACACCTATGAAAGAAATAGCCAACCCAGCCAAAATAACAATAAAGGTATCCTATGTGGACCGACAAGACTACCATACTATCTAGTTATAATAGAATAAGAACAGACGGTAAAATTCACACTATAGCTGACAAGGATGGTAATTAACTAGCTAAACTAGTCCCCACATGGCCAACATGCAAAATATAACATATATAGGCCCCACATGACCAACAACAACCAACTAACTGAAATATTAGTCTGCAAGCTTCTAAGAATGAAAATATTGGTCGGGATAGGGCCTCGACCTACACATATACTATACAAATAAAAAAAGGGTAAATCTCTACAGCCTAGCAGCCCTGAATGAAAGAAGTTATCCAATATGCTGACTTTGAATAACTGCTAGGAGATTTCGGAACCTGTCTGACTGAACCTGCAGGCAAGTATGCAACGCCCCATAGTGGTGCGTCAGTACAACATGTACCGAATATGTAAGGCAGTAATAAAAGTTGATAAAGAACTGAAATCATCAGCTACTCGGAGTAGAAGTTAACCTGCAAGCTTTCTTATCCATAACCTGCATTTAGTAAACCACTACACAAATAAGAGCTGAAGTTGCATGGCTATACATTCATAAGCTATATCTAACAAACAAGTATACAAACATGAACCTAACCTGGCCCTATAAGTTGGGAAGGTACAATCAACACAGAGATAACCTACCTGGGGCCCCATAAGCCCTAGCAGGCACCAATCAGTCTATATACCCCTATTGGTATCCCTGAGGCCCTGCAAGTAACTGTAACTAAAAATTCCTGGTCTCTTAAGACTATGCTGGAGCCTTCTATGCTCCTGTAACTTAGTTTGGGCCTTTCCGCACATATGACTGCACCCCGAGCACACGAGGCTCTAGGAAGGATCTATAATGTCTCTATGACGTAGAAGAAGTCCATAAGTGAATAGACTTCAATGTGGCCCCGTAGGCTTCACTTTAGTCCTTTCGGACAATATATAGCTCTGTAAGTGACACAACATCGTAGCTCCATAATCAATCTATAGCTCCATAAGCATTAGCAACAATGTAGCTCTATAAGCCATTTATAGCTCCGTAAGCAGTTGGTGCACTAGCAGCCTCTTAGCTATTCATGGCAAGAGGCAGTACGAAACATGATCTACCCCAACTAGGGACACTATGTTGCAATCTACAAATCTAGTCACTCAAAAGGCGTATCTGGCTCCTAAGGCTTAACGCGTCTACTACTCGCCCCTAGAATAGTCTACATAGCCTCCAATAGGCAAATCTCATGTGCCTACACCTGACTAGAAGGTCCTGGAAGTGATTATAGCCTCTAACGTCCTGGATGGAATAGGGTGAGGTGCAGAGTGGCCTAAGTGATACCCTGATAGGCATACTAGGAGAATGATATTTGATAAACGAACAGCAAGGTTGTAGGAGACTGTCTATATGATTCCTTTTCTTAGGGCGACTATAGGGATGCTACCAGCCAGATACGTTCCTAAGCGATCAACCCTAACTCTCCACAGCCAACTTACTATAACTCTTAGCCTGGAAGGAACACTTTGACACTCTGGTTCTAGTCTCTTTAGACCTTAATTTAGTCTGTCTAGATCTTATATGGCTTCTTTAGATGGTTCATAGCCATGTAGGCAAGTATATCTGGACCTAGCCCTTTACAGCAACATATACCTGGGCATCTATAAGAGTAGCCTAGGACGTTGGCCCCACATCTGACTACTAATAAGGTTCCCACCTTAGGGTATCAACTAGGCTACCATACTTGTATTAGCTGAGATGGTTTCCTAAGCATCCTACATGAAAAGCTTTAAGTTGGTTGAACTAAACGGTCACTGATAGTAGCCAATCAAATGGCAAGTTATTGATCTTGGGCAAATTTATATGCCCAAGTGATACTCAAATCTGTCATTTTAGCCTTGTTTATCTATCAATCTTTATACATTCTCATGTGATTGGTAACAAAATGTGAATTTATACTAACCAACATGATTAGCATTGTTTTGCAGGTAAAATGTGATTTTGGGAAGCTAAAACGCATGTTGGAATAGATCGGGGTTGGACTCGGATGTGAGAAAAGGACAAGGCATTGGAAGGCACAAAATAAAGAGGCTCCGCGATGGAGCTATGTCACGCTGCCATTGCGGAGGCCTTCTGCCTGGATAGGGAATTTTCGCCCAATTTCCTGAAAGGGTTCGCGTTGGGTCCGTGGCACGGTGGCCTGGCTCCACATTGCACGCCGTGCCACGTTGAGCCTGATTACCTGGACCCCCAACTTCCAGTGAGGGTCCGCGTCGGTGGCATGTCACGGAGGCAGTGGTCCACGATGCACTCCGTGACACGTTGCTTGTTACTCCGGGAAAAATTCCCACTAGTATAAATAGAACACTTAGGTTCATTTTTCAATATTCTGACTTGGTGGAGCAAGAACGAGGGTTACAGGCAGTTTAGGGGACGAATTTATCAGGGTGTTTCTCTCTTTCCTTCTCCTTGAATTCAATTGCTTGTATGTTTAACACTCATTTAACGATGTTTAATCCACAAATGAGTGGTTAATTCCTCTTCTTGCTGAGGTTAAGAACACTTGTAATGAAATGTGATTATTGATTCTTTGGTTTTTCATCTTTTCTTCCATGGTTGTTCTATTGATTCTTGTTCTTACTGCATTAATGTGTGACCTACATTAATGTATATCTAAAAAGTCAGGTTTCACTCGAGAGAGCAAGAAATTGGAAAGTTGTGAATTAATAGGATATGATCCTTTCTTAGTTTGGGAAAATTTGAATTGATTTACCTTCAGGATAGAAATATACCTGAAAGTCGTATTAGTCAATTTAGGAACCGAGTGTGTATGGCTAGAACATGAATTTTCGTTTAATCACAGAAATATAGGTGGACGGTTCATGATTCTTAAGTTGGGTTAAATACGAGAGTTTTAATCCATTGGCAGTAGTTCTTGACTAGCAACCTAAGGAAAAGACTAACCAAATGATATTGATAATTGATTTCTTTACATGTTCATTTAACCTCAGCATGCTCACATTCATAGTTCAGACTCACATTAGATAATTGTTTTAGACTTAGCATAAAAATTAGAACCCACAAATATCAAACTCTTGGTTACACTGTTGTCTTCATTGTAAAACTGAAAATATAGTAACACTTGATTAATTGTTCCCTTATCCCAGTCCCTGTGGGATCGATACTTGGCTTACTTAAGCCACTTACTACTTGTTCGACCACATGCACTTGCGTATAGTTATATACCCATATAACAAACGAACGAACAAATTTTTGGCGCCGTTGCTGGGGATTGGCAATTGGTGAAATTTTCTTAAGTACAAATTTTCTATATTTTTATTTTCTTAGTGTTGACAACTTGGTCTTAGCATGTATTTTGCAGATTTTATCTCTGTGAACACTGGCAAGAGACAAGGAGCTGGTGGACTCGTATATAGAGCCAGAAAGATTATTTCATCGTCAGCGGAGAGAAGCTCTAGAAAGAAAGCTGCAGTTGCTCAGACAAACACTTATGGAGCAACAACAGAATCCACCAGTAGTACGGGCAATGTTAGTGCCTGAAGAAGTAGCAGCTCGGCCGGCTCACGAGGTGGCAATCCCACATGCTAATAATGTTACATCTAGCATCCGCAAACCTATGCCAGGAGGGAAGTTCGAGCTTAAGCAAAACATGGTGCAATTGCTGCACACTAGCGGGCAGTTTACAGGTCTCCCTCATGAAGATCCACAGCAGCATCTCCAAAATTTCTTGGAGATAAGTGACACTTATATCCCCGCTGGAGTGTCATCAGATTATGTCCGGCTTACATTGTTCCCATTTTCACTATTGGGAGAAGCCAAGAGGTGGTTGAAAGCTGAGCCACCTAATTCTATTTCGACGTGGGATGATCTTGCAAGGAAATTCTTGATATGATTTTTTCCCTCCGATAAAATAGCAAGACTTAGAAGTCAAATTCTAAGTTTCAAACAGAGAGAGCGAGAGAATTTATATCAGGCTTGGGAGAGATTCAAGTCCATGTTGCGGGATTGTCCTCATCATCATCAATCCAATGATGTGGTGGTGCACACTTTTATAGAGGGTTTGGAACCCCATACAAAAATATTGCTAGACTCAGCAGCTGGGGGACAAGCGCTGGAGAAAACTTATGAGGAGCTGTATACCTTGTTGAACCGTATTTCGCAGGGCAATCCCGAGTGGAATGCTGATTCATCAAGAGGAGGGACAAGGAAAGCAACAGGAGTTCTAGAAGTGGATGGTTTTACAGCTATTGTTGTACAGATAACTGCCTTACAGAATCAACTCAACACCCACTTCAGTAACATGACAATGAACCAGCCTCAAGCCCCAGTGATTGCAGTGCAGCAGATTTGGTGTGAAGTGTGCGGGAGCACTGAGCACTCAGCTGAGTGTTGTGGAGCAAATCCGGACTCGGTGAAATTTGTGGGAAATGTACAAAGAAACAACCACCAACAGTATGGCAACAGCTACAATTCTAATTGGAGGAATCACCCGAATTTCTCCTGGGGTAGCAACAACCATCAGGGGAAAAGTTCGAGTCAGGGTGTGCAAAGGAACCAAAGATGGGAGCAAAATTATCAAGCACAATTTAGAAACAACAATGCACCTCCTCCACAACCATCACCCAGCATTGAGGAGATGTTCAAGACGATGATAGCTAACCAAGCTCAATTGCAGGCTAACTATGTGAAATTGGCAGCCGAGGTGAAAAATAACCAGTTATCTACCAAGGCACTTGAATACCAAAATACCAGGCCTAGAGGAGGACTTCCGAGTGACACAGATCCCAACCCCAAGCAGGTGAATGCGGTGACCACAAGGAGTGATTTGCAGCTGAAAGAGGTGGAACCAGAAAGACCACCTCAACAATCGGGCGCAGCAGAAGTCGAGAGGGAGCAAGGTGATGAGAGGGGGAAGACTAAGGAAGCTGAATCAGAAAGACCACCACCCCCGTTCCCTCAACGATTAAAGAAACACAAGGAGGAGGCGTGTTTCAAGAAATTCATGGAGGTGCTGAAACAGGTACATATTAACTTACCTCTTGTTGATGTTTTGCAGGGAGTGCCGAAATATGCCAAGTATATAAAGGACATCGTGGCAAACAAAAGTTGGTTGACTGAGTATGCTACGGTGGCTCTTACGGAGGAGTGCACTTCTCGGATACAAAACCGACTGCCCACAAAGCTCAAAGATCCTGGGAGCTTTACTATACAGATTACTATTGGGTAGAGTATCCGAGCTTGTGGATTATGTGATTTGGGAGCGAGCATTAATTTGATGCTGTCATCGGTATTCAAAAAGCTGGGTCTAGGAAGTCCTAGACCCACAACAGTGATCTTGCAATTGGCGGATCGGTCCTTAGCCAGACCTGATGGCATTGTGGAGGACGTTCTGGTGCAAGTTGGCTCCCTGATCTTCCCGGTAGATTTCGTCGTGCTGGATTTTGAACCAGACGCGGAAGTCCCATTTATTTTGGGACGTCCTTTCTTGGCGATCGGGAAAGTGCTGATTGATGTAGCTGCGGGGCAGCTAACAATGCGGGCACACGACAAGGTGGAAGTTTTCAATGTGTACAAGACACCCAAGCTCCCGATTGTGTACGAGGAACTCTCGATGATCAATGTGATTGATCGAGTTGATGATGAGCAGATAAAGGATTCATGAGAGTTATTGGGAAAACCACCAGAACAGTGTAAGCACTACTAGGGGGAGGACGGTTTTTGAGAGAAAACGTCCATCACCCTAGAGGACAACTGAGCTGAATGACGTCGAGCCGCGACGGTAAACCAGGCGCTGCACGGGAGGCAACCCGTGAAATTTTTCTTTGTGAATTGTGAATAGATTTTTTTTTATTTGTTTTTATTCATTTTCTTTTATTTTCTTGATTAACAACAAAATTTTAGTTAGTATCTTTATTTTTATTTCTATTTTGAGTGAAACCTATAATTCTAACCAATTTCTTATAGTAGAATAAATTTCAGGTCGAACGGAGGGAAAATATACAAGGAATCGCAAAGGAAAATTCAAGGTATGAAAATCAAGAAAAAGTGGCAAAACAGTGAGCTAGGGCGATAGCTCCGTGTCACAGAGGAGGGCTTCCGCGTTACCCTCCGTGACACGTTGAGGTATAAATCCGAAATTTTTAAAAAAAATTCTAGAGCACCCTCGCGACAGCTCCGTGTCACGGAGGCAGTGCTTCGCGATGCACTCCGTGACACGGTGTTGTGTATATCGCGACGGGTCACATCCGGGTCGCCGGGTGACCCGCACAATTTTTCCTCTTTTATACCCCGAATCCCCCTCAAAGTTTCTTTATTTCTCACACACTCCGCGACCAAACTCCCTAAACCCCTCCCCCTCCAACGTGACACGGCATAGGCCAAGGATTTCATTGAGTTTTCTTCAATTCTTCAAATTAAAGGTATGTTCCTCAATTCCATCTCATTTCTTGTCGATTTTCTTCGATATTGAGCATGTGATGTGAGCTAAACTTGCCCTAAGTAGAAATTAAGCGTAAATTCAATTGAGTTGTTGTTGATGGATGTTCGGAGTATCATTGTGATCGCTTGAACTCGTTAATTGCATAATTTAATCGAATTTTTGTTGATACAATCATAGCTAGGGCTTGTTTTTGAATTTGGAGTGGATAAATGTAGTGAACTAGTGAAATACATGATGGGTTGTACACGTTGAGTGAGATGAGTCGATGTGCTAGTTGTTATAATGCTAAAAGACCGACAGATTCTCGGGTTAGGGGAACATTGAAATTTGCAAGAATTGGGTAAGTTGTATAGGTTCATGTAGATAAATTCTTGTTGTTTTCGTTTCTTTGTTTTTCCTTGCTAAGTGTGATAAGATAAAATGTTATCGATGGTAATGATTGTGGTTAGCTGTACGAAGTCTGAGTAGTACATAGGATACATACCGTCGAATTCTAGCTGCCCAAGTGATACTCGAATGTGTCATTTTAGCCTTGTTTATCTATCAATGTTTATACATTCTCATGTGATTGGTAATAAAATGTGAATTTATACTAACCAACATGATTAGCATTATTTCGCAGGTAAAATGTGATTTTGGGAAGCTAAAATGCATGTTGGAATAGATCGGGGTTGGACTCGGATGTGAGCAAAGGACAAGGCATTAGAAGGCACAAAATAAAGAGGCTCCGTGATGGAGCCGTGTCATGCTGCCATCGCGGAGGCCTTCTGCCTGGATAGGGAATTTTCGCCAATTTCCAGAAAGGGTTCGCGTTGGGTCCGTGGCACGGTGGCCTGGCTCCGCATTGCACGCCGTGCCACGTTGAGCCTGATTACCTGGACCCCCAACTTCCAGTGAGGGTCCGCGTCGGTGGCGTGTCACGGAGGCAGTGCTCTGCGATGCACTCTGTGACACGTTGCTTGTTATTCCAGGAAAAATTCCCACTAGTATAAATAGAACACTTAGGTTCATTTTTCAATATTCTGACTTGGTGGAGCAAGAACGTGGGTTACAGGCAGTTGAGGGGACGAATTTATCAGGGTGTTTCTCTCTTTCCTTCTCCTTGAATTCAATTGCTTGTATGTTTAACACTCATTTAACGATGTTTAATCCACAAATGAGTGGCTAATTCCTCTTCTTGCTGAGGTTAAGAACACTTGTAATGAAATGTGATTATTGATTCTTTGGTTTTTCATCTTTTCTTCCATGGTTGTGCTATTGATTCTTGTTCTTACTGCATTAATGTGTGGCCTACGTTAATGTATATCTAAAAAGTCCGGTTTCACTCGAGAGAGCAAGAAATTGGAAAGTTGTGAATTAATAGGATATGATCCTTTCTTAGTTTGGGAAAATTGAGAATTGATTTACCTTCAAGATAGAAATATACCTGAAAGTCGTATTAGTCAATTTATGAACCGGGTGTGTATGGCTAGAACATGAATTTTTGTTTAATCACAGAAATGTAGGTGGATGGTTCATGATTCTTAAGTTGGGTTAAATACGAGAGTTTTAATCCATTGGCAGTAGTTCTTGACTAGCAACCGAAGGAAAAGACTAACCGAATGATATTGATAATTGATTTCTTTACATGTTCATTTAACCTCAGCATGCTCACATTCATAGTTCAGACTCACATTAGATAATCGTTTTAGACTTAGCATAAAAATTAGAACCCAAAAATATCAATCTCTTGGTTACACTGTTGTCTTCATTATTAAACTAAAAATATAGTAACACTTGATTAATAGTTCCCTTATCCCAGTCCCTATGGGATCGATACTTGGCTTACATAAGCTACTTACTACTTGTTTGACCACGTGCACTTGCGTGTAGTTATATACCCATATAACAAACGAACGAACAGTTATTGCATAGTTCATTAGGCAACCCTAGTGCCATCAACTCAAAGATCAGACCACCCTATCAAGATTTCAGCCTTGGGGCGTCAAGGTACGCCAATGGCCTCTAGGAGATCTTTACTGCATGTATAGGCCTCAAATTGAAAGTTATATTGCCTAGTTGCGCCCTATGCTGTCCAACTTCGCCAAATTAGGCCCATCGGCTAACGATAAATTTCTAAGGCCTTGGCATGAAAGCAAGACATCAAAATCCTACTAATACTATAAACAAAAGGACGGGGGAGTTTCTATGATGCTCCTAACGTTAGTCACACTTAATATACTTTTTCCTGACGAAGGATACTATGATATAACATTAATACATCTCATAGTAACTAACCACCACATATATGTAATCATCGTCTATGTACAACAGCTAACAACAACATATATGATCATTATCTACTTTTACAAGCATAGGTCGTATCACTATACTGCATGAATAACATGTCGAAGAGATTAGCCTTAGTATACCTCGAATGTTGACTTTCGTTCACCCAAATAGGTTCCAACCTGAGGCCGGTAATTCCACTCAATTACAACCCTTACGTTGAGAGAACAATGCTATTTAAATGCTAGGAATCGACAAATGATGCTATCTTTCAAAGATAATAACTACAATTCAAACATCATTTAATTCGTCCGAAAGCTTACAAATTCCCGAGAGTTTAGAAGGTAGAAACACATACCTATTACTTATAGCCACTTAGGACTCAGTTAGAAGTGATTTCTATGACTTTTACTCAATGGGGTTCTGGTACTCCAAGTGAATTTTCAATAATAACTTTGTGGGGATGTTTCTCATAGGCCTAGAACTCATTATCCAAGATGAATTTGTATTTGGACGGAGTTTAACGGCGTAATTTGGCAAGATATGATGAAAAGTAGAGAAAATTCGTCGTAGGGACGAGTTCTAATTTTGGGAAATTTTTCAAATGATTCACCAAAATACACTTAAATATATATAGGTGTGAGGCGGTGTAGGGGGGCCGTGGCGCATCCCCCATCCCGCCAGGGTTGAGGTGCGACGTGTCGCTCCCTGCCCTAAGGTCGGGTGTGCGGCGTGATTCCTCTTGCGCCTTGCCTCTAGGTATGGCCTCTTTATCCATTAGTTTTATACTCACGCGGTCCTTTCTCGGGCCTTCTCCATCATGATTCATACTCCAAAACTCTCAACATACATATGCACGTATTGGTTAATGATAGGAACTTACGGGGTGTAACAAAAATCTGGTAATTCTATCCAGGTTTAGATTTAAGAATCTATTTCCATTAGGTTTGGTTAATAAAAACACCCAAAAACAAAGGTTAAGATTTCTTATAAGGAAAGAAAATAAGGAGGCTAGATAGGGAAAGACTCCAGAACCCACCATGAAAATTCTCCACAACAACTCAGACCTCAAGGCAGGCATGCAACTGTGGACTTCTTAACGACAACTTAGCTCCCAAGTAGGATGTGGCTTACCTATGTGTTAGACTTTGATTAGTAATTCATTTATGCGTGTATGATCGATGTGCCATTTTTGAGGAAAAGGAAGTTACCATGGTAATCATCACTAGTCAGACTATAGAAAGTAAGTAAATATAAGAGGGAAGTAATTAGCGAAAAATAAGGAGGTGATAAAGTTATCATATTATACAGTTATGTGGGTATGAAGATTCTTGAGTCTAGACCATTGGATTTTCATAGTAGTTGAAAATCCTTAAGGGCTGCTTCTAAGGTAGGCCTCGAGTAAGGGACAAAAGTATGGTCATGGGTGTAGGTGTTCCGACGGTCCATGCGTTTGTATGGATTAATGAGCTAATAGTTCAGTTTTAATTGTTTATGATTCATATGTTACATGTTGAATTGATTGTTTCTCCGTAAGAAAGAAGGGTAACTTGACACTAGGGATTGGTTAATATGCATATGCTTAGTAGATGAGCTGACTGTGAAGAAACACAACAAGAGAAATCTAAGGAGGGAGCTTGGTCAAAGTACTTACTGAGCAGTATTGCTGCAACGACACTATAACTACCACAACGAGAATGTTGTCACGACAGTGATGCCGTCGCAGCGAGGCCTAATCTAGCGAGCAGGCCAGTTTACACCATGCTTGGAATGATTCTAGGGATATGGTAATGTAATGAATAATTGATTGTAAAATGGCCTCGGGATATGATTGTGTTATAGAGTGTGTTGACAAATTCTCATTGTTTAATACCATTTTGTTAAATAAATTAAACTATGATATACTATTCATGAAACTATTAGTGAATTCCGTGGTAACCAACTAATAGAATGAGGGGGCATGTTGAAATAGAAGAATGAGACATCTTTATTCTATGTTGAGAGGCTCGTGTTCGAGGTGAGTATCTGGACAAGTGGGCTAGTATGATAAAGTCTGTGCATAAATATCTTGATGTGAGTAGCTCATGCCCGAGATGAGCATCTGGGAGAGCAGTAAGGGATGAGTACACAGACAGATATGACTAAATGTTCATACAACTGGGTGTATGGATATGAGTACACAAATAGGTATGATGAGATGTTCATGCTGCTGGGTATATAGTACCTTGATTTCTAGAGTCTCTTGCATGTCATGATGGAAGGGCAGATATAAGACTTTATGGCATGTGTGTACAGTGATGTGATGGAGGCGTGTTCCCGATATATCACCAATGGTATGACTATGAGATAGTGATTGTATAGGTATGGTATGATATTCATATGACTGTGAAAATAGGGATCAAAATAGGCATGCAGACGAGTGATAGATAACAAATATATTGATGTAATACATCATATGTCGATACGATTTGGGCTGGGTGTGATAAATACAATGGTGAGATGATACATGATGTTATGATGCAGGTATGGTACTGCTTGATAAGTTTGGTATGGAATGGTACAGTGTGGAATTTTGGAGGTGTAGGTACATGCTTGTACCCTTACTTTTTGAGGACATAACTCTAGTGGTATGGTTTGATGTTTTCCTTGTTGAATACTTAATTTATTTATTTAATGTTGCAGTTGAATGATTGTTAAATGTCATTACCCTATGTTGCAAAAAGGCAGCATGACTGATTTAATGATGATAGTGATTAACTAGGGCTTAGCTGATTTAGGTATAATATCGGGGAACAAGAAAAGGAGTAGAGATTGAAAGGGGTTAGTTACTATATATGAGTCAATAACAGGGTCTTGAGTGATGGGAATGAACTTAGTTAATAATAATTCGTGCATAAATGACTAGGGCATGTTCATAATGTTTAAATAGCGGGTAGAAAAAGGAAAAGGTCAGTGAAATAGGGCTACTTCCTTGATAGGGCGCCGCTACAACGAGCAAACTACCGCTGCTGCAAGACCACTGCAGCGGTTAAGTGTCCGCCGTAGCAAGACTGGGAACCAGAGTAAAGGTTGGGATTGATGGTTAAAGTTAGAGGTACAAGTATGTAAACATTGTTTGAGTAATATGAATTAGTGAATTGCTTTCTAAATTTGAAAGGATACGACTACAAGCAAAATTGTTGTTAGAATTGGTTAATCGATCACATATTGATTATATCTATTGTTGCATGAACTAGTCTTAGTCAGTCGATGATGCCTATCAATATGTGTGGTGTACTGTTATTGCCTTTCTACACCTTTTTGGGTGTAGGTTGTGGCAGGTTTGAAGTTTCATGAATGGTGTGGAGTACTCAGCATAAGCTTCGGCATTGTTTCCGCCGGTGAAGCTGTGTCATTTTATGTTGATAGTATTCTGTTTAGAGCTCTTATACCTATCTAGACTAGATATTGAGGAGGTCATGGTTCGAGATGGGATTCATTATTATTTTAGAAACATTTTGTTTTGTGCAAATTATCATGTATTGAATTATATTATAAGTTGGTTAAAGTGGGGTTCTCCTATCGAGCTAGAATTGATGTAGGTGCCCACACGACTTAACCATTTATGTCGTGAAAAGTTGGTTATGATGTGCTGTGAGTTTATAGCACTTTTGATGCTTAAAACTAGCTAAATAGCATGGGCATAGGTGTGTTTTTAGTTTGTTTTCAATGAAAATATGTGTTGGAATGAAAATATGCAAAAGTGGCAGAAAAGTGTAGAAAAGAGGTCAAGTATTGATCTTAGTACGAGCCATGCTGAGACTCGTGGAAAAGCTGAGAAGACATGTACAATGCCAAGGCAAAGTAGACTCTTAGTAAGAGCCGTGCCATCCTGGTAGGAGCGATAAGTTGGGTCGTAGAAAACTTCAGTGAAATCTATACAATTGAAGTCGTGCCATCCTGGTACGAGCGATAAGTTGAGTCGTAGAAAGCTTAAGTGAAATCTATACAATTGAAGTCTCCTGATACGGGTAGCACCTACGGATTGTAGCATCTACCTATGACCCGTACCGGGAGCCCTCAAAAACTTCAGTGATTTTCGGAACTTGGCAGACCTCATGTTATGACAAGCTGTTATGAGTTGTAGGAGCAAGGTACAAGGCGTACCAAGACATTCGTAGAAATCTTCAGATGATGCCAGAGTTCAGTAGCAAACCACAATTTGTTACGAGTCATATCAGAGGCCAAAACTTAGAATATTCTTCAAAAACCAAGGGATATATGAGACAAGGCATGACCCATACAATCCTGTTACGGATCGTATGACAAAATGTATGATGCATCGGCACCAAATTTTGTTATTTTCTTGTTATCTTAGGAAAAGGATTTTATTATCTGTATAAATATTTGTTATGTTTCTTTTACATAAAAAAGGATGTGAGAAAAGTAGTTAGATCTTGATTATTATCAGGTTGTAATTACTTTTTGACAATATTGGAGAGCAATTATTGAGACCTTAACTTGAAATTTCTTAATTGTTCTCGAATTTTTTTAACATCTTTTCTTGCAATATTCAAAGCTGGTTTTCTTTTCTTTCATTCATCATTGTAAGTATTTATTTATGTATTTGTCTATGAATACTAATCACAATCTTACGATCATGAAAGTCTAAAACCTCCAATACTAGGGTTGTGGGAACCATGGTGGATTAACGAACTAGGGTTACTCAAAGTGATTCAAAGCCAATGCTAAACGCTTGTATTGTATTCTCTTCATCTTGAACGTTTTATAATGAAGCGCAACATTAGGATTGCTCGAACTCTTTACTTGCTTGAACCTAGAGAAGTAGAGATTAGGAAAAGAGAATTGTAACAAAGCCTTGATTTTTCTAATTACTGTATAACTTAAGTTGCGGTCGCAGGATAGTTAACTTGGAACAAATTGATAATGATTAAATTTAAATCGTTCATGAGACCTAACCCGGTGATTGAGTATAGTAATCCAATAGAGACGAACCAGCCATCTGGATGAACCCTAGTTATCAGTTCTACAAGTAACCATTGGAATAGATCACTACTACAAACCCGAAGTAGTTATGAACCCATGGGGACACTTACCCTAGTTAATTGCATATCTTGATAAACAATAACTGATTTTCACTCGTGTTTTACTACTGTTTTTCTATAAACCCCCTAATTTGGAGATAACATACCGAAAATCTTAAATACAAGCATTAGTCTAGTTCATTTCCCTGTGGGTTCGACTCTAACCTTTGTTGGGTTCTTTATTGACAACTTCCTCTTCATACATTCTAAGGAGTGTGTGTTTGAGCGTTATTAAAAAGTGGTGTCGTTGCCAGGGAAGACAAATAAGATTAGATTAATTGCTTGTGTTTAACTTTCGATTGTTATTTCCTCATTTATGTTTTCTTTTTTTTTAATACCCACATGTTTTCTCTTTGTGAATGCCAAGTATTTGACAGAGCGAAAACCCCCTGATTCCTTTGGATCTTGAAATAGAAAAAATACTGCGAAGAATGGAGAACCAAGAGCAAAGAGATGCCTGTCTTTCTTAAGAAGCTAGGCAAGCCGAGCGAGCTCGGCAAGCTGCACTTCAGGAAGCCGATGATGCTAGGGATAAAGTTGTAAATGCTAGTCGTCATGGAAGGGTAATAGAGGCCAGAGATATGCCCATCAATTTTTTGATGAGTATGACTCGGATATTGATGAAAGAGGTATCATACCACCACGTTTGTTGCTGGGGAAAAATTTGATAGAACAAGAACCATGAAACCATTGATCAATATGAAAGGGGTGTTTAGTGTCCATGCAGCTGATGATGACAACTAGCACTTAATGAACTTCGTTAGAATATGCGAGGCGTACATGTTGCCCAGAGTTAGTCAGGATGAAATAAGGCTAGACTCTTCCCATTATCTTTGTCTGGGGAGGCCACTTTATGGCTATTGGAGTTGCCCAATGACTTTTTTACAGAGATTCTTCCCATCCTCCAGGATGCTACAACTTAAGGATGATATCTACATTTTCAGACAACTGAAAATGGAGGCACTTCATGAAACCTGGTTAAGATTTAAGAAGAAATTGACCAAGTGCCCAAAACATAAAATTCCTGATGACAGTTTATTGGAGATAACATTAAAGTTGTAGTGGATATTATGGCGGGAGGAGCACAGATGAGTCACACATGGGAACAAGATGCCACTATTCTTAACAGAGTGACTAAAACAAATAGGGCCTGATGCACCAAGGAAGCAGAAGAAGCTGCTGGTACATATGTTGTTGGTATGACTGCATACCAATGAATAAAGGAGGAGGAGCGTGATTAGGAACTATCCCACATGCATAAATCATTAGACTTGCTCACGAAGCATATCATGGGCGCAAGGGCCATAAAGGATAATGCAGTGGGGACATAGGGATAGGAACTAGGGTTGGGGAATTTATATTTCGAGTATGAGGCAAACTTCTTAGACAACCAGGTGGTAGGTTTTCAGGCTAACACCAAAGGATTCTGACAGGACACTTGGCACCAAGGTTTTGAACATCAAGGTCGAAACCAATACTGAGACAACTACAACCAAAATGGGTACAGTTATAGAATTTGAGCTCGTGAGCGAGAGAGAATGGAGAAGAAATGATGGTTACCACAATGATCGAACCAGATCATTTGTGCCTCCTAATGCACGTGAGGGGGAGGCTGGACACTCAAGAGTGGAGAGCATGAGGGCTAATATGCTCAAGAAGGTGAGATCCATTGAGGAGCAGCTGAAAGACATTCATGGAGATATATCTGGCATGGTCTAGAGAGTTGAGTCGCATGCCACAACCATCGAGCAAATAAAGCAGCAGCTGTGTCAACTGTCGGCATCCCAGAACCCTAGGAAAAAGGGAACACTACCTAGCAACACAGTCCAAAATCCAAAGAATGATACTCACTATATTGTTATGATCTCTAGGAGTGGATAGACCACAGTTGTTCCCCTTCTGCCGGTTGTAGTTGAAATGCAAAGGAAGAAATGGATCATGATTGATGATGAAGATGAGGCTGTTGAGCATGAGCTTAAGGAAAATGCTGAATTGACTGAAGCTCTAGTTGGTCAAAAGCATTTTGAAGCTTAAAAGGGTAAGAAACAAGTGCCCACACAGATCTATGAGGCTATCCCACGATCATCGCCATTTTTTCCTCAATGAATGAAGAAGAAGGCGTAAGATGGTAAGTTTCAAAAAATTCTATCTATGCTTAAACAATTATCTATAAACATACCATTGGTTGAGGCATTAAAGCAGATGCCTGGATACACCAAGTTTATGAAGGACCCTATTACAACAAAGAAGTCCGTGAGCTATGTGCTAGTGGGTAACTTGAATCATTGCAGTGACTTAGCCTCATGGGTCCTTTCCCAGAAAAAGGAGGATGTAGGTGTCTTCACCATCCCATGTACCATTGGTGACGTTGAGTTCGCAAAGGCATTCTATGACTTGGGAGAAAACATCAATCTGATGCCATTAGCAATGTTCAAGAAACAAGGCTTGGGAGCCCCTACACTGACCAATATGCAGCTATTGATGGCCGACCGTACTGTGAAGAAGCTTGTGGGGATCCTGTTGATGTGCTTGTCAAGGTTGATAGATTCATATTCCAAGTGAACTTCGTGATCCTAAATTACAAGATTTACTGTTAGGTCCCCATCATTTTGAGGCGACCATTCGTTGCCATTGGGAGGTCTTTAGTAGTTGTTGAGGCTAGCCAACTGAGATTTACGCTTAATAAAGAGGAGGTCACTCTCAATGTCTATCGGTCAATGAAGCAGCCAAACGAGTTTATGGTGGTCTTAGCAATCGAGGATGATTCTGAGTTTCTTGATGAAGTCTTAGTAGTCAAGACACTTATGTCGTACTGCGACATTAAATTAGACGCTTATTGGGAGGCAACCCATGAGGTGGTTTGATGAATTCTGAGTAACTAAACCACCTGTGTGGTGCCGCGATGTTAAATCAAGCATTTCTTGGGAGGCAACCCAAGTTTAATGACTTATGTGTGCTAAGTGTGCAGGTGAAACAATACAAGGTTGCAGAAAATTTTTAGCAAAGACTAATACTATGAACCTTAGTACAACTCGTAAGAGTACTGTACGGGCCATAGTATAAATAGAGGTGAGAAGCAGAGATATGGCCTAGGGCATGATTTCATGGTGCATTTGGTCCTACGACTCGTAACTCCACTGTATGGGCCTTAGTACTCATTATAGTTATGAACTATGAAAAGTATGGAACTCCAGTTCAAAGTGACCTACGAGTCATGGTTTGGTTCGTTCCTTTATGGTACGAGTCATATGACGTGCTCGTAGGTCCACATGTAAGTTATCTTAAACCTCTACTACGAGTCCTAGGGAAGAGCTGTAGATCTAACCTATGACTCGTGGTATGAGTCGTGATGGGCCAAATTGTTTAAATCGACCCAACTCGACCCTAATTTTAAAATTTTCCCTAATGGATTTAAATTCCAAATCCTTCAGATCCATCTCCCATGCAAACACAACCATGAACTCACGATTACCTCCCACGATTCCCTCACATATTTAACTTAAGGAACATAATCGAATGACCAAGAGTTGTGAACAATTAACATTGCTCAAATCGAATCCCTACCCTAGTCACTGAGTCACGCCCAAAGTGAGAAAGAATTTGCAAGAATCAAGTAAGTAGTTATGCTTTGGGTCGAGTAAAAAGACCTTCGTGCTTATGTGAACTTATTTTATAACTGGGATTCCTTAAAATTCATGAAAATAGATCAGGAAAATGATCAGTAACTTGAAATATGATTGTGTTGAGTGGGTAGAAATTCGAACACGCTTAGAATTCGAACATAATTTGTAAAGAACTGAGTTACAGGTTGTGAATCATAATGGGAGAACTGGGTAGTTGTAATAGTGTGAAAAATGCATGCCTAGATTTGGGAATTCTGAGTACCTAACATAAAATTGAACTTACCTACACAACTGACATAAACAAAGGCAAGGACAGTCTTCACAAGCCTTCCCACGACTCGTGGTTTCATAGTACGACTCATAGGATGGCTTTTTGGGATTGTGCTAAACCAGATGTATGAAAATTAATAGGTACAGAATCTAGTATGACCCGTGGTATTCTACTACGAGTCGTACCTGACAATCGTACGATAAATCTGAAAAGGGTCAAGCAACTACACGACCCTTACTATGACTCGTGGAATCAACTTATAGGTCATACCATAAGTTGTGGAAAAATACATAATAATGGTTTTCAAAGGGTATCCTCATACAACTCGTGGTAATGATTGTACCTTCGTGGTATGAGTTGTACCTCAGAGTGGTAACTGTGATCCAAGATACTATGAGTCATAGTACGGATAATAACTTCTAGGTACGACTCATACTGAAGACCCATCAAAAATTTAGAAGGGTATTTTCTTGTTTTCTCTTTCTTATATTTGAAGTTCTAACCCTTTTTCTCCCAAGATGCAATGACTTTGAAGTAGAAAGAAACCAAAACCGCCAAAGACAAAGCCGCCAGGGAAGATATAGCTGCTCGTAGGGCATTGAGAGATGAGCCCTCCAACTCTGAACATGTAGGAAACTCTCCTAGTTGTTTAATGGAAGAATAGAGGGTTGATACATCTGACATCAATGGGACAAAAGCCACTACGACAAAAGGTAAAGCCCATGTCGAGGCAACCACTACCACATCGGTCGATGCTCCCCAGTTTGAAGAGGGAGATAAGGAACAAGTACAAAAGTCTTGGAGTAGCTCTTGTAATGATAAGGGGTCTGAGGAGGCCTAATCCAGAAATGGAGATAGTGAGTCTGGATCTAAAGATGAGGCAGTTGATGATGAGGGTGAACAAACTCTGCGTAAGGAGAACCACACTATTTGGCGGAGAGTACCTAGGGCACAAGAGGTCTATGAGTAACATCTCTCTCTCATTTCCAAGAATCACCCTAGGCGGAGTATTCAAAAATAACCGCGGATCCTTACCAATGCACTAAATGAGGTAGATGAGATAAAGCGGATATTCAGCTTCTGCGGACTCGATTGGATAGCTAGAACCCTGGATTGATACACTTCGATGATAGTCCGTGAATTTTGTGCCAATTATTTGGCTATGATTGAGCAAAAAGCAAAGGATGGGAAGAAGTTAAAATATCAGCCCAAGTTGGAGAGTGTAATGGTGCAAGGACGCACTATTGACATATCCGAGCATACTATTGATCAGGTATTATATGCGCCTCAGTTCATACCACCACATAATACACCTGAGTTTGCCTACCGGTGGAAGCCATCAAAAAGATTAAGAAGATAGGTTATGAGGAGAGGAAAAATTAGATAAAGTGGCTGTCTGGGGTCATTGCTGAGGATAAGGAGGATGCACAATGGGTGAGTAGTGGAAAGTAGGTCACCAAAAATATGTTGAATTTCATAGCGAAGGCCGACTGGGCGCTAGTTCGCCATAGGATGGCACCGACCGTAATTGACAACACCTTCAGTGCAGATAGAGCAACATTGGTGGCATGTATCATGTCAAAATATGTCATTAACATTTCGAGGGTCATTGTAGAGGAGATCCGAGATCGAGCTATGGGATTGAGCACTACTATCCCATTCCCGAGTCTCATGTTCAGATTATGCATGGAGGCAGGTCTTAAGGTGCTTTTTGATGAAGTATAGTTTATTGGAGGGCAGAGGAAAGTGGACATAGGATTGATCTAGGATGAAATGAACTTGGTAAGCCAAGCAAAACTTTCTGTCATAGTCCAGATACCACGGGCAGTTGGTGGCGAGCAGTTTAATGCCCCCACCTCATAGGAGGAGGAAGAGACACCGGCTATAGAGGCTGGTCATTTAGAGGCAGCTCCCAGCACCTCTGCTGCACCACCTATGGGCATCCCGGGCCAGACCCCAGCAGGGTATATGCTAGTGCCTTAGGATTTTTTTTGCAAAAGATAGCGAAGAGACTAACTGTAATCGAGAGAAAGGTGCAGTCTATGACATAGAATGTGAAGCCTTGGGTGAAGGCTGAGATTGAGGCATTTGCACGGGTCTTGTATGACCCACTTGATAGCTTTGAGCAACACTTCAATGAGCGCATGGTAGAGCAGACTGACTCAGGTAGTCCCCTTATGGAGTTTGGGGGTCTTTAAAGCCAAGGGACCAAGCTGTCATTTCAACAACTAGCAATTCTAGCAGCCCCATTCTTCCTGGCATTGATATTAAGGTTGATGATCAGCTTGACTTGGCGGCATATTGGGAGCCAACTGAAGTAGAGGGAGGAAAAGGGAAGAAGATGGTCTCGGAGGGTGCTGGAGATGAGACCCTAAAGAAGGAGAAAAAGAAGAAGAATAAAGAAAGCAAGTGGGAAAGAGTGTAGAGTCAGCAGATTCACGACTAGCATAGGTTGGAGCTGCTTAAGAGAGCTAGAGTAGCGGGTAGCTCCACCACTGCCCATGGTGAACTTACACGTGGCACGGACCCTTCGGCCAAGACACATTCAGCCATAGTTGTTACCAATGTTGCAAAGGTGACCACTACTACCTAGGGTGACCATTTCCCCCGTAGATGTACCATTGATTGCATCGGTCACCGCTAGCGCCATGGATGCAGCAGAGGTACCACCTCCGAGGGATGACAGGAGCACTTATTGCGCCACAGGTTTGTCCATTTCCCTTGTAATTTTATATTCTATGCTTTAGGGACGAAGCATGATTTTTAAAAGGGGAGGGGTTGTACTTGTATTATTTTGTGGGATATTTTATTCACTAGAGGGTTTTTCGTATCGTGTTTCTTTTCCCTAGGGCATGCTATCTAGTAGAACCGACTTGTTTAGGATGTTTTTGTTCAATTAGAAAGTATATTAGGATTACTCAGCCTATAAAATGCACTAGGTTTGAAGTTTTTAGAAAAAATGATCTTGTTTAAAATTCTTTTTTGGATGTTAACTGTGTACTTGTTGAATGCAAAGAATGACTTCAATGGATTTTTTTTCATTTAGTGGATTAGCATGAGTAGTTATAGTTATCCATGTATGAACCGGATAGATAGAATGAATGCAAAACATGTACCATGAGTGAGTGAGGATCAATACTTAGTTCAATACTGTGTAGAAGATCTAGAACTTGCCTAGTTGGTCTTTACATAGGTTTTAGGATGGTTGGTTAGGAAAGGATCATAGGCCCTTTTTGTTTATCCTATTTTAGCTTAAGTTTCCCTACCAAAATGATATGATTCCCTTGATCCCGATTTTGAGCCATAAATTAACAATTTTTCTTTGATTGACCGGTTAACTTCACTTAGTTTTTATAATGAACATTATTTGGCCCTGGTCCCACCTTGGAAATTGTGAACCTCAACCCATGCAAAATGCCTAAGTTGAGGGCGGCTATAGTAGGGGTGCATAGACTGTGGGGAGATGAAAAGGAAACGAAAGGAAAAGGGGTTAAAAATGAGGTGTGGTGTGATAATAAAAGAAAAAAAAAGTTGAAAAAGAAAAATTGAACAGTAAATCCAACAGAAAAAATGAATTAAAAAGTTGAAAATGCACCACACCCACATACTACATGAAAATTGAGAAAAGGGAGGAAAAAATTTTAAAAGTGAAAAATAAGGTTCATATGTATGTAGTGGCAAGAATGGTTTAGTCACTAAAATCCCATATTTACCATATGCAGCTCAAAGCCTACATTACAAGATGAACAAAGTCCTATAGTGATCCTAGACTTATTGTCTGAAGAGCCGAAGTAAAGAAAATAAAGGCAAGCCTATGGTATCCGATGTGCAGTATTTGGAACTTCCTTGTGAGAGTGAGAGTCTTACTTGTTTAGTCTCAAGTTTCATATTTTCATATATCTGTGAGTTGGGGACTTCATTTGCTATGAGAGTACATGGTTTATGTTTTATTCTGCCAATTCTCTATGTGAAAAGCATTGGTAATAACATGATTCTTTGCTAATAACTAAATGACATATCTTGATCCTTGTTTATCATTGTTTATATTCACTTAATGTGCATAGCTAATTTGGTTTACATGGAGAAGGGTCAAAAGTTGTTGTGTTCATAATGCAAGTATTGAATGGTGTTGGTGGTAGCATCCTAGGTTTAGTTTCTTAAGCATCATTTTAGTTTTTGTTTTCTTTAACTGAGGACATGCAAAAGCCTTAAAGTTAAGGGTGTTGATGTGTTATGATTTTACAACACTTTCGACGCTTAAAACAAGAAAAATAGCATGGACTTAGGTCTGTTTATATTGATATGATATGTCTTTACTTCGTTTTCAAGGAAAATAGGTGTTGGGGTGAAAATGTGCAAAAGTTGCATAAAAGTGAAGAAAAGAGGACAAGTATTAATCACAATATGAGTCGTACCAAGATTGTATGAGTCGTACTAAGACTCGTGTAAAAGCCCAAAAGATTGGTACAATTCAAAGGCAAAGTATGTGTCACGCCCCACTATGGGAGGTATGACTGGCACCTAATGCCACACTGGAACCTTGGCTGACCTGGTTGGGAGTATGCACCTCTTGTGCTTGCCAGCAACTCAAAACCAAGAAAACAAACTGCTATATCTCGGCTGTAAACACATCCTCGGGCCGACAAGGCCACGCAACACCTGTAACAGAAAACAGCTAACCCAGCAACATAATAGTAAAGGGATCCTATACGGGCTTACAAGACCATCATGCTATCTAGTTATAACTGAATGAAAATTAGGCAGTCATATAAACATTAGATCCGACGAGGCTGCTAACCTAAAACTACACTAGACCCATATGCCCAATATGCAGAACTGAACATATATAGGCCCCACATGGCCAACATGGACAACTAACTGAAGACTATAGTCTGCAAGACTCTAAGAGTGAAGAATATTGGCGAGACAGGGTCATGGCGTAACCAAATGTTATAAAAATAAAAGATAGATAAACCTCTACTACCTGGTGATCTTGGGCATAATTGCATGCCCAAGTGATACTTTATAACTTAGTTTTGTCTTGTTTATCTACTTATTTATATACATTTTCATGTGATTTTATGTAAATGTGAATATATACTAACCAACATGATTAGTCCTTGTTTTTGAAGGTTAATAATGCATTTGAGGAACTAATTCATGATTTGGTGAAGTGGAGGAATGGAATCAAGTGCAAAACATGAAAGTCAACAAGAAAACATGCAATAACTGGCACCCTGCGCGATAGGGGCCGTGGCACGCTGCCAACGCGGCAACACTTGGCCGAAAATTGCCTTTTTCGGCACATTCCAGTGAGGATACGCGTTACCTCTATGTCACGAAGGTCAATTAGGGTGTTCAGCTCCGTGACACGGAGCTGTTCCACCACAGGCCAAATTTTGCATTTTTTCAGCGTAGTATAAATTGAGCCCTTAGCTTCTAAAATCATTTAACACACAATTTTCTGGGAAAACCGAAGGGAGGCGTGAAGGAGACTTGGAGAACTCCTATTGGGTTCATCTTTTGTTAATTTCTTTTCATCTATACTTGTAAGTAAACTACTCTAAACATGGTTTTGAGTATTTGTACAAACATGGGTGGCTAGAACCCTCCATCTAGGGTTGAGGCCATGGATATGATTGTAAATGCTTAGATTCGTTTTGGGTTGAGTTATTAGTTGTTGTTTTGTCTTACAATCTTCATTATTGTTGTTTTATGTTTGATCACCATGAAAACAAGTGGCTTAAGCTTGTGTGGAAGCTTGGAAGAGCAAACCTAGGCAAGAACATTAGATTGTAGGAAGCAAGTTCTTATATTTTGATAAGATTTGGGGTTAGGATAGGAATATACCTAATTTACCTTGGTTGGTTGAGAAAAAGGGAAGATAGAAAGACACCAACTTAGAATTGTACTCCACCACTCGAAGGAGTAGTTGTGAAGTTAAGTTTGGTTAAATGGTTGGAGGTACAGAAGTCCCCAATCAAGGGAATAAACCCCATAAACCACATCCACGTAGTGAATTGCCCACGAACTAGAAATTACATCCTCACTCAACGATGTAGTAGTGAGGCTAGTTTGTCGTGTTTAGAGGTTCGAAAGACCACGAACATGCAATTACAATTATGTGAGAAAACAATTGATAATTTCATACTTAACCCATTATGAATTGTAGCATTGCATGATTATCCGGCCTTAACTCTAGTTTTGTTTTGTATTGCTTCCAGATTATTTTGTGTCACCACTAAGATTTAATTATAATTTATCAAAAACTTCTAAAACCGACTTCTTAACTAACACTTGAACTTGATAATTTTCTGAACCAGTCCCTATGGGTTCGACATCCGACTCTTAAAAAGGGCCACTATATTACTTGTACGACCAGTACACTTGAGGGGGCATCAAGTTTTTGGCGCCGTTGCCGGGGACTGGCGTAATTGGTGAATTAAAAATGTTTTCTTGTGTTAGTTTAAAATTCTTATGAAAAAAAATTATTTATTTAGTTAATTTTTATTTTTTATTTTCTAAATTTATTTTAAATTTCTGTTTTTAGTTTGAAACCCTTCTTTGACATGAAATCTTGGAATACAAATGGGTTAAATGGTGGATACTCTTATTTTGGTGAGTCTTGTCTGAATTGTGGAGGACCTCACTTATGATAACACTGTAATACTTGTAATATATGTGGTGGTCAAAATGGCCATTGGAATGGTTTCCCAAATGCATACACTTGCAAAATATGTGGAGGTCAAGATGGCCATTGGGATGGCTGTCCAAATGCATAGTCCCATCCCCCAAGCCCCTACTATGATCCTTCTGTTGTTTTTGCTTAATATAGGAATGATGAAAATGAGGACTTGGAACGCCAAGCTCAGATACAAAGCATGATAAAATAGGTCCTTGAGCAAATAGAAGCAATGAAGGAGGAGATGGAAGCATTGAGAATTCAACAAGAGGAAAATGGAGAGGCCCTAGAAATGATGAGCGTCAAAATCACGGAGATGATGGTTGAGGCTGAAGCTTGCGGTAATTTGCAAGTAAAGGTCTTATGCAATACTCAAGAGGAACCATAAGAAGAAGAAAAGGGTGAGTTCTTGGAAGAAGCCCAACAATTAGAAGTTCTTGAGAGTCCCCATGATGGTTTCACACATATGGCCAATCCATTTATGAAAGAAGAGTTAGAGTCCCACCCATTTGACATTTATGGAGATATAGATGTTGATGTGGAGAAGGTATACACAAGTAAGGAGGTCAAGAAAAATGCAGTTTCAGATTTGAGGTGTATTGTACCCCACTCGAAGCATTTTTCAACATTGAGTTTGGTTGACAACCTAGAAAAAGAGTCTTCCAAGCTTGTAGAGAAAGGTCTAGAGGAGGAACAAGGCCCATATATTTTGAAAATTACTGAATCTAAGAGACAAAACGACTTCACTTACTTAAGGGCCAATAAGTGCAAGAGGCGAAATCTACTACTTGGTCCTTTAAGGTTTTCACCACTACCCCTAGAGCATAAGAGGAAACTAGAGAAGAAATTATGGGTGAGATTCATATCCTCAAGATGGAGGAAAAAGTGGTGAAACTTGATATGTCGTGCCGCGACGTAAAACTAGGTGCTGCTTGGGAGGCAACCCAAGGGTACCACAGGTACCATTTTAATTTCTTGCATTTGTGTGATTTCGTTTCTTTTCATCTTGTTGTTGTTTTTGGTGGAGATTTAAGCACAGATGCAGGGGAAGTCTGAGTACCCAGCAAGGAGGAAGCTAAGAAGCATGAAAGAGGAAAAGTGTGGGGTTGAATACCCACGTGTTCAAAGAAAGAAAAACATGTTGTTAGCTAGGCCTAAGCCCTCAAGGCCTAGTATAAATTGAACCCTTAGCTTCTAAAATCATTTAACACGCAATTTTCTGGAAAAACCGAAGGGAGGCGTGAAGGAGACTTGGAGAACTCCCATTGGGTTCATATTTTATTCATTTCTTTTTATCTATACTTGTAAGTAAACTACTCTAAACATGGTTTTGAGTATTTTTACAGACATGGGTGGCTAGAACCCTCCATCTAGGGTTGAGGCCATGGATATGATTGTAAATGCATAGATTCATTTTGGGTTAAGTTGTTAGTTGTTGTTTTGTCTTACAATCTTCATTATTGTTGTTTTTATGTTTGATCACCATGAAAACAAGTGGTTTAAGCTTGGGCGGGAGCCTGGAAGAGCAAACCTAGGCAAGAACATAAGATTGTAGGAAGCAAGTTCTTATCTTTTGATAAGAGCTGTGGTTAGGATAGGAATATACCTAATTTACCTTGCTTAGTTGATAAAACGGGAAGATAGAAAGACACCAACTAAGAATTGTACTCCACCACTCGAAGGAGTAGTTGTGAAGCTAAGTTTGGTTAAATAGTTGGAGGTACAAAAGTCTCCAATCAAGGGCATAAACCCCATAAACCACATCTACGTAGTGAATTGCCCACGAACTAGAAATGACATCCTCGCTCGACGATGTAGTAGTGAGGCTAGTTTGTCGTGTTTAGAGGTTCGGAAGACCATGAACATGTAATTCCAATTATGTGAGACAACAATTGATAGTTTCATACTTAACCCATTATGAATTGTAGCATTGCATGATTATCCGGCGGTAACTCTAATTTTGTTTTGTATTGCTTCTAGATTAATTTGTGTCACCACTAAGATTTAATTATAATTTATCGAAAACTTCTAAAACTGACTTCTTAACTAACACTTGAACTTGATAATTTGTTGAACCAGTCCCTATGGGTTCGACATCCGGCTCTTAAAAAGGGCCACTATATTACTTGTACGACCCATACACTTGTGGGGGCATCACCTGGCAACTCCGTATGAAAGGAGTTGGCTAATATGCTGACTTTGAATAGTTGCTAGGAGACCTCACAATCTGTCTGTATAAACCTGCAGGAAAGTATGCAGTGCCCCATACTTGGGTGTCAGTACAATATGTAGCAAATGTGTAATGTAGTAAACAAGACTGAATAGAAGTTGTTAGGAACTAAAAGTGAATAGTAGGAAGGGGTAGAAGTTAACCTGTAAACTTTCTTATCCATAACCAGCATCTAGTAAAACACTACACGTATAAGAGTTGAAATTGTATGACTACACATTCATAGGCTATAACTAAAAAATCAAGTATACAATCAAGAACCTCACGTGGCTCCCATAAGCCTAGAAGGTACAACCAGTAGAGAATAACCCGCCCGGCGCCCCCATTAGCCATAGTGATCACATTCCAACCTATATACCCCTAACATGGTCAATATGAGTCCATAGGTAACTATAGCCAAACCTACCTGGCCCATGGGTCTGCAACCGAGCCAGTTGGGCTCCTGTAGTTGTGTCTGAGCTAGGAGGGCTCCTATAACTGCACCCTAGGCACACGAGGGTCAGCGATGCCGACACGACATAAAAATAGAAGTACATTCATGAATGGACTGTAATATGGCCCTTGGGCCTGAATATAGTCCCTTGGGATAACATATAGCTCCTTGGAGCGATCCATATAGCCCCGAAGGCAACAACACAACTAGTAACCCTGAGTTTGGTCAATAGAAGGCTATATATAGTAGGTCAATCCCAACTGATATACTGCATTTTAGTCTCAATCTAGCCACTCAAAGGGTGTTTTTGGCTCTTAAGGGCTAACGCGATTGCTAATCGCCCCTAGAATAGTCTGTACAACTGCCAATAGGTACACCCCATGTGCCTATACCTGATCAGATGATCTAGGCAGTTTTCATAATCTCTGATGGTCTAGATCGGATAGGGCGAGATATAGAGTGGCCTAAACAATACCCTGAATGTCACTTCAGGACAGTGGTAGCTTGTAAGCTAATAATAAGGTCGCAGGCGATCAATATTTAATCCCCTCATTTAGGGAGACTGTAGGGATGCTACTAATCGGATATGCTCCTGAGGAGTCAGTCATAACCATCCACAAACATGTTACAATAATTCTTAGCTTTAAGGTGATATTGTACTATCATGTCTCTAGTCCCTTAGACCTTAACTTGGTAAGTTTAGGTATCATATGTCTTCTATGGCGATTCCTAATCTCGTACGTAAGTTCATTTGGACTTAGCTATTCAAGGAGACCTGGAACTGAGTACCTTATAACAACAGGATGGTGTGTTGGCCCCGTATTCAATTACCAATAAGGTTCCCTCCTTAGGGTACCCGCAGATCTATCTATCTTGTGTAATTAGGCTGACTTCCTGGGTGGCCTATATGCCAAGCACTAAGTCAACTGAAACTAACATTCATTGGCAGTAACTAACTAGGTGGCCGGCAATCTCTCAGTTCACTAGGAAACCATTGTGCCACTAACTCTAAGGTATGACCATCCTATCCAAATATCTGGCCTTGGAGGAATTAACATACGCCAATAGCCTCCGGCGAGCTTTACTGTCTATGCGGGCGTCAAACTGAATGTTATATCACCCATTTGCACCTTATGCCGTCCAGCTTACTGAATCAGGCCCAACAGCTAACCCTAAGCTTCTAAGGCCTTGGCATGGCAACAACACATCTGAATCCTACTAATATAGTAAACAGAAACACAGAGTGCTTACAATGATGCTTCTAGTGTGGGTCACACCAAACATACTCTTTCCTAATGAGGGATCCAGTAATCTATTCTCAATACATTTTCTAATAGCTAACCATAACATATATAACCATTATCTACAAGAAGAAGCTAATACAACACATGGGATCATTATCTACGTTAAAAAATATAGGTCATATCATTATACGACGAGAATAACTTGCCGAAGGATTAAGCATTAACATACCTTGAATGCTGACTATTATTCACTCAAACTGTTTCCAACCTAAAGAGAATAATTCCATTTGATTGTAGTCTCTACGCTGAGGAAACAAGGCTATTTCAATAGTAGGAGTTGCTGAATAGCAATATCTTTCGAAATTAATATTAACTATAATTTAACTATGTTTAACTCGGCCGAAAACTCATAATTTCCCAAGAGTTTAGAAGGGAGAAATGCTCACCTATTTCATGTGGTTGTTTAGGAATCAATTTGAAATAATTCCGACAATCTTTACTCGGCGTGTTGCAATACCCCGAGCAAATTTTCAAGAAATTACTACATGGAGATACTTCGCATAGGCGTTGAACTTGTTACCCAAAGTTAATTTGCATTTGGTCTGAGTTTAGCATCATAATTTGACAAAAAATGGAAAAACTGCTACTTACGCTTCTCTGCCGAAAGGGAAATGTTTGAATATATATAAGTGGTGGTCAGTGGAAAGGGGCGTGGCACGTTGCCCGTAGCTCCATCCATAGCATCAGGTCAGTTGGCGCAGCACGACGCCCAGTGCACCTAGCCTCCGGCCCCAACCTCCTACTCGCTCGACTCCGTACTCGTCTGTTCATTCCCCGAGTGTTTCACCATATACTTCGTACTTTAAAATTCTGGACATACGTATGAACTCATCGATTGAAGGATAGGAACTTACGGGGTATAACATCATCTCCCCATTTGGAACATTCATCCTCGAATATAATCTTAAGCTTAAGAGACTCAGCTCCTTTGACTATTTCTAGAAAAATTTTGGCAGAGTCTCCTCTGTAATCTGGACTATCCAGAAACCTAAAATGTAGAAAAATCCCACATGGGTGTTTTGCAGGATGCTATCAACAACTATTCCTCAGCATCCAGTGAATAACTGAAGAGTACTGATAGTGTAAGCAATCAAATAACAACTTAACAACAATCTTACCTCAATTGTTGAATCTGGATCAGCTCTGGACTAAGTGAGGATATCTAAACCTCATTTCTTCCTCAGCTTCCCACGAAATTACTTCTACCTTTCTGTTCCTCTATAAGACTTTACTAGGCTACAACTTTGGTTCTCAAAATAGCCCCTACGGACTTTCCAATCTAATATCACTATTGAAGTCTTTTCATAAGACTACTCTTTTGTAATCTAAGTATTCTCAACTAGATATACCTAAGAAAAGGTTTCCTACATGCTTGCATAGTGTTAATGAACAGATCGTATTCCTGTAGGCAACTCTATCTGATAGGCCACTTGGCCAATCTTCTGGAGGATCTACTATGGATTAGTAACTCAAGGGTTGGGCTTGCCCTCCTTATCAGATCTTGTAACGCCCTTCTTTGGCAAAATTTTCAAGAATACCCAATCGTTGCTTCTATCCTTAACTCTTTATACTGTATGTTGGAGTAGGGCTTCTGACAACTCTGGGTTGCCGGTACATATCTCTTGATAAGTTTAACTTTTCCCCCCTGACTGATGTAGTATGCTTGGTTCAACTACCCCTGATCTATCTACTTCATGTACCTTTCCACCTGTAACATATCTCCAAGCATTTGAATTATATACTCTGCTTGGCTAGTTGCCTGGGGCGAAAGGTTGTACGCAAGTTAATCTGCACCCAATTCGACCTAAAACCCATTCCAACACCTAACGATGGGTTGTGCCCTTTTGTCAGAACCCATAGACATTGGGGCGTCATATATCTAGAATCTTTTTTTTAGTATTCAATTCAACGTAGTCTTGAGCTAAAACGTCATTCTGATCGGCAAGAAATAAGTTAGTCTCATTAGCCCCTCAACAATGACCCAACGTGGTCACATTTACGCCTGGTATGAAGTAACCTTGTAACTATATTCGGACTGACTACTTCCTGCTTTCGCGCAGGCACAACTATCTCCTTTATTAGCCTTCCCTATTTCTACTGTCCTGCCTTCATTTGCTGGTCATGCTCTGTGCCACAACTTGGAAATATCTTTCTTCTTCTCATGCCATCATTGGGTCTCTTTTATAACCTGATGCATTTTCGTCAAACTATGGGTGGAGGGAATAATGGACATGGTGTACCTTTGCTACAATCTACTAATGAAGCTTTGCCACATTTGGAATGCAGAGTCGACCTTTAGGTCTCAAGACTCTATCTCCTACTCTTCTCTAAGGCCAGTGATTCCTTCTACTGGGCCTTATCTCTGGCTGCATTAGGCTAGGGTCTCCGTACCGTTATTTCTTTGCCTCCACAACTAGTGATGATAAGGCAGTACTCTAGATCACCACCTCACTACCCTTTAAACGTCAGGTTGATTCTTTTTTCTTGACAATTAGCGACCACTCCAAGCTCTATCAACCTACCATAACCTGGAGGTGATTTAGTTTTCCTCCAGTGTTGGATACTCGGACCTTCCCCTTGCTTCTATAGGCTAAGATCTGGGGTTCGTGCTGTCACGCCCCACCTTGGGAGACATGTCTGGCACCTGGTGCCACACTGGAATATGACTGACCCGGCTAGGCTTATACATATCTGGTGCAAGCCTGCAACTCAACTCAGGAAAACAACGGGCTATATCTTGGCGATAAACACAGCCTCCGCCCGACAAGGTGTTATAGCCACCTATAAAAGAAAACAACTAACCAGCAACAGACCACAAAAGGAAATCCTCTGCGGGCCGAGAAGGCTTCCAAGATATCTAGTTGTAACTGAAATGAAAATCAGATGCTATGCTATGCCCCACACGGCCAACAACACCCAACTAACTGACAACTGTAGTTTGCAAGCCTCTAGGAATATAAATAGTGGTCGGGAAAGGGCCCTGGCCTACCCAAATGCTATACAAATGGAAGAATGCACTTTCTACCACCTGGCAACTTTGAAAGAAAGGAGCTGGCCAAAGTACTAACTCTGAACAACTGTTACTAAGGATCCTGAATTCTGCCTGTCCAAACCTGCAGGAAAGTAATGCAGCGCCCCATCATTGGGCGTCAGTATAATATGTATCAAATATGTAAGGCAGCAAATAAGCTGAATGAAAGCTGTAAAAGACTAAAAGTAAATAGTAGGAAGGGGCAGAAGGCAACCTGGAAGCTTGTTATTCATAACCTGCATCTAATGTAACACTACACGTATATAAGCTAGGATTGTACAATCATATATTCATAAGCTATAGCGAGCAGACAAAAATGGAAACAAGAACCTAACCTGGCCCCCATAAGGCTTGAAGGTACAACTAGCACAAAATAAACCACCAGGGGCACCCATAAGCCCTGGTGAGTACACCTCAATCTATATACCCCTAACTAGGTTTCTATGACTCTACTGGTACTATAGCTAACCTACCAGTCCCCTAGGTCTGCAACCGATTCCACTCGACCCCTGATCTGTAGATGTGTCTGAGTTTGATGGACTCCTGATATCTGATATCTCCACCTGGGCACTAGGCCCGAGAGGGGATATGGTGTAGTGTCGATCAACATAAAAATAGTCCAGCCATGGAATGGACTATATGAGGAAACGGGACCCCATCTTTGTCCCTCGCGGACGGCATGCAACTCTTTGGAGCGATGTCATCTCGCCCCTGGTTAGCATTGACACAGCTAGTGACCCTGGGGTGGTCATGGAAGGATCCTAATTAAGAGAAACCCTAACCAAGGTGCTGTACAAAATTCTAAATCTAGCTACTCAGTAGGTGTAACTGACCTTCTAAGCCCAATGCTATAGTTGCTCGCCCCCTAGGATAGTCTATAAGGCTGCTAGCAGGCACCTCGTGCACCGGTATCTAATCAGAAGATCTTGGTAGTGATCATGATCTCTAATGGTCTAGACTGGATAGGGCAAGATCTGGAATGGCCTAACAATACTCTGAATGTCCTACTCGAACAACTATAACTCATAAACAATTGTTGGGTCGCGGATGACTGGTTACTTGGCCCCTCTGCTTGGAACCGCTGTAGAGTTGTTACTAACTGAATATGCTTTCGGTAGATCGACCCCTAATCCTCCACAGGTAGCTTACTGACATTCTTAGCCTAAGGGTAGTGCGGTACTAACAAGGTGTTGGTCGTTTAGACCCTATCTTAGTCTAATCATATATGAATTTTCTAGGTAATTACTAACTTTAAAGACAGGCCTACATAGACTTAGCCGCTCACGACAATCTGTACCTGAGTATCTTCTAAGAATAGGCTGGGGCGCTGGACCTGTCTCGATCTTCTAATAAGGTCCCCTTCCTTAGGGTACCCACGGGTCTATTTTGTCTGGACGACTGGACTGGTTTCCTGGGTGATCTGTAGGATGAATGCTAACACAACTGGGACTGACAATTACTAGTATTAGCTAACTAGAGGGCAGACTGTCACTTAGTTCACTAGACAACCCTAGTGCTGTTGACTCTAAAATATGGTCATCCTATCTAAATTTCTGGCCCTAGGGCGTGAGGATTCACCAATGGCCTCTAGGAATGCTTTCTTGATAATACAGGCACCAAACTGGTAGTTAGACCGCCTAGTTGTGCCTATGCTATTTAACTTACTAGCTCAGGCCTAACAACTATTCGCGAACTTCTAAAGTCTAGGCCTAGCAATAAAACATACAATTCTATTATAACAATGAATTGGAGAATGAAAGAGTTTTGATGAAGCCTCTAGTGCATATCACACTTAATATGCTCCTTCTCGACGAGGGATACTGCAATATAATCTATATACATTTTCGAGAAGCTAACTAGAACTTACATAACTGTAATCTACTAATAGAAGCTAATTACAGTGTATCTAGTCTTTATATTCCAGCAATGGCTAATTACAATAAGTCTATTCACAATCTATTTGCAATGACTATCTGCAGCATATGGGACCACTATTTCTATTCGAAAACATAAGTCGTAACACTATACGATAGGAATAACTTGACCAGGATTAAGACTTACATACCTCAACTATCATTTCCTGAATAACCAATGAGGTTCAACTAGTATTAGTCAGCTTATTTCAGATGTAACCGTTATACTGGGAGAAAGAAACGAATTTCAACACCAAATTCGGCTTAAAATGATAACTTTTGATACTTATACCTATAATACTTCAACTTCGTAAAATACGGCCGAAAACCTATAATATCCAAAGAATTTAGAAGGGAGAAATGCTTACTTGAACCCTGTGATTTTATAGGAATCAATTTCATGCTATTCTGAAAACTTCTACTCAACGGAGTTTCAATTTGCGGGGTGAATTTTGAGAAAATAACTCCGTAGTAATGCTTCATCCTTAAATTTTGATACCTAGAGTTAATTTGAGTTTGTACCATGTTTGATAGCGTAGTCGAATGAAAATTAGTTGAAATCTTCGTTCACTACTCTCTCTGGCTGAGGAAAACTATTGAGAATGAATTAAAATTGAGCTAAGGGACTATTTATATATATTAGGGTGGTAGCAGGGGTGTCCCTCACGCTTCCCAATGCAACACAAGGCCTAGTGTGTTGTGCCACCCATTGAGGCAGCAAGCCTGGCGCGTCGCACCTCTCATTGATGCAACAAGCCTGACGTGCCGCTCTCTCCATTGCACTACTGGCTGGCACGTCGTGTTGGCCCTGTGTGCGCTGGTCCTGTCCAACCCCACTTCTGAGGCTTTTCCCCCACACAACAAGCTCTTCTTACTCACCATAATTCATGCGTACGCCTACTAAATGTCAGTATTTATCGAGGTGTAACATCCTCCCTCCCTTAGAAATATTCATCCTCGAATGTAATCTTTAAGATTAAAAAAGGCTCAAGTCTTCTTATCTATTTCCAGATAAATTTTTATAGAGTCTCCCCTATAATAGACAATCTAAAGAACCTTAATTGCATAATGTGGATCAATCTTGGAATAGATGAGGATATCAGGATCTCATGTCGTCCTCAGCTTCCCAGGTCATATCTTCTTTATTCTTATTCTTCCAGAGTACTTTAACTAAGGCTACATCATTAAATTTTCAATCTTCAACTTGATAATAATGTATGTCAATTGGAACCTCTTTATAGGTTAGTTCCTTAATAACTTGAACGTCCTCAACGGGACACAACTTGGGATGGGTCTCTTATATGTGTTCCACAAACTTGACATGCACAATACTGAATGGACCAATGAACCTAAGGCTATGCTTTCCTTTTCTCTAATTCTCGTAGTTCCCTTCATCGATGAAGCTTTAAGTAAGACTCAGTCGCTACTTTAATCCTTAACTGTCTACGTTGTATGTTAGGGAAAGATTTCCGATGATCCCAGGCTATCGATACCCATTTCTTGTTAAGTTTAACGTTTTCCATTTGCTTGTTATAGTGTGCCCTGGTTCACTAGCTTTGATTTATCTTCTTCAGGTCATCATATAGAGGGCCTACATCTCCACCCAGAGTAGATCTCCGTCATTTGAACCAAGTGCTCTACTTAGCTATTTGTTTAGAGACGAGGAGTCGTACTCCACTTAACATGCATCCCAACTTGTTCTGAAAGCCTTTCTAAAACTTAGTTGTATGTTGTGACTTTCTATCAGAATTTACTAAATACTTGTGCTTGACGCAACCGAACTACTCTTTAAGCATTTAATTCTGCATAATCTTTAGCTGAAATATAACTCACTTAGAAAAATATGAATTGACCTTGTTAGCCTTTCTACACTGGCTCAAGTGAGGTCAATTTACACCTGGTATGAGGTAGCCTTCTAACTATGATTAAATTGTCTATTCTCCTTTCCTTTTGCAGGCACGATCATCTCCTAGATTGGCCTGCTCAGTGTCTGCTGTCCACTCTTCCCTAGTTTGTCATTGAAGCTCCATGCTATAACTCAATAATGTCTTCCTTCTCTCATGCCATCAGTAGGCCTTTCTTATAGCCTGATATGTTTTCATTAAACTCTGGGTGAAGGGAATAATAAACATGATATACCTTAGCTAGAATCTACTGACGAAGTCGGCCACCTTTGGGATACAAAGGCAGCCTCTGGGTTTTATGACTTAGCCCCTTATTATCTTGAAGTCCAATAACTTCCTACTAGGCTTTATCCCTGGATTGTACTAAATTAGAGTCTCCGTGTTGTCGCTCCTCTACCTCTACAGTGGTGATAATATTGTAGTATTGCCTCATTATCTCTTAACTATCAGCCCAATGCTCATTTCTCAACATTCAGGAGTGGTCCTACGCTCTATCAATTTACTCTTAGCCTGGGTAATTTTGTTTCCCTCTAGAGTTAGATACTTGAGAATTTTCCTTTACTTCCATGGGTTGAGTTCTGGATCGTGCCCTCGTCCTCATATTGTTAAAGACATTTTTGACCAAGTTTGTTGACCTATATCGTTCTGACCCGTACTCGGGCCAAATTTGCTCATATGATCTTTTTGTCCCTTGACATAACCAACTAGGGCCATAACCATTATTCTACAGGTACATCCTACTGTCATTAACACACTACGGCAAAACCAACCTAATTATGACCTGAGCTTTACTATTGGTAGGGGTTTATCACTTGTAGACTCTCACACGTAGTTTGAGTGTTACTGGCAGTCTTACCTGCTCTCTTGATTTACTACCGTGGAGGTCTAGACAATTTACTTAAACGCAAGGGGTCTCCACCACATCCTAACACTTTTCGGAGTCAACAAATCCAACCTTCCTTTGCCATTTACTCTAGGAAACATCACCTCAATTCTTACGCTCTTTGCTATACTGAAAACAAAACTGGGAGGCAGGAATAGCCGTTTATTACTATAATCGGACTGAGGTATAGAACTGTACAACATTTGAAGGGTTGGAGGTAAGAATCCCGTAATTCCCTCTCTTTTTCATACCCTTCAGTAATCTAATGTTAACTATCGCCCTTGCCAGATCTTGTATATCTAATAGATAAGTCGATTCATATATACACTATACTTCTAACCCCTACTCTGAGGTTGTAAAAAGAACTGGGGATGGTGCTGGTATATCTACTATCTTATGAGATTCTTGGTATCCTGGGAGGATGCTGGGGAGATTAAAAGATACCTACTTCTGTCCCTAGGCTAATTGTCCCCCTAACTATAGCACTTCACTGGTACCTCCTCCTGTTGCTGTAGTTATCTTACAACTGGCTGGTGCCTATCTTATATCAAACATTATTCTAGACAGACATAGCAATGAAAGCTTAGGGACTCAACCCTGTATAACTCGACTCTATGGCACGATCTCAGAAGAAAGAGGAGTAACCACACTATCATGCCTCGTAACCTCCTGCTTATAGAATGTGGTGCACAATACATTTATAAGCAAGACTCTACTAGACACTACTTGCAGACTCCCTAGGATACAAACTGCTCTGATACAAAGTTTGTCAGCCCCACCTTGGGAAGCATGACTGGTGCCTAGTTCCACACTGGAATCTGACTTAACTGGCTAGGCTTATGCACATCAGGTGCAAGCCTGCAACTCAACTCAAGAAAATAAGAGGCTATATCTCGGTTGTAAACACAGCCTCCGACCAACAAGTCCTCATAGCCACCTGTACAAGAAAATAGCTAACCAGCAATAGACCATAACAGAAAATCCTATGGGGGCCGACAAGGACGCCATGATATCTAGTTATAACTTAAATGAAAATCAGACGCTATGCTAGGCCCCACATAGCTAACAAATAAAAATCGACATATATGGACCCCACACGACCAACGACAGCCAACTAACTGACAATTGTAGTCTGCAAGCCTCTAAGAATACAAATAGTGGTCAGGAAAGGGCCCCGGTCTACCCGAATGCTATACAAATGGAAGAATGCACTTTCTACCACCTAGCAACTCCGAAAGAAAAGAGTTGACCATACTGCTGACTCTGAATAACTGTTATTGAGGATCCTGAATTCTTTCTGTCTAAACCTGTAGGCAAGTAATGCAGTGCCCTATAATTAGGCGTCAGTACAATATGTACCGAATATGAAAGGCAGTAAATAAGCTGAATGAAAGTTGTAAAAGACTGAAAGTAAATAGAAGGAAGGGGCAGAAGGTAACCTGGAAGCTTGCTATTCATAAGCTGCATCTAATGTTACGCTACATGTATACAAGCTAGGATTGTACAATCATATATTTGTAAGCTATAGCTAGATGACAATAATGCAAACAAGAACCTAACCTGGCCCCCATAAGCCTGGAAGGTACAACTAGCACAAAATAACACACTCGGGGCCTCCATAAGCCCTGGTGAGTACACTTCAATCTATATACCCCTAACCAAGTTTCTATGCATCTACTGGTACTATATCCAACCTACTAGTCCCCTGGGTATGCAACTGAGCCCATTCGGCCCCGGATCTGTAGTTGTGTCTGAATCCAGTGGACTCTTGATATTTGATATCTGCACCCCGGGCACCAGGCTCGACATGGGGTGTGGTGTAGTGCTGATCGGCATAAAAATAGTCCATCCATGGAATGGACTGTATGAGGACCTAGGACCCGATCATTGTTCCTCCCGGATAGCATGCCGCTCTCTAGAGCGACGTCATCTCACCCCTGGCGGGCATCAACACAGCTAGTAACCTTTGGGTGGTGTCGAAGGCTCCTAAGTAAGGGAATCCCCAACCAAGGTGCTATACTAAAATCTTAACCTAGCTACTCAGTAGGCGTAACTGGCCTTCTAGGCCCAATGATACTACTGCTTGCCCCCCTAGGATAGTCTGTAAGGCTTCTAGCAGTCACCCCGTGCACCTGTATATCATCATAAGATCCTGGAAGTGATCATGATCTCTAATGGTCTAGTCTGGATAGGGTGAAATCTGGAATGGACTAACAATACTCTTAATGTCCTACTCAGACAACTATAACTCATAAACAACTGTGGCATCGCGGATGACTAGATATTTGGCTCCTCTGCTTGGGCGGTCGACCCCTAATCCTCCACAGGCAGCTTACCGACATTTTTATCCTGAGGGTAGTGTTGTACTAACACGGTGCTGGTCCTTTAGACCCTATCTTGGTCTGGTCCAATCTTATATGACTTTTCTGGGCAATTACTAACCTTAAAGACAAGTCTACATAGACTTAGCCGCTCACGACAATCTGTACCTGAGTATCTTCTAAGAATAGGCTGGGGCGCTGGCCCTATCTCTATCTGCTAATAAAGTCCCCTTCCTTAAGGTACCCACGGGTCTATTTAGTCTGGACGACTGGACTTGTTTACTGGGTGATCTATAGGATGAATGCTAAGTCAACTGGGACTGACAATTACTGGTAGTAGCTAACTAGAGGGTAGACTATCACTCAGTTCACTAGACAACCCTACTGCCGCTGACTCTAAAATATGGTCATCCTATCAAAATTTCTGGCCCTGGGGCATGAGGATTCGCCAATGGCCTCTAGGCGTGCTTTCCTGACAATACAGGCACCAAACTGGTAGTTAGACCGCCTAGCTGTGCCTATGCTATTTAACTTACTAGCTCAGGCCTAAAAACTATTCACGAGCTTCTAAGGTCTAGGCCTGGCAATAAAACATACAATCCTACTAATACAATGAAATGGAGAATGGAAGAGTTTCTATGATGCCTCTAGCACATATCACACTTAATATGCTCCTTCTCGACAAAGGATTCTGCGGTATAATATATATATGTTTTCTAGCAGCTAACTATACTTATATAACCGTAATCTACTAATAGCAGCTAATTACAGCGTATGTAGTTTTTATATACCAGCAATAGTTAATTACAATAAGTCTATTCACAATCTATTGGTAACGACTATTTGCAACATATGGGACCACTATTTTTATTCGAAAACATAAGTCGTAACACTGTACGATAGGAATAACTTGCTGAGGATTAAGTCTTACATACCTCAACTGTCATTTCCTGAATAATCCACGAGGTTCAACTTGTATTAGTTAGCTCCTTTCAGCTGTAACTGTTATACTAGGAGAAAGAAATTTCACCACCAAATTCGGCTTAAAATGATACTTTTGATACTAATACAAATAATATTTCAACTTTGTAAAATACGGCCAAAAACCTATAATTTCCCGAGAATTTAGAAGGGAGAAATGCTTACTTGAAGCCTGTGAACGTATAGGAATCAATTTGAAGCAATTATGACAACTTCTCCTTAGCGGAGTTCCGATTTTCCGGGTGAATTTCGAGAAAATAACTCAGTAGTAATGCTCCCTGTGGCTTTAAACTTCAATACCTAAAGTTAATTTGAGTTTGGACCGTGTTTGATAGCATAATTGGATGAAAATTGATTGAACTCTTCGTTCACTACTCTCTTTGGCTGAGGAAAACTATTGATAATGAATTAAAATTGAGCTAAGGGACTATTTATATATATTAGGGCGGTTGTAGGGGTGTTCCTTGTGCTTCTCAATGCACCACAAGGCCTGGTGCACCGTGCCTCCCATTGAGGCAGCAAGCTTGGCACGCCGTGCCTCTGATTGAGGCAGAAAGCCTGGCGCGCCGCACTGTCCAGTGCAGTGCTGGCTGGCACGTCATATTGGCCCTGTGTACGCTGGTCCTATCCAACCCCACTTTCGAGGATTTCCCCAACACAACAAGCTCTTCTTACTCACCACAACTCATACATACGCGTACTAAGCGTCAGTATTTAATAGGGTGTAACACATGCTCCCTGTATTTTACTTACAAGGATATTTCTGACCAAGTCTACCGACCTGTATCATTTTTACCCACACTCAGACCAATTTCGTGCATATGATCTCTCTGTCCTTCAACATAACAAAGTAGGGCAATAGCCATTATTCTGCAGGTATATCCAACCATTATTCTATAGGTATATCCTACCATCATTAGCATACTGCGACAAAGTCAGCTTATTTCTAATCTGAGCTTTCTATAGCTGGGGGGTTTATCTCTTATGGACTCTCACATGTGCTCGAGTGCTACTGGAAATATTTTTCGCCCTCCTGATTTACTTCCATGAGGGTCTAGGTAAATTTGTAAATACTAGGGGTCTCAACTACTTTCTACTCCTCGGAATCCACAATTCTAGACCTCCTTTATTATTTATTCTGGGCAACATGGCATTGATAATTACGCTTTCAGTTGTATTGAAAGAACACACTGGGAAGTGAAAAATTACCCTATCATTCTATAACGGGGCTAAGACACGAAATTCAACAACTCTATAGGCTGTAGGTACAAACCTCGCACAATCCTTCGTGTATTTCTAGTAATCCAACATCAACTGTCATCTCTATCTAATTCTAGATGTTTACTAAGTAAGCCAAACCATATATATACTATCCTCCTATCCTTCTATTCATAGGCTGAAGAAGGAACTAGGGATGATGCTGGCATATCTATTACCATATGAGATTCCTGGTGCCCCGGGAGAATGCAGGGGGATTAAAAGACATCTGCTTCCGCCTTCAGACTGATTGTGTCCCAACTGTGGCCTCTCATTGGTACCTTCTCTTGCTATTGTAGCTAACTTGTGGAAGGCTGGAGTCCTTCTTATATAAGATATTACTCTAGACAGATATAGCAATCAAAGCTTAGGGATTCAACACTATACAACTTTGCTCAATAGCACGAGCTCAATAGCACGATCTGAGAAGAAGGAGGGGTAACTATGCTATTATGCCTTGTAGCCTCTTGCCTATAGAATGTGGTGCACAACACACCCATAGACAAGACTCTACTTGACACGGCTTACAGACTCCCTAGGATACGGCCTGCTCTGATACTATGTTTGTCACGCCCCACCTTGGGAGGTATGACTGGCACCAAATTCTACACTAGAACTTGGGCTGACCTGGCTGGGCGTATGCAGCTCTGGTTCCTACCATCGACTCAAAACCAAGAAAAAAACTACTATATCTCAGTTGTAAACCCAACCTCGAGTAGACAAGGCCATGCAACACCTATAACAGAAAACAACTAACCAACAACACAACAGTAAAGTGATCCTATGCGGGCCGACACGACCACCATGCTTTCTAGTTATAATGAAATGAAAAATAGGCAATCATATAAACACTACAGCCGATGAGAATGCTAACTAAAACTATACTAGACCACACACGACCAACATATAGAACTGAACATAAATAGGCCCCACATGGCCAACACGAACAACTAACTGAGTCTATAGTCTGCAAGCCTCTAAGAGTGAAGAATATTGGTCGGGAAAGGGCCCCGACCTTCCCAAATGCTATACAAATAAAAGATAGATAAACCTCTACAACCTGGCAACTCCAAATGAAAAGATCTAGCTAATCTGTTGACTCTGAATAGCTACTAGGAGACCTCGCAATTTGTCTGTCTAAACCTGCAGGCAAGTATGCAACGCCCTATAGTTGGGCGTCAGTACAATATGATACGAATGTGTAAGGTAGTAAACAAGACTAAAAGCTGATAAAGAACTCAAAGTGAATAGCAGGAAGGGGCAGAAGTTACCTGTAAGCTTTCTTATCCATAACCTGCATCCTGTAAAACACTACACGTACATTAGCAGTAAGACTACACATTCATGGGCTATAACTAGCAATCAAGTATATAAAAAATAATGTAACCTGGCCCCCATAAGCCTGGAATGTATAACCAGCACAGAATAACCCGCCTGGGGCCCACATAAGCCCTAGCGAGCACACTCCAATCTATATACTCCTAACATGGTCAATATGAGTCCAGAGGTAACTATAGCCAGCCTACCTGGCCCCTAGGTTTGAAACTGAGCCCGCTGGTCTCCTGTAGTTGTCTTTAAGATTGGAGGGCTCCAATAATTGCACCTTAGGCACACAAGGCTCGACGAGGGTTAGTGATGACGATACGACATAAAAATTGAATTCCATTCATGGATGGACTATAATATGGCCCTTGGGGCTTAATATAGTCCCTTGGAACAACATATAGCTCCTTGGAGAAATCAATATAGCCCCACAGGCGACGACACAGCTAGTAACCCTAAGGTTGGTCCATAGAAGCTATATAGGGTAGGTCAATCCCAACTGATACACTACATTTTAGTCTCAATCTAGCCATTCAAAAGGCATATCTGGCTCTTAAGTCCTAATGTGATCGCTACTCGCCCCTAGAATAGTCTGTACAACTGCCAATAGGCACACACCATGTGCCTATACCTGATCAAAGGATCCTGGCAGTGTTCATAGTCTTTGATGGTCTAGAATGGATAGGGCGAGATCTACAGTGGCCTAAACAGTATTCTGAATGTCATGCTAGGACAATGGTAGCTTATAAGCAAACAGTAAAGGCCAAGCAACCAATATTTAATCCCCTCGCTTAGGGCGGCCGTAGGGCTGCTACTAATCCGATATGCTCCTGAATAGTCAGCCCTAACCATCCATAGACAGCTTACTATAATTCTTAGCTTAAAGGTAATACTGTACAAACATGGTTCTAGTTCCTTAGCCCTCAACTTGGTCTTTTTAGATTTCATATGTCTTCTCCAGCGATTCCTAATCTTCTAGGTAAGTTTATTTGGACTTAGCGAGTACCTTATATTCGAAGGCTGGGGCATTGTCCCTGCATTCAAATATTGATAAGGTTCCCTCCTTAGGGTACCCACGGGTCAATCTGACTTGTGCAACTAGTCTGTCTTCCAAGGCGGCCTGTATAAGAGGCACTAAGTCGATTAAAACTGTAGTCGTTCGCAGTAACTAACTAGGTGGTCGGTTGTCACTTAGTTCCCTAGGTAACCCTGGTGCCGCTGACTCTAAGGTATGACCATCCTATCTAAAGTTTTGTCCCTAGAGGTGTTAAGGTACGCCATCAGCCTCTGGGCGAGCTTTACAATCTATATGGGCGTCAAACTGAAAGTTATATCGCCCGTTTGTGCCCTATGTTGTCTAACTTACCCAATCAGGCCCAATAGCCAACCCTGTGCTTCTAAGGCCTTGGCATGGAAGCAACACGTCAGAATCCTACTAATATAGTAAATAGAAGAACTGAGGGCTTACTTTGATGCTTCTAGTATGGGTCATACCTAACATACTCTTTCCGACGAGGGATACTATAATCTATTCTTAATACATATTTCTAATAGCTAACCACAACATATACAAGCATTATCTACAAGAAGCAGCTAATACAACACATGGGATCAATATCTACATTAAAAACATAGGTCATATCATTATATGACGAGAATAACTTACCCAAGGAATAAGCCTTAACATAGCTTGAATGCCAACTTTTATTCACTCAAACTGTTTCCATCCTGAAGCCAATAATTCCATTTGATTATAGTCTCTATACTAAGGAAGCAAGCCTATTTCAATAGTAGGATTCATTGAATAACAATATCTTTCGATATTAATATTAACTATAATTCAACTATATTTAACTCGATAGAAAACTTACAATTTCTCGAGTGTTTAGAAGGGAGAAATGCTCACCTATTGCATATGGCTGTTTAAGAATCAATTTGAAGTAATTCCAACAACTTTTACTCGGTGGGTTCCGATACCCTGAGGGAATTTTCAAGAAATAGCTCTGCATGCTTCCCATAGGCCTAGAACTTGTTACCCAAAGTTAATTTGCGTTTGGACGGAGTTTCGTGGTTTAATTTGACAAAAAATAGAGAAAACCTATGCTACTTACTTTTCTCTATCGAAAAGGAAATGTTTGAATGAACCTCACACACTTGATCATCATATATATACATGTTGGGGTTAGTGGCAGGGGGACGGTGCGCCGCCCATAGCGCTTAGCTGGCTGGGACGACGTGGTGCACAGTGTGCCTGTCCTCTAGCTCCGACCTCTTACTTGCTTGACTCTATACTCGTACATTCATTGCCCGAGACTTTTTCTGTATACGTCATACACTAAAACTCTTGACATACGTATGAACACATTTGTTGAATGATAGAAACTACGGGGTGTAACTGCACGACTCTTAGTATGAGCTATAACTTGAATCATATAAAACTGTTATCTTTGGCATTGATTGGCTACATGCATGTTATGCCTCAGTAATTTGTAGAACTCGTGCGGTAGAGTTTTGGTTTTTGGGTGAGCCGTTCCTAGAGTGGGAGGGTAGTTTAGCTGTGTCGGTAGGTTGTTTCATTTCCTACCTTAAGGCTAGAAAGATGATCTCTAAGGGTTGCGTGTACCATCTAGTTAGGGTCAAGGATGCTACATCTGAAACCCCGACTATCTAGTCAGTTCCTATAGTGTGTAAGTATCCAGAAGTTTGTTCAACTAATGGTAATCGATACACATCCTAAGAGTGCCATCATTACTACGCTGGAAGAGAATTAAAGCGCTCCAAGGTGAAACACTCGGGCGAATAAAACCTTTATCAAGAAGACCGCTTAACTACTTTTTAAGTCTTTTAACTTGGTTGGAGCCATTTTATATGGCATAATAGAGATAGGATGAGTGTCAGAAAGAATATCTATTTCAAAATCTATTTCCATATCTAGAGAAACTCCGAAAATATCATCTGGAAAGACCTTTGAAAACTCACTCACAACTAGAACTGAGTGAAGGATGGTGTCTCAATTTTAACGTCTCTAACTCTAAAAAAATTATAGATGCACCCCTTAGAGATTAACTTCCTAGCCCTAAGGTATGAAAGAAATGACCTTTAGGCATGAGGGGACTACCTTCCCAAACTAGGATTGGCTCATCTGAAACCAAACTCCTCTATTCGAGTCGTACAATCAACTGAGGAATAACAGGAGCATAACCAATCCATTCCTAGAATAACATCAAAATCCACCATGTCTAACTCAACAAAGTCAGTTGTGTTATCTTTATGATGGAATAATACGGTACAATCTATATAGATTCTTTTCACTAAAACTGACGCACTAGTTGGAGTAGAAACACAGAAAGGCTCTATAAGTTGTTCTACGAAAATCTCAAACATTACGGCTACATAAGGATTCACAAAATATAAAGTAGCGCCTAAATTAAGTAAAGCATACATATCATTGAAAAGACTTTTAATATACCAATGACAACATATCGGGAGTTCTTCTTTTCCTTGCAACTAGACATAACAAACATATAGTTTTGGCATCTACCTATCCCTAAAGTGGTGCCTTTTTGGGCAACTTTGCCCGCTGAAGGAGTAGACTGCGACCTATTGACCCCATTTCCCTATCATGATGGATAATCCCTCAAAAATTGGCCCTATTGGCAGTATATATAGCATCCATCTCTACCTAAGCTGTATTCCCCCAAATGGCTCCTACCACATCTACTACAAGGTGGATGTCGAGAGGTTCCCTAAACTATAGCACACTGCATATGAGAACTATGAGCCCTAGAATTTCAACTATTTTGAGGCCTTAGATCATTCCTGGTACATGGGGTTGGTGCACTAGCTGCTTATGGTGTAAGTCAGACGATCTCCTTCAAAAGAAGGACTTGTTACCGCTTTTGTTCCCCTGATGAGTAGTCTCATGACAGACTGACTTTGACATCTTACTCTGATACTCCTCTCTATCTTTCTTTTTATCATCCTCTAGTTGTTGGGCATACACCATAATCCTGGAGATATCAATATCATTGATCAAAAGTGAGCCCTTACATTCCTTCTTCACATGCTTGCCCAACCAGACTAAACAGACCTATAACCATATAGCCAGTACCTACATACAAAACATCCACAAAATACAAACTTTCCTAAACAAACTTCTTTATTCTAGCTCTTATATCAGATACCATCTCCAAAACATACCTATATAGCTTGGTGAACTTAAGGCTATGTGTTTTCATGCTCATGGTGTCCTGATTCAAGTTCACAAACTCTTTTGTCTTAGCCTCTCTCAACTCCTGAGGGAACAAATGGTTAAAGAACGCCTCCTCAAAACTATCCCAGGTTTCCGGAGATGCATTCTCTCCCTGACCCTATTCTTAATAATCATACTATATATTGGCAATATCCTTGAGCTTATAAGAAGCAAACTCCTTCAATTTTTAGTGTGTGCATTTCCATCAAGATCTTTCAAATATCATCAATGAATTTTTGGGAATCCACATTAACCTTAGACCCTATACACATTGGCGGATTCAACCTTAGAAATTCCCTATTCCTGGATCCTCCTAAAAAATCATGAGAACTGGAATTGGGGGATATTGAGCCCTGACAGCCTAACTGAGCAGCAACCAACTGATTTAGCATCTGGATAACTCCCCTAAACTTTACCTCCGAAGTGCCAACTCGGGGAGGCTATGGAGTAGGTGCTTCTAGAACTCTCCCATTAGTAGCCGGTGCATTTTGAACAACACTCACACCCTGAACTATTGTGCATGCTCCATTCCTAGTCTGCGTTTCTAGGTTTTAGAGGTAGACTTGCTATGTTGTTTCTAGCAAAACCTCACATTGGCAGCATTCCTCTGACTGGCGGTACATTTCGAAGGCATGAACTAAAACACATGAAGTGCGAGTTAGGAGGAAGTCCTTATAGAGTTACACTCTATTGGATGAACTAGAGTATTAAAGAAGGTGGTATTGGCGCACTTTATTCCAATAAGGACACTACTAAATGTAACTTCATAGACATCCTAGGACTCTTTGAACCTAAAGCTCTAATACTAAATTTGTCACATCCCCAGCCTGCACACTATGGGTGGCCGACACTCAGACCACTAATGGTCCAAGTGAACTATTGGCCTGGCTTAATCCTAGCTGAGAATACAACAAAGTATATGGAAGCAATGACTGTGATGATCTCAATTTAAAAATGTAAGATTTCAGTAACTGTAACTAAAAATAATGTTAAAAAAGTAACATCAATGACTCAACTTCTACTAGTCTATGAAGCCTCTAGGTATAAAATATAGGTGCTAGGACAAAGTTCCCATGGCTACCTCATGTTCTACTAAAAAAAGAATATAAATCTTACTAGGCTTCCTAAAAGAAAGGAGACCTCTCCAAACCTGTGTGGAGTCGATCCTAGAGATGCGTCTTCTGTCGATCCTATCTACTTGAATCTGCATCATAACAAGATGCAGCACCAAATGGAATCAATACAATTGAATGTATAGTATGTAAAATTGCAGAATGAAACAAAAGTTAAACAAGAGTATTTGAACTAATATAGTAAGCTGACTGAATCTGTAACTCTGAAATATGCATATAAACACAAGTAGGAAAGTGTGTAAACAGTTATGCGATTAAAAGCCATGCATCAAACAATCTCTGAAAAATACATGCATATATATGTATAAGATTAGTTGGGAGCTTCTCATAACCGATATACATCATGAATAAGAACATGATGTCCAACTTCTTTCCCAAGTTGGGGGAGCCATCCCAAGCCTTGCTTGGGCAAAGGAAGAAACTAAATTGTGGATCCATACTAAGCCCTTACCAGGGGCTGTCTGAGGAGTCTCCCCAACTAAAGACACAATCCTAACCTACGTTGGCTACATAATTATAGGGCTTATGGGTTATCTGAACCCTTATTTATCTCGGTGCAAAATAATCCTCCCAAAAACTATGGTAATGTAAGTATGTCTATCTGAGGCAACTAAAAAAATCTTTTATAAAGAACTTTAACTAAAATTATGATAATTGTTTTAAAACTTTGTTGAGTCTCTATTTGGAAGCTGGAACATAACCACTTTGGTTTGACAATTAAGAGTTGCATAACATTGTGACAACCAATCAAAGCCCATTATAACATCGAAGTCGACCTTCTCTAAATAGACTAGATTAGTCATACTAGCTATATGACCCATTGTAACTAACAACCCCTATAACTCGCTTTACAGTAACAGACTCACAAACTAGATTGGATATAAAGAATTGTTATGTAATTGTTTAGACTCTAGCCCAAACTTCATAGCAACATAAGGGGTCACATACGACAAATTGGATTTAGTATCCATCAGAATATAAACTCAAAAGTGAAAATCGTCAATATACCTATAGAAACATTTAGAGATGCCTCTATGTTCTGATGACTAGATAAAGCATATAGACAATTCTGTCCCCCGCCTCTATTATTACCTTGCCTAGCTGGGGCTTGAGAATTACATGAAGGAGTTGTGTGAGTAGCTACTATGTTTGAGATAAATCTACATTACCACCATTTTCTTGTCTTACTGACGGACACTCTCTCTGAAAATTGCCTTAAAGACTGCATCCATAACATACATCCATTCCCATGCGACAGTCTCTAGGTTCCTCTTACCACATCTATTACAAGAAAGTTGTTATGAATTACTCTGTGCAACACTAGCTTGGGATTGATAGTCTGGCACTTTAGAATTTTGGCTCTGGCTATTTTAGACTTGCCTGTCATTTATAGACCTTAAAGGTGGTGCACTCATAGAAGATGTAATACCCCAAAAGTCCCTAAGATGAAACCCAAGGGTTGAAATGAAAAAATAAGGAAAATCTACACTATATCATGGAATGACTCGTCAGGTCACTTGATGGATCATTGAGTGACCTGTCAAGAAGTTCCAGACTAGCAAAGAGTCGTTTCCAGGGGTCACTATGGAACAGCTCATGGTGTGACCCAACGAGTCGTTAGTACACCCGTTGTGTGTTGAGTAAGTTGCAGACAAGGAGACTTAACAGATGAACGAATGAGTCATGGTGTCTCTTCACGACTCATCAAGTGGGTCATTATCAGGGTGGATGATAAAGAAGGATGGAACTTCCAGTGGTGACGATGAGTTGATACGATGAGTCATTATTCTACCTAACGATGCGTCGAGTCTTCCGTTGGTTGGGAAGTTCAGATTGCTAGGGAGATTCAAATAGAGGCAACAAGTGAGGAACATGAGTCATCAGTGGACCCAAAGAGTTGCTAGGTACCTTGTTAGGACTGGCAGGACCACTTTTCTAGGAAAATTATAAGGCGGTCTTCATAATTTCTAAGCTTCTAAGCCCTAAACTACATTGTTTTAAGTCATGAAAGGAGTGTTTTAACAAGATTTAACCAATTTTAATTCATTCAAATCCCATGCATGCAAAGTTTAGAAATTCCTTTTAAAGATCAAGCTTCAATCCCTCAATTTTTCCCCAATTTTCTTGTGCTATTAAAGTCAATTTGAGATTCAGCTTATCCAGGTATGTAAGAACTACGAATTAGCATTTTATTTCACTCTCATGCCCAAATTTCTCCCCAAGTTCATGAATTCAAGTTCCAATTCAAGTTTATGATCTCATGGGGTTTAACCAAATATTATAAAATTCTGAATGATTTGCTTATAGGTCAATTTCCTTCCTTCATGTTCTAGAGCATGTTTTATGATTGATGGGCAGATTTTATATACCAATTGATAATAAATTCATGATTTCATGTTACAGAAATTATGACCAATTATGCATGTTCTATGAAAAGACAAGTTTATGATTCAAGATTTCAAGTATGATAAGATATCTAGCATGAACAAATGTTTAAAAATTACCCATGTATGAAGTTATGATTTGACTTATGAAGTCTATTTCAAGTATGCATGATTTTAATATTCTGGGCATGCCCACACAGGTTAATCATGCCTTCATGATTCAGCTAAGTTTTATAAAATTAGCTCACCATATGGTTTTTGAGTCTATACTACCACTTTTAGCTTATGGTATGTCTTCAGCTTCGTTGAACAATGATGGTGAGCATTTTGCATTTTTGGGGGGGAGTAGTGTCTAGCATTGAGTAGGCCAGGGGTTCATGTAAACTCCGGCTCTGAAAACTATGTGCCAATGTAGGTTTATATATTTACATTGGGACCTCCCTTGTGAGCTTCCCTTGTCCTCGAAGGGGCCATCAACTTGATATTGATATATTGGTAGCGTCCTTAGCCCTATCAAGATTTTAGACTGCTCTGTCCACTTGAGTATAATAATTGGGGCATCATGTAAGATCTATTGTGATAGTGTTGGTTATATGAAAAGTCTACCATTGTTCTCATGTTTTTAGTTATTTATGTTCATTGACTTATGTTATTATGTTTTACAGCAGGTTTGACCTAATGATTAGTTTAGGAGTTTTTACTTATGATTTAAGCAATGACAAGTCATATAGTTTCTATTTTAGCTTTGGATCATTCTTTTCAGATACGATATTCAGCTTATTATTATACACATTTCAGAATCAGATTTCAACATGTAGTCCTTACTCTTATGATCTTATGATTTATGTTTATATGCCTAATTTCAATTAATATTTACCTAGCATGTTTATTTACCCTTACATACTCAATACATTCCAAGTATTGACCGTATACTCTATGTTATATAGTTTCATGATATAGGTCCAGATGATCAGACTCAATTCTGCCGTTAGTCCAACTTCCCACAGCTTAGCTCAATTTCCCATCATTAAGAAGTCCTGAGGAGATTCAGTTTAGCAATTAATTATGTTATATTCAGTTTCAGACTTTAGCGATCTAATTAGGGATGTTATCCCATCAGCTCATCATACATGTTAGAGGCTTATCATACATTATGCAGATATTCATCTTTGTCGAGTTTTGACTCTATTTTATGATTTTTATGTTGTTCAAACTTCCACTTATTCATTTCTCAGTTATCAGATTCTGCTTGATGTATTTCCTTTAATTATTATGTCCATGTCATGGGTCAACTGAGAGTCATCCATGGTTCTAGGTCTCGTGTCTCGGTTCGAGGTCCCAACATAGGTCATGACAGCAAATGGCAAAATACCTGATGACTTCCAATTAAAGAAAGTTTTGCAAATGCATTCGTGGTACCATTTATTATTGCCAACTGGCCTAGCCCTCTTGTTCTAGTTCCTTTCCCTATCGGCTCTAATCCTCTTTTTCAAATCCCCTATCTATTGAACATAAGACATTAACCTTGATATATCCATTTCCTTGTTAGAAAAGTCGAGGTACATTCACTTGTCACATATATTCATAAATCATACACAAAGCAGGACATACTTGTCCGCGAGGTAGAAACCATCTCAGGATCATACTGTGATAGTTGTATGAATTTGAGGTTGTATTCCCTTATATTCATCGCACCTTGACTGAGAGTTATAAATTCATTGACCCTGTCAACTCCAACAGAAGGAAATAATTAATCAAGGCATCCATAAAATTACCCAAAATTGTAGGGAATGCATCTTCCCCTCGGGATGGCTCCCATTGCTCATACCATATGATGCCCAAATCTTTCAATTGATAGGAGGAAAATTGAACTACTTTTATCTTGTTAGCGTGCATGACTAAAAGAATCCTTTATACCACATCTATAAAATTCTGAGGATCCTCTTCTGATCAGGACCCTATAAAGGCTAGTAGATTCATTTTGAGAAACATTCTAATCCTCGATATAGCTGAAACCTAATAAGAATCCATATTCTGTGAAGGTGTACCTTGACATTGTGATTGTGTTGCATCCAATTAGGTGAGCGTCTAAATAGCTCCAATGAAATCTACTTTAGTGGTACTAGGTGGTGGTGTGTATGTTGTAGGATTCCGCATAAGACCCTCAGTCCATGACAAAGAGGCACAAGTAGTTTAGCCTTTTTGAAGACCTTAAGACCTCGTTTGAACTCCCTGAGGTTTGTTCGAGTTTGCCTCGTTGGTGGAATTAGCCTTTTGGTTTGATCTTGGTTTTCTCTTACAATGCATTTTCTATAAGAGACGTAGTAATGCAAAAGTTAGAATATTCACTAGCTCAACTCTATAGCATGTCACGACCCGAATGTACACTCAGATCGTAGACACGGGACAAGGGACCCCGAGAGACCCCAAGTCAACCCATTGCACATGCATAAAACTAATATGATTTAAATAAGAGGAATATTAAGCATAAAACATTGCGTAAAAGTAACCATGACATAGCATCAGAATATACCAAACATTTACATAAGCTGAGTACTACTCATTTGTCCAAAAGCCTATAACACGTAAGATGGGTTGATGGGAAAACATCCCCAACTAACCCAAGTAATACCGGAACATAATAAACAGGAATGATTATCAAATGGCCCTCGGAACATGAGGACTCACCAACAAGCTGATATCGTAGGCTGGGATGGACTAAGGATGGGATGAGCCTGAGATCCGGACCCTGTCTCATGAAATGATACAACATAAAAAGTATGCGGTCAGTACGTGGAATGTACTGAGTATGCAAGGTAAGTAAAACGGACATTTTTAAAAGTAAAGTAAACTCATAAATAGTCATAGAAGAAGGACATCATGCTTGCATCAAAATCTTCATGATAAAACATAGGGCTCAAGACTTTCAAATCTTTTATAATCATTCATTATCATAATTGTAAATAATTTATCATAATATAACTTAAGCCAATAACATAATCATAACAATGCATAAAACATGCAGAATAATGGGAGGACTCGTCATAACCGACACCATCATGGTAGAGCCTTTCATGATGTCCCACTGTCTCGCTCAAGTGGCAGAGCCGACCCTAGCTTTCCAGGCGAGGGTCGTGCATAAAGAGTGATATCACATTTGAGGGGATCATAATCAATACATCATATCATTTACAACCCATGGTGGAACGTGCTTATGGGACACCGGCGTAGTCCTTTGAACGTCGGGCTGCTCGGTGGTAGACACGGCTTCCAAAACACATGCATATAAGCTCATACATAAATCATTAACATCATGCATAAAAATTCATTGGCTATGATATAACATTTATCATCATTGATCCCCTATAAAACATGCTTAGCAAAGAATCAAGGCCCTTTTTATCAGCCAACGTCATAGGTCGATAAATCATGAAATTCATTTCATAAATCATAAACCATTCTTCAATGTGTGGGATTGCCCGATGCTTCATCATATTCAATTCTTTTAAAACATGCTCATAACATGGGTAACTTGAAAATCATACTTCTCTATCATCAATGAACTCAAATTATAGAGTATTCATCATAAATCATAATTTCCATGAACTTTAATCAAATGGGAAATTTGGATTTAAAATCTTGAAACATGATTAAAGGATAATAATGATAAAACCTGCCTATCATTCAAGATTCAATAATTAAAACTCCGTTAAATCATACCCATAAAGAGAAATAACATTTTAATTCATTTAGGCAAAACCCCATAGAGTTGAATAGGAGGATTCATGACTTTAATAGAAATTGGGCATGTATGAGGAAGAATTCTACCCATTTTAAAACCCTACATACCTGGGAATAGATGGACTTAAAGTTCCTTGAACACCCACAAGGAAATTGACGAAAATTTGGGGAAGAAGGCCTTGACTCTCCCAAAAACCTCTCTAAAATCCTTACATGAGATTGGGCATGCATAAAGGGTTTAACCCATCTTATCTAACTCAGAAACATATCCAAAACGACGTAGTTTAGGCCTTAGGGACTTAGGAAGTTATGAAAACACCTTTATTAAAACGTAGAAATTTCTGGTCGTCAGTCCTCACGAGGGACCTAATGGATCGTGGCCGCAGGGCATGACTCGTTGCCTTGATCCATTGAGTCCACTACCCAAACCTCCTGGGAACCCCACGGGTGACTTCACGAGTCGTGAGGTCATAACATGACTTGTGGTAACCTTCCGTGGCGTACACTCCCATCCCAACTTGCCAAACCTCCAGGGTTGACCACAGGTGACCTCACGTGTCGTGAGGTTTGACCATGACTCATGGTCAAGCCTGTGGCCTCCTCTCCCAGACCTTGCCACACCATGATGACCGTGAGTCACCTCACGACTCGTGGTCACTCCTTACAACTACCTTCATGATTCATTCTGTGACCTGGTGCGAATTTTCTGTTGTTCCCCATTTTCACTTCCAGGTTCGATCCTTGGGTCCCCGGGGTATAACAATATCTCCCCCTTGGGGACATTCATCCTCGGATGTTAGAAACATGCAGAAAACTACGAAACAAGCTATCACCATATATGATTACCAATCATTTAAGTCAAAAGACAGAATGACTACCTCCAAAAGGAAATACATAGCTAAATTGAATTCAGAAATCACATACATTTATCATATCATAAAACAAACTTGTAAACATAAACTTAACAGGAAAAGTTGATTAAAGGTTTAGGGAAAAACTGGTACCTCAAACTGAAACTGAGCCGGTAGGGAACAAATGAGGGTATTTAGCTATCATATCCATTTCGGCTTCCCACGTAGCCCCCTCAACATGCTAATTTCTCCATAACACCTAAACTGAAGCTACTTCTTTGTTCCTCAGCCTCTGAACCTGACGATCAAAGATTTCAATGGGGATGTCTTCATAACTGATGTTTCCTTCACTCCAATGCTGTCTACCAGAACTACCAAGGCTGGATACCCAAGCACTTCTTCAAAGTGACACATGAAAGACAGGATGAACTGAAGATAGCTCTGAGGGAAAGTCTAACTCATACTCCACCTTACCAACTCTTTTCACAACCCGATAGGGGCCAAGATTGCGGGGACTGAGTTTACCATTCTTTTCGAACCGGACTCCCATCATGGGAGATACTTTTAGAAATATCTAGTCGTCCACATCAAACTCAAAATCTCTTCTCCTCATATCAGCATACGATCTTTAATGACTCTAAGAGGTTTTCAACCAGTCCCTTATCAACTAAAATTTCACCATCACCTCATGAACTAAATCTGGTCCTATCATAGCTGCCTCACCAACCTCGAACCATCCGATGGGAGATCTACACCTCCGCCCGTAAAGAGCCTCGAACAGTGCCATTATGATACTGTAGTGGAACTATTATTATTAGAAAACTCAATCAAGGGCAAATGATCATCCCAACTACCTTTAAAATCCATAACACATGCCCTCAACATATCCTCAAGGGTTAGAATGGTTCGTTCTATCTGGCCATCTATTTGCTAATGGAAGGCCGTACTGAGCTTAACTTGCGTCCCAAGTCCTTTTTGAAATGAACGCTAGAATTGTGAGGTAAATTGAGTACCTATGTCTGAGATAATAGACAAGGGCACTCCATGAAGTCGAACAAACTCCCAAATATACAACCTAGCATAATCATCCACTGAATCCATGGTCTTGACCGGTAGGAAATGCACAGACTTAGTTAACCTATCAACCACCACCCAATTGGAGTCATATTGCCAGCCAGTACGAGGTAGGCCTATAACAAAATCCATATTAACGTAAGCATGAGACTTTTTGGTAGTACCGGTAAACCAGATGGCCACGACGATGGAATCTGGGACGGAGGACTTGTAGTATCTCTCTAGTATGTCTTCCCACTTCCAAGTGGGGATGCTGATATCCGGAAGTACGCCTCCCATCCTTTGATGTTCGACTTTTGCTTGCTGACAGTTTGGACATTTTTCTACGAACTCCGAAATATCCTTCATCATACCATCCCACCAATATATTTCCCGCAAATCCCGATACAGTTTCTTAAATCCTGGATGATTAGAATATCTGGTACCGTGTGCCTCATGCAATATTCGAACTCTCAAATTCTCGAAGTCCGGAACGCATAGTTGACTCTGGTATCGTAGCACACGATCTCCACCTTGGGAGAAGGCCTCCACCTTCTGACTATGCACTGCCTCCTTCAGCTTCCTCAATATTGGATCCTCATCTTGCCTGGTTTTAACATCAATCACCAAGGACGATTCTGACCCATTATGTACAACAACACCACCATCGATCGAATCGATCAATCTAACTCCCAGCCTTGCGAGTTGGTGGAGATCCTTCACCAACTCCTTTTTTCCCTCATCGACGTGGGACACACTTTCCATGGATAGTCTACTAAGCACATCCGCAACCACATTAGCCTTGCCCGGGTAGTAAATGACACTCATGTCATAGTCCTTAAGTAATTCCAACCACCTCCTTTGCCTAAGATTTAGATCCTTCTGTGTGAACACATATTGCAAGCTCTTGTGATCCATAAATACATCCACGTGGACCCCATATACTCAGTGCAAACACCATTGCGACCAACTAGAGATCATGGGTCGGGTAATACTTTTCATGGACCTTCAGCTGTCTCGAAGCATATGCTATTACCTTCCCACGCTGCATCAACACACATCCTAGTTCGACTATCGAAGTATCACAATAGACAACGAAACCATTTGTACCCACGGGTAAGGTCAACACTGGTGCTGAAGTGAGTCAGGTCTTCAACTCTTGGAAGATTTTCTCACAAGCATCCGACTATTGGAATTTTATCTTTTTCTGAGTCAACCTTGTCAATGGGGTCGCAATTGATGAAAAGCCCTCAATAAATCTTCGGTAGTAGCTTGCTAAGCCCAAGAAACTCCGAATTTCTGAAGGATTCACTATTCTGGGCCAATTCTTCACCGCCTCTATCTTCTGGCAATCTACCCTTATTCCTTCGCTTGATACTATATGTCCCAAAAATGTTACCGCGTTTAGCCAAAATTTGACACTTACCAATCATTGCATAAAGATGACGATCCTTGAGGGTTGGAAGCACTATCCTCAAATGAGTGGTATGTTGCTCCTCGCTCTGAGAGTATATAAGAATGTCGTCGATGAACATGATCACGAACATAACCAAATATTGCTTGAACACCCTATTCATCAGGTCCATAAAAGCTGCAGGAGCATTGGTTAGCCTAAAAGACATAACAACAAATTCGTAGTGACTATACCGAGTCTTGAAAGTTGTCTTCGGGATGTCACTCTCCAGCAATCTGAGCTGGTGATACCCGGACCTAAGATTGATCTTGGAGAAGAACTTGGCACCCTGAAGCTGGTCAAACAAATCATCGATCCTGGGTACGGGGTACCTGTTCTATCGATAACTTTGTTCAATTGTCGATAGTCAATACATATGCGAAGGGAATCATCCTTCTTCCAAAAAAATAGAACTGGTGCACCCCATGGAGACTGGCTCGGTCTAATGAAGCCCTTATACAGCAAATCCTTTAACTAATCCTTCAATTCCTTTAGTTCAGCTGGAGCCATCCTGTAAGGAGGGATAGAAATAGGCTTCGTATCTAGCAATAAATCAATATCAAAATCAATTTCCCTTTGCGGAGGAACACCAGGAAAATCCTCGGGAAACACCTCCGGATATTCGCACGCCACCAGAACTGACTGAATAGTCAGGGTCTCGGACTCCACATCCTTAACCCTAACTAGGTGGTACATACACCCCTTAGAGATCATCTTCCTAGCCTTAAGATAGGAAATAAACTGACCTGCTAGCACCGCCGAACTACCCTTCCACTCCAAAACTGACTCGCTCGAAAAATGAAACTCCACGGTACGGGTTCTATGATTAATCGAAGGATAACATGAAAACAACCAATCCATACCAAGAATAACGTCAAACTCAGTCATGGCTAACTTTACCAAACCTGCGGAGGTAACCTTATGCAACACCGTGACTGGGCACCCTCTAAATACTCGTCTAGCTATGACTGAATCACCAACTGGGGTAGAAACTGAAAACGGTTCTGACAAGACTCAGGACTAACTTAAAGGCTACTGGCAATGTAAGGAGTCACGAAAGACAATGTAGCTCCTGGGTCTAACAAGGTATAAACATCAATATGAAAGACACGCAACATACCAGTGACCACGTCTGTCGAAGTCTCCTACTCCTGGCGCGAGGCAAGGGCATAGAATCAGTGTTGGCACTAACCGCCACCCTCACTAATAGATGCTCCCTATGGAGCTGAATGGGCTGGAGCTGCTGCTGTCCTAGTGGTCTGTGCTCGACCCCTATCATCACCCTGTCTGGCATATGGGTACGCTCGGTGCATGTGCCCGGATCTACCACAACCATTTGTCCGAGCTCTATTTGCCTCCCTATCCCTCGCATGAGTTGCCTCAATCTGCTAGGCGTATAACACTACCCGAGGAAAGTCCGTATCCTAATGAAGCATGGCAGTCCTGCAGTCCTTGTCTAAATAACTGCCCACGCCATGAACAAATCAGCTCACCCGGGCCCTCTAATCCATCACCAACTTTGGGGCGTACATTGACAATTGGGTGAACTCAAGCGAATACTCCAACACTGTCATATTTCCTTGCTTGAGGTTAACAAACTCAGCTTCTTTGAATTCCCTCATCTCCCGAGGGAAGAACCTGTCAAGAAACGCCATGTGGAACTCATCCCAGCTGATAGGGCCTGCACCCGCTGCCCTGCTGTCCTTCCATTGCTTGTACCAAATATGTGCGACCTCTTTTAGCTGATATGAGGCCAAGTCTACGCACTCCCCATTTTTCACCCCTGTAACCTGAGTGACCTTCAAGATCCCTTTAATGAACTCGTGTGGATCCTCATCCACCTTTGTTCCCGTGAACTCATGAGGGTTCATCCTCAAGAAATCTCTAATCCAAGCTGCCGCTGCATTTCCATTCTGCGGGCCTGCGCAATAGCCTGCTGGTTGACCTGAGTGGTCAAGGCTTGCACCAAAAACTGAATAGCCGCTTGAAACTCAACGTGGGCAGCTGGCTTTGTTGCCTGGGGCTCTTGAACTGGCAGGGCTTGCTGATGCCCTTGGTCATTGCCATCTCTGTGGCCTTCATCATTTCCATTCCTCCTTCGTTTCATTCATCTAGGAGCCATAATTCTGCAATCGCGAATCATACGAGTTAGAAGGATGGGAAGACTTTTTATCAAACGACATAGAACTTGAAAGAAGGGAACATTTCCTAAAACATTTAGTAGCCTCTTCGTCATAGGTGTGGCACGCTTCACACCCATGAAAAAGACTCTACCTAACACGACTTTTGGAAACCCTAGGACACTTCAAACCTATCGCTCTGATAACAAGTTTATCATGACCCAAATATATACCCGGATCGTATACATAGGATAAGGGACCCCGACAGACCCCAAGTCAATCCATGGCGCATGCATTCAACTAATCTCATTTAAATAAGCGGAATATTAAGCATAAAACATCGCAGAAACATAACCATGACATAACATCAGAAAATACCAAACATTTACATAAGCTGAGTACTACTTATTTATCCGAAAGCCTCTAACACGTAAGATGAGTTGATGGCACAACATCCCCAACTAACCCGAGATATACTAAAACGTAATCAATTGGAAAGTTTATCAAACGGACCTCGGAACATGAGGACTCATAAACAAGTTGATATCGTAGCTGGGATGGACTAAGGATGAGGATGAGCCTGAGATCCGGACCCTGAATCATGAAACAATATAGCATAGAAAGTATGTGGTCAGTACGTGAAATGTACTAAGTATGCAAGGTAAGTAAAACGGACATTTTTAACCGTAAAGTAAACTCATAAATAGACATAGGAGAAGGACATCATGCTTGCATTAAAATCTTCGTGATAAAACATAGGGCTGAAGACTTTCAAATCTTTCATAATCATTCATTATCATAATTGTAAATAAATTTATCATTATATAACTTGATCCAATAACATAAACATAACAATGCATAAAACATTCGGAACAATAGGAGGACTCGTCATAACCGACACCATCATCATTGAGCCTTTCATGATGTCCCACTGTCTCGCTCAAGTGGACAGAGCCGACCCTGGCTTGCCAGGCGAGGGTCGTGCATAAGGCGTTATATCACATTTGAGGGGATCATTATCAATACATCATATCATTTACAACCCACGGTGGCACCTGGTTATGGGACACCGGCGTAGTGCTTTGAACGCCGAGCTGCTCGGTGGTAGCACGACTCCCAAAAACATGCATATAGGTTCATATATAAATCAGTAACATCATGCATAAAAATTCATTGTCTATGATATAACATTTATCACCTTTAAAACGTGCTTAGCCAAGAATCAAGGCCCTTTTTACCGGCCAACATCATAAGTCGCTAAATGATGAAATTCATTTCATAAATCATAAACCATTCTTCAACTTGTGGGCATTGCCCGATGCTTCATCATATTCAATTCTTTTAAAATATGCTCATAACATGGGTAACTTGAAAATCACACTTCTCTATCATCAATAAACTAAAATTATAGAGTATTAATCATAAATCATAACTTCCATGAACTTTCATCAAATGGGAAATTTGGATTTAAAAGCTTGAAACATGATTAAAGGAAAATAATAATAAAACCTTCCCATTATTCAAGATTCAATAATTAAAACTCAATTAAATCATACCCATAAAGAGAAATCACATTTTCATGCATTTGGGCAAAACCCCATAGAGTTGAACCGGAGTATTTATGACTTTAATCGAAATTGGGCATGGGTGAGGAAGAATTCTACCCATTTTAAACCCCTACATACCTGGGAATAGATGGGCTTAAAGTTCCTTGAACACCCACAAGGAAATTGACGAAAATTTGGGGAAGAAGGCCTTGAATCTCCCAAAAACCTCTCTAAAATCCTTGCATGAGAATGGGCAAGCATAAAGGGCTTAACCCATCTTATCTAACTCAGAAACATCCAAAACGACATAGTTTAGGCCTTAGGGACTTACGAAGTCACGAAAACACCCTTATTAAAACATAGGAATTTTTGGTTGCTAGTCCTCACGAGGGACCTAAAGGATCGTGGCCACATGGCAAGACTCGTTTCCTTGATCCATTGACTCCACTACCCAAACCTCTAAGGGAACCCCACGGGTGACTTCACGAGTCGTAAGGTCAGACCACGACTCGTGGTCACCTTTCATGGCCTACACTACCCATCCCAACTTGCCAAACCTTCAGGGTTGACCAGGGGTGACCTCATGAGTTGTGAGGTCTGACCACGACTCATGGTCAAGCCTGTGGTCTCCTCTCCCAGGCCTTTCCACTCTATGCTGACCATGAGTCACGTCATGACTCGTGGTCACTCCTCACGACTCACCTCACGAGTCATTTTGTAACCTAGTGCGAATTTTTAGTTTTTTCCCATTTTCACTTGTAGGGCTGATCCTTGGGTCCCCGGGGTATAACATAGCATTATCTAGAGTATGAAACAAGAGTAGCATTCTTATATTTCTGATAGCTTCTAAATTATAAATATTTCATGCTTCGCACTCATAAGTTAAACTCTGCTAGACACGACTCATAGATTCCCTAAGACACTTGAATCTAGTGCTCTAATACCAAATATATCATGTCTAGACCCTGGGCCTAGTCAAAGCCAGCACTCAATGCCATTGTTCTCCCGAGCGAACCTTATAACATGGAATAAATCAGAGAGCATTCATCTAACACAAGCGAAATATTAATAACTTAAAGCTTTCAAGAATATGAGGACTCGATAAATATTTGCCAAGTTTACATAATGGAATAAATTATTTATTAGGAAAAGGCACCTAACATACCTCTAAGACAAAACTAGTAATATTGAACATAAGATTAAGCCCAAAACAAGCAGGACTCATCAAGAGATGAATATGAGAATCTTAACGTGTGGCTTGATCGTCGAACTGAGTACCCGAGTCTATACTTTTAAATAATTAAGCATCCTCGATAAAATGAACGTGTATCCATATGGAACATTACTCTATGTAAAATGGTTGAGTGAAAACACAAAAATAACTAAAATAGGACAACAAGAAACATAGACATAGCATGGAGGGAATCAAGAATCCAAAATTGATGAGTTGATCTAATTAAATATCATCTTTCATCATTCATTAGTTTGTTATTGTAGGTTCTTACTTTAACTGATATAACCACTACATAAAAATATGGAGTTCGTTTTCTGCCCAATCATCTAAGTCATCTCAAACCTTATCGGGACATGAGACATACATAACCTATTTACTAGAAAGGATCCATAACATCTCGTATTAGAGGGTGCATAAGGAGTTTCCCAAATAAAAATGATCCATAACCTACATTGACATACATAGTTTTAAGCACGAATGCCTTCTCGATTATTAGTACTACTCTCAGTCACTTTGTAGTATGTTGAAATCAAAGTCATCATTTAACCTTCATAAGCTATAATTAATCATCATGTAGTATTCATAATTCATAATCGTCAAGACACATTCAAAAATTCATATATATCATGTCATATTCATAGTTCATAAAAATCTTTAAAGGCTTCTCTTTTAGAGAAAAAAATCATAGTTTATAAAGTTCACACTTTTCATTTGAAGATTCATGAAACTCATGAAAATGCAATAGAGGTCATAAAACATATATAGGAAATTCGAGGAAATTCAATAATGATTAATCATGGAAAACTTATACTTGACATTAACCCTAATTATTCACGAAGAAGGATTTTGCATAGACTTTCATGGGACATAGAGTGGGGAATGAAATAAGGTGTTTACACACATCAGATAACCTTACATACCTTAATTGAAATTATGCAATTAGAGAAAAACTCAAGCCTTTATGAAGAATGCTCAACTTCCAACTATTTCCTTGTGGTGAGTTTTTTCCTTGAAACTCCAAGATGATGAAAGATAACCTTCTCATATGGTATGATAAAAAAGTCCTATTAAATTGCATGAAAAATCTTAGAACATGCTTACCTTGATGTGGGAGGACTTGGAGGAGAGAAGAATTTAAATAGGGCTGAAAAGAAGTGAAAAAGTGAAAGAAAAGTCAAAATTCACGTATTTAAAAGGGCTTTGTTAGAAGACAAACAATAGGCTTGGATCCAATTATAGTACAGTAAAAATGACTTACGGTTCGTAAGTAGAGCCGTAAGTCTATCACAAAAATCAATGCTTTCCATCTGCGGTTCGATTTACGACTCGTAGAATTCATTTGCAATTTGTAGATTGGACCCTCTATCAACCTGGAAAATTTCATCCCTCTGAAGTTCCATCTAAGGTGCAAGATATGGCCCTTAGAATCCGTTCATGAACCATAAGTTGGACAATCTATTGATTCAAACATTTAATCATCCTCTTAAGTTTCACCTAAGATGTGAACTATGGCCCATAGATTCTATCTATGGTCCATAAATTGAACCATAAACGCTTCACGGTGACATAAGAAAATGGGGAACCTTCATGACATATAGTACCGTAGAGTCCACTTATGGTCCTTTACATGGTGATTTTCTACAAATTTCATAGTCCATTGTTTCAAATCTCAAGTACTTTGATACTCGGATTAAATGCTTCACACACCTTATATACTCCATATATCACATGAATGACCACATCCACAGAGTTAGGACCAATTCACTTACATTTTAAAGGTTAGAAATCCTTTATGAAGGTACGGGGTGTTACATTATTTATCTGACCTACACAAAGCTCAATTTTTAAATAGACTACATGTTTATATATTGGGGTACTGTCATATCTTGACGATCTAAATAGAGGTCTTTCATGGCTACTCCACTAAATCATGCTGAGATAATAATTATTAATTTAGTAAGCAAAAATATGTGTGTTTGAGGTCAATGATACATCTCAATAGAGAAAAATATGACATTTCATATGTGACAAAACTTTCACGATCTTATATGAAGATAATGCAGCACTTCACCAATGTTTTCCTTCACACACTATCTCCAAAAAGAATGGCGATATGAACCTGCAAAAGATTCATTTGCGTGATAATATGGTTGGATTATTCACCAAGTATGTACCATTAAAATCTTTCGAAAAGATGGTGTACAAGATTAGGATGCGAAAATTCAAGCTTTTAAATCAATGTTCTCATTACGAGATGTTAGTTTGAATTCTACTCTATTTTCCATGCAAGTTTTTTGTTCCAATGGATTTTTCTTGTAAGATTTTTAATAAGGTATCCAAATGTGTATTATTAGATATGTCTACTCTTTTTTCTTCACTATAGATTTTTCACTAGGTTTTTCTAGCAAGGTTTTAACGAGGTACATTAACTACCAAATAGACATTCAAGGGGGAGTGTTCTAAATATGTTTATATTTGTTTTTGGGCACATGCATTGTATGTGTATGCCGAGTAATGTACTTGTAACACCCCAAAAGCCCCTAAGATCAGCCCGAGGGTTGAAATAGAGATATCAAGAAAATTTGCAATATGTGTCACGCCCCAAAACTAGGGGAGGGCACGACTGGCTCCCGATACCTGACTGATCGGGAAGCCGTCTATATAGCATCTGTAGCTATAACAACTAGGCCTTTCAGGCCACCTTTCACAATCAGCTAGAGTAAACATCTGGACCCGTAAGGTTGCAAGTACCATAAATAAATAATTGAAATATCGATAAAGCAATGACTATGCTAAATCAAGCAACGGAAAGCCGGCAAGGCCACAAACTGAATAATACAATACATACTAAGTCCAGAAAGCCTCTATTAAGTAAGCTGAACTGATGGCCGGAACTGGGCTTCGACCTACCCGCAACTATAACTAAAAACTCAAGCTGAAATAACTAAGCCCTAGCTCAAGAAAGAAAGGAGCGTTCCAATACATCTGCTGATCTGACGAACTGCTACTGCAACTGGCAATCCCAGCCTTCGCTTGCACTTGCGGCACGAACATAGGTCCCCAGCTGAAGGGACGTCAGTACGAATGAAATGTACTGATATGTAAGGCTGAAAACTATAAACATATAAGATAACAATGATAACTGATTTATAAATGAGGAATAATAACAACCTTCAATCTTGGAAACTAAAAATTGATAATAACTCAATACTGAAGTGCAAATGTAACTAAGCAATGCACAAGGAAAGTTATGACATTAATGTCGGCGGCTAACTGACCATAAAATTCATGTAAAAATTCTTCCAGCTAATGTACCACATTAGGGTAAAATAAAAATATCTCCAATCGGTATACCACACTAGGGTAAAATAAAAATATGTCCAGTCGGTGTAACATATGCGGGGTAAATAAAAATATCTCCAGCCGATGTACCAGACAAGGGTAAATAAAAATATCTCCAGTTGGTATACCATACTGGAGTAAAGTAAAAATATCTCATGTCGATGTACCATACCGAGGTAAAATAAAAATATCTCCAGCCAGTGTACCATAACAGGATAAAATAAAAATATCTCCTTCCAGTGTACCATGCCGGGGTAAAACAAAAATATCTCTATCCAGTATACCATACCGGGGTAAAATAAAAATATCTCAATTATAATCATGAATGGAGCCAATAGCTCTTATACTGAGTCAATTTAACACATATGACATTGAATGATAAATGCTAAATCTTTGGTCGTAATAGTTCTAATTCGTAACACATAATACATGTGAGCACATATACAATGAAAAATTAGCAAATATGCGCATATATCACGTAAAGCTGTCAAATTATAAAAAAACATGTCGACTCCGTGACTCGACAGACTTTCAGGAGGTTTAGACAACCTAAGAACTTTATTAGGCTTACAAGTAATTTCCTACAAATTACCTTACGGATTTAATGTATCGCTTGTGTAGAAGCACATATATTCTCATTTCTATACAATCCTTTAACATCTGGAAACCACATATATATACTACCCATAGGGTGGTTCCTTTAAATGTATCTATAACTATACACTGGAATTCTATTATAAAACTTATCACGTCGATTAACACATATAGTTCTTAATTCATTTGTCTTACTTTTAGGAAAACAAGAAAATTACAACTTGGAACTTAGTTGTTATTTGTCATAACGCTTAACATATACATAGAGCTGAGAGATGAACTATAGACATACAATATATGAGATTTCTGTATAAGGTATGAACTCGTATTTAGTTAGCCGAGTGACCTCTAGGAGTCTTCCATGTATTAAAATTTCTGAGCTTAACTGATCATTATCATAGCATGTGGTTATACTTACTCAAACATTAGGGACATTGGTACATGGGAGAATGTCTCCTCTGAATTCAATAAATTCAAATGATAACACAATAAGAGCTGAATATATAGATGTATGACTTGAATATATAACGGAAAGAATTCAACTATATGTTATAATATGAAAACCATATACATTAAGACTTCTTACCAGAAATTCTTATAATGACTTGTATGCAACATCAAATACTTGACTGAGACATTACATTGATTCTAAAAATATGATTTCTTAAATTCTTCTTAGATTAGCAAGCACATTTCAACATAACATAGGGACGTGAAGACATAACTTAAGGATATGAGACTTGGAGCTTTGTAACTTGGGAACTCTTGAGCAACTCTCTAAGTGCTTCCATATAGGAAAATAAGGACTTATATCTGTAATTCAGACGATGCTGGGTTGACGTAGACAAATGTGTAATTATATGAGGAGCTTAAGAAAGCTTACATAATTATAAGTGGCTTAAAATCTCCTAGGATTACTCTTTTCAAACTTGGAAAATAATTTCAACACATAGAATGGATAACTTAACATAATCGTTTGAAAACATAACAAAAAACCTCTCTTTATTTTGAGTCACTATCTCAAAAACCATTTGATTCTAATCATTTCATAAGAAGTTAATACTTTTCTAGTCATTCATAAACTTAACACATACTGAACAAAAAAAACTTTACTTATAACCCTTTTTCTAAACGTCTATAGAATAGGGTTAATCTTCCTAGCTGTTTGCCTAATTTGTTCACAATCATAACCCTTATGGTCTAATTTAACAACCATTAGCTCTACTTTCCTTATTGATCCTAACTTCTTTGCCAAACATTATTCACTCTACACTCAAATCTCTAACCTCGTGTTCACTATTCCATCATTTCTTATACGCACTTACCTCTTTACCTAATTGAGAATTATATCTGCTAAACCTCGTCTTACTTATATTTCAATGTTGTTCAAAGGTTCTAGAAAGCAATTACATGCAGAGAGCATATTACTCACATATTTCCTAAAAAGGTCTAACATTTACTCTTATCTTCCCTTTTTATAACATCATAAAAAGATTAACAACTTAGCCACACTTTCCTCATTAACATCTATTGACTTAGCATATTTGTTATGCAGCGCTTGCTTAGCTTTAAGGAGAGGAAACATAAAATCTCCTTTTTACCTTAAGCATTTCTATCTGGATAGACATTCCCAAACATTCTCTGGCCATATGGGGTCCCAGATCTAATACAATCAGTATACTCTATCCCTCGTATTTCGCACCCTATCTGAAACATATAGGGCCAGTGAATTAAACCTAATACTTTATTCGTGATTCATCATGCTGCCCTGCTTTAGGTACAAAAATTTACTAACTCGAACCTGTTGAAGTTCCCATGATAAGTACTAATCCGTAAAGGCTAGAGGATTTAGGCGCAAAACCCACGGGGACTAGAGCTCTCAGAAGTATTGCCCTATACCCTCCCATTAATTTCAATACCTGATTTTTGAAACATCACAATTCAGTTTAACATCTGAAATAGTTTCTCAAAATCTCATCCCTTTGATATACCTGAAGGTGTTGGAGGATAAACAACTCTACCTCCTCCTGGCTTTGTCAGAACAAGGACAACATGAGGGGTCAAATCCCTTCCCATGGTAACTTTGGCTGAAACTAGAGGAACTGTAACACGGGGAGCAAAAAAAACTCACTTTGAACCTTTAATCTATCTTTCATATTGGCAGGAGGGAGACTGGGACCTACTTCCAGCATCAATGCCAATAAATCTCGTAGCCATCTGCCTTACTGCAAGCAAATTCTAAAATATTGGCACAATTTAGATTTCAAACACCTCTTACATATTTGCTCTATTGCACGATCTGTTAATGAACAAAGTGAAACAACTCCTAAATTCCATGTAGCCTCCTGATTATAAGTCTGGTGTACAACATACCCATAAGCAAGATTCTACTAGACACGACTTGTGGACTCCCTGGGATACGACTTCGCTCTAATACCAAGTTTGTCACGCCCAAAAACTAGGGGAAGGCGCTACTAGCTCCCGATACCTGACTGAACGGGAAGCCGACTTTATAGCATCTGTAGCTGTAACACCTAGGCATTCTAGGAAACCTATCACAATCAATTAGAGCAAACATCTGGACCCATAAGATTGCAACTACCATAAATAAATAATTGAAATGTCGATAAAGAAATGACTATGCTAAACTAAGCAACGGAAAGCCGACAAGGCCACAAACTGAATAATACTATACATACTAAGTCCACAAAGCCTCTAATGAGTATGTTGAACTGATGGTCGGAACAGGGCTCCGACCTACCCGTAACTATAACTCAAAAATCAAGCTAAAATAACTAAGCCCTAGCTCCAGGATGAAAGGAGCATACCAATAAATCTGCCGATCTCACGAACCACTACTACAACTGGCAATCCCAGCCTCTGCCTGCACCTGTGGCACGGACATAGGTCCCAGGCGAAGGGACGTCAGTACGAATGAAATGAACTAGTTTGTAAGGCTAAAAATTGTAAACATATAAGATAGCAATAATAACTAAGCTAGAAATAAGGAATAGTAACAACCTAGAATCCTAGAAATGTAAACCTAATAATAACTCAATACTAAAGTGCAAACGCAACCAAGTTATGCACAAGAAAAGTTATAACTGTAATGCCGGCAGGCAGCCGACCATAAAATGCTTGTAAAAATGCCTCCATCTGATGTACCACATCGGGGTAAGATAAAAATATCTCCAGCTTGGGTACCACACTAGGGTAAAATAAAAATATCTCCAGCTGGTGTATCATAACGGGGTAAAGTAAAAATATCTCTAGCCCGTGTATCATACCAGGGTAAAATAAAAATATCTCCAACTGGTGTACCACACTAGGGTAAAATAAAAATATCTCCAGCCGGTCTACCATACTGGGGTAAAATAAAAATATCTCCAATGGTGTACAATATCAGGGTAAAATAAAAATATCTCCATTCATCGTACCATAACGGGGTAAAATAAAAATATCTTAATCATAATCATGAACAGATTTGATAGAGCTTATAGTGAGTCAATTTAACACATATGGAATTGAAATGACAAATGTTATATCTATCGCCATAATAGGTCTCTTTCGTAACATATAATGCAAGTGAGCACATATACCATGCAAAATTAGACAATATGGGCATATATCATGTAAAGTTGTCAAATTATATACAAACATGTCGACTTCGTGACTCGATACACCTTCAAGAGGTTTAGACAATGTAAGAACTTTAGTAGGCTTATAAGCAATGTCCAACGAATAATCTTATCAATTTAATGTATTGCTTGAGTAGAAGCACATATATTCTCATTTCTATACAATCCTTTAATCATCTGGGAACTACATACATATATAAATATATATATATATATATATATATATATATATATACATATATACATATATATATACTTCCCATAGGGTGGTTCCTTTACATTTATCGATAACTATACACAAGAATTCTATTATCAAATGTATCACGTCGATGAGCACATATAGTTCTTAATTCATTTGTCTTATTTGCAGAAAATCTTGAAAATTATAACTTGGAACTTGGAGTTATTTGTCATAACGCTTAGCATATACATAGAGCTTAGAGCTGAACTACAGACATACAACTTATGAGATTTTTGTATAACATATAAACTCGTGTTTAGTTAACTGTGTGACCTCTAGGAGTCTTTCTGGTATTCCAAGTTTTGAGCTTAACTGATCATTATCGTAGTATGTGGTTATACTTACCTAGACATTAAGGACATTGGTACATGGGAGAATCTCTCCTCTGAATTTAGGAAATTCAAATGGTAACTCAACAAGAGTTGAATATATAGATGTATGACTTGAATATTTAACTTAAAGAATTCAACTATATGTTATAACATGAAATAATATACATTAAGACTTCTTACAAGAATTTCTTATAATGACTTGTATGCAACATCAAATACTTGACTGAGACATTAGCATGATTCTCAAAATATGATTTGTTGAAAACATCTTAGATTAGCATAGCACATTTCAACATAACATAGGGACGTGAAGATATAACTCAAGGATATGATACTTGGAGCTCTGTAACTTGGGAACTCTTGAGCAGCTCTCTAAGTGCTTCCTTATAGGCAAATAAGGACTTATAGATGTAATTCAGACGATGCTAGACTGATATACACAAATGTGCAATTATATGAGGAGCTTAAGAAAGCTTACATAATTATATGTAGCTTAGAATCTCCTAGGATTACCCTTTTCAAACATGGAAAACAATTTCAACACATAGAATGGATAACTTATCATAATCGTTTCAAAACATAATGAAAAACTTCTCTTTAACTTGAGTCACTATCTTAAAAAACATTCGATTCTAATTATTGCATAAGAAGTTAACACTTTGCTGGCCATTCATCAACTTAACACATACTGTACAGAAACAACTTTACTTATAACTCTTCTACTAAACATCTTTCGGACAGGGTTAATCTTCCTAGCTGTTTGCCTAACTTCTGCGCAATCGTAACCCGTATCGTCTAATTTAACAACCTTGTAGCTCTACTTTCCTTATTCATCTTAACTTCTTTACAAAACATTATTCACTCTACACTCAAGTCTTTACCCTCGTGTTCACTATCCCATCAATTCTTATATGCACTTACCTCTTTACATAATTGACAACTTTATCTGCTAAACCTCATATTGCTTATATTTCGACGTTGTTCAATGGTTCTAGAAAGCAATTACAGGCAAAGAGCATATTACTCACATATTACCTTAAAAAGGTCGAACATTTACTCTTATTTTCCATTTTTATAATGTCACAGAAAGATAAACAACTTAGCCACGCTTTCCTCGTTAACATCTATAGACTTAGCTTATTCGATACGCAACGCTTGCTTAGCTTTAAGGAGAGGAAACACAAAATGTTTTTTTACCTTAAGCACTTTAAAAAGTAAACATACAGGAGGGAATAACCATATTATTAAAATTTCAATTTAATAAGTTCGTTTACTCTAAATCGGCTTAGCATCATCTTCTTAGCTTAAGTTCCATCACACGTCATCGTCTTAGCATTACTCACCAATTTCGCTAACTGACCAGATCATAACATATATTCAATATCACATATACAATATATTGCAAGGGACAAGCTCACAGCTCCCACGTGAAGGGGACTTTGATCTTGGGCAAATTTATATGCCCAAGTGATACTTAAATGTGTCATTTTAGCCTTGTTTATCTATCGATGTTTATACATTCTCATGTGTTTTGTAATAAAATGTGAATTTATACTAACCAACATGATTAGCGTTGTTTTGCAGGTGAAATATAATTTTGGGAAGCTAAAATGCATGTTGGGAGAAATCGGGAGTGAACTCAGAAGCAAGCAAGGAAAAGGCCAAGGACAACATGAATTAAAGGGGCTCCGCGATGGAGCCGTGTCATGCTGCCATCGCGGATGCCTTCTTCCTGGATATGGAATTTTTTGCCAAATTCCAGTGAAGGTGTGCGTTGGGACGATGGCACGTTGGCCTAGCCCCGCGTTGCACCCCGTGCCACGTTGGGCCTTAATACCTGGACGACCAAATTCCAGTAAGGGTTCGCGTCAGTGGCGTGTCACGGAGGCAGTGCTCCGTGATGCACTCCGTGACACGTTGCTTGTTATTCTGGGAAAAATTCCCACTAGTATAAATAGAACACTTAGGTTCATTTTTAATTATGCTCACTTGGTGGAGTAAGAACGTGGGCTACAGGCAGTTGAGGGGACGAAAATATCAGGGTTTTCTCTATCTCCTTCTTCTTGATTTGAATTGCTTGTATGATTTACACTCATTTAACGATGTTTAATCCACAAATGAGTGACTAAATCCTCTTCTTGCTGAGGTTAAGAACAATTGTATTGAAATTTGATTATTGATAAATTGGTTTTTCATCTTTTCATCCATGGTTGTTCTATTGATTCTTGTTCTTACTGTATTAATGTGTGGCCAACGTTGATGTACATCTAAAAAGTCTGGTTTCACTCGAGAGAGCAAGAAATTGAGAAGTTGTGAATTAATAGGATATGATCTTTTCTTAGTTTGGGAAAATTGAGAATTGATTTACCTTCAGGATAGAAATATACCTGAAAGTCATATTAGTCAATTAAGGAATCGATTTTGTATGGCTAGAACATGAATTATGTTTTATCACAGAAATGTAGGTGGAAGGTTCATGATTCTTAAGTTGGGTTAAATACGAGAGTTTTAATCCATAGGCAATAACTCTTGACTAGCAATCGGAAGAAAGATTAACCGAATTGTATCGATAATTTATTTCTCTACATGTTCGTTTAACCTCAGCATGCTCATACTTATAGTTCAGACTCAAATTGTATGTTCGTTTTATAATTATTATAAAATTAGAAACCAAAATATCAAACTTTTCTTAACACTGTTGTCTGTATTTTTAGAGTTAAGGTTTACTGACACTTGAGTAGATTGTTACCCTAGCCCAGTCCCTGTGGGATCGATACTTAACTTACTTGAGGCACTTTATTACTTGTTAGACCACGTGCACTTGCGTGTTGTTGTGAAAAACACCGAACAAGTTTTTGGCACCGTTGCCGGGGACTGGCAATCGGTAAATTTTTCTTAAGTGTTAGTTTGCTATTTCTTCTTAGTGTTGACAACTTGGTCTTAGCCTGTATTTTGCAGATACTAATTTCTATTGAACACTGGCAAGAGACAAGGAGCTGGTGGACTCATATTTAGAGCCGAAAAGACAATTTCATCGTCAAAAGAGAGAAGCTCTAGAGAAAAAGCTGCAGTTGCTCAGACAAACAATTATGGAGCAACAACAGAATCCACCAATTGTACGGGCAATGTTAGTGCCCGATGACATGGCAGCCAGGCCGGTTCTCGAGGTGGCAATCCCACATGCTAATAATGTCACATCTAGCATCCGCAAAACTGAGCCAGGAGGGAGGTTCGAGCTTAAGCAGAACATGGTGCAATTGCTGCACACCAGTGGGCAGTTCACAGGTCTCCCTCATGAGGATCCACAGCAACATCTCCAAAATTTCTTGGAGATAAGTGACACTTACATCCCCGCTAGAGTGTCATCAGATTATGTCAGGCTTACATTGTTCCCATTTTCACTTTTGGGAGAAGCCAAGAGGTCGTTGAAAGCTGAGCCACCTAATTCTATCACTACGTGGGATGATCTTGCAAGGAAATTCTTGATACGATTTTTTCCATACGGTAAAACAACAAGACTTAGAAGTCAAATTCTAAGTTTTAAACAGAGGGAGGGAGAGAATCTGTATCAAGCCTGGCAGAGATTCAAATCTATGTTGCGGGATTGTCCTCATCATTACCAATCCAATGAAGTGTTGGTGCATACTTTCATAGAGGGTTTGGAACCCTACACAAAAATCTTGCTAGACTCAGCAGCTGGGGAGCAAGCATTGGAGAAAACTTATGAGGAGCTGTATACCTTATTGAATCATATTTCACAGGGAAATCCGGAGTGGAATGCGGACTCGTCAAGAGGAGGAATGAGGAAAGCAGCGGGAGTGTTAGAAGTGGATGGTTTCACAGCTATTGCTGCACAGATAGCTGCTTTACAGAATCAACTCAACACCCACTTCAGTAACATGAGCATGAACCAGTCTCAAGCCCTAGTGAATGTAGTGCAGCAGATTTGGTGTGAAGTATGCAGGAGTAGTGAACACTCAGCTGAGTGTTGTGGAGCAAATCCTGATTCGGTGAACTTTGTGGGAAATGTATATAGAAACAACCATCTACAGTATGGCAACAACTACAATTCCAACTGGAGGAATCACCCGAAGTTCTCTTGGGGTAGCAATAAGCATCAAGGGCAAAGTTCGAGTCAGGGGGCTCAGAGGAATCAAGGAGGACAACAGAACTATTAGGCACAATATAGAAGCAACAATGCACCTCCTCCACCACCATCACCCAGCATTGAGGAGATGTTCAAGACAATGATAGCTAACCAAGCTCAATTGCAGGCTGACTATGTGAAATTGGCAACCGAGGTAAAGAACAACCAGTTAGCTACCAAGGCACTGGAGTATCACTTTGGGAAATTTGCTGGAGCCCAAAACACCAGGCCTAGAGGAGGACTCCCGAGCGACACGGATCCCAACCCCAAGCAGGTGAATGCAGTGACCACAAGGAGTGGCTTGCAGCTTAAAGAGGTGGAACCAGAAAGACCACCTCAACAGTCGGGAGCAGCATAAAGTGAGAGGGAGCAAAGTGATGAGAGGGGGAAGAAAAAGGAGGCTAAACCAAAAAGACCACCACCCCCGTTCCCTCAAAGATTAAAGAAACACAAGGAGGAGGCGTGTTTCAAAAAGTTCATGGAGGTGCTTAAACAGGTACATATTAACTTACCTCTTGTTGATGTTTTGCAGGGAGTGCCGAAGTACGCAAAGTATATTAAGGACATCGTGGCGAACAAAAGCAGGTTAACTGAGTACGCTACGGTGGCTCTTACGGAGGAGTGCACTTCCCGGATACAAAACAGGATTCCTACAAAGCTCAAGGACCCTGGGAGCTTTACGATGCAAATTACAATTGGGAAGACTATCCGAGCTCGCGGATTATGTGATTTGGGAGCGAGCATTAACTTGATGCCGACATCGGTATTCAAGAAGTTGGGTCTAGGGAGTCCTAGACCAACAACAGTGATATTGCAACTAGCCGATCGTTCCTTAGCCAGACCTGATGGCATTGTGGAGGACGTGCTGGTTCAAGTGGGCTCCCTCATCTTCCCAGTAGATTTCGTCATGCTGGATTTTGAGCCAGACGCGGAAGTCCCATTTATTTTGGGACGTCCATTCTTGGCTATCGGGAAAGCACTTATTGATGTAGCTACAGGGCAGCTAACTATGCGAGCACACGACAAGGTGGAGGTGTTTGATGTATACAAGGCCACCAAGCTACCGACTGTGTACGAGGAACTCTCGGTGATCAACGTGATTAATAAAGCAGATGTTGTTCAGAGAATTGAGTCACGGGAGTTAGTGGAGAAACCACCGGAAATATGTAAGCACTACTGGGGAGAGGACGGTGGTCGAGAGAAAACGTCTGTCACCCTAGAGGATGACTGTGCTTAATGACGTCGAGCCACGACTGTAAACCAGGCGCTGCACAGGAGGCAACCCGTGAAATGTTTGTTGTAATATTTTATTAGATTTTGTAAAAAAATGAAAAAAAAGAGAAAAATAAAAATAAAAACAAAATTTGTATTTTAATTGAAACCTATAATTCTAACCAATTTCTTGTTATGAGATGAATTTCAGGTTGAACGGCGGATAAATACGCAAAGGATCGCAAAGGAAAAATCGAGGTATGAAAAATAATAAAAAGTGGCAAAACAATGAGCCCAGGCAATAGCTCCGTGTCACGGAGGAGGGCCTTCGCGTTAACCTCCGTGACACGTTGAAGGTAATTCTGGAATTTTTAAAAATTCCAGAACACCTGCGCGACGGCTCTGTGTCACGGAGGGCATGCTACGAGTTACCCTCCGTGACACGTTGAGGTGTATTTCGCGACGGGTCACAGCGGGTCGCCGGGTGATCCGCGCGAAATCTTCACTTTTTAACCCCGATTTCCCCTCATTTTTCCTCATTATTCATTGCCTCCGCGACAAACATCCCAAAAACCCCTTCTCCCTCAACGTGACACGGACCTAGGCACACATTTTCATCAAGTTTTCTTCATTTCATCGAATTCAAGGTATGTTCTTCAACTCTATCTCAATTCTTGTCAAATTTTTCGATGTTGAACATGTGATATGAGCAAAACTTTCCCTAAGTAGAAATTGAGATGAAATTTGAGTGAGTTATTATTGATTGACGATCGTAGAATCATTGGGATTGCATGAACTCGATAATTACATAGCTTGATAGAATTTTTGATAAAATCATAGCTAGGGCTTGAATTTGAGTGTGAAAAGGAAAATTTAGTTGAACTTTGGAATTCTTGCTGGGTTGTTTATGTTGGGTGAGATGAGTCAGTTGTGCTAACTGTTAATATGCTAAAAGATCGACGGATTTTTGGGTTAAGGAAATTGTGGAAATTGCAAGAAATGGGTGAATTATAGGGCTTCATGTAGATAACTTTTCTTTGTTTCTCCTTGCTAAGTGCTATGGGATGAAAAGTGATCGATGGTAATGTTGTGGTTAGCTATACGATATCTGAGTAGTACGAAAGAATTTATACTGTCGAATTCTCTGAATGCACTAAGCATACTTGTTATGTTTGTTGTTTGTTTTTGGAAATGAGTATGATCTTGTCGTAACGTGGTGATTGGGGATAAAGACTAAGTGTGGGGTAGCCTAGCTTAACCCAACCTTAGTCGAAGCTAATTTTAATTGGAATAAAATTGGGACTGTCTTTTGGGTTTGACAGGAACAATGGCAAGCAGGCAAGATAAGGGAAAGGGCGCAGCAACATCAGGCGCCGGAAGTAAAAGAATCAGACTGGGAACGGCAGTCCCAGCAGCACCAGCGGTTCCACGCAGCCAACGCCGTCAATATGGAACCAGATGGGTGACATAGGAGGGGATGAAATGGTACGCGAAGCATAAGGAAAGCAAGTACTTCCCTGAACAACACATTGCTAGGGAACCGTTGGCAGAGGAGTTCCCCAAGATTGTCCACAGAATTGAGGCAGCCGGGCTGAACTTCATCTTTGAAGAGCCCAAGGAGTGCAACCTGCACCTAATTCGGGAATTCTACGCCAATTGGAACCCGACTCTCAGAAGTCACACCGTCAAGATACGGGGGCAAATAGTCACTTTTGAGCCCCATCAACTTAATGCTATCTTAGGGGGGCGGGACACAGACTCCCATGTGCTTCGACAGCTGAATATCACTCCACCATACACGGATATCCGACGCACTTTGTGTGGAACTCGATCTACAACACGTTGGAGCAGGCATAAGGAGAGGGGCTACCATTAGACCTTGCCCTACTCACAGACGAACAAGGAAGCCAGGATATGGCTGAAGATTGTTTGTTCCTGCCTGATCCCGGGGGTGCATATGAAAGATGTCACCCGGGATCGTGTATGCTTCGTATATGCCCTGATGAAAGGGCTGGAGATCAACGTGGGGGCGGTGATTATCTCCGCCATGAAGAGAGCCCGTTTGTATCAAGGGCACCGATACAGGTTTGGTGGATTACTCACGACATTCCTGAGGGGCCTGGATATTGAGGTGGAGGCCCTTGACTACATCCCGCAGATGGAGCGGCGGGCCTTAGATGTCACCAAAACTAAGCCACCCGACACCACTCACGGGCCAGTTCTTACACTATCCAAGCGACATGCTAGGGATGATCAGTACCTGGCTCGCATGTTTGGGATGTAGATGCTCCAGCTACGCATAGGCGGGAGGCCGGCAACAGAAGAGGAGCTGTGGCAGCTCGAGCTATACTACCCTTTTGGCAAAAATGCCAGGGCTCTATGCCGAGTGGGGCCAGCTTTTGTGGAGCCCGCTGATGATGATGTCCCCACAGATGAGGAGACACATCGTGATGACTCCGATGTGGAGTCAGATGATGATGATGGGGGTGATTCAGACATGGGAGACGAGGCAGCAGCACCTGACGAAGAAGTGGAATATTTTGATTGATCAGGGAGTTTCACCACCCATTTTTGTGCTATGCTGAATTTTATGAACACTGGGGACAGTGTTCGATTTAAGTGTGGGGTGGAAGTAGTTAGGTGTTTGTTGTTGTTGTTATTAATGTATGTCTCTTTTCTGTTGTTGTGCTTGGATAAACTTGTGGCCCTGTGATTTTTTTTGTGTATGTCTGTATTGTAAATAAGGTGAAGCTGTTGTGTGTTGTTGAATGTTGTTAGCTAGTTTTGTACATATTTTTGGTTTTATTGAAATGATCGAACTTTTAAAATTTTTCATTTTTTCGAATTTTTAAATTTTTGGGTTTCTCGGCGTTTGTTTTCGGTTCTTTTACCGAGAATAGTCCCATTGAACAGAACTCTTAGTTAATGACTGTACTCTATGATGGATGGATGACGACCATCTTAAGGCAAATGTAGTCGTTAGGAGTAGATTTCTTTGTTCATTTTGTCCTTTTTAGTTTTTTTCTTTTGTTGGTTTGCATCCCAAAACCTGTAGTTACTTTATGGTTGCGAAATTCTGGTTGCGTGTCGTACATGATGTTTGAAATGCAAACGTGATTCGTATGAAAGCATGCAACTTTGTCAATATGTTGAGATACCTAGGCCATAGATTCGATTCAGTGTGATTGAGGCTTAATGTTTGAATTCGTCTAATTAGCTGATTGAAGAGTCTGTGAATATGTCATGAGTTGAGCATGTGAAATGAGCGTATAGTGAGGTTTCGTTTCTTCCATGCTATTGTGAAATGTCTAGAACTTGCCTAGTGTGTGTACAAACCGAAATGAAGGATGCGTATTGTAGGAAAGGATGTAGGCATTTCTTTGCTTTAACCGAATGTTTTTTTTCTTTCATTATCATACCCACCTTGAATGTACACCCTAGTTAGCCCATTGAGCCTTTAGCCTATTATTTTTCTTTTGTCAAAAAAGTGTAAACCGAGCTTAACCCCTTCTTTTCACTATCCATGAATTTGATCCAAAACTCTTAAGCGCTCAAGAAAAGAAAATAATTTTCCCAAGGTGTCAAGGAGTGAGAATGGTGAAAAGAAAAGAAAAAGCAGAGTGATGAAAGGAAAGAAAAGGTCGAAGGTGCACTTGTTATAAATTAAATATAGTGAAGATGTATAAATAATCTTTGTTATTGAGTCAAGTGTGCTTAAAGAGATGGGGTCAAAAATTAAAGACAGACTTCAAGAATGGGAAGATGAAGGAAGAAACAATGACCATAAGGTTGAGGGGATGTATTGGAAAAGCGCTTAAGAGGGCTAGTTGTTATTATTGGTTAGCCCAGTATTTACTAGTTTCGTATCTTACATTACAACCCGTTAAGCCCTACGTGATCTTACATCACACTTCCTTATATTAGTGGAGTAATACACTAAAGGCAAGCCTATGGTTCACAACATGATGCATGTGAATTCTTTTGGGAGAGAGAGCGAAATTGTGTTTATATGCCCCTGCATGTAATTTTTTGAGTTCATATGATGAAAAAAGGGAAAATTCTTGTCTTGTGAGGGCACATGCTTAACGAGAGATTAAAATTCGTGTCAAAAATCTTGATCAGCTGATTTGCATGAGTTTGCCGATATCGAGAGTCGATTCTTGAGTCTAGGAGGTCTTAATGTGTTGAAGGTCATGGTATTGATAAGACTATGCATGTTTTCTTGAGGATTTGCTGTGTTAAATAATCGGTATAACCGTAGCCTGAATTGTCGAGCCAAAGTAGCCAGGTTGGGGTGTCAATTGCATGAGGTGTAAGATTATTGTTCGGGGACGAACAAGGATTTAAGTGTGGGGTAAGTGATCTTGGGCAAATTTATATGCCCAAGTGATACTCAAATGTGTCATTTTAGCCTTGTTTATCTATCGATGTTTATACATTCTCACGTGTTTTGTAATAAAATGTGAATTTATACTAACCAACATGATTAGCGTTGTTTTGCAGGTGAAATATAATTTTGGGAAGCTAAAATGCATGTTGGGAGAAATCGGGAGTGGACTCGGAAGCAAGAAAGGAACAGGCCAAGGACAGCATGAATTAAAGGGGCTCCGTGATGGAGCCGTGTCACGCTGCCATCGCGGATGCCTTCTGCCTGGATATGGAATTTTTTGCCAAATTCCAGTGAAGGTGCGCGTTGGGGCCATGGCACGTTGGCCTAGCCCCGCGTTGCACCCCATGCCACGTTGGGCCTTAATACCTGGACGACCAAATTCCAGTAAGGGTCCGCGTCAGTGGCGTGTCACGGAGGCAGTGCTCCGTGATGCACTCCGTGACACGTTGCTTGTTATTCCGGGAAAAATTCCCACTAGTATAAATAGAACACTTAGGTTCATTTTTAATTATGCTCACTTGGTGGAGTAAGAACGTGGGCTACAGGCAGTTGAGGGGACGAAAATATCAGGGTTTTCTCTATCTCCTTCTTCTTGATTTGAATTGCTTGTATGATTTACACTCATTTAACGATGTTTAATCCACAAATGAGTGGCTAAATCCTCTTCTTGCTGAGGTTAAGAACAATTGTATTGAAATTTGATTATTGATAAATTGGTTTTTCATCCTTTCTTCCATGGTTGTTCTATTGATTCTTGTTCTTACTGCATTAATGTGTGGCCAACGTTGATGTACATCTAAAAAGTCCTGTTTCACTCGAGAGAGCAAGAAATTGGAAAGTTGTGAATTAATAGGATATGATCTTTTCTTAGTTTGGGAAAATTGAGAATTGATTTACATTCAGGATAGAAATATACCTGAAAGTCGTATTAGTCAATTAAGGAATCGGTTTTGTATGGCTAGAACATGAATTTCGTTTTATCACAGAAATGTAGGTGGAAGGTTCATGATTCTTAAGTTGGGTTAAATACGAGAGTTTTAATCCATAGGCAATAACTCTTGACTAGCAACCGGAAGAAAGATTAACCAAATTGTATCGATAATTTATTTCTATACATGTTCCTTTAACCTCAGCATGCTCATACTTATAGTTTAGACTCAAATTGTATGTTCGTTTTATAATTATTATAAAATTAGAAACCAAAACATCAAACTTTTCTTAACACTGTTGTCTGCATTTTTGGAGTTAAGGTTTATTGACACTTGAGTAGATTGTTACCCTAGCCCAATCCCTGTGGGATCGATACTTGGCTTACTTGAGCCACTTTATTACTTGTTCGACCACATGCACTTTCGTGTTGTTGTGAAAAACACCGAACAGACTTCGTACTCAATTTACAACTATGACAACAATCGTATAAAAGTTAAATTTTTCACTTCACATTTGTTCGCTTTAACCATTCTTAAAGATTCAAGATTTATGCCAAGTACTTCCAATCCTTTGGACAGAATCGTACATGCCTCAATATGATTTTAAAAATATTGGAATATTGATCCTTTCAATGACTAAGTTTCATGCTTGAAAAATAAGGAAAGGGATGCCTTTACATACCATGGCACGTCAACTCTAATTTTGCCCAAAACCTTCCTTTCAAGCATACTCATTAAGGCTCCTTCCATGTCAAATTTACAAACACAAAAAACAGCAACTTCATTTCACCAAAGTTTTGGAAAAATTGGGCAGCAACATGCCGAAAGAACACACAAAGAAACAACAACACAATACTACAACATTCTCCAAGTTATAACCTGTTAAACTCAAAAAAAATCAAAAAGGGAATTACTTACCCTTTCTTGGATATGTTATTAGAAAAAGTAGGTGTAGACTCCTACTCTTTCCTCTACCTAGAACCAGCTAAAAAAGCAGAAACACGACAATCAACAACAAGACAACAACAAGCCATGACTTTATTCCAAGATTCTCTTCCCAAAGCCCAAAAGCGACAAGAGTGAATTTTCTTACCTGGGATATTTTTTCATCATGTTGTAGGGCTTTTGATTCTTTGAATTTTGAAAAACAAATGAGGTGTAACGGACAAGAAATGAGCTTTTTAGCTCAAAATTACTTCATATAGGCGGGCAGGCTAAGGCCTGGCCAGTGCCCACTCTCGGTGCCGGTGCAATATGCCCTCGCGCACACGCGCGCGTCTATTTCCTACTTGTCTCTACGCCCGCGCGCCTTGGTACTTTACTAGCCGATAGTTCTGTCTTTAAATGAGCATAACTTTTTACTCTGAACCCTGATTTATGAGTAGTTTTTATCACTGTAAGATAGACTCAAATACCTTTCATTTTATAGGTTATAGGACTTCTGAATCACTATATATTTGGACATATTTCCGTTTAAAGTTGACCCTTACTTACAAACTTCACATACTCCTTGCTTTTCCATTTGCACATGTTTCCCTCCTCACCTATGGCCAATATACAACCCATAATTCCCTTAATACGACATATAACCATCAAATAATCATCAAAAAAAAAATTCTGGGTGTAACATCCTCCCCCCCTTAAAATCATTCGTCCTCGAATGAGGGTTATACCTCAGTAGCCGTAACTTTAGTCATAACATCTTTAACTTTTCCTTGCCTTTTTCATAAACATACATTCAATTTTTCGTAAGAACTTCCTCTTTCTATTGCCGCTTCATATCAAATCGTACATTCTCAACTCCATCTATTTGTCTAACGTAAGATAGGCATGCCTTAGTACCATATAATCGATATTTTTTATAACCCTAAGAAAATTAATACACTACCACGGGATTTATGATTTACTCCAATACCACTTTTCCATTCATATCTTTAGGAAATATCATAGAAAAAAGTGAAAATCACAACTTACCACTTAACATATAGAATCAATGTCAAACCTGAAGTTTCTCTTTTACCTTTGCTTTTACCAAGGCCTGTCAATGCCTATCTTGGAAATGGGGGATAAAGGAAACTGTAGTCAAATATAGGGACAAAGTAGAGACTTAATCTCAAGGAGAAACTGAATGTCTGGCTGGCTGAGGTCTCTAAGCACTACGAGGGTCCTTAAATAGTCTCGTCAACCTCGTCTTCTTACTCTTTCCTACTTCGTTGTTCGTACTTAGGAGACGGTAAAAAAGATCATCTGTCTTTTGAGCAAATACTAGCATCCGAGCAGTAGTCATTTCTGTTTGGATAGACATTCCCAAAAACTCTCAGACCAGATGGGGTCCTAGACCTAATATAATCGATATACTCTATCCCTCGTATTCCGCACCCTATATGAAATATGTAGGGCCATAGCATTAAACCCGAGACTATATTTATGAATACTCATGCTTCCCTGCTTTAGGTACAAAAACTTACTAACTCGTACCCGTTGAAGTTCCCGTGGTAAGTACTAATCCATAAAGGCTAGGGGATTTAAGCTCAGAACCCATGGGCACTAGAGCACTCAGAAGTATTCCCCTGGACACTCTTATTAATTTCAACAGCTGATTTTTGAATCATCACTATTCAGGTTAACATCTGAAATGCTTTCTGAAAATCTCATCCCTTTGATATACCTGAAGGTGTTGGAGGATAAACAACTCTACCTCCTCCTGGCTGTACTGGAACTAGGACAACATAAGGGGTCGAATCCCTTCCCGTGGTAGCTCTGACTAGAACTAGAGGAACTGTAACATGGGGAGTAAAAATAACTCACTTTGAGCCTTTAATCTATCTCTCATATTGGCAGGAGGGTGATTGGGACCTTCTTCTAGAATCAATTCCAATAAATCTCGTACCCAATCTACCTTACTACAAACGAATTCTAAAATATAGGCATTATTTAGGTTTCAAACACCTCTTGCATCTTTGCTCAATAGGACGATCTATTAATGAACAAAGTGAAACAACTCCTAAAAGCCCTGTAGCCTCCTGATTATAAGTATGGTGCACAACATATCCATAAGAAAGATTATACTAGACATGGCTTGTGGACTCCCTGGGATACGAATTCGCTCTGATACCAAGTTTTTCACATCCCAAAACTGGGGGAGGGCGCGACTGGATCCCGATACCTGACTGATCGGGAAGCCGACTATATAGCATCTGCAGCTGTAACACCTAGTCCTTCTAGGCCACCTGTCATAATCAATCGGAGTAAACATATGAACCCATAAGGTCACAACAACCACAAACAAATAACTGAAATGCCGATAAATATATGACTAAGCTAATCCAAGCAATGGAAAGCTGGCAAGGCCACAAACGGAATAGTACTATACATAGTAAGTCCACAAAGCCTCTAATGAGTAAGCTGAACTAATGGTCTGAACAGGGCTCCGACCTACCCATAACTATAACTCAAAACTCAAGCTGAAGTAACTAAGACCTAGCTCCAGGAATAAAGGAGCATACTAATACATCTGCTGATCTCACAAATTACTACTGCAACTTCCAATCTCAACCTTTGCCTGCACCTGCGGCATGAATGCAGGTCCCCAAGCGACGGGACATCACTATGAATGAAATGTACTTGTATGTAAGGCTGAAAACTATAAACATATAAGATAGCAATGATAATTGAGCCAGAAATAAGGAATAGTAACAACCTGGAATCCTGGAAATAGAAACTTGACAATAACTCAATACTGAATTGCAAATGCGACCAAGTAATGCACAAACAAAGTTATAAATATAATGTCGGCGGCCAGCCGACAACAAAATTCATGTAAAAATGCCTCTAGCTGATGTACCACACTAGGGTAAAATAAAATTACCTTCGGCTTGTGTACCACACTAGGGTAAAATAAAAATATCTCCAGCCGGTGTACCATACCAGGGTAAAGTAATAATATCTCTAGCCGGTGTACCATACCGCGGTAAAATAAAAATATCTCCAGCCGGTGTACCACACCAAGATAAAATAAAAATATCTCCATCCGGTGTACCATATCGAAATAAAGTAGCCATATCTCCCGGTGTACCATATCAGGGAAATATAAAAATATCTCCAATCGGTTTACCATACCGAGGTAAAATAAAAATATCTCCAGTTGGTGCACCATACCAGGGTAAAATAAAAGTATCTCCAACCGGTGTACCATACTAGGATAAAATAAAAATATCTCAATCATAATCATGAATGGAGCGGATAGAGCTTTTACTTTGTCAATTTAACACATATTTCATTAAAATGACAAATGCTAAATATATGGTCGTAATAGATCTCTTTCGTAATATATAATGTAAGTGAGCGATATACCATGAAAAATTAGCAAATATGCGCATATATCACATAAAGCTGTCAAATTATATTCAAACATGTCGACTCCGTGACTGGACGAACCATTAAGAGGTTTAGACTACGTAAGAACTTTAGTAGGCTTACAAGCAATGTGCTACAAATAGTCTTACCAATTTAATGTATCGCTTGAGTAAAAGCACATAGATTCTCATTTCTATACAATCCTTTAACATCTGGGAACTACATATATACATACATACATACATACAAACAAACAAACATACATACATACATACATACATACATATATATATATATATATACATATATATATATATATATACATATACACACTACCCATAGGGTGGTTCCGTTACATGTATCGATAACTATACACTGGAATTCTATTATCAGACTTATCATGTCGATCAACACATATAGTTCTTAATTCATTTGTCTTATTTACAGGAAAAAATGGAAATTATAACTTGGAACTTCGAGTTATTTTTCATAATGCTTAGCATATACATAGTGCTGACAATTGAACTACAACATACAACGTATGATATTTCTGTATAACGTATAAACTCGTATTTAGTTAACCGAGTGGACTTTAGGAGTCCTCTTAGTATTTCAAGTTCTGAGCTTAACTGATCATTATCATAGCATTTGCTTATACTTACTTAGACGTTAGGGATATTGCTACGTGGGAGAATCTCTTCTCTGAATTTAGGAAATTCAAATGATAACTCAACAAGAGCTGAATATATAGATGTATGACTTGAATATATAACTGAAAAAATTCAACTATATGTTATAACATGAAAATCATTTACATTAATACTTCTTACTAGAAATTCTTATAATGACTTGTATGCAACTTCAAATACTTGATTGTATGCAACTTCAAATACTTGATTGAGACATTAGCATGATTCTCAAAATATGATTTCCTGAAAACTTCTTAGATTAACATAGCACATTTCAACATAACATAGGGACGTGAAGACATAACTTAAGGATATGAGACTTGGAGCTCTGTAACTTGGGAACTCTTGAGCAACTCTCTAAGTTCTACCTTGCCAAGGGTAGAACCATGGAGCTCAATAACTTGGGAACACGGAGCCCGACTTTTAAACCTAGTCGGGAGGCCATTCGTACCTTGCCAAGGGTAGAACCATGAAACTGTGATATCACCATGAAGAGGGAAATTTGGGCCGGGTACGGTCATAATGGAGGTCCTAATGTACCTACGGTGGCATATAGCTTATGAGATTCGAGGCAGAACCTGGGCCCCGAACCTACTCAGTGTTTGATACTACCCCTAAAACATATATAGTGCTGATAGTATATCATGCATGAGTTCATGGGCTAGTTAATTCATGATAATCATAAACATGCTTGTAAATATGTGAACTAGCCATGAATCAAGGCCCGTGAGTGAGCAAAAACATAAATTCATAAATCATAGGATCCATGCATACTTGTAGATCATACATATAACTTGTAAATCCTCAAATCATGATGGGTAAATTGAATAAATTCATATTTCAAATCATAGATCATGATGGGTTTTTAAATATTAACAATTAGAGAGTAGATTATAAATAGATTCATTATAAATCATGCATAATTAGGCTTGAGTTGTTTGAAATCAAAATCAATAAATTTATAATCGAAATTAATGGTAGAACTTGATCTAAATCCATAAAATATGATATATATATATATATATATATATCATGAATTGTAAAGACCCATTAGTAATTCATTAGTTTTTCTCAAACTTTAACTTAGAATCCCAAAAGATTTTTGATGGACTTTCATGATTTCATAGAGAATGGGCATGGGTGTGAATGGAAACACCCATTTTGAGCCTTACATACCTGGGTGAGATTAGATTCTAATGTTCTAGAATGCCCAAAGATGAATTGATAGGGAGAAGCTTGAAAGAATAGCTAGATCTCTTTAAAATTGTTCTAACCTGCAGGCATGGGTGAGAAGAATGAGTAATCTGAACTTACCCCCATAAAAGGTCATTATTCATACCCAAAAACGTCATAGTTTAGGCCTTAGGAGTTTAGGAATTAAAAAAAGGCCCTTACTAACGGACGACCTGACGACTCCTCACTAGGGCAAATGATTTGTTACTTGGCTCATCAGGTGCACTGCCTGACCTTTTCTTCTGGGCTCATAACGATTAACACCACAACTCCTAGGGTGACCATGACTCATGGTCACCAGTTGTGAAGTACACTGCTCTCCCTCCTTATCTTTTCCTTCTCCCCACCCCACGGTTGAATTAATGACTCGTGGCGTCAGGCCATCAGTCATTCCCACGCCTGTTGGGACCCCTTTTCTCCAAACTTCCCAACTCCTACCAGGCCTTCCCCACGAGTTACTTGACGACTCGTGGGCTATCCTCACGAGTCGTCCCATGACTCCTTCTATGTCTGCAAAATCACTTTTACATTTTCCCCATTTCAACTCTCGGGTCCGATCTTTGGGCTTTTGGGGTATAACAATATCTCCCCCTTGTGAACATTTGTCGTCAAATTTTGAAGACAAGCAGTAGAAAGAAACATGCAATTATCATATTCAAATACTAATCATTTAAACCAAAAACTAACGGAATGACTACCTCCAATTCAAAATATATAGCTAGACTGAATTCACAAATCACATACACACCCATATATATAAAAGAATCTTGCGTGCATGAACTAAACATGAAACTAAATAGAGTTTTGGGTCAAAACTGATACCTCAAGTCGGAACTGAGTCGATAAGAAATAAGTGTGGGTATTTAGCCATTATATCTGCTTCGGCTTCACACATAGTTCGTTCAACATGGTGATTCCTCCATAATACTTTAACTGAAGCTTCTTCCTTTTTCCTCAACCTCTGAACCTGACGATCCAATGTTTCATCTGGAACTTCCTCATAGCTAAGGCTATCCTTTACACCAATGCTGTCAACTGGGACTACTAGAGCTGGATCTCCCAAACATTTCTGTTCGACTTTCTACTCTGGGGTATTTATTACACGCAAGTGCACGTGGTCGAACAAGTAGTAAAGTGACTTAAGTAAGCCAAGTATCGATCCCACAGGGACTGGGATAAGGTAAAAACTACTCAAGTGTTACTATACTTTAACTCTAAAATGAAGACAACAGTGTGAAAAAGAGTTTGATATATTTTTTGTTTTCTAATTGTATGCTAAGTCTAAAACGAATATCTAATGTGAGTCTGAACTATGAATGTGAGCATGCTGAGGCTAAATGAACATGTATAGAAACTAATTATCGATACAATATTTGGTTAATCTTTCCTCCGGTTGCTACTCAAGAATTATGGCCAATGGATTAAAACTCTCGTATTCAACCCAACTTAAGAATCATGAACCGTCCACCTACATTTCTGTGATTAAACAAAATTCATGTTCTAGCCATACAAAACCGATTCCTTAATTGACTAATACGACTTTCAGGTATATTTCTATCCTGAAGGTAAATCAATTCTCAATTTTCCCAAATTAAGAAGAGATCATATCCTATTGATTCACAACTTTCCAAATTCTTGCTCTCTCGAGTGAAACCGGACTTTTTAGATGTACATTAACGTTGTCCACACATCAATGCAGTAAGAACAAGAATCAATAGAACAACCATGGAAGAAAAGATGAAAAACCCAATTGATCAATAACTACATTTCAATACAATTGTTCTTAACCTCAGCAAGAAGAGGAATTAGCCACTCATTTGTGGATTAAACATCATTAAATGAGTGTTAAACAAACAAGCAATCGAATTCAAGAAGAAGGAGATAGAGAAAACCCCTAACAATTTCGTCCCCTCAACTGCCTGTAACCCACGTTCTTGCTCTACCAAGTCAGAATAATTAAAAATGAACCTAATGTTCTATTTATACTAGTCGGAATTTTTCCCGGAATAACAAGCAACGTGTCACGGAGTGCATCGCAGAGCACTGCCTCTGTGACACGCCACTAACGCGGACCCTTACTGGAAATTGATAGTCCAGGTAATGAGGCCCAACGTGGCACGGCGTGTAACGCGGGGCTAGGCCAACGTGCCACGGCCCCAACGTGCACCCTCACTGGATTTTGGCAAAAATTCCTATCCAGGCAGAAGGCATCCGCGATGGCAGCGTGACACGGCTCCATCGCGGAGCCCCTTTAATTTGTGCCTTCAAACGCTTGTGCACTTGCTAACATCTGAGTCCAACCCCAATCTCTCCCAATACGCATTTTAGCTTCCCAAAATTATATTTCACCTGCAAAACAATGCTAATCATATTGGTTAGTACAAATTCACATTTTATTATCAATCACAGGAGAATGTATAAACATTGATAGATAAACAAGTCTAAAATGACACCTTTGAGTATCACTTAGGCATATAAATTTTCCCAAGATCACTTACCCCACACTTAAATCCTTGTTCGTCCCCGAACAATAATCTTACACCTCATGCAATTGACACCCCAACCTGGCTACTTTGGTTCGACAATTCAAGCTACGGTTATATCAATTATTTAATACAACAAATCATCAAGAAAACATGCATGGTCCTATCAATGCATTGACCTTCAACACATCCAGACCCATAGACTTAAGAGTTGACTCTCGATATTGGAAAACTCATGCAAATCAGCTAATCAAGATATACGACACGAAATTTAATCTCTCATCAAGCATGTGCCCTCACAACACAAGAGAATTTTCCCCTTTTTCATCACATGAACTCAAACGATTACATGCAGGGGAATATAGAAACAATTTCTCTCTTTCTCCCAAAAGAATTCACATGCCTCATGCCACGAACCATAAGCTTGCCTTTAGTGTAGTACTCCGCTAATATAAGGAAGTGTGATGTAATATCACGTAGGACTTTAATGGGTTGTAATGTAAGCTACGGAACTAGTAAATACTGGGCTAGCCAATAATAGCCACTAGCATCCTTAAGCGCTTTTTCAATACATCCCATCAAGCTCATGGGCAGTGTTTCTTCCTTCATCCTCCCATTCTTGAAGTCTGTGTTTATTTTGACCCGTCTCATTAAGCACACTTGACTTAATCACGATGAGTATTCATACCTCTTCATTATATTTTATTTATAACAAGTGCACCTTCAACCTTTTCTTTCCTTTCATCACTCTGCTTTTCTTTTCTTTTCACCATTCTCACTCTTTGACACTTTGGGAAAATTATTACCTCTTCTTAAGCGCTTAAGAGTTTTGGATCAAATTTACGGCTAATGAAAAGAAAGGGTTAAGCTCGGCTTACACATTTTTGACAAAAGAAGAAAATAATAGGCTAAAGGCTTAACGGGCTAACTAGGGTGTACAATCAAGGTGGGTACAATAATGAAAAATAGAAACTTTCGGTTGAAAACAAGGAAATGCCTACTTCCTTTCCTACAATACACGTCCTTCATTTCGTTTCGTACACACACCAGGCAAGTTCTAGACATTTCATAATAGCATGGAATAAACAAAACCTTACCCCACATCTATTGCACATGCTCAATTCAAGACATATTCACAGACTCTTCAATCAGCTAATTACAAGAATTCAAAATTAAGCCTCAATCACACTGAATCGGCTCTATGGCCTAGGTATTTCAACATATTCACACAGTTGCATGTTTTCATATGAATCACCTTTGCATTTCAAATATCATGTACAACACCCAACCAGAATTCCGCAACCATAAAGTAACTACAGGTTATGGGATGCAACCCACAAAAGAAAACAACTGAAAAATAAATGAAAAGAAAAAAATCTACTCCTAACGACTATATTTCCATTAAGAGGTCGTCATCCATCCATCATAGTGAAAAGTCACTAACTAAGACTTCGGTTCAATGGGACCAATCTCGGTAAAAGAACCAAAAACAAACACCGAGAAACCCAAGAATTGAAAAGATTTTTTACAAAAAATATTGATCGTTTCGATAAAACAAAAATATGTACAAAATCAGCTAGCAACATTCAACAGCACACCACAGCTTCACATTTAATTACAATACAAAACAGAAACATCACAATCACAAGGTCACAAAAAAAAATTCCCACAGGCACAACAACAGAACAAAAACATAAACACAACACAACCAGCACTTAACTACTCCCACCCCACACTTATATCGAACACTGTCCCCAGTGTTCACAAAAATTAACATAGCACAAAAATTGGGTGGTGGAACTCCCTGATCAATCAAAATACTCCACTTCTTCATCAGGTGCTGCTGCCTCGTCTCCCATGTCTGAATCGCCCCCATCGTCATCATCGGACTCCACATCGGAGTCCTCACGACGTGTCTCCTTATTCGTGGGGACATCATCATCCGTGGGCTCTACAAAAGCTGGCCCCACTCGGCATAGAGCCCTGACATTTTCGCCAAAAGGGTAGTCTAGCTCGAGCTGCCATAGCTCCTCTTATGTCGCCAGCCTCTTGCCTATTCGCAGCTGGAGCATCTGCATCCCGTACATGCGATCCATGTACTGATCATCCCGAGCATGTCGCTCGGCTAGTGTAAGAACTGGCCCGTGGGTGGTGTCGGGTGCCTTAGTTTTGGTGACATCTAAGGCTCGCCGCACCATCTGCAGGATGTAGTCAAGGGCCTCTTCCTCAATATCCAGACCCCTAAGGAATGTGGTGAGTAGTCCACCAAATCCGTATTTGTGCCCTTGATGCAAACGGGCTCTCTTCATGGCGGAGATAATCACCGCCCCCACATTAATCTCCAGCCCTTTCATCAGGGCGTACACCAAGCATACTCGATCCCGGGTTACATCCGTCATATGCACCCCCGGGATTAGGTAGGAACAAAAAATTTTCAGCCATATCCTAGCCTCCCTGTTCATCTATGAGTAAGGCAAGGTCTGATGGTAGCCCCTCTCCTTATGTCTGCTCCACCGAGCTGTTGATTGGGTTCCACACAAAGTGCGTCTGATGTCCGCATATGGTGGAGTGATATTAAGCTGTCGAAGCACGTGGGCATCTGTGTCCCGCGCCCCTAGGATAGCATTAAGGTGGTGGGGCTCAAAAGTGACTATTTGCCCTCTTATTTTGATGGTGTGACTTCTGAGAGTCGGGTTCCAGTTGGCGTAGAATTCCCGAATCAAGTGCAAGTTGCACTCCTTGGGCTCTTCAAAAATGAAGTTCAGCCCAGCTGCCTCGATCCTCTGGACAATCCTGGGGAACTCATGTGCCAACGGTTCCCTTGCTATGTGTTCCTCGGGGAAGTACTTGCTCTCCTTGTGCTTTGCGTACCACTTCTTCCCCTCCTCTGTGACCCACCTGGTTCTGTATTGATGGCGTTGGCCGCGTGGAACCGCTGGTGCTACTGGGACCGCTGTGTTCCCAGTTTGATTCTTTTTCTTCCGGCGCCAGATGTTGATGCGCCTTATCCTTTGTCCTGCCTGCTTGCCATTATTCCTATCAAACCAAACAGACAAGTTCAATGCTAAGCTAATTAAAGTTAGCTTCGACTAAGGTTAGGTTAAGCTAGGCTACCCCACACTTAGTCTTTAGCCAAAATTACAACATTAAGGCAAGATCGTACTTATTTACACAAACAAACAAAAATAAACATAACAAACATGCTTAGTGCCTTGGGAGAATTCGACGGTATAGATTCCATGTACTACTCAGACATCGTACAGCTAACCACCATCCTTACCTATCGATAACATGTTATCCCATAGCACTTAGCAAGGAAAAGCAAAAGAAAAATTTTAACTACATGATCCTATACACTTCACCCATTTCTTGCAATGTCCAATATTTTCTTAACACGAGAATCCGTCGGTCTTTTAGCATAGTTACAGTTAGCATAATCGACTCATCTCACCCAACATGTACAACCTAGCATGAATTTCACTAGTTCAACTCAATTTTTCCATTTCAAACTCAAAGTCAAGCCCTAGCTATGATTTTATCAAAAATTCGATTAAGCTATGTAATTTTCGAGTTCAAGCAATCACACCGTTACTCCGAACATCAATCAACAATAATTCAATTGAATTTAAGCTTAATTTCTACTTAGGGCAAGTTTTGCTCATATCACATGTTCAAAATCGAAAACTTTTGACAAGAATTGAGATAGAGTTGAAGAACATACCTTGAATTCGAAGAGATGACGAAACTTGATCAAATTACGGGCCTAAGTCCGTGTCACATTGAGGGGGAAGGGGTTTTTGGGAGGTTGGTCGCGGAGAGTATGAAAAATGAGGAAAAATGAGGTGGGATCGGGGTTAAAAAGTGGGAATTTCGCACGGGTCACCCAGCGACCCGGTGTGACCCGTCGCGATATACACCACAACGTGTCACGGAGGCTAACGCGGAGCATTCCCTCCGTGACACGGAGCCATCGCGTAGGTGTTCTGGAATTTGTAAAAATTCCAAAATTACCTTCAACGTGTCACGGAGGGTAACGCGGAGGTCCTCCTCCGTGACACGGAGCCATCGCCCTGGCTCACTGTTTTGCCACTTTCTATTATTTTTCATACCTCGGATTTTCCTTTGTGATTCCTTGCATATTTGCCCTCCGTTCAACCTGAAATTCATCGTACTACAAGAAATTGGTTAGAATTATAGGATTCACTCAAAATAAAAATAAGAATAAAAATAAAAACTAACAATTTTGTTGTTAATCAAAAAAAAAAGAAAAAGAAATCTATTCACATTTTACAAAGAAAAAAAAATTTCACCGGTTGCCTCCCGTGCAACGCCTGGTTTACCGTCGTGGCTCGACGTCATTCAGCTCAGTCATCTTCTAGGGTGACAGACGTTTTCTCTCGACCATCGTCCTCACCCCAGTAGTGCTTACCTCGCTCCGGTGGTTTTCCCATTAACTCTCGTGATTCAACTATTTGAGCATCATCAGCTCGATCAATCACGTTGATCACCGAGAGTTCCTCGTACATAGTCGGGAGCTTGGTGGCCTTGTATACATCGAACACTTCCACCTTGTCGTGTGCTCGCATGGTTAGCTGCCCTACAGCTACATCAATTAGCGCTTTCCCAGTTGCCAAGAAGGGACGTCCCAAAATAAATGGGACTTCCGCGTCTGGCTCAAAATCCAGCACGACGAAATCTACCAGGAAGATAAGGGAGCCCACTTGCACTAGCACATCCTCCACAATCCCATCAGGTCTGGCTAAGGACCAATCCGCTAGTTGCAAGATCACTGTTGTTGGTCTAGGACTTCCTAGACCCAACTTCTTGAATACCGATGACGGCATCAAATTAATGCTCGCTCCCAAATCACATAATCCGCGAGCTCGGATACTCTGCCCTATTGTAATTTGTATAGTAAAGCTCCTAGGATCTTTGAGCTTTGCGGGCAGTCGGTTCTGTATCCGGGAAGTGCACTCCTCCGTGAGAGCTACCTTGGCATACTCAGTCAACCGACTTTTGTTTGCCACAATGTCCTTAATGTACTTTGCATACTTCGGCACACCCTGCAAAACATCAACAAGAGGTAAGTTAATATGTACCTGTTTCAGCACCTCCATGAATTTCTTGAAACACGCCTCCTCCTTGTGTTTCTTTAATCTTTGAGGGAACGGGGGTGGTGGTCTTTCTGATTTAGCTTCCTTTTTCCTCCCCCTCTCATCACTTTGCTCCCTCTCAACTTCTGCTGCTCCCGATTGTTGAGGTGGTCTTTCTGGTTCCACCTATTTAAGCTGCAAACCACTCCTTGTGGTCACCGCATTCACCTGCTTGGGGTTGGGATTTGTGTCGCTCGGAAGTCCTCTTCTAGGCCTGGTGTTTTGGGCTCCAGCAAATTGCCCAAATTGATATTCAAGTGCCTTGGTAGCTAACTGGTTGTTCTTCACCTCGGCTGCCAATTTCATATAGTCAGCCTGCAATTGAGCTTGGTTAGCTATCACTGTCTTGAACATCTCCTCAATGTTGGGTGATGGTGGCGGAGGAGGTGCATTGTTGTTTCTATATTGTGCTTGATAGTTCTGCTGCCCTCCTTGATTCCTCTGCGCCCCCTGACTCGAAATTTGCCCTTGATGGTTGTTGCTACCCCAAGAGAAATTTGGGTGATTCCTCCAGTTGGAATTGTACTTGTTGCCATACTGTAGATGGTTGTTCCTCTGTACATTTCCCACAAAGTTCACCGAGTCAGGATTTGCTCCACAACACTCAGCTGAGTGCTCACTACTCCCGCACACTTCACACCAAATTTGCTGCACTACATTCACTAGGGCTTGAGTCTGGTTCAATGTCATATTGTTGAAGTGGGTGTTGAGTTGATTCAGTAAAGCAGCTATTTGTGCAGCAATAGTTGTAAAACCATCCACTTCTAGAACTCCTGCTGCTTTCCTTGTTCCACCTCTTGACGAATCAGCATTTAACTCCGGATTTCCCTGCGAAATACGATTTAACAAGGTATACAACTCCTCATAAGTTTTCTCCTATGCTTGTCCCCCAGCTGCTAAGTCTAGCAAGATTTTTGTGTGTGGTTCCAAACCCTATATAAAAGTGTGCACCAGCACATCATTAGATTGATGATGATGTGGACAATCCCGCAACATGGACTTGAATCTCTCCCAAGCCTGATATAGATTCTCCCCCTCTCTTTGTTTGAAACTTAGAATTTGACTTCTAAGTCTTGTTGTTTTACCGGATGGAAAAAATCGTATCAAGAATTTCCTTGCAAGATCATCCCATGTAGTAATAGAATTTGGTGGCTCAGCTTTCAACCACCTCTTAGCTTCTCCAATTAGTGAAAATGGGAACAATGTAAGCCTGACATAATCTGATGACACTCCAGCGGGGATATAAGTGTCACTTATCTCCAAAAAATTTTGGAGATGCTGTTGTGGATCCTCATGAGGGAGCCCTATGAACTGCCCGCTGGTGTGTAGCAATTGTACCATGTTTTGTTTGAGCTCGAACCTCCCTCCTGGCTCAGGTTTGCGGATGCTAGATGTGACATTGTTAGCATGTGGGATTGCCACCTCGTAAACCGGCCTAGCTGCCATCTCCTCGGGCACTAACATTGCCCTTACTACTGGTGGATTCTGTTGTTGCTCCATGATTGTTTGTCTGAGCAACTGCAGCTTTTTCTCTAGAGCTTCTCTCCGCTGACGATGAAATTGTCTTTCAGGCTATAAATATGAGTCCACCAGCTCCTTGCCTCTTGCCAGTGTTCAACAGAGATTATATCTGCGAAATACAGGCTAAGACCAAGTTGTCAACACTTAAGAAAAAAAATATATAGTAAATTTACACTTAAAAAAAATTCACAAATTGCCAGTCCCCGGTAACGGCGCCAAAAACTTGTTCGGTTGTCTACTCTGGGGTATTTACTACACGCAAGTGCACGTGGTCGAACAAGTAGTAAAGTGACTTAAGTAAGCCAAATATCGATCCCATAGGGATTGGGATAAGGTAAAAACTACACAAGTGTTACTATACTTTAACTCTAAAAATGAAGGCAACAGTGTGAAGAAGAAATTGATATATTTTGATTTCTAATTGTATGTTAAGTCTAAAACGAATATCTAATCTGAGTCTGAACTATGAATGTGAGCATGCTAAGGCTAAATGAACATGTATAGAAACTAATTATCGATACAATATTTGGTTAATCTTTCCTCCGGTTGCTAGTCAAGAATTATTTCCAATGGATTAAAACTCTCGTATTTAACCCAACTTAAGAATCATGAACCGTCCACCTACATTTCTGTGATTAAACGAAATTCATGTTCTAGCCATACAAAATCGATTCCTTAATTGACTAATACAACTTTCAGGTATATTTCTATCCTGAAGGTAAATCAATTCTCAATTTTCCCAAACTAAGAAGAGACCATATCCTATTGATTCACAACTTTCCAATTTCTTCCTCTCTCGAGTGAAATCGGACTTTTTAGATATACATTAACGTTGGCCACACATCAATGCAGTAAGAACAAGAATCAATAGAACAACCATGGAAGAAAAGATGAAAAACCCAATTGATCAATAACTACATTTCAATACAATTGTTCTTAACCTCAACAAGAAAAGGAATTAGCCACTCATTTGTGGATTAAACATGATTAAATGAGTGTTAAACATACAAGCAATCGAATTCAAGAAGAAGGAGATAGAGAAAAATCCTGACAATTTCGTCCCCTCAACTACCTGTAACCCACGTTCTTGCTCTACCAAGTCAGAATAATTAAAAATGAACCTAAGTGTTCTATTTATACTAGTGGGAATTTTTCTCGGAATAACAAGCAACGTGTCACGGAGTGCATCGCGGAGCACTGCCTCCGTGACACGCCACTGACGCGGACCCTTACTGGAAATTGATAGTCCAGGTAATGAGGCCCAATGTGGCACGGCGTGTAACGAGGGGCTAGGCCAATGTGCCACGGCCCCAACGCGCACCCTCACTGGATTTCGGCCAAAAATTCCTATCCAGGCAGAAGGCATCCGCGATGGCAGCGTGACACGGCTCCATCGCGGAGCCCCTTTAATTTGTGCCTTCAAACGCTTGTGCACTTGCTAACATCCGAGTCCAACCCCAATCTCTCCCAACACGCATTTTAGCTTCCCAAAATTATATTTCACCAGCAAAACAACGCTAATCATGTTGGTTAGTACAAATTCACATTTTATTATCAATCACATGAGAATGTATAAACATTGATAGATAAACAAGGCTAAAATGACACCTTTGAGTATCACTTGGGCATATAAATTTGCCCAAGATCACTTTCTTCAAAAGCGATACATAAAACACATGATGCACGAAAGATAACTCTGAGGGCAAGTCTAACTCATATTCTACCTTACTAACACTTCTCATAACTCGGTAGGGAAAAACATAGCAGGGACTGAGTTTTCCTTTATTCCCAAAATGCATGACTCCCTTCATGGGAGATACCTTCAGAAATACCAAATCGTTCAACTCAAACTCCACCTCTCTCCTCCTCACATCAGCATATGACTTTTGACGACTTTGAGCGGTTATCAGCCTGTCCATTGTCAAATGAACCTTCACTATAGCCTCATGAACCGAATCTGGACATATCATTGTTGCCTCACCATTGTCAAACCAGCCGATGGGTGATCTACACCTCCTCCCATAAAGAGCCTCAAACAGTGCCATCTGGATATTGGAGTGATAGCTGTTATTATAAGAAAACTAGATCAGGGGAAAGTGATCATCCCAACTACCTTTCAAGTCCATAACACATGCTCTCAATATTTCCTCGAGAGTCTGGATTGTTCATTCCTCTTGGTCATTTTTCTACGGATGGAAGGATGTACTGAGCTTAACCTGATTCCCATGCCCCTTCTAAAAATACTGCCAAAACTGGCCTAATCATCTGCTGAATCTGTGGTTTTTACTGGTAGGAAATATTTAGCCTTGGTCAACCTATCTACCACGACCCAAATAGAATCATACTATCGCAAGTACTTGGTAGGCTTGTAATGCGATTCATGTCCTTTACTTTCTGACAGATTGGGCACTTGGCTACGAATTCTGCAATATCCTTCTTCATTCCATTCCACCAGTATATTTCTCACATGTCATGATACATCTTTGTTGCACGTGGGTGAATAGAATACCTGGTTCCGTGTGCCTCATGCAATATACGACTCCTTAAATCCTCCACATCTAGAACACATAAACGACTCTGGTACTGCAACACACCATCTCCCCCTTGGGAGAAGACCTCTACCTTTTGATTTCGAATGACTTCTTTCAGCTTTACCAGCATCAGGTCCTCATCTTTCCTGGCTTTCACATCAGTCACCAAGGAAGATCTTAATTCGTTTTGCACAACTACACCGCCATTGGTCGAGTCGACCAATTTAACTCCCAACCTTGCAAGTCGATGGACATCTTTCACTAGCTCATTCTACCCCCCCAATCCACATGGGACACATTCTCCATAGAGAGCCTACTAAGTGCATCCGCTACCACATTAGCCTTACCCGGATGGAGAAGAACACTCATATCATAGTCTTCGAGTAGCTCTAACCACCTCCTCTGACATAGATTGAGGTCTTTCTACATGAGCACATATTATAAGCTCTTGTGGTCTATAAATACATCCACGGGGACCCCATACAAGTAATGCCGCCATATCTTAAATGCCAACACCAATGCGGCCAACTCAAGATCATGGGTTGTGTAATTCCTCTCATGAACCTTCAACTGTCTCGAAGCGTATGCTATCACTTTCCCTCGCTTCATTAATACAAACTCGAGTCTGATTCTCGAAACATCAAAATACACCACAAAACTATCTATACCCTCGGGTAGGGTCAACACTGGGGCGGTAGTGAGTCGAGTCTTCAGTTCTTGGAAGCTCTTCTCACAAGCCTCTGACGATTGGAACTTCACCTTTTCCTGAGTCAACTTGGTCAAAGGTGCTGCAATTTGTGAAAAACCCTTGACAAATCTCTAGTAGTAGCCAGCTAGGCCTAAGAAACCCCGAATATCCGAAGGATTCATTTGTCTAGGCCAATTCTTCACCGCCTTTATTTTCTAAGAATCTACCTTTATGACCTCGCCTGATATTACATGGCCTAAAAATGCTACTGAGTTCAACCAAAACTTGTACTTGCTGAACTTTGCATACAACTGTCGATCCTTGATGGTCTGAAGCACTATTCTCATATGAGCGGCATGCTCCTCCTCGCTCTGAGAGTATATAAAGATGTCATCAAAGAACACAATCATGAACATGTCCAGATACAGCTTGAACACCGTGTTCATCAGGTCCATAAAAGCTTCAGGAGCATTGGTTAGCCCAAAAGACATAACTACAAAATCATAATGGCCATATCGTGTCCTGAAGGCTGTCTTCGGGATATCATTCTACCGAACTCGAAGCTGATGATACCCAGGCCTGAGATCAATCTTGGAGAAACACTTGGCACCTTGAAGCTAGTCAAAAAAATCATTAATCCTAGGCAAAGGGTACCGGTTCTTAACGGTGATCTTGTCCAATTGCGATAGTCGATGCACATCTGAAGCGAACCATCTTTCTTCTAAACAAATAACACTGGTGCACCCTACGGAGTCTTGCTGGGTCTGATAAAGCCCTTATATAACAGGTCCTTCAACTGATCCTTCAACTCCTTTATCTCGGCTGGAGCCATCCTATAAGGAGGAATAGATATAGGCTGTGTATCAGGTAACAGGTCAATACCAAAATCAATCTCCTTCTCGGGAAGAACACCTGGAAAATCATCGAGGAAGACCTCTAGATACTCAAGCACCATCGAAACTGACCGGATAGTCGGTTTCTCGATCTTTACATCCTTAACCCTGACAAGATGGTACACTCACCCCTTAAAAATCATCTTTTGGGCCTTAAGATATGAAATAAATTGACCTGCTGGTACAACTGAACCACTCTTCCACTCCAAAGCTGATTCACGCAAGAAATGAAACTCCACTGCACGAGTCCTACAATTTACAGAAGCATAACATGCAGACAACAAATCTATGCCAAGAATAATATTAAAGTCATTCATGGCTAACTCTACCAGGTCTGCAAAGGTTACTTTATGCAATATAGTGAAGGGGCATCCTCTATTCACCCGCCTACCCACAACCGAATCACCGACAGGAGTAGAAACCAAAAATTATTTCGATAGGGTCTCGGACTAACTCTAAAGCTTCTAGCAATGTAAGGGGTTACAAAAGTCAAAGTAGCTCCTAGATCTAGCAAAGCATAAACATCAATACGAAAAACACACAACATACTACTGACCACATCCGGGAGACCTCCTTCTCCTGACAAGGTGCTAAAGCATAAAACCTATTTTGACGCTATCCGCCAGCTGAACTGGTCGAGGCACCCTGCTGAGAGGGACATCCTATGGGAGTGACAGAATAGGTTGTTGGCATACGGGCTCCACCGACCCTTGATCTAGCTGAAGGGAAATCCCTAAGTCTGTGTCCAAGTTTGCCACACCCGAAACAAGCATCTAAGCTAATTAGGAACCTCCAGGGGTGATTCTTGCCGCACCTCGCAAAAACTGGGAAAGTGCGCTCCACCTGCATGCTACCCTGGCCTCTTAAATCTGAAGCCCTACTCCTCCGATCCCCTCTTAATCAAGATGGCCTCCTAGCTGATGATGGGGCTGGAACAATAGACCTGTGCTGGGACTGTTGACGCTGTCCACCCCCTGACCTGACCTGACCTGAGAAGTCCCATAACTATTAGTTCTGGCCCTCTTGGACTCTCTCTGCCTCTGATATACCGACTCCATCTGCTTAGCATATAGCACAATGTGGGGAAAGTGTATGTATCGATGCAACATGGCAATCTTGCCGTCCATATCCAGATAGTATGTCATCCATGTACAAAGTGACTCACCGAGCCCTTTGGTCCGCCACCAACTCCAGCGCATACTTGGATAAACTGGTGAACTCCAATGCGTACTCCTGAATGGACATACCACCCTGCTTCATGTTAACAAACTCGGCTGCCTTTTGCTCCCTCATCTCCTGAGGGAAGAATCGATCTAAGAATGCTATATGGAACTCTTCCCAACTGATTAGGCCTACACCCATTGCCCTAGCATCTCTCCACTATTTGAACCAAATATGAGCCACCCCCTTTAGCTGATAGGAGGCCAAATCAACATAATCTCCATTGGTCACCCCCATAACCTACGTGATCATAAGAATCTCCTTGATGAAATCGTGCTTGTCCTCATCCACCCTGGACCCAAGGAACTCCAGAGGGTTCATCCTCAAGAAGACTCTAATCCGAGTCGTTACCGCCGTGCCATTCTATAGGATATGCAAAACAGCTTGTTGGTTGGCCTGAGCGGTCAAGGCCTGCACCAACATCTAGATAGCCACCTGGAACTTAGCGTGGGCAACTGAATCTGGTTCCTGGGGCTCCTGAATAGGTGGGGACTGTTGATAACCATGATCATTGCCATCTCCATGGCCTTCACCGATCCCATTTCTCCTACTGTTCATTCTTTTGGGAGCCATGATTCTGCAATAGCGGTTAGCGCGAATTAGAAGAATGGATGGACTTTTCATCGTATGACATAGATCATGAAAGAAGGGGACATCTCCTAAACATCTCGTAGCCTCTTCGTCATAAGTGTGGCGCGCTTTACACCCATGAAATAAAACTCTTCTTAACGTGGCTTTAAGACACCCTAGGACACTTCAAACCTATGGGTCTGATACCAAGTTTGTCATGACCTGAGAGTAGAGTTGGACCATAAACACGGGACAAGGAACCTTGAGAGGTCCCATGTCGACCTATGGAATAAGTATATCTAACTTCATTCACATTAAGTTGAAGAATAAACATAAAACATAGCGGAAACATAAACATAATATAGCATACCATAACCATCGGGAAGTACTAGACATACATATCAGCTGAGTGTTACATATGGTCTGAAATTCTGTATCACGTAAGATGGGTTGATGGGACAACATCCCCAACTAACCAGGAAAAATTGAAACAAAAGAACATCATCAATATCTAGATATATGGCACTCAAAACATGAGGATTCACCAACAAATTGGTTGCTAACTCTGAGATGGACTACTGATGGAGACGAGCCTGAGAACCAGGTCCTATATCATGAAACGATACAACATAGAAAGGATGCGGTTAGTACTAGAATATACCGAGTATGCAAGGTAAGTAAAATTGACACTTAAAATATTTAAAACTGATAAATGAACACAAGAGTAGGACAACATGCTCATAACATAAATATCATAATATAACATAAGGCTCAAGGTTTTCAAAACATTTGTAACACAACAATAATCATAATCATAAGAGAAAAGCTTTATTGAACATAACTTGAGCCAATATACATAATCATAAATATGCATAAATCATGAGGAACAGTGGGAGACTTCTCTTAATCGATATACCCCATATGAGCACACATGGAGCCCTACTTGTAAACCTAGTCGGGAGGCCATTCGTACCTTGCCAAGGGTAGAACCATGAAAGTATGATATCACCATGAAGAGGGCCATTTGGGCAAGGGACGGTCACAAAAGAGGTCGTAGTTTATGAGATTCGGGCAGAACCTAGGCCCCGAACCAACTCGGTGTTCAATACTACTCCCAAAACATATATAGTGCTCATAGTATATCATGCATGAGTTCATGGGCTAGTTAATTCATGATAATCATAAAAATTCTTGTAAATACGTGACCTAGCATGAATCAAGTCCCGTGAGTCAGCCAAAATATAAACTCATAAATCATATGATCCATGCATACTTGTAGATCATACATATAACTCATAAATACTCAAATCATAATGCGTAAATTTAATAAATTCATATTTCAAATCATAGATCATGATGGGTTTTTAAATATCAACAATTAGAGAGTAGATCATAAATCGGTTCATCATAAATCATGCATAATTAGGCTTGAGTTGGTAGAAATAGAAATCAATGAATTTATAATCGAAATTACTGGTAGAACTTGATCTAAATCCATAAAATATGATATATATATATATATATATATATATATATATATATATATATATATATATATATATGTATGTATCATGAATCATAAATACCCATTAGAAATTTCATTTGTTTTTCTCAAAATTTAACTTAAAAACCCAAAAGATTTTGAATGGAATTTCATGAATTCATAGAGAATAGGCATGGGTATGAACGGAAACACCCATTTTTTGCCTTACATACCTGTGAGATTAGATTCTACAGTTCTTGGATGCCAAAAGATGAATTGATAGGGAGAAGCTTGGTGAATAGCTTGATCTCTCTTAAATTGTTCTAACATGCATGCATGGGTGAGAAAAATGAGTAATCTGAACTTACCCCCATATAAGGTCATTATTCAAACCCCAAAACGTCGTAGTTTAGGACTTAGGAACTTAGTAATTACGAAAAGTCCCTTACTAATTTTAGAGGAAATTACTGCCAGGTGGTTCTAACGGACGACCTGACGACTCGTAACTGCGGCGAACGATTCGTTACTTGGCTCGTCAGGTGCATTGCCTGGCCTTGTGTTCAGGCTCATAAAGATTAAAACCATGACTCGTTAGGGTGACCATGACTCGTGGTCACCAATTGTGAAGTACACTGCTCTCCCTCCTTATCTTTTCCTTCTCCACACCCCACGACTGACCTAAGGACTCTTGGTGTTTGGCCACGAGGCGTTCCCACCCCCGTAGGGACCCCTTTTCTCAATACTTCCCAACTCCTCGCTGGCCTTCCCCATGAATCACTCCTCCTGAGTCGTCCCATGACTCTTCCTGAGTCTGCAACATCACTTTTACATTTTCCCCATTTCAACTCCTGGGTCCGATCTTTGGGCTTCCAGGGTATAACAGGTTTAACTATCTCTAGCTTAATCCCACGCACTAACACTGCAATTCCTCACTAATATCTTCTTACCCAATTCTCACCTTTCTCTTTCAAGCAAAAGCAAGAAAAGTAAAGAACAATTCATATTTGCAAACCATCAATTTTGACAATTATAACTTGGGGGAAGATAACAAATCTATAATTTCAACAAGAATCAAAGAGTAATTTATCAAAACCGAATAAAATTAACAAACCCACCATGAATATACCTCTATCTAGCAAATTAGTAGAGCATATTTAAAGATAGAGAGAAGATACAAAGAGGATTCTCCTCAAATTCATCATATTAGCTTCACAAGTTTTCTTTACTAGCTCTTACAACAATGGTGAAATTCTCCCAATTTGAGTTAAATAAAAAGAAGAATAAAATTTCTATCTAACTCTACAATTCTATGGAGAAAATATGTGTGGAAGATCAATGAATGGTTGGTGAATAGGTTGAATTAAGGAGTGGCGTAGCATCAAAGTTGTGTAAATATCTGTACTTTCTTGTGTACAACTTCTCCCAAATGCCCTTGAGGCTTTTAGATGCTTTGGAGACCTTTTTACCATTCATTAGACGGCCTTTCCTGTGAATATCCGGCGTTCAGCCGATGCTAATCCGCAGAGCACCAAGCACCACTGGAACTGACCGGATAGTCGGGTTCTCGGTCTCAACATCCTTAACCCTGACTATATGGTACACGCACCCCTTATAAATCATCTTTTGGGCATAAAGATATGAAATAAATCGACCTACTGGTACAGCCGAACCACCGTTCCACTCCAAAGCGGATTCACCCGGGAAACGGAACTCCACTACACGGGTCCTACAATTTACAGAAGCATAACACACATACAACCAATCCATGACAAGAATAATATCAATGTCATTCTTGGCTAACTCTACCAGGTCTACGAAGGTGACTTTATGCAATATAGTGACCGGGCGTCCTCTAATCACCCGTCTAGCCACAACCAAATCACCGACAAGAGTAGAAATCGAAAATGGTTCCGACAGGGTCTCGGGACTAACTACAAAGCTTCTAGTAATGTAAAGGGTTACCAAAGACAAAGTAGCTCCAGGATCTGGTAATGCATAAACAACAATATGAAAAGCATGCAACATACCAGTGACCACATCCGGGGAGACCTCCTGCTCCTGTCGGGGTGCTAAAGCATAAAACGTGTTATGATGCTGTCCGCCAGCTAAACTGGTCGAGGCACCTTGGTGAGGGGACGTGCTATGGGAGTGGAAGAACAGGCTATTGGCATACGGTCTTCACCGACCCTTGATCTAGCAGAAGGGCAATCCCTAAGTTTGTGTCCAAGTTTGCCACATCCGAAACAAGCATTTGAGACAACTAGGCACCTCCCAGGGTGATTCTTTCCGCACCTCGCACAAACTAGGAAAGTGCGCTACACCTGCATGCTACCCTAGCCTCTCGAATCTGAAGCCCTACTCTTCCGATCCCTCTGAATCCAGATTGCATACTAGCCAATGATGGGATGGAACAATAGACCCGTGCTGGGACTACTGACGCTGTCCACCCCCTGACCTGACCTGAGAAATCCCTTAACTATCGGTCCTGGCCTTCTTGTCCTCTCTCTGCCTTTGATATACTGACTCCATCTGCTGAGTATGTATCACACTATGGGGAAAGTCTATGTCTCGATGCAACATGGAAATCCTGCAGTCCTTATCCTGATAGTCTTCCATCCATGTACAAAACAACTCACCCGAGCCCTTTGGTCTACCACCCACTCCGATGCATACTTGGATAAACAGGTGAACTCCAATGCGTATTTCTAAACAGACATGTCACCCTGCTTCAAGTTAACAAAGTCGGCCGCCTTTTGCTCCCTTATCTTCCCGAGGGAAGAATCGATCCAAGAATGCTGTGTGGAACTCTTCCCAACCGATTGGGCCTACACCCACTGCCCTAGCATCTCTTCACTATTCTGGGAGCCACCCACTTTAGCTGATAGGAGGCCAAATCAACACAATCTCCATAGGTAAGCCCCATAACCTGGGTGATCTTAAGAATCTCCTTGATGAAATCGTGTAGGTCCTCTTCCACCCTGGACCCAAGGAACTCCGGTGGGTTCATCCTCAAGAAATATCTAATCCGAGTCGCTGCCGCCATGTCATTTCGTGGGATATGCAAAACAGCCTGCTGGTTGACCTGAGCGATCACGGCCTGCGCCAACATCTGGATAGCCGCCCGGAACTCAGCGTGGGCAACTGGATCTGGTGCATGGGGCTCCTAAATAGGTGGGTCCTGCTGATGCCTATGATCATTGCCATCTCCGTGGCCTTCACCGATCCCATTTCTCCTATCGTTCATTCTTTCTAAGAGCCATGGTTCTACAATCGTGGTTAGCACGAATTTAGAAGAATAGAAGGACTTTTAATCACACGACATAGATAATGAAAGATGGGGACATTACCTAAACGTCTCATAGCCTCTACATCATAAGTGTGGCGTGCTTCACACCCATGAAAAAGACTCTACTTAACGCGACTTTCAGACACCCTAGGACACTTCAAACATATAGGTCTGGTACCAAGTTTCACGACTCGAGAGTAGACCCAGATCATAAACACGAGACAAGGAACCTCGAGAGGTCCCATGTTGACCCATGGCATAAGTGTAACAAACTTCATTCAAATTAAGCTGAAGAATAAACATAAAACATAGCGGAAACATAAACATAACATAGCATACCATAACCATTAGGAAGTACTAGACATACATATCAGCTGAGTGCTACACATGGTCTGAAGGCCTCTATCACATATGATTGGTTGATGGGACAACATCCCCAAATAACCCGAAAAAATGGAAACAAAAGAACATCATCAATGTATATATATATGGCCCTCAAAACATGAGGACTCACCAACAAGCTGGTAGCTAACTCTAAGATGGACTATTGATGGAGACGAGCCTGAGAACCGGGTCCTGTATCATGAAATGATACAACATAGAAACGATGCGGTTAGTACGTGGAATGTACAGAGTATGCAAGGTAGTAAAATGGACATTTAAAATATTTAAAACTCATAAATGAACATAAGAGTAGGATAACATGCTCATAACATAAATATCGCAATATAACATAAGGCTTAAAGTTTTCAAAACATCTTTAACGCAATCGTAATCATAATCATAAAATAAAAGATTTGTTGAATATGACTTGAGCCAATATACATAATCATAAACATGCATAAATCATGAGGAACAGTGGGAGGCTTCTCTTAATCGACATACCCCATATGAGCACACATAGAGCCCGACTTGTAAACCTAGTCGGGAGGTCGTTCGTACCTTGTCAAGGGTAGAACCATGAAAGTATGATATCACCATGAAGAGGTCCATTTGGGCTAGGGACAGTCACAAAGGAGGTCTCAACATACCTACGGTGGCACGTAGTTTATGAGATTCGAGGCAGAACCTAGGCCCTGAACCTACTCGGTGCTCGATACTACTCCCAAAACATATGTAGTACTCATAGTATATCATGAATGAGTTCATGGGCTAGTTAATTCATGATAATCATAAACATTCTTGTAAATACATGAACTATCCATGATCAAGGCTCGTGAGTTGGCCATAACATAAATTCATAAATCATAGGATGCATATTCATAAATCATAGGATCCATGCATACTTGTAGATCATACATTGAACTTGTAAATCCTCAAATAATGATGGGTAAATTGAATAAATTCATATTTCAAATCATAGATCATGATGGATTTTTAAATATCAATAAATAGAGAGTAGATCATAAATCGGTTCATCATAAATCATGCATAATTAGGCTTGAGTTGGTAGAAATGGAAATCGATGAATTTATATTCGAAATTAATGGTAGAACTTGATCTAAATCCATAAAATATGATATATATATATATATATATATATATATATATATATAATATATATATGTATATGTATGTATATATATATATAATATATGTACATATATATGTATATATATGTATATATATGTATCATGAATCATAAATACCCATTAGAAATTCATTAGTTTTTCTCAAAATTTAACTTAAAACCCCAAAAGATTTTTGATGGACTTTCATGAATTCATAGAGAATGGGCATGGGTGTGAACGGAAAAACCCATTTGGAGCCTTACATACCTGTGTGAGATTAGATTCTAATGTTCTTGGATGCCAAAAGATGAATTGATAGGGAGAAGCTTGATGAATAGCTTGATCTCTCCAAAATTTTTCTAACTTGCATGCGTAGGTGAAAAGAATGAGTAATCTGAACTTACCCCCATAAAAGGTCATTATTCAAACCCCAAATTAGACAAAATTGGCATGGCAAACTTCAGAAGAAGAAAGTTGAAGAGAATCAAGAAACCACCATGAGATCGCGGATTGCTTAGAGTTTTCAACCACTTTTATCTACTTTATCCTTTTCAGATAAGTTATTTCTTGTACGTTATAGCTTCTTTGAATAGGTCTTAGCTTTTTTGTGACTTTCTTTTCTTACTATGTAAGGGGAGAGTCTCCCTCATTTATTGCTTTCCTAGAACTTATGTATTGGAGAGGAGTCCTCTCCGTTAGGTGCATAGTTTCCAGGATTTCATTTCAGTATCGGGGATGGGTTGGCTGTTCTTAGTAGGATGGCCGACCTATGAACCACCATTAAATCGGAGGTAAGGTTTTATGTCCCCCTCCATGTATTTATTTTTATTGTTTTGTTGTTTTATTTATGATAAGGCCTGGGGGTGTTGCTCAGCCCCTGCCCGGGACAAGGGCGTTTACTAAAAAAAAAAAAAAAAAAAGGCCTTAGGAACATAGGAATTATGAAAAGGCCCTTACTAATTTTGCAGGAAATTACTGCCAGGTGGTCCTAACAGACAAACTGACGACTCGTAACCTGGGAAAACAATTCATTACTTGGCTCATCAGGTGCACTGCCTGGCGTGTCTACTAGGATCATGAAGATTAACACCATGACTCATTTGGGTGACCGCGACTTGTGGTCACCAGTCGTGAAGTACATTGCTCTCCCTCCTTATCTTTTCCTTCTCCCCACCACACGACTAACTTAACGACTCGTGGTGTCTTGCCACTAGTCGTTCCCATGCCCATAGGGACCCCTTTTATCAAAACTTCCAAACTCCTCGCTGGCCTTCCCCATGAGTCATCTGAAGACTCGTGGGTTGTCCCCACGAGTCGTCCCACGACTCGTCCTGAGTTTGCATCATCACTTTTACATTTTTCCCATTTCAACTCCTGGGTCCGATCTTTGGGCTTCCAGGGTATAACAGGTTTAACTCTCTCTAACTTAATCCCACGCACTAAAACTCCAATTCCTTACTAATATCTTCTTACCCAATTCTCACATTTCTCTTTCAAGCAAAAGCTTGAAAAGTAAAGCACAATTCATGTTCGCAAACCATCAATTTTGGCAATTATAACTTGGAAAAAGATAACAAATCTAAAATTTCAATAAGAATCCAAGAGTAATTTATAAAAACCCAATCAAATTAACAAACCCACCATGAATATACCTCTATCTAGCAAATTAGTAGAGCATATTTAAAGATAGAGAGAAGATACCAAGAGGATTCCCCTCAAATTCATCATATTAGCTTCACCAATTTGCTTCACAAGCTCTTACAACAATGGTGAAATTCTCCCAATTTGAGTTATACAAAAAGAAGAAGAAAAGTTCTAACTCTACAATTCTATGGAGAAAAGATGTGTGGAAGATCAATGAATTGTTGGTGAATGGTTGAATTAATGAGTGGTGTACCATCAAAGATATGTAAATATTTGAACTTTATTGTGTACAACTTTTCCCAAATGCCCTTAAGGCTTTTAGATACTTTGGAGACCTTTCTAGACCTTTTTACCCTTCATTAGACGGCCTCTCCTGTGAAGATCCGTCGTTTATCTGGTGCCAATTCGCGGAGCACCAAATTATAGATGGTTGAAAATAGTGTCTTGGAAGGGTGAACCGACGAATAAAACCGGTGTTAAGCAACTGCCATCCCGCCAAACACCGGATGGTTAGCCGGCCTAGGCAGTGACCTCGGCGTTTCGCCCGCCTTTTTACCTTTTGACTCCTTCTTTAGCCGATTCAAAGCATATCCTTATGCCTCTTTTTGAGCTCAAATCGTCCATTATCTTTAGCCCCTTGCCTTCGTATGCTAACTAATCAAATTTCATCTCAAACTCCATGTGTTTTTCTCGATTTATGCTTTCTCTACTCGCGTAAAGTACCCAAAAAGAATTCAAGAGAAAGGGCATAAAATCCACATAAATGACTCGAAAACTAGGCAAAAACTCATTCATAGGAGCCTAATGAGTTGGTAAATTTCCAGCTCATTATGTGTGAAGTGCACTACACTTATGGGGAATAGGCTACAAAACGTTTTAGAAAATTTCCCTTCTCTCATGATCTATGTCATGGCATGAACTACCTCTCTATTCCTCTTACTCGTGCTATATGCATTTGCTGAAATATGCCTCCATGTTGATTGAATGGAAGGAGAAATAGCGACACAAATGGCCAAGTCAATGAAAATGGAGATGGGTATCCACTAGCCCCACCAGCTCTAGCGGATCCCTTGCTCAAGAGGTCACTCATGCCGAGTTCAAAGTGGCATCTCAGATGTTAGCATAGGTCATAGACGCTCAGGTCAACCAGCAAGAAGTGGTCGATGATCCTCAGAATGGGAATGCAGCAACAGTAAGAGTGCTAGATTTCCTCAAGAGGAGCCCACCTGAGTTTCTTGGGTCAAAATTGGATAAGGAACCACATAAGTTCATTGTGGAGGTGCAGAAGATCACCCAGATTATGGGGGTGGCTGGAGAGGAGAGTGCAGAGTTAGCCTCCTATCAACTTAATGGGGTTGCTCACATATGGTTCTGTTAGTGCAAAGACAGTGTGGAGTTGGAGTGGTTCCCATGGGTTAGGATGAGTTTGTAGCCTCTTTCTTTGATAGGCTCTTTCCTAGGGAGTTAAAGGAGGTGAAGGCAACTAAGTTCGTTAATTTGAAGCAGAACAATAGGACTATCAGGGAGTATGCCATGGAGTTTACCCGATCGTCCATGTATGCACCGGAGATGGTGTTGATCCTAGGGCTCGTGTGAGAAAGTTTATGAATGGAGTAGCAGATTCACTATTCAAGGAGCACAGGACTTCCATATGAATAAATGATGTAGATTTCTCCCAGTTGGTCATATACGCCTAATAGATAGAGGTAGAGTAGATGAAGGAGAAGGAGAGAGAGGCCTAGAGGGCCAGGACAGCGAGTCATGGGTACTTTCAGCAAAGATCCGGTGGTGGACCTTGACCTCAGTTCCACCAGAGATCATCAGCTCCAACCCCATCATTAGCTTGTGTTCCATCTAGACTAAACCTAGACATCACCCAAGGGGGTAGAGCATAAGGCTCCAGAGGCCAGGGGAGCATGAATGGAGAGAGCACTTTTCCAGCTTATAGGAAGTGTACAGGAAGCACCCTGGCGAGTGTTTGGAGGGTACTGATGGTTGTTTCGAGTGTGGGAAGCTTGGGCATATGCTCAATGATTATCCTTCAGTTAGACAGGGTGACAGTAGAGGTCGTACCCCAGCTACCACATTAGTAGCTTTAGCAGCTCACCCATCTCAACATGGCACATCTTCTAGTGCAGGTAGCAGTCAGCGCAAGAACAGGTTTTATGCACTATCTTTTCATCAAGAGTAGGAGGTCTCTCCTAATATGGTCACTAATATGTTACGAGTGTTCCATCTTGATATGTATACATTGTTAGATACAGGGGCTACTTTGTCTTTCGTTACTCCTTATATTGCTATTAGTTTTAGAGTCAATCCTGAAATCTTATCAGAATCCTTATCAGTCTCTACTCCTGTCAGTGAGTCAGTCATGGCTTGGCAGATATGCAGAAATTGTTCTGTGAAGATTCATCAAAAAGTCACTTTAACTGATTTAGTTTAAATATGACATGATTTTTATGTTATATTCAGAATGGATTGGTTACATGCATGTTATGCTTCAGTCAATTATAGAACCCATGCGGTAAAGTTTCGATTTATGGGTGAACTAGTTCTATAATGGAAAGGTAGTTCATTTGTGCCTGTAGGTTGCTTTTTTTCTATCTCAAGACTAGGAAGATGATTTTTAAGTGATGTATGTACCATCTAGTTCGGGTCAAGGATGTTACGTCAGAGACCCTGACTCTTTAGGCAGTTCCTGTAGTATATGAGTATCCGAAGGTGTTTCCAGATGATCTACCAAGAGTCCCTCCCCAGCGGTGTATTGAATTTGGTACAGACCTTCTCCCTGATAGGCACCTTGTATCCATTCCTCCTTATAGAGTGGATTCAACTGAGCTAAAGTAGTTGAAAGAGGCCTAGAAAATCTCCTTGGGGTACTTTAGTTATCTTTGTTCGTAAGAAGGATAGTTCCCTAAGAATGTGCATTGATTATCGACAATCAAACAAGGTCACAATGAAGAATAAGTATCCCCTCCCCAAGATTGATCCTTTGTTTTACCAGCTTTAGGGTGCCAAGTGCTTTGCTAAGATAGACCTCAGATCCGGCTATCATCAACTCAAAATTAGGGAGAGTGACATTTCTAAGATAGTCTTCAAGACTCAGTATGGTTACTACGAGTTTGTAGTTACGTCTTTTGAACGAACAAATTCCCATTTATCTTTTATGGGCTTGATGAATAGCCATCCAGATGTTGGCACAAACATCGACCACCCAGGTCAACCAGTAGGCGGTAGCGCATGTTTCCTAGAATAGGAATATGGCAGTGGCAAGAGTCAGGGATTTTCTTAGGTTGAACCCTAAAAAATTCCCCGAATCGAAGGTGGATGAGGATCTATATGAGTTTATTAAAGAAATCTAGAAGCTCAGCAAAATTATGAGGGTGACAGGGGATGAGTGCACAAACCTATCCTCTTATTAATGGAAAGGGGTTGCCCGCATCTGGTTCAAACAGTGGAAGGATAGCACAGCAGTTAGAGCGGGTCCTATTGGTTGGGATGAGTTCCTCACCGCATTCTTGGATCGGTTCTATCCTCAGGAGATGAGGGAGATCAATGTAGCTGAGTTTGTGAACTTGAGGTAGAATAATTTGACAGTCCAGGAGTTTGCCTTAGAGTTCACCCGCTTGTCCAAATATGCACCAGAGATAGTGGCTAATCAGAGAGATTGGGTGAGCAGGTTTGTGCATGGAGTAGCAGACCACCTAGTAAAGGATTGTAGGACTACTATGCTTAATCAGGACTAAATTTCCTCAATTGGATTTGTATGCCCAGCAGATGGAGGCAGCGCATTTGAGGGAGAGGGAGGCCAAGAGGGACAGGACAGATAGTCTGGGGTTCTCCCAATAGAGGTCGGGATGTGGACATCATCAGCAGTCCCATCAGAGGTCATTAGCTCCAACGCCATCATCGGCCAATACTCCATCTAGATAGGGGGGTTACTAGAGGAGTACAACATTATATTCAAGGAGACATAGGAGCATGCAAGTAGAGCATACCTTTTCGATCTAGGGGAAGTGTGGCAAGAATCACATAAGGGAGAGCTTTATTGGATCAGATATCTGCTTTGGGTGTGGTAGATCCTGGCACAGGCGTTAGGAGTGTCTGTTGGATAGACAAATTGATGGTAGGGGCCATATTAAGGCTACCAGTTTAGCAGCAGCACCAGCATGCCCAGCTCAGTAGGGTGCATCCACCAGTGCAGGTGGTGGCCAGTGCTAGAATAGGTTTTATGCCCTCACATCTCGTCATGAGCAGGAGACTTCACCAGATGTAGTCACTGGTAGTTTACGAGTATTCCACTTTGACGTATATGCATTGTTAGACCCAGGGGCTACTTTATCTTTTCTGATGCCCTAGGTTTCTAGTAGTTTCGGAGACAGTCCTGAAATCCTATGAGAACCCTTCTCGGTCTCTACTCTGGTCAGTAATGCAGTTATAGCTCGACAGGTGTACAAAAATTGCCCAGTCACAGTCCTTCAGAAGGTCACTTCACTAGATTTAGTAAAGCTAGCCATGAATGATTTTGATGTTATCATTCGCATGGATTGGCTACATGAATTTTATGCCTCAGTGAAATATAGAACCTGCACGGTCAGTTCCGATTTTCAGGTGAGCCAGTCCTAGAGTGGAAGGGTAGTTCAGTTGTGCATGTAGGTAACTTCATTTCCTACCTTAAGGCTAGAGAAATGATCTCTAAAGGTTGCATATACCATCTAGTTAGGGTTAAGTATGCCACATAATAAACCTTGACTATCCAGTCAGCTCTTGTAGTGTGTGAGTATCTAAAAGTATTTCCAAATGATCTACCGGGAATTCCTCTTGAGTGGGAAATTGACTTTGGCATCGACCTTCTTCCCAATATGCAGCCTATATATATTCCTCCTTACATAATGGGTCCAGCTGAGTTAAAGGAGTTGAAGGAGCAATTGTAGGATCTCTTAGATAAGGGTTTCATCAAACCTAGAAAATCCCCATGGGATGCACCAGTACTCTTTATCCAAAAGAAGGATGGTTCCCCCCGGATGTGCATTGACTATTGGCAGTTTAACAAGGTCACCGTTAAGAAAAGGTATCCCCTCCCCAGAATTAATGACTTATTTTACCATCTTCAGGTGCCAAGTGTTTTTCAAAGATAGACCTCAGATCCGGATATCATCAACTTAGGGTTAGAGAGAGTGACATCCCGAAGACAGCCTTTAGGACTCAGTATGGTCACTATGAGTTTGTAGTTATGTCTTTTGGATTAATGAATGCTCCTGCAGCTTTGATGGATTTGATGAACAGGTATTCAAGCCATATTCGGACATGTTCGTGATTGTGCTCAAAGATGACATTCTCATATACTATCAGAGAAGGAGGATCATGCCTCTCATTTGAGGGTGGTGCTACAAACTCTTAAGGATCGCCATCTGTATGCTAAATTCATAAAGTGTGAGTTTGGGTTAAACTCAGTAGCATTTTTGGATCTTGTAGTGTCAAGTGAGGGTGTACAGGTGGACTCTCAAAAGATAGAAGTTGTGAAGAATTAGCCTAGACTAGTTAGTCCTTCAGATATTAGGAGTTTCTAGGGCTTATCTAGTTACTATCGGATGTTTGTTGAAGGGTTTTCATCCATTGCAACAACATTGACTAAGTTGACCAAGAAGAAAGTGAAGTTTCAATGGTTGGAGGCCTGTGCAAAGAGCTTCCAAGAGTTGAAGACTCGACTCACCTCAGCACTAGTGTTGACTCTACCTAAGGGTACTGATGGGTTTGTGGTCTATTGTGATGCCTCAAGGATCGGCCTTGGTTGTGTATTAATGCATAATGGTAAGGTTATAACTTTTGCGTCTAGGCAACTAAAATTCCATGAACAGAACTATCCGACTCACGACCTCGAGTTGGCACCAATAGTATTTGCCTTGAACATTTGGAGACACTGTCTATATTAGGTCCATGTAGATGTGTTTACAGGCCACAAAAGCGTATAGTACGTGTTTACCTAGTAGGATCTAAATCTACGTCAAAGATGGTGGTTGGAGCTTCTTAAGGATTATGATATGAGTGTTCTTTATCATCCATGCAAGGCTAATGTGGTGGAAAATTCTCTTAACAGGCTTTCTATGGAGAGTGTGTCCCACGTAGATTAGGGGTGGAAAGAGTTAATGAAGGATGTGCATTGGCTTGCACCACTAGGAGTTCATCTTGTTGACTCGATAGATGGTACTGTCATTATTTAGGATGGATCATAATCTTTCTTGGTGACCAAAGTCAAGGATACGAAAGACGAGGATCCTATTTTGGTAAAGTTGAAGGAAGCTGTTCAGAGTCATAAGGTGGAGGTTTTCTCCCAAGGGGGAGATGGTGTTATATGATATCAGGGTCATTTTTGTGTTTTGGTGTTGATGACTTGAGGGAGCGGATGTTTCATGAGCCTCATGGTTCCAGATATTCTATAAATCCAGGTACTACCAAGATGTACCGTGACCTACGGGAAATCAATTGGTTGAATGGCATGAAGAAGGACATAGTAGAGTCTATGGCAATGTGTCCGAATTGTCAAAAGGTGAAATTTGAGCATCAAAAACCTAGAGGTGGTTCTTCAAGACATTAGCGTCCCTACTTCGAAGTGGGAGGAAATCAATATGGACTTCATTACGAGGTTGCCTCATACTCATCGATAATATTACTCCATATGGATGATTGTTGATAGGTTGATCAAAGCAACTCATTTCCTATCGGTCAAGACTACCAACTCAGCAGAGGATTATGCTAAATTGTATATTCGGGAGTTATTTCGGTTGCATGGAGTGCCCTTGTACATCATATCAAAAACAGGTACTCAGTTTACCTCCCAGTTTTGGAGATCGTTTTAGAAGGGACTCAGTACTCAAGTCAAGCTTAGTACAACTTTTCACCAGCAGACAGACGGTCAGGCTGAACAGACCATTCAGACTCTTGAGGATATGTTGAGAGCATGTGTGATTGATTTCAAGGGTAGTTGGAATGATCATTTACATCTCATCGAATTTGCATATAACAACAGTTACCATTCCATCTTCAAAAGGCTCCGTTTGAGGTTCTTTATGGGCGGAGGTGTAGATAGATATTGGTTGGTTTGAAGTCGATGAAGCTATGTTGATATGACTAGATTCAGTTCATGATGCTATGGAGAAAGTTCAGCTTATAAGGGAAAGGTTGAAAACAGCTCAGAGTCGCCAAAAGTCCTATGCGTATGTGAGGATGAGAGAACTTGAGTTTGAAGTTGATGATTGGGTGTTTTTGAAGGTGTCTCCCATGAAGGGAGTGATGAGATTTGAAAAGAAGGGGAAACTTAGTCCCCGTTTTGTTAGCCTGTATATGATTGTGAGGCGTGTTGGCAAGGTGGCTTATGAGTTGGAGTTGCCCTTAGAATTGGCTTTAGTACATCCAGTTTTCCATGGGTTGCTTTTAAAGAAGAGCATGGGTGATCCGGCTTTAGTTGTTTCGGTGGAGAGCGTAGGTGTGAGGATAACATTACCTAAAAAGAGGTGCCGGTTGAAATAGTTGATCATCAGGTTCAGAAGCTAAGAAACAAAGAAGTAGCTTCAGTAAAGATTTTATTGAAAAATCAACACACTAAGGGAGCTATTTGAGAAGCTGAAGCAGATATGATGGCTAAATACCTGCATCTATTCCCTTCCGGTTCAGTTCTAACTTGAGGTATTAGTTTCCTCTTTAGTACTCTATTTAGTTTCATGTTCAGTCCATTTTTCACAGTTTTTTTCATGTCAATGCATGTATATGTGATTCATGAATTTAGTTCAGTCATGTATTTCTGTCTGGAGTAAGTCACTCCATCATTTTTCAGCTCTAGATGTTTAGTATTTGAGATGACATATTTTTTTTCCAGTGATTCAATATGTTTAACCCATATTTGAGGATGAATGTTCCCAAGGGGGAGATATTGTAATAGCTCGAAGTCCCTAAGTCTAAGTTTGGAATTAAAAAATAGATCAGTAGAAAAGTTTGGGAAATATCATAGGACGACTCGTCATACGAGTCGTGGGAAGGAAGGATGAGTCGTTGGTGGGAGTCGAATAAGCTATTGGGTGTGAAGATCTGGACTAGCGAGCCATTGTATGACTCGTTGGTCGTTGTAATGGATCGTGAAAGGGTCGTGGTTTTTGGGTATAGATGTGCTGTCATGGATGGCGTCACGACCCATGGTGGGGAACCACCAGTTGTGGGATGTAATCGTGGGAAGGTTCAGAGAAATGTCAAGGTCTAATGGCAATGGGTAGTCTCATGACCCATGGTTCCATATAAAGACCCGTGACAGGGGCCAGTGGCGTGGTCTTCAGGAATTAGTCCCCCAACCAGTGGTAATAACGAGAGGCGTCCATGAGTTGCTACTTCACGGTACAATTCTTGGTGTGAGTCGTGGTTCCTGGCAGTGTTCAATTTTCAGATTTTTCATTAAGGGTATTTTCATAAATCCTAAACTCTAAGGTCCTAAACTATGTTGTTTTAAGCTATATTAGGAGGATCTTAGGAGGGGTGAACCTATCCTAATTCATTCAACTCCCATGCATGCAAGAGTAGAGTTCTCTCTTTGAAAATCAAGCCTAGAACTCTCCAATTTCTTTTCCAATTCCTTTGGGCTTTCAAGGGAGAGTGTAAGATTAGATTACCCAGTTATATAAGGTTGTGAATGAGAGTCCCTCTTCAATCTCATGCTCCAATTTTCCTTCATGTTCATGAATTCAAGAATTAAAGTAAATTTGATGATCTTATGGGGTTTTAACCCCAAATTCATGGGATTCTCTTTGATTTGATTATGGGTCAATTCCCTTTATGTTCTAAATGTTGTTTTAAGAATGATGGGAAGATTTTATACTTAAATTGATTATAATTTATGACTTCAAATCTTAGTCAGTCTATGCCCAATCATGCAAAGTTTTATCAAAAGTTAAGTTATGATTCTATTATGATTTTGATCTTTCTAAGCCAAAATTATAATTTACGATTTATGATAGGATTTCTCTTCAAGTACTCTTCATGAATTTATAAATGTCAAGTACATGAATTTTCACAATTATGCATGTTCATCATGATTTATGAATTTATGACTTGTGGCTGACTCACGGGCCCTTATTCATGGCTAATCATGTATTTCAAGTGTGATCAACATGTTATGATTTATTGTCCATGAACTTTATGAATGTTCCCACGATTACAATATGAGCCCTCATGTGCATATTTTTGGGAGCAATGTCTATCATTGAGTAGACCCAACATTCAGGTACACTCCAAGATCTCGGAACTACGTGCCATCATAGGTATATGTATTCATGGACCCCTTTGTGATATAACATCATGCACATCCCTTGCCTGGCAACCTTGGGACAGCTCGGCCCACTTGAGTGAGATAGTTGGGGCATCATGTAAGCTCTATCATGATGGTGTCTGTTAAGACGATTTTCCCATTGTTCCTCATGATTTATGCATTGTCATGTTTATGTTACTTTGACTCAAGTTATGTTTTTATAAAGTTTCTCTTATGATTATGACTATGATTAGATTATGAATGATTTAGAAATCTTGAGCCCTTATGTTTATAATATGATATTCACTCATGATTAGACTGTCCTACTCTTATGAACTCTTATGTATTTTTAACTGTTCGTTTTCACTTACCTTGCATACTTGGTACATTAGAAGTACTGACCGCGTACTCTATGTTGTATCTTTTCATGATATAGGCTCGGACGTTCAGGTTCAGTGTTGCCATTAGCCAGATCCTCAGAGTTAGCATTTCCCAACTTGTTGGTGAGTACTCATCCTTTGAGGATCTTCTTACCAGTTTATTTTTAGTTTCGGTTTGTTAGTGAGTTGGTTGGGGTCTTTTCCTGTCAACTCGTCAGATTTAAGAGGCTTATCAGACATAATATGTATTCAGCTTTGGATAAGTGTTATGTATTCCGTTGTACAGATGTTATTGTATTTTCAGACTTCTGCTATTTAAAATGTTATAATTTTGTGTTTGTTATATTGAGCTTTAGTTGTCATATCTATGCCATGGGTCGACTTGGAGCCATTTATAGTTCTAGATTCCGTTTCTAGATCTGGGCCCATGTTTGGGTTGTGATTGGAGCAGCCCATGGGGACTTACTAGGACTTATGAAACCCTTATAAAAGAGATCATTCAATCATTCCTTCAACTCCTTTAGTTTGGTTGGAGCCATTCTGTAAGGCGGAATGGAGGTGGGTTGCATATCAAGGAGAAGGTCAATACCAATGTCAATCTCCCACTTGGGAGGGACTCTTGGTAGATCTTCTGGAAACACCTCTGAATATTCACATACAACAGGAGCTGACTGGAGAGTTAGGGTCTCAAACTTAGAATCCTTAACATGAACTAGAGGGTACACACAACCCTTGGAGATCATCTTGCTAGCCTTAAGATAGGAAACCAAAAGACACTTTTCATTTGAAGATTCATGAAACTCATGGTAAAAGAAATAGAGTTCATAAAACATATACAGGAAACTCGAGGAGATTCAAAAATGATTAATCATGGAAAACTTATACTTGACATTAACCCTAATTATTCACAAAGAAGGATTTTGCATAGACTTTCATGGGACATAGCCTGGGGAATGAAATAAGGTGTTTACACACGTCGGATAACCTTATATACCTTAATTGAAATTATGCAATTAGAGAAAAAGTCAAGTCTTTATGAAGAATGCACAACTTCCGCCTATTTCCTTGCGGTGGGGCTTTTCCTTGAAACTCCAAGATGGTGGAAGATAACCTTTTCATATGGTATCATAAAAAAGTCCTATTAAATTACACGAAAAAGCTTAGAACATGCCTACTTTGATGTGGGAGGACTTGGAGGAGAGACGTATCTAAATAGGGCTGTAGAGAAGTGAAAAAGTGAAAGAAAAGTGAAAATTCACGTATTTATAACGGCTGTGTTGGAAGACTAACAAAAGGCTTGGATCCAATTACGGTACAGTCAAATTGACATACGATTCGTAAGTAGACCATAAGTCTATCACAAAAATCAATATTTTCCATTTGAGGTGCTATTTACGACTCATAGAATTGATTTGCAATCTGTAGATTGGACCCTCTATCAGCCTAGAAAATTTCATCCCTTTGAAGTTCCATCTAAGGTGCCAGACACGACCCTTAGAATCCGCATACGACCCATAAGTTGGACAATCTGTTGATTGAAACATTTAATCATCCTCTTAAGTTTCACCTAAGATGTGAACTATGTCCCAGAGATTCTATCTATGGTCCATAAATTGAACCATATATTCTTCACAGTGACATAAGAAAATCGGGAACCCTTCATGACATACAGTACCGTAGAGTCCACTTATGGTCCTTTACATGGTGATTTTCTACAAATTTCATAGTTCATTATTTCAAATCTTAAGTACTTTGATACCCGGTTTAAATGCTTTACACACCTTATATACTCCATATATCACATGAATGACTATAACCACAGAGGTTAGGATGAATTCACTTTCATTTTAAGTTAGGAAATCCTTTATGAAGGTACGGGGTGTTACAATATTTATCTGACCTGCAGAAAGCTCAATTTTTAAATAGACTACATGTTTATATATGGAGGTACTGTCATATCTTGACAATCTACAAAGCGGTTTTTCATGGTTACTACACTAAGTCATGCTGAGATAATAATTATTTATTTAGTAAGAAAAAATATTTGTGGTTGAGGTCAATGATACATCTCAATAGAGAAAAATATGACATTTCATACGTGACAAAACTTTCACGATCTTATATGAAGATAATGTAGCATTTCACCAATGTTTTTCTTCACACACCATCTCCAAAAAGAATGGTGATATCAACATGCAAAATATTCATTTAAGTGATAATATGGCTAAATTATTCACCAAGTCTCTACCATTAAAATCTTTTGAAAAGATGGTGCACAAGATTAGGATGCGAAAATTCAAGCTTTTAAATCAATGTTCTCATTACGGGATGTTAGTATGAATTATACTCTATTTTCCTTGCAAGTTTTTTGTTAAAATGGATTTTTCTTGTAAGATTTTTAATAAGGTAAGCATATGTGTATTATTAGATATGTATACTCTTTTTTCTTCACTACAGATTTTTCACTAGGTTTTTCTAGCAAGGTTTTAACGAGACACATTAACTACTAAATAGACATTCAAGGGGGAGTGTTCTAAATACATTTATATTAGTTTTTTAGCACGTGCATTGCATGTTTATGCCGATTAATGTACTTTTAACACCCCAAAAGCCCCTAAGATCATCCTGAGGGTTGAAATAGAGATATCAAGAAAATTTGCACTATGTGTCACGCCCCAAAACTAGGGGAGGGCGCGACTGACTCCCGATACCTGACCGATCGGGAATTGGACTATATAGTATCTATAACTGTAATACCTAGGCCTTCCAAGCCACCTGTCACAATCAACTGGAGTAAACATCTGGACCCGTAAGGTCGCAAGTACCATAAATAAATATCTAAAATGCCGATAAAGCCATGACTATGCTAAACCAAGAAATAGAAAGTCGACAAGGCCACAAACTGAATAATACTATACATACTAAGTCCAAAGCCTCTAATGAGTAAGCTGAACTGATGATCGGAATAGGGCTCCAACCTATCCGTACCTATAACTCAAAACTCAAGATGAAATAACTAAGCCCTAACTCCAGGAAGAAAGGAGCACACCAATACATCTGCTAATCTAACAAACCGCTACTGCAACTGGCAATCCCAGCCTCTACCTGCACTTGCGGCACGAACACAAGTCCCCAGGCGAAGGGACATCAGTACGAATGAAATGTACTTATATGTAAGGCTGAAAACTTTCACGCCCCGCCTTGGGGGGTATGACTGGCACCTGGTGCCCTACTGGGACCTGATCTGCTAGACTGTTGAGCCGAAGCACTTCTGGTGCCTGGCTGGCTCTAACTCTGGATTCAAGGAAACTGTTATACCCCATAGAATTTCCGGCACCTAGATGACCTATTCGCACGTTGGTTCAGCATATTTGAAGGCCATACGTGCTAGAGAAAGGCCGAGAAAAAGGTCGGACGAGAAACCGATCGAACCATCATGGAAGGAGCCGAGGCAGAACCCCTCAGCGATGGCAGCGTGTCACGGAGGTGAAGCCTCCGCGTTGGCTCCGTGACACGTTGGGCTTGTCCAGTCCCAAGTATATAAAGCCCCACTTTGGTTTTAAATCATTAAACACTTATAATTTCCAGTGAAACAGAGAGGGATCAGCAGAGAAGGGATAAGAACGAAGGAGGTAAGATAATTTTCATCCGATTACACTGCTAAACGTTGTCCAAATTCAAATTAACCTCAGATACCGAGGTATTTAGCAGCAGAGAGCATTCCTACGGATTTAGTTTCGTGAAATACGGCCGATGAATCATCGAGCTACCGAGCTAAGGTAAGTGGAATTGCTCTAAACTAGTGTCTATGTGTTCCTAGATGTGAAGTGAATGTTTCTCCCTTCTGGACCTCTGAAAAATAGCAAGTTTTCGCCCGTCTTTTGATAAGCCTAAGTTTAGGCTATAAACTATATCGAAAGTGACGTTGCTCTTTAAAATAAAGCTGTATTTTAGTATTAATTGACATTTATGAATGCAGTTGGGAGAAAATAGTTGAAGTACCGGTCGAGCCTCGTCTGAAAGGCGAATAGTTCGAGGATACGGTATGTAAAGCTAGTTTCCTCGGCAAGTTAAGTAATCTCGGTACAGTACAGTAATTTAAAGGCCAGTAGAATGTTCAGAAGTCATGTGTTATGTTTATTACGAATGTTGGTACGATATTAGAAGCATCGAGTTATAACTTGCGTGAAACTTGCTAGCATGATATAGATTCTAATACAAGTGTTAGAAACTGTACAACATGCTTAGTACGTGATATGACACAGAATGTTAGGATATCATTATATTCAGTTGAAACCCAGTAAAGCAATGTAATATTTGTAAGACATCTCAGAAATAGAATGATAAGTTAAAATGAAGTTAGAAAGCATTTTAGGAATAGTAAATCATGTTACTATAGAAACCTAGTATACAACATAGTTTTCAGCAGAAACACTATATCTTGTTCAGCATTAGCCCCAGTACAGTCTGGCAGAAGACTATATTTATACATATATACTATTACCAGCCTCAGCATGTATTAAGTACATACATATTACTATCGCTAGCTCAGCATATAGTATATACAAACACTTTACTACTATTAGCTTCAGTATATGGGATATGCAGATAGTATTACCAATTGAGACCGTTGTATTATTTTAGGGTTGGATTCCCTAGCATCCATGACCACCCCAAGGTTAATAGCTGTATCGACTCGTCCGCCAGAGGACGAGGATACGTCGCTCTACGGAGTGGCATGCTGTCCCACAGGGGACGAAGATGGGATGCCAGTTTTCCCCATATTATGCCTTGATCGGCCCTTACACACCCCTGTCGAGCGGATACGCCCGGGTGTTGATTCAGGAGTCCTCCGGACTCAGATGCAGTTATAGTCAGGGGCTCAGCGAGCCCAACTGCATACCCAGGGGACCGGTGGGATGCGTATAGCTATTATAGGAGATGGGATGACCGGGGTAGGGGTATAGATTCTGTGCTGGTTGTACCACCCCGGCTTATGGGGGCCGGGTAAGGTTTGTGTGTGCTATGTATGTTATGATATGTTGTGCCGTGTTATAGTAGATACGAGTAGATCGACAGTAGAACGATAAATCCTCAGGTATGACTCCTGCTCCTTCCAGTATAATTAAGAGAAGGTATGACTTACAGTATCATACAGTTAATCTATTCCTTCTTATTTCAGCATCATCAGTTACATTGTTGCTTTCAGATATTTCTTTCAGTTATTGCTTTACATACTCAGTACCAGCGGTACTGACGCTCGGTGGGGCGCTGCATTACTTGCCTGCAGGTACTCATAGACGAGCAGGTGATACCACGTGATTCCTGTCACCGATCGAGTATTCAGCTCCTGTCATCCGGAGACTGAATCCCAGAGGTGTATTTCTTTTTCTATGTTGTACAGTACGGGTAGGTCGGGGCCCTGTCCCGATCATTTCTATTGTTATTCCTAGAGGCTTGCAGTCTGTATATATTTCCCTGTGGTCAGATGATCCGGTCGTGTGAAGCCGTGCAGTTGTTTAGCTGTTAGTACCTCTGTTTCCTTTACGTTGGTCGTGTGGGGCCATAGTTTGACAGTAGTGGTGACCTTGCCGGTCACGTAGCTTTCCAGTATTTCATTGTCAAGTTACAGATAACTAGACAGCATGGTGGCCTTGTCGGCCCGCATAGGTTTCCCTATATTGAATATGTTCTGGTTAGCTGTCATGACAGGTACAGGAGGCTATAGGCCAATGGGCCTGGGGCTGTGTTTACAGCCGTTATACAGCCCTTTGTTTCCAGAAATGTGGGTTAGAGCCAGCCAGGCACTAGATGTGCCTAGGCTTAGCAGTCTAGCAGTTCAGGTCCAAGTAGGGCACCAGGTGCCAGTCATACCCCCCAAGGCGGGGTGTGACAGAAACAACGGGCTATATAACGACTGTAAATACAGCCTCCGACCAACTAGGCCTATAGCCACCTGTACTATAACATCAGCTAGCCAGAATCACATTCATATAGGGGAACCTTTGTGGGCCGACAAGGCCACCATGCTGTCTAGTTAACTCTAAATCAATATAACAAATGTTTAACAGCTACGTGATCAGCAAGGTCACCACTACTGACTGGATAAAGCCTCACACAGCCAACATAAGCAACTAAACATACGCACGTCCCCACACGACTGGTACAACTAACCACAGGGAAATATATACAGACTGCAAGCGTCTAAGAATACTGATAAGATGGTCGGGACAAGGCCCCGGCCTACCCATACTGTACAACAAAAGAAAAGGGATAAACCTCTAGCTATCTAGCTCCGGATGACTGGAGCTGATGACCCTGTGAGCTGGTTAGAATCAAGAGGTATCGGCTCCTCGTCTATGAGTACCTGCAGGCAAGTAATACAGCGCCCCCAACGGGCATCAGTACCGCTGGTACTGAGTATGTAAAACAACAACTGAAAAATATCTGAAAACAAAAATACAACCGATGGAACTGATATACAAAGGAATAGACTAAACTGACTAAAAATGTAAAGCTAAGCCTACTCTCAACTATGCTGGAAGGAGTAGGAGTCATACCTGGAAATGTATCGCTCTATTGTTGATCTACTCGTATCTAGCGTAACATGGCATAACATAACATAACATAGCATAACACACACAAACCTTACCCAGCCCCCATAAGAAGGGAGGTACAATCAATACGCAATCTATACCCCTACCCCAGTCGTCCCATCTCCTATAATAACTATAAGCATCCTGCCGATCCCCTGGGTATGCACTTGGGCTCGCTGAGCCCCTAACTATAACTGTACCTGAGTCCGGAGGACTCCTGAATCAACACCCCGAGCGTACCCGCTCGACGGGGGTGTATAAAGGTCGACCAAGGCACAATATGGGGAAACCGGCATCCCATCTTCATCCCCTGTGGGACGGCATGCCACCTGTAGAGTGACGTATCCTCGCCCTCTGGCGGACGAGTCAATACAACTATTAACCCTGGGGCGGTCATGAATGCTAGGTAATCCACCCCAAGACAAAACAGTGGTCTCAACTAGTAATACTAACTGCGTATACCACATGTTGAAGCTAGTGATGATAATGTATCTTTACATACTATATGCTGAACTAGTGATAGTGATATGTATGTATTTAATAAATGCTGAGACTGATAATGGTATATGTATATAATCTTCTGTCATATTGTGCTGAGTCTAATGTTGAACAAGATATGGTTTTTCTGCTGGGAATCATGCTATATAACTGAGTTTCATAATAACATGATTTACTATTTCTAACATATTTTCTAAACTTCATTTTAATCTACCATTCTACTTCTGAGATACCTTACAGATACTTATATTGCTTTACTAAGTTTCAACTGAATACGATAATATCATAACATAATTTACTAAATCACATACTAGGCATGTTGTACAGTTCCTAACACTTTGTATTAGAATTTATACTGTTCTAACAAGTTTCACGCTATACATAACATGATGCTTCCAATATCGTACTAATATTCATACTAAACATAACACACGACTTCTGAAACATTCTACTGGCCTTTGAACTATTTTACTATACCGAGACTACTAACTTGCCGAGGAAACTATCTTTACATACCTTTGCTTCGGATTACCCGACTAACTGGCGTAGCTTGGTCAATACTTCTGCTATTTCTCCCAACTGTATTCATATATGTGTCAATTAGAACTAAATACGCTAATATTCTGGAAGAAAATATTACTTTCAATATATATATAGCCCAAACTTTGGCTTATCGAAAAACGGTCGAAAACTTTCTATTTCTCGAAAGTCCAAAAGGGAGAAATGCTCACTTTAGGGATAGGAGTACATTGACACTAATTTGGAGCAATTCCGCTTACCTTAGTTCGGTAGCACGACGATTCGCTGGCCGAATTTCACAAAACTCTATCCATGGGAATGCTCCGTACTGCTTAATACCTCGGTATCTGGAGTTAATTTGAGTTCGGACCACGTTTGACGGCGTAATCGGATGAATATCATAAACCTTCATTCCTCCCTGTTCTCTATCGTGTTCTTCTGGAAATTGTAAGTTAAATGAAATAAAAACCGAAGTAGGAGGCTTATATACTTGCGCCTAGACAGGGCCTCCGTGACAGGGAGCCAACGCGGAGGCCCTCCCTCCGTGGCATGTTGCCATTGTGGAGGGGTTCTGCCCCGGCTCCTTCCATGATGGTTCGACGTATTTCTTATCCGGTCTTTCCCCCGGGCCTTTTCCTAGCATGTATGGCATTCAAAAAGTCTTAACCAACATGCGAATAGGTCATCTACATTTTGACAATTTACGGGGTGTAACAAAAACTGTAAACATATAAGATAGCAATGATAACTGATCTATAAATAAGGATTAATAACAACCTGGAATCCTGGAAATTTAAACCTGACAATAACGCAATACTAAAGTGCAAATGCAACCAAGTAATGCACAAGCAAAGTTTTAACAGTTATGCTAGCGGCTAGCTGACCATAAAACTCATGTAAAAATTCCTCCAGCTGATGTACCACATCGGGGTAAAATAAAAATATCTCCTGCCGGTATACCACACTTGGGTAAAATATAAAAATATCTCTAGCCGGTGTACCACACAGGGGTAAAGTAAAAATATCTCCAGCCAGTGTACCATACGCGGGGTCAAATAAATATATCTCCAGCCGGTGTACCACACTAGGGTAAATAAAAATATCTCCAGTCGGTATACCATACTGGGGTAAAGTAAAAATATCTCCAACAAATGTACCATACTACGGTAAAATAAAAATATCTATAGTCGGTGTACCATAACGGCATAAAATAAAAATATCTCCAACTGGTGTACCATACCGAGGAAAAATAAAAATATATCAATTATAATCATGAATGGAGTGAATAGCTCTTACACTCAGTCAATTTAACAAATATGGCATTGAATGATAAATGCTAAATCTGTGGCCGTAATGGTTCTAATTCGTAACATATAATGCAACTGAGCACATATACCATGAAAAATTAGCAAATATGCGCATATATCACGTAAAGCTGTCAAATTATAAATAAAAATGTCGACTCCGTGACTCGACGGACCTTCAGGAGGTTTAGAAAATGTATGAACTTTAGTAGGCTTACAAGTAATGTCCTACAAATAAGCTTACGAATTTAATGTATCGCTTGAGTGGAAGCACATATATTCTCATTTCTATACAATCCATTAAAATCTAGGAACCACATATATATACTGCCCATAGGGTGGTTCCTTCACATGTCAATAACTATACACTAGAATTCTAGTATCAAACTTATGGTGTCGATGAGCTCATATAGTTCTTAATTCATTTGTCTTACTTCCAGGAAAACATGAAAATTACAACTTGTAACTTGATGTTATTTGTCATAACGCTTAGCATATACATAGAGCTGAGAGATTAACTACATACATACAACGTATGAGATTTATGTATAATGTATAAACTCGTATTTAGTTAGTCGAGTGACCTCTAGGAGTCTTTCATGTATTCAAAGTTCTGAGCTTAACTGATCACTATCATAACATGTGGGTATACTTACTTAGATTTAGGGACATTGGTACATGGGAGAATCTCTCCTTTGAATTTAGGAAATTCAAATGATAACACAACAAGAGCTGAATATATAGATGTATGACTTCAATATATAACGGAAATAATTCAACTATATGCTATAATATGAAAATCATATACATTAAGACTTCTTACCAGAAATTCTTATAATGACTTGTATGTAACTTCAAATACTTGATTGAGACATTAACATGATTCTAAAAATATGATTTCTTGAATTCTTCTTAGATTAGCATAGCACATTTCAACATAACATAGGGACGTGAAGACATAACTTAAGGACATGAGAGTTGGAGCTCCGTAACTTGGGAACTCCTGAGCAACTCTCTAAGTGCTGCCTTATGGGAAAATAAGGACTTATATCTGTAATTCAGATGATGCTGAGTTGACATACACAAATGTGCAATTATCTGAGGAGCTTAAGAAAGCTTACACAATTATATGTGGCTTAGAATCTCCTAGGATTACCCTTTTCAAACTTGGAAAATAATTTCAACACATAGAATGGATCTGATTCTAATCATTTCATAAGAGGTTAACACTTTGCTGGTCATTCATCAACTTTACACATACTGAACAAAAACAACTTCACTTATAACGCTTTTACTAAACGTCTTTAGAACAGGGTTAATCTTCCTAGCTATTTGCCTAACTTGTTCACAATCGTAACCCGTATGGTCTAATTTAACATCTTTTAGCTCTACTTTCCTTATTCATCTTAACTTCTGTGCCAAACATTATTCAATCTACACTCAACTCTTCAACCTGGTGTTCAGTATTCCATCATTTCTTATACGGACTTACCTTTGTACCTAATTGAGAACTTTATCTGCTAAACCTCGTTTTGCTTATATTTCAACATTGTTCAAAGGTTCTAGAAAGCAATTACAGGCGGAGAGCATATTACTCACATATTACCTAAGAAGGTCTAACATTTACTCTTATCTTCCCTTTTTATAACGTCACAAAAAGATTAACAACTTAGCCACACTTTCCTGATTAACATTTATCGACTTAGCTTATTCGTTACGCAACGCTTGCTTAGCTTTAAGGAGGAGAAACACAAAATCTCCTTTTTACCTTAAGCACTTTAAAACATAAAAATATAGGAGGGAATAACCATATAATTAAAATGTCATTTTAATAAATTAATTTTCCCTCATTTAATAACCATATTATTAACTTACCAAATCTTAACATATATTGAATATCACATATACAATACACTGTAAAGTACCAGCTCACGGTGCCCACATGAAAGGGACTTCATACTCGATTTGCAAACTACAACAACAATCGTATAAAAATTACATCTTTCGCTTCATATTTGTTTGCTTCGACCATTCTTAACGATTCAAGCTTTATGCTAAGTACTTCCAACCCTTCGGACAGAATAATACATGCCTCAATATAATTTTGAAAATATTGGAATATTGATCCTTTCAATGACTTAATTTCGTGCTTGAAAAACAAGGAAAGGGACGCCTTGACATACCTTGGCACGTCGACTCTAATTTTGCCAAAAACCATCCTTTCTAGCTTAATCTTTAGGGCTCCTTCCAAGTCCAATTTTTAAACACAAAAACCCGCAACTTCATTTCAGCAAAGTTCTGGAAAAATTTGGAAGCAACATGCTACAAGAACACACAAAGAAAGAACAACAAAATACTACAACATTCTCCAAGTTATAACCTCATAAACTCAAAGAAATCAAAAAGGGAATTACTTACCCTTTCTTGGAGATGTTATTAGCTAAAGTAGGTGTAGACTCCTACTCTTTCCTCTACCTAGAACCAGCTCAAAATGCAGCAACACCACAATCAAAAACAACACAACAACCAGCCATGACTTTCTTCCAAGGTTCTCTTCCCAAATCCCATAAGAGACAAGAGTGAAATTTCTTACTTGGGATATCTTTTCACCATGTAGTAGGGCTTTTGGTTATGTGAATTCTAAAAAATATGAGGTGAAACGGAGTGGAAATGAGCTTTTTAGGTCAAAATTATTTCATATAGGTGGGCTGGCAAAGACTTGGGCGGTGCCCGCGTGTGGCGCCCATGCGACGTGCCCTCGCGTGTGCCTGCTTCCTGCCTGTCTCAGCGCCCGCGTGCCTGGACGCTTTCCCAGCCGACAGTGCTGTCTTCAAAGAGCATATTTTTTTACTCCAAACTCCGATTAACGAGCAACTTTTTTCACTCTAAAATAGACTCAAATACCTTTCATTTGGTAGCTATAAGACTTTTGAATCTATATATATTTACAGATATACCCATTTAAAAGTGACCCTTACTTACAAACTTCACATACTCTTTGCTTTTCCATTTGCACATGTTTCCTTCCTCACCTAAGACCAATATACAACACATAATTCCCTTAATACAACATATAACCATCAAATAATCATCAAAAAAAATTTTCAGGGTGTAACATCCTCCCCCCTTAAAATCATTCATCCTCGAATGAGTGTTATACCTCGGTAGCCGTAACTTTAGACATAACATCTTTAACTTTACCTTGCCTTGTGTCATAAACATACATTTCATTTTTCATAAGCACTTCCTCTTTCTATTGCCACTTCATATCAAACCGTACTTACTCAACTCCATCTATTTATCTGATGAAAGATAGGCATGTTTTAGTACCATATTATCGGTAGTTTTGCTAACCCTAAGCAAATTAATACACTACCACGGGAGTTATGATTTACTCCAGTACCACTTTTCCATTCATATCTTTATGAAATATCACAGAAAAAAGTGAAAATCACAACTTAACCACTTAACATATAGAATCAATGTCGAACCTGAAGTTGCTCTCTTACCTTTGCTTTAACCAAGGCTTATCGCTTCCTATCTTGGAAACGGGGGATAAAGGAAACTGTAGTCAAATCTAGGGACAGAGTATAGACTTAATCTCAAGGAGAAACTAAATGTCTTGCTGGCTGAGGTCTCCAAGCACTATGAGTGTCCTTAAATACTCTCTTCGAGTTGGTCTTCTTACTCTGTTCTACTTCTTTTGTCGGTACTTAGGAGATGGTGAATCAGATCATCCGTCTTTTGAGCAAATACTAGCATCCAAGCAGTAGTCATTTCTATCTAGATAGACATTTCCAAACACTCCCAAAACTGATCGAGTTCCAGACCTAATACAATCGATATACTCTATCCCTCGTATTTCGCACCTTATGTGAAACATATAGGGCCAAAGAATTAAACCTAAGACTATATTCGTGAATACTCATGCTTCCCTACTTTAGGTACAAAAATTTACTAACTCAAACCCGTTGAAGTTCCCATGGTAAGTACTAATCAATAAAGGCTAGGGGATTTAGGCGCAAAACCCACGAGCACTAGAGCTCTCAAAAGTATTCCCCTAGACCCTACCATTAATTTCAACAGTTGATTTTTGAAACGTCACTATTCAGGTTAACATCTGAAATGCTTTCTCAAAATCTCATCCCTTTGATATACCTGAACGTGTTGTAGGATAAACAACTCTACCTCCTCCTAGGTTTATCAGAACTAGGACAACATGAGGGGTCGAATCTCTTCCCATGGTAGCTTTGGCTGGAACTAGAAGACTTGTAACACGGGGAGAAAAAAAAACTAACTTTGAGCCTTTAATCTATCTCTCATATTGGAAGGAGAGCAACTGGGACCTTCTTCCAGCATCAAAGCCAGTAAATCTTGTAGACATCTTCCTTACAACAAGAAAATTCTAAAATATAGGCACGATTTAGATTTCAAACACCTCTTACATATTTGTTCTATAGCAAGATCTATTAATGAACAAAGTGAAACAACTCCTACATTCCATGTAGCCTCCTGATTATAAGTATGGTGTACAACATACCCATAAGAAAGATTCTACTAGACACGACTTGTGGACTCCTTGGTATACGACTTCACTCTAATACCAAGTTTGTCACGCCCCAAAACTGGTGGAGGGCGCAACTGGCTCTAGATGCCTGACTGACTGAGAAGTCAACTATATAACATCTGTAGTTGTAACGCCTAGGCCTTCTAGGCCACCTATCACAATCAACTGGAGTAAACATCTGGACCCATAAGGTCGCAACTACCACAAATAAATAACTGAAATATGGATAAAGCCATGACTATGCTAAACCAAGTAACGGAAAGCCGACAAGGCCACAAACTGAATAAATTATACATACTAAATCCACAAAGCCTCTAATAAGTATGTCGTACTGATGGTCGAGATAGGGCTCCGACCTACCCGTAACTATAACTCAAAACTCAAGCTGAAATAACTAATCCCTAGCTCCAGGAAGAAAGGAGCATACAAATACATCTGCCGATCCATGAATCGCTACTGCAACTAGAAATCCCAGCCTCTTTATGCACCTGCGGCACGAACATAGGTCCCCAGGCAAAGGGTAAGTACGAATGAAATGAACTGGTATGTAAGGATGAAAATTGTAAACATATAAGACAGTAATAACAACTGAGCTAGAAATAAGGAATAGTAACAACTTGGAATCCTGGAAATGTGAACTTGACAATAAATCAATACTAAAGTGCAAATGCAACCAGGTAATGCACAAGAAAAGTTATAACTGTAATGCCGGCAGCCAGCCGGCCATAAAATTCATGTAAAAATGCCTCCATCTGATGTACCAAATCGGAGTAAAATAAAAATATCTCCAGCTTGTGTACCACACTAGGGTAAAATAAAAATATCTCCAGTTGGTGTATCATATCGGGGTAAAGTAAAAATATCTCCAGCAAGTGTATCATACTAGGGTAAAATGAAAATATCTCCAACCGGTTGACCACATCAGGATAAAATAAAAATATCGCCAGCCGGTGTACCATACTGAGGTAAAATAAAAATATCTCCATCTGATGTACCATACTGGGGTAAAATAAAAATATCTCCACCCTATGTACCATAATGAGGTAAAATAAGAATATCTCAATCATAATCATGAACAAATCTGATAGATCTTATACTGAGACAATTTAAGACATATGGAATTGAAATGACAAATGATAAATCTATGGTCGTAATAGGTATCTTTCGTAACATATAATGCAAGTGAGCACATATACCATGAAAAATTAGCAAATATGGGCATATATCACGTAAAGCTGTCAAATCATATAGAAACATGTCGACTCTGTGACTCGATGGACCTTTAAGAGGTATAGACAATGTTAGAACTTTAGTAGGCTTACAAGCAATGTCCTACAAATAATCTTACCAATTTACTGTATCACTTGAGTAGAAGCACATATTCTCATTTCTATACAATTCTTTAACATCTGGGAACTACATATATATATATAGACACACTTCCATAGGGTGGTTCCTTTACATTTATTGATAACTATACACTAGAATTCTATTATCAAACTTATCACGTCGATGAGCACATATAGTTCTTAATTCATTTCTCTTATTTGCAGAAAAACGTAAAAATTATAACTTGGAACTTAGGAGTTATTTGTCATAACACTTAGTATATACATAGAGCTTAGAGCTGAACTATAGACATACAACTTATGAGATTTCTGTATAACGTATAAAATCGTATTTAGTTAACCGAGTGACCTCTAGGAGTCTTCCTGGTATTCCAAGTTCAGAGCTTAACTGATCATTATCATAGTGATCTTGGGCAAAATTATATGCCCAAGTGATACTCAAATGATTCATTTCTCCTTCGTTATCTATCGTTATTTGTGCATTCTCATGTGATTTGTAGTTAAAATGTGAATTTATACTAACCAACGTGATTAGTGTTGTTTTGTAGGTAAAATGGAATTTTAGGAAGCTAAGATATATGTTGGTAAAAATTGGGAATGGACTTGGAAGAAAGGAGTGGAAAAGGTCAAGGAAGAGCAGCAAAAATAAGGGCTCCGTGATGGAGTCGTGTCACGATGCCATCACGGAGGCATTCTGCCTCGGGTGATTTAATTTTTGCCATTTCCAGTGAAGCCTCATGTTACCTCCGTGACACGGAGGTAATTCCACGCGATGCAAGCCGTGGCAAGTTGAGTACAATTACTTGGGACATCAATTTCCAGTGTAGGTGCGCGATAGCACCGTGGCACCTTGGCCAGGCTCTGCGATGCAAGCCGTGGCATGCCAAGGTGAAAATACTAAGGAGACAAATTCCAGAGAGGGTCCGCGATACCCCCGTGGCACGGAGGCAGTGCTCCACGATACACGTCGTGCCACATTGCTTGTTATTTCGGGAAAAATTCCCACTAGTATAAATAGCATAGGTTTATTTTTAAACATTCTGACTTGGTTGAGCAAGAACGTGGGTTACAGGCAGTTGAGGGGACGAAAATTCTAGGGTTCTTCTCTATCTCTTTCTCTTTTATCTCAATTGTTTGTATGATTTATACTCATTTGATGATGTTTAATCCATAAATGAGTGGCTAAATTGACTTCTTGCTGAGGTTAAGAACAATTGTAGTGGAATGTAATTGTTGATCATTTTAGTTTTCATCTTTTCTTCAATGGTTGTTATATCAATTCTTGTTCTTACTGCATTAATGTTTGGCCAATGTTAATGTATATCTAAAAAATTCAATTTTGATTTTGAGAAGGAAAGAAATTGGAAAGTTGTGAATTGGTAGGATATGATCTCTTCTTAGTTTGGGAAAATTGAGAATTGATTTACATTCAGAATAGAAATATATCTGAAAGTCTTATTAGTCAATTAAGGAATCAGATTTGTATGGCTAGAACATGAAATTCTTTTATCACAGAAATGTAGATTGAAGGTTCATGATTCATAAGTTGGATAGGAGACGAAAGTTCCAATCCATTGGCAATAATTCTTGACTAGCAACCGAAGGAAAGATTAACTGAATTTTATTGATAAATTAATTCCCTGCATGTTCGATTTAACCTCAGCATGCTCATTACTATAGTTCAGACTCACTTTATAATTTTGCCTTAGATTCTTATAAATTAGTAACTCAAACTCTCAAAATCTTATTTATTTGGTTGTCTGCATTCTTAAAGATATAATTCATTAACACATAAGTTAATTAGTAACGTAGTTCAGTCCCTGTGCGATTGATACTTGGCTTACTTAAGCCACTTTACTACTTGTTCGACCACGTGCACTTGTGTGTAGTCACCACAGAAGCCGAACAAGTTTTTGGCGCCGTTGTCGGGGACTGGCAATTGGTAAAATTATTTTCTTAGTGTTAGTTTACAATTTCTATGTAAGTGCTAACAACTTGATCTTAGCCTGTCTTTTGCAGATATTGAATTCTGTTGAACACTGGCAAGAGACAAGGAGTTGGTGGATTCATACATAGAGCCGGAAAGACAATTTCATCGTCAAAGATGGGAAGCTCTAGAGAAAAAGCTACAGTTGCTCAGACAGACAATCCTGGAGCAACCACAGAATCCACCACTTGTGAGGGCAATGTTAATGCCCAAGGAAATAGCAGCTAGTCAGGTTCGCGAAGTGGAAATCCCACATGCCAACAATGTTACATCAAGTATTTGCAGACCAGAGCTAGGAGGGAGGTTCGAGCTTAAACAAAACATGGTGCAATTGCTGCACACCAGCGGGCAATTCACAGGTCTCCCTCACGAAGATCCACAACAACATCTCCAAAACTTTTTGGAGATAAGTGACACTTACATCCCCGCTGGAGTATCGTCCGATTACGTAAGGCTTACATTATTCCCGTTTTCATTATTAGGGGAAGAAAAGAGGTGGTTGAAAGCTGAACCACCTAACTCTATCACCACATGGGATGATCTTGCAAGAAAACTTTTGATACGGTTCTTTCCATTCGGGAAAACAGCTAGACTTAGAAATCAGATTCTAAGTTTTAAACAAAGAGAGGGGGAGAATCTGTATCAAGCTTAGGAAAGGTTCAAATTATTGCTAAGGGATTGTCCTCACCATCACCAGTCCAATGATGTGCTGGTGCATACTTTCAAAGAGGGTTTGGAACCCCACACAAAAATTTTGCTAGACACAGCAGCTGGGGGACAAGCATTAAAAAAGACTTATGAGGAGCTGTATACTTTGTTAAATCGTATTTCACAGGGAAATCCAGAGTGGAATGTGGACTCTTCAAGAGGAGGAACAAGGAAAGCTGCAGGAGTCTTTGAAGTGGATGGTTTTACAGCTATCGCTGCACAGATAGCTGCATTGCAAAATCAACTCAACACCCACTTCAGCAATATGAGCTTAAATCAACCTCAAGCCCTAGTTAATGTAGTTCAGCAGATTTGGTGTGGAGTATGCGGTAGTAATGAACACTCAGGTGAGTGTTGTGGTGCAAATCCAGATTCAGTGAACTTTGTTGGGAATGTACAGAGAAATAATCACCAACAGTATGGCAACAACTACAACTCAAATTGGAGGAATCATCTGAATTTCTCTTGGGGTAGTAACAGCCATCAAGGGCAGAGTTCGAATCAGGGTGTCAGAGAAATCAAGGGGGGTAGCAGAACTATCAGTGTCAATACAGAGGCAACAACGCACCTCCTCCACCACCCACCAGCATTGAGGAAATGTTTAAAACAATGTTAGCTAACCAAGCTCAAATGAAGGTTGATTATGTTAAATTGGCAGCAGACATAAAAAAACAACCAGTTAGCTACAAAGGCGTTGGAGTACCAGTTTGGACAGCTAGTTGGAGCTCAAAACACAAGGCCAGAGGAGGACTACCGAGCGACACTGATCCAAATCCCAAGCAGGTTAATGCAGTGACCACAAGGAGTGGTTTACAACTCAAGGAGTTGGAACCAGAAAGACCACCTCAGCAGTCAGGAGCAGTGGAGAAAGATAGGGAACATGATGATGAGAGGGGGAAGGAGAAGGCAGCTGAAGCAGAAAGACCACCACCCCCATTCCCTCAAAGATTAAAGAAACTCAAGGAGGAAGCTTGTTTCAAAAACTTCATGGAGGTGCTTAAACAGGTACACATTAATTTACCTTTGGTTGATGTTTTTCAGGGAGTGCCTAAAGATGCAAAGTATATCAAGGACATCGTAGCTAACAAAAGAAGATTGACGGAGTATGCTACGGTGGCGCTTACTGAGGAGTGCACTTCCCGGTTAAAGAACAGGTTGCCAATAAAGCTCAAGAACCCTGGGAGCATTACAATTCAAATCACAATTGGGAAAAGTATCCGAGCTCATGGATTATGCGATTTGGGAGCGAGCATTAACTTGATGCCGACATCGGTGTTCAAGAAGTTAGGGCTGGGAAGTCCTAGACCAACTACAGTAATCTTGCAGTTAGTGGACCGCTCTTTGGCCAGACCAGATGGCATTCTGGAGGACGTGCTGGTGCAAGTGGGCTCCTTTATCTTCCCGGTAGATTTCATTGTCTTAGATTTTGAGTCGGATGCGGAAGTCCCATTTATTTTGGGACGTCCTTTCTTGGCAACCGGGAGAGCTTTGATTGATGTAGCTGTAGGGAAGCTAACCATGCGAACGCATGACAAAGTGGAGGTATTTGATGTATATAAGGCCATGAAGCTTTCGTCCATATATGAGGAGCTTTCAGCAATCAATGTGCTAGACCAAGCAGAAATTCTTCAGATTGATGATTCTCGAGATCCATTGGAAAGAGCGTTGATGAGCTCTGATCATTTTGGAGATAGAGATACTTATGAGATGGTGCAAATGTTGAATGAACCAAAGTGGTATCTCAGGAAGCATGACTTTCAGCCTTCAATGAGGTCCCTGGAACCATTGCCGAAACCATCTATTGAGGAAGCACAAAAACTGGAGTTGAAAACATTGCCTCCCCATTAAAAATATATCTTTTGGGGGGAAGATGACATTTTTCCAGTCATCATCTCTGCAGAATTGACGGAGGAATAGGTAAAGGAAGCATTGGTGGTTCTCAAAAGAAGGAAGAAAGCGATGGGCTGGCACATGTCAGATATTCGGGGTATCAATCCAACTTTTTGCGCACACAGAATTTTCATGGAGGAAGGAGCAAAGCCAACTATGCAGCCTTAGCGGAGGTTGAATCCGATTATGAAGGATGTGGTTAGGAAAGAAGTAATTAAGTGGCTTGATGCAGGTGTGGTCTATCCTATTTCAAACAGCGAATGGGTCAGTCCCGTTCAGTGTGTTCCAAAGAAAGGAGGGATGACCGTGGTCACCACTGAGAAAAATGAGTTGATCCCTACACGCACCGTCACAGGCTGGCGGATTTGCATGGACTATAGAAAGCTCAATGAAGCCACAAGGAAAGATCACTATCCTATCCCGTTCATTGATCAGATATTGGACAGATTGGCTTGACAAGAATATTATTGTTTCCTTGATGGGTACTCTGGCTATAACCAAATAGCTATAGCACCGGACAACTAGGAGAAGACTACTTTCACATGTCATTATGGGAAATATGCTTTTAGGCGGATGCCATTTGGTTTATGCAATGCACCCACCACATTCCAGAGATGCATGATAGAGATATTTCATGACATGGTGGAAGATTTCATCGAGGTATTTATGGATGATTTTTCTGTTTTCGGTAATTCATTTGCTACTTGTTTGCAGAATCTTGACAGGGTGCTAGCTCGCTGTGAAGAATCCAACCTTGTACTCAACTGGGAGAAATGTTATTTCTTAGTCAAGGAGGGTATTGTCCTTGGCCATAAAGTGTCTTGAAAGGGGTTGGAAGTCGATCGTGTTAAGATCGAAGTTATTGAAAAGCTACCACCACCTGTGTCAGTGAAGGGTGTTCGAAGTTTTCTCGGGCAGAACTTCTCTCAAATTTCTAGACCAATATACAGGTTGCTAGAAAAAGAGGTGAAGTTCGAGTTTGATGAAGATTATGTCAAAGCATTCGAGGAGTTGAAGCAAAAATTGATAGAAGCACCTATCCTTATTTCTCCAGATTGGGAACAACCGTTTGAACTGATGTGTGATGCAAGCGATGTGGCTGTGGGAGCTGTATTGGGGCAGCGGAGGAACATAATTTTTTATTCTATTCATTATGCAAGCAAAACACTAGATGCTGCCCAAGTTAATTATGCAGTCACAGAAAAGGAGATGCTAGCATTGGTATTTGCGTTTGACAAATTCAGGTCCTATTTGTTGGGTTCTAGAGTAGTGGTGTATACCGATCGTGCAACGATTTAGTATCTATTTAACAAGAAGGATACAAAGCCCAGGCTGATAAGATGGATCTTGTTTTTGCAAGAGACCTAGAGATTAAGGACAAAAAGGGGAGCGAGAATCAAGTGGCAGATCACCTATCGCGATTGGGAAGCCGGTCGCATGTGAAGGAAGGTGACAGCATCAAAGAGGAGTTCCCAGATGAGCAGCTCTTGGCAATAAGGGAAGCTGACATCCTTTGGTATGCATACATAGTGAATTTTCTAGTGAGTGGAGTCTATCCACCGGAGGCTACGACTCAGCAGAGAAACAAATTGAGGCATGATTGCCGATATTTTATTTGGGATGAGCCGTACATGTTTAAGCAGGGACCGAATCAGGTTATGAGAAGATGCATCCCAGAGAGCCAGATTGCAGAAGTTTTGAGGAGTTGTCACTCTTCATTGTATGGAGGGCACCACAGAGGCGAGCGGATAGCACACAAGGTGCTACAGTCCGGTTTCTTTTGGCCTGCACTGTTTAGAGACTCTATGGCATACGTAAAAATGTGTGATAGATGTCAAAGGACAGGCACAATTGGTAGGAGGAAAGAGATGCCGCTGCAGCGTATATTAGAAGTGGAGATCTTTGATGTAAGGGGTATTGATTTCATGGGCCCGTTCCCACCATCATTTGGTAATCGTTACATCTTTGTGGTCGTTGATTATGTATGAAAGTGGGTTAAAGCAACAGCTTGCCCCAGGAATGACAACAAGGTGGTAACAAAATTTGTGAAAAAGCACATTTTCACCAGGTTCGGGACACCCCGAGCCATTATTAGTGATGGAGGGGCTCATTTTGTACATGCAAGTTTCAAGAACTTGCTAGTTAAGTATGGGGTGCACCACAAGGTGGCAACAACATACCATCCCCAAACTAGTGGGCAAGTGGAGGTGTCTAACAGAGAAGTGAAGCAAATTCTCCAGAAAACAGTGAATGCACAACGTAGTGATTGGTCAAGCAAACTCGACGATGTGTTGTGGGCTTATAGAACTGCTTACAAGACACCAATTGGGACTTCTCCGTACAGATTGGTCTATAGAAAGGCGTGTCATCTGCCAGTGGAGCTAGAACACCGAGCTTTCTAGGTTGTGAGGAAATTGAACATGGATCTAGAGCTAGCGGGTAAGAAGAGGCTAATGCAACTCAACGAACTTGATGAGTTTCGTTGGCATGCTTATGAAAGTGCCAAGTGCTACAAAGAGAAAACAAAGAGGTGGCACTATAAGCATATGGTGCATCGGATTTTCGAGCTGGGGCAGAGAGTGTTGCTTTTCAATTCAAGATTGAGGCTGTTTCCAGGAAAATTGCGGTCCAAATGGTAAGGGCCGTTTGAGGTAGTAAGAATGACCCTGCAAGGGGCAGTGGAGTTGTGGCAAGAAGATCGAAGTGCCACATTCTTGGTTAATGGGCAGCGTTGTAAGCATTACTAGGGTAAGGACGTTATTCGAGAGAAGACGTCCATCACTCTAGAGGATGATTGAGCATAAATGACGTCGAGCCGCGATGGTAAACCAGGTGCTGCACGGGAGGCAACCCGTGAAATTGTTGTAATAGATGAATAGAATTAGTTGAAAAAAAAGAGAGAAAAAAAGAGAAAAAGAAAAAAATAAATAGAAAAAAATTATTGTTGCGTTGAAACCTATGAATTCTAACCAATTTCTTGTTGTGAAATGATTTTTAGGTGGAACGGGTTCGGTGGTTTTCTTACCACGTTCCTGAGGGGCCATGATATCGAGGAGGAGGCCCTAGATTACATCCCACAGATTGACAGGCGTGCCTTGGATGTTACCAAAACCAAGGCACCTGACACTCGGGATGATTAGTATATGGCCCGCATGTACAGGATGCAGATGCTGCAGTTGCGTATAGGTGGGAGGCCAGCAACAGAAAATGAGCTGTGGCAGCTCAACTTAGAATATCCCTTTGGCGAGAATGCCCGGGCTCTATGCCGAGTGGGGCCAGCTTTTGTGGAGCCTGTAGATGATGATGTCCCCACTAATGAGGAGACCTGCCGTAAGGACTCAGATGTTGAGTCAGATGAGGACAGCGGGGGCGATTTAGATATAGGAGACGAGGCAACGGCACCTGATGAAGAAGTTGAATACTTCAATTGATTAGGGAGTTTCACCACCCACCTTTGTGATATGTTGAATTTTGTTAACACTGGTGACAGTGTTCGGTTTAAGTGTGGGGTGGGAGTAGTTATGTGCTAGCTGTTTCGTTGTTGTTTTTGTTTATGTGGATGTGTCCTGTTGTTGTCCTGTGAAAAATATGACCCTTTGACTCTTTTGATGTGTTCTGTAATTAAGGGGTGTTGTAATGAATGTTAAGCTATTGTGTGTTGTGTGAGCTATTGTTGAATGGTTGTTGTGTAAATATTTTTGTTTTCTATCGAAATTATCAAAATTTTTAAAATTTTTTTGTTAAATTTCTTTTATTTTGGGTTTCTCGGCCTTTGTTTTCGGTGCTTTTATCGAGAGTAGTCCCATTGAACCGAAGTCGTAATTAGTGATTGTTCCCTATGATGGATGGATGACGACCGTCTTAAGGGAAATGTAGTCGATAGGAGTAGTTTCTCTTTATTTTCTTTCTTTTGTTTGTTTCCCAAATGTGTCGCTACTTCATGGTTCGGAATTCTCGTTACGTGTTGTACATGATATTATGTTGCAAAGCAGATTCGTATGAAAGCATACAAATGAATAAACACGTTGAGATACGTAGGCCATAATGTTCGATTTGGTGTGATCGAGGCTTAATATTGAATTCTTGTAATTAGCTGATTGAAGAGTCTGTGGATATGTCTTGAGTTGAGCATGTGCAATGAGTGTGAGGTGAGTTTTCGATTATTCCATACTATTGTGAAGTGTCTAGAACTTTCCTGGTGTGTGTACGAAACGAAATGAAGGATGTGTATTGTAGGAAAGGATGTAGGCATTTCTTTGATTAAACCGAAAGTTTTTCCATTATCATACCTACCTTGAATGTACATCCTAGTTAGCCCCATTGAGCCTTTAGCCTCTTTTTTTCTTTCTTTGAAGAGGTACAAACCGAGCTTAATCCCTTCTTTTCATTAGCCTTGAATTTGATCCAAAACTCTTAAGCGCTCAAGAAAAACAATTTTCCCACAATGTAAAGGAGTGAGAATTGTGAAAAGAAAGGAAAAGCGGAAGTGGTGAAAGTTAAAGAAAAGGTCAAAGGTGCACTTGCTGAGATTAAATAAAATAAAGATATATAACTAATCTTGGTTATTAAGTCGAGTGTGCTTAAAGAAATGGGAACAAAAACAATGAAAAATTTCAAGAATGAGAGGATGAAGGAAGAAACAATGCCCATAATGATGGTGGGATGTATTGAAAAGCGCTTAAGGAAGCTAGTTGCTATTATTGGTCAGCCCAGTATTTACTAGTTCCTTAGCTTATATTACAACCCGTTAAGTCCTATATGATCTTACATCACGTGTCCTTATATTAGTGGAGTAATACATTAGAGGCAAGCCTATGGTTCATGACATGATGCATGTGAATTCTTTGGGAGAGAGAGCAAAATTGTGTTCATATACCCCTACATGTAATGCTTTGGAAATTGTATTATTGAAAATGGGGAGATTCTCTTGTATTGTGAGGGCACATGCTTGACGAGAGATTAAATTTCGTGTCGGATATCTTGATCAGTTGATTTGCATGAGTTGGCCGAGATCAAGAGTCGATTCTTAAGTCTAGGAGGTCTTAATGTGGGGTATGTCATTGTATTGATGAGACCGTGCATGTTTTCTTGATGATTTGCTAGATTAAATAATCGGAATAGCCGTAGCTTGAATTGTCGAGCCAAAGTAGCTATGCGTGGGTGTCAATTGCATGAGATGTGAGAGTATTTTTTGAGGACGAACAAGGTTTTAAGTGTGGGGTAAGTGATTTTGGGGAGAATTATATGCCCAAGTGTACTCAAATGCTTCATTTCGCCTTTGTTATCTATCGGTATTTGTGCATTCTCATGTGATTTGTAGTTAAAATGTGAATTTATACTAACCAACATGATTAGTGTTGTTTTTCAGGTAAAATGGAATTTTGGGAAGCTAAGATACATGTTAGTAAAAATCGGGAATGGACATGGAAGCAAGGAATGGAAAAGGTCAAGCAAGAGCAGCAAAAATAAGGGCTCCACGATGGAGCCGTGTCACGCTGCCATCACGGAGGCATTTTGCCTCGGGTGATTTAATTTTGGCCATTTCCAGTGAAGCCTCACGTTACCTCCGTGACACGGAGGCAATGCCATGCGATGCAAGCCGTGGCACGTTGAGTACAATTACTTGGGACATCAATTTCCAGTGTAGGTGCGCGATAGCACCGTGGCACGTTGGCCAGGCTCCGCGATGCAAGTCGTGGCACGCCAAGGTGAAAATGTTGAGGAGCCAAATTCCAGAGAGGGTCCGCGATACCCCCGTGGCATGGAGGGAGTGCTCCGCGATACACACCATGCCACGTTGCTTGTTATTCCGGGAAAAATTTCACTAGTATAAATAACACACTTAGGTTTATTTTTAAACATTCTGACTTGGTTGAGCAAGAACGTGGGTTACAGGCAGTTGAGGGGACGAAAATTCTAGGGTTTTTCTCTATCTCTTTCTCTTTTATCTCAATTGTTTGTATGATTTACACTCATTTGATGATGTTTAATCCACAAATGAGTGGCTAAATTGACTTCTTGCTGAGATTAAGAACAATTATAGTGGAATGTAATTGTTGATCATTTTAGTTTTCATCTTTTCTTCAATGGTTGTTCTATCAATTCTTGTTCTTACTGCATTAATGTTTGGCCAATGTTAATGTATATCTAAAAAATCCAATTTTGATTTTGAGAAGGAAAGAAATTGGAAAGTTGTGAATTGGTAGGATATGATCTCTTCTTAGTTTGGGAAAATTGAGAATTGATTTACATTCAGAATAGAAATATATCTAAAAGTCTTATTAGTCAATTAAGTAATCGGTTTTGTATGGCTAGAACATGAAATTCTTTTATCATAGAAATGTAGATTAAAGGTTCATAATTCTTAAGTTGGATAGGAGACGAAAGTTCCAATCCATTGACAATAATTCTTGACTAGCAACCGAAGGAAAAATTAAATGAATTGTATCGATAAATTAATTCCCTGCATGTTCGTTTTAACCTCAGCATGCTCATTACTATAGTTCAGACTCACTTTATAATTTTGCCTTAGATTCTTATAAATTAGTAACTCAAACTCTCAAAATCTTATTTATTTGGTTGTCTGCATTCTTAAAAATATAGTTCATTAACACTTAAGTTAATTAGTACCGTAGTTCAATCCCTGTGGAATAGATACTTGGCTTACTTAAGCCACTTTAATACTTTTTCGACCACGTGCACTTGCGTGTAGTCACCACAGAAGCCGAACACATAGCATGGGCTTATACTTACTTAGACATTAAGGAAATTGATACATGGGAGAATCTCTCCTCTGAATTTAGGAAATTCAAATGGTAACTCAACAAGAGTTGAATATATAGATGTATGACTTGAATATATAACTGAAAGAATTCAACTATATGTTACAACATGAAAATAATATACATTAAGACTTCTTACAAAAAATTCTTATAATGACTTGTATGCAACATCAAATACTTGACTGAGACATTAGCATGATTCTCAAAATATGATTTCTTGAAAACATCTTAGATTAGCATAGCACATTTCAACATAACATAGGGACGTCAAGACATAACTCAAGGATATGATACTTGGAGCTCTGTAAGTTGGGAACTCTTCAACAACTCTCTATGTTCTTCCTTATAGGAAAATAAGTACTTGTAGCAGTAATTCAGACGATGTTGGATTGACATAGACAAATGTGCAATTACCTGAGGAGCTTAAGAAAGCTTTCATAATTATAAGTGGCTTAGAATCTCCTAGGATTACCCTTTTCAAACTTGGAAAATAATTTCAACACATAGAATTGATAACTTAATATAATTGATTGAAAACATGACGAAAAACTTCTCTTTAACTTGAGTCATTATCTCAAAAAATATTTGATTCTAATCATTGCATAAGAAGATAACACTTTGCTGGTTGTTCATCAACTTAACACATACTGAACAGAAACAACTTTACTTATAACTCTTTTACTAACCGTCTTTGGGACAGGGTTAATCTTCCTAGCTGTTTGCCTAACTTGTGCGCAATTGTAATCCGTATCGTCTAATTTAACAACCTTTAGCTCTACTTTCCTTATTAATCTTAACTTCTTTGCCAAACATTATTCACTCTACACTCAAGTCTTTATCCTCGTGTTCACTATCCCATTAATTCTTGTACGCACTTACCTCTGTACATAATTGACAACTTTATCTGCTAATCCTCATCTTGCTTATATTTCTACGTTGTTCAAAGGTTCTAGAAGAAATTACAGGCAAAGAGCACATTACTCACATATTACCTTAAAAAGGTCTAACATTTACTCTTATTTTCCCTTTTTATAACGTCACAAAAAGATTAACAACTTAGCCACACTTACCTCGTTAACATCTATAGACTTAGCTTATTCGTTACACAGCGCTTTCTTAACTTTAAGGAGGGGAAACATAAAATCTCGTTTTTACCTTAAGCACTTTAAAAACTAAACATATAGGAAGTAATAACCATATTATTAAAATGTCATTTTAATAAGATCGTTTACCCTCAATCGGCTTAGCGTCATCTTCTTAGCTTAAGTTCCATCACACATCGTCGTCTTAGCATTTCTCACCAAATTCGCTAATTGACCAGATCATAACATGTATTCAATATCACATATACAATATATTGCAAGGGACAAGCTCACAGCTCCCACGTGAAGGGGACTTCATACTCAATTTACAACTACAACAACAATTGTATAAAAATTACATCTTTCACTTAACATTTGTTTGATTCAACCATTCTTAAAGATTCAAGATTTATGCCAAGTACTTCCAACCCTTTGGATAGAATCATACATGAATCAATACCATTTTAAAAATATAGGAATATTTATCCTTGCAATGACTTAGTTTCATACTTGAAAATCAAGGAAAGGGATGCCTTTACATACCTTGGCACGTCGACTCTAATTTTGCCGAAAACCTTCCTTTCATGCTTACTCAAATTTACAAACAAAATAAACAGCAACTTCATTTCACCAAAGTTTTGGAAAAATTGGGCAGAAACCTTCCACAAGAACACACAAAGAAACAACAACACAATACTACAATATTCTCCAAGTTATAACCTGATAAACTCACAAAAATAAAAAAGGGAATTACTTACCCTTTCTTGGAGGTGTTATTAGATAAAGTAGGTGTAGACTCCTACTCTTTTCTATGCCTAGAACCAGCTAAAAAAGCAGAAACACGACATCCACAACAAGACAACAACAAGCCATGAATTTCTTCCAAGGTTCTCTTCCCAAAGCCCAAAAGAGACAAGAGTAAATTTTCTTACCTGAGATATCTTTTCACCATGTTGTAGGGCTTTTAATTCTGTAATTTCTGAAAAAAAAACTGAGGTGAAACGAAGTAGAAATGAGATTTTTAGCTTTAAATTACTTCCTATAGGTTGGCTAGCGAAGGCCAGGGCAGTGCCCGCATTCGGCGCCCATGAAACGTGCCCTCACGCATAGTCGTACACCTGCTGCCTACTTGTCTCCATGCCCGCGCACCTGGGTGCTTTCCTAGCCGATAGTGCTATCTTTGAATGAGCATAACTTTTTACTCTGAAATCTGATTTATGAGTAGTTTTTTTCACTGTAAAATAAACTCAAATACCTTTCATTTTATAGGTTATAGGACTTCTACATCACTATATATTTGGAGATATTTCCATTTAAATTTGACCATTACTTACAAACTTCACATACTCTTTGCTTTTCCATTTGGACATGTTTCCCTCCTCTCTTATGGCCAATATACAACCCATAATTCCCTTAATACGACATATAACCATCAAATAATCATCAAAAAAAATATATTTCTGGGTGTAACATCCTACCCCCCTTAAAATCATTCGTCCTCGAATGAGGGTTATACGTCAGTAGCCGTAACTTTAGTCATAACATATTTAACTTTTCCTTGCCTTTTTTAATAAACATACATTCAATTTTTCATAAGCATTTCCTCTTTCTATTGTCGCTTCATATCAAACTGTACATTCTCAACTCCATCTATTTGTCTAACGTAAGATAGGCATGCTTTAGTACCATATAATCGATAGTTTTTATAACCCTATGCAAATTAATACACTACCACGGGAGTTATGATTTACTCCAATACCACTTTTCCATTCATATCTTTAGGAAATATCAGAGAAAAAAGTGAAAATCACAACTTAACCACTTAACATATAGAATCAATGTCACACCTAAAGTTGCTCTTTTACCTTTGCTTTTACCAAGGCCTGTCACTGCCTATCTTGGAAATGGGGGATAAAGGAAACTGTAGTTAAATCTAAGGACAAAGTAGAGACTGAATCTTAAGGAGAAACTGAATGTCTGGCTGGCTGAGGTCTCTAAGCACTACGAGGGTCCTTAAATAGTCTCGTTGACCTGGTCTTCTTACTCTGTTCTAATTCTTTGTTTGTTCTTAAGAGATGGTGAATCAGATCGTCCGTCTTTTGAGCAAATACTAGCATCCGAGCAGTAGTCATTTCTGTTTGGATAGACATTCCCAAACACTCTAAGACCAGATGGGGTCCGAGACCTAATACAATCGATATACTCTATCCCTCGTATTTCTCACCCTATATGAAATATATAGTGTCATGCCCCACCTTGGGAGGCATGACAGGCACCTGGTGCGTCACTGGCAACTAACTGACCTGGCTAGGCTTATGCACATCTGGTGCCAGCCTGCAATTTAGTTCAAGGAAACAACAAGCTATATCTCAGCTATAAATATAGCCTCCGGCCAATAAGGTCGTATAGCCACCTGTGAACGAAAACAGCTAACCAATAGCAGGAAACAGAAGGGATCCTATGCAGGCCGACAAGGGCACCATGTTGTCTAGTTATAACAGAAATGAAGACAAACTACCATTCTAGGCCCCACATGGCCAACACATGAAATATAACAAATTAAGGCCCCACACGGCCAACATACAACTAACTAACAGATGACTGAAATCTACAAGCCTCTAAGAGTAAAAATAGTTGTCGGGAGAGGGTCCCAGCCTACCCAAAATGTTATATAACTGAAATACAAAAGTCTCTACAACCTGGAAACTCTGAATGAAAGGAGCTGACCCAACTGTGGACTCTAAAGAGCTGCTACTAGAGATCCTGAACCCTGTCTGTCTAGACCTGTAAGCAAGTAATGCAGCGCCCCATATTTGGGCATCAGTACAATATGTGTCGAATATGTAAGGCAGTAAATAGGCTGAATGAAAGTTGTGAAATAACTGAAAGTGAGTAGAAAGGAGAGGTAGAGAGATTAACCTGTAAGGTGACTTATTCGTGATCTGCATCTAGCAAACACTACACAAACATGAGTTATGACCGCATAATCATATATTCATAATCTATAGCTAGCAGAAAAAAATGAAAACAAGAACCTAACCTGGCCCCCATAAGCCTGGAAGGTACAACCAGCATAGCATAACCCACTCGGGGCCCTCATAAGACCTGGTGAGTGCACTTCAATCTATATACCCCTCACCAGGCTCCTATGACTGTATTGGTTCTATAGCTAGCCTACCATTCCCCTGGGTTTGTAACTGAGCCCACTTGGCCCCTGCCCTATAGCTGAGTCTGAGTCCGGTGGATTCCTGATATTTGATATTTGCACCCCGGGCACCAGGCTCGACGTGGGTGTGTAGAGCCAACCATGGCATATAATAGCCCACCCATGGAATGGAGTGTATGAGGTCTTGAGACCCTATCTTCGTCCCTCGCGGACGACATACCGCTCCGTAGAGCGACGTCATCTCGCCCTTGGTAGGCGTCGACACAACTAGTAACCCTGGGGTGGTAATGGATAGCTCCTAAGTTAGGGAATCCCCAACCAAGATGCTGCACTAACATCTCAATCTATCCACTCAAAAGGCATAACTGGTCTTCTGGACCTAACGCCACCGCTGCTCGGCCCCAAGGAAAATTTGTAAAACTACTAGTGGGCATTCCATACACCTGTATTTGATTAGAGGATCCTGATAGTGATCATGATCTCTAATATTCTGGACTGAATAGGCGAGATCTGGAGTGGTCCAGAATAACTCTGTATGTCCTGCCCGAACATCTATACCTTATAATAGTTGCGGGCGCGCGAATGACTAACTACTTAGTTCCTCTACTTAGGATAACTGTAGGGATGGTACTGGCTAAACATGCTTTTGAGAGATCGGCCCGTAATCCTCCATAGGAAGTTTAATGACTTTCTAGCTAGTGGGCAGTACTATACTAACATGATACTACTAGTGCCTTAGACCTCATCTTAATCTAATCGGATCTTATATTACTTTTCTGGGTGATTCTTGACCTTATAGGAAAGTTTATATAGACTTAGCCACTCCTAGAGAACTGTACCTAAGTATATTATAAGGATTGGCTGGGGCACTGGCCCCGCCTCTAACTGCTGATAAGGCCCCCCCTTCTTAGGGTACCTACGGGTCTATTTGACCTGGATGATTGGACTGACTTTCTGGTGATCTATCTAGGACTGAAAATTACTGATAGTAGCTAACCAGATGGCAGGCTATCACTCAGCTCACTAGACAACCCTAGGCTGCTGACTCTAAGTATGGCCTTCTTATCTGAATTTCTGGCCCTGGGGCTTAAAGGGTATGCCAATGGCCTCTGGGAATGCTTTTCTAGCCACACAGGCGCCAAACTAGTAGTTATATCGCCCAGTCGTGCCTATACTATTCAACTCACCACCCGATAACTATTCACGAGCTTGTAAGATCTGGGCCCTGCAATTAAACGTACAATTCTACTAACACAATGAACTAGAAAATGGAAGAGCTTCTATGAATTTCTAGCACGTATCCTACTTAACGTGTTCCTGTTCAACAAGGAAGTCTATGATATAATCAATATACATTTTCTAGCATCTAACCAGAACTTATGCAACTATAATCTACGGATAGAAGCTAATTACAGCGTGTCTGAACTTTATATATCAGCAATAGCTAATTACAACATGTCCAATCACAATCTAATGGGAGCAACTATCTATAACATATGAAATTGTCATTTCTATTTTGGAACATAAGTCGTAACATTGTACGACGAGTATACTTGTCGAGGGTTAAACCTTACATACCTCGATTGTCATTTCCTGAATAGCCAACGATTTTCAACTTGTATTCGCTAGCTCTCTTCAGCTGTAACCATTATACTGGGAGAAAGAGATGAATTTCAATACCAAATTCGGTGTAACACGATAACTTTTAATACCTATATTGACTATACTTCAACTAAATGAAACACAGCCAAAGACGTAATATTTTCCAAGAGTTCATATGGGAAAAATGCTTACTGGAAGCCTGTGATCATATAGAAATCAATTTAGAGAAATTCTTACAACGTCTACTCAGCGGAGTTTCGATTTTCCAAATGTATTTTGCGAAAATAACTCGATAGTAATGCTCCCTGCAGTCTTAGAACTCCATACCTAAAGTTAATTTGAATTTGTACTGCGTTTAGTAGCGTAATGGGGAAAAATTGATTGAAAATCATGTTTCTTCTCTTCTCTGGCCGAGAGTTTATGTTGGTAAGTGATTAAAGTGAAAGGAGGTACTTTGTATATATATTGAGGGCAGTGGCACACGGGGCTCCTCCCACGACCAGAGCACAAGGTAAGGTGTTGCACCGCACCTCCCAAGGCACTGGTACCCCTGGTGCTCCGCACCATCGATTGAGGCAGCAAGCCTGGCGCGCTAGCCCCCCACGTCCTAGCCTTGCTAGACCCTAATTCGTAGGCTTTCCTCACACGCATCGAGCTCTTCTTACTCATCCCTAATTTTGTATGTATGCCTACTAACCGTTGAATTTTACGAGGTGTAACATCCTTCCCCTGTAGGAACATTTGTCCTCAAATGTCATTCTTAAGCTTAAAGGAGTTATCTTTTCTCTTACCCAAGATTTAGAAAAAGTTTAGCAGGGTCTCCTCTGTAATATGGACTTTTTGAAAACCTGAAACGTAGAGAAGTCCAACATAGGCGCCTTGCAGGATGCTATAAATAGTTATTTCATCACACAGAGGTAGCCGGCTAAACAGTACTGATAACACAAATAGTGAAATAACAGCTTAATAATAAAATCACCTTAACTATATAATTTGAATCAATCTTGGAACAGGTGAGGATACTCAAACCTCATGTCATTCCCGACTTCCCAAGTCATTTTTTTACAGTACTTTAATAAAGACCACATCTGTAATACTTTAACCTGTGAACCTATCGACCTAGTAAGGTGTATTATCCCGAAAATGCCTAAGAATAGACCTGGGTATTAAAATTGAAAAGTGCAGAAAACTATCAAAAATATCAAAGGACGGACGACCCTACGACTCATGGTAGGATACCACGAGTCATCATATGAAGTCGTGGTTTGGGAAGTCAGGGAATCAGAGGAAACAACGGACGGTATAATGAACTGTTTTCAGGAACAACAAGACGTTGTCACCAGTCGTTGGGAGGTTGGGACATAGGCTGCAGTGGAAGCAACAGGCCATCCCACGATCTGTGGTGAGAGACAACGACTCATTGTTTTAAGTCTTTACTTGTTGGTTGAGGTTTCTAGTGCATTCAACGGATGGAAACCATGACTCACTAGGAGTCACAACAAGTCGTGGTGAGGCCCATGGAAAGGGGAGTCATCTTGGTCAAGGAGTTGATGATGGTCGATTCAACAACCCGTGGTTTAAAGTAATGACTTATCCTGACGAGTCTTGGGATGAGATCTGAGATGTGTTAAGAGCCAGTGCACCCGACGACTCGATACCACGAGCCATGGTATGTTGCCACGACCTGTTGGGACAGTCGTTGGTTCATCTGGGACAGTTTTTAGGGAAAGTATTTTAAGGGTATTTTCGACCTTTCAATGTTTTTTAGCTCTTAAACTATGTCATTTGGGAGGTTTTCTGAGTATGATGATATGAGTTAAGTCCTTTAGGCATGCCCATTCTCATGCAAGGATTGTAGAAAGGTTTTTGGGAGATTTAAGGCCTTTTTCCCCAAATTTGCTTCAAATTTCTTTGTGGATGTTCAAGTAATTTAAAGTCTCTCCATTCCCAGGTATGTAGGGTATTAAAATGGGTGGAATTCTTCCTCACCCATGACCAATTTCCATTAAAGTCATGAATTTCCTACTCAAATTCCATGGGATTTTACCCAAAGCATATTGATCTTGGGAAGAATTTCATGCCCAAGTGATACTCAAATGCTTCATTTTGACTTGTTTATCTATTGTAATGTGTATATTCTCATGTGATTCTTAGGTAAATGTGAATTTATACTAACCAACATGATTAGTGTTGTTCTGTAAGTAGAAGGAAATTTTGGAAACTAATATATATGTTAGTGAAGTGCGGGAATTGACTTGGAAGCAAGAAGTGGAAGTTGACAAGAGAAGTTGGCAAAAATAAGGGCTCCGCGATGGAGCCATGTCACTCTACCATCACGGAGGCATTCTGCCTGGGATAAATTACTCATGTCAAATTCCAGTGGAGGTTTGCGTTACCTCTGTGGCACGGAGGCAAGGCTCCGCGATACAAGTCGTGCCACATTGAGGTGCAGTTACCTGGGAGCCGATTTCTAGTGCGGGTCCGCGATATCCCCGTGGCACGGAGGGAGTGCTCCGCGATACACTCCGTGCCACGTTGCTTGTTATTCCGGGAAATATTCTCAATAGTATAAATAGCACACTAGGTTTTATTTTAAATATTCTGACTTGGTTGAGCAAGAACATGGGTTGCAGGCAGTTGAGAGGACGAAAATTCTAAGGTTATTCTTTTCCTTTTTCTCTTTAATTTCAATTGCTTGTATGAATTCTATTTATTTGAAGATGTTTAATCCACAAATGAGTGGCTAATTCACCTCTTGCTGAGGCTAAGGATAATTGTAGAGGAATGTAATCATTAATCATTTCAGTTTTCATCTTTTCTTCAATGGTTGTTCTATCAATTCTCATTTTAGTGCATTAATGTTTGGCAGATGTTAATGTATAACTTAGAAATCCAATTTTGATTCTGAAAGGGAAAGGAATTGGATAGATGTGAATTGGTAGGATATGATCTTTTCTCAGCTAAGACAATTGAGAAAAGATTTACGTTCAGAATAGAAATATATCTGAAAGTCTTATTAGTCATTTATGGAATCGGTTATGTATTGATAGAGCATGAGATTCTTATATCACAGAAATGTAGAATAAGGTTTCATGATTCTTTAATTGGATAGGAGTCGAAAGATCCAATCCATAGCCAATTAATTCCTGACTAGCAACCGAAGAGAAGATTAGCTGAATTGAATTAATAAATTACATCCCTACATGCTTGCCTTAACCTCAACTTGTTCGTCGTTATTGTTCAGACTCAAATTATAATCTTGACTTAGATTCTTATTACTTAGTGATCTTAACTCGTAAAACATTATTTATTTGGTTGTCTGCATTCATAGAGATATCATTCACTGACGCTTAAGTTAATTAATACTGTAGTTCGGTCCCTGTGGGATCGATACTTCGCTTGAAATAAAGCTACTTTACTACTTGTACGACCACGTGCACTTGCGTGTAGTTTTGGCTCGAACACATATCAATGTGATTTCTCCTTATGGGTATGTTTTAATTGAGTTTTATTTTTTGAAATATGCATGTTGGGTAGGTTCAGTATTATTTTCATCAAAATCATGTTTCAATCTTTTTAAATCTTAATTGCCCATTTATGGAAGTTCATGAAAATTATGATTTATGATGAATTTTCATTATTTTAAGTTTATTGATTATGGAAATGCATGAGCCCAAGTTACCCATGTTTATGACCATATTTTGAAAGAATTCAGAATTAGGAAGCATTGGGAAATTCCCATATGATGAAGAATGATTTATGATTTATCGATTTACGATATTTGCCGATAAAAAGGGCCTTGATTCTTGAGTAAGCATATTTTAAATGGGATCAATGATGATAAATATTATATATTAGGCAATGAATTTTTATGTATGATGTTAATGATTTATGTATGAGCCTATATGCATGTGTTTTGGGAGCCATGACGAGCACCGAGCAGCCCGGTGTTCAAAGGACTACGCCGGTGTCTCATAACCATGTTCCACCATGGGTTGTAAATGTTATGATGTTATGATAATGATCCCCTCAAATGTGATATCACTTCTTATGCACGACCCTCGCCTGGCAAGTCAGGGTCGGCTCTACCCACTTGAACGAGATAGTGGGACATCATGAAATGCTCTACCATGATGGTGTCAGTTATGACGAGTTCTCCCATTGTTCCACATGTTTTATTCATTGTTATGTATATTTTAATGGCTTAAGTTATGTTTTGATAAAGTTTTCTCACGATTATGATAATGAACGATTATGAATGATTTGAAATCCTTGAGTCATATGATTATTATGGAGATTTTGATGTAAGCATGATGTCCTTTTCCTATGTATATTTATGAGTTTTATGTTGCTTTTAAAATGTCTGTTTTACTTACCTAGAATACTCAGTACATTCCACATACTGATCGCATACTTTCTATGTTGTATCATTTCAGGATAAAGGGTTCGGATCTTAAGCTCATCCTCACCCTTAAGCCATCTCATCTTACGCTTTCAGCTTGTTGGTGAGTCCTTATGTTCCGAGGGCCGTTTTACAGGATTTCATGTTGTGTACGTTTAGTTTGGTCAGGTTAGTTGGGATGCTATTCCATCAACCCATCTTATGTATTAGAGGCTTTCGGACAAGTATGTAGTACTCAGCTATGTAAATGTTGGTATTTCTTGAGGATATGTTATAATTATGTTTCCTCTATCTTTACGATTATCGTTCTACTTATTTGAATGATATTAATTCCATGCATGAGCCATGGGTCGACTTGGGGTCCCTCAGAGTCCCGGCTCCCGTATCTACGATTTGGACGTACGGTCAGGTCAGGACATAAGGCAACTGGAACCTCTTTGTAGGCTATCATCTTAGTAACTTAAACGTCCTTAACTGGAACGACTCTGGATGGGTCATTTATGCCCTTCTGCAACATCGACATGTGAAACTGAATGGACTGGTTCTAGCTCTGGAGGCAATTTCGACTCGTATGCCACTTGGTCTATTCTCTAGAGGATATGTTACGTCCAATGAATCTCAAATCAAGCTTGCCCCTTTTTCTTTTTACTAAATCCCATAACACTCTTTGTCGATGAACTTGAGGAATATCTAGCCAATGCTTCAATTCCTAACTGCCTACACCATATGTTAGGGTAAAACTTTCGACGACCCTAGACTGTTGGTACCCCTTTTTTCTGATAGGTTTGACTTTTTCCATCTGCCTATTATAATATGCTCTGGTTCGATTACCTCAGATTGATATGCTTTAAGTCATCCTTTAGGGAACTTCCACTCCCACTCATAATAGATTTTCGGTGTGTAAGTTGTGTGCTCTGCTCAGCCATTTGTTTGGGCACGAGAAGCCGTACTTAAATTGGCATGTTTCCCAATCTGCTCCGACGCCCTTTCTAGAACTTAGTTGTAAATTATGCTTCTCTTACAGACTTTATTAGGTACTTGGACTCCACGCAATGTAGCTACTTCTTGAATATTTAACTTGGCATATGCTTTTAGCTATTACATAATTTTATATGGCGAGACACAAACTAATCTAATTAGCCTTTCTATACTGGCTCAAATGAGAGCAAGCTACACCTGGTATGAGATAACCCTGTAACTATATTCATGTCAATTACCCTCCATCCCTTGCAGGCATGACCATCTCCTATATTAGCCTGCTCAGCTCCTGCCATCCCGTCTCCTTGAGCTAGTCATTGGAGTTCTATGCTATGGTTCAACAATATTTTCTGTCCTTCCATGCCATCAGTAGGTCTCTCTTTTCGACTAGTTCCATTTTATTAAATTTTGGGTGGATGGAGTAACAATGAAGTCCTGCCACCTTTGGAACTCAGAGTCGACTTCTGGATCTCATAACTCTATTCCTTATTATCTTAGGGCTAGTAACTTCCTACTGATCTTTGTCTCTAGGTTGTGCTTGGTTAGAGTCTCTGTGTCGACCCTCTTCCACCTTCTCAACTGGCGGGGATACTGCAACGCACTAGGTTACAACCTTACTATCTCTTAACTGTCAGCCCGATGCTTAGTTTTCGACAGTCGGCAGTAGTCCTATGCTCTATCAACATGGAGGTGATTTTGATTTCCCTGAAAGTTACTTTCATTAGACTGAACTCTAATGTTCAAGGCTTTTACTTCGTATTGTAAAAAGATATCACTAACCAAGTCTACCGACCTGTATTCCTTCTGAATCGCACTCGCGACTACCTCTTTCATATGATCCCTCTCTGCCCCTTGACCTAACAATTAAGACCATACTCATTGTCTTGCAGATATGCTCTACCGTCATTAGCATGCTGCATCAAAGTCAACCCATTTCTAACCTAGCCCTTACTATCATTGGGGGTCTATTACTGATATGCTCTCTCACACGCGCTCGAGTGCTACAACAACCTTGTCTGCCCCCCTGGTTTATTACCATGAGGGTCTAGATAAGTTTGTAAACATTAGGGGTCTTAACTACTTTCTAATCCTTTTTGAAGTCAACAATTCTAGCCCTCATTTACTCTTTATTCTGGGAAACATGGCATTGCTATCTATGCTTCCTGTTATACTCGCACGACCCTTTGTGTATTCCAGGTAATCCAATGCTACTTGTCATCCCTGTCTAATTTTACATATCTAGTAGGTAAGTCAACTCATATGTATACTATTCTGAGGTACTATTTTGAAGTTGAAGAAAAAATCAGGGACGATACTCACATATCAGTTATCTTATGAAGTTTCTGGTGCCCAGGAAGGTGATGGGGAGATGTAAAGGACTTCCACTCTTGCCATTAGGCTGACCATCCACCAACTGTAGCACCTCACTAATACCTCCTCCCGCTACTGTAGTCATCTTATGACTGGCTGGAGTCTGTCTTGTATTGAACGTTATTCTAGACAGACATAATAATGAAGGCTTAGGGGCTTAACCCTATACAACTCTGCTCTATAACACGATCTGAGAAGAAGAAAGGGTAACCATACTATTATGCCTCGCAGCCTCCTGCTTAGATAATGCAGTGCACAACATATTTATAAGCAAGACTCTACTAGACACGGCTTGAAGACTCCCTAGGATACAAACTGCTCAGATACCAAGTTCTTCACACCCCACATTGGGAGGCATGACTGGCACCTAGTGCCTCACTGGAAACTAACTAACCAGCTAGGCTTATGCACGTCTGGTGCCAGCCTACAACGTACTTCAAGGAAACAACGAGCTATATCTCAGTTATAAGTATAGCCTCCGGCTGACAAGGCTGTATAGCCACCTGTGAACGAAAATAGCTAACCAACAACAGGCAATAGTAGGGATCCTATGTGGGCTGACAAGGCCACCATGTTGTCTAGTTATAACAGAAATGAAGAAAAACTACCATTCTAGGCCCCACACAGCCAACACATGAAACGTAACTGATTAACGCCCCACAAAACCAACATACAACTAACTAACTGACGACTGAATTCTGCAAGCCTCTAAGAGTATAAATAGTGGTCGGGATAGGGCACCAACATACCCAAATGCTATATAACTAAAATACATAAGTCTCTAAAACCTGGAAACTCTAAATGAAAGGAGCTGACCCAACTGCAGACTCTGAACAGCTGCTACTAGAGATCCTGAACCCTGTCTATCTAAATGTACAGGCAAGTAATGCAGTGCCCCATATTTGGGCGTCAGTATAATATGTACCGAATATGTAAGGAAGTAAATAGGCTGAATGAAAGTTGTGAAATACTGAAATTGAGTAGAATGGAGAGGTAGAGAGATTAACATGTAAGCTGACTTATTCGCGATCTGCATCTAGAAAACACTACACATACATGAGCTATGACCGCATAATAATATATTCATAAGCTATAGCTAGCAGAAAAAAATGAAAACAAGAACCTAACCTGGCCCCCATAAGCATGGAAGGTACAATTAGCACAGGATAAACCACCCGGGGCCCCCATAAGCCCTGGTGAGTGAACTTCAATCTATATACCCCTAACCAGGTTCCTATGACTATACTAGTGCTACAGCAAACCTACCAGTCCCCTAGGTTTGCAACTGAGCCCACTTGGCCCCTGGTCTGTCGCTATGTCTAAGTCAAGTGGACTCCTGATATATGATATCTGCACCCCGTGCACCAAGCTCGATGTGGGTGTATAGAGCCAACCACGACATATAATATCCCACCCATAGAATGGACTCTATGAAGACCTTGGACCCTATCTTTGTCCTTCGTGGACGGTATACTGCTCCGTAGAGTGATGTCATCTTGCCCCTGGCGGGCGTCGACACAGCTAGTAACCCTGGGGTGGTCATGGATGGCTCCTAAGTGAGGGGAACCCCAACCAAGGTGTTGTACTAACATCTCAATCTAGCCACTCAAAAGGCGTAATTAGCCTTCTAAGCGTGACGCCACCGCTGCTTGCCCCCTTGGATAATCTATAAAACTGCTAGCAGGTACGCCATGCACCTGTATCTGATCAGAGGATTATGATAGTGATCATGATCTCTAATAGTCTGGACTAAATAGGGCGAGATCTGGAGTGGTCCAACATAACTCAGTATATCCTGCCCATACATCTATACCTTATAATAGTTGCGGGGTCATGAATGACTAACTACTTAGTTCATCTGCTTAGGATAACTGTAGGGATGGTATTGGCCGAACATGCTTTTGAGAGATCAGCCCGTAATCCTCCATAGGAAGTTTACTAACATCCTAGCTGGTGGGCAGTACTATACTAACATGGTACTACTAGTGCCTTAGACCTCATCTTGATCTAATCGGATCTTATATTTACTTTTCTGGGCGATTCCTGACCTTATAGGCAAGTTTATATAGACTTAGCCACTCTTGGCGAACTGTACCTGAGTACCTTATAAGGATTGGCTGGGGCATTGGCCCGGCCTCTAACTGCTGATAAGACCCCCCCTTCTTATGGTACCCACTGGTCTATTTGACCTGGATGACTAGACTAGGTTTTTGGTCATCTGTAGGATGAATGCTAAGTCAACTAGGACTGAAAACTACTGACAGTAGCTAACTAGATGGCAGGCTGTCACTGAACTCACTAGAAAACCCTAGGTTGCTGACTCTAAGTATGGCCTTCCTATCTGAATTTCTGGCCCTGGGGCGTAAAGGGTATGCCAGTGACCTCTGGGCATGCTTTTCTGGCCACACAGGAGCCAAACTAGTAGTTATATCGCCTAGTCGCGCCTATACTATTCAACGCACTACTCGATAACTATTCACGAGCTTCTAAGACCTGGGCCTGGCAATTAAACATACAATTCTACTAACACAATGAACTGGAAAATGGAAGAGCTTCTATGGAGCTTCTAGCGTGTTTTCCACTTAACATGTTCCTTTTCCACAAGGAATACTATGATATAATCCATATACATTTTCTAGCAGCTAACTAGAACTTATGTAACCATAATCTATGGATAAAAGCTAAAAATCACTACGTGTCTGACCTCTATATACCAGCAACAACTAATTACAACATGTCTAATCACAATCTAATGGTAGTAGTTATCTACAACATATGAAATTGTCATTTCTATTCTGGAACATAATTGGTAACACTGTACGATGAGTATACTTGCTGAGTGTTAAACCTTACATACCTCGATTGTCATTTCCTAAATAGACGACGTGTTTCAACTTGTATTCGCCAGCTCTCTTCAGCTGTATCCGTTATGCTGGGAGAAAGAGACAAATTTCAATACCAAATTCGGCGTAACAAGATAACTTTTAATACCTATATTGACTATACTTCAACTTAACGGAACATGGCCGAAGACGTATTATTTTCCGAGAGTTCAGAAGGGAGAAATGCTTCCTTTAAGCCTGTGATGGTATAGAAATCAATTTGGAGAAATTCTGACAACTTCTACTCGGCGGAGTTTCGATTTTCCGGATGTATTTTGAGAAAATAAATTCGTAGTAATGCTCCTTGCAGGCTTAGAACTCCATATCTGAAGTTAATTTGAATTTGGATCGCGTTTAGTAGCGTAATTGGGCAAAAATGATTGAAAATCGTGTTTCCTCTCTTCTCTGGCCGAGTGCTTATGTTTGTAAGTGATTAAAGTGAAAGGAGGGACTTTATATATAAATTGAGGGCAGTGGCACAGGGGGCGTCTCACGCCGGCCAGAGCACCAGGTAAGGTGTCGCGCCGTGCCTTCCAAGGCATTGGTCCCCCTGGTGCACCGCACCTTCCATTGAGGAAGCAAGCCTGGCGCGCTGCGCCTCAGAAGGCACTACAGGTTGGCGTGTTGCGCTAGCCCCCCACGTCCTAGCCTTGCCTGACCCTAATTCTGAGTCTTTACTCACATGTGTTGGGCTCTGCTTACTCATCCCCAAATCCATACGTATGCCTACTAACCATTATCTTTTACGGGGTATAACATATAGGGTTAAAGAATTAAACCGGAGACTATATTCGTGAATACTCATGCTACCCTGCTTTAGGTATAAAAACTTACTAACTCAAACCCGTTGAAGTTCCTGTGGTAAGTACTAATCCGTAAAGGCTAAGGGATTTAGGCTCAAAACCAAAGGGCACTAGAGCTCTCAAAAGTATTCCCATGGACACCCTTATTAATTTCAACAGTTGATTTTTGAAACGTCACTATTCACGTTAACATCTGAAAGGCTTTCTCAAAATCTCGTCCCTTTCATATTCCTGATGGTGTTGGAGGATAAACAACTCTACCTCCTCCTGGCTATACTAGAAGTAGGATAATATAAGGGGTCGAATCCCTTCCTGTGGTAGCTCTGACTAGAACTAGAGGAACTGTAACACGGGGAATAAAAAAAACTCACTTTGAGACTTTAATTTATCTCTCATATTGGCAGGAGGGTGAGTGGGACCTTCTTCCAGAATCAATGCCAATAAATCTCATAGCCATCTGCCTTACTGCAAGCAAATGCTAAAATATAGGCACGATTTAGATTTCAAACACCTCTTACATCTTTGCTCAATAACATGATTTATTAATGAACAAAGTGAAGCAACTCCTAAATGCTCTGTAGTCTCCTGATTATATGTATGGTGCACAACATACCCATAAACAAGATTCTACTAGACACGGCTTGTGGACTTCCTAATATACGACTTCGCTCTGATACCAAGTTTGTCACGCCCCAAAACTGGGGGATAGCGGGACTTGTTCCCGATACCTGACTGACCGGGAAGCCGACTATATAACATCTTAGCTGTAACCCCTAGGCCTTCTAGGCCACCTGTCACAATCAAATGGAGTAAAAATCTGGACCCATAAGGTCACAACAACCATAAATAAATAACTGAAATGCCGATAAAGCCATGACTATGCTAAGCCAAGCAACGGAAAGCCGACAAGGCCACAAACTTAATAATATTATACATACTAAGTCCACAAAGCCTTTAATGAGTAAGCTGAACTGATGGTCGGAACAGGGCTCCGACCTACCCATAACTATAACTCAAAACTCAAGCTGAAATAACTTAGACCTAGCTACAGGAATAAAGGAGCATATTGATACATCTGCTGATCTCACAAATCGCTACTGCAACATGCAATCTCAGCCTCTACCTGCACCTGCGGCACGTATGCAGGTCCACAGGCGAAGGGACGTCACTACGAATGAAATGTACTAGTATGTAAGGCTGAAAATTATAAACATATAAGATAGCAATGATAATTGAGCCAGAAATAAGGAATAGTAACAACCTGGAACCTTGGAAATTGAAACTTGACAATAACTCAATACTGAAGTGCAATTGCAACCAAGTAATGTACAAACAAAGTTATACCTATAATGCTGGCGGCTAGCTGACCACAAAATTCATGTAAAAATTCCTCCAGCTGATGTACCACACTAGGGTAAAATAAAAATATCTCCAGCTTGTGTACCACACTAGGGTAAAATAAAAAAATCTCCAGCCCGTATACCATACCGGGGTAAAGTAAAAATATCTCTAGCCGGTGTACCATACTGAGGTACAATAAAAATATCTCCAGCCGGTGTACCACACTAGGGTAAAATAAGAATATCTCCAACAGATGTACCATATCGAAATAAAGTAAAAATTTCTCCCTGTGTACCATACTAAGGAAAAATAAGAATATTTCCAGTCGGTGTACCATACCGGGGTTAAATGAAAATATCTCTAGCTGGTGTACCATACCAAGGTAAAATAAAAATATCTCAAGTCGGTGTACCATACTGGGATAAAATATATATATCTCAATCATAATCAAGTACGGAGCCGATAGAGCTTTTACTTAGTCAATTTAACACATATTTCATTAGAATGACAAATGCTAAATATGTGGCCGCAATAGATCTCTTTTGTAATATATAATGCAAGTGAGCACATATACCATGCAAAATTAGAAAATATGCGCATATAACACATAAAGATGTAAAATTATATTCAAACATGTCGACTCCGCGACTCGACGAACCTTCAGGAGGTTTAAACTACGTAAGAACTTTAGTAGGCCTACAAGCAATGTCCTACAAATAATCTTACCAATTTAATGTATCGCTTGAGTAGAAGCACATAGATTCTCATTTCTATAGAATCCTTTAACATCTAGGAATTACATACATACATACATATACATACATACATACATACATATATATATACTGCCCATAGGGTGGTTGCTTTACATGTATCGATAACTATACACTGGAATTCTATTATCAGACTTATCATGTAGATCAACACATATAGTTCTTAATTCATTTGTCTTGTAGGAAAACATGGAAATTATAACTTGGAACTTCGAGTTATTTGTCATAACTCTTAGCATATACATAGAGCTGAGAATTGAACTACAGATATACAACATATGAGATTTTTGTATAATGTATAAACTCGTATATAGTTAACCGAGTGGCCTCTAGGAGTCCTCCTGGTATTTCAAGTTTTGAGCTTAACTGATCATTATCATAGCATGTGCTTATACTCACTTAGACATTAGGGACATTGTTATGTGTGAGAATCTCTTCTCTGAATTTAGGAAATTCAAATGATAACTCAACAATAGCTTAATATATAGATGTATGACTTGAATATATAACTGAAAGAATTCTACTATATGTTCTAACATGAAAATCATATACATTAAGACTTCTTACCATAAATTCTTATAATGACTTGTATGCAGCTTCAAATACTTGACTGAGACATTAGCATGATTCTCAAAATATGATTTCCTAAAAACTTCTTAGATTAGCATAGTACATTTCAACATAACATAGGGACGTGAAGACATAACTTAAGGATGTGAGACTTGGAGCTCGATAACTTGGGAACTCTTGAGCAACTCTCTAAGTGCTACCTTGCCCAGGGTAGAACCATGGAATTCTGTAACTTGGGAACATGGATCTCGAATTGTAAACCTATTTGGGAGACCATTAATACCTTACGAAAGGTAGAAGCATTAAAGTGTGATATCACAATGAAGAGGGCCATTTGGGCTAGGGACAGTCACAAAGGAGGTCCCAATGCACCTACGGTGGCACGTTGTTTATGAGATTCGGGGCAGAACCTGGGGCCCGAACCTACTCGATGTTTGATACTACTCCCAAAACATATATAGTGCTCATAGTATATCATATATGAGTTCATGGGCTATGATAATCACAAACATGCTTGTAAATACATGAACTAGCCATGAATCAAGGCCCGTGAGTCAGCCAAAACATAAATTCATAAATCATAGGATCCATGCATACTTGTAGATCATACATATAACTTGTAAATCCTTAAATCAAGATGGGTAAATTGAATAAATTCATACTTCGAATCATAGATAATGATAGGTTTTTAAATATTAACAATTAGAGAGTAGATCATAAATCATGCATAATAAGGCTTGAGTTGATTGAAATCGAAACCAATGAATTTATAATCAAAATTAATGGTAGAACTTGATCTAAATCCATAAAATATGATATATATATATATATAATAAATCATAAAGACCCATTAGTAATTCATTAGTTTTTCTCAAAGATTAACTTTAAAACCCAAAAGATTTTTGATGGACTTTCATGAATTCATGGAGAATGGGCATGGGTGTGAATGGAAACACCCATTTGGAGCCTTACATACCTGGGTGAGATTAGATTGTAGAGTTCTGGAATGCCCCAATATGAATTGATAGGGAGAAGCTTGATGAATAGCTTGATCTCTCTAAAATTGTTCTAACTTGCATGCATGGGTGAGAAGAATGAGTAATCTGAACTTACCCCCATAAAAGGTCATTATTCATACCCAAAAACGTCATAGTTTAGGCCTTAGGAACTTAGGAATTACAAAAAGGCCTTTACTAACGGATGACCTGACGACCCGTCACAGGGGCAAACGATTCGTTACTTGGCTCATCAGGTTCACTGCCTGGCCTTGTCTTATGGGCTCATAATGATTAACACCACGACTCATTAGGGTGACCATGACTCGTGGTCACCAATCATGAAGTAAAATGCTCTCCTTCCTTATCTTTTCCTTCTCCCCACCCCACGGCTGACCTAACGACTCGTGGTATCTGGCCACCAGTCGTTCCCACGCCCGTGGGGACCCTTTTCTCCAAACTTCTCAACTCCCCGCTGGCCTTCCCCATGAGTCACCTGATGACTCGTGGGCTGTCATCACCAGTCATCCCATGACTCGTCCTGCGTCTACAACATCACTTTTACATTTTCCCTATTTCAACTCCCGGGTCCTATCTTCGGGCTTCCGGGGTATAACAATATCTCCCCCTTGGGAACATTCGTCGTCGAATGTTGATGACAAGAAGGAGAAAGAAACATGCAAGTATCATATTGAAATACTGATCATTTAAATTGAAAACTAACGGAATGACTACCTCTGATTAAAAATGTACAGCTAGACTGAATTCGCAAATCACATACACACCCATATATATAAAAGAAACTTGCGTGCATGAACTAAACATGAAACTAAATTGAGTTTTAGGTAAAAAAATGATACCTCAAGTCGGAACTGAGCCGGTAGGGAATATGTGTGGGTATTTAGCCATCACATTCGCTTTGGCTTCCCAAGCAGCTTGTTCAACATGCTAATTCCTCCATGATACTTTAACTGAAGCTACTTCCATGTTCCTCAGCCTCCGAACCTGACGATCCAATATTTCATTTGGAACTTCCTCATAGCTAAGGCTATCCTTTACGCCAACGCTGTCCACCGGGACTACTAGAGTTGGATCTCCCAAACATTTCTTCAAAAGCGATACATGAAACACAAGATGCACGGAAGATAACTCTAAGGGAAAGTATAACTCATATTATACCTTACCAACTCTTCTCATAACCTGGTAGGGACAACCATAATGAGGACTGAGTTTTCCTTTCTTCCCAAACTATATGACTCCCTTCAGGGAGATACCTTCACAAATACCCAATTGTTCACCTCAAACTCCAACTCTCTCCTTGTCACGACCCAAGAGTAGACCCAGATCGTAGACACGGGACAAGGAACCTCGAGAGGCTCCAAGTCGACCTATGGTATAGTCATCGCATGTAGATAACATGAGAAACATTTAACATTATGAACAAGTAGAAGAACTGACAGAAACTGATATAAATCAAAATGACAACTTAATAACGTTTAAATACAACGCTGACTGTCTAACAAGTCTGAAAGCCTTCTAATAAACGGATGAGTTTCTAGGACAAGCCCCTAGCTAACTCCATAAGTCTGAAAACTGAAAACAAGATAAAATTAAAATATAAACCACGTCCTCGGAAGATGAGAACTCACAGCTAGTAGTTGGAAGATAAAGGAGCGTATCTAGTCACGCGGCTGGACCTGGAGACATGTATCTATATCATAAAATGATATAGCACAAGAGGCATTCAGTCAGCACTGGAATTGTACTGAGTATGCAGGAATGTAAAAAAATAAGTTATAAGCATCAATATACAAAAAGGGAGTATTGTAAATAACCAGGTTAGTAACATAACCGAAAAGAGATACAACAAATCTGTATGATATCCATATATTCATATAAATATAATCACATTATAAGGGCATGCATCGTTACAACTTCAACTGGAGCACAGAGGAATTGATCTTAATGACACAGGGATGCAAAGTCATGACTGATATCAAAAGGGTCCCCGACTATCCAAGGTAAATATTCTCACTAGAGAAAATCCCTGACTGTTAAAGGGAGAGAAAACTTTGATTTAAGAAGTCCCTGACTAGCTAGGACTGTTGGTCCCGATTGGCTAGGGAAATACTCTTGCTAATGAGAAATCCCAACTGACTAGGGAAATACTCTTCCTAACGAGAAATCCCGACTGACTAGGGAAATACTCTTGCTAACGAGAAATCCTGACTGACTAGGGAAATACTCTTGCTAACGAGAAATCCTGACTGACTAGGGAAATACTCTTGCTAACGAGAAATCCTGACTGACTAGGGGAATACTCTTGCTAACAAGAAATCCTGACTGACTCGGGGAATACTCTTGCTAACAAGAAATGCCGATTGACTAACATTAATCTAAATTGCAACAGCTAATCAGAGAGAAGGATGATTTCTGATTTTTCATCATACAACATTTTCATTAATTGGGTAGGGGCTACTTTCTAATGATATCTAGCCCAATAGGATGAGTGTCATTCTCATGGATTATCAACATTATTCACGTCATCATGGAATCCAATTTATAGCTATCTCAAGCATCTCTTGCTAACGAGCATTCTATAGGGTTACATTATGCACATGCTGTCATGGTAATCAGATTTTCGGATTCTTTTCATTAAACTTGCAATATGAGATCATACATGGTGTACAGAATCCAACTCATACTCTATCAAAATGCATGACTCCGTTTATTTAAGTCTACAAATATTCCACTCACATGTCGTAATCACTCCTTTGTGAACTCCTTAGTCACGGGCGTTTTAGATTCCAAGATTCATATAAAACAATTTTAATAAGGAAAACAATATAGAATCTGCTCAAGCTTCGTAGCTCAAAAATGGAGGTGAAATATTCTTACGCCAAATCAATTAAATCTAAAGCATGGTAAGGGCACCTAACTTATTTCAATTACTCAAGCCCACAACTTCTACTCAATTTGATAAGATCATCAACATCATAATCAAGTCATTAGGGTTAATTATGAGATATTTTTCACACTTCCATCATGATCAAGAATTTCTATGGAAGTTTAAGGAGAACGAACAATTTCCTTTCAACACTTAGTTCAAGTTAGGATGAACATACTACACCCATACATACTCAACCCATACTTCTACAATTCCACCATTTTCATACATGAATACACAATTTAATCGAACAGTAAGAAACACCCATTCATTACTTAAGCCAATTTACAAATGACATGTCACCCTCATACATCCCCAACATATAACCCCATCCCAAATAACCCATCACTTCAACATTTGAAATGAATTCCATAATTGCAGTAATTATTAGCTTTTAAGAAAAGAATGAGGAAGAAATTATCCGTTATTCAAACCCTAGATCATGATATTCTAGAAAATTTAAATTTAGTTCTCATTGAAAATATTTTGGGGCACGAGGATGGCAAATACCCTTGTTGAAGTCTGACATACCTAGTTGATGAAAATCTCGCTTGATTATCTTCCTTTTGCTTGAAAAACACCTTGGCGAAACCCCTAGGATATTTGAGAAGAGAGGAGGAAGAAAGAGATTGAGACAATGAGGGTTTAGGTATAGAAGAACCCTTAAAAACGTCCCCAAACATACCCAAAATGACATCACTTTAAATCTGAGAGCGTGGGAATTTACCAAACTGCACCTGAGAAAAATCTGAACAATTGCCCGAACTGATGCCACGACTCCCCTGACGAGTCATTCCACCCAATGACTCATTAGGTCCATTCATCAGGTATAATGGAAATTATTGATCCTTCAGGCCACGACCAACGAAACGACTCGTCACCACACCCAAAGATTCGTCCTGCCCTTTCGTTAAGTGCACTGGAACTTTCCTTAAAACCAAAGCTTCTCCCTCCTAATGACTGACTTGACGAGTCATTGCTAGGCAAAACGACTCGTCCTGTCGTCCGTCGCCACTGGCCCGACCCACATCCCTTGGTTGCTCCCCCACGAGTGAAACCAAGACTCGTGGGGTCTGATCGTGGGCTAAAATAGCATGCCCGAGTGATGCTTCATACCTTAATGTAGTCTTGTTTATCTAATTTATTTTATACATTTTCATGTAATTTTATATAAATGTGAATACATGTGCTAACCAACATGATTAGTCCTTGTTTTGTAGGTTTGAATGATTTGGAGGAACTAATTCATAAGTTGGTGAAGGAAAGGAATGGAGTCGGAAGCAATCGGCGAAAGTCGGCAAGGAGTAGGCAATAGCAAGGCTGGCAGCGCCAGGCAGCGTGCCACGCTATGCGTGTGTCGCGCCCAACGCCATGCCATGCCTAGGCATGGGAAGAGAGCAGATGCGGCAGAAGGCAGTTCTCCAGCGCGCCAGCAACGTGCCACGGCATGCCATCCCGCGCCGGAGGAGTGTCAACGCGCTTCCCAAGCAGCGTGACACGCTGCCAACGTGGCAAGAAGGATGACTAGGGTCGATTTTTGGTGATTTCCAGCAAGCCTTCACGTTACCTCCATGTCACGGAGGTAGAGCTTCGCGATACACTCCGTGACACGAAGCCGTTCCATGACAAGCTAAATGGGGCACGTTTCTCATTTATTATAAATAGGTCCCTTAGCTCCTAAGTCCACTTTGTCATGATTTTATTCTGGAAAACTACCTAGGAGTGAAGGGAGAAGTGGGACAACTCATCTAGGATTTGGAAAATTCCCTTCTCATCTACCAAATTCATGTAAGTATGTTAGTTTAGTAGTAGTTAGTTTTAGTTTTACGAACATGAATGGAAAGAACCCTTCCTCTAGGGTTGAAGCCATGAATTATGATTGTGATTTTATGAAATTGTTTTGGAATTAAGTTATTGATTGTTGTTTTCGTCTTGCATTCTGGATTGTTGGTTGTTTTTATGATAGATCACCACGAAAACATATAAGTTAGCTTGGGCAATTGCTTGAGAAAGAATTACCTAGGTCAGGACATGAGAATGTTAGGAGCATGTTTGTATCTCACGATATAATTTTGTTTTAGGATAGAAATATACCTAACACCTTGCTTGGTTGATAAAACGGGGGTTATTAAGAGACAAAATTAGGATTATCACATCACCACTCGAAGAAGTAGTTGTGAGGGTAAGTTGAGTTAAATGGTTAGACGCACGAAAGTCCCTAATCATTTCCCCGTAAACCACAACACAATTGATTACCCCCGAACTAGAAATTAGCATCCTCACTCACAATGATGCAGTGAGGCTAGTTTGCCGTGTTTAGAGGCTCGAAAGACCATGAACATGCAATTCTAATTATGTGAAACAACAATTGATAGTTTCATGCTTAACCCATTGCAAATCGTAGTATCGCATTATTATCTGGTTTTAACTCTATGTTGCTCCTAGAGTAAATTCAGGATATTTGGTTGACAAAAACTTGACTTAATTAAATCTCCCTAGAAAACTTCTATAACCAACACTTGCGAAAGTTAAGATCACACTTGAAATGGATAGTTAGAGGACCCTGTGGGTTCGACATTCCGGATTTTTAAAAGAGCCACTGTATTACTTGCACGACCCGTACAATTGCGGACACGCGAATCGGGCACGTCAAGTTTTCGGCGAAGTTTTGATAATTTATCTATTTTTGTGTGATTTTTGAAATTTCCTCAGGTGTTGAGAAACTTGGTCTTAGTCTACTCATTGCAGGTGACAGGTTGTCCTGCCGAGCTGGCTAGAAATAGAGAGCTTGTGGAACCGTTGCTTGAACCTGAACGTCAAATCCATTTGCGAAGGAGAGTAGCTCTAGAGCAAAAGCTGAAGAGACGTCAAGAAAAGGTACAACAACAACCACCCGCAGGACAACACAATTGTCATCGAAAGCTATGGCAGCAAGACCAGTTCGCGAAGTGGCAATCCCACTAGCGACGAATGTGACCTTTAGCATCCGTAAAACAGGAACCTGGAGGGAACTTTGAGCTTAAATAGAACATGGTGCAGCTGTTACATTCTAGTGGTCAATTCACTGGGATGGCACATGAGGACCCGCAGCAGCACTTACAGAGCTTTTTAGAGATTAGTGACACATTTGTCCCCACCGACGTGTCCACAGATTATGTCCGATTGACCCTCTTCCCATTTTCACTATTGGGAGAGGCGAAAAAGTGGTTAAAGGCTGAGCCACCGAACTCCATAACTTCATGGAATGACTTCAAATTGAGAAGAAGTTGGAGAAAGAGAGGAACAGAGTGGAGGTTGTTTCCTCTAAACAGCAAAAGAAAAGGAGATGGTTCTCGAAAGAGAACCCAGGTATGAGGATGTCTTAAAAAGGACAGTCCACGTCGTGCCATGATGTAAAATAAGTCGCTGCTTGGAAGGCAACCCAAAGGTACCTCAGGTACAATTTGTAATTTTGCGTTTTGTGTTGATTTTGTTATTTTCATTTTGTTTGTGTTTTTGGTGGAAAGTTAAGCACAGATGGAGGGAAGTTGAGTACCGAGACGGTGGAAGCTAAAGAGCATGGAATAGAAGAAGTGTGAGGTCGAACACCCACCTCTGAAAACTTGAAAGGAAAGCATGCTTTTAGCTTGGTGTAGAGGCTCAGGGAGTATTTCCCGTCCTTTAAATTTTAATTTGATGCTATGAGGACATAGCATGATTTAAGTGTGGGGTGAGAAAAATTTAAAAATTTTTGTGCTTAACAAAATTTTTTTTTGTGGTGAATGTAATGCTTGTGAGGAATTTGTGAGAAATTTGAAAATTTTGAAAAATTTTTGGGAGTCAAGCATGAATTCATAACCCGTTGGTTTTTCTTTTCGGTTCTTTTCCGACAGGGGGTCTTTGAACCGAAGAATAAAATTTTTTTTCCTTTCTTTGTCTGTATATAATGTTTTTAGTCATAGTTAGGGACTGTTTCCGACGATGAATGGATGAAGACCGTCTTGAGGAAAATTAGTCGATAGGTTTTGGGTTTTTGAAACCATAACTAATTGGTGCTTGATGTTCTTGTTATGTGCTATACGTGATTGTAAGATGCAAGTATGTTCAGTGTGAAGCATGCAAGTGTATAACTTTGTGTGAGACACTTAGGCTCTTGAATTTGACTCAATATGATTGAAGCTTAATTCTGAATTCTTGTGATTAGCTGAGTAAGAGTCTATTGAATGTGTCTTGATTTGAGCATGTGCCATGAGTGTAAGGTTTTTGAGTATTCTGTGCTATTGTGGATTGTCTAGAACTTGCCTGGTGTGTTTATAAAACGAAATGAAGGATGTGAATTGTAGGAGATGATTTAGGCATTTCTTTGAATGAACCAAATTTTTATCCCTCATTTTACCTACCTTGAAGAATTAATCCTAGTTAGCCCCATTAAGCCTTGAGCCTATTCTTTGACAGATGCAACATAAGCTTAATCCTTTTTCTTTCATTATCCTTGAACTTGATCCAAAACTCCTAAGCGCTTAAAGGAAAAATACGAAAGAGTAAAGGATTGGGAAGAATGAAAAAGAAGGGAAAGTAGCAATTGTAAAAGTTGAGAAAGGTCGAGGGTGCACTTTTTTGAATACGGGTGAGTATTAGTAGGGAGTAATTAAATAAATAAATGAAAAGTTACTTATAGAACTCCTTACTAATAAGCTAAAAGTGCCTAAAGAAATGGGGGAACAAAAGAGGAAAAAGAAAACTGAAAGGAGAAAAAGGTGAAGTAAGGGAAGGGAAGTTCGTAATGAAGGCGTGATGTATTAAAAGCGCTTAGGAAAGATAGTCACTATTACTGGCCATAATAGTACCTACCCGCACCTGAGTTACATTACAACCTAAAAAGTCCTACTTGATCTTACATTCATACATCCTTAAATTAGTGGAATAAAACACTAAGGGCAAGCTTATGGGTCATTACATGATGCATGTGAATTCTTTGTGAGAGTGAGCGTAATTCTATTCAGGTACCCACACATGTTGTGATTTAAAAATTATTTTTGCGTGTGAAATTGGGTAACTCTCTTTCCGTGAGGGCACATGTTGAATGAAGGATATAATTCATGTCGGATTTTTTTAATCAGTTGATTTACAGAAGTTTGCTAAGATTGAGGGTCGATTCTTGAGGTGAAGAAGTCTTAACATACTTGTATTTCATTTCGATGATCAAATCATGCATGCTCTATTTGTAGCTTGTTATCTTACGTAATCATTGTAGCCGTAGCTTGAATGTTTTTGCTAAATGAGTTATGGATGAGTCTCCATATGCATGAGATGCCATAGGTTGTTCGAGGACGAACAAGACTTTAAGTGTGGGGTAGGTGATCGTGGGCTAAAATAGCATGCCCGAGTGATGCTTTATACCTTAATGTAGTCTTGTTTATCTAATTTATTTTATACATTTACATGTAATTTTATATAAATGTGAATATATGTGCTAACCAACATGATTAGTCCTTGTTTTGTAGGTTTCAATGATTTGGAGGAACTAATTCATAAGTTGGTGAAGGAAAGGAATGGAGTCGGAAGCAATCGGCGAAAGTCGGCAAGGAGTAGGCAATAGCAAGGCTGGCCGCGCCAGGCAGCGTGCCACACTATGCGTGTGCCACGCCCAGCGCGGTGCCACGCCTAGGCATGGCAAGCGAGCAGATGCGGCAGCAGGCAGTTCTCCAGCGCGCCAGCAATGTGCCACGGCATGCCATCCCCGCGCTAGAGGAGTGTCAACACGCTGCCCAAGCAGCGTGACACGCTGCCAACGCGGCAAGAAGGATGACTAGGGTCGATTTTGGGTGATTTCCAGAAAGCCTTCGTGTTACCTCCGTCTCACGGAGGCAAAGCTTCGCGATACACTCCGTGACATGGAGCCGTTCCATGACAAGCTAAATGGGGCACGTTTCTCATTTATTATAAATAGGTCCCTTAGCTCCTAAGTCCACTTTGTCACGATTTTATTCTGGAAAACTACCTAGGAGTGAAGGGAGAAGTGGGAGAACTCATCTAGGGTTTGGCAAATTCTCTTCTCATCTACCCAATTCATGTAAGTATGTTAGTTTAGTAGTAGTTAGTTGTAGTTTTACGAACTTGAATGGCAAGAACCCTTCCTCTAGGGTTGAAGCCATGAATTATGATTGTGATTTTATGAAATTGTTTTGGAATTAAGTTATTGATTGTTGTTTTCGTCTTGCATTCTGGATTGTTGGTTATTTTTATGATTGATCACCATGAAAACATATACGTTAGCTTGGGAAATTGCTTGAGAAAGAATTACCTAGGTCAGGACATGAGAATGTAAGGAGCATGTTTGTATCTCACGATATAATTTCGTTTTAGGATAGAAATATACCTAACACCTTGCTTGGTTGATAAAACGGGGCTTATTAAGAGACCAAATTCGGATTATCACATCACCACTCGAAGAAGTAGTTGTGAGACTAAGTTGAGTTAAATGGTTAGACGCACGAAAGTCCCTAATCATTTCCCCGTAAACCACAACATAATTGATTGCCCGCGAACTAGAAATTAGCATCCTCGCTCACAATGATGCAGTGAGGCTAGTTTGCCGTGTTTAGAGGCTCGAAAGACCATGAACATGCAATTCTAATTATGTGAAACAACAATTGATAGTTTCATGCTTAACCCATTGCAAATCGTAGTATCGCATTATTATCTAGTTTTAACTCTATGTTGCTCCTAGAGTAAATTTAGGATATTTCATTGACCAAAACTTGACTTAATTAAATCTCCCTCGGAAACTTCTATAACCAACACTTGCGAAAGTTAAGATCACACTTGAAATGGATAGTTAGAGGACCCTATGGGTTCGACATTCCGGTTCTCTAAAAGAGCCACTATATTACTTGCACGAACCGTACAATTGCGGACGCACGAATCGGGCACGTCATGTTTTTGGCGCCGTTGCTGGGGTCTCGGTGAAGTTTTGATAATTTATCTATTTTTGTGTGATTTTTGAAATTTCCTCAAGTGTTGAGAAACTTGGTCTTAGTCTACTCATTGCAGGTGACAGGTTGTCCTGCCAAGCTGGCAAGAAATAGAGAGCTTGTGGAACCGTTGCTTGTACCTGAACGTCAAATCCATTTGCGAAGGAGAGTAGCTCTAGAGCAAAAGCTGAAGAGACTTCAAGAAAAGGTACAACAACAACCACCCACGGGACAAGCACAATTGTCATCGAAAGCAATGGCAGCAAGACCAGTTCGCGAAGTGGCAATCCCACTAGCGACGAATGTGACCTTTAGCATCCGTAAAACAGGAGCCTGGAGGGAACTTTGAGCTTAAACATAACATGGTGCAGCTGTTACATTCTAGTGGTCAATTCACTGGGATGGCACATGAGGACCCGCAGCAGCACTTACAGAGCTTTTAAGAGATTAGTGACACGTTTGTCCCCACCGGTGTGTCCACAAATTATGTCTGATTGACCCTCTTCCCATTTTCATTATTGGGAGAGGAAAAAAAGGGGTTGAAGGCTGAGCCACCGAACTCCATAACTTCATGGAATGACTTCAAATTGAGAAGAAGTTGGAGAAAGAGAGGAACAGAGTGGAGGTTATTTCCTCTAAACAGCAAAAGAAAAGGAGATGGTTCTTGAAAGAGAACCCAGGTATGAGGATGTCTTAAAAAGGACAGTCCACATCGTGCCATGAAGTAAAATAAGGCGCTTCTTGGGAGGTAACCCAAAGGTACCTCAGGTACAATTTGTAATTTTGTGTTTTGTGTTGATTTTGTTATTTTCATTTTGTTTGTGTTTTTGGTGGAAAGTTAAGCACAGATGGAGGGAAGTTTGAGTACCGAGACGGTGGAAGCTAAAGAGCATGGAATAGAAGAAGTGTGAGGTCGAACACCCACCTCTGAAAACTTGAAACGAAAGCATGCTTTTAGCTTGGCGTAGAGGCTCAGGGAGTATTTCTCGTCCTTTAAATTTTAATTTGATGCTATGAGGACATAACATGATTTAAGTGTGGGGTGGGAATTATTTCAACATTTTTGTGCTTAACAAAATTTTTTTTGTGGTGAATGTAATGCTTGTGAGGAATTTGTGAGAAATTTGAAAATTTTGAAAAATTTTTGGGAGTCAAGCATTAATTCATAACCTGTTGGTTTTTCTTTTCGGTTCTTTTCCGACGGGGGGTCTTTGAACCGAAGAATAAATTTTTTTTTCCTTTCTTTGTCTGTATATAATGTTTTTAGTCATAGTTAGGGACTATTTCCGACGATGGATGGATGACGATCGTCTTGAGGAAAATTAGTCGATAGGTTTTGGGTATTTGAAACCATAACTAATTGGTGCTTGATGTTCTTGTTATGTGCTATACGTGATTATAAGATGCAAGTATGTTCAGTGTGAAGCATGCAAGTGTATAACTTTGTGTGAGACACTTAGGCTCTTGAATTTGACTCAATATGATTGAAGCTTAATTCTGAATTCTTGTGATTAGCTGAGTAAGAGTCTAGTGAATGTGTCTTGATTTGAGCATGTGCCATGAGTGTAAGGTTTTTGAGTATTCTGTGCTATTGTGGATTGTCTAGAACTTGCCTGGTGTTTTTATAAAACGAAATGAAGGATGTGAATTGTAGGAGATGATTTAGGCATTTCTTTGAATGAACCAAATTTTTATCCCTCATTTTACCTACCTTGAAGAATTAATCCTAGTTAGCCCCATTAAGCCTTGAGCCTATTCTTTGACAGATGCAACATAAGCTTAATCCTTTTTCTTTCATTATCCTTGAACTTGATCCAAAACTCCTAAGAGCTTAAAGGAAAAATACGAAAGAGTAAAGGATTGGGAAGAATGAAAAAGAAGGGAAAGTAGCAATTGTAAAAGTTGAGAAAGGTCGAGGGTGCACTTGTTTGAATGCGGGTGAGTATTAGTAGGGAGTAATTAAATAAATAAATGAAAAGTTACTTATAGAACTCCTTACTAATAAGCTAAAAGTGTCTAAAGAAATGGGGGAACAAAAGAGGAAAAAGAAAACTGAAAGGAGAAAAGGGTGAAGTAAGGGAAGGGAAGTTCGTAATGAAGGCGTGATGTATTAAAAGCGCTTAGGAAAGATAGTCACTATTACTGGCCATAATAGTACCTACCCGCACCAGAGTTACATTACAACCTAAAAAGTCCTACTTGATCTTACATTCATACATCCTTAAATTAGTGGAATAAAACAATAAGGGCAAGCTTATGGGTCATTACATGATGCATGTGAATTCATTGTGAGAGTGAGCGTAATTCTATTCAGGTACCCACACATGTTGTGATTTAAAAATTATTTTTGCGTGTGAAATTGGGTAACTCTCTTTCCTTGAGGGCACATGTTGAATGAAGGATATAATTCATGTCGGATTTTTTTAATCAGTTGATTTACAGAAGTTTGCTAAGATTGAGGGTCGATTCTTGAGGTGAAGAAGTCTTAACATACTTGTATTTCATTTCGATGATCAAATCATGCATGCTCTATTTGTAGCTTGTTATCTTACGTAATCATTGTAGCCGTAGCTTGAATGTTTTTGCTAAATGAGTTATGGATGAGTCTCCATATGCATGAGATGCCATAGGTTGTTCGAGGACGAACAAGACTTTAAGTGTGGGGAAGGTGATCGTGGGCTAAAATAGCATGCCCGAGTGATGCTTTATACCTTAATGTAGTCTTGTTTATCTAATTTATTTTATACATTTACATGTAATTTTATATAAATGTGAATATATGTGCTAACCAACATGATTAGTCCTTGTTTTGTAGGTTTCAATGATTTGGAGGAACTAATTCATAAGTTGGTGAAGGAAAGGAATGGAGTCGGAAGCAATCGGCGAAAGTCGGCAAGGAGTAGGCAATAGCAAGGCTGGCCGCACCAGGCAGCGTGCCACACTATGCGTGTGCCACGCCCAGCGCGGTGCCACGCCTAGGCATGCCAAGCGAGCAGATGCGGCAGCAGGCAGTTCTCCAGCGCGCCAGCAATGTGCCACGGCATGCCATCCCTGCGCTAGAGGAGTGTCAACACGCTGCCCAAGCAGCGTGACACGCTGCCAACGCGGCAAGAAGGATGACTAGGGTCGATTTTGGGTGATTTCCAGAAAGCCTTCGTGTTACCTCCATGTCACGGAGGCAAAGCTTCGCGATACACTCCGTGACATGGAGCCGTTCCATGACAAGCTACATGGGGCACGTTTCTCATTTATTATAAATAGGTCCCTTAGCTCCTAAGTCCACTTTGTCACGATTTTATTCTGGAAAACTACCTAGGAGTGAAGGGAGAAGTGGGAGAACTCATCTAGGGTTTGGCAAATTCCCTTCTCATCTACCAAATTCATGTAAGTATGTTAGTTTAGTAGTAGTTAGTTGTAGTTTTACGAACATGAATGGCAAGAACCCTTCCTCTAGGGTTGAAGCCATGAATTATGATTGTGATTTTATGAAATTGTTTTGGAATTAAGTTATTGATTGTTGTTTTCGTCTTGCATTCTGGATTGTTGGTTATTTTTATGATTGATCACCATGAAAACATATACGTTAGCTTTGGAAATTGCTTGAGAAAGAATTACCTAGGTCAGGACATGAGAATGTAAGGAGCATGTTTGTATCTCACGATATAATTTCGTTTTAGGATAGAAATATACCTAACACCTTGCTTGGTTGATAAAATGGGGCTTATTAAGAGACCAAATTAGGATTATCACATCACCACTCGAAGAAGTAGTTGTGAGGCTAAGTTGAGTTAAATGGTTAGACGAACGAAAGTCCCTAATCATTTCCTCGTAAACCACAACATAATTGATTGCCCGCGAACTAGAAATTAGCATCCTCGCTCACAATGATGCAGTGAGGCTAGTTTGCCGTGTTTAGAGGCTCGAAAGACCATGAACATGCAATTCTAATTATGTGAAACAACAATTGATAGTTTCATGCTTAACTCATTACAAATCGTAGTATCGCATTATTATCTGGTTTTAACTCTATGTTGCTCCTAGAGTAAATTCAGGATATTTCATTGACCAAAACTTGACTTAATTAAATCTTCCTCGAAAACTTCTATAACCAACACTTGCAAAAGTTAAGATCACACTTGAAATGGATAGTTAGAGGAATGGGTCCAATCCCTGTGGGTTCGACATTCCGGTTCTCTAATAGAGCCACTATATTACTTGCACGACCCATACACTTGCGGACGCGCGAATCGGGCACGTCAGGGTCACCTAATGAGTCGTTCCCTGACTCTTCCTGCAGTAAATTTCTACTGACTTTTTCTTCTGCACTTCTTCTAACTGATCTCTAGGACTTCCAGGATGTTACACTCCTCACATCAGCATTCTACAGGGTTACATTATGCACATGCTGTCATGGTAATCAGATTTTTGGATTAATTTCATTCAACATGCAATATGAGATCATACATTGTTTATAGAATCCATTCATACTCTATCAAAATGCATGACTCCGTTCACTTAAGTCTACAAATATTCCACACACATGTCGTAATTACTCCTTTGTGAACTCCTTAGCCACGGGTGTTTTAGATTCCAAGATTTTTATAAAACAATTTTAATAAGGAAAATAATATAGAATTCGCGCAAGCTTCGTAGTTCAACAATGGAGGTGAAATATTCTTATGCCAAATCAATTTAATCTAAAGCATGGTAAGGGTACCTAACTTATTTCAATTACTCAAGACCATAGCTTCTACTCAATTCCATAAGATCATCAACATCATAATCAAGTCATTAGGGTTAATTATGCAATATTTTTCACACTTCCATCACGATCAAGAATTTCTACGGCAGTTTAAGGAGAACGAACAATTTCCTTTCAACACTTAATTCCAGTTACGATGAACATATCGCACCCATACACACTCAACCCATTCTTCTACAATTCCACCATTTTCATACATGAATATGCAATTTAATCGAAAAGTTAGAAACACCCATTCATTACTTAAGCGAATTTACGAACGATCTGTCACCCTAATACATCCCCAACATATAACCCCATCCCAAATAACCCATCACATCAACATTTGAAATGAATTCCATAATTGCAGCAATTATTAGCTTTTAAGAAAAGAATGAGGAAGAAATTATCTGTTGTTCAAACCCTAGATCATGATATTCAAGAAAATTTAAATTGGATTCTCAGTGAAAATATTTTGGGGCACAAGGATGGAAAAATACCCTTGTGTAAGTCCGACATACCTGGTAGACGAAAATCCCGCTTGACTATCTTTCTTGTAGCTTTAAAAACACCTTGGTAAAACCCCTAGGATATTTGAGAAGAGAGGAGGAAGAAATAGATTGATAGAATGAGGGTTTAGGTCTAGAAGAACCCTTAAAAACGTCCCCAAACATACCCAAAACGGCATCAATTTAAATTTGAGAGCGTGGGAATTTACCAAACTACCCCAGAGAAAAATCTGAACAATTGCCCGAATTGATGCCACGACTCACCAGATGAGTCGTTGTCCCACCTAATGACTCGTTAGGTCTATTCATCAAGTATGCTGGAAATTATTGATCATTCAGGCCACGACTAACGTAACGACTCGTCACCACACCCAAAGATTCGTCCTGCCCTTTCATTTAGTGCACTGGAACTTTCGTTAAAACCAAAACTTCTACCTCCTAATGACTGACTTGATGAGTTGTTGCCAGGAAAAATGACTCGTCAGGTCATCCGTCTCCACTGGCCCGGCCCACCTCCCTTGGCTGCTCTTACTCATGGGGTCACCTAATGAGTCGTTCCCTGACTCATCCTGCAGCGAATTTCTGCTGACTTTTTCTACTGCACTTCTTCTAACTCTGGGGTCTGATCTATAGGACTTCCAGGGTGTTACACTCCTCCTCACATAAACATATGACTTTTGATGACTATGAGTGGTTTTCAACCTGTCTCTTGTCAAATGAACCTTCACTATAGCCTCATGAACCGAATCTGGCCCAATCATTGCTGCCTCACCATCCTCAAACCAACCGTTTGGCGATCTACACCTCCACCCATAAAGAGCCTCAAATGGTGCCATCTAGATATTGGAGCGATAGTTGTTACTATAAGTAAACTAGATTAGGGGAAAGTGATCATCCCAACTACCTTTGAAGTCCATCACACATGCTCTCAACAATTCCTCGAGAGTCTGGATTGTTCATTTTGCTTGGCCATCTGTCTGCGGATGGAAGGTTGTACTGAGCTTAACCTGAGTCCCAAGCCCCTTCTAAAAATACTGCCAAAACTGGGAGGTAAATTGAGTACCTCGATCTGAAATAATGGACAGGGGCACTCCATGTAGTCGGCCAACACTCGGATATACAACTTGGCATAATCATCCGTTGAGTCTGTCGTTTTTACCGGTAGGAAATCTGCAGCTTTGGTCAACCTGTCTACCACCACCCAAATAGAACCACATTGTCGGCGAGTACGAGGTAGGCTTGCAATGAAATCAATGTTAATTTCTTCCAACTTCAAAGTAGGAATGCCGATATCTTGAAGTACACCTCCTGGCCTTTGATGCTCAACCTTTACTTGCTGTCAGTTTGGGCACTTGGCTACGAATTCTGCAATATCCTTCTTCATGACATTCCACCAGTATATTTCCTGCATATCATGATACATCTTTGTTGCACCTAGATGAATAGAATACCTGGTTACATGTGCCTCATGCAATATCTGGTTCCTTGAATCCTCCACATCTAGAACACACAAACAACCATGGTACTGTAGCACACCATCTCCCCCTTGGGAGAAGACCTCTACCTTCTGATTTTGAATGACTTCTTTCGGCTTTACCAACATCGGATCCTCATCTTGCCTAGATTTCACATTAGTCACCAAGGAAGATTCTAATCTGTTTTGCACAACTACACTGCTATCGGTCGAGTTGACCAATCTAAATCCCAACCTTACAAGTCGATGGACATCTTTCACCAGCTCGTTCTTCCCCCATCCACATGGGACACACTCTCCATAGAGAGCCTACTAAGTGTGTCCGCTACCACATTAGCCTTACTTGGATGTAAAAGAACACTCATATCATAGTCTTCGAGTAGCTCTAACCACCTCCTCTGATGTAGATTGAAGTATTTCTACATGAACACATATTGTAAGCTCTTGTGGTCCATAAATACATCCACATGGGCCCGATACAAGTAATTCTGTCATATCTTCAATGCGAACACCACCGCGACCTCTCATGAACCTTCAACTATCTCGAAGCGTATGCTATAACTTTCCCTCTCTTCATCAATACACACTCGAGTCTGATTCTCGAAGCATCACAATACACCACAAAACTATCTGTACCCTTGGGTAGGGTCAACATTGTGGCGGTAGTGAGTCGAGTCTTCAATTCTTGGAAGCTCTTCGCACAAGCCTCCGACCATTGGAACTTCACCTTTTTATGAGTCAACTTGGTCAAAGGTGCTGCAATATATGGAAAACCCTTGACAAATCTCCGGTAGTATCAAGCGAGGCCTAAGAAACTCATAATACACGAAGGATTCAACGATCTAGGAAAATTCTTCACCGCCTTGATTTTCGGAGAATCTACCTTTATGACCACACCTGATACTACATGGCCCAAAAATGCTACCGAGTTCAACCAAAACTCGCACTTGCTGAACTTTGCATACAACTGTTGATCGTTGAGGGTTTGAAGCACTACTCTCAAATGAGCGGCATGCTCCTCCATGCTCTAAGAGTATGTAAAGATGTTGTCAATGAACACAATCACGAGAATGTCCAAATATATCTTGAACACCCTGTTCATCAGGTCCATAAAAGATGCAGGAGCATTGGTTAGACAAGAAGACATAACTACAAACTCATAATGGCCATACCGTGTGATGAAGGGCATATTTATGCACTTCATAGACGTATTTTTGCCCGTACTTTATGTCTGGTGCTTTGGTTAGGGGTTAAAAACCGACACGCAAGTGCACGTGGTCAAACAAGTAATAAAGTGGCTAAGTAAGCCAAGTATCGAACCAAGGAGACTCTGGATAAGTAAAAATTGCTCAAGTATACTATATTCTATCTTACTTCTATATATGCTGACAACAACGTAACCAAAAGTTAAATAGTTTTTGTTTATAAATTATATACTAAAACTATTAACAAATATCTACTTTGAATTGAAACTATGGATATGAGCATGCCAAGGTTAAGAACAAGTAATGAACTTGATTATAATCATAATTCGGTTATTCTTCTCTTCCAATTGCTAGGCAAGAACATTAGCCTAGAGATTAAAACTCTCGTATTTAATCTCACTTAAGAATCATAAACCATCCGTCTACATTTCTGTGATCAAATGCAATTTATCACCTAGCAATACAATTCCGGTTCCTAAATTGACTAATACGGCTTTCAAGTATATTTCTATCAGGAAAGCACATCAAAACTCAATTTTCCCAAATCAAGTTAAGAACAATACCCTATTAATTCACAACTTTCCAATTTCGTGCTCTCTCGAGTGAAATCGGACTTTTTAGATGTACATTAATGTCGGCCACACACCAATGCAGTAGAAACAAGAATTAATAGAACAACATGGAAGAAGAAGGTGAAAAACCATAAAATTCAATAATCAAAATTCATCACCATTGTTCATAACCTCAGCAAGGAAGAGAATTAGCCACTCATTTGTGGATTAATCATCCTAAAACAAGTGTTAATCATACAAACAATAGATTGAAAGAAGAAAGAAAGAGAGAAAAACCCTGAGCTTTTTCATCCCTCAACTGCTTGTAACCAACGTCCTTGCTCCACCAAGTCTGAATTGATTAAAAATAAGCCTAAGTGTTCTATTTATACTAGTGGGAATTTTTTCCGGAATAACAAGCAACGTGTCACGGAGGGTAACGCGGAGGCTTGCCTCCGTGACACGGCGTGGACGCGGACCCTTACTGGAAATTTATGGTCCAGGAATAAAGCTTCAACGTGGCACGGCAGGCAACGCGGAGGCTTGCCTCCGTGCCACGGAGATGTCGCGAGGCTCCACTGGAAATTGGCAAATTATTCACCCTCCAGGCAGTGTGCATCCGCGATGGTAGCGTGACACGGCTCCATCGCGGAGCCCCTTTAATTGGTGCAGTCCAATGCCTTTTTCGTGCTCGAATCCAAGTCCAACTCCGATATTGTTCCAACATGCATTTTAGCTCCTCGAAATCACATTTTACCTACAAAACAATGCTAATCATGTTGGTTAGTATAAATTCACATTTTATTACCAATTACATGAAAATGTATACACATTGCACAATAAACAAGGCAAAAATGATACGTTTGAGTATCACTTGGGCATATAAATCTGCCCAAGATCACTTACCCCACACTTAAATCCTTGTTCGTCCTCGAACAACACATACACAGCTCATGCAAATTACATCCCAACCTTTGCCACTATGGTGCGACAATTTACGCTGCGGTCATACCGATCATTCAATATTGTAAATCATCAAGAAAACATGCATGGTCTTACAATGCAATGACCTTTAATACATCAAGACTTCCTAGACTTTAAGAATCGACCCTCGATATCGGCAAACTTATGCAAATCAGCTAATCAAGATATCCGACACGAACATCAATCTTTCATCAAGCATGTGCCCTCACAACTCAAGAGAATCTTCCCCTTTTTGTTCATGTGACACACAAAAATTCAAGTAGGGGCATGTAAAAATTAATTTCACTCTCTCTCCCAAAAGAATTCACATGCATCATGTCATGACCCATAGGCTTGCCCTTAGTGTATTACTCCACTAATATAAAGAAATGCAATGTAAGATCACGTAGGACTTTAATGGGTTGTAATGGAAGCTATGGAACTAGTATATATTGGATTAGCCAATAATAGTCACTAGCATCCTTAAGCGCCTTTTCAACACATTCCCAACAACTCATGGACATTGTTTCTCTCTTTTCTTTTTTTTCATCATCCATTTCATGATGGTTTACTTTCGTATGGCCCATTTCACCAAACACACTTGACACGACAACAAAGGTTTTTCATGCACCTTCATTATCATTTAATTATAACAAGTGCACCCTCCACCTTTTTCTTTTCTTTCCTCACTCTGCTTTTCTTTTTCTTTCCACTATTCTCACTCTTTGACACTTTGGGAAAAATTTTACTGTTCTTCTTAAGCGCTTAAGAGTTTTGTATAGACTTTACGGCTAATGAAAAGAAAGAATTAAGCTCAGTTTATACAATTTTGGACAAAAGAAAGAAAGAATCGGCTAAAGGCTCAACGGGCTGACTAGGGTATACAATCACATAAAATGGAGAGTATGACAAGAAAAAAAATAGAAACTCTCGGTAAATAACAAAGAAATGCCTACATCCTTTCCAACACTACACCTCCTTCATTTCGTTTTGTACACACACACCAGGCAAGTTCTAGAAACTTCACAACAGCATGGAATAACAATACCTCACTTCACACTTTATGCACATGCTCGATTCAAGATGCATTCATAGACTCTTTAATTAGCCAATTACATGAATTCAAAATTTAAGCCTCAATCACACCGAATCAAATTCTACAGCCAAGGTAACTCAACATATTTACAAAATTGCATGCTTTCATACGAATCACTTTTGCATTTTGAATATCAGTTACAACACGCAACCATAATTTCACAACCATATAGTAACTACATGTTCCGTGATGCAATCCACCAAAGAAAAAAACTGAAAACAAATTAAAATCACTACTCCTACCGACTACATTTCCCTTAAGACGATCGTCATCCATCCATCATAGGGAACGGTCACTAACTATGACGTCGGTTCAATGGGACTATTCTCGGTAAAAGAACCGAAAACAAACTCCGAGAAACCCAAAAATAAAAATTGAAAAAAATTTCAAACATCGATCATTTCGATGGAAAAAATATTTACAAAATATTTTAAATATGAACAAAATATTTTCGCAAAATTTTAAAAATATCGATCATTTCGATAGAGACAAAAAAAATAAATTAAATGAAGAAAATATTTACAAAATTTTTTACAGAAACTTAGCTGGCAAACCACAACATTTCACAACACACATCGTCAATTACCACAAATATATACAGATACAAACCAGTTTGCACTTCACAAACAAAGGGAAACATAAACATACAAAACAAAACAAAACAGAGGAAAAACATACAGCAAACCAGCCCAGCCCCAGCACCTAACTACTCCCCACCCCACACTTAAATCGAACACTATCCCCAGTGTTCACAAAAATTTACAATCACACAAAATTTGGGTGGTGGAACTCCCTGATCAGTCAAAATATTCGACTTCTTCATCCGGTGTTGCTGCCTCATCGCCCATGTCCATCATCGTCAGTGGGCTCTACAAAGGCTGGCCCCACTCGGCATAGAGCCCGGGCGTTTTCGCCAAACGGGTAATCCAGCTCGAGCTGCCATAATTCCTCCTCCGTGGCTGGTCTCCCACCAATCCAAAGCTGGAGCATTTGCATACCAAACATCCGTGCCATGTACTGGTCGTCACGAGCATGTCGCTCGCCAAGCGTCAGCACTGGTCTGTGTGTGGTGTCGGGGGCCTTAGTTTTGGTCACGTCAAGGGCCCTCCGCTCCAACTGCGGGATGTAGTCCAAAGCCTCTTCCTCGATGTCGAGGCCCCGGAGAAAGGTGGTGATAAGTCCTCCGAACCCATACCTGTGGCCCTGGTGTAGTCGGGCTCTCTTCATGGCGGATATGATGACCGCCCCAACATTAATCTCTAGCCCTTTCATCAGGGCATACACCAGGCAGACACGGTCTCGGGTCACATCAGTCATGTGCACCCCCGGGATTAAGCACGAACAGACTATCTTCAGCCAGATTCTGGCCTCCCTGTTCATTTGAGAATACGGCAGAGTCTGTGGTAACCCCTCTCCTTATGTCTGCTCCATCTGGCTGTGGATCGAGCCCCACACAATGTGCGTCTGATATCGGCATATGGTGGGGTGATGTTCAGCTGGCGGAGAACATGGGCGTCTGTGTCCTGCGCTCCAATGATGGCATTCAATTACTGGGGTTCCAGAGTGACAATCTGCCCTCTGATTTTTATTGTGTGGCTTCTGATTGCCGGGTTCCAATTTGCATAGAACTCCCGGACTAGATGTAGGTTGCATTCCTTGGGCTCCTGAAATATGAAGCTGAGCCCAGTTGCCTCGATCCTTTGCACTATGCGGGGGAACTCATGTGCTAGTGGTTCCCGTGCAATATGCTCCTCGGGGAAGTATTTATTTTCCTTGTGTTTGGTGTACCACTTCTTCCCTTCATCGGTTACCCACCTCGTTCCGTATTGGCGGCGTTGGCCGCGCGGAACTGCTGGTGCAGCTGGGACTGCTGTGCCCAGTCTAAGTCGTTTTCTCCCGGTGCCTGAAGTAGATGCACCCTTACCCTTATCCTGCCTACTTGTCATTGTACCTGTCAACACAAATGAACAAGCAAAATGTCAAGCTAAATGCATGTTAACTTCGGCTAAGGTCGGGTTAAGCTAAGTTTACCCCACACTTAGTCCTTAGCTACGGTTACGATACTACGGCAAGGATCACTTTATTTGCACCCAAAAACAAACAACTATACCATTTATGCTTAGTGCGTTCGCAAAGAAAAATTCGACAGTATAACTTTTAGCGTACTACTCAGACTTCATACAGCTAATCCCAATCCTACCATCGCTAGCAATTCAACCATCGCACTTAGCAAAGAGAACAACAAAACAAAAACAACAACAAAAATTCTATATACATATGAACCTATATAACCAACTAAATCGAAAAATTTTCACATTTTCCCAAAACCCGAGAATTCGTCGTCTATTACATCCAAACAATATTCTACAACGACTTATTTCAATTCACAAGCACACCCCGGCATATAATTCACCAATTTACCAAGTTACCCATCTCGATTTCAACAACCCAAGCCCTAGAATTGAATTTCACAATCAAATTCGAATCATTCACGCAATCGACAAGTTCAAACGGTCATTACACATTCCGAACATTTATCAATCAAAGAATAACTCAATTTCATGCTAAATTTCTACTTAGGGTGATTTATCTCACCTCCCATGCTCAAATTCGACTAAAATCGACAAAAACTTGAGAGAGAAGAGGAAAACATACCTTTAGGTTGAATAATCGAAGAAAACTCGATAATTTCTTTGCTTTATGCCATGGCACGTTGATGGGAGAGGGAAATTTGGGTGTTTGGTCGCGGAGAAGTGAGAAAATAAGGGAAAAGGGAATAAAATCGGGGTGTAAAATGAAGGGAAACACGCGGGTCACCCGGCAACCCGGTGTGACCCGTCATAAATATAGGGCAACGTGTCACGGAGTGCATCGCGGTGCACTGCCTCCATGACACGGAGCCATCGCGACAGTCCTCTGGAACTTTTAAAAATTCCAGATTAAACCTCAACGTGTCACGGAGGGTAACGCGGAGGTCCTCTTCCGTGACACGGAGCCATCGCCCCAACTCACTGTCTCTTCATTTTATTCATTTTTTCATACCTTGCCTTTTCCTTCACGATTCCGTGCACATTTTTCTCCGTTTGACCTGCCAATCACCTCACTAAACAAAATTGGTTAGATTAATAGATTTCACTACTAAAATGAAAAATACTAACTAAAACGAAAAATTTGTACTAAATCAAGAAAAAGAAAATTAAAATAAAATCTAATTACACTTTACAAAATAAAAGAAAAAAAATATATTTTTCACGGGTATCATTCCCATGATCAATTATATTGATCACCGAGAGTTCTTCATTCACCATCGGGAGCTTGGGTGCTTTTTACACATCGAACACCTCTACCTTGTCATGTGCTCGCATTGTAAGTTGACCCACAGCCACATCGATTAATGATTTCCCGGTTGCCAAGAAAGGTCGTCCCAAAATAAATGGGACTTCCGAGTCTGGTTCAAAATCCAGAACAATAAAATCTACCGGGAAAATTAGGGATCCCACTTGCACAAGCACATCCTCAACAATGCCATCCGGCCTAGCTAAGGATCTATCTGCCAACTGCAAGATTACGGTTGTAGGTCTAGGACTCCCTAAACCTAACTTTCTGAATACCGAAGATGGCATCAGATTTATGCTCGCCCCCAAGTCACACAATCCACGAGCTCGGATACTCTACCCAATAGTAAGCTGGATAGTAAAACTTCCAGGGTCTTTTAGCTTCGTAGGTAGTCTATTTTGGATCCGGGAAGTGCATTCCTCCGTCAAAGCTACCATGGCATACTCAGTCAAACGACTTTTGTTGGCCACGGTGTCTTTAATATATTTGGCATATTTTGGCACTCCCTGCAAGACATCAACAAGAGGTAAATTAACATGTACCTGTTTAAGCACCTCCATAAATTTCTTGAAACACGCCTCCTCCTTGTGTTTCTTGAGTCGTTGAGGGAACGGGGGTGGAGGTCTTTCTGATTCTTCTTTTTTGGTCTTCCCCCTATCCGAAGTTTGCTCTCCCTCAACTTCTGCTGCTCCTGACTTTTGAGGTGGTCTTTCTAGTTCCACCTTCTTCAGCTGCAAACCACTCCTTGTGGTCACTGCATTTACCTGCTTCGGATTAGGATCCGTGTCGCTAGGCAGTCCTCCTCTGGGCCTTGTGTTTTGGGCACTAGCAAATTGCCCAAATTGATACTCAAGAGCCTTGGTCGCTAATTGATTATTCTTCACTTCGTCTGCCAATTTAACATAGTCAGCCTGCAATTGCGCCTGATTAGCGATCATGGTCTTGAACATCTCCTCAATGCTAGGTGATGGTGGTGGAGGAGGGGCATTGTAATTTCTGAATTGAGATTGGTAGTTCTGTTGCCCTCCTTGATTTCTTGGCATCCCCTGACCCGAACTTTTGCCTTGTTGGTTGTTGCTACCCCACGAAAAATTTGGATGGTTCCTCCAATTTGAGTTGTAGCCGCTACCAAACTGCTGCTGATTTCTTTATGCATTGCCCACAAAGTTAACAGAATCTGGGTTTGCTCCACAGCACTCAACTGAGTGCTCACTGCTGCCACACACTTCACACCACATTTGCTGGACCGCATTGACTGAAGCTGAAGGCTGGTTCAAGTTCATATTGCTGAAGTAGTTGTTCAATTGATTCTGCAAGGCAGCTATCTGTGCAGTGATAGCTGTAAATCCATCCACTTCAAGCACTCCTGCTGCTTTCCTTGCTCCACCTCGAGATGAATCAGCATTCAATTCTAGATTGCCCTGTGAAATCCGGTTTAGCAAAGTGTACAGCTCCTCATAAGTCTTTTCCAGCGCTTGCCCTCCAGCTGCTGAATCTAGCAAAATTTTAGTATGGGGTTCCAAACCCTCAATAAATGTGTGTACCAACACCTCATTGGACTGATGATGATGAGGACAGTCCCGCAACATGGATTTAAATCTTTCCCAGGCTTGATACAAATTTTCTCCCTCCCTCTGTTTGAAACTTAGAATTTGTCTTCTAAGTCTGGCTGTTTTACCAGAGGGAAAAAATCTTATCAAGAACTTCCGTGCTAGATCATCCCACGTTGAGATAGAATTTGGTGGCTCAGCTTTTAACCACCTCTTGGCTTCACCAAGTAATGAGAACGGAAATAGTGTGAGCCGAACATAATCAGGTGACACTCCAGTGGGTATATAAGTGTCACTTATCTCCAAAAAGTTCTGGAGATGTTGTTGTGGGTCTTCATGAGGGAGACCGGTAAATTGCCCGCTTGTGTGCAATAGTTGCACCATGTTCTGCTTAAGTTCAAATCTCCCTCCAGGCTCGGGTTTGCGGATACTTGAATGTACATTGTTGGCATGTGGGATTTCCACCTCGCGAACCGGCCTTCCTGCTGCTTCGTCGGGCACTAACACTGCCCTCACAACCGGTGGATTTTGTTGCTCCATAATAGTCCGTCTGAGCAACTGCAGCTTCTTTTGTAGAGCTTCTCTGTGTTTACTATGAAATTCACGTTCAGGCTCTATATAAGATTCCACCAGCTCTTTGTCCCTTGCCAGTGTTCACAGAAATCAAGTCTGCAAAATACAGGCTAAGACCAAGTTGTCAACACTTAAGAAAATAAACTAAAAAAATACAGTAAATTTACACTTAACACAATTTCACCAATTGCCTAGTCTCCCCGGCAACGACGCCAAAGCCGGTGCTTTGGTTAGGGGTTAAAAACAGACACGCAAGTGCACGTGGTCAAACAAGTAATAAAGTGGCTAAGTAAGCCAAGTATCGAACCAAGGAGACTCTGGATAAGTAAAAATTGCTCAAGTATACTATATTCTATCTTACTTCTATATATGCTGACAACAACGTAACCAAAAGTTAAATAATTTTTGTTTATAAATTATATACTAAAACTATTAACAAATATCTACTTTGAATTGAAACTATGGATATGAGCATGCCAAGGTTAAGAACAAGTAATGAACTTGATTATAATCATAATTCGGTTATTCTTCTCTTCCAATTGCTAGCCAAGAACATTAGCCTAGAGATTAAAACTCTCGTATTTAATCTCACTTAAGAATCATAAACCATTCGTCTACATTTCTGTGATCAAATGCAATTTATGACCTAGCAATACAATTCCGGTTCCTAAATTGACTAATACGGCTTTCAAGTATATTTCTATCAGGAAAGCACATCAAAACTCAATTTTCCCAAATCAAGTTAAGAACAATACCCTATTAATTCACAACTTTCCAATTTCGTGCTCTCTCGAGTGAAATCGGACTTTTTAGATGTACATTAATGTCGGCCACACACCAATGCAGTAGAAACAAGAATTAATAGAACAACATGGAAGAAGAAGATGAAAAACCATAAAATTCAATAATCAAAATTCATCACCATTGTTCATAACCTCAACAAGGAAGAGAATTAGCCACTCATTTGTGGATTAATCATCCTAAAACAAGTGTTAATCATACAAACAATTGATTGAAAGAAGAAAGAAAGAGAGAAAAACCCTGAGCTTTTTCGTCCCTCAACTGCCTGTAACCCACGTCCTTGCTCCACCAAGTCTGAATTGATTAAAAATAAGCCTAAGTGTTCTATTTATACTAGTGGGAATTTTTCCCGGAATAACAAGCAATGTGTCACGGAGGTAACGCGGAGGCTTGCCTCCAGGCAGTGTGCATCCGCGATGGTAGCGTGACACGGCTCCATCACGGAGCCCCTTTAATTGGTGCAGTCCAATGCCTTTTTCGTGCTCGAATCCAAGTCCAACTCCGATATTGTTCCAACATGCATTTTAGCTCCTCGAAATCACATTTTACCTACAAAACAATGCTAATCATGTTGGTTAGTATAAATTCACATTTTATTACCAATTACATGAAAATGTATACACATTGCACAATAAACAAGGCAAAAATGATACGTTTGAGTATCACTTGGGCATATAAATCTGCCCAAGATCACTTTACTATGTTTTGAGAATAAATTATGTGTGTTTTCATGTGTTAATGTTATATATTTATGAAAATAGCTAACGCACATGAATAGATGCTTTCATGTCTTAAAGCAATGGATTTTGGTGTATTTGATGCTTTGGAATGAATTTGAAGAAAATGGAATAAAGTGAGGACTCGGAGGAGAAAATCTAAAGAAGTGTCTAGTGAAGGTAACGAGTGACATAACGAGTCGTCGTGTGAAGTGAGGACTCATCGTCAGACACTGTGAGCATCCGTCAAGTACACTGAGGATGTGATGATCCATGGCAACGAGGGACCAAACAACTTGTGCTCAGTCCTAATGAGTCGTTAGGTGACCCGTTGCCACGACTAGGCCTAATTCTGAGGGCGACTGTGCTTGACTGATCACGACTCGTTTGAGGCCCTGACGAGTCGTTACTTAGTCTGTGACCACTAACGACCCAGAGTCCATTTTTAATTAGGAAAAGGAGCTAAAAATCCCAAATTAAATGCATGGAGGACGCGGCAAAGGAAGGTGTGGAGCGGCAAGGATTCCAAAACGGGAAAAAAGTGGATTTCCTACTTCAACTAGGAAAAGTAAAATTAAATCCCAAGCCAAATTCATCAAGGACTGAGGAAAGCATGTAACTACTATAAATACCCTTTATTTTCATATAATAGCTATAAAGATTTAAATTAAGTATCAAGCTTTAAATTAAGTATAAATCTTTAGATCAAGTTTTAAGTTTAGAAGTCTTCAAGTGGGATTAGAGTTTTAAGTCTCAAGTTTTTAGATACAAGTTTGGTGTCTTACGTTTGAAACTTCGAGACGATAGTTGAATTGTTCTTCTTTATTGTTGCAATAATCTAGGCGTTTCTTCCTATCATCGTTGTAAGTATTAATTTTAATTTTTATTTATGAATTCTATTAATGTACTTATAAACATGATAGGCTAAAACCACCACAAATAGGGTTGTGGGAACCATGATAAATTAATACATAGGTAAAATACTTAGTGATTCTTGAACGGAGTTTATGCGTGTATTGTTTCTTCATTCCTTTTAATTGATTTTTAACAGTTGCAAATGTTAGAACTTGCCTTTTTCTTACTTATCGGACCAAGGAGGTAATGAATGGGAAAAGGGATTAACTACGGAGATTTGAGGCTCTCAACTCTCATTTAATAGCTTGAACTTGTCCGGGAATATCTAATATGATATTAAGGGTAAGGGTTAATCAAGAATACACCTGTGGGTAAGGATTAATAAAGCATACACCCATAGATGGACCAAGTTGCATGGTGAAAATCACCTAGATAGGGGACCAACCATGTAGGTGAACCTAACTTACCAGTATTGCATGCTAAGCACCGGAATAGATCACTAGTATAAAATGCCTAGTGGTTTTGAAGTCATGGGGAACACTTACCCTAGTTAGTTGCATTAATTTGGAAACAACAAACAATTTCACAAATTTGTTATTTATTACTTTTACAAATTCCCCCCTCTTAGGAAATAATTTACTAAAAAGTTTAAGCACTAGAGTTCTTCTACATCCTTCCGTATTCTCTGTGGGATCTACCCCAACCTCTAGTTGGGTTCTTTATTGACAACTTCCTCTTCATACTTTGTTATGAAGCGTGAGTTTGAGTGTTATAAAAATGTGGCGTCGCTGCCAGGGAATACGATTTAGGATTAGATTAATTGCTTGTGTTTAACTTTTAGTATTTATTTCCTATTTTTTGTTTTTCTTTTATTTTTTGATGTGTCACAAGGCGGTGTGGTAAAACAAGCGGCCAAGGTGTGACCACTGTTCCAATAGGTATCTTAACGAAGTTTGAGTAATCAGGATACTTGCGTCGTGCCGTGACATTAAATCATGCGCTACTTGGGAGGCAATCCAAGATTAAAAAAATTTCGTTTTTATGTGTTTGTTCAAGTGTACAGGTGATAGATTGAGCTTAAAATTTTGAAGACAAGCAGTAGAGGCCTATAGAGTTCTTCTTGCACTCTATTACTTTATGCTTATTTGTTTTAGCACTAGAGATAGTGTAACCAATTAAGTGTGGGGTGGGAGATGTGAACATCATATTACCATGCATGCCTTAATGGATAAATTTTCACACGGTAGGCCTAGTTATTTTTAAACTTATGATTTGTCATGAATGCTTGTTGGTTTGAAGTGTTTTTAGTTTTAGTTTTATTTTATTTTGGGTTCCTTAGGTTTTTATTTTTGGTACATTTCTGGTGGATAGTCCCTTAGAACCGACTAGAGAGTCTAGATTTCTTATTTATTATTTTAGTCATTGAGTCATGACTTTGCCCGATGATGGATGGATGACGACCATCTTAAGGGTAAATTAGTCATTAGGAAGAACAAGAAGTTGGATCCTATGAATTCTAGGTGCTTCACTTTAGGTGTCATTGAGACTTTATTCATTTTACTCAAAAATTCATGAAAAAGGTAGAAATACATAGTCTTTTGGGAACTTGACTCTTGTAATTAAAAAGAATATGGTCTTAATTATGTTATACATGCAATATGGATATATGTGTTTATGTGATCTTGATTTCCATTGTTAAACCATCTTGTGCCAATGTGTGAGGAATTTTTTTTGGTATACTCTATGCTTGTAAATTGATGTCTTGAACTTGCCCGTGTGTGTGCAAAGAGAAATAAGAATGATGGATTTAGGAAGTGATATAGGCATTTCTTTGATAGCCGTATTTTTATCCTATTTTACCTTCCTTGATTGTAAATGTCCTAGTTAGCCATGTTGAGCCTTAGCTTATTCTTTTGATAGCCATATTTTAAGCTTGAACCCCTTTTTGTTGTAATGACTTGAATTTGATCCAAATGACTCCTAGAGCACTTTAATGAAAAAAGGTGTAAAGGAAAGGAGCATAATTGGAAAAGTGAAGGGAAAAGCTAAAAAGTGTGGTGAATTGGAAGAAAATAAAAAGGTGAAATTTTGCTAAACAAGGAGGGTGATTTTTAGTGGGAAAACAAACAGAAGAAAGAGCTTTTGAAAAATTGAAGATGAAAAAAATCATGATTTACCAATTAACCGGACTCATTTGTTGAAAATGAACCTATTTTGGCCCTGGTCCTCCTTGGATATTGTGAGCCTCAAGATAAGAAAAATGCTTAAGTTGAAGGTGGCTAGAGGTGGGGTGCATAAAGGGTGGGAACGGAAGAAAGGAAAAGAAAAGAAAAAAAATGTGTGTGGATGAGCCGAATGATGAAAAGAAAAATCCCCACTAGTCACCTAAGTTGAAAATTTTAAAAATAAAAGGAGGTACAAGGAGAAAATTTGGAAATTGAAGAATGAGCTAAAAATCAAAGTGTTGTGAAGTATTAAAGTGCTTAGGGAGGTTAGTCACTATCTTTACCAAATAGTTCCTACCTGTCCTTTAGCCTGCATTACAACCAAATTAAAGTCCTAATTGGTCTTTGATTCATAATTCTATATTAGTGGAGTAATACACTAAGGGCAAGCCTATGGGTCGTCATTTGCATGTATGTTGAGTTCTTTTATGAGAGTGAGCGGAAATTATTTTATTTATGCGCAAGTTAATCTTATTTTATATCTTGTGTGAAAATGGGAATCTCTCAAAATTGTGAGGGGCACAATGGTAGGACTTTGGTAAATCTCGATTGCTAAATTACATATGATTCATGTTGGCCAAAAATATGTTTTGATGAGTTAGTTTTCAAAAGATAAGTAATTTCGAACTTTGACAATTTAATGTTGATCTTATATGCATGCAAGTGAATTTTTTGAGCTTCATTGATGTGCCTCATGATCCTAAGTGCAAGTAGACCTATTCTAAGGATGAATTTTGTGCTTAAATGTAAGAAGGGAAGTAGTAGATATTTTGAGGACGGACAATAGTTTAAGTGTGGGGTGTTGATGAAGGTCATATTTATGCACTTCATAGACGTATTTTTGCCCCTACTTTACTATATTTTGAGAATAAAATATGCGTGTTTTCATGTGTTAATGTTATATATTTGTGAAAATAGCTAATGCACACGATTAGATGCTTTCAGGTCTAAAAGCGATGGATTTTGGCGTATTTGATGCTTTGGAATGAATTTGAAGAAAATGGAATAAAGTGAGGACTGGGAGGAGAAAATCAGAAGAAGTGTCTAGTGAAGGTAACGTGTGACATAACGAGTCGTCGTGTGAAGTGAGGACTCATCGTCATACACTGTGAGCATCCGTCAAGTACACTGAGGATGTGATAATCCATGGCCACGAGGGACAAAACAACTCGTGCCTAGTCCTAACGAGTCGTTAGGTGACCCGTTGCCATGACTAGGCCTAATTCTAAGGGCGACTGTGCTTGACTGATCATGACTCGTTTGAGGCCCTCACGAGTCGTTACTTAGTCTATGACCACTAACGACCCCGAGTCCATTTTAAATTAGGAAAAGGAGCTAAAAATCCATAATTAAATGCAAGGAGGACACGACTATGGAAGGTGCGGCGCGTCAAGGCTTCCAAAATGGGAAAAAAGTGTATTTCCTACTTCAACTAGGAAAAGGAAACTCAAATGCCAAGCCAAATTCATCAACGAATGAGGAAAGCATCTAACTACTATAAATACCCTTTATTTTCATGTAATAGCTGTCAAGCTTTAAATTAAGCATCAAGCATTAAACTAAGTATCAATCTTTAGATCAAGTTATAAGTTTAAAAGTCTTCAAGTAGGATTAGAGTTTTAAGTCTCAAGTTTTTAGATACAAGTTTTGTGTCTTACGTTTGAAACTTCGAGACGATTGTTGAATTGTTCTTCTTTATTGTTGCAAAAATCAAGTGAGTTTCTTCCTATCATCGTTGTAAGTATTAATTTTAATTTTTATTTATGAATTCTATTAGTGTACTTATAAACATGATAAGCTAAATCCACTACAAATAGGGTTGTGGGAACCATGATATATTAATACACAGGTAAAATACTTAGTGATTCTTGAATGGAATTTATGCGTGTATTGTTTCTTTATTCCTTTTAATTGATTTTTAACGGTTGCAAATGTTAGAACTTGCCTTATTCTTACTTACCGGACCAAGGAGGTAATGAATGGGAAAAGGGATTAACTACAGAGATTTGAGGCTATCAACCCTCATTTAATAGCATGAACTTGTCCGGGAATATCTAATATGATATTAAGGGTAAGGGTTAATCAAGAATACACCCGTAGATGGACCAAGTTGCATGGTGAAATCACCTAGATAGGGGACCAACCATTTAGGTGAACCTAACTTACCAATATTGCATGCTAAGCACCGGAATAGATCACTAGTATAAAACGCCTTGTGGTTTTGAAGTCATGGGGAACACTTACCCTAGTTAGTTACATTAATTTGGAAACAACAAACAATTTCACAAATTTGTTAGTTATTACTTTTACAAATTCCCCCCTCTTAGGAAATAATTTACTAAAGTTTAAGCACTAGCATTCTTCTACATCCTTCTATATTCTCTGTGGGATCTACCCCAACCTCTAGTTGGGTTCCTTATTGACAACGTCCGCTTCATACTTTGTTAAGAAGTGTGAGTTTGAGTGTTATAAAAATGTGGCGTCGTTGCCAGGGAATACGGTTTCGGATTAGATTAATTGCTTCTGTTTAACTTTTAGTATTTATTTAATATTTTTTGTTTTTCTTTTATTTTCTGACATGTCACAACGCGGTGTGGTAAAACAAGCGGCCATGATATGACCATTGTTCCAATAGGTATGTTCATGAAGTATGAGTAATCAATATACCTGTGTCGTGCCGCGACATTAAATCAGGCGCTACTTGGGAGGTAATCCAAGATAAAAAAAAAATTTGTTTTTATGTGTTTGTTCAAGTGTACAGGTGATAGATTGAGCTTAAATTTTGAAGACAATGAGTAGAGGCCTATAGAGTTCTTCTTGCACTCTATTACTTTATGCTTATTTGTTTTAGCACTAGAGATAATGTAACCAATTAAGTGTGGGGTGGGAGATGTGAACTTTATATTACCATGCATGCCTTAATTGATAATTTTTCACATGCTAGGCCTAGTTTTTTTTAGACTGATGATTTTTCATGAATTCTTGTTGGTTTGAAGTGTTTTTAGTTTTAGTTTTATTTTATTTTGGGTTCCTTCGGTTTTTATTTTTGTTACATTTCTGGTGGATAGTCCCTTAGAACCGACTAGAGAGTCTAGATTTTTTATTTTTTATTTTAGTCATTGAGTCGTGACTTTGCCCGATGATGGATGGATGACGACCATCTTAAGGGTAAACTAGTCATTAGGTAGAACAAGAACTGGGATCCTATGAATGCTAGGTGCTTCACTTTAGGTATCATTGAGACTTTATTCATTTCACTCAAAAATGCATGAAAAAGGTAGAAATACATAGTCTTTTGGGAACTTGACTCTTGTACTTAAAAAGAATATGGTCTTAATTATGTTATGCATGCAATATAGATATATGTATTTATGTGATCTTGATTTCCATTTTTAAACCATCTTGTGCCAATGTGTTAGGAATTTTTTTTTGATATACTCCATGCTTGTAAATTGATGTCTAGAACTTGCCCGGTGTGTGTGCAAAGAGAAATAAGAATGATGGATTTAGGAAGTGATATAGGCTTTTCTTTGATAGCCCTATTTTTATCCTATTTTACCTTCCTTGATTGTAAATGTCCTAATTAGCCATGTTGAGCCTTAGCCTATTCTTTTGATAGCCATATTTTAAGCTTGAATCCCTTTTTGTTGTATTGACTTGTATTTGATCCAAATGACCACTAAAGCCCTTTAATGAAAATTTTTTTAAAGGAAAGGAGCATAATTGGAAAAGTGAAGGGAAAAGCTAAAAAGTGTGGTGAATTGGAAGAAAATAAAAAGGTGAAATTTTGCTAAACAATTAGGGTGATTTTTAGTGGGAAAACAAAAAGAAGAAAGAGCTTTTGAAAAATTGAAGCTAAAAAAATTATGATTTACCAAATAACCGTACCCATTTGTTTACAATGAACCTGTTTTGGCCCTGGTCCTCCTTGGATATTCTGAGCCTCAAAATAAGAAAAATGCTTAAGTTGAGGGTGGCTAGAGTAGGGGTGCGTAAAGGGTGGTAACGGAAGAAAGGAAAAGAAAAGAAAAAAAATATGTGTGGATGAGCTCAATGATGAAAAGAAAATCCCCACTACTCACCTAAGTTAAAAAATTTAAAAATAAAAGGAGGTATAAGGAGAAAATTTGGAAATTGAATAATGAGCTAAAAAATCAAAGTGTTGTGAAGTATTAAAGTTCATAGGGAGGTTAGTCACTATCTTTGCCAAATAGTTCCTAGTTGTCCTTTAGCCTACATTACAACCAAATTAAAGTCCTAATTGATCTTTGATTAATAATTCTATATTAGCGAAGTAATACACTAAGGGCAAGCCTATGGATCGTCGTTTGCATGTATGTTGAGTTCTTTTGTGAGAGTAAGCGGAAATTATTAATTTATGCCCAAGTTAATCTTATTCTATATCTTGCGTGAAAATGGGAATCTCTCAAAATTGTGAGGGGCACAATGGTAGGACTTTGGTAAATCTCGATTGCTAAATTAGATATGATTCATGTTGGCCCAAAATATGTTTTGATGAGTTAGTTTTCAAAAGATAAGTAATTTCGAACTTTGACAATTTAATGTTGATCTTATATGCATGAAAGTGAATTGTTTGAGCTTCATTTATGTGCCTCACGATCCTAAGTGCAAGTAGACCTATTCGAAGGATGAATTTTTTGCTTAAATGTAAGAAGGGAAGTAGTAGATATTTTGAGGACGGACAATAGTTTAAGTGTGGGGTGTTGATGAACGTCATATTTATGCACTTCATAGACGTATTTTTGCCCGTACTTTACTATATTTTGAGACTAAATTATGCGTGTTTACATGTGTTAATGTTATATATTTGTGAAAATAGCTAATGCACACGATTAGATGCTTTCAGGTCTAAAAGCGATGGATTTTGGCGTATTTGATGCTTTGGAATGAATTTGAAGAAAATGTAATAAGGTGAGGACTGGGAGGAGAAAAACAGAAGAAGTGTCTAGTGAAGGTAACGTGTGACATAACGAGTCGTCGTGTGAAGTGACAAATCATCGTCATACACTGTGAGCATCCGTCAAGTACACTGAGGATGTGATGATCCATGGCCACGACGGACAAAACAACTCGTGCCCAATCCTAACTAGTCATTAGGTGACCCGTTGCCACGACTAGGCCTAATTCTGATGGCTACTGTGCTTGACTGATCACGACTCATTTGAGGCCCTCACGAGTCGTTACTTAGTCTGTGACCACTAACGACCCGGAGTCCATTTTTAATTAGGAAAAGGAGCAAAAAATCCCACATTAAATTCATGGAGGACGCGGCAAAGGAAGGTGCGGCGCGACAAGGCTTCCAAAACGGGAAAAAAGCGGATTTCCTACTTCAACTAGGAAATGGAAAATTAAATCCCAAGCCAAATTCATCAAGGAATGAGGAAAGCATATTACTACTATAAATACCCTTTATTTTTATGTAATAGCTATCAAGCTTTAAATTAAGTATCAAGCTTTAAATTAAGTATCAATCTTTAGATCAAGTTTTAAGTTTAAAAGTCTTCAAGTAGGATTAGAGTTTTAAGTCTCAAGTTTTTAGATACAAGTTTGGTGTCTTACGTTTGAAACTTCGAGACGATTGTTGAATTGTTCTTATTTATTGTTGCAATAATCAAGTGACTTTCTTCCTATCTTCATTGTAAGTATTAATTTTTATTCTTATTTATGAATTCTATTAATGTGGTTATAAACATGATAGGCTAAAACCACCAAAATAGGGTTGTGGGAACCATGATAAATTAATACACAGGTAAAATACTTAGTGATTCTTGAATGGAGTTTATGCGTTTATTGTTTCTTCATTCCTTTTAATTGATTTTTAATGGTTGCAAATGTTAGAACTTGCCTTATTCTTACTTACCAGACCAAGGAGGTCATGAATGGGAAAAGGGATTAACTACGGAGATTTGAGGCTATCAACCCTCATTTAATAGCTTGAACTTGTCTGGGAATATCTAATATGATATTAAGGGTAAGGGTTAATCAAGAATACACCCGTAGATGGACCAAGTTGCATGGTGAAAATCACCTAGATAGGGGACCAACAATTTAGATGAACCTAATTTACCAATATTGCATGCTAAGCACCGTAATAGATCACTAGTATAAAACGCCTTGTGGTTTTGATGTCATGGGGAACACTTACCCTAGTTAGATGCATTAATTTGGAAACAACAAACAATTTCACAAATTTGTTAGTTATTACTTTTACAAATTCCCCCCTCTTAGGAAATAATTTATTAAAAAGTTTAAGCACTAGAGTTCTTCCAGATCCTTCTGTATTCTCTGTGGGATCTACCCCAACCTCTAGTTGGGTTCTTTATTGACAATGTCCTCTTCATACTTTGTAAAGAAGTGTTAGTTTGAGTGTTATCAAAAAGTGGCGCCTTTGCTAGGGAAAACAATTTAGGATTAGATTAATTGCTTGTGTTTAACTTTTAGTATTTATTTCCTATTTTTTGTTTTTCTTTTATTTTCTGACGTGTCACAAGGCGGTGTGGTAAAACAAGCGGCCAAGATGTGACCACTGTTCCAATAGGTATCTTCATGAAGTATGAGTAATAAAGATACATGTGTCGTGCCGCGACATTAAATCAGGCGCTATTTGGTAGGAAACCCAAGATAAAATTATTTTCGTTTTTATGTGTTTGTTCAAGTGTACAGGTGATAGATTGAGCTTAAATTTTGAAGACAAGGAGTAGAGGCCTAGAGAGTTCTTCTTGCACTCTATTACTTTATGCTTATTTGTTTTAGCACTAGAGATAGTGTAACCAATTAAGTGTGGGGTAGGAGATGTGAACTTCATATTACCATGCATGCCTTAATTGATAAATTTTCACCTGGTAGGCCTAGTTTTTTTTAGACTTATGATTTTTCATGAATGCTTGTTGGTTTGAAGTGTTTTTAGTTTGAGTTTTATTTTATTTTGGTACATTTCTGGTGGATAGTCCCTTAGAACCGACTAGAGAGTTTAGATTTTTTATTTTTTATTTTAGTAATTGAGTCATGACTTTGCCCGATGATGGATGGATGACGACCATCTTAAGGGTAAATTAGTCATTAGGAAGAACAATAACTTGGATCCTATGAATGCTAGGTGCTTCACTTTAGGTATCATTGAAACTTTATTCATTTTACTCAAAAATGCATGAAAAAGGTAGAAATACATAGTCTTTTGGGAACTTGACTCTTGTACTTAAAATGAATATGGTCTTAATTGTGTTATGCATGCAATATGGATATATGTGTTTATGTGATCTTGATTTCCATTGTTACACCATCTTGTGCCAATGTGTGAGTAATTTTTTTTGGGTATACTCCATGCTTGTAAATTGATGTCTAGAACATGTCCGGTGTATGTGCAAAGAGAAATAAGAATGATGGAATTAGGAAGTGATATAGGCATTTCTTTGATAGCCCTATTTTTATCCTATTTTACCTTCCTTGATTGTAAATGTCCTAGTTAGCCATGTTGAGCCTTAGCCTATTCTTTTGATAACCATATTTTAAGCTTAAATCCCTTTTTGTTATATTGAGTTGTATTTGATCCAAATGACTCCTAGAGCACTTTAATGAAAAAATTTATAAAGGAAAGGAGCATAATTGGAAAAATGAAGGGAAAATCTAAAAAGTGTGGTGAATTTGAAGAAAAGAAAAAGGTGAAATTTTGCCAAACAAGGAGGGTGATTTTTAGTGGGAAAACAAAAAGAAGAAAGAGCTTTTGAAAAATTGAAGATGAAAAAAATCATGATTTACCAATTAACCAGATCATTAGTTTACAATGAACCTGTTTTGCCCCTGGTCTTCCTTGGATATTGTGAGCCTCAAGATAAGAAAAATGCTTAAGTTGAGGGTGGCTAGAGGTGGGGTGCGTAAAGGGTGGGAACGGAAGAAAGAAAAAGAAAAGAAAAAAAATGTGTGTGGATGAGCCGAATGATGAAAAGAAAAATCCCCACTAGTCACCTAAGTTGAAAATTTTAAAAATAAAAGGAGGTACAAGAAGAAAATTTGGAAATTGAAGAATGAGCTAAAAATCAAAGTGTTGTGAAGTATTAAAGTGCTTAGGGAGGTTAGTTACTATCTTTACCAAATAGTTCCTACCTGTCCTTTAGCCTGCATTACAACCAAATTAAAGTCCTAATTGATCTTTGATTCATAATTCTATATTAGCGGAGTAATACACTAAGGGCAAGCCTATGGGTCATCGTTTGCATGTATGTTGAGTTCTTTGATGAGAGTGAGCGGAAATTATTTTATTTATGCCCAAGTTAATCTTATTCAGTATCTTGTGTGAAAATGGGCATCTCTCAAAATTGTGAGGGGCACAATGGGTAGGACTTTGGTAAATCTCGATTGCTAATTTACATATGATTCATGTTGGCCCAAAATATGTCTTGATGAGTTAGTTTTCAAAAGATAAGTAATTTCAAACTTTGACAATTTAATGTTGATCTTATATGCATGCCAGTGAATTGTTTGAGCTTCATTGATGTGCCTCATGATCCAAAGTGCAAGTAGACCTATTCGAAGGATGAATTTTGTGCTTAAATGTAAGAAGGGAAGTAGTAGATATTTTGAGGACGAACAATTGTTTAAGTGTGGGGTGTTGATGAAGGTCATATTTATGCACTTCATAGATGTATTTTTGCCCGTACTTTACTATATTTTGAGAATAAATTATGCGTGTTTTCATGTGTTAATGTTATATATTTGTGAAAATAGCTAATGCACATGATTAGATGCTTTTAGGTCTAAAAGCGTTGGATTTTGGCATATTTGATGCTTTGGAATGAAATTGAAGAAAATGGAATAAAGTGAGGACTAGAAGGCGAAAATCAGAAGAAGTGTCTAGTGAAGGTAACGTATGACATAATGAGTCGTCGTGTGAAGTAACGACTCATCGTCAGACACTGTGAGCATCCATCAAGTACACTGAGGATGTGATGATCCATGGCCACGAGGGACCAAACAACTCGTGCCCATTCCTAACGAGTCGTTAGGTGACCCGTTGCCACGACTAGGCCTAATTCTGAGGGCGACTGTACGTTACTGATCAGGACTCGTTTGAGGCCCTCACGAGTCGTTACTTAGTCTGTGACCACTAACGACCCACAGTCCATTTTTAGTTAGGAAAAGGAGCTGAAAATTCCCAAATTAAATGAATGGCAGATGCAGCAAAGGAAGGTGCGGCGCGACAAGGCTTCCAAAACGGGAAAAAAGTGGATTTCCTACTTCAACTAGGAAAAGTAAAATTAAATCCCAACCCAAATTCATCAAGGAATGAGGAAAGCATCTAACTACTATAAATACCCTTTATTTTCATGTAAAAGCTATCAAGCTTTAAATCAAGTATCAACCTTTAAATTAAGTATCAATCTTTAGATCAAGTTTTAAGTTTAAAAGTCTTCAAGTAGGATTAGAGTTTTAAGTCTCAAGTTTTTAGATACAAATTTGGTGTCTTACATTTGAAACTTCGAGGCGATTGTTGAATTATTCTTCTTTATTGTTGGAATAATCAAGTGACTTTCTTCCTATCTTCATTGTAAGTATTAATTTTTATTTTTATTTATGAATTCTATTAATGTACTTATAAACTTGATAGGCTAAAACCACCAAAATAGGGTTGTGGGAACCATGATAAATTAATACACAGGTAAAATACTTAGTGATTCTTGAACGGAGTTTATGCGTTTATTGTTTCTTCATTCGTTTTAATTGATTTTTAACGGTTGCAAATGTTAGAACTTGCCTTATTCTTACTTACCAGACCAAGGAGGTAATGAATGGGAAAAGGGATTAACTACGGAGATTTGAGGCTATCAACCCTCATTTAATAGCTTGAACTTGTCTGGGAATATCTAATATGATATTAAGGGTAAGGATTAATCAAGAATACACCCGTAGATGGACCAAGTTGCAGTAGATGGACCAAGTTGCATGGTGAAAATCACCTATATAGGGGACCAACAATTTAGATGAACCTAATAGACCAATATTGCATGCTAAGCACCGTAATAGATCACTAGTATAAAACGCCTTGTGGTTTTGAAGTCATGGGGAACACTTACCATAGTTAGTTGCTTTAATTTTGAAACAACAAACAATTTCACAAATTTGTTAGTTATTACTTTTACAAATTCCCCCCTCTTAGGAAATAATTTATTAAAAAGTTTAAGCACTAGCGTTCTTCTACATCCTTCCGTATTCTCTGTGGGATCTACCCCAACCTCTAGTTGGGTTCTTTATTGACAATGTCCTCTTCATACTTTGTAAAGAAGTGTGAGTTTGAGTGTTACCAAAAAGTGGCGCCTTTGCTAGGGAATACGATTTAGGATTAGATTAATTGCTTGTGTTTAACTTTTAGTATTTATTTCCTATTTTTTATTTTCCTTTTATTTTCTGACGTGTCACAAGGTGGTGGTAAAACAAGCGGCCAAGAGGTGACCACTGTTCCAATAGGTATCTTCATGATGTATGAGTAATCAAGATACCTGTGTCGTGCCGCGACATTAAATCAGGCGCTACTTGGTAGGAAACCCAAGATAAAAAAAATTTCGTTTTTATGTGTTTGATCAAGTGTACAGGTGATAGATTGAGCTTAAATTTTGAAGACAAGGAGTAGAGGCCTAGAGAGTTCTTCTTGCACTCTATTACTTTATGCTTATTTGTTTTAGCACTAGAGATAGTGTAACCAATTAAGTGTGGGGTAGGAGATGTGAACTTCAAATTACCATGCATGCCTTAATTGATAAATTTTCACCTGGTAGGCCTAGTTTTTTTTAGACTTATGATTTTTCATGAATGCTTGTTGGTTTGAAGTGTTTTTAGTTTGAGTTTTATTTTATTTTGGTACATTTCTGGTGGATAGTCCCTTAGAACCGACTAGAGAGTCTAGATTTTTTATTTTTTATTTTAGTAATTGAGTCATGACTTTGCCCGATGATGGATGGATGACGACCATCTTAAGGGTAAATTAGTCATTAGGAAGAACAAGAACTTGGATCCTATGAATGCTAGGTGCTTCACTTTAGGTATCATTGAGACATTATTCATTTCACGCAAAAATGCATGAAAAAGGGAGAAATGGTCTTAATTATGTTATGCATGCAATATGGATGTATGTGTTTATGTGATCTTGATTTCCATTGTTAAACCATCTTATGCCAATGTGTGAGGAATTTTTTTTGGTATACTCCATGCTTGTAAATTAATGTCTAGAATTTGCCCGGTGTGTGTGCAAAGAGAAATAAGAATGATGGATTTAGGAAGTGATATAGGCATTTCTTTGATAGCCCTATTTTTATCCTATTTTACCTTCCTTGATTGTAAACGTCGTAGTTAGCCATGTTGACCCTTAGCCTATTCTTTTGATTGCCATATTTTAAGGTTGAATCCCTTTTTGTTGTATTGATTTGTATTTGATCCAAATGATTTCTAGAGCACCTTAATGAAAAAAAATTTTAAGGCAAGGAGCATAATTTGAAAAGTGAAGGGAAAAGCTAAAAAGTGTGGTGAATTTGAAGAAAAGAAAAAGGTGAAATTTTGTTAAACAAGGAGGGTGATTTTTAGTGGGAAAACAAAAAGAAGAAAGAGCTTTTGAAAAATTGAAGATGAAAAAAATCATGATTTACCAATTAACCGTACCCATTTATTTACGATGAACCTGTTTTGGGCCCGGTCTTCCTTGGATATTGTGAGGCTCAAGATAAGAAAAATGCTTAAGTTGAGGGTGGCTAGAGTAGGGGTGCGTAAAGGGTGGGAATGGAATAAAGGAAAAGAAAAGAAAAAAAATGTGTGTGGATGAGCTCAATGATGAAAAGAAAAATCCCCACTAGTCACCTAAGTTTAAAATTTTAAAAATAAAATGATGTATAAGGAGAAAATTTGGAAATTGAAGAATGAGGTAAAAATCAAAGTGTTGTGAAGTATTAAAGTTCATAGGGAGGTTAGTCACTATCTTTGCCAAATAGTTCCTAGTTGTCCGTTAGCCTACATTACAACCAAATTAAAGTCCTAATTGATCTTTGATTAATAATTCTATATTAGCGAAGTAATACACAAAGGGCAAGCCTATGGGTCGTCGTTTGCATGTATGTTGAGTTCTTTTGCGAGAGTGAGCGGAAATTATTAATTTATGCCCAAGTTAATCTTATTCTATATCTTGCATGAAAATGGGAATCTCTCAGAATTGTGAGGGGCACAATGGTAGGACTTTGGTAAATCTCCATTGCTAAATTACATATGATTCATGTTGGCCCAAAATATGTCTTGATGAGTTAGGTTTCAAAAGATAAGTAATTTCGAACTTTGACAATTTAATGTTGATCTTATATGCATGCAAGTGAATTGTTTGAGCTTCATTGATGTGCCTCATGATCCTAAGTGCAAGTAGACCTATTCGAAGGATTAATTTTGTGCTTAAATGTAAGAAGGGAAGTAGTAGATATTTTGAGGACGAACAATAGTTTAAGTGTGGGGTGTTGATGATGGTCATATTTGCACTTCATAGACGTATTTTTGGCCGTACTTTACTATATTTTGAGAATAATCTATGCGTGTTTTCATGTGTTAATGTTATATATTTGTGAAAATAGCTAATGCACATGATTTGATGCTTTCAGGTCTAAAAGCGATGGATTTTGGCATATTTGATGCTTTGGAATGAATTTGAAGGAAATGGAATAAAGTGAGGACTGGGAGGAGAAAATCAGAAGAAGTGTCTAGTGAAGGTAACATGTGACATAACGATTTGTTGTGTGGAGTGAGGACTCGTCATCAGACACTGTGAGCATCCATCAAGTACACTAGAGGATGTGATGATCCATGGCCACGAGGGACCTAACAACTCGTGCCCAGTCCTAACGAGTCGTTAGGTGACCCTTTGCCACGACTAGGCCTAATGGTGAGGACGACTGTGCTTGACTGATCATGACTCATTTGAGGCCCTCACGAGTCGTTACTTAGTTAGTGACCACTGATGACCTGGAGTCCGTTTTTAATTAGGAAAATGAGCTAAAAATCCAAAATTAAATCCATGGAGCACGCGGCAAAGGAAGGTGCGACGCGGCAAGGCTTGAACTTGTTCGGGGATAGCTAATCAAATATTAAGGGTAAGGGTTAATCAAGAATACCCTCATAGATGGACCAAGTTGAGTGGTGAAAATCACCTAGATAGGGGACCAACAATTTAGGTGAACCTAACTTACCAATATTGCATGCTAAGCACCGGAATATATCACTAGTATAAAACGCCTTGTGGTTTTGAAGTCATGGGAAACACTAACCATAGTTAGTTGCATTAATTTTGAAACAACAAACAATTTCTCAACTTTGTTATTTATTACTTTTACAAATCCCCCCCTTTTAGGAAATAATTAACTAAAAATCTTATGCACTAGCGTTCTTCTACATCCATCCGTATTCTCTGTGGGATCAACCCCAACCTCTAGTTGGGTTCTTTATTGACAACGTCCTTTTTATACTTTTCTAAGAAGTGTGAGCTTGAGCGTTATCACCACGTCTTGAAGGCTGTCTTCGGCATATCACTATCCCAAACTCGGAGCTGATGATACCTGGACCTGAGATCAATCTTGGAGAAACACTTGGCACCTTGAAGCTGGTCAAACAAATCATTAATCCTAGGAAAAGGGTTCCAGTTCTTAATAGTGATCTTGTTCAATTTCCGATAGTCGATGCACATCCGAAGCGAACAATCTTTCTTCCGCACAAATAACACTAGTGCACCCCAAGGAGACTTATTGGGTCTGATAAATTATCTAATAAGTCCTTGAACTGATACGTCAACTCATTTAGCTCGGCTGGAGACATCCTATAAGGAGGAATATATAGGCTGCGTATCGGGTAGCAGGTCAATACCAAAATCAATCTCCCGCTCGGGAAGAACACATGGAAAATCATCGGGGAAGACCTCTGGATACTCAAGCACCACCGAAACTGACCGGATAGTCGGGTTCTCGGTCTCAACATACTTAACCCTGACTAGATGGTACACGTACCCCTTATAAATAATCTTTTGGGCATAAAGATATGAAATAAATCGACCTGCTGGTACAGCCGAACCACCGTTCCACTCCAAAGCGGATTCATCCGGGAAACAGAACTCCACTGCACTGGTCCTACAATTTACAGAAGCATAACACGCATACAACCAATCCATGCCAAGAATAATATCAAAGTCGTTCGTGGATAACTCTACCAGGTCTACGAAGGTGACTTTATGCAATATAGTGATCGGGCGTCCTTTATTCACCGCCTAGCCACAACTGAATAAACGACAAGAGTAGAAACAGAAAATGGTTCCGACAGGATCTCGGGACTAACTCCAAAGCTTCTAGCAATTTAAAGGGTTACCAAAGATAAAGTAGCTCCTGGATATAGTAAAGGATAAACAACAATATGAAAAACATGCAACATACCAGTGACCACATCCGGCGATACCTCCTGCTCCTGTCGGGGTGCTAAAGCATAAAACGTGTTTTGACGCTGTCCGCCGGATAAACTGGTCGAGGCACCTTGGTGATGGGGACGTGCTAAGGGAGTGGAAGAATAGGTTGTTGGCATACGGGCTCCACCGACCCTTGATCTAGCTGAAGGGAAATCCCTAAGTCTGTGTCTGGGTTTGCCACTTCCGAAACAAGCATCTAAGCCAACTAGGAACCTCCCAGGGTGATTCTTGTTGCACCCCGCACAAACTGGGAAAGTGCACTCCACCTGCATGCTACCCTGGCCTCTCGAATCTGAAGCCCTACTCTTCCAATCCCCTCTGAATCCAGATTACATGCTAGCCAATGATGGGATGGAACAATAGACCCATGCTGGGACTAGTGATGTTGTCCACCCCCTGACGTGACCTGAGAAATCCCTTAATTGTCGGTCCTGGCCCTCTTGGCCTCTCTCTACCTTTGATATACTTACTCCATCTACTGAGTATGTAGCACACTATGGGGAAAATCTATGTCTCGATGCAACATGGCAATCCTGCAGTCCTTATCCTGATAGTTTGCCATCAATGTACAAAACAACTCACCCAAGCCCTTTGGTCTACTACCAACTCCGGCGCACACTTGGATAAACGGGTGAACTCCAATGCGTATTCCTGAACAGACATATCACCCTGCTTCAAGTTAAAAAAGTCGGCCACCTTTTGCTCCCTTATCTTCCCGAGGGAAGAATCGATCCAAGAATGCTGTGTGGAACTCTTCCCAACTGATTGGGCCTACACCCACTGCCCTAGCAACTCTTCACTGTTTGAAAAATCTGTGAGCCACCCACTTTAGCTGATAGGAGGTCAAATCAACACAATATCCATTGGTCACCTCCATAACCTGGGTGATCTTAAGAATCTCCTCGATGAAATCGTGTAGGTCCTCATCCACCCTGGACCCAAGGAACTCCGGTCGGTTCATCCGAGCCGCTGCCGTCGTGTCATTCTATGGGATATGAAAAACAGCCTGCTGGTTGACCTGAGCGGTCAAGGCCTGCACCAACATCTAGATAGCTGCCCGGAACTCAGCGTGGGCAACTGGATCTGGTGCTTGGGGATCCTAAATAGGTGGGGCTTGCTGATGCCCATGATCATTGCCATTTCCGTGGCCTTCACAGATCCCATTTCTCCTACCGTTCATGCTTCTGGGAGCCATGGTTCTGCAATCGTGGTTAGCACAAATTAGAAGAATAGAAGGACTTTTCATCACACGACATAGATCATGAAAGATGGGGACATTTCCTAAACATCTCATAGCCTCTACATCATAAGTGTGGTGTGCTTCACACCCATGAAAAAGACTCTACATAGCGCGGCTTTCGGACACCCTAGGACACTTCAAAACTATATGTATGGTACCAAGTTTTTCACGACCCGAGAGTAGACCCGGATCATAAAAATGGGACAAGGATCCTCGAGAGGTCCCATGTCGACCCATGGCATAAGTATATCCAACTTCATTCATATTAAGCTAAAGAATAAACATAAAACATAACGGAAACATAAACGTAATATAGCATACCATAACCATCGGGAAGTACTAGACATACATATCAGCTTAGTGCTACACGTGGTCTGAAAGCCTCTATCACGTTAGATTGGTTGATGGGACTACATCCCCAAATAACCCGAAAAAATGGAAACAAAAGAACATCATCAATGTCTATATATATGGCCCTCAAAACATGAGGATTCACCAACAAGCTAGTAGCTAACTCTGAGATGGACTATTGATGGAGACGAGCCTGAGAACCGGGTCCTGTATCATGAAATGATATAGCATAGGAAGGATGCGGTTAGTACGTGGAATGTACCAAGTATGCAAGGTAGTAAAATGGACATTTAAAATATTTAAAACTCATCAATGAACATAAGATTAGGACAACATGCTCATAACATAAATATCGCAATATAACATAAGGCTCCAAGTTTTCAAAACATTTTTAATGCAATTGTAATCATAATCATAAGATAAAAGCTTTAATGAACATGAATTGAGACAATATACATGATCATAAACATGCATAAAACATGTGGAATAGTGGGAGGCTTCTCTCAATCGACATACCCCATATGAGCACACATAGAGCCCGATTTGTAAACCTAGCCGGGAGGCCGTTCATACCTTGCCAAGGGTAGAACCATGAAAGTATGATATCACCATGAAGAGGTCCATTTGGGCTAGGGACAGTCACAAAGGAGGTCCCAACATACCTACAGTCACACGTAGTTTATGAGATTCAAGGCAGAACCTAGGACCTGAACCTACTAGGTGTTCGATACTACTCCCAAAACATATATAGTACTTATAGTATATCATGCATGAGTTCATGGGCTATTAATTCAAGATAATCATAAACATTCTTGTAAATACGTGAACTAGCCATGAATCAAGGACCGTGAGTTGGCCAAAACATAAATTTATAAATCATAGGATGTATATTCATAAATCATAGGATCCATGCATACTTGTAGATCATACATTGAACTTGTAAATCCTCAAATCATGATGGGTAAATTGAATAAATTCATATTTCAAACCATAGATCATGATGGATTTGTAAATATCAATAATTAGAGAGTAGATCATAAATCGGTTCACCATAAATCAAGCATAATTAGGCTTGAGTTGGTAGAAATCGAAATCGATGAATTTATAATCGAAATTAATGGTAGAACTTGACATAAATCCATAAAATATGATATATATATATATATATATATATATATATATATGTATGTATGTATGTATGTGTGTATGTATCATGAATCATAAATACCCATTAGAAATTCATTAGTTTTTTTTAAAATTTAACTTAAAACCCCAAAAGATTTTTGATGGACTTTCATGAATTCATAGAGAATGGGCATGGGTGTGAACAGAAACACCCATTTGGAGCCTTACATACCTGTGTGAGATTAGATTCTAAAGTTCATGGATGCCAAAAGATGAATTGATAGGAAGAAGCCTGATGAATAGCTTGATCTCTCTAAAATTGTTCTAACTTGCATGCATAGGTGAGAAGAATGAGTAATCTGAACTTACCCCTATAAAAGGTCATTATTCAAACCCCAAAATGTTGTAATTTAGGACTTAGGAACATAGGAATTACGAAAAGGCCCATACTAATTTCGCGGGAAATTACTGCCAGGTGGTCCTAACGGACAAACTGACGACTCGTAACTGGGGAAAACAATTCGTAACTTGGCTCATCAGGTCCACTGCCTGGCGTGTCTTCTAGGATCATGAAGATTAACACCATGACTCATTAGGGTGACCACGACTCATTGTCACCAGTCGTGAAGTACATTTCTCTCCCTCCTTATCTTATCCTTCTCCCCACCCACGACTAACCTAATGACTCGTGGTGTCTCGCCACTAGTCGTTCCCACGCCCATGGGGACCCCTTTTATCCAAACTTCCAAACCCCTCGCTGGCCTTCCCCGTGAGTCATCTGAAGACTCGTGGGCTGTCCCCACGAGTCGTCCCACGACTCGTCCTGAGTCTTCATCATCACTTTTACATTTTCCCCATTTCAACTCCTGGGTCCGATCTTTGGGCTTCCCAGGTATAACAGGTTTAACTTTCTCTAGCTTAATCCCACGCACTAAAACTCAAATTCCTCACTAATATCTTCTTACCCAATTCTAACATTTCTCTTTCAAGCAAAAGCTTGAAGTAAAGAACAATTTATGTTTGCAAACCATCAATTTTGGCAATTATAACTTGGGAGAAGACAACATATCTACAATTTCAATAAGAATCCAAGAGTAATTTATAAAAACCCAATCAAATTAACAAACCCACCATGAATATACCTCTATCTAGCAAATTAGTAGAGCATATTTAAAGATAGAGAGAAGATACCAAGAGGATTTCCCTCAAATTCATCATATTAGCTTCACCAATTTGCTTCACAAGCTCTTACAACAATGGTGAAATTCTCCCAATTTGAGTTATACAAAAATAAGAAGAAAAGTTCTAACTCTACAATTCTATGGAGAAAAGATGTGTGGAAGATCAATGAATGGTTGGTGAATGGTTGAATTAATAAGTGGTGTACCATCAAAGCTATGTAAATATCTGTACTTTCTTGTGTACAACTTTTCCCAAATGCCCTTGAGGCTTTTAGATGATTTGGAGACCTTTCTAGACCTTTTTACCATTCATTTGACGGCCTCTCCTGTGCAAATCCGACATTTAGCTGGTGCCAATTCGCGGAGCACCAAACTATAGACGGTTGAAAACAGTGTCTTGGAAGGGGGAACCGGCGGTTAAACCGGCGTTAAGCCACTGCCAACCCACCAACCATCAGTTGGTTAGCCGGTCTAGGCAATGACCTTGGCATTTCGCCCGTCTTTTTACCTTCTGACTCCTTCTTTAGCCGATTCAAAGCATATCCTTACTCCTCTTTTTAAGCTCAAATCTTCCATTATATTTAGCCCCTCACCTTCATATGCTAACTAATCAAATTTCATCTCAAACTCCATGTGTTTTTCTCGATTTTATGCTTTCTCTACTCGCGTAAAGTACCTACAAGAATTCAAGAAAAAGGGCATAAAATCCACATAAATGACTCAAAAACTAGGAAAAAACTCATTCATAGGAGCGTAATGAGTTGGTAAATTTCCAACTCATTATGTGTGAAGTGCACCACACTTACGGGGAAGAGGCTACATGACATTTTAGAAAATTTCCCTTCTCTCATGATCTATGTCGTGGGATGAACTACCTCTCTATTCCTCTAACTCATGCTATATGCATTTGCAGAAATATGCCTCCATGCCGATTGAATGGAAGGAGAAATGGCAACACAAATGGCCAAGTCAATGACAATGGAGATGGGTATCTGTCAACCCCACCAGCTCTAGCAGATCCCTTGCTCAAGAAGGTCACTCATGCCAAGTTCAGAGCGGCAATTCAGATGTTAGCATAGGTCATGGCCGCTCAGGTTAACCATCAGGAAATGGACGATGATCCTCAAAATGGGAATGCAGCAGCGGTGAGAGTGCTAGATTTCCTCAAGTGGAACCCACCTGAGTTTCTTGGGTCAAAAGTGGATGAGGAACCATATGAGTTCATTGTGGAGATGTAGAAGATCACCTAGATTATGGGGGTGATTTGAGAGGAGAGTGCAGACTTAGCCTCCTATCAGCTTAAAGGGGTTGCTCACATATGGTTCTGTTAGTGGAAAGACAATAGTGGAGTTGGAGTGGTTCCCATGGGTTAGGATGAGTTTGTGGCCTCTTTCTTAGATAGGCTCTTCCCTAGGGAGTTAAAGGAGGTGAAGGCAGCTGAGTTCATTAATTTGAAGCAGAACAATAGGACTATCCAGGAGTATGCCATGGAGTTTACCCAGTTGTCCAAGTATGCACCAGATGGTTGCTGATCCTAGGGCTTGTGTGAGAAAGTTTATGAATGGAGTAGCAGATTCACTGGTCAAGGAGCACAGGACTTGCATATTAATAATGATATAGATTTCTCCCAGCTGGTCATATACGCCTAACAAATTGAGGTAGAGTGGATGAAGGAGAAAAAGAGAGAGGCCAAGAGGGACAGGACAGCGAGTCATGGGTACTTTCAGCAGAGATCTGGTGGTGGACCTTGACCTCAGTTCTACCAAAAGATCGTTAGCCCCAGCCCCATCATTAGCTAGTGTTCAATCTAGACTAAACCTAGACATGACTAGAAGGGTAGAGCATCAGGCTCCAGAGGCCAAGGGAGCATGAATGGATAAAGCACTTTTCCAGCTTATAGGAAGTGTCGCAGGAAGCACCCTGGCAAGTTCTTGGTGGGTACTGATGGTTGCTTCGGGTGTGGGAAGCTTGGGCATATGCTCAATGATTATATTTTAGTTAGATAGGGTGATAGCAGAGGTCATACCCCAGCTACCACTTTAGTAGCTCACCCATCTCAATAGGACGCATCTTTTAGTGCACGTAGCGGTCAACACAAGAACAGGTTCTATGCACTATCTTTTCATCAGGAGTAGGAGGTCTCTCCTAATATGGTCACTAATATGTTATGAGTGTTCCATCTTAATGTGTATACATTCTTAGATCCAAGGGCTACTTGTCCTTTGCGACTCCTTATATTGATGTTAGTTTTGGAGTCAATCCTAAATCTTATCAGAATCCTTATCATTCTCTACTCCTATCAGTGAGTCAGTCATGGCTCAGTGGATATAGAGAAATTGCCCTGTCACGATTCATTAAAAAGTCACTTCAGCTAATTTAGTGGAGTTAAATATGAGTGATCTTGATGTTATATTCAGAATATATTGGTTACATTCATGTTATGCATCAGTCAATTATAGAACCTATGCGGTAGAGTTTCAATTTCTGGGTGAACTAGTCCTAGATTGGTAAGGTAGTTCAGTTGTGCCTGTAGGTTTCTTTGTTTCCTATCTCAAGACTAGGAAGATGATTTCTAAGGGATGTATGTACCATCTAGTTTGGGTCAAGGATGTTACGTCCGAGAACCTGACTCTTCAGGCAGTTCCTGTAGTATATGAGTATCCGGAGGTGTTTCCAGATAATCTACCAAGAGTCCATCCCGAGTGGTATATTGACTTTGGTACATACCTTCTCCCTGATACGCAACTTATATCCATTCCTCCTTATAGAATGGATTGAACCGAGCTAAAGGAGTTGAAAGAATAGTTGAAAGATCTCCTAGATAAGGGTTTTATCATGCCTAGAAAATCTCCATGGGGTACTTTAGTTCTCTTTGTTCGAAAGAAGGATGGTTCCCTTAGAATGTGCATTGATTATCGACAGTCAAACAAGGTCACAATGAAAAATAAGTATCCCCTCCCCAAGATTAATTATTTGTTTGACCAGCTTCAGGGTGCTAAGTGCTTTTCTGTGATAGACCTCAGATACGGCTATTATCAACTCAATGATAGGGAGAGTGACATTCCTAAGACAGCCTTCAAGACTCAGTATGGTTACTACGAGTTCGTAGTTACGTCTTTTGGACGAACAAATGCCCATTTAACTTTTATGGGCTTGATGAACAACCATCTAGATGTTGGCACAGACATTGACTACCCAGGTCAACCAGTAGACGGTAGAGCATGTTTCCTAGAATGGGAATACGACAGTGGCAAGAGCCAGGGACTTTCTTAGGCTGAACCCTCCGGAATTCCTTTGATTGAAGGTGGACGAGGATCTATATGAGTTTATTTATGAAAGCTAGAAGATCAACAAAATTATGAGGGTGATAGGGGACGAGTGCACAGACCTAGCCTCTTATCAATTGAAAGGGGTTACCCACATCTGGTACAAATAGTGGAAGGATAGAAGAGCAGTTAGAGTGGGTCCGATTGGCTGGAATGAGTTCCTCACCAAATTCTTGGATCGGTTCTTTCCTTGGGAGATTAAGGAGATCAAGGTAGCTATGTTTGTGAACCTGAGGTACAATAATATGACAATCTAGGAGTATGCTTTAGAGTTCACCCGCTTGTCCAAATATGCACCAGAGATGGTGGCTGATCAAAGAGCTTGGGTGAGCAGGTTTGTGCATGGAGTAGCGGACTACCTAGTTAAGGATTCTAGAACCGCTATGCTTAATCAGGACATTGAATTTCCTTGATTGGATTTGTATGCCCAACAGATGGAGGCAGCGCATTTGAGGGAGAGGGTGGCCAAGAGGAACAAGACTAATAGTTTGGGGTTCTCCCAGCAGAGGTCGTGAGGCGGACATCATCAGCAATCCCATCATAGGTCATTAGCTCAAACGCCATCATCGTCTAGTGCTCCATCTAGATCGCGGTGTGACTAGATGAGTAGAGAATCAGGTTCAAGGGGACAGAGGAGCATGCAGGTTGAGCGTACCTTTTCGATCTGGGGGAAGTGTAGCAAGAATCACATAAGGGAGAGCTTTATTGGATCAGATATGTGCTTTGGGTATGGTAGATCCTAACACAGGCGCTAGGAGTGTCTGTTTCCTAGATAGGGTGATGGTAGGGGCCGTATTAAGGATACCAATTTAGCAGTAGCACCAGCATGCCCAGCTCAGCAGGGTGCGTCCACCAGTGTAGGTGGTGCCCAGTGCCAGGACAGTTTTTATGCCCTCGCATCTCATCAAGAGTAGGAGACTTCACCAGATGTAGTCACTGGTAGGTTACGAGTATTCCACTTTGATGTATATGCATTGTTAGACCTAGGGGCTACTTTATCTTTTCTGATGCCCTATGTTGGTAGTAGTTTCAGAGTTAGTCATGAAATCTTATGAGAACCTTTCTCAGTCTCTACTTTTGTCGGTAATGCTGTTATAGCTCAACAGGTGCACCAAAATTGCCCAATCACAGTCCTTTAGAAGGTCACTTCACTAGATTTAGTAGAGCTATCCATGAAAGATTTTGATGTTATCTTTCGCATGGATTGGCAACATGCATTTTATGCCTCAGTGAAATGTAGAACCCATGTAGTGAGTTTTGATTTCCAGGTGAGCCAGTCCTAGAGTGGAAAGGTAGTTCAGTTGCATGTAGGGTGCTTCATTTCCTACCTTAAGGCTAGAGAGATGATCTCTAAAGGTTGTGTGTACCGTCTAGTTAGGGTTAAGGATGCTACATCTGAAACCTTGACTATCCAATCAGCTCCTATAGTGTGTGAATACCTAGAAGAATTTCCAAATGATCTATCGGGAATTCCTCTCCATGGGAGATTGACTTTGGCATCGACCTTCTTCCCGATACGCAACCTATATCTATTCCTCCTTACATAATGGATCCATCTAAGCTAAAGGAGTTTAAGATGCAATTGCAGGATCTCTTAGATAAGGGTTTCATCAAACCTAGAAAATCCCCATGGGATGCACCAGTACTCTTATCCGAAAGAAGGATGGTTCCCCTCGGATGTGCATTGACTATCGGTAGTTAAACAAGGTTACCGTTAAGATCATGTATCCCTTCTCCAAAATTAATGACTTGTTTTACCAACTTCAGGCTACTATGTTTTTTTCAAAGATAGACCTCAGATCTGGATATCATCGGCTCAGGGTTAGACAGAGTGACATCCCGAAGACAGCCTTTAGGACTCAGTATGGTCACTATGAGTTTGTAGTTATGTCTTTTGGATTAACGAATGCTCCTTCAGCTTTTATGGATATGATGAACGTGGTGTTCAAGCCATATTTGGACATGTTGGTGATTGTGTTCATAGATCACATTCTCATATACTCTCAGAGAAGGAGGAGCATGCCTCTCATTTGAGGGTGGTGCTACAAACTCTTAAGGATCACCAGCTATATGCTAAATTTAGAAAGTGTGAGTTTGGGTTGTCAGCAGCATTTTTGGATCTTGTGGTGTCATGAGAGGGTGTACGGGTGGACTCTCAAAAGATAGAAGCTATGAAGAATTAGCCTAGACTAGTTAGTCCTTCAGATATTAGGAGTTTCTTGGGCTTATCTGGTTACTACCGAATGTTTGTTGAAGGGTTTTCATCCATTGCAACAACATTGACTAAGTTGACCAAGAAGAAAGTGAAGTTTCAATGATTTGAGGCATGTACGAAGAGCTTCCAAGAGTTGAAGACTCAACTCACCTCAGCACTAGTGCTGACTCTACCAAGGGTACTGATGGGTTTGTGGTCTATTGTGATGCCTCAAGGATCGGCCTTGGTTGTGTATTAATGCATAATGGTAATGTTATAGCCTTTGTGTCTAGGCAACTGAAAGTCCATGAAAATAACTATCCAACTCATGACCTTGAGTTGGCACCAATAGTATTTTCCTTGAAGATTTGGAGACACTATTTGTACCGGGTCCATGTGGATGTGTTGACAGACCACAAAAGCCTATAGTACGTGTTTACCTAGTAGGATCTAAATCTACGTCAAAGAAGGTGGTTGGAGCTTCTTAAGGATTACAATATGAGTTTCCTTTATCATCTAGGCAAGGCTAATGTGGTGGCAAACACTCTTAGAAGGCTTTTTATGGAGAGTGTGTCCCATGTAGATGAGGGGTGGAAAGAGTTAATGAAGGATGTGCATCGGCTTGCACGACTAGGAGTTCATCTTGTTGACTTGATAGATGGTGGTATCATTGTTTAGAACGGATCAGAATCTTCTTTGGTAACCAAAGTCAAGGCTACGAAAGACGAGGATCCTATTTTATTAAAGTTGAGGGAAGCTTTTCAGAATCATAAGGTGTAGGTTTTCTCCCAAGGCGGAGATGGTGTACTATGATATCTCGATGATTTGTGTGTTCTAGTGTTGATGACTTGAGGGAGCGGATGTTGCATGAGCCTCATAGTTCCAGATATTCTATACATCCAGGTACCACAAAGATGTACCGTGACCTACAGGAAATCTATTAGTGGAATGGCATGAAGAAGGACATAGTAGCGTTTGTGGCAAAGTGTCCAAATTGCCAACAGGTGAAAATTGAGCATCAAAAACCTAGAGGTGTGGTTCAAGACATTAGCATCCTTACTTGGAAGTGGGAGGAATCAATATGGACTTCATTACATGGTTTCCTCATACTCATCGACAATATTACTCCATATGGGTGATTGTTGATAGGTTTCCTATCGATTAAGACTACCGAATCAGTGGAGGATTATGCTTTGTATATTCGGGAGTTATTTCGGTTGCATGGAGTGCCCTTATCCATCATATCAGAAAGAGGTACTCAGTTTACCTCCCAGTTTTGGAGATCGTTTTAGAAGGGACTCAATACTCAGGTCAAGCTTAGTACAACTTTTCACCCGCAGATATATGGTCAAGCTGAACGGACCATTCAGACTCTTGAGGATATGTTGAGAGCGTGTGTGATTGATTTCAAGGGTAGTTGGAATTATCATTTACCTCTCATCGAATTTTCATATAACAACAGCTACCATTCCAACATTCAGATGACTCCGTTTGAGGTTCTTTATGGGTTGAGGTGTAGATTGCCTATTGGTTGGTTTGAAGTCGATGAAGCTACATTTATAGGACTAGATTCATTTCATGAGGCTATGGAGAAAGTTTAGCTTACAAGGGAAAGGTTGAAAACAACTCAGAGTCACCAAAAGTCCTACGTAGATGTGAGGAGGAGAGAACTTGAGTTTGAAATTGATGATTGGGTGTTTTTGAAGGTGTCTCCCATGAAGGGAGTGATGAGATTTGGAATGAAGGGGAAACTTAGTCCCTGTTATGTTGTCCTATACAGGATTGTGAGGCGTGTTGGCAAGGTGTCTTATGAGTTAGAGTTGCCCTCAGAATTGGCTTCAGTACATCCAGTTTTCCATGTTTCGCTTTTAAAGAAGAGCATGGGTGATCAGGCTTTAGTTATTTCGGTGGAGAGCGTAAGTGTGAGGATACCTTACCTAAAAAGAGGTTCTAGTTGAAATAGTTGATCATCAGGTTCATAAGCTAAGAAACAACGAAGTAGTATCATTAAAGATTTTACGGAAAAATCAACATACTTAGGGAGCTACATGAGAAGTTGAAACAGATATGATGGCTAAATACCTGCATCTATTCCCTTTTGGTTCAGTTCCAACTTGAGGTATCAGTTTCCTCTTTAGTACTTTATTCAGTTTAATGTTAAGTCCATTTTTCACTGTTTCTTTCATGTCAATGCATGTATATGTGATTCATGAATTTAGTTCAGTCATGTATTTCAGTCTGGAGTCAGTCAGTCCATCAGTTTTCAGTTCTAGATGTTCAGTATTTGGGATGACATATTTTTCCCCACTGATTCAGTATGTTTACCCCATATTTGAGGACAAATGTTCCCAAGGGGGAGATATTGTAATAGCCCGAAGTCCCTCAGTCTAGGTTCGAAACTAAAAAAGAGACCAACAGAAAATTTTGGGAAATATCACAGGACGACTCATCATACGATTTGTGGGAAGGAAGGATGAGTCAATGGTGGGAGTCGAATAAGCTATTGGGTGTGAAGATCTAGACTAGCAAGCCATGGTATGACTCGTTGGTCATTGTAAGGTATCGTGAATGTGTCATGGTTTCTGGGTATAGCAGTGTTGTCACGGATGGCGTCACGACCCATGGTAGGGAACCACCAGTTGTGGGATGTAATAGTGGGAAGGTTCAGAGAAATGTCAAGGTCTAGTGGCAACGGGTAGTCTCAAGACCCGTGGTTCCATGTAAGAACCCATGACATGGGCCCGTGGCGTGGTCATCAGGAATTAGTCCCCTGACCAGTAGTAACAAAGAGAGGCATCCACGAGTTGTTACTTCACGGTATGCTTTGTGGTGTGAGTCGTGGTTCCTAGCAGTGTTCAATTTTCAGATTTTTTACTAAGGGTATTTTCATAAATCCTAAACTTAAGGTCCTAAACTACGTTGTTTTAAGCTATGCTAGGAGGATCTTAAGAGGGGCAAACCTATCCTAATTCATTCAACTCCCATGCATGCAAGAGTGGAGTTCTCTCGTTGTAAATCAAGCCTAGAACTCTCCAATTTCTTGTCCAATTCCTTTGGGCTTTCAAGGGCCAGTTATGTAGGGTTGTGAATGAGAGTCCCTCTTCACTCTCATGCTCAAATTTCCCTCCATGTTCATGAATTCAAGGATTAAAGTAAATTTGATGATCTTATGGGGTTTTAGCCCCAAATTCATGGGATTCTCTTTGATTTTATTATCGGTCAATTCCCTTTATGTTCTGAATGTTGTTTTAAGGCCTATGGGCAGATTTTTTACTTAAATTGATTATAATTTGTGATTTCAAATCTTAGTCATTCTATGCCTTATCATGCAATGTTATATGAAAAGTTAAGTTATGATTCTATTATGATTTTGATCTTCCTAAGCCTAAATTATAATTTACGATTTATGATAGTATTTCTCTTCAAGTACTCTTCATGGATTTATGAATGTCAAGTACATGAATTTTCACAATTATGCATGTTCATCATGATTTATGAATTTATGACTTGTGGCCGACTCACGGGCCCTTATTCATGGCTAATCATATATTTCAAGTATGATCAACATGTTATGATTTATTGGCCATGAACTTTATGAATGTTCCCACGATTACTATATAAGCCCTTATGTGCATATTTTTGGAGTAGTGTCTAGCACTGAGTAGACCCAGTGCTCAGGTACCCCCCAAGATCTTAGAACTACGTGCCATTGTAGGTACATGTATTCATGGACCCCTTTGTGATATAACTTCATACATGTCCTTACCTGGCCAGCTTGGGACAGCTCTGCCCACTTGAGCGAGATAGTTGGGGCATCATGTAAGCTCTACCATGATTGTGTCGGTTAAGACGAGTTCTTCCATTGTTCCTCATGATTTATGTATTGTCATGTTTATTTTACTTTGGCCCAAGTTATGTTTTTATAAGGTTTCTCTTATGATTATGACTATGATTAGATTATGAATTGTTTGGAAATCTTGAGCCCTTATGTTTATATTATGATATTCACTCATGATTAGACTGTCCTACCCTTATGAACTCTTATGTATTTTTAGCTATCGATTTTTACTTAAATTGCATACTCGGTACATTACATGTACTGACCGCGTACTCTATTTTGTATCGTTTCATGATATAGGCTCGGACTTTTTGGTTTAGTGTCGCCATTAGCCAGATCCTCAGAGTTAGCATTTCCCAACTTGTTGGTGAGTACTCATCCTTTAAGGATCTTCTTAGCAATTTATTTTCAGTTTTGGTATATTAGTGAGTTAGTTGGGCTCTTTTCCTGTCAACTCGTCAGATTTAAGAGGCTTATCAGACATAATATGTATTCACCTTTGGATCAGTGTTATGTATTCCGTTGTTCAGATGTTATTGTATTTTCAGACTTTTGCTATTTAAAATGTTAGATTTCTGTGTTTGTTATATTGAGATTTAGTTGTCATATCTATGCCATGGGTCAACCTGGAGCCATTTATGGGTCTAGGTTCCGTGTCTAGATCCGGGCCTGTGTTTGGGTCATGACAAATGGAGCACCCCATGGGGACTTACTAGGCCTTATGAAACCATTAAATAAGAGATCATTCAATCATTCCTTCAACTCCTTTAGTTCGGTTGGAGTCATTCTGTAAGGAGGAATGGAGGTGGGCTGCATATCAAAGAGAAGGTCAATACCAAAGTAAATCTCCCACTTGGGAGGGACTCTTGGTAGATCCTCTGGAAACACCTCTGAATATTCACATACAACAGGAGCTGACTGGAGAGTCAGGGTCTCAAACTTACAATCCTTAACTCGAACTAGAGGGTACACACAACCCTTGGAGATCATCTTGTTGGCCTTAATATAGGAAACAAAGAGACCTACTGGTCTTGCACTCGGTGACCAGTGAATCTGAAACCCCTGATACAAATATGCTTATATGATCTCTCGGCTCGGTCACCATCACTAGAGCGTACTTGGAAAACTAGGTTAACCACAAGGCATACTCTGCAACAGCCATATCATTTTGCATCAGTTGATGAACTTTGCTGCCTTTGCTTCCCTCAACTCTTGAGAAAAGAATTTTTCCAAAAGTACCGTAACAAACTCATTCCAACCAATAGGAGCTGAGCCTACTCCACGTCCCTCCTTCCACTGATGGAACCAAATATGAGCTACCCCCTTTAGCTGATAAGAGGCTAAATCTGCACTCTCCTCTCCTAAAACACCCATAATCTGGTAATCTTCTGGATCTCCTCTATGAACTCTTGTTGATCCTCATCCACCCTAGAACCATAAAACTCTGGTGAGTTAATCATGGTGAATCTCATACCCTAGCTGCCACAACATTCCCATTCATATTTACATGAGCCAGATCCTATTGGTTGACTTGCGCCGTCATAGTCTGGGCCAGCATCTGGAAAGTAGCCCTGAACTCAGCATGAGTCACCTGCTCATGCAAAGGATTAGTTGGAGCTGGTGGGGTTAGTTGATGCCCATCTCATTGCCATTCCTATGGCCATTGCCATTACCATTTCTTCCTTTACTATCTCGATAGGGAGGCATATTTTTGAAAATGTGGATAGCACGAGTTAGAAGGATAGAGAGAGTCGAACTTCATCACATGAAATAGATCATGAAAGAACGTACGTTTTCTAAAACATCTTTTAGCCTCTTCCACATAAGTGTGGCGCACTTCAAACCCATCAAAACGACTCTACTTAATGTGAGTTTCAAACACCCTAGGACACACCTAAACATGATGCTCTGACACCAAGTCTGTCACTACCCGAGCATGGACCCTGAATTGAGACATGGGACCTAGAACCATGAATATCTCCAAGCTAACCCATGGCACATACACAACATGATTAAGAGCATAAACTAAGTGGAAGAAAAACATCTATCATAACACAAGCGGAAGTCTAAAATCTCATAAAGCATGAGCGACTACAGATAAACATCAGTGAACATCTACACATAGGGTCTAAAAAACCTCTAATCATCAATGAGATGATGGGACAGCATCCCCAACTAGCTCTACCAAAATCTGAAAATTGAAAGATTATAAAGGAAGGACATATGAAAAAAATGATTGCCCTCGAATAATGAGGATACACCCAAGCTGGGGATGCACTGAACTGATGCGGAAGTGAAGCTAACGTTGGGGATGAGACTGATCATCTGAACCTGCATCTGAGATGATATATCAAAGAAGCATGTGGTCAGTACTTTGAATGTACTAAGCATATAAGGTAAGTAAAACATAGTATTAAAGTGATATTTTGAAATCATGAGTATAGAACAAGCTAAAACATGAGTTTCGAATCATAAACTGAGTATAATGGCTCAAAGTTTTCACAACTGATACATAGAGCTAGGCATGGATATTATCATAAGTAAAACCTCATAAAACATATATTGAGACAAGATATCATAACTAATAAAGGCATAAGTCATGAACATGAACTATAAAAAATAAGGGAATAGTGGCGGACTTATCATAACCGATGCCATCATGAATAAGTACATGATGCCCAACCATCTCGCTCAAGTTGGCACAGTCATTCTAAGCCTTACTAGGGCAAAGAACAATAAAGCCATGATATCACTCGTGACCCTCATCGGTCTAGGGGAAAAACTCTCTGGTGAGGCCCTAAACATGAATATATATGTACGGTGCCACGTAGTTTTGAGTCCTGGGTGCGCTGAACCCCAGCCTACTCAATGCTAAATACTACTCCCAAAACAAGTATATTTCTCTTAGACATAATCATGAAACATACTTGGTTTTACATGGGCTAGTTGAAAATCTGAAAAAATATAGCCATACATGTCATATGTGAACTAGCCATGAAGACAATGCTGCTGAGTCGGCCATGATATATAAGCTTGAGATCAATGACATTATACATAATTGAGTAAAATTATCATAACTTGAAAATTAGAGGTTCATGAGAGATACATGTAGCAAACATGCATTCATAATCATAAATCATGGATTTAATCATAAGAGAATTGAATTTGTAGAAGACTATGAGAGATTTCATCAAAATTAGATCTAACCCTAGAATTTCATAAAATCATGGTTTGAGATTTGAATTCATGAGATAGAGATGAAATTAGGCATTAGGATTGAAATCTCCAATTCATGACCCTACATACCTGGGCTTGAAGAATGTTTAACTTGACTTAAAGACCCAAGAGAAATTGGGACGGAGATAATAAAAAACCCTAGCTTTTACTTAGAGGGAAATTCAACCTACGGTATTTTTGAAGAGAGTGAGGACCTAGGCTATGTTTAATCCTTTAATCAGCTCTTTAAGAAGCCTAAAATGACATCACATAGGAGTTAAAAGAATAGGGTTTTACCAAAATACCTCTGAATTGCAGAACATAACTGGAACTGGCAGAACCTATGACCATAATCACGGACCATTGATTCATATAATGGTTTGTTCTTCCCCCTCATGGGTTCCTTCTCTACTATGAATTTGCTCAATAACTAGAAATAATGGATGGTATAATCAAACGAATGGTTTTACAATGCACTCATCGGTTTTATGTAGATTTTGATTGGTTTTTGGGACTCTTCACCACAAACCAACCAACGGGTCATTGGTCCCTTTTATGGATCATGCGAAGGGTTTTAGGTTGTCCTAGTGCCATTTTCTTGCTGGTTTCTACTGCAAGTCTTAGATATGATCTTAGCAACTTTTTGGGTATTACAACAGGTAAATGTGGGGGCATAGATATTGGAGGAATAGAGGTATTTCTTGTCTTGGAATGTCACTAGCCTGCCCTTTCCCTCTCTCATTACCTTGCTCTGCAAACGTGCCAAGGTGCACCGGGAGGCCAGGGATGTTACGGTGGCATGTGACATGCCCTTTGATCCCCTGAGAGTGAAGGCGGCATCAGGGAGGGTCAGGAAGAAGAGGAAGATTGCTTCTGATGATGGGGACAGTGAGGCCTTCATTTCCAGGCCTATGGGCCCTTTTAACCAGATTAAGACAAATATGGTAGCTATGAGGGAGATATTGGGAGTATTACCCAGACCTACTTCAGCTTGCAGGTCATCCAGCGCAGCTGCTATGGATCCAGAGGGAGTGGATAGAGTGATTTCCTTCATGGCCCAGGCCAACGTGGAGCTCAGAGAGGACTTGGAGAGGGAAAAGAGGAAATTGTGCTCCTGAGACAAGATCTCTGTTCACATGCGAAAGGGGATCAAGAAGATCTTGTAGATCCTCTCCCCTAGACCCAGGATGCCCTAGGTGGCCAGAGAAGACCTTCTAGAATTTTCCATCCTTAGTCAGTTCGAGAATGAAGTAGCTAGTGACCTCACTGGCGGCATCGATGCGACCTCTAATTAGTCATGGCCAAAATGTACCTCCCATCCCTGCTCCCTTTTTCTAATACTTAATTTGGGTTGCCCCCATTTGGGTCATCTAAGACAACTCTCACTCTTTTCCTTTACTTGTTTCTGGATGTTGCTACTTATTTTTCATTTGGTGTACGAATTCCCATTTGTCATTCTCAAATAATGGCCAAGTTTTTGGCCCCTTTTATTTATATATTATCATTGTGTTTTCCGTATTCAAACTGCTTGATGTTATCATATTTGACATCTACTGTTGCCTTCAAAAATAAGGGAATTTGGATTCTGCCTAGCTACCATCTGCTGCAGCGATCGTCTTTCCACTGCAGTGGACCCGTTGCGAAAATTCGTTCCTCACTGTAGTGAGTTTGCTTCGGCAAGACACACCTCGCTATAGTGAAACTCGCTAAGCAGATCAGCTATAGGGATTTTTGTCCATCCGGTCAACTTAATCTAACTTCGCCGTCACTATCCTTCACCCAATGATATATCACATATCCTCCTGCAATTGTCATTACTCTAGACCAATTTAGCCATTCGAGATACCAATTGGAATTCTTCAGATACTAATTGGACTCAACCCATGCAAAAAACACACTCAAATGGCACGATAGAGAAGAATAAAAGTGAGAGCTCCCTAGATGCCTTGTAGCCTTCTAAGGATTAGGTGTATGTATACACACCAATCTATGAGAGTCTACTCAACGTTGCTCTTCTACTTGAGAGATTGGTAACCTAGACGCTCTGATACTAACTTGACACGACCCAAATGGGCGGATCATTCGGACACCTACGTCTACTATAAATCGATAAGAGAACCCTTTTTTTCTCACACATAAAATTACTTAGATTGCTCATTACCTTTACATATATCATACAATAAGGAAAGATTACAATTAAAATCTGACACAACGAAGACTTTCCCCACGATCTAGTGTAGACAGATGCAAGAGCTCTATTGGAATACTGATAGTAAAAAAGACACAGCTTCATTTACGGAGGAGATGCGAAAGCTGATTGTCACAATCCAAGTTTACACCTTAGAAGTGACACAGTATTTAAGATCAAAAGTTACCCCAAGGAAACCCATAGTAAATTATTATTCTATTAAGACTGATCTACTGAAAATAATATCAAGGGGAAGCTGACTAGAGCAAAACAAATGATGAATAATAACAAAGATCTAGTCATACACTAAAATCTCAAACTGAATTTAACATAATTTGTATGAAAGCCTTCTAAAAGAACTAATGAATTGTTGGGACAAACCCCCAACTAACTCTAATGTTTGAGAATTTAAACTGTAAATAACATATGAAAATGGAAACTCCGACCCTCAGCAAACAAGGAATCACCATAGAAGCTGCTAGAGAATCGTCAAGAGGAACGAGCTGTAGTGCTGAGAATGGGTACCTGAGTCTATATCATAAAATGATATAACACATAGAAATATGCGATTAGTACTTTGAATGTACTGAGTATGTGAGATACAAGATAAACATAAGAAAAATGATAATACATAAACTGTACTGAATGACATGCTATGACCAAATATGAAAACATAAATACTGAACAGAAATCTATAAATCTGACAATACTGTAAGAATCAATCATTGACTGAAGGTCATAGGCAAAATTTGAAAATCTGGAAGACTGGACTAGCCTGGGGAATATGAATGTACTGGACTAAACTATACTGTGGAAGAGCCTATAACTAGCATATAACCACATGAGCTAGGTAGAGTTCGATGTATGCACCCCATTTAAGAGAGCCCACTGTACCTTGCCAAGGTATAGTGGCTGAGCTATGTAATCACTGTCTGGGACCCATTAAGGTTAATAACCTATGGTGGCACGTAGTTTTGGGAAAGTGGGTGTGCTGAACCCTAGCCCACTCGATGCTAATACAAAATTCATATCTGAGTTCTAAATCATGAAAGTTCTATTTAAAAAAGAACATGCTAAAGATTAGGGCTAGGAAAGCACACTATGTAAATGAACCCAATACATGAATTTTAGCTTGTAATAATAGACATGAAAGTTCAAATCATCATCAAGATTAAGGAACTATTAAATTGACTGAAAAAGCCTAGCTTCTAATCACTTATAGGGTTGGAAATGATGAAGTTTTCAGAAAATAATTTGGGACACAAAGGGGAAAGGAAATCCTTGTTAAAGTTCCACAAACTTGTAGAAGGAATATCTCTAAGAAAAACACCTCAATTCTAAGGAAGGGAAGAAGCCCTAGCTCTTCTTGGCACTAACCTGTTTGAGGTTTCTACGTTCTGAATCTGTGAGCTTGGAAGAGAATGAAAGGAAACTGTCGATCAATCCCCTCAATTCCCTTCCAGATGAAGCCCAAATGATGTATTTTAGGAATTAAAATATTAGAAAGTTACAAAAATGACCCTGAGAAAAGTCTAAAAAACTATCCATATCGATTCAAGGGTCATACAATAGGTCATTGGTGGTGATCAAGACTCGTTGGGACCGGTCGTTGGTCATGGGCCTTGAAAATTTAGTTATGGGACTCAACCAATGGATGGATAGGACGACCCGTTGGATGCAACAATGGGTCATTGTCACTACTAGAAATTTTAAACTTTCTTTGGGCTTAACCAGTGGATGGGAACAACGACTCGTTAGATGGGATAATGGGTCGTTGTTTCCACTCAATGACACAGGAGATATTTCTAACTCTTTTTGGACTTCCTCTAACGGTTCCCTATGATGGGCCGTTATAACGAACAATGACTTATTGTTGGGCCCATTGTTCGGAGGACAGATTTGATAGGTTTCTGGACTATGTAGCATTGGGCAATGTGATGACTCATTGCTTACAACAATGGATCCTTGTATGGTACATTGTATCTAGAGAAACATTTGTAGAGGGTTACAATGACTCTACTAACGGGTCATTTTTGCCAACAACGACTCGTTGGTTAAGTCGTTTTGAGGAAAAAAATTTTGGTTTATTATTTCAATTATGGGGTTTGGTCTAAAAAAATTTTGGGGTTTTACAATATCTCTCCCTTGGGAATATTAATCCTCGAATAAAGGCTAAGCAAGCTGGAAAAACTAGGGAAAGAGCTGCAATCTCAAACTGAAGACTAATAACTAACTATCAAAAGAATGGTTGACTCCGAACTGAGATAGACACACCAGCTGAGTTATGCAACTAGACTTCACACTAAAACATGATTAGAGCTGATGAGTATGGAATTGAATAGAGTACTGAGGAGGAATTTAGTACCTAATGTTAAAGCTAAGCTGGAAGGCAATAGGTGGGGGTATTTCGCCATCATATCTACTTCTGCTTCCCATGTAGCTCCCTCAACTAGCCATTTCCTCCATAAAACCTTTACTGAAATGACCTCTTTTTTCCTAAAGTGTTGAACTTGACGGTCTAGGAGTTGAACTGGAAGTTCTTCATAAGAGAGGCTGTCCTTTACACCAAGGCTCTCCAAAGGCACTACTGAGGTCAAATCACTGATGCATTTCTTGAACAATGACACATGGAATATTGGATGCACTATTCTAACTCTGTAAGAAAATCCAGCTCATAAGCCGTATTGCTAATGCATCTTAGGATTTTGTAAGGACTGATATATCTGGGAATGATCTTTTCTTAATTCCCAAACCTCATCACCCATTTCATAGGCAAAATATTTAGATATACGCAATCATCCACAACAAACTCTAACTCTCTTCTCCTTACATCTACATATGATTTTTATCAGCTTTGAGCTGTTTACAGTCATTCTCTGATGAGCTGAATCTTTTGCATAGCCTCATGCACCGAGTCAGGTCCTTTTAAGGTAGCTTCAACATCATCAAGAAATCCTATCGGGGCCTACAACTCCTACCATATAATGCCTCGAACAGAGCCATTTGAATACTAGAGAGGTAGCTTTTGTTGTACGCAAATTTGATGAGAGGTAGGTTATCACCCCAACTGCCCGTGAAATCGATCACATAAGCCCTCAACATATCCTCTAGAGTCTGAATGGTCCGCTCAAATTAGCCATTTGTTTTTGGGTATGTGCTGAGCTTGACTTGAGTATAAAGTCCATTCTTAAAAGACTTCTAGAAGTGTGAGGTGAACAGAGTACCTCGATTTGAAATGATGGACAAGTGAACTCCATGTAATCTGAATAACTCCCGGATGTTTAGCTATGCATAATCCTCTGTTGAGTTTGTGGTCTTAACTAGTAGAAAATGTGCTGACTTAGTCATGTAGTCTATAACCACCCAAATTGAGTCATGTTGTATGAGCTAGACCTGTGATGAAGTCTATGTTGATTTTTTCCCACTTCCAAGTAGGAATGCTAATATCCTGAGTCATACCCTTAGGTCTCTGATGTTCAACCTTTACCTGTTGGAAATTTGAGTACTTAGCCACAAATATTGCAATGTCCTTCCTCATGCCATTCCACCAATATACTTCCCGTAGATCACGGTACATCTTGGTGGAACCTAGGTGGATATATTACCTAGTGTTATGAGCTTCTGTTAGTATCCGATGTCTCTAATCATCCACATCGGGAACATATAACCTGCCCTTATAACAGAGCACACCATCTCCCTCTTTGTATAATGCTTCCATCTCTTTCCTTTGGAGTGTTTCATCAAGCTTAAGTAGGACTGGGTCTTAAACCTACTTTAACTTGGCCTCCAACACCAGGGAGGATTTTGACCCACTCCGGACTATAACTCCACTTTTTGTTGAATCAACCAACTGGACCCTAATTAGGCCATTATGTGATTATGTTATAACCCAAAAGCTCAAAGATCAGACCCGGGAGTTGAAATGGAGAAAAATTAAAATTTGGCATCAGGTCAAAGAACGGGCCTTGATCTGACCCATCGGTGCAGCCTATAAGCCGTGATATGACTCGTGGTGAGGCCTAGGTGAAGAGTTTGAAATTCGAGAGGTTGTCTCCACACGAACATGACCACATGTTATGATCAGGCCCCATGACTCATAAGGTTAGTCGTGGGGAGTGGTGATTGAGAAAAGAGGAAAAGGAAGATAGTGTACCTAATGGAAGGACCCCACAAGTAGTGGTCTATCTCCACGATTCATGGGATGAGTCGTGATCAAGTATGGTAAAGTTTTATTTGAGAATAAGGCAGTGTACATGACGGGAGGTGACCACGAGTCGTGATCACCAGTAACAGATCGTTAAGTTACCCGTGACAAACCCAGGAGACCTAACAAGTAGTGTACCTGACGGATGACACCACAAGTCATGGCCCATGATGACCAGTCGTTAGGTCCCTTGTTGGGACCAACTAGCAGTTATTCTATGCGAATTTAGTAAGGGATTTTTGATAAATCCTAAGTTCCTACGGCCTAAACTATGTTGTTTTGAGTTTTGAATGATGAATTTTAAAGGGGTTAAGTTCATTTTAGCCCAATTACATTCATGCATGCAAGGTAGAAGGTGAGAGAGGATGATCAAGCTTTTCTTCTTCATATTCTTTTCAATTTCCTCTTGGGCAATCAGGGAAGTGTAAACATCAGCCTCAATCTGATATGTAGAGTTATGAATGGGTGATTCCATTCACACCCATTCCCAATCCCTCTCTAAATAATGAATTTCCTATGCCAAATCTATGGGGTTTTAACCCAATGTATGAATTTGCTAAATTCCCTACATGGGGATGATTTAAATATGTTTTTACTATTGAATTATGAAGCATGGTCAAGTCTTAATCTATTTTCAATTGAAAAGCATGTTTCAAGTTTTATGAATTAAAAAGCCCATTGATGAGAAGTTCATGAAAGAAGAAATTTGTGATGAATGTATGATTATGATGAGATGCTATGATGAAAAGCATGTTTTCAAGCTACCCATATTTATAATAATGTTTTCTATGTGAATTGAATATTTTCAAGCATGATAAAGCTACGGGCAATGCCCACATGTTAAAAGTATGATTTATGATTTCTCGAATTAAGCATACCAAATAGTTTTAGAACTAAGACTCCCAATTATCTTTCAGCTTGTGGTATGGTTTGAATTAAAGATTCTCATATGAATTATTTTGTATTTAAGATATAATGAATGATTGAGCTTCATTGAAAAACGATGCAGAGCATATGCAAGTTTTTGAGCGTAGTGTCTAGCACCGAGTATGCTAAGGGTCGATAAACCTATCTCTCAAAACTACGCGCCAACGTAGGTTTATACTATTATATATTACTTCAAGACCTCCCTTGTGAGCTATCCCCTACCCTATTGGGCCATGAGATTGATATCGATATCATGGTATCGTCCCTATCCCTACCAAGGCTGTGGAAAACTCTACCCAATTGAGTGTGATGGTTGGGACCACGTAAGCTCTATTGTTGTATGTCAGTTAAAAGATGAGTCTTCCATTGTTCCTCATGATTTTCAGTTATGCATGTTTATCATTCATGAGATTCCTATAGATATATGTTCTAAAGTAGTTTTGACTCAATGTTCAGTTTTACTCATGACTATTAGATTTCATCTTTGAGTCAATCGATGCAGTTATGATGTTATGTTATGATGAGATCATGATTTCGAAAAGAATGCATGCAAGCCCTACTCTCAGACTATTATCATTATGTTCTACATTATGCATGTCTTTAAATGATTTTACTACTTAAGCGGTTTTACTTACCTTGCATACTCGGTACATTTCACGTACTGAACGCATACTCTATGTTGTATTGTTTCATGATACAGGACCCGACTCTCAGGTTCATCCCCCTTCATAGCCAGTCTTCATCCTTGAGGACTAAACTTATTCAGACTTTATCTATGTACTTTCAGTTTCAACTTTATTGAGTTAGTTAGGGCTTGTCCCATCAACTCATCATGTTTAGAGGCTTTTCAGACAAAAGATGTATTCAGCTTCAGATGGTGTAATCTGATGTTATTTTTAATTTAGACTTCCGCAATGATTATCTTGTTGATTCTTTAGTTTTAGTAATTGAGTTAGATGTATGTTCATGCCATGGGTCGACTTGGAGTCTCTCGGGGCTTCTTGTCCTGTGTTGCAATCTGGGCCTCCGTTAGGGTCATGACAAACTTGGTTTCAGAGCCATAGATTTGAAGTGTCCTAGGGTGTTTGAAAGTTGCGTTAACTAGAATCTTTTCCATGGGTGTGAAGCGTGTCACACTTATGATGAAGAGGCTACGAAATGTTTAGGAAATGTTCCCTTCTTTAATGATCTATCTCGTGCAATGAAAAGTCTCCCTATCCTTCTAATTCATGCTATTTGCGAATGCAGAATCATGGCTCCCCAATGAGTAAATGGTAGAAGGAATAAAAATGGAAATGACCACGAGGATGGCAATGGAAATGGGCACCTACAGACCCTGCCAGTTCAGGAGCATCAGGCACCGGAGCCGGTTGCTCGTATTGAGTTTCAGGTAGCAATTCAGATGCTCGCGCAAGCCTTGACTGGTCAGGTCAATTAGCAGGCGATTGTGCATGTTATGCATAATGGCAATGTAGCGGTGGCTCGAGTTAGGGATTTCTAAAGGATGAACCTTCCAGAGTTCCTCGGGTCAAAAGTGGATGAGGACCCGCATGAGTTCATAGATGAGATTGTGAAGATCACCCAAGTCATGGGGGTGAATGGTATTGAGTGTGCAGAGCTGGCCTTGTATCAGCTAAAAGGGGTCGAACACATCTGGTTTCGTCAATAGAAAGATAGTAGGGTCAATAGAGCAGGTCCTGTCACTTGGAAGGAGTTCCATTTGCATTCTTAGATCGGTTCTTCCCTTGGAAGATGAGGGAGCTAAAAGAAAACAAGTTCGTAAATCCGAAGCAAGGGAGGATGACGGTGCAGGAGTATGCCCTTGAGTTCACTCGCCTATGAAAGTACGCCCCAGAGTTAGTGGCTAATAAGAGGGCGCGAGTGAGCAAATTCGTCCTTGGAGTGGCGGGCTATTTGGACAAGGATTGTAGGACCTCCATGCTCCACTAGGATGTGAATTTCCTTCGGATAGTCTTGTACGCTCAGCAGATGGAGGCAGCGTATATGAGGGAGAGAGAGTCCAAAAGGGCCAGGACCAATGATTGTAGATTCTCACAGCCAAGGTCAGGTGGTGGGCATCCACAACAGAACCACCAGAGATCTTTAGCCCTAGTATCTTCAGCATTGAGTGTTCCATCTAGGCCTAGGCATGATTAGAGGGGGCGAGCATCAGACTCGAGGGGTCATAGCAGCAGACCCACATATTCTAGAATTCTAGCTTGCCGCAGATGTGGTCGAGGGCACACGGGCCAGTGCTTAACAGGTACAGGTGCTTGTTTCGGGTGCGGAAAGCCCGGATACATGCTCAGAGATTTCCTAGAAGTAAGGTAGGATCATGATGGGGGCCAAGGCCCAACTACTAGTTCAGCAGCCCCACTCATACGCTCAGCACATCAGGGCGCATCTACCAGCACAGGTGGCGGTCAGCACCAAAACAAATTCTATGCATTAGCATCTCGCTAGGAGCAGTAGGTCTCCCAAGATGTGGTTACTGGTATGTTATGAGTTTTCCATCTTGATATTTATGCTTTGTTAAATTTTAGGGCTACCTTGTCTTTTGTGACACCTTATGTGGCCAGTTCTTTGGAGTCAATCCCGAAGTCTTGTCACAACCCTTCTCAGTCTCTACTCTATTAGGTGATTTTGTTGTAGCTAGACGGGTGTATAGAGTTTTCCCAATCTCAGTCCTTCAGAAAGTCACCTCAGCAGATTTGATAAAGTTAGCCATGACCAATTTTGATGTTATCTTCTCCATGAATTGGTTATTTGCATTTATTCTTCAGTTAAATTTAGAACCCGAGTAGTAGAGTTCAGATTTTTGGGTGAGCCAGTCTTAGAGTGGAAGGGTAGCTCAACTGTGCCTGTAGGTCATTTCATTTCCTACCTTAAGGCTAGAGAGATGATTTCTAAAGGTTGCATGTACCATCTAGTTAGTATTAAGGATGCGACGTCGGAGACCCCGACTATCCAGGCAGTTCCAGTAGTATGTGAGTATCTAAAGGTCTTTCCTGATGATTTCCAGGGAATCCCTCCTGAGCGGGAGATTGTTTTGGTATTGACCTTCTTTCCGACACGCAGCCTACATCTATTCCTCCCTACATAATGGCTCCGGCCGAGCTAAAGGACATAAGAGAACAATTGAAGGACCTATTAGAAAAGGGTTTCATTAGAACGAGCAAGTCTCCTGGGGGTGCACCAATTTTCTTTGTCTGAAAGAAAGATGGTTCTCTTCATATTATATCGATTATCGGCAATTAAACAAAGTCACCATCAAGAACATGTATCCTCTACCCAGGATTGATGATTTATTCTATCAACTTTAGGGTGCCAATTGTTTCTCAAAGATAGATCTCAGATCCTGGTACCATCAGCTCAGAGTTAGGGAGTGTGACATCCCGAAGACAGCCTTCAGGATGCGGTATGGTCATTATGAGTTTGTAGTTATACCTTTTGGTCTAACGAATGCTCCTGTAACTTTTATGGACTCTATGAACAGGGTGTTCAAGCCATACCTGGACATGTTCCTCATTGTGTTTATTAATGATATCTTGATATACTCTCGGAACGAGGAGGAGCATGCCGCTCGTTTGAGAATAGTGCTTCAGATTCTCAAGGATTACTAGTTGTATGCCAAATTCAGGAAGTTCGAGTTTTGGTTGAACTCCGTAGCATTTTTGGGCCATTTGGTATCAAGTGAGAGCATAAAGGTGGATTCTCAGAAAATAGAAGCGGTGAAGAATTCGCCTAGACCAGTGAATCCTTCAGATATTCAGAGTTTCTTGGGTTTGGAGGGCTACTATCAAAGGTTCGTGGAAGGTTTCTTGTTTATTGCAGCCCCTTTGACCAAATTGACCCAGAAGAAGGTGAAATTCCAATGGTCGGAGGCTTTTGAGAAGAGCTTCCAAGAGTTGAAGATCCGACTTACTTCAGCATGGGTGTTAACTATACCGATGGGTTTGTGGTGTATTGTTATGTTCAAGGATCGAACATGGGTGTGCATTGATGAGGCATGGGAAAGTTATAGAATATGCCTCTAGACAGCTAAAGTTTCATGAGAAGAATTACCCAACCCATGATCTTGAATTGGCCGCGGTGGTATTCGCCATGAAGATATGGAGACATTATTTGTTCGGGGTTCACTTGGATGTGTTTACGGACCATAAGAGCTTACAATATGTGTTTACCCACAAGGATCTCAATCTTTGGCAAAAGAGGTGGTTAGAGATACTCAAGGACTATAATATGAGTGTGCTTTACCATTCAGGTAAGGACAATGTAGTAGCGGACTCACTTAGTAGACTCTCAATGGAGAGTGTGTCTCATGTGGATGAGGGGAAGAAGGAGCTGGTGAAAGATGTGCATCGACTCGCAAGGCTAGGAGTTAGGTTGGTTGACTCGACCGATGGCCATGTTATTGTTCATAATGGATCAAAATTGTCCTTGCTAACTGATGTGAAAACTAGAAAAAATGAGGACCCGATTTTGATAAAGTTAAAGGTAGCCGTTCAGAATCAGTAGGTAGAGGTCTTATCCAAAGGGGGAGACGGTGTGCTTCGATACTAGGGTCTCTTATGTGCTTCGGATGTTGATGATTTGAGGAGTCATATGCTGCACGAGGCTCATAGATCTAGGTATTCTATCCATCCAGGTGCCACCAAGATGTACCGCGACTTGCGCGAAGTCCATTGGTGGAATGGAACGAAGAAGAACATTGTGGAGTTTATAGCTAAGTGTCCAAACTTTCAGTAAGTGAAGGTCGAGCTTCAGAGACCGGGAGGTGTACTTCAAGATACCAGCATTCTTACTTGGAAATGGGAAGAAATCAACGTGGACTTCATTGTAGGGTTGCCTCGTACTCGTCGACAATATGACTCCATCTGGGTTGTGGTAGATAGATTGACCACGACTGCTCATTTTCTACCGGTCAAAACCATAGATTCGGTGGAAGATTATGCCAATTATATATTCGGGGGATAGTTCGATTGCATGGAGCTCCCTTGTCCATCATATCAGATAGAGGTACCAAATTTATCTCTCAGTTTTGGAAGTCGTTTCAGAAAGGACTAGGTACTCAGGTTAAGCTCAGCACTGTGTTTCACCCGAAAATGGATGGTCAAGTGGAGTGTACAATCCAGACTCTCAAGGAAATGTTGAGAGCATATGTGATTGACTTCAAGGGTAGTTGGAATGATCATTTGCCTCTCATCGAGTTTACATACAATAACAGCTATCACTTCAGTATTCAGATAGCACCATTTGAGGCTCTCTATGGGTGGAGATGTAGGTCGCCAATTGGTTGGATTGAGGTTGATGAAGTGGCAATGATGGGACCAGATTCAATTCATGAGGCTATGGAGAAGGTTCAGTTAATAAGGGATAGGTTGAAAACCGCTCAGAGTAGCCAAAAGTCCTACGCCAATGTGACGAGAATGAAATTAGAATTTGCAGTTGAAAATTGGGTATTTCTGAAGGTGTCTCCTATGAAGGGAGGGATTAGGCTCGGAAAGAAGGGGAAACTTAGCCCCCGCTATGTCGGCCCGTACCGGATTATGAGACATGTTGGCAAGGTAGCCTATGATTGGAGTTTCCCTCAGAATTAGCTTTCGTGCATCCTGTATTCCATGTATTACTCTTAAAGAAGTGTTTGGGTGATCTAGCTCTAGTTGTCCCGATGGGAAGTGTTGATGTGAAGGACAGTCTCAGTTATGAGGAGGTTCTGGTGAAAGTACTGGATCGTTAAGTTCGAAGGCTATGGAATAACGAAGTAGCTTCAATTAAAGTGTTATGGAGGAATCATCGTGTTGAGAGAGCTACGTGGGAAGCCGAAGTGGAAATGATGGGTAGATACCCATATTTATTCTCTACCGGCTCAGTTCCATCTTGAGGTATTAGTTTTACTCTCAAACTCTACATAGTTTTCATGTTCAGTTCATGTGCCCAAGTTTCTTTTATGTGTGTGGATGTATGTATAATTCGTGAATTCAGTTCAGCTATGTAGTTTGAATCGGAGGTAGTCATTCTATTAGTTTTCGGATTAAATGATCAGTATTTGCATATGTTGATTGCATTTCTCTACTTTTCTTTGTGTTTTCAAACATTCGAGCACTAATTTTCCAAAGGGGGAGATATTGTTATACCGCGGACACCCAAAGATAAGACTCGGGAGTTGAAATGGAGAAAAATAAAAATTTGACATCAGGTCACAAAACGGGTCGTGAGGTGAAATGTTGGTGCAGCCCATGAATAGTAATGTGACTCGTGGTGAGGCCCAGGTGAAGAGTTTAAAATTTGGGGGTTGACTCCCCACGGACATGAGCATGAGTCGTGGTCAGGCCCCACGACTTGTTAGGTCAGTCATGGGGAGTGGTGATTGAGTAAAGAGGAAAAGGAAGACAGTGTACCTAATGGAAGAAACCCCACGAGTTGCGGTCAATCTCCACGATTCGTGGAATGAGTCGTGATCAAGCAGGGTAATGATTTATTTGAGACTAAGGAAGTGTACATGACGGGAGGTGACCACGATTCTTGGTCACTAGTAACGGATCGTTAAGTAACCGTGATGAGCCTAGGGGACCTGACAAGCAGTGTACCTGATTGGTGACTCCACGAGACGTGGCCCATGATGACGAGTCGTTAGGTCCCTAGTTGAGACCAGCTGGCAGTTATTTTCTGCGAATTTAGTGAGGGCTTTTCCGTAATTTCTAAGTTTCTAAGTTGTAAACTACGTCATTTTGAGTTATGAATGATGATTTTTAAAGGGGTTAAGTTCATTTTAGGCCACTTACGTTCATGCATGCAAGGTAGAAGGTAAGAGAGGGTGATCAAGCTTTTCTTCGTCAAATTCTTTTTAATTTCCTCTTGGGCAATTAGAGTAATGTAAGAATTAGGCTCAATCAGGTATATAGGGTTATGAATGGGTGATTGCTTTTACACCCATGCCGAATCCCTCTCTAAATCATGAATTTCCTATGTCAAATCTATGGGGTACTAACCCAATGCATGAACTTCCTAAATTCTCTACATGGGTATGATTTAAATATGTTTCTACTATTGAATTATGAAGCATGGGCAGGTCTTATATTGTTTTCAATTGAAAATCATGTTTCAAGTTTTAATCTTTATAAATCCCATTGATGAGAAGTTCATGAAAGAAGAGATTTGTGATAAATGATGAGATATTATGATGAAAAGCATGTTTTCAAGCTGCCCATGTTTATAATCATGTTTTCAATGTGAATTGAGTATTTTCAAGCATGATAAAGCTTTGGGCACTGCCCACATGTTTAAAGTATGATTTACGATTTCTCGAATTAAGCTTACCACATGGTTTTGGAGCGAAGATTCCCAATTATCTTTCAGCTTGTGGTGTGGTATGAGTTAAAGCTTCTCATATGCATGATTTCCTATTTGAGATATATTTGATGATTGAGCTTCGTCAATAGACGATGTTGAGCTTCGTTGAAAATTGATGTAGAGCATATGAATGTTTTTGGGAGTAGTGTCTAGCACCAAGTAGGCTAAGGGTCGATCACCCTGTGCCTTAGAACTACGTGCCAATGTAGGTTTATACTATTATATATTACTTTGGGACATCCCTTGTGAGATATCCCAGGCCATATTGGTCCATGAGCTTGATATCAATATAATGATATCGTCTGTAGCCCTGGAAAGGCTTTGGACGGCTCTACCCACTTGAGTGCGATAGTTGGGACCATGTAAACTCTATCGTGGTATGTCGGTTAAAAGACGAGTCTCCCATTGTTCCTCATGATTTTCGATTATACATGTTTATCATTCATGAGATTCTATATCTATATATATGTTCTAAAGTAGGTTTGACTCAGTGTTCAGTTTTACTCATGGCGATCAGATTTCAGCTTTGAGTCAATCAATTCAATTATGATGTTATGTTATGTTATGATGAGATTATGATTTCATAAAGAATGCATGCAAGCCCTACTCTCAGACTCTTATTGTTATGTTCTACATTAAGCATGTCTTTAAATGATTTTACTTACTTCAGAGGTTTTACTTACCTTGCATACTCGGTATTTTCCACATACTGACGACATACTCTATGCTGTATCTTTTCATGATACAGGACCCAACTCTCAGGTTCAGCCCCATTGATAGTCAGTCTTAAGAGCTAGCATCTTACGTTGTTGGTGAGTCCTCATCCCCCGAGGACTAGACTTATTCAGACAATGTCAATCTAATTTCAGTTTCAGCTTTATTGAGTTAGTTGGGGTCTCAACTCGTCATGTTTAGAGGCTTTTCATACAAAAGATGCATTTAGCTTCAGATGGTGTATTCTGATGTTATGTTTTATTTAGACTTCCGCTATGATTATCTTGTTGATTCTTCAGCTTTAGTAATTGAGTTAGATGTATGTTCATGCCATGGGTGGACTTAGAGTTTTGCAGGGCTCCTTTTCTCGTGTTGCGATACGAGCCTCCGTTCGGGTCATGATAGAATGTCCTTCGCCAGTTCCTTTTTATCCTCCTTTAAAGAGTAAATCTCCCCACAAACTTCTTGCTGAGGGTTGATAACGTCCGAATTCATTCCTCTTAACGAATGAGTGTAAACGGTCGTTGGCAAAAAAATATACCCTACGAGTATCGGGGTCGAATCCTAGAGGGAATAGTAGTTGGTCACACAAAAGTTGCCTATCAAATTAAAGTAACTTGCATCAATGTCTCAAAAACAATAAAGTAGAAATTGGGGAAGCCACAACTTGTTAATTGAACTACAAATTCGCTCACGAAAATAGGAACAAAGCGTAGAAAATACCAAAGAAGAGAACACTAGGGGTGTGATATTGAAGGGGTATCATCAAATTGGGATTACTAAAAACTCCTACTATTACACAATAGTATAATTAGTTGTGTACGAGGCGACACCTGAAGTTTTCCAACCCTTTTGGTGCCTTATACCTCGTGTTTTTAAAACCCCAATGTCCTTTTAAAAACAAACACAACAACTTGGGTAAAAATCAATTATTTCTAGCTTTGATTCTAAATGGGTGTGCGAAAATGGGTTTTTGCTATCTCTAGCCCAACCCCACATGATCAATACCCAATTACCCACTAGTGTTTCCTCGCCCATACTCTAAATCCTTTTTTCAAACAAAATTAGAGTAAGTAAATTCAACCCACATTTGCAACTATGACTATTTAGATTAAAACTTAAAGTAAACACAAGAATTATACCAATTGAGTAAAAAAAAAGATCAATTAAACAATACCCAATCCAAATCAAACCCAATCGATCATACACCCCTAGCAAGGAATTTAGCTACTCATATAAGTAGAATAAGACATTGTATTAAGTAATAATTAAATATTTATTCAACAAAATAAGTAAGAAAATTCAAGCACAAGGTTCTAGTCTCCAATGAAGTTTTTCTACCTTTTCAAAGAAGAAGATGAAGATTTCTTACTCAACAATTCAATTCTCCAACTTCTCTTTACTTTCTATTTAATATTGAATACAATGGAAAAATGATGTGGAATAGAAGGTTCAGTTCTCCTTTTAAAAATTTACAAAATTAGGGTACAAAATGCTCCTATTATTTTTAACTGGATGCTTTTGCCTTTTTCGAATGAATCTTACTTGCGAGTCACCGACAGTTTACCGGTGCTGGTCCGTGGTCCACTAGTCTGTAACATCTGATGGCCAGTGGGTTCTGGATCAATTCAGCATTGGCACTAGCAGTTTGCCGGTGCTGATCCGCGGTCTTCCAGTAGCCATTCTTCTTCAGCACAGTAGGTATGTGCGATTAGCCGACATTTCATCGGTGTCCTCCAATGGAGCACCGGTCCTCATCTCAATTTCCATAGTTTTTTCTCAATTTCATGTTTTCTCTACTCAAGTTAAATACCTAAAAAGATCAAGGAGAAAGAGCATAAAATCCACCTAAAAGACATGAAAACCAAACAAAAACTCATGTTTAAGAGCCTAATGTGTTGGTAAATTATCAAATCTTCAAACCCCCAAACTTGAACCATTTCTTATCCTGAGCTAGTGCAATACTTTATAACTGAGCAAATGATGAGTCTATGCAGCAAGGAAAACCGAACCTATGAAAACCTAAAAAATGCTCACCGACTTAAGGAAAAGAGAAGAGACTCCCCAAAACATGTTGTGAAAGTTTCAAGAGGTAACTATAATGAATAGGTATGATTCACAAATGTTTTCATTCTTCAAAACAAGGGCATGGTTTATCAGAACAAGCACACATAACACCTCAAATAATTATAAATTCACATTTAAAGCTTTCCTTGAAGTTCACAACACTCATGTCCCAATCACAATACTCATGTCCCTAACATGTTCTCCAAGGGGGTGATGCCACTCACAAGGAGAATCCCTCTTTTTATCATCAATAAATGTACAAACAAGGGATTATTGAATAGGAGAATAACACTCACTCTCATAAAGAAATTCTCCATGCACACAGCATGACTCATAGGCATTCCATTTGTGTAATTCGCCACTAATGCAACTCAAAATCAATTAGAACTTGGGGGTAATAATGAAGGCTAGGGGTTAAGGTAGGATAAACAAAGAGTTCTAGTGGTTAAAACCTCCCTAATGCCTTTCTATGAACATTTTTAACATCTCATCGCACTATTGAGATCACTCCACCTTATCTCTCCTTGCTGATCATCTTAATCTTTTGTTTACCAGGAGCCACCCTTATAACATCTTAGGTTTTCATATTTCGCTTTATCTAAGCAAGAGGTAACACCTATCACTATTCTTTCTCTCTCAATGATTCACAGTTCTTCAGCCAACCAATTCATTCATTTTACTACAATTTGATGCTACCTCACATTGAAGCTTTCACATTTCTCCCTTTTCTTGTAAACTCCCAAACAAAGGCTTTTGCCTCATTTCCATACATTTTCTTATCTCTCCCTACTTCTTGGGCTTGAAGTCCCATTTTTCATTCGTTCACCACAAGCAACTAGGGACTAGGGGTGCTTAAGACGGGGACTAAAAAGGTTTGTTAGGCTTGTACTATGGTTTCCAAGAAAAAGGGTCAAAGGCTCAACATTAGCAAGCAAAGAAAGATGTTTAAGGAGGTTATTTTGGGTGAAGTGACTAGCAATGAAATCCTAAAATCATATTTTAAGTGTAGCTACAGCTAGGATTTCACCTTGAGTCACACATAGGGAAACTTCTAAACAAATGTATATGCACAGGAATCATTCAATCAGCCTCACCACACAGGACATCACATTCCTAGGAGTTCACACAATACATCACCACAGCCAAAATATGTTTTAAGATAATTAAGCATGTGAATCAACAATCCAAACAAGAAATCTGCAATATATGACAAAAGGGTGCTACATTTTCATTTCAAATACCCCATTTCTTAAAAATTTATTTGTCCATACCACAGAAAATATTTTTGGTGTTACCTCTCAAAAACAATTTCAACAAAACTAAAAAACACGGCATTTTCCTTAAGAAAGTTGCCTCACAATCTATTATTGAAAAATGTCACCCAGTTCGACAATAAAAAGGAAAAGAAAAAGAAATTGCTCCTCGGAAAAGAACCTTGGTATAAAGAAAATCCTCTAAGTTTATTCACTAACTACTATTCAAAAAGGCAAAAATGAAACATGGGTCATGAACCATTTGGCAATTTAAGCATGGACCCAATAATTTGCACTAACAATTCCAGAATAATTTTTTCATTTCATTCATCTTGAACCCGAAAAAGGCTCAACAACCACAAACAATTTTCAATATATAGCCTGACAAGGGAAACATCAATCATCATCAATAAAATCCGACCAAGGGAATCCCAAGCCTGGTGAAGGCTCAACAACCATCACAACTCCAAAACAAAAGCCCAATAAGGGCACGAAATCAACAGCAACGACCACAAAAGAGACACACGCATCCCACCCCCAACTAAAACAACATAATGTCCCAATATATGAATACAAAATAAGTGAGGATAAGAACTCGCTGAAGTGGTCACTCATGATCATCATCATCCCCGGCCTCAACATCTCCATCATGGCCTTCATCTCCCAAATCCTCATCATCATCCCTCGAACAAGTCATCTATGGGCCTCGGGCTGTAGAAGGGGCAGCCATAGCTGCATCAAGCGCATTCATATCGGGTACCTCTATTAATGTCTGGCCTCTCCATTCCCTCACTTTATCCTAGAGAGAAGTGACAGCCCCCTCCACAACATCCACGCGAGGCATAACTTGCTCAAGTTATCATAAATCGAATTTATCTCCTTATTAATCATCTTAGCAATCAGAGCAAGGAGACTTTTAGCTAATTATTGAAGCTAGTTCTCGTGGGAGTGTCTCATCTCCGCAATTTTGTATAGGCCACTTCGGCAAGAAGATGTGGGAGGAGCTGAGGCTCCCCTAGTAGGTGCTTCTTCAGAATCCTGGCCTGATGCCTCAAGATGTGGCATATTGAGATCGGGGGCTATGGGGGCCTTCTCTAAACCATGAGATATGGACTCCTCGGGGACTCGAAGGTTTGCATCCACTTTTGCTTGCTCTTGGGAGCATCCACACCCGTCTTACTATCCATAATGATCACACCAGTAGCAGAGCTAGGGGCCTCATCCGAGAAAAGTGGCACTCCTACTCAAAGGCCAAACTCGGATATAAGCACAACATAGGGCATTGAGGTTCCAGCTTTCCTCGCCTTTCTCTTCATCTAAATAGCCTCTATTTCCCCTAAGTTTATGGGGACCCCTCTCTTGATGCAAGAGATGAGGATGGCCGCCTCAAAATTTACCCTCTGCTTATTTTTTAAGGGCATGATGCTTCCCAAAATAAAGTCAAGCCACAGCATGGCTTCAAACTTCAAATCATGTCAAGAGATCTCACTACCTATACAAGCCTAGAAAGGTGTGTCGACGGCAATGATAGGCACAATCCAACTAAACTGATCCTATTTATTGGTGATTATGGTTGTATACTCAGTTGTGGGGTTAATTTAGTCTTCCCAAAATAAAGAATTGATGTTCAATGATGCGATGTCAATTTTTACACCCCTTATCATCACTAAGGGAAGACACTGGAATTCGTCAACCTTGCCTCTAGGATGCATGCTTTCTTGCCTAGCTTGGTATGATGCATAAAACTTAGGCACTAGGCTAGTGTAGAAGTTTGGCGGAGGATTGGCAAAGACATTCCATTGGCGATAAGTGAATTGAGTTGCAATGTGGGGAAAGTCACCCTGTAGCCCCGCCAAGTCGAACCGTTTCTCTATAGTGATAGAGCGCCCCTCCATGTCAGGCACACAAAAGATAATAGCTTCTTTAGTGTTGGTGGGGGATGGGGTTGCCCTTGATTTCCCCTTGCCCTTGCTTTTAAATGAGGTCGGGCCTTCCCTTTGCTTGGTTGTCCGGATGAAGTCATAATCTGCAAAGCCATGTTAGTGCCACACAAGAATATTTTTTAATATTTTTAAGGAAAAGTAAAGACAAACATCGATTCTAACCTAAGGAGGGAAATTAGAAAAATTGGATGACAAAAAAATTAAAGGGTTTAGAAGTTAAGTGTTGGCAGCATCGGTGAAACACCAGAAGAATGTAGTTGAAGACCCACGAGATGTTGGTTAGCCACCGATCTTATACATTGGGCTAGGGGTGACAATGTTCATCCGACCACACCGGAATTTTGTCGGTCTTGACTTGCAGAGCGCCAGTAAAATTTGGGTTTGAGGCAGTAGCCTGAAGCATTATACCTCGATCGACGCTTCATTGGGCGTTTTGTCGGGCCTGATCGACGGTTCACTGGTGTACTCTATTCAATGCATTTCCCCCCAAGCTTGGTCAAGAAAAAATCTTTCACATTTATGGTTTACTCACTCAATACAACAAAAACACAAGAAAAATGACAATTTACCCTTAAGAAAGACGTCACTCTATCTATCATCGGGCAAATCATGCATTTTAAGCACTTGGGGCTACTTAGACTTCACCCACAACTAAAATCAAGAACATCCAGAATAAAGCATTTTACCATAGATGATACCCACATTAACATTTAGCATTTTGTCACACCCCCACATACCCATAACATGAAAAATATACAATCAATGAAAGGCATAAGAACAGGGTAATGGGGAAACATGAGTGGGGAAACATCTAACTTAGCATACTCAAATGTATTTAAATCCTCAAAAAATAAACAAAATCAAAGTAGGACAGACATATCAAATGAGTTTGAGAATAAAGAGCAAAGAGACAGAAGCTTGGTGTTGACCCACAATGAATTTTTCACAAGTCACTTGCTTTAGTTTAGTGAAAAGATGAGTGACAAGTGATAAAATGAGGGGAGTAGGAATGGGAAATTTATAAGAGACGAGGACTGGAAAGGAGTGGTAGCTAAGGAGGTGGGTTTAATGGTGGGAAGGTGGAAAGATGGTGTATTGGGAAGTTAAGAAGTGTAATGGGAAAATGAGAAGTAGGGAAAAGGGTTTATGGGGAGTTGGAGAGGTTTTGATCGGATTTTTAAATCCATGGGTCGGGTTGGTCAATGGGTTGGTCAATATTTTAAATGAATTGCGTACCTTGGCTGGCGTTAAACTGGTGATCACCTGCCAAGACCGGTATTTTGCTGCTTTAATGTAGGTGACCTTCACCTCCTTCCGTTTACTTCTTTGTATGCAACGGGTGACCGAAAGTTCGTGAGTTAGCACTTGGTTTTTTCGTTCATGCTTCAACTCCCATGTATTCTAATTTGTACTAGTGTTGCATCCGGTGGTTCGCGATTTGACACCAGCGTTCCACCGGCGAATCACCAGTTTTCCCTCTTCTTTCCCAGCTTTCTACCCTTGACTCCTGTTCAAGAGGCGTTTCACGCATGTGGACCAGCAGCTCGCCAGTTAAGTGTAGTGCTTGCCCTGTTCTCCTTCTCCTTGTTTTGTTTCATCCAATCTACCTAAATAATTAAAAATAACAAAAAAAAAATACTCAAAGTAAAAACGCATGGGTTGCCTCCTAGGAAGCGCCTTAGTTAACGTTGTGCCACGATAGATACCTTCTCAATCTTTAACAATCTGGAGGGTCATCCTCCGATTAACTCTCATCATCAACTGGTTCATCATGCACCACTTTACCATCAAACACTACTCTGACCTTACACTCATCTCGGGTCTTGGTAGGCTGACGCACATTGAAGGTGACCTCATCACTACCGACTCAGAACATAAGCTCCCAAGCTCCACATCAGTCAAAGCTCTTCCCGTTGCTAGTAGTGGGCGCTCCAAGATAATTGGCACCTCAATGTCTATCTCAAAATCAAGCACAATGAAATAACTTGGGAGTATGAATTTATCCACTCTTACAAGGACATCAACTAACACTCCAACAGGTCATTTAATTGTCCTCTCCGCCATCAAAAGCCTCATAGATATAGGTTTGGGATTCCCTAACCCTAGCTTCTCGAAAATCACTAGAGGCATCAAATTAATACTGGTACTGAGTTCGCAAAGATCTTTATTAAACATGCATAAGCCAATTGTGCAAGTAATGATAAATGCTCCAGGATCTTCATGTTTTGGGGCAAGGTTTCTAAACATCACAACACTATAATAATGGGTCACCTCTTCGGTGCCCATATCTACCACCTTATTTTTGTTTAAAAGTTCCTTCATAAACTTCGTATAACCCAGCATTTGAAGCAAGGCATCCACAAGCGGTATATTGATGGATAATTTGCGGAACATTTCTATGAACTTGCGAATTGATTATCCTCCTTCTTCTTGGTAAGCCGTTGTGGATACGGAGGCGGAACTCTTGGTTCTTAGTCTTTGTCATTGGGGACCCTCTTTCCCTCATTCACATTCACATCATTCGAGGAAGTCAAATCAACTTCTCCCTTGTCCTTCCCTTCTTCACCATCACCAACACTTCTTGTTTTCATCTCCTCTTCCAACTCATCATCAGCATTTTCCCTTGGGACAACAACACTTTTGGGTTTCACACCTACATTATTCTATATCTTGCCACTCCTAGTCACAATTTCCATGCAATGGCGATCTTTCTTTTGATTGGGAACAGTGTCACTAGGGAGTGCACCATTCATGCAGGGGGTTATTTGTGAAGATAAATGGTTCATTTGGGCTTCAAGGTGCTTGATCGATTTCAAGTGAGAACTTACTGTTTGGGCAAGGTTAGACACCTCTCCTTTTAATTCTTTAACCCCACTGTAAGTTGATTATACCTTTTTCAACACTTGAGAGAACATTTCTTCAATCATTGAGTTGCCCATATCACTAACTATGGGCTACCCTTGAGATGCTTTTGCTTTTGGAGGAGGCATATAGGGGTTAGGTCTTCGGTGATATTTCTCTCCTTCGCGATTTTGATCTCTATTCCCCCATTAATCAATTTTGTCCCCCAATCCTTGATTATCACCGTTTCTCCAACCTTCATTCTCATTCCTTGGGTGCCAAGGGCCTTGATTAACACCTTCGTACCTAGATCGAGAACCCCCCACTTGGACTGCCATGTATTCATACTCCTCCTCATATCTTGGTGGTAAAGTGTCATCATTAAATTGAGTATGGCCTTGGGCACCTAAAATAGTCACACTATTTGCGCTAGCTCCCATCACACGTTTCATTATCAACTCTAGCTAGTCATTGATGTGCCGTGATTTTACGGCACTTTCAACGCTTAAAACCAAGAAATTATGAGCATTCCAGGTATGTTTATATAGGTTTGATGTGTTTTGTGATTAATGTTGCAGAAAAATAGGTTCGAAAGTGAACTGGGAAAATTAAGGCTGAAAACAACTAAAAGGGTGACTGCCAAACACTTCACGAGTCGTTAGCAGGAGGTAGGACTCATTGTTGAAGTCGTGGGCAAAAGATGAAGTTTGTTGATGTTGAGGCAGTGTACTTGACAATTTGAGGAAATGACTCGTTACACCTGGTAATGAGTAGTGAAGTTAGTCATGAAGACTTGCTGAGAAAATATTGCCAAAGTAGCCAGTGGAGTTGACAACAGACTTAACGAGTCGTTAGTTGACTAAATGACTCGTTGGCAGATCATTGGACTCAACTGTAAGGTGCACTGGAATTTTGAAAGAGTTAGACCACGAGGGAACTAACGACTCATGCCCAGGCATGAAGAGTCGTTAGGTGACCCATTGCCACAACTGGGTATATTGAGAGGACGACTATTTTTAGCAAGACACGACTCGTCAGAGGTCCCAACAACTAGTCACCTAGCCCATGGCCACTACCGACCTGGTTTCCAGTTTTAGGTAGGAAAAGGTTTTCTTGGAGCTATAAACACACAGTTTAGGTTTATTTTCGAGAGAAGCCGATTATTATTAGTTTTCAAGTATGATTTTGGTGTTGAACGATTATTCTTGAGTCAAGAAACAAGGTTTACAATTTTTTCTTGAATTTGAGTATCAGAAACAACATTGGAATTTATTCATCAACTTTGGAGTTTTATTCAATCTACTTGGTTTTTCTTCTACGATAATTTGTAAGTTGCAGTTATGTTTTATTCAATATTTTGTGATTGTTATTGTACAAACATGAGTAGCTAAACCAATAACTAGGATTGTGGGAACCAAGATGAATTAACACCCATAGGTAAGATACTTAGTGATTCTTGAATGAGGTTTAATGCATGTATTGTTTTTCCCTTTGTTTTGATTGATTCTTGACGGTTCCGAACATTAGGACTTGCCTTATTCTTATTTATCGGACCAAGGAGGTAATGACTGGGAACAGGGATTAGCAATAGAGATTTAAGGCTATCAACCGTGATCTAATAGCTTGAACTTATCTGGGGATAGCTAATCCAATATTAAGGGTAAGGGTCAATAGTACACCTGTATACGGATAAAGTTGCGTGGTGATAATCATATAAATAGGGGACCAACCATTTAGGTGAACCTAACTTATCAATATTTCATGTTAAACACTGGAATAAATCACTAGTGTATAAGCCTTTTGGTTATGAAGTCTTTGGGAACACAATCCTAGTCAAGTCGTTAATTGAATACAAACCTAATTTAAGCTAAGCATTCAGTAATTTTACTTTTGTTTATTATTCTATTTCTTTCACCATTAGGAAATAAGTAACTCAATAGTAATAGCTATTCGCATTAACTTAAGTTCTTACCATATTCCCTGTGAGATCGACCTCCAACATTTGTTCGGTTCTGTATTTGACAATCGACTGCTTTATATCTCAATTGCGAGGTGTAATTTGGCGACATTAAATTTTGGCGCCGTTGCTAGGGGATAAGGCTAAGGCTTCTGTTAATTGTGTTTGCTTTACTATTGGTTCTTACTTCTTTTTAAAATTTTCTTTTGTTGTTGTGGTTTCTTAACAGGTCTTAGGTTTATGCGTGCTCGATACTAAAAGCCAAGGAAATCCCCTGTTTCCAATTGATCACGAACTTGAGCAGATGTTAAGAAACCTGAGAAGAATGGCCAACATCAAAGAGCAGGAAACCATGGACCAAGACATAGCAACAATTTCGGCTGAAGAAAAAGCTCGGGCTAGAGATCGTGAGTTAGCTAGAGTTGTTGAAGAGCAACGTCTAGTTGTAGAAGCAGAGCAAGCTAGATGACACAGAGGTCCAGAACACCAGAGACACTGGTATTTTGATAAAGAGGATGATGCTGATATAGATGAAGCCGGTGCCACTGGAGCTATAGTCCCTCCTCCTTTTCCTGCTGGGGCAAAGTTTGACATTACCAGTGCAATGATCCAATTGCTCAATATGAAGGGAAGATTTGCGGGTCATGCATCTAATGATGCCCATGCTCACTTGACAAATTTCGTGGGTATATGTAAGGCATAAAAACAACTGGGGGTGATCCAGGGCGCAATCAGACTAAGGTTATTGCCATTCTCACTAGGGAGTGAGGCAATGATGTGGTTGGCTGAGCTGCCAAATGATTCCATCACTACTTGGGGAGAGCTTAAGAGTGCTTTTATTGATAGGTTCTTCCCACTATCCAAAGCTTTGTAGTTGAAAGATGAAATATATAACTTCAGACAGCTATATTCTGAGGCACTCCACGAGACCTGACTGCATTTCAACGAAAAGCTCAAAAGGGTTCCAAATCACATGATTCCAGATGATACATTATTGGAGATCTTTTATAGGTCTCTGAATGTCAACACCAAGGTGGTGGCTGATACTGTCTCTGGAGGAACCTTTATGAGCCACAATTATGAAGAGGCTATTGAGCTGCTAGACAGGATCACCAAAACCAACCGAGCTTGGCACACTAAAGAGAAGGAGATTTCGGCTGGTTCTTATGCGGTTGGTATGTCTGCAGAACAGAGGAGAAAAGATGAGGAGTGTGATCAAGATATTGTAGAAATAAAGACCACTATGGGTTTGCTTTCCAAGCACTTGATGGAGGTGGAAGCGGAAAAAGTAAATGTTGTGGGTTCTAAAGGTAAAGACCCGAGAAATGATAGTTGTGCATCTGAGTCTGAAGAAGAAGCTAATTGTTTAAATGATCAGAGGGAGGGTTTCCGGACCGACACCCAAGGGTCTAACCAAGACTCTTGGTGTCAAGGTCAAGGGAACAAAGTTCGAAACTTTTACAAGGATAATAATTACAATAGAGACCAATATCGAGATAATGGAGACTGGAAGAAGCGCGAGGAGTTCAAGAACGATAGAAGCGGTCTATATGTTCCCCCAAGAAACCGTGAGCCAGAGTCTAGTGGTTCAAGGGTTGAGGAAATGCTATCCAAAGTACTCAAGAAGATGAAGACAACAGATGGCCACTTTAAGGAGCTCCGCGCTGATATTTCTGGTTTAAATCAAAAAGTGGATTCACATGTCGTGGCGATCAGGTAGATTGAGCAGCAGATGAGTCAGATGTCTATTGCAATGAATTAGAGGCAGAAAGGCACACTTCCCAGCAACATAGTGCAAAATTCAAAAAATGATAGTCAATGACTACTAGGAGCGGGAAGGCCACAGTTGATCTTCCGAGGCCAATTGTAATTAAGGAGTAAGAGAAGCCTGTGTTGATGAATGATGATGGTGTAGTGGATTTCTAAAACACAACTTTGGTTGGGGACTCAGATGTGCAAACTACTCCAAGTAATGCAAAGGAGCAAGGAGCTGCCCATGTGAAGGAGAAGGAGGCACAACAAAAACTTACATCGATCCCTAGACCTCCTCCTCCTTATCCACAACATTTGAAGAAGAAAGATGAAGATAAGAAGTATCAAAAGTTTATCTCTATGCTTAAGTAGCTATCGGTGAACATCCCATTAGTTGAGGCACTTGAGCAGGTGCCCGAATATGCCGAATTCATGAAGGACCTCCTCACCAGGAAAAGGACTATAAGTTTGAAACCTGCCGATAATTTGCACCACTGTGGTTCCATAACTACATGGGTCATAGCTCAAAAGAAGGAAGACCCAGGTGTGTTTACTATACCTTGCACCATTGGGGATGTTGAGTTTGCAAGGGTGCTTTGTGACTTGGGAGCTAACATAAACTTGATGCCGTTAGCAGTATTCGAAAAGTTAGGCTTGGGAACCCCCATGCCCTCTACTGTGCAGCTACTGATGGCTGACAGAACTGTTAAAAAGACGGTGGGGATTTTATATGATGTGCTTGTTAAGGTGGACAAATTTATATTCCCAGCAGACTTCGTGATTCTGTACTGCAAAGTCGATTCTGAGGTCCCCATCATTTTGGGGCGACGATTCCTTGCAACAGGTAGGGCGCTAGTAGATGTGGAGGCGGGCTAGTTAAAGTTCAGGTTGAACAAAGAAGAGATCACCTTCAACATTAGCCAGAACATGAAACAGCCAAGGAAATTCAGCATAGTCTCAGCACTGGACGATGGAGATGAATTACTTGACGAATTCTGAGTAGTCAAGAGACTTGCATCATGCCGCGATGTTAAAGCAGGCTCTACATGGGAGGAAGCCTATGGAGGTGTTTTGGTGAAGTAGCCAAAAAACCCACGTCATGCCGCGACATTAAATCAACTGCTTCTTGGGAGGCAACCCAAATTATAAATGTAATAAATATGCAGTGTTACGGTTGTTGATGGGTGCGGGTTATTAAGATGGAAAATTTGAAGTTGGAGACAAAAACTGGAACTTCAATTCTGGTGAAAAATGTCACAGAACGAGTCGTTGTCTGACCTAACGACTGGTTTAATCAAATCGTGAAGAGAAATGCAGAAAATAGGGGAGCAACGGGTGAATTAACGATTCGTTTCTTCAAGAAATGAATCGTGAGGTCCTCCATCATGTACACTGGATCAAAGGCAAAATTAAAAGGAAAAGGGTGATAACGGATCATTCAACGAATCATTGGGTGACCGGACAATTCGTTAGGTGACTCATCTTGAAGCTACACAAGTCCAAGGACCAAGGCTCAGGACACGACTCGTTGGGTGACACCACGAGTCTTTGCTTGATTAGTTAGGTCCCAGGTAAGTTTGTTCATCTCCAGTCACGACATGAAAAGGTACAATGATTCATTTAAGAACTTAACGAATCATCACACTGGGCATTATAAGTTTTAATGAACATATCCGACCCGACCCAGACTGGAAGTAGGGTAATTTTTAATTTAAAAAACATAAAACCCGATTTCTTTTCCTTTTCCAACAACTTCAAATTTCCCTCGTCCTCTTCTTCTCTCAACCCCTATTGAAAAATCTTCGACCTTGCACTCCTAGCATTCGCACGCACACACTATTTCACTTCCATCTTTGATCAAGCATCTTATGAGTAATCTTTCCCATTAAATTTGAATATCTTTGCATTTAAACAAGAATTTTGAGGACCCATGTTTTGAATGAAGTTGACTTTATTTCGAGTAATGTTGTGCTTGTGTCAATCTGTGCCTCTTGATATTAATGAACCCTAGGAAGGTTTAAACAAATGGATTGCGACTGAATTTACAATGGGTTAGTTTGAGAATGTGAAGTTTTGTGTTTGTGGAGTTGAATAATAGGAAGAAGATGAAAATGAATGAAAGGATGAACTGAAACTCTTGAGCACGAGCTACATCACGATTCATTGGATCACCAAATGACTCGTTATGTAGCTCGTCCTTTGTTGAAGAATTAACCCAATGAGGTAGTGTACCTAACGACTGACGTAACAACTCGTTGCCTTTGGTAACGACTCGTTGGGACTAGTTGTCAAGTACACTGGCCCAACATGAAGGAAGTCTAGTTTGTGATGACGAGCGACCTCATGAGTCGTTGCTAGTGACAACGAGTCATTTCGTCACTCGTCAGGACCACTGGGCACCAGCCCAAAAATGTTTTTTGTTTCATCTTATCTTGCATACTAACAATGTTTCCATAGGTATAATGGCTCCATGAGGTACACTGAAGAAGGGCCCAACAAAGAAACAAGCATCTGAGCGCAGTCAACCTTCACACAGTAGATTGTGTGATGATCTGTATTCCTCTGAAGAATCAAGTGGATCTAAAGAAGAATATGACATATCAGAGGAGCAGCTAGTGAGGAGGTCAACCAGGGCTAGGGCTCAACAAACTTCAAATCCGCCTGCCTTGGTCGATGCTCCCACTCTACTGGCAAGTGATCCACCCAATCGCACTGATGATAATTCCAGGGCTGCTGCTGCACTTGCTATCGAGGATCCCACATTTGGGCTAAACATAGAGAGAGTCGATGAATCACAAGCTCATCGAAGGGACTTTGATAAAGAACTAACTGAGACCTCGGACACATCAAACAAGGAACCACGGAACGTGCGGAGATGGTGTGTTCATGGTATGAGGGCCATATAGAACAGAGATATTTCTCCAAATGAGAAAGGAAATCCAAATAGAAGCATATACAAGGAGCCGAGGCTGATCACTACAGGACTGAAAGACCTTCTAGAATTACAAGCAGTGTTTGATAAGTACAGGTTCAGTTGGCTGACCGAACCATCAGGTAGCTATAGCCTGTGCTTAGTCTGAGTGTTTTATACAGCCTATGCGGCCACATTGCAACTTTTGCCATTAGGGGGCCAGGACTGGAAAAAGAGGCCCACCATAAATCAGGTGTTGGTGCAAGAGACTCCGGTAGATATATCTGAGCAAACCATCTCCAAGATATTGTATGGGACAGATTATCATGCTCCTATGAGCACGATAGAGTTCGGCCACAGGCTATATGAGTTGAAGAAAGTTAGAACCAAAAAGTTGAATAGCTAGGAGCGCATCCAGCAATATACTTAGCTGTCTCGGATCATTGTTACAAGAGGTCCGCTGGTTGAGTTGTTGCACGACACAAAGTCTCAAATAAAGAAGGCCACACTAAACGTTCAGGCAAAAATTTGGTGGTCACTGGTGCGTCACAGGCTGGTACTAACCAGCAATGCTAATATCCTTTCACCTAAAAGAGAAGTGTTGGTAGCAAGTATAATGGAAGGGTATGCCATTAATTTCCCCAGGTACATTGCTAAGGAGACTAGAGAGCGGGCAATTAATGAAGGTTTACAATACCCTTCCCTGCCTGATTGATAGACTCTGTCAGGAGTCAAAGGTGCAAGAACTTCCATTAGTTGATCAGGGAATAGTGGTCCAGAAGATAACTGACATCGGGTTGTTTCGAGATGACACAAATCTGGTATTGAGGGAAAGGACTCAAGCAGTTGCATCCACTGGAGCGACCATATTAGCAAAGGGATTTAGCAGCGGGATGCCGATTAATGCAACATAGTTGACTTAGTTAGCAGCTGAGCCTATTGAGGGAAAAGAGGCAGGTAGCCAGCCTGAGGCTACAGATGTAGCGGACACCACCACCCTTGCTGATGTTCCCGAGTCATCATCTACAGTAGCATCTCCCAGACCACCAGTTGTGCCTCCATGATCCACTACAGCCAACCTAGTTATGATTTCACAGGAGTTTTTAGTTGATATAGCTAAGCAGCTGGCTAAGGCTGAAAAGCAGCAGGCGCACATGACTCTACAGGTTAAAGTTTTGATGGAGCAGGTAAAGTCATGGGTGTCGAAGGAGTTGGAGACATTTTCCAATTCTGTGCATGGTCAATTGGAAGCTTTTTAGAAGAGAATCGATGAGTGCCTTGCACAGTTACAAGCACCTAAGTTGTCAAGATGGTACTCAGAGCTAGGAGTGCTCAGAGCCGAGGTGCGGGACTTGGCCGCACGATAGGTACTTGCAGTACCTCCACCGGTACTTCCTGTGATAGATGACAAGTTTGAAAAAGAATTATCACCGATTTTTGACTATATCACAGAGGAGCCGGTGGCACATGATAAGGGAAAGACACCTTGTGAGGAGGCAAGTTTTGAAGATAATGCTTCTTTGCTCCATCAGCTAAAATGAGAGTGCAGTGAGATGGAGAGAGGGTGGCGAGTATCAAGTGAAGAGGCTCGATAGAGAGCTGAGACTGAGGCAGCAAGAGCTCGTGGAGAAGGAACTAGCTCTATTGGATTTGAAAATGCACCAGGTCAAGCTAGTGATGTTGGAGATAACATTGGAGGCGTATGTACACCCTCCACCGACCAAGTAGCTGACACCTAGGCCGCACAGGTATGTTTCATATTTCCATAGTTTTTCCGGATATATATATGCATCGAGGACCACACATGCTTTTCTTGATAGGGGTAGGGAGGGATACCTGTGCATTCTTTTTGCTGAACATAATCCGAGAGTTTTTCTTGCCAAATATCTTTTCCCTCGGGTGTTCCATATCTAGTAGAACTGACACATTTAGGATTTTATTTTACGTTTTTTGTGTTTTTTTTGTCAGTTAGAAGAAAGTTAGGAGAACTGAAGGCAGTCAAGAGCTTAAATTGTTGATTTTTTATTGATTGATAATTTGATACCCCTCCGAGAAAATTTTATATGTGTATGTAAAGTTGACGAGTATGACCTTTGTCAATCTTTGCATGGCATTAAAACTGTGAACATGTTTACCATTGTACGGTTGTACCTGAACTAGCAATTAGTAGAAGTGATGATGATGACCTGTGCTATTTGTGAGTGAGGTTTAATAGCTGAATTCGGTTGTGTGTGTCAATCTAGAACTTGCCTGGTCAGTCATACTTAGATAGAGGACAGGAAATCAGGAAAGGATCATAGGCCGTTTTTTATTTATGAGCCCACTTTAGCCTTAAAAGACCTACGGAAAGAGAATAAAAATCCCTTGATCCAAATGTTTGAGCTTAAATTGACCTTTGTTTTTGTTTACATCAATTCACCTTCCTACTTTTATTAAGAAAGAACCCGTTTTGGCCCTGGTCCCTCCTTGGACATTGTGAACCTCAACTCAGGAAAATCATCTAAGTTGAGGGTGGCTACTATAGGGGTGATTAAGAAGAGTTGGGAGGAATGAAAATTGGGTAATGAAAAAAAAAGAAAGAGCAGGTGCGGTATTCATAATGAAAAGAAAAGAAAGAAATAAAAATTATTTTCAAAGAGAAAGAAAAGAAAAAGAAAAGAAAAAATGTGACATCAATGAGTGTTTGAAAAAAGAGAGACTGCATCCGTATTTGCAAAAGCAAAGAAAAGATGAAGCAGTTAAAAGAAAAAGGGGAGAAAATAGGAAAAAAAGGTGAAAAGTGGAGCCAAGAGGTGTGTAGTGCCAAGGAGGGTTGAGCTACTAATTCCATTTGTACCATACCCGAGCCCGAGCCTATGTTACAAGCCTAGAATGTCCTATAGTGATCCTGATTACTTGTCTGAAAATCGAGGTATTGAAAGTAAAGGCAAGCCTATGGTATTGCATGCACATAGTTCAAATTTCTTTATGAGAGTGAGTGAATCATACCTAGTCCAAGGAGAAATATATTGAATTAATCATATACACATGTGTGAGTATGGGATTTCTTTGAGGTGAGAGCATTTGGTCAACAAAATCGTCTGCAAATTTTCCAGGTCAGTGTTATAGATTTATGTGCGTAGTTGCAAGTGACAGTGTTTTGCCATGTTTTGATTCCATAGATTATGGTTGGAAATTTCGCTTATGCATAGTGATTTTTGTTGATACGATGGAGGGGGGTTAGAAAATTTTGATTTTATGAATGAATATGACTGCCGTAAGTTTCCTAGAGTTTTTTCGATTGAAGCATCGAAGTAGTTTATTTTATTTTACTTTATTTTATTTTGTTTTTGCCTGAGGACATGCAAAAGTTCTAAGTTGAGGGAGTTGATGTGTCATGATTTTACGGCACTTTTGACGCCTAAAACAAAGAAATTATGCATAATCTGGGTATGTTTATATAGGTATGATGTGTTTTTTGCTTAGTGTTGCAGGAAAATAGGTTCGGAAGTGAACTAGGCAAATTGTAACGCTGAAAACAACTGAAAGGGTGACTGCCAGACACTTCACGAGTCTTTGGCAAGAGGCACGACTCATTGTTGAAGTCATGGGCAAAAGATGAAGTTTGAAGATGCTGAGGCAATGTACTTGACGAGTTGAGGAAATGACTCGTTACACCTGGTAACGAGTCGTGAAGACTAGTAGAGAAAATATTGCTAATGTAGCCAGTGGAGTTGACGACAGACTTGACGAGTCATTAGTTGACTAAACGACTCATTTGTAGATCATTGGACTCAAACGTAAGGTGCATTGGAATTTTGGAAGAGTTAGACCACGAGGGACCTAAAGACTCGTGCCCAGGCACGATGAGTCATTAGGTTACCCGTTGCAACAACTGGGTATATTGCCAAGGATGACTATTTTTAGCAAGGCACGACTCGTTAGAGGTCCCAATGATTTGTCACCTAGCCCGTGGACACTGCCGACCTGGTATCCAGTTTTAGTTAGGAAAAGGTTTTCTTGGAACTATAAATACACAGTTTAGGTTTATTTTCGCAGAGAAGCCAATTATTATTAGTTTCCAAGTTGGATTTTGTGGTTGAACGATTATTCTTGAGTCAAGAAACAAGGTTTGCAATTTTGTTCTTGAATTTGAGGATCAAAAACTACATTGGAATTTATTGATCAACTTTGGAGTTTTGTTCAATCTACTTGGTTTTTCTTCTACGATAATTTGTAAGTTGCAATTATGATTTATTCAATATTTTGTGATTTTGATCATACAAACATGAGTAGCTAAACTCATAACTAGGTTTGTGGGAACCAATATGAATTAACACCCATAGGTAAAATACCTAGTGATTCTTAAACAGGGTTTAATGCATGTATTGTTTTTCCCTTCATTCTGATTGATTCTTGACGGTTGCAAACGTTAGGACTTTCCTTATTCTTACTTAGCGGACCAAGGAGGTAATGAATGGGAAAAGGGATTAACAATAGATATTTGAGGCTATCAACCCTCATCTAATAGCTTGAAGTTGTCCAGGGATATCTAATCCGATATTAAGGGTAAGGGTCAATTAAAGTAAACCCGTATACGGACCAAGTTGCATGGTAATAATCATCTAAATAGGGGAAAAACCATTTAGGTGAACCTAACTTATCGATATTGCATGTTAAACACCGAAATAGATCACTAGTGTATAAGCCTTGTGGTTATGAAGTCTTGGGGAACACAATCCTAGTCAAGTCGTTAATTGAATACAAACCAAATTTGATCTAAGCATTCAATAATTTTACTTTTGTTTATTATTCTATTTCTTTCCCCCTTAGGAGATAAGTAACTCAATAGTAACAGCTATTCGCATTAACTTAAGTTCTTATCATATTCCTTGTGGGATTGACCTCAACCTTTATTGGGTTCTATATTTGACAATCAACCTCTTAATATCTCAATTGCGAGGTGTAATTTGGGTGACATCAGTCATCTCTTAGCGAGAGTTTCATCTCTAGCCTCATCCCTTTTTCTCATCTCATCATGTATGAGGTTCGGGGCAACACCACTAGAAGATACCTCTACTTCTAGAGTATGCCATGCTCGATTTGTCTTAGTCATTCTGTCATGAAGTGCTTTGGTTACTCCATAGGGCTGATCCATGAAGGATCCCCCTGTCAAATTTTTTTCCATAGACTTGTTGATAAAATCCAATGAATGATAGAAGCTTTGAAGTAGAATCCCATCGGGCAACCCATGGTTTTGGAAAATTGCAATTTTTTTCTTAAAGCTCAACCATGCTTCATGGAGTTGTTCCCTCGCAAGTAGTCGGAAATTGGCGATGTTATCCCTCAACTGTAGCATCCTCGAAGGAGGGAAGGACCTATCCAAAAATGCTTCTGTGAGCTCATTCAAAGAGGTAATAGACCTGGGAGGCAACTCCTCCAACCAAACAGTGGCTTCCCCTATTAGTGAAAATGGGAAAAGTCTTGGTCTAACCGACTCTTTCCTTATACCTGTGATGTTGAAGGGTTTGCAAATCTCAAGAAAATCTCAGAGATGCCTATGTGTGTCCTCACTCAGCATTCCTTCGAAGAGCCCCTTCATTTAGAGTAAGTGCAGCATTGTGCTACTCACATGAAATTTTGCATTCTCCACCGTAGGAGGTAGGCGAATGGCACACGCTACATTGGGCATCATGGGATCATCATCCTCATGATCCATACACCCATCCACCGAATCATCTCCTTCTAGTGAGTATTGACTCTTATCAAGATCAACCTAGATTGCACCAATCACAAAAGTAAAGTCAAACCAACCAAGATGCAACAAATCAATTCAAAATAAGAAACAACTAAAGGGTATCAAACTGTAGTCCCCGGCAACGGCGCCATTTTAGATAACGTCTGAATTCTCTCCTCTTAAAAAAAGAGCATAAATGGTGGTTGACAAAATAAATATACTCGACGAGTGTCAGGGTCGAATCCCATAGGAATAGTAGTTGATCACGCAAAAGTTATTTATCAAATTGAAGTAACTTGCATCAACGTCTCAAAATATTAAAGTAAAATTGTGGAAATCACAACTTGTTAATTGAACTACAATTTCGCTCACGAAAACAAGGACAAAGCATAGAAAATACCAAAGGAGAGAATACTAAAGGTGTGATATTGAAGGGGTATCATCTGATTGGGATTACTAACGGCTCCTAGTATTACTTAATAGTATAATTAGTTGTGGACGAGGTGGTACATGACATTTTTCAACCAATTAGCTGCCTTATACCTTGGGATTTCTCAAACCCCAAAGTCCTTTTAACAACAACCACAAAAACTTGGATAAAAACCAACTATTTAGAGATTTGATTCTCAATGGGTGTGTGACAATGGGTTTTGTCTCTCTCTAGCCGAACCCCACATGGTCAACACCCAATTACCCACTAGTATTTTTTCATCCATACTCTTAATCCCTTTATTAAGAAAAATTAGAGTAAGTAAATTCAACCCACATTTGCAACTATGACTATTTGGGTTAAAACTTAGAGGAAACACTAGAATTATACCAATTGAGTAAATCTAAGATCAATTAACCAATACCCAATCCAAATCAAACCCAGTTATTCACACACCCCTAAAAGGGAATTTAACTACTCATGTAAGTAGAAGAAGACATTGTGTTAAGTAATAATTCAATATCCATTCAACAATATGTGTAAGAAAGTTCAAGCATAATGTTCTGGTCTCCAATGGAGTTTTTCTACCTTTTCAAAGAAGAAGATGAAGACTTCTTACTCTACAATTCAATTCTCCAACTTCTCTCTACTTTCAATTCAATATTCAATACAATGGAATAATGATGTGGAATAGAAGGTTTACTTCTCCTTTTCAAAATATACAAATGTAGGGTAGAAAATGCTCCCTTTTTCCAGAATTGGATGCTTTGCCCTTTTCAGATGAACCTCACTGCGAGTCACCGACGGTTCATCGGTGTGATTCGAGGTCCACCAGTCTGTCGCATCTGGTGGCCAGTGGATTCTGGATCAATTTGGTGTTGGCACCGATGGTTCGCTAGTGATGAAACGTGACCTACCAGTAACCATTCTTCTTCAACACAATAGGTATCAGCGATTAGCCGGCATTTCACTGGTGTCTTCCGGTGGAGCACTGATCCTCAACTCAAGTTTCATGCTTTTTGCTCGATTTCATAATTTCTCTACTCAAGTTAAATACCTGCAGTGATCAAGGAGAAAGAGCATAAAATTCATCTAAAAGACTTGAAAATGAAACAATAACTAATGTTTAAGAACCTAATGAGTTGATAAATTACCAACTCATCAAGGGCATCAGCCACTTTATTGGCCTTGCCTGGATAATACAACACACTTATGTCATAATCCTTGAATAATTTTAGATATCTTCTCTGATGCATATTCAGATCCTTCTAATTGAACACATAATGTAGGCTTTTGTGATTAGTAAAAATATCCACATGAACCCCATATAGATAGTGTCTCCAAATCTTTAAGGAAAATACTATCGCTGTCAATTCAAGATCATGAGTTAGATAACTTTTCTCATGAACCTCGAGATGTCTAGAAGCATAAGCTATGAATTTATCATGATGCATCAGAACACAACCAAGGCCAACTCTGGAGGCATCACAATAGACCACGAACCCATCTGAACCTTCTGGTAGAGTCAAAACTGGGGCTGTAGTGAGTGGAGTCTTCCACTCCTAAAAGATCTTCTCAAATGCATCAGACCACTGAAACTTCACCTTCTTTTAAATTAGTCTAGTCAAAGGAGAGGCAATGGAGGAGAACCCCTATACAAAAACCTTCGGTAATAATCAGCTAGTCCCAAAAAACTCATGATATCTGATGGAGGGGTAGATCTTGGCTAGTATTTGATTTCCTCTATCTTTTGAGGATCCACTTGAATGCCCTCATTGGAGACCACAAGATTGAGGAATAAAATCGAGTTCAGCTAGAATTCACCCTTGCTAAATTTAGCGAATAGCTGGCAGTCCTTCAGAGTCTACAAAACTATTCTGAGATGGTCTGTATGCTCCTCCTTTGTCCTGGAGTAGACCAGAATACCATCTATAAAGACAAAATGAACATGTCCAGGTACATCTTAAATACCCTGTTCATTAGATCCATAAAGGCTAAAGGAGCATTGGTTAGTCCAAAAGATATAACTATGAACTCTTAGTGATCATATTGAGTTATGAAGGCTATTTTTTAAACGTCACATTCTCTGACCCTGAGTTTGTGGTATCCTGATTTGCGATCAACCTTGGAAAAATAGTTAGCTCCCCAAAGTCGATGCACATTCTAAGTGTACCGTCTTTGTTTCACACGAATAGGACTGGGGCACCCCATGGAGAGATGCTGGGTCGATGAAGCCCTTATCTAAAAGGTCTTTCAACTATTCCTTTAATTCCTTAAGCTCAGCTTGACCCATTTTGTATAAAGGAATTGAGATAGGCTAGGTATTTGGGAGAAGGTCTATGCTGGAGTCTATTTCCATTTAGTGAGGGACTTCGGGGAGATATTCGAGAAACACATCGGGGAACTCATTTACAACTTGAACTGACTGAAGTGTCGGGGTCTCGAAAATAAAATTAATGACCCTAACGAAGTGATAGATGTACCCCTTAGTGATCATATTACTAGCCTTAAGGTATGGAATGGACCGACCCTTAGGCATTGAAGTACTACCCTATGACACTAGGATTGGTTCATTAAAAAACTGGAATCTAATGACCCTAGTTCTATAGTCAACTAAAGCATTGCATGAATGTAACCAGTCAATGCAAAGAATAAGTTCAAAGTCGACTATATCTGACACTACTAGATCAATTATGGTGACTTTATGCAACACAGTGTCCAGACAATCCCTATACACCCGACTGGCTCTAATTGACGCACCAACCAGAGTAGAAATTGAAAATGGCTCTGAGAGAATTTCTGGACTAATATCAAACTGGACAGCAATATAAGGAGTAATGAAAGATAGTGTGGCTCTTAGATCTAGTAAAGCATACACATCCACCTGAAAGAGGCATAACATGCTAGTCACTATGTTAGGTAAGTTCTCTTGGTCCTAACGGAAGGATAAAGCATAGAAGAAGTTTTGGTGCTGACTGCCACTTGTACCTAAGGTAGTACCCTGCTAAGCTGAACAGCCTAGTGGAGCTACCGATGTTGGAGATTGGGCCTTCCCCAATCCTATTAATGGGCAATCTCTCAATTTGTGACCCAGCTGGCCACAAAGAAAACAACCTTCGTTGCTCAGATGGCACTCATCGGGATGGTCTTTACCATACTTGGGAATGGCTAGAAAAGTGTGGTTGTTGGATACATGACTCTGAGATTTGGAGACTGATGCTCCACCCCTTCGATCTTTGCGGGGCCTAGAGGATGGAGCAGTAGCTGATGTGGGTGCTAGAGGTCTCTATTGCTGCTGGGGGTGACTACCACCGCATAACCTTTGCTGGAAGTAATCAAATTGACCTATCCTGGCCTACTTACTCTCCCTCTCCATCTCCTTCAATTACTCTATCTCAATATACTGGACATGAATAATGAGCCTGGAGATGTCCATTTCGTTGATAAGCATGTCAGTCTTGCACTCGTTCACTACCAGGTTTGAAACTCCATTTACGAACTTGAGTATGCGAGCCATTGGCTAAGCAACCATTTATGGAGCATACATTGATAGTGGGATAAATTATAGAGTGTGCTCCAGCACTATCATGTAATTTTGTTTCACGACTCGAACATAGGTCCGGATCGAGTCATAGAATCTAGAACCATGAATCGCTCCAAGTCGATCCACGGCATGAACATGATAACTGAATATCAAAATTTAAGAAAAAAGTGATAATTGAATTTTGAAATAGAGGTAGTCTGAATAATAAAACATCTAGCCAATGGTAATATCATAACACTGAGTCCGGAGCTGAATATACAAGTCTAAGTTTGAAAAGCCTCTACTAACTGATGAGATGCTTGGACAAGCCCCCAACTATGTTTAAGTCTGAAACAAACTGACGTAAAGATAATAAAAAAATAGATATCCTTAGAGGATGTGGACTCACCCAAAGTTGGGTCTGAACTAGAATGAGAGCAAGACTAAAGGCGCGTCTAAGTTTGATCGCTAGGACATGTATCATTTAATGGTACAACATAGAGTATGCGGCTAGTACTTGAAATGTACTGAGAATGTACTGAGTAAGTATAAACTGAAATCAAGTATATTAATGATCTTGGGCATAATTGCATGCCCAAGTGCTACTTTATAACTCAATTTAGTCTTGTTTATCTACTTATTTATATACATACTCATGTGATTTTATGTAAATGTGAATATATACTAACCAACACGATTAGTCCTTGTTTTTTGAAGGTTAATAATGCATTTGAGGAATTAATTCATGATATTGTGAAGTGGAGGAATGGAATCAAGAGCAAAACGTGAAAGTCAACACGAAAACATGCAATAACTGGCACCCTGCGCGATAGGGGCCGTGGCACGCTGCCAACGCGGCAACACTTGGACGAAAATTGCATTTTTCGGTACATTCCAGTGAGGGTACGCGTTATCTCCGTGTCACAGAGGCAAGGCTCTGCGTTCACCTCCGTGACACATTGCCATTCCACCACAGGCAAAATCGTGTCATTCTTCCCCAAACGCTTTTAATACATCACACCTTCATTAGGAATATTTCTTCTCTTACTTCACCCTCCTTATTTTCACTTTTCCTCTTCTTGTTCCCATTTCTTTAAGCACACATAGCTTATTGGTAAGGAGTACTTAAGCCCTTTTTCATTCATTACTTTTGTTACTCCCTACCAATAAGCAAGCATTTTCAAACAAGTGCACCTCTAAGTTTTTCCTTAACTTCCACAACTGCTATTTTTCCTTCTTTTTCCCAATTCTCACTCCTTCACTCTTTTGGATTTTTCACTTAAGGGCTTAGGATTTTGGATCAATTTCAAGGCTAATGAAAGAAAAAGGATTTAACTTACGTTGTAGCTATCAAAGAATAGGCTTAAGGCTCAATGGGGCTAACTAGGATTCAATATTCAAGGTAGGTAAGGCAAGGATTAAATATTTGGCTCATTCAAAGAAATGCCTAAATCATTTCCTACACTCTACATCCTTCATTTCATTTTATATACACACCGGGCAAGTTTTAGACACTCCACAATAGCATGAAATATTCAAACATCTTACATACATAGCACATGCTCAATTCAAGACACATCCATCAGACTCTTAACTCAGCTAATCACTAGAATTCAAAATTAATCTTTAATCACATAGAGTCAAATTCAAGAGCCTAGGTGTCTCAACATAGGTATACCACATGCATGCTTTAACAGTAAACATACTTGCATCTAACAGCCATTTATAGCCTATAGCAAGAATATCATACCATTATGTAGCTACGGGTTCAAAAACCAAAACCTACCTACTAAAAACACTATATACAAACAAAGAAAAATCTTATTCTTTGGTTCAAAGACCCGCGTCGGAAAAGAACCGACAAGAAAAACCAACGGGTGGTGAAGTCATGCTCAACTCAAAATAATATTTTCCAATATGTATCAAGCACTATATTCACCAAAATCATTAAGCACAAAATTTTTATATTTCCCTCACCACACACTTAAATCATGCTTTGTCCCCAAAGCATCTAATCCAAATTCAAAAGGGTGAGAAATACTCCCTGGGGCCTCTAGGCCTAGCTAACATCAAGTTTTTCTTTCTTTGAACACTTGGGTATTCAACCCCACACTTTTTCTCTTTCATGCTTCTTAGCTTCCTCCTTGCTGGGTACTCAGACTTCCCCTGCATCTGTGCTTAAATCTCCACCAAAAACAACAATAAGATGAAAATAAACAAAATCACACTAATGCAAGAAATTAAGATGGTACCTGTGGTACCCTTGGGTTGCCTCCCTAGCAGCGCCTAATTTTACGTCGCGGCACGACGTATCAAATTTCACCACTTTTCCCTCCACTTTGAGGATATGAATCTCACCCCTAATTTCTTCTCTAATTTCCTCTCATGCTCTAGGAGTTGTGGTGAAAACCTTAAAGGACCAAGCAGTAGATGTCGCCTCTTGCACTTGTTGGCCCTTAAGTAAGTGAAGTTGTTTTTTCTCATAGATTCAGCAAATTTCAGAATATATGGGCCTTGTTCCTCCTCTAGACCTTTCTATGCAAGCTTGGAAGACTCTATTTCTATGTTGTCAACCAAACTCAATGTCAAAAAATGCTTCGAGTGGGGTACAATAAACCTCAAATCTGAAACTGCATTTTTCTTGACTTCCTTACTTTTGTATATCTTCTCCACATCAACATCTATATCTCCATAAATGTCAAATGGTTGGTACTCTCTCTCTTCTTTGAAGAATGGATCGACTATACATGTGAGACAATCATGGAGACTCTCGGGAGCTTCCAATAGTTGAGCTTGTTTCAAGAACTCACTCTTTTCTTCTCCTTGTAGTCCCTCCTGAGTATTGCATAAAATCATCACTTGCAAATCAGAGCAAGCTTCAGCTTCAGCCTTCATCTCCAAGAACTTGTTGCTTATCATTTCTAGGGCCTCTCCATTTTCCTCTTGCTGAATTCTCAATGCTTCCATCTCCTCCTTCATTGCTTCTGTTTGATCAAGGACCTGTTTTATCATGTTTTGTATCCGACCTTGGTGTTCCAAGTCCTCATTTTCATCATTCCTATATTCAGGAAAAACAACACAAGGATCATAGTAGGGGCTTGGGGGATGGGAATATGCATTTGGAAAGCCACCCCAATGGCCATCTTGACCTCCACATATTTTGCAAGTGTATGCCTTTGGGAAACCATTCCAATGGCCATTCTGACCACCACATATATTACAAGTATTACAGTGTTGCCATAAGTGGGGTCCTCCGCAATTCAGACAAGATTCGCCAAAATATGAGTATCCGCCATTTAAACCATTTGTATTCCATGATGTCATGTCAAGAAGGGTATTCGAAAAAAGTCAAAAAGAATTAAAACAAATATCTACAAAATAATTTTTTTTTCAAAAATAAGACTAACACAAGAATTTGTTTTCAACTCACTAATACGCTAGTCCCCGGCAACGGCGCCAAAAACTTGATGTGCCCGCAAGTGTACGGGTCGTACAAGTAATATAGTGGCCCTTTGTAAGAGCCAGAATGTCGAACCCACAGGGACTGATTCAGCAAATTATCAACTTCAAGTGTTAGTTAAGAAGTCAGTTTTAGAAGTTCTCGATAAATTATAATTAAATCTTAGTGGTGACACAAAATAATCTGGAAGCAATACAAAACAAAACTAGAGTTAAGGCCGGATAATCATGCAATGTTACAATTCCTACTGGGTTAAGTATGAAATTATCAATTGTTGTCTCACATAATTGGAGTTGCATTTTCATGGTCTTCCGAACCTCTAAACGCGACAAACTAGCCTCACTACTACGTCGTTGAGCGAGGATGTCATTTCTGGTTCGTGGGCAATTCACTACGTGGATGTGGTTGATGGGGTTTATGCCCTTGATTGGGGACTTCCGTACCTCCAACAATTTAACCAAACTTAGCTTCACAACTACTCCTACAAGTTGTGGAGTACAATTCTAAGTTGGTGTCTTTCTATCTTCCCATTTTATCAACCAAGCAAGGTAAATTAGGCATATTCCTATCCTAACCACAAATCTTATCAAAAGACAAGAACTTGCTTCCTACATTCTTATGTTCTTGCCTAGGTTTTCTCTTCCAAGCTTCCACCCAAGCTTAAACCACTTGTTTTCATGGTGATAAAACATAAAAACAATAATAATAAAGATTGTAAGACAAAACAACAACTAACAACTAAACCCAAAATGAATCTAAGCAAATACAATCATATCCATGGCCTAAACCCTAAATGGAGGGTTCTAGCCACCCATGTTTGTACAAATACTCAAAACCATGTTTATGGTAGTTTACTTAAAAGTATAGATGAAAATAAATGAAGAAAAGATGAACCCAAGAGGAGTTCTCCAAGTCTCCTTCGCGACTCCCTTCGGTTTTTCCAAAAAATCGCGTCTGCCCTAATTATTGGGCAAGGTTCCTATTTATAGTAAATGAGAATCTGCAGATTTTATTAAAGAATACCTACCTACCCTTAGCCTACATTACAACCTAAAAAGTCCTACTTTATCTTACATTCAAACATCCTTAAATTAGTGGAGTAAAACTCTAAGGGCAAGCTTATGGGTCATTACATGATGCATGTGAATTCTTGGTGAGAGTGAGCATAATTCTATTCATTTACCCATACATGTTGTGATTTAAAAATTTGCGTGTGAAAATGGGTAACTCTCTTGTTGTGAGGGCACATGTTTAATGAAGGATATAATTCATGTTGGATTTCTTGATCAGTTGATTTGCATGAGTTTGCTAAGATTGAGAGTCAAGTCTTTAGGTTAGGAAGTCTTAACCTAGTTAAAATTGATTTTAATGGTTAAATCATGCATTATTTTTAGCTTGCTATCTTAAACAGTCATTATAGTTGTAGCTTGAATTGTCTTGCTAAATTAGCTATGTGTGAGTCTTCATGTGCATGAGATATAAAAGGTTTGTTCGAGGACGAACAAGGCTTTAAGTGTGGGGTTGTGATCTTTGGCAAAATTGCATGCCCAAGTGCTACTTATTTATATACATTCTCATGTGATTTTAGGTAAATGTGAATATATACTAACCAACATGATTAGTCCTTGTGTTTGAAGGTCAATAATGCATTTGAGAAACTAATTCACGATTTTGTGAAGTGGAGGAATTGAATCAAGAGCAAAACGTGAAAGTCAACAAGAAAACATGCAATAACTGGCACCCTGCGCGATAGGGGCCGTGGCACGCTGCCAACGCGGCAACACTTGGCCGTAAATTGCATTTTTTGGCACATTCCTGTGAGGGTAAGCGTTACCTCCGTGTCACGGAGGCAAGGCTCCACGTTCACATCTGTGACACGTTTCCATTCCACCACAGGAAAAAAATCTGCAGATTCTCATTTACAATAAATAGGAACCTTACCCAAAATTAGGGCAGACGCGATTTTCTAGAAAAACCACAAGGAGGCGCGAAGGAGACTTGGAGAACTCCTCTTGGGTTTATCTTTTATTCAGTTCTCTTCATCTATACTTGTAAGTAAACTACTATAAACATGGTTTTGAGTATTTGTACAAACATGGGTGGCTAGAACCCTCCATCTAGGGTTGAGCCCATGGATATGATTGTATTTGCTTAGATTCATTTTGGGTTGAGTTGTTAGTTGTTGTTTTGTCTTACAATCTTTATTATTGCTGTTTTTATGCTTGATCACCATGAAAACAATTGGGTTAATCTTGGGTGGAAGCTTGGAAGAGCAAACCTAGGCAAGAACATAAGAATGTAGGAAGCAAGTTCTTGTCTTTTAATAAGATTTGTGGTTAGGATAGGAATATACCTAATTTACCTTGCTTGGTTGATAAAATGGGAAGATAGAAAGACACCCACTTAGAATTGTACTCCACCAATTTTAGGAGTAGTTGTGAAGCTAAGTTTGGTTAAATTGTTGGAGGTACGGAAGTCCCAAATCAAGGGCATAAACCCCATAAACCACATCCACGTAATGAATTTCCCACGAACTAGAAATGAAATCCTCGCTCAACGATGTAGTAGTGAGGCTAGTTTGTCGTGTTTAGAGGTTCGGAAGACAATGAACATGCAATTCCAATTATGTGAGACAACAATTGATAATTTCATACTTAACCCATTATGAATTGTAGCATTGCATGATTATCCGGCCTTAACTCTAGTTTTGTTTTGTATTGCGTCCAGATTATTTCCTGTCACCACTAAGATTTAGTTATAACTTATCGAAAACTTCTAAAATCGACTTCTTAACTAACACTTGAACTTGATAATTTGTTGAACCAGTCCCTGTGGGTTCGACATTCCAACTCTTAAAAAGGGCCACTATATTACTTGTATGACGTGTATACTTGCGGGCATATCAATTTACATAACTCATAACATCATAAGATTAGAGACTACATGCTGATATCTAAAAATATGAATGTTCATAAACTAGATTTCATAACTGAGTCAAATGACCCAAAGATGTAACTGAAATTCATAAGTAAAACTAATAACCTGATCATAGGGTCAAACCTGAAGAAAATATAATTTCATAATTGATAAACATGCATCACTGAGATGATAAGGAAAAATGGGAGACTCTTCACATAACCAAAACTATCACGATAGAGCTTACGTGATCCCAACTATAACACACAATTGGCTAGAGCCGTCCAAATCCTTTCCAGGGCTAAGGGTGCTACCATGATATTGATATCAAGCTGAAGGCCCTTTTGGGGCAGGGGAAGCTCACAAGGGAGGTCCCAAAGAAAATGTGAACTCCTACATTGGCACGTAGTTTTGAGACCCGGATGTTCATGAACTCCTAGCCTACTCGGTGCTAGACACAGTGTAATGCCCCAAAAACTCTAAAATCAGACCCAAGACTCAAAAAGGAAAACTTTTAGAAGAAACTGGAAAATCTGGCACCAGCCTCAGAATGGGTCGTTAAGTGACGCGTTAGAGGTGCCCACGAGTCGTGAGGTGACTCATGGGGAGGTCAAGTAAGGGAGTTCTATGTTCTGGGAAAAAGATTACCCCACGGACGACCTAACAAGTTGTGGTCAGCCCCCATGATCCGTTAGGTCAGTCATGGGGAGGCGAAAATGGAAGTATACAGAAGGGGAGGCTGTGTACTTGACGGACGGTGACCACGAGTCATGGTCACCAGTGACGAGTCGTGATCTCTCCTGTTACTAGCCCCAAACGATTATCGGATAGTGTACTTGACCTGTGAAGCCACGAGTTGTGGATGGTGGTAATGAGTCGTTAGGTCCCCTGAGGTGACTTCAGTGGCTTTCGTAGTAGACCTAATGAGAGGTCCCATCGAGTCGTGGCCCCAACTAATGACGAATTGAGTGACCCATTGGGACCCAATCTACAAAATTTCAGATTTTAGCATAGGGATATTTTTGTAATCTCCTACCTATTTAATCCCTAAACTATGTCGTTTTAGGTAAAATTCTAGGGATATTAGAGGGTTTGAATGGTTTCTCCCCTCATTCCCCATGTAAAACTTTCAGAAACCGATCGTACTTCCTCTCAAGAACTTTCAAGAAAGCTTAGGGTTTTCCTCCATTGCAGCAGTTCGAGTTTTCTTCTTTGGGAAATTATTTTACAAGTATGTTGGAATTCAATAAGGGAATAGTTCTTCCCTTGTATCCCCAAAATCCCTCTCTAATTCATTCTATAAAATCCTTGCCCTGAGTTTTGGGATGTGAATAGAATTCATGAAAGTTTCCGTGAATCCACCTATAATAATATCTGTGATTATTTATAGTTATGGTTTCCATCAGTTCATGATTTATTTTGTGATTATTTTCACAAAGGTGAATTTTAGCCTTGCAGACTTTGCGAATGTTAAAGAACTTCTTGATAGGCCTCGTTTAATTCATGTGGGGTATTATCCTATGTTGATTATAATTATTTTTTTCCAGTTTGTGATATCAAAATGATAAATATTGTGACATAAAAATCTAGCCATAACCAATGGGCTAGAAAATCTTGAACTCTGCTCCAGTGCTGAAATATTGAATCTTAGCTTGAACTTACCATTGTGGGAATCCCCATATTGTTAGTAGCAGTGAGTCTCGATTCAGTTATTGTCGGTTCAATTTTAGTAGTGTCAAACAGAAAATGTCAACTGATTAGTTTGACTACAGAAATTCCGGAGGTGTCAGTACCACGTCTTAGTTATCAAAATCAAACTCAAAACTCAGTTTCATTGGTCCACAAGGCGTTCATAACACTCAAAATAATAGCTCTAACTAGACCTAGGAACCCAGTTAAGATTTCAATTTGTTCTTAGACGGTTACGACGCTTCTAGATAAACAGCTCTGACAAGTATAGAACCCAGTTTCAAAATATGGTCCGATAAGACTCTTAGGGTACTTTCAGTTGTATATCCCTGATTAGTCTTGGACCCAAGTTTCGAGCTATCAGCCTAGTATTCAGTTTATCTTTTACAGTGGGAGTAGGACTTAGAACCGAGAGGAACGGGGTTCTAGTGCACCCAAGTTCCCAGAACTACGTTGCCAGCACAAGTTATAGTATTTATTGGCCTGATTGGCCCCAAACTTTTATGATCACCCAGTTCATGCATTTATACCCTGGCAAGGTATATTGAGTCCTACTTGTGGGGTGTATACATCAGACTCCATGTTTTTCTCACATGGTTATATGTCGGTTATAGACTCTCCCACTAGTCAGCCCAGTCCAGTCTCAATATATGAGGTTTGGTTCAGTTCCAGCTCTCTCAATTAGATCAGTTCAGTACTGTATCTCAGACTCAAAAATTTCAGACTTAGGGCATGTCCTTGTCCAGTAGACAGGGTCATTATGACCATCTCAGTTTATTACAGTTATTCATCTTAGTCTTTTATATTCAGTTCTGTTTTCTCTTGCTAACTCAGTACATTCAAAGTACTCACGCATACTTTTATACTGTAGTGTTTCATGATATAGTTGCAAGTGCTCAGACTCAGCGTCATTAGACGCCACAGTTCAGATCCTCGTCAACAGCAGAAGTGTGAGTCCTTATCTTCCGAGGGAATTATTTTAGATCTTTTAGTCAATTTCATTACTTTCAGTTAGACTTAGAGTTAGCTGGGGGCTTATCCCAGCAACTCATCTGCTAGATGGCTTTTAGACACAAACTTGATTTCAGACTATTAGTATTGTTTAGCTATTCTACACCTTATGTTTTTAGTTTTATCTTTCGTAAATGTTTTTATATTATTATTTCAAAGCTTCCTCTATGCATGTGTTACTTAGAATACCAGTATATGATATACCAAGGGTTGACTTGGGGTTACTTGTGACTCCAAGTACCGTGTTACGTCCAGGGTGTAGACTCGAGGCGTGACAAAGTTGGTATCAGAGCACTAGGTTTAGAGTATCCTCGGAAATATCTGAAAGCCGCATCGAGTAGAGTCCTTTTCATGGGTGTGAAGCGTGCCACACTTATGATGAGGATGCTATGAGATGTTATTAGTGAATCACGCATGCTATGATTCATGCTCTATTTCATTTCAGTGAATCATGCCTCCCAGACGCGGTAATGGAAGAAGGGCCGGTAATGCCAATAGACCTTTCCCACCATCCCTGGCAACCCCTCAAGATGATTCGAATCTATGCCAAATTCAGGGCAGCCATTTAACTGTTGGCCCAAACAGTCACCAACCAGGTGAACCAGTAGGTGGTGCCGATCAACACCAATGGGTCTACAGCAGCTGCTAGGGTGTGAGACTTCATCCGTGTGAACCCTCCATCATTTTAGGGATCAAAGGTGGGGGAGGATCCCCAAGATTTCATGGATGAGATCAAGAAGATTACCTGCATTATGGGCGTCAGCTCCTCTGAGAGTGCTGATCTGACTGCCTACCAGCTAAAGGGGTAGCTCAGGTCTGGTATGAATAATGGAAAGAGGGGCGGCCCACGGGAGTAAGACCGATAGTGTGGGAGGAGTTCAACATAGCCTTCTTAGATATATTTTTCCCTCGGCAGCTGAGGGAGGCAAAATGGCTGAGTTTATGTACTTGAGACAGGGCAATAGGACCGTAGAAGAATACACATTGGAGTTTTCCAAACTGTCTAAGTATGCTCTTGAGATGGTAGCCGAGCCAAGGGCTCGCATATTGATGTTTGTGAATAGAGTGTCGAACCTATTCCTCGAGGAGTGTAGGATAGCAATGCTAATTAGGGATATGGACCTCTCAAGCCTGATTGTCTATGCCCAACAAATTGAGGCCAAAAAACTGAAGGACATGGAGTAAACGAATAAATGGGCAAGGACTGGTCAGTCAGATTACGGCCATCAAAGGTCTAGTGGTAGTAGCTGCCCACAGCAGCAACAACAACAACAGTAGAGAGCCCCAGTACCTAGTGCCCCAACCTTCTAGTCCCGCTAGGATCGGAGGGGTGGAGCATCTGGCACCTAGTCTTAGAGCCACGATGCCCGAAACAGATATCCATCCTACCCCAAGTGTTGCAAAAACCACCTGGGAGAGTGCCTTCATGGTCGAGATGGCTGTTTTGGTTGTGGATAGATCAGACATCGGCTCAAGGAGTGCCCATCAGTCGGGTGAGGGAGATCACAATCCACCATAGCATCAGCTCCAGCAGGCCGACCAACCCAGTAGGCCAACACATCAGGTACAGATGGCGGTCAGCGCCAAAATCATTTCTATGCATTGTCTTCTTGTTAGGATCAGGAGAACTCGCCAGACGCAGTCACAAGTATGTTACGTCTCTTTCAACTGGACGTGTATTCCCTTCTAGATCTAGGAGCCACCCTTTCATTCGTGACTACCTATGTAGCAGTCCAGTTCAATATCAGTCCAGAGGTCCTCTCCAAACCATTCTCAATCTCTACCCCAGTTGGCGAGTCAGTTAGAGACAGTCGGGTGTATAGAAATTGTGCAGTCTCAGTCCTAAATAAAGTCATCCCAGCTAAACTCGTAGAGTTAGACATGGTCGATTTTGAAATTATCCTTGACATGGATTGGTTACAATCTGGTTATGCCTCTGTTGACTTCAGAACTAGAGTTGCCAAGTTTCAATTCCCTAATGAGCTAGTGATAGAATGGACGGGCAGTAGTTCAGTGCCTAAGGGTAGGTTTATTTCCTACCTTAAGGCCTAGAAACTAATCTCTAAGGAATGTATTTATCATCTAGTTCGGGTCAAGGATTCCAACTCTGAGACCTCAACTATCCAGTTAGTCCCAGTGGTCAGCGAGTTTAAAGATGTATTTCCTGAAGATCTCCCGGAGTTCTCCCTGAATGAGAAATAGACTTCGGGATATACCTTCTCCCAGATACTTAGCACATCTCCGTCCTTCCTTACATAATGGCTCCAGTTGAGCTTAAAGAGTTGAAGGAGCAACTAAAAGATCTTTGTGACAAGGGTTTTATCAGACCCAGCATCTCTCCCTAGGGGACTCCAGTACTATTCATCCATACGAAAGAAGGTGCCCTAAGAATGTGCATAGATTGCCGTCAGTTAAACAAGGTCACAGTCTAGAACAGGTATCCCCTACCGAGAATTGACGACCTGTTCGACCAACTTCAGTGAGCCAGCTGTTTCTCGAAGATAGATCTCAGGTTTGGGTACCATCAGCTAAGGGTCAGAGAGTGTGACATATCGAAAACAACATTCAGAACTCGGTATGGTCACTACGAATTTGTGGTTATGTCCTTTGGGCTAACGAATGCCCCCCCCCCAGCCTTCATGGACTTGATGAACAGAGTCTTTAAGAAGTATCTAGATATGTTCATCATTGTATTTATCGACGACATTCTGTTATACTCCAGAAATGTGGAAGAGCATGCTAACCACCTGAGATTAGTATTACAGACCCTCAGAGCCTGCCAGTTGTTCACCAAATTCATCAAGTGTGAATTCTTGTGAAAGTTCGTGACATTCTTGGGTCATGTGGTATCGAGTGAGGGAATGCAGCCAGATCCTCACAAGATAGCACTAGTGAAAGATTAGCCCAAACCTACCTCTCTGACCGAAATCGGGATTTTTCTGGGCTTAGCGAGTTAGTACTGACAGTTTGTGGAAGGTTTCTCCTCTATAGCATCTCCTCTAACTAAGTTAACTCCAAAGAAAGTGAAGTTCAAGTGGTCGTATGCGTGTGAGAAGAGTTTCCAGGAGTTGAAGACTCGACTCACTACCACTCCAGTTTTGACCTTGCCAGACAGAACTAATGGGTTAATTGTCTTTTGTGACGCTTCTAGAGTTGGACTCAGTTGAGTTCTAATGCAGCGGGGAAAGGTGATAGTCTATGCCACCAGACAGCTCAAAGTTCATGAGAAGAACTATCAAACTCATGATTTAGAGTTGGCAGCGGTGGTGTTCGCAATAAAAATATGGAGACAATACCTATATGGGGCTCACGTGGATGTATTCATAGATCATAAGAGGCTTCAATACGTGTTGAGTTAGAAGGACCTAAAATCTTCGTGAGAGAAGGTGGTTGGAGCTACTGAAAAACTATGACATGAGCGTGATATACAACCCGGGTAAAGCCAATGTGGTGGCTGATGCCCTAGCCGAAGTGTCTATGGGTAGAATGGCTCATGTAGGAGAAGGCAAAAAGGAGTTGGCAAAGGATGTTCACAAGCTAGCTCGATTAGGGGTACAGTTGGTTGACTCAGCTGAGGGTGGAGTAGTGATACAAAGCGGGTCAGACTCTTCCTTGGTTGTGGAAGTCATGTTCAGACATGATGAAGATCCCATCCTTCTTAAACTTAAAGAAGCGGTTCTCAAGAAGGAGGTTGAGGCTTTCTCCAAAGGGGGAGATGGGGTGCTCTGTTACCAGGGCAGGTTGTGTGTAACGGATGTTGGTGAGTTTACACAGTAGATACTGGCTGAAGCACACAGATCGAGATACTCCATTCACCTTGGTGCTACTAAAATGTACCGCGATCTGCGGGATATTTACTAGTGGAACGGTATGAAGAGAGACATTGCTGAATTCGTAGCCAAGTGCCCAAACTGCTAGCAAGTCAAGGTAGAGCATCAAAGACTAGGAGGCATGACTCAAGATATAAGCATACCCATATGGAAGTGGGAATGGACTTCATTATGGGTCTACCTCAGACTCGATGGCAGCACGACTCAATCTAGGTAGTAGTAGATCGGATGACTAAGTTACACACTTCCTCCTAGTCAAAATGATAGATTCAGCTGAGAACTGTGCCAGACTTTACATCCGAGAATTAGTCATATTTCATGGGGTTCCATTAGCTATTATTTCAGACATAGGAACTCAGTTCACCTCACATTTCTGGAAGTCTTTTCAAAAGGGACTAGGCCCTTGGGTCAAGCTTAGCACAGCTTTTCACCTGAAGACAGATGGGCAAGCTGAGCAAACTATTCAGACCTTAGAAGATATGTTGAGGGCATGCGTGATCGATTTTAAGGGTAATTGGGAAGATCATTTGCCTCTTATAGAGTTTGCATAAAACAACTACCACTCTACTACTCAAATGGCCCCATTTGAGGCATTATATGGTAGGAGGTGTAGATCTCCTATAGGGTGGTTTGAAGTTGGTGAAGCTACCTTGATAGGGACAAACTCAGTTCACGAGGCAATGCAGAAAGTTCAACTCATCCGAGGAAGAATGAAAATAGCTCAGAGCTGTCAGAAATCTGATGCCGGTGTGAGGAGAAGAGAGTTTAAGTTTGTAGTTGATCACTGGGTTTATTTGAAAATTTTGCCCATGAAAGGGGTGATGAGATTTGGGAAGAAAGGCAAACTCAGTACCAGGTATGTGGGACCCTATAGAATTTTGAGGCGTATTAGCAATGTAGCCTATGAGCTAGAATTACCTTAAGAATTAGTAGTTATGCACCCTGTATTCCATGTTTCACTCTTGAAGAAATGCATCGGTGATCCAACCTCAGTTGTGCCATTGGATCGTGTAGCAATAAAGGATAGTCTCTCATATGAGGAGGTATTAGTTCAGATCCTTGACCATCAAGTTCGTAAGCTAAGGAACAAGGAAATAACTTCAGTCAAGCTTTTATGGAGAAATCAGCAAGTGAGGGAGCTACGGGGGAAGCCGAAGAAGATATGAGGGTCAAATACCGGCACTTATACTCTACTGACACTGTTACAACTTAAAATATTATTTTTTCCGTAGAAACTAATTTAGTTGCTGGGATTCAATTCATGTGTTTAAGTTTCCTTTATGATTTTGGATGTATGTATGAAAAGTGAATTCAGTTCAGTTATGTATTTTAAAACTGAGGTAGTCATTGTTTCAGGTTTGAAGTCAAATGAACAGTATTAGAAAATTTATGATTGGTATTCTCTTCTTTCCTGTGTGTTCCCCAACATTCAAGGACAAATGTTCCTAGGAGGGAGATATTGTAATGCCCCAAAAAACTCAAAGATCAGATCTAGGACTCAAAAAGGGAAAATGTTAGAAGAAACTGGAAAATCTGGCACCAGTCTCTGAACGGGACTTTACGTGACCTGTTAGAGGTGCCCACAAGTCTTGAGGTGACTCGTGGGGAGGTCAGGTGAGGAAGTTCTAAGTTCTGGGTAAAAGATTACCCCATGAATGACCTAACAAGTCGTGGTCAGTCCCCATGATTCATTTGGTCAGTTGTGGGGAGGGGAAATGGAAGTATAGAGAGGGGGAGTTAGTGTACTTGACCGACGGTGACGACGAGTCGTGGTCACTAGTGACGAGTCGAATGTCTCCCGTTACCAGCCCTGGATGATTATCAGACAGTGTACTTGACGAGCGACGCCATGAGTCATGGCTAGTGGTAACGAGTCTATAGGTCTTCTAAGGTGACTTCAATGACTTTCAGGCAGTAGACCTAATGAAAGGTCCCAACAACTTGTGGTCCTAACCAACGACTCGTTGAGTGACCAGTTGGGACCCAGTCCACCAGATTTCAACTTTTAGCCCAGGGATATTTTTGTAATCTCCTACCTATTTAATCCCTAAACTATGTTGTTTTAGGTAAAATTCCAAGGATATTAGAGGGTTTGAATGGTTTCCCCCCTCATTCCCCACGTAAAACTTTAAGAAACCGATCGTACTTCCTCTCAAGAACTTTCAAACAAGCTTAGGTTTTTCCTCCATTGAAGTAATTCTAGTTTTCTTCTTCGGGAAATTTTTTGACAAGTATGTGGAATTCAACAAGGGAATAGTTCTTCCCTTGTGTCCCCAAAATCCCTCTCTAATTCATTCTATAAAATCCTAGCCCTGAGTTTTCGAATGTGAATAGACTTCATGAAATTTTCCTTGAATCCACCTAGAATAATATATATGATTATTTATAGTTATGGTTTCCATCAGTTCATGATTTATTTGGTTATTATTTTCACAAAGGTGAATTTTAGCCCTACAGACTTTGCAAATGTTAAAGAACTTCTTGATAGACCTCATTTAATTCGTGTGGGGTATTATCCTATGTTGATTATAACTACTTTCCCCTATTTTTGAAATCAAAATGATAAATATTGTGTGATGAAAATCTAGCCATAACCAATGGGCTAGAAAATCTTATACTCTGCATCAATGTTGAAATATTGAATCTTAGCTTGAACTTACCATTTTGGGAATCCCCATATTAGGAGTAGCAGTGAGTCTCGATTCAATTATTGTCAGTTTGGTTTTAGTAAGAACTTTAGAATTCCTAGTGTCAGACAGGAAATGTCAGTTGATTAGTTTCACTATAGAAATTCTCGAGTTGTCCGTACCACCTCCCATTTATCAGAATCAGACTTAGAACTCAGTTTCATTGGTCCACGAGGAGGACATGACACACAAATAGATAGCTCTGACTATCCCTGGGACCCTAGTTCAAATTGCAGTTTTTTCTTATACGGTTACGACACTTCTAGATAAGTAGCTCTGACCAGTCTAGAACCTAGTTTCAGAATCTAGTCCATTAAGACTCTCAGGGTACTTTAAATTATATATCCCCGACTAGTCTTGAACCCCAGTTTCAAGCTATCAGCCTAGTAATCAGTTTAAGTTTTCTAGTGGGAGTAGGACTTAGCACCGAGCAGAAAGGGGTTCCAGCGTAGATAGGATCCTAGAACTATGTTTCCAGCTTAGGTTATAGTATTTATTGGCCTAATTGGCCCCATACTTTTGTGATCACCCAGTTCATGCCTTTATACCCTGGCAAGGTATATTGGGTCCTACTTGTGGGGTGTATACATCGGACTCCACGTCTAGATCACGTGGTTATATATCAGTTGTAGACTCTCCCACTAGTCAGCCTAGTCCAGTCTCAGTATAAGCAGTTCAGTTCTATTCCATCTCTCTTAGTTAGATCAGTTCAATACTGTATCTTAAACACATAACTTCCATACTTACGACATGTCCATGACCAGTGGGTAGGATCATTTTGACCATCTCAGTTTATTATAGTTATTTAGCTCAGTATATTAGTTGGTCATTGTATTTCCTTTTTAAACTCAATCTTTTATATTCAATTCTATTTTCTCCTTCTTACTCAGTACATTCGAAATACTGATGCATACTTTTATGCTGTATCGTTTAATGATACAACTGCAGGTGCTCAGACTCAGCGTCGTTAGTCGCCGCAGTTTAGATCCTTTTCAGTAGCAGAAGTGTGAATTTTCATCTTTCGAGGGCGTTATTTTAGTTCTTTCAGTCAATTTCATTACTTTCAGTTACACTTACAGTTAGCTGGGGGCTTGTCCCAGCAACTCATCTGCTAGATGTCTTTCAGACACAGACTTGATTTCAGACTATTAGTATTGTTCAGTTGTTTTACACCTTATGTTTTTAGTTTTGGCTTTCATAAATGTTTTTGTATTATTATTTCAAAGCTTCCGCTATGCATGTGTTACTCAGTATACCAGTGCATGACAGACCATGGGTTGACTTGGGGTTACTTGTGACTCCAAGTAACGTATTCCGTACAGGGTGTAGACTCGTGGCGTGACATACTACACCCAAAAACATGCAAAGTGCTCACCATCATTTTTCAATGAAGCTAAAACCATACCATAAGTTGAAAGTGGGAGTATAGACTCCAAAACCATATGGTATGCTGATTTATAGAACTAAACTGAATCCTGAAAACATGCTTAAACTTTGTGGGATTACCCAAAATTTGAAGATCATGCATACTTTTAATAGACTTAACTAGACAAAATTATAAATTAATATATGGGTAATTTGAAACCATACATACATACTAGATACTTCATCATACTCGTAATCATCAATCATAAACTAACTTTTTCATGAACGTGCATAATTGAGCATAATTTTTTAAAACTTGAACTCATGAATTTATAATCAAAACATGTACAGTATCTACCCATCAATCATCAAACATACTTTAAACATAGATGGAATCGACCCATAAACAATTTGTAAGAATTCAATGAAATTAAATTGAAATCCTTATTTGATCATAATTAGAATTGAGATTTGATTCATGAAATTGAGGAGAATTTATGAGAATGAGAGTGAAAGGAACCCTCATTCATGTCCTCACATACCTGGAAGAACTGAATCTACATTTTTCCTAGAAAACCCAAAGAATTTGGAGAAGAACTTGAAGGGTTCTAGGCTTGATTTTCAACGGCGAGGTCTAGACTTGCATGCATGGGAGGGGAATGGTTTAGAATAGTTTTAACCATCTCAGAACCCTCCTAACAGAGCTTAAAACAATATAGTTTAGGGCTTAGGAGCTCAAGAATTATAGAAATACCCTTACTTAAATTACAAAAAATTACACTCTACCAGGTGTCACAACTCACACCATGAGTCGTACCTCGATACAATGACTCATGGTTACCATCCGTAGTCACCACTGCTCTTCCCTGACTCTCTGATGTTCTCCACAGGTCAGTCCATGACTCATACCGCCAACCTACGAGTCATTACATCCACCCATGATCACTATTTCCAAGATCCTCATTTCCTTCTCACAGGTACAGGCCACGACTCGTTGTTTCTTACAATAGGTCATACAATGATTCATACCATCAAACTAGGGTAACTCATTCCTCAAACGACGGTTCAACGTATAACTTGTAACATTATTCCACGAGTCATACCTTTACTCATTGTCACTTTACCCCTCCTACAAATTCAAACCACGAACACTTCCTACGAATATTAACATCTCATCATGACTTGTACCACAAGTCTTTCTGTGTAAAATTTTCCCTCTTTTCTACTTAACACATTTCAAATCTCGGGTCTAGTCTTAGGAACGTTTGGGGTATAACAATATCTCCACTTTTGGAATATTCATCCTTGAAAGTGAGGTAAACATACTAAAAAACTGGGGAAAGAAATTGAAATCTCAAATACTAAACATTTGAAGCTGACAATTGACGAAGTGACTGACTCTGATCTGATATACATAACTGAATTGAATTCATGAATCACACTTACATTCATCGACATAAAAGAAATTGAGAGACATGAACTTGACATGAAACTTAATAAAGTATTAGAGAGGAAACTGATACCTCATGCTGGAACTGAGTTTGTAGGGAAAAGGTGTGGATATTTATCCATCATATCTGCTTCAGTTTCCCACATAACTCCCTTAACAAGCTGATTTCTCCACAGAACCTTCACTAAAGCTACTTCTTTATTCCTTAACTTCCGAACTTGACGATCAAGGATCTCAACTAGTACCTTCTCATAGCTAAGGTTATCCTTCACACCTATACTCTCCATCGGGACAACCAAAGTTAGATCATGAATGCACATCTTTAACAATGACACATGGAAAACTAGACGTATCAAAGCCAACTCCGCTGGTAGTTCCAACTCATAGGCCACCTTGCCAACATATTGGGTACTATGCTTCCCTTTCTTTTCAAACCTGATTGATCTTGGGCAGAATTATATGCCCAAGTGATACTCAAATACTTCATTTCGTCTTGTTTATCCATTGTTATTTGTACATTCTCATGTGATTTGTAGTTAAAATGTGAATTTATACTAACCAACATGATTAGTGTTGTTTTGCAGGAAAAATATAATTTTAGGAAGCTAAGATGCATGTTGGGAGAAATCGGGAATGGACTCGGAAGCGAGCAGTGGAAAAGGCCAAGGTCATGTAGCAAATTAAGGGGCTCCGCGATGGAGCCGTGTCACGCTGTCATCGCGGATTCATTCTGCCTCGGATGATAAAAATAGGCCAAGTTCCAGTGAAGGTCCGTGTTGGGGCCGTGGCACGTTGGCCAAGCCCCCCGTTGCATGCCGTGGCATGTTGGGCATAATTACCTAGACGACCGGATTCCAGTGAAGGTCTGCATTTGTTGCATGTCACGGAGGCAGTGCTCCGCGATGCACTCCGTGACACGTTGCTTGTTATTCCGGGAAAAATTCCCACTAGTATAAATAGCACACTTAGGTTTATTTTTAATTATTCTAACTTGGTTGAGCAAGAACGTGGGTTACAGACAGTTGAGGGGACAAAATTCTTGGGGTTCTTCTCTATCTCTTTCTTCTTTATTCCTATTGTTTGTATGATTTACACTCATTTAATGATGTTTAATCCACAAATGAGTAGCTAAATTCACTTCTTGTTGAGGCTAAGAACATTTGTAGTGGAATGTAATTATTGATCATTTTGGTTTTTCATCTTTTCTTCCATGGTTGTTCTATTAATTCTTGTTCTTACTGCATTAATGTTTGGCCAATATTAATGTATATCTAAAAAATCCAGTTTGCGCTCGAAAGAGAAAGAAATCGGAAAGTTGTGAATTAATAGGATATGATCTCTTCTTGGTTTGGGAAAATTGAGAATTGATTTACCTTCAGAATAGAAATATATCTGAAAGTCGTATTAGTCAATTAAGGAATCGGTTTCGTATGGCTAGAACATGAATTTCTTCTTATCACAGAAATGTAGGTAGAAGGTTCATGATTCTTAAGTTGGGTTAAATACGAGAGTTTTAATCCATAGGCAATAATTCTTGACTAGAAACCGAAGGAAAGATTAACCAATTTGTATCAATAAATTGCTTCCCTGCATGTTCATTTTAGCCTCAGCATGCTCATTACTATAGTTCAGACTCAAATTGTACATTTGTTTTAGATTAGTATAAATTAGGAAACAAACTCCCAAAATCTTCTTGAAACTGTTGTCTGCATTATTAGAGTTAGAGTTTATTAACACTTAATTAGATTATTACCTTGGTCCAGTCCCTGTGGAATCGATACTTGGCTACTCTAGCCATTTTACCACTTGTTCGACCACGTGCACTTGCGTGTAGGCATTCTAAACCACCGAACACTGATCACCCCCTGCATGGGAGAAACCTTCAAGAACACCCATTCATCTACTTCAAACTCGAGTTTTCTTTGCCTAACATCTGCATATGACTTTTGATGACTCTAAGCTATTTTCAACATTTCGCTTATAAGCTGAGCTTTCTCCATAGCCTCATGAACTGAATCTGACCCCATCAATGTAGCTTCACCTACCTCAAACCAACCAATAGGCTATCTACATCTTTGCCCATAAACAGCCTCAAATGGAGCCATCTGAATGCTGGAGTGGTAGTAGTTATTGTAAGAAAACTCGATAAGAGGTAAATAATCATCCCAACTACCTTTGAAGTCAACCACACATGCTCTAAATATATCCCAGAGAGCCTAATTGGTCTGCTCAGCCTGACCATCTGTCTGTGGGTAAAAAGTTGTGCTAAGCTTGACCTGAGTATCAAGTCCCTTCTAAAACAATCTCCAAAATTGTGAGGTAAATTAAGTACCTTTTTCTGAAATGATGGATAAAGGCACTCCAAGAAATCAAACTAACTCTTAGATGTACAATTTGGCATAGTCCTCCACTAAATCAGTAGTTTTGACCAGTAAAAGACGATCTGCCTTGGTCAACCTTTCTACCACCACCCATATCGAGTCATGCTATCGACAAGTGTAAGGTAACCCTATGATGAAGTCCATATTGATCTTTCCCACTTCAACTTAAAATTCAAAATACAAGCCCTAGAATTGATATTATCAAGCAAATTCGATTAATTTATGCAATTGACGAGTTCAAGCAATCATAACGACATTCCGAACACTCATCAACAACAATTTAAGTTGAATTAATGATTAATTTCTACTTAGGGCAATTTAGCTCACCTCACATGCTCAATATCGAAGAAAATCGACAAGAATTTGAGAGGAAATCGGAAAACATACCTTGACTTTGAAGAATCGAAGAAAACTTGTTGAATTTCTTGACCTACTACGTGTCACGTTGATGGGGGATGGGTTTTGGGGGGTTTGGTCGCGGAGAGATTGAGAAATAAGGGAAAAGGGAGTTTTTCGGGGTTAAAAAATAGGGAAATCGCGCGAGTCAACCAGCGACCCGGTGTGACCTGTCGCGATATACACGGCAACGTATCACGGAGTGCATCGCGGTGCACTACCTCCGTGACACGGAGCCATCGCGAGCCTGTTCTGGAAATTTTTAAAAAATCCAGATTGTACCTCAACGTGTCACGGAGGTAACGTGGAGGTCCACCTCCGTGACACGGAGCTGTCGCCCCAGCTCACTGTTTGCCACTTTTTATTAATTTTCATACCTCGACTTTTCCTTCGTGATTCCGTGCATATTTTTCTCCGTTTGACCTAAAATTCATCTCACTATACAAAATTGGTTAGAATTATAGGTTTCATTCTAAATACAAATAAAACTAAAACTAAAACGAAAATTTTTTTTAGTAAATCAAGAAAAAGAAAAAGAAAATAAAAATCTATTTACACTTTACAAAAAGAAAGAAATTTTTTTTTTCACGGGTTGCCTCCCGTGCAGCGCCTGGTTTACCGTCGCGGCTCGACGTCGTTAAGCTCAGTTGTCCTCTAGGGTGATGGACGATTTCTCTCGATCACCGTCCTCCCACTAGTAGTGCTTACACCGATCCGGTGGTTTTCCCAACAACTCCCGTGAATCCTTAATCTACTTATCCTCACCTTGATCAATCACATTGATCACCGAGAGTTCTTCGTGCACCATCGGGAGCTTGGGTGCCTTGTACACATCGAACACCTCCACCTTGTCATGTGCTCGCATTGTTAGCTGCCCCGCAGCTACATCAATTAGTGTTTTCCCGGTTGCCAAGAAAGGACGTCCCAAAATAAATGGGACTTCCGCGTCTGGTTCAAAATCCAGCACGACAAAATCTACCGAGAAAATTAGGGAGCCAACTTGCACCAGAACGTCCTCCACAATGCCATCAGGTCTGGCTAAGGATCGATCCGCCAATTGCAAGATTACTGTTGTGGGTCTAGGACTCCCTAGACCCAACTTTCTGAATACCGATGAAGGCATCAAATTTATGCTCGCTCCCAAATCACACAATCCACGAGCTCGGATGCTCTGCCCAATAGTAATCTGGATAGTAAAGCTCCCAGGGTCTTTGAGCTTTGTGGGAAGTCTATTTTGAATCCGGGAAGTCCACTCCTCCATTAGAGCCACCGTAGCATACTCAATCAACCGACTTTTGTTTGCCACGATGTCCTTTATATACTTAGCATATTTTGGCACTCCCTGCAAAACATCAACAAGAGGTAGGTTAATATGTACCTATTTTAGCACCTCCGTGAATTTCTTGAAACACGCCTCCTCCTTGTGTTTCTTTAGTCGTTGAGGGAATGGGGGTGGAGGTCTTTCGGATTCAGCTTCCTTAGTCTTCCCCCTTTCAGCACTTTGCTCCCTCTCAACTTCTGCTGCTCCCGACTATTGAGGTGGTCTTTCTGGTTCCACCTCTTTCATCTGCAAACCACTCCTTGTGGTCACTGCATTTACCTGCTTGGGATTGGGATCCGTGTCGCTCGACAGTCCTCCTCTAGGCCTTGTGTTTTGGGCACTAGCAAATTGCCCAAATTGATATTCAAGTGCCTTGGTAGCTAACTGGTTGTTTTTCACTTCGGCTGCCAATTTCACATAGTCAGCCTGCAATTGAGCTTGGTTAGCTATCATGGTCTTGAACATCTCCTCAATGCTGGGTGATGGTGGTGGAGGAGGTGCATTGTTGTTTCTGAATTGTGCTTGATAATTCTGCTGCCCTCCTTGGTTCCTTTGCACACCCTGACCCGAACTTTGCCCCTGATGGTTGTTGCTATCCCATGAGAAATTAGGGTGATTCCTCCAATTGGAATTGTAGCTACTACCATACTGTTGGTGGTTCCTTTGCGCATTACCCATAAAGTTTACCGAGTCATGTTTGGCTCCACAGCACTCAACTGAGTGCTCACTGCTTCCACACACTTCACACCACATTTGCTGCACAGCATTCACTGGGGCTTGAGTCTAGTTCATTGTCATGTTGCCGAAGTGGGTGTTAAGTTGATTTTGCAATGCAGCTATCTGTGCAGCGATAGCTGTAAACCCATCCACTTCAAGCACTCCTGCTGCTTTCCTTGTCCCGCCTCTTGATGAATCAGCATTCCATTCTGGATTGCCCTGCGAAATACGGTTCAACAAGGTATACAGCTCCTCATAAGTTTTCTGCAGCTACTGAGTCTAGCAATATTTTGGTGTGGGGTTCCAAACCCTCTATAAAAGTGTGCACCAGCACATCATTGGATTGATGATGATGAGGACAATCCCGCAACATGGATTTGAATCTCTCCCAGGCTTGATATAAATTTTCTCCCTCTCTCTGTTGGAAACTTAGAATTTGACTTCTAAGTCTTGCTGTTTACCAGAGGGAAAAAACCGTATCAAGAATTTCCTTGCAAGATCATCCCACGTAGAAATAGAATTTGGTGGCTCAGCTTTCAACCACCTCTTGGCTTCTCCCAATAGTGAGAATGGGAACAATGTAAGCCGGACATAATCTGATGACAGTCTAGCGGGGATGTAAGTGTCACTTATCTCCAAAAAGTTTTGGAGATGCTGCTGTGGATATTCATGAGGGAGACCGGTAAACTGCCCGCTAGTGTGCAGCAATTGCACCATATTCTGTTTAAGTTCAAACCTCCCTCCTGGCTCAGGTTTGCGGATGCTAGATGTGACATTATTAGCATGTGGGATTGCCACCTCGTGAACCGGCCGAGCTGCTACTTCTTCGGGTACTAACACCGCCCGTACTACTGGTGGATTTTGTTGTTGCTCCATGATCGTCTGTCTGAGCAACTGCAGCTTTCTTTGTTGAGCTTCTCTCCGTATACTGTGAAATATCCTTTCTGGCTCTATATACGATTCCACCAGCTCCTTGTCTCTTGCCAGTGTTCAACAGAAATTAAGTCTGCAAAATACAGGCTAAGAGCAAGTTGTCAACACTAAGAAAATAAAAATACAGTAAATTAACACTTAAAAAAAATTCACCAATTGCCAAGTCCCCGACAACGGTGCCAAAAACTTGTTCGGGGTCTGTTATATGGGTATAAAACTCACACGCAAGTGCACGTGGTCGAACAAGTAGTAAGTGGCTTTAGTAAGCCAAGTATCGATCCCACAGAGACTTGGATGAAGTGCAATCTGCTCAAGTGTACTATATTTTACTTCTAAAAATGCAGACAACAGTGTAACCAAGAGTTTGATAATTTGTTTTATAATTTTTATACTAAAGCTAAAACAATTATCTACTTTGAGTCTGAACTATGAATGAGAGCATGCTGAGGTTAAACAAACATGTAATGAAATTAATTATCATCATAATTTGGTTAATCTTTTCCTCCAGTTGCTAGCCAAGAACTATTGTCAAGAGATTAAAACTCTCGTATTTAACCTCACTTAAGAATCATGAACCATCCACCTACATTTCTGTGATTAAATGCAATTCATGTTCTAGCCATACAAATCCGGTTTCTAAATTGACTAATACGACTTTCAGGTATATTTCTATCCTGAAAGTAAATCAATTCCCAATTTTCCCAAATCAAGTAAAGATCATATCCTATTAATTCACAACTTTCCAATTTCTTGCTCTCTCGAGTTAAACCGGACTTTTTAGATGTACATTAACGTAGGCCACACATTAATGCAGTAAGAACAAGAATTAATAGAACAACATGGAAGAAAAGATGAAAAACCAAAGAATCGATGATCACATTTCATCACAATTTTTCATAACCTCAGCAAGAAGAGGAATTAGCCACTCATTTGTGGATTAAACATCTTTAAATGAGTGTTAATCATACAAGCAATTGAATTAAAGAAGAAAGAAAGAGAGAAAAAACCCTGATATTTTCGTCCCTCAACTGCCTGTAACCCACGTTCTTGCTCCACCAAGTCAGAATATTAAAAAATGAACCTAAGTGTTCTATTTATACTGCTGGGAATTTTTCCCGAAATAACGAGGAACGTGTCACGGAGTGCATCGCGAAGCACTGCCTCCGTGACACGCTACGAACGCGGACCCTCACTAGAACTGGGGGTCCAGGAATTAAAGCTCAACGTGGCACGGCGTGCAACGCGGAGCCAAGCCACCGTGCCACGGACCAGACGCGGACCCTCTCTGGAATTTGGGCGAAATTTCCCTATCCAGGCAGAAGGCCTCCGCGATGGCAGCGTGCCACGGCTCCATTGCGGAGCCCCTTTAATTCATGTTGTCCAATGCCTTGTTCCTTGCTCGCATCCAAGTCCAACCCCTATATCCTCCAACATGCATTTTAGCTTCCCGAAATTACATTTTACCTGCAAAACAATGCTAATCATGTTGGTTAGTATAAATTCACATTTTATTACCAATTACATCAGAATGTATACACATTGGTAGATAAACAAGGCTAAAATGGTACTTTTGAGTATCACTTGGGCATATAAATTTGCCCAAGATCACTTACCCCACACTTAAATCCTTGTTCGTCCTCGAACAATCAATCCTACACTTCATGCAATTTACATCCCAACCTCGCTACTTTGGTTCGACACTTTAGGCTACGGTCATACCGATTATTCAATACAGCAAATCATCAAGAAAACATGCATGGTCTTATCAATGCAATGACCTTCAATACATCAAGACCCCCTAGACTTTAAGAATCGACTCTCGATATTGGCAAACTCATGCAAATCAGCTGATCAAGATATCCGACACGAAAATTAATCTTTCATCAAGCATGTGCCCTCACAACACAAGAGAATCTTCCCTTTTTTGCTCATATGACTCACAAGAATTCAAGCAGGGGCATGTAAACACAATTTCGCTCTCTCTCCCAAAAGAATTCACATGCATCATGTCATGACCCATAAGCTTGCCCTTAGTGTATTACTCTACTAATATAAAGAAGTGCGATGTAAGATCACGTAGGACTTTAACGGGTTGTAATGGAAGCTACGGAACTAGTAAATATTGGATTAGCCAATAATAGCCACTAGCATCCTTAAGCGCCTTTTCAACACATCCCATCAACTCATGGACATTGTTTCTTTTTTTTTTTCATCATCCCATTCTTGATGTTTTTCTTTAGTATGGCCCATCGTATTAAGCACACTTGACACAACAACAAAGATTATTCATGCACCTTCATTATAGTTTATTTATAGCAAGTGCACCTTCAACCTTTTCTTTTCTTCTCTCACTCTGCTTTTCTTTTTCTTTTCACCATTCTCACTCTTCGACACTTCGGGAAAATGATTTTCTCTTCTTAAGCGCTTAAGAGTTTTGTATAGACTTTACGGCTTATGAAAAGAAGGAATTAAGCTCGGTTTACACTTTATGACAAAAAAAAAATAGGCTAAAGGCTCAACGGGCTGACTACGGTATACAATCAAGGTGTGTACGACAAGGAAAAATAGAAACTCTCGGTTAAAACAAAGAAATTCCTACATCCTTTCCTACAATACACCTCCTTCATTTCATTTTGTACACACACCAGGCAAGTTCCAGACACTTTACAATAGCATGGAATAACAACACCTCACTTCACACTTTTTGCACATGCTCAATTCAAGATGTATTCACAGACTCTTCAATCAACTAATTACATGAATTCAAACATTAAGCCTCAATCACACTGAATCGAACTCTATGGCCTAGGTATCTCAACATATTTACAAAGTTGCATGCTTTCATACGAATCACCTTTGCATTTTAAATATCATGTACAACACGCAACCAGAATTTCGCAACCATACAGTAACTACAGGTTTTGGGATGCAACCCACCAAAGAAAAAAAATTGAAAAATAATTTAAAAAAATCTACTCCTAACGACTACATTTCCCTTAAGACGGTCGTCATCCATCCATCATAGGGAACGGTCACTACTATGACTTCGGTTCAATGGGACCATTCTCGGTAAAAGAACCGAAAACAAACATCGAGAAAACCAAGAAGTAAAAAAAATGTTGAAAATATCGATCATTTCGATAGAAAAAATATGTAGAAAATAGTTTGAAATTTTTTTTAAAAAAATTATCGATCAATTCGATAACAAAAATATGTACAGAATCAGCTAGCAACATTCAGCAACACACATCAATTTCACATAAATTTACAAATACAAAACAACAACTTAACAATTCACAACTCACAGGGAACACAAAATTTCACATGCACGACAACAAATGAGAGCATTCATACAAAACAGCACAGCCCAGCACCTAACTAATCACACCCCACACTTAGCTCGAACACTGTCCCCAGTGTTCACAAAAATTAACATAGCACAAAATCGGGTGGTGGAACTCCCTGATCAGTCAAAGTATTCCACTTCTTCGTTGGGTGCTGCTGCTTCAACTCCCATGTCTGAGTCTCCCCCGTCGTCATCATCGGACTCCACATCGAAGTCCTCCCGACATGTCTCCTCATCTGTGGGGACATCATCATCTGTGGGCTCTATAAATGCTAGCCCCACTCGGCATAGAGCCCTGGCGTTCTCGCCGAAGGGGTAGTCTAGCTCGAGCTGCCATAGCTCCTCCTCTGTCGCCGGCCTCCCACCTATCCTCAGCTGGAGCATCTGCATCCCATACATTCGAGCCATATACTGATCATCACGAGCATGTCACTCGCCAAGTGTAAGCACTGGCCCGTGGGTGGTGTCGGGAGCTTTAGTTTTAGTAACATCTAAGGCCCGCCGCTCCATCTGCGGGATATAGTCAAGGGCCTCCTCCTCGACATCTAGGCCCCTGAGGAAGGTGGTGAGTAGTCCACCAAAGCCATACATGTGCCCCTGATGCAACCGGGCTCTCTTCATGGCGGAGATAATTACCGCCCCCACGTTGATCTCCAGCCCTTTCATCAGGGCATACACTAGGCATACACAATCCCGGGTTACGTCTGTCATATGTACCCCCAGGATGAGGCAGGAACATACAATCTTTAGCCATATTCTGGCTTCCCTGTTCATCTGTGAATAGGGTAGAGTCTGGTGGTAGCCCCTCTCTTTGTGTCTGCTCCATCTAGCTGTCGATCAGGTCCCACACAATGTGCGTCTGATGTCCGCATATGGTGGGGTAATGTTCAGCTGTCGGAGTATGTGGGCGTCTGTGTCCCGCGCACCTATGATGGCATTGAGGTGGTGGGGCTCCAAAGTGACTATTTACCCTCTAATTTTGATGGTGTGTCTTCTGATAGTCGGGTTCCAATTGGCATAGAACTCCCGAACCAGGTGCAAATTACATTCCTTGGGCTCTTCAAAAATGAAATTTAGCCCAGCTGCCTCGATTCGGTGGACCATCCTAGGGAACTCCTGTGCCAATGGTTCCCGTGCTATATGCTCCTCGGGGAAATATTTGTTTTCTTTGTGCTTTGCGTACCACTTTTTCCCCTAATCAGTCACCCATCTCATTCCGTATTGGCGGCGTTGGCCGCGTGGAACTGCTGGTGCTGCTGGGATTGCTGTGCCCAGTCTGATTCGCTTCCTTCCGGCGCCCGAAGTTGATGCGCCTTTCCCTTTCTCTTGCCTGCTTGCCATTTTACCTGTCAACCCAAGTAGACAAGATCAATGTTAAGCTAACGGATATTAACTTCGGCTAAGTTCGGTTAAGCTAGGTTACCCCACACTTAGTCCTTAGCTACAGTTACAACAATACGACAAGATTATCTTTATTTACACACAATAACCAACTATACAATCATGCTTAGTGCGTTCGAAAAATTCGACGATATATCTTCTGTGTACTACTCAGACTTTGTACAGCCAATCACAATCACTACCATCGCTAACATTTTACCCATCACACTTAGCAAAGAAAAACAAAGAAATAAAAACAACAACAAAAATTTATCTACACGAACCTATACAACTAACCAAATTCTTACAAATTTCAACAGTCCCTTAACCCGAGAGTCCGTCGTTCTATTGACATCCTAACAATTAGTACATCGACTCATCTCGTTCAACATATACATCCGTGCATGAAACTCACTAGTTCACTACATTTTCAACTTCAAATTCAAAATACAAGCCCTAGAATTGATATTATCAAGCAAATTCGATTAATTTATGCAATTGACGAGTTCAAGCAATCATAACGACATTCCGAACACTCATGAACAACAATTTAAATTGAATTCATGATTAATTTCTACTTAGGGCAATTTAGCTCACCTCACATGCTCAATATCGAAAAAAATCGACAAGAATTTGAGAGGAAATCGGAAAACATACCTTGACTTTGAAGAATCGAAGAAAACTTGTTGAATTTCTTGACCTACTCCGTGTCACGTTGATGGGGGATGGGTTTTGGGGGGTTTGGTCGCGGAGAGATTGAGAAATAAGGGAAAAGGGAGGGTTTTCGGGGTTAAAAAGTAGGGAAATCGCGCGGGTCACCCGGCGACCCGGTGTGACCTGTCGCGATATACACGGCAACGTGTCACGGAGTGCATCGCGGTGCACTGCCTCAGTGACACGGAGCCATCGCGAGCCTGTTCTGGAAATTTTTAAAAAATCCAGATTATACCTCAACATGTCACGGAGGTAACGCGGAGGTCCACCTCCGTGACACGGAGCTGTCGCCCCAGCTCACTGTTTGCCACTTTTTATTAATTTTCATACCTCGACTTTTCCTTCGCGATTCTGTGCATATTTTTCTCCGTTTGACCTGAAATTCATCTCACTATACAAAATTGGTTAGAATTATAGGTTTCACTCTAAATACAAATAAAACAAAAACTAAAACGAAAAAATTTTTTAGTAAATCAAGAAAAAGAAAAAGAAAAGAAAAATCTATTTACACTTTACAAAAAGAAAGAAAATTTTTTTTTTCACGGGTTGCCTCCCGTGCAGCGCCTGGTTTACCGTCGCGGCTCGACGTCGTTAAGCTCAGTTGTCCTTTAGAGTGATGGACGATTTCTCTCGATCACCGTCCTCCCCCTAGTAGTGCTTACACCGATCCGTTGGTTTTCCCAACAACTCCCGTGAATCCTTAATCTGCTTATCCTCACCTTGATCAATCACATTGATCACCGAGAGTTCTTCGTGCACCATCGGGAGCTTGGGTGCCTTGTACACATCGAACACCTCCACCTTGTCGTGTGCTCGCATTGTTAGCTGCCCCGCAGCTACGTCAATTAGTGCTTTCCCGGTTGCCAAGAAAGGACGTCCCAAAATAAATGGGACTTCCGCGTCTGGTTCAAAATCCAGCACGACAAAATCTACCGGCAAAATTAGAGAGCCAACTTGCACCAGAACGTCCTCCACAATGCCATCAGGTCTGGCTCCTCATAAGTTTTCTCCAGCGCTTGCCCTCCAGCTGCTGAGTCTAGCAATATTTTGGTGTGGGGTTCCAAACCCTCTATAAAAGTGTGCACCAGCACATCATTGGACTGATGATGATGAGGACAATCCCGCAACATGGATTTGAATCTCTCCCAGGCCTGATATAAATTTTCTCCCTCTCTCTGTTTGAAACTTAGAATTTGACTTCTAAGTCTTGCTGTTTTACCAGAGGGAAAAAACCGTATCAAGAATTTCCTTGCAAGATCATCCCACGTAGAAATAGAATTTGGTGGCTCAGCTTTCAACCACCTCTTGGCTTCTCCCAATAGTGAGAATGGGAACAATGTAAGCTGGACATAATCTGATGACACTCCAGCGGGGATGTAAGTGTCACTTATCTCCAAAAAGTTTTGGAGATGCTGCTGTGGATATTCATGAGGGAGACCGGTAAACTACCCGCTAGTGTGCAACAATTGCACCATATTCTGTTTAAGTTCAAACCTCCCTCCTGGCTCAGGTTTGCGGATGCTAGATGTGACATTATTAGCATGTGGGATTGCCACCTCGCGAACCGGCCGAGCTGCTACTTCTTCGGGCACTAACACCGCCTGTACTACTGGTGGATTTTGTTGTTGCTCCATGATCGGCTGTCTGAGCAACTGCAGCTTTCTTTGTTAAGCTTCTCTCCGTATACTGTGAAATATCCTTTCTGGCTCTATATACGATTCCACCAGCTCCTTGTCCCTTGCCAGTGTTCAACAGAAATTAAGTCTGCAAAATACAGGCTAAGAGCAAGTTGTCAACACTAAGAAAATAAAAATACAGTAAATTAACACTTAAAAAAAATTCACCAATTGCCAAGTCCCCGGCAACGGCGCCAAAAACTTGTTTGGGGTCTGTTATATGGGTATAAAACTCACACGCAAGTGCACGTGGTCGAACAAGTAGTAAGTGGCTTTAGTAAGCCAAGTATCGATCCCACAGAGACTTGGATGAAGTGCAATCTTCTCAAGTGTACTATATTTTACTTCTAAAAATGCAGACAACAGTGTAACCAAGAGTTTGATAATTTGTTTTATAATTTTTATACTAAAGCTAAAACAATTATCTACTTTGAGTCTAAACTATGAATGAGAGCATGCTGAGGTTAAACGAACATGTAATGAAATTAATTATCATCATAATTTGGTTAATCTTTTCCTCCAGTTGCTAGCCAAGAACTATTGCCAAGAGATTAAAACTCTCGTATTTAACCTCACTTAAGAATCATGAACCATCCACCTACATTTCTATGATTAAATGCAATTCATGTTCTAGCCATACAAATCCGGTTCCTAAATTGACTAATACGACTTTCAGGTATATTTCTATCCTGAAAGTAAATCAATTCCCAATTTTCCCAAATCAAGTAAAGATCATATCCTATTAATTCACAACTTTCCAATTTCTTGCTCTCTCGAGTGAAACCGGACTTTTTAGATGTACATTAACGTAGGCCACACATTAATGCAGTAAGAACAAGAATTAATAGAACAACATGGAAGAAAAGATGAAAAACCAAAGAATCAATGATCACATTTCATCACAATTGTTCATAACCTCAGCAAGAAGAGGAATTAGCCACTCATTTGTGGATTAAACATCTTTAAATGAGTGTTAATCATACAAGCAATTGAATTAAAGAAGAAAGAAAGAGAGAAAAAACCCTGATATTTTCGTCCCTCAACTGCCTGTAACCCACGTTCTAAGTCAGAATATTAAAAAATGAACCTAAGTGTTCTATTTATACTGCTGGGAATTTTTCCCGGAATAACGAGCAACGTGTCACGGAGTGCATCGCGGAGCACTACCTCCGTGACACGCTACGAACGTGGACCCTCACTGGAACTGGGGGTCCAGGAATTAAAGCTCAACGTGGCACGTCGTGCAACGCGTAGCCAAGCCACCGTGCCACGGACCAGACGCGGACCCTCTCTGGAATTTGGGCAAAATTTCCCTATCCAGGCAAAAGGCCTCTGCGATGGCAGCGTGCCACGGCTCCATCGCGGAGCCCCTTTAATTCATGTTGTCCAATGCCTTGTTCCTTGCTCGCATCCAAGTCCAACCCCGATATCCTCCAACATGCATTTTAGCTTCTCGAAATTACATTTTACCTGCAAAACAATGCTAATCATGTTGGTTAGTATAAATTCACATTTTATTACCAATTGCATGAGAATGTATACACATTGGTAGATAAACAAGGCTAAAATGGTACTTTTGAGTATCACTTGAGCATATAAATTTGCCCAAGATCACTGGTATCGAAACACACTATCTCCCCCTTGGTAGAAGACCTCTACTTTCTGATGTTGAACCGCTTCTTTCAACTTCACAAAAATAGGATCCCCTTCTTGCCTAGCCTTGATCTCAATCACTAAAGAAGATTCTGACTAGTTCTGAACAATAACATCACTATCTGAGCAGTCAACCAGCAAAACCATAACTGTGCGAGACGGTGCACATCCTTTACTAACTCCTTCCTTCCATCCTCCACATGAGAAACACTCTCCATGGTTAACCTGCTAAGGGAATCCACCACTACGTTAGCCTTGCCCGGATAATAAAGAACACTCATGTCATATTCCTTGATTAGCTCTAACCATCTCCTTTGTCGCAAATTCAGATCCTTCTAAGTGTACATATTTGTAGGATCTTGTTGTCCGTGAACATATACACATGGACCCCATACAAATATTACCTCCAAATCTTCAATGCAAACACCATTGGTGCCAATTTTAGGTCATGCGTCGGGTAATTCTTCTCATAAGTCTTAAGCTATCTAGAGTCATACACGATGACCTTACCATGCTACATCAACACACATCCAAGATCAACCCTAGAGGCATCACAATACACAACCAATCCATTTGTACCCTCAGGTAGGGTCAACACTAGGACTGAAGCAAGTCGAGTCTTTAACTTCTGAAAACTCTTCTCACAGGCATCCGACCACTAAAATTTGACTTTCTTTAGAGTCAATTTAGTCAAAGGTGCTACAGTGGATGAAAATCCTTTAACAAACCTCTTGTAATAGCTAGCTAAATCTAAGAAACTCTTGATATCTATAAGACTAACTGGTCTAGGCCAATTCTTTACAGCTTCTATATTTTTAGAGTCCACCTGCACACCCTCACTTGACACCACGTGGCCCAAAAATGCTATTGAGTCCAACAAAAACTCACACTTGTTGAATTTAGCAAACAACTAGTGATCCTTGAGGGTCTGTAGCGCAATCCGCAAATGAGCGGCATGCTTTTCCTCGCTTCAAGAGTATATGAGAATTTCTTCTACGGAGACAATCACGACCATGTCTAAATATGTCTTGGACACCCTGTTCATCAAACCCATAAAGCTACAAGAACATTCGTTAGTTCAAAAGAGATAACTAAAAACTCATAGTGACAATACTGGGTCCAAAAATCTATCTTTGTAATGTCACTCTCCCTAACTCTGAGCTGATGCTACTCGAATTTGAGATCTATCTTTGAGAAATAATTAGCACCCTGAAGTTGGACAAACAAGTCATCAATTCTGGGGAGGGAATAATTATTCTTCATTGTAACCTTGTTAAACTATCGATAGCCAATGTTCATACAAAGAGACCCCATCCTTCTTTTGAACAAAGAGAACTGGTGCACCCTGTGGGGACTTGCTAGGTGTGACGAATCCCTTATCCAAGACATCCATCTCTTGTTCTTTCAACTTCTTTAGCTCAGCTAGAGCCATTCTATATGGAGGAAAAGATATAGGCTACGTATCGAGAACAAGGTCAATACCAAAGTCAATCTCCTGCTCAGGAGGGACTCCTGGTTGATCATTTGGGAAAACATCCGAATACTCACTCACTATAGAAACTGATTGGAGAATTAGGGTTTCAAATGTTACATCCTTAACACGTACTAGATGGTAAACACAAAATAATCATTTTGGCCTTAAGTTAGAAAACAAAGCGACCTATAGGCACTCCTAAACTACCCTTCCATTCTAGGACTAGCTCACCCAGAAACCAAAACTCTACCATATGGGTTCTACAATTTACTAAGGCATAACATGCATGCAACCAATCCATACCAATGATAATATCAATACTAGTCATGTCTAACTCTACTAAATATGTTGAGGTGGCTTTTTGAATGACTGTGACAGGGAAATTTCTGTATATTCGCCGAGCTGAGACTGAGTCACCAACTGGAGTAGAGACTGAGAAGTGTCCTGATAGAATTTTGGGACTGACTCTGAAACTAATAGCAACATAAGGTGTCACAAAAGATAAAGTAGCCCCTGGATCTAACAATGCATATACATCAACATGGAATACTCGCAACATACCAGTGACTTCATCCAGGAAGACCTCCTGCTCCTGACGTGATGATAGGGCATAAAACCTATTCTGATGCTGACCACCACCTCCACTAGTGGATGCGCCCTACTGAGCTAACCATTCTGGTGGATCTACTAAACTGCTAGCTGGGTCATGATCTCTACCATGGCCCCATCTCGCTGCTGGACAATCTCTGAGCATGTGGTCGGGCATCCCGCACCCAAAACATGCACCTAAACCTACTAAGAACTATCTGGTGTGCCTCCTACCATACCTGCAACAAATTGGAATGTTGGGCTCTACTAACCTGCTCCCCTAACCTTGAGAGTCTAATGTCTTTTGGTGTGCCCTCAAGTATACGGGTCGTACAAGTAATATAGTGGCCCTTTTTAAGAGCCGGATGTCGAACCCACAGGGACTGGACCAATTCAGCTAACTATCAAGTTCAGGTGTAATATTAAATGTCGCAAGTGTTGATTATAGAAGTTTTTGATAGAGTTAATTAAGTCTAGGGGCGGTCAACAAAATACTCTAAATTAATTCAAGGAGCAACTAGAGTTAAAACCGGATAATCATGCGATACTACGATTTGCAATGGTTTAAGTATGAAACTATCAATTGTCGTCTCACATAATTACAATTGTATGTTCATGGTCTTTCGAGCCTCTAAACATGACAAACTAGCCTCACTACTACATTGTTGAGCGAGGATGTTATTTCTAGTTCGTGGGCAATTCACTACGTGGATGTGGTTTATGGGGTTTATGCTCTTGATTAGGGACTTTCGTACCTCTAAGCATTTAACTGAACTTAGCCTCACAACTACTTCTTCTAGTGGTGATGTGATAATTCTAAGTTGGTGTCTTTCTATCTTCCCATTTTATCAACCAAGCAAGGTATTAGGTATATTTCTATCCTAACACAAATCATATCGTGAGATACAATCTTGCTCCCTACATTCTCTTGTTCTTGCCTAGGTTATCTTTCTCAAGAATGTAACTAAGCTTAACCCACTTGTTTTTATGGTGATCAGTCATAAAAACAACCATAATTTAGAATGCAAGACAAAACAACAATTAATAACTTTAAACCAAAACAAAATCGTAAAATCACAATCATATCTTGTGGCTTCAACCCTAGAGGGAGGGTTCTAGCCACTCATGTTCATATAATTACAAGAAAACATAATTAAAGTAACCTACTTACAGGAATTTGTATAAGACAAGATGAAATTATGAACCCTAGGTGAGTTCTCCCACTTCTCCCTCACTCCTTGGTAGTTTTCCAGAAATAAATCGTGACTTCCTTATTTTAGGAGCTAAGGGGCCTATTTATAGTAAATGAGAGATGTATAAAATTATGCCTGGCATGGAATAGCTCCGTGTCATGGATATTATCACGCCAATATGCCTCCGTGACACGGAGGCATCACGTAGGCACAATGGAAAGCAAAACAGTCGCCAAGCAGAAGCTGGCCGCGTTGGCAGCGTGTCACGCTGCTTGGGCAACGCGTTAGGTGGCGTGTCATGGCCCTTGTCACATAGCCTGCCTGCAGTGGCACATTGCCAACGTGCAGGTGGGCTGTTTCGCGCACCCTTCTTGCGGACGTTCGCATTCTACTTCCGATTCCAAGCCTCCACTTCACCAACTCATGGATTAGTTCCTCAAATTCATTATAAACCTAAAAAAATAAGAACTAATCATGTTTGTTAGTGTATATATTCACATTTACATAAAATTACATGAGAATGCATATAATTAAATAGATAAACAAGGCAAAAATAAGTTATAAAGTATCACTTGGGCATGCTATTTTGCCCGAGATCACCTACCCCACACTTAAAGCCTTGTTTGTCCTTGAACAACCCTTTTACATCTCATGTAAATGAAGACTCACACATAACTTATTTAATAAGATAATTCAAGTTATGGCTATAATGATTATTTAAGATAGCAATGTAAAAATAGAGCATGCACGATTTAACAATGAAATGATATACAACTCCATTTTCTAAATGATTTCGGAACATTACTCATAGGAATAACCTATTTTTATATATTTTTTATAAAAAATAACTTTCTAACCTCAAGAATTGACTCTCAATCTAAGCAACTCATGCAAATCAACTGATCAAGAAATCCAACATGAATGCTATCCTTCATTAAACATGTGCCCTCACCACAAGAGAGTTACCCATTTTTACTCACAAATTTTCAAATCAAAACATGTCTGTGTATATGAATAAGATTACGCTCGCTCTCACAAAGAATTCACATGCATCATGTAGTGACCCATAAGCTTGCCCTTAGTGTTTTACTCCACTAATTTAAGGATGTATGAACGTAAGATCAAGTAGAACTTAATGGGTTGTAATGTAAGCTAAGGGACGGGTAGGTACTATTCTGGCCAGTAATAGTGGCTATATTTCCCAAGCGCTTTTAATAACTTCAACCTTCATTAAGGACATCTCTTCTCTTACTTCACCCTCATTATTTTCAATCCTGAATTTGTTTTCTTCTTGTTCCCCTTTCTTTAAGAACACTCAGCTTAGTAGTAAGGAGTACTTAAGCAATTTTTTTTTCATTCATTTATTTTCTTACTCCCTACTAATAATCAACCATTTTCAAACACGTGCACCCTTGACCTTTCTTAACTTTTACAACTGCTACTTTTTCTTCTTTTTCATGCTTCTCACTCCTTCACTCTTTCGAATTTTTTCCTTAAGCGCTTAGTAGTTTTGGATCAAATTCAAGTCTAATGAAAGAAAACGGATTAAGCTTATGTTGTAGCTATCAAAGAATAGGCTTAAGTCTCAATGGGGTTAACTAGGATTAAATATTCAATGTAGGTAAAGTGAGGGATAAACATTAGGTTCATTCAAAGAAATCTAAATCATCTCCTACAGTCCACATCCTTCATTTCATTTTATATACACACCAGGAAAGTTCTAGACATTCCACAATAGCACGAAATATTCAAAAAACTTACTCTCACAGCGCATGCTCAATTCAAGACACATTCAGCAGACTCTTACTCATCTAATCACAAGAATTCAGAATTAAGCTTCAATCATATTGAGTCAAATTCAAGAGCCTAAGTGTCTCACACAAAGTTATACACTTCTTACATGCTTCAACACTAACCACACTTGTATCTTACAATCATGTATAGCACATAACAAGAACATCAAGCCATCAATTAGCTACGGGTTCAAAAACCAAAACCTATTGACTAATTTTCCTCAAGACGGTCGTCATCCATCCATCGTAGGAAATAGTCCCTAACTATGGCTAAAACACTATATACAAACAAAGAAATATTTTTTTTATTCTTTGGTTCAAAGATCCCCCGTCAAAAAAGAACCGAAAAGAAAAACCAACTGGTGGTGAAGTCATGCTTGACTCACACCAAAAATCATTAAGCACAAAAATTTTGAAATTTTCATCACCCCACACTTGAATCATGATATGTCCTCATAGCATCAAATTAAAATTAAACAGGATGAGAAATACTCCCTGAGGCCTCTAGGCCTAGTTAACAACATGTTTATCTTTTACATCTGCATAAGTGTGTGTTTAACCCCACACTTTTTATCGTCCATGCTTCTTAGCTTCCTCCTCCAAGGGTACTCAGACTTCCCCTCTGTCTGTGCTTAACTTTCCATCAAAACAACACAAGATGAAAAATAAATAAAATCAACACAAATGCAAGAAATTAAAATGGTACCCATGGTACCCTTGGGTTGCCTCCCAAGCAGCGCCTAATTTTACGTCGCTGCACGACGTATCAAGTTTCACCACTTTTTCCTCAACCTTGAGGATATGAATCTCACCCCTAATTTCTTCTATAATTTTCTCTTATGCTCCCGGGGCGGTGGTAAAAAAATGAAAGGACCAAGCAGTAAATGTCGCCTTTGGCATTTATTGGCTCTTAAGTAAGTGAAGTCATTCTTTCTTTCAGAATTAGCAAATTTCGGAATATATGGGGCTTGTTCCCCCTCTATATCTTTCTCCACAAGTTTGGAAAACTCTAGTTCTAGGTTTTCAACCAAACTCAATGTCGAAAAATGATTCGAGTGGGGTACAATACACCTCAACTCTGAAACTGCATTTTGCTTGACTTTCTTACTTGTATATACCTTCTCCACATTAATGCCAAACTCCTCATGAATGTTAAATGGTAGGTACTCTATCTCTTCTTTCAAGAATGGATCGGCTATACATGTGAGACAATCATGGAGACTCTCAAGAGCTTCCAACAGTTGAGCTTGTTTCAAGAACTCACTCTTTTCTTCTCCTCGTAGTCCCTCCTGAGTAGTGCATAAAACCGTCACTTGTAAATCAGAGCAAGCTTCAGCTTCAGCCCTCATCTCCATGAACTTGTTGCTTATCATTTCTAGGGCCTCTCCATTTTCCTCTTGCTGAATTCTCAATGCTTCCCTCTCCTCCTTCATTGCTTATGTTTGCTCAAGGATATGTTTTAGCATGTCTTCTATTCGAGCTTGGCATTCCAAGTCCTCATTTTCATCATGCCTATAATCAGCAAAAACAACAGAAGGATCATAGTAGGGGCTTGGGGGAGGGGAGTATGCATTTGGACGACCATCCCAATGGCCCTATTGACCACCACATATATTGCAAGAGTAGTCATTTGGGCAACCATCCCAATGGCCATTTTGAACTCCACATATATTACAAGTATTACAGTGTTGCCATAAGCGGAGTCCTCCACAATTCAGACATTCCGCCACACTTGCACCATTTCACCTTTTGTCTTTCCATTGCTTATACCAAATCTGAGCCATTCCTTTTAACTGATAAGTAGTCAGATCTGCACTTTCCATAGTAGTAACACCCATGATTTGGGTGATTTTCTGCACCTCATCAATGAACTCCTATGGGTCCTTATTAACTTTGGACTCATGAAATACTAGGGGATTCATTCGAGTAAAATCTCAGACTCTAGCAGTAGTTGCCAACCCATTAGTATTTACTGGTATGGCCTACTGGTTGACCTGATTAGACATTTCCTAGGTCAACATTTGAATGGCAGCCCAGAGCTCTGCATACGACATCTGATCATCTTGAGGGGCTGGTGGAGCCGGTGTGGCTACCTGGTTAGAATTCGCTGTCCTTCTTCCACTTCCTCTTTTTGGAGGCATAGTTAACTGAAAAGGGTAGAGCATGAGGCAAGAGGAATTTCAGAGATCAAACTTTAAACATGATAAGAATCATGAAGAAAGGGAATTTCCATAAAAATGCCTCATATCCTTCCCCTCATAAGCGTGGTGTTCTTCACACCCATGAAAAGGACTCTACTTGATGCGTCTTTTAGACATACTAGGACACTTTAAATCCGATGCTCTAATACCAAGTTTGTCATGACCCGAGTTTACACCCTCGATGCGACACTATACTTAGGATCACAAGTGACCCCAAGGAACCTATGGTAAAGCATAATTCTATTAAGACTAATTTGCTGAAAAATAATATCAAGCGGAAACTGACAAAAGCAAACCAAATGCTAAATAATAACAAAGATCTGGTAAAACACTAAAATCTCAAACTGAATTTAACATAATATGTCTAAAAGCCTTCTTAAAGAACTGATGAGTTGCTAGATCAATCCCTCAACAAACTCTAATTTATGAGAATTTAAACAGAAAATAACATCTAGAAATGGAATCTCCAGCCCTCGGCAAATGAGGACTTATTACTAAAGCAGTTGGAGAATTGCAAAGAAGAACTAGCTATAGTCCTGAGGCAGGGTACCTGAGCCTATATCATAAGACGATATAACACATAGAAATATCAAATCAGTACTTTGAATATATTGAGTATATGAGATACAAGATAAATATAAGAAAATTGATAATACATAAACTGTACTGAATGACATGCTATGACCAATTTGAAAATGTAAATACTGAACAAAACTTTTAAAATCTGACAATACTGTAAGAATTAATAGTTGACTGAAGGTCATAGGAAAACTCTGAAAATCCAGAAGACTGGACTGGACTTGGGTCTATGACTGTACTGGACAGAACTTTTCTGTGGGAGAGCCTATAATGACATATAACCATGTGAGCTAGATATGGAGTTCTATGTATACACCCCATCAAAGAGAGCCCATTGTACCTTGCCAGGGTATAGTGGCTGAGTTGTGTGATCACTGTTTGGGACCCATTTGGGTTAATAAACTATGATGGAACATTGTTTTAAGAACCTGGGTATGCTGAACCCCGGCCCGCTCGGTGCTAAGTACTACTCCCACTGATACTTTAATTATATCTAACTAACTAATAGCTCAAAACTGATGTCCTAGAACTAAGTTAGAAATACTTACCTAGAAGTTTTCTGAGAGTCTAAGGACCTGAATGAAACTGTGCTCTCACACTTGTCAGAGCTACTTTATCTGAAAGTGTCGTGAAAGTCTAAAGAACAACAATCGTGTTGATAAACTGATACTAGCGAATAGACTTAGTACTGACTATACCATTGAGAATGAACAAACTAAAAAGCATTGAATTTCCATTCATGCATCCATGTTAGCATTCATAAATCAAGTGAAGATATCATATTAATACAACATTCATATCTGAGTTCTAAATCATGTAAGTTTTATTGAAAAAAAAGATGCTAAAAATTAGAGCTAGGAAAGCACACTGTGTAAATGAATCCATGACATGAATTTTAGCTAATAATAATAGACATGAATGTGTAAAGTATCATCAAGATTAAGGAACTCTTAAATTGACCAAAAAACTCTAGCTATTAATCTTTTATAGGGTTGAAAATGATGAAGTCTCCCTGAAAATAATTTGGGAAAATATGTATATGTATTTTCACCTATATATGCACCATAATTTTTCTACCTTCAACTTAACAATCAACTCATCACTTTTCAATTCCTACACTGGTACCATCATCTCGCTGCAATGGTGCCCTGCCTGCTACTGTGGTCCATGGTGTAACATCTCAAATATCCCTATGACTAAACCATGGATTTGAAGTTGATCATACAGAGAAAACTAGAAAATGTCCTCAGAATGAGCCTCTGTACGACTCATAGGAGGACTGTACAAGTCGTACCAAAGACTCGTAGTGTGGTCCAACGAGCTTAGCAAAATCTGATTGAGAAGTCATGGAAGGCTCTCATGACTCGTACCAAGTCAATACGAGTCATACCAAGGTTTTGTGGTATGATTCAGAGAGTTTAGCAGGAAGTGGCAAGGAAACCACGATTGGATCCTACTATCCGTATCAGGGTGGTATGAGTCGTAGTGAACTATCATAAATAGTAGGTTCAAAGAATTTTCAAGGAATGATCATTAGCTACAAAGACTCAGTACGAGTCATAAGATGATGGTACAAATCGTCATTTCAGTCGTGAGTTGAGATGTTGTACACCATGGACTTTCGGCTAAGTTTGGAACTATTCTAGGTAGGTGGATAGACTCGAACCCGACAATTTAAGGAAAAAAAGGTGTTAACATAAATTCTTAAGTGTAAGAAGTGCATTGTATGCAAGTTAAGGTTATAAGGAACCTCTAGCAAAAACTTGAGTTGCGAGTCTTCCTACCGATTAGGTTTTTCATGAAAGTTCTTGCAAGGGACAAATTTAAATGATCATGACTACTATTATACGGATTGTTTTGGGTGATCCATCATATCAAATTAAATCCCTTTGAGTGTTATTTCCAACTCATTCAACCTTACATCAATCGGAGTTTAGAGTAAGAAGTTATGGCTAGTTTAGTAAAGCGCTGTCAGGTTTGGCGGATAGGACCAGCCTTGTTACCACGAGTCTTGGTACGACTCCTCGTAAGAAGGTACGACCCGTACTAGAAACCCATACCAGGAGTTTCAAAAACCTTTTTAAGCCTCCCAAAAGCCAAAAATGGCATACCACGACGTGTAGGAAGCCACCACGAGTCATGGTAAGACCCATGGCACCAAATAGATAGATTTTTGAGAACTTTTTCCTAGGGTTATTTTTGTAATTTTATATTCTTCTAACTCTAAAACTAGGCCATTTTAGACTCTTTCTGAGTCAAATTAAAGGAGTTTTCCTAGTCTAACCCCTCACTTTTCTCACAATCATCGTAAGTTCTTCTTCTCCTTTCTTCTCTCAAGGCTCAAGAACTAGGGTTCCTCTCCAAGGTGCAGCAACTTCAAGATCTTTAGAGAGATTCTTAAACCAGGTATGTGGATAGTCAGCAGGATGATTTTTCTCCCCTTGCGTCCCCCAGAAACCCTCTCTTAGTAAATTTTCAATCCTAGCCCTGAGTTTTCGATTTGGGGATAGAATTCCTAAATTTTTTCCTTGATTCCACCTATAATAATGTTTGCTATTATCTTGGTTATGGTTTTCATCAGTTCATGATTTATTTGGTGCTTATCTTCACAAAAGTGAATTCTAGCCTTGCAGACTTTTCGAATATTAAAGAATTTCTTAATCGACCTCATTTATTTCATGTGGAATGTTTCCTATGTTGATTATAACTATTTTCCTCCAATTTGTGATATCAAAAATGATTAGTATTGTGAGATGAAAGAAATTTAGCCATAACCAATGGGCTAGAAAGTATTGAACTCTATTCTAGTGTTGAAACATTGAGTCTTAGTTTGAGCTTTCTATAATGGTAAATCCCCCTATTGTTAGTAGCAGTGATTTTCGACTGAATTATTGTTAGTTTAGTTTTAGTAAGAACTCTAGAAGTCTCAATTTCATTCAAAAATGTTAGTCGTCAGTCAGATTTTAGCAACCTCCGGATTGACCAGAATAATGTCAACTGATCAGTTTGACTCTAGTTTTTCTTTTGAGGTGTTAGTGGTGCCTCTCAGTTATAAGACTCAGACTCAGAACTAAGATTATTTGGTCCATTAGAAGTCATGAAATTCAGTTATAGCTCTAAGCAACCCCTGGACCCCAGTTTAGTATTAGTTGGTTCTCTAGACGGTTACGATGATTTTAGATAAGTATCTCTGACCAGTCTTAGAACTTAATTTCCAAATATGGTGCTATAAGATGCTCAGGGAACTCTCTGACAATACCTTTGAGTCATTTATAGTCTTGGACCCCAGTATCAAGCTATTCGCTTGTCAGTAGTAGTAGTAATAGAGTTATTCTAGTGGGAGTAGGACTTAGCACTACAAGGGTCGGGGTTCCAGCGCACCCGGATCCAGAACTATGTTGCCACTGTAGGTTTTATTTACTTTGCCTAACGGCCCCCTTTTTGACAGTGATTTTCACAGTCCATGCCTTTATATCCTAGAAAGGTATATTGGGTCCTACAGACGGGGTGTGTACATTGGACTCCACATCTAGCTTACGTGGTTATATGTCAGTTATAGCCTCTCCCACTAGTCAGTGCAGTTACTCTCATATCCTTCAGTCCAGTTAGTACAGTGCAGTAGTCCAGACTCAGTATCTCAGAATTAGAACATGTTTGTGACCATCAGTCAGGGTCATTTTTGACCATATCAGTTCTCCACCAGTTGTATCATTTTTCAGTATTTCAGTTGGTCATTTCATATCATATCAGTCAGTTTAGCTTAGTTCTGATCAGAATTAAACTTAACACAAGGTAGACCCCAGACAGGGTCTTTCAGACCTTCCCAGCTATATCAGTTATTCAGTTCAGCAATTTTAATTGATTCTTTCATGTTTTCTCAATTCAGTATTAGTAGTACTTATCTCGTGTTATCTTTCTCTCACATACTCATTACATTCAAAGTATTGACGCATACTTTTATGTTGTATCATTTCATGATACAGCCACAGGTTCTCAGACTCAGTACAGATAGCTGCCACATTTCAGAGTATCCCACCTCAGCAGTTGAAGTGTGAGTCCTCATCATTCGAGGGCATAATTTCTTTCTTTCAGTCACTTGTTAGCTTCATTTAAACTTAGTGTTAGCTGGGGGCTTGTCCCAATAACTCCTCAGTTAGATGGCTTTCAGACAGACATGACTTTCAGTTTATTTAGTGTTATTTAAAGATTTGAAATTTTACTTTCAAATTTGTCTTTCTTAAATATGTTATGCTATTATTAGAAGTTTCATTGTGCATGTTCACTCAGAATGCTAGTGAATAATAGACCAGCGGTTGACTTGGGGTTACTTGTGGCTTCAAGTACCGTGTTATGTCGAGGGTGTAGACTCGGGGCATGACAAACTTGGTATCAGAGCACTAGGTTTAGAGTATCCTCGGAATGTCTGAAAGCCGCATCGAGTAGATTCCTTTTCATGGGTGTGAAGTGCGGCACACTTATGACGAGGAGGCTATGAGATATTATTAGGAAAATTCCCCTTTTTCTTCATATTCCCATCGTGCGATAGAGTGCAAACTTTAAGGTCTCTCTTCTAATTTGTGCTTAACACGTTCGCAGACAATGTCTCCCAGAAGGGGTGTTAATAGAGGAAAGAACAGTGGGAATCCATCAGTCCCCCCAACCCCAATAGACCCTCTCAGTGGGCAGGTGACGGATGCGGAGATAGGGGCTGCCCTTAGATTGTTAATATAGGCTGCGATCACTCAGGTTAACCAGCAGGTAGTGACACCTACAAATCCTACCTAAGAGATAATAGCTACCAGGGATCGAAACTTCTTAAAAAGGGATCCATCTGAGCTTTATGGTCCGAAAGCATATGGAAAGATCAGGGGAGAATAAAAGGGAAGCAAGAGAGCAAGGATAAGGGATATAAGATATTCCCAACAGAGGATGAGTGGTGGACCTCGTTTCCAGTCTCATAGGAGGTCATCATCCCCAGCACCATCGGTAGCCAAAAGTCCTAAGAAACCCATAGTAACGGAGATTACATACCTAGCTTCTGAGAACTGTGGGAAGAAACATTTGGGAGAATGCAGGGCTGGCTCAAGCGGTTGCTTTTGGTGCGGCAAGCCAGACCATAAACTCCGAGAGTGCCCAGCAACCAAATGGGGTGAAGGTAGAGCTCCAGCTAACTCTTCTGCAGCCTTTTCAAGTCGCCCAGTTTGCAAGAAATATGGAAGGAGCCACCATGGTAATTGTTTTCTTGGTAGGGAAGGATGTTTTGGATGTGGTCAATCGGGTCATAGAATAATGAATTTCCCTCTAGCAGGATGTGAGAAGACTCAGTCCACCATTCCAGCAGCTCGCCCATCTCAACAGGGAAAAACATCTAGTACAGCTGGAAGATAGCTCCAGATATAGTTGTAGGTATGTTATGAGCTTCTCATTTTTATCCTTGCATTTTGTAAGCCCAGAAGCCATAGTATAAGGTATGAGATGCCTTTTAGCATGCTAGTATGAGAATTATCCCATGACTGGTAGGAAATGGTTATAAGTATGAAGCCTATAGTGATAGCTTTCATGGCAAATGAGAACTCAAGAGTTAGTGATGTTATCCTAGCCTTAAGAAAGGATCTAAGAGATTGAGAATGATGACTTAAAGTTAAGGGGGAGATGATAAATGAAAAAGGCCAAGTCAAGCCCTAAGTGTTCTAGTAGAAGGGCTCCAAACATAGCAGCTTTGGGATGTAAAACCTTCCTATCCAAATGTTTTCTCTTGTGTTTTAGTTGACACTACATTCTACTTATGCTTATGTTTAGACTCCTAGAATTATAGATAACCGCTTCAGACAGCGATCCCAGTCTTACTCCTTAATTCTATAAATCTCAACTTCATATCATGAAACTCATCATGTATGTGGACTCATGTGTCGTAGTATTCTCAGCTCCATGAATTTAGTCCCTTAGATTCACCTTAACAACTCATAAGATCATGCTACATCATGCATATGCTCAATTCAAATTTCGTAGATGATTTGTTCTTATGATTTCCTTATTCTAAGCCCTTTGTACATTCTCTCATGACAGAAATGATGGTTCCAATAGGTAGCCATACTAGAGAGATGGAGAAATACTAGGATGGTGTGCTACAGAGGAGTCGTAAGATGATTTTAGTGATAGGCTGGAAGGGTGTGGTGGTATTCAGGGAAGTTGGTGCAGATAGCAAGGTCTCTCTAAAAGTTTCACCCATGAAGGGGGTGATGAGGTATTGGTGAGGATGACAACCTCTTTTAAAATGAGGTTCCAGTTGAGATTCTTAACCGTCAAAATCGTAAGTTGAGGGAAATAAGGAAGTGGTTTCAGTGAAGGTTTTAAGGAACAATCAGCTAGTAGGAGGAACTACTTGGGAAACAATTTCTCCTTAGTACCCTACTTATTTTTATGCCAGCTTCATGTCCTTCAGTTCTTCTCATATCTTAGCATGCATGTACAATTCAGAAACTCAGTTCAGATATGTAATTTAGCTCGGAGTCAGCTACTCCATTGGCATTCATCTTTAATGTTGAGTTCTCGAGATTGTAGCTATTTCGCTAGACTTTTAGCTCAGTCATCCCGTCAGTTCTTAATTTCAGATGTTCAGTATTTGGGATTTTAGTCCGTCCTATCCGTTTAGTATGTTTAGCCTAAATTCGAGGACGAATGTCCCCAAGGGGGAGATATTTGTAACACCCCAAAAATCCCTATGACTGAACCCTGGATTTGAAGTTGTGAACAGAAAAAACTGGAAAATGTCCTCAGAACGAGCCTCAGTACGACTCATAGGAGGATTGTACCAGTCATACCAAAGACTCGTAGTGTGGTCCAGAGAGCTCAGCAAAATCTGATTAAGAAGTCATGGAAGGCTCTCACGACTCGTACCAAGTCAATACAAGTTGTACAAGGGTTTCATGGTATGATACAGAGAGTTTAGCAGGAAGTGGCAAGGAAACCACGATTGGATCCTACGATCCGTATCAGGGTGGTATGGGTCGTAGTAAAGGATCATAGAGAGTAGGAGAATTTTCAAGGAAGGATTAGTAGTTACAAAGACCCAGTACGAGTCATAAGATGATGGTACAAATCGTCATTTCAGTCGTGAGTTGAGATGTTGTACACCATGGACTTTCGACTAAGTTTGGAACTATTATAGGTAGGTGGATAGACCCGATCCTAATGAATATAAGAAAAAGAAGGTGTTAACATAAATTATTAAGTGTAATAAGTGCATTGTATGCAATTTAAGGTTATAAGGAACCTCTAGCAAAAAGTTCAGTTGAGAGTCTTCCTACCGATTGGGTTTTTCATGAATGTTCTTGCAAGGGAAAACATTATACCATCATAACTCCTGTTATACGAATCATTTTTTGGGTTATCCAGCATATCAAATTAAATCCCTTTGAGTCTTCTTTCCAACGCATCCAACCTTACATCAATCGGAGTTCAGAGTAAGAAGTTATGGCCAGTTTAGTAAAGCGTTGTCAGGTTTGGCGAACAGGACCAACCGTATTACCACGAGGCTTGGTACGACTCGTGGTATGAAGGTACGCCTTGTACTAGGCACCCGTATAGGGAGTTTTAGAAACTCTTTTAGGCTTCCTAGAAGCCATGAAATGTATACCACGACACGTAGGAAGCCACAACGAGTCGTGGTACGACCCGTGGCACCAGACAGACAGACTTTTGAGAACATTTTCCCAGGGTTATTTTTGTAATTTTCTATGCTTCTAACTCTCAAACTAGGTCGCTTTAGGATTCTCCTGAGTCAAAGTAAAGGAGTTTTCCTAGTCTAACCCCTCACTCTTCTCACAACCATCATAAGTTCTTCTTCTCCCTTCTTCTCTCCAGGCTCAAGAACTAGGGTTCCTCTCCAAGGTGCAGCAGCTTCAAGATATTTAGAGAGATTCTTCAACCAGGTATGTGGGAAGTCACCAAGGAGATTTTTCTCCCCTTGCGTCCCCCAGAAACCCTCTCTCAGTAAATTTTCAATCCTAGCCTTGAGTTTTCGATTTGTGGGTAGAATTCCTGAAAGTTTTCCTTGAATCCACCTAGAATAATGTTTGCTATTATTTTAGTTATGGTTTTCATTAGTTCATTATTTAATTGGTGCTTATCTTCACAAAAGTGAATTCTAGCTCTGCAGACTTTTCGAATATTAAAGAATTTCTTGATGGACCTCATTTATTTCGTGTGGAATGTTATCCTATGTTGATTATAACTATTTTCCTCCAGTTTGTGATATCAAAAATGATTAGTATTGTGAGATGAAAGAAATTTATCCATAACAAATGGGCTAGAAAGTCTTGAACTCTGTTCCAGTGTTGAAATATTGAGTCTTAGTTTGAGCTTTCTATTTTTGGAAATCCCCCTATTGTTAGTAGCAATGAGTCTCGACTCAATTATTGTCAATTCAGCTTTATTAAGAACTTTAGAAGTTTAACTTTCAGTCAGAAATGTTAGTCTAGCCTCAATTAGATTTTAGCAACCCCCAGGTTAACCAGAATAATGTTAACTGATCAGTTTGACTCTAGATTTTCTTTTTCATGTGTTAGTGGTGCCTCTCAGTTATCAGACTCAGACTTAGAATACAGATTATTTGGTCTATTAGGCGGTCATGATGTTCAGTTATAGCTCTGACCAGCCCCCGGACCCCAGTTCAGTTATTAGTTGGTTCTCTAGACGGTTATGACGCTTCCAGATAAGCAGCTCTGACCAGTCTTTGAACTCAGTTTCCAAATCTGGTCCTATAAGACGTTCAGGGAACTCTCTGACAGCATCCCTGAGTAAGTTATAGTCTTGGACCCCAGTATCAAGCTATCCACTTGTCAGTAGTAGCAGTAATAGAGTTATTCTAGTAGGAATAGGACTTAGCACCGAAAGGGCCAGGGTTCCAGTGCACCCGGGTTCCAGAACTATGTTTCCATCGTAGGTTTTATTTACTCGGCCTAACGGCCCCCTTTTTGACAGTGATTTTCATAGTCCATGCCTTTATACCCTGGCAAGGTATATGGGGTCCTACAGACGGGGTGTGTACATCGGACTCCACGTCTAGCTCACGTGGTTATATGTCGGTTATAACCTCTCCCACTAGTCAGTGTAGTCACTCTCAGATCCTTCAATCCAGATCAGTATGGTGCAGTAGTCTAGACTCAGTATGTTAGACTTAGAACATGTTCATGACCATCAGTCAGGGTCATTTTTGACCATGTCAGTTCACCACCAGTTGTATCATTTTTTAGTATTGCAGTTGGTCATTTCATGTCGTATCAGTTCATTTTAGCTCAGTTCAAATTAGAATCAGACTTAAAACAAGCTAGACCCCATACAGGGTCTTTCAGACCTTCCCAGTTATATCCGTTATTCAGTTCGGCAGTTTTAGTTGATTCTTGCATGTTTTCTCAATTCAGTATTAGTAGTACTTATCTCATGTTATGTTTCTCTGACATACTCAGTACATTCAAAGTACTGACGCATAATTTTATGTTGTATCATTTCATGATACAGCCACAGGTTCTTAGACTCAGTACAGATAGCTGCCACATTTCATAGTATCCCACCTCAGCAGTTGAAGTGTGAGTCCTCATCATCCAAGGGCATAATTTCTTTCTTTTAGTCACTTATTAGCTTCATTTAAACTTAGAGTTAGCTGGGGCCTTGTCTTAGTAACTCCTCAGTTAGATGGCTTTCAGACAGACATGACTTTCAGTTTATTTAGTGTTATTTAAAGATTTGAACTTTTAGTTTTAGATTTCTCTTTCTTAAATATGTTATGCTATTAGTTTAAGTTTTGTTGTGCATGTTTACTTAGAATGCTAGTGAATGATAGACCAAGGGTTGACTTGGGGTCACTATGGCTTCAAGTACCGTGTTACGTCCAGGGTGTAGACTCGGGGCGTGACACATGGGCGCTGATAACGCTCAAAATCACACTTCCTAAAAAAGTATGAGGTAGATGTTTTCAATAAAGAACCCAATGAGGTTGGGGTAGAACCCACAAGGAATAGGGTAAGAACTAGACTAATGCCGATACTTAAACTTGTTGGTGAGTTATCCCCAAATTGGGGGGTTTAAAGAAAAACAATAGTAAAAAATGATTTCAATTGTGGTTGTTATCAGGAATTGCAAATAACTAGGGTAAGTGTTACCCATGGATTCATAACTACTTGGGGTATACACACGTGATCAATCCCAATGCTTACTTGTAGAACTGATAACTAGAGTTCATCCAGACAACTGATTTGTCCCTATTCGATGGCTATACTCATTCACCGCGTTAGGTCTCATGAGCGATTTCAAACTAACTATTATCAATATGTTCCAAATTAACTTTCATGCAACCACAGCTCAAGTCATTCAATTATCATAAAAATCAAGGCTTTGTTGTAATTCTCCTTTCCTAATCTCTATTTCTCTAGGTTCAAGAAAATAAAGAATCCAGGCAAGTCCTAATGTTGTGCACCATTAAGAAATGTTTAAAGATGAAGAGAACACAATACAAGCATTTAGCATTGGTTTTGACTCACTTTGTGTAACCCTAGTTCATCAATCCACCATAGTTCCCACAACACTAGTTGTGGAGGTTTTAGCCTCTCATGATTGTGAGATTATGATTAGTATTCATAGACAAAGACATAGTTGAATACTTACAACAATAACTGAAAGAAAACCAGCTTTGACTATTGATGAACAAAATCAAGAACAATTGAGAAAACCATGTTTTTATCTCAAGAATTGCTCTCCAACATTGTTTAAAAACTTGGTAACAATTCACAAACAATTAACTATTAACCTTATTTCAATGCATTTTTATGTCCTCCTACTAAAAGAAACATAAAAGTTATCTATACAGATAATAAAAGCCTTTTTCTAAGCTAACAGGGAAATTTCTATATCTGGCGCCGACTCGTCCTATGAGTTGTCATACAACCCGTAATAGGATTGTACGGGTCATACCTTGCTCTCGTACATTCATTGGCTGCTGCAAAATTGGCTAAGTATTGTCATTAGGTATGACTCGTACTATGATCGTACGAGTCGTATAATCCATTCCTTGCTTGGCTCTGAGAACTTTGACATCTTTTGAAGTTTTCTACGACCGTTATGGTACGCTTTGTACCTTGCTCCTACAACTCGTAATTGCTTGTTGCATCTTGAGTTATGCCAAGTCTTTAAGAACCACTTAAGCTTCCCAAGGCTACTGGAACAGGTCATAGGTAGATGTTATGATTTGTAGGTGCTACATGTACCAGGAGACTTCTTGTGCAAATTTTCTCTAAAGCATTCCACAACTCGAGTTATGACTCATACCATCTTTGTATGGCTAATACTGAAATTCTTACTTTGCCTTTGCATTGTTTCAGCCTTCTGAGCTTTTTCACGAGTTTAAGTACAACTCGTACAATCCAGGTATGGCTTGTACTGAGATCAGTACTTGGTTGATTTTTTGCACTTTTCTGCATCTTTTGCACATTTTTTCTCCAACACCTATTTTTCCTGAAAGCAAAGTAAAAACACCTCATATTCGTACAAACATACCTTTGTCTATGCTATTTTCTCAATTTTAAGCATTGAAAGTGCTGTAAAATCATAGTACGTCAACACCCTCAACTTAAGACTTTTGCATGTCCTTAGGAAAATAAAACAAAAACTAAAAATGATGCTTAACTAGAAAGTAAACCTAGGATACTACAGCCAACATCAATCAAAATTTGCACTATAAAATCAAAAGCTTTTGACCCTTTTCCTGGTAAACCAAGTAAGCATATGCACATCAAGTAACCACAAACTATGATAAACAGGGATCAAGATATGCCATCTAGTTATAAGGATAGAATAAAGTCATTACCATGTTTTTCACACGGACAACAAGCAGAATAAAACACAAATCATGTACCATCATAGAAAATGAAGTCCGCCACTCACAAATATATGAAAATATGAAATGTAGGACTAAACAAGTAAGACTCTCACTCTCACAAGAAAATTCCAAATACTGCACATTGGATACCATAGGCTCTCCCTTATTGTCTCTACTTTGGCTCTTCAGACAGTCAGGCTAGGATCACTATAGGACTTTATTCAGCTTGTAATGTAGGCCCTCAGGATGGGTATGGTAGATATGGTATTTTTATTTACTAAACCATCCTTGGCACTACATACACGTGGCTTCACTTTTCACTTATTTCAGCCTTTTCACTTTTTCAACTTTTTCCTCCCTTTTCTCCATTTTATGCAATTGTATGGGTGCGGTGTATTTTTAACTTTTCATTCATTTTCATCTTTTGTATTTTGTTTTCAATTTCTCTTTTTCAATTTTTTTTTCTTTTGTCACAGAACACCTCATTTTTAATCAATTTTCTTTTCTTTTCCTTTTTCACCTCCCCATGATCTTACGCACCCCTACTCTAGCCACCCTTAACTTAGGCATTTCTCTTGGGTTGAGGTTCACAATATCAAAGAAGGGACCAGGGCCAAACTGGTTCATTATTTAAAAAAATGGCTAAGGTTAATTAGTTAATCAAAAAATGGTTTATTTAAGGCTCAAAATCAGGATCAAGGGAATCATATTATTCTAGTAGGGTAATTTAAGCTAAAATGGGCTAAACAAATGATAACGCTTAAACTCAAACTTCTTGGAGTATGAAGCAGGTGATGTCAATAAAGAACCCAACAAAGATGTTGGGGTTGAATCCACAGGAAATACGATAAGATCTAGACTAAGGCAGGTACTTAAACTTGTTGGTTAGTTATCTCCAAATTGGGGGGTTCAAAGTAACACAATATTAAAACAAGATTGTATTTGTGGTTGTTATCAAGATTTTAAAATAACTAGGGTAAGTGTTCCCCGTGGGTTCGTAACTATTTTGGGTATACACACGCGATCAATCCCAGTGCTTACTTGTAGAATTGATAACTAGAGTTAATCCAAACGACTGTTCCTCCGAATTGGATGACTATACTAAATCATCGGGTCAGGTCTCATGAGCGATTTCAAACTAACCATTATCAATATGTTCCAAATTAACTTTCCTCCAACCACAGGTAAAGTTAATACAATGATCATAAAGACCAAGACATTGTTGTAATTCTCCTTTCCTAATCTCTACTTCTCTAGGTTCAAGCAAGTAAAGAATTCAGACAAGTTCTAACATTGTACACCGTTCAGAAATATTTTAAGATGAAGAGAATATAATACAAGTGTTTAGCGTTGGTTTTGAATAACTTTTGTGTAACCCTATTTTGTTAATCCACCATGGTTCCCACAACACTAGTGGTGAAGGTTTTAGCCTCTCATGATTGTAAGATTATATTTTGCATTCATAGAAAAACACATGATTAAATACTTACATAATAATTGGAAGAAAACCTTCTCTGAATATCAATGAACAATCTCAAGAACAATTGCTGAAATCAAGTGTTGATCCTAAGAATTGCTCTCCACACCTTGATAAAAATTCACAAATAATACTTTTCACACATCTCTACTTTCTTCTCTCTAGCTGTCCTACTAGAATAAAATATAAAAGCTATTTATACTGACATTAGAAACCTTTTCCGAAGCTAACAAGGAATTTTTCATATCTAGCACCGGCTTGACTCACGACTGATCCTACGACCCGTAACAGGATTGTACGGGTAGTACCTATCTCTCGTACATCCCTTGGCTGCTACAGATTTGTCTAAGTGTTGGCAGCTAGTACGACATGTACCATGGTCCTACGAGTCATACAATCCATTAGTGGGTTTGCCTTGAGAACTTTGACATCTTCTCATATTTTCTACGAGTGTTGTGGTATGCCTCGTACCTTCCTCCTACAACTCGTACTTGCTTGTTTCATCTGAAGTTCTACCAAGTCTTAAAGAATCACTAAAGCTCACAACGGCTCATGGTATGGGTCGTGGTAGTTGTTATAATCCGTAGGTTCCACCCGTACCAAGAGATTGCCTTGTGCAATTTTCTCTGCTGATTTCCATGACTCCAGTTACGGCTCATACTGAGAGTCGTACTTTGCCTTCCTCTTAATCCAACCTTCTGAGTTTCACCACGATTCTCAAAACAACTCATACAATCATGGTACGGTTCATACTAAGATTTGTACTTTGTTGATTTTTGTACTTTTATGCATCTTTTGCACATTTTTGCTCCACCACCTATTTTCCCTGAAAATAAAGTAAAAGTACCTCAGATCCGTATAAACATACCTAAATTCATGTTATTTTCTCAGTTTTAAGCATCGAAAGTGTTGTAAACTCACAGCACATCAACACCCTCAACTTAATACTTTTGCATCTCCTTAGGCAAAGAAAAAAAATACTAAACACGACGCTTAACTAGAAAATAAACCTAGGATACTACAGCCAACAATCAACCAAAACTTGCACTATAAAGTCAAAACATTTTTACCCTTTTTCCCATAAACCAAATTAGCACATGCACATCAAGCAACCAAAAAACATGATAAATAGAGATCAAGGTATGTCATCTAGCTATTAACGGATAGTCAAGTCATTACCAATGCTTTCACATAGACAATTGGTAGAATTAAATACGAACCTTGTATCCTCACAGCAAATGAAGTCCCCCACTCACAAATATAGGAAAATATGAAACAAATGGGACTGAGCAAGTAAGACTCTCACCCTCACAATGAAGTTCCAAATACTGCATGTTGGATACCATAGGTTTGCCCTTATTTTCTCTACTTTGTCTTTTGAGATGGTTAGGCTAGAATCACTATAGGACTTGATTCGGCTTGTAATGTAGGCTATCAGGCTGGGTGTGGTAGATATAGAATTTTTTTATTGACAAAACCCCTCCTTGGCACTATATACATGTGGCTCCATTTTTCCACTTTTTCACCCTTTTCGCTTTTTTAACTTTTTCCTCCCTTTTCACCATTTTTATGAACTTGTATGGGTGTGGTGTGTTTTTTTTACAAATTTTCATTCATCTTTCTCTTTTTGCATCTTATTTTTCAATTTTTCTTTATGTTTCGTTTTCTTTTTTTTCTCTTATTTTGTCACAACACACCTTATTTTTAACGCTTTTTATTTTCTCTTCTTTTTTCACCTCCCCAAAATTTATGCACCCCTACTCTAGTCATTCTTAAATTAGGCATTTCCTATGTTGAGATTCACAATGTCCAAGGAGGGACCAGGGCCAAAACAGGTTCATTATAAAAATGGGTACAATTAATTGGTTAAACCGATTCATGTAAGGCTCAAAATCAGGTCCAAGGGAATCATATTATTTTGGTAGGGTCATTTAAGCTAAAAATGGGCTAACGAAAAATGTCCTTTAATCCTTTCCTAGACAACAATCCTAAAACCTCTATAAAGACCAACCGGAAAAGTTCTAGATCCTCTACGCAATATTGAACTATTTATAAGACCTCACTCGCTCATGGTACATGTGTTTCATTCATCCTACATTGCTAACAAGCACTACTCATGCTAATAGACTAAATGACATTAAAAGATCCACAGAAATCATGCTTCGCAATCAACAAGTACACCAGCTAACCATCAAAAATTTTTAAACAGGGTCCATTTTTTTTAAAAACTTCAAAACTAGTGCATTCTATTTGTTGAGAAATCCTAAGCTACTTTCTAATTAAACAAAACATCCTAAACATGCCAGTTCTACTGGAAAGCATGCCCGAGGGAAAAGAAACATGGCAAGAAAAACCCTCAGACGAATTCAAAAATCCAAAAAAATATAAGTACACCCCCTCCGTTTTTGAAAACCATGCTTCATCCCTGAAGCATAAAATATAAAACATAAGAAAGGGAACATACCTGTGATTACTCAAACATCACCCTCCATGGGTTTCCTGTCACTACCCGAATCTATACCCTGGACGACAGACAGTACTTGGTGCCACAAGTGACCTCAAGACAACCCATGGTCTATCATTACACTTGTAACTAAGTAAACATAAGAGGAAGCTTTAAATAAATAAAACCATTTATAAAAACTAATTTGATAAGAATCAATACATCTGAAGAACAATGTTGAATATCTATGTCTTTATTTGAAAGCCAACTAATAAATGATGAGTTGTTGGGACAAGCCCCAGCTAACTTAAAAATCTGATTGTAAAGAAATAACGGAAAGTAAATATCGTCCTCGAAAGAGGAGGAATCACCAAAAGTTGTTGCTGATATCTTCTGAGGGAACTACTGACCATGCTGGGATTGAGAACCTACGCCTGTATAATGATACCATACAGCATGGAAGGTATGCATCCGTACTTTTAATGTACCGAGTAAGTGAGATATTTTAAGTGCAAAAGGACAAGTAACTGAACTGAAATGAAATAAAATGACCAACTAAAATACCGAAAACTAATACGACCAAAATACAATTGATATGGTCAATAATGACCTTGGTTGATGGTCATAGAAATGTCCTGGATCTGAGATACTTAACTAGCTAAATTGAACTGAATTGAACTGAGATAGTACTGACTAGTGGGAGAGTCTATAAGCGACATATAACAACATGAGCTAAACGTCGAGATCGATGTATACACCCCATCGATAAGATGCAATATACCTTGCTAGGGTATAAAGCCATGAACTGGGTGATCACAAATATGGGGCTTGATGGGCAAATAACCTATGTTGGCAATGTAGTTCTCTGAACCTGGGTGCGTTGGAACCCCGGTCCACTCTATGCTAAGTACTACTCCCACTAGATAGTCCTAAATTGACTACTAAGCTAATAGCTTGAAGTTGGGCCCAGACTAAGTCAGGGATACTTATCTGAAAGTGCCCTGAGAGTGTTATCGGATCGAATACTGATGTTCTAAAACTGGTCAGAGCTGCTTATATGGAAGTGTCGTAATCGTCTGTAGAACTAACTAATAACTGATAATTGATACTGATCACTAATAACTGATAACTGGGAGGCATTATTGACACCTCAAGAGCTTACTATAGTCAAACTGACCAGCTGACATTACAGAAAGATGCTGAAGATATTAACATCATGATTGAAACCGAGCTAGCATGCAACTGATTGATCATTTAACTAATAATAATAGCGTGGAATTTCCATCACTGATAGAGTCAAGAAACATTATTCTATACAATTATGCAGGACCCTAGTTACTACACTTTTCGAATTAGGGCTAAAGTCACTCTTAATGAAAACAAGTATCAACATGATTTTTAGATAGTGGAAATATAGTAATAAAAAGTATGAACAGCATTTCACATGATTTAATCGGAACATGACCGAAAATTCCTCTAATTTGAAAGTCTCACGGCTTAGAACTGATAAGAAAACTTAGATGGATTTTGGGGCACAAGGGAAGGACAATTCCCTTGCTAAATTCTCACATACATGGGTGTAGAAATCCCAGAGAAAACACTTGAGAAATTGAGAAGAAAAGTTTAATGCCCTAGCTTTGCCTCGAGGAGTCTGTCTGAGAGCTCTTCATACTGATTTTGAGTGTTAAGAGATGGAATGAGAGGAATACGTCGAGTACTCCTTTAATTCTCTCCTGAACGTGCGCAAAACAATGTAGTTTAGAGATTAAAAATATGGGAAGTTACTTAAATACCCCTTAAAGAAAATATGGAAAACTGCACGACAGGAACCAACGATTCACACAATGAGTCGTTGGTTGAACCATGACTCATTGGGACCAATCGCTGGTCTTGGGCCTGGAAAATCCCTTCATTGAATGTTGGCAACAAGGGGGACCATAGCTCATTGGTTGAACCAATGGGTCATTGGACCTTCCCCTTGTCACTGGCAGGAAGAACCTGGGAGTCCCACAAACGAGTGACACTATGACTCGTTGGTAGAACCAATGGGTCGTTGTATTTGCTCGTCATCTCCACTGGAAAATCTGAGGATTCCTGAACTTTTTGTCACAGGAAGAAGATTTTCAACCACATCAGGACTCCAAACTAATGAGTCACGCCACGAGTCGTTACATCAAATGATGACTCATCGATTAACTCATGTGTTCTTGGACAGGGCATAACTGATCTCTGATCTGGGAAGGCAACAACTGATAGAATTACTTGTCGCTCCTCACAATGGGTTGTTCCACGTATCGCTGGTTCCAAAATGACAACTAGCAGGGCTAACCACGACCTGGACAATGGGTTTTTACCGTTAACAATGACTCATTGTCTCGATCATTCTGAGACAATTTTCCTGGTTCTATCTTTTGAGTTTGAGTTTAGTCTAGGAAAGTTGCGAGGTGTTACAATATCTCCCCCTTGGGATCATTTTTCCTCGAATGAAGGCTAAAACTACTGGGAAACTAGGAAAAGAGTTGCACTTCACAGATTGAGACTATAAACTGGTTTTTGAAGTAGTGACTGACTCCGAACTGATTTAACCAAACTAACTGAGTTAACACAACTAGAGTGTACATTGAATGTCTGAAAAGAGTTGATGAGTACTGAACTAAATAGAGTATTGAGGAGGAATTTAATACCTGATATTGGAACTGAATTGAAAGAGAATAAATGAGGTTATTTGGCCATCATGTCTACTTCTTTCTCCCATGTGGCTCCCTTAACTAGCTGGTTCCTCCACAACATTTTCACAGAAGTGACATCCTTGTTTCTCAACCTACGAACTTGACGGTCTAGGATCTGAACTGGAATCTCTTCATAAGAGAGACTATACTTCACTCCAACACTTTCTAGTGGCACAATTGGGGTTGGATCACCGATGCACTTCTTCAATAGCGACACATGGAAGACTGGGTGCACAGATGCTAACTCCGAAGGTAATTTTAACTCATATCACACTTCCAACTCACCTCAGAATTCTATAGGGTCCTACATATCTTGGACTGAGTTTCCCTTTCTTTCCAAACATCATCACCCCTTTCATGGGTGAAATTTTCAGGTAAACCCAATCATCTACAGTGAATTATAACTCTCTCCTCCTCACATCCGCGTATGATTTTTTTCATATTTAAGCTATTTTCAACCTTTCTCTAGTTAGTTGCACTTTTTGCATAGCTTCATGAACTGAGTTTGGTCCTCTAAAGGTTTGTATGCAAACTCAATGAAAGGTAGGTGATCATCTTAACTGCCCTTGAAGTTGATCACACAAGCTCTCAGCATATCTTCTAAGGTCTGAATAATCCGCTCAACATGTCCATAGGTCTGAGGGTGAAAAGTTGTGCTAAGTTTGACCTTATACCGAGTCCTTTCATAAACGACTTCCAGAAATGCGAGGTGAATTGAGTATCTCTATCTCAGATGATGGACAAGGGAACCCCATGTAGTCTGACTAACTCCCGAATGTGTAGCTTAGCATAATCCTCTACTGAGTCTATAGTTTTAACTGGGAGGAAATGTGCTGACTTGGTCATCCGATCTACTATCACCCAAAATGAATCATGTTGCCGATGAGTACGAGGTAGAACTCTAATAAAGTCCATATTCACTTCTTCCCACTTCTATGCGGGTATGTTGATATCCTGAGTCATACCTCCAGGTCTCTAATGCTCCACCATAACCTGCTGCAGTTCGGGCACATAGCCACAAATTCTGTAATGTCTCTCTTCATGTAGTTCCACCAATACATTTCTTGTATATCATAGTACATCTTAGTGCCACCTAGGTGGATAGAATATCTGGAGATGTGTGCTTCTACCAGTATTTGCTTTCTAAAGACATCTACATCTGGTACACATGTCTGCCCTAGTAATGAAGCACACCATCTCTCCCTTTAGAGAAAGCCTCCACTTCTTTTCTGAGAACTGCTTCTTTTAGCTTAAGCAGTGTGGAATCTTCATCCTGCTTTGACTTAACTTCAACAACTAATGAGAAATCTAACCCGCTCTGCAGTACTACTCCACCCTCAACTGAATCGACCAATTGCACTCCCAATCGAGCTAACCTATGAATATCCTTTGCCAGTATTTTTCTGCCCTCTTCAACATGGGAAAAGCTCCCCATAGACATCCTACTTAGGGCATCAGCCGCCACATTGGCCTTGCCCGAGTAGTATAGCATGCTCAAGTTCTAATCCTTCAGTAACTTCAACCACCTCCTTTGACGAAGGTTCAAGTCCTTCTAATCGTACATGTATCGAAGGCTCTTCTGATTGGTTGAAACATCTACGTAAACCACATAAAGATAATGCCTCCATATCTTTAAAGCAAACACCACTGCTACCAATTCAAGATCATGAGCCGGATAGTTCTTTTCATGAACCTTGAGCTATCTGGAGGCATAAGCTATCACCTTACCCCGCTGCATCAAAACACAATCGATGCTAACTCTGGAAGCATCTCAGTTGACTACAAACCCATCTATTTCTTCTGGTAAGGTAAAGACTAAAGTTGTAGAGAGTCGAGTCTTCAACTCTTGGAAGCTCTTCTCACATGCATCTAACCTCTTTAAATTCACCTTTTTCTGAGTTAGTTTAGTCAAAAGAGATGCAATAGAGGAAAATCCTTCTACAAATTGTTGGTAGTAACCGGGTGGACCTAGAAAACTTCTGATATCCGTTGAGGAAGTAGGTGTCGACCAGTCTTTCACTGCTACTATCTTCTGAGGATCTACCTAAATATCCTCACTTGACACCACAATTCTAAGGAAAACCACAGAATTTATCAAGAATTTGCATTTGCAGAATTTAGCGAACAACTGGTGGTCTCTGAGAGTCTGTAACACTATCAACATGCTCCTCCTCATTTTCGGAGTACACCAAAATGTCGTCAATGAATACCATGACGAACATATCCATATACGGTTTGAATACTCTGTTCATTAGGTCCATGAAATCTACAGGGGCATTCGTTAGTCCAAAGGACATAACCACAAATTCATAGTGACCATACCGAGTTTTAAAGGCTATTTTCGATATGTCACATTCCTTGACCCTAAAATAATGATACTATCACGCCCCAAAACTAGGGTAGGGCGCAACTGACACTCGATTAATGGTCGATCAAGAAGTCGACTATATAAAATTTATAAATTTAACACTAAGGCTGACCAAGCCACCTGTCACAACCAACCAGAATAAATACTGGCCAATAATGCCTTGACAATTACCAAATATGCAACCTGGAAAGCCGACAAGGTTACAATAAAGCTAAACAAAGCAATGAAAATCAATATGACTACATAACCCATACTACTATACAAACTAGTCCACATAAGCCTCTACAGAGTAAACAAACTAAAATGCACAGGACAGGGCCCCGGCCTACCCAAGCTGTACACAAAACTGAAAATAGTCCACACTAGGACATGACTCCTGGAAAAGAGGAGCATGCCACTATTCTGCAGAAATCTGGCTCCTACTACGTTTGATGATCTGATCCTCGGCCTGTACCTGTAGCACAATTGCGGGAAGGATCCCAAGATGAAGGGACGTCAGTATGAATAACATGTATTGGTATGTAACGCTGAAACCTGTAAACATGTAAGATAAAAATGATAACTAGGCCTAAAATAAGGAGTAGTAACAACCTGAAATTCTGAAAATAGGAACCTGACAAAAACTCATTGTTGAAGTATAAATGCAACCATCTAATGCACAACAAAGACTATAATTGAAATGTCAGCAGACAGCCGACCATAAAACCTATACAATCCATCCAGCCAGTGTACCACACCGGGGTAAAAATAAAAATGCCTCTAGCCAGTGTACTATACCGGGGTAAAAATAAAATTGCCTCCAGTCGGTGTAACACACCGGGGTAAAATTAATAAATCTTAGACAAAATCATAAATGGAGCCGATATGGCTTGATACTGGACCAGCTCAATGCATACTATATAGAAATGACGAATACTAAACATGTGGCCTGCATAAGCCTCCTTCGTAATGCATAACTAGAACTGAGTACATATAACATGCAAAGCTAAAAAAATAGAACTTAAATGCATCCAGTAAAAACTTGTATGAATCATAAGGAACTAAGGATAACTTAAGAGTTTCAACAAAATTTGTGGATCGTCTCCACGGGACATTAGAGCTCAGAAACCCGCTAGCTTGTCGTTCGGCTTAAGGGAAAGGGATTATGAAATCTCCCATTGGCCTTACATATTTCATAACATACACATAAGATAAAGGATAACCATAACCAGGTAATCCTAATTCGGTAAGCTTGTTTACCCTCAATAGCTTGCGATGTCTTTATGTGGCTTAAAATCGTTTACATGTCCTCATCTCGGCTCTTTCACCAATTTAAGTTAGCAACCAGACCTTTAAAAACATTTAACATCACATATATACACACATGACATACAGTAAGGATCAGCTAACAATGCCCACGCTGAGGGGTCTCCAACTCCATGTACAACTACGATAACAATCAACACAATATCACACTTTAGGTGTCTCACTTCGGCTAGGAATAATCTTAACATTTATCCTCAATAAAACATGGAACTTTAAAGCTTAAATGAATATTAACATACTGCCTCAATACTTTTTAATAGGTTGCTGTCTCATTCGATTCACAACACACGAATCGTGCTTAAAAGAATGATAGACGGGGCGGCTTACATACCTTTCCCCGATGAACTTTTCTCTAGCCAATTTCCTATTTCAATGATCAGCCTTCAACCTCCTTAATTCAGTCGTTTTATAGGTCAAAAACAAGCTTAATCTATATCAAAAAAATGCAGCCAACATAACTAATCAGAGGCAGTCAAAATAGCAACAACAACACATGGCAACATCAACAACATTCAGCCATTTTCTCAACTAATTTCACACTAACTTTTGAGGGAGAAAAAAGAGGAAATTTTACCTTAGTTTTTCTGTGATTCTACCACTCAATATGAAGTATAATTCCAGAAAAATAAACAGCCGAAAAGCCTAAGGAAAACGAGCAAAACTCAGCTAACAAACAGTCCATCGGCAGCTCACTTAGCTGCCAATTTCCAGATTTTCTCTTTGTGATTTGGGAGTTTTAAAAGGGGCGAAATCCTTACCTTTTCTCCTGATTTCAACACCTACTCAGACATGGATATATAGGCAGTCAAAATAGATTTTGAAAAGCAGAAAAACTTCTTCAAAACCTTGCCAAAACGAGCTCCAAAACAGCCCCTAACATACTTGGCAAGGTAATCTCAACTTATCTTGTGATTTTCTTGAACATTGCTTGATGTTCCTCCTTGGTTTTCTTTGTCCTAGCTGCTGGAATTGAGAGAGAAATGGAATCCTTAGCAAGCTGGTCGATTTAGATTTAGCTGGAAATGTTTTCTACAAGTGAAAAATCAGATTTTAAGTAAATAGGGCGGTGGAGGCGCTAGGGCGTCATGCCCGCGTCATCGCTCGCGATGGTTCGGTAAAATGCCCATAACTTCTTACTCCAAACTCCGACTGATAAGCGGATTGATGTTCCGTAAAGCAGACTAAAATACCTTTAATTTGATAGGTCTTGGGGCTTCTAATTCATTATATATTGGGAGAGATGGTCTTTTAAAGTTGACCCTTACTTATGAACTTCACATACTCTTTGGTTTTTTTTGATTGTACACATTTCCCTTGTCACCGACGACCAATATACAACCCGTGCTTTCCCTAACCTAGAATAAACCATCAAATAATTACCAATAATAATTTTGGGGTGTTATATTCTCCCCCCCCCCCTCTTAGGAACATTCGTCCCCGAATGAAAATTAATTTCACTTAATATGCATCAAAATAAGTATCAAACACATACCTTAACATCACGTCGACATCATAAATAGGGGAGGATATTTATTCTACATTTCCTCCTCAGCCTCCCAAGTCACTTCCTTGATGTTATTACTTCACCATAATACTTTAACTGAAGCGACTTCTTTGGTTCGAAGTTTCCTGACTTGCCGGACAAGAATAGTAACTGGAACCTCGGTGTAGGTCATTTCCTCATAAATTCGAACATCATCAATAGGCATAACACGAGTTCGGTCTCCTATACGCTTCAACAAAATCGATACATGAAATACTGGGTGGACTCCTGCTAACTCTGGTGGCAACTCCAACTTATAGGCCACTTTTCCTATCCTGCGGATAACTCTATAGGGCCTAACATATCTAGGACTCAGCTTGCCTTTTCGGCCAAATTGCATAACGGCTTTCATAGGTGACACTTTCAGGAAGACCAAATTATTAACAACAAACTCCAGCGCTCGTTGGTGTACATCTGCATAAGACTTTTTCCTGCTCTGGGCTGTCTGAAGTCGATCTCTAATAAGTTTCACCTTGTCAATAGCTTGCTGCACTAAATCTGGCCCCAATAACTCTGCCTCACTGAGTTCAAACTAGCCCACTGGTGACCTGCATTTTCACCCATATAAAGCTTCCTATGGAGCCATATGAATACTTTCTTGGTAGCTGTTATTATAGGCAAACTCAATCAAGGAAACATGATCATCCCAGCTTCCGCCAAAATCTAAAACACAAGCACGCAACATGTCTTCAAACGTTTGAATGGTGCATTCAGCCTGTCCGTCTGTCTGAGGATGAAATGCGATATTGAGGCTTACCTGAGTGCCCAGGCCTTTCTGTAAAGACTTCCAGAAGTTGGCTATGAACTGAGCACCTCTATCAGAAATAATGGACAAGGGGACGCCATGTAGGCGAACTATGTCTCTTATATAAAGCCTAGCATAATCCTCTGCAGCATATATGGTCTAAACTGGCAAGAAGTGAGCTGATTTAGTTAATCTATCAACTATCACCTAGATAGAATCATGCTTCCTGCTCGTTCTAGGCAATCCTGTAATAAAATCCATATTAATCACCTCCCACTTCCAGGCTGGAATTTGTATATCCTGCACAAAACCTCCAGGCCTCTGGTGCTCAACTTTTACCTTTTGACAATTGGGACACTGAGTCACAAGACCGGTGAAGTCCTTTTTCATGCCATTCCACCAATATAGTTGCCTCAGGTCACGATACATCTTTGTGGCACCTGGGGTACTGAATATCGAGAATAATGAGCTTTATTAATAATTTGTTCCCGTAGTTCACCCACATTAGGTACACATAGACGGCCCTAGTATCTAAGAACTCCATCGGGTCCACAATCAAATAGGCCCTGCTTCTGTTGCGGTATACTGTCTCTCAGTAAGACTAACTCTGCACCATCATATTATCGTTGCTCAACTTCTGCTACCAAACACGATTCTGCTGTGTTTTTTACAATAACACCCCTATCTTCGGCATCCAGTAACCGAATTTGTAAGTCAGCCAACTACCATAGAGCCTTCATCATTTCAATCATGTCGACCTGAATATGACTCAAGCTACCCATAGACCTGTGACTTAGCGCATCAGCTACAATATTTTCCTTGCCCGGATGATACAAAATGCTAACCTCATAATCTTTCAGCAATTCTAACCACCTTCTCTGGCTTAAATTCAACTCCTTCTGCTGAAACAAATACTAGAGGCTCTTATGATCTGTGAAGATATCGACATGTACTCCGTATAAGTAATCGCGCAAAATCTTCAATGCAAATACCACTGCGACCAACTCAAGATCATGGGTAGGATAATTTTTCTCGTGCTTCCTCAACTGTCTAGAGGCATAAGCAATGACCTTGTCGTGTTGCATCAGAACACAACCTAGCCCAACTCTCGAAGCATCACAATAGACCACATAACCCTCGACACCCTCTAGAAGAGTCAACACAGGTGTTGAAGTCATCCTATCCTTCAATTCCCGTAAACTTCACTGACATGCCTCTACCCACTGAAACTTAGCTGCTTTACGAGTCAACTTTGTCAATGGTGCAGCGATAGTAGAGAAACCTTCCACAAATCGGCGATAATATCCTTCGAACCCCAGAAAGCTGCGAACTTCTGTAGGATTCAAGGGTCTAGGCCAAGTCTTTACTGCCTCTATCTTCAGACTATCCACTCTTATACCTTCAGCTGTAATTACATGACCAAGGAAAGCCACAGATGTTATCCAAAACTCACATTTAGAAAATTTAGCATATAACCTGTGCTCCTGTAGAGTCTGTAATACTGCTCTCAAATGACCTGCATGCTTGGCCTCAGATCGCGAGTAAATCAGAATATCATCAATGAAGACGATCACAAATACATCAAGAAAAGGCCTAAACACCCGATTCATCATTGTATAAAAGTTTTTGGGGCATTAGTAAGACCAAATACATCACTAAGAACTCATAATGGCCATATCAAGTCCTGAAGGGAGTCTTGGGGATATCAACTTCCCTAACCCGTAGGTGATGGTACCGGATCTCAACTCAATCTTTGAGAAGCATCTGGCACCCTGTAACTGGTAAAATAGGTTATCAATCCTGGGATGTGGGTACTTATTCTTAATAGTAACCTTATTTAGTTGCCTATAGTTGATACATGTTCTTAATGACCCATCTTTCTTTCGCACAAAGAGAACTGGTGCACCCCAAGGCAATACACTAGGTCGAATGAATCCCTTCTCGAGCAGATCTCTCAACTGCTCCTTTAATTCCTTTAGCTCTGCTAGAGCCATTCTGTAAGGAGGGATGGATATAGGCTGAGTACCTGGAAGTAGATCAATAGCAAAATCTATCTCCCTTTCAGGAGGAATTCCAGGAAAATCCTCTCGAAAGACCTCAGGGAACTAATTTACAATTGGAATTGACTGGAGAATCGTAGGCTCACATTCCAAGTTTCTTACCCGAACCAAGTGAGAAATACAACCCTTAGATATCAACTTCTGAGCCTTAAGGTATGAAATAAACTTACCTTTAGGAATAGCGGCATCACATTTCCATTCCCGGACTGGCTCGCTGGGAAAATCAACATTATCATAACATGATGCTAACCAATCCATACCCAAAATGATATCAAAATCAACCATTTCAAGCTCAACTAGATCAGCTAAGGTGTATTTATCACATACCAATACTATACCGTTTCGGTAAACTTGTCTAGCTAACACAGATTCGCTAATTGGCGTAGAAACAACAAATGGTATAGATAATAACTCAGGGACTGTCTCAAACTGACTCGCAACCAATGGTGTGACATAAGAGAGTGTAGAACCAGGATCAAGTAAGACATATACTGCACAAGAATAAATAATCAAAGTACCTGTAACAACATCAGGTGAGGCCTCCTGGTCCTGTCGACCTCCCAAAGCATAAAATTGATTACGGGTTTCCCAAGAACAAGAAGCCTTTCTCCCTCTGCCTCTTCCATGGCCTATTGCTAGCGGAGGATCAGGTCTGGGAGGTCAAACGGAGGATGAAGAAGAAACCGTTGATCGCGCCTAATCCGCCTCGAACCTATCTGAACAATCCCTCATAAAGTGCCCTCACTTCCTACAACGATAACATACATTCTGCCCCTGACTACACTGACCTGAATGAGATTTCCCACACTGGGGACAAGGCGACAATGGTGGCCGCCTCTGCCCTGCCCACTCCTGTCGTCGAGAGCTAGATGGAGCTGGGCCTTGGTCCCTTCTCTATCCCTGAAACTGAGGTGGGGCACTCCTTATTGGCCTAACTGACTGTCTGGATGACTGAGCCCCTAGGTCACCCTACGGCCCTTGGTAAGGACCCACAATCCAAGCTCTTTTCCGTTGCTCGTGTTGTCTTCGATTATCCCGTAAGTGATGAACCAAATCATTTGCCCTCTGGGAGAAAGCTTGAATTCGTGAAATTTCCATGTGCTCCTGAGTAGATACCCCCAAGCAATCTCGAGCTATATGAAGCCCCAACCCTAACACGAACAAATGAACTCTATCCTCCATCGTCTGAACCATGTTAGGAGCATACCTGGCAAGAGAATTAAACCGAAGACAATAATCACGCACACTCATACTTCCTTGCTCTAGGTGCAAAAACTACTCAACTTGAGCCTGTCGAAGCTCCCGAGGTAGATAGTGGTGCATAAAGGCCTAGGAGAACTCTTCCCACTCAGTTGGTGGTGCATCGGCTTCTCTGGATCGAGCCCAAGCCTCATACCACAATATGGCCACATCACGTAGTCTGAAGGTCGCCAACTCTACTTCCTCAATCGTTGTAGATCGCATGACCTTTAACACCCTATAAGATTGATCGATAAAGTCCTGAGGATCCTCGCTCGGGTTTGATCCAGTGAATATAGAAGGGCTAAACTCAAGAACTCGCGTGCCCTGGAACTCTCAATTGTCTGGCCTCTATGTCTCTCCATCGCCTCCAACCGTTGCTCTTGACCTGCGGCTATACGAGCCATCAGCTAAACAACTCCCTCAAGACCCTGTCCTTCTGGAATAATTGGAGGTACGATAGGCGTGGGAGGGTCTGCCACTCTACTACCCTCAAGTACTACTGGTGCGGGAGAAGTTGGAGGTCTGTCTGCCATTGCTCTGGCCGGTGGGGGAGGAACTGTAATACCTGGGGTAGGAGATTCACTCTGAGCCTCTGACCTGTCTCTCTAATCCACTGGAGGGAGACTAGTACCCTCCCCAACGGCTGTGCCAATCAACCTTGTAATCATCTTCCTTGTCACAGGCAGACTCTGAAACAATAACATGATTTAGATATCACAGTACTTATGAGCTCGACCGATAGCACGAACTATTAGTAAAAGAAGTGAAACAATTCCTAAATGTCCTGTAGCCTCCTGATCATAAGTATGGCGCACAATATACCCATAAGCAAGACTCTACAAGACACGGCTCTGTGGACTCCCTAGGACACGACTTCATTCTGATACCAAGTCTGTCATGCCCCAAAACTAGGGTAGGGCGCGACTGGGACTCGATTCATGGTCAATCGAGAAGCCGGCTATATAACATCTATAAATGTAACACTAAGGCTGACCAAGTAACCTGTTACAACCAACCAGGATAAATACTGGGCCAATAATGCCTTGACAATTATAAATATGCAACCTGGAAAGCCGACAAGGCTACAATAAAGCTAAACAAAGCAATGAAAATCAATACGACTACATAACCCATACTACTATACAAACAAGTCCACATCAGCCTCTACAGAGTAAACAAACTAAAATGCATGGGACAGGGCCTCGGCCTACCCAAGCTGTACACAAAACTGAATATAGAACACACTAGGACATGGCTCCTGGAAGAGAGGAGCATGCCACTATTCTTCAGAAATCAGGCTCCTATTACATTCGATTATCTGAGCCTCGGCCTGTACCTGTAGCAAGATTGCGGGAAGGATCCCGAGATGAAGGGACGTCAATACGAATAAAATGTACTAGTACGTAAGGCTGAAAACTATAAACATGTAAGATAAAAATGATAACTAGGCCTGAAATAAGGAGTAGTAACAACCTGAAATTCATAAAATAGAAACCTGACAATAACTCATTATTGAAGTATAAATGCAACCATCTAATGCACAACAAAGACTATAATTGAAATGCCAGCAGACAGCCGACCATAAAATCTATACAATCCGTCCAGCCAGTGTACCACACCGGGGTAAAAATAAAAATGCTTCCAGTCGGTGTACTATACCGGGGTAAAAATAAAAATGCCTCAAGTCGGCGTACCATACCGGGGTAAACTTCGTCCAACCGATGTACCACACCGGGGTAAAATTAATAAGACCTCCAGCCGGTGTAACACACCGGGGTAAAATCAATAAAGCTTAGACAAAATCATAAATGGAGCTGATATGGCTTAATACTGGTCCATCTCAATACATAAAACATAGAAATGACGAATACTAAACATGTGGCCTGCATAAGCCTCCTTCGTAATGCATAACTGGAACTGAGTACACATAACATGCAAAGCTAAAAATATAGAACTTAAATGAATGGAGTAAAAACTTGTATGAATCATAAGGAAATACGAATAACCTAAGAGTTTCAACAAAATTTGTGGATCGTCTCCACGGGACATTAGAGCTTAGAAACCCGCTAGCTTGTCGTTCGGCTTAAGGGAAAGGGATTATGAAAGCTCCACTTGGCCTGACATATTTCATAACATACACATAAGATAAAGGACAACCATAACCATTTAATCCTAATTCGGTAAGCTCATTTACCCTCAATAGCTTGCGACGTCTTTACGTGGCTTAAAATCATTTACACGTCCTCATCTCGGCTCTTTCACCAATTTCAGTTAGCAACCAGACCTTTAAACACATGTAACATCACATATATATACACATGACGTACAGTAAGGACCAGCTAACAATTCCCACACTGAGGGGTCTCCAACTCCATGTACAACTACGACAACAATCAACACAATATCACACTTTAGGTGTCTCACTTCGGCTAGGCATAATCTTAACATTTATCCTCAATAAAACATGGGACTTTAAAGATTAAATGAAGCTTAACATACTGCCTCAACAATTTTAAATAGGTTTCTTGTCTCATTTGATTCACAACACACAAATAGTGCTTAAAAGAATGATAGACGGGGCGGCTTACATACCTTTCTCCGATGAACTTTTCTCTAGCCGATTTCCTATCTCAATGATCAGACTTCAACCTCCTTAATCCAGTCGTTTTATAGGCCAACAACAAGCTTAATCTATATCAAAAAAATGCAACCAACATAACTAGTCAGAGGCAGTCAAAATAGCAACAACAACACACGCCAACATCAACAACATTTAGCCATTTTCTCAACTAATTTTTCACTAACTTTTGAGGGAGAAAACAGAGGAACTTTTACCTTAGTTTTTATGTGATTCTACCCCTAAATATGAAGTATAATTACAGCAAAATAAACAGCCAAAATTCCTAAGGAAAATTAGCAAAACTCAGCTAACAAACAGTCCATCGGCAGCTCAGTTAGCTGCCAATTTCCAGATTTTCGCTATGCTATTTGGGAGGTTTAAAAGGGGAGAAATCCTTACCTTTTCTCCTGATTTCAAAACCTACTCAAATATGGATATATATTCAGTATAAATAGATTTTGAAACGCAGAAAAACGTCTTCAAAACCTTGCCAAAACGAGCTCCAAAACAGCCCCTAACATACTTGGCAAGGTAATCTCAACTTATCTTGTGATTTTCTTGAACTTTTCTTGATGTTCCTCCTTGATTTTCTTTGTCCTAGCTGATGGAATTGAGAGAGAAATGGAATCCTTAGAAATATGGTCGATTTATATTTAGTTGGAAATGTTTTCTACAAGTGAAAAATCAGATTTTAAGTAAATACGGCGGTGGAGGCGCTAGGGAGTTATGCCCGCATCACCGCTCGTGATGGTTCGGTAAAATGCCCATAACCTCTTACTCCGAACTCCGATTGACAAGAAGTTTGATGTTATGAAAACTAGACTCAAATACCTTTAATTTTATAGGTCGTGGGACTTCTAATTCATTATATATTAGGAGATATGGTCGTTTAAAGTTGATCCTTACTTATGAACTTCACATACTCTTTGATTTTATTTGATCGTACACATTTTCCTTGTCACCTATGACAAATATCAACCCGTACTTTCCCTAACCTAGCATAAAACATCAAATAATTACCAATAAAAATTTCGAGGTGTTATAGATTCCCCGGCCTAAGATCTACCTTGGAAAATCAACTGGCTCCCTGAAGATGATCGAACAAGTCATCAATCCTGGGTAGAGTATACCTGTTCTTAACTGTAACCTTGTTCAATCGATGGTAGTCAATACACATTCTGAGAGTACCGTCCTTTTTGCACGAACAACACTGGAGCACCCCATGGGAGAGATGCTGGGCCTAATTAAACCCTTATCAAGAAGGTACTTTAGTTGTTCCTTCAACTCCTTAAGCTAAGATGGAGCCATTCTATAGGAAGGAATTAGGATGGGCTGAGTGTCTGGAAGAAGATCTATGCCGAAGTCTATTTCCCGCTTGGGAGGGTCTTCGAGAGATCTTTGGAAAACACGTCAGGGAATTTGCTTGCCACTGGAATTGACTGGATAGTTGGGGTCTCAGAGTTGGAATTCTTGACCCGAACAAGGTTATAAATGCACCCTTTAGTAATGAGCTTCCTTACTTTAAGGTAGGAAATAAACCGACCCTTAGGCGCTGAACTATTGTCCATCCATTCTAAATCTGGCTCATTTGGAAATTGAAATCTGACGAGTCTAGTTCTACAATCGACAGAGGCATAACCGGAGTGTAACCAATCCATGCCAAGAATGAGGTCGAAATCGACCATGTCTACTTCTACTAGATCATCTAGGATGACTTTACTCAATACTGAGACTAGGTAGTTCCTATACACCCGGCTGGCTCTAACTGACTCACCAATTGGGGTAGAGACTGAGAATGATTCTTAGAGGACTTTTGGACTGATTTCAAACTTAATAGCTACATAGGGAGTCACGAATGATAGTGTGGCTCCTAGATATTATAGGGCATACACATCTAGGTGGAAGATACGTAACATACCCGTGACTATGTCAACTAAGCTCTATTGATCCTGACAAGAGGACAAAGCAAAAAAGCAGTTTGAGCATTGACCACAATCCGTACCTGATGAGTTACTTACTGAGCTAGATAGCCTACTGGGGCTGCTGAAGTGGTAGCCTGTGATCTCCCCCGTCCTGTTGACGGACATTCCTTTAGCCTATGACCTAGTTGTCCACATCCAAAGCAACTCTCCTTACCCAGAAGGCATTCACTTGGACGGTTCTTGCCCCACTTAGGACAAACTGGGTAGCAGTTGCTGGCGTTGTGACTCTAGGACTGAGAGCCAGATCCTCCACCCTTCCGATCCTAGCAGGATTGGAAATAAGGAGTGTTGGAGCCCTCTGCTGCTACTGCTGTGGGCGGCTACTACCGTCAGATCTCTGGTGGCCATAATCAGATTGACCCGTTCTAGCCCGCTTATTCTCCTATTCCATATCCTTTAACTTTTCTGCCTCAATTTTCTAGGCATGAACGATGAGGCTGGAGAGGTCAATATCCTTAACGAGCATCACTATCCTATATTCCTGAAGTACAAAGTTTGATACCCTGTTGATGAACTTAAATATGTGTGCCTTGGCTCGGCTACCATCTCTGGAGCATACCTTGACAACCGAGTGAAATCCAGTTCATATTCCTCCATGGTCCTGTTACCCAGTTTCAAGATCATGAACTCTACGACCTTAGCCTCCCTCAACTCCCAGGGAAAGAATCTATCTAGAAATACTGTGGTAAACTCTTCCCACTCTACTGGTTCTGCTCCTGCTGGTCTCTCTTCCTTCCACTTATCGTACCAAATCTGAGCCACCCCTTTTAGCTGGTAGGCGGCCAGATCAGCACTCTCAGTAGAACTAACACCCATAATCCAGTTGATCTTTCGCACCTCATCTACGAACTCCCGTGGGTCCTCTCTCACCTTAGATCCATGAAAAGCTGGAGGGTTCATTCTGGTAAAATGCCAAACTCTAGAAGCTGCTACAAACTGTTCGGTGCTTTGGTTAGGGGTGAAAACCGACACGCAAGTGCACGTGGTCAAACAAGTAATAAAGTGGCTAAGTAAGCCAAGTATCGATCCACGGAGACTCTGGATAAGTAAAATTGATTAACTATACTATATTCTAGCTTTACTTCTAATTATGCTGACAACAACGTAACCAAAAGTTAAATAATTTTGTTTATAACTTATATACTAAAACTATTACAAATATTTACTTTGAATTGAAACTATGGATATGAGCATGCCAAGGTTAAGAACAAGTAATGAATTTGATTATCATCATAATTCGGCTATTCTTCTCTTCTAGTTGCTAGCCAAGAACATTAGCCAAGAGATTAAAACTCTCGTATTTAATCTCACTTAAGAATCATAAACCATCCGTCTACATTTATGTGATCAAATGCAATTTATGACCTAGCAATACAATTCTGGTTCCTAAATTGACTAATACGGCTTTCAAGTATATTTCTATCAGGAAAGCACATCAAAACCCAATTTTCCCAAATCAAGTTAAGAACAATACCCTATTAATTCACAACTTTCCAATTTCTTGCTCTTTCGAGTGAAATTGGACTTTTTAGATATACAATAATGTTGGCCAATCACTAATGCAGTAAAGAACAAGAATTAATAGAACAACATTAAAAAAGAAGAATAAAACCATATCATTTACAATCAAAATTCATTACACATGTTCAAAACCTCAGCAAGAAAGAGAATTAGCCACTCATTCTTGGATTGATCATCCTAAAATGAGTGTAAATTATACTTACAATTGATATAAAGAAGAAAAGAAGAGAAGAAATCCCTTAGCTTTTCCAATCTTCAACTGGTACTAACCCACGTTCCTGCTCTCCACTTCTGAACTCAGTCTAAAAACTAAAAACTAATTAAAATAAACCTAAGTGTGCTATTTATACTAGTGGGAAATTTTTCCTGGAATAACAAGCAACGTGTCACGGAGGCCAACGCGGAGCCTTGCCTCCGTGACACGGCGTGGACGCGGACCCGCACTGGAATTTCCAGGGTCCGGTAATTTAACCTCAACATGGCACGGAGGCCATCGCGGAGGCCTATCTCCGTGCCACGGAGCTGACGCGCAGGTACACTAGAAATTGCCAAATTAATTCATGCTCAGGCAGTGTGCTACCGCGTTGGTAGCGTGGCACGGAGCCATCGCGGAGCCCTTATAAATCCTGCATTCCAAGGTCTTTTCCACGCTCGCATCCAAGTCCAACTCCGACATAGTTTCAACATGCATTTTAGCTCCTAAAAATCACCTTTATCTGCAAAACAAATGCTAATCATGTTGGTTAGTATAAATTCGCATTTTATTACCAATTACATGATATTATATACACATTGCACAACAAACAAGGTAAAAATGATACGTTTGAGTATCACTTGGGCATATAAATCTGCCCAAGATCACTTACCCCACACTTAAATCCTTGTTCGTCCTCGAACAACACATACACAAATCATGCAAATTACATCCCAACCTTCATCACTATGGTGCAACAATTTACGCTATGGTCGTACCGATTATTCAATTTTTGTAAATCATCAAGAAAACATGCTTGGTCGTACAATACAATGACCTTTAATACATCAAGGCTGCCTAGACTTTTTAAGAATTGATTCTTGATATCGGCAAACTCATGCAAATCAACTAATCAAGAAACCCAATACGAAAATCAATCTTTCATCAAGCGTGTGCCCTCACAACTCGAGAGAAACTTCCTCTTTATGTTCATGCAACACACGAACATGCAAGTAGGGGCCTATAAAAATTAATTTCACTCTCTCTCCCAAAAGAATTCACATGCATCATGTCAAGACCCATAGGCTTGCCCTTAGTGTATTACTCCACTAATATAAAGAAATGCAATATAGGATCACGTAGGACTTTAATGGGTTGTAACGGGGCTATGGATCTAGTATGCATATATTGGATTAGCCAATAATAATCGCTAGCATCCTTAAGCGCCTTTTCAACTCATTCCCATCGACTCATGGACATTGTTCCTCTCTTTTCTCTTTTTCTCCCATTCATGCTGGTTTACTTTCACACAGCCCATTTCATCAACCACACTTGACAAAAAGCAGAGGGTTTTCATGTACCCTCAATATCAATTAATTACAACAAGTGCCTCTTCAACGTCATTTTTTCTTTCCTCACTTTGCTTTTCTTTTTCTTTTCACTCTTTTCACTCTTTAACACTTTGGGAAACATTTTCTGTTCTTTGTAAGCACTTAAGAGCTTCTTAAAGACTTTAAGGCTAATGAAAAGAAGGAATAAAGCTTAGTTCATACAATTTTGGACAAAAGAAAGAAATCGGCTAAAGGCTCAACGGGCTGACTAGGGTATACAACATATAAAAAGGTAGAATTTGACAAGAAAAAAAATGGAAACTATCGGTTAAAACAAAGAAATGCCTACATCCTTTCCAACACTACACCTCCTTCATTTCGCTTTGTATACACACCAGGCAAGTTCTAGACAATTCACGATGACATGGAATAGCAAAACCTTACTTCACACTTCATGCACATGCTCGAATCCAGATGCATTCACAGACTCTTTAATTAGTCAATTACATGAATTCAAGATTAAGCCTCAATCATAATGAACCAAATTCTATAGCCTAGGTAACTCAACATATTTACAGAATTGCATGCTTTCAAACGAATCATTTTCACAATTTGAACATCAATTACAACATGCAACGAAATTTTAGCAACCATAAGCAACTACAGTTTATTGATGCAATCCACCAAAGAAAACTAAAACAACAATTAAAAATCCTACTCCTACCGACTACATTTCCCTTAAGACGGTCGTCATCCATCCGTCATAGGGAACGGTCACTAACTATGACATCGGTTCAATGGGACTATTCTCGGTAAAAGAACCGAAAACAAACTCCGAGAAACCCAAAAATCAAAATCGAAAATTTTTTTGCAACACATCGATCATTTCGATAGAAAGAAAATATTTACAAGTGCAAAATATTTTCGCAAAAATTTTGAAAAATATCGATCATGTCGATAGAGAAAAAAATTTATTTACAAAATTTACAAAATATTTACAATGGCAACCATACTTTCAAAAACACACATCCTTAACCACACAACAAATATATACACATACATCGCAAACAGTTCACAACAGGGAAAGCACAACATACATAAACAACAAGGAAAAAGTATACAGCAATTTAGAGCCTTGACCTAGCACCTAACTACTCCCCACCCCACACTTAAATCGAACACTGTCCCCAGTGTTAACAAAAATACAAAGCACAAAATTTGGGTGGTGGAACTCCCTGCTCAGTCGAAATATTCGACTTCCTCGTCCGGTGCTGCAGCCTCGTCGCCCATATCTGAATCAGCTCCATCGTCGTCATCGGACTCCACATCAGAGTCCTCACGACGTGTCTCCTCATCAGTAGGGAGATCGTCATCTGTAGGCTCCACAAAGGCTGGCCCCACCTTACATAAGGCTCTGGCGTTCTCGCCAAAGGGGTAGTCCAGCTCCAGCTGCCATAACTCCTCCTCGGTGGCTGGTCTCCCACCTATCCGTAGCTGCAGCATCTGCATGCCAAACATACGGGCCATGTATTGATCGTCACGAGCATGTCGCTCGCCCAAGGTCAGCACAGGTCCGTGTGTAGTGTCGGGGGCCTTAGTCTTTGTCACGTCGAGGGCCCTCCGCTCCAGCTGTGGAATATAGTCCAAGGCTTCTTCCTCAATGCCGAGGCCTCAAAGGAAGGTGGTGATGAGTCTGCCAAACCCGTATCTGTGGCCCTGGTGCAGTCTGTCTCTCTTCATGGCGGATATTATGACCGCCCCAACATTAATCTCAAGCCCTTTCATAAGGGCGTACACCAAGCAGACGCGGTCCCGGGTCACGTCTGTCATATGAACTCCCGGGATCAAGCACGAACATACAATTTTTAGCCAGATTCTGGCCTCCCTGTTCATCTGCGAGTAGGGCAGAGTCTGGTGGTACCCCCTCTCTTTGTGTCTACTCCATCGGGCTGTGGATCGAGCCCCACACAACGTACGTCTGATGTCGGCATACGGTGGGGTGATGTTTAGCTGGCGGAGAACGTGGGTGTCTGTGTCCCGCGCTCCAATGATGGCATTCAGCTGCTGGGGTTCCAGAGTGACAATCTGCCCTCTGATTTTAATAGTGTGGCTCCTGATGGCCGGGTTCCAGTTGGCATAAAATTCCCGGACCAAGTGAAGGTTGCACTCCTTGGGCTCCTGAAAAATAAAGCTGAGCCCAGCTGCCTCAATCCTCTGTACAATGCGAGGGAACTCCTGTGCAAGTGGTTCCCTTGCAATATGTTCCTCCGGGAAGTACTTGTTTTCTTTGTGCTTCGCGTACCATTTCTTCCCTTCATCGGTGACCCATCGTGTTCCGTATCGGCGGTGTTGGCCGCGCGGAACAGCAGGTGCAGCTGGGCCTGCAGTGCCCAGTCTCATCCTTTTTCTGCCGGTGCCTGAGGTAGAAGCACCCTTGCCTTTGTCTTGCCTGCTAGCCATTGTACCTGTCAGTTTACACAAATAAGCACAACGTTAAGCTAAAAACTTGTTAGCTTCGGCTAAGGTCGGGTTAAACAAATTTTACCCCACACTTAGTTCTTAACAATATTTACAAAATTTCAGCAAGGATAGCTCTATTTACAACCCCAAACACAAACAACTATACACATATTGCTTAGTGCGTTCACAACAAAATTTCGACAGCATAACGGTCAGTGTACTACTCAGACTTCATACAGCTAATACCCAATCCTACTATCGCTAGCAATTCAACCATCGCACAAGCAACAAAACAACCACAAACTAAAAACAACTAGAAAAATATTTCATATACAAGCTAATCTAAACAATCTAACCAATTCACATATTATGCAATTTCCCACAAAAATTCGAGAATTAGTCGTCTTTGAACATTTACACACTATTTACCACGACTTATCTCAAATAATAAACACACCCCGGCATCGAATTCACCAAACAATCAAGTTGCCTAAGTCAAATTCAACAACCCAAGCCCTAGGATAGAGTTCGACAATCAATTTTGAATTATTTACATAATCGACAAGTTCAAATACCAAATACAACAATCCGAACATAATCAATCACAACATAATTCACCATCATGTTTAATTTCTACCTAAGGTGGTATGTCTCACCTTACATGCCCAAAATTGACAAAAATCGCCAAAAACATTGAGTTAGACGATGAAAACATACCTTAGAATTGAAGAATCGGAGAAACTCAACGTTTTTCTTTGCCTATCAACGTGGCACGTTGCTTGGGGAGGGGGAAATGGGTGTTTGGTCGTGGAGGGAAGAGGGAATGGGGAAAAAAAGGGCAAAATCGGGGTTACATTTAAAGAAAACACGCGGGTCACCCGGAAACCCAATGTGACCCGGCACTGGATAAGGGGCAACGTGTCACGGAGGCCAACGCGGAGGCCCTCCTCCGTGACACGGAGCCAACGCGTTGGCTTACTGGATTTTTGAAAAATCCAGATTTGCCTTCAACGTGTCACGGAGGCCAACGCGGAGCATTGCCTCCGTGACACGGCGCCAACGCGCCAGCGCTCTGTTTCACCCATACATTTAATTTTTCATACCTCACCTCATTTTCTCGATTCCATGTATATTTCCTCCGTTATACCTGAAAATCACCTCACTAAACAAAAATTGGTTAAATTAATAGATTTCCCTAACTAAAATAAAAAATATTAAATAAAATGAAAATCTAACCCTAGTTAAGAAAAGAAAAAGAAAAGAAAAATAAAAATTATTCACACTAAAAAGAAAGAAAGAAAATATTTTCACGGGTTGCCTCCCGTGCAGCGCCTGGTTTACCGTCGTGGCTCGACGTCCTTTAAGCTCATTTATCTACTAGGGAGATGGACGATTTGTCCCGATCATGATCATCCCCCCAGTAGTGCTCTACCTTGTCCGGTGGCCTACCTAGTAACTCTCGGGAATCACTCAATCCATTAGCATTCCCATGATCAATTATGTTGATCACTGAGAGATCCTTATAAACAGTCGGAAGCTTAGGTACCTTGTACACATCGAACACTTCGACCATGTCATGTGCTCGCATCGTGAGTTGACCCACAGCTACATCAATTAATGCCTTTTCGGTTGCCAAAAAGGGTCGTCCCAAAATAAATGGGACTTCAGCATCTGGTTCAAAGTCCAGAACAATAAAATCGACCGGAAAAATGAGGGAGCCTACTTGCACTAACGCATCCTCAACAATGCCATCCGGCTTAGCCAAAGACCTGTCTGCTAGCTGTAAGATTACCGTTGTAGGTCTAGGACTCCCTAGACCTAACTTTCTGAATACCGAATATGGCATCAGATTTATACTTGCCCCCAAGTCGCATAATCCACGCGCTCGGATACTTTGCCCAATAGTCAGCTGGATAGTGAAACTTCCAGGGTCTTTCAGTTTTGTGGGCAACCTATTCTGAATAGGGGAAGTGCATTCCTCCGTTAAAGCTACCGTGGCATACTCAGTCAAACGACTTTTGTTAGCCACGATGTCTTTAATATACTTCGCATATCTCGGCACTCCCTGCAAGACATCAACAAGAGGTAAGTTAACATGTACCTGTTTAAGTACCTCCATGAATTTCTGGAAACACGCCTCCTCCTTGTGTTTCTTAAGTCGTTGAGGGAACGGGGGTGGAAGCCTTTCTGGTTCAGCTTCTTTAGTCTTCCCCTTATCAGAACTTTGCTCTCCCTCAACATCTGTTGCTCCTGACTTTTGAGGCGGTCTTTCCGGTTCCACCTCCTTTAATTGTAAACCACTCCTCGTGGTCACTGCATTTACCTGCTTTGGATTTGGATCTGTGTCGCTAGGTAGTCCTCCTCTGGGTCTAGTATTTTGGGCACTAGCAAATTGCCCAAACTGATATTCAAGAGCCTTGGTCGCCAATTGATTGTTCTTCACTTCGGCTGCCAATTTGACATAGTCAGCCTGCAATTGTGCCTGATTAGCGATCACGGTTTTGAACATCTCCTCAATAGTCGGTGATGGTGGTGGAGGAGGGGCATTATGATTTCTGAATTGAGCTTGATAATTTTGTTGCCCTCCTTGGTTTCTGTGCATACCCTGCCCTGAACTCTGGCCTTGTTGATTGTTGCTACCCCACGAAAAATTCGGATGGTTCCTCCAATTTGAGTTGTAGCCACCACCAAACTGCTGTTGATTTCTCTGTGCATTGCCCACAAAGTTAACAGAATCAGGATTTGCACCACAGCATTCAGCTGAATGCTCACTACTACCACACACTTCACACCACATCTGTTGAACTGCATTGACTGAAGCTGAAGGCTGGTTCAAATTTATATTGCTGAAGTGAGTGTTTAACTGATTTTGCAAAGCAGCTATCTGTGCAGCGATAGCTGTGAATCCATCCACTTCAAGCACTCCAGCTGCTTTCCTTGCTCCACCTCTTGAAGAATCTTCATTCCATTCTGGATTGCCTTGTGAAATTCGGTTGAGCAAAGTGTACAGCTCCTCATAGGTCTTCTCCAGTGCTTGCCCTCCAGCTGCTGAATCTAACAGAATTTTAGTGTGGGGTTCCAAACCCTCAATAAAAGTGTGTACCAACACCTCATTGGACTGATGATGGTGAGGACAGTCCCGCAACATGGATTTGAATCTTTCGCAGGCTTGATATAGATTTTCTCCCTCCCTCTGTTTAAAACTTAGGATTTGACTCCTAAATCTGGCTGTTTTACCAGAAGGGAAAAATCTAATAAGAAACTTCTGTGCAAGATCATCCCACGTTGATATAGAGTTGGGTGGTTCAGCTTTTAACCACCTCTTGGCTTCACCAAGTAAGGAAAATGGAAATAAGGTGAGCCGAACATAATCGGGTGACAATCCAGCGGGTATATAAGTGTCACTTATCTCCAAAAAGTTCTGGAGATGTTGTTGTGGATCTGCGTGAGGGAGACCGGTAAATTGCCCGCTTGTGTGCAAAAGTTGCACCATATTCTGCTTTAATTCAAACCTCCCTCCAGGCTCTGGTTTGCGGATGCTAGAATGTACATTATTAGCGTGTGGGATTGCCACCTCGTGAACCGGCATTGCTGCTGCTTCATCGGGCACTAAAACTGCCCTAACAACTGGTGGATTTGGTTGCTCCATCATAGACTGTTTAAGCAACTGCAGCTTCTTTCGAAGAGCTTCTCTACGTTGACTATTGAATTCCCGTTCAGGCTCTAAGTAAGATTCCACCAGATCTTTGTCCCTTGCCAGTGTTCACAGAAACAAAATCTGCAAAATACAGGCTAAGACCAAGTTGTTAACACTTAAGAAAATAAAAATACAAATACAGTAAATTTACACTAAACAAAATTTTACAAATCGCCTAGCCTCCCCGGCAGCGGCGCCAAAAACTTGCTCGGTGCTTTGGGCTACGGGTAAAAACCGACATGCAAGTGCACGTGGTCAAACAAGTAATAAAGTGGCTAAGTAGCCAAGTATCGATCCAAGGAGGCTCAAGATATGTAAAATTGCCTAATTTACTATATTTATATTTAACTTCTAATTATGCTAACAACAACGTAACCAAGGGTTAATTGAGTTTTTGTTTCTAAACTATATACTACAATTAATAACACTATTTACTTGTGAATTCAGACAATGGATATGAACATGCAAGGTTAAGAACAAGTAATGAACTTGATAATTATGATAATTTTGGTTAATTCTCTTCTTCAAGTTGCTAGCCAAGAACATTTGCCTAGAAATTAAAACTCTCGTATTTAATTTCACTTTAGAATCATAAACCATCCGTCTACATTTCTGTGATCAAATGCAATTTATGACCTAGCACTACAATTCAGGTTCCTAAATTGACTAATACGGCTTTCAAGTATATTTCTATCAGGAAAGCACATCAAAACCCAATTTTCCCAAATCAAGTTAAGAACAATACCCTATTAATTCACAACTTTCCAATTTCTTGCTCTTTCAAGTGAAATTGGACTTTTTAGATATACATTAATGTTGGCCAATCACTAATGCAGTAAAGAACAAGAATTAATAGAACAACATTAAAGAAGAAGAATAAAACCATATCATTTACAATCAAAATTCATTACACATGTTCAAAACCTCAGCAAGAAAGAGAATTAGCCACTCATTCTTGGATTGATCATCCTAAAATGAGTGTAAATTATACTTACAATTGATAGAAAGAAGAAAAGAAGAGAAGAAATCCCTTAGCTTTTCGAATCTTCAACTGGTACTAACCCACGTTCCTGCTCTCCACTTCTGAACTCAGTCTAAAAACTAAAAACTAATTAAAATAAACCTAAGTGTGCTATTTATACTAGTGGGAAATTTTTCCCGGAATAACAAGCAACGTGTCACGGAGGCTAACGCGGAGCCTTGCCTCCGTGACACTGCGTGGACGCGGACCCGTACTGGAATTTCTAGGGTCCGGTAATTTAACCTCAACGTGGCACGAAGGCCATCGCGGAGGCCTATCTCCGTGCCACGGAGCAGACGCGCAGGTACACTGGAAATTGCCAAATTAATTCATGCTCAGGCAGTGTGCTACCGCGATGGTAGCGTGGCACGGAGCCATCGCGGAGCCCCTATAAATCCTGCATTCCAAGGTCTTTTCCACGCTCGCATCCAAGTCCAACTCCGACATAGTTTCAACATGCATTTTAGCTCCTAAAAATCACCTTTATCTGCAAAACAAATGCTAATCATGTTGGTTAGTATAAATTCGCATTTTATTACCAATTACATGATATTATATACACATTGCACAACAAACAAGGTAAAAATGATACGTTTGAGTATCACTTGGGCATATAAATCTGCCCAAGATCATTACTCCACTAATATAAGGAAATGCGATGTAAGATCAAGTAGGACTTTAATGGGTTGTAAGGGAGGCTATGGAACTAGTATATATTGGATTAGCCAATAATAGTCACTAGCATCCTTAAGCGCCTTTTCAACACATTCCCATCAACTCATGACATTGTTTCTCTCTTTTCTTTTTTTTTTTTTCATCTCACACCATTCATGCTGGTTTACTTTCGTACTGCCCATTTCATCAAACACATTTGACACAACAACAAAGGGTTTTTATGTACCCTCAATATCATTTAATTATGATGAGTGCACCCTCCACCTTTTTCTTTTCTTTCCTCACTCTGCTTTTCTTTTTCTTTTCACCCTTCTCACTCTTTGACACTTTGGGAAAAAATTTTCTTTTCTTCTTAATCGCTTAAGAGTTTTTTATAAACTTTACGGCTAATGAAAAGAAGGAATAAAGCTTAGTTTATACATTTTTGGACAAAAGAAAGAAAGAATCGGCTAAAGGCTCAACGGGCTGACTAGGGTATACAGTCACATAAAAATGAGAGTATGACAAGAAAAAAATATATAGAAACTCTCGGTTAAAAACAAAGAAATGCCTACATCCTTTCCAACACTACACCTCCTTCATTTCATTTTGTACACACACCAGGCAAGTTCTAGACACTTCACAACAGCATGGAATAACAATACCTCACTTCACACTTTATGCACATGCTCGATTCAAGATGCATTCACAGACTCTTTAATTAGCCAATTACATGAATTCAAAATTAAGCCTCAATCACACCGAATCGAATTCTACAGCCTAGGTAGCTCAACATATTTACAAAATTGCATGCTTTCATCCGAATCACTTTTACATTTTGAACATCTGTTACAACACGCAACCAAAATTTCACAACCAGATAGTAACTACTGGTTCAGTGATGCAATCCACCAAAGAAAAAAACTTAAAATAAATTAAAATCACTACTCCTACCGACTACATTTCCCTTAAGACGGTCGTCATCCATCCATCATAGAGAACGGTCACTAACTATGACATCGGTTCAATGGGACTATTCTCGGTAAAAGAACCGAACACAAACTCCGAGAAACCCAAAATAAAAATCGAAAAATTTTGCAACACATCGATCATTTCGATGGAAAAGTATTTACAAAATATTTTAATATGTACAAAATATTTTCGCAAAATTTTGAAAATTATCGATCATTTCGATAAAGAAAAGAAAAAAAATATTTACAAAATTTTCACTGGCAACCACAACCTTTAAAAACACACATCATTTACCACAAAAATATATACTGATACAACACAAATCAGTTCACAACCACAAGGAAACATAAAAACATACATGCAAAACAAAGGAAGAACATACAGCAGATTAGCCCAGGTTCCAGCACCTAACTACTCCCCACCCCACACTTAAATCGAACACTGTCCCCAGTGTTCACAAAAATTAAAAATCACACAAATTTCGGGTGGTGGAACTCCCTGATCAGTCGAAATATTCGACTTCTTCATCTGGTGTTGCTGCCTCGTCGCCCATGTCTGAGTCTCCTCCCTCGTCATCATCGGACTCCACATCAGAGTCCTCCCGACGTGTCTCCTCGTCCGTGGGGACATCATCGTCAGTGGGCTCAATGAAGGCTGGTCCCACTCGGCACAATGCTCTGGCGTTCTCGCCAAATGGGTAATCCAGCTCCAACTGCCATAACTCATCCTCCGTGGCTGGTCTCCCACCAATCCGGAGCTGAAGCATATGCATACCAAACATCCGAGCCATGTACTGATCGTCACGAGCATGTCACTCGCCCAGTGTTAGCACTGGCCCATGTGTGGTGTCGGGGGCCTTAGTTTTGTCACATCAAGGGACCTCCGCTCCAACTGCGGGATGTAGTCCAAAGCCTCTTCCTCGACATCGAGGCCCCGGAGAAAGGTGGTGATGAGTCCGCCGAACCCATATATGTGGCCCTGGTGTAGTCGGGCTCTCTTCATGGTGGATATGATAACCGCCCCAACATTAATCTCCAGCCCTTTCATAAGGGTATACACCAGGCAGACACGGTCCCGGGTCACATCCGTCATGTGAACCCCCGGGATCAAGCACGAACACACTATTTTCAGCCATATTCTGGCCTCCCTGTTCATCTGCGAAAAAGGTAGAGTCTGGTGGTAACCCCTCTCCTTATGTCTACTCCATCGGGCTATGGATCGAGCCCCACACAAGGTGCGTCTGATGTCGGCGTATGGTGGGGTGATGTTCAGCTGGCGGAGAACGTGGGCGTCTGTGTCCCGCGCTCCAATGATGGCATTTAATTGCTGGGGTTCCAGAGTGACAATCTGCCCTCTGATATTTATTGTGTGGCTTCTGATGGCTGGGTTCCAATTTGCATAGAACTCCCGGACTAAATGTAGGTTGCACTCCTTGGGCTCCTGAAATATAAAGCTGAGCCCAGCTGCCTCAATCCTTTGCACAATACGGGGGAACTCCTGTGCTAGTGGTTCCCGTGCAATATGCTCCTCAGGGAAGTACTTATTTTCCTTATGTTTAGCGTACCACTTCTTCCCTTCATCGGTCACCCACCTCGTTCCGTATTTGCGGCGCTGGCCGCGTGGAACAGCTGGTGCAGCTGGGACTGCAGTGCCCAATCTCATTCGTTTTCTCCCTGTGCCTGAAGTAGAAGCACCTTTACCCTTATCCTGCCTACTCGCCATTGTACCTGTCAACAAAACAAGCACAAAGTCAAGCTAAATGCATATTAGCTTCGACTAAGGTTGGGTTAAACTTAGTTTACCCCACACTTAGTCCTTAGCTACCTTTACGATACTACGGCAAGGATTACTTTATTTACACCAAAACAAACAACTATACAATTTATTGCTTAGTGCGTTCACAAAAATTTCGACAGCATAACTTTTAGCGTACTACTCAGACTTCATACAGCTAATCCCAATCCTACTATCGCTAGCAATTCAACCATCGCACTTAGCAACGAAAACAACAAACAAAAACAACGACAAAAATTCTATATACATACGAATCAAAATAATCAAACCAATTTGAACAATTTTTACATCTTCCCAAAAACAGAGAATTCGTCGTCTATTACACTCTAACCATATTTACAACGACTTATCTCAATTCACAAACACACCCCGGCATATAATTCACCCATTTAGCAAGTTACCCAATTCGATTTCAACAACCCAAGCCCTAGAATTCAATTTTACAATCACATTCGAATCATTCATGCAATCGACAAGTTCAAACGCTAATTACAACATTCCGAACATCTATCAATCAAAGAATAATTCAATATCATGCTAAATTGCTACTTAGGGTGATTTATCTCACCTCCCATGCTCAAATTCAACTAAAATCGATAAAAACTTGAGAGAAACGAGGAAAACATACCTTTACGTTGAATAACCGAAGAAACTTGACAAATTGGTTGCTTAGTAACGTGGCACGTTGGTTGGGAGAGGGAATCTAGGTGTTTGGTCGCGGAGAAGAGAGAAAATGAAGGAAAAGAGGGCAAAAATAGGGGTTAAAAAGAAGAAAAACACGCGGGTTGATCTTGGGCAGATTTATATGCCCAAGTGATACTCAAACGTATCATTTTTACCTTGTTTGTTGTGCAATGTGTATATAATATCATGTAATTGGTAATAAAATGCGAATTTATACTAACCAACATGATTAGCATTTGTTTTGCAGGAAAATGTGATTTTTAGGAGCTAAAATGCATGTTGGAACTATGTCGGAGTTGGACTTGGATGCGAGCGTGGAAAAGACCCGGGAATGCAGGATTTATAGGGGCTCCGCGATGGCTCCCTGCCACGCTACCATCGCGGTAGCACACTGCCTGAGCAGGAATTAAATTTGCAATTTCCAGTGTGCATGCGCGTCAGCTCCGTGGCACGGAGATAGGCCTCCGCGATGGCCTCCGTGCCACGTTGAGGTTAAATTACTGGACCCTGGAAATTCCAGTGAGGGTCCGCGTCCACGCCGTGTCATGGAGGCATTGCTCCGCGTTGGCCTCCGTGACACGTTGCTTGTTATTCCGGGAAAAATTTGCCACTTAGTATAAATAGCACACTTAGGTTTATTTTAAGTAGTTTTCAGTTTTTAGACTGAGTTCAGAAGCGGAGAGCAGGAACGTGGGTTAGTAGCAGTTGAAGATTGGAAAAGCTAAGGGATTTCTTCTCTTCCTTTCTTCTTTCTATCAATTGTACGTATGATTTACACTCATTTTAGGATGATCAATCCAAGAATGAGTGGCTAATTCTCTTTCTTGCTGAGGTTTTGAACATGTGTAATGAATTCTGATTTTCATTGATATGGTTTATTCTTCTTCTTTAATGTTGTTCTATTAATTCTTGTTCTTTACTGCATTAGTGATTGGCCAACATTAATGTATATCTAAAAAGTCCAATTTCACTCGAGAGAGCAAGAAATTGGAAAGTTGTGAATTAATAGGGTATTGTTCTTAACTTGATTTAAGAAAATTGGGTTTTGATGTGATTTCCTGATAGAAATATACTTGGAAGCCGTATTAGTCAATTTAGGAACCGGAATTGTAGTGCTAGGTCATAAATTGCATTTGATCACAGAAATGTAGACGGATGGTTTATGATTCTAAAGTGAAATTAAATACGAGAGTTTTAATTTCTAGGCAAATGTTCTTGGCTAGCAACATGAAGAAGAGAATTAACCAAAATTATCATGATTATCAAGTTCATTACTTGTTCTTAACATTGGCATGTTCATATCCATTGTCTGAATTCAAAAGTAAATAGTTTGTATTAATTGTAGTATATAGTTTAGAAACAAAAATTCAATTACTCTTGGGTACGTTGTTGTTAGCATAATTAGAAGTTAAATAGAAATATAGTAAATTAGGCAATTTTACATAGCTTGAGCCTCCTTGGATCGATACTTGGCTACTTAGCCACTTTATTACTTGTTTGACCATGTGCACTTGCGTGTCGGTTTTTACCCGTACCCCAAAGCACCGAGCAAGTTTTTGGCGCCGTTGCCGGGGAGGCTAGGCGATTTGTAAAATTTTGTTTAGTGTAAATTTACTGTATTTGAATTTTTATTTTCTTAAGTGTTAACAACTTGGTCTTAGCCTGTATTTTGCAGATTTTATTTCTGTGAACACTGGCAAGGGACAAAGATCTGGTGGAATCTTACTTAGAGCCCGAGCGTGAATTTCATTGTCAACGTAGAGAAGCTCTTCGAAAGAAGCTGCAGTTGCTTCAACAGACTATGATGGAGCAACCAAATCCACCAGTTGTTAGGGCAGTTTTAGTGCCCGATGAAGCAGCAGCAAGGCCGGTTCGCGAGGTGGCAATCCCACACGCTAATAATGTACATTCTAGCATCCGCAAACCAGAGCCTGGAGGGAGGTTTGAATTAAAGCAGAATATGGTGTAACTTTTGCACACAAGCGGGCAATTTACCGGTCTCCCTCACGAAGATCCACAACAACATCTCCAGAACTTTTTGGAGATAAGTGACACTTATATACCCGCTGGAGTGTCACCCGATTATGTTCGGCTCACTTTATTTCCATTTTCCTTACTTGGTGAAGCCAAGTGGTGGTTAAAAGCTGAACCACCCAACTCTATATCAACGTGGGATGATCTTGCACGGAAGTTTCTTATTAGATTTTTCTCTTCTGGTAAAACTGCCAGGCTTAGGAGTCAAATCCTAAGTTTTAAACAGAGGGAAGGGGAAAATTTATATCAAGCTTGGGAAAGATTCAAATCCATGTTGCGGGACTGTCCTCACCATCATCAGTCCAACGAGGTGTTGGTACACACTTTTATTGAGGGTTTGGAACCCCACACTAAAATTCTGTTAGATTCAGCAGCTGGAGGGCAAGCGCTGGAGAAGACTTATGAGGAGCTGTACACTTTGCTCAACCGAATTTCACAAGGCAATCCAGAATGGAATGCAGATTCTTCAAGAGGTGGAGCAAGGAAAGCAGCGGGAATGCTTGAAGTGGATGGATTCACAGCTATCGCTGCACAGATAGCTGCTTTGCAAAATTAGTTAAACACTCACTTCAGCAATATCAATTTGAACCAGCCTTCAGCTTCAGTCAATGCAGTTCAACAGATGTGGTGTGAAGTGTGTGGTAGTAGTGAGCATTTAGCTGAATGCTATGGTGCAAATCCTGATTCTGTTAACTTTGTGGGCAATGCACAGAGAAATCAACAGCAGTTTGGTGGTGGCTACAACTCAAATTGGAGGAACCATCCGAATTTTTCGTGGGGTAGCAACAATCAACAAGGTCAGAGTTCAGGGCAGGGTATGCACAGAAACCAAGGAGGGCAACAAAATTATCAAGCTCAATTCAGAAATCACAATGCCCCTCCTCCACCACCATCACCGACTATTGAGGAGATGTTCAAAACCATGATCGCTACTCAGGCACAATTGCAGGCTGACTATGTCAAATTGGCAGCCGAAGTGAAGAACAATCAATTGGCGACCAAGGCTCTTGAATATCAGTTTGGGCAGTTTGCTAGTGCCCAAAATACTAGACCCAGAGGAGGACTACCTAGCGACACGGATTCAAATCCGAAGCAGGTTAATGCAGTGACCACGAGGAGTGGTTTACAATTAAAGGAGGTGGAACTGGAAAGACCGCCTCAAAAGTCAGGAGCAGCAGATGTTGAGGGAGAGCAAAGTTATGATAAGCGGAAGAGTAAAGAAGCTGAACCAGAAAGGCCTCCACCCCCGTTCCCTCAACGACTTAAGAAACACAAGGAGGAGGCGTGTTTCCAGAAATTCATGGAGGTACTTAAACAGGTACATGTTAACTTACCTCTTGTTGATGTCTTGCAGGGAGTGCCAAAATATGCGAAGTATATTAAAGACATCGTGGCTAACAAAAGTCGTTTGACTGAGTATGCCACGGTAGCTTCAACGGAGGAATGCACTTCCCGTATTCAGAATAGGTTGCCCACAAAACTAAAAGACCCTGGAAGTTTCACTATCCAGTTGACTATTGCGAAAAGTATCTGAGCGCGTGGATTATGCGACTTTGGGGCAAGTATAAATCTGATGCCTTCTTCGGTATTCAGAAAGTTAGGTCTAGGGAGTCCTAGACCTACAACGGTAATCTTGCAGCTAGCAGACAGGTCTTTGGCTAAGCCGGATGGCATTGTTGAGGATGTGTTGGTGTAAGTAGGCTCCCTCATTTTTCCGGTCGATTTTATTGTTCTGGACTTTGAACCAGATGCTGAAGTCCCATTTATTTTGGGACGACCCTTTTTGGCAACCGAAAAAGCATTAATCGATGTAGCTGCGGGTCAACTCACGATGCGAGCACATGACAAGGTCGAAGTGTTCGACGTGTACAAGGTACCTAAGCTCCTGACTGTTTATAAGGATCTCTCGGTGATCAACGTAATTGATCATGGGAAGGCTAACAGATTTAGTGATTCCCGAGAGTTACTAGGTAGGCCACCAGACAAGGTAGAGCACTACTGGGGGGATGATCATGATCGGGACAAATCGTCCATCTCCCTAGTAGATAAATTAGCTTAAAGGACGTCGAGCCGCGACGGTAAACCAGGCGCTGCACGGGAGGCAACCCGTGAAAATATTTTCTTTCTTTCTTTTTAGTGTGAATAATTTTTATTTTTCTTTTCTTTTTCTTTTCTTAACTAGGGTTAGATTTTCATTTTATTTAATATTTTTTATTTTAGTTAGGGAAATCTATTAATTTAACCCATTTTTGTTTAGTGAGGTGATTTTCAGGTATAACGGAGGAAATATACATGGAATCGAGAAAATGAGGCGAGGTATGAAAATTAAATTTATTGGTGAAACAGAGCACTGGCGCGTTGGCGCCGTGTCACGGAGGCAATGCTCCGCGTTGGCCTCCGTGACACGTCGAAGGCAAATCTGGATTTTTCAAAATTCCAGTAAGCCAACGCGTTGGCTCCGTGTCACTGAGGAGGGGCTCTGTGTTACCCTCCATGACACGTTGCCCTTTATCCAGTGCCGGGTCACACCGGGTTTCCGGGTGACCCGCGTGTTTCCTTTAAATAATAACCCCGATTTTGCCCCAAATTCCCCCATTCCCTCTTCCCTCCGTGACCAAACACCCATTTCCCCCTCCCCAAGCAACGTGCCACGTTGATAGGCAAAGAAAAACGTCAAGTTTCTTCGATTCTTCAATTCTAAGGTATGTTTTCATCGTCTAACTCAATTTTTTGGCGATTTTTGTCAAATTTGGGCATATAAGGTGAGAAATATCACCCTAGGTAGAAATTGAACATGATATTGAATTATTTTGTGATTGATTTTTGTTCGGATTGTTGTATTTGGCGTTTGAACTTGTCGATTATGTAAATAATTTGAAATTGATTGTCGAATTGTATTTTAGGGCTTGGGTTGTTGAATTCGACTTGGGCAACTTGATAGTTTGGTGAAATTGATGCCGGGGTGTGTTTATTATTTTAGATAAGTCGTGGTAAATCTTGTATAACTGTTAAAAGACGACTAATTCTCGAATTTTTGTGGGAAAATGCATAATGTGTGAATTGGTTAGATTGTTAGATTAGCTTGTATATAAAATATTTTTCTAGTTGTTTTTAGTTTGTGGTTGTTTTGTTGCTTGTGCGATGGTTGAATTGCTAGCGATAGTAGGATTGGGAATTCGCTGTATGAAGTCTGAGTAGTACGCTAACTGTTATGCTGTCGAAATTTTGTTACGAACGCACTAAGCAATATGTGTATAGTTGTTTGTGTTTGGGGTTGTAAATAGAGCTATCCTTGCTGAAATTTTGTAAATATTGTTAAGGACTAAGTGTGGGGTAAATTTTGTGTAACCCAACCTTAGCCGAAGCTAACAACTATTTAGCTTAACGGTGTGCTTGTTTGTGTAAATTGACAGGTACAATGGCTAGAAGGCAAGACAAAGGCAAGGGTGCTTCTACCTCAGGCACCGGAAGGAAATGGATGAGACTGGGCACTGCAGTCCCAGCTGCACCCGCTGTTCCGCGTGGCCAACACCGCCGATACGGAACACGATGGGTCACCGATGAAGGGAAGAAATGGTACGCAAAGCATAAGGAGAACAAGTACTTCCCCGAGGAACATATTGCTAGGGAACCACTTGCACAGGAGTTCCCTCGCATTGTACAGAGGATTGAGGCAGCTGGGCTCAGCTTTATTTTTCAGGAGCCTAAGGAGTGCAACCTTCATTTGGTCCGGGAATTTTATGCCAACTGGAACCCGGCCATCAGAAGCCACACTATTAAAATCAGAGGGCAGATTGTCACTCTGGAACCCCAGGAGCTGAATGCCATCGTTGGAGCGCGGGACACAGACGCCCACGTTCTCCGCCAGCTAAACATCACCCCACCGTACGCCGACATCAGACGTACGTTGTGTGGGGCTCGATCCACAGCCCGATGGAGTAGACACAAGGAGAGGGGTTACCACCAGACTCTGCCCTATTCGCAGATGAACAGGGAGGCCAGAATCTGGCTAAAAATTGTGTGCTCGTGCTTGATCCCGGGAGTTCATATGACAGACGTGACCCAGGACCGTGTCTGCTTGGTGTATGCCCTTATGAAAGGGCTTGAGATTAATGTTGGGGCGGTCATAATATCCGCCATGAAAAGAGCCAGACTGCACCAGGGTCACAGATACGGGTTTGGCGGACTCATCACCACCTTCCTCCGAGGCCTCGACATTGAGGAAGAAGCCTTGGATTACATTCCGCAGCTGGAGCGGAGGGCCCTTGATGTGACAAAGACTAAGGCCCCCGACACTACACACGGACCCGTGCTGACTTTGGGCGAGCGACATGCTCGTGACGATCAGTACATGGCCCGTATGTTTGGCATGCAGATGCTGCAGCTACGGATAGGTGGGAGACCAGCCACCGAGGAGGAGTTATGGCAGCTGGAGCTGGACTACCCCTTTGGCGAGAACGCGAGAGCCTTATGTAAGGTGGGGCCAGCCTTTGTGGAGCCTACAGATGACGATCTCCCTACTGATGAGGAGACACGTCGTGAGGACTCTGATGTGGAGTCCGATGACGACGATGGAGCTGATTCAGATATGGGCGACGAGGCTGCAGCACCGGACGAGGAAGTCGAATATTTCGACTGAGCAGGGAGTTCCACCACCCAAATTTTGTGCTTTGTATTTTTGTTAACACTGGGGACAGTGTTCGATTTAAGTGTGGGGTGGGGAGTAGTTAGGTGCTAGGTCAAGGCTCTAAATTGCTGTATACTTTTTCCTTGTTGTTTATGTATGTTGTGCTTTCCCTGTTGTGAACTGATTTGTGATGTACGTATATATTTGTTTTGTGGCTAATGATGTGTGTTTTTGAAATTTATGGTTGCAATGGTAAATATTTTGTAAATTTTGTAAATAATTTTTTTTCTCTATCGACATGATCGATATTTTTCAAAATTTTAGCGAAAATATATTGCACTTGTAAATATTTTCTTTCTATCGAAATGATCGATGTGTTGCAAAAAATTTTTCGATTTTTATTTTTTTGGGTTTCTCGGAGTTTGTTTTCGGTTCTTTTACCGAGAATAGTCCCATTGAACCGATGTCATAGTTAGTGACCGTTCCCTATGATGGATGGATGATGACCGTCTTAAGGGAAATGTAGTCGGTAGGAGTAGGATTTTTATTTGTTTTTTTTTAGTTTTCTTTGGTGGATTGCATCAATGAACTGTAGTTGCTTATGGTTGCTAAAATTTCGTTGCCTGTTGTAATTGATGTTCAAAATGTGAAAATGATTCGTTTGAAAGCATGAAATTCTGTAAATATGTTGAGTTACCTAGGTTATAGAATTTGGTTCATTATGATTGAGGCTTAATCTTGAATTCATGTAATTGACTAATTAAAGAGTCTGTGAATGCATCTTGATTCGAGCATGTGCATGAAGTGTGAAGTGAGGATTTTCTATTCCATGTCATTGTGAATTGTCTAGAACTTGCCTGGTGTGTATACGAAGCGAAATGAAGGAGGTGTAGTGTTGGAAAGGATGTAGGCATTTCTTTGTTTTAACCGATAGTTTCCATATTTTTTTTTCTTGTCAAATTCTACCTTTTTATATGTTGTATACCCTAGTCAGCCCGTTGAGCCTTTAGCCGATTTCTTTCTTTTGACCAAAATTGTATGAACTAAGCTTTATTCCTTCTTTTCATTGGCCTTAAAGTCTAAAAGAAGCTCTTAAGCGCTTACAAAGAACAGAAAATGTTTCCCAAAGTGTTAAAGAGTGAAAAGAGTGAAAAGAAAAAGAAAAGCAAAGTGAGGAAAGAAAAAATGACGTTGAAGAGGCACTTGTTGTAATTAATTGATATTGAGGGTACATGAAAACCCTCTGTTTTGTGTCAAGTGTGGTTGATGAAATGGGTTGTATGAAAGTAAACCAGCATGAATGGGAGAAAAAGACAAAAGAGAGGAACAATGTCCATGAGTCGATGGGAATGAGTTGAAAAGGCGCTTAAGGATGCTAGCGATTATTATTGGCTAATCCAATATATGCATACTAGATCTATAGCCCCGTTACAACCCATTAAAAGTCCTATTTGATCCTACATTGCATTTCTTTATATTAGTGGAGTAATACACTAAGGGCAAGCCTATGGGTCATGACATGATGCATGTGAATTCTTTTGGGAGAGAGAGTGAAATTAATTTTTATATGCCCCTACTTGCATGTTTGTGTGTTGCATGAACATAAAGGGGAAGTTTCTCTCGAGTTGTGAGGGCACATGCTTGATGAAAGATTGATTTTCGTGTCGGATTTCTTGATTAGTTGATTTGCATGAGTTTGCCGATATCAAGAATCAATTCTTAAAAGTCTAGGAAGCCTTGATGTATTAAGGTCATTGTCTTGTACGACCAAGCATGTTTTCTTGATGATTTGCAAAAATTGAATAATCGGTATGACCGTAGCGTAAATTGTTGCACCATAGTGACGAAAGTTGGGATGTAATTTGCATGAGTTGTGTATGTGTTGTTCGAGGACGAACAAGGATTTAAGTGTGGGGTAAGTGATCTTGGGCAGATTTATATGCCCAAGTGATACTCAAACGTATCATTTTTACCTTGTTTGTTGTGCAATATGTATATAATATCATGTAATTGGTAATAAAATGTGAATTTATACTAACCAACATGATTAGCATTTGTTTTGCAGGAAAATGTGATTTTTAGGAGCTAAAATGCATGTTGGAACTATGTCGGAGTTGGACTTGGATGCGAGCGTGGAAAAGACCCGGGAATGCAGGATTTATAGGGGCTCCGCGATGGCTCCGTGCCACGCTACCATCGCGGTAGCACACTGCCTGAGCAGGAATTAAATTTGTAATTTCCAGTGTGCATGCGCGTCAGCTCCGTGGCACGGAGATAGGCCTCCGTGATGGCCTCCGTGCCACGTTGAGGTTAAATTACTGGACCCTGGAAATTCCAGTGAGGGTCCGCGTCCACGCCGTGTCACGGAGGCATTTCTCCGCGTTGGCCTCCGTGACACGTTGCTTGTTATTCCGGAAAAAATTTCCCACTAGTATAAATAGCACACTTAGGTTTATTTTAAGTAGTTTTCAGTTTTTAGACTGAGTTCAGAAGTGGAGAGCAGGAACGTGGGTTAGTAGCAGTTGAAGATTGGAAAAGCTAAGGGATTTCTTCTCTTCCTTTCTTCTTTCTATCAATTGTACGTATGATTTACACTCATTTTAGGATGATCAATCCAAGAATGAGTGGCTAATTCTCTTTCTTGCTGAGGTTTTGAACATGTGTAATGAATTCTGATTTTCATTGATATGGTTTATTCTTCTTCTTTAATGTTGTTCTATTAATTCTTGTTCTTTACTGCATTAGTGATTGGCCAACATTAATGTATAACTAAAAAGTCCAATTTCACTCGAGAGAGCAAGAAATTGGAAAGTTGTGAATTAATAGGGTATTGTTCTTAACTTGATTTGGGAAAATTGGGTTTTGATGTGCTTTCCTGATAGAAATATACTTGGAAGCCGTATTAGTCAATTTAGGAACCGGAATTGTAGTGCTAGGTCATAAATTGCATTTGATCACAGAAATGTAGACGGATGGTTTATGATTCTAAAGTGAAATTAAATACGAGAGTTTTAATTTCTAGGCAAATGTTCTTGGCTAGCAACATGAAGAAGAGAATTAACCAAAATTATCATGATTATCAAGTTCATTACTTGTTCTTAACCTTGGCATGTTCATATCCATTGTCTGAATTCAAAAGTAAATAGTTTGTATTAATTGTAGTATATAGTTTAGAAACAAAAATTCAATTACTCTTGGGTACGTTGTTGTTAGCATAATTAGAAGTTAAATAGAAATATAGTAAATTAGACAATTTTACATATCTTGAGCCTCCTTGGATCGATACTTGGCTACTTAGCCACTTTATTACTTGTTTGACCACGTGCACTTGCGTGTCGGTTTTTACCCGTACCCCAAAGCACCGAGCATGGGTCACCCGGCAACCCGGTGTGACCCGGCACTAAATATAGGGCAACGTGTCATGGAGGGTAACGCGGAGCCCCTCCTCCGTGACATGGAGCTAACACGATGGCTCACTGGAATTTTTTTAAAATTCCAGATTAAACCGTCAACGTGTCACGGAGGATAACGCGGAGCCCCTCCTCCGTGACACGGAGCCAACGCCCTAGTGCACTGTCTCTTCATTTTATTTATTTTTTCATACCTTGCCTTTTCCTTTCCGATTCCATGCATATTTTTCTCCGTTTGACCTGAAAATCACCTCACTAAACAAAATTGGTTAGATTAATAGATTTCCCTAACTAAAATGAAAAATACTAACTAAAACGAAAAATTTTATACTAAATCAAGAAAAAGAAAATTAAAATAAAAACTATTTACACCTTACTAAACAAAAGAAAAAAATATTTTTCACGGGTTGCCTCCCGTGCAGCGCCTGGTTTACCGTCGCGGCTCGACGTCCTTTATGCTCAATTATCTACTAGGGTGATGGATGATTTTTCACAATCATTGTCCTCCCCCCAGTAGTGCTCAACCTTATCAGGTGGTCTTCCTATCAACTCTCGGGATTCACTCATTTGATTAGCCTTCCCATGATCAATCACATTGATCACCGAGAGTTCCTCATTTACAATCGGGAGCGTTGGTGCTTTGTACACATCGAACACTTCTACCTTGTCATGTGCTCGCATTGTAAGTTGACCTGCAGCCACGTCGATTAATGCTTTTCCGGTTGCCAAAAAGGGTCGTCCCAAAATAAATGGGACTTCAGCGTCTGGTTCGAAATCCAGAACAATAAAATCAACCAGAAAAATGAGGGGCCCCACTTGCACAAGCACATCCTCAACAATGCCATCCGGCCTAGCTAAGGATCTGTCTGTTAACTGCAAGATTACGGTTGTAGGTCTAGGACTCCCCAGACCTAACTTTCTGAATACCGAAGATGGCATCAGATTTATGCTCTCCCCCAAGTCACATAATCCACGAGCTCGGATACTCTGCCCAATAGTCAGCTGGATAGTAAAACTTCCAGGATCTTTCAGCTTCGTGGGCAGTCTATTTTGAATTCGGGAAGTGCATTCCTCCGTCAAAGCTACCGTGGCATACTCAGTCAGACGACTTTTGTTGGCCACGATGTCTTTAATATATTTGGCATATTTTGGCACTCCCTGCAAGACATCAACAAGAGGTAAATTAACATGTACCTGTTTAAGCACCTCCATAAATTTCTTGAAACACGCCTCCTCTTTGTGTTTCTTGAGTCGTTGAGGGAACGGGGGTGGAGGTCTTTCTGCTTCTGCTTCTTTGGTCTTCCCCCTATCAGAACTTTGTTCCTCCTCAACATCTGCTGCTCCTGACTTTTGAGGCAGTCTTTTCGGCTCCACCTCCTTCAACTGCAAACCACTCCTCGTGGTCACCGCATTTACCTGCTTCGGATTAGGATCCGTGTCGCTAGGCAGTCCTCCTCTGGGCCTTGTGTTTTGGGCACTAGCAAATTGCCCAAATTGATACTCAATAGCCTTGGTCGCTAATTGATTATTCTTCACTTCGGCTGCCAATTTAACATAGTCAGCCTACAATTGCGCCTGATTAGCGATCATGGTCTTAAACATCTCTTCAATGGTAGGTGATGGTGGTGGAGGAGGGGCATTGTGATTTTTGAATTGAGATTGGTAGTTCTGTTGCCCTCCTTGATTTCTGTGCATACACTGACCCGAACTTTGGCCTTGTTGGTTGTTGCTACCCCACAAAAAATTTGGATGGTTCCTCCAATTTGAGTTGTAGCCACTACCAAACTGCTGCTGATTTCTTTGTGCATTGCCCACAAAGTTAACCAAATCTGGGTTTGCTCCACAGCACTCAGCTGAGTGCTCACTGCTACCACACACTTCACACCACATTTGCTGGACCGCATTGACTGAAGCTGCAGGCTGGTTCAAGTTCATATTGCTGAAGTGGTTATTTAACTGATTCTGCAAGGCAGCTATCTGTGCAGCGATAGCTGTAAATCCATCCACTTCAAGAACTCCTGCTGCTTTCCTTGCTCCACCTCGAGATGACTCTGCATTCCATTCTGGATTGCCCTGTGAAATCCGGTTGAGCAAAGTGTACAGCTCCTCATAAGTCTTTTCCAACGCTTGCCCTCCAGCTGCTGAGTCTAACAAAATTTTAGTATGGGGTTCCAAACCCTCAATAAATGTGTGTACCAACACCTCATTGGACTGATGATGATGAGGACAGTCCGCAACATGGATTTAAATCTTTCCCAGGCTTGATATAAATTTTCTCCCTCCCTCTGTTTGAAACTTAGAATTTGACTTCTAAGTCTAGCTGTTTTACCAGAAGGAAAAAATCTGATCAAGAACTTCCGTGCTAGATCATCCCACGTTGATATAGAATTTGGTGGTTCAGCTTTTAACCACCTCTTGGCTTCACCAAGTAAGGAAAACGGAAATAAGGTGAGCCGAACATAATCAGGTGACTCTCCAGCGGGTATATAAGTGTCACTTATCTCCAAAAAATTCTGGAGATGTTGTTGTGGGTCTTCATGAGGGAGACCAGTAAATTGCCCGCTTGTGTGCAAAAGTTGCACCATATTCTGCTTCAATTCAAACCTCCCTCCAGGCTCTGGTTTGCGGATACTAGAATGTGCATTGTTGGCATGTGGGATTGCCACCTCGCGAACCGGCCTTGCTGCTGCTTCATCGGGCACTAACACTGCCCTAACAACCGGTGGATTTTGTTGCTCCATAATAGACTGTCTGAGCAACTGCAGCTTCTTTTGTAGAGCTTCTCTGCGTTTACTATGAAATTCACATTCAGGCTCTGTATAAGATTCCACCAGCTCCTTGTCCTTTGCCAGTGTTCACATAAATCAAGTCTGCAAAATACAGGCTAAGACCAAGTTGTCAACACTTAAGAAAATAAAACAAAAATACAGTAAATGTACACTTAACACAATTTCACCAATTGCCTAGTCTCCCCGGCAACGGCGCCAAAAACTTGTTCGGTGCTTTGGTTAGGGGTTAAAACCGACACGCAAGTGCACGTGGTCAAACAAGTAATAAAGTGGCTAAGTAAGCCAAGTATTGATCCAAGGAGACTCTGGATAAGTAAAATTGATTAACTATACTATATTCTAGCTTTACTTCTAATTATGCTGACAACAACGTAACCAAAAGTTAAATAATTTTATTTATAACTTATATACTAAAACTATTACAAATATTTACTTTGAATTGAAACTATGGATATGAGCATGCCAAGGTTAAGAACAAGTAATGAATTTGATTATCATCATAATTCGGTTATTCTTCTCTTCTAGTTACTAGCCAAGAACATTAGCCAAGAGATTAAAACTCTCGTATTTAATCTCACTTAAGAATCATAAACCATCCGTCTACATTTCTGTGATCAAATGCAATTTATGACCTAGCAATACAATTCCGGTTCCTAAATTGACTAATACGGCTTTCAAGTATATTTCTATCAGGAAAGCACATCAAAACCCAATTTTCCCAAATCAAGTTAAGAACAATACCCTATTAATTCACAACTTTCCAATTTCTTGCTCTCTCGAGTGAAATTGGACTTTTTAGATGTACATTAATGTCGGCCACACACTAATGCAGTAGAAACAAGAATTAATAGAACAACATGGAAGAAGAAGATGAAAAACCATACAATTCAATAATCAAAATTCATCACCATTGTTCATGACCTCAGCAAGGAAGAGAATTAGCCACTCATTTGTGGATTAATCATCCTAAAACAAGTGTTAATCATACAAACAATTGATTGAAAGAAGAAAGAAAGAGAGAAAAACCCTTAGCTTTTTCGTTCCTCAACTGCCTCTAACCCACGTCCTTGCTCCACCAAGTCTGAATTAATTAAAAATAAGCTAAGTGTTCTATTTATACTAGTGGGAATTTTTCCCGGAATAACAAGCAACGTGTCACGGAGGCCAACGCGGAGCACTGCCTTCGTGACACGGCGTGGACGCGGACCCTCACTTGAAATCCAGGGTCCGGGAATATAGCCTCAACGTGGCACGGAGGCCAACGCGGAGGCCTATCTCCGTGCCACGGAGCTGTCGCGAGGCTTCACTGGAATTTGCCAATAAAATCATCCTCCAGGCAGTGTGCCTCCGCGATGGTAGCGTGGCACGGCTCCATCGCGGAGCCCCTTTACATTGCGCCCTCCAATGCCTTTTCCATGCTCGCTTCCAAGTCCAATTCCGATATTACTCCAACATGCAGTTTAGCTCCTAACAATCATGTTTTACCTGCAAACAAATGCTAATCATGTTGGTTAGTATAAATTCACATTTTATTACCAATTACATGAAAATGTATACACATTGCATAACAAACAAGGCGAAAATGATACGTTTGAGTATCACTTGGGCATATAAATCTGCCCAAGATCACAAACCTGTTTGTATTCACCGAAACCACTTATTGGTTCACTTGGTTAGTCACTGTCTGAGCCAGCAGCTGGATTTCCTCTCGAAATTCTACTGTTGGTCATCTTGAGGGGCTATTCAAGCTGGTGGGCCAAGTCGGTTGGCATTTCCATCCCTTCTTCTATTTCCTCATTTTGGAGGCGTAGTTTCACTGAAATGAAATAGAGCAATAGTTAGGAGAACATTTATGTATTTGAACTTCATCACACGATAAGGAGTATGTAAAAATTGGAGTTTTCCTAATAATGTCTTGTAGCCTCCCCATCATAAGTGTGGAGCGCTTGACACCCATGAGAAGGACTCTACTTGAAACGGCTTTCAGACATCCTAGGATACTCTAAACCTAGGGCTCTGATACTAAGTTTGTCACGAGCCGAGTCTATACCGTGGACAAGACACACAACTGGTGCCAGAAGTGATCCCAATTCAAGCCATGGTCTATCTTGCACTGGTAACTAAGTAAACACAAGGTTAAGCTTTAAATAAATAAAACCATTTTAAAAAAATGATTTGACGAGAGTCAATACATCTAAAGAAAAATGCTAAATATCTATGTCTATGTCTGAAACACAACTAATAAATGATGAGTTGCTGGTACAAGCCACCAGCTAACTCTAAAATATGACTGTAAAGAACTAACTGAAAGTAAATATCATCCTCAGAAAATGGGGACTCATCAAAAACTATTGTTGATATCGTCTGAGGGAACTACTGACGATGTTTGGACTGAGAACCTGCGCCTGTATCATGATACGATACAAAAAGGAAGGTACGCGTTAGTACTTTGAATGTACCAAGTAACTAAGATATTTTAAGCATAAAAGAACAAGTAACTAAACTGAAATGACAAGAAATGACCAACTGAAAACTAATACAATTTAAATATAACTGATATGGTCAATAATGACCCTGACTGATGGTCATTGACATATCCTGGATCTGAGATACTGAACTGAGCTAAACTGAATGGTACTTAACTGAGATAGTACTAACTAGTGGGAGAGTCTATAACCAATATATAGCCACATGAGCTAAATGTGGAGTTTGATGTAGACGCCCCATCGGTATCACTACCTCGCCAGGGTATCAAGGCATGAACTGGGTGATCACAAATTTGGGGCTCGATGGTCCAATAACCTATGATGGCAACATAGTTCTGGGAACCTGGATGCGCTGGAACCCCGATCTACTCAGTGCTAAGTACTACTCCCACTAGATAATCCTAAATTGACTACTAAGCTAATAGCTCAAAGCTGGGGCCCAAGGCTAAGTCAGGGATACTAATTTGGAAATGCCCTGAGAGTCTTATCGGACTGAAAATTATAGTTGGTGTTCTAAGACTTGTCAGAGCTACTTATCTGGATGCATCGTAATCGTCTATAGAACTAACTGATAACTGATAACTGATACTCATAACTAACAACTGCTAACTGGGAGGCATTACTGACACCAAAAGAACTGACTATAGTCAAACTGATCAGCTGACATTACTGAAAGATACTGAAGATATTAACATCATGACTGAAACTGAGCTAGCATGCAACTGACTGAGCATTTGACATATAATAATAACATGGAATTTCCAACACTAATAGAGTCAAGCAACATTATGTCTATACAATTATGCAGGACCCTAGTTCCTATACTTATCGAATTAGGGCTAAAGTTATTTTTCAGGAAAACAAGTATCAACATGATTTCTAGATAGTGGAAATATAATGGTAAATAGTATGAACAACACTTCACATGATTTAATCAGAACATGACCGAAAATTCCTCTAATTCGAAACTCTTAGGGCTTAGAACTAATAAGAAAATTTAGATGATTTTTGGGGCACAAGGGAAGTACAATTCCCTTTCTAAATTCTCACGTACCTGGTGTAGAAATCCCAAAGAAAACCCTTTGGAAATTGAGAAGAAAAGTCAAATGTCCTAGCTTTTTCCTAAGGAGTTTGTCTGAGAGTTCTTCGTACTAAGTTTGAGTGTTGAGAGATGGAATGAGAGGAATACGTTGTTCACTCCTTTAATTCTCTCCTGAACATGCCCAAGATGACTTAGTTTAGAGATTAAAAATATCGGAAGTTACTAAAATACCCCTGAAAGAAAATCTGCAAAACTGCCCAACATGAACCAATGGATCACACAACGAGTCGTTGGTTGACACCACGACTCGTTGGGACTAGTCGTTTGTCCTAGGCCTGGAAAATTCCTTTATTAGATGTTGCAATGAGGGTGACAATGACTCATTGGTTGAACCAACGGTTCATTGGTCCTTCCCATTGTCATTGGTAGGAAGAACCTAGGAGCCCCACTAACGATCAACATGACGACTCATTGGTAGAATTGACGGTTGTATCTGCTCATCATCTCCACTGGAATATCTGAGGATTTTTGGACTTGCTATCATGGGAAGAAGATTTTCAATAGCATCAGGACTCCAACTAACGAGTCACCCTATGAGTCATTACATCAAACGATGACTCATCCTTTGACTCGTGTGTTCTTGGATAGGGCTTAATTGATCACTGAACTGGGAAAGAAACGAGTGATAGGAAGAACCGTTGCTCCTCACAACGGGTGGTTCCATGTCATGTTGGTTCCCAAATGATCACTGGCAGGGCTGACCATAACCAAGATAATAGTTCGTTTCTGCTGACTACGACTCGTTGTCTCGGTCGTTCTGAGACATATTTTCCTGCTTCTATCTGTTGAGTCTGAGTTTGGTCTAGGAAAGTTTTAGGGTGTTACTTTGCCTCCCATGCAGCGCCTGATTTAACATCGCAGCACGATCTAACTTTCATGATTCATCATGCGTCATAAAGGTACATCGCCTCAATTTCTCTTATTTCCACAAAAATGACACCACTTTTTTGATAATGCTCAAACTCGCACATCCTAACAATGTATGAAGCGTACATTATCAATAAAGAACCCAACAAAGAGGTTAGAGTCAAACCCACAGGGAATAAGGTAAGAACTAGACTAATGTCGGTACTTAAACTTGTTGGTGAGTCATCTCCAAATTAGGGGGTTTAAAGAAAAACAATAGTAAAACAAGATTTCAATTGTGGTTGTTATCAAGATTTGAAAATAACTAGGGTAAGTGTTCCCCATGGGTTCATAACTACTTTGGGTATACACGCGTGATCAATCCCAATGTTTACTTGTAGAACTAATAACTAGGGTTTATCCAAACGACTAGTTTGTCTCATTTGCATGACTATACTCAATCACCAGGTCAGGTCTTATGAGCAATTTCTAACCATTATCAATATGTTCCAAATTAACTTTCCTGCAGCCGTAGCTCAAGTCATACAATGATCATAAAAATCAAGGCTTTATTATAATTCTCTTTCTCTAATCTGTACTTCTCTAGGTTCAAGAAAGTAAAGAATTCAGGCAATTCCTAACGTTGCCCACCTTTAAGAAACGTTTAAAGATGAAGAGAATACAATACAAGCATTTAGTGTTGGTTTCAACTCACTTTCTGTAACCCTAATTAGTTAATCCATAATGGTTCCCACAATCCTAGTTATGGAGGTTTTAGCCTCTCAGTATTGTAAGATTGTGATTAGTATTCATATACAAATACATAATTGAATACTTACAACAATAATTGAAAGAAAACCCGCTTTGAATATTGATGAACAAAATCAAGAACAATTGAGAAAACCATCTTTTGATCTCAAGAATTGCTCTATAATATTGTTTATAAAATTGATAATAATTCACAAAAAATTTAGTATGAACCTTCTTTCAATGTATTCTGATATCCTCCTACTAAAAGGCATATAAAAGGTATTTATACAAACAATAAAAGTTTTTTCCTAAGCTAATTGGGAAATTTTCATATCAGGCGCCGACTTGTCCTACGACTGATCATGGGACCCGTAACAGGATTGTATGGATCGTACCTTGCTCTCATACATTCCTTGATTACTGCATAATTGGCTAAGTGTTGGCATCATTTACGACTCGTACATGACCCTAGGAGTTGTACAATCCATTCATGGCTTGGCTCTGAGAACTCTGACATCTTCTGAAGTTTTCTACGAGTGTTGTGGTAGGCCTTGTACCTTGCTCCTACGACTCATAACTGCTTGTTGCATCTTGATGTCTGCCAAGTCTTTAAGAATCACTGAAGTTTCCCACGGCTCTTGGTATGGTTCCTAGGTAGATTCTACGGTCTGTAGGTGCTACCCGTACCAGGAGACTTCTTGTGCAAATTTGCTCTGAAGTATTCCACGACTCTAGTTATGGCTCGTACCTTCTTGGTATTTCTCGTATTGAGAGTCTTACTTTGGCTTTGCATTATATCAGCCTTCTGAGCTTTTCCACGAGTCTCAGTATGGCTCGTACAATCCAGGTACGGCTCATACTAAGATCAGTACTTGGCTGATTTTCTGCACTTTTTTACTCTAACACCTATTTTCCCTAAAATCAAATTAAAAACACCTTATATCCGTATAAACATACATAAGTCCATACTATTTTCTCAGTTTTACGCGTAAAAAATGATGTGAACTCACAGCATATCAGTCGCGGTTACCCATTCACAACAGCGCAACATGCTTAAGCAGTAGCTCAGTGTTCACTGGTACTTTTCCACTTTCAGCATCCTTGGTATGACCAAGATCCCCTTACCCATAACTTGTCTCATTTACATAAGTAAAATAGGTTTTAGTTATCCCAAATTCATTTAGTTCCCCATAATATTACAATGATGCTAGTTATCCTTTATATAGCCATTGCCAACCTTCAAGACCCTCATTATCTTCTACCCATTCCCGCTCTTTATCTGCGAATAATACCACTCCCACAGTGAGGAATCAACCCAGCAACAACACATAAACCACATTTATCTAACAACTTTGAGTACAAACAATAATTCATTCACAAATAAATTCATCAAAACACCAAGGGCTTACAATATACGACACAATTATGTAGCAGATCATATGCACACTGAACACATGGTAAATAAACTTGTAATCATTAATTTCATCTCATCGGATCTTTGTACACATATCAGTGTCATACCTATTATTAAACTCTATCACACAGCCATATGTATATTATAACATACCCGTACTGATCTTATCACAATCATACCATCAATAATGTGCTGGGCACATGCCTCCGCCATATTACTATACACACTCACACATAATACCACTATACACATATGCCAGAGGGTCTTATTTCTGCCCTTCCAATGATGACCTATAGGGGACTCTAAAAATCCATATACTATATCGGTGTGGTATCCGCTTCCACTATCTTCTCGTTCGGATGCTCACCTCAAACACGAGCCACTCATATCATAATTGCTTTCCCGGATGCTCACCCCAGGAACGAGCCACTTATATCCAAGTAGTTATAAATATGTTCAATCACACTTATCTGCTCATCCGAATGCTTACCTCGGACACGAGCCTTTCATCTCAAGGTAAGGTTGTATAACCCCTCTGTCTCAATACTTTTAATCATGCTCTCCATCAGCTACCACAGATTCCGCTCACAGTCAGGAATAATATTTCACAATTTAATCCCTTTAAATCCATTCAACAACAAGAATTAGCCACTAAAAATTCTAACATAATCATTATCCGAAGACCATTCCATTATGTAAATTAAATAGTCGATACTCAAGACACTAATCATAATCCCATCCCTGACATTTTCAATTCACCGTCAAGTAAAATTATGGAAATTTTAATCTACCTTTCTAGCCCTACACAGGTATCAAGACATCTATTTGATATTTACGAAATCCTACCTTATATAATGCTTTTCTTTATTTATTAGTTCATCCTCACCAACCCTCATTACTTATCATAATATATATTATAAATCTCTCTTATAAAGTTACCCTATTTTTGAATACGGTTCCTCACAATGGTTCTCAATTTCTATCGTAATTATTGAATCATTTATTCACCAACAAAATGTCCGCATTAATATTCCACTTTCCTCCTACCGCATTAGCTTGAATGTGCGTATACATGTAAAATATAATAATTTATATACAAATAATATACAGCCCCCATTTGAGAGCATGTCATAGACGTAACCGTTTAGGACCTTCTACCTAGAGAAAAAAATCAATAAGCTAGCATTAAAATCCTATTCATACTCACATGATCATGATATACCATATATTCCGTCTCTCCCCTCGTATTCATCCTGCTATTTCTCTCACCCTTACTAATTACTAGTTATGGTCTGTATCGGTTGTCATCAGTATTATAACAATTTTTTACCTAACAACAACACATCAACTGTACACACATATACGAGTTTATAATCAAATTCTAATATGAACGTAAGCCATAACCTACCTGGGCATTAAGCTAACATCAAGGGAGCTGTAGGACTCTGCTTCTTGCTTTGAATTCATGTTCTATGAAGAATTCTGCCAAAGGGGTTGGTGAAGTTCTTCTCATACCTAGTCTCCCTTTTCTTCTCTTTTATAAAATAACCAGGATAGTTTTTAGGGCATTTTTAATGACAAAACCCTATTATGTTAAAATCTGTATTATAAAAGTAAGAAAAACACAGAGTTCTGGTTCGCGTTTCCTACTGTAGCAACCTATTGTAGTTGTCCCGTTATGGCGACTAGGTGCCCGGCATAGCGGCCCTATCATTGGGATTACAATTTTTTTATTTCCACCCTTTCAAATAGAATCTAGTCATTAAATCTATCTGTACCAACAACTAAACCGGACTGTAAAACTTTTAAATTTTAAATTTCGAAGTTATCATTGTCAAGGTGCAAAAACAATCGGACAGATTATTATGGCTATACACTTGGGTTATAAAATTACCATGAAAATAATTTATAATTAAAACATTATATGAGATAATTATTTTGGAACTTTTTTTGTTTGATTATATAGCAAAGGTGGAAGTAATGCATATACAGAAGAAAGGAATATGGAATGTGAAGTGGGGTCTATGGGAAGAGAATCAATTATTATTGACTAACGTACTTATTTAATAGATTTAAAATTACTATTATACCCTTGAACGTTCCATACTTGGCTCTGCTATATAACAGAAATTAGAGAGATTAAAGACCAAAAATAAAACTTGCAGAAAGGATTGAAGAGATTAAAGAACAAAAAATTCTAAACTCTCAAAACATAGTCAAAGTTAATTCTCATAAGAAAGGTATATCTTCTTTCTTTATCCCAATTACCGTACCTATTATTTTTTTAAAGATTTCAATCACAAAGTTTTTTCACTTTAGTTGTTATTAGATTATCAACTTTAGTTTAGAAATATTTTATGTGTTACACCCCGTAAATTTTAAATGAATAAATAGCCTAATGGCATATCGGTTAAGGGATTTAGAAAAAAAAAATAGGAAAGTCGGTTTTTACCATCTTCATCAATAAAACTAGGAAAAAAAACAGAGGGTAGCCATTTTAAGGCAAACCCACGACATATATATATATATATATATAATTCCTTCCGATTACGCTTCAAAACGCGGTCTAAACTCCGTTCCGGCTTAGATACCGAGGTATAAAGCTGCAGAGAGCAATCCTACGGAGTTGGTTTCGTGAAATTTGGCCGGCAAAACGTCGTGCTACCGAGGTAAAGTAAATAGAATTGATTTAAATTAGTACCAATGTGTTCATAGCGTTGCAGTGAGCATTTATCCCTTCTGGACTATCGAGAAATAACGAGTTTTTGACCATTTTCCGAAAGGTCGAAGTTTGGGATAAATATATATATCAAAAGTGATAATTTCTCCTGGATATTAATGTATTTAGTTCTAATTGATATGTATATGAATGTAGTTGGGAGAAACAGCAGAAGTACCGACGGAAATCACATCAGTCATTCGGGTACTCAGAAACCAGGTATGTAAAGGTATTCTTTCGGCAAGCCAGGAAGTACAGTCTAGAAAATAAATAGAATAAAGGCTATTGATAGATACCCAGCGTACAGGAACGATTTTAGTACAATTCCCAGCAAGCATGCTAGTATATCATTACGTATCATGCGATAATCAGAATAACGGATAGTCAGATGATTTCAGATAGTATGTATTACATTTGTTGAGACTGTATCCGTTAATAGATGGCACATTTTATATTATTGAGTTATATCCAGTTATAGATGGCATGTTCTATGTCATTGAGCTATATCCAGATATAATCAGATCAGTAATTAGATATAGAAGTAGCTCCAGATACCGATATAGCTCCAGAAACAGATATGGCTGTAGAAATTGATATAGCTTCAGATCACGGATAACAATAATTAGATAAACAGATAAAGTCCAGGTAGCAGTTAGCCCAGTAATCAGAAACAGTGTAAAACAGAATATAGAATCAGTTGTTTATTACGGACTAGCCTTCTATCTAGCTGAGGATAACTGGACCTCGGACCAATGCATGAGTCACTAGCCCTGAGTTGAGATAGACATGCGCCCCGCCAGTGCCTAGTGAGACCGTCATCAAAAGGGTAAAATTATTCAGCATTAGAAAATAGCAGCAACTTTAACCTATTTCTGTACACTCCTTGTAAAGTACCAAAAATTCCATTCCATTAGGGAGAGGGTATTGTTTTTAATTTCTAGAGAGAGAAAAAGTTAGGGAGCTTTTCTTTATCTTCTTCTTCCTTAAGGTAAAAAACCTCCATTAAAGAACAACCTTGAGCTTGAAATTTACTCTTGATGATGATTGATATGATTTTATTTATTAATATAATCTCTTTTTCTTCATCCATGATTAACTAAACATCTTGCTAAGGGTATATGCATGATAGGGGCAAAATTGGATTGGGTGCTCCTAATTTAATCTTAGACTTACTTATTTAGCATAATATGTTTTTTTTTCAATTTATAATTGAATTATCCATAGTTTCAAATATGGGTTATGTTTACTTATTCTATTGTTGCTTGAAAAAAGGGAATAGAGTATGTGTGAGAAAACAGTGGTGGATATTTGGGTTTTGATTTTGTGGGGTTGGACTAGAGATAGTCAAAATCCATTGTCATACACCCATTAAAAAATTGAGGCTAGAGATAGTCAATTCTTGGCCAAGTTGTAGTAGTTGATGGGTATGAGACCTTTGGGTTTGAGAAAACCCGAGGTAAAAGATACTCAAGTGGTTGAGAAACAGAGAGTATTGCCTTATCCACAACTATTTATGCTTGTGCATAATTATGTGATTTCCTAGTTAACTCCAATCCAATTGATGCGCCGTCCAAAGTGCATCCCTAGCTCTTGCTCCTATTTGCTTATTCAAGTTGGTTTCCTTATAGTTGATTAATTGAATTTAAATTCTTTTTGAGATCATTTTAATCCCCAATATATACTTTTCTATTTTTAAGACAATGATGTGACTTAGTTCAATTCGATAGACAACTTTTATGCCATTAAATCTCTATTCCCTATGAATTCGACTCCGAATCACGAGTTCGATAATTATATTGAGATGAATGTTTACACTTTCTCCTTGTGAGGAGTGGACTTGAACGTCATCACTATAAAACTTTTGCATCTGCAGCTAAACACGCACACACACATATTATTGTCAAGTAATATGGACATGACTACACATGCTTATTTTCATAGAAAATAAAGAAAATCTTTTGCTAAAATTTATTTCTCCTGACAAAATAGTATGGGATCTTATCTATGAATTTTTTAATTAGTAGCTGAACAAATATTCTATAATTGCCATGTGTCAAGAACATGACTATAAATTTTAAATTTTGTAGAAAATGAAAAAACATTTTTGTACTATAATTAAATTTATTAATGGCTAAAGGTAGTCATTCTCAGCTACAATACAAATATGTTTATGAAAAATACTTAAATTCATATATATAATTTTTTTATTTGTAGCTAAATATGGGTACTATTGCCATGAGATAGTGTCATAGAATTAGCTACAAAATTCAAGTTTGCATGGAAAATATACATAATTATTTTAGGCTACAATACAATATCTTGTGGCTACAACATGAAGATAACTACCAATATTATTTATTGTGGCAAAAGAATAAAATCACTCGCTATAAGTTTATTTTTGGTGGCAAAAATATTTACCATCACAAATACAACAAAAACTCTCATAGCTATAGGTATTAGTCCTTAGCCACGAACCATGTAAAGTGTATAGTTAACTTTTAGCTACACTATGTCTTGCTACGAATGCTACAAAAACTTTTTCTGTGGTAAAGTGTTTAGCTGCAGAAATGTTCACATTTAGCTACAATGTATTTTGTAGCTATATATACATTTTGTTGTAGTATCTTTCTTGAAATTTTTTATAATTGCTGGACTGCTTGAATCTGGCATAAAGGTTTTGGAAAGGTTTGTTTGGGCTCTTAAGCCTGTCCATCCAATCCACATTTTCTAGTAATAAGCCCTCCTTGATTTGTTTGTGATTCCATTTTTGTGGAATTAAGATCTCGTCTTAGGTTGTGTTTTTCTTTTGTGAACCATATGAAGACTCTCAAACTCTCTAGCACCTCTTCGAGAGTAGGAGTTAACTCGACATCCCCGATATAAAATACCATTATTGAGTTATCCTAGAATTTCGTGATAGTCTCAATGATTTCTGATCATGCTTTCATTTTCGTGATCGAAGGCAGATATCCGATGAGAGTAGTAACTATGTTTTATTCGTCTTTTCTCATATTCTTCCACCAAGTTCTCAAATTAGCATGGGCCTAGGTTACCATTTCTAATGTTAGAGTTGGTAGGGTCTGGTTCATCTACAAAAAATAAAACTTGTTAAGCCCTTCCTGGACGAGAATGGTTTGACTAAATGGGCATATACATCCTTCAATTATATATGTAGTTGGATGATTGTCTTTTTGGGTCATGAGCCATTTAGACACAAGGTGGTCTTTGAATGGACTTAATACGCCTTCGGTATTAAGACGTCTTAGGCAAATGCGCTAAATAACGGGTTATGGTTTAGCTCTACACTAGTTGACTAGATTTGACTTTTTGAAAGATTGGGGACCCAAGCGGATGACTTGGGCTGGAATTATGACAACCATTGGCGCAGGTGAATCAATAAATTGTCATGAAATTCTAAAAAAAGACTTTATAGTATAAAATGACTATGCACTCACAAAACCCCTTTACTGCTTGTGTTTAAGTGTATTGTGCCATTTGGCAGAAAAATATCATGAAATGCAATGATAATTCATATAGAAATAAACAGATAATGCATAATATAACAACTAATGCAGATAAGGGTTAACCACAATATGTTAGAAAAATTCTTTTGGTTAGAACCTAGATGAATCCCCAACATATTTGATAGCTATTATAATTTGTTTTTAAACTCGCATTCAAAATCGTTCTATAACTGGGCAATTTTGTGAAAAGATAGCGTCGCCACCTAATTATTATGGAGATTAGAAAAATTAATTTTTAAAAAAGATTTTTTTGAAAACCTTTATTGAAAAATCAAAGTCTGAGTAAGGGTTCAAATGATTTTTAAAATGTGTTAGGCACTTTTAAAAATCTACAAATGCGGTTATCGATGAATTTAAACATATTTGTGACTAAAAAGAAAAACTTGTTTTAAAATAAAAAATTTGAAAGTAAATTTGTTTGAAATTATTCTATAGCACTTGAATTATTTCATTAATTCAACTAATAAATTAACTTATAATTTTAGTTAATCCTATAATTAAAGTGCCTATTTCTTAAAAAGTTGTTCATGAACTCTAGACATTCAATTAAATTTAGTAATTCAACTTCTAACACTTGTAATTTAGTAGGCCTTTACTTATCACTATATTTATATAATTTCTCTTTTAAGTCATTTAGCATACCTTAAGCCTTATGCCCTTAATTAAATCTAAAAAATGAGCACAAATGGCTGCCGAATTGGAAATCTATTGGGATCACTTGTAAAGTGACCCACTTTTACTATTGAAAGTGTGTTGCATTGAGTTGGAAGGCGAATTTGGCATTCTTAGAAAGTAATTTTTTTTCTTGATTTAAAACGTGAAAAATAATCATCATAAGAAATGTTTAAACATTTTAGCGAATATGGATTTACAACCTTCTTGGGACTTCATTTGAGTTGAGAAGAGGAAAACAAGAGTAAAGTTAGTAACATATGTTACAAATAGAACATAAAATATAGAAGTAATAAATATAAAACATCTAACAATTGAATTTTTAGCTCATTATTGCCTCTTATGGACTTGTGCTATGTCTAATCACTGCTCGGGCTGCAGGCCCATCCTTTTTTTTTCATCTGAATAGGATAGCAGGATAACATATGCGTGTATTATGTCGGGCCTATAATGACGAGCAAATTTCATGAGTTGATTTAACTCGTCTGCTTTCATGCATCAAGAAAAAGAAGAATGTGAATAAGATGGTCATATTAACAAACTAAATCATATTCAAGATAAAAAATTATTAAGTTTTCTGACTCCTTTTAAGCTTAAATTAGAGTTAAAGCAAAGTCAAGGCACAGAGCTTAAGCTAATAAGCCATATGCTAGCATTAAGAGATACATGACACATTAAGAAAAAGCGAATTGGTAATAGGAAAACAAACGGAGAGGAAAGCTAACTCTTAACCTCTAACTTTAATCCATGAAAGAAATTACAAAAATATGAGTAAAATATATGAGACTGACTCAGAGTTGGACCAAAACATACAAACTGTGCTTCCTCATGTTACTTAGGCTAAATTCTAAGAAAAAAATACATGGACGAAGGGAATATATATTTACTGAATACCCATCCCTTAATATAATACTCAAAGCAGAGTTGTCCCTTAATACACTAATTACAACAACATTAACCTGACAAGGACTGAGTTTTGGTTGATGAAATCACAAAATAAAATAAAATAAGCAGAACTAAGCTTAAAAATAGCTTTTATTTAATTCTTGTAACAACCCGTTCGATCATTTTAGCGCCATTACAATAACAACCCCAAAAATTAAAGTTCTTACGGTCCAATTTAATTGTTGGTGCGGATAGGGGTAATGATTTTTACTTGGAAAGGGAGGGATTAAAATTTTTTGTAGGCCCAAAGACAAGACCACTACGGCAGACACCTAGTTGTCATGATGGGATCGCTGTAGCGGGAGACGCAAACCAGAACTCTATGTTTTTCCCACTTTTAAAACCCAAATCTTTGCATAAAAAGGTTTTGTAATTTAAAATGCCCTGTAAAGTATCCTGGGTATTTTAGAAAAGAAAGCGGAGGCTAGGAAAGAGAGGAACTTCGGTAGAATTCTTCAAGGAGGCATGGATTCGAAGCTGCCAAATGGAGTCCTACACCTGTCTTGACGTTAGCTTGTTTTCTTGGTAGGTTATGGCTTACCTTTATGCTAGACATCGATTAGCATTTCGTATATGTGTGTATGATTAATATATTGTTGATAGGTAAAATAAAAAAGTTAATGATACTAATGATGATTTGTACAGACTATAACTAGTAATTCGTAAGGGTGAGAGAAACAATTGGACTAACAAGGGAAGAGAGAGAAAATACATGGTATCTTATGATTATGAGAGTATGAATAGGATTTTAATGCTAAATTGTCGACTTTATGCTCTAGATAGAAGTACCTAAATGGTTACTTCTACGTCATGCTCCCAGATAAGGGGTGTAGACTATTTATATATTTATATGTATACAGATATTTAAATTATTGTGGTAGGAGGATAGAGGGTTATTAATGCAAAATTTTTGTGTAAATCATCAGGTTAATAATTATGAAAGAAACATAGAATCACTATGAGGAGTTGTATTCGAAAAGAAGGGTGACTTTACAAGATGATATTTTCTTAACAAATATTATCCCTGAGTAGCGAGAGTCCGTGAGTGTAATACGCCGAAAGCCCTAAGATCAGATCCGAGGGTTGATAGGAAGAAAACATGATTTTCTGCTCCAGGTCACAGGATGAGTCGTCCGTTGATCCGTGGGATGCACCGCGAGTCGTTAGGTGACTTTTGGGGAGGAGGATGAGCTTGGTTGGATTTTTGGCTTTAGGGTTGACAACGGGTGAAGCCACGAGTCCTGGCCAACCCCACGAGTTATTAAGTTGGTTGTGGTTAAGGTCTTGTCTTTGATGTTGAAAACTTGGCAGTGTTCCCAACGGCTGGTCACCATGAGTCGAGGTGTCCCTCATGGTGACTCGTGATGAGAAATTTTCAATGCTGGCGACGAGGCAGACCATGAGTCGTGGTCAGTAGCAATGATTCGTCCAGTCCCTCATTGGGACTGGCAGTGTTATTTTTCTGCGAAATTTTTAAAGACTTTTTCATAATTAACTAAACTCCTAGACTCTAAACTACATTTTTTTGGGCATGTTTTTCAGAGGATAAAATGGATAATCGACTAAATCCCTCTCAGTTTCACTCAACTCTCAATCTCCCAAAATCAGAAATACGATTTACGCAGGCAGTTCTTCCATAGAAAGCTAGGGTATTCTACTCTTCTTCTCTGATTCTCAAGGGTTTCCTTTGGGTTTTTCTTCACCATATATGTGGGAATTTAGCAAGGGAATTGTCCTTCCCTTGTGCCCCAAAACCCATTTAAATTTTCTTATTAGTTCTTGCCTTGATGTTTCAAAATTTAGTAATTTTTCAGTCAGAATCCCATTCAATACATGTGGAATGTTTTTCATATTGTTAGCTTCTATATTCCTATTACTTAGGGATCATGTTGATACTTGCTTCCTGTAAATGAGTTTTAGCCCTAGTTCTTGAATATAGAAAGTAAGGTCTTGCATAATCGTATAGACATAATGTTTCTTGACTCTATCAGTTTTGGAAATTCCATGTTAATATTATCCGTTAAATGCTCAGTCAGTCGCATGCTAGCTCAATTTCAGTCGTGATGTTAATATATTTAGTATCTTTTAGTAATGTCAGCTGATCAGCTTGACTATAGTCTTTCCTTGAGGTGTTAGTAATGCCTCCCAGATATTAGTTATAAGAATTAGTTATCAATTAAGAGATAGTTCTATAAATAGTTGTGACGCTTCCAGATAAGAAGCTCTAACCAGTCTTAGAACACCATTTATAATATTCAGTCTGATAAGACTCTCTAGGTACATCCAAATAAGTATTCCTAACTTAGTCTTGGGCCCTAGTTTCGAGCTCTCAGCTTGGTAGTAGTAGTCATGTTAAGACTATTTAGTAGGAGTAGGACTTAGCACCAAGAGGGCTGGGGTTCCAATGCACCTAGGTTCCTAGAACTATGTTTCCATCGTAGGTTATTTTTTTTGCCCTAATGGGCCCAGATTTGTGATCACTGAGTTCATTCCTTTATACCCTGGCAAGGTATATTGGGTCCTATTGATGGGGCGTATACATCGAACTCCACGTTTAGCTCGCGTGGTTATATGTCGATTATAGACTCTTCCACTTGTCAACACAGTCTCAGTTCAGTCATATCATTTTAGCTCAGCTTAGTATCTCTATTCTAGACATGTTTATGACCATCAGTTAGGGTCATTATTTGAGCATATCAGTTATAGCTCAGTTTTATTAGTTTAAAGCTTTCAGTTGGTCATTTCATGTCATTTCAGTTAAGTTACTTGTTCTTTCATGCTTACTATATCTCTCACTTACTCATTACATTCAAAGTACTAACGCATACCTTCCATGTTGTATCGTATCATGATACAGGCGCAGGTTCGCATCCCAGCATCATCAGTAGTTCCCTCGAACGATATCAGCAGCAACATTTGGTGAATCCTCATCTTCCGAGGATGATATTTATTTTCAATTAGTACTTTTCAGTTAGATTTTAGAGTTAGCTGGGGGCTTCTCCCAGCAACTCATCATTTAGTTGTTGGCTTTCGGAGATAGACATAGATATTTAGTATTATTATATTTCAGATGTATTGACTCTTATCAAATCAGTTTTCTTATATGTTTTATTTATTTAAAGCTTCCACGTATGTTTACTCCATTTACCGGTGTTATCATAGACCATGGGTTAGCTTTAGGTTACTTATGACTCCAAGTACCGTGTCTCGTCCAAGGTATAGAGTCGGGTCATGGTAAACTTGGTATCAGAGCACTAGGTTTAGAGTATCTTAGGATGTCTAAAAGTTGCATTAATTAGAGTCCTTTACATGGGTGTGAAGCATGCCACACTTATGATGGGGAGGCTACAGGACGTTATTAGGAGAAATCCCTTTTGTTCATACTCCTCGCCTGAGGAAGTTCAATTCCATAAACATTCTCCTAACCCGTGCTTTATTTCATTTCAGTGAGTGCTCTATTTCGTTTTAGTGAAAATATGCCTCCAAAACAAGAAAATGGAAGGAGGGCTGGCAACGCTAACCAACCAGCTCCACCAGCCCCTTAGAAAAATCAAGTGTCCTCAGCAAAATTTAGAGCAACAATCTAGCTGCTGGCTTAGACAGTGACTAATCAAGTGAACTAGCAGGTGGTTCCAGTGAACAGAAATGGGTCTGCAGCAGCTGCTAGGGTTTGAGATTTCACCCGAATGAACCCTCTAGCTTTTCACGGATCCAAGGTGGGAGAGGACCCGCAGGAATATGTAGATGAGGTGTAGAAGCACCCGGATTATGGGAGTTAGCTCCGCAGAGAGTGCTGATCTGGGTACCTACTAGTTGAAAGGAGTGGCTTAGATTTGGTACGATTAGTGGAAGGAAGGGAGACCAACAGGAGTAGAGTCGGTAGAGTGGGAAGATGTCACCACTGCATTTCTTGACAGATTCTTCCCCTAGGAGTTGAGGGAGGTTAAGGTCGTAGATTTCATGAACTTGATGCAGGGTAATAAGACCGTGGAGGAATATGCATTGTAGTTCACTCAGTTGTCGTAGTATGCTTTAGAGATGGTAGTCGAGCCAAGGGCTTGCATGCTTAAGTTAATCAATGGAGTATCAAAACTAGTATTTAAGGAGTGCAGGACCATGATGCTCATAAATGATATTGAGCTCTCCATCCTAATCGTTCATGCCCAGCAGATTGAGGCAGAAAAGATGAAGGATATGGAGCAGGAGAACAAGCGGTCTAGAACAGGTCAATCGGACTATGGCCACTAGATATCTAGTGGCAGTAGAAGACCACAGCAGCAGCAACAAAGGACTCCAATACCCACCTCAGCCAGCGCCCCTACTTTTTGGTCCCACAAGGATTGGAAGGGTGGAGCATCTGGCTCTCAGTCCCAGTGTTACAGTGCCAGAAACCATTATCCTGCTTTCCCTAAGTGTGGAAAGAACCATCTAGGTGAATGCCTCAAGTGCAAATAGGGTTGCTTTGGGTGTGGAAAACTATGTCACCGGCTAAAAGAATGTCCGTCAGCAGGACGGCGAAGATTATAGTCTACCACTTCAGTAGCCCCAGCAGGCCATCCAGCTCAGCAGGGTAACACTTCAAGTATTGATGGCAATTAGCGCCAAAACCACTTTTATGATTTGTTCTCTTGTCAGGATCAGGAGAGCTCACGTGATGTGGTCATGGGTATGTTAAATCTCTTCCATGTAGATATGTATGCCCTACTAGATCTAGGAGCCACACTATCAGTCGTGACTCCCTATGTAGCTGTCTAGTTTGACCTCATTCAAAAATTCCTCTCAAAATCATTCTCTGTCTCTACCCCAGTTGGTGAGTTAGTTAGAGCCAATCGGGTGTATGGATGTTGCCCAGTCTCAGTATTGAGTAACGTTATTCTAGCTGATCTAGTAGAATTGGACATGGTCGATTTCTACCTCATTCTTGGCATGGATTGGCTACACTTTGGTTATGCCTCAGTCGACTGCACAACTAGAGTTTTCATATTTCAATTTCTTAATGAGCCAGTTCTATAGTGGAGAGGTAATAATTTCGTGCCTAAGGGCGGTTTATTTCCTACCTTAAGGAAAGGAAGGTCATTTCTAAAGGGTTTATTTTATTTCAGATCAAAGATTCTAGCTCTGATACCCCAATTATCCAGTCAGTTTCAGTTGTTAGCAAATTCCCTCACATGTTTCCCGATGATCTTCCCGAGCGGGAAATAGACTTCGGCATAGGCCTTCTTCCAGACACTCAGCCCATCTTCATTCCTCCTGATAGAAATGCTCTAACATAGCTTAAGGAGTTGGAGGATCAGCTAAAAGACCTACTTGATAAAGGTTTCATCAGGACTAGAATCTCTCCATTGGGTGCTTCAGTGTTGTTCGTGCAAAAGAAAGATGGTACTCTCAAAATTTGTATCGACTATCATCAACTGATCAAATTTACAGTTACGAATAGGTACCCCTTACCCAGGATTGATGACATGTTCGATCAACTTTAAGGAGCCAGTTATTTTTCAAAGGTAGATCTCAAGTCAGGGTATCATCAGCTTAGAGTCAGAGAATGTGACATACCAAAAATAGCCTTCAGAACTCGATATTGTCACTTTGAATTTGTGGTTATGTCCTTCGGACTAACTAATGCCACGGTAGCTTTCATGGAGCTGATGAACATGGTTTTCAAGCAATATCTAGACATGTTCATCATTGTATTCATTGATGACATTCTGGTATACTCCAGAAATGGGGAAGAGCATGCTAACCATTTGAGGATAGTGTTACAGATGCTTAGAGACCACCAGTTGTTCGCTAAATTCAGTAAATGCCAATTCTGGTTGAAGTCTGTGGCTTCCTTGGTCACATGGTCTCGGGTGAGGGTATTCAAGTAGATCCTCAAAAGATAGCAGCGGTGAAAGACTGGCTGAGACCTACTTCCCCAACATATATCAGAAGTTTCATGGGTCTAGCCGGTTATTACCGGTGATTTTTAGAAGGATTTTCCTCCATTGCATCTCCTCTGACTAAGCTAACTCAGAAAAATGTGAAGTTTCAGTGGTCAAATGCGTGTGAGAAGATTTTCCAAGAGTTGACAACTCGACTCACTACTGCTCCAGTTTTAACCTTACAAGAATGAACAGATGGGTTCGTAGTATATTGTGACACTTCCAGAGTTGGACTCGGTTGAATTCTGATGCAGCGAGGTAAGGTGACAGCTTACGCCTTTAGACAACTCAAGGTTAATGAAAAGAACTATTTGACTCATGATCTTGAATTGGCAGCAGTGGTGTTTTCTTTGAAGATATAGAGACATTATCTTTATGGGGTTCACATGGATGTTTTAACCGATCACAAGAGCCTTTAGTACGTGTCCAGTCAGAAAGATTTAAACCTTCATCAAAGAAGGAGGTTGGAGTTGTTAAAGGATTATTACATGAGCATGCTATACCACCTGGGCAAGGCCAATGTGGTGGCTGATGCCCTGAGCAGGACTTCCATGGGGAGCGTGGCTTATGTTGAAGAGGGCAGAAAGAAACTAGCAAAGGTATTCACAGATTAGCTCGGTTGGGAGTGCAATTGGTCGATTCAGCTGAGGGCGAGTAGTACTGCAGAGTGAGTCAGAATCTTCGTTAGTTGTTGAAGTTAAGTCAAAGCATGATGAGGATCCCATACTGCTTAAGCTAAAAGAATTAGTCCTAAGAAATAAAGTGGAGGCTTTCTCCAAAGGGGGATATGGTGTGATTCTTTACTAGGGTAGACGATGTGTAACGGGTGTAGGTGAGTTGAGACAAAAGATACTGGCAAATGCACACAGTTCTAGATATTCTATCTATCTAGGTGCCACTAAGATGTACCGTGATCTACGAAAAATCTGCTGGTGGAATGGCTTGAAGAGAGATATTACAGAATTTGTGGCTAAGTGCCCGAACTACCAACAGGTTAAAGTTGAACATTAGAGACTTGGAGGTATGACTCAGGATATTAGCATACCCACATGGAAGTGGGAAGAAGTGAATATGGACTTTATTACAGGTCTACCTTGTACTCACCGGCAGCATGACTCAATTTGGGTGATAGTAGATCGGATGACCAAGCTAAGTCAGCACATTTCCTCCCTGTTAAAACTATGGACTCAGCTGAGGATTATGCTAGGTTGTACATCCGAGAATTGTTCAAACTACATGGAGTTCTCTTGTCAATCATTTCAGATATATGTACCCAGTTCACCTCCCATTTCTGGAAGTTATTTCAAAAAGGACTCGGTACTCAGGTCAAGCTCAGCACAACTTTTAACCCTCAAACAGATAAACAAGTTGAGCGGACTATTCAGACCTTGCAAAAATACTGAGAGCTTGTGTGATTGACTTCAAGGGTAGTTGGGATGATCACCTACGTCTTATCGAGTTTGCATACAACAACAACTACCACTCCAGTATTCAGATGGCCCCGTTTGAGGCATTATATGGTAGGAGGTGTAGGTCTCCTATAGGGTGGTTTGAAGTTTGTGAAGCAACTTTGATAGGACTAGACTCAGTTCATGAAGTTGTATAGTAAGTCAACTTATCAGGGAAATGTTGAAATCAGCTCAAAGCAGACAGAACTCATATGCTGATGTGAGGAGGAGAGAGTTAGAATTTGCTATAGATGATTAGGTGTATCTAAAAATTTCATCCATGAAAGGGGTGATGAGGTTCATAAAGAAAGGGAAGCTTAGTCCGAGGTATATAGGACCCTACAAGATTTGGAGGTGAATTGGCAATGTAGCCTATGAGCTAGAATTACCTACAGAATTAGCATATGTGCACCCAGTCTTTCATGTGTCACTATTGAAGTAGTGCATCGGTCATCCAAGCTCAATTATGTCATTCGACGGTGTGGAAGTGAAAGATAGTCTCTCTTACGAAGAAGTTTCGGTCCAGATCTTAGACCGTCAAGTCCGTAAGTTGAGGAACAAGGAAATCGCTTCAGTGAACGTCTTGTGGAGGAACCAGCTAGTTGAGGGAGCCACATGGGATGCAGAAGTAGACATGATGGCTAAATACCCTCATTTGTTCCCTTCCAGTTCAGTTTTAGCATCAAGTATTAAATTCCTCCTTAGTACTCTATTCAGTTTCATGTTCAATTCATGTGCCTAAAGTTTCTTTCATGTCAATGTTTGTATGTGTGGTTCATATATTCATTTCATCCATGTAGTTAAGTCCAGAGTCAATCACTCCATCAATTATCAACGTTTAATGTTCAGTATTTTGTATGATGATTACATTTCTCAGCTTTTTTAGTATGTATACCAACAATCCGTGAAGAATGTTCCTAAGAGGGAGATATTGTAATACCCCGAAATCCCTAAGATAATACCCGAGGGTTGAAATGGAGAAACAGGATTTTCTACACCAGATCATAGGACGAGTCATCCAGTGACCCGAGGGGTGCACCGCGAGTCATTAGTTGACTCGTGGGGAGGAGGATGAGCTTGGTTGGATTTTTGGTTTTAGAGTTGAGCACATATGAATCCACGAGTCATGTCCAGCCCCACGATTCGTTAGGTTGGTTGTGTTCAAGGTCTTGTCTTGGATGTTAAAAATTGGCAGTGCTCCCAACGACTAGTCACCACGAGTCGTCGGGTACACCACGTGTCGTGCTGTTCCATGTGGTGACCCATGATGTGAAATTTCCAATGCTGGTGATGAAGCAGACCATGAGTCATCCTTAATAGCAATGAATCATCCAGTCCCTCGTTGGGACTAGCAGTGTGATTTTTCTGTGAAACTTTTAAAGATTTTTCATAATTTTCTAAACTCCTAGACACTAAACATGTCGTTATGGGCATGTTTTTCAGAGGATTAAAGGGATAATCGACTAAATCCCTCTCACTTTCACTTAACTCTCAATCTCCTAAAATCAAAAGTATGATTTACGCAGGCAGTTCTCCCAGAGCAAGCTAGGGCATTCGACTCTTCTTATCATATTCTCAAGGGTTTCTGCCGGGTTTTTCTTCACCAAGTATGTGAGAATTTAGCAAGGAAATTAACCTTCTCTTGTGCCCCAAAACCCATTTAAATTTTCTTATCATTTCTAGCCTTGAGGTTTCGAAATTTAGTAATTTCAGTTAGAATTTAATTCAATTCATATGGAATGTTTTTCATATTATTAGGTGCTATATTCCCATTACTTAGGGATCTTGTTGATATTTTCTTCCTGTAAATTGGTTTTAGCCCTAGTTCATGAATACAAATATTAGGGTCTTGCATAATATAAACATAATGTTGCTTGACTCTATCAGTGTTGGAAACTCCATGTTATTATAACCAGTTAAATGCTCAATCAGTCGCATGCTAGCTCAATTTAAGTCATGATGTTAATATGTTCAGTGTATTAGTAATTTGAGCTGATCAGTTTTACGATAGTCTTTTCATGAGGTGTTAGTAATGCCTCCAAGATATCAGTTATCAAAACCAGTTATCAGTTAACAGTTAGTTCTACAGACTGTTATGAAGCTTCCAGATAAGCAGCTCTAACCAGTCGTAGAATACCAGTTACAGTATTCGGTCAGCTAAGACTCTCAGGGTACTTCCAGATAAGTATTTCTTAGTATTGGACCCATGTTTCAAGCTATCAGCTTGGTAGTAGTTGTCATGTTAGGATTATTTAGTGGGAGTAGGACTTAGCACTGAGAGGGCCAAGGTTCCAGCGCACCTAGGTTCCCGGAACTACCTTGTCACCATAGGTTATTTTTTCCCTAATGGGCCCGGATTTGTGATTACCCAGTTCATACCTATATGACTTGGCAAGGTACATTGGGTCCTATCGATGCTGCATATACATCAAACTCAATGTTTAGCTCAAGTGGTTATATGTCGGTTATAGACTCCCTTGTCAGCACTGTCTTAGTTCAGTAGGATTAGTTTAGCTTAGCTCATTATCTCAGTTCCAGGACATGCTTATGACCATCAGTTAGGGTCATTATTTTACCATATCAGTTATAGTTCAGTTTTATCAGTTTACAAATTTCAGTTGGTCATTTCATGTTGTTTCAGTTCAATTACTTATTCTTTCATGCTTACTATATCTCTCACTTACTCAGTACATTCAAAGTACTAATGCATACCTTCCATGTTGTATCGTATTATGATATAGGTGCAGGTTTTCATTCCTAGCATTGTCAATAGTTTCGTCAAACGATATCAACAGTATCATTTGGTGAGCCTCATCTTTCGAGGATGATATTTATTTTTAGTTAGTACTTTTCCGTTAGATTTTAGAGTTAGCTGGGGGCTTCTCCCAACAACTCATCATTTAGTAGTTGTCTTTCAAACATAGACATAGATATTTAGTATTGTTATATTTCAGATGTATCTACTCTTATCAAATCAGTTTTCTCAAATGATTTTATTATTTAAAGCTTTCGCTTATGTTTACTCAGTTAACCAGTGTTATGATAGACCATGGGTTGGCTTGGGGTTACTTGTGACTCCAAGTACCATGTCTCATCCAGGGTATAGACTCGGGTCGTGACAGCAAGGGTGAAATAAATAGAAAATGGAAAATGATGTAGGATCTCTTAAAATATTAAAGTAGATGTTTTAGTACTTGAGTGTGTTTATGGAGGTATGTTCAAGTTTTCGTACTTAATCCAAGCGGTAAACCGAAAAAGGTGAGGAATGGGATTATGGCTAGTGTCTTCAGTATCGATGATTTAATTAATATAATTGAATGGTTTTTGGAAAATGATTGTGTTATAAATTGTAGTGATTTATTCTTATTGTTGGTTATTAAATAATGAGTTGGTAATTTAACAACTCATTAGGCTCTTAAACATGAGTTTTTGCTTATTTTATAGCTCATTTAGGTGGATTTATGCCATTTTCCTTGATCTTTTAAGGTAACTAACTTGAATAGGAATAACATGAAATTGAGAAAAAAGCAGGGAAAGAAGGAGATGAGGACTGATGTTCCACCGAAAGACACCGGCTAAACGTTGATTAATCGCAGTTCCCTACTACACTGTTGAAGAACAGATACCAGCGGGTTGTCGATTAGCATCGATGAACCGCCAATTCTAATGTCAAAATGATCTAGAACTCACTGAACATCAGCCAAAATTGACCGACGGACCGCGGATGATCACTGCCGAACAGCTGGTGATCGCAAGTGATGCCCGTTAGCAAAGGGGTAAAAATGTCCAACTCAAAAATAGAGGAGAAAGAGTGTACCCTATTTTTGTATATCTCCAAAAGGAACTGAACTTTTCATTATTCCATATCAATTTTCATTAGTCTATTGGCTTTGTATTGAAGTAGAGAGAGAAGCAGAGAGAGAAGCACTCATCTTCTTCTTCCTTGAAAAGGTAGATAACTTCATTGGAGATCAGATCTTTGAGCTTGAATATTATTTACTCATTTTGTTAAATGGATGTTGAATTTTTATTAAATGCAATGTCTTCATCTACCTGTATGAGTAGCTAAATTCCTTGCGAGGGGTGTGTCGATGATTGTAGTTGATTTCAATTGGGTATTGTTCAATTGATCTTAAATTTACTCAATTAGTATAATTCTAATGTTTTAATCTAAATACTCATTGTTGCAAATGTGGGTTGTTTTTACTTACTCTAATTTTTCTTGAAAAAGGAATTTAGAATATGGGTGACGAAACATTACTGGGTAATTGGGTGTTGATCATGTGGGGTTGAGCTAGAAATAGCCAAAATCTATTACCAAACATCCATTGAGAATCAAAGCTAGAAAATAGTTGATTCTACCCAAGTTGATAGAGCTATTGTGAAAAAGGCTTTGGGGTTTGAGAAAAATCAAGGTATAAGGCATCTAATTGGTTGAGAAACATAGGATGCCATCTTCTCCACAACTAATTATAATATTGATTAAGGCTAGGAGATGTTAATAATCTCAATCCAATGATGCCCCAATAATTTCACACCCCTAGTTGTCTCTCCTTTGGTATTTTCTACACTTTGTCCCTGTTTTCGTGAGCAAACTTTATAGTTAAACTGACAAGTTATGATTCCCTAATTTTTAATTTATTGTTGTTGAGACATTGATGCAAGTTACTTCAATTTCACAGATAACTCTTGTGTGATAAACTAATATTCCCTGTGAGATTCGACCCCTACACCTGTCGGGTATATTTGTTTTGCCAATGACCGTTTACACTCTCTCGTCAAGAGAAGTGAATTTGAATGTTATCAAAAATGGCGTCGTTGCTGGGGAGTAAAGAAACACTCATACAAAAATGCGATGAAATGAAAGGATTGAAGGAGGAGAGGTTTTAAAGGCTAAGATAAAGGGGGTGATTAGGTAGGAAAAAGGTGGGTGTTAGTGGTGTTAGGTTGGGAAGGTTGGTTTTGGGAAGTTAAAAAGTGGTGGGAGTTTTGACAAAAGATGGAGAGAAGGGTTTTTTTTGGTAGTTGGAAAGATTTGACCGAGAATTCCTAGATTCGGTCAGTCAACACATTCAATGAAGTTCGTATCTTGACCTGCACTTAACCGGCGATCGCTGGTGAATGCCGGCGTTTCACCGGTTTAGCCATTGGTGACCACTGTTGTAATACCCCTAAAGTGCCTAAGATTAGACTCAGGATTTAAAAATGGAAGTTAGTTGAAATTGGGAAAAAAATCCCACAAAACAGATGACCCAACATATCGTTGAACCAATCAACGACCTATGGAAAGCAGTCGTCGGAAGATATGGTCTGGTGACAATGGGAAGCAACGAGCGAAGTAACTATTGCGCTCCAGCACACTCGCAAGCGTATGCAATTGTACAAGTAATATAGTGGCCTTTTTAAGAGTCGGATGTCGAACCCACAAAGACTGGACCAATTCAGTGAATTATCAAGTTTGAGTGTTAATTTAATCTTCCCAAGTGTTGATTGTAGAAATTTCAGAAAATTCTAATTAAGTCTAGGGGTGATCACAAAATACTTGAGAAACAATATAAAAAGCAACTAGAGTTAAGGCCTAATAATCATGCAATGCTACAATTCTTAATGTTTCGAGTATAAAAACTTCAGTTGTTGTCTCACATAATTAAAATGCTATTCTCATAGTCTTTCAAGCCTCTAAACACGACAAACTAGTCTCACACCTACATCGTTGAGCGGAGATGTGATGTCCTAATTCATGAGCAATTTAAATACAAGGATGTGATTTTCAGAGTTTGCACCCTTGATTATGGACTTTCGTACCTCTAATCATTTACTCGAACTTAGCTTCACAACTACTTCTATGAGTGGTCATGTGCTAATTCTTAGTCGGTGTCTAGCTCATCCCATTTTATCAATCAAGCAAGGAAAATTAGGTATAATTTCTATCCTAATCGTGAATCGTATTGTAAAGGTAAGAACTTGCTCCCTACATTCTCTTGTTCTAGCCTAAGGTTACTTTTTCAAGCTTTTACCTAAGATTCACGAGTTTTTTTAAGGTGATTAAGCATAAAAATATTAATAATAAGGAATGTAAGACAAAACAACAACTAAAGCACAAACCAATGAAGAATTCATGCAATTACAATCATATTATGTAGCCTCAACCCTAGAGGAAGAGTTTTAGCCACTCATGTTCGTAGAAATACTCAAAAACCTTATTCGTACTTACAAGAATAATTAAAGGATAATAAAATATAATCAACCCTAGGTAAAGTTCTTCCTTTCTCCCTTCACTCCTTTACGGTTTCCCAAAGATATTTTGTGATAAATGATTTTAGAAGCTAAGGTTTTAATTTATAGTAAGAGGGAATTGGCAAAATTTGGTCGGCCATGAAACAGCTTCGTGGCACGCTGGCCATCGCGCAGCTCAAGCAGCATGACATGGAGCTATCGCAGATGGCTACTGGTTTGCATTGGCATTGGCCTGTCCGAGGCGCCATCGGGCATGGCATGGAGGTTGTCGCGCAGCTCGCACAGCGTGGCACGTTTCCATCACACGCAGATGTTGCATTGACCTGCTCCTTGAATGCGCATGCCTCGCGCAGCATGGTTCCTCGCGTGGCGCGGTGCCTAACGCAGAATTCCCTTGTCGTGGCACGCTGCTTAATGCACCACACTGCTGGGCGTGGCACGCTGGATGGCTTGGGCAGTCTACTTCTTGCCATCATCACTCCATGTCCTTCCCAACTCCTTTCTTGCTTGTGCATCATTCAATTTATCCCCTCCTAAGCATTTTTTCACCTATAAAACAAAGAGCTAATAATATTTTTTAGTTCATGCACGAATTTATTAAAAATTACATGAGAATATAATTAATTAAATTGACAAACATGACTTACTCAAGTTATAAAATAGCACTTGGGCACATAATTATGCCCAAGATCACTACCCCACACTTAAAGCCCCTTGTTCGTCCTCGAACAACTCTTTTACATCTCATGCACATGAAGACTCAAATATAGCTAATTGAAGCAAGACAATTCAAGCTAAGACTACAACAATTGTTTTAGATAGCAAGTTAAAAATAGAGCATGCAAGATTTAACCATTAAAAAAAATATAACTACATAAAGACTTCCTAGCCTCAAGAGTCGACTCTCAATCTCAACAATCTCATGCAAATTAACCGATCAAGAAATTCAGCATGATTTTTATCCTTCATTAAAAATATGCCCTTACAACAAGAGAGTTACCCATTTCTCATTCACGATTCTTCAAATTTAGAACATGTATGGGTCTATGCATAAGAGATAATCTCACTCTCACAAATAATTCACATGCCACGTGTATTGACCATAATATTGCTTTTAGTGTTTTACTCCATTAATTTAAGAATATTCGAAAGTAAGATCAAGTAGGACTTAATGGGTTATAATGTAAGCTAAGGGAGGGTAGGTACTACTATGGCTAGTAATAGTGACTATCTTCCCTAAGCGCTTTTAATACATCACACTTTCCTTAGGAATTTCCATCCTTTTACTTCACCTTTATACTTTATAACTCCCATTTTCCTCTTTTGTTTCCCTATCTCATTAGGCACCCTTAAGCTATTAGTAAGGAGTACTTAAACAATTTTTCTTTGCTCTTTTCTTCTTCTACTCCTTACTTACTCTTATTCATTTTTAAACAAGTGCACCTCTAGTCTTTTCTTTAACTCCCACAAGTACTCTTTTTTCCTTCTTTTTCACGATTCTCACTCCTTTACTCTTTTGGATTTTTCACTTAAGTGCTTGGGAGTTTTCGATCAACTTCAAGGCTATTGAAAGAAAAGGATTAAGATTATGTTGCAGCTATCAAAGAATAGGCTTAAGGCTCAATGGGGCTAACTAGGATCAAACATTCAAGGTAGGTAAAGCGAGGGATAAAAATTAGGCTCATTCAAAGAAATTCTTAAATCATCTCCTAAAATCGACATCCCTCATTTCGTTTTGTGTACACACCAAGAATGTTCCAGACACTACACAATAGCATGGAATATTCAAAAACCTTACACTCACAGCACATGCTCAATTCAGGACAAATTCAGCAGACTTTTAACTCAACTAATCACAAGAATTCAAAATCAAGCTTTAAGCATATAGAGTCACATTCAAGAGCCTAGCAAAGTTATACAACTGGTTAACATGATTCTCGATTAAAACCACTTGCATCTTACAATCATGCATAACACATAACAAGAACATCAAGCCATCAATTAGCTAAGGGTTCAGAAACAATAATCTATTGACTAATTTTCCCTCAAGACAGTCGTCATCCATCCATCGTCGAAAAAGTTTCTAATTATGACTGAAAAGTTATGTACAAACAAATGAAAATTTTTATTTTCCAATTCAAAGTGCCCCCCTTCAGAAAAAACTGAAAAGAAAAACCAAAGGGTGGGTGAACTGTGCTCAATTGAAACTTTTTCAACAAAAACATTATACCTAGCACCACATTCACCCGAAATAACTTAGCACAAAATTCTGAAATTTCCCTCTCTCCACACTTAAAATATGTTATGTCCCTAAAGCATCAATTACAATTAAAACAAGGGTGAGAGATACTTCCTGAGGCCTCTAAGCTCAGCTAAGAACATGTTTTTCTCCATTTTTGAACACATGGGTCATCAACCCCACACTCATCTTTTTGTCATGATCCTTAGGTTTCACTTTCATGGGTACTCAGACTTCCCCTGAATCTGTACTTAAAACCCATAACACACAACAACAAGTGAAAAATAACCAAAATTACAAACAAACTGAAAAGAAAGTGTACCTGTGGTACTCTTGGGTTTCCTCCCAAGCAGTGCCTTATTTTATGTTGCAACACGACGCATCAAGTTTCACCACGCTTTTCTCCTATTTAGGATATGAATCTCACCCCTTATTTCTTCTCCAGTTTCCTCTCATGTTCCAGGGGTGGTGGTGAAAAAAATGAAAGGACCAAGTAGTAGATGTCGCTTCTGGCACTTATTGGCCCTTACATAAGTGAAGTCATTTTGTCTCTCGAAATTAGCAAATTTCATAATATACGGGGCTTGTTCCTCCTCTAGACCTTTCTCTACAAGCTTGGAAGACTCTATTTCTAGGTTGTCAACAAAACTTAATGTTGAGAAATGCTTTAAATGGGGTATAATACACCTTAACTCTGAAACTGCATTGCGCTTAACCTCTTTACTTGTGTACACCTTCTCCACATCAACATCTGACTCCACATGAATGTCAAATGGTTGGAACTCTATCACTCCTTTCATCAATGGATTGGCCATATGTGTGAGACCATCACGGAGACTCTCAGGAGCTTCTAACTATTGAGCTTGTTCCTAGAGCTCACCCTTTTCTTCTTCTTGCAGTCCCTCTTGAGTATTGGCTAAGACCATTACTTGCTAATCAATGCAAGCTTCAGCCTCAGTCATCAACTTTTTGAACTTGACTCTTATCATTTCTAGGGTCTTTCCATTTTCTTGAGTCTGAAATCCTAATACCTCCATCTGCACCCTCATCGCTTTTGTCTGCTCAAGGACCTGTTTTAACATATTTTCTATCTGAACTTGGTGTTTTAAGTCCTCCTCTACATCATTCCTATACTCATCAAAAACAATAGAAGGATCATAGTAGTGGCTTGGGGTAGGGGAGTATGAATTTGGACAACCATACCAATGGCCATCCTGACCACCACATATACTGCAAGTCGCATAATTTTGCCATAATTGGGGTCCTCCACAATTCAAATAAAAATCATTGACACAGGAGTATCCACCATTCAACCCATTCGTACTCCTTGATGTCATGTAAAGAAGGGTATCAAGCTAAAAAATAAAAATAACAGAATTTACAAAATAATTTTTTTTTCAACACTCAGAAAATTATACATCAGCACAAAAAATAAGAAATTCACCCATTTCACCAGTCCCCGGCAGCGGCGCTAAAAACTTGTTGCGCTCCAGCGCTCTTGTAAGTATATGCGGTCGTACAAGTAATACAATGGACCTTTTTAAGAGTCGGATGTCTAACCCACAAGGACTGAACCAATTCAGTGAATTATCAAGTTCGAGTGTTATTTTAATCTTCACAAGTGTTGATTGTAGAAATTTTAGAAAATTCTAATTAAGTCTAGGAGTGATCATAAAATACTTGAGAAAAAATATATGAAGCAACTAGAGCTAATGCCTATAATCACGAAATGCTACAATTCTCAATGGTTCAAGTATAAAAACTTCAATTGTTGTCTCACATAATTAAAACATGGAAAACTAGTCTCAAACCTACATCGCTAAGTGGGGATGTGAGGTCCTAATTTGTGAGAAATTCAAATACATGGATGTGGTTTATGGAGTTTGCACCCTTTATGATGGACTTTCGTACCTCTAATCATTTACCCGGGCTTAGCTTCACAACTACTTCTACGAGTGGTGATGTATAATTCTAAGTCGGTGTCTAGCTCATCCCATTTTATAAAACAAGCAAGGAAAATTAGGTATAATTTCTATCCTAATCGCGAATTCTATCGTAAAGTTAAGAAATTTCTCCCTACATTCTCTTGTTCTAACCTAGGGTTACACTTTCGAGCTTTTAGATAAGCTTCAGGGGTTTGTTTTCATTGTGATCAAGCATAAAAACATTAATAATGAGGAATGTAAGACAAAACAACTAAAACTCAAACCAATGAAGAATTTATGCAATTACAATCATATTATGTAGCCTCAATCCTAAAGGAAGGGTATTAGCCACTCATGTTCGTACAAATACTCAAAAACATGATTCAAGTAACATACTTACAAGAATAATTAAAAGAGAAATAAATATAATCAACCCTAAGTAGAGTTCTTCCTTTCTCCCTTCGCTCCTTTACGGTTTCCCAAAGATATTTCGTGATAAATGATTTTAGTGGCTAAGGTTTTAATTTGTAGTAAGTGGGAATTGGAAAAATTTGGCCAGCCATGAAACTGCTTCGTGGAACGCTGTCCATCATACAGCTCAAGCAGCATGACATGGACCTGCGTGGATGGCTATTGGTTTGCATTGGCATTGGCCTGGCTGAGGCGCCATCGGGCGTGGCATGGAGGCTGTCTCACAGCATGGCACGTTGCCATCGCGCGCAGCTACTGTATTGACCTGCTCCTCGCGCGCGCATGCCTCGCGCGGCACAGTGCCTAACACAGCATTCCCTTGCCATGGCACGCTGCTTAACGCGCAGCATTGCTGGGTGTGGCACGCTGGATGGCTTGGGTAGTCTACTTCTTGCCATCATCACTCCATGTCATTCCCAACTCCTTTCTTGCTTGTGCGTCATTCAATTTAGCCCCTCCTAAGAATTTTTTCACCTACAAAACAAAGATATAATAATATTTGTTAGTTCATGCACGAATTTATTAAAAATCACATGAGAATATAATTAATTAAATTGACAAACATGACTTACTAAAGTTATAAAATAGCATTTGGGCACATAATTATGCCCAAGATCAGTAACGACTCGTTGTTCGTTACAACAAGTCATAGTATGGAGCCGTGGTGAGAACTGATCTTCAGCTTTAGGAAAAGTAACAAGTCATTCCACGACCCGTCGTGAGAAGTAACGAGTCATGGTCACCAGTTGTGGGAAGAAATTTCTATAGTTTCCAGTCTATATAACGGAAGGAAAACACGAGTCGTTGGAAGAAGTAATGAGTCCTGGTGAGGCTCATTGGAAGGCTTGATATATAACTAGAAGGAGGAAACAACGGACGATATAACGACCCGTTGTCTGAAAGGAAGACTCATCCTGTTGAGTCATTGCGATGAATCTGAGATTAGGAGGCTTGACAATACAGTCGATGGATGGATACCACGAGCCTTGGTATCCTCTAATGATCCATTAGTCGGTTCGTTGGTTCACCCTGTGCAGATTTTTCAAGGATTTCATTAAGGTCATTTTTTTCATTCCAAAGTCCTAGGGTCCTAAACTACATTGTTTAATGCTCAAAAATCAGTGTTTATTGAGGGTAAAACCCACCCTAGACTTATTCATTCTCATGCATGCAACGTTAAGGGATTGAAGAGGTGATCAAGCTTGTTCTTCAAGGTTTTCTTCATTAATTTCCAATGGGCTTTCAAGAAGTGGTGAGATTTGATTTTTCCCAGATATGTAGGGTTATGAATGGGTGATTTCTTTCACATCCATGCCCAATACCTCTCTAAATCATGAATGTTCTATGTCTAATCTACGGGGTTTTAATCCAATGCATGAAGTTCCTAATTCTTTACATGGGTATAATTTAAATATGGTTCTACCAATGAATTATGAAGCATGGGAAAGTTTTATAATATTTTCAATTAAAAAACATGCTTCAAGTTTTATCAATTAAATTTCCCATTTATTAAAAGTTCATGAAAGTCAAGGTTTATGATTTAATGGTATAGTATTATGAATTATTGATGATGAAAAGCATGTTTTAAAGCTATCCATGTTTATAATCATGTTTTCGATATGAATTGAGTATTTTCAAGTATGATAAAGTTTTAGGAAATTCCCACATGTTCAAAGTATGATTCATGATTTTCCGAACTGAGCTTACCACATGGTTTTGGAGCGAAGACTCCCAATTATCTGTCAGCTTGTGGTATGGTTTGAGTTAAAGATTCTCATATGCATGATTTAATATTTGAGATGTATTTTATTATTGAGCTTCTTTGAATAATGATGTAGAGCATATGTATGTTTTTGGGAGTAGTGTCAAGCACCGAGTAGGCTAAGGGTCGATCACCCTATGCCTTAGAACTACCTGCCAACGTAGGTTTATACTTATATATATTACTTTGGGACCTTCCTTGTGAGATATCCCCGGCCTATTGGCCCATGAGCTTGATATCGATATCATGGTATCGTCCCTAGCCGTGTCAAGGCTTTGGATGGCTCTACCCATATGAGTGTGATAGTTGGGATCACGTAAGCTCTATCGTGGTTAGTCGGTTAAAAGATAAGCCTCCCATTATTCCTCATGATTTTAGTTATGCATGTTTATCATTCATGGGATTTCTATATCTATATAAGTTCTAAAGCAGGTTTGACTCAATGTTCAGTTTTACTTATAAATTTTAGATTTTAGCTTTGAGTCAATCAATTCAGCTATGATGATATGTTATGTTATGATGAGATCATGATTTCAGAAAGAATGCATGCAAGCCCTACTCTCAAATTCTTATTGTTATGTTTTTACATTACGAATGTCTTTAAATGATTTTACTTACTTAAGTGGTTTTACTTACCTTGCATACTTGGTATATTCCACATACTTACCGCATACTATATGCTATATCATTTCATTATAGAGGATTCGGCCCTCAGGTTCAGCCCCGTTCATAGTCAGTCTTCTGAGGTAGCATCGTACTTATGGGAGAGTCCTCATCTTTCGAGGACTAGACTATTTAGATTTTCTATGCGTACTTTCAGTTTCAGCTTGTTGAGTTAGTTGGGGTTTTGTCCCATCAACTCCTTATGTTTAGAGGCTTTTCAGACATAGTTGTATTCAGCTTCAGATTTTGTATTATGATGTTATGTTTAATCTAGGCATCCTCTGTGATTATCAGTTGATTTAATTGGTTTTATTGATTGTGTTAGATGTATGTTCATGCCATGGGTTGACTTGGAGTCCCCCGAGGCTTCTTGTACTGTGTTACGGTCCGGGCCTCCATTAGGGTCGTGACAAACATGTTATCAGAGCAGTAGGTTTGAAGTGTCCTAGGGTGTCTGAAGTCGCTTTAAGTAGAGACATTTTCATGGATGTGAAGCACGCCACACTTATTATGAAGAGGCTATGAGACGTTTAGGAAATGTTTCCTTCATTCATGATGTAGGTTGTGTGATGAAATATCTCCTTATCCTTCTAATTCGTTCTATTCGTGATTGCAAAATCATGGCTCCCCGAAGAGTAAATGGTAGAAGGAATGGGAATGGAGAAGACCACGAGGATGGCAATGGAAATGGGCAACCAGCAGGCCCCAACTGTTCAGGAGCACCAGGCACTGGATCCAGCTTCCCATGCTGAGTTCGGGGTCGTTATTCAGATGCTTGCGCAGGCCTTGACCGCTTAGGTCAATCAGCAAGTGGTTGCACATGTTTTGAAAAATCGCAATACAGCGGCGACTCGAATTAGGGATTTCTTGAGAATGAACCCACCAGAGTTCCTTGGGTCAAAAACGGATGAGAACCCGCATGAGTTCCTAGGTGAGATTGTGAAGATCATCCAAATCATGGGGGTGAATGGAGTGGAGTGCATGGTGTTTGCCACGTACCAGTTGAAAGGGGTCGTAGATGTCTTGTTTCGCCAAAGGAAAGATAGCAGGGTCACTGGGGAAGGCCCGATCAGTTGGGAAGAGTTCCATGTTGCATTCTTAGATTGGTTCTTCCCTTGTGAGATGAGGGAGATGATGTAATACCCCGGAAGGGACTAAGAATAGACCCGGGAAGTATAATTGGAAAAAGTGCAAAAAAACTGACAAAAGTATCTCAGGATGGGAGACTTAATGACTCGTGGTGGGATTGCACGAGTCGTCGTGTGCAGTCGTGAGGTGGAGGTCAGGAGGCAGTGGCGACAGATGACATGAAGAGTTGTTAGGAGTGGCAACGACTTATTTTGTCGGTCGGTAGGAGGGAGGGTTCCAGTTTTAAAAAGGATTTCCATTGTACTTGACGGAAGGACATAACGAGTCGTCAGGTCAGGTGACGAGTCATCACATTGGTCGTGGTCTGGAGGTCTAGAATTTCCAGTGGAGTTGACGAGTGCACCTTATGAGTCATCGGGGGTGGGAACAACTCGTCAGGTGAGTTGTGTCATCAGTTCGGGCAATTTTTCTTATTTTCTCAGGGGTAAGTTGGTAAAATCCCACGCTCCCAGATTTGAAGTGATGTCGTTTTGGGTATGTTTGGGGACGTTTTTAAGGGTTTTCCGAAGCCTAAACCCTCATTCTCTCAATCCCCTTCTTCCTCCTCTTTTCTCCAAATATTTATGAATTTCCCAAGGTGTTCTTCAAGCTTCAAGGAAGATAATCAAGCGTGGTATTGGTCTACCAAGTATATGGGACTTCAACAAGGATATCTTGTCATGCTTGTGCCCCAAAATTTTTTCAATGAGAACCCATTTTAAATTATTTAGAATATCGTGATCTAGGGTTTTGAAGAATGGGTAATTTCTTCCCCATCCTTTTCTTAAATGCTAATAATTACTGCGATTATGGAATGAATTGGAATGTTAATTAATGGGTTGCCTTGGAATATGGATTATATGTTGGGATTGAATGATGGTAGCATGTTCTTCATGAATTGGCTTGAGTATTACATGGGTTTTGCATATTGTTCACTTGATTGTCGTAGTCATGAACGAATATGCTGAAATTGTGAAGATTAGGTTGAGTATGTATGCATGTAGTATGTTCTTCATATATTGATTCTGGTATTGATTGGGATTTATACATTCCTTCTGTGATTATCGTAGAAACTCATGAACATGATGGGAGTGTGAAATTATTGCATAATTAACCCTAATGACGTGAGCATGATGTTGATGATCATATGGGATTGAGTAGAAGTTGGGGTCTTGAGTAATTGAAATAAGTTAGGTTCCCTTACCCTGCTTTAGATTTAATTGATTTGGCGTAAGAAGATTTCACCTCCATTATTGAACTACGAAGCCTAGGCGGATTCTATATTGTTTTCCTCATTTAAATTGTTTTTTATAAAAGCCTTGGAATCTAAAACTCCCATGTCTAAAGAATTCACAAAGGAGTGATTGTGACAAGTGTGTGGAATGTTGTATACCTAAATATGTGAAGTCTTAAATCTTGATAGAGTGTGAGTTGTATTTATTAACCACGCATGATCTCCTATTACATGTGAATAATATGAACTTGGAGTTGGAGTGTCATGATAGTATATGCACAGTGTGACCCTGTAGAATGCTCATTAGCAAGAGATGCTTGAGATAGCTATAAATTGAATTCCACGATGATAACGCATGAGAATGATATTGCAACTGTTGGGTTGATGTTATTAGAAAGTAGCCCACCCTATTGATAAGAATGTTGTATGAAGAAAATTAGTAATTGTCCTTTTGTCTTTGATTAGCTGTTGCGATTTGGATTAGTGTTAGTCAGTCGGGATTTCTCGTTAGCAAGAGTATTTCCCTAGTCGGTCGGGATTTCTCGTTAGCAAGAGTATTCCCTAGTCAGTCGGGATTTCCCGTTAGAAATAGTATTTCCCTAGTAGGTTGGTATTTCTCATTAGCAAGAGTATATCCCTAGTCAGTCGGGATTTCCTGTTAGTAAGAGTATGTCCCTAGTTAGTCGGGAGTTCTCATTAGCAAGAGTATTTCCCTAGTCACTCTGGAGTTCTCGTTAGCAAGAGTATTTCGTACATCCTAGCTAGTCAGTGACTTCTTACATCAAAGTTTTCTCTCCCTTCAATGGCCAGGGATTTTCGCGAGTGAGAATGTTTCCTTTGGACAATCGGGGACCCTTTATATATCATTCATGACTTTTCATTTCTGTGTCATAAGATCAATACTTTTATGGTCCAGTTTAACTTGTAACAATGCATGTCCTTAGCATGTGATTATGTTTATATGAATGAGGATATCATACAGGTTGTTGTATCTCTTTTCGATTACGTTACTAACCCGGTGATTTATGGTACTCCCTAATTGTATATTGATGCTTCTGAGTTGTTTGATTACATTATTGCATACTCAGTACATTCCAAGTACTAACCGCACGCCTCTTCTGCTCTATCGTTTTATGATATAGATTCAGGTCTTCAGGTTCAGCCGTGTGACTAGATACGCTTCTCTCTCTTCCAGTTGGTTGATGTGAGTTCTCATCTTCCGAGGACGTGGTTTATATTCTCAGTTTATCTTGTTATCAGGTTTTCAGACTTTTGGAGTTAGCTAGGGGCTTGTCCTAACAACTCATCAGTTTATTAGAAGGCTTTTAGACTGGTTAGATAGGATCAGTGTTGTATTTAAATGTTATTAAGTTGTCATTTTGTATTTATATCAGTTTCTTGTTAGTTCTTCTGCTTGTTCTTGATGTATGACATTTCTTATGTTAAATGTATGCGATGATTATACCATGGGTCGACTTGGAGCCTCTCGAGGTTCCTTGTCCCGTGTCAACGATCCAGGTGTACTCTCGGGTCATGATAAACTTGGTATCAAAGAAAAGGTTTAGGGTGTCCTAGGGTGTTTGAAAGCCGCGTTACACAGAGTCTTCTTCATGGGTTTGAAGCACGCCACACTTATAACAAAGATGCTATAAGACGTTTTAGGAATGTTCTCCTTTACTCATGATTCTTATCGTGCGTAGAGTATGATGCTCTAAATAGTTCCTCCCCTAACTCGTGCTTTACACACTCTCAGATAATGTCTCCCCGATGAGTGAATGGAAGAGGTCATGGTAATGGACGCCAGTAGGTACCACCAGCCCAGGTAGACCATATGGAGGATGATGTTGCTCATGCTGAGTTCCGAGCATCCATCCACATGTTGGAGCAGGCCCTGAAAGCTCATATCAATCAGCAGGCGGTAGCTCATGCACCACAAGCAAGGATAAGGGACTTCCTTCGGATGAACCCACCTGAATTCTTGGGGTCAAAGGTGGATGAAGATCCATATGAGTTCTTGGAGAGATACAGAAGATTACTTGCATTATGGGGGTGACAGGGCAAGAGAGTTCGGACTTAGCCTCCTCCTAGCTAAAGGGAGTGGCTTACATCTAGTATTGTTAGTGTAGAGATAGTCGGGGAATTGAAGTGGATCCTATAGGTTGGGATGAGTTTATGGCTGCTTTCTTGTACAGGTTTTTCCCTCGGCAGTTGAGGGAGGCAAAGGCGGCAGAGTTCATTAACTTGAAACAAAATGGCATGACTGTGCAGGAGTATGCGTTGGAGTTCATTGGGCTATCTAAGTATGCGCCGGAAATGGTAGCCGACCAGCGGGCCCGAGTTAGCAGGTTTGTGAATGGAGTGTCAGACTCCTTGGTCAAAGAATGTAGGACTTCCATGTTGCACTAGGACATAGACTTCCCATGTTTGGTAATATTCGCACAACAAATGGAAGCATAATAGATGAAAGAAAAAGAGAGAGAGACCAAGAGAACCAGGACTGGAGACTTATAGTCCTCCCATCAGAGGTTGGGTACTGGATATCACTCACACCAGCATCAGAGGTCAGCAGCCCTAGCACCCTTGATAGCAAGTACTCCATATAAGCCCAGAGTAAGGGAAGTCACGTACCCATTGTGTACGAGTTGTGGAAAGCACCACTTTTGAGTTTGCATGGCCGGTACAAATATATGTTTTTGGTGTGGTGAGGCAGGCCATATGCACCGAGATTGCACGGAGGCTAAGCGAGGTGAGAGCAGATCCTCGACCACCTCTTCAGTAGCCCCTATAGCCCGCCCATTTCAGCAGAGTACACCCTTTAACCTAAGAGGCGGACATCGTCAAAATCGCTCTTATGCAATAGCAGCCCATCAGGATAAGGGCAAAGCGCCAGTAGTGGCCACAGATATGTCAGAATCTTTTGCTATTCTTTATGTGATGCCAACCTCTATAATAAGTAAGAAGTTCAGTTGTGATAGTGGGAAAAGATTGTTGGGATGTGATGTAAATAGCTGTAGTATAAGGCTTGTGGTGAAGGGCAGAAGCGAAGGAGGAGTTAAGAGTTAGTACCTTAGCCTGACTTGAAGAAGGGGTCGGGAACCTAAGCATGATGGCTCTAATCCAAGGGGGAGATAGTGAGGATGTGAAGCAAGTTAGACCTTGAGAATGCTCGTAAAGGTATCTCAGCCTTAGCAGTTGCAGCATGTCGACCTCTACTAAGTTCATATAATCTTCCTTGTACCTCGGTTAGAGTTAAGTTATGTATGGTTCTATGTGCAAATTCCCGAGGCTTAGAGATAACCTTTTCAGAAAGTGATACCAGTCTTTCTCTATGAGTCCTTTATGCTTATTTTCATTGTTATGAATCAGTTATGTGTGTTGATTTATATTTTCCAGTATGGTCAGCTCGAACTCAGTTGCTTAGTATGTTCACTAGGACCAAGCTATCTCATGTATGTGCTCAATTTTAGATGTCGGAATAACTCGTGCTCATAAATTCCTTATCCTCAGCTAGATTAGATATTGTGAATTCTAGCTTAGTATCGGAAGGCGACTTGAGAACGAAGGTCTAGTTCATGTCAGTTCTGTGCCAGATAAAAAGGAGAAAGAATTTTCTTCCAGTGTTTGTTTAATACTATGTTGATGTCATGTTATTCGGTCTTCCTTGAGTCATGGTGTGCGTGTTAGATGCGAACTTCCAAGTTTGGCGTAAGAGGTTGGTCGCTAGTCAGATACTTTGTTGGTGTTTAGCTGTGATTGATTGATTAGTTGGATATCGGCTTCGCCTCTATCTTTTAAGTATGTTCAGCCAACATTCGAGGACGAATGTTCCCAAAGGGGAGATATTGTAGTACCCTAGAAGGGACTAAGAATAGACCCGAGAAGTATAAGTGGAAAAAGTACAAAAAAACTGGAAAAAATATCTTAGGATGGGAGACTTAACGACTCGTGGTGGGATACCACGAGTCATCGTGTGCATTCGTGAGGTGGAGGTCAGGAGGCAGTGGCGACACATGACATGACGAGTTGTTAGGAGTGGCAATGGCTCATTTTGTCAATCGTTAGGAGGGAGGGTTCCGGTTTTAAAAAGGTTTTATGCTTAATCATGAATGCAAATCAAAACCTTGTAGCTATGAGCGGCTAAAACCTCCATAGCTAGGGTTGTGGGAACCATGGTGAATTAACAAGCTAGGGTTACACAAAGTGATCTTAAAACCAATGCAAATACTTATATTGTATTCTCTTCATGCTTAAATGTTTCTTAACGGTATGCAACATTAGGACTTGCCCGAATTCTTTACTTGCTTTGGTTGAAGAGGTAGAGATTAGGAAAAGAGAATTACAACAGAGCCTTGATCTTGATGATCATTGTACTAACTTGAGTTGTGGTCATAGGAGAGTTAAATCTGGAACTTAGTGATAACAGATAGTTTTGAAACCGCTAATGAGACTTGATCGAGTGATTGAGTATAGTCGTTCAATAGGAACTGGTCGGTCGTTTGAATGAACCTAATTTATCAGTTCTATGAGTAAATATTGGTAATAATCACGAGTGTATACCCGAAGTAGTTATGAACCCATGGGGAACACAAACCCTAGTTATCCTTTGATATAGACTTAACATCAGAATTTTGATATTTTCTTTTATTATTGATTTTCTTTAGAATCCCCCTATTTTGAAGTAACTACCTTACAAGTTCAGTTACCGGTTATAATCCAGTCTCCATATTCCTTGTTGGTTTGAGCATTATCAAAAAGTGATGACGTTGCCGGTGAATACAGCTGACACTAGGTTATTATCTTGTAATTAACTTTTTGGTAGTTATTTCTTTAATTACAATTATTTTTGTATTTTTGATACCTATAGGCTGTTCTCAGGTGAATTCCAAGAACTCGAAGTAAAGGAGATCCTCTTGTTCCATTAAATCCAGAAATCGAAAGAGCACTGCATAACATGGAAAACCACGAGCAAAGAGAGCCCCGCATAGCTGAAGAAGCTAGGCAAGCCGAGCTAGCTCAGCAAGCTACACTACAGCATGTAGAAGATAAGAGAGAGGAAGTGGTAAATGTTGGTCGACAAGGGAGAGGCAATAGAGCTCATAGATTTTCCCCTCAGTACTTTGACGATGATGATGACCCAGATTTTGATGAAGTCGGGTCAACTGGAGCAATTATGCCACCACCACTGCCCGCTGGGGCCAAATTCGACATTACAAGCACCATGATTCAGTTACTAAATATGAAAGGGGTGTTTAGTGGTCACGCCAACCTGCACCTAATGAACTTTGTAGGTATATGCAAGGCGTACAGGTTGCCCGGAGTAAGCCAAGATGCAATACGGCTTAGACTCTTCCCTTTTTCTTTATCTGGGGAAGCTACTTTTTGGTTATTGGAGTTGCCCAACGACTCCATAACCAACTGGAGGGAGCTTAAACAGGCCTTTTTGGAGAGATTCTTTTCCCCCTCCAGGATGTTACCGCTAAAACATGAGATCTATAATTTTCGACAGATGAAGACTGAGGCACTTCATGAAACTTGGTTGAGATTCAAAAAGAAGTTGACTAAGTGGCCCAACCACAAAATTCTAGATGATAGTTTGTTGGAAATTTTTTACAGGTCTCGGAATAATAGTACCTTGGTTGTAGCAGACAAGGTAGTTGGAGGAGCATTGATGAGTCACACTTGGGAGAAAGTTGCCACCATTCTTGATAGGGTGACTAAGACAAATAGGGCCTGGCATACGAGGGAGGCTGATGCAGTGGCAGGAACATATGTTGTTGGTCTTACTGCAGACCAACGAAGAAAAGAAGAAGAGCGCGACCAGGAGTTGACTCACATGAGCACATCATTGGACTTGCTGACAAAGCATATTATAGGAGCTAGAGCCAAGCAGGTTAATGTAGTGGGTACTCAAGGAAGGGAGCAAGGAGTTGATCACTCTAATTTTGAGGAGGCAAACTTTTTGGATATCCAGGTGGCGGGTTTTCGAACCAACACCCAAGTGTCTGGACAAGACAATTGGCGCCAAGGTTCTGGAAATCAAGGACGGAACCGATATAGGGACAACTACAACAGAAACGGGTTTAGAGATAGGAGCGGAGGTTGTGAGCGCGAAGGTGATTGGAGGCGCAATGATGGCTATCTCAATGGTCGGGCTAGAATCTATGTGCCTCCCAATGCATGAGAAGGGGAGGCTAGTCAATCAAAGTTGGAGAGAATGATGGCTTAGATGTTGAAAAAGGTGAGGTCCACCGATGATCAGTTGAAGGAGATCCGAGGAGATTTGTCAAGTATGGGTCAAAAAAGGTGGAATCACATGCTACTGCCATCAAGCAAATTGAACACCAACTTGGGCAACTGTCAGCATCAATGAACCCTAGACAAAAGGGTACACTGCCTAGCAACACTGTCCAAAATCGGAAGAACGATGCACATTATATGGAAGTAATGACTAGGAGTGGTAAAACCATAGTTAACGCCCCATTTCCAGTTGAAGTTGAATGGAAGAAAGAGAGCATAATCGAGGATGATGATACAAGTGCTGAAAAAGAGACTGTTGAGTTGCAAGAGGCCCCGAAAGGTGAAAAGGAACCTGCCAAGGATCAAGGGGCAATGCAAGTGCGAAAGGCTATCCCACGAGTACCACCACCATTACCCCAAAGGATAAAGAAGAAGGTGGAGAATGGTAAGTTCCAAAAATTCCTTTCAATGCTTAAGAAGTTGTCTATGAACATACCATTGGTCGAAGCTTTAGAGTAGATGCCAGGATATGCAAAGTTTATGAAGGACATGGTGACAAAGAAAAGATCTGTGAGCTATTAGCCTATTGACAATGTGCATCACTGCACTGCCATAGCTACAAGGGTCTTAGCATAGAAAAAGGAGGACCCAGGTGCCTTAACTATACCATGTATGATTGGTAATGTTGTGTTCGCAAGGGCACTCTGTGATCTGGGAGCTAGCATTGATTTGATGCCCTTGGCTGTATTGAAGAAGTTAGGATTGGGAACTCCTACACTGACCAATATGTGGCTACTGATGGCCTATAGAACAGTTAAGAAGCTGGTGGGGATCTCTATCGATGTGCTTGTCAAGGTAGATAAATTTATATTCCCAATAGACTTTGTGATTTTGGATTGCGAGGTTGATTATAAGCTCCCCATCATTTTGGGATGACCATTCCTTGTGATCGGGAGAGCTCTAGTAGATGTAGAAGCTGGCCTGTTGAAGTTTATGCTAAATCAAGAGGAGGTCACATTCAACATCTACAAGACAATGAAGCAACTCAAGGAATTTAGTGTGATCTCAGCACTGGAGGATGAGTATGAATCACTTGACAAATTCTGAGTATTAAAGATATTTGCGTTATACCGCGATGTTAAATTAGGCGCTTCTTGGGAGGCAACCCAAGTGGTAAACTGGTGAAGTCTGAGTAACCAACCTACCTACGTCGTGCCGCGACATTAAATCAAGCGCTTCTTGGGAAGAAACCCAAGTTAATGAACTAATGTGTGCAGGGAGAATTGAAAATAGGAGGCTGAAACATCAACTACTATGGATCTCAGTACGACCCGTCATAAGATCCTATGAGCCGTAGCAGCAATCGTGGTGAGGTTCAGAACGAAATGATTCCAAGCCCTGACCTATGATTCATCCTACGGATTGTACCTCAGTGGTACGGGTCGTATGATGTATTCATAGGTCGTTAGGTAAGTTTTTTTAAAAAAATTTCCCATGAGTCCAGGGGACGAGTCGTGGGGTCTGCCTATGACTCGTGGTACGAGTCGTGCGGGTCAAAATAACCCGATTCAACCCTGATTTTTTTAATTTGTCCCTACCTATTTAAACTTCAAATTACACCCCTCTCCCACGCAAACACCACAAATCCACGAACGAAGTAACCTCCCCCACACCCGTATCTTCTCATCACCAAGGTATCGAGCAAAATCCTTACTCCCACTAAGATTGCAAATCCCTAGAAGTTAATTTTCGGTCCATGAAACAGCAAACAAGTAAGTATTCCATTTTGAATTTCTTCTATCACTCATGAATAAAAGTTGAAGGGGCCGAAACTCAAACTTTTGTGAAGTCGACTGTGATACTCGAAAAATGGGTTCAAAAGCAAATACAATTCTATCGGGTTGAAACTGCGGTACTCATGAAAACTTAAATTAATGTTGATTGTTTAGTTGAGTTTGAAACTTCAAAAAAAAAATTTTAGGGGTTCTAGACTACGGTTATGGCTAAAAGAATAAGGGGAGGGTTTAGAAAACAAAATACAACAAAGGTTGGAAAGGGTACGAGGCACAGTACGGATCACAGTTAGACACTACGAGTCGTACTAAGCACTCGTGCCCCAAAACTGAACAAAGTCACAGAACAAATCTCTCAGTACGACCCGTGGAATCGACCTACGGGTCGTACCATGAGTCATAGAAAAATTCAAAAGAAGATTAAATTGGAGCTACATCAGACGACTCAATGTACGGACTGTACCATCATGGTACGATTCATACATTTGAGTCGTAGCTTAGATAACTCAAAATCTGGGATCTCCTATGAGTCGTACCTTCATGGTAAAACTTGTATTGTTGACCCGTGGTGAAAAGTTGCAACTTTCTTTTCTACCTTCTCTTTTTCTAAAACAGAATGCTAACTTCTTTCTCTACAGGTACAATGACATACAAATGCAGGGCAGATAAACCAGCAGCCCAAAGGAGATTGATTGATGAACCAACTGACTCAGAGTCTGACAAGGCCGAAGACTCACCTAGTGGTTCGATTGAGGAGTATCAAGTAGACACCTCGGATACTGATGGAACCAGAACCACTAGGGCGAGAGCAAAGGCCCAAGATGAAGTAACCACTGCCACAACCGCTCAAGCTCCCTAGTCTGAAGAGGGAGTTAGAGAAGAAAGTCAAAAGTTAGGGAGCGACTCCAATGCTGAGGAAGGTTCAGGAAAGACCTAGAGTGAAGAGGAAAGCGGCAGTGATGAATCGAAGGAAGAGGCTTCTGTTGCATAAGAGAAGACCCCACCCAGGGAAAATCAAAAAATCTGGTGGAGAGTGCCCGGAGCAAAAGAAATCTATGAACAAGGCATCTCTCTCACTGCCAAAAATAAGCCATAGAGGAGTATTCGAGAAGAACCATGGATCCTCACAATCGCTTTAAATGAAGTTGAGGAGATGAAGCGGATTTTTAGCGTTTATGGTTTTGAGTGGATGGACAACACTTGAACACAGTACACAGAAAACATAGTTTTGGAGTTTTATGCCAACTTCATGGCCACAATAGAGGTAAAGTGTCACGCCCCAAAACTAGGGTAGGGTGCAACTGGCACTCGATTCATGGTCGATCGAGAAGCCGGCTATATAGCATCTATAAATGTAACACTAATGCTGACCAAGCCACCTGTCACAACCAACCAAGATAAATACTGGGCCAATAATGCCTTGACAATTATAAATATGCAACCTGGAAAGCCGAAAAGGCTACAGTAAAGCTAAGCAAGGCAATGAAAAACCGATATGACTACACAACCCACACTACTATACAAACCAATCCACCTCAGCCTCTACAGAGTAAACAAACTTAAATGCATGAGACAGGGCCTGGCCTACCCATGTTGTACACAAAACTGAAAATAGTCCAAACTAGGACATGGCTCTTGGAAGAGAGGAGCATACCACTATTATGCTGAAGTCTGGCTCCTACTACGTCCCAAGATGAAGGGACGTCAGTACGAACAAAATCTACTGGTATGTAAGGCTAAAAACTGTAAACATGTAAGATAAAAATAATAACTAGGCCAGAAATAAGGAGTTGTAACAACCCGAAATTCTGAAAATAGAAACCTGACAATAACTCATTATTGAAGTACAACCATCTAATGCACAACAAAGACTATAACTGACATGTTAGCAGACAGCCAACCATAAAATTTATATACAATCCGTCCAGCCAGTGCACCACACCAGGGTAAAAATAAAAAGGCCTCCAGCTGGTGTACCATACCGGGGTAAAAATACAAATGCCTCCAGCCTGTGTACCATACCGGGGTAAACTCCGTCCAGCCGGTGTGCCACACTGGGGTAAAATAACAAGACCTCCAGCTGGTGTACCACATCGGGGTAAAATCAATAAAGCTTGGACCAAATCATAAATGTATATGATACGGCTTATACTGGACCAGTTCAATACATACAACATAGATATGACGAATAGTAAACATGTGGCTTGCATAGGCCTCCTTCGTAATGCATAACTGGAACTGAGTACATATAACATGTAAAGCTAGAAAATAGAACTTAAATGCATGTATTAAAACTTGTATAATTCATAAGGAATTACGGATAACCTAAGAGTTTCAACAAAATTTATAGATCGTCTCCAAGGGACTTTAAAGCTTAGAAACTCGCTAGCTTGTTGTTCCGTTTAAGGGAAAGGGATTATGAAATCTCCCCTTGGCCTGACATATTTCATAACATACACATAAGATAAAGGACAACCATAACTAGGTAATCCTAATTCGGTAAGCTCGTTTTCCCTCAATAGCTTGCGACGTCTTTACGTTGCTTAAAATCGGTTACACGTCCACATATCGACTCTTTCACCAATTTCAGTTAGCAACCAGACCTTTAAACACATTTAACATCACATATATACACACATTACATACAGTAAGGACCAACTAACAATGCCCACGCTGAGGGGTCTCCAACTCAATGTACAACTACGACAACAATCAACACAATATCACACTTTAGGTGTCTCACTTCGGCTAGGCATAATCGTAACATTTATCCTCTATAAAACATGGAACTTTAAAGCTTAAATGAAGCTTAATATACTGCCTCAAGACTTTTAAATAGGTTTCTATCTCATTCAATTCACAACACACGAATCGTGCTTAAAAGAATGATACACGAGGCGCCTTACATACCTTTCTCCGATGAACTTTTCCCTAGCCGATTTCCTATCTCAATGATCAGCCTTAAACCTCCTTAATCCAGTGGTTTTATAGGCCAACAACAAGATTAATCTATATCAAGAAAATGCAGCCAACATAACTAACCAGAGGCGGTAAAAATAGAAACAACAACACGGCAACATCAACAACATTTTGCCATTTTCTCAACTAATCTTCACTAACTTTTGAGGGAGAAAAAAGAGGAAATTTTACCTTAGTTTTTCTGTGATTCTACCCCTCAATATGAAGTATAATTCCAGCAAAATAAACAGCCAAAAGGCCTAAGGAAACAAGCAAAACTCAGCTAACAAACAGTCCATCGGCAGCTCACTTAGCTGCCAATTTCCAGATTTTCTCTTTGCAATTTGAGAGGTTTTAAAGGGGAGAAATCCTTACCTTTTCTCATGATTTCAACATCTACTCAAAAATGGATATATGGGCAGTCCAAATAGATTTTGAAACGCAGAAAAACGTATTCAAAACTTTGCCAAAATGAGCTCCAAAACAGCCCCTAACATAGTTGGCAAGGTAATCTAAACTTATGTTGTGATTTTCTTGAACTTTGCTTGATGTTCCTCCTTGACTTTGTTTGTCCTTGCTGTTGGAATTGATAGAGAAATGGAATCCTTAGCAATATGGTCGATTTATATTTAGCTGGAAATATTTTCTATAAGGGAAAAATTGGATTTTAAGTAAATAGGGCGGTGGAGGCGCTAGGGCGTCATGCCCGCGTCACCGCTCGTGATGGTTCGGTAAAATGCCCATAACTTTTTACTCCGAACTCTGATTGACAAGCGGTTTGGTGTTATGAAAACTAATCTCAAAGACCTTTCATCTGATAGGTCGTGGGGCTCCTAATTCATTATATATTGGGAGATATGGTCGTTTAAAATTGACCCTTACTTATGAACTTCACATACTCTTTGGTTTTTCAATCGTACACATTTCCCTTGACACCTATGACCAATATACAACCCGTACATTCCCTAACCTAGCATAACACATCAAAAAAATTTCGGGGTGTTATATCCCCCCCCCCCCCGAAACATTCATCCCCGAATGAAAATTAATTTCACTTAATATGCATCAAAATAAGTATCAAACACATACCTTAACATCACGTCGACATCGTTAATAGGTGAGGATATTTATTCTTCATTTCCTCCTCAGGCTCCCAAGTCACTTCCTCAATGTTATTACTTAGCCATAATACTTTAACTGAGGCGACTTCTTTGGTTCGAAGTTTCCTGACTTGCCGGTCAAGAATAACAACTGGAACATCGGTATAGGCTATGTCCTCAGAAATTCGGACATCATCGATAGGCATAACACGAGTTGGGTCTCCTATACACTTCCGCAACATCAATACATGAAATACTGGGTGGACTGCCGCTAACTCTGGTGGAAACTCCAACTCATAGGCCACTTTTCCTATCCTGCGGATAATTCTATAGGGCCCAACATATCTAGGACTCAGCTTGCCTTTTCGGCCAAATCGCATAACGCCTTTCATAGGTGACACTTTCAGGAAGACCCAATCATTAACAAAAAACTCCAGCGCTCGACGGTGTATATTTGCATATGACTTTTGCCTGCTCTGGGCTGTCTGAAATCAATCTCTAATAAGTTTCACCTTGTTAATAGCTTGCTGCACTAAGTCTGGTCCCAGTAACTCTTCCTCACTGAGTTCAAACCAGCCCACTAGTGACCTGAATTTTTGCCCATATAAAGCTTCCTATGGAGCCATATGAATACTTTCTTGGTAGCTGTTATTATAGGCAAACTCAATCAAGGAAACATTATCATCCCAGCTTCCGCCAAAATCTAAAACACAAGCATGCAACATGTCTTCAAACGTTTGAATGGTGCGTTCAGCCTGTCTGTCTGTCTAAGGATGAATGCGGTACTAAGGATTACCTGAGTGCCCAGGCCTTTCTTGAAAGACTTCCAGAAGTTTGCTGTGAACTGAGCACCTCTGTCAGAAATAATGGACAAGGGGACGCCATGTAGGCGAACTATCTCTCGTATATAAAGCCTAGCATAATCCTCTGCCGCATATGTGGTCTTAACTGGCAAGAAGTGAGTTTATTTAGCTAATCTATCAACTATTACCTAGATAGAATCATGCTTCCTTCTCGTTCTAGGCAATCCTGTAATAAAATCCATATTAATCACCTCCCACTTCCAGGCTGGAATTTCTATATCCTGCACAAACCTCCAGGCCTCTAGTGCTCAATCCTTACCTTTTGGCAATTGGGACATTGAGTCACAAGACCGGTGATGTCCTTTTTCATACCATTCCACCAATATAGCTGCCTCATGTCACGATACATCTTTGTGGCACCTGGGTGTACTTAATATCGAGAATAATGAGCTTCATTCATAATTTGTTCCCGTAGTTCACCCACATTAGGTACACATAGACGGCCCTGGTATCTAAGAACTCCATCGGGTCCACAATCAAATAGGCTCTGCTTCTTTTGTGGTATACTGTCTCTCAGTAAGACTAACTCTACATCATCATATTTTCATTGCTTAACTTCCGCTACCAAGGACGATTCTGCTGTGTTTTTTACAATAACACCTCCATCTTCGGCATCCAGTAACTGAATCTGTAAGTCAGCCAACTGTCGTAGAGCCTTCATCATTTCAATCCTGTCAACCTAAATATGACTCAAGATACCCATAGACTTGCGACTTAGCGCATCAGCTACATCATTTGCCTTGCCCGGATGATACAGAATGCTAACATCATAATCTTTAAGCAATTCTAACCACCTTCTCTGGCGTAAATTCAACTCCTTCTGCTGAAACAAATACTGGAGGCTCTTATGATCTGTGAAAATATCAGCATGTACTCCGTATAAGTAATGGCGCCAAATCTTCAATGCAAATACCACAACGGCCAACTCAAGATCATTGGTAGGATAATTTTGCTCGTGCTTCCTCAATTAACTAGAGGAATAAGCAATGACCTTGTCGTGTTGCATCATAACACAACCTAGCCCAACTCTTGAAGCATCACAATAGACCACATAACCCTGGACACCCTCTGGAAGAGTCAGGACAAGTGCTGAAGTCAGCCTATCCTTCAATTCCTGAAAACTTCGCTCACATGTCTCTGTCCACTGAAACTTAGCTGCTTTATGAGTCAACTTTATCAATGGTGTAGCGATGGTAGAGAAACCTTCCACAAATAGGTGATAATAACTTGCTAAACCCCAGAAAGCTGTGAACCTCTGTAGGATTCAAGGATCTGGGCCAAGTTTTTACTGCCTCTATCTTCAGACTATCCACTCTTATACCTTCAACTGTAATTACATGACCAAGGAAAAACACAGATGTTAGCCAAAACTCATATTTAGAAAATTTAGCATATAACCCGTGCTCCTGTAGAGTCTGTAGTACTGCTCTCAAATGACCTGCATGCTTGGCCTCGGATCACGAGTAAATCATAATATCATCAATGAAGACAATCACAAATACATCAAGAAAAGGCCTAAACACCTGATTCATCAGGTCCATAAAAGTTGTTGGGGCATTAGTAAGACCAAATGATATCACTAAGAACTCATAATGGACATATCTAGTCCTGAAGGCAGTCTTGGGGATATCAACTTCCCTAACCCGTAACTGATGGGACCCAGATCTCAAATAAATCTTTGAGAAGCATCTGGCACCCTGTAACTGATCAATTATGTCATCAATCTTGGGAAGTGGGTACTTATTCTTAGTCGTAACCTTATTTAGCTTCTTATAGTCGATACACATACTTAACGACCCGTCTTTCTTTCGCACAAAGAGCACTGGTGCACCCCAAGGCGATACACTAGGTCGAATGAATCCCTTCTCAAGCAGATCTCTCAGCTGATCCTTTAATTCCCTTAGCGCTGCTTGAGCCATTCTGTAAGGAGGGATCGATATAGGCTGAGTACCTGAAAGTAGATCAATAGCAAAATCTATCTCCCTTTCAGGAGGAATTCCAGGCAAATCCTCTGGAAAGACCTCAGGGAACTCATTTACAATAGGAATTGACTGGAGAGTCGTAGGCTCACATTCCAAGTTTCTTACCCGAAAAAAGTGAGAAATACAACCCTTGGGTATCAACTTCTGAGCCTTAAGGTATGAAATAAACTAACCTTTAGGCATAGCAGCATCACCTTGCCATTCCCGGCCTGGCTCGCCGGGAAAATTGAATCTGACAACCTTAGCTCTGCAATCAACATTAGGATGATGGGCTGATTTTATATTATTTTATATCATTATTTTTTATACTAGTGTTTTAAAATTAAGGTGCCCAATTATGAGAAATCTATGAGAGTTTATGATTATGATGATTTTTACAAGTATGATGTGAATTTTTGAATTAGAAGCATGTTTTCAATTACCCATGTTTTATGATCATGATTTCAACCAAATTGAGTATTTCAAGTATGTTTAAACATCGGGTAATGCCCACATGTCGATTTTATGATTTATGATTTTGGCCGACTCACGGGCCCGATTTTATAGCTAGTTCACGAACATCTAAGCATGTCTATGATTATCATTATTTAACTAGCCCATGTATGTTATGTATGTTACTTTATGAGCACGTTGCATGTTTTGGGAGTAGTATTTAACACCGAGTAGGTTCAGGGCCCAGGTTACGCCTCGAATCTCAGAGCTACATGCCACCATAAGTCATGTTTGGGGACCTACCTTGAGACTGTCCCTTTTTGCCCTAATGGGACTTTCATGAGTGATATCACGCTTTTCATGGTTCTACCCTTGGCAAGGTACGAACGGCCTCCCGACTAGGTTTACAGGTCGGGCTCTATGTATGCTCATATGGGGTATGTCGGTTATAAGAATCTCCCACTTTTCCTCATTATTTATACATGCTTATGATTATGAATCTTGGCTCAAGTCATGTTTTATAATGTTTTCTCTCATGTCTATGTTTACGATAAGTTTACGAATGCTTTGAAAACCTTGAGTCTTACGTTTCATTTATGATTTCAGTATTATTGTCATGTCGTCCTACTCTCATGAACTTTATGCATTTAAATTTTCGCTTTACTTACCTTTTATACTCGGTACATTCCACGTACTGAACCACATACTTTCTATGTTGTATCGTTTCATGATACAGGACCCGGCTCTCAGGCTCATCCTCGTCAGTAGTCCACTCAGAGCTCGCTATCAGCCTTTTTTTGGTGAGTCCTCATGTTCTGAGGGCCATATGTTCAGACTTGGATGTTTCTTTCAGTTTTCAATATTGTAGGGTTAGTTAGGGTGTTGTCCCATCAACCCGTCTGTTATGATTAGAGGCTTTCAGACTATTTGTAGTACTCAACTGTCATGTATGGATTTTGTGTCACTTTTCTATCTTATGTTATGATTTCGTTTCCGCCATGATTTTATGTTAAGTCTCCCGCTTTCCTTGAATTAATTGGATGTACGCTCATTCCAAGGGTCTACTCGGAGTCTTTCAAGACTCCTTGTCCCGTGTTTACGATTCGAATCTACTCTCGAGTCATGACATGCATCAAATGAAAATGAGGTAAAGTATAACAAGTTGATAAAGATGAGAAGCCATATGAATATTCTTTGCTTGATGTGTTGATAAAGGTTCCAAAGTATGAAGTTCATAAAAGATATTGTGACCAACAAGAAAAGTGGAATGATTTTTTGAAATAGTTGTGCTCCCCAAAGAATGCATATCTAGGATCCAAAATAAGTTTTTCTCAAAAGCTTTAAGAATTCGGGAAACTTCACCACTCCAATTTGAATTGGAAATGGTTAAGCTAAGATCAATGAGCTAGAGAGAAACATGTGTTAGGGTGAGTAATGTGAGCTAGCGAGTCATGTTTAAGCCTAACACAATATAAAGTTTTGATGATTAATAAATAAATTAAAAAAACATAACAAACATATGCAAGAACCAAATCCTTCAATGGTCTCAACAAAGGACTGATAATGTTCATAACAAGATACTACAAAGGATTAGTTCCTATCTAGATCTATAACAAAGAACTACTATCAAGAAGTGTATTACAAGAGAACTAGTTTCTTAGCATGATTATAAAAAGCTCTTGTTAAGAGTGCATCACAAGCAGTGAAGAAACAATGAAGGAACTATTTCCTTCACAATGGACCGGAAGAAATTGTTGGTCAAACCAAAACAATTTCAAGTATGTCAAAGGATTCCTTGAGAAATTAGAATCGCAACAAATCTCATATGTTGATTTTGATACTAAACTTTTCATTATTGTTCCATTCCATGTCATTTTATCTACAAATATAACATTTTTCGGAAGTAAAATAAAATAAAATAGTATTTATTGCAGAAGCTAATGAAAGGAGCTACAAATATTATATCTCATTCTCCATCCAACATGATATACAAGTGTACAACTATAATAATGAGGGTGTTAACTTGGTTAATATCAATATTAATTATGTCAATGAGTGATCTGTCATTGGCCCGCTAACCTAAAATAAAAATTTTCCTATTAGTTTTCTGTGAGGAAAATGCCAGTTTTCCCCTTTAAGTATGATAGTCTTAAATTTCAAAAGACTTTTCTAGAAATATGATGCATTTAGATAATCGATTCGATATTTTTGATTTTGAAGATACTTACTTTCAATTACAATAATTCAAAGATTATTTGAAGCAGTGTGAAGTTAACACCTCATAAATTTGATCTACCTTAGCTATTTGACATATTTTAGTAAACCTTGTTAGGCTGAAAATAGCAGAGGTGCAACATTATTTTGATAGTGAGTGAAAACTTGATCCCTAAAATGTTAGTTTTTAACATGTATAATGACAATATATGTTAAATAAATTTTAAAAATTCAAAAACTCTAAAAAGAATTAATTTATGAGTTTTTAGTAAATTTAAAATACTCACAAAAAGTCAATTTAAAAAAAGAGTAACAACCAATTTTCACAAAAATTGAATTTAGCAAGCTGTTTGAAACCTCCAAACATGCACCATCTTTTAGCTTCTCTAATTTCATTCTATTTTTATTTTTGTACTTTGTTTTATTTTATTTCTTTGTCTTGAGAAGAAAGTTGTACATTATTTTTCTTGTAAAGTGAAATAACCACTTAAATAAAAAATATCTAGGGTTTGGGCCCAAATTCATGGATGATCCAATTCACCCCATTCCAGAAAAACCCAAAATCATCATGATCATACTATTTTCACCTGGAACTCTTTTCTCGATCATCAAACCAAATCCCCTCTTTATCAATCAATTCGGTTAAAATAAGCATATTCTTCCCAAGCCCCCCCTACCCCTCTACCCCCTTTAACAAAATTTTCCTCGCCGTGTCATTTTCTTGCATTTCCTCTTGTCTCTACATATCCCCACTTTTCCATGTTTTCATCATCATTGTTAGTAACGTCCTGATAAACTTTATCTCCAGAAACCCATTTCAGTTCCAGTGGAAAATATTCCCAGAGCACCAAAACAAGTGAAGAAATACAGGGGGAATAAAAGGTCAATTGTGTTTTGGCTTTTTCATTTTCTTTCTCTGAAATCATGGATCTTTGGTCTCTACGTGTAAAGAACACCAATTTGCTACTCAGAAATTCAATTTCTGAGAAGCACTTTGTTTCTGGCCATTTGAAAAGTGTCAGAGTTGAAAATTGGAAGATGTTTGAGATCAGAGTACCTAAAAGACAGGCTTTTTCTGGTTCCGGGTATCACTCTTTACTGGTTAAAGCAATGGGTAAGAAGAACTCCGACAATTCCAATTCGTCCTCTTCTTCAGGTATTTTTCCTTAAAAAACTTTTCCCCTTTCTGGATTTAAAGTTCACTTCATTAAATGATTTTAATTTGGGTGTCCAAGCTTGAAAATTAGGTGAATTTGTAATGAGAAATATGATGTGCATTTGGGTTATTGAAAGACTTTGACTTTTATTTTTCGGAAACCTAGTTGTCACTTTCTAATTTCCTTTATCTTCATTTTCACTCTATGGATTAAACAGGCAACACTGTCAGTTTCTCTTGTAGTTCAAGACTCTATAGCATTGGGCTTGTGGTTAGATTAATAAATGATTTCTTCCTTATATTTTTTGTTCACCTGTTTTAACAAAAGTACTTGTTGATTGCTGTGGTGATCGGTTTCGGTTCAGCAAAAAACTGTGTTTTTACTTGCAAGAATTTTAAAAACACAAATTGCTTTTCCCTAAGTTATATCATATGCTAAGAATTTGATGTGAGGATCGTGATGAACCTTTTTCTTTCAACTCTTTCTTGGAAAAAAATGTGAATAAAACATGGAGGAAGTGTGTCGAATTTATACCCTGGAAAAGGGAAAGTAACTACAGGGACATCACTTGAGAACATATTTGATCCAGCTAGCTTGTATCTGGGGCTGGAGAAAAATGAGACTTCTTTTATCATAGAAGAGGCAGACACCAACAACTTTAACTGGACTTATTCATTAGAAAGATGAAAAATTTAAAAGAACTGTTCTTCTTTTCTTCACCATTTTTGTAGAACGCCAAGAATTTGATGTGAAATATTGAATTAGCCTTTTGCTTTTAATTCATCCTTAGGAAACATATGCGAAAGGAAATATGGTCAACTTTTTTCCTAAGACAAGGAACCATCATATGGTTCTCAATATATCAACTCAAGTAAAAAAGTTTAATGATATGGTCTGTATTTTATATAGTTATTTTCAATGTATTGCTATATGATTAGCTTATTAAAACAAGACAAATAAATTAAAACGAAGGAGTATAAGGAAAAAAAAATTCTACGCTGAATGGCTTAACATTATTGACAGAAATATGGAGGAAGTGTTTCTGAACCACTCTGGAAAAGAAAACAGTTCTTAAGAATGTCTCTGAGCCAGTTAGCTTATTTCCAGGGTTGAGAAAAACGGGAACTACTTTTATCATTGTAAGAGGCACAGGCCAAGAACTTTAATAACAAGAAACCTGGTTGGTTCAGTTGTAAACATCCTGCTATGAATTCACTTTCTTATCAAATGCATCTTATCAATAATCTGCACAAATGCATATATAACACCATATAGACTGTGGATTGAGTGGGATGATTCATCACAGTCCGTAGCTTCCCCAACATCTCAATGGAAAAAGAAATCATAACCTAGTTAAAGGAAGTTTGTGTCACGTGGAGTATCACTTTTATGTAATTTGTATGAGATCTTTAGGCATGCGGATATGGTGCTTGGCTTCTCTTCTCCACATGTTCTGCTCTTGCACTTGAATGTTATGAGTTGGTTGCTTCCCTTTTAATGAAAGCTAGTGTCACGGAAGTAAATTTAATTTGAAGGCCTATATTGATAGGCCTAGTAGTGGATTGATGTTAGCCTATCTCAGAATGTCTCAATTGGGTTATACGATGTTAGCTCTAGGTATGCGGTCTTATTGAAGCCCTTTATATCATTCTGGTTACTCATGCTTATTCCAAAGCATTATTATTTTTGAGGATCCGGATTCATTATTCATTCAATGGAAACTATTGTTAGATATTTTCCAGCTAAAAGCGAGAATATTGGTCCTATGGGAGGTTTAAGAAAACATGTACCAATTACCAAAATCAAATTTTTATTCGGTACACTTCCTCTTTTTGCCATGGTGCCTTAATAAGGATGATACCGATTTTAGTTTGTGACAAAATTCTATTTCTTAAATCAACAAGAAGGTATATTTATCAGAACCTGCACCAAGCAAATGCAGCATATGTACAACTTAGGAACTCTCAGCATCCGTTGTAAATGCAGGGAGCTTACGAAATCTATAGTGTATGACATATACATTCAGTTCTTTACACCAAAGAGCGAAAAAATACAGACATTGTGTCTTATTCTGTGAACAGGTCCTGCCTTCCTTCAAAACATCTCTGGTTTCTCTTCCACCAAATAACCCAAATATTACAAGCTGGAGTGGTACGCGACAATCTTTTGATCTCTCTGTTAATTTTCCTTCCTTGCCAGCTTAATAACAGCTTTTAACTGTCTTAGGCATCAGACAGCAGGTTCCGTAAATGCTTAGATACATATCCCAGATCTGTCTTTTTGCTTGCAGTGGATCAGAATGCAGTTGACATCTTCTGCCTCTGATTCACACACAAATACCTACTGTATGATCTGAAGCATCATTTTTGTGAATTAGGTTGAGTCAAGCAGATCTCATGTGATGCTAACCAACAAAAACCAACCACTCGGAGAGGAATAGTGTTGTTCCGCATCTACTTTTCTTCTTATTGTGATTGTGTGAGAGCGGGCTTGACTAGTTTGGGATTGAGGAGTAGTTGCTGTTAGTATTATTAGATTTATAAGAGACCTGTCTGAAGAGTTAACTTCAACTGCTAGATGTAACTGAGAGACTATTTTGTATTGGAGTGCCGTGGGATTAAGTATCAAACATCTGTTGTCTGATGACTAACTGGATGTTTCATTTGCCAATAAATAGGTAGATAAACTGATGTCTATGGTGATTAGTTATGAGAACTAAGAAGAGCAAATCTTAAGCAATGATAGGTTCAGGCAAGCTTAAAGGAGGCTGACAAACAATGGGAACCTTGTCATTGAATCTAGGTTGCAAAACCTTTTGTAGTATCTGAGAAGTAACGAGTCATGCAAGTGTCTCTCCTTACAGCCTTGTTTAAAAATTATTAAGCTGGTTTCCAGAGACCCACTGCGAGGCTGCTTGTGGCATAAGGACGATGTTTTCATGTTTTATTGCAGTGCAGAGAAAACTTGCTGTATGCGTCTTGTATTCGATAACTTTACCATCTTGTGAATAAAATACCATTTACTAATCAAATTTATAGATGGAGAAAGTAGTACAAATGGTAGCACTATTAAGTTTATGGAGAGCATGTGGAGAAGATATCACTCCCTCTGTGCCAATCTTGGCCTCTTGGTCTTACCCTGCTGGCTTGGGCGCCAAACTAGAACATATCTGTGCTGTCTTATTGTCTTAAGTGTTGATGGGAAGGTGCTTTTATAACCCATAATGGCATCCATTGCAAGGAATCTTGAAGTACCTGCCTTGGCTTTCTGATTGGTCACTTGTTCTTGACTTGGACCCTTCCATGTTACCATCTTATTAAAACATTGGGTTGGTTAGATAGGGTTTATGCGTTGGTCTTGGGTTAGGCTAAACAAATTTATATATATTTATGGTAGAACAGTGGAGTTTTTATTCTGAAAGTCTTTTTGTGTTGATTATGGATCCACCTATTTAAAAGTTTAGCTGGATAAACTGTCTTGTTTGTAATTGTGTATGTTGTTTAACAGAATTTTCCTCTCCTTTTACTTTGCGAATCCCATTTAGCATCTAGACATAACGTGCCTATAAGACCAAGTGTGAACCTAGTGAACTCTGATTCTCCTTCTAGACACCGTTCAAAGCAATATTTAAGGTGAAATTACGAAGGCATGCAACACTTACGAGTCTTTTTAGTTATTCACTTGGCTTGTGCCATGCTATCTAATCGTTTTTGAGAATGTAACATTGGTATATTTATATCAAACCAACACCTAGGTGGTGCTGAAACCATATTTACAGGTGAAAAAATAGGAGAGACTGCTTCCTAATCCTAACAAAAAACAAGGGTGTCTATCATTGAAGCAGTATCTTCTATGTATCTCTGGTTTGCCCAAAAACAGAAAAGTCTAAAGCAGTTCATTTTATCCTCTGAATTGAACTGCTAATGCCTTCAAAACATCTGGAATTTCTTTCTTTCCAGATTGTCCATCAAATGCAAGCTGGGTTGCTATCTAATCTATTCCGCAGCTAACCTTTATGATGATTTGTCTACAGGCTCTGGTTAAACTTTAAACAACTTTTCTGCCCAAAACCTACTGATGAAAACAGGGAAAAGAATTTTTTAACTCACAAAGCCGTTTTCCATTAAAGAATTGATAACTCTATTTTATTCAAAGATAATTTCATATTGTTGCTCATATTTATCTAACTTTTTCTAGTTACGGTATTTTGTAATGAACAGCATAGCATTTTAAACAACAAGGTATAATTTTATCTGTGTTAAGATTTTTAGCCTCATGAGGGATTGTCTTTACCCAGCTAGAAAGCCTAGCTTGTTCTCAAACTTTAACACTAAATCACCTGACTCAGTAAATGGCACGATACATAAAATCTTGTTGAAGGAAAGTTTGTTTCAAATAAAATCTAGCATTTAAAACTGCACTTTGGCTTTCCAGCGGAAGTATCAGGATTACTGGTGATCTATCAGTTATCACAAAATAAAGGTATCAGGCTTATGCAGTAGGCATGAATAGTACCAACATATTGTTTGAATGAAATATTGGCAGATTAATTAAGATAATCTGTTGTACTCATTTATGCTTTTCATTATACAATTTTCTTTCATGTGTAGATGATCATTGGTTGGTACAACAGATGTAAAGATGATGGCGGTACACTTGCAAATAATTAATTTGGGTTAAGCAATAAAAATCATTCTACAACTATTTTTTGAGTGGTTGTAGTAAATGTCAATGCACCAATTTATTAATGGTGGTGTTATACTTGCACATAATTGATTTTTGATAAACAAATGTTTACCCCTTTCTCAAAAATTGATTTCGGATAAACAATAAAACTTCACTTTATTTTTCCAAATCTTACCTAATTAAAAAAGAGAACTTCACTTTTTAGGATAATCATAATAGATGTTAAAGTAAATGTTATAATATGAAAAAAGATTAACAGTTAATTGGTTAAAAAAATGTGACTACAGTAGTGGCCATTTTCCTTAATGGGATCTAATATCAGCTTGAGAGGTGAAAAGATTTGCTAGGAAAATAGATCAATGACCCTGTGTTTTCCAACTGTCTATTGTCAGTTTGGTTGATTGATGTAACATTTGCTAGCATATTGTATGTAACTTCCCTGGTTTTGGCACAATGATGGATTCACAATGCATCAATCTCTCCTATGACCTGAAAATATTTTCCTTATCTTACGAAGAGAGAGGGAGGGAGGGAAGAAGAGATACAAGGGGGAGGGGATGGCAAGGAAGGAGCATTTTTTAAAAGGTGTTTTTGGGGCGAGCCTCTGGACAGGACGTAGTAAAAAATGTGCTGGGGCAATCTGTGTGGGGTGAAAGTATCGTGAGGCATAAGCCCCATCAGTCCGGGTTTATGCTTAGGCGTTGGATGAGTTTTTGTATTGGGGCATATGCCTAGAAAATCTCTCCTAAATAAAATTATAATTGCTAAACAAGTCCTTAAATTAATACCAAAATAACACAAAATTCAAGTTGTTATTAAATTTTAAGAAGTTAAAAAAATTAAAAATTATAATACTTTTTATTAAGCCCAGAAAATCTTTCCTAAATAAAATTAAATTTGCTAAAAAAGTCTTTAAATTAATACCAAAAATTACAAAATTCGACTTGTTATTAAATAAGAAGTTAAAATGCATAAAAATTAAAATATTTTTTTTTATTATTAGTCCTAATTTTTATTCTTTCTCGTAGTCTTTTACTGGGTAAAAGGAAAAAATGATCAATGTGCAAACTACAAAACCAAAAAACTCATCATCCTTCCTCACTTTGATTTGATACTTCCAATTGTAGGCTCCCCCTTCTTCTTCTTCTTCTTCTTCTCTCTCTCTCTCTCTCTCTCTCTTTTTTGTTTAATCAAGTTGATTTATATATAAATTTCTATTCAATTTTGTCAAAAAAGTTTGATAAGTTTTTTGAGATGAGCAGTTCTGATTATTTTTTAGTTAACTGTTGATTTTGATTAACGTTTTAAAATGAAGCAATTCTATGTAGATTTCATTTATTTTATATTTTCTTGAAATATCTATGTAATTCTATCTTTTTTATTATATTAATTCATAAAATATTAAAAATTAAAGATCCACAAGCTTATGCCCAGAGCCACGAGGTTTACACCTTGCCTCGTATATAGGTAAAACGTCTTGCCTCGCCTCATGCCTACGCCTTTTAAAACACCAGGAAGGAGTGATTAACAGTGTCCATTTTTTGCGTTTCTCTTTAGTATGCCATTATAATTCTCTCATAATGATTAATGATAACTCGATCAGTCGCAATGGATGCAATGACACACCTTGAACTTAAGCAAGTGTGTACATGTCAAGGGATAACTGATATTTCTTCCTTCTCTTCAGTAGTTGGTTATTAGATTGTAAATTTTTTCCCTAACTGATGCTTCTCATAATGATTTATGATTACATTGATTTAATAATGTCTTGATTTGGCATAACTTGTCCCTCTCTCTAATGTGGATTCTCTTATACTGAAGGGAAGGGCCCAGAAGAAGATAACTTAAAAGGGAGCAATCCATCTTCTGAAAGCGATAGCTCAAAAAATACCGGTGCTCAGAAATCTCATCAGAAGCCCTTGGACTGGAGGGAATTCCGAGCATCTCTCTACATTCAGGAGCTGGTATGGTTTATGGACCTCTTTCGCAAGTCTGTAAATCATCTCATAGACTAATAAGGCACCTCACTTTCCTTTAGCATGATGATATTACATGTGGATAAACATATCTTAATGAGTGTCAATGGCATGATTCACCGCGTACTCCTGTTTGAGGCATTCTCGATCTTCTCTAAGATACTTCCAAGAATTTGGTTTCCCTTGTACAATGGTGTAACATTCTGCTAAAACTGCACACCTTTTTTTTTTTTGATAATCGTGGTGTCCAAGCCAGCTTGTGCACACCTCGACTAGTTCCATGAGGTACTTGCTACCTCCACTAGCATAGGTAACGGATTTGGACAGATGGTAAGAGATCACCTAGTATATTTGCCTCCATTAGGATTACTAATACTGCACACTTGATCGTCACTGTTGCTGTCTGTGATATGTTCCAAAAAGTAAACATGTGGGAATGAGTTATAGGTCCTCTGGGATAAACTTCTTAGCTCCTGTGATTTTCTTCCCTGGGACTCACATGATATCATTCTTTTAAAAAGAGAGTGCCTATGTGATTGCATTCTTCTGAGCATACCATTAAGGCATTTATCTATTTTTTCCTCTTGTTTTCTATATCAAAATCTTCTGTCTCTTTCTCTTTCGGAGTTTGTCAAATCATAATTTAAATATACTAAAACCTGTGTTTAAAGAATAGGGTTTCTTCTAAAACTCTTACAGCAGGCGGCAAATGCAGTCTCTGACACACACAAGCAAGAGGGAACAAGTTTTGGTCCCAAAGCTCTTCCCTTGAAGTGGGCACATCCAATTTCAGCACCTGAGAATGGCAGTGTTCTTGTTGCCACTGAAAAGCTCGACGGAGTTCGTACTTTTGAAAGAACAGTAGTTGTCCTCCTCAGATCTGGAACCAGGCACCCACAAGAGGGTCCATTTGGTGTAGTCATAAACCGGCCACTAGGCAAAAAAATCAAACACATGAAACCCACAAATATCGATCTGGCAACAACCTTTGCTGATTGTTCCTTGCACTTTGGTGGGCCCCTTGAGGCAAGTATGTTTTTATTAAGATCAGGGGCTGGTTCAGAGCTACCTAGGTTTGAAGAGGTCGTTCCTGGCGTGTGTTTCGGTGCTCGAAACAGTTTGGAAGAAGCATCTGCATTGGTAAACAAAGGGGTGCTTAAACCTCAAGATTTCAGATTCTTTGTTGGCTATGCCGGGTGGCAGCTTGACCAGTTGAGGGAAGAGATTGAATCCGGCTATTGGTACGTTGCGTCATGTAGTGCAAATCTGATATTTTCAGGTTCGTCGTCAGAGAGTTTGTGGGGAGAGATACTAGAGTTGATGGGTGGTCAGTATTCGGAAGTAAGTCGGAAGCCTAAGCAAGACATATAGCTTCTCAAATGAATCACTTACTGTCAAACTGAGCATTCAGGTTGATAAAAACTGAGAAGTTTGTGTGAAGTGAAATGTACATAATGGTGGCACGGATCCTAATCTAGTAGAGCTCTCGTCTTCCATTTCTGCATCTCTCCTAGACCTTGCTAATAAGTTATGATCAATGTATGTAAAACATAACTCTTTGGAGGATCCCAGTATGATTAGTTGTATTGGGCCTGACTTCTCTATTTCTCGTTTGTGCAAACTTCTTTTGGTTCCTGTTGCAGGCCCCCCTCCCTTCAACAAAAAATAGAGATTTTTACCCTCACTCCAAGCTTATAATCAAAATGAAGATTTGACCCATTTTAGATGGTTTACATAGATTGAAGTTTGTAGGAGCAAAATTCAATTTCTATATAAGTTTTTTACAATATTGTATAATAGTGTAAACACTTTCTGTTACTTTTAAACAAAAGTTGATATATTATTTATGGTGAATATTTAATATTATATATTGATGTATAAATACAATTGCATAGAAAAACTTTGGGCATGCGAATGTGAGTTAACAAGTGATTATAATGATAAAGATTCTAACTTTATTCTTCTCTTTGGTTGTTTTCTTGCTTTGATTTAATCTGTATTTGCTGTATATTTCTGAAAAGTTTTCAAGAAAAATTATATTATATTAAAATTGTGAAGGCCTTTGAAAACGTTGATTGAATTTTTTGCTGTTCATTAAAAAGCTTCATAATAGATAAAATTGTCATTTATTATTTTTATTAAATAATTATTATTTAATTATCATTCTAATGTTTAGAACTTTAAAAATAATTAAAGTAATAACTATGAAATCTTTACTTATTTATAAAAAGGTAAGAACTTCTAATATTTAGTATTTTAAAATTAACTAAAATTTTGTTTCTTAAATCTTTCCTTATTTGAATTATATTAAAAGTCCTAACATTCAAGACTTTAAAATCAATTATAATTCTTTTAAATTATATCAAATTTTTGTTCATTAAACTAACTAATTATCCATCACAATTTTTCAAGTGTAATTTTATGATGCAATAATACGATATTTTTTTAAAAAAACTGTAAAATCGAAAAAAAAGACAAAAATGTAGAAAAACAACATATTTTAAGTTGTTTCAATTGATCAAGTGCTTTTGTTATTCATCCTCTTAAGTTAAATCTACACTGTTTGTTCCATTTTAATTTAAGGGAAGGTGTTTGATTGGACACATAGATTAAGAGAGAGAGGAAAAAAAATTAAGTTATCACTAAATATTTAAAGTACGATCGAAAATTTTATCGTGAAATATCATTCACCTTTTTTACACTTTTAAAAATAGAGTTCACACTTAATAAAATAATTATTTAATTATTTTTCTAATATTGAAAATTTTAAAATTAACTAAATTTTATGTATTAAATCCTTCTTCCTTATTTGAAATATATAGGTCCCTTCGGGGACATCCGATAAAATTGGAACGATACAAAGAAGATTAACATGGCCCCTACGCAAGGATGACACGCACAAATCGAGAAATGGTCCAAATTTTCTAAAATATATATATATATAGAAAATATTAATATGTAGAAATTTAAAAGCGATTGCAATTTTGTCTTTTAAGAAATAATTAAACATTGAATAAAATTGCATTTATAATATAAATCAATCTTATGTTTACGACTTCTAAAAATACAATTTGAAAAAAGGGCTGCCTGGTACACAAAGTATCCTGCATTAATAGGGTCTGGAGATGGATCGCACCCCAATAAATGTAATATAGATAATTGCCCTAATACAAGTATTTGTGGCTGTTTTCACAAATTTTGATAAGTCTTTCTTAGTGGAAGATCGATTGCAAATAAATAAATGCATTTGTGATATTATATCAGTTTATTAGTGCCAAAACAAATCACTAATAATTGACAATATGATTTCATAAGTGCTATTTATATAAATGAATAACTTATACTATATGTTCTATTCTACTATGCAGCTTTGTATTATAATGCATCTTCGTAATGCTAATATCTATATTAAATGTTGACCTGTTAACAGTGTACGAATACAAATTCTGTAATAGTTAACATGAAATATACATATAATGCATGCATTTAAGTGCTCGTGTAAAAGTGAACGATTTTTTACTTTTCAATTAATAACTATTTCTATGACATTTTTATTGATTGAAACAAGTACCAGAACAAACTTATGTCACGACTTAAATGGTCATAATTGGCACCCATATTATACCCTCTGGTGGGTGAACCAACAAATCCCAACTAGTTAACCAAATCTAACAACAGATACGAGTAAGTCACATTATAAGAATAATTAACAGAAGCATTAATGTCACGACCCAATTTTGGATGGTGACCGGTGCTAACAGATAGAATCCCAAAGCAAGCCTTATCGGAATTTTACAGAAAATTGGGCAGAGTTTCCTATATTTTTGGGCCTATTCAAAAATTTACCTATCTTAGAAATTAATAACACAACAACCCATATCGCCAAAAAGGCCATACTATTCATCAACAGTCTATTCAAAGTACAATAATACTAAATCCATCTCCAAATATAGAAATAAGTCTAATACTAGTCTCGAGTTTATAATAACGAAAGAATACTCATGACACTAATGAAATGAATATGCAGCGACTCTAAGAGTTCAAAAGAAGAGATCATAACAAATAAGTAAACTTCTTGCCTATGCGAAGCAATGCAGGGCTCACCAGAAACTGTGAACTCGTACACTCTAGTTAATGAAATCCTCAGCAACGTCACCTGTGATCTCTGAAAAAAATAGCGGGGAGTGAGTCGCTAGCTCAGTGAGTAATTACACTTAACCATAATCGTTTTTAATGGAGACAAGTAAGAAAACATGCTAGTAGAATAATCAAAATATTCTGAAACAAATGGCCCAATAACAATGATCAGTTTATTTGTCTCATATAAGTAGAAATCAATTAACAGTTCGATAACAAACTCAGTAAACACTGTCATATCAAATTTTATGTTTGGGATGTTTCCAAGAATGAATCACGTAATCGGTGTGACTACCTTCCTTGAGAGATAGCCAATAACTATGAACCCTTTGTAAAGGAGTCAAATATTACGGTAGGTCCATGTTTGAGGGAAATCAGTAACTATATACTAGTTCTACCTTCCTACTAGTGAGGGCTGTAACAGTAATCTGTAAATACAACCAGGTCTACCGAACCCTCAATCATCAAGGTCTACTCCTATTTATATTTTTATTTGTAAATAATAATAGTACCTTGGAAGTTCCTAAGACTAGATTGGGGAAGTTGAAATGAAAACAACAAAAAAATCTGAGATTTCTCTCAGAACGACTTATGGTACGAGTTGTTGGTGGGTCTAACGGCTCATTGGAGGCACTCGTGGTGAGGGTCTACAGAGGTAAACTCGGGAGTAATGGATCTAAGGATGACCTATTGGTTATTATAATGAGTCGTGGTAAGGGAGTCATTGTGAGGGTGGTCCTTGTCAGGATGGCCGGCACGAGTCACGGCACGACCCATTGTATGAGACAACGAGTCGTGGTATGGTTCCGTTGGAAGAACTCCAGAAAGTGAGCAGTGGTGACAACGGACAAAAACGATGAGTCATTGGGAGTAGTAACGACTCGTCCTGTCTGGTCGTGGTAGCAGACCTGAGTCTAGAAAATGGAGTGAAACAACGAGCAGAGTAACGATTCATTAGAGCTCAGGATGACCCATTATAGTGGTCGTTTCTCCGACCAGTAGCCAAATTCCTATGAGTTTAGTAAGGGTAAATCCATAACTTCTAAGCTCCTAAGACCTAAATTACGTCGTTTTATGAGTGTGTTTTAAAAGGGTTTAGTTCATTCTAAGCCTATCCCTCTCCATGCATGCAAGTGTAGTAGTTTCTAAGGGTGATCAAGCTTAGAATTCATCAAGTTATTCCCCAAATTCCTTTGGGCATTCAAGAGGGTTGTGTAATCAGAATTTCCTAGGTATGTAGGGTTATGAATGGGTGTATCCATCCACTCCCATGCCCAATCCCTCTTCAATTTCATGTGATGTTTAAGTTGATGAATCTATGGGGTTCTAACCCAACTTGTGAATTCTCTAAGTATCTATCATGGGTATTCTCTATGCATGTTTATAATGTTGAATTATGATTTATGGGCATGCTTTATAATATTTTCAATTACAAATTATAATTTCAAAGTTTTACAAATAAGATGCTCATCTGTGGAAGTTCATGGAAACCCATGAGCTTATGATCTATGCTTCTAGTTATGAAGAAATGTTCATGATGAAAGTATGATTTCGAATTACCCATGTCTATATTCATTTTTTGAGTAATCAAAGTCTATCTTAAGCATGTTTAAGTATTGGGAAAGCCCATATGATCAAGTACGTTTCAGGATTTATCTAAATTTCATGTTATTAGCTTATCATATGATTTTGAAGTCTAGACTCCCACTCTTGTTCAGGTTGTGGCATGGTTTAAGCCAAGGATCTTCATGTTTTGTTTTCATAATGTGTATGTAACGTCATGATTCAGCTTCTTCACTAGACGATGGTCAGCTTCGTTGAAAAATGATGGAGATCATATGCATGTTTTTGAAAGTAGTATCTAGCACCGAGTAGACTAAGGGTCAGTCAACCCTATGCCTCAGAACTACATGCCAACATAGGTATGTTCAGATTATTTGGGACCTCCCTTGTGAGCTTCCTCTGCCCCCAAAGGGCCTTCAGCTTGATATCGATATCATGGTAACATCCTTAGCCCTGACAAGGCTTTGGATGGATCTGCCCACTTGACTGTAATAGTAGGGACCACATAAGCTCTATCTTGGTAATGTCAGTTATATGACGAGTCTCCCATTGTTCCTCATGATTTCAGTTATGCATGTTCATTAGTCATGTTAGTATGTTTTCAGCAGGTTTGACCCAATGTTCAGTTTTACTTATGGTTAACAGTTTTTAGCTTTGGGTCATTCAATTCAGTTATGATATTCAGTTATGTTTAAGTCATGTTTTTAGATAATAGCATGCAAGCCCACTCTCAGACTCTTATGATGAAATGTTTATGATATACATGATCTCTGATTTTACTTACTTTGCAATTTTACTTACCTTACATACTCGGTATATTCCCACGTACTGACCGCATACTCTATGCTGTATCATTTCATGATATAGACTCAGAAATTCAGGCTCAGTCCCTCCGCTAGCCAAATCTTCAGTGTTAGCATCTCCCAGTCAGAGTTAGTGAATCCTCATCTTTCGAGGGACCTTCTTATCAGTTATATTCAATATTTTCAGTTTTAGACTTTAGTGAATTAGTTGGGATCTTGTCCCATCAATTCATCAGTAGTAGAGGCTTATCAGACATAGTATGTATTCAGCTTAAGACTTGTGTAATATATTTAGTTATTCGATGTTATCAAATTTTTAGAATTCTGCTATGTTATATGTTAGATTTCCGCATTTAAAATGTTGAGCTTAGATTTTATGTTCATGCCATGGGTCGACTTGGAGCCTCTCAGGGTTCGTCCCGTATCTCGATCCGAGCCTATGTTTGGGTCGTGACAAACTTAATATCAGAGCATTAGGTTTTGAAGTGTCCTAGGATGTCTGAAAGCCGTGTTAAGTAGAGTCTTTTTCATGGGTGTGAAGCGCACCACACTTATGACGAAGAGGATACAAAACGTTTAGGAAATATTTCCTTCTTTCATGATCTATATCATGCGATGAAATGTATCTCTATTCTTCTAACTCGTGCTATACGTGTTTGCAGAATCATGCCTCCTCCCTGAGTTAACAGAAGAAGAAATGGAAATGGAAATGACCATGAGAATGGAAACAACGATGGGCACCAGGAGGGCCCACCAGCCCCCGAGGATCATGTGCCCAAGCAGGTTGCCCATGCAGAGTTCAGGGCTGCCATTCAGATGTTATCTCAGGATTTGACGTCCCAAGTCAACCGACAGGTGATAACACATGTCCCTCAGAATGGGAATGCAGTTAGTGGCGAGAGTTAGAGATTTTCTAAGGATGAACCCTCCAGAGTTTCTCGGATCAAAGGTGGATGAGGATCGATATGAGTTTATTGATGAAGTTTTGAAGATCACCTAGATCATAAGGGTGATCGGGGAGGAGTGTGAAGATTTAGTCTCGTATCAATTGAAAGGGGTTGCGCACATCTGGTTCAGGTAATGGAAGGATAGCAGTACAGTTGGAGCAGGCCCAATTGGTTGGGATGAATTCCATACCATATTTCTGGATTGGTTCTTCCCTCGTGAGATGAGGGATATTAAAGCAGCTGAGTTTGTGAACCTAAGGCAGGATAATATGACGGTTCAAGAGTATGCTTTGGAGTTCACTCGCTAGTCCAAGTATGCACTTAAGATGGTGATAGATTAGAGAGCTCGAGTGAGTCGGTTCGTGCATGGGATAGCAGACTATTTGGTCAAAGATTGTCGGACTATGATGCTTCATCAAGACATTGACTTCCCTCGGATAGTTCTTTACGCATAGCAGATAGAGGCAGTGTAGGTAAGTGAGAGGGAGAGAGAGTCCAAGAGGGCCAGGACCAATAGTTTTGGATCCTCCCAATAGAGACTTGGTGGGTGGGCACCATCAGCAGTCCCACCAGAGATCATCAGCCCCAGCACCATCAGCTATGAGTGTGCCATCAAAATCTAGGCACGACCAAAGGGAATGAGCATCAGTTTCTCGAGGTCAGGGGAGCAGACCCGCAGAGTCCAGCATCCTAGAGTGTGGCAGGTGTGGCCAGAGACACACAAGTCAGTGTTTAGCCGGTTCAGGTGCTTGTTTCGGGTGTGAAAAGCCCGAGCATATGCTTAGAGATTTTCCAGCAGCCAGACAGGGCCATGATAGGGGCTGAGGCCCAACCACTAGCTCAGCAGCCCCACCAGCATGCTCAACTCAGTAGGATGCATCCACTAGTGCATGTGGTGGTTGTTCGGCTGTTTGGAATAACTACACGCAAGTGCACATGGTCGAACAAGTAGTAAAGTGGCTCAAGTAAGCCAAGTATCGATCCCACAGGGACTGAACTAAGGTATCAATCTAATCAAGTGTCAATAAACTTTAACTCTAAACTGCAGACAACAGTGTGAAGAAGATTTTGATATTTTGTTTCCTAATTTTATACTAAGTCTAAAACGAATATACAATTTGAGTCTAAACTATAAGTATGAGCATGATGAGGCTAAAATGAACATGTAGAGAAATAAATTATCAATACAATTTGATTAATCTTTCCTCCGGTTGCTAGTCAAGAATTATTGCCTATGGATTAAAACTCTCGTATTTAACCCAACTTAAGAATCATGAACCTTCCACCTATATCTCTGTGATAAAAAGAAATTCATGTTCTAGCCATACAAAACCGATTCCTTAATTGACTAATACGACTTTCAGGTATATCTCTATCCTGAAGGTAAATTAATTCTCAATTTTCCCAAACTAAGAAAAGATCATATCCTATCAATTCACAACTTTCCAATTTCTTGCTCTCTCGAGTGAAACCGGACTTTTTAGATATACATTAACGTTGGCCACACATTAATGCAGTAAGAACAAGAATCAATAGAACAACCATGGAAGAAAAGATGAAAAACCAATTTATCAATAATTACATTTCAATACAAATGTTCTTAACCTCAGCAAGAAGGGAATTTAGCCACTCATTTGTGGATTAAACATCGTTAAATGAGTGTTAATCATACAAACAATTGAAATAAAAAAGAAGGAGATAGAGAAGAACCCTGAGATTTTTGTCCCCTCAACTGCTTGTAACCCACGTTCTTGCTCCACCAAGTCAGAATAATTAAAAATGAACCTAAGTGTTCTATTTATACTAGTGGAAATTTTTCCCGAAATAACAAGCAACGTGTCACGGAGTGCATCGCGGAGCACTGCCTCCGTGACACGCCACCAACGCGGACCCTCACTGGAATCCGGTCGTCCAGGTATTAAAGCCCAACGTGGCACGGCGTGCAATGCGGGGCTAGGCCAACATGCCACCGCCCCAATGCGCACCTTCACTGGAATTTGGCTTATTTTCAGCATTCGGGCAGAATGCATCCGCGAGGGCAGCGTGACACGGCTCCATCGCGAGCCCCTTTAATTCGTGCTTTCCTTGTGCTTTTTCCTAGCTATCTTCCGAGTCCAATCCCGATTTCTCCCAACATGCATCGTAGCTTCGTAAAATTATATTTTTCCTGCAAAACCACGCTAATCATGTTGGTTAGTATAAATTCACATTTTATTACAATTCACATGAGAATGTACAAACATCGATAGATAAACAAGATAAAATGACAAATTTGAGTATCACTTGGGCATATAAATCTGCCCAAGATCACTTACCCCACACTTAAATCCTTGTTCGTCCCCGAACAGTAATCTTACACCTCATGCGATTGACACCCAATCCTGGCTTCTTCGGCTCGACAATTCAAGCTACGGTTATACCGATTATTTAATATAGCAAATCATCAAGAAAACATGCATAGTCTTATCAATACAATGACCTTCAACACATTAAGACCTCCTAGACTCAAGAATCGACTCTCGATATCGGCAAACTCATGCAAATCAGCTGATCATGATATCCGACACGAAATTCAATCTCTCGTCGAGCATGTGCCCTCACAACACAAGAGAATTTTCCCTTTTTAATCACATGAACTCAAAGACATTACATGTAGGGGCATATAAACACGATTTCGCTCTCTCTCCCAAAAGAATTCACATGCATCATGTCATGAACCATAGGCTTGCCTTTAGTGTATTACTCCACTAATATAAGGACGCGTGATGTAAAATCACGTAGGACTGAACGGGTTGTAATGTAAGCTACGGAACTAGCAAATACTGGGCTAACCAATAATAACAACTAGCCTCCTTAAGCGCTTTTTCAATACATCCCATCAACCTTATGGACATTGTTTCTTTCTTCATCCTCCCATTCTTGAAGTCTGTCTTTATTTTTGTTCCCATATCTTTAAGCACACTCGACTTAATAACAAAGATTAGTTATACGTCTTCATTATATTTAATTTATAGCGAGTGCACCTTTGACCTTTTCTTTCCTTTCATCACTTTGCTTTTTCTTTTCTTTTCACAGTTCTCACTCCTTGACACTGTGGGAAAATTATTTTTTTTTGAGTGCTTAAGAGTTTTGGATCAAATTCACGGATAATGAAAAGAAGGAGTTAAGCTCAGTTTACACCTTTTTGACAAAAGAAAAAAATAGGCTAAAGGCTCAATGGGCTAACGAGGATGTACATTCAAGGTAGGTATGATAATGAAAAAAACTTTCGGTTAAATCGAAGAAATGCCTACATCCTTTCCTACAACACACATCCTTCATTTCATTTCGTACACACACCAGGCAAGTTCTAGACACTTCACAATAGCATGGAAGAATTGAAACCTCACCACACACTCATTGCAAATGCTCAACTCAAGACATATTCACAGACTCTTCAATCAGCTAGTTACAAGAATTCAAACATTAAGCCTCAATCACACCGAATCGAACTCTATGGCCTAGGTATCTCAACATATTTACAAAGTTGCATGCTTTCATACGAATCACCTTTGCATTTTAAATATCATGTACAACACACAACAAGAATTTCGCAACCATAAAGTAACAACACGTTTGGGATACAAGCAAACAAAGGAAAAATTAAAAGACAAAAACTACTCCTATCGACTACATTTCCCTTAAGACGGTCGTCATCCATCCATCATAGGGAACGGTCACTAATTACAACTTCGGTTCAATGGGACTATTCTCGGTAAAAGAACCGAAAACAAACGCCGAGAAACCCAATCATAAAAATAATTAAATGAAAAAGAAAGAAAAATATAATTTTTTTTAAAATATCGATGATTTCGATAAAAAAAATATTTACACAACCAGCTAACAACATTCAGCAGCACACAACAGCTTCACACAACAGCTTCACATTAACTACAATACCGAACATACACAAAAATCACAGGGTCACAAATTTAGCACAACAATAGAATAGAAACATAAATAACAACAAAACAACCAGCACCTAACTACTCCCACCCCACACTTAAATCAAACACTGTCCCCAGTGTTCATAAAATTTAGCATAGCACAAAAGTGGTTGGTGAAACTCCCTGATCAATCGAAGTATTCAACTTCTTCGTCAGGTGCTGCTGCCTCGTCTCCCATGTCTGAATCGCCCCCGTCGTCCTCCTCTGACTCAATATCGGAGTCTTCGCGACGTGTCTCCTCATCTGTGGGGACATAATCATTAGTGGGCTCCACATAAGCTGGATCCACTCGGCATAGAGCCCTGGCATTTTCGCCAAAAGGGTAGTCTAGCTCGAGCTGCCACAGCTCATCTTCTGTTGCTGGCCTCCCGCCTATGCGCAGCTGGAGCATCTGCATCCCGAACATGCGGGCCATGTACTGATCATCCCGAGCATGTCGCTCGGCTAGTGTAAGAACTGGCCCGTGAGTGGTGTCGGGTGCCTTAGTTTTGGTGACATCTAAGGCCCGCCTCTCCATCTGCGGGATGTAGTCAAGGGACTCCTCCTCAATATCCAGGCCCCTTAGGAATGTGGTCAGTAAGCCACCAAACCCGTACTTGTTCCCTTGATGGAAACAGGCTCTCTTCATGGGGGAGATAATCACCGCCCCAACATTGATCTCCAGCCCTTTCATCAAGGCATAGACCAAGCACACATGATCCCTGGTGATATCTGTCATATGCACCCCCGGGATCAGGCAGGAACAAACAATTTTAAGCCATATCCTGGCTTCCCTGTTCATCTGTGAGTAGGGCAATGTCTGATGGTAGCTCCTCTCCTTATGCTTGCTCCACCGTGCTGTAGACCGGGCTCCACACAAAGTGCGTTTGATGTCCGCATATGGTGGAGTGATATTCAGCTGCCGGAGTACATGGGCGTCTGTGTCCCCCCCCCCCCAAGATGGCATTAAGGTGATGGGGCTCAAAAGTGACTACCTGCCCCCTTATCTTTATGGTGTGACTTCTGAGGGTCGGGTTCCAGTTGGCGTAGAACTCCCAAATCAGGTGAAGATTGCACTCCTTGGGCTCTTCAAAGATGAAGTTCGGCCCGGCTGCATCAATCCTGTGGACAATTCTAGGGAATTCTTGTGCCAACGGTTTCCTAGCAATGTGCTCCTCGGGGAAGTATTTGCTTTCCTTATGCTTTGTGTACCGTTTCTTCCCTTCCTCTATCACCCATCGGGTTCCGTATTGACGACGTTGGCCGCACAAAACCGCTTGTGCTGCTGGGACTGCTGTTCCTAGTTTGATTCTTTTCCTTCCGGCGCCTGATGTAGATGTGCCCTTTCCTTTGTCTTGCCTGCTTGCCATCGTTCCTGTCAAATCAAACAGACAGTCCCAATGTTATTCAAATTAAAATTAGCTTCAACTAAGGTTGGTTTGAGCTAGGCAACCTCACACTTAGTCTTTAGCCACAATGACAACATTACAGCAAGACAATCCTCTTTTTCTAACTTCCAAACAAAAAAAGACAATAACAAAAATGCCTCATGCATTTAGAGGGTTTGACGGTATAAATTCTATGTACTACTCAGACTTCGTACAGCTAATCCACTATTACCATCGATAACATTTCATCACATAGCACTTAGCGAAAATTTCTATCGACAAAACCGATGCAATTCCCCCAATTTCTATGCAATTTCAACAATTTCATTATCCCAAAAATCCATCGCGCCTTTAGCATATCAACGTTAAGCACAACGTAATTTACCTCAACCAACATGAACAACCCAACAAGAATTTCACATTTCAACTCAATTTTAACTTCTTCATATTCAAATTCTAACCCTAGCTACAAAGTTCACAAGAATTTCGATCACCTATGTATTTATTGAGTCCATATAATCACAACGATACTACGAACATCAATCAACAATAACTTACATGAATTCAAGCTCAATTTACAATTAGGGCAAGTTTTCCTCACCTCCCATGCTCAAAATCGGAAAAATTAGTCAAGAAATGAGATGAAGTTAAAGAACATACCTTTAATTCGACGATATCGAAGAAAAGTTGAAGAATTTTAACTCCTAGGTCCGTGTCACGTCGGGGAAGGGGGGGATTCTTGGGTGTTTAACGCGGAGGAGATGAGAAATGGAAAAAAATGAGGGAAAAAGGGGTTAAAAAGGGGTATTTTCGCGAGGGTCATCCGGCAACCCGGTGTGACCCGACGCGAAATTGCCTTCAACGTGTCACGGAGGGTAACGCGGAGCATGCCCTCCGTGACACAGAGCCATCGCGCCAGTACTCTGGAATTTTTCAAAAATTCCAGATTACACTTTAACGTTCACGGAGGTAACGCGGAGCACTTCCTCCGTGACACGGAGCCATCGCATAGGCTCACTGTATTGCCACTTTTTATTATTTTTCTCACCTCGATTTTTCCTTTGCGATCCTTTGCATTTTTGCCCTCCGTTCAACTTGAAATTCATCTCACCACAAGAAATTGGTTAATTCCTAGGTTTCAACATAAAACACAATTTTTGTTTTTATTTTTATTTTTCTATATACATATATATTTATTTTTATATTTTTTCTCTTTTTTTCCTTTTTTTTTTCTACTAAATCTACTCAAGTATTACAATAATTTCAGGGGTTGCCTCCCATGCAGCGCCTGGTTTACCATCGCGGCTCGACGTCATTAAGCTCAGTCATCCTCTAGGGTGACGGACGTTTTCTCTCGACTACCGTCCTCACCCCAGTAATGCTTACATTGCTGCCCATTGACTAAGAACGTGGCACTTTGATCTTCTTGCCACAACTCTACTGCCCCGTGCGGGGTCATTCTCACTACCTCAAATGGCCCTGACCATTTGGATCGCAGCTTCCCTGGAAATAGCTTCAATCTTGAATTGAAGAGCAATACTTTCTGCCCCGGCTCAAAAATACGATGCACCACATGCTTTTCATGCCATCTCTTTGTTTTTTCTTTGTAGTACTTGGCACTCTCATAAGCATGCCAATGAAACTGTTCAAGTTCGTTGAGTTGCATTAGCCTCTTCTTGCCCGCTAGCTCTAAGTCCATATTCAATTTCCTCACGGCCCAGAAGGCTCAGTGCTCTAGCTTCACTGGCAGATGACACGCTTTACCATAGACCAATCGGTATGGAGAAGTTCCAATCTGTGTCTTGTAAGCAGTTCTGTATGCCCACAACGCATCATCAAGTTTGCTTGACCAATCATTACGTTGTGCATTCACTATTTTCTGGAGAATCTGCTTCACTTCTCTATTCGACACCTCCACTTGCCCACTAGTTTGGGGGTGATATGCTGTTGCCACCTTGTGGCGCACCCCATACTTGGCTAGTAGCTTCTTGAAACTTGCATTTACGAAATGAGCCCCTCCATCACTGATAATGGCTCGGGGTGTCCCGAACCTGGTGAGAATGTGTTTTTTCACAAATTTTGTTACCACCTTGTTGTCATTCCTGGGGCAAGCTATTGCTTCAACCCACTTTGATACATAATCAACGGCCACCAAGATGTAACGATTACCAAATGACGGTGGGAACGGGCCCATGAAATCTATGCCCCATACATCAAAGGTCTCCACTTCCAGTACATTCTGCAGCGGCATCTCTTGCCTTCTACCAATTGTGCCCGTACGCTGACATCTATCGCACATTTTGACGTATGCCATAGAGTCTCTGAACAGTGTAGGCCAAAAGAAACCTTACTGTAGAACCTTGTGCGCTGTCCGCTCGCCTCCACGGTGCCCCCCATACAACGAAGAGTGACAAATTCTCAACACCTCTGCAATCTGGCTCTCCGGGATGCATCTTCTCATCACCTGATCCGGTCCCTGTTTAAATAAGTATGGCTCATCCCAAATAAAATACCGGCAATCATGCCTCAATTTTTTTCTCTGCTGAACTGTAGCCTCAGGTGGATAGACTCCACTCACTAGCAAGTTGACTATTTCTGTGTACCAGGGAACTTCAGCTTCCCCTATTGCCAAGAGTTGCTCATCCGGGAACTCCTCATTGATGTTATCACCTTCCTTCACATGCGATCGACTTTCTAATCACGATAAGTGATCTGCCACCTGATTTTCGCTCCCCTTTCTGTCCTTAATTTCGAGGTCGAACTCTTGCAACAACAGGATCCATCTAATCAGCCTGGGCTTTGCATCCTTCTTGTTAAACAGATACCCAATCGCTGAATGATCGATATACACCACTACTCTCGAACCCACCAAATAGGACCTGAATTTATCAAATGCAAACACCAATGCTAGCATCTCCTTCTCTGTGACTGTATAATTACTTTGGGTAGTGTTCAGTGTTTTGCTTGCATAATGAATAGAATGAAAGATTCTATTTTTCCTCTGCCCCAATATAGCTCCCACAGCCACATCACTTGCATCACACATCAATTCAAATGGTTGTTCCCAATCCGGAGAAATAAGGATAGGTGCTTCTATCAATTTCTGCTTCAACTCCTCGAATGCTTTAACACACTCATCATCGAACTCAAACTTCACCTCTTTTTCTAACAATCTGCATAGTGGTCTAGAAATTTTTGAGAAGTTTCTGATGAACCGTCTGTAGAACCCTGCATGCCCAAGAAAGCTGCGAACACCTTTCACCGACACAGGTGGTGGTAACTTCTCAATAACTTGAATCTTAGCACGATCGACCTCCAGCCCCTTGCAAGACACTTTATGGCCAAGGACGATACCTTCCTTGACTAAGAAATGGCATTTCTCCCAGTTGAGTACAAGGTTGGATTCTTCATAGCGAGCCAGCACCCTGTCAAGATTCTGCAAACAAGTAGCAAACGAATTACTGAAAATAGAAAAATCATCCATAAATACCTCAACAAAATCCTCCACCATGTCATGGAAAATAGCTATCATGCATCTCTTGAATGTGGCGGGTGCATTGCATAACCCAAATGGCATCCGCCTAAAAGCATATGTCCCATAAGGACAGGTAAAAATAGTCTTCTCCTGATCCTCTGGTGTTATGGCTATTTGGTTATAGCCAGAGTACCCATCAAGGAAACAATAATATTCCTGTCCAGCCAACATGTCTAATATCTGATCGATGAATGGGATAGGATAATGATCTTTCCTTGTGGCTTCATTAAGCTTTCTATAGTCCATGCAAATCCGCCAGCCTGTGACGGTTCGTGTAGGAATCAGCTCATTTTTTTTCATTGGTGACCACGTCATCCCTCCTTTCTTTGGAACGCGCTGAACGGGGCTAACCCATTCAATGTCCGAGATAGGGTAGACCACACCTGCATCAAGCCACTTAATTATTTCTTTCCTAACCACATCCTTCATTGCTGGATTTAACCTTCGCTGAGGCTGAACAGTTGGCTTTTCTCCTGTCTCCATGAAAATCTTGTGTGTGCAAAAAGCTGGATTGATACCCTGAATATCTGACATTTGCCAGCCCATTGCTTTCTTCCTTTTTCTGAGGACACCCAATGCTTCCTTCTCCTGTGCCTCCGTCAATTCTGTGGAGATGATGACCAGCAAAGTCTCATCTTCCCCCAAAAATACATATTTTAAATGGGGAGGCAATTCTTTCAATTCCAGCTTTGGTGCTTCCTCAATAGATGGTTTCGGCAATGGTTCCAGAGACCTCATTAGAGACTGAAATTCCTGTTTCCTAGGATGCCTTTGTGACTCATTCAACATTGGTACCACCTCATAAGCATCTCTATCTCCGAAATGATCGGAATTCATCAACACTCTTTTCAGTGGGTCTTGAGATTCAACAATCTGACGAATTTCTTCTTGATCAAACACACTGATTGCTGAAAGCTCCTCATGTATGGCCGGCAGCTTTATGGCCTTAAATACATCAAATACCTCAACTTTGTCGTGTGCCCACATAGTTAGATGCCCTTCTTCTACATCAATAAGTGCTTTCTTGGTCGCCAAGAAAGGACGTCCCAAAATAAATGGGACTTCCACGTCTGGCTCAAAATCCAGCACAACGAAGTCTACTGGGAAGATAAGGGAGCCCACTTGCACCAGCACGTCTTCCACAATGCCATCAGGTCTGGCTAAGGAACGATCCGCTAGTTGCAAGATCGCTGTTGTTGGTCTAGGACTCCTTAGCCCCAACTTCTTGAATACCGATGTCGGCATCAAGTTAATGCTCGCTCCCAAATCACATAATCCGCGAGCTCGGATATTCTTCCCAATTTTAATTTGAATTGTAAAGCTCCCATGGTCCTTGAGCTTTGTGGGCAACCTATTTTGTATCCGTGAAGTGCACTCCTCTATAAGCGCCACCGTAGCGTACTCAGTGAACCTGCTTTTGTTTGCCACGATGTCCTTGATATATTTTGCGTACTTTGGCACTCCCTACAAAACATCAACAAGAGGTAAATTAATGTGTACCTGCTTAAGCACCTCCATGAACTTTTTGAAACACGCTTCCTCCTTTGTTTCCTTTGTCTTTGAGGGAACGGGGGTGGTGGTCTTTCTGGTTCAGCTTCCTTCTCCTTCCCCCTATCATCATTGTGATCCCTCTCCTTTTCACCTGCTTTCGACTGCTGTGGTAATCTTTCTGGTTCCACCTCCTTGAGTTGCAAACCACTCCTTGTGGTCACTGCATTTACCTGCTTGGGGTTCGAATCAGTGTCACTCGGAAGTCCTCCTCTCGGCCTGGTGTTTTGAGCTCCAGCAAATTGGCCAAACTGGTACTCCAGCGCCTTTGTAGCTAACTGATTGTTCTTTACATCGGCTGCCAATTTCACGTAATCAGCCTGCAATTGAGCTTGGTTAGCTATCATTGTCTTGAACATCTCCTCAATGCTGGGTGATGGTGGTGGAGGAGGTGCATTGTTGCTTCTGTATTGCGACTGATAGTTCTGCTGCCCTCCTTGATTTCTCTGCGCCCCCTGACTCGAACTTTGCCCTTGATGGTTGTTGCTACCCCAAGAGAAATTCGGGTGATTCCTCCAGTTGGAATTGTAGTTGTTGCCATACTGTAGGTGGTTATTTCTCTGTACATTACCAACAAAGTTCAACGAATCAGGATTTGCTCCGCAACACTCAGCTGAGTGTTCATTATCCCGCACACTTCACACCAAATCTGCTGCACTACATTCACTGGGGCTTGAGACTGGTCCATGCTCATGTTATTGAAATGGGTGTTGAGTTGATTCTGTAACGCAGCTACCTGTGCAGCAATAGTTGTAAAACCATCCACTTCTAAGATTCCTGCTGCTTTCCTTGTTCCTCCTCTTGACGAGTCCGCATTCCACTCCGGATTCCCCTGCGAAATATGATTTAACAAGGTATACAGCTCCTCATAAGTCTTTTCTAATACTTGTCCCCCAGCTGCTGAGTCTAGCAAGATTTTTGTGTGGGGTTTCAAGCCCTCTATGAAAGTATGCACCAGCACATCATTGGATTGGTGATGATGAGGACAATCCCGCAACATAGATTCGAATCTCTCCCAGGCCTGATACAGATTCTCTCCCTCTCTCTGTTTAAAACTTAGAATTTGACTTCTAAGTCTTGCTGTTTTACCGGATGGAAAGAACCGTATCAAGAATTTCTTTGCAAGATCATCCCACGTGGTGATGGAATTAGGTGGCTCAGCTTTCAACCACCTCTTAGCTTCTCCCAAAAGTGAAAATCGGAACAATGTAAGCCTGACATAATCTGATGACACTCCAGCGGGGATGTAAATGTCACTTATTTCCAAAATATTTTGGAGATTTTGCTGTGGATCCTCATGAGGGAGACCTGTGAACTGCCCACTGGTGTGCAGCAATTGCACCATGTTCTGTTTAAGCTCGAACCTCCCTCCTGGCTCAGGTTTGCGAATGCTAGATGTGACATTGTTAGCATGTGGGATTGCCACCTCGAGAACCGGCCTAGCTGCCATTTCCTCGGGCACTAACATTGCCCTTACAACTGGTGGATTCTGTTGTTGCTCCAGGATTGTTTGTCTGAGCAACTGCAGCTTTTTCTCTAGATCTTCTCTCCTTTGACGATGGAATTGTCTTTCCGGCTCTAAAGATGAGTCCACTAGCTCCTAGTCTCTTGCCAGTGTTCAACAGAAATTAGTATCTGCAAAATACAGGCTAAGACCAAGTTGTCAACACAAAGAGGAAATAGTAAACTAACACTTAAGAAAAATTTTACCAATTGCCAGTCCCCGGCAACGGCGCCAAAAACTTGTTCGGCTTTTTGGAATAACTACACGCAAGTGCACGTGGTCGAACAAGTAGTAAAGTGGCTCAAGTAAGCCAAGTATCGATCCCACAGGGACTGGACTAAGGTATCAATCTAATCAAGTGTCAATAAACTTTAACTCTAAACTGCAGACAACAGTGTGAAAAAGATTTTGATATTTTGTTTCCTAATTTTATACTAAGTCTAAAACGAATATACAATTTGAGTCTGAACTATAAGTATGAGCATGCTGAGGCTAAAATAAACATGTAGAGAAATAAATTATCGATACAATTTGATTAATCTTTCCTCCGGTTGCTAGTCAAGAATTATTGCCTATGGATTAAAACTCTCATATTTAACCCAACTTAAGAATCATGAACCTTCCACCTACATCTCTGTGATAAAAAGAAATTCATGTTCTAGCCATACAAAACCGATTCGTTAATTGAGTAATACGACTTTCAGGTATATCTCTATCCTGAAGGTAAATCAATTCTCAATTTTCCCAAACTAAGAAAAGATAATATCCTATCAATTCACAACTTTCCAATTTCTTGCTCTCTCGAGTGAAACCGGACTTTTTAGATATACATTAACATTGGCCACACATTAATGCAGTAAGAACAAGAATCAATAGAACAACCATGGAAGAAAAGATGAAAAACCAATTTATCAATAATTACATTTCAATACAAATGTTCTTAACCTCAGCAAGAAAGGAATTTAGCCACTCATTTGTGGATTAAACATCGTTAAATGAGTGTTAATCATACAAACAATTGAAATAAAGAAGAAGGAGATAGAGAAGAACCCTGAGATTTTCGTCCCCTCAACTGCCTATAACCCACGTTCTTGCTCCACCAAGTCAGAATAATTAAAAATGAACCTAAGTGTTCTATTTATACTAGTGGGAATGTTTTCCGGAATAACAAGCAACGTGTTACGGAGTGCATCGCGAAGCACTGCCTCCGTGACACGCCACCAATGTGGACCCTCACTGGAATCTGGTCGTCCAGGTATTAAAGCCCAACGTGGCACGGTGTGCAACGCGGGGCTAGGCCAACGTGCCACGGCCCCAACGCGCACCTTCACTGGAATTTGGCTTATTTTCAGCATCCGGGCGGAATGCATCCGCGATGGCAGCGTGACACGGCTCCATGGCGGAGCCCCTTTAATTCGTGCTTTCCTTGTGCTTTTTCCTTGCTAGCTTCCGAGTCCAATCCCGATTTCTCCCAACATGCATCTTAGCTTTATAAAATTATATTTTTCCTGCAAAACCATGCTAATCATGTTGGTTAGTATAAATTCACATTTTATTACAATCCATAGGAGAATGTACAAACATCAATAGATAAACAAGACAAAATGACAAATTTGAGTATCACTTGGGCATATAAATCTGCCCAAGATCAGTGGTCAATACCAGAATAGATTCTATGCCCTAGCATCTCGTCAGGAGCAGAAGGTTTCCCCAGATGTAGTCACTGGTATGTTATGAGTATTCTATCTTGATGTATATGCATTATTAGATCCAAAGGCTACTTTATCTTTTGTGACATCCTATGTTGCTAGTAGTTTCAGAGTTAGTTTCGAAAAACTATCAGAACCCTTCTCAGTCTCTACTCCAGTCAGTGATTCAGTTATAGCTCGACGAGTATATAGAAATTGCCCTATCACAGTCCTTCAGAAAGTCACCTCGGCAGATTTAGTAGAACTATCCATGAGAGATTTTGATGTTATCTTTGGCATGGATTGGCTACATGTATGTTATGCCTCAGTACATTATAAAACCCATGCAGTAGAGTTTCGATTTCTAGGTGAACTAGTCCTAGAGTGGATGGGTAGTTTACCTGTGCCTGTAGGTCGCTTCATTTCCTACCTTAAGGCCAGAAAGATGATTTCTAAGGATTGCATGTATCATATAGTTGGGGTTAAGGATGTTACATTTGAAACCCCGACTATCCAGTCAGTTCCTGTAGTGTGCGAATATCCAGAAGTGTTTCCAAATGATTTAACGAGAATTCCTCCCGAGCAGGAGATGAAATTTGATATTGACCTTCTTTCCGATACACAGCTTATACCTATTCCTCTTTAGAAAATGACTCCAATTGATCTAAAGGAGTTGAAGGAGCAGTTGAAGGACCTCTTAGACAAGGGTTTCATCAGACCTAGCAAATCCCTGTGGGGGGCACCAGTGCTCTTTGTTTGAAAGAAGGATAGTTCCCTTCGAATATGCATTGATTATCGGCAATTGAACAAGGTTATAATCAAGAATAGATATCCCCTCCCCAAGATTGATAATTTGTTTGACCAGCTTCAGGGTGCTAAGTGTTTTTCAAAGATACACCTCAGATCCGGATACCATCAGCTTAGGGTTAGAGAGAGTGACATTCCGAAGACAACCTTCAGGACTCGATAAGGTCACTATGAGTTTGTATTTATGTATTTTGGACTAACGAGTGCTCCTACAGCTTTTATGGATTTGATGAACAGGGTGTTCAATCCATATTTGGATATGTTCATGATCGTGTTCATAGATGACATTCTCATATACTCTCGGAGCGAGGAGGAGCATGCCGCTCATTTGAGGGTGGTGCTACAGACTCTTAAGGATCACCAATTATATGCTAAGTTCAGCAAGTGCGAGTTTTTTCTAGACTCAGTAGAATTTTTGGGTCATGTGGTGTAAAGCGAGGGTGTACAGGTGGATTCTCAAAAGATAGAAGTTGTGAAGCATTGACCTAGAATAGTGTGTCCTTCGGATATCAGGAGTTTCTTGGGTTTAGCTGGTTACTACAGGAGGTTTGTTGAAGGGTTTTCATCCATTGTAGCACCGTTGACTAAGTTGACCTAGAAGAAAGCAAAGTTTCAATGGTCAGAGGCCTGTGAGAAGAGCTTCCAGGAGTTGAAGACTCGACTCACGTCAGCACCAGTGTTGACCCTACCCGAGGGTACCGATGGGTTTGTGGTATATTGTGACGCCTCAAGGATTGGCCTTGTTTGTGTATTAATGCAACATAGTAAAGTTATAGCCTATGCTTTCAGGTAGCTGAAAGTCCATGAAAAGAACTATTCGGCTCACGACCTTGAGTTGGCAGCGGTAGTATTTGCCTTGAAGATTGGAGACACTATCCATACGGGGTCCATGTGTATATGTTTAGGGACCACAAAAGCCTATGGTACGTGTTTACCCAAATGGATCTGAATCAACGTCAAAAGAGGTGGTTGGAGCTTTTGAAAGATTATGATATGAGTGTCCTTTATCATCTAGGTAAGGCTAATGTGGTGGTAGATTCTCTTAGCAGGCTTACTATGGAGAGTGTGACCCATGTAGATGAAGAGAGGAGAGAGTTAGTGAAAGATGTGCATCGGCTTGCACGACTAGGAGTTCGTCTTATTGACTTGTCGGATGGTGGTGTCATTGTTTAGAATAGATCAGAATCAAAGATAGACAAGACGAGGGTCCTATTTTGGTAAAGTTAAAGGAAGCCGTTTAGAATCAAAAAGTGGAGGTCTTCTCCCAAGGGGGAGATGGTGTACTACGACATCAGGGTCATTTGTGTATACCGGGAGTTGATGACTTGAGGGAACGGATGTTGCATGAGGCTCATGGTTCCAGATATTCTATTTATCCAGGGGCCACCAAGATGTACTGTGACCTACGGGACATCTATTGGTGGAATGGCATGAAGGACATAGCAGAGTTTGTGGCCAAGTGTCCCAATTATCAACAGGTGAAGGTTAAGCATCAAAGACCTGGAGGTGTGCTTCAAGATATTAGTATCCCTACTTGGAAGTGGGAGGAAATTAATATGGACTTCATTATGGGGTTGCCTCATACTCGCCGATAGTATGACTCTATTTGAGTGGTTATAGACAGGTTGACTAAAGCAGCTCATTTCCTACTGGTCAGAACTACCGATTCAGCGGAGAATCATGCCAAATTGTACATTCGGGAGTTAGTTCTGTTGCATGGTGTTCCCTTGTCCATCATATCAGATAGAGGTACTCAATTTACCTCCCAGTTTTGGAGATCATTTCAGAAGAGGCTTGGCACTCAGGTTAAGCTCAGTACAACCTTTCACCCGCAAATGGATGGGCAGGCGAAGCGGACCATTTAGACTCTGGAGGATATGTTGATAGCATGTGTGATTGACTTTAAAGGCGGTTGGAATGATCATTTGCCTCTCATCGAGTTTACATAAAACAACAACTACCGTTCTAGCATTCAGATGGCTCCGTTTGAGGCTCTCTATGGGCGGAGATGTAATCACACATTGGTTGGTTCGAGGTCGGTGAAGCTGTGTTGATAGGACCAGATTCAGTCCATAAGGCTATGAAGAAGGTTCAACTTATAAGGGAAAGGTTGAAGGTATCCCGGAGTCGTTAAAAGTCCTATATGAATGTGAGGAGGAGAGAACTTGAGTTTGAAGTTGATGATTGGGGGTTTCTGAAGGTATCTCCCACGAAGCGAGTGATAAGATTTGGAAAGAAAGGGAAACTCAGTCCCTGTTATGCTGGTCCGTACTGGATTGTGAGACGGGTTGGCAAGGTAGCATAGGAGTTGGAGTTTCCCTCAGAATTGGCTTCAGTACATCTGGTGTTTCATGTGTCGCTTTTGAAGAAGTGCATGGGTGACCCAGCTTTGGTTTCTCCGATGGAGAGCGTAGGTGTGAGGGATAGCCTCAACTATGAGGAAGTTCCGATGAAAATACTTGATCGTCAGGTTCAGAAGCTAAGGAATAAGGAGGTAGCTTCGGTAAAAGTTTTATGGCGAAATCAGCATGTTGAGGGAGCTATTTGGGAAGCCAAAGCAGACATGATAGCTAAATACCCGCATCTATTCCCTTCTGGCTCAGTTTCAGCTTGAGGTATCGGTTTCCTCCTTAGTACTCCATTCAGTTTCATGTTCAGTTCATGTGTCCCAGTTTCTTTCATCTTAAGGTATGCATATGTAACTCATTAATTTAGTTCAGTCATGTATTCTAGTCCGGAGTTAGTTACTCCGTCGGTTTTCAGCTTTAGATGTTTAATATTTGAGATGTCAGTCCTTTTCCTCAGCTTTCAGTATGTTCATTCATATTCGAGGATGAATGTTCCCAAAGGGGAGATATAGTAATATCTTGGAAGTGCCTAAGACTAGACTCGGGAAGTTGAAATGAAAACAATAGAAAAATCTGTGATTTCTCTCAGAACGACTCGTGGTACAGGTCGTTGGTGGGTTTAACGACCCATTGGAGGCACTCGTGGTGAGGTTCTGCAGAGGTAAACTCGGGAGTAACGGGTCTAAGAATGACCCATTGATTGTTATAACGATTCGTGGTAAGGGAGTCGTTGTGAGGGTGGTCCTTGTCAGGATGGCCCAGCACGAGTCACAACACGACCCATTGAATGAGACAACGAGTTGTAGTATCATTCTGTTGGGAGGATTTCCATAAAGTGAGCAGTGGTGACAATGGACGAAAACGATGAGTCGTTGGGAGTAGTAACGACTCATCCTGTTTGGTCGTGGTAGCAGACCTGAGTCTAGAAAATGGAGTGAAACAACGAGCAGAGTAACGACTCATTGAAGCTCAGGAAGACCCGTTGTATTGGTCGTTGCTTCGACCAGTAGCCAAATTCCTGCGAATTTAGTAAGGGTAAATCCGTAACTTCTAATCTCTTAAGACCTAAATTACGTCATTTTAAGCTTAGATAAGTGTGTTTTAAGAGGGTTTAGTTAATTATTAGCCTATCCCTCTCCATGCATGCAAGCCTAGTAGTTTCTAAGGGTGATCAAGCTTAGGATTCATCAAGTTCTTCCCCAAATTCCTTTGGGCATTCAAGAGGGTTGTGTAATCAGAATTTCCCAGGCATGTAGGGTTATGAATGAGTGTATCCATCCAGTCCCATGCCTAAACCTTCTTCCATTTCATGTGATTTTTAAGTTGATGAATCTATGGAGTTTTAACCCAACTTATGAATTCTCTATGTATCTATTATGGGTATTCTCTATGCATGTTTCTAATGTTGAATTATGATTTATGGGCATGTTTTATAATGTTCTCAATTACAAATTATGATTTCAAAGTTCTATAAATAAGATTCCCATCTATGGAAGTTCATGGAAAAAAGAGATTATGATCTATGCTTTTAGTTATGATGAGATGTTCATGATGAAAATATAATTTTGAATTACCCATGTCTATGTTCATGTTTTGAGTAATCAAAGTCTATTTCAAGCATGTTTAAGTATTGGGCAAGCCTATATGATCAAATATGTTTCAGGATTTATCTAAATTTCATGTTATTAGCTTACCACATGATTTTGGCGTCTAGAATCCCACTCTTGTTCACTTGTGGCATGGTTTGAATCAAGGTTCTTCATGTTATGTTTTCAGAATATGTATGTCATGTCATGATTCAGCTTCGTCACTAGACGATGAGCAGCTTCGTTGAAAAATGATGGAGAGTATATGCATATTTTTGGGAGTAGGGTCTAGCACCAAGTAGGCTAAGGGTCAGTCAACCCTATGCCTAAGAACTACGTGCCAACGTAGGTATGTTCAGATTATTTGGGACCTCCCTTGTAAGCTTCCCCTACTCCCAAGGGGCCTTCAGCTTGATATCAATATCATGGTAGCATCCTCAGCCCTGGCAAGGCTTTGGACGGATCTGCCCACTTGAGTGTAATAGTCGGGACCATGTAAGCTCTATCGTGGTAATGTCGGTTATATGATGAGTCTCCCATTGTTCCTCATGATTTCACTTATACATGTTCATCAGTCATGTTATTATCACTACAAGAAAAAAGATCTTTAGCAAGGGGAATTTTGGTCGTTAAATGTCCTAATCCGGTCGCTAAAGGCCAATAACGATCGGTAAAAATCCAATCGTCGCCGATCTTTATTGGCCTTTATGTTAAAAGTTAACAACTGAATTTCAATCTGGCCGTTAAAAGAACATGTAACGACAATATAAATTTCGGTCGTTAGATGTCCTTTTTAGTGACTGAATTTTCCCTTCGCTAATTTATCATCCGATCGTTAATATATCTTTAAGAATAACAAATTTAACCAGTACAAGTACTTTTGATGACCAAAATTCCTTTCATTAATTATATGATAGTTCCAACACCAACACTTTTAACAACAAAAATTTTCCATCGCTAATGGCCATTTCAATATTTAATAAGCCAATCGTAAAAAGAATTTTAAAGACAACATTTTCATTTGCTATTATGTAAAAATTAATAGTACTAAATAATAATTTTTATTTCATACCCATACACATCCAAAAATATACTAAATAATTAAATTCATACAGAACCTCATTGTTTAATATAAAGAACTAAAGAAAGATACGTACACCATATCCATGTTTTATGAGAGATCATGTTTACCAACTACTAAAAAGAAAAAAAATGCAACATATATGCATAATACATCGTCTTTAAACAACCCCTAACAAAATAAAAGCCTTCTAGAACTTCAACCCACTCTTTACTTTCTTGAATGATAGATTCTTCATATTCGAATTCTTGAGCTGTAAAAAAAAGTTTATGTCAGTTTAATCAATAACAAATAATAAACTCTTCAAGAAGAAACATAAGATCTAAACATATTTACCAAAAAAGATGCAAAATATTAAAGTTTAAAAAAAAACACGTGAATAATAACTTATATATCTACTTGATAGTCCAACATGTAGTGGTAAGGAATGATAATAGAATCAGATTTTAGAAGGATATATAAATGGTTAAAGTATTTATAGTCACAGTATTGTAGTCACAGAATAATTTAAAGAGGACTAATGACTCATTAAGCTATTAGAGATCTTATTTCTAAAAAGAGAGAGCAACTTTACATGCAGTGGAAATATCAATACAAGCAGACGTCCAACTGCTAATCAATAACTTACTTATAATCATAAGAACAAATTTTATTGCTTTTCGCAGGTAATTAAATCACTTTAACAACATATTAAAAGAAATCACTTTAACAGATTACCACAACATATTAAAGTTGAAATTTAATTCATTATTTATCTGCACAAGTTTGCACAATATTTTCTTTTAACAAAAAATAAGTAAGCATCACACTGGTCTGAAACTTGCACAATATTGCCTAGTTGCTGTTGAAGTTTGGGAAGAAACAAATTACCACAATATATCAAAAGCTGAAATTTAATTGATTATATTTATCTGCACAAGCTTGCACAATATTGTCTTTTAACAAGAAATAACCAAGCATCACACTAGTGTGAAACTTGCACAATATTTCCCAGTTGCTGCTGAAGTTTGGGAAGAAATAGATTACCAAAACATATCAAAAGCTGCAATTTAATTCATTATGTTTATTTGCACAAACTTGCACAATATTAATTTTTATATAGCAGCACACTGGAAACAGTATATGCTAACAATTTATTGGTAGGTTCAGATACAAACAATGAAAGATCAAAAGAATCAAAATCAGAAACAGAACCAAAAAAATAAAAACAGATTGTGAATAATAATAAGAAGAAGAGTCAAGATCAAGAACAAGTCTTGGTAATTTTGCAGAATTAGTTGGTGTTTCTTCTACTTCTTCTGGCTCATTTTGCTGTTGATTTTGTTCATTTTTTTCAGATTGAAGTCCATTAGAGACACATAGTACAGTATAGAAAACAAGAAATAGAGAAAGAAAAAAAAGAAAAAAGATGGGATTTTTTTTGGGACCTATTGTTGTTGGCTTGTTTTCTTGAAGTTTTTTTTGGGTGTTTAAAGCTTGGTTCTTGATGAAAAAAGGGGACTGACAACATTCATTTAATGAAGTTAAAAATAGGATAAAAACTTCAGATTTTTAGAATCTCCTGCTTGATTAGTAACATCATCTCCCAAATAGCAAGGTCAGCAAGAAGCTAAAGGTAGCTTATCTTATCGTTTTAAGAAAGCTCCCATTTTGAAACAACAAATCTCTGCAATTGCCACAAAAGCAGTAAAAATCTTTTGGCCATAAAGGGTACGACACTACAATGAATATATTTGCTGTTAGTAATTAATTTCTCCAAGAATCAGGTCTAATCAGATCGGCTCAAAAAGGAAATATAGGAGTTGGTCACTAAGGACAACATTCTTGAAGCTCCAAAATAGAAGCTAGAACTATAATTTGGAATTCAAAATGCACCATCTACTGTCATTCCAAATGATGGTCTAAGCTGTAAATGATACTTAAAATTTAGTAACCAAATGACTGAGTAAACGTGATTTAAAAGTTGTATGAATTACTAAACATAACTGTAAGATCCCCCCCTAAACTAGTCAATCATTTCCAAATAGATACTTAAAGTTTTTTTTTGTATCGAATACTTGTATAATTTATTTCTGAAGCTTCAGGTATACAGTGTCAATTAATGCAAGCTCTAAGAGAACAATCACCAATACCAAAATGTCATTTAACCTACAATCATAATTATCACTAAACAAACATAACTCAGATACGACCATATTAGCCAAACTAAAGACATCATAGATTTGCAAGTTCAAATTCATTCAAATTCCACTTCAAGCCACCCCTAATTCTATCATTATTATAAGGGCATAGGGTTTGAAGTGCAAATAACAAGTAGCAATGGTGCCTTACAGCATTGCCCCTCAACTCACAAAATAATTTAAGCCCTTTATGTATCATCCTATATACTATAAGTACTACTTTCTCCTTTTCCTCTTCTGATGCACATCAAAACACACCACATTATCATTCAGATGAAAAGTAGCAAACTGAACTCAATTTACCTAGAAACTAGAGGGATGCTACCTAACTTATAAAAACTCAACAAGAATCTGGGATCACTATAATTTGAAATGAAAAACAAATTAAAACTTTCAATAAATTAGTAACAAGGTATTTTATCCACTAGGATTTCTCCTAACAAGAGGAAAGAAAAGGAACAGAAAGCATAAAGTATACACATTTTTATATCTCAATAAATAATCTATTATTTAGTAATTCAAGGTAAGCGAGTGTATCTCACATTCACGGCTCAACTGGTAGATCTAACATAGCAGGGCATACTTTCTAGTTAGTTATCCCTTATAAACATTGGAGTATGAGCTCATCATGTCAGAGAATACATTTGATTATAACTAGTAAGACATTGAATATGAGACTCAACACTCCATACCAAGATCACCATTACAGATTTAGGTAAGAAGTGGAGTATAGAGGTTGTTACACAACATTGAGTAAAGAGATAGCATTGCAATAACTTCATTATAGAGAAAACAATAAATTCAATCTACTAACCTGTTAATAGTTCAATCTACTGATCACTTGAACATGGTGGTGATGAAGGTTGACCAAATACTGCACTTGCAAGTCGTTCATATTTATTCTCTAACTCATCCATGCGTTCACATTTATTCTCCAACTCATCCATGCGTCTTTTTAGTGATTCATTTTCTTTTTCACTTGCCTTCAATTTATCTAACAATATAGCCTTTGAAGAGTTACCACCTTTCAACTCCTTAGCGGTTATCTCACTACCAAATTCAACTACATGACTCTTACATTGTGGTCCAAAGCACTTTTTGATGATCTCAACATTTGTAAGTGACAATTTAGATTGAACCAATTTTTTAATCTCAACCTATAAAATATAAGAAAAAATAAAATTATAAAACAAATCAAGTTAATGATGTAGAAAGAATTTATCAATAAACATATATATTTTGCATTTGTTTTTGGTTCGACAAGCTTGTTATCCTTCTTACGAGTCTCGAAGAAGATAGTGTCCATAGTTGGTGGCTTACCATCTTTACCTCCCTTCACATATAAATAAACAGGTAAAAGAAATCATTTTAACAAGGAAGAGGCTTATTAAAGCATTTCAAAATGTACTTACCAATTCATAAATAATTTCTCTAATAGGCTTACTGTTCGTACAATGAGGCATTCTCAATTTAGACCTATTGATTGAGTTTTTTGCACTTGTTTCCTATATTGACAGCAACCATCAAAATTATGGTCAGCCTCTTAAAATAACATATTAATGAATAGAAACTATGAAGCCTTACCTTAAACTTTTCACTTAAGAAATGCTCCTTAACCAGCCATTTTCAATCACTCTTGTCTACCTCCTTTGGAACATCTTATAGAACATCACATAATGTCTTAGACTTTATATTCTTGTTCAATGATCCTCTCCAATAATTCCATAACCTTCTCATATGCTGCAAGACACATTCTTTTTGATCATTCATGTTGTCGCTGTCAAATTTATCCTACAATATTTCACAAGTATCATTAAATATCAAACTCAAAATTTCAAGAAAAGTAAAAATATACAAATTTACCAACTACTGTGTGCATCATTCAGATTGAATAAATTTAAGAAAGTAATGCTTTAAATCCTTACAGTAACTGCATCCCACATGTGTTCTAGCTGATCTTTTTTGATGTCCATCCATGAGTTTACCCGCAATGGACACATATTACGATCACGAACTAAATACCTAAGTGTCTCACAAATGAGGTAGAATGCTGGCCAACAACTCGATTTGATAAAAAGTGACTCTCAATTTTTCTCCGGGTTTGAGTCGTGAAACATTTTTACAAATGTTCTTTCCTCTCACTTTCTTTGCCTTCACAAATTCACGTGAACTACAAATTAATTTACGTTAGGCATAGAAAAAAGTTTCATCATACTAATAATAAAAAAATAACTATTGGAGACGTAAAATACTTATTTCATTTGTCTGAGTATCTTGTATCACTTCAACTTCTTGCGAGGGGGGAACATCATCTTCAATTGTACCAAAACCAAGAGGAATAGAGATGCTTTTATGTGCTGGCTCATTTCGGTAAGAAGTTGATGCATTTAAAATTTTACTTTGGCCAATTGGAGTTCTTTTTCCAACACTTACTATTACGGAGCTCAATCTTAAACTTTTTCCTCGTCCCTTTGCTAAGGCACCCGATGGAATATAAACATGTTTATTTGTCTTCAAAGTAGATCCCATTTCAGAGTTTAGGCATTTTGATAGGTTCATGTCAACCTAATATAAAAGAGGCAGAGTAATTATTAGAGCAATCTTTCTATGTAGCACAATCTGTACAAGAAAATATAAATACACTTTGATATTTGTATTCATCCAAGTTAGTACTAAGTGAAGATATGTTGGAATAATACATAGAATCTTTCTCATTAATTATAAGTGGAAGAAAGCCAGCCAAGCATTGCTATCTTACTTTTATGTACCCATTATTCTATTAAATTAAAGAAATTTACAAAATCTAATGAAAGCATATCAACAATATTTCAATCGCAATAAAAAATAAAGTGGTATGGTTAGCTAATTCATGTCCCCTTATCCAAAATGATATTGTCTTTATCAAGAGTGTTGAGCAATACTCTAGGTTCATGTCCCCTTACCTAAATTCAATCATAGGCCACAAAGCATAGAACATACTAAGTGGTTTTACTTCAGTAGATGTATGCAGATCCAACACGGATAACCAAGTAAAAACTGACTCAAAGAGAAGTTAAGCCAGCTCCTAGATGAATATTCCATTTGAAAACATCATAGTTAATAAAGGTGAAAAGTGTAGAGAACCGCCAACATCTATTGAGACTTAACGAGAAAAGCTTAAGTGTAATCTTACATGAACAGAGTCACTAATGAACAAAATTAAAATATCTACATGTAAAGTAAGATAAAATGACTATTCATAAAAATTTAAACAAAAGAAACCTGAAAGAAAACCATAGTAACAAAATTTAAACAAAAGAAACTTGAATATATATATATATATATATATTAACTTTAGAACAAATAAATAATATTACGCTACTACAGATAAATAGTTCATCCATAAGCACCAATCAGAGAACTGTGAACAAAATACTTAAAAATAGAAACTAAAACATCAAAAGAGTATTTAGAATCCAACTCAGCACCATAGTATTAAAATGAGAACTTAGAAAACAAACATGAATACACGGTGACCAAATAGGATATCCTTTAATGCAAATAATAGAGTGACATTTGTAAAATCAATAAACTCCATCAATCCCATTAAGTTCTTCGTGTCTTGATAATTACTTCAAACAGTTATTCCACATCCAACTGCTTTCTAGATTCTCGGTAGCTACTCTGAATCATTCTTTTTTTCTCCAACATCAAAAGAATCACGAGGTTGAACCTTCTGTACAACATGCCAACCTTTGTTCGAAAGATCGTTAGCATAAAACACCTGTGATGCTTGGTTGACCAATACAAATGGTTCATTTGTTTTCAAAAACCGTTGTCGGTTAACACTTACAAAACCATATTCATCTACTTTAATTCCCCTTTCTTGGTTATACACATCAAACCATATACATTCGAAACAACACTACTCTTCTTCCACCAGTAAATTGTAATTCAAGAATCTCTAACTCTCCATAGTAATCAATATTTTTATTCTCTTCATCAGTCTCACCAACTACAACCACCCCACAATTTTGAGTCTTCAAACCTTTATCATGGTATTGCACGTGAAACCTATATCCATTAGTAACGTCGCTTTTGAAACTTGTCACGTATGGCAGATGACCACGAGACAATGAGAGCAAACCTTTTATTTTCTTACTATCATCATGTTTGTGCAATTCCGCAACCTACCAAAATCAAGTACATAGTTAAGCAAATACTATTCACAAATTGATTTGAAAAAACAAAATTCTGAACTACTCACCTTTATTTTTAACCAACTAATGAATTGTCTATTCTATTTGATATCTGAAATTTTTTTAGAGGTATCAACTGGAATTTGTGAAAATTCTCTGCAAAGTATAACATGTCATTTTTATGCAAGGAAATATGGAAAAGGTAAATGTAAATTATTTAAAAGAGTCATAACTTACTCGAGAAATGGTTGAATTTCATCACAGTTCTTCAAAATATAAAAATATGCCTGCTCAAATTCATATGAATCAAGTCTGTCCGGTGTGCCACCACCCTTAATGTTTTTCTAGGTTGAGAAAAAATTGTTAAACCTCCATCAGATACAATAGAACCACCATCATAATTCCGGTCATTGCGATTAAATTTTGTTTCCATCGTATGTAAATACCTTGAACATAAGGTCATACATTCAGTTTCTAAATATCCCTCTGCAATAGAGCCTTCTGGGCAAGCCCTATTACGAATAAAACACTTTAGAAAGTATAGACATCGCTCCACTGGATACATCCATCAATATTGAATAGGTCCAGCAATCTTAGCTTTATGAGTTAAATGAATTGGAAAGTGGACCATGATATTAAAAATGCAGGAAAGAAGACCTTTTCTAACTTGCACAATGTTATAGGAATTTGGGCTTCTATTTGCTCTAGCTCATCTACTCTTAAAAATTTCGCTCCAAGCATGTTGAAAAATATAGAAAACTCAATAAGTAGTTCAAGCATAGACTTAGAGAGCATACCACATATCGCAAGTGAGAGTAAATATTGTAGAAAGATATGCCAATCATGACTTTTCAAGCCTAAAAGTTTGCGATTTTTAAGGTTGACACACTGAGAAATATTTGATGAAAAACCATCTGGGACCTTTAAATCCTTCAAGAAATTAAAAAAGTCATCCTTCTCTTCAGCAGATAATGTGTAACATGCAGTTGGTAACTCATATTCACCCCCACTCTTTATCGGATGCAATTCTTTCTAGTGTTCATTGCTTGTAAATCCATCCGAGAACTCAAGGTATCTTTGGTTTCTCCTTTGAAATTTAAAATTGTCCCTAAAATATTATCACATATGTTTTTCTCAATATGCATCACATCTAAATTATGCCACATCTAAATTATTTCCAATATGGAAGATCAAAGAAAATACTCTTTTTGTTCCAATTATCACCCCAACTCTTATGTGATATTTTGTAATGCTCCAAAAACTCAAAGACTAGATCCGGAACTTAAATCAGAAATCTGTAGAAATTATCACAGAACAACTCACCTAAGGGGTCGTTGAGAGACCTAACGACTTGTTAGGTCAGTCGTGGGAAGGAGGATTGAGATATGATAAGGGAGAGGAAGTGTACCCAACAGAAGACCTCACGAGTCGTGGTGAGGCACCACGACCCGTTAGGTCACTCATGAGCAGGCGGGGGTCAGGAATTTAAAAAATTGGGCAGTGTACTTGATGATTTACCTAATGACTCATTTGTGGTAGTAACGAGTCGTCAGGTCCCTCGTGGTAGCTTCCGATTTTTTCAGGAAGTGTACCTCACGAGTGTGACCACGAGTCGTGATCAGTGACCACGACTTGTTGGGTCACCCATTAGGATCATCTAACAGTTTTTCCCTGTGACTTTTTTAAGGGCTATTTAGTAACTTCCTACTCTCCTAAGCTTTAAACTACGTCATTTTGGACGTAAATTCAGACCTATTAGTGAGAATGATTGGCCTCTTCCCTTATTCTCACGTTCATTCTCAGAAAAATATCGACAATACTTTCAAGAACTCTCAGAGCAAGGTCTAGAGTTTCTCATTCATCTCAGAAATTCAAGCTTACTCCTTAGGGGAATTTCTTAGCCAGGTATGTGGGAATTCAACAAGGGAATTGCCCTTCCCTTGTGTCTCCCAAAACCCTCTCATCGTTTCTCTAGCAGTTTTAGCCTTGAGTTTTCGAATACAAATAAATTGCATGTTGTTTTTCGTTAATTTCACATAGAATGATATCCATGCTTATTATTGATATAATCTCCATCAGTTATTACCTAAATTGTTGATGTTCTTGCAAAAGTGGATTTAAGCCCTAGATTTTTGAGTGGAGATTATTTCCGTATTAAATTTATTCTAGTTGTGAAATGTGATTTGGGCTGGTTTCCTAGTATTTCTTATAGTCTTGATGTTGAGTAAATACTCCATTGAAATAATGACTTTAGACCTGGCACAAATAAGAAAGTTATAGCATTGTTTGTCGGATGTGATTTCTTTAATTCTTTAATTCTTGAAATATTTTCCATATTATGGAATTCCCGTGTTGCTGGAATGAGTTGAGTTCTCTATTAGCTCCTATGTAGCTTAGATCAGTTAGAATATAGAACCTCTTCAAAACTATATAGATTTTGTCAACTGATCAGTTTGACTTCAGTCTTTTCCTGAGGTGTTAGTGGTGCCTCCCAGTTATCAGAATTAGATTCAGAACAAGTTTATTGGTCCATTAGGCAGTGACGACATTTTAGATATATAGCTCTGACTAGCCTCAGGACCCCAGTTTAGATTACAATTTGTTCTTAGACGGTTACAACGCTTCTAGGTAAGCAGCTCTGACCAGTCTAGAACCCAATTTCAAAATCTGGTCTGACAAGACTCTTAGGGTACTTTTAGTTATATCCCTGAATAGTCTTGGACCCCAGTTTTGAGCTATCAACTTAGTAGTTCAGTCTAGGTTTTACAGTGGGAGTAGGACTTAGCACCAAGCAGGCCGGGGTTCCAGCACACCCAGATTCCCAGAACTACGTTGCCAGTGTAGGTTATAGTATTATTTGTCCTGATTGGCCCCAGACTCTTGTGATCACCCAGTTCATGCCTTTATAACCTGGCAAGGTATATTGGGTCCTATCGATGGGGTGTATACATCAGACTCCACGGCTAGCTCACGTGGTTATATGTTGGTTACAAACTCTCCCACTAGTCAGTTCACTACAGTATCTCAGACTAGATGGCTTTCAGAAACAGAATAAATTTTAGACTTCAGATGTTCTTAAACATTATATTTTCAGTTTTATTTTCATAAATGCTTTTATGCTATTATTTCAAAGCTTCCGCTATATTTGTTTTACTCAGAATACCAGTGTATGATAGACCAGGGATTGACTTAGGCTTCTTCAAGTTCCGTGTCCTGTCCAGGTGTAGACTCAGAATGTATGAAAGCCGCATCAAGTAGAGTCCTTTTCGTGGGTGTGAAGCGCGCCACACTTACGACGAGGAGTCTACGAGATGTTATTAGAAAAAACTCTCTTTTGTTCATACTCATTATCGTGCATTAAAGTTCAATTCCAGAAACGTCCTTCTAACTCGTGCTCTGTTTCATTTCAGTGAATCATGCCTCCCAGATGCGGTAACGGAAGAAGGGCTGGTAATGACAATAGACCTGGCCCACCAGCCCCGGCAGCCCCTCAAGATGATTCGGTGTCTAACGCAAAATTCAGGGTGACCATTCAACTGCTAGCCCAAACAATCACCAACCAGGTGAACCAACAGGTGGTTCCGGTAGCCACAAATGGTTTTGTAGCAGCTGCGAGGGTGCGGGACATCATCCGTATGAACCCTACATCTTTTCAGGGATCCAAAGTAGGGGAGGATCCCCAAGAGTTCGTGGACGAGATCAGGAAGATTACCCACATTATGGGTGTTAGCTCCTTTGAGAGTGATGACCTGGCTGCCTACCAGCTAAAAGGGTTTGCTCAGGTCTGGTATGACTAATGGAAAGAGGGGCGGCCAGCGGGAGCAGGACCAATGGTGTGGGGGGAGTTCCACATAGCTTTCTTGGATAGATTTTTCCCTCGAGAGCTGAGGGAGGCAAAGATGGTGGAGTTTATGAATTTGAGATAGGCAACAGAACTGTGGAGGAGTATGCTCTGGAGTTTACCAAGATGTCTAAGTACACTCCAGAGATGGTAGCTGAGCCAAGGGCTCGCATGTTGAAATTTGTGAATGGGGTATCGAATCTGGTCCTCAAGGAGTGCAAGATAGCGATGTTGATTAAAGATATGGACCTCTCCATCTTGATTTTCTATGCCCAGCAGATTGAGGTCGAAAAGCTGAAGGATATAGAGTGAACGAACAAACGGGCAAGGACTGGCCAGTCAGATTATGGCCATCAGAGGTCCATCAGTAGTAGCTACCCACAGTAGCAACAATAGCAACAGAGAGCCCCAACACCCAATTCAGCCAGCGCCCCAACCTTTCGGTCCCGCCAGGATCATAGCGGTGGGTCATCTGGCACTCAGTCTCAAACCCATAACACCGGGAGGTATCCAGCTTGCCCCAAGTGTGGTAAGAACCACTTGGGAGAGTGCCTTCAGGGTCGAGAGGGCTGTTTTAGTTTTGGACAGCTCGGACATCGGCTCAGGGAGTGCCTATCCGTTGGGCGAGGGAGATCACAATCCACCACCTCATTAGCTCCAGCAGGCCGACCAGCCCAGTAGGACAACACATCAGGTACGGATGGCGGTCAACGCCAAAATCGTTTCTATGCTCTATCTTCCCGTTAGGATCAGGAGAGCTCATCTGACGTAGTCACGGGTATGATACATTTCTTACATCTAGATGTGTACGTCCTCCTAGATCCACGAGCCACTCTTTCATCTGTTACTCCCTACATAGAAGTGCAGTTCAATATTAGTCCAGAGGTCCTCTCAAAACTGTTCTCAGTCTCCACCCCAGTTGGCGAGTCAGTTAGAGCCAGCCAGGTGTATAAAAGCTGCCCAGTCTTAGTCCTGAATAAAGTCATCCTAGCTGACCTCGTAGAGTTAGATATGGTCGATTTTGATCTTATCCTTGGCATGGATTGGTTACACTCCTCCTATGCCTTAGTTGATTGCAGAACTAGAGTTGTCAAGTTCCAGTTTCCAAATGAACCAGTGTTAGAATGAATGGGCAGTAGTTCGGCGCCCAAGGGTAGGTTATTTCTTACCTTAAGGCTTAGAAACTCATCTCCAAAGGATGTAGATATCACCTAGTTTGGGTCAAGGATTCCAAATTTGATACCCCAACTATCAAGTCAGTCCCTGTGGTTAGCGAGTTCCCAGATATATTTCCTGAGGATCTTCTCGGAGTTCCCCCTAAATGGGAAATAGACTTCGGGATAGACCTTCTCCCAGACACTCAGCCCATCTCCATCCCTCCTTATAGAATGGCTCCAGCTGAGCTTAAGGAGTTGAAGGAGAAGTTAAAAGATCTTCTTGACAAGGGTTCTATTAAACCCAGTATCTCTCCCTGGGATGCTCCAGTGCTATTCGTGCGTAAGAAAGACGACATCCTCAGAATGTGCATAGATTACCATCAGTTGAACAAGGTCACAGTCAAGAACAGGTATCCCCTACCCAGAATTGATGACCTGTTTGACCAATTTCAGGGAGCTAGTTGTTTTTCAAAAATCAACCTCGGGTCAGGGTACTATTAGCTAAGGGTCAAAGAGTGTGAAATACCGAAAACAACATTCAGGACTCAGTATGGTCACTACGAGTTTGTGGTGATGTTCTTTGGGCTAACAAACGCCCCAGTAGCCTTCATGGACTTGATGAATAGAGTCTTCAAGAAGTATTTGGATATGTTCATCATTGTATTTATCGACGACATTTTGGTATACTCCAGAAATAAGGAAGAGCATGCCAATCACCTAAGATTAGCATTATAGACACTCAAAGGCCACCAGTTGTTCGTCAAGTTTAGCAAGTGCGAATTCTGGTCAAAGTCCGTGACCTTCTTAGGTCATTTTGGTCTCGGGTGAAGGAATTCAGGTTGATCCTCACAAGATAGCAGTAGTGAAAGATTGGCCCAGACCTACCTCTCCTACGGAAATCATGAGTTTCCTAGGCTTGGCGGGTTATTACCAACGGTTTATGGAAGGTTTCTCCTCTATAGAATCTTATCTGACTAAGTTAACTCAAAAGAAAGTGAAATTTCAGTGGTCAGACGAGTGTGACAAGAGTTTCTAGTAGTTGAAGACTCGACTCACTACCGCTCCAATTTTGACCTTACCAGAAGGAACGGATGGGTTGGTCATTTATTGTGATGCTTCCAGAGTTGGACTCGGATGCATTCTGATGCAGCGAGACAAAGTGATAGCCTACGCCTCTAGACAACTCAAATTTCATGAGAAGAACTATCCAACTCATGACTTGGAGTTGGCAGTGGTGGTGTTTGCGCTGAAAATATGGAGACATTACTTATATGGGGCTCACGTGGATGTATTTACAGATCACAAGAGTCTTCAGTATGTGTTGAGTCATAAGGACCTATATCTTTGACAGGGAAAGAGGTTAGAGCTATTAAAGGACTATGACAAGAGCGTGCTGTATCATCCGGGCAAAGCCAATGTAGTGGATGACGCTCTAAGCAGACGGTCTATGGGGAGTGTGGCTTGTTCGGAGTGTTTCGCAACTACACGCAAGTGCACGTGGTCGAACAAGTAGTAAAATGGCTAAAGTAAGCCATGTATCGATCCCACAGGGACTGAACCAAGGTAATAATCGAATTAAGTGTTAATGAACTCTAATTCTAAAAATGCAGACAACAATTTAAAGAAGATTTTGAGAGTTGGTTTCCTAATTTATACTAATCTAAAACAAAATGATAAAATGAGTCTAAACTATAGTAATGAGCAAGCTGAGGCCAAAACGAACATGCAGGGAAGTAATTTATCGATACAATTCAGTTAATCTTTCCTTCGGTTGCTAGTCAAGAATTGTTGTCTATGGATAGAAACTTTCGTATTCTACCCAACTTAAGAATCATGAACCTTCAACCTACATTTCTGTGATAAAAGAATTTCATGTTCTAGCCATACGAAACCGATTCCTTAATTGACTATTACGATTTTCAGATATATTTCTATTCTAAAGGTAAATCAATTCTCAATTTTCCCAAACTAAGAAGAGATCATATCCTACCAATTCACAACTTTCCAATTTCTTTCTTTTTCAAGATAAAACTGGATTTTTTAGATATACATTAACATTGGCCAGACATTAATGCAGTAAGAACAAGAATTGATAGAATAACCATAGAAGAAAAGATGAAAAACCGAAATGATCAACAATTATATTCCACTACAAATATTCTTAACCTCAACAAGAAGTGAATTTAGCCACTCATTTATGGATTAAACATCATCAAATGAGTATAAATCATACAAACAATTGAAATAAAGGATAAAGAGTTAGAGAAGAACCCTAAGAATTTCGTCCCCTCAACTGCCTGTAACCCATGTCCTTGCTCAACTAAGTCAAAATAATTAAAAATAAACCTAAGTGTGCTATTTATACTAGTGGGAATTTTTCCCGGAATAACAAGCAACGTGTCACGGAGTGCATCGCGGAGCACTTCCTCCGTGACATGGTGCAAACGCGGACCCTCACTGGAAAGTTATGTTCCAGGTAAATATAGGCAACGTGCCACGACATGTAACACGGGGCTTGGCCAACGTGCCACGGCTCCGTCGCGAACCTTCACTGGAAATTTGCTAAAATAAATCATCCGAGGCAGACTGCCTCCGCGATGGTAGCGTGACACGGCTCCATCGCAGAGCCCCTATATTTACTGCTTTTCCTTGACCTTTTCCACCGCTCGCTTCCGAGTCCATTCCTGATTTTCACCAACATGCAACTTAGCTTCCTAAAATTACATTTTTCCTGCAAAACAACACTAATCATGTCGGTTAGTATAAATTCACATTTTAACTACAAATCACATGAGAATGTACAATTAACGATAGATAAACAAGACGAAATAGAGCATTTGAGCATCACTTGGGCATATAATTCTGCCCAAGATCACTTACCCCACACTTAAAACCTTGTTCGTCCTCAAACAATACTCTCACATCTCATGCAATTGACACCCACGTTTGGCTACTTTGGCTCGACAATTCAAGCTACGGTTATACCGATTATTTACTACAGAAAATCATCAAGAAAACATGCATAGTATCATCACTACAATGGCATTCACCACATTAAGACCTGCTAGACTCAAGAATCGACTCTCGATCTCGGCAAACTAATGCAAATCAACTGATCAAGACATCCGACACGAAATTCAATCTCTCGTCAAGCATGTGCCCTCACAACACAAGAGAATTTCCCCCTTTTCAATAATATGATCTCAATGCATTACACTTAGGGGTATATGACACAATTTCGCTCTCTCTCCCAAAGAATTCACATGCATCATGTCATGAACCATAGGCTTGCCTCTAGTGTATTACTCCACTAATATAAGGAAGCATGATGTAAGATCACGTAGGACTTAACGGGTTGTAATGTAAGCTAAGGAACTAGTAAATACTGGGCTAACCAATAATATCATCTAGCCTCCTTAAGCGCTTTTCAATACATCCCACCAACATTATGGGCATTGTTCTTCCTTCATCCTCCCATTCTTGAAGTCTTTCTTTATTTTTATTCCCATTTCTTTAAGCACACTCGACTTAATAAGAAAGATTAGTTATACATCTTCATTTTATTTAAATTCGGCAAGTGCACCCTTGACCTTTTCTTTACTTTCACCACTTCCGCTTTTCCTTTCTTTTCACACTTTTCACTCCTTGACACTGTGGGAAAATTATTTTTTCTTGAGCGCTTAAGAGTTTTGGATCAAATTCACGGTTAATGAAAAGAAGGGATTAAGCTCGGTTTCTACCTCTTCACGAAAGAAAAAAAAATAGGCTAAAGGCTCAATGGGGCTAACTAGGATGTACATTCAAGGTAGGTATGATAATGGAAAAACTTTCGGTTAAATCAATGAAATGCCTACATCCTTTCCTACACTACACATCCTTCATTTCGTTTCGTACACTCACCAGGCAAGTTCTAGTCACTTCACAATAGCATGGAAGAATCGAAACCTCACCTCACACTCATTGCACATGTTCAACTCAAGACTTATTCACAGATTCTTCAATCACCTAATTACAAAAATTCAAACATTAAGCCTCAATCACACCGAATAGAACTCTATGGCCTAGGTATCTCAACATGTTTCACATTTGCATGCTTTCATACGAATCATCTTTGCATCTCAATATCATGTACAACACGCAACAAGAATTCCGAACCATGAAACAACGACACGTTTGGGAAACAAACAAAAGAAAGAAAATAAAAGAAAAGAACAAAACTACTCCTATCGACTACATTTCCCTTAAGACGGTCGTCATCCATCCATCATAGGGAACGGTCACTATTTATGAGTTCAGTTCAATGGGACTATTCTCGATAAAAGCACCGAAAACAAAGGCCGAGAAATCCAATCATAAAAAATTCAACAATATTTTTTTAAAAATATCGATAATTTCGATAGAAAATAAAAATATTTATACAACTAGCTAACAACAACTCAACACAACACACAACAGCTTAACATTCATTACAACACCGAATTACGATACAAAACATACGCACAACATCATAGGGTCACATTTTTTCATAGGCACAATGACACGACATAAACATAAACAACAACAAAACAACTGGCACCTAACTACTCCCACCCCACACTTAAACCAAACACTGTCCCCAATGTTCACAAAATTCAACATAGCAAAAAAGTAGGTGGTGACACTCCCTGATCAATCGAAGTATTCAACTTCTTCGTCAGATGCCATTGCCTCATCTCCCATATTCGAATCGCCCCCGCTGTCCTCATCTGACTCAACATCTGAGTAATCGCGGCGTGTCTCCTCATCAGTGGGGACATCATCATCAACAGGCTCCACAAAAGCTGGCCCCACTCGGCATAGAGCCCGGGCATTTTTGCCAAAGGGGTAATCTAGCTCGAGCTGCCATAGCTTATCTTCTGTTGCTGGCCTCCCGCCTATGTGCAACTGCAGCACCTGCATCCTATACATGCGGGCCATATATTGATCATCCCGAGCATGTCGCTCGGCTAGTGTGAGAACTGGCCCATGAGTGGTGTCGGGTGCCTTGGTTTTGGTGACATCCAGGGCACGCCTATCCATTTGCGGGATGTAGTCTAGGGCCTCCTCCTCGATGTCAAGGCCCCTTAGAAACGTGGTCAGTAAACCACCAAACCCGTACCTGTGCCCTTGATGCAAACGGGCTCTCTTCATGGCGGAGATGATCACCGCCCCAACATTAATCTCCAGCCCTTTCATCAGGGCATAAACCAAGCACACTCGATCCCGGGTGACATCTGTCATGTGCACCCCCGGGATCAGGCAGGAATACACAATTTTAAGCCAAATTCTAGCTTCCCTGTTCATTTGAGAGTAAGGTAGTGTCTGATGGTAGCCCCTCTCCTTGTGCCTACTCCACCGTGTTGTTGAACAGGCTCCACACAGAGTGCGTCTAATATCCGCATAGGGTGGAGTTCTGTTCAGCTGCCGGAGTACATGGGCATCTATGTCCCGCGCCCCCAATATGGCATTCAGGTGATGAGGCTCAAAGGTGACAACCTGCCCCCTTATCTTGATGGTGTGACTGCAGAGTTTTGGGTTCCAATTTGCGTAGAACTCCCGAATCAAGTGGAGATTGCACTCCTTGGTCTCTTCGAAGATGAAGTTCAGCCCGACAGTGTCAATCCAGTGTACTATTCTGGGGAATTCCTGTGCAAGTGGATCCCTTGAAATGTGCTCCTTAGGGAAGTATTTGGTCTCCTTGTGTTTGGCATACCATTTCTTCCCTTCATCCGTCACCCATCGGGTTCCGTATTGACGGCATTGGCCGCGCTGAACCGCTGGTGCTGTTGGAACTGTTGTTCCCAGTCTAATCCTTTTTCTACCGGCATCTGATGTAGATGCGCCCTTTCCTTTGTCTTGCCTGCTTGACATCGTTCCTGTCAAATCAAACAGACAGTCCCAATGTTATTCAAGTCAAAAATTAACTTCGACTAAGGTTGAGTTGAGTTAAGCCACCCTGATCTTGGGCAGATTTATATGCCCAAGTGATGCTCAAACGTATCATTTTCGCCTTGTTTATTGTGCAATATGTATACATTTTCATGTAATTGGTAATAAAATGTGAATTTATACTAACCAACATGATTAGCATTGTTTTGTAGGTAAAAGGTGATTTTGAGGAGCTAAAATGCATGTTGGAACAATATCGGAGTTGGACTTGGATTCGAGCACGAAAAAGGCATTGGACTGCACAATATAAAGGGGCTCCGCGATGGAGCCGTGTCACGCTACCATCGCGGAGGCATTCTTCCTGGAGGGTGAATAATTTGTCAATTTCCAGTGGAGCCTCGCGGCAGCTCCGTGGCACGGAGGCAAGCCTCCGCGTTGCACGCCGTGCCACGTTGAAGCTTTATTCCTGGACCTTAAATTTCCAGAAAGGGTCCGCGTCCACACCGTGTCACGGAGGCAGTGCTCCGCGATGCACTCCGTGACACGTTGCTTGTTATTCCGGGAAAAATTCCCATTAGTATAAATAGAACACTTAGGCTTATTTTTAATTAATTCAGACTTGGTGGAGCAAGGACGTGGGTTACAGGCAGTTGAGGGACGAAAAAGCTCAGGGTTTTTCTCTCTTTCTTTCTTCTTTCAATCAATTGTTTGTATGATTAACACTTGTTTTAGGATGATTAATCCACAAATGAGTGGCTAATTGCCTTCCTTGCTGAGGTTATGAACATTTGTGATGAATTTTGATTATTGAATTATATGGTTTTTCATCTTCTTCTTCCATGTTGTTCTATTAATTCTTGTTTCTACTGCATTGGTGTGTGGCCGACATTAATGTATATCTAAAAAGTCCGATTTCACTCGAGAGAGCACAAAATTGGAAAGTTGTGAATTAATAGGGTATTGTTCTTAACTTGATTTGGGAAAATTGGGTTTTGATGTGCTTTCCTGATAGAAATATACTTGAAAGCTGTATTAGTCAATTTAGGAACCGGAATTGTATTGCTAGGTCATAAATTGCATTTGATCACAGAAATGTAGATGGATGGTTTATGATTCTTAAGTGAGATTAAATACGAGAGTTTTAATCTCTAGGCTAATGTTCTTGGCTAGCAGCAGGAAGAGAAGATTAACCAAATTATGATTATAATCAAGTTCATTACTTGTTCTTAACCTTGGCATGCTCATAACCATAATTTAAATTCAAAGTAAATAATTGTCAGTAGTTTTAGTACATACTTTATAAAACAAACTTTTCAATTGTTGGTTACTTTGTTGTCAGCATATATAGAAGTAAGATAGAATATAGTATACTTGAGCAATTTTTACTTATCCAGAGTCTCCTTGGTTCGATACTTGGCTTACTTAAGCCACTTACTACTTGTTTGACCACGTGCACTTGCTTGTCGGTTTTTAACCATATAGCAAACACCCGAACACACCCCACACTTAGTCTTCAGCCACAATGAAAACAATTCGGCAAGACAATCATTCTTTTCCAATTTTTATCAATCAACATGCCTCGTGCATTTAGATAAGTCGATGGAATAATTACTATGTACTACTCAGACTTCGTACAACTAATCACAATATCACCATCGAGTCCATTACATCACATAGCAGTTAGCCAAAATTTTTCTCAACAACAACAACCTATGCAATTCACCAATTTCAATTTCCCGAAAATTTCTTTGTTTATTTAGCATATTCATCTATATTCACACACAATTCACCTCACCCAACATGCACAACACAATTATTTTCATATTTTCAACCAAATTTAGTTTCTTCCTATTCAAAATCTAACCCGAGCTACCAATTTTGCAAAAATTCAATCAAACATGTATTTATCGAGTTCATATAATCACAACGATACTACGAACATCAATCAACAATAACTTAAATGAATTCAAGCTTAATTTACACTTAGGGCAAGCTTTACTCACCTCACATGCTCAAAAATTGAAAATTTCAGCAAAAATTGAGGTTAAGTTCAAGAACATACCTTAAATTCGATGATATCGAAGAAAAGTTGAAGAAATTTTGATCCTAGGTCCATGTCACGTTGGGGAAGGAGGGATTTTAGGGGTTTTGTCGCGGAGGGGAGTGAGAAATGAAAAAAGAGGGGATTTTGGGGTTAAAAAGAGGTTTTTTCGCGTGGGTCACCCGGTGACCCGGTGTGACCCGACGCAGATAACACCTCAACGTGTCACGGAGGGTAACGCGGAGCACCCCCTCTGTGACACGGAGCCATCGCGCCAGCCTTCTGGAATTTGTAAAAATTCCACAATTGACTTCAACGTGTCACGGAGGGTAACGCGGAGGCCCTCCTCCGTGACACGGAGCCATCGCGCAGGCTCACTGTCTTGCCACTTTTTAATTTTTTCTCACCTCGATTTTTTCCTTTGCGATCCTTTGCATTTTTGCCCTCCGTTCCACCTGAAAATCATCTCACAACAATAAATTGGTTAGAATTTATAGGTTTCAAACACGAACACAATTTTTGTTTTTATTTTTATTTTTCTCTTTTTTTTTTCTTTTTTTTTCAAACTAATTCTACTCATCTATTACAATAATTTCACGGGTTGCCTCCCGTGCAGCGCTTGGTTTACCGTCGCGGCTCGACGTCATTAAAGCTCAATCATCCTCTAGAGTGACAGACGTCTTCTCTCGAATAACATCCTCACCCCAGTAATGCTTACACCGCTGCCCCTTAACCAAGAACGTGGCACTTCGATCTTCTTGCCACAACTCCAGTTTTGGGGTGTCCTCAATTGGTGGTTTTCCTACTGGATCTCAAGAATCAACAATCTGAACAATATCTGCTTGATTTAGCACATTGATTGCTGAAAGCTCCTCATATATGGCCGGAAGCTTCGTGGCCTTGTACACATCAAATACCTCTACCTTGTCATGCGCCCGCATAGTTAGCTGCCCTGCAGCTACATCAATCAATGCTTTCCCCGTTGCCAAGAAAGGACGTCCCAAAATAAATGGGACTTCCGCATCCGGCTCAAAATCCGGCACAATAAAATCTACCGGGAAGATAAGGGAGCCCACTTGCACCAGCACGTCCTCCACAATGCCATCTGGTCTGGCAAAAGAACGATCCGCTAACTGCAAGATCACTGTAGTTGGTCTAGGACTGCCCAACCCCAACTTCTTGAATACCGATGTCGGCATCAAGTTAATGCTCGCTCCCAAATCGCATAGTCCACGAGCTCGGATACTTTGCCCAATTGTAATTTGAATTGTAAAGCTCCCAGGGTCCTTGAGCTTTGTTGGCAACCTGTTCTGTATCCGGGAAGTGCACTCCTCTGTAAGCGCCACCGTAGAGTACTCCGTTAGCCTGCTTTTGTTCGCCACGATGTCCTTGATATACTTTGCATACTTTGGCACTCCCTGCAAAACATCAACAAGAGGTAAATTAATGTGTACCTGTTTAAGCACCTCCATGAACTTTTTGAAACAAGCTGATGCCTTGTGTTTCTTTAATCCTTGAGGGAATGGGGGTGGTGGTCTTTCTGGTTCAGCTTCCTTCTCCTTCCCCCTCTCATCATTCTGTTCCCTTTCTTTCTCCACTGCTCCTGACTGCTGAAGTGGTCTTTCTAGTTCCACCTCCTTGAGTTGTAAACCACTCCTTGTGGTCACTGCATTTACTTGCTTGGGTTTCAGGTCAGTGTCACTCGGTAGTCCTCCTCTTGGCCTGGTGTTTTGAGCTCTAACTAGTTGCCCAAACTGGTACTCCAACGCCTTTGTAGCTCACTGATTGTTCTTTACATCTGCCGCCAATTTTACATAGTCAGCCTGCAATTGAGCTTGGTTAGCTATCATTGTTTTAAACATTTCCTCAATGCTGGGTGGTGGTGGTGGAGGAGGGGCATTATTGCTTTTGTATTGAGTCTGATAGTTCTGCTGCCCTCCTTGATTTCTCTGCGCACCCTGATTCGAACTCTACCCTTGATGGCCGTTACTACCCAGTAGAAATTCGGATGATTCCTCCAATTAGAGTTGTAGTTGTTGCCATACTGTTGGTGATTATTTCTCTGTACATTACCAATAAAGTTCACTAAATCTGGATTTGCACCACAACACTCAGCTGAGTGTTCATTACTACCGCATACTTCACACCAAATTTGCTGCACTACATTAACTGGGACTTGAGATTGATTCAAGCTCATATTGCTGAAGTGGGTGTTGAGTTGATTTTGTAACGCAACTATCTGTGCAGCGATAGCTGTAAAACCATCCACTTCCAAGACTCCTGCCGCTTTCCTTGTTCCTCCTCTAGAAGAGTCCGCATTCCACTCTGGATTTCCCTGCGAAATACGGTTTAACAAAGTATACAGCTCCTCATAAGTCTTTTCTAATGCTTGTCCCCCAGCTGCTGAGTCTAGCAAAATTTTTGTGTGGGGTTCCAAACCCTCTATGAAAGTATGCACCAGCACATCATTAGACTGGTGATGGTGAGGACAATCCCGTAACATGGATTTGAATCTTTCCCATGCTTAATACAGATTCTCCCCCTCTCTTTGCTGTTTTCCCGGATGGAAAGAACCGTATCAAAAATTTTCTTGCAAGATCATCCGAAGTGGTGATGGAATTAGGTGGCTCAGCTTTCAACACCTCTTTGCTTCTCCCAATAGTGAAAATGGGAACAATGTAAGCCTTACGTAATCAAATGATACTCCAGCTGGGATGTAAGTGTCACTTATCTCCAAAAAGTTTTGGAGATGTTGTTGTGGATCCTCGTGAGGGAGACCTGTGAATTGCCCGCTGGTGTGCAGCAATTGCACCATATTCTATTTCAGCTCAAACCTCCCTCCTAGCTTGGGTTTGCAAATGCTTGATATAACATTGTTAGCATGTGGGATTGCCACTTCGCGAACCGGCCTAGCTGCCATTTCCTTGGGCACTAATACCGCCCTTACAAGTGGTGGATTCTGTTGTTGCTCCAGGATTATTTGTCTGAGCAACTGCAGCTTCTTCTCTAGAGCTTCTCTTCTTTGACGATGGAATTGTCTTTCCGGCTCTAAGTATGAATCCACCAGCCCCTTGTCTCTTGCTAGTGTTCAACAAAATTCAATATCTGCAAAATATAGGCTAAGATCAAGTTGTCAGCACTAATAAGAAATCATAGACTAACACTTAAGAAAACAATTTTACCAATTGCCAGTCCCCGACAACGGCGCTAAAAACTTGTTCGGAGCGTTTCGCAACTACACGCAAGTGCACATGGTCGAACAAGTAGTAAAATGGCTAAAGTAAGCCAAGTATCGATCCCACAGGGACTGAACCAATGTAATAATCGAATTAAGTGTTAATGAACTCTAATTCTAAAATGCAGACAACAATTTAAAGAAGATTTTGAGAGTTGGTTTCCTAATTTATACTAATCTAAAACAAAATGATAAAATGAGTCTGAACTATAGTAATGAGCAAGCTGAGGCCAAAACGAACATGCAGGGAAGTAATTTATCGATACAATTCGGTTAATCTTTCCTTCGGTTGCTAGTCAAGAATTATTGCCTATGGATAGAAACTTTCGTATTCTACCCAACTTAAGAATCATGAACCTTCAACCTACATTTCTGTGATAAAAGAATTTCATGTTCTAGCCATACAAAACCGATTCCTTAATTGACTAATACGACTTTTAGATATATTTCTATTTTGAAGGTAAATCAATTCTCAATTTTCCCAACCTACGAAGAGATCAAATCCTACCAATTTACAACTTTCCAATTTCTTTCTTTTTCAAGATAAAACTGGATTTTTAGATATACATTAACATTGGCCAGACACTAATGCAGTAAGAACAAGAATTGATAGAACAACCATGGAAGAAAAGATGAAAAACCAAAATGATCAACAATTACATTCCACTACAAATATTCTTAACCTCAACAAGAAGTGAATTTAGCCACTCATTTGTTGATTGAACATCATCAAATGAGTATAAATCATACAAACAATTGAAATAAAGGAGAAAGAGTTAGAGAAGAACCCTAAGAATTTTGTCCCCTCAACTGCCTGTAACCCACGTTCTTGCTCAACTAAGTCAGAATAATTAAAAGTAAACCTAAGTGTGCTATTTATACTAGTGGGAATTTTTCCCGAAATAACAAGCAACGTGTCACGGAGTGCATCGCGGAGCACTGCCTCCGTGACATGGTGCAAACGTGGACCCTCACTGGAAATTTATGTTCCAGGTAAATATATGCAACGTTCCACGACATGTAACGCGGGGCTTGGCCGACGTGCCACGGCTCCGTCGCGAACCTTCACTGGAAATTTGCCAAAATAAATCATTCGAGGCAGACTGCCTCCGCGATGGCAGCGTGACACGGCTCCATCGCGGAGCCCCTATATTTATTGCTTTTCCTTGACGTTTTCCACTGCTCGCTTCCGAGTCCATTCCCGATTTTCACCAACATGCAACTTAGCTTCCTAAAATTACATTTTTCCTGTAAAATAACACTAATTATGTTGGTCAGTATAAATTCACGTTTTAACTACAAATCACATGAGAATGTACAATTATCGATAGATAAACAAGATGAAATAGAGCATTTGAGCATCACTTGGGCATATAATTCTGCCCAAGATCATGGCTCACATTGAGGAAGGCAAAAAGGAGTTAGTGAAGGATGTTCACAGACTAGCCCGGTTAGGGGTGCAGTTGGTGGATTTAGCCGAAGGTGGTGTGATAATGCAAAGTGGGTCCGATTCATCCTTGGTAGTCGAAGTTAAGTCTAGACAAGATGAAGATCCCATTCTGCATAAACTTAAATAAACGGTACTCAAGAAGGAGGTGGAAGCTCTCTCTAAAGGGAGAGATGGCGTGCTCCATTACCAAGGCGGATTGTGTGTACTGGATATCGGTGAGTTAAGACAATAGATACTATCTAAAGCACACAGTTCTAGATATTCCATCCAACCTGGTGCTACTAAAATGTACCATCATTTACGGGATATCTACTGGTGGAACGACATGAAAAGAGATATTGCCGAATTTGTATCCAAGTGCCCGAACTACCAGCAGGTTAAAGTGGAACACCAGAGACCGGGAGGTATGACTCAGGATATCAGCATACCCTTATGGAAGTGGGAAGATGTAAGCATGGACTTCATTAAGGGTCTACCCCAGACTCGTCGACAGCATGACTCAATCTAGGTAGTAGTAGACCGGATGACTAAGTCAGCACACTTCCTCCTAGTCAAGATGATGAATTCAGCTGAGGACTATGCCAGACTTTACCTCCGAGCGCTAGTCAGACTTCATGGGGTGCCTTTGGCTATCATTTCAGACAGAGGAACTCAGTTCACCTCACACTTCTGGAAGTCCTTTCAGAAGGGACTAGGCACTCAGGTCAAGCTCAGCACAACTTTTCACCCACAGACAGATGGGCAAGCTGAGCGGACTATTTAGACCTTAGAAGACATGTTGAGAGCATGCGTGGTCAATTTTAAAGGTAATTGGGATGACCATTTGCCTCTCATCGAGTTTGCGTACAACAATAGTTACCACTCCAGTATCCAGATGGCCCAGTTTGAGGCATTGTATGGTAGGAGGTGCAGATCTCCTATAGGGTGGTTCGAGGTTGGTGAAGCTACCTTGATAGGGCCACACTAAGTTCACGAGGCAGTGCAGAAAGTTCATCTCATCCGAGAAAGATTGAAAATAGCTCAGAGCCGTCAAAAATCTTATGCCGATGTACGAAGAAGAGAGTTGGAGTTTGCAGTTGACGACTGGGTTTACTTAAAAATTTCACCCATGAAAGGGGTGATGAGGTTTGGAAAGAAGGGAAAGCTCAATCCAAGATATGTGGGACCTTATAGAAATTTGAGGCGTATCGGTAATGTAGCCTATGATCTAGAATTACCTTCACAATTAGCAGCTGTGCACCCAGTATTCCATGTGTCACTTTTGAAGAAGTGCATCGGGGATCCAACCTTAGTTGTGCCATTGGACAGTGTAGGAATAAAAGATAGCCTCTCATATGAGGAGGTACCATTCCAGATCATTGACCATTAGGTTCGTAAGTTAAGGAACATGAAAATAGCATCAGTCAAGGTTTTATGGAGAAATCAACAGGTGGAGGGAGCTACGTGGGAGGCCGAAGCAGATATGATGGTCAAATACCCGCACTTGTTCTCTACCAACTATGTTACAGCTGAAAATGTTAGTTTGCCTTAGAGACTGATTTAACTGTTGGATTCAATTCATGTGTATAAGTTTCTTTTATGACTTTGGATGTATGTATGAAAAGTGAATTCAGTTCAGTTATGTATTTTGAAGTGGAGGTAGTAATTTTGATAGTTTTGAAGTTAAATGAACAATATTAGAAAATTTTGATTGTTATTCTCTGCTTTCCTGTGTGGTTTCCAACATTTGAGGACGAAATTTCCCAAGGGGGAGATATTGTAGTGCCCCGAAAACTCAAAGACTAGATCCGGGACTTAAATCAGAAAATCTATAGAAATTGTCACAAAACGATTCACCTAATGGGTCATTGAGAGACCTAACGACTCGTTAGGTCAGTCGTGGGAAGGAGGATTGAGATATGAAAAGGGAGAGGCAGTGTACCCAATGGAAGACCTCACAAGTCGTGGTCAGGAATCACGACCCGTTAGGTCACTCGTGAGCAGACGGGGGTCAGGAATTTAAAGAATTAGGCAGTGTACTTGATGATTTACCTAATGACTCATTTGTGGTAGTAACGAGTCATCAGGTCCCTCACGGTGGCCTTTCGAGTTTTCCAGGTAGTGTACCTAACGAGTGTGACCACGAGTCGTGATCAGTGACCACGACCCGTTGGATCACCCGTTAGGATCACCTGACAGTTTTTCCCTGCGACTTTTCTAAGGGCTATTTAGTAACTTCCTACACTTGTAAGCTTTAAACTACGTCATTTTGGAAGTAAATTCAGACCTATTAGTGAGAATGATTGGCCTCTCCCGTTATTCCCACGTTCATTCTCAGAAAAATATCGACAAGTCTTTCAAGAAATCTCGGAGTAAGGTCCAGGGTTTCTCATTCATCTCAAAAATTCAAGATTACTCCTTAGGGGAATTTCTTAGTCATGTATGTGGGAATTCAACAAGGGAATTTTACTTCCCTTGTGTCCCTCAAAACCCTCTCATCTTTTCTCTAGCAGTTTTAGCCCTGAGTTTTCAAATACGAAGAAATTACATGTTGTTTTTCCTTAATTTCACATAGAATGATATCAATGCTTATTATTGATGTAATCTCCATCAGTTCTTACCTAAATTGTTGATGTTCTTGCAAAAGTGGATTTAAGCCCTAGATTTTTGAGTGGAGATTCAAATTCAGTCTAGTTGTGAAGTGTGATTTGTGCTGGTTTCCTAGTATTTCTTATTGTCTAGATGTTGAGTAAATACTCCATTGAAAGAATGAATTTAGCCCTGGTACGAATAAGAAACTTATAGCATTGTTTGTCGAATGTGATTTCTTTAATTCTTGAAATATTTGCTATATTATGGAATCCCCGTGTTTCTGGAATGAATTGAGTTCTCTGTCAGCTGCTTAGTAGTTCAGCTCAGTTAGAACGTAGAATCTCTTCAGAACTATATAGATTTTGTCAACTGATCAGTTTGACTTCAGTCTTTTCCTGAGGTATCAGTAGTGCCTCCCAGTTTTCAGAATCAAGTTTAGAGTCCAGTTTATTGGTCCATTAGGCAGTCATGACATTTTAGATATATAGCTCTGACTAGCCTCAGGACCCCAGTTCAGATTACAGTTTGTTCTTAGACGGTTACGAAGCTTCTAGGAAGCAGCTCTGACCAATCTAGAACCCAGTTTCAGAATCTGGTCCGACAAGACTCTCAGAGTACTTTCAGTTATATCCCTGACTAGTCTTGGACCCAGTTTTGAGCTATTAGCTTAGTAATTCAGTCTAGGTTTTCCAGTGGGAGTATGGACTTAGCATCGAGCGGACCGGGGTTCCAGCGCACGTAGGTTCCCAAAACTATGCTGCCAGTGTAGGTTACAATATTATTTGGGTTGATTGGCCCCAGACTCTTGTGATCACCCAGTTCATGCCTTTATACCCTGGCAAGGTGTATTGGGTCCTACCGGTGGGGTGTATACATTGGACTCCACGTCTAGCTCACGTGGTTATAAGCAGCTCAGTTTAGTTCCAGCTCTATCAACTTAGCTCAATTTAGTACAGTATCTCAGACTAGAACTTTCAGACTTAGGGCATGTCTTTGACCATTAGACAGGGTCATTCTGACCATCTCAGCTTATTTCAATAGCTTAGTTTAGTATACTTATTGGTCATTGCATGTCATTTCAGTTTGGGCATTATATTTAGTTATGTTTTCTCTCACTTACTCAGTACATTCAAAGTACTGACGCATACTTTTATGCTATATTGTTTCATGATACATATGCAGGTTCTCAGACTCAACACTGCTAGTCATTGAAATTCAGATCGTCCTCCTCAGCAACAGAAGTGTGGGTCCTTATCCTTCGAGAGAATTATTTCATTCTTTCAGTCATTATATTATGTTTAGTCAGACTTAGAGTTAGGTGGGGGCTTGTCCTGGGAACTCATCAGCTAGATGGCTTTCAGACAAAGAATAAATTTCAGACTTCAGATGTTCTTAAACTTTATGTTTTCAGTTTTATTTTCGTAAATGCTTTTATGCTATTATTTTAAAGCTTCTGCTATATTTGTTTTACTCAGAATACCAGTGTATGATAGACCAGGGGTTGACTTGGGGTCACTTGTGACTTCAAGTACCGTGTTTCGTCCAGGCTGTAAACTCGAGGCGTGACATATTTTAATCTTCTTCTTTGGATGCTTTGATAGTGTTGACCCATCTAAATCAGCCACTTGATCAAGTATATCATTATTGGATAGCATTTTTGGTGGTAATCTCCTCTTCTTAGTGCCATCAAATGAATCTTTATCATTCTGCCATTTGTGATTAATAGGAAGAAAGCATCTATGGCACATATAGCACTGTTTTTTTTACCATTTTTCAATATAATTGAAAGTTTCTCTATTGCATCATGGGCAAGCCAATTTTCCTTTGTTACTCCATCCTGATAAATTTTCATATACTGGAAAGTCATTAATGGTCCATAACAAAGTCGCACGTAACATAAAATTCTGTCTAGTTGATGCATCAATGGTCTCCGCTCCAATTTCCTATAATTCCTTTAATTCCTCTATCAAAGGTTGGAGATAAACATCAATTTCATCTTTAGGACTTTCAGGACCATAAATAAGCATTGATAAAATAAAATTTTCTTGTTTCATGCATAACCAAGGCGATAAATTATATGGAATACGTACCATAGGCCAAATACTATATGGAGTTTTGGAACTTCTAAATGGTTGAAAACTATCACTAGCAAGTCCAAGTTGAACATTACGATGCTCACTAGCAAAAGATGGGTGAAGTTCATCAAGTGTCTTCAATGCTACTGAATCAGCAGGACGCCACATTATTCCATCATCAACCCTTTCATCATGATGCCAACTCCTCGAACAAGATATCTTTGAGGACATAAACAATCTTTGAAGTCTTGGATTTAGAGGAAAATAACGTAAAATCTTGCATGGTATCTTTTTACCACCTTTAGATTTTGTTTCTCCATTATGTTTATCCTCCTTCCATCCAGATGCGCCGCAAACTTTGCAATATTCAAGAGATTTATCATCCTTCCAATATAACATGCAATTATTCTTACATGCATCTATCTTTTTGTAAGAAAGCCTCAGGTATCAAATTATCTTCTTTGCCTCACAATATGAATCTGGAAAGTTTGATCCATCAGGCAATAAATCTTCCTTTAGCATCTTCAACAATATTGTAAATAACACTTTACTCCAGTGGACGATACTTTTAATATGAAGCAATTTAACCAAAGTAGAAAGTTTGGAAGCTTTTGAACCTTCGTATAATGGTTGATCAAAATTTTTAAGAGACTGTAGAATCGTTTTGCTTCTGAATTTGGTTCCTCCTCAACAAAATCATCATCACCAGTGTTCATATTGTCTCCATTGAGAGGGGTATAAATGCCTTAAAATATCATGTATTTCATCTTCATCGTCATCCTTTTCAATGTTATTGTCGTCTACAAATTTAGAGTCTGATTGTTGATCACCTAACCTTTCCCCATGGTGATACCAAAAAGTATAACTCTGAATTATTCCATATACTAATAAATGTGACCTAACAATTTCACGAGTTTTTGAAGATCCATTACAACATTTGATGCATGGGCAATGTATTTCTTGTGTTCCTCTTAATTTTGTAAAAGCATAATCCAAAAAAATCTTCACCCCAAGTATGTAAGAATCATCAAGTGGATCATGAACTATTTGCATCCATTTCTTATTAGGGGTATAAGTGCCTTAAAATATCATGTATTTCATCTTCATCGTCATCCTTTTCAATGTCATTGTCGTCTACAAATTTAGAGTCTGATTGTTGATCACCTAACCTTTCCCCTTGATGATACCAAAAAGTATAACTCTGAATTATTCCATATACTAATAACTGTGGCCTAACGATTTCACGAGTTTTTGAAGATCCATTACAACATTTGATGCATGGACAATGTATTTCTTGTGTTCCTCTTAATTTTGTAAAAGCATAATCCAAAACAATCTTCACCCCAAGTATGTAAGCATTATCAAGTCGATCGTGAACTAGTTGCATCCATTTCTTATTAGGGGTATAAATGCCTTAAAATACCATGTATTTCATCTTCATCATCATCCTTTTCAATGTCATTGTCGTCTACAAAATTAGAGTCTGATTGTTGATCACCTTACCTTTCCCCATGATGATACCAAAATGTATAACTCTGAATTATTTCATATACTAATAAATGTGACCTAACGATTTCACGAGTTTTTGAAGATCCATTACAACATTTGATGCATGGACAATGTATTTCTTGTGTTCCTCTTAATTTTGTAAAAGCATAATCCAAAAAAATCTTCACCCCAAGTATGTAAGCATTATCAAGTGGATCATGAACTAGTTGCATCCATTTCTTATTAGGTGTCATAATCTTAAATCAGGAAAAATATATAAGAAATATATCAGTATAACAAAAAATAGGAGTAAGAACTAAATATTAATTTTGATAGGTGCCATAATCTTCAATCAGGAAAAATATATAAGAAATATATCAGTTAACAATCAATAGGAGTAAGAACTAAATATTAATTTTGAGTCGTAGAGCATGCATAATAGATAAAAGATACTAGCAAATGCAAGAATGTGTACCCCAAATATAAATTAAAGCACAAGACCAATAATGTATGAAACATAATGAATAACTCAAGAAATTAGAAAAAGACTCTTAGTTTATTAGATTTAGCAATCTATGCTACACATAGTGAAGTCACATACAATTGATCTTTTAGTCCTAAAAGATTACGTTATATTCATCTCCTAAAAAATCTTACATCTCTCTTTCTAACTTATAGAATGCACTATCATACTCCAGACATCTCTTGAAATACTCCATATTAGATTTAGGTCATGAAAGGTACACCAAATAAACAAAAAAATTGAGCATCAACATTACCTAGCACTTAAAATAAGGCACACAGTTGGACATACCAATTAGCAGCAAACAGATTTTCTCATGGTTAAGTTCAAATAGTTAACCTACCTTACCTCATACTTAGTTCATGACACATAGATTATACAGGTTAGTAGTACCATTTAACATTTTTCTTTAAGTGATCATGTACAAGCCTCTTTCATGTGCCATAACCAAAACATGCTCTACAACCTCACACATGGTTCAAATGATATCTCAAGTACCTCAAATAGTTTGAAGTAATTCAAGTAGGGAACAAATACATTCATGGTTCATATATAATTGGACAATGTTTAAGAATTAAACTAGAGGTAACGTAAGATCATATTATATTTAAGCACTTGGATCTCTTCAAAAAATAAATTAGATTTCACATAGTTAACCTACATTACCTCATAGTTAGTTCATGACACATAGGTGATACAAGTTAGCATTAGCATTCAACATTTTTCTAAAAGTGATTACATATAAGCTTCATTCACCTGTCATAACCAAAACCAGCTCTAAAACCTCACACATGATTCAAATTATATCAACAAGTACCTCAAATAATTTGAAGTAATTCAAGTAGGAAAAAAAATACACTTATTCATACCGGATGTGCAATTCTTGATACAAGAAATAGTAAAGAAAATGCAGGCTTTTCAAGAATTTTTCTATTTTGGTATATGACACATTTTATGCTTACGAAGAGAATGTATATTATCAACAGAAGTTGATGAGTTCTTAACCTAAATAATGAATCTGGTAACAAACTGAAATCAAGTCTATATTTGAAAAACCTTTATTTTTAAAAGGAAAGTAAGCAAAAAGATTAACTCTGCACTAAAACCACAAACATATGAGATTTTCCAAACCAAGAAAGTCAGAACTGCTTGCATATCACTAGAAAAAAGGTAAGAACTTCTCACACTGCCTCATAAGTTTCTCTATGTTCACTAATAGAAATTTGACCTATTACAACAGTTTTTTTTTTGCAATGGTAGTATAATTTTCGCAATAGATAGTCTTTGGCAACACTTATTTACAATGGTCATATTGGCATTGCAATAGATTTTCTATTGTAACAGTTACCTGTAATGATTCTACAACCGTTACAATTGATTCTCTATTGAAATAGTTACGTAGTAAACCGTCCCGATTGACTCTCTATTACAACAGTTATGTAGCATATTGTTCCATCTCTAACTATTTTTTATTTTCCCTTTTCTTTTCCTTGTGTTTATTTTATTTTATTTATTATGAGTCTCTCAAATCCTATTCACCTAGCTATTTGGACCTTTTCCTCCATTTCTCCTCTCTGCCTTCTCCCTCTTATTCAAACCAAAAATCTCCCTATCAAAAATCACAATCTTCAACCTTTTCTTATTGGGTATGAAACCTATTGTTACATCTATGATTGGAGATGGTGATATAGGATTTTGGATCCATCTATTTTCAATGAAGAACAATCTCGGATAAATACCAAATTGTTCAAACTTTCAAAAGATGGTGAATGAATTTTGGTTTTAGGAGAACAAGTATTGTGAAATCTCTTAAATCCATCCCACCTCTCTATCTCTCTCTCATCGATGATCAGAACCCTAGAAATAACACCTTCATCTGATGAAGAAATCAACAAAGAACAGATCTTAGTCTCTAGATGTACATCGTGGTGAGTCTCTCTCTTAACCTTTACTTTTTACATTATCACATATTTTAGATTTAGAAAGTTAAACTTTTATAAGTAGAAAAAAAGGTTATAGATTTATTATAAGAAACCAAATTCAAGTTCAAGTTAATGAAGAAGAGTGATAAAGTGGAAACCTGTAACCAAATTAAAATCATGGAAATTAATATTATAAGTTTGAAGCACCAAACATAGTAAATATGTGATGGGAGAATTAGTAGATTATGGGTGCCCAATATGCACTCATAGACCATATTAGGTATGAAGCTTGTGAAACAAATACGTAGAAGAATCATCTCATAAAATTTCAAGTTCATAAATGTTGATTGTAACAATCAAGAGCTTATCATCTATGTAAAATTTGAAGGATCTTTCTCATATCTGCTTGTTTAGCTTATCAATGCTCACATTACATTTGACTTATATAGTGTCTCAACTCGATTTTTGTAATAAAGGAGATTCTTTTGGTAAATTATATATGATTTTCTCAACAATAGAGATAGTCTTTAGTATCACTTATCCTTGGGCCATGGAATGTGGAAAACATATTGAGTATTGATAACATGTAATCTTTCTTCCTATTAAGGAGCTGAAAATGACATAAACAATGAAATTGATCATTTGGTGGATCAAATATCAACCTACTGCCCTATTTCTATTTAAATAAACACGTGCATCAACCAAATAAATATTTATGCCAAATGGAAGAATTAGCCTAATATATTATATCATTACTTAAGTAGATCAAGAACAAATTTACTATAGAATAAAATTAACATGTGACCATATAGTCTCAACGGATGAAGAAGACACAATGTTAATGACAATTTGATTGTGCTATTGCATTAATAGTAACCATAAGATTGATTAAGCATATTCTAAGAATAGATAGTGATCTACAGATAGTTAACATCTTTAGAAGAGTATGGATATTCATTTTTTTAAAATATTTATTTTTCATTGTCTATAATTTATATAAAATGAGAGACTTTCAACAACAAATTCTCTAATCTCTATAGAAGAGTAAAAGACTTTGCTTTTTGACTCGATCATTTTTTATTGATTATTCATAGTTAGTGTTTGGTCTTTAACATAAGAGGAATGATGTACTACATGAGCTATAAAGTTTTAAGTATTTATTTACATCTATTGAGATCATGATATTATTCAGATCATTCAAGTGTATTTAAAATGAGTTAGTTAGTTAAGTCTATTTAACTGTTGCACTGTATGGAAGCTCAATTAGTTAGTGGTTAGTTATATATGTCGGGTTAGTTTTTTATTAGTTGCTTAAGCCAGCTGTAAACAGCTGTCTTTACTTAGCTTGAGTATATGTACACCTTTAGTTGGTTATCTTCTCAGTTGAGTTAGTTTTTCAATGAAAGCATTTTTGCTCTCCACTCCTTTCTTCCAGATGATTTTTTCTGTTTTATCCTTCACCATTGTTGCTTGTTGAATCCACATAGAGATTATTGATAACATTCCTATTTAAGGAGGTAAAGAAAATACCTTTCTTGGCCATATTCCTGTCAAGTATGTTGTTTTGGGATAAGAACCTTGAATCTTCTTGGAGCAACTTTTTGGACTTGTGTGTCATCCTAACATAAATAAATATTTTGGCAAGAAAAACGTAGATTTAACTGATTATATTTTCCAGCAAGTTAACCACCAATTTATTAGAGAACTTTCCACATGGAAGTGGACTGTAATCCATGCGCTCTATGTGCACATATGTATGATCAAGATTACTAATGATCGTGAAGATTAACCATAGGAACATAATATAAATCAGTAGAGATATTATACGCTATGAGAAATTAATTTAGTTGTTCTTTTTGTATTATTTCATACTAGAATTGTTCTTTTGTATTATTTCATACTAGATATTTGAGATAAACATGACTTGTTGTTACACAATTTTTACTTCTAAGCATTATTTTTTTGGTGTAATACATCAGGCTACTTTGTTAGATTCTTCTTATTCACACAAATGATTGGACAAACTTTCTAAAACAGAGAACACCAAGGAATTCTTGAGATACTTCTCTATTTTATATGCTGTATATTTTTTTGTCTATATCTAATTGGGATGATACTATTCATTGTTTCCATTTCCATTATCAGGTAATTATGACCTCGTCAATATTTCAGTAGCTCATTTTTTATAATGTGAAAGTAATACATAGTTTTCTGATGGAAAAAAAGATATAGCTCTCTTCCTTACTTCATAAAATTTTTCTTGTTTACTAGTGAAATTTAGGTTGCTATAAAGTTAGTTCGACTTTAGAGTTCTTAAATTTGGCCTTTCATATCATCTTTTTTTCTTTTTGATTAATTTAATTATTGACGCTTAGTTTTTTGTACTTTCTTTTATTGATAGTTTTCTCCTACTTCCTATCTACTTATTGCACTTTTGTTTTTTTGTTATAAGTATTGATGAAGCAAAGTACTTTCAAAGCATAAAGACTTGACTATGCCGAAAAAGTGAAGTTCTTAAATTTCTTGCATTTGCCTCTTATATGCTTATGCTTATACTAAATTTTCATTTATTCAATTTTTCTTTTACATGTTTTCGGGAATTTTATGAAAGAGAGCTTTGAATAGATAAAAGGCTTACTTGAAGAGACCCTAAAATAGGTATTTGCGGTAGCTAAAGAAAACTCAATTCACATCATTTAACAATTATCAGAAATTATTAGATTGACATTTGAAATAATAATTTTGGTACTAACATAACTAATCAACATCACTAGAACATATGCTCACTACTCAGATGCTAAAACGGGGGGGGGGGGGGGGGGGGGGAACCTAGATGGATTCATACGGTATAAATTCAAAATTAAAAAAATGAGGGGTTTCACAAAACAAATTTAAAGTTACAACAACATAGACTTACCTTGAATTAAAGAAAATCTGAGAATATGAGGGGATGGTATCAGCAGCGACCACACTTGTAAAGAGAAGGTGAAGCAAAAGTCGATTTTTGTTAAAATTGATAGGAATGTATTTTGCTATCAACAAAGAGACACACTAATTTTCTTTTATAGAACATGCTGGAGGAGAGACGTTGGGTTGCTTTATTTCAACAAATCTGCAATTGGAGAGGAGCTGGGTGTTGTTATTTTGCAGAATTTTCTAACAAACCTGAAATAGAAATAGCCGAAGATGATAGAGGAGAGCTTACGGTGATTTACATCAAAAAATAACCTGGAATCGGAGAGGATTTTCGCAGATTTCTAACGAAAACAGATAGGGGTAATGGAGACTCTGGAGAGTTCTACGTAAATAGGTAATTAATTTGTTTAGGGTGGGTGGTGAGAGGACGTGGCCTTGGCTGTGTGAAATAAGGAGGGAAATTAAATAGTTAGCACTTTTTATTTATTTATTATTAACAACCAGATATTAAATCATTTAACATTCGTATATTATTTCCTCGTTAATATTAAATTAAAAATTGAGTTTTAACGACTGAAAAGTTATTTTGTCGCTATAAATACACTTTTAACGACCGAATTCATATCCCTCCGTTAAGAGTTGGTTTGTTAAAAATTAAATTTCTTGTAGTGTATGTTTTCAGCAGGTTTGACTCAATATTCAGTTTTACTTATGATTAACAGTTTTTAGCTTTGGGTCATTCAATTTAGTTATGATATTCAATTATGTTTCGGTCATGTTTTCAGATAAAGCATGCAAGCCCCACTCTCAGATTCTTATGACGAAATGTTTATGATATGCATGATCTATGATTTTACTTACTTTGCGATTTTACTTACCTTTCATACTTGGTACAGTCTACGTACTGATCGTATACTCTATGTTGTATCATTTCATGATACAGGCTCAGACATTCAGGCTCAGTCCCGCCGCTAGCCAGATCTTGAGGGTTAGCATCTCCCAGTCAGAGTTAATGAATCCTCATCTTTCGAGGGCCCTCCTTATCAGTTATATTTAGTATTTTTAGTTTCAAACTTTAGTGAGTTAGTTGGGGTCTTGTCCCATCAATTTGTGTCACGATCTGAGAGTACACCCGGATCGTAGACACGGGACAAGGAGTCCCGAGAGACCCCAAGTCAACCCATGGCATGAGCATAACACTAATTCATTAATATACAGCGAAAAACTTAACTTATCAATCATAATCTAATTGAAAATCATATCATGAAGTTATAGGGAACGACAAACCGAAATACAATCATCACTGACAAAATACTACACATAAGTCTGAAAGCCTCTAATCATCAAAGACGGGTTGAAGGGACAAGACCCCAACTAACCCAAATAGTCTGAAAACATAATATAAACAAGTTCTGAACATGAAGCCCTCAGATCATGAGGACTCACCACTGGAGATTTAGCGAAATTGAGCACAAACTAGGGATGATGCTGAGCCTACGAACCAGATCCTGAAAATATATGGGTTAGTACTCGGAAAGTACTGAGTATGTAAGGTATGCAAAACAATGCTTAAAACATAAAATTTATAGGAGTGGGGACATCATGATCATAAAACTGAAATCGTAGGTATATTATAAGGCTTAATATTTTCAAAAATATTCATAAACCCATCATAGTTATAACATGTGGGAAAAAACATTTCATAAATCATAACTTAAGCCAAAAGAACATCACCATGCATAATTCAAAACCATGAGGAATAATGGGAGATTTCTATAACGGACATACTTCACATGAACACACATGAAGTCCAACTTGTACCCCTAGTCAGGAGGCCGTTCATACCTTGCCAAGGGTATGAACCATGAAAGCGGCGATATCACTCATGAAGGCCCCGTAGGGCATAGGGAACAGTCACTGAGGAGATCCCAAACATAATCCTATGGTGGCACGTAGTTTCGAGATTCAGGGGGTAACCTAGGCCCCGAACCACCTCGGTGTTAAGTAATACTCCCAAAACATGCAACGTGCTTAGAATATTCATAACATGACATGCATGACTAGTGAAAACATGGGAATCATGACATATTTTAGAATTCGTATTACTAGCCATGGAATTGGGCCCGTGAGTCAGCCAAATCGTAATATAATTCATAAGAGACATATGGGAATTGCCCATAGTTTTAAACATACTTGACATGTTTAAAATCATAAGAAAACGATCATGCTAACATGGGAAATTAAAACTTGAAGACATGCTTAAAAATATAAGAGAAACTTGTTCATGTTTTCAGAATCATCTTTACCATGAAATTCACTAAAAATTTTCCCATGATTGGGCATCCATACTTTTAGAGATTTAAATCATGAAATATAAAATATACAAGCAATATCAGTCCAGATACTTCAAAATTTGTAATTTAAGCATACTACCACACTTTCATGTAAATTTGTGGGAAATCATGCAATTGGGTTAAGACCCAAAAGAATTTTATAACTTAATCGTAGGAAATAGGAAGAAATGGACTTGCGTAGGGTCTAATCTACCCATTCAAAACCCCACATACCTGGAAATTTCATGATTTCCTACTCCCTTGAAGAACCCTAAGTGAAAACTTGATCAAAATGGCTTGAAAACCTTCCTACTCCCTTCTCTAACACTTGAAATTGCTAAAATGAACTTAACAGGAGCTTTCATCCCTTAAAGACCCTATTTTGACCTCAAAACGATGTGGTTTAGGGCCCAAAAGAGTAGAAAAGTCAAAATTGCCCTTACTGAAATTTTCCTGAAAAGCAATTCTGGCCCCGACCATGAGTCGTACCATCAAGTCACGACTCGAGGTTACCTCTTGCGGTCACTTCACCCTTTTCCCTAACTTTCTGAATTTGGCCATGACTGGTAACTCACGACTCGTACCATCATCGTACGGGTCGTACTATCAACCGTGGTACCATCCACCCAAACCACTACAACTTAACCACAACTCCTCACCACGACTCGTTGCTTCATCCTACGAGTCGTACCATGACCCGTGATGACTCACTCTGGCACCACTGAGATATTCACCACGACTCCTAACCACGAGTCGTACCATCTCACCACGGTTCGTCGGACTACCTGTGACACAACCTCAGGCTCCCGGTCTCCTTACGACTCGTGTCACGAGTCGTAGGTCCTCACCATGACTCATACCTCAAGTCGTACTGGTGCAAAATTCTAGGTTTTCTGCAGTTTTTGACTTAAACTCCCAGGTCTATTCGTAGGCCCTTCTGGGGTGTTACAATATCCCCCCCTGGAAACATTCGTCCTCGAATGTAGGGAAACAAGCAACAAACTCAGAAACAAACAATCACTATATATAGATGCTAATCATGGACATTCAAGCTAAAAACTGAGGGAACGACTACCCCCGAAAAGAACCACATAGCTGGTCTGAGTTCAGACATCACTTGCATACATCATATCATAAAACAAACTTATACGCATGAATAGATCATGAAAAACTGAATAGAGGTTTTAGGGCAGAAATTGATACCTCAAACTGAAGCTGAGCCGGTAGGTATTTAGCCATCATATCTGCTTCGGCCTCCCACGTGGCTCCCTCAATATGCTGATTCCTCCATAACACCTTTACTGAGGATACTTCCTTGTTCCTCTGTCTCCGAACCTGACGATCCAAGATTTCAACAGGAATTTCCTCATAACTGAGACTATCCTTCACACCAACACTTTCCACTGAAACCACTAAGGCTGGGTCTCTCAAGCAGTTTTTCAGGAGCGATACGTAAGATACGGGATGAACTGAAGCCAACTTTGAGGGTAAATCTAACTCATAGGCCACTTTACCCACTCGCCTAATAATCTTGTATGGGCCAATATAGCGGGGACTGAGTTTCCCTTTCTTTCCGAATCTTATTACTCCCTTCATGGGAGATACCTTCAGAAACACCCAATCATCGACCTCGAACTCAAGCCCCCTTCTCCTCACATCTGCATAAGACTTTTAGCAACTTTGAGCCGTTTTCAGCCTTTCCCTTATCAACTGAACTTTCTCCATGGCCTTATGGATTGAATCTAGACCCACTAACGAAGCCTCACCGACTTCAAACCACCCAATCAACGATCTACACCATCGCTCGTAAAGAGCCTCGAACAGTGCCATTTGTATGCTGGAGTGGTAGCTGTTGTTGTAAGAGAACTCAACAAGAGGCAAATGCTCATCCCAAATACCCTTGAAGTCAATAGTATAAGCTCTCAACATGTCCTCGAGAGTCTGGATAGTTCACTCTGCCTAACCATCTATTTGCGGATGGAATACCGTGCTAAGCTTGACCTAGGTGCCAAGTCCCTTTTTAAAAGATCTTCGGAACTGAGAGGTAAACTGGGTACCTCTGTCTGATATAATGGACAAGGGTACTCCGTGCAGTCTAACCAACTCTTGGATGTATAACTTCGCATAATCTTTTGCGGAATCGGTGGTTTTGACTAGTAGGAAATGAGCAGCCTTGGTCAACTGTCCACTACTACCCAAATGGAGTCATACTGTCTACGGGTGCAGGGCAAACCTTTTACAAAGTCCATGTTGATCTCTTCCTACTTCCAAGTAGGAATACTGATGTCTTGAAGTACACCCCCCAGTCTCTAGTGCTCAACTTTCACCTGTTGGCAATTCGGGCACTTGGCTATAAATTCTGCAATATCCCTCTTCATGCCATTTCACCACTAGATTTCCTGCAAGGCATGACATATTTTGGTGGCACCTGGATGGATAGAATATCTGGACTCGTGAGCCTCATGCAGCATCCGGCTTCTTAAATCACCCACGTTCAGGACACATAAGCGACCCTGGTATCGAAGCACACCATCTCCCCTTTTGGAGAAGACTTCTACCTTTTGATTTTGAATAGCTTCTTTCAACTTTACCAATGTTGGATCTTCATCTTGTTTAGCCTTCACCTCCACTACCAAGGACAACTCTGACCCATTCTGAACTACTACCCCACCATTGGTCGAGCCGACTAGTCTAACTCCCAACCATGCAAGATGTACCGCCTTTACCAACTCCTTCCTGTCTTCACTCACATGTGAAAAACATCCCATAGAAATTCTACTAAGGGCATCTGCTACCACATTGGCCTTACCCGGGTGATATAGGACACTCATGTCGTAGTCCTTAAGTAGCTCCAACCACCTCCATTGCCGAAGATTTAGTTCCTTTTGTGTGAACACATATTGTAAACTCTTGTGGTCTGTGAATACATATAAATGAACCCCATACAAGTAGTGTCGCCATATCTTCAAAGCAAATACCACCACTGCCAACTCAAGATCATGGGTCGGGTAATTCTTTTTGTGAGTTTTCAGCTATCTGAAAGCATATGCTACTACTTTCTCGTGCTGCATCAATACACATCCCAGTCCAACCCTCAAAGCATCATAATATACAACAAAGCCACTAGTACCCTCCGGTAAAGTAACACCGGTGCTGAAGTGAGTCTGGCCTTTAATTCCTGGAAACTCTTCTCACAAGATTCCGACCACTAGAACTTCACCTGTTTCTGAGTCAATCTCATCAATGGGGCTGCAATGGATGACAAACCTTCCATGAACCTTCGATAATAACCTGCTAAGCCCAAAAAGCTTCTGATCTTCGAAGGGTTTACCGGTCTAGGCCAGTTCTTTACTGCTTCTATTTTCTGGGAGTCCACCCTTATACCTTCGCTTTATACTACATGTCCCAAGAATGCAACTGATTTAAGCCAGAATTCACATTTGCTGAACTTGGCATATAACTGGTTATCCTTGAGAGTCTGGAGTGCTACCCTCAAGTGTGCGACATGTTCCTCCTCACTCCCGGAGTATATCAATATGTCGTCGATGAACACAATCACAAACATATCCAAATATGCCTTAAATACCCTATTCATCAGGTCCATAAAAGCTGCAGGGGTATTGGTTAGTCCAAAAGACATAAAGACGAATTCAAAATGTCCATACCAAGTTCTAAAAGCAGTCTTTGGGATGTTGCTCTCCCGAACCCTGAGCTGGTGATACTCGGACCTTAGATCTATCTTGGAGAAATATTTGGCACCCTGAAGCTGATCGAATAGGTCATCGATCTTGGGTAAAGGGTATCTATTCTTGATGGTGACCTTTTTTAACTGTCTATAGTTAATACAAATCAGTCAGGACCCATTTTTCTTCTGGATGAACAACACTGGAGCACCCCACGGGGACTTACTAGGTCTAATGAAACCCTTATCTAGAAAATCCTTCAACTGCTCCTTTAACTCTTTTAGTTCGGCTGGGGCCATACGGTAAGGAGGGATTGATATGGGTTGTGTGTCAGGTAAAAGATCAATTTCAAAATCAATCTCCCTCTTGGGAGGAACACCTGGTAGGCCATCTGGAAATACCTCGGGATATTCACATACCACAGGGACTGATTGCATGGTTGAAGTCTTGGACGGGACATCCTTAACCCTAACCAAATGGTAAATATAACCCTTGGAAATCATTTTTCTTTCCTTGATATAGGAGATAAAGTGTCCTACAGGCACCGCTGAACCACCCTTCCATTCTAAAACCGGTTCATCTGGAAACCGAAACTCCACTGCCTGAGTTCTACAATTAATAGAAGCATAACATGCAAACAACCAATACATGCCTAAGATGATGTCCAAATCAACCATAGCTAATTCTACTAAGTCTGAAGAGGTAACCTTATGCAATATTGTAATAGGGCAACCTCTATATACCCGCCTCCCTGTGACTGAATCACCAACCGGGGTAGAGACAGAAAATGGTTCGGACAAGACTTCAGGAATGACTCCAAAGTGACTAGCAATATAAGGTGTCACAAAAAATAGTGTGGCTCCCGGATCTAATAAAGCATAAGAATCAATGTGAAAAACTCGTAACATACCCATAACCACATCGGGAGAAGTCTCTTGCTCCTGCTGAGAGCCAAGTGCATAAAATCGATTCTAGAGATGGACGCCAGCTGAGCCAGTTGGAGCACCTTGCTGAGTCTGATGTGCCACTGGGACGGTTGAACTGACTATGGAAGTGCCGGCTCCACTACCCCTCGACCTAGTCGCAGGGCAATCCTTAAGTCTATGTCCGGGTTTGCCACACCCGAAACAAGCGTCTGAGCCCACCAAACATTTCTCTAGATGTTCTTGCCACAAGTAGCATAAGATGGGAAAGTGCGCTCTGTGCGCATGCTGTTTTGACTCCTCGAGCCTAAGGTCCTTCTCCTCTGGCCATCCTGTGTCCTGGATGGAGTACTGGCGGAAGATGGTGCTGGTGCAGTGGACCTTTGCTGGGACTACTGGTGAAATTCACCCCTTCGCTTAGGTTGGGAGAACCTGTGGTTATCAGTTCTGGCCCTATTGGCCTCTCTCTGCCTCATATGAACTATTTCCATCTGCTGAGCATAGAGGACTATCCATGGATAGTCCATATCCTGATGAAGCGTGGCTGTTCTGTAGTCTTTATCCAGATACTCAGCTACTCCCAGCATGAACCTACTCACCCACACCCTTTGGTCCATCACTAACTCCGTGGCATATTTTGACAGGCGAGTGAACTCAAGAGAATATTCCAGCACCGTCATCTTTCCTTGCTTAAGGTTGAAAAACTCAGTTGCTTTTAGTTCCCTCATCTCCCGAGGGAAGAACCTGTCGACAAAGGCTATGCGGAACTCATCCCAGCTAATAGGGCCTGCTCCCGCTGCCCTGCTATCCCTCCATTGCTTGAACCAAATGTAAGTGACCTCCTTTAGCTAATAAGAGGCCAAATCAACACATTCCTCACTTGTCACTCCCATGACCTGAGTGACCTTCAAAATCCCTTTGATGAACTCGTGTGAATCCTCGTCCACCTTTGCCCCGGTGAACTCAGGAGGGTTCATCCTCAAAAACTCTCTGATCCAGGCCACCGCTGCATTGCCATATTGGGGAACAGGTGCAACAGCCTGCTGGTTTACCTGAGCGGTTAAGGCATGCGCCATCATTTGAATAGCCGCCCGAAACTCGGCATGGGCAGCTGGCTCGGGTGCCTGGGGCTCCTGAACAGGTGGGGCTTGCTGACGCCCATCATTATTGCCACCCCCGTGGCCTTCATCATTTCTGTTCCTCCTTCTGATTATCCTTATGGGAGCCATAAATTTTTTGCAATCGCAAAACGCACGAATTAGAAGGATGGAGAGATTATGACCGCACGACATAGATCATGAAAGAAGGTAACATTTTCTAAAAGCGTTCAGTAGCCTCTTCATCATAAGTGTGGAATGCTTCACACCCATGAAAAAGACTCTACCTAACGCGGATTTCAGACTCCCTAGGACGCCTCAAGACCTATGGCTCTGATACCAAGTTTGTTATGACCTGAGAGTACACCCGAACTGTAGACACGGGACAAGGAGTCCCGAGAGACCCCAAGTCAACCCATGGCTTGAGCATAACACTAATTCATTCATATACAGCGAAAAACTTAACTTATCAATCATAAACTAACTGAAAATCGTATCATGAATTTGTAGGGAACGACAAATCGAAATACAATCATCATTGACAAAATACTACACATAAGTCTGAAAGCCTCTAATCATAAAAGATGGGTTGAAGGGACAAGATCCCAACTAACCCAAACAGTCTGAAAACATAAGATAAACAAGTTCTGAATATGAATCCCTCGGATCATGAGGACTCACCACTGGAGATTTAGCAAAACTAAGCACAAAATAGGGACGATGCTGAGCCTGCAAACCAGATCCTAAAAATATATGGGTTAGTACTTGGAAAGTACTAAGTATGTAAGGTATGCAAAATAATGCTTAAAAATATAAAAGTTATAGGAGTGGGGACATCATGATCATAAAACTAAAATCGTAAGTATATCGTAAGGCTTAATATTTCCAAAAATATTCATAAACCCATCAAAGTTATAACATGCGGGAAAAAAACATTTTATAAATCATAACTTGAGATAAAAGAACATAACCATTCATAATTCAAAACCATGAGGAACAATGAGAGATTTCTATAACCGACATACTTCACATGAACACACATAAAGTCCGACTTGTACCCCTAGTCGGGAGGCCGTTCATACCTTGCCAAAGGTATGAACCATGAAAGGCGTGATATCACTCATGAAGGTCCCATAGGGCATAGGGAACAGTCACTGAGGAGGTCCCAAACATAATCCTACCGTGGCACGTAGTTCTGAGATTCGGGGCATATCCTAGGTCCCGAACCTACTCGATGTAAGTAGTACTCCCAAAACTTGCAAAGTGCTCATAATATTCATAACATGACATGAATGGCTAGTGAAAACATGGGAATCATGACATACTTGATAATTCGTATTACTAGCCATGGAATTGGGCTCGTGAGTCGGTTAAATCATAATATAATTCATAAGCGACATGTGGGCATTGCCCATAGTTTTAAACATACTTGACTTGTTTAAAATCATAAGAAAACCAGCATGCTAACATGGGAAATTAAAACTTGAATACATGCTTAAAAATGTAAGAGAAACTTGTTCATGTTTTCGGAATCATCTTGACCATGAAATTCACTAAAAATTTCCCCATGATTGGGAATCCATACTTTTAGAGATTTAAATCATGAAATATAAAATATACAAGCAATATCAACTCAAATACTTCAAAATCTGTAATTTAAACATACTACCACACTTTCATGTGAATTTATGGGAAATCATGCAATTGGGATAAGACCCACAAGAATTTGGTAACTTAATCATAGGAAATGGGAAAAAATGGGCATGGGTAGGGTCTAATCTACCCATTCAAAACCCCACATACCTGGAAATTTCGTGATTTCCTACTCCCTTGAAGAACCCTAAGTGAAAACTTGAAGAACTTGAAGAAAATGGCTTGAAACCCTTCCTACTCCCTTCTCTAACACTTGAAATTGCTAAAATGAAGTTAATATAAGTTTCCATCCCTTAAAGACCCTGTTTCGACCTCAAAACGACGTGGTTTAAGGCCCAAAGCATAGAAAAGTTGAAATTGCCCTTATTGAAATTTCCTGAAAAGCAGTTCTAGCCCCGGCCACGACTCATGCCACGAGTCGTACCATCAAGTCATGACTCGTGGTTACCTCTCGTGTTCACTTCACCCTTTTCCCCAACTTTCTCAATTTGGCCACGACTGGTAACCCACGACTCGTACCACCATCCTATGGGTCGTACTATCAACTGTGGTACCATCCACCCAAATCACTACAACTTAACCACAACTCCTCACCGTGACTCATTGCTTCATCCTATGAGTCGTATCATGACCCGTGACGACTCACTCTGGCACCACTGAGATATTCACCACGACTCCTAACCATGAGTTGTTCCATCTCACCACAGTTCGTAGGACTACACATGACATAACCTTAGGCTCCCGGTCTCCTCAAGACTCGTGGCACGAGTCGTAGGTCCTCACCATGACTCGTACCTCGAGTCGTACTGGTTCAAACTTCCAGGTTTTCTTTAGTTTTTGACTTAAAATCTCGGGTCTATTTGTAGGTCCTTCCGGGGTGTTACAATTTGTCAGTAGTAGATGCTTATCAGACATAGTATATATTCAGCTTCAAACTTGTGTAAGTATTCAGTTATTCGATGTTATTAAATTTTTCGACTTTCTTTATGCTATATGTTAGATTTACGCATTTAAAATGTTGAGCTTAAATGTTATGTTCATGCCATGAGTCAACTTGGAGCCTCTCGGGATTCTTTGTCCCATATATCGATCTGATCCTATGTTCGGGTCGTAACAAACTTGGTATCAGAGAATTAGGTTTTGAAGTATCCTAGGGTGTCTGAAAGCCGTGTTAAGTTGAGTCTTTTTCATGGGTGTGAAGCGCGCCACACTTATGATGAAGAGGCTATGAAACGTTTTAGGAAATGTTCTCTTCTTTCATGATCTGTCTTATGATGAAATGTCTCTCTATTCTCTCTATCTTTTGCGTATCTACCTGTATACCAACATCTGACACAATATGGCCCAAGAAGGCTACTAAATTCAGCCAAAACTCACATTTAGAATATTTTGCATATAGCTGGTGATCTCTAAGAATTTGGAGCACTATCCGTACATGACGCTGGTGATCTGCCTCTGAGCGGGAATACACCAGAATGTCATCGATAAATACTATCATGAACAAGTCCAGGTATGGTCTGAAAATATTGTTCGTCAGGTCCATAAACACTGATGGGGCATTTGTCAATCCGAAGGACATGACTAGAAATTCAAAGTGGCCATATCTGGTCCTGAAGGCAGTCTTTGGAATATCTCTTTTACGAACCTGGACCTGGTGATATCTTGATCTTAAGTCAATCTTTAAAAAATACCTCGCTCCCTGTAGCTGATCAAACAAATTGTTTATTCTGGGAAGCGGGTACTTATTATTGATAGTGATTTTATTCCGTTGTCGATAATCTATACACATACGGAGGGAGCCATCCTTCTTTCTCACGAACAGGACTGGTGCACCCCATGGTGAGGTACTCGGCCTGATAAAGCCCTTTTCTAGAAAATCCTTCAGTTGTTCCTTTAGTTCTTTGAGTTCAGCAGGAGACATCCGATATGGAGGAATAGATATAGGCTGAGTGCCTGGTAATAGATCAATTGCAAAATCAATTTCCCTTTCTGGGGGAATACCAGGAAGCTCATCTACAAATACATCGGGAAATTCATTAACCATTGGAATAGATTGAAGGGTCGGAGACTCTGCCCAAACATCCTGAACTCTGACAATATGGTAAATACATCCTTTTGCTATCAATTTCCTCTCCCGAAGATAGGAAATAAACCTACCTTTTGGCGTGGCTGTACTACCTTTCCATTCCCGTACTGCCTCCCCTGGAAAGTGGAATCGGACAATCTTGGTCCAACATTTGACATTTGCATAGCATGGAGCTAGCCAATCCATACCCATAATAACATCAAAATCAACCATTTCTAGTTCTATCAAGTCTGCTATAGTCTGTCGACCGGCAATCTCTATTGTACACCCCCGATAGACCTTTTTGGCTATAATAGAGTCACCAACAGGTGTAGACACTGAGAAAGGTCGCTGAAGCAATTCTGGCACAATGCTAAACCTCCTAGCCACTAGCGGTGTAACATAGGACAAGGTGGATCCTCAACATATAAACAGGATGAGAGCAAATGTTCAGCATACTTGTCACAACATATGGTGATGACTCTGAATCCTATCGCCCCGGTAGTGCATAAGTACATTCTGGGCCGGCACATGAACTGGAGGCCTCTGATCTGCCTCGGCCTCTGCCAGCTGAAATTGAGGGCATATGCCCTGCCGGGGATGCTGGAGCTCGTGATCCTGCCGAGGACCTATCCTGTCGATCCCAGTCACCCTGACCCCTAGTTGGACAATTCCTAATCTGATGACCCTCCTATCCCCAAATGTAGCATGTTGTGGAGCCATACCTACATGCTCCAGAGTGGCGTCGACTGCAAATAGGGCAAAGTGGTATTGTAACCCACTCTGCTCCACTCCCCTCTGCTGCTGTGAACCTACTGCCCGCGAACCTTCGCCGGGCTCTGGCTACTCTCAGAGACTAAACCTGTTCCTTTGCCGCTGTGGTGGAGGCGGGGGTCTTGGCGGCCTATCTGATAATCATGGCCTAGGTCCTCCACGGGACTCCTCTTGTAATTCATTCGGCCTGTCCCTACGGCGCTGCTCTTGACTTGTTCTCCTGATCTCCCGTTGCCGCTGTATGATACCCTCAATATTCTGAGCAAAAGCCTGCATACAGGCGATATCCATATCCTCTCATAGTGTGGCTGTGATGCAGGTCTCAACATATTCCAGGTTTAGCCCTATAATAAAGCGGTGTACCCTGGCTGGCATTGTGTCCACAAAGGCTGGCGCGTATCGAGCCAAGGAATCAAACTGTATGGCATATTCCCGAACACTCATTAACCCCTGCTCCAAGTGTAGGAACTGATCAACCCGGGCCTGTCGAATATCCCACAGTAGGTAATGATCCAAGAAAGCCTCTGAAAAGCTGAACCGGGTCGGAGGGGAAACATCTCTCCCTCGGGACCTCTCCCAACTCTCATACCAAAGTACGACGATATCCCGTAGCCGGAATACCGCCAACTCAACTGACTCTGTGGGTGTAGCATGTGTCACCCTAAAAATCCTCTGCATCTGGTCTAAGAAGTCCTGAGGGTCCTCGGTCTGATCTGTCCCTGTGAATTGCGGGGGACTTAGTGCTAGGAACTCTCGGACCCTCGAACTACCCAGCCCTTGTAATGATTCTGCAACTGTAGATGGCACTGACTGGCGCTCAGCAGCCATCATCTGTGCTAGCATAACCACCACGATCCTGACCTCCTGGTCGGATGGTATGGGTATAGAAACTGCCGTACGTGGTGTCGTCACACCGGCCATCCCAAGCGGCTCCTGACATGGTGGAGACAGCTGGGGAGGTCGAGATGATGCCTCCGTATCGTCTTCAGATCGGGCCAATTCTGACCGAGGCTGAGGCACCCTGCTGGTGCCCTCTCCCGCTGCTACATCTATCCTCCTTCCTGTCATAGGGTGTCGCTGGTCCGACATTTCGCTGCAAGTGAAAGAGTATAATGAGCTTAGGGACTCAACCCTATACTGTACTGCTCTATAGCACGACTGAATAAGAAGAAAGAGTAACCATCCTATCATGCCTTGTAGCCTCCTGCCTGTAGTATGTGGTGCACAACACATCCATAGACAAGACTCTACTTAGCATGGCTTGAAGACTCCCTGGGATACGACCCGCTCTGATACCAAGTTCATCACGCCCCACCTTGGGAGGCATGACAGGCACCTAGTGCCCGTCTAGGACCTGAACTACTGAGCTGACTGAGCCTAAGCACCTCTGGTGTAGGGCTGGCTCTAACTCTAGAATCAAGAAAAAAATGGGCTATATAGCGGCTGTAAATACAACCCCCGGCCGATAAGTCCTATAGCCACCTGTGAAAATAAATAGCTAACCAGAGACAAACAAACATAGGGAGTCCTATGCGGGCCGACAAGGCCTCCATGATATCTAGTTATAACTGTAGAATAAAATCTGATACTAAACTGAGCTATGACCGACAAGGCCATCAATCAACAGCTACACAAGGCCCCACACGGCCAACACACATAATCTAAATCACATACGGGCCCCACACGGCTGATATCATCTAACTACAGAGAAGTAGCACCATCTGCAAGCCTCTAGGAGTAATAAGATGGTCGGGACAGGACCCCGTCCTACCCATACTATACAAGCAAAAAGAAGTAAACCTCTATCACACAAGCTCCGAAAGAAAGGAGTTGATGGCCCTGTGCGGCTGACTGAAACTACGAGGGATCTGCTCCTCGTCTATGCGTACCTGCAGGAAAGTAATGCAGTGCCCCAAAAGAGGGCGTCAGTACCACAGGTATTGAGTATGTAAAGCAATAACTGTAACTGACTGAAAGTAAGAAATAGAATAGACACTAACTGAAGTAAAGGAAACGGACTGAAAATGACTGAAGTAGTGAAATCAGGACTAAACATAACTATGATAAGGAGGGTAGGGGTCATACCTGACAAACGAGGCGTCCAACTGTCTAACTATCAGTAACTAAAGCAACATAAACCTTACCTGGCCCCCATAAGACTGAAGGTACAATCAGCACAGAACAACCCACCTGGGCCCCCATTAGCCCTAGTGAGTACACCTCAATCTATATACCCCTATCTAGGTCATACTGAGTCAACTACCAGCTATAAGCATCCTGCCAATCCCCTAGGTCTGCAAGTTGGCCCGCTGGGCCCCTGACTATAGTTGTACCTGAGTCCGGAGGACTTCTGATATCTACACCCCAAGCGTAAGCGCTCGGCGGGGGTGTGTATAGGCCAACCACGACAAATATGAGGATCTGGCTCCCCATTTTCGTTCCTTGCAGAAGGCATGCTACTCCGTAGAGCGACGTATCCTCACCCCTAGCAGACGAGTCGACACATCTATTATCCCTGGGGTGGTCACGGAAGCTATACAGGTAACCGGCGAGTTTCGGCTCGTGTTCAACTGCCTTTCTCAACTGAAATCATGTTACTGGAAAGATAGGACTAGGTTTAACACTAAATTCGGCAAAAAGGAAAACTTTATATAAATATTAACTATATTTCTAATTAAACAGAACACGATCTAAACCTTATTATTTCTCGAAAGTCTAGAAGGGAGAATTGCTTACTTTAATCCTGGGATCGTATTGACACCTGTTTGGAGAAATTCCAACAACTTTGGCTCGGCGGGATGACGATTCACCCGGTGAATTTCATGAAACTAACTCCATAGAAATGCTCCCTTCAGCCTTATACTTCGATACCCGAAGTTAATTTGGATTTGGACGGCGTTTAGCGGTGTAATCGGATGAAAGCTATAATTCTCCTTCATCTCTTAACTCTGCTGGTCGAGATATATATGAAAAATATCAAGAATTCTAAGGGTGAGGCCTATATATACTTGAATTAGGATGCAAGGGAACATGTTATGTTGGCCAACGCACCATTTCAGCTCCGTGCCACATTGGTTAACGTGGAGGACCAGGCTCCGTGCCACTTTGCTCCTCTGGGAAGCTTGGTTCGGCCTCCTCTCGCGAAATCCCAACTTGGCACTCGTTCGGCCTTTCTACGTGCCCTTTCCTCGTACATATGACACTCTAAAACTCTCAACCAACATACGAATAGGCCAACTAAATGTTAGAAACTTACGGGGTGTAACAATAAAACTAAAATCACGATCTTAAATTGAAAACATTATAAAATTTTCCCATGCTTCATAATTCAATAGTTGAATCAAAATCAAATCATACCCATCTATAGAAATAAGAGAGTCATGAATTTGGGTTAAAACCCCATAGATTAGACATAGGAATTTCACACTTTAGAGAGGGATTGGGCATGGGTGTGAAAGAAATCACCCATTCATAACCCTATATACCTGTTGCTAGCTGATTCTAACACTTCTTTAGATGCCCAATAAGAAATTGATTAGAAATTGATGAATGCTAGGATTAATCACCCTCTCAAGTCTCTATCTTGCATGCATGAACAAATTAAGGATAAAATGAACTTAACCCCTTTAAAAGCCACTATTTATAACTCAAACATCGTAGTTTAGGCCTTAGGAACTTTGAAATTACATAAAAGCCCTTACTAAATTCCCAAAAAATAACTGCCAGGTGGTCCTAATGGAGGACCTAATGACTCGTTACTGGTGACTACGACTCGTGGTCACCGTCCATGATGTACACTACCTTGCTTCGACAAAATTTCATCCATGCTTGATCACGACTCACCCCATGAATCGTGGGGGCTGACCACGATTTGTGGGGACCTTCTGTCAAGTCCACTGCCCCTTTTTCTTTTCTTTTCTTATTCATCGTCCCCACAGCTGTCCTAACGACTCGTGGGGCCTGACTACGAGTCGGGGTCATGCCCGTGGGGTCTCACCTTCTCTAGTCTTAAATTTCATTCCCTGTCATTCCCCACGAGTCACATCACGACTCGTGGGTTAATCTTATGAGTCTCCCCACAACTCGTTCTATGCCTAGTGCCAAATTTCAATTTTTTCTCCGTTTCAACTCCCGGGTCTAATCTTTGGGCTTTCGGGGTATAACAACACACCCAGAGGAATAAGATAGTTTCCGAAGAAATCGATGTCCTCAAAAAGGCTTTACTACTTCTCAATGCTTAGCAGAAATCCATAATGGATCTTTTGACTTTGCAAGACACAAAGGTAGTATAGTTACAAAAAATGTTGACAAACATGGTGTCTACCAACATAGGAGCAGGTTATCTGACGCCATTGGGTACGCTTCTCCCGCGAAGAGATTAAACTCCCCATTAGAGAAGTGTGAAGCGGGAGTATCAGGGTTCAATCACAATGTTGTCATCCCCATTATGGAGTTGTGAAAAAAGGAACTTAATGTTATACCCCGTAAAATTCCCAACACATAGATGGCCTATTCGCGTGTTGGTTAAGAGTATTTGAAAGCCATACATGCTAGGAAAAGGCCCGGAAAAGACCGGACGAGAAACCTGTCGAACCATTGCGGGAGGAGCCGGGGAAGAGCCCCTCCGCGATGGCAACGTATCACAGAGGTGGAGCCTCTGCGTTGGCTCCGTGACACGTTGGCCCTGTCCAGGCCCAAGTATATAAAGCCTCCACTTCAGTTTATTTCATAAATATATCAAATAATTTCCAGAAACTTGAAGAGAAATAGAGGGTGCAAAGTTTGTTGATAAATTATCACTCGATTACGCCGTCAAACACGGTCCAAACTCAAATTAACTCAAGATACCGAGGTATTAAGCAGTAAGGAGCATTCCTACGGATTTAGTTTCGCGAAATTCGGCCGGCGTATCGTCATGATACCGAACTAAGGTAAGTGGAATTGCTCCAAATTAGTGTCAATATACTCCTAGCCTTTAAGTGAATATTTCTCCCTTCTGGACTTTCGAGAAATAGCGAGTTTTTGACCGTCTTTCGATAAGCCAAAGTTTAAACTATAAATATATCGAAAGTGACATTTTCTTTCAAAATATTGGTGTATTTGGTTCTAATTGACATGTATATGAATGTAGTTAGGAGAAACAGCAGAAGTACCAACGGAAATCGCATCGGACAGTCGGGTACTCAGAAACCAGGTATGTAAAGCTATTCTTTCGGCAAGCCAGGAAGTACAGTCTAGAAAATAAATAGAATAAAGGCTATTAATAGACACCCAGCGTACAAGAACGATTTTAGTATAATTTCCAGCAAGCATGCTAGTATATCATTACGTATCATGCGATAATCAGAATAACGGACAGTCAGATGATTTTGGATAGTAATGTGGTATCAGCTAGTAGCTCAGCATGTTCTTACGTAATATCCAGAATGGAAGTTGTAAGAGCAGTATAATGAATTAGCAAGATTACAGATAGTATGTATTACATTTGTTGAGACTGTATCCGGTAATAGATGGCACATCTTATGTTATTGAGCTTTATCCAATTATAGATGGCATGTTCTATGTTATTGAGTTATATCCAGATATAATCAGATCAATAATCAGATATAGAAATAGCTCCAGACACCGACATAGCTCCAGATACAAATATAGTTTCAGATAAACAGATAAAGGCCAGGTAGCAGTTAGCCCAGCAATCAGAAACAATGCAAAACAGAATATAGCATCAATTGTTTAATACGGACTGGCCTTGAAATAAAAGAAGAGAAGATGATTAGTATTTTTCATTTGAGCATGCTTGCTGTGTATGTGTTTTGCATGTTGAGACTTGTTGTGGCATGTGGGCACCATTTAGCATCCCCGCCGTCCCTGGGTTATAGCTGTGTCGATACCAGATTCAGATACCGCCACCAGCTGGGCGATGCCATCCGCCTAGAGGACGATGATGGCCGACCACCATAATAATACGGTCCAGATTACCCTACTTGCAGGGGCAGTTCAGTTTACTCTGCGCAGAGCCAGATTACCCTATTTACAGGGGCAGATTACTCTATGTGCGCTTGTGGCTGGGGGCAGTTTCAGATACAGATATTTATAAACTACCCTGTTGTGTGCTTGCACCCAGGGGCAGTTTCAGTCACAGATACAGCAGCATATTACCCTGTGAGCGCTTGTGCCCAGAGGCAGGAGTCTTCGGACTCAGACACAGTTTATTGTTAGAGGCTAAGGCTTGAGCTACGTACCCAAGGGGGTCGATAAGAGGAGCTCACAGTTATGAGATGAGTGGAGTGACTTATTTTTGGTTGGTTTAGACCCGAGTAGGGGTAAATAGATTGTTCTATTGGTTGGCACCTTCCGGCTTATGGGGGTCGGTCAGGTATTGTGTGTATTTATATGTATATCTATATGTGCTATTAGATACTGATAGACAGTAGGATGACACATCGTCAGGTACGCCCAGTTTAGTTATAGAATAGGTAAACTCTCCCCAGTTATCCTCAGTCAGGTAGACTCAGCTACTTCCTGCTTATATGTCGTGTTATTGTTGCTATCCATTTCAGTTGTATATTTCAGTTTACTTTACATGCTCAGTACCTGTGGTACTGACGCCCGTGGGGGCGCTGTATTGCTTGCCTATAGGTACACACAGACGAGGAGTCGATCGCTCGTGATCCAGTCAGCAGAGTTGTCAGCTCCTATCCTCCGGAGCTAGACAGTCGGAGGTTGCTCCTATTTCCTTTTTTATTACAGTTTGGGTAGGTTGGGGCCCTGTCCCGACCATCTTATTAGTATTCCTAGAGGCTTGCAGTCTGTATATATTTCCCTGTGGTTAGTTGTGCTAGTCGTGTGGGGCCGTGCGTATGTTTAGTTGTCTATGTTGGCCGTGTGAGGCCTTATCCAGTCAGTAGTGGTGACCGTGCCGGTCACGTAGCTGTTCCGCATTTGTTATATTGAGTTAGAGATAACTAGACAACATGGTGACTTTGTCGGCCCGCATAGGTTTCCTTACATGTGAATGATTCTGGTTAGCTGATGATACAGTATAGGTGGCTATAGGCCTAATCGGCCGGGGGCTGTATTTACAACCGCTATATAGCCGGTTCGTTTCTTGAACTAGAGCCAGAGCCAGCCAAAGCACCAAATGTGCTCAGGCTGGACCGTTTAGCAGCCCAGAGTTTAGCAGGCACCAGGTGTCGTCATACCCCCCAAGGTGGGGTGTGACAAACTTGGTATCAGAGCAGTTCGTGTCCCAAGGAGTCTGCAAGCCGTGCTAAGTAGAGTCTTGTCTATGGATGTGTTGTGCACCACATACTATAGGCAGGAGGCTGCGAGGCATAATAGGATAGTTACCCTTCGTTCATACTCAGTCGTGCCATAACACAGTACAGTATAGGGTTGGTTCTTTTGAAACTTACCACCCTCTTTGTCTACAGATACTATGGCAGATCAGTGGCACCCTGCTACAAGCAAGAGATTAGATAAAGTGGCAGGCGAAGGCACCAGCAGGATGCCTCACTTACAGCCAGATTTAGCCCGAACTGAGGGCGATACAGAGATGTCATCTCGACCCTCCCAGCAGTCTCCGCCTCGCCGGGCACCATTTGAGGCAGCACCGCCTCCCACAGCTCCTGCACCTACTTCATCTGATCAGGAGCTATGTTGTGCGGCGGTTATGCTGACCCAGATGCTATCTACTCAGCATCAGCCAGTACCACCTGCAGCAGCAGAATCTCTAGGTGGGCCAGGTAGTTCTAGGGTTAGAGAATTCTTGGCATTGGGACCCCCGCAGTTCACTGGGTCAGATTAAGCAGAGGACCCTCAGGACTTTCTGGACCAGATGCAGAGAATTTTCTGGGTTATGCATGTGACTCCTACAGAATCAGTTGAGCTGGCAGTGTTTCGGTTGTGGGACATAGCTGTATTATGGTACGAGAGTTGGGAAAGGTCTCGAGAGAGAGATGTTGCCCCTCCGACCTGGTCCAGCTTCTCGGAGGCCTTCCTGGACCACTACTTACCCCGGGAGGTCAGACAGGCCCGGATGGACCAGTTCTTACACTTAGAGAAGGGGGCCAGGAGCATCCGTGAGTACTCTTTACAGTTCGACTCCTTAGCCCGCTATGCTCCAACATTTGTGGACACCATGTCATCCAGAGTCCATCGCTTTATTATGGGCCTGAATTCAGATTACATAGAGACGTGCATGACGGCTACTTTGAGAGAGGACATGGACATAGCCAGGGTACAGGCCTTCGCACAGATAATTGAGGGCCTGATACAGTGACAGCGGGGCGACAGGCAGGCGACTTCAGAGCAGCGCCATAGAAACAGACCCACTGAGATTCAGGGGGAAATCCCTAGGGGGCCGAGACCACAGTTTTCAGATAGGCCACCTAGATTTTTACCTCCGATACAGCAGCAGAGAGGCAGATTTGTTCGCCGGAGTCAGTCAGAGTCCGATAGCAGTTTATGGACAGTAGCATCACCTCAGCAACGGAGGTAGAACAGAATAGATTTGCACCTACCCCTTGTCCTATATGCCACCGACCCCATCCTGGAGCCTGCAGGCAAGGCTTCTCAGGGTGCTATTACTGCGGATAGGAAGGGCGTTTAATGAGAGATTGTCCGGCTAGAGGACAAGGTAGCCGGGATAGTCTGGATAGAACATCAGCGGGGCCACGAGCTCCAGCAGCCTCAGCAGGGCGCAGAACCTCAGGTTCAATGAATAGGGGCCGAGGTAGATCAGGAGCCTCTGGCTCAGGTGCAGGCCCCAGCCGTACCTATGCATTACCAGGGAGGCAGCATTCAGAGGCATCTCCCGACGTGGTCATAGGTATATTGATTATCTGCTCATACCCTATTTATGTATTGATTGATCCAGGGTCTACCTTGTCATATATTACACCATTTGTGGCCCAAAAGTTGGGTATCGAACCAGAATTGCTTCAGTAGCCCTTTTCAGTGCTTACACCGGTTGGTGACTCGATTACAACTAAAAGAGTTTACCGAGGGTGTACGGTAGAGGTTGCTGATCGCCAGACCACCGTAGACTTGATAGAACTTGAGATAGTCGACTTCGATGCCATTATGGGTATGGACTGGTTAGTGCCATGCTATACCAACTTAGAATGCTGGACCAAGATGGTCTGATTTCACTTTCCAGGGGAAGCAGTGCGAGAGTGGAAAGGGAGCACAGCTACGCCAAAAGGTAGGTTTATTTCCTACCTTCAGGTGAGAAAATCAATAGCAAAGGGATGTATTTACCACCTAGTTAGAGTCCAGGACGTTTGGGTGGAACCTCCGAATCTTCAGTCTGTTCCAGTGGTTAATGAATTTCCTGACGTATTTCCAGATGAGTTGCCTGGTATCCCTCCCGAAAGGGAGATAGATTTTGCAATTGACTTGCTGCCAGGGACTCAACCTATATCCATTTCCCCGTATCGCATGGCACCAGCTGAGCTTAGAGAGTTGAAAGAGTAGTTAAAAGATTTGCTCGACAAAGGCTTTATCAAGCCTAGTACTTCCCCGTGGGGTGCGCCAGTTCTATTTGTAAGAAAGAAAGATGGCTCACTCCATATGTGTATAGACTATCGGCAGCTGAATAAGGTAACGGTTAAAAACAAATACCCGCTCCCTAGAATAGATGATTTGTTTGACCAGTTGTAGGGGGCCAGATGTTTCTCTAAGATAGATCTGAGGTCCGGATACCACCAGGTCCGAGTTCATGAGAAGGACATTCCAAAGACTGCTTTCAGGACCAGATATGGTCACTTTGAATTTCTAGTCATGTCTTTTGGGCTGATGAATGCTCCCGTAGTGTTTATGGACCTGATGAACAGCATATTCAGACCGTATTTGGATCTGTTCGTAATAGTATTTATCGATGATATTCTGGTATATTCTCGTTCAGAGACAGATCACCAGAACCATTTGCAAACAGTACTCCAGATCCTTAGAGACCATCAGCTGTACGCCAAGTTTTCTAAGTGTGAGTTCTGGCTGAACTCAGTTTCCTTTTTGGGGCATATCATGTCGGATGCTGGTATACAGGTGGACACACAGAAAATAGAGGCGGTCAAGACATGGCCCAGACCTACCACTCCGACCGAGGTTCGCAGTTTCCTGGGTTTAGCAGGGTATTACCGAAGATTTGTTGAGGGATTCTCTACTATAGCAGCACCTCTGACAAAGCTGACACAGAAAGCAGCAAAATTTCAGTGGACGGAGGCATGTGAGCAGAGTTTTCAGGAGTTGAAAGACAGATTGACCTCCGCCCGAGTACTAGCATTGCCAGAGGGAACAAATGGGTATGCGCTGTATTGTGATGCTTCAGGCATTGGACTGGGTTGTGTGCTGATGCAGCATGGAAAGGTAATTGCTTATGCTTCTAGACAGCTGAGGAAGCATGAAAAGAACTATCCGACCCATGACCTGGAACTGGCCGCAGTGATCCACGCTCTGAAAATCTGGAGGCATTATTTGTATGGCATTCATGTAGATATTTTTACAGATCACAAAAGCCTGCAGTACATTTTCACACAGAGGGAGTTAAATCTGCGGCAGCGTCATTGGTTAGAATTGCTGAAAGACAATGACGTGGACATTCTGTATCATCCGGGAAAAGCCAATGTAGTAGCAGATGCCCTCAGCCGTAAGTCAATGGGGAGTTTAGCGTATTTGTGACCCGAGAAGTGGGAGTTAGCCAAGGAAATTCATCAGCTAACTGGTTTAGCCGTTCGAGTAGTAGAAACAGAAAATAACAGAGCGGTGATTTAGAACTCTGCTGTGTCATCGTTAGTTACAGAGGTAAAAGAATGGCAGTACGAGGACCCTGACTTAGTCTAGTTCAGAGATAGAGTTCAGAAAGGTAAGGAGCCAGATTTCCAAGTGACTGAGGATGAAGTGCTGCATTGTAAGGGCCGCCTATGTGTCCCGAATGTTTCAGGGCTTCGCCAGCAGATCATGCATGAGGTACATTATGCTCGCTATTCCCTCCATCCAGGAGCAACGAAAATGTACCACGACATCAGAGACATCTACTGGTGGCCAGGTATGAAAGCTGAAATAGCTGAATTTGTATCTAGATGTCCTAACAGCCAGCAGGTGAAAGCAGAACACTAGAAACCGGGCGTTCTGACGCAGGATATAGCTGTGCCTTTGTGGAAATGGGAAGCGATAAATATGGATTTTGTAACAGGGTTACCCCATACTAGATGCAGAAATGATTCTATTTGGGTAATCATTGACAGGCTGACAAAATCATCTTATTTCCTGCCAGTGAAAACTACCTTCTCAACCGAGGATTATGCTGAATTATATATTAGAGAAATAGTTAGATTACATGGAGTGATGGTATCTATTATTTCATATAGAGGAGCACAGTTTACAGCTAGATTTTGGCAATCGTTCCAGAGAGGCCTGGGGACACAGATTAACTTAAGTACATCCTTCCATCCTCAGACAGACGGGCAAGCAGAACGAACTATCCAAACGCTTGAAGATATGCTACGAGCGTGTGTACTAGATTTTGGGGGTAGCTGGGATGAGCATCTACCATTGATTGAATTTGCCTATAATAACAGTTATCATTCAGCTATCCAGATGGCACCCTTTGAAGCATTATACGGACGAAAATGTAGATCACCCATCGGCTGGTTTGAAGTGGGGGAGACAGTGCTGATTGGGCCAGAAATTATTCGTCAGTCAGAAGAGGCGGTGAAGCTTATCAGAGAATGCCTACTAACTGCTCAGAGCTGCCAGAAGTCTTATGCGGATATGCGACGCAGAAATCTAGAATTTGCAGTGGATGACTGGGTATATTTGAAAGTGTCTCCGATGAAAGGGGTGATGAGATTTGGCAAGAAAGGCAAGCTTAGCCCGAGGTTCATTAGGTCATATCAGATTCGGCGGAGAATAGGCCGAGTAGCATAAGAATAGAACTTGCCCCTAGAATTAGCATCTGTTCACCCAGTATTCCATGTATCTATGTTGAGGAAGTTTGTAGGAGACCATTCCACAGTTGTTCCAATTCAAGATGTCCAGGTCATAGAAGAGTTAGCATATGAAGAGGTTCCAGTAGCCATCTTAGACAGACAGATTCGTAGATTGAGAACTAAAGATATTGTGTATGTCAAGGTATTGTGGCGTAACAGGAACCAAGAGGAGATGACTTGGGAGGCGGAGGAAGATATGAAGACCAGATACCCTCATTTATTTCAAGCCTAGTCAGGCGACAGGTATGTTAGTATTATTATCTTATGCAGTGCCTTATAGTATATATAAATGAGAAGGTCTATTTTAATCTTTCATTTAAATACTTTGGTATTGTGTGGAGTACCTGTATGGGACTTTCCTGCGTTTCAGGTTTTTGGGATAGTCCATATTACAGGGGAAACTCCGCCAAAATTTTTCTAGAAACGAGTTGAGTAAGTTGAGAAGTCCTCTACATAGAAGTTTACATTCGAGGATGAATGTTCTTAAGGGGGGGAGAATGTTATACCCCGTAAAATTCCCAACACATAGATGGCCTATTCGTGTGTTGGTTAAAAGTATTTGAAAGCCATACGTGCTAGGAAAAGGCTCGGAAAAAGACCAGACGAGAAACCTGTCGAACCATTGCGGAAGGAGCCGGGGCAGAGCCCCTCCGCGATGGCAACATGTCACGGAGGTGGGCCTCCGCGTTGGCTTCGTGACACGTTGGCCCTATCCAGGTCCAAAGTATATAAAGCCTCCACTTCGGTTTATTTCATAAATATATCAAATAATTTCCAGAAACTCGAAGAGAAACAGAGGGTGCGAAGTTTGATGATAAATCAACGCTCAATTACATCTTCAAACGCGGTCCAAACTCAAATTAACTCTAGATACCGAGGTATTAAGCAGTAAGGAGCATTCCTACGGATTTAGTTTCGCGAAATTCGGCCGGCGAATCATCGTGATACCAAACTAAGGTAAGTGAAATTGCTCCAAATTAGTGTCAATATACTCCTAGCCTTTAAGTGAATATTTCTCCCTTCTGGACATTCGAGAAATAGCGAGTTTTTGACCGTCTTTCGATAAGCCAAAGTTTAGACTATAAATATATCGAAAGTGATGTTTTCTTTCAGAATATTGGTGTATTTGGTTCTAATTGACATGTATATGAATGTAGTTGGGAGAAACAGCAGAAGTACCGATGGAAATCACATCGGACAGTCGAGTACTCAGAAACCAGGTATGTAAAGCTATTCTTTCGGCAAGCCAGGAAGTACAGTCTAGAAAATAAATAGAATAAAGGCTATTAATAGACACCCAGCGTACAAGAACAATTTTAGTATAATTTCCAGCAAGCATGCTAGTATATCATTACGTATCATGCGATAATCAGAATAACAGATAGTCAGATGATTTTGGATAGTAACTTGGTATCAGCTAGTAGCTCAGCATATTCTTACGTAATATCCAGAATGGAAGTTGTAAGAGCAGTATAATGAATTGGCAAGATTACAAATAGTATGTATTACATTTGTTGAGACTGTATCCGGTAATAGATGGCACATCTTATGTTATTGAGCTTTATCCAGTTATAGATGGCATGTTCTATGTTATTGAGTTATATCCAGATATAATCAGATCAATAATAAGATATAGAAATAGCTCCAGACACCGACATAGCTCCAAACAGAGATATAGTTTCAGATAAACAGATAAAGGCCAGGTAGCAGTTATCCCAGCAATCAGAAATAGTGCAAAACAGAATATAGCATCAGTTGTTTAATACGGACTGGCCTTGAAATAAAAGAAGAGAAGATGATTAGTATTTTTCATTTGAGCATGCTTGCTGTGTATGTGTTTTGCATATTGAGACTTGTTGTGGCATGTGGGCACCCTTTAGCCTCCCCGCCGCCCCTGGGTTATAGCTGTGACGATACCATATTCAGATACCGCCACCAGCTGGGCGATGTCGTCCGCCTAGAGGACGATGATGGCTGACCACCATAATAATACAGTCCAGATTACCCTGCTTGCAGGGGCAATTCAGTTTACTCTACGCAGAGCCAGATTACCCTATTTACAGGGGTAGATTACTCTGTGTGCGCTTATGGCCGAGGGCAGTTTCAGATACAGATTTTTATAAAACTACCCTGTTGCGTGCTTGCACCCAAGGGCAGTTTCAGTCGCAGATACAGTAGCAGATTACCCCGTGAGCGCTTGCGCCCAGAGGCAGGAGTCTTCGGACTCAGACACAGTTTATTGTCAGAGGCCCTGGCCTGAGCTACATAACCAAGGGGGCCGGTAAGAGGAGCTTACAGTTATGAGATGAGTGGAGTGACTTATTTTTGGTTGGTTTAGACCCGGGTAGGGGTAAATAGATTATTCTGTTGGTTGGCACCGGCTTATGGGGGTCAGTCAGGTATTGTGTGTATTTATATGTATATCTATATGTGTTGTTATATACTGATAGACAGTACGACGACACATCGTCAGGTACGCCCAGTTTAGTTACAGAATAGGTAAACTCTCCCCAGTTATCCTCAGTCAGGTAGACTCATCTACTTCCTGCTTATATGTCGTGTTATTGTTGCTATCCATTTCAGTTGTATATTTCAGTTTGCTTTACATGCTCAGTACCCATGGTACTGACGCCTGTGGGGGCGCTGCATTGCTTGCCTGCAGGTACACACAAACGAGGAGTCGATCCCTCGTGATCCAGTCAGCAGAGTTGTCAACTCCTATCCTCTGGAGCTAGACAGTCGGAGGTTGCTCCTATTTCCTTTTTTATTAAAGTTTGGGTAGGTCGGGGCCCTGTCCCGACCATCTTATCAGTATTCCTAGAGGCTTGCAGTCTGTATATATTTCCCTGTGGTTAGTTGTGCCGGTCGTGTGGGGCCGTGCGTATGTTTAGTTGTTTATGTTGGTCGTGTGAGGCCTTATCCAGTCAGTAGTGGTGAGCTTGCCGGTCACGTAGCTGTTCTGCATTTGTTATATTGTGTTAGAGATAACTAGACAGCATGGTGACCTTGTCAGCCCATATAGGTTTCCTTACGTGTGAATGATTCTGGTTAGTTGATGATACAGTACAGGTGGCTATAGGCCTAATCGACCGGGGGCTGTATTTACAGCCGCTATATAGCCGGTTCGTTTCTTGAAATAGAGCCAGAGCCAGCCAAAGCACCAGATGTGCTCAGGTTGGACCATTTAGTAGCCCAGAGTTTAGCAGGCACCAGGTGCCCGTCATACCCCCCAAGGTGGGGTGTGACACTTAAATAGGGACCCAAGGAGCTATATACCCGAATAAACCATATTTTGGGTGTGCCCTAGCATTAAAGTGGTTGGACTCGAGAAATTACAGCCAACTCCCTTACAAGCTAGTAGTGCGATACCAAGGACCATCCTAAAGAATTTTTTGATGTTGGATATTCTAAAATACGATGGAACCAAGGAGCCACATGAACATATTTTATTTTCATCAAAGTCGTTAAAAGGAACGATTCAGATCCAAGGGTGTTATACCCAAAAAGCCCTAAGATCAGATCCGGGAGTTAAAATGGAGAAAATAGGATTTTCTGCACCAGGTCACAGAACGAGTTGTCCTATGACCCGTTGGGATGACCACGAGTCGTTAAGTGACTCGTGGTGAGGAGCTTTGACTTGTATGGAAATTTTCAAGTTGGGTGACCACGAGTGTGACCACGAGTCGTGGTCAGCCCCATGAGTCGTTAGGTCTTCCGTGGGCAAGGGCAGTTGAAAGATGAAGAAAGAGTCGGCAGTGTTCCCCACTACTAGGAACCACGAGTCATGATCAGTGCCATGATTTGTTAGGTGAGTCGTGGTCAGCAATTGGTTAAGGACTTAATGTTTTGGGGAGCAGAGGTAACGAGAGGTGACCACAAGTTGTGGTCACCAGTGACGAATCCTTAGGTCCCTCGTGGGGACCCTTTTAGGAAAACTGGCAGTGTATGTAACAACAGGATACCACGAGTCATTGTCAGAGGCGACAACTCATCCAGTCCCTTATTGGTACTGGCAGTCTATTTTTTATGCAAATTTAGTAAGGGCTTATTCGTAATTCCTATGATCCTAAGGCCTAACTACGTCATTTTAAGCTATGAATAATGAGTTTTAAGAGGGGTAAGTTCATTCTAAGCTATTCCTATTCATGCATGCAAGCTTAGAGGGCTAGAGAGCTGATCAAGCTCAATTTCTTTCAAGTTCTTTTCAATTCTTCCTTGGGCAATCAGAGAAGTTGTAGAATCAGATTCTCTCAAGTATGTAAGGTTATGAATGGGTGAATTTGTTCACACCCATGCCCAATCCCTCTCTAATTCATAAAAATCTATATGTTGATCATATGGGGTTTTAACCCAATGCATGAATTTCCTAAATTTCTACCATGGGTATGATCTAAGTATGTTTCTATTATTGAATTGTGATTCATGTGTAATTTTTACAATGTTTTCAAATTTAAATCATGCTTTCAAGTTTTATAAATTATGATTCCCATCCATGAGAAGTTCATGAAAGTTGAGATCTATGATGTATGTTCAAGTATAATGAGATATGTATAATGAAAAGCATGTTTTCAAGTTACCCATGTCTATGATCATGTTTTCAAGTGAATCAAGTATTTTCAAGCATGTTTAAGTATTGGTCAAGACCATATGTTTAAGTATGATTTATTATTTCATATCAATTAGCTTACCGCATAGTTTTGGAGTCAAGACTCCCAATTATGTTCAGCTTGTGGTATTGTTTGAGCCAATGCTCCTCATGTATGATTTTAGATTTTATATGCATATGATTATTCAGCTTCGTCACTAGACGATGGTCAGCTTTGTTGAAAATGATGCACAGAATATGCATGTTTTTGGGAGTGGTGTCTAGCACCAAGTAGGCTAAGGGTCAGTCAACCCTATGTCTCAGAACTACGAGTCAACGTAAGTATGATCAGATTATTTGGAACCTCCCCTTTGAGCTATCCCCTACCCCAAGGGGACTTTAGCTTGATATCGATATCATGGTAGCGTCTTTAGCCCTAGAAAGGCTTTAGACGGCTCTTCCCACTTGAGTGTGATAGTCGGGACCACATAAGCTCTATCGTGGTAAAGTCGGTTATATGACGAGCTTCCCATTGATCCTCATAATTTCAATTATACATGTTTATCATTCATGATATATATATATATATGTGTGTGTGTGTGTGTGTGTGTTCTAAAGCAGGTTTGACCCAATGTTCAATTTTACTTATGATTATTAGATTTCATCTTTGGGTCATTCGATTTAGTTATGATGTTCAGTTATGTTAAGTTCATAATTTCATAAAATAGCATGCAAGCCCTACTCTCAGATCCTTATCTTTATAATGTTTCATATTATGCATGTTTTAATGATTTTACTTACTTAAGCAGTTTTAAGTACATAGCATACTCGGTACATTCTACGTACTGACTGCATACTCTATGCTGATATCGTTTTATGATACAGGCTCCGATCTTCAGACTCAGCCCCATCACTAGCCAGCTTCCAGAGTTAGCATCCAGTCTCAGTTGGTGAGTCCTCATCTCTCGAGGACCCTCCCTTATTAGTTGTTTCTTTATATTTTTAGTTTTAGACTTAGAGAGTTAGTTGGGGTCCTGTCCCATCAACTCATCAGACGTAGAGGATTTTCAGACATAGATTGAATTCAGCTTCAGACTCGCATTGTATGTTCTGATATTATGTTATGTTTAGACTTCCACTATGTTTATTATGATAAATCTTCCGTTTTATTAATTGAGTTAGATGTATCTTCATGTCATGGGTCAATGTGGAGTCTCTTTGGGCTCCTTGTCCCGTGTCTCGATCCGAGCCCATGTTCGGGTCGTGACAAAGGGCACCATACCTCTTACTGATAAAAGAAAAGGTAAAGATTTAGCAAACGAGGCTGATTCAGTTGTAATCAAAATGTTCAAAGAGGATTTGACTGGAGGCGAACTCATATGGTACTTCGTACTTCCTGAAAAATCCATTGACTCCTTTAATATGCTTGCAAATCACTTCGTCAAATCATTTTTCAAGGCCAGGAAGTTACAATCTCGAAGGTCGGACATTTTCAAAATCAAGCAAAGAAAATTCAAACTAAACATGGACTTCATCACGAGATTTCAAAGAGAAAGAATGATTCTTCAATGGTTCCGGATGATTGGGTTGCTGAAGCTTTCATAAACGGATTGAGTCTTGAAAATTCAGTTGCATCCTTAAAACTTAAATAAGACTAACAGAGTTCGACGCTACAATTTGGTTCGATGTACATAACTGCTACAAATTGAAGATTCAAATAGAGGACGACTATGGTAGATCTCATGATAGAATAGTGAAGCAAAGAGAATCAGATGTAAAACCTGTAAAGAGTCAGTTTTCCCGGTATCGGGCCTGCAATTAGACTAGCTCAAGCCTAGCCCTTATAAACAATTATCGGGGTAGAAAGGAGAAATAGAAATGGGAATGTGTTAGAACCTCAAACTCAGTACTTATGATAGAGAGCATTACCAAGCTTTCGGAATATGAGTTTGACATCAGCGTAGCTAGTTAGTCAACTCCATAAGAAATATCAAAGAGTGTCATATCTCGAAACTTGTCAGATCAAACCCTGGGTACAGGAATTCAAAACTTTGGTGTGATTTTCATGGAACACATGAGCAGAGAAAAGGGTATTGTAGACATCTTCAGGAAGAGGTGGAAATACTCCTCATGAATGGACATTTGATAGAGTTTGTAAGTGATAGGGACAAAGTCAACCTCGGGATTAGCCCATCCTGATGATTATTGGAGGAAGAGAATTTAAAGTCATAACAGTATCAACAACAAAGAAAGCCAAAGTGTTAGTCAACTACGGTAATACACATTGAGAGGATCAAGACTTAGATGCAATTGCCTTCGGCAAGCAAGACCCTCGACAATGCAGAACTCCCATACAGTAATGCTTTAGTAATCTCTTTAGATATTGCATATTTTATAGTTAAATGTATTTTGATTGATACAGTTAGCACGGAAAATATTATCCACATGAGAGACATCGAACAAATAAAGTTGATGGACAGAAAAATTCTAGTAATAAAACTCTTGGGTGGATTCAACATGTCCGGGAAAATGACCCGAAGGGAGATACAATTATTGACAAATGCTAAAGGAATGATCAAAACTAAACAACTTGACATCCTAGATGGAGAAATAGGGTACAACTTCATCTTGGGCAGGTTGTGGTTCATGCCTAAAAGTGGTACAAACTATGTACCACTAGGTGATGAAGTACCCCACACTGTAAGGGATAAAGAAAATTAAGGGGGGGACCTTCTAGTCTTAAAGGAAATGTATCTGGTGTCATTAGACAAAGAATTATTGACTAATGATAAAAGCAATATCAAATAGAAATTACAGAAACTGGAGCTAACTCTCAAGAATGATGTTAAAGATAGACTTCCAAAAATAGGGGGAACAGATTAAGATCTGTACAAATACCAAGATCTGTTTAGGTTTAAAATGATCGAGACGTGAATGCAAAAATGGTGGAGGAACTTGAGCAAGTCATTCTGCCTATGGACTTCCCAAAGAGAAAGGTATTCCTGGAAACAAGACTGAGTCTCTAGCACAAGAAAAAACTTATTATTTTTCACAAAGATAATGTTGAAATTTTTACTTGGTCCCATCTTGACATAACAGGGATATAGCCAGACATAGACATTCGCAAACTGGGAATGGACTCAATTTCCCTCCAGTAAGGCAAAAGAGACATCCCATATCCAAAGAGAAGAATAGGTTTGTGAAGGAATAGGTAAACAGGTTGCTTAATATTGGGTTGATCTAGGAAGTAAAATACCCTAATTGGCTTACTAGCATAGTTGTGGTACCAAAGAAGTTAAATAAATTTAGGATGTGCATTGATTTTAAATATTTGAAAAAGAACATGCCCAAAAGATTCTTTTCATGTTTTGAACATTGATTAAATGATTGATTCTATAGTTAGACATGAGATAATGATCTTTCGTGATGCGTATTTTGGGTATGAACAAATACAAATAGACCTGCAAGACCAGGAGAAAACTTCTTTTGTAACTAACTTTGGCATATATTGTTAAAATGTGATACCTTTTGATTTAAAGAATGAAGGAGCAACCTATCAAAGGTTGGTAAATCGAATGTTCGAGAAATAGATTGGCAAAATCATGGAAGTTTACAATGATGACATTGTCACGCCTCGAGCCTACACCCTAGGCGTAACATGGAACTTGAAGCCACAAGTGACCCCAAGTTAACCCCTGGTCTATCAGTCACTAGCATTCTGAGAAAACATGCACAGCAGAACTTCGAAATAACAACATAAGATATTTATGAGAGACAAGTCTGAAAACATAAAGTTCAAACAATTGAATAATACTGATAAATCTGAAAATCATGTATGTCCGAAAGCCATCTAATAGAGGAGTTGTTGGGACAAGCCCCCAGCTAACTCTAAGTATAACTAAAACTAATACATGAATAAAAGAAGGAAAATAGTGCCCTCGGATGATGAGGACTCACACTTCACTGTTGCGATGGAGAATCTAAACTGCGGCAACTAACAGTGCTGAGTCTGAGAACCTGCAGCAATACCATTAAACGATATAGCATAAAAGTATACGTCAGTACTTTGAATGTACTGAGTAAGTGGGAGGAACATAACTGAATATAAAGTCTAAACTGAAATGACACGCAATGATCAACAGGTAAGCTGAACTGAACTACCAATATAATCTGAAATGGTCAAGATGATCCTGTCTGATGGTCAAGGACATGCCCTAAGTTTGAAACACTGAATTTGAGATACTGTACTGATCTGAGCTGCTTATTCTGATACTGGACTACACTGACTAGTGGGAGAGTCTATAACCGACATATAACCACATGAGTTAGATGTGGAATTCGATGTATACACCCCACTGGTAGGACCCAATATACCTTTCCAGGGTATAAAGGTATGAACTAAGTGATCACAAAAGTCTGGGGCCAATCAGGCCAAGTAATACTGTAACCTACGCCGGCAACGTAGTTTTGGAAACCTGGGGGCGCTGGAACCCCGACCCGCTCGGTGCTAAGTTCTACTCCCACTGAAAAACCTAAAATGAACTACTAAGTTGATAGCTCGAAACTAGGGTCCAAGACTAGTCAGGAACGTATAGCTGCATGTACCCTGAGAGTCTTATCGAACCAAATTCTGAAACTGGGTTCTAGACTGGTCAGAGCTGCTTATCTGGAAGCGTCGTGACCGTCTAAGAACAAGATATAATTGAACTAGGGTACTAAGGCTGGTCAGAGTTATATACTAGAATGTCGTGACCACCTAATGGACCAAAGACTATAAATCTGAGTCTGATTCTGATAACTGAGAGGCACCACTAACACCCCGAAATAAGATTGAAGTCAAACTGATTAGTTGACAATTTTCTGAATTTCAGTAAGGATTCTAACACTCTGACTGAGAGCAGACTGATATAATTCTGAAGAGATTCTAAGTTCTAACTGGTCTGGACTACAAACAGCTAATAGAGAACTCAACTTACTCCAACAATGCAGAAATTTCATAATGTAGAGCCATTTCAAAGATTTTAGGAATTTCATTCAATAGAGCTAAAGTCATTCTCATTAATGGGATATTTACTTAACATATACATATATAGGAAATTCTAGAAAATTCAGCCCAAAAACATTTTTCATTCACTAGAGGAAATTTAATAAGAAAAATCATAACTCGAAAGTTAGGGCTTAGATTCACTTTTGTATAAACACTGACATTTTGATAAGAAATTAATGCGAATCATATCAGCAATATACATGAACATCGTTCTAAGTGAAATCACTGAAAATAAACATGAAACCTTTTCATACTCGAAAACTCGGGGCTTAAAACTGATAGAGGAAATTGAGGACGATTTTGGGGACACAAGGGAAGAACAATCCCCTTGCTAAAACCCCACCTACCTGACTAAAATTAACCCAAAGAAGGGGACTTGAACTGTTGCGATAGATGAGAACCCTAAGCTTGCTTGAGAGTTTTCTTGAGGAACCCTTCGATAGTTTCTGAGAATAAACGTGAGAATGAGGGGAGGAACCGTCCCAACCCTCTAATAAGTCTAATTTTTACGTCCAAGACGGCGTGATTTATAGGGTAGGAGAATAGGAAATTACTAAATAGCCCTTAGAAATTCACTGGGAAAAACTGTCAGGTGCTCCTAACGGGTGACCTAATGAGTCGTGGTGACTGACCACGACTCATGGTCACTCCCATCAGGTACACTGCCTGGGATCCTTAGTAGGTCACCACGAGGGACCTAATGAGTCATTATCTATGACCACGACTCGTGGTCACCAGCCGTGGACTACATTGTCTCATTCTGGAGATTTAACTCTAAGTCCCATAACGAGTCACTTAACGAGTCGTTGCCACAGGTGACAACTCGTTTCACCCACTCGTCGAGTACACTGGTCAACTAAAATCTTCCCAACTCAACCCTGACCATGAGTGACTTAACTCGTGACGTCCCTCTTTTGGTACACTGCCTCCCTCCTTTACATTAACCAGCCTTCTCCTCACGGCTCACCTAACGACTCGTGAGGTTACTTGACGACTCGTCAGGTGGCCCGTCCTGCAATATTTCTGCAGTTTTCCAAATTTCCTATTTTATGCCCCGGAATTAGATTTTGGGTTTTTGGGGTGTTACAATATCTCGTCATTGTAAACATTCATCCTCGTATGTTATAAAACACACAGGAAGCAGAAAATAACAGTCAAAATCTTTAAATACTGCTTATTTAACTCCAAGACTATCGGAATGACTATCTCCATTTCAAAATACATATCTGAACTGAGTTTACATATCATACATACATTCAAAAACATAAAAGAGACTTGAACATCTGAACTGAGTCATGAAAACTAAACTTAGTTCTAAGGTCATAGATAATATCTCAAGCTATGCTGGAGCCGGTAGAGAACAAATGTTGGTATTTGTTCATCATATTTGCTTCGGTCTCCCATGTAGCTCCCTCAACCTGCTGATTTCTCCATAAGACTTTGACTGAAGCTATTTTCTTGTTCCTCAGCTTACGCACCTAAAGGTCAAGGATCTGGATTGGTACTTCCTCATATGAGAGACTATCTTTTATTCCTACGCCGTCCAATGGCGCAACCGAGGTTGGATCTCCGATGCACTTCTTCAAAAGTGACACATGGAAAACTGGGTGTACAACTGCTAGTTCTAAAGGTAACTCTAGTTCATAAGCCACATTGCTGATACGCCTCAAAATTCTATAAGGTTCCAAGTACCTCGGACTAAGCTTCCCCTTCTTTCCAAACCTCATCACCCCTTTCATGGGCGAAATTTTCAGGTATACCTAGTCATCAACTTCAAACTCTAATTCTCTCCTCTGCACATCGGCATAAGATTTCTAACGGCTCTGAGCTGTTTTCAACCTTTCTCGGATGAGCTGAACTTTCTGCATTTCCTCATGAACCGAGTATGGACCTATCAGGGTGGCTTCACCCACTTCAAACCACCCTATAGGAGATCTACACCTTCTACCATACAATGCTTCAAATGGGGCCATCTGGATACTAGAATGGTAGTTGTTGTTGTACGCAAACTCGATAAGAGGTAGATGGTCATCCCAATTACCCCTAAAATCGATCACGTACGCTCTTAGAATATCTTCTAGAGTCTGAATAGTCTGCTCAGCTTGCCCATCTGTCTACGGGTGAAAAGCTGTACTGAGCTTGACCTGAGTGCCAAGTCCCTTCTGAAAAGACTTCTAGAAATGAGAGGTAAACTAGGTACCCCTATTTGAAATAATGGCAAATGGCACCCCATGAAGTCTAACAAGCTCCCGAATATAAAGTTTAGCATAGTCCCTAGCTGAATCTGTGGTTTTGACTGGGAGAAAATGTGTTGACTTAGTCATTCGATCTACTACTACCCAATTTGAGTCATGCTACCAACGAGTCCGAGGTAGACCCGTAATGAAGTCCATGTTTACTTCTTCCCACTTCAATGAGGGTATGCGGATATCCTGGGTCATACCTCCTGGTCTCTGGTGTTCTACCTTGACTTGCTGGCAGTTAGCTACAAATTCAGCAATGTCTCTTTTCATGTCGTTCCACCAGTAAATATCCCGCAAGTCGCGGTACATTTTGGTAGCACCGGGGTGAATGGTGTATTTTGAGCTGTGTGCCTCAGCCAGTATTTGCTGTCTCAACTCACCCACATCCGATACACACAACCTGCCTTGGTAACAAAGACCCAATCTCCCCCTTGGGAGAAAGCCTCAACCTCCTTTCTGAGTATTGCTTCTTTAAGTTTAAGTAGAACTGGATCTTCATCTTGCATGGACTTAACTTTAAGTACCAAGGATTAATTCTACCTACTTTGCATTACCACGCCACCTTCAGCTGAATCCACCAACTGTACCCCTAACCGGGCTAGCCTATGAACTTCTTTCGCTAGCTCTATCTTGCCTTCCTCAATGTGAGCTACACTTCCCATAGACCGCCTACTTAGGGCGTCAACCACCACGTTGGTCTTGCCCGTGTGATACAGCACACTCATTTCATAGTCCTTTAGCAGTTCCAACCACCATCTTTGATGCAGGTTTAGGTCCTTCTGGCTGAACACATACTGAAGCCTCTTGTGGTCTGTGAACACATCCACGTGAGCCCCGTACAAGTAGTGTCTCCATATTTTCAATGCGAATACCACCGCTGCCAACTCTAAGTCATGAGTTGGATAATTCTTCTCATGAACTTTGAGTTGTCTGGAGGCGTAGGCTATCACCTTGCCCCGCTGCATCAGCATACAACCAAGTCCAACTCTAGAGGCGTCGCAATATAGAACAAACCCCACTGTTCCTTCTGGCAGGGTCAAAACTGGAGCAGTAGTGAGTCGAGTCTTTAACTCCTGAAAACTCTTCTCACACTCATCCACCCACTGAAATCTCACCTTTTTCTGGGTTAACTTGGTCAGAGGGGATGCTATAGAAGAGAAACCTTCCACAAACCATCTGTAATAACCCGCTAAGCCCAGGAAATTCCTGATTTCAGTAGGAGAGGTAGGTCTGGGACAATCTTTTACTGCTTCTATTTTATGAGGGTCTACTCGTATTCCCTCACCCGATACCACATGACCCAAGAATGTCACATACTTCAACCAGAATTCACACTTGCTGAACTTGGCGAATAACTGGCGATCTTTGAGGGTCTATAATGCTATCCTTAGGTGATTGGCATGCTCTTCCTCATTTCTAGAGTACACTAGAATGTCGTCGATAAATACAATCATGAACATATCCAGGAACTGCTTGAAAACACTATTCATCAAATCCATGAAGGTTGTTGGGGCGTTCGTTAACCCAAAGGACATCACCACAAACTCGTGGTGACCATACCGGGTTCTGAATGCTGTTTTCAGTATGTCACACTCTCTGAACCTTAACTGATGGTATCCTGACCTGAGATCGATCTTGGAGAAACAACTGGCTCCCCAAAGTTGGTCGAACAGGTCATCAATTCTTGGTAGGGGATATCTGTTCTTAACTGTGACCTTGTTCAGCTAACGGTAATCTATACATATTCTGAGGGTACCATCTTTCTTACGCACGAATAGCACTGGAGCACCCTAGGGAGAGATACTGGTCTGATAAAACCCTTGTCAAGAAGATGTTTTAGCTACTCCTTCAACTCCTTAAGCTCAACTGGAGCCCTGTAAGGAGGGATGGAGATAGGCTGAGTATCTGGGAGAAGATTTATTTTGAAGTCTATCTCCCGTTCAGGGGGAACTCCGGGAAGATCCTCAGAAAAAACATCTGGGAACTCACTGACTACTGGAACTGACTGGCTGGTTGGGGACTCTGAATTGGAATCCTTGACCCGAACTAGATGATATATACATCCTTTGGAAATAAGTTTATGGGCCTTAAGGTAGGAAATAAACCTACCCTTAGGCGCTGAATTGCTGCCCGACTATTCTAAAACTGGCTCATTAGAAAATTGGAATTTGACAACTCTAGTTGTGCAATCAATTGAGGCATAGTAGGAGTGTAACCAATCCATGCTGAGAATAAGTTCGAAGCCAACCATGTCTAGCTCTACAAGATCAGCTGGAATTACTTTGTTCAGGACTGTGACTGGGTAATTTCTATACACCAAGCTGGCTCTAACTGACTCACCAACTGGGGTAGAGAGTAAGAATGGTTCTGAGAGGACCTTTGGACTTATACTGAACTGAACTGCTATATACAGAGTCACGAATGAAAGAGTAGCTCCTAGATCTAAGAGGGCATATATGTCTAGATGGAAGAGACATAACATACTAGTAACTACGTCAGGTGAGCTTTCCTGATTCTAACGAGAAGATAGAGCATAGAAATGATTTTGGCGCTCACCACCACCTGTACCTGATGTGTCAGCCTGTTGTGCTGGTCGACCTGCTGGAGCTGATGCTATGGTAAATTGTGATCTCCCTTGCCCGATTGATGGGCACTCTCTAAGCCTGTGTCCAAGTTGTCCACACCCAAAGCAGCCCTCTCGTCATTGAAGGCATTCTCCTGGGTGATTCCTACCACACTTGGGACAAGCTAGATACTTGTTCCCGATACTGTGAGCCTGAGACTGAGTGCCAGATGACCCACCCCTCCGATCCTAGCGGGATCGAAAGGCTGGGGCGATGGCTGAACTAGGTGTTGGGGCTCTCTATTGCTGGGGTTGTTACTGTGGGCGGCTACTACCGCTAGACCTCTGATGGCCGAAATCTGACTGGCCAGTCCTTACTCACTTGTTCTTACGTTCCATATCTTTCTGTTTCTCGACTTCAATTTGCTGGGCATACACAATTAAGCTAGAGAGGTCCATATCCTTGATTAACATTGTCGTCCTGCAGTCTTTGAGGACCAAATTAGATACTCCATTTATGAACTTCAACATGCGAGCCCTTGGCTCGGCTACCATCTCCGGAGCATACTTTGATAATCTAGTAAACTCTAGAGCACATTCCTCCACTATTCTATTGCCCTGATGCAAATTCATACATTTCGCCATCTTAGCCTCCCTCAGCTCCCGAGGGAAAAACCTGTCTAGAAAGGTTGTATGGAATTCTTCCCACTCCACTGGTCTTACTTCCGTTGGCCATCCTTCCTTCCATTGTTCATGCCAGACTTGGTCTACTCCTTTTAGTTGGTAGGCATCCAAATCAGCACTTTCATAGGAACTGAGACCCATAATTCGGGTGATTTTTCTAATCTCATCTACAAACCCTTGTGGGTCCTCTCCCACCTTCATTGCATGAAAATCTGGAGGGTTCATCCGGGTAAAATCCCGCACCCGAGCAACAGCTGCAGACCCATTTGTGGCTACTGGAACCACTTGCTGGTTCACCTGGTTGGTGACTATTTGCTAGCAATTGAATGGCTGCCCTAAATTCGGCGGTGGATATGGATTCATCCTGAGGACCTGTCGGGGTTGATGGGGCAGGTCTTTTGACATTAGCAGCCCTTCTTCCATTACCACGTCTGGGAGGCTTGGTTCATTGAAATGAAATAAAGCACAAATTAGAAGGGCATTTCTAGAATTTGAACTTTAACGCATGATAAAGAATATGACAAAAGGGAATTTTCCTAATAACGTCCGCGTCATAAGTGTGGCGCGCTTCACACCCATGAAGAGGACTCTACTGATACGACTTTCAAACTTTCCGAGGACACTCTAAACCTAGGGATCTGATACCAAGTTTGTTACCCCCCGAGCCTACACCTTGGGCGTAACACGAAACTTGAAGCCACAAGTGACCCCAAGTCGACTTCGTCTATCATTCACTAGCATTCTAAGAAAACATGCACAGTGGAACTTTGAAATAATAGCATAAGATACTTATGAGAGACAAGTCTGAAAACATAAAATTCAAACAATTGAATAATACTGATAAATCTGAAAATCATGTATGTCTGAAAGCCATCTAATAGAGGAGTTGCTAGGACAAGCCCCCAACTAACTCTAAGTCTAACTGAAACTAATACATGATTGAAAGAAGGAAAATAGTTCCCTTGGATAATGAGGACTCACACTTCACTGTTGCGATGGAGAATCTGAACTGTGGCAACTAACAGTGCTGAGTCTGAGAACCTGCAGCTGTATCATGAAATGATACAACATAAAAGTATGTATCAGTACTTTGAATGTACTGAGAAAGTGGGAGGAACATAATTGAATATAAAGTCTAAACTGAAATGACACGCAATGATCAACAGGTAAGCTGAACTGAACTACCAATATAATCTGAAATGGTCAAGATGATCCTGTCTGATGGTCAAGGACATGCCCTAAGTTTGAAACACTGAATTTGAGATATTGTACAAATCTGAGCTGCTTATTCTGATACTGGACTACACTGACTAGTGGGAGAGTCTATAACCAACATATAACCACATGAGTTAGATGTGGAATTCGATGTATACACCCCACTGGTAGGACCCAATATACCTTTCCAGGGTATAAAGGTATGAACTAAGTGATCACAAAAGTCTGGGGCCAATCAGGCCAAGTAATACTGTAACCTACGCCGGCAACGTAGTTTTGGAAACCTGGGGGCGCTGGAACCCCGACCCGCTCGGTGCTAAGTTCTACTCCCACTGAAAAACCTAAAATGAACTACTAAGTTGATAGCTCGAAACTAGGGTCCAAGACTAGTCAGGAACGTATAGCTGCATGTACCCTGAGAGTCTTATCGAACCAAATTCTGAAACTGGGTTCTAGACTGGTCAGAGCTGCTTATCTGGAAGCGTCGTGACCGTCTAAGAACAAGATATAATTGAACTAGGGTACTAAGGCTGGTCAGAGTTATATACTAGAATGTCGTGACCACCTAATGGACCAAAGACTATAAATCTGAGTCTGATTCTGATAACTGAGAGGCACCACTAACACCCCGAAATAAGATTGAAGTCAAACTGATTAGTTGACAATTTTCTGAATTTCAGTGAGTATTCTAACACTCTGACTGAGACTAGACTGATATGATTCTGAAGAGAATCTAATTTCTAACTGGTCTGGACTACTAACAGCTAATAGAGAACTCAACTTACTCCAACAATGCAAAAATTTCATAATGTAGAGCCATTTCAAGGATTTTAGGAATTTCATTCAACATAGCTAAATTCATTCTCATTAATGGGATATTTACTCAACATATACATATATAGGAAATTCTAGAAAGTTTAGCTCAAAGCATTCTTCATTCACTAGAGAAAATTTAATAAGCAAAATCATAACTTGAAAGTTAAGGCTTAGATTCAGTTTTGTATAAACACTGACATTTTGATAAGAAATTTATGGGGATCATATCAGCAACATACATGAACATCATTCTAAGTGAAATCAACAAAAATAAACATGAAACCTTTTCATACTCGAAAACTCAGGGCTTAAAACTGATAGAGGAAATTGAGGAGGATTTTGGGGACATAAGGGAAGAACAATCCCCTTGCTAAAACCCCATGTACCTGACTAAAATTCAACCAAAGAAGGGGACTTGAACTGCTACGATAGATGAGAACCCTAAGCTTGCTTGAGAGTTTTCTTGAGGAACCCTTCGATAGTTTCTGAGAATAAACGTGAGAATGAGGGGAGGAACTGTCCCAACCCTCTAATAAGTTTGATTTTTATGTTCAAAACAATGTGGTTTAGAGCTTAGGAGAATAGGAAATTACTAAATAGCCTTTAAAAATTTGCTGGGAAAAACTATCAGGTGCCCCCAATGGGTGACCTAACGAGTCGTGGTGACTGACCACGACTTGTGGTCACTCCCATTAGGTACACTGCCTGGGATCCTCAGTAGGTCACCACGAGGGAACTAACGAGTCGTTATCTATGACCACGACTCGTGGTCACTAGTCGTGGACCACATTATCTCATTCTGGAGATTTAATGCTAAGTCCCATAATGAGTCACTTAACGATTTGTTGCCACAAGTGACGACTCGTTTCACCCACTCGTCGAGTACACTGGTCAACTAAAATCTTTCCAACTCAGGCCTAACCACGAGTGACTTAACAGGTCATGGTCAGTGACCACGACTTGTGGCGTACCTTGTTTGGTACACTGGCTCCCTCTTTTACATTAACCATCCTTCTCCACATGACTCACCTAACGAGTCATGAGGTTATTTGACGACTCGTCAGGTGGGCCGTCCTGCAACATTTTTGCAGTTTTTCAGATTTCCTATTTTATGCCCCAGAATTGGACTTTGAGTTTCCGGGGTGTTATAGACATGCTCGTCAAGTCTTTGAAAATGGAAGACTATTTAGATCACCTACAAGAAACTTTTGATATTTTGACAAAACACAGAAAGAAGCTTAACTTGAAAAATGTGCTTTCGAGGTCAGTTTTAAGAAGTTCCTAGGATTTCTTGTGTCAAAGAGAGGAACCAAAGTAAACCCATACAAGATCAAATCTATCGAGCATATCTCCGATGTGTTTGATGGTGTAAGATGTTGTACAAAGGTTCACTGGGCGTGTCGCAACTCTCAGTCATTTTATCTCGAGATCGTTAGAGAGATGTCATCGTTCCTTCTTACTGCTAAAGAAAAAGAACCTGTTCACTTGGACACCAGAATATCAACAGGCTTTGCAATATTTAAAATCTTAACTATCGAGCCCTCCTTTATTGGCAAAACCACATGATGGAGAGCAACTGTGACCTTACTTGATCGTGGATGAGGCCGAAGTAAGTTTTGTGCTCATCAGAGAAGAAAAAAATATACAATGTCCTATTTACTATATTAGCAAAACTTTGCTAAGTGCGAAAACCAGAGACTCACCCTTAGAAAAGTTGGCCTAGCCCTCATGCAAGTTGCTCGAAAACTAAGGCTATATTTTTAGAGTCACCCTATGCTGTAATAACAACATATCCTCTATGGAGTGTCCTACATAAGCTCGGATTATTTGAAGGAATGGAAAAATGGATGGTAGAAACAAGAGAATTTGATATAGAATACAAACCTCGAGCTGCCATCAAATCTCTAGTCTTAGATGACGTTGTTGTTGATTTCAGTTCAGGGATGATTCTTCAAGCAGAAAAAGAGGTAGTTTTTGTCTCGAAAAATGCATCGTGAATGTGGACTTTCTACACAGATTAGCCTCAAATGTAAAAAAGACGATTGTGAATATTCTTCATCACCTCTAATGGGGAGAAAGTACGATAAACAATAAATTTTGTCCCACTTACTAATAATGAGGCCGAGTATGAGGTCATTCTTACAGGAATTAAGTTAGCTATTAGACTAGGCTCTGATGTCATTAAGATGAACTACGACTCCTATTTGGTAATGAACCAAGTTCATGGGATTTATGAAGCAAAAGATAATAGGATGTTGAGATACTTGGAAAAATTATAGGGGTGCCTTTCTTGTTTCAATAAATGGGTTAATGATACAAATAATGAGATATGAAAACACAGAGCAAGATGCTCTAGGAATCTCAAATCATGGGCAAAGGCAGATAATCCTATTAATGGTTCAGTAGTATATTCGTTGCATTGGTGTTGGACGCGCCCGATTATGGAGAAGTAAATTTGACAAATCTAGTTTGGAATTGGTGCAATGATTTCGTCAAATACCTGAATGGTGGAGAGATACCAAAGGATTCCAAAGCTTCTACAATACTCTGGACTAAGGCTGCCAAATTCTGCTTAGTAAATGGGAAATTCTAAAGAAGAACTTATTTAGGGCCACCGGCAAGATGCCTCAGACCAGGAGAGACCGATTATGCAATTTGAGAAGTGCACAAAGGAGTATGGGGGAATAATTTTGGGGTTGATTCTTTTTTCCTTAAGATTACAAGGGAAGGATGTTATTAGCACGAATTGAACAATGCACAAAGACATTTGTCAAAAAATGCGAAAAATGTCAATGATTTGCATAAATAACCCACCAAACGGGTGAACTCTTACATCTAGTGACTTCTCCTTTGCCATTTATAAAATGGGAATTGGGAAATGGATATTATCATACCACTACCTCTGGTCCCCTGGCAAGTATGGTTTTTACTTATAATGACTGACAATTTTTTCAAATAGATTGAAGCAAGAAAATACGAAAGTATCCAAGAGCATGAGGTGATATACTTTGATTACATCTAAAAATACTTCTCCAATTAAGAAGATGGCTACGATCGTTGACAAAAATAAATTTTTCAACGAGTGTCGGGGTCAAAGGTCAAGAGGATTGGGTTGGATTATACAAATATCATAAATCTATTCACATAAGAAATGTCATGTCTCAATAAGGTAAAGAAAAAATTAGGGAAAAAGAGTAATTAAGTATAGATTTCAAATGTAAAACAAAACAAGGAAAAAGTAACTTGATGCAATCAATGAGAAGGACTAGGGATGTACATTTGATGGGGCATCGACTAGAGAAGGATTGATAAATACTTGATTAGGGCTGGATAGCCTTGATTATGGCTACACCCTATATTTTTCAACCAAAAGGATGTGTATAACTTGGGTTTTCTCAAACTCCAAAGCCATAATCACAAAACAACCAATAAGCTTGATGAAAGGGTTAGACTATCTCTAGCTCCAACCCATATATTCGTTCTTCAATTTCTCACTATTGAATCCTTACCCAACCTTATTTCCCTCTTTCAAGCAAAAGCAAGATTATAAAACTAAATCAATGTCTACAACCATCAATTATTAAATTAAAATTTGAAGAAAACAATATATCCATGCTTGCTATCAATTTTAGAATAAATAATCAACACCTGCTCAAGTCTAGACATCCATCATGCATACACACCCCTAGAAAGAAATTTAGCTACTCATAATCAAAGAGAGAGAAATTATACCCATAAGAAATTTCTCTAAACTCATAATATTAAGTAAATAAATTCAATTCTAGTTCAAGGTCTGCAATAATGGTGGTTTTCCAAATAAAGAAGAAAACAAAAGTGTACTCTCACTATCTCTATGATGTACTCTATATCCTATTCTCTTCTATTTTCTCTCTCATCACATGTATATGTACAATTGGAGTAAATCTCTGAAATTCTTTTTGCAGAACTCCCAAAATTGCCCTAAAAAACTTCTAATATACACTTGTGCATTTCTGGATGAGATTGCCCTTCAGCAGTGACGCGGCTCACTTGCGTGGCACCTGTGTTTCACAAGTGCCCTTCTGTGGCTTACAAGTCTCCTTTCAGGCTTAACTAGTGAACCTTTTATGTTGTCTGCATTAACATTTGCAGTCCGCAAATATAAATCTGTGGTTCGCAAGTCGGGTTCACCAAATCTTCCAGTATCATCTGCTTGGCACCTGTATTCCGCAGGTGCTCATGTGCAACACGCATGTTTTTTTCTCCAACAGATTGCTTTCAGTTCAATTCTTTCATTTTCTTTGTCTAAGTTGAATGCCTACACAAAAGAAGAGAAAAGGCATAAAAATCTTCCTAAATTGGCAATAGCTCATGCGTAAAAGTCAAATGAATTGAAAAATTACCAACTCATCAGACATTATTTGAAACAATATAATATGCCATTTCGAGATACCAAAGGAAATTACTTACGAAAATAGCCCTCAGTTCATCAAATTAAAAGTGACTAGATTCTTCAAAAGATTACAAATTAAGAGGATCACTTCATTCATTATCACCAAAATGCAAATAATCAAGCTGAGTCCACCAAAACATCAATAATGATGAATCTCAAGAAGAGATTAGAGGATTCCAAAGTAAATTGAACCAAAGAGTTATCTGGAGTTTTATGGGCGTACCGAACAACTATAAAATTCAACACCGAGGAAACCCTATTTTCTCTGGTTTATGGGGAAAAAGCATTGATACTGATGGAAGTTAAGGAACTGATTATTAGGTTTGAATGAACCAAAGAGGCAAAAATGGGTGAAACCAGTGTTCGAACTAACATGTTCAATTTTCATGAATTATTTCTGGAATTCGAATTGTATATTTTAAACTTCAGGAACAATTTATGAAGTTTGAACCGATAAATATTCAAACTTCAATAGTGATTCGTGGAGTTCTTCCGTAATTTAAGTAATTATATTTTTGTTATAATATTTTTATATGTTAAAAAATTATCTATTTTTTTCAATTACATTTCAAACAGTCGCGAAATACCAATAAGTGATAAAAAAAAGATCGAAAAAGAATAAAATGATATTTTCCTGCCTTCTTAACGATTGACAAATTTTGAATATAGAAAATAAATAATAGCAACCACAAATAATAATGAGAAAAAATTATTTTATTGATAAATATTTGACTATAAATTCAATCTCTTGGTTCTTGTCTTCAAGTTGTTTGCCTTGATTCAAGGGCTAGAACAGTATGTTTCTCAAATAAAGGATGATGTGAACCTCCTCATAAAGTTTTTGATCTCTCAAAAAGTCAGACAACACTTTGGATTGGATTGAGAAAGAATTCTCTTGATCACTTCATCCTTATTGAAATTTAGTTTAAATAGCAAAGGGTGATAATCAAATCTGACAATAAATTTTTCGATAAATCTTACAAGAAGCTTCAGGAACTCTTGCTCAATTTTTATTAAAAATTTGTGATTAGTTTTTTATGCAATGAGAAGAGAAAAACAATTCTCAATTGTAGATAACAAAAATAAAGCAATTAATACAGTAAAGTGAACTACAATAAAGACTCAATAGCATTATGCTAATAAAAATGACTTGGCTATATAAATAGAATCGGTTCATGACAAGAATGAATTACTCAAATGATAAATATTATTCACCTCTCATTTTACATTTTTAAGTTTAAATCATCAAGAAAATAAAAAAAATCCAAAACTTATAGGGAGGAGTAAACAAAAGGGAAGATTAAGAAAAAATGAATTAATACAACACAAAAATAAGATTTCATAAGTTCAGGACCAAATTTCTCCTTTAAAAATCTGGCCAATAGAGTAGATAATGTTATGTATATTTTTAAAGAAAAATTACATGGGGTACATATTACAACATTAATGTTACTATTCTTATTGATTTTATTATTTATTTATTAATAAAATCGATAATTATTAAATATAGAGAATATTATTCATCCTCTTTTAAAGCCTATTAATAGAATATATATTTATTTTTTGATTTATGTTTATGTCAATATTTTATAAAATATACCAATACAAAAAATATCACCTCTGTCTTTCTCTTTTTAGCCTGATTAATAGATATATATATATATATATATATTTACTTTCTAATTTTATATTTATCTGAAACCCACACTTAACGGAATTATACCAAATTCCTAAAAGATTCAACTTTACTCTTTCTTTGATACTTCTTCTGAGTTTCTTCTCAAATACATGATTTCTTCTGAAAGTCAAACATAATGAAATTGTTACGTTTATGATATGCATTTAGTTACTTATTATAGAATGAAATACATATGAATGTATTAGGTTTATGCATGTGGTCTTTAATATATACAGGCTACATTTCATGTTAACGTACTAAATTTTTTATTTTATGTTTAATATATTGGAACTTAGTTTATTGTATTCAGTAGTATAATAGATATATATATATATATTTAATTTTTTGAGTTTGCATTTATCTCGATATTTTATCAAATATATCAAAGTAAAAAATATCATCTCTCCTCTCTTTATCTTAATTAATAAGGATATATATTTACACTTTGACTTTGTATTTATTCGAAAGTCACACATAATTTAATCTCGTGTTAATTACGGATCACTTAATAGGAAGATTCTGTCCATTTCAATACTTTTTATTTTTATAAATCAAAAAAGCATTTTTATTCATCTTTTCGCAAAAAAATTATGCTTTGAGGTGAAGTAGGTGTCGTGGAAATCCCACATTTCTAATCCTGATGAAAGATTACAATTCTATCCTTATTGTTCATAGTTAATATTTTAGGAATGAAAATAAGATTTTTTTTTTTGTAAATTTATAGTGGTCAAATTAAAAAATTTAATATCTTTATGATGACTTTTAAATTAATATTTTCAATTATCTCATTGTATTATTCCTAGGCCTACTCCAACGTTCTAAATTTATCTTGAATTATATGATTGGATAGAATACCAGAAATCCTATCACAAAATTCATATGAAACATTATCAAATGACCTAATATTGCTTCGAAGATAACATTATCAAACTTCTTTTTTTTGGGGTAGTATTGAGATAGTTTTATTTAAGTGTATCTTTGAAAAGTCACTTGATAATTAGAATTGTGTAATTATTAAGATAGAAATTATTTATTCTAATAATTATACAATATAATATTTGTGATGTCAAACAAATAAATTAAATAAAATAATTACACTCAGTTATATTCAAATTTAGTTCTCATGTGACTTTTCAAACACCTGATAAGATAAAAAAGAATGAAAAACAGTGACGTAGCGAAATTAATTGTTGAATGTAATTGAAATTTGAAAATGAACGCTTATACAATTTTGGCAAACTTAGCAATTTGCGATGTCGTTCTCGGTTCTAAAATCTCAAAAAACTTCGTTAATTTTTCTTTTATTTTTCATCAATCATCTTATGATGTCATATACTCTTTAAGAGGGTGTTTGCTGAGCTTACAAGCTTATCAAATTGATTTATAAATATGGTTTAGTTTATCTACGCATTTAGTATACACTAAGAAAAATCTTTATAAGCATTTTTAAAATCAGTCAAAATTCATGAGTTGATTATCTTTAAGTTATGATTTTTTTTTAGTTTATAATCACTTTTGATCAATTTTTTAAAATATTTTTCCTAATTGTCAAAATATCTTTCATAGAACAAAGCTACTAACTTCTTTAATCAATATTCATCGTTCCTTTTTTTTTTTCTTTATAAGTATACTTCTACATTTATAATTTCTTGGGGAAAAAATCAAAAATATCCCTGAACTATTCAAAATAAGTTAAATTTATCTTTCGAAATATTTTTCGGTCAAAAATAACCTTGCCATTATATTTTGGCTCAAAAACACCTTCCATTTAAAGTTCAGGGCAAGTATTCTTAATTTTAAAGATTTGAGTAAAAGTTATTTTGGAGATTATGAGATTAATCTAACTATTTTAAATGATAATTTTTATATAATGTCAATTTTGTGAAATATAAAATTTAATTATCAATATTAATTTTTCAACTAAACATTTATTCTATTGATTCTTTTCAAAACTTATAATAAGTGTGGCAAGGGAACCGGGTCGACCCAATTTGGTCCGGTTCTAATGATAGACCCCGTACCAGTTAGACCCGATTCTGTTAGTACCTATAGAGCTACAGTAGGGGGGATGGGGTATGCGGAATCGTGTTTTTGAACTAGTGGACCTGGTACCAATTGACCCAGTTTAGGTCCGATCCAAGGGTCATAAATTTTTAGAAATTTCAAAAAAAAAAAGTTACCGTTAGGAGTCGTTGGCAATGCGTAGTGGGGCCCACAAATGGCTCAAAATAGCCCAATTACCCCTATTCCCCCTTTACACTATAAATATACCCCAAATTATCCTATTTTTTTACAAAATTTAAAAACTCTCTCTAATATTCTCTCAAGCGATCAATCTCTCATCTAAGCTTTTAATTTTTATTTTGTGATTTATTTTGTGGTATTGGCTAATTGGAGTTAGGTGCTTTTTTTTTAATCAATTTGTAAGCTTCAATTGTCATCTCTCAATTTCGGTTTTTAACGTTTGCATTTACGCAAACGTTCGGTACATTCATTCCAACTTTAGTCTCTCTATTTGTTTACTTACAATTTCTTTTGTTATATTTATATTATTTGTTAATTTGTTATTTATATTTTATTTATTTAATATCTCTATTTGCTTATTTTATATTTTAATTTTGGATGACGCTAAACAAAATGAAGGTAAAAAAATTATGGATGCTACTACTAGTAGGTACAGAGGTAGTTCTAGATTATTGCCGCGGCCACCTAAATGTACTAATGTCGATGAAACTTATGTACCACGTCAGCAACTTTTGATATTAATTCTACTACTGAATTAGATCATGAGACCATAAGTAGAGCTTATAGTAATTTTGAAGAAGAATTAGAGGAATCTCAAGATGTAGAAGAATAAGAGTTAGAGGAGACCCCTACTAGTTTGGTTACGAAATTACCTACGTTTACTAGGACCGCAAAGGCCGAACATCCTAAAAGGTCTTTAGTTTGGCAATTTATACAGCAAAATAATGAAAAATTACTACTACTTGTTTAAAATGTAGGAAAGTCTTGAAATATTTGACTGGAGGGTCAAAAGGTGGGACGGGGTTGTTAACTAAACATTTGAGATCGTGTAATAAAGAATTTGTTCATCTAGAAATTGTTGCTAAAGCTAAAAATGGTATACACTTGCATGAAGGATTTGTAGGAAGGTCTAACATGGTTGAAAGTGCTTTAAACATGTCTGACCCAGCTGGCCAAGAATACACAACATATATAGTCAACAAAACGATCGTGAAGAATTAGCTAAAATGGTAGTTGTTTGTGGTTTGCCTTTCAGTTTTCCTTAACATCCCGATTTTATTCATTATATTCAGTAGATTTATAATCCTTCTTTTCAAGGTTTTTCAAGAAACACAATTAAAAATGATATTTTTAAATATCAAGCTGAACATTATCATTTTCTTTGTTGTCTTTTTATATATTTTGATGGAAGAATATTTATTACTTTTCATATTGGTCATAGTATTAATAGTAATGATTATTATACTGTTACTGCTTATTGGATTGATCATGATTGAAATATGCAAAAAAATAAAGGATATAAATATGTAGAAGAGAGTAAAACTATTTGTTACATAGATATCATAATAGGAGATATTTTATAATAATTTAATCTTTGTGATAAAATAATGGGTATCACCTTAGATAATACTTCTAATTATTTGAAATCTATTGATTATTTAAAACCTAGACTTTGTCCAATTGATAATGATATTTTTCATGTTAAATGTGTTGCACATATTTATAGTTTAATAATAAAAGATGGTCTTGATGATTTTGGAGTTAGTTCTCAAAAAGTTAGACTTGCTTGTGCTTGAATTTTTAAAGCTGAAATAAAGTCTAGACTTCTTGAATTTAAAAATCGTTGTGTAGAATGTGAACTTGAATATAGAAAAGTTCCAAAAGAAGTGACTACTAGATGGAACTCTTTATTTGAAATGTTTGAAGTAGCTTATGTTTATCGCATGCCTATAGAATTAGTTTATAGTGTTCATAATGCGGATCCGTATTTAAGACTTCGTGATGCTGATTGAAATAAAGTTTATGAAATTATGAAATGTTTGAAAACTTTTTATAAAGCTACAAATGTAGTATCTGGTCAATATTATCTGACCATTTCTTTAGTGTTAGTAAATATTATTGCTATTTCAATTGAATTTATAACATTTAAACAAATTGAAATGTTTAGAGAGCTTATACTTTTAATGATTGAAAATTTTAAAAATTACCCCAAATTTATTTGACTACTACTTTATTCAACTCATTTTATAAAGTACAAGGTGTAGAAAAAATAGTTGAAAAAATGTATACAAATTTAGAAATTCAACCTAATGAATTGCTAACCCTTGAAGACTTGTAAGAGTAGTATAATTGCTAAAGCAAGAAACTCATATAACGTATATAAAACCATAGAAGAAAATGTTCCACCAAAGCGACCTGTTAGTTCTATGCCTAGGATAGATGATTTTGATGATATGATGAGTGATTATCTTGGTGTCGAATTTTCTAACAGTAATAATTTTGATGCATATATTTTTTAGGCATGAGATAGTATCAGAGATGCAAATGGAGAATCGCAACTTTTGGTGTGGTGGAAGAACCATAGCGAATAATATCCAAAGCTTACAAGGGTGGTTCGAGATGTCCTAGCAATTCAAGCGTCTTCAATAGCTTCAGAGCAAGCTTTCATCGTGGCAAGATTTATAATTGGAGACCACCGGTATTCAATAGCAAAAGACAATTTAAAAATATCGGTGTTATTCAGAGAGTAGATCATTGCCGAATAAAGAAACTATAGGCTGCCAAAGTTATCGTCCCAAATCAAAGACGAAATAGATGAAGTGTTTGGGGAAAATAGCGATGATGGCGTGGAGGGAATGGAAGAACATGGACAAGTACAAATTCCAGAAAATGATTCAGAGGAATTAATAAATAAGTTATCTAAATAATATTTTGGAAATTAGAAATATTAGTATGATAATAGAGACTCAATTCAAACAGAACCCTTCCTAGAGGTGTCTGTGTAGATTAGGTACTTTTCTAGTATTTGTAATACATGTATGATTTTATTTATTCGAATAAATTTATAGGCTATTGGCCTTAATTTTCTTTTAATAATTGTCTTTTATTTAATGCAAGTCATCTTATAGATACTTTTTAAAAATTTAATTTATATTTCTTAATTAGCTAACTTAGTTCATAAATTTCTTAATATTTACTAATTTACAAAATTTTAATAAGTTAAAAATTTAATGGAAAAAGGTTCAAAACACACCGCAACTATACTCATATTTGTTGTTATACACTCTAACTTTGTGGGGATCCTATGACACCCTGAACTATATATTTTAAAATAAAATATATGCATCCTTATATGCTGATGTGGTAGAAAAAGTGTAATACACATTCCTTCATAGAGTGACGAGTTATATTCCTTTTTTTTTTTATTAAAAAAATCTCCTTTTCTTTTTTTTTTCTTTTTCTTTAATCCTTCTTTGTCTCTCTCATTACCTAGAGCAACAAGCCCAATCCCATTCACTACCAAAAGATTCACCCATTCTCCAATATCTCCTCCATAAATAATGTTCCTTCCTTTCTACAATTCAGATTAGAAGCAAAATATTCGAACTCAAAGCACCAAATTTGTTGTGTACAAAGGATTTTATTTTTTTATCAATACCCATTAAATTAAAGTTCAATTCTTTTGGAATTGTTTTTACTTAATATGTATATGTAGAGCCATAACTTCTAGATTTGTTATTCTTGTTTCTGGGTTTTTGAAGAGAGTTAGGAAGAAAAAGAAAGGGAAATAAATGGAGAAAGCAAAGCTCGCATTGGGTTTGAATTTGTGTCTTTATATTTTGAAAATACTTGAAGATTCGCTACAGCCGGTGGTGGTGGCAACACTCGACAGAAAATTTTCCTATGACCTCACCCAGAAACTTCAACTATCATGTTGATATGTAACGAACCGGACGTCGTTATGGGATGGTTAAGGGCCTAGAACACTGGAACTTGATAGGAAAGGAATAGAAAGGGCTGTGAAATTTTTCTTAGTATGGAATTGGGCACTTTTGGATAGCTACTAGCTCGGGGGACCGCTGCAGTGGTGGGATTCTGCTGCAGCGAGACCGTGGTGATGGTTGGAGTCCTTCCACAGCGAGGTAGAGGATAATAGCTGGAACCACCATAGCGGTGCCCTGATTGCCGCAGTGGAAGACAGAAATCAGAAACTGGGTTTAAGTGGGATTAAGTCCCATTATTTCTAAAACGCAAGAGAGCAAAGTTTGAGAGGGATTTCTTTCCCAGAGAAGAGAGTGGTGGTGAAAGGTGAGTTTCTGGTCCCCTAGCCCCTTTAATGGGTATAGTATATCGTAGAAGCTTAAGGGGAAACCCATTAATAGTGAAAATCTAAACTAGAGAACCCTAGGTTGATGAACTAGGTCTGAATTATAAGGGAGTATTGGGAGGTTTTGATTGTTGAATTTTGGGTAATGATTACTTCCTAAGGTTCCTCTTGTTAATATTGACGGGTTAGACAAGGTGGGGATCTAGAACTAGGTGGAAGGGAGGGGTTTCCTATTAAATTGCCTTGAAAAGAGAGGGGTTTGATCTAATTAGGCCCTACCTTGAGGAGTGATTAACTAATTACTATATGTGTGTAGATTTCGAACGATCCAAAGCATTGAGGAAGGGAAAAGCTTCTACAGAGTAGCGAAATTGATAACTTCGATTAATCGAGGTAGGTTATAGTTGGAGGGTTAGACCCTACTTAATGACTTGTATTCTTAGGTGATAATTTTATGTAATTGGTCTTCGAACATCCCTTGTTGTGAGTTTGTCCTGCGAATGAGTATGAGCACCATGTTGATAGAAAATAATGATTAATATGTTGTTAACTATATGTGAAATTGTGAAGTGAACTGCTTGTCATGAATTGATCATGTGAACAGAGAATCGAAAATTAGTGTATATGTGAATGTGTAAGACTTGCATACTTGTTGTTTTACAAAAGAATTGAGAATGAATAGGATAGTGATTGTATCATGAATTGAGAGGCTTGAGCTCGAGGGGAGCATCTGGGAGAGCAATCATTATTATTGAGTGGCTCCTGTATGAGGGGAGCATCTGGACGAGCATATGAGTGGGAGTGGGTGCCACGCAAGCACATTACATGAATTTCTAGAGTCCCCTGCAGGTCATAACTGGATAGACAAAAATAAGACTCTCTGAAATGTGTGTTCATGATTTGTGTGGTTGAGTGTTAGGAGGAGATAACGGAGGCGTGTGCCCATCATGTTACCCTTAGTTTTGTCATTTTGTGTGTTATTTTGTAATTCCATTTATATTCATGAGGTTGAATGAGGAACATGCTAAGAGAATGTGTAAAGTACCGTTGATATGATGTGAGTTTATAAAGAAGAACATGTCTTTAGTTCTAAGTGTGACTCTGTCACCGTGTGTAAATATTGAATAGTTGTGATTAACTGTGGACTTGTAGGTATTAATAGTTGATATAGTTATTGTTTTTAATTGTACGTTTCTGGTGGATTTATGGAGTATGTGCAAACCTAAAATGCTAAATTGACGAACTGTTGAACTGATAAACTAAGAGAGTGTAGCTATGTCAAGCTACTACCTAAACAGTACCGCTATAGCAGTCAAGAAATCGCTAGAGATATGCCCCTCAATTCTTTGATGAGGATGACCCGGACATTGATAAGTCGGGTCAACTGAAGCTATTTTACCACCACCTTTGCCTGCTAGGGCAAAGTTTGACATCACTAGCACCAAGATTCAACTGTTGAACATGAAGGGGGTGTTTAGTGATCACGCAGCTGATGATGCCAACCTACACTTAATGAACTTCGTTGGAATATGCAAGGCGTACAGGTTGCCTGGAGTCATCCAGGATGTAATAAGGCTGAGACTCTTTCCATTCTCTCAATCCGGGGAAGTCATTTTATGGTTATCGGAGCTACCCAACGACTCCATTACCAACTGGAGGGAGCTCAAACAAGCTTTTATAGAGAGACTCTTTCCACCCTCCAGGATGTTGTAGCTTAAGGATGAAATATATAATTTCCAACAACTAAAGACAAAGGTACTTAATGAAACCTGGTTGAGATTCAAGAAAAAGCTAACCAAGGCTCAAACCACAAAATTCCTGATGACAGTTTGTTGGAGATTTTCTACATATCATTGAACAACAATACTAAAGTTGTAGTAGACTGAGTGGCGGGAGGAGCACTGATGAGTCACACCTAGGAGAAAGCTGCCACTATTCTAGATAGAGTGACGAAAACGAATAGGCATGGCACATCGGGAAGCGGAAGCAGCTACTGGTACATATATTGTTGGTTTGACTATAGACCAATAAAGAAAAGAGGAGGAACGTGACTAGGAATTGGACTATATGTGCACATCATTAGACCTACTCACGAAATATATCATGGGCGCTGGAGCCAAAAAGTTAATGCAGTGGGAACACAGGGACAGGAACTACGGGCAGAGCACTCAGATTCTGAGGAGGAGGCAAACTTCTTGTACAAACAGGTGGTGGGTTTCCGAGCCAATGCCCAAGGATCTGGACAAGACATTTGGCACCAAGGTTCTGGAAACCAATGTCAGAACCAATACAGAGACAACTATAACCGGAATGGCTACAGAGATAGAAGTTGAGGTCATGAGCATGAGGGAGAATAGAGAAGGAATGATAGTTACCACAACGATCGAGCAAGATTGTAAGTGCCTCCTAATGCACGTGAGGGAGAGACTGGATAGTCAAAGTTGGAGAGCATGATGGCTGAGATGCTCAAGAAGGTTAGATCTACAGATAAGTAGCTGAAAGACATCCGTGGAGATATATCTAGCATGGGACAAAGATTTGAGTCACATGCCATGGCCATCAAGAAGATTGAAAAGCAGCTGGGTCAACTATCAGCATCCATGAATCCTAGGAAAAATGGTTCACTACCTAGCAACACAGTCCAAAATCCGAAGAATGATGGTCACTGCATGGCTGTGATGACTAGAAGTGAAAAGACCATGGTTGACCCCCTCTCTGCCAGTTGTACTTAGCTTCAAAGGAAGAAAGAGAGCATAATTGATGATGAGGATGAGGTTGCTGAGTTGACTGAGGCTCCAAGGGGCCACATAGATTTATAAGGCTATACCACGACCACCGCCACCGTGCCCTTAAAGGATGAAGAAGAAGGCGGAAAATGGTAAGTTTCAGAAGTTCCTATCAATTCTAAAACAATTATTTTGTAAACATACCATTGGTCGAGGAATTAGAGCAGATGTTGGGATACGCCAAGTTTATGAAGGACCTTGTTACTAAGAAAAGGTCTGTGAGCTATGAGCCCGTGGATAACGTGCATCATTGTAGTGTCATAGCCTCACGAGTCCTTGCCTAGAAAAAAAAGGATCCGGGTGCCTTCACCATTCCATGTACTATTGGTGATGTTGAGTTCGCGAAGGCACTCTATGACTTGGGAGAAAACATCAATATGATGCCATTAGCTGTGTTTAAGCAGCTGGGCTTGGGAGCCCCCACACCATCTACTATGCAACTGTTGATGGCCAACCGAACTATTTGATGTGCTTGTTAAAGTGGACACATTCATATTCCCAATGGACTTTGTGATCCTTGATTGCGAGGTTAATTTTGAGGTCCTCGTCATTTTGGGTTGACCATTCCTTGCCACTGGGAGGGCTTTAGTAGATGTGGAGGCTAACTAGTTAAAATTCAGACTTAATAAAGAAGAGGTTATCTTTAATTTCTGCCAGTCAATGAAACAACCAAAGGAGTATAGAGTGGTCACAATAATTGAGGATGAGTCTGAGTTCCTTGACGAAGTCTGAGTAGTCAAGAGACTTGCGTCGTGCGGTGATGTTAAATTAGGTACTTCTTGAGAAGCAACCCCTGAGGTGGTTTGGTAAATTCTGAGTAACCGAACCACCTGCTTCGTGTTGCGATGTTAAATCAAACGCTTCTTGGGAGGCAACCCAAGTTTATTGGCTTATTTGTGCTCAGTGTGTAGGAAAAACAAAAACAGGTGGCATAAAAATTGCAAAATAGACTGATGCTACGGGTGTCAGTACGACTCATAAGAGGATTGTACGAGCTATAGTATGAGTCGTGGGGAGAAGCAGAGATGTATATTAGTGTATAATTTTAGCGTACGGTTGGTCCTACGACTCATAACTCCATTGTATGGGTCGTAGTACTCACCATGCCTATGAACTATGCAAAGTATGGACCTCCAATTTAGAGTAACCTACGAGGTATAGTTCATACCTTCATGGTATGAGTTATATGATGTACTCGTAGGTCCACAGGTAAGTTTCTTGAAAACTCTACTACGAGTCCTAGGGACGAGTCATAGGACCTTCCTACGAATTGTGGTACGAGTCGTGACGGGCCCAATCACTTAAAATGACCTGACTCGACCCATATTTTTTAAATCTGCCTTAAAGTTATATAAACTTCAAAATCGACAGACCCGTCTCCCACGCAATCAAAACCTGAAACTCACGAACATACCAACGACTCCCTCACACTCGTAACTCAAGATCAAAATTGATTGAGCAAAATTTGTGCTCGATTAACACTACTCAAATCAAGTTCCAACCCCATTCACTGATCCACGGAAGAAGTTGAGAAAGATTTTACAAAATTCAAGTAAGTAGTTATGCTTTGGTGGGTAAAAAGACCTATGTGCTTATGTGAACTTGTTTAACAACTATGAGTCCTATAAATTCATGAAAAATAGATGAGGACAATGATCAGTGATGTGAAAATTAAATGTGTTGACTGGGTAGGATTCAAGCACGTTAAAATTGAACTTAAACTGCTATAAATTGAGTTACGGGCTGTGAATAAAAAGGAGAGGAATGGGTAGTGGTAAAAACATGAAAAATGCATACCTGGACTTCGGGAATTTTGAGTACCCAGCATAAAGTGAAATCACCTGCAAAATTGACATGAACAAAGGCAAGGACGGGTTTCACAAGCCTTCCTACGACTCGTAGGATGGCTCGTTAGGACTGTCCCAAGACAAATGCATAAAAATTAAGAGGTACAAAACCTAGTACTGCCCGTAGTATCCTGCTACGAGTCGTACTAGGAGTATGAAAAGGGTCAAGTCCAAAAGTGACAGTTTGATCCTTCCTACGACTCGTGGAATCGACTTAGGGGTCGTACCATGAGTCGTAGAAAAATACAGAACCTGGGTTTTCAAGGGGTATCATCATACGACTTATGGTACAGATCGTACCTTCATGGTACTAGTCGTACCTCAGATTCGTGACTTTGACCTGAGACATTACGAGTCTCAGTATGGATTGTACCTTCTAGGTACGACTCGTACTGTAGACCCGTGAAAAATTACAGAGGATATTTTCTTACTTTCTTTTTCTCAGATTTGGAATTCTAACCCTTTTTCTCCACAGGTACAATGATTCAAAAGAGGAAGCCAACCAAAGCAACTACTCCGAGGACATTGATAGATGAGACCTCTGAATCTGAACATGCAGGCAACACACCTAGTGGTTTGTTGGAGGAATACAGGGTCAATACATCTAACACTGATGGGACCCAAACCACTAGGGCAAAATCTAAAGTCTAGGCTGAGACGAACATTACCACATATGCTAGTGCTCCCCAGTCTGAGGAGGGATCAGAGGAAAGAGTCCAAGAATCCATGATGATGAGGGGTCCAAGGAGACCCAATCCGGCTATGGAGACAGTGAGTCTAGATTCAAGGATGAGATAACCAGTGCTGAGCAAGTGCAAACTCCTCCTAGGGAGAGCCGTACCATTTAGTGGAGAGTACCAGGTGCACAAGAGATCTATGAACAGGGTCTCACTCTCACCACCAAAAACAAACCCAGGCAGAGTATTTAAGAAGAGCTGCGGATCCTCACCAATGCACTGAATGAGGTGGAGGAGATGAAGCAGATATTCAACTACTATGGGTTTGAGTGGATGGCTAGAACCCTAGACCGATACACTTCAAAGATCGTCTAGGAGTTCTATGCCAATTATTTGGCCACCATGGAGCATAAAGCAAAGGAAGGTCAAAAGTATAAAGATCAGCCCAAATTGGAGAGTGTCATGGTATGAGGCTGCACTGTTGACGTATCTGAGCGCATTATTGCTTGGGTATTATATGGGCCTCAATTCATACCATCACACTACACTGGAGTATGACTACCGGGTGGATGCCATGAAAAAGATCAAGCAGTTAGGCATTTATGAGAGGAAGAGGCAGATTCAGTGGTTGTTTGGGCTTATTATCGAGGAAAAGGAGGAAGCTGAGTGGGTAACTAGTGGAAAGAAGGTCACCAAGAATTCATTGAATTTCATAGAAAAGGCCTACTGGATGCTAGTTTGCCATAGGTTGGCCCCGACCGTAAATGAAAATACCCTCAGTGTAGAAAGAGCAGCATTGGTGGCATGTATCATGTCCAGATATGCCATCAACATCTCGAGGGTTATTGTGGATGAGATCCGGGAATGGGCTATGGGATTGAGCATTACTATCCCATTCCCGAGTCTTGTGTTTAGATTATGTACGGGTTCAGGTCTCAAGGTGAATCCTAGTGAGGAGCGGTTGATTGGAGGACATCAGAAAATATATATTAGGCTAATCCGAGATTAAATAAACTCGGTAAGTAGATCACAACTTCCCACTGCAGTCCCTGTACCACAAGCACCTCACAGGAGTAGGATGAGACACTGGCTACAGACCCTAGTCATTCAGAGGCAACTTCTAGCACTTAAGCCGCACCACCCATGGGCCTTTTGAGCCAGGCTCCAGCCGCATACATGCTAGTGTCTCGGGAATTTCTCCAAAAAATAGCCAAGAGACTGACCGTAGCTGAGAAGAAGGTACAGTCTATGATGGAGAATGAGAAGCCTTAGGTAAAGGTTGAGACTAAGGCGGCTTCACGGGTCCTACATACCAGACTAGATAGCTTTGAGAGCCGCTTTAATGAGCACATGGCCGAGCAGACTGACACTGGCAGCCTCCGTGAAGAGTTGGGGGGCTCTTCGGAGCCAAGTGAACAACTGTCAATTCTAGAAGACCCCACTCTTTCTGAACTCGACATGGGGATAGATGAAGAGTTTGATTTGGTGGCGTATTGGGAGCCGACCAGAGCTTAGGGAGGTCTAAAAGAAAAAGAAAAGAAAAAGGGTTTAAAATGAGGTATGGTGTGACAAAAGAAGAAAAAGGAGTGGAAATAGAAAAATTGAAGAGAAAATACACAAAGATAAAAATGAATGAAGAGTTGAAAACACACCACACCCATACAATTGCATAAAAATTGAGAAAAGGGAGGAAAAGTTGAAAAAGTGAAAAGGGTGAAGTAAGTGAAAAGTGGAGACATGTGTATGTAGTACAAAGGAAGGCTTAATCACTAAAAATTCCATATTTACCATGCCCAACCCAAAATCCTATATTACAAGTCGAATAAAGTCCTATAGTGATCCTATCCTGACCATCCGAAGAACCGAAGTAGGGAAAATAAGGGCAAGCCTATGGTATCCAATATGTAGTATTTGGAACTTTCTTGTGAGAGTGAGAGTCTTACTTGTTCAGTACCATGTTTCATAATTTCATATATCTATGAGTTGGGGAATTCATTTACTGTGAGGGTATATAGTTTGTGTTTTATTCTGCCAGCTGTCTGTGTGAAAAACATTGGTAATAACTTGATTCTCTGCTAATAACTAGATGACATACCTTGATCCCTGTTTATCATGATTTGTGGTTACTTGATGTGCATATAATGATTTGATTTACCGGGAAAAGGGTCAAAATCTGTTTGAGTTTATAGTGAAATTTTGATTGATGTTGGCTGTAGTATTCTAGGTTTATTTTCTAGTTAAGCATTGTTTTTAGTTTTTTTTTTCTTTGCCTGAGAACATGAAAAAGTCTTAAGTTAAGGGTATTGATGTGCTATGCATTTACAGCACTTTCGATGCTTAAAACTGAGAAAATAGCATGGACTTAGGTATGTTTATACAGATATGAGGTTTTTTTACTTTAGTTTCAGGGAAAATAGGTGTTAGAGCAAAAATGTACAAAACATGCAGAAAAGTGCAGAAAGTCAGCCAAGTACTAATCTCAGTACGAGCCGTACCTAGATTGTACAAGCCGTACTGAGACTCGTGGAAAAGCTCAAAAGGACGAAATAATGCAAAGGCAAAGTACGACTCTCTGTACGAGTTGTACCAAGATGGTACGAGCTGTTCTGAGACTCGTGGAATACTTCAAAGAAAATTTGCACAAGAAGTCTCCTGGTACGGGTAGCACCTACGGATCGTAGCATCTACCTACAACCCATACCAAGAGCTGCGCGGAGCTTCAATGATTCTTAAAGACTTGGCAAAACTCAATATGCAACTAGCAGTTATGAGTCGTAGGAGCAAGGTACGAGGCGTACCATAACACTCGTAGAAAACTTCAGAAGATGTCAAAGTTCTTAGAGCTAAGACACATATGGATTGTATGACTCTTAGTATCATGGTACGAATTCATCAGCAACCAAGGAATATACGAGTGTAAGGTACGACCCGTACAATCCTGTTACAGGTCGTATGACCAGTTGGCGCCAGATATGCAAATTTCCCTGTTAGCTTAGGAAAAGGTTTCTATTGTCTGTATAAATACCTTTTATGTTTCTTTGAGTAAAAAACAATTAGTAAACATGAGATTACATTGAGAGAAGGTGAATTATTATCAAGTTTGTAAACAATATTGGAGAACAATTCCTGAGATCAAAACTTGGTTTTCTCAATTGTTCTTGATTTTGTTGATCAATATTTAAAGCAGATTTTCTTCCAATTATTATTGTAAGTATTAAATTATTTGTTTTTCTATGAATACTAATCACAATCTTACAATTATGAGAGACTAGAATCTCCACAACTAGGATTGTGGGAACCATAGTGGATTAACGAACTAGTGTTATACAAAGTGATTCAAAATCAATGCTAAATGCTTGTATTGTATTCTCCTCATCTTTAAACATTTCTTAATGATGCACAACATTAGGACTTGCCTGAATTCCTTACTTTCTTGAACCTAGAGAAGTGGAGATTAGGAAAAGAGAATTACAACAAAGCCTTGATTTTTATGATCATTGTATAACTTGAGCTGCGGTTGCAAGAAAGTTAATTTGGAACATATTGATAACAGTAAATTTGAAATTGCTCATTAGACCTGATCGATGATTGTGTATACTCATCCAATAGGGACGAACTAGTCGTTTGGATGAACCCTAGTTATCAATTCTACAAGTAAGCATTAGCATTGATCACGTATGTATACCCGAAGTAGTTATGAACCCATGGGGAACACTTACCCTAGTTATTTACAAATCTTGATAACAACCACAATTGCAATCTTGTTCTATTATTGTTTTTCTTTAAACCCCCCAATTTCGAGATAACTCACCAATAAGTTTAAGTATCGGCGTTAGTCTAGTTCTTACCTTATTCCCTGTGGGTTCGACCCCAACCTCTTTATTGGGTTCTTTATTGACAACATCCGCTTTATATTTTGTCAGCAAGTGTGAGTTTGAGCGTTATCAATATGCCACCGTGGAGTGCCTTGATTTTGTTTGTAAATACAAAGGAGTTAGTATGCGGGTGTACATCGACTACCACTGGTTGAACAAGGTAACTATTTGGAATAAGTATCCTCATTCTCGAACAGATGATCTATTTGACCAGTTACAAGGAGAGTAGTGTTTTCAATGATTTATTTGAGGTCCAATTATCACCAATTGAAAATCCAGGCTGAAGACATTCCCAAAATAGCCTTTCAGACCAGGTATGGGCATTACGAGTTTCTGATCATGTCATTCGAACTCACAAATGCCCCGACTGTGTTCATGAGCCTGATGAATGGTATTTTCAAACCTTACTTGGATTCCTTTATTATTGTGTTTATTGAAGATATCTTGGTGTATTCTAAGACCAAGCAGGAGCATGAAAATCATCTAAGGATTGTGCTAGGATTACTGAAGGAGAAGCAGTTGTATGCTAAGTTCACCAAGTGCGAGTTTTGGTTGGAATCAGTATCCTTTCTGGGGAATGTGGTTTTCAAGGACGGAATCCAAGTTGATCCACAGAAGGTGGAGGCAGTCAGAAACTGCACGAGGCCAACTAATGTGACTGAAATCTAGAGTTTTGTTGGGCTTGCCAGTTACTACCGTCGGTTCATGAAGGGATTCACCTCCATCGCTTCGACATTGACCAAGTTGATGCAAAAGGATGTACCTTTCCAATGGTCAAATGAATGTGAAGCAAGTTTTCATAAATTCAAGACTCTACTAACAACAACACCTATTCTGGTGTTACCCGTGGAAGGTAAAGACTTTATTGTTTATTGTAATGCCTCACGGTCTGGGTTGGGTGCTATGTTAAATGCAGGAAGGATAGGTTATTGCTTATGCCTCGAGACAGTTGAAGGTGCATGAAAAGAATTACCCTGCGCACGATTTGGAGTTAGCAATGGCGGTATTTGCCCTGAAAATTTGGAGGCACTATATATATGGAGCTTGATGTGAGATGTTCACGGATCATCACAGCTTGCAGTATATATTCTCCCAGAAAGATCTCAATTTGTGGAAGAGAAGATGGATGGAGTTTCTTAAGGATTACGATATCACCATCTTATACCACCCAGGAAAGGCTAATGTTGTGGCAGATACATTGAGTAGAAGACGGTCAACATGGACAGTTTAGCTTGCTTGGAAGCTACTTAGCGGTTGATGGCCAGGGAAGTCTAGACTTTGGCAAACAGCTTGGTGAGGTTGTCACTGACCGAAACTGGTGGAACACTAGCCAACCTAGACTGCTAAAGGAAATCAAACTAGATAGTTTAAAGATGAAAAATTGGGTAAGATTAGGGATAAAGTTTTGGGGGAAGAAGCCAAGGAAGCAGTGTTAGATGATGAAAGGGTCTTGAGAATAAAGGGGTAGGTGTATGTTCCCCGAGTTGGTGAGCTAATCAAAACTCTCTTGGTAGAAGCTCACAACTCGATGTACTCCATCCACCCCAGAGTCACCAAGATGTACCACAATCTAAAATAGCACTACTGGTGGGGCACGATGAAGAGAGACATTATGGATTACGTTGCTCAATGTTTGAATTATCAGCAGGTGAAGTACGAGCACCAAAAGCGTGGAGGAGTACTTTAGCGAATGCCTATCCTGAGTGAAAATGGGAGAGGATAGCTATGGACTTCGTGGTTGGTCTTTCCAAGACCTTAGGAAAATTTGACTCAATTTGGATGATAGTAGACAGATTGACCAAGTCTGCTCATTTCTTGTCGGTCTAGGGGACATACAACACTGAGAAACTAGCCACGATATACGTGAAAGAGGTAATTTGGTTACATGGGGTGCCTATTTCAATTGTATCAGGCAGGAGCACTCAATTCACCTCCCATTTCTGAAGAACCTTGCAGGTTGAGTTGGATACGAGGTTGGAATTGAGCACAAACTTTCATCCTCAGATAGATGGACAGTCAGAATGGACTATTCAGGTATTAGAGGACATTCTCCGGGCATGTGTGATAGACTTTAGGGGCCATTGGGACAAATTGTTACCCTTGGAAGAGTTCGCCTGTAATAATAGCTACCACTCGAGCATTGGTATGGAGCCATTTGAAGCTTTGTACGGGAGAAAGTGCAGGTCGCCAATTGGGTGGTTTGATACATTTGAGGTGAAGCCTTGGGGGATTGATTTATTAAAGGAGTCCTTGGAAAAGGTTCGAATAATTCAGGACCACCTAGTAGCTGCTCAGAGTAGGAAGAAGCAATACACATACAAGAAAGTAAGGGACATGTAGTTCATGGAAGGGGAGCAAGTGCTACTCAAGGTGCCCCCTATGAAGGGGGTGATAAGGTTCAGAAAGCGGGGAAAGCTCAGCTCGAGGTATATTAGGCCATTTGTAAATACTCCAATGTGTGGGAAAAGTGGCCTATGAGCTGGTATTGCCGCCAAGATTGTCTGGAGTGCATTCGACATTTCATGTGTCTATGCTGAAAAAGTACCATGAAGATGGAGCATATATCATCAAGTGGGACTCTGTGTTACTGGATGAGAACCTGTCCTTTAAGGAGGAGCCTGTAGCAATATTGGCTAGAGAGGTTTGAAAGTTGAGGTCCAAGGAGATTTCGATAGTAAAGGTCCAGTGGAAGAATCATCCAGTTGAGGAAGCCACTTGGGAGACTGAGGCTGATATGCAGGTCAAGTATCCCCATCTGTTCATGGAATCCAGTAAGTACTTTTCCCTCTTCTGTATATAGACCGTTCGGGGACAAAAGTGTTTTAATTGGTATCTGATGTAACAACCCGAACGTCATTACGGTATGATTAAGGGCCTAGAACACTAGAACTGGCTAGGGAAGGAATAGAAAGGGCTGTGAAATTTTTCTAAGTATGGAATTGGGAATTTTCGGGTAACTACTAGCTCGGGGGACCGTTGCAGCGTTGGAATTTCTGCTGTAGTGAGATCGTGGTAATGGTCGAAGTCCCACGTAGTGAGCTAGAGGATAATCGTTAGAACTGCCACAACAGGTCCACTGCAGCAAAAAAGTTACCGTCGCAGTAGAAGACGGGAATTAGAAAGTGGGTTTAAGTGAAATTTCTGGGATTAAGTCCCATTATTCCCAAAATGTGAGAGAGCAAAATTTGAAAGCGATTTCTTTCCCAGAGAAAAAAGTGGTGGTGAAAAGGTGAGTTTCTTGTCCCTTAGCCCCTTTAATGGGTATTATTTATTGTAGAAGCTTAAGGGGGGACCCATTAATGGTGAAAATCTGAACTAAAAAACCCCAGGTTGATGAACTAAAGCTGAATTATGGGGGAGTAATGAGAGGTTTTGATTGTTTAATTTTGGGTAATGATTACTTCCTAAGGTTCCTCTTGCTAATATTGACGGGTTAGATAAGGTGGAAACTTAGAACTAGGTGGAAGGGAAGGATGTCTTGTTAAATTTCCCCTAAAAAGAGAGGGGCTTGATCTAATTAGGCCCTACCTTGAGGAGTGATTAACTAATTACTATATGTGTGTAGATTTCAAATGATCCGAAACATTGAGGAAGGGAAAAGCTCCTGTAGAGTAGCAAAGTCAGTAACTTCGATTAATTGAGGTAGGTTATGGTTGGAGGGTTAGACCCTTCTTAATGACTTGTATGCTTAGGTGATAATTTTATGTGATTGGTCTTCGGACATCCCTTGTTGTGAGTTTGTCCTGCGAATGAGTATGATTACCATGTTGATAGAAAATAATGATTAACATGTTGTTAAGTGTATGTGAAATTGTGAAGTGAGCTGCTTGTCATGAATTAATCATGTGAACGGAGAATTGGAAATTAGTGTATATATGAATATGTACGACTTGCATACTTGTTGTTTTACAAAAAAATTGAGAATGAATAGAATAGTGATTATATCCTAAATTGAGAGGCTCGAACCCGAGGGAAGCATCCAAGAGAGAAAATATTATTATCGAGTGGCTCGTGTCAGAGGGGAGCATTCAGACGAGCATATGAGTAGGAGGGGGTACCATGCCAGCACAATACATGAATTTCTAGAATCCCCTGCAGATCATGACTGGATGGGAAGAAATAAGACCCTCTAGCATGTGTGTTCATGATTTATGTGGTTGAGTGTTAAGGGGAGATGGCGGAGACATGTGTATATCATGTTACCCTTGATTTTTTCATTTTATGTGTTGTTTTATAATTCCATTTATCTTCATGATGTTGAATAAGGAACGTGCTAAGAGAATGTGTAAAGTACTATTGATATGATGTGAGTTGATAACGAAGAAATGTCTTTAGTTCTAAGTGTGACTTTGTCACCATGTGTAAATATTGAGTAGCTATTACTGTGATTAACTTTTGAATTGTAGGTCTTAATAACTTATATGATTGTTGTTTCTAATTGTACGTTTCTGGTGGATTTATGGAGTATGTGCAATGCTAAACTGCTAAATTGAAGAACTGTTGAACGGATAAACTAAGAGAGTGTAGCTATGTCGAGCTATTGCCTAAGCAGTACTGCTGTAGTGGAACTATTTCCGCTGCAACGAGAATGGCCCAATCCAGTGAGCAGGTCGGCTTTCTCTTGTGTAGAACTAGTGTATCTAAATTTGTGTTGTACTTCCCTAAAATGTTGTAGACTGGTTTTATATTATTATTACTCGGTATACGAGTTATTATTTAGGGTCGGCCGATGATGTCTACCAGTACTGTGTTATGTACTTACCCCACCCCTGTACTTCTTTTCTGTGCAAATTCCGAGCCAGGCAATTCCTCACGTCCTCACCTGTAGAGCAGCAGTTTCGAAGTTGAGAAGGTGAGCAGACGAGGATGCAGTTCAATCTCCCATTGCAGATGTCTTTTCTTTTCAGTCATTTGACGATTTTGATTTCTTTTGAGTTGTTAGTTTTCTTAGCATTCTAAAGCAGACGTATGATACAATGACAATCAGGTTCTGAAAAATTATTTTTTTAGTTTTGGGTTTCTGTAGTATATTGGTTTGAAGTTTGTTTTAAAGAGTATGATAGTTGTTTTCTTCATAAATCTCTTGTTTTAGGTCATTTGGGGATTGTTATCGGGTTTCACTGGTTCGCCCACCGAGGGATAGTGCGGGTGCTAATCACAACTACCTGGGTCGTGACATGATATGTCCACCACCCTGACCCTTCCTCCTTTGATCTTCATCTGCTTAAACATCATAGTTCTCTTTCAAGGTTAGCAACAAAAAAAATTAATGACACGACCCAAATGGGCAGGTCGTGCAGGCACGTATATTGACTCTAACTCAATAGGAGAACCGCTTTTTGTACAACATACAAAAATGTTTACAAGTCTCATTCATTTGCACAAATCAACTATTTTTTGAAATTTCAATAAAATCCTTTCCAAAAACCTTGACTCTCCCAAGATCTAGTCTAGACAGGTACGAGAGCTCTATTTAGAATACTGACTAATAAAAAGACACAGCTTCGCCTGCGAAGAAAATGCGAAAGCTGATGCTATGTGTCGCCTCATCAATCATGAAACTGCAATTCATCTGCCACAATCTATACCCAAAAAAGTGTAGCAAGATATTATCAATATACCACACGTACTAGTAGGCATCATTGGCCGACTACAATTAGTCCATGCAATAACATAAAATTAATATGCAATCAATAATTTAGCTTTTAAATAGCCACTCAAAAATTTATCAAGACAAGTTCTTACTCTTCATTTACCTCAATTATTTAATAATGTATTTATATTCTCTACCCATCTTAGCCACAGAGGCCAGCCTGCACACTGTTTAGGCCTCGCTATAGCGATAACCTGACCGTTGCCGCGGTCCAGCCACAACGATAACCTGACCGCTGTTGCGGTCCTGCCGTAGTGGAAATTCTCTCGTTGCAGCAGTTGGCTCTAGGCAGTAACTCGACTTCGCTGGCAACCTTACCTCTTTCAGACCTCATCAATTACATAGGATCTAACATCACACAAAATACTAACAATCTACACTTAATTAAATATACACTTTACCACTTTTCATCTTATCACAATTATTTATTTTATTTTCCTTTTCACGAAACATTCTCACAGTCAGGATCAATCTAGCAACAACGTCTAAATTACATTTACCCAATAATTTCGAATACAAACATTAACTCATTCACAAACAAATTCACCAAAGCACCAAGTCTTACAATATAAGTAAGTCACAATTATGCAACAGATCAAATGCACTTGTCATCATTAATTCATCTCATCCGATGTCTGTACACCTATCGGTGTCATATCTATCACTAATTCTATTACATAGTCATATGTATATCATCACATACATGTACTGATATCTGTCACATAGTTGTATGTATATCATAACATATCGTACTGATCTCTGTCACAATCATACCACAGGTAATGTGCTAGGCACACGCCTCCGTCACATCACTATACGCACATGCCAGAGGGTCTTATGTTTGCCCTTCCAGTCCTGACCTGCAGGGGACTCTGGAAATCTATGTACTGTACACCCAGCTATATGAACCCTTCATCATACCTGTCTATGTACTCATGTTCGTACACCCATACGTATGAACACTTAGTCATACCTGTCTGTGCACCCACTCATACTGCTTGCCCGGATGCTCATCTCGGGCATGAGCTACTCATATCCAAGTACTCATACACATACTAGTTTGCTCGTCCGGATGCTCACCTCGGACATGAGCCTCTCATCTCAGGTAAAGGACTTATTATCCAACTTTCACCAATATATCCAATATGCTTATCAATCAATCACCTCATGTGACAACTCAGAGTGAGATTTCATCGGCATAACTTATTGTGTATTTCATTCGATCCACTTATAGAATAGTTCAAAAAGATATATAAATCAATAATCATCAGCATAATTCAACATGCTATTAATTTAGTCAACACATATGACCCTCATAAATACACATTGACTTTCACAATTTCACTTCAGTTTCACAACAACAAACAACGTCTATTCATCTCGAAGTTCATTCACAAAACATAACTAAATCATCATTACCTCTATCATGGTCAGCGTTCAAAGACCAAGTAATCATATTTAGCCATTCATGACTCATGTAAATCCTCAATTAAGGTTTACTACCTATAACCTTAATTGCTATCTTTTAGTTATCTATCAATTAGCCTATTATCACGTCATCTATCAAAATAATAAGATATACCAAGGTAACCTTCATAATTCGTCGGTTCAATCTTTCCTACCCTCTCACATAAGGATCCATCACATAATCAGGTTCTTTCAATATTGATCAACATATTATTTATAGTAGTCCCTATTTCAAGACAACTTACTAGGGCTCACGTCATCTCTTTAGCATATTTATTCACAAACAAACTTCGTTAATGTACATTAATCATTTTAACACAATTTAGATTTAATTACACAACCTTGCTACTACGGGTTCTCATAAACACTCGTTCTTTCCTTACCTCGGATTTGTTTTAAGCTAATTAATTATACTACCAGCCTTATGTTTTCATTCCTAACAATTAAATTACCACATTAAGATCATATAATCAAACTAGGTCTGATACCTCACTTCTTCCCTTTTATATTATTACATTCATTCACCCAAGATTATACCACCAAAAATATACAATCAAGAACAACCATCATCACATGTCGTCAAACATGCCATCAAGAATATCACCTCAAGACTCCACTATCAAGAACATAACATCAAAAATATATTATCAAGGACATCACATCAAGAGTGTTTTACCAATATTTAATTACCAACTAGGTTTCACTTTTTCACATATTCCTATACTTAGAATTAATCCTCCAATCTTATAGTTATGTCACAACAAATCTTTCGTCACTTCATCATATTTTATGATCCCTCTATCCTCATCAATTGTACATTAATAGTACACACGTACACGATTCACTAATTACAGTCTAATAAAAGGGTAAGACATAACCTACCTGGATCGCAGAACTGAAATATGCAGCTACTCCGCAGGAGCTTTTTCTTTTCTCAATGCCTCTGAACATTCAAATTCTAGAAATAAGACATTAAGGAATCAATCAATAGGCTACTTCTTCGATTCAAAGGTTTGGAAACCCAACCCACTCCATTCTACCCATTGTTTACAGTCTAATTCAATAATCATATGCTAAATTATCATAACCCAAATCTATAACGATCCTTCGAACATAACCCGTGGAGTTTTTACTCCTCTAACTCTCTTAAAGCAGTTTTTAAGATTAAGGGTTTCAAATTCACTGAATTCTAGGTCTCAAACTATCACCAAAACAATGTTCTATAATCTTATTCACCTTGGAAAGTGTTAATTTACCATTTTTAGGCCTAGGAATCAACACCCGATCATTCCTATAACCCTAGCCCTAGTTTTCACAAATCTAGGGTTCTTATCTAGGAATTCACTATTAGAGACTATCTATGATTCCGGGTGTTACGAAATCGAATAAAGGAAAGAAAGACTTAAAACTCATACCTTGGGGAAGGAGAAACTGCTTAGCCCTTAGAAAATCTCCCTTCTGCCTCCTAGAATTTTGAATCATCCCATTAATTTAATTAATGAAAAAATATCTTATTTCGAAAAGAAAACTAGACTAAGCAAAATTTTGAATTCTTACACTAATTTCATCGAGGCTCTATAATGATCGAATGGGTCATTACAATTAAAAATAAAAATAAAAATAGAAGAAAAAAGAGAGATAAGAGGAAGAAGCCTCATTTTAGATTTGACAGTAGCAAAGTAAAGAAAAAGATTTTTAAAAAAGGTAAAAATATAAAAATGAATAAAATTTAAAAAAAAAAGAGAAAATGAATATAAATAAATAAATAAATAATTTAAAAGATAGTGAAGTGTCGACGCGTGTCTTTCACAATTTAGTACAAACTTAGGTGTTACTTTTCAAGAATGCATATATTTCATTTCAAAATAGTTCAAGGGGGTCATAGGACCCCCGCAAAGTTAAAGTCTGTAACAGCAAATTCAGGCATAGTTGGAGTGTATTTCGAACTCTTTTTCCAAAATTTAATACGTGTTGTAAAAAATTTAGTAAGTTTTATAAAAACTTTAAGAATATTATCTAGTTTTATAACTTGTTAACTTAATTTTTACAATTTTTGTAAAAACTTTAAATAAGTTTTATTATCTTTTTAATAGTTTTATACAAACTTTAATAGATTTTTAAGTTAATAAAAATTATTTATCAAAAAATATCCAAAAAAATAATTATCTGATAGACTAATAGTTAATAAAAATTTAAATATAATATAAAAAATTAATTTATATATATATATATATATATATATATATATATATAATATGTATATTATATATACACCGTTGGACTCGGATTTCAAACCGGTACGACCGAATTTCATACCGGTAACAAATAGATCAAATCGAACAAGGGTAAAGTACCGGTGGATCCGATACCAATAGACCCGATTTCGGTCATCGTACCAATTAATTGGGTCCCGGACCCGGTCCATTTTCAAAAAAATCGGTTCGTTGCCTCCTTAATACTGACCCCCTGCTGAAATTTGGGATGACTAAAAGTTAAAATAAGTAATAAAGTGTCTCAAAGTATAATTGAAATTACTTTCTTTTATCATATCACTAGGTAATGTGGCCGCACTTCACGCGAGCGTTTAAGTATATGTATTTTAGTTTAAAAATAATGTATGATTAAACTTTTGGGGGAAGAGAGAGATTGGTAGGTTCCTCAATTATGGTTTGAGACTCAGCCTGTTATTGCACTTTAGAAGAAGATGCAGCAAGTTCTTGCCCATTAAATATAATTCATTCACATATAATTGCTCAAAAAAATATGAGTCCTTTCTCTATATTCTCTTTTCAATCTTCTGTTCTCTTTTCGATCACTCTGTTCTATTTTCAATTAATATAATTAATGGGTACACGGGGATGATAGTGAAAAAAGTAAGCATTGGTGATTACGTTCGCATGACTGCAGTTTGCAAGTCATGGAGATCAATGCTTATTGCTCATCATCATAATAATCATCTCGAAACCCCTTGGCTTTTGCTTCTCAAAGATTGTGTCTATAACGATCATACAAGATTCAATTTTTATAGTTTGTCTGATAGTCAATTTCATTCTTTAATACTCACTCGTTGCCTCCACTGTGATGTATTTGTTTATTATTTTACAACCATTGTTACACTTCCATGGGAAAAAGTACATCAGAATATATGTTGTAGTTTAAAGGTGCAACCTTTATTTGTATCCTAATAAAAAACACACGTGCCCATTAAATTTTATTGTCAAATACCCGTTTAGTATAATAAAAATAAAATAAAATTATTATTAGAGAATATTTTTCAACTTATTTATTCAGAATATATTATTCATTAATTAATAGATGTTAAACTTGATAACCTTCTTTATTTTTCATCATTAGAATCTTCTTAATATAACGAAAACAAGAGATAAGGATATGACCGAACAACATACCAAATGCACAATTGATCAGAAAGAAAATTGATTCAAACACATATACTTAAATGCTCGCGCAAAGCGCGACCATGTTCCCTAGTTTGATGATATAAGTAACATAATTCATAAAGAGCTTTCACGTAAAAAAACTCAAATAAATACAAAACACATATTGATAATAAATTTTTCAACCTACCATTTTAAGGTGTTAATCTTTTATTTCTCACTATTTGATGATAACTTTGTATTTAATCCTTTAATTTTGTGACTGTGAATTCAAACTTTTAATTATCGTGTGGTATAAAATTTTATTTTATGCTATATAATATCCTCCTCAGTAACTAATGAGATGATGGTGTTATGGACTTGAAAAGGTCGATAAGCATTATCGTTTAACTATTCACACTCTATAGTGATCGACAAAATATGTTTTTGCATTAGTAAGGAATATAAATGGTTGAAGTGTAATAATCAAAGCCTTAGATGAGCCATGAACATAACCATATGCTCTATAAAATCATAAACTAAATTTAATTGATAAAATCAAACTTGAGCCTATAAAGAAAAAATATCTAACAATCTTAAAGCACATGTGCAAAGAGAGAAAAAGAACCCAAGTGCAAATGGAAAAGAAGTCGAGAAAATACATTCATTTAAATATTTTACTTGCTCACTCACGGTGAAATCTCAAAGTTATAAGAATCTCTTATCATTTTATATGTCTTGTACATTTAGATAATTTTATCACAAATTTTGAATAATTGTATTATAAATGAAAGTTTAAAACCATCTCAAACTTGATGTGTTTTCTTAAAATCCCCCTTTAATTTTATTATTTTAAGCAAATTGATTATTAATTTTTGCCTAAAAATTAGAGTTCTAGCAAATTATGTCCTAAATTTTCGTGATTTAATTTTAAATTTTGAAGCTTTCAACTTCTAGTATAACAAAAAAATAAAATAATAAAAAAAATGATAATTCTAAAAAACCAGAACATGCAAAAAAGAGAATAACTTACTGATCTTCAAAAATCCAATGATGTTACTGTAAAGGAGTAACATTTTGCCTGTATATAATTTGTAGATCAAATTTCAACCTACATCTTAACTTTGTATTATATATAAGCAAAAATAGGATCATATTATCTAAATAATTGAAAAAGTAATAACATAATAAAGTTATTCATAATACTTTAAAACTCAATTGAAAGAAATATGAGAAAGATAATATTTTTCTCAAACAATATTTATTTTTTTCAATAATAGAGAATGACTGAAAAAGCGATCATATATACATTACAAATGTGACTATTGAGTTCTCTTTGGCAAGAAATAATTGCTAATTTAATACTAATAGTAATTGTGGCCATTGAATTCTTTTGGAAAAAACGGTTGTGTTTTTTTTTGGGTTAAGGAGATTATATTATATAATAAACTTAAGAAAGTACAAGACCATAGTTCTGGTTACATATTACCAACAGGTCATCAAAGTAGGCTAACCTATTACAAGATGACCTAGATATTTTCTTAGTAGATATTACTCCATCTTGTTCATTCTTCACTTCTTTAGCAATTATTGTTGATAGAGACAAGGATGTTGGTCACATTAGTAGTTGTTAGCTTGGACCTTGTCTAGCAAAAAGTCTGTCACTTTGTTTGCTTTTCGAAAGCTATGTCGTAGAGGCGAATTCCCCAATTTCTTCAATAGTGACCTGCAAGAATCAATCAAAGAGTTACACCTTTGGTGAGGATAATCAAGATTTTCCAGCACCTCTATTGAGTCAGTTTCCACTTCCGGTGGGAAAAGATTGAGGCTTAGAGCTAAGTGAAGTCCAAATTTGAGAGCTTCAAGTTCTGCTACAGTGTGTTGGTAGCATTACTTTTATTTGAAAAGCCCACTTTCCAGCATCCTTTACAATCTCTAATAATACCTTCTATGCCTCCTATTTGCTCTTTGGCAGAGAAAACACCATCAGTGTTAAGCTTATAAGCATTTGGGGGAGGGGGAATCCATTTAATACAAATTCCTTGGTAGCATCCGAGTGAGTGACCTTGTTAGTGGAACAAGTGTATTCTAATGTTCTGTCAATCACTTTGTTGGTGAGCAAAAACATATGCTTCTTGTTGAACATATTATCATTGCGATTATGCCAAAGATTCCAAAGAGCAAAAGGAAAGAAGCTATTCCAATTGAAATGTAAAGTATTATGGCTAGGGAATTTATGGTTCTTAAGAGTATTTAGCTAGTGGGTATAATTACTATTCATGAATAACATATCCATATTCAAATCAAGATCGAGCCAAAAGTTTTTGGCTATGTAACATTTGAAAAGGATGTGAGGGATATCTTCCTCTGCTGTATTGCAGATTTGGCAACTAGAATCCCCATAGACTCCTATCTTGTGCAAAAAGATAACTGTGGGAAGTTTGTCATGCGAGCAAAGCCAAAAAAAACTTAATCTCGTTAAGAGTAGGCATTTTCCAAATCCAAGCGTAGGGATAGGAGGTATTTATTTCAGAAGGGGGGATAAGATTATAAGTCGTCTTGATTGTAAAAATACCATTTTGTTAATAGCCCAATACAGTTTATCCACAGTGCCTACCTCATTATTGGGCTAAATAGGGAGACTATTGACCTTAATATCATGAGGGATATCCATGGACAGGCTCGACCGCTTCCATCCTTGACCATCCCAGAGGTCTGGGAGTTTAAGCTCGTCTTCTCTTTTGTTCAGAGGTCCTTGAATAGTGTGTCTTAAAGGCAGAGTTTTGGGGATCCAATGATGGTGCCAAAAATTAATAGCTTGGCCATTGGCGGGTGCCCAAGCTAATCCTTTAGAGCAAATTTCACCGCCTAGGAAAATGTTATTCCAAATTTAGGAACAAGATCTAGAGCCAGTAAATGATGGAGTGTGGTACTTTTTAATCAACATATCTGCCCAGAGGGAGTTGTGATTGTTTAAGAGTCTCCAGGAAAAGCTTGTAAGGAGCGTTTTATCCTTCAGAGAAGTTTTTGGGATACCAAGACCTCCTTGATTCTTAAGGCAGTTGATTTTATCCCAAGAACCATAGTGGATTTTCCTATGATTATTAGTGGAACCTCAAATAAAGTTACGCTGAATTTGGTCGATTTGATCACAGATTGTGAGGAGGAGCTTGAAATATTGCATAACATAGGTGGGTATGCTGTTTAAAGTTGCTTTGGAAAGAATATGACGGCCAGCTTTCTTAAGAAAGTTAACTTTCTAGTTAGCTAGCCGTGTTTTCATTTCATAATGAATTGGAAATCATTGGGTTTGAGTTTTATAATTTAGAATGAGAAAACCAAGATACCAAAGTGGGTAGAAGAATGGATTTGGAGAAGAGTAGAGACTAAATTTCTGATATTATGGTTACAATGGCTAGGAAGATTGTGTTTGATTTGATAGTGTTAATTTTTTGACTAGATAGTTGGCAGAAATGTTTCAAGCAATGATACATAGAGTAGATGGGTTTAGAGTTAGCTCTAGAAATAAAGGTAAGATTATTAACATAAAAGAGATGTGATATGGGAGGGCCATTCTTTCTAAGAGGTAAGGCATCCCAATTGAGAGTCTCGACCTGATAGTTAACATAAGTGGAAAGAAGTTCCATGCAAAGGATAAAAATATATGGAGATATAGGGTTTCCTTGCCTTATACCTCTAGACGATGAGAAGTAGTTAGTTTGCGCTTCATTGACTAGGACAACTATATTGCTAGTAGTGATGCAACTAAAAAAATGTACTCTTCTTCTCAAAATAGACCTGGAAAAAGTTTTTCACCGTCTCGAATGGGATTTTAAAACAGTTGTGTTAATTTAAAAGTAATAGCTCTTTAATTTTTTTTGTTGTGATATGACCTTTGTATTTTTAACAGTAAATTAAAGAAAAATAATTAATGAGAGAAAGGTTTAAAAAAAAAATCTGTTAATTATTTAAAATGAAGAAAGATGATCAACAAAATAAGAAGAAAGATAAATGAGAATGGTGACTTTAGAAGCATGCCACATCGTCACACTCAAAACCTTCCTTTATATATAAATAAATTTTTTTAAAAAGAAAAAACTCAAAATTCTTATAAAGTACGCTAATTAGTTAAGTCTTTCAGTTATGTACCTCTTTGTATTCCAATCATACATTAAAAACAACAAAAACATAATGGTTGAATGAACATGATGGGCATCTTAAATTTATTTACTATAAATATGCTTATTTAATTAGATAAAATACTCAAAAAACCACAAAAAAGATAAATATGAATGGAGGTCATAGAAGCATGTCATATCAGCATGCCTATAACCTCTTTTTATATATACTAGTTCTGTACACGTGCTTTGCACGTGTGTCTCATGTAAGCTTGTGCAGATTCGTTTAGATGATATATGTAGTATAATATATTATTGCTAATAGATGGTAAATATAATTTATAATCAAATTAAATTGACAGAATTTCGAGGTATTACTTTCTGATATGCACCCAAACAAATTATATTAGTTGCTTATATAATTGTCATTATCTGAAAATATTTTATCAAATGGTCATTAATATAAATTTATTATAGAAATAAGAAAAATAATATTCTCTTTAACTCTTGTTGAAGCTAGATATCATCATATTATACTAAAAGTGGGAAGCCCCATCTTTAAAGTTGGATTATCATTTTGCCCTTAGAATGAATTAAAATATAATAAAATATCTAATTAAATAATAATATTTATCATTCATTGAATTAAGACCAAATTAAATATCTAATAAAATGATAATATTTTTCATTCATTGAATCAAAACTAAATTAATATCTATTAATATAGTAATATTTAAATCATATCATATCATATTTAAATATTTAATTAAATAATAATATTTGAATCATATCACATAATATCATATTATTATATAAGTGACAAATCCTCAAACAGTAAGAAAATCTCATTATATATATTCATTTATTTATTTATCTAAAGGTGAATAATAATTCACTAAATTAAAAGATATTTGACTATTTTTTTAAAAAAAGAAAAGTTAAATAATGAGTTATAATATTCATATTTCAATACAATTATTAAATTATAAAAGTGAAAAGTCACGACATGAAAAATAAATGACTAAAATACCCATCAAATATTAAACGAAATTTTTACTCTTCAACCAAATAGTATTTCAAAATATTTTAGTAGAAAACAAAGATATAAATCTCTAAATAAAATAACTATATATATATATATATATATAGTTATATATATATATATACATATAATAAATGAAAGAAACAACCATGATACTATGACTTTGAGTTTTTTACATTCTGATGAAGATGCCAATAAATAATTATAATTAAATTTAAATAAAGTGAAATAACGTAAATTAAATGAAAACGTTAATTCTCTATTATGACAATTATAGATTTTCTATTTAATTTAATAGTCTTATAATATTTATTGTAATGTATATTTATCTTTTAGTACATAAAATATTATTAAAGTAGTTTTAGATTGAAGGACAAAATGGTAATCCAACTTTTAACTTGAGGGCTTTCCACTTATATAATAATATGATATACACACATACATATATATTTCTTAGAGTTTGTAAGAAAAGATACATGATATCATATTTAGAAATAATAACTCATAACTAATATGCACGAAATGAGAAAAAAGAAGAAGCTTATGTCGTCTTTATTATTTTATAAATAGGAAGTGTTTACACTAATATTTTTTATGTTATTGTATATCTCACATTCAACCACCCCACCCCTCGTTCCCCCCAAAAAGAAAATTTTAAAAGAACAAGGGCAAAATTGTCTCATTTTTGAAAGTGCAAGTGTAAAATTGGCTTTTGACAATATTTTTACCCTTTTCTTAAATTTTTGGTGAATATTTTAAAAGTATTTTAGTCACATTATCAAAAAAACAACCTATCATCAAACTTTACCAAATATATCATCTGTTTATTAATATTTTTAACAATTTTATTCAAACTAGTCTTAGTGTATGTGTCTCGTGTGTATCTTTCATATTAATAACAATAAATATTTAAAAATAACATAAATAATATTTAAAAAATATATGTGTAACAATATAAGAATTTAGAAAGAAAAGTATAAATTTCAAATTGATAAATGATTATATTTAAGAGTTATCTAATCTAGTAGTTTATATATATATATATATATATATATATATATATATTCTTAGAGTTAGTAAGAAAGGTACATGATATCATGTTCAGAAATAATAACTCATAACTAATATGCACGAAACTAGAAAAAAAAAAGCTATATGTCGTCTTTATTATTTTATAAATAGGAAGTGTTTACACTAATTTTTTTTATCTTATCGTATTTCTCACATTCAACCACCCCGCCCCTTGTTCCCCCCAAAAAGAAAATTTTAAAAGAACAAGGGAAAAATTATCTCATTTTCAAAAGTGCAAGGGTAAAATTGACTTTTAGCAATTTCTTTTACCTTTTTCTTAAATTTTTGGTAAATATTTTAAAAGTATTTTAGTTAGATTATCAAAAAAACAACTTATCATCAATTTTTACCAAACATATCACCTGTTTATTAACATTTTTAACAATTTTATTCAAACTAGTCTTAGTGTATGTGCCTCATGCGTATCTTTCATATTAATGACAATAAATATTTAAAAATAACATAAACAATTTTTAAAAAATATATTTGTGTAACAACATAAGAATTTTGAAATAAAAGTATAAATTTCAAATTGATAAATGATTATGTTTAAGAGTTATCTAATCTAGTAGTTCTTTCTTCAATTTGTTCTAAGACGCATTATAATACAAAGTTGTATAATAGAATAAAACATATAATATAACTTATTCATTTAAACAATTAGCACTTATTATGAAATTGTAATGTGAGTTACTAGTAGCTTATTTTGACACTAATAAATTAATATCATATCACAATTGCATTTATTTATTTGTAATTGATCATCCACTTAGAAAGACCCATCAAAATTAGTGGAAACAACCAAGAATGCTTGCTTTAGGATAGACTGTCTGTACTATACTCTTTGAGGTACGATTATTTTTCGAACCCTATTAACATGAGATGCTTTGTGCACCGGTGTAATACCATGAAAACTCAAAAATCAGAACCGAGAGTTGAAATAGAAAAAATGCACCAGGTCACAAAACGAGTAGTTCTATGACCCGTGGGGGTTGCCCACGAGTCTCTAAGTGACTCCTGGTGAGGACTGGAAGCTTATTTGGAGAATTGGATTTTTGGGTGACCACGGGTGAGACCACGAGTCATGGTCAGCACCCACGAGTCGTGATATGACCCGTGGCCAGGAATAATTGAAAATCAGGAATAAATTGGTAGTGTACTCCATGATTACTCACCACGAGTCGTGGTAAGTCACCACGATTTGTGGGATGAGTCGTGGCCAGGGACTTATCAAAATGGGTGAACTTGTACAGTGCACTCAACGAATGCTTACCACGACTCGTTAAGGAAAACCACAAGTCGTGGTATTGTCCGTGGCCTAGAATAGATGGGAGAGTAGGAATTTTGGGTAGTGTATCAAGGAGTGTGACCACAAGTCTTGGTCACTGACCATGACCCATTAGTTCACCCGTGAGGACTGATGACTAGTTTTTTCCTACAATTTTTGAAGGGTCGTTTAGTAATTTTCTACCCTCCTAAACTTTAAACTACATCGTTTTAGTCATAAATTCATACTTATTAGTGGGGGTTAATGATTCCTTTTCTCATTCCCCACTCAAACCTTCAAGAAGCAGAACGTAGAATTTTCTCTTAGAGCATTTTAGAACAAGAACTAGAGCAGACCTTTTCTCCTAGATTCTCAAGAAAATTCTTCAGATTTCTTGATTAGGTATGTGGGAATTCAACAAGGGGTTGTTCTTCCCTTGTGTCCCCTAAAACTCTTCCTCAGTTTACTATCAATTCTAGCCCTAAATTTTCGATTATGAAGATATTGCTATCAGACCTTATTTAATTCTTGAGAAATATTATTCTATGCTAATTTTTTATGTTTTCCACCAATTTGTAATTACAATGATGTTTGTTCCGTTGAATGTGAATTTTAGCCCCAACTCTTGAAAATAGAAACTAGAATCCTGCATAAGTATTGAATTCTAGAAATTTCTTGAATCTTTCAGAGTTAGGGGTTTCTATAATAGTTGTATGTGTTAGAAACTCGGTCAAATATATGTTATACAATTTCAGTAAGAAAGTTTATATACTCAAAAATGTCAGCCTAGTCTCAGTCAGATTTTTAGTAACCTCCAGGTTGACCAGAATAATGTCAGCTGATCAGTTTGACTACAGAAATTTTCGAGGTGTCAGTATCATCTCCCAGTTATTGGAATCAGATCCAGAATTCAGTGTATAGGTCCACAAAGTGGTCATGACACTTAGAAAGATAGCTCTGACTAGCCCTAGTACCCCAATCAGATTACAGTTTGTTCTTAGACGATTACGACGCTTCTAGATAAGCAGCTCTAACCAATCTACAACCTAGTTTCAGAATCTGGTTCGATAAGACTCTTAGGGTATTTTCAGTTATATATCCCTGACTTGTCTTGGAACCCAGTTTCGAGCTATCAGCTTAGTATTCAGTTTAAGTATTCCAGTGGGAGCAAGACTTAGCACCGAGCGGACTGGGGTTCCGGCGCACTCAGGTTCCCAGAACTACGTTGCAAGCATAGGTTGCACTATTTAATTGTCCTGATTGGCCCTAGACTTTTCTGATCACCCAGTTCATGCCTCTATACCCTGGCAAGGTATATTGGGTCCTACCGATGGGGCGTATTCATCGGACTCCACGTTTAGCTCACGTGGTTATATGCTGGTTATAGACTTTCCCACTAGTCAGTTCAGTCCAGTTTCAGTTCAGTTCAGTTCAAATCAGTATTCTAGACATAGAACATGCTTTGACCATCAGACAGGGTCTTTTAGACCACCTTAGTAGTGCATCTATTTAGTTCATTAGCTTTAGTTGAGCCTTGCATGCTTTTTCAGTTCAGCATTTTCTTTTATTTATCCCATGTTGTTGTGTTTCTCTCACTTACTCAGTACATTCAAAGTACTGACGCATACTTCTATGTTGTATCGTTTCATGATACAACCACAGGTTCTCAGACCCAGCGTCGTTAGCCTACTTTGATCAGATCTCCCTCTCTCAGCAGTAGAAGTCTGAGTCCTTATTTTTCGAGGACATTATTTCAGTTATGTTTATTACATTCATTTGGACTTAGAGTTAGCTAGGGGCTTGTCCCAGCAACACATCAGTTAGATGACTTTCGGACATAGACTTGGTTTTTTTGGACTATTAGTGTAGCTCAAACTATTTTGATGTTTATGATTCAGTTTTAAACTCTCTCATAAATGATTTGTGTTATTATTTCAAGATTCCACTATATGTATTTGTATACTCAGAATACCAGTGTATGATAGACCAACGGTTGACTTGGGATTACTCGTGACTCCAAGTACCGTGTCCCATCCATGGTGTAGACTCGAGGCATGACAAACTTGGCATCAGAGCCCTAGGTTTAGAGTATCCTCGGGATGTCTGAAAGACGCATCGAGTAGAGTCCTTTTCATGGGTGTGAAGCGCGCCAAACTTATGACGAGGAGGCTACGAGATGTTATTAGGAAAACTCTCTTTTGTTCATACTCTTTATCATGCGTTAAAGTTCAATCCCAGAAGCGTCCTTCTAACTCGTTCTCTATTTTGTTTTAGTGAATTATGCCTCCTAAGTAATGAAAGAAGGGTCGGCAACGCCAACTGTCACACCCAGAGTATACACCCTGAACGGGACGCGATACTTGGAGTCACAAGTAACCCCAAGTCAACCCCTGATCTATCATACACTGGTATTTTGAGTAAAACATGCATAGAGGAAGCTTTGAAATAATAACATAAAACATCTTAGAAAGCTAAAACTGAAACATAAGGTTTAAAACATCTGAACGATCTGAAAGTCTGAAATCAAGTTTGTGTCTAAAAGCCATCTAACTGATGAGTTGCTAGGACAAGCCCCCAGCTAACTCTAAGTCTAATTGAAAATAATGAAATGACTGAAAGAATAAAATAACGCCCTCAAAAGATGAGGACTCACACTTCTGCTGCTGAAGAGGATGTGAACTGCAATGACTAACGATGTTGATTCTGAGAACCTGCAGTCGTATCATGAAATGATATAGCATAAAAGTATGCGTCAATACTTTGAATGTACTAAGTAAGTGAGAAAAACATGAATAACATAATAGAATTGGTATGGAACTGATACGACATGAAATGACCAATTGAAATGCTGAAAACTGACACAAGTGGTATAAAAATGATATGGTCAAAAGTTACCCTGGCTGATGGTCATGTACATGCCCTAAGTCTGAGATACTGAGTCTGAAATACTACACTAAACTGATCTGGACTGAAGAATCTAAGAATAAATTGAACTGCCTAGTAGGAGAAGCTATAACCGACATATAACCACGTGAGCTAAACATGGAGTCTGATATATACACCCCACCAATAGGACCCAATATACCTTTCCAGGGTATAAAGGCATGGGCTATGAGAATCACTGTCAAAGGGTACATGAGGCCAAGTAAATATATAACCTACGGTGGCAACGTAGTTCTGGAACTTGGGTACGTTGGAACCCCGACCCTTTCGGTGCTAAATCCTACTCCCACTGGATAATCCTATTACTACTACTGCTGACAAGCGGATAGCTCGATACTGGGGTCCAAGAATATACTAACCCGTGGATACTGTCAGAGAGTTCCCTGAGCATCTTATAGGACCAGATTTGGAAACTGAGTTCTAAGATTGGTCAGAGTTGCTTATCTGGAAGCATCGTAACCATCTAGAGAACAACTGATAACTGAACTGGGGTTCGGGGCTGGTTAGAGCTAAAGCTGGAAGGTCATGACCGCCTAATGGACCAAATAACTGTAATATGAGTCTGAGTCTGATAACTGAGAGGCACCACTGACACCTCAGGAAAAGACTATAGTCAAACTGATCAACTGACATTACTGACTAACACTGAAAGATTCTAATACTGTGACTAACACTGAACTGACATTCTTGAGTGATACTGAGCAAGTAATATTTCTAACTGAGATTGAATTTTTGATGCATACAATTACTATAGGAATTTCCTAACTTGAAGGATTTTTAAAACATGATTTAATAAGTCAACAAACACATAGGATTCTGGTTTCTTCTCCAAAAGTTAGGCAAAAATCCTACTTCACTGGAGTAGGCATCATTTTAATCACAAATCAGTGGAAATTAACTACAATGAACATAAATTAGGGTTCCACAAGAATTAATCACGAATAAATAACAATATCTAAAATTTCGTAAGATCAGGGTTAGGACTGAAAGTTAACTGAGAGAGGGTTCTGGGGGACGCAAGGGGAGAACAATCTCCTTGCTGAATTCCCACATACCTAAAGAAGAAACTCTGGTGAAAATCTTTGGGAAAAATTTAGAAGGTTGACATTTGCCCCAGCTGCTGTTCTGAACTCCTTGTCTATTTCTACGTTTTGATTCTAAGAGGATGAGTGAAAGTGAGGGGGAAATGTCATTCTATTCCCTTATCTCCCTCCTAAGTGACCCTAAAATGACGTGTTTTAGGGCTTAAAAAGGTGAAAATTACAAAAGTAATCCTGGGAACTGAAACTGAAATCTGGCCGACGGAACCCACGGGCCTCAAAACGGGTCGTTGGTCAAAACGAAGGCCCGTTGAATCCATCCGTGGTTTATGGGTTTAGAAACTAGGTTTACTGGAGCTGTTCCACGGTAGGGTACAACGATTCGTTGCAAGAAACAACGGGCCATTGATACCTTCCGTTTGTATTGGTGAGAAAACAGGGCCTTGAAACAACAGTCAACACAACAACTCGTTGGTAGGACCAACAGGTCATTGTATAAACTCGTGGTCTACACTATAGGGGCCTGGAAGCAGATGACGGGTGGTCACAACAGCTCGTTGGACTCTACCGCCGGCCTTTGTTCCCTTTCGTTGTCTTAGAGAAGGGTCCGGTAGACCCCTGAACTCGGGATTCAATGGATGACAGGACGGATCATTGTTAGGAACAATGGGTCGTCCGATGTCTCATTGTTCCCCCTTAAAGGAAGGATGCTACTAACCACAACCACTTACAATGGTTCGTTGGTTCCACAAATGGTCCGTTGTGGGGGTCGTCTGAGACAGAAAAATTTTTGGTTTCTGTGATTTTTCATGCAACTTCTGAATTTGGTTAAGTTTCGGGGTGTTACACCAATAGACCTGCCCCACCAACCCCAGTAGCCCCTCAGGATGACATAGTGTCCATCGCAGAGTTCAGGGCAGGTATCCAGCTGCTCGCTCAAACAGTCACCAATCAGGTGACCCAACAGGTGGTTCCAGTTAACACAATCAGGTCTGTAGCAGATGCTAGGGTGCAGGACTTCATCTGAATAAACCCCCCATCATTTCAGGGATCTAAGGTGGGGGAGGACCCCCAAGAGTTTGTGGATGAGATAAAAAAGATTACCCGCATTATGGATGTCAGCTCCTCTGAGAGTGCTGATCTGGCTGCCTACCAGCTAAAAGGGGTAGCCCAGGTCTAGTATGAACAGTGGAAAGAGGGGCGGCTAGCGGGAGCAGGACCGATAGAGTGGAAGGAGTTCAACACATCCTTCCTAGATAGATTTTCCCTCGGGAGGCAAAAGTGGCTGAGTTTATGAATTTGAGAAAGGGCAACAGGATCGTAGAAGAATACGCATTGGAGTTTACTAGGCTTTCTAAGTACGCTACAAGGATAGTAGCCGAGCCAAGGGCTCGCATGTTGAAGTTTGTGAACGGAGTGTCGAACCTGGTCCTCAAGGAGTGCAGACAGCAATGCTGATGAGGGATATGGACCTCTCAAGCCTGATTGTCTATATCAAGTATATTGAGACCGAAAAACTGAAGGACATGGAGCAAAAGAATAAACGGGCGAGGACTGGCCAATTAGATTACAACCATCAGAGGTCTAGTGGTAGTAGCCGCCCACAGCAGTAGCAACAACAGCAGCAGAGAGCCCCAACACCCAGCTCAGCCAGCGCCCCAACCTTCTGATCCTACCAGGATCGGACGGGTGGAGCATCTGTCTCTCAATCTCAAAGTTACAGTGCCAGTAACAGATATCCAACTTGCCCTAAGTGTGGCAAGAACCACCTAGGAGAATGTCTTCAGGGTTCAGAGGGCTGTTTTGATTGTGGACAGCTTGATCATCGGCTTAAAGATTGCCCGTCAGCAGGACGGGGGAGAGCACAATCCACCACATCATCGGCTCCAGCAGGACAACACATCAGGTACGGATGGCGGTCAGTGCTTAAACCATTTTTGTGCATTGTCTTCCCGTCAGGATCAGGAGACCTTACCTGACATAGTCACGGGTATGTTAAGCCTTTTTCATCTGGATGTGTATGCCTTTATAGATCTAGGAGTCACCCTTTTATTTATGACTCCCTACATAGCAGTCTAGTTCAATATCAGTCCAGAGGTCCTCTCAGAACCATTCTTAGTCTCCAACCCTGTTGGCGAGTCAGTTAGAGCCAGCTGGGGGTATAGAAACTGTCCAGTCTCAATCTTGAATAAAGTCATTCCAGCTAATCTTGTAGAGTTAGACATGGTCGATTTTGACCTTATCCTCCATATGGATTAACTACACTCCAATTATGCCTCAGTTGACTGCAGAACTAGAGTTTTCAAGTTTCAGTTTCCAAATGAACCAGTGTTAGAATGGATGGGCAGTAGTTCAGTGCCTAAGGGTCGATTTATTTACTACCTTAAGGCCTAGAAGCTCATTTCCAAGGAATGCGTATATCATCTAGTTCGGGTCAAGGATTCCAACTCTGAGATCCCAACTATCCAGTCAGTTTCGGTGGTCAGCGAGTTCCCAGATGTATTTCCTGAGGATCTTCCCGGAGTTCCCCCTGAATGGGAAATAGACTTCGGAATAGACCTCCTCTCAGATACTCAAGCCATCTCCATCCCTCCTTACAGAATGGCTCCAGCTAAGCTTAAGGAGTTTAAGGAGAAACAAAAAGATCTTCGTGACAAAGGTTTTATCAGACCCAGCATCTCTTCCTGGGGTGCTCCAGTACTATTTGTGTGTAAGAAAAACGGTACCCTCAGAATGTGCATGGATTACCGTCAGCTGAACAAAGTCATAGTCAAGAACATGTATCCCCTACCCAGAATTGACAACCTGTTTGACCAACTTCAGGGAGCCAGTTGTTTCTCAAAAATCGATCTCAGGTCCGGGTATCATCAGTTAAGGGTCATAGAGTGTGACATACCAAAAACAATGTTAAGATCTCGGTATGGTCACTATGAGTTTGTGGTTATGTCCTTTGGGCTAACAAACAACCCCCCAACATTTATGGATTTGATGAATAGAGTCTTCAAGCAGTATCTGGATATGTTTGCCATTGTATTTATTGACAACATTCTGCTATACTCCAGAAATAAGGAAGATCATACTAACCACCTGAGATTAGTACTATAGACACTCAAAGACCGCCAGTTGTTCTCCAAGTTCAACAAGTGTAAATTCTAGTTGAAGTCCGTGACTTTCTTGGGTCATGTGGTCTCAGGTGAGGGAATATAGATAGATAGTCAAAAGATAGCAGCAGTGAAAGATTAATCCAGACCTACCTCTCCAACGGAAATCAGGAGTTTCCTGGGCCTAGCTGGTTATTACTGATGGTTTGTGGAAGGATTCTCCTCTATAGCATCTCCTCTGACTAAGTTAACTCAGAAGAAAGTGAAATTCTAGTGGTCGGATGCGTGTGAGAAGATTTTCCAGGAGTTGAAGACTTTACTCACTACCGCTCCAGTTTTGACCTTGCCAGAAGGAATAGAGGGGTTGGTTGTTTATTGTGACGCTTCCAGAGTTGGACTCGGTTGCGTTCTAATGTAGCAAGGAAAAGTGATAGCCTATGCCTCCAAACAACTCAAGGTTCATAAGAAGAATTATCCAACTCATGACTTGAAGTTGGCAACGGTGGTGTTTGCACTGAAAGTATGGAGACATTACCTATACGGGGCTCACGTGGATGTGTTCACAGACCAAAAGAGCATTCAGTATGTGTTCAGTCAGAAGGACCTAAATCTTCGTCAGAGAAGGCGGTTGGAGCTACTGAAAGACTATGATATGAATGTGCTGTATCACCCGGGCAAAGCCAATGTGGTGGCTGATGCACTAAGCAGGTTGTCAATGGGGAGCGCAACTCATGTTGAAGAGGGCAAGAAGGAAATGGTAAAGGATATTCATAGGCTAGCTTGGTTGGGAGTACAGTTGATGGATTCAGCCGAGGGAAGAGTGGTAATGCTAAGTGGGTCAGATTCTTCCTTGGTAGTTGAAGTGAAGTCTAGATAGGACGAAGATCCCATCTTACTCAAGCTTAAGGAAGTAGTTCTCAGAAAATAAATAGAAGCTTTCTCCAAAGGGGGAGATGGTGTGCTCCATTACCAAGGTAGGTTATGTGTACCAGATGTTTGCAAGTTAAGACAACAGATATTGGCTGAAGCGCACGGTTATAGATATTTCAGTCACCCTGGTGCTACCAAGATGTACCGTGATCTACAAAATATTTACTGGTGGAACGACATGAAAAGAGATATTGCTGAATTTGTAGCCAAGTGCCTGAACTACCAACAAGTTAAAGTAGAACACCAGAGACCAGGAGGTATGACTTAGCATATTAGTATACCTACATGGAAGTGGGAAGAAGTAAATATGAACTTCATTACGGGTCTATCTCGAACTCGTCGGCAACATGACTCAATCTGGGTAATAGTGGACCAGATGACTAAGTTAGCTTACTTCCTCCCAGTTAGAACCACGGGCTCAGCTAAGGACTATTCCTGACTTTACATTCGAGAGTTATTAATCTTCATGGGGTACCCCTATCCATTATCTCAGAAAGAGGTACCTAATTCTCCTCTCATTTATGGAGGTTTTTTTAGAGGGACTGGGTACCCAGGTCAAACTCAACATAGATTTTCACCCCCATACAGATGGGCAAGCTGAGTAGATCATTCAGGCCCTAGAAGATATGTTGAGAGCATGCTCTATTGATTTTAAGGGCAATTAGGTTGACCATTTGCCTCTTATCGAGTTTGCGTACAACAACAGCTACCACTCTAGCATTTAGATAGCCTCGTTTGAGGCATTATATGGTAGGAGGTGTAGATCTCCTATAGGGTGGTTTGAGGTGGGTGAAGCTACCTTGATAGGGCCAGACTCAGTTCATGAGGCAATGCAGAAAGTCCAACTCATCCGAGAAAGATTGAAAACAGCTCAGAGCCGTCAGAAATCTTATGCCGATGTGAGGAGAAGAGAGTTGGAGTTCGCAGTTGATGACTAGGTTTATTTGAAAATTTCGACCATGAAGGGGGTGATGAGATTTGGAAGAAAGAAAAACTAAGTCCCAGGTATGTGGGACCCTATAGAATTTTGAGGCGTATTGGCAATGTAGCCTATGAGCTAGAATTACCTTCAGAATTAGTAGTTGTGCACCCAGTATTCCATGTGTCTTTATTGAAGAAGTGCATTGGTGATCCAACTTCAGTTGTTCCATTAGAAAGTGTAGGGTTAAAGATAGTCTCTCTTATGAAGAAGTCCTAGTCCAGATTTTTGACCGTCAGGTTCGTAAGTTGAGGAACAAAGAAGTAGCTTCAGTCAAAGTCTTGTGGAGGAATCAGCAGGTTGAGGGAGCTACGTGGGAGGCCGAAGAAGATATAATGGCCAGATACCCACACTTGTTTCCTTCCAGCTCAGTTTCAATTTAAGGTACCAATTTCCTCCCTAAAACTCTATTCAATTCGTGTGTTCCAGTTTCTTTCATGTGATTGATCATGAGTATGATTAGTGAATTCAATTCATACTTGTTGTTCAGTTTAGAGGTAGTCATTCCATTAGTTTTCAGCCTTTACGATTAGTATTTGAACATAGTGATTGCGATTCTCTGTTTTTCTGTGTGTTTCCAACATTCAAGGATGGATGTTCCCAAGGGGGAGATATTATAATGCCCCGAAAACTCAAAAACCAGACCCAGGAGTTGAAACGGAGAAAATGGAAATTTTTGCACCAGGTCACAGAATGAGTCATTTTGTGACCCGTGGGGGGTGACCACGAGTCGTTAAGTGACTCGTGGTGAGGACTGGAAGCTTATTTGAAAAATTAGATTTTTGGGTGACCACAAGTCGTGGTCAGACCCACGAGTCGTGATATGACTCGTGGCCAGGAATAATTGAAGACCAGGAAGAAATTGGCAGTGTACTTCATAATTACTCACCACGAGTCATAGTAAGTCATCACGATTCGTGGGATGAGTCATGCTTAGGGACTTATCAAAATGGGTGAACTTGGACAGTGCACTCAACGAGTGCTCACCATGACTCGTTAAGGAACACCACAAGTCCTGGTGTTGTCCGTGGCTTAGAATAGATGAGAGAGTAGGAATTTTGGGCAGTGTACTCAACAAGTTTGACCACGAGTCGTGGTCACAGACCACGACCCATTAGGCCACCCGTAAGGACTGACGACCAATTTTCCCTGCAATTTTTCAAAGGTCGTTTAGTAATTTTCTACCCTCCTAAACTTTAAACTGCGTCATTGTGGGGGTAAATGGTTCCTTCCCTCATTCCCCACTCAAACCTTCAAGAAGCAGAACGTAGAATTTTCTCTCAGAGCATTTCAGAGCAAGAACTAGGGCCTTTCCTCCTTGATTCTCAAGGAAATTCTTCTGGTTTCTTCATCAGGTATGTGGGAATCAACAAGGGTATTATTCTTCCCTTGTGTCCCCTAAAACTCTTCCTCAGTTCACTATTAGTTCTAGCCTTGAATTTTCGGTTGTGAAGATATTGCTATCAAACCTTGTTTAGTTCTTGAAGAATATTATTCTATGCTAATTTTTTATGTTTTCCACCAATTTTTAATTAGAATGATGTCTGTTCCATTGAATGTAAATTTTATCCCTAACTCTTAAAAATAGAAACTAGAATCCTACATAAGTATTGAATTCTCAAAATTTCTTGAATCTTTCAGAGTTAAGGGTTTTTATAACAGTTGTATGTGTTAGAAACTCAGTCAAATATATGTTAGACAATTTTAGTCAGAAAGTTTATATACTAAGAAATGTTAGCCTAGTCTCAGTCAGATTTTTAGCAACCTCCAGGTTAACCTGAATAATGTCATCTAATCAGTTTGACTACAGAAATTCTCGAGGTATCAGTATCACTTCCCACTTATCATAATTAGATATAGAACTCAATGTATAGGTCCACAAGGCGGTCATGACACTTAGACAGATAGATCTGGCTAGCCCTAGGACCCCAGTCAGATTACAGTTTGTTCTTAGACGGTTACGACGCTTCTAGATAAGTAACTCTAACCAGTCTAGAACCCAGTTTCAGAATCTGGTCCGATAAGGCTCTCAGGGTACCTTCAGTTATATATTCCTAACTATTCTTGGACCCCAGTTTCGAGCTATCAGCTTAGTATTCAGTTTAGGTATTCCAGTGGGAGCAGGACTTTGCACCGAGTGGACCGGGGTTCTGGCTCACCCAGATTCCCAGAACTACGTTGCCAGCGTAGGTTACAGTATTTATTGTCCTGATTGGCCCCAGACTTTTGTGATCACCCAGTTTATTCCTCTATAACCTGGCAAGGTATATTGGGTCCTACCGGAAGGGCATATATATCGGACTCCACGTTTAGCTCACGTGGTTACATGTCGGTTATAGACTCTCCCACTAGTCAGTTCAGTCCAGTTTCAGTTCAGTTTAGATCAGTATTCCAGACTTAGAACATGCTTTGACTATCAGACAGGATCTTCTAGACCACCTCAGTAGTGCAGCTATTCAGATCAGTAGCTTTAGTTGGGCCTTGCATGCCTTTTTAGTTCAACATTTTCTTTTATTTATCCCATGGTGTTGTGTTTCTCTCACTTACTCGGTACATTCAAAGTACTGACGCATACTTTTATGTCGTATCATTTCATGATACAGCCGCAGGTTCTCAGGCCCAGCGCCATTAGCCGACTTTGATCAGATCTCCCTCTCTCAGTAGTAGAAGTGTGAGTCCTCATTTTTTGAGGACATTATTTCATTATTTCAGTTACGTTTATTACATTCAGTTGGACTTAGAGTTACTGGGGGTTTGTCACAGCAACTCATCAGTTATATGGCTTTCAGACATAGACTTGGGTTTTTTTAGACTATCAGTATAGCTCAAACTATTTTGATGTTTATGATTCAGTTTTAAACTCTCTCATAAATTCTGTATTTTATTATTTCAAGCTTCCGTTGTATGTATTTATATTACTCAAAATACCAGTGTATGATAGACCAGGGGTTGACTTGGGGTTACTCATGACTCCAAGTACCGTGTCCCGTCCAGGATGTAGACTCGGGACGTGACAACCGGGCTGCCTTTTTTCTCAAATTTTATTTTCAAAAGTCCTAAACATAAGATTGATTTGCATTATAAGTACAATTTTATTCAATGTTTAATTAGTTCTACAAAATCTTAATCTCTTTTAAATTTTTAAACATTAATGTTTTCTATATATTTCAAATAATGAAGGATTTAATACATTACATTATGTCATACCCCACCTTGGGAGGCATGACTGGCACCTGGTGCCCTACTAGGATCTGGACTGCTGGACTAACTAAGCCTAAGCCCTTCTGGTGCCAGGCTGGCTCTAACTCTGGATTCAAGAAAATGACGGGCTATATAACGGCTGTAAACACAGCCTACGGCAGACAAGGCCTATAGCCATAAATAGCTAACCAGAACAACCATATACAAGGGAGCCTATGCGGGCCGACAAGGCCACCATGCTATCTAGTTATATCTGAAAAATGAAATCTGGCGCTAAACTGATATGTGACCAACAAGGTCACCAACTAAAAACTGAACAAGGCCACACACGGCCATCACATACAATCTGAAACACATATATGGCCCCACATGGCTGATACATCTAACCACAGGGAATATAATACAATCTACAAGCCTCTAGGAATAATAAGATGGTCGAGACAGGGCCCCGACCTACCCATACTGTACAAACAAGAAGAAAGCACACGTCTGTTGTCCAGGCTCCGGATGAAAGGAGCTGAAGGCTCTGTAACACTGACTGGAACTATGAGGGATCTGCTCCTCGTCTATGTGTACCTGCTGGCAAGTAATGCAGCACACCAAAACGGGCGTCAGTACCACTGGTATTGAGTATGCAAAGCAACAACTGAAAATAACTGAAAGTAAATAATGAAACTGATAGTAACTGGAGCAATAAGAGAGACAGACTGAAACTGACTGGAATAGTGGGTTCAGGACTAACCTTAACTATTCTGAAAAGAGTAGGAGTCGTACCTGGTAACGTGGCGTCCTACTGTCTATCTAACCATAACTAAAATAACATGACATAACATAACACAACATAAACCTTACCTGTCCCCTATAAGCCGGAAGGTACAATCATCACAATCTATTTACCCCTACCCAGGGCATACCACATAACCTAGTAACTATAAGCAACCTACCGATCCCCTGGGTATGCAACTTGGGCCCGCTGGGCCCCTGGCTATAGCTGTACCTGAGTTCGGAGGACTTCTAAAATCAACACCCTGGGTGCAAGCGCTCAACGGGGGTGTATAAAGGCCAACCATGACAAAATATGGTGAAACTGGCATCCCATCTTCGTCCCTAGCGGACGGCATGCCACTCCGTAGAGCGACGTATACGAGTCGATACAACTATTAACCCTGGGGCGGTCACGGAAGCTAGGTAATCCAGCCCAAAACAATACAATCAAGTCTCAACTGATAGCAATGACTGCATATAATACATACTGAATCTGATAGTAATAATATAATCTCTGACATGCTGTACGGAATCTCATACTAAAGCATGATATAACATTTTTGAAATAATCTGCTGGGACTTATGTTGTTTTACTAAGTTTCATGCTAAACACGATATAATATTTCTGACGTGCTTTACTAAATTTCATACTGAGTACGCTATATTGTTTCTGAAATACTCTACTGGAATATATACTGTTTTACTATACTGGGACAAGTAACTTGACGAAAGAAACTGTCTTTACATACCTCGATTGCTGGTTTACTAATTAACTGGCGAGGTTCGGCTAGTATTCAGCTATTCTCCCCAGTTTAAGCCTGGGAGTGTATTAACACTAGTTTGGAGTAATTCCAATCACTTTGGCTTGGCGGGACGATGATTCGCCGAGCGAATTTCACGAAACTAACTCCGTAGAAATGCTCCCTCAGCCTTATACTTCAATACTCGAAGTTAATTTGAATTTTGACGGTGTTTGGTAGCGTAATCGGACGAAAATTATATATTCTCTTCATCCCTATCTCTACTGATTGTGAGGTATATATGGAGAATGATAATAATCTAAGGGTGAGGCCTATATATACTTGCAGCAAAATACATGGCAACGTGGCACGCTGGCCAACGAGCCATTTTGGCTCCGTGCCACGTTGGCTAACGCGGATGTCCCAGCTCCGTGCCACTTTGCCCCTTTAGGCAGCGCGGTTCGGCCTCCTCTTGCGAAATTCCAACTTGGCACTCGTTCGGCCTTTCCTCGGGCCCTTTTCTCGCACGTATGGCATTCAAAAACTCTCAACCAACATACGAATAGGTCGACTAAATGCTATAAACTTACGGGGTGTAACATCCTCCCCCCCTTAAGAACATTCATCCTCGAATGTTACCTTCTGCTTGCAAGAATCTTAACTTGCCACTATTTATTCTGGAGAAATTTTGGTAGAGTCTCCCCTGTAATATGGACTATCCAAAAACCCTGAAATGCAAAAAAGTACAATACAGGTACTCCACACTATATTATAGCATTCATTTCACAGTAAATTGGAGTCAACTACTCCACATACATATGTATATACTGCAACTTATAAAACAATAACAACAACATACCTATGGCTGCGTAATCTGACTAAGTCTAGAATAACTGAGGATATCTGACTTTCATATCATCTTCTGCTTCCCAGGCCATCTCCTCTCGGTTCTTATTCCGCCATAATACCTTGACAGAAGCAACATCTTTAGTTCTTAATCTATGGATCTGCCGGTCTAATATGGCTACTGGAACTTCTTCATAGGCTAACTCTTCTGTAACCTGAACATCTTGGACTGGGACAATTCTAGAGGGATCTCCTATGCACTTTCTCAGCATTGATATGTGGAAAATTGGGTGGACAAATTCTAATTCTGGAGGTAGATCTAATTCATATGCCACCTGGCCTATTCTTCGGCGAATATGATAAGGCCCAACAAACCTCGGGCAAAGCTTACTTTTCTTACCAAATCTCATCACACCCTTCATCGGTGAAACTTTCAGGAATACCCAGTCACCCACATTAAATTCCAAGTTTCTGCTCCGCACGTCAGCATACGATTTCTGGCGGCTCCGAGCAGTCAGTAAATGTTCCCTGATAAGCTTTACTTTTTCCTCTGACTGATGAATGATATCTGCCCCAGTCAATGCTGATTCTCCTACTTCAAACCAACCAGCTGGAGATCTACACTTTCGCCCATACAACGCTTCATAAGGTGCCATCTGAATTGCTGAATGGTAATTGTTATTATAGGCAAACTCAATAAGCGGCAGGTGTTCATCCCAGCTACCTCCAAAATCTAACATACATGCTCGCAACATATGCTCGAGCGTCTGAATGGTACGTTCTGCCTGCCCATCTGTCTAAGGATGAAAAGCTGTGCTCAGGTTAACCTGCGTCCCCAAACCTCTCTAAAATGATTTCCAAAACCTAGCTGTAAACTGCGCCCCTCTGTCAGAAATAATTGACAATGGAACACCATGCAGCCTGACTATTTCTTTAATATACAACCCGACATAATCTTCAGCTAAAAAGGTAGCCCTTATTGGCAGAAAATGAGCTGATTTTGTCAATCTGTCAACAATTACCTATATCGAATCATATCTATGCCTGGTACGAGGTAATCCTGCTACAAAGTCCATGTTAACTGCTTCCCATTTCCATAGAGGCACACATATATCCTGGGTCAGTCCGCCTAGTTTCTGATGTTCAGCTTTTACCTGTTGGCAATTGGGACACTGAGCTACAAATGCTGCTATCCCCTTTTTCATTCCTGGCCACCAGTAGATCTCTTTCACATCATGGTACATCTTTGTCGAACCTGGATGGAGAGAATAACGGGCATAGTGTACCTCGCCCATAATTTGCTGGCGAAGCCCTGCAATGTCTGAAACACAAAGGCGATCCCTATATCTCAAAACTCCATCCTCGGTTATCTGTCACTTCCCCTCGCTACACCCTGTTTTTGAGGTGAACCAGGCTAGGATCTTCATACTGCCATTCCTTCACTTCCACAACCAAAGATGACACTGCGGTGTTTCGGATTATTGCTCTATTGTCTCCTGTTTCTGCTATACGAATGACTAAATTGGCTAACTGATGCAATTCTCGGGCCAACTCCCGTTGCTCGGGCTGTAAGTATGCCAACCTTCCCATAGATTTACAGCTAAGCGCATCTGCTACCACATTGGCCCTTCCTGGGTGATATAAAATATTCACATCATAATCTTTCAACAGCTCCAACTAGTGACGTTGCCGCAAATTCAACTCTTTCTGGGTGAAGATATATTGTAGGCTTTTATTATCAGTGAAAATATCCACGTGGACGCCATACAAGTAGTGTCTCCATATTTTCAAGGCATGAAATACCGTGGCTAGTTCCAGGTCATGGGTAGGATAGTTCTTCTCATGCTTCCTCAGTTGCCTGGAAGCATAGGCAATCACTCTACCATGCTGCATCAACACACATCCTAACCCAACACCCGAAATGTCACAATAAACTGCATAACCCTCTGTTCCTTCTGGTAATGCTAATACTGGTGCTGACGTCAATCTATCTTTTAATTCCTGGAAGCTCTGCTCACAAGCCTCAGTCCACTGGAATTTTGCTGCCTTCTGCGTCAGTTTGGTCAGAGGTGCTACTAAAGTGGAAAATCCTTCCACAAACCTTCTGTAGTACCCGACTAATCCCAGGAAACTGCGTACCTCGGTCGGAGTGGTAGGTCTGGGCCATGTTTTTACTGCTTCTATCTTCTGTGTATCTACCTGTATACCAGCGTCTGACACGATATGACCCAAAAAGGCTACTGAATTCAGCCAAAACTCACATTTAGAAAACTTGGCATATAGCTGGCGTTCTCTGAGAATCTGGAGCACTGTTTGCAGATGATCCTGGTGGTCTGCCTCTGAGCGAGAATACACCAGAAAATCATCGATAACCACTATCACGAACAAGTCCAGGTATGACCTGAAAATACTGTTCATCAGGTCCATAAACACTTCTGGAGCATTCGTCAGCCCAAAGGACATGAATAAGAATTCAAAGTGGCTGTATCTGGTCCTGAAGGCAGTCTTTGGAATATCTCTTTCACGAACCCCAACCTGATGATATCCGGACCTTAAGTCAATCTTGGAGAAATACCTTGCTCCTTGTAACTGATAACTTAAATCATCTATTCTGGGAAGCGGGTACTTATTCTTGACCGTGACTTTGTTCAGTTGCTGATAGTCTGTACACATACGGAGGGAGCCGTCCTTGTTTCTCACAAACAAAACTGGCGCACCCCAAAGTGAGGTACTCGGCCTAATAAAGCCCTTATCTAGCAAATCTTTCAACTGCTCCTTTAGTTCTTTGAGTTCCGCAAGAGCCATCCGATAAGGGGGAATTGATATAGGCTGAGTGCCTGGTAATAGATCAATTGCAAAATCAATTTCCCTTTCTAGGGGAATACCAAGGAGCTCATCTGGGAGTACATCGGGGAACTCATTAACCACTAGAACAGACTGAAGAGTCGGAGGCTCTGCCCGAATATCTTGAACTCTGACAATGTTGTAAATACACCCCTTTGCTATCAACTTTCTCGCCCGAAGATAGGAAATAAACCTACCTTTTGGCATAACTGTACTACCTTTCCATTCTCGTACTGCCTCCCTTGGAAAGTGAAATATGATCGTCTTGGTCCAACACTCAACATTGGCATAGCATGGAGCTAACTAATCCATACCCATGATAGCATCAAAATCAACCATCTCTATCTCTACCAAATCTGCTGTAGTCTGATGGCTGACAACCTCTACTGTACACCCCCGATAGACCCTTCTGGCTATAATAGACTCACCAATGGGTGTGGATACTGAAAAAGGTCACCGAAGAAATTCTGGCAAAATACTAAACTTCCGAGCCACTAATGGTGTAACATAGGACAAGGTGGATCCTGGATCTATCAACACATAAGCAGGGTAAGAGCAAATAGTTAGCATACATGTCACAACATCTGGTAACGACTCTGAATCCTGTCTCCCCGGTAATGCATAGGTACGATCTGGGCCCGCACCTGAACTGGAGGCCCCTGATCTGCCTCGGCCTCTACCTGCTGAAATTGAGGGCATGTGCCCTGCTGGGGATGCTGGAGCTCGTGACCCTGCTGGTGATATATCTTGTCGATCCCGGTCACCCTGACCCCTAACCGAATAATCTCTCATCAGATGACCCTCCTGGCCACAAATATAACAACCTGTGGAGCCATATCTGCAAGCTCCACAGTGGCGTCGACTGCAAATAGGGAAAAGTGGTAGTGTATACCTGCTCTGCTCTTCCCTCCTCTGTTGTGGTGAATCTACTACTCGCGAACTACCGCTGGGATCTGACTGCCCTTAGCAACTGGACCTGCCCCTCTACTATTTTGATGGAAGCGGGGGTCTAGGCGGCCTATCTGATAACCGCGGCCTGGGTCCTCCCCCTGAAAATCATCTGGCCTGTCTCTGCGACACTATTCCTGACTGGTTCTCCTGATCTCCTGTTGCCGTTGTCTAATGCCCTCAATATTTTGAGCAAATGCCTGTACTCAGGCAATATCCATGTCCTCTCGCAGAGTAGCTGTAATACAAGTCTCAACATATTCTAGATTTATCCCCATAATGAAATGGTGTACTCTGGATGGCATGATATCCACAAAGGCTGGCGCATATCGGGCCAACGAATCAAACCGCAGGGCGTATTCTCGAACACTCATTGCCCCCTGCTCCAGGTGTAAAAATTGATCAACCCGGGCCTGTCGAATCTCCCATGGTAGATAATGATCCAGAAAATCCTCTGAGAAGCTGGACTAGGTTAGAGGGGAAACATCTCTCCCTCGGTACCTCTCCCAACTCTCATACCACAACACAACGATGTCCTGTAACCAAAATACCGCCAATTCAACCGACTCCGTGGGGGTGGCATGCATTACCCTAAAGATCCTCTACATCTGGTCTAGGAAATCCTAGGGATCCTCTGTCCGATCCGTCCCTGTAAACTGCGGGGGACTTAATGCCAGGAATTCTCGGACCCTCGAACTACCAGGTCCTCCTGATCATTCTGCAGCTGTAGATGGCATCGACTGACGCTGAGCAGCGGTAACATGACTACTGCACTCCTAACCTCCTGGTCAGATGATATAGGTATAGGAATTTCCAGAGGTGGTGTCGTCCTAAGAGGCTCCTAATGTGATGGAGACTGCTGGGAAGATCGAGACAATGCCTCTGTATCGCCCTCAGATCGGGCTGATTCTAATCGAGGCTGAGGCATCCTACTGGTGCCCTCTCCTGCTGTTGTATCCAATCTTCTGCCTGTAATAGGATGTTGCTGATCTTACATTTTATCTGTAACCAAAGAGTATACTAAGCTTTAGGGACTCAACCCTATACTATACCTCTCTATAGCACGAATGAATAAGAAGAAAGAGTAACCATCCTATCATACCTTGCAGCCTCCTGTCTATAGTATGTGGTGCACAACATATCCATAGACAAGACTCTACTTAGCACAGCTTGCAGACTCCCTGGGATACGACCTGCCCTGAGACCAAGTTTGTCATGCCCCACCTTGGGAGGCATGATTGGCACCTGGTGCCCTACTAGGATCTGAACTGCTAGACTAACTGAGCCTAAGCACTTCTGGTGCCAGGCTGGCTCTAACTCTCGATTCAAGAAAATGATGGGCTATATAACGACTGTAAACACAGCCTCCAGCCGACAAGGCCTATAGCCACCTGTAAGGATATAAATAGCTAACCAAAACAACCAACTACAAGGGATCCTATGCGGGCCGACAAGGCCACCATGCTGTCTAGTTATATCTGAAAAATGAAATCTGGCGCTAAACTGATCTATGACCGACAAGGTCACCAACTAACAACTGAACAAGGCCCCACACGACCATCACATACAATCTGAAACACATATATGGCCACACACGGTTGATACATCTAACCACAGGGAATATAATACAATCTGCAAGCCTCTAGTAATAATAAGATGGTCGGGACAGGGCCCTGGCCTACCCATACTGTACAAACAAGAAGAAAGTACACCTCTGTTGTCCAGGCTCTGGATGAAAGGAGCTGAAGGCTCTGTAACGCTGATTGGGATCCTCGTCTATGTGTACCTGCAGGCAAGTAATGTAGCACCCCAAAACGGGCGTCAGTACCACTGGTACTGAGTATGCAAAGCAACAACTGAAAATAACTGAAAGTAAATAATGAAACTGATAGTAACTGGAGCAATAAGAGAGACAGACTGAAACTGACTGGAATAGTGGGTTCAGGACTAACCTTAACTATTCTGAAAAGAGTAGAAGTCGTACCTGGTAATGTGACATCCTACTGTCTATCTAACCATAACTAAAATAACATGACATAACATAACACAACATAAACCTTACCTGGCCCCTATAAGCCGGAAGGTACAATCATCACAATCTATTTATCCTACCCAGGTCATACCACATCACCTAGTAACTATAAGCAACCTGCCGATCCCCTGGGTATGCAACTTGGGCCCGCTGGGCCCCTGACTATAGCTGTACCTGAGTTCGGAGGACTTCTAAAATCAACACCCCGGGCGCAAGCGCTCGATGGGGGTGTATAAAGGCCAACCACGGCAAAATATGGGACTGGCATCCCATCTTCGTCCCCAGCGGACGGCATGCCACTCCTTAGAACGACGTATCCTCGCCCTCTAGAGGACGAGTCGATACAACTATTAACCCTGGGGCGGTCACGGAAGCTAGGTAATTCAGCCCAAAACAATACAATCAAGTCTCAACTGATAGCAATGACTGCATATAATACATACTGAAACCGATAATAATAATATAATCTCTGACATGTTGTACGAAATCTCATACTAAAGCATGATATAACATTCTGAAATAATCTGCTGGGACTTATGTTGTTTTACTAAGTTTCATGCTAAACACGATATAATATTTCTGACGTGCTTTACTAAATTTCATACTGAGTACGCTATACTATTTCTGAAATACTCTACTGGAATATATACTGTTTTACTGTACTGGGACAAGTAACTTGACTATCTTTACATACCTCGATTGCTGGTTTACTAATTAACTGGCGAGGTTCGGCTAGTATTCGGCTATTCATTTGGCTATTCTCCCCAATTTAAGCCTGGGAGTGTATTAACACTAGTTTGGAGCAATTCCAATCACTTTGGCTCGGCGGGACGATGATTCTCTGGGCGAATTTCACGAAACTAACTACGTAGAAATGCTCCCTGCAGCCTTATATTTCGATACCCGAAGTTAATTTGAATTTGGACGGTGTTTGGTATTGTAATCGGACAAAAATTATATATTCTCTTCGTCCCTGTCTCTACTGATCACGAGGTATATATGGAGAATGATAATAATCTAAGGGTGAGGCCTATATATACTTGCAGCAAAATACATGGCAACGTGGCACGCTGGCCAACGCGCCGTTTTGGATCCGTGCCACATTGGCTAACGCGGAGGTCCTAGCTCTGTGCCACTTTGCCCCTTTGGGCAGCGCGGTTTGGCCTCCTCTTGCGAAATTCCAACTTGGCACTCGTTTGGCCTTTCCCCGGGCCCTTTTCTCGCACGTATGTCGTTCTAAAACTCTCAACCAACATACGAATACGTCGACTAAATGCTAGAAACTTACGGGGTGTAACACATTACGTTTAGTTACATTTAAAATTCTAAATATTAGAAAAATAATTAAATAACTATTTTTTTCAACTGTGAACTTTATTTTTAAAAGGTAAAAAAGTGAATGATATTTTGCAATGAAGTTTTGATTGTACTTTAAATATTTAGTAATAACTTAAATTTAAGCGTTTCATTTTAGCTCAATCTTTTTATCTCTCTCTTATAATGTATGTGTCTAGTCCACCTTCACTTAAATTAAAATGAAGAAATAGTGTAGATTTAACTAAAGAGAGAGAATAACAAGAATACTCTATTAATTAAAATAATTTAAAGTATGTTGTGCTTCTATATATATATATATATATATATATATATATATTAATTATACAATTTTTTATAAGAAGAATAAGAATATTCAACGTATTAATGCATAATAAAATTAAAATTGAAAATTTATGATGGCTAATTAGTTAGTTTAATAAATAAATTATTGATATAGGTTAATAGAATTATAATTAATATGAAAGTGTTAAATGTTAGGACTTTTAATATAGTTCAAATAAGGAAAGATTTAAGAAGTAAAATTTTAGTCAATTTTAAAGTACTAAATATTAGAATAATAATTAAATGTAATTATTTAAAAAAAATAGTAAATGACAATTTTGTCTATTGTGAAATCTTTTAATGAAGGGTACAATGTTCACCCAATATTTTAAAAAGCCTTCACACTTTTAATATAGTACTAGTCTTAGCCTACATGCCTCACGCATGTCCATCATATTAATAAGAATAAATTTTTAAAGCAACATAAATAATATTTAAAATCCTTGTTTGTATTTTAGTTAAAGAGAATAAATAAGAAGAGTACTCGCTAATTGGAATAACTTAAAGCATGTTATGTTTATATATATATATATATATATATATATATATATATATATATATTGATTATACAATTTTTAAGAAGAAGAAGTAGAAGGAATTCAACATATGAATGCATAATAAAATTACACTCTTTAATTTATTTTCTCCAATTGTGAGTTAAAAATTTATGATAAATAATTAGTTAATTTAATAAATAGAATATTGATATAAGTTAAAATAATTGTAATTAATTTTAAAATCTTAAATGTTAATACTTTTAATATAGTTCAAATAAGAAAATATTTAAGAAGCAAAATTTTAGTCAATTTTAGTATACTAAATATTATGAGTTCTTACCTTTTACAAATAAGTAAAGATTTAATAGTCATAACTTTAATTAATTTCAAAGTCCTAAATATTAGGATAATAATTATTTAAGAAAAATAGTAAATGACAATTTTGTCTATTGCGGTACCTTTTAATGAAAGGAAAAAAGTTCAATCAAAATTTCTAAGGGCATTCACACTTTTAATATATGTCGCAATCCCAAATAGACGGGCCATGTGAGCACCTACATCGACTCTACTCGATAGAAGAAGCCTTGCGGAACATTACACAAACACTCCAGTGTTTTTATTTAATTAAACAATTCAACAAGATATGAAACAGACTCTCCCAATATCTAGTCTAGACATGTACAAGAGCTATAAAAGAATACATGATAAGATAAAAGACACAACTTCGTCTGGAAAGAAGAACATGGAAGCTAATGTTGATCACTCCATGCCAATCAAGGAACTTCAAAACCTGTCACAACCTACACCGAAAAGGTGGAACAAGGTAGTATCACTACACCACACATACTGGTAGGCATCATCGGCCGACCAAGATTAATTCACATAAAATCATAATAATTAACAAGAAATTGACTGTAATACACTCAAAAAATACTCCACTACGCCACTATCCACTAAGCTTTATTAACTACCTTATCGACTATTATGACTCATCAAATTCATGCAATTACCTTATCATTCCAATCAATACTTAATCCAACATTCTTCCTTAGTATCATTCTGTTGCGGTGGAGGCTCAGACCCTACAACAGTCCCGCGGCTGTGGCTAGTTGACCGCTGCGGCGATACATACGACAATCTGTAAGCCAATTTTTCCCTCAGTCCAATTCAGTTTTATTCCATCCATTAAGCTTATAGTATGTATAATCTTAGTCCTACTTTACTATTATCAACAAGTCCTATTTTTACCAATTATAGTCCTACAAACATGCGTCTATTCATTTTACCATATGAGATACCTCAGTCAACCCTCTTCCCATTCTCTTTTAGTCCCTTATTCCCTCTCACAGAGTTAACTATATGTTACACCCCAAAATTTTTTTTTTGATTATTTAATGATTATATGTCATATTAATGGAATTATGGGTCATATGTTGTCCTAAGGTGAGGAGGGAAACATGTGCAAAGGGAAAAGAGAAGAATATGTGAAGTTTGTAAATAAGAGTCAACTTTAAATGGTCATCTCCAAACATATAATGAACTAGAAGTCCCATAACCTATCAAATGAAAGGGATATGAGTCTAGTTTACAGTGAAAAAAAATTGCTCATCAATCGGAGTTCGGAGTAAAAAGTTATACTCGTTTGAAAACAGCATTGTCGGCTGGAAAAGCACCCATATGCATGCGGGTGTCGAGACAGGCAGGCAGCAGGCGCGTGCGTGCGCACGAGGGCACGTTGCACGAGCGCCGCATGAGGGCATGTCGCACGAGCGCCGCACGCAGGCACTGCCCAGCCTGCCTATTTGAAGTAATTTTGAGCTAAAAAGCTCATTTCTACTCCGTTTCACCTCTTTTTTAAAAAACAATTCATAGAATTAAGAGCCCTATACAGTGGTGAAAACAAATCCCAGGTAATAAATTGTATGGATAGGTCAAATTTCCTTATAGTCCAAGCTTGGAAAGAGTTTCTTATGTCATGAGCTTCTAATTGTTGAGTTGCTGCATTTTTGGCTGCCAAGATGCTGCGTTTTTGAGTAGTAGGGAGGTGAAGTTCTACCTCCATATTGGTGAGAGTTGAGTACAAAAGGAGGTAGGTGTTTTTACTCTTTAAATTATCATAAATTAACAAGTTATGTTGGAAGTGAAGTTGGAACTTATGTGTTGCTTGGGTGTGTGTTGTTGCTGCGCTTTGGAAGCATGGTTGCTACATTTTTGGAATAGTATTTGTCTTAAGAGGAACTCCATATGGGCAGGGGTTATACACAAGTTAAAGGTAAGTGTTCCTCTTGGTTTATCCTCTCAAATTCTCATGCTAAAGTAAGGAAATGAAATAAAGTCAATATGTGTTTTATGTGATATTTGACTGAGGTTTTTGCCCCGTTTTTGGAGGTTGTTACAACTATATAGATGGAAGGAATACACCACACCTTTGGGGAGGTTAAACACCAAAAGCACGTAAGCGAAACTCTCTTGAATTGCCTCAATTTTAAGAAGCCTTAGGTACGTAGGTTTGCTGAAAATTATATTATGATGTGGCTGTTTGGTTGTACGTTTTGGGACATGAATTGTGACTGGGAACTTGGCATAAACCAGTCCTCATTCCATGTAGTGTAAGTAAGGAATTTGAAGGTGTCGGAGTTTCTAACAAGCGGAAGAAATTGGCTAAAAAGAAGCGACGAAGTTAGGTATGTAAAGGCGTCCCTATTCTTATTTTCCAAGCACGAAATCTTGTTGTTGATCGGGCCAATGTTCCTATATTTTGTGTTCCTATTGAGGCATACATGATTCTTCCCAAAGTATTAGAAATACTTCATAGAAGGCTTGAAGATTTAAATATACTTGAAGTGAACAAATGTGAAGTGAAAGGCATATTGTTTACGATTTTTATTATTGTAGTTGTAAATCGGTGTTTATTGATCTTGGTCAAATTTATATGCCCAAGTGATACTCAAATGTGTCATTTTGCCTTGTTTATCTATCGATGTTTATACATTCTCATGTGATTTGTAATAAAATGTGAATTTATACTAACCAACATGATTAGCGTTGTTTTGCAGGTGAAATATAATTTTGGGAAGCTAAAATGCATGTTGGGAGAAATCGGGAGTGGACTCGGAAGCAAGCAAGGAAAAGGCCAAGGACAGCATGAATTAAAGGGGCTCCGCGATGGAGCCGTGTCACGCTGCCATCGCGGATGCCTTCCGCCTGGATATGGAATTTTTGCCAAATTCCAGTGAAGGTGCGTGTTGGGGTCGTGGCACGTTGGCCTAGCCCCCTGTTGAACGTCGTGCCACGTTGGGCCTTAATACCTGGACGACCAAATTCCAGTAAGGGTCTGCGTCAGTGGCGTGTGACGGAGGCAGTGCTCCGCGATGCACTCCGTGACACGTTGCTTGTTATTCCGGGAAAAATTTCCACTAGTATAAATAGAACACTTAGGTTCAATTTTAATAATTCTGACTGGGTGGAGTAAGAACGTGGGTTACAGGCAGTTGAGGGGACGAAAATATCAGGGTTTTTCTCTATCTCCTTCTTCTTGATTTGAATTGCTTGTATGAATTACACTCATTTAACGATGTTTAATCCACAAATGAGTGGCTAAATCCTCTTCTTGCTGAGGTTAAGAACAATTGTATTGAAATGTGATTATTGATAAATTGGTTTTTCATCTTTTCTTCCTTGGTTGTTCTATTGATTCTTGTTCTTTCTGCATTAATGTGTGGCCAACGTTGATGTACATCTAAAAAGTCCGGTTTCACTCGAGAGAGCAAGAAATTGGAAAGTTGTGAATTAATAGGATATGATCTTTTCTTAGTTTGGGAAAATTGAGAATTGATTTACCTTCAGGATAGAAATATACCTGAAAGTCGTATTAGTCGATTAAGGAATCGGTTTTGTATAGCTAGAACATGAATTTCGTTTTATCACAGAAATGTAGGTGGAAGGTTCATGATTCTTAAGTTGGGTTAAATACGAGAGTTTTAATCCATAGGCAATAATTCTTGACTAGCAACCGGAAGAAAGATTAACCAAATTGTATCGATAATTTATTTCTCTACATGTTCATTTAACCTCAGCATGCTCATACTTATAGTTCAGACTCAAATTGTATATTCGTTTTATAATTAGTATAAAATTAGAAACCAAAAAATCAAACTTTTCTTAACACTGTTGTCTGCATTTTTAGAGTTAAGGTTTATTGACACTTGAGTAGATTGTTACCCTAGCCCAGTCCCTGTGGGATCGATACTTGGCTTACTTGGGCCACTTTATTACTTGTTCGACCACGTGCACTTGCGTGTTGTGAAAAACACCGAACATTTATGATTTTTATTGTTGTAGTTGTAAATCGAGTCTGAAGTCCCCTCAGCGTGGCACTATGAGCTGGTCCTTTATATTATTTCATGCATGTGATATCAAATGTGTTCAAAATTCTAGTTTCTATGTGAAATTAGTAAAAAGGCAAGAAGACGACACGCGAACGAACTTAACGCTAGAAAATAATTTTAAGCTAAATAAGGGTAAAAGAGAACAACGAAATGAAAATGAATTACAATAGTTATCCACCCTCTTATGAACATGTTCTAAGGTATATAAGGCTAAGAGAGATTCCTTGGTTTCTCTCCCTTTATCTAACTGACTAGTTAATGAGTTTTCGAACCAATCGATACGTTGAACTTGAAAGATAGAACTCGAATGTGTAAATTATTGATATTTCTATGGAACCATCTTTATGTGCAGGTTATACACAATATTTTAATGTTAGAAGGTTATACGAAAATAAGTATATATTTACGCTTATGCTTACGTTCAAGTTACACGCTAGGGAAACAAAATTTGTCTTTAGAATGTCGCCGTAAATTTACTATAACTCTTGTGCTATTTGAACCTCCTCAGAGTCGCCAAGGCATTAATTTAAATAAGTCGCCTGGAGATATTTTTATTTTTACCCAGGTATGGTACACCTGCTGGAGATATTTTATTTTACCCTGGTATGGTACACTAGCTGGAGGCATTTTTATATGGTTTTTATGGTCGGTTGGCTGCCAACATTACAGTTATAGTTTTTCTTATGCATTTCTTGGTTGCATTTGCACTTCAGTATTGACTTATTGTCAGGTTTCAGTTTTCAAGATTCCAGGTTGTTACTATTTCTTATTTCTGGCTTAGTTATCATTGCTATGTTACATGTTTACAGTTTTCTGCCTTACATACCAGTACATTTCATTCGTACTGATGTCCCTTCGCCTGGGGACCTGCGTTCTTGCCGCAGGTGCAGGTAGAGGTCGGGATTGCCAGTTGCAGTAGCAGTTCGTGAGATTAGCGGATGTGTTGGTATGCTCCTTTGTTTCTGGAGCTAAGACTGGTTTTGTTTCAGTTAGCTTTTTGAGATGTAGTTATGGGTAGGTTGGAGCCCTGTCCTGACCATCAGTCAGTTTCGTCTTTAGAGGCTTTTTGGACTTAGTGTGTACAATGATATTCAATTTGTGGCCTCCGACTTTTTGTTGTTTAGTTTAGCATACTCATAGCCTTGTTTGCATTTCATTTGTTTACCTTGTATTGTTGAGACATTATGGGTCCATTATGTGCTCCAGTTGATTGTGACAGGTGGCCTGGACTGCCTAAGTCTTACTATTACAGATGTCATATAACCGGCTTCCCAGTCAGTCAGGTATGGGGAGCCAATCGCGCCCTCCCCCCAGTTATGGGGCGTGACACTATATTTTAGTTAAGTTAAACCACTGCCAATTAAGCTATTTCTAACAACTGAGTTATCAAGCGTTACTCACAACAACACTTGCTATATTACCATTCTCACTTCTCAATATCCCGAACTACTATCATTAAGTCACAAACACACAATTAATTCAATTATTTATAAACAACCACAAAACACAATATGGAATTCAGTCTGTACCAATTTAGGTCACAAAATACATACCTGTCTTCATGACAGAACCACATCATGTAATACCATATCTGTACCAAGTCACCGAATATTTTTCCCACAACGTACCTTTCATATTGAACCCGATGCTATATCGATACATATCATATCACATTGTATACCTGTACCTCGTTGTTATTGCATGCCATATGTATATCATACCTTATCCATTCAATATCTGCTCTCACAATCATATTATCGGTAATATGCTGAGTACACGCCTCCGTCATATCACTATACACATATGCCAGAGGGTCTTATGTATGCCTTTTCAGTCATGACCTGCAGGGGACTCTAGAAATCCAAGTACTGTACACCCAGCCGTATGAGTCATTTATCATAACTGTCTATGTACTTATACCGTACACCCAACCACATGGTCTTTTAGCCATACCTGTATGTGTACTCTCTCATACTGCTCGCCCGGATGCTCACCTCGGGCATGAGCCACTCAAGTATCCAATCCTCGTTCATAGCCTGATCGTATTAACCTGTTCATCCGAGGACTTTACTTTTTGGCCAGGCCTCACATTCACCATCATATCGATGACTTATCCTTTGTATCATCCATTTTCTCAATGACACGTTCGTTTGTGTCACACCCAATTGGGCGGGTTGTGCAGACACTTACATCAACTCTGACTCAATAGGAAAATACTCTTTCTAATCAAATGAAATCATAATAACGGATCTCATAAACTTAATCCGGCCAATATTATTCTTGAAATACTATTAAAATCAAAAGAAAATGCTCCCCAAAACCTTGACTCTCCCAAAAATCTAGTCTAGACAGGTACAAGAGCTCTATTTAGAGTACTAACAGGTAAAACAACACAACTTCAGCTATGAAGGAAATGCAAAAGTTGATGCGGAGTATCGTCAATCATGAAACTGCAATTCACCTGCCACAACCTACACCCAAAAAGGTTTACCAAGAGTAGTATCTGTACACCACAGGTACTGGTAGGCATCATCAACTGACTACAATTAGTTTACACAACAACATAGAATTAATATGCAATCAATAATTCAGTTTAAACAACCATCAATAATTTATCAAGACAATTTCTTTACTATTTATTCACGATAGTTATTTAACCATGTATCCGTATTTTTCTATCCAGCTTAGGCATAAAGGCTGGCCTATATACTGTTTAGGCCTCACTGTAGTGGTAACTTGACCACTGCTGCGATCTCACCGCAGCAGAAATTCTCTCGCTGTAGCGGTACTGCTCCAGATAGTAACTTGACTTCGCTGGTAACCTTACTTCTTTTAACACCTTATCCATTACACAATTATTAACATCATACAAAACTATAGCAATCTACACTCAATAAAATATACACTTCACAACTTTTCATCTTATCATAAGCATTTAATTTATTCCCCTTTTTAAGAAACATTCTCACAGTCAGGAGTAATCTAGCAACAATACATATATCACATTTATCCAACGATTGTACACACAAATATTAACTCATACCTAATTAATTTCATCAAACATCAAGACTTATAAAACTAATATGACACGATTATGCGGCAAATCACATGCACACTAAACACACTATAAATAAAACTATCGTCATCAATTTCATCATATCAAGTATTTGTACCCATATCGTTGTCATACCTATCATTGATATCTGTCACAACACTATATGTATATCAAACATACCTGTACTGATCTCTGTCTCACAGCTGTATGTATATCGAACATACCTGTATTGGTCTTTGCCTCACGACCGTATGTATACAGAACATACCTGTACTGATCTCTACCTCACAACCGTATGTATATCATGACATACCTGTACTGCTATCTGCCATAATCATATCATTAGGTAAAGTGCCGGAAACACGCCTCGATCACATCACTGTACACACATGCCAGAGGGTCTTATTTCTGCCCTTCCAGTCATGACCTACATGAAACTCTAGAAATTCATGTACTGTACACCCAGCTGTATGAATCATACCTGTCTGCGTACTCATATTTGTACACCCAGCCGTATGAACATTTAGTCATACCTATCTGTGTACCCATTCATACTGCTTGCCCAAATGCTCACCTCGAGCACGGGCCACTCATATCCAAGAACTCATACACATACAGCTCTGCTTGTTCGAATGCTCACTTCAGACACGAGCCTCTCATCTCAGGGTAAGGTATACCAACAATCTCATTCACGTTCACCACATGATAAGAATCTATTATCCATCACTCATCAACATATGCAATATGATATCAACCAGTCAACTTGTATGATAGCTCGACAAACCCATTTATCAACAACGGATCCTTAGCATAGCATTTCATACATTATACTTCATCAACTCATGTGACCATTTAGAAAAAAGTAATAAATCAACAAAAAGTAGCATATTTATCATGCAAATCCACTCAATCAACTCAGGTGACTACTCAACAAGGTATATAAATCAAAAATTATTAGCACAGTTTATCAAGTATTTCTTTGGTCAACACATATGACACCACATAAGCACACATTGTTTATCTCGATTTCCCTTAACTCTCACCATGACAATTATTGCGTTGAGCTTCTCAAACCTCATCTACAATCATATAAGATATCAACATTATTCTACAAGATCAAGGGACGAAGAGCCTCAGTCCTACCAACATGTGTCTATCCATTTACCATACGAGATATCTTGGTCAACCCTCTTCCCATTCTCTTTTAGTCCCTTATTCCCTCTCATAGAGTTAACTATATTTAGATTAAGTTAAACCACTACCTATTAAGTTGTTTCCAACAACTGAGTTATCAAGCGTTAACCACAACATCACTTGCTATATTACCATTCTCCCTTCTCAATATCTCGAACTACTAACATTAAGTCACAAACACGCAGTTAATTCAACTATTCATAAACAACCACAAAACACAATATAGAATTCAGTTTGTACCTATTTAGGTTACAATACATACTTGTCTTCATGACATAATCACATCATGCAATACCATACATGTACCAAGTCACTCCATATTTTTCTCACACTGTACCTTTCATACTGAACCCAACTTCATATCGGTATATCTCTTATCACATTGTATACCTGTACCTCACTGTCATTGCATTCCATATGTAAATCATACCTTATCCGCTCAATATCTGCTCTCACAATCATATCATCGGTGATATGCCAGGCATATGCCTTCATCACATCACTGTACACACATGCCATAGAGTCTTGTGCCTGACATTCTAGTCATGACTTGCAGGGGACTCTATAAATCCATGTACTGTACATCCAGCCGTATGAGTCTTTATCATACCTGTCTCTGTACTTATATCAGTATACCTAGTCACATAATATTTTAGCCATACCTGTATGTGTACTCTCTCATACTGCTCGCCCGGATGCTCACCTCGGGTACGAGCCACTCAAGTATCCAATCCTTATTCATAGTCTGATTGTGTTAACTTGTTCATCTGAGGACTTTACCTTTTGGCCCCAGGCCTCACATTCACCATCATATTGATGACTTACCCTTCGTAACATCCATTGTCTCAATCACACATTCATTTTATACCAATCTTTCCCCTCGATTTCAGGGCGGACATCATGGCACAACAACCAATAAAGCACACACTACAAGAATTCATATACAAATCAACGAATGTAATCATACGCACTATTTTGAACCCAATTTCATACACCAAAAAGTATTAATATCAGTTACCTCTATACATTACAATAAAGATCAACCTGGCCTGCTCACTGGTTAGGGCTCCGTTGTAGCAACATCACTGCCACCACAACGGCGTTGTAGCGGTACGATAACTGCTGCAATGATACTGCTGGCAGTACTACAACTAGTCTTCATCCTAGATTCTAGCACAATTTGTTTCTTCCCCATCTAATGTCTCATTCGCTATCATGCCCACCACAATGAAGGCAACATCCTATCTAGCTTATTTCAACAATTAACTTTTCACAGTACATTCATTAGCACGAATAATATACATCAGCCCAAATAATGCAGTATTATCCATAACTCATACAGATCATTACATAAGGTCTAGTGACCCTAATTTACGGGGTTCAACTCACGTTCTATAATAATCGTTCTTGATTAATCGCTTAATTATTGCATCCTCTAAGCATAATGTGTATGAATAGTCGCCTAAGATTTCAATTCAGAAGAAATGATTCTACAGTTCTATATGTCAGAAAATATATTTACAATAATGCTCGAAGGTCAATTTAAATAAAATTAATTCGATCCCACATACATTATTACACATAGACTAGTTATAATGCAATCTTTCTCACCTTAGGGGTTCTCACTTTACGGGGATCTCCCCACTCCTTATCTAATTCGCTCAGTCTCGGAGTTTTCACCAATTTTGAATAGCCAACAACAATTGATTACGTTTTGATCATACCCATAAAAAAGCATGTCAATTACACGCACGTATATGTTTCGCTAATCATAGTCTAACACAAAAGTGAGTATGCCATAGCTACCTAGATGCTAAGCTATTACTGAGATGTTCCCAATTGCATATTTGCCTTGAATTCTTGGGTTCTTACAGGAGTTCCTAGCTATGGAGGATGAATATTTACCTCTTAGCTTTCTTCTTATTCCCCAAAAGTCTATTTCTTGTTTTTTGTTGGGCGCGTTTACTAAGCCCTTTTAGACACTAGGTTTTAAAATCCTAAAAGGAATGAATTGTAGAATTTTGGTCTGCGTCACCCACTGCAGTGGATCCATTTACCTCTACAGAGGTTCTACTTTGGCGGGAGGCATCCCGCCACGACGGACACATGCCTGGCCCACCCTATCGTGACTCGGCCTATTCAAACTTGTTCGACTCGTGCCCTTCATTTTTTGGGAATGATCAGGATGCTATAATGGCTAGGTTGGTCACTGTAATATAATAATAGTCTAAATATATGCACCACATGCGTGTCCTTCATATTAATAACAACAAATATTTAAAAATAGCACAATAATATTTAAAAGATGTATTTGTATAATAATATAAAAAGTTAAAAAGAAAAGAATAAATTTTAAATTAATAAATTATTATGTTTAAGAGTTTTATCTAATCTAATAATTCTTTCTTAAGTTGTAATGACCCGCCTGTCATTACGGGGGGAAGTGAGGGATAAGTCAGAAACACCACCTTGCTTAGGTCATTAGTAGTAAGGTGTTTTCTAAGTGTTAGCAGAAATTTAAATTTGAGAAATGGTCTGTGTGTAGGAAATGGGAGCTATCGGTCATGGGGGACTATTGCAGCAGAGGGATAACCACTGCAGTGATATCGTTACCACGGTTGGAGGCCTGCCGTATTGGACCAGGAGATTTACCGTAGGATTCACTGTGGCGGCGTCTTGGGCGCTATAACGGGTCTGCTACAGCAGGAGTGTGATCACTGCGATGAACAACGGGAGGCAGTAAATAGTTTTAAGTGGGGTTTCAGGGATTTTATCCCATAATCCTAAGGCATGAAGTTGGAGAGCTCTGGTACGAATTTTCAAGGACTAGAGAAATTTCATTTTCTGAGGTAAGATTTCCCTGTTAATCCTTCCATCTTGCGATTCTATAACAACCCAAATTCAATGGGTGCTCTATAATGGTGATTTGAAAGTTAGGAATCCTAGAACTATGGAAGTAGGTTTAGTTGGTAGGTGTTGAAGGTCATTGATTCATAGATTTGTAAGCATGTGATTAGTACTCCCTAGGGTGAATGTGATGGCGATAGTTCGTTATTTCTATAATTGGAGACCTAAAGTTTGGTAGAAGTGGGAATTTTAGTATTAAAAACTTCTTGAAAATGGGTTTGAGGAGTAGAAACTTCATGAACCGGGTTTGAATGATCATGAGGGATTGAATTTCAAAACCCTTGTTTTCCAAAATAGTCTATTGAATTATCTTTTAATCTCTTGTTTTTAGATTTTGAACGTTCCGAAGTATTGAGGAAACGCAACGCTCCAGCGAAGTGGTTGTTATTCGAATCCTTCAAATCAAGGTAGGTTATGGTTTAGAAGAAGTTATACTTTACATAATAGCATGTATTTATGTGAAATGATAATGTGTGTATTGGTCTCCGGACATTGCTTGTTGAATTCCATTTTGAATGATGTTACTTATGTAATGTGGAATTGAATATTGAGAGGTTGTTCATATTATTTTGTATTGTTTGAAAGTGAACCATGAATAGTGTGAGTATTCAAGTTGTGGGAGGTAATATGAGGCCTCCCAAGGGTCAAATAAATTGACTTAGTGGTAAGCTAATGAGATGTGTGAATGAAAGTGGATAACATGTTTTGTCCTGATATGTGTGGCTCGTGCCTAAGGGGAGCATTCGGGCAAGTGATGATGGTTGAGTGACTCGTGTTCGCGGGGAGTATTCGGACGAGCAAATGAGTTGGAGCGGGTACCCATAGGTACAGTACATAGATTTCTAGAGTCCCCTGCAGGTCATGACTTAAATGGCATAAATAAGACCCTCTGGCATGTGTGTACATCGACGATTAGTATGGGAGTGTTCATGGTGATGTGACAGAGGTGTGTGCCAGGCATATCACCATTTGTTATGCTATTTGACAAAGAGTAAAGAAATAAGACCAATTTGGAAATATGAGCACTTGAATGAATTGAATTCCTTGCTATGTATTCTATGTATTAGAAATGTTGATGTGTTATGATGATTTGACGGTAATTGTAAAGTTAAGTAAGAACTTGTGACTATGTTATGAAATATATTATGAGCGGTTCATTGTTTATTCCATGTGATTACGGTATACTGATTGTGATACTAACGGCTATGAGTAGCTTGGATGGTTATGATGAGTAGAATATTGAAAAAGAGTTAAAGGGAACTATAGGTGAGCAGCTAAGTCGAGCTACTGCCAAGGCAATACCACATTAGCAGAACCTATTCCACCGCAGCAAGACCATGGCAGTGGTGAAGTGACCGCTGCATCGAGGCCCAATCCAATGAGAAGACCAACTAACACCCTACACAAATTAAATTTCTGAAAGAGTATTATTTACTGAACTTGTGTTCTGGGATAATTGCATATTGTTGTTTCGCTTATATGTGTTATTATTTAAGATCGGTCGGTGATGTCTACCAGTACTGTATTTTGTACTGATGCTGCTCTTGCACTTTTTTCTGAGTGCAGATCTCAACCCCTGAAGATCTTTGCGACCCCATCTCTAGAGCAGTAGTAACCTAGTTGATGGTGAGCGGGCTCGAATATGCTGCTTCAAATCCACACCGGAAGATGTCTTTCTTTTTTAGACTTTATTTTATTTGAATTTTATTAAATTATTTCTCTCTAGATTTGGTTAGGTAGATGTTGTTCGGATGATTTTTGGGTATAACTACACGCAAGTGCACGTGGTCGAACAAGTAGTAAAGTGGCTCAAGTAAGCCAAGTATCGATCCCATAGGGACTGGGATAGGGTAACAATCTACTCAAGAGTCAATAAACTTTAACTCTAAAAATGCAAAAAATAGTGTGCAGAAGAGTTTGATATTTTGTTTCCTAATTTTATACTAAGTCCAAAACGAATATATAAATTGAGTTTGAACTATAAGTATGAGCATGCTGAGGTTAAATGAACATGTAGAGAAATAAATTATCGATACAGTTTGGTAAATCTTTCCTCCGGTTGCTAGTCAAGAATTATTGCCCTATGGATTAAAACTCTCGTATTTAACCTAACTTAAGAATCATGAACCTTCCACCTATATTTCTGTGATGAAACAAAATTCATGTTCTAGCCATACAAAATCGATTCTTTAATTGACTAATACGACTTTCAGGTATATTTCTATCCTGAAGGTAAATCAATTCTCAATTTTCCCAAATTAAGAAAAGATCATATCCTATCAATTCACAACTTTCCAATTTCTTGCTCTCTCGAGTGAAACCGGACTTTTTAGATGTACATTAACGTTGGCCACACATTAATGCAGTAAGACAAGAATCAATAGAACAACCATGGAAGAAAAGATGAAAAACCAATTTATCAATAATCACATTCCAATACAATTGTTCTTAACCTCAGCAAGAAGGGGATTTAGCCACTCATTTGTGGATTAAACATCGTTATATGAGTGTTAATCATACAAGCAATTGAAATAAAGAAGAAGGAGATAGAGAAAAACCCTGAGATTTTCGTCCCCTCAACTGCCTGTAACCCACATTCTTGGTCCACCCAGTCTGAATAATTAAAAATGAACCTAAGTGTTCTATTTATACTAGTGGGAATTTTTCCTGGAATAACAAGCAACGTGCCACGGAGTGCATCGCGGAGCACTGCCTCCGTGACACGCCACTGACACGGACCCTAACTAGAATTTGGTCATCCAGGTATTAAGGCCCAACGTGGCATGGAGTGCAACGCGGGGCTAAGGCCAACGAGCCACGACCCCAACGCACACCTCCACTGGAAATAGGCATAATTTCACCATCCATGCATAATGCATCCGCGATGGCAGCGTGACACGGCTCCATCGCGGAGCCCCTTTAATTCGTGCCTTCAAGTGCTTTTTCCCTTGCTAGCGTCCGAGTCCAATCCCGATCTCTCCCAACATGCATCTTAGCTCCATAACTTTATATTTTTTTCTACAAAACAACGCTAATCATGTTGGTTAGTATAAATTCACATTTTATTACAAATCACATGAGAATGTATAAACATCGATAGATAAACAAGGCAAAATGACACATTTGAGTATCACTTGGGCATATAAATTTGCCCAAGATCACTTACCCCACACTTAAATCTTGTTCGTCCCCGAACAATAATCTTACACCTCATGCAACTTACACCCCATCCTGGCTACTTTGGTTCGACAATTCAAGCTACGGTCATACCGATTATTTAATACAGCAAATCATCAAGAAAACATGCATGGTCTTATCAGTACGATGAACTTCAACACATTAAGACCTCATAGACTCAAGAATCGACTCTCAATATCGGCAAACTCATGCAAATCAGCTGATCAAGATATCTGACACGAAATTCAATCTCTCGTGGAGCATGTGCCCTCACAACACAAGAGAATTTTCCCCTTTTTAATCACATGAACTCAAAGACATTACATGCAGGGGCATATAAACAAGATTTCGCTCTCTCTCCCAAAAGAACTCACATGCATCATGTCATGAACCATAGGCTTGCCCTTAGTGTATTACTCCACTAATATAAGGAAGTGTGATGTAAGATCACGTAGGACTTAATGGGTGGTAATGTAAGCTATGAAACTAGTAAATACTGGGCTAACCAATAATAACAACTAGCATCCTTAAGCTCTTTTCCAATACATCCCATCAACCTTATGGTCATTGTTTCTTCCTTCATATTCCCATTCTTAAGTCTGTCTTTATTTTTGACCCCATCTCTTTAAGCACACTTGACTCAACAACAAAGATTATTTGTACATCTTCATTATATTTAATTTATAACAAGTGCACCTTCGACCTTTTCCTTCCTTTCATCACTCTGCTTTGTCTTTTCTTTTCACCATTCTCACTCCTTGACACTTTGGGAAAATTCTTTTCTTTTCTTGAGCGCTTAAGAGTTTGGATCAACTTCACGGATAATGAAAAGAAGGGGTTAAGCTCGGTTTACACCTTTTTGCCAAAAGAAAAATAATAGGCTAAAGGCTCAATGGGATAACTAGGGTGTACGTTCAAGGTGGGTATGATAAACAAAGAAAAAAAACGTTCGGTAAAGCAAAGAAATGCCTACATCCTTTCCTACAAAACACATCCTTCATTTCGTTTTGTACACACACCAGACAAGTTCTATACACTTCACAATATCATGGAATAAACAAAACCTCACCATACACTTATTGCACATGCTCAACTCAAGACATATTCACAGACTCTTCAATCAGCTAATTACAAGAATTCAATCATTAAGCCACAATCACACTGAGTCGAACTCTATGGCCTAGGTATCTCAACATATTTACAAAGTTGCATGCTTTCATACGAATCACCTTTGCATTTCAAACATCATGTACAACACGCAACCAGAATTTCGCAACAATAAAGTAACTACAGGTTTTGGGATGCAAACCCACAAAAGAAAAAAACTGAAAAATAAATGAAAAAAAAATCTACTCCTAACGACTACATTTCCCTTAAGACGGTCGTCATCCATCCATCGTAGGGAATGGTCACTAACTAAGACTTTGGTTCAATGGGACTATTCTCGGTAAAAGAACCGAAAACAAACGCTGAGAAACCCAAAAGTTTGAAAATTCATGAAAATTTTTTCTTTTTGTTAAAAATATCAATCATTTCGATAAAACCAAAAATATGTACAAAACCAGCTAACAACATTTAACAACACACAACAGCTTCACCTTAATTACAATACAGACATACACAAAAAATCACAAGGCCACAAATTTATCCAAGCACAACAACAAACAGAGACATACATTAATAACAACAACAACAAACACCTAACTACTCCCACCCCACACTTAAATCGAACACTGTCCCCAGTGTTTATAAAATTCAGCATAGCACGAAAATGGGTGGTGAAACTCCCTGATCAATCAAAATATTACACTTCTTCATCAGGTGCTGCTGTCTCGTCTCCCATGTCTGAATCGCCCCCATCGTCATCATCTGACTCCACATTGGAGTCATCCCCACGTGTCTCCTCATCTGTGGGGACATCATCATCGGTGGGCTCCAAAAAAGCTGGCCCCACTCGACATAGAGCCCTGGCAATTTCACCAAAAGGGTAGTCTAGCTCGAGCTACCACAACTCCTCTTCTGTTGCCGGCCTCCCGCCTATGCATAGCTGGAGCATCTGCATCCCAAACATGCGAGCCATGTACTGATCATCTCGAGCATGTCGCTCGGCTAGTGTAAGAACTGGCCCGTGACTGGTGTCGTGTGCCTTAGTTTTGGTGACATCAAAGGCCCGCCGCTCTATCTGCGGGATGTAGTCAAGGGCCTCCTCCTCAATATTCAGGCCCCTCAGGAATGTGGTGAGTAATCCACCAAACCTGTATCGGTACCCTTGATGCAAACGGGCTCTCTTCATGGCGGAGATAATCACCGCCCCTACATTGATCTCTAGCCCTTTCATCAGGGCGTATACCAAGCATACACGATCCCGGGTGACATCTGTCATATGCACCCCCAGGATTAGGCAGGAACAAACAATCTTCAGCCATATCTTGGCTTCCCTATTCATCTGTGAGTAGGGCAAGGTCTGATGGTAGCCCCTCTCCTTATGCCTGCTCCAACGTGCTGTAGACCGAGTTCCACAAAAAGTGCGTCGGATATCCGCATATGGTGGAGTGATATTCAGCTATTGAAGCACATGGGCGTCTGTGTCCCGCGCCCCTAAGATAGCATTGAGGTGATGGGGCTCAAAAGTGACTATTTGCCCCCTTAACTTGATGGTGTGACTTCTGAGTGTCGGGTTCCAGTTGGCGTAGAATTCCCGAATCAGGTGCAGGTTGCACTCCTTGGGCTCTTCAAAGATAAAGTTCAGCCCGGCTGCCTCGATCCTGTGGACAATCCTGGGGAACTCCTGTGCCAATGGTTCCCTCGCTATGTGTTCTTCGGGGAAGTATTTGCTTTCCTTGTGCTTTGCGTACCATTTCTTCCCCTCCTCTGTCATCCATCTGGTTCCATATTGACGGCGTTAGCCGCATGGAACCGCTGGTGCTGCTGTTCCCAGTCTGATTCTTTTCCTTCCGGCGCCTGATGTTGATGCGCCCTTCCCCTTGTCTTGCCTGCTTGCCATTGTTCCTGTCAAACCCAAAAGACAGTCCCAATGTTATTCCAATTAAAATTAGCTTCGACTAAGGTTGGGTTAAGCTAGGCTACTCCACACTTAGTCTTTAGCCCCAATCACCACGTTACGGCAAGATCATACTCATTTCCAAAAACAAACAACAAAACATAACAAATATGCTTAGTGCATTCAGAGAATTGGACAGTATAAATTCTTTTGTACTACTCAGACTTCGTACAGCTAACCACAACATTACCATCGATCACTTTTCATCCCATAGCACTTAGAAAGGAGAAACAAAGAAAAGTTATCTACATGAATCCATATAATTCACCCATTTCTTGCAATTTCCACAATTTCCTTAACTCGAAAATCCGTCGGTCTTTTAACATATCAACAGTTAGCACAACCGACTCATCTCACCCAACATAAACAACCCAGCAAGAATTCCAAAGTTCAACTAAATGTTTCCTTTTCACACTCAAATTCAAGCCCTAGCTATGATTTTATCAAAAATACTATCAAGCTATGTAATTATCGAGTTCATGCAATCACAATGATTCTACGAACGTCAATCAACAATAACTCAATTAAATTTAAGCTCAATTTCTACTTAGGGCAAGTTTTGCTCATATCACAAGTTCAACATCAAAAAATTCGACAAGAATTGAGATAGAGTTGAAGAACATACCTTGAATTCGATGAAATGAAGAAAACTTGATGAAAATATGTGCCTAGGTCCGTGTCACGTTGAGGGAGAAGGGGTTTTTGGGATGTTTGTCACGGAGGGAATGAAAAATGAGGAAAAATGAGGGGAAATCGGGGTTAAAAAGTGAAGATTTCGCGCGGGTCACCCGGTGACCCGGTGTGACCCGTCGTGAAATACACCTCAATGTGTCACGGAGGGTAACGCGGAGCATGCCATCCGTGACACGGAGCCGTCGCGCAGGTGTTCTGGAATTTGTAAAAATTCCAGAATTACCTTCAACGTGTCACGGAGGGTAACGCAGAGGCCCTCCTCCGTGACACGGAGCCATCGCGTGGGCTCACTGTTTTGCCACTTTTTATTATTTTTCATACCTCAATTTTTCCTTTGCGATCCTTTGCGTATTTATCCTCCGTTCAACCTGAAATTCATCTTACAACAAGAAATTGGTTAGAATTATAGGTTTAACTTAAAATAAAAAATAAAATTTTTGTTTTTAATTATTATTTTTTTATTTTTTCTCATTTTTTTTCTTTTTTTTTTATGAAATCTATTCACATTTTACAAAAAAGAATTCACGGGTTGCCTCCCGTGCAGTGATCACGGGCAAAATAGCATGCCCATGATACGCTTTATACCTTAATATAGTCTTGTTTATCTAAGTTATTTTACATAATCTCATGTGATTTTATATAAATGTGAATATATGTGCTAACCAACATGATTAGTCCTTGTTTTGTGGGTTAATAATGCATTTGAGGAACTAATTCGCAAGTTGATGAAAGGAAGGAATGAAGTGGAAGCAAGTGGCGAAAAGTCGACAAGGGGCATGCGTTGGCAAGGCTGGCCGCGCCAGGCAGCGTGCCACGCTGTGCGTGTGCCGCGCCCAGCGCCGTGCCACGCCCTTGCCAAGCGCACGAGGAAAGGCAGCAGCAGGCAGCAGGAGGAAGAGAACCAGCGCGGCAGCGCCGTGTCACGCTAGGCAGCCTGCGCGACAGCAGCTTGCCAACGCGCTGCATGGGCAGCGTGCCACGTTGGCCAGCGCGGCAACCCTCAGCAACTTGGTTTCCTGAGGCAATTTCCAGAGAGCTTTCGCGTTGTCTCCATGTCACGGAGGCAGTGCTCCGCGATGCACTCCGTGACACGGAGCCGTTCCCTCTCAGGCTAAATTATGCACGTTTTCCATTTACTATAAATAGGACCCTTAGCTCCTAAAATTATGGGGTCACAATTTTATTCTGAAAAACCACCTAGGAGTGAAGGGAGAAGTGGGAGAACTCATCTAGGGTTTATCAAATTCCCTTCTCATCTACCAAATTCATGTAAGTATGTTAGTTTAGTATTAGTTAATTGTAGTTTTACGAACATGAATGGCAAGAACCCTTCCTCTAGGGTTGAAGCCATGAATTATGATTGTGCTTTTATGAAATTGTTTTGGAATTAAGTTATTGGTTGTTGTTTTCGTCTTGCATTCTGGATTGTTGGTTGTTTTTATGATTGATCACCATGAAAGCATATTTGTTAGCTTGAGTAATAGCTTGAGAAAGCATTACCTAGGTCAGGACATGAGAATGTAAGGAGCATGTTTGTCTCTAGGGAGAGATATTGTGTTAGGATAGAAATATACCTCACACCTTGCTTGGTTGACACACGGGGGTTATGAAAGACCAACTTGGGATGTCACATCACCACTCGAAGAAGTAGTTGGGAGGCTAAGTTGAGTTAAATGGTTAGACGTACGAAAGTCTCTAATCGTTTCCCCGTAAACCACAACATAATTGATTGCCCGCGACTAGAAAATTAAACTCCTCGCTCACAATGATGCAGTGAGGCTAGATTGCCGTGTTTAGAGGCTCGAAAGACCATAAACATGCAATTATAATTATGTGAAATAACAATTGATAGTTCCATGCTTAACCTATTGCAAATCGTAGGATCACATGATTCATTGGTTTTAACTCTATGTTGCTCCTCGAGTGATTTCAGAATATTTCGTTGACCCAAACTTAGACTTAATTAATCTCAATCAAAAATGTCTATAACCAACACTTGAGGTATTTAAGATCACAATAGAAATGGATAGTTAGATGAATGGGTCCAGTCCCTGTGGGTTCGACAATCCGGTTCTTAAAAAGAGCCACTATATTACTTGCACGACCCGTACACTTGCGGACGCGCGAATCGGGCACGTCAAGTTTTTGGCGCCGTTGCCGGGGACTCGGCGAAGTTTTGATAATTTATCTATTTTTGTGTGATTTTTACATTTCTCTTAAGTGTTGAAAAACTTGGTCTTAGTCTGTTTGTTTGCAGGTGACAGGTTGTCCTGCCGAGCTGGCTAGAAATAGAGAGCTTGTGGAACCGTTGCTTGAACCTGAACGTCAATTCCATTCGCAAAGGAGAATAGCTCTAGAGCATAAGCTGAAGAGACTTTAAGAAAAGGTACAATAACAACCACCCGCGGGACAAGCACAATTGTCATCCGAAGAAATGGAAGCAAGACCAGTTCGCGAGGTGGGTATCCCACTAGCGACAACTGTGACCTCAAGCATTCTTAAACCGGAGCCTGGAGGGCACTTTAAGCTTAAACGGAACATGGTGCAGCTGTTACATTCTAGTGGTCAATTCACTGGGATGGCACATGAGGACCCGCAACAGCACCTACAGAGCTTTTTAGTGATTAGTGACACGTTTGTCCCCACCGGCGTGTCCACAGATTATGTCCGAATGACCCTCTTCCCATTTTCACTGTTGAGAGAGGCGAAGAAGTGGCTGAAGGCTGAGCCACCGAACTCCATAACTTCATGGAATGACTTGGCTAAGAAATTCCTTATCAGATTCTTCCCATCAGGCAAAACTGCAAGGTTGAGAAGTGAAATACTCAGTTTTAAGCAGAGGCCTGATGAGAACCTATATATGGCTTGGGAAAGATTCAAGTCATTGTTGAGAGATTGCCCCCATCACCAGCAATCAAATGAAGTGCTGGCTCATACCTTTGTAGAAAGTCTAGACCCACACACAAAAATATTGCTAGACTCTGCATCGGGTGGGCAAGCCTTGGATAAGACATATTATGAGTTGTACACTTTGTTGAACTGAATTGCACAAGGAAATCCATAGTGGCACAGCGAGTCATCGAGAGGGGTAGGAAAGAGACCAGGGTTGATTGAAGTAGATGGTTTGAATGCCTTGGCAGCACAGTTAGCTTCGTTCCAGCATCAAATGATGACTCAGTTCAATAAACTGAGTATGAACCAACGCCAGGGCCAGGTTAATGCAGTTCAGCAAACTCCGAGTTGGTGTGAAATTTGTGGTAATAATGGGCACCATGCAGAATCTTGTGGAGCCAATCCGGAGTCAGTCAATTTTGTTAGTAATGTGCAGCGCAACAATCAGAATTTTGAAACCAAGTACAACAGAAATTGGCAGGGCCACCCGAATTTTTCTTGGGGTGGAAACCAAAAGCAGAATTTTATGCAACCTCAACAGCAGCAGTATCAACAGAATAGGCAGAATGATGGGCAATTGAGTAGCAACATTGAGGAAACATTGCAGAAAATTATGGAGACCCAGACTCAGTTAGTGGAAAATCAGGCGAGGATGGCAACAAACTTAATGAATCAGCAAGTAGCCACCCGAAATCTTGAAAAACAAGTGGGTCAGATAGCAGCTGCTCAAAACATAAGATCGCAAGGGGGATTACCAAGAGACACAGATCCTAACCCCCGGCAGATCAATGCCATCAGTCTGAGAAGCGGTAGGCAATTAGCTGATGCAGTGCCAAAAGAGCTGAGCAAAGAGGTGCAGCCGGAGTTGGTTAGACCAGGACCATCCATCAACATGGGAGATAATCAGAGTGCTGGGCAACAAAATTCACGACCTCCATTGCAGCCAGCACAAAGACCACCACCACCATTCCCTCAGAAATTCAGAAAGAGCAAGGAGGAGGAATGCTTCAAAAAGTTCTTTAAGAGTTTCAGAGAACTTCACATAAATTTGCCTCTTCTTGATGTTTTGCAGGGAATGCCCAAGTATGCTAAATACTTGAAGGACGTGATGGCGAACAAAGTGAGATTGGTGGATGTCCAAACGGTAGCACTGACTGAGGAGTGCAGTTACAGGGTATTGAGCAAAATGCCAAAGAAACTCAAAGACCCAGGGAGTGTTACCCTCCCCATACAAATTGGTAAAGCTGAGGTGCTACGAGCTTTACGTGACTTGGGGGCGGCAGTTAATCTAATGCCCCTATCCTTATTCAACGCCTTGGGGTTGGGACAACCAAGGCCAACAAGGTTGATGCTGCAGCTAGCTGACAAGTCGCGAGTGACACCTGATGGAATAATAGAGGACCTTCTCATCAAAGTAGGTAAGTTCATTATACCTGCTGATTTTATTGTCTTAGATTTTCAGGTTGATGACCAGGTACCCCTGATCTTGGGACGGCCATTTTTGGCCACTGGAGGAGCGGTGATTGATTTGAAAGCAGGGACCCTGAAAATGAGGGTTGACGATGAAGAAGAAATCTTCCGCGTGTACCAAGAAATGAACCCATCTGCACACTATAGAAACCTTTGTCAGGTTAGTGTGTTGGCAGAGGATAAGTGTGGGGTGGGGGATTCCACAGGTGTAGGGCCAAAGGCTATAACAAATGTTCAGCCCGAGTCTGATAAAGGACTTTAAACTGAAAAAAGTTGGAGAAAGAGAGGAGAAGAGTGGAGGCTGTTTCCTCTAAACAGCAAAAGAAAAGGAGATGGTTCTCGAAAGAGAACCCAGGTATGAGGATGTCCTGAAAAGGATAGTCCACGTCGGGCCACGACGTAAAATAAGGCGCTACTTGGGAGGCAACCCAAGGGTACCACAGGTACCATTTTAATTTCTGGCATTTGTGTTGATTTTATTTATTTTTCATCTTGTGTTGTTTCTGGTGGAAAGTTAAGCACAGATGGAGGGGAAGTCTGAGTACCCGTGGAAGAGGAAGCTAACAAGCATGGAAGAGAAAAAGTGTGGGGTTGAACACCCACTTGTGCAAGTTGAAGAGAGGCATGTTTGTAGCTAAGCCTAAAGGCCTCAGGGAGTATTTCTCACCCTTTGTAAATTTTAATTTTATGCTATGAGGACATAGCATGATTTAAGTGTGGGGTGAGGGAAATTTCAAAATTTTTTGTTGTGCTTAACGATTTTTGGTGAATGTAATGCTTGAAAAATTTGAAAATTTTTGTGAAGTAAGCATGACTTCATCACCCGTTGGTTTTTCTTTTCGGTTCTTTTCCGACGGGGGTCTTTGAACCGAAGAATAAAAATTTTATTTTATTTTTTTCCTTTGTCTGTATATAGTGTTTTTAGTCATAGTTAGGGACTGTTTCCGACGATGGATGGATGACGACCGTCTTGAGGAAAATTAGTCGGTAGGTGATTGGTTTTTGAAACCATAACTAAGTGGTGCTTGATGTTCTTGTTATGTGCTATACGTGATTGTAAGATGCAAGTATGTTAGGTGTGAAGCATGCAGGTGTATAACTTTGTGTGAGATGCTTAGGCTCTTGAATTTGACTCAATATGATTGAAGCTTAATCTGAACTCTTGTGATTAGCTGAGCAAGAGTCTACTGAATATGTCTTGATTTGAGCATGTGCCATGAGTGTAATGTTTTTGAGTATTCTGTGCTATTGTGGATTGTCTAGAACTTGCCTGGTGTGTTTATTAAACGAAATGAAGGATGTGAATTGTAGGAGATGATTTAGGCATTTCTTTGAATGAACCAATTGTTATCCCTCGTTTTACCTACCTTGAGAAATTAATCCTAGTTAGCCCTGTTGAGCCTTGAGCCTATTCTTTGATAGCTGAAACATAAGCTTAATCCTTTTTCTTTCATTAGCCTTGAACTTGATCCAAATTCCTAATCGCTCGAGTGAAAAAATCCGAAGGAGTAAAGGAGTGAGAAGAATGAAAAGAAAGGAAAAGTAGCAAGTTGTAGAAGTGAGAAGAGGACAAAGGTGCACTTGTGTGAAAATGGTTGATTGTTAGTAAGGAGCAAGAAAACAAATTAATGAAAACTTATTTATAGAACTCCTTACTAATAAGTTAAAAGTGCCTAAAGAAATGGGGGAACATAAGAGGAACAAGAAAGATGAAAGGAGAAAAAGGTAAAGTAAGGGAAGGGAAGTTCGTAAGGAGGGCGTAATGTATTAAAAGCATTTAGGAAAGATAGTCACTATTACTGGCCATAATAGTACCTACCTGTCCCTTAGCCTACATTACAATAAGTCCTACTTGATCTTACATTCACACATCCTTAAATTAGTGGAATAAAACACTAAGGGCAAGCTTATGGGTCATTACATGATGCATGTGAATTCTTTGTGAGAGTGAGTGTAATTCTATTTATTTACCCACACATGTTGTGATGTAAAAATGATTTTTGCGTGTGATTGGGTAACTCTCCTTCCGTGAGGGCACATGTTGAAGGAAGGATATAATTCATGTGGGATTTCTTACTCAGTTGATTTGCATGAGTTTGCTAAGATCGAGAGTCGAGTCTTGAGGTTAAGAAGTCTTAGCATTGTTGTATTTCATCTCGGTGATTAAATTGTGTATGCTCTACCTTTAGCTTGTTATCTTATGGAATCATTATAGCCGTAGCTTGAATTATCTTGCCAAATTAGTTATGTGGGAGTCTCCATATGTATGATTTGTAAAATGTTGTTCGAGGACGAACAAGGCTTTAAGTGTGGGGTTGTGATCACGGGAAAAATAGCATGCCCGTGATACGCTTTATACCTTAATATAGTCTTGTTTATCTAAGTTATTTTACATAATCTCATGTGATTTTATATAAATGTGAATATATGTGCTAACCAACATGATTAGTCCTTGTTTTGTAGGTTAATAATGCATTTGTGGAACTAATTCGCAAGTTGGTGAAAGGAAGGAATGAAGTGGAAGCAAGTGGCAAAAAGTCGACAAGGGGCATGCGTTGGCAAGGCTGGCCGCGCCAGGCAGCGTGCCACGCTGTGCGTGTGCCGCGCCCAGCGCCGTGCCACGCCCTTGCCAAGCGCACGAGGAAAGGCAGCAGCAGGCAGCAGGAGGCAGAGAACCAGCGCGGCAGCGCCGTGTCACGCTAGGCAGCCTGCGCGACAGCAGCTTGCCAACGCGCTGCATTGGCAGCGTGGCACGTTGGCTAGCGCGGCAACCCTCGGCAACTTGGTTTCCTGAGGCAATTTCCAGAGATCTTTCGCGTTGTCTCTGTGTCACAGAGGCATTACTCCGCGATGCACTCCGTGACACGGAGTCGTTCCCTCTCAGGCTAAATTATGCACGTTTTCCATTTACTATAAATAGGACCCTTAGCTCCTAAAATCATGGGGTCACGATTTTATTCTGAAAAACCACCTAGGAGTGAAGGGAGAAGTGGGAGAACTCATCTAGGGTTTATCAAATTCCCTTCTCATCTACCAAATTCATGTAAGTATGTTAGTTTAGTATTATTTAACTGTAGTTTTACGAACATGAATGGCAAGAACCCTTCCTCTAGGGTTGAAGCCATGAATTATGATTCTGCTTTTATGAAATTGTTTTGGAATTAAGTTATTGGTTGTTGTTTTCGTCTTGCATTCTGGATTGTTGGTTGTTTTTATGATTGATCACCATGAAATCATATTTGTTAGCTTGAGTAATAGCTTGAGAAAGCATTACCTAGGTCAGGACATGAGAATGTAAGGAGCATGTTTGTCTCTAGGGAGAGATATTGTGTTAGGATAGAAATATACCTCACACCTTGCTTGGTTGACACACGGGGGTTATGAAAGACCAACTTGGGATGTCACATCACCACTCGAAGAAGTAGTTGGGAGGCTAAGTTGAGTTAAATGGTTAGACGTACGAAAGTCCCTAATCGTTTCCCCGTAAACCACAACATAATTGATTGCCCGCGACTAGAAAATTAAACTCCTCGCTCACAATGATGCAGTGAGGCTAGATTGTCGTGTTTAGAGGCTCGAAAGACCATAAACATGCAATTCTAATTATGTGAAATAACAATTGATAGTTCCATGCTTAACCTATTGCAAATCGTAGGATCGCATGATTCATTGGTTTTAACTCTATGTTGCTCCTCGAGTGATTTCAGAATATTTCGTTGACCCAAACTTAGACTTAATTAATCTCAATCGAAAATGTCTATAACCAACACTTGAGGTATTTAAGATCACAATAGAAATGGATAGTTAGATGAATGGGTTCAGTCCCTATGGGTTCGACAATCCGGTTCTTAAAAAGAGCCACTATATTACTTGCACGACCCGTACACTTGCGGACGCGCGAATCGGGCACGTCATGCAGCGCCTGATTTACCGTCCTGGCTCGACGTCATTCAGCTCAGTCATCTTCTAGGGTGACGGACGTTTTCTCTCGACCACTGTCCTCACCCCAGTAGTGCTTACATCTTTGCCCATTGACCAAGAACGTGGCACTCCTATCTTCTTGCCACAACTCCACTGCCCCGTGCGGGGTCATTCCACCTCAAATGGCCCCAACCATTTGGACCGCAGCTTTCCTGGAAACAGCTTCAATCTTGAATTGATGAGCAGTACTTTCTGCCCCGGCTCAAAAATACGATGCACCACATACTTGTCATGCCACCTCTTCATTTGTTCTTTGTAGTACTTAGCACTCTCATAAGCATGCCAGCGAAACTCTTCAAGTTCACTGAGTTGCATTAGTCTCTTCTTGCCCGCTAGCTCTAAGTCCATATTCAATTTCCTCACGGCCCAGAAGGCTCGGTGCTCTAACTCCACTGGCAGATGACATGCTTTACCATAGACCAATCGGTATGGTGAAGTTCCAATCAGTGTCTTGTAAGCAGTTCTGTATGCCCACAATGCATCATCAAGTTTGCTCGACCAATAATTCCGTTGTGTATTTACTATTTTCTGGAGAATCTGCTTCACTTCTCTATTCGACACCTCTACTTGCCCACTAGTTTGGGGGTGGTATGCTGTTGCCACCTTGTGGTGCACCCCATAGTTGGCTAGTAGCTTCTTGAAACTTGCATTGACAAAATGAGCCCCTCCATCACTGATAATGGCTCGGGGTGTCCGGAACCTGGTGAGAATGTGTTTTTTCACAAATTTTGTTACCACCTTGTTGTCATTCCTGGGGCAAGCTATTGCTTCCACCCACTTCGATACATAATCAACGGCCACCAAGATGTAACGATTACCAAATGACGGTGGGAACGGGCCCATGAAATCAATGCCCCATACATCAAAGGTCTCCACTTCGAGTATATTCTGCAGCGGCATCTCTTGTCTTCTACCAATTGTTCCTGTACGCTGACATCTATCACACATTTTGACATATGCCATAGAGTCTCTGAACAGCGTAGGCCAAAAGAACCCTAACTATAGAACCTTGTGCGCTGTCCGCTCGCCTCCATGGTGCCCCCCATACAACGAAGAGTGACAACTCCTCAACACCTCTGCAATCTGACTCTCCGGGATGCATCTTCTCATTACCTGATCCGGTCCCTATCTAAATAAGTATGGCTCATCCCAAATAAAGTACCGACAATCATGCCTCAACTTTCTTCTCTGTTGGTCTGTCGCTTCAGGTGGGTAGACTCCACTCACTAGCAAGTTGACTATGTCTGCGTACTAGGGAACTTCAGCTTCCCCTGCTGCCAAGAGCTGCTCATCCGGGAACTCCTCATTGATGTTATCACCTTCCTTCACATGCGACTGGCTCTCCAATCGCGATAAGTGATCTACCACCTGATTTTCGCTCCCCTTTCTGTCCTTAATTTCGAGGTCGAACTCTTGCAACAATAGGATCCATCTGATAAGCCTGGGCTTAGCGTCCTTCTTGTTAAATAGGTACCGAATCGCTGCATGATCGGTGTACACCACTACTCTTGAACCCACCAAATAAGACTTGAATTTGTCAAATGCAAACACCAATGCTAGCATCTCCTTCTCTGTGACTGTATAATTACTTTGGGCAGTATTCAGCGTTTTGCTTGCATAATGAATAGAATTAAAGATTCCATTTTTTCTATGCCCCAATACAGCTCCCACAGCCACATCGCTTGCATCACACATCAACTCAAATGGTTGTCCCCAATCTAGAGAAGTAAGGATAGGTGCTTCTATCAATTTCTGCTTCAACTCCTCGAATGCTTTAACGCACTCATCATCCAACTCAAACTTCACCTCTTTTTCTAACAATCTGCATAATGGTCTAGAAATTTTGGAGAAGTTTCTGATGAACCGTCTATAGAAACCTGCATGCCCAAGAAAACTGCGAACGCCTTTCACCGACACAAGTGGTGGTAACTTCTCAATAACCTCGATCTTAGCACGATCGACCTCCAACCCCTTGCGAGACACTTTATGGCCAAGGACAATGCCTTCCTTAACTAAGAAATGGCATTTCTCCCAATTTAGTACAAGGTTGGATTCTTCGCAGCGAGCCATCACCCTGTCAAGATTCTGCAAACAAGTAGCAAATGAATTACCGAAAATAGAAAAATCATCCATAAATACTTCAACAAAATCCTCCACCATGTCATGGAAAATATCCATCATGCATCTCTGGAATGTGGCGGGTGCATTGCATAACCCAAATGGCATCCGTCTAAAAGCATATGTCCCATAAGGATAGGTAAAAGTAGTCTTCTCTTGGTCCTCCGGAGATATGGCTATTTGGTTATAACCAGAGTACCCATCAAGGAATCAATAATATTCCTGTCCAACCAACCTATCTAATATCTGATCAATGAATGGGATAGGATAATGATCTTTCCTTATGGCTTCATTAAGCTTTCTATAGTCCATGCAAATTCGGCAGCCTGTGACGGTTCGTGTAGGAATCAACTCATTTTTCTCATTGGTGACCACGGTCATCCCTCCTTTCTTTGGAACGCACTGAACGTGGCTGACCCATTCACTGTCTGAAATCGGGTAGACCACACCTGCATCAAGCCACTTAATTATTTCTTTCCTAACCACATCCTTCATTGCCGGATTTAGCCTTCGCTAAGGCTGAACGGTTGGTTTTGCTCCTGTCTCCATGAAAATCCTGTGTGTGCAAAAAGCTGGATTGATACCTTGAATATCTGACATTTGCCAACCCATTGCTTTCTTTCTTATTCTGAGGACACCCAATGCTTTCTTCTCCTGTACCTCTGTCAATTCTGCTGAGACGATAACTGGAAAAGTCTCATCTTCTCCCAAAAAGACATATTTTAAATGGGGGGGGGGGGGATTCTTTCAATTCCAAATTTGGTGCTTCCTCAACAGATGGTTTCCGTAGTGGTTCCAGAGACCTCATTAGAGACTGAAATTCCTGTTTCCTCAGATGCCTTTGTGACTCCTTCAGCATTTGTACCACCTCATAAGCTTCTCTATCTCCAAAATGATCGGAGTTCATCAACACTCTTTTCAATGGGTCTTGAGATTCAACAATCTGACGAATTTCTTCTTGATCAACCATACTGATGCTGAAAGCTCCTCATGTATGGCCGGCAGCCTCATGGCCTTGAACACATCAAATACCTCAACCTTGTCGTGTGCTCGTATGGTTAGCTGCCCTGCAGCTACATCAATCAGCTTTCCTGGTTGCCAAGAAAGGACGTCCCAAAATAAATGGGACTTCCGCGTCTAGCTCAAAATCCAACACGACGAAATCTATCGGGAAGATAAGGGAGCCCACTTGCACCAGCACGTCCTCCACAATGCCATCAGGTCTGGCTAAGGAACGATCCGCTAGTTGCAAGATCACTGTTGTTGGTCTAGGACTCCCTAGTCCCAACTTCTTGAATACCGATGTCAGCATCAAGTTAATGCTCGCTCCCAAATCACATAATCCGCGAGCTCGGATACTCTGCCCAATTGTAATTTGTATTGTAAAGCTCCCAGGGTCCTTGAGCTTTGTGGGCAACCTTTATTGTATCGGGGAAGTGCATTCCTCCGTAAGAGCCACCGTAGCATACTCAGTCAACCGAGTTTTGTTCGCCACGATGTCCTTAATATACTTTGCGTACTTCGGCACTCCCTGCAAAACATCAGCAAGAGGTAAGTTAATATGTACCTGTTTCAGCACCTCCATGAATTTCTTGAAACACGCCTCCTCTTTGTGTTTCTTTAGTCTTTGAGGGAACAGGGGTGGTGGTCTCTCTAGTTCAGCCTCCTTTTTCTTCCCCCTCTCATCACTTTGCTCCCTCTCACTTTCTGCTGCTCCCGACTGTTGAGGTGGTCTTTCTGGTTCCACCTCTTTAAGCTGCAAGCCACTCCTTGTGGTCACTGCATTCACTTGCTTGGGGTTGGGATCCGTGTCGCTTGGGAGTCCTCCTCTAGGCCTGGTGTTTTGGGCTCTAGCAAATTGCCCAAATTGATACTCCAGTGCCTTGGTAGCTAACTGGTTGTTCTTTACCTCAGCTGCCAATTTCACATAGTCAGCCTGCAATTGAGCTTGGTTAGCTATCATTGTCTTGAACATCTCCTTAGTGCTGAGTGATGGTGGTGGAGGAGGTGCATTGTTGCTTCTATATTGTGCCTGATAGTTCTACTGCCCTCCTTGATTCCTCTGCGCCCCCTGACTCGAACTTTGCCCTTGATGATTATTGCTACCCCAAGAGAAATTCGGGTGATTCCTCCAGTTGGAATTGTAGTTGTTGCCATACTGTTGGTGGTTGTTCCTCTGTACATTACCAACAAAGTTCACCGAATCAGGATTTGCTTCACAACACTCAGCTGAGTGTTCACTACTCCCGCATACTTCCCACCAAATCTGCTGCACTACGTTCACTGGGGCTTGAGACTGGTTCATGCTCATGTTACTGAAGTGGGTGTTAAGTTGATTCTAAACGCAACTATAAGTGCAGCAATAGCTGTAAAACCATCCACTTCTAGGATCCTGCTGCCTTCCTTGTTCCTCCTCTTGAAGAATCCGCATTCCACTCCGGATTTCCCTGCGAAATCCGATTCAACAAGGTATACAGCTCCTCATAAGTTTTCTCCAATGCTTGTCCCCCAGCTGCTGAGTTTAACAAGATTTTTGTGTGGGGTTCCAAACCCTCTATGAAAGTATGCACCAACACTTCATTGGATTGGTGATGATGAGGACAATCCCGCAACATAGATTTGAATCTCTCCCAGGCTTGATACAGATTCCCTCCCTCTCTCTGTTTAAAACTTAGAATTTGACTTCTAAGTCTTGCTGTTTTACCGGATGAAGAAAAATGTATCAAGAATTTCCTTGCAAGATCATCCCACGTAGTGATAGAATTAGGTGGCTCAGCTTTCAAACACCTCTTGGCTTCTCCCAAAAGTGAAAATGGGAACCATGTAAGCCTGACATAATCTGATGACACTCCAATGGGGATGTAAGTGTCACTTATCTCCAAGAAATTTTGGAGATGTTGTTGTGGATCCTCATGAGGGAGACCTGTGAACTGCCCGCTGGTGTGCAGCAATTGCACCATGTTCTGCTTAAGCTCGAACCTCCCTCCTGGCTCAGGTTTGTGGATGCTAGATGTGACATTATTAGCATGTGGGATTGCCACCTCGCGAACCGGCCTGGCTGCCATTTCATCGGGCACCAACATTGCCCGTACAACTAGTGGATTCTGTTGTTGCTCCATAATTGTTTGTCTGAGCAACTGCAGCTTTTTCTCTAGAGCTTCCCTCCTTTGACCATGATATTGTCGTTCCGGCTCTAAATATGAGTCCACCAGCTCCTTGTCTCTTGCCAGTGTTCACAGAAATAAGTTATCTGCAAAATACAGGCTAAGACCAAGTTGTCAACACTAAGAAGAAATAGTAAACTAACACTTAAGAAAAATTTACCAATTGCCAGTCCCCGGCAACGGCGCCAAAAACTTGTTCGGATGATTTTTGGGTGTAACTACACGCAAGTGCACGTGGTCGAACAAGTAGTAAAGTGGCTCAGGTAAGCCAAGTATCGATCCCGCAGGACTGGGATAGGGTAAAAATCTACTCAAGTGTCAATAAACTTTAACTCTAAAAATGCAAACAACAGTGTGCAGAAGAGTTTGATATTTTGTTTCCTAATTTTATACTAAGTCGAAAACGAATATATAAATTGAGTCTGAACTATAAGTATGAGCATGCTGAGGTTAAATGAACATGTAGATAAATAAATTATCGATACAGTTTGGTAAATCTTTCCTCCGATTGCTAGTCAAGAATTATTGCCTATGGATTAAAACTCTCGTATTTAACCTAGCTTAAGAATCATGAACCTTCCACCTACATTTCTGTGATGAAACGAAATTCGTGTTCTAGCCATACAAAACCGATTCTTTAATTGACTAATACGACTTTCAGGTATATTTCTATCCTGAAGGTAAATCAATTCTCAATTTTCCCAAACTAAGAAAAGATCATATCCTATCAATTCACAACTTTCCAATTTCTTGCTCTCTCGAGTGAAACCGAAATTTTTAGATGTACATTAACGCTGGCCATACATTAATACAGTAAGAACAAGAATCAATAGAACAACCTTGGAAGAAAAGATGAAAAACCAATTTATCAATAATCACATTTCAATACAATTGTTCTTAACCTCAGCAACAAGGGGATTTAGCCACTTATTTGTGGATTAAACATCGTTAAATAAGTGTTAATCATACAAGCAATTGAAATAAAGAAGAAGGAGATAGAGAAAAACCCTGAGATTTTTGTCCCCTCAACTGCCTGTAACCCACGTTCTTGCTCCACCCAGTCAGAATAATTAAAAATGAACCTAAGTGTTCTATTTATAGTAGTGGGAATTTTTCCCGGAATAACAAGCAACGTGTCACGGAGTGCATCGCGGAGCACTGCCTCCGTGACACGCCACTGACGCGGACCCTTACTGGAATTTGGTCGTCCAGGTATTAAGGCCCAACGTGGCACGGCGTGCAGCGCGGGGCTAGGCCAACGTGCCACGTCCCCAACGCGCACCTCCACTGGAAATAGGCATAATTTCACCATCCAGGCAGAATGCATCCGTGATGGCAGCATGACACGGATCCATCGCGGAGCCCCTTTAATTCGTGCCTTCAAGTGCTTTTTCCCTTGCTAGCGTCCGAGTCCAAACCTGATCTCTCCCAACATGCATCTTAGCTCCATAACTTTATATTTTTTTTCTGCAGAACAACGCTAATCATGTTGGTTAGTATAAATTCACATTGTATTACAAATCACATGAGAATGTATGAACATCGATAGATAAACAAGGCAAAATGACACATTTGAGTATCACTTGGGCATATAAATTTTCCCAAGATCAGATGTCAATTCATACAATGACTTTCAGATTCTACGAATGTTTAAGCCAGTTGGATGTTATTTTATTTCTTCCATTTGATTCCAGTTGTATCTGTGAAACTCTTATGGAGAAACCATACAATTGAAGAAGCTACTTGGGAGTCAGAAAATGATATGTCAGTCAAGTACCCCCAATTGTTTAAATCTAGAGGTATGTACTTGTTCTAAATTTGGGGACCGAATTTCATAAGATGAGGAGAATCTAATACCCCGATATTAGAGAAAGGGCTTTTAGGCAGAGAATATATATATATATATATATATATATGTATGTATGTATATATATATATGTATGTATGTATGCATGTATGTATATAAATATAGTACGAACAAAGACAAAAAATATTTAAAAAAAAAGAAAGATATATGGGCTAAAGCCCATTTCAATTAATTGGCTGGAAACAAAAGAAAAGAAATGGATTAGAAAGGGGACTAAAGCGCAAAGCTTCTAAAGTTGCTATCGAACTACTGAAGGAGAAAAAAAATCAAAAGAAGAGAGATTTGTTGGCATTGGAAGTGAAGGATAACGGAGGAAAAAAATTATTTGCTGCAAATTTTTAACGTGTATAAGAGAAACAAAGGAGGACTGTGAAGGTATATTTCATTCAAAGGGTAAATTTACTTACTTACAACTTGCTTAAACTTATCATTCGTGCATATGAAAGTCAGTTGGGTAGTAAAGAAAGTAATTTTGACAGTGAATCTGTCATGACCCAATGATCGTGATTAGCACCCACACTAACCCCTGGGTAGGAGAACCAACGATTCGCAATAACTATTTCGACGTCAATCATTTAGGAAGGAATAACGATTAATAATAAAATGAAATGACATATCCGCAACAATAACAATCATCTTAAAATAAAATTGAACAACAATAATTCCCAAGATCTGAAAGTCATTGCACTTGACGTCTAACTACAAGTTTTGACATAAATAATAACAACTCATCTCACCATATAGTTTAAAGAATTTTAGCTCAAAAAGATCAACTCATCATCTTTAGTTACCACACTGTAGCACACTTAGAATATTTTCCCCACTTTCTCGGTTCATTTACAATTATAGGATCACCAATCACACTCAACCACTTAGCATATAATCATTCCAAACTTTCACAAGTTACACACACATCATAAAATAAAACTAATGGTGACATATTGGGCACACACCTCCGCCATATCACCATAAACACTCCATTCTCAAAGTCAATGTACACACATAATAAAGAGTTTTATTTCTGTCCTTCTAGTCATGACCTGCAGGAGACTCTAGAAATTCATGTACTGTACCAGCGTGGTACCTTCTACCACTCATATACTCATTCGTTTGCTCCCCTCGGACATGAGCCGCTCAACCAATATTGCTCGCCTAGATGCTCCCCTCGGGCATGAGCCTCTCATCTTTGGATATTATAGATATCCTTAATCATTCTCATCAAGTGATACAAAAAAGTGTATTAATTAAACATACAAGAGTTTTACCATCTATTTCTCCAAGTGAACAATTAAAAACCAACAAAACATCTCATTAACAGTGTATAATGTCTTCACTTAACACAATTTTATCACAGTTTAATACCACATCACATCCATATTTGTTCAATAGTTTGTCAAAATAAATTCTCGTAATAGGTAATGTACGAAGATCAATCACATATCAGCATTGCACAAGACATACATGATTATATAGAGTCTAATCCCTTTAAACCATAACTTACCTCAAAGTTGGGTACGAAACGTCAGCTACTCCACTGGAGCCTTGCCTTTTCTCAACGTTTCAGAGAGTTCGAAATCTACAACAACAATGTAGAGTAATTCAATACTTACGCTTCAATAAGGGTCCTTATAGATCAAAACCTTCTCTTCAGGGCACTTTTGAAAGTAAAACCCCAATTCTCCCTAGTTTCATGTCTCAATTCCCGCATAACCCACATTCTCAAATAAGTAATCCTATGGGAGCGATCACTACTCCTCAAACCCCAGTTCAAACCAACCTATTGAATCCCCATACTTCCGCCCTAGTCTATCATCCTAGGGTTTCCTCAATTCAAAATCCCATCATTAAAGGGTCTATAAGCATTCTAAGGTCATCAATATCCATAATCGAGATAGGGGATCAAGAATCTTACCTTGGAAGAAGAAATTCACTACTCATTCTAAGGTCATCAATCTCCATAACTGAGATAGGGGATCAAGAATGTGACCTTGGAAGAAGAAATTCACTACTTTGGAGGAGAAATTCGCTCTCTAACCTTTTTGATCGCTTTTGAAAATAATGGCGTAAAACCCTAGAAATTCCACTTAAATCCGTTGCAGCAGACCCGCTGTCGCGATCAGGAAACCACTGCGGTGGATCTGACAGTTAATTCTCCGATCCATTACACCGGATTCCGACCATCACCATGGTCTTACTGAAGTGGGCCCCCTAACCAGTAGCTCCCCCTAAAAGACACTTTTAAACACTTAGCTGATTTCACACCCAATTCTACAAATTATAGCTTTTTCGGGTGTTCTAAGTCTGTTCCACCCGTAACGACATGTGAGTCGTTACATCAAATACCAATTAAAACATTGTTCATCCCCTAATGGACTACAATAAAATCAATAAAGAGAACGCATTTGATTCCATAAATAACTAACAATATTTGGTCTGCATATCAACTTCAGTCTCCCAAGTGTCCTCCTCTACGGGACGATTCTTCCACTGGACCTTATCCATCGGAATCTATTTCGACCTCAACTTCTGAACCTCTCTATATAAAATCACCACCACCTCCTCCTCATAAGACAAATTCCATCTAGTAGCATGAAGTCTCATTTAATAATGTAAGTCCCATCTCCGTGGTACTTTTTTAGCATTGACACATTGAATGTCAAACGTACACTAGACAATCCTGGCGGCAGTGCCAGCTAATAAGCTACTTCCCCAACACGTCGGAGTATTTCGAACAGTACAATGTACCTCGGGCTAAGCTTTCCCCGCTTACCAAATTGCATCACCCCCTTTATGGGGGACACCTTGAGCAGAACTTGCTCTCTCTCCATAAACTCCATATCCCTCACTTTCCTGTCTGCATATTGATTTTGTCTACTCTGAGCAGCTACCAGAAGTTCTTGGATTATGCAAACTTTTTCTAAATACTCTTTCAACAAGTCGGTTCCCCAGGGCCTCACTTCAAATGCATCAAACAAACTAATACTTGCATTTCCTCCCATACAGAGCTTCAAATAGCGTCATGCCAATGCTCGAGTGATAGTTGTTGTTGCAAGTGAACTCTACTAGGGGAAGGAATTTATCCCAATGTCCCCCGAAATCTATGACATAGGCCCGCAGTATATCCTCCAACAATTGAATAGTCCTTTCTGATTGTCCATATGTCTGAGGGTGGAAGGCTGTACTCAAGTCCAACCTGGTGCCCAACTCTTCTTGCAAGGTCCTCCAAAAAATAGAGGTGAACTAAGTAACCCTATCATACATAATCAACACTGGCACCCTATGCAACCGAATCACTTCCTTCACGTATAGCTTGGCCAACTTCTCGGCATTGTAAAACACTTGGACAGGTAAGAAGTAAGCAGACTTGGTCAATCTGTCCACAATGACCCAAATAGGGTCAAACGTTCCCAAAGTCTTTGGAAGACCAACTATGAAGTCCATAGCTATGCTCTCCCATTTCTGCTGGGGGATAGGCATCTTCTGAAGTACTCCCCCAGGCTTCTGGTGTTTGTATTTCACCTACTGCAATTCATACACTGAGTAACATGTGTTATAATATCTCTCTTCATTCTTCCCCACCAATAGTAATTCTTCAAGTTATGGTACATTTTGGTAACTCTAGGATGAATAGAGTACCTCGAGTTGTGAGCTTTTGCTAGAAGAGTCTTAATTATCTCACCCACTCAGGGAACACACATGTTCAGGTGCTTTTGGGTATATAGCTACACGCAAGTGCACGTGGTCGAACAAGTAGTAAAGTGGCTTAAGTAAGCCAAGTATCGATCCCATAGGGACTGGGCTAGGGTAATAATCTACTCAAGTGTCACTATACTTTAACTCTAAGAATGCAGACAACAGTGTGAATAAGAGTTTGGTACTTTGGTTTCTAATTTTATGCTAATTATAAAACGAATATACAATTTGAGTCTGAACTATGAATTTGAGCATGCTGAGGTTAAAACGAACATGTATAGAAACAAATTAACGATACACTTTGGTTAATCTTTCCTCCAGTTGCTAGTCAAGAATTATTGCCAATGGATTAAAACTCTCGTATCTAACCCAACTTAAGAATCATGAACCGTCCACCTACATTTCTGTGATAAAACGAAATTCATGTTCTAGCCATACAAAATCGATTCCTTAATTGACTAATATGACTTTCAGGTATATTTCTATCCTGAAGGTAAATCAATTCTCAATTTTCCCAAACTAAGAAAAGATCATATCCTATTAATTCACAACTTTCCAATTTCTTGCTCTCTCGAGTGAAACCGGACTTTTTAGATGTACATTAACGTTGGCCACACATTAATGCAGTAAGAACAAGAATCAATAGAACAACCATGACAGAAAAGATGAAAACCCAAATTGATCAATAATCACATTTCAATATAATTGTTCTTAACCTCAGCAAGAAGAGGATTTAGCCACTCATTTGTGGATTAAACATCATTAAATGAGTGTTGAACATACAAGCAATTGAATTAAAGAAGAAGGAGATAGAGAAAAACCCTGAGATTTTTGTCCCCTCAACTGCTTGTAACCCACGTTCTTGCTCCACCAAGTCAGAATTATTAAAAATGAACCTAAGTGTTCAATTTATACTTATGGGAATTTTTCCCATAATAACAAGCAACGTGTCACGGAGTGCATCGCGGAGCACTGCCTCCGTGACACGCCACTGACGCGGACCCTTACTGGAATTTGGTTGTCCAGGTATTAAGTCCCAACGTGGCACGGCGTGCAACGCGGGGCTAGGCCAACGTGTCACGGCCCCAACGCACACCTTCACTGGAATTAGGCAAAAATTGCATATCCAGGCAGAAGACATCTGCGATGGCAGCGTGACATGGCTCCATCGCGGAGCCCCTTTAATTTGTTCCTTCAAGTGCTTTTTCCCTTGCTCGCATCCGAGTCCAACCCCGATCTCTCCCACCACATATTTTCACTTCCCAAAATTGTATTTCACCTGCAAAACAGCGCTAATCATGTTGGTTAGTATAAATTCACATTTTATTATCAATCACATGAGAATGTATAAACATCAATAGATAAACAAGGCTAAAATGACACATTTGAGTATCACTTGGGCATATAAATTTGCCCAAGATCACTTACCCCACACTTAAATCCTTGTTCGTCCCCGAACAACAATCTTACACCTCATGTACTTTACACCCCATCCTGGCTACTTTGGTTCGACAATTCAGGCTACAGTCATACCGATTATTTAATATAGCAAATCATCAAGAAAACACGCATGGTCCTATCAATACAATGACCTTCAACACATTAAGACCTCCTAGACTCAAGAATCGACTCTTGATATTGGCAAACTATTGCTAATCAGCTGATCAAGATATCCGACACGAAATTTAATCTCTCATCAAGCATGTGCCCCCACAACACAAGAGAATTTTCCCCTTTTTGTAATCACATGAACTTAAAAGATTACATGCAGGGGAATATAAACACAATTTCACTCTCTCTCCCAAAAGAATTCACATGCATCATGTCATGAACCATAGGCTAGCCCTTATTGTATTACTCCACTAATATAAGGAAGAGTAATGTAAGATCACGTTGGACTTAACAGGTTGTAATGTAAGCTACGGAACTAGTAAATATTGGGCTAGCCAATAATAGCCACTAGCATCCTTAAGCGCTTTTTCATACATCCCATCAAACTCATGGGCATTGATTCTTCCTTCATCCTCCCATTCTTGAAGTCTGTCTTTATTTTGACCCATATCTTTAAGCACACTTGACTCAATAACAAAGATTATTCATACATCTTCATTATATTTAATTTATAACGAGTGCACCTTCAACCTTTTCTTTCCTTTCATCACTCTGCTTTTCTTTTCTTTTCACCATTCTCACTCTTTGACACTTTGGGAAAATTATTTTCTCTTCTTAAGCGCTTAAGAGTTTTGGATCAAATTCACAGATAATGAAAAGAAAGGGTTAAGCTCGGTTTACACATTTTTGACAAAATAAAAATAATAGGCTAAAAGCTCAATGGGCTAACTAGGGTGTACATTCAAGGGGTGTACGATAATGAAAAAGAGAAACTTTCGGTTAAAAGAAAGAAATGCCTACATCCTTTCCTACAATACACGTCCTTCATTTAATTTCGTGCACATACCAGGCAAGTTCTAGACATTTCACAATAGCACGGAATAAACAAAACCTCACCATACACTCATTGCACATGCTCAATTCAAGACGCATTCACAGACTCTTCAATCAGCTAATTACAAGAATTCAAACATTAAGCCTCAATCACACTGAATCGACTCTATGGCCTAGGTATCTCAACATATTTACAAAGTTGCATGCTTTCATACGAATCACCTTTGCATTTCACATCTCATGTACAACACGCAACCAGAATTTCGCAACCATAAAGTAACTACATGTTTTGGGATGCAACCCACAAAAAAGAGAAAAAAAAACTGCAAAATAAATGAAAAAAATCTACTCCTAACGACTACATTTCCCTTAAGACGGTCGTCATTCATCCATCATAGGGAACGATCACTAACTAAGACTTCGGTTCAATGGGACCATTCTCGGTAAAAGAACCGAAAACAAACGCCGAGGAAACCCAAAAATTGAAGAATTCTTTTAAAATTTATCGATCATTTCGATAAAACAAAAATATGTACAAAACTAGCTAGCACATTCAGCAGCACACAACAGCTTCACATTAATTACAATACACAACATAAACATCACAATCACGGGGTCACCAATTTTCCATAGGCACAACAACAGAACAGAAACATACATCAAAAACAACAGCAACCAACACCTAACTACTCCCACCGCACACTTAAATCGAACACTGTCCCAAGTGTTCACAAAAATTAGCATAGCACAAGAGTAGGTGGTGAAACTCCCTGATCAATCAAAATACTCCACTTCTTCATCAGGTGTTGCTGCCTCGTCTCCCATGTCTGAGTTGGCCCCATTGTCATCATCGGACTCCACATCGGAGTCCTCACGATATGTCTCCTCATCTGTGGGGACATCATCATCCGTGGGCTCCACAAAAGCTGGCCCTACTCGGCATGGAGCCCTGACATTTTTGCCAAAAGGGTAATCTAGCTCGAGCTGCCACAACTCCTCCTCTGTTGCCGGCCTCTCGCCTATTCGCAGCTGGAGCATCTGCATCCCATACATGCGAGCCATGTACTGATCATCCCGAGCATGTCGCTCGGCTAGTGTAAGAACTGGCCCATGGGTGGTGTCGGGTGCCTTAGTTTTGGTGACATCTAAGGCCTGCCACTCCATCTGGGGGATGTAGTCAAGGGCCTCTTCCTCAATATCCAGGCCCCTCAGGAATGTGGTGATTAATCCACCAAACCCGTACCTGTGCCCTTGATGCAATCGGGCTCTCTTCATGGCAGAGATAATCACCGCCCCCACATTGATCTCCAGCCCTTTCATCAGGGTGTATACCAAGCATACACGATCCCGGGTTACATCTGCCATATGCGCCCCCGGGATTAGGCAGGAACACACAATCTTAAGCCATATCCTGGCTTCCCTGTTCATCTGTGAGTAGTGCAAGGTCTGATGGTAGCCCCTCTCCTTATGCCTGCTCCACAGAGCTGTCGATCGAGTTCCACACAAAGTGCATCTAATGTCTGCATATGGTGGAGTGATATTCAGCTGTCGAAGCACATGGGCGTCTGTGTCTCGCGCCCCTAGGATAGCATTAAGGTGGTGGGGCTCAAAAGTGACTATTTGCCCCCTTATTTTGATGGTGTGACTTCTGAGAGTCAGGTTCCAGTTGGCGTAGAATTCCTGAATCAAGTGCAAGTTGCATTCCTTGGGCTCTTCAAAGATGAAATTCAGCCCGGCTGCCTCGATCCTTTGGACAATGGTAGGGAACTCCTGTGCCAACGGTTCCCTTGCTATGTGTTCCTCGGGGAAGTATTTGCTTTCCTTGTGCTTCGCGTACCATTTCTTCCCCTCCCCTGTCACCCATATGGTTCCATATTGACGGCGTTGGCCTCGTGGAACCGCTGGTGCTGCTGGGACAGCCGTGCCCAGTCTGATTCTTTTTCTTCCGGCGCCGAATGTTGATGCGCCTTTTCCCTTGTCTTGCCTTCTTGCCATTGTTCCTGTCAAACCAAACAGACAGTCCCAATGTCATTCCAATTAAAATTATCTTCGACTAAGGTTGGGTTAAGCTAGGCTACCCCACACTTAGTCTTTAGCCAAAATCACAACATTACGGCAAGATCGTACTTATTTCCACAAACAAACAACAAAACATAACAAATATGCTTAGTGCATTAAGAGAATTCGACGGTATATATTCTATGTACTACTCAGACTTCGTACAGCTAACCACAATCATTACCATCGATAACATTTTATCCCATAGCACTTAGCAAGGAGAAACAAAAGAAAAATTTAACTACATGATCCCATACAATTCACCCATTTCTTGCAATTTCCACAATTTCCTTAACCCAAAAATCCGTCGGTCTTTAAGCATATTAATAGTTAGCACAACTGACTCATCTCACCCAACATACACAACCCAACAAGAATTTCAATAGTACAACTCACTTTTTTCCATTTCAAACTCAAAGTCAAGCCCTAGCTATGATTTTATCAAAAATTAGATTAAGCTATGTAATTATCGAGTTCAAGCAATCACAATGATTGTTCACCAATTGCCAATCCCCGGCAACGGCACCAAAAACTTGTTCGGGTGCTTTTGGGTATATAGCTACACGCAAGTGCACGTGGTCGAACAAGTAGTAAAGTGGCTTAAGTAAGCCAAGTATCGATCCCACAAGGACTGGGCTAGGGTAATAATCTACTTAAGTGTCACTATACTTTAACTCTAAAAATGCAGACAACAGTGTGAATAAGAGTTTGGTACTTTGGTTTCTAATTTTTTGCTAATTATAAAACGAATATACAATTTGAGTCTGAACTATGAATTTGAGCATGCTGAGGTTAAAACGAACATGTATAGAAAAAAATTAACGATACACTTTGGTTAATCTTTCCTCCGGTTGCTAGTCAAGAATTATTGTCAATGGATTAAAACTCCCGTATTTAACCCAACTTAAGAATCATGAACCGTCCACCTACATTTCTGTGATAAAACGAAATTCATGTTCTAGCCATACAAAACCGATTCCTTAATTGACTAATATGACTTTCAGGTATATTTCTATCCTGAAGGTAAATCAATTCTCAATTTTCCCAAACTAAGAAAAGATCATATCCTATTAATTCACAACTTTCCAATTTCTTGCTCTCTCGAGTGAAACCGGACTTTTTAGATGTACATTAACGTTGGCCACACATTAATGCAGTAAGAACAAGAATCAATAGAACAACCATGGAAGAAAAGATGAAAACCCTAATTGATCAATAGTCACATTTCAATACAATTGTTCTTAACCTCAGCAAGAAGAGGATTTAACCATTCATTTGTGGATTAAACATCATTAAATGAGTGTTGAACATACAAGCAATTAAATTAAAGAAGAAGGAGATAGAGAAAAACCCTGAGATTTTCGTCCCCTCAACTGCCTGTAACCCACGTTCTTGCTCCACCAAGTCAGAATTATTAAAAATGAACCTAAGTGTTCTATTTATACTTGTGGGAATTTTTCCCGGAATAACAAGCAACGTGTCATGGAGTGCATCGCGGACCACTGCCTCCGTGACACGCCACTGACGCGGACCCTTACTGGAATTTGGTTGTCCAGGTATTAAGTCCCAACGTGGCACGACGTGCAACGCGGGGCTAGGCCAACGTACCACGGCCCCAACGCGCACCATCACTGGAATTAGGAAAAAATTCCATATCCAGGCAGAAGGCATCCGCGATGGCAGTGTGACACGGCTCCATTGTGGAGCCCCTTTAATTTGTGCCTTCAAGTGCTTTTTCCCTTGCTCGCATCCGAGTCCAACCCCGATCTCTCCCAACACACATTTTTGCTTCCCAAAATTGTATTTCACCTGTAAAACAACGCTAATCATGTTTGTTAGTATAAATTCACATTTTATTATCAATCACATGAGAATGTATAAACATCAATAGATAAACAAGGCTAAAATGACACATTTGAGTATCACTTGGGCATATAAATTTGCCCAAGATCAACACACACGTCCCTTTATTCTCAGAATTCCTTCACCATCTAGCACCGCCTCCTTAGCTTCTCCCCCCAGAACTTTATCTCTGATCTTACCTAGCTTCTTGATGAGTTGGTAATTTACCAACTCATTAGGCTCTAAAACTCGAGTCTTTGTCTCGTTCTTGAGTTGCTTATTTGGATTTTATGCCCTTTTTGATTTTATTGTGTGCAGATGACTAAATGTGAAGAAAAGAGTAAAATTGGAGCAAAAAGAAGGGAGTGAGAGTGAATTGGCGATTTGCAGATGAAAACCAGTGAAATGCTGGCCAAAGGCTGAACATCACTTACTCAAAGGATTAATGCCACCGGTAGTTCACGACTTGCCAGTGGCGAGTCATCAGTTTAGTTGCCGAAAGATACCCAAAGTTTTGGAAAATGGCTTGAAGTCCCAGAGGTTCACAGATTGGCATCAGCGAAACATCGGGTAAACTGCCGGTGTTCAATGGAAGTGAGTAAGGATGTAGAAAAGATACTCGGCGGTTCATAGATTGTAACCGGAGAACCGCTATAGTCTCTGCCGATTCCAGAACGATGCTCATGGTGGTATAATTGTCCAACACTAGCAAAGATATAAAAAGTGCTCTACTTTTCAGGATATAAATAGAAGATAAAGTACTTTGTACAGAGGTATGGAGAAGGAGAGATAAAAATAGACATATTGAGAAAGAACAAAGCTTACATCAAATCATTGTTTCCCCTTTTAACTGAAGAACATTCTCTTACCTGAGATAGGGAGATTCTAATTGAAAATTGTAGAAAGTAGTCTGCTCTATTTCTTCTTTGTACTAGTAAGTTTCAGCTATTGCTGGAGATTATCTTGTGAAGTTGATTTTTCTACTCCTGCTATTAAATTCAATGATGTTATTGATAAATGTGTTTTTGAATTTCTTAACCATGAGTAGTTAAAATCATTAACTAGAGGTGTGTGCTGATGAATATTTAATTAGATTGGGTATTTCTAGAGTCATCTTCATATTGTTCATGCAAGTGTAAATCTATTAGATTCTCCTCAATCTATAAAGTAATATCCATTGATTATGATATGGGTCTATTTATTCTTTCTTGATTGTTGCTTGTAAAAGAATAATTAAGTATTGGTAGAGAATTTAGTAGTGGGTATGAAGAAGAGAGTGTGAATTTGGACTGGAAATAGCTGAAATTGCATTCTCATTCCTTATTAGCAGCTAATAGCTAGAAAGTAGTGCTGTTGCTAATCCAAATCAAATCGGGTTGGGCTAAATTGTAACTAGAGGTTTGACAAAACTCTAGTGAGAGGTAACTAGAAGGCTGAAAAGCTGTAATTACCCACTTCCCAAGATTTTTTACACTTGTTGAACTCATAAGATAACCTAGTAGGCCCCGATCTAGTTAGTATTTCATCTACACCGCACCTCTAGTCTTTCACATTCTTGTTGACAACTTAGCTGATCTTGCTGTATTATTTCACTACATCAACAAATACAATTCTATGCAAATTTAAACTCCCCCAATTTTATTTGTTTTTATATTAAATCTATGTGGTGCAAGCTAACTTCAATTTCTTAATCGGCACTTGTAAGTATCATTCTCTAGTCCTCGTGGGATTTGACCCCGGAACTCTTTAGGTTACTTATTTTGATACTTCAGTCGTGTATATTCTTTGTATTAAGGATATATTTTAGACATTATCAAAAATGGCGCCGTTGCCGGGGACTGGCGCTTGATAATCTTTTGTTGATTGTTAATTTGAAATAGTTTTGCATTATAGCTACTTAACGTGAGTTTTCTGTGTTTTTAGGATCTAATAACCACATGAGTCATCACCCCTAAGCAGGGGATAGCTCAATAGAGGGTAACATGAAACTCGAGGAAGATAATCCGGTGATGCCAGAAGTTGCAGGAGCCATTCGCCTACTACCGACAGTAGGAAATGAAGTGTTTCATGTCACAAGCATCATGCTTCACTTGTTGTGAATGAAGCGGCTCTTTGGAGAAAAACCAAGTGAGGATGCGAATCATCATTTGAGAAACTTCTTGGACAACCCTTCAATATAACAAATATCAGTCAAGAGTTAATCAGGTTGAGACTCTTTCCTTTTTCATTGACAGGGGAGGCAACAATGTGTCTAGAGGAACTCCCTTCGGGATATATTACTTTATGGCAGGAGCTAACCGAGGCCTTTTTGGACCGCCTTTTCCCTCCATCAAAGATGCTTCAGTTGAGGGATGATATTACAAATTTCAAGCAAGAACTAAGAGAGATTTTACATAAGGCGTGCTTAAGGTTTAAAAAGAAGGTTGCTCTTTGCCCAAGTCATGGATTACCGGATGGAGTGCTTCTCCGAAGCTTCTACAGGGCCCTTGATTCAATAAACAAGTCCATGGCCAACAACCTAGCTGGTGGTTCTATTATGGATCAAACATATGGGTTGGCCAAAGCCCTCCTAGACAGAATGACAAAGACCAACAGGGCTTGGCACATGAGACAAACAAATGTGTCCACTCATGAGATCAATTCAAGTGCCTTGGCGGCTGAGTTGTGGAAACGGGATGAAGCGGGATGAAAATCTTGCAAAGATGATGACACAACTAGAATTGATGAACAAGCACGTTATAGGAGTAGGGCCAAAGGTGGTAAATGACGTGGGAATGCAAGGTCCCTTACAATATGAAGGAGAGTCATCATCGCCAAGATTTGAAGAGGAATTCCAATATATGGGCAACCAAATGGGAGGTCCTCGACCTAGCTTCCAAGGAGCAAACCAAGGCCCATGGCGCCCAAGGGATGACAACCAAAGTTGGAGAAATTGTGAGCCACAAGGATGGCTTGAAAGGAATGAAAGGTGGGGTAATAGAGAGCCAACCAAGAGAGTGATCACTATCACCAGAGTTCAAACCCATATGTTCCCCCTCCTAAGGTTGGGAATCCCCAAAACCAGCCAGGCGTGAGTGATGCGGGCAATTCAAAAATTGAAGAAATGCTTTTGAGAGTTCTAAAGTAGGTTGAGTTGACTGAGAGTGGGGTAAAAGAATTAAGAGGGGAGGTGTCTAACTTCGCCCAAACAGTGAGTTCACATTTTGCCTCCATCAAGAATTTGGAGGCCAAATGAATCACCTGTCGGCTCAAATGAACCCCCGGATGAAGGGAACACTACCTAGTGACACAATGCCTAATCCCAAGAAAGATGGTCAATGCATGGCCACTGTCACTAAGAGTGGCAAGGTGATTGGAGATGCCCCGATGAAGCCTAGTGAGATTGATAGCCCGAAATTAGTTGAAGAAGATGAAGTCGACAAAACGCCAATGACTCCAAAGAATGAAGAAAAGATTGATAAGGAAAGAGAGGGAAAGGATGATGAAATCCTCCCCCATGCTGATGATGATGAGGAGGGCATGAATACCTCAATAATGACAGGGTTGAATCACAAATCCCACCTCCTTATCAACAATGGCTAACCAAAAATAAGAAGGATAACCAGTTTAGAAAGTTTATTGACATGTTTAGCAAGTTGTCCACAAATATACCGTTAGTGGATGCTTTACTCAAATGCCTGGTTATACAAAGTTTATGAAAGATTTGCTGAAGAAGAAAAAGGTGGTTGATGCAGGCAATGAAGAGAAAACGCACCATTGTAGTGTGGTGATGATGAGTAATCTTGCCCCCAAAAGAGAGGACCCCGGAGCTTTCACAATCCCATATATAATTGAGATATGTGTGTTTAAAAAGTCTCTATGTGATCTCGGTGCTAGCATAAATTTGATGCCCCTGCTTATTTTTAAGAAATTAGGACTCGGTAGCATGAAACCAACGTCAATGAGGCTGCTAATGGTAGATAGGTCAATAAAAAGACCGTTGGGGGTGCTAGAAGATGTGCAGATGAGAGTGGAAAAGTTTATTCTACCAGCTAATTTTGTTATTTTGGATTATGAGGATGGATGTAGAGGTTTCCATTATTTTGGAAAGACAATTGTTGCTACAAGGAGAGCCGTGGTGGACGTGGAGCTTGGAGAGCTAAAATTTCGAATTGGAAGAGAGGAGGTCACCTTCAAGGTGTGTCCATCAGCTGAAACGCCCCTCGAATACAAGGTGGTTGGAGTATTTCAAAATGATGATGAGGACAAGAGATTGGAGCTGAAGGAGACGGAGTCGGGTGATGACTCATCGGAAAAGAGCTGTTGAAAAAAAAGGGTCTACATCATGCCATGATGTTAACTAAGGCGCTTCTTGAGAGGCAACCCAAGTGTTTAGTGAATTATTTGATGTCTTTGTTGTTTTTGTTTGTGTAGGAGCTGTGAAATAAGGAACAAAGGGAGAAACAAACCATGAAGGAAGGAATGGTGAGGGACCAGCGAGCCGCCGGTCTAAAAATGCGAACCGCCGATAAAGGGAGCACAAAGCAAAAGGCTGAGGTTTGGATCAAAGAACCGGCGGATCCATCAGCGAACCGCCGATGGATGGCCGATGGAGAATAGAAAACTTGAGGCTTGGGCACATAAGCAGCGGGTAATTGGCGGATCGCCGATTCAATCCGTGAACTGCCGATGGATTGCCGGCCAAGAAACAAATAACTAGGCAAAATACATGGTAAAGGAAATTAAAGCGGTGAACTGCTGGTGTGATTTGGCGAACCGCCAGTGACCAACCAGTCGAGGTACGTGTTTTTTTGCAAAATGGAATTTAAAATGATGGCCTACAAAATCCCAATTGCCTGACCAGCTGCCCTATTCTGCAAATATTCCCATAGTTCCCCTTCTTCCACCATTTTCCATTCCATTTTTGTCTCTCCATTACCCAACATTCCCATTTCTCCATAGTCAACTATTTTCAACCTTTCCACTTTCCCACCTTTTCACCTTCCCACCTCCCACCAACACACCCACATTATACTCTCCACCTTTCTCTTAACCTATCAAACTTCCATTTTTCACCTATAAAACCCCTCCATATTTCACTAACACACTCACTTTACTCACACTTTCTTCTTCTACTACATATATCTCAAGGTGCCATTGCAAGATTTAGTTAAGCTTTTTGAAGTTCAAGTGTGCAAGCAATCCTCCAATTTAGTAAAACATTTTCTTGCCTTTTTCTTAATTTTATCATTGGTGCTTGATTCTTTAGGAGTAATACTTTGTTTCCCTTCCTTGTTGAACTCTTGAATGTGTTTTGCTTGTTGAATGGAATGGGGATGTGCTTTTGTGTGTGAAATTTTGAAAAAGGTAAGTCCGAGTAACCCAATTGCATAAAGTATGACATTTTGCGCAATGATAGACCGGGTGACGCCATTCTTAAGGGCTAAACGTCATGAGTATGTGTTTGAATGGAGTGGTGCTGATTTTATTATGTTTGGTGTGAGTGTGTGTTAATGGGTGTCTGTTAATAGTAAGCTTAAAATTTGGGGACGATGGGGTCTGACGTTTTGCCAGTCAGATTCGATGAATAGTCAATGGAACGCCAGATTACTCTGAAAATTGGTTTCAAGCCACTGAGTGGATCCCGCGCTACATCGGCGGTTCACGAACCTGGACCGGTGATTCGCCGCTTAACCACCGAAAGCCCCCCTCACTTGCCTAGTTTTCTGTAAGGCATCGGTGGGCAACTGGCAGTCTGCAAAATCCCGTCTGCAAACTGCCGGTCCTCCACCGGTGCTATTGGTTCATCAAATGATTGTTTGGTTATCCCTTGCTTCTTAGTTCTCCTTAGACTAGTTTTTTTTATTTATATTTTCTCTTCAAATGGTTGTCACTAACATCATTATTGTAGAAATACAAATCATGTCTTCATCAAGGAACACAACTAAAGGAAAAGTCCCTGCCTCATCTGCTAGCAAGGGCAAGGGCAAGGGCAAGGGCAAGGAAAAGGCTGCCCCACCGCGGGCCAACACCAAGGAGGCAATAATTTCTACGTCCCAACATGCAAGAGCACTACGTCATTTGTCAAGGCCGATCAATCACCGTGGAGAAGTGATTTGACTTGGCAGGATTGAAAGGTGATTTTTCCAACATCACCGCGCAGTTCACCGACAAGCAATGGCATGTATTTTCCAAACCTCTCTCGTCCTACTAACCCAGCTTGGTAACAGAATTCTATGCCTCATATTAGGCCCGACAAGAGAGTAAGAAGCACAGGGGAAAAGTGGATGATTTCCAACGCTTACTATTAGTGATGATCCGGGGAGTGGAAGTTGATATAACCCAGACTGCCATAAATTACTTGTTCTGGGAGGACGAAATTGACTCCACTACGGAGTACATGGTGTTTGTGGCTGATATGAAGGATCAGTTTGCTTGGGTAGCCCACATCATAGCTGTTGGCAATCCTCTTTGGGCCTCAATGGGTGGCGAAATCTCTCACCACGACCTGAAATTTGAGGCCAAGCTGTGTCTAGATTTTGTTTGTGCTCGAATCATTCCCTCTAAAAATCAGCAGAGGGTCATCCTTGAAACTACCATCCTTATTGCTTGCATAATGTCAGGAGTCCCCATTAACTTTGGGGAAATTTTCGCTCAATAAATGAAGAACAAGGCCCGGTAGTCCAATACCTCAATGCCCTACGTTGTCTTGAATTCCCAACTTTGCATAGCAGCTGGGGTGCCTCTATTCCCTGATGAAACTCTTTCTACTGCTTTGAGTGTGATAGACATTGAGCGGAAGAGAGATGCCAAGGCACTGACAGTGAAAAGAAAGAGATTGCAGGCCTTTAGAGTGCAAGAAGGGTCCCTCTCCCATGGATCAGACCAAAAACCAATCGATCTAGAGTTAAATGTGTCCCATCAAGAAATGTCGAGCCAAGCGTCAGGTGACATGTCACAGTGGGGAGCTTCTCCCCCTCCACAATCCTCTCAGCCAAGTAGTCTCCATAGACTTGTGGAGATGACAAACTCACACGAAAGCCAACTACAACATTTGGCTAAGAGCCTCCCAACACTCATTGCCAAAACAATCAAGAAGGAGCTCAATTCATTGTACTAGAATGTCGCCACTCTATGCAAGAGGGTAGATGTAGTGGAAGGGACAGTCACTTCCCTCCGAACAAAGGTACATGAGTGGAAGAGTTGTACTTTAGTAGAAGTGCCGGATATGAGCGCATTGGATGCTGCAATGGCTGCTCCTTCCTCAGTGGGGAAGGGATGAGCGCAATTTATGAGGGGGCCATGGATGGATGTTTTTTGTTTCTTTGGATGTTTTTATTTTTTTTTGTCTTGAGTTTGAGTAAGTCCTACCTTTGTCGGGCTGTTGTTTTATTTCAATGATTGATGATTGCCCTTGTCGGGCGTGTCCTGTTTTGAAATGAATGACATGGTTCAGTTTTTTTTAGTGATTGATGATTAGTGACCAAATGAGGTCTTTGTTTTGAATTGTAAAATCTTGAAAATCTTGAATGAAATGACCCCAAAGTTTTGTTCTTTTTTTTGCCATTGCAAATAGTAGTGTAGAAATTAAAACTGTAAGGGTTTTCCTTTGACCATGGTTCTTTCCAAAGGAGCATTCTTTTATTTCTGTTATTTTTGTTCTCCAATTGGGTTGGTTTTTTCCAATGATGGATTGAGTGGCGACATTCTAAAGGGAAAATGCCATGTTGCTTTGAGTCTTTTGTGAAGTTGTTTTGAGAGGCACCACCTAAAAGAAATTGTTGAAATGGAATTGTAAAAATAGGGGCATGAAAATGAAGATAATGAGCAAGTGTTTACACCGTAGCATAGCATTTTTTGTCATACATTGTAAATTCCCTGCTTGGCTTATGATGTTTGCCTGGTTTGATGTCCTAATTTGGTGTCTTGTGTTGAGAATGACTCTTGTAGACCCTTTAAAGGTGATGCCTTGTGTAGTGAGGACATTTTTGATGAATCTCATGCATTACATCTTGTCTAGAACTTGCCCCAAATGTGATTAAAGGCAAAATCCTAGATGTAGTTGCACCAAGAACATGAGTTTAGGCCATCCTTTGTCTAGTCACATCACCCATATGCCCTCCATGAGCACTGATCCTTGTTAGCCAATGTTGAGCCTTCTTTCTTTGGCAACCATATTACAAGCCCTAACACCGTTCTTAATACCTCTTTTTGGCCCCCATTCTCCCTAAATGCAAGTGACAAGATAAGTGATGAAATGAGGCTTAAATCCTAAGAGAGAGGGAATGATAAAAAAATTGTGAAAAATGAGGCAAAAGCCTAAGTTTGGGGGTACATCATAACCCGCAATCCCTAAATGATTCTAGGTGTATTTACTCTACATTAGTGGAGAATTACATGAAGGGCAAGCCTATGGGTCAAGTGTACGCATGAAGATTTCTTTTGGGAGAGTGAGTGTGAGTGTCTCTTCCAAACAATCCCTTGTGTGCATTCAATTGATCACATGACCAAAAGAATAGGGATCCTTATTTTGGTGAGAGACATCATTCCTTTTTGGGGGACACAAGAGCATTCAGAGTTAATGTGGAAATAGGGCACAAGGAGTGTAAACTCTAAGTCAAGCTCTGAATTTACATTAATTATAACTTGAGATGCTATGTGTGTTTATTGGTTGAGCAATGCCCTTGTTTTGCTAAATGATTCCTTTCATAAGCTTTGCTTGGTAGAAAGTGGTTGCCTGTTTGAAACATCTTTATTGTTTTGATCTTTTGGGGTATTTTCTTCTCTTTCTCCGTGAGCATGGTGAGTATTTTTGGGTTGTCATAGTCCAGGTGATTGGCGAGGTATAATTGTGAATAGAGGTGGCATATTTCTCAATAAATGAGTATTGCATTACTTGAGGACAAGCAATGATTAAAGTTTGGGGGTTTGATGAGTCGGTAATTTACCAACTCATTAGGCTCTAAAACTTGAGTTTTTGTCTCATTCTTGAGTTGATTATTTGGATTTTATGCTCTTTTTGCTTTTGTTGTGTGTAGATGACTAAATGTGAAGAAAAAAGAAAAATGGAGCAAAAAGAAGGGAGTGAGAGTGAATCGGCGATTCGCAGATGAAATCCGGCGAGAAGTCGGCCAAAGGATGAACGTCACTGCCTCAAAGGATTAAGGCCACCGGCGGTCCTCGACTTTCCAGCGGCGAGTTGCCGGGTCAGTCACCGAAAGATACCCAAAGTTCTGGAAAATAGCTTAAAGACTCGACAGTTCATGGATTAGCATCGGTGAAATGCCGGGAGAACTGCTAGTGTTCACTAGAAATGAGTAAGGATGCAGAAAAGATACTCGGTAGTTCACGGATTGTAACTGGCGAATTGTGGGTGTCTCCGCCAATTCCAAAATGGTGCTCACGGGGGTATAATCGTCCAACACTGGAAAAGAGATAAAAAAATGCGCTACTTTTCAGGATATAAATAGAAGATAAAGTACTTTGTACAGAGGTATGCAGAAGAAGAGATAAAAATAGACATATTGAGAAAGAACAAAGCTTACATCAAATCATTGTTTCCCCTTTTAGCTGAAGAACATTCTCTTATGTGAGATAGGGAGATGCTGATTGAAAATTGTAGAAAGTACTCTACTCTATTTCTTCTTTGTACTAGTAAGTTTCAGCTTTTGTTGGAGATTATCTCGTGAAGTTGATTTTTCTACTCTTGCTATTAAATTCAATGATGCTATTGATAAATGCGTTTTTAAATTTCTTAACCATGAGTAGCTAAAATCATTAACTAGAGGCGTGTGTTGATTAATACTTAATTGTATTGGGTATTGCTAGAGTCATCTTCATATTATTCATGCCAGTGTAAATCTATTAGATTCTCCTCAATCTATAAAGGAATATCCATTGATTATGATGTGGGTCTATTTATTCTTGCTTGATTGTTGCTTGTAAAAGAGTAATTAAGTATTAGAAGAGAATTTAGTAGTGGTTGTGAAGAAGAGAGTGTGAAATTGGACTAGAAATAGTTGAAATTGCATTCTCATTCCTTATTAGTTGCTAATAACTAGAAATTAGTGCAGTTATTAATCCAAATCAAATCGGGTTGAGCTAAATTGTGACTAGAGGTTTGAAAAAACTCTAGTAAGAGGTAATTAGAAGGCTGAAAAGCTGTAATTACCCACTTCTCGAGATTACTTACATTTTTTGAACTCATAAGATGACCTGGCATGCCCCGATCTAGTTAGTATTTCATCTACACCGCACTTCTAATCTTTCACATCCTTGTTGACAACTTAGCTGATCTTGCTGTTTTATTTCACTACATCAACCAATACAATTCTCTGCAAATTTCAACTCCCTCAATTTTATTTGTTTTTATATTAAATCTACGTGGTGCAAACTAACGTCAATTTCTCAATCGGCAATTGTGACTATCATTCCCTAGTCCTCATGGGATTCGACCCAGGCACTTGTCGGGTTACTTGTTTGATACTTCGGCCGTGTATATTCTTTGTATTAAGGATATATTTTGGACGTTATCACTTTTCATCCTCAAACTGCCTTGCTTTGATTTCTTCCAACAAGGACGATTTAACTTCATGCTAGCTAGTATCCCACCTGCTTCTGTCAAGGATAGCCTTACCAAATTGTTTGCCAGTGTCTGAACTTTCCTGGCTATCGGCCACTGAGTAGCTTCTAAGCAAGCTAGACTACCCATACTCACTACTTTCTGACTCAATGCATCTGCCACCACATTAGCCTTTTCAGGGTGGTACAAGATGGTGACATCATAATCTTTAAGCAGTTCCATCCATCTCCTCTGCCTCAAGTTGAGATCCTTTTGGGAAAACATGTACTGTAGGCTACGATGATCTGTGAACACCTCGCAATGAGCCCCCTACAAATAATGCCTCCATATTTTTAGAGTGAACACCATCACTTCTAGCTCCAAGTCATGCATGGGGTAATTCTTTTCATGCACCTTCAATTGCCTTGAAGCGTGAGCAATGACCTGTCCTTCCTGCATTAACACAACACCTAACCCAGACTATGAGGCATCACAATAAATAATGAAATATTTACCTTCCATCGGTAATTCTAAGATAGGTGTCGTGGTTAACAGAGTCTTGAGCTTCTAAAACTAGCTTCACATTCCTCCGACCACTGTAAAGGTACATCCTTTTGAGTCAACTTGGTCAGCGCCGAGGCAATGGATGCAAAACCCTTCACGAACTGATGATAGTAACTAGCCAGTCCTACAAAACTTCAAATTTCTGTCATAGTAGTTCATCTCGCCCAGTTTCTGACCGCCTCCACCTTCTATTGATCTACTTTGATTCCCTCCCTGGAGACCACATGCCCCAAAAAAGACACCGAGTCCAACCAAAACTCACACTTACTGAATTTGGCATACAACTGCTTCTGCTTCGACAAACCCAACACGATTCTCAGATGATTCTCATGCTCCTGCTTGGTATTATACTACACCAAGATATCATCAATACAAACAATCACAAAGGAATCTAAGTAGGGTTTGAAGATATAATTCATCAAGCATATGAACACAGTTGGGGCATTAATGAGTCCGAAGGACATGACCAGAAACTCGTAATGCCCATACCTAATCTGAAAGGCTGTTTTGAGAATATCCTCAGTGTGACTCTTCAGCTGGTGATAACCCGACCTCAAGTCAATCTTCGAAAACACATGCTCCCTGTAACTGATCAAACAAATCATCTATTCGAGGAAGAGGGTACTTGTTTCAAATAATTACCTTATTCAACTGTCGATAAACAATGCACATCCTCATGCTACCGTCTTTCTTCTTCACAAACAAGACCGGAGCACCCCACAGAGAGACACTGGCCTAATAAACCCCTTACTAAGCAGCTCTTGTAACTGCTCCTTGAGCTCTCTCAACTTAGTTGGTGCCATTCGGTACGACAGAAATGAAATGGGTCAGGTCCCTGGCTCTAAATCTATGCAAAAATCAATATCACGGTCCGGCGGCATGCCGGGAAGATCAGCAAGGAACACCTCTAAAAGTTCACAAACGATCGAAATCAGCTCTAAGAAAGGACCCTCAGAATTAGTATCCCAAAATATGCGCTAGATATGTTGAACAACCCTGATCTATTAACTTACGGGCATGAATATAAAAATGAGTTTATTAGGAGTAGGGTTACAATTCCCTTTCAACTCCAACATGGACAACCCTAGCCCCGATATAGTGACGGTCTTAGCATGATAATCTAGAATGGCATGGTAAGGAGACAACCAACTCATTCCCAAAATCACATCAAAATCAACCATGTCCAAGATCACTAAGTCTACCAGAGTGTCAAACCCCATGAAATCAACAATACATTCATGAACAACCCTATCCAGCACCACAGAATCCCCAACCGGAGTAAACACATGGATAGGAGTATCAAGCACATCATAAATATGATCCAAACCCACTGTAAAATAAGCAGACACATAGAAAAATATAGAACTCAGATCAAACAATGCAATAGCCATTTTGTCAGACACAAAGATCATACCTATAATAACAGCATCTGACGCCTCTACCTCGGGCCTTCTAGGAAAAGCATAGAAGTGGGCCTGATTACCTACCTTCGAACCGCTCCAGTTGGGTTGTGCTATCCCTCTACCTGACTAGGTGCCACCCCTACTCACCTGAGCACCTCCTCTACCCGATTGAGCACCACCTCTAACAACTGGTTGACTACCTCACTTGAATTGTGGACGATCTCTGCTAAACAAACTGCCTCCTCTTCTAATAGGGCCGAAGCTCGAGGAGCTAGGTGCAGAATAATCTGTCCACCCTAGACAAACCTGGTACACCAGCTTCATATGTGGTCATACTCCCCACACTCATGCATACCTTCTCGATCACTGGCCTCTGAGCCATAACAACAGAAATAGGATGAGCTCCGAAGTCTGAGCGAACAAGCTAAGTACCCCCAACTGAACTTACTGGTCAGGGAGTGTTTCCTAATGGCCTACGGCTGAAACTTGCATAGCCGACTGAATACAATGCCTAGAGAAACCCTGTGGTATCGGAGTCCTAGCAATAGGGCCATTGTAGGAGCCCACCCTCCAGTCTTCTTCTCGGCATTCTTTGCATGCCCCTCCTGCTTCACCCCCTCTACATTCTTTACATGCTCTACTACCTCCTGAAAGGTCTTACCTGAGGAGACCATCTAAAGGGTTAATAACTGAAGACCCACATTAAGGCCTTTGACAAATCACCTGATCCTCTCTTTCTCTGTGGGTAGTAGGGGTAAAGCATACTTGGATAGTGAATGGAATCGAGCCTTGTAGGCTGCAACAGAAAAGATCCCCTGCTAATGGTGGTGAACTCATCCCATCTCCTGTCTCTTAAGGTGAGGGGTATCTCCAGGAATGTAGAGTAGAACTAGGTCCAAGTCAATGGTGGCGACCCTGCCGATCTACACTCCACAAAAGCTCTCTACTAGAGCTTTGCATCACCCATCAGATGAAAGGAGATGAACTCCACTCCATACTTCTCCAGTGCCCCCATTTTGTGGAGCTCTCATGGCAGTCAATAATAAACTCATATGCGTCATCCTCCTCAATACCATAGAATATGGGAGGCTTCATCTTGGTGAACCTCCAGAATAAGTCATGTTCTTCCCCTGTCATCACGGGCCCAACCACCGGTCTGGGGAACATGACTGCCTCCGACATTTCATCTATACAAGGAGCCACCGCAACCGCATGTTAGATCCTTGATTGCTGTCCGGCAGGAGATGCTAACGCTGCCCCATTACCCATTAGGCCACTCAGGAGATTAAGAACCTGAGCCAGAACCTCGGAGGATGTTGGAGCAGCAGGAACCTCTCCCTGCGCCAGGACTTCTACCTCTACCTCCACCCTCTCTTGAACCGTGCGTGGTACCAAAGATGCTAGCCTTTCTCTGACCGGAGCAGGAGCCCGAGCCCCTCCTCTAGCTATGGCAAGCCTTCACCCGCTTCCTCGGCCCCTTCCTCTATCGCGGACTGCTTCTATCGCTGCTGCTACTGGATCAGGAGCTACAACTCTGGCTTAGTTAGCACGTGTTCTCACCATCTATTGGAGAAGAAATAATAGTTGTTAGATACCAATTTGGATCACAAGATACAAATTAGAATCAAGTAATCGAACGAAAAGAGAGAGGAAAGGAATTTTCCTAAAGTCCTGTAGCCTCTCGAATATAAGTTACAGACGTCTCCCCACTGATCCGCGAGACTCTACTAAACCCATCTTAGTGTAATGAGATCGACGAACCTAGAGCTCTGATACCAACTTTATCACGACCTAATGGTCGTGATGGGCACCAACACTAATCCCCCAGTGGATGAACAAATGATTCCCAATGGCTATTTTGACATCAATCATTTAGGAAGGAATAACGCTTAATAATAAAATGAAATGACATATCCGCAATGATAACAATCCTCTTAAATAAAATTGAACAACAATAATTGCCAAGATCCGAAAGTCATTGCACTTAACGTCTAACTACAAGTTTTGACATAAATAATAACAACTCATCTCAACATGTAGTTTAAAGCATTTCAGCACAGAAAGATCAACTCAGCATCTTTAGTTATCACACCGTAGCACAGTTAGGATATTTTTCCCACTTTCTCGGTTCATTTGCAATTACAGGATCACCAATCAGACTCAACCACTTAGCACATATTCATTCCATACTTTCACAAGTTACACACACATCATAAAATAAAATTAATGGTGACATGTCAGGCACACACCTCCGCTATATCATCATAAACATTCTATTCTCAAGTCAATGTATACACATGCTAGAGGGTCTTATTTCTGCCCTTCTAGTCATGACCTACAGGGACTCTAGAAATCTATGTACTATACTGGCGTGGTACCCTCTTCCACTCATATGCTCATACGAATGCTCCCCTCGGGCACGAGACTCTGGGCTGCCTTCAACCTTACCCTTATAAGTTGAACCTTCTCCATAGCCTCATGGATTGAATTTGGTCCTATCAACGCAGCTTCACCGATCTCGAACCAACCAATAGGCGATCTACATCTCCACCCATAGAGAGCCTCAAATGAAGCCTTCTGAATGCTGGAATGGTAGCTATTGTTATATGCAAACTCGATGAGAGTCAAATGATCGTCCCAACCTCCTTTGAAATCAATCACACATGCTCTCAACATATCCTCTAGAATCTGAATGGTCCGCTTTGCCTGCCCATCCGTCTGCGGGTGAAAGGTTGTACTGAGCTTAACCTGAGTGCCAAGCCCTTTCTTAAACGATCTCCAAAAATGAGAGGTAAACTAAGTACCTTTATCTTTTATGATGGACAAGGGCACTCCATGCAACCGAACTAACTCCCGGATGTATAATTTGGCATAATCCTCCGCTGAATTGGTAGTTTTGACCGATAGGAAATGAGTCGCTTTAGTCAACCTGTCTACAACTACCCAAATAGAGTCATACTATCTGCGAGTACGAGGCAACCCCATGATGAAGTCCATATTGATTTCCTCCCACTTCCAAGTAGGGATACTAATATCTTGAAGCACACCTCCAAGTCTTTGATGCTCAACCTTCACCTCTTGACAATTCGAACACTTAGCCACAAACTCTTCTATGTCTTCTTCATGTCATTCCACCAATAGACTTCTTGTAGGTCATGGTACATCTTGGTGGCACCTAGATGAATAGAATATCTGGAACCATGGCCCTCATGCAACATCCACTCCCTCAATTCATCAACTCCTGGCAAGTTTTCTAAGCTATGATGCCCATCCATGAGTGTTCATGAAAGTTGAGATCTATGAGTTATATGTTCAAGCATTATGAGATGTTTATGAAAAAAGTACGATTTTGAAATACCCATGTTATGTTGATGTTTTCAAAGTAAAATAAGTTGATTTCAAGCATGTTTAAGTATTGAGCAAGCCCATATGATCAAGTATGTTTTATGATTTCATGAATTAGCTTACCACATGGTTTTGGAGTCAAGACTCTCATTATTTTCAGCTTGTGGTATAGTTTGAGCCAAGGCTCCTCATGTTATGATTTCAGATTATGCATGTATATTATTATCCAGCTTCGTCACTAGACGATGGTCAGCTTCGTTGAAAAATGATGGAGAGCATATGCATATTTTGGGAGTAGTGTTTAGCACTGAGTAGGCTAAGGGTCAATCAACCCTATTCCTTAGAACTACGCGCCAATGTAGACATGTTCAAATTATTTGGGACCTCCCTTGTGAGCTTCCCCTGCCCCAAGGGGCCTTCAGCTTGATATCGATATCATGGTAGCATCCTTAGCCCTAAAAAAGCTTTAGATGGCGCTGCCCACTTGAGTGTAATAGTCAGGACCACATAAGCTATATCATGGTAATGTCGGTTATATGATGAGTCTACCATTGTTCCTCATGATTTAAGTTATGCATGTACATTAGACATGATATTATGTTTTCAGCAGGTTTGACCCAATGTTCAATTTTACTTATGATTATCAGTTTTTAGCTTTGGGTCATTTGATTCAGTTATGATGTTCAGTTATGTTTAGATCATGATCTCAGAAAAAAGCATGCAAGCCCTACTCTCAGAATCTCATCTTGATTATGGTTCATTATATTCATGATTTAATGATTTTATTTACTTAGTGGTTTTACTTACCTTGCATACTCGGTATATTCCATGTACTAACCGCATACTCTATGCTGTATCATTTTATGATATCGGATCTGATACCCAGGTAAGTCCTGCCGCTAGTCAGATTCTAAGAGTTAGCTTTCCTCAGCTTCAGTTAGTGAGTCCTCATCTTGCGAGGGACCTTCTTATCAGTTGTATATCATCTTTCAAATTTCAAACTATAGAGAGTTAGTTGGGGTCTTATCCCATCAACTCATCAGTGTTAGAGCCTTTTTCGGACATAGTTGTATTTCAGCTTTAGACTTCTGCATGTAATCAAATGTGATGTTTTGTTTAGACTTCCGCTACGTTATTTATGATGGTCTTCTGCTTATCTATGATTGAGTTAGATGTATGTTCATGCCATGGGTCGACCTAGGTTTCTTTTTCCATTTCTCGATCTGGGCTTATGTTCGGGTTGTGACACACTTGTTTTCTGAGCCTTAGGTTTGGAAGTGTCCTAGGGTGTCTGAGAGTCGCATTTAGTAGGGTTTTTTCCATTGGTGTGAGGCATGCCACATTCATGACAAAGAGGCTACGAGATGTTTATGAAATGTTTCCTTCTTTCATGATCTATGTCGTGCAGTGAAATGTCTCTCTATCCTTCTAACTCATGCTATACGCGTTTGTAGAATCATGCCTTCCCGTAGAGTTAACTGAAGGAGAAATGGAAACAAACATGGCCTCGACGATTGCAATGAAGACTGGCACTAGTAGGACCTACCAGTCCATGCAAAGCATATACCCAAGCCGATTTCCCACATAGAGTTCAGAGCAGCCATTTAAATGTTAGCCCAAGCCCTGACCACCAAGGTCAATCAGCAGGCGATAGCGCATGTCCCTTAGAATGGGAATGCGGCGGTGGCAAGGGATAGAGACTTTCTAAGGATAAACCCTCCGGAGTTCCTTGGATCAAAGGTGGACGAGGATCCATATGAGTTCATTGAGGAGATTTTGAAGGCCACCCAGATAATGGGGGTGATTGGGGAGGAGTGCACTTTTGGCCTCATTTCAGTTGAAGGGGGTTGCACACATTTGGTTCAAACAGTGGAAGGATATTTGGGTAGCCGGAGTAGGCCCTATCAGTTTGGATGAGTTTCATGCTACTTTTCTATATCGGTTCTTCCCTCAGGAGATGAGTAAGATCAAAGCGGCCGAGTTTGTGAATCTTAAGAAAGGAAAGATGAAGGTTCAGGAGTATGCCTTGGAGTTCACTCATCTGACCAAGTATGCACCTGACATGGTGGCAGATCAAAGAGCCCGTGTGAGCTGTTTTGTACATGGGATAGCAGAATACTTAGTCAGGGGTTGCCAGACCGCGATGCTTCTTCGAGATATTGAATTTTCTTGGATAGTTCTATACGCCCAGTAGATGGAGGCAGTGCATGTGAATGAGCAAGAGAGAGAGGCCAAGACTAAAAACATCAGATTTTCCCAGAAGAGGCCCATTGGGCACCATGAGTAGTCTCACTAGAGATTTTCAGCCCCAGCACCTTCGGCTATGAGTGTGCCATCCAGGTCCAGGCGCGATCAGAGGGGACAAGCATCAGGCTCGAGGGGTCAGAGTAGCAGACCCACAAAGACCAGCCCTCCAGAGTGTAGCAGATATGGCTGGAGACATACAGGCTAGTGTTTGGCGGATACAGGTGCTTGCTTCTGGTACGGGAATCCCGAACATATGCTTAGGGATTGTCCGGCAGCTAGAAATGGTCATGATAGGGGTCGAGGCCCAACTTCCAGTTCAGCACCTCCACCAGCACGCCCAACTCAATAGGGGGCATCTACTAGTATAGGTGGCAGACAACGCCAAAACAGATTCTATGCGCTAACATCCTGCTAGGAGCAGGAGGTCTCCCCAGATGTAGTCACTGGTATGTTACGAGTATTCCATCTTGATGTATATGCATTGTTAGATCCATGGGTTACTTTGCCTTTTGTGACGCCCTATGTTTCAAGTAGTTTTAGAGTCAGTCTCGAAATCTTATCAAAACCCTTCTCAGTCTTTACTTCAGATGGTGATTCAGTTATAGTTAGACGGGTGTATAGAAATTGCCCTGTCATAGTCCTCCAGAAAGTCACCTCAGCGAATTTAGTATAGTTAGCCATGATCGATTTTGATGTTATTCTTGGCATAGATTGGTTGTTTGCATGCTATGCCTCAGTCAATTATAGAACCCGGGCAGTAGAGTATAAATTTTCAGTTAAGCTAGTCCTAGAATGGAAGGGTAGCTCAGTTGTGTCTGTAGGTGGTTTCATTTCCTTCCTTAAGGACAGAAAGATGATCTCCAAGGGTTGCGTGTATCATCTAGTTAGGGTTAAGGATGCTACGTTCGAAATGCCGACTATCCAGTCAGTTCCAGTAGTATGTGAGTATCCAGAAGTCTTCCAGATGATTTACCGAGAAACTCTCCTGAGCGAGAGATTTATTTTGGTATTGACCTTCTTCTGGATATGCATCTTGTATCTATTCCTCCTTACAGAATGTCCCCAGCCGAGTTAAAAGAGTTGAAGGAGCAGTTGAAAGACCTCCTAGACAAGGGTTTCATCAGACCTAGCAAATTCCCATGGGTGCACTGATTTTCTTTGTCCAAAAGAAAGATGGTTATCTTCGTATGTGCATTGATTATTAGCAATTGAACATGGTCACCATCAAGAAGAGGTATCCTCTCCCTAAGATTGATGATTTGTTTGACTAGCTTCAGCGTGCTAAGTGCTTTTCGAAGATAGATCTTAGATCAGGATACCATCAACTCAGGGTTCGGGAGAGTGACATCCCGAAGACAACCTTCAGGACTCGGTATGGGCATTACGAGTTTATAGTTATGTCTTTTGGACTAACAAATGCTCCTGTAGCTTTTATGAATTTGATGAACGGGGTGTTCAAGCCATACTTGGATATGTTCGTGATTGTATTCATAGATAACATCCTGATATACTCTCGGAGCAAGGAGGAGCACGCTGCTCATTTAAAGGTGGTGTTACAGACTCTTAAGGACCATTAGTTGTATGATAAATTCAGTAAATGCGAGTTTTGGTTGAACTCAGTGGCATTTTTAGGCCATTTGGTGTCAACCAAGGGTATAAAGGTGGACTCTCAAAAGATAGAAGCGGTAAAGAATTGCCCTAGACCGGTGAATTCTTCAGATATCAGGAGTTTCTTGGGATTAGCTGGTTATTATTCGAGATTTGTTAAGGGGTTTTCATCTATTGTAGCGACATTGACCAAATTGACCTAAAATAAAGTGAAGTTCCAATGGTCAGAGGCTTGTGAGAGGAGCTTCTAGGAGTTGAAGACTCGACTCACCTCAGCACCGGTGTTAACCCTACCTAAGGCTACCGATGGGTTTTTAGTATAGTTTGATGCTTTGAGTATCGGCCTTGGTTGTGTGATGCAGCATGGTAAGGTTATAGCATATGCTTCCAGGCAGTTGAAGGTTCATGAAATGAATTACCCGACTCATGATCTCGAATTGGCAGACGTGGTATTTGCCTTGAAGATTTGGAGACCCTATTTGTACGAGGTCACGTAGATGTGTTTACGGACCACAAGAGCCTACAATATGTGTTTACCCATAAGGATCTAAATCTATGCCAAAGGAGGTGGTTGAAGTTACTCAAGGATTAAGATATGAGTGTCCTTTACCATCTGGACAAGGCTAATATGGTAGCAGATGCTCTTAATATATTTTCTAGGGAAAGTGTGTCCCATGTAAATGAGGAGAGGAAGGAGCTAGTGAAGGATGTGCATCGACTTGCACTGTTGGGAGTTCGTTTGGTTGACTCGACCGATGGTGGTGTTATTGTTCAGAATGAAACAGAATCATCTTTGGTGACCTATGTAAAAGCTAGACAAGACGAGGATCCTATCTTGGTGAAGTTAAAGGAAGCCGTTGAAAATCAGAAGGTAGAGGTGTTCTCCAAAGGGGGAGATGGTGTGCTTCGATATCATGGTCAGTTGTGTGTTTCGGATGTTGATGATTTGAGAGATCGGATGTTGCACGAGGCTCATGGTTCTAGATACTCTATACATCCAGGTGCCTCCAATATGTGTCGTGACCTAGGGAAGTCTATTGGTGGAATGGCATGAAGAAGGACATTCTAGAATTTGTGGCTAAGTGATCGAATTGTAAATAGGTGAAAGTGGAGCATCAAAGGCCGGGATGTGTGCTTCAAGACATTAGTATTCCTATTTGGAATTGGGAGGAGATTAATATGGAATTCATCACGGGGTTGCTGATCTTGGGCAGAATTATATGCCTAAGTGATGCTCAAATGCTTCATTTCATCTTGTTTATCTATCGTTATTTGTACATTCTCATGTGATTTGTAGTTAAAATGTGAATTTATACTAACCAACATGATTAGTATCGTTTTTCAGGAAAAATGTAATTTTAGGAAGCTAAGATGCATGTTGGTAAAAATTGGGAATGGACTCGAAAGCGAGCAGTGGAAAAGGTCAAGGAAAAGCAGCAAATATAGGGGCTCCGCGATGGAGTCGTGTCACGCTACCATCGCGGAGGCATTCTTCCTTGGATGAGTTATTTTGGCCAATTCCAGTGAAGGTCCGCGTTTCCTCCGTGACACGGAGGAAATGCCACGCGATAAAAGTCGTGGCACATTGGGTATATTTACCTGGAACATCAAATTCCAGTAAGGGTTCGCGACGGCGCCGTGGCACGTTGGCCAAGCTCCGCGTTTCATGTCGTGGCACACTGAGGAATAATTGCTGAGAGAACTGATTCCAGAGAGGGTCCGCGTTAGCTCCGTGTCACGGAGGCAGTGCTCTGCGATGCACTCCGTGACACATTGCTTGTTATTCTGGGAAAAATTCCCACTGGTATAAATAGCAAACTTAGATTTATTTTTAATTATTCTGACTTAGTTGAGCAAGGACGTGGGTTAAGGAAGTTGAGGGGACGAAAATCTTAGGGTTCTTCTCTATCTCTTTCTCCTTATACTCATTTGATGATGTTTAATCCACAAATGAGTGGCTAAATTCACTTCTTGCTGAGGTTAAGAACAATTGTAGTGGAATGTAATTGTTGATCATTTTGGTTTTTCATCTTTTCTTCAATGGTTGTTCTATCAATTCTTGTTCTTACTGCATTAATATTTGACCAATGTTAATGTATATCTAAAAAATCCAGTTTTATCTTGAAAAGGAAAGAAATTGGAAAGTTGTGAATTGGTAGGATATGATCTCTTCTTAGTTTGGGAAAATTGAGAATTGATTTACATTCAGAATAGAAATATATCTAAAAGTCGTATTAGTCAATTAAGGAATCGATTTTGTGTGGCTAGAACATGAAATTCTTTTATCACAGAAATGTAGGTTGAAGGTTCATGATTCTTAAGTTGGGTAGGATACGAAAGTTTCAATCCATAGGCAATAATTCTTGACTAGCAACCGAAGGAAAGATTAACTGAATTGTATCAGTAAATTACTTCCCTGCATGTTCGTTTTAACCTCAGCATTCTCATTACTATTGTTCAGACTCACTTTATAATTTTAATTTAGATTCTTATTAGTTAGTAACTCAAACTCTAAAAATCTTATTCATTTGGTTGTCTGCATTCTTAAAGTATAGTTCAGTAACACTTAAGTTAACTATTACCTTAGTTCAGTCCTTGTGGGATTGATACTTGGCTTACTTAGGCCATTTTACTACTTGTTCGACCACGTGCACTTGCGTGTAGTTACCAAACGCCCGAACAAGTTTTTGGTGCCGTTGCCGGGGACTGGCAATTGGTAAAATTGTTTTCTTAGTGTTAGTTTACACTTCCTATATAAGTGCTGACAACTTGATCTTAGCCTGTCGTTTGCATATATTGAATTCCGTTGAACACTGGCAAGAGATAAGGATCTGGTGGATTCATACTTAGAGCAGGAAAGACAATTCCATCGTCAAAGGAGAGAAGCTCTAGAGAGAAAGCTGTAGTTGCTCAGACAAACAATCCTGGAGCAACAACAGAATCCACCACTTGTAAGGGCAGTGTTAGTGCCCGAGGAAATGGCAGCTAGGCCGGTTCGCGAAGTGGCAATCCCACATGCTAACAATGTTACATCAAGTATTCGCAAACTTGAGCCAGGAGGGAGGTTTGAACTGAAAAAGAATATGGTGCAATTGCTGCACACCAGCGGGCAATTCACAGGTCCCCCTCACGAAGATCCACAACATCTCCAAAAAGTCACTTACATCCCCGCTGGAGTATCATCCAATTATGTAAGGCTTACATTGTTCTCATTCTCACTATTGGGAGAAGCAAAGAGGTTGTTGAAAGTAGAGCCACCTAATTCCATCACCACTTGGGATGATCTTGCAAGAAAATTTTTGATACGATTCTTTCCATCTGGGAAAACAGCAAGACTTAGAAGTCAGATTCTAAGTTTTAAACAAAGAGAGGGGGAGAATCTGTATCAAGCTTGGGAAAGGTTCCAATCATTGCTAAGGGATTGTCCTCACCATCACCAGTCCAATGATGTGCTGGTGCATACTTTCATAGAGGGTTTGGAACCCCACACAAAAATTTTGCTAGACTCAGCAGCTGGGGGACAAGCATTAGAAAAGACTTATGAGGAGCTGTATACTTTGTTAAATTGTATTTCGCAAGGAAATCCAGAGTGGAATGCGGACTCTTCTAGAGGAGGAACAAGGAAAGCGGCAGGAGTCTTGGAAGTGGATGGTTTTACAGCTATAGCTGCACAGATAGCTGTGTTGCAAAATCAACTTAACACCCACTTCAGCAACATGAGCTTGAATCAACCTCAAGCCCCAGTTAATGTAGTGCAGCAGTTTTGGTGTGAAGTATGCGGTAGTAATGTACACTCAGCTGAGTGTTGTGGTGCAAATCCATATTCAGTGAACTTTGTGGGGAATGTATAGAGAAATAATCACCAATAGTATGGCAAAAACTACAACCCGAATTGGAGAAATCATCCGAATTTCTCTTGGGGTAGTAACAGCCATCAAGGGCAGAGTTTGAATCAGGGTGTGCAAAGAAATCAAGGAGGGCAACAGAACTATCAGACTCAATATAGAGGAAACAATGCACCTCCTCCACCACCACCTAGCATTGAGGAAATGTTTAAAAAATTGATAGCTAACCAAGCTCAATTGCAGGCTGATTATGTGAAATTGGCAGCAGATGTAAAGAACAATCAGTTAGCTGCAAAGGCGTTGGAGTACCAGTTTGGACAACTAGCTGGAGCTCAAAACACCAGGCCAAGAGGAGGACTACCGAGTGACACTGACCCGAATCCCAAGCAAGTAAATGCAGTGACCACAAGGAGTGGTTTACAACTCAAGGAGGTGGAACCGGAAAGACCACCTCAGCAGTCAAGAGCAGTACAGAAAGAAAGGGAATAGGATGATGAGAGGGGGATGGAGAAGGCAGCTGAAGCAGAAAGACCACCACCCCCGTTCCCTCAAAGATTAAAGAAACACAAGGAGGAAGCTTGTTTCAAAAAGTTCATGGAGGTGCTTAAAAAGGTACACATTAATTTACCTCTGGTTGATGTTTTGTAGGGAGTGCCGAAGTATGCAAAGTGTATCAAGGACATCGTAGCTAACAAAAGCATATTAACGGAGTATGCTATGGTGGCACTGACTGAGGAGTGCACTTCACGAATATAGAACAGGTTGCCAACAAAGCTCAAGGACCCTGGGAGCTTTACAATTCAAATCACAATTGGGCAAAGTATCCGAGCTCGCGGATTATGCGATTTGGGAGAGAGTATTAACTTGATGCCGACATCGGTGTTCAAGAAGTTGGGGCTGGGCAGTCCTAGACCAACTACGGTGATCTTGCAGTTAGCGGACCGTTCTTTAGCCAGACAAGATGGCATTGTGGAGTACGTGTTAGTGCAAGTGGGCTCCCTTATCTTTCCGGTAGATTTTATTGTTCTGGATTTTGAGCCGGATGCAGAAGTCCCATTTATTTTGGGACGTCCTTTCTTAGCAACTGGGAGAGCTTTGATTGATGTAGTTAACGGGAAGCTAACCATGCGGACGCATGACAAAGTGGAGGTATTTGATGTATATAAGGCCATGAAGCTTCTGGCCATACATGAGGAGCTTTCAGCAATCAATGTGCTAAATCAAGCAGAAATTTTTCCGATCGTTGAATCTCGAGATCCATTGGGAAGAGCATTAGTGAGGTTTGATCATTTCGGAGATAGAGATACTTATGAGAGGGTGCAAATGTTGAATGAACCACAATGGTATCTCGGGAAGCATGACTTTCAGCCATTAATGAGGTTCCTTGTACCATTACCGAAACCATCGATTAAGGAAACACCAAAACTAGAGTTGTGGCAAGAAGATCGAAGTGCCACGTTCTTGGTTAATGGGCAATGTTGTAAGCATTACTGGGGTGAGGATGTTATATGAGAGAAGACGTCCATCACTCTAGAGGATGATTGAGTGTTAGTGACATCGAGCCGCGACGGTAAACCAGGTGTTGCGCGGGAGGCAACCCGTGAAATTGTTGTAATAGATGAATAGAATAGTGAATAAAAGGAAAAAAAGTGAAAAAGAAAAAAAATAAATAGAAAAATAATTTATTGTTGTGTTGAAACCTATGAATTCTAACCAATTTCTTATTGTGAGATGATTTTCAGGTGGAACGGAGGGCAAAAATGCAAATAATTGCAAAGGAGAAAAATCGAGGTGAGAAAAATAAAAAAGTGGCATTACAGTGAGCCTATGCGTTGACTCCGTGTCACGGAGGAGGGCCTCCGCGTTACCCTCCGTGACACATTGAAACCAATTCCAGAATTTTTACAAATTCCAAAAGGCTGGCGCGATGGCTCCGTGTCACGGAGGGGGTGCTCCGCGTTACCCTCCGTGACACATTGAGCTGTAATTCGCGTCGGGTCACCGGGTAACCCGCGCGAAAAACACCCTTTTAACCCCGAAATCCCCTCATTTTTCCCCATTTTCCACTCCCTTCGTGACCAACTCCCCAAATTCCCTCCTCCCCCAACACGAACCTAGGCACGAGTTTTCTTCAAATTTTCTTCGATTTCATCGGATTAAAGGTATGTTCTTGAACTTAACCTCAGTTTTTGCTTAAATTTTCAATTTTTGAGCATGTGAGGTGAGTAAACCTTGACCTAAGTGTAAATTAAGTTTGAATTCACTTAAATATTGATTGATTGATGTTCATAGTATCGTTTTGAGTATATGAACTCGATGAATGCATGTTAATTGAATTTTTGCGAAATTGGTAGCTAGGGTTGGAAGTTGAATAGGAAGAAACTAAATTTGGTTTAAATGTGAAAATTTTTGGGTTGTGCATGTTGGGTGATGTGAATTATGTTGTGATTAATGTCAAATATGCTAAGTAAACAAGGGAATCTTCGGGAAAATGAAATTGTTGAATTGCATAGGTTGTTGTAGAGAAATTTTTTTTTCTAAGTTCTATGTGATGTAATGGAATCGATGGTGATATTGTGATTCGTTGTACGAAGTCTGAGTAGTACATAGTAAGTATTCCATCGACTTATCTGAATGCACTAAGCACGTTGATTTTAAAAATTGGAAAAGCATGATTGTCTTGCCGAATTGTTTTAATTGTGGCTAAAGACTAAGTGTGGGGTGGCCTAACTCAACCCAACCTTATTCGAAGCTAATTTTTACTTGAATAACATTGGGATTGTTTGTTTGATGTTACATGAACGATGTAAGGTAGGCAAGACAAGGGAAAGGGCGCATCTACATCGTGCACCGGTAGAAAAAGAATCAGGTTGTGAACAACAGTTCCAGCAGAACCAGCGGTTCCGCGCGGCCAACGCTGTCAATACAGAACCCGATAGGTGACTGACGAAGGGAAGAAATGGTATGCAAAACACAAAGAGACCAAATACCTCCCTAAGGAGCACATTGCAATGGAGCCGCTGGCACAGGAATTCCCCAGAATCGTACACAAGATTGACACTACCGGGCTGAACTTCATCTTCGAAGAGCCCAAGGAGTGCAATCTCCATCTGATTCGGGAGTTCTATGCTAATTGGAACACGACACTCCGCAGTCACACCGTCAAGATAAGGGGGCAGGTTGTCACCTTCGAGCCCCATCACCTGAATGCCATCTTGGGGGCGCGGGATACAGACGCTCATGTACTCTGGCAGCTAAACATAACTCCACCTTATGCGGATACCAGACGCACTTTGTGTGGAGCCCGTTCGACAGCGTGGTGGAGCAGGCACAAGGAGAGGGGCTACCATCAGACACTGCCTTACTCTCAAATGAACAGGGAAGCCAGGATTTGGCTCAAAATTGTGTGTTCCTGCCTGATCCCTGGGGTGCACATGACAGATGTCACCCGGGATTGAGTGTGCTTGGTTTATGCCCTGATGAAAGGGCTGGAGATAAATGTTGGGGCGGTGATCATCTCCGCCATGAAGAGAGCCTGCTTGCATCAAGGGCACAGGTACGAGTTCGGTGGTTTACTTACCACGTTCCTGAGGGGCCTTGATATCGAGGAAGAGGCCCTGGACTACATCCCGCAAATGGATAGGCGTGCCTTGGACGTCACTAAATCCAAGGCATCCGACACCACTCATGGGCTAGTTCTCACACTAGCCAAGCGACATGCTCAGGATGATCAATATATGGCCCACATGTACGAGATGCAGATGCTGCAGTTGCGCATAGGCGGGAGGTCAGCAACAGAAGATGAGCTATGGCAGCTCGAGCTAGATTACCCGTTTGGCGAGAATGCCCAGGCTCTATGCCGAGTGGGGCCAACTTTTGTGGAGCCTGTAGATGATGATGTCCCCACTGATGAGGAGACACGCCGTGAGGACTCAGATGTTGATTCAGATGAGGACAGCGGGGGCGATTCAGATATGGGAGACGAGGCAACGACACCTGATGAAGAAGTTGAATACTTCGATTGATCAGGGAGTTTCACCACCTACTTTTGTGATATGTTGAATCATGTGAACACTGGGGACAGTGTTCGGTTTAAGTGTGGGGTGGGAGTAGTTAGGTGCCAGTTGTTTTGTTGTTGTTTCTGTTCATGTCTTGTGTTGTTGTGCCTGTGAAAAATGTGACCCTGTGATTTTGTGTTGTATGTTCTGTAATGAAATTCGGTGTTGTAATGAATGTTAAGCTGTTGTGTGCTGTGGTGAGTTGTTGTTGTTGGTTGGTTGTGTAAATATTTTTGTTTCTACGAAATTATCGATATGTTTAAAATTTTTGTTGAATTATTTTATGATTGGGTTTCTCGACCTTTGTTTTCGGTGCTTTTACCGAGAATAGTCCCATTGAACCGAAGTCATAAATAGTGACTGTTCCCTATGATGGATGGATGACGACTGTCTTAAGGGAAATGTAGTCGATAGGAGTAGTTTTTTTCTTTCTTTTATTTTCTTTCTTTTGTTTGTTTCCCAAACGTGTCGCTACTTCATGGTTCCGAATTCTTGTTGCGTGTTGTACATTATATTGAGATGAAAAGATGATTCATATGAAAGCATGCAAATGTGTAAACATGTTCAGATACCTAGGCCGTAGAGTTCGATTCGGTGTGATTGAGGCTTAAGATTGAATTCTTGTAATTAGCTGATTGAAGAGTCTGTGAATATTTCTTGAGTTGAGCATGTGCAATGAGTGTGTGGTGAGGTTTCGATTATTCCATGCTATTGTGAAGTGTCTAGAACTTGCCTGGTGTGTGTACGAAACGAAATGAAGGATGTGTATTGTAGGAAAGGATGTAGGCATTTCTTTGATTTAACCGAAGGTTTTTCCATTATCATACCTACCTTGAATGTACATCCTAGTTAGCCCCATTGAGCCTTTAGCCTATTTTTTTTCTTTCTTTGAAGAGGTAGAAACCGAGCTTAATCCCTTGTTTTCATTAGCCGTAAATTTGATCCAAAACTCTTAAGCACTCAAGAAAAATAATTTTCCAACAGTGTCAAGGAGTGAGAATTGTGAAAAGGAAGGAAAAGCAGAAGTGGTGAAAGTAAAGAAAAGGTCAAGGGTGCACTTGCTGAAATTAAAGAAAAAAAAGATGTTTAACTAATCTTTGTTATTAAGTCGAGTGTGCTTAAAGAAATGGGAACAAAAATAAAGAAAAAAATTCAAGAATGAGAGGATGAAGGAAGAAACAATGCCCATATTGGTGGTGGGATGTATTGAAAAGCGCTAAAGGAAGCTAGTTGCTATTATTGGTTAGCCCAATATTTACTAGTTCCTTAGCTTACATTACAGCCCGTTAAGTCCTACGTGATCTTACATCACACATCCTTATATTTGTGGAGTAATACACTAGAGGTAAGCCTATGGTTCATGACATGATGCATGTGAATTCTTTGGGAGAAAGAGCGAAATCGTGTTCATATACCCCTACATGTAATGCCTTGGAAATCATATGATTGAAAAGGGGAAAATTTCTCTTGTGTTGTGAGGGCACATGCTTGACGAGAGATTGAATTTCGTGTCGGATGTCTTGATCAGTTGATTTGCATGAGTTTACCGAGATCGAGAGTAGATTCTTGAGTTTAGGAGGTCTTAATGTGGTGAATGTCATGCTACTGATGGGACTATGCATGTTTTCTTGATGATTTGCTATATTAAATAATCGGTATAGCAATAGCTTGAATTGTCGAGCCAAAGTAGCTATGCGTCGGGATCAATTGCATGAGATGTGAGAGTATTGTTTGAGGATGAACAAGGTCTTAAGTGTGGGGTAAGTGATCTTCGGCAGAATTATATACCCAAGTGATGCTCAAATGCTTCATTTCGTCTTGTTTATCTATCGTTATTTGTACATTCTCATGTGATTTGTAGTTAAAATGTGAATTTATACTAACCAACATGATTAGTATTGTTTTGCATGGAAAATGTAATTTTAGAAAGCTAAGATGCATATTGGTAAAAAGCGAGAATGGACTCGGAAGCGAGCAGTGAAAAAGGTCAAGAAAAAGCAGAAAATATAGGGGCTCCACGATGGAGCCGTGTCACGCTACCATCGCGGAGGCATTCTTCCTTGGATGAGTTATTTTGGCCAATTCCAGTGAAGGTCCGCGTTTCCTCCATGACACGGAGGAAATGCCACGCGATAAAAGCCGTGGCACGTTGGGTATATTTACCTAGAACATCAAATTCCAGTAAGGGTTCGCGACGGTGCTGTGGCACATTGGCCAAGCTCCGTGTTTCATGTCGTGGCACACTGAGGAATAATTGCTGAGAGAACTGATTCCAGAGAGGGTCCGCGTTAGCTCCGTGTCACGGAGGCAGTGCTCTGCGATGCACTCTGTGACACATTGCTTGTTATTCTGGGAAAAATTCCCACTGGTATAAATAGCTCACTTTGGTTTATTTTTAATTATTCTGACTTAGTTGAGCAAGGACGTGGGTTACAGGCAATTGAGGGGACAAAAATCTTAGGGTTCTTCTCTATCTCTTTCTCCTTTATTTCAATTCTTTGTATGAATTATACTCATTTGATGATGTTTAATCCACAAATGAGTGGCTAAATTCACTTCTTGCTGAGGTTAAGAACAATTATAGTGGAATGCAATTGTTGATCATTTTGTTTTTTCATCTTTTCTTCAATGGTTGTTCTATCAATTCTTGTTCTTACTGCATTAATGTTTGGCCAATGTTAATGTATATCTAAAAAATCCAGTTTTATCTTTAAAAGGAAAGAAATTGGAAAGTTGTGAATTGGTAGGATATGATCTCTTCTTAGTTTGGGAAAATTGAGAATTGATTTACATTGAGAATAGAAGTATATCTAAAAGTCGTATTAGTCAATTAAGGAATCGGTTTTGTGTGGCTAGAACATGAAATTCTTTTATCACAAAAATGTAGGTTGAAGGTTCATGATTCTTAAGTTAGGTAGGATACGAAAGTTTCAATCCATAGGAAATAATTCTTGACTAGCAATTGAAGGAAAGATTAACTGAATTGTATCAATAAATTACTTCCCTGCATGTTCATTTTAACCTCAGCATGCTCATTACTATTGTTTGGACTCACTTTATAATTTTACTTTAGATTCTTATCAGTTAGTAACTCAAACTCTAAAAATCTTATTCATTTGGTTGTCTGCATTCTTGAAGTATAGGTCATTAACACTTAAGTTAATTATTACCTTAGTTCAGTCCCCGTGGGATCGATACTTGGCTTACTTAGGCCATTTTACTACTTGTTTGACCATGTGCACTTGCGTGTAGTTACCAAACGCCCGAACAGTTGCCTCGCACTCATCAACAATATGACTCCATCTTGGTGGTTGTGGATAGGTTGACCAAAGCAGCTCATTTTCTACCAGTCAAAACCACCGCCATAGCGGAGGATTATGCTAAATCAAACATTCGAGAATTAGTTCGGTTGCATGGAGTGCCCTTTTTCATCATATTTGATAGAGGTACTCAGTTTACCTCTCAATTTTGGAGATCGTTTTAAAAAGGGACTTGGTACTTAGGTCAAGCTCAGTAGAACATTTCACCCTCAAATGAATGGTCTGGTGGAGCAAACTATTCAAACTCTCGAGGACATATTGAGAGCATGTGTGATTGACTTCAAGGGCAGTTGGGATGATCATTTGCCTCTCATTAAGTTTGCGTATAACAATAGCTATCATTCTAGCATTCAGATGGCTCCGTTTGAGGCACTCTATGGATGGAGGTGTAGGTCTCCTATTTAATTGTTTGAAGTAGGTGAAACACACAATGATAGGTCCAGATTCAGTCCATGAGGCCATAGATTAAGGAGACAACTTGAGTTTGAAGTCGATGATTGGGTGTTTTTGAAGGTATCTCCCATGAAGGTAGTGATGAGGTTCAGAAAGAAAGGGAAACTTAGTCCCCGTTATGTTGGCCCATATCAAATTGTGAAACGGGTTGGCAAGGTAGCATACGAATTGGAGTTTCCCTCAAAATTAGCTTTAGTTCATCTAGTTTTCCATGTATCGCTTCTAAAGAAGCGTTTGGGTGATCCAGCTCTAGTTGTTCCGGTGGACAGTGTCAGTGTGAAAGATAGTTTTAGTTATGAAGAGGTTCCAGTGGAGATACTGGATCATCAGGTTCATAAGCTAAGAAACAAAGAAGTAGCCTCAGTCAAAGTTTTATAGAGGAATCAGCATGTTAAGGGAGCTAAGTGGGAAGCCGAAGTAGATATGATGGCTAAATACCCGGATTTCTACCCTTGTGGCTCAGTTCTAGCTTGAGGTATCAGTTTCCTCCTTAATACTCTACTCAGTTTTATGTTCAATGTTCGGCGTTTGTTATATGGGTGTATAACTACACGCAAGTGCACGTGGTTGAACAAGTAGTAAAGTGGCTTAAGTGAGGCAAGTATCGATCCCACAGGGACTGGGATAAGGTAACGAACTACTCAAGTGTTACTATATTTTAATTTTAATAATGACGACAACAGTGTAACCAAGAGTTTGATATTTTTGGGTTCTAATTTTTATGCTAAGTCTAAAACGATTATCTAATGTGAGTCTGAACTATGAATGTGAGCATGCTGAGGTTAAATGAACATGTAATGAAATTAATTATCAATATAATTTGGTTAACCTTTCATCTGGTTGCTAGTCAAGAACTACTGCCAATGGATTAAAACTCTCGTATTTAACCCAACTTAAGAATCATGAACCGTCCACCTACATTTCTGTGATTAAACGAAATTCATGTTCTAGCCATACAAAACTGGTTCCTTAATTGACTAATACGACCTTCAGGTATATTTCTATCCTGAAGGTAAATCAATTCTCAATTTTCCAAAACTAAGAAAGGATCAAATCCTATTAATTCACAACTTTCAAATTTCGTGCTCTCTCGAGTGAAACCGGACTTTTTAGATATACATTAACGTTGGCTACACATTAATGTAGTAAGAACAAGAATCAATAGAACAACCATGGAAGAAAAGATGAAAAAACCAATTTAATCAACAATCACATTTCAATACAATTGTTCTTAACCTCAGCAAGAAGAGGAATTAGCCACTCATTTGTGGATTAAACATCATTAAATGAGTGTTAAACATACAAGAAATTGAATTCAAGGAGAAGGAAAGAGAGAAAAACCCTGATAATTTCGTCCCCTCAACTGCCTGTAACCCACGCTCTTGCTCCACCAAGTCAGAATATTGAAAAATGAACCTAAGTGTTCTATTTATACTAGTGGGAATTTTACTCGGAATTACAAGCAATGTGTCACGGAGTGCATCGCGGAGCACTGCCTCCGTGACACGCCACTGACGCGGACCCTCACTGGAAATTGGGGGTCCAGGTAATCAGGCCCAACGTGGCACGACGTGCAACGCGGAGCTAGGCCACCGTGCCACGGACCCAACGCGAACCCTTACTGGAATTAGGCCAAAAATTCCCTATCCAGGCAGAAGGCCTCCGCAACGGCAGTGTGACACGGCTCCATCGCGGAGCCTCTTTATTTTGTGCCTTCCAATGCCTTGTCCTTTGCTCACATCCGAGTCCAACCCCGATCTATTCCAACATGCATTTTAGCTTCCCAAAATTACATTTTACCTACAAAACATTGCTAATCATGTTGGTTAGTATAAATTCACATTTTATTACCAATCACATGAGAATGTATAAACATTGATAGATAAACAAGGCTAAAATGACACATTTGAGTATCACTTGGGCATATAAATTTGCCCAAGATCACTTACCCCACACTTAAATCCTTGTTCGTCCTCGAACAACAATCTTACACCTCATGCAATTTACACCCAAACCTCGCTACTTTGGTTCGACAATTTAGGCTACAGTCATACCAATTATTCAATACAGCAAATCATCAAGAAAACACGCATGGTCCAATCAATGCAATGACCTTCACTACATCAAGACCTCCTAGACTTAAGAATCGACTCTCGATATTGGCAAACTCATGCAAATCAGCTGATCAAGACATCCGACACAAAAATTAATCTCTCCTCAAGCATGTGCCCTCACAACACAAGAGAATTTTCCCCTTTTTGATCATATGAACTCACAAAATTTCAAGCAGGAGCATATAAACACAATTTCGCTCTCTCTCCTAAAAGAATTCACATCCATCATGTCACGACCCATAAGCTTGCCTTTAGTGTATTACTCCACTAATATAAGGAAATGTGATGTATGATCACGTAGGAGTTTAATGGTTTGTAATGTAAGCTACGGAACTAGTAAATATTGGGTTAGCAATAATAGCCACTAGCATCCTTAAGCGCCTTTTCAATACATCCCATCAAACTCATGGGCAGTGTTTCTTCCTTCATCCTCCCATTCTTGAAGTTTTTCTTTAGTTTGCCCCATCTTATTAAGCACACTTGACACAACAACAAAGATTATTCATACACCTTCATTATAGTTTGTTTTTAACAAGTGCACCTTCAACCTTTTCTTTCCCTTGATCACTCTTCTTTTCTTTTCTTTTCACCATTCTCACTCTTCGACACTTTGGGAAAATTATTTTCTCTTCTTAAGCGCTTAAGAGTTTTGGATCGACTTTACGACTAATGAAAAGAAGGGATTAAGCTCGGTTTACACTTTTTGACAAAAGAAAAAAATAATAGGCTAAAGGCTCAACGGGCTGACTAGGGTATACAATCAAGGTGGGTACGATAATGAGAAATAGAAACTTTCGGTTAAACCAAAGAAATGCCTACATCCTTTCCTACAATACACCTCCTTCATTTCGTTTTGTACACACACCAGGCAAGTTCTAGACACTTCACAATAGCATGGAATAACAAAACCTCACTTCACACTTATTGTACATGCTCAATTCAAGACGTATTCCCAGACTCTTCAATCAGCTAATTACACGAATTCAAACATTAAGCCTTAATCACACTGAATCGACTCTATGGCCTAGGTATCTCAACATATTTACAAAGTTGCATGCTTTCATACAAATCACCTTTGCATTTCAAATATCATGTACGACACGCAACCAGAATTCCGCAACCATAAAGTAACTATAGGTTTTGGGATGCAACCCACAAAAGAAAAACAACTAAAAAAATATATAAATGAAAAAAAATCTACTCCTAAGGACTACATTTCCCTTAAGACGGTCGTCATCCATCCATCATAGGGAACGGTCACTAACTAATACTTTGGTTCAATGGGACCATTCTCGGTAAAAGAACCGAAAACAAACGCCGAGAAACCCAAGAATTGAATTTTTTTAAAAAAATATCGATCATTTCGATAAACAAAAATATGTACAATATCAGCTAAGCAACATTCAGCAACAAACATCAGTTTCATATATAATTACAATACAGGACAACAACTTAACAATCACAAATCACAGGGTCAGAAAATTTTGTTCACAGGCACAACAACAAATTAGAACATACATAACAGCACAACCAGCACCTAACTACTCCCACCCCACACTTATCTCGAACACTGTCTCCAATGTATACAAAAATTAAAATAGCACAAAAATTGGGTGGTGGAACTCCCTGATCAATCAAAATACTCCACTTCTTCATCAGGTGCTGCCGCTTCATCTCCCATATCTGAATCACCCCCATCGTTATCATCGGACTCCACATCGGAGTCCTCCCGACGTGTCTCCTCATCTGTGGGGACATCATCATCTGTGGGCTCTACAAAAGCTGGCCCCACTCAGCATAGAGCCCTGGCATTTTCGCCAAAAGGGTGGTCTAGCTCGAGCTGCCATAGCTCCTCCTCTGTTGCCGGCCTCCCGCCTATCCTCAGTTGGAGCATCAGCATCCCGTACATGCGAGCCATGTACTGATCATCCCGAGCATGTCGCTCGGCAAGTGTAAGAACGGGCCCGTGGGTGGTGTCGGGTGCCTTAGTTTTAGTGACATCTAAGGCCCGCCGCTCCATCTGTGGGATGTAGTCAAGGGCCTCTTCCTCAACATCTAGGCCCCTCAGGAATGTGGTGAGTAGTCCACCAAATCCGTATATGTGCCCCTGATGCAGCCGGGCTCTCTTCATGGCGGAGATAATCACCGCCCCCACATTGATCTCCAGCCCTTTCATCAGGGCGTACACTAGGCATACACGATCCCAGGTTACATCTGTCATATGTACCCCTGGGATTAGGCAGGAACAGACGACCTTAAGCCATATCCTGGCTTCCCAGTTCAGCTGTGAATAGGGAAAAGTCTGATGGTAGCCCCGCTCCTTGTGTCTGCTCCATCTAGCTGTCGATCGGGTTCCACACAAAGTGCGTCTGATGTCCGCATATGGTGGAGTGATGTTTAGCTGTCGAAGCATGTGGGCATCTGTGTCCCGCACCCCTAGGATAGCATTGAAGTGGTGGGGCTCAAAGGTGACTATTTGCCCTCTGATTTTTATGGTGTGAATTCTGAAAGTCGGGTTCCAATTGGCATAGAATTCCCGAATCAAGTGCAAGTTGCATTCCTTAGGCTCTTCAAAGATGAAATTGAGCCCAGCTGCCTCGATCCTGTGGACAATCCTAGGGAACTCCTGTGCCAACGGTTCCCGTGCTATGTGTTCCTCGGGGAAGTACTTGCTCTCATTGTGCTTGGCATACCACTTCTTCCCCTCTTCTGTCACCCACCTTGTTCCGTATTGGCGGCGTTGGCCGCATGGAACCGCTGGTGCTACTGGGACTGCTGTGCCCAGTCTAATTCTCTTTCTTCCGGCGCCAGATGTTGATGCGCCTTTCCCTTTTTCTTGCCTGCTTTCCATCGTTCCTGTCAACCCAAACAGACAAGTTCAATGTTAAGCCAATGAAAATTTGCTTCGACTATGGTTGGGTTAAGCTATGCTACCCCACACTTAGTCCTTAGCTAAAGTGACAACATTACGGCAAGATCATACCTATTTACAAAAACAAACAACCAAATATAACAAACATGCTTAGTGCATTCGAAGAATTCGACGATATATATTCTATGTACTACTCAGACTTCGTACAGCTAACCACAATCATTACCATCGATAACATTTTGTCCCATCGCACTTAGAAAGGAGAAACAAAGAAATGAAAACAACAAGAATTTATCTACATGAACCTATACAACTCACCCAATTCTTGCAAATTTCAATATTCCCCTAACCCGAGAATCCGTTGGTCTTTTAGCATAATAACAATTAGCACATCGACTCATCTCACTCAACATGTACAACCCAGCATGAATTTCATGAGTTCACTACATTTTTCCACTTCAAATTCAAAAGCGAGCCCTAGCTATGATTGTATCAAAAATTCAAATAAATTATGCAATTAACGAGTTCAAGCAATCACAATGATACTCCGAACATCCATCAACAATAATTTAATTGAATTTATGCTTAATTTCTACTTAGGGCAAGTTTAGCTCATATCACATGTTCAATATCGAAGAAAATCGACGAGAAATGAGATGGAATTGAAGAACATACCTTGAATTTGAAGAATTAAAGAAAACTCGATGAAATTCTTGGCATATTCCGTGTTACGTTGAAGGGGGAGAGGTTTTGGGGGGGCTGGTCGCAGAGTGTGTGAGAAATAAGGAAAATTAAGGGGGATTCGGGGTTTAAAAGTGGTAAATTCGTGCGGGTCACTCGGCGACCCGGTGTGACCCGTCGCGGTATACACAGCAACGTGTCACGGAGTGCATCGCGGAGCACTGCCTCCGTGACACGGAGCTGATGCGAGGGTGCTCTGGAATTCTTTTAAAATTCCGGATTTACACCTCAACGTGTCACGGAGGGTAACGCGGAGGCCCTCCTCCATGACACGGAGCTATCGCCCTAGCTCACTGTTTTGCCACTTTTTCTTGATTTTCATACCTCGAATTTTCCTTTGCGATTCCTTGCATATTTTCCCTCCGTTCGACCTAAAATTCATCTTACTACAAGAAATTGGTTAGAATTATAGGTTTTACTCAAAATAAAAATAAAAACAAAAATAAAAACTAAAAATTTTGTTGTTAATCAAGAAAATAAAAGAAAATAAATAAAAAAAAATCTATTCACAATTTAAAAAGAAAAATTTCACGGGTTGCCTCCCGTGTAGCGCCCAGTTTACCATCGCGGCTCGACGTCATTCAGCTCAGTTGTCCTCTAGGGTGATGGACGTTTTCTCTCGACCACCGTCCTCCCCCCAGTAGTGCTTACATCATTCTGGTGGTTTTCCCAATAACTCTCGTGAATCCTTTATCCACGCATCATCAACTCGATCAATCACAATGATCACCGAGAGTTCCTCGTACACAGTCGGGAGCTTGGAGGCCTTGTACACATCGAAAACTTCCACCTTGTTGTGTGCTCGCATGGTTAGCTGCCCTGCAGCTACATCAATCAGCGCTTTCCCGGTTGCCAAGAAAGGACGTCCCAAAATAAATGGGACTTTCGCGTCTGGTTCAAAATCCAGCACGACGAAATCTACCGGGAAGATCAGGGAGCCAACTTGCACCAGAACGTCCTCCACAATGCCATCAGGTCTGGCTAAGAACCGATCCGCCAATTGCAAGATCACTGTTGTGGGTCTAGGACTTCCTAGACCCATCTTTTTGAATACCGATGACGGCATCAAATTAATGCTCGCTCCCAAATCACATAATCCACGAGCTCGGATACTCTGCCCAATAGTAATCTGTATAGTAAAGCTTCCAGGATCTTTGAGCTTTGTGGGCAGTCGGTTTTGTATCCGGGAAGTGCACTCCTCCGTGAGAACCACCATAGCATACTCAGTCAACCGACTTTTGTTTGCCACGATATCCTTTATATACTTGGCATACTTCGGCACTCCCTGCAAAACATCAACAAGAGGTAAGTTAATATGTACCTGTTTCAGCACCTCCATGAATTTCTTGAAACACGCCTCCTCCTTGTGTTTCTTTAATCATTGAGGGAACGGGGGTGGTGGTCTTTCTGATTCAGCTTCCTTTGTCTTCCCCCTCTCATCACTTTGCTCCCTCTCGACTTCTGCTACTCTCGATTATTGAGGTGGTCTTTCTGGTTCCACCTCTTTCAGCTGCAAACCACTCCTTGTGGTCACCGCATTCACCTGCTTGGGGTTGGGATCTGTGTCACTTGGAAGTCCTCCTCTAGGCCTGGTGTTTTGGGCTCCAGCAAATTGCCCAAATTGATATTCAAGTGCCTTAGTAGCTAACTGGTTGTTTTTCACCGCGGCTGCCAATTTCACATAGTCAGCCTGCAATTAAGCTTGGTTAGCTATCATCGTCTTGAACATCTCCTCAATGCTGGGTGATGGTGGTGGAGGAGGTGCATTGTTGTTTCTAAGTTGTGCTTGATAATTCTGTTTCCCGCCTTGGTTCCTTTGCATACCCTGACTCGAACTTTGCCCCTGATGGTTGTTGCTACCCCAGGAGAAATTCGGGTGATTCCTCCAATTGGAATTGTAGCTATTGCCATACTGTTGGTGGTTGTTCCTTTGTACATTTCCCACAAAGTTCATCGAGTCAGGATTTGCTCCACAACACTCAGCTGAGTGATCACTGCTCCCGCACACTTCACACCAAATCTGCTGCACTGCATTCACTAGGGCTTGAGGCTGGTTCACTATCATGTTACTGAAGTGGGTGTTGAGTTGATTCTGTAAAGCAGCTATCTGTGCAGCAATAGCTGTAAAACCATCCACTTCTAGAACACCTGCTGGTTTCCTTGTCCCTCCTCTTGACGAATCAGCATTCCACTTCGGATTGCCCTGCGAAATACGGTTCAACAAGGTATACAGCTCCTCATAAGTTTTCTCCAACACTTGTCCCCCAGCTGCTGAGTCTAGAAATATTTTTGTATGGGGTTCCAAACCCTCTATAAAAGTGTGCACCAGCACCTCATTGGATTGATGATGATGAGGACAATCCCGCAACATGGACTTGAATCTCTCCCAAGCCTGATATAGATTCTCTCCCTCTCTCTGTTTGAAACTTAGAATTTGACTTCTGAGTCTTGCTGTTTTACCGGAGGGAAAAAATCGTATCAAGAATTTCCTTGCAAGATCATCCCACGTAGAAATAGAATTAGGTGGCTCAGCTTTCAACCACCTTTTGGCTTCTCCCAATAGTGAAAATGGGAACAATGTAAGCCTGACATAATCTGATGACACTCCAGCGGGGATGTAAGTGTCACTTATCTCCAAAAAATTTTGGAGATGCTGCTGTGGATCTTCATGAGGGAGACCTGTAAACTGCCCACTAGTGTGCAGCAATTGCACCATGTTTTGTTTGAGCTCGAACCTCCCTCCTGGCTCAGGTTTGCGGATGCTAGATGTGACATTATTAGCATATGGGATTGCCACCTCGCGAACCGGCCGAGCTGCTACTTCCTCGGGCACTAACATTGCCCGTACTACTGGTGGATTCTGTTGTTGCTCCATGAGTGTTTGTCTGAGCAACTGCAGCTTTCTTTCTAGAGCTTCTCTCCGCTGACGATGAAATAATCTTTTTGGATCTAAATACGAGTCCACCAGCTCCTTGTCTCTTGCCAGTGTTCAACAGAGATTAAATCTGCAAAATACAGGCTAAGACCAATTTGTCAACGCTAAGAAAATAAAAATATAGTAAATTAACACTTAAGAAACTTTCACCAACTGCCAGTCCCCGGCAACGGCGCCAAAAACTTGTTCGGCGTTTGTTATATGGGTGTATAACTACACGCAAGTGCACATGGTCGAACAAGTAGTAAAGTGGCTTAAGTAAGCCAAGTATCGATCCCATAGGGACTGGGATAAGGTAACGAACTACTCAAGTGTTACTATATTTTAATTTTAACAATGAAGACAACAATGTAACCAAGAGTTTGATATTTTTGGGTTCTAATTTTTATGCTAAGTCTAAAATGATTATCTAATGTGAGTCTGAACTATGAATGTGAGCATGCTGAGGTTAAATGAACATGTAATGAAATTAATTATCGATATAATTTGGTTAACCTTTCATCCGGTTGCTAGTCAAGAACTACTGCCAATGGATTAAAACTCTCGTATTTAACCCAACTTAAGAATCATGAACCGTCCACCTACATTTCTGTGATTAAACGAAATTCATGTTCTAGCCATACAAACCCGGTTCCTTAATTGACTAATACGACCTTCAGGTATATTTCTATCCTGAAGGTAAATCAATTATCAATTTTCCCAAACTAAGAAAGGATCATATCCTATTAGTTCACAACTTTCCAATTTCGTGCTCTCTCGAGTGAAACCAGACTTTTTAGATATACATTAACGTTGGCCACACATTAATGCAGTAAGAACAAGAATCAATAGAACAACCATGGAAGAAAAGATGAAAAAACCAATTTAATCAACAATCACATTTCAATACAATTGTTCTTAACCTCAGCAAGAAGAGGAATTAGCCACTCATTTGTAGATTAAACATCGTTAAATGAGTGTTAAACATACAAGCAATTGAATTCAAGAAGAAGGAAAGACAGAAAAACCCTGATAATTTCGTCCCCTCAACTGCCTGTAACCCACGTTCTTGCTCCACCAAGTCAGAATATTGAAAAATGAACCTAAGTGTTCTATTTATACTAGTGGGAATTTTTCCCGAAATAACAAGCAACGTGTCATAGAGTGCATCGCGGAGCACTGCCTCCATGACACGCCACTGACGCGGACCCTCACTGGAAATTGGGGGTCCAGGTAATCAGGCCCAACGTGGCACGGCGTGCAACGTGGAGCTAGGCCACCGTGCCACGGACCCAACGCGAACCCTTACTGGAATTAGGCCGAAAATTCCCTATCCAGGCAGAAGGCCTCCGCGATGGCAGCGTGACACGGCTCCATCGCGGAGCCTCTTTATTTTGTGCCTTCCAATGCCTTGTCCTTTGCTCACATCCGAGTCCAACCCCGATCTATTCCAACATGCATTTTAGCTTCCCAAAATTACATTTTACCTGCAAAACAATGCTAATCATGTTGGTTAGTATAAATTCACATTTTATTACCAATCACATGAGAATGTATAAACATTGATAGATAAACAAGGCTAAAATGACGCATTTGAGTATCACTTGGGCATATAAATTTGCCCAAGATCATTCAGCTCATGTGCCTCAGTTTCTTACATGTAAATGGATGTATGTGTGGTTCGAAAATTTAGTTCAGTCTTGTAGTCCAAATCAGAGTCAGTCACTACGTCAGTTAGTGAGTATGATGATTTTCCCAGCATGTATGTTCAGTATTTGAGTATGATGATTGCATTTCTCTACTTTTCTATGTGATTTTTAACATTCCATGATGAATGTTCCCAAGGGGGAGATATTATAATACCTCAAAAATCCTAAGATTGCCTAGGAGCTGAAATGGAGAAAATAGGAATTTCTGCACCAGATTACACGACGAGTCGTCCAGTGATCCGTTAGGAACCCCACGAGTCATTAACTGACCAGTGGGGAGAGGCTGGGACTTGTTGGAAATTTTGGTTTTTGGGCGACCACGGATGTGACCACGAGTCGTGGTTAGCATCCGGACTTGTCATGTCAACTGTGGTCAAGGATGATGTGAAGGAAGAAGAAAAATAGACAGTGCACCTAACGGGTCACCACCACAACTTGTCGGGTACACCACGAGTCGTGGTGTCGCCTGTTCTGAACCCCAGAAGGATTTTTGGTAGTGAAGAGGACAGGAGGAGACCATGAGTTATGGTCACCAGTAATGATTCGTTAAGTCCATTGTGGTAACCTTCAGCAGAATTTTGGAAGTGTTCACGACGAATGCATACCACAAGTCGTGGCTAGGGACGACGACTCGTCCAATCCCTCGTTGGGACTGGTAGTCTATTTTTTTTCCTGTGAGTTTATTAAGGGCTTTTCCATAATTTTTATGTTTCTAAAGCCGAAACTACATAATTTTAAGCTTAGAATAGAGTGTATTAAGATGGGTTAATTCATTCTATCCTATTCAAAACTAATGCATGCTAGTTTAAGGGTTTAGAGAGTGATCAAGCATAGTTTATCAAGGTTCTTCCTCAAGTCTTCCTTGGGAAATCAAAGAATTTGTAAAATCATATTCTCTCAGGTATGTAAGGCTATGAATGGGTGTAATTATCCACACTCATGCCCAATTCCCTCTCAATTCATGATGTTCTAATTGATGATTCCATGGGGTTTTAACTCAATGCATGAATTCCTAAGTTTTAATCATGGGTATCATCTAAGCAAGTTTTGGATGATGAATTATGATTAATGGGTAGATTTTACAATGTTTTAAACTATAAATTATGTTTTCAAGTTTTCTAAATTATGATGCCCATCCATGAATGTTCATGAAAGTTGCAATCTATGAGTTATATGTTCAAGCATGCTGAGATGTTTATGAAGAAAGTATGATTTCGAAATAGCCATGTTATGTTCATGTTTCCAAGTAAAATAAGTTGATTTCAAGCATGTTTAAGTATTGGGCAAGCCCATATGATAAAGTATTTTTTATGATTTTATGAATTAGCTTACCACATGGTTTTGGAGTCAAGACTCCCATTATTTTCAGCTTGTGGTATGGTTTGAGCCAAGACTCCTCATGTTTTGATCTTAGATTATGGATTTATGTTATTGTTCAGCTTCTTCACTAGACGATGGTCAGTTTCATTGAAAAATGATGGAGAGCATATGCATGTTTTTGGGAGTAGTGTCTAGCTCCGAGTAGGCTAAGGGTCAGTCAACCCCATGCCTCAGAAATATGCGCCAGTGTAGGTATGATCAGATTATTTGGGACCTCCTTTGTGAGCTTCCCCTTCGACAAGGGGCCTTCAGCTTGATGTTGATATCATGATAGCATCCTTAGCCCTGGCAAAGCTTTGGACGACTCTGCCCACTTGCGTGTGATAGTCGGACCACATAAGCTCTATCATTGTAATGCCAGTTATATGTCAAGTCTCCTATTTTTCCTCATGATTTCAATTATGCATGCACATCAGTCATGATATTATGTTTTCAACAGGTTTGACCTAATGCTCAGTTTTACTTATAATTATCAGTTTTCATCTTTGGGTCATTCGATTCAATTATAATGTTCAGTTATGTTCAGATCATGATCTTAGAAAATAGCATGCAAGCCCTACTCTCAAAATCTCATCTTGATTATGCTTCATTATATGCATGATTTAATGATTTTATTTATTTAGCAGTTTTACTTACCTTGCATACTCGGTACATTCCACGTACTGACCACATACTCTATGTTGTATCATTTTATGTACAGGATCTGATATCCAGGTTCAGTCCCGCCACTAGTCAGATTATAGAAGTTAGCTTTCCTCAGCCTCAGTTGGTGACTCCTCATCTTGCGAGGGCCCTTCTTATCAGTTGTACATCGTCTTTTCAATTTTCAGACTATAGAGAGTTAGTTGGGGCCTTGTCCCATCAACTCATTAGTGTTAGAGGCTTTTTCGGACATAGTTGTATTTCAGCTTTGGACTTGTGCATGTAATCATATGTAATGTTTTGTTTAGACTCTTGCTATGTTATTTACGATGATCTTATGCTTATCTATGATTTTGTTAGATGTATATTAATGCCATGGGTCGACTTGGAGCATCTAGGGGTTTCTTTTCTCATATCTCGATCTGGGCCTATGTTCGGGTCGTGACAATAATGTGATTGTGTGGGCACTGAGGACAATGCACCTTTTTAAGCGTGGGGTGGAGGAAAGTTAGATTCCTGTTGTTCTTTAATTGCTATATTTGAAGGTCATCACATTATTATGTCATTCCTGGTAGCAGTAGCTTGTTTTATTCATAGGTCATGGGTTGTAATAGTTAGCATGATGATGTTGACTAGGACGCCTGAATGTTTGACTTGTTATGTTCGTCTTGACTATGTTATGTTTGGTTGCTTTATTTTGGAATAAATTTTAATTTTTTTTGTTTTGTTTGAGTCGTTGTAGTCATAGAGTAATGACGTTTCCCTTTGATAGATGGATGACGACCATCTTAAGGGAAGTTTAGTCACATTTCTTTTTTTTGATTGAGTCATAGGTCATCCACTTGTATGCTTGTTGATCTTCTGCTTAGGTGCTATGATAGAGTAAATAGAGTGGTCATCTTGATTGCATGAGTTAGAATCCTTGAGAGATTTCATATCTCTTTAATAAGACTCAACATATCTTTAGGGCTTAATTATGAAATTAACTAGTTATTCAATATGATTGTGTGAATGTATAGCTATAGAAACTGATTAGATTTTTGTTTCCATGAGAGGTGAGCTAAATTGTTTTATATGTATATATTGTAGCATCTAGAACTTGCCTTAGTGTATGCTGGATAACTGGTTGATAGCGAGTTGAGAGATGATCAAGGCACTTCTTTAAAGAAGTCAATTTTTTTCCTATAGTTGTTTTACCTTCCTAGTCATTCTCCCTAGTTAACCCTTTGATCCTAAAAGTCTTATTCTTTCTTAGCCTCAATAGTAGCTTAATCCCTCTTTTTGTCTGACCTCAGACTTATTGATCCAAAGTAGTCTTAAGAACTTTGAGAATTGAAAGTAAAGGTCCATCGAAGTATAATGTTAAGGGAAAAAGAAAAAAGTTGTGGTAAGAAAGGAAAAGTGAGAAGAAGGGGTATCCATAAAAATTGTGTTGTCTACTTGCTGCTAGGGAATTGAAAAAGAAATCTTTAATTGCAAAATCCTTGGTTATTCTATAGTTAGAAAACTAGTAGTGAAGTAGTGAAAATGGGGCATGAGAAGAAAAGAAAAAGGTGAGTAGAGGAAAAGTGAACAAGCATAGAAAGAGGTGGTAGACAAGAAATGTGAAATATGTCTTAAAAGTTTTTAGGGATGTAGTCACTATAAAATGAAATATCAATCCTACCCGTCCCTTAGCTGACATTACAACCTAGAAAAGTCCTTGTAATCTTGATCTCTTGAAGCAATTAGGTAGTCTTAACATACATGAAGGGCAAGCCTATGGTATATTGCATATGTACATTACATCATTTGTGAGTGTGAGTGTGCCATACGTATTATGTTGCATGTCTTATATTGATGAAGCTGAGAGAGGAACATCACTAAAAATGAGGGACACGAGAGGTCTAATTCAGTGTACTACGTGTTGCATGTGTCACACTTAATCATGTTGGCCCTTTGTATTGAAAAGATGAGTCATTTATAGAGGTTGTTTGTTTTTTTATTGTGAAATGCTTCTATATGCTAAGTTGAGAATTGTTGTATGATGATAAACCACTCTATGTTTGATCCTGCTAGTTGGTTGAGTATGAGTTGATAGAGGTGTCAAGTGTGATGGTAAAACATGATTTTAGGTACGTTTTAAGGATTGTTCGAGGAAGAACAACAATTTAATTGTGGGATGGTGGTGTTGACATATTTTTGTGCTCATTTTCCATGTTATTACCAATATTTGATCATATTTTGAGTTTAAAATCCTTAATTTATGCTTAAATTCATGTATGTGTGTGTTTTATGCGCTAACAAACGATTTGAGTTGATTTGAGCAGGAAACTAGGTAAAATGGGCTCAAAATGATGCAAGAAATGGAGAATTGAGGATCTGACGGATTTGGTGCTATGGATGGCGTCCCGCACCAAGTCCCAAACTTCAAAGAAAAAATCTCAGGCTAGTGCTATGGCTGGCGCCCTACACCACGTCCCTAACTTAAGAGAAACAATTCTCAAGCTAGTGCTATTGCTGGGGCGGTGCGCCAGGCCTTATTTGGAGCTGAAAATTACTGGAAATTTGACTAAATCTGTGGCGAGATAGGAGGTGCAGCGCACCAGACCCATTCTAGGGCGAAAAATTCTGATTTTAAAGCCATGTCTTGAAGGGTAGAAGCATCATTTGAAGGCTCATCTATAAATATAAGCCTTAGGTCGTTTGTTACGAGGTTTGTTTCTTCTTGGAGTAGTTTTGGACTGCTTTGAAGCAGTCTTTACTCATTTTTATTCTGTAGTTCATTCATGAAAGCATGTAAGAAGTCTGGAAGGAAGACAAGGTTCTACAACTGAGTTTTTTGTTCTTTACTTTGTATTTTGGCATGATGATGACTAAGTATTTGTTTTTCCCTCTTGTCTATGAGTGGCTAAACTCATATTCTAGGGTTGTGGCCATGGTGAATGGTTGAATGTTTGACAGACTTAATAAACTTAGTTTTGGTTCTTTTTTTATGGTTGTTTGGATTTATTTGTTTTAATTTATTATTTATGTGATTGATCACCTTGTAAGTAATTTGTGATCTTTCAATTGAACTTGGGAAAGGGAATCGAAAGGGTTAAAAATATATACAGAATGGAAATTCAAAGATCCTTGAAACCATATGTGATAGGATAAAAGTTGTTGCTGAGGATAGGAATATACCCTTCAACCCCATTTAGTTGAAATACAAGTAGGCATAACCATTATTTCATTGTTCTCCTATGACCATACGATATAGGTGTTAGGGTTCATGAAATAGTTTTTGGATTCTAGAGATAGTGTGGAAAGTAATAGGATAGTAACTTGCAACTAACAATCATAGGAAAAATCAAGCTAGTTTAATTACATCTGAAAACTCAACGTAAAACCAACCAAGTGTCGCTTCCCTAGCCTGTCATCATTATTGAAATACAATCAAGCTTGCATTCATTTTAGTTAATTTCATATTTGAAGTTTTAGTAGTTTAATTTTCCAAAACAATCTTCATTTTACTTGTTTCGTAGATTAGTGAAATCAAAGTACAAACGTTATAATGATTAAATTGACAAGTCCTTGTGGGTACGATATATTGACTTAACAATTCTATATTACTTGACAACCATGTGCACTTGCGTGCGCCTGGGTGACATCAATTTTATTAAAAGTTTTCAAAGTAGCATACCATACCAATATTCATGTATCTCAGATAGGGTCATTATATGTTATCTTAGCTTACGTATTCAGTCCTGTTTTTTGTATAGTCTTTTCTCAGATTTAAAGCATGTTTGTGATGTTAGGTACATTTCCCATATACTCGGTACATTTCCCATATACTCAGTACATTCCAAGTACTGACTGCATACCCTATATGCTATTGTCACGACTCGGACATACACCCGGATCGTAGACACGGGACAAGGGACCCCAAGAGACCCCAAATCGACCCATGGCATAAGCATGAATCTAATCTTAATCAAATAAGAGGAATACTTAGCATATCATCATAGCGGAAACATAATCATAGTGTAACACCCGGAAGTATTAGACATATACATAAGCTGAGTTCTACATCCTATCTGAAAGCCTCTACTACATAAGATGGGTTGATGGGACAACATCCCCAACTAACCTGACCGATACTAAAACATAAATGACATGAAAGTCTGTCAAACGACCCTCGGAACATGAGGACTCACCAATAAGCTGAGAGCGAGAACTGAGATGAACTAAGGATGAGGTTGAGCCTCAGATCCGGACCCTATATCATAAAATGATACAGCATAAATAGTATGCGGCCAATATGTGAAATGTACCGTATACTCAAGGTAAGTAAAATAGACATTTAAAAGGAAATAAAGCTCATAAATAATCAAAGGAGAAGGACATCACGCTTATATCATAAATTCTGTAAGAAAACATAAGGCTCAAGACTTTCAAATCATTCATTATCATAAGCGTAAGTAAACTTTATCAAAACATAACTTGAGCCAATAACATAAACATAATAATGCACAAAATATGCGGAACAATAGGAGGACTCATCATAACTGACACCATCATGGTAGAGTCTTTCATGATTCCCCAACTATCTCACTCAAGTGGACAGAGTCGACCTTGGCTTTCCAGGCGAGGGTCACGCATTAGGCATGATATCACATTTGGGGGGGGGGGGATCGGTATCAATATAATATATATAAAACATTAGAACTGATGGTGGCACGTGGTTATGAGACACCGGCGTAATCCTTTGAATGCCGGGCTGCTCGATGCTAGACACGGCTCCCAAAAACATACATATAGGCCCATACATAAATCAATAACATCATGCATTAAAAATTCATTCGCTAAAATATAACATTTATCATCATTGATCCCCTTTAAAAACATGCTTAGCTAAGAATCAAAGACCCTTTTCATCGGCCGACATCATAAATCGATAAATCATTCAATTCGTTCATAAATCGTAAATCATTCTTCAACATGTGGGCATTGCCCAATACTTTGACATATTCAATTCTTTCGGAAATATGCTTATAAACATGGGTAACTTGAAATTGTGCTTTTCCATCATCAATAAACTCCTAATATTGAATATTTATCATAAATCATAACTTTTATGAACTCTCATCAATGGGCATTTTAGATTTAAAAATCTTGAAATATGATTTTAAAGAAAGTGATATAAAATATGCCCGTCATTCATAATTCAACAATTAAAATTCATTTAAATCAACCCATAAAGAGAAATCACATTTCCAGGCATTTGGGTAAAACTCGATGGAATTGAATAGGAGGATTCATGATTAAATTTGAAATTTGGGTATGGGTGTGGAAGAAATCACCCATTCTAAACCCTACATACCTGAGGTAGACTGATTTTACTCTCCCTTGAATGCCCACAACAAAATTGATGGAAACCTTGGAGAAGAAGACCTTGAATCTTCCTAAAACCTCTCTAAAAACTCTTGCATGGGAATGGGTATGCATTAGGGACTTAACCCATCTTATCATACTCAGAAAAATACACAAAACGCTGTAGTTTAGGGCCTCAAAGCATGGAAAAGTTGAAAATTCTTCTTCAATATGCTTGTGGTACCGAGCCGTTGAGTCCACTTCTTCACTTCATGCTTTCTGTTCTTCCCACGACTCGACAGGACGAGACGTTGTTTCAGTCGACGGGTCGTTGGATCGATTGTTGTCAGCTCCTTGAAAATTCTAAACTTTCCTTACCACGAGCCTCACCACGACTCGTGGTTTCCTCTAATGAGTCGTGGTCTCTATCCGTTATATGCACTGGAAATTCATTTCCCCCTACCATGACTTCAAAAAACAGGTCATTGGATGACCCGTTAATTCCCAAACTTTGCTCAAGTCAATGCTTCCCATGAGTACAACTAACGACTCGTTGTTTCAAGAAACGAGTCATCACTTCTCTCGTTACATCCACTGCCACCCGAACCCTTGAAACCATGACTGGCTCCAATGGACCGTTGGTTAGACCCACCATCTGTTGGGTCATCTGTTCTATGGTGTTTCTTCCAGTTTTCTGCAGTTTTAACTTCCAAACTCTTGGGTCTATTTCTCCCAGGGGTATTACAATATCTGCACCTTGGGAACATTCTTCTACGAATGTAGGAAACAAGTAGCAATAGAAACATACAGTTCACCATATTCAATACTAATCATTTTAACCCGAAAATTGACGGAATGACTACCTCCAAAAAGATCCACATAGCTGCACCGAATTCAGACCTCACATATATTCATCATAACATAAATCGAACTTGTGTACATGGATAGAATCATGAAAACTAAATAGAGTCATAGGGAAAAACTGATACCCCAAGTCGGAACTGAGCTGTAGAGAACAAATGTTGGGTATCTAGAAATCATATCCGCTTCGACTTCCCAAGTAGATCCTTCAACATGCTGACTCCTCCATAATACTTTAACTGAAGCCACTTCCTTGATCATTAGCCTCTGAACCTGTCGATCCAATATTTCCACTGGAACTTCCTTGTAGTTAATACTGTCTTTTATACTGATGTTGTCCACTAGGACAACTAAAGTTGGATCTTCCAAACACTTCTTCAAAAGCGATACATGAAACACAGGATGTACGAAAGATAACTCTTAGGATAACTCCAACTCATATGCCACCTTACCAACCCGTTCCACTACTCAGTAGGGACCAACAGAACGAGGGCTGAGTTTCCCCTTCTTTCAAACAACATCACTCCCTTCATGGGAATACTTTCAAAACACCTAATCGTCAACCTCAAACTCAAGATCCCTCCTTCTCACATCCACATAAAACTTTTGGTGACTAGGAGTTGTTTTCAATCCTTCCCTTATTATCTGAAACTCCTTTGTAGCTTCATGAACTAAATTTGGCCCTATCATTGCTGTCTCACCAACCTCGAACCATCCGATAGGAGATCTTCATCTCTGCCTATAAAGAGCCTCAAACGGAACCATCCCAATGCTGGTATGGTAACTCTTATTGTCGGAAAACTCAATAAGAGGCAATGATCATCCCAACTACCCTGTTATTGCAGTACCCCATCTCCCCCTTTGGAACAACCTCTACCATCTGATCTGAACGACTACCTTTGACCTTACTAAGATAGGATCCTAACCTTACCTAGCTTTTCCCGCAGTCATCAAGAAAAAAATTGATCTATCCTGAACCATGACACCACACCTTATACTTAGAATCATGCTAAACACACAAAACATTCAAATCCACCCAAAGCTCATCTGAAATCCTCCGGACACAACCCAAATATACAATTCAGCCATAAAACACATTCCAGACCTGTTGGAATCATCAACCATCAATATCGGTTGTTTTATCGAAAGTCGACCATGGTCAAACTCAACCTCCTTAAAGCTCCTGACTTAACCAAAAAGTTCAAATTACTCCCGAATCACCTCGGGACCCACTCAACTACCCAATAGGAAGTTGTGATTAACCTCTGACTAAATCAAAATGATGTGAATTATGTAAACAAGAAATAAAGGAATTGTAACTATAAACTACTAAAATAAAAAAAGAATATAAAGGGATTGTAATTATAAACTGCTGAAAGAAAAAGAAAATAACTAATGAATTTTAATGAAGAAGGAGTAGATTTTTATGTCTTCGGTGAAATAAAATCAATCTAAATCTATGAGCTATCTAATAATAACATTTCATTCTTCAATCAATTTAACTAATTAATTTATCTGATTTATTAATTGAGAAGGTCAATTTTATTCGCCATTTCGTCGAGAAATTGTGCGCCTATTTTCAGTTAACTTAATTCTCTATGTCTAGCATAATACAATTACGAGAATGGATTTATATCTCATGTATGATAACCAAGCATAGAATTTAGCTAACTAGTCTAATTACGAATTTAATCCCCTCTATTAGCGTCAAGAACTCGCTCTGTTAAATCTTATACCCGATTAATAATTTTCACTATCACGCTCAATTATAGATGCGTAAATAGTATTCCACTAGTGATCTAGCAATAAAATAATTAAGCTCATAATTAATTAAATAAATTAATATGATAAACTAATTAATTGAAATTAATATTCAAATAACAAAGTTCATTAAAGAACCATTCTATATAGCATGGAGAAAATACAACATATCATTCAAAGAAAAACACAAAAATGAGTAGTATCGGGAAGGAAAAGTAAAATCTAATAAACTTGACCTCCATGACGATTTGTAGCTCTCTCTGCATCAAAAGTATATGAAAATCATACTTAAAATGTATTCATAAAATATCTAAAGGTTTAAATTTTTAGAACTTTAACCAAATCCAAATCAAATTGAAACAAAAATCTACCGTGTTGGCACCACCTTGCTGCACAATAGGTGGCGCACAAAGAAAATTGAATTCTGTGAACCAAAACTGGGCTCGGTACCCACACGTCGCATACAACATAGCAACTGCTAAAACCTCTTTTGTTGTTTACATTTCCCATTGCTATTGCTTGTGACTTATTTACTTCCCCAATCATGCAAAATCATGATTCCCCCTTCTTGTATCTTCTTTTTCTTTTACTCCTTTTTCCCTTTTCTAATTTTTATTTAATTTTGTTCTAAATTTTTTTTATTTTACATTGATTTATTTTTGCAAACTAAAAATATAATATTAAGCACAAAGCAATATAATCTATATCCCAAAGACAATTAAACATATTAAAATGTGAAACAAATAATGACTAAATATATATTTTTTTCGTCAAATATCATCACCCCACACTTAATTTCTTACTCGTTCTTGAGCAAACAATAAATCACTCCCAATAAATCAAGCTCAGGAACACCATCACTTTAGTTGGTACAAACAATAAGGTCATCTAGAAATTCACAATATTAAGTACGTTTCCTAATCATCATGCAAGATATACAAGTCAACTCAATTAAATAACAAACTTCTAACCTCCTAACCTCATTGACAGACTCTAAATCATTAAATTTAAGCTCGCTCACCTACTATGCCGAAGAAAGCTAATAAATTACCTATTCTCATGACCCGAACATAGGCCCGGATTGAGACATGTGACAAGGAGCCCCGAGAGACACCAAGTCGATCATTGCATGAACATACATCTAACTCAATCAATTAAACAGAAGTATTGACATGATAATCTTAGCGGAAGTCTGAAATAAGCATAACATCAGAAATACACGAATCTCAAGTTGAATACATTCTATTGTATAAAAATCCTCTAAGTCTGATGAGTTGATGGGACAAGACCCCGACTAAATCTCAAATACTGAAACTGAAAGTACATCAATATCTGAAAACAAATGGTCCTTGGAAGATGAGGACTCACCACTAAGCTAGGTGCTAACTCTAGAACTGGCTACTGGGGGGCTGAGTTTAAGTGTCGAGGCTTGTATCATGAAATGATACACATAGAGTATGTGGTCAGTACATGTAATGTACCAAGTATGCAAGTAAGTAAAACCACTTAAATAAGTAAAATCATTTAAAACATGCATAATGTAAAACATAAACAATATAAGAATCTGAGAGTAGGGTTTGCATGCTATCATTCGGAAAACATGATCTCAACATAACATAACATCATAATTGAATCGATTAACCCAAAGCTAAAATCTGATAGGCATAAATAAAACTAAAGATTGGGTCAAACCTTCTTTAGAACGTATATAGATATATACAACATGAGTGATAAACATGCATAATTAAAATCATGAGGTACAATGGGATACTTGTCTTTTAACCAACATGCCATGATAGAGCTTATGTGGTCCCAACTATCACACTCAAGTGGGTAGAGCCGTCCAAAGCCTTGTTGGGGCTAAGGATGATACCATAATATCGATATCAAGCTCGTGGCCCAATCGGGGCAGGGGATAGCTCCCATAAAAGGTCCCAATATAATCTGATCATACCTACGTTGGCGCGTAGTTATGAGGCATAGGGTTGACTGACCCATAGCCTACTCGGTGCTAGACACTACTCCTAAAAACACGCATATGCTCTCCATTATTTTTTAACTAAGCTGACCAACATCTATTGACGAAGCTGAATAATCATGAATACATAAATCTGAATCATACATGAGGAGCCTTGGCCCAAACCATACCACAAGTTGAACACAAATAGGAGTCGTCACTCCAAAACCATGTGGTAAGCTAAATTTGTAAAATCATAATCATACTTGAACATATGGGAATTGTCCAATACTTTAACTTGCATGGAAATACATAATTCACTTGGAAACATGATCATAAATATTTGTAACTTGAAAACATGCTTTTCATCATAACATCTCATCATACTAGAATATTCATCTTAAATCTCAACTTTCATGAACTTCTCATAATTGGGCATTTTAATTTATAAAGCTTGAAACATGATTTTTAATTTAAAACATCAAAAAACTTTCCCATAAATCATAATTCGATACTAGAAACTCATTTAAATCATACCCATGTACAGAATTAGGAATTTCATGCATTGGGTTAAAACCCCATAGAATCAACATAGGAATTTTCACGATTTAAAGAGATATTGGGCATGGGTGTGAATGGACTCACCCATTCATAACCCTACATACCTGAAAGTGTTTGATTCTACCACTTCTCTAATTGCCCAACGGATATTTGAAGAAGAACCTTGAAGGATTTGCCTTGATCACCTCTTTAGAATCTTACTCTTGCATGCATTAATAGGGATGATTTATAATAGATGTTCCCCTCTTAAAACCCACTATTCATAGCTTAATATGATGTAGTTTAGGCCTTAGGATCTTAGAAATTACGAAAAATCCCTTACTATATTTGTAGGGAATAACTGACTGTCAGTTCCCACGAGGGATTGGATGACTCGTTACTCAGCGTCACGACTCGTGGCATCAATTGTTGAGTGAACTGCCTAACAGTTTGTCTGGGGCTCAACACGGGGGACCTCACGAATCGTTACTGGTGACCACGAGTCGTGGTCACCACTCGTCACATGCACTGCCTAAGATCTCGATTTGTTCCAACATGTTGCTCACGACCCTTCCCACGAATCGTGGTGACTAACCATGACTCATGGGGTCCTTTCGTAGGGTACACTGCCACTTTTCTTCAACTTCTCAAAATAAATGCCCATGACTGACTCAACGAATCGTTGGGCCTAACCACGACTCATGGTCACATCAATGGGGACCTTAAGTCCAAAAATCCAACTCACACCCTGATCCTCACCATGAGTCATCTCACGACTTGTGGTCTAACCCATGGGTCACAGAATGACTCGTTTTGTGACTTGATGCCAGATTTCCAGTTTTTCTCTGTTTCACTTTTGGGTCTGATCATTGGGCTTCCGGGGTATTACAATATCTCCCCCTGATAAAATTCATCCTCGAATGTTGGAATACATATAGAAAAGCAGAGAAATGCAATCATCATATTCAAATACTGATCATTTAAGTTGAAAACTGATGGAATGACTAACTGTTCAACTACATGGCTGAATTGAATTCATGAATAATACGTACATCCATATACATGAAAAAACTGGAACACATGAGCTGAACATGAAAACTAAATAGTGTACTAGGGAAAAAACTGATACCTCAAGTTTGAACTAAGCCGGTAGAGAATAAATGTGGGTATCTAGCCATCATATCCCCTTCAGCTTCCCACTTAGCTCCCTCAACCTGTTGCTTCCTCCATAAAACTTTAATTGAAGCTACTTCCTTGTTCTTTAGCATTCGAACCTGATGATCCAGTATTTCCACTAGAACCTCTTCATAACTAAGGCTGTCTTTCACACCAACACTGTCCAACGGGACAACTAGAGCGAGATCACCCAAACACTACTTTAAGAGAGATACATGGAAATCAGGATGCACGGAAGCTAATTCTGAGGGAAACTCCAACTCCTATGCCACCTTGCCAACCCATTTCACAATCTGGTAGGGGCCAACATAACATGGGCTGAGTTTTCCTTTCTTTTCGAACCTCATCACTCCCTTCATAGGAGACACCTTTATAAATACCCAATCATCCATTTCGAACTCGAGTTCTCTCCTTCTCACGTCGGCGTAGGACTTTTGGCAACTTTAAGTCGTTTTCAACCTGCTCGTATAAGCTGAACCTTCTCCATAGCCTCATGGACTAAATCTGGTCCTATCATCGCAGCTTCACCAACTTCGAACCAACCAATAGGCGATCTACATAAGCCTCAAACAGATCCATATAAATGCTGGAATGGTAGTTGTTATTGTATGCGAACTCGTATGAGGCAAATGATCATCCCAACTACCTTTGAAGTCAATCACCCATGCTCTCAACATGTCTTCAATAGTCTGAATTGTCCGCTCTGCTTTACCATCCGTTTGCGGGTGAAATGCTGTGCTGAGCTTAACCTATATATCATGTCCTTTTTGAAACAACCTCCAAAACTGAGAGGTAAATTAGGTAACTCTATCCGGTATGATGGATAAAGGCACTCCATGCAACCGAACTAGCTCTTGAATGTATAGTTTGGCATAATCCTTCGCCGAATCCGTGGTTTTGACCAGTAGAAAATGAGCAGCTTTGGTCAACCTGTCTACAACAACCCAAATGGAGTCATATTATCGTCGAGTGCGAGGCAACCCTGTGATGAAGTCTATATTGATTTCTTCCCACTTCCAAGTTGGAATACTGATATCCTGAAGCACACCTCTCGGTCTCTTATGCTCAACTTTTACTTGCTGATAGTTTGGGCACTTAGCTACAAACTCTGCGATATCATTCCTCATGCCATTCCACTAACAAACATCCCGTAAGTCACGGTACATCTTGGTGGCACCTGGATGGATAGAATACCTAAATCTATGAGCCTCGTGCAACATCCAATTCCTTAAATCATCAATATCAGAAACATATAAGCGACCCTAGTATTGAAGCACACCATCTCCCCCTTTGGAGAAGACCTCTATCTTCTGATTTTGAACGGCTTCCTTTAACTTTACCAAAATCGGGTCCTCATCTTGTATATCTTTTACATCAGTTACAAAGGACGATTCAGATCCATTTTGAATAATAACGCTTCCATTGGTCGAGTCAACCAATCGAACTCCCAACCTTGCAAGTCGATGCACGTCTTTCACCAGCTCTTTCTCTCCCTCATCTACATGGGACACACTTTCCATCGAGATTCTACTAAGTGTGTCTGCTGATCTTGGGCATAATTGCATGCCCAAGTGATACTTTATTACTTAATTTTGACTTGTTTATCTACTTTTATGTTTACATTCTCATGTGGTTTTTATGTAAATGTGGATTTATACTAACAAACATGATTAGTTATTGTTTTTTGCAGTTAGAATGAATTTTGGGAACTAATCTACAAGTTGGTGGAGTGGAGGAATGGACTTGGAAGCAAAACTAAGGAGTCGGCAAGAAAATGCTAAAAAATTGGTGCTCCGCGACATGGCCGTGTCATGCCATCATCGCGGAGGCATTCTGCCTAGAATGGAATTTTGGTGGATTTCCAGTGAAGGTGCGCGATGGAACCGTGTCACAGAGCCTATGCTCCGCGTTCACTTCAGTGACGTGGTGGGAGGATTTAGCTGCTCACATGGATTCCAATAAAGGTGCGCGTTACCTCTGTGGCACGGAGCTGAGGCTCCGCGACGGCCTACGTGCCACGCTGAAGATGATTATCCGGCACCCCGATTTCTAGTGAAGGTCCGCGTCAAGGCCGTGGAACGGAGCTGATGCTCCGCGATACCTGTTCGGCTAGTTGGGTATAACTACACGCAAGTGCACATGGTCGAACAAGTAGTAAAGTGGCTCAAGTAAGCCAAGTATCGATCCCACAGGGACTGGACTAAGGTATTAATCTAATCAAGTGTCAATGAACGTTAACTCTAAAATGCAGACAACAGTGTGAAGAAGATTTTGATATTTTGTTTCCTAATTTTATACTAAGACTAAAACGAATATACAATTTGAGTCTGAACTATAAGTATGAGCATGCTGAGGTTAAATGAACATGTAGAGAAATAAATTATCGATACAATTTGATTAATCTTTCCTCCGGTTGCTAGTCAAGAATTATTGCCTATGGATTAAAACTCTCCTATTTAACCCAACTTAAGAATCATGAACCTTCCTCCTACATTTTTGTGATAAAACGAAATTCCTGTTCTAGCCACACAAAATCGATTCCTTAATTGACTAATAGTACTTTCAGGTATATTTCTATCTTGAAGGTAAATCAATTCTCAATTATTCCAAATTATGAAAAGATCATATCCTATCAATTCACAATTTTCCAATTTCTTGCTCTCTCGAGTGAAACCGGACTTTTTAGATATACATTAACGTTGGCCACGCATTAACGCAGTAAGAACAAGAATCAATAGAACAACCATGGAAGAAAAGATCAAAAACCAATTTATCAATAATCACATTTCAATACAACTGTTCTTAACCTCAGCAAGAAGGGAATCTAGCCACTCATTGGTGGATTAAACATCGTTAAATGAGTGTTAATGATACAAGCAATTGAAATAAAGAAGAAGGAGATAGAGAAAAACTCTGAGATTTTCGTCCCCTCAACTGCCGGTAACCCACATTCTTGCTCCACTAAGTCAGAATAATTAAAAATGAACCTAAGTGTTATTTATACTAGTGGGAATTTTTCCTGGAATAACAAGCAACGTGTCACGGAGTGCATCGTGGAGCACTGCCTCCATGACATGCCACTGACGCGGACCCTTACTGGAATTTGATCGTCCAGGTATTAAGGCCCAACGTGGCACGGCGTGCAACGCGGGGCTAGGCCAACGTGCCATGGTCCCAACGCGCACCTTCACTGGAATTTGGAGAAAAATTCCATATCCAGGCAGAAGGCATCCGCGATGGCAGCATGACATGGCTCCATCGCGGAGCCCCTTTATTTCATGTTGTCCTTGGCCTTTTCCTTGCTTGCTTCCGAGTCCCCTCCCGATTTCTCCCAATATGCATTTTAGCTTCCCAAAATTATATTTCACCTGCAAAACAACACTAATCATGTTGGTTAGTATAAATTCACATTTTATTACAAAACACATGAGAATGTATAAACATCGATAGATAAACAAGGCTAAAATGACACATTTGAGTATCACTTGGGCATATAAATATTCCCAAGATCACTTACCCCACACTTAAATCCTTGTTCGTCCCCGAACAATAATCTTACACCTCATGCAATTGACACCCCAACCTGGCTACTTTGGCTCGACAATTCAAGCTATGGTTATACCGATTATTTAACACAGAAAATCCTCAAGAAAACATGCATAGTCTTATCAATACCATGACCTTCAACACAATAAGACCTCCTAGACTCAAGAATCGACTCTCGATATCGGCAAACTCATGCAAATTAGCTGATCAAGATATCCGACACGAATTTTAATCTCTCGTCAAGCATATGCCCTCACAACACAAGAGAATTTTCCGCTTTTTCATCACATGAACTCAAAACATTACATGCAGGGGCATATAAACACAATTTCGCTCTCTCTCCCAAAAGAATTCACATGCATCATGTCGTGAACCATAGGCTTGCCTTTAGTGTATTACTCCACTAATATAAGGAAGTGTGATGTAAGATCACGTAGGACTTAACGGGTTGTAATGTAAGCTACGAAAATAGTAAATACTGGGCTAACCAATAATAATAACTAGCCTCCTAAAGCGCTTTTCCAATACATCCCCTCAACCTTATGGTCATTGTTTCTTCCTTCATCTTCCCATTCTTGAAGTCTGTCTTTATTTTTTACCCCATCTCTTTAAGCACACTTGAGTCAATAACAAAGATTATCTATACATCTTCACTATATTTAATTTATAACAAGTGCACCTTCGACCTTTTCTTTCCTTTCATCACTCTGCTTATTCTTTTCTTTTCACCATTCTCACTCCTTGACACCTTGAGAAAATTATTTTCTTTTCTTGAGCGCTTAAGAGTTTCGGATCGAATTCATGGATAATGAAAAGAAGGGGTTAAGCTCGGTTTACACCATTTTGACATAAAGAAAAATAATAGGCTAAAGGCTCAATGGGCTAACTAGGGTGTACATTCAAGGTGGGTATGATAATGACAGGAAAAAAACGTTCGGTTAAAGCAAAGAAATGCCTACATCCTTTCCTACAATACACATCCTTCATTTTGGTTTGTACACACACCAGGCAAGTTCTAGACATTTCACAATAGCATGGAAGAAACGAAACCTCACTATATGCTCATTTCACATGCTCAACTCAAGACATATTCACAGACTCTTCAATCAGCTAATTACACGAATTCAAATATTAAGCCTCCATCACACTGAATCGAATCTATGGCCTAGGTATCTCAACATATTGACAAAGTTGCATGCTTTCATACGAATCACCTTTGCATTTCAAACATCATGTACAACACGCAACAAGAATTTTGCAACCATAAAGTAACTACAGGTTTTGGGATACAAACCAACAAAAGGAAAAAACTAAAACGGACAAAATGAACAAAGAAATCTACTCCTAACGACTACATTTCCCTTAAGACGGTCGTCATCCATCCAGCATAGAGAACGGTCACTAACTAAGACTTCAGTTCAATGGGACTATTCTCGGTAAAAGAACCAAAAACAAACGTCGAGAAACCCAAAAATTTAAAAATTCAGAAAAAAGAAAATTTTTAAAAGTTCGATCATTTCGATAAAACCAAAAATATGTACAAAACCAGCAAACAACATTCAACAGCACACAATAGCTTCACCTTATTTACAATACAGACATACACAAAAAAAATCACAGGGCCATAAGTTTATCCAAGCACAACAACAGAACAGAGACATACATAATAACAACAGCAACAAACACCTAACTACTCCCACCCCACACTTAAATCGAACACTATCCCCAGTGTTCATAAAATTCAGCATAGCACAAAAATGGGTGGTGAAACTCCCTGATCAATCAAAATATTCCACTTCTTCGTCAGGTGCTGCTGCCTCGTCTCCCATGTCTGAATCGCCCCCATCATTATCATCTGACTCCACATCGGAGTCATCACGATGTGTCTCCTCATCTGTGGGGACATCATCATCGGTGGGCTCCACAAAAGCTGGCCCCACTCGGCATAGAGCCCTGGTATTTTCACCAAAAGGGTAGTCTAGCTCGAGCTGCCACAGCTCCTCTTCTGTTGCCGGCCTCCCACCTATGCGTAGCTGGAGCATCTACATCCCAAACATGCGGGCCATGTACTGATCATCCCAAGCATGTCGCTCGGCTAGTGTAAGAACTGGCCCGTGAGTGGTGTCGGGTGCCTTAGTTTTGGTGACATCTAAGGCCTGCCGCTCCATCTGCGGGATGTAGTCAAGGGCCTCCTCCTCAATATCCAGGCCCCTCAGGAATGTGGTGAGTAATCTACCAAACCTGTACCTTTGCCCTTGATGCAAACAGGCTCTCTTCATGGCAGAGATAATCACCGCCCCCACGTTGATTTCCAGCCCTTTCATCAGGGCGTATACCAAGCATACACGATCCCAGGTGACATCTATCATATGCACCCCCGGGATCAGGCAAAAAAAACAATCTTCAGCCATATCCTGGCTTCCCTGTTCATCTGTGAGTAGGGCAAGGTCGATGGTAGCCCCTCTCCTTATGCCTGCTCCAACATGCTGTAGACCGAGTTCCACATAAAGTGCGTCGGATATCCGCATATGGTGGAGTGATATTCAGCTGTCGAAGCACATGGGCGTCTGTGTCCTGCGCCCCTAAGATAGCATTAAGGTGATGGGGCTCAAAAGTGACTATTTGCCCCCGTATCTTGACGGTGTGACTTCGGAGAGTCGGGTTCCAATTGGTGTAGAATTCCCGAATCAGGTGCAGGTTGCACTCCTTGGGCTCTTCAAAGATGAAGTTCAGCCCGGCTGCCTCAACTCTGTGGATAATCCTTGGGAACTCCTGTGCCAACGGTTCCCTAGCAATGTGTTCTTCAGGGAAGTACTTGCTTTCCTTATGCTTCGCGTACCATTTCTTCCCCTCCTCTATCACCCATCTGGTTCCATATTGACGGCGTTGGCCGCGTGGAACAGCTGGTGCTGCTAGGACTGCCGTTCCCAATCTGATTCTTTTCATTCTGCCGCCTGATGTTGATGCGCCCTTTCCCTTGTCTTGCCTGCTTGCCATTGTTCCTGTCAAACCCAAAAGACAGTCCCAATGTTATTCCAATTAAAATTAGCTTCGACTAAGGTTGGGTTAAGCTAGGCTACCCCACACTTAGTCTTTAGCCCCAATCACCACGTTACGGCAAGATCATACTCATTTCCAAAAACAAACAACAAAACATAACAAGTATGCTTAGTGCATTCAGAGAATTCAACAGTATAAATTCTTTGGTACTACTTAGACTTCGTACAGCTAACCACAACATTACCATCGATCACTTTTCATCCCATAGCACTTAGCAAGGAGAAACAAAGGAAGGTTATCTACATGAAGCCCTATAATTCACCCATTTCTTGCAATTTCCACAATTTCCTTAACCCGAAAATCCGTCGGTCTTTTAGCATATTAACAGTTAGCACAACCGACTCATCTCACCCAACATAAACAACCCAGCAAGAATTCCAAAGTTCAACTAAATTTTTCCTTTTCACACTCAAATTCAAGCCCTAGCTATGATTTTATCAAAAATTCTATCAAGCTATGTAATTATCGAGTTCATGCAATCACAATTATTCTACGATCGTCAATCAACAATACTCAATTGAATTTAAGCTCAATTTCTACTTAGGGCAAGTTTTGCTCATATCACATGTTCAACATCGAAAAATTCGACAAGAATTGAGATAGAGTTGAAGAACATACCTTGAATTCGATGAAATGAAGAAAACTTGATTAAAATGTGTGCCTAGGTCCGTGTCACGTTGAGGGAGAAGGGGGTTTTGGGTTGTTTGTCGCGGAGGGAATGAAAAATGAGGAAAAATGAGGGGAAATCGGGGTTAAAAAGTGAAGATTTCGCGCAGCTCACCCGGCGACCCGCTGTGACCCGTCGTGAAATACACCTCAACGTGTCACGTAGGGTAATGCGGAGCATGCCCTCCGTGACACGGAGCCGTCGCGCAGGTGTTTTGAAATTTGTAAAAATTCCAGAATTACCTTCAACGTGTCACGGAGGGTAACGCGGAGGCCCTCCTCCGTGACACGGAGCCATCACGTGGGCTCACTGTTTTGCCACTTTTTATTATTTTTCATACCTCGATTTTTCCTTTGCGATCCTTTGCGTATTTATCCTCCGTTCAACCTGAAATTCATCTAACAACAAGAAATTGGTTAGAATTATTAGGTTTCAATTAAAATACAAATTTTGTTTTTATTTTTATTTTTCTCTTCTTTTTTTTTTCATTTATTTACGAAATCTAATAAAATATTACAACAAACATTTCACGGGTTGCCTCCCGTGCAGCGCCTAGTTTACCGTCGCGGCTCGACGTCATTAAGCTCAGTCATCCTTTAGGGTGACGGACGTTTTCTCTCGACCACCGTCCTCTCCCCAGTAGTGCTTACATCTTACCGGTGGTTTCCCCACTAACTCCCGTGACTCAATTCTCTGAACAACATCAGCTTTATTAATCACGTTGATCACCGAGAGTTCCTCGTACACAGTCGGTAGCTTGGTGGCCTTGTATACATCAAACACCTCCACCTTGTCGTGTGCTCGCATAGTTAGTTGCCCTGCAGCTACATCAATAAGTGCTTTCCCGGTAGCCAAGAAAGGACGTCCCAAAATAAATGGGACTTCCGCGTCTGGCTCAAAATCCAGCACGACGAAATCTACTAGGAAGATGAGGGAGCCCACTTGCACCAGCATGTCCTCCACAATGCCATCAGGTATGGCTAAGGAATGATCTGCTAGTTGCAATATCACTGTTGTTGGTCTAGGACTCCCTAGACCCAACTTCTTGAATACCGATGTCGGCATCAAGTTAATGCTCTCTCGCAAATCACATAATCTGCGAGCTCAGATACTCTGCCCAATTGTAATTTGTATTGTAAAGCTCCCAGGGTCCTTGAGCTTTGTGGGCAACCTATTTTGTATCCGGGAAGTGCACTCCTCTGTAAGAGCCATCGTAGCGTACTCAGTTAACCTGCTTTTGTTCGCCACGATGTCCTTAATATACTTTGCGTACTTCGGCACTCCCTGCAAAACATCAACAAGAGGTAAGTTAATATGTACCTGTTTCAGTACCTCTATGAATTTCTTGAAACACGCCTCCTCCTTGTGCTTTTTTAGTCTTTAAGGGAACGGGGGTGGTGGTCTCTCTGGTTCAACCTCCTTTTTCTTCCCCCTCTCTTCACTTTGCTCCCTCTCACTTTCTACTGCTCCCGACTGTTGAGGTGGTCTTTCTGGTTCCACCTCTTTAAGCTGCAAGCCACTCCTTGTGGTCACTGTATTCACCTGCTTGGGGTTGGGATCCGTGTCGCTCGGGAGTCCTCCTCTAGGCCTGGTGTTTTGGGCTCCAGCAAATTGCCCAAATTGATACTCCAGTGCCTTGGTAGCTAACTGGTTGTTCTTTACCTCGGCTGCCAATTTCACATAGTCAGCCTGTAATTGAGCTTGGTTAGCTATCATTGTCTTGAAAATCTCCTCAATGCTGGGTGATGGTGGTGGAGGAGGTGCATTGTTGCTTCTATATTGTGCCTGATAGTTCTGCTGTCCTCCTTGATTCCTCTGCGCCCCCTGACTTGAACTTTGCCCTTGATGGTTATTGCTACCCCAAGAGAAATTCGGGTGATTCCTCCAGTTGGAATTGTAGCTGTTGCCATACTGTAGATGGTTGTTTCTCTGTACATTTCCCACAGAGTTCACTGAATCAGGCTTTGCTCCGCAACAACTCAGCTGAGTGTTCACTACTCCCGCATACTTCACACCAAATCTGCTGCACTACATTCACTGGGGCTTAAGACTGGTTCATGCTCATGTTACTGAAGTGGGTGTTGAGTTGATTCTGTAAAGCAGCTATCTGTGCAGCAATAGCTGTGAAACCATCCACTTCTAACACTCCCGCTGCTTTCCTCGTTCCTCCTCTTGACGAGTCTGCATTTCACTCCGGATTTCCCTGGGAAATACGATTCAACAAGGTATACAGCTCCTCATAAGTTTTATCCAATGCTTGCCCCCCAGCTGCTGAGTCTAGCAAGATTTTTGTATGGGGTTCCAAACCCTCTATGAAAGTATGCACCAGCACTTCATTGTATTGGTGATGATGAGGACAATCCCGCTACATAGATTTGAATCTCTCCCAGGCTTGATATAGATTCTCTCCCTCTCTCTGTTTAAAACTTAGAATTTGACTTCTAAGTCTTGCTATTTTACCAGATAGAAAAAATCGTATCAAGAATTTCCTTGCAAGATCATCCCACGTAGTGATAGAATTAGGTGGCTCAACTTTCAACCACCTCTTGGCTTCTCCCAAAAGTGAAAATGGGACCAATGTAAGCCTGACATAATCTGATGACACTCCCGCGGGGATGTAAGTGTCACTTATCTCTAAGAAATTTTGGAGATGTTGTTGTGGATCCTCATGAGGGAGACCTGTGAACTGCCCGCTGGTGTGCAGAAATTGCACCATGTTCGACTTAAACTCCAACTTCCCTCCTGACTCAGGTTTGCGGATGCTAGATGTGACATTATTAGCATGTGGGATTGCCACCTCGCGAACCGGCCTGACTGCCATGTCATCGGGCACTAACATTGCCCGTACAACTGGTGGATTCTATTGTTGCTCCATAATTTTTTGTCTGAGCAACTGCAGCTTTTTCTCTACAGCTTCTCTCTTTTGACGATGAAATTGTCTTTCCGGCTCTAAATATGAGTCCACCAGCTCCTTGTCTTTTGCCAGTGTTCAACAGAAATTAGTATCAGCAAAATACAGGCTAAGACCAAGTTGTCAACACTAAGAAGAAATAGCAAACTAACACTTAAGAAAAATTTACCGATTGCTAGTCCCCGGCAACGGCGCCAAAAACTTGTTCGGCTTGTTGGGTATAACTACACGCAAGTGCACATGGTCGAACAAGTAGTAAAGTGGCTCAAGTAAGCCAAGTATCGATCCCACAGGGACTGGACTAAGGTATTAATCTAATCAAGTGTCAATGAACGTTAACTCTAAAATGCAGACAACAGTGTGAAGAAGATTTTGATATTTTGTTTCCTAATTTTATACTAAGTCTAAAACGAATATACAATTTGAGTCTGAACTATAAGTATGAGCATGTTGAGGTTAAATGAACATGTAGAGAAATAAATTATCGATACAATTTGATTAATCTTTCCTCCGGTTGCTAGTCAAGAATTATTGCCTATGGATTAAAACTCTCATATTTAACCCAACTTAAGAATCATGAACCTTCCTCCTACATTTTTGTGATAAAATGAAATTCATGTTCTAGCCATACAAAACCGATTCCTTAATTGACTAATAGTACTTTCATGTATATTTCTATCCTGAAGGTACATCAATTCTCAATTTTCCCAAATTAAGAAAAGATCATATCCTATCAATTCACAACTTTCCAATTTCTTGCTCTCTCGAGTGAAACCGGACTTTTTAGATATACATTAACGTTGGACACACATTAACACAGTAAGAACAAGAATCAATAGAACAACCATAGAAGAAAAGATGAAAAACCAATTTATCAATAATCACATTTCCATACAATTGTTCTTAAACTCAGCAAGAAGGGAATCTAGCCACTCATTGGTGGATTAAACATCGTTAAATGAGTGTTAATGATACAAGCAATTGAAATAAAGAAGAAGGAGATAGAGAAAAACCCTGAGATTTTTGTCCCCTCAACTACCTGTAACCCACGTTCTTGCTCCACCAAGTCAGAATAATTAAAAATGAACCTAAGTGTTCTATTTATACTAGTGGGAATTTTTCCCGAAATAACAAGCAACGTGTCACGGAGTGCATCAAGGAGCACTGCCTCCGTGACACGCCACTGACGCGGACCCTTACTGGAATTTGGTCATCCAGGTATTAAGGCCCAACGTGGCACGGTGTGCAACGTGGGGCTAGGCCAACGTGCCATGGTCCCAACGCGCACCTTCACTGGAATTTGGAGAAAAATTCCATATCCAGGCAGAAGGCATCCGCAATGGCAGCGTGACGCGGCTCCATCGCGGAGCCCCTTTAATTCATGCTGTCCTTGGCCTTTTCCTTGCTTGCTTCCGAGTCCACTCCCGATTTCTCCCAACATGCATTTTAGCTTCCCAAAATTATATTTCACCTGCAAAACAACGCTAATCATGTTGGTTAGTATAAATTCACATTTTATTACAAAACACATGAGAATGTATAAACATCGATAGATAAACAAGGCTAAAATGACACAATTGAGTATCACTTGGGCATATAAATTTGCCCAAGATCAATACCCTCCGTGCCACGTTGTCGCTTTATTCCAGGAAAATTTCCCACTTGTATAAATTGCACACTTAGGTTTTATTTTAACATATCTAACATTTCAAGTTAAGAACGTGTGTATCAGGCAGTTGAGCTAAAGAAGTTCTTAGGTTAATTTTCTTCCTTTTTCTCTTCAATTTCAATTGCTTGTATTATTTCTACGTGTTTGAAGATGTTTAATCATCAAATGAGTGGCTAATTCACCTCTTGCTGAGGTTGAGGATAACTACAGAAGAATGTAATTAATGATTATTTTAGTTTTTATCTTCTCTATAATGGTTGTTCTACCAATTCTTGCTTTTACTACGTTAATGTTTGGCTAATGTTAATGTATATTCTGGAATTCCAATTTCGATTCTGAAAGGGAGACTAATTGGATAAACGTGAATTGGTGGAATATGTTCTTATCTTGGTTGAGAAATTAAGGGAAGATTTACGTTCAGAATAGAAATATATATATGTAATGTCATATTTGGTCATTTATGGAATTTGTTATGTATAGCTAGAACATGGGGTTTTTGCATCACAGAAATGTGTAATGTAAGTCTCGTGATTCTTTAATTGGTGAGGAGTCGAAAGATCCAATCCATGGGTTATTAATTCCAGACTAACAACCGAAGAGAAGATTGACTGAACTTTAATTAATAAATTACATCCCTGCATGTTTTCCTTAACCTCAGCTTGTTCGTCGCTATTGTTCAGACTTTAACTTACAATATTCACTTAGGTTCACATTAACTATTAATCTTGACTCAAAAGAATTATTTGGTTTGGTTTTCTACCTTCATAACAAAATCGTTTACTAACATTTAGGAAAATTACTGCCATATTACAGTCCCTATGGGATCGATACTTGGCTTGAAATAAAGCCACTTTACTACTTGTACGACCACGTGCATTTGCGTGTAGTTGGGACTGAACAAGTTTTTTGCGCCGTTGCCGGGGACTGGCAATTGGTTATATAATTTTCTTAATGTTAGTTTACAAGTTTGATACAAGTGTTGATGACTTGATCTTAGCCTTTCTCTTGCAAGTACTACATTGTTTCTGAACGCTGGCAGGGATAAGGAGTTGGTGGATCCGTTGTTAGAACCGGAGAGACAATTTCATCTACAGAAAAGGGAAGCTCTAGAAAAGAAGTTGCAGTTATTACGGAGAGGTCTCCCTCATGAAGATCCACAACAGCATCTCCAAAACTTCTTGGAGATAAGTGACACATATATACCCGTTGGAGTATCATCTGATTATGTGAGGCTTACACTATTCCCATTTTCACTGTTGGGGGAAGCCGAGAGATGGTTGAAGGCTGAACCGCCAAATTCTATTACTACTTGGGATGACCTAGCAAGGAAGTTTTTGATACGATTCTTTCCATCAGGGAGGACAGTCAGGCTTAGAAGTCAGATTCTAAGCTTCAAACAGAGAGAGGGTGAGAATTTGTATCAGGCTTGGGAGAGGTTCAAGTCAATGCTAAGAGATTGTCCTCACCATCACCAGTCTAATGATGTGTTGGTGCATACATTCATTGAGGGCTTGGAACCGCATACAAAGATTTTGTTAGATTCAGCATCTGGAGGGCAGGCATTGGAAAAGACTTATGAAGAGCTTTACACCTTGTTGAACCGTATTTCACAAGGTAATCCAGAATGGAATGCGGATACAACTCGAGGGGGAGCAAAGAAATCCACAGAGGTCTTTGAGGTGGATGGATTTACAGCTATCGCTGCACAGATAGTTGCTTTACAAAATCAACTTAACACCCATTTCAGCAGTATGAGCTTGAGCCAGGCACAAGCCCCATTCAATGCAGTTCATCAGGTATTGCGTGAAGTATGTGGAAGTAGTGAACACTCAACTGAGTGTTGTGGTGCCAATCCAGATTCGGTAAATTTTGTTGGAAACTCCCAGTGGAGAAGTAATCAGCAGTATGGCAACAGTTACAACCCAAATTGGAGGAATCATCCGAATTTTTCATGGGGGAGTAGTAGTCATCAGGGACAGAGTTCAAATCAGGGTGTGCAAAAAAATCAAGGGGGTTATCACAATTTTCAGTCATAGTTCAGAGGAAATAATGCACCTCCTCAGTCCAGCAATATCGAGGATATGCTCAAAACCATAATAGCTAACCAGGCACAGATGCAGGCTGATCAGGTAAAATTGACAGCTGATATGAAAACTCAGTAGTTAGCTACAAAGGCATTGCAGTATATGTTGGGATAGCTAGTTGGAACCTAAAATACTAGGCCGAGGGGAGGATTACCTAGCGATACAGACCCAAATCCTAAGTAGGTCCATACAGTTACTACCAGGAGTGGAACTCAACTCAAGGAGGTGGAACCAGAAAGGCCACCTCAGCAATCTGGAGCGGCAGAAAAGGATGAAGGACATGATGATGTGAGATGGAAGGAAAAGGTAGCCGAGATAGAAAGACCACTGCCCCCGTTTCCTCAGAGATTGAAAAAGCACAAGGAGGAAGCTTGCTTCAAGAAATTCATGGAAGTGTTGAAACAGGTACATATTAATTTGCCTTTAGTTGATGTTTTGCAGGGAGTGTCAAAATATGCCAAGTACATCAAGGACATTGTAGCAAACAAAAGAAGATTGACGGAGTACGCTATAGTGGTGCTTACTGAGGAGTGCACCTCCCGAATACAGAATAGATTGCCGACAAAGCTCAAGGATCCTGGGAGCTTCACTATTCAAATTACAATTGGGCAGTCTATTCAAGCTCGCGGATTGTGTGATTTGGGAGCAAGCATAAATTTGATGCCAACATCAGTGTTTAAGAAGTTGGGGCTGGGCAGCCCTAGACCCACTACTGTGATCTTGCAGCTAGCTGACCGTTCATTGTCCAGACCAGATGGTATTGTGGAGGATGTGCTAGTGCAAGTAGGCTCCCTCATTTTCCCGGTGGATTTTATAATTCTGGATTTTGAGTCAGATGTGGAAGTCCCATTTATTTTGGGATGTCCCTTCTTGGCAACCGGGCGAGCCTTAATCGATTTGGCTGTTGGGCAGCTAACCATACGAGCGTATGACAAAGTAGAGGTTTTTGATGTGTACAAGGCCATGAAGCTACCGACCATTTTTGAGTAGATATCAGCAATCAGTGTTTTAAATCAGGAATCAACTCTTCAGATTGTTGACTCAAAGGACCCATTGGAGAGAGCCTTGGTGGTCTATGATCATTTTGGGGATAATGCTAAATATGAGATTGTGCAGACTTTGAATGAGCCAAAATGGTTCTTCAGGAAGTAGGATTTTGAACCATTGAAGAGGTCCTTAGAACCCTCGCCAAGGCCATCAATTGAGGAGGCACCAAAATTGGAGTTAAAGACATTGCCTCCACATTTGCAGTATGTATTTTTGGGTGAAGTGACACCTTACCAGTCAACATTTCAGCAAAACTGACAGATGCACAAGTGAAAGATGCATTGGTGGTCCTTAAGAGGCGGAAGAGAGCAATGGGTTGGTAGATGTCGGACATCAAGGGGATTAGTCCAGCTTTCTACATGCACAGGATATTTATGGAAGAAGGATCCAAGCCAACTGTGTAACATCAGCCGAGGTTGAACCCGGTGATGAAAGACATAGTCAGAAAGGAAGTGATCAAGAGGCTTAATGCAGGTGTGGTATATCCTATCTCAGACAGTGAATGGGTTAGCCCAGTTCAGTGTGTTTCGAAGAGACGAGGGATGATCGTGGTCACCAATGAAAAGAATGAGCTGATTCCCATACTCACAATCACGGGCTGGCGAATTTGCATGGATTACAGGAAGCTCAATAAGGCCACGAGGAAAGATCATTATCCTATTCCATTCATTGATCAGATTTTTGACAGGTTGGCAGGTCAGGAATATTATTGTTTTCTGGATGGTTATTCCGGCTATAATCAAATAGCCATACGACCAGAGGATCAGGAGAAGACTGCTTTTACATGTCCTTATGGGACATATGCTTTCAGGCGAATGCCATTTGGTCTATGCAATGCACCAGCCACATTCTAGCGATGCATGATGGCGATCTTCCACGATATGGTGGAAGATTTTGTCGAGGTATTTAAGGATGACTTTTCTGTTTTCGGTAATTCATTTGTTATGTGTCTGCAGAATCTTGACAGGGTGTTAGCTCAATGTGAAGACTCAAACCTGGTGCTCAACTGGGAAAAGTGCCACTTTTTAGTCAAGGAGGGTATCGTTCTTGTCCATAAGGTGTCATGCAGAGGGTTAGAAGTCAATCGTGCAAAGATTGAGGTGATTGAAAAGCTACCACCACCAGTGTCAGTGAAGGGTGTTCTCAGCTTTCTAGGACATGCTGGGTTTTACAGACGGTTCATCCAGAACTTCTCAAAAATTTCTTGACCGATATGTTGGTTGCTAGAAAAAGAGGTGAAGTTCGAATTTAACAAAGAATGTGTAGAAGCATTCGCGGAGCTAAAAGAGAAGCTGATGGAAGCGCCTATTCTCATTTCTCCTAATTGGGAACATCCTTTTGAGTTGACGTCGTTTTAGGAGCTGTATTGGGGCAGCGTAGGAATAAAATTTTTCATTCCATTTGTTATGCAAGCAAAACACTTGACGCTGCCCAAGTCAATTATACGGTCACGGAGAAGGAGATGCTGGCTTTAGTGTTTGCATTTGACAAGTTTAGATCCTATCTAGTGGGGTCGAAAGTGGTGGTATATACTGATCATGCAGCAATTCGGTACCTATTTGGAAAGAAGGATTCGAAGCCCAGGCTAATCAGGTGGATATTATTGCTGCAAGAGTTTGATCTGGAGATCCTAGAAAAAAAGGGAAGCGATAATCAGGGTACAGATCACCTATCGCGGCTAGAAAACCATTTACATGTGCATGAAGGTGAGTGTATCCGAGAAGAGTTCCGGGATGAACAACTCTTGGCAATAAAGGAAGCGGGACTCCCTTGTATGCAGATATTGTGAACTTGTTGGTAAGTGGAGTATACCCACCGGAGGCGACGGCTCAACAAAGAAAGAAGCTGAGGCATGAGTCCTTGTACTATATGTGGGATGAGCCATACATGTTCAAGCAAGGACCAGACCAAGTGATGAGGCAATGCATTCTAGAAAGTCAGATTGCAGAAGTGCTGAGGAGTTGTCATTTATCACTGTATAGAGGTCATCATGGAGGAGAGCGAACAACTCACAAGGTGCTGCAGTCTGGTTTCTTTTGGCCCACACTATTCAGAGACGCTACAGCTTATGTCAAAATGTGTGATAGATGTCAAAGAACAGGAACAATTGGCAGGAGATAGGAGATGCCATTGCATCAGATATTAGAAGTTGAGGTTTTCAATGTATAGGGGATAGACTTTATGGGCCCGTTTACACCATCATTTTGTAATCGTTACATCTTGGTAGCAGTGGACTGCGTGTCTAAGTGGGTCGAGGCAGTAGCTTGTCCAGGAACGACAACAAAGTGGTGATGAAATTTGTGAAGAAGCAGATTTTCACCAGGTTCGGTACGCCCCGAGCTATTATCAGTGATGGAGGGGCACATTTTCTGAATGCAGGGTTCAGAAAATTGCTAGCTAAGTATGGGGTGCGACACAAAGTGGCAACAGCATATCATCCCCAAACTAGAGGGCAGGTAGAGGTGTCAAACAGGGAGATTAAGCAAATTCCACAGAAAACAGTGAATGCACAACGAATTGATTGGGCAAGCAAACTTGATGATGTGTTGTGGGCTTATAGAACTGCATACAAGACACCCATTGGGACTTCTCCATACAGATTAGTTTATGGGAAGGCATGTCATCTACCTGTGGAGCTAGAACATCAAGCTTATTGGGCCATAAGAAAGCTAAACATGGATCCTGAGCTAGCAGGAAATAAGAGATTGATCCAGCTGAGTGAGTTAGACGAGTTTTGATAGCACGCCTATGAAAGTGCTAAATGCTACAAGTAGAAAACTAAAAGGTGGAACGACAGGCACTTGGTGCATCGGATCTGTGAGCTAGGGCAAAAAGTGTTGTTGTTCAACTCGAGGTTGAAACTCTTCCCAGGGAAGTCGCAGTCCAAGTGGTCAGGGTCGTTTGAAGTTGTGAGAATGACCCCACACGATGTAGTTGAATTGTGGCAAGAGGATAAAAGTGCCACATTTTTGGTGAACGGACAGATATGTAAGCACTACTGGGGTGAAGACGTTATTCGAGAGAAGACGTCTATCACTTTACTAGATGAGTAAGGATGAAAAGCATCGAGCCGCGACGGTAAACCAGGCGCTGCACGGGAGGCAACTCGTGAATGTAATGTAATAGATTACTTAGGATTATTGAAAAAAAAAGAGAGAGAAAAGAAAGAAAAGGGCTGGAAATAGTTGGGAGGCAACCCATGATTTCTAACAAATTATGGTCGTTGGATGATTTTCAGGTGAAATGGAGGGCCAAAATACAAAAGTGCAAGTGAAAAATCAAGGTAAGAAAATAAAACTTGGGGACAATTCCAGAGAGCCCTCGTGTTGGCTCCGTGTCACGGAGGTGGACCTCCGCGTTACCCTCCGTGACACGTTGAGGCTTCATTCTGGAATTTTTAAAAAATTCCATAAAGCCTCCACGATGGCCTCTGTGACACGTTGAGGAAAAATTCGCTTCGGGTCACCTCGGGTCATCCGGTTGACCCGCGCTAATTACCCCTTTTTAACACCCCAAACCCTGATTTTTCCCACTTTTCTTCACATCTCCGAGACAAAAACCGCAATCCCCCTTCTCCCTCAAGCGTGGCACGTAAGTACTCAACAAATTCCACAAATTTCATTTCAATCATGTTAAGTGAGGTATGTTCTTCCATTTTCTTTCAATTTTAGACGAAAAATTCAAACCTTGTACATGTTTTGTGAGGAAAATCCACCCTAAGGTATTGAGGAGGTATGTGATTGTTTGAGCCATTGATGAATGTTGATTTTGTACTACTTTGTGCTTAGAACACAATAATTACATGACGTGTGTTGAAATTCTTCCATTGTTGATACCTAGGGTTGGGAAATTGAGTATGGGTTGAAAAATTGAATTGAAAAATTGAGCATTTGTTGACAACTTGAGTTGGATAATTGAGTATATGTTGAAAAGTTAAGTTAGAAAATTGTGTGGATTGTGTTGGAATTTAAAAAAAGAATTTTTTGTGCTTGAATTGTGAATGTGTGAGCATGAAGATCAAATGCTGGGGGAATGAAAGTAGGAAAATCCCATAGGTGGGTGCATAAAGTGAGAATTGATCATGATATTGTCAATGAAAAGATGGATGAATTTTCATAATGCATTGTATGAAGTCTAAGTAGTACAATGAAACCATTCCATCCATTTGTATGAATGCACTAAACCTATTGGTAAATAAGTGCTGAAAATAGGTGGTTGTTCTTGTCAATTTGTATTGGTTACGGCTAACGACTAAGTGTGGGGTGATCGAGTTAAGCCAAACCTTAGTGTAGCCAACTATGCCTTGAATAACATTTGAACGGTATGTTTTTGAATGCACAGGACAAATTTCTGGAAGGCAGGATAAAGGCAAGGGCATATCCACATCTGGCGCCAGCAGAAAAAGAGTATGAATTGGGGCAGCAGAACCAGCAGCACAATCTGTTTCTCGAGGGCAACGCAGACAATATGGAACAAGATGGGTGACAGATGAGGGAAAGAAATGGTATTCCAAACACAAGGCAACCAAGTATTTCCCAGAGGAACAGATAGCACAGGAACCACTAGCACAGGAATTCCCAAGGATCCTACATAGAATTGACACTGCTAGGTTAAACTTCATTTTTGAAGAACCCAAAGAGTGCAATCTCCATCTTATATGGGAATTCTACGCTAACTGGAACCCGACTTTGCGCTGCCACACCGTCAAGATCAGAGGGCAGGTGGTTACTTTTGAACCACAACATCTAGATGCAATCCTGGGGACGCGGAACACAGACGCTCATGTCCTTCGCCAGCTGAATATCACTCCACCATACACAGATATCAGACGCACTTTATGTGGAGCTCGATCGACAGCCAGGTGGAGTCGTCACAAGGAAAGGGGATACCACCAGACATTGCCATATTACCAAATGAATAGAGAAGCTCGGATTTGGTTAAAGATAGTGTGCCCTTATCTGATCTCGGGGGTGCACATGACTGATGTCACCCGGGATAGAGTTTGTCTGGTTTATGCACTGATGAAAGGGCTGGAAATTAATGTTGGAGCGGTGATCATCTCTTCCATGAAGAGAACCAGACTGCATCAGGGGCATCTGTATGGGTTCGGTGGTCTTCTCACCGCTTTCCTCAGAGGTCACGGTATTGAAGAAGAGGCCTAGGATTACATCCCGCACATTAATCATCGGGCTTTGGACGTCACCAAGACCAAAGCACCCGACACCACATATGGGCCGGTCCTTACACTCGTCGAGCATCATGCTCGGAATGACCAGTTCATGACCAGATTGTATGGTATGCAGATGCTGCAGTTATGGAATGGTGGGAGGCCTGCTACATAGGATGAATTGTGGAAGCTTGAGATGGACTATCCATTTAATGAGCATGTGTGAGCCTTCTGCAAAATTGGGCCCGCATTTGTAGAGCCTGTAGATGATGACGTCTCTACTGATGAGGAAACATGCCGGGAGGACTCAGATATTAAGTCGGAGGAAGACGACGGGGACGATTCTGATCTTGGCGGTGAGGCACTGGCACTTGATGAAGAGATTGAACATTTTGATTGATCAGGGAGTTACACCACCCAAAAACTTTGTTTTTAATTGTAGATATGCGAACACTGGGGACAGTGTTCCAACTAAGTGTGGGGTGGGAGTAGTTAGGTGCTAGTGTAGTAAGGTTGATGTGCTTGTGTTCTGTGGCTGTTTAATGTGTGACATTGTGGTCTATGTTATGTTGTTGATGCTTTTGTGTGTTGATGCTAGTAATGTAATTGTAATAAATTGTTTATTGTTGAGTAATTATTTTTGTAATTATTTGTGTAAGTTATTTGCTAGTTTTATTTTTTTACTTTATTTTTTTTCTATTTTTTTGAGTTGGGTTTCTCGGTTTTTGTTTTTGGTGCTTTTTCCAAGAATAGTCCCTTTGAACCGAAGTCTTAGATAGAGACTGTTCCCTATGATGGATGGATGACGATCGTCTTAAGGGAAATTTCATCAGTAGGAACACATAGTAATTAATGGTTCGACATTCTTGTTATGTGCTATATTGTAAGATGCAAGTGTGATTCGTGTGGAAGAATGCAAGTGTGTTAAATATGTTGAGACACCTAGGCTCTAGAATTCGACTAGATGTGATTAAAGCTTAATTTTGAATTCTTGTAATTAACTGAGTTAAGAGTCTACGAATAGGTCTTGAATTGAGAATGTGCATGTGCAGTGAGTGTGAGTTTTTATAATATTCCATGTTACTGTGAAGTGTCTAGAACTTGCCTGGTGTGTATATAAAACCAAATGAAGGATGTGTATTGTAAGAGAGGATGTAGGCATTTCTTTGAATGAACCTAAATTTTATCCCTTATCTTACCTACCTTGAAAGTTAAATCCTAGTTAGCCCCACTGAGCCTTAAGCCTATTCTTTCATAGCTATAACATAAGCTTAATCTTTTTCTTTCATTAGCCGTGAATTTGATCCAAAACTCCTAAGTGCTTAAGTGAAAAATTCCAAAGAGTAAAGGAGTGAGAAGTGTGAAGCAGAAGGACATGTGGATGTTGTGAAAGTTGATAAAAGGACAAAGGTTCACTTGTTTAAAATGATTGATTATTAGTAGAGAGTACGAAAATAAATGAAAAAATTTGCTTAAATACGCTTTACTAGTAAGTTGAGTGTGCTTAAAGAAATGGGAACAAAAAGAGAAAATTCAAGGGTGAGAGGAGTGATAAAAAAGTATAGAGGAGATGTCTTTAATGAATGTGGATGTAGTAAAAGCGCTTGGGGAAGATAGTCATTATTACTGTCCAGAATAGTACCTACCCGTCCCTTAGCGTACATTACAACCCATTAAGTCCTACTTGATCTTACGTTTATGCATCCTTAAATTAGTGGAGTAAACACTAAGGGCAAGCTTATGGTTCACTACATGAATGCATGTGAATTCTTTGAAAGAGTGAGCGTAATTTGATTCATATACCCATAACTTTTGTGATTTGAATTTCTTTTGAAGTAAAAATGGGGTAACTCTCTTGTGTTGTGAGGGCACATGTTTAATGAGAGATAACATTCATGTAGAATTCTTGATCCGTTGATTTGCACGAGTTTGCTAAGATTGCGAGTCAATTCTTGAGGTTAGGAAGTCTTAACATAGTTGTAATTCATCTTAATGATGAGATCATGCATGCCTTATTTTTAACTTGCTATCTTAATTAATCCTTATAGCCATAGCTTGAATTGTTGTGCTAAATTCGCTATGCGTGAGTTCAGTTACATGAGATGTGAAAGGGTTATTCTAGGACAAACAAGGCTTTAAGTGTGGGGTAGGTGATCTTGGGCATAATTGCATGCCCAAGTGATACTTTATTACTTAATTTTGTCTTGTTTATCTACTTTTATGTTTACATTCTCATGTGGTTTTATGTATATGTGGATTTATACTAACCAAAATGATTAGTTATTGTTTTTGCAGTTAGAATGAATTTTGGAAACTAATCTACAAGTTGGTGGAGTGGAGGAATGGACTTGGAAGCAAAACTAGGAAGTCAGCAAGAAAATGCTAAAAAATTGGTGCTCTGAGACAGGGCCGCGTCACGCCATCATCGCAGAGGCATTTTGCCTAGAGTAGAATTTGGGTGGATTTCCAGTGAAGGTGCACGATGGCACTGTGTCACGGAGCCCATGCTCCGCGTTCACTTCAGTGACACGGTGGGAGGATTTAGCTACTCACCTGGATTCCGGTAAAGGTGTGCGTTACCTCTGTGGCACGGACCTGAGGCTCCGCGATGGCCTCCGTGCCACGCTGTAGATAATTATCCGACACCCCAATTTCCAGTGAAGGTCCGCGTCAAGGCCGTGGAATGGAGCTGATGCTCCGCGATATCCTCCGTGCCACGTTGCCGCTTTATTTCAGGAAAATTTCCCACTAGTACAAATAGCACACTTAGGTTTTATTTTAACATATCTGACATTTCAATCTAAGAATGTGGGTATCAGGCAGTTGAGCTGAAGAAGTTCTTGGGTTAATTTTCTTCCTTTTTCTATTCAATTTCAATTGCTTGTATGATTTCTACTTATTTAAAGATGTTTAATCATCAAATGAGTGGCTAATTCACCTCTTGCTGAGGTTGAGGATAATTGTAGAAGAATGTAATTAATGATTATTTCAGTTTTTATCTTCTTTATAACGGTTGTTCCACCAATTCTTGCTTTTACTACGTTAATGTTTGGCCAATGTTAATGTATATTCTAGAATTCCAATTTCGATTCCGAAAGGGAGACTAATTGGATAGATGTGAATTGGTGGAATATGTTCTTGTCTTGGTTGAGAAATTAAGGGAAGATTTACGTTCAGAATAGAAATATATCTGTAATGTCATATTGGTCATTTATGGAATTTGTTATGTATAGCTAGAACATGGGGTTTTTGCATCACAGAAATGTGTAATGTAAGTCTCGTGATTCTTTAATTGGTGAGGAGTCGAAAGATCCAATCCATGGGTTATTAATTCCTGACTAACAACCGAAGAGAAGATTGACTGAACTTTAATTAATATATTAAATCCCTGCATGTTTGCCTTAACCTCAGCTTGTTCGTTGCTATTGTTCAGACTTTAACTTACAATATTCACTTAGGTTCACATTAACTATTAATCTTGACTCAAAAGCATTATTTGTTTTGGTTGTCTACCTGCATAACGAAATCGTTTACTAACAATTAGGAAAATTACTACCATATTACAGTCCCTATGGGATCGATACTTGGCTTTATATAAATCCACTTTACTACTTGTACGACCACGTGCACTTGCGTGTAGTTGGGACCGAACATCTGCTACCACATTACCTTTTCCCGGATGATAAAGAACACTCATGTCATAATCCTTAACTAGCTCCAACCACCTCCTTTGTCGAAGATTGAGATCCTTCTGGGTAAACACATATTGTAGACTCTTATGATCTGTAAACACATCCACGTGGACCCCGTACAAGTAAATTCTCCATATCTTCAAGGAAAATACCACCACTGCCAATTCAAGATCATGGTTTGGGTAATTCCTCTCATGAACTTTCAGCTGTCTAGAATCATATGCTATAACTTTGCCATGTTGCATCAATACGCAGCCAAGTCTGATTCTCGAAGATTCGCAATACACCATAAACACATTGGTATCCTCTGGTAGGGTTAACACCGGTGCTGAGGTAAGTCGAGTCTTCAACTCTTGGAAGCTCTTCTCACAAGCCTCTAACCATTGAAATTTCACCTTCTTTTAAGTCAATTTGGTCAAGGGTGTTGCAATAGATGAAAAATCTTCAACAAATCTCCAATAGTAGCCTGCTAAGCCTAAGTAACTCCTGATATCTGAAGAATTCACTAGTTTAGGCCAATTCTTCACCGCTTTTATTTTTTGAGAGTCTGCCCGTATGCCCTCACTTATACCACATGGCCCAAAAACACCAGTGAATTCAACCAAAACTCGCACTTGCTGAATTTAGTATATAGCTGGTGATCCTTGAGAGTCTGTAGCACCACCTTCAAATGAGCGGCATGCTCCTCCTCACTCTGCGAGTATATCAAGATTTCATCAATAAATACGATCACGAACATATCCAAATATGGCTCGAACACCCTGTTCATCAAATCCATAAAAGATTCAAGAGCATTCATTAGTCCAAAAACATAACTACAAACTCATAATGACCATACCGCATCATGAAGGCTATCTTCGGGATGTCGCTCTCCCGAACTCTAAGCTGATGGTACCCGGATCTGAGATCTATCTTCAAAAAACACTTGGCACCCTGAATTTGGTCAAATATGTCATCAATCCTGGGTAGAGGATACCTTTTCTTGATGGTGACCTTATTTAATTGCCGATAGTCAATACACATACGAAGAGAACCATCTTTCTTTCAGAAAAAGAGAACTAGTGCACCTCATGGAGATTTGCTCAGTCTAATGAAACCCTTATCCAAAAGATCCTTCAATTTCTTCTTTAACTCTTTTAGCTCATTTGGAGCCATTCTATAGGGAGGAATAGATATAGGTTGTGTGTCTGAAAGAAGGTATCAATTTCCCTCTCAGGAGGAACACCAAATAAATCATCAGGGAACACTTCTGGATACTCGCATATTACTAGAACTGATTGGATAGTCGAGGTCTCGATCTTCACATCATTAACCCTAATTAGATGGTACACAAAACCTTTGGAAATCATCTTTCTGTCCTTAAGGTAGGAAATGAAATGACCTACAGGCACAGTTGAACTACCCTTCCACTCTAAGACTGGTTCACCCGGAAATCTGAACTATACTGCCCAGGTTCTACAATTAACTGAGGCATAACATGCAAATAGACAATCCATGCAGAGGATAACATCAAAATTTGTCATGTCTAACTCTACTAAATATGCTGAGGTGACTTTCTAAAGGACTATAACCGGGCAACTTTTATATACCCGTCTAGCTACAACTTAGTCACCCACTGGAGTAGAGACTGAGAAGGGTTCTGATAAGACTTCGGGACTGACTCCGAAATTACTAGCCACATAAGGTGTCACAAAAGACAAGGTAGCCATCGAATCTAACAAAGCATATACATCAAGATGGAAAACTCGTAACATACCAGTGACTACATCCGGGGAGACCTCCTGCTCCTTGCGAGATGCTAATGCATAAAATCTGTCTGGCGCTGACTGCCACCTGTGCTAGTAGGTTCCCCCTGCTGTGCTAAGCATGCGGGTAGGGCTACTGAACTAGACGCTAGGCCTTGAACCCCATCATGGACCTGTCTCACTGCTGGGAAATCTCTGAGCAATTGTTCGAGCTTCCCACACCCGAAATAAGCACCTAAACCTGCCAAGCACTGGCCCACGTATCCCCGACCATACCTGCCGCAAGCTAGGATGTTGGAATTTGTGAGCTTGCTGCTCTAACCCCTAAAGCCTGTTGCTTGCCCTCTATAGTCGTGCCTAGGTCTAGATGACACACTCAACACTGAAGAAGTTGGGGCTAAAGATCTCAGGTGGCTCTGCTGTCGGTTCCCACCACTTGACCTCTACTGAGAGAATTTGTAGTTATCAATTCTAGCCCTCTTGGCCTCTCCCTCCCTCATATGTGCTACCTCTATCTGCTGGGAATACATGACTATCTGAGGGAAATCCATATCCTGGTGGAGCATAGCGGTCCTGCAATCCTTTTCTAAGTACCCCGCCACTCCATGAACAGACCTGCTCACTCGTGCCCTCTAATACACCACTAACTCTAGGCATACTTTGATAAGCGAGTGAACTCACAGGCATACTCCTGTACTTTCATCTTCCCTTGCTTAAGATGCACGAACTCATCTGCCTTCAACTCCCTTATCTCACGAGGGAAGAACCGATCTAGGAACGCAACATGGAACTCCTCACAAGAGACGCATGCTCTGGTGGCCCTACTATCTTTCCATTGTCGAAACAATATGTGTGTGACCCATTTCAACTAATATGAGGCCAACTCAGCACATTCAACTCTATTCACCCCCATGACTTGGGTGATCTTCACAATCTGATCGCTGAACTTATGCGGGTCCCCATCTACTTTTGACCCGCGGAACTCTAGCGGGTTCATTCTCAAAAATTCTCTGACTTGAGCTACCACTACATTTTCATTTTGCGGGACATGCACCACTACCTACTGGTTGACCTAAGTGGTCAAGGCCTGCGTTAGCATCTAAATAGCTACTCTGAATTCAGCATGGGCAACTAGCTCCAGTGCATGGTGCTCCTGGACTGGTGGGGATTGTTGGTGCCCATTTCCGTTGCCATCCTCATGGCCATTTCCATTCCTACCTCCTACCGATAACTCTACGGGGAGCCATGATTCTGCAATTGCGAATAGCATGAGTCAGAAGGATATGGAGACATTTCATTGCATGACATAGATCATGAAAGAAGGGAATATTTCCTAAACGTCTCGTAGCCTCTTCTTCATAAGTGTGGTGTGTTTCACACTCATGAAAAAGACTCTACTCAACGGCTTAAGACACCATTAGACACTTCAAACCTATGGCTCTGATACCAAGTTTGTCACGACCCGAACATAATCCCGGATCGAGACACGAGACAAGGAGCCCCGTGAGACCCCAAGTCGACCCATGGCATGAACATACATGTAACTCAATCAATTAAATAGAAGGATTGACATGATAATATTAGTGGAAGTCTGAAATAAGCATAACATCAGAAATACATGAATCTTAAGCTGAATACATTTTATTGTCTGAAAAGCCTCTAAGTCTGATGAGTTAATGGACAAGACCCCAACTAACTCTCTAATACTGAAACTGAAAGTACACCAGTATCTAAAAGCAAATGGTCCTTGGAAGATGAGGACTCACCACTAGGCTGGGTGCTAACTCTGGAACTGGCTACTGACGGGGCTGAGTTTAAGTGTCGGGGCCTGTATTATGGAACCATATATCATAGAGTATGCAGTCAGTACGTGGAATGTACTGAGTATGCAAGGTAAGTAAAACCACTTAAATAGGTAAAATCATTTAAAACATGCATAATGTAAAACTTAAACAAAATAAGAATCTGAGAGTAAGGTTTGCATGCTATCTTTTTGAAAACATGATCTCAACATAACATAACATCATAACTGAATTGATTGACCAAAAGCTGAAATATGATAGTCATAAATAAAACTGAACATTGGGTCAAATCTGCTTTAGGACATATATATATATACAACATAAGTGATAAACATGTATAATTCAAATAATGAGGAACAATGGGATACTTGTCTTTTAACCGACATACCACGATAGAGCTTACGTGGTCCCAACTTTCACACTCAAGTGGGTAGAGTAGTCCAAAGCCATGCCAGGGCTAAGGAGGATACCATGATATCGATATCAAGCTTGTGGCCCAATCGGGGCAGGGGACAGCTCACATGAGGTACCAATATAATCTGCTCATACCTACGTTGGCGCGTAGTTCTGAGGCGTAGGGTTGACTGACCCATAGCCTACTCGGTGCTAGACACTACTCCCAAAAACATGCATATGCTCTCCATCATTTTTCAATGAAGATGACCATCGTCTATTAATGAAGCTGAATAATCATGAATATATAAATCTGAATCATACATGAGAAGCCTTGGCTCAAACCATACCACAAGTTGAACAGAAATGGGAGTCTTCGCTCCAACACCATGTAGTAAGCTAAATTTGGAAAATCATAATCATACTTGAACATATGGGCATTGCCCAATACTTTAACATACTTGGAAATACATAATTCACTTGAAAACATGATCATAAATATGGGCAACTTGAAAACATGTTTTTCATCATACATATCTCATCATACTAGGACATTCATCATAAATCTCAACTTTTATGAACTTCTCATAATTGGGTATTTTAATTTATAAAGCTTCAAACATGATTTTTCAATGAAAACATCATAAAACTTGCCCATAAATCATACTTTGATAGTAGAAACTCATTTAAATCGTACCCATGTACAGAATTAGGAATTTCATGCATTGGGATAAAACCCCATAGAATCAACATAGGAATTTTCACGATTTAAAGAGAGATTGGGCATAGGTGTGAATGGATTCACTCATTCATAACCCTACATACCTGAAAGTATTTGATTCTACCACTTCTCTGATTTCCCAAGGGAGATTTGAAGAAGAACCTTGAAGGATTTTCCTTGATCACCTCTCTAGACTCTAACTCTTGCATGCATGAATAGGAATGACTTAGAATAGATTTTCCCCTCTAAAAACCCACTATTCATAGCTTAAAATTATGTAGTTTAGGCCTTAGGATCTTAATAATTACGAAAAAGCCTTTACTAAATTCACAGGGAATAACTGACTACCCGTCCCCACGAGGGGATTGGACGACTCGTTACTCAAGGCCATGACTCGTGGCATTAATCATTGAGCTCACTGCCTAACAGTTCATCTAAGGCTCATCATGGGGGACCTCATGAATCGTTACTGGTGACCATGAGTCGTGGTCACCACTCGTCATATACACTGCCTGATATCTTGATTTATTCCATCATTCTGCTCACGACCCTTCCACCGAATCGTGGTGACTGACAATAACTCATGGGGTCCTTTCATAGGGTACACTACCAATTTTCTTCACCTTCTCAAAATCATTACCCACGACTGACTCAAAGAATCGTGGGGCCTGACCACGACTCCTGGTCACGTCCATGGGGACCTTAAGTTCAAAAATCCAACTCACACCCTGATCCTCACCATGAGTCATCTCACGAATCTTGGTCTACCCCACTAGTCATAGAATGAGTCATTCTGTGACCTGATGCCAGATTTCCAATTTTTTTTCTATTTCACACCAAGTCTGATCTTTGGGCTTCCGGGGTATTACACCTATCATGAAACAAGTGCCTGATAACGCTCAAACCACTCCTCTTACCAAAGTACAAAGAGGACGTTGTCAATAAAGAATCCAACTAGAGGTTGGGGTCGAACCCACGGGGAATATGGGAAGGCTACATTACAGCCGGTAAGTGAACTTGTGAGGTAGTTACTTCAAAAATTGAGGGGTTCTAAAAAAATAAATAATAAAAACAAGTATTAAAAGTCTAGTGTTGAGTCAATATCCAAAGATAACTGGGGTTTATGTTCTCCATTGATTCATAACTGCTTTGGGTATACACTCATGATTATCACCAATACTTACTTATAGAACAGAAAACTTAGGTTCATTCAAACAGCCGACCAGTCCCTATGGAATTACTATACTCAACCACTCCACCAAGTCTCATGAGTGATTTCAAACTATCCATTATAAATAAGTCTAGATTTAACTATCCTGCAACCACAACTCAAGTTAATACAATGATTATCAAAATCAAGGCTCTGTTCTAATTCTCTTTTCCTAATCTCTACCTCTTAGTCCTAAGAAAGTAATGAATTCGGGAACTTCCTAATGTTGTGCACCATTATGAAACATTTAAGCATGAAGGGAATATAATATAAGTATTTTGTTTTGGTTTTAAAATCACTTTGTGCAACCCTAGCTTGTTAATCCACCATGTTTCTCACAACCCTAGCTATGGCGGTTTTAGTCTCTCATAGTTGTAAGATTGTGAATTGCATTCATGATTAAAAACATAAATCAACACTTACAAGAATGAATGAGAAAAACACTTTCTTTAATTACTCAGCAAAATCTTCAAGAACAAATAGCAAGAAAAAGAAGAATTCAAGAAAAGGTTGATCACAAGTCCAATGAACTCAATTCTCTCTTTCTCTCCTAAAATTCTCTTCTCTGATCTCTTCTAATCGATTCTCTTAAAAAATAAAATCTAAAAAGTATTTATACAGACACAAGAATCATTTTCCTAGGCTGACAGGGTAAATTTCCATATCTGGTTCCGCATTCGTCACGAGTCAACCCACGACCCTTAGCAGTATCCTACGACCCGTACCATCCTTTCGTACCTTGCATGACTGGCTATATTTTGGCTAAGTGTTGGATCCTGGTATGCCTCATACCTCCATCCTACAATTCGTACTGATCTCCCATGGCTTGACTCTGAAACTTTGAAATTCTTCTGAAGTTTATCATGACTGCCATGGTACGACTCGTACCTTCTTGCCACGGTTCGTACTTTCTTTCCTTAGTAGGAGTCAGCCTCTTATGCAAATTTTCTGATTCTTTTCATGACTTCATCACCACGACTCGTACAAGCTTCATACGACTCGTACTGAGACTCATACATTGCATCTCTTCAACCTTAGCCTTCTGCAACTTTTCACCGCCATCAGTACCACTCGTAGGACCTTCCTATGGCTCGTATTGTGGACTGCACTTTGAGCCTACTTTGCATCCTTCAGGCTTTCTTTCGCATTTGTTTTAGCTCCAAAACCAATTTATTCTGCAACCAAAGGAAAAGTGCCTCATATCCACATAAACACACCTAAGTCCATACTATTTTCTCAGTTTTGAGCATCACAAGTGTTGTATATCCACAGCACATCAGTGCCCTCACAAGAGCAAATAGTACATACATTCAAATCAAACAATGAAAATAGATTAAGGACTTAGCATCAAAAAACAACTCTCGCCCTCATCATATAATTATATAAGTGGGAAGCCCCTAAGTTGAAAGTTAGATTACCATTTTGCCCTTTCAGTAAACTAAAATTTAATTAATACATAATTAAATATTAATATTTTATCATATAATATCATATTTATATATTTATTACTATATGAGTGGGAAGCCAAAAAGTGAAAAGTTAAAGTAAATAAGTAAATAAGACATAATAATTTTTATAATAAATAATAATAATAATAATAATAATGTCAAATAATAATAATAAATAATAATTATTATTATTATATTATACTAAAAGTGGGAAGCCCTTATCTTAAAAGTTGGATTATCATTTTGCCTCTATAGTAAATTAAAATATAATAAAATATGTAATTAAATATATGTAATATTTTACCATCAAATATCTAATATATATATTAAAATAAAAAGAAACGAATAAATCCATTCATTGAACTGAGCAAATGAGGATTGTTTCACCTGCTAGTAATTATTGTAGGTTATACTTTTATATTTTTTTAATTATTATCTCATATACAACATTTTCAGCTTCTAAGCCTCTACCGGTTACAATAGTATTTGTACACAATCTCTAATGAAGATCTGTACCATTAAGCAGACTCAATATGAAAGATATATGTCTTTGTCTCATGATCATACTCCAAACCTTTTAATTGGTAATATGAAGTCCTTGCATTCTTTCTTCTTCTTTTTGATAGTGTTTCAAATATTTTTTGATCTACCTTCTTGCTTTGTTTTTTTTTGGATTTTGGGTTTGTATGAAATTTTCATAAACTTGATAGAAGCAGCCTCAAACCTGCAGATTTAATTTACTCTTGGCGCATGGCTTATATTTATGTCCATCATGGTAACTTGTATTTTATGTAATTCTTGCACTTTTCTGCATAAATGTTGAAAAATTTAGTTTTTCATTTTACTTAGGTGACCTTGTCACGCTTTATACTTAATCATCATCAAAGCATGATTTGTAAACTAAGGTAACCAAAATGTCAGTTCAATCATTTTGGATTCATACCTATTGCAACTCTATATGTAATTTATTTAATATGGATAAACACGTGCGAAGAATAAGTCCAGAAACAAGTAAAAGAATTCACATGTATTGTTATACCCTGAGAATTCAAGAATCGGACCTGAAAGTGAATCGGAGAAAAACTGAAAAATGTTGCATCAGTTGCAGAATGATTCACTGAATGACTCGTGAGGAGACCCCATGAGTTGTCAAGTGACTCGTGGGAAGGCCTGGAAGTATGAGGGACTCGAGGTCCCTATGGGCGATGTAACAACTCATAGTCAGACACCACGAGTCATCATGTCAGTCGTGGGGTGGTTCTAGAGGAAGATTGGAAAATTTATCCAGTGCACTTGACGGGAAGTGGCAATGAGTATGGGATGCTGGGAATGCGTCATCATGTCACTCGTTAGGAGCCCCGGCATCCCATCTATCCATTGAACCTGACGAGTGAACCAACGAATCGTGAGCCCTGGAGACGAGTCATCGGGTCGTTCTGTTAGGACCCCCTGACAGTTATTTTCAGCGATTTCAGTAAGGGCTTTTTTTTCTTAATTCTTAAGTTCTAAGGGCCTATACTACGTCATTTTAAGATCGTAATGGAGGGTTTTTAGAAAAGAAAAAACCCATCTTAGGCCATTACTTTCATGCATGCAAGGTTGGGGGTTTGAGGAGAAGAATCAAGGTGAATTCTCAAGGTTTCCAATTGGAATCTCAGCTGGGCAATTAGGAAGGTTTAGAATTCTTCAATCCCAGGTATGTAAGACTATGAGTGGGTGCTTCCTTCCACACCCATGCCCATTCCCTAGCAATTTGTTATTTGTTTATTATGATCAAGTATGGGTTTTCATTTAATTGCATGGTTCTTACATTTCTACTCATGGTTATGATTAAATTGAGTTGATATTGATGATTTATCGAATTTGGACAAATTCTAACTTAATTTCTTTTACAAAATTGTTTTTCCAAAAAATTGAATCTAAAACGCCCATGTGTGGGTAGTTCATATAGAATGTGATGATGATGGAGTAGATGATGAAAGGCATGTTTCCAACCTTACTCATGATTTTGATGATGTTCTCAAAGGAGATTAAATAGACCCAAGTATGGTAGAGCTTTGGGTTATGCCCAAATGATGATTTCAAATTGTGATTTTCCCCGACAGGAGCTTACCACATGGTTGAGGTGAAATTTTCCTTTAACCCTTATTATGAATTCTAGCTTGTGGTATGTTTCTAAGTAAAGCCTTCTCTGTGCGTAAATCCTTAATTGTTATGCATGTTATTGTCGAGCTTTGTCAAGGACAATGTTAAGCTTTCTTTCACATGATGTCGAGTCTAAGTGTGATTTTATTCTAAGCTTTGTCGAAATGACATTGTTGAGCTTCATATTTATATGATTTCTAGTGTATGCAGGATTTCATAATGAGCTTTTTCAATAGACAATGTTGGACTTCGTTTCATACGATGTTGATTTTATGCATGATTTCATGTTGAGCTTCGTCACTAGACAATGTTGAGCTTCGTATTTATATGATGTAGAGCATTGCATGTTTTGGGAGAAGAGTCTAGCACTGAGCGGTCTAAGGGTCGATAACCCTACGCCCTAGAACTAAATGTCAACGTAAGTTGATTCTATTATATTATTGGGACCTTCTTTGTGAGCTATTCCCGGCCCAAATGGCCCCTTGGGACCTTCTTTGTGACCTATTCTCATGACCCGAACATAGTCCCGGATTGAGACATGTGACAAGGAGCCCCGAGAGACACCAAGTCGACCATTGCATGAACATACATCTAACTCAATCAATTAAACAGAAGTATTCACATGATAATCTTAGCGGAAGTCTGAAATAAGCATAACATCAGAAATACACGAATCTCAAGTTGAATACATTCTATTGTATAAAAATCCTCTAAGTCTGATGAGTTGATGGGACAAGACCCTGACCAAATCTCAAATACCGAAACTGAAAGTACATCAATATCTGAAAGCAAATGGTCCTTGGAAGATGAGGAAGCACCACTAAGCTGGGTGCTAACTCTAGAACTGGCTACTGCCGGGCTGTGTTTAAGTGTCGAGGCTTGTATCATGAAATGATGCACATAGAGTATGTGGTCAGTACATGTAATGTACCAAGTATGCAAGTAAGTAAAACCACTTAAATAAGTAAAATCATTTAAAACATGCATAATGTAAAACATAAACAATATAAGAATTTGAGAGTAGGGTTTGCATGCTATCATTTTGAAAACATGATCTCAACATAACATAACATCATAACTGAATCGATTGACCCAACGCTAAAATCTGATAGGCATAAATAAAACTAAAGATTGGGTCAAACCTTCTTTAGAACATATATAGATATATATAACATGAGTGATACACATGCATAATTAAAATCATGAGGTACGATGGGAGACTTGTCTTTTGACCAACATGCCATGTTAGAGCTTATGTGGTCCCAACTATCACACTCAAGTGGGTAGAGCCGTCCAAAGCCTTGCTGGGGCTAAGGATGATACCATAATATCGATATCAAGCTCGTGGCCCAATCGGGGTAGGGGATAGCTCCCATAGGAGGTCCCAATATAATCTGATCATACCTACGTTGGCACGTAGTTCTGAGGCATAGGGTTGACTGACCTATAGCCTACTCGGTGCTAGACACTACTCCTAAAAACACACATATGCTCTCCATTACTTTTTTAACTAAGCTGACCAACATCTATTGACGAAGCTGAATAATCATGAATACATAAATCTGAATCATACATGAGGAGCCTTGGCCCAAACCATACCACAAGTTGAACACAAATGGGAGTCGTCACTCCAAAACCATGTGGTAAGCTAAATTTGTAAAATCATAATCATACTTGAACATATGGGAATTGTCCAATACTTTAACTTGCACGAAAATACATAATTCACTTGGAAACATGATCATAAATATTTGTAACTTGAAAACATGCTTTTCATCATAACATCTCATCATACTAGAATATTCATCATAAATCTCAACTTTCATGAACTTCTCATAATTGGGCATTTTAATTTATAAAGCTTGAAACATGATTTTTAATTGAAAACATCAAAAAACTTTCCCATAAATCATAATTCGATACTAGAAACTTATTTAAATCATACCCATGTACAGAATTAGGAATTTCATGCATTGGGTTAAAACCCCATAGAATCAACATAGAAATTTTCACGATTTAAAGAGATATTGGGCATGGGTGTGAATGGATTCACCCATTCATAACCCTACATACCTGAAAGTGTTTGATTCTACCACTTCTCTAATTGCCCAACGGATATTTGAAGAAGAACCTTGAAGGGATTTGCCTTGATTACCTCTTTAGAATCTTACTCTTGCATGCATGAATAGGAATGACTTAGAATAAATTTTCCCCTCTTAAAACCCACTATTCATCGCTTAATATGATGTAGTTTAGGCCTTAGGATCTTAGAAATTATGAAAAATCCCTTACTATATTTGTAGGGAATAACTGACTGTCAGTCCCCATGAGGGATTGGATGACTCGTTACTCACCGTCACGACTCATGGCATCAATTGTTGAGTGAACTGCCTAACAGTTTGTCTGGGGCTCATCATGGGGGACCTCACGAATCATTACTGGTGACCACGAGTCGTGGTCACCACTCGTCACATGCACTGCCTAAGATCTCGATTTGTTCCAACATGTTGCTCACGACCCTTCCCACGAATCGTGGTGACTAACCATGACTCATGGGGTCCTTTCGTAGGGTACACTGCCACTTTTCTTCAACTTCTCAAAATAAATGCCCATGACTGACTCAACGAATCGTTGGGCCTAACCACGACTCATGGTCACATCAATGGGGACCTTAAGTCCAAAAATCCAACTCACACCCTGATCCTCACCATGAGTCATCTCACGACTTGTGGTCTAACCCATGGGTCACAGAATGACTCGTTTTGTGACTTGATGCCAGATTTCCAGTTTTTCTCTGTTTCACTTTTGGGTCTGATCATTGGGCTTCCAGGGTATTACAATATCTCCCCCTGGTAAAATTCATCCTTGAATGTTGGAATACATATAGAAAAACAGAGAAATGCAATCATCATATTCAAATACTGATCATTTAAGTTGAAAACTGATGGAATGACTAACTGTTCAACTACATGGCTGAATTGAATTCATGAATAATACGTACATCCATATACATGAAAAAACTGGAACACATGAGCTGAACATGAAAACTAAATAGAGTACTAGGGAAAAAACTGATACCTCAAGTTCGAACTGAGCCGGTAGAGAATAAATGTGGGTATCTAGCCATCATATCCCCTTCAGCTTCCCATTTAGCTCCCTCAACCTGTTGCTTCCTCCATCAAACTTTAATTGAAGCTACTTCCTTGTTCTTTAGCATTCGAACCTGATGATCCAGTATTTCCACTAGAACCTCTTCATAACTAAGGCTGTCTTTCACACCAACACTGTCCACCGGGACAACTAGAGCGAGATCACCCAAACACTACTTTAAGAGAGATACATGGAAATCAGGATGAACGGAAGCTAATTTTGAGGGCAACTCCAACTCCTATGCCACCTTGCCAACCCATTTCACAATCTGGTAGGGGCCAACATAACATGGGCTGAGTTTTCCTTTCTTTTCGAACCTCATCACTCCCTTCATAGGAGACACCTTTATAAATACCCAATCATCCATTTCGAACTCGAGTTCTCTCCTTCTCACGTCGGCGTAGGACTTTTGGCAACTTTAAGTCGTTTTCAACCTGCTCGTATAAGATGAACCTTCTCCATAGCCTCATGGACTGATCTGGTCCTATCATCGCAGCTTCACCAACTTTGAACCAACAAATAGGCAATTTACATAAGCCTCAAACAGAGCCATATGAATGCTGGAATGGTAGCTGTTATTGTATGCAAACTCGTATGAGGCAAATGATCATCCCAACTACCTTTGAAGTCAATCACGCATGCTCTCAACGTGTCTTCAAGAGTCTGAATTGTCCGCTCTGCTTTACCATCCATTTGCGGGTGAAATGCTGTGATGAGCTTAACCTATGTATCATGTCCTTTTTGAAACAACCTCCAAAACTGAGAGGTAAATTAGGTAACTCTATCCGATATGATGGATAAAGGCACTCCATGCAACCGAACTAGCTCTCGAATGTATAGTTTGGCATAATCCTTCGCCGGATCCGTGGTTTTGACTAGTAGGATATGAGTAGCTTTGGTCAACCTGTCTACAACAACCCAAATGGAGTCATATTGTCATCGAGTGTGAGGCAACCCTGTGATGAAGTCTATATTGATTTCTTCCCACTTCCAAGTTGGAATACTGATATCCTAAAGCACACCTCCCGATCACTTATGCTCAACTTTTACTTGCTGACAGTTTGGGCACTTAGCTACAAACTCTGCGATATCCTGCCTCATGCCATTCCACTAACAAACATCCCGTAAGTCATGGTATATCTTGGTGGCACCTGGATGGTTAGAATACCTGAATCTATGAGCCTCGTGCAACATCCGATTCCTTAAATCATCAACATCTGAAACATATAAGCGACCTAGTATTGAAGCACACCATCTCCGCCTTCGGAGAAGACCTCAAATCTTCTGATTTTGAACGGCTTCCTTTAACTTTAATAAAATCGGGTCCTCATCTTGTCTATCTTTTACATCAGTTACAAAGGACGATTCAGATCCACTTTGAACAATAACACCTCCATTGGTCGAGTCAACCAATCGAACTCCCAACCTTGCAAGTCGATGCACGTCTTTCACCAGCGCTTTCTTTCCCTCATCTACATGGAACACACTTTCCATCGAGATTCTACTAAGTGCGTCTGCTGATCTTGGGCATAATTGCATGCCCAAGTGATACTTTATTACTTAATTTTGACTTGTTTATCTACTTTTATGTTTACATTCTCATGTGGTTTTTATGTAAATGTGGATTTATACTAACAAACATGATTAGTTATTGTTTTTGCAGTTAGAATGAATTTTGGGAATTAGTCTACAAGTTGGTGGAGTGGAGGAATGGACTTGGAAGCAAAACTAAGGAGTCGGCAAGAAAATGCTAAAAATTGGTGCTCCGCGACAGGGCCGTGTCACGCCATCATCGCGGAGGCATTCTGCCTAGAGTGGAATTTTGGTGGATTTCCAGTGAAGGTGCGCGATGGAACCGTGTCAAAGAGCCCATGCTCCGCGTTCACTTCAGTGACACGGTGGGAGGATTTAGCTGCTCACCTGGATTCCAGTAAAGGTGTGCGTTACCTCCGTGGCACGGAGTTGAGGCTCCACGATGGCCTCCGTGGCACGAAGTTGAGGCTCTGCGATGGCCTCCGTGCCACGCTGAAGATAATTATCCGGCACCCCGATTTCCAGTGAAGGTCCGCATCAAGGTCGTGGCACGGAGCTGATGCTCCGCGATACCTGTTCGGCTTGTTGGGTATAACTACACGCAAGTGCACGTGGTCGAACAAGTAGTAAAGTGGCTCAAGTAAGCCAAGTATCGATCCCACAGGGACTGGACTAAGGTATTAATCTAATCAAGTGTCAATGAACGTTAACTCTAAAATGCAGAAAACAGTGTGAAGAAGACTTTGATATTTTGTTTCCTAATTTTATACTAAGTCTAAAACGAATATACAATTTGAGTCTGAACTATAAGTATGAGCATGCTGAGGTTAAATGAACATGTAGAGAAATAAATTATCGATACAATTTGATTAATCTTTCCTCCGGTTGCTAGTCAAGAATTATTGCCTATGGATTAAAACTCTAGTATTTAGCCCAACTTAAGAATCATGAACCTTCCACCTACATTTCTGTGATAAAACAAAATTCATGTTCTAGCCATACAAAACCGATTCCTTAATTGATTAATACGACTTTCAGGTATATTTCTATCCTGAAGGTAAATCAATTCTCAATTTTCCCAAATTAAGAAAAGATCATATCCTATCAATTCACAACTTTCCAATTTCTTGCTCTCTCGAGTGAAACCGTACTTTTTAGATATACATTAACGTTGGCCACACATTAATGCAGTAAGAACAAGAATCAATAGAACAACCATGGAAGAAAAGATGAAAAACCAATTTATCAATAATCACATTTCAATACAACTGTTCTTAACCTCAGCAAGAAGGGAATCTAGCCACTCATTGGTGGATTAAACATCGTTAAATGGGTGTTAATCATACAAGCAATTTAAATAAAGAAGAAGGAGATAGAGAAAAACTCTGAGATTTTTGTCCCCTCAACTGCCTGTAACCCACGTTCTTGCTCCACCAAATCAGAATAATTAAAAATGCACCTAAGTGTTCTATTTATACTAGTGGGAATTTTTCCTGGAATAACAAGCAACGTATCACGGAGTGCATCGCGAAGCACTGCCTCCGTGACACGCCACTGACGCGGACCCTTACTAGAATTTGGTCGTCCAGGTATTAAGGCCCAACGTGGCACGGCGTGCAACGTAGGGCTAGGCCAACATGCCACGGTCCAAACGCGCACCTTCACTGGAATTTGGCAAAAAATTCCATATCCAGACAGAAGGCATCCGCGATGGCAGCGTGACATGGCTCCATCGCGGAGCCCCTTTAATTCATGTTGTCCTTGGCCTTTTCCTTGCTTGCTTCCGAGTCCACTCCCGATTTCTCCCAAGATGCATTTTAGCTTCCAAAAATTATATTTCACCTGCAAAACAACGCTAATCATGTTGGTTAGTATAAATTCACATTTTATTACAAAACACAAGAGAATGTATAAACATCGATAGATAAACAAGGCTAAAATGACACATTTGAGTATCACTTGGGCATATAAATTTTCCCAAGATCACTTACCCCACACTTAAATCCTTCTTCGTCCCCAAACAATAATCTTACACCTTATGCAATTGACACCCCAACCTGGCTACTTTGGCTCGACAATTCAAGCAACGGTTATACCGATTATTTAACACAACAAATCCTCAAGAAAACATGCATAGTCTTATCAATACCTTGACCTTCAACGCATTAAGACCTCCTAGACTCAAGAATCGACTCTCGATATTGGAAAACTCATGCAAATCAGCTGATCAAGATATCTGACACGAATTTTAGTCTCTCGTCAAGCATATGCACTCACAACACAAGAGAATTTTCCCCTTTTTCATCACATGAACTCAAAACATTACATGCAGGGGCATATAAACACAATTTCGCTCTATCTCCCAAAAGAATTCACATGCATCATGTCGTGAACCATAGGCTTGCCTTTAGTGTATTACTCCACTAATATAAGGAAGTGTGATGTAAGATCACATAGGGCTTAACGGGTTGTAATGTAAGCTACGAAACTAGTAAATACTGGGCTAACCAATAATAATAACTAGCCTCCTTAAGCGCTTTTCCAATACATCCCCTCAACCTTATGGTCATTGTTTCTTCCTTCATCTTCCCATTCTTGAAGTCTGTCTTTATTTTTGACCCCATCTCTTTAAGCACACTTGACTCAATAACAAAGATTATTTATACATCTTCACTATATTTAATTTATAACAAGTGCACCTTCGACCTTTTCTTTCCTTTCATCACTCTGCTTTTTCTTTTCTTTTCACCATTCTCACTCCTTGACACCTCGGGAAAATTATTTTCTTTTCTTGAGCTCTTAAGAGTTTTGGATCGAATTCACGGATAATGAAAAGAAGGGGTTAAGCTCGGTTTACACCTTTTTGACAAAAGAAAAATAATAGGCTAAAGGCTCAATGGGCTAACTAGGGTGTACATTCAAGGTGGGTATGATAATGAAAGAAAAAAAACGTTCGGTTAAAGCAAAGAAATGCCTACATCCTTTCCTACAATACACATCCTTCATTTCAGTTTGTACACACACCAGGAAAGTTCTAGACATTTCACAATAGCATGGAAGAAACGAAACCTCACTATACGCTCATTTCACATGCTCAACTCAAGACATATTCACAGACTCTTCAATCAGCTAATTACACGAATTCAAACATTAAGCCTCCATCACACTGAATCGAATCTATGGCCTAGTTATCTCAAAATATTGACAAAGTTGCATGCTTTCATACGAATCACCTTTGCATTTCAAACATCATGTACAACACGCAACCAGAATTTTGCAACCATAAAGTAACTACAGGTTTTGGGATGCAAACCAACAACAGAAAAAAACTAAAAAGGACAAAATGAACAAAGAAATCTACTCCTAACGACTACATTTCCCTTAAGACGGTCGTCATCCATCCATCATAGAGAACGGTCACTAACTAAGACATCAGTTCAATGGGACTATTCTCGGTAAAAGAACCAAAAACAAACGCCGAGAAACCCAAAAATTTAAAAATTCAGAAAAAAGAAAAATTTTAAAAGTTCGATCATTTTGATAAAACCAAAAATATGTACAAAACCAGTTAACAACATTCAATAGCACACAACAACTTCACCTTATTTACAATACAGACATACACAAAAAAAATCACAAAGCCACAAGTTTATCCAAGCACAACAACAGAACAGAGACATACATTAATAACAATAGCAACAAACACCTAACTACTCCCACCCCACACTTAAATCGAACACTGTACCCAGTGTTCATAAAATTCAGCATAACACAAAAATGTGTGGTGAAACTCCCTGATCAATCAAAATATTCCACTTCTTCGTTAGGTGCTGTTGCCTCGTCTCCCATGTCTGAATCGCCCCCATCTTCATCATCTGACTCCACATCGGAGTCATCACGACGTGTCTCCTCATCTGTGGGGATATCATCATTGATGGGCTCCACAAAAGCTGGCCCCACTCGGCATAGAGCCCTGGCATTTTCGCCAAAAGGGTAGTCTAGCTCGAGCTGCCACAGCTCCTCTTCTGTTGTCGGCCTCCCGCCTATGCATAGCTGGAGCATCTGCATCCCAAACATGCGAGCCATGTACTGATCATCTCGAGCATGTCGCTCGGCTAGTGTAAGAACTGGCCTGTGAGTGGTGTCGGGTGCCTTAGTTTTGGTGACATCTAAGGCCCGCCGCTCCATCTGCGGGATGTAGTCAAGGGCCTCCTCCTCAATATCCAGGCCCCTCAGGAATGTGGTGAGTAATCCACCAAACCCGTACCAGTGCCCTTGATGCAAACGGGCTCTCTTCATGGCGGAGATAATCACTGCCCCCACGTTGATCTCCAGCCCTTTCATCCGGGTGTATACCAAGCATACACGATCCCGGGTTACATCTGTCATATGTACCTCTGGGATCAGGTAGGAACAAACAATCTTCAGCAATATCCTGGCTTCCCTATTCATCTGTGAGTAGGGCAAGGTCTGATGGTAGCCCCTCTCCTTATGCCTGCTCCAACGTGCTGTAGACCGAGTTCCACACGAAGTGCGTTAGATATCCGCGTATGGTGGAGTGATATTCAGCTGTTGAAGCACATGGGCATCTGTGTCTCGCACCCCTAAGATAGTATTAAGGTGATGGGGCTCAAAAGTGACTATTTGCCCCCGTATCTTGACGGTGTGACTTCTGAGAGTCGGGTTCCAATTGGCGTAGAATTCCCGAATCAGGTGCAGGTTGCACTCCTTGGGCTCTTCAAAGATGAAGTTCAGCCCGGCTGCCTCAATTCTGTGGACAATCCTGGGGAACTCCTGTGCCAACGGTTCCCTAGCAATGTGTTCTTTAGGGAAGTACTTGCTTTCCTTATGCTTCGCATACCATTTCTTCCCCTCCTCTGTCACCCAGCTGTTTCCATATTGACGGCGTTGGCTGCGTGGAACCACTGGTGCTGCTGGGACTGTCGTTCCCAATCTTATTCTTTTCCTTCTGGCGCCTGATGTTGATGCGCCCTTTCCCTTGTCTTGCCTTCTTGCCATTGTTCCTGTCAAACCCAAAAGACAGTCCCAATGTTATTCCAATTAAAATTAGCTTCGACTAAGGTTGGGTTAAGCTAGGCTACCCCACACTTAGTCTTTAGCCCCAATCACCATGTTACGGCAAGATCATACTCATTTCCAAAAACAAACAACAAAACATAACAAGTATGCTTAGTGCATTCAGAGAATTCGACAGTATAAATTCTTTTGTACTACTCAGACTTCGTACAGCTAACCACAACATTACCATCGATCACTTTTCATCCCATAGCACTTAGCAAGGAGAAACAAAGAAAAGTTATCTACATGAAGCCCTATAATTCACCCATTTCTTGTAATTTCCACAATTTCCTTCACCCGAAAATCCGTCGGTCTTTTAGCATATTAACAGTTAGCACAACCGACTCATCTCACCCTACATAAACAACCCAGCAAGAATTCCAAAGTTCAACTAAAGTTTTCCTTTTCACACTCAAATTCAAGCCTTAGCTATGATTTTATCAAAAATTCTATCAAGCTATGTTATTATCGAGTTCATGCAATCACAATGATTCTATGAATGTCAATCAACAATACTCAATTGAATTTAAGCTCAATTTCTACTTAGGGCAAGTTTTGCTCATATCACATGTTCAACATAGAAAAATTCGACAAGAATTGAGATAGAGTTGAAGAACATACCTTGAATTCGATGAAATGAAGAAAACTTGATGAAAATGTGTGCCTAGGTCCGTGTCACATTGAGGGAGAAGGGGTTTTTGGGATGTTTGTCGCGGAGGGAATGAAAAATGAGGGGAAATCGGGGTTAAAAAGTGAAGATTTTGCGCGGGTCACCCGACGACCCGCTGTGCTCCGTCGCGAAATACACCTCAACGTGTCACGGAGGGTAACGCTGAGGCCCTCCTCCGTGACACGGAGCCATCGCGTGGGCTCACTGTTTTGCCACTTTTTATTATTTTTCATACCTCTATTTTTCCTTTGCGATCCTTTGTGTATTTATCCTTCGTTCAACCTGAGATTCATCTCACAACAAGAAATTGGTTAGAATTATTAGGTTTCAATTAAAATACAAATTTTGTTTTTATTTTCATTTTTCTCTCTCTTTTTTTCATTTTTTACGAAATCTAATAAAATATTACAATAAACATTTCACGGGTTGCCTCCCGTGCAGCGCCTGGTTTACCGTCGCGGCTCAACGTCATTAATCTCAGTCATCTTCTAGGGTGACAGATGTTTTCTCTCGACCACCGTCCTCTCCCCAGTAGTGCTTACATCTTTTCGGTGGTTTCCCCACTAACTCCCGTGACTCAATTCTCTGAACAACATCAGCTTTATTAATCACGTTGATCACCGAGAGTTCCTCGTACACAGTCGGTAGCTTGGTGGCCTTGTATACATCAAACACCTCCACCTTGTTTTGTGCTCGAATAGTTAGCTGCCCTGCAGCTACATCAATAAGTGCTTCCCGGTAGCCAAGAAAGGACGTCCCAAAACAAATGGGACTTCCGCGTCTGGCTCAAAATCCAGCACGAAGAAATCTACTAGGAAGATGAGGGAGCCCATTTGCACCAGCACGTCCTCTACAATGCCATCAGCTCTGGCTAAGGAATGATCCGCTAGTTGCAATATCACTGTTGTTGGTCTAGGACTCCCTAGACCCAACTTCTTGAATACCGATGTCGGCATCAAGTTAATGCTCGCTCCCAAATCACATAATCCGCGAGCTCAGATACTCTGCCCAATTGTAATTTGTGTTGTAAAGCTCCCAGGGTCCTTGAGCTTTGCGAGCAACCTGTTTTGTATCCGGGAAGTGCATTCCTCCGTAAGAGCCACCGTAACGTACTCAGTTAACCTGCTTCTGTTCGCCTCGATGTCCTTAATATACTTTGTGTACTTCGGCACTCTCTGCAAAACATCAACAAGAGGTAAGTTAATATGTACCTGTTTCAGCACCTCCATGAATTTCTTGAAACACGCCTCCTCCTTGTGCTTCTTTAGTCTTTGAGGGAACGGGGGTGGTGGTCTCTCTGGTTCAGCCTCCTTTTTCTTCCCCCTCTCTTCACTTTGCTCCCTCTCACTTTCTGCTACTCCCGACTGTTGAGGTGGTCTTTCTGGTTCCACCTCTTTAAGCTGCAAGCCACTCCTTGTGGTCACTGCATTCACTTGCTTGGGGTTGGGATCCTGTCGCTCGAGAGTCCTCCTTTAGGCCTGGTGTTTTGGGCTCCAGCAAATTGCCCAAATTGATACTCCAGTGCCTTGGTAGCTAACTGGTTGTTCTTTACCTCGGCTGCCAATTTCACATAGTCAGCCTGCAATTGAGCTTGGTTAGCTATCATTGTCTTGAACATCTCCTCAATGCTTGATGATGGTGGTGGAGGAGGTGCATTGTTGCTTCTATATTGTGCCTGATAGTTCTACTTCCCTCCTTGATTCCTTTGCGCCCCCTGACTTGAACTTTGCCCTTGATGGTTATTGCTACCCCAAGAGAAATTCGGGTGATTCCTCTAGTTGGAATTGTAGTTGTTTCCATACTGTAGATGGTTGTTTCTCTGTACATTTCCCACAAAGTTCACTGAATCAGGATTTGCTCCACAACAACTCAGCTGAGTGTTCACTACTCCCGCATACTTCACACCAAATCTGCTGCACTACATTCACTAGGGCTTGAGACTGGTTCATGCTCATGTTACTGAAGTGGGTGTTGAGTTGATTCTGTAAAGCAGCTATCTGTGCAGCAATAGCTGTGAAACCATCCACTTCTAGCACTCCCGCTGCTTTCCTCGTTCCTCCTCTTGATGAGTCTGCATTCCAATCCGGATTTCCCTGCGAAATACGATTCAACAAGGTATACAGCTCCTCATAAGTTTTCTCCAATGCTTGCCCCCAGCTGCTGAGTTTAGCAAGATTTTTGTGTGGGGTTCCAAACCCTCTATGAAAGTATGCACCAGCACTTCATTGGATTGGTGATGATGAGGACAATCCCGCAACATAGATTTGAATCTCTCCCAGGCTTGATACAGATTCTCTCCCTCTCTCTGTTTAAAACTTATAATTTGACTTCTATGTCTTGCTATTTTACCGGATGGAAAAAAACGTATCAAGAATTTCCTTGCAAGATCATCCCACGTAGTGATAGAATTAGGTGGCTCAGCTTTCAACCACCTATTGGCTTCTCCCAAAAGTGAAAATGGGAACAATGTAAGCCTGACATAATCTGATGACACTCCCGCAGGGATGTAAGTGTCACTTATCTCCAAGAAATTTTGGAGATGTTGTTGTGGATCCTCATGAGGGAGACCTGTGAACTGCCCGCTGGTGTGCAACAATTGCACCATGTTATGTTTAAGCTCGAACCTCCCTCCTGGCTCAGGTTTGCAGATGCTAGATGTGACATTATTAGCATGTGGGATTGCCACCTCGCGAACCGGCCTGGCTGCCATGTCATCGGGCACTAACATTGCCCGTACAACTGGTGGATTCTGTTGTTGCTCCATAATTGTTTGTCTGAGCAACTGCAGCTTTTTCTCTTGAGCTTCTCTCTTTTGACGATGAAATTGTTTTTCCGGCTCTAAATATGAGTCCACCAGCTCCTTGTCTCTTGCCAGTGTTCAACAGAAATTGGTATCTGCAAAATACAGGCTAAGACCAAGTTGTCAACACTAAGAAGAAATAGCAAACTAACACTTAAGAAAAATTTACCGATTGCCAATCCCCGGCAATAGCGCCAAAAACTTGTTCAGCTTGTTGGGTATAACTACACGCAAGTGCACGTGGTCGAACAAGTAGTAAAGTGGCTCAAGTAAGCCAAGTATCGATCCCACAGGGACTGGACTAAGGTATTAATCTAATCAAGTGTTAATGAACGTTAACTCTAAAATGCAGACAACAGTGTTAAGAAGATTTTGATATTTTGTTTCCTAATTTTGTAATAAGTCTAAAACGAATATACAATTTGAGTCTGAACTATAAGTATGAGCATGCTGAGGTTAAATGAACATGTAGAGAAATAAATTATCGATACAATTTGATTAATCTTTCCTCCGATTGCTAGTCAAGAATTATTGCCTATGGATTAAACTCTCGTATTTAACCCAACTTAAGAATCATGAACCTTCCACCTACATTTCTGTGATAAAACGAAATTCATGTTCTAGCCATACAAAACCGATTCCTTAATTGACTAATACGACTTTCAGGTATATTTCTATCCTGAAGGTAAATCAATTCTCAATTTTCCCAAATTAAGAAAAGATCATATCCTATCAATTCACAACTTTCCAATTTTTTGCTCTCTCGAGTGAAACCGTACTTTTTAGATATACATTAACGTTGGCCACACATTAATGCAGTAAGAACAAGAATCAATAGAACAACCATGGAAGAAAAGATGAAAAACCAATTTATCAATAATCACATTTCAATACAACTGTTCTTAACCTCAGCAAGAAGGGAATCTAGCTACTCATTGGTGGATTAAACACCATTAAACGAGTGTTAATGATACAAGCAATTGAAATAAAGAAGAAGGAGATAGAGAAAAACCCTGAGATTTTTGTCCCCTCAACTGCCTGTAACCCACGTTCTTGCTCCACCAAGTCAGAATAATTAAAAATGAACCTAAGTGTTCTATTTATACTAGTAGGAATTTTTCCCGGAATAACAAGCAACATGTCATGGAGTGCATCGCGGAGCACTGCCTCCGTGACACGCCACTGACGCGGACCCTTACTGGAATTTGGTCGTCCATGTATTAAGGCCCAACGTGGCACGGCGTGCAACGCGGGGCTAGGCCAACGTGCCACGGTCCCAACGCGCACCTTCACTGGAATTTGGCAAAAAATTCCATATCCAGGCAGAAGGCATCCGCGATGGTAGCATGACACAGCTCCATCGTGGAGCCCCTTTAATTCATACTGTCCTTGGCCTTTTCCTTGCTTGCTTCCGAGTCCACTCCCCATTTCTCTCAAGATGCATTTTATCTTCCCAAAATTATATTTCACCTGCAAAACAACGCTAATCATGTTGGTTAGTATAAATTCACATTTTATTACAAAACACATGAGAATGTATAAACATCGATAGATCAACAAGGCTAAAATGACACATTTGAGTATAACTTGGGCATATAAATTTTCCCAAGATCAATACCCTCTGTGCCACGTTGTTGCTTTATTCCAGGAAAATTTCTCACTTGTATAAATAGCACACTTAGGTTTTATTTTAACATATCTGACATTTCCAGCTAAGAACGTGGGTATCAGGTAGTTTAGCTGAAGAAGTTCTTAGGTTAATTTTCTTCCTTTTTCTCTTCAATTTCAATTGCTTGTATGATTTCTGCGTGTTTGAAGATGTTTAATCATCAAATGAGTGGCTAATTCACCTCTTGCTGAGGTTGAGGATAACTGCAGAAGAATGTAATTAATGATTATTTCATTTTTTATCTTCTCTATAATGGTTGTTCTACCAATTCTTGCTTTTACTACGTTAATGTTTGGCTAATGTTAATGTATATTCTAGAATTCCAATTTCAATTCTGAAAGGGAGACTAATTGGATAAACGTGAATTGGTGGAATATGTTCTTATCTTGGTTGAGAAATTAAGGGAAGATTTACGTTCAGAAAAGAAATATATATGTAATGTCATATTTGGTCATTTATGGAATTTGTTATGTATAGCTAGAACATGGGGTTTTTGCATCACAGAAATGTGTAATGTAAGTCTCGTGATTCTTTAATTGGTGAGGAGTCGAAAGATCCAATCCATGGGTTATTAATTCCTGACTAACAACCGAAGAGAAGATTGACTGAACTTTAATTAATAAATTACATCCCTGCATGTTTTCCTTAACCTCAGCTTGTTCGTTGCTATTGTTCAGACTTTAACTTACAATATTCACTTAGGTTCACATTAACTATTAATCTTGACTCAAAATCATTATTTGTTTTGGTTGTCTACCTGCATAACGAAATCGTTTACTAACATTTAGGAAAATTACTGCCATATTACAGTCCTTATGGGATCGATACTTGGCTTGAAATAAAGCCACTTTACTACTTGTACGACCACGTGCATTTGCGTGTAGTTGGGACTGAACAAGTTTTTTGCGCCGTTGCCGGGGACTGGCAATTGGTTATATAATTTTCTTAGTGTTAGTTTACAAGTTTGATACAAGTGTTGATGACTTGATCTTAGCCTTTCTCTTGCAAGTACTACATTGTTTCTGAATACTAGCAGGGATAAGGAGTTGGTGGATCCGTTGTTAGAACCGGAGAGACAATTTCATCTACAGATAACAGAAGCTATAGAGAAGAAGTTGCAGTTATTACGGAGACCAATTCTGGAGCAACAACAGCAACCAACAGTTGCAAGGGCAGTTTTAGTGCCCCAAGAGATGGCAGCAAGACCGGTCTGCGAGGTGGCAATCCTAAATGCAAATAATGTAACATCCAGCATTCGCAGGCTGAAACCAGGAGGGAGGTTTGAACTTAAACAGAATATGGTGTAGCTATTGCACACCAGCGGGCAATTTATAGGTCTCCCTCATGAAGATCCACAACAACATCTCTAAAATTTCTTGGAGATAAGTGACACATATATACCCGTTGGAGTATTATCTGATTATGTGAGGCTTACACTATTCCCGTTTTCACTGTTGGGGGAAGCCAAGAGATGGTTGAAGGCTGAACCGCCAAATTCTATTACTACTTGGGATGACCTAGCAAGGAAGTTTTTGATACGATTCTTTCCATCAGGGAAGACAGTCAGGCTTAGAAGTCAGATTCTAAGCTTCAAATAGAGAGAGGGTGAGAATTTGTATCAGGCTTGGGAGAGGTTCAAGTCAATGCTAAGATATTGTCCTCACCATCACCAGTCTAATGATGTGTTGGTGCATACATTCATTGAGGGCTTGGAACCGCATACAAAGATTTTGTTAGATTCAGCAGCTGGAGGGCAGGCATTGGAAAAGACATACGAAGAGCTTTACACCTTGTTGAACCGTATTTCACAAGGTAGTCCAGAATGGAATGCGGATACAACTCGAGGGGGAGCAAAGAAATCCGCAGGGGTCTTTGAGGTGGATGGATTTACAGTTATCGCTGCACAGATAGTTGCTTTCCAAAATCAACTTAACACCCATTTCAGCAGTATGAGCTTGAGCCAGGCACAAGCCCTAGTCAATGCAGTTCATCAGGTATGGTGTGAAGTCTATGGAAGTAGTGAACACTCAACTGAGTGTTGTGGTGCCAATCCAGATTTGGTAAATTTTGTTGGAAACGCCCAGAGGAGAAGTAATCAGCAGTATGGCAACAGTTACAACCCAAATTGGAGGAATCATCCGAATTTTTCATGGGGGAGTAATAGTCATCAGGGACAGAGTTCAAATCAGGGTGTGCACAAAAATCAAGGGGGTTATCACAATTTTCAGTCATAGTTCAGAGGAAATAATGCACCTCCTCAGTCCAGCAATATCGAGGATATGCTCAAAACCATAATAGCTAACCAGGCACAGATGCAGGCTGATCAAGTAAAATTGACAGCTGATATGAAAAATCAATAGTTAGCTACAAAGGCATTGGAGTATCAGTTGGGACAACTAGTTGGAACCCAAAATACTAGGCCGAGGGGAGGATTACCTAGCGATATAGACCCAGATCCTAAGCAGGTCAATGCAGTTACTACTAGGAGTGGAACTCAACTCAAGAAGGTGGAACCAGAAAGGCCACCTCAACAATTTGGAGCGGTAGAAAAGGATGAAGGACATGATGATGTGAGAGGGAAGGAAAAGGTAGCCGAGATAGAAAGACCACTGCCCCCGTTTCCTCAGAGATTGAAAAAGCACAAGGAGGAAGCTTGCTTCAAGAAATTCATGGAAGTGTTGAAACAGGTACATATTAATTGCCTTTAGTTGATGTTTTGCAGGGAGTGCCGAAATATGCCAAGTACATCAAGGACATTGTAGCAAACAAAAGCAAATTGATGGAGTACACTATAGTGGTGCTTACTGAGGAGTGCACCTCCCAAATACAGAATAGATTGCCGACAAAGGTCAAGGATCCTGGGAGCTTCACTATTCAAATTACAATTGGGCAGTCTATTCAAGCTCGCGGATTGTGTGATTTAGGAGCAAGCATAAATTTGATGCCAACATCAGTGTTTAAGAAGTTGGGGCTGGGATGCCCTAGACCATCTACTGTGATCTTGCAGCTAGCTGACCGTTCATTGGCCAGACCAGATGGTATTGTGGAGGATGTGCTAGTGCAAGTAGGCTCCCTCATTTTCCCGGTGGATTTTATAATTCTGGATTTTGAGTCAGATGCGGATGTCCCATTTATTTTGGGACGTCCCTTCTTGGCAACTGGGCGAGCCTTAATCGATTTGGCTACTGGGCAGCTAACCATATGAGGGCATGACAAAGTAGAGGTTTTTGATGTGTACAAGTCCATGAAGCTACCGGCCATTTATGAGGAGATATCAGCAATCAGTGTTTTAAATCAAGAATCAACTCTTCAGATTGTTGACTCACAGGACCCATTGGAGAGAGCCTTGGTGGTCTATGATCATTTTGGGGATAATGCTACATATGAGATTGTGCAGACTTTGAATGAGCCAAAATGGTTCTTCAGGAAGCAGGATTTAGAACCGTTGAAGAGGTCCTTGGAACCCTCGCCAAGGCCATCAATTGAGGAGGCACCAAAATTGGAGTTAAATACATTGCCTCCACATTTGCAGTATGTATTTTTGGGTGAAGGTGACACCTTGCCAGTCAACATTTCAGCAAAACTGACAGATGCACAAGTGAAAGATGCATTGGTGGTCCTTAAGAGGCGGAAGAGAGCAATGGGTTGGTAGATGTCGGACATCAAAGGGATTAGTCCAGCTTTCTGCATGCACAAGATATTTATGGAAGAAGGATCCAAGCCAATCGTGCAACATCAGCCGAGGTTGAACCCGGTGATGAAAGACGTAGTTAGAAAGGAAGTGATCAAGTGGCTTAATGCAGGTGTGGTATATCCTATCTCAGACAGTGAATGGGTTAGCCCAGTTCAGTGCGTTTCGAAGAGAGGAGGGATGATCGTGGTCACCAATGAAAAGAATGAGCTGATTCCCATACTCACAATTAAGGGCTGGCGAATTTGCATGGATTACAGGAAGCTCAATAAGGCCACGAGGAAAGATCATTATCCTATTCCATTCATTGATCAGATTTTCGACAGGTTGGCAGGTCAGGAATATTATTGTTTTCTTGATGGTTATTCCGGCTATAATCAAATAGCCATAGCACCAGAGGATCAGGAGAAGACCGCTTTTACATGTCCTTATGGGACATATGCTTTCAGGCGAATGCCATTTGGTCTATGCAATGCAGCAGCCACATTCCAGCGATGCATGATGGCGATCTTCCAGTATATGGTGGAAGATTTTGTCGAGGTATTTATGGATGACTTTTCTGTTTTTGGTAATTCATTTGCTATGTGTCTACAGAATCTTGACAGGGTGTTAGCTCGATGTGAAGACTCAAACCTGGTGCTCAACTGGGAAAAGTGCCACTTTTTAGTCAAGGAGGGTATCGTTCTTGGCCATAAGGTGTCATGCAGAGGGTTAGAAGTCGATCGTGCAATGATTGAGGTGATTGAAAAGCTACCACCACCAATGTCAGTGAAGGGTGTTCTCAGCTTTCTAGAACATGCTGGGTTTTACAGACGGTTCATCCAGAACTTCTCAAAAATTTCTAGACCGATATGTTGGTTTCTAGAAAAAGAGGTGAAGTTCGAATTTAACAAGGAATGTGTAGAAGCATTCGAGGATCTAAAAAAGAAGCTGATGGAAGCGCCTATTCTCATTTCTCCTAATTGGGAATATCCTTTTGAGTTGATGTGTGATGCAAGTGACGTGGTTGTAGGAGCTGTATTGGGGCAGCGTAGGAATAAAATTTTTCATTCCATTTGTTATGCAAGTAAAACACTTGACGCTGCCCAAGTCAATTATACAGTCACGGAGAAGGAGATGCTGGCTTTAGTGTTTGCATTTGACAAGTTCAGATCCTATCTGGTGGGGTCGAAAGTGGTGGTATATACTGATCATGCAGCAATTCGGTACCTATTTGGAAAGAAGGATGCGAAGCCCAGGCTAATCAAGTGGATATTATTACTGCAAGAGTTTGATTTGGAGATCCTAGACAGAAAGGGAAGCGAGAATCAGGGTGCAGATCACCTATCGCGGCTAGAAAACCATTCACATGTGCATGAAGGTGAGCGCATCCGAGAAGAGTTCTCGGATGAACAACTCTTGGAAATAAAGGAAACGGGACTCCCTTGTACGCAAATATTTTGAACTTGTTGGTAAGTGGAGTAAACCCGCCGGAGGCGACGGCTCAACAAAGAAAGAAGCTGAGGCATGAGTCTTTGTACTATATGTGGGATGAGCCGTACCTGTTCAAGCAAGGACCAGACCAAGTGATGAGGTGATGCATTCCAGAAAGTCAGATTGCAGAAGTGCTGAGGAGTTGTCATTCATCGTTGTATGGAGGTCATCATGGAGGGGAGCGAAAAACTCACAAGGTGCTGCAGTCCAGTTTCTTTTGGCCCACACTATTCAGAGACGCTACAGCTTATGTCAAAATATGTGATAGATGTCAAAGAACAGGAACAATCGGCAGGAGACAGGAGATGCCATTGCATCAGATATTAGAAGTTGAGGTTTTCAATGTATGGGGGATAGACTTTATGGGCCCGTTTTGTTATACCCCATAAAATCCCAAACACATAGATGGCCTATTCGCATGTTGGTTAGGAGTATTTGAAAGCGATACATGCTAGAAAAAGGCTCGGGAAAAGACCGGACGAGAAAGTTGTCGAACCATCGCGGAAGGAGCCGGGCAGAGCCCCTCCGCGATGGCAACGTGTCATGAAGGTAGAGCCTCCGCGTTGGCTCCGTGACACGTTGGCAATGTCCAGGCCCAACTATATAAGCCCTCCACTTCGGTTTTAAATGATATATTTCATATAATTTCAAGAACTTGCGAAGAGAAACAGAGAGGGTGCGAGAGTACTACTAAATTATCATTTGATTACGCCGTCAAAAGCGGTCCAAACTCATATTAACTCTAGATACCGAGGTATTTAGCAGCAAGGAGCATTCCTACGGATTTAGTTTCACGAAATTTGGCTGGCGAATCGTCGTGCTACCGAACTAAGGTAAGTGGAATTGCTCCAAACTAGTGTCAATATATTTCTATCCTTAAAGAGAGTATTTCTCCCTTCTGGACTTTTGAGAAATAGCGAGTTTTTGACTGTCTTTCGATAAGCCAAAGTTTAGGCTATAAATATATCGAAAGTGACGTTTTCTTTCAGAATATTGGTGTATTTAGTTCTAATTAACATGTATATGGATGTAGTTGGGAGAAACAGCAGAAGTACCGACGGAAATCACATCGGGTAGTCGGGTACTCAGAAACCAGGTATGTAAAGCTATTCATTCGGCAAGCCAGGAAGTACAGTCTAGAAAATAAATAGAATAAAGGCTATTAACAGATACCCAGCGTATAGGAACGATTTTAGTACAATTTCCAGCAAGCATGCTAGTATAGCATTACGTATCATGTGATAATCAGAATAACGCATCGTTAGATGATTTTAGTTAGTAATGTGATATCCGCTAGTAGCTCAGCATGTTCTTACGTAATATCCAGAAAGGAAGTAGTAAAGGCAGTATAATGAACTTGCAGGATTACAGATAGTATGTATTACATTTATTGAGCTATATCCAGTTATAGATGGCATGTTCTATGTTATTGAGTTATATGCAGATATAATCAGACAGTCAGATAAAGGCCAGGTTGCAGTTAGCCCAGCAATCAGAAATAGTGTAAAACAAAATATAGCATCAGTTATTTAATACAGACCGGCCTTGAAATAAAAGAAGAGAATATGATAAGTATTTTCCATTTGAGCATGCTTGTTGTGTATGTGTTTTGTATGTTGAGACTTGTTGTGGCATGTGGGCACCCTTTAGCATCCCCACCGCCCCTGGGTTATAGTTGTGTCGATACCAGATTCAGATACCACCACCAGCTGGGCGATGTCATCCGCCTAGAGGACGATGATGGCTGACCACCATGATAATACGGTCCAGATTACCCTGCTTGCAGGGGCAGTTCAGTTCGCTCTGCGCAGAGCCAGATTACCCTATTTACAGGGGCAGATTACTCTGTGTGCGCTTGTGGCCAGGGGCAGTTTCAGATACAGATTTTTATAAAATTACCCTGTTGCGTGCTTGCACCCGGGGGCAGTTTCAGTCACAGATACAGTAGCAGATTACCCTGTTGCACACTTGCGCCCAGAGGCAGGAGTCTTCGGACTCAGAAATAGTTTATTGTCAGAGGCCAAGGCCTGAGCTACATACCCAAGGGGGCCGGTAGGAGGAGCTCACAGTTATGAGATGAGTGGAGTGACTTATTTTTGGTTGGTTTAGACCCGGGTAGGGGTAAATAGATTGTTCTGTTGGTTGGCACCTTCCGGCTTATGGGAGTCGGTCAGGTATTGTGTGTATTTATATGTATATCTATATGTGCTATTAGATACCAATAGACAATAGGACGACACGTCATCAGGTACGCCCAGTTTAGTTTCAGAATAGATAAACTCTCCCTGGTTAGCCTCAGCCAGATAGACTCAGCTACTTCCTGCTTATATGTCATGTTATTGTTGCTATCCATTTCAGTTGTATATATTCAGTTTGCTTTACATGCTCAGTACCTGTGGTACTGACGCCCATGGGGCGCTGCATTGCTTGCTTGCAGGTACTCATAGACGAGGAGCCGATCCCTCGTGATTCTAGCCAGCGCAGAGTTATCAACTCCTGTCATTCAAAGCTTGATATTCAGAGGTGTATTTCATTTTCTTTTGTTGTATAGTACGGGTAGGTTGGGGCCCTGTCCCGACCATTCTATTATTACTTCCTAGAGGTTTGCAGTCTGATGTTTCCTATGGTGGTGGAGCCATTCGTGTGGGGCCGTGCATGTATATATGTGTTTAGTTGCTGATGTTGGTCGTGTGGGGCCTTCTTCTAGTTATAGTTAGTGACCTTGTCGGTCACAAAGGTGAATAGTAGTTGTTTCAGATTATAGTGTTATTGTTCTGGTTAGCTGTTGTGTATTGCAAGTGGCTATAGGCCTAATCGATCGGGGGCTGTATTTACAGCCACTATATAGCCGGTTCGTTTCTTGAAATAGAGCCAGAGTAGCAGGCACCAGGTGCCCGTCATACCCCCCAAGGTGGGGTGTGACAAACTTGGTATCAGAGTAGTTTGTGTCCCAGGGAGTCTGCAAGCCGTGCTAAGTAGAGTCTTGTCTATGGATGTGTTGTGCACTACATACTATAGGCAGGAGGCTGCGAGGTATAATAGGATTGTTACCCTTCTTTTATACTCAGTCGTGCCATAGCACAGTACGGTATAGGTTTGGTCCTTTTGAAACTTACCACCCTCTTTGTCTACAGGTACTATGGCAGATCAGCGACACCCTATTACAGGCAGGAGATTAGATACAGCGGCAGGCGAAGGCACCATCAGGATGCCTCACTTACAGCCAGATTCAGCCCGGTCTGAGGGCGATACGGAGGTGTCATCTCGACCCTCCCAGCAGTCTCCGCCTCGCCAGACACCATTTGAGGCAGCACCGCCTCCTACAACTCCTGCACCCACTTCATCTGATCGGGAGCTCGTAGTGCGGTGGTTATGTTGACTCAGATGCTAGCTACTCAGCGTCAGCCAGTACCACCTGCAGCAGCAGAATCCCTAGGTGGGCCAGGTAGCTCTAGGGTTAGAGAATTTTTGGCATTGGGACCCCCTAAGTTTACAGGGTCAGATTCAGCGGAGGACCCTCAGGACTTTCTGGACCAGATACAAAGAATATTTAGAGTCATGCACATAATCACAGCAGAATCAGTGGAATTAGTAGTGTTCCGGTTGAGGGATATTGTTGTTTTGTGGTACGAAAGTTAGGAGAGGTCTCGGGGAAGAGATGCAGCCCTTCCTACTTGGTCCAGCTTCTCAGAGGCCTTTTTGGACCACTACTTACTCCGGGAGGTCAAACAGGCCTGGATGGACCAGTTCTTACACTTAGAGCAGGGGGCCAGGAGCGTCCGTGAGTATTCTTTACAGTTCGACTCCTTAGCCTGCTATGCTCCAGCATTTATGGACACCATGTCGTCCAGAGTCCATCGCTTTATTATGGGCCTGAATTCAGATTACATAGAGACGTGCATGACGGCTACTTTGAGAGAGTACGTGGACATAGCCAGGGTACAGCCCTTCGCACAGACAATTGAGGGCCTGAGACAACTATAGCGGGGCGACAGGCAGGCGACTCCAGAGCAGCGCCGTAGAAACAGACACGCTGAGATTCAGGGGGAAATTCCTAGAGGACCGAGACCATGGTTTTCAGATAGGCCACATAGATATTTACCTCCGGTACAGCAGCGGAGAGGCAGATTTGTTCGTTGGAGTCAGTTAGAGTCTGATAGCAGTTCACGGACAGTAGCATCACCTCAGTAGCGGAGGGCAGAACAGAGTAGGTTTGCACCTACCCCTTGTCCTATATGCCACCGACCCCATCCTGGAGCCTGCAGGCAAGGCTTTTCAGGGTGCTATTACTGCGGACAGGAAGGGCATTTAATGAGAGATTGTCCAGCCAGAGGACAAGGTAGCCGGGATAGTCTGGGTAGAGCATCAGTGGGACCATGAGCTCCAGCAGCCTCAGTAGGGCGTAGACCCTCAAGTTCAGCAAATAGGGGCCGAGATATATCAGGAGCCCCTAGCTCAGGTGCAGGCCCCAGTCGTACCTATGCATTACCAGGGAGGCAGGATTCAGAGGCATCTCCCGACGTGGTCACAGGTATATTGAATATTTGCTTATACCCCATTTATGTATTGATTGATCCAGGGTCTACCTTGTCATATATTACACCATTTGTGGCCCGGAAGTTGGATATCAAACCAGAATTGCTTCAGCAGCCCTTTTCAGTGCTTACACCGGTCGGTGACTCGATTACAACTAAGAGAGTTTACCGGGGATGTATGGTAGAGGTTGATGATCGTCAGACCACAGTAGACTTGATAAAACTTGAGATGGTCAACTTCGACGCCATTATGGGTATGGACTGGTTAGTTCCATGCTATGCCAACTTAGAATGCTAGACCAAGACGGTCCGATTTCACTTTCAGGGGGAAGTAGTGCGAGAGTGGAAAGGGAGCACAGCTATGCCAAAAGGTAGGTTTATTTCCTACCTTCAGGTGAGAAAATTAATAGCAAAGGGATGTATTTACCACCTAGTTAGAGTCCAGCATGTTCAGGTGGAACCTCCAACTCTTCAGTCTGTTCCAGTGGTCAATGAATTCCCTGACGTATTTCCAGATGAGTTGCCTGGTATCCCTCCCGAATGGGAGATAGATTTTGCAATTGACTTGTTGCCAGGGACTCAACCTATATCCATTCCCCCGTATCGCATGGCACCAGCTAAGCTTAGAGAGTTGAAAGAGCAGTTAAAAGATTTGCTCGACAAAGGCTTTATCAGGCCTAGTACTTCCCCGTGGGGTGCGCCAGTACTGTTTGTAAGGAAGAAAGATGGCTCACTCTGTATGTGTATAGACTACCGACAGCTGAATAAGGTAACGGTTAAAAACAAATACCCTCTCCCTAGAATAGATGATTTGTTTGACTAGTTGCAAGGGGCCAGATGTTTCTCTAAGATAGATCTGAGGTCCGGATACCACCAGGTCCGAGTCCGTGAGAGGGACATCCCAAAAACTGCTTTCAGGACCACATATGGTCACTTTGAATTTCTAGTCATGTCTTTTGGGCTGACAAATGCTCCCGCATTGTTTATGGACCTGATGAACAGCATATTCAGGCTGTATTTGGATCTGTTCGTGATAGTATTTATCGATGATATTTTAGTATATTCTTGTTCAGAGACAGATCATCAGAACCATTTACGAACAGTACTCCAGATCCTTAGAGACCGTCAGATGTACGCTAAATTTTCTAAGTGTGAGTTCTGGCTGAACTCAGTTGCCTTTTTGGGGCATATCGTGTCGGATGCTGGTATACAGGTGGACACACAAAAAATAGAGGCGGTCAAGACATGGCCCAGACCTACCACTCCGACCGAGGTTCGCAGTTTCCTGGGTTTAGCAGGGTATTACCGGAGATTTGTTGAAGGATTCTCCACTATAGCAACACCTCTGACCAAGCTGACACAGAAAGCAGCGAAATTTTAGTGGATGGAGGCGTGTGAGCATAGTTTTCAAGAGTTGAAAGACAGATTGACCTCATCCCCAGTACTAGCATTGCCAGAGGGAACAGATGGGTATGCGGTGTATTGCTACGCTTCAGGCGTTGGACTGGGTTGTGTGCTGATGCAGTATGGAAAGGTAATTGCTTATGCCTCCAGACAGCTGAGGAAGCACAAAAAGAACTATCCGACCCATGACCTGGAACTGGCCGCAGTAATCCACGCTCTGAAAATCTGGAGGCATTATCTGTATGGCGTTCATGTAGACATTTTCACAGATCATAAAAGCCTGCAGTACATTTTCACACAGAGGGAGTTAAATCTGCGGCAGCGTCATTGGTTAGAATTGCTGAAAGACTATGACGTGGACATTCTATATCATCCGGGAAAAGCTAATGTAGTAGCAGATGCCCTCAGCCGTAAGTCAATGGGGAGTTTAGCGTATTTGCGACTCGAGAAGCGGGAGTTAGCTAAGGAAATTCCTCAGTTAGCTAGTTTAGCCATTCAAGTAGTAGAGACAGAAAATAACAGAGTGGTGATTCAGAACTCTGCTGTGTCATCGTTAGTTACAGAGGTAAAAGAACGGCAGTACGAGGCCCCTGACTTAGTCCAGCTCAGAGATAGAGTTCAGAAAGGTAAGGAGCTAAATTTCCAAGTGACTGAGGATGAAGTGCTATGTTGTAAGGGCCGCCTATGTGTCCCGAATATTTCAGGGCTTCGCTAGTAGATCATGCATGAGGTTCATTACGCTCGCTATTCCCTCCATCCAGGAGCAACGAAAATGTACCACGACATCAGAGACATCTACTGGTGGCCAGGTATGAAAGCTGAAATAGCTAAATTTGTATCTAGATGTCCTAACTGCCAGCAGGTGAAAGCAGAACACCAGAAACCGGGCGGTCTGACGCAGGATATAGCTGTGCCCTTATGGAAATGGGAAGCGATAAATATGGATTTTGTAATAGGATTACCCTGTACCAGACATAGACATGATTCTATTTGCGTAATAGTTGACAGGCTGACAAAATCAACTCATTTCCTACCAGTGAAAGCTACCTTCTCGGCCAAGGATTATGCCGAATTATATATCAGAGAAATAGTTAGATTACATGGAGTACCAGTATCTATTATTTCAGACAGAGGAGCACAGTTTACAGCTAGATTTTGGCAGTCGTTCCAGAGAGGCCTAGGGACACAGATTAACTTAAGTACAGCCTTTCATCCTTAGACTGATGGGAAAGCAGAATGAACAATCCAGATGCTCGAAGATATGCTACGGGCGTGTGTACTAGATTTTGGGGGTACCTGGGATGAGCATCTGCCGTTGATTGAATTTGCCTATAATAACAGTTATCATTCAGCCATCCAGATGGAGCCCTTTGAAGCATTATATGGGCGAAAATGCAGATCGCCGGTTGGCTGGTTTGAAGTGGGGGAGACGGTGCTGATTGGGTCGGATATTATTCGTCGGTTAGAAGAGGCGGTGAAGCTTATCAGAGAACGCCTACTGACTACTCAGAGCCGTCAGAAGTCTTATGCGGATATGCGGCATAGAAATCTAGAATTTGCAGTGGGTGACTCCGATGAAAGGGGTGATGAGATTTGGCAAGAAAGGAAAGCATAGCCCGAGGTTCATTGGGCCATATCAGATTTGGCGAAGAATAGGCCGAGTTGCATACGAATTGAACTTGCCTCCAGAGTTAGCGTCTGTACACCTAGTATTCCATGTATCTATGTTGAGGAAGTTCGTAGGAGACCCTTCCACAGTTGTTCCAGTCCAGGATGTCCAGGTCACAGAAGAGTTAGCATATGAAGAGATTCCAGTAGCTATCTTAGACTGATAGATTCGTAGTTTGAGAACTAAAGATATTGCGTCTGTCAAGGTATTGTGGCGTAATAGGAACCGAGAGGAGATGATCTAGGAAGCGGAGGAAGATATGAAGACCAAATACCCTCATTTATTTCAAGCCTAGTCAGGCAACAGGTATGTTAATATTGTTATCTTATGCAGTGCCTTATAGTATATATAAATGAGAAGGTCTATTTAAATTTGTCATTTAAATACTATAGTAGTATGTGGAGTACCTGTATGGGACTTTTCTACATTTCAGGTTTTTGGGATAGTCCATATTACAGGGGAAACTCTGCTGAAATTTTTCTAGAAACAAGTTAAGTAAGTTGAGAAGTCCTCTAGATAGAAGTTTACATTCGAGGACGAATGTTCTTAAGGGGGGAGAATGTTATACCCCGTAAAATCCCCAACACATAGATGGCCTATTCGTGTGTTGGTTAGGAGTATTTGAAAGCCATACATGCTAGAAAAAGGCCCGGAAAAAGACCGGACGAAAAAATTGTCGAACCATCGCGAAAGGAACCGGGGCAGAGCCCCTCCGCGATGGCAACGTGTCACGGAGGTGGAGCCTCCGCGTTGGCTCCGTGACACATTGGCCCTGCCCAAGCCCAACTATATAAGCCCTCCACTACGGTTTTAAATGATATATTTCATATAATTTCAAGAGGGTGCGAGAGTACTACTAAATTATCGTCCGATTACGCAGTCAAAAGCAGTCCAAACTCAAATTAAATCTAGACACCGAGGTATTTAGCAGCAAGGAGCATTCCTATGGATTTAGTTTCGCGAAATTTGGCCGGCGAATCGTTGTGCTACCGAACTAAGGTAAGTGGAATTTCTCCAAACTAGTGTCAATATATTTCTATCCTTAAAGAGAGTATTTCTCCCTTCTGGACTTTTGAGAAATAGCGAGTTTTTGACTGTCTTTCGATAAGCCAAAGTTTGGGCTATAAATATATCGAAAGTGACGTTTTCTTTCAGAATATTGGTGTATTTAGTTCTAATTAACATGTATATGGATGTAGTTGGGAGAAACAGCAGAAGTACCGACGGAAATCACATCGGGCAGTCGGGTACTCAGAAACCAGGTATGTAAAGATATTCTTTCGGCATGCCAGGTAGTACAGTCTAGAAAATAAATAGAATAAAGGCTATTAACAGATACCCAGCGTATAGGAACTATTTTAGTACAATTTCCAGCAAGCATGCTAGTATAGCATTACGTATCATGTGATAATCAGAATAACGGATCGTCAGATGATTTTAGTTAGTAATGTGATATCCGCTAGTAGCTCAGCATGTTCTTACGTAATATCCAGAAAGGAAGTAGTAAAGGTAGTATAATGAACTGGCAGGATTACAGATAGTATGTATTACATTTATTGAGCTATATCCAGTTATAGATGGCATGTTCTATGTTATTGAGTTATATCCAGATATAACCAGACAGTCAGATAAAGGCCAAGTAGGAGTTAGCCCAACAATCAGAAATAGTGTAAAACAGAATATAGCATCAGTTATTTAATACAGACAGGCCTTGAAATAAAAGAGGAGAATATGATTAGTATTTTCCATTTGAGCATGCTTGCTGCATATGTGTTTTGTATGTTGAGACTTGTTGTGGCATGTGGGCACCCTTTAGCATCCCCACCACCCCTGGGTTATAGCTGTGTCGATACCAGATTCAGATGCCGCCACCAGCTGGGCGATGTCGTACGCCTAGAGGACGATGATGGCTGACCACCATGATAATATGGTCCAGATTACCCTGCTTGCAGGGGCAGTTCAGTTCGCTCTGCGCAGAGCCAGATTACCCTATTTACAGGGGCAGATTACTCTGTGTACGCTTGTGGCCGGGGGCAGTTTCAGATACAGATTTTTATAAAATTACCCGGTTGCGTGCTTGCACCCAGGGGCAGTTTCAGTCATAGATACAACAGCAGATTACCCCGTTGCGCACTTGCCCCCAGAGGCAGGAGTCGTCGGACTCAGACACAGTTTATTGTCAGAGGCCAAGGCCTGAGCTACATACCCAAGGGGGCCGGTAGGAGGAGCTCACAGTTATGATATGAGTGGAGTGACTTATTTTTGGTTGGTTTAGACCCGGGTAGGGGTAAATAGATTGTTTTGTTTGTTGGCACCTTCCGGCTTATGGGGGTCGATCAGGTATTATGTGTATTTATATGTATATCTATATGTGTTGTTAGATACCGATAGATAATAGGATGACACATTGTCAGGTACGCCCAGTTTAGTTTCAGAATAGATAAACTCTCCCTGGTTAGCCTCAGCCAGATAGACTCAGCTACTTCCTGCTTATATGTCATGTTATTGTTGCTATCCATTGCAGTTCTATATATTCAGTTTGCTTTAGATGCTCAGTACCTGTGGTACTGACGCCCGTGGGGCGCTGCATTGCTTGCCTGCAGGTACTCACAGAGGAGGAGCCGATCCCTCGTGATCCTAGCCAGCGCAGAGTTATCAACTCCTGTCATTCGGAGCTTGATATTCAGAGGCGTATTTCATTTTCTTTTGTTGTATAGTACGGGTAGGTCGGGGCCCTGTCCCGACCATTCTATTATTACTTCCTATAGGCTTGCAGTCTGATGTTTCCTGTGGTGGTAGAGCCGATCGTGTGGGGCCGTGCATGTATATATGTGTTTAGTTATTGATGTTGGTCGTGTGGGGCCTTCTTCTAGTTATAGTTAGTGACCTTGTCGGTCACAAAGGTGAATAGTAGTTGTTTCAGATTATAGTGTCATTGTTCTAGTTAGCTGTTGTGTATTGCAGGTGGCTATAGGCCTAATCGGCCGGGGGCTGTATTTACAACCGCTATATAGCCGGTTCGTTTCTTGAAATAGATCCAAAGTAGCAGGCACCAGGTGCCCGTCATACCCCCCAAGGTGGGGTGTGACACGTTTCCACCATCATTTTTTAATCGTTACATCTTGGTAGCAGTGGACTACGTGTCTAAGTCGGTCGAGGCAGTAGCTTGTCCAGGAACGACAACAAAGTGGTGATGAAATTTGTGAAGAAGCAAATTTTCACCAGATTCAGTACGCCACGAGCTATTATCAGTGATGGAGGGGCACAATTTCTTAATGCAGGGTTCAGAAAATTGCTAGCTAAGTATGGGGTGCGACACAAAGTGGCGACAGCGTATCATCCCCAAACTAGAGGGAAAGTAGAGGTGTCAAACAGGGAGATTAAGCAAATTCCACAGAAAACAGTGAATGCACAACGAATTGATTGGGCAAGCAAACTTGATGATGCGTTGTTGGCTTACAGAACTGCATACAAGACACCCATTGGGACTTCTCCATACAGATTAGTTTATGGGAAGGCATGTCATCTACCTGTGGAGCTGGAACATCGAGCTTATTGGGCCGTAAGAAAGCTAAACATAGATCCTGAGCTAGCAGGAAATAAGAGATTGTTCCAGTTGAGTGAGTTAGACGAGTTTCGATAGCGCGCCTATGAAAGTGCTAAATGCTACAAGTAGAAAACTAAAAGGTGGCACGACAGGCACATGGTGCATCAGATCTTTGAGCTAGGGCAAAAAGTGTTGTTGTACAACTCTAGGTTGAAACTCTTCCCAGGGAAGTCGCAGTCCAAGTGGTCAGGGTCGTTTGAAGTTGTGAGAATGACCCCACACGACGCAGTTGAATTGTGGCAAGAGGATAAAAGTGCCACATTTTTGGTGAACAGACAGAGATGTAAGCACTACTGGGGTGAAGACGTTATTCGAGAGAAGACGTCTATCACTTCAGTAGATGAGTAAGGATGAAAAGCGTCGAGCCGCGATGGTAAACCAGGCGCTGCACGGGAGGCAACCCGTGAATGTAATGTAATAGATTAGTTAGGATTATTGAAAAAAAAAGAGAAAAAAAAAGAAAAGGGCTGGCAATAGTTGGGAGGCAACCCATGATTTCTAACAAATTATTGTCGTTGGATGATTTTCAGGTGAAATGGAGGGCCAAAATACAAAAGTGCAAGTGAAAAATCAAGGTAAGAAAATAAAACTTGGGAACAATTCCAGAGAGCCCTCGCGTTGGCTCCGTGTCACGGAGGTGGACCTCCGCGTTACCCTCCGTGACACGTTGAGGCTTCATTCTAGAATTTTTAAAAAATTCCATAAAGCCTCTGCGATGGCCTCCGTGACACGTTGAGGAAAAATTCGCATTGGGTCACCTCGGGTCATCCGGTTGACCTGCGCGAATTACCCCTTTTTAACACCCCAAACCCCGATTTTTCCAACTTTTCTTCACATCTCCACGACAAAAACCCCAATCCCCCTTCTCCCTCAAGCGTGGCACAGAAGTACTCAACAAATTCCACAAATTTCATTTCAATCATGTTAAGTAAGGTATGTTCTTCCATTTTCTTTCAATTTTAGATGAAAAATTCAAACCTTGTACATGTTTTGTGAGGAAAATCCGCCCTAAGGTACTGAGGAGGTATATGATTGTTTGAGCCATTGATGAATGTTGATTTTATACTACTTTGTGCTTAGAACTCAATAATTACATGACGTGTGTTGAAATTCTTCCATTGTTGATACCTAGGGTTGGGAAATTGAGTATGGGTTGAAAAATTGAATTGAAAAATTGAGCATTTGTTGACAACTTGAGTTGGATAATTGAGTATATGTTGAAAAGTTAAGTTAGAAAATTATGTGGATTGTGTTGGAGTTTAAAAAAAGAATTTTTTGTGCTTGAATTGTCAATGTGTGAGCATGAAGATCAAATGCTGGGGGAATGAAAGTAGGAAAATCCCATAGGTGGGTGCATAAAGTGAGAATTGATCATGATGTTGTCAATGAAAAGATGGATGAATTTTCATAATGCATTGTATGAAGTTTGAGTAGTACAATGAAACCATTCCATCCATTTGTATGAATGCACTAAACCTGTTGGTAAATAAGTGCTGAAAATAGGTGGTTGTTCTTGTCAATTTGTATTGGTTATGGCTAACGACTAAGTGTGGGGTGATCGAGTTAAGCCCAACCTTAGTGTAGCCAACTATGCCTTGAATAACATTTGAACGGTATGTTTTTGAATGCACAGGGCAAATGTCTAGAAGGCAGGATAAAGGCAAGGGCGCATCCACATCTGGCGCCAGCAGAAAAAGAGTATGAATTGGGGCAGTAGTACCAGCAGCACAATCTGTTCCTCGAGGGCAACACTGACAATATGGAACAAGATGGGTGACATATGAGGGAAAGAAATGGTATTCCAAACACAAGGAAACCAAGTATTTCCAAGAGGAACAGATAGCACAGGAACCACTAGCACAGGAATTCCCAAGGATCCTACATAGAATTGACACTGCTGGGTTAAACTTCATTTTTGAAGAACCCAAAGAGTGCAATCTCCATCTTATCTGCGAATTCTACGCTAACTGGAACCCGACTTTGCGCAGCCACACCGTCAAGATCAGAGGGCAGGTGGTTACTTTTGAACCACAGCATCTAAATGCAATCCTAGGGACGCGGGACACAAACGCTCATGTCCTCTGCCAGCTGAATATCACTCCACTATATGCAGATATCAGACACACTTTTTGTGGAGCTCGATCGATAGCCAGGTGGAGTCGTCACAAGGAAAGGGGATACCACCAGACATTGCCATATTCCCAAATGAACAAAGAAGCTCGGATTTGGTTAAAGATAGTGTGCTCTTGTCTGATCCCGGGGGTGCACATGACTGATGTCACCCGGGATAGAGTTTGTCTAGTTTATGCACTAATGAAAGGGCTGGAAATTAATGTTGGAGCGGTGATCATCTCTGCCATGAAGAGAACCAGACTGCATCAGGGGCATCGGTATGGGTTCGGTGGTCTTCTCACCGCTTTCCTCAGAGGCCACGGTATTGAAGAATAGGCCTTGGATTACATCCCGCACATTAATCGTCGGGCTTTGGACGTCACCAAGACCAAAGCACCCGACACCACATATGGGCCGGTCCTTACACTCGTCGAGCATCATGCTCGGAATGACCAGTTCATGGCCAGATTGTATGGTATGCAGATGCTGCAGTTAAGGAATGGTGGGAGGCCTGCTACAGAGGATGAATTATGGAAGCTCGAGATGGACTATCCATTTAATGAGCATGCCTGAGCCTTCTGTAAAATTGGGCCTGCATTTGTAGAGCTTGTGGATGATGACATCTCTACTGATGAGGAAACACGCCGGGAGGACTCAGACATTACGTCGGAGGAAGACGACGGGGACGATTCTGATCTTGGCGATGAGGCACTGGAACTTGATGAAGAGATTGAACATTTTGATTGATCAGGGAGTTACACCACCCAAAAACTTTGTTTTTAATTGTAGATATGCGAACACTGGGGATAGTGTTCCAACTAAGTGTGGGGTGGGAGTAGTTAGGTGCTAGTGTAGTAAGGTTGATGTGCTTGTGTTCTGTGGTTGTTTAATGTGTGACATTGTGTTCTATGTTATGTTGTTGATGCTTTTGTGTGTTGGTGCTAGTAATATAATTGTGAGTAATTATTTTTGTAATTATTTGTGTAAGTTATTTGCTAGTTTTATTCTTTTACTTTATTTTTTTACTTTATTTTTTTTTCTATTTTTTTTGAGTTGGGTTTCTCAGTTTTTGTTTTTGGTGCTTTTTCCAAGAATAGTCCCTTTGAACCGAAGTCTTAGATAGAGACTGTTCCCTATGATGGATGGATGACGATCGTCTTAAGGGAAATTTAGTCAGTAGGAACACATAGCTAATTAATGGTTCGACATTCTTGTTATGTGCTATATTGTAAGATGCAAGTGTGATTCGTGTGGAAGAATGCAAGTGTGTTAAATATGTTGAGACACCTAGGCTCTAGAATTCGACTGGATGTGATTAAAACTTAATTTTGAATTCTTGTAATTAACTGAGTTAAGAGTCTACGAATAGGTCTTGAATTGAGCATGTGCATGTGCAGTGAGAGTGAGTTTTTATAATATTCCATGTTACTGTGAAGTGTCTAGACTTGCCTGGTGTGTATATAAAACGAAATGAAGGATGTGGATTGTAAGAGAGGATGTAGGCATTTCTTTGAATGAACCTAAATTTTATCCCTTATCCTACCTACCTTGAAAGTTAAATCCTAGTTAGCCCCATTGAGCCTTAAGCCTATTCTTTCATAGCTATAACATAAGCTTAATCTTTTTCTTTCATTAGCCGTGAATTTGATCCAAAACTCCTAAGCGCTTAAGTGAAAAATTCCAAAGAGTAAAGGAGTGAGAAGCGTGAAGCAGAAGGACATGTGGATGTTGTGAAAGTTGATAAAAGGACAAAGGTTCACTTGTTGAAAATGATTGATTATCAGTAGAGAGTACGGAAGTAAATGAAAAAAATTGCTTAAATACGCTTTACTAGTAAGCTGACTGTGCTTAAAGAAATGGGAACAAAAAGAGAAAATTCAAGGGTGAGTGGAGTGATGAAAAAGTATAGAGGAGATGTCTTTAATGAATGTGGATGTAGTAAAAGCGCTTGGAGGAAGATAGTCATTATTACTGTCCAGAATAGTACCTACCCGTCCCTTAGCGTACATTACAACCCATTAAGTCCTACTTGATCTTACGTTTATGCATCCTTAAATTAGTGGAGTAAACACTAAGGGCAAGCTTATGGTTCACTACATGAATGCATGTGAATTCTTTGAGAGAGTGAGCATAATTTGATTCATATACCCATATCTTTTGTGATTTGAATTTCTTTTGAAGTAAAAATGGGGTAACTCTCCTGTGTTGTGAGGACACATGTTTAATGAGAGATAACATTCATGTAGAATTCTTGATCCTTTGATTTTCACGAGTTTGCTAAGATTGCGAGTCGATTCTTGAGGTTAGGAAGTCTTAACATAGTTGTAATTCATCTTAATGATGAGATCATGCATGCCTTATTTTTAACTTGCTATCTTAATTAATCCTTATAGCCATAGCTTGAATTGTTGTGCTAAATTCGCTATGCGTGAGTTCAATTACATGAGATGTGAAAGGGTTGTTCGAGGACAAACAAGGCTTTAAGTGTGGGGCAGGCTATCTTGGGAATAATTGCATGCCCAAGTGATACTTTATTACTTAATTTTGACTTGTTTATCTACTTTTATGTTTACATTCTCATGTGGTTTTTATGTATATGTGGATTTATACTAACCAACATGATTAGTTATTGTTTTTGCAGTTAGAATGAATTTTGCAAACTAATCTACAAGTTGGTGGAGTGGAGGAATGGACTTGGAAGCAAAACTAGGAAGTCGACAAGAAAATACTAAAAAATTGGTGCTCCGCAACAAGGCCGCGTCACGCCATCATCGCGGAGGCATTTTGCCTAGAGTGGAATTTGGGTGGATTTCCAGTGAAGGTGCACGATGGCACCGTGTCACGGAGCCCATGCTCCGCGTTCACTTCAGTGACACGGTAGGAGGATTTAGCTACTCACCTGGATTTCAGTAAAGGTGCGCGTTACCTCCGTGGCACGGAGTTGAGGCTCCACGATGGCCTCCGTGCCACGCTGTAGATAATTATCCGGCACCCCGATTTCCAGTGAAGGTCCGCGTCAAGGCTGTGGAACGGAGCTGATGCTCCGCGATATCCTCCGTGCCACGTTGCCGGTTTATTTCAGGAAAATTTCCCACTAGTATAAATAGCACACTTAGGTTTTATTTTAACATATCTGACATTTCAAGCTAAGAATGTGGGTATTAGGCAGTTGAGCTGAAGATGTTCTTGGGTTAATTTTCTTCCTTTTTCTATTCAATTTCAATTGCTTGTATGATTTCTACTTATTTAAAGATGTTTAATCATCAAATGAGTGGCTAATTCACCTCTTCCTGAGGTTGAGGATAATTGCAGAAGAATGTAATTAATGATTATTTCAGTTTTTATCTTCTTTATAACGGTTGTTCTACCAATTCTTGCTTTTACTACGTTAATGTTTGGCCAATGTTAATGTATATTCTAGAATTCCAATTTCGATTCCGAAAGGGAGACTAATTGGTTAGATGTGAATTGGTGGAATATGTTCTTGTCTTGGTTGAGAAATTAAGGGAAGATTTACGTTCAGAATAGAAATATATATGCAATGTCATATTTGGTCATTTATGGAATTTGTCATGTATAGCTAGAACATGGGGTTTTTGCATCACAGAAATGTGTAATGTAAGTCTCGTGATTCTTTAAATTGTGAGGAGTCGAAAGATCCAATCCATGGGTTATTAATTCCTGGCTAACAACTGTTGTTCGCGTGATTTGTGGGTATATAAAATGACATGCAAGTGCACGTGGTCGAACAAGTAGTAAGTGGCTTTAGTAAGCCAAGTATCGATCCCACTGAGACTTGGGTTAAGTGCAATTTGCTCAAGTATACTATATTTTATTCCTAAATATGCTGACAACAACGTAACCAAAAAGTAGATAAATTGTTTGATAAATTTTATACTAAACTAAGAACAATTATCTACTTTGAATTTGAACTATGGATAAGAGTATGCCGAGGTTAAACGAACATGTAATGAAACTGATTATCATCATAAATTGGTTAATCTTTTCTTCCTGTTGCTAGCCAAGAACATTTGCCAAGAGATTAAAACTCTCGTATTTAACCTCACTTAAGAATCATGAACCATCCGTCTACATTTTTGTGATCAAATGCAATTCATGTTCTAGCCATACAATTCCGGTTCCTAAATTGACTAATACGACTTTCAGGTATATTTCTATCCTGAATGCACATCAAAACTCAATTTTCCCAAATCAAGTAAAGAACAATATCCTATTAATTCACAACTTTCCGATTTCGTTCTCACTCGAATGAAATCAGACTTTTTAGATGTACATTAATGTAGGCCACACACCAATGCAGTAGAAACAAGAATTAATAGAACAACATGGAAGAAAAAGATGAAAAACCATATAATCAATAATCAAAATTCATCACAAGTGTTCATAACCTCAGCAAGGAAGGGAATTAGCCACTCATTTGTGGATTAATCATCATAAAATGAGTGTTAATCATACAAGCAATTGAATTAGAGAAGAAAGAAAGAGAGAGAAAACCCTGAACTTTTCGTCCCTCAACTGCCTGTAACCCACATCCTTGCTCCACCAAGTCTGAATTATGAAAAATGAACTTAAGTGTTCTATTTATACTAGTGGGAATTTTTCCCGGAATTATGAGCAACGTGTCACGGAGTGCATCGTGGAGCACTGCCTCCGTGACACGCCATGAACACAGACCCTCACTGGAACTGGGCGTCCGGGAATTCAAGCTCAACGTGGCACGACGTGCATCGCCGAGCAGTGGCTCCATGCCACGGAGCAAACGCGGACCTTCACTGGAAATTTGGTGAATTTTCACCCTCCAGGCAGAATGCCTCCGCGATGGCAGCGTGACACGGCTCCATCGCGGATCCCCTTTGATTCATGTTGTCCAATGCCTTTTCCTTGCTCGTATCCAAGTCCAACTCCGATATCATCCAACATGCATTTTAGCTTCCCAAAATCACATTTTACCTGCAAAACAATGCTAATCATGTTGGTTAGTATAAATTCACATTTTATTACCAATTACATGAAAATGTATACACATTGCTAGATAAACAAGGCTAAAATGATACTTTTGAGTATCACTTGGGCATATAAATCTGCCCAAGATCACTTACCCCACACTTAAATCCTTGTTCGTCCTCGAACAACAAACATACAATTCATGCAATTTACATCCCAACCTCGCTACTATGGTATGACAATTTAAGCTACGGTCATACCGATCACTCAATACAGCAAATCATCAAGAAAACATGCATGGTCTTATCAATGCAATGACCTTCAATACATTAAGACTTCCTAGACTTTAAGAATCGACTCTCGATATCGGCAAACTCATGCAAATCAGCTAATCAAGATATCCGACACGAAAATCAATCTTTCATCAAACATGTGCCCTCACAACTCAAGAGAATCTTCAGCGTTTTTCTCATGTGACACACAAGCATTCAAGTAGGGGCATGTAAAAACAATTTCACTCTCTCTCCCAAAAGAATTCACATGCATCATGTCGTGACCCATAAGCTTGCCCTTAGTGTATTACTCCACAAATATAAAGAAATGCAATGTAAGATCACGTAGGACTTTAATGGGTTGTAATGGAAGCTATGGAACTAGTAAATATTGGATTAGCCAATAATAGCCACTAGCATCCTTAAGCGCCTTTTCAACACATCCCATCACTCATGGACACTGTTTCTCTTTTTTTTTTGTTTCATCATCCCATTCTTGATGATTTTCCTTAGTATGGCCCATTTCATTAAGCAAACTTGACACAATAACAAAGATTATTCATGCACCTTCATTATCGTTTATTTATAACCAGTGCACCTTCAACCTTTTCTTTTCTTCCCCACTCTGCTTTTCTTTTTCTTTTCACCATTCTCACTCTTTGACACTTTGGGAGAATTATAATCTCTTCTTAAGCGCTTAAGAGTTTTTTATAGACTTTACGGCTAATGAAAAGAAGGAATTAAGCTCGGTTTACACTTTTTGGACAAAAGAAAGAAATAATAGGCTAAAGGCTCAAAGGGCTGACTAGGGTATACAATCACAGAAAGGGGGAGTATGACAAGAAAAAAAAATAGAAACTCTCGGTTAAAACAAAGAAATGCCTACATCCTTTCCTACAATACACCTCCTTCATTTCGTTTTGTACACACACCAGGCAAGTTCTAGACACTTCACAATAGCATGGAATATCAACACCTCACTTCACACTTTATGCACCTGCTCGATTCAAGGTGTATTCACAGACTCTTCAATCAGCTAATTACAGGAATTCAAACATTATGCCTCAATCACACTGAATCGAACTCTACAGCCGAGGTATCTCAACATATTTACAAGATTGCATGCTTTCATGCGAATCACCTTTGCATTTTGAATATCATGTACAACACGCAACCAAAATTTCGCAACCATATAGTAACTCCAGGTTCCGGGATGCAATCCACCAAAAAAATCTAAAAATAATTGAAAAAAAATATCTACTCCTAACGACTACATTTCCCTTAAGACGGTCGTCATCCATCCATCTTAGGGAACAGTCACAACTTAAGACGTCGGTTCAATGGGACCATTCTCGGTAAAAGAACCAAAAACAAACGCCGAGAAACCCAAAATTAAAAGGTTGAAAAATTTGCAAAATATCGATCATTTCGATAGGAAAAGAAAAAAATTTATGTACACAATATTTTAAAGAAATTTTTTTTCAAAAATATCGATCATTTCGATAAACAGAAAAAATATTTATAGAATCAGCTGGCAACATTCAACAACACACATCAATTTCACAAATATTTACAAATACAGAACAATTTGAAAATTCACAACCACAGGGAAACACAACATACAAAATAACAGAGGAGAACAGACAAACAAAATAGCCCAGCCCAACACCTAACTACTCCCACCCCACACTTAATCCGAACACTGTCCCCAGTGTTCACAAAAATTAAATAGCACAAAATCGGGTGGTGGAACTCCCTGATCAATCAAAGTATTCCACTTCTTCGTCGGGTGCTGCTGCTTCATCTCCCATGACCGAGTCGCCTCCGTCTTCATCATCGGACTCCACATCGGAGTCCTCCCGACGTGTCTCCTCGTCCGTGGGGACGTCATCATCCGTGGGCTCTACAAAGGCTGGCCCTACTCAGCATAGAGCCCTGGCGTTTTTGCCAAATGGGTAATCTAGCTCGAGCTGCCATAGCTCCTCCTCTGTCGCTGGCCTCCCACCTATCCTGAGCTGGAGCATCTGCATCCCATACATTCGTGCCATATACTGGTCATCATGAGCGTGTTGCTCACCAAGTGTTAGCACTGGCCTGTGGGTGGTGTCGGGAGCCTTAGTTTTGGTAACATCCAAGGCCCGCCGCTCCAACTGCGGGATATAATCGAGGGCCTCTTCCTCAACATCGAGGCCCCTGAGAAAGGTGGTGAGTAGTCCACCGAAACCATACCTGTGCCCCTGGTGCAACCGGGCTCTCTTCATGGCGGATGTAATAACCGCCCCGACATTTATCTCCAGCCCTTTCATCAGGGCGTACACCAGGCAAACACGATCCCGGGTTACATCAGTCATATGTACCTCCGGGATGAGGCAAGAGCAGACTATCTTCAGCCAAATTCGGGCTTCCCTGTTCATCTGAGAATATGGCAGAGTCTGATGGTAGCCCCTTTCCTTGTGCCTGCTCCATCTAGCCGTAGATCGGGCCCCACACAGTGTGCGTCTGATGTCAGCATACGGTGGGGTAATGTTCAGCTGTCGGAGGACGTGGGCGTCTGTGTCCTGCGCTCCTATGATGGCATTGAGCTGGTGGGGCTCCAGAGTGACTATCTGCCCTCTAATTTTGATGGTGTGGCTTCGGATTGACGGGTTCCAGTTGGCATAGAACTCCCGAACCAGGTGCAGGTTGCATTCTTTGGGCTCCTCAAATATGAAATTGAGCCCAGCTGCCTCGATCCGGTGAACCATCCTTGGGAACTCCTGTGCCAATGGCTCCCGTGCTATATGTTCCTTGGGGAAATATTTGTTCTCTTTGTGCTTGGCGTACCACTTTTTCCCCTCGTCAGTCACCCATCTTGTTCCATATTGGCGGCGCTGGCCGCGTGGAACTGCTGGTGCTGCTGGGACTGCTGGGACTGCTGTGCCAAGTCTGAGTCGCTTTCTTCCGGTGCCTGAAGTTGATGGACCTTTCCCTTTATCTTGCCGGCTTGCCATTTTACCTGTCAACCCAAGTCAACAAGCTCAATGTTAAGCTAAATAAATATTAACTTCGGCTAAGGTCGGGTTACGCTAGGTTACCCAACACTTAGTCCTTAGCTACAGTTACAACAATACGGCAAGAATAACTTTATTTACACAAAACAACCAGCTATTCAATCATGCTTAGTGCGTTCAAAAGAAAATTCGACGGTATAACTTTTGTGTGTACTACTCAGACTTCGTACAGCTACTCTCAATCACTACCATCGCTAACATTTTAACTATCGCACTTAGCAAAGAAAAACAAAGAAACAAAAATAACAACAAAAATTTATATACATGAACCTATCCGACTAACCAAATTCGAACAAATTTCAACATTTCCCCCCAAACCCGAGAATTCGTCGTCTATTAACATTCCTAACAATTTGTACAACGACTCATCTCATTCAACACGTACAACCCGGCATAAAATTCACAATTTCAACACAATTCCAACTTCAAATTCAACAACAAGCCCTAGAATTGAGATTATCAATCAAATTCGAATAACTTATGCAATCGACAAGTTCAAACAATCATAACGACATTCCGAACATTTATCAATCAACAAATAACTCGAATTCATGCTTAATTTCGACTTAGGGCAATTTAGCTCACCTCCCATGCTTAAAATCAAAGAAAATCGACATTAACTTAAGAAAAATCGGAAAACATACCTTGTAGTTGAATAATCGAAGAAAACTCGGAAATTTGTTGCCTTAAGCCGTGGCACGTTGATGGGAGAGGGGTTTTGGGATGTTTGGTCGTGGAGGAAATTGAAAATGAGGGGAAAAGGGGAGGTTTCGGGGTTTAAAAGGGTAGAAAAACACGTGGGTCACCCGGCAACCCGGTGTGACCCGTCGTGATATACAAGGCAACGTGTCACGGAGTGCATCGCGGTGCACTGCCTCCGTGACACGGAGCCATCGCGATAGCATTTTGGAAATTTTTAGAATTTCCGGATTATACCTCAACGTGTCACGGAGGGTAACGCGGAGGTCCTCCTCCGTGACACAGAGCCATCTCCCCAGCTCACTGTTTTCTACATTTTATTAATTTTTTCATACCTCGACTTTTCCTTCACGATTCCGTGCACATTTTCCTCCGTTTGACCTGAAAATCATCTCGCTATACAAAATTGGTTAGAATTATAGGTTTCACCTAACTAAAATTAAAAACAATAACTAAAACGAAAAATTTTGTAGTAAATTATGAAAAAGAAAAAGAAAAATCTATTTACACTTTACAAAATGAAGGAAAAAATTTTCACGGGTTGCCTCCCGTGCAGCGCCTGGTTTACCGTCGCGGCTCGACGTCATTTAAGCTCAATTGTCCGCTAGGGTGATGGACGATTTCTCTCGATCACCGTCCTCCCCCCAGTAGTGCTTACACCTATCCGGTGGTCTTCCCATTAACTCTCGGGAATCCTTCATCTACTTAGCATTACCATGATCAATCACATTGATCACCGAGAGTTCTTCATGCACCATCGGGAGCTTGGGTGCTTTATACACATCGAACACCTCTACCTTGTCATGTGCTCGCATTGTTAGTTGCCCCGCAGCTACGTTGATTAATGCTTTCCCGGTTGCCAAGAAGGGTCGTCCCAAAATAAATGGGACTTCCGCGTCTGGTTCAAAATCCAGCACGACAAAATCTACTGGGAAAATTAGGGAGCCAACTTGCACTAGAACATCCTCAACAATGCCATCCGGCCTAGCTAAGGATCGATCCGCCAACTGCAAGATTACGGTTGTGGGTCTACGACTCCCTAAACCCAACTTTCTGAATACCGAAGACGGCATCAGATTTATACTCGCCCCCAAGTCACACAATCCACGAGCTCGGATGCTCTGCCCAATAGTAAGCTGGATAGTAAAACTTCCAGGGTCTTTTAGCTTTGTGGGCAGTCTATTTTGGATCCGGGAAGTGCACTCCTCCGTGAAAGCCACCGTAGCATACTCAGTCAACCGACTTTTGTTGGCCACGATGTCCGTTATGTACTTGGCATATTTAGGCACTCCCTGCAAGACATCAACAAGAGGTAAATTAACATGTACCTGTTTAAGCACCTCCATGAATTTCTTGAAACACGCCTCCTCTTTGTGTTTCTTGAGTCGTTGTTGGAACGGGGGTGGAGGTCTTTCTGATTCAGCTTCTTTGGTCTTCCCCCTTTCCGAACTGTGCTCCCCCTCAACTTCTGCTGCTCCCGAATGTTGAGGTGGTCTTTCTGGTTCCACCTCCTTCAGCTGCAAACCACTCCTTGTGGTCACTGCATTTACCTGCTTGGGATTGGGATCTGTGTCGCTTGGCAGTCCTCCTCTAGGACTTGTATTTTGGGCATTAGCAAATTGCCCAAATTGATACTCAAGAGCCTTGGTAGCCAACTGATTGTTTTTCACTTCGGCTGCCAATTTCACATAGTCAGCCTGCAATTGAGCTTGGTTAGCTATCATGGTCTTGAACATCTCCTCAATGCTGGGTGATGGTGGTGGAGGAGGTGCATTGTTATTTCTGAATTGAGATTGGTAGTTCTGTTGCCCTCCTTGGTTCCTTTGCACACCCTGACCCGAACTTTGGCCTTGATGGTTGTTGCTACCCCATGAGAAGTTAGGATGATTCCTCCAATTTGAATTGTAGCTACTACCATACTGCTGGTGATTTCTTTGTGCATTACCCACAAAGTTTACCGAGTCAGGATTGGCTCCACAGCACTCAGCTGAGTGCTCACTGCTTCCACACACTTCACACCACATCTACTGGACTGCATTAACTGGAGCTGAAGGCTGGTTCAAAGTCATGTTGCTGAAGTGGTTGTTCAATTGATTTTGCAAGGCAGCTATCTGTGCAGCGATAGCTGTAAACCCATCCACTTCAAGCACTCCTGCTACTTTCCTTGTCCCACCTCGTGATGAATCAGCATTCCATTCTGGATTGCCCTGTGAAATCCAGTTTAGCAAGGTATACAGCTCCTCATAAGTCTTTTCCAGCGCTTGCCCTCCAACTGCTGAATCTAGCAATATTTTGGTGTGGGGTTCCAAACCCTCAATAAATGTGTGCACCAACACCTCATTGGACTGATGATGATGAGGACAGTCCCGCAACATGCATTTAAATCTCTCCCAGGCTTGATATAAATTTTCTCCCTCCCTCTATTTGAAACTTATAATTTGACTTCTAAGTCTTGCTGTTTTACCAGAGGAAAAAAACCTTATCAAGAACTTCCGTGCAAGATCATCCCCGTTGAAATAGAATTTGGTGGCTCAGCTTTCAACCACCTCTTGGCTTCTCCAAGTAAGGAGAATGGAAATAAGGTAAGCCGGACATAATCAGGTGACACTCCAGCGGGTATGTAAGTGTCACTTATCTCCAAAAAGTTTTGGAGATGCTGTTGTGGGTCTTCATGAGGGAGACCAGTAAATTGCCCGCTTGTGTGCAACAATTGCACCATATTTTGCTTGAGTTCAAATCTCCCTCCAGGCTCTGGTTTGCGGATACTTGATGTAACATTATTGGCATGTGGGATTTCCACCTCGCGAACCGGCCTTGCTGCTGCTTCTTCGGGCAATAACACTGCCTTCACAACCGGTGGATTTTGTTGTTGCTCCATAATAGTCTGTCTGAGCAACTGCAGCTTTCTTTGTAGAGCTTCTCTCCATTTACTGTGAAATATACGTTCTGGCTCTATATAAAATTCCACCAACTCTTTGTCTCTTGCCAGTGTTCATAGCAATTAAGTCTGCAAAATACAGGATAAGACCAAGTTGTCAACACTTAAGAAAATAAGAATACAGTAAATTAACACTTAAAACAAATTCACCAATTGCCAAGTCCCCGGCAACAGCGCCAAAAACTTGTTCGCGTGATTTGTGGGTATATAAAATGACACGCAAGTGCACGTGGTCGAACAAGTATAAGTGACTTTAGTAAGCCAAGTATCGATCCCACAGAGACTTGGGTTAAGTGCAATTTGCTCAAGTATACTATATTTTATTCCTAAATATGCTGACAACAACGTAACCAAAAAGTTGATAAGTTGTTTGATAAATTTTATACTAAACTAAGAACAATTATCTACTTTGAATTTGAACTATGGATAAGAGCATGCTGAGGTTAAACGAACATGTAATGAAACTGATTATCATCATAAATTGGTTAATCTTTTCTTCATGTTGCTAGCCAAGAACATTTGCCAAGAGATTAAAACTCTCGTATTTAACCTCACTTAAGAATCATGAACCATCCGTCTACATTTCTGTGATCAAATGCAATTCATGTTCTAGCCATACAATTCCGGTTCCTAAATTGACTAATATGACTTTCAGGTATATTTCTATCCTGAATGCACATCAAAACTCAATTTTCCCAAATCAAGTAAAGAACAATATCCTATTAATTCACAACTTTCCAATTTCGTGCTCTCTCGAGTGAAATCGGACTTTTTAGATGTACATTAATGTAGGCCACACACCAATGCAGTAGAAACAAGAATTAATAGAACAACATGGAAGAAAAAGATGAAAAACCATATAATCAATAATCAAAATTCATCACAAGTGTTCATAACCTCAGCAAGGAAGGGAATTAGCCACTCATTTGTGGATTAATCATCATAAAACGAGTGTTAATCATACAAGCAATTGAATTAAAGAAGAAAGAAAGAGAGAAAAAACCCTGAACTTTTCGTCCCTCAACTGTCTGTAAGCCACGTCCTTGCTCCACCAAGTCTGAATTATGAAAAATGAACTTAAGTGTTCTATTTATACTAGTAGGAATTTTTCCCGGAATTATGAGCAACGTGTCACGGAGTGCATCGCGGAGCACTGCCTCCGTGACACGTCATGAACGCGGACCCTCACTTGAACTGGGGGTCCGGGAATTCAAGCTCAACGTGACACGGCGTGCATCACGGAGCACTGGCTCCGTGCCACGGAGCAAACGTGGACCTTCACTGGATATTCGGTGAATTTTCACCCTCCAGGAAGAATTCCTCCGCGATGGCAGCGTGACACGGCTCCATCGCGGAGCCCCTTTGATTCATGCTGTCCAATGCCTTTTCCTTGCTCGCATCCAAGTCCAACTCCGATATCATCTAACATGCATTTTAGCTTCCCGAAATCACATTTTACCTGCAAAACAATGCTAATCATTTTGGTTAGTATAAATTCACATTTTATTACCAATTACATGAAAATGTATACACATTGCTAGATAAACAAGGGTAAAATGATACTTTTGAGTATCACTTGGGCATATAAATCTGCCCAAGATCAACAACCGAAGAGAAGATTGACTGAACTTTAATTAATAAATTACATCCCTGCATGTTTGCCTTAACCTCAGCTTGTTCGTTGCTATTGTTTAGACTTTAACTTACAATATTCACTTAGGTTCACATTAACTATTAATCTTGACTCAAAAGCATTATTTGTTATGGTTGTCTACCTGCATAACGAAATCGTTTACTAACAATTAGGAAAATTACTGCCATATTACAGTCCCTGTGGGATCGATACTTGGCTTTATATAAAGCCACTTTACTACTTGTACGACCACGTGCACTTGCGTGTAGTTGGGACCGAACCTCTGCTACCACATTACCCTTTCCCGGATGATAAAGAACACTCATGTCATAATCCTTAACGAGCTCCAACCACCTCCTTTGTTGAAGATTGAGATCCTTCTGGGTAAACACATATTGTAGACTCTTATGATCCGTAAACACATCCACGTGGACCCTGTACAAGTAAAGTCTCCATATCTTCAAGGAAAATACCACCACTGCCAATTCAAGATCATGGTTTGGGTAATTCCTCTCATGAACTTTCAGTTGTCTAGAATCATATGCTATAACTTTACCATGCTGCATCAATACGCAGCCAAGTCTGATTCTCAAAGATTCGCAATACACCATAAACCCATCGGTACCCTCTGGTAGGGTTAGCACCGCTGCTGAGGTAAGTCGAGTCGTCAACTCTTGGAAGCTCTTCTCACAAGCCTCTAACCATCGAAATTTCACCTTCTTTTAAGTCAATTTGGTCAAGAGTGCTGCAATAGATGAAAAATCTTCAATAAATCTCCAATAGTAGCATGCTAAGCCTAAGTAACTCCTGATATCTAAAGGATTCACTAGTCTAGGCCAATTCTTCACCGCTTCTATTTTTTGAGAGTCCGCCCGTATGCCCTCACTTGATACCACATGGCCCAAAAAAACCACTGAATTCAACCAAATCTCGCACTTGCTGAATTTAGTATATAGCTGGTGATCCCTGAGAGTCTATAGAACCACCTTCAAATGAGCGGCATGCTGCTCCTCACTCTGCGAGTATATCAAGATTTCATCAATGAATACGATCATGAACATATCCAAATATGGCTCGAACACCCTATTCATCAATTCCATAAAAGCTTCAAGAGCATTTATTAGTCCAAAAGACATAACTACAAACTCATAATGACCATACCGCATCATGAAGGTTGTCTTCGGGATGTCGCTCTCCCAAACTCTAAGCTGATGGTACCCGGATCTGAGATCTATCTTCAAAAAACACTTGGCACCCTGAATTTGGTCAAATATGTCATCAATCCTGGGTAGAGGATACCTTTTATTGATGGTGACCTTATTTAATTGCCGATAGTCAATACACATACGAAGAGAACCGTCTTTCTTTCAGAAAAAGAGAACTAGTGCACCTCATAGAGATTTGCTCAGTCTAATGAAACCCTTATCCAAAAGATCCTTCAATTGCTTTCTTTTAGCTCGTTTGGAGCCATTCTGTAGGGAGGAATAGATATAGGTTGTGTGTCTAAAAGAAGGTCAATAATCAATTTCCCTCTCGGGAGAAACACCAGATAAATCATCAGGGAACACTTCTGGATACTCGCATATTACTAGAACTGATTGGATAGTCGGGGTCTCAGACTTCGCATCATTAACCCTAATTAGATGGTACACAAAACCTTTGGAAATTATCTTTCTGTCCTTAAGGTAGGAAATGAAATGACCTACAGGCACAGTTGAACTACCCTTCCACTCTAAGACTGGCTCACCCGGAAATCTGAACTATACTGCCCAGGTTCGACAATTTATTGAGGCATAACATGCAAATAGCCAATCCATGCAGAGGATAACATCAAAATTGGTCATGGCTAACTCTACTAAATCTGCTGAGGTGACTTTCTAAAGGACTATAACCAAGCAACTTTTATATACCCGTCTAGCTACTACTTAGTCACCCACTGGAGTAGAGACTGAGAAGTGTGCTGATAAGACTTCGGGACTGACTCTGATATTACTAGCCACATAAGGTGTCACAAAAGACAAGGTAGCCATCGAATCTAACAAAGCATATACATCAAGATGGAAAACTCGTAACATACCAGTGACTACATCCGGGGAGACCTCCTGCTCCTTGCGGGATGCTAATGCATAAAATCTGTCTGGCGCTGACCGCCACCTGTGCTAGTAGGTTCCCCCTGCTGTGCTAAGCATGCGGGTAGGGCTGCTGAACTAGACCCCAACTAACTCTCTAATACTGAAACTGAAAGTACACCAGTATTTAAAAGCAAATGGTCTTTGGAAGATGAGGACTCACCACTAGGCTGGGTGCTAACTCTGGAACTAGCTACTGACGGGGCTGAGTTTAAGTGTCGGGGCCTGTATTATGAAACCATATATCATAGAGTATGCAGTCAGTACGTGGAATGTACTGAGTATGCAAGGTAAGTAAAACCTCTTAAATAGGTAAAATCATTTAAAACATGCATAATGTAAAACGTAAACAAAATAAGAATTTGAGAGTAAGGTTTTCATGCTATCTTTTTGAAAACATGATCTCAACATAACATAACATCATAACTGAATTGATTGACCAAAAGCTGAAATATGATAGTCATAAATAAAACTGAACATTGGGTCAAATCTGCTTTAGAACATATATATATATATATACAACATGAGTGATAAACATGTATAATTCAAATCATGAGGAACAATGGGATACTTGTCTTTTAACCGACATACCACGATAGAGCTTACGTGGTCCCAACTTTCACACTCAAGTGGGTAGAGTAGTCCAAAGCCATGTCAGGGCTAAGGACGATACCATGATATCGATATCAAGCTTGTGGCCCAATCGGGGCAGGGGATAGCTCACATGAGGTACCAATATAATCTGCTCATACCTACGTTGGTGCGTAGTTCTGAGGCGTAGGGTTGACTGACCCATAGCCTACTCGGTGCTAGACACTACTCCCAAAAACATGCATATGCTCTCCATCATTTTTCAATGAAGATGACCATCGTCTATTAATGAAGCTGAATAATCATGAATATATAAATCTGAATCATACATGAGGAGCCTTGGCTCAAACCATACCACAAGTTGAACAGAAATGGGAGTCTTCGCTCCAAAACCATGTAGTAAGCTAAATTTGCAAAATCATAATCATACTTGAACATATGGGCATTGCCCAATACTTTAACATACTTGGAAATACATAATTCACTTGAAAACATGATCATAAATATGGGCAACTTGAAAACATGTTTTTCATCATACATATCTCATCATACTAGAACATTCATCATAAATCTCAACTTTTATGAACTTCTCATAATTGGGCATTTTAATTTATAAAGCTTGAAATATGATTTTTCAATGAAAACATCATAAAACGTGCCCATAAATCATACTTTGATAGTAGAAACTCATTTAAATCATACCCATGTACAAAATTAGGAATTTCATGCATTGGGATAAAACCCCATAGAATCAACACAGGAATTTTCATGATTTAAAGAGAGATTGGGCATAGGTGTGAATGGATTCACTCATTCATAACCCTACATACCTGAAAGTATTTGATTCTACCACTTCTCTGATTGCCCAAGGGAGATTTGAAGAAGAACCTTGAAGGATTTTCCTTGATCACCTCTCTAGACTCTAACTCTTGCATGCATGAATAGGAATGACTTAGAATAGATTTTCCCCTCTTAAAACCCACTATTCATAGCTTAAAATTACGTAGTTTAGGCCTTAGGATCTTAATAATTACGAAAAAGCCCTTACTAAATTCACAGGGAATAACTGACTACCCGTCCCCACGAGGGGACTGGACGACTCATTACTCAAGGCCACGACTCGTGGCATTAATCATTGAGCTCACTACCTAACAGTTCATCTGAGGCTCCTCATGGGGGACCTCACGAATCGTTACTGGTGACCACGAGTCGTGGTCACCACTCGTTATATACACTACCTGATATCTTGATTTGTTCTATTATTCTGCTCACGACCCTTCCACCGAATCATGGTGACTGACAATAACTCATGGGGTCCTTTCATAGGGTACACTACCAATTTTCTTCACCTTCTCAAAATCATTACCCACGACTGACTCAAAGAGTCATGGGGCCTGACCATGACTCTTGGTCACGTCCATGGGGACCTTAAGTTCAAAAATCCAACTCACACCCTGATCCTCACCACGAGTCATCTCACGAATCTTGGTCTACCCCACTGGTCATAGAATGAGTCGTTTTGTGACCTGATGCCAGATTTCCAATTTTTTTTCTATTTCACACCAAGTCTGATCTTTGGGCTTCCGGGGTATTACACCTATCTATCATGAAACAAGTGTCTGATAACGCTCAAACCATTCCTCTTACCAAAGTACGAAGAGGACATTGTCAATAAAGAATCCAACAAGAGGTTGGGGTCGAACCCACGGGGAATATCGGAAGGCTACATTACAGCCGATAAGTGAACTTGTGAGGCAGTTACTTCAAAAATTGAGGGGTTCTAAAAAACTAAATAATAAAAACAAGTATTAAAAGTCTAGTATTGAGTCAATATCAAAAGATAACCAGGGTTTATGTTCTCCATTGATTCATAACTGCTTTGGGTATACACTCGTGATTATCACCAATACTTACTTATAGAACAGAAAACTTAGGTTCATTCAAACAGCCGACCAGTCCCTATGGAATTACTATACTCAATTACTCGACCAAGTCTCATAAGTGATTTCAAACTATCCATTATCAATAAGTTCCAGATTTAACTATCCTGCGACCACAGCTCAAGTTAATACAATGATTATCAAAATCAAGGCTCTGTTCTAATTCTCTTTTCCTAATCTCTACCTCTTAGTCCTAAGAAAGTAATGAATTCGGGAACTTCCTAATGTTGTGCAACGTTAAGAAACATTTAAGCATGAAGTGAATATAATATAAGTATTTTGTATTGGTTTTAAAATCACTTTGTGCAACCCTAGCTTGTTATCCACCATGTTTCTCACAACCCTAGCTATGGAGGTTTTAGTCTCTCGTAGTTGTAAGATTGTGAATTGCATTCATGATTAAAAACATTAATCAACACTTAAGAATGAATGAGAAAAACACTTTCTTTAATTACTCAGCAAAATCTTCTAGAACAAATAGCAAGAACAAGAAGAATTCAAGAAAAGGTTGATCACAAGTCCAATGAACTCAATTCTCTCTTTCTCTCCTAAAAATCTCTTCTCTGATCTCTTCTAATCGATTCTCTTAAAAAATAAAATCTAAAAAGTATTTATACAGACACAAGAATCATTTTCCTAGGCTGACAGGGTAAATTTCCATATCTGGTTCCACATTCGTCATGAGTCAACCTATGACCCTTAGCAGTATCCTATGACACGTACCATCCTTTCGTACCTTACATGACTGGCTATATTTTTGCTAAGTGTTGAATCCTGGTACGATTCATACCTCCATCCTACAATTCATACTGAGCTCACGTGGCTTGACTCTGAAACTTTGAAATTCTTTTGAAGTTTATCATGACCGCCATGGTACGACTCGTACCTTCTTCCCATGGTTCGTACTTTCTTTCCTTAGCAGGAGTCAGCCTCTTATGCAAATTTTCTGATTCTTTTCATGACTTCATCACCACGACTCGTACTGAGACTCATACATTGCATCTCTTCAACCTTAGCCTTCTGCAACTTTTCACCGCCATCAGTACGACTCGTAGGACCTTCCTATGGCTCGTATTGTGGACTGCACTTTGAGCCTACTTTGCATCCTTCAGGCTTTCTTTCGCATTTGTTTTAGCTCCAAAACCAATTTATTCTGCAACCAAAGGAAAAGTGCCTCATATCCACATAAACACACCTAAGTCCATACTATTTTCTCAGTTTTGAGCGTCACAAGTGTTGTATATCCACAGCACATCAGTGCTCTCACAAGAGCAAATAGTACATACATTCAAATCAAACAATGAAAATAGATTAAGGACTTAGCATCAAAAAACAACTCTCGCCCTCATCATATAATTATATAAGTGGGAAGCCCCTAAGTTGAAAGTTAGATTACCATTTTTCCCTTTCAGTAAACTAAAATTTAATTAATACATAATTAAATATTAATATTTTATCATATAATATCATATTTATATATTTATTACTATATAAGTGGGAAGCCAAAAAGTGAAAAGTTAATGTAAATAAGTAAATAAGACATAATAATTATTATAATAATAAATAATAATAATAATGTCAAATAATAATAATAATTATTATATTATACTAAAAGTGGGAAGCCCTTATCTTAAAAGTTGGATTATCATTTTGCCTCTGTAGTAAATTAAAATATAATAAAATATCTAATTAAATATATGTAATATTTTACCATCAAATATCTAATATATATATATATATATATATATATATATATATATATATATATATATATATATATATATTAAAATAAAAAGAAACGAATAAATCCATTCATTGAACTGAGTAAATGAGGACTGTTTCACCTGCTAGTAATTATTGTAGGTTATACTTTTATATTTTTTTAATTATTAACTCATATACAACATTTTCATCTTCTAAGACTCTACCGGTTACAATAGTATTTATACACAATCTCTAATGAAGATCTGTACCATTAAGCAGACTCAATATGAAAGATATATGTCTTTGTCTCATGATCATACTCTAGACCTTTTAATAGGTAATATGAAGTTCTTGCATTCTTTCTTCTTCTTTTTGATAGTTTTTCAAATATTTTTTGATTTACCTTCTTGTTTTATTTTTGTTGGATTTTGGGTTTGTATGAAATTTCCATAAACTTGATAAAAGTAGCCTTAAACCTGCAGATTTAATTTACTCTTGGCGCATGGCTTATATTTATGTCCATCATGGTAACTTGTATTTTATGTAATTCTTGCACTTTTCTGCATAAATGTTGAAAAATTTAGTTTTTCATTTTACTTAGGTGACATTGTCACGCTTTATACTTAATCATCATCAAAGCATGATTTGTAAACAAAGGTAACCAAAATGTCAGTTCAATCATTTTGGATTCACACCTATCGCAACTCTATATGTAATTATTTAATATGGATAAACACGTGTGAAGAATATGTCCAGAAACAAGTAAAAGAATTCACATGTATTTTTATACCCCGAGAATTCAAGAATCGGACCTGAAAGTGAATTGGAGAAAAACTGAAAAATGTTGCATCAGTTGCAGAATGAGTCACTGAATGACTCGTGAGGAGACCCCATGAGTTGTCAAGCGACTCGTGGGAAGGCCTGGAAGTATGAGGGACTCGAGGTCCCTACGGGTGATGTAACAACTCATAGTCAGACACCACGAGTCATTATGTCAGTCGTGGGGTGGTTCTAGAGGAAGATTGGAAAATTTATCCAGTGCACTTGACGGGAAGTGGCAATGAGTCATGGCTGCTGGGGATGAGTCATCATGTCACTCGTTAGGAGCTCCGGCATCCCATGTATCCATTGAACCTGACGAGCGAACCAACGAATCGTGAGCCCTGGAGATGAGTCATCGGGTCGTTCTATTTGGACCCCGTGACAGTTATTTTCAGCGATTTCAGTAAGGGCTTTTTTTTTCGTAATTCTTAAGTTCTAAGGGCCTATACTACGTCATTCTAAGATCGTAATAGAGGGTTTTTAGAAAAGAAAAAACCTATCTTAGGCCATTACTTTCATGCATGCAAGGTTGGGGGTTTGAGGAGAAGAATCAAGGTGAATTCTCAAGGTTTCCAATTTGAATCTCAGCTGGGCAATTAGGAAGGTTTAGAATTCTTCAATCCCAGGTATGTAAGACTATGAGTGGGTGCTTCCTTCCACACCCGTGCCCATTCCCTAGCAATTTGTTATTTGTTTATTATGATCAAGTATGGGTTTTCATTTAATTGCACGGTTCTTACATTTCTACTCATGGTTATGATTAAATTGAGTTGATATTGATGATTTATCGAGTTTGGACAAATTCTAACTTAATTTCTTTTACAAAATTGTTTTTCCAAAAAATTGAATCTAAAACGCCCATGTGTGGGTAGTTCATATAGAATGTGATGATGATGGAGTAGATGATGAAAGGAATGTTTCCAACCTTACTCATGATTTTGATGATGTTTTCAAAGGAGATTAAATAGACCCAAGTATGGTAGAGCTTTGGGTTATGCCAAAATGATGATTTCAAATTCTGATTTTCCCCGACAGGAGCTTACCACATGGTTGAGGTGAAATTTTCCTTTAACCCTTATTATGAATTCTAGCTTGTGGTATGTTTCAAAGTAAAGCCTTCTCTGTGCGTAAATCCTTAATTGTTATGCATGTTATTGTCGAGCTTTGTCAAGGACAATGTTAAGCTTTCTTTCACATGATGTCGAGTCTAAGTATGATTTCACTCTAAGCTTTGTTGAAATGACATTGTTGAGCTTCATATTTATATGATTTCTAGTGTATGCAGGATTTCATAATGAGCTTTTTCACTAGACAATGTTGGACTTCGTTTCATACGATGTTGATTTTATGCATGATTTCATGTTGAGCTTCGTCACTAGGCAATGTTGAGCTTCGTATTTATATGATGTAGAGCATTGCATGTTTTGGGAGAAGAGTCTAGCACCGAGCGGTCTAAGGGTCGATAACCCTACGCCCCAGAACTACACGTCAACGTAAGTTGATTCTATTATATTATTGGGACCTTCTTTCTGAGCTATTCCCGGCCCGAATGGCCCCTTTCAACTTGATATCGATATCATGGTAGCATCCCTAGCCCTGACAAGGGTTTTGACAGCTCTGCCCACTTAAGTGTAATAGTCGGGACCACGTAAGCTCTATCGTTGTATGTCGGTTAAGTGATGAGTCTCCCACTATCTATATCATTTGAATGTGCATATCCATTACTCATGATAATTATCTTATGCATGCTTGTTCAGGAAGCAAGGTTTGACTCATTGTTCTGCTTTTGATATAAATGTTATGTTTTATCTTTGAGTCATTCGAGTTAGTTATAAGGTTCTGAAGCCATGCATGAACTCGTTATGATAAGAGTATGATTCCAAAATGAATGCATGTAGTCTTCTACTTACTCTTAAAAGCTTGTTATATGTATGAATGGTTTTAAATTATTTATGTTATCAAAGCGGTTTTACTTATCTTGCATTCTCGGTACATTCCACGTACTGGCCGCACACCTTCTATGTTGCATCGTTTCATGATGCAGGATTTGGTTCTCAAGGCCAGCCCCATTCGTAGTCGCTTATCAGAGACAGTACATGCTTGGTTGGTTAATCCTCATCTTTCGAGGACTAGACTTTCAGTTATCTTGGTTGTATGTTCAGTTTCAGTATTGTTGAGCTAGTTGGGGGCGTTGTCCCATCAGCTCGTCCAGATTAGAGGCTTATCAAACTTAGGCATATATTCAACTTCAGATGTTCTTTCTGTTGTTATGTCAAGTTACATTTCCACTAAGTTTATGATTATGTTTCTTAGTATGATAATTGTTTGTTTCTGTTTCCTGCTTGTTTCTAACATTCAAGGACGAATGTTCCCAACGGGGAGATATTGTTCTACCCAGAGAATTCAAGAATCGGACCCGAAAGTGAATTGGAGAAAAATTAGAAAATGTTGCAGCAGTTGCAGAATAAGCCACTGAACGACTCGTGGGAAGGCCTAGAAGAATGAGGGACTCGAGGTTCCCACGGCGGTGTAACGACTCGTGGTCAGACACCACGAGTCTTCATGTCAATCATGGGGTGGTTCTAGAGGAACATCGGAATATTGATCCAGTGCACTTGACGGGAAGTGGCAACGAGTCATGGCTACTGGGGACGAGTTATCATGTCACTCATTAGGAGCCCCGGCATACCATTTATCCAGTGAACCTGACGAGCAAACCAACGAGTCATGAGCCTTGGTGACGAGTTGTCGGGTTGTCTGTTAGGACCCCTTGTCAGTTATTTCCAGCAATTTCAATAAGGGCTTTTCCATAATTCCTAGTTTCTAAGGGCCTATACTACGTCGTTCTAAGCTGGTAATAGAGGCTTTTTAGAATAGAAAAAACCAATCTTAGGCCATACTTTTCATGCATGAAAGGTTGGGGGTTTGAGGAGAAGAATCAAGGTGAATTCTCAATGTTTCCAAATCTCAGCTGGGCAATTAGGAAGGGTTAGAATTCTTCAATCCCAGGTATGTAAGGCTATGAGTGGGTGCTTCCCTCCACACCTATGCCCATTCCCTAGAAATTTGTGATTGGTTTGAATGATCAAGTATGGGTTTTCATTCAATTGCATGATTCTTACATTTCTACTTATGGTTATGATTAAATTAAGTTGATATTAATGATTTATCGAGTTTGGGAGGATTCTAAATTAATTTCTTCAACAAAATTATTTTTTCAAAAAATTGAATCTAAAATGCCCATGTGTGGGTAGTTCATAAAAGAATGTGATGATGATGGAGTAGATGATGAAAGGCATGTTTCCAACCTTACTCATGATTTTGATGTTGTTCTCAAAGGAGATTAAATAGACCCAAGTATGGTAGAGCTTTGGGTTATGCCTAAATGATGATTTCAAATTGTAATTTTCCCTGACAGGAGATTACCACGTGGTTGAGATGAAATTTTCCTTTAACCCTTATTATGAATTCTAGCTTGTGGTATGTTTCAAAGTAAAGCCTTCTCTGTGCGTAAATCCTTAATTGTTATGCATGTTATTGTCGAGCTTTGTCTAGGAAAATGTTAAGCTTCTTTTCACATGATGTTGAGTCTAAGTATGATTTCATTCTAAGCTTTGTCGAAATGACATTGTTGAGCTTCATATTTATATGATTACTAGTGTATGCAGGATTTCATAATGAGCTTTTTCAATAGACAATGTTGGACTTCATTTCATACGATGTTGATTTTATGCATGATTTCATGTGGAGCTTCGTCACTAGAAAATGTTGAGCTTCGTATTTATATGATGTAGAGCATTTCATGTTTTGGGAGAAGAGTCTAGCACCGAGCGGTCTAAGGGTCGATAACCCTACGCCCCAGAACTACATGCCAACGTAGGTTGATTCTATTATATTATTGGGACCTTCCTTGTGAGCTATTCCCAGCCCGAATGGCCCCTTTTAGCTTGATATCGATATCATGTAGCGTCACTAGCCTTGACAAGGTTTTGGACGGCTCTACCCACTTGAGTGTAATAGTCGGGACCATGTAAGCTCTATCGTGGTATGTCGGTTAAGTGAAGAGTCTCCCACTATCTATATCATTCGAATGTGCATATCCATTACTCATGATAATTATCTTACGCGTGCATGTTTAGGAAGCAAGGTTTGACTCATTGTTCAGCTTTTGATATAAATGTTATGTTTTTTCTTTGAGTTATTCGAGTTAGTTATGAGGTTCTGAAGCTATGCATGAACTTGTTATGATAAGAGTATGATTCCAGAATGAATGCATGTAGTCTTCTACTTACTCTTAAAAGCTTGTTATATGTATGAATGGTTTTAAATGATTTATGTTATCAAAGCGGTTTTACTTACCTTGCATACTCGGTACATTCCACTTACTGACCGCATACCTTCTATGTTGTATCGTTTCATGATGCAGGATTTGGTTCTCAGGTCCAGCCCCATTCGTAGTCGCTTATCAGAGATAGTACCTTCTTGGTTGGTGAATCCTCATCTTGCGAGGACTATACTTTCAGTTATCTTGGTTGTATTTTCAGTTTCAGTATTGTTGAGCTAGTTGGGGGCGTCGTCCCATCAACTCGTCTAGATTAGAGGCTTATCAGACTTAGGCATGTATTCAGCTTCCGATGTTCTTTCTATTGTTATGTCAAGTTACATTTCAGCTAAGTTTATGATTATATTTCTTCATGTTTATTGAATGAGTTAGTGAATGCTTATGCCATGGGTTGACTTGGTCCTTTGCCCCATGTCTATGATCCGGGTCTACGCTCGGATCGTGAAATATATGCACAAAGAACGATAGGATTTATGCACATCTCTACTAATTAACCTGCTATAATAGAACCTAATAATACTTTAAAGGGTTGTAATGTTGGTTAGAGGATGGATAAGACAACTCTATAATAGTGTCTCACACTTTCCTAAGTACTTTATAATTTTAAGATTTCATCACCCATTATTTTCTTCTCTTTTTATTTCCTCTCTATCATGCCCTAACCCTACGTAGAGCAAACCATGCTTTATTTGAAGACATAAATCTGACAAAAGTATATTTACTAAATATACAAATAACAAGCATAAGAAATACACAAGGGAAGCTAATGAGCGCATTTTGAGCAAGAAACTACAAATGTACAGTATGAGGGGTTTCTGCCCCAAAGTATACAAGCACTGACATAGCAACTAAATAAAAATATAACACAAGTCTGTGAAACCTCTACTGAAGTCTAAAAAGATGTATAGCTGACATACAGTCGCACAGGGCCCCGACTTACCCAAACTGATTCATATATAATTATCAAAAAAATAAGTACTGGACTCGACTTGACTCCAGATTGAGGTGGAGCTTACCAATTAAAAGATTAAGTACTGGATAAGTGCCCCACAAGGTGGTCTACTACCTTGTATGTTTGATCCTGCATTCAAAAATGCAGTTTCCTAGGCCAAGGGGCATGAGTATATAATCAGCAATACTTATATGTAAGGCAAATTGTATAACAGGACATAATTCGAAAGCTTTTTATGATAAGAATAGGAAAGATGCCTACCATAGGTACCTAGACATGAAGACGGGATAATAACTATTTATCTATTACATCATGCACATTCTAGAACTGGTATATTAAAATTTTTAAAAATTATTATTGCTTAATTACTTTAAATCTCATACTTACCTATTGCTCTTTATCTTTTTGAAAAATAATAAATAGTAAAATTATGATCACATTGGGGGTTGTAAGCTTTATAATCAAACAACATGGCCACTTCTGCGAGCTTAGTAATGACAACAACTTTTAGGGTTTTAGTAACAATAGCCACTTCTAGAGGCTTAGTAACAATAGTCACTTTTGGGGTCTTAGTAAAGATAGCCACTTCCGGGGGTTAATAACAAATGGCCACTTCTGGGGGCCTAATAATATTAGTCACTTGTAGAGGCTTAAATCATACTTTGAATGTAAAGAAAATAGGACAAATAAGGCATACAACAACCAAATTAATCGGGCATTCTTGATTTATCTCTTCGTATCTTCTTAAGTGTGTTAATCATGAATTGCTAAGCTTGTTATGTATGAAATATTCCTTAAGCTCATTCTATGATAGGTGTCATAATAACTGAATCTAATCATTTTTATGTGGTGAAAACATAAAGCATTTTAATCTAGCGCTAAGGATAACTCTATTGAGACATATAAGACATGATGTAACTTTACCTTTATTTAGGAACGATACAAAAAGCTACTCATTGAAATATAAAATATCAAAATACACTTAAGTCATATAATCTAATCTCTTAGACGCTCAAACAAGAGAAACATGTGACATGGCATTGTGCCTTAACGGCAAAAGAGGTTTTAGCCTTAAATATCCCATTTTCAAATTTCGAAAAATGTAGGACAAGTCGATCCTTCATTTCGGACTTTAATATATATAAATAAGGTGTAATGAGGCTAGTATTAGAAGCTAATAATAATGGATATTTCACAAGGCATCAACTAAACAAGTAAGGAGTTGCATGCTAGTATAACACGTAATACTTGGCGTATTTCCATGCCTTTCTTTTTTGACTTCAAAAAAACTCCTTATTCCTTTACTTAACCTCTCTTACTTTCATAATCAATTAACAACTCTAAAAATACCTTACACAGTCTACAATTCCCTCAACATTAAAACAATTGGATTGAACTCACGGCTTCCCATCTACTGTCTGGTAAGTTCTTAACAAAATCAATCAAGAATTCTTCCTAAAAACATAAACATAAAGAAAAGTGAGAGTGGTAATAAACTTACCTTGCTTGTAGAGAATTTTTTTCTTTTTTCTTGTAGTACTTTTAGGAGATTGAATTTCTTCTTCAACTTTTCTTTTAAATAATGAATTTCTTCTTCAACTATAGTAAAGAGCAGAAGAAAAATCACTTGATTTGTAAGAGTAAAAATGGGTAGTTTGATAGGGAAAAAGGGGTTACCTTACTCCCCCAACTTAACCAACATAATATATTATATTTCATAGAAGATTTGAAAAAAAATTAAGCAACTTTATTTATCTAAATTTGGAGAAAACTTGATGAACTTCAAGAACCCTAAGAAGAAATTTTTGGGAAACTTCTTGATTAAGCGAGAGAGAGAGCGCTCTTTATGTATTGAAATTTTTTTAGAATTTGATGGATGAATAAGTGGTAATTTAGCTCAAATATATTCCTTTAAAAGGGTTCCTTTGGCTACCACTTTTTGGCTAAAATTAGGCCAAGTTGGGTCAAATTTTTTGGGCTAAATTTTATCAAATTTGTGGGTTGTTTTAAGCAAAATTTTAGCATACCTTTGGTATATCTTTTGGAATTCTATTAATCTCATTTTGGTCCAACATATAGTTAAGGAGGTGATGTACCGACTTGGCCTTTTAAATACCTTAAAAGTTTAAGTAGGTGATACACCTACTTGGCTTAAACTTGGGCTCTTTTTGGCCCTTAAATCAATTGGACTTTCTGAAATGATTTTGGTGTCACTTTACTGGGCAAACTTTAAGCTTCATTTGGTCCACTATTAGGTCCAATTAATGCATGTAGGTATTTTATCTACTTGACCGTCTTAACTTGGTCCATTCCACTGATACGCCAAATTACACCTCTTTCAAGAAGTATAAGATGGTCATTGTCATTGTCAAATATAGAATCTAGCTAGGTGGGGTCGAATCCCACAGGGAATAAGGTGATAGCTAAGTCTTATGTAGTTATCTTACTATTAGTTGATTATTTCCACAAAAAAGGGGTTTGTGAAAATTATTTGTATTTCAATATCAATTTTAATCAAGTAACATTAGAAATATATCAATGAGACAGAGTCAAACAAGAGAATAAACTAGGGGTGCAATCACCCTGGCTTCACGAAAAAATCTTGTAGCTAAACGTAGTAGATTCTTCTAGTGCTTAGTTGGTAAGCTATCGATTAAATTAATACATCTAAATATTTCTCAACCTATTTATATGGGATTCACTCTCATTCTCTCAAACTAAAAGTGATGACAATAAAAACTTCGATAATTGCCCTAAGTTGGCCAATCTTGTTACATCATTAACCATTTGATGAGGATTAAGAACCTCGAAGCCTTGTTGTTACTTCTTTTTCCCGATTTTATACATCTTTAATCAAGCAAGTTAAAACTAAGGCAAGTTCTAATATTTGCAATCATTAGAAATTAATTAATATGAATGAATTAACGATACATATATTTGCACTATCCAAATTGACACCAATAATCACCCTAAGAATGTCAATTCACCATGGATCACACAACCCCTAGTTGTGGGATTTAGCCACTCATAGCGTTTGAAATACTCAATGATATTGTATTCATATAAGAAGATTGAACTTACAAATGTGAAATAAAGAACACAATTTGAATTTCAAAGCCAAGTCAATTCTCTCGAGAACTCAAAAGTAATGTAATAACAATGTATTTTTCTCTCTAAAAAGTCAGATCCTGAAAACAAACATAGCAGCTGCTATTTATAGCGTAGGAAAATTTTGAATCACACTTAGACTCGGATGCATACTTCACGTCTGACGTCCAAGTTGATGGCCCATCTACGAGATGGCGGTCCATAACTTGGACCATTATTCCTATAAAATTTTAATCCAACTTGTCTTAGTGATAACACCAAAGTTGACGGACCATCATGTAGATGATAATCTTTCACTTTGGTTGTCAGTGCTTACCCACTTTGCAACTTCTTCTGCTTAGGCTTGATGCTAGAAGTGACGCACCATCACATGGTTGACGATCTGTCAGATTAGCCGTCAACTTGACAACATTTAGCATGATAGACTATTTAAGCTTGAAGTTGAATATAATGGACCATCACATGATTGACGGTCCGTCAGTTAGGTCATCACTTGGTCCTTTTAGTAGACTCCACATCATCTTTTGCCTTAGTCTATTTTCTTGTACATAAGACATAAAAATAATCAAATATAACAAAAAATGCTTAAGAACTTGCATTCATTCATGGTTAAAAACGTCAAATATGTCATCAAATGCCACACGTCAACACACTCAACTTAGAATGTGTAACGCCCCAAAAGTCCCTAAGACTAGACTCAAAGATTGGAAAATGATCATGCAGAGAAACTGGAAAACTGCCTCAGTACGATCATAGGTTTCAGGTATGACTGATGTGTTGTAGATTTACAGCACTTTTGATGCTTAAAATCTAGAAAAGATGCATATTCTTAGATAGTTTTATATAGATATGAGGTTGTTTTACCTTGTTTTAGTGAAATCATATTTTGGAGTTGAATTTTAGAAAAGAAGAGGAGAAAGTGTAGAAAATGGGCCAAGTACAGTTCTCAGTATGAGCCGTACCTAGGTGGTATGAGTTGTACCTTGCACTCATATTAAAATCCATAGGAGCTACATAAGTGATTTTCCAAGTACGACTCTTGGTACGAGCTGTACTATCCTAGTACAAGCCATACCAAGGAGTCGTGAAAAGATTCAGAAGACCTGCACTTATCTACGCTCTTGGTACGAGTGAAAGATACGAGTCATGATAACAACATATGACTCATACGTTGGAGCCGTGTAAACACCAGAGAAAATATAAGTTGGCAGTTCCCAGGGTACGGGAAGATCCTACGACTTGTAACATCTATGAACAGACCATACCTAAAGGCTCATGGAATTTTTTTGAGGATGCCAGACTTCACAAGAATAGACCACGACAGGCATTGTACAACTCATAGTCACATTGTACAAGTTATACCAACTCCTAGGACTTAGAAGATTTCAAGACTGCCTGACATATAACAAAGGAAAGCCATGACCCATAGCTTCATGCTATGACTCGTAGGACCTGACGACAACAGTTTTAGTAATTTCCCTGTTAATTTAGGAAAGGTTTTAAATTATTTGTTTAAATTCTTTTTAGGTTATTTTCTTTAGGGGACCAATTCTTTGGAGTTGTATTCGTGATTCTTGAGTTGTCCAACATTCTTGGAGACCAACTACACGGAATTTTTGGAGAATTATTCGTTGTTCTTGAATTGTTTAAAGTTGAATTGTTCAATAATCAATTGAATTTTTCTTCAATCATCATTGTAAGTTGTTAATTATATTTTCTTCCTTGAAATATAATTCTTTTCTTGCAATCATGAATAGCTAAAACCTCCACAACTAGGGTTGTGGAAACTATGGTGAATTAACTACCTAGGGTTTACGTAAGGTGATTCTAAACTAATACGCATGCTTGTATTGTTCATATCTTCATTATAAACATTTCTTAGTAATACATAATATTAGGATTTGCCCGAATTCTCTACTTGCTTGAACCTAGAGAGGTAGAGATTAGAAAAACAGAAGAACAACAAAGCCTTGAACTTTAAGTTTCATTGAATAACTTGAGTTGCGGTCACAGGATAGTTAATTTAGAATAGTTGATAATGGTTAAAGTGAAAACACTCAAGAGACCTAATCCGGTGATTGAGTATAGTCATCTATTAGTGATGAATCAGTCATCTGGATGAATCTATGTTATTAATTTTGCAGGCTAAGTATTGGGATGGATCACTAGTTTAACAACTCGAAGTTGTTATGAATCCATGGGGATTACTTCTCTAGATAGTTGCATAAAATTTGTCTCAACCACAATCTTCTACTTTCTTACTTGATTCTTTCTTTAAAAACCCTCCATTAGGAAATAACTGTACTAAAAGCATAAATGCTAGCGTTATTCTACATCCTGACCATATTCCCTGTGGGATCGACCCTAACCAAGTTGGGTTCTTTATTGATAACGTCTACGTCATAGTTTTACAGGGGTGTGATTTAAGCGTTATCAAAAATGGCACAGTAGCCGGAAAATACTGTCATGATCCAAGATGGGATCTCGGATCGAGACACAGGATCTAGAACCAGGAATGGCTCCAAGATAACCTATGGCATGTGCATAGCAACTCAAGAGTATAAATTAAAGTGGAAACTTAAAACATAAAGATGAATACGCAATGATCTTGGGCAAATTTATATGCCCAAGTGATACTCAAAGGTGTCATTTTAGCCTTGTTTATCTATCAATGTTTATACATTCTCATGTGATTGATAATAAAATGTGAATTTATACTAACCAACATGATTAGCGTTGTTTTGCAGGTGAAATATAATTTTGGGAAGCTAAAATGCGTGTTGGGAGAGATTGGGGTTGGACTCAGATGTTAGCAAGGGAAAAAGCATTTGCAGGCACAAATTAAAGGGGCTCCGCGATGGAGCCGTGTCATGCTGCCATCGCAGATGCCTTCTGCCTGGATAGGAATTTTTGGCCAAAATCCAGTGAGGGTGCACGTTGGGGCCGTGGCACGTGAGCCTAGCCCCACGTTGCATGTCATGCCACGTTGGGCCTTATTACCTGGACTATCAATTTCCAGTAAGGGTCCGCGCCAGTGGCATTTCACGGAGGCAGTGCTCCGCGATGCACTCCGTGACACGTTGCTTGTTATTCCGGGAAAAATTCCCACTAGTATATATAGAACACATAGGTTCATTTTTAATTATTCTGACTTGGTGGAGCAAGAACGTGGGTTACAGGCAGTTGAGGGGACAAAATTGTCAGGGTTTTTTCTCTATCGCCTTCTTCTTTAATTCAATTGCTTGTATGTTTAACACTCATTTAACGATGTTTAATCCACAAATGAGTGGCTAATTCCTCTTCTTGCTGAGGTTAAGAACAATTGTATTGAAATGTAGTTATGGATCAATTGGGTTTTTAATCTTTTCTTCCATGGTTGTTCTATTGATCTTGTTCTTACTGCATTGATGTGTGGCCAACATTAATGTACATCTAAAAAGTCCGGTTTCACTCGAGAGAGCAAGAAATTGGGAAGTTGTGAATCAATAGGATATGATCTCTTCTTAGTTTAGGAAAATTGAGAATTGATTTACCTTCAGGATAGAAATATACCTGAAAGTCATATTAGTCAATTAAGGAATCGGTTTTGTATGGCTAGAACATGAATTTTGTTTAATCACAGAAATGTAGGTGGACGGTTCATGATTCTTAAGTTGGGTTAGATACGAGAGTTTTAATCCATTGGCAATAATTCTTAACTAGCAACTGGAGGAAAGATTAACCAAACGTTGTATCGTAATTAGTTTCTATACATGTTCATTTAACCTCAGCATGCTCATATTCATAGTACAGACTCAAATTGTATATTCGTTTATAATTAGCATAAAATTAGAAACCAAAATACCAAACTCTTTTTCACACTGTTGTCTGCATTTTTAGAGTTAAAATATAGTGACACTTGAGTAGATTGTACCCTAGCCCAGTCCCTGTGGGATCGATACTTGGCTTACTTAAGCCACTTTACTACTTGTTCGACCACGTGCACTTGCATGTAGTAATTACCCCAGAGTAGACGCGAACATGTTTTTGGCGCCGTTGCCGGGGACTGGCAATTGGTGAAATTTTCTTAAGTGTAAACTTACTATATTTTTTTTCTTAGTGTTGACAACTTGGTCTTAGCCTGTATTTCACAGATATAATCTCTGTTGAACACTGGCAAGAGAGAAGGAGCTGGTGGACTCATATTTAGAGCCTGAAAGACAATTTCATCGTCAGCGGAGAGAAGCTCTAGAGAAAAACCTGCAGTTGCTCAGACAAACAATCATGGAGCAACAACAGAATCCACCAGTAGTAAGGGCAATGTTAATGCCCGAGGAGATGGCAGTTAGGCCGGTTCACGAGGTGGCAATCCCACATGCTAACAATGTCACATCTAGCATCCGCAAACCTGAGCTAGGAGGGAGGTTCGAGCTCAAACAAAACATGGTGCAATTGCTGCACACCAGCGGGCAGTTCACAGGTCTCCCTCATGAGGATCCACAGCAGCATCTCCAAAATCTTTTGGAGATAAGTGACACTTACATCCCCGCTGGAGTGTCATCAGATTATGTCAGGATTACATTGTTCCCATTTTCACTATTGGGAGAAGCCAAGAGGTGGTTGAAAGCTGAGCCACCAAATTCTATTACTACGTGGGATGATCTTGCGAGGAAATTCTTGATACAATTTTTCCATCCGGTAAAACAGAAAGACTTAGAAGTCAAATTCTAAGTTTCAAACAGAGAGATGGGGAGAATCTATATCAGGCTTGGGAGAGATTCAAGTCCATGTTGCGGGATTGTCCACATCATCATCAATCCAATGAGGTGCTGGTGCACACTTTTATAGAGGGCTTGGAACCCCACACAAAAATCTTGCTAGACTCAGCAGCTGGGGGAAAGGCATTGGAGAAAACTTATGAGGAGCTGTATACCTTGTTAAATCGTATTTCCAAGGGAAATCTGGAGTGGAATGCCGATTCATCAAGAGGAGGAACAAGGAAAGCAGCAGGAGTTCTAGAAGTGGATGGTTTTACAGCTATTGCTGCACAAATAGCTGCTTTACAGAATCAACTCAACACCCACTTCAAATAATATGACAATGAGCCAGACTCAAGCCCCAGTGAATGTAGTGCAGCAAATTTGGTGTGAAGTGTGCGGGAGTAGTGAGCACTCAGCTCAGTGTTGTGGAGAAAATCCTGACTCGGTGAACTTTGTGGGAAATTTACAGAGGAACAACCATCAACAGTATGGCAACAACTATAATTCCAACTGGAGGAATCACCCGAATTTCTCTTGGGGTAGCAACAACCATCAAGGGCAAAATTCGAGTCAGGGGGCGCAGAGGAATCAAGGAGGGCAGCAGAACTATCAATCTCAATATAGAAACAACAATGCACCTCCTCCCCCACCATCACCCAGCATTGAGGAGATGTTCAAGACAATGATAGCTAACCAAGCTCAATTGCAGGCTGACTATGTGAAATTGGCAGCCGAGGTGAAGAAAAACCAATTAGCTACTAAGGCACTTGAATATCAATTTGGGAAATTTTCTGGAGCCCAAAACACCAGTCCCAGAGGAGGACTTCCGAGCAACACAGATCCCAACCCCAAGCAGGTGAATGCGGTGACCATAAGGAGTGGTTTGCAGCTTAAAGAGGTGGAACCAGAAAGACCACCTCAACAGTCGGGAGCAGCAAAAACTGAGAGGGAGCAAAGTGAAGAGAGGGGGAAGAAAAAGGAGGCTGAACCAGAAAGACCACTATCCCCGTTCCCTCAACGATTAAAGAAACACAAGGAGGAGGCGTGTTTCAAAAAGTTCATAGAGGTGCTTAAACGGGTACACATTAACTTACCTCTTATTGATGTTTTGCAGGGAGTGCCGAAGTACGCAAAGTATATTAAGGACATCGTGGCGAACAAAAGCAGGTTAACTGAGTACGCTACGGTGGCTTTTACGGAGGAGTGCACTTCCCGGATACAAAATAGGTTGCCCACAAAGCTCAAGGACCCTGGGAGCTTTACTATACAAATTACAATTGGGCAGAGTTTCCGAGCTCGCGGATTATGTGATTTGGGAGCGAGCATTAATTTGATGCTATCATCGGTATTCAAGAAGTTAGGTCTAGGGAGTCCTAGACCAACAACAGTGATCTTGCAACTAGCGGATCGGTCCTTAGCCAGGCCTGATGGCATTGTGGAGGATGTTCTGGTGCAAGTGGGCTCCCTTATCTTCCCGGTAGATTTCGTCGTGCTGGATTTTGAGCCAGACGCGGGAGTCCCATTTATTTTGGGACGTCCCTTCTTGGCGACTGGGAAAGCGCTAATTGATGTAGCTGCAGGGCAGCTAACCATGCGAGCACATGACAAGATTAAGGTATTTGATGTGTTTAAAGCCATGAAGCTGCCGGCCATACATGAGGAGCTGTCAGTAATCAGTGTGGTTGAACAAGAAGAAATTCGTCAGATTGTTAAATCTCAAGACCCACTGGAAAGAGTGTTGATGCACTCCGATCATTTTGGAGATAGAGATGCCTATGAGGTGGTCCAAATGTTGAATGAGTCACAAAGGCATCCGAGAAAACAGGAATTTCAATCCTTGATGAAGTCCCTAGAACCGTTGTCGAAACCATCCATTGAGGAGGCACCAAAGCTGGAATTGAAAGAATTGCCTCGCCATTTAAAATATGTCTTTTTGGGGGAAGATGAGACATTACCAGTCATCATCTCCGTAGAATTGACAGAGGCACAGGAGAAAAAAGGAAGAAAGCAATGGGTTGGCAAATGTCAAATATTCAGGGTATCAATCCAGCTTTTTGTACACACAGGATTTTCATGGAGAAAGGAGCAAAAACAACCGTTCAGCCGCAATGAAGGCTAAATCCAGCAATGAAGGATGTGGTTAGGAAAGAAATAATTAAGTGGCTTGATGCAGGTGTGGTCTACCCGATTTCAGACAGTGAATGGGTCAGCCCCGTTCAGTGCGTTCCAAAGAAAGGAGGGATGACCATGATCACCAATGAGAAAAATGAGTTGATTCCTACACGAACCGTCACAGGCTGGCGGATTTCCAAGGACTATAGAAAGCTGAATGAAGCCACAAGGAAAGATCATTATCCTATCCCGTTCATTGATCAAATATTAGATAGGTTGGCTGGACAGGAATATTATTGTTTCCTTGATGGGTACTCTGGTTATAACCAAATAGCCATAGCTCCGGAGGACCAAGAGAAGACTACTTTCACCTGTCCTTATGGGACATATGCTTTTAGGCGGATGCCATTTGGGTTATGCAATGCACCCGCCACATTCCAGAGATGCATGATGGCTATTTTCCACGACATGGTGGAGGATTTTGTTGAGGTATTTATGGATGACTTTTCTGTTTTCGGTAATTCATTCGCTACTCGTTTGCAGAATCTTGACAGGGTGCTGGCTCACTGCGAGGAATCCAACCTTGTACTAAACTGGGAGAAATGCCACTTCCTAGTTAAGGAGGGTATTGTCCTTGGCCACAAAGTGTCTCGCAAGGGGTTGGAAGTCGATCGTGCTAAGATCGAAGTTATTGAGAAGTTGCCACCACCTGTGTCGGTGAAAGGTGTTCGCAGTTTTCTTGGGCATGCAGGATTCTACAGACCGTTCATCAGAAACTTTTCCAAAATTTCTAGACCATTATGCAGATTGTTAGAAAAAGAGGTAAAGTTTGAGTTGGATGAGGAGTGTGTTAAAGCATTTGAGGAGTTGAAGCAGAAATTGATAGAAGCACCTATCCTTACTTCTCCGGATTGGGGAGAACCATTTGAGCTGATGTGTGATGCGAGTGATGTGGTTGTGGTAGTTGTATTGGGGCAAAGGAAAAATCGAATCTTTCATTCTATTCATTATGCAAGCAAAATGCTGAATACGTCCCAATGAAATTACACAGTCACAGAGAAGGAAATGCTAGCATTGGTGTTTGCATTTGATAAATTCAGTTCCTATTTGGTGGGGTCAAAAGTAGTGGTGTACACCGATCATGCAGCGATTCGGTACCTATTTAACAAGAAGGATGCTAAGCCCAGGCTGATCAGATGGATCCTGTTGTTCCAATAGTTCGACCTTGAGATTAAGGACAGAAAGGGGAGCGAAAATCAGGTGGCAGATCACTTATCGCGATTGGAGAGCCGATCGCATGTGATGGAAGGTGATAACATCAATGAGGAGTTCCCAGATGAGCAGCTCTTGGCAGTAGGGGAAGCTGAAGTTCCCTGGTACGCAGACATAGTCAACTTGCTAGTGAGTGGAGTCTACCCACCTGAGGCAACAAACCAACAGAGAAGGAAATTGAGGCATGATTGCCGGCACTTTGTTTGGGATGAACCATACTTATTTAAATAGGGACCAGATCAGGTGATGAGAAGATGCATCCCGGAGAGTCAGATTGCAGAGGTGTTGAGGAGTTGTCACTCTTCGTTGTATTGGGGTCACCATGGAGGCGAGCGAACAGCACACAAGGTTCTACAGTCAGGGTTCTTTTGGCCTACACTGTTCAGAGACTCTATGGCATATGTCAAAATGTGTGATAGATGTCAGCGTACAGGAACAATTGGTAGAAGACAAGAGATGCCATTGCTGAATATACTGGAAGTAGAGACCTTTGATGTATGGGGCATTGATTTCATGGGCCCATTCCCATCGTCATTTGGTAATCGTTACATCTTGGTGGCCGTAGACTATGTATCAAAATGGGTGGAAGCAGTAGCTTGCCCCAGGAATGACAACAAGGTGGTAAATAAATTTGTGAAAAAACACATTCTCACCAAGTTAGGTACACCCCGAGCAATTATCAGTGATGGAGGGGCTCATTTTGTCAATGCAAGTTTCAAGAAACTACTAGCCAAGTATGGGGTGCACCACAAAGTGGCAACAGCATACCACTCCCAAACTAGTGGGCAAGTGGAGGTGTCGAATAGAGAAGTGAAGCTGATTCTATAGAAAACGGTAAACACACAACGGAGTGATTGGTCAAGCAAACTTCATAATGCGTTTTAGGCGTACAGAACTGCTTATAAGACACCGATTAGACCTCACCATACCGATTGGTCTATGGTAAAGCTTGTCATCTGCCGGTGGAGCTAGAGCACCGAGCCTTCTGGGCTGTGAGGAAATTGAATATGGACTTAGAGCTAGCGGGCAAGAAGAGACTAATGCAACTCAGTGAACTTGAAGAATTCCGCTGGCATGCTTATGAGAGTGCCAAATACTACAAGGAAAAAATGAAAAGGTGGCACGACAAGCATGTGGTGCATCGTATCTTCGAGCCAGGGAAGAAAGTATTGCTCTTCAATTGAAGATTGAAGTTGTTTCCAGGAAAGCTGAGGTCAAAATGGTCGGGACCATTTGAAGTGGTGAGAATGACCCCGCACGGGGCAGTAGAGTTGTGGCAAGAAGATCGGAGTGCCACGTTCTTAGTCAACGGGCAGAGATGTAAGCACTACTGGGGTGAGGACGGTGGTCGAGAGAAAACGTCCGTCACCCTAGAAGATGACTGAGCTGAATGACGTCGAGCCGCGATGGTAAACCAGGCGCTGCACAAGAGGCAACCCGTGAAATTTTTCTTTGTAAAATGTGAATAGATTTCTTTTTCTTTTTCTTTTTTGTTATTAACAACAAAATTGTTAGTTTTTATTTTTATTCTTATTTTTATTTTGAGTGAATCCTATAATTCTAACCAATTTCTTGTAGTAAGATGAATTTCAGGTTGAACGGAGGGTAAACATGCAAGGAATCACAATGGAAAATCCGAGGTATGAAAAAGAATAAAAAGTGGCAAAACAGGGAGCTAGGACGATGGCTCTGTGTCACGGAGGAGGACCTCCGCGTTACCCTCCGTGACACGTTGAAGGTAATTCTGGAATTTTTACAAATTCCAGAACACCTACGCGATGGCTCCGTGTCACGGAGGGCATGCTCCGTGTTACCCTCCGTGACACGTTGAGGTGTATATCACGACGGGTCACACCGGGTCGCCGGGTGACCCGCGCGAAATTCCCACTTTTTAACCTCGATCCCACCTCATTTTTCCTCATTTTTCATACTCTCCACGACCAACCTCCCAATAACCCCTTCCCCCTCAACGTGACACGGAATTAGGCCCGTAATTTCATCAAGTTTCGTCATCTCTTCGAATTCAAGGTATGTTCTTCAACTCTATCTCAATTCTTGTCAAAATTTTTTGATTTTGAACATGTGATATGAGAAAAACTTGCCCTAAGTAGAAATTAAGCTTAAATTCAATTGAATTATTGTTGATTGATGTTCGGAGTAACGGTGTGATTGCTTGAACTCGACAATTACATAGCTTAATTGAATTTTTGATAAAATCATAGCTAGGGCTTGACTTTGAGTTTGAAATGGAAAATTGAGTTGAACTAGTGAAATTCATGCTAGGTTGTACATGTTGGGTGAGATGAGTCGATTGTGCTAACTGTGACTATGCCAAAAGACCGACGGATTCTCAGGTTAAGAAAATATAGGAATTTGCAAGAAATGGGAGAATTGTATAGGATCATGTAGTTAAAATTTTTCTTTTGCTTTTCCTTGCTAAGTGCTATGGGATAACATATTATCGATAGGTAAGGATTGTGGTTAGCTGTGCGAAGTCTGAGTAGTACATGGAATGTATACCGTCGAATTCTCCCAAGGCACTAAGCATATTTGTTATGTTTTGTTGTTTGTTTGTGTAAATAAGTACGATCTTGCCTTAATGTTGTAATTTTGGCTAAAGACTAAGTGTGGGGTAGCCTAGCTTAATCCAACCTTAGTCGAAGCTAACTTTAATTGGCTTAACATTGAACTTGTCTGTTTGGTTTGACAGGAACATGGCAAGCAGGCAAGATAAGGGAAAAGGCACATCAACATCTAGCGCTGGAAGAAAAAGAATCAGACTGGGCACAGCGGTCCTAGCAGCACTAGCGGTTCCACGCGGCCAACGCCGTCAATACGGAACCAGGTGGGTGACAGAGGAGGGGAAGAAGTGGTACGCAAAGCACAAGGAGAGCAAGTACTTCCCCGAGGAACACATAGCAAGGGAACCGTTGGCACAGGAGTTCCCCAGGATTATCCAAAGGATCGAGGCAGATGGGCTGAACTTCATTTTTGAAGAGCCCAAGGAATGCAACTTGAACTTGATTCGAGAATTCTACGCCAATTGAAACCCGACTCTTAGAAGTCACACCATCAAAATAATAGGGAAAATAGTCACTTTTGAGCCCCACCACCTCAATCCTGTCCTAGGGGCGCGGGACACAGACACCCATGTGCTTCGACAGCTGAATATCACTCCACCATATGCGGACATCAGACGCACTATGTGTGGAACCCGATCAACAGCTCGGTGGAGCAGACATAAGGAGAGGGGCTACCATCAGACCTTGCCTTACTCACAGATGAACAGGAAAGCCAGGATATGGCTGAAGATTGTTTGTTCCTGCCTAATCCCGGGGGTGCATATGACGGATGTAACCCGGGATCGTGTATGCTTGGTGTACGCCCTGATGAAAGGGCTGGAAATCAATGTGGGGGCAGTGATTATCTCCGCCATGAAGAGAGCCCGATTGCATCAAGGGGACAGATACGGATTTGGTGGACTACTCACCACATTCCTGAGGGGCCTGGATATTGAGGAAGAGGCCCTTGACTACATCCCGCAGATAGAGCGGCGGGCCTTAGATGTCACTTAAACTAAGGCACCCAACACCACCCACGGGCCAGTTCTTACACTAGCCGAGCGACATGCTCGGGATGATCAGTACATGGCTCGCATGTACGGGATGCAGATGCTCAAGCTGCGAATAGGCGGGAGGCCGGCGACAACAGAGGAGCTATGGTAGCTCGAGCTAGACTACCCTTTTGGCAAAAATGACAGGGCTATATGTCGAGTGGGGCCAACTTTTGTAGAGCCCACGGATGATGATGTCCCCACAGATGAGGAGACACATCGTGAGGACTCCAATGTGGAGTCTGATGATAACGATGGGGGCGATTCAGACATGGGAGACGAGGCAGCAGCACCTAATGAAGAAGTGGAGTATTTTGATTGATCAGGGAGTTCCACCACCCAATTTTTGTGTTATGTTAATTTTTATGAACACTGGGGACAGTGTTCGATATAAGTGTGGGGTGGGAGTAGTTAGGTGTTGGTTGTGTTGTTGTTTATGTTTCTATTCTATTGTTGTGCATCTGGAAGAAAAAATTTTGTGACCCTGTGATTGTGATGTTTCTGTTCTATATTGTAATTAAATGTGAAGTTGTGTTGTGCTACTGAATGTTGCTAGCTGATTTTGTACATATTTATTTTATCGAAATGATCGATATTTTTAAAATCTTTTCAATTCTTCGGTTTCTCGGCGTTTCTTTCTGTTTCTTTTACCGATATTGGTCCCATTGAACCGAAGTCTTAGTTAGTGACCTTTCCCTATAATGGATGGATGACGACCGTTTTAAGGGAAATGTAGTCTTTAGGAGTAGATTTTTTTCATTTATTTTTCAATTGTTTTCTTTTGTGGGTTGCATCCCAAAACCTGTAAGTACTTTATGGTTGCGGAATTTTGGTTGCGTGTTGTACATGATATTTGAAATGCAAAGGTGATTCGTATGAAAGCATGCAACTCTATAAATATGTTGAGATACCTAGGCCATAGAGTCGATTCAGTGTGATTGAGGCTTAATTTTGAATTCTTGTAATTAGCTGATTGAAGAGTCTGTGAATGTGTCTTGAATTGAGCATGTGCAATAGATGTGGGGTGAGGTTTTTTTTATTCCATGCTATTATGAAATGTCTAGAACTTGCCTGGTGTGTGTACGAAACGAAATGAAGGACGTGTATTGTAGGAAAGGATTTAGGCATTTCTTTGTTTTCAACCGAAAGTTTCTCTTTTTCATTATTGTACCCACCTTGATTGTACACCCTGTTGAGCCTTTAGCCTATTATTTTTTTCTTTTGTCAAAAATGTGTAAACCGAGCTTAACCCTTTCTTTTCATTAGCCGTAAATTTGATCCAAAACTCTTAAGCGCTTAAGAAGAGTTATAATTTTCCCAAAGTGTCAAAGAGTGAGAATGGTGAAAAGAAAAGAAAAGCAAAGTGATGAAAGGAAAGAAAAGGTTGAAGGTGCACTTTTTATAAATAAAATATAATGAAGATGTATGAATACTCTTCGTGATTGAGTCAAGTGTGCTTAATGAGATGGGTCAAAATAAACACAGACTTCAAGAATGGGAGGATGAAGGAAGAAACAATGCCCATGAGCTTGATGGGATGTATTGAAAAAGCGCTTAAGGATGCTAGTGGCTATTATTGGCTAGCCCAGTATTTACTAGTTCCGTAGCTTACATTACAACCCGTTAAAGTGCTACGTGATCTTGCATCACACTTCCTTATATTAGTGGAGTAATACACTAAAGGCAAGCCTATGGTTCGTGGCATGATGCATGTGAATTCTTTTGGGAGAGAGAGCGAAATTTTTTTCTATATGCCCCTGCATGTAATTGTTTGAGTTCATGTGATTAAAAAGGGGAAAATTCTCTTGTGTTGTGAGGGCACATGCTTGATGAAAGATTAAATTTCGTGTCGGATATCTTGATCAGCTGATTTGCATGAGTTTGCCAATATCGAGAGTCGAGTCTTAAGTCTATGAGGTCTTGATGTGTTGAAGGTCATTGCATTGATAGGACCATGCATGTTTTCTTGATGATTTGCTGTATTAAATAATCGGTATAACCGTAGCTTGAATTGTCGAACCAAAGTAGCCAGGTTGGGGTGTCAATTGCATGAGGTGTAAGATTTGTTCGGGGACGAACAAGGATTTAAGTGCGGGGTAAGTGATCTTGGGCAAATTTATATGCCCAAGTGAAAAGGTGTCATTTTAGCCTTGTTTATATATCAATGTTTATACATTCTCATGTTATTGATAATAAAATGTGAATTTATACTAACCAACATGATTAACGTTGTTTTGCAGGTGAAATATAATTTTGGGAAGCTAAAATGCGTGTTGGGAGGGATTGGGGTTGGACTCGGATGTTAGCAAGGGAAAAAGCATTTGCAGGCTCAAATTAAAGGGGCTCCGCGATGGAGCCGTGTCACGCTGCCATCGCGGATGCCTTCTGCCTGGATAGGAATTTTTGGCCAAAATCCAGTGAGGGCGCGCGTTGGGGCCGTGGCACGTTGGCCTAGCCCCGCGTTACACGCCGTGCCATGTTGGGCCTTATTACCTGGACTATCAATTTCCAGTAAGGGTCCGCGTCAGTGGCGTGTCACGAAGGCAGTGCTCCGCGATGCACTCCGTGACACGTTGCTTGTTATTCCGGGAAAAATTCCCACTAGTATAAATAGAACACTTAGGTTCATTTTTAATTATTCTGACTTGGTGGAGCAAGAACGTGGGTTACAGGCAGTTGAGGGGACGAAATTGTCAGGGTTTTTTCTCTATCTCCTTCTTCTTTAGTTCAATTGCTTGTATGTTTAACACTCATTTAACGATGTTTAATCCACAAATGAGTGGCTAATTCCTCCTCTTGGTGAGGTTAAGAACAATTGTATTGAAATGTAGTTATTGATCAATTGGGTTTTTAATCTTTTCTTCCATGGTTGTTCTATTGATTCTTGTTCTTACTGCATTGATGTGTGGCCAACGTTAATGTACATCTAAAAAGTCCGGTTTCACTCGAGAGAGCAAGAAATTGGAAAGTTGTGAATCAATAGGATATGATCTCTTCTTAGTTTTTGAAAATTGAGAATTGATTTACCTTCAGGATAGAAATATACCTGAAAGTCGTATTAGTCAATTAAGGAATCGGTTTTGTATGGCTAGAACATGAATTTCGTTTAATCACAGAAATGTAGGTGGGCGGTTTATGATTCTTATATTGGGTTAAATACGAGAGTTTTAATCCATTGGCAATAATTCTTGACTAGCAACCGGAGGAAAGATTAACCAAACATTGTATCGATAATTAGTTTCTAAACATGTTCATTTAACCTCAGCATGCTCATATTCATAGTTCAGACTCAAATTGTATATTCGTTTATAATTAGCATAAAATTTGAAACCAAAATACCAAACTCTTTTTCACACTGTTGTCTGCATTTTTAGAGTTAAAATTAGTGACACTTGAGTATATTGTACCCTAGCCCAGTCCCTGTGGGATTGATACTGGGCTTACTTAATCCACTTTACTACTACTTGTTCGACCACGTGCACTTGCGTGTAGTAATTACCCCAGAGTAGACGCGAACACGCAAAAGTTTGAATATTATAAAATATGAATAAAGCATTAACATCATAACACCGAGCCAAAAGCTGAACATACTAGTCTATGTCTAGAAAGCCTCTACTGTCTGATGAGATGCTGGGACAAACCCCCTGCTAACTCCAAGTCTGAAACTAAACTAACAAAATAACATGATTGTAAGAATGTCCTTGTTAGATGAGCACTCACCAACACAGGTCTAAGCTGAATTTATAGGGAGCAGAACTAACCACGACTAAGTCTGATCACCCAAACCTATATCATCAAATGATATACCATAGAGTATGAAGTCAGTAATATACCATAGTGTACTATATGATACGAGTAGGACATTTCAAATCAGAAGTAATAGTCATAATTTAGGCATGAGTACTCAAGGTTTTCAAACAGTTCATAAGCTAGTCATAAATATATATACATACATATATATATATATAAACTTGTGAGAACATAACTTGAGCCAAATTTTCATAATCATGAACATGCATAAAATCATAAGGGAACAGTGGGAGGATTCATCTTAACCGACACCATTATGATAAAGCTTACATGATGCCCCAACTATCTCGCTCAAGTAGGCAGAGCCGCCCCAAGATTTCCAGGCAAGGGACGATGACATAACATGATCATTAAAGAGACCCTGTATGGTTAACATGAGTATAGTCTTACGTTGGCACGTAGTTTTGAGGCCTGGGTTCTCGGACCTCGGACCTACTCGGTGCTAGATATTACTCTAAAAAATATGCACATGGCTCATAGAGTAATCATGCAACATACTTGAAATACATGGGCTAGTTAAAATCATAAGATACATGAACATGCTTGAAATATGTTAACTAGCCATTAAAGAGGCCCATGGGTCGGCTGTAAACATAAACATGATACTTGTAAAAGCTATGCATACTTGAGAAAGTCATCATACTTGAAATTCATAAATTCATGAAGGGTTCTTGTAAAAATTATACATCATGATCATAATACATAACTTAAAAATTGAGAGTTGATATCATAAGAAAATCATGGGGTTTCAATAGAAAGGAATTTAACTCTAGAAGTTCATAATTATGTTTGATAGTAATTTCATGGAAGAATTGATAGAAATACAAAACCCTAATCATAAAATCATCAATTCGAGCAAGATAGCTGAATTTCATAGGAGAACAATGGAGGAATTCAACAATATCCAATAAAGCCCTAGAAATTCGAAATTAGGTCATGGGGAATGAGAGATCATTATTACAATTGGAGAAGGGGAACGAGGGTGGAAGAACCTTTCATTGATGAACTTCATATAGCTTGATTCACTGATTTCTTGAGTTATCTTTAAACCCAAGGAGAATTGGAGAGGATGATAATGAAGAACCCTAGCTTGTTCATGAGATCCTTGAGTGATTTTAATCTTCAAATTAGGGTGTTAGGAGTAGAATGAGAGTTCTAAGGTGAATATTCCCCTTGAAGAACTCTTTCCCAAGCTTAAAATGATGTATTTTAGGATCTAATAGTTTAAGAATTACAAAAATTCCCTTAATGATTCATCTAGAAAAAGGTATTTTCCAGTTACAACGACCCATCCAACGAGTTGTTGTAGGATACAATAGCTCATTGGATCCGTCTGTTGTTCCCGGAGTATTTCTGGTACTCTGCTGAAGCTCTGACCAATGACTGATCAGGACGAGTCATTATACGAGACAATGACTCGTCACTCCACTCGTCATCACCACTGTCTCATTTGCACACTTTCTAACTTTCTTCCAACGGGTCCATACCATGGATTGTTGTAAGACACAATGAGCCGTGGTACCCATCTTTTTTTTCTGAACCTATCTTTGACCCCTTACTGGCTCCACTCAGTAACTGCTTACAATGACCCATTGGATCCTTTAACGAGTCATTGCTAGGCTCGTTGTTTCTAGGAGGTTTGATTGTAAGCTTACAATGAGTCATAAAAAAAGAGTCGTTCTTTGCCATAACGACTCATTTTTTGAGTCGTTTTGTGACCCTAGTGCATTTTTCCTGATTTTCTCTGATTCATACCCTAGGTCTGATCTTAGGGACTTTTGGCGTGTTACAGATATGGCTCAGAATTAGATTAATTGCTTGTGTTTAACTTTTAGTCATTATTTCCTGAATTACATTTTTCTTTTATTTTAATTTATTCAGGAAACAGCAAGAATACATAACTCAAGAACAACCTCCGTGAGCACCATGATAGAGGAAAAGAGGTTGCTCGTGCCTCTGGAGGAAAGATTAGGTGTTGAAACACTGGCAGCTATCCGTATAAACTATGATGGGGATAATGTCCAGGGTACACCGAGATGGTGAATGCACTAGAGGGAAAAGGGACTTACAACTTCGGACTGGAGAATTTGGATATTGATCTAAAGAACCATGCAACCCCTCCAGCAAAACCATCAATTAAAGTACCACCTTGGAGCTTAAAGCTCTACCTCCACATCTGAAATATGCATTATTAGGGGAGAACAACACTTTGCTAGTGGTTATTTCTACACCTTGTAGAGTGGCAAGTTGAGGGCCCGGTGTCAGTATTGAGAAGATACAAAAGGAAATTGGTTAGACCATTGCTGATATCACTGGTGTCCCTCCAGATATATTACACCCATAAAATTTAGCTTTAGCCGAACTACATACCGAGCATAGACCATCAATGATAACTGAATCCACTAATCCAAGAGGTAGTGAAGAAAGAGATTATCAAATGGAAAGATACTAGTGTAGTCTACCCCATTACTGATAGTAAGTGAGTGAGTCAGGTGCAATGTGTACCAAAGAAAGGAGGAATCAAGATGGTGCCTGATCACGGGCAAAAATAGCATGCCCGAGATATGCTTTATGACTTAAATTAGTCTTGTTTATCTAAGTTATTGTATACATTTTCATGTAATTTTATATGAATGTGAAGATATGTGCTAACCAACATGATTAGCCTTTGTTTTGTAGGTTTTGATGACTTTTTAGTAACTAATCCATGAGTTGGTGAAGTAGAGGCTTGGAAACGGAATTAACCGGCGAACGTCGGCAAAGAGGAGGCACAAAACAGCCCACCTGCACGTCGGCAACGAGCCACGGCAGGCTGGCTGCGCGACATGGAGGTGTCAACGCACTGCCTAAGCAGCGTGACACGCTGCCAACGCGGCAGGGTGCTGCCGAGGCCAAATTTTGGGTGATTTTCAGAGAGCTGTCGCGTTGCCTCCGTGTCACGGAGGCAGTGCTCCGCGATGCACTCTGTGACACGTTGCTTGTTATTCCGGGGAAAATTCCTACTAATATAAATAGCACACTTAGGTTTTATTTTAGATATTCTGACTGGGTGGAGCAAGAACGTGGGTTACAGGCAGTTGAGGGGACGAAATTAACAGGGTTTTTCTCTCTTTCCTTCTTCTTGTATTCAATTGTTTGTATGTTTAACACTCATTTAACGATGTTTAATCCACAAATGAGTGGCTAATTCATCTTCTTGCTGAGATTAAGAACAATTGTAATGAGATGTGATTATTGATTCTTTGGTTTTTCATCTTTTCTTCCATGGTTGTTCTATTGATTCTTGTTCTTACTGCATTAATGTGTGGCCTACGTTAATGTACATCTAAAAAGTCCGGTTTCACTCGAGAGAGCAAGAAATTGGAAAGTTGTGAATTAATAGAATATGATCCTTTCTTAGTTTGGGAAATTTGAGAATTGATTTACCTTCAGGATAGAAATATACCTGAAAGTCGTATTAGTCAATTTAGGAATTGGTTTTGTATGGCTAGAACATGAATTGCATTTAATCACAGAAATGTGGGTGGATGGTTCATGATTCTTAAGTGGGGTTAAATACGAGAGTTTTAATCCCTTGGCAATAATTCTTGACTAGCAACCGGAGGAAAAGGCTAACCAAATTATATCGATAATTAATTTCATTACATGTTCGTTTAACCTCAACATGCTCACCTTCATAGTTCAGACTCACATTAGATAATTGTTTAGACTTAGCATAATTATTAGAAATCAAAATATTAAACTCTTGGTTACACTGTTGTCTGCATTTTTAGAATTGAAATATAGTACACTTGAGCAGATTGCACTTCGTCCCAGTCCTTGTGGGATCGATACTTGGCTTACTTAAGCAACTTTACTACCTGTTCGACCATGTGCACTTGCGTGTAGTTATATACCCATATAACAGACCGAACAAGTTTTTGGCGCTGTTGCCGGGGACTGGCAATTGGTGAATTTTTCTTAAGTGTAAATTTACTATATTTTTTTTTCTAAGTGTTGACAACTTGGTCTTAGTGTTTGTTTTAATTCTTTTTTATATTTTTTATTTTATTTTATTTTTCTTCTTTTTCGGATACCCTTATTGACATGACATCATGGAATACAAATGGTTTAAATGGCGGATACTCATATTTTGGCGAATCTTGTCTGAATTGCGGAGGACACCACTCGTGGCAACACTGTAACACGTGCAATATATGTGGTGGTCAAGATGTCCATTGGGATGGCTGTCCGAATGCATATTCCCCTCTCCCAAGCCCCTACTATGATCCTTCTGTTGTTTTTGCTGAATATAGGCATGCTGAAAATGAGGACTTGGGACGCCAAGCTCAAATAGAAGACATGCTGAAACAACTCCTGGAGCAATCAGAAGTAATGAAGGAGGCGATGGCAGTATTGAGAATTCAGTAAGAAGAGAATGCAGAGGCTCTAGAAAGGATGAGCGTCAAATTCACGGAGATGATTGCTGAGGCTGAAGCTTGTGATAAATTGCAGGTGACAGTTTTACCCGATATTCAAGAGGAACTACAAGAGGAAGAAAAGGGTGAATTTTTGGATGAAGCCCAACAATTAGAATCTCTTGAGTTTCCCTATGATGGGCTCACACTTATGGAAAATCCATTCATGGAAGAAGAGATACAGTATCCCCCAGTTGACATTAATGGACAGATAGATGTCGATGCGGAGAAGGTGTATACAAGTAAGGAGGTCAAGCACAATGCAGTTTCAGAGTTGAGGTTTATTGGACCACACTCGAAGCATTTTTCGACATTAAGTTTGGTTGAAAACATAGAAATAGAGTCTTCCAAGCTTATAGAGAAATGTCTAGAGGAGGACCAATCCCTATATATTTTGAAATTTGCTAACTCGGAGAGACAAAATGACTTCGCTTACTTAAGGGCCAATAAGTTCAAAATACAACATCTACTGCTTGGTCCTTACAATTTTTCACCACCACCCCTGGAGCATAAGAGGAAATTAGAGAAGAAATTAGGGTTGAGATTCATATCCTCAAGGTGGAGGAAAAAGCGGTGAAACTTGATACGTCATGCCGCGACGTAAAATTAGGCGCTGCTTGGGAGGCAACCCAAGGGTACCATGGGTACCATTTTAATTTCTTGCATTTAAGTTGATTTTATTTATTTTTCATCTTGTGTTGTTTTGGTGGAAAGTTAAGCACAGATGGAGGGGAAGTCTGAGTACCCGTGGAGGAGGAAGCTAACAAGCATGGAAGAGAAAAAGTATGGGGTCGAACACCCACTTGTGCAAAGTTGAAGAAAGGCATGTTGTTAGCTAGGCCTAAAGGCCTCAGCGAGTATTTCTCACCCTCTTTAAATGTTAAGTTGATGCTATGAGGACATAGCATGATTCAAGTGTGGGGTGAGGAAAATTTTAAAATTTTTGTGCTTAACAATTTTTGGTGAATGTAATGCTTGTGAGAAAATTTGGAAAATTTATTTTTATTTTTTATTTTTGTGAGTCAAGCATGACTTCATCACCTGTTGGTTTTTCTTTTCGGTTCTTTTCCGACGGGGGGTCTTTGAACCGAAGAATAAAAATTTTACTGACATTTTTAGTCATAGTTAGAGACTGTTTCCGACGATGGATGGATGACGACCGTCTTGAGGAATATTAGTCAATAGATTTTGGTTTTTGAACCCGTAGCTAATTGATGGCTTGATATTCTTGTTATGTGCTATAAATGATTGTAAGATGCAAGTATGTTTAGTGTTGAAGCATGCAAGTGGTATACCTATGTTTGAGACACCTAGGCTCTTGAATTTGACTTGATATGATTGAAGCTTAATTTTGAATTCTTGTGATTAGCTGAGTTAAGAGTCTGCGGAATGTGTCTTGAATTGAGCATGTGCTGTGAGTGTAAGTTTTTCGAATATTCCATGCTATTGTGGAAAGTCTAGAACTTGCTTGGTGTGTATATAAAACGAAATGAAGGATGTGAATTGTAGGAGATGATTTAGGCATTTCTTTGAATGAACATAAATGTTATCCCTCACTTTACCTACCTTGAATATTTAATCCTAGTTAGCCCCATTGAGCCTTGAGCCTATTCTTTGATAGCTACAACATATGCTTAATCTTTTTTCTTTCATTAGCCTTTGAATTTGATCCAAAACTCCTAAGCGCTTAAGTGAAAACATTCCAAAGAATGAGGGAGTGAGAAGCGTGAAAAAGAAGGAAAAGTAGAAGTTGTGAAAGTTGAGAAAAGGACAAAGGTGCACTTGTGTAAAAATGGTTGATTATTAGTAGGGAGTAAGAAAATGAATGAATGAAAAAACAAATTTTGCTTAAGTACTCCTTACTACTAAGCTGAGTGTGCTTAAAGAAATGGGAACAAGAAGAGAAAATTCAGGATTGAAAAGAATGAGGGTGAAGTAAGGGAAGAGATATCCTTAATGAAGGTTGAAGTTATTAAAAGCGCTTGGGGGAAGATAGTAACTATTACTGGCCAGAATAGTACCTACCCGTCCCTTAGCTTACATTACAACCCATTAAGTCCTACTTGATCTTACGTTCAAACATCCTTAAATTAGTGGAGTAAAACACTAAGGGCAAGCTTATGGGTCATTACATGATGCATGTGAATTCTTTGTGAGAGTGAGCGTAATTCTATTCATTTACCCATACATGTTGTTATTTAAAAGATTTGCGTGTGAAAATGGGTAACTCTCTTGTTGTGAGGGCACATGTTTAATGAAGGATATAATTCATGTTGGATTTCTTGATCAGTTGATTTGCATGAGTTTGCTAAGATAGAGAGTCAATTCTTGAGGTTAGGAAGTCTTAACATAATTGTATTCCATTTCAATGATTAAATCGTGCATGCTCTATTTTTAGCTTGCTATCTTAAACAGTCATTGTAGCTGTAGCTTGAATTGTCTTGCTAAAATTAGCTATGTGTAAGTCTTCGTGTGCATGAGATGTAAAAGGTTTGTTCGAGGACGACCAAGGCTTTAAGTGTGGGGTTGTGATCACGGGCAAAAATAGCATGCCCGAGATACGCTTTATGACTTAAATTAGTCTTGTTTATCTAAGTTATTGTACACATTTTCATGTAATTTTATATGAATGTGAAGATATGTGCTAACCAACATGATTAGCCTTTGTTTTGTAGGTTTTGATGACTTTTGAGTAACTAATCCATGAGTTGGTGAAGTAGAGGCTTGGAAACGGAATTAACCCACAAACGTCGGCAAACAGGAGGCACAAAACAGCCCACCTGCGCATCGGCAACGTGCCACGGCAGGCTGGTTGCGCGACATGGAGGTGTCAACGTGCTGCCCAAGCAGCGTGACACGCTGCCAACGCGGCAGGGTGCTATCGAGGCCAAATTTCGGGTGATTTCTAGAGAGCTGTCGCGTTGCCTCCATGTCACGGAGGCAGTGCTCTACGATGCACTCCGTGACACGTTGCTTGTTATTCCGGGAAATATTCCCACTAATATAAATAGCACACTTAGGTTTTATTTTAGATATTCTGATTGGGTGGAGCAAGAACGTGGGTTACAGGCAGTTGAGGGGACGAAATTAACAGGGTTTTTCTCTCTTTCCTTCTTCTTGTATTCAATTGATTGTATGTTTAACACTCATTTAACGATGTTTAATCCACAAATGAGTGGCTAATTCATCTTCTTGATGAGGTTAAGAACAATTGTAATGAGATGTGATTATTGATTCTTTGGTTTTTCATCTTTTCTTCCATGGTTGTTCTATTGATTCTTGTTCTTACTGCATTAATGTGTGGCCAACGTTAATGTACATATAAAAAATCCGGTTTCACTCAAGAGAGCAAGAAATTGGAAAGTTGTGAATTAATAGGATATGATCCTTTCTTAGTTTGGAAAAATTGAGAATTGATTTACCTTCAGGATAGAAATATACCTGAAAGTCGTATTAGTCAATTTAGGAATTGGTTTTGTATGGCTAGAACATGAATTGCATTTAATCACAGAAATGTAGGTGGATAGTTCATGATTCTTAAGTGGGGTTAAATACAGGAGTTTTAATCCCTTGGAAATAATTCTTGACTAGCAACCGGAGGAAAAGGCTAACCAAATTATATTGACAATTAATTTCATTACATGTTCGTTTAACCTCAGCATGCTCACCTTCATAGTTCAGACTCACATTAGATAATTATTTAGACTTAGTATAATTATTAGAAATCAAATCTGCATTTTTAGAATTGAAATATAGTACACTTGAGTAGATTGCACTTCGTCCCAGTCCTTGTGGGATCGATACTTGGCTTACTTAAGCCACTTTACTACCTGTTCGACCACGTGCACTTGCGTGTAGTTATATACCCATATAACAGACCGAACAGTGCCAAATGAGAAGAATGAGCTAGTACACACTATGCCAGTTACAGGTTGGCATGTTTGCATGGACTACTGAAAACTCAACAATTGGACACAAAATGATCACACCCCAATGCCTTTCATGGATCAGATGATCGGTAGGTGGCAGGTAGAGGATAGTACTATGTTCTGGATTGCTATTCGAGGTATAGTCAGATCTCCATAGCCAATGAGGACCAAAGAAAACCACCTACACTTGCCTTTATGGGACTTTTGCATTTAGGAGGATGCTCTTTGGGTTGTGCAATGCACTGGCCATATTTCAGCGCTGCATAATGTCCATCTTTCCAAATATGGTAAAGGATACCATCAAAGTTTTTATGGATGACTTCTCGATTATGGATGATTCGTTCGAAAATTTCCTTGAGAACTTGATTAAAGTGTTGAGTAGGTTTGAAGAAACCAATCTCTTCCTCAATTAGGAAAAATACCATTTTAAGGTCAAAGAGGGTATTGTGCTACACCGTAGAATCTCAGGAAAAGGGATAGAGGCAGAAGAGCTAAAATTGAGTTGATCGCTGGATTGCCCCCACTTATTTTTGTTAAAGGCATCCGAGGATTTTTGGGGATTGCAAGGTTCTATAGAAGGTTCATCAAGGACTCCTCCAAAATGGCACAACCATTATGCAAGATACTTGAGAAGGAGGTGAAGTTCGTGTTTCATGAAGAATGTTTGTAAGCCTTCGAATGACTGAAGGAGAGACTCACCTCAGCCCCCATTATCGTAGCCCCTGACTGGTCTCTTCCGTTTGAGGTAATATGTGATGCTAGTGGGGTTTCCCTAGGTGTTGTCTTGGGCCAAAGGAGAGTGAAGATATTCCACCTAATCTATTATGCTAGTAAGAAGCTCAATACAGCTCAGAAAAATTATAGACCGAACATGAGCTACTAGTAGTAGTCTTTGCATTCGAAAAGTTTCAGGCATACTTGCTCGGGACTAAGGTGATTGTCCATACGGATCATGCAGTATCGCGGTATCTAATATCACAGAGGGATGCTAAAGTAAGGCTAAGCATATGGGTATTTCTCTAACAGGAATTTGAGTTCGAGGTAAAGGACCGGAAGGGGATAGAGAACCAGACGGTTGATCACTTATCTAGATTGGAGGCAGACGCAAGATTGAAAGATGAGATCGACATAGATGATGCTTTTCCAAATGAGTAGGTGTTGGTTGCATCTTAGGATTTGATCCCATGATTTGCTGACAATGCAAATTATTTGGTGAGTGACATGATTCTAGCAGATCTTACTTCGCAACGAAGGAAGAAGTTCCTATTTGATGCGTGGAGGTTCTATTGGGATGAGTCATATTTATTTTGTATTTTTGCAGATGGGATGATTCATAGTTGTGTTCTAGAGGTCGAGATGTTGAGCATACTTGAGGCTTGCCACTCATCCTCAATTGGGGGTCATCACAGCGGTATTCGGATTGTACAAAAAATTTTGCAGTACGGGTACTATTAATCCACCAGCCATCAGGATGCTTATGATTTTTCCAGGTCCTGTGACCAATGCCAAAGGCAAGGCGGCATCTCCCGTATGCACGAGCTACCATTAACCCCAATTTTTTAAGTAAAGCTATCTGATATATGTGGTACTGACTTCATGTCCCTATTTGTAAGCTTATATGGGATGAAATATATTTTGGTGGCTGTAGATTATGTATCAAAGTGGGTGGAATCCATTGAACTTCCTAAAAATGAAGGAAAAAGTGTCACAACATTTTTACAGAAGCACATATTTTCCAGATTCAGTACTCCCAAAGCCATTATCAGCAACAATGGATCACACTTCTGTAATTTCCTTTTTGGAGCTCTACTTGAGAAATATGGTGTAAAGCATAAGGTGGCAACACCTTACCATCCTCAATCAAGCGGACAAGTGGAGGTTTCCAATCAGGAGATCAAGACGATCTTGGCCAAAATAGTAAATACCAACCGGACGGACTGGTCTAGGAAGCTAGATGATACACTCAGGGCTTATTGGACTGTGTATAAGATACCGAATGGCACCTCACTGTATTAGCTGGTTTATGGCAAGTTGTTCGGTGGTTTGGAATGCCTACACGCAAGTGCACATGGTCGAACAAGTAGTAAAATGGTTAGAGTAGCCAAGTATCGATCCCACAGGGACTGGACCAAGGTAATAATCGAACCAAGTGTTAATACACTCTAACTCTAATAATGCAGACAACAGTTTCAAGAAGATTTTGGGAGTTTGTTTCCTAATTTATACTAATCTAAAACAAATGTACAAATTGAGTCTGAACTATAGTAATGAGCATGCTGAGGCTAAAACGAACATGCAGGGAAGCAATTTATTGACACAAATTGGTTAATCTTTCCTTCGGTTGCTAGTCAAGAATTATTGCCTATGGATTAAAACTCTCGTATTTAACCCAACTTAAGAATCATGAACCTTCCACCTACATTTCTGTGATAAGAAGAAATTCATGTTCTAGCCATACAAAACCGATTCCTTAATTGACTAATATGATTTTTAGATATATTTCTATTCTGAAGGTAAATCAATTCTCAATTTCCCCAAACCAAGAAGACATCATATCCTATCAATTCACAGCTTTCCAATTTCTTTCTCTTTCGAGCGCAAACCAGATTTTTTAGATATACATTAATATTGGCCAAACATTAATGCAGTAAGAACAAGAATTAATAGAACAACCATAGAAGAAAAGATAAAAAACCAAAATGATCAATAATTACATTCCACTACAAATGTTCTTAACCTCGGCAAGAAGTGAATTTAGCCACTTATTTGTGGATTAAACATCGTTAAATGAGTGTAAATCATACAAATAATTGAAATAAGGAAGAAAGAGATAGAGAAGAACCCTAAGAATTTCTTCCCCTCAACTGCCTGTAACCCACGTTCTTGCTCAACCAAGTCAAAATAATTGAAAATAAACCTAAGTGTGCTATTTATACTAGTGGGAATTTTTCCCGGAATAACAAGCAACGTGTCACGGAGTGCATCGCGGAGCACTGCCTCCGTGACACGCCACAAACGCGGACCCTTACTGGAATCCGGTCGTCCAGTTAATTACGCCCAACGTGCCACGGCGTGCAACGTGTGGCTTAGCCAACGTGCCACGGTACCAACGCGCACCTTCACTGGAACTTGGCCTATTTTAATCATCCGGGGTAGAATGCCTCCACGATGGCAGCGTGACACGGCTCCATCGCGGAGCCCCTTAAGTTGCTGCATTTCCTTGGCCTTTTCCACTGCTCACTTTCGAGTCTATTCCCGATTTCTCCCAACATGCATCTTAGCTTCCTAAAATTACTTTTTTCCTGCAAAACAACACTAATCATGTTGGTTGGTATAAATTCACCTTTTAACTACAAATCACATGAAAATGTACAAATATCAATGGATAAACAAGACGAAATGAAGCATTTGAGTATCACTTGGGCATATAATTCTGCCCAAGATCACTTACCCCACACTTAAAACCTTGTTCGTCCTCGAACAAAAATCTCACATCTCATGCAATTGACACCCAATCATAGCTACTTTGGCTCGACAATTCAAGCTACGATTATACCAATTATTTACAAAGCAAATCATCAAGAAAACATGCATAGTCCCATCAGTACACTGACATTCAACACAATAAGCCTCCTAGACTCAAGAGTCGACTCTCGATCTCGGAAAACTCATGCAAATCAGCTGATCAAGACATCCAACATGAAATTAAATATCTCATCAAGCATGTGCCCTCACAACACAAGAGAATTTCCCCCTTTTCAATCATATGATCTCAAAAACATTATATGCAGGGGCATATGAACAGGATTTCGCTCTCTCCCAAAGAATTCACATGCATCATGTCATGACCCATAAGCTTGCCTCTAGTGTATTACTCCACTAATATAAGGACGAGTGATGTAAGATCACGTAGGACTTAACGGGTTGTAATGTAAGCTAAGGAACTAGTACATACTGGGCTAACCAATAATAGCAACTAGCACCCTTAAGCATTTTTCAGTACATCCCACCACATTATGGGCATTGTTTCTTCCTTCATCCTCCCTTTTCTTGAAGCCTTTCTTTATTTTTGTTCCCATTTCTTTAAGCACACTCGACTTAATAACAAAGATTAGTTATACATCCTCATTTCATTAAATTCGGCACGTGCACCTTTGACCTTTTCTTTTCTTTCACCACTTCCGCTTTTCCTTTCTTTTTCACACTTTTCACTCCTTGACACTGTGGAAAAATTATTTTTCTTGAGCGCTTAAGAGTTTTGGATCAAATTCACGGATAATGAAAAGAAGGGGTTAAGCTCGGTTTGTACCTTTTCGACAAAAGAAAAAAAATAGGCTAAAGGCTCAATGGGCTAACTAGGATGTACATTCAAGGTAGGTACGATAATGAAAAAAAACTTTCGGTTAAATCAAAGAAATGCCTACATCCTTTCCGACAATACACATCCTTCATTTCGTTTCGTACACACACCAGGCAAGTTCTAGACACTTCACAATAGCATGGAAGAATCGAAACCTCACCACACACTCATTACACATGCTCAACTCAAGACATATTCATAGACTCTTCAATAAGCTAATTAAAAGAATTCAAACATTAAGCCTCAATCACACCCAATCGAACTCTATGGTCTAGGTATCTCAACATGTTTACAAAGTTGCATGCTTTCATATGAATCACCTTTGCATTCTAAATATCATGTACAACACGCAACAAGAATTCCAAACCCTAAAGTAATGACACGTTTGGGATACAAACAAAAGAAAAAAAATTAAAAAGAACAAAGAATCTACTCCTATCGACTACATTTCCTATAATACGGTCGTCATCCATTTATCATAGGGAATGGTCACTATTTACGACTTCGGTTCAATGGGACTATTCTCGTAAAAGCACCGAAAACAAACGCCGAGAGACCCAATCATAAAAATCTTTCAACGAAAAATTTTAAAAATATCGATAATTTCGATAAAACAAAAATATTTACACAACCAGCTAACAACAACTCCATACAACACACAACAGATTCACATTAATTACAACACCGAATTACAATACAAAACATAAACACCAAAATCACAGGGTCACAATTTTTTTCAAGGCATCACAACAAAACATAAACATTAACAAAACAACCAGCGCCTAACTACTACCACCCCACACTTAAATCGAACACTGTCCCCAGTGTTCACAAAATTCAGCATAGCACTAGAGTAGGTGGTGAAATTCCTTGATCAATCGAAGTATTCCACTTCTTCATCAAGTGCGGTTTCCTCGTCCCCCATATCCGAATCACCCCCGCTATCCTCATCTGACTCAACATCTGAGTCATTACGACGTGTCTCCTCGTCTGTGGGGACATCATCATCAACGGGCTCCACAAAAGCTGGCCCCACTCGGCATAGATCCCTGGCATTTTCGCTGAAAGGGTAGTCCAACTCGAGCTGCCAAAGCTCATCTTCTGTTGCTGGCCTCCCGCCTATGCGCAACTGTAGCATCTGCATCCCGAACATGCGGGCTATATACTAATCATCCTGAGCATGTCGCTTGGCTAATGTGAGAACTGGCCCGTGAGTGGTGTCGGGTGCCTTAGTTTTGGTGACGTCCAAGGCACGCCTCTCCATCTACGAGATGTAGTCCAGGGCCTCTTCCTTAATATCCAGGCCCCTCAGGAACGTGGTCAGCAAGCCCCAAACTCGTCCCTGTGCCCTTGATGCAAACGGGCTCTCTTCATGGCGGAGATAATCACCGCCCCAACATTAATCTCCAGCCCTTTAATCAGGGCGTAGACCAAGCACACACGATCCCGGGTGACCTCTGTCATGTGCACCCCCGGGATCAGGCAGGAACACACGATCTTAAGCCAAATTCTAGCTTCACTGTTCATTTGAGAGTATGGCAGCGTCTGATGGTAGCCCCTCTCCTTATGCCTGCTCCACCATGTTGTAGAACGGGCTCCACACAGAGTGCGTCTGATATCCGCATATGGTGGAGTGATGTTCAGCTGTCGGAGTACATGGGCGTCTGTGTCCCGCGCCCCCAAAATGGCATTAAGGTGATGGGGCTCAAAGGTAACTACCTGCCACCTTATCTTGACGGTGTGACTGCGGGGTGTTGGGTTCCAGTTGGCGTAGAACTCCCTAACAGGTGAAGATTGCACTCCTTGGGCTCTTCAAAGATGAAGTTTAGCCCGACAGCGTCAATCCAGTGTACAATTCTGGGGAATTCATGTGCCAACGGCTCCCTTGCAATGTGCTCCTCGGGGAAGTATTTGTTCTCCTTATGCTTTGTGTACCATTTCTTCCCTTCGTCTATCACCCATCGGGTTCCGTATTGACGGCGTTGGCCGCGCGAAACCGCTGGTGCTGCTGGGACTGCTGTTCCCAGTCTAATTCTTTTCCTTCTGGCACCCGATGTAGATGCGCCCTTTCCTTTGTCTTGCCTGCTTTCCATTATTCCTGTCAAATCAAACATACAGTCCCAATGTTATTCAAATCAAAATTAGCTTCGACTAAGGTTGGGTTAAGCTAGGCCACCCCACACTTAGTCTTTAGCCACAATTACGACATTACGGCAAGACAATTCTCCCTTTCCAATTTACAAAAAAAACGATAACATACCTCGTGCATTCAGAGAATTCGATGGAATAAATTCTACGTACTACTCAGACTTTGTACAGCTAATCAAAATATCACCATCGATATCATTTCATCACATAGCACTTAGCAAAAACATCTCTCAACACAACCTATGCAATTCACCAATTTCTATGCAATTTAACAATTTCATTCTCCCGAAAATCCATCATTTGTTTAGCATATTCACATCAAGCACAACACAATTCACCTTACCCAACATACCCAACCCATAATTTCCACATTTTCAATCACATTTAGTTTCTTCGCAATCAAATTCTAACCCTAGCTACATATTTCACCAAAATTCGATCAAGCATGTATTTATTGAGTTCATACAATCGAAATGATACTACGAACATCAATCAGCAATAACTTTAATAAATTCAAGCTCAATTTACAATTAGGGCAAGGTTTACTCACTTCACATGCTCAAAATCGAAAAATTCGACAAGAATTGAGATGAAGTTAAAGAACGTACCTTTAATTAGATGAAATCGAAGAAAAGTTGAAGAAAACTTGTGCCTAGGTCCATGTCACGTTGGGGAAGGGGGAGTTTTTGGGTGTTTGTCGCGGAGGGGGTGAGAAATGAGGGAAAATTGAGGGAATTCGGGGTTAAAAAGGGGGATTTTTGCACGGGTCACCTAGCGACCCGGTGTGACCCGTCGCGATTAAAGCCTCAACGTGTCACGGAGGGTAACGCGGAGCACCCCCTCCGTGACATGGAGCCAACGCGGAGGTATTCTGGAATTTTAAAAATTCCAAAATTACACCTCAACGTGTCACGGAGGGTAACGCAGAGGCCCTCCTCCGTGATACGGAGCCATCACGCAGGCTCACTGTTTTGCCACATTTTATTATTTTTCTCACCTTGATTTTTCCTTTGCGATCCTTTGCACTTTTGCCCTTCGTTCAACCTGAAATTCATCTCACAACAAGAAATTGGTTAGAATTCATAACATAATTTTTTGTTTTTATTTTTATTTTTCTATGTTTTGTTTATTTTTTTTCTACTAATTCTACTCAATTATTACAACAATTTCACGGGTTGCCTCCCATGCAGCGCCTGGTTTATCGTCGTGGCTCGACGTCATTGAAGCTTAGTCATCCTCTAGGGTGACAGACATCTTCTCTCGACTACCGTCCTCACCCCAGTAATGCTTACATCGCTACCCATTGACTAAGAACGTGGCACTTCGATCTTCTTGCCACGATTCCAATTTTGGGGGGTCCTTCACTAGTGGTTTTCCCACTGGCTCTCGCGAATCAACACTTTGAGCAATATTCGCTCGATCAAGCACGTTGATCACTGAGAGTTCCTCATACATGGCCGAAAGCTTCGTGGCCTTGTACACATCAAATACCTCCACCTTTTCGTGTGCCCGCATGGTTAGCTACCCTGCAGCTACATCAATCAGTGCTTTCCTGGTCGCCAAGAAAGGACGTCCCAAAATAAATGGGACTTCCGCATCCGACCCAAAATCCAGCACAACGAACTCTACCGGGAAGATAAGGGAGCCCACTTGCACCAGCACATCCTCCACAATGCCATCTGGTCTGGCCAAAGAACGATCCGCTAGTTGCAAGATAACTGTCGTTGGTCTAGGACTACCTAGCCCTAATTTCTTGAATACTGATGTCGGTATCAAGTTAATGCTCGCTCCCAAATCACATAATCCACGAGCTCGGATACTCTTGCCAATTGTAAGTTTAATTGTAAAGCTCCCAGGATCTTTGAGCTTTGTGGGCAACCTATTTTGTATCCGGGAAGTGCACTCCTCCGTAAGTGCCACCATAGCGTACTCCGTCAACCTGCTTTTGTTCGCCACGATGTCCTTGATATATTTTTCGTACTTCGGCACTCCCTGCAAAACATCAACAAGAGGTAAATTAATGTGTACCTGTTTAAGCACCTCCATGAACTTTTTGAAACACACTTCCTCCTTTTAATCTTTGAGGGAATGGGGGTGGTGGTCTTTCTGGTTCAGCTTTCTTCTCCTTCCCCCTCTCATCATTATGTTCCTTCTCATTCTCCACTGCTCCCGACTACTGTGGTGGTCTTTCTGGTTCCACCTCCTTGAGTTGTAAACCACTCCTTGTGGTCACTTTATTCACTTGCTTGGGGTTGGGGTCAATGTCACTCGGAAGTCATCCTCTCGGCCTGGTGTTCTAAGCTCTAGCTAGTTGCCAAAACTGGTACTCCAATGCCTTTGTAGCTAACTGATTGTTCTTTACATCGGCTGCCAATTTCACATAGTCAGCCTGCAATTGAGCTTGGTTAGATATGATTGTTTGAACATTTCCTTGATGCTGGGTGATGGTGGCGGAGGAGGTGCATTGTTGCCTCTGTATTGCGACTGATAGTTCTGCTGCCCTCCTTGATTTCTCTGCGCCCCCTGACTCGAACTCTGCCCTTGATAGTTGTTACTACCCCAAGAGAAATTAGGGTGACTCCGCCAATTAGAGTTGTAGTTGTTGCCATACTGTTGGTGATTATTTCTCTGTACATAACCAACAAAGTTCACTGAATCAGGATTCGCACCACAACACTCAACTGAGTGTTCATTACTGCCGCACACTTCACACAAAATCTGCTGCACTACATTCTCTGGGGCTTGAGAATGATTCATGCTCATATTGCTAAAGTGGGTATTTAGTTGATTCTGTAACGCAACTATCTGTGCAGCGATAGCTGTAAAACCATCCACTTCCAAGACTCCTGCCTCTTTCCTTGTTCCTCCTCCAGAAGAGTCCGCATTCCACTCTGGATTTCCCTGCGAAATACGGTTCAACAAAATATACAGCTCCTCATAAGTTTTTTCTAATGCTTGTCCCCCAGCTGCTGAGTCTAGCAAGATTTTTGTGTGGGGTTCCGAACCCTGTATGAAAGTATGCACCAACACATCATTGGATTGGTGATGATGAGGACAATCCCGCAACATAGATTTGAATCGTTCCCAAGCTTGATACAGATTCTCCCCCTCTCTTTGTTTAAAACATAGAATTTGACTTCTAAGTCTTGATGTTTTACCGGATGGAAAGAACCGTATCAAGAATTTCTTTGCAAGATCATCCCAAGTAGTGATGGAATTAGGTGGCTCAGCTTTTAGCCATCTCTTTGCTTCTCCCAAAAGTGAAAATGGGAACAATGTAAGCCTGACATAATCGGATGACACTCCAGCGGGGATGTAAGTGTCACTTATCTCCAAAAAGTTTTGGAGATATTGTTGTGGATCCTTGTGGGGGAGACCTGTGAATTTCCCACTGGTGTGCAGCAATTGCACCATATTCTGTTTAAGCTCGAACCTCCCTCCTGGCTCAGGTTTGCAAATGCTAGATGTAACGTTGTTAGCATGTGGGATTGCCACTTCGCCAACCAGCCTAGCTACCATTTCCTCGGGCACTAACACCGCCCTTAAAATGGGTGGATTTTGTTGTTTCTCCAGAATTGTCTGTCTGAGCAACTACAGCTTTCTCTCTAGAGCTTCTCTCTTTTGACTATGGAATTGTCTTTCTGGCTCTAAGTGTGAATCCACCAGCTCCTTGTCTCTTGCCAGTGTTCAACAGAATTCAATATCTGCAAAAGACAGGCTAAGACCAAGTTGTCAGCACTAATAAGAAATCGTAAGCTAACACTTAAGAAAACAATTCACCAATTGCCAGTCCACCGGCAACGGCGCCAAAAACTTGTTCGGTGGTTTGGAATGCCTACACGCAAGTGCACGTGGTCGAACAAGTAGTAAAATGGCTAGAGTAGCCAAGTATCGATCCCACAGGGACTGGACCAAGGTAATAATCGAACCAAGTGTTAATACACTCTAACTCTAATAATGCAGACAACAGTTTCAAGAAGATTTTGGGAGTTTGTTTCCTAATTTATACTAATCTAAAACAAATGTACAAATTGAGTCTGAACTATAGTAATGAGCATGCTGAGGCTAAAACGAACATGCAGGGAAGCAATTTATTGACAAAAAATTGTTAATCTTTCCTTCGGTTGCTAGTCAAGAATTATTGCCTATGGATTAAAACTCTCGTATTTAATGCAACTTAAGAATCATGAACCTTCAACCTACATTTCTGTGATAAGAAGTAATTCATGTTCTAGCCATACGAAACTGATTCCTTAATTGACTAATATGACTTTTAGATATATTTCTATTCTGAAGGTAAATCAATTCTCAATTTTCCCAAACCAAGAAGAGATCATATCCTATCAATTCACAACTTTCCAATTTCTTTCTCTTTCGAGCGCAAACTAGATTTTTTAGATATACATTAATATTGGCCAAATATTAATGCAGTAAGAACAAGAATTAATAGAACAACCATAGAAGAAAAGATGAAAAACCAAAAGGATCAATAATTACATTCCACTACAAATGTTCTTAACCTCAGCAAGAAGTGAATTTAGCCACTCATTTGTGGATTAAACATCGTTAAATGAGTGTAAATCATACAAATAATTGAAATAAGGAAGAAAGAGATAGAGAAGAACCCTAAGAATTTCGTCCCCTCAACCGCCTGTAACCCACGTTCTTGCTCAACCAAGTCAGAATAATTAAAAATAAACCTAAGTGTGTTATTTATACTAGTGGGAATTTTTCCCGGAATAACAAGCAACGTGTCACGGAGTGCATCGCGGAGCACTGCCTCTGTGACACGCCACAAAGCGGACCCTTACTGGAATCCGGTCGTCCAGTTAATTACGCCCAACATGCCACGGCGTGCAACGCGTGGCTTAGCCAATGTGCCACGACACCAATGCGCACCTTCACTGGAACTTGGCCTATTTTAATCATCCGGGCAGAATGCCTCCGCGATGGCAGCGTGACACGGCTCCATCGCGAAGCCCCTTAATTTGCTACATTTCCTTGGCCTTTTCCACTGCTCACTTCCGAGTCCATTCCCGATTTCTCCCAACATGCATCTTAGCTTCCTAAAATTACTTTTTTCCTACAAAACAACACTAATCATGTTGGTTAGTATCAATTCACCTTTTAACTACAAATCACATAAAAATGTACAAATATCAATGGATAAGCAAGACAAAATGAATCATTTGAGTATCACTTGGGCATATAATTCTGCCCAAGATCACAAGTCATGCTATTTACCGGTAGAGCTGGAGCATAAGGCATTGTGGGCACTCAAGAAGTTTGATCTTGGGCAGAATTTCATGCCCAAGTGATACTCAAATGCTTCATTTCGACTTGTTTATCTATTGTTATGTGTATATTCTCATGTGATTCTTAGGTAAATGTGAATTTATACTAACCAACATGATTGGTGTTGTTTTGCAGGTAGAAGGAAATTTTGGAAACTAATATATATGTTGGTGAAGTGAGGGAATGGACTTGGAAGCAAGAAGTAGAAGTTGACAAGAGAAGTTGGCAAAAATAAGGGCTCTGCGATGGAGCCGTGACACGATACCATCGCGGAGGCATTCTGCCTGGGATGAATTATTTATGTCAAATTCCAGTGGAGGTTCGCGTTACCTTCGTGGCACGGAGGAAAGGCTCCGCGATACAAGTCGTGCCACATTGAGGTGCCGTTACCTAGGAGCCGATTTACAGTGCGGGTCCGTGATATCCCCGTGGCACGAAGGGAGTGCTCCGCGATACACTCCATGCCACGTTGCTTGTTATTCCGGGAAAAATTCTCAATAGTATAAATAGCACACTTAGGTTTTATTTTAAACATTCTGACTTGGTTGAGCAAGAACGTGGGTTACAGGTAGTTGAGGGGACGAAAGTTCTAGGGTTCTTCTCTATCTCTTTCTCTTTTATCTCAATTGTTTGTATAAATTGTACTTATTTGATGATGTTAAATCCACAAATGAGTGGCTGAATTCACTTCTTGATGAGGTTAAGAACAATTGTAGTGGAATGTAATTGCTAATCATTTCAGTTTTCATCTTTTCTTCAATGGTTGTTCTATCAATTCTTGTTCTTACTGCATTAATGTTTGGCCAATGTTATTGTATATCTAAAAAATCCAATTTTGATTTTGAAAAGGAAAGAAATTGGAAAGATGTGAATTGGTAGGATATGATCTCTTCTTTGTTTGGAAAATTGAGAATTGATTTACATTCAGAATAGAAATATATCTAAAAGTCTTATTAGTCATTTATGGAATCGGTTATGTATGGCTAGAGCATGAGATTCTTATATCACAGAAATGTAGAATAAGGTTTCATGATTCTTTAATTGGATAGGAGTCGAAAGATCCAATCAATAGGCAATTAATTCCTGACTAGCAACCGAAGAGAAGATTAGATGAATTGAATTAATAAATTACATCCCTGCATGCTTGCCTTAACCTCAACTTGTTCATCGCTATTGTTCAGACTCAAATTATAATCTTGACTTAGATTCTTATTACTTAGTGATCTTAACTCATAAAACATTATTTATTTGGTTGTCTGCATTCATAGAGATATCGTTCACTGACGCTTGAGTTAATTAATACCGTAGTTCAGTCCCTGTGGGATCGATACTTCGCTTGAAATAAAGCCACTTTACTACTTGTACGACCACGTGCACTTGCGTGTAGTTTTGGCTCAAACAAAGTTGGACCTAGAATAGTGTGAAGCAGCCAAATTAAGGCTAGATTATCGGAATGAATTGGATGAATTCCGGAACCGAGCATATGAGAGTGCATCCATCTATAAGGACAGAATGAAGATCTATCATGACCAGAATATTGCAAAAGGGGCTACACAGTAGGTTGGACAGTTTTGAGCTTCGACTCAATGCGCGGTTAGCAGAGCATCCAGATGTGGGGAGCTTGATAGATGAGATTCGGTCTCTGTGGAGCGAGGTAGATGAGCTATCATCTAGATAGCCGACCATATTGCCAACCTCCACTATGTCGTTGTTTGAGGATGAGCCAAATAAGGAGCTTGATCTAGGAGCATTTTGGGTCTTAAATCGGCCAGTGGAGATAAAGGGACGAAGAGAGTCATGGACATAGTTGATGAGGAAACCTCCAGGAAGAGGAAGAGAAGAGAAAGGAAGGAGCACAAGTAGGCAGCAGTAGCTAGCCTGCAGACTCATGATGAGTACATGTTTGAGCCGCAGGAGAGAGTTAGAGGAGTCGGGAGCTCAGTTGTTATACATGGAGAGCTTTCGGGTAGCGAGGAACCTTCGAGTAAGCCAAATTCAGCCCAGGTTGTTGTGGAGGTTGCTAAGGTGGCCAAGATTACTGTCACGACCCGAGCATCTCAAACTGGGACACGGGACCTAGAAATACGAATGGCTCCAAGCTAACCCATGGAACATGCATATAAATTCTAGAGCATAACTAAATAGAAATTAAAGGCAACATGAAGAAGTGAAAGTCTAAAATATAACAAAGGCCATAAATAGAGTCAACACTCGACAAGCTGAAGCATCTATATAATATATGAGAAGCCTCTTAAACATCTAATGAGCTGATGGGACAACACTGCCAACTAACTTTCTAGAGTTTGAAAACTAAAATAACATGCAAAACATAACCACTAACTATCCTCGGAAAAAAGAGGATTCACCAAAGCAAGGGTTGGACTGGACTGAGATGGGAGCAAGCTATCAACGAACTGAGTTGGATCACCCGAACCTATATCATGAGATGATATAGCATAGAGTATGTTGTCAATACTTGGAATGTATTGAGTATGTAAGTTAAGTAAAACATACTTAATAAAACGTTAGTTGAAATTATGCATATAAATCAAAAGATCATGACAATAAGGACTATATGCTGAAAACTTTATCTGAGATATACATAATCATAAGCTGGTTATCATAACTGAACATAGTGACCTAAGATTAGAAATAGAAATCATATGACTTGTCACAGCTGAAATCATAAGTAAAAGCTCATAAACTGGTCATTGGGTCAAATCTACTGTAAAACATAATATCATAAGTCATGAACACGAGTTACTAAAATAATGAGGAACAATGGGAGACTTATCATAACTGACACCATCAGGATAGAGCTTACGTGATGCCCCAACTATCACACTCAAGTGGGCAGAGCTGTCCAAAACCTTTTCAGGGAAAAGGACGCTAAATCATGGTGTTAATGTCAAGTTGAGCCCCTTAGGGTGGGGCAAAACTATCTTGAAAGGTTCCTAAGATATATACTACGTTGGCGCTTAGTTATGAGACCGGGGAACCTCAGAACCCCGAGCCTACTCGGTGCTAGACAATACTACCAAAACATGCATATCGCTCACATTATTTTCCAACAAAGCTGATATCATATTCTTAAAACATAGCTTGAATCTGAACATTGGGATTCTTGACTCCATATCATATCATAAACTGCATTAGGAGTCCTGACTCGAAATCATATCGTAAAATTATCTTGTTAGCCTTAGCTAAATCATAATAAATATACTTAACTTGCATGGTCTTGCCGAAATGTTATACCCCGAGGGCTGAAAGATCAGACCCAGGAGTTGAAACGGGAAAATTGTGGAATTGATGTTGCAGGCACAGGACAAGTCGTGAGACGACTCTTGAGGAGACCCCACAAGTCGTTAGGTGACTAGTGGGTAGGCCTAGAGTGATCAAGGGATCGAGGTCCCTACAGGTGAAGTAACGACTCGTGGTCAGCCACCACGAGTCGTCATGACAATCATGGGGTAGAGTGGAACTTTCTTCAGGAGGATGACCAGTGTATCTAACGAATGAACCCACGAGCCATGGCAAGTCCCAATAACTCGTGAGGTGAGTCGTGAGCAACAAGTTGAATTTTATTGAATGTTAAGGTAGTGTACATGACGAAAGGTGACCACGAGTCATGTTCTCGAGGCACGAGTCGTTATGTTCCACGTTATGAGACCCAGCAGATTAGTTGACCAGTGTACTAAACGGACGACTCGACGAGTCGTTGCCCGTCCTGACGAATCTTTAGGTCACCCGTTAGGGTCACCTGACCGTTATTTTTTGTGAATTAGTAAGGGCTTTCTCATAATTTCCTAAGTTTTTAAGACCTATACTATGTTGTTTAAGGCTCGTTTTAGTGGGTTTTAAGCAGGATAAAACCTATCCTAAGCCATTACTCTCATGCATGCAAGTTTGAAGGATTGAAGGGGAGATTCAAGGCAAAATCTCAAGGTTTCCATTGGAATCTCAGCGTGAGCTATTAGAGGGTGTTAGAATTCACCATCCCTAGGTATGTAAGGCTATGACTGGGTGTTTTCTTCCACACCTATGCCCAATCCCTATCAAATGTGATAAATCATCTATAATCAAGTATGGGGTTTTTACCCAATTGCATGATTCTTCAATCTCAACACATAGGTATGATTAGATTATATTTATATGGATGATTTGAGAAGCTTGGGTGGATTCTAAGTTGATTTCCGTTATAAACTTTGTTTTCTAAAATTTGAATCTAAAACACCCATGGGTGGAGAGTTCATAAAAGAGATGACTTATGGAAAATGTGTGAAAATGATGAGTTGATGATCAAAAGCATGTTTCTACAGCTACCCATGATTTTGATTTTGTTTCCTAAATGAATCGATTGGACTCTAGAATGATAGAGATTTGGGTAAAGCATGATTTCATTAATGAGCTTTGTCAGTAGAAAATGTTGAGCTTCGTTTCATATGATGTTGAGTCATGCATGATTTCATGTTGAGCTTCGTCAATAGACGATGTTGAGCTTCGTTATATATGATGTAAAGATTTATATGTTTTTGGGAGAAGAGTCGAGCACCGAGCGGGTTAAGGGTCGATTACCCTATGCCCCAGAACTACGCGCCAACATAGGTTGATATTACTATAATATCGGGACAGCCCTTATGAGTTATCCCTGGCCCGATTTTCCCTTCAGGTTGATATCGATATCTTGGCATTGTTCATCACCCTGGCAAGGTTATGGATGGCTCTCCCCACTTGAGTGTGATAGTTGGGACCACGTAAGCTCTATCGTGGTATGTCGGTTAAGTGACGAGTCTCCCACTATCTACATCATTCAGATTTGCATATTCATTACTCATGATGATTACTTATGCATGCAGGTTCATAAAGCAAGGTTTGACTCATAGTTTAGCTTTTGATATAAATGTCATTATTTTAGCTTTGAGTTGTTTGAGTCAGTCATAATGTTATAAAGCTATGTATGGTCATGTTATGATAAGATTATGAATTCAGAAAGAATGCATATATGCCTTTCCTCTCATATTAAAAGCTTAGTATATATTATGAAATGTGTTAAATGATTTACTTTGCTTGAGTGGTTTCGCTTACCATGCATACTCAGTACATTCCACTTACTGACCGCATACTTTCTATGTTGTATTATTTTATGATGCAGGATGGGGTTCTCAGCTCCAGCCCCGTTCGTAGTCACTTATCAGAGTCAGTACCTACTTGATTGGTGAGTCCTCATCTTTCGAGGACTATACTTTCAGTTATATTAGTTATATTTTCAGTTTTAGTATTGTTGAGCTAGTTGGGGTATTGTCCCATTAGCTCGTCCAGAATAGAGGCTTATCAGACTTAGCATGTATTCAGCTTCAGATGTTCATTCTATTGTTATATTAAGCTAGATTTTCGCTGAGTTTATAATTATGTTTCTTCATGTTTATTGGATGAGTTAGTGAAAGCTTATTCCATGGGTTGACTTGGGGTCTCTCGGGGTCCTTTATCCCATGTCAACATTCGGGCCTCCATTCGGGTCGTGACAAACTTGGTATCAGAGCCATAGGTTTGATGTGTCCTAGGGAGTCTTAAAGCTGCGTTAGGCAGAGTATTTTTCATGGGTGTGAATCCCGCCACACTTATGATGAAGAGGCTACTAGACGTTTTAGGAAATGTTCCCTTCTTTCATGATCTATGTCGTGCGATGAGAAGCCTTTCTATCCTTTTAATTCGTGCTATTCGCGATTGTAAAATAATGGCTCCTCGAAGGATGAGTGGAGGTGGTGAGGGCCCCGAGGATGGAAACGTTCATGAGCATCAGCCAACCCAACCAGTTCAGGTGCCTCAGGCACTGGAACCAGCCGCTCATGTTGAGTTCTGAGCTGCCATTCAGATGCTTGCGCAGGCCTTGAATGCCCAGGTCAATCAGCAGGCTATTGCGTATGTTCCGCAAAATGGCAATGTGGCGGCGGCCAGAGTCAGAGACTTCTTGAGGATGAACCTGCCGGAGTTTTTGGGGTCCAAGGTAGATGAGGACCTGCATGATTTCATTGATGAGATTGTCAAGATCACCCAGGTTATGGGGGTGAGCAGTGTTGACTGTGCAGAGTTAGCCTCCTACCAGTTGAAAGGGGTTGCGCATATTTGGTTCCGCCAGTGGAAGGACAGCAGGGTCGCTGGAGCAGGTCCGATCACATGGGAGAATTTCAGGTCACATTCCTCGATCTGTTCTTCCCTTGAGAGATGAGGGAGTTGAAAGCAGCTAGATTTGTGAATTTGAAACAAGGAAGGATGACTGTTCAGGAGTACGCCCTTGAGTTCACCCGCGTATCTAAGTATGTCCCGGTGTTAGTGGCCGACCAGCGGGTGCGGGTGAGCAGATTTGTGCATAGTATAGTAGGTTATTTGAACAAGGACTACAGGACAGTTATGCTCCATCAAGACATGGGCTTTCCTTGCATAGTGTAGTACGCTCAGCATATGGAGGCGGCACATTCGAGGGAGTGGGAGGATAAGAGGGCCAAGATCGAGGACCACAGGTCTCACAGTAGAGGTCCGGTTGCAGGCATCGATAGCAGACCCACCAGACATCATCAGCCACAGTATCTTCAGCACTAAGTGTGCCATCTAGGCCCATACATGATCAGAGAGGGCGAGCATCAGGATCGAGGGGTCAGATCAGTAGGCCCGCAGACTCTAGCACTCCAACTTGTCGCAGGTGTGGCCAAGGGCAAACACGCCAGTGTTTGGCTGGTTCAGGAACTTATTTTGGATGTGGGAAGCCTGGACATATGCTCAGAGAATTGTCCCGCTGCGAGACAGGATCAGGTTGGGGGTCGAGGCCCAGGCTCTAGTTTAGCAGCCCCTTCCCCATGCACATCACATCAAGGGGCATCTACTAGAACAGCTGGCGGGCAATGCCAGAACAGACTCTATGCCTTAGCCACTCGTCAGGAGCAGGAGGCCTCACCAGATGTAGTTACCAGTATGTTGAGAGTCTTTATGTATATGCATTGCTAGATCTGGGGGCTACCCTATCTTTTGTGACACCATATATAGACAGTAGCTTCGAAGTCAGTCCCGGTGTCTTATCAGAGCCCTTCTCAATTTCTACTCTAGTAGGTGACTCAGTTATAGCTAGACGGGCGTATCGAGATTTCCCGGTATTAGTTCTTCATAAGGTCACCTCAGCATACTTGATAGAGTTATCCATGACCGATTTTAATGTTATTCTCAACATGGATTGTCTATTTGCATGATATGCTTCAGTTAATTGTAGAACCCGGTCAATAGAGTCCAGATTTTCGATTGAGCCTGTCTTAGAATGGGAGAGTAGTTCAGCTATGCCTGTAGGTTGATTTATTTCCTACCTTAAGGCCAGGAAGATGATTTCTAAAGGTTGTTTGTACCATCTAGTTAGGGTTAAGTACGTGGAGTCTAAAACCTCGACTATCCAGTTCGTACTAGTAGTACGTGAGTATCCATAGGTCTTCCCGACACACAGCCTATATCTACTCTGCCCTACGAAATGGATCCAAACGAGCTAAAAGAATAGAAGGATCAGTTGAAGGACCTATTAGATAAGGGCTTTATTATGCCGAGTAAGTCTCCATGGGGTGCACCAATGTTTGTTTGGAAGAAGGATGGTTCACTTCGGATGTGCATTGACTACCAGCAATTGAACTAGGTCACCGTCAACAACAGGTATCCTTTACCTAGGATCAATGATTTGCTTGACCAGCTTCAGGGTGCCAAGTGTTTCTCCAAGATTGATGTCAGATCCGGGTATCACCAGCTTAGGGTTCAGGAGAGTGACATCCCATAAACTGCTTTTAGGACTCGGTATGGTCACTATGAATTTGTTGTTATGTCTTTTGGACTAACCAATTCCCCTGCAGCTTTTATAGATCTTATGAACAAGGTGTTCAAGGCATATTTGTACATGTTCTTGATTGTGATCATTGATGACATCCTCATATACTCTCAGAGCAAGGAGGAGCATGTCGCTCACTTGAGAATAGTGCTTCAGACCCTCAAGGATTTTCAATTGTATGTAAAGTTCAGCAAATGTGAGTTTTGGTTAGACTCTGTGTCCTTTCTAGGCCATGTGGTATCAGGTGAGGGCATAAAAGTAGACTCTCAAAAGATCAAGGCGGTAAAGAACTGGCCCAGACTGGTGAACCCATCAGATATCAGGAGCTTTTTGGGCTTAGCGGCTTACTATCGGAGATTCGTGGAGGGTTTTTCATCTACTGCCGCACCATTGACTAAGTTGACTCAGAAGAAAGTGAAGTTTCAATGGTTGGAGGCTTATGAGAAAGGCTTCCAAGAGTTGAAGACCCGACTCACTTTAGTACCAGTGTAGACCCTACCTGAGGGTACTGATGGTTTTATGGTGTATTGTGATGCTTCGCGAGTCGAACTCAAGTGTGTGTTGATGCACCATGGGAAAGTGATAGCATATGCTTCAAGACAGTTGAAATTTAATGAAAAGAATTACCCAACCCATGATCTTGAATTGGCCGCGGTGGTGTTTGCATTGAAGATATGGCGGCATTATGTGTATGGGGTCCACGTGGATGTATTCACGGATCACAAGAGCTTGCAATATGTGCTCACGCAGAAAGACCTCAATCTTCGGCAAAGGAGGTGGTTGGAGCTACTTAAGGACTACGATATGAGTGTCCTTTACCACCCAGGTAAGGCTAATGTGGTGGTGGACGCACTTATTAGACTCTCTATGGAGAGTGTGTCCCATGTGGATGAGGAAAAGAAAGAGTTGGTGAAATATGTCCATCGACTTGCGAGGTTGGGAGTTAGACTGGTCGACTCAACCGATGGCAGTGTTGTCATGCAAAATGGATCAGGATCGTCCTTGGTGGTTGATGTTAAATCAAGACAAGATGAGGACCCGATTTTAGTAAAGCTCAAGGAAGTTGTTCGAAGTAATAAAGGTGGAGGAATTCTCCTAAGGGGGAGATGGTGTCCTGCGGTACTAGGGTCGTCTATGTGTCCCAGATGTCGATAATTGAGGGACCGAATATTTCATGAGGCACATGGATCCAGTTATTCTATCCTTCCAGGTGCCACCAAGATGTACCATGACTTGCGGGAAATATATTGGTGGAACAACATGAAGAAAGATATTGCAGAATTCGTAGCCAAGTGCCCGAATTGTCAATAAGTGAAAGTTGAGCACCAAAGGCCGAGAGGCATACTGCAGGATATTAACATTCCTACTTGGAAGTGGGAAGGGATCTACATGGACTTCATTAGCGGCCTACCTCATACTTGCAGATAGTATGACTCCATTTGGGTGGTGGTCGACAGGTTGACCAAGGTTGCACACTTCCTACCGGTCAAAACTACAGATTCAACGGATGATTATGCCAAATTGTATATTTGGGTGTTGGTCTGGCTTCATGGAATGCCGTTTTCTATTATCTGAGACCGAGGTACTCAGTTTACCTCTCAGTTTTGGCGATCTTTCCAAAAAGGTCTTGGGACTCAGGTTAAGCTCAACAAAACATTTCATCCGCAAACGGATGGCCAGGCAAAACGGACAATTCAAACTCTTGAGGATATGTTGAGTGCTTGTGTGATGAATTTTAAAGGTAGTTGGGATGACCACTTGCCTTTGATCGAGTTCACTTACAATAACAATTATCACTCCAGTATTCAAGTGGCACCGTTCGAGGCTCTTTACGGGTGGAGGTGTATATCTCCCATCGGATGGTTTGAGGTTTGCGAGGTAGCTATGACAGGGCCAAACTCGGTTCATGAGGCTATGCTGAAGGTTCAGTTGATAAGGGACCGGCTGAAAACTGCTCAGAGTCGTCAAAAGTCATATGCCGATGTGAGGAGAAGAGATGTTGAGTTTGAAGTTGGTGATTGGGTATTTCTTAAGATATCTCCCATGAAAGGAGTCATGCGGTTCAGAAAGAAAGGAAAACTCAGTCCCCGCTGAGAAGAGTTGCTAAGGTAGTGTATGAGTTGGACTTGCCATCAGAGTCATCTTCAGTTCATCCCGTCTTTCATATATCGCTCTTGAAGAACTGCTTGGGTGATCCAACTTTAGCAGTCCCGGCGGAAAGTGTTGATGTGGGAGATAGCCTCAGTTACGAGGAAATTTCAGTTGCAATCTTGGATCGTCAGATTCGGAGGTTTAGGAACAAAGAAGTAGCTTCTGTGAAGGTGTTGTGGAGAAACCAGCATGTAGAGGGAGCTACGTGGGAAGCTGAAGTGGCTATGATGGCTAAATACCCCCACCTATTCCCTACCAAATCAGTTTCAATTTGAGGAATCAGTTTTTGCCCTAATTATCTAATCAATTTTCATTTCAGCAATGTGCGCAAATTTGAATTATGTTATGTATGTGATGCTTGAATTCAGTTTAACTATGTAGCTCTTTTTAGAGGTAGTCATTCTGTCAGGTTTTGATTTTAATAATCAGTATTTGCATATGACGATTGCATGTTTCTGCATTTTCTATGTATTTCTAACATTCGAGGACGAATGTTCCCGAGGGGGAGATACTATTATACCCTGGGGGCTCAAAAATCGGACCCGGGAATTGAAACGGGAAAATTGTGGAATTGGTGTTGCAGGCACAGGACGAGTCATGAGACGACTCATGAGGAGACTCCAAGAGTCGTCAGGTGACTTGTGGGAAGGCCTGGAGTGATCAAAGGATCGAGGTCCCCACAGGTGAAGTAATGACTCGTGGTCAGCCACCACGAGTCGTCATGTCAATCATGGGGTGGAGTGGGACTTTCTTCAGGAGGATGACCAGTGTATCTAACAGACGGAACCCCACGAGTCGTGGCCAGTCACAATGACTCGTGTGGGGAGTCGTGAGCAACAAGTTGAATTTTATTGAATGTTAAGGCAGTGTACATGACAGAAGGTGACCACGAGTGGTTACGTTCCCCGTTATCAGCCCCAAAAAATTAGTTGACCAGTGGACTCAACGGACAACTCAACGAGTCGATGCCCATCCTGACCAATCGTTAGGTCACCCGTTAGGGTCACTTGGCAGTTATTTTCTGCGAATTAGTAAGGGCTTTCTCATAATTTCCTAAGTTCGTAAGACCTATACTACGTCATTTAAGGCTCATTTTAGTGGGTTTTAAGCAGGGTAAAAGCTATCCTAAGCCATTACTCTCATGCATGCAAGTTTGAAGGATGGAAGGGGAGGTTCAAGGCAAAATCTCAAGGTTTCCATTGGAATCTCAGCTTGGGCTATTAGAGGATGTTGGAATTAACCATTCCTAGGTATGTAAGGGTATGAGTGGGTGTTTTCTCACACCTATGCCCAATCCCTATCAAATGTGATAAATCATCTATGATCAAGTATGGGGGTTTTACCCAATTGCATGATTCTTGAATCTCTACACATGGGTATGATTAGATTATATTTATATTGATGATTTATGAAGCTTGGGAGGATTCTAAGTTGTTTTCCATCATAAACTTTGTTTTCTAAAATTTGAATCTAAAATGCCCATGGGTGGAGAGTTCATAAAAGAGGTGATTTATGGAAAATGTCTGAAAATGATGAGTTGATGATGAAAAGCATGTTTCTAAAACTACCAATGATTTTGATGTTGTTTCCTAAATGAATTGATTGGATTCTAGAATAATAGAGCTTTGGGTAATGCCTACATGTTGATTAAAGTGATGATTTTCCCGACACAAGCTTACCACATTGTTTAAAGTGAAATTTCTCAATTTTTATTACGAATTCTAGCTTGTGGTATGTTTCGAAATAAAGCTTCTTATATGCATGAATTTATAATTGAGATGCATGTCATTATTGAGCTTTGTCAAAGGACAATGTTGAGCTTCATTTTCTTATAATGTCAAGTCTATGCATGATTTCATTAATGAGCTTTGTCAGTAGAAAATGTTGAGCTTCATTTCATACGATGTTTTTCATGCATGATTTCATGTTGAGCTTCATCAATAGACGATATTGAGGTTCATTATATATGATGTAGAGATTCACATATTTTTGGGAGAAGAGTCAAGCACCGAACGGGTTAAGGGTCGATTTCCCTATGCCCTAGAACTACGCACAAACACAGGTTGATATTACTATATTATCGGGACTGCCCTTTGAGCTATCCCCGGCTAGATTGGCCCTTCAGCTTGATATTGATATCATGGTATCTTCTATTTCCCTGGCAAGGTTATGGACGGCTCTACCCACTTGAGTGTGATAGTTGGGACCACATAAGCTCTATCGTGGTATGTCGGTTAAGTGACGAGTCTACCACTGTCTATATCATTCAGATTTGCATATTCATTACTCATGATGATTACTTTTGCATGCATGCTCATAATGCAAGGTCTGACTCATTGTTCAGCTTTTGATATAAATTTCATGTTTCAGCTTTCAATCATTCGAGTCAGTCATGATGTTATAAAGCTATGTATGGTCATGTTATGATAAGATTATGAATTCAGAAAGAATGCATGTATGCCTTTCCTCTCATGTTGAAAGCTTAGGATATATTATGAAATTTCTTAAATGATTTACTTTGCTTGAGCAATTTTGCTTACCATGCATACTCGGTACATTCCACGTAATGACCGCATACTTTCTATGTTGCGTCATTTCATGATGCATGATCAGGTTCTGAGGTCCCACCTCATTCATAGTCGCTTATCAGAGTTAGTACTTGCTTGATTGGTGGGTCCTCATCTTTTGAGGACTAGACTTCAGTTATCTTGGTTGTATTTTCAGTTTTAGTATTGTTGAGCTAGTTGGGGGTATTGTCCCATCAGCTCATCCAGAATAGAGGCTTATCAGACTTAGACATGTATTCAGCTTCAGATGTTCATTCTGTTGTTATGTTAAGCTACATTTCCGATGAGTTTATAATTATGTTTCTTCATGTTTATTGAATGAGTTAGTGAAAGCTTATTCCATGGGTTGACTTGGGGTCTCTCAAGGTTCCTTGTCCCGTGTCTACGATCTGGGTCTTCGTTTGGGTCGTGACACCAAATCATAAAGTCATGCATAGTTGAAATAGACTTCATAAATCAAAATGATGGAATCAAGTCTAATCTTAGGGACTTTTAGGGTGTTACATTATCTCCCCTTGTGAACATTCATCCTCGAATATAGAATAAGCATACTAAAAAGCTGGGGAAAGAACTGTAATCTCAAAACTGAACAACTGAAGTTGAAAACTAGCAGAGTGAATAACTTCGAACTGATATGCATTGCTGAACTGAATTCAGGAAACATACATACATGCTATGACATGAACGAAACTTAGAGACACATGAATTTGACATAAAATTGAATAAAGTACTAAAGAGGAAATTGATACCTCATGCTAGAACTAAGCTGAAAGGGAAAAGATGTGGGTTTCTAGCCATCATATCTGCTTCAGTTTGCCACATAACTCCCACAACAAGCTGATTTCTCCATAACACCTTCACTGAAGCTACTTTCTTGTTTCTCAACTTTCGAACCTGATAATAAAGGATCTCAACCAGAACCTCCTCATAGGTTAGGCTATCCTTCACACCTATGTTCTCCACTAAAACAACTAAGGTTGGGTCACCTATGCATTTCTTCAACAGTGATGCATGGAAAACTTGATGCACTGAAGCTAACTCTACTAGTAGCTCCAATTCATATTCCACCTTGCCAAGTCACCTATGAATCTTATAACGACCAATATATCGGGGAATAAATTTCCCTTTCCTTTTGAAAATCATCACTCCCTTCATGGGAGATACCTTCAAAAATACCCAATCATCAACCTCAAACTCAAGCTCTCTCTGCCTAACATATGCATATGATTTCTAACGACGACCCTGAGCTGCTTTTAGCCTTTCTCTAACAGGCTGAACCTTCTCAATGGTCTCATGAATTGAATATGACCCTATCAATGATGCCTCACCTACCTCAAACCATCCAATAGGTGATCTACACCTCCAATGATAAAGAGCCTCAAACAGAGCCATCTGAATGTTGGAGTGATAACTGTTATTATAAGCAAACTTGATGAGAGGCAAGTATCATCCCAACTACCCTTTAAATCAATCGCACACGCTCTCAACATGTTCTTAAGAGTATGAATGGTTTGCTCGGCCTAACCATTTGTCTGTAGGTGAAAATCTATGCTAAGCTTTACCAGAGTACCAAATCCTTTCTGGAATGATCTCTAAGACTAAGAGGTGAACTAAGTACCCCTAATTGAGAAGATGGAAAAAGGAACTCCATGCAAACCGAACTAACTACCGAATGTACAATCTAGCATAATTCTCAGCTGAATCTGTAGTTTTAACCTATAAGAAATGAGCTGATTTTGTCAACCTATCCACAATTGCCCATACAGAGTTATAATGTCGGCGTGTACGAGGAAAACCTGCAATGAAGTCCATATTTATCTCTTCCCATTTTCAAGTGGGGATGCTAATATCCTGAAGCATACCTCCAGGTCTCTGATGCTTGACCTTCACCTACTGGCAATTTTGACACTTAGCCACAAACTCCGCGATGTCCTTTTTCATACCATTCCACTAATAGACTTCCCATAGATCATAGTACATCCTAATGGCACCTAGATGGATAGAGTATTGAGAGCCATAAGCCTCGATCAATATCCGCTCTCTCAAGTCATCAATAGTCGGCACACACAATCGGCCCTAATATCGGAGTACATCATCTCCCCCTTGGGAGGAAACCTCCATATTCTAATTCCAGGAATCTTCCTTTAGATTCACTAGAATAGTATCCTTATCTTGCCTAGCTTTCACTTACGTCACCACAGAAGATTCTGGCCCATTCTGAACAATTACACCACCATCCGCCGAATCTATAAGGCGAACCCCCAAACGAGTAAGCCTATGGACATCCTTTACCAACTCCTTCCTCCCGTCCTCCATATGAGACACACTCTCCATGGATAGCCTACTAAGAGCATCCTCCACTATATTGGCCTTGTCCAAATGATAAAGGACACTTATGTCATAGTCATTGAGAAGATCTAGACATCTTCTTTGCCACAAATTTAGGTCCTTCTAAATGCACATACTGAAGGCTCTTGTGGTCCGTGACACATTCGCATGCACCCCATACAAGTAGTGTCTCCAAATCTTCAAAGAAAACTCCATGGCTTCTAACTCTAGGACATGCGTCGAGTAATTCTTCTTATAAGTCTTAAGCTATCTAGAGGCATATGCTATGACCTTACCATGTTACATCAATACACAAGTGAGACCAACATTAGAGGCATAAAAATACACAGCAAAACCATTTGTGCCCTCCGATAGGGCCAAAACTGGGGCTGAAGTGAGTCCAGTCTTTATCTCCTGAAAACTCTTCTAGTGAGCACCCGACCATTGAAACCTGGCCTTCTTCTGGGTTAGCTTAGTCAATGGTGCTGCAATGGATGAAAATCCCTCAACGAACCTCCTGTAGTATCCAATGGTGTTGCAATGGAGGAAAATCCCTCAATGAACCTCCTATAGTAGCCATCTAAATCAAAGAAGCTCCTAATATCTGTAGGACTAACTAGTCTAGGCCAATTCTTCATCGCCTCTATGCTTTGGAAGTCCACCTGCACACCCTTGCTAGACACTACATGGCCCAAAAATTCCATTGAGTTTAGCCAAAACTCACACTTGCTAAATTTAGCAAATAGCTGGTGATTCTTGAGAGTCTACAACACAATCCTCAAATGATCGGCAAGCTCCTCCTCGCTCCGGGAGTATATGAGAACATCATCTATGAAGACAATCATGAACATATCTAAATACTTCTTGAACACTTTGTTCATCAAATCCATATATGTTTCAGGAGCATTCATCAGTCCAAAAGACATAACTATGAACTTATAGTAACTGTACCAAGTCCTGAAGGCTATCTTCAGAATGTCATTCTCCCTAACTCTGAGCTGATGATATCTGAATCTGAGGTCTATCTTTGAGAAGCACTTAGCATCCTAAAGCTGGTCACACAAGTCATCAATTCTGGGGAGGGGATACTTTTTCTAAATTGTGACCTTGTTCAACTACTGATAATCAATGCACATTCTAATGGAACCATCCTTCTTTCGATCAAAAAGAACTGGAGCACCCCATGGGGATTTGCTAGGTCTAATGAAAGCCTTATCTAGGATATCTTTCAAATGTTCTTTCAACTCCTTTAGCTCAGTTGGAGCCATCCTATAAGGAGGAATGGATATGGGTTGCGTATCAAGGAGAAGGTTAATACTGAAGTCAATCTCCCGCTTGGGAGGGACTCCTGGTAGATCATTAGGGAAAACCTCTAGGTACTCACGTACAATAGGAACTGACTAAAGAGTTGAGGTCTCAGATGTACAATCCTTGACCTCAACTAGATGGTACACACAGCCCTTAGAGATCATCTTTCTGTCCTTAAGATAGTAGACGAAGCAACCTACAGGCACAACTGAACTACCCTTCCACTCTAGAACTGATTCACCCAAAAATCAACACGCTACTGTTTGGTTCTACAATTTATTGAAGAAAAGCAAGCATACAACCAATCCATGCCGAAGATAACATCAAAATCGGTCATGTCTAACTCTACTAGGTTGGCTGAGGTGACTTTCTGAAGGACTATGATAGGGCCATTTCTGTATACCCATCAAGCAATAACGGACTAACAAACTGGAGTAAAGACTAAGAAGGGTTCTGACAGAATTTCAGGACCGAGTCTGAAACTAACAAGAACATAAGGAGTCACAAATGATAAGGTAGCCCATAGATCTAATAATGCATATACATTAAGATGGAATACTTATAACTGATGTTCTGTGAGTTTACAACACTTTTGAAGCTTAAAACTAGGAAATAAGCATGGACTTAGGTGTGTTTATATGGATATAAGGCACTTTTACTTTATTTTTAGGGAAAATAGATGTTGGAGTTGAATTGTGCAAAAGATGGAGAAAAATGCAGAAAAGTGGCTAAGTACGGATCTTAGTATGAGTCGTAGCATCCTGGTATGAGCAATACCGAGAGTCATGGAAAGGTCCAGGGCAAAAGCATGAGTCAAAGAAAGCTTACGACTCATGGTATGAGCCGTACTATCCTAGTATGAGTCGTACCATAGCAATCATAGTAAATTCAAGAAGGTTTTACGTAGGCCAACTTTCCTGGTATGGGTAGCAACCACGAGTTGTGAGACCTACTTAAGACCCGTACCAAGGAACCGTGGAAAAGCCCAGAAAACAAAAGACTGGCAGAACTTAAGGTGCAAGAAGGAGTCACGGATAGTGTAACTGAGCTACGAGTCATACAAAGACATCAACGAAAGTTAATAGAGGATGCCAGCAAGTGCAAATTCAAGCCACGGGAAGATTGTATGACTCATAGGTTCTTGGTACGACTCATACCAAAAGTCAACACTTAGCTAAATTCAACAGAAGCCAGCCAATGTAGAAGTGAAGATACGACTCGAATAATCCTATTACAGGTCGTATGTGAAGGAAGCGACAACTTTTGGTAGTTTCCCTATTTACTTAGGAGAAGGTTCAAATTATTTGTATAAATACTTTTTAGGTTATTTTCAGTAGAGGAGGAAAGATTAGAGAGTCGAACATTAAGTTTTTTTTCATTGAGAGACAAGTTGTTGTTAACTTTAATTCAAGTCTTGGAGATTTTCTTTCTTTAATCTCTTCTTTGTCCTTGAATTATTCAACATCAATTCTTTCAATAAGTTTTATTTTCAATCATCTTTGTAAGTATTTAATTATGTGTTTATCTATGAATGCTAATAGCGATCTTATAATCATGAGGGGCTAAAACTTTCATAACTAGGGTTGTGGGAACCATGGAGAATTAATGAACTAGGATTACACAAAGTTATTCTAAACTAATGCTAAACACTTGTATTGTATTCTCTTCATCTTTAATGTTTCTTAACGAAGTACAACGTTAAGGCTTGCTTGAATTCTTTACTTGGTCAAACCTAGAGAAGTAGAGATTAGGAAAAGAGAATTACAACAAAGCCTTGATCTTTATAGGTCATAGTATGACTTGAGCTGTGGTTGCAGGATAGTTAATTTGGAATAAATTGATAACGGTTGAATTGAAATTGATCATGAGACCTAACCTGGTGATTGAGTATCGTCGTCCATTAGGGATGAACCCTAGTTAGCAGTTCTACATGTAAGCATTGGGGTAGATCACAAGTGTAAACCCGAAGAAGTTATGAACCCATGGGGAACATTTATCGTAGTTAATTGCAAATCTTGATAAACTGCAACCAATTCTCAATCTTGTCATATAATTGCTTTAATAACCCCCCCCCCTTTTTTTTGAGATAACATACCTAAAAGCTTAAATACATGTGTTATTCTATATCTTGACTATATTCCCTGTGGGATTGACTCCAGCCTTTGGTGGGTTCTTTATCGACAACGTCTTCTTCATCACAAGTTGTCTCTTGGTGAATTCCAAGTACTCAACGGAGCAGAAACCCCCTGATTCCTCTTGATCTTGAACTAGAGCAAAAAACTATGAAAAATGGAGAATCCTAGGCAAAGAGAGGCTCGTATTGTTGAAAAAGCTCGGTAAGCTGCACTTTAGGAAGCCGAGGATGCTCAGGATGAAGTCATGAATGTTGTCTGCCATTGAAGGGGAAATAGAGTCCAGAGATATGATCCTCAGTTCTTTGATGAGGATGACCCAGATATTGATAAAGTTGGGTCAACTGGAGCTATCTACCACCACCTTTGCCTGTTGGAGCAAAGTTTAACATCACTAGCCATGATACAATTGCTAAATATAAAAGGGGTGTTTAGTGGTCATGCAACTGATGATGCTAACCTGCACTTGATGAACTTTGTCGGAATATGCAAGGCGTACAAGTTGCTGGGTGTAAGTCAGGATGCAATAAGGTTGAGACTCTTCCCCTTCTCTCATTCTGGAGAGTCCACTTTATGATTATCATATTTTTCCTGATGACTCCATTACCAACTGATGTGCTATGAGTTTATAGAACTTTTGATGCTTAAAATTGAGAAAATAACATAGACTTAGGTATGTTTATATAGATATAAGGAACTTCTACTTTGATTTCAAGAAAAATAAGTGTTGGAGCAAAGAGTGCAAAAAGAAGCCTTAAAATGCAGAAAATCATCCAAAGTACCAGTCTCAGTACGAGCCGTACCTTGATTGTACGAGCCGTACTAAGAACCGTGATGAAAGTCAGAAGACTGAATTGGGAAGAAGGCAACCTACAACTCTTAGTACGAGTCGTACCACAATGGTACAAGTCGTAACTGGAGTCGTGGAAATATTCAAAAGAAATTGTACAAAGGCAGACTCCTGGTACTTATGGACTCACGAACTGTGGCACCAGTGTCTGAGTCCTACCAGGAGTTGTGGTGAACTTCAAAAGATTTTCAATACATGGTAGAACTTCAAACACTTAGACAGTATGAGTCATGGTAAAAAGGTACAAGTCGTACCATAACACTCGTGAGGAATTCAGAAGATGTTAGAGTCTCAGGGCCAAACCACGAATGCAATATACGACTCGTAGGATGAAGGTACGAGTTGTACCAACATGCCAACACTTAGCCAAATCTACAGCATCCAGGAACTTACAGAAAGCAGGTACGACCCGTACAATCCTACTACGGATCATTTGGACAAATCATAGCACAATTGGCATCAGATATGGAAAACTCCCTGTTAGCTTAGGAAAAGATTTCTAATATCTGTATAAATATCCTTTATGTTTTATTTTAGTTAGAAGAGAACATAATTGAGTGAGAGATATGTGAATACTTACTTTTGTGACTTTTTATCAAGTGTTGAGGAGCAATTCTTGGGATCAAATTTTTGATTTCTTACATTGTTCTTGAGGTTGTTCATAAATAATCAAATATGATTTCCTTCCAATTGTCTCTCTAAGTATTTAATTATGTGTTTGTCTATGAATGTGACTACAATGTTACAATCATGTGAGGATAAAACCGCCACAACTAGGGGTTGTGAGAACCATGGTGGATTAACAAATTAGGGTTGCACAAAAGTGATTCAAATCATGTCTAGACGTTTCATAATGGTGTACAATGTTAGGACTTGCCCAAATTATTTACTTTCTTGAACCAAGAGAAGTAAAGATTATGAAAAGAGAATTACAACAAAGGCTTGATCTTTACAATCGTTGTACTAACTTGAGTTGTGCTCACGGGATAGTTAAATTTGGAACATATTGATAATGGTTAGTTTGAAATCTCTCATGAGACCTGACCTAGTGATTGAGTATAGTCATGTAATAGGAACAAAATAGTCATTTGGATGTACCCTAGTTATCAGTTCTACAAGCATTGGGATTGATCACCTGTGTATACCCGAAGTAGTTATGAACCCAGAGGGAATACTTACCTAGTTGTTTGCAATTCTTGATTTAAATCTCAACCATAATCTTTGTTTTAATATTGTTTTCTTTAAACCTCTCCCCCCCCCCCCAATTTGGGGATAACTCACCAATAAGTTCATTTACCGGCATTAGTTTAGATCTTACCCTCTTCCCTATGGGTTCGACCCCAACCTCTTAGTTGGGTTCTTTATTGACAATTTCTGCTTCATACTTTGTCAGGAAGTGTGATTTTGAGCGTTATCACCAATTGGAGGGAGCTTAAACAGGCTTTCCTAGATAGGTTCTTCCCACCCTCCAGGATGTTACAGCTTAAGGATGAGATCTATAACTTCAGACAACTGAAAATAGAGGCACTTCATGAAACCTGGTTAAGATTTAAAAAGAAGGAGACCAAGTTCCCGAACCATAAAATTCAATACGATAGTTTGTTGGAGATTTTTTATAGGTCCTTGAATAACGGCAGAAAAGTTGTAGCAGATACTATGGCGGGAAGAGCACTGATGAGTACACATGGGAGCAAGATGCCATTATTCTTGATAGAGTGACTAAGACTAATAGGGCCTGGCACACTAAGGAAGCAAAGCAGCTGCAAGTACGTATGTTGTTGGTATGGTTGCAAATCAACGCAAAAAGCAGGAGGAGCGTGATCAGGAACTAGCACATGTGCGGATATCATTAGACCTGATCACGAAGCATATTATGGGTGTTAGTGCTAGAAAGGTAAATGCAGTGGGAGCTCAGGGTCAGGAACTGAGGCAAGAGCAATCAGATTTTGAGGAGGAGGCAAACTTCTTAGACAATTAGGTGGCGGGTTTTCGGGCCAACGCCTAAGGGTCTGGACAGTACACTTGGCACCAAGGTTCCGAAAACCAAGTTTGGAACCAATATCAAGACAACTACAAAAATGGGTATAGGGATAGGAGTCGAGGTCGTGAGTGAGAGGGAGAGTGGAGAAAGAATGATGGTTATCGCAATGACAACACAGGTTTGTATGTTCCTCCTAATGCACGTGAGGGTAAGGATAGTTTGGATAGACCCTCAAGATTGGAGAAAATGATGGCTGAGATGCTCAAAAAGGTAAAATCCACCTATGATCAGTTGAGGGACATTCGGGCAGATATATCGGGTATGAACCAGAAAGTTGTATCGCATGCAACTGCGATCAAACAGATTGAGCAGCAGCTTGGATAGATGTCAGTGTACCTAAACCAGAGGTAGAAGGGAACACTTCCTAGAAACACAGTGCAGAATCCAAAGAATGATAGTCACTCTATGGCTATGATGACTAGGAGTGGAAAGACCACAGTCAACCCCCTCTACTGGTTGTAGTTGAGATGGAAAGACAAAAGGATATTGAGCATGGTGAGGAAGATGAGGTTGCTGAGCATGAGCTCATATGTGAGGCTGAGTTGACTAGGGCTCCAGTTGGTGCAAAGGAGTACGGAGTTGAAAAGGGTAAGAAGCAAGGGGGTACACAAATTTATGAGGTTATCCCTCGACCACTACCACCATTCCCTCAAAGGATGGAGGCTGAAGATTGTAAGTTCCAAAAATTTCTCTCTATGCTTAAATAGTTATATATGAACATACCATTAGTCGAGGCATCGGAGCAGATGCCTGGATATTCCAAGTTTATGAAGGACCTTGTGACCAAGAAGAGGTTCGTGAGCTATAAGCTGGTAGGTAACTTGCATCTATGTAGTTGCATAGCTTCATGGTTCCTAGCTTAAAAGAAGAAGGATCCAAGTGCCTTCACCATTTCATGCACGTTTGATGATTTTGAGTTTGCGAAGGAACTTTGTGATTTAGGCGCAAGCATCAACCTGATGCCATTAGCGATATTCAAACAACTGGTCTTGGGATCCCCCCACCAATGTCAATGTGGCTATTAATGGCAGACCATACAGTTAAAAATCTAGTAGGGATCTTAGTTGATGTGTTTGTCAGAGTGGACCGGTTCATCTTCCCAATGGACTTCATAATCCTAGATTGCGAGGTTGATTTTGAGGTCCCTATTATCTTGGGGAGACCATTCCTCTCCACTGGGAGAGCCTTGGTAGATGTGGAAGCTAGCCAACTAAAGTTCAGGCTAAATAAAGAGGAGGTCACTTTTAACCTCTGCCGGTCAATGAAGCAGCCCAATGAATTCAGGGTTGTCTCAGCAATCGATGATGATCCTGAGTTTCTTGATGAATTCTGAGTAGTCAAGAGACTAGCATCGTGCCGCAACGTTAAATCAGACGCTTCTTGGGAGGAAACCTATGTGGTGATTTTGTGAAGTATCAGTAACTAGACCACCTACATCGTGTCACGACATTAAATCAAGTGTGTCTCGGGATGCAGCCCAAGTATCTTAACTTTTGTGTGTTTAGTGTGCCGGTGAACCAAAAACAAGTGGTGAAAATTACAGCACAAGATTGTAGTACGAGTCTCGATACAAGTTGTATGACAATTGTACGACTCGTAGTACTGTCCATGGTTCAAGGCAGAGCTTGAGCTAAAACATGAGTTTGCATTATGATTGGTTATTATGAATCGTACCTACGTTGTACGAGTTGTAGTACTTACTGTAATAGTAAACCATGCTAAGTGTGGAAGTTCAGAAATGTGACGACCTACGGACCATAGTATTGTTTGTACCTTCATGGTATGTGTCGTACCATGCACTCGTATGTCCCTAGGTAAGTTTCCTATGTCTTCAACTACGGGTCCAAGGGACGAGCCATAGGCCAAACCTACAACTCATGGTATGAGTCATGATGGGCTAATTTAATGTATTCGACCCATCTCAGCCCTAATTCCTCAAAATTCCACCCTAACCTATTTAAAATAAAACTTTCCAAACTTTTACTCCCATACAAACATAAGCTATTGTACCCATGACTATCACCCAACACTTGCACATGTGTAACTCAAAATTCCAACCAATTCAAGCTTAAAGTGATAAGAGATTACTCCTGCACAATCGGAATTCATACCTTAAATAAAGAAGCAAGCAACCACTTGAAAACTTCAAGTAACCATGTTTAAAATTGCGAAAAGCTTGCTCTGTGTGAACGTATAGATGAATGTGATTCCTCAAACTCACCAAAAATGGGTTGAGAAAGATGATCAGTAGCTTGTGTGATTCTGTTTAATGGGTAGAACTTTGAAATGCTTAAAACACTAAATTGGGTTGGTGAAAATTGAAAAATTAATTCATGGGATGTGACCTATGTTGGGAGTAAACTGGGTATGCATAAACAACAATGATAGGTAGCCTAAAATAGGGAAGTCTAAGTACCCAAAAGAAATAATGTGTTTACCTGAACAACTAAACAAAAATAAAGAGGTGGGAAGGCTTCATGAGTCTTCCTACGACTCATGGTTTCATACCACAACTCATATGATGACTCGTTAGGACTGTCCCAGGTCAATAAAAGTGTAAGTGTTGGTACAAAGCCTAGTACGATCATAGGATGCTACTAGGAGTCGTACCTGGTGATCATACCATGAGGCATTAAGGGTCAAAGTTCACAAGTAATGGTATGACCCTTTGTATGACTCGTAGAACCTAATCACAAACCGTAACATGAGTCGTGCAAAAATATAGTAAATTTGAAATTCAGGACAATCCTCATACGACTCTTAGTACAAACCGTACATACTTGGTACGATCGTACCAAGAGGTCGTGACAAAATCAGCATGAAGTACGAGTCTTAGTGCAAGTCGTACCACCATGGTATGACTCGTACTGTAGACTCATGAAAAAGTGCAGAGGATAAATTTTCTTGCTTTCTATTTATCAAATCACATACTACCTATTTTATCCACATGTACAATGACAATGAATAAAAGAGCAACCAAACCTGCCCAAGACAAGAGACCTAGAGCAAAGATAGCTGCTCGGAGGGCATTGAGAGATGAGCACTCCGACTCTAATCAAGCAGGCATCTCTCCTAGTGGTTTTGTGGAAGAGTACTGAGTTGAGACCTCCGACACTGACGAGCCACGAACTACTAGGGCTCAAGCAAAGGCATAATCCAAAGCCACTTCTGCCGCTCCGATCACTGCTCCCTAGTTTGAAGACGGAGCAGAAGAACAGGTTCAAGAGTCCACGAGTGGCTCTAATGTTAATGAGGGATCTGAGGAAGCCCAATCCGGAGATGGAAACAACAAGGCTGTGTCTTAGAGGAAATTGAGCAGACCCCGCCTACAGCAAGGCGTACTATGAGGTGGCATGTGCCCAGGGCATAAGAGATCTATGAGTAGGGATTGGCAGTCACATTCAAGAAACAACCTAAGAGTAGTATTCAGGAAGAACTGCGAATCCTCACCAGTGCATTGAATGAGGGTGAGGAGATGAAGCAGATCTTTAGCTTCAATGGGTTCGATTGAATGGCTAGGAACCTTGACTGATACACTCTAGGGATGGTTAGAGAGTTATATGCCAACTATTATTCAACATTGGAGCAGAATGCACAGACTGCAACTGATTGAAGGAGCAACCCAAACTTGACTAGGTATTAGTCCGGGGGAAAGAAGTCAAGATATCAGAGAAAACCATTACCCGAATACTCTATGGGCCACAGTTCATCACTCCATCATCCACAGTAGAGTTCAACCACTGGATAGATGCCCTGAAATGGGTGAAGCAGTTAGGTCATGAAGAGATACAGAGCCAACTTAAGTGGTTAGCCGGAGCTATAGCGGAGGACAAGGAGGAAGTTGAGTGGGTGGCTGGTGGAAATCTTGCCACTAAATATTCACCGACTTCATAGTGAAGGCCTGTTGGACACCAGGCCACCACAAACTGATGCCAACTCTGAATGATAACATGCTCAGAGCATATATAGCAGCTCTGGTAGCTTGCATCATGTCCCGATATGAAATAAATATCCCGAGGGTGATAGCAAATGAGATTTGAGATCATGCTCTTGGGTTGAGAACCACCATGCCATTTTCGAGCCTTATATATAGAATGTGTAGAGACGCTGGGGTTCGACTACTAAAAGATGTTGATGTCGAGATTGGAGGCCACAGAACGACAGATATTTGATTGATCTAGGATGAAATGAACCCACTGAGTCGGGATAGACTTCGTACCGCGATCCCAGTACCATAGGCATTGGGGGAGAGAAGGTTAATGCCCCCACCTCAGTGGAGCAGGACGATACACCAGCTATAGAGATCGGCCATACAAAGGCAGTTCCTAGTGCTTCATCTGCAATTCCAATGGGTATCCCAAGCCAGAAACCAACTGGGTACATGTTGGTCCTTCAGGATTATCTTCAAAAGATAGCTAAAAGGCTGACACTGATAGAGAGAAAAGTTTTGTCCATGATGGAAAACATCAAACCTTGGGTGAAGGCAAAAATTGAGGAGGTCGTGAGGGGGTTGCATGATAGGATTGATGGATTCAAGCACTGATTCAACAAGCATTTGGCAGAGCAGCTGGACACTGGTAGCCTCCGAGAGGAGTTGCGGTCTCTTTGGAGCCAAGTGACAGAGTTGTCATCTAGACAACTGGCAATTCTAGCAGCCCTACTCTTCTAGACTTAGATGATGAGCTTAGTGAGGAGCTCGACTTGGAGGAGTATTGGGGTTATACAGTTTCTAGTGTAGAAAAAGGGAAGAAGAGGTTCTCGGAGGAAGTTGAAAACGAGCCCTCAAAGAAGAGGAAAAATAAGGAGAAGAAAGAGAGAAAACAAGAAAGAGTAGAGAGCCTGCAAACTCATGATGCACATATGTTGGAGTTGCAGGAGCGAGCCAAAGGAGTTGGGAGCTCACTTACTGCCCAGAGAGTGATTGTAGGTGGTGAGGACCCTTCAAAGGAGCCACATTCATAGTAGAGCTTGAGGTCACAAAAGCGACCGCTAGTGATGCTAGGGTAACCAATCCCTAAATAAAGGTACCATTGAGTGTCGCGGCCATTGCTAGCACCACTGATGCAGCGCAGGATGATAGGAGCATTTAATGTGCCATAGGTATGTCCCTTTCCCTTGTTCTTGCATATTTTATGCTTCAGGGATGAAGCATGTTTTTCAAAGGGGGTGTACTTATATTTTTGGGATATTTGATTCTTCCTAGGGTTTTTCTTACCATGTGTCTTTTTCCTCGAGCATGTTATCTAGTAGAACTGGCATGCTTAGATTGTTTTCATTTAATTAGAAGTAGCTTAGAATTACTTTTTCAGCCAATAAAAGCACTAGTTTGATGTTTTTGAAAACAAATTGACCCTGTTTGAAAATTTTTGATGTCAGCTGCGTAGTTAATCAATTGCATGACTTCTATGGATCATTGTATAGCATTTAAATTATGAGCATGATTAGTTGTGGCTTAGCCGTGCATGAACTGGATAGGTAGATCCAATGCAAATCAGTACAATGAGTGAGTGAGGATGTATACTTAGTTCAATATCGAGTAGAAGATCTAGAACTTGCCCAGTTGGTCTTTGCATAGGCTATAGGATAGTTGGTTAGGAGATGATTATAGGTCGTTATTGATTTTAGCCACTTTAGCTTAAATTACACTACCAAATAATGAAGAGTCCCTTGATCCTGAGTTTGAGCCTTATATTAACCATTTTTCTTTGATTAACCTTTAACCTTACCCATTGTTTATAATGAACCTATTTTGGCCCTGGTCCCTCCTTGGACATTGTGAACCTCAACTCAAGCAAAATTCCTAAGTCGAGGGTGGCTATAGTAGGGGTACATAGACTATGGGGAGGTGAAAAGGGAAAAAAAGGAAAAAAGGTTAAAGATGAGGTGTGGTGTGACAAGAAAAGAAAGAAAAAAGAGCTGAAAAAGAAAAATAAAAAGGAAAGAAAATACAAGAGAAAAAGAAATGAAAAAGATGAGAAAAACACACCATGCCCACATATTGCATGTAAATGGAGAAAAGGGAGGGGAAAAAGTTGAAAAAGTGAAAATTGGAAGAAAGAAAGTGTAAAGTAGAGCCAAAAGTATGTAGTGCCAAGGACGGCTTATTCATTTAATTCCATATTTACCATACCCAGCATGAAGCCTACATTACAAGCCGAACAAAGTCCTATAGTGATCCTAGCTTAACTATCCAAAGAGCCGAAGTAGAGAAAATAATGGAAAGCCTATGGTATCCGATGTGCAGTATTTGAAACTTCTTTGAAAGAGTGAGAGGTCCATTTGTTTAGTCCCAATTTCAATATTATATATATCTATGAGTGTTGGGACTTTATTTTCTGTGAGGGTACTTGGTTTGTGTAATATTTTACCAATTATCTGTGTGAATAGAATCAGTGATAGCTCAATTCTCTGCTAATAGTTGGATGCCATATCTTGATCCTTGTATGTCATTGATTGTGGTTAAATATGCGCATAGCTGACTTAGTTTGAACAGAAAAGGGGCCATTAGCTAATTGTGGTTCATAGTGCAAATTTTGTTGTGTTGGCTATAGGTATTCTAGGTTTACTTGCTACTTAAGCATCGTTTTTAGTTTTTGTTTTCTTTACCTGAGGACATGCAAAAGTCTTAAGTTGAGGGTTTGATGTGTTGTGTGTTTATAGCATTTTCGGTGCTTAATACAGGAAAATAAGCATGGACTTAGGTGTGTTAAAATTGATATGAGGCACTTTTACTTTGTTTTAAGGAAAAATAGATGTTGGAGCTGAATTGTGCAAAAGATAAAGAAAAATGTAAAAAGGTGGCTAAGTATGAATCTTAGTACGAGTTGTAATGAGAGTCGTGGAAAGTTCTAGGACCAAAGCATGAGGCAAAGGCAACTTACAGCTAATGGTACGAGCCCTACCATAGTAGTCGTAGTAAATTTCAGAAGGTTTTGCACAGGACAAGTATCCTAATATGGGTAGCAACCATGAGTAGTGAGACCTACCTAAGACCCGTACCAAGAAACCATGGAAAAGACCAGAAAAAGAGAAGACTGGCAGAACTTAAGGTATGAGAAGGAGTCACTAATCGTGGAACTAAGGTACGAGTCATACCAAGCCATCCATGAAAGTCAACAGAGGATGCCAGCAAGTGCATGTTCAATCCATGGAAAGATTGTACGACTCGTAGGTTCTTGGTACGAGTCGTACCATAATTCAACACTTAGCTAGATTCAGTAGAAGCCAGCCAATGTATGAGTAAAGGTACGACCTATATAATCTTGTTATGGCTCGTATGTGAAGGCGGCGATATTTTTGGCAGTTTCCCTATTTACTTAGGAGAAGGTTCCAATTATTTGTATAAATTCTTTTTAGTTCATTTTTCAGTAGAGGAGAACATATTAGAGAGTGAAACACTAAGTTTTATTTCATTGAGACACAAGTTGTTGTTAACTTTAATTCAAGACTTGGAGATTTTCTTGCTCTGATCACTTCCTTGTTCTTGAATTATTCAACATCAATTCTTGCACAATCAAGTAGGCTTTCTTTTCAATCATCTTTGTAAGTATTTAATTATATGTTTGTCTATGAATACTAATAACGATCTTACAATCATGAAAGGCAAAAACATAACTAGGGTTGTGGGAACCATGATAAATTAACGAACTAGGGTTACACAAAGAGATTCTAAACTAATGCTAAACACTTGTACTCTATTCTCTTCATCTTTATTGTTTCTTAATAAAGTGCAACATTAACACTTTCCCGAATTCTTTACTTGCTTGAACCTAGAGAAGTAGAGATTGGAAAAAGAGAATTACAACAAATCCTTGATCTTTATGGGTCATCGTATGACTTGAGTTGCAGTCCAAGGATAGTTAATTTCAAACAAATTAATAAGGGTTGAGTTGAAATTACTCATGAGACCCAACCTGGTGATTGAGTATAGTCATCCTATACAGATGAACTAGTTGTTTGGATGAACCCTAGTTATCAATCCTACAATTAAGCATTCGGATAGATCACAACTGTAAACCTAAAGTAGTTATGAATCCATGGGGAATACTTAGCCTAGTTAATTGCAAATCTTGATAAACAACAACCAATTCTCAATCTTGTCTTATAATTTCTTTTATAAACTCCCCTTTTTGAGATAGCATACGTTAAAGCTTAAATACCTACGTCATTCTATATCTTAACCATATTCCCTATGGGATTGACCCCAACCTTTGGTGGGTTCTTTATTAACAATGTCCACTTCATGCTTTATCAGGAGTGTGAGTTTGAGCGTTATTAGTAATATACTAGTGACCACATCAAGAGAGATCTCCTACTCCTGACGAGAAGATAGTGCATAGAACCTGTTCTGGCGCTGGCCGCCACCTACACTAATGGATGCACCCTACTGAGCTGAATGAACTAGTGGAGTTGCTGAACTGGTGACCATGTCAGGGCCTCTACCCTGGCCCTATCTAGAAAAAGGGAAATCTCTAAGCATGTGTTTGGGCTTTATAGACCCGAAGCACGCTCTTGAACCCATTAAGCACTCACCAGTGTGCCTCCTACCACATCTCCCACAAACTAGAATGCTGGGCTCTCTAAACAATGCTCCCCTGACCTCTAGAGCTTGATGCTCTACCCCTCTGGTTACATCTAGGTATGAATAGAACACTGGCTGACGACTGCGCTGGGGCCAATGACCTCTGGTGAAACTGGGGACAATGTCCGCCACCATAGCTTCCTGTCCTTGCCCTCTTGACCTCCCTCTTCCTCTCCTTCATTTTCTCCACCTCTTTCTACGGGCATATATGACCAACCGGGAGAAATCTATGTCATTGATCAACATGGCAATCCTGCACTCCTTGACCAAAGAATCTTTCACTCCATTCACAAACCTACTCACAGGAGCCCTAGGATCAGCAACCATCTCAGGTGCATACTTGGACAACCAAGGAAACTCCAAAGCATACTCCTAGAAAGTCCTATTGTTTTGCTTCATGTTGACGAAATCCATCACCTTTGCCTCCTTCAACTCCGTGGGGAAGAACCTGTCCAAGAAAGTAGTCACAAACTCATCCCAACCCATAAGAACTGCTCCAACTCCTCTACTATCCTTCCACTGACAAAACAATATGTGAGAAACCCCCTTCAATTTATAGGAGGCTAAATCTGAACTCTCCTCTCCTGTCACCCCCATAATCTTAGTGATCTTTTATACCTTCTCAAGGAACTCATGTGGTTCCTCATCCACCTTCGGCCTAAGAAACTCAAGTGGGTTCATCTTGAGAAAGTCTCGCACTCTCGCCGCTGCTGCATTCCCATTCTGGGGAACATGGGCCACCACTTGCTGGTTGACGCCTGTGCCAACATCTGAAATGACGCCCTGAACTCAGCATGAGTGACCTACTTGAGCAAAGGATCCGTTAGTGCTGGTGGGACTTGTTGATGCCCATCTCCATTGCAATTGCCATGGACATTTCTGTTGTCATTTCTTCTACCATTAACTCGACATGGAGGCATATTTTTGAAAATGTATATAGCATGAGTTAGAGAAATAGAGAGGTACTTCATCACATGACATAGATCGTGAAAGAACGGAAATTTCCTAAAATGTCTTATGGCCTCTTCCCCATAAGTGTGACGCGCTTCACACCCATGAAAAAGACTCTACTTAACGTGGCTTTTAGACACCCTAGGACAGACCTAAACCTTTGCTCAAATACCAAGTTTGTTACGGCCCGAGCACGGACCGAGACACGGGACCTGAAACCATGAATGACTCCAAGCTAACCCATGTCACATGCATAGAAATTCTAGAGCATAACTAAAGTAAAAATTAAAGGCAACATGAAGAAGCAGAAGTTTGAAATATAAAAAAGGTTGTAAATGGAGTCAACACTTGACTAGCTGAATCATCTACATTATGTCTGAGAAGCCTCTAATTATGAGCTGATGGGACAACACCTGCAACTAGCTCGCTAGAGTATAGAAATTGAAATAACATGCAAAACATAACTACTAACTATCCTCAGAAAAAATAAGGACTCACCCAAAGCAGGAGCTAGATTGGACTGAGATCGGAGCAAGCTATCGGCAAGACTGAGCTGGATCACCCAAACCTATATCATGAGATGATATAGTATAGAGTATGTGGTTAGTACTTGGAATGTACTCAGCAAGTAAGGTAAGTAAAACATGCCTAACAAAATGTTAGTTGAAATCATGCATATAAATCAATAGACTATGAGAGTAAGGACTGCATGCTGAAAACTATATCTACGATATACATAATTATAAGCTGGTTATCATAACTAAACATAGTGACCTAAGATTTATAAATTGAAATCATAAGACTTGTTATAGCTGAAATCGTAAGTAAAAGCTCATAAACTGATCATTGGGTCAAATCTGTTGTAAAACATAATATAATAAGTCATGAACATGAGTAACTGAAATTGTGAGGAAAAATGGGAGACTCGTCATAACCAAAACCATCACTATAGGCTTACATGATGCCCCAACTATCACACTCAAGTGGCCAGAGCCGTCCAAAACCTTAGTAGGGCAAAGGATGCTAAACCATGATATCGATATCAAGCTGAGCCCCTTGAGGCGGGGGAAAACTGTCTTGAGAGGTACCAAAGATATATACCTACATTAGCATATAGTTATAAGACCGGAGAATCTCGAAACCCCGAGCCTAGTCAGTAGTAGACACTACTCACAAGACATGTATATAATCTAAACATTGGGAGTTTTGACTCCATATCATGTCATAAACTGAATTGGGAGTCTTCACTCCAGATAATATTGTAAACTGATATTGTTAGCCTTGGCTAAATCATAATAAACATACTTAACTTATATGGGCTTGCCCAAATCATAAAATCAGGCATACGTAAAATAGACTTCATAAGTCAAATCATGGAATCATAAGTTGAGAACTCATAAACATTCATGTATACTTGGTATCTCATCATTCTTGAAACCATGGATCATAAGTTTGAATTCATAAAACTTGCATAAGCAGGGAATAATTTCTAATAATTTGCAAATCATGAATTTTGTAATTAAATTAAGGATAAAATCTGCCCACTTGACTTTAAACATACTTAGAACATGAGGGGATTAGATCCATAAATATAGCATAGGTACTTTCATAAAATTGAGTTAAAACGCTAAGAATCAATACACTTGATTAAGAACTTAAATTCATGAATTTTAGAAGAATCTTTGTCATGAGGGTGGAAAAAATCCCTCATTCATAGTCCTACATACTTGGTTAAACTGATTTCCAAATTAGCCTCGAAAGTCCAAGATAATTGGGGAAGAAATTGAAGAGAATTCTAGTTTGATCTAGGAAGAGAATCTCAATTCAATGCACGCATGGGAGCCTAATGACTTAGGATAGACTATAACCTCTTAAAACACTCCTTTCAGAGCTTAAAATTGGAAAATTACAAACTACCCTCGGGAACTCACATAACAAACCTGTCTGCCAGCTACAACGACCAATCCAATGAGTCATTGTAGGATACAACAGGTCATTGAACCGTCCGTTCTATCTGAAATACTTCTAGCTCTGCTAAAGTTCTGACCAATGATTGATCAAGACAATTCATCATATGAAATAATGACTTGTCAATCCATCCGTTGTTTTCCTGGGAAAATTATGCTACTCTTATGGTTCTCCAACCCAACGACTAGACAGGACGAGTCTTTACTTGAAATAATAATTCATAATATCCTCTCTTCATCAACTCGGCCACCAAATCATAGTTTCTAAAGTCCTTCCAATGGACCAATACCACGAGTCGTCACTCACCACCATGGGTCATTGCACCCTTTGCTGTCACTGAATCAGATGATGACCCATTACATGAAACAATGAGTCATCACTTGGCTCATTGTTTTCGAGGAATACTAACTGAGGACTTACCATAAGGAATATAATGGATCATTATTCCCTACAATGACTCGTCCCATGAATCGTTCTGTGACTCTGGTGCAATCTTCCTGCTTTTCTCCATTTCAACCCTCGGGTCTAATTTTATGAACTTTTGAGGTGTTACAATTACTAAGGGGGGTGACCACAACCCCTGAAACCACATCATTAAGTTCGTCGGCCACCCTAGTGCCACGATTACAACAGAGGGGAGTGTGCCTTCACACCTACCTCCAAAAGATGAGAGGAGAACTTAGCGTGCCACAGTTATGTTCCTCTCTCTATATATTTTTTATTTCCTTACTTTGGGGACAAAGCATACTTTTCAAATGGCGGGAGACGGGTATCTATCTTTTGGGTTTTGATTTGTCTGAGGGTTTTTGTTGTCGTATTTCTTTTCCCACAGAAATGTAACCTAGTAGAACCAGCATATTTAGGTTTTTTTTTTGTTTAACTAGAAGTAGCTTAGGATTACTTTACGACCAATAAATGCACATGTATTTGATGTTTAAAAGTTTTTGAAAAAATTAACCCTTTTTAAAAAAAGTTGTGATTAGCTATGTTTGTTTACTGCAAAGCATGACCAAGGTGGATCTCTTTATGGCATTTGATAGATTAGCATGATTAGTTATAGTTTAGCTGTGCATGAACTAGATAGGTGGTGTGTAAATCAAACTTGTACCATGTGTGAGTGAGGTTCTTACCTAATTCAATGTTGTGTAGGTGATCTAGAACTTGTCCGATTGGTCTTTGCTTAGGTTATAGGGTAGTTGGTTAGGAATGGATCGTAGGTCGTATTTGAACTAGCTCACTTTTAGCCTAAATTGTCCTACTAAATAAATAAGTATTCTTTGATCCAAATGTTTGAGCCTTAATTGATCATTTTTCTTAATTAGCATATTCACCTTTCCACTTCTTTATAATGCACCTGTTTTGGCCTTGGTCCCTTCTTGGATATCGTGAACCTCAACTCAGGTAAAATGCCTAAGATTAGGGTGGTTATTATAGGGATGCATATGCTGTGTGGGAGAAATGTGAAAGGAGAAAAAGAAAAAATCTTGATAAAAAAAGAGAAATAAGAGAAAAGTGAAGAAAAAACCACACCCATTAGTTGAAATATGAATGAAATGGAGAAAACGGAGAAAAAATGAAGAAAAGTGGAAAAGGCCAAAAAGTGGATCCAAAGTTGTGTAGTGCCAAGGAGGGTTAGTCACTATTTCCATATCTACCATACCTAACCCGAAGCCGACATTACAATCTAATAAAAGTCTTATAATGATCCTAGCTTAGCTATCCAAAAAGCTAGAGTAGAGAAAATAAGTGCAAGCCTATGGTATCACCTATGCAGTATTTGGAACTTCTTTGAGAGAGTGAGAGCTTTGTTTGATAGTCATAGTTTTGGGGAGGTTAAACACCAAAAGCACGTAAGCGAAACTCTCTTGAATTGCCTCAAGTTTAAGATGCCTAAGGTATGTAGGATAGCTGAAAATTATATTATGATGTGGCTATTTGGTGTACATTTTGGGACATGAATTGTGACTGGGAACTTGGCATAAACCAGTACTCATTCCATGTAGTGTAAGTAAGGAAGTTGAAGGTGTCGGAGTTTCTAGCAAGCGGAAGAAATTGGCTAAAAAGACGCGACAAAGTGAGGTATGCAAAGGCGTCCCTTTCCTTGTTTTTCAAGCACGAATCTAAGTTATTGAAAGGATCAATATTCCTATGTTTGTAAAATAATATTTAGGCATGTATGATCCTTTCCAAAGGATTGGAAATACTTGGCATAAAGCTTGAATCATTAAGAATGGTTGAAGCGAACAAATGTGAAGCGAAAGGCGTAATTTTTATACGATTGTTGTCGTAGGTCTAGATCGAGTCTGAAGTCCCCTTAACATGGGCACCGTGAGCTGGTCCTTTGCAGGATACTATATATGTGATGTTTAATATATGTTAAGATCTGGTCACTTAGTGAAATTGGTAGGAAATGCTTAGACGACGACATGTAATTGAACTTAAGCTAAGAAGATGGCGCTAAGCCGATTGAGGGTAAACGAGCTTATTGAAATGACGTTTTAATAATATTGTTAATCCCTCCTATATGTTTATGTTTTAAAGTGCTTAAGGTAAAAAGTAGATTTTATGTTTTTCCTCTTTAAAGCTATGCAAGCGGCACGTAGCGAATAAGCTAAGTCGATACATGTTAACGGGGAAAGCGTGACTAAGTTGTCAATTAGGCAAAGAGGTAAGTGCATCTAAGAATTGATGGAATAGTGAACATGAGGGTAAAGACATGAGTGTAGAGTGAATAATTTTTGTCAAAGAAGTTAAGATGACTAAGGAAAGTAGAGCTAAATATTGTTAAATTAGATGATACGGGTTACGATGTTGAACGAGGTAGGCAACAGCTAGGAAGATTAACCCTGTTCTAAAGACATTTAGAAAAAGAGTTATAAATTAAGTTGTTTATGTTCAATATGTGTTAAGTCGATGAATAACCACTAAAGTGTTAACCTTCTATGAAATAATTAGAGTTGAACGTCTTCAAAATAGTAACTTAAGTTGAGAAGCTCTCTGTTATACCCCTAAACGATTATGTTAAGTTATCTATTCTAAGTGTTGAAATTTTCTACCATTTCTGAAAAGGGTAATCGTAGGATCTTCTAAGTCACTTATGATTATGTAAGCTTTCTTAAGCTTCACAGATAATTGCAAAGTTATGTAAGTCAATCCAGCATCACCCGAATTATGGCTATATATCTTTATTTGCCTATAAGGAATCACTTAAGGAGTTACTCACGAGTTCCTAAGTTATAGAGCTCCAAGCTCAGATCCTTAAGTTATGTCTTTACGTCCTTAATTTATGTTTAAATATGCTAGCTAATCTAAGAAGTTTTTGAGAGATCATATTTCAAGAATTATGCTAATGTCTCAGTCAAGTATCTGATGTTGTCTAATGTCTCAGTCAAGTATCTAATGTTGTATACGAGTCTAAAAACTCAAGTCTTTATATGTCTTTCCCGTAAGAAGTCTTAAGGTATATGATTTTCATGTTATAACATACAGTTGAATTCTTTAAGTTATATTCAAGTCATGCATCTTTATGTTTAGCTCTTGTTGAGTTATCAGTTGAATTTCCTAAATTCAGAGGAGAGATTCTCACATGTACCAATGTTCCTAATGTCTAAGTAAGTATAAGCACAAGCTATGAAAATGATCAGTTAAGCTTAGAACTTCTAATCCCAGGAAGTCACCTAGAGGTCACTCAGCTAACTAAATACGAGTTTATACATTATACAAAAGTCTCATACATTGTATGTCTGTAATTCAGTTCTCAGCTCTACGTATATGTTAAGCGTTATGATAATAACTCCAAGCTTCAAGTTATAAGTCTCACGTTTTCCTGCAAATAAGGCAAATGAATTGAGAACTGCATGTCCTCATCGATGTGATAAGCTTGGCAATGAAATTCCAATGTATAGTTGTCGATACATGTAAAGGAACCACCCTGTGGGCAGTATATATATGCAGTTCCCATATTTCAAAGTATTGTATAGAAATGGGAATCTATGTGCTTCTACTCAAGTAATACGTTAAATTGGTAAGACTATCTATAGGATATTGCTTGTAAGTCTACTAAAATTCTTATGTTGGCTTAACCTCCTGAAGGTCCGTCGAGTCACTGAGTTGACATGTTTGTGTATAATTTGATAGCTTTACGTGATATATGTGCATATTTGTTAATTTTACATGGTATATGTGCTCACTTGCATTTATATGTTACGAAAGAGATCGATTACGGCCACAAATTAAGCATTTGTCATTTCAATGCTACATGCATTAAATTGACTCAAAAATATAGGCTTTATCGGCTCCATTCATGATTATGATTGAGAATATTTTTATTTTTACTCCGGTATGACACACCGGCTGGAGATGTTTTTATTTTACCCCGGTATTGCACACCGGCTGGAGATATTTTTATTTTACCCCTACATGGCACACCTGCTGGAAATATTTTTATTTTTACCCTGATATGGTACACCGGCTGGAGATATTTTAATTTTACCCCGATATGGTACACCAGCTGGAGGCATTTTTATATGATTTTTATGGTCGGTGGGCCGCCAACATTACAGTTATAGTTTTTCTTGTGCATTACTTGGTTGCGTTTGCACTTCAATATTGAATTATTGTCAGGTTTCAGTTTCTAGGATTCCAGGTTGTTACTGTTCCTTATTTCTTGCTCATCTATCATTGCTATCTTACATGTTTACAGTTTTCTGCCTTACATACCAGTACATTTCATTCGTACTGACGTCCCTTCGCCTGGGGACCTGCGTTCGTGCCGCAGGTGCAGGTAGAGGTCGGGATTGCCAGTTGCAGTAGCAGTTTGTGAGATTAGCGGATGTGTTGGTATGCTCCTTTCTTTCTGGATCTAAGACTGGTTTTGTTTCAGTTAGAGTTTTGAGATGTAGTTATGGGTAGGTCGGAGCCCTATTCTGACCTCAGTTAGTTTACTCTTTAGAGGCTTTGTGGACTTAGTGTGTACAACAGAATTCAGTTTGTGGCCTTGTCGGCTTTTTGTTGTTTAGTTTAGCATACTCATAGCCTTGTTTGCATTTTAGTTGTTTACCCTGTATTGTTGAGACATTATGGGTCCAGTTTGTGCTCCAGTTGATTGTGATAGGAGCCAGTCGCGCCCTCCCCCCAATTATGGGGTGTGACACATGAATAGCTAAAACCTTCACAACTAGGGTTGTAGGAATCATGGTGAATTAACTAGCTAGGGTTTACGTAAGGTGATTCTAAACCAATACACATGCTTGTATTATTTATCTTTTCATCTTAAATGTTTCTTAATGATGTGCAACATTAGGACTTGCCCATATTCTCTACGTGCTTGAACCTACAGAGGTAGAGATTAGGAAAAGAGAAGAACAACAAAGCCTTGAACTTTAAGTTTCATTGAGTAACTTGAGTTGCGGTCCCAGGATAGTTAATTTGGAATAGTTGATAATGGTCAAAGTGAAAAAACTCAAGAGACCTAATCTAGTGATTGAGCATAGTCATCCAATAGAGATGAATCAATCATTTGGATGAATCTACATTATCAATTCTACGGGCTAAATATTGGGATAGATCACTAGTTTTACAATCCGAAGTTGTTATGAATCCATGGGGAACACTTCCCTATTTAATTGCATAAATTTTGTCTCAACCAAAATCTACTACTTTCTTACTTGATTCTTTCTTTAAAACCCCCCATCAGGAAATAACTATACTAAAAGCATAAATACTAGCATTATTCTACATCCTGACCATATTCCCTGTGGGATCGACCCCAACCTAGTTGGGTTTCTTATTGACAATGTATGCATCATACTTTTGCAAGGGTGTGATTTGAGCATTATCAACAACCAGTACCAAGACTCATAGGTGGAGTAGGTACAACTGGTGGTCATGAGTCGTACTGAGGTTGTATGATTTGTACCGAGGTTGTACAATTCATACCTAAGGGTCATAGGGTGAAAGTTTAGAGAACGGTCCAGGGTAGGACTCACAGTTATGGGCATCTATACAGATCGTGGGCTTAGGGTACGACTCGTGGTATGGGTCATACCACTAGTGGGGCAATTTTAAATGCGACATCTTAGGAGTATTTTTGTAACTTCCTAAGCTTTTAACTCTTAAGTGACGTCGTTTTGGGTTCTTAAAGGGGTGTATTAAGGGGTTTTGTGAAGCCTAAACCCTCATTATACTCCGAACACCTCAATTGGAGAATCAAATCTTCTCAAGCCAAGATTAGGATTCTTCATCAAGTTCCTTCAATTCTCTCTTTGGCCCTCAAGTCAAGCTAAGCGATCTTCTACCCAGGTATGTAGGGTCATGAATAGGGAGAATCCTTCCACCCTCATGCCCAATTTCATCTCTAACTCATGAATTCAAGTCTTCAATCAAGTTTTATGAAAATCTTAGGGTTAGACCTAACTTCTATGAAATCTCTCATGATCTTATATGAATTCGATTATCCTATGCTTATATCCATGATCTATGATTATGATGCATGTTCTCTACTAGGACTTCTCATGAATCCATGATTTATAAGTTATGATGATTTTACTTAATTATGCATGATTTTCACGAAATTCAAGTCTATGTTTAATGATCAATCTTTGGCACCATTTTTATGGCTAGTTCACATATGTTAAGATATCACGAATTTCATGATATAAACTACCCATGTAAACCCATGTTTCATGATTATGATATGAGAACTATATATGTTTTAGGAGTAGAATATAGCATCGAGTAGACCGGGGTTCCAACGCAATGAGGACTCAAAGTTACATACCAACATAACCATGATAGGGTCCAAAATTTCATAGAGTATGCGATCATTACTTGAAATGTACGAATTATGTATAGGAAGTAAAACACGCCAGTAAAACGATTGTCCGATATCATGGATATAAAACAAGGTAGAACATCAGAGTAAGGACAACATGCTAAATGTCATATTCCTGAAGTAATCATAATCATGAGATATTCTTATGAGTTCACCAAAGATTTAAAAATAGAAAACATATAGTGTGACATAGTTGAAATCATATGTGAAAAGTCATAAACTAATCAATGGGTCAAATATGCTATAAACATAATATCATAAGACATGAACATGAGTAACTGAAAACATGAGTAAAAATGGGAGGCTTTGTCATAACCAACACCATCATGATAGAACTTACATCATGCCCCAACTATCTCACTCAAGTGGGCAGAGTTGTCCCAAGCTTGCCAAGGCAAGGATCAATTTAAGGCGTGATATCACTCGTGAATCCCCATATGGTTTTAACATGAATAATGTCAAGACTCGAGAGTACACCCGGATAGTAGATACGGGACAAGGAGCCCCGAAAGGCTCCAAGTCAACCCATGGAGTGAGCATATATCTAATTCCTTCACATAAGGCGGAAAGCTTAACTTAATAATCATGCACTAGCTGAAAATCGTAACAAGAGGTGTAAGAAACAACAATACAAGATCCAAACATAAATGGTTGAATACTACACATAGGTTTGAAAGCCTCTAATCATAATAGAAGGGTTGAAGGGACAAGACCCCAACTAACCCCAATATTTTGGAAACAACAGGTAATTAAAGTCCGAACAAGAAGCCCTCGAATCATGAGGACTCACCACTGAAAGTTGAGAGAAGACCTGAGCGCAAGCTAGGAATGATGCTGAACCTGTAAACCGGATCCTGAAAATATGTGGGTCAGTACTTGGAAGGTACTAATTATGTAAGGTATACAAGACAATGCTTAAAAACATGAAAGTTATAGGAGCGGGGACATAATGATCATAAAAAATGAAATCATAAGTATATCGTAAGGCTCAAGATTTTTCCCAAAATATTCGTAGACCTTTCATAGTCATAACATGAGAGAAAACAATTCATAAAAAGTAACTTGATCTAAAGAACCAAATCATACATGCATTAAAACCATGAGGAACAATGGGAGATTTCTATAACCGACATGCCCCATACGAGCACACATGGAGCCTGACCTGTAAGCCTAGTCGGGAGGCCGTCCATACCTTGCCAAGGGTATGAACCATGAAAGGCGTGATATCACTCATGAAGACCCCGTAGGGCATAGGGGACAGACACTGAGGCGGTCCCAAACATAACCTACGGTGGAACGTAGTTCTAAGATTCTAGGTGTAACCTAGGCCCCGAACCTACTCGGTGTTAAGTACTACTCCCAAAACATGCAACGTGCTCACAGAAAATTCATACATGACATGCATGGCTAGTTAAATCATGATAATCATAACATGCTTGAGAATTCGCGATACTAGCCATGGAAATAGGGCCCTTGGTTCGGCCAAAATCATAATTCATGAATCATAATTGACATGTGGGCATTGCCGATAATTTCAATCATACTTGAAATGCTTAAATTTAAGAAAAACATGATCATAATAACATGAGTAATAGAAAACATGCTAAGAATTCAAAAGTTCATATCATGCTTTAGAAACCACCATAATCATGAATTTCACTAAAACCCCATGATTTGGGCACATGTGCTTTTAGGGATTTAAACCATCAAATGTTGAATAAAATAAGTGAAAATAGCCCAATAATTCAACCCATGATCTTAGACATATTACAACATGTTCTTATCGATTTTTGAGGAAACATGCATTTAGGTTATGACCCATCAAGAATTGATAGCTTTTAACATAGAATTTGGGGAGAATTTGAGCATGGGTAGGGACTAAACTACCCATTCAAAACCCCACATACCTGGAACTCCTTGATTCATAACTCCCTTGCAAAGCCCTAGATGGAAACTTGAAGAACTTGATGGTGAACACTTGAATCACTTTCCTCTTTCCCCTCTACTCTTACAAGTATAAAATGAGGTATATCATGGATGATTTCCCCTTAAAAGACCCTGTCCCGACCGGTTTAGGTCTTAGGAGCATAGGAAATTGTGAGAAGGCCCTTACTAATTTGCAGGAAATAACTGCCAGGTGACCTTAACTGGTGACCTGACGACTCGTCAGGATGGGCAACGACTCATCGCATCACCCGTCAAGTACACTGGATACCAGGTCGACTGGGCTCGCAACGGGGGACCTAACGATTTGTCCCCGTTGACCATGACTCGTTACGCCCTTTCGTCAAGTACACTACCTCATCTCCACTAGAATTTCATGGGCTTGCTCATGACTCACCTCACAAATCGTTGGAACTGGCCACGACTCGTGGGGTCCCATCCGTAAGGTACACTAGTCAAACCTCCCAGGTAACCCTTAACCTCACCCCATGAGAGACCAGACAACTCGTGGTGGCTGACCAGGAGTCATTCCCATACCCGTGGGGACCTCAACTCCTCAGCTCAGTCCAACCTTCTAACGAGCCACCTGACGACTCGTGGGGTCTCCTCACGAGTCGTCTAACGACTCGTTCTGCATTGCTGCAATATTTTCAAGATTTTTTTCCCCGTTTGACTCCCGGGTCTGATCCTTGGGTTCCCGGGGTATAACAATATCTCCCCCTTGGAAACATTCATCCTCGAATATTAGAAACATGCAGAAATCTCATAATCAAACAACCACCATATGCAAATACTGATCATTTATGCCGAAAACTAGCGGAACGACTACCCCCGAAAAGAATTACATAGTTGGACTGAATTCAGACATCACATACATATATCATATCATAAAATAAACTTGCACGCACGAACGAAACATGAAAAACTGAATATAGGTTTAGGGCAAAAATTGATACCTCAAACTGAAACAAAGCCAGTAGGGAACAAATGGGAGTATTTAGTTATCACATCCGCCTCGGCTTCCCACTTAGCTCCCTTGATATGTTGATTTCTCGATAACACCTTTACTGAAACTAGTTCCTTGTTCCTCCGTCTTCGAGCCTGACGATCCAAGATTACAATGGGAACTTCCTCATAACTAAGGCTATCCTTCACACCTACACTTTCCACCAAAATCACTAGAGCTGGATCTCCCAAGCACTTTTTCAAGAGTGATACATGAAATATGGGATGAACTGAAGCTAACTCTGAAGGTAACTCTAACTCATAGGCTACTTTACCCACTCGTCTCACAATCCGGTATGGGCCAATATAGTGGGGGATGAGTTTCCATTTCTTTTCGAATCTCATTACTCCCTTCATGGGAGATATCTTCAGAAATACCCAATCATCGATCTCGAACTCAAGCTCTCTTCTCCTCACATCCACATAAGACTTTTGGCGACTTTGAGCCATTTTCAGCCTTCCTCTTATTAACTGAACTTTCTCCATAGCCTCATGGACTGAATCTGGACCCATTAATGAAGCCTCACCAACTTCAAACCAATCAATGGGCGATCTACACCTTCGCCCGTAGAGAGCCTTGAACGGTGCCATTTGGATGCTAGAGTGGTAGTTGTAGTTGTAGGAAAACTCAATGAGAGGTAAATGCTCGTCCCAACTACCCTTGAAGTCAATAACACAAGCTCTCAACATCTCCTCAAGATCCTGGATAGTCCACTCCACCTGACCATCTGTTTGCGGATGAAATGTCGTGCTGAGCTTGACCTGGGTACCAAGTCCATTTTGCAAAGATCTCCAAAACTGAGAGGTGAACTGGGTGCCTCTATCCTATATAATAGACAAGGGCACTCCATGCAATCTAACCAGCTCTTGAATGTATAACTTAGCATAATCTTCTACTGAATCGGTGGTTTTGACCGGTAAGAAATGAGCAGCCTTGGTCAACATGTCGACCACAACCCAAATGGAGTCATACTGCCTACGAGTGTAGAGTAAACTGGATACAAAGTCATATTGATTTCTTCCCACTTCTATGTAGGAATGTTGATACCTTGGAGTACATCCCCCAGCCTCTGATGCTCGATGTTCACTTACTGGAAATTCGGGCACTTGACTATGAATTCCGTAATACCCCTCTTCATTCCATTCCACCAGTAGATTTCCCATAAGTCATGATACATTTTGGTGGCACCTAGGTGGATAGAATATCTAGATCCGTGAGCCTCATGCAACATCCGACTCCTTAAATCCCCCACTCTTGGAACACATAAGCGATCTGGTACCGAAGTATATCATCTCCCCCTTTGGAGAAGACTTCTACTTTCTGACTTTGAACAGCTTCTTTCAAGTTTACCAATGTTGGATCTTCATCTTGTTTAGCCTTCACCTTCGTTACCAAGGATGATTCTGACCCATCCTAGACTACTACCCAACAATCGGTCGAACCAACTAATCTAACTCCTAACCGTGCAATTCGATGCACCTCCTTCACTAGCTCCCTCTTATCTTCACTCACATGCGACACACTCTCCATAGAGAGTCTACTAAGGGCATCCGCTACCACATTGGCCTTACCCTGGTGGTAAAGGACACTCATGTCATAGTCCTTGAGTAGCTCCAACCACCTTCATTGTCGAAGATTGAGATCCTTCTACGTGAACACGTATTATAAGCTTTGGTGGTCAGTGAATACATCCACATGAACCCCATACAAATAGTGTCACCACATCTTCAAAGCAAACACCACTGCTGCCAACTAAAGATCATGGGTCGGGTAATTCTTCTCATGAATTTTTAGCTGTCTGGAAGCATATGCTATGACCTTCCCGTGCTACATCAATACACATCCCAGTCCGACTCTCGAAGCATCATATATACAACAAAATCAGTGGAGCCCTCTGGTAAAGTCAACACTAGTGCTGAAGTGAGTCTGGCCTTCAATTCCTGGAAGCCCTTCTCACAAGCCTCCGACCATTGGAACTTCACCTTTTTTTGAGTCAATCTGGTCAGTGGGGCTGCAAGGGATGAGAACCCTGCTACGAACCTCCGATAGTTGTTCGTCTTGTTGGGTATAACTACACGCAAGTGCACGTGGTCGAACAAGTAGTAAAGTGGCTCAAGTAAGCCAAGTATCGATCCCACAGGGACTGGACTAAGGTATCAATCTAATCAAGTGTCAATAAACTTTAACTCTAAATTGCAGACAACATTGTGAAAAAGATTTTTATATTTTGTTTCCTAATTTTATACTAAGTCTAAAACAAATATACAATTTGAGTCTGAACTACAAGTATGAGCATGCTGAGGCTAAAATGAACATGTAGAGAAATAAATTATCGATACAATTTGATTAATCTTTCCTCCGGTTGCTAGTCAAGAATTATTGCCTATGGATTAAAACTCTCGTATTTAACCCAACTTAAGAATCATGAACCTTCCACCTACATTTCTGTGATAAAACGAAATTCATGTTCTAGCCATACAAAACTGATTCCTTAATTGACTAATACGACTTTCAGGTATATCTCTATCCTGAAGGTAAATCAATTCTCAATTTTCCTAAACTAAGAAAAGATCATATCCTATCAATTCACAACTTTCCAATTTCTTGCTCTCTCGAGTGAAACCAGACTTTTTAGATATACATTAACGTTGGCCACACATTAACGCAGTAAGAACAAGAATCAATAGAACAACCATGGAAGAAAAGATGAAAAACCAATTTATTAATAATCACATTTCAATACACTGTTCTTAACCTCAGAAAGAAGGGAATTTAGCCACTCATTTGTGGATTAAACATCGTTAAATGAGTGTTAATCATACAAGCAATTGAAATAAAGAAGAAGGAGATAGAGAAAAACCCTGAGATTTTCGTCCCCTCAACTGCCTGTAACCCACGTTCTTGCTCCACCAAGTCAGAATAATTAAAAATGAACCTAAGTGTTCTATTTATACTAGTGGGAATTTTTCCTGGAATAACAAGCAACGTGTCACGGAGTGCATCACGGAGCACTGCCTCCATGACACGCCACCAACGCGGACCCTCACTGGAATCCGGTCGTCCAGGTATTAAGGCCCAATATGGAACGGCGTGCAACGCGGGCCTAGGCCAATGTGCCACGGCCCCAATGCGCACCTTCACTGAAAATTGAGCATAATTTTAGCATCTAGGCAGAATGCATCCGCGATGGCAGCGTGACACGGCTCCATCGCGGAGACCCTTTAATTCGTGCTTTCCTTGCGCTTTTTCCCTTGCTAGCTTTCGAGTCCAATCCCGATCTCTCCCAACATGCATCTTAGCTCCATAACTTTATATTTTTCCTGAAAAACAACGCTAATCGTGTTGGTTAGCATAAATTCACATTTTATTACAATTCACATGAGAATGTACAAACACCGATAGATAATCAAGGCAAAATGACACATTTGAGTATCACTTGGGCATATAAATTTGCCCAAGATCACTTACCCCACACTTAAATCCTTGTTCGTCCCCGAACAATAATCTTACACCTCATGCAATTGACACCCCATCCTGACTACTTTGGCTCGACAATTCAAGCTACGGTCATACCGATTATTTAATATAGCAAATCATCAAGAAAACATGCATAGTCTTATCAATAAAATGACCTCCAACGCATTAAGACCTCCTAGACTCAAGTATCGACTCTCGATATCGGCAAACTCATGCAAATCAGCTGATAAAGATATCCGACATGAAATTCAATCTCTCGTCGAGCATGTGCCCTCACAACGCAAGAGAATGTTCCCCTTTTTAATCACATGAACTCAAAGACACTACATGCAGGGGCAAACAAACAAGATTTCGCTCTCTCTCCCAAAAGAATTCACATGCATCATGTCATGAACCATTAGCTTGCCTTTAGTGTATTACTCCACTAATATAAGGACGCATGATGTAAGATCACATAGGACTTAACGGGTTGTAATGTAAGCTACGGAACTAGCAAATACTGGGCTAACCAATAATAACAACTAGCCTCCTTAAGCGCTTTTTCAATCCATCCCATCAACCTTATGGACATTGTTTCTTCCTTCATCATCCCATTCTTGAAGTTTTTCTTTATTTTTGACCCCATATCTTTAAGCACACTTGACTTAATAACAAAGATTATTTATACATCTTCATTATATTTAATTTATACCAAGTGCACCTTTGACCTTTTCTTTCCTTTCATCACTCTGCTTTTTCTTTTCTTTTCAAAATTCTCACTCCCTGGCACTGTGGGAAAATTATTTAATTATTTTTTTTCTTGAGCGCTTAAGAGTTTTGGATCAAATTCACGGATAATGAAAAGAAGGGGTTAATCTCGGTTTACACCTTTTTGACAAAAGAAAGAAATAGGCTAAAGGCTCAATGGGCTAACTAGGGTGTACATTCAAGGTAGGTACGATAATGAAAAAAAACTTTCAGTTAAAGCAAAGAAATGCCTACATCCTTTCCTACAATAAACATCCTTCATTTCATTTTGTACACACACCAGGCAAGTTCTAGACACTTCACAATAGCATGGAAGAAACGAAACCTCACCATACACTCATTCCACATGCTCAACTCAAGACATATTCACAGACTCTTCAATCAGCTAATTATAAGAATTCAAGCATTAAGCCTCAATCACACCGAATCGAACTCTATGGCTTAGGTATCTCAACATATTTACAAAGTTGCATGCTTTCATATGAATCACCTTTGCATTTCAAATATCATGTAAAACACACAACCAGAATTTCACAACCATAAAGTAACGACAGGTTTTGGGATGCAAACCAATAAAAGAAAAAAACTAAAAGAAAAGATGAACAAAAGAAATCTACTCCTAATGACTACATTTCCCTTAAGACGGTCGTCATCCATCCATCATAGGGAACGGTCACTAATTACGACTTCGGTTCAATGGGACTATTCTCGGTAAAAGAACCGAAAACAAACGCTGAGAAACCCAAAAATAAAAATTTCACAAAAATTTTAAAAATATCGATAGTTTCGATAAAACAAAGATATTTAAAAAACCAGCTAACAACATTCAACAGCACACAACAGCTTCACCTTAATTACAATACAAACATACACACAAAAATCACAGGGTCACAAGTTTATCCAAGCACAACAATAGAACAGAGACATACATTAATAACAATAGCAACCAACACCTAACTACTCCCACCCCACACTTAAATCGAACATTGTCCCCAGTGTTCACAAAATTCAGCATAGTACGAAAGTAGGTGGTGAAACTCCCTGATCAATCAAAGTATTCCACTTCTTCGTCAGGTGCCGCTGCCTCGTCTCCCATGTTTGAATCGCCCCCGTCGTCATCTTCTAACTCCACATCGGAGTCATCACGACGTGTCTCCTCATTTATGGGGACATCATCATCAATGGGCTCCACAAAAGCTGGCCCCACTTGGCATAGAGCCCTGGCATTTTTGCCAAAAGGGTAGTCTAGCTCGAGCTGCCACAGCTCATCTTCTGTTGCCCGCCTCCCGCCTATTCGCAGCTGGAGCATCTGCATCCCAAACATGCGAGCCATGTACTAATCATCCCGAGCATGTCGCTCGGCTAGTGTGAGAACTGGCCCGTGAGTGGTGTGGGGTGCCTTAGTTTTGGTGACATCTAAGGCCCGCCTCTCCATCTGCGGGATGTAGTCAAGGGCCTCTTCCTCGATATCCAGGCCCCTCAGGAACATGGTCAGTAATCCACCAAACCCGTACCTATGCCCTTGATGCAAACGGGCTCTCTTCATGGCGGAGATGATCACCGCCCCAACGTTGATCTCTAGCCCTTTCATCAAGGCGTATACCAAGCACACGCGGTCCCGGATGACATCTGTCATATGCACCCCTGGGATCAGGCAGGAATAAACAATCTTAAGCCATATCCTGGCTTCCCTGTTCATCTGTGAGTAGGGCAAAGTCTGATGGTAGCCCCGCTCCTTATGCCTGCTCCACCGTGCTGCAGATCGGGCTCCACACAAGGTACGTCTGATGTTCGCATATGGTGGAGTGATATTCAGTTACCGAAGCACATGGGCATCTGTGTCCCGCGCCCCCAAGATGGCATTAAGGTGATGGGGCTCAAAAGTGACTATCTGCCCCCTTATCTTTATGGTGTGACTTCTGAGTGTCGGATTCTAGTTGGCGTAGAATTCCCGAATCAGGTGCAGGTTGCACTCCTTGGGCTCTTCAAAGATGAATTTCAGCCCGGCTGCCTCAATCTTGTGGACAATCCAGGGAAACTCCTGTGCCAATGGTTCCCTAGCAATGTGTTCTTCGGAGAAGTATTTGCTTTCCTTATGCTTTGCGTACCATTTCTTCCCCTCCTTTGTCATCCATCGGGTTCCATATTGACAGCGTTGGCCGCGTGGAACCGCTGGTGCTGCTGGGACTGCTGTTCCCAGTCTAATTCTTTTCCTTCTGGCACCTAATGTTGATGTGCCCTTCCCTTTTTCTTGCCTGCTTGCCATCGTTCCTGTCAAACCAAACAGACAGTCCCAATGGTATTCAAATTAAAATGTGCTTCGACTAAGGTTGGGTTAATCTAGGCCACCCCACACTTAGTCTTTAGCCACAATCACAGCATTACGGTAAGATCATACTTATTTCCAATTTACAAAAAAAACAAAACATGACACAAATATGCCTTGTGCATTCAGAGAATTCGACGGTATAAATTCTTTTGTACTACTCAGACTTCGTACAGCTAACCACAACATTACCATCGTTCACATTTCATCACATAGCACTTAGCAAACATTTCTATCAATAAAACCAATACAATTCTCCCAATTTCTATGCAATTTCAACAACTTCATTAACCCGACAATCCGTCGCGCCTTAATTGTCTTAACGTTAAGCACAACATAATGTTCCTCACCCAACATGCACAAACCAAGAAGAATTTCACATTTCAACTCAATTTTAACTTCTGCATATTTGAATTCTAACCCTAGTTACAATTTCGCAAGAATTTCGATCAAACATGTATTTATCGAGTTCATACCATCACATCGATACTATGAACATCAATCAACAATAATTTACATGAATTCATGCTCAATTTACACTTAGGGAAAGTTTTCCTCACTTCCTATGCTAAAAATCGGAAAAATAAGGCAAGAAATGAGATAAAGTTAACAAACATACCTTCAATTCGATGATATCGAAGAAAAGTTGACAAATTTGAGCTCCTAGTCCGTGTCACGTTGGGGAAGGGGGGTTTTGCGTTGTTTTTCACGGAGGGGAGTGAAAAAATGGGAAAAATGAGGGAAAAAAGGGGTTAAAAAGAAGGTTTTTCGCGCGGCTCACCCGGCGACCCGGTGTGACCCGACGCGAAATTACCCTCAACGTGTCACGGAGGGTAACGCGGAGCATGCCCTCCGTGACACGGAGCCATCGCAAGTGTTCTGGAATTTGTAAAAATTCCATAATTACCTTCAACGTGTCACGGAGGGTAACGCGAAGGCCCTCCTCCGTGACACGGAGCCATCGCGTGGGCTCACTGTTTTTCCACTTTTTATTATTTTTCTTACCTCGATTTTTCCTTTGCGATCCTTTGCACATTTATCCTCCGTTCAACCTGAAATTCATCTCACAACAAGAAATTGGTTAGAATTTATAGATTTCACATAAAATACAAATTTTTTTTTGTTTTTATTTTTTGTTTTTCTCATTTTTTTTCTTTCTTTTCTACGAAATCTATTCACATTTTACAAAAATTTCATGGGTTGCCTCCCGCGCAGCGCCTGGTTTACCGTCGTGGCTCGACGTATCAAGTTTCACCGCTTTTTCCTCCACCTTGAGGATATGAATCTCACCCCTAATTTCTTCTCTAATTTCCTCTTATGCTCCAGGGGTGGTGGTGAAAAATTGTAAGGACCAAGCAGTAGATGTTGCCTTTTGAACTTATTGGCCCTTAAGTAAGCGAAGTCATTTTGTCTCTCCGAGTTAGCAAATTTCAAAATATACGGGGCTTGGTCCTCCTCTAGACATTTCTCTATAAGCTTGGAAGACTCTATTTCTATGTTGTCAACCAAACGTAATGTCAAAAAATGCTTAGAGTGTGGTCCAATAAACCTCAACTCTAAAACTGCATTTTGCTTGACCTTCTTACTTGTATACACCTTCTCAGCATCGACATCTAACTCTCCATTAATGTCAACTGGGGGATACTCTATCTCTTCTTCCATGAATGGATTTTCCATAAGTGTGAGCCCATCATGGGGACACTCAAGAGATTCTAATTGTTGGGCTTCATCCAAAAATTCACCCTTGTCTTCCTCTTGTAGTTCCTCTTGGATATCAGCTAAAACTGTTACCTGCAATTTATCACAAGCTTCAGCCTCAGCAATCATCTCTGTGACTTTGACGCTCATCCTTTCTAGAGCCTCTGCATTCTCTTCTTGCTGAATTCTCAATACTGCCATCGCCTCCTTCATTGCTTCTGATTGCTCCAGGAGTTGTTTCAGCATGTCTTCTATTTGAGCTTGGCGTCCCAAGTCCTCATTTTCAGCATGCCTATATTCAGCAAAAACAACAGAAGGATCATAGTAGGGGCTTGGGGGAGGGGAATATGCATTCGGACAGCCATCTCAATGGCCATCTTGACCACCACATATATTGCACGTGTTACAGTGTTGCCACAAGTGGTGTCCTCCGCAATTCAGACAAGATTCGCCAAAATATGAGTATCCATCATTTAAACCATTTGTATTCCACAATGTCATGTCAATAAGGGTATCCGAAAAAGAAGAAAAAAAATAATAAAAAAGAATTAAAACAAACACTAAGACCAAGTTGTCAGCACTTATATAGAATTTGTAAACTAACACTAAGAAAACAACTTTACCAATTGCCAGTCCCCGGCAACGGCGTCAAAAACTTGTTCGGCTTGTTGGGTATAACTACACGCAAGTGCACGTGGTCGAACAAGTAGTAAAGTGGCTCAAGTAAGCCAAGTATCGATGCCACAGGGACTGGACTAACGTATCAATCTAATCAAGTGTCAATAAACTTTAACTCTAAATTGTAGACAACAGTGTGAAAAAGATTTTGATATTTTGCTTCCTAATTTTATACTAAGTCTAAAACGAATATACAATTTGAGTCTGAACTATAAGTATGAGCATGCTGAGGCTAAAATGAACATGTAGAGAAATAAATTATCGATACAATTTGATTAATCTTTCCTCCGGTTGCTAGTCAAGAATTATTGCCTATGGATTAAAACTCTCGTATTTAACCCAACTTAAGAATCATGAACCTTCCACCTACATTTCTGTGATAAAACGAAATTCATGTTCTAGCCATACAAAACTGATTCCTTAATTGACTAATACGACTTTCAGGTATATCTCTATCCTGAAGGTAAATCAATTCTCAATTTTCCTAAACTAAGAAAAGATCATATCCTATCAATTCACAACTTTCCAATTTCTTGCTCTCTCGAGTGAAACCAGACTTTTTAGATATACATTAACGTTGGCCACACATTAACGCAGTAAGAACAAGAATCAATAGAACAACCATGGAAGAAAAGATGAAAAACCAATTTATTAATAATCACATTTCAATACACTATTCTTAACCTCAGCAAGAAGGGAATTTAGCCACTCATTTGTGGATTAAACATCGTTAAATGAGTGTTAATCATACAAGCAATTGAAATAAAGAAGAAGGAGATAGAGAAAAACCCTGAGATTTTTGTCCCCTCAACGGCCTGTAACCCACGTTCTTGCTCCACCAAGTCAGAATAATTAAAAATGAACCTAAGTGTTCTATTTATACTAGTGGGAATTTTTTCTGGAATAACAAGCAACGTGTCACGGAGTGCACCGCGGAGCACTGCCTCCGTGACACGCCACCAACGCGGACCCTCAGTAGAATCCGGTCGTCCAGGTATTTAGGCCCAACGTGGCACGGCATGCAACGCAGGGCTAGGCCAACGTGCCACGGCCCCAACGCGTACCTTCACTGGAATTTGACATATTTTAAGCATCCAGGCAGAAGGCATCGCGATGGCAATGTGACACGGCTCCATCGCGGAGCCCCTTTAATTCATGCTTTCCTTGTGCATTTTCCCTTGCTAGTTTTCGAGTCCAATCCCGATCTCTCCCAACATGCATCTTAGCTCCATAACTTTATATTTTTCCTGCAAAACAATGCTAATCATGTTAGTTAGTATAAATTCACATTTTATTACAATTCACATGAGAATGTACAAACATCGATAGATATACAAGGCAAAATGACACATTTGAGTATCACTTGGGCATATAAATTTGCCCAAGATCAAATAGTAACCCGCTAAGCCTAAAAAGCTCCTAATCACCGAAGGGTTTACCGGTCTGGGCCAGTTCTTTACCGCCTCTAGTTTTTGGGAGTCCACCCTTACACCTTTGGTTGACACTACATGTCCCAAGAATGCAACGGAATTTAGCTAGAACTCACATTTGCTGAACTTGGCGTATAGCTAGTTATCCTCAAGGGTCTGGAGTGCTACCCTCATGTGTGTGGCATGCTCCTCCTCGCTCCTGGAGTATATTAATATGTCGTCAATGAACACTATCACGAACATGTCCATATATGTCTTGAATACCCTGTTCATCAGATCCATAAAAGTTGTAGGGGCATTGGTTAGTCCAAAATACATAACAACAAATTCATAATGGCCATACCGAGTCCTAAAAGCAGTCATCGGGATGTCGCTCTCCCGAACCCTGAGCTGGTGATACCCGGATCTAAGGTCTATCTTGGAGAAATATTTGGCACCCTGAAGCTGGTAAAATAGGTCATCAATCCTGGGTAAAGGGTACCTATTCTTGACGGTGACTGATCTTGGGCAGATTTATATGCCCAAGTGATACTCAAACGTATCATTTTTACCTTGTTTGTTGTGCGATGTGTATATAATATCATGTAATTGGTAATAAAATGCGAATTTATACTAACCAACATGATTAGCATATGTTTTGCAGGAAAATGTGATTTTTAGGAGCTAAAATGCATGTTGGAACTATGTCGGAGTTGGACTTGGACGCGAGCGTGGAAAAGACCCGGGAATGCAGGATTTATAGGGGCACCACGATGGCTCCGTGCCACGCTACCATCGCGGTAGCACACTGCCTGAGCAGGAATTAAATTTGCAATTTCCAGTGTGCCTGCGCGTCAGCTCCGTGGCACGGAGATAGGCCTCCGCGATGGCCTCCGTGCCACGTTGAGGTTAAATTACTGGACCCTGGAAATTCCAGTGAGGGTCCGCGTCCACGCCGTGTCACAGAGGCATTGCTCCGCATTGGCCTCCGTGACACGTTGCTTGTTATTCCGGGAAAAATTTCCCACTAGTATAAATAGCACACTTAGGTTTATTTTAAGTAGTTTTCAGTTTTTAGACTGAGTTCAGAAGTGGAGAGCAGGAACGTGGGTTAGTAGCAGTTGAAGATTGGAAAAGCTAAGGGATTTCTTCTCTTCCTTTCTTCTTTCTATCAATTGTACGTATGATTTACACTCATTTTAGGATGATCAATCCAAGAATGAGTGGCTAATTCTCTTTCTTGCTGAGGTTTTGAACATGTGTAATGAATTCTGATTTTCATTGATATGGTTTATTCTTCTTCTTTAATGTTGTTCTATTAATTCTTGTTCTTTACTGCATTAGTGATTGGCCAACATTAATGTATATCTAAAAAGTCCAATTTCACTCGAAAGAGCAAGAAATTGGAAAGTTGTGAATTAATAGGGTATTGTTCTTAACTTGATTTGGGAAAATTGGGTTTTGATGTGCTTTCTTGATAGAAATATACTTGAAAGCCGTATTAGTCAATTTAGGAACCGGAATCGTAGTGCTAGGTCATAAATTGCATTTGATCACAGAAATGTAGACGGATGGTTTATGATTCTAAAGTGAAATTAAATACGAGAGTTTTAATTTCTAGGCAAATGTTCTTGGCTAGCAACATGAAGAAGAGAATTAACCAAAATTATCATGATTATCAGGTTCATTACTTGTTCTTAACCTTGGCATGTTCATATCCATTGTCTGAATTCAAAAGTAAATAGTTTGTATTAATTGTAGTATATAGTTTAGAAACAAAAATTCAATTACTCTTGGGTACGTTGTTGTTAGCATAATTAGAAGTTAAATAGAAATATAGTAAATTAGGCAATTTTACATATCTTGAGCCTCCTTGGATCGATACTTGGCTACTTAGCCACTTTATTACTTGTTTGACCACGTGCACTTGCGTGTCGGTTTTTACCCGTACCCCAAAGCACCGAGCAAGTTTTTGGCGCCGTTGCCGGGGAGGCTAGGCGATTTGTAAAATTGTGTTTAGTGTAAATTTACTGTATTTGTATTTTTATTTTCTTAAGTGTTAACAACTTGGTCTTAGCCTGTATTTTGCAGATTTTGTTTCTGTGAACACCGGCAAGGGACAAAGATCTGGTGGAATCTTACTTAGAGCCCGAGCGTGAATTTCATAGTCAACGTAGAGAAGCTCTTCGAAAGAAGCTGCAGTTGCTTCAACAGACTATGATGGAGCAACCAAATCCACCAGTGGTTAGGGCAGTTTTAGTGCCCGATGAAGCAGCAGCAAGGCCGGTTCACGAGGTGGCAATCCCACACGCTAATAATGTCCATTCTAGCATCCGCAAACCAGAGCCTGGAGGGAGGTTTGAATTAAAGAAGAATATGGTGCAACTTTTGCACACAAGCGGGCAATTTACCGGTCTCCCTCACGAAGATCCACAACAACATCTCCAGAACTTTTTGGAGATAAGTGACACTTATATACCCGCTGGAGTGTCACCCGATTATGTTCGGCTCACTTTATTTCCATTTTCCTTACTTGGTGAAGCCAAGAGGTGGTTAAAAGCTGAACCACCCAACTCTATATCAATGTGGGATGATCTTGCATGGAAGTTTCTTATTAGATTTTTCCCTTCTGGTAAAACAGCCAGGCTTAGGAGTCAAATCCTAAGTTTTAAACAGAGGGAAGGGGAAAATCTATATCAAGCCTGGGAAAGATTCAAATCCATGTTGCGGGACTGTCTTCACCATCATCAGTCCAACGAGGTGTTGGTACACACGTTTATTGAGGGTTTGGAACCCCACACTAAAATTCTGTTAGATTCAGCAGCTGGAGGGCAAGCGCTGGAGAAGACTTATGAGGAGCTGTACACTTTGCTCAACCGAATTTCACAAGGCAATCCAGAATGGAATGCAGATTCTTCAAGAGGTGGAGCAAGGAAAGCAGCGGGAGTGCTTGAAGTGGATGGATTCACAGCTATCACTGCACAGATAGCTGCTTTGCAAAATCAGTTAAACACTCACTTCAGCAATATCAATTTGAACCAGCCTTCAGCTTCAGTCAATGTAGTTCAACAGATGTGGTGTGAAGTGTGTGGTAGTAGTGAGCATTCAGCTGAATGCTGTGGTGCAAATCCTGATTCTGTTAACTTTGTGGGCAATGCACAGATAAATCAACAGCAGTTTGGTGGTGGCTACAACTCAAATTGGAGGAACCATCCGAATTTTTCGTGGGGTAGCAACAATCAACAAGGTCAGAGTTCAGGGCAGGGTATGCACAGAAACCAAGGAGGGCAACAAAATTATCAAGCTCAATTCAGAAATCACAATGCCCCTCCTCCACCACCATCACCGACTATTGAGGAGATGTTCAAAACCATGATCGCTAATCAGGCACAATTGCAGGCTGACTATGTCAAATTGGCAGCCGAAGTGAAGAACAATCAATTGGCGACCAAGGCTCTTGAATATCAGTTTGGGCAGTTTGCTAGTGCCCAAAATACTAGACCCAGAGGAGGACTACCTAGCGACACGGATCCAAATCCGAAGCAGGTTAATGCAGTGACCACGAGGAGTGGTTTACAATTGAAGGAGGTGGAACCGGAAAGACCGCCTCAAAAGTCAGGAGCAGCAGATGTTGAGGGAGAGCAAAGTTCTGATAAGGGGAAGAGTAAAGAAGCTGAACCAGAAAGGCCTCCACCCCCGTTCCCTCAACGACTTAAGAAACACAAGGAGGAGGCGTGTTTCCAGAAATTCATGGAGGTACTTAAACAGGTACATGTTAACTTACCTCTTGTTGATGTCTTGTAGGGAGTGCCAAAATATGCGAAGTATATTAAAGACATCGTGGCTAACAAAAGTCGTTTGACTGAGTATGCCACGGTAGCTTTAACGGAGGAATGCACTTCCCGTATTCAGAATAGGTTGCCCACAAAACTGAAAGACCCTGGAAGTTTCACTATCCAGCTGAATATTGGGCAAAGTATCCGAGCGCGTGGATTATGCGACTTGGGGGCAAGTATAAATCTGATGCCTTCTTCGGTATTCAGAAAGTTAGGTCTAGGGAGTCCTAGACCTACAACGGTAATCTTGCAGCTAGCAGACAGGTCTTTGGCTAAGCCGGATGGCATTGTTGAGGATGTGTTGGTGCAAGAAGGCTCCCTCATTTTTCCGGTCGATTTTATTGTTCTGGACTTTGAACCAGATGCTGAAGTCCCATTTATTTTGGGACGACCCTTTTTGGCAACCGGAAAAGCATTAATCGATGTAGCTGCGGGTCAACTCACGATGCGAACACATGACAAGGTCGAAGTGTTCGATGTGTACAAGGTACCTAAGCTCCCGACTGTTTATAAGGATCTCTCGGTGATCAACGTAATTGATCATGGGAAGGCTAACAGATTGAGTGATTTCCAAGAGTTACTAGGTAGGCCACCGGATAAGGTAGAGCACTACTGGGGGGATGATCATGATCGGGACAAATCGTCCATCTCCCTAGTAGATAAATGAGCTTAAAGGACGTCGAGCCGCGACGGTAAACCAGGCGCTGCACGGGAGGCAACCCGTGAAAAATATTTTCTTTCTTTCTTTTTAGTGTAAATAATTTTTACTTTTCTTTTCTTTTTCTTGACTAGGTTTAGATTTGCATTTTAGTTAGTATCTTTTATTTTTAGTTAGGGAAATCTATTAATTTAACCAATTTTTGTTTAGTGAGGTGATTTTCAGGTATAACGGAGGAAATATACATGGAATCGAGAAAATGAGGCGAGGTATGAAAATTAAATTTATTGGTGAAACAGAGCACTGGCGCGTTGGCGCCGTGTCACGGAGGCAATGCTCTGCGTTGGCCTCCGTGACACGTTGAAGGCAAATCTGGATTTTTCAAAATTCCAGTAAGCCAACGCGTTGGCTCCGTGTCACAGAGGAGGGGCTCCGCGTTACCCTCCGTGACACGTTGCCCTTTATCCAGTGCCGGGTCACACCGGGTTTCCGGGTGACCCGCGTGTTTCCTTTAAATAATAACCCCAATTTCGCCCCAAATTCCCCCATTCCCTCTTCCCTCCTCGACCAAACACCCATTTCCCCCTCCCCAAGCAACGTGCCACGTTGATAGGCAATGAAAAACATCAAGTTTCTTTGATTCTTCAATTCTAAGGTATGTTTTCATCGTCTAACTCAATTTTTTGGCGATTTTTGTCAAATTTGGGCATATAAGGTGAGAAATATCACCCTAGGTAGAAATTGAACATGATATTGAATTATTTTGTGATTGATTTTTGTTCGGATTGTTGTATTTGGCGTTTGAACTTGTCGATTATGTAAATAATTCGAAATTGATTATCGAATTGTATTTTAGGGCTTGGGTTGTTGAATTCGACTTGGGCAACTTGATAGTTTGGTGAAATTGATGTCGGGGTGTGTTTATTATTTGAGATAAGTCGTGGTAAATCTTGTATAACTGTTAAAAGACGACTAATTCTCGAATTTTTGTGGGAAAATGCATAATGTGTGAATTGGTTAGATTGTTAGATTAGCTTGTATATAAAATATTTTTCTAGTTGTTTTTAGTTTGTGGTTGTTTTGTTGCTTGTGCGATGGTTGAATTGCTAGCGATAGTAGGATTGGGAATTCGCTGTATGAAGTCTGAGTAGTACGCTAACCGTTATGCTGTCGAAATTTTGTTACGAACGCACTAAGCAATATGTGTATAGTTGTTTGTGTTTGGGGTTGTAAATAGAGCTATCCTTTCTGAAATTTTGTAAATATTGTTAAGGACTAAGTGTGGGGTAAATTTTATGTAACCCAACCTTAGCCGAAGCTAACAACTATTTAGCTTAACGTTGTGCTTGTTTGTGTAAATTGACAGGTACAATGGCTAGCAGGCAAGACAAAGGCAAGGGTGCTTCTACCTCAGGCACCGGAAGGAAAAGGATGAGACTGGGCACTGCAGTCCCAGCTGCACCTGCTGTTCCGCGCGGCCAACACCACCGATACGGAACACGATGGGTCACCGATGAAGGGAAGAAATGGTACGCAAAGCATAAGGAGAACAAGTACTTCCCCGAGAACATATTGCTAGGGAACCACTTGCACAGGAGTTCCTTCGCATTGTACAGAGGATTGAGGCAGCTGGGCTCAGCTTTATTTTTCAGGAGCCCAAGGAGTGCAACCTTCATTTGGTCTGGGAATTTTATGCCAACTGGAACCCAGCCATCAGAAGCCACACTATTAAAATCAGAGGGCAGATTGTCACTCTGGAACCCCAGCAGCTGAATGCCATCGTTGGAGCGCGGGACACAGACGCCCACGTTCTCCGTCAGCTAAACATCACCCCACCGTACGCCGACATCAGACGTACGTTGTGTGGGGCTCGATCCACAGCCCGATGGAGTAGACACAAGGAGAGGGGTTACCACCAGACTCTGCCCTATTCGCAGATGAACAGGGAGGCCAGAATCTGGCTAAAAATTATGTGTTCGTGCTTGATCCCGGGAGTTCATATGACAGACGTGACCCGGGACCGTGTCTGCTTGGTGTATGCCCTTATGAAAGGGCTTGAGATTAATGTTGGGGTGGTCATAATATCCGCCATGAAGAGAGCCAGACTGCACCAGGGTCACAGATATGGGTTTGGCAGACTCATCACCACCTTCCTCCGAGGCCTTGACATTGAGGAAGAAGCCTTGGATTACATTCCGCAGCTGGAGCGGAGGGCCCTTGATGTGACAAAGACTAAGGCCCCCGACACTACACATGGACCCGTGCTGACTTTGGGCGAGCGACATGCTCGTGACGATCAGTACATGGCCCGTATGTTCGGCATGCAGATGCTGCAGCTACGGATAGGTGGGAGACCAGCCACCGAGGAGGAGTTATGGCAGCTGGAGCTGGACTACCCCTTTGGCGAGAACGCCAGAGCCTTATGTAAGGTGGGGCCAGCCTTTGTGGAGCCGACAGACGATGATGTCCCTACTGATGAGGAGACACGTCGTGAGGACTCTGATGTGGAGTCCGATGACGACGATGGAGCTGATTCAGACATGGGCGACGAGGCCGCAGCACCGGATGAAGAAGTCGAATATTTCGACTAAGCAGGGAGTTCCACCACCCAAATTTTGTGCTTTGTATTTTTGTGAATACTGGGGACAGTGTTCGATTTAAGTGTGGGGTGGGGAGTAGTTAGGTGCTAGGTCAAGGCTCTAAATTGCTGTATAATTTTTCCTTGCTGTTTATGTATGTTGTGCCTTCCCTGTTGTGAACTGATTTGTGATGTACGTATATATTTATTTTGTGGCTAATGATGTGTGTTTTTGAAAGTTATGGTTGCAATGGTAAATATTTTGTAAATTGTAAATAATTTTTTTTCTCTATCGACATGATCGATATTTTTCAAAATTTTTGCGAAAATATATTGCCCTTGTAAATATTTTATTTCTATCGAAATGATCGATGTGTTGAAAAAAAATTTTTTTCGATTTTTATTTTTTTGGGTTTCTTGGAGTTTGTTTTCGGTTCTTTTACCGAGAATAGTCCCATTGAACTGATGTCATAGTTAGTGACCGTTCCCTATGATGGATGGATGACGACCGTCTTAAGGGAAATGTAGTCGGTAGGAGTAGGATTTTTATTTGTTTTTTTTTTAGTTTTCATTGGTGGATTGCATCAATGAACTGTAGTTGCTTATGGTTGCTAAAATTTCATTGCGTGTTGTAATTGATGTTCAAATTGTGAAAATGATTCGTTTGAAAGCATGAAATTCTGTAAATATGTTGAGTTACCTAGGCTATAGAATTTGGTTCATTATGATTGAGGCTTAATCCTGAATTCATGTAATTGACTAATTAAAGAGTGTGTGAATGCATCTTGATTCGAGCATGTGCATGAAGTGTGAAGTGAGGATTTTCTATTCCATGTCATTGTGAATTGTCTAGAACTTGCCTGGTGTGTATACGAAGCGAAATGAAGGAGGTGTAGTGTTGGAAAGGATGTAGGCATTTCTTTGTTTTAACCGATAGTTTCCATATTTTTTTCTTGTCAAATTCTACCTTTTTATATGTTGTATACCCTAGTCAGCCCGTTGAGCCTTTAGCCGATTTCTTTCTTTTGACCAAAATTGTATGAACTAAGCTTTATTCCTTCTTTTCATTGGCCTTAAAGTCTAAAAGAAGCTCTTAAGCGCTTACAAAGAACAGAAAATGTTTCCCAAAGTGTTAAAGAGTGAAAAGAGTGAAAAGAAAAAGAAAAGCAAAGTGAGGAAAGAAAAGATGACGTTGAAGAGGCACTTGTTGTAATTAATTGATATTGAGGGTACATGAAAACCCTCTGTTTTGTGTCAAGTGTGGTTGATGAAATGGGCTGTATGAAAGTAAACCAGCATGAATGGGAGAAAAAGAGAAAAGAGAGGAACAATGTCCATGAGTCGATGGGAATGAGTTGGAAAGACGCTTAAGGATGCTAGCGATTATTATTGGCTAATCCAATATATGCATACTAGATCCATAGCCCCGTTACAACCCATTAAAAGTCCTATTTGATCCTACATTGCATTTCTTTATATTAGTGGAGTAATACACTAAGGGCAAGCCTATGGGTAATGACATGATGCATGTGAATTCTTTTGGGAGAGAGAGTGAAATTAATTTTTATGTGCCCCTACTTGCATGTTTGTGTGTTGCATGAACATAAAGGGGAAGTTTCTCTCGAGTTGTGAGGGCACATGCTTGATGAAAGATTGATTTTCGTGTCGGATTTCTTGATTAGTTGATTTGCATGAGTTTGCCGATATCAAGAATCAAATCTTAAAAGTCTAGGAAGCCTTGATGTATTAAGGTCATTGTCTTGTACGACCAAGCATGTTTTCTTGATGATTTGCAAAAATTGAATAATCGGTATGACCGTAGCGTAAATTGTTGCACCATAGTGACGAAAGTTGGGATGTAATTTGCTTGAGTTGTGTATGTGTTGTTCGAGGACGAACAAGGATTTAAGTGTGGGGTAAGTGATCTTGGGCGGATTTATATGCCCAAGTGATACTCAAAAGTATCATTTTTACCTTGTTTGTTGTGCAATGTGTATATAATATCATGTAATTGGTAATAAAATGCGAATTTATACTAACCAACATGATTAGCATTTGTTTTGCAGGAAAATGTGATTTTTAGGAGCTAAAATGCATGTTGGAACTATGTCGGAGTTGGACTTGGATGCGAGCGTGGAAAAGACCCGGGAATGCAGGATTTATAGGGGCTCCGCGATGGCTCCGTGCCACGCTACCATCGCGGTAGCACACTGCCTGAGCAGGAATTAAATTTGCAATTTCCAGTGTGCCTGCGCGTCAGCTCCGTGGCACGGAGATAGGCCTCCGCGATGGCCTCCGTGCCACGTTGAGGTTAAATTACTGGACCCTGGAAATTCCAGTGAGGGTCCGCGTCCACGCCGTGTCACGGAGGCATTGCTCCGCGTTGGCCTCCGTGACACGTTGCTTGTTATTCCGGGAAAAATTTCCCACTAGTATAAATAGCACACTTAGGTTTATTTTAAGTAGTTTTCAGTTTTTAGACTGAGTTTAGAAGTGGAGAGCAGGAACGTGGGTTAGTAGCAGTTGAAGATTGGAAAAGCTAAGGGATTTCTTCTCTTCCTTTCTTCTTTCTATCAATTGTACGTATGATTTACACTCATTTTAGGATGATCAATCCAAGAATGAGTGGCTAATTCTCTTTCTTGCTGAGGTTTTGAACATGTGTAATGAATTCTGATTTTCATTGATATGGTTTATTCTTCTTCTTTAATGTTGTTCTATTAATTCTTGTTCTTTACTGCATTAGTGATTGGCCAACATTAATGTATATCTAAAAAGTCCAATTTCACTCAAAAGAGCAAGAAATTGGAAAGTTGTGAATTAATAGGGTATTGTTCTTAACTTGATTTGGGAAAATTGGGTTTTGATGTGCTTTCCTGATAGAAATATACTTGAAAGCCGTATTAGTCAATTTAGGAACCGAAATCGTAGTGCTAGGTCATAAATTGCATTTGATCACAGAAATGTAGACAGATGGTTTATGATTCTAAAGTGAAATTAAATACGAGAGTTTTAATTTCTAGGCAAATGTTCTTGGCTAGCAACATGAAGAAGAGAATTAACCAAAATTATCATGATTATCAAGTTCATTACTTGTTCTTAACCTTGGCATGTTCATATCCATTGTCTGAATTCAAAAGTAAATAGTTTGTATTAATTGTAGTATATAGTTTAGAAACAAAAATTCAATTACTCTTGGGTACGTTGTTGTTAGCATAATTAGAAGTTAAATAGAAATATAGTAAATTAGGCAATTTTACATATCTTGAGCCTCCTTGGATCGATACTTGGCTACTTAGCCACTTTATTACTTGTTTGACCACGTGCACTTGCGTGTCGGTTTTTACCTGTACCCCAAAGCACCGAGCAGTGACCATGTTCAACTACCTATAGTCAATACACATCCGGAGAGAACCATCTTTCTTCTAGACGAACAACATGGGGGCACCCCATGGGGATTTACTTGGTCTAATGAAACCCTTATCAAGCAAATCCTTCAACTGCTTCTTTAACTCTTTTAGCTCGGCTGGGGCCATTCTGTAGGGAGGAATTGATATGGGTTGTTTGTCGGGTAAAAGATCAATCTCAAAATCAATCTCCCTCTTGGGAGGAGCATTTGGTAGTTCATCTAGAAATACCTCAGGATATTCACAGACTACAGGGACTGACTGAATGGTTGAGGTCTCGGACGTGACATCCTTAACCCTAACCAAATGGTAAATACAACCCTTGGAAATTATTTTCCTGGCCTTGAGATAGGAGATAAAGTGACCTACAGGGACCGCTGAGCTACCCCTCCATTCTAAAATTGGTTCACCAAAAAATCGAAACTCCACCGCTCGGGTTCTACAGTTAATAAAAGCATAACATGTAAACAACCAATCCATGCCCAAAATAATGTCAAAATCAGTCATAGCCAATTCTACCAAGTCTGTGGAGGTAACCTTATGCGATACAGTAATGGGGCAACCTCTATATACCCACCTCTCTACGACTGAATCCCCAATCGAAGTAGACACATAAAATGGTTCTGACAAAGTTTCAGGATTGACCCCAAAGTTACTAGCAATGTAAGGTGTCACAAAAGACAGTGTAGCTCCCAGATCTAGAAAAGCATAAACACCAATATGAAAGACTCACAATATACCCGTGACCACATTGGGAAAAGTCTCCTGCTCCTGTCGAGAGCCAAGTGCATGAAACCGGTTTTGTCTCTGGCCGCTAGCTAGACTAGTCGAAGTACCCTGCTTAGTAGGACATGCCAATGGGGCTGCTGGAGTGCGAGCTCCACCACCCCCTGACCTAGCTGCAGGGCAATTCTTGAGCCTGTGTCCGGGTTTGTCACACCCCAAACAAGCATCTAAGCCCACCAAACACTTCCCTGGGTGATTCTTTCCGCAACTAGAAAGATGGGAATGTGCACTCTGTGTGCATACTATTTTGCCCCCTCAAGCCTGAGGCCCTGCTCCCCTGCTCGTCTCGTGGCCTGGATAGGGTACTGGCTGAAGATGGTGCTGGTGTAGTAGACCTGTACTGGACTGCTGGTGAGGCCCACCTCCTGGCCTCGACTGGGAGGACCAGTAGCTATTAGTTTTGGCCGTCTTGGCCTCTCTCTGCCTCATATGAGCTGCCTCCATCTGCTGGGCATAAAGGACTATCCGTGGGTAGTCTATATCCTGATGAAGCACGGCTGTTCTGTAGTCCTTGTCTAGATACTCGACTACTCTCTACATGAATCTGCTCACCCGCGCCCTCTGGTCCATCACTAGCTCAGGGGCATACTTTGAAAGGCGAGTGAACTCAAGTGAATATTCTACCACCGTCATCTTTCCCTGCTTGAGATTAACAAACTCAGTTGCTTTCAATTCCCTCGTCTCGTGAGGGAAAAACCTATCGATAAAGGCCATATGGAACTCGTCCCAACTGATAGGGCCTGCTTTCGCTGCCCTACTGTCCTTCCATTGCTTGAACCAAATATAGGCGACCTCCTTAAGTTGATAAGAGGCCAAATCAACACACTCCTCATCTTCACTTCCATAACCTGAGTGACCTTCAAGATTCGTTCAATGAACTCATGTAGATCCTCGTCCACCTTTTTCCCTATGAACTCGGGATGGTTCATCCTTACAAAGTCCCTCATCCGGGCTACCGCTGCATTGCCGTTCTGTGGAACATGCGCAACAGCCTACTGGTTGACCTGAACGGTCAAGGCCTGCGCCAACATTTGAATAGCTGCCCGAAACTCGGCGTGGGCAGCTAGCTCTAGTGCCTGGGGCTCCTGAACAGGTGGGGCTTGTTGTCGCCCATTATCATGGCCACCCTCGTGGCCTTCATAATTTATGTTCCTCCTTCTGTTCATCCTCCTGGGAGCAATAATTTATTCTGCAATCGCGAATAACACGAGTTAGAAGGATAGACAGGTTTCACCGCATGACCTAGATCATGAAAGAAGGGGATATTTCCTAAAACATTTAGTAGCCTCTTCGTCATAAGTGTGGCTCGCTTCACACCCATGAAAAAGACTCTACCTAACGTGGCATTCAGACTCCCTAGGACACATCTAAACCTATTGCTCTGATACCAAGTTTATCATGACCCAAGAATACACTCGAATCGTAGACACGGGACAAGGAGCCCTGAAAGACTCCAAGTCAACCCATGGAGTGAGCATATATCTAATTCCTTCACAAAAGGCGGAAAGCTTAACTTAATAATCATGCACTAGCTGAAAATCGTAACAAAAGGTGTAAGAAACAATAATAAAAGATCCAAACATAAACGGCTGAATACTTCACATAGGTCTGAAAGCCTCTAATCATAATAGACGGGTTGAAGAGACAAGACCCCAACTAATCCCAACATTCTGGAAACAAAACGTAATTAAAGTCCGAACAAGAAGCCCTTGAATCATGAGGACTCACCGCTGATAGTTGAGAGCAGACCTGAGCGCAAGCTAGGAATGATGTTGAACCTGTGAACCGGATCCTGAAAATATGTAGGTCATACTTCGAAGGTACTGAATATTTAAGGTATGCAAGACAATGCTTAAAAACGTGAAAGTTATAGGAGTGGGGACATCATGATCATAAAAACTGAAATCATAATTATATTGTAAGGCTCAAGATTTTCCCAAAATATTGGTAAACCTATCATAGTCGTAACATGAGAGAAAAAAATTCATAAAACGTAACTTGAGCCAAAGAACCCAATCATAGTCATAACATGAGAGAAAAAAATTCATAAAACGTAACTTGAGCCAAAGAACCCAATCATACATGCATTCAAACCATGCGGAACAATGGGAGGTTTCTATAACCGACATACCCTATATGAGCACACATGGAGCTCGATCTATAAGCCTAGTTGGGAGGCCTTCCATACCTTGCCAAGGGTATGAACCATGAGAGGTGTGATATCACTCATGAAGACCCCGTAGGACATAGGGGACAAACACTGAGGCGATCCCAAACATAACCTACGGTGGAACGTGGTTCTGAGATTCGGGGCGTTACCTGGGCCCCGAATCTACTCGATGTTAAGTACTACTCCCATAACATGCAACGTGCTCATAGAAAATTCATACATGACATGCATGGCTAGTCAAATCGTGATAATCATAACATGCTTGAGAATTCGTGATACTAGCCATGGAAATGGGGCCCTTGGTTCAGCCAAAATCATAATTCATGAATCATAATCGACATATGGGTATTGCCCATAATTTTGATCATACTTGAAATGCTTAAATTTAAGGAAAACATGATCATAATAACATGAGTAATAGAAAACAAGCTCAGAATTCAAAAGTTCATATCATGCTTTAGAAACCACCATAACCATGAATTTCACTAAAACCCCATGATTTGGGCACATGTGCTTCTAGGGATTTAAACAATCAAATATTGAATAAAATAAGTGAAAACAGCCCAATAATTCAATCCATGATTTTAGACATACAACAACATGTTCATATCGATTTTTGAGGAAACATGCATTTGGGTTATGACCCATCAAGAATTGATAGCTTTTTTTAACATACAATTTGGGGAGAATTTGAGAATGGGTAGGGACTAAACCTCCTAGGTAACCCTAAACCTCACCCCACGGGAGACCAGATGACTCGTGGTGGCTGACCACGAGTCATTCCCACACCCCTGGGGACCTTAACTCCTTAGCTCAGTCCAACCTTCCCATGAGCCACCTGACGACTCGTGGAGTCTCCTTACGAGTCGTCTAATGACTCGTTCTGCACTACTGCAACATTTTCTAATTTTTTCCCCATTTGACTCTCGGGTATGACCCTTGGGTTCTCGGGGTATAACAAATAAATATGTCACTTAGTTCTGAGACTTAAGGTTTGCCTGAACCCCGAGCCTACTCAATGCTAAACACTACTCCCAAAAACATAAACATGTCTCATAATCATGATCATGAAAACATACTTGACCTTGCATGGGCTAGTTTAAAATCTTTAAATCATAATCATACTTGACATATGTGAACTAGCCATGGAAATAGAGCCACAATTGGTCGTGATACATAAACTTGACTTTACATGGGCTTGCCCAACTCATGAAATCATTCATACCTGAATAATGCTTCATAACTCGAAATCATGGAATCATTGGTTTAAGAATTCGTAAACATTTATGCATATTGATAATTCATCATACTTAAAATAATGAGCTCATAAGTTTAAAATTCATAAATAGCATAATAGGAAAAATCATCAAACAAGCTTGAAATCATCAATTAGCAAGTAATTTGAGAGTAAAATCTGCCCCAATAACCGTAAATCATCAATTATAATGTGAGAGAATTAAACCCATGGAAAGGTCATGGATAATTCCATTGAATTATGCTAAGCCCTAAATTTCAACATAACATGCTTGGAGATTTGAAATCATAGAATAGGGGTGAAATTAGGCATGATGGTGGAAGGATTTCCCACATTCATTATCCCACATACCTGAGCTTGATGGAATTCTTGCTAGGGTTTGGTTCCCAAAAGGATTTGAGGAAGGAGGAGGACCTTGATGCTTGAGCTTGAGAGTGTTTTCACCTTCAACTTGGAGTGTTAGGAGTATAACAAGGGTTTAGGATAATTAAAACCCTTAAAGGCCCAACTTTAGAAGGCTTAAAATGTCTTAGTTTAGGAGTTAGGAATTTAGGAATTACTAAAACATTCTTAATGATCCGAAAAGAAATAACTCACTGTCAGACCCGACGAGTGACTCGAGAACGCATTGGGAGACTTGATCGGGTCATCACTTGACCCGTTGCCACTAGCCCCTTTTCTCTAATTTTCTGATCTTTTCTTGACGCCTCACATGATGATTCATCATGTCACTTAATGGGCCACTTAACCAGTCATGGAGACTCTTGAAACTCCAATTTTTCACCAACCTACCCACTTAAAGGGTCACACCATGGCCTGTCGGGTCACTTGATGAGTCACACAATGACTAATCCTATGACCTAGTGCAGGTTTTTCTATTTCCTCCGTTTCATTCCTGGGATCTAATCTTAGGGACTTTTGGGGTGTTACATTATCTCCCCCTTGGGAACATTCTTCCACGAATATAGATTAAGCATACTGAAAGGATAGAGAAAGAACTGCAATCCCAAAACTAAACAACCATAGCTAATAACTGATGGAGTGACTGACTCTAGACTGATCTACATGACTTAACTGAATTTGTGAAACATACATTCATGCTATGACATGAAAGGAATTGAGAGACATAAACTTGACATGAAACTAAATAGAGTACTTAGGGAGGAAACTAGTACCTCATGCTAGAACTAAGCCGGAAGGGAAAAGATTAGGGTATTTAGTTATCATATCTGCTTCGGCTTCCCATGTAGCTCCCTCAACAAGTTGATTTCTCCATAAAACCTTCACTGAAGCTACTTCCTTGTTCCTCAACTTCCGAACCTAATGATCAAGGATCTCAATCGAAACCTCCTCATAGGTAAAGCTATCCTTCACCCCATGCTTTCTACCAAACAACTAAAGTTGGATCACCAATGCACTTCTTCAATAGAGACACATGGAAAACTAAATGCACCAAAGCTAACTCCGTTGGTAGCTCCAACTTATATGCCACCTTGCCAATTCGCCTCAGAATTCTATAAGGACCAACATATCGGGTCCTAAGCTTCCCTTTCTTACCGAACCTCATAACTCTATTCATAGGAGCCATCTTTAGAAACATCGAATCATTGACCTTGAACTCAAGCTCTCTCCTCCTAACATCCGCATAAGATTTCTAACGACTCTGAGCTGTCTTCCATCTTTCTCTAATAAGTTGAACTTTCTCCATAGCCTCATAAACTGAATTTTTTCCTATCAACGTGGCCTCACCTACCTCGAACCACCCAATAGGAGATCTACACATCCATCCATAAAGAGCCTCAAATGGAGCGATCTAGATGCTGGAGTGATAACTGTTATTGTAGGCGAGCTCAATGAGAGGCAAGTGATCATCCCAACTACCCTTGAATCAATCACACATGTTATAAACATATCCTCAAAAGTCTGAATGGTCTGTTGATATCGCCCAAGCGCACACAAAAGAATGTGGTCGTCAAGTAATATAGGACTAGAAGTCCCAACTATCAATCCCTCAAAGACTTGTCACATCAATCGTTATAAGGTTATTACTTTATTTTGCTATTCTAACAAAATAGATAAAATGGAGAATGGTTTGGAGAATTGAACTACTAAAAATTGAAATGTAAAAATTTAATGCTCGCTCCCAAATCACATAATCCGCGAGCTCGGATACTCTGCCCAATGTAATTTGTATTGAAAAGCTCCCAGGGTCCTTGAGCTTTGTGGGCAACCTGTTTTGTATCCGGGAAGTGCACTCCTCCGTAAGAGCCACCGTAACGTACTCAGTCAACCTGCTTTTGCTCGCCACGATGTCTTTAATATACTTTGCGTACTTCGGCACTCCCTGCAAAACATCAACAAGAGGTAAGTTAATGTGCACCTGTTTAAGCACCTCCATGAACTTTTTGAAACACGCCTCCTCCTTGTGTTTCTTTAATCGTTGAGGGAACGGGGGTGGTGGTCTTTCTGGTTCAGCATCCTTTTTCTTCCCCCTCTCATCACTTTGCTCCCTCTCAGTTTCTGCTGCTCCCGACTGTTGAGGTGGTCTTTCATGGTTCCACCTCTTTAAGCTGTAAACCACTCCTTGTGGTCACTGCATTCACTTGCTTGGGGTTGGGATCAGTGTCACTCGGAAGTCCTCCTCTAGTCCTGGTGTTTTGGGCTCCAGCAAATTGCCCAAACTAGTACTCCAGCGCCTTTGTAGCTAACTGATTGTTCTTTACCTCGGCTGCCAGTTTCACGTAGTCAGCCTGCAATTGAGCTTGGTTAGCTATCATTGTCTTGAACATTTCCACGATGTTGGGTGATGGTGGTGGTGGAGGTGCATTGTTGCTTCTGTATTGTGACTGATAGTTCTACTGCCCTCCTTGATTTCTCTGCGCCCCCTGACTCGAACTTTGTCCTTGATGGTTATTGCTACCCCAAGAGAAATTCGGGTAATTCCTCCAATTGGAATTGTAGTTGTTGCCATACTGTAGGTGGTTGTTTCTCTGTACATTACCAACAAAGTTCACTGAATTAGGATTTGCTCCACATCACTCAGCTGAGTGTTCACTACTCCCGCACACTTTACACCAAATCTGTTGCACTACATTCACTGGGGCTTGAGACTGGTTCATGCTCATGTTACTGAAGTGGGTGTTGAGTTGATTCTGTAACGCAGCTATCTGTGCAGCAATAGCTGTAAAACCATCCACTTCTAGGACTCCTGCTGCTTTCCTTGTTCCTCCTCTTGACGAATCAGCATTCCACTCCGGATTTCCCTGCGAAATACGATTTAACAAGGTATACAGCTCCTCATAAGTTTTCTCCAATGCTTGTCCCCCAGCTACTGAGTCTAGCAAGATTTTTGTGTGGGGTTCCAAACCCTCTATGAAAGTATGCACCAGCATATCATTGGATTGGTGATGATGAGGACAATCCCGCAACATAGATTTGAATCTCTCCCAGGCCTGATACAGATTCTCTCCCTCTCTCTGTTTAAAACTCAGAATTTGACTTCTAAGTCTTGCTGTTTTACCGGATGGGAAGAACCGTATCAAGAATTTCTTTGCAAGATCATCCCACGTGGTGATGGAATTAGGTGGCTCAGCTTTCAACCACCTCTTAGCTTCTCCCAAAAGTGAGAATGGGAACAATGTAAGCCTGACATAATCTGATGACACTCCAACGGGGATGTAAGTGTCACTTATCTCCAAAAAATTTTGAAGATGTTGCTGTGGATCCTCATGAGGGAGACCAATGAATTGCCCGCTGGTGTGCAGCAATTTCACCATGTTTTGTTTAAGCTCGAACCTCCCTCCTGGCTCAGGTTTGCGGATGCTAGATGTGACATTGTTAGCATGTGGGATTGCCACCTCGCGAACCGCTCTAGCTGCCATGTCCTCGGGCACTAACATTGCCCTTACAACTGGTGGATTCTATTGTTGCTCCAGGATTGTTTGTCTGAGCAACTGCAGCTTTTTCTCTAGAGCTTCTCTCCTTTGACGATGAAATTGTCTTTCCGGCTCTAAATATGAGTCCACCAGCTCCTTATCTCTTGCCAGTGTTCAACAGAAATTAGTATCTGCAAAATACAGGCTAAGACCAAGTTGTCAACACTAAGAAGAAAAAGTGAACTAACACTTAAGAAAAATTTACCAACTGCCAGTCCCCGGCAACGGCGCCAAAAACTTGTTCGGCTTGTTGGGTATGACTACACGCAAGTGCACGTGGTCGAACAAGTAGTAAAGTGGCTCAAGTAAGCCAAGTATCGATCCCACAAGGACTAGACTAAGGTATCAATCTAATCAAGTGTCAATAAACTTTAACTCTAAATTGCAGACAACAGTGTGAAAAAGATTTTGATATTTTGTTTTCTAATTTTATACTAAGTCTAAAACAAATATACAATTTGAGTCTAAACTATAAGTATGAGCATGCCGAGGTTAAACAAACATGTAGAGAAATAAACTATCGATACAATTTGATTAATCTTTCCTCTGGTTGCTAGTCAAGAATTATTGCCTATGGATTAAAACTCTCGTATTTAACCCAACTTAAGAATCATGAACCTTCCACCTACATTTCTATGATAAAACTAAATTCATGTTCTAGCCATACAAAACCGATTCCTTAATTGACTAATACGACTTTCAGGTATATCTCTATCCTGAAGGTAAATCAATTCTCAATTTTCCCAAACTAAGAAAAGATCATATCCTATCAATTCACAACTTTCTAATTTCTTGCTCTCTCGAGTGAAACCGGACTTTTTAGATATACATTAACATTGGCCACACATTAACGCAGTAAGAACAAGAATCAATAGAACAACCATGGAAGAAAAGATGAAAAACCAATTTATCAATAATTACATTTCAATACAACTGTTCTTAACCTCAGCAAGAAGGGAATTTAGCCACTCATTTGTGGATTAAACATCGTTAAATAAGTGTTAATCATACAAGCAATAGAACTAAAGAAGAAGGAGATAGAGAAAAACCCTGAGATTTTCGTCCCCTCAACGGCCTGTAACCCACGTTCTTGCTCGACCAAGTCAGAATAATTAAAAATAAACCTAAGTGTTCTATTTATACTAGTGGGAATTTTTCCCGGAATAATAAGCAACGTGTCACGGAGTGCATCGCGGAGGACTGCCTCCGTGACACGCCACCAACGCGGACCCTCACTGGAATCCGGTCGTCCAGGTATTAAGGCCCAACGTGGCACGGCGTGCAACGCAGGGCTAGGCCAACGTGCCACGGACCCAACGCGCACCTTCACTGGAATTTGACATATTTTAAGCATCCAGGTAGAAGGCATCCGCGATGGCAGCGTGACACGGCTCCATCGCGGAGCCCCTTTAATTTGTGCTTTCCTTGTGCATTTTCCCTTGCTAGCTTCCGAGTCCAATCCCGATCTCTCCCAACATGCATCTTAGCTCCATAACTTTATATTTTTCCTGCAAAACAACGCTAATCATGTTGGTTAGTATAAATTCATATTTTATTACAATTCACATGAGAATGTACAAACATCGATAGATAAACAAGGCAAAATGACACATTTGAGTATCACTTGGGCATATAAATTTCCCCAAGATCAACACTCTCTATTGAGAGCCTACTAAGCGCATCCTCAACTACATTAGCCTTGCCCGAGTGGTAAAGGACACTCATGTCATAGTACTTGAGTAACTCCAACCACCTCCTTTGCCGAAGATTTAGATCCTTTTTTGTGAACACGTATTGCAAGCTCTTGTGGTCCGTAAACACATCCACATGGACTCCATACAAGTAATGCCGCCATATCTTCAATGCAAACACCAGCGCGACCAACTCAAGATCATGGGTCGGGTAATTCTTCTCATGGACCTTCAGCTGCCTAGAGGCATATTCTATCACCTTTCCACGCTGCATCAACACACACCCAATTTCAACTCTAGAAGCATCAAAATACACCATGAAACCATTCGTACCCTCGGGTAGGGTCACACTGGTGCTAAAGTGAGTCGGGTCTTCAACTCCTGGAAGCTTTCCTCATAAGCCTCTGACCACTGAAACTTCATCTTCTTCTGAGTCAACTTAGTCAAAGGCATCGCAATGGGTGAGAAACCCTCAAAAAACCTCCGGTAGTAGCCAGCTAAGCCCAAGAAACTCTGATTATCCGAAGGATTCACTAGTCTGGGTCAATTCTTCACCGCCTCAATTTTCTACGAATCTACTCTTATGCCTTCGCTAGACACCACATCGCCCAAGAATGCCACGGAGTCCAACCAAAACTCACACTTGCTGAACTTTGCATACAATTGGCGATCCTTGAGGGTCTAAAGCACTACTCTCAAGTGAGCGGCATGCTCCTCCTCACTCCAAGAGTATATTAAGATGTCATCGATGAACACAATCATGAACATGCCCAACTATGGCTTGAATACCCTATTCATCAAGTCCATAAAAGCTGCAAGAGCATTCTTAGTCCAAAAGACATAACTACAAACTCGTAATGACCATATCGTGTTTTGAACGCCGTCTTCGGGATATCACTCTCCCAAACTCTGAGCTGATGATACCCAGATCTGAGATCTATCTTTGAGAAACACTTAGCGCCCTGAAGCTGATCGAACAATTCATCAATCCTGGGTAAGGGATACCTGTTCTTGAAAATGACTTTGTTCAACTGCCGATAATCAATGCACATATGAAGAGAACCATCTTTCTTCCGAACAAATAAAATCGGTACACCCCATGGAGACTGGCTCGGTCTAATGAAGCCCTTATCTAGTAAATCCTTTAACTGATCTTTCAACTCTTTTAACTCAGCTGGGGCCATCCTGTAGGTTGGAATAGATATAGGTTACGTATCGAGAAGAAGGTCAATACCAAAATCAATCTCCCGCTCAGGAGGAATACCTGACAAATTATCAGGAAAGATCTCTGGATACTCACATACTACTGAAACTGACTGGATAGTCGAGGTCTCAGACTCAACATCCTTGATCCTAACCAAATGATACATGCAACCCTTATAAATCATCTTCTGGATAATCACATACATGCACCCACACGCTTCGATTGAAATTTTATATATATATGTATATATCTACAATATATCTTATAAATATTATGCTTGCCACCCAGAGTAACAAGTTGCGTCTGGTGCCAGTGGCTAATCATCAACTATTCTACCTCTTGGTAGTGAGTTCAACTCCAAATGGAGTGATTTGCAGCCAAATTTTTATGGCTACAATTTTTATTTTATTTTGCCAAGAAAATGATCAATTCTGGATTCGAACCCACATCCCCAGAATAAAAATTAGCACCTTATCCATTAGTCCATGCACACCATATATTCTTAATTTATCTCACCATATTATAGTACAGGTTAATCCATCTGAATATCTAAATTCTAATAATTCATGACTTGATTTTTGCTATAATTTTTTGTTTTAATGTTTGCTGATTTTTATCCCTTCTTATTTTAAGCGTAAAGTATCACTCTCTTCATATAAATTATGTGACACTTTTTTTTAGTCTATCTCAAAAAATTTCTTTTCTATTATTAGAAACAACTTTACTTTAAAATTCTCTTTTTATTCTTAATGAAATATTTTATAGGCACACAAATGTATGAGGTTTATTTTAGACCACAAATTTCAAATATTTTTCTCTTTCTTAAAATTTGTGTCTAGTGAAACGCGGTCACATAAATTGGGACAAAAGGAGTACTAATTTTCTTCTTCCAACAAATTCTTTCTTCTCTCTTTTCATTAATATTTTAAAAATTCAACAATAATTTTCTCTTACTGTTTGTTCTATTTTCTAAATTATTTGGATAAAATGCATATAAAAGAATAGTCTAGGCTATGATAATTTTAATCTTGTTGAAAATTTTATTTTACAAAATAAATTGCATGCATAAAGGACGACATGAAAGTTTTACTGAAATGTCATTTGATTTCTTTGGCCTTTTTAGATTTTCTGTTGGCGTGAGTCAGCACTTTAACATGAGACTTCGTCTCTGTTACTGAAATTATGTATGTGAAATTCTTCAACATGTTTATATTCAATCTGTTACATAGAGCATAAAGTATTTATAGATATAAATAATTATGCCATCATTGAGTGTTTTAAGAATATAAAAACTCGCTCGCTTAGTGCATTTATAGATGAATGACATATATGTAAATCTAATATTGTTGAAAGCTTTTTTTTCTTTTCGTCGAGTTATTATAATTATTTTATTTTTTTATTCGATCTATTTGTCTTTATAAGTCGAAAAGACGAACAATCGAACTGAAGTCGCCCAAGTTTCTATTTACAAGATTGAAAATAAATTAAATATTTGCTCCATTTAATCAATACGTTATATTTAAAACAGTATGACACCCATAATCTTCAAATTCTAAATTCGCCTCTGTCCTCTCTATATCAAAAGTTATGTAAAAATCATGTTTGGTATATACTTATAAAATATTAAAAGATTTAAAATTTTAAAAATTAAATTCAAATTAAATCAAGACAAAAATCAGTCATCCTCACGCCGCATTCCTGCGTAAGATGTGGCGCACAAAGTAAATTGAGATTCCGCGAGCCAAAATCCCCTGCGGCACCGCGTCGCTTGTTGCACAGCAAATGCTAAAATTTCTTTCGCTCTTTCCTTTTCCCCATTTCCATTGGTTGGGACTTATTTTCCTCTCCATTCATTGCAAAATCATGATGTCCCCTTCTTGTATCCTCTTTTGTCTTGCTCCTTCTTTCCTTTTTTTTTTTTTAAAAAAAATAACCTTTTTTATTTTATTTTATTTTAAATATTTTTATATTCACACGGTTTTATTCCTACATACTATTTATATAGTTAAGCACAAAACAATATAATCTATACTCAATAGATAATTAAAAAAACTAAAATATGAGTTAAATAATGACGAATTATATATATACTTAACTAAACATCACTTACAATAACGATGAGGAAATAATCACAAAAACTCTAAAATTATCTCTTTGAAAAACAATAAGAAAAAGCCAAAGTCGATGCTCTAACTTGTTCGTCTAGTCTAGAAGAAAAATTAAAAAATACTACAGAAAGTATTTATATTAGCCCACAAATTTATCCAAAACTGTCGAAAACACCCGTTGGCCTAATAAAATAGACATACGGTCCGTGGATCATCTTTGACCCTCCGTAAATGTCTCAGTCTGTTTCTCTAAACTCCACTGTAAGTCTATCTACATGCCGTGAATGTGACATACGGTCTGCAGATGGTGACCGTAAATAGTTGACTAGATGATCCATGTTGGTTGTGATTCCTTCCTTATTAACTTACATATCCTAAAAGTGATATACGGTCCATGAACTACTCCATGGCTTGTCTTCCCAGAGTTGTCTTCTTTTGTTTTACGAACCGCACATCGCCCTACGGTCCGAATCTTCTACCATACTTCTTTGAGCAAATGGATACTGGCCCCATTTTTCCACGTCAAGACATCGGTCCATAAATGCATTTTGCAGTCGTATGTGCATTCGTATCTTGGTCAATACTTCATTCTTCAAGTCCAAGGTCTTGAGATCATGTACAACTACATGTACGTCCCATACAACAAACGTACGGTCAGTAAGATGCCTGAATCTGGATCCTTTGTCATGTTTTCCTTGTTTTGGCCAAATCTTCTCCGAATACCTACAACGCAATATTTTAAATTAGAAAAACAAAAAAACAAGCTAATGGACATTGAAAACTCATTTAAAAGACATGAAATGTGTCGTAATTCCATAACACGGCATGAAAATATAGAATTTATTAAATTTTGAGCCCTTTGACTGGATTTTGATTTTACCCAGTATTGAAAAATAAGTCAACTTTTTACTATATGTCATTTCTTTTCAAGATTCGACTTTAAACATATATTCAGTTCCTATAAATGAGTACTATCTGTTGGAGTATGTTTGGGCATCAGGGCGGGTTTGACCATAAGTTAACTCGAGCAGTCAAAGAAAAACTCTGACCAGGAATCCAAAAATCTATAAATAGCTATTTTGATTTTTTTTTAATCATTCTGAGCATAATTTTAAATAGATGGAGGTCATTGAAGACCGTTTGGATCAGTTTAAGTTGTTCAACTGAAGCAAAGATTGTCATTTTCTAGGTAAGTGAGATTTTAACTCTAAGTTTACTTCTTTGTTTTTCATTAAATCATGATATAAGTGTTGCTTGTATGAATTTAAACAATCTAATTCTGTGAATGGCAAGCACAAACTTGGTTGACTAGTTTCGAGGTATCTAGAGTTGACCGTGGTGGTCCTAAATTTTCACATGATTTGATACTTCTAACAGATTAAAAAATATGATATGATATTGTTTAGAAATTTAGCATGTTTTATCATTCAATTAGATTTCAGAAGTTATTTGTGCTTTCTTATGTATATGCTTAACTATTGAGCACATTTTATCACAATGTCACTTGTATACACAACCTGCAGATGATGTACAGTTGTAGATGCAGTCAGTGAGCTTAGCTTGAATGGTGTCCTCGTTGAACCACTATAGGGTTGAGATTGAGTGAGAGTGTTGATGCCACTATAGTCAAAGTTGAGCTGAACAAGCATACCCTTATCCCCGTAAATAGATTTGAGTTTGAGCGATGTCTCATGACACCATCTTAGATAGCAGTTGTACATCATGTTCACATTTATTATATATTCATAATTTTATTTTAGATCAGTTGCTTTACTTATATTTCAAACCTATACTTGTACAACTTTGATGAGGTATTTGATACGCTACTAGCAATTTCTAAAGACTTGCCCTAAGGGTATGTTGAAAGAGAGAATTAATAATCTTGTTTAGTCTTTTAGATTGATAGTTTCTGCATGTGTAAGTCCAGTAGGCAAAGATTCAGTTGTTGAATAGTAATTTCAGCCAGCTATAGGTCCTATTCAGTTGAGGTGAGCCCTCACTAAATTGTGGAGACTATCACACCCCAATCTGATAGAGCGGACAACCTATTTGAACATAAACACCTAACATATGTTGTAGATGAAACATATGACAAATAAAAATTGGATAGTATAATGAGGACATATCATAGCAAATAAACCTAATGGGAACAACGGTATGTGTGTGTGTGTGTATATATATTATACGAACTCCGCCTAAAACCATCTGTCTAACAAAATACAACTGATACAAGTGGTAATATCATATTTATGAACAAATGCAACCCACAATAGCATATATAAAGCCTTTATGAATACCTATAAACTGAAGACGATCAGGATAAAACCCCAACCTACACATAATATTTGTACCCATCCAAAGCATTGCAAAAAGGAACCCTAAACTCAATATGGCTCCGGGTAAAATTAGAGCTCACCAATTATAGCTAAACAATAGTACCAAAAGCCTAGCGGGATGGTCTGGGTTCATTTCACTAAATAAAATAAGTTTAAAATATATTAGTCCAAACAATACTATGGATTAATATAATTGAATTAATTATTTAAATTTAATAAGTCTAAATTTAATTAATGATATAATTTTATTGGGTTAGTCCACTAATTGAGGCTTCAAATGTTGAGCCACTTTGCTAACCCCAAAATGCTATCTTCCTAGAGGCCCTGTTTGATGTCACATGGCAAATAACATGATACGTTAAGTCAAATGAAGGCGCCAATAGAATTAGGGGTGGGAATAAACACCAAAAAATTAAAAAATTGAACCGAACCAAATTAATTGAGTTTTTCGGTTTTGGTTTTTCGGTGTTTCGGTCCGATTATGATTTTTTTATAGCACAATTTGGTATTCAATTTTTTATTCGGTTATGATATACCGAGTATTCGGTTTAGCCGATTTACCGAAATAATATTATATATTATATATATTATACTTACAAATTATAATAAACAATAAAACATATAACTCAAATAAACAAGAAAAGCTGAAAAGTGAAGAGAACGGTGGAAAAAAAAAAAGCAAAGCCTAGTACTAGTAGGATAGCGACTGTGGACTATGAGTCTTTGACTGCGTAGCTGCTCGGCTCTTCCTCCTCCTGGCATAGTAGCAATCGCACTAGCTCTGCGCCGAGCCCAGAGATCATCCCACCAGCGGCCAACCTCAGCGCCTTCCCCGTGATCCCATTCCCATCGGTCATCTCTCAAAGAGTTAGAGTCAGATCTGATCTCTCCGTCTTCGGCACTCGGTAGTCGGCAGCGTATTCTCCGGTTCTCCTCAGGTAAGTCAAAGTCATAAGTGATTAAGTGTATGATAATTTTTTTTTATTTTATGATTTTTAAATTACTGCCTAGTGCCTACTGATACTATACAGTATACACCCCTAAATTCCCTTATGTAGTTGTATTATTTGCTGCTTCCTGCTTGTAGACAGTAGACTGGAGTTGTAGTATTTGTATAACATGACTATAGTTGTACTTGTATTATTCACTAATTTCTTTCAAGTTATCTCAAGTCTCAAGACTCTCAACTGCTTTAGCCAACTGGTTGATTATTTTATTTTATTTAATGCATATATGATATATGTAAACAGTAGATTGCAATGTGTTATGATAATTGGTAACTATGGAAAGTTGAAAACTATGCATACATTATATATGTGTTATGGTTATGGACTTATGATCTTATGGATATCCCTTCTAAGTTCTAATAAATTATTGGTTGTTGACTTGTTGGTTAATTATTTATGATTTTTTTTTTGAATTTGTATAGATGGCTGATGAAAGTAGAATAAGTGATGTTGGTTCAACCGATAACTCACTTGATATTCAAACTGGGGATACAAAGAAAAGGAAAGAAATGCAACCAAGATTTCGGGTTTGGGCTCATTTTGATAAGGTAGTTGAAAATGGTATTGGTAGAGCGAAGTGCAAGTATTGTAAGAATACTTATGCTGCCAATTCAAGTAAAAATGGAACAACGGGATTGAAACAATATTTGGATAGGTGCAAGGTATATAAATATATCGTTGAAACTTCTTCTCAAATGAAAATATCTTTTCAAACTAATGATGCCCCTCTTTGAAAATTTGAACAAGAAGTAGTTAGAAGGGCTTTAGATGAAATGATAATTATCGATGAACTATCATTTAGCTTTGTAGAGAATGAAAGTTTCAAGAAGTGTATGAGCAAAGCCCAACATCTATTTAGAATTCCTTTCCGTAGAACAATAATAAGGGATTGTTATAAAGTTTATAGTGAATTGAGAAAAGATTTGAACAAGTCTTTTAGAGAAGTACAATCAAAGATTTGTCTTACCATAGACACATGGACATCATTGCAAAGAATTAATTATATGTGTTTGACTGCTCATTTTATTGATAGAAATTGGGTGTTGCATAAAAGAATATTAAATTTTTTGCAAATCTCTAGTCATAAGGCTGAGCAAATGGCAGAGGCTATTAGTAATTGTTTGCTTGATCAGAACTTGGACAAGATATTCTCTATAACTATTGGCAATGTGTCTTCTAATGATGTTACAGTTAAAAGATTGTCTAAACAGCTGATCCAATAATACACGCCCAACTTTTAACAGGTTGTGCATTAAATGATTTTCATATGGGCTGACTTGGGCAACAACCTAATCTGACCCGTGAGCTGCCATTAGCCCAGATCAACCCGTAAATATGCCCAAATCAACCTGTGAAACTCTCAAAACTTCTGAAAGTTCTCTCTTGCGAAAATTATCTCTTGCGAAGTTCAAGTTTGCCAATAATTTTCTGTTGTGAAGTTCTCTCTTGGTGAAGTTCTCTTCTTAGTCACTAACAACTCGTCTCCAAGGGACTCCTACGGTCTATGCGAAAAACTTCTCTACGATGAGTTCCTCTTTGCTAGGGCTTTTTTCTGCATATACCTTTTGAAGATTTGCTAGGAGAAGTTCAATCCTATTTTCTTAATCTTACTCTGCAAGTAGGGAAAAAAGATCTAGTTTTTCAGAGATCAACTTTGTCGAAGTATAGACTACATCTAGATTGGGTTTTCTGAAGATATCCTTCGAAAAACTTAATTATGATCAAATCTAGTGTATAAGCCAGTATGCTATTACAAGTGCTTGATAGTTAAATTTGTCAATATCGAAGCTAGTATATAACCAGCATATGTTTATATGTAGAATTTTTAGTGCATCAATAACTTATGTTCAAGTTTTAGATCTTTTCCTTCCCTCCATGTACTTATTTTTAATTCCCATATGATTCTCTATATTAAATAGGAGGGTAGCATTTGGCCCAAATTAAAGATGCTATTTATTTGAATTTATTTGTTTTTCTGCTTTTGCAAGATTGATCTGGAAGATTGGAGGTTTTCGTATTTCGATGATTCAATGTCAATTGAAAATGATGATGTAGAGTCTTGTAATGCCCCAGAAGCTCAAAATCAATATCTGAGACTTAGATTAAAAAATCTGGAAAAAACTATAGAAATGTTGCAGAACGACCAATCTGACGAGTCGTTAAGGGACCCAACGACCCGTCAGGTCAATCCGTGAGATGGAGGCCAAGAGTTTATACCTTTATTCTTAACGGCCAACACCATGAGTCGTTATTAGGCCCTACAACTCATCAAGTCACCCTTTGTCAAGCCGGAGTTCAGAAATTTGAGCAAATTAGAGTGTACTTGACGGAAGGTCACCACGAGTCAACATTAGCAGTAACGAGTCATCAGGTCCTTCGTTTCCAGTCCTTGCTAACCTACTTACCAGTGTACCCGACGGATGACACGACGAATCATTCCCATTCATGACGACCCGTCATGTGCCCGTCAGGAGTCAGTAGAAATTTCTCCAGTGAACTTAACGGGAGGACCCAACGACTCGTTGGTCCCAGTAATGACTCGTTAGGTCACCCATCAGGGGTACCCGACAGTTTATCCTGCAAATTTCTAAGGGCTATCTAGTAATTTCTCATTCTCCCAGGCATTAAACCACGTTGTTTTGACTTCGATTTCAGATATTTTAGTGGGGGTAATGGGTCCTTTTCCTCATTTCCCACTCAAGCCCTCAGAAAATAGACCGTAAGTTCTCTTAGGAATTCTCAGAGCAAGAACTAGGGCAGCCTTCTCCTCAATTCCTCAAGATTTTTCGTGGGTTCTTCATCAGGTACGTGTGGTTTTAGTAAGGGGATTGTCCTTCCCTTGCATCCCCAAAGTCCCCCTCAATTTCTTCTATAAGTTTTAAGCCCTGAGCTTTCGAGTATGAGAAGCATTCATGTTTATTCCGTTGATTTCCCTCAGAACGATGTTTACACTTATTGTTAATATAATCTTCATCAGTTCCTCATCAAATTTTTAGTATTATTACAAAAGTGAATTTGAGCCCTAATTTTTTAGTAATGATTTTTACTTGTTATATTCCCTCTAGTGAATGAAGAATGCTTTGGGTTGAATTCGTAGAATTTTCTTGCTATTCGTATGTGTTGGGTAAATATCCCATGAATCAGAATGACTTTAGTACGTTGAATGAAAGTCTCTATTAGCTGCTTAGTAATTTAGTTAGTTAGAACACAAAACTCTATCAGTCTAGTCTCGGTCAGAATCATATCAGTCTAGCTTTAGTCAGATTTTAGCAACCTGAGTGTTGTCCAGAAAATGTCAACTGGTCAGTTTGACTCCAGTTTATTTTTTAGGTGTTAGTGGTACCTGCCAGTTTTTAGACTCAGATTTAGATTTCTGTTACTTGGTCCATTAGGCGGTCATGACCTTAAGTTATAACTCTGACCAGCCTCAGGACCCCATTTCAGTTATTAATTGTTCTGTAGGCGGTTACGACGCTTCTATAAGCAACTCTAACCAGTCTTAGAACCCAGTTTCAGAATCTGGTCCGATAAGGCTCTCAGGGTACATGCATTTATTCGTCCCTGACTAGTCTTGAGCCCTAGTTTCGAGCTATCAACTTAGTAGTTCAGTTTAGATTTTCCAGTGGGAGTAGAACTTAGCACCGAGTGGGCCGGGGTTCCAGCGCACCCAGGTTCCCAGAACTATGTTGCCAACATAGGTTACAGTATTACTTGGCCTAATTGGCCCCAACTATTTTTTTGTGATCACCAGTTTATGCCTTTATACCCTGGCAAGGTATATTGGGTACTACCGGTGGGGTGTATACATCGAACTCCACGTCTAGCTCATGTGGTTATATGTTGGTTATAGACTCTCCCACTAGTTAGTCCAGTCCATTATCAGAATAAGCAGCTCAGTTCAATACAGTATCTCAGATTCAGTGTTACAGACTCAGGGCATGTCCTTGACCATCAAACAGGGTCATCTTGACCATTTCAGATTATATCAGTAGTTTAGTTCAGCTTACCTATTGGTCATGGCATGTCATCTTAGCTCAGACGTTATATTTAGTATGTTTCTCCCTCTTACTCAGTATATTCAAAGTACTGACGCATGCTTTTCATGTTGTATCGTTTCACGATACAACTGCAGGTTCAGCCAGATAGTTACTTTAGTTTCAGAGCATTACATTTTAGCAGATCAGAGTGTGAGTCCTCCTCATTCAAGGGATTTGTTTATTTACTTCATTTGGATATGGTTTTGTTAAGATTTAGAGTTAGCTGGGGATCTGTCCCAGTAACTCCTCAGTAGTTGGCTTTCAGACCAAACTTATCTTTCAGAATTGTATTTCAGATATATTATTTCTTTCTCCACTTTTCAGTCTTTACATTTTCTTAAACTGATAAATCTGTTATTTAAAAGTTCCGTTGTGCATGTTTACTCAGAATGCTAGTGAATGATAGACTAGGGGTTGACTAGGGGTCACTTGTGGCTTCAAGTTGTTAAGTCTAGGGTGTAGGCTCGGGGCATGACAAACTTGGTATCAGAGCGCTAGGTTTAGAGTATCCTCGGAAAGTATGAAAGCCGTATCAAGTAAAGTCCTTTTCATGGGTGTGAAGCGCTCCACACTTATGAAGAGGAGGCTACGAGATGTTATTAGGAAAATTCCCCTTTTGTTCATGCTCTTTATCTTGCGTTAAAGTCCAATTCCAAAGGCGTCTTTCTAAATCATGTCCTATTTCCTTTCAGTGAATAATGCCTCCTCGACATAGAAATGGATGTAGAGCCGAAAACACCAACAGACCTGCTCCACCAACTCCGGTAGTTCCTCAGGACGACTCTCTGTCTACCGCCGAATTCAGGGCGGCCATTCAGCTACTTGCTCAGACTGTTGCTAATCAAGTGAACCAGCAGGTGGTTCTAGTAGCCCCAAATGGATCTGCAGCTACTGCTTGGGTGCGAGATTTCACCTGTATGAACCCTCCAAACTTTCACGGAACAAAGGTAGGAGAGGACCCACAAGGCTTTGTAGATGAGATCAGAAAGATCACCCGGATCATGGGTGTCAGCTCCTCCAAGAGTGCTGACCTGGCTGCCTACCAGCTAAAAGGGGTAGCCTAGGTTTGGTTCAAGTAGTGGAAGGAAGGGCGGTCAGCAGAAGTAGGACCGGTTGAGTGGGAGGAGTTTCATACAACTTTTTTGGCTAGGTTCTTTCCCCAGAAGCTGAGGGAGGCTAAGATGGCAGAGTTAACCTATGGCAGGGCAACCGAACGGTGGAGGAGTATGCTCTGGAGTTTACCAGACTATCAAAGTATTCTCCATAGATAGTGGTCGAGCCAAGGGCTCGCATGATGAAGTTCATAAATGGAGTATCTAATCTAGTCCTCAAAGAGCGAAGGACGGAAATGCTAATTAAGGACATCGACCTTTCTAGCTTAATTGTGTATGGTCAGCAGATTGAGGTAGAGAAGCTGAAAGATATGGAACGTAAGAACAAGCGGGCAAGAATTGGTCATACATATTTTGGCCACCAGAGATCTAGCGGTGGTAGCGAACCACACCAGCAACAACAGAGGGCCCCAGCACCTAGCTCAGCCAGCTCACCAACCTTTCGGTCTCACTAGGATCAAAGGGGTTGGTCTTCTGGCACTCAGTCTCAGGCCCACAATACAGGAAACAAGTATCCAACTTGTCCCAACTGTGGTAGCAATCACCCAGGAGAATGCCTTCAGGGACGAGAGGGCTTCTTTGGGTGTGGACAGCTTGGACACAGGTTTAAGGAGTGCCCGTCAGCAGGGCAAGGGAGATCACAATCCACTACCTCATCAGCTCAGCAGGCCAACCCATCAAGTACAGATGACGGTCAATGCCAGAATCGTTTTTATGCTCTCTTTTCTCATCAGGATCAGGAAAGCTCCCCCGACTTAGTTACTGGTATGTTACGTCTCTTTCACCTAGACGTGTATGCCCTCCTAGATCCAGGAGCTACTTTTTCATTTGTAACTCCATATGTAGTAGTTTAGTTAAGTATAAGCCCAGAGGTCCTATCAGAACCCTTCTCAGTTTCCACCCCAGTTGGCGAGTCAGTTAGGGCCAGCCGGGTGTATAAAAGTTGCCCAGTCTCAGTCTTAAATAAAATCATTCCAGCTGAACTTGTAGAGCTAGACATGGTCGACTTCTACCTTATTCTAGGCATGGATTGGTTACACTTCCTCTATGCCTCAGTTGACTACAGGACTAGAGTTGTCAAGTTTCAGTTTCTAGATGAGCCCGTGTTAGAATGGTCGGGCAGCAGTTCAGCGCCTAAGGGTAGGTTTATTTCCTTCCTTAAGTCCCAAAAACTCATTTCCAAGGGATGTTTATATCATCTGGTTCGGGTCAAAGATTCCAACTTTGAGGCCCCAAACATTCAGTCAGTTCCAGTTGTCAATGAGTTCCCAGATGTATTTCCTGAAGATCTTCCTGGAGTTCCCCCCTGAACAAGAAATAGACTTCAGAATAGATCTCCTTCCATACACTCATCCCATCTCCATCCCTCCTTACAGAATGGCTCTAGCTGAGCTTAAGGAGCTAAAGAAGCAGTTAAAGGACCTCCTTGACAAGGGTTCAATCAGAACCAGCATCTCTCCCTGGGGTGCTCCAGTGTTATTCGTGCGTAAAAAGGATGGTACCCTCAGAATGTGCATAGATTACCGTCAGCTGAACAAGGTCATAGCTAAGAACAGGTACCCCCTAACTAGAATTGATGATTTGTTCGATAAACTTTAGGGATCTAGTTGCTTTTCCAAGATCGACCTCAGGTCGGGGTACCATCAGTTAAGGGTTAGAGAGAGTGACATACCGAAAACAACATTCAAAACTCGATATGGTCACTATGAGTTTGTGGTGATGTCCTTTGGGTTAACAAACGCCCCAGCAGCCTTTATGGACCTAATGAATAGGGTTTTCAAGTACCTAGATATGTTCGTCATCATATTTATTGACGAAATTCTGGTGTACTCTAGAAATGAGGAAGAGCATGTCAATCATCTAAGGTTAGCATTACAGACCCTCCGAAATCGCCAGCTATTCGCCAAATTCAGCAAGTGTGAATTTTGGTTGAAGTCTGTGTCATTCTTGGGTCATGTGGTAACAGGCGAAGGGATACAAGTAGATCCTCATAAAATTTCAGCAGCAAAGGATTGGCCCAGACCTACCTCTCCAACAGAAATCAAGAGTTTTCTGGGCTTAGCGGGTTATTACCGACGGTTTGTGGAAGGTTTCTCCTCCATAGCCTCTCCTCTGACCAAGTTAACTCAGAAGAAGGTGAAATTCTAGTGGTCAGATAAGTGTGAGAAGAGTTTCTAAGAGTTGAAGACTCGACTCACTACCGCTCCAGTGTTAACCTTACCGGAAGGATCAGATAGGTTAGTTGTGTATTGTGATGCCTCCAGAGTTGGACTTGGTTGTGTTTTGATGCATCGGGGCAAAGTGATAGCCTATGCCTCCAGACAGCTCAAAATCCATGAGAAGAATTATCCAACTGGCTACTTGGAGTTGGCAGCGGTGGTATTCGCACTAAAAATATGGAGACACTACTTGTACGGGGCTCACGTGTATGTGTTCATAGATCACAAGAGTCTTCAGTATGTGTTCAGCCAGAAGGACCTAAACCTTTGACAGAGAAGGTGGTTAGAGCTCCTGAAAGATTATGACATGAGTGTGCTGTATCACCCGGGCAAGGCCAATGTGGTGGTTGACGCCCTAAGCAGGTGATCTATGGGAAGTGTAGCTCACTTTGAGGGAGGAAAAAGGGAGTTAGCAAAGGATGTTCGCAAACTAGCCCGGTTAGGGTGCAGCTGGTAGACTCAATCGAAGGTTGAGTAGTAGTACGAAGCGGGTCAGATTTATCTTTGGTAGTTGAAGTTAAGTCCAGACAAGATAAAGATCCAGTTCTACTTAAACTCAAGGAAGCGGTTCTCAGAAAAGAGGTTGAGGCTTTCTCCCAAGGGGGAGATGGAGTGCTCCATTACCAGGGAAGGTTGTGCGTGCTAGATGTTAGTGAGTTAAGACAACAGATTTTGGCTGAGGCACACAGCTCAAGGTATTCCATTCACCCTGGTGCTACCAAAATGTACCGCGAGTTGAGGGGCATTTACTGGTGGAATGACATGAAAAGAGATATTGCTGAATTTGTAGCTAAGTGCCTGAACTGTCAGCAGATCAAGGTAGAACACCAGAGACCAAGAGGTATGACCCAGGATATCAGCATACCTACCTGGAAGTGAGAAGAAGTAAATATGAACTTGATTACGGGTCTACCTCGGAATCATTGACAACATGACTCAATCTGGGTAATAGTAGACCGAGTGACTAAGTCAGCACATTTCCTCCCAGTCAAAACCACAAATTCAGCTGAGGATTATGCTAAATTTTATATTTGGGAGCTGGTTAGACTTCATGGGGTACCATTGGCTATTATTTCAGACAGGGGTACCCAGTTCACCTCCCAGTTCTGGAAGTCTTTTCAGAAGGGACTTGGCACTCAGGTCAAGCTCAGTACAGCTTTTCACCCGCAGACAGATGGGCAAGCTGAGCGGACTATTCAGACTCTATAAGATATGCTAAGAGCGTGCGCGATCGATTTTAAGGGTAGTTGGGATGACCATCTTCCTCTTATCGAGTTTGTGTACAACAACATCTACCATTCTAGCATCCAGATGGCCCTATTTGAAGCATTGTATGGTAGAAGATGTAGATCTCTTATAGGTTGGTTCGAAGTCGATGAAGCTACTTTGATAGGGCCAGACTTGGTTCACGAGGCAATGCAGAAAGTTCAGCTCGTCCGAGAGAGATTGAAAACAGCCAAGAGCCATCACAAATCCTATGCCGATGTGCGAAGAAGAGAGCTAGAGTTTTCAGTTGATGACTGGGTATACCTAAATATTTTGCCCATGAAAGGGGTGATGAGGTTTGGAAAGAAGGGGAAACTCAGTACTAGGTATGTGGGACCCTATAGAATTTTACGGTGTATCGGCAAAGTGGCCTATGAGCTAGAGTTGCCTTCATAACTAGCAGTTAACATCCAGTTTTCCACGTTTCACTTTTGAAAAAGTGTATCAAAGATCCAACCTCTGTGGTGCCATTGGATAGTGCGGCAGTCAAGGAGAGTCTCACCTATGAGGAGGTACCAGTCTGAATCCTGGATCGTCAGGTTCGTAGATTGAGGAATAAGGAAATAGCTTTAGTCAAGGTTTTATGGAGGAATCAGCAAGTTGAAGGAGCTACGTGGGAGGCCGAAGCAGATATGAGGGCCAAATACCCACACCTGTTCTCTACCGACTCTGTTGTAGCTTGATATGTGAAATTTGTTTTAAGACCTGAACTAGTTGTTGAATTCACTTCATGTAAATAAATTTACTTTATAACTTTGGTTGTGTTTATGAAAAGCAAAATTCAGTTCAGTTATACTCTCTGAAATGGAGGTAGTCATTTCGATCATTTTGAAGTTGCATGAGTAGTATTTGAGTACCTTGATTGTTATTTTTCTGGTTGCTATGAGTTTTCTAACATTCAAGGAAGAATGTTTCCAAGGGGGAGATATTGTAATGCCCCATAAGCTCAAACTCAATATCCGAGACTTAGATCAGAAAATCTGGAAAAAACTGCAGAAATGTTGCAGAATGACCAACCTGACGAGTCGTTAAGGGAACCAACGACTCGTCAGATCAATCGTGAGATGAAGGCAAAGAGTTTATACCTGTATTCTTAACGGACAGCACCACGAGTCGTTATCAAGCCCTAAAACTCATCAAGTCGCCTGTTGTCAAGCCAGAGTTCAGAAATTTAAGCAAATTACCATGTACTTGATGGAAGGTCACCACGAGTCGTCATCAGCAGTAATGAGTCCTCAGGTCCTTCGTTTCCAGTCCTTTCTAACCTTCTTACCAGTGTCCCTGATGTATGACACGATGAATCATTCCCTGGCATGATGACTCGTCATGTGCCCGTCAGGAGTCAGTAGAAATTTCTCCAGTGAACTTGACGGGAGGACCCAACGACTCGTTAGGTCACCCGTTAGGGGACCTGACAGTTTTTTCCTGTGAATTTCTAAGGGATATTTAGTAATTTTCCATTCTCCCAAGCATTAAACCACGTTATTTTGACTTCGGTTTCAGACATTTTAGTGGGGGTAATGGGTCCTTTTCCTCATTCCCCACTCAAGCCCTCAGAAAATAGACCGTAAGTTCTCTCAGGGATTATCAGAGCAAGAACTAGGGCAGCCTTCTTCTCCTCAATTCCTCAAGATTTTTCGTGGGTTCTTCATCAGGTACGTGGGGTTTTAGCAAGGGGATTGTCCTTCCCTTGCGTCCCCAAAGTCCTCCTCAATTTCTTCTATAAGTTTTAAGCCTTGAGCTTTCGAGTATGAGAAGCATTCATGTTTATATTTGTTGATTTCCCTCAGAATGATGTTTACACTTATTGTTAATATAATCTTCATCAGTTCCTCATCAAATTTTCAGTATTATTACAAAAGTGAATTTGAGCCCTAATTTTTTAGTAATGAATTTTACTTGTTAAATTCCCTCTAGTGAAAGAAGAATGCTTTGGGTTGAAATTCTAGAATTTTCTTGCTCTTCGTATGTGTTGGGTAAATATCCCATGAATCAGAATGACTTTAGTACGTTGAATGAAAGTCTCTATTAGCTACTTAGTAATTTAGTTAGTTAGAACACAAAACTCTATCAGTCTAGTCTCGGTCAGAATCATATCAGTCTAGCTTTAGTCAGATTTTAGCAACCTCAGTGTTGTCCAGAAAATGTCAACTGATCAGTTTGACTCCAGTTTATTTTTGAGGTGTCAGTGGTGCCTCCCAGTTTTCAGACTCAGATTCAGATTTCAGTTATTTGGTCCATTAGGCGGTCATGACCTTCAGTTATAACTCTGACCAGCCTTAGGACCCCAGTTCAGTTATTAGTTATTCTGTAGACGGTTATGACACTTCTAGATAAGCAACTCTGACCAGTCTTAGAACCCAGTTTCAGAATCTGGTCCGATAAGGCTCTCAGGGTACATGCATTTATTCGTCCCTGACTAGTATTGAGCCCCATTTTCTAGCTATCATCTTAGTAGTTCAGTTTAGGTTTTCCAGTGGGAGTAGAACTTAGCACTGAGCGGGCCGGGGTTCCAGCGCACCCAGGTTCCCAGAACTACGTTGCCAACGTAGGTTATAGTATTACTTGGCCTGATTGGCCCCAGATATCTTTTTGTGATCACCAGTTCATGCCTTTATACCCTGGAAAGGTATATTGACTCCAGTTTATTTTTTAGGTGTTAGTGGTACCTGCCAGTTTTTAGACTCAGATTTAGATTTCTGTTACTTGGTCCATTAGGCGGTCATGACCTTAAGTTATAACTCTGACCAGCCTCAGGACCCCATTTCAGTTATTAATTGTTCTGTAGGTGGTTACGACGCTTCTATAAGCAACTCTAACCAGTCTTAGAACCCAGTTTCAGAATCTGGTCCGATAAGGCTCTCAGGGTACATGCATTTATTCGTCCCTGACTAGTCTTGAGCCCTAGTTTCGAGCTATCAACTTAGTAGTTCAGTTTAGATTTTCCAGTGGGAGTAGAACTTAGCACCGAGTGGGCCGGGGTTCCAGCGCACCCAGGTTCCCAGAACTACGTTGCCAACGTAGGTTATAGTATTACTTGGCCTGATTGGCCCCAGATATCTTTTTGTGATCACCAGTTCATGCCTTTATACCCTGGAAAGGTATATTGGGTCCTACCAGTGGGGTGTATACATCATACTCCACGTCCAGCTCACGTGGTTATATGTTGGTTATAGACTCTCCCACTAGTTAGTCCAGTCCATTATTAGAATAAGTAGCTCAGTTCAGTACAATATCTCAGATTCAGTGTTTCAAACTCAGGGCATGTCCTTGGCCATCAAACAGGGTCGTCTTGACCATTTTAGATTATATCAGTAGTTTAGTTCAGCTTACCTATTGGTCATGGCATGTCATCTTAGCTCAGACTTTATATTTTGTATGTTTCTCCCACTTACTCAGTACATTGAAAGTACTGATGCATGTTTTTCATGTTGTATCATTTCATGATACAGCTGCAGGTTCTCAAGTTCAGCACAGATAGCTACTTTAGTTTCAGAGCATTCCATTTCAGCAGATCAGAGTGTGAGTCCTTCTCATTCGAGGGATTTGTTTATTTACTTCATTTGGATATGGCTTTTTTAGATTTAGAGTTAGCTGGGGACCTGTCCCAGCAACTCCTCAGTAGTTGGCTTTCAGACCAGACTTGTTTTTCAGAATTGTATTTCAGATATATTATTTCTTTCTCTACTTTTCAGTCTTTACATTTTCTTAAACTGATAAATCTGTTATTTAAAAGTTCCATTGTGCATGTTTACTCAGAATGCTAGTGAATGATAGAGCAGGAGTTGACTTGGGGTCACTTGTGGGTTCAAGTACCGTGTTACGTCCAGGATGTAGGCTCGGGGCGTGACAAGTCCAATTAAGTTTGTGTTACAAGTTCACCAAAACAATGCAAAACTACTTCTCTAGTGTGGGAATTTTATGAGCCTTTGCCCTTGAATAATAATCCTGACAATAGGCTTAGGGCAAAATGTAAAGAATGTGGGTGTATATATCTGGCTGACTCAACTGCTTGAACTACAAATTTGTTGTGTCACCATGCTAAACATAAGAATATATCATGGCTAGATATGTTATTAGATCATGGAGAGTATCGTCAACTGGTAGCCAAAGCTATAATTAGACATAATCTTCCCTTTAGTTATGTTGAATATGAAGGGATTAGAGAAGTGAACTCCTTCTTGAATCCCGTTGTTCAAATAATTTTAAGAAACACTGCAAAGGCTGATGTACTTAAATTGTATCTTGATAAAAAAAAAGATGCTGAAGAATGAGATTGAAGCTATTCCGAATAGAATTTGTTTGACATCTGATCTCTGGACATCAATCACATCTAATGGGTATTTTTTTGTTATTGCACACTAAGTTGATTTGGATTGGGTTTTACAAAAAAAAATGTTTTGATCTTTCCTCATGTGCCTCCTTCGCATAGTGGTCCAGTTTTGGGTCCAAGGTTTCTTCATTTGTTGAAAGAATGGGGAATTGAAAATAAAGTATTTTCTATAACTTTAGATAATGCAAGTTACAATGATGGTGTGGTCGATTGGTTGACAGCATTTTAATTTGATGGATTCTTTTCTTTGTAATGGAGACTTTGTCCATATAAGGTGTGCAAATCATATTTTGAATTTGATTGTCAAAGCAGGGTTGAAAACAATTGAGAGTGTTGTATTTAACATAAGAGAAAGTATAAAATATGTTAAAGGCTCTGAGTCAAGAATAGTAAATTTGTAAGTGTATCAAGAATCTTGGTTTAAAGTTGAATGGAAAAGTGTGTCAAGATGTGCCTACATGATGGACCCATACGTATTTGATGCTTGACAGTTCTACTCCTTATCGCCGAGCATTTTCTGACTTTAGAATACTTGACAATGACTTTAAATGTTGCCCTTCAGATGAGGACTGGGTTAAAGTGGAAATAATTGCTAAGTTTTTGAGGACTTTTTATAAAATCACCACATTGTTTTCAGGGAGCTATTATCCTACTGCCAATTTGTATTTCCATAAAGTTTGAAAAATTCATATGTTGATAAAGGAAGAGAAGAATAGCCTTGATCCTAATATCAAGGCGATGTCTTTGGAAATGGAGAAGAAGTTTACAAAATATTGGTAGGACGATTATAGCCCAATTGCTTCTATGGAAGTTGTCCTTGACCCTCGCTACAAGATAAAATTGGTGAAGTTTTGTTTCTCAAAACTTGATCATTTGACTTGCGATGAAAAAGTTAAGGTTGTTTAAGATAATCTGGCCATATTGTTTAAAGAGTACATGAAATATTCTGATGTTGAAGTTGTTGCTAGTAGTAGTCATGAATGTGCTACTGAAATTTTGGACGAAATGGAAGAATTTGATATGTTTGAAAGTCCTCTTGATTATAGTTCAGAACAGTCACAATTGGATTTATACTTGGAAGAGCCTATATTGGTTCGCAAAGGAAATGAAAATTTAGATGTGCTTAAATTTTGGAAGGATACCAGAGAAAAGTATCCAGAACTCTTGTTGATGGAACGTGACTTGTTAAGCATACCTATCACCACAGTTGCATCTGAATCAACTTTTAGCATTGGAGGACGAGTTATTGGAAAATTTCAATGTTCCATCTTACCGGAGAATGCAGAAGCTAAGTTATGTTCTCGAGATTGGCTTTATGGGCATCAAGGTATAATATGATTAAATCATCATATGCTTGTTTCATTTATTTACGAACTTTCATTTTAATTAATAATCTTTATTCTCTTATTTTTAGTTTCTGATGATCTGGAAGATGAGGACATGGCAATAGATGTGGACAAAATTGCCACTAAACATTTCGATTAAAGCTTCTGATGATCTTTCCAAAGGTTAGTTCTTTCCTTTGTTTTTATACTTTCACTAACTATTGTAGAAGTTTTAGTAATATCTGTCATATTGGCTGCTTCAAAGAACTAGTAAACTTGGTGACAGCCTTTACATCTAAGAACTAGTAAACTTGGTAACAACCTTAGTCCCTTCAGGTTATCTTGAATAATTTCTTCAATGACCCTTTACTGGAAACAAGATATAGTTGCATCACTTGATGTCATTTGACTTCTTGAAATAGTGACTGTTAGTTAATTTCATGTTGCTATCTTTATTTTTTCTTTGTTCTGTTGTTGTCTTGTTATATGCATTTTAAAAAGCAGAAATCAAGCAGGTGCATGATGGAAAAGAGAAATAAATGAATAATGGGTTGGTGGATTCAAGTGTTTATATCTACACTTGGTGACGAATCTTTCTCTTCTCATTTTCTAGGAATCAAGATAAGCTTCCCAAGGAACCTAGTAATCTACACTTGGTGATGAATTTATGTCAATTTATCAGTTTAGGAGTTTTGCTCTTAACAGTTTTGCAGGTTGGTTGAATTCTTCGACAGATGGCAGCTGTGATGGGAAAGGTTGATTCTTTTAGGGTTTCAGCCATCGCTTGAAAAAGTAAAGATGAACCAAAGGTTGTTGTAGGTTCAGCGTCTTGTCTTCTCTATGGTTGCATTAGCCAAGTTTTCTAATTAGTTATTGATAACGGGCAAAAATATATGCCCGAGATACTCTTTATTACTTCAATTAGTCTTGTTTGTCTAATTTATTGTATACATTTTCATGTAATTTTATATAATGTGGAGATATGTGCTAACCAACATGATTAGCCTTTGTTTTGTAGGTTTTGATAATGTTTGAGTAACTAATCCATGAGTTGGTGAAGTAGAATCTTGGAAACGGAATTAACACGCGAACGTCGGCAAGGAAGAGGCACAAAACAGCCCACCGGCGCGTCGACAAGGTGCCACGGCAGGCAGGCCGCTCAAAACAGCCCACCTGCGCGTTGGCAACGTGCCACGGCAGGTGGACTCCGCGACCATGGGGCTACAACGCGCTGCCCAGGCAGCGTGACACGTTGCCAACGCGGCAAGGTGCTGCCAGGGCCGATTTCGGGTGATTTTCCAGAGAGCCTCCGCGTTCGTAGCGTGTCACGAAGGTCGTGCTCCGCGATGCACTCTGTGACACGTTGCTTGTTAATCCGGGAAAGATTCCTACTAATATAAATAGCACACTTAGGTTTATTTTTCATAATTAAGACTTGGTGGAGCAAGGACGTGGGTTAGGAGCAGTTGAGGGACGAAAAAGCTAAGGGTTTTTCTCTCTTTCTTTCTTCTTTCAATCAATTGTACGTATGATTTACACTCATTTGAGGATGATCAATCTACAAATGAGTGGCTAATTCTCTTCCTTGCTAAGGTTTTGAACATGTGTATTGAATTTTGATTGTGAATTATATGGTTTTTCATCTTCTTCTTTCATGTTGTTCTATTAATTCTTGTTCTTACTGCATTAGTGTGTGGCCAACATTAATGTATATCTAAAAAGTCCAATTTCACTCGAGGGAGAAAGAAATTGGAAAGTTGTGAATTAATAGGGTATTGTTCTTAACTTGATTTGGGAAAATTGGGTTTTGATGTGCTTTCCTGATAGAAATATACTTGAAAGCCGTATTAGTCAATTTAGGAACCGGAATTGTATTGCTAGGTCATAAATTGCATTTGATCACAGAAATGTAGACGAATGGTTTATGATTCTAAAGTGAGATTAAATACGAGAGTTTTAATCTCTAGGCTAATGTTCTTGGCTAGCAACATGAAGAGAAGGATAACCGAATTATGATTACTATCGAATTCATTACTTGTTCTTAACCTTGGCATGCTCTTATCCATAGTTTCAATTCAAGTAAATATTTGTTAATAGTTTTAGTATATAGTTTATAAACAAAATTATTTAACTTTTGGTTACATTGTTGTCAACATAATTAGAAGTAAACTAGAATATAGTATACTTAAGCAATTTTACTTATCCAGAGTCTCCTTGGATCGATACTTGGCTTACTTAGCCACTTTATTACTTGTTTGACCACGTGCACTTGCGTGTCGGTTTTTAACCCCTACCAAAGCACCGAGCAAGTTTTTGGCGCCGTTGCCGGGGAGACTTGGCAATTGGTGAAATTGTTTTAAGTATAAATTTACTGTATTTTTGTTTTATTTTCTTAAGTGTTGACAACTTGGTCTAGTGTTTGTTTTAATTCTTCTTTATTTTATTTTATTTTTTTCTGCTTGTTCGTGTACCCTTATTGACATGACATCGTGGAATATAAATGGTTTCAATGGTGGATACTCATATTTTAGTGAATCTTGTCTGAACTGTGGAGGACCCCACTTGTGGCAAAACTGTAATACGTGCAATATATGTGGGTGTCAATATGGCCATTGGGGTGATTGTCCAAAGGCATATTCCCCTCCCCCAAGCCCCTACTATGATCCTTTTATTGTTTTTGCTGAATATAGGCATGTTGAAAATGAGGACTTGGGACGCCAAGTTCAAATAGAAGACATGTTGAAACAACTCTTGGAGCAATCAGAAGCAATGAAGGAGGCGATGGCAGTATTGAGAATTCAGCAAGAAGAGAATGCAGAGGCTCTAGAAAGGATGACCATCAAATTCACGGAGATGATCGTTGAAGCTGAAGCGTGTGATAAATCACAGACAACAGTTTTCGCCGATATTCAAGAGGAACTACAAGAGGAATACAAGGGTGAATTTTTGGATGAAGCCCAACAATTCGAATCTCTTGAGTGTCCTCGTGATGGGCTCACACTTATGGAAAATCCATTCTTGGAAGAAGAGTTAGCGTATCCCCCAGTCGACTTTAATGGTGAGATAGATGTCGATGTCGAGAAGGTATATACAAGTAAGGAGGTCAAGCAAAATGCAGTTTCAGAGTTGAGGTGTATTGGACCACACTCTACGCATTTTTCAACATTAAATTTGGTTGACAACATAGAAATAGAGTCTTCCAAGTTTGTAGAGAAATGTCTAGAGGAGGACCAAGCACCATATATTTTGAAATTTGCTAACTCAGAAAGACAAAATGACTTCGCTTACTTAAGGACCAATAAATGTAAAAGGCAACATCTACTGTTTGGTCCTTACAATTTTTCACCACCACCCCTGGAGCATAGGAGGAAATTAGAGAAGAAATTAGGGGTGAGATTCATATCCTCAAGGTGGAGGAAAAAGTGGTGAAACTTGGTACGTCGTGCCGCGACGTAAAATTAGGCGCTGCTTGGGAGGCAACCCAAGGGTACCATGGGTACCATTTTAATTTCTTGCATTTATGTTTATTTTATTTATTTTTCATCTTGTGTTGTTTTGGTGGAAAGTTAAGCACAGATGGAGGGGAAGTCTGAGTACCCGTGGAGGAGGAAGCTAACAAGCAAGACACCCACTTGTCCATAGTTGAAGAAAACCATGCTGTCAGCTAGGCCTAAAGGCCTCAGGGAGTATTTCTCACCCTTTGTAACCTTTAGTTTGATGCTATGCGGACATAGCATGATTTAAGTGTGGGGTGAGGGAAATTTCTAGGAAATTTCAAAATTTCTGTGCTTAATGATTTTTGGTGAATGTAATGCTTGTACAAAAGTTGGTGAGAAATTTGAAAATTTGAAAATTTTGAAAAATTTTTGTGAATTAAGCATGACTTCATCACCCGTTGGTTTTTCTTTTCGGTTCTTTTCCGACGGGGGGTATTTGAACCGAAGAATAAAATTTTTTTTTTCTTTTCTTTTTTCTTTCTTTCCTTGGTCTGTATATAAAGTTTTTTTAGTCATAGCTAGGGACTGTTTCCGACGATGGATGGATGACGACCGTCTTGAGGAAAATTAGTCGATAGGTTTTGGGTTTTGAAACCATAACTAATTGGTGCTGGATGTTCTTGTTATGTGCTATACATGGTTGTAAGATGCAAGTATGTTCAGTGTGAAGCATGCAAGTGTATAACTCTGTTTGAGACACTTAGGCTCTTGAATTTGACTCAATATGATGGAAGCTTAATTCTGAATTCTTGTGATTAGCTGAGTAAGAGTCTACTGATTGTGTCTTGATTTGAGCATGTGCCATGAGTGTAAGGTTTTTGAGTATTCCGTGTTATTGTGGATTGTCTAGAACTTGCCTGGTGTGTATATAAAACGAAATGAAGGATGTGAATTGTAGGAGATGATTTAGGCATTTCTTTGAATGAACCAACTTTTTATCCCTCATTATACCTACCTTGAAAAATTAATCCTAGTTAACCCCATTGAGCCTTGAGCCTATTCTTTGACAGCTGCAACATAAGCTTAATCCTTTTTCTTTCATTAGCCTTGAAATTGAACCAAAACTCCGAAGCGCTTAAAGGAAAAATCCGAAAGGGTAAAGGAGTGAGAAGAATGGAAAAGAAGGAAAAATAGCAAGTTGTAAATAGTTGAGAAAAGGAAAAAGGTGCATTTGTGTGATAATGGTTGGTTATTAGTAGGGAGTAAGAAAAGGAATGAATGAAACATATTGCTTAAGTACTCCTTACTAATAAGCTAAAAGTGTCGAAAGAAATGGGGGAACAAAAGAGGAAAAAGAAAACTAAAAGGAGAAAAAAGGTGAAGTGAGGGAAGGGAAGTTTGTAATGAAGGCGTGATGTATTAAAAGCGCTTAGGAAAGATAGTCACTATTACTGATCATAATAGTACCTACCCGCACCTGAGTTACATTACAACCTAAAAAGTCCTACTTGATCTTACATTCACACATCCTTATATTAGTGGAATAAAACACTAAGGGCAAGCTTATGGGTCATTACATAATGCATGTGAATTCTTTGTGAGAGTGAGCGTAATTCTATTCATGTACCCACACATGTTGTGATGTAAAAAATTGTTTTTGCGTGTGATTGGGTAACTCTCTTTCCGTGAGGGGCACATGTTGAAAGAAGGATATATTTCATGTGGGATTTCTTAATCAGATGATTTGCATGAGTTTGCTAAAATTGAGAGTCGATTCTTGAGGTTAAGAAGTCTTAACATGGTTGTACTTCATTTCAATGATCAAATCAGGCATGCTCTATTTTTAGCTTGTATCTTACGTAATCATTATAGCCGTAACCTGAATTATCTTGCTAAATTAGTTATGTAGGAGTCTCCATTTGCATGATATGTAAAAGGTTGTTCGAGGACGAACAAGGCTTTAAGTGTGGGGTTGTGATAACGGGCAAAAATATATGCCCGAGATACTCTTTATTACTTCAATTAGTCTTGTTTATCTAATTTATTGTATACATTTTCATGTAATTTTATATAATGTGGAGATATGTGCTAACCAACATGATTAGCCTTTGTTTTGTAGGTTTTGATGATGTTTGAGTAACTAATCCATGAGTTGGTGAAGTAGAAGCTTGGAAACGGAATTAACACATGAACGTTGGCAAGGAAGAGGCACAAAACAGCCCACCGGCGCGTCGACAAGGTGCCACGGCAGGCAGGCCGCTCAAAACAGCCCACCTGCGCGTTGGCAACGTGCCACGGCAGGTGGACTCCGCGACCATGGGGCTACAACGCGCTGCCCAGGCAGCGTGACACGTTGCCAACGCGGCAAGGTGCTGCCAGGGCCGATTTCGGGTGATTTTCCAGAGAGCCTCCGCGTTCGTAGCGTGTCACGGAGGCCGTGCTCCGCGATGCACTCTGTGACACGTTGCTTGTTAATCCGGGAAAGATTCCTACTAATATAAATAGCACACTTAGGTTTATTTTTCATAATTAAGACTTGGTGGAGCAAGGACGTGGGTTAGGAGCAGTTGAGGGACGAAAAAGCTAAGGGTTTTTCTCTCTTTCTTTCTTCTTTCAATCAATTGTACGTATGATTTACACTCATTTGAGGATGATCAATCCACAAATGAGTGGCTAATTCTCTTCCTTGCTAAGGTTTTGAACATGTGTATTGAATTTTAACTGTGAATTATATGGTTTTTCATCTTCTTCTTTCATGTTGTTCTATTAATTCTTGTTCTTACTGCATTAGTGTGTGGCCAACATTAATGTACATCTAAAAAGTCCAATTTCACTCGAGAGAGCAAGAAATTGGAAAGTTGTGAATTAATAGGGTATTGTTCTTAACTTGATTTGGGAAAATTGGGTTTTGATGTGCTTTCCTGATAGAAATATACTTGAAAGCCGTATTAGTCAATTTAGGAACCGGAATTGTATTGCTAGGTCATAAATTGCATTTGATTACAGAAATGTAGACGAATGGTTTATGATTCTAAAGTGAGATTAAATACGAGAGTTTTAATCTCTAGGCTAATATTCTTGGCTAGCAACATGAAGAGAAGGATAACCGAATTATGATTACTATCGAATTCATTACTTGTTCTTAACCTTGGCATGCTCTTATCCATAGTTTCAATTCAAGTAAATATTTGTTAATAGTTTTAGTATATAGTTTATAAACAAAATTATTTAACTTTTGGTTACATTGTTGTCAACATAATTAGAAGTAAACTAGAATATAGTATACTTAAGCAATTTTACTTATCCAGAGTCTCCTTGGATCGATACTTGGCTTACTTAGCCACTTTATTACTTGTTTGACCACGTGCACTTGCGTGTCGGTTTTTAACCCCTACCAAAGCACCGAGCAGTTATACTGGTGTTGTGGTGCACTTCCATTCTTGCATTTACTGTGGAAAATGCTTTTCGAAATTGCATATCAAACTGGATGGTCTCTTTTCATATTCAAAAAGAGAAGGTGCCACTCTAAAGCAAGTTGCCTAGGTTCTTAAGAAAGATTTCTTGTTTTGTAAAGCGAACTCTGCATTCAACTTATTAATTTATGTTTTTGTTCCTTTACCCTGCCATAGCCTTTTTTGAGGATTGCATATCAGTGGCCACATGATTTTCCTTGAGCTATGGCATATGAAAATTCTATCACCTTTCATGTTGGTCTGCTCTAAAAAAGAGTATGAAATAAGAATCTTGTAAGATTATATCTTTGTTTCTTTCCCCTGCTTATACGAAGCTTTCTATCTATCTTGCCCCTTTGTTAGCATTTCGACTATCAAATATGTATGCGGTTCCACTCTTAAGTACACTACAAAATTTCTCTTTGAAGGAGTTATGGATTGGTTATTGTCTAGAAGTAAGATTTTTGGGCTGATTATTAGATGTTTCTGCCAGTTTTCTACTTCCTGAAGACTTGTTTTAAAGGTTCTTAAATCCTGCTAAAGAAGGATTAATATTTAGCTGCTTTTGGCTTCTTCTCTGCTGGCTTCTTATCTACTGCTTTTGGTTCCATTGGAACAGAAATTTGAAACCTGAAAATGGGGATTTTTTAGTTAAAAATTTCTAGCGTTGAGATTTGTTGATTGAAGGAATTTGTTACTTAGTATACATAGACTATATATAATATGCCTGTGAATGAGATCTTTTTTTACCATTTGTTGTTTCTCTTTTACAGAGGGCTTGACAAATATGTTGGGAGGAAGAAGGATATATAAGTTATTAGGCTGGAAACTTCAATCTCAAAGACATGATTTGTGAGGATTCATATGGAGACTCTTACTTTCTCGGGATTAAGGCGCAGTTGTTGTAAAGGATGAAAAATTATATCTCGCAGTCAAGATATATTTGGTGGAAACATGAATAACACATGTTTTTTCTTGTAGTATGCTCGTGAGTTGTACCTTTGGTGTTGGTTACTTTGGTTTGCTAATTAGTTGAAGTAGCAGCATTATGCAGTAAGTGAGAGAGTACTGTTCTTGTCTTTTTTGGATATTGGGTGTTCGGGCTGTTTGTTATATGGGTATATAACTACACGCAAGTGCACGTGGTCGAACAAGTAGTAAAGTGGCTTAAGTAAGCCAAGTATCGATCCCACAGGGACTGGGATGAAGTGCAATCTGCTCAAATGTACTATATTTTAATTCTAACAATGAAGACAACAGTGTAACCAAGAGTTTGATATTTTGATTTCTAATAATTATGCTAAGTCTAAAACAATTATCTAATGTGAGTCTAAACTATGAATGTGAGCATGCTGAGGTTAAACGAACATGTAATGAAATTAATTGTCGATATAATTTGGTTAGCCTTTTCCTCCGGTTGCTAGTCAAGAATTATTGCCAAGGGATTAAAACTCTCGTATTTAACCCCACTTAAGACTCATGAACCATCCACCTACATTTATGTGATTAAATGAAATTCATGTTCTATCCATACAAAACCGATTCCTAAATTGACTAATACGACTTTCAGATATATTTCTATCCTGAAGGTAAATCAATTCTCAATTTTCCAAAACTAAGAAAGGATCATATCCTATTAATTCACAACTTTCCAATTTCTTGCTCTCTCGAGTGAAACCGGACTTTTTAGATATACTTTAACGTAGGCCACACATTAATGCAGTAAGAACAAGAATTAATAGAACAGCCATGGAATAAAAGATGAAAAACCAAAGAATCAATAATCACATTTCATTACAAGTGTTCTTAAGCTCAGCAAGAAGATGAATTAGCCACTCATTTGTGGATTAAACATCGTTAAATGAGTGTTAAACATACAAGCAATTGAATTCAAGGAGAAGGAAAGAGAGAAAAACCCTGATAATTTCGTCCCCTCAACTGCCTGTAACCCACGTTCTTGCTCCACCCAGTCAGAATATTAAAAATGAACCTAAGTGTTCTATTTATACTGGTGGAAATTTTTCCCGGAATAACAAGCAACGTGTCACGGAGTGCATCGCGGAGCACTGCCTCCGTGACACGCTACCGACATGGACCCTCACTGGAAACTGGGGGTCCAGGAAATAAGGCCCAACGTGGCACGACGTGCAACGCGGAGCCAGGCCACCATGCCACGGACCCATCGCGAACCCTCTCTGGAAATTGGGCGAAAATTCCCTATCCAGGCAGAAGGCCTCCGCGATGGCAGCGTGACACGGCTCCATCGCGGAGCCCCTTTATTTTATGCTTTCCAATGCCTTGTCCCTTGCTCACATCCGAGTCCAACCCCGATACCTTCCAACATGCATTTTAGCTTCCCGAAATTACATTTTTCCTGCAAAACAATGCTAATCATGTTGGTTAGTATAAATTCATATTTTATTACCAATTACATGAGAATGTATAAACATTGATAGATAAACAAGGCTAAAATGACACCTTTGAGTATCACTTGGGCATATAAATTTTCCCAAGATCACTTACCCCACACTTAAATCCTTGTTCGTCCTCGAACAACAATCTTACACCTCATGCAATTTACATCCCAACCTCGCTACTTTGGTTCGACAATTTAGGTTACGGTCATACCGATTATTCAATACAGCAAATCATCAAGAAAACATGCATGGTCCTATCAATTCGATGACCTTCAATACATCAAGACCTCCTAGACTTAAGAATCGACTCTTGATATTGGCAAACTCCTGCAAATCAGCTGATCAAGACATCCGACACGAAGATTAATCTCTCATCAAGTATGTGCCCTCACAATACAAGAGAATTTTCCCCTTTTTGATCATATGAACTCCCAAAATTTCAAGCAGGGGCATATAAACACAATTTCGCTCTCTCTCCCAAAAGAATTCACATGCATCATGTCATGACCCATAAGCTTGCCTGTAGTGTACTACTTCACTAATATAAAGAAATGTGATGTAAGATCACGTAGGACTTTAAGGGGTTGTAATGGAAGCTACGGAACTAGTAAATATTGGGCTAGCCAATAATAGCCACTAGCATCCTTAAGCGCTTTTTCAACACATCCCATCAAACTCATGGACATTGTTTCTTTCTTCATCCTCCCATTTTTGAAGTTTTTCCTTAGTTTGGCCCATCTTATTAAGCACACTTTTCACCACAACAAAGATTATTCATGCACCTTCATTATAGTTTATTTATAACAATTGCACCTTCAACCTTTTCTTTCCTTCCATCTCTCTACTTTACTTTTCTTTTCACCATTCTCACTCTTTTGACACTTTGGGAAAATTATTTTCTCTTCTTAAGCGCTTAAGAGTTTTGGATCGGCTTTACGGCTAATGAAAAGAAGGGATTAAGCTCGGTTTACACTTTTTGAAAAAAGAAAAAAATAATAGGCTAAAGGCTCAACGGGCTGACTAGGGTACACAATCAAGGTGGGTATGATCATGAAAAATAGATACTTTCGGTTAAAAACAAAGAAATGCCTACATCCTTTCCTACAACACACCTCCTTCATTTCGTTTTGTACACACACAAGGCAAGTTCTAGACACTTCACAATAGCATGGAATAACAAAACCTCACTTCACACGTATTGCACATGCTCAATTCAAGATGTATTCACAAACTCTTCAATCAGCTAATTACAGGAATTCAAACATTAAGCCTCAATCACACTGAATCAAACCTATGGCCTAGGTATCTCAACACATTTACAAAGTTGCATGCTTTCATACGAATCACATTTGCCTTTTAGATATCATGTACAACACGCAACCATAATTCCGCAACCATAACGTAACTACAAGTTTTGGGATGCAACCCACAAAAGAAAAACAACTGAAAAATAATTGAAAAATCTACTCCTAACGACTACATTTACCTTAAGATGGTCATCATCCATCCATCAGAGGGAACGGTCACTAAGTAGGACTTCGGTTCAATGGGACCCTTCTCGGTAAAAGAACCGAAAACAAACGCCGAGAAACCCAAGAAGTAAAAAAGAATTTAAAAATATCGATCATTTCGATTTTCAAAATATCGATCACTTCGATAAACAAACATATGTACAAACTCAGCTAGCAACATTCAGCAACACACAACAGTTTCACATATATTTACAATACAGAACAATAACTTACAATCACAAATCACAGGTCAGAATATTTTGTTCACAGCACAACAACAGATTAGGACATACAAAATAGCATAACCAGCACCTAACTACTCCCACCCCACACTTATCTCGAACACTGTCCCCAGTGTTCACAAAGAAAAATTAAAATAGCACAAAAATCGGGTGGTGGAACTCCTTGATCAATCAAAGTACTCCACTTCTTCATCAGGTGCTGCTGCTTCATCTCCCATGTCTGAATCACCCCCATCATCATCCTCGGACTCCACATCGGAGTCCTCCCGACGTGTCTCCTCGTCCGTGGGGACATCATCATCCGTGGGCTCTACAAATGCTGGCCCCACTCGGCATAGAGCCTTGGCGTTTTCGCCGAAAGGGTAGTCTAGCTCGAGCTGCCATAAATCCTCCTCTGTTGCTGGCCTCCTGCCTATCCTCAGCTGGAGCATCTGCATCCCATACGTGCGAGCCATGTACTAATCATCACGAGCATGTCGCTCGCCTAGTGTAAGCACTAGCCCGTGGGTAGTGTCGGGAGCCTTAGTTTTAGTGACATCTAAGGCCCGCCGCTCCATCTGCGGGATATAATCAAGGGCCTCTTCCTCGACATCCAGGCCCCTCAGGAAGGTGGTGAGTAGCCCACCAAATCCGTATCTGTGCCCCTGATGCAACCGGGCTCTCTTCATGGCGGAGATAATCACCGCCCCCACGTTGATCTCCAGCCCTTTCATCAGGGCGTACACCAGGCATACATGATCCTGGGTTACATCTGCCATATCTACCCCCAGGATTAGGCAGGAACAGACGATCTTTAGCCATATTCTGGCTTCCTTATTCATCTGTGAATAGGGCAAAGTCTGATGGTAGCCCCTCTCTTTGTGTCTGCTCCATCTAGCTGTCGATTGGGTTCCACACAAAGTGCGTCTGATGTCCGCATATGGTGAAGTGATGTTCAGCTGTCGAAGCATGTGGGCGTCTGTGTCCCGCGCCCTTAGGATAGCATTGAGGTGGTGGGGCTCGAAGGTGACTATTTGCCCTCTAATTTTGATGGTGTGACTTCTGAGAGTCGGGTCCCAATTGGCATAGAATTCCCGAATCAGGTGCAAGTTGCATTCCTTGGGCTCTTCAAAAATGAATTTGAGCCCAGCTGCCTCGATTCGGTGTACAATCCTAGGGAACTCTTGTGCCAACGGTTCTCATGCTATGTGTTCCTCGGGGAAGTACTTACTCTCCTTGTGCTTGGCATACCACTTCTTCCCCTCTTCTGTCACCCACCTGGTTCCATATTGGCGGCGTTGGACGCGTGGAACCGCTGGTGCTGCTGGGACTATTGTGCCCCATTCTGATTCGCTTTCTTCCGGCGCCCGATGTTGATGCGCCTTTCCCTTTTTCTTGCCTGCTTGCCATTTTACCTGTCAATCCAAGTAGACAAGATCAATGTTAAGCCAATGAATATTTACTCCGACTAAGGTCAGGTTAAGCTAGGCTACCCCACACTCAGTCCTTACCCAAAATTACAACATTCCGGCAAGATCATGCTTATTTACACAAACCAACAACCAACTATACAACCATGCTTAGTGCATTCGAAGAATTTGATGGTATATATTCTATGTACTACTCAGACTTCGTACAGCTAACAACAATCATTACCCTCGATAACACATTATTCCATCGCACTTAGCACGGAAAAACAAAGAAACGAAACAACAAGAATTTATCTACACGAACCTATACAACTCACCCAATTCTTGCAAATTTCACTATTCCCCTAACCTGAGAATTCGTTGGTTTTTGTTTTTTTAACATCATAACAATTAGCACATCGACTAATATCACTCAACATGTACAACCCGGCATGAATTTCACAAGTTCATTACATTTTCCACTTCAACTTCAAAAACAAGCCCTAAATATGATTGTATCAACAAAATTCGATTAAATTATGCAATTAACGAGTTCAAGCAATCACAATGATACTCCGAACATTCATCAAGACTAATTCAATTGAATTCATGCTTAATTTCTGCTTAAGGCGAACTTAGCTCACATCACATGCTCAATATCAAAGAAAATTGATAAGAAATGAGATGGAATCGAAGAGCATACCTTGAGATTGAAGAATTGAAGGAAACTCATTGAATTTCTTGGCCTATTTCGTGTCACGTTGAAGGGGGAGGGGTTTTAGGGGGTTTGGTTGCGGAGTGTGTGAGGAATAAAGAAAATTTGAGGGGGATTCGGGGTTTAAAAGTGGAAAAATCATGCGGGTCACCCGGCGACCCGGTGTGACCCGTCGCGATCTACACAGCAACGTGTCACGGAGTGCATCGCGAAGCACTGCCTCCGTGACACGGAGCTATCACGAGGGTACTCTGGAATTTTTTTAAAAATTCCGGATTTATACCTCAACGTGTCACGGAGGGTAACGCGGAGGTCCTCCTCCGTGACATGGAGCTATCGCCTAGCTCACTGTTTTGCCACTTTTTCTTAATTTTCATACCTCGAATTTTCCTTTGCGATTCCTTGTATGTTTTCCTCCTCCGTTCGACCTGAAATTCATTCTACTACAAGAAATTGGTTAGAATTATAGGTTTCACTCTAAATAAAAATATAAACAAAAATTAAAACTAAACATTTTGTTGTTAATTAAGAAAAAGAAAAAGAAAAATCTATTCACAATTTACAAAGAAAAATTTTTCACGGGTTGCCTCCCGTGCAGCGCCTGGTTTACCGTCGCGGCTCGACGTCGTTCAGCTCAGTTGTCCCCTAGGGTGATGGATGTTTTCTCTCGAAAACCATCCTCCCCCCAGTAGTGCTTACACCATTCCGGTGGTTTTCCCAATAACTCTCGTGAATCCTTAATCTGCTCATCATCGACTTGATCAATCACATTGATCACTGAGAGTTTTAGTACACAGTCGGGAGCTTGGGTGCCTTGTACACATCGAACACTTCCACCTTGTCGTGTGCTTGCATTGTTAGCTGCCCCGCAGCTACATCAATCAGCGCTTTCCCGATCGCCAAGAAAGGACATCCAAAAATAAATGGGACTTCCGCGTCTGGTTCAAAATCCAGCACGACGAAATCTACCGGGAAGATCAGGGAGCCCACTTGCACCAGAACGTCCTCCACAATTCCATCAGGTCTGGCTAAGGACCGATCTGCCAATTGCAAGATCACGGTTGTGGGTCTAGGACTCCCTAGACCCAGCTTTTTGAATACCGATGACGGCATCAAATTAATGCTTGCTCCCAAATCACACAATCCACGAGCTCGGATACTCTGCCCAATAGTAATTTGTATAGTAAAGCTCCCAGAGTCTTTGAGCTTTGTGGGCAGTCGGTTTTGTATCCGGGAAGTGCACTCCTCCGTGAGAGCCACCGTAGCATACTCAGTCAACCGACTTTTGTTTGCCACGATGTCCTTTATATACTTAGCATATTTCGGCACTCCATGCAAAACATCAACAAGAGCTAAGTTAATATGTACCTGTTTTAGCACCTCCATGAATTTCTTGAAACACGCCTCCTCCTTGTGTTTCTTTAATCGTTGAGGGAACGGGGGTGGTGGTCTTTCTGATTCCACTTCCTTAGTCTTCCCCCTCTCATCACTTTGCTCCCTCTCGACTTCTGCTTCTCCCGATTGTTGAGGTGGTCTTTCTGGTTCCACCTCTTTCAGCTGCAAACCACTCCTTGTGGTCACCGCATTTACCTGTTTGGGGTTGGGATCTGTGTCGCTCGGAAGTCCTCCTCTAGGTCTGGTGTTTTGGGCTCCAGCAAATTGTCCAAATTGATATTCAAGTGCCTTGGTAGCTAACTGGTTGTTTTTCACCTCGGCTGCCAATTTCACATAGTTAGCCTGCAATTGAGCTTGATTAGATATCATAGTCTTGAACATCTCCTCAATGCTGGGTGATGGTGGTGGAGGAGGTGCATTGTTGTTTCTGAATTGTGCTTGATAATTCTGCTGCCCTCCTTGGTTCCTTTGCCCACCCTGACTCGAACTCTGCCCCTGATGGTTGTTGCTACCCTAGGAGAAATTCAGGTGATTCCTCCAATTGGAATTGTAGCTGTTGCCATACTGTTGGTGGTTGTTCCTTTGTATATTTCCCACAAAGTTCACCGAGTCAGGATTTGCTCCGCAACACTCAGCTGAGTGCTCACTGCTTCCGCACACTTCACACCAAATCTGCTGCACAGCATTCACTGGGCTTGAGGCTGGTTCATTGTCATGTTACTGAAGTGGGTGTTGAGTTGATTCTGCAAAGCAGCTATTTGTGTAGCAATAGCTGTAAACCCATCCACTTCTAGAACTCTTGCTGCTTTCCTTATCCCGCCTCTTGACGAATCAGCATTCCATTCCGGATTGCCCTGCGAAATATGGTTCAACAAGGTATACAGCTCCTCATAAGTTTTCTCCAGCGCTTGTCCCCCAGCTGCTGAGTCTAGCAATATTTTTGTATGGGGTTCCAAACCCTCTATAAAAGTGTGCACCAACACATCATTGGAATGATGATGATGAGGACAATCCCGCAACATGGACTTGAATCTCTCCCAAGCCTGATATAGATTCTCTCCCTCTCTCTGTTTGAAACTTAGAATTTGACTTCTAAGTCTTGCTGTTTTACCAGAGGCAAAAAATCGTATCAAGAACTTCCTTGCAAGATCATCCCACGTAGAAATAGAATTAGGTGGCTCAGCTTTCAACCACCTCTTGGCTTCTCCCAATAGTGAAAATGGGAACAATGTAAGTCGGACATAATCTGATGACACTCCAGCGGGGATATAAGTGTCACTTATCTCCAAAAAATTTTGGAGATGCTGCTGTGGATCTTCATGAGGGAGACCTGTAAACTGCCCGCTAGTGTGCAGCAATTGCACCATATTCTGCTTAAGTTCGAACCTCCCTCCCGGCTCAGGTTTGCGGATGCTAGATGTGACATTATTAGCATGTGGGATTGCCACCTCGCGAACCGGCCGAGCTGCTACTTCTTCGGGCACTAACATTGCCCGTACTACCGGTGGATTCTGTTGTTGCTCCATGATTGTCTGTCTGAGCAACTGCAGCTTTCTTTCTAGAGCTTCTCTCCGCTGACGATGAAATAATCTTTCTAGCTCCAAATACGAGTCCACCAGCTCCTTGTCTCTTGCCAGTGTTCAACAGAGATTAAATCTGCAAAATACAGGCTAAGACCAAGTTGTCAACACTAAGAAAATAAAAATATAGTGAATTAACACTTAAGACAAATTCACCAATTTCCAAGTCCCTGGCAACGACGCCAAAAACTTGTTTGGGCTGTTTGTTATATGGGTATATAACTACACTCAAGTGCATGTGGTCGAACAAGTAGTAAAGTGGCTTAAGTAAGCCAAGTATCGATCCCACAGGGACTGGGATGAAGTGCAATCTGCTCAAATGTACTATATTTTAATTCTAACAATGAAGACAACAGTGTAACCAAGAGTTTGATATTTTGATTTCTAATAATTATGCTAAGTCTAAAACAATTATCTAATGTGAGTCTAAACTATGAATGTGAGCATGCTGAGGTTAAACGAACATGTAATGAAATTAATTGTCGATATAATTTGGTTAGCCTTTTCCTCCGGTTGCTAGTCAAGAATTATTGCCAAGGGATTAAAACTCTCGTATTTAACCCCACTTAAGAATCATGAACCATCCACCTACATTTCTGTGATTAAATGCAATTCATGTTCTAGCCATATAAAACCGATTCCTAAATTGACTAATACGACTTTCAGGTATATTTCTATCCTGAAGGTAAATCAATTCTCAATTCTCCCAAACTAAGAAAGGATCATATCCTATTAATTCACAACTTTCCAATTTCTTGCTCTCTCGAGTGAAACCGGACTTTTTAGATATAAATTAACGTAGGCCACGCATTAATGCAGTAAGAACAAGAATTAATAGAACAACCATGGAAGAAAAGATGAAAAACCAAAGAATCAATAATCACATTTCATTACAAGTGTTCTTAACCTCAGCAAGAAGATGAATTAGCCACTCATTTGTGGATTAAACATTGTTAAATGAGTGTTAAATATACAAGCAATTGAATTCAAGGAGAAGGAAAGAGAGAAAAACCGTGATAATTTCGTCCCCTCAACTGCTTGTAACCCACGTTCTTGCTCCACCCAGTCAGAATATTAAAAATGAACCTAAGTGTTCTATTTATACTGGTGGGAATTTTTCCCGGAATAACAAGCAACGTGTCACGGAGTGCATCACGGAGCACTGCCTCCGTGACACGCTACCGACGCAGACCCTCACTGAAAACTGGGGGTCCAGGAAATAAGGCCCAACGTGGCACAGCGTGCAACGCGGAGCTAGGCCACCGTGCCACGGACCCATCGCGAACCCTTTCTGGAAATTGGGCGAAAATTCCCTATCCAGGCAGAAGGCCTCCGCGATGGCAGCGTGACACGGCTCCATCGCGGAGCCCCTTTATTTTATGCTTTCCAATGCCTTGTCCCTTGCTCACATCCGAGTCCAACCCCGATATCTTCCAACATGCATTTTAGCTTCCCGAAATTACATTTTTTCTGAAAAACAATGCTAATCATGTTGGTTAGTATAAATTCACATTTTGTTACCAATTACATGAGAATGTATAAACATTGATAGATAAACAAGGCTATGACACCTTTGAGTATCACTTGGGCATATAAATTTGCCCAAGATCATTGGGTTTTTTTGGAAAGGGGGTAATGATGTTATGACATGAATTTATCTTATATTTGATTTGATGTGTTGTAAATTGCATTGATTTATCTTAAAGATTTTATTTCAATTGAAATTTTCACTAAACATCTAGTGGTTCTTGCGGCTTTTTTTTCGGTTTGGATCTGCGAGTTATTTTTTAATTTCGGCTTGGATTAAAAATATTGAACAGGAAAGGCTATTCATTTCGCTTCACTGGCAAGTTCAATCATATTTTTGACTTGAATTTCATTCAATTCATAACACGTGCAATATCATAATGAAGAAAATATAAGAGTTTGTCCTTATTTGACATCTGTGACTGAATGGTTACTTAATATGCAATTAGAACCAAGGAAAATATGTTTGTTAAATTGATTAAGTTGGGTCAAGTTGGGCGGGTTGGGTTGTGACCCGCTGTTTAGCCCATCTTGACCCGCCCATTTTAGCCCAGACAAAATTTAGACGGGTTAATTGATAATTCAACCCATCTTGAATTCCTCAATTTCAGCCCAAACCGCCAATTTGCCACCTCTAAGCTAAACAATAGTAACAATAGCCTAGCGGGATGGTCTGGGTTCATTTCACTTAAAAAAAATCAGTTTAAGATATATTAGTACAAACAATACTATGGATTAATATAATTGAATTAATTATTTAAATTCAATAAGTCTAAATTTAATTAATGATACAATTTTGTTGGACTAGTCCACTGATTGGGGCTTCAAATGTTGAGCACTTTGCTGACCCCAAAATGCTATCTTCCTAGAGGCCTTTTTTGATGTCACATGGCAAATAACATGATATGTTAAGTCAAATGAAGGCGCCAATAGAATTAGGGGTGGGAATAAACATCAAAAAATTAAAAAATTGAACCGAACCAAATTAATTGAGTTTTTTGGTGTTTTGGTCCGATTATGATTTTTTTTATAGCACAATTCGGTATTCAATTTTTTATTCGGTTATGATATACCGAATATTCGGTTTAACCGATTTATTGAAATAATATTATATATTATATATGTTATATTTATAAATTATAATAAATAATAAAACATATAACTCAAATAAACAAGAAAAGCTTAAAAGTGAAGAGAACAGTGAAAAAAAAAAAAGCAAAGCCCTAGTACTAGTAGGATAGCGACTGTCGACTGTGAGTCTGTGACTGCGTAGTTGCTCGGCTCTTCCTCCTCCTCGCATAGTAGCAATCGTACTAGCTCTGCGCCGATCCCAGAGATCATCCAGCCGTCGGCCAACCTCAGTGCCTTCCCCGTGATCCCGTTCCCATCAGTCATCTCTCAAAGAGTCAGAGTCAGATCTGATCTCTCCATCTTCGACACTCGATAGTTGGCAGCGTATTCTCCGGTTCTCCTCAGGTAAGTCAAAGTCATAAGTGATTAAGTGTATGATAATTTTTTTTTATTTTATGATTTTTAAATCACTTCCTAGTGCCTACTGATACTGTACAGTATACACCCCTAAATTCCCTTGTATAGTTGTATTATTTGCTGCTTCCTGCTTGTAGACAGTAGACTGGAGTTGTAGTATTTGTATAACATGACTATAGTTGTACTTGTATTATTCACTAATTTCTTTCAAGTTATCTCAAGTCTCAAGACTCTCAACTGCTTTAGCCAACTGGTTGATTATTTTATTTTATTTATTTTATTTAATGCATATATGATATATGTAAACAGTAGATTGTAATGTGTTATGATAATTGGTAACTATGGAAAGTTGAAAACTATGCATACATCATACATGTGTTATGGTTATGGACTTATGATCTTATGGATATCCCTTCTATGTTCTAATAAATTATTGGTTGTTGACTGTTGGTTAATTATTTATGATTTTTCTTTTTAACTTTGTATAGATGGCTGATGAAAGTAGAATAAGTGATGTTGGTTTAACCGATAACTCACTTGATACTCAAACTGGGGATACAAAGAAAAGGAAAGAAATGCAACCAAGATCTGGGGTTCGAGCTCATTTGATAAGGTAGTTAAAAATGGTATTGGTAGAGCGAAGTGCAAGTATTGTAAGAATACTTATGCAAATTCAAGTAAAAATGGAAAAAGGGGATTGAAACAACATTTGGATAGGTGCAAGGTATATAAACCTATCGTTGAAACTTCTTCTCAAATGAAAATATCTTTTCAAACTAAATATGCCCCGCTTTGGAAATTTGAATAAGAAGTAGTTAGAAGGGCTTTAGCTGAATAATTATCGATGAACTACCATTTAGCGTTGTAGAGTATGAAGGTTTCAAGAAGTTTATGAGCAAAGTCCAACCTCTATTTAGAATTCTTTTCTGTAGAACAATAACAAGGGATTGTTATGAAGTTTATAGTGAATTGAGACAAGATTTGAAGAAGTCTTTTAGAGAAGTACAATCAAAGATTTATCTTACCACAGACACATGGATATCATTGCAAAGAATTAATTATATGTGTTTGACTGCTCATTTTATTGGTAGAAATTGGGTGTTGCATAAAAGAATATTGAATTTTTGCCCAATCTCTAGTCATAAGGATGAGCAAATGTCAGAGGCTATTAGTAATTTTTTGCTTGATTGGAACTTGGACAAGATATTCTCTATAACTGTTGACTATGCGTCTTCTAATGATGTTACAGTTAAAGAATTGTCTAAACAGTTAAATATATGGAGAACTAATATTATGGGTGGTAAGCATCTTCATGTGAGATGTATCGCTCACATACTTAATCTAATTGTGCAAGAAAGTTTAAAAGAAATTGATGCTTCTGTCAAAAGAGTTCGGCAAATGGTGAAGTATGTTAAATCATCACCGGCAAGAACAAGAAACTTTAAGAAATGTTGTGAAGTCCAAAGGGTGGAATGTGATAAAACATTGTCGCTAGATGTGCCTACTAGGTGGAATTCCACCTATTTGATGTTGGATACAACACAACATTTTGAGAAGGCCTTTGATAGGTTTGATCTTTTTGATGAGCAATTTAATACTTGCCTTTCTACTAATGTGTGTGAAGATGGAAGTGTTGCAGGTCCACTCGAATGTGATGATTGGGTGAATGTGACAAATGTGGTGAAGTTTCTTGAAAGATTCTACGAGCTCACTGTAAAGGTTTCAGGTTCACATTATGTTACTTCTAATGTTCATTTTGAGGATATACGTGAGCTTGATGCATATTTAAATGTGTGTTTAGCAAGTGAAGATCTTAATTTGAGTAACATGGTTGAGCGGATGAAACAAAAGTTAAATAAGTATTGGGGTTGTCCTAAGAAGATGAACAAATGATTTTTATTGCTTCTGTGTTAGATCCTCGGAATAAGTTTGTGTATGTTAGCTGTGCACTTGAAGAGCTATTTGGGAAGGAAATAGAAAAGAATGTAAATGAAGGAGTGCGTGATTATATGACTTCTTTATTTGGAGAGTATGTAGATTAATATTCAAAAGGATCTAATCAATCATCTCCATCTAGATCTACTTCATCTCAGGACACATCTAATACATCTAGTTCTGGCACTTCTCTAGGTACGAAAACAAAAGTTTTGAGAACTAAGCTTTACTTGAAAAAATAAAAGGAAGATTGTGGAAGTGGAGGTGCTAAATCAGATTTGGATAGATACATTAGTGAAGAACAAGAGCCTGATTCTGATGATTTTGATATATTAAGTTGGTGGAGGGTTAATTCTCCTAGGTTTCCTATTCTTTCAAAGTTAGCTCGTGATGTGTTGGCAATTCCAATTTCAAGTGTGGCGTCATAATGTGCGTTTAGTACTGGTGGTCGTATTCTTGATCCATTTATAAGTTTATTGACTCCTAAATATGTGCAATCTCTTGTTTGTGTCCAATATTGACTTAAAGAAGAGACTAGTCCTATTTGTGTTGAGGAAAGTTTGGAGTATCTTGAGAAACTTGAGCTTGGTAAGTTTTGTATTTTTTTTGGTGTATTTTAGAATTTTAGTGCAATAAATCAATAATAGATTAATAGTATACTAATTTATGTTTTATGACATATTTGATTAAATATCTCTAGAGATCACAATGAATGGAAGAGAGTCGTGCATTGTTGATGTATGATTGCAATTTGCTACTAGTGCCTATTGGTGAGTTTAATTATTGAATACCTTATTTGTTTGGTCATTGTCTCGTTGATGATATTTTTTTGTAATATTATTTTCTTATCTTGAAAGTTATATTCTAATTTTTTTATTTTATCTTACTTTTTATTAGGTTCACCGTTCAAATTCAATCATTCCTCTTAAATTTAGCTCACCCGTTTGGGAATACTTTGAGGTCGTCCAAAACAATGAAGAAGGGCGTAAAGCAAGATTCTTGAGATGTAGAGTGATCTATAAATGTGATCCAAAAATGTATGGAACAAGACACTTGAAGAAGCAGGTTGAGAGGTGTCTTGAGTGTAGTCTATATCAAGAGAATCGCCTTCCTATTTAAGTTTATGGTTGAATCTGGTGTTTTTGTGATTAATCTGTGATTGTTACTATTCGCTAGACGCTAAGTATTGTATTTGTTGATGGATTTAAGATGTAGTTTGTGAATTGTGAATTTGTGATTTGTGACCGTGATTTTAAGACTTAATATGTGATTTCTAGTTGTTACTTGTTAATATCTTTTAATTGTTAGTAACTTAGTATTGTGTTTGATAAATGGTAAATTGGTGATGGATTTGAGATGTAAAATGGCATTCATTGGCAAAGTTTGCAAGTGAAGTGAGTAGTGACAGGTTAAAACTTTGCCTGTGCCTATGTGGCGTGTGCTGTCAGCTGTGCATTGCAAGTTTGCAATTGCGATTTGCTGTAGCCGGTAGGCATTCGATTTATGAAATTTTAATTTTTATTATAAATCTATAATTGATATTAATAAAAGCAAGATTCACAATAGTTAAAAATAAATCATTTTGAATTAAAAAGCTCGAAATAATTTATATTTTATTTAAAAAGTAACCCATTTTACAAGCAGAAAAAAACCCATTAGCCAAGCCCAAAAATCAAAAAATCGAAATAAATAAATCAAACCGAATAACAAAAAAACCGAACCGAACCGAACTAAAACGGTTCGGTATTCAGTGCCCACTATGCATAACCGAAAATCGAAAAAATCGAACCAAAATTTAAAAAAACTGAACCGAATCACCAAATGCCCGCCCCTAAATAAAATTATGACACATGTCAAGTGACAAGTTCCAACCAATAAAATATCGCCATGTCACTTCAATTTGATTGGTCGAGAATAGTTTATCTTTATTACTCCTCCACCCAACAACTAGGTCTCATAATTCAACAAATAGACCAAAATCCTAACAAGATTTCAAAAAGAGCTCGTGGATCAAATACGACAAATTTCTCTACAAGTAGTCAAGCACTCAAGTATTTCTTAACAAGTTTCAGATATCAAGAAGATTTAAGGTCAAGCTTCAAATATTTGAATTCAAATACAAGATCATCAAGCTTCAAGCCCCTTGAATTTAAGTACTAGTCAAAATCAAGTTCATCAGGATGCAACATCAAATATAAATGCCCTTGACTTTATATTTGAAGAGAAGAATCAAAGAATTTATAAAGATTGTAACATCTACCATATTTGACATCAAATACTATAATTATTACGAAATCTTCCTATCTTGATTATTATATTTTCTCACCGCAAATTTTATTGTCCACACTCACATTTCATGCAAAAAGCAAGAAAGAAGAGAAAAGGTGGGCGGGGACTAGGTTTCTAGCAGCCCATGGTTATGCTGAATTATTAATGCAATTCTCATGGTTGAGAAACATTAAATTATTAAACTTTTAGAATCAATAAATTGCATCATGGGGATTTAATCCCCAACCAACCCCCTCCCCGGCCAACACACAGTAGTTCTAAGGAATTTGCTATATGGCATTTTCATCTCCTCCACTAAAGGTTCTGGATTTGTTTTCATATGTTTAGCTCATTAACTTGATGCAGAGAATACATAAACGATCAGATTTACTGATAGCCTCAATGATCAAATGACCATCCGAATGACATTAAGATCCTTGAAGAAAAGGAACTTGAGCCAGAGCTGTAGGGAGTGAGATGTTGAGATTATGCACTGCAAGATAGGCAGAAATACCGGCAGCATAACCAGCAAAAGCAAACCCACTAACCTGCAGAGATAAGACAGACAAATATTGAAGCAGTATGTTTAAACTGGAGCATCAAAGTAGCAGGCAGCACCATATCTACCTTTCTCATATACCAAAAGAAGTCGACCTTTTCCATTCCCATAAATGCTACTCCAGCTGCTGAACCAATTACTAGCATGGATCCACCAGTACCGGCACAATATGCTACTAGCTGCCAGAACTCAGAATCTTGGGGAAAGGAAGATAGGTCATACATTCCCATGGTGGCTGCAACCAGAGGAACATTGTCTATGATTGCTGACACAACCCCGATTGCGCTTGCAATGAGTTCAGTACTTGGTATATGGGCATCAAGGTAATTTGCCAATTCTCGCAGAATACCTGCTGCTTCCAGGCTATGGAAAAAATGTTACTAAGCCAGAACGACTAGTCATGTGATGTTATCTAATTCAGATCGGCATGGATGATGGTTGATAGTCACACAATGCATGAGCAATACAGAGTAATGGATCCTACACCCGTCCTACCCCCAAGAGTAAAATAAGAACCTCTTTCCTTCTCCCCAAATGATTTCATTTTGTAGTGGTTACTCCTAATCAAGACCAAGAAATGATGTAATGCCAAATAGCCTGAATTGCATATTTTCGAACAGAGTTAGTTCTCAACATGTGGTTTAGAATGATTGGGTTATGATGTAGGAACCTATTCTGTGTGCAGTTTTTGATTGCCATGCTGCTGTAAGGATTAAAAACCCCAAAGGATTCTGCAATACCTGCTAACGGACAATAGGATTCCAAGGAAGAAAAGAGCTCCTTGAGTGTCAATGCGTGATAAAGCCTGCGGTACTTTCAGCCGCTGTCTTTCGGATTCTCCATAGTGAATTGCATCTGTGATTATCCAAAGAACTCCCAGTCCAAGCATCATGCCCATGTATGGTGGTAGACCAGTCAAGGCCTTGAAAACTGGTACAAACACTAAAGCCCCAAGTCCTACTGCAAAAACTAGCTGTCCTCGAGGAGCCATCTGTTCGGATGCCAGAACATCAGCGGAATTTTCTCCTTTCTCTTTCACTTCACTGAACGCAGAAATAATATCTGATATAGTTTCATCCCTACTCTAATTCTAGAAATATTTTCGAAATTCAAGAAGCTCCTTTGGTCTATGCTAGAAAATATACCTTGTAAGGGACAGCAGCGCCAAAGGAACAGCTAGAGAAACTACTGATGGTAAAAATAAGCCCTGCGAAAAGATAAAGAGCATTGCACCTGTTACCAGAACTGGAATAGACACTTCAGTTGGCAACTGAAGTAATGAGTTCTTAAGTGAAGACTATTATACAGGTTTAGACATGATCTGGCAGAGTGATCTTTCCAATAACTTAAGAGCAGCATGTCAAGACTAAGGTACTAATTTACCAAATATAACTAAGTGAAAAATGTTTTGTTTTTCTAAATGAATGTGCGGTAGCTTAGAACAAGAGGCAGCACTGAAATAAACCATTCTCTATCACTGAGAAGTTACATATTTCTTTCCATCATGCACACTTTATTCCATAAACAAGTGCAGTTTGGGAGAATGTAAACTGAGCCATAACCTTCTTTCGTTCATTTCAGCACTACCTTCATTCATAGTGTCAAATATATATCCATTTAAACTTAAATGAGAATTCCTCAATTTAGAATGCGGTTATAGTTTCCATCAAGCCAATGCAACCATGTTTTCAGGCAGTGCGAACCACTCAAAATGGCATTAACAATGTTATGAATATCATTGCAATGTAGGTCAATCATCTTTAAATATTGGAAACTATACCAAATGACAACCGTCCAGTGGTTATTTGATAATTCTCTCCTTCCTCCTTACAGATTGTTTCCGTCATTATGACACAAGGAAAGATGTGCATGTAAATAAATAAAAGCAGTGAGATAGAAAAACTCAAAAACCTTCATTGTCGGTAATGTGGAGATTTGGCCGTGTATCCAGAGCATTGTAGTTGTAACATCACCTATGGGAGTCCATGCTCCGCCAGCATTTGCTGCTATAACAACAACAGCACCAAGAAGCCTGGGAACAAATAATTAACTAACAGATTATATCCTTCTTACTGTAATGACATCGGAACCTTCACAAAAAAGATACAGCGCAAGAAACTGGTAGTCTAGGAGCAAGATAAAGTAACTATAAATTGTCAATATTTATCTCAAGAGAAGTTTCTCGGGCCTATCCCTAGAAATTAATATTTACGGTATAAGGGGATGGAAGATCCACAATCTTCACAGTTGGAAGATTGTTAACTTGAATACCAGATTCAGCTTTTAAGGCTGAACAAACAAAAGCTAGAAATGGTTCAGAATTTTGAGAACTACTCAAAATGAATAATATAGTCTGAGATACAAGAGTCTAGTCTATACTTGCACAGAAATGCAAACGGGATTTATTTCCTAAAAGAATAAGAGTAATGTTCTAGAAGACAATGATCGATATAGTTGTGGTGAAAAGCTATATAATGCTTTTAAAAATCGCATCATGATGACTCTGGTGTACTCCTTCATTATGTGTTTCAAAACCATGTCAAATGCTAGACAAGAGAGGATTGGTTTAGTTGGGGGGACCCTCCACCTCCAACCATTCCACTGTGTTATTCAATCATAAACTTAATTCAAGAGATTCTCATAGAAAAACTTCCCTACAAATTGTAATAGAAGGACCTTGAGGTACTTCAAAAAGTTGTATCCTGAGAGCATCTGGACTTTTCATTTCTCCTATAGACGTCTAACTTGCTTACATATGTATATCCGTAGTTCTTTCTGAACTTCTCTCTAATTCAAAAAATCAAAACCTCTTGAGACTTACGGAAATCAAGATTCATGTTCCAAGATCAAATAAGAACTTTAGACAAAATATGAGAGCAAATCTTAATATCTTTGCTCCTACTAGAAGGCTGTACAGATGAGGCCCAAAGCTGCCGGCACTTACTTTCGGTATTCTGAAGGTGGTGCCAGTTTCCTCAGTAAGGAGACCATCACAATAGTAGAAGTCAGATTATCAAGGATTGAACTGAGGAAGAAAGTCACAAAACCTACCTGAAATTACCATTACATTAGAAAGGCAATGACAACACAAGGAAACAAGCAGCAGACAAAAATGTTGAAACAGTCTTGACTCTCATGTAAATCATATTACTGACTCATTGTTTTCAAGTGTGGCCTTCAGTGTGTAATTCATCTATATATGTCATGTTCTTCATATAGTGAGCATAATTATACCACCCATATCTGCTGCGCATTATACAATCCTACAATATCTAGGAGCGAAATCAAATTCAATTCACACTACTCACAACCTAGACTACTAAGGAACTAAAAGCAAACCCTCTTTGATATAACTATGCATCTGCATATCAAGTAAAGAATATACAGCGACTCTAAGAAATTGTCAATTCTTAAAATAAACGAATGTAAGATGCCATGCATCCTAGCATGGACAATTCCTGCCTAAGAACATGCATTTCACTATAGAACATTATGATTGAAAGGACCTTAGAAGCCAATTATATGTGAAATACGTAGAACAAAGACTATTAAGACTTTAAGAGCCATCAATTAATAGCAAACCCTCTTCAACAGAATTGTGCATCTATGCATTGAAGAAAGAATGAGCAGTTCTTACTTTGATAAATTGTCAATACCTAAAAGATGTCTTTTCCAACAGAAGAAAATGTTAAATGCCTTACATTCTAGCATGCATTTCACGAAAGAGTACTGCAACTGAATATGTTAGAATGAAACCTGGAGCTCAATAGATTGTTAAAACAGTAGGAAAAGTTGTCCTTCCATCATTATCCACTTGTATTAGTCCTTATTCTGACATTCTTTGATTTATGAGGAATTTTTTAAATTTATCATATTATTTTGAAGAGTATATAGCCATTTTCAATCAAATAACGAATTTCATGCAAAATCAGACCACTATCTGTCTTTGTTAGACCAAAAGAAAGATATTACAGAATCTCCATATTCAGAAAAAAATAAATAAACTGCTTAACTAAACAGAGCCGAGAGTAATTTGAAACAGGAAAGATTATTGAATCACTAACCACCCAAAGCAGAGCTTTTGGCTTGCGAGTAGTGATGTTGTCAGTAACCAGCTTAAATCCCTGATGAGCATCAACTATCTCAACGATGGTCATCGCACCAAGCAAAAAGAACACTATTTCACTAACTTCAGCAGTCGCATGTGACAACTGGGAAAGAGCTATGTCATTTGAAGGAGCCTGCCAAGGACATAAAAGACTGTAAAATGCAACTTGAATGGAAAATAAAAAGCCCTCTTGGCTCTAAATTCTATTATTATTATTCTTAATAAGAAAAACATCCCAGAGCTTGTTTCGATGGCCATTCAATCTCTATGAGTATTATCCTATTTCATGTATGTTCACAAAATTTGCTTACATGTACAGCTACTTTTCCACTATGGTAAAGCAGAATTCACATAGTTCATATAGAACCCCTGCACCAGAGTATTTGGGGTGCTTACAAAAACATTCATTTAATCCTATCATGTGAATGATTGGAGATCAGTGCCATTTAATCCTATCATGTGAATGATTGGAGATCAGTGCTTTCAAAGGCGTTTTAGGGGAGAGTCCCGGGGCGGGGCGTACCAAAACCACTACGGGGCACAAATACAAGGCATAGATCCATAAAGCATAAGCCCCATAATTTGGGTTGTGAGTCCGGGCGTAAAAGGGTGTGCCCCGGTGATGTGTCGGGAATTAGTGACACATCATTACTTAGCTTTTTGCATGTCTTTAAGAGTTAAATTAAGTGGAAACTAACCTTATTATGCTATGTTTCAGGAACTAAAGAAACGAATAGATGAAAGGAGTTTGGGCCAGAAAAATGCTCAAAAGACGAGGCAACATACGGACCGTCTGTCTGAAAGATGGTATGCATCTCTTACCGTCCCTTCCCAACTGCAGATTCCAAAAACCCAGCCAAAAAGGTCCTTACAATACGGTTGAAGGGACGAATCATCTTCCAAAAGGACGGTTCGACAATTGAAGAACAGACTCGGGCTAGGCAGAATGGGATTTCTAAAGTACGGTGCAAGGTACAGACCGTCTTTTCAAAGGATGGTCCGTCTATCAAAGGACAACATGCTGCGTGACAGAAGCTAAAAAGTAAAGTACAGACCAAAGGATGGTCCGTCCTTCCAAAGAACAGTCTGTCCCTATACATCTGGCACTCTGAAGTTTGAATTAATTAGGCTTATTGGGACCAAAGTATAACTAGATTTTTCTTATAATTTTTAAAGAGCTTTTTCATTATTCAATTCAGACATAGAATAGAGAGCAGAAATTTAGCTGGTTTAGCCCTAGTTTTCAAAGTTGATTCTAGATCTTAGCTTGTAACTTGAAGATTTCCATTCATCTATGAAGATTTCAATTTCTATTGGTAAGCATACCTAGTTACTTTAATTCGCTTCTTCTTCTTGCTATGGGTAACTAAACTCAAATATAGAGTTTTGAACCCTAATGATTCCAATTTGTTAATATTTAGTTTGGGCCTATGAACATTTAATTGATTTTTGCTTTGTAATGTGTGATTGGTGATAAGAGTCATCCAATCCTGCCCAATTACCTTTATGAGGCTTGAAAGAGCAGATTTGGCTTGGATTAGCATCAATCAATAATCACTCAAGGCATAACCCTTGTTTAATGGTTTTTCCTAGACATAGGTTGAATTCCAATTGGCAACAAACAATTGGGTAGAAGGGAGTTCTCTTCAATTTGACAAAATTAAAGTAGATTGACACCTATGGTGCTATTGAAAGATATCCATGGGTTGCCAAGTAAATTGCTTGTATGTTTAGCCCTAGCCCACTTTCAATTCTTCCACATTAGGTGATTTAGGGGGATTGATCCATAATTGGGGTCACTTCTCTAGAATTATCTCTAATTGATTACACCCTAGAATATTGCACTCTGTAGCCGTTGTTGAATTTCATTACACTCAATTCGAATAGAATCTAATTTTGCAATACTTTACTATCTAGTACTAGATAGTCTTGGCTTCGAGTAGTCTATGTGGGATTCGACCCCAACTCCTTGTTGGGTTCTATATTTGTTGCAATCGTTTACACTATTCGATATTGGGAATGGATTTGAACGACATCACCTAGGCACTAAATTTGATTTTCATCGTTTTAAAAGTATTTTTACTATAAATCATATTTTTTATTATTTATATAATAAATTTTTATACTTTATGCTATCGTGTTTTCATATTGTAATGATTTTTCCTAAAATATTTCAATAAAAAAAGCAACTCTCAAAGAAAAAATAGCTTTTTAGATGATTATGTCTAAAATTGATAGGACAGAAATTTCATAGCACTATGTTTCTAAGAAACCTTTATTTATATTTTGTTCATTGCTCTTACATTATTTATTCTTCTCCTTTTTTGAAATATATAAACAATAATCAGTGCAAATATTAGCTGAGGGTTGGAAAGACTACTAGATATGGAGATAATGATGATCTCATTTTAAAGATTATCTTGACTATTATCATTTTTTGTGTTGTTACCTTTCTCAAATAAATATTTTTTTCTATATTATTGGTGATTTATTTGAATTTATATTCAGAATTATTAAAAATATTGATTTCGCTTATTTTTTTAGTAATAAAATTATAAAATTGACGATACATGAGATATACGACCAACAGATCCATGAGACTTACGCCCCGTGTTTCGAGGCAACACCTCGCCCCGCCCCATGCTGCGTAGAACGCCTCGTCTCACGCCCCTAGATTTTAAAACACTGTTGGAGATGCAGCTTAGCATGCCAATGTTTGTATTCAAATAATTCTTGCCAAAACTGCAAATAACTAAGGGGTTGTTTGGTAGCTGGTTAGAGTTATGCAAGTATAGTAATATATGGATTAGTTACGAAGGAATCTATGTATTATTTTATGCAGGGTTTAGTTATTCATGTATTACTTATTCCACCTTCTATTTTGCGTAAAACAATACATAGATTCCCTTGTAACTTATACATGTATTAGTTATGCAGGTTTCTAAACTGCAAACCAACCACTATATCAATTTTATACATGAATAGTTTATCTCCTAACCAACTACAAAACATGGTATTATTTATGCATAATTTAATACCTGCATAACTCATATCTAAACCAATTACTAAACGACCCCCAAAAGTATAGCACGAGTATAAACAAATTCCCATATAATAGCAAGAATACAGACAGATTAGTAACCCACTTTAGTCAGGGTTGCCTGATTGCATTTTTCCTGGAACACTGATATGAATGGCACAGCTGATAACATAGAGTAGAAATATGAAATATCTATGTATGTTGAAACATGAAAACATCTATTATTTGGGAGAAATGTGGGGCCACATCAGATGTTGAGTGGTTTAGTTGTTGGGAAGTTTAAAACTAGCCCCTTCAACTTTTGAGATGCAATATACTAAGATTTTTATAAAATAAAAAACAATGAATGGACTCTTTCAATTTAACGTTTTGATGGCTTAAATAGGAGCCACATTAGTTTTGAAGGAATTAGTAGATGCACTGGACCTTTCAGTTTCAACTGTAAATTTTTCTTTGTTTCTTAGAGGAAGAACGGGGAGCTCCACAGAGCATACAAGATAAGAAGTAGTATGCTCGTAATAAAGCAGCACTCTAATTCAAAACCGGCTCACAATATAGCAATAGTAAAGCTAGCATGAAAATCAACAAAGCAGCAAGATAAATTCGTTCCACTTAATGCAAGTTGTCATAAAGAGCATTAAAGGGTCAAAAGTAGGTGCAAGAAGTTTGCTTTCAATAAGACTGAACAAACCTTCCTATTACTGATCCAGCTTACTTTCACTCTATCAAACATTCAATAGCCAAGGTAGTGTAAACGAAAGTAATGTCACATAAACTTGCGCTCTTACCCCAATGCTTCGAATGACCCATAAACTCACGGCCATCAGAAGTCCTACTCCACTTTTGTTGAATGCAAGAGACTCTTCAAATATAATGCCCATATATCCCACTCCAAACAACAAAGCCATTGCAATATCCTGAAGCATGAGATTTGATCAAGCCAACGAAATTTTTGGTAGATTAATTCATTAGTATGCCTGAAATAAAAATATCAGGCTCCAGCTAGAACACCTGATTTGCAGCCACCCATGATTGATTTATTGCTACTGTACCAGAGACAGCCGCAGCAAGAATTGCAAAGGCCTTCAGTAAATCTGTCTTTGGCTGGTAAGTAGCTTCAAATTCTTGTGAGCTTGTTTCATCAACTGAACATAAAGGATCACATGTTCCTGATGATGTTGTTAGTTCCTGAAGCAAACTTAACTTTTAGTAAAGTGAGTACGATTCACTGCACTTATTTTTCATTTTCTTTTGTCTTCTTTTACCATTATAATAAGGGCTGGAACTATTATTCACAGCATCGGCTGATGAAATAATGCAAAGATACTAAAAAGGTATAGCTACAGGCTGTCCATCCATATTTTGGACCTTAACCTGAGACAACCGACTCTTGAGGTGAAGCTATTAAGTTCATGAAATGCATGAGGTCCTGTCCAAATGTAGAGAGCTATTGGAAGTGAACCTAACAACTTACTCTTGAGGCCTCAATTTTAACTCCTGTCAAGTTCATCAAATACAATTGGTCCTAAGACCTAAAGTTCTATTAAGCTAGTAATATTCTAACACGAATCCAAATCCTCTAAATGACTAGCTGTTGTGGAAACTAAACTCAAGTTATTGACTAAGAAAGGAGAAATATAAAATAAGGAATTAGGCTACATACTGAAAATAGGAAAATACATGACCCAATGAGATAGAGACTAAAACTAATAGGATGTATCAAAATCATATAGAGAAATCAAAGAAAGAGCATGCATTCCCAAATTGTATAATCTTAACCCTTCTAAATCGCTTTGGTTCCAAAGAGGCCCTCAAGAGTATTTCCCAGCAACTGCTTCAATATCAACAACAATCAAATAAGACAGTCAACCGTGCCACGATCTCAATCTAGTTGGAATCAAATATATGATTCATCTATAATCATTCCCCTCAATTCAGCCACATTTCATTCCAATACTAAATTAGGATGAATCATCTTAATCCCAAACTAGTTAAACTTGGATATATAAATCAACTACAATCATTCCCCTCCAGTCAATTCCATTTCATTCAATACCAAATAATGAATTTTCCGAAGCTAGATATTCTCAATATGAAAGAAGTACACCTCAATGCCAAACTAGCTGAGGTCGGCTCTATAAATCATTTGTAATCGTTACAGTCTATTCAGCCCATTTACATTCGTAATGAGTTTCCAAGACAAGAGGTTCCCTGTAAGAATCAACTATGCCTACTATTTAAGGTCGACTCAATTAAAGTTAAATGCTTCCGCTTCTGCATAATGGGCGTCTTATTTTCTCCGGATGAATCAACTACACCTTAATCCTAAACTAGTTGGGATATACTGCTTGAGTCCTTTATAACCATTCTGCGCTATTCAACTCCATTTCGTCCTAACCCAAAAAATTAAAGTTCTGAAACATAATCCAACAAATTCCTCGGTATAGAAAAGGCTGAAGTGATAAAATCAGGCAGCCAACTGCTCGAGATACTTTACCTCAAGCTGCCGCTCAGAGTTAGGTTGAGGAGAAGAATTTGCCCTGGCTTTGTCCTCGGCTTTCGCCGGGATGCAATTGCGGTATCTGGGTCCATCTCTGAATCTTGAAAAACAAGACTGAGGCAAAACTGCTGGTGCTGGAGACAGTCCAATTGGCCGGTTCTTGAAATGACTGTGACAAGGAAAAAGGCACTGGCTTTTGATTGCAAGAAACGTAGACATTTTCGTACTTTGTTTGCAACGTGAAGATTGGAGGGGGAGAGAAGGAAGAAACCCCCACTTTGATAATCTCACAGTCTAATCTCGACTACTGCAAAACTGCATGTGTGTCAAATTATCCTTAACAAATTCGAAAAATAAAACTAGGGAATTCCATTATTAGTGAAAAATTATACTCCCTCACCCTCCACTTACTGTTTTTAATATTATCCCTTGACAAAATTACTTGTTTCAAAAAAAAAGTATTTTTTATTAATTTATTTTAGTAAATATCTTTTTGTAAGTTTATAGTAATTTATATATAGAGAGAGAGTAATTTCAGATCATTTGGATTCCATTACGAGGATTCGGAATATCACACATTGATTAATCAAAGAGAGATTCAACAATTAAATGAAAGATCAATTTAATTACGTAAAAAAAATTATTTAAAAAAGAATAAGATTGAAAAAATATCGTTAATGTCTATTTGATTACGTGAAACAACACTTATTTTGAAACAAAATAAAAAAAGTAAAAAATATCACTTATCTATATATCTATGTGGCACTCTCTAAAACCAGCATTTCTATTCATTTTTTATTAAATTTTAGCCTTTGTTCAATTCAAATTACCCTTCTTAAAAACCTAACAACCCTAATAAAAATAACCTTTTGCTTCCCAACCCATCCTTTCATAACGGGTGTTCTCTTTCATCAAAGATTGTCGTACTCTTTTAAAAAGTTGTGTACCTTAAACTGTCAAATCCATCCTTGCTATTGAAATTTTGAAACTGCTCTAGAGCATACATATCAAGAAAATCATTGACATTTTCGTGTAGAGCAGAGTACGACGATGGCATTGAATAACGGCTTGTGATCGTGTGTATCCAAGCACATCAGTTTCTTTGAATCAATTTTCTCCAAAGCTGGTCAGCTTTTTATCTCTTCAAAAGTTAATTTCATTCTTAAATTTTTTTCATTATCGCATTATTTATTTAAGTTTTCTAATTCATCGAATAGAATTTATGTGTTTTTTTTGCTTCTTCTTTTGTTAAGTCAAAAACATTGTCAAGAAAATATATTCATTTTATAACTATGTAAAGATAAAATTCATGAATAAAAAAGAGTATATGCATTGCATCATTTGTAGTAATATATTATGTTTATACTTTGTAAGATAATATATTACAAGTGTAATCCGACGTTCTTTATATGTTTTCTATATTTTTTTCTTCAGTTTAGTAAGTGCGCGTTGTCGTTATATATAACCATACATTTTAATAGATTGTTTGTGAAAATTGTTAAAAGAGATAGAATCAGTCTCGTAGTAAAAAATAATGAACAATCTTAATCAGAAGATTTATTTCACTTTCTCTCTATGTATACGATCAACTTGACATTTGAATATATTTTGAAACTTTTGTTAACGTGTAGGCAACTTTTAATATTTTTAAATATTTAACTTGAACTACCTTTACTTGTGTTTTCACAGTTTGTATTAAATATTTTAACATGCATATATTAACCTTAAAAAGAACAATCTGGTGCATTAAACTCATGATATATCAACCCTGATCTTTAGAATTCCTCCACTATTTGTTAGCAGCATAAATGTACTAGAAATCCTACTTATTGTTATACATGTCGATAGTTCATGAATTGACACATTTAATTTTCATATTAAGATTATCATGCAACTAGCCTAAATATTTTTCACTGAATAGTTCATTACATGACAAAATTCTAATTTTCATATATTTATAATATATTATCCGACTACTTCACATGCCACCAAAATTCAATAGAAATTCCAGCCTCAATATTTTTTTTTTCTTATGTCTGCTTTAATGAGAAATCCTTATTGATGTCAAGAAAGGAAGTATCTCTTAGCTTTTTCAATATTGACTTTAACCAAGTAATGTTTATTCATTGGTATCTCTCGGTACAACAAAAAGTTGAATTATAAGCTTTTGCGAACTATATGTCATATCAACGAATAGTTGTGTTTTTATTTCAACTTTATATTCTCCAGGAAGAAGATAATCGTCTTTAGATGATCTTCTCATGATTTGTACCAAGTAAAAAGCAACATAACTAAAAGGAACTTAAATATACAAAAATATCAGAAGTCTTATATTACTAAATAAGTAGAACTTCGTCCAACAACATGCATGAATATTTATTTCCCTTTTGCACTGTTATGTTGGCTATTAATCTATTTTCTAAACTTACTGCTTATGAAATTAAATCCAAGTCTACCAATTATTCTTTCACAATCTCAACTTATTTTGACTAGAATTATTTATATGTTTTTCGTTAACTTTTGGAAAAATTAAACCAATTATATTGAATTAAGAAGAGAATAAATTGATTTCAAATACTAATTAGCTTGTATTTGAAGTTTGTAGCCACTGCTATATTATCATACACGTGTTTTATTTCTCTTAAATAAGTTGAACTCTTTACTCACACCCCTCCCGATCCTTAATCTCTTAGTCTAACTAATTCATGCTGGAAAATCTTTAAGAAATGCAAAAAAAAAAAAAAAAAGAAAAGGTGTATTGCATTTGCCCTAAATTAAAGGTTATCTTGAAATGACAACATGATTATGCGAATTCATCTTGGGATAAGTTTATTCTATGATTTTATTACACTGATAGGAATTCTTTTTCCTCATTTACTCTTTATTGAGTATTGATTCAACAACCATGCATGATCCTTACTAAGGTGACTAGCATAGGATATTACTAACCACCAAGTACCTATTGAATTATAGGACATTTATCTATCAATTAGAGGTCAAGTTTAAAACTTTATTAGCTGGAAATCTGATTATCCGAAACTCTCTTAAATCAGGAAGGCAAACAAATCTTGAAATATTACTGTAGAAAATAAAAAGAATAAAAATCAATTTGAAAGTGTTGATTAACATTTACTCCATATTCATTATGTGAACGGAAAAAATATCTTGTAATATTTTTGTAGAAAATAAAGTGGAATTAGAAGAAAAAACGTTCCTATTTATGATAGCATGTATATGATTGATTTTCGTTGTCTCCTTACGTGTGTTAGGTACTTGAATCTCCTTTTCTTTTTTGAGTTTCTTTTAATATACACACAAACTCTTTATCTTTTTTTTGTCTCAATTGACTACTGCAACAACAACAATCCAATGTAATCTCATAAAGTAGGGTCTGTATCAATACGGTGTTCAACATCCTCGTCGATCTCTCTATTTACTTGAATAATAGACCCAAGGTACTTAGAACTTTTTGTCTTTTGGATAAGCCATGTGTCCAACATCATCCTCATGCATCAATTCAACTAAATTTGTGCTCTAAATATTTTATGTTGGTCCTGCTCAACCTAAATCCTTTAGCCGTTGATCTTGGGCGTATTTATACGACCAAACTCCGTATTTTCAACCCTTCAGGAGTTTGGATAAGGAGAATATTGATGTATTCACACATGTTTTGAGTTAATTAAGGTTGTTTCTTTTTCGGATTAATAATTGTGTTGTGACTATTTGCAGGTGGATAAGACAGAGATGTCAGCTGGAGGAGCCAGTTAAAGTCCGAGGGGGAGTATGCAAATATTTGGAGGGCGTAAACAGTAAGTTGAAAGTTCACCACTGTGTCACGCTAAGGCGCGTTGAACAACGTGCCACAGTACATGGGTGGAGGAAGAAAATGATGAAAAATTAGAAGGCGTAAAACAGTGAAGGTGCGCTATGGCTTCGTGGCATGGAGCTGATTCTCCGTGATAGCCTCCGTGCCACGTTGAAGGAAAATCTAGCCTCGCCACAATTCCAGTGAAGCTTCGCGACAACTCCGTGTCACGGAGCTATTTCACTGCGTTGAGCTCCGTGCCATGGAGCTAGTTTATCTCTGGGAAATTTTTCACTTGTATAAATAGAACAGTTAGGCTTTTATTTTGAGATATTTGACATTTTGGACGAACGTGGGAAAAAGGCAGTTGAGCTGAAGAAAATTCTAGGGTTCTTTCTCTTCTCTTTTCTTCTTCCTTCAATTGTTGGCATGATTAAAACTTGTTTGAAGATGTTCAATCAACAAATGAGTGGCTAAATTACCTCATTCTGAGGTTGAGGCTAATTGCAGGATTGTGTAATTTCATATTAGTTCAGCTGAATTCTTTTCTTTCATGAATGGTTGTTCTTCTATTCTTGATTTTTATTGTTTTAATGTTTCGCCAGCATTAAGGTAAAATTAGAATCCTAATTTGATTTTGAGAGAAAAATTATTAGGGTAGAATTGGAATAGGGGAATATGTACTTATCTTTTCTATGAATTAGAGGTAAGATTTGCATGCAGGATAGAAATATACCTGCAACGTCATATTCGGTTATCAAGGGAAACTATTTTGATTCGCCCGAGGATGAGTTATCGCATCACAGAAATGTGTAGTGTAGGGCTCATAACTCAGTAATTGGCTAGAGGTTCGAAAGAAGAGAGCCATATTCTAATCTTTCCCAACCATCAACCTAAGAGAGAGGGTAGCTGCAGAATAAGATAAATTATACATGCCTGCATGTCATGCCTTAACCTTAGATTGTTCGTGCTATTGTTTAAATCACATTTTCTTGTTTTAATTAGTGTGTCTTTAGATATTACTCTTTGACAACTTTTAATTCGTTGTGTTATTCACATACTTACATTAAGAAATTGTGACTACCAAAGTGAAAAATTACCTCAGAGCTACAGTCCTTGTGGGTTCGATACCTGGCTTTTTGAAAAAGCCACTATATTACTTGTACGACCACGTGCACTTGCGTACACTGGAGCATGAACAAGTTTTTGGTGCCGTTGCCGGGGACTGGTGAAATTGGTGGATCAAATTTTTTTTAGTGCTGGTTTTTGCAAGTTTTTTGAAAGTATTGACAACTTGATCTTAGCGGTTACTCTTGCAGGTACTAAGTAGTTTTTGAACGCTGGCAAGAAATAAGGAATTGGTGGATCCATTTTTGGAGCCGGAAAAACAGTTTTATTTACAAAAGAGGGAAGCTCTAGAAAGGAAGTTGCAATTGTTACAGAGGGAAATTCTGGAACAACAACAGCATCCACCAGTTGGACGGGTAGAGTTAGTGCCTGAAGTGATGGCAGCAAGACAGTACGTGAGGTGGAAATCCCACACGCAAATAATGTGACATCTAGCATTCGCAGGCCGGAGCCAGGAGGTAGATTTGAGCTGAAACAGAACATGGTGTAGTTACTGCATACCAGCGGACAATTCACAGGTCTTCCTCATGAAGACCCATAGCAGCATCTACAAAATTTTCTGGAGATCAGTGACACGTACATATCCATGGGGGTATCATCAGATTATGTGAGGCGTACGCTGTTCCCATTCTCATTGTTGGGGGAAGCGAAGAGGTGGTTAAAGGCTGAACCGCCTAATTCTATTACCACATGGGATGATATGGCAAAGAAATTCTTAATTAGGTTCTTTTCGTCAGGGAAGACAACCAAGCTTAGAAGTTTGATTCTAAGATTCAAGCAAAGAGATGGTGAGAACTTGTACCAAGCCTGGGAGAGGTTCAAGTCGATGTTGAGAGATTGTCCTCACTATGATCAATCAAATGATGTGTTGGTGCATACTTTTATAGAAGGCTTGGAACCTCATACCAAAATCCTGTTAGATTCTGCAGCTGGGGGGCAAGCGTTGGAAAAGACATATGAAGAGTCGTATACATTATTGAACCGTATTTCACAAGGTAATCCCGAATGTAATGCTGACATAACCCTGAGGTGTGGTGAAGAAAGCGGCAGGGGTCTTGGAGGTAGATGGACTCACAGCTATTGCTGCATAGATAGCTGCATTACAGAATCAGATCAACACTCATTTTAGTAGCATGAGCTTGGGGCAGTCACAAGCTCCGGTCAATGCAGTCCAACAAGTATCGTGTGAAGTTTGTGGTAGCAGTGAGTACTCAGCTGATATATATGGTGCTAATCCAGACTCAGTTTATTTTATTGGGAATGCGCAAATGGGCAACAGTCAGTAGTATGGAAACAATTACAACCCCAATTGGAGGAACCATTCGAATTTTTCCTAGGGTAGTAATAGTCATCAGGGGCAAAGTTCAAACCAGGGTCTGCACAGGAACCAAGGGGCTCATTAGAATTTCCTGTCTCAATTCAGAGGGAATAATGCACCTACTCAGTCCAGCAACATTGAGGACATGTTGAAGACCATTATAGCTAACCAGGCTCAGATGCAGGCTGACCAAGTAAAATTGACAGCTGATATGAAAAGCCAACAGTTGGCCGCAAAGGCCTTGGAGATCCAGCTGGGACAGTTAGCTGGAGCACAGAATACTAGACCGCGGGGTGGGTTTCCAAGTGATACAGACACAAATCCCAAGTAGGTGAATGCTGTCACCATTAGAAGTGGAAAACAACTAAAGGAGTTGGGACCCGAAAATCCACCACAACAAGCTGAAACAACAGAACAGGCTGAAGAGAATGATAATGTGATGGGGAGTGGAAAGGCAGTAGATAATGAAAGACCACCACCGCCCCCATTTCCACAGAGATTGCGGAAGTATAAGGAAGAAGCATGCTTCAAGAAATTTATGGAAGTATTAAAGTAGGTACACATTAATCTTCCTTTGGTAGATGTTTTGAAAGGAATTCCTAAGTATGCAAAGTACATAAAGGATATCGTGGCAAACAAGAGCAGACTGACGGAATATGCCACAGTTGCATTTACTAAGGAGTGCACCTCTTGAATACAGAATAGATCGCCTACAAAGCTCAAAGATCCGGGAAGTTTTACTATCCAGATCACTATTGGGCAGTCCATTCGAGCTCGTGGTTTGTGTGATCTGGGACCGAGTATTAACTTGATGCCTACATCTGTATTCAAGAAGTTGAGGTTGGGTAGTCCTAGACCCACTACAGTAATCTTGCAGCTAGCCGATCGTTCATTGGCAAGGACAGATGGAATTGTGGAGGATGTGCTAGTGCAAGTGGGCTCTCTTATTTTTCCGGTGGATTTCATAATTCTTGATTTTGAGCCAGATTCGAAAGTCCCATTTATTTTGGGACGTCCCTTTTTGGTAATTGTGTGAGCTCTAATCGATGTAGCTGCTGGGAAGCTAACCATGAGAGCCCATGATAAGGTTGAAGTATTTGATGTCTACAAAGCCATGAAGCTACCAACTATTTATGAAGAGCTGTCAGCCATCACTATTGTAAACCAAGAGTCTACACTTCAGCTTATTGGCCCAAAGGATCCCTTGGAAAGAGCATTGGTGGGACATGGTCAGTCAGGGGATAGTGCAACGTATGAAATGGTTCAAGCTCTGAATGAGGCTAAAATGTTCTTCCGGAAGCAGGAGTTCGAGCACTTTCCGCGGTCCTTAGAACCACCACCAAAGCCATCAATAGAGGAGGCACCCAAATTAGAGCTAAAAGTGTTGCCCCCACACTTGCAGTATGTATTTTTGTGAAAAAATGACACATTGTCGGTTATTATTTCAGTAGAACTAATAGACTCACAGGTTCAAGAAGCGTTAGTGGTTCTGAGAAGGCGAAAAAGAGCCATAGGATGGCAGATGTCAGACATCCGGGGAATCAGTCCAGCTTTCAGCATGCACAAGATATTGATGGAGGAAGGATCTAAGCCAACTGTACAACATCAAAGGAGGCTGAACCCGGTGATGAAAGATGTAGTTAGGAAGGAGGTGATTAAGTGGCTAGATGCAGGAGTGGTATATCCAATCTTTGACAGGGAGTGGGTCAGCCCAGTTCAATGTGTCCCAAAGAAAGGGGGCATGGCAGTTGTCACTGACAAGAAGAACGAGTTGATTCCCACTTGAACAGTCACAGGATGGAGGATTTGCATGGATTATAGGAAACTAAATGAGGCCACTCATAAGGATCACTATCCCATACCATTTATCGACCAAATGTTGGACAGACTTGTAGGGAAGGAGTATATTGCTTTATAGACGGCTATTCTGGCTATAATCAAATAGCTATAGCCCCAAAAGATCAGGAGAAGACCACATTTACCTGTCCCTATGGGACATATGCCTTCAAGCGTATGCCCTTTGGGTTATGCAATGCACCAGCCACTTTCCAGCGATGCATTATGGCAATATTTCATGATATGGTGGAAGACTATGTTGAGGTATTTATGGATGATTTCTCTATTTTTGGTAACTCGTTTGCTGTATGTTTGTAGAATTTGGAGAGGGTCTTCGCGAGGTGTGAAGACTCAAACCTAGTGCTCAATTGGGAGAAGTGTCACTTTTTAGTTAAGGAGGGCATTGTTCTTGGCCACAAGGTGTCTCACAGAGGTTTGGAGGTGGATCCTGCAAAGGTTGAGGTGATTGAGAAGCTTCCACCACTAGTATAGGTTAGGGGTGTCCGTAGTTTCTTGGGACATGTTGGGTTTTATAGACAGTTCATTCGAGATTTCTCAAAGATCTCTAGACCAATGTGCCGACTATTAGAAAAAGATGTGAAGTTTGAGTTTGGCACAGAATGTGTGAAAGCATTTGAGGAGATGAAGAAGAAGCTGGTGGAAGCTCCCATTCTCATTGCTCCAGACTGGGAACACCCATTCGAGCTGATGTGTGATGCCAGTGATGTGGCTGTTGGTGTAGTATTGGGACAGAGGAGGGAAAAGATTTTTCACTCCATCTACTATGCAAGTAAAACGCTAGATGCCGTGCAGGCGAACTATACAGTCACAGAGAAGGAGATGCTGGCACTTGTTTATGCATTTGACAAGTTCAGGTCCTATCTGGTTGGGAGAAAAGTGGTGGTACACACGGACCATGCTGCAATCCGGTACTTATTCAGCAAGAAAGATGCAAAGCCCAGGTTAATTAGGTGGTGATTATTGCTGCAAGAGTTTGACTTGGAAATTAGAGATAGGAAGGGCAGTGAAAATCAGGTAGCAGATCACCTGTCACGACTAGTAGACAGGTCACATGTGAATGAGGTTGGGCGCATCCGAGAAGAGTTCCCTGATGAACAACTCTTGGCACTGAATGAGGCGGAACTTCCTTGGTATGCAGATATAGTAAACCTGATAGTAAGTGGAGTGTACCCACCAGAGGCAACTGCTCAACAAAGAAAGAAGCTGAAGCATGAGTCCTGGTACTATTCAAGCAAGGACCAGATCAAGTGATGTGACGGTGCATTCCAGAGAGTCAGATAGTTGAAGTGTTGAGAAGCGTACCGCATATAAAGTGCTTTAGTACGGTTTCTTTTGGCCAACATTATTCAAGGATGCAACAACATATGCCAAGTCCTGTGATCAATGCTAGAGAACAGGGACAATCAACAGGAAACATGAGATGCCATTGCATAACATCTTGGAAGTTGAGGTATTCGACGTGTGGGGGACAGATTTTATGGGGCCCTTTCCACCGTCATTTGGTAATCAATATATTCTGGTAGCAGTAGATTACGTGTCTAAATGGGTTGAGGCAACAACTTTTCCCACTAATGATGCCAGTAGTGGCCAAGTTTGTGAAAAAGCAGATTTTTACCAGATTTGGAACCCCGCGAGCAATCATCAGTGATGGAGGTTCGAACTTTGTTAATGCATGGTTTCGAAATTTGTTGGCTAAATATGGAGTGCGGCATAAAGTGGCTACAACATATTACCCCCAAACTAGCGGGCAGGTAGAAGTGTCAAATAGGGAAGTCAAGCAGATTCTGCAGAAAACTGTGAATGCTCAACGAAAGGATTGGGCAAGCAAATTAGATGATGCTTTGTGGGGATACAGAACTGCTTATAAGATGCCAATTGGGACTTCACCGTATCGACTAATTTACGGGAAGGCATTTCATCTACCCGTGGAGCTTGAATGTCAGGCCTATTGGGCTATGCGAAAGTTGAACATGGATCCCGAGTTAGTTGGAAAAAAACGGTTGTTGTAATTGTGTGAGTTGGATGAGTTTCGATGGCATGCATATGAGAGTGCTAAATTGTACAAAGAAAAAACGAAGAGGTGGCATGACAAGCGTATAGTGCATCGAACATTTGAGCTTGGCCAAATGGTGTTGCTATTCAACTCCAGGTTGAAGTTATTCTTGGGAAAATTGAGATCTAAGTGGTCTGGACCATTTGAGGTAGTGGGGATGACCCCGTACGGGGCAGTTGAATTGTGGCAGGAAGATAAAAGTGCCACATTCTTAGTAAATGATTAGAGGTGTAAGCACTACTGGGGTGAGGGTGTGAATCGAGAGAAAACGTCTATCACCTTAGCCGATGAATGAATGTGAGAGGCATTGTGCCGCGACGGTAAACCAGGCGCTGCACGAGAGGCAACCCGTGAATGTAATGTAATAGTTTGGAATTACTGTAAAAAAACGCATAAAAGTCATGCCATGACTAAAACGACGGTGCTAGGTGGGAGGCAACCCACTATTTTCTAATTAATTGGTGTTTTTGGATGATTTTTAGGATGTATGGAGCCCAAACAAAATTTAAGGAAGTGTGAGCCAAGGTAAGGTTTTGGAAAAATGAGGACCAAGAGACAGAGGGCCTGCGTGATGGCCCCATGACACGGAGCTGGAGCTCCGCGATGGCCTCCGTGCCACGTTTAGGTGATAGAAAGATATGCCCTATTTCTAGTGGGCCTACGCGATGGCTCCGTGGCATGGAGCTGGAGCTCCGCGGCATGGAGCTGGAGCTCCGCGATGGCCTCGGTGCCACGTTGAGGTGATATGGGTGAGGGTTTACTTAAAAAACTGAGTCGACCCGGCCAAAACCCCTCCCTTTTAACCTAAAAAATTTGCACACCCGCCTCATTTTTCTCATTTACTCCACGACACAACCCCCATTCCCCCTTCCCCCTTGAGCGTGCCACGTTGGATCATCAAGAATCCATCCCATCTTCATCACAACTAAGAGTAACAAGTATGTTTTAGTGTTCTTCTTCCATTTTTATGCAAATTTCTTAGCATGAACATATAGTTGAGTCAAAATTCCACCGTAAGTCATGGGAACTTGATTGAATCACGTTTTTATGGGTGAATAATGAAGTTAGGATGGTAATTGCTCTATGCACTCAATAATGACATGACTTATTACACTTCGTATGTTACCTACATGTTGGGGTTGCTTGATGAGTTGAAAGAAGAAGAAAAAGAGGGAGAAAAAACAAAAATTGGGCCATTCATTCTTGTGTTCTTAGAATTGGCAATAGGAACTAAGTATGGGGTTCTTGAAAGGTTTGGGGGGGGGGGAAGATGACCAAGGGATAGTGAAAAACAAACAAAGAGAGGGAAGTCATGCCTAAATTCTGCAGTTAATGTGCACATGTTACATATTCCCATTTTGCATAATCTCTATTGTGGAAAATGATAGTCTCTGTAAATGCGGGCATGTAAAATCAAAAAGGCTAATGTTCCTAAGTGTAAGTTTCCAACTGCTTTAAGGCTGAGTAAAGCAATATTAACTTCATGAAATTGCTAGACTAATGAACATGAGAAATTTGATTGTACGAAGTCTAAGTAGTATAAGAAAATTGCCCCATCTAATGTTTCAGATGTAATGCGCCCTATTGAAAATGCTGTATAATGTTGTGTTTGCTGTATCTTGTCAAAGTGGTGATTCGGATTAATTTTGGGAGTAGCTAGTCATTGAAGTGTAAAGAAGGGGAATTCTGAGTACCCGAATGACTATGACTCGTGAAACCACACTAGCAACTAAGTGTGGGGTGACCAACTGAAGCCCTACCTTAGTATTGGCTAGCTGTGTTTGTTACTGACAAATTTAATGTATGATTTTGGCTGAACAGGAACGATGTCGGCTCGACAGGATAAGGGAAAAGGTGTCTCAACTTCTGGCACAGGCAGAAAAAGGTACCGAATGGACTCAGCTGTTCCAGTAGCCCCACCAGTTCCCAAGGGCCAAAGAAGGCAGTTCGGTACTAGATGGGTGGTGGATGAAGGTAAAAAGTGGTATGGAAAGCATAAGGAGTCAAAATACTTCCCTGAAGAGCAAATTGAGCGGGATCATTTGGCACAAGAGTTCCCTTGGATACTGCACAGGATACACGCCTTGGGCATGGACTTCATCTGTAATGCGCCCAGGGAGTGCAATCTACACATGGTGCGAGAATTCTACGCAAATTGGGACCCTACTCTACATAGCCACACAATCAAGATACAGGGGCAGGTGGTTCCCTTGGCAGTACATCATTTAAATGCCATCTTGGGGACACCTGACACAGACCCACATCCTCTCCGCCAGCTGAATATCACCCCACCATATGATGATATCTGACACACATTATGCGGACAAAAATCAACAGCCAGGTGGAGGCATCACAAGGAGAAAGGGTACCACCAAACATTGCCATATTCACAGATGAACAAGGAGGCCAGAGTGTGGTTGAAGATTGTTTGAACTTGCCTCATTCCCGGGGTGCATATGACTGATGTCACCCATGACAGAGTCTATCTGGAATATGCCTTGATGAAAGGCATGGAGATTAATGTAGGGGCAGTGATCATATCTGCCATGAAAAAGGCAGGCTGCATCAGGGGCACAGGTATGGGTTTGGTGGTCTATTCACAACCTATCTCAAAAGCCATGGCATTGAAGAAGAGGCTCTAGACTACAGACCAAGGGTAGACCTCCGCGCTTTGGACGTGACTAAGACTAAGGCACCGGACACCACATACGGTCCTGTGGTCACGTTAGCAGAGCAACACGCTCGAGATGATTGCTATGCAGCCAGGATGTTTGGACTGCAAATGCTATAGTTGCGTATAGGTGGACGGCCTGCAACAGAGGATGAGTTTTGGGAGGGGGACATGGACTACCCGATGAATGAGCACGCTCGAGCCACGTGCAAGATTAGCCCCGCATTTGTAGAGCCGGTGGACGATGATGTACCTACCGATGAGGAGAGACGCCGAGATGACTCGGATATTGAGTTAGATGAAGATGAGGGAGATGACTCCGACCTCGGTGACGAGGCCTGTGCACCAAATGAAGAGATTGAACCAATTAATTGATTAGGGAGTTTTTACCACCCTAGCTCTGTTCTTCCATTGATTTGTGCACACACTGAGGACAATGTTCACTTTAAGTGTGGGGTGAAGGTTATCTTATGTTTGTTTATTTGTGTGGTTCTATGATTGTGGCATGTATAAACTGGTTTGTAATAGCCAGTAAGTTCTGTCCTAGGGCGCTTTCTTGTGCTTGTGAATATTTTTCATGTTTTGGGTTTTATGTTTTGGGTTTCTCGGCTTTTGTTTTCGGTGCTTTTCCCGAGGATAGTCCCTTTGAACCGAGTCATAGGTAGAGACTGTTTCCTATGATGGATGGATGATGACCTTCTTAATGAAATTTAGTCACATTAGGAAATAGACAATAAACCCATCATTATTGGGCTAAAGCATTTCACTTGGTTAGATGCTAGACTTCATGGAACATACATTTGGATAAGCAAATGGTTAACTCTAAGCGGATCACATAGGTAGTGATGTTTAACTCTAAATTGCTATATCTTAGGCTTAATTGTGCTTGTCACTCAATATGGATGCAATCATGAAAGGAGTATAAGCTAACCAAAAGTGACCCTCTGTGCCATGCGTGGTGAGAACTAGTTGTATTTCATACAAACTAACGTCTAGAATTTTCCTTGTGTGTACAAAAAGCCGAAAATGGTATTAAGCTTAGAGGATATGATTAAGAAACTTCTTTGTGAACTGAGATAGTTGACCCATCTCATTCAGTGTCCCTGACCTTAATGATTTCCCCTAGTGAGACCCGTTTGAGCTTTTGAGCCTAATTTTATTGGAATAACCTCACTAAGAAACCTTACCCCATTTGTTCAAATGGCCTCAATGTCGTTTTGATCCAAATAGATCCCATTGCACTTTACAAAGGCAATATGTTAAAGGAGGAAGTGAAAACGGGGAAAGAAGGAGTGTGGGTGCTTCATTTGTAATCATAAGCTATATATATACATGTTCTTCTAAAAAGAATAAAAATATATATATATATATATATATAATTATATGATGTATATATTTAGACACATGTGTATATATAGTCTATTTATGAGTTCAGTCAAGGGTACAAAATCTGTACATCTAGGAAGACACCTTGAAAGGAGTTAAAGTGAAAGGCGAAAGAAGTAAGTTGCTAAAAAGCAAAATGTGTAATTGTCTTAAAGTGCAGAGGGATAAGAGTCACTACAACCCAAATAATCCTACCAGTCCCTTAGCCGACATTACAACCTGGAAAAAGCCCTTTTGATCCTATAAGTGATGTTATGGTCGGTTGAGTAGTACACTAAAGGCAAATTCATGATGCATTGGATTTGCTTGGAATAATCTTTGGAGTGTGACCGATTCAGTGCATAATGTGCTTAAGTATGATTATCTTGATTTCATGGAAATAGAATCGTTGTACATCAGTGAGGGCAAATAATGGTGGACTTTTGGTTAAGCTAATACTTCGCTATTATGATTCAGACATGTTGGCCAGATTTTCAGTTGAAAAGTTATTCATTAGGGCTTGTGTGATTCTGCTCATGAAAATGGTGAGTGAATACCATGCTTGATGAAGTAAATGGTACTCCATGATTAAAGTGTTTAGCACAACTAGATGTGAGTTACTTTGGTCCTATAATGATGGTAAAGTAGTTGAAATCATGTCGAGGATACTAAAAGTTTGTCCGAGGAAGGACAAGGGTATAAGTGTGGGGTGGTGATCTTGGGCGTATTTATACGACCAAACTCTGTATTTTCAACCCTTTGGGAGTCTAGATAAGGAGAATATTGATGTATTCACGCATGTTTTGAGTTAATTAAGGTTGTTTTTCTTTTTTAAATTAATAATTGTGTAGTGACTATTTGCAGGTGGATAAGACAGAGATGTCAGCTGGAGGAGCGAGTTAAACTCCGAGGGAGAGTATGTAAATATTTGAAGGGCGTAAACAGTAAGTTGAAAGTTCACCACCGTGTCAGGCTAAGGATGGTCCGCGTTGAACAACGTGCCACAATACATGGGTGGAGGAAGAAAATGATGAAAAATTGGAAGGCGCAAAACAATGAAGGTGTGCGATGGCTCTGTGGCACGGAGTTGATTCTCCGTGATAGCCTCCGTGCCACGTTGAAGGAAAATCTAGCCTCAGCCCAATTCCAGTGAAGCTCCACGACAGCTCCATGTCACGGAGCTATTTCACCGTGTTGAACTCCGTGCCACGGAGCTAGTTTATCTCTGGGAAATTTTTCACTTGTATAAATAGAACACTTAGGCTTTTATTTTGAGATATCTGACATTTTGCACGAACTTGGGAAAAAGGCAGTTGAGCTGAAGAAAATTCTAGGGTTCTTTCTCTTCTCTTTTCTTCTTCCTTCAATTGTTGGCATAAACTTGTTTGAAGATGTTCAATCAACAGATGAGTGGCTAAATTACCTCATTTTGAGGTTGACGCTAATTGCAGGATTGTGTAATTTCATATTAGTTCAGCTGAATTCTCTTCTTTCATGAATGGTTGTTCTTCTATTCTTGATTTTTATTATTTTAATGTTTCGCTAGCATTAAGGTAAAATTAGAATCCTAATTTGATTTTGAGAGAAAAATTATTAGGGTAGAATTGGAATAGGGGAATATGTCCTTATCTTTTCTATGAATTAGAGGTAAGATTCGCATGCAGGATAGAAATATACCTGTAACGTAATATTCGGTTATCAAGGAAAACTATTTTGATTCACCTGAGGATGAGTTATTGCATCACAGAAATGTGTCGTGCAGGGCTCATAACTCAGTAATTGGCTAGAGGTTTGAAAGAGCAGAGCCATATTCTATTCTTTCCCGACCATCAACCTAAGAGATAGGGTAGCTGAAGAATAAGATAAATTATACATGCCTACATGTTATGCCTTAACCTTAGATTGTTCGTGCTATTGTTTAAATCACATTTTCTTGTTTTAATTAGTGTTACTTTAGATTTTACTCTTTGAAAACTTTTAATTCATTATGTTATTCACATACTTGCATTAAGAAATTGTGACTACCAAAGTAAAAAATTACCTCTGAGCTACAGTCCTTGTGGGTTCAATACCTGGCTTGAAAGAGCCACTATATTACTTGTACGACCACGTTCACTTGCGTATGCTGGAGCGTGAACAGCCGGCAAGCTCTATCTCCAAACCTCCAACTTAGTGTTTATGCCACCGCGAGTCCCGTCAACTAAAACTATATTATCCGTAAATAGCATACATCATGGAACCTCACCTTGAATTCCTTACGTCAATGTATCCATCACCTAGGCAAATAAAAATAGGTTAAGTGTTGATCCCTAGTGCAACCCCATCAAAACTAAAAAGTTCTCTGAGTCTCCTCTCACTATCCTTACTTGAGTCTTGACTCCATCATACATGTCCTTGATCACCCTAATGTATGCCATAGGTATACCTCTAGCCTCCAAGCAACTCCAATAAAGCTCCCTCGGGACTTTGTCATAAGCCTTTTCTAGGTCGATGAACGCTATGTGCAGATCCTTCTTCCTCTCCATATATTGCTCCGAGGAAAGAAAAGGACTGCCTTTGAAAAGAAAAGGGGGAACTCGCTAGGCCTTCAGAACAAAGGAAATTCTATTCATGCTTCACCAGTCTCCTTGCAAGACGAATGGCTTTTGTTGTCCAGATTTCCAGCTTGAGCTCCAACTAGTTTTCAAAAATTGCCACGCCCCTCCTCACTCTACTCTCCGCCACTCTCCCAGACCTTCATAGTGTGTCTTAGCAACTTGATACCCCTATAGTTGTTACAATTATGAATGTCGCCTTTGTTGTTGTACAACAGAATCATTGTCCTCCATCTCCATTCTTTGGTTATCTTTTCCATCTTGAAAATGATATAAAATAACTTATTCATCCATTTCCATACCTACCCTACCTGTGCACTTATAAAATTCTATTGGGATCTCATCTGGCCTGATCGCTCTATACTTACGCATCCTAAGAATAGCACCTTTAACTTTCTCAATCCTTATACACCTACAATACCCGCAATCGGGTTTCCTCTCTGAGTGCTCCAACTCCTCCTTCATAATGCCTCTGTCTCCTTCCTCGTTTAAGACTTTATGGAAGTATACCTGTCACCTCCTTCTAATAAGTGTATCTTCCACCAACACCTTGTCGTCCTCATCTTTAATACACTTTAGTTGATCCATGTCACGAGCCCTCACCTCTCTCGCCTTGGATAGCTTGTACAACTTTTTATCCCCTCCTTTGCCCTCTAATTTGACATATAAGTATTCAAAAGTTGCCGTTTTCACCATCGTAACTGCTAACTTTTCCTTCTTCTTTACTGTCTTATACCTTTTCCTATTCGTCCTCTTTTCTTCCTCATCCTTACTCTCCACCAACTTCACATACGCCACCTTCTTGCTTCCACCATCCGTTGGACTTCTCCTATCCACCACCAATCCCTTTGACACCCACCATAACAACTTCTCTAATGCATCTAGTAGTCTTATCCAACATACTGTCCACCTTCCCACTACTCCCCCAAGCCCCCATATCTACCAACTTTCCCCCATCCCTAGGTCACTAGCCATAGTCAATATTCCTCATCTGATTCTTGGTTGAACATCCACCACCCTCTTCTTTTTCTCCCTCTTGATTTTCAAATCCATTACTACGAGTTTATATTGGATCATAAGATTCTCACTCGGGATAACCTTACAATCTTTACATAGTGATACACCCAAATTACACCTCTATGATAAGAAGTATAATGCGGTTGTTGTCAAATATAGAACTCAACGAGGTTGAGGTCGAATTCCACAGGGAATATGGTGAAAAGTAAGTCTTATGTAGTTATTTACTTTTAGTCAATTATTTCCGTAAAAATGGGGGTTTGGGAAAGTTGTTTATGCTTTAATATCAGTGCAAGAAAAGAGACACCAACTATGATTTATTACTATTAAATCCAAGAAGAAATGAAACTAAGGTTATGATCATCATGGTTTCTTAACGACATTCGGTGATTGACTATAGTGGATATGTCTAATGCTACGTACATAGGTTGTTGATTCTATTGCTGAATTCAAATGTTTCTCAACCTAGTCAAATAGATATCACTCTTATATTCTCATACTAATAGTGATGAACCAAGAATTTTGATAATTAACCTAAGTTGATTAATCTTATTATAACATTAATCCTTATTATCACTTCTCTTTTTCTAGATTTAAACCTTTTACTCAAGCAAGTCAAACTTAGAATTTATTCTAATGTTTGCAACCATTAGAAATCATTTAAAATGAAAGAAGTGATAATGCATATGATTACACAAGACTACTCTATATGTCAATCACCATAACTATGTCAATCTACAATGTTTCACATAAACCTAGTAGTGAAATTTAGCCACACATGATAATGGAAAACACAATAACAATTATATTTATCAAAGAAGAGATGAAATCCTGATTGTAATTTCAACAACACACTTATATCTCTTCAAAAACTCTCAAAATTTAACGTACAAAGTAGATCTTTTCTCTCCAAAAGTCTGATAGTGAAAAATAACCTAACTGATGCTATTTATAGTCTAAGACAATTCAAAAATATACCTTGAAAAAGAATCCCTCTTTTCACCTAACGGCAGATTAGAAGGTCCGTCACTTGGATCGTCACATGTTACTTTTCTAGTAGCTCATTAAACTTCCTCTAGACTGACGCCAGTTTTGACGGTCCATCAAATGGTTGAAGATCTTTCCCAGACACCGTCAAAACAACTACTTTTCATGTGGTCACTATTTAAGGCTAACGATAGGTCTAATGTTCCTTCACTGGGTTGACGGGTCGTTAACGAGCTGTCACCTTTAAATGCACCTTTGGTTGGACTTCTATAGTATGATGTTGGAATTGACGAGTCATCAAAGAGTTGATGATCCGTCAGAAGAGTTGTCGATTTTGAGCTTCTAAGCCTTTTTCAAACCATCTTTAATCCTGAGACTATTTTCCTATACAACCAACACAACACAAACAAATCTAACAAAAGTTGCTCAAGAACTCACATTTATTCAAAGTTAATAACATCAAATGTGTTGTCAAATGTTGACACATCACACAACCTTCTATCACCCTTTCTAAGGAGCAGATAATCTATTTGAGTCTTAGGCGCTGTATTTGTTATATCCCGTAGAATTTCCAGCACCTAAATGACCTATTCGCACATTGGTTAAGCATATTTGAAAGCCATATGTGCTAAAGAAAGGCCCGGGAAAAGATCGAACGAGAAACCTGTCGAACTATCGCGGAAGGAGCCGAGGCAGAGCCCCTCCGCGATGGTAGCGTGTCACGGAGGTGGAGCCTCCGCGTTGGCTCCGTGACACGTTGGCCTTGTCCAGGCCCAAGTATATAAAGCCCCACTTCGGTTTTAAATCATTTATAATCTTATATTTCCAGTGAAACAGAGGAGAGAAATCAGAGGGAGAAAAGGAACGAAGGGGGTAATACAATTTTTGTTTGATTACGCTGCTAAACATTGTCCAAACTCAAATTAACCTCAGATACCGAGGTATTTAGCAGCAGAGAGCATTCCTACGGATTTAGTTTCGTGAAACACGGCCGACGAATCATCGAGCTACCGAGATAAGGTAAATGGAATTGCTCTAAATTAGTGTCTATGTGTTCCTAGCTGTGAAGTGAATATTTCTCCCTTCTGGACCGCTGGAAAATAGCGAGTTTTCGACCGTCTTTCGATAAGCCTAAGTTTAGGCTATAAACTATATCGAAAGTGACGTTGCTCTTTACAATAAAGCTATATTTAGTATTAATTGACACATTTATGAATGCAGTTGGGAGAAAATAGTTGAAGTACTGGCCGAGCCTCGTCCGACAGCCGGATAGTTCGAGGATAAGGTATGTAAAGTTAGTTTCCTCGGCAAGTTAGTAATCTTGGTACAGTACAATAATTTAAAGGCCAGTAGAATATTCAGAAGCCATGTTTGACGTTTACTATGAATGATGGTACGATACTAGAAACATTATGTTATGATCAGCGCGAGACTTGCTAGCACGATATAGATTCTAATATAAGTGTTAAGAGCTGCACAACATGCTCAGTATGTGATGTGACACAGAATGTTAGGATATCATTGTATTTAGTTGTAACCCAGTAAAGCGATGTAATACCTGTAAGACATCTCAGAAATAGAATGATAAGTTAAAATGGAGTTGGAAAGCATGTTAGGAATAGTAAATCACGTTACTATAGAAACTCAGAATACAACATAGTTTTCAGCAGAAATACTATATCATGTTCAGCATTAGACTCAGTACAGTATGGCGGAAGATTATATTTGTATATATATACTATTATCAGTCTCAGCATGTATTAAATACGTACATATCACTATCACTAGTTCAGCATACAGTATGTACAAACACTTTATTATCATTAGCTTCAGTATGTGGTATATTCAGATAGTATTACTGGTTGAGACCGTTATATTGTTTGGGGTTGGATTACCTAGCATCCATGACCGCCCAGGGTTAATAGCTGTATCAACTCATCCGCCAGAGGACGAGGATATGTCGCTCTACGGAGTGGCATGCCGTCCCACAGAGGACGAAGATGGGATGCCAGTTTTCCCCATATTGTGCCTTGGTCGGCCCTTATACACCCCCGTCGAGCGGATACGCCTGGGGTGTTGATTCAGGAGTCCTCCGGACTCAGGTACAGTTATAGTCAGGAGCTCAGCAAGCCCAAGTGCATATCCAGGGGACCGGCAGGATGCTTATAGTTATTATAGGAGATGGGACGACCGGGGTAGGGGTATAGATTGCGTGTTGGTTGTACCTCCCGGCTTATGGGGGCCGGGTAAGGTTTGTGTGTGTTATGTATGTTATGATATGTTGTGCTGTGTTATAATAGATACGAGTAGATCGACAGTAGAACGATAAATCCTCAAGTATGACTCCTTCTCCTTCTAGTATAATTAAGAGAAGGTATGACTTACATTATCAGACAGCTAATCTATTCCTCCCTACTTCAGTTTCATCAGTTATATTGTTGTTTTCAGATATTTCTTTCAGTTATTGCTTTACATACTCAGTACCAGTGGTACTGACGCCCGGTGGGGCGTTGCATTACTTGCCTGCAGGTACTCATAGACGAGCAGGCGATACCACGTGATTCCTGTCAACGATCGAGTATTCAGCTCCTGTCATCCGGAGACTGAATTCCAGAGGTGTACTTCATTTCCTTTTGTTGTATAGTACGAGTAGGTCGGGGCCCTGTCCCGATCATTTCTATTGTTATTCCTAGAGGCTTGCAGTCTGTATATATTTCCCTGTGGTCAGATGAGCCGGTCGTGTGAGGCCGTGCAGTTGTATAGCTGTTAGAACTTGTGTTTCCTTTATGTTGGCCGTGTGGGGCCATAGTTCGACAGTAGTGGTGACCTTGCCGGTCACGTAGCTATCCAGCACTTCATGATTAAGTTATAGATAACTAGACAGCATGGTGGCCTTGTCGGCCTACATAGGTTTCCCTATATTGACATGTTTCTGGTCAGCTGTTAGTACAGGTACAGGAGGCTATAGGCCAATGGGCCGGGGGCTGTGTTTACAGCCGTTATATAGCCTTTTGTTTCCAGAAATGTGAGTTAGAGCCAGCCAGGCACCAGATGTGCCCAGGCTTAGCAGTCCAGCAGTTTAGGTCCTAATCGGGCACCAGGTGCCAGTCATACCCCCCAAGGCGGGGTGTGACAAACTTGGTATCAGAGCAGGTCGTGTGCCAGGGAGTCTGCAAGCCGTGCTAAGTAGAGTCTTGTCTATGGATGTGTTGTGCACCCCATACTATAGGCAGGAGGCTGCGAGGCATGATAGGATGGTTACCCTTCCTTCCCAGTCAGTCGTGCTTTAGAGCGGTACAATATAGGGTGAAGTTTCTAAAAAACTTACCGTATTCTTTGATTACAGATACAAAGGCAGATCAGCATTACCCTATTACAGGCAGAAGATCAGATATAGCAACAGAAGAAGGCATCAGCCAGTTACATGATAACTACGGTAGCAGGAGGAGGTACCCGAGACCTCCCAGCATGATACCTTTATCGGTACTATCCCCAGTATACGTTGATAACGTCAGAATAGGAAGTCAGGAGTGTAATGTGCATATGAGTTGATTTATTTATTAGCTATATAAGATCTGATTAAGATTACAGACAAGGTCAGACCACCAGGTAAGTATAAGAAAGAGAGGGAAATGCAGGAATCCCAAATACATGTTTTGGATATGGTACAGTTAAATGCTTTTACTTGTTGCAATAAGAAAAGGGCTATTCCTACCTCTTGATTTTGATGCCAGTATAGTAAAGGGGCATAAGACTTGAGATGGGGTTGCCAAATCAAGCAGTAAGTAAAGATGGGCTGATTGATCCTAGTAAGTATTAGAAAGTATAAAGAGCCCCTGTGATTACGTAAGTTGTGCAGACCCTTATGATAATAAGCCAGTAGAGAAAGTAAGACCGTTAGCTTACCCGAAGCAGGGGTAAAAGACCCATTAGTGATGAATGTCGGGTAATAGTCAAGTTCGAGTCAGAAAAAAGGGCCAAGTCCGCCACATATGCTAATAGATAGCAAGACATACCTGTAAGATTGTGGTTATGATCCAGTTGTGATATCAAAAGGGTGAGGGGTCATGTGAATCAGATAGGTCTGACTGCAAGTCAGGGGAAGTATGAACTGATACAGGACCAACAATCTTGTTAACAATGAAGAGCAGGTACCTTGAACCCCAGAGTTCAGCTTAAGTAAGATGAGGGAAAGAAGCAGGAATGTCAGATCTTGTGGGGAAATTAGAATTACCCCCGGATTGATAAAATATTGTATTAAGGATTAAGCCTCGGGCTGACAGTAAGATTGCGGTTCAGAATACCGCAGTATGTCCGCTATGGAAAAGTTAAGAAGTTACCGATACAGCAATTCTAATCTAGTGTAGCCTAGAGATAAGGCCCAGCAGACAGTCATGGGCTCTCAATATATGCCTAGTAAGGCTACAGGATTCGAACGTCGACCCCACATCGCAAGAGTGGCAGAATTTCAAACAGTAGACAATAACTAAAGTGTTTATGTTTGTTACTTTCAGAATGGGGTGACAATGCAATGAAATGATAAGTCAAGGCAGGAGATATTATTAGGCCGTAGAAGCAGTGTGTCATGTACGGTATGAGACTCAGCAGAGCATGTCAGATATTATGTATTACCGCAGAAGTCAGTACATATTGTACGTAGCTATTGATATATATATATATACAGATAATAGATATGCTGTGAGTAGCTACCTATAAGGGGTGCAATCACAGATGTTGATTAGTAATAGAAAGCATGTACAGATTGCATTGCAGGACCCCCCCTCCCCTTGCCAAAAAAAAAGGGGGAGAAGAAAGAAAGAAAAGGAGAGAAGAAAGAAGAAAGGGAAAGGAGAAGAGAAAGGGCGGATTAAGTGTGAATTACGTATGAAGTCATAGAAACTATCTCAGTTCTTAGTTATTAAGTTAATAGACTTACGTGTTGTTGCCAGATCTAGGCTCTAGGAGCTTACCAGAGTTAATGGCCTAAAACAGATGGCTAGATGACAAGGGCGCAGTTAGACGGTCTACCGACCAGCTGGCGCCTGCATTAGCAGGGAGGCATCCCTGAAGATCGGTAACAGTAGTGCATGTGCTAGAACCAGGATTAGAGGCCGAATAGGCAAATTTCAGAGATTAGCAATACCAGAATTGTTCTAGTATGTTAAGTGGTCGTACGTCATTTTCCCAGCCTTGTAGGTGAGAGTCGGCCTTAGCCAACCTAGCAGTTATTATGTGGAACACCCCATAAGTCAGCCGGCCGTCCCAGTCAGAATACCCGTGGGTACCCCAAGGAAGGGTCCACATCAATAGTCAGCGTCAGACTAGTACTTCAGCTGGTTTTCGTAAGATATTCAGATACAGAGCCCTAGCAGAAGGCCAGTATTTACAGAATAGCTCATAAGACCGTGAATTCCCCAGAATAACTGGATACACACAAGGCGTAAGAAATTGATAGTACCCTGCTAGCACAGTGTTTATTAAGACCAGGGGATCAGTAGACTCCCCGTGAAGATCCAGAGATTGATCGCCTGGGAGTAAGTTTGATTAAGCCCAGCCTTACAGTGGTTTAAGCAAAATAACAGAGCAATTAGATGCCCACAAGTCTGCGGTTATGCACGAACTATAAGCACTCAAGTAGAACAGTTAGAGCATTGTTAGACTACTACCACATTCGGGTCATTCAACCCGACTATTCAGTTATTTAAGGTTATGCAGCCAGATCATTGGAGGTCATGGTCGATATCACCCTCTGATCAAAAAAAGGCACAAGGTGCGTAGACGGTCGTTCAGGTTATCCCAGCAACAAGTAGCCTTAGCATGTGGCCGGAGGGCCAGATAAGCTTTAGTTACGCCTGTAAACTACCTGTCGATCTCTTCGGCAAGACAAGTCAGTATAACCGTCAATTATATGCCGAGCTCTCTAAGTATGAAAATGTTACATCAGCCAAGAAGAGGTAATGGAGCAACAACTGCTCTTAGTTATAGATCTATTAAAAGTGTGGTGTATGGGCAGCCTGAGCAACGGGAGTTGGTCAGAAAGATACATCAATTGGTCAATTTAGCCATTCGTGTAATAGAAATGAAGGACAGCAGAGCTGTAATCGAGAACACCGCTGTATCGTCATCAGTTGGGAAAATAAAAAGAACGGTAGTATAAGAATCCTGACCTGGTTAGCAGGGAAAAACGCCAGGTTTTCAGGTAACAGAGGGTGGAGTGCTGCATTGTAAAGGCCGTCTATATGTTTCAGATGTTTCAGGGCCCCACCAGCAGATTCTGAACGAGGTACATTATGCCCGTTATTCTCTTCACCCCGGTACGACAAAAATGTACCATGACATTAAAGAAAACTACTGGTGGCCAAGTATGAAAAAGGAAATTTCTAAGTTTGTAGCCCAGTATCCTAACTGCCAGCGGGTGAAAGCAGAACATCAGAAACCAGGCGGTGATTCAGGACATAACTGTACCTCTCTGAAAATGGGAAGCAGTAAATATGGATTTTGTGACAGAATCACCCCGTACTAAACATGGATATGATTCCATTTGGGTAATAGTTGACAGGCTGACAAAATCAGCTCATTTCCTACCAGTGAGGGCTACCTTCTCGGCTGAGGATTATGCCGAATTATATATCAGAGAAATAGTTAGATTGCGTGGGGTGCCGGTATCCATTATTTCAGATAGGGGAGCACAGTTTACAGCTAGATTCTGGCAGTCGTTCCAGAGGGGTCTGGAAACGCAGATTAATTTAAGCACAGCATTCTATCTTCAGACAGATGAGCAGGCTGAGCCCACAATTCAGACGCTCGAAGACATGTTGCGAGCGTGTGTGCTAGATTTCAGTAGTAGCCAAAGTGAGCATTTACCGTTAATTGAATTTGCCTACAATAATAGCTATCATTCAGCCATCCAGATGGCGCCTTTTGAGGCATTATACGAGCGAAAATGTAGATCGCCGAATGGTTGGTTGAAATCGGAGAGTCAGTGTTGGTTGGCCCAGACATTGTTCAGCAGTCAAAGGAAAAGGTAAAGCTTATCCGAAGAATGCTTACTGACTGCACAGAGCCGCCAGAAATCATATGCAGATGTGCGGCGCAGAAAATTGGAGTTTGATGTGTATGACTGGGTATTTCTGAAGTATCCCCAATGAAAGAGGTAATGAGGTCCGGCAAGAAAGGTAAGCTCAGCCCGAGGTTTGTTGGGCCTTATCGGATTCGTCGAAGGATAGGCCGAGTAGCATATGAGTTGAATTTGCCTCCAGAATTAGAATCCGTTCATCCGATCTTTCATGTATCTATGCTGAGGAAATGCATAGGAGACCCGTCCAGAGCAGTCCCAGTCCAGAATATCCAAGTTACGAAAAAGCTGGCCTATGAAGAGGTTCCAATAACTATCTTAAATAGACAGATTCGCAGATTGAGGACTAAAGATATTACGTCTATCAAGGTATTGAGGCGTAACAGGAACCGAGAGGAGATGATTTAGGAAGCGGAGGAAGATATGAGGAGCAGATATCCTCACCTATTCCAGGCCTAATCAGGCGACAGGTATGTCCGTATTATTACTTATGCAGTACCTTATAGTTGTATGTGTGTGAATGAGAAGGATTGATACTTAGTTATCTAGTGGATCTCAAAATATTGCGTGCAGTACCTGTGTTGGACTTTTCTACATTTCAGGTTTTTGCTATAGTCCATATTACAGGGGAAACTCTACCAAAATTTTTCTAGAAAGTAAGTTAAGTAGTCCTCCAGATATCAGTGTACATTCGAGGACGAATGTTCTTAAGGGGGGAGAATGTTATATCCCGTAGAATTTCCGGCACCTAAATGACCTATTCGCACGTTGGTTAAGCATATTTGAAAGCCATACGTGCTAAAGAAAGGCCCGGAAAAAGATCAGACGAGAAACCTGTCGAACCATTGCGGAAGGAGTCGAGGCAGAGCCCCTCCGCGATGGCAGCGTGTCACGGAGGTGGAGCCTCCGCGTTGGCTCCGTGACATGTTGGCCTTGTCCAGGCCCAAGTATATAAAGCCCCACTTCGGTTTTAAATCATTTATAAACTTATATTTCCAGTGAAACAGAGGAGAGAAATCAGAGGGAGAAAAGGAACGAAGGGGGTAATACAATTTTCGTCCGATTACGCTGCTAAACGTTGTCCAAACTTAAATTAACCTCAGATACCGAGGTATTTAGCAACAGAGAGCATTCCTACGGATTTAGTTTCGTGAAACACGACCGATGAATCGTCGAGCTACCGAGCTAAGGTAAATGGAATTGCTCTAAATTAGTGTCTATGTGTTCCTAGCTGTGAAGTGAATATTTCTCCCTTCTGGACCGCTGGAAAATAGCGAGTTTTCGACCGTCTTTCGATAAGCCTAAGTTTAGGCTATAAACTATATCGAAAGTGACGTTGCTCTTTACAATAAAGCTATATTTAGTATTAATTGACACATTTATGAATGCAGTTGGGAGAAAATAGTTGAAGTACTGGCCGAGCCTCGTCCGACAGCCGGATAGTTCGAGGATAAGGTATGTAAAGTTAGTTTCCTCGGCAAGTTAGTAATCTTGGTACAGTACAATAATTTAAAGGCCAGTAGAATATTCAGAAGCCATGTTTGACGTTTACTATGAATGATGGTACGATACTAGAAACATTATGTTATGATCAGCGCGAGACTTGCTAGCACGATATAGATTCTAATATAAGTGTTAAGAGCTGCACAACATGCTCAGTATGTGATGTGACACAGAATGTTAGGATATCATTGTATTTAGTTGTAACCCAGTAAAGTGATGTAATACCTGTAAGACATCTCAGAAATAGAATGATAAGTTAAAATGGAGTTGGAAAGCATGTTAGGAATAGTAAATCACGTTACTATAGAAACTCAGAATACAACATAGTTTTCAGCAGAAATACTATATCATGTTCAGCATTAGACTCAGTACAGTATGGCGGAAGATTATATTTGTATATATATACTATTATCAATCTCAGCATGTATTAAATACGTACATATCACTATCACTAGTTCAGCATACAGTATGTACAAACACTTTATTATCATTAGCTTCAGTATGTGGTATATGCAGATAGTATTACTGGTTGAGATCGTTGTATTGTTTGGGGTTGGATTACCTAGCAACCATGACCGCCCAGGGTTAATAGCTGTATCGACTCGTCCGCCAGAGGACGAGGATATGTCACTCTACGGAGTGGCATGCCGTCCCACAGGGGACGAAGATGGGATGCCAGTTTTCCCCATATTGTGCCTTGGTCGGCCCTTATACACCCCCGTCGAGCGGATACGCCCGGGGTGTTGATTCAGGAGTCCTCTGGACTCAGGTACAGTTATAGTCAGGGGCTCAGCGAGCCCAAGTGCATACCCAGGGGACCGGCAGGATGCTTATAGTTATTATAGGAGATGGGACGACCGGGGTAGGGGTATAGATTGCGTGTTGGTTGTACCTCCCGGCTTATGGGGGCCGGGTAAGGTTTGTGTGTGTTATGTATGTTATGATATGTTGTGCTGTGTTATAATAGATACGAGTAGATCGACAGTAGAACGATAAATCCTCAGGTATGACTCCTGCTCCTTCTAGTATAATTAAGAGAAGGTTTGACTTATATTATCAGACAGCTAATCTATTCCTCCCTACTTCAGTTTCATCAGTTATATTGTTGTTTTCAGATATTTCTTTCAGTTATTGCTTTACATTCTCAGTACCAGCGGTACTGACGCCCGGTGGGGCGCTGCATTACTTGCCTGCAGGTACTCATAGACGAGCAGGCGATACCACGTGATTCCTGTCAGCGATCGAGTATTCAGCTCCTGTCATCCGTAGACTGAATTCCAGAGGTGTACTTCATTTCCTTTTGTTGTATAGTACGGGTAGGTCGGGGCCCTGTCCCGATCATTTCTATTGTTATTCCTAGAGGCTTGCAGTCAATATATATTTCCCTATGGTCAGATGAGCCGGTCGTGTGAGGCCGTGCAGTTGTATAGCTGTTAGAACTTGTGTTTCCTTTATGTTGGCCGTGTGGGGCCATAGTTCGACAGTAGTGGTGACCTTGCCGGTCACGTAGCTATCTAGTACTTCATGATTAATTTATAGATAACTAGACAGCATGGTGGCCTTGTCGGCCCGCATAGGTTTCCCTATATTGACATGTTTCTGGTCAGCTGTTAGTACAGGTACCGGAGGCTATAGACCAATGGGCCGGGGGCTGTGTTTACAGCCGTTATATAGCCCTTTGTTTCCAAAAATGTGAGTTAGAGCCAGCCAGGCACCAGATGTGCCCAGGCTTAGCAGTCCAGCAGTTTAGGTCCTAGTCGGGCACCAGGTGCCAGTCATACCCCCCAAGGCGGGGTGTGACAGTATTATAGAAGGTAACCATGTTATGCCCCGGAAGCCCAAAGATCAGACCTGGGAGTTGAAACGGAGAAAAACCTAAAATCTGGCAACAGACACACAACGAGTCGTGAGAAGACCCGTGAGAGGAGCCCAGGAGTCATGATGTGACTCGTGGGGAAGCCTAGGGAATGAATTTGAAACTTGAGAAGTGAGACCCCACGGTCGTGGTCATGCCTCATGAGTCGTTAGGTCAATCGTGGGGTGGGTGAGTAAGAAAAGAGAGGAAGGGAGGCAGTGCACTCGACAGGAGGACCCCACGAGTCGTGGTCAGTCCCTACGATTTATGGGGTGAGTCGTGACTAAGCAGGGAATGATTTTGTTGAACTAAGGCAGTGCACTTCATGGACGACTCCACGAGTTGTGGTCCAGGGTAACGAGTCGTTAGGTCGCCCATTAGGACCATCTAGAAGTTATTTTCTACGAATCTAGTAAGGGATTTTCCGTAATTTCTAAGATCCTAAGGCCTAAACTGCATCGTATTGAGTTTTGAATCGTGACTTTTAAAGGGGTTAAGTTCATTTTAGGCCTTATTTCTTCATGCATGCAAGGTAGAAGACTAAAGAGGGTGATCAAGCCTAGCATTCTTCAATTTCCCTTCAATTTCTTCTTGGGCTACTAAAGAAGTGTAAGAATCAGCTACCAACAGGTATGTAGGGTTATGAATGAGTGCTTCCTTTCACACCCATGCGCAATCCCTCTCTAAATCATGAATGTTCTATGACTAATCTATGGGGTTTTAACCCAATGCATGAATTTTCTAATTCTTTACATGGGCATGATTTAAATACATTTCTATTATTGAATTATGAAGCATGGACAAGTTTTATAATATTTTCAATTAAAAATCATGTTTCTAGCTTTATGAATTAAAAAGCCCATTTTTGATAAGTTCATGAAAGATGGGATTTATGATGCATGCATGATGATGATTAGATATTATGATGAAAAGTATGTTTCCAAGCTACCCATGTTTATAATCATGTTTTCAATATGAATTGAGTATTTTCAAGTGTGATAGCGCTTTGGGCAATGCATACATGTTTAAGTACGATTGATAATTTCCCGAATTAAGCTTACCACATGATTTTGGAGCGAAGACTCCCACTCATATATCATCTTGTGGTATGTTTTGGAGTTAAAGCTTTTCATATGCATATCTTACCACATGGTTTTGGAGCGAAGACTGCCAACTATCTTTCAACTTGTGGTATGGTTTGAGTTAAAGCTTCTCTTGTGCATGATTTCATAAATGAGATGTATTTGATGATTGAGCTTCGTAAATACACAACGTTGAGCTTCGTTGAATAATGATGTAGAGCATGTGCATGTTTTTGGGAGTAGTGTCTAGCACCGAGCAGGCTAAGGGTCGATCACCCCATGCCTCAGAACTACGCGCCAACGTAGGTTTATGCATTATAATTTTGGGATCTCCCTTGTGAGCTATCCCCTGCCCTATTGGGCCATGAGCTTGATATTGATATCATGGTATCGTCCCTAGCCTTGGCAAGGCTTTGGATAGATCTACCCACATGAATGTGATAGTTGGGACCACGTAAGCTCTATCGTGGTATGTCGGTTAAAAGACGAGTCTCCCATTGTTCCTCATGATTTCAGTCATGCATGTTCATTACTTATAAGATTTACATATGTAAGCATGTTCTAAAGCAGGTTTGACTCAATGTTCAACTTTACTTATAAATATTAGATTTCAGCTTTGAGTCAATCGTTATGTTATGATATGTTATGATGATATGTTATGTTATGACGAGATCATGGTTTCAGAAAGAATGCATGCAAGCCCTACTCTCAAATTCTTAATGTATATGTTTTACATTATGCTTTGTCTTTAAATGATTTTACTTACTTAAGCGATTTTACTTACTCTGCATACTCGGTACATTCCACATACTGACTGCATACTCTATGCTGTATTGTCTCATGTTACAGGATCCGACTCTCAGGTTCAGCCCCGTTTGTAGTCTGCTTATCAGAGTTAGCCTTTGCGTTGTTGGTGAGTCCTTATCTCCCGAGGACTAGACTATTCTGACTTTCTTCATGTATTTTAAGTTTTAGCTTGTTGAGTTAGTTGGGGTCTTATCCCATCAACTCGTCATGTTTAGAGGCTTTTCAGACATATGGTTGTATTCAGTTTCAGATTGTGTATTATGATGTTATGTTTAAGTTTAGACTTATGCTATGATTATATTATTGATTATTCAATTACATTGATCAAGTTAGATGTATGCTTATGCCATAGGTCGACTTGGGGTCTCTCGGGGCTCCTTGTCCCGTGTTGCGATTCGGGCCTCCGTTCAGGTCGTGAAAAACTTGGTATCAGAGCCATTGGTTTAAAGTGTCCTAGGGTGTCTGAAAGCCACGTTAAGTAGAGGCTTTTTCATGGGTATGAAGCGAGCCACACTTATGACAAAGAGGTTACGAGACATTTAGGAAATGTTCCCTTCTTTCATGATCTATGTCGTGAAATGGAAATGTCTCCCTATCCTTATAATTCATGATATTCAAGATTGTAGAATCATGGTTCCCCAAAGAATGAATGGTAGAAAGAATGGGAATGGAGAAGACCACAAGGATAGTAATGTAAACGGGCACCAGCAGGTCCCACTAGTTCAGGAGCACCAGGCACCACAGCCAGTTGCCCGTGCTGAGTTTCGGGCAGCTATACAAATGCTTGCACAAGCCTTGATTGCTCAGGTTAATTAGCAGGCCGTTGTGTATATTTTGCAAAATGGCAATGCGGCGGCGGCTCGAGTCATAGACTTCTTGAGAATGAACCCGCCAGAGTTCCTTGGGTCAAAAGTGGATGAGGACCCGCATGAGTTCCTAGATGATATTGTGAAGATCACCCATATCATGGGGGTGAATGGAGTGGAGTAAGTAGAGTTGGCCTTGTATCAGTTGAAAGGAGGTCGCGCATATATGGTTTCTCCAATGGAAGGATAGCAGGGTTGCCAGAGCAAGCCCTATCACTTGGGAAGAGTTTCATGTTGCATTTTAGGATTGGTTCATCCCTCATGAGATGAGGGAGCTGAAGGCAGATGAGTTCATAAACCTGAAGCAAGGGAGTATGACGGTACAAGAGTATGCTCTCGAGTTCACTCGCTTGTCAAAGTATGCCCCAGAGTTAGTGGTTGATCAGAGGGCAGGGGTGAGTAGATTTATTCATGGTGTAACGGGCTATTTGGATAAGGATTGTAGGACCGCTCGGCTTCACCAGGACATGGATTTCCCTCTGATAGTCTTGTATGCCCAGCAGATGGAGGCGGCACATCTTAGAGAGAGGGAGGCCAAGAGGGCCAGGACCGATGATCACAACTTCACACAATCAAGGTCAGGAGGTGGACAATGACAACAGACTCACTAGAGGTCCTTAGCCCCAACATCTTCAGCATTGAGTGTTCCATCTAGACTGAGGCATGATCAGAGGGGATGAGCATCAGGCTCTAGGGGTCGGAGCAGCAGATTCTAGCATTCCTGCTTGCTGCAGGTGTGGCCGGGGTCACACGGGTCAGTGTTTAGCAAGTACAGGTGCTTGTTTCATGTGTGGGAAGCTCAAACACATGCTTAAAGATTGCCCAGCAGTGAGGCAGTAACATGATGGGGGCCGAGGCCTAACTTCTAGTTCTGCAGACCTACCCGTATGCTCAACACATCAGGGGGCATCCACTAGCACAGGTGGCGGTCAGCGCCAGAACAGATTCTATGCCTTAGCATCCCGCCAGGAGTAGGAGGTGTCCCCGGATGTAGTCACTGGTATGTTATGAGTTTTTATCTTGATGTTTATGCTTTGCAAGATCTAGGGGCTATCCTATCTTTTGTGATACCTTATGTGGCCAGTAGCTTCGGAGTCAGTCCCGAAATCTTGTTAGAACTCTTCTCAATTTCTACTCTAGTAGTTGACTCAGTTATAGCTGGATGGGTGTATAGAGGTTGCCCGGTCTCATTCCTTCAGAAAGTCACCTCAATAGATTTGATAGAGTTAGCCATGACCGATTTTGATGTTATCCTTAGCATGGATTGGCTATTTGCATGTTATGCTTCACTTAATTGTAGAACTGGGGCAGTAGAGTTAAGATTTCCGGGTGAGCCAGTCTTAAAATGGAAGGGTAGTTTAGTTATGCCTGTAGGTCATTTCACTTCCTACCTTAAGGCTAGAAAAATGATTTCTAAAGGTTGTGTGTACCATCTAGTTAGGGTTAAGGATGCGACGTCTGAGACCCTGACTATCCAGTCAGTCTAAATAGTACGTGAGTATCCAGAGGTTTTTCTAGAGGATTTACCGAGGATCCCTCCCGAGCAGGAGATTGATTTTGGTATTGACCTTCTTCTCGACACGCAACGTATATTTTCCTCCTTATAGAATGGCTCCAGCTAAGCTAAAAAAGTTGAAAAATTAGTTGAAGGACCTGTTAGATAAGGGTTTCATTAGACCGAGCAAGTCCCCTGGGGTGTATCAATTCTCTTTGTCTGAAAGAAAGATGGTTCTCTTTGAATGTGCATTGATTATCGATAATTGAACAAAGTCACCATCAAGAACAGACATCCTTTACCCAGGATTGATGATTTATTTGACCAGCTTCAAGGTGCCATGTGTTTCTTGAAGATAGATCTCAGATCCGGGTATCATCAGCTCAAAGTTCGGGAGAGTGACATTCTGAAGACAGCCTTCAGAACGCGGTATGGTCATTATGAGTTCATAGTTATGTCTTTTGGACTAATGAATTCTCCTGCAACTTTTATGGACCTGATGAATAGGGTGTTCAAGCCATACTTGGACATGTTCGTAATTGTATTTATTGATGACATCTTGATATACTCTTGAAGCGAGGAGGATCATGTCGCTCATTTGAGGGTGGTGCTACGTATTCTCAAGGATCGCCAATTATATTCCAAATTCATCAAGTGTGAGTTTTGGTTGAACTCCGTAGCATTTTTGGGCCATGTGGTATCAAGAAAAGGCATAACGGTGGACTCTTAGAAAATAGAGGCGGTGAAGAATTGGCCTAGACTGGTGAACCCTTCAGATATTCGAAACTTCTTGTGTTTAGCTGGCTATTATCGGAGATTTGTTGAAGGTTTCTCATTGATTGCAGCACCTTTGACCAAATTGACCCAGAAGAAGGTGAAATTCCAATGGCCGGAGGATTGTGAGAAGAGCTTCCAAGAGTTGAAGACTCGACTTACTTCAGCACCGGTGTTAACTCTACCAGAGGGTATCGATGGGTTCGTGGTGTATTGTGATGCTTCAAGGATTGGACTTGGGGTCTCTCAGAGCTCCTTGTCCGGTGTTGTGATCTGGGCCTCCGTTTGGGTCGTGACAAACTTGGTATCAGAGCCAGTTTATAGCATATGCCTCTAGATAGTTGAAAATTCATGAGAAGAATTACCCGACCCATGATCTTGAATTGGTTGCGGTGGTATTCATGTTGAAGATATGGCGACATTATTTGTACGGGGTTCACGTGGATGATTTTACAGACCATAAGAGCTTACAATATGTGTTTACTCAGAAGGATCTCAATCTTTGGCAAAGGAGGTGGTTGAAGCTACTCAAGGACGATATGAGTATCCTTTACCATCTAGGTAAGGCCAACATAGCAGCGGACACACTTAGTAGGCTCTCTATGGAGAGTGTGTCCCATGTGGATGAGGGGAAGAAGGAGTTTGGTGAAGGATGTGCATCGACTCGCAAGGTTAGGAGTTAGGTTGGTTGACTCGACCGATGGCGGTGTTGTGGTTCAAAACGGATCAGAATCGTCCTCGGTGACTGATGTAAAATCTAGGCAAGATGAGGACCCGATTTTGGAAAAGTTAAAGGAAGCCGTTCAGAATCAGAAGGTAGAGGTTTTCTCTAGAGGGGGATATGGTGTGCTTCGGTACCAGGGTCACCTATGTGTTCCAGATGTTGATCATTTGAGGAGTCGAATGTTGCACGAGGCTCATAGATCTAGGTATTCTATCCATCCAGGTGCCACCAAGATGTACCGTGACTTACGGAAAGTCTATTGGTGGAATGGCATGAAGAAGGATATCGCAGAATTCGTAGCAAAGTGCTCGAGCTATCAGCAAGTAAAGGTTGAGCATCATAGGTTGGGAGGCATGCTCTAATATATCAGTATTCCTATATGGAAGTGGGAAGAAATCAATATGGACTTCATCAAAAGTTTACCTCGTACTCGTTGATACTATGACTCCATTTGGGTTTACCAGACACGTTGACTAAGGCTGCACATTTTCTACTAATTAAGACCACGGATTCGTCGGAGGATTATGCCAAATTATATATCCGGGAGCTAGTCTGATTGCATGGAGTGCCCTTATCCATCATTTCAGACAGAGGTACTCAATTTACCTCTCAGTTTTGGAAGTCATTTAAAAAAGGATTGGGTACACAGGTTAAACTCAGCACAACATTTCACCCACAAAAGGATAGTCAAACGGAGCGAACAATTCAGACCCTCAAGGACATGTTGAGGCATGTGCGATTGACTTCAAAGGTAGCCGGGATGAGCATTTACCTCTTGTCGAATTTGAATACAACAACAACTATCATTCCAATATCCAGATGGCACCGTTCGAGGCTCTCTATGGGTGGAGGTGTAGGTCGCCCATTAGATGGTTTGAGGTTGGCAAAGTGGCGATGATAGGACCAGATTCGATTCACGAGGCTATGGAGAAGGTTCAATTGATAAGGAACAGGTTGAAAACTACCCAGAGTCGCCAAAGTCCTATATCGACGTGAGGAGGAGAGAATTAGAATTTGAGGTCGATGATTGGATATTTCTGAAGGTGTATCCCATGAAGGGAGTGATGAGGTTCGGAAAGAAAGGGAAACTTAGTCCCCGCTATGTCGGCCCATATCGGATCATGAGATGTGTGGGCAAGGTGGCCTATGAGTTGGAGTTTCCCTCAAAATTAGCTTCTGTGCATCCCGTATTCTATGTGTCGCTCTTGAAGAAGTGTATGGGTGATCCAGCTCTAGTTGTCTCGGTGGACAGTGTTGGTGTAAAAGACAACTTCAGTTATGAGGAGGTTCTGGTAGAAATACTTGATCATCAGGTTTGAAGGCTAAGGAACAAGGAAGTAGCTTCAGTTAAAGTATTATGGAGAAATCAGCATGTTGAGGGAGCTACGTGGGATGCCGAAGCGGATATGATGGCTAGATACCCATATTTATTCTCTACCGGCTCAGTTTCAACTTGAGGTATTAGTTTTTCTCACAAACCCTATTTAGTTTTCATGTTTAGTTCATGTGTCCAAGTTTCTTTTATGTATATGGATGTGTGTATGGTTTGTGAAATCAGTTCAGCTATGTAGTTTGAATCGGGGGTAGTCATACCGTCAGTTTTCAGTTTAAAAGATCAGCATTTGAATATGATAGTTGCATTTCTCTGCTTTTCTATATGTTTTCCAACATTCAAGAATGAATGTTCCTAAGGGGGAGATATTATTATGCCCCAAAAGCCTAAAGATCAGACTCGTGAGTTGAAACGGAGAAAAACCTAAAATCTGGCACCAGACACAGAACGTGTCGTGATGTGACTCGTGGAGAGGCCCAGGGAATGAATTTGAAACTTGAGAAGTGAGACCCCACGGGCATGACCGTGACTTGTGGTCAGGCCCCACGAGTCGTTAGGTCAGTCGTAGGATGGGTGAGTAAGAAAAGAGAGGAAGGGAGGCAGTGCACTTGACGGGAGGACCCCACAAGTCGTGGTCAGTCCCCACAATTCGTGGGGTGAATCGTGACCAAGAAGGGAATGATTTTGTTGAACTAAGGCAGTGCACTTCATGGACAACTCCACGAGTCGTGGTCCAGGGTAAAGAGTCGTTAGGTCCCCCGTTGGGACCATCTGGCAGTTATTTTCTGTGAATCTAGTAAGGGTTTTTTTGTAATTTCTAAGATTCGAAGGCCTAAACTACGTCGTTTTGATGTATGAATAGTGACTTTTAAAGAGGTTAAGTTCATTTTATGCCTTATTTCTTCATGCATGCAAGGTAGAAGATTAAAGAGGGCGATCAAGCCTAGCATTCTTCAATTTCCCTTCAATTTCTTCCTGGGCTACTAAAGAAGTGTAAGAATAAGCCACCAACAGGTATGTAGGGTTATGAATGGGTGGTTCCTTTCACACCCATACCCAATCCCTCTCTAAATTATGAATGTTCTATGACTAGTCTATGGGGTTTTAACCCAATGCATGAATTTCCTAATTCCTTACATGGGTATGATTTAAATATGTTTCTATTATTGAATTATGAAGCATGGGAAAGTTTTATAATATTTTCAATTAAAAATCATGTTTCTAGGTTTATGAATTAAAAAGCCCATTTTTAAAAAGTTCATGAAAGATGGGATTTGTGATGAATGCATGATGATGATGAGATATTTATGATGAAAAGTATGTTTCCAAGATACCCATATTTATAATCATGTTTTCGATATGAATTGAGTATTTCCAAGTATGATAAAGCTTTGGAAAATACCCACATATTTAAGTATGATTGATGATTTCCTGAATTAAGCTTATCCATGGTTTTGAAGTGAAGAATCCCACTCATATTTCATCTTGTGGTATGTTTTGGAGTTAAAGCTTTTCATATGCATAGCTTACCATATGATTTTGGAGCGAAGACTCCCAACTATCTTTCAGCTTGTGGTATGGTTTGAGTTAAAGCTTCTCTTGTGCATGATTTCATAAATGAGATGTATTTGATGTTTTAGCTTCGTCAATAGACAATGTTGAGCTTCGTTGAATAATGATGTAGAGCATATGCATATTTTTGGGAGTAGTGCCTAGCACTGAGCAGGCTAAAGGCCGATAACCCTATACCTCAGAACTACGCGCCAATGTAGGTTTATACATTATAACTTTGGGACCTCCCTTGTGAGCTATCTCCTGCCCTATTGGGCCACAAGCTTGATATCAATATCGTGGTATCATCCCTAGCCCTGGCAAGGCTTTGGACGGATCTACCGACTTGAGTGTGATAGTTAGGACCATGTAAGCTCTATCGTGGTATGTCGGTTAAAAGAAGAGTCTCCCATTGTTCCTCATGATTTCAGTTATGCGTGTTCATTACTTATAAGATTTACATATGTAAGCATGTTCTAAAGTAGGTTTGACTCAATGTTCAACCTTACTTATAAATATTAGATTTCAGCTTTGAGTCAATTGATTATGTTATGATATGTTATGTTATGACGAGATCATGATTTCAGAAAGAATGCATGCAAGCGCTACTCTCATATTCTTAATGTTTTTGTTTTACATTATGAATTGTCTCTAAATGATTTTACCTAATTAAGCGATTTTACTTACCCTACATATTCGGTACATTTCAGGTACTGACCGCATACTCTATGTTGTATCGTCTCATGATACATGATCCGACTCTCAGGTTCATCCCCATTCATAGTCAGCTTATCAGATTCAGCCTTTACGTTGTTGGTGAGTCCTCATCTCCCAAGGACTATACTATTCTGACTTTCTTCATGTATTTTCAGTTTCAATTTGTTGAGTTAGTTAGGATCTTGTCCCATCAACTCGTCATGTTTAGAGGCTTTTCAGGCATATGGTTGTATTCAACTTCAGATTGTGTATTCTGATGTTATGTTTAAGTTTAGACTTCCACAATGATTATATTGTTGATTATTTTGTTTCATTGATCGAGTTAGATGTATGCTTATGCCATGGGTTGACTTAGGGTCTCTCGGGGCTCCTTGTCCTGTGTTTCGATCTAGGCCTCTGTTCGGGTCGTGACAAACCAAGTACCCCTCCTTCTTTAGGAAACTCAAATTGGCTACCATCAACTCAAAAGCTATTGCGAAATCCAGGAGTGTAACTCCTCCTTCATTCCTATTCCCAAAATCAAAGCCTCCATGCGCATCATTGTATCCCGTTGGGGGTGAACCTATGTGATCATTAAAATCTCCTCCTATGAAAGCTTCCCCATGTACGGTATACCTCTCACCACCTTATCTAGTAACTCCCAAAGTCTCTTTTTTTCCTCCTCGTCTAAGCCCGCTTGCAATATGTATGCATTAGTAATGTTTAAATTAGACACCCCAATGACTAACTTAATCATCATTATCTATCATTGACCCTTCTAACCTCTACCACTTAGTCCCTAAATTCACTATCTATTAATATTCCTTCTCCATTCCTATTCTTCGAATCTCCTGAGTATCACAACTTATACCTATCCATGTCCCTAGCCTTAGTACCATCCATCTAGTCTCCTAAACACAAGCTACACTGATCCTCGTTTGAGAATTATGACTAACTTAATAGATTTAATCGTCAAGGTCTTTATGTTTCAAGATCCAACTCTCAACCTAGAGGCACCAATAGTATCCCTGTTGCCCTTGTTGCCTCCTGTTCCCTCCTAACCAAGGATAATAATATTGCCCAGAATCCACCTCAGTAAGGAGAGTGTACGTAGCTGATGCAATATAATAACCCAATAAGGAGTTGAGATTGTATCCACAAGGAATTTATTTAGATCCACAAATATAAACCAATGGAAATATGATTTGGATGTTGATGATCTACTCACATTCGGGATAAATATGTATTTAAAATAAAGACTAAGATGATTAGGCTTTAAACAATAGAGAGAAATTCTAGGGAAGTATCCTTGTATAGGGTTGATCTCCCTAAATCACTCAACCGGGAGTAGTAAAAATGGGCTCTTCACAAGTATGCAAGTAATGTACCTGGGGAATTGCTAGGCGTCTCTCAACAATCCTAACAATATTAATCTAAAGCATTTTCTCAAATTGATTAAAATTCAAATCAAAATGGATTGTAATTTGCCAATTGGATTCATCAAATCTTTAGGTGAATCCATTAAACAAAGTTTAAAGCCTTGGGTCATTATTGATTGATAATATCCAAATCTCATTTGGCTCTTTCAAGCACAATTGAGGTAATTTGGCACAATTGGATGTTTGCAACCACCAATCAAACAATTTAAAGCAATAATCAATCAAATATTAAAAAATCCATAATCATTCCTCCCAATTAAGATTATTAGGGTTCACAACCCTATATTAGGATTTAGCTACTCATGGCTGGAGAAGAAGAGAAAAGCATTTAAATAATCATGATCACTTACTAAGAAATGAAAAGAGAGAGAAAACTTCATTTGGTCAATTAAACTTCAATGGATCCTACAATAGGTGTCTTCAAAGGAATGCAAAAACTATGAAAACTATATCTAAATATAAAAAACTAAGCAGAACTCTCAAAAAAATGTATGTTTATACTAAACCCCAAAACTCCTATTTAAATTCAAATTTGGAGGGCTCAGGTCGCAGGGATGGACCACACATTAAAAGTACGATCTGTCTCTTGAACCAGCACTTGAAATTGCATTCTGCCTAGATGCTTTTTGTCCTTTGGCTGACAGACTGTCTATTGAAAAGGTGGTTTGCACTTTCTCTGATCAATTGCTTAACCAGATGGATTAATTTGGAACATGCAATTCATTTGACCATCCACATTTTGAATGTGTGGACCGCATCTTGAGCCGTCCTTTGTTGACCACTTTGAGGTGCTCTTTGGTTTACTTTGCAGTTGCAATTGCAGATAGTATCTTAGATGTGTGATCCGTCTTTGGCCTATATTTGGCAGACTTCAGTACATTTATGCCTCCTTTCATCAACTCATGAGATTTATGAAACTTAATGGAATAGTATTAGTATTGACTTAAGTTAGCACTCAAAGGCATGGAAAACTCTATGAAAACAAGTTCAAATGTATCGTAAAATCTCGACACATCAATGCCCCTAACTTAAAATTTTTTCTTGTCCTCGAGCAACTAAAATAAGAAAATCTAACCTAGACCTAGACTCTTGTTCTGGTATCACAAAGTGCAATGGTTATGTTGATTTTGGCAAGTATCTATAAGCATACAATTTTCAAGGAAGCTACCCCCTCTATCATGCAAAATCAGCTTTCTCACAACTATTAAGTCTAAGCATGCAATCTCCACTCATGACATCATTTCAATATGAAAAACACCTAGATTGAGAAGTAATTTACAGTAGCCATTATCATCCACATGCCTTCACATTTAGACCAAGAAAAGTGTTGATGCCGCCAACCACAAGCAAGCGCACGTGGTCATCAAGTAATATAGGATAGTGAAGTCCCAATTATCGATCCCTCAGAGACTCGTCAGATCAATCGTTTTAAGGTTACTTCTTTATTTCGCTATTCTAACAAAATAGATAAATGGGGAATGGTTTGGAGAATTAACTACTAAAAACTTGAAATACAAAATTAACTAAAGAACTAAGATTGTTGCAGACTTGTTTGTATTTCAAATGATGATAAAAATCTAGGGAGTTGGCACTTTCATTTCAGGTGGAGTTTTCAAGGAACGATTATGCTAGATTGATTCCTCCTAAGGTTTCCAGTTGGAAGTTACTATCCCATTTCTTATGTTATACCCCGTAAATTTTAAATGAATAAATATCCTAAGGGCATGTTGGTTAAGGGATTTAGAAGGCCAAAAAAAAAAAAAAAGGAACAAAAAAAAAAATTTGATTAATAAAAGGGTCGGCCTCTTCATCAAAAATGAGTACATTTCCAGCAACAAACAGGGGAGAATAGTGAAAAGGAAAACCCATGTCAATATATATGTATTTCCTTCCAATTACGCGATGAAACGCGGTCTAAACTCCGTTCCGGCTTAGGTACAGGTGTATAAAGCTGCAGAGAGCAATCCTACGGAGTTGGTTTCGTGAAATTTGGCCGGCGAAACGTCGTGCTACCGAGGTAAAGTAAATAGAATTGCTTTAAATTAGTACCAATGTGTTCCTAGCGTTGCAGTGAGCATTTATCCCTTCTGAACTATCGAGAAATAACGAGTTTTCGACCGTTTTCCGAAAGGTTGAAGTTGGGATAAATATATATATCAAAAGTGATAATTTCTTCCGAATATTAATGTATTTAGTTCTAATTGACGTGTATATAAATGTAGTTGGGAGAAACAGCAGAAGTACCGATGGAAATCACATCGGTCAGTCGGGTACTCAGAAACCAGGTATGTAAAGTTATTCTTTCGGCAAGCCAGGAAGTACAGTTTAGAAAGTAAATAGAATAAAGGCTATTAACCGATACCCAGCGTACAGGAACAATTTTAGTACAATTTCCAGCAAGCATGCTAGTATATTAATTACGTATCATGCGATAATCAGAATAATAGATATTCAGGCAATACGTATTACATCTGTTGAGATTGTATCCAGTAGTAGATGGTACATTTTATGTTATTGAGCTATATCCAGATATAATCAGATAGATAGATAAAGGCCAGGTATCAGTTAGTCCAGCAATCAGAAATAGTGTAAAACAGAATATAGTATCAGTTATTTAATACAAACTGGCCTTGAGATACAAGAAGAGAATATGGTTAGTATTTTTTATTGAGCATGCTTGCTGTGTATGTGTTTTGTATGTTGAGACTTGTTGTGGCATGTGGGCACCCTTTTAGCATCCCCACCGCCCCTGGGTTATAGCTGTGTCGATACCAGATTCAGATACCACCACCAGCTGGGCGATGCCGTCCGCCTAAAGGACGATGATGGCCGACCACCATGATAATACGGTCCAGACCATCCTGCTTGCAGGGATAGTTCAGTCTACTTTGCGTAGAGCCAGTACACCCTGTTTACAGGGGCAGACCACTCTGTGTGCGCTTGTGGCCGGGGGTAGTTTTATATACAGATTCTTATAAAATCACCCTGTTGTGTGCTTGCACCCAGGGGCAGTTTCAGTCACAGATACAGCAGCAGATCACCCCGTGTGCCCCTGCGCCCAGAGGCAGAAGTCTTCGGACTCAGACACAGTTTATTGTCAGAGGCCAAGGCCTGAGCTGCATACCCAAGGGGGCCGGTAGGAGGAGCTCACAGTTATCAGATGAGTGGAGTGACTTGTTTTTGGTTGGTTTAGACCCGGGTAGGGGTAAATAGATTGCTTGCTTGGTTGGCACCTTCCGGCTTATGGGGGTCGGTCAGGTATTGTGTGTATTATTATGTATATTGATATGTGCTATTAGATACTGATAGATAGAAGGACGACACGTCTTCAGGTACGCTCAGTTAGTTACAGAATGTACAAACTCTCCCCAGTTATCCTCAGCTAGATAGACTCAGCTACTTCTTGCTTAAATGTCATGTTATTGTTGCTATTCGTTTCAGTTTGCTTTACATGCTCAGTACCTGTGGTACTGACGCCCAGCGGGGCGCTGTATTGCTTGCCTGCAGGTACTCACGGACAAGGAGCCGATCCCTCGTGATTCCAGCCAGCCAGTGAGTCATCAGCTCCTGTCATCCGGAGTCTGATCCCCAGAGGTGTAGCTCCTTTTCTTTTGTTGTGCAGTATGGGTAGGTCGGGGCCCTGTCCCGATCATTTCTATTAATTTCTTACAGTATTCGTAGAGGCTTGCAGTCTGTATATATTACCTGTGGTTACTTGAGCCGGTCGTGTGGGGCCGTGCAGTCTGCTGTAGCTGTTTAGCATTTCAGTTTATGTTGGCCGTGTGGGGCCTTAGTTTGACAGTAGTGGTGACCTTACCGGTCACGTAGTTTTACAACAGTCTTGTGTTGAGTTACAGATAACTAGACAGCATGGTGGCCTTGTCGGGCCGCATAGGTTCCTTGTTACAAGTCTGTTTCTGGTTAGCTGTTGTTACAGGTACAGATGGCTACAGGCCAGTTGGCCGGAGGCTGTATTTACAGCCGTTATATAGCCGGTTTGTTTCTTGAAATAGAGCCAAAGCCAGCCAAAGCACCAGATGTGCTCAGGCTGGACCATTTAGCAGTCTAGAGTCTAGCAGGCACCAGGTGCCCGTCATACCCCCCAAGGTGGGGTGTGACAAACTTCGTATCAGAGAAGTTCATGTCCCAGGGAGTCTGCAAGCCGTGCTAAGTAGAGTATTGTCTATGGATGTGTTGTGCACCACATACTATAGGCAGGAGGCTGCGAGGCATGTTAGGATTGTCACTCTTCTTTCTTATTCAATCGTGCTATAGAGCGGTACAGTATAGAGTTGATTTTTGAAACTCACCACCCTCTTTGCTTACAGATATTATGGCAGACCAGTGGCACCCAGTTACAGGTAGGAGATTGGATACAGCAGCGGGCGAAGGAACCAGTAGGATGCCTCAGTTACAGCCAGATTCTGCCCGGTCTGAGAGCAATACGGAGGCGTCATCTCGGCCCTCCCAGCAGTCTCCGCCTCGCCAAACACCATTTGAGGCAGCACCGCCTCCCACAACTCCTGCACCCACTTTATCTGATCAGGAGCTACGTAGTGCAGTGGTTATGTTGACTCAGATGCTAGCTGCTCAGCGTCAGCCAGCACCACCTACAGCAGCATAATCCCTAGGTGGGCCAGGTAGTTCCAGGGTTAGAGAATTCTTGGCGTTGGGACCCCCTCAGTTTACTAGATCGGATTCAGCGGAGGACCCTCAGGACTTTTTGGACCAGATGCAGAGGATCTTTAGAGTCATGCACGTAACCCCAGCAGAATCAGTTGAGTTAGCAGTGTTCCGGTTACGGGATATTGCTGTTTTGTGGTACGAAAGTTGGGAGAGGTCTCGGGAAAGAGATGCAGCCCCTCCTACTTGGTCCAGCTTTTCAGAGGCCTTCCTGGACCACTACTTACCCCGGGAGGTCAGACAGGCCCGGATGGACCAGTTCTTACATTTAGAGCAGAGGTCTAGGAGCGTCCGTGAATATTCCTTACAATTCGACTCCTTAGCCCGCTATGCTCCAGCATTTGTGGACACCATGTCGTCCAGAGTCCACCGCTTTATTATGGGCCTGAATCCAGAGTACATAGAGACGTGCATGACGGCTACTTTGAGAGAGGACATGGACATAGCCAGGGTACAGGCCTTCGCACAAACAATTGAGGGCCTGAGGCAGCGGCAGCCGGGTGACAGACAGGCGACTTCAGAGCAGCGCCGTAGAAGCAGACCCGCCGAGATTCAGAGGGAAATTCCTAGGGGGCCGAGACCACGGTTTTCAGATAGGACACCCAGATATTTACCGCCAGTACAGCAGCAGAGGGGCAGATTTATTCGCCGGAGTCAGTCAGAGTCCGGTAGCAGTTCACGGACAGTAGCCTCACCTCAGCAGCGGAGGGTAGAACAGAGTAGATTTGCATCTACCCCTTGTCCTATATGCCACCGACTACATTCTGGAGCCTGCAGGCAAGGCTTCCCAGGGTGTTATTACTGCGGACAGGAAGGTCATTTAATGAGAGATTGTCCATCCAGGGGACAGGGTAGTCAGGATGATCTGGATAGAGCGTCAGCAGGGCCACGAGTTCCAGCAGCCTCAGCAGGGCGTAGACCCTCAGGTTCAGCAAATAGGGGCTGAGGTAGATCAGGAGCCTCTAGCTTAGGTGCAGGCCCCAGCCGTACCTATGCATTACCAGGGAGGCAGGATTCAGAGGCATCTCCCGACGTGGTCACAGGTATATTGATTATCTGCTCATACCCTGTTTATGTATTGATTGATCCAGGGTCTACCTTGTCATATATTACACCATTTATGGCCCGAAAGTTGGGCATCGAACTAGAATTACTTCAGCAGCCCTTTTCAGTGCTTACACCGGTCGGCGACTCGATTACAGCCAAAAGAGTTTACCGAGGGTGTATAGTAGAGGTTGCTGATCGCCAGACCAGAGTAGACTTAATAGAACTTGAGATGGTCGACTTCGATGCCATTATGGGTATGGACTGGTTAGTGCCATGCTATGCCAACTTAGAATGCTGGACCAAGACGGTCCGATTTCACTTTCCGGGGGAAGCAGTGCGAGAGTGGAAAGGGAGTACACCTACGCCGAAAGGTAGGTTTATTTCCTACCTTCAGGCAAGAAAATTAATAGCAAAAGGATGTATTTACCACCTGGTTAGAGTCCAGGACGTTCGGGTGGAACCTCCGACTCTTTAGTCTGTTCCAGTAGTCAATGAATTCCCTGACGTATTTCTGGATGAGTTGCCTGGTATCCCTCCCGAAAGGGAGATAGATTTTGCGATTCACTTGTTGCCAGGGACTCAACCTATATCCATTCCCCCGTATCGCATGGCACCAGCTAAGCTTAGAGAGTTGAAAGAGCAGTTAAAAGATTTGCTCGACAAAGGTTTTATCAGGCCTAGTACTTCCCCGTGGGGTGCGCCAGTTCTGTTTGTAAGAAAGAAAGATGGCTCACTTCGTATGTGTGTGGACTACCGGCAGCTGAATAAGGTAACGGTTAAAAACAAATACCCGCTTCCGAGAATAGATGATTTGTTTGACTAGTTGCAGGGGGCCAAATGTTTCTCTAAGATAGATCTGAGGTCCGGATACCACCAGGTCCGGGTTCGTGAGAGGGACATTCCAAAGACTGCTTTCAGGACCAGGTATGGTCACTTTGAATTCCTAGTTATGTCTTTCGGGCTGACGAATGCTCCCGCAGTGTTTATGGACCTAATGAATAGCATATTCAGACCGTATTTGGATCTGTTCGTGATAGTATTTATCGATGATATTCTGGTATATTCTTGTTCAGAGACAGATCACCAGAACCATTTACGAACAGTACTCCAGATCCTTAGAGAACGTCAGCTGTACGCCAAGTTTTCTAAGTGCGAGTTCTGGCTGAACTTAGTTGCCTTTTTGGGGCACATCGTGTCGGATGCTGGTATACAGGTAGACACACAGAAAATAGAGGCGGTCAAGACATGGCCCAGACCTACCACTCCGACCGAGGTCCGCAGTTTCTTGGGTTTAGCAGGATATTATCGGAGATTTGTTGAAGGATTCTCCACTATAGCAGCACCTCTGACAAAGCTAACACAGAAAGCAGCGAAATTTCAGTGGACGGAGGCCTGCGAGCAGAGTTTTCAAGAAATGAAAGACAGATTGACCTCCGCCCCAGTACTAGCATTGCCAGAGGGAACAGATGGGTATGCGGTGTATTGTGACGCTTCAGGTTTGGGACTAGGTTGTGTGTTAATGCAACATGGTAAGGTGATTGCTTATGCTTCCAGACAGCTGAGGAAACACGAAAAGAACTATCCGACCCATAACCTGGAACTGGCTGCAGTGATCCACGCTCTGAAAATTTGGAGGCATTATCTGTATGGCGTCCATGTAGACATTTTTACAGATCATAAAAGTCTGCAATACATTTTCACACAGAGGGAGTTAAATCTGCGGCAGCGTCACTGGTTAGAATTGTTGAAAGATTATGATGTAAATATTCTCTATCACCCAGGAAAAGCTAATGTAGTAGCAGATGCCTTGAGCCGTAAGTCAATGGGGAGTTTGGCGTATTTGCGGCCCGAGAAGTGGGAATTAGCCAAGGAAATTCATCAACTAGCTGGTTTAGCCGTTCGAGTAGTGGAGACAGAAAATAACAGAGCGCTAATTCAGAATTCTGACGAGTCATCACTAGTTACAGAGGTAAAAGAACGGCAGTACGAGGACCCTGACTTAGTCCAGCTCAGAGATAGAATTCAGAAAGGTAAGGAGTCAGATTTCCAGGTGACTGAAAATAAAGTGCTACGTTGTAAGGGCCGTCTGTGTGTCCCGAACGTACCAGGGCTTCGCCAGCAGATCATGCATGAGGTACATTACGCTCGTTATTCCCTCCATCCAGGAGCAACAAAAATGTACCACGATATCAGAGACATTTACTGGTGGCCAGGTATGAAATCTGAAATAGCTGAATTTGTATCTAGATTTCCTAACTGCCAGCAGGTGAAAGCGGAGCACCGGAAACCGGGCGGTCTGACGCAGGATATAGCTGTGCCTATGTGGAAATGGGAAGTGATAAATATGGATTTTGTAATAGGATTACCCCGTACCAGACGCAGAAATGATTCCATTTGGGTAATAATTGACAGGCTGACAAAATCAGCTCATTTCCTGCCAGTGAAGGCTACCTTCTTAGCCGAGGATTATGCCGAATTATACATTAGAGAAATAGTTAGACTACATGGAGTGCCGGTATCTATTATTTCAGACAGGGGAGCACAATTCACAGCTAGATTTTGGCAGTCGTTCCAGAGGGGTCTGGGAACGCAGATTAATTTGAGCACAACATTCCACCCTCAGACTGATGGACAGGCTGAGCGAACTATCCAAACGCTCGAAGATATGCTACGAGCGTGAGTACTAGATTTTGGGGGTAGCTGGGATGAACATCTGTCGCTGATTGAATTTGCCTATAATAACAGTTATCATTCGGCTATCCAGATGGCGCCCTTTGAAGACTTATATGGGCGAAAATGTAGATCGCCGATTGGCTGGTTTGAAGTGGGAGAATCAGCGTTGATTGGACCAGACATCATTCAACAGTCAGAGGAGAAGGTAAAGCTTATCAGAGAACGCCTACTGACTGCTCAGAGCCGCCAGAAGTCTTATGCAGATATGCGGCGCAGGAATCTAGAATTTGCGGTAAATGACTGGGTATATCTGAAAGTGTCTCCGATGAAAGGGGTGATGAGATTTGGCAAGAAAGGCAAGCTTAGCCCGAGATTCATTGGGCCATATCAGATTCGACGGAGAATAGGCCGAGTTGCATATGAATTGAACTTGCCCCCGGAGTTAGCATCTGTTCACCCAGTGTTCCATGTATCTATGTTGAGGAAATTCGTAGGAGACCCTTCTACAATTGTTCCAGTTCAGGATGTCCAGGTCACAGAAGAGTTAGCATACGAAGAGGTTCCAGTAGCTATCTTAGACAGACAGATCCGTAGACTGAGAACTAAAGATATTGCGTCTGTCAAAGTATTGTGGCGTAATAGGAACCGAGAAGAAATGACCTGGGAAGCTGAGGAGGACATGAAAGCCAAATATCCCCACTTATTCCAGGCATAGGCAAACGGGAGGTATGTTAGAACTGTTTTCCTTATTAATGCTTATACTTCATATATGAAAGCAGGCGGTTGATTATAGACAGTTTTATACATGAATGTTATTATATCGTGTAGAGTACCTGTATTGGACCTTTCTGCTTTTCAGGAATTTTGAGATAGTACATAATACAGGAGAAACCCTGCCAAAATTTTTCTAGAAACAAATTGAGTAAGTTGAGCAGTCCTCTAGACAGAATGTCATTCGAGGACGAATGTTCTTAAGGGGGAGAGGATGTTATACCCCGTAAATTTTAAATGAATAAATATCCTAAGGGCATGTTGGTTAAGGGATTTAGAAGGCAAAAAAAAAAAAAACAAAACAAAAAAAAATTTGATTAATAAAAGGGTCGGCCTCTTCATCAAAAATGAGTACATTTCCAGCAAAAAATAGGGGAGAATAGTGAAAAGGAAAACCCACATCAATATATATGTATTTCCTTCCAATTACGCGACGAAACGCGGTCTAAACTCCGTTCCGACTTAGGTACAGGTGTATAAAGCTGCAGAGAGCAATCCTACGGAGTTGGTTTCATGAAATTTGGCCGGCGAAACGTCGTGCTACCGAGGTAAAGTAAATAGAATTGCTTTAAATTAGTACCAATGTGTTCCTAGCGTTGCAGTGAGCATTTATCCCTTCTGAACTATCGAGAAATAATGAGTTTTCGACCGTTTTCCGAAAGGTTGAAGTTGGGATAAATATATATATCAAAAGTGATAATTTTTCTGAATATTAATGTATTTAGTTCTAATTGACGTGTATATAAATGTAGTTGGGAGAAACAGCAGAAGTACCGACGAAAATCACATCGGTCAGTCGGGTACTCAAAAACCAGGTATGTAAAGTTATTCTTTCGGCAAGCCAGGAAGTACAGTTTAGAAAGTAAATAGAATAAAGGCTATTAACTGATACCCAGCGTACAGGAACGATTTTAGTACAATTTCCAGCAAGCATGCTAGTATATTAATTACGTATCATGCGATAATCAGAATAATAGATATTCAGGCAATACGTATTACATCTGTTGAGATTGTATCCAGTAGTAGATGGTACATTTTATGTTATTGAGCTATATCCAGATATAATCAGATAGACAGATAAAGGCCAGATAGCAGTTAGTCCAGCAATCAGAAATAGTGTAAAACAGAATATAGTATCAGTTATTTAATACAAACTGGCCTTGAGATACAAGAAGAGAATATGGTTAGTATTTTTCATTGAGCATGCTTGCTGTGTATGTGTTTTGTATGTTGAGACTTGTTGTGGCATGTGGGCACCCTTTTAGCATCCCCACCGCCCCTGGGTTATAGCTGTGTCGATACCAGATTCAGATACCGCCACCAGCTGGGCGATGCCGTCCGCCTAAAGGACGATGATGGCTGACCACCATGATAATACGGTCCAGACCACCCTGCTTGCAGGGGTAGTTCAGTCTACTTTGCGTAGAGCCAGTACACCCTATTTACAGGGGCAGACCACTCTGTGTGCGCTTGTGGCCGGGGGTAGTTTTATATACAGATTCTTATAAAATCACCCTGTTGTGTGCTTGCACCCAGGGGCAGTTTCAGTCACAGATACAGCAGCAGATCACCCCGTGTGCCCCTGCGCCCAGAGGCAGAAGTCTTCGGACTCAGACACAGTTTATTGTCAGAGGCCAAGGCCTGAGCTACGTACCCAAGGGGGCCGGTAGGAGGAGCTCACAGTTATCAGATGAGTGGAGTGACTTGTTTTTGGTTGGTTTAGACCCGGGTAGGGGTAAATAGATTGCTTGCTTGGTTGGCACCTTCCGGCTTATGAGGGTCGGTCAGGTATTGTGTGTATTATTATGTATATTGATATGTGCTATTAGATACTGATAGATAGAAGGACGACACGTCTTCAGGTACGCTCAGTTAGTTACAGAATGTACAAACTCTCCCCAGTTATCCTCAGCTAGATAGACTCAGCTACTTCTTGCTTAAATGTCATGTTATTATTGCTATTCGTTTCAGTTTGCTTTACATGCTCAGTACCTGTGGTACTGACGCCCAGCGGGGCACTGTATTGCTTGCCTGCAGGTACTCACGAACAAGGAGCCGATCCCTCGTGATTCCAGCCAGCCAGTGAGTCATCAGCTCCTGTCATCCGGAGTCTGATCCCCAGAGGTGTAGCTCCTTTTCTTTTGTTGTGTAGTATGGGTAGGTCAAGGCCCTGTCCCGATCATTTCTATTAATTTCTTACAGTATTCGTAGAGGCTTGCAGTCTGTATATATTCCCTGTGGTTACTTGAGCCGGTCGTGTGGGGCCGTGCAGTCTGCTGTAGCTATTTAGCATTTCAGTTTATGTTGGCCGTGTGGGGCCTTAGTTTGACAGTAGTGGTGACCTTGCCGGTCACGTAGTTTTACAACAGTCTTGTGTTGAGTTACAGATAACTAGACAGCATGGTGGCCTTGTCGGCCCGCATAGGTTCCTTGTTACAAGTCTGTTTCTGGTTAGCTGTTGTTACAGGTACAGATGGCTACAGGCCAGTTGGCCGGAGGCTGTATTTACAGCCGTTATATAGCCGGTTTGTTTCTTGAAATAGAGCCAAAGCCAGCCAAAGCACCAGATGCGCTCAGGCTGGACCATTTAGCAGTCTAGAGTCTAGCAGGCACTAGGTGCCCGTCATACCCCCCCAAGGTGGGGTGTGACATCTTACCACTCTCCCGAGAATCCAAGAACTATCTCATGAACCCTAACACCTATATCCCTATGGTCGCAGGAGAAACATGAAACGATGGTTATGCCTACTTGTATTTCAACTAAACAAGGTTGAAGAGTATATCCTTATCCTCAACAACAACTTCTAACCTTCAACCAATGGGCCAAAGGATCTTCAAATTTCCGTTTTTACATTTAATTTTAACCCTTTTGGTTCCCTTTCCCAAGTTCTAACCAAAAGCCAATAGATTTACTCACAAGGTGATTTGACTAGTGAATAAGCAACTAAAACAAATAATATAAACAACCTTTAATGAAGAATCAAAACTCACATAAATTAGTTTTCAAATGTCAACCATCAACTATGGCCAAAACTCTATAAGGGCGTTTAGCCACTCATAGACAAGTGGGAAAACAAATACATAATCATCATTTGACATAAAATAATAAAGAAAAGATGAAATCTAATTAGGAACTTGTCTCCCCTCCAAAAGCTGCACTACAATCTTCTACAATCAAACAAAATGCTGAATGATACGCAAAAAATGGTCTAGATATTATATATATAGGTGAGCCTTCAATTGATGCTTTTGCCCTCAAGTATTTGGCATAAAAATTAGCAAAATCCCATCCAGAAGGGTATGGCATGCTGCCTCATTTATAGCCCCAAGGAATTAGTCAAATTTCCTCGGAAGAATGACTCTGGGCGCCCCACTCCCACCATAGCACCAAGGACTTAGCGAAATTTATGCACTTCTGAGACCTCTGGCACTCCACTTCATCTATAGCACCAGCGAATTAGTCAAATTCTTGAGCTTTAGAACCCTTACGATGCCCCACATCATCCATAGCCCCAGAATGTTAGGAAAATTTCCTAAGTCTAGAATACTTCTGGGGCCCACGCCATCCATCTCGCCAAGGTGTTAGTCAAATTCTCATCTCTGAAGCTAAGGAACCTGGTGCCCCATGCCATTCATAGCACCAACTTTGGTGTATTTTCCTTTGAAACACAAGTGTTGGGCGTTCCACACTAGCCATCGCCCTAAGCCAACTTTCGCAAACTCTTCTTCTTCACAGCTTGAGTCATTTTTTGGGGTATGTTTTCCTTGGTTTCCTGCTCAAAACATCTAGAAACATTTATTATCTCACAATACACACGAAAACATGAATTCATACATTTCATAGGGATTATGAACTCAAAACAAGTCAAAATATAGGTAAAAACATGGCAAATGAGCATAAGAATATGCCCAACATCAAGTGTCCATTTTCATAAATGATAATCACACACAATACATGCACACAAGATCAAGTGAGAGGAGAAAGGCACTCAACTCTCACAAAGATATTCACAAGTGAGGTCACAACTACCATATTCTTGCCTTTATTCTCAAGTGCCTTCTCTTTTGGAAATCTGGGTTGAGATCACATAGGGCTTTGTAAGCTTGTAATGTTGGCCCCAAAGGATGATAGGATACCAATATTGGAAGTAATTGAACTACCTATTCTGGCCGGGGAGAACAGGCAATTCAACAGGGAGATTCTAAAATTACAGAGGCTTGGTTCGATTAAGTCGCTGAGTATTGGAAACAGGCTATAGCGCTTCCTCCCGGTAATTATATTGAAGCGCATAATTGGTTGAAGATCACGAACAAATATGGTATTTTAGTAGCTCATTACCATCCTTGGACACTATATCACATTTTTATTCCCTTTTTCTTTTTCTTTTTTGTTTCCTTCTTTTCCTTAGCAATTTTTCACAACCTAAGGTACTTTTTGTGAGCTCAATTTATTTTATCCTCTTGTTCTTTATTTTTTTTCATTTTCTTTTCTTTCTTGCTCCATGTACCTTGAAAAGTGGTCAAGATACTCACTTTTGTCTTTTTTCTTTTCCACCTTATCATCCCCAACTTACACTTTGTTTATATTTTCAACACATTTCATAGTGTCAAGGAGGATGGACTCAAAAGAAGATCAAATTGAGAATTAGTTTCAGTTTCATTGTGGTTGATTAAGAAAAAGGATCATAGGCTTGAAAGAGGAGAGTAGGGATACATGCATTATTTGGTAGGCTCATTTAGGAAAATAGAGCTTTTAAAATATAAAGAAGGACTAAGTTAATCTCTAAAACCCAACATCAATTATAAGCTAAAGCATGACTAACCAGACAAGTTCTAGAGTGTGACTATAATAAGTGAACAAAATAGAATTTCTTCACCCTCAATACATGAAAATATAATGATCAAGGGTTAGAACTCCATGGGGTTCACTAGTCAGTTGGGCACACCATGTAGGATGTGAAATAGGATTGACTCAGCCGATAACATGTGTACATCATTTGGGTTGCCTCCCAAACAATACTTGATTTAACATCGTGACACGACACAAATAGCATGTGTAACACCCCATATAATTGAAGTAATAAACCCGTTCTTTTGAGGTAGGACTAAGAGTACTTGATATGTTAAGAAAGACGTGTTATGAGGTATTAGAATCATTCTATATTCGTATGTTAACATCTGATGTCAATCGAGTTGTAGAACAAAAGTCTGCAAAAGCTATAGCAAATTTACCAATATATAAGGAGTTATGGAGACTATGAACTATCCAATTAAAGGTCTATAAGTCTAGTTTTCAACACATTAAACCAACCAATACAACTTCAGAATAGAGAGATATTCGCATTTTTGCGAGACTACACAAGTAGGCACGTCAAAGTGAGCCAAGTTGGTGGAGGACTATATAAGTCCCTTTAGTCAGTGGTTTCACATCTATTTATAATATATGTTCCTTAACCAGAAGTCTCCCTAGAGGTTTTACAACATGTTCTTGATGGTTTTGGGCTTGGGAAAGATAATCCAAGGTGGAATCAAAGGTGGGGAGGTTGAATTGTCCATATAGATCGGTTTTGATGAATTTTCTTGAGAGTTTGGTGGCTGTTTGGGGTAGCTTTGATGGGTAAGCTTTCTCCTTATTAAATTATTACATAGATATGAGGTCTATGAGTACTTAGGTGTTAGTATATGGTTAATCTGGAAACTTTATCGTTGAATCCGTAGAAATCTTATCGATTAATTTTCGTCGATATTGTCGTCTTGTTGAATTTTTATGGCTGCAATTTTTGGCAGTAGTTAGAGCTTCTGTAAGGTAGTATATTCATGGTGATGGTATCTTGGGTTCATCTTAGTCTGGGTTCAGAAAACTCAAGGTATGTTAAGGCTTTTGAATCTCCTTTTTGGCGTGATTTTCATTAAATTGAACTCTCATTGTCGTCATGCGAGTTGACTGTGGCTGTTTTAGGTGTAACATATGGGAAAGTAATCTTTATCATTGATTTCTATATTGTTATTCTAGTTATTAACTTGTGAGTATCTTTAAATCTTCGAGTTGAAGTTTCTATAATCATATCCATAGAAATCTCGTTGTTTAAGCCGTAGTTGTGTTATCTTATTGTTAGGTTCTTGTAGCTGCATTTTGGGTAGCTGTTCATGGTGAGTAATTGGTAAGCTGACATTCTTGGTCGCTTCTTAGTATATTTAGGTTGATTAACTGGTTATTTATGTTAGTAGTTTATTATCTTAGATTTTCTACCGTTGATTTCATCGAAAGTTAGCCGAATAAGTGTCGTCTTGTGTTGTTTCTTTGTTGAACTTATTTTCAACGTATTTAGGTGTGATTTGATGTTATTGGGCAGTTTTTTCGGTGATTTTGAAAGTAAAGATTCAACTAGATTGATTTATGGGATTTAAGATATGTTTAGGCTATTTTTCTCCTTCTTTCGGCATGATTTTCGTAGCTTATTGCTAACACTTTCCTTAGTGCGTGTGGATTGTGTTTTGAGGCCTTAATTTTGATTCAAATATGTACTTAGTTAGCTATGGTGGTGTATTATTCTTGTTTTGGAATGGTTGTGTTTCGATTTAAGTTTGTGTGCCGATGGGCATATCGGCAAGCCAAGTAGGTCTTTAGAAGTTTGGGTTGAAGTGATATGTGTTAGTCACCGATGTTGTGAGTTGATTGGGACTTCCCATGGTTCCTATTAAGTTTTTATTAACTATATATGTTTGTGTATTGAATTTTTGGTTGTTTTCTTGTGGCTTGTGGATACCCGACGCACGAGAGTTGTTCCGCACAGGGGTTGAGCTCGAGGAGCCTTGTGGCTTACAGATACCTAATCCACGAGAGTTGTTTTGGATAGGGGTTGAGACTAAGGGTTAGCTCGTCTATGGAGTTTATAGTTCCTATATAGTATTGAAGTGAGACATGACTCTAAAGTTGTTTCGACATGCCTGAGCCTTCTTGGGATTGCGATAGTTCTCCCAATTAGATTGAGCTCTAGTGATAATGAGCAGCCGAAAGTTGTTCCGACAGTGCTTGATTGATAATTTTGTTAATATATATGCTTGCATTGTATTATCTATGCCTAATAGCTGTGGATTCCACTTGTGACTTGATGATTTCTAAGGTTGTTGAGAGGCCTAGAGTTGGCCCAGGTAAGACATTTGGTTAGACTCAGACGGTACATTAGGTTATAGGTAAGTTGCGGCGGCTGGGTGCCAACTGAGTGTCTGTTTATTTATTTGTCTTGTTATGTTTTCATGACCCGTGTTTACACCCTAGCCGTAACACGGGAAGAGGAACCCCGAAAGGTCCCAAGTCGACCCATGGCATAATAATAGCATATCACTTAACATTAAAAACAACTATCAACATAAATGAGCGGAAGCTAACTGCAAGAGTCTAATAACGAGTCATAAGAACAATTGTAACAACACTTTGATACAACGCTGAATCTATCTAGACAAGTCTGAAAGCCTTCTACTAAACTGATGAGTTGCTAGGACAAGCCCCCAGCTAACTCTTAAAATCTGAAAACTAAAACATAACGAAAATGTAAACATAAATCATGTCCTTGGGAGACGAGGACTCTCCACAAGCAGCTGAGAGGGAATGAAGTGTATATAACCACCAGGCTGAGTCTGGAAATCTGAATCTATATATGGAATGATATAGCACAAAAGACGTGTGGTCAGTACTTGAAATGTAATGAGCATGCGAGATAACATAAATAATTAAATAAACAAATATACGAGAAAGGATTTAATCAAATGCATCATCGTAACTGATTTAACATGCCACTATGATTCACCTACACAGATATATATATACACACACACCTGAAACTTTCCTTTGGATCTCATTTATGAAACATCGTCGAACTCATGCATAAGGGTCAAGTTCTGAACATTTAATGAGTGCTGAATCTGAATCTAGCATCACACACTATACTGGATCACTAATGACAACTGAGACTGATTATCATCATATTAAGTTTGTTGTAAATCTGAAATTCTGAATCATATGGTACTGAATCATACTAGTAACATAACTGAGGGAGTCATCCTCTACTATGGAGAGTCCCAGCTGAACTAAGGAGTTATTCTCTATAATAGAGAAACCTGACTGAACTAGGGAGTCACTCTCTACTATGGAGGATCCCGGCTGAACTAGGGAGTCACTCTCTGCTATGGAGGATCCTTGCTGAACTAGGGAGTCACTCTCTGCTATGGAGGATCCCAACTGAATTAGGGAGTTATTCTCTACAATGGAGAAACCTGACTGAACTAGGGAGTCACTCTCTGCTATGGAGGATCCCGGCTGAACTAGGGAGTCACTCTCTGCTATGGAGGATCCCGACTGAACTAGGGAGTCACTCTCTGCTATGGAGGATCTTGGATAACTAGAATCTGAGAAGTACTAATCTGACATTATATACTTGGTCTATGCTACTACAGCTAGTCAGAAAAATGCGCATACTCTGCTTTCATCATACATCATTCATTTTGGAAGGATCGGGGTTACTTTCTACTAACAACGAGCCCATCATTCTGAAAATGTCAATCTCATGCTTTATCATCACAACTCATGTGATCATAGAGTCATGTCAATGTTTTTTCAAACATCTTACATTTAGAGACTATATATAGATTCACATTAAGCATTACACTTTCACCATATTAAGTTTCGGCTTCATTTCAATCAACAAGTATCATAGAGTCATTCATGATTCCATAGATTCGATTCATAGCTTAACATGCATACATTGATTCATATATTTCTAGATTCACGGGAAACCATATACTTAACTTATAACTTGTACATATTCAACGAGATCATGGAAGAAGCATACATCTTCACTTCATATAACCCATTTTAAGATTTAATCCAATGCATGAGAAGGATGCATTAATTAGACCATTACCATAAATTTACCTTATATCCAATCAATTCCATGGAAAGCATAAGAAGCATGCATATTTCATTCTCAATTATTCAAGCCCATGAACTCTAATTTCTTCTCAACATGTCTATCAATGGCGCATTCAAGTTCTTAGGGTTAATCATATAATCTTCAAATATTTAAACATGGGTGAATGAAATCACAATAACTAAGTGAATAATAAAAAAGCCTCATTCAAAGTTCATGCCATTTATGAAGAACATACTATAACCCCGCATTTTTCATCACCCAACACACAATTCAAGGCAACCCACTTATTTCACATCGTAATCAACTCATAATCATATTAGGTCTTGGAATTTAGAGAATAATAGAGGAATTCACCATTAATTCAAAAACCTTAAGTCATGCTCTTCTAGGATAATTGAAATTGGGCTTTTTGATAAAAGTATTTTAGGGCACAAGGATGGAAGATTATCCTTATTGAAAGACCGCATACCTGCTTCGAAGAATTCCCCTCTTGCACTTGACCTTGAATCCTTTGGAAAAATCCCTTGAAATCCCTTGAGCCTTGGGAGAGAGAGGAAGAAGGTTTGGGGAAGTTGTTTCATGAAGAATGAGGGTTTAGGCTAGATATCCTCTTTAAAACATCCCATACTAAGTTCAAAATGACATAGTTTAGAAGTTAAAAGCATAGGAATTTACAGAAATGCCCCTAGAACAATGCAGGAAAAGTCACCCTGCCAGTCCCCACGAGAGACTCCACGGGTCGTAGGGAGGGTGATGAATCGTGGGGACATGGAGTACATTGGATGCACCCCCTCTTTCAGCTCTTCTCTCCCCACGGATCACTTGACGAGTCGTCAGGTGAGCGACGACTCGTCCCCCTCAACCGTCATCACCACTGCCTCGGGACTCATCCTTGACTTCCTCCCTTCTCCCGACGACCGACTCAATGAGTCTTTGCCTGGCTGGATGACTCATAAATTCATCCGTGGTCACTGAGCTTTGCCCCCCTTCCTCACAGCTTCTCACGGGTCAGACCATGACCTGTCAAGTCACCTAACGAGTCATTCTCTGACTCGTTCTGAGGCAAATGTTTGTTGGTTTTTCTACTAAGCTCCATCTAACTCCGGAATCTGATCTAGAGGTCTTCTGGGGTGTTACATATGTGGACTTGTCGGTCTTATGGGTCCAGGTAGGTTGTATTTACCTAGTTGATTTGTGATATTCTCCTATTGTTATCTGATATGTCTATTGATCTGTACTCTAAATCTATCATCTTTTCTGCCTTACGTACTCTATACATTTTTGTCTAACACCCTAGTTGCGGCATTGAATTCATGCCTGCAGGTACTGATCGGCAGGTAAATTGAGTTTTGAATCACTGAGTGGAGTTCAAGCTGAGTTGATCAAGCATTAAGTCTTTTGAAGTTACCAGATGTTGTTTTAGGATAGTTCGGGGCCCTGTCCGAGACAGTTGAATATTGTTATGTTCATAGAGGCTCATACACATCTGTGGTGGTCATAGTGTTATTATAGGCCAAGTGGACCTTGTTGTATAGATTGTTTTCCATTTTGTGGCCTTTGCGGCCTATTGTATTTATTTTTGGTTGGTAGGGTGAGCCAGCTTCATTTCTTATTGCATTTTCTCTGATCTTATAGTAATTGTTGTGTCATACCTCATCAATTCTGGCTTATTATAGTTAGTTTTATGGCAAGTTGTGCTTGGTCAGGTGTGGCATGTTGCGCTCCAGCTCACTCGCAAGTGTACGCGGTCGTACAAGTAATACAGTGGCCTTTTTTAAGAGCCGAATGTCGAACCCACAAGGACTAGACCAATTCAGCGAATTATCAAGTTCAAGTGTTAAAATTAACCTTCACAAGTGTTGATTATAGAAATTTTCTAGAAATTATAATTAAGTCTAGGGGTGATCACAAAATACTTGAGAAACAATATAAGGAGCAACTAGAGTTAAGGCCTAATAATCATGCAATGCTACAATTCTCAATGGTTCGAGTATGAAAACTTCAATTGTTGTCTCACATAATTAAAATGCTATATTCATGGTTTTTCGAGCCTCTAAACATGACAAACTAGTCCCACACCTACATCATTGAGCAGGGATGTGACGTCCTAATTCGTGAGCAATCTAACTATATGAATGTGGTTTACAGAGTTTGCACCCTTGATTATGGAGTTTCGTATCTCTAATCATTTAACCAAACTTAGCTTCACAACTACTTCTAAGAGTGGTGATGTGATAATTCTAAGTTGGTGTCTAGCTCATCCCGCTTTAATAACCAAGCAAGGCAAATTAGGTATAATTTCTATCCTAACTGCGAATCCTATCATAAAAGTAAGAACTTACTCCCTACATTCTCTTGTTCTAGCCTAGGTTTACTCTCTCAAGCTTTTACCTAAGCTTAACGCATTTGCTTTCATGGTGATCAAGCATAAAAACAACAATAATGAAGAATGTAAGACAAAACAACAACTAAAAACTCAAACCAAGAAGAATTCATGCAATTACAATCATCTTTCGTAGCCTCAACCCTAGAGGAAGGGTTTTAGCTACTCATGTTCGTACAAATACTCAAAAACATATTTAAAGTAGAGTACTTACAAGAATAATTAAAGTAGAATGAAATATAATCAACCCTAGGTAGAGTTCTTCACTTCTCCCTTCGCTCCTTTATGGTTTTCCCAAGTTATTTCCTGATAAGTGATTTTAGCAGCTAAGGGTTTAATTTATAGTAAATAGGAAATTTGCAATTTTTGGTTTTTCATGGAATGTCTTCGTGGCACGGAGGTGAACACACCAATTTGCCTCCATGCCACGGAGGTAACGCGAAAGCCCACTATATATTGCATCCTCGGCAGGTCTTGCGCGAAGTGTCTACGGGACACACGGTGTGGCACGGAGCTCCTCTCGCGCGATGGCCAGCATGACATGGCCTGCGACGCGCAGTAGTGCCTAGCGTGGCACGAACGCTAGCGTGCAGGTGCCTTGGAGGGCAGCATTTCTCGCGTCTGGCCTTGGCGTGGCATGACGCTGGGCGTGGCACATGCACAATGTGGCACGCTGCCTGGCGCGACCAGCCTTGCCATGGCATGTTTTCTTGCCATCTTTTACAATTCACTTCCAACTCCATTATTTTCACTTCACCCATTATTATTTAGTCCCTCATATGCATTTTACACCTACAAAACAAGGACTAATCATGTTGGTTAGTGCATACCCAGATTTGCACAAAATCACATAAGAATGTAAGTGTATAATTAGACAACCCGACAAAATTAAGCTATAAAATAGCACTTGGGCATGTAATTATGCCCAAGATCACTACCCCACACTTAAAGCCTTGTTTGTCCTCGAACAACTCTTTTACATCTCATGCACATGAAGACTCAAACATAGCTAATTGAAGCGAGACAATTCGAGTTAAGGCTACAATGATTGTTTTAGATAGCAAGTTAAAAATAGAGCATGCAAGATTAACCATTAAAATCAAATATAACTATGTTAATACTTCCTAACCTCAAGAATGAACTCTCAATCTCAACAAACTCATGCAAATTAACAGATCAAGAAATCCGAGATGAATTTTATCCTTCATTAAACATGTGCCCTTACGACAAGAGAGTTACCCATTTTCGCTCATATGTTTTCAAATTATAACATGTAGGGGTATATGGATAAGAAATAAGCTCACTCTCACAAAGAATTCACATGCCATGTGTATTGACCCATAAGCTTGCCCTTAGTATTTTACTCCACTAATTTAAGAATGTTAGAAAGTAAGATCAAGTAGGACTTATCGGGTTGTAATGTAAGCTAAGGGCAGGTATGTACTATTATGGCTAATAATAGTGACTATCTTTCCTAAGCGCTTTTAATACACCACACTCTCCTTAAGAACTTCCCTCCTCTTACTTCACCTTTACACTTTTCTACTCCCATTTTCCTCTTTTGTTTCCCCATTTCTTTATGCACACTAGCTTATTAGTAAGGAGTTCTTAAACCACTTTTTACTTTGATTTTCTTTTTCGCTATTTTCTTCTTTTACTCCTTACTAACTCTTATTCATTTTTAAACAAGTGCACCTCTAGTTTTCTCTTCCACTCCCACAGCTACTATTTCCCTTCTTCTTTCACTTTTCACTCCTTAGCTTCTTTTGCAATATCACATAAGCGCTTAGGAGTTTTGGATAAAATTCAAGTCTAATGAAAATAAATGAATAAGCTCATTTTGTGGCTAGCAAGGAATAGGCTAAAGTCTCAATGGGGCTAACTAGGATCAAACGTTCAAGGTAGGTAAAGCGAGGGATAAAAATTAAGCTTATTCAAAGAAATGCCTAAATCATCTCCTACAATCTACGTTCTTCATTTCGCTTTGTATACACACCAGGCAAGTCCTATACACTACACACTGGCATGAAATATTCAAAAACCTTACACACACAGCACATGTTCAATCAAGACAAATTCAGCAGACTCTTAACTCAGCTAATCACAAGAATGCAAAATTCAACTTTAAACACATCGAGTCACATCCAAGAGCTTAGGTGTCTCAAACAGAGTTATACAACTACTCACATGCTTCAAAATTTACAACGCTTGCATCTCACAATCATACATAGCACATAACAAGAACATCAATCCATCAATCAGCTAAGGGTTCAAAAACAAAAACCTATTGACTAATTTTCCCAAGATAGTCGTCATCCATCCATCGTCAGGAACAGTCCCTAACTATGACTAAAAATAGCTATGTAAAGACAAACGAGAATTTTTATTTCTCGGTTCAAAGTGCCCCCCTTCGGAAAAGAACCGAGAAGAAAAACCAAAGGGTGGGTGAACTGTGCTCAATTCAATTTTTTTCAACAAAAGCATTATACCCAGCACCATATTCACCCGAAATAACTTAGCACGAAATTCTGAAATTTCCCTCACTCCACACTTAATTTATGCTATGTCTCCAAAGCATCAATTACAATTAAAACAAAGGTGAGAGATACTTCCTAAGGCCTCTAGGCCTAGCTAACAACATGTTTTTCTCCATTTTTGAACACATGGGTCATCGATCCCACGCTCATCTTTTTGTCATGCTCCTTAGCTTTTACTTTCATGGGTACTCAAACTTCCCCTGAATCTGTGCTTAAAAACCAAAAAAAAACACAACAAGTGAAAAATAACCAAAATTACAAACAAAATGAAAAGAAAATGTACATGTGGTACTCTTGGGTTGCCTCTCAAGCAGTGTCTTATTTTACATCGCGACACGACGCATCAAGTTTTACCATTTTTCCCTCCACTTTGAGGATATGAATCTCACCCCTAATTTCTTCTCCAGTTTCCTCTTATGCTCCAGGGGTGGTGGTGAAAAAATAAAAGGACCAAGCAGTAGATGTCGCCTCTGGCACTTATTGGCCCTTACGTAAGTGAAGTCATTTTGTCTCTCGGAAATCAGCAAATTTCAGGATATACGGCGCTTGTTCCTCCTCTAGACCTTTCTCTACAAGCTTGGAAGACTCTATTTCTAGGTTGTCAACCAAACTTAATGTCGAGAAATGCTTCGAGTGGGGTACAATGCACCTGAACTCTGAAACTGCATTGTGCTTGACCTCCTTACTTGTGTACACCTTCTCCACATCAACATCTAACTCCACATGAATGTCAAATGGTTGGAACTCTATCTCTCCTTTCATGACTGGATTGGCCGTATATGTGAGGCCATCATGGGGACTCTCAGGAGCTTCTAACTGTTGAGATTCTTCCAAGAACTCACCCTTTTCTTCTCCTTGTAGTCCCTCGTGAGTATTGCATAAGACCGTCACTTGCAAATCAGAGCAAGCTTCAGCCTCAGCCATCATCTCCATGAACTTGGCGCTTGTCAATTCTAAGGCCTCTCCATTTTCCTTGGTCTGAACTCCCAATACTTCCATCTGCTCCCTCATTGCTTCTGTCTACTCAAGGACCTGTTTTAACATGTTTTCTATCTGAGCTTGGCATTCCAAGTCCTCCTTTTCATCATTCCTATACTCATCAAAAATAACAGAAGGATCATAGTAGGGGCTTGGGGAAGGGGAATATGCATTTGGACAACCATCCCGATGGCCATCTTGACCACCACATATATTGCAAGTGTGACAGTGTTGCCACAAGTGGAGTCCTCCACAATTCAGACAGGGCTTACAAAAAATTTTGAGTATCCACCATTCAACTCATTTATGTTCCATGATGTCATGTCAAGAAGGGTATCAGACTAAAAACAAAAATAAAATAAATCTAAAAATAATAATTTTTTTTAAACGCTTAGAAAAATAGACACTAACACAAAATAAGAAATTCACTAATTACACCAGTCCCCGACAACAGCGCCAAAAACTTGTTGCGCTCCAGCGCACTCACAACCGTATGCGATAGTACAAGTAATACAGTGGCCCTTTTTAAGAGCCGGATGTCGAACCCACAAGGACTGGACCAATTCAGCGAATTATCAAGTTCAAGTGTTAAAATTAACCTTCAAAAGTGTTGATTATAGAAATTTTCGGGAAATTATAATTAAGTCTAGGAGTGATCACAAATTACTTGAGAAACAGTATAAGGAGCAACTAGAGTTAAGGCCTAATATCATGCAATGCTACAATTCTCAATGGTTCGAGTATGAAAACTTTAGTTGTTGTCTCACATAATTAAAATGCTATATTCATAGTCTTTCGATCCTCTAAGTACGACAAACTAGTCTCACACCTATATCATTGAGCGGGGATGTGACGTCCTAATTCGTGAGCAATTTAACTACTTGGATGTGGTTTATAGATTTTGCATCCTTGACTATGGAGTTTCGTACCTCTAATCATTTAACCGAACTTAGCTTCACAACTACTTCTACGGGTGGTGACGTGATAATTCTAAGTTGGTGTCTAGCTCATCCCATTTTAGCAACCAAGCAAGGCAAATTAGGTACAATTTCTATCCTAATTGCGAATCCTATCATAAAAGTAAGAACTTGCTCCCTACATTATCTTGTTCTAGCCTAGGGTCACTCTCTCAAGCTTTTGCCTAAGCTTAACGCATTTGTTTTCATGGTGATCAAGCATAAAAACAACAATAATGAAGAATGTAAGACAAAAAAACAACTAAAAACTCAAACCAAGAAGAATTCACGCAATTACAATCATCTTACATAGCCTCAACCCTAGAGGAAGGGTTTTAGCTACTCATGTTCGTACAAATACTTAAAAACATGTTTAAAGTAGTGTACTTACAAGAATAATTAAAGTAGAATGAAATATAATCAACCCTAGGTAGAGTTCTTCACTTCTCCCTTCGCTCCTTTACGATTTCCCCAAAGTTATTTCCTGATAAATGATTTTAGAAGCTAAGGGTTTAATTTGTAGTAAATAGGAAATTTGCAATTTTTGGTTTGTCATGGAATGGCTCCGCGGAATGGAGGTGAACGCGCCAATTTTCCTCTGCGCCATTGAAGTAATGCGGAGGCCCACTGGAAATTGCATCCTCGGCAGGTCTTGCGGGAAGTGCCTGCGTGACACACGGCGTGGCACGGAGCTCCTCTCGTGCGATGGCCAGCGTGACACGGCCTGCGGCGCACAGCAGTGCCTGGCGTGGCACAGACATTGGCATGCAGGCACCTTGGAGGGCAGTATCTCACACGCATGGCCTTGGCGTGGCACGACGCTGGGCGCGAGACACGTACAACGTGACACGCTGCCTGGCGCGACCAGCCCGCCATGGCATGTTTTTTTGCCATCTTTTTCAATTCACTACCAACTCCATTCCTTCACTTCACCAATCATTATTTAGTCCCTCATATGCATTTTACACCTATAAAACAAGGACTAATCATGTTGGTTAGTGCATACCCAAATTTACACAAAATCACATAAGAATGTAAGTGTATAATTAGACAACCCGACTAAATTAAGCTATAAAATAGCACTTGGGCACGTAATTATGCCCAAGATCATGGCACAGGGTGCTAAGTCATGTCCCTCTAGGTTTAGGGTGTGACATACTTGGTATCAGAGCAGTTTGTGTCCTAGGGTGTGACATACTTGGTATCAGAGCAGTTTGAGGTAACTTCAATGGGTAAGATTTTTCATTCTTAAATTATTATCTAGATATGATGTCTATGAGTTATTAGGTGTCTATAGATGGTTAATTCGAAATTTCTATCGTTGAATCTGTAAAAATCTTACCGATTAAGTTTTATCGGTATTGTCGTCATGTTGAATCTTTGCGGCTGCATTTTTGGCAGTGGTTAGAGCTGCTCTAAGGCAGTATATTCATGATGATTGTATCTTGGATTCAGCTAAGTCGGGGTTCACCAAACTCAAGGTATTTTAAGGGTTTTGAATCTCCCTTTTGGCATGAATTCAATTCCCCTTGTCGTTGTGTGAGTTGACTGTTTTAGATGTCTCGTGTGTACCAGCTGGGTAAGCACTCTTTATAATTTATTTCTATTTTCTTATTATGGTTATGAACTTGTGAGAATCTTTCACGACCCAAACATAGACCCGAATTATAATACGGGACAAGGAGCTCCGAGAGACTTCTAGTCGACCCATGACATGAACATTCATCTAACTTCATATCATTAAGAGGAATACTTAACATGAAGATATAGCGGAAACATAAACATAACATAGCATAGCATGATAAGGGGAACGTAAAAAATATATAACAGCTGAGTAGTACAATTAGTTTGAAAGCCTCTATCGTATCAAATGGGTTGATGGGACAACATCCCCAACTAACCCGGCAAAACTGAAAGCAAAAAGGGACATCAATATCTGAAACATATGGTCCTCGGAGAATGAGGACTCACCAAAAGGCCGGATGCTAAACTTTGAAATGGACTACTGATGGGGCTAGTTAATACCGATAGTTCATAGAAGGATTCTCCTCCATTGCTTCTCCTTTGACCAGACTAACTCATAAGAAGGTGAAGTTTCATTTGTCTGATGCATATGAGAAGAGTTTTCAAGAGTTGTAGAGTCGACTCATTACAAACCCAATTTTGACTCTGCCAAAAGGTTTAGACTAGTTCGTGCTCTATTGTGATGCCTCCAGAGTTGGCCTTGATTTTTTTCTAATGCAGCATGGTATGTTTGTAGCTTATAATTCCAGATAGCTCAAGACTCATGAGAAGAACTATTCGACTCACAATCTTGAGCTAGCAGCGGTAGTATTTTCCTTGAAGATTTAGAGGCACTATCTTTATGGGGTTCATATGGATGTTTTACTGATCAAAAAAGCCTACAATATGTTTTTAGTCATAAGAACCTGAATATGCGTAAGAGAAAATGGTTAGAGTTGTTAAAAGACTACGATATGAGTGTATTGTATCACCCGAGCAAGGCCAATGTAGTGGCTAATGGCCTCAGTAGAATGTCTATTGGGGAGTGTTGCTCATATTGAGGAGGGTAAAAAGGAGCCGGAAAAGGATATTCGTAGACTGGCTCAGTTAAGGGTCTAGTTGATTGATTTAGCAGAAGGTGGAGTTGTAGAACAGAGTGGGTCAGAATCCTCCCTGGTAGTGGAGGTTAAGTCAAAGCAAGATGAAGACCCAATTCTAATCAAGTTGAAGGAAGAGTCCGAAAGAAAGAGGTGGAAGCATTCTCTAAAGGGGGAGATGGTGTGCTCTGTTACCAAGGTAGGTTGTGTGTTCTCGATGTAGATGATTTGAGGTAGCGAACATTAATGGAAGTTCATAGAACTAGGTACTCTATCAACCCAGCTGCCACCAAGATGTATCATGATCTATAGAAAGTCTATTGGTGGAATGACATGAAGGACATTGCTGAACTTGTGGCTAAGTGTCCAAATTGCCAACAGGTCAAGGTTGAAAATCAGAGACCTGGGGGTATGACCCAAGATATTAGTATTCCTACTTGGAAATGGGAAGAATTGAACATGGATTTTATTACAGGTCGACCTAGTACACATCGACAACATGACTCAATTTGGGTTGCTAACCGGATGACTAAGTCAGCACATTTCCTACTGATAACAGTCAAACTCACACTCCTGACAAAGTATGAAGTGACACTGTCATTAAAGAATCCAACAAAGAGCTTGGGGTCGAACTCTCAGGGAATATGGTAAGAACTAGAATAATGCCGGTAATTAAGCTTTTTGGTGGGTTATCTCTAAATTGGGGGGTTTATAGAGAAACAATTGTAACACAAACGTAAAAACCAAGTTTTTAAATCAATATTTGCAATTAACTAGGGTAAGTGTTCCCCATGGGCTCATAACTACTTCGGGTTTACACTCTGATCAATCCAATGCGTACTTGTAGAACTAATAACTACGGTTACAAACGACTGGTTCATCCCTATTGGATGACTATACTCAATCATCAGATTAGGTCTAGAGATTTCAAATTAACTGTTATTATTTTGTTCCAAATTAACTATCTTGCGACCACAGCTCAAGTTATACAATGATCATAAAAATCAAGGTTTGTTGTAATTCTATTTTCATAATCTCAACCTCTCTAGATTCAAGCAAGTAAAGAATTCAAGCAAGTCTTAATGTTGCACTTCGTTAAGAAACATTAAAGACAAAGAGAATACAATACAAACATTTAGCATTGGTTTCGAATCACTTTGTGTAACCCTAGTTTGTTAATCCACCATGGTTCCCACAGCCCTAGTTGTGGAGGTTTTAGTCTCTCATGATTATAAGATTGTGATTAGTACTCATAGACAAACACATAATTAAATACTTACAATGATGATTGAAGGAAAACCTAATGTAAATATTGATGAACAAAATCAAGAAAAATTGAGAAATCAAAGTTTTGATTCTCAAGAATTGCTCTCCAATGTTGTCAAAAATTAATTAAAAACTTGATAGCAGTTGACAATCAACTAATTCTGACCTTCTCTTACCTAAAAGAAACATATAACATATTTATACAGGCAATGAAATCCTTTTCCTAAGTCAATAGGGAAATAACCAAATCTGGTGCCGACACATCCTACAACTCATCATATGACCCGTAATAGGATTGTACGAGTCATGCCTTGCTCTCATACATTCCTTGGCTTATGCAGAATTGAATAAGTGTTGGCAGCTAGCACGACTCGTAACATGATCCCACGAGTCGTACAATCCAATCGTGGTTTGTCTCTAAGAACTTTGGCATCTTCTAAAATTTTCTATCAGTGTCTTGGTACACCTCGTACCTTGCTCTTATGACTCGCAATAGCTTGTCATGTCTTGAGTTCTGCCAAGTCGTTAAGACACCTGAAGCTTCCCATGGCTCCTGGTATGGGTCTTAGGTAGATGCTATGATCTGTAGGTGCTATTCGTACCGAGAGACTACTTGTGAAAATAAATTTGAAATATTTGATGATTCCAGTAATGGCTCGTACCATCTTGGTATGACTCATACTGAGAGTCGTACTTTTCCTTTGCATTGTTCTAGCCTTTTGAGCTTTTCCACGAGTCTAGTATGGCTCGTACTGAGTTCAGTACTTGGCTGCTTTTATGCACTTTTCTGCATCTGTTGCACATTTTTTCTTCAACACCTATTTTCCCTGAAAATAAAGTAAAAACACCTCATATCCTAATAAACATATCTAAGTCCATGTTTTTTTCCCAATTTAAGCATCGAAAGTGCTGTAAACTAACAACATATCAACACCCTCAACTTAAGACTTTTGCATTTCCTTAGGAAAAGGAAACAAAAACTAAAAATGACACTTAACTAGAAAATAAACCTAGGATACTATAGCCAACACAAATCAAAATTTACACTATGAACTCGAACAACTTTTGACCCTTTTCCCAGTAAACCAAATTAGCATATGCACATCAAGTAACAACAAACCATGATAAACAGGGATCAAGATATGCCATCTAATTATTAGCAGAGAATCAAGTCATTACCAATGCTTTTCACACGGACAACTGGCAAAATAAAACACAAGCCATGTACCCTCACAGCAAATGAAGTCTCCAACTCATAGATATACAAAAATATGAAATGTGGGACTAAACAAGTAAGAATCTCACTCTTACAAGAAATTTTCAAATACTGCATATCGAATACCATAGGCTTGCCCTTATTTTCTCTACTTCGGCTCTTCGGACAGTCAGGCTAGGATCACTATAGGACTTTATTCGACTTGTAATGTAGGCTTTCGGGTTGGGTATGGTAAATATGAAATTTTTAGTAATTAAAACCTCCTTGGAACTACATAGTCGTGGCTCCACTTTTCACTTATTTCACCTTTTTTACTTTTTCAACTTTTTCCTCCCCTTTGTCCATTTTTATGCAATGTATGGATGTGGTGTGTTTTCAACTATTCATTTATTTTTATCTTTTGTATTTTTTTTCAAGTTTTCTTTTTCAACCCTTTTTTCTTCTTTTGTCACACCATACCTCATTTTAAACCCTTTTTCTTTTCTTTTCCTTTTTCACCTCCCCATGATCTATGTGCCCCTACTCTAGCCACCCTCAACTTAGGCCCTTTTTTCTGGGTTGATGTTCAAAATGTTCAAGAAGGGACCAGGGATAAAACAGGTTTATTTTAAAAATGGAGGTTAATTGGTTAATCAAAGAAAAATGGTTTATTGAAGTCTAAAAATGGGGATCAAGGGAATCATATCATTTTGGTAGGGTAATTTAAGATAAAATGGGCTAAACAAAAATGACTTATGATCCTTTCCTAACCAACCATCCTAAAACTTATGTAAAGACCAACCAGGAAAGTTCTAGATCCTCTACAAAGTATTGAACTAGGTATACACCTCACCCATTCATGGTACATGTTTTGCATTCATTCTACCAGTGTAATACCTCAGAGAGGCCTAAGAATAGACCCAAGAGTTGAATTTGAAAAGCGCAGAAAACTGGTAAAAACATCATAGGATGGGAGACCCAACGACTCGTGGTTGGATACCACGAGTCGTCGTAAGCTTTCGTGGTTTGGGAAGTTCAGGGAAGCAGTGGAGACAACGAACGGTGTAATGACTCATTATCAAGAACAACGAGTCGTTGTTACTGTTCGGGTGGTTTTGGGGTTATATAAAATGACACGCAAGTGCACGTGGTCGAACAAGTAGTAAGTGGCTTTAGTAAGCCAAGTATCGATCCCACAGAGACTTGGATGAAGTGCAAATTGCTCAAGTGTACTATATTTTACTTCTAAAAATGCAGACAACAGCGTAACCAAAAAGTTGATAGTTTGTTTTATAAATTTTATACTAAAACTAAGAACAATTATCTACTTTGAATCTGAACTATGAATGAAAGCATGCTGAGGTTAAACGAACATGTAATGAAACTAATTATCATCATACTTTGGTTAATATTTTCCTCCAGTTGCTAGCCAAGAACATTTGCCAAGAGATTAAAACTCTCGTATTTAACCTCACTTAAGAATCATGAACCATCCGTCTACATTTCTGTGATCAAATGCAATTCATGTCCTAGCTATAGAATTTCGGTTCCTAAATTGACTAATACGACTTTCAGGTATATTTCTATCCTGAAAGCAAATCAAGACTCAATTTTCCCAAATCAAGTAAAGAACATATCCTATTAATTCACAACTTTCCAATTTCGTGCTCTCTCGAGTGAAACCGGACTTTTTAGATGTACATTAATGTAGGCCACACACTAATGCAGTAAGAACAAGAATTAATAGAACAACATGGAAGAAAAGATGGAAAACCAAAGAATCAATGATCAAATTTCATTACAATTGTTCATAACCTCAGCAAGGAGAGGAATTAGCCACTCATTTATGGATTAAACATCATAAAATGAGTGTTAATCATACAAGCAATTGAATTAAAGAAGAAAGAAAGAGAGAAAAAACCCTGAACTTTTCGTCCCTCAATTGCCTGTAACCCACGTCCTTGCTCCACCCAGTCAGAATATTAAAAAATGAACCTAAGTGTTCTATTTATACTACTGGGAATTTTTCCCGGAATAACGAGAAACGTGTCATGGAGTGCATCGCGGAGCACTGCCTCCGTGACACGCTACGAACGCGGACCCTCACTGGAACTGGGGGTCCGAAAATTTAGGCTCAACGTGGCACGACGTGCATCGCGGAGCACTGGATCCGTGCCATGGAGCAAACGCGGACCTCCACTGAAATTTGGGTGAATTTTCCCCATCCAGGCAGAATGCCTCTGCGATGGCAGCGTGTCACGGCTCCATCGCGGAGCCCCATAATTTCATGTTGTCCAATGCCTTTTTCCTTACTCGCATCCAAGTCCAACTCCGATCTCATCCAACATGCATTTAAGCTTCCTGAAATCACATTTTACCTGCAAAACAATGCTAATCTTGTTGGTTAGTATAAATTCAGATTTTATTACCAATTACATGAGAATGCATACACATTGATAGATAAATAAGGCGAAAATGATACTTTTGAGTATCACTTGGGCATATAAATCTGCCCAAGATCACTTACCCCACACTTAAATCCTTGTTCATCCTCGAACAACAAGCATACAATTCATGCAATTTACATCCCAACCTCGCTACTTCGGTTCGACAATTTAGGCTACGGTCATACCGATTATTCAATACAGCAAATCATCAAGAAAACATGTGTGGTCTTATCAATGCAGTGACCTTCAATACATTAAGACCTCCTAGACTTTAAGAATCAACTCTCGATATCGGCAAACTCATGCAAATCAGCTGATCAAGATATCCGACACGAAAATTAATCTTTCACCAAGCATGTGCCCTCACAACACAAGAGAGTCTTCCCCTTTTTGCTCATATGACTCACAAACATTCAAACAGGGGCATGTACACACAATTTCACTCTCTCTCCCAAAAGAATTCACATGCATCATGTCATGACCCATAAGCTTGCCCTTAGTGTATTACTCCACTAATATAAAGAAGTGTGATGTAAGATCATGTAGGACTTTAATGGGTTGTAATGGAAGCTACAGAACTAGTAAATATTGGATTAGCCAATAATAGCCACTAGCATCCTTAAGCGCCTTTTAAACACATCCCATCAACTCATGGACATTGTTTCTGTTTTTTTTTTCATCATCCCATTCTTGATGATTTTCTTTAGTATGGCCCATTTCATTAAGCACACTTGACACAACAACAAAGATTATTCATGCACCTTCATTATCGTTTATTTATAACAAGTGCACCTTCAACCTTTTCTTTTCTTCCCTCACTCTGCTTTTCTTTTTCTTTTCACCATTCTCACTCTTTGACACTTTGGGAAAATGATTTTCTCTTCTTAAGCGCTTAAGAGTTTTGTATAGACTTTACGGCTAATGAAAAGAAGGAATTAAGCTCGGTTTACAGTTTTTGGACAAAAGAAAGAAATAATAGGCCAAAGGCTCAACGGGCTAACTAGGGTATACAATCACAAAAAGGGGGGTATGACAAGGAAAAAAAAATAGAAACTCTCGGTTAAAACAAAGAAATGCCTACATCCTTTCCTACAATACACCTCCTTCATTTCGTTTTGTACACACACCAAGCAAGTTCTAGACACTTCAAAATAGCATGGAATATCAACACCTCACTTCACACTTCCTACACATGCTCGATTCAAGATGTATTCACAGACTCTTCAATCAGCTAATTACATGAATTCAAACATTAAGCCTCAATCACACTGAATCGAACTCTACAGCCTAGGTATCTCAACATATTTACAAATTTGCATGCTTCATACGAATCACCTTTGTAATTTAAATATCATGTACAACACACAACCACAATTTCGCAACCATAGAGTACTACAGGTTCCGGGATGCAATCCACCAAAGAAAAACTGAAAAAATAATTGAGAAAAAAACTACTCCTAACGACTACATTTCCCTTAAGACGGTCGTCATCCATCCATCATAGGGAACGGTCACTACTTAAGACGTCGGTTCAATGGGACCATTCTCGGTAAAAGAACCGAAAACAAACTCCGAGAAACCCAAAATAAAAAAAATGTCGAAAATATCAATCATTTCGATAGAAAAATTATTTACAAAATATTTTAAAATTTACAAACTATTTTAAAAATTTTTAAAAATATCGATCATTTTGATAACAAAAATATGTACAGAATCAGAATCAGCTAGCAACATTCAGCAACACACATCAATTTAACAAATATTTACAAATACGAAACAACTTGAAAATTCACACTCACAGGGACACACAACATACACGATAATAGAAGAGAGCATACATACAAACCAGCCCAGCCCAACACCTAACTACTCCCACCCCACACTTAGCTCGAACACTGTCCGCAGTGTTCACAAAAATTAAAATAACACAAAATCGGGTGGTGGAACTCCCTGATCAGTCAAAGTATTCCACTTCTTCGTCGGGTGCTGCTGCTTCATCTCCCATATCCGAGTCGCCTCCATCGTCATCATCGGACTCCACATCGGAGTCCTCCCGACGTGTCTCCTCGTCTGTGGGGACATCATCGTCTGTGGGCTCTACAAATGCTGGCCCCACTCGGCATAGAGCCCTGGCGTTTTCGCCAAAAGGGTAGTCTAGCTCGAGCTGCCATAGCTCCTCCTCTATCGCCGACCTCCCACCTATCCTCAGCTGTAGCATCTGCATCCCATACATCCGAGCCATATACTGATCATCACGAGCATGTCGCTCGCCAAGTGTAAGCACTGGCCCGTGGGTGGTGTCGGGAGCCTTAGTTTTAGTAACGTCTAAGGCCCGCTGCTCCAACTGCGGGATATAGTCCAGGGCCTCCTCCTCAACATCGAGGCCCCTGAGGAAGGTGGTCAGTAGTGCCACCAAAGCCATACCTGTGCCCCTGGTGCAACCGGGCTCTCTCCATGGCGGATATAATAACCGCCCTGACATTGATCTCCAGCCGTTTCATCAGGGCGTACACCAGGCATACACGATCCCGGGTTACATCAGTCATATGTACCCCCGGGATTAGGCATGAGCAGACTATCTTCAGCCAGATTCGGGCTTCCCTGTTCATCTGTGAATAGGGCAACGTCTGGTGGTAGCCCCTCTCTTTGTGTCTGCTCCATCTAGCTGTTGATCGGGTCCCACACAACGTGCGTATGATGTCCGCATACGGTGGGGTAATGTTCAGCTGTCGAAGTACATGGGCGTCTGTGTCCCGCGCTCCCGTGATGGCATTGAGGTGGTGGGGCTCCAGAGTGACTATTTGCCCTCTGATCTTGATGGTGTGACTCCTGATCGTCGGGTTCCAATTGGCATAGAACTCCCGAACCAAGTGCAGATTGCATTCCTTGGGCTCCTCAAAGATGAACTTGAGCCCAGCTGCCTCGATCCGGTGGACCATCCTGGGGAACTCCTGTGCCAATGGCTCCCGTGCTATGTGCTCCTCGGGGAAATATTTATTTTCCTTATGCTTCGCATACCACTTTTTCCCCTCATCGGTCACCCATCTTGTTCCGTACTGGCGGCGTTGGCTGCGTGGAACTGCTGGTGCAGCTGGGACTGCTGTGCCCAGTCTGATTCGTTTCCTTCCGGCGCCTGAAGTTGATGCGCCTTTTCCTTTTATCTTGCCGGCTTGCCATTTCACCTGTCAACCCAAGTAAACAAGATCAATGTTAAGCTAACGAATATTAACTTCGACTAAGGTAGGGTTACGCTAGGTTACCCCACACTTAGTCCTTAGCTGCATTTACAACACTACGACAAGATTATCTTTATTTACACAAAACAAACAACTATACAATCATGCTTAGTGCGTTCGAAAAATTCGACGGTATAACTTCTGCGTACTACTCAGACTTCGTACAGCTAATCACAATAAATACCATCGCTAACATTTTAACCATCGCACTTAGCAAAGAAAAACAAATAAACAAAAACAACAACAAAAATATATCTACATGAACCTATACAACCAACCAATTCTTACAAATTTCAACATTTCCCCCAACCCGAGAATCCGTCATTCTATTAACATCCTAACAATTTGTACATCGACTCATCTCATTCAACACGTACAACCCGACATAAAATTCACAGTTTCAATACATTTTCAACTTCAAATTCAACTAACAAGCCCTAGAATTGATTTTATCAATCAAATTCGATCAATTTGTGCAATCGACAAGTTCAAGCAATCATACGACATTCCGAACATTCATCAATCAATAATGAAATCAAATTCATGATTAATTACTATGTAGGGCAATTTAGCTCACCTCCCATGCTCAAAATCAAAGAAAATTGACAAGAATTTGAGAGGGAATCGAAAAACATACCTTGACTTTGAAGAACCAAAGAAAACTCGGTGAATTTCTTGCCTTACTCCGTGTCACGTTGATGGGGGATGGGTTTTGGGGGGTTTGATCGCGGAGGGATTAGAAAATGAGGGAAAAGGGGAGGTTTTCGGGGTTAAAAAGTAAGAAAATCGCGCGGGTCACCCGGCGACCCGGTGTGACCCGTCGCGATATACAAGGCAATGTGTCACGGAGTGCATCGCGGTGCACTGCCTCCGTGACACGGAGCCATCGCGAGGCTGTTCTGGAAATTTTTAAAATTTCTGGGTTATATCTCAACGTGTCACGGAGGGTAACGCGAAGGTCCTCCTCCGTGACACGGAGCTATCGCCCCAGCTCACTGTTTTCCACTTTTTATTAATTTTTCATACCTCGACTTTTCCTTCGCGATTCCGTGCGTATTTTTCTCCGTTTGACCTGAAAATAATCTCACTATACAAAATTGGTTAGAATTATATGTTTCACTCTAAATACAAATAAAACAAAAACAAAAACGAAAAATTTTGCTGTAAATTAAGAAAAAGAAAAAGAAAAATCTATTTACACTTTACAAAATGAAAAGGAAAAAAAATATTTTTTCACGGGTTGCCTCCCGTGCAGCGCCTGGTTTACCATCGCGGATCGACGTCGTTTAAGCTCAATTGTCTGCTAGGGTGATGGACGATTTCTCTCGATCACCGTCCTCCCCCAGTAGTGCTTATACCTTTCCGGTGGTTTTCCCATTAACTCTCGGGAATCCTTCATCTGCTTATTATCACCTTGATCAATCACATTGATCACCGAGAGTTCTTCATGCAACATCGGGAGCTTGGGTGCTTTGTACACATCGAACACCTCTACCTTGTCATGTGCTCGCATTGTTAGCTGCCCCGCAGCTACGTCGATTAGTGCTTTCCCGGTTGCCAAGAAGGGACGTCCCAAAATAAATGGGACTTCCGCGTCTAGTTCAAAATCCAGCACGACAAAATCTACCGGGAAAATTAGGGAGCCAACTTGCACCAGAACGTCCTCAACAATGCCATCTGGCCTAGCTAAGGATCGATCCACCAACTGCAAGATTACCGTCGTGGGTCTAGGACTCCCTAGACCCAACTTTCTGAATACCGATGAAGGCATCAAATTTATGCTCGCTCCCAAGTCACACAATCCACGAGCTTGGATGCTCTACCCAATAGTAATCTGGATAGTAAAACTCCCAGGGTCTTTTAGCTTTGTGGGCAGTCTATTTTGAATCCGGGAAGTGCACTCCTCCGTTAGAGCCACCGTAGCATACTCAGTCAACCGACTTTTGTTGGCCACGATGTCCTTTAAGTACTTAGCATATTTCGACACTCCCTGCAAGACATCAACAAGAGGTAAGTTAACATATACCTGTTTCAGCACCTCCATAAATTTCTTGAAACACGCCTCCTCTTTGTGTTTCTTTAGTCGTTGAGGGAACGGGGGTGAGGTCTTTCTGATTCAGCTTCCTTGGTTTTCCCCCTCTCAGAACTGTGCTCCCTCTCAACTTCTGCTGCTCCCGACTGTTGAGGTGGTCTTTCTGGTTCCATCTCTTTCAGCTGCAAACCACTCCTTGTGGTCACTGCATTTACCTGCTTGGGATTGGGATCCGTGTCGCTTGGCAGTCCTCCTCTAGGCCTTGTGTTTTGGGCACTAGCAAATTGCCCAAATTGATATTCAAGTGCCTTGGTAGCTAACTGGTTGTTTTTCACTTCGGCTGCCAATTTCACATAGTCAGCCTGCAATTGAGCTTGGTTAGCTATCATGGTCTTGAACATCTCCTCAATGTTGGGTGATGGTGGTGGAGGAGGTGCATTGTTGTTCCTGAATTGAGCTTAATAATTCTGCTGCCCTCCTTGGTTCCTTTGCACACCCTGACCTGAACTTTGGCCCTGATGGTTGTTGCTACCCCATGAGAAATTAGGGTGATTCCTCCAATTGGAGTTGTAGCTACTTCCATACTGTTGGTGGTTCCTTTGTGCATTACCCACAAAGTTTACCGAGTCAGGATTGGCTCCACAACACTCAGCTGAGTGCTCACTGCTTCCACACACTTCACACCACATCTGCTGGACTGCATTAACTGGGGCTTGAGGCTGGTTCAGTGTCACGTTGCTGAAGTGATTGTTCAGTTGATTTTGCAATGCAGCTATCTGTGCAGCGATAGCTGTAAACCCATCCACTTCAAGCACTCCTGCTGCTTTCCTTGTCCCACCTCGTGATGAATCAGCATTCCATTCTGGATTGCCCTATGAAATCCAGTTCAACAAGGTATACAACTCCTTATAAGTCTTCTCCAGCGCTTGCCCTCCACCTGCTGAATCTAGCAATATTTTGGTGTGGGGTTCCAAACCCTCAATAAATGTGTGCACCAACACATCATTGGACTGATGATGATGAGGACAATCCTGCAACATGGATTTAAATCTCTCCCAGGCCTGATATAAATTTTCTCCCTCTCTCTGTTTGAAACTTAGAATTTGACTTCTAAGTCTTGCTGTTTTACCAGAGGAAAAAAACCGTATCAAAAACTTCCGTGCAAGATCATCCCAGATAGAAATAGAATTCGGTGGCTCAGCTTTCAACCACCTCTTGGCTTCTCCCAATAATGAGAATGGGAACAATGTAAGCCGGACATAGTCTGATGACACTCCAGAGGGGATGTAAGTGTCACTTATCTCCAAAAAATTTGGAGATGCTGCTGTGGATCTTCATGAGGAAGACCGGTAAATTGCCCGCTTGTGTGCAACAATTGCACCATATTTTGTTTAAGTTCAAATCTCCCTCCCGGCTCTGGTTTGCAGATACTCGATGTAACATTATTGGCATGTGGGATTTCCACCTCGTGAACTGGCCGTGCTACTGCTTCTTCGGGCACTAACACTGCCCGTACTACCGGTGGATTATGTTGTTTCTCCATGATCGTCTGTCTGAGCAACTGCAGCTTTCTTTGTAGAGCTTCTCTTCGCTTACTGTGAAATATTCTTTCTGGCTCTATATACGATTCCACCAGCTCCTTGTCTCTTGCCAGTGTTCAACAACAATTAAGTCTGCAAAATACAGGCTAAGACCAAGTTGTCAACACTAAGAAAATAAAAATACAGTAAATTAACACTTAAAACAATTTCACCAATTGCCAAGTCCCCGGCAACGGCGCCAAAAACTTGTTCGGGTGGTTTTGGAGTTATATAAAACGAAACGCAAGTGCACGTGGTCGAACAAGTAGTAAGTGGCTTTAGTAAGCCAAGTATCGATCCCACAGAGACTTGGATGAAGTGCAAATTTCTCAAGTGTACTCTATTTTACTTCTAAAAATGCAGACAACAGCGTAACCAAAAAGTTGATAGTTTGTTTTATAAATTTTATACTAAAACTAAGAACAATTATCTACTTTGAATCTGAACTATGAATGAAAGCATGCTGAGGTTAAACGAACATGTAATGAAACTAATTATCGTCATACTTTGGTCAATATTTTCCTCCAGTTGCTAGCCAAGAACATTTGCCAAGAGATTAAAACTCTCGTATTTAACCTCACTTAAGAATCATGAACCATCTGTCTACATTTCTGTGATCAAATGCAATTCATGTCCTAGCTATACAATTCCAGTTCCTAAATTGACTAATACAACTTTCAGGTATATTTCTATCTTGAAAGCAAATCAAGACTCAATTTTCCCAAATCAAGTAAAGAACATATCCTATTAATTCACAACTTTCCAATTTCGTGCTCTCTCGAGTGAAACCGGAATTTTTAGATGTACATTAATGTAGGCCACACACTAATGCAGTAAGAACAAGAATTAATAGAACAACATGGAAGAAAAGATGGAAAACCAAAGAATCAATGATCAAATTTCATTACAATTGTTCATAACCTCAGCAAGGAGAGGAATTAGCCACTCATTTGTGGATTAAACATCATAAAATGAGTGTTAATCATACAAGCAATTGAATTAAAGAAGAAAGAAAGAGAGAAAAAACCTTGAACTTTTCGTCCCTCAACTGCCTGTAACCCACGTCCTTGCTCCACCAAGTCAGAATATTAAAAAATGAACCTAAGTGTTCTATTTATACTGCTGGGAATTTTTCCTGGAATAACGAGCAACGTGTCACGGAGTGCATCGCGGAGCACTGCCTCCATGACACGCTATGAATGCAGACCCTCACTGGAACTGTGGGTCCGGGAATTTAGGCTCAACATGGCACGTCGTGCATCGCGGAGCACTGGCTCCGTGCCACGGTGCAAACGCAGACCTCCACTGGAATTTGGGTGAATTTTCCCCATCCAGAAAGAATGCCTCCGCGATGGCAGCGTGACACGGCTCCATCGCGGAGCCCCTTTATTTCATGCTGTCCAATGCCTTTTTCCTTGCTCGCATCCAAGTCCAACTCCGATCTCATCCAACATGCATTTAAGCTTCCCGAAATCACATTTTACCTGCAAAACAATGCTAATCATGTTGGTTAGTATAAATTCACATTTTATTACCAATTACATGAGAATGCATACACATTGATAGATAAACAAGGCGAAAATGATACTTTTGAGTATCACTTGGGCATATAAATCTGCCCAAGATCAGTTACCAGTCATTGGATGTACTGGACTTAGGCTAAGGGGGAAACAACGGGGCGTTCCATAATTCGTTGTGAGAGGAAACAGTCCATTGTTTCTAGTCATTTTTTGAGGGTTGAGGAATTCACTGCATTCAATGGATGGAATCCACGACTCGTTGGATGCCACCACGAGTCGTGGTGAGGCTCGTGGAAAGGAAAGTCAGATTTGGTCAAGGGGTTGACAACGGTAGATCCAATGACCCGTTGATTGAAGCAATGACTCATCCTGACAAGTCATGGGAAGAATCTAAGGATGTCATGATGCAGTGGACCCAACGAGTCGATACCACGAGTCATGGTATGTCACAATGACCCATTGGATCGATCGTTGGTCCGTCCAGAATAGTTTTCAGGGAAATAATTTTAAGGACATTTTCAACTTTTCCACGTTTTAAGACCCTAAAGCTATGTCGTTTTGCATATTTTTCCGAGTGTGATAAGATGAGGTTTAGTCCTGTATGCATGCCCATTCTCATGCAAAAGCTTAGAGAGATTTTTGGGAGATTCAAGGTCTTCTTCCCCAAGTTTCCATCAATTTCTTGTGGGTATTCAAGGAACTTCGAAATCAATCCATTCCCAGGTATGTAGGGTTTTAGAATGGGTGAAATTCTTTCTCACCCATGCCCAAATTTTGATTTAAATCATGAATCCTCATATTAAAATTCTATGGGGTTTTACCCAAATGCATGAAAATGTGATTTCTCTTTATGGGTATGATTTAATTGAGTTTTCATTATTGAATTATGAATGATGGGCAGGTTTTATGTTATTTTATTTAAATCATGGTTCAAGCTTTTTAAATCTAAAATGCTAACTTGATGAAGGTTCATGAAAGTTATGCTCTACGAGGAATATGCAATACTTTAAAGTTATTGAAGATGGAAAAGCATGAATTCAAGTTACCCATGTTTATGAGCATATTTTGAAAGAATTGAATATGATGAAGTATTGGGCAATGCTACATGTTGAAGAATGATTTATGATTTATGAAATGAATTACATGATTTATCGATTTACGATGTTGGCCGATGAAAAGGGCCTATGATTCTTGGCTAAGAATGTTTTAAAGGGGATCCATGATGATAAATCTTATATTCTAGCCAACGATCTGAATACACGATGTTATTGATTAATGTATGAGCATATATGCATGTTTTTGGGAGCCGTGTCTAGAACCGAGTAGCCTGGTGTTCAAAGGACTATGCTGGTGTCTCATAACCATGTGCTACTGTGGGTTTCTAAATGATATGATGTATTGATAATGATCCCCTCAAATGTGATAACATGCCTAATGCACGCTTGGCAAGCTAGGGTCGGCTCTGCCCACTTGAGCGAGATAGTAGGGCAGCATGAAAGGCTCTAATGATGGTGTCGGATATGAAGAGTCCTCCCATTTTTCTGCATGTATTATGCATCATAATGTTTATGTCATTGGCTCAAGTTATGTTTTGATTAAGTTTACTTACGATTATGATAATGAATGATTTATGAATGATCTGAAAATATTGAGCCTTATGTTCTCTTACTAAATTTATGATACAAGCATGATGTCTTTCTCCTATATTTATTTATGATTTTATTATACTTTTAACATCCATTTTACTTACCCTGCATACTCGGTATATTCCACGTACTGACCGCATACTTTCTATGTAGTATCATTTCGGGTCGTAATAAACTTGGTATCAGAGTAATAAGTTTGAAGTGTCCTAGGGTGTTTGAAAGCCGCATTAAGTAGAGTCTTTTTCATGGGTGTGAAGCTAACCACACCTATGACGAAGAGGCTACTAGACGTTTAGGAAACGTTCCCTTCTTTCATGCTCTATGTCGTGCGATGAAAAGCCTCTCCATCCTTCTAATTCATGCTATTCGCGATTGCAGAAATATGGCTCCCATAAGAATGAATGGAAGGAGGAATGGAAATGATGAAGGTCACAGGGGTGGCAATGACCATGGGCATCAGCAAGCCTCACCTGTTCAGGAGCCCCAAGCACCAGAGCCAGCTGCCCACGCTGAGTTTCGGGCAGCTATTCAAATATATATGCAGGCCTTGACCGCTCAAGTCAACCAGTAGGCTGTTGTGCAGGTCCCACAGAATGGCAATACAATGGTGGCTCGGATTAGAGACTTCTTGAGGATGAACCCTCCTAAGTTCATGGGGTCAAGGGTCGATGAGGATCCACACGAGTTCATTGAAGGGATCTTGAAGGTCACTCAGGTTATGGGGGTGACAAATGGGGAGTGTGTTGACTTGGCCTCTTATCAGCTGAAAGAGGTCGCTCATATTTGGTACAAGCAATGGAAGGACAGCAGGGCAGCGGGAGCAGGCCCTATCAGCTGGGATGAATTCCACATGGCCTTTCTCGACAGGTTCTTCCCTCGGGAGATGAGGGAGTTGAAGGTAGCTGAGTTTGTGAACCTCAAGTAGGGAAAGATGACAGTGTTGGAGTATTCGCTTGAGTTCACTCATTTGTCAAAACATGTCCCAGAGTTAGTGATGGATCAAAGGGCACGGGTGATCCGATTAATTCATGGTGTGGCTGGAAATTTAGACAAGGATTGTAGGACTACCATGCTTCACCAGGATATGGACTTTCCTTGCATAGTGTTGTCCACCCCAGCAGATGGATGCGACTCATGCAAGGGAGAGGGAGGCAAAGAGGGCTCGGACAAATAGTCGTGGGTTTTTCGCATCAGAGGTCCGGCTGTGGCAACCATCCACATCTCTAGCAGAGGTCCCTAGCTTGTCATGACCTAAGTTCACACCCTAGCCGTAACACGGGATAAGGAACCCCGAGAGGCTCCAAGTCGACTGATCATGGGATAAAATAGGATGCCCGAGTGATGCTTTATGACTTAAATTAGTCTTGTTATCTAAGTTATTGTATACATTTTCATGTAAATTTATATGAATGTGAAGATCTGTGCTAACCAACATGATTAGCCTTTGTTTTGTAGGTTTTGATGACTTTTGAGTAACTAATCCATGAGTTGGTGAAGTAGAGGCTTGGAAACGGAATTAACCCACGAACGTCGGCAAAGAGGAGGCACAAAACAGCCCACCTGCGCGTCGGCAACGTGCCACGGCAGGCTGGCTGCACGACATGGAGGTGTCAACGCGCTGCCCAAGCAGCGTGACACGCTGCCAACGCGGCAGGGTGCTGTCGAGGCCAAATTTTGGGTGATTTCCAGAGAGCTTTCACGTTGCCTCCGTGTCACGGAGGCAGTGCTCCGCGATACACTCCGTGACACAGAGCCGTTCCACGACAGGCTAAATTAAGCACGTTTTCCATTTACTATAAATAGGTCCCTTAGCTCCTAATTCCAAGGGGGTCACAATTTTATTCTGGAAAACTACCTAGGAGTGAAGGGAGAAGTGGGAGACCTCATCTAGGGTTGGCAAATTCCCTTCTCATCTACCGAATTCATGTAAGTATGTTAGTTTAGTAGTAGTTAGTGTAGTTTTACGAACATGAATGACAAGAACCCTTCCTCTAGGGTTGAAGCCATGAATTATGATTGTGATTTTACGAAATTGTTTTGGAATTAAGTTATTGATTGTTGTTTTCGTCTTGCATTCTGGATTGTTGGTTGTTTTATGATTGATCACCACGAAAGCATATTTGTTAGATTGAGTAATAGCTTGAGAAAGCATTAGCTAGGTCAGGACATGAGAATGTGAGGAGCATGTTTGTATCTCGGGAGAGATTTTTGTGTCAGGATAGAAATATACCTAACACCGTGCTTGGTTGACACACGGGGGTTATGAAAGACCAACTTGGGATGTGACTTCACCACTCGAAGAAGTAGTTGTGAGGCTAAGTTGAGTTAAATGGTTAGACGCACGAAAGTCCCTAATCGTTTCCCCGTAAACCACAACATAATTGATTGCCCGCGACTAGAAATTAAACTCCTCGCTCACAATGATGCAGTGAGGCTAGATTGCCGTGTTTAGAGGCTCAAAAGACCATAAACATGCAATTCTAATTATGTGAAATAACAATTGATAGTTCCATGCTTAACCCATTGCAATTCGTAGTATCGCATGATTAATTGGGTTCAACTCTATGTTGCTCCTAGAGTAATTTCAGAATACTTCGTTGACCCAAACTTAGACTTAATTAATCTCAATCAAAAACTTCTATAAACAACACTTGAGAAAGTTAAGATCACACTTGAAATGGATATTTAGAGGAATGGGTCCAGTCCCTGTGGGTTTGACATTTCGGTTCTTAAAAAGAGCCACTATATTACTTGCACGACCCATACACTTGCGGGCACGTCAAGTTTTTGGCGCCGTTGCCGGGGACTCGACGAAGTTTTGATAATTTATCTATTTTTGTGTGATTTTTAAATATCCTTAAGTGTTGAGAAACTTGGTCTTAGTCTACTTATTGCACGTGACAGGTTGTCCTACCCAGCTGGCTAGAAATAGAGAGCTTGTGGAACCGTTGCTTGAACCTGAACGTCAAATCCATTTGCGAAGGAGAGTAGCTCTAGAGCAAAAGCTGAAGAGACTTTAACAAAAGGTACAACAACAACCACCCGCGGGACAAGCACAATTGTCATCGACAGCAATAGAAGCTAGACCAGTTCGCGAAGTGGCAATCCCACTAGTGACTAATGTGAACTGGAGTATCCGTAAATCGGAGCCTGGAGGGAACTTTGAGCTTAAACAGAACATGGTGCAGCTATTACATTCTAGTAGTCAATTCACTGGGATGGCACATGAGGACCCCCAGTAGCACTTACAGAGCTTTTTAGAGATTAGTGACACGTTTGTCCCCACTGGTGTGTCCACAGATTATGTCTGACTGACCCTCTCCCCATTTTCACTGTTGGGAGAGGCGAAAAAGTGGCTGAAGGCTGAGCCACCGAACTCCATAACTTCATGGAATGACTTGGCTAAGAAGTTCCTTATCAGATTCTTTCCTTCAGGCAAGACTGCAAAGTTGAGAAGTGAAATATTCAGTTTCAAGCAGAGGCCTGATGAGAACTTGTATATGGCTTGGGAAAGATTCAAGTCATTGTTGAGAGACTGCCCCCATCACCAGCAATCAAATGAAGTGCTGGCTCATACCTTTGTAGAAAGTCTAGACCCACACACAAAAATATTACTAGACTCTACATTAGGTGGGTAAGCCTTGGATAAAACATATGATGAGTTGTACACTTTGTTGAACAGAATTGCACAAGGAAATCTAGAGTGGCACAGCGAGTCATCGAGGGGGGCAGGAAAGAGATCAGGGTTGATAGAAGTAGATGGTTTGAATGCCTTGGCAGCACAGTTAGCTGCGTTCCAGCATCAGATGATGACTCAATTCAATAAATTGAGTATGATCCAACAATAGGGCCAGGTTAATGCAGTTCAGCAAGCTCCGAGTTGGTGTGAAATTTGTGGTAATAATGGGCACAATGCAGAATCTTATGGAGCCAAACCGGAATCAGTCAATTTTGTTGGTAATGTGCATAGGAATCAGAATTTTGGGAACAACTCCTACAGAAATTGGCAGGGCCACTCGAATTTTTCTTGGGGTGGAAACCAAAAGCAGAATTATATGCAACCTCAACAACAACAGTATCAACAAAATAGGTAGAATGATGGGCAATTGAGTAGCAGCATTGAGGAAACACTGCAGAAAATTATGGAGACCCAAAATCAGTTAGCGGAAAATTAGGCCAGGATGGCAACAGACTTAATGAATCAGCAAGTAGCCACCCGCAATCTTGAAAAACAAGTGGGTCAGATAGCAGCTTCTCAGAACATGAGGTCGCAGGGGGGATTACCAAGCGATGCAGATCCTAACCCCCGACAAATCAATGCCATCAGTCTTAGAAGCGGAAAGCAATTAGCTGATGCAGTGCCTAAAGAGTTGAGAAAGGAGGTGCAGCTGGAGTTGGTTAGACCAGGACCATCCACCGACACTGAAGCGAATCAGAGTGTTGGGCAACAAAATGCACAACCTGCGTTGCAGCCAGCATAAAGACCACCACCACCATTCCCTCAGAAAGTCAGAAAGAGCAAGGAGGAGGAATGCTTCAAAAAGTTCTTTGAAAGTTTCAAAGAACTTCACATAAATTTGCCTCTTATTGATGTTTTGTAGGGAATGGCCAAGTATGCTAAATACTTAAAGGATGTGATGGTGAACCAAGTTAGGTTGGTGGACGTCCAGACTGTAGCATTGACTGAGGAGTGCAGTCATAGGGTATTGAGCAAGATTCCAAAGAAGCTCAAAGACCCAGGGAGTTTTACCCTCCCCATACAAATTGGTAAAGCTGAGGTGCTATGGGCTTTGTGTGATCTAGGGGCAGCAGTTAACCTAATGCCCCTGTCCTTATTCAACACCCTAGAGTTGGGAAAACCGAGGCCGACAAGGTTGATGCTGCAGCTGGCTGACAAGTCACTAGTGACACCTGATGGAATAATAGAGGACCTTCTCATCAATGTAGGTAAGTTTATTATACCTGCTGATTTTATTGTTCTAGATTTTAAGGTCGATGACCGGGTACCCTTAATCTTGGGATGGCCATTCTTGTCCACCGGAGGAGCGGTGATTGATTTGAGAGCAGGGACCCTGAATATGAGGGTCGAGGATGAAGAAGAACTCTTCCGAGTATATCAAGAAATGAACCCATCCACACACTCCAGAAACCTTTGTCAGGTTAGTGTGTTGTTAGAGGATGAGTGTGGGGCGGAGGATGCCACAGGTGCATGGCCAAAGGAAATGACAAGTGTTCAGCCCGAGTCTGATAAAGGGCTTCAAATTGTGAAGAATTTGGAGGAAGAGAGGAACAGAGTGGAGGTTGTTTCCTCTAAAAATCAAAAGAGAAGGAGATGGTTCTCGAACAAGAACCCAGGTATGAGGATGTCCTGAAAAGGACAGTCCACGTCATGTCGCGACGAAAAATTAGGCGCTGCTTGGGAGGCAACCCAAGGGTACCACAGGTACCATTTTAATTTCTTGCATTTGTGTTGATTTTATTTATTTTTCATCTTGTGTTGTTTTTGGTGGAAAGTTAAGCACAGATGGAGGGGAAGTCTGAGTACCAGTGGAGGAGGAAGCTAAAAAGCATGGATGATAAAAAGTGTGGGGTCGACGCACACTTGTGCAAAATTGAAGAAAAGCATGCTATTAGCTAGGCCTAAAGGACTTAGGGAGTATTTCTCACCCTTTTTAAATGTTAATTTGATGCTATGAGGACATAGCATGATTTAAGTGTGGGGTGAGGGAAATTTCAAGAAAATTTCAATTTTTTTGTGTTTAATGATTTTTGGTGAATGTAATGCTTGTGAGAAGAATTTTGAAAATTGTTTTATGAGTCAAGCATGACTTCATCACCCGTTGATTTTTCTTTTCGGTTCTTTTCCGATGGGGGGTATTTGAACCGAAGAATAAAATTTTTCTTTTTCTTTCCTTTGTCTATATATAATGTTTTAGTCATAGTTAGGGACTGTTTCCAAAGATGGATGGATGACGACCATCTTGAGGAAAAATTAGTCGATAGGTTTTGGGTTTTTGAAACCATAACTAATTGGTGCTTGATGTTCTTGTTATGTGCTATACGTGATTGTAAGATGCAAGTATGTTCGGTGTGAAGCATGCAGGTGTATAACTTTGTGTGAGACGCTTAGGCTCTTGAATTTGACTCAATATTATTGAAGCTTAATTCTGAATTCTTGTGATTAGCTGAGTAAGAGTCTACTGAATGTGTCTTGAATTGAGCATGTGCCATGAGTGTAAGGTTTTTGAGTATTCAGTGCTATTGTGGATTGTCTAGAACTTGCCTGGTGTATTTATAAAATGAAATGAAGGATGTGAAGTGTAGGAGATGATCTAGGCATTTCTTTGAATGAACCAAATTTTTATCCCTCATTTTACCTACCTTGAGAAATTAATCCTAGTTAGCCCCATTGAGCCTTGAGCCTATTCTTTGACAGCTGCAACATAAGCTTAATCCTTTTTCTTTCATTAGCCTTGAATTTGATCCAAAACTCCTAAGCTCTTAAGGGAAAAATATGAAAGAGTAAAGGAGTGAAAAGAAAGAAAAAGTAGCAAGTTGTAGAAGTGGAGAAAAGGACAAAGGTGCACTTGTGTGAAAATGGTTGATTATTATTAAGGAGTTAGAAAACAAATTAATGAATTTTTTTTATAGAGCTCCTTACTAATAAGCTAAAAGTGCCTAAAGAAAGAGGGAACATAAGAGGAAAAAGAAAGCCGAAAGGAGAAAAAGGTGAAGTAAGGGAAGGGAAGTTTGTAATGAGGGCGTAATGTATTAAAAGCGCTTGGGAAAGTTAGTCACTATTATTGGCCAGAATAGTACCTACCCGCACCTGAGTTACATTACAACCTAAAAAGTCCTACTTGATCTTACATTCACACATCCTTAAATTAGTGGAATAAAACACTAAGGGCAAGCTTATGGGTCATTACATGATGCATGTGAATTCTTTGTGAGAGTGAGCGTAATTCTATTCATGTACCCACACATGTTGTGATTTAAAAATTATTTTTGCGTGTGAAATTGGCTAACTCTCTTTTCGTGAGGACACATGTTGAATGAAGGATATAATTCATGTGGGATTTCTTAATCAGTTGATTTACAGGAGTTTGCTATGATTCAGAGTCGATTCTTGAGGTTAAGAAGTCTTAACATAGTTGTACTTCATTTCGATGATCAAATCATGCATGCTCTATTTTTAGCTTGTTATCTTACGTAATCATTGTACCCGTAGCTTGGATATTCTTGCTAAATGAGTTATGGGTGAGTCTCCATAAGCATGAGATGTAATAGGTTGTTCGAGGACGAACAAGACTTTAAGTGTGGGGTAGGTGATCGTGGGCTAAAATAGCATGCCCGAGTGATGCTTTATGACTTAAATTAGTCTTGTTATCTAAGTTATTGTATACATTTTCATGTAAATTTATATGAATGTGAAGATGTGTGCTAACCAACATGATTAGCCTTTGTTTTGTAGGTTTTGATGACTTTTGAGTAACTAATCCATGAGTTGGTGAAGTAGAGGCTTGGAAACGGAATTAACCCGCGAACGTCGGCAAAGTGGAGGCACAAAACAGCCCACCTGCGCGTCGGCAACGTGCCATGGCAGGCTGGCTGCGTGACATGGAGGTGTCAACGCGCTGCCCAAGCAGCGTGACACGCTGCCAACGCGGCAGGGTGCTGCCGAGGCCAAATTTCGGGTGATTTCCAGAGAGCTTTCGCGTTGCCTCCATGTCACGGAGGCAGTGCTCCGCGATACACTCCATGACACGGAGCCGTTCCACGACAGGCTAAATTAAGCACATTTTCCATTTACTATAAATAGGTCCCTTAGCTCCTAATTCCAAGGGGGTCATGATTTTATTCTGGAAAACTACCTAGGAGTGAAGGGAGAAGTGGGAGAACTCATCTAGGGTTAGCAAATTCCCTTCTCATCTACCGAATTCATGTAAGTATGTTGTTTAGTAGTAGTTAGTGTAGTTTTACAAACATGAATGGCAAGAACCCTTCCTCTAGGGTTGAAGCCATGAATTATGATTGTGATTTTACAAAATTGTTTTGGAATTAAGTTATTGATTGTTGTTTTCGTCTTGCATTCTGGATTGTTGGTTGTTTTTATGATTGATCACCATGAAAGCATATTTGTTAGCTTTAGTAATATCTTGAGAAAGCATTACCTAGGTCAGGACATGAGAATGTGGGGAGCATGTTTGTATCTCGGGAGAGATTTTTGTGTCAGGATAGAAATATACCTAACACCGTGCTTGGTTGACACACGGGGGTTATGAAAGACCAACTTGGGATGTCACATCACCACTCGAAGAAGTAGTTGTGAGGCTAAGTTGAGTTAAATGGTTAGACGCACGAAAGTCCCTAATCGTTTCCCCATAAACCACAACATAATTGATTGCCTGCGACTAGAAATTAAACTCCTCTCTCACAATGATGCACTGAGGCTAGATTGCCGTGTTTAGAGGCTCGGAAGACCATAAACATGCAATTCTAATTATGTGAAATAAAAATTGATAGTTCCATGCTTAACCCATTGCAAATCATAGTATCGCATGATTAATTGGGTTTAACTCTATGTTGCTCCTAGAGTAATTTCAGAATACTTCGTTGACCCAAACTTAGACTTAATTACTCTCAATCGAAAACTTCTATAACCAACACTTGAAAAAGTTAAGATCACACTTGAAATGGATAGTTAGAGGAATGGGTCCAGTCCCTGTGGGTTCGACATTCCGGTTCTTAAAAAGAGCCACTATATTACTTGCATGACCCATACACTTGCGGGCACGTCATCGACCCATGGCATTATCATAGCATACACTTAACATGAGAATGACTAGCAACATAAATAAGAGGAAGCTAATAACATGACTTTAACATAACCCACAAGGATAATTTAATAACACTTAGATGCAATGATGAATCTGTCTAGACAAGCTTGAAAGCCTTCTACTAAACTGATGAGTTGTTGGGACAAGCCCCCAGCTAACTCCTAGAGTCTGAAAACTGAAACATAGTAAAATATGAACATAGTTACGTACTCGGAGGATGAGGACTCACCAATAGCTGCTGAATAGGGATGAAGCATATCTAACCGGGTTGCCGAGTCTAGAAACCTGAATCTATATCATGAAATGATCTAGCATAAAAGGCATACAGTCAGTACTTGGAATGTACTAAGCATGTGGGATAACATAAATAATTAAATAAGCAATTGCACGATAAGGGTTTAACTAAATACATTAACATAGCTGCTTCAAAATGTTATTACACATACTCTATGATTCACATCCACAGATACATACATGGAACTTCTCTTTGAATCTCATTATATAACATCTCAGAACTCATGCATAAGGGTCAAGTTCTAAACATATGATAAGTGTCAAATCTGAAATTAGTATCACATACTGTACTGAATCATTACTGATAACTGAGACTGATCATCATCTTATTAAGCCATTATAATCTTAAAGCTGGGTCATGCAATACTGAATCATACTGATGTCATCATTAAGGGATTCTCTCTCTACTATGGAGGATCCTGACTGTACTAGGTAGTCACTCTCTGCTATGGAGGATCTCGACTGGGGCTAGGGGGTCACACTCAATGATTGAGGATCCCAACTGATGCTAGGGAGTCACTCTCTACTATTGAGGATCCCGACTGATGCTAAAATCTGAGAGGTACTGGTCTAACATTATACATATATATATATATATATATATATATATATATATATATATATATATCTGACCTATACTACTGCAGCTAATCAAAAACATGAACATACTCTGCTTTTTTCATACACCCTTCATTCGGAAGAATCGGAGCTACTTTCTACTAACAACAAGCCCAACATTCATAAATTATCATTCTCATGCTTTATCATCATAACTCATATCATCATGGAACCATACTAGAATCTCTTCATAGGTCTAACATTATAGGGCATCTTTAGATTCACATCATGCATACTTCTTTCTCATCATCAAATTCAGTTTCATATTAGTCAGCATGCATCATAAAGACATTCATGACCAATACATTCAAATCATACTTTAACGGGCATACATTGACTCATATAATCTAGATTTACAGGAAGCTATATGCTTACTCATATTTTAGCATGTACAACAACATCATATGGGAAGTGTGCATCTTTGGTTCATAAGACCCATTTCACGATTTATTCCAATTCATGAGAAGAATGCATTAGATAAGCCATTATCGTAAATTTACTTCTTACCCAGTTAATTCCATCAAGACATAGGGGCATGCATATTTTACTTTCAATTATTCAAGTCCATGAACTTAAATTTAATCTCATCACATCTATCATTGACATATTCAAATTCTCATGGGTAATCATATAATCGTCACATATTAAACATGGATGAAAGGGATTTGTGATAATTGAATGAACAATGACAAAACCTTATCTAAAACTCTAATCATTCATGAATAATATTTCATAGCTCCACACTTTCATCACCCAACACATAATTCAAGATAACCCAAATCATTTTACATCGTACTTATCTCCTAGTCACAACAGATCTTGGAATTTTAAAGAGTTGTAGTAAGATTCACCATCAATTTAAAACCCTAGGTCATGCATTTTCTAGAATAGTAGAAATTGAGCATTTTAAATGAAAACATTTTGGGGCACAAGGATGGAGAGTATCCTTGGTAAAAAACCCGCATACCTTCTAGAGAAACCCACCTCGAAAATTTCCTTGAAGCTTGATGAACACCTTGGTGAAGTTCTTGAATCTTGAGAGGAGAGGGAGAAGAAGAGCTTGAGAGATACCTTGAGAGAATGAGGGTTTAGGCTTGTAGAAACCCTTAAAAACGTCCCAAACAATACACAATATGACGTAGTTTAAAAGCTAAAAGCATAGGAGTTTACAGAAATGCCCGTAAAGAAAACTGGAAATTTCCCCGAATCTGGAGTCACGACTCACGTAACGAGTCGTCGTCCCATCCAACGACTCTTTATCTGAACTATTAAGCACACTCGTCAGGTCATCCGCGGTGACTGGGCTTTCCATCCCCTCCCTACAGTTTTTCAGGGGTCAAACCACGACCTGTTAGGTCTCCTGATGAGTCATTCCCTGACTCGTTCTGAGGCAAATTTCTGCTGACTTTTCTGCTGAGCTTCTTCTACTTCGGGGTCTGATCTATAGGACTCCCAGGGTGTTACATAGCCCAAGCACCATCATCAGCTAGTGTTCCATCCAGACCCAGGAGTGATTAGAAGAACAGGGCTTCAAGGTCGAGGGATCAGAAGGGCACTCAATTAGAGTATACTCTCCAGCCTACGGGAAGTGCGGGAAGAGTCACACCGGGGAGTGTTTGCTCGGTTCAGATGTCTGCTATGGGTATGGTAGATCTGGGCACATGTGTCGGGCATGCCAATATGATAGACGGAGTGATGATAGGGGTCGTGCACAGACCACCCGAACAGCAGTAGCTCCAACCCGTTCTGCTACGCAGGGAGCATCGACTAGTGGGGGTGGCGAAAAGCGCCAGAACTGATTCTACGCCCTTGCCTCGTGCCAGGAGAAGGAGACTTTGCCAGATGTGGTCACTGGTATGTTGCGTGTCTTTCGTATTGATGTTTATGCCTTGTTAGATCTGCTAGATACCTTGTCTTTTGTGACTCCTTACATTGCTAGTAGCCTTGGAGTTAGTCCCGAGACCTTGTCAAAATAATTTTTAGTTTAAACCCCTGTTGGTGATTCTGTCATAGCTAGACGAGTATATAGAGAATTCCCGATCACTGTGTTGCATAAGGTTACATCCGCAGACCTTGTAGAGTTAGCCATGACTGACTTTGACGTTATTCTCGGCATAGATTGGTTTTTTTCATGTTATTCTTCAATTAATTGTAGGACCGTACGGTGGAATTTCTTTTTTGGGGTGAGTCAGTGCTGGAGTGGAAAGGTAGTTCGGTGGTACCAGTAGGTCGATTCATTTCCTACCTTAAGGCTAGGAAGATGATCTCTAAGGGTTGCATGTACCACCTAGTTAGGGTTAAAGATGTGGAGTTCGAGATCCCGACTATTTAGTCAATTCCGATGGTGTGTGAATATACGGAGGTGTTTCTTGATCATTTGCTCGGTGTTCCTCCCGAGAGGGAAATTGATTTCGGTATTGATCTTTTACCCGATATGCAGCCTATCTCTATTCCTCCCTACAGGATGGCCCGAGCCGAACTAAAGGAATTGAAGGATCAGTTAAAGGACTTGTTGGATAAGGGTTTCATTAGACCGAGACAATCTCCATGAGGTGCACAGTTCTATTTGTTCGAAAGAAGGACGATTCCTTTCGCATGTGTATGACTATCGGCAGTTGAACAAGGTTGCTGTCAAGAACAGGTACCCCTTACCTAGGATCGATGATTTGTTTGACCAGCTTCAGGGTGCTAAGTGCTTCTCCAAGATTGATCTCAGGTTCGGGTATCACCAGCTTAGAGTTTGAGAGGGTGACATTCTGAAGACCGTTTTCAGGACTCGGTATGGTCACTACAAATTTTTTGTTATGACTTTCAGACTAACCAATTCCCTTGTAGCTTTTATGGATTGAATGAATAGGGTGTTCAAGGCATATCTGGATATGTTCGTGATCGTGTTCATCGATGACATTCTTATATACTCTCGGAGCAAGGAGGAGCATTCGACTCATTTGAGAATAGTGCTGCAAACCATCAAGGATCATCAGCTATATGCAAAGTTTAGCAAGTGTGAATTTTGGCTAAACTCAGTGGCATTTCTAGGTCATGGGGTATCAAAAGACGGCATAAGGGTAGATTCCTAGAAGATTGAGGCGGTGAAGAATTGGCCTAGACAGGTGAATCCTTCAGAAATTAGGAGTTTCTTGGGCTTAGCAGGCTACTACCAAAGATTTGTTGAGGGCTTTTCATCAATTGCAGCCCCATTGACCAGGTTGACTCAGAAAAAGGTGAAGTTCCAATGGTCGAACGCTTGCGAGAAGAGCTTCCAAGAGTTGAAGACCTGACTCACTTCAGCACAGTGTTGACTTTACCCGAGAGCACTGATGACTTTGTAGTGTATTGTGATGCTTCAAGAGTCGGGCTGGGATGTGTGTGATGCAGCGTGGGAAGGTAATAGCATATGCCTCGAGAAAGTTGAAAGTTCTTGAAAAGAATTACCCGACCCATGACCTTGAGTTGGCCGTGGTGGTATTTGCATTGAAGATATGGCAACATTACTTGTATGGGGTCCACGTGGATGTATTCACAGATCACAAGAGCTTGCAATATGTGTTCACATAGAAGGATCTAAATCTTTGGCAAAGGAGGTGTTGGAGTTACTAAAGGACTACGACATGAGTGTCCTCTACCATTCGAGCAAGGCTAATGTGGTTGCAGATGCACTTAGTAGGCTCTCTATGGAGAGTGTGTCCCACGTTGACGGGGGAAAGGAGTTGGTAAGAGATGTCCATCGACTTTCAAGGTTGGGAGTTAGATTGATCCACTCGACTGATAGCGGCATTATTATGCAGAATGGGTCAGAATCGTCCTTAGTGGATGATGTCAAATCTAAGCAAGATGAGTATTCGACTTTGAGGAAGCTGAAGGAAGTAGTGCCAAGTCAAAAGGTGGAGGTTTTCTCCCAAGGGGGAGATGGTGTGCTATGATACCAGGGCCGACTATGTGTTTCGAACATTGATAATTTGAGGGTTCGAATATTGCACGAGGCACATGACACCAGATATTCCATTCACCCAGGATCCACGAAGATGTATTGCCACTTCCGAGAAATCTATTGGTGGGATGGTATGAAGAAGGATATTGCGGAGTTTGTAGCTAAGTGTCCAAACTGTCAGTAAGTGAAAGTTGAAAATCAAAGGCCAGGAGGTGTACTTCAGGATATTAGAATTCCCACTTGGAAGTGGGAGGAAATAAATATGGATTTTGTTACAAGCCTACCTTGTACTCGCCGACACTATGACTCCATTTGGATGGTGGTAGACAGGTTAACTAAGGTGGCACACTTCCTACCGGTCAAGACCACGGATTCAGCAGATGATTATGCCAAGTTGTATATTTGGAAGTTGGTTCGACTTGATGGAGTTTCCTTTTCTATCATCTCAGACCTAGGTACTCAATTTACCTCTCAGTTTTGGTGGTCTTTTTAGAAGGGACTTGGGATGGAAGTTAACCTCAGTACAGCCTTCCATCCGCAAACAGACGTCCAGGTAGAACAAACCATTTAGACCCTCGAGGATATGTTGAGGACATGTGTTATGGATTTCAAAGGTAGTTGGGATGATCATTTTCCCTTAATCGAGTTTGCTTATAATAATAGCTATCACTCCAGTATCCAAATGGCGCCGTTCGAGGCTCTTTAGGGGAGACGGTGTAGATCTCTCATCGGATTGTTTGAGGTTGGTGAGGTAGCTATGATAGGGACAAATTCGGTTCACGGGGCGATGGTGAAGGTTCAGCTGATAAGGGACCGGTTGAAAACCGCTCAAAGTCATCAAAAATCATATGCCAATGTGAGGAGAAGAGACTTGGAGTTTGATGTGGATGACTAGGTATTTCTAAAGTTATCTCCCGTGAAGGGGGTCATGCGGTTTGGGAAAAAGGGGAAACTCAGTCCTTGATATGTTGGTCCTTACCAGGTTATGAGGAGAGTTGGTAAGGTGGCGTATGAGTTGGACTTGCCTTCAGAGTTAGCTTCAGTTCATCTCGTGTTTCATGTATCGCTCTTGAAAAAGAGCTTGGGTAATCCAGCTTTAGTAGTCCCGGTAGATAGCGTTGATGTAAAGGATAACCTCAACTATGAAGACATTTTGGTGAAAATCTTAGATCGTTAAGTCTGAAAGATAAGGAACAAAGAAGTAGCTTCAGTTAAAATATTATGGAGAAATCAGCATGTTAAGGGAGCTACGTGGGAAGCCGAAGAGGATATGATGACTAGATATCCATATTTGTTCTCTACCGGGTCAGTCCAACTTGAGGTACCGGTTTTTGCCCTAAGACTCTGTTGTGTTTTCATATTCAGTTCATGTGTGCAAGTTTCTTTTATGTGTATGAATGTGTATGTGAAGTATAAGATCAGTTCAGCTATGTGGTTTTATTCGGAGGTAGTCATTCCGTGAAAATTTCGATTAAACTGATCAGTATATGGCTATGATAAATTGTATGTTTTTCTTTGTTGCTTGTTTCCTACATTTGAGGAAGAATGTTTCCAAGGGGGAGATATTGTAATACCCCAGAGAGGCCTAAGAATAGACCGGGAGTTGAATTTGAGAAGTGCAGAAAACTCGCAAAAATATCATAGGACAGGCGACACAATGACTAGTGGTTGGATACCACGAGTCATCGTAAGCTGTCATGGTTTGGGAAGTTCAGGGAAGCATTGGAGACAACAGATGGTCTAATGACTCATTGTCAGAACAAGGAGTCGTTGTTACAAGTCGTTGGAAGGACTGGACTTAGGTTGAGGGGGAAACAATGGGGCGTTCCACGATTCATTGTGAGAGGCAACGGTCCATTGTTTCTAGTCTTTGTTTGAGGGTTGAAGATTTCAATGCATTCAATGGATGGAAACCACGACTAGTTGGATGCCACCACTAGTCGTGGTGAGGCTCGTGGAAAGAAAAGTTAATGGATGGAAACCAACGACTCGTTGATTGAAGCAACGACTTATCCTGACGAGTCGTGGGAAGAATCTGAGGATGTCATGATGCAGTGGACCCAAAAACTCGATACCATGAGGTATGTCGCAGCGACCCATTGGTTTGTTCATTGGTCCGTCTAGAACAGTTTTCAGGAAAATAATTTTAAGGGCATTTTTAAATTTTCCATGTTTTAAGACACTAAAACTATGTCGTTTTGGATATTTTTCTGAGTGTGATAAGATGAGTACAAGTACACCCCTCCCTTTTTGCAAAGCATTCTTCGTTCCCGAAACATAGTATACAAAACATAAGGAAGGGAACATACCTGTGGCTACTCATACTTTGCCTTTCATGAGTTGTCTCTCATTCAGCGCCTGATTTAACATCGCGACACGACATAACTTCCATGATTTTTTAGGCATCATCAAGGTACACCACCTTAATTCCTCTTACTTCCTCGGTGTCTCCTAGATATAGCTTTATCCTTTTCCTGTAGTCCTCTAACATTTTACCATCTTTATTTTGAAGCTCCACTGAACCATATGGGACATAGTCACCACTCTATATGGTCCCATCTACCTAGATTTCAATTTTTCGGGATGCAAACGGAGCCTTGAATTAAATAGTAAGACAAGATCACCCGCACTGAACTCCCTATTTGCAATTTTTCTATCATGATAGATCTTCTTTATAAATGGACGCACTCTCATAAGACCAAAGTTTAAATTCATCTAATTCATTGAGTTGGTCGAGTCTCAACTTGGTTTCTTCATTCCAATCAAAGTTCATCTTTTTCAGAGACCATAATTCCTTATGCTCTAACTCTACAGGTAGATGGCAGGACTTGCCGTAGACCAACTAATATGGAGATGAGCTGATGAGGTTTTTATAAGTTGTTCCGTATGCCGATAACGCATCATCGAGCTTCCTAGACCAATTTGTCCGATTGGTATTCACCATTTTGGACAAAATAGTCTTTATCTCCCTGTTAGAAACTTCCACCTGCCCACTTGATTGAGGATGGTAAGGTGTTGCCACCTAATGCTTCACGCCATATTTTTCCAAAAAAGTTCTAAAGAGGCAGTTACAAAAGTTTGATTCACCATCATTGATGATTGCCCTGCGAGTACAAACTTAGCGAATATGTGCTTTCGCAGAAATATTGTGATACTTTTTCCTTCATTGTTAGTTAGTGCAATAGCCTCTACACATTTAGAGACATAATCCACCTCCATCAATATGTATTTCATCCCATATGAGCTAACAAATAGGCCCATGAAGTCAATGCCCCATACATCAAATAACTAAACTTCCAAGATAGAGGTGAATGGTAACTCATGCTTGCGAGTAATGCCACCTTGTCTTTGGCGCTGATCACATGCCTTGGCATAATCATAAGCATTTTGGTGAATAGAGGGCCAGTAATACCAGCATGGTATAATTTTGTGCATCGTTCAGATATCACTATGATGATCCCCAACTGGGAGACGAGTGGCAAGCTTCCAGAATGCTCAACATCTCTACCTCCGACACACCCCTTCGAATTAACCCATCTGCACAAATGTTGAATAAATATGGTTCATTCCAATAGTACCTTTGAGTGTCGAATAAGAACTTCTTCCTTTGCTAGGGTGTCATATCTGCTGGGATCATGTCGCTGACTAAATAATTTCCATAGTCAGCGAATTAGGGAATCAAGTCTTAAGATGAAACTAACACCTGTTCATCTGGGAAAGCATCATCGATATCAATCTCCTCTCTTGATCTAGCCTTAGATTCCAGTCTAGACAGGTGATCAGCTACCTAATTTTCTGTTCCTTTCTAGTCTTTCACTTCCAACTCAAATTCTTGGTCTGTATGAAGGATCACCTTAGTTCCAAGAAAGTATGCTCGAAACTTTTCAAATGCAAAGACAACTGCTAGCAGCTCCTGTTCTGTGACCGTGTAGTTATCTTGGGCTATGTTGAGTGTTTTACTAGCATAATATATAGGGTGAAAATCTGAGCTCTTTATTGGCCCAAAATAGCACCGGGGACCACCCCACTAGCGTCACACATTACCTTAAATGGAAGAGACCAGTCTGGAGGTATAATAATATGAGCAGTGGTGAGTTTCTCCTTCAAGCACTCAAAGGTCTTCATACATGCCTCATCAAACACGAACTTCACCTCCTTCTCGAGCATTTTGCAAAATGGTTGCGCAATCTTTGAAAAGTCCTTAATGAACCTCCTATAGAATCCTGCATGCCCTAAAAAGCTTCTGACCCCTTTTACGGAAATAGGCAGTGGCAATACTGCTATTACTTTAATTTTCACCTTTTCCACCTCTCTCCCTTTTCCAAAGATTTTGTGACCCAACACTATTCCTTCTTTAACCATGAAATGACATTTTTCCCAATTTAGGTCCACATGAGTTTCTTCGCATCTATTTAACACTTTGAACAAATGCTTGAGGCAAGATTCGAATGAGTCACCCGAGATTGAGAAGTTATCCATAAATACCTCAATGTTATCCTCCAACATTTTCAAGAATATCGACATCATATAGCACTAGAATGTGGCTGGTGCATTTCACAACACAAAAGGCATTCTCCTGAAAGCAAGACAAGTGAAAGTGGTCTTCTCTTGGTCTTTCAGGGCTATAGTGATCTGATTATTCCTCGAATAACAATCAAGAAAACAGTACCAACCTCTACCTGCCAACCTATCAAGCATCTGAAAGTGGTCCTTCTAGCTCAAGTGGTTGAGCTTTCGATAATCCATGCATACACACCAACCTGTGATTGGTCTTGTCGGTATCAAATCATTCTTCTCATTAGGTACCACTGTGATCCCACCTTCCTTTGGCACACACTATACCAGACTTACACACTTGCTATCTATAATAGGGTAAACTACACTAGCGTCTACCAACTTGATATTCTCCTTTTTCACTACTTCTTACATCGATGGGTTTAGGCGTCACTGATGCTCTATGCTTGGTATGCAATTTGGCTCGAGCTGGATTTTGTGAGTGCATATACCCGGAGGGATTCTAATGATGTCAGCTATGGTTCATCTGATTGCCTATTTTTGCCTTTTCAATTCTGTAACCAAAACTTCTACTTGCCAGTCTGTCAAGTCAGCTGCAATAATCACTGGCAAAGTATTGTCTTCACCCAAGATTGCATATTTGAGGTGGGGAGGTAATGCCTTATGTTCCAGAACTAGTGGTACCTCAATTGATGGCTTTGCTGGTAGAATTACACGGTTCTTTAAGTTAATGTTACACCCCGTAAGTTTCTAACATTTAGTCGGCCTATTCTTATGTTGGTTGAGAGTTTTAGAGTGCCATACGTACGAGGAAAGGGCCCAGAAAAGGCCGAACGAGTGCCAAGTCGGGATTTCACGAGAGGAGGCCGAACCAAGCTGCCCAGAGGGGCAAAGTGGCACAGAGCTGCTCCTCCGCATTAGCCAACGTGGTACGGAGCAGAATCAGTGCGATGGGCAGCGTGCCACGTTGCCTTGTCTGCTGCCTAGAGTATATATAGGCCTCACCCTTAGATTTCATGTTATTTTCTTAAATGAACTCAACCAGCAGAGTTAGAAGCGAAGGGGTATTATAATTTTCATCTGATTAAGCCGCTAAACGCCATCCAAATCCAAATTAACTTCGGGTATCGAAGTATAAGTCTGCAGGGAGCATTTCTACGGAGTTAGTTTCGTGAAATTCGCCCAGCGAATCTTCGTCCCACCGAGCTAAAGTTGTTGAAATTGCTCCAAATTAGTGTCAATACGATCCCAGGCTTGAGGTAAGCATTTCTCCCTTCTAGACTTTTGAGAAATAACAAGGTTTCGACTATGTTTTGTAAAGTTGGAATATAGTTAATAATTATATATAAAGTTTTCCTTTTTGCTGAATTTAGTGTTAAAACTAGTCCTATCTTTTCAGTAACACGATTTCAGTTGGGAAGAGCTATTTAATACTAATTGGAACCTATCAGTTAATCAGAAACAGACAATCGAGGTATGTTAAGGCATATTTCTTTCGGCAAGTTAGTTTCTCAACATAGTAGTCCAGTATGAATCCAGGTAAAGCATGCCAGGAGTATGTTATCATGTCTAGTTGTTGTTGTCAGTTGAGACTCGTAAATTGTGTTCTTTTGGGCTGGATTATGCCTGTATAGCTTCCATGACCACCCTAGGGTTAATAGTTGTGTCGCCGCCCGCCAGGGGCGAGGATACGTCGCTCTACGGAGCGGCATGCCGTCCGCAAGTGACGAAGATGGGGATCTAGATCCTCATATTTCCATGGTTGGCCTTATAGACACCCCTGCCGAGCGCTTACGCCTGGGGTGTAGACATCAGGAGTCCTCCAGACTCAGACACAACTACAGTCAGGGGCCGAGCGGGCCCAATTGCAGACCCAAGGGATTGGCAGGACGCTTATAGCTGGTAGTTGACTCAGTAAGACCTGGATAGGAGTATATAGATTGAGGTGTACTCACTAGGTCTATGGGGTCTCAGGTGGGTTATTTTGTGCTGATTGTACCTTCCGGATTATGGGAGCCAGGTAAGGTTTATGCTTGTTTTAGTTACTGATAGTTAGACAGTAAGACGCCTCGTTTGTCAGGTATGACCCCTACCCTCCTTATTACAATTATGTTTAGTCCTGATTTCACTACCTCAGTCATCTTCAATCCGTTTTCTTTACTTCAGCTATTGTCAGTTCTATTTCTTACTTTCAGTCATTTAAAGTTACTGCTTTACATACTCAGTACCTATGGTACTGACGCCCTCTTCTAGGGCGCTGCATTACTTGTCTAAAGGTACATATAGATGAGGAGTAGGTCCCTCATAGTTCCAGTCAGCTGTACAGAGCCGTCAGCCCCCTTCTTTCGGAGCTTGTGTGATAGAGGTTTACTTCTTTTGTTTGTACAGTATGCATAGGTCGGGGCCTTGTCCCGTCCATCTTATTACTCCTAGAGGCTTGCAAATTACATTACTTCCCTGTGGTTAGATGATATCAGTCGTGTCAGGTCCATATGTGTTTTAGACTATGTGTGTTGGATGTGTGGGGCCTTGTTTAGCTGTTGATTGATGCCTTGTCGGTCATAGCTCAGTTTAGCATCTGATTTCGCTTTCCAGTTATAACTAGATATCATGGTGGCCTTGTCGGCCCGCATAGGACTCCCTATGTTTGTTTGTCTCTGGTTAGCTGTTTATTTTCACACGTGGCTATAGACCTTGTTCGCCGGGGGTTGTATTTACAGTCACTATATAGCCCGTTGTTTTCTTGATTCTAGAGTTAGAGTCAGCCCTGCACCAGAGTTGCTTAGGCTCACTCAGCTCAGCAGTTCAGGTCCTAGTAGGGCACCAGGTGCCAGTCATGCCTCCCAAGGTGGGGTGTGACAGTTAAGGTCTAGCTTCTTTGGTTTGAAGTTATATAACCCCATTCCTTCTATATCATTTACCAGTTTCGTGTACCTCGGTACTCCATTTCCTTCATAATTCATCAAGACGACTGCTAGTGTATCAGTATTCATCATCTCTCCTAAGGGAACTAGCAACCTCTTGTCTTCCATCTCAGTGTTTGCAGAGCTAGCTTCCTTGGTGTAGCTTGAATGAATCACAAAAGAAAAACAAAGAAAACTTAAATGGGGAAATAACAATTAAAAGTTAAATACAAGCAATTAATCTAATCTTAGTCGTATTCCCTAGCAAAGGTGCCTCTTATTGATAACGCTCAAACTCACACTCCTGACAAATTATGAAATAGACGTTGTCAATAAAGAACACAACAAAGAGGTTGGGGTCGAACCCACAGGGAATATGGTAAGAACTAGACTAATGTCGATATATAAACTTTTTTGTGGGTTATGTCAAATTAGGGGGTTTATAGAGAAACAATTATAAATCAAACGTAACATCCAAGTGTTATTAATCAAGATTTTCAATTTACTAGGGTAAGTCTTCCCCGTGGGTTCATAGCTACTTCAGGTTTACACTCGTGATCAATCCCAATGCTTACTTGTAGAACTGATAATTAGGGTTCGCCCAAATGACTAGTTTTTCCTTATTAGATGACTATACTCAATAATCAGATTAGTTCTCATGAGCGATTTCAAATTAACCTTTATCCCTTTGTTCCAAATTAATTATCTTGCGATCACAACTCAAGTTATAAAATGATCATAAAAATCAAGGCTTTGTTGTAATTCTCTTTTCCTAATCTCTACCTCTCTAGACTCAAGCAAATAAAGAATTCAGGCAAGTCTTAACATTGCGCTTCGTTAAGAAGCATTAAAGACGAAGAGAATACAATATAGGCATTTAGCATTGGTTTCAAATAACTTTGTCTATTCCTAGTTCATTAATCCACCATGGTTCCCACAACCATAGTTGTGGAGTTTTTATCCTCTTATGATTTTAAGATTGTGATTAGTATTCATACACAAGCACATAATTAAATACTTAAAATGATGATTGAAAGAAAACCTGTTGTAAATATTGATGAACAAAATCAAGAACAATTAAGAAATCCAAGTTTTGATTCTTAAGAATTGCTCTCCTCTGTTTTCAAAAACTAATTAAAAACTTGATAACAATTGACAATAAACTAATTCTGACCTTCTCTCACCTAAAATAAACATAAAACATATTTATACAGACAGTGAAATCCTTTTCCTAAGTTAATAGGGAAATAACCAAATCTGGTGCCGACATATCCTACGACTCATCATACAACCCGTAACAGGATTGTATGGGTCGTGCATTGCTCTTGTACATTCCTTGACTTCTACAGAATTAGCTAAGTATTGGCAGCTGGTACAACTCATAACATAATTCCACGAGTCATACAATCCAATCATTGTTTGTCTCTAAGAACTTTGGAATATTCTGAAGTTTTCTACGAGTGTCTTGGTACGTCTTGTATCTTGCTCGTATGACTCGTAAAAACTTGACACATCTTGAGTTCTGCAAAGTCTTTAAGACAACTGAATCTTCCCACGGCTCCTGGTATGTGTAGTAGGTAGATTCTACAGTCTGTAGGTGCTACCCATACCAAGAAACTACTTGTGCAAATAACTCCGAAAAATTCCATGATTCCAGTTACGGCTCGTACCAGCTTGGTACGACTCGCACTCAGAGTCATACTTTTCATTTGCATTCTTCCAACCTTCTAAGCTTTTCCACGAGTCTCAGTATGGCTCAGTACTTGACTATTGTTTTGCACTTTTCTGAATCTTTTGCACATTTTTGCTTCAACACATATTTTCCTAAAAAAATTAAAAACACCTCATATTTGTATAAACATACCCAAGTCAATGCTTTTTTCCTAATTTTAAGCATCGAAAGTGTTGTAAACTTGCAGCACATCACCTACCAATTATAATGTAATACCCCAGAAGTGCCTAAGACTAGACCTGGGATAAGGAAAGGAAAATCAGCAGAAAAATCTGGAATATCCTCTCAGACGACCCGTTAGAAGTGCCTGTGGTGAGAGGTTGTAGATCTGGATGGGGGAATAATGGGTTGTTGTATGTGTCCTTTGGAAGGATTTCTAGGATAGTGACAGTGGTGACGACTGCTGGTAACCACGAGTCATTGGAGGTTGGAACAACTCATCCTGTCAGGTCGTTATACAAGATCTAAGGCATGAATTAGGGGTGAGACAACGAGCGAAGTGATGGGTCGTGGGAGCAAAGTACGACCGTTGTGTGGGTCATTGGATTGAGCAGTGGCTAAATTTCTACAATTTTAGTAAGGGAAAAATCGTAATATCCATGCCCCTAAGTTCCCTATTACTTCGTTTTAAGATCGGAATGAGGTTTTTAAGAGGGTTTAACTTATTCAAACCCACCCTCCTTCATGCATGCACACATAGATCTTTCCAAGAGTAATCAAGCTTAATTCTTCCAAGTTTTCCATCAACTCTTCTTTGGCCAATCAAGGGAGTTGTAGAATTAGTCCTTCTCAGGTATGTAGGATTATGAATGGGTAAATTTGTTCACATCGATGCCCAATCCCTCTCTAATTCATGAAAATCTATATGTTGATCCTATGGGGTTTTAACCCAATGCATGAATTTTCTAAGTCTCCACCATGGGTATGATCTAAGAATATTTCTATTATTGAATTATGATTTATGGGAAGGTTTTACATTGTTTTCAATTATAATCATGTTTTCAAGATTTATAAATTAAAATGCCCATCCATGATAAGTTCATAAAAGTTGATATTTATGATGAAGGTTCAAGTATAATGTGTTATTATTGATGAAAAGCATGTTTTCAAGTTACCCATATTTATGATCACATTTTCAAGTGAATTAAGTATTTTAAAGCATGTTTAAGTATTGGCAAGCCATATGTTCAAGTATGGTTTATGTTTTCACGAATTAGCTTACCACATGGTTTTGGAGTCAAGACTCCCAATGATGTTCAACTTGTGATATGGTTTGAGCCACGGCTCCTCATGTATGATTTCAGACTTTATATTTATATGATTATTCAACTTCATCAATAGAAGATGGTCAGCTTCATTGAAGAACGATGGAGAGCATATGCATGTTTTTGGGAGTAGTGTCTAGAACCGAGTAGGCTAAGGGTCAGACAACTCTATGCCTCAGAACTTCGAGCCAACATAGGTATGATCAGATTATTTTGGGACCTCCTATGTGAGCTTTCCCCTAGCCCAAGGGGCCCTTTATTTTGATATTGATATCATGGTAGCGTATTTAGCCCTGGAAAGGCTTTAGACAGCTCTTCCCACTTGAGTGTGATAGTCGGGACCATGTAAACTCTATCGTGGTAATGTCGGTTATATGATGAGTCTCCCATTGTTCCTCATTATTTCATTTATGCATGTTTATCATTCATGATATATATATATATATATATGTTCTAAAACAGGTTTGACCCTTTGTTAAGTTTTACTTATGATTATCATATTTCAGCTTTGGGTCATTCGATTTAGTTATGATGTTCAGTTATGTTCATATCATGATTGCAGAAAATAGCATGCAAGCTCTACTCTTAGATTCTTGATCTCGGGCAAAATAGCATGCCCAAGTGATACTTTATAACTTAGTTTTGCCTTGTTTATCTATTTAATTATATGCATTCTCATGTAATTTTATGTAAATGTGAATATATACACTAACCAACATGATTAATTCTTGTTTTTGTAGGTTTACAATGAATTTGAGGAACTAATCCATCAGTTGGTGAAGTGGAGGCTTGGAATCGGAAGTAAAACGCGAACATCTGCAAGGAGGGTGTGCGAAACAGCCCACCTGCATGTTGGAAACGTGCCACGGCAGGCAGGCTGCGTGACAAGGGCCGTGACACACCACCTAATGCACTGCCCAAGCAGCGTGACATGCTGCCAACACGGCCAGCTTCTGCTTGGCGACTATTTTGCTTTCCAGTGTGCTTACGTGATGCCTCCGTGTCACGGAGGCATATTGGCGCGATAACTTCCGTGACACGGAGATATTCCATGCCGGGCATAATTTTATACATCTCTCATTTGCTATAAATAGGCCCCTTAGCTCCTAAAATAAAGAGGTCACGATTTATTTCTGAAAAACTGCTAAGGAGTGAGGGAGAAGTGGGAGAACTCACTAGGGTTCATCAATTTCATCTTCTCTTCTACCAATTCCTGTAAGTAGGTTACTTTAATTATGTTTTCTTGTAATTATACGAACATGAGTGGCTAGAACCCTCCCTCTAGGGTTGAAGCCACAAGATATGATTGCGATTTTGCGATTTTGTTTTGGTTTTAAGTTATTAATTGTTGTTTTGTCTTGTATTCCGAATTATGGTTGTTTTTATGACTGATCACCATGAAAACAAGTGGGTCAAGCTTAGGTACATGCTTGAGAAAGATAACCTAGGCAAGAACAAGAGAATGTAGGGAGCAAGATTGTATCTCACGATGTGATTTGCGTTAGGATAGAAATATACCTAATACCTTGCTTGGTTGATAAAATGGGAAGATAGAAAGACACCAACTTAGAATTATCACATCACCACTCGAAGAAGTAGTTGTGAGGCTAAGTTCGGTTAAATACTTAGAGGTACGAAAGTCCCTAATCAAGAGCATAAACCCCATAAACCACATCTACTTAGTGAATTGCCCACGAACTAGAAATAACATCCTCGCTCAACAATGTAGTAGTGGCGCTAGTTTGTCATGTTTAGAGGCTCGAAAGACCATGAACATGCAATTGTAATTATGTGAGATGACAATTGATAGTTTCATACTTAAACCATTGCAAATCGTAGTATCGCATGATTATCCGGTTTTAACTCTAGTTGCTCCTTGAATTAATTCAGAGTATTTCGTTGACCGCCCCTAGACTTAATTAACTCTATCGAAAACTTCTATAATCAACACTTGCGGAATTTAATATTACACTTGAACTTGATAGTTAGCTGAATTGGTCCAGTCCCTGTGGGTTCGACATCCGGCTCTTTAGAAGGGACACTATATTACTTGTACGACCCATACACTTGCGGGCACACCAATTCTTATCTTAATTTTGTTTTATATTATGCATGTTTTAAATGATTTTACTTATTTAAGAGATTTTAGTTACCTTGCATATACGGTATATTCTACGTACTGACCATATACTCTATGCTGTATCGTTTTATGATATAGGCTCTGATCTTCAAACTCGACACGGTCATTAGTTAGTTTCTGGAGTCAGCATCCAGCTTCTGTGGTGAATCCTCATCTCCCGAGGACCCTTTGTTATTAGTTATCCTTGTACTTTCAATTTTCTAGATTTGTCGGGTTAGTTGGGGGCATTGTCCCATCAACCCATCGATATGTCAGAGGCTTTCAGACTATACCTAGTAATCAGCTTGCTATATATTATGTGAATTCTGGTTTTGATGTTATGTTATGATTAGACTTCTGTTATGTTCACTATGTTAAGTCTTCCGCTTTATTTGATTGATTTAGATGTATGTTCATGTCATGGGTCGACTTGGAGTCTCTCGGGGCTCCTTGTCCCGTGTCTCGATTCGGGCCTATGTTCGGGTCGTGAAAAACTTGGTATCAGATCAATAGGTTTTGAAGTGTCATAGGGTGTGTGAAAGCCATGTTAAGTAGAGTCTTTTTCATGGGTGTAAAGTGCGCCGCACTTATGACGAAGAGGCTACAAGACGTTTAGGAAATGTTCCCTGCTTTCATGACCTATGTCGTGTGGTGAAATGTCTCTCTATTCTTCTAACTCGTGCTATTCATGATTACAGAATCATGCGTACCTGCAGAGTTAATGGCAGAAGAAATAGGAATGGAAATGGCCATGAGAATGGCAATGGAAATGGGCTCCAACAAGCCCCACCAGTCCACGAGCACCATGCACCAGAGCCGGTTGCCCATGCTGAATTCAAGGCAACCATTCAGATGTTAGCACAGGCCTTGACCACCCAAGTCAACCGACAGGCAGTAGCGCATGTCCCGCAGAATGGGAATATGGAGGTAGCACGAGTGTGAGATTTCCTAAGGATGAACCCACTAGAGTTTCTTGGGTCAAAGGTGGACGAGGATCAACATGAGTTTATTGATGAGATTTTGAAGATCACTTAGGTCATGGGGGTGAACGGAGAAGAGTGTGCTGATTTGGCCTCATATCAGCTGAAGGGGGTCGTACACATTTGGTTTAAATAGTGGAAGGATAGTAGGGAAGCCAGAGCAGGCCCTATTTGTTGGGAGTAGTTTCACGTTGCTTTTCTAGATCGGTTCTTCCCTCCTGAGATGAGGGAGTTGAATGCGGTCAAGTTCGTGAATCTAAAACAAGGAAAGATGAGAGTAGGAATGTGCCCTAGAGTTCACTCATCTGTCAAATTACTCCCAGAGTTAGTTGTTGATCAGAGGGCACAAGTGAGCAGATTTGTTCATGGGGTGGCGGACTATCTAAAAAAGAATTGCAGAACTACCATGCTCCATTAGGATATGGATTTTCCTTAAATAGTCCTGTACACCCAGTAGATAGAGGCGGCGCATCATAGGGAGAGGGAGGCCAAGAGGACTAGGATAGACAACTATAGGTTCTCTTTGCCGAGGCCAGGTCGTGGACATCAACAGCAATCCCACCAGAGATCTTTAGCCCCAGTATCTTTAGCGAAGAGTGTGCCAACCCGACCTAGGCACGACCATAAAGGACGAGCATCAAACTCTAGGGGTCAAAACAGCAGATCCGCAGATTCCAATATCCCAGTTTGCGACAACTGGTCAGTATTTGGTAGGTACAGGTGCTTGCTTCGGGTGCAGAAATCCTGGACATATGCTCAGTGATTGCACAATAGCTAGACAGGGCCATGATAGGGGCTGAGGACCAGCTTCCAATTATTCAACTCCACCCGTACGCCCAACCTAGCAGGAGGCATCTACAAGAATAGGTGGCGATCAGTGCCAAAACAGATTCTATGCCTTAGCATCCCGCCAGGAGCAGGAGGTCTCCTCGAATGTAGTCACTGGTATGTTAAGAATATTCCATCTTGATGTATATGCTTTGTTAGATCCAGGGCCTACCTTGTCTTTTGTGACACCTTATGTGGCTAGTAGTTTCGGAGTCAGTCCTAAAATTTTGTCAGAACCCTTCTCAGTCTCTACTCCAGTGGGTGATTCAGTTGTAGCTAGACGGGTGTGTAAAAGTTTCCCGGTCACAGTCCTTTAGAAAGTTACCTCAGTAGATCTAGTAGAGTTATCCATGACCGATTTTGATGTTATCCTTGGTATGGTTTGGTTATTTGCATTTTATGCCTCAGTTAATTGTAGAACTCGGGCAGTAGAGTTCAGATTTCTAGGTGAGCCAATCCTAGAATGGAAGGGTAGTTCGACTATGCTTGAGGTCGTTTCATTTCCTACCTTAAGTCCAGAAAGATGATCTCCAAGGGTTGCGTGTACCATTCAGTTAGGGTTAAGGATGCTACATCTGGGACCTCGACCATCCAGTCAGTCCTAGTAGTATGTGAGTATCTAGAAGTCTTCCCGGATGATCTATCGGGAATCACTCCCAAGCGGGAGATTGATTTTTGTATTAATCTTCTTCCCGATACGCAACCTATATCTATTTCTCCTTATAGAATGGCTCCATCCAAGTTAAAGGAGTTAAAGGAGCAGTTGAAAGACCTGTTAGACAAGGGTTTCATCAGACCGAGCAAATCCCCATGGGGTGCACCAGTCCTCTTTATCCGGAAGAAAGATGGTTCTCTTCATATGTGTATTGATTACTGGAAATTAAACAAGGTCACCATCAAGAATAGGTGTCCTCTTCCTAGGATTGATGATTTGTTTGACCAGCTTCAGGATATCAAATGCTTTTCGAAGATAGATCTCAGGTCCGAATATCATCAGCTCAAGGTCCGGGAGAGTGACATCCCAAAAACAACCTTTAGGGCGAGGTATGGTTATTATGAGTTTGTAGTTATGTCTTTTGGACTAACGAATGCTCCTTCAACTTTTAAGGATTTAATGAATAGGGTGTTCAAGCCATACTTTGATATGTTCGTGATCGTTTTTATTGATGACATCCTGATATACTCTTGGAGCGAGGAGGAACATGCCTCTCATTTGAGGGTGGTGCTACAGACCCTCAAGGATCACCAATTATTTGCAAAATTCAGCAAGTGTGAGTTTCTGTTGAGATCAGAGGCGTTTTTTAGACATGTGGTATCAAGTGAGGGCATAAAGGTGGACTCTCGGAAAATAGAAGCGGTGAAGAATTGGCCTAGACTGATGAATCCTTCAGACATCAGGAGCTTCTTAGGCTTAGCTGGCTACTATCGGAGATTTGTTGAGGTATTTTCATCTATTGCAGCTCCATTGACCAAATTGACCCAAAAGAAAGTAAAGTTCCAATGGTTAGAGGCTTTGTGTGAGGGCTTTTAGGAGTTTAAGACTCGACTTACCTCAGCACCGGTGTTAACTCTACCGGAGGGTACTGATGGGTTTGTGGTGTATTGCGATGCTTCTAGGATCGGTCTTGGTTGTGTATTGATGCCGCACAACAAGGTGATAGCATATCCTTCCATGCAGCTGAAGGAACACGACAGGAATTACCCGACCCATGATTTTGAATTGGCGGTGGTGGTATTTGCATTGAAAATTTGGAGGCACTCTTTGTATGGGGTCCATATAGATGTGTTTATGGAACACAAGAGCATACACCATGTGTTTACCCAAAAGGACCTAAATCTGCACCAAAGAAGGTGGTTGGAGCTACTCAAGGATTATGACATGAGTGTCTTTACCATCTGGGTAAGGCCAATGTAGTAGCAGACATACGTAAGAATAGACTATCTATAGAGAGTGTGTCCCATGTGGATGAGGGAAGGAAAGAGGTGGTGAAGGATGTGCATCGGCTTGCAAGGTTAGAATTTCATTTGGTTTGACTCGACCAATGACGGTGTTATAGTTCAGAGCTGGTCAGAATCATCGTTGGTGACTGATGTCAAAGCTAGACAAGATGAGGACCCTATTTTGGTAAAGTTAAAGGAATCCATTCAAAATCACAAAGTAGAAGTCTTCTCCAAAAGGGGAGATGGTGTGCCTCAATATCATGGTCGTTTGTGGGTCCTTGACGTTGATGATTTGAGTGATCGGATGTTGCAAGAGGCTCACGGTTCCAGATATTCGATACACCCAAGTGTCGCCAAGATGTACCGTGACCTACGAAAAGTTTATTGGTGGAATGGAATGAAGAAGGACATCGCTGAATTTGTGGCTAAGTACCCGAATTGTCAACAAGTGAAGGTTGAGCACCAGAGACCGGGGGGCGTACTTCATGACATCAGCATTCCTACATGGAAGTGGGAGGAAATCAATATGGACTTCATCACAGGGTTGTCTCTTACTCATCGACAGTATGACTCCATTTGGGTGGTCGTAGACCGGTTGACCAAAGCCGCTCATTTTCTACTGGCCAAAATCACTGATTCAGCGGAGGATTATGCCAAAGTATACATCCGAGAGCTAGTTCAGTTGCATGGAGTGCCCTAGTATATCATATCAACAGAGGTACCCAATTTACCTCTCACTTTTGGAGGTCATTTCAAAAGGGACTTGGTACTCAGGTCAAGCTCAGTACACAAACGGATGGTCAACCGGAGCGCACAATTCAAACTCTCGAGGACATGTTGAGAGCATGTGTGATTGACTTCATGGGTAGTTGGGACGAACATTTGTCTCTTATTGCGTTTGCATACAATAACAACTATTATTCCAGCATTCACATGGCTCTGTTTGAGGCTCTCTATGGGCGGGGGTGTAGATCGACTATTAGTTGGTTTGAAGTCGGTGAACCTGTGACAATAGGACCAGATCAGTCCATGAGGCCGTGGAGAAAGTTTATCTCATATGGGACAGGTTGAAAACACCTCAAAGTCTCCAAAAGTCTTATGTCGATGTGAGGAGGAGGGAACTTGAGTTCAAAGTTTATGATTGGGTGTATCTGATGGTGTCTCCCATGAAAGGAGTGATGAGGTTCGGATAGAAAGGAAAACTCAGTCCCCATTATGTTGGCCTGTACCCAATTGTGAAACGGATTGACAAGGAAGTAGCTTGTCAGAATTAGCTTGACAATTGCCCTCAGAATTAGCTTAAGTCCATCCAGTTTTCCATGTATCACTCTTAAGGAAGTGTTTTGGTGATCCAGCTGTAGTTATTCCGGTAGAGAGTGTGGGTGTGAAAGACAACCTTAGCTATGAGGAGATTCCGATGGACATATTGGATCGTCAGGTTCGAAAGCTAAGGAACAAGGAAGTAGCTCCAGTCAAGCTTTTATGGAGGAATCAGCATATTGAGGGAGCTACGCAGGAAGACGAAACAGATATTATGGCTAAATACCCACATCTATTCCCTTCCGGCTCAGTGTCAACTTGAGGAATAAGTTTTTGTCTTAATACTGTATTCAGTCTCATGTTCAGCTCATGTTCTCCAGTTCCATTCATGTCAAAGTATGCATGTATAATTCATGAATTCAGTTCAGTTATGTAGTCCGATTCGGAGTCAGTCACTCTGTCAGTTTTCAGCATGTATGTTTAGTGTTTAGTATGATTTTTGCATTTCTCTGTTTTCTGTATGTTTTCCCACATTTGAGGATGAATGTTCCCAAGGGGGAGATATTGTAATACCCTGGAACTGCCAAAGACTAGACCCGCGTCATGACTAGAACGTAGACCCGGATCGTAACACGGGACAAGGAACACCGAGAGCTCCAAGTTGACCCATGGCATAACCATAACTTCATTCACTTTAAGTGGAACACTGAACATGTGACATAGCGGAAACATAAATGTAACATAATATAGCATGGCATTTAGAAAGTACTAGAAACATATACATCAATGGATCAATGGATCATAAATCGATTCATTATGGGGCATTCATAATCAAGCTTAATTGCTTAGAAATTCAAAATTTACAATATTATAATCAATTTAAATCTCAAAAGATGATCAAAATCAGTAGATTATGATAAGATTTCAAAATCACAAAATCCATAATTAAATCATTAGATTTTTATAAAAATCATCTTCAAAACCCCATGAGTTCTTTTAATACAATTTTGTAAAAATCATAGAGGATGGGCATGGGTGTGGAAGAAATCACCCATTATAGCCTTATATACCTGGGTTGATGATCTCTTAACTTGTTTTGAAGATCCAAGAGGAATTGAGAAATTGGAGGTGATGAGCCCTAGCTTATTCTTGAGAGAAAGATCAATCTATGAATGTTTGAAGAGGGTGAGGATTTAGGCTAGGCTAATCCCTTTAATCTGACCTTAAGGAAGCCCAAAACGACGTCATTTAGAGGTTAGAAGCATAGGAGTTTACCAAAATTCCCCAAACCTAACGAAGTAAAACCTGTAACTGGCCATTACCGGGACCAACAGTACGATCCGTAGGTTGATTGTACGACTCGTACTGAGAGTCATACAATGCCTATAGTAGCTTCACTAAATCACTTATAAATTTTTACTCCGAACTCCAATTGACGCAAGGTTGGATGATTTGGAAAGAAGACTCAAAAGGATTCAATTTGATATGCTTAATCACCCGAACACATTTTGTAACATGGGAACTATGATCGGTTGAAGTTGACCCTTATATGAACCAATATGAAAAACCCAATTGGTAAGAAGGCTCTCAACTCAACTTCATGCTAGAGGTTTCTTATGACCTTAATTTGTATCCAATGCACTTGTAACACTTTGGAATTAATCTTAACACCTTGTTTCCATAATTTCATCAGGTGTGGGTCTATATACATACCTAGAAGGGTTCCTAACTTAGCCCAAAAGTCTGAGGCATTATAATATATCAACTCACGACTGAACCAACGATTCACACCATCATATTACGACTCATCCCATGAGTCGTACCACCAACCTATGGTTTCCTCCAGTGATTAATGAGTCTATTTTTCCCCAACTCTCTGAACATTTCCACGACTCATGCTACCACCCTTAACTCCATTCTACGAGTCGTACTATTACCTGTACAATCATTCACATGATAACTCCAAAGACTTGCTATGACTTCCCACAACGAGTCGTACCCACATACTACGGATCATAGTGGGGCCTCGTAGTTGGGAAACAACTTATCTGATCTGGACCATAGGTCTTTCTACGACCCGTACTACCAACCTACGACTCGTAGGTTGAGTCGTAATGAAGTAAATATTTTTCTTCCAACTTTTCCTGCTGATCAGACTTCAAATCTCAAGTGTAGTCTTAGGAACTTTTGGGGTATTAAAATATCTCCCCCTTGGGAATATTCTTCCTCGAATGTGGGTTAACCATACTGAAGAACTGGGAAAAGAACTGCCATCCCAAATACTGGACATCTGAAGCTGAAAACTGATGGAGTGATTGACTTCGGGATGATAAACATGATTGAACTGAATTCATGAAACATACATACATGTTAAGACATGAATGGAACTGTTGTGCATGACTTGACATAAAACTGAATAGAGTTCTAAGGATGAAGTTTATACCTCCAGCTGGAACTGAGCTGGTAGGAAAGGATACCGGTATCTAGTGATCATATCTGCTTTGGATTCCCACATAGATCTCTCAACAAGCTGATTCATCCACAAAACTTTCACCAAGGCTACTTCCTTGTTCCTCAACTTACAAACCTGATGATCAAAGATCTCAACTGGTACCTCCTCATAAGTAAGGTTGTCCTTCACCCTAATTTCCTCTACCGGAACCACTAAAGATGGATCTTCGATTCATTTCTTCAACAAGGACACATGAAACACTAGATGCACTGAAGGTAACTCCGTTGGAAGCTCCAACTCATCGGTCACCTTGCCAACACGTCTCACAACTCCATATGGCCCAACATACTAGGGACTAAGCTTCCCCTTCTTTCTGAACACTCAAACAATCAAGAAATATCTACTTGCCTCAAAATGAACCTCAAGCATCAAATTATGATCTTCCCCTTCCGTAACCATTTCAAATGATCAAAATCTGGTCAAATACGTATTCTACATAAGAAAATGAAATCATGGACACCCATATTGATATACTTTATCCCAGGCCCAAAATTCTACCGCGAGCCCGCAAGGGCAAAACTAAAATTTTATTTGAAAATCATATTACCCATAACGTACATAACTCAAATATGAAATTTCATCCAAAACGGAGCTCAAATCGACATATCATTTATCAAAATACATTCTCTTAACTCTAGACCCAAAATCCTCAATTTTGCTCCAATAAATTCACGGATACAAATGAAACCAACCGACGAAATCATAGAGAAATACCAAATTAAGGATTAGATACTTACCCCCATTATTAAATGAGAGAATGCCACAAAAACCACTCAATTCCGAACTCTAGAAATCCAATTATACTCAAAGTACCAAATAAACACAATCTGTACAAAAATACATTGTTCAGGCATTTATATAGGGCTGCACCAACAACTTTAATTTTTACTAAAGTGGCCATAACTTCATCATACGAACTCGAAACACGACGGTTCTTTTGTCTATAGATCCCAATTAATGATATGGACCAACTCGTTCAATCAGAAATCCATTTGGTGCTCGTTTGTCCAGTCAGACATCATTTTTTCTTGTTCAAGAATTATTTCATCTTTTGTAATAAAACATTATCTTAACATATCGAAATTGCACCAAACTTTTTAGACAACTCCTACAATTCATGCTAAAAATTTTGAAAGTCTCGAAATAATTTTTCAATCTCAAAACTAAAAACGAACCTCTGAGTTGTCACATTTTATGCTTAAAATCTTGCGAAACACACAAAACATTCAAATCCACCCAAACTCATCCAGAATCCTCCAGTGACAAACCAAATATGCAATTCAATTAGAAAAAAACATTTCGTACATGTTGCAATCATCAAATCACCAATACGAGGCCGTTTTGATCGAAAGTTGACCATGGTCAAACTTAGCTCCCTTAAAGCTAATAAATCCAACCAAAGGTTGAAATCACTCCCGAACACTTTGGGATCTATGCAAACTACCCAACTAAGTCATAAATCACCATACTGAACTAACAGAACTTTCAGAACTCAAATTTGAGCTCGTTAACCTGAAATGTTGACTTTGGTCAAACCTCTCAAACTTCACCTTCCAAAAATCGAAAATCTTATCCAATCTTCATTGGATCATCTTGAAAATTGTGTCATCCATCTCCGTAAGTCATAAGTAGTAAAATAAAGATACAGAAAGGTTCAAACTAGGCAAATGGGTCAAAAATCACAAAATGACCATGTGGGTTGTTACACTTACAGGCTTGGCTAACAACTGTGCTTCCTGAACTTCTACATACTCGGAATCTATGGCAGGGATAGGGAGTTATCCTGAACGTACATATTTGAATCATCAGTTCCATCATGGGCAAACTTTCATAGGGCTCAGAGTAAGGAAATTATGAGCACGAATCATTCAAGAAATCTAAGCTGGGAATATACTTGATATAACACGATCTTATGAGCTGATAAGGCAAATCTTAAGGACTAAGTCCATAGAGATGAGCATGATACGAGACATGAGTTTACATACATAACAAGGGACTTGACATGAAGCTGAGATTTATGGAATCATGGAAGAAGACTGGAATCACCATCTGAGGTAGTTACTTCTCATTCTATGAATCTGTGTATGAATACACATAAGGAGTACTTGGAACTTAGACATGGGCATAACATGTTCACATACGGCATGAGTAGAGTATCGTATAGGCTGAAGTACGGAAGGACACCCGAATAAGCATGGTCGATCTCCCATAGTTACTGATCTTGGACCTTCACCTTATAATCTCCCCCCTTAGCTTAATGGTCATCATTATGAGGATTGGTCCCCTTTTTAAGGCTAGAAAGAAATCACTATTTCTTGGCTTCCCATTTAACTCTAAGGCTATCACGGAAAGCTTCATAGTTCTCCAGTTGTACTCCCCCACTCTTTTGGTTCCTTACTTCAAGATTATGAATACTTCTGCCTTAGCTTTTCTTAACTTCTGCACGGAGAAATGACTCGAGAGCGCCTCTTATTCCACTGACTGGCATTATTCTTTGGAGTGTGAATACACAAGTTAGAATAATAGAAAGGTATTTCATTGCACAACATAGATGAGGATATATGAGAATATTTTCTAAACATTTCGTAGCCTCATCGTCATAAGAGTGGCGCGCTTCACACTCATGAAAAAGAATCTACTTTACGTGGCTTTTAGACACCCTAGGATACTTCAAACCTATTGCTCTGATACCAAGGTTGTCATGACTCGAACATAGACTCGGATCGTAACACGGGACAAGGAACCCTGAGATACACCATGTCGACCCATGGCATAAGCATATCTAACTTCATTCACTTTAAGCGGAAGAATAAACATGCGGCATAGCGGAAACATAAATGTAACATAGTATAGCATGGCATTCGGAATGTACTAGACATACACATAAGCTAAGTACTATATGTGGTCTGAAAGCCTCTATCGTATAAGATGGATTGATGGGACAACATCCCCAACTAACCTAGCAAAACTGAAACAAAAGATCATCATGAATGTCTAGTCATATAGCCCTCAAAACACGAGGACTCACCAACAAGATGATAGCAAACTCTACAAGGGACAAAGGATGGAGATAAACCTAAGAGTCGGGTCCTGTATCATGAAACAATACAGTATAGTAAGTATGTGGTCAGTACGAGGAAAGTACCGAGTATGCAAGGTAAGTAAAACGGATATAAAATATATAAAAACTCATAAAATATCATGAGAGTAGGACATCATGCTCATATCATAAATATCATAACATAACATAAGGACCAAGGTTTTCAAAACATTCGTAATACAATCGAAATCATAATCATGAGAGAAAAGCTTTATTTAACATGAATTGAGTCAATATACATAATCATAAACATGCATAAATCGGGAGGAATAGTGGGAGCTTCTCTTCACCGACTACCCCATATGAGCACACATGAAGCCCGACTTGTAACCCTAGTCGGGAAGGTGTTCGTACCTTGACAAGGGTAGGAACCATGAAGGGCGTGATTACACATGAAAAAGGGCCATTTGGGCCTGGGAAAAACATGAAAGGGTTCCCAACATACCTACGGTGGCACATAGTTCATGAGATCCGGGTCTTAACCTGAGCCCCGAACCTACTCAGTGTCCGATACTACTCCCCGAACCTACTCAGTGTTCGATACTACTCCCTAAACATATATAGTGCTCATAATAATACATACATGAGTTCATGGACTAGTTCAATCATGATAATTGTAAACATGCTTGAACATACGTTATCTAGCCATGACTTGAGACATGTGAGTCGGCCAAAAAAATAATTCATTGACTTATAAAATTCATACATACTTGTAGATCGTGCATATAGCTTGAATTCCATAAGATCATAATAGATAACATAATAAATTCATAACTAAATTAATAATTCATGTTGGGATTATCAAAAACATCAATGGATCATAAATCGATTCATCATGGGGCATGCATAATCAATCTTAATTGCTTAGAAATTCAAAATCCACAATATTATAATCAATTTAAATCTCAAAAGATGATCAAAATCAGTAGATTATGATAAGATTTCAAAATCACAAAACTCAAAATTAAATCAATAGATTTTTATAAAAATCATCTTCAAAACCCCATGAGTTTTTAATACATTTTTTTAAAAATCATAGAGAATGGGCATGGGTGTGGAAGAAATCACCCATTGATAGCCTTATATACCTGGGCTGATGATCTCTTAACTTGTTTTGAAGATGCAAGAGGAATTGAGAAACTAGAGGTGATGAGCCCTAGCTTCTTCTTGAGAGAAAGATCAATCTATGGATGTTTGAAGAGGGTGAGGATTTATGCTAGGCTAATCCCTTTAGTCTGACCTTAAGGAAGCCCAAAATGATGTCATTTAGGAGTTAGAAGAATAGGTGTTTAGCAAAGTGCCCCAAAAAAAATGAAATAAAACCTGTAACTGGCCGTTACCACGACCAACAGTATGATCCATAGGTTGATTGTATGACTCGTACTGAGAGTCGTACAATGACTATTGCAGCTTCACTAAATCACTCATAACGTTTTCCTCCGAACTCCAATTGGTGCAAGGTCGGATGCGTTGGAAAGAAGACTCAAAGGGATTCAATTTGATATGCTGAATCACCTTAAAACATTTTGTAACTTGAGAGTTATGATCAGTTGAATTTGACCCTTATATGAACCAATACGAAAAACCCAATCGGTAAGAAGGCTCTCAACTCAACTTCATGCTAGAGGTTACTTATGACCTTAATTTGCATCCAATGCACTTCTTACACTTTGAAATTAATATTAACACATTTTTTCCATAAATTCATTAGGTGTGGGTCTATCCACATACCTAAAGGGTTCCTAACTTAGCCCAAAAGTCCGAGGTATTATAATATATCAACTCACGAATGAACCAACGATTCACACCATCATCTTATGACTCATACCATGAGTCGTACCACCAACAAATGGTTTCCTCCAATGACTAATGAGTCCATTTTTCCCCAACTCTCTGAACATTTCCACGACTCGTACTATGACCCGTAACTCCATCCTACGAGTTGTACTATTACCCGTACAATCATTCACATGACAACTCCATAGACTTGCTTCAAATTCTGGCCATGGATCGTATCCACATACTACGGCTCGTAGTGGGGTCTCGTGGTTGGGAAACAACTTATCTGATCTGGACCACGGGTGTTTCTACGACCCGTATTACCAACCTACGACTCATAGGTTGAGTCGTACTGAAGTAAAATTTATTTTCCAACTTTTCCGGCTGATCACACTTCAAATCTCAAGTCTAGTCTTAGAAAATTTTGGGGTATTACAATATCTCCTCCTTGGGAACATTCATCCTCGAATGTGGGTTAAGCATACCAAAGAACTTGGAAAAGAACTGGCATCCCAAATACTGGACATCTGAAGCTGAAAACTGACGGAGTGATCGACTCCGGGCCTATAAACATGATTGAACTAAATTCATGAAACATAGGTACATGCTAAGACATGAATGGAAATAATATGCATGACTTGACATAAATCTTAATAGAGTTCTAATGATTAAGTTTATAACTCAAGATGGAACTGAGTTGGTAGGAAAGGATATCGGTATCTAGCCATTATATCTGTTTCGGCTTCCCACATAACTCTCTCAATAAGCTGATTCATCCACAAAACTTTCACCAAGGCTACTTCCTTGTTCCTCAACTTACGAACCTAATGATCAAGGATCTCAACTGGTACCTCCTCATAGGTAAGGTTGTCCTTCACCCTAATTTTCCCTATCGGAACCACTAAAGATGGATCTTCGATACATTTATTAAACAAGGATACATGAAACACCAGATTCACCAAAGCTAACTCTGCTGGTAGCTCCAACTCATCGGTCACCTTGCCAACATGTCTCACAACCCCATATGGCCCAACATACTGGGGATTAAGCTTCCCCTTCTTTCCGAACCCTCAAAGAATCAAGAAATCTCTACTTGCCTCAAAATGAAGCTCAAGCATCAAATTATGATCTTCCCCTTCCGTAACCATTCTGAAAGATCAAAATATGGTCAAATACGTACTCTACATAAGAAAATGAAATCATGGACACCCATATTGATATACTTTATCCTAGGCCCAAAAGTCAACCCCGAGCCCGCAAGGGAAAAGCTGAAATTTTATTTGAAAATCATGTTACCCATAATGTAAAGAACTCAAATATGAAATTTCATCCAAAACGGAGCTCAAATTGACATTGAATTTATCAAAATACACTCTCTTAACTCGAGACCCAAAATCCTAAATTTTCCTCCAATAAATTCATGGATACAAATGAAAACCAACTGACGAAATCTTAGAGAAATAGCAAATTAAGGATTAGATACTTACCCCCTTATTAAATAGAGAAGAATGCCGCAAAAATCACTCAATTTCGAACTCTTGAACTCCAATTATACTCAAAATACCAAATAAACAAAGTCTATGCAAAAATACACTGTTCAGGCATTTATATAGGGCTGCACCAGCAACTTTAATTTTTACTAAAATGTCCATAACTTCATAATACGAACTCGAAACCTGACGATTCTTTTTCCTATAGTTTCCAAATAATGATATGGACCTACTCATTCAATCAGAAATCCATTTGGTGCTCGTTTGCCCAGTCATACATTATTTTTTATCATTCAAGAATTATTTTATCTTTTGTAATAAAACTCTATCTTGACTAACTGAAATTGCACCAAACTTTTTAGACAACTCCTATAATTCATGTTAAAAATTTTGAAAGTCTCGAAATAATTTTTCGATCTCAAAAACTAAAAATGAACCTCTGGGTTGTCACATTTCATGCTTAAAATCATGCGAAACACACAAACGTTCAAATCCACCCAAACTCATCCAGAATCCTCCAGTCAGAAACCAAATATGCAATTCAATTAGAAAACACATTTTGGACATGTTGGAATCATCAAATCACCGATTCGAGGCCGTTTTGATCGGAAGTTGACCGTGGTCAAACTTAGCTTCTTTAAAGATAATAAATCCTACCAAAGGTTCAAATCATTCCTGAATACTTTGGGATCTATGAAAACTATCCAACTAAGTCATAAATAACCATCTGGAGCTAACAGAACTTTCAGAACCCAAATTTGAGCTCGTTAACCTGAAATATTGACTTTGGTCAAACCTCTCAAACTTCACCTTCCAAAAACAGAAAATCTTATCCAATCTTCATTGGATCATCTTGAAAATTGTGTCATCCATCTCTGCAAGTCATAAGTAGAAAAATAAAGATACGAAAATGTTCAAACTAGGGAAACAGGTCAATAATCACAAAATGACTATGTGGGTTGTTACAATTCCAGGCTTGGCTAATAACTGTGCTTCATGAACTTCTACATACTCGGTATCTATGGCATGGATAGGGAGTTATCCTACACGTACACATTTTAACCATCATTTCCATCATGGGGGCACATTCATAGAGCTTAGAATAAGGAAATTATGAGCACGAATCATTCAAGAAATCTAAGCTGGGCATATACTTTATATAGCACGATCTTATGAGCCGAAAGGCTAGTCTTAAGGACTGAGTCCATAGAGCTGAGCATGCTGAGAGACATGAGTTTACATACATAACGAGGCATATGACATGAAGCTGAGATTTATGGAATCATAGAAGAAGACTGGAATCACCATTTCAAGTAGTTACTTCTCATTCTATGAAGCTGAGTACGAATACACGTAAGGAGTACTTGGAACTTAGACATGGGCATAACATGTTCACATATGGCATGAGTAGAGTATCATATAGGCTGAAGTACAGAAGGACACCCGAATAAGCGTGGTTGATCTCCCATAGTTACTGATCCTGGACCTTCACACTTGAAACTGCAGGCATGATATGGTCCTTCACCTTATAATCTCCCCTTTATCTTAAAGGTCATCATTCTGAGGATTGGTCCCCTTTTTAAGGCTATACAAAAATCACTATTTCTTGGATTCCCATTTGCCTCTAAGGCTATCACGGAAAGCTTCATACTTCTCAAGTCATACTCCCCCACTCTTTTTGTTCCTTACTTCAAGTTCACGAATTCTTCCGCCTTAGCTATTCTTAACTCCCGTAGGGAGAAACGACTCGAGAGCGCCTCTTATTCCACTGACTAACATTATTCTTTGGAGTGTGAATACATGAGTTAGAAGAATAGAAAGGTATTTCATTGCACGACATAGTTGAGGAAAGACGGGAACATTTCCTAAACATTTCATAGCCTCTTCGTCATAAGTGTGGTGCGCTTCACACTCATGAAAAAGAATTTACTTAATGCAGCTTTCAAAAACCCTAGGAAACTTCAAACCTATTGATCTGATACCAAGGTTGTCACAACCCGAATATAGACCCGGATCGTAACATGGGACAAGGAACCCCAAGAGGCTCCAAGTCGACCCATGGCATAAGCATATCTAACTTCATTCACTTTAAGAGAAAGACTGAACATGCGACATACAGGACACATAAATGTAACATAATATAGCATGGCATTTGGAAAGTACTAGACATACACATAAGCTGAGTACTACATGTAGTCTAAAAGCCTCTATCATATAAGATGGGTTGATTGGACAACATCCCCAACTAACCCGGCAAACTGAAATAGAAGATCATCATGAATGTCTAGTCATACGGCCCTCGGAATATGAGGACTCACCAAGAAGATGATTGCAAACTCTGGAAGGGACTAAAGATGGAGATAAGCCTGAGAGTCGAGTCCTGTATCATGAAATAATACAACATAGAAAGTATGTGGTTAGTACGAGGAATGTATCAAGTCTGCAAGGTAAGTAAAATGGACATTTAAAATATATAAAAACTCATAAAACATCATGAGATTAGGACATTATGCTCATACCATAAATATCGTAACATAACATAAGGCCCAAGGTTTTCAAAACATTCGTAACACAATCGTAATCATAATCATGAGAGAAAAGCTTTATTTAACATGACTTGATCCAATATACTAATCATAAACATGCATAAGCTGTGAGGAATAGTGGGAGATTTTCTTAACCTATATATTCCATATGAGCACACATGAAGCCCCACTTGTAACCCTAATCGGGAGGGTGTTCGTACCTTGACAAGGGTAGGAACCATGAAGGGTGTGATCATACACGAAAAAGGGCCATTTGGGCCAGGGAAAAACATGAAAGAGGTCCCAACATACTTATGGTGGCACGTAGTTCATGAGATCCGAGGCTTAACCTGAACCTCGAACCTACTCGGTGTTCGATACTAATCCCAAAACATATATAGTGCTCATAATAATACATACATGAGTTCATGGACTAGTTAAATCATGATAATCATAAACATGCTTGAACATACGTGAACTAGCCATGACTTGAGGCCCGTGACTTGGCCAAAAACATAATTCATGACTTATAAAATTCATACATACTTGTAGATCATGCATATAGCTTGAATTCCATAAGATCATAATAGATAACATAATAAATTTATAAATAAATTAATAATTCATGTTGGGCTTATCAAAAACATAAATGGATCAATGAATCATAAATCGATTCATCATGGGGCATGCATAATCAAGCGTAATTGCTTAGAAATTCAAAATCCACAATATTATAATCAATTTAAATCTCAAAAGATGATCAAAATCAGTAGATTATGATAAGATTTCAAAATCACAAAATACATAATTAAATCATTAGATTTTTACAAAAATCATCTTCAAAATCCCATGAGTATTTAATACAATTTTGTGAAAATCATAGAGGATGGGCATGGGTATGGAAGAAATCACCAATTGATAGCCTTACATACCTGGGTTGATGATCTCTTAACTTGTTTTGAAGATCCAAGAGGAATTGAGAAATTGGAGGTGATGAGCCCTAGCTTCTTCTTGAGAGAAAGATCAATCTATGGATGTTTGAATAGGGTGAGTATTTAGGCTAGACTAATCACTTTAATCTGACCTTAAGGAAGCCTAAAACGACATCATTTAGGTGTTAGAAGCATAGGAGTTTATCAAAATTCCCCAAAACTAACGAAATAAAACCTATAACTGGCCATTACCACGACCAACAGTACGATCCGTAGGTTGATTGTACAATTCATACTGAGAGTCGTACAATGCCTTTTGAAGCTTCACTAAATCGCTCATAACTTTTTACTTCGTACTCCAATTGGCATAAGGTGAGATGCGTTGGAAAGAAGACTCAAAGGGATTCAATTTGATATGTTGAATCACCCAAAAACATTTTGTAACATGGGAGCTATAATGGTTGAAGTTGACCCTTGTTCGGTGCTGTTTTGGTATAGGTTATAACCGACACGCAAGTGCACGTGGTCAAACAAGTAATAAAGTGGCTAAGTAAGCCAAGTATCGAACCAAGGAGACTCTGGATAAGTAAAATTGCTTAAGTATACTATATTCTAGCTTACTTCTAATTATGCTGACAACAACGTAACCAAAAGTTAAATAATTTTTGTTTATAAATTATATACTAAAACTATTAACAAATATTTACTTTGAATTGAAACTATGGATATGAGCATGCCAAGGTTAAGAACAAGTAATGAACTTGATTATCATCATAATTCAGTTATTCTTCTCTTCTAGTTGCTAGCCAAGAACATTAGCCAAGAGATTAAAACTCTCATATTTAATCTCACTTAAGAATCATAAACCATCCGTCTACATTTCTGTGATCAAATGCAATTTATGACCTAGCAATACAATTCCGTTTCCTAAACTGACTAATACGGCTTTCAAGTATATTTCTATCAGGAAAGCACATCAAAACCCAATTTTCCCAAATCAAGTTAAGAACAATACCCTATTAATTCACAACTTTCCAATTTCGTGCTCTCTCGAGTGAAATCGGACTTTTTAGATGTACATTAATGTCGGCCACACACTAATGCAGTAGAAACAAGAATTAATAGAACAACATAGAAGAAGATGATGAAAAACCATACAATTCAATAATCAGAATTCATCACCATTGTTCATAACCTCAGCAAGGAAGAGAATTAGCCACTCATTTGTGGATTAATCATCCTAAAACAAGTGTTAATCATACAAACAATTGATTTAAAGAAGAAAGAAAGAGAGAAAAACCCTTAGCTTTTTCGTCCCTCAACTGCCTGTAACCCACGTCCTTGCTCCACCAAGTCTGAATTTTTTAAAAAATAAGCCTAAGTGTTCTATTTATACTATTGGGAATTTTTTCGGGAATAACAAGCAACGTGTCACGGAGGCCAACGCGGAGCACTGCCTCCGTGACACGGCGTGGACGCGGACCCTCACTGGAAATCCAGGGTCCGGGAATATAGCCTCAACGTGGCACGGCATGCAACGCGGAGGCTTGCCTCCGTGCCACGGAGCTGTCGCGAGGCTTCACTAGAAATTGCCAAATTAATTCATCCTCCATGCAGTGTGCCTCCGCGATGGTAGCGTGGCACGGCTCCATCGCGGAGCCCCTTTATATTGTGCATTCCAATGTCTTTTCCGTGTTCGCATCCAAGTCCAACTCCGATATTGTTCCAACATGCATTTTAGCTCCTCAAAATCATGTTTTACCTACAAAACAATGCTAATCATGTTGGTTAGTATAAATTCACATTTTATTACCAATTACATGAAAATGTATACACATTGCACAACAAACAAGGCGAAAATGATACGTTTGAGTATCACTTGGGCATATAAATCTGCCCAAGATCACTTACCCCACACTTAAATCCTTGTTCGTCCTCGAACAACACATACACAACTCATGCAAATTACATCCCAACCTTCGCCACTATGGTGCGACAATTTACGCTACGGTCATACCGATCATTCAACTTTGTAAATCATCAAGAAAACATGCATGGTCTTAACAATGCAATGACCTTTAATACATTAAGACTTCCTAGACTTTAAGAATCGACCCTCGATATCGGCAAACTCATGCAAATCAGCTAATCAAGATATCCGACACGAAAATCAATCTTTCATCAAGCATGTGCCCTCATAACTCAAGAGAATCTTCCCCCTTTTTGTTCATGCAACACACAAACATTCAAGTAGGGGCATGTAAAATTAATTTCACTCTCTCTCCCAAAAGAATTCACATGCATCACGTCATGACCCATAGGCTTGCCTTTAGTGTATTACTCCACTAATATAAAGAAATGCAAAGTAAGATCACGTAGGACTTTAATGGGTTGTAATGGAGGCTATGGAACTAGTATGTATTGGATTAGCCAATAATAGTCACTAGCATCCTTAAGCGCCTTTTCAACACATTCCCATCAACTCATGAACATTGTTTCTCTCTTTTCTCTTTTTTTTTCATCATCCCACTCATGCTGGTTTACTTTCGTATGGCCTATTTCATCCAACACACTTGACACGATACAAAGGGTTTTCATGTACCCTCAATATCATTTAATTATGACAAGTGCCTCTTCAACCTTTTCTTTTCTTTCCTCACTCTGCTTTTCTTTTTCTTTCCACTGTTCTCACTCTTTGACACTTTGGGAAAAATTTTTCTGTTCATCTTAAGCACTTAAGAGTTTTGTATAGACTTTACGGCTAATGAAAAGAAAGAATTAAGCTTAGTTTATACAATTTTTGGACAAAAGAAAGAAATAATCGGCTAAAGGCTCAACGGGCTGACTAGGGTATACAATCACATAAAAAGGTAGAGTATGACAAGAAAAAAATAGAAACTCTCGGTTAAGACAAAGAAATGCCTACATCCTTTCTAACACTACACCTCCTTCATTTCGTTTTGTACACACACCAGGCAAGTTCTAGACACTTCACAATAGCATGAAATAACAATACCTCACTTCACACTTTATGCACATGCTCGATTCAAGCTGCATTCACAGACTACTTAATTAGCCAATTACATGAATTCAAAAATTAAGCCTCAATCACACCGAATCGAATTCTACAGCTTAGGTAACTCAACATATTTACAAAATTGCATGCTTTCATACGAATCACTTTTACATTTTGAATATCAGTTACATCACGCAACCAAAATTTCACAACCATATAGTAACTACAGGTTCAGTTATGCAATCCACCAAAGAAAAAAACTGAAAACTAATTAAAATCACTACTCCTACCGACTACATTTCCCTTAAGACGGTCGTCATCCATCCATCATAGGGAATGGTCACTAACTATGACATCGGTTCAATGGGACTATTCTCGGTAAAAGAACCGAAAACAAACTCTGAGAAACCCAAAAATAAAAATTGAAATTTTTTTGCAAAACATCGATCATTTCGATGGAAAAATATTTCCAAAATATTTTACTATGTACAAAATATTTTCGCAAAAATTTTAAAAATATTGATCATTTCGATAGAAAAAAAAATATTTACAAAATTTACAAAATATTTACACTGGCAACCACAACCTTTCACAACACACATCAATTACCACAAAAATATGTACAAATACAAATACAAATTTGTTTGCACTCACAACCACAGGGAAACATAAAATACATACAAAACAAAGGAAGAACATACAGCAAATCAGCCCAGCCCTAGCACCTAGCTACTCCCCACCCCATACTTAAATCGAACACTGTCTCCAGTGTTCACAAAAACTAAAAAGCACAAAAATTTCGGGTGGTGGAACTCCCTGATCAGTCGAAATATTCGACTTCTTCATCCGTTGCTGCTGCCTCATCGCCCATGTCCGAGTCACCTCCATCGTCGTCATCGGACTCCACATCGGAGTCCTCCCGACGTGTCTCCTCGTCCATGGGGACATCATCGTCAGTGGGCTCAACGAAGGCTGGCCCCACTCGGCACAAAGCTCTGGCGTTTTCGCCAAATGGGTAATCCAGCTCCAGCTGCCATAATTCATCCTCCGTGGCTGGTCTCCCACCAATCCGGAGCTGAAGCATTTGCATACCAAACATCCGTGCCATGTACTGATCGTCACGAGCATGTCGCTCGCCCAATGTCAGCACTGGCCCGTGTGTGGTGTCGGGGGCCTTAGTTTTGGTCACATCAAGGGCCCTCCGCTCCAACTGCGGGATGTAGTCCAAAGCCTCTTCCTCGATGTCGAGGCCCCGGAGAAAGGTGGTGATGAGTCCGCCGAACCCATACCTGTGGCCCTGGTGTAGTCGGGCTCTCTTCATGGCGGATATGATGACCGCCCCAACATTAATCTCTAGCCCTTTCATCAGGGCATACACCAGGCACACACGGTCTCGGGTCACATCCGTCATGTGCACCCCCGGGATCACGCACGAACAAACTATTTTCAGCCATATTCTTGCCTCCCTGTTCATTTGAGAATACGGCAGAGTCTGGTGGTAACCCCTCTCCTTATGTCTGCTCCATCGGGCTATGGATCGAGCCCCACACAAAGTGCGTCTGATATCGGCATATGGTGGGGTGATATTCAGCTGGCGGAGAACGTGAGCGTCTGTGTCCCGCGCTCCAATGATGGCATTTAATTTCTGGGGTTCCAGAGTGACAATCTGCCCTTTGATTTTTATTGCGTGGCTTCTGATGGCCGGGTTCCAATTTGCATAGAACTCCCGGACTAAATGTAGGTTGCACTCCTTGGGCTCCTGAAATATGAAGCTGAGCCCAGCTGCCTCGATTCTCTGCACAATATGGGGGAACTCCTATGCTAGTGGTTCCCATGCAATATGCTCCTTAGGGAAGTAGTTATTCTCTTTATGTTTAGCGTACCACTTCTTCCCTTCATCGGTCACCCACCTCGTTCCGTACTGGCGGCGTTGGCCGCGCGGAACAGCTGGTGCAGCTGGGACTGCTGTGCCCAATCTCATGCATTTTCTCCCGGTGCCTGAAGTAGATGCACCTTTACCCTTATCCTGCCTACTCGCCATTGTACCTGTCTACATAAACACACAAGCACAATGTCAAGCTAAATGCATATTAGCTTCGGCTAAGGTCGGGTTAAACTAAGTTTACCCCACACTTAGTCCTTAGCTACTCTTACGATACTACGGCAAGGATTACTTTATTTACAACCTAAACACAAACAACTATACAATTTATGCTTAGTGCGTTCACAAAAAATTTTCGATAGTATAACTTTTAGCGTACTACTCAGACTTCATACAGCTAATCCCAATCCTACCATCGCTAGCAATTCAACCATCGCACTTAGCAACGAAGACAACAAACAAAAACAACGACAAAAAATTCTATATACAAACGAATCCAAATAACCAAACCAATTTGAACAATTTTTACATTTTCCCAAAACCCGAGAATTCGTCGTCTATTACCTCCAAACAATATTTACAACGACTATCTCAATTCACAAACACACCCCGGCATATAATTCACCAATTTATCAAGTTACCCAATTCGATTTCAACAACCCCAGCCCTAGAATTCAATTTTACAATCAAATTCGAATCATTCACGCAATCGACAAGTTCAAACGCTAATTACAACATTCCGAACATTTATCAATCAAAGAATAATTCAATTTCATGCTAAATTGCTAATTAGGGTGATTTATCTCACCTCCCATGCTCAAATTCGACTAAAATCGACAAAAACTTGAGAGAGTAGAGGAAAACATACCTTTAAGTTGAATGATCGAAGAAACTCGACAATTTGGTTGCTTAATAGCGTGGCACGTTGGTTGGGGAGGGGGATTCGGGTGTTTGGTCGCGGAGAAGAGAGGAAATGGGGGAAAAGGGACTAAAATCGGGGTTAAAAATGAAGGGAAACACGCGGGTCACCCGGCAACCAGGTGTGACCCGTCACAAAATATAGGGAAACGTGTCACGGAGGGTAACGCGGAGCCCCTCCTCCGTGACACGGAGCTAACGCGATGGCTCACTGGAATTTTAAAAAAATCCAGATTTAACCTCAACGTGTCACGGAGGGTAACGCGGAGCCCTTCTTATGTGACACGGAGCCATCGCCCCAGTGCACTGTCTCTTCATTTTATTCTTTTTTTCATACCTTGCCTTTTCCTTCCCGATTCCATGCACATTTTTCTCCGGTTGACCTGAAAATCACCTTACTAAACAAAATTGGTTAGATTAATAGATTTCCCTAACTAAAATGAAAAATACTAACTAAACAAAAAATTTGTACTAACTCAAGAAAAAGAAAAATTAAAATAAAAACTATTTACACTTTACTAAACAAAAGAAAAAAAATATTTTTCACGGGTTGCCTCCTGTGCAGCGCCTGGTTTACCGTCGCGGCTCGACGTCCTTTATGCTCAATTATCCACTAGGGTGATCGACGATTTTTCACGATCATTGTCCTCCCCCCAGTAGTGCTCAACCTTATCCGGTGGTCTTCCTCTCAACTCTCGGGAATCATTCATGTGCTTAGCATTCCTATGATCAATTATATTGATCACCGAGAGTTCTTCATTTACCATCGGGAGCTTGGGTGCTTTGTACACATCGAACACCTCTACCTTGTCATGTGCTCGCATTGTAAGTTGACCCGCAGCCACGTCAATTAATGCTTTTCCGGTTGCCAAAAAGGGTCGTCCCAAAATAAATGGGACTTCAGCATCTGGTTCAAAATCCAGAACAATAAAATCGACCGGAAAAATGAGGGAGCCCACTTGCACAAGCACATCCTCAATAATGCCATCCGGCCTAGCTAAGGATCTGTCTGCTAACTGCAAGATTACGGTTGTAGGTCTAGGACTCCCTAGACCTAACTTTCTGAATACCGAAGATGGCATCAGATTTATGTTCGCCCCCAAGTCACATAATCCATGAGCTCGGATACTCTGCCCGATAGTAAGCTGGATAGTAAAACTTCCAGGGTCTTTTAGCTTCGTAGGCAGTCTATTTTGGATCCGGGAAGTGCATTCCTCAGTCAAAGCTACCGTGACATACTCAGTCAGACGACTTTTGTTGGCCACGATGTCTTTAATATATTTAGCATATTTTGGCACTCCCTGCAAGACATCAACAAGAGGTAAATTAACATGTACCTGTTTAAGCACCTCCATAAATTTCTTGAAACACGCCTCCTCCTTGTGTTTCTTGAGTCGTTGAGGGAATGGGGGTGGAGGCCTTTCTGATTCAGCTTCTTTGGTCTTCCCCTTATCCGCAAGTTGCTCTCCCTCAACATTTGCTGCTCCTGACTTTTGAGGCGGTCTTTCCGGTTCCACCTCCTTCAACTGCAAACCACTCCTCGTGGTCACTGCATTTACCTGCTTCGGATTAGGATCCGTGTCTCTAGGCAGTCCTCCTCTGGGCCTTGTGTTTTGGGCACTAGCAAATTTCCCAAATTGATACTCAAGAGCCTTGGTCGCTAATTGATTATTCTTCACTTCAGCTGCCAATTTAACATAGTCAGCCTGCAATTACGCCTGATTAGCGATCATGGTCTTGAACATTTCTTCAATGGTAGGTGATGGTGGTGGAGGAGGGGCATTGTGATTTCTGAATTGAGATTGGTAGTTCTGTTGCCCTCCTTGATTCCTGTGCATACCCTGACCCGAACTTTGGCCTTGTTGGTTGTTACTACCCCACGAAAAATTTGGATGGTTCCTCCAATTTGAGTTGTAGCCGCTACCAAACTGCTGCTAATTTCTTTGTGCATTGCCCACAAAGTTAACCGAATCTGGGTTTGCTCCACAACACTCAGCTGAATGCTCACTGCTACCACACACTTCACACCACATTTGCTGGACCGCATTGACTGAAGCTGAAGGCTGGTTCAAATTCATGTTGCTGAAGTGGTTGTTCAACTGATTCTGCAAGGCAGCTATCTGTGCAGCGATAACTGTAAATCCATCCACTTCAAGCACTCCTGCTGCTTTCCTTGCTCCACCTCGAGATGAATCTGCATTCCATTCTGGATTGCCCTGTGAAATTCGGTTGAGCAAAGTGTACAGCTCCTCATAAGTCTTTTCCAGCGCTTGCCCTCCAGCTGCTGAGTCTAAAAAAATTTAGTATGGGGTTCCAAACCCTCAATAAATGTGTGTACCAACACCTCATTGGACTGATGATGATGAGGACAGTCTCACAACATGGATTTAAATCTTTCCCAGGCTTGATATAAATTTTCTCCCTCCCTCTGTTTGAAACTTAGAATTTGACTTCTAAGTCTGGTTGTTTTACCAGAGGGAAAAAATCTTATCAAGAACTTTCGTGCTAGATCATCCCACGTTGATATAGAATTTGGTGGTTCAGCTTTTAACCACCTCTTGGCTTCACCAAGTAAGGAAAACGGAAATAGGGTGAGCCGAACATAATCAGGTGACACTCCAGCGGGTATATAAGTGTCACTTATCTCCAAAAAATTCTGGAGATGTTGTTGTGGGTCTTCATGAGGGAGACCGGTAAATTGCCCGCTCGTGTGCAAAAGTTGCACCATATTCTTCTTTAATTCAAATCTCCCTCCAGGCTCTGGTTTGCGGATACTTGAATGTACATTGTTGGCATGTGGGATTGCCACCTCGCGAACCGGCCTTGCTGCTGCTTCGTCGGGCACTAACACTGCCCTCACAACCGGTGGATTTTGTTGCTCCATTATAGTCTGTCTGAGCAACTGCAGCTTCTTTAGTAGAGCTTCTCTGCGTTTACTATGAAATTCACGTTCAGGCTCTATATTAGATTCCACCAGCTCCTTGTCCTTTGCCAGTGTTCACAGAAATCAAGTCTGCAAAGTACAGGCTAAGACCAAGTTGTCAACACTTAAGAAAATAAAACAAAAATACAGTAAATTTACACTTAACACAATTTCACCAATTGCCTAGTCTCCCCGGCAACGGCGCCAAAAACTTGTTAGGTGTTGTTTTGGTATAGGTTATAACCGACACGCAAGTGCACATGGTCAAACAAGTAATAAAGTGGCTAAGTAAGCCAAGTATCGAACCAAGGAGACTCTGGATAAGTAAAATTGCTTAAGTATACTATATTCTAGCTTACTTCTAATTATGCTGACAACAACGTAACCAAAAGTTAAATAATTTTTGTTTATAAATTATATACTAAAACTATTAACAAATATTTACTTTGAATTGAAACTATGGATATGAGCATGCCAAGGTTAAGAACAAGTAATGAACTTGATTATCATCATAATTCGGTTATTCTTCTCTTCTAGTTGCTAGCCAAGAACATTAGCCAAGAGATTAAAACTCTCGTATTTAATCTCACTTAAGAATCATAAACCATCCGTCTACATTTCTGTGATCAAATGCAATTTATGACCTAGCAATACAATTCCGGTTCCTAAACTGACTAATACGACTTTCAAGTATATTTCTATCAGGAAAGCACATCAACACCCAATTTTCCCAAATCAAGTTAAGAACAATACCCTATTAATTCACAACTTTCCAATTTCGTGCTCTCTCAAGTGAAATCGGACTTTTTAGATGTACATTAATGTCGGCCACACACTAATGCAGTAGAAACAAGAATTAATAGAACAACATAGAAGAAGAAGATGAAAAACCATACAATTCAATAATCAGAATTCATCACCATTGTTCATAATCTCAGCAAGGAAGAGAATTAGCCACTCATTTGTGGATTAATCATCCTAAAACAAGTGTTAATCATACAAACAATTGATTGAAAGAAGAAAGAAAGAGAGAAAAACCCTTAGCTTTTTCGTCCCTCAACTGCCTGTAACCCACGTCCTTGCTCCACCAAGTCTGAATTTTTTAAAAAATAAGCCTAAGTGTTCTATTTATACCATTGGGAATTTTTCCCGGAATAACAAGCAACGTGTCACGGAGGCCAACGCGGAGCACTGCCTCCGTGACACGGCGTGGACGCGGACCCTCACTGGAAATCCAGGGTCCGGGAATATAGCCTCAACGTGGCACGGCATGCAACGCGGAGGCTTGCCTCCGTGCCACGGAGCTGTCGCGAGGCTTCACTGGAAATTGCCAAATTAATTCATCCTCCATGCAGTGTGCCTCCGCGATGGTAGCGTGGCACGGCTCCATCGCGGAGCCCCTTTACATTGTGCATTCCAATGTCTTTTCCGTGCTCGCATCCAAGTCCAACTCCGATATTGTTCCAACATGAATTTTAGCTCCTCAAAATCATGTTTTACCTATAAAACAATGCTAATCATGTTGGTTAGTATAAATTCACATTTTATTACCAATTACATGAAAATGTATACACATTGCACAACAAACAAGGCGAAAATGATACGTTTGAGTATCACTTGGGCATATAAATCTGCCCAAGATCAACCCTTATATGAACCAATACTAAAAACCCAATTGGTAAGAAGGCTCTCAACTCAACTTCATGCTAAAGGTTTCTTATGACCTTTCTTTGGATCCAATGCACTTCTTAGATTTTGGAATTAATCTTAAAACTTTTTTTTCAATAAATTCACTGGGTGTTGGTCTATCCACATCCTAGAAGGGTTTTTAACTTAGCCTAAAAGTTTGAGGCAATATAATATAACAACTCACGACTGAACCAATGATTGACACCATGATAATAAGACTCATACCATGAGTCGTACCACCAACCTACGGTTTCCTCCAGTGACTAATGAGTCCATTTTTCCCAACTCTCTGAACATTTCCACGACTCGTACTACGATGCGTAACTCCATCCTACGAGTCGTACTATTACCCATACAATTATTCACATGATAACTCCAAAGACTTGCTATGACTTTTGGCCACAGGTCATACCCACATACTATGGCTCATAGAGGGGCCTTGTGGTTGGGAAACAACTTATCTGATCTGGAACATTGGTCTTTCTATGACCCGTACTACCAACCTATGACTCGTAGGTTGAGTCGTACTAAAGTAATTTTTTTTCCAACTTTTCCTGCTGATCACACTTCAAATCCCAAGTCTAGTCTAGGAACATTTTGGGTATTACAACCCGTGAGATGGAAAGATAAATTAGCAAAACAATCTAGAATTTCCCGTCAGATAACCTGTGGTACGGGTCGTTATAAGGAAGAATGGGCCATTAGAAGTGCACGTGGTGAGAGGTTTAAAAGTTGGACGGGGGAATAACGGGTCGTTGTATGTGTCCGTTGGGAGGATTTTCGGGATAGTGACAGTAGTGACAACGACTGGTAACCACAAGTCATTGGAGGTCGGATCGACTCGTCCTGTCTGGCTATTGTAGAAGATCTGAGGCATGAATCAGGGTCGAGACAACAAGAGAAGTGAATGGTCATGGGAGTGAAGGACGACTCATTGTGTGGGTCATCGGATCGAGTAGTGGCTAAATTTCTGTGATTTCAGTAAGGGCAAAACCATAATCTCCACCCCTTAAGTCCCCTAGTACTTCATTTTAAGCTCAAAATTGGGTTTTTAAGAGGGTTTAACTTATTCAAACCCACCCTTCTTTATGCATGCAAACATAGAGCTTTCAAAGAGTAATAAAGCTTAATTCTTCAAAGTTTTCCATCAATTCTTCTTTAGGAAATCAAGGGAGTTGTAGAATAAGTCCTTCTCAGGTATGTAGGGTTATGAATAGGTGAATTTTTTCACACCCATGCCCAATCCCTCTCTAATTCATGAAAATCTATATGTTGATCCTATGGGGATTTAACCCAATGCATGAATTTCCGTATGATCTAAGCATATTTCTATTATTAAATTATGATTTATGGGAAAGTTTGACATTGTTTTCAATTATAATCATGTTTTTAAGCTTTATAAACTAAAATGTTCATCCATGAGAAGTTCATGGAAATTGAGATTTATGATGAATGCTCAAGTATGATGAGATATTATTGATGAAAAGCATGTTTTCAAGTTACCCATGTTTATGATAATGTTTTCAAGTGAATTAGGTATTTTCTAGCATGTTTAAGTATTGGGCAAGCCATATGTTCAAGTATGGTTTATGTTTTCACGAATTAGCTTACCACATGGTTTTGGAGTCAAGATTCCCAATGATGTTCAGCTTGTGGTATGGTTTGAGCCAAGGCTCCTCATGTATGATTTCAGACTTTATATGTATATGATTATTCAGCTTTGTCAATAGACGATGGTTATCTTCGTTGAAAATCGATTGAGAGTATATGCATGTTTTTGGGAGTAGTGTTTAGAACTGAGTAGGCTAAGGCTCAGACAACCCTATGCCTCAAAACTATGCGCCAATGTAGGTATGATCATATTATTTTGGGACCTCCTATGTGAGCTTTCCCCTATCCCAAGGGGGCCTTCAGCTTGATATTGATATCATGGTAGCATCTTTAGCCTTGACAAGGCTTTAGATGGCTCTGCCCACTTGAGTTGATAGTCGGGACCACGTAAGCTCTATCGTGGTAATCTCGGTTATATGGCGAGTCTCCCATTGTTCCTCATGATTTCAGTTATGCATGTTTATCATTTATGATATATATAAATATATATTTATTCTAAAGTAGGTTTGACCCTATGTTCAGTTTTACTTATGATTATTAGATTTCATCTTTGGGTCATTTGATTCAGTTATTATGTTCAATAATGTTCAGATCATGATTGTAGAAAATAGTATGCAAGCTCTACTCTTAGATTCTTATCTTAATTGTGTTTTATATTATGGTTGTTTTAAATTGTTTTACTTATTTAAGCGATTTTACTTACCTTGCATAATCGGTACATTTCATGTACTGACCGCATACTGTACGTTGTATCGTTTTATGATACAGGCTTCGATCTTCAGACTCACCCCCGTCATTAGTCAGTTTCAGAAGTCAGCATCCAGCTTCTGTTGTGAGTCCTCGTCTCCCGAGGACCCTTTGTTATCAGTTATCATTGTACTTTAAGTTTTCTAGATATGTCGGGTTAGTTGGGGGTATTATCCCATCAACCCATTAGGTATGTTAGAGGCTTTCAGACTGTACGTAGTAATCAGCTTGTTATGTAATATATGAATTTTGATTTTTATGTTATGTTATGATTAGAATTCCTCTATGTTCACTATACTAAGTCTTCCGCTTTATTTGATTGAGTTAGAAATATATTCAGGCCATGGTTTGACTTGGAGTCTCTCGGGGCTCCTTGTCTCGTGTCTCAGTCCGAGCCTATGTTCGTGTCATGACAAACTTGGTATGATTTTAGCTTGTGGTATGGTTTGAGCCAAGGCTCCTCATGTATGATTTCAGACATTATATGTATATGATTATTCAGTTTCATCAATAGATGATGGTCATCTTCATTGAAAACAATTGAGAGTACATGCATGTTTTTGGGAGTACTGTTTAGCACTGACTAGGCTAAGGCTCAGACAACCCTATGCCTCAGAACTACACGCCAACGTAGGTATGATCAGATTATTTTGGGACCTCCTATGTGATATTTCCCCTGAGACAAGGGGGCCTTCAACTTGATATTGATATCATGGTAGAATCTTTAGCCTTGGGAAGGCTTTAGACGGATCTGCTCACTTGAGTGTGATAGTCGGGACCACGTAAGCTCTATCGTGGTAATGTCGGTTATAGGAAGAGTCTCCCATTGTTCCTCATGATTTTAGATATGTATGCTTATCATTCATGATATATATATATATATATGTTTGTTTTAAAGAAGGTTTGACCCTATGTTCAGTTTTACTTATGATTATCAGATTTCAGCATTGGGTCATTTGATTCAGTTATGATGTTCAGTTATGTTCAGATCATAATTGCAGATAATAGCATGCAAGCTCTACTCTTAGATTCTTATCTTAATAGTGTTTTATATTATGCTTGTTTTAAATGATTTTACTTAGTTAAGAGGTTTTACTTACATTGCATACTCGGTACATTAGACGTACTGACCACATACTCTGTGGTGTATCGTGTAATGATACAGGCTCCGATCTTCAGACTCAGCCCCATCATTAGTCAGTTTCCGAAGTCAGCATCAAGCTTCTATGGTGAGTCCTCATCTCCTGAGGACCCTTTGTTATAAGTTATCCTTGTAGTTTCAGTTTTCTAGATTTATTGGGTTAGTTAGGGGAATTATCCCATCAACCCATTAGATATGTTATAGGCTTTCAGATGGTATGTAGTAATTAGCTTGTTATGTATTATGTGAATTTCGATTTTGATGTTATGTTATGATTAGACTTCCGTTATGTTCACTATATTAAGTCTTCCGCTTTATTTAATTGAGTTAGATGTATGTGAAAGACATGGGTTGACTTGGAGTCTCTCGGAGCTCGTTGTCCCGTGTCTCAGTCCGAGCCTATGTTCGTGTCGTGACAAACTTGGTATTAGAGCAATAGGTTTTGAAGTGTCCTAGGGTGTCTGAAAGCCATGTTAAGTAGAGTCTTTTTCATAGGTCTGAAGTGCGCCACACTTATGAAGAAGAGGCTACGAGACATTTAGAAAATATTCCCTTCTTTCATGACCTATGTCGTGCAATGAAATGTCTCTCTATCGTTCTAACTCATGCTATTAACAATTGCAAAATCATGCTTCCCCGCAGAGTTAATGGTAGAATAAATTGGAATGGAAATGGCCACGAGGGTGGCAATGGAGACGGGCACCAAGAAGCCCCACCAATCCATGAGAACCATGCATCGCCGGTTACCCACGCTGAATTCAAGGCAGCCATTCAGATGCTAGCACAGGCCTTGACTGCCCAAGTCAACCAGCATGCAGTAGCACATGTCCTACATAACGGGAATGTGGCGGCAGCACGAGTGTGAGATATCCTAAGGATGAACCCACCATAGTTTCTTTGAGCAAAGGTGGACGAGGATCCACATGAGTTTATTGACGAGACTTTGAAGATCACCCAGGTATGGGGGTGAATGGGGAAGACTGTGCCACATTTGATTTAAATAGTGGAAGGATAGTAGGGTAGCCAGAGCAGGCCCTATCAGTTGGGAGGAGTTTCATGTCGCTTTTCTGGATCGGTTCTTCCCTTGTGAGATTAGGGAATTGAAGGCGGTCAAGTTCGTGAATCTAAAATAGGGAAATGTGATAGTGCAGGAATATACCCTAAAGTTCACTCATCTATCAAAGTACGCCCCAGAGTAAGTGGTTGATCAGAGGGCGTGAGTGAGCAGGTTTGTTCATGGGGTCGCGGACTATCTAGACAAGGATTGCAAAACCGCCATGCTCCATCAAGATATGGATTTTCCACAGATAGTCCTGTGCACCCAGCAGATGGAGGTGGCGCATATGAGGGAGAGGGAGCCCAAGAGGGCCAGGACAAACAACTATAGGTTCTCTCTGTCGAGGCCAAGGGTGGGCACCAACAGCAATCCCACCAGAGATCTTCAACCCCAGTATCTTCAGCGATGAGTCTGCCATCATAAACTAGGCATGACCAGAGAGGACGAGCATCAGGCTCCAGGGGCCAGAGCAGCAGGTCCATAGATTCCAGTATCCCAGTTTGTGATAGTTGTGGTCGGAGGCACATAGGTTAGTGTTTGGCGGGTACAGGTTCTTGATTCGTGTGTAGAAAGCCCAAACATATTCTTAGAGATTGCCTAGTTTCTAGACTATACCATGATAGGGGACGAGGCCCAGCTTCCAATTTCGCAACTCCACCCGCACGCCCAGCCCAGCAGGGAGCATCTACTAGCACAGGTGGCGGTCAATGCCAAAATAGATTCTATGCCTTAGCATCCTACCAGGAGCAGGAGATCTCCCCGAATGTAGTCATTCGTATGTTATGAGTATTCCATCTTGATGTATATGCTTTGTTAGATCCAGGGGCTACCTTGTCTTTTGTGACAAGTTATGTGGCTATTAGTTTGAAGTCAGTCCCAAAATCTTGTCAGAACCCTTCTCAGTCTCTACTTTAATGGGTGATTCAGCTATAGCTAGATGGGTGTATAGAAGTTTCCCGGTCACAATCATTTAGAAAGTTACCTTAGCAGATCTAGTAGAATTATCCAAGACCAATTTTGATGTTATACTTGGTATGGATTGGTTATTTGCATTTTATGCCTCCGTTAATTGTAGAATCCAGGCAGTAGAGTTTAGATTTCCAGGTGAGTCAGTCCTAGAATGGAAGGGTAGTTCGGTTGTGCCTGTAGGTCATTTCATTTCCTTCTTTAAGACTCGAAAGATGATCTCCATGGGTTACATGTACCATTTAGTTAGGTTTAAGGATGCTACGTCCAAGACCCCGACCATCCTGTCAGTCCCAGTAGTATGTGAGTATCCAAAAGTCTTCCCAGATGATCTATTGGGAATCCCTCTCGAGCAGGAGATTGATTTCAGTATTGACCTTCTTCCCGATACATAGCCTATATCTATTTCTCCTTACAGAATGGCTCCAGCAAACTTAAAGGAGTTGAAGGAGCAGTTGAAGGACCTGTTAGACAAGGGTTTCATCAGACCGAGCAAATTGCCATGGGGTGCACTAGTCCTCTTTGTTCAGAAGAAAGATGGTTCTCTTCGTATGTGTATTGAATACTGATAATTGTACAAGGTCACCATCAAGAATAGGTATCCTCTTCCCAATATGGATGATTTGTCTAACCAATATCAGGGTGCCAAGTGTTTTTCGAAGATAGATCTCAGGTCCGGATATCATAAGCTCAGGGTCCGGGAGAGTGACATCCCGAAAAAAGCCTTTTGGATGGGGTGTGGTCATTATGAGTTTGTAGTTACATCTTTTGGACTAACGAATGCTCTTGCAACTTTTATGGATTTGATGAATAGGATGTTCAAGCCATACTTGGATATGTTCTTGATCGTGTTTATTGATGACATCCTGATATACTCTCGGAGTGAGGAGGAACATGCCACTCATTTAAGAGTGGTACTATAGACCCTCAAGGATTGCCAAATTATATGCCAAATTCAGTAGGTGTGAGTTTTGGTTGAGCTTAGTGGCATTTTTGGGCCGTGTGGTATCAAGTGAGGGCATAAAGGTGGACTCTTGGAAAATAGAAGCAATGAAGAATTGGCCTAGACGGGTGAATCCTTCAGACATCAAGAGCTTCTGGGCTTAGCGGGCTACTATCGGAGATATGTTTAGGGATTTTCATTTATTGTAGCTCCATTGACCAATTTGACTCAAAATAAAGTGAAGTTCCAATGGTTGGAGGCTTGTTAGAGGAGCTTTCAGGAGTTGAAGACTCGACTTACCTCAGCACCGGTGATAACTCTACTGGAGGGTACTGAGGGGTTTGTGGTGTATTGCGATGCTTCTAGGATAGGTCTTGGTTGTGTATCAATGCAGCATGACAAGGTGAAAGCATATGCTTCCAGGCAACTGAAGGTGCATGAAAGGAATTACCCAACATATGATCTTGAATTGGCGACAGTGGCATTTGCATTGAAGATTTGGAGGCACTATTTGTATAGGGTCCATGTAGATGTGTTTACGGACCACAAGAGCCTACAATATGTGTTTACCCAGAAGGACCTAAATCTGCATCAAAGAAGGTGGTTGGAGCTACTCAAGGATTATGACATGTGTATCCTTTACCATTCGGGTAAGGCCAATGTAGTAGCAGACGCATTTAGTAGACTCTCTATGGAGAGTGTGTCCCATGTGTATGAGGGGAGGAAGGAGATGGTGAAAGATGTGCATCGGCTTCCAAGGTTGGGAGTTCGTTTGGTTGACTCAACTGATGGCGGTGTTATAGTTCAGAGTGGGTAAGAATCATCCTTGGTGACTGATGTGAAAGCTAGACAACATGAGGACCTTATTTTGGTAAAGTTAATGAAGACGTTTAGAATCAGAAAGTAGAAGTCTTCTCCAAAGGGAGAGAGGGTGTGCTTTGATATCAGGGTCACTTGTGCGTCCAGGATGTTGATGATTTGAGAGATCGGATGTTGCAACAGTTCTAGATATTTGATACACCCAAGTGCCACCAAGATGTACCATGACCTACGGAAAGTCTATTGGTGGAATGGCATGAAGAAGGACATCGCTGAATTTATGGCTAAGTGCCCAAATTGTCAGCAAGTGAAGGTAGAGCACTAGAGACCGGGGAAGGGGGGATTAAGGACATTAGCATTCCTATGTGGAAGTGGGATGAAATCAATATGGACTTCATTACAGGGTTGCTTCGCACTCGTCAACAGTATGACTCCATTTGGGCGGTCGTAGACCAATTGACCAAAGCTGCTCATTTTCTACCTGACAAAACCACTGATTCAGCAGAGGATTATGCTAAACTATATATACGAGATCTAGTTTGGTTGCATGGAGTGCCCTTGTCCATCATATCAGATAGAGGTACCCAACTCTCAGTTTTAGAGGTCATTTCAAAAGGTACTTGGTACTCAGGTCAAGCTCAGTACAATATTTTACTCGCAAATGGATGGTCAAGTGGAGCTGACAATTCAGCATTAAGATGGCTCCGTTAGAGGCTCTCTATGGGTCGAGGTGTAGATCACCTATTGGTTGGTTTGAAGTCAGTGAAGCTGTGATGATAGGACCAGATTCAGTCCATGAGGCCATGGAGAAAGTTCAGCTCATATGAGATAGGTTTAAAACAGCTCAAAGTCGGCAAAAGTCTTATGTCGATGTGAGGAGGAGGCAACTCGAGTTTGAGTTGATGATTGGGTGTTTCTGAAGGTGTCTATCATGAAGGGAGTGATGAGGTTCGAAAAGAAAGGAAAACTCAGTCCCCGTTATGTTGGCCCGTATCGGATTGTGAAACAGGTTAAAAGGTAGCATATGAATTGGAGTTGCCCTCAAATTTGCTTCAGTCCATCCACTTTTCCATATATCACTCTTAAGGAAGTGTTTGGGTGATCCAGCTCTAGTTGTTCCGGTAGAGAGTGTGGGCATGAAAGACAAACTTAGCTATGAGGAGATTCCGGTGGAGATATTAGATCGTCAGGTTTGGAAGCTAAGGAATAAAGAAGTAGCTTCAGTCAAGGTTTTATGGAGGAATCAGCATGTTGAGGGAGATATGTGAGAAGCCCAAGCAGATATGATGGCTAAATACCCACATCTATTCCTTTCCGTCTTAATGTCAGCATGAAGTATCAATTTTTTCCTTAATACTCTATTCAGTTTCATGTTCAGCTCATGTGCTCCAATTTTGTTCATGTCAAAGTATGCATGTATGATTCACAAATTCAGTTCAATTCGGAGTCAGTCACTCCGTCAGTTTTCAGCATGTATTTTAGTGTTTGAGTATGATTTTTGCATTTCTCTGCTTTGTGTATGTTTCCCCACATTCGAGGAAGAATATTCCCAAGGGGGAGATGTTGTAATACCCCAGAAGTGCCTAAGACTAGACCCGGGAGGTGGAAAGAAAAATCAGTAGAAAAATCTAGAATATCCCCTTAGACGACCCGTGGTACGGGTTGTTAGAAGGAAGAATGGGCTATCAGAAGTGCCTGTGGTGAGAGGTTGAAGATTTGGACAGGGGAATAACGGGTCGTTGTTTGTTTCTGTTGGGAGCATTTCTAGGATAGTAATAGTGGTGACGATGACTAGTAACCACGAGTCGTCAGAGGTTGGAATGACTCATCTGTCTAGTTGTTGTAGAAGTTCTGAGGCATGCATTAGGGGCGAGACAATGAGTTAAGTGACGGGTCATGGGAGTGACGGACGACGTGTTGTGTGGGTCGTCGGATCGAGCAGTGGCTAAATTTCTGCGATTTCAGTAAGGGAAAAACCGTAATCTCTACACCCCTAAGTCCCCTTCTACTTTGTTTTAAGCTTAGAATGAGGTGTTTAAGAGGGTTTAACTTATTCAAACCCACCCTCCTTCATGCATGCAAACATTGAGCTTTCCAAGAGTAATCAAGCTTAATTCTTCCAAGTTTTCCATCAATTCTTCTTTGGGAAATCAAGGGAGTTGTAGAATCTGTCCTTCTCAGGTATGTAGGGTTATGAATGGGTGAATATGTTCACACCCATGCCCAATCCCTCTCTAATTCATGAAAATTTTTTCTTGATCCTATGGGATTTTAACCCATTGCATGAATTTCCTAAATCTCCACCATGGGTATGATCTAAGCATGTTTCTATTATTGAATAATGATTTATGGGCAAGTTTTACATTGTTTTCAATGATAATCATATTTTTAAGCTTTAGAAGTTAAAATGCCCATCCATGAAAAGTTCATGAAAGTTGACATTTATGATGAATATTCAAGTATGATGAGATATTATTGATGAAAAACATGTTTTCAAGTTACCCATGTTAATGATCATTTCAAGTGAATTAGGTATTTTCAAGCATGTTTAAGTATTGGGAAAGCTATATGTCCAAGTTTGGTTTATGTTTTCATGAATTAGCTTACCACATGGTTTTGGAGTCAAGACTCCCAATGATGCTCAGCTTGTGGTATGGTTTGAGTCAAGGCTCCTCTTGTATGATTTCAGACTTTATATGTATATGATTATTCAGCTTCCTCAATAGATGATGGTCAGTTTCATTGAAAAATGGAGAGTATATGCATGTTTTTGGGAGTAGTGTCTAGCACCAAGTAGGCTAAGGGTCAAACAACCTATGCCTCAGAACTATATGCCAATGTAGGTATGATCAGATTATTTTTGTCCCTCCTATGTGAGCTTTCCCCTTTCCCAAGGGGGACTTCAGCTTGATGTCAATATCATGGTAGCGTCTTTAGCCCTGGAAAGGCTTTAGACGGCTCTGCCCACTTATGTGTGATAGTCGGGACCACGTAAGCTCTATCGTGGTAATGTCAGCTATATGATGAGTCTCCCATTGTTCCTCATGATTTAATTTATGCATGTTTATCATTCATCATATATATATATATATATATATATATATATATGTTCTAAATCAGGTTTGACCCTATGTTCAGTTTTACTTATGATTACAGATTTCAGCTTTGGGTCATTCGATTCAGTTATGATGTTCAATTATGTTCAGATCATGATTTCAGAAAATAGTGTCCGGCTGGTTCGGTATGTGTTAAAAACCGACACGCAAGTGTACGTGGTCAAACAAGTAATAAAGTGGCTAAGTAGCCAAGTATCGATCCAAGGAGGCTGCTCTGGATATGCAAAATTTCCTAGTTCACTATATTTCTATTCTATTTCTAACTATGCTAACAACTATCCAATCAAGAATTTAGGGAGTTTTGTTTCTAAACTAATTATATACTAAACTTAACAACTATTATTTACGTTGAATTCAGACAATGGATATGCTCATGCCAAGGTTAAGAACGAGTAATGGAGTTGATAATTATGATAATTTGGTCATCCTCTTCTTCATATTGCTAGTCAAGAACGTTTGCCTAGAAATTAAAACTTCCGTATTTAATTTCACTTTAGAATCATAAACCATTCGTCTACATGTCTGTGATCAAATGAAATTTATGACCTAACACTACAATTCCGGTTCCTAAATTGACTAATACGGCTTTCAAGTATATTTCTATCAAGAAAGCACATCAAAACCCAATTTTCCCAAATCAAGTTAAGAACAATACCCTATTAATTCACAACTTTCCAATTTCATGCTCTCTCGAGTGAAATTGGACTTTTTAGATATACATTAATGGTGGCCAATCAAGAATGTACTAAGCACAAGAATTAATAGAACAATATGCAAGAAGAAGAAGAAACCATATCAATTATTACCAATAATCATTACACAAGTTCAAAACCTCAGCAAGAAAGGAATTAGCCACTCATTCTTGGATTAATCGTCCTAGAATGAGTGTAAATCATGCATACAATTGAAGGAAAAGAAGAAGGGAAGAGAAGAAAACTCTCATCTTTTCTATTCTTCAACTGCCACAAAACCACGTTCCTCTCTCCACTCCTGAACTCTGCTAAAAACTAGAACTAAAAAAAGACCCCTTTAAAAATAACCTAAGTGTGCTATTTATACTAGTGGGAAATTTTTCCCGGAATAACAAGCAACGTGTCACGGAGGCCAACGCGGAGCACGGCCTCTGTGACACGGCATGGACGCGGACCTTCTCTGGAAATTTTAGGGTCCGAATAATTGGCTTCAACGTGGCACGGAGGCCATCGCGGAGGCCTGTCTCCGTGCCACGGAGCTGTCGCGATGCCTCACTGGAATCTGCCACTTAATTTCCTCTCCAGGCAGTGTACTACCGCGATGGCAGTGTGGCATGGCGCCATCGCAGAGCCAGTGTAAAATGTACCATCCGAGGTCTTTTCCACGCTCGCATCCAAGTCCAACTCTAACATAGTTCCAACACGCATTTTTGCTCCTAAAAATCACATTATCCTGCAAAACAAATGCTAATCATGTTGGTTAGTATAAATTCGCATTTTATTACCAAATACATGATATTATATACACATTGCACAACAAACAAGGTAAAAATGGTACGTTTGAGTATCACTTGGGCATATAAATCTGCCCAAGATCACTTACCCCACACTTAAATCCTTGTTCGTCCTTGAACAACACATACACAAATCATGCACATCACATCTCAACCTTTGTCACTATGGTGCAACCATTTACGTTACGGTCATACCGATTATTCGATTTTTGCAAATCATCAAGAAAACATGCTTGGTCGTACAAGACAATGACCTTAATACATTGAGGATTCCTAGACTTATAAGAATTGATTCTTGATATCAGCAAACTCATGCAAATCAACTTAATAAAGAAATCCGACACGAAAAGCAATCTTTCATCAAGCATGTACCCTCACAACTCGAGAGAACTTTCCCTTTTCTGTTCGTGCAGCACACAAACATGCAAGTAGGGGCATATAACAATTAATTTCACTCTCTCTCCCAAAAGAATTCACATGCATCATGTCATGACCCATAGGCTTGCCCTTAGTGTATTACTCCACTAATATAAAGAAATGCAATGTAGGATCAAATAGGTCTTTTAAATGGGTTGTAACTGGGCTATGGATCTAGTATATATATTGGTTTAGCCAATAACAGTCGCTAGCATCCTTAAGCGCCTTTTCAACTCATCCCCATCGACTCATGGACATTGTTCCTCTCTTTTCTCTTTTTCTCCCATTCATGCTGGTTTACTTTCATACAGCCCATTTCATCAGGCACACTTGACACAAAACAAAGCGTTTTTCATGTACCCTCACTATCATTTAATTACAACAAGTGCCTCATCCACATCATCTTTTCTTTCTTCACTCTGCTTTTTTTCACTCTCTTCACTCTTTAACACTTTGGGAAACAATTTTCTGTTCTTTATAAGCGCTTAAGAGTTTCTTATAGACTTCAAGGCTAATGAAAAGAAGGAATAAAGCTTAGTTCATACAATTCTGGACAAAAGAAAGAAATCGGCTAAAGGCTCAACGGGCTGACTAGGGTATACAACATATAGAAAGGTAGAATTTAACAAGAAAAAAATGGAAACTAATGGTTAAAACAAAGAAATGCCTACATCCTTTCCAACACTACACCTCCTTCATTTCGTTTTGTATACACACTAGGCAAGTTCTAGACAATTCACAATGACATGGAATAGCAAAACCTCACTCACACTTTATGCACATGCTCGAATCAAGACGCATTCACAGACTCTTTAATTAGTCAACTACATGAATTCAAGATTAAGCCTCAATCATAATGAACCAAATTCTCTAGCCTAGGTAACTCAACATATTTACACAATTGCATGCTTTCCAACGAATCATTTTCACATTTCGAACATCAATTACAACACGCAACGAAATTTTAGCAACCATAAGCACTACAGTTTATTGATGCAATCCACCAAAGAAACTAAAAAAAATCTACTCCTATCGACTACATTTCTCTTAAAATGGTCGTCATCCATCCATCATAGGGAATGGTCACTAACTATGACATCGGTTCAATGGGACTATTCTCGGTAAAAGAACCGAAAACAAACTCCGAGAAACCCAAAAATAAAACTTCAAAATTTTTGCAACACATCGATCATTTCGATAGAAAATATTTGCAAACTATATTGATAAATGCAAAATCTTTTCGCAAAAATTTTGAAAAATATCGATCATATCGATAGAGAGAAAGAAAAAAAAATATTTATAAAATTTACAAAATATTTACAAGTGCAACCATAACTTTTTAAAGACACACATCATTAGCCACAAATAAATATATACACATCATTCATAAATCAGTTCACAACAACAGGGAAAACACAGGCATACATAACGTCAACGAAGAATTATACAACAAGTTTAGAGCCTATGACCTAGCACCTAACTACTCCCCACCCCACACTTAAATCGAACACTCTCCCCAGTGTTCACAAAAATACAAAGCACAAAAATTTGGGTGGTGGAACTCCCTGCTTAGTCGAAATATTCGACTTCCTCATCCGGTGCTGCAGCCTCGTCGCCCATATCTGAATCAGCTCCATCGCCGTCATCGGACTCTACATCAGAGTCCTCACGACGTGTCTCCTCATCAGTAGGGACGTCGTCGTCAGTCGGCTCCACAAAGGCTGGCCCCACCTTGCATAAAGCTCTGGCGTTCTCGCCAAAAGGGTAGTCCAGCTCCAGCTGCCATAATTCATCCTCGGTGGCTGGTCTCCCACCTATCCGTAGCTGCAGCATCTGCATACCGAACATACGGGCCATATACTGGTCATCACGAGCATGTCGCTCGCCCAGAGTCAGCACAGGTCCGTGTGTAGTGTCGGGGGCCTTGGTCTTTGTCACATCAAGGGCCCGCCGCTCCAACTGCGGAATGTAATCCAAGGCTTCTTCCTCAACGTCGAGGCCTCGGAGGAAGGTGGTGATGAGTCCGCCAAACCCGTATCTGTGGCCCTGGTGTAGTCTGGCTCTCTTCATGGCGGATATTATAACCGCCCCCACATTAATCTCAAGCCCTTTCATAAGGGCATACACCAGGCAGACACGGTCCCGGGTCACGTCTGTCATATGTACTCCCAGGATCAAACACGAACATACAATTTTTAGCCAGATTCTGGCCTCCCTGTTCATCTGCGAATAAGGTAGAGTCTGGTGGTAACCCCTCTCTTTGTGTCTACTCCATCGGGCTATGGATCGAGCCCCACACAACGTACGTCTGATGTCGGCGTACGGTGGGGTGATATTGAGCTGGCGGAGAACGTGGGCGTCTGTGTCCCGTGCTCCAACGATGGCATTCAGCTGCTGGGGTTCCAGAGTGACAATCTGCCCTCTGATTTTAATAGTATGGCTCCTGATGGCCGGGTTCCAGTTGGCGTAGAATTCCCGGACCAAGTGAAGGTTGCACTCCTTGGGCTCCTGAAAAATAAAACTGAGCCCAACTGCCTCAATCCTCTGCACCATGCGAGGGAACTCCTGTGCAAGTGGTTCCCTTGCAATATATTCCTCCGGGAAGTATTTGCTTTCCTTGTGCTTATTATACCATTTCTTCCCTTCGTCGGTGACCCATCGTGTTCCGTATCGGCGGTGTTGACCGCGTGGAACAGCAGGTGCAGCTGGGACAGCAGTGCCCAGTCTCATTCTCTTTCTGCCGGTGCCTGAGGTTGAGGCACCCTTGTCTTTATCTTGTCGGCTAGCCATCGTACCTGTCAATTTACACAGACAAGCACAATATTAAGCTAAAAACTTGTTAGCTTCGGCTAAGGTCGGGTTAAACAAAATTTACCCCACACTTAGTCTTTAACAATATCTACAACATTTTAGCAAGGATAACTCTATTTACACCCCCAAACACAATCAACTATAAACATGTTGCTTAGTGCGTTCACAAAATTTCGACAGCATAACGGCTAGCGAACTACTCAGACTTCATACAGCTAACCCAATCCTCCTATCGACAGCTATTCACCCATAGCACTTAGCAACAATAACCACAACAGAAATAAGAACAACAATACAAACCTATTATATACAACTAATCTAAGCAATTCAACCAATTCACATATTATGCACTTCCCCACAAAAATTTGAGAATTAGTCGTCTTTCCACAATTAAACAATAGTTACCACGACTTATCTCAACTACTAAACACACCCAGGCACCAATTTCATCAAACTATCAAGTTACCCACGTTAAAATCCAACAACCCAAGCCCTAGAACTCAATTCGACAATCAATATTGAATTATTCAATCAATCGATAAGTTCAAACGTCAACTACAATAATCCGAACATAATCAATCACAAAATAATTCACATCATGTTTAATTTTTTTACCTAGGGTGATATATCTCACCTCACATGCTCAAAAGTGACAAAACTCGCCAGAAATTTGAGATAGAAGATGAAAACATACCTTGGATTTGAAGAACCGAAAAAAAACTTGACGTTTTCCTTGCCTATCAACGTGGCACGGAGCTTGGGGGTAGGGGAATGGGTGTTTGGTCGCGGAGGGTAGAAGGAATGGGGAAATTTGGGCGAAAATCGGGGGTTTATTTAAAAGAAACACGCGGGTCACCCGGAAACCCGGTGTGACCCGGCACTGGAATAAGGGCAACGTGTCACGGAGGGTAACGCGGAGCCCCTCCTCCGTGACACGGAGCCAACGCGTTGGCTTACTGGAATTTTAAAAAATTCCAGATTCGCCTTCAACGTGTCATGGAGGTCAACGCGGAGTATTGCCTCCGTGACATGGCGCCAACGCGCCAGTGCTCTGTTTCACCATCAAATTTTATTTTTCATACCTCGCCTCGTTTCCTCGATTCCAAGTATTTTTCCTCCGGTATACCTGAAAATCACCTCACTGAACAAAAATTGGTTAAATTCATAGATTCCCTACTAAAAAAAAAAAATAAAATAAAAATTACTAATTAAAATGCAAATCTAAGCCTAGTCAAGAAAAAGGAAAGAAAATAGAATAAAAGAAAAACTTTACACTAAGGAAAGAAAAAAAATATTTTTCAAGGGTTGCCTCCCGTGCAGCGCCTGGTTTAACGTCGCGGCTCGACAGCCTTTATGCTCACGTGTCTACTAGGGAGATGGACGATTTGTCCCGATCATGGTCATCTCCCCAGTAGTTCTCAACCTCGTCTGGTGGCCTACCTCGTAACTCTCGGGAATCACTCACTCCATTTGCATTCCCATGATCAATGACGTTGATCACCGAGAGTTCCTTATAGACAGTCGGGAGCTTAGGTGCCTTGTACACGTCGAACACCTCAACCTTGTCGTGTGCTCGCATTGTGAGTTGACCCGCAGCTACATCGATCAATGCCTTTCCGGTTGCCAAAAATGGTCGTCCCAAAATAAATGGGACTTCTGCATCTGGTTCAAAATCCAGAACAATGAAATCTACCGGAAAAATGAGGGAGCCTACCTGCACTAGCACATCCTCAACAATGCCATCCGGCTTAGCTAAGGACCTGTCTGCTAGCTGCAAGATCACTGTTGTGGGTCTAGGACTCCCTAGCCCTAACTTTCTGAATACCGAAGATGGCATCAGATTTATACTTGCCCCCAAGTCGCATAACCCACGAGCTCGGATACTTTGCCCAATCGTCAGCTGGATGGTAAAACTTCCAGGATCCTTTAGTTTAGTGGGCAACCTGTTCTGAATACGGGATGTGCATTCCTCTGTTAAAGCCACCGTGGCATACTCAGTCAAGCGACTTTTGTTGGCCACGATGTCTTTGATATACTTTGCATATTTCGGCACACCCTGCAAGACATCAACAAGAGGTAAGTTAACATGTACCTGTTTGAGTACCTCCATGAATTTCTGGAAACACGCCTCCTCCTTGTGTTTCTTAAGTCGTTGAGGGAACGGGGGTGGAGGCCTTGCTGGTTCAGCTTCTTTGGTCTTCCTCGTATCTGAGGTTTGTTCTCCCTCAACATCTACTACTCCTGACTTCTGAGGCGGTCTTTCAGGTTCCACCTCCTTTAATTGTAAACCACTCCTCGTGGTCACTGCATTTACCTGCTTAGGATTTGGATCCGTGTCGCTAGGTAGTCCTCCCCTGGGTCTAGTATTTTGGGCACTAGCAAATTGCCCAAACTGATATTCAAGAGCCTTGGTTGCCAATTGATTGTTCTTTACTTCGGCTGCCAGTTTGACGTAGTCAGCCTGCAATTGTGCCTGGTTGGCAATCATGGTCTTGAACATTTCCTCAATAGTCGGTGATGGTGGTGGAGGAGGGGCATTGTGATTTCTGAACTGATTCTGATAGCCTTGTTGCCCTCCTTGGTTTCTGTGCATACCCTGCCCTGAACCTTGGCCTTGTTGATTGTTGCTACCCCAGGAAAAATTCGGATGATTCCTCCAATTCGAGTTGTAGCTACCACCAAACTGCTGTTGATTCCTCTGTGCATTGCCCACAAAGTTGACAGAATCAGGATTTGCACCACAATACTCAGCTGAATGCTCACTACTACCACACACTTCACACCACATCTGTTGGACTGCATTAACTGAGGCTGAAGACTGGTTCAAATTCATAGTGCTGAAGTGAGTGTTTAACTGATTTTGCAAAGCAGCTATCTGTGCAGCGATAGCTGTGAATCCATCCACTTCGAACACTCCCGCTGCTTTCCTTGCTCCACCCCTTGAAGAATCTGCATTCCATTCCGGATTGCCTTGTGAGATTTGGTTGAGCAAAGTGTACAACTCTTCATAAGTCTTCTCCAGCGCTTGCCCTCCAGCTGCTGAGTCTAACAAAATTTTAGTGTGGGGTTCCAAACCCTCAATAAAAGTGTGTACCAACACCTCATTTGACTGATGATGATGAGGACAGTCCCGCAACATGGACTTGAATCTTTCCCAGGCTTGATAAAGATTTTCTCCTTCCCTCTGTTTAAAGCTTAGAATCTGACTTCTAAGTTTAGCTGTTTTACCTGAAGGGAAAAATCTGATCAAGAACTTCTTTGCAAGATCATCCCACGTTGATATAGAGTTGTGTGGTTCAGCTTTTAACCACCTCTTGGCTTCACCCAATAAGGAAAATGGAAATAAGGTGAGCCGAACATAATCAGGTGACACTCCAGCGGGTATGTACGTGTCACTTATCTCCAAAAAGTTCTGGAGATGTTGCTGCGGATCTTCGTGAGGGAGACCGGTGAACTGCCCGCTCGTGTGAAAAAGTTGCACCATATTTTGCTTTAACTCAAATCTCCCCCCAGGCTCTGGTTTGCGGATGCTGGAATGTACATTATTAGCGTGTGGGATTGCCACCTCGCGAACCGGCCTGACTGCTACTTCCTCGGGCACTAACACTGCCCGTACAACTGGTGGATTGGGTTGCTCCATCGTAGACTGTTTGAGCAACTGCAGCTTCTTCCGAAGAGCTTCTCTACGTTGACTATGCAATTCACGTTCTGGCTCTAAGTAAGATTCCACCAACTCCTTGTCCCTTGCCAGTGTTCACAGAAATAAAAATCTGCAAAATACAGGCTAAGACCAAGTTGTTAACACTTAAGAAAATAAAATACAAATACAGTAAATTTACACTAAACAAAATTTTACAAATCGCCTAGCCTCCCCGGCAACGGCGCCAAAAACTTGTTCGCGGTCTGGTTCGGTATGTGTTAAAAACCGACACGCAAGTGTACGTGGTCAAACAAGTAATAAAGTGGCTAAGTAGCCAAGTATCGATCCAAGGAGGCTGCTCTGGATATGCAAAATTTCCTAGTTCACTATATTTCTATTCTATTTCTAACTATGCTAACAACTATCCAATCAAGAATTTAGGGAGTTTTGTTTCTAAACTAATTATATACTAAACTTAACAACTATTATTTACGTTGAATTCAGACAATGGATATGCTCATGCCAAGGTTAAGAACGAGTAATGGAGTTGATAATTATGATAATTTGGTCATCCTCTTCTTCATATTGCTAGTCAAGAACGTTTGCCTAGAAATTAAAACTTCCGTATTTAATTTCACTTTAGAATCATAAACCATTCGTCTACATGTCTGTGATCAAATGAAATTTATGACCTAACACTACAATTCCGGTTCCTAAATTGACTAATACGGCTTTCAAGTATATTTCTATCAAGAAAGCACATCAAAACCCAATTTTCCCAAATCAAGTTAAGAACAATACCCTATTAATTCACAACTTTCCAATTTCATGCTCTCTCGAGTGAAATTGGACTTTTTAGATATACATTAATGGTGGCCAATCAAGAATTTACTAAGCACAAGAATTAATAGAACAATATGCAAGAAGAAGAAGAAACCATATCAATTATTACCAATAATCATTACACAAGTTCAAAACCTCAGCAAGAAAGGAATTAGCCACTCATTCTTGGATTAATCGTCCTAGAATGAGTGTAAATCATGCATACAATTGAAGGAAAAGAAGAAGGGAAGAGAAGAAAACTCTTATCTTTTCTATTCTTCAACTGCCACAAAACCACGTTCCTCTCTCCACTCCTGAACTCTGCTAAAAACTAGAACTAAAAAAAGACCCCTTTAAAAATAACCTAAGTGTGCTATTTATACTAGTGGGAAATTTTTCCCGGAATAACAAGCAACGTGTCACGGAGGCCAACGCGGAGCACGGCCTCCGTGACACGGCGTGGACGCGGACCTTCTCTGGAAATTTCAGGGTCCGGATAATTGGCTTCAACGTGGTACGGAGGCCATCGCGGAGGCCTGTCTCCGTGCCACGGAGCTGTCGCGATGCCTCACTGGAATCTGCCACTTAATTTCCTCTCCAGGCAGTGTACTACCGCGATGGCAGCGTGGCACGGCGCCATCGCGAAGCCAGTGTAAAATGTACCATCCGAGGTCTTTTCCACGCTCGCATCCAAGTCCAACTCCGACATAGTTCCAACACGCATTTTTGCTCCTAAAAATCACATTATCCTGCAAAACAAATGCTAATCATGTTGGTTAGTATAAATTCGCATTTTATTACCAAATACATGATATTATATACACATTGCACAACAAACAAGGTAAAAATGGTACGTTTGAGTATCACTTGGGCATATAAATCTGCCCAAGATCAAATAGCTTGCAAGCTTTACTCTCATATTCTTATCATAAATGTGTTTTATATTATGCATGTGTTAAATGATTTTAGTTATTTAAGCATTTTTACTTACCTTGCATACTCGGTACATTCCACGTACTGACCACATACTCTATAAAATGATACAGCCCTCGATCTTCAGACTCAGCCCCGTCATTAGTCATTTTTCAGAGTGAGCATCAAGATTCTATGGTGAGTCCTCATATCCTAACCCTTTGTTATCGGTTATCCTTGTACTTTCAGTTATCCAGATTTGTTGGGTTAGTTGGGGGCGTTTTCCCGTCATCCCATCATATATTATAGAGGCTTTCAGACTGTACGTAGTGATCAGCTTGTTATATGAATTTTGGTTTTGATGTTATGTTATGATTAGATTTCCATTATGTTCCCTATGTTAAGTCTTCCGCTTTATTTGATTGAGTCAGATGTATGTCCATGCCATGGGTTGACTTAGAGTCTCTTGGGGCTCTTTGTCCAGTGTCGCAGTCCGGGCCTATGTTCGGGTCATGCCATAAGACCAAAAATTTAGTAGAGGATTATGCTAGACATACATACAGGAGTTAGTCAGACTGCATGGATTCTCCTTGTCCATCATTTTAGATTGGGGTACTCGGTTCACCTCACACTTTTGGAAGTCATTTTAGAAGGGACTTGGTACTCAGATCAAGCTCAGCCCAGCTTTTCACCCAAAGATACATGGCCATCGTAAGAGGACTATTTAGACTCTAGAGGATATATTGAGGGATTGAGTGATTGATTTCAAGGGAATTTGGGATACTCACCTACCTTTTGTCAAGTTTGCCTGCAGATAGCCTCGTTCGGGGCATTATATGGTAGGAGGTGCAGGACTTCTATAGGGTGGTTTGAGGCTAGTGAAGCAACCTTAATAAGACCTGATTCAGTACATGAGGCTATGCAGAAGATCTAGCTTATCAGGGAATGGCTAAAAATATCTCAAAGCCGACAAAAATCGTATGCTGATATAAGGAGAAGAGAACTGGAGGTTGTAGTGTATAATTGTGTATATCTGAAAATTTCACCTAAGAAAGGGGTGATAAGGTTCGGTAAGAAGGTAAAGCTCAATCCCAGATATGTTGGTCTTTATAGAATCTTGAGACACATTAGCACTGTGGCTTATGAGTTGGAATTGCCTGCGGAGTTAGCATCGGTGCATCTAGTCTTCCATGTGTCATAGTTGAAGAAATACATTGGTGACTTGACCTCGATTGTTCCTTTAGAGAGTGTCGGTGTAACGGATAGTCTATCTTACGAAGAGGTTCCAGTTCATATTCTAGACCATCAAGTTCGTAAGTTGTAGAACAAAGAGGTCATTTCAGTAAAAGTTTTATGGAGGAACTAGTTAGTTAAGGGAGTTACATAGGAAGCAAAAGAAAATATGATGGCTAGATACCATCACCTATTCTCTTCCAGCTTAACTTCTACATCAAGTACTAAAGTCCTACTTAGTACTTTATTCAGTTCCATGCTTATTAGCTCTATTCATGTCTTAGTGTGCACCTTAGTTGCATGAATTAGTTAATATGTTTATGTCAGTTCGGAGTCAGTAACTCCTTCAGTATTCAGTTCATAGTCTTCATTTTGAGATTGTAGTTCTTTCCCCTAATCTTTCAGCTTACATAACCTTCATTCAAGGATGAATGTTCCTAACGGGGATATATTGTAACATCCCAAAAGTATCTTAGACCAAATCAAAACTTGAAATGAGAAACCAGAAAGAAACCAGAAAATTTTTACCTCAAACCGACTCAACCGACAAGTCGTTGTCAGGACCAACGACCCATCATGGGGAGTCATGTCAGCCTCTGAAAATTTTCTTTCAAGTACCAATGAGGCATATAATGACTCATTGTATGATGTTATAGGTTGTCTTGTCTCCCATTGTAACCTAGTCTAGAAACTTGTCAAATCCTTCCCCAGAACCAACGATCCAGATGACGTGTGGTTGGAAAGAGCAACAACCCGTCCTATGGAGTCGTTAAAAGAAATCCAGAAAATGCTAACGTCGCCCCAATGAAAACGGATGGAAACAACAACCCGTTGTTTCAAATAATGGATCATTCTGCCCATCCGTTGAGGGAGATCAAGAATATATTGAAAACATCCCTCTAGTAACAACAGGTGGAAACAACGACCCATTGTTCCATCTAACGGGTCATTTTGTCCATCCATTGGGAGTGGTTTAGAGTTTGTTCAAAACCTTTCCAGTGACCACAACTAGGTTCAATGACTCATTGTTCCATCTAATAGGTCGTCCTTCCCATCCATTAGTCGAAGTCCAGAAATTGAATTTTCAGACCCAGGACCAACGACTGGTCCCAATTAGTCGTGGCCACAACCAATGATTCGTTGTGTGACCCGTTGGATCCTGACGGACAGTTTTTAAGACTTTCTTCCAGGGGCTTTTTTATGTATTCTCACTATTTTAGTTCCTAAACTACATTGTAATAGGATTGGTAGAGGGGAATTTAGGGGAGTAGTCAACCCTCTCTCCTCATTTCTTTCCTAATTACTCAGACGTTCAGTGTAAGAACTTAGACAAGTTTCTCAGGGAAAAAGCTAGGGCTTCTGCTTCTTCTCAAGATTTCAAGAGCTTTCTTAAAGAATTCTTCTATAGGTGTGTAGGGATTTAGCATGGGTATTCCTTCCACCCTTGTGCCTCAAAATAACTAGTGAACCCTAGCTTTCCTTCATGTTTCCTAGAAATAATGGCTTAGGGTTTTTCTTCTAGATGTTGAATTTCCCTAACTCTTAAGTCTTTAGAGTTTCCAGAATCAATACTATTTTTTAATTGTGTTGTTGATTTAAACTGGTAAAGTATCTCTCCAGACTCTTGATTTTCACATGACTTTGATACTTTAGTTTGTGATTTAGCAATGTCCCTGAACAACATGATTTTTCAAAAGAATGCATGAGTTATGTCCTATGCTTTACAATTTTAGTAACATTTTAGCATACTCAGTAATATCAGTACTACCAGTATTTCATTACATTAGTATTAGGTCCTTTAGACTCCTAGGGTACTTCCAGACAAATAGTCCTGACCTAGTCTTAGGATATTAGTTTTGAGCTATCAGTATAGTACAGTTACACATATCTATATATATTTATGTGTCTTTAGTTGGGAGTATAACATAGCACCAAATGGACTGGGGTTCAGCACACCTAGGCTCCTAAAATTACGTTCCACCATAGGATTTGACCAGAATGGGTTTTATAGTCAGTGATCACACAGCCAGTCAACGTATCCTGCCAAGTATGGTGGGCCCTATCAATGGGGAGTAAACATCGAACTCCACATCTAGCTCACGTGGTTATATGTCGTTTAACAAACATTCCCATAGTTCAGTACTATCTGAGTTTTCAACCCAGTCCAGTATATCTAATTTCAGGATATGCTTATGACTCTAATTTAGTTTATTAGTTTTTTTACAGTATTCTTATATATGTCTTACTATTTTTTATATTCATGATATCTGATAGAGTCTTTATGTAATATCCAGAAAGCCCTAAGATCAGACCCGAGGGTTGATAGAGAAAAACATGAGTCTCTGCACCAGGTCACAGGGCGATTCATCCAGTGACTTGTGAAGTACCCTACGACTCGTTAAGTCTCATGGTGTGGAGGAAAATTTGGCTATAAAAGGTGGTCTGGGTTTTGACCATGAGACAATCCACAACTCAAGGTCAGACCAACGAGTCGTTAGGTTACTCGTGGACAGAGGTTGGCATGAATGTGGAAAATATTGGTAGTGTTCATCATGACTTGGTCACCACGAGTCATTGGGTGCACCACGAGTTGTGGTGTCCTTTGTGGTGACGAACAAGGGCATGTTTTCCAATGCTAAGGATGGGTGTAGAAAATGAGTTGTCCCTCAGGTAACGAGTCATCCAGTTCCTCATTAGGACTAGCGGTGTAATTTTTCTGGAAATTTAGTAAGGGATTTTTCGTAATTCCTAAGCTCCTAAGACCTAAACTTCATCGTTTTAAGCTCAGATAGGTGTGTTTTAAGACGGTTTAACTCTTTCTAAACCTATCTATCTCCATGCTTGCAAGCTTAGATGTTCCTAAGGGTGATCAATTCTAGAAAATTCATCAAGTTCTTCCCCTATTCCTTTGAGCATTCAAGAAAGTTGTGAAATCAGAAGTACCTAGGTATGTAGGGTTATGAATGGGTGTATTCATCCACTCCCATGCCCAATTCATTCTCAAATTCATGAAAATTATAAGTTTATGAATGATAATGCTCAGACTCACACTTACTGACAAAGTATGAAGCGGTTGTTGTCAATAAAGAACCCAACATTGAGGTTGGGGTCGAACCCACAGGGAATAGGGTAAGATATAGACTAATGCAGGTAGTTGAATTTGTTGGTGAGCTATCTCCAAATTTGGGGGTTTCAAAGAAAAAATATTAAGGCAAAATTATATTTATGATTTAAATTAAGATTCGCAAACAACTAGGGTAAGTGTTCCCCATGGGTTCATCACTACTTCCGGTATACACACGTGATCAATCCCAATGCTTACTTGTAGAACTAATAGCTAGTGTTCATCCAAACGACTAGTTCATCCCTATTGTATGACTATACTCAATCACTATGTCAGGTCTCATGAGCGATTTCAAAACGAAGCGTTATCAATATGTTCCAAACCTAACTAGCCTGCGACCACAACTCAAGTTAATACAATGATTGTAAAGACCAAGGCTTTGTTGTAATTCTCTTTTCCTAATCTCTACTTCTCTGGGTTCAAGCAAGTAAAGAATTCAGGCAAGTCCTAACATTGTACACGGTTAAAAAATGTTTAAAGATAAAGAAACTACAATACAAGCTTTTAGCATTTGTTTTGAATCACTTTTGTGCAACCCTAGTTTGTTAATCCACCATGGTTCCCACAACCCATAGTTGTAGAGGTTTTAGCCTCTCATGGTTGTAAGATTACAATTTGCATTCATAGAAAAACACATAATCGGTAGTTTCTGAAGTTCTGCCAAGTATCAAAGAATCTTCTGAAGTTCACCACAGCTCATGGTATGATTCGTATATTGATGCTACAATTTATGAGTCAACATGTGCCAAGAGTCTGCCTTTGAGAAATTTCCTCTAAATAATTGCACGACTCCAGTTATGATACGTACTGAGAGTTGTAGTTGCCTTCTTCTCACTTTATCCTTCCAACTTTCATCACGGTTCTTAGTATAGCTCGTACAATCAAGGTACGACTCGTACTGAGACTTGTACTTTGGCTTATTTTTTGCATTTTATGGATTCTTTTGCACATCTTTTCTCCAATACTTATTTTCCCTGAAATCAAAGCAAAAGTGCCCCATATCCTTATAAACATACCTAAGTCTATGCTATTTTCTCAGTTTTAAGAATCGAAAGTGTTGTAAACTCACTGCACATCAATGAATCTAAGGGGTTTTAACCCAACTTGTGAATTCTCTAAGTATCTAGCATGGGTATACTCTATTCATGTTTCTAATATTGAATTATGATTCATGGGCATGTCTTATAAGTTTTACAAAATTTAATGCCCATTTATGAAAGTTCATGAAAGGTTGAGATTATGATATATGTTTTCAAGTATGATGAGATGTGTATGATGAAAGTATGATTTCAAATTACCCATGTTTATATCTGTGATTTTGACGATCTAAAAATATGTATAAGTTTGGGAAAGCCCATATGATCAAGAATGTTTATGATTCACTTCAATGTCATGTTATTAGCTTATCACAGGGTTTTGGAGTCTAGACTTCCACTTTTTAGCTTGTGGCATGGTTTGAGCCAATGCTCGTCATGATATGTGTGTTATTATAACTCAGCTTCATCACTAGACAATGGTTCAACTTCGTTGAAAAATGATGGAGAGTATATGCATGTTTTTGGGACTAATGTCTAGCATCAAGTAGGCTAAGTGTTCAGTCAACCCTGTGCCTCAGAACTACGTGCCGATGTAGGTATGTTTAGATTATTTGGGACCTCCCTTGTGAGATTCCCATGCCCTAAGGGGGCATTCATCTTGATATCAATATCATGGTATCTTCCTTAGCCCTGGCAAAGCTTTGGATGGCTCTGCCCACTTGAGTGTAAGAGTCGGGACCATGTAAGCTCTATCATGGTAAGGTCGGTTATATGACAAGTCTCCCATTGTTCCTCATGATTTCAGTTATGCATGTTCCTCAATCATGATATATGCTTTTAGCAGGTTTGACCCAATGTTCAGTTTTACTTATGAATAACCAGTTTCAGCTTTAGGTCATCCAATTCAGTTATGACATTCAGTTATGTTTAAATCGTGTTTTCAAATAATAGCATGCAAGCCCTTCTCTTAGAATCTTGTGATGAAATTTTTGATGATATGCATGATTTTTGATTTTACTTACATAGCGGTTTAACTTACCTTGCATACTCGGTACATTCCACGTACTGACCGCATACTCTATGTTATATCATTTCATGATACAGGCCTATACATTCATGTTCAGTCCTGCCATTAGCCAGATCCACAGAGTTAGCATCTTCCAGCTAGAGTTGGTGAGTCATTTTCCTTCGAGGGCCTCCTTTTTTTAGTTGTATTCAGTATTTTCAGTTTCAGTCTTTAGTGAGTTAGTTGGGTTCTTATCCTATCAACTCGTCAGCATGTTGAGGCTTATTAGACATAGTATGCTTTTAGTTTCAGATCATTATTATGTATTCAGATATTCGATTTATCAGATTTTCAGACTTTCGCTATCTTATATGTTAAACTTCCGCATTATTATATTGAGTTTAGATGTCATGTTCATTCCATGGGTCGACTTGGAGCCTCTTGGGGTTGTTTTCCCCGTGTTTCGATGGGAGCCTATGTTCGGGTCATGACAAATTTGGTATCATAGCATTAAGTTTTGAAGTGTCCATGGGTGTCTGAAATCTGTGTTAAGTAGAGTCTTTTTCATGGGTGTGAAGTGCGACACACTTATGACGAAGGGGCTAGAAAACATTTAGGAAACTTCCCTTCTTTCATGATCTATGTCGTGCGATGAAATGTCCCCTATTCTTCTAACTCATGCTATATGTGTTTGCAAAATCATGCCTCCTCGACGAGTTAACTAAAGAAGAAATGGAAACGGGAAGGGCCATGAGAAAAGCAATGCGAATAGGCACCAGTAGGCCCCACCAGCCCTCGAGGATCATGTGCCCAAGCAAGTGGCCCAAGCAGAGTTTAGGGCTGCCATACAGATGTTGGTATAGGCTTTGACCGCTAGGTCAACCAACAGGCGGTAGTGCATGCTCCTCAGAATGAGAATGCAGCAGCGGCAAGAGTCAGGGTCTTTCTTAGGATGAGTCCTCTAGAGTTTCTCGAATCAAAGTAGACAAGGATCCACATGAGTTTAATGATGAGATTCAAAAAATCACCTAGATCATGGGGGTGAGAAGGGAGGAGTGCGTAGACTTAGCCTCTTATCAACTGAAGGGGTTGCACATATCTGGTTCAGATAGTGGTGGGATGGTAGGGCTGTTGGAGCAGGCCCTATTAGTTGGGATGAGTTCCATACCGTGTTTCTGGATTAATTCTTTCCCCGAGAGATGAGGGAGATTAAAGTAACTGATTTTATGAACTTGAGGCAGAACAATATGACGGTCTAGGAATATGCCTTAGAGTTCACCCGCTTATCCAAATATTCCCCTGAGATGGTGCCAAATCAGAGGGCTCGAGTTATTCAGTTCATTCATGGGATATCAGACCATTTGATCAAGGATTACTGGACCACGATGCTTTATCGCGACAATGACTTCTCACTGCTAGTTTTGTACGCCCAGCAAATAGAGGCGGCACAGGTGAGTGAGAGGGAGAGAGAGGCCAAGAGGGCCAAGACTAATAGCTTTAGATTCTCCTAGTAGAGAACCGGTGATGGGCACCATCAGCAGTCCTACCAAAGATCGTTACCCCTAGCACGGTTAGCAGCGAGTGTTCCATCAAGATCTAGGTGCAACCATAGGGGATGAGCATCAGTCTCTCGAGATCAAGGGAGCAAATCTATAGAGCCCAATATTCCAGCTTGTGACAGGAGGCACACTTGTAAGTGCTTTGTTATACCCTCGGGAGCTCAAAGACCGGACCTGGGAGTTGAAACGAGAAAATTGTGAAATTGATGTTGCAGGCACAAGACGTGTCATGGGACGACTCGTGAGGACAGCCTACGAGTCATCAGGTGACTCGTGGGGAAGGCCAGTGTAGAGTCGGAAGTTTGGAGGATAGGGTCCCCAAGGGTGTGGCAACGACTCTTGGTAAGACCCCACGAGTCATTAGGTCAGCAGTGGGGTGAGAGAGGAGGAAGAGAGAAAGAAGGAAACAGTATACTTCACGAGTGGAGACAATGAGTCGTGGTTAGCCACCACGATTTGTTGGGTTCCCCGTTACCAGCCAAATGACTAATTCCAATGTTTGAGGCAATGTAGTTAACGATTGGTGACCACAAGTCGTGGTCACCCCTGACGAACCGTTATGTGACCCGTTATGAGCCCAGGAGATTTGACAAGCAGTGTACCTAACGAGCTAGGCAACGAGTCATTGCCCTGGACCACGAGTCTTCAGGTCGTCCGTTAGGACCACCTGACAGTATTTTCCTACGAGTTTAGTAAGGGCCTTTTCGTAATACCTAAGTTTCTAAAGCCTATACTATGTTGTTTAAGGCTCTTTTTAGTAGGTTTTAAGAGGGGAAAACCTATTCTATGTTATTCCTACCTTGCAAGCAAGCTTGAGAGGTTGAAGAGGTGATTCAAGACTAGTATTCAAGGTTTCCATCCAATTTCCTCTTGGGTAATGAACGATTTGGTGGAATCAATCCCTTCTAGGTATATAGGTTTCTATCGAAGCATGGGATGATTTTGCAATGATTTCAATTAAAATTATGTTTCTAGTTTTTATGAATGTTGAAGTCCATTGATGATATGATCAAGAAAAGCAAGATTTACAAAGTAAATGTGATAACGATGAGATATTATGATGCAAAGCATGATTTGAAATTACCCATGTCTATAATTATGTCTTCAATGAGAATTGACCCAATTCTAAGTATGATAAAGCCTTTGGCAATGTCCAAATGTTGATTTCAAATGATGATTTTCCCGAAATAAGCTTACCGCATTGTTTTTGAGTGGAGTCTCCCAAATTCCATAGTTCATCTTGTGGTATGTTTGAGTTAAATCTTCCTATGTATATCTTACCACATGATTTTGGAGCAAGGGCTCCCAAGTATGTTAAGCTTGTGGTATGTTATATGGAGATGTATGCTATTATTGAGCTTCATTTTCATATGATGTTGAGTCTATGCATGAATTCATGTTGATTTTCCTCAATAGATGATGTTGACATTCGTTATATATGTTGTAGAACATATGCATGTTTTGGGAGAAGAGTCTAGCATTGAGTGGGCTAAGGGTTGATCACGTAATGCACTAGAACTATGTGCCAACGTAGGTCGATACTATTATATGTCTTGGGACTTCCCTTGTGAGAATCCCCTTGCCTGAATGGGCCTTCGGCTTGATATCTATATCATGATAGCGTCCTTAGCCCTAGCAAGGTTTTGGATAGCTCTTCCCACTTGAGTGTGATAGTCGGGACCACGTAAGCTCTATCGTGGTATGTCGGTTAAGTGATGAGTCTCCCATTGTTTATATGATTCAGATTTGCATATTATTTACTCATGGTTATTATTTTATACATGCATGTTCTAAAATCAAGGTTTCGCTCATTGTTCAGCTTTTCTTATAAATGTCATGTTCCATCTTTGAGTCATTTGAGTCAGCTATGATGTTATGAAGTTATGTATAGTCATGTCACGAAAAACTTATGATTTCAGAAAGAATGCATGCAAGCCCTCCTCTCAAATTTGGAAGCTTATGATATGTTATGAAATGATTTCCTTTAATTAAGCGGTTTTACTTTCCTTGCATACTCGGTACATTCCACGTACCGACCGCATACTTTCTATGCTGTATCATTTCATGATATAGGACCCGGCTCTCAGGTTCAACCCCACTCATAGGCAGTTCATCGGAGTTAGCGCCTACCTATTGGTGAGTCCTAATCTTTCGAGGACCAGACTATCTATCTTTCCTTATGTATTTCAGTTTCAGTATTGTTGAGTTAGTTGAGGTTTTGTCCCATCAACTCATCTAGATTAGAGGCTTTTTCAGACATAAGTATGTAATCAGCTTTGGATGGTTATTGGGTTGTTATATTTAAGTAGACTTCCACTCAGTTTATAGTGTTGATTCTTCAGTTTATTGATTGAGTTAGATGTATGCTTGTGCCATGGGTTGACTTGGGGTCTCTCGGGGTCCCTTGTACCTTGTCTACGATCCGGGCCTCCGTTCGGGTCGTGACAAACATGGTATCAGAGCCATAGGTTTTGAAGTGTCCTAGGGTGTCTGAAAGCTGCATTGAGTAGAGTATTTTTCATGAGTGTGAAGCGTGCCACTCTTATGACACTGAGGCTATGAGACGTTTAGGAAATGTTCCCTTCTTTCATGATCCAAGTTGTTTGATGAAAAGTCTTTCTATCCTTCTATTTCATGCTATTAGCGATTGCAGAATCATGGCTCCTCGAGAATGAACACAAGGAGGAATGGAGATAGTGAAGGCCATGAGGATGGAAATGGTTATGGGAATCAGCCGGCGCCACCAGCTCAGGAGCCTCAGGCACCGGAGCCGGCTGCCCATACTGAGTTTCGGGCTGCTATTCAGATGCTTGCACAGGCTTGACTGCTCAGGTCAATCAGTAGGCCATTGCGCATGTACCCTCAAAATGGTAATGCAGCTGCGACTCGAGTCAGGGACTTCTTGAGGATGAACCCTCCTGAGTTCATGGGGTCGAAGGTAGATGAGGACCCACATGTGTTCGTAGATGAGATTATCAAGATCACCCAAGTCACGGGGGTGAGTAGTGTTTAGTGCGTGGATTTGGCCTCCTACCAGTTGAAGGGGGTTGAGTATATCTGGTTTCGTCAATAGAAGGGTAGCAGGGTCGCAGGAGTAGGTCCGGTGACTTGGGAAGAGTTCCAGGTTGCATTTCTAGACCCTTTCTTCCCTCGGGAGATGAGGGAGTTGAAAGCAGCTAAGTTTGTGAATTTGAAGCAAGGGAGAATGACTGTACAAGAGTATTCCCTTGAGTTTATTCGCTTATTAAAATATGCTCTAGAGTTGGTAGCCGATCATAGGATGCGAGTGAGTAGATTTGTCCATGGAGTCACAGGTTATTTGTACAAAGACTGTAGGACAGCCATCCTGCACCAGGATATGGACTTTCCTCGGATAGTGTTGTACGCCCAATAGATGGAGGCTGCACATTCGAGAAAGAGGGAGGCCAAGAGGGCCAAGACTCAGGACCATAAATTCTCTCAACAGAGGTTCGGTGGTGGGCACCGATAGCAGAACCATCATAGATAATTGGCCCCAGCATCATCAGCATTGAGTGTGCCATCCAGACCCAGGCATGATCAGAGAGGGCGGGCACAAGGTTCAAGGGGTCATAGCAGAAGACCCACAGTTTCTAGCATCCAAACTTGTCGCATATGTGGTCAGGGGCACACCGGCCAGTGCTTGGCAGGTTTAGGTGCTTTTTTCAGCTGTGGGAAGCTTGGACACATGCTTAGAGATTGTCCAGCTGCGAGGCAGGATCAAGTTGGGGGCTGAGGCCCAACTTCTAGGTCAGCAGCCCCTCCCGCATGCGCAGCACATCAGGGTGCATCTACCAGCACAACTAGTGGTCAGCACCAGAACAGATTCTATGCTTTAGCATCCCGACATGAGCAGGAGGTCTCCCCGGATATGGTCACTAGTATGTTGCGAGTTTTCCATGTTGATGTACACGCTTTGTTAGATCCAGGGGCTACCTTGTCTTTTGTGACACCATATGTCGCCAATAGCTTCGGAGTCAGTCTCGATGTCTTGTCAGAACCCTTCTCAATTTCCACTCCAGTAGGTGACTCAGTTATAGCTAGACGGGTGTATAGAGGTTGCCCAGTCTCAGTCCTTCATAAGGTCACCTCAACAGATTTGATAGAGTTAGCCATGAATGATTTTGATGTTATTCTCTGCATGGATTAGCTATTTGCATGCTATGCTTCAGTTAACTATAGAACCCGGTCAATAAAGTTCAGATTTCCGGGTGAGCCACTTTTAGAATGGAAGGGTAGTTCAGCTATGCCTGTAGGTCGATTCATTTCCTACCTTAAGGCTAGGAAGATGATTTCTAAGGGTTACATGTACCATCTAGTTTGGGTTAAGGATGTCAAGTTCGAAACCCCAACTATCCAGTCAGTTCCAGTACTACGTGAATATTCAGAGGTCGTTCTTGATGATTTTCCAAGTGTTCCTCCTGAGTGGGAGATTGATTTCAGTATTGACCTTCTTCTCAATAAGCAACCCATATCTATTCCTCCCTACAAAATGGCTCCAACTGAGCTAAAAGAGTTGAAGGATCAGTTGAAGGACCTGTTTGATAAGGGCTTTATTAGGTCGAGTAAGTCTCCATGGGGAGTACCAGTGTTATTTGTCCAAAAAAGGATGGTTCACTTCGGATGTGCATTAACTATCGGTAGTTAAACAAGGTCACCATTAAGAAAAAGTATCCTTTACCCAAGATCGATGATTTGTTTGACCTGCTTCAGGGTGCAAGTGTTTCTCCAAGATAGATCTCAAGTCCGGGTATCATCAGCTCTGAGTTTGGGAGAGTGATATCCCGAAAACCGCTTTCAGAACTCGGTATGGCCACTACGAATTTGTTGTTATGTCTATTGGACTAACCAATACCCTTTCAACTTTTATGGATCTAATGAACAGGGTGTTAAAGGCATATTTGGACATGTTCGTGATTGTGTTCATTGATGACATCCTTATATACTCTCGGAGCGAGGAGGAGCATGCCGCTCACTTGAGAGTAGTGCTTCAAACCCTCAAGGATCGTCAGTTGTATACAAAGTTTAGCAAGTGTGAGTTTTTGTTTGACTCCATGGCATTTCTGGGCCATGTGCTATCGGGTGAGGGTATAAAAGTAGATTCTTAGAAAATCGAAGCAGTGAAGAATTGGCCTAGACCGGTGAATCCTTTGGATATTCAAAGTTTCTTGGGCCTAGCTGGATACTAGGGGGGATTTTTAAGGGTTTTTCATCAATTGCTGCACCATTTACCAAGTTGACTCAGAAAAAGATAAAGTTTCAATTGTCGGAGGCTTGTGAGAAGAGCTTCCAAAAATTGGCGACTCGACTTGCTTCAGCACCAGTCTTGACCCTACCCGAGGTTATCGATGGTTTTGTGGTGTATTGTGATGCTTCGAAAATCAGACTCAAGCGTGTATTGATGCAGCGAGGAAAGGTGATAGCATAAGCCTCGAGATAGGTGAAGGTCCATGAGAAGTATTACCCGACCCATGATCTAGAGTTGGCAACGGTGGTATTCTCCTTGAAGATATGGCGACATTACTTATATGGGGTCCACGTGGATGTATTTACGGATCACAAGAGTCTACAATATGTGTTCACGCAGAAAGATCTTAATCTACGGCAAAGGAGGTGGTTAGAGCTACTCAAAGACTATGATATGAGTGTCCTTTACCACCTGGGTAAGGATAATGTGGTAGCGGATGCACTTAGTAGGCTCTCTATGGAGAGTGTGTCCCACGTGTATAAAGGGAGGAAGGAGTTGGTGAAAGATGTTCAACGACTTGCAAGGTTGGGAGTTAGATTGGTCGACTCGACCGATGGCGTTGTTTTTGTGCAAAACAGATTAGAATCATCCTTAGTGACTGATGTGAAAGCTAGACAAGATGAGGATCCGATTTTGGTTAGGCTGAAAGAATTCGTTTGGAGTCAAAAGGTGGAGATGGAGTGTTGCGGTACCAAGGCCGTCTATGTGTTCCAGAAGTTGATAATTTGAGGGGCCTAATATTGCATGAGGCACATGGATCCAGGTATTCTATTCACCTAGGTGCCACAAAGATGTACCATGATTTGCGGGAAATATATTGGTGGAATGGCATGAAGAAGGATATTGCAAAATTCGTAATTGAGTGCCCAAACTGTTAGCAAGTGAAAGTTGAGCATCAAAGGCTGGGAGGCGTACTTCAGGATATTAGCATTCCCACTTGGAAGTGGGAAGTGATTAATATGGATCTCTTTACAGACCTACCTCATACACGCCGATAGTATATTTCTATATGGGTGGTGGTGGACAGATTGACCAAAGTTTCACATTTTTTACCGGTCAAAATCACAGATTCAGCGGATGATTATGCCAAACTGTATATCCGGGAGTTGGTGCGATTCCATGGAGTGCCCTTTTCTATTATTTCAGACCGAGGTACTCAATTTACCTCCCAGTCCTGGCGGTCTTTTCAGAAGGGGCTTGGGAGTCAAGTTAAGCTCAACATAGACTTCCATCTGCAGACTGATGCCCAAGCGAAACGAACAATCTAGACTCTCAAGGACATGTTGAGAGAATGTGTGATGGACTTCAAAGGTAGTTGGGATGATGACTTTACCCTGATCGAGTTTGCTTATAATAATAGCTATCACTGCAGTATCCAAATTGCACCATTCGAGGCTTTTTATGGGTGAAGGTGTAGATCACCCATTGGATGGTTTGAGGTTTGTGAGGCAGCTATGATAGGGCCTCATTCGTTTCATGAGGCTGTGGTGAAGGTACAGATTATAAGGGACAGGTCGAAACCGCTCAGAGTCATCAAAAGTCTTATGCTGATGTGAGGAGAAGAGATTTGGAGTTCAAAGTAGATCATTGGATATTTCTGAAGGTATCTCCCATAAAGGGATTCATACGGTTTGGAAATAAAGGAAAACTTAGTCCCCACTATATTAGTCCCTATCGGATTATTAGATGTGTTGGGAAGGTAGCATATGAGTTGGACTTTCCCTCAAAGTTATCTTCTGTGCATCCCATATTTCATGTATCGCTCTTGAAGAAGTGTTTTGGAGATCCAACTCTAGTAGTCCAGGTGGACAGTGTTGGTGTAAAAGATTGCCTTAGCTATGAGGAAGTTTCAGTTGAATTATTGGATCGTCAGGTTCAGAGTCTAAGGAAAAAAGAAGTAGCTTCAGTTAAAGTATTTTGGAGGAATCAACATGTTGAAGCAGCTACATGGGAAGCCGAAGCGGATATGATGGCTAAATACCCATACTTATTCTCTACCGGCTCAGTTCCGACTTGAGGTATCAGTTTTGCTCTATGACTCTATTTAGTTTTCAGGTTCAGATGATGTGTTCAAGCTTCTTTTATGTGTATAGATGTGTATGTGAAGCATGAGATCAATTTAGCTATGTGTTATGAATCGGAGGTAGTCATTCAGTAAAAATTTCGGTTTAAATGATCAGTATTTGAGTATGATAATTTTATGTTTCTATTTTATGTTTTTTTCCAACATTCAAGGATGAATGTCCCCAAGGGGGAGATATTGTGATACCCTTGGGTGCTCAAAGATCAGACCTGGATTTGAAATGGGAAAATTGTGAAATTGATGTTGCAGGCACAGAACGAGTCGTGGGACGACTCGTGAGGACAACCCACGAGTTGTCAGGTGACTCATGGGGAAGGCTAGTGTAGAGTTGGGAAGTTTGGAGGATAGGGTCCCCACGGGCGTGGCAACGACTCGTGGTTAGAACAAACGAGTCGTTAGGTCAGCCGTGGGGTGAGAGAGGAGGAAGAGAAAAAGAACGAACCATTGTACTTCACGGGTGGTAACCACGAGTCGTGGTCAGCCACCACGATTCGTTGGGTTCCCCGTTACAAGCCAAATGATTAATTTCGGAGTTTGAGGAAGTGTAGTTAATGAATCGTGGTCACCCATGATGAACCGTTATGTAACCCGTTACGAGCCCAGGAGATTTGACAAGTAGTGTACCTAATGAGCTAGGCGACGATTTGTTGCCCTAGACCACGAGTCATCAAGTCATCCGTTAGGACCACCTGGCAGTATTTTCCTGTGATTTCAGTAAGGGCCTTTTCGTAATTCCTAAGTTCCTAAAGTCTATACTACGTCGTTTAAGGCTCGTTTTAGTGGGTTTTAAGAAGGGAAAACCTATTCTAAGTTATTTCTACCATGCATGTAAGCTTGAGAGGTTGAAGAGGTGATTCAAGACTAGTATTCAAGGTTTCCATCCAATTTCCTCTTGGGTAATCAATGAATTGGTGGAATCAATCCCTTCCAGGTATGTAGGGTTATGAGTGGGTTTCTTCTTCCACACCCTCGCCCAATTTCTATGGAATCATGAAAATCTCTTATGATCTAGTGTGGGATTTTTACCCGAATGCATGAATGTTCAGTTTCTTTACATGGGTATGAATTGATTATGTTTTTATTATTGAATTGTGGAGCATGGGCTAATTTTGCAATGATTTCAATTAAAATTATGTTTCTAGTTTTTATGAATGTTGAAGCCCATTGATGATACGATCATGAAAAGCAAGATTTATGAAGTAAATGTGATAATGATGAGATATTATGATGCAAAGCATGATTTGAAATTACCCATGTCTATAATTATGTCTTCAATGAGCATTGATCCAATTCTAAGTATGATAAAGCCTTTGGCAATGCCCACATGTTGATTTCAAATGATGATTTTCCCGAAATAAGCTTACCGCATTGTTTTGGAATACAGTCTCCCAAATTCCATATTTTAGCTTGTGGTATGTTTGAGTTAAATCTTCTTATGTATAGCTTACCACATGGTTTTAGAGCAAGGGCTCCCAAGTACGTTCAACTTGTGGTATGTTTTAAAGTAAAGTTTCCCATATGCATGATTTCTATTGAGATGTATGCTATTATTGAGCTTTGTTTTCATACGATGTTGAGTCTATGCATGATTTCATGTTGAGCTTTATCAATAGACGATGTTGAGCTTCATTATATATGATGTAGAGCGTATGCATGTTTTGGGAGAAGAGTCTAGCACATAGTGGGCTAAGGGTTGATCACCCTATGCCCCAGAATTAAGCGCCAACGTAGGTTGATACTATTGTGTCTTGGGACCTCCCTTGTGAGCTTCCCCTTGCCCGAATGGGCCTTCAGCGTAATGTCGATATCTTGGTAGCGTCCTTAGACCTGACAAGATTTTTGATGGATTTTCCCACTTGAGTGTGATAGTCAGGATCACGCAAGCTCTATCGTGGTATGTCGGTCAAGTAACGAGTCTCCCATTGTATATATGATTCATATTTGCATATTAATTACTCATGGTTATTATTTTATACATGCATGTTCTAAAAGCAAGGTTTGGTTCATTGTTCAGCTTTTCTTGTAAATGTCATGTTCCAGCTTTGAGTCATTTGAGTCAGCTATCATTTTATCAAGTTATGCATAGTCATGTCATGAAAAGCTTATGATTTCAGAAAGAATGCATGCAAGCCCTCCTCTCAGATTTTGAAGCTTATGATATGTTATGAAATGCTTTAAATGATTTACTTTACTTAAGTGGTTTTACTTACCTTGCATACTCGGTACATTTCACGTACTGACCACATACTTTCTATGTTGTATCAGTTCATGATATAAGACCCAGCTCTCAGGTTCAACCTCGCTCTTAGGTAGTTCATCAGATTTAGCGCCTACGTATTGGTGAGTCCTCATCTTTCGAGGACCAGACTATCTATCTTTTCTTATGTATTTTAGTTTCAGTATTGTTGAGTTAGTTGGGCTCTTGTCCCATTAACTCGTCCAGATTAGAGGCTTTTCAGACTTATGTATGTAATCAGCTTCGGATGCTTATTCTGATGTTATATTTAAGTAGACTTCCGCTGAGTTTATAGTGTTGATTCTTCAGTTTATTGATTGGGTCAGATGTATGCTTGTGCCATGGGTCGACTTGGGGTCTCTTGGGGTCCCTTGTCCCGTATCTACGATCCGGGCCTCCGTTCGGGTAGTTAAATGCTTAGCAGGTTCAGGTGCTTTTTTCTGGTGTGCGAAGCCCGGACATATGCTCAAAGATTGTCCAGCAGCTAGACAGGGCCATGGTAGAGGCTGAGACTCAGCCACTAGTACAGCTGCCCCACCAGCACGCTCAGCTTAGCAGGGAGCCTCCACTAGTACAGGTGGTGGACAACGACGTAATAGGTTTTATGCCCTCGCATATCGCTAGGAGCAGGAGACATCTCCAAATGTAGTCACTGCTATGTTACGAGTATTCCACCTTGATGTATATGCTTTGCTAGATCCAGGGGATACTTTATCTTTTGTAACGCTTTGTGTTGCTAGTAGCTTCGGATTTAGTCCCGATATTCTATGAGAACCCTTCTCAGTCTCTACTCCAGTTGGTGATTCACTTGTATCTCGACAGGTATATAGAAGTTGCCCTTTCATAGACCTTGAGAAAGTTACCTCAGCAGATTTAGTAGAGCTAGCTATGAAAGATTTTGATGTTATCTTTGGCAAGGATTGGATACATGCACGTTATGCCTCAGTAAATTGTAGAACCTGTGCGGTAGAGTTTTGATTTCGGGGTGAGCCAGTCCTAGAGTGGAAGGGTAGTTCAGCTGTGCCTATAGATCATTTCATTTCCTACCTTAAGGCCAGAAAGATGATATCTAAAGGTTGCGTGTACCATCTAGTTAGTGTTAAGGATCCTACATTCGAGACCTCGACTATCCAGTTAGTTCATGTACTGTGTGAATATTCAGAAATGTATCCAGATGATTTATCGGGAATTCCTCCGGAGCGAGAGATCAATTTTGGTATTGACCTTCTTCCCGATATGCAGCGTATATATGTTCCTCCTTATAGAATGGCTCCGGCTGAGCTGAAGGAGTTGAAGGAACATTTGAAAGATCTCTTAGACAGGGGTTTTATCAGACCGAACAAATCCCCGTGGGGTGCACCAGTTCTCTTTGTTCATAAGATGGATGGTTCCCTTCAAATCTGCATTGATTACAGGTAGTTGAACATGGTCACCATAATAGGTATCCTCTCCTTAGAATTGCTGACTTGTTTGACCAACTTCAGGGTGCCAAGTGTTTCTCAAAGATAGACCTCAGATTCGGGTATCATCAGCTCAGGGTTCGGGAGAGTTACATTCCGAAGACACCCTTCAAGACTCGGTATGGTTGCTACAAGTTTGTAGTTATGTATTTTGGACTAACAAATACCCCTACAACTTTTATGGATTTGATGAACAGGGTGTTCAAGCCATAATTGGATATGTTCGTGATGACTGACCCTTTTAATCCATTTCATATAATGTCTTTCTCGGGAGCTAGAAGAAATGCATCTCAGGTACATCAATTAGTAGGTATTAGATTTTGTTCATAGATGACATTCTCATATACTCTTAGAGAAAAAAGGAGCATGTCGCTCATTTGAGGGTGGTGCTACAGACTCTGAATGATCGCCAGTTGTATGCTAAGTTTAGCAAATGTGAGTTTTGGTTAAACTAGCTTGCATTTTTGGGTCATGTGGTGTCAAGTGAGGGTGTACATGTGGTGGACTCTCAAAAGATAGAAGCTATGAAAAATTGGCCTAGACCAGTTAGTACTTTAGATATCTGGAGTTTCTTGGGCTTAGCTGGTACTATCAGAGGTTTCTGGAAGGATTTTCATCCATTGCAGCACCGTTGACTAAATTGACCCAAAAGAAAGTGAAGTTTCAATGGTTGGAGGACTGTGAGAAGAGCTTCCAAGAGTTGTAGACTCGACTCACCTCAGCACCAGTGTTGACCCAACCTGAGGGTACCGATGGGTTTGGGGTATATTTTGACACCTCGAGAATCATCCTTTGTTGTTTATTTATGGAGCACGATAAGCTTATAGCCTATGCTTCTAGGTAGCTGAAAGTCCATGAAAAGAACTATCTGACTCACAACCTCGAGTTGGCAGCAGTAGTATTTTCCTTGAAAATTTGGAGACACTATATTTACGAGGTCCACCTGGATGTTATTACGTACCACAAAAGAATACAGTACATGTTTACCCAAAAAGATCTAAATCTATGTTATACCTCGGGAACCCAAGGATCAGACCCGAAAGTGAAAACAGAGAAAAACTGAAAATTCGCACCAGGTCACAAAACAACTCGTGAGGTGAGTCATGAGGAGTGACTACGAGTCTTAAGGTGACTCGTGGTCAGCATGGTGTGGCAAGGCCAGAGTGAGGAGGCCACAGGCTTGACCACGAGTTGTGGTCAGACCTCAAGACTCGTAAAGTCACCTGTGGTCAAGCGTAGAGGATTGGCAAAATTGGGATGGGCGGTGTAGGCCACAGAAGGTGACCACGAGTCGTGGTCTGACCTCACAACTCATGAAGTCATCCGTGGGGTTCCCTTGGAGGTTTGGGCAGTGTACTTAACGGATCAAGGCAACTAGTCGTGCACTGTGGCCATGACCCGTTACGTCCCTTGTGAGGAGTGGCGACCAGAAATTCCTGCATTTTAATAAGGGTAGTTTTTTAACTTTCTATGTCCCTAAGGCCTAAACTACATTGTTTTGGATATGTTTCTGAGTAGATAAGAGGGGTTAAGCCCTTTATGCATACCCATTCTCATGCACAAGCTTAGAGATGTTTTTGGGAGATTCAAGTCCTTCTTCCCCAAATTTTCATCAATTTCTTTATAGGTGCTCAAAGAACTTTAAGTCCATCTATTCCCAGGTATGCAGGTTTTTAAAATGGGTGGAATTCTTCCTCACCCATGCCCAATTTTCGAGTTAATTCATGAATTCCTCGATTCGAATTCCATGGGGTTTTACCCAAAGCATGACAATGTGACTTCTCTTTATGGGTATGTTTTAATTGAGTTTTAACTATTGAATTATGAATGATAGGCAGGTTTCATTATTATTTTCTTTAATTCATGTTTCAAGCTTTTAAATCCAAAATGCCTATTTGATGAAAGTTCATGGAAGTTATGATTTATGATGAATACTCTATAATTTTAGTTTATTGATGATAGAAAAGCATGATTTTCTAATTACCCATGTTTATGAGCATATTTGACAATATTGAGTGTGATGAAGTAATGGGCAATGCCCACATGTTGAAGAATGATTTACGATTTATGAAACAAATTACATGATTTATCGATTTATGATGTTGGCCGATAAAAAGGGCCCATGATTCTTGGCTAAGCATGTTTTAAAGGGGATCAATGATGATAAATGTTATATCTTAGCCAATTAATTTTTATGCATGATGTTAATGATTTATGTATGAGCCTATATGCATGTTTTTGGGAGTTCTGTCTAGCACCGAGCAGCCCGGCGTTCAAAGGACTATGCTGGTGTCTCATAACCACGTGCCACCGTGGGTTGTAAATGATATGCTGTATTCATAATGATCCCCCAAAATGTGATATCACGCCTTATGCATGACCCTCGCCTGGCAAGCTAGGGTCGGTTCTGCCCACTTGAGCGAGATAGTGGGGCATCATGAAAGGCTCTACCATGATGATGTCAGTTATGAAGAGTCCTCCCATTGTTCCACATGTTTTATGCATTGTTATATTTATGTTATTAGCTCAAGTGATATTATGATAAATTTATTTATGACTATGATAATGAATGATTATGAATGATTTGAAAGTCTTTAGCCTAATGTTTTATTACGAAGATTTTGATGTAAGCACGATGTGTTTCTCCTATGCCTATTTATGAGTTTACTTTACTTTTAAAATGTCCATTTTACTTACCTTGCATACTCGGTACATTCCATGTAATAACCGCATACTTTCTATGTTGTATCATTTTATGATACAGGGTCCGGATCTCAGGCTCATCCTCATCCTTAGTCCATCCCAGCCTATGATATCAGCTTGTTGGTGAGTCCTAATGTTTCGAGGGCCGTTTGATAAACTTTCCTATTGATTATGTTTCAGTATTGCTTAGGTTTGTTGGGGATGTTATCCCATCAACCCATCCTACGTAGTAAAGGCTTCCAGACAAATGAGTAGCATTCAACTTATGTAAATGTTTGGTATTTCCTGATGTTATGTCATGGTTACATTTCCGTGAAGTTTTATGCTTAATACTACATATATTTAAATGAGATTAGCTGAGTGCATGTTCTATGGGTTGACTTGAGCTCTCTCGGGGTCTCTTATCCTGTGTCTATGATCCGGGTGTATGTTCAGGTCGTGACAAACTTAGTATCAGAGCCATAGGTTTGAAATGTCCTAGGGTGTCGAAAAGCCGCGTTAGGTAGAGTCTTTTTCATGGGTGTGAATCATACCACATCTATGACAAAGAGGCTACTAGATGTTTAGGAAATGTTCCCTTATTTCATGTTCTATATCATGCGATGAAGAGCCTTTCCATCCTTCTAATTCGTGCCATTCGCGATTGCAGAATTATGGCTCCCAAGAGAATGAACGGAAGGAGGAATGGAAATGATGAAGGCCACGGAGATGGCAATGACCATAGGCATCAGCTAGCCCCACCAGTTTGGGAGCTCTAAGCACCAGAGCCAGCTGCCCACGCTGAGTTTCGGGTGGCTATCCAGATGTTGGTGCAGGCCTTGACCGCTCAGGTCAATCAGCAGGTTGTTGCATAGGTTCCACAGAATGACAATGCAGCAGCGGCTCGAATTAGAGACTTCTTTAGGATGAACCCTCCCGAGTTCATGGGATCAAAGGTGGATGAGGATCCACACGAGTTCATTGAAGGGATCTTGAAGGTCACTCAGGTTATGGGGGTGACGAGTGGGGAGTGTGTAGACTAGGCCTCATATCATCTAAAAGAGGTCGCTTATATTTGACACAAGCAATGGAAGGACAACAGGGCAGCGGGTGCGGGTCCTATCAACTAGGATGAGTTCCATATGGCCTTTCTTGACAGGTTCTTCCCTCGGGAGATGAGGGAATTGAAAGCACCTGGGTTTGTTAACCTCAAGCAAGGAAAGATTACAGTGCTGGAGTATTCGCTTGAGTTCACACGGTTGTCAAAGTACGCCCCAGAGTTGGTGATGGATAAGAGAGCGTGGGTGACCTGATTTTTTCATGGTGTGGCCGGTTATATAAACAAGGATTATAGAACTTCCATGCTTCATCAGGATATGGACTTTCCTCGCATTGTGTTGTACGCCCAACAGATGGAGGCGACTCATGTGGGAGAGGGAGGCAAAGAGAGCTCGAACAGATAGTCGTAGGTTTTCACATCAGAGGTCCGACGGTGGCTACTGTCCACAATTACAGCAGAGGTCGCTAGCCCCAGCACCATCAAAAGCTAGTGTTCCATCTAGACCTAAGAGTGATCAGAGGAGCAGGGCTTCAGGGCTGAGGGATCAGAGGGGCACCCAGTTAGAGTATACCTCTCCAGCCTGCGGGATGTGTGACAAGAGTCACACTGGAGAATACCTGCTCGGCTTAGATGTCTGCTATGGGTGTGGTAGATCCGGGCACATGTGCCAAGCGTGCCCATATGCTAGGCAGGGTGATGATAGGGGTTGTGTACAGACCACCAGGACAGTAGCAGCAGCTCTGGCCCGTTCCGCTCCACAGGGAGCATCGACTAGTGGAGGTGGCAGACAGCACCAAAATCGATTCTATGTCGTTGCCATAAATGCAACCTATTTCTATCCCTCCTTACAGGATGGATCAAGCCGAGCTAAAGGAATTGAAGGATCAATTAAGGGATTTGTTGGATAAGGGCTCTATTAGACCAAGCCAGTCTCCATGGAGTGCACTAGTTTTGCTTTTTCGAAAGAAGAACGGTTCCCTTCGCATGTGTATTGACTATCGGTAGCTAAACAGTGTTATCATCAAGAATAGGTACCCCTTACCCAGGATCGATGATTTTTTGACCAGCTTCAAGGTGCCAGGTGCTTCTCCAAGATCGATCTCAGGTCTGGGCATCACTAGCGTAGAGTGCAGGAGAGTGACATCCGAAGACCGCTTTAGGACTCTGTATGGTCACTATGAATTTGTTGTTATGTCTTTTGGGATAACCAATGCTCCCGCAGCTTTTATGAACCTGATGAATAAGGTGTACAAGCAATATTTGGATATGTTCGTGATCATATTCATAGACGACATTCTTATATACTCCCGGAGCGAGGAGGAGCATACCACTCATTTGAGGATAGTGCTGCAAACCCTCAAGGATCCTCAGTTGTATGCAAAGTTTAGTAAGTGTGAATTTTGGCTAAACTCAGTAGCATTTCTGGGACATATAGTATCAAGCGAAGGCATAAGGGTAGATTCCCAAGATATAGAGGCGGTGAAGGATTTTCCCAGACAGGTGAGTCCTTCAGAAATTCGGAGTTTCTTGGGCTTAGCAAGCTACTACTGAAGATTTTTTGAGGGCTTTTCATCAATTGCGGCCCCATTGACCAGGTTGATTCAGAAAAAGGTAAAATTCCAATGGTCAGATGCTTCTGAGAAAAGCTTTCAAGAGTTGAAGACCCGACACACTTCAGCACCAGTGTTGACTTTACCCGAGGGTACCGATGGTTTCGCTATCTATTGTGATGCTTCGAAATTCGGACTGGGATGTGTGTCGATGCAGCGTGGGAAGGTAATAGCACATGCCTCGAGATAGCTGAAAGTTCATGAAAAGAATTACCCGACCCATGATCTTGAGTTGGCCGCGGTGGTATTTGCATTGAAGATATGGCGGCATTAGTTGTATGGGGTCCATGTGGATGTATTCATGGATCAAAAGAGTTTGCAATATGTGTTCACACAGAAAGATCTAAATCTTCGGCAAAGGAGGTGGTTGGAGGTAATTTAGGACTATGATATGAGTGTCCTTTACCACTCGGGCAAGGCTAATGTGGTTGCAGATATGCTTAGTATAATCTCCATGGAACGTGTGTCCCACTGGATGAGGGAAAGAAGGAGTTGGTGAGGGATGTCCATCGACTCGAAAGGCTAGGAGTTAGATTGATCGACTCGGCCGATGGCGGTGTTGTGGTGCATAACGAGTCAGAATCGTCCTTTGTTTTTGATGTTAAAACCAGGAAATATGAGTATCCAATGTTGAGGAAGCTGAAGGAGGTGGGTGCGGAGTCAGATGGTGGAGATCTTCTCCCAAGGGGGAGAGAGTGTGCTACGATACCAGGGTCGACTATGTGTTTTGGACGTCCAGAATTTGAGAGTTCGGATATTGCATGAGGCACATGGTACCAGATAATCTATCCATCCAGGATCCACGAAAATGTATCAGGATTTGCGAGAAATCTGTTGGTGGGATGGTATGAAGAAAGATATTGCGAAGTTCGTAGAAAAATGTTCAAACTACCAACAAGTGAAAGTTGAACATCAAAGGCCGGGAGGTGTACTTCAGGATATCAGCATCCCCACTTGGAAGTGGGAAGAGACTAATATGGATTTTGTTACAGGCCTACCTCGTAGTCGCTGACACTATGACTCCATTGGGTGATGGTGGACAGGCTACCTAAGGTTGCCTAGTTCCTATCGGTCAAGACCACAGATTCAGCAGATGACTGTGCTAAATTGTATATTTAGGAGTTAGTTCGACTTCATAGAGTTCCCTTGTCTATTATTTCAGAAAGAGGTACTCACTTTACCTCTTAATTTTGGCATTCTTTTAAAAAAGGACTTGGGATGCAAGTTAAGCTCAGTACAGCCTTGTATCCACAAACAGACGGCCAGGAAAAACGAACCATTCAGACCCTTGAGGTATGTTGAGGGCATGTGTTATGGATTTTAAAGGAAGTTGGGATGATCATTTGCCCTTGATCGAGTTTTCTTATAATAACACTTACCACTCCAATATCAAGATGGCACAGCTTGAGGCTCTTTACGGGCGGAGGTGTAGATCTCCCATCGGATGGTTCGAGTTGGTGAGGCAGCTTTGATAGGACCAGATTCGGTTCATGAGGCGATGGTGAAGGTTCAGTTGATAAGGGACTGGTTGAAAACTGCTCAGAGTCGTTAGAAATCGTATGCTGATGTGAGGAGAAGAGATTTGGAGTTTGATGTGAATGACTAGGTATTTCTAAATGTATCTCCCATGAAGAGAGTCATGCGGTTTGGAAAGAAAGGTAAACTCAGTCCCTGCTATGTTGGCCCCTACCGGGTTGTGAGAAGAGTTGGTAAGGTGGCGTATGAGTTCGACTTTCCATCGGAGCTATCTTCGGTTCATTCTGTCTTTCATGTGTCACTTTTGAAGAAGTGCTTGGGTGATCCAGCATTGGTAGTTCCGGTAGACAGCATTGGAGAGAAGGACAACCTCAATTATGAAGAAATTCCCAATGAAATCTTGGAGTGGAAGATTCGGAGGCTGAGGAACAAAGAAGTAGCTTCAGTTAAAGTATTATGGAGACATCAGCATGTTGAGGGGGCTACGTGGGAAGCCGAAGCGGATATGATTGCTAAATACCCTCATTTTTCCCTACCGGCTCAATTTCAGTTTGAGGTACCAATTTTTCCCTAACTCCTTAATCAAGTTTTCCTGTTCAGTTCATGTGTACTAGTTTGTTTTATGATATGGTAAATATATGTGATGTGTGAATTTAGTTTAGCTATGTAGTTCCTTTCGGAGGTAGTCATTCTGTCAGTTTTCGACTTAAATGACTGGTAATTGTATATGGTGATAGCTTCTTTCTGAGTTTTCTGCATGTTTCTATCATTTGAGGATGAATGTTCCCAAGGGGGAGATATTATTATAACCCGAAAACCCAAGGATCAGACCGAAAGTGAAAACGGAGAAAAACTAAAAATTCGCACCAGGTCATAGAACGACTTGTAAGGTGAGTCGTGAGGAGTGACAACGAGTCGTGAGGTGACTCGTGGTCAGATGGTGTGGCAAGGTCTGAGTGGGGAGTCCACGGGATTGACCACAAGTCCTGGTCATACCTCACGACTCGTGAGGTCACCCGTGGTCAAGCCTGGAGGATTGGCAAAATTGGGAAGGGTAGTGTAGGCCACGGAAGGTGACCACGAGTCGTGGTCTGACATCACGACTCGTGAAGTCACCCATGGGGTTCCCTTGGAGGTTTGGGCAGTAGACTCAATGGATCAAGGCAACGAGTCATGCCCTGTGGCAATGACTTGTTAGGTCTCTCATGAGGGCTGGCGACCAGAAATTCCTGCATTTTAATAAGGGTGTTTTCGTAACATCCTAAGTCTCTAAGGCCTAAACTACATCTTTTTGGATATGTTTCTGAGTAGATAAGAGGGGTTAAGCCCTTTATGCATGCCCATTCTCATGCATAAGTTTAGAGAGGTTTTTGGGAGATTCAAGGCCTTCTTCCCCAAATTTTCATATGTTTCTTTGTGGAAGCTCAAAGAACTTTAAGTCCATCTATTCCCAGGTTTGTAGGGTTTTAAAATGGGTGGAATTCTTCCTCACCGATGCCCAATTTTTGAGTTAATTCATAAATTCCCCTATTCGAATTCCATGGGGTTTTACCCAAAGCATGAAAATGTGACTTCTCTTTATGGATATGTTTTAATTGAGTTTTAATTATTGAATTATGAATGATGGGAAGGTTTCATTATTATTTTCTTTAGTTCATGTTTCAAGCTTTTAAATCCAAAATGCCCATTTGATGAAAGTTCATGAAAGTTATGATTTATGATGACTACTCTATAATTGAGTTTAGTGATGATAGAAAAGCTTGATTTTCTAGTTACCCGTGTTTATGAGAATATTTGAAAGTATTGAGTATGATGAAGTAATGGGAAATGCCCACATGTTGAAGAATGATTTATGATTTATAAAACGAATTACATGATTTATCGATTTACGATGTTGGCATGTTGCACTGCGTGGTAACAAATTTCATTGATTGATCGGATTTCGATCATAAAGGAAGGGAATTTTCTTGTCCCACCTGGCGGTTAAAATATAAAGAAAGAATTTGTTGCTTCAACCCGATGAAAAGGGCCCACGATTCTTGGCTAAGCATGTTTTAAAGGGGATCAATGATGATAAATGTTATATCTTAGCTAATGAATTTGTACGCATGATGTTGATGATTTATCTATGAGCCCATATGCGTGTTTTTTGGAGTCGTGTCTAGCACCAAGCAGCCCGACGTTCGAAGGACTACGCCGGTGTCTCATAACCACGTGCCACCATGGGTTGTAAATGATATGATGTATTGATAATGATTGCCTCAAATGTGATATCACGCCTTATGCATGACCCTCGTCTGGCGAGCCAGGGTCGGCTTTGCCCATTTGAGTGAGATAGTGGGGCATCATGAAAGGCTCTACCATAATGGTGTCGGTTAATACAAGTCCTTCCATTTTTATGCATGGTTTATGCATTATTCTGTTTATGTTATTGGCTCAAGTTATATTATGATAAATTTATTTAAGACTATGATAATGAATGATTATGAATAATTTGAAAGTCTTGGTTTTGTTACAAAGATTTTGATGTAAGCATGATGTCCTTCTCCTTATGAGTTTAATTTACTTTTAAAATGTACATTTTACTTACCTTGCATACTCGGTACATTCCACGTACTGACTGCATACTTACTATGGTGTATCATTTTATGATACAGGGTCCGGATCTCAGGCTCATCCTCATCCTTAGTCCATCCCAGCCTACAATATCAGCTTGTTGGTGAGTCCTCATGTTCCGAGGGCCGTTTGATAAACTTTCCAATTGATTATGTTTCAGTATTGCTTCAGTTAGTTGGGGACGTTATCTCATCAACCCATCTTACGTATTAGAGGCTTCTGGATAAATGAGTAGTATTCAACTTATGTAAATGTTGGTACTTCCTAATGTTATGTCATGGTTACTTTTCCGCAATGTTTTATGCTTAATACTCTATTTATTAAAATGAGATTAGTTGAATGCATGTGCCATGGGTTGACTTGGGTTCTCTCGGGGTCCCTTGTCCCGTGTCTACGATCCGGGTGTACATTTGGGTTGTGACAATCTATGTTAGAGAAGGTGGTTAGAGCTTCTTAAATATTACGATATGAGTGTCCTTTATCATCTGGGCAAGGATAATGTAGTGGAAGAGGCTCTTAATAGGATTTCCATGGAGAGTGTGACCCATGTAGATGAGAGTAGAAAGAGTTAGTGACGGATGTGCACTGGCTTGCACAGCTAGGAGTGCGTCTTATTGACTCGACAGATGGTGATGTCATTGTTCAGAATGGATCAGAATCTTCCTTGGTGACTGAAGTCAAGACTAGACAAGATGAGGATCCTATTTTGATAAAGTTGAAGAAAGCTGTTTAGAATCAAAAGATGGAGGTATTCTCCCAAGGGGGAGATGGCGTGTTTCGATATCAGGGTCATCTGTGTATTATGGGTGCAGATGATGTGAGAGATCGAATGTTGCAATAGGCTCATGGTTCCAGATATTCTATACTTCCAGGAGCCACCAAAATGTACTGTGACCTACGAGAAGTTTATTAGTGGAATTGCGTGAGCAAGGACATAGCAGAGTTTGTGGCTAAGTGTCCGAATATTCAACATATGAAGGTTGAGCATCAAAGAACCAGAGGTGTGCTTCAAGACATTAGTATCCCTACTTAGTAGTGGGAGGAAATCAGTGTGGACTTCATTATATGGTTGCCTCGTACTCGTCGACAGTATGCCTCTATTTGGATTGTTGTAGACAGGTTGACTAAAACAACTCATTTTCTACCAGTCAAAACTATTGATTCAGTGGAGGATTATGCTAATCTGTACATTTGGGAGTTAGTTCAGTTGCATAGAGTGCCCTTGTCCATCTTATCAGATAGAGGTACTCAGTTTACCTCCCAGTTTTGGAGATCATTTCAGAAGGGACTTGGTGCTCAGGTCAAGCTTAACACAACATTTCACCTGCAAAAAGATGGTCAGACTGAGCGGACCATTCAGACTCTTGAGGATATGTTGAGGGTATGTGTGATCTATTTCAAGTGTAGTTGGATGACCATTTACCTCTCATCGAGTTTACATATAATAATAACTACCATTCCAGCATTCAGATGGCTCAGTTTGAGCCTCTTTATGGGCGGAGGTGTAGATCACCTATTGGTTGGTCGAAGTCGGTGAAGCTGCTTGATAGGACCAGATTAAGTCCATGAGGCTATGGAGAAGATTCAGCTAACAAGGGAAATGTTGAAAATAGCCCAGAGTCGTCAAAAGTCCAATGCGAATGTGAGAAGGAGAGCTCAAGTTTGAAGTTGGTGATTGGGTGTTTCTGAAGGTATCGCCCATGAAGGGAGTGATGAGATTCAAAAAGAAGGGAAAACCTCAGTCCCTATTATTTTGGCCCATACTGGATTGTGAGCTGTGTTGGTAAGATAGCGTATAAGTTGGAGTTGCCATCAGAATTGGCTTCAGTACATCAAGTTTTCCATGTATCGCTCTTAAAGAACTGCATGGGTGATCTAACTTTAGTTGTCCTGGTGGATAGTGTAGGTGCGAAGGATAGCCTTAGCTATGAGGAGATTCTGGTGGAAATACTTGATCATTAGGTTCAGAAGCTAAGGAATAAGGAAGTAGCTTCAGTAAAGGTTTTGTGGAAGAATCAACATGTTGAGGGAGCTACGTAGGAAGCCAAAACAGATATGATGGCTAAATATCCGATCTATTCCCTTTCGTCTCAGTTTCAGCTTAAGGTATCAGTTTCTTCCCCAGTACTATATTTAGATTTATGTTCAGTTCATGTACCCTAGTTTTGTTCATGTCAATGCATGTATGCGTGATTCATGTATTCAGTTAAATCATGTATTTTAGTCCGGAGTCGGTCACTCTGTCAGTTTTCAACCTTAAATGTTCAGTATTTGGTAAGGAAATTGCTTTTCCCAGCTTTTTAGTATGCTTATTCACATTCGAGGATGAATGTTCCCAATGGGGAGATATTGTAACACCCCAAAAGCCCTAAGATCGGACTCGAGGGTTGAAATGGAGATAAACAGGTGTTTCTGCACTAGGTCATAGGATGAGTCATCCAATGACTCGTGAAGTACCCCACGAGTCGTCTAGTGACGCGTGAAGTACCCCACGAGTCATTAAGTGACTTGTGGTGTGGAGGAAAAGTTGGCTATGAAAGGTGGTCTAGGGATTGACTGCAAGACCAGCCACGACTCATGGTCAGACCGACGAGTCATTAGGTTACTCATGGTCAGAGGTTGGCATGAATGTGGAAAAAATTGGCAGTGTTCATCATGACTTGGTCACCATAAGTCATTGGGTGCACCATGAGTCGTGGTGTCCCTCATGGTAACCAGCAGGGGTATGTTTTCCAGTGTTGAGGACGGGTGTAGATGACGAGTTGTCCCCTCAAGTAACGAGTCGTCCAGTCCCTCTTTGGGACTGGCAGTGTAATTTTCCTACAAATTTAGTAAGGTCTTTTCCATATTTCCTAAGCTCCTACGACCTAAACTACGTCGTTTTAAGCTCAGATAGGTGTGTTTTAAGAGGGTTTAACACATTCTAAACCTATCCCTCTCCATATATGCAAGCTTATAAGTCCTAAGGGTGATCAAGCCTAGAAATTCATCAAGTTCTTCCCCTATTCCTTTGGGCATTCAAGAAGGTTGTTGAAATCAGAAGTACACAGGTATGTAGGGTTATTGATAACGCTCAAACCAAACCTCCTTATGAAGTATGAGACGGACGTTGTCAATGAAGAACACAATAGAGAGGTCAGGATCGAACCCACAAAGAATACAGAAGATCTAGACTAACGCTTGTAAATGAACTTGTCGGTTAGTTACTCCAATTGGAGGGTTTTAAGAAAACAATATTTAAAATAATAATTAAAATTTTGATGTAAAATCAAGAGTTAAGAATAACTAGGGTTTGTGTTCCCCATGGGTTCATAACTGCTTCAGGTATACAAATATGACTATTACCAATGCTTTTCTTGCAGGACTGATAACTAGGGTTCATCCAAATGAGTGGTTCGTCCCTATTAGATAACTATACTCAATCACTAGGTCAGGTCTCATGAACGGTTTCAAACTATCCGTTATCAGTAAGTCCCAAATATAACTATCCTGCGACCACAACTCAAGTTAATACAATGATCATCAAGATCAAGGCTTTGTTGTAATTCTCTTTTCCTAATCTCTACCTCTCTAGGCTTAAGAAAGTAAAGAATTCGGGCAATTCCTAATGTTGTACACCGTTAAGAAACGTTTAAGCATGAAGAGAATACAATACAAGTGTTTTGCATTGGTTTTGGATCATGTTTGTGTATCCCTAGCTTGTTAATCCACCATGGTTCCTACAACCCTAGTTATGGAGGTTTTAGCCTCTCATAGTTGCAAGGTTGTGATATGCATTCATAATTAAACACATAAATCAATACTTACAATTTTAGTCGAGAGAAAAACTTCGTTGATTAAATAAGAATTAACTCACGAACAATCCATAAAGAACAAGAAAGATTCAAGAAAAGGTTGATCACAAGTTGATCAAGTCAATTCAATGATTAATCTCATCCTATTACCTTTTCTAACTTGTTCTAAGATTCCTCCTCTTTCTTCTAAAAAAATAAAACACAAAAAGTATTTATACAGATATAAGAATCTTTTCCCTAAGTTAACAGGGTAACTTTCCATAACTGCTGCCTCTCGAGCCACAATCGATCATACGACCCATAACAGGTTTGTACGGGTCATACCTGCTATCCATAAGTCCTTGGCTTGCTGAAATTCGGCTAAGTGTTAGGCCTTGGTTCGATTCGTACATGCTTCCTATGAGTCATACTGTACTTTCATGGCTTGACTCTGATAATTCTCAATTTTTCTGAAGTTTTTCACGAGTGTGATGGTACGAGTCGTACCTCTCTTCCACGACTCATACTATCTATCCGTGTCAGGAGTCTGCCTCTTGTGAAATTCTTCTAAATATTTCCACAACTCGATGGTATGGATCGTACCATGGTTGTACAATTCGTAGTATGAGTCGTGGGTTGCATTCTTCCCAACTCATCCTTCTAAATCTTTTCACGAGTCTTAGTATGATTCGTACCAGCAATGTACGGCTCGTACTGAGACTGTCACTTTTACTCATTTTCTGCTCTTTTAGGCTTCTTTTGAACATTCTTGCTCCAACACCTATGTTTCCTTGAAAACAAGAGAAAAGCACGTCATACCCATATAAATATGCCTAAGTCCATGATATTTTCTTAGTTTTGAGCGTCGAAAGTGCTGTAAACTCATAGCACATCAGTTATGAATGGGTGTATTCATCCACTCCCATGCCCAATTCCTACTGAAATTCATGGAAATTCTAAGTTGATGAATCTATGGGGTTTTAACTCAACTTGTGAATTCTCTATGTATCTATCATAGGTATACTCTATTCATATTTCTAATATTGAATTATGATTCATGGGCATGCTTTATAATATTTTTAATTACAATTTATGTTTTTAAAGTTTTATATATTTTAATGCCCATTTATGAGAGTTCATGAAAGGTTGAGATTATGATATATGTTTTCAAGTATGATAAGATGTATATGATGAAAGTATGATTTCGAATTATCCATGTTTATATCTATGATTTTGAGTATCTAAAAGTATCTATAAGTTTGGGCAAGCCCATATGATCAAGTATGTTTATGATTTACTTCAATGTCATGTTATTAGCTTACCACATGTTTTGGAGTCTAGACTTCCACTTTTCATCTTGTGGTCTGGTTTGAGTCAAGGCTCCTCATGATATGTTTTCGGATTATACATGTATTATGATTCAGCTTCGTCACTACACAATGGTTCAATTTCGTCGAAAAACGATGGAGAGTATATGCATGTTTTTGGGAGTAGTGTCTAGCACCGAGTAGGCTAAGTGTTCAGCCAACCCTGTGCCTCAGAATGACGTGCCAACATAGGTATGTTCAAATTATTTGGGACATCCCTTGTGAGCTTCCCCTACCGTAAGAGGGCCTTCAGCCTGATATCAATATCGTGGTATCGTCCATAGCCTTTGTAAGGCTTTGGATGACTTTGCCCACTTGAGTGTAATAGTCAGGACCATATAAACTCTATTATGGTAATGTTGGTTGTATAATGAGTCTCCCATTATTCCTCATGATTTTAGTTATGCATGTTCATCAGTCATGATATTATGTTTTCAGCAGGTTTGACCCAATGTTCAGTTTTACTTATGAATAACCAATTTCAGCTTTGGGTCATTCGATTCAGTTATGACATTCCCTTATGTTTAATCATGTTTTCAGATAATAACATGCAAGCCCTACTCTCAGAATCTTATGATGAAATGTTTGATGATATGCATGATTTCTGATTTTACTTAGCGATTTTGCTTATCTTGCATACTCAGTATATTCCATGTACTGACCGCATACTCTATGCTATATCGTTTCATGATATAGTCCTGGACATTTAGGTTCTATCCCACCGATAGCTAGATCAGCAGAGTTAGCATCTTCCAGCCAGAGTTGGTGAGTCCTCATCCTTCAAGGGCCCCCTTTTATCAGTTGTATTCAGTATTTTCAGTTTTAGTCTTTACTGAGTTAGTTGGGGTATTGTCTCATCAACTCGTCAGCATGTAGAGGCTTATCAGACATAGTATGCTTTCAGTTTCAGATCACTGTTGTGTGTTCAGATATTTAATGTATTATATTTTCAGACTTCTGCTATATTATATGTCAAACTTCCACGTTATTATATTTAGTTTAGATGTCATATTCAGGCCATGGGTCGACTTGGAACCTCTCGGGGTTCTTTGCCTTGTGTTTCTGTCAGGGCCTATGTTCGGGTCATGACAAACATGGTATCAGAGCATTAGATTTTGAAGTTTCCTAGGGTGTCCAAAAGCCGCATTAAGCAGAGCCTTTTTCATGGGTGCGAAGCGCGCTACACTTATGACGAAGGGGCTATGAAAAGTTTAGGAAACTTCCCTTCTTTCATTATATATGTCGTGCGATGAAATGTCTCCCTATTCTTCTAAATCGTGCTATATGCATTTTCAGAATCGTGCCTCTTCGATGAGTTAATGGATGAAGAAACGGAAAGGGAAATGGCAATGAGAATGGCAATGAGGATGGGCACCAGCAGGCCCCACCAACCCCCAAGGATTATGTGCCTGAGTAGGTGGCCCATGCAGAGTTTAAGGCTGCCATCCAGATGTTGGCACAAGCTTTGAGCGTAGGTCAACCAACAGGCAGTAGCGTATATTCACTAGATGGGAATGCGGCAGCAGCAAGAGGATAAATCCTCCAGAGTTTATCAAATCGAAGGTGGACGAGGATCCACATGAGTTTGTTGATGAGATTCAAAAAATCATCCAGATCATGGGGGTGACAGGGGAGGAGTGCGCAAACTTAGTCTCTTATCAGTTGAAAGGGGTTGCACATATCTGGTTCAGATAGTGGAGGGATGGTATGACCATTGGAGCAGGCCCTATTCGTTCGAATGAGTTCCATACCACGTTTCTAGATTGGTTCTTTCCCCAAGAGATAAGGGAGATAAAAGCAGCTAAATTTGTGAACTTGAGGTAGAACAACATGACGGTATAGGAATATGCCTTAGAGTTCACCTGCCTATCCAAATATTCCCTGAGATGGTGGTAGATCAGAGGGTTCGAGTGAGTCGGTTCTTGCATGGGATATTAGACTATTTGGTCAAGGATTGCCTGTCACGACCTGAGTTCACACCCTAGCCGTAACACGGGACAAGGAACCCTAAAAGGCCCCAAGTAGACCCAAGGCATAATCATAGCATCAGATATGACTAACAACATAAATGAACGAAACAAAATAACAAGAATCTAATATAACCCATAAGGACAATGCAATAACACTTAGATACATAGCTAAAACTGTCTAGACAAGTCCGAAAGCCTTCTAATAAACTGATGAGTTGCTGGGACAAGCCCCCAGCTAACTCCCAAAGTCTGAAAATTAAAACATAATAAAACAAGAATATAAACCATTTCCTCGAAAGATGAGGACTCACCACTATCGGCTGGGAGAGGGAGGAGCGTATCTAGCAACGCGGCGGAACCTGGAGACCTGAATCTATATCATGAAATGATATAGAACAAGGGGCATGCAGTCAGTACTTGGAATGTACTGAGTATGCAGGAAGTGTAACTAAACTACCTCATAATATATACAAGAAGTAAGTAATGCAAAACATATTAATAGCAATATAATTGAAATGAGATACGACAACCTTATATGAGATTCACATATTCGCATCATCATAACTACATTATAAGGACATACATTATTATAACATCAACTGATACTCAAAAGTAATAATCGGGAATAATATAGAGGTACAATGCAGTGACTGATATCAAGAGGGTCCCTGCCCGTCTAAGGGGAGTCCCTGACGGTCGAAGGGAGCGTCCCTGACTATCAAAGGGAAACATTCTCAACTAAAGAGAATCCCTGATTGTCAAAGGGAGAGAAGGCTCTGATATAGAGGGTCACTAGCTAAAAGTAAGACTCGATCAACACAGGGAAATAAGATACTCAACTGACTAGGGATGTGAGACTCAGCTGGCCAAGAGAAGACATACTCCACTAACGACTAGGGATGTGAGTCCCGACTGGCTAAGAGAAGACATACTCCACTAACGACTAGAGGTAATCTAAATTACTATAGATAATCAGAGAAAAGAGCATTCACAGCTCTCATCTTGAAATACTCATTTTAAAAGGATTAGAGCTATCTTTTAATAGGGACAGGATCAAGAAGTTGACATATTAGTCACAGGCTTTATCATCGTGATACACATTATCATAGAACCAATTTCCTCATTAGCTTTGACCTCTCACCCCAAACGAGCATGCTATAAATTCGTACTAGCATAATTCTACCATGGCGTTTCAACTTCGAACTCACCTCATTCAATAGGTAATATAAGATCATACATGGTTTATAAAACTCAACTCATACTCTATCAAGATGCATGACTTCATTTATTTAGGTTTACAAATATTTCACGCACTTGTCATAATCACTCCTTTTATGAACTCTTTAGCCACGGGCGTTTTAGATTCTAAGATTATATAAAAACAATTTTAGTGAGGAAAACAATATAGAATCCGCCCAAGCTTCATAGTTCAACAATATAAATGCAATATAGTCATGCCCAATCAATTAAATCTAAAACATAGTGATGATACAAAATTTACTTCAATTACTCAAGCCCACAACTCCAACTCAACCCAACATGGTCGCCAATATCATAATCAAGTCATTAGGGTTAATTATACAATATTTCCACACTTCCATCATTATCATGAATTTCTACGATAATCAAGGGAGAAATGAACAATTCCCGTTCAATAGTCAAATAAATTTAGGAAGAACATACTATACACATACATATTCAAGCTATATTTCATAATTCAAGATAACCAATCAATAAATAATCCAATTAAATTTATAATCACAGTAGATATTAGCATATAAGAAAAATAAGGAAGAATTTACCCTTTTTACAAACCCTATATCAAGCTTTTCTAGAATTATTGACATTGGTATTTAATGAAAATATTTTTGGGGCACAAGGATGGATGAATATCCTTGTTGAAAAACCCGCATACGTGGTAGACGAAAACCCACTCGAATATCTTCCTTGAAGCTTGAAGAACACCTTAATGAAACCCTAGAAGGTTTTAGAAGAGAGGAGGAAGAAGGAGAGTTGAGAGAATGAGGGTTTAGGCATGAAAAGCCCTTAAAATCGTGCAAGGTAGAACCCAAAATGATGTAGTTTAGAAGGTAAAAGCGTAGGAGTTTTCAAAAATTCCTCGGAGAAATCTTAAAACATGGATGCACTGGAACTCACAACCCTCACCACGAGTCGTTGGTCCTTACCACGACTCATGGTGACCTTCCGTTGGATGCACTGGACCTCTTCAATCTTTTAGCTTCTCAACAATGACCGATAGGACGGGTCGTCGTCACCTGCAGTGACCCATTGTATCCTCCTGTTGTTATCACTAGCCCTTCCTTCCCTTCCTACCAACGACCAATAAACAGACCGTTACAAGTTCCAATGGCCCATTGTTTCCATCTGTTGCTACCACTAGGAAACCTGAGAGCCAACACACGACCACTAATGACGGCTCGTTGTTTCCCACGATGAGTCATTACATCGATCATGGTTTACACTGCCACCTGGGCTCCTTAAACCATTATTCAAAACAACAGCTTGTGGTTTCCAACCATGAGCTATTACACCCCTCATCCTGCAACTTTTCCCCTGTTTTTAGCAGTTTTAAATTTCTAACCCCGAGTCTACTCTTAGGGACTTCCGGGGTATTACATCGCGGGACCATGACGCTTTATCAGGACATTGACTTCTCACAATAGTTCTATACTCCCAACAGATAGAGGCGATACAGGTGAGTGAGAGGGAGAGAGAGGCTAAGAGGGCCAGGACTGATAGCTTTGTGTTCTCCGAGTAGAGACTTGGTGGTGGGCACCGTCAGCAGTCCGACTGGAGAGTCACCCCCAGCATCGTCAACAACAAGTGTTCTATCCAGATCTAGGCATGACCAGAGGGGATGAGCATCAGGCTCTCGAGGTCAAGGGAGCAGATCTGTAGAGCCCATTGTTCTAACTTGTGACAGGAGGGGCAAGAGGCACACTAGTTAGTGCTTAGCAGGTACAGGTACTTGTTTCGATGTCGGAAGCCTGAACATATGCTCAGATGTTATCCAGGAGCTAGACAGGGCCATGGTAGAGGCTGAGAATGAATCACTAGTTCAGTAGCCCCACCAGCACACTTAGCTCAACAGGGAGCCTCTACTAGTGAAGGTGTTGGACAGCGACAGAATAGTTTTTTATGCCCTCACATCTCACCAGGAGCACGAGATATCTTTAGATGTAGTCACTAGTAAGCTACACGTATTCCACCTTGATGGATATGCTTTGCTCTATCCAGGGGCTACTTTATCTTTTTTTGATGCCCAATCTTTCTAGTAGTTTCGGAGTTAGTACCAAAATCCTATCATAACCCTTCTCAGTCTCTACTCTAGTTGGTGATTCAGTTATAGCTCTTTGGCATGGATTGGCTACATGCACGTTATGCCTCAATAAATTATAGAACCCATGCGGTAGAGTTCTGATTTATGGGTGAGCCAGTCCTAGAGTGGAAGGGTAGTTCAACTTTGCCTGTAGGTCATTTCATTTCTTACCTTAAGGCCAGAAAGATGATCTCTAAAGGTTGTGTGCACCATCTAGTTAGGGTTAAGGATGCTATATCTGATACCCCAAATATCCAGTTAGTTTATGTAGTGTGTGAATGGCCCTAATTTTTCCAGATGATTTATCGGGAATTCCTCCCGAATAGGAGATCGATTTTGGTATTAACCTTCTTCCCGATACGCAGCCTATATCCATTCCTCCCTACAAAATGTCTCCAGCTAAGCTAAGGAGTTGAAGGAGCAGTTGAAGGATCTTTTATTCAAGGGTTTCATCAAACCTAACAAATCCCCGTGGGGTGCACCAGTTCTCTTTGTCCGTAAGAAGGATGGTTCCCTTCGGATGTGCATTGATCACCTACAGTTGAACAAGGTCATTTTTAAGAATAGGTATCCTCTCCCCAGAATTGATGACTTATTTGACCAACTTCAGGGTGCCAAGTGTTTCTTAAAGATAGACCTTAGATCTGGGTATCATCATATCAGGGTTCGAGAGAGTGACAATCTAAAGATAGCCTTTAGGACTCGGTATAGTCACTACGAGTTTATAGTTATGTCTTTTGGACTAACGAATGCTCTTGCAACTTTTATGGACTTGATGAACAGGGTGTTCAAGACATAGTTGGATATGTTCGTGATTGTGTTCATAGATGACATTCTCATATACTATCAGAGTATAGAGGAGCATGTCGCTCATTTGAGGGTGGTGCTACAGACTCTCAAGGATCGCCAATTGTATGCTAAGTTCCAAAAATGTGATTTTTGGTTAAACTTAGTATTTGGGTCATGTGGTGTCAAGTGAGTGTGTACAGGGGACTCAAAATATAGGAGTTATGAAAAATTGGCCTAAACTAGTTAGTCCTTAGGATATCATTAGTTTTTTAGGCTTAGCTGGTTATTACAAGAGGTTTGTGGAAGGATTTTCATCTATTGCAGCACCACTGACTAAGTTGTCCTAGAATAAAGTGAAGTTTCAATGGTCGGAGGACTGTGAGAAGAGCTTCCAAGAGTTGAGACTCGACTCACCTCAGCACCAGTGTTGACACTACCTGAGGGTACCGATGGGTTTGTGGTATATTATGATGACTTGAGAATCGGCCTTGGTTATGTATTCAAGCAGCACAATAAGGTTATAGCCTATGCTTCCTGGCAGCTAAAAGTCCAAGAAAAGAATAATCTGACTCATGACCTTGAGTTGGCAGCAGTAGTATTTGCCTGAAGATTAGTAGACACTATCTGTACGGGGTCCACATGGATGTATTTACGGACTACAAAAACCTACAGTACAATTTTACCCAAAAAGATCTAAATCTACGTCAGAGAAGGTGGTTGGAGCTTCTTAAAGATTATGATACGAGTGTCCTTTATTATTCAGGCAATGCTAATGTAGTGGCAGACACTCTTAGTAGGCTTTCAATGGAGAGTATGATCCATATAGATAAGGAGAGGAAAAAGTTAGTAAAGGATGTGCACTAACATGCATGGCTAGGAGTGCGTCTTGTTCACTCGACAAATGGTGGTGTCATTGTTTAGAATAGATCAGAATCTTCCTTGGTGACCAAAGTCAACACTAGACAAGACGAGGATCCTATTTTGGTAAAGTTGAAGGAAGCTGTTTAAAATCAAAAGGTGGAGGTCTTCTCCCAAGGGGGAGATGGTATGTTTCAATATCAGGGTTGTCTATGTATTCCAGGTGTTGATGATTTGAGAGATCAGATGTTGCACGAGTCTCATGATTCCAGATATACAATACATCTAGGCGCCACCAATTGTGGAATCATATGAAAAAGGATATAGTAGAGTTTGTGGGTTAAGTGTTCGAATTATCAACAGGTAAAGGTTGAGCATCAAAGACCCAGAAGTGTTCTTCAATACATTAGTACTCCTACTTGGATGCGGGACAAAATCAATATGGACTTCATTACATGGTTGACTTGTACTCGTCGACAGTATGACTCTATTTGAATCGTTGTAGACAGTTTGACTAAAATAGCTCATTTTCTACCGATCAAAACTACCAATTCAACAGAGGATTATGCTAAATTGTACATTTGCGAGTTAGTTCGGTTGCATGGAGTGCCCTTTTCCATCATATCAGATAGAGGTACTCAGTTTACCCCCAGTTTTGGAGATCATTTCAGAAGGGACTTGGTGCTCAGGTCAAGCTTAGCACAACATTTAACCCGCAAATAGATGGTCAAGCTGAATGGACCATCTAGACTCTTAAGGATATGTTGAGGGCATGTGTGATTGATTTCAAGGGTAGTTGGGATTAGCATTTATCTCTCATCAAGTTTGCATATAACAACAGTTACCATTCTAGTATTCAGATGGCTCCATTTGAGGCTCCATATGGAAAATGTTGTAGATCACCTATTAGTTGGTTCGAAGTCGGTGAAGCTACTTTGATAGGACCAGCTTCAGTCCATAAGGCTATGGAGAAGGTTCAACTTATAAGGAAAAGGTTTAAAACAGCCCAGAGTCATCAAAACTCCTATGCGGATTTGAGAAGGAGAGAACTCGAGTTTGAAGCTAGTGATTGGGTGTTTCTGAAGGTATCACCCATGAAGGGAGTGATGAGGTTTGGAAAGAAGGGAAAACCTCAGTCCCCGTTATGTTGGCCCATACCAGATTGTGAGCCATGTTGGTAAGGTAGCATATGAGTTGGAGTTGCCCTCAGAATTGGCTTCAGTAGATCCAATTTTCCATGTATTTCTCTTAAAAGAAGTGCATGGGTGATCCAACTTTGGTTGTCATGGTGGAGAGTGTACGTGCGAAGGATAGTCTTAGCTATGAGGAGATTCCAATGGAAATACTTGATCGTTAGGTTCAGAAGCTAAGGAATAAATAAGTAGCTTGAGTAAAGGTTTTGTGGAGGATTCAGCATGTTGAGGGAGCTACGTGGGAAGTCGAAGAAGATATGATGGCTAAATACCCATATCTATTCCCTTCCGGCTCAGTTTCAGCTTGAGGTATCAGTTTCCTCCCCAGTACTATATTCAGATTCATGTTTAGTTTGCGTGCCCCAGTTTCATTCATACCAATGCATGTATGTGTGATTCATGTATTCAGTTAAGTCATGTATTTTAGTCTGGAGTTGGTCATTCCGTCAGTTTTCAACCTTAAATGTTCAGTATTTGGTATGAAAGTTGTTTTTCCATGCTTTTCAGTATGCTTATTCCCCTTAGAGGATGAATGTTCCCAAGGGGGAGATATTGTAATACCCCAAAATCCCTAAGATCAGAGCCGAGGGTTGAAACGGAGCAAAATAGAAATTTCTACACTAGGTCATAGGACGAGTCATCTTGTGAATCATGAAGTACCCCACAAGTCATTAAGTGACTCATGATGTGGAGGAAAAGTTGGCTATGAAAGGTGGTCTAGGGGTACCAGGAGACAAGCCCCTTCTCGTGGTCAGACCAACGAGTCGTTAGGTTACTCGTGATAAGAGGTTGGCATTACTATGGAAAATATTGGCAGTGTTCATCATAACTTGGTCACTACGAGTCATTGGGTGCACCACGAGTCCTAGTTCCCTCATGGTGACCAGCAGGGGTATGTTTTCCAATGCTGAGGACATGTTTAGATGACGAGTAGTCCCCTCAGGTAACGAGTCGTCCAGCCCCTCATTGGGACTGGCAATGTAATTGTCCTGCGAATTTAGTAAGGGCTTTTCCTTAATTTCTAAGCTCCTAAGACCTAAACTACATCGTTTTAAGCTCATATAGGTGTGTTTTCACAGGGTTTAACTCATTATAAACCTATCCCTCTCCATGCATGCAAGCTTAGAAGTTCCTTAGGGTGATCAAGCCTAGAAATTCATCAAGTTCTTCCCCTATTCCTTTGGGCATTCAGAAAGGTTGTGAAATCAGAATTAACCAGGTATGTAGGGTTATGAATGAGCGTATTCATCTACTCCCATGCCCAATTCCTTCTCAAATTCATGGAAATTCTAAGTTGATGAATCTATGGGGTTTTAACCTTACTTGTGAATTCTCTAAGTATCTATCATGAGTATGCTCTATTCATGTTTCTAATGTTGAATTATGATTCATGGGCATGTTTTATAATGTTTTCAATTACAATTTATGTTTTCAAAGTTTTACAAATTTTAATGCCCATTTATGAAAGTTCATGAAAGGATGAGATTATGATATATGTTTACAACTATGATGAGATGTATATGATGAAAGTATGATTTCGAATTACCCATGTTTGTATCAATGATTTTGACCATCTAAAAGTATGTATAAGTTTGGGCAAGCCCATATGATAAAGTATGTTTATGATTTACTTCAATGTCATGTTATTAGCTTACCACATGGTTTTGGAGTCTAGACTTTCAATATTCAGCTTGTGGTATGGTTTGAGCCCAGACACCTCATGATATGTTTTTGGATTATACATGTATTATTATTATTCAGCTTCTTCACTAGACAATGGTTCATCTTCGTTAAAAAATGATGGAGAGCATATGCATGTTTTTGGAGTAGTGTCTAGCATAGAGCAAGCTAAGGATTCAGTCAACCCTGTGCCTCAAAACTACGTGTCAACGTAGGTATGTTGATATTATTTGGGACCTTCCTTCTGAGCTTCCATTACTTTAAGAGGGCCTTCAAATTGATATCGATATCATGATAGCGTCCTTAGCCCTGACAAGGCTTTGGACAGCTCTGCACACTTGAGTGTAATAGTCGGGACCATGTAAGCTCTATCATGATAATGTCGGTTATATGAAGAGTCTCCCATTGTTCCTTATGATTTCAGTTATGCATGTTCATCAGTCATGATATTATGTTTTCAGTAGGTTTGACCCAATGTTTAATTTTACTTATGAATAACCAGTTTCAGCTTTGGGTTATTCGATTCAGTTATAACATTCAGTTATGTTTATGTCATGTTTTCAGATAATAGCATGCAAGCCTACTCTTAGAATATTATGATGAAATGTTTGATGATATGCATGATTTCTAATTTTACTTAGCGGTTTTACTTACCTTGCATACTTGGTACATTCCACGTACTGACTGCATACTCTATGCTGTATCATTTCATTATACAGACTCAGACATTCAGGTTTTCTCCCACCGTTAGCTAGATTCGTAGAGTTAGCATCTTCCAGCCAAAGTTGGTGAGTCCGCATCCTTCAATGCCCCCTTTTTATCAATGGACTTCAGTATTTTTAGTTTTACTCTTTAGTGAGTTAGTTGGGGTCTTGTCCCATTAACTCATCAACATGTAGAGGCTAATCAGACATAGTATGCTTTCAGTTTCTGATCGCTGTTATGTATTCAGATAGTCGACGTATCAGATTTTTAGACTTCCTCTATCTTATATGTTAAACTTCTGCAATATTAAATTAAGTTTAGATGTCATATTTATGCCATGGGTCAACTTGGAGCTTTTCGCGGTTCTTTGTCCTGTGTTTCAATCTGGGCCTATGTTCGGGTTGTGTCACTTTACATGTTATTTCAGTTCAATTTACGCGTTATTAGTATATGTATGTTTTATTAAAATCCCACATACTCAGTACATTTCAAGTCCTGATCGCATGCTCTCTATGCGCTATATCATTTTATGATATAGGCTTAGGTACCCAGCCTCAGCATCACAACAATTTTCTTCCGATGATTTCTAACATTTGATAGTGGTGGGTTCTCTTCTTTCGAGGGCTAGAGTCTCTAATTTTGGTTATTGTCATTTTCATCTTTTTAGACTTTAGAGCTAACTAAGGGCTTATCCCATCACCTTATCTTTTTAGTATAGGCTTTCAGACAGATTGTTAGTTAGTATGTTAGTTTTATGTTTTAGTAAATGATTCCATATATATTTACTTAACTCAAATTATTTCGTTACATAGAACTAGTTGTTCCATTATTGTAGTTATGCTTCTACTCAGTTAATTTAAAAACTCAGATGATAGCAGTGTTATGCGATGCCATGGGTTAGCTTGGGGTCACTTATGGCTCTAAGCATCGTGTCGCGTCTAGGGTAGCTCGGGTCATGATATCCAACGACTAAAACCAACGGCCGATACAATCTAACAGCGGGTCATACAATTTTCTCATTGGTTCTTGGTGAATTTTGTCACTTTTTCTGAAGTTCCACACCACAAGAGAACTAACGAGTCGTTGGTTGAAAGAAAGATTTGTTCTGAGAGTCATTCAATGGCCTGGTGCCATTTTTCTTGTTGGTTTCTAATACAAGCCTCAGATATGATCTTAGGGACTTTCGAGGTGTTATATTATCTTGCCCTTAGGAACATTCATCCTCTAATAAAGACTAACAAAGCTATAAAAATAGGGAAAGAGATACAATCCCATAACTGAAAGGCTATAAATTGAAAACTGATGGAGTGACTGACTCTGAATTGAGATACATGACTGAACTGAATTCATAGAACACACAGGCATACTACAACATGAAAGGAACTAAGGGACATGAACTTGACATGAAATTGAATAGAGTACTAAGGAGGAAACTAGTACCTCATGATGGATCTGAGCTGGAAGAAAAGAGGTGCGAGTATCTAGCCATTATATCTGCCTCAGCTTCCCAAGTAGCTCACTCAACTAGCTGATTTCTCCACAAACCTTCACTGGAGCTACCTCCTTGTTCCTCAACTTTTGAACCTGACAATCAAGGATCTAAACCAGAATCTCCTTATATGTAAGGTTATCTTTCACCCAAATTCTCTCCACCGGTACAGCTAAGGCTGGATTGCAAATGCACTTCTTCAATAAAGATACATGGAAAACTGGATGCACCAAAGTTAACTCTGTGGGAAGCTCCAACTCATAAGCCATATTTCCCACTCGCCATAAAATCCTATAAGGACCAACATATTGGGACTAAGCTTCACCTTATTTCCAAACCTCATAACTCCTTTCATGGGTGACAACTTTGAAAAACCCCAATCATCGACCCCAAACTCAAGCTCTCTCCTACTAATATCCATATATGATTTCTGACAACTCTGACCTTCCTTCAACTTCTCCCTAATAAGCTGAACTTTCTCCATAGCCTCATGAATTAAATCGGTTCCTATCAACATAGATTCACCTACCTTGAACCATCCAATAGGTGATCTATATCTCCACCTATAAAGAGCCTCAAATGGAGACATCTAAATGCTGGAGTGATAACTGTTATTGTAGGAAAACATAATGAGAGGCAAGTGATCATCCCAACAACCCTTGAAATCGATCACATTAAGCTCTCAACATTTACCAAGAGTATGAATGGTCTGCTCAGCCTGACCATCCGTCTATGGATGAAAAGCTGTGTTAAGACCGAGCTTGAGTACCAAGTGCCACGACCCCATCTGAGACCCCAGATCGAGACACAGGACCTAGAACCACGAATGGCTTCAAGATAACCCATAGCAAGTGTATTGAAGCTCAAGAGCATAAAATAAAGCAGAATTTAAAACATAAGCATGAAATAGTGAAAAAATTTGAGATGCTTATCAACATAAGGGTAATAACCACCAACATTGCTGAAAATGTCTATACATGTCATCTAAAAAACCTCTAGAACATCTGATGGGCTGATGGGACAACACTCCTAACTAAACCTCTAGGTTTGAAACTAATAGACATGGTAAAAACATAAAGTTGATAATGTCCCTGAAGAATGAGGATTCACTTGAGTAGGAATAAGACAGGACTGATCGGGAGCGAGCTATCGGCGAGATTGAGCTGGATCACTTGAATCTATATCATGAGATGATATAACATAGAGTATGTGGTCGGTACTTTGAATGTACGGAGTATGTAAGGTACGTAAAATGTGTTAATGAAATGATATTCTGAAATCATGGGTATAAATAAAGAAAGTTCATGAGAGTAAAGAAAACATGATAAAAACCATAAATTTGACATATACATACTCATAAGCTATTCATCATAATATGAAAACAATGACCCAAAGTTTAGAAATAGAAATCATATAACTTGTCATACTTGAAATCGTAAACAAAACCTCATAAACTGATCAATGAGTCAAACATGCTATAAAACATAATATTATGAGTCCTGAACATGAGTAACTGAAATCCTTAGGAACAATGCGAGACTCATCATAATCGAAAATGATCATGTATGAAGGCATGATGATCCCAAGTCATACCCACGTGCAGAAGAGCCATCATAAGCCTTGCCAGGGCAAAGGATGAATGCGGTGTGATATCACGGGTGTGACCTCGGGCAGGGGAATCATTCTCTTGAGAGGTCCCAATAAGAATATATCCTACATTGGCGTGTATTTGTAATACCCTACAAGTTCCGACGACAAAAACCTAGACATGTAGCAGATTCAATAGAAAAATCTGCATTTTTCTCTCAGAACGACTCATGGTATGAGACACTGTTCCTTGGGAGGCTCATAGGAGGGAGTCATGGTGAGCTGGCAGTTTTCCTAAACTAGTGAGAATGAATCATGGAACGATTCATAGTTTGATGTAATGTGTCATGGTCAAGAGTCGTGATGACCTACTGGATGTCAGATCTTGGACCAACGAGTCAAAGTACGACTCATTGTTTGGTGTGACAGGTCGTGGGCAAGAGTCGTGGTATCTGATTAAGTGGAAGAGTTGAGGCAGATAACATGTCATGGTACGACATATTGTAGGTAACAGTGAGTCGTTAAATGCTGTCGTGGAATAATAATATGAAAGATGAGGACCCCTAACCACGAGCCATGGTACAACTAACTACAGAAAATAATGAGTCATTGTGAGGCTCGAGTTTTGATAAATAGTAAGCCTAGAAAGTATAATTGTCTTGCAATGAGAGGAAACCACGAGTCATAGTTTGTGGGTACGACTCGTGGTACGACCCGTGGTACCTGGAAGTCAACTTTTAATTATGCATTTCCAGGGTATTTTTGTAAATTCTTAAGCTTCTAACTCCTTAATGACATTATTTTAAGCTTCCTAAATAGTGTTTAAGAGTGTTTAACCTAGCTTAATTCATTATGCTTTCATGCATGCATTGAATTGAAATTCTCTTCCAAGATCAAGCTAGGGTTCCTCACTATATTCACTCTCAATCCTCTTGTTCTTTAAAGACCTACTTAGAAATTAAGTTACCCCGGTATGTAGGGTCATTAATTGGGTATTTCTTCCACCGCCATGTCCAATTTCTCCTCTAATTAATCAATCCAAGTCTCCAATGAAGTGTGTTGAAATTTCTAGGTTCTTAACCCAATTCCATTCAAATATCTATGCTATGTCTACAGGTCAAATTCTATCATGTTCATATATTGATTCAAGGCCAATAAGGAATATTTTATTCCAAGTTTAATTATGTATTCATGATTCCATGTTTTATGAAAACTATGTTCTATTATGCATGATTTATGAAATTAAGCTTATGAGTCCATGATTTCATGTATGATGACCTCAATTATGTTTTATGATTAAAATGCATGATTTCCATAAGAACCCTTCATGAATTTATGGATTTTAGAGTATGATGATTTCCTCAAGTATGCATGGCTTTCATGAATATCAAGTTTATGATTATGGCCGACTCACGGGTCTATTTTATTGCTAGTTCACGTATCTCAAGTATGTTATGAATCTTATGATCTAACTAGCCCATGTACTTCAAGTATGTTCTTGATTATGATATGAGCATTATATATATTTTGGGAGTAGTATTTAACACCGAGTGGGCTGGGGTTCCAGCGCACTCAGGTCTCAGAATTATGTGCTAACATAGCCATGATTGGAGTCCTCCACAAAAGTGTCTCTCATGCCCATATGGACCACCCATGAGTGATATCATGCCTTTTTCATGGTTCTACCCATGACAAGGTACAAACACCATCCCGACTAGGGATTTACAAGTCGATCTCCATGTATGCTTACGTTGGATACATCGGTTTTAAGAATCTCCTACTGTTTCTCATGTTTTCAGTTACTCATGTTCATGACTTATGATATTATGTTTTTATAACATACTTGACCCATTGATCAGTTATGAGCTTTCACTAACGATTTCAAGCATGGCAAGTTATATGATGTCTATTTTTGAAACCTTCGGTCATTATGTTAAGGTTATTATGAATAGCTTATGCTTATGTATACTTCAGATTTATGGATTAACTCATGCTATCCTTACTCTCATAATCCTTTTGATCTATATGCATGATTTTATACTATTGTTTTCTAGCATGTTCTTACTTTCTCTATACACTCAATACATTCCAAGTACTGGCTGCATACTCTATGTTATATCATCTAATGATAGGTTCGGGTGATCCAATTCAGTCTCACTGATAGCTTTCTCTCGCTCAGTGCAGCTTCATCCCTCTTTCGGTGATGTAATGCCCCGGAAGCCCTAAGATTAGAACCGAGAGTTGAAACGGAGAAAATTGGAAATTCTATACCAGATCACAAAACGGGTCATTACTGGACCTGTGAGGATGACCACAAGCCGTTAGGTGACTCAAGATGAGGTACTTGTCTTAATTGTTGGAAATTGTGATTTGCAGCCACCACGGGCATGGCCATGAGTCGTGGTTAGACCCCACTACTCGTTGAGTCAGCCGTTGTAAGGATTGGATAAGAATCTGGGACTTTTTGGCAGTGAAGATCACGAGAGGTGACCACGAGTCGTGGTTACCAACGATGATACATTAGGTCCCTCGTAGGGACCCTCTGAGGAAGAAGTGTATGTGTACTCAATGACTAGAGGTAACGACTCATGCCCAGTAGTAACGACTCGTCCAGTCCCTCCTGAGGATTGGCAGTCTGTTTTTCCCTACGAGTATATTAAGGGCTTTTATGTAATTTCTATGATCCTAAAGCCTAAACTACGTCATTCTAAGCTATGAATAGTGGGTTTTAAGAGGAGGAAATTTATTTTAAGCTATTCCTATTCATGCCTGCAAGAGTAGAAGTCTAGGAAGGGTGATCAAGGATAATTCTTCAAGGTTCTTCCTCAATTCTTCCTTGGAAAATCAGAGAAGTTATAGAATCAGATCCCTTAAGGTATGTAGGGTTATAAATGGGTGAATTAGCTTGCACCCATGCCTAATCCCTCTCTAATTCATGAAACTCTATGAGTTGATTCTATGGGTTTTAACCCAATTCATGAATTCACTAAGTCAATATCACGGGTATGATCTAAATATGTTTTAATTGATGAATTATGATCCATGGGTAGGTTTTATCATGTTTTAAATTACTAATCTAGTGTACTAGTTTTTCAAATTATGATGCCCATTCATGAAGGATTTATGAGAAGTTGAGATTTATGAGGTATGTTCAATATGATGAATTATTGATGAGAAAAGCACGTTTTCATGCTACCAATGTTTATAATCATGTTTTCAAGTGAATCTAGTTATTTTCAAGCATACCACATGGTTTCGGAGTCTACTCCCAATGTTACTCAGCTTGTGGTATGGTTTGAGCCAAGGCTCCTCATGTATGATTTTAGATTTACTATGTTTATGATTATTCAATTTCGTCACTAGATGATGGTAAGCTTCATTGAAAAATGATGGAGAGCATATGCATGTTTTTAGGAGTAGTGTCTAGCACCGAGTAGGCTAAGGTCATTCAACCCTATGCCTCAAAACTACGAGCCAACGTAGGTATGTACATATTATTCAGGACCTCCTTTATGAGCTTTCCCCTTCCCAAGGGGCCTTCATCTTGATATCAATATCATGGTGGCGTCTCTAACCCTGGCGGCTTTAGACGTCTCTGCCCACTAGAGTGTAATAGTCAAGACCACAAAAGATATCGTGGTAATGTCGGTTATATGAAGAGTCTCCCATTGTTCCTCATGTTTTCAGTTATGCATGTTTATCATTCATGATATATGTTTAAAGCAGGTTTGACCCAATATTTATTTCTTATGATATTCAATTTTCAGCTTTGGGTCATTGGATTTAGCTATGATATTCATTCATGATCAGATTATGATTTCAGAAAATAGCATGCAAGCCCTACTCTCAGATCCTTGATTTGATTATCTTTTATATTATACATTTTAAAAATGATTTTACTTATTTAAGCGATTTTACTTACCTTGCATACTCGGTACATTCTACGTACAGACCACATACTCTATGTTGTATTGTTTTATGATACAGGCTCCAATCTTCAGACTCAGCCCCGTCACTAGAAAACTTTTAGAGTTAGCATCCCACATTTGTTGGTGAGTCCTCATCCCTCGAGGACCATTCTTTATCAGTTTTCTTTATGTGTTAAGTATCAGACTTTGAGAGTTAGCTGGGGTCTTATCTCATCAACTCATCAATATTAGAGTCTTTTTAGACATAGAAGGTAATCAGCTTCAGATTTGTGTGTATTTCTGATGTTATGCTTATCTCAGACTTCTGCTAAGTTTATCATGTTGATCTTCCGCTTTTATGATTGAGTTAGATGTTATGTTCAAGCTATGGGTCGACTTGGAGTCATTCGGGGTTCTTTGTCCCGTGTCTCGATCCGGGCCAATGTTTGGGTCGTGATATGTGAGTACTCATCTTTCGAGGACATCTATTAGTTTACACTTGTTATTTTTTGCTTTAATTTCAGACTTGAAGTTATTTTGGGTCTTTTCCCAGCATCTCACCAGATAGTAGGGGCTTTCAGACATAGACTTAGTATCGTCAGCTTTATGACTTAGCATTGTGATATTACCATTTTTGTTTACAATTTATGATATTTCGACTTCCTCTAATCCATGCTTAAGTTAATTTTCCACTTGAATCTGCTCTTCAATCATGCTATGTATGTACCATGGGTTAACTTAGAGCTATTCGTGGTTCTAGGTCCCATGTCTTGGTCTGGTGTCTCAACTCGAGTCGTGACAAACTTAGTATCAGAGCAAAGGTTTAGGTGTGTCCTAGGGTTTCTAAAATCTATTTTAAGTAGAGTCTTTTCCATGGGTGTAATGCATGCCACAGCTATGGGGAAGAGGCACTAAGGCATTTTAGGAAATTTCCCTTCTTTCAGGATCTATGTCGTGCGATAAAGTACCTCTCTCTATTCCTCTAACTCATGCTATACACGTTTGCAAAAACATTCCTCCGAGATGAGTCAATGGTAGGACAAAAGGCAATGGAAACAACCATGGAAATGGCAATGGAGATAGGCATCAGCCAGCCCCACCAGTTCCAGCGGACCCTTTGACCGAGTAGGTTACTCATGCTGAGTTCAGGGTAGCATTTCAAATGTTAGCATAGGCCATGACTGCTCGGGTTAACTAGTAGACAGTGGCCCATGTTCCCTAGAATGGGAATGCAGCAGCGGTGAGTATGTGAGACTTCCTCAAGATGAACCTGCCTGAGTTTCTTGAGTCAAAGGTGTGTGAGAACCCACATGAGTTTATTGAGGAGGTGAAGAAGATCACCCAGATTATGAGGGTGACTAGAGAGGAGAGTGTAGACTTAGCCTCCTATTATTTGAAGGGGGTTGCACATATATGGTACCGTTAGTGGAAGAAGAGTAGGGAAATTGGTATGGTTCCCATGGGTTGGGATGAGTTTGTGACTGCTTTCTTAGGCAGGTTCTTTCCTAGGGAGTTGAGAGAGGCAAAGGCAGCTGAGTTCGTCAAGCTGTAGCAAGACAACAGGATGTCCAGGAGTATGCTTAAGAGTTTACTCGGCTGTCCAAGTATACACCGAAGATGGTTTCTGATACGAGGGCTCGTATGAGCAAGTTCGTGAATAGAGTAGCATATTCACTTGTCAAGGAGTGTGGGACCACCATGTTCATAAGTGATATAAATTTCTCTCGACTGATCATATATTCCCGGTACATAGAGTCAGAGCAGATAAAGAAGAAGGAGAGAGAGGCCAAGAGGGCCAGGATAGGGAGTCATAGGCACTTTCAGTAGAGAGCATACTTTTAAAGCTTGTGCGAGGTGCAGCAAGAACCACCTTGGGAAATGTTTAGTTAGCTAAGATGCTTGTTTCGGGTGTGGCAAACTCACAAATAGACTCAAGGATTTCCCTTCAACTAGACAGAGTGATGGTGGGGTACGCACCCCAGCCACTAGTTTCGTAGCTCCAGCAGCTCGCCCATCTCAGTGGGGCACCTCTTCTAGTGTAGCGGCCAGACAACGCTAGAACAGGTTCTATGCACTGTCATCTCGTCCGGAGTAGGAGGTCTCTCTTAATGTAGTCACTTGTATGTTATGAGTATTTCATCTTGATGTGTATACCTTGTCCAAGGGCTACTTTATCTTTCATGACTCCTTATATTGCTATTAGTTTCAGAGTCAGTCGCGAATCCTTTTAGTAAGTCACGATTCTTCAAAAAGTCAACTCAATCGATTTAGTAAGGTTATATATGACCAATTTCGATGTTATATTCAGTATGGATTGGTTACATGCATGTTATGCCTCAATCAATTGTAAAACCCGTGCAGTAGAGTTCTGGTTTCCAGGAGAGCTAGTCCTAGAGTTAAAGGGTAGTTCAGCTATACCTGTAGGTCACTTTGTTTCCTATCTCAAGGCCAGGAAGATGATCTCTAAGAGCTATGTGTATCACTTAGTTCGAGTCAAGGATTCTATGTCTGAGACCCCGACTCTTCAGTATGTCCCTATTGTATGTGAGTATCCATAGGTGTTCCCATATGATCTACCAGGAGTCCCTACCAAGCAGGAGATTGACTTTGGAATTAAAGTTCTCCTTGATACGCAACCTATATCCATTCCACCTTATAGAATGGCTCCAGTAGAGCCTGATCTTGGGCAGATTTATATGCCCAAGTGATACTCAAACGTATCATTTTTACCTTGTTTGTTGTGCAATGTGTATATAATATCATGTATTTGGTAATAACATGCGAATTTATACTAACCAACATGATTAGCATTTGTTTTGCAGGATAATGTGATTTTTAAGAGCTAAAATGCGTGTTGGAACTATGTCGGAGTTGTACTTGGATGCGAGCGTGGAAAAGACCTCGGATGGCATATTTTGCAGTGGCTCCGTGATGGTGCCGTGCCACACTGCCATCGCGGTAGCACACTGCCTGGGCAGAAATAAAAGTGGCAATTTCCAGTGTGCCTGCGCGTCAGCTCCGTGGCACGGTGACAGGCCTCCGCGATGGCCTCCGTGCCACGTTGAGGCTAATTATCCGGACCATGCAATTTCCAGAGAGGGTCCGCGTCCAAGCTGTGTCACGGAGGCAGTGCTCCGCGTTGGCCTCCGTGACACGTTGCTTGTTAACATTCATTTCACAAGTTCAAAACCTCAGCAAGAGAGGAATTAGCCACTCATTCTTGGATTAATCATCCTAGAATGAGTGTGAATCATGCATACAATTGATATGGTTTCTTCTTCTTCTTGCATGTTGTTCTATTAATTCTTGTGCTTATTACATTCTTGATTGGCCACCATTAATGTATATCTAAAAAGTCCAATTTCACTCGAGAGAGCATGAAATTGGAAAGTTGTGAATTAATAGGGTATTGTTCTTAACTTGATTTGGGAAAATTGGGTTTTGATGTGCTTTCTTGATAGAAATATACTTGAAAGCCATATTAGTCAATTTAGGAACCGGAATTGTAGTGTTAGGTCATAAATTGCATTTGATCACAGAAATGTAGACGAATGGTTTATGAAGCTAAAGTGAAATTAAATACGAAAGTTTTAATTTCTAGGCAAACGTTCTTGGCTAGCAATATGAAGAAGAAGATGACCAAATTATCATGATTATCAAGTTCATTACTCGTTCTTAACCTTGGCATGTGCATATCCATTGTCTAAACTCAACGTAAATAGTAGTTATTAATTTTAGTAGATAATTAGTTTAGAGACAAAACTTACTCAAATCTTGGTTGGATTGTTGTTAACATAGTTAGAAATAGAATAGAGATATAGTAAACTAGGCAGTTTTGCATATCTAGAGCAGCCTCCTTGGATCGATACTTGGCTACTTAGCCACTTTATTACTTGTTTGACCACGTACACTTGCGTGTCGGTGTATAATATATACCGAGCAGCAGAGCGTGAGCAAGTTTTTGGCGCCGTCGCCGGGGAGGCTAGGCGATTTGTAAAATTTTGTTTAGTGTAAATTTACTGTATTTGTATTTTTATTTTCTTAAGTGTTAACAACTTGGTCTTAGCCTGTATTTTGCAGATTTTTATTTCTGTGAACACTGGCAAGGGACAAGGAGCTGGTGGAATCTTACTTAGAGCCAGAACGTGAATTGCATAGTCAACGTAGAGAAGCTCTTCGGAAGAAGTTGCAGTTGCTCAAACAGTCTATGATGGAGCAACCCAATCCACCAGTTGTGCGGGCAGTGTTAGTGCCCGAGGAAGTAGCAGCCAGGCCGGTTCGCGAGGTGGCAATCCCACACGCTAATAATGTACATTCCAACATCCGCAAACCAGAGCCTGGGGGGAGATTTGAGTTAAAGCAAAATATGGTGCAACTTTTGCACACTAGCGGGCAGTTTACCGGTCTCCCTCACGAAGATCCGCAACAACATCTCCAGAACTTTTTGGAGATAAGTGACACTTACATCCCCGCTGGAGTGTCACCTGATTATGTTCGGCTCACCTTATTTCCATTTTCCTTACTTGGTGAAGCCAAGAGGTGGTTAAAAGCTGAACCACCCAACTCTATATCAACGTGGGATGATCTTGCAAAGAAGTTCTTGATCAGATTTTTCCCTTCAGGTAAAACAGCTAAACTTAGAAGTCAGATTCTAAGTTTTAAACAGAGGGAAGGAGAAAATCTTTATCAAGCCTGGGAAAGATTCAAGTCCATGTTGCAGGACTGTCCTCATCATCATCAGTCAAATGAGGTGTTGGTCCACACTTTTATTGAGGGTTTGGAACCCCACACTAAAATTTTGTTAGACTCAGCAGCTGGAGGGCAAGCGCTGGAGAAGACTTATGAGGAGCTGTACACTTTGCTCAACCGAATTTCACAAGGCAATCCGGAATGGAATGTAGATTCTTCAAGAGGTGGAGCAAGGAAAGCAGCGGGAGTGCTTGAAGTGGATGGATTCACAGCTATCGCTGCACAGATAGCTGCTTTGCAAAATCAATTAAACACTCACTTCAGCAATATGAATTTGAACCAGCCGTCAGCCTCAGTTAATGCAGTCCAACAGATGTGGTGTGAAGTGTGTGGTAGTAGTGAGCATTCAGCTGAATGCTGTGGTGCAAATCCTGATTCTGTCAACTTTGTGGGCAATGCACAGAGGAATCAACAGCAGTTTGGTGGTGGCTACAACTCGAATTGGAGGAATCATCCAAATTTTTCGTGGGGTAGCAACAATCAACAAGGCCAGGGTATGCACAGAAACCAAGGAGGGCAACAAGGCTATCAGAATCAGTTTAGAAATCACAATGCCCCTCCTCCACCACCATCACCGACTATTGAGGAAATGTTCAAGACCATGATTGCCAACCAGGCACAATTGCAGGCTGACTATGTCAAACTGGCGGCCGAAGTAAAGAACAATCAATTGGCAACCAAGGCTCTTGAATATCAGTTTGGGCAATTTGCCAGTGCCCAAAATACTAGACCAATGGGAGGACTACCTAGCGACACGGATCCCAATCCTAAGCAGGTAAATGCAGTGACCACGAGGAGTGGTTTACAATTAAAGGAGGTGGAACCGGAAAGACCGCCTCAGAAGTCAGGAGCAGCAGATGTTGAGGGAGAACAAACCTCAGATACGGGGAAGACCAAAGAAGCTGAACCAACAAGGCCTCCACCCCCGTTCCCTCAACGACTTAAGAAACACAAGGAGGAGGCGTGTTTCCAGAAATTCATGGAGGTACTTAAACAGGTACATGTTAACTTACCTCTTGTTGATGTCTTGCAGGGTGTGCCAAAATATGCAAAGTATATCAAAGACATCGTGGCCAACAAAAGTCGCTTGACCGAGTATGCCACGGTGGCTTTAACGGAGGAATGCACATCCCGTATTCAGAACAGGTTGCCCACTAAACTGAAGGATCCTGGAAGTTTTACTATCCAGCTGACGATTGGGCAAAGTATCCGAGCTCGTGGGTTATGCGACTTGGGGGCAAGTATAAATCTGATGCCATCTTCGGTATTCAGAAAGTTAGGGCTAGGGAGTCCTAGACCTACAACAGTGATCTTGCAGCTAGCAGACAGGTCTTTAGCTAAGCCGGATGGCATTGTGGAGGATGTGCTAGTGCAGGTAGGCTCCCTCATTTTTCCGGTAAATTTCATTGTTCTGGATTTTGAGCCAGATGCAGAAGTCCCATTTATTTTGGGAAGACCATTTTTGGCAACCGAAAAGGCATTGATCGATGTAGCTGCAGGTCAACTCATGATGCGAGCACACGACAAGGTTGAGGTGTTCGACGTGTACAAGGCACCTAAGCTCCCGACTGTCTATAAGGAACTCTCGGTGATCAACGTGATTGATCATGGGAATGCAAATGGATTGAGTGATTCCCGAGAGTTACTAGGTAGGCCACCAGACAAGGTTGAGAACTACTGGGGAGATGACCATGATCGGGTCAAATCTTCCATCTCCCTAGTAAAAAATTGAGCGTAAAGGCTGCTGAGCCGCGACGTTAAACCAGATGCTGCTAAGAAAGATCCCTCGGACCTGTATAATGAAATGATATAGCATAGAGTATGCGGTCAGTACGTGGAATGTATCGAGTATGCAAGGTAAGTAGAACGGACAGTTAAAATACATAAAAGTTCATAAGAGTAGGACAACATGATCATGACATAAATATCATAACGCAAACGTAAGGCTCAAGGTCTTCAAAATATTAGTAAATCATTAAAAATCATAATCATAAGTGAAAAGATTTATTATACACCACTTGAGCCAAAGTATGTAATCATAACCATACATAAATCATGAGGAACAGTGGGAGATTCTTATAACCGACATACCCTGTATGAGCACACATGGAGCCCGACCTGTAAACCCCTAGTCGGAAGGATGTTCATACCTTTCCAAGGGTTGAACCATGAAAGAGGTGTGATATTACAATAGAGGGCCCATTTGTGCAAAGGGGACAGTATCATCGAAGTACTATCGTGGCTACGTTGGTGCGTAGTTCTGAGACTCGAGGCATGCTTGGACCCGGGTCTACTCAGTGTTAAATACTACTTCCAAAACATATATAGTGCTCATAGGATAATATACATGTGATTCATAGGCTATTTAAAATCATGATAATCATAAGTATGCTTGAAATACGTGAACTAGCTATAAAAATAAGACCCGTGAGTCGGCCATAATCATAAATCCATAAATCATGAAGTTCATGCATACTTGTAAAACATGTATATACTTTATATCTCATAAATCCATGATAAGTATTTGAGAGAAGTCATATTATAAAGCATAACTCATAGTTGAGAAAATCTAGATCAAGATCATAACGAAATCATAACTTAACTTTTCATAAGAAGATGCATAATTGGGCATAATTTGTAGAAATTTAAATCCATAAGTTCATAATTCAAAGTAGTCAAAAAATCTGCCCATGATTCATAAGAGAAGCATTGATACATGAAGGAGATTAACAGATAGAGAGATCATAAGGATTTTATAAGAATTGGGATAAAATCCCATAGAATTATCAATAGAATTTCATGAATTAGAGAGGAGTTGGGCATGGGCGTTAACGATTTCACCCATTCATAACCATACATACCTAAAAAGAATTGATTCTACAACTCCCTTGATTTTCCAAAGAAGAATTGGGAAGAACTTGGAAGAAATTGAGCTTGTAACCTCTCTAGATTTCTACACTTGCATGCATGAACAGGAATAGCTTAGAATGAACTTATCCCTCTTAAAACTCACTATTCATAGCTTAAAATTATGTAGTTAGGCCTTAGGATTATAGAAATTACGAAAAAGCCCTTACTAAATTCGCAGAGAAATACTAATTTCTAGTCCCAGCGAGGGACTGGATGAGTCATCGTCATGGGGCACGACTAATTGTTATACATCGGGAGCTCAATGATTAGACCCGGGAGTTGAAATAGGAAAATGGTGAAATTGATGCTGCAGGCACAAGATGAGTCGTTGGACGACTCATGAGGAGACCCCACGAGTTGTCAGGTGGCTCGTGGGTCAGCCACCACAAGTCGTCATGTCCTTCGTGGGGTGGTGTTGGAAAATAAATGGAGGAGATGTCCAGTGTACCTAACTAAAGGCACCCCACGAGTCATGGTCAGTCCCAATGACTCGTGAGGTGAATCGTGATCAAGCTAGGTGAGTTCCATTTGATGCTAAGGCAGTGTGCACGAGGGGGGTGGCAACGAGTCGTGACCAGTGGTAATGGGTCGTTAAGTTACCCGTTGCGAGCCCTAAAGAATCAGTCAACCAGTGCACCTGCCGAGCGACATAACGAGTCATTTGGGCCATTGACGATCCGTCAGGTCGTCCGCTAGAACCACCTGACAGTATTGTCCTGCGAATTCAGTAAGGGTCTTTTTGTAATTCCTCAGTTCCTAAGACCTATACTACGTCGTTTAAGGCTCATTTTACAGGGTTTTAAGAGGGGAAAACCTATTCTAAGCTAATTCATTCCAAGCATGCAAACTTGAGAGCTTGACGGGAGGATTTAGAGAAAGTTTTGAAGGTTTCCATAGGAATCTCATCTTGGGCAATTGGAGAAGTGTTAAAATTATCCCTCTCAGGTATGTAAGGCTATGAGTGGGTGTCTTCTTCCACTCCCATGCCTACTTCCTATCAAAATGTGATAAATTATTTACGACCAAGTATGGGGTTTGACCCAATTGCATGATTCTTCAATCTTTATACATGAGTATAATTAGATTATATTTATATTAATGGATTATGAGTCTTGGGAGGATCATAAGTTGTTTTTCCTTATAAAAAAATTTGGTTTTTTCCAAATTTTTAATCTAAAACGTCGATGGATAATGAGTTCCTAGAAGAAGTGATTTATGACAAATGTGTGAAAATGATGAGGTTGATGATGAAAAGCATATTTCTAAAACTACCCATGATTATGTTATTTTTTTCAAAATAAATTGATTATATCCAAGTATGATAAAGCTTTGGGTGATGCCCACATGTTGATTTAAAGTGATGATTTTCTCGACATAAGATTACCACATTGGTTGAAGTGAAATTTCCCAATATTTATTATAAATTCTAGCTTGTGGTATGTTGAGTAAATATTTCTAAATGTATCTTACCACATGATTTGGAATAGATGCTCCCACCTATGATTAAGCTTGTGGTATGTTTCGGGATAAATCCTCCTATATGCATGAATTCATAATTGAGATGTAGACAACGTTGAGCTTCATATTCATATGATGTCTAGTCTATGCATGATTTCATTATGAGCTTTGTCAATAGAAAATGTTGAGCTTCGTATCATACGATGTTGATTTATGCATGATTTCATCTTGAGCTTTGTCAATAGACAATGTTGATCTTCGTCAATAGATGGTGTTTAGCTTCGTTATATATGATGTAGTGCATTGCATGTTTTTGGGAGAAGAGTCTAGCACCGAGCGGATTAAGGGTCGATTATGCTATGCCCCATAACTACGCGCCAACATAGGTTGATACTATCATAATATTGGGACCTCCCTTGTGAGCTATCCCCGACCCGTTTTGCCCTTCAGCTTGATATCGATATCATGGTATCGTCCATCACCCTAGCAAGGTTATGGATGGCTCTAGCCACTTGAGTGTGATAGTTGGGACCACGTAAGCTCTATCGTGGTATGTTAGTTAAGTGACGAGTCTCCCACTATCTATGTCATACAGATTGCATATTCATTACTCATAATAATTACCTTATGTATGCATGTTCTAAAAGTAAGGTTTGACTCATTGTTCAGCTTTTGATATAAATGTTATGTTCAGCTTTGAGTCGTTCGAGTCAGTCATGATGTTGTAAAGCTTTGATTCATTCGCGATTTCAGAATGAATGTATGTATGCCCTTCCTCTCATGTTGAAAATGTATGATATACATGAAATGTTTTAAATGATTTACTTTACTAAAGCGGTTTTACTTATCTTGCATACTCAGTACATTCCATGTACTGACTGCATACTTTCTATGCTGCATTATTTCATGATGCAGGACCCGTTTCCCAGGTTCAGCCCCATTCATAATCGCTTATCAAAGTTAGTACCTCCATGAGTGGTGAGTCCTTATCTTTCGAGGACTAGACTTAGTTTCATGTCATATTTCCGTTTCATATTTTGTGGACTTAGTTGGGGTCTTGTCCCATTAACTAATCTACACTAGAGGCTTTCGGACTTATGTATGTATAGTTTCAGATATTATTCCGATGTGTTGTTGTATGAGACTTCTGCTGAGTTTATAATTATGTTTTCTTCATGTTTATTGAATGAGTTAGCTTAACGCTTATGCCATGGGTCGACTTAGGGTCTCTCCGAGTCCCTTAACCTGTGTCTATGATTTGGGTCTATGCTCGGGTTGTGATACTAATGGTCTGCATCCGTTTCTTTCACTGGAAAATTCGTCTAGATTGTGACCATGAGCCACGTGATGATTCGTTGCTAGTGACCATGACTCATGGTCACCTCCCATCATCCTCACTGCCGAAAACCAATTGGGGGTCACCACGGACGACACCATGACTCGTGGTTCCTCCCAATGAGTTATGATGAGGACCCATTAAGTGCACTGACACATACTTCCTCTTCCTTCAGCCATCCTTGACCACGAGTGACCTATCGGCTTGTGGGGCTAACCGTGACTCGTGGTCACACCCGTGGTCACCCAAACTTGAAAATTTCCAAACAAGTCAACACTCCTCACCACGAGTCACTCAATGACTCGTGGTCTGCCTAATGGGTCACAGGATGACTCGTTCTGTGACCTGGTGCAGAAAATCCTGTTTTCTCCATTTCAACTCCTAGGTTTCGTCTTAGGGTTTTCAGGGCATTACAACTTTGTACTTGTGATTGCAAAGCATTATTTTTGTGGATATTTTTATGTCATTTGGTTTATTAGCATGAATAGTTTTTGTTAGCCATGTATAAATCAGATAGGTAGAGTGAATACAATACATGTACCATGAGTGAGTGAGGTCTTACACCCGGTTGGTCTTTACATAGGTTTTAGGATGGTTGGTTAGGAAAGGATCATAGGCCATTTTTGATAGCCCATTTTTATCTTAAATGACCATACCAAAATGATATTATCCCTTTGATCCCGATTTTGAGCCTTAAATGAACCATTTTTCTTTGATTAACTTTTAAACCATACCCATTTTTATAATGAACCTATTTTGGCCCTGGTGCTACCTTGGACATTGTGAACCTCAACATAGGCAAAATGCCTAAGTTGAGGGTGACTAGAGTAGGGGTGCATAAATATTGGGGAGGTAAAAAAGGAAGAGAAAAGAGAAAGATGAAAAATGAGGTATGGTGTGACAAAAGAAAAAGAAAAAGAAAGAAAAATTGAAAAATAAAATACAAAAAGAGAATGGTGAATGAAAAACTTAAAGAAACATACCACACTCATACAAGTGCATAAAAAGGGTGAAAATGGAGTAAAACTGGAAAAAAGAAAAAAGGTTGAAAAAGCGAAAAAATGGAGCCACATGTATGAAGTTCCAAGGAGGGGGTTATACACTCAAAAGATATCATATCTATCATACCCAGCCCTAAAGCCTATATAAAAAGCCAAAACAAGTCCTATTGTGATCCTAGCCTGACCATCTAACAATCCGAAGTAGAGAAAATAAGGGCAATCCTATGGTATCCGATATGAAGTATTTGGAACCTTTTTTGTGAGATTGAGAGTTTTACTTGTTCAGTCCCATGGTTCATATTTTACTATATTTGTGAGTGGGGGATTTTATTTATTGTGAAGGTGCATGATTTGTGTTTAATTCTACCAGTGGTCTGTGTGAAAAACATTGGTGATGACTCGACTATCTATTAATAGCTAGATGACATATCTTGATCCCTTTTTATCATGTTTTGTGGTTGATTGATGTGCATGTGCTAATTTGGTTAATGGAAAAAAGGGTCAAAAGCAGTTTGAGTTATGGTGCAAAGTTTTGGTCGATGTTGGCTATAGTATCCTAGGTTTATTTTCTAGTTAAGCATAGTGTTTAGTTTTTTTTTCTTTGCTTGAAGACATGCAAAAGTCTTAAGTTGAGGGTGTTGATGTGGTATGAATTTACAACACTTTCGATGCTTAATATTGAGAAAATAGTATGGACTTAGGTATGTGGATATGAGACACTTTTACTTTGATTTGAGGGAAAATAAGTGTTGGAGCAAAATTGAGCAAAAGAGGCCTAAAAATTAGAAAGTCTGCCAAGCATACAAGTCGTATTGAGAATCATGGTGAAATTCAGAAGGCTGGATTAAGAGGAAGGCAACATACAACTCTCAGTACAAGCCATACCAAGATGGTACGAGCCGTAACTAGAGTCATGGAATTTTTCTGAGAATTTTGCACAAGGCGTCTCTTGGTACGGGTGGAACCCACGGATTGTAGCACTCACACATGACCCGTACCATGAGCTATTGTAAGCTTCAAGTAATTCTTCAATACTTGGCAGAACTTTAAACACAAGAAGCAGTACGAGTCGTAGGAGGAAGGTACGAGGCATACCACAACACTCATGGAAAACTTCAGAAGATGTCAGAGTTCTCAGGACCAAGCCACAGATCCATTGTATGACTCGTAGAAGTGTAGTACGAGTCATACCAGCCTTCCAACACTTAGACAAAGCTGCATTATCCAAGGAAGTATAAGAAGTAGGTACGACCCGTATAATCCTGCTATGAGTCATAGGTTCAGTCGTGATACAGTCGGCACCAGATATGGAAAATTCCCTGTTAGATTAGGAAAAGGTTTCTAATTCCTGTATAAATATCTTTTATGTTTTATTTTAGACACAGAACATAGAATAGAAGTAGTAGAGATGTATAAAGAGTAATTATTGTGAATTTTTATCAATCTTTGGAGAGCAATTCTTAGGATCAAACTCTTGATTTCATACATTGTTCTTGAGATTGTTCTTTGATTTTCAAAGCAGGTTTTGTTCCAATTATTGTTGTAAGTATTTAGTTATGTGTTTTTCTATGAATGTAAACTGTAATCTTACAATCATAAGAGGCTAAAACCTCCAGAACTAGGGGTTGTGAGAACCATGGTGGATTAACGAAATAGGGTTGCAAAAAATCAATTCAAAACCAATGTTAAATGCTTGTATTATATTCACTTCATCTTTAAACGTTACTTAATGGTACACAACATTAGGATTTACCCAAATCCTTTACTTTCTTGAATCTAGAGAAGTAGAGATTAGGAAAAGTGAATTAAGACAAGGCCTTGGATTTTATGATCATTGTATTAACTTAAGTTGTGGTCGTAGGATAGTTAAATTTCAAACATATTGATAACAGTTAGTTTGAAATCACTCATGAGACCTAACCTAGTGATTGAGTAAAGTCATTCAATAGGGACGAATTAGCCATTTAGATGAACCCTTGTTATCAGTTCTACAAGTACGCATTGGGATAGATCACGTTGTGTATACCCAAAGTAGTTATGAACCTATGGGGAACACTTATCCTAGTTATTTGCAAATCTTGATATCAATCACAATTATACTCTTGCTTTAATATTTTTTTTCTTTGAAAACCCCCAATTTAGGGATAACTCACAAACAAGTGCAAGTACCGGCATTAGTCTAGATCTTCTCCTATTCTCTGTGGGTTTGACCCCAACATCTTTGTTGGGTTCTTTATTGAAAACATCTACTTCATACTTTGTCAGGAAGTGTGAGTTTTAGAATTATCAGCCGACATTATTACTCTATATGGGTAATTATGGACAGGTCCAAATCAGCGCATTTCCTATCGATCAAACCTAACGATTCAGTGGAGGATTATGCTAGATTTTAAATTCGAGAATTAGTTAGGTTGTATGGAGTTCCTTTGTCCATTATCTTAGATAGCGGTTCTCAGTTCACTTTTCAATTTTAGAGGTCATTTCAGAGGGGCCTAGGTGAAGCTTAGTATAGCTTTTCACCCGCAATAGTTGGTCTGGCCGAGCGGACCATTCAGACTCTTGAGGATATATTAAGAGCGTGTGTGATTGATTCAAGGGTAGTTGGGATGATCACTTTCCACTCATCAAGTTTGCCTACAATAATAGTTACTACTCCAGCATTCAAATGGCTCTGTTTAAGGATCTTTACAGGCACAGGTGTAGATCCCCTATTGGATGGTTTGAGGTAGGTGAGGCCACATTGAGAGGGCCAGATTTAGTTTGTGATGCTATGGAGAATGTTCATCTCATTAGGAAAAGGTTAAACACAACTCAGAGTGGTCAAAAATCTTATGCAAATGTTAGGTGGAGGGAGCTTGAGTTTGAGGTTGATGATTGGGTGTTTCTAAAGGTGTCTCCCATGAATGGAGTGATGAGGTTCGGTAAGAAAGGGAAGCTTAGACCCCGATATGTTGGTCCTTATAGGTTTTGAGGCGACTTGGTAAAGTGGCATATGAGTTGGAGCTACTAATAGAGTTAGCTTCGGTGCATCCAGTTTTCCATGTATCTCTCTTTAAGAAATGCATTGGTGACCCCGCCTTTAGTTATTCCAGTGGAGAGCATTGGTGTGAAGGATAGCCTTACCTATGAGGAGGTTCCAATTGAGATTTATGATTGCCAGGTTCAAAAGTTAAGGAACAAGGAAGTAGCTTCAGTGAAGGTGTTATGGAGAAATCAGCTAGTTGAGGGAGCTATGTGTGAAGTAAAAGTAGATATGATGGCTAGATACCCGCATGTTTTCCCTTCTAACAAAGTTCCAGCATGAGTTACCAGTTTTCTCTTTAGTACTCAATTCAGTTTCATGTCAAGTTCATCTCTCTAAGTTTCCTTCATGTCATAGCTTTCATGTATGTTTCAAGAATTCAATTCATTCATGTATATCATTCCGGAGTCAGTCACTCCATCAATTTTCAGCTATAGTTGTTCAGTTTTGGGATTGCAGTTCTTTCTCCAGCCTTTCAATATTCTTAATCTACATTCGAGGATGAATATTCCCAAGGGGAAGATAATGTAACATTCCAAAAGTCTCTACGGTCAAACCCTAGACATGTAGCAAATTCAGCTAAAAAATATTCATTTTTCTCTCAAAGCGACTCATAGTATGAGTCATTGTTCCTTGGTTAGGGGTCGTAGGAGGGAGTCGTGGTCAATCAGCAGTTTCCCCAAACCAATGATAATGACTCATGGAATGAGTTATATGTTGATGTAACAAGTCGTGGTCAGGAGTCGTGATGAGCTATTGGATGTCAAATCTTGGACGAACAATTCTAGGTACGTCTCCTGGTTTGGTGTGACGGGTCATGGGCAAGAGTTGTGGTATCTGATTGAGTGGCAGACTTGGGGTAAATAACGGGTCATAGTACGAATCATTATAGGTAACAACAAGTCGTTCAATGTAATAATTGTATTATAGTATGGGGGATGGGGACCCCTAACCACGAACCATGGAACAACTCATTGTATGAAACAATAAGTCGCTGTGACGCTCGTGGTTTGCGAAATAGTAAGCATGGAAAACGTAATTTTCTAGAAATTTTCACAACCCGAGCTATGACTCTGGACTTAGACACGGGACCTAGAACCATGAAAGGCTCCAAGTCGACCCATGGCATGAACATAGTGATCTTGGGCAGAATTATATGCCCAAATGATACTCAAATGCTTCATTTCATCTTTGTTATCTATCGTTATTCGTGCATTCTAATGTGATTTGTAGTTAAAATGTGAATTTATACTAACCAACATGATTAGTGTTGTTTTGCAGGTAAAATGCAATTTTGGGAAGCTAAGATACATGTTGGTAAAAATCGGGAATGGACTTGGAAGCAAGGAGTGGAAAAGGTCAAGGAAGAGCAGCAAAAATAAGGGCTCCGCGATGGAGCCGTGTCACGCTACCATCGCGGAGGCATTCTACCTCGGGTGATTTCATTTTGGCCATTTCTAGTGAAGCCTCGCGTTACCTCCGTGACACGGAGGCAATGCCACGTGATGCAAGTCATGGCACGTTGAGTACAATTACCTTGGACATCAATTTCTAGTGTAGGTGTGTGATTGCACCGTGGCACGTTGGCCAGGCTCCGCGATGCAGGCCGTGGCACGCCAAGGTGAAATTTCTGAGGAGCCAAATTCCAGAGAGGGTCCGCGATACCCCCGTGGCACGGAAGGAGTGCTCCGCGATACACTCCGTGCCACGTTGCTTGTTATTCCGGGAAAAATTCCCACTAGTATAAATAGCACACTTAGGTTTTATTTTAAAGAATTCTAACTTGGTTGAGCAAGAACGTGGGTTACAGGCAGTTGAGGAGACGAAAATTCTTGGGTTCTTCTCTATCTATTTCTCTTTTATCTCAATTGTTTGTATGATTTATACTCATTTGATGATGTTTAATCCACAAATGAGTGGCTAAATTCACTTCTTGCTAAGGTTAAGAACAATTGTAGTGGAATGTAATTGTTGATCATTTTAGTTTTCATCTTTTCTTCAATGGTTGTTCTATCAATTCTTGTTCTTACTGCATTAATGTTTTGCCAATGTTAATGTATATCTAAAAAATCCAATTTTGATTTTGAAAAGGAAAGAAATTGGAAAGATATGAATTGGTAGGACATGATCTCTTCTTAGTTTGGAAAAATTGAGAATTGATTTACATTCAGAATAGAAATATATCTGAAAGTCATATTAGTCAATTAAGGAATTAGTTTTGTATGGCTAGAACATGAAATTCTTTTATCACAAAAATATAGATTGAAGGTTCATGATTCTTAAGTTGGATAGGAGACGAAAGTTTCAATCCATACGCAATAATTCTTGACTAGCAACCGAAGGAAAGATTAACTGAATTGTATCGATAAATTAATTCCCTGCATGTTCGTTTTAACCTCAGCTTGCTCATTACTATTGTTCAGACTCACTTTATAATTTTGATTTAGATTCTTATTAATTAGTAACTCAAACTCTAAAAATCTTACTCATTTGGTTGTTTGCGTTCTTAAAGATATAATTCATTAACACTTAAGTTAATTATTACCGTAGTTCAGTCCCTATGGGATCGATACTTGGCTTTACTTAAGACACTTTACTACTTGTTCGACCACGTGCACTTGCATGTAGTCACAGAAACACCGAACAAGTTTTTGGCACCGTTGTCGGGGACTGGCAATTGGTATAATTATTTTCTTAGTGTTAGTTTACAATTTCTATATAAGTGCTGATAACTTGATCTTAGCCTGTCTTTTGCAGATATTGAATTCTGTTGAACACTGGCAAGAGACAGGGAGTTGGTGGATTCATACATAGAGCCAGAAAGACAATTTCATCGTCAAAGAAGGGAAGCTCTAGAGAAAAAGCTACAGTTGCTTAGACAGACAATCCTGGAGCAACAACAGAATCCACCACTTGTGAGGGCAGTGTTAGTGCCTGAGGAAATGGCAGCTAGGCTGGTTCGCGAAGTGGCAATCCCACATGCTAACAATGTTACATCAAGTATTCGCAGACCTGAGCCAGGAGGGAGGTTTGAGCTTAAACAGAACATGGTGCAATTGCTGTACACCAACGGGCAATTCATAGGTATCCCTCACGAAGATCCACAACAACATCTCTAAAACATTTTGGAGATAAGTGACCCTTACATCCCCGTAGGAGTATCGTCCGACTACGTAAGGCTTACATTATTCCCATTTTCATTATTGGGGGAATCAAAGAGGTGGTTGAAAGCTGAACCACGTAACTCTATCACCACCTGGGATGATCTTGCAAGAAAATTTCTGATATGGTTCTTTCCATCCGAGAAAAAAGCAAGATTAGAAGTCAGATTCTAAGTTGTAAACAAAGAGGGGGAGAATCTGTATCAAGCTTGGGAAAGGTTCAAATCATTGCTAAGGGATTGTCCTCACCATCCCCAGTCCAATGATGTGCTGGTGCATACTTTCATAGAGGGTTTGGAACCCTACACAAAAATTTTGCTAGACTCAACAGCTGGGGGACAAGCATTAGAAAATACTTATGAGGAGCAGTATACTTTGTTAAATCATATTTCGCAGGGAAATCCAGAGTGGAATGCGGACTCGTCAAGAGGAGGAACAAGGAAAGCTGCAGGAGTCTTTGAAGTGGATGGTTTTACAGCTATCGTTGCATAGATCGCTGCATTGCAAAATCAACTCAACACCTACTTCAGCAATATGAGCTTGAATCAACCTCAAGCCCCAGTTAATGTAGTGTAGCAGATTTGGTGTGAAGTATGCGGTAGTAATGAACACTCAGCTGAGTGTTGTGGTGCAAATCCAGATTCAGTGAACTTTGTTGGGAATGTACAGAGAAATAATCACCAACAGTATGGCAACAACTACAACTCGAACTGGATGAATCATCCGAATTTCTCTTGGGGTAGTAACAACCATCAAGGGCAGAGTTCAAATCAGGGTGCGTAGAGAAATCAAGGAGGGCAGCAGAATTATCAATCTCAATACAGAGGAAACAATGCACCTCCTTCACCACCCACCAGCATTGAGGAAATGTTTAAAACAATGTTAGCTAACCAAGATCAAATGCAGGCTAATTATGTGAAATTGGCAGCAGACATAAAAAACAACCAGTTAGCTACAAAGGCGTTGGAGTACCAGTTTGGACAACTAGCTGGACCTCAAAACACCAGGCCAAGAGGAGGACTACCGAGTGACACTGACCCGAATCCCAAGCAGGTTAATGTAGTGACCACAAGAAGTGGCTTACAACTCAAGGAGGTGGAACCAGAAAGACCACCTGAGTAGTCAGGAGCAGTGGAGAAAGATAGGGAACATGATGATGAGAGGGGGAAGGAGAAGGCAGCTGAAGCAGAAAGACCACCACCCCCATTCCCTCAAAGATTAAAGAAACACAAGGAGGAATCTTGTTTCAAATAGTTCATGGAGGTGCTTAAATAGGTACACATTAATTTACCTTTGGTTGATGTTTTGCAGGGAGTGCCGAAATATGCAAAGTATATCAAGGACATCATAGCTAACAAAAGCAGATTGACGGAGTATGCTACGGTGGCGCTTACTGAGGAGTGCACTTCCCAGATACAGAACAGGTTGCCAACAAAGATCAAGGACCTCGGGAGCTTTACAATTCAGATAAAAATTGGGCAAAGTATCCGAGCTCGCGGATTATGCGATTTGGGAGCGAGCATTAACTTGATGCCGACATCGGTGTTCAAGAAGTTGGGGCTGGGAAGTCCTAGACCAACTACAGTGATCTTGCAATTAGCGGACCGCTCTTTGGCCAGACCAGATGGCATTGTGGAGTACGTGTTGGTGCAAGTGGGCTCCCTTATCTTCCCAATAGAGTTCATTGTCTTAGATTTTGAGCTGGATGCGGAAGTCCCAATTATTTTGGGACGTCCTTTCTTGGCAACCGGGAGAGCTTTGATTGATGTAGCTGCAGGGCAGCTAACCATGTGAGTGCATGACAAAGTGGAGGTATTTGATATATATAAGGCCATGAAGCTTCCGGCCATATATGAGGAGTTTCCAGCAATCAATGTGCTAGACCAAGTAGAAATTCTTTAGATTGTTAATTCTCGAGATCCATTGGAAAGAGCGTTGATGAGCTCCGATCATTTCAGAGATAGAGATACTTATAAGATGGTGCAAATGTTGAATGAACCAAAGTGGTATCTCAGGAAGCACGACTTTCAGCCTTTAATGAGATCCCTGGAACCATTGCCGAAACCATCTATTAAGTAAGCACCAAAACTGGAGTTGAAAACATTGCTCCCCATTTAAAAAATATCTTTTTGGGGGAAGATGACACTTTGCCAGTCATCATCTCCGCAGAATTGACAGAGGCACAGGTAAAGGAAGCATTGGTGGTTCTCAAAAGAAGGAAGAAAGCGATGGGCTGGCAAATGTCAGATATTCGGGGTATCAATCTAGCTTTTTGCACACACATAATTTTCATGGAGGAAGGAGAAAAGCCAACTGTACAGCCTCAGCGAAGGTTGAATCCAATGATTAAGGATGTGGTTAGGAAAGAACTAATTAAGTGGCTTGATGCAGGTGTGGTCTATCCTATTTCAGACAGCGAATGGGTCAGTCCCGTTAAGTGTGCTCCAAAGAAAGGAGGGATGACCGTGGTCACCAATGAGAAAAATGAGTTGATCCCTACACGCACCGTCACAGGCTGGCGGATTTGCATAAACTACAGAAAGCTAAATAAAGCCACAAGGAAAGATCACTATCCTATCCCGTTCATTGATCAGATATTGGACAGATTGGCTGGACAAGAAAAATATTGTTTCCTTGATGGGTACTCTGGCTATAACCAAATAGCCATAGCATCGGAGGACCAGGAGAAGACTACTTTCACATGTCCTTATGGGACATATGCTTTTAGGCGGATGCCATTTGGTTTATGAAATGCACCCGCCACATTCTAGAGATGCATGATAGCGATCTTTCACGACATGGTGGAGGATTTCGTTGAGGTATTTATGGATGATTTTTCAATTTTTGGTAATTCGTTTGCTACTTGTTTGCAGAATCTTGATAGGGTGCTAGCTCGCTGTGAAGAATTCAACCTTGTATTCAACTGGGAGAAATGTCATTTCTTAGTCAAGGAGGGTATCGTCCTTGGCCATAAAGTGTCTTGAAAGGGGTTGGAGGTCGATCCTGCTAAGATCGAAGTTATTGAAAAGCTACCACCACCTGTGTCAGTGAAGGGTGTTCGCAGTTTTCTCGGGTATGCGGGGTTCTAAAGACGGTTCATTAAGAACTTCTCTCAAATTTCTAGACCAATATGCAGGTTGCTAGAAAAAGAGGTGAAGTTTGAGTTTGATGAAGATTGTGTCAAAGCATTCGAGGAGTTGAAGAAGAAATTGATAGAAGCATTTATCCTTATTTCTCCAGACTGGGAACAACCGTTTGAACAGATGTGTGATGCAAGCGATGTGGTTGTGGGAGTTGTATTGGGGCAGCGGAGGAATAGAATTTGTCATTCTATTCGTTATGCAAGCAAAACATTGGACGCTGCCCAAGTAAATTATACAGTCACAGAAAAGGAGATGCTAGCATTGGTACTTGCGTTTGACAAATATAGGTCCTATTTAGTGGGTTCTAGAGTAGTGGTGTATACCGATCATGCAGCGATTCGGTAACTGTTTAACAAGAAGGATGCAAAGCCCAGGCTGATTAGATGGATCTTGTTGTTGCAAGAGTTTGACCTAGAGATTAAGGACAGAAAGGGGAGCGAGAATCAAGTGGCAGATCACCTATCGCGATTGGAAAGCCGGTCGCATGTGAAGGAAGGTGACAACATCAAAGAGGAGTTCCCGAATGAGCAGCTCTTGGAAATAAGGGAAGCTGAGATCCCTTGGTATGCAGACATAGTGAATTTGCTAGTAAGTGGAGTCTATCCACCGGAGGCTACGGCTCAGCAGAGAAAAAAATTGAGGCATGATTTCCGGTATTTTATTTGGGATGATCCATACTTGTTTAAGCAGCGACCGGAATAGGTTATGAGAAGATGCATCCCGGAGAGCCAGATGGAAGAAGTTTTGAGGAGTTGTCACTCTTCATTGTATGGAGGGCACCACGGAGGCGAGCGGACAGCGCACAAGGTGCTACAGTCAGGTTTCATTTGGCCTACACCGTTTAGAGACACTATGGCATACGTCAAAATGTGTGATAGATGTCAAAGGACAGGCACAATTGGTAGGAGGCAAGAGATGCCGCTGCAGCGTATATTAGAAGTGGAGATCTTTGATGTATTGGGCATTGATTTCATGGGCCCGTTCCCACCGTCATTTGGTAATCGTTACATCTTGGTGGTCGTTGATTATGTATCAAAGTGGGTTGAAGCAACAGCTTGCCCCAGGAATGACAACAAGGTGGTAACGAAATTTGTGAAAAAGCACATTTTCACCAGGTTCAGGACACCCCGAGCCATTATCAGTGATGGAGGGGCTCATTTTGTAAATGCAAGTTTCAAGAACTTGCTAGCTAAGTATGGGGTGCACCACAAGGTGGAAACAACATATCATCCCCAAACTAGTGGGCAAGTGGAGGTGTCGAACAGAGTAGTGAAGCAGATTCTCCAGAAAATAGTGAATGCACAACGTAGTGATTGGTCAAGCAAACTCAACTTTGCGTTGTGGGCTTATAGAACTGCGTACAAGACACCAATTGGGACTTCTCCGTACAGATTGGTCATTGGAAAGGCGTGTCATCTGCCGGTGGAGCTAGAACACCGAGCTTTCTGGGCCATGAGGAAATTGAACATGGATTTAGAGCTAGCGGGTAAGAAGAGGCTGATGCAACTCAGCGAACTTGATGAGTTTCGTTGGCATGCTTATGAAAGTGCCAAGTGCTACAAAGAGAAAACAAAGAGGTGGCACGATAAGCATATGGTGCATCGTATATTCGAGTCGGGGCAGAAAGTGTTGCTTGTCAATTCAAGATTGAAGCTGTTTCCAGGAAAATTGCGGTCCAAATGGTCAGGGCCGTTTAAGGTAGTGAGAATGACCCCGCACGGGGTAGTGGAGTTGTGGCAAGAAGATCGAAGTGCCACGTTCTTGGTTAATGGGCAGCGTTGTAAGCATTACTGGGGTGAGGACGTTATTCGAGAGAAGATGTTCATCACTCTAGAGGATGATTGAGCATAAATGATGTCGAGCCGCAATGGTAAACCAGGCGCTGCACGGGAGGCAACCCGTGAAATTGTTGTAATAGATGAGTAGAATTAGTTGAGAAAAAAAAAGAGAAAAAAGAGAAAAAGAAAAAAATAAATAGAAAAAATTATTGTTGCATTGAAACCTATGAATTCTAACCAATTTCTTGTTGTGAAATGATTTTCTGGTGGAACGGAGGGCAAAAATGCAAAAAAGCGCAAAGGAAAAAAATCGAGGTGAGAAAAATAAAAGTTGGCATGACAGTGAGCCTACGCGTTGGCTCCGTGTCACGGAGGCAGTGCTCCGCGTTACCCTCCGTGACACATTGAAGGTATTCCGCATTTTTTAAAATTTCCAGAACACCTACGCGATGGCTCCATGTCACGGAGGCAGTGGTCCGCATTACCCTCCGTGACACGTTGAGGTGTAATTTGCGTTGGGTCACCTCGGGTCACCGGGTAACTCGCGCGAAAAACCTCCTTTTTAACCCCAAATTCCTTCATTTTTTCCTAATCTTTCAATTCCTCCACGACCCACACCCAAAATTCCCTTCTCCCCCTAACGTGACACGGACCTAGTGATCAAATTCTTTTGAGTTTTCTTCAATTTCATCAAAGTAAAGGTATGTTCTTGAATTTTTCCTTATTATTGATCAAATTTTTTATTCTTGAACATTTTTTGTGATGAAACCTTGCTCTAAGTGAGAAATAAGCTTGAAATAAATTGTGTTATGATTGAATGATGTTCATAGTATGGTGTGAGTAGATTAACTCAATGGTTGCATGTTTTGTTGAAATTCTTGCGATATTGATAGCTAGGGTGGAGGATTGAATAGGAAGAAGATAAAATGCTTGAAAATGTTGATAAATTGGGTTGTGCATGTTGGGTGATGTGAATTATGTCGTGATTGTTCGGTCTATTTGTTATATGGGTATATAACTACACGCAAGTGCACGTGGTCGAACAAGTAGTAAAGTGGCTTAAGTAAGCCAAGTATCGATCCCACAGGGACTGGGATGAAGTGCAATCTGCTCAAATGTACTATATTTTAATTCTAACAATGAAGACAACAGTGTAACCAAGAGTTTGATATTTTGATTTCTAATAATTATGCTAAGTCTAAAACAATTATCTAATGTGAGTCTAAACTATGAATGTGAGCATGCTGAGGTTAAACGAACATGTAATGAAATTAATTGTCGATATAATTTGGTTAGCCTTTTCCTCCAATTGCTAGTCAAGAATTATTGCCAAGGGATTAAAACTCTCGTATTTAACCCCACTTAAGAATCATGAACCATCCACTTACATTTCTGTGATTAAATGCAATTCATGTTCTAGCCATACAAAACTGATTCCTAAATTGACTAATACGACTTTCAGGTATATTTCTATCCTGAAGGTAAATCAATTCTCAATTTTCCCAAACTAAGAAAGGATCATATCCTATTAATTCACAACTTTCCAATTTCTTGCTCTCTCGAGTGAAATCGTACTTTTTAGATATACATTAACGTAGGCCACACATTAATGCAGTAAGAACAAGAATTAATAGAACAACCATGGAAGAAAAGATGAAAAACCAAAGAATCAATAATCACATTTCATTACAAGTGTTCTTAACCTCAGCAAGAAGATGAATTAGCCACTCATTTGTGGATTAAACATCGTTAAATGAGTGTTAAACATACAAGCAATTGAATTCAAGGAGAAGGAAAGAGAGAAAACCCTTGATAATTTCGTCCCCTCAACTGCCTGTAACCCACGTTCCTGCTCCACCAAGTCAGAATATTAAAAATGAACCTAAGTGTCCTATTTATACTGGTGGGAATTTTTCCTGGAATAACAAGCAACGTGTCACGGAGTGCATCGTGGAGCACTACCTCCGTGACACGCTACCAACGCGGACCCTCACTGGAAACTGGGGGTCCAGGAAATAAGGCCCAATGTAGCACGGCGTGCAACGCGGAGCCAGGCCACCGTGCCACGGACCCATCGCGAACCCTCTCTGGAAATTGGGCGAAAATTCCCTATCTAGGCAGAAGGCCACCGCGATGGCAGCGTGACATGGCTCCATCGCGAAGCCCCTTTATTTTATGCTTTCCAATGCCTTGTCCCTTGCTCACATCCGAGTCCAACCCCGATATCTTCCAACATGCATTTTAGCTTCCCGAAATTACATTTTTCCTACAAAACAATGCTAATCATGTTAGTTTGTATAAATTCACATTTTATTACCAATTACGTGAGAATGTATAAACATTGATAGATAAACAAGGCTAAAATGACACCTTTGAGTATCACTTGGGCATATAAATTTACCCAAGATCAGTGATTAATGATGAATATGCTAAGTAGACAAGGGAATTTCGGAAAAAAATGAAATTGGTGAATTGCATAGGTTGTTGAGAACAAAAATTTGGCTAAGAGCTATGATGATATAATGGAATCGATGGCGATATTGTTATTCGTTTTCTGAAGTCTGAGTAGTTCATAGTAATTATTCCGTCGAATTATATGAAGGCATTGATAATGTTGAACGTAAAGATTGTGAAATCATGAATGTCTTGCCGAATTGTTTTAATTAAGGCTAAAGACTAAGTGTGGGGTGATTCAATTAAACCCAACCTTAGTCATAGCTAGTTATTATTTGAATAACATTGGGATTGTATGGTTATACGTGCAGGAACAATGTCGGGCAGACAAGATAAAGGAAAGGGTGCATCCACATCAGGTGCCGGCAGAAAAAGAATTAGATAGGGAACAGCAGTCCCAGTAGCACCAGCAGTTCCGAGAGGCCAACGCCGACAATACGGAACCCGCTGGGTGACTGACGAAGGGAAGAAATGGTATGCAAAACACAAAGAAACCAAATACTTCTCGGAAGAGCATATAGCAAGGGAGCCGCTAGCACAGGAATTTCTGAGGATTATACACTGGATTGACACCGCCGGGCTGAACTTCATCTTCGAAGAGCCAGAGGAGTGCAATCTCCATCTTATTTGGGAGTTCTATGCCAACTGGAACCCGACCCTCCGCAGTCACACCATCAAGATAAGAGGGCAGGTTGTCATGTTTGAGCCCCATCACTTGAATGCTATATTGGGGGCGCGGGACACAGACGCCCATGTACTCCGGCAGCTGAACGTAACTCCACCTTATGCAGACATCAGACGCACTCTATGTGGATCCCGTTGAACAGCACAGTGGAGCAAGCACAAAGAGAGGGGCTACCATCAGACACTGCCTTACTCTCAGATTAACAGGGAAGCCAGGATCTGGCTAAAAATTGTATGTTCCTGCCTGATCCCGGGGGTGCACATGACAAATGTCACCCAGGATCGAGTGTGCTTGGTATATGCGCTGATGAAAGGGCTTGAGATAAATATTGGGGCGATAATCATTTCCTCCATGAAGAGAGCCCGCTTACATCAAGGGTACAGGTACGGGTTTGGTGTTTGCTTACCACATTCCTGAGGGGCCATGATATCGAGAAGGAGGCCCTAGATTACATCCCACAGATTGACGGGCATGCCTTGGATGTTACGAAAACCAAGGCACCTGACACTACTCATGGGCCTGTTCTTACACTAGCTGAGTGACATGCTCAGGATGATCAGTATATGGCCCGCATGTACGGGATGCAAATGCTGCAATTGCGCATTGGCGGGAGGCTAGCAACAGAAGATGAGCTTTGGCAGCTTGACTTGGATTACCCCTTCGGCGAAAATGCTCGGGCTCTATGCAGAGTGGGGCCAGCATTTATGGAGCCGGTAGATGGTGATGTCCCTACCGATGAGGAGACACACCGTAAGGACTCAGATGTTGAGTCAATTGAGGACAGTGGGGGCGATTCGGATATGGGAGACGAGGCAACGACACCTGATGAAGAAAATGAATACTTCGATTGATCAGGGAGTTTCACCACCCACCTTTGTGATATGTTGAATTTTGTGAACACTGGGGACAGTGTTCTGTTTAAGTGTGGGGTGGGAGTAGTTAGGTGCTAGCTATTTCGTTGTTGTTTTCGTTTATGTATATGTGTTGTGTTGTTGTGCTTGTGAAAAATGTGACCCTATGACTCTGTGTGATGCGTTCTGTAATTAAGTGGTGTTATAATGAATGTTAAGTTGTTGTTGTTGTGTAAGCTGTTGTTGAAGTTGTTGAATGGTTGTTGTGTAAATATTTTTGTTTTCTATCGAAATTAACGAAATTTTTAAAAAGTTTTTCGTTAAATTTCTTTTATTTTGGGTTTCTCGGCCTTTGTTTTTGGTGCTTTTACCGAGAATTGTCCCATTGAACCGAAGTCGTAATTAGTGACCGTTCCCTATGATGGATGGATGACGACCGTCTTAAGGGAAATGTAGTCGATAAGAGTAGTTTCTCTTTATTTTCTTTCTTTTGTTTGTTTCCCAAACGTGTCGCTACTTCATGGTTCGGAATTCTCGTTATGTTTTGTACTTGATATTATGTTGCAAAGGTGATTCCTATGAAAGCATGCAAATGCATAAACACGTTGAGATACCTAGGCTATAAAGTTCGATTCGGTGTGATCGAGGCTTAATATTGAATTCTTGTAATTAGCTGATTTAAGAGTTTGTGAATATGTCTTGAGTTGAGCATGTGCAATGAGTGTGAGGTGAGTTTTGATTATTCCATGCTATTGTGAAGTGTCTAGAACTTTCCTGGTGTGTGTACGAAACGAAATGAAGGATGTGTATTATAGGAAAGGATGTAGGCATTTCTTTGATTAAACCGAAAGTTTTTCCATTATCATACCTACCTTGAAAGTACATCCTAGTTAGCCCCATTGAGCCTTTAGCCTATTTTTTTCTTTCTTTGAAGAGGTACAAACCGAGCTTAATCCCTTCTTTTCATTAGCCTTGAATTTGATCCAAAACTCTTAAGCACTCAAGAAAAACAATTTTCCCACAGTGTAAAGGAGTAAGAATTGTGAAAAGGAAGGAAAAGCGGAAGTGGTGAAAGTTAAAGAAAAGGACAAAGGTGCACTTGCTGAAATTAAATATAATAAAGATGTATAACTAATCTTGGTTATTAAGTCGAGTGTGCTTAAAGAAATGGGAACAAAAATAAAGAAAAATTTCAAGAATGAGAGGATGTAGGAAGAAACAATGCCCATAATGATGGTGGGATGTATTGAAAAGCGCTTAAGGAAGCTAGTTGTTATTATTGGTTAGCCCAGTATTTACTAGTTCCTTAGCTTACATTACAACCCATTAAGTCCTACGTGATCTTACATCACACGTCCTTATATTAGTGGAGTAGTACGCTAGAGGCAAGCCTATGGTTCATGACATGATGCATGTGAATTCTTTGGGAGAGAGAGAAAAATCGTGTTCATATACCCCTACATGTAATGCTTTGGAAATCATATGATTGCAAATGGGGAGATTCTCTTGTGTTGTGACGGCACATGCTTGACGAGAGATTAAATTTCGTGTCGGATATCTTGATCAGTTGATTTTCATGAGTTTGCCGAGATCAAGAGTCAATTCTTGAGTCTAGGAGGTCTTAATGTGGGGTATGTCATTGTATTGATGAGACCATGCATGTTTTCTTGATGATTTGCTAGATTAAATAATCGGTATAGCCGTAGCTTGAATTGTCGAGCCAAAGTAGCTATGTGTGGGTGTTAATTGCATGAGATATGAGAGTCGTGTTCGAGGACGAACAAGGTTTTAAGTGTGGGGTAAGTGATCTTGGGCAGAATTATATGCCAAAGTGATATTCAAATGCTTCATTTCGTCTTTGTTATCTATCGTTATTCGTGCATTCTCATGTGATTTGTAGTTAAAATGTGAATTTATACTAACCAACATGATTAGTGTTATTTTTCAGGTAAAATGGAATTTTGGGAAGCTAAGATACATGTTGGTAAAAATCGAGAATGGACATGGAAGCAAGGAGTGGAAAAGGTCAAGGAAGAGCAGCAAAAATAAGGGCTTCGCGATGGAGCCGTGTCATGCTGCCATCACGGAGGCATTCTACCTCGGGTGATTTAATTTTGGCCATTTCCAGTGAAGCCTCGCATTACCTCCGTGACACGGAGGCAATGCCATGCGATGCAAGTTGTGGCACGTTGAGTACAATTACCTGGGACATCAATTTCTAGTGTAGGTGCGCGATTGCACCATGGCATGTTGGCCAGGCTCCGCGATGCAGACCGTGACACTCTAAGGTGAAATTTCTGAGGAGCCAAATTATAGAGAGGGTCCGCGATACCCCCGTGGAATAGAGGGAGTGCTCCGCGATACACTCCATGCCACGTTGCTTGTTATTCCGGGAAAAATTCCCACTAGTATAAATAGCACACTTAGGTTTTATTTTAAAGAATTCTAACTTGGTTGAGCAAGAACGTGGGTTACAGGCAGTTGAGGGGACAAAAATTCTAGGGTTCTTCTCTATCTCTTTCTCTGTTATCTCCATTGTTTGTATGATTTATACTCATTTGATGATGTTCAATCCACAAAGGGGTGGCTAAATTCACTTCTTGCTGAGGTTAAGAACAATTGTAGTGGAATGTAATCGTTGATCATTTTAGTTTTCATCTTTTCTTCAATGGTTGTTCTATCAATTCTTGTTCTTACTGCATTAATATTTAGCCAATGTTAATGTCTATCTAAAAAATCCAATTTTGATTTTGAAAAGGAAAGAAATTGGAAAGATGTGAATTGGTAGGATATGATCTCTTCTTAGTTTGGGAAAATTGAGAATTGATTTAAATTCAGAATAGAAATATATCTGAAAGTCTTATTAGTCAATTAAGGAACCAGTTTTGTATGGCTAGAACATGAAATTCTTTTATAACAGAAATATAGATTGAAGGTTCAGGATTCTTAAGTTGGATAGGAGACGAAAGTTCCAATCCATAGGCAATAATTCTTGACTAGCAACAGAAGGAAAGATTAACTGAATTGAATCGATAAATTAATTCCCTGCATGTTCGTTTTAAGCTCAGCTTGCTCATTACTATTGTTCAGACTCACTTTATAATTTTGCTTTAGATTCTTATTAATTAGTAACTCAAACTCTAAAAATCTTATTCATTTGATTGTCTGCATTCTTAAAGATATAGTTCATTAACAATTAAGTTAATTATTACCGTAGTTCAGTCCCTGTGGGATCGATACTTGGCTTTACTTAAGCCACTTTACTACTTGTTCGACCACGTGCACTTGCGTGTAGTCACAGAAACACACAACACATAGCAAAAAAAGAACATACATCAAAGCGAAAACTGATAACTTAAACATGAATAAGTGGATGTCTGAATAACATAACATATAACAATAAGAAATGGAGTCAACACTAGATAAAGCCAAAAGTCTATATAATGTATGATAAGCCTCTAAATGTCTAATGAGCTGAGGGGAATACAACCCCAACTAGCTTGCTAAAGTCTAAGACTAAAATAGCATAATCAACTACTACCCTGAATATCCATGGAAGATGAGGACTCACCAATAATGGGAACTGAGTTGGACTGCGGGGGAGCTGGAATAACGGTAAAATAAATCTGATTGCTCAGACCTACGCCATAAAATGAACAACATAGATATGCAGTCAATACTTCAAATGTACTGAGTATGTAAGGTAAGTAGTACATGTTGAGTAAATGTTAACTGAAATCATGCATAACGAAATAAATCATGAGAACATAAGAGTAAGGACAACATGCTGAAAATTGTATCTGAGACATACATAGTCATAAGATGAGTATCATATATGAACATAACTACCCAAGGTTAAAAATAGAAATCATATGACTTTTGATAGCTGAAATCGTAAGTAAAGCTCATAAACTGATCACTGGGTCAAACCTGCTGTAAGACATAATATCATAAGTCATGAACATGAATAACTGAAATCATAAGGAACAATAAGAGACTCGTCTTAACCGCCACCACCTTGATAGAGCTTACGTGATTCCCCAACTATCATAATCAAGTGGGCAGAGCCGTTTAAAACCTTGCCAAGGCTAAGGAAGATACCACGATATTGATATCAAGCTGAGGCCCCTTAGGGGGCAGGGGAAAACTCTGAAGGGAGGTCCCAATGTATATGTATACCAATATTGGCACGTAGTTCTGAGACTCGGGGTTTACTTGAACCCCTAGCTTAATCTCTGCTAGAAACTACTCCCAAAAATATGCATAGTGTTCCCATAATGTCACGACCTGCACGTACACCCGAGTCATAGACACGGGACAACGAGCCCCGAAAGACTCCAAGTCGACCCATGGCATGAGAATACATATAATTCATTCACATAAGGTAAATACTTAACATAAGAAAATGTAAACATGTCATAATTTCATAGGAAAGACAATACATGATACATACATGACGGCTGAATACACCTTATAGTCGAAAAAGCCAGTAATCATGAAGGGTTGATGGGACAACACCCCGACTAACCCTACGATACTGAAAAATAAAAGGGAAACAATAGAGTCAGAACATATGGCCCTCAAAACAAGAGGACTCACCAAATAAGATGATAGCGAACTCTCAGGAGCTACTGAGGAGGGTGAGCCTGAGAGCCAGGTCCTGTACCATGAAGCGATACAACATAGAAAGTATTCGGTCGGTACGTGAAATGTACTGAGTATGAAAGGTAAGTAAAACTGACATTTAAAACATATAAAACTCATAAATTATCATAAGAGTAGGACATCATGCTCATATCATAAACATCATAACGTAAATTAGACCCCAGGTTTTCAAAACATTTGTAATGTAAATATGGTCATAATCATAATGAGAGAGATTTACTTAACATGACTTGAGCCAAAATACATAATCATAACATGCATAAATCATGAGGAACAGTACCCCATACGAGCACACATAAAGCCGGACTTATAACCCTAGTCGGAAGGGTGTCTGCACCTTGCCAAGGGTAGGACCATGAAAGTGTGATATCACCATGAAAAAAGGCCATTTGGGCCGAGGATATTCATGAAAGGGGTCCCAAGATACCTATGGTGGCACGTAGTTCATGAGATCCGGTGCTTAACTTGTGCCCCGAAACTACCCGGTGTTCGATACTACTCCCAAAACATATATATTGCTCATAGTATAACATGCATGAATTCATGGGCTAGTTAAATCACTATAATCATAAACATGCTTGTACATATGTCAACTAGCCATGAAATAAGGCCCATGAGTCGGCAAAAACATGATTCATGATTCAAAAGTTCATACATACTTGTAAATCATGCATATAGCTTGAAATTCGTAAAATCATGATGGGTAATGTCATAAATCTATAATATGAATCATAATTAATGATATACTTGTAAATATCATTAATGGAAATAGTAGATCATAAATTGATTTATCATGGGTCATGATAAATAGGCTAAATTCAATAGAAATAGAGAAATCGATAATATAATAGATAATTTAAATCATAAAGTTGATCAAAACCCACTAGAATATGATAAGATTCAAAAATCACAAAGCCCATTAGAAAGCATTAGATTTTTATATAAATCTACTTCAAAACCCCATAAGCTTTTGATAGAATTTTCATAAAATCGTAGAGAATTGGCATGGGTGAGGAAGGAAACACCTATTGATAGTCTTACATACCTGAGAATAACTAGTTCTTAACTTCCCTTGGTTGCCCAAGAAGGAAATTGGAAGAATTGATGAGAAGAGCCTTGAATCACCTTAGATTACCTCCCAATATTCTTGCATACATGAATGGGGAATTAGAATAAATTATGACCCCTAAAACCCATCTTCCATTAGTTAAAACGACGTAGTTTAGGGTCTCATAGCGTGGAAAAGTCAAAAATGCCCTTAATAAATCTATCTTGAAAACTGGCCGGGTTGAACTAACGGACGAAACCAACAGGTCGTTAGAGCTAAGGACAACTCGATCTATCGTTCCTGGTTTGTACTACTGTAGCTTACTTCCGGAACTAACCAACTGATGGATAGGATGACTCATCCACTGAAACAACGATTCGTTACATCATCCGTTGCTTGCTCACCATAAAATCTGAACCTTCTTACCACAGGCCTCACCACGACTCATGGTTTCTTCCAACGAGTCGTGGTATTGATCCGTGATCTACACTGGAATTTCTTGCACCTAAGAAACAACTGGTAACAGCGACTCGTTACAACCCACAATGAGTCATTGGAAGGCCCGTTGTATGCCACCTGCTAAACCCAACCACTTCCAACGCCTGCTGACAACGGCCCGTTGTTCCCAACAACCAGTCGTTATGTCATCTATTTTCTCCACTGCCACCCAACATTCCCTAACCAATGACTGCATATAACGACCCATGGTTTGATACGACGAGTCATTCCACGATCCATTATGTGAAATTTTCCCCATTTCAGCAGTTTTCAACTTTTAACTCCCGGGTCTATTCTCAAGCACTTTTGGGGTATTAAAATAATTTCCCCTTGGTAACATTTGTCCTTGAATGTAGGGAACAAGAAGATATAGAGACATGCAATTATAATATTCAAATACTAATCATTAAAATTGAAACTTTACGGAATGACTACCTCCGATTCATAACACATAGATGAACTGATCTCATCCTTCACATACACATTCATACACATAAATGAAACTTGAACACATGAACTGAACATGAAAAGTAAATAGTGTCATAGAGCACAACTGATACCTGAAGTCGAAACTAAGCCAGTAGAGAATAAATGCTGCTACCAAGCTATCATATCCGCTTCGGCTTCCCATGTAGCTCCTTCAACATGCTGATTTCTCCATAGAACTTTAACTGAAGCTACTTCTTTGTTCCTTAGTCTCCGAACTTGATGGTCTAATATTTCCACAGGATCTTCTTCATAGCTGAGGATATCTTTTACACCGACGCTGTCCACCGGGACTACTAGAGATGGATCTCCCAAGAACTTCTTCAAAAGCGACACATGAAAGACGGGATGCACAGAAGATAACTTTGAGGACAGGTCCAACTCATACGCTACCTTACCAACTCTTCTCGTAACCCAGTAGGGACCAACATAGTGGGGACTGAGTTTTTCTTTCTTTCCAAACCGCATGACTCCCTTTATGGGAGATACCTTTATAAATACCCAATTGACTACCTCAAACTCCTAATCTCTTCTTCTCACATCTGCATATGACTTTTGATGACTCTGAGCGATTTTCAACCGATCCCTTATCAACTGAACCTTTATCGTAGCCTCATGAATCGAATCAGGCCCTATCATAGATGCCTCACAAACCTCAAACCATCCAATGGGAGATCTACACCTTCGTTCATAAAGAGCCTTGAACGGCGCCATCTAGATGTTAGAGTGATAGTTGTTATTATAAGCAAACTCGATCAAGGGCAAAAGATCATCCCAGCTACCTTTGAAATCCATCACACATGCTCTCAACATGTCCTCGAGAGTCTGCATTATTCATTTGGCTTGGCCATCCATTTGCGGATGAAAGGATGTGCTAAGCATAACTTGAGTCCCAAGCCCCTTCTAAAATGACCACCAGAACTGGGAGGTAAATTGAGTACCTTAGTCTAAAATAATAGACAAGGGCACTCCATGTAACTGAACCAACTCCTGAATATACAACTTGGCATAATCATCCGTTGAATCTATGGTTTTGACGATGGAAAGTGTGTAGCCTTGGTCAACTTGTCTACCACTACCCATATAGAACCATATTGTCGGTGGGTACGAGGTAGGCCGGTAATGAAATCCATATTAATCTCTTCCCACTTCCAAGTGGGAATGCTAATATCCTGAAGTACACTTCCCAGCCTTTGGTGCTCAACCTTTACTTGCTGACAGTTTGGGCAATTGGTTATGAATTCTGCAATATCCCTCTTCATGTCGTTCCACCAATATATTTCCCGCAAATCATGATACATCTTGGTGGCACTCGGATAGGTAGAGTACTTGGATTCATGTGCCTCATGCAATATCCGGTTCCTCAAATCATATACGTCTAGAACACACAGACGACCCTGGTACCACAACACACCATCTCCCCCTTGGGAGATAACCTCCACCTTCTGACTCCGGATGGCTTCTTTTTGCTTTACCAACATCGAATCCTCATCTTGTCTAGCCATCACATCAGTCACCAAGGACGATTCAGATCCGTTTTGCACAACAACACCGCCATCGGTCGAGTCAACCAATCTAACTTCCAACCTTGTAAGTCGATGGACATCTTTCACCAAAACTTTCTTTTTCTTATGCATATGGGACACACTCTCCATAGAGATCCTACTAAGTGCGTCCGCTACAACATTAGCCTTACCCCGGTGGTAAAGGACACTCATATTGTAGTCCTTAAGTAGTTTCATCCACCTCCTTTGTCGATGATTTTGATCTCTCTACGTAAACACATATTGCAAGCTCTTGTGGTCCGTAAATATATCCATGTGGACCCCTGTTTGGCTTGTTGGGTATAACTACACGCAAGTGCACGTGGTCGAACAAGTAGTAAAGTGGCTCAAGTAAGCCAAGTATCGATCCCACAGGGATTGGACTAAGGTATCAATCTAATCAAATGTCAATAAACTTTAACTCTAAATTGCAGACAACAGTGTGAAAAAGATTTTGATATTTTGTTTCCTAATTTTATACTAAGTCTAAAACAACTATACAATTTGAGTCTGAACTATAAGTATGAGCATGCTGAGGTTAAAATGAACATGTAGAGAAATAAATTATCGATACAATTTGGTTAATCTTTCCTTCGGTTGCTAGTCAAGAATTATTGCCTATGGATTAAAACTCTCGTATTTAACCCAACTTAAGAATAATAAACCTTCCACCTACATTTCTGTGATAAAACGAAATTCATGTTCTAGCCATACAAAACAGATTCCTTAATTGACTAATACGACTTTCAGGTATATCTCTATCCTGAAGGTAAATCAATTCTCAATTTTCTCAGACTAAGAAAAGATCATATCCTATCAATTCACAACTTTCCAATTTCTTGCTCTCTCGAGTGAAACCGGACTTTTTAAATATACATTAACGTTGGCCACACATTAACGCAGTAAGAACAAGAATCAATAGAACAACCATGGAAGAAAAGATGAAAAACCAATTTATCAATAATCACATTTCAATACAATGTTCTTAACCTCAGCAAGAAGGGAATTTAGCCACTCATTTGTGGATTAAACATCGTTAAATGAGTGTTAATCATCCAAGCAATTGAAATAAAGAAGAAGGAGATAGAGAAAAACCCTGAGATTTTCGTCCCCTCAACTGCCTATAACCCACGTTCTTGCTCCACCAAGTCAGAATAATTAAAAATGAACCTAAGTGTTCTATTTATACTAGTGGAAATTTTTCCCGGAATAACAAGCAACATGTCACGGAGTGCATCGCGGAGCACTGCCTCCATGACACGCCACCAATGCGGACCCTCACTGGAATCCAGTCGTCCAGGTATTAAGGCCCAACGTGGCACGACATACAACGCGGGGCTAGGCCAACGTGCCATGGCCCCAATGCGCACCTTCACTGGAATTTAACATATTTTAAGCATCCAGGCAGAAGGCATCTGCGATGGCAGAGTGACACGGTTCCATCGCGGAGCCCCTTTAATTCGTGCTTTCCTTGTGCATTTTCCCTTGCTAGCTTCTGAGTCCAATCCCGATCTCTCCCAACATGCATCTTAGCTCCATAACTTTATATCTTTCCTGCAAAACAACGCTAATCATGTTGGTTAGTATAAATTCACATTTTATTACAATTCACATGAGAATGTACAAACATCGATAGATAAACAAGGCAAAATGACACATTTGAGTATCACTTGGGCATATAAATTTTTCCAAGATCAACCCCATACATGTAATGCCTCCATATATTCAATGCAAACACCACCACGGCCAACTCAAGATCATAGGTCAGGTAATTCTTCTCATGGATTTTCAACTGTCTTGAGGCATACGCTATCATCTTTCCCATGCTGCATCAACACACATCCAAGTCTAATTCTCGAAGCATCACAATATACTACAAAACCATTTATCACCTGTGAGTAGGGTCAAAACTGGTGTTAAAGTGAGTCAAGTCTTCAACTCTTGGAAGCTTTTCTCACAAGCCTCCGACCATTGGAACTTTACCTTTTTCTGAGTCAACCTGGTCAGTGGTGTTGCAATTGATGAAAAACCTCCACAAACCTCCAATAGTAGCCTGCTAGGCCCAAGAAACTCTAAATTTCTTAAAGATTCACTGGTCTGGGCCAATTCTTTACCGCTTCAATCGTTTGAGAATCTACCTTTATGCCCTTACTCTATACCACATGACCTAAGAATGCCACGTAGTCTAACAAAAATTCACAATTGCTGAACTTTGCATACAATTGATGATCCTTGAGGGTCTGAAGCACTATTCTCAAGTGAACGGTATGCTCCTCCTCGCTCTGAGAGTATATGAGGATGTCATCGATGAACATGATCACAAACATTCTAGATATTTCTTGAACAACCTGTTCATCAGGCCCATAAAAGCTACAGGGGCGTTCGTTAATCCAAAAGACATAACTACAAACTCATAATGGCCATGCCGTGTCCTGAAGGTTGTATCCGGGATCACTCTCCCAAACCCTGAGCTGGTGATACCCGGACCTTAGATCTATCTTTGAGAAATATCTGGCATCCTGAAGCTGGTCAGACAAGTCATCAATCCTGGGTAAGGGGTACCTATTCTTGACAGTGACCTTGTTCAATTGCCGGTAATCAATACACATGCAAAGGGAACCATCCTTCTTTCGGACAAATAACACCGGTGCACCCCATGGAAACTTGCTCGGCCTGATAAAGCCCTTAGTTAACAAGTCCTTAAACTGACCCTTCAACTCCTTTAGCTCGACTGGAGCCATCCTATACGAAGGAATAAAGATAGGATGCGTATGAGGTAAAAGATCAATGTCGAAATCAATTTCCCTCTTCGGAGGAACACCTGGAAAATCATTGGGGAAAACCACCGGATACTCATGCACCACCAGAACTGACTGGATAGTCAGGGTCTCGAACTCAACATCCTTAACCCTAACTAGGTGATACATGAAGCCCTTAGAAATCATTTTCCTGGCCTTAAGATATGAAATAAACCGACCAGCTGGTACAACTGAATTACCCTCCCACGCTAAAACTGCCTCACATGGAAATCGAAATTCCACCGCACAAGTCCTACAATTGACCAAAGCATAACATGAAAACAACCAATCCATTCCCAGAATGATGTCAAAGTCAGTCATAGCTAACTCTACTAAGTCTGCGTAGGTAACCTTATGCAACACTGTGATGGGGAAACCTCTGTACACCCGCCTAGCTACAGTTGATGCACCGACAGGGATAGAGACTGAGAATGATTCTGATAGAATTTCAGGGCTAACTCCAAAACTATTACCAATATAAGGGGTCACAAAAGACAAGGTAGCTCTTGGATCTAACAAGGCATAAGCATCAATATGGAAGACTTGCAACATACCAGTGACCACATCCGATGAAGCCTTCTACTCCTAGCGAGGTACTAAAGCATAGAACCTATTTTGACACTGACCGCCTACTGAACTACTAGAGGCACTCTGCTGAGGGGGACGTGCTGCTGGAGGGAAGAATTGGTTGCTGTGACATGGGCCCCACTGACCCCTAATCTGGCTGAGGGGCAATCCCTAAGTCTGTGCTCGAGTTTGCCACACTCAAAACACGCATCTTACACAACTAAGCACCTCCCATGATGATTCTTGCCACACTTCGCACTAGCTGGAAAAGTGCGCTCCACCTGCATGCTGCCCTGATCCCTCGAGCCTGAAGCCCTACTCCTCTGATCTCCACTGAACCTAGATGGCATGCTGGTCGATGATGGAGTTGAGGCTATAGACCTGTGCTGAGACTGCTAACACTGTCCACTTCCTGAGCTGACTTGAGAATTTCCATAATTGTCTGTCCTGGCCCTCTTGGACTTCTTATGCCTACGTAGACCGACTCCATCTGTTGAGCATGCAACATAATGCAGGGAAAGTTGATATCTTGATGTAGCATGGAGATCCTGCAATCCTTGTCCAAATAATCTGCCACCCCATGCACAAAATGACTCAGTTGAGCCCTCTAGTCCGCCACCAACTCTAGAGCATACTTAGATAATCGAGTGAACTCTAATACATACTCCTAAATGGATATGCTACCCTGCCTCAAATTAACAAACCCGACCACCTTGAGCTCCCTCATCTCTCGAAGGAAAAACTAATCCAAAAATATTGCGTGGAACTCTTCCCAACTTATCGGGCCTGCACCCAGTTTCCTGGCATCTCTCCACTACTTAAACCATATATGAACTACCCCCTTTAGCTGATAGGAGGTCAAGTCAACACACTCTCCATTGTTCACCCCCATAACCTGGGTGATCTTCAAAATCTCCTCAATGAAATTGTGGGGATCCTCGTCCACCTTCGATCCTGTGAACTCAGGAGGGATCATCCTCAAGAAATCCCTCACCTTGGATGCTACCGCATTCCCATTCTGAGGGTAATGTGCCACTGTCTGATTTTGGACCTAGGCCATCATGGCCTGAGCAAGCATCTGAATCGATGTCCTAAACTCAGCGTGGGCAGCGGGCTCTGGTGCGTGCTCCACGTGAACGGGTGGGGATGGCTGATGCTCCTCACCATTTGCACCCTCATGATCATTACCATTACCATTTCTTCTGGTGTTCACTCAGCGTGGAGGGCATGATGCTGCAAATGTGAATAGCATGAATTAGAACGTCGAAAAACATAGATCATGAAAGAAGGAACATTTCCTAAACATCTCGTAGCCTCTCCATCATAAGTATGGCGCGCTTCACACCCATGAAAAAGAATCTACTTAATGCAGCTTTTAGACACCCTAGGACACTTCAAAACCTATGTCTCTGATACCATGTTTGTCACAACCCACACGTACACCCGAGTTGTAGACACAGGACAAGGAGCTCCAAAAGACCCCAAGTCGACCCATGGCATGAGAATACATCTAATTCATTCGCATAAGCGGAAGACTTAAAATAATAAAATGTAAACATGTCATAACAACGGAGGAAAGACAATACATGATCAATACATGATGGCTGAATACAACTTATAGTCTGAAAAGCCTCTAATCATGAAAGAAGGATTGATGGGACATCACCCCAACTAACTCTGCGATACTGAAAAATGAAAGAGAAACAATAGAGTCTGAACATATGGCCCTCAAAACATGAGGAATCACCAAATAAGCAGATAGTGAACTCGAAGGAGCTACTGAGGAGGGTGAGCCTGAGAGCTGGGTCCTGTATCATGAAATGATACAGAATAAAAAGTATGCGGTCAGTACGTGGAATGTACTGAGTATGCAAGTAAGTAAAATGGACATTTAAAACATATAAAACTCATAAGTGATCATAAGAGTAGGAAATCATACTCATATCATAAACATCGTAACATAACATAAGACCCAAGGTTTTCAAAACATTCGTAATGTAAATATGGTCATAATCATAAGGAGAGAGCTTTACTTAACATTACTTGAGCCAAAATACATAATCATAACATACATAATTCATGAGGAACAGTGGGAGATTCTCTTAATCGGCATACCCCATATGAGCACACATGAAGCACGACTTGTAACCCTAGTCGGGAGGGTGTCCATACTTTGCCAAGGGTAGGACCATGAAAGTGTGATATCACAATGAAAAAGGGCCATTTGGGCCAGGGAAAGTCATGAAAGGGTTCCCAACATACCTACGGTGGCACGTAATTCATGTGATTGGGGGCTTAACTTGAGCCCCGAACCTACTCGGTGTTTGATACTATTCCCAAAACATATATAGTGCTCATAGTATAACATGCACGAATTCATGGGCTAGTTAAATCATGATAATCATAAGCACGCTTGTACATACATGAATCTAGCCATGAAATAAGGCATGTGAGTTGGCCAAAACATGATTCGTGATTCAAAAGTTCATACATACATGTAAATCATGCATATAGCTTAGAATTCATAAAATCATGATGGGTAATATCATAAATACATAATTTGAATCATAATTCATGATAGAGTTGTAAATATCATCAATGAAAATAGTAGATCATTAATCAATTTATCATGGGTCAGGATGAGTCATCGTACGAAACAATGAGCCGTTACTCCATCCGTTGATTCAAGGAAATTTTTGATACTCTTCAAATTCTCTAACTAACAACAAAACATGTTGAGTCCTTCCTTGGAACAATGGCTCATCATGTCCTATCGTCTTCACTGACTCAGTTTTTGTGCATTTCTTGAACCCCATTCAACGGCCAGTCAGGAGGACCCATCGGATCATCCAATGAGTCATTGCTAGGCCCGTCGCTTTCTGGAAAAGTCTAACTAGGAGCTTAAGATGAGGGACACAATAGGTCATTCTTCCCTACAATGACTCGTCCCTTGGGTCGCTCCATGACTATGATGCAATTTTCCCTGATTACTCTGATTCAATTCTCGGGTCTGATCTTCGGGACTTCTTGGGTATTACATTATCTTCCCCTTGGGAACATTCATCCTCGAATGTAGATTAAGCATACTGAAAAGCTATGGTAGGAACTACAATCCCAAAATTGAAAAACTGAAGCTGAAAACTGACGGAGTGACTGATTCCGGATTGAAATACATTACTGATTAAGTTCATAAAACATACATACATGCAATGACATGAAAACGACTTAGAGACATGACCTTGACATGAAACTGAATAAATTTTTAAGGAGGATGCTGATACCTGATGTTGGCAATGAGTCGAAAGGGAAAAGATGAGGGTATCTAGCCATCATATCTGCTTCGACTTCCCACATAGATCCCTCAACAAGCTCATTCCTCCACAAAACCTTCACAGAATCTACTTCTTTATTTCTAAACTTCCTAACCTGATGATTAAGGATCTCAACTAGAACCTCCTCATAGGTAAGGCTATCCTTCACACCTATGCTCTCCTTCGGGAAGACTAAGGCCGGGTCACCAATGCATTTCTTCAGTAAAGATACATAGAAAATTGGATGCACTGAATCTAACTCTGCTGGTAACTCCAACTAATATGCCACTTTGCTAACTCACCTCAAAATCCTATAAGGACCCACATATCAAGGACTAAGCTTTCCTTTCTTTTCGAACCTCATCACTACCTTCATGGGATACACCTTCAAAAACACCTAATCTTCAACTTCATACTCAAGATCTCTCCATCTACCATTTGCATAAGATTTCTAAAGACTCTGAGCTATTTTCAGCCTTTCCCTAATAAGTTGGGCTTTCTCCATGGCCTTATGAACTGAATCTGGCCCCATCAATGTAGCCTCACCTACCTCAAACAAACCAATAGGTGATCTACACCTCTACCCATAGAGAGCCTCAAACGGAGCCATCTGAATGCTTGAATGGTAACTTTTGTTGTAGGAAAACTCAATGAGAGGCAAGTGATCATCCTAACTACCCTTGAAATCAATCACACATGCTCTCAATATGTCCTCAAGAGTCTGAATGGTCCACTCAGCCTGACCATCTATTTGCGGGTGAAAGTCGTGCTAAGCTTGACCTAAGTACCAAGTCCCTTCTGAAATGATCTCCAAAACTGTAAGGTAAATTGAGTACCTCTATCTGAGATGATGGAAAGGAAACTCCATGCAACCAAACTAACTCTCGAATGTACAATCTAGCATAATCCTCAAGTGAATCGGTAGTTTTGGCCAGTAGAAATGTGTTGCTTTTGTCAACCTGTCCACAACTACTCAATGGAGCCATACTATTGGCGTGTATGAGGAATTTCTGTAACAAAGTCAATATTCATATACTCCCACTTCTAAGTAGAAATATTAATTTCCTAAGCATACCCCTGGGTCTTTCATGCTCAATTTCCACTTATTGATAATTCGGACACTTAGCCATAGACTCTTCTATATCATTTTTCATGTCGTTCCAGCAATAGACTTTTTGTCGGTCATGGTATATCTTGGTGGAACCTAGGCTAATAGAATACCAAGAACCTGAGCCTCATTGTTACACCCCATAAGTTTCTATCATGTGAAGAATGCATGTGTACGTATGTTGAGAGTTTTAGAGCATGACACATATGGAAAAAGGTTCGAGGAATGAATGAACGAGTATGGAATTGTGTGAGCAAGAGGCCGAAGCCCGAGGTAGGGCACCCCAGGTTCCGTATCGTGCCACACCCTTGGCACAAGGGCCGACGTGTAGTGCCTGTGCCTTATCGCAATGGGCGGCGCGTCAAGCCCGTGTTTTGGCAATACGGGCGGCGCGCCGCGCCCCATCTTGCAACCACCCTATCACTATATAAAGCCCCTTTGATGATTTAAATCATTTAACAAAAGGACCCTCGTTCTGGAGTAGAGACAACACATAACTTTCATAAGATTTTCATGGAATTACGTCGTCAAACTCCATCCAAACACAAATTAACTTTGGGTAACAAGTTATAGGCCTATGAGAAGCATTTCTATGAAGTTATTTCTTGAAAATTCGCTCGGCACACCGGAACTCAGCCGAATAAAATTTGTCGAAATTGCTCCAAATTGGATTCTAAATGGCTACAGCAATAGGTAAGCATTACTCCCTTCTAAACTCTCGAGGAATTTTAAGATTTCAGCCAAATGAAATGGAGTTGAAGTTATAGTTAACTAAATTAAAATGATATTTTTATTGGCCATTCTTATTGTTGAAAACAACTGTATTCTCTCAGTGTAAATCCGGCAACTAAGTTGAGTTACTGGATTCAGGTAGAGAACTTCTTAATGAATGCAAGTAGGAATTCGAGGTATGTTAAGTTTTATTCCTTCGGGAAGTTATTCTAGCCGTATAATGATATGACCTATGTGTTTGAGCATAGATAGCGATACCATGTGTTGTATTAGCTGCTTCTTGTAGATAATGCTTATATTTGTTGTTGTGGTTAGTTGTTAGAAAATGTATTGAGAATAGATTATAGTATCTCTCGCCGGGAAAGAGCATGTTAGGTTTGACACACACTAGAGGCATTATAGTAAACCCTCTGTCCTTCTATTCACTATGCTAGTAGAATTCTAACATATTGCTGCCATGCCAAGGCCTTAGAAGCTTAGGGCTAGCTATTGGGCCTGTTTCAGTAAATTGGACAACATAGGACGTAGACAGGTGGTATAACTTGCAGTTTGACGCATGGATAGACAGTGATGCTCGCACAGAGGCCGTTGGCGTACCTTGACTCCTTTAGGGCTAGAATTTCAATAAGATAGTCCTACCCTAGAGTCAGCAGCACCAAGGTTTCCTAGTGAAAAAGGTATCAACCGGTTATATGGTTAGCCACTACTAGTGATTATTAGCTACAACCAACTTAGTGCTACATACGGGTCACCCAGGAGGTAACTCTAGTCATACGAGTCAGATAGACCTGTGGATACCCTAAGGAGGGCATCTTATCAATAGTGAGATGTGGGGCCAACGCCCCATCCCACTCTTATAGATACTCACATACAGGTTTTCGTGTGTGAATAGGACCAAGTAAACCTACCTACGAGATTAGGGATCTCCTAGAGAAGTCATATGAAATCTGAATGGACCAAGTTAAGGTCTAAGGGACTAGCACCATGTTAGTACAGTATTACCTTCAGGCTAAGAATTATAGTAAGCTGTCTGTGGAAGATTAGGGGCTGACTACTCAGGAGCATGTTTGATCAGTCATAACCCTACGGTTGTTCTAAGAAAAGGATCTAGGTAGTTGGTCATCTGTGACCTTATAGTTTACTTATGAGCTATCGTTGTCCTAGAATGATATTCAGAATATTGTTTAGGACACTCTAGATCTTACCCTATCAGGTATAGAATGTTAGAGATTATGATCACTATGAGGATCCTTTGATCAGATACAAGCACACAGGGTGCGCTTGTTAGCAGCTATGCAGACCATTCTAGGGGTAAGTAGCAGTCGCGTTAGGCCTTAAAGAGCCAAATACGCCTTCTGAGTGGCTAGGTTGAGATTAAGATGCAGTATACTGGTTGGGAAAGACCCCACCTAGGATAGCCTTCTGTTGACCAACCTCAGGGTTACTAGCTGTGTCGTTTAATATGGGGCTATTGATCGCTTATAGGAGCTATATGATAATGGTTTCACCTACGGGGCTATTTATCGCTCCAAGGAGATTCATGTCATCCCAAGGGACTATATTGAGGCCCAAGGGCCATATTACATTCCATTTTATGGCTGGACTATTATTTTTATGATGTATCGGCATCACTAACCCTCGTAGAGCCTGGTGCCCAGGGTGCAGTTACAAGAGTCCACCTAACTCAGACACAACTATGGATCAGGAGCTGAATGGGCTCAGTTGCAGACCCAGGGGACCGATAGGTTGGCTATAGTTACTTGTGATTTATATTGACCATAACATGGTATATAGATTAAAGTATGCTCGCCAAGGCTTATGGGGGCTCCGAGCGGGTTATTCTATGTTGATTGTACCTTGCAGGCTTATGGGGGCCAGGTCAGGTTCTTGTTTGTATTCTTTCCTGCTAGTTATAGCTTATGATTATGTAACTATACAGGCTTAGCTCATATATTTGTAGTGTTTTACTAGATGTAGGTTATAAATAAGCAAGCTTACAGGTTAACTTCTAACCCTTCTTGTTCTTCACTTCTAGTTTTTTATCAGTGCTTATACAACTGTTCATTTCTACCTTACATATTTGGTACATATTGTACTGATGCCCAACCATGAGGCGCTGAATTACTTTCCCGCAGTTTTAGACAAATAGAGTTTAGGATCTCCATTGGTTGTCGTTGGCCGTATGGGGCCTATGTATTTCTTATTCAACATGTTGGTCGTGTGGGGCCTTGTATAGTTGTCCATTTACATTCCTTTTATAACTAGATAGGATGGTGGTCTTGTCATCCCACATAGGATCCCTTTATTGCCTTATTGTTGGTTACCTGACTTCTTTTAAAGGTCGCCTTGTTGGCCTGTGGCTGTGTTTACAGCCGAGATATAGCTCGTCAATTTCTTAAATTGAGTTGTAGGCATGCACCCGAGGTGCAATATACCTGTCAGGTCAGTTCAGATTCCAGTGTGGCATTAGGTGCCAATCATGCCTCCCAAAGTGGGGCGTGACAAACTTGGTATCAGAGCAGATCATAACCTAGGGATTCTGCAAGCCATGTCTTGTAGAGTCTTGCTATAAATGTGTTGTGCACAACATTCTATAAGCAGGAGGCTAAGAGGCATCATAGTATGGTTACCCTTTCTTCTTCTCAGATCGTGTTCTAGAGCTGAGTTGTGTAGGAACGAGTCCCTAAGTTTTTATTGTCACGTTTGTCTAGAGTAATGGTTGACATGGGAAAAACTTCAGTTAGCCACGAGTCAGCTACAACAGGAGGAGAGGGTACTAGTGACGTGCCACGGTTGGGGGGACAACCATTCTAGGGGCAAAAGCAGACGTCTTTTAATCTCCCCATCATCCTCCTGGGGCACCAGGAACCTCATAAGGTAATAGAAATGCCAACACCATTCCCATTTCTCCTTACAATCTCAAAGTAAGAGGCTAGTAATAAAGCATATGTATGAGTTTGCTCACCTAGTAGACGGTTAGAATTAGATGGGAGTGACAGTAAATGTTGGTTACCTAGAACATGCGAAGGATTGTACAAGATTTGCACCTCCAGCCTTCAGAGTTTGTTGAATTTCACTCCTTATCCCTGTTATAGAATGATAGGGTCATTTTTCACCTCCTAGCTTGTTCTCATAGTACAACAGAAAGTGTAAGTATCAATTCCATATTTCCTAGAATAAAGAGTAAAGGATGGCTAGAATTGTTGACTCCGAGAAGGGTTAGGAAGTTGTTAAGACCCCTAATGTCTACAAAGTTACCTGTACCCTCATGGTAATAAATAAGGAGAGCAGATAAGATTTTCAGTAGCATTCAGGTATGTGTGAGAGTCCATAAGTGATAAACCCCCAGTAATAGCAAAGCTCAGGTCAGAAATAGGTTGATTTTGCCGCAGTGTGTTAATGACGGTAGGATATACATGCAGAATAATGGTCATTGCTCTACTTGGTTATGCTAAAGGACAGAGGGATCATATGAATGAAATTGGCTCGAGTGCGGGTCAAAATGATACAGGTTAACAAACTTGGTCAATAATATCATTGACAGTATAAAGTAGAGGGCATGGACCCCATATCTTAGCCTATAGAAGTAAGGGGGAAGGCATGAGTATCTAAATTTGGAGGAAACTAGAATCACCTCCAGGTTAAAGAGGACATGGGACCAGTGCTGGATATTGAGAAATAAGCATCAGGTTAGCATTTAAGAGATAGTGAGATTGTAACTAGGGTACCACAATATTACCACTAGTTACGTAGGTAAAGGAGTGATGGCACTGAGACTCTAACCTAGTATGGCCCGGAGACAGGACCCAGCAACGAGTCATTGCCTTTGAGGTAATAGGTTGCGGAGTCATGAGACCTAGAGGTTGATTCCGCATCCCAAAGATGGCAGTACTTTGTTAGTAGACTATAGCAAAGGTGCACTATGTCCATTACTCCCTCCACCCAAAGTTTAATGAAAACACATCAGATTTTAATGAAAGACCTACTGATGGCATGGGAAGAGGGAAGGTATTGTTGAGAGCACAGAACTCCAATGACCAGCCAGGGAAGGCTGGGTAGTAGGAATTGGGCAGACTAATTCAGGGGGGTAGCTGCTCCTACATGGGCATGGAGAATAGTCAATATAAATTTAGTTATAGGGTTACTTCATACTAGATGTGGATTGACTTTATTGAGTCAGTATAAGAAGGCTAACGAGGTCAACTCATCTCTCGTCGGATGGAATTATGTTTCGGCTAAAGTTGATGTTAAGTTAAATGTTTAAGAAATAGTCTGGCTATGTGTAGCCCCAGTGTCTAATAAACTCTGACAGAGAGGCACCATTCCCAGCTTGATTCTGGGAAGCTGTCAGAACAGATTGGAGCGTGTGTTAGCTTAAGTGCGGCTTCTCATCCACAAATAAATAGCCAGCAGAGCACACAATTCAGACACCCGGAGATCTGCTATGAATGGAAGGGGAGGCCCCCCTAAATGATGTGTTCAAACAGATAAATTAGAGGTTGTTGAACCAGGCATACTAATACATTATCCAAAAAAAGAAAGTTAAGCCATATCCTCCCACCGCCCTATCACTATATAAAGGTCCTTTCATGATTTAAATCATTTAGCAAAAGGACCCTTGACCAAGAATAGAGAGAACACGTAAGTTTCATTGGGTTTTCATTAAACTCCGTCTAAAGGAAAATTAACTTTAGGTAACAACTTGTGGGTCTACGAGAAGCATTTCCACAGAGTTATTTCTTGAAAATTCGCTCGACACACCGGAACTTCGCTGCATAAAGATTGTCGGAATTGCTCCAAATTTTATTCCAAATGGCTACAGGCAATAGGTAAGAATTTCTCCCTTCTAAACTCTCGAGGAATTGTATGTTTTTGGCCGAATGAAATGGAGTTGAAGTTATAGTTAACCCTATTGAAATAATATTGTTATTGGCCATTCTTATTGTTGAAAATAGATATATTCTCTCAGTGTAAAGCCGGCAACTAATTGGAGTTACTGGCTTCAGATGGAGAACTGCTTAATGAAAGTAAGTCCGCATTCAAGGTATGGTAAGGTTTATTCCTTCCGCAAGTTATTCGAGTCGTATAGTGATACGACCTATGTTTTTTAGCATAGATAGAGATCCCATGTGTTGTATTAGCTACTTTTTGTAGATAATGCTTATATATGCTATTGTGGTTAGCTGTTACAAAACGTATTGAGAATAGATTATGGTATCCCTCACCAGGAGAGAGCATGTTAGGTGTGACACACACTAGAGGCGTTATAGTAAACCCGCTGTCCTTCTGTTCATTGTGTTAGTAGAATTCTGACATATTTCGCCATGGCAAGGCCTTAGAAGCTTAGGGTTAGCTATTGGGCCTGTTTCAGTAAATTGGACAACATAAGGCGTAGATGGGCAATATAACTTACAGTTTGACGCCTGGATAGACAGTTACGCTTGTCTAGAGGTCGTTGGCATACCTTAGCGCCTCCATGGAAAGAATTTGAATAAGATAGTCCGACCCTAGAGTCAGCAGCACCAAGGTTGCCCAGTGGAAAATGTGTAAACCAACTACATAGTTATCCACTACTAGTGATTATTAGCTGCAGCCGACTTAGTGCCACATACGGGTCTCCCAGGAGGTCACTTTAGTCATACAAGTCAGATAGACTCGTGGATACCCTAAGGAGAGAATCTTATCAGTAGTGACATGTGGGGCTAATGCCCCATCCCACTCTTATAGATACTCAGATACAGGTTGCCGCGTGTGACTAGGACCAAGTAAACCTACCTACAAGATTAGGGATCACCTAGTGAAGTCATATGAAATCTGAATAGACCAAGTTAAGGTCTAAGGGACTAGCACCATGTTAGTACAGTATTACCTTCTGGTTAAGAATTATAGTAAGCTGTCTAAGGAAGATTAGGGGCTCACTACTCAAGAGAGTGTCTAATCAGTAGCAGCCCTACTGTTGTTTAAGAAAAGGAACTAAGTAGTTGGTTGTCTGCAACCTTACAGTTTGCTTATTATCTATCATTGTCCTAGCATGATATTTAAAGTATTGTGTAGGCCACTCTAGATCTCGCCATATCCGGTCTAGACCGTTAGAGATTATGATCACTATAAGGATCCTCTGATCAGATACAAGCACACAGGGTGTTCTTTTTAGTAGCTATGCAGGCCATTCTAGGGGCGAGTAGCAGTCGCGTTAGGCCTTATAGAGCCAGATACGCCTTCTGAGTGGCTAAGTTAAGATTAAGATGTAGTATATCGGTTGGGATTGACCCCTGTTGACCACCCTTAGGGTTACTAGCTGTGTCATTGCCTATGGGGCTATTGATCGCTCAGAGGAGCTATGATAATGTTTTCTCCTATGGGGCTATTGATCGCTCCAAGGAGCTACATGTCATCCCAAGGGACTATGTTGAGGCCCAAGGGCCACATTTCAGTCCATTCCATGGCTGGACTATTATTTTTATGTTGTATTGGCATCATTGACCCTCTTCAAGCCTAGTGACCAGGGTGCAGTTACATGAGTCCACCGAATTCAGACATAACTAAGATCAAGAGCTGAGTGGGCTCAGTTTCAGACCCAGGGGACCGGTAAGTTGGCTATAGTTACTTGTGATTTAGATTGACCAGGTTAGGTGTATATAGATTTAAGTGTGCTCACCAAGGCTTATGGGGGCCCTGAGTGGGTTATTCTGTATTGATTGTACCTTCCAGGCTTGTGAGGGCCAGGTTAGGTTCTTGTTTGTATTCTTGTCTTCTAGTTATAGCTTATTACTATGTAATTGTACAGTATTAGCTCCTATGTTTGTAGGGTTTTACTAGATGCAGGTTATAAATAAGCAAGCTTACAGGTTAACTTTTGACCCTTCCTATTTTCACTTCTAGTTCTTTATCAGCGTTTATTTAGCTTTCCATGTCTGCCTTACATATTTGGTACATATTGTACTGACGCCCAACAATTTTGGGCGCTGTATTACTTGCCTGCAGGTTTAGACAGATAGAGTTCAGGATCTCCATTAGCAGTTGTGCAGGAACAGCAATTTGGCCAGATCCTTTTATTCGGAGTTGCCAGGTTGTATAGATTACAGTCTTTTATTTATATATCATTTGGGTAGGTCAAGGCCCTATCCCGACCATTATTTCTCTTCTTAGAGACTTGCAGACTATGGTCTTCAGTTAGTTGGTTGTCGCTGGGCATGTGGGGACTATGTATTTCTTAATCTATGTGTTGGTCGTGTGGGGCCTAGTATTGTTGTCTATTTTCATTCCTGTTATAACTAGACAGCATGGTGGTCTTGTCAGCCCGCATAGGATACCTTTACTACCTTGTTGCGTGTTATCTGGCTTCTTTTACAGGTGGTCTTGTTGACCTGAGGCTCCGAGATATAGCTCGTTGATTTCTTAAATTGAGTTGCAGGCATGCACTCGAGGTGCATTAGCCTTGTCAGGTCAGTTTAGATTCTAATGTGGCATTAGGTGCCCGTCGTTCCTCCCAAGGTGGGGCATGACACTCATGCAACATTCGGTTTCTCAAATCATCAACACCCCAAACACGTAAACGACCCTAATAATGAAGTACACCATCCCCCCCTTGGGAGAAGACCTCCATCTTCTAGGTTTGGACAGCTTTCTTTAGCTTTACCAAGATAGGATCCTCATCTTGCCTATCGTTGACCTTGGTCACCAATGAGGATTCTGACCCATTTTGAATAATGGCACCACCACCTGTTGAGTCAACAAGTCTCCCTAAACAAGCAAGCCAATGCACATCCTTCACCAACTCCTTCCTTCCCTCCTCAATGTGAGACACACTCTCCATGGACAGCCTACTAAAAGCATCCGCCACCACATTGGCCTTTCCTGGATGATAAGGGACACGCATGTCATAGTCCTTGAGAAGCTCTAGCCACTTTATTTGTCGCAAATTCAGGTCCTTCTAAGTGAACACATACTTAAAGCTCTTGTGGTCCGTGAACGCATCCACATGAAGTGTCTCCAAATCTTCAATGCAAACACCACCACTGCCAACCTAGGTCATGTGTTGGTTAATTCTTCTTGTGAGTCTTAAGTTGTCTAGAAGCATACACAATGACCTTACCATGATACATCAACACACAACCAAGACCAACCCTAGAGGCATCATAATACACAACAAAATCATATGTGCCCTCTGGTAGAGGCAATACTGTGGTTGATGTGAATCGAGTCTTTAGCTCCTAAAAACTCTTCTCACAAGCGTCTGACCATTGAAATTTGACGTTCTTTTGGGTCAACTTAGTCCATGGTGTTGCAATGGACGAAAATCCTTCAATCAACCTCCTATAGTATCCAGCTAAACCCAAGAAGCTCCTGATATCCGAAGAACTAACTAGTATAGGCCAATTCTTCACCGCCTCTATCTTTTGAGAGTCCACCTGCACACCCTCGTTATACACCACATGGCCCAAAAATGCTACTGAGCTCAACCAAAACTCACACTTCTTGAATTTAGCAAACAGCTGGCGATCCTTGAGAGTTTGTAGCACAATCTTCAAATGGGTGGCATGCTCCTACTTGCTCCGAGAGTATATGAGTATATTATCTATAAAAACAATCATGAACATATCCAAATATTGTTTGAATACCCTATTCATAAAGTCCATAAAAGCTACAAGAGCATTTGTTATTCAAAAAGACATAACTACGAACTCATAGTGACCATATCGAGTCCTGAAGGCTGTCTTCGGGATGTCACTCTCTCAGACTCTGAGCTAATAATAACCAGATCTGAGGTCTATCTTTGAGAAGCACTTAGCACCCTGAAGTTGATCAAACAAAACATCAATCCTTAGGAAGGGATACTTGGTCTTGATTGTGACCTTTTTCAACTGCTGATAATTAATGCACATCCTAAGGGAACCATCCTTCTTCGGAACAAAGAGAACTGGTGCACCCCACAGGGATTCACAAGGCCTAATAAAATGCTTATCTAGGAGATCTTTCCAATGTTCTTTTAACTTATTTATCTAGGCTGGAGAAATTATATAAGAAGGAATGGATATAGGCTGCATATCAGGGAGAAGGTCGATACCAAAGTCAATCTCCCGGTTGGGAGGGACTCCTGGTAGACCATCAGGAAACACCTCTGTATACTCACATAGAATATGAATTGACTGAAGAGTCAGGGTCTCTGATGTAGTATCCTTAATCTGAATAATATGGTACACACAACCTTTAGAAATCACCTTCCTGGCCTTGAGGTATGAAACAAAGCGACCTATAGGCACAGTTAAACTACCTTTTCACTCTAGAACTTGTTCACCTGGAAATTAGAATTCTATTATACGGGTTCTACAAATTATTGAGACATAACATGCATGCAACGAATCCATACCAAAAATAACATCAAAATTAGTCATTTCTAACTTTAGTAGGTCGGTTGAGGTAACTTTTTGAAGGACTATGGTAGGGAAATTTTTGTATACCCGTGGAGCTATAACTGAATCACTGACTAGAGTAAAGACTGAGAAGAGTTCTAATAGGATTTCAGGACTGACTATGAAGCTAATAGTTGTTACACCCTATAAGTTTCTATTATTTAATGGACATGTGGGCACGTATTTTGGGAGATTTGGGATATGACGTATGAGAAAACAGGCCTGGGGGATGAATATACAAACACAACGTCGAGCGAACAGGAGGTCGGGGTCGGGGGCCAGGCGCACTAGGCGCAACACTGAGCCAACCAGTATGGTGCATCATGCCCCTTGCTTGGTGTGATGGGTGGCGCTGTACCCCCTAGACCACCGCCTAACTTATATATATATGTGTGTGATTAAGTGTTAAAGGTTTCATTCAAACATTTCCCTTGGTAGAGAAGAGAGAGTAGCATGCCTTTTCTTCTGTCTTTTTGTCAAATTATGCCGCTAAACTCCATCCAAATGCAAATTCATCTAGGATAATGAGTTTTAGGCCTACGAGGAATGTCCATGCGGAATTATTTCGAAAATATTCACTCGGAGTACCGAAACCCCATCGAGTGAAAGTTGTCGGAATAACTTCTAATTGGCGTCTATGTGACTACAAGTGATAGGTAAGCATTTCAAAATTCTATACTCTCGAGAAATTATTAATTTTCGACTGAGTTAAATGGAGTTGAATTATGTTTAATGTTATTTAATGATATCATTGTTTGCCAAGTTATAGTATTTAAAATAGCCTTATTCTCTCAGTGTATGAGCTGTAATTGGGTGTTATTGCCAGCTACCAATTGGAACTAATCAGTTAAACAAGAATCGGCATTCGAGGTATGTTAAGGATAATTTCTTTGTCATGTATTCCTGTTGTATAGTAATACGACCTATGTCTTTGCAAGAAAGCCAGAAGCATGCATGTTGTGATTAGCTGCTACTATTAGTTTGAAATGGAAGTTAATTAGTTTGGTTGGGACTTACCCCACCTAATATAGCCTTCCATCGACCAACCTCAAGGTTACCAGCTGTGCATCGCCTACAGGGCTATAGATCGCTTAGAGGAGCTATATGTTTTTTGACAGGACTATATTTAGGCGTATATGGTCGTATTATAGTCCATCCATGAATGAGCTTCTACTTTTATGTCATTTCAGCATCACTGACCCTTCAATGAGCCTTGTGTGTCGAGGGTGCAGTTACAGGAGTCCAACAGGCTCAGACAAAGCTATAGGAGCCCAACAGATTAAGTTGCAGACCCAGAACCCAGGTAGGTAGACTATACTTACTAGTTGACTCATATTAACCATGCTAGGGGTATATAGATTGAAGTGTACTTGTTGGGGATTATGTGGGCCTAGGTGGGTTATTTTGTGCTGATTGTACCTTCCAAGCTTATGGGGGCTAGGTAAGGTTCTTGTCTGTATTACTTACTTGTTAGCTAAACTTTAGGTTGTGAGGCTATTCAGGTTATAACTCTTATGCTTTCTATTGCTTACTTTAGTCCATTTACATGTTCTGTTCAGCCATTTTCATTACTTCCTTACATATTTAGTACATATTATACTAACAACCATCTTTGGCGCGCTGCATACTTGCATGCAAGTGCAGATAGACGTGGTTTAGGACCTTCTTAGCTATCAGCCAGAGTTAGTAGTGCAGTCAGCTCCTTCCCTCCAGAGTTGGTAGTTAGAAAGGTTTGCTCTTTTTGTTATACAGCTTCTGGTAGGTCGGGGCCCTGTCCCGACCATTATTCCACTCTTAGAGCCTTGAAGGCTACAAATTCTCAGTTGTTAGTTGTTGTTGGCCGTGTGTGGCCGATGTGTGTTATACATTGTGTGTTGGCCATGTGGGGCCTAGTTTTGCTAGTTAGGTAGCAGCCTTGTCATCTTTAGTGTGAATATGACCACCTGTTTTCATTCTTTTATAAATAGACAATATGATGGTCTTGTCGGCCCGCATAGGATCCGTTTATTGTTGTGTTGCTAGGTTAGTTGTTTTTCTTCACAGGTGTTGCGTGGCCTTGTCAGCTCGAGGCTATATTTTAGCTGAGATATTGCAGTTTGTTTTCTCGATTTTGAGTTGCTGGTAGGAACCAGAGGTGCTTATACCCTCCTAGGTCAGCCCAGGTCCCAGTATGGCATTAGGTGCTAATCATGCCTCCCAAGGTGGGGCGTGACAAATTTGGTATCAGAGCAATATCCTTCTAGGGAGTCTACAAGCAGTGTCTAGTAGAGTCTTATCTATGGATGTGTTGTGTACCACATTCTTTAGGCAGGAGGCTACGAGGCATAATAGTGTGGTTACCCTCCTTTCTTCTCCAGTCGTGCTATAGAGCTATGTCGTATAGGGTGAATCCCTAAGGGTATGTTATTCTCCTTATTTATAGAGAAAATGTTTGATGTACGACAAACCACGACTGGTCGAGAGATAGATATCGCGGCAGGGTAGGGTACCAGCAGGGTGCCCCAATTAGAGTCAGCCCAATCTGAGGGCGATCGAGAGACTTCATCCTGGTCTCCCCAACATTCTTTGCCATGCCAGGAGCCCCCCAGGTAGACTTTTATCTATGGATGTGTTGTGTACCACATTCTATAGGCAAGAGGCTACGAGGCATAATAGTGTGGTTACCCTCCTTTCTTCTCCAGTCGTGCTATAGAGCTATGTCATATAGGGTGAATCCCTAAGTGTATGTTATTCTCCTTATTTATAGAGAAAATGTTCGATGTATGACAAACCACGACTGGTCGAGAGATAGATATCGCGGCAGGGTAGGGTACCAGCAGGGTGCCCCAATTAGAGTCTGCCCGATCTAAGGGCGATCGGGATACTTCATCCTGGTCTCCCCAACATTCTTTGCCATGCCAGGAGCCCCCCAGGGTAGCAGATATATCAACACCACCCCCACCAATACCTATACCTATACAATCAGATCAGGAGGTTCGGAGCGTTGTTTATATACTGGCTCAGATGATGGCCGCCTAGCGCCAGCCCTTGGTACCTATTGTCGCTGAATCTACTGGGGGACCTGGAAGTTCGAGGGTCTTAGAGTTTCTTGCTCTGAGTCCTCCATAATTCACGAGGACAAACAATGGGGAGGATCCTTAGGACTTTCAGGACCAGTTATAGTGAATATTAAGGGTAATGGATGCTACGCCAGCAGAAAAAATAAAGTTGGTAGTATTTCAACTACGGGACCTAGCGGTGTTATGGTATGAGAGTTGGGAAAGGTCCCAAGGTAGAGATGTACCCCTTCCGACTTGGTCCAGTTTTTTAGAGGCCTTCATAGATCACTACTTGCCTCGAGAAAACCGATAGGCCTAGGTGGATCAGCTTCTACACCTAGAACAGGGTACGATGAGCGTTCAAGAGTAAGCAATGAAGTTTGACTCTTCGGCCAAATATGCGCCAGCTTTTGCAGATACCGTGCTAGCCAGGGTACATTAGTTCATCATGGGGCTGCTTCTAGAATATGTAGAGACCTGTGTTACAGCTACCTTATGGGAGGATATGGACATTGCCCGTGTTTAGGATTTCGCTCAAAATATTGAAGGGATTAGATGACGTCAACAGGAGGTAGAAAGGGCGAATCAGGAGCAGCGCTGAAGGGCCAGGCCCACTGACATGCAGACATATTTTTAAGGCATACCTAGACCACGACTATCAGGTAGGCCACCCAAACCTTCCCCTCAGCAGCAGCAGAGCGATAAATCAAATTGTCGCAGACAGTCAAGTCCTGGCAAGAGCACACAAGCATCAGGTTTCCAGCAGCAGAGGGAATTAGATCATAGCAAGCCCACTATACCATGTTCTATCATTTGAAATTGGCAGAATTTTAGGAGGTACAGATATGGCTCCACAAATTGTTATACTTGTGGAAAGGAGGATCATGTGATGAGGGATTTTTCGACCAGAGATCAGGGTGAATAGGAATGCAGAACAGGTCCACAGCAGGATCACATGCTTCAGCATATTCAGCAGGCGTAGACCGTCAGCTCTAGCTAGTAGAGGGAAAGGTAGATTAGGGGAATCAAATTTTGGCAGTGGTTCGGATCACATTTATGCTTTTCCAGGGCGACAGGAGTTAGAGCCATCACCAGATTTGTGAGAGGTATGTTGGATATTTGCTTTCACATCATTGATGCTTTGATAGACCTAGGCTCCACTCTATACTATGTTACTCCATTAGTGGCCTGAAAGTTTGGTGTAACACCAGAATTGCTTCAGCGACCATTCTCAATGTCTATACCCATCAGTGACACTATTGTTGTTAAGAGAATTTACTGGGTTGTACAGTAGAGATTGTCGGTCGCCAGACCTTAGCTAATTTAGTGGAGCTAGAAATGATTGATTTTGATGTAATGATGGGTATGGATTGGCTATATCCATGTTATGCCAATGTGGAATGTTGGACCATGACTGTCCGATTTCACTTTCTAAGGGAGGTAATGCGAGAATGAAAAGGAAATGTAGCTACACCAAAAGGTAGGTTAATATCCTATCTTCGGGCGAGAAAGTTAATAGCGAAGGGATATATGTACCATATTATTAGGGTTAGGGATATGCAAGAAGAATCCCAAACTCTTCTGTCTATCCCAGTGGTTAATGAGTTTCCAGATGTGTTCCAAAATAAGCTCCCTGGGATTCCCCCAGAGTGTGAGATCATCTTCTCCATTAACTTGCCACCAAGTACAAAACCTATATCCATCCCTTCGTATCGAATGGCTCCTGCCAAACTGATGAAATTGAAAGAGCAGTTGAAGAATTTGCTAGATAAGGGCTTTATCAGGTCGAGTGCTTCACTGTGGGGTGCGCTAGTTCTGTTTGTTATATAGAAAGATCGCTCCTTACGAATGTGTATAGATTATCGCAATTTAATAAAGTTACTATCAAGAATAAATATCCTCTTCCAAGGATAGATGATTTGTTTGACCAGCTGCAGGGGTGAAATATTTCTCCAAGATTGACTTAAGGTAAGGGTACCATCAAGTGCGGGTCCGGGAGAGAGACATTCCAAAGACAACCTTTAGCACTAGGTATAGTCATTTAGAATTTTTGATCATGTCCTTCGAATTTATGAATTCCCCAGTAGTGTTTATGTAATTGACGAACAACATATTCATACCGTATTTAGATTTGTTTGTGATAGTTTTTACTGATGACATTCTAGTATATTCCCACTTAGAAGCTGAACACAGAGATCTTCTACAAATGGTACTTTAGATCCTCAGAGACTGGTAGTTATATGCAAAGTTCTCAAAATGTGAGTTTTTGTTGAATTTCGTAGCTTTCTTAGGACATATTGTATCAGATGCTGGTATCTAGGTTGACTCATAGAAAATTGAGGCAGTAAAGACTTGGCCTAGACCTACGACTCCAATCGAGGTTCGCAGTTTCCTGGGGTTAGCCGGGTATTATCGAAGGTTTATGGAAAGATTTTCTACCTTATCAGCACCATTGAAAAAGTTGACTCAGAAAGCAGCCAAATTTCACTAGACCGAGGCTTGCGAGCAGAGTTTCCAGGAGCTGAAAAATAGATTGACAGTTGCACTAGTGTTGGCCTTACTAGAAGGTTCAAAGGGCTATGCCGTATACTATGATGGTTCAGGCGTTGGGTTAGGGTGTGTTCTGATGCAACATGGTAAGGTGATTACCTATGCTTTGAGGAAGCTAAGGAAGCACTAAACGAACTAACCCACTCATGATTTGGAATTAGCTGCAGTGGTTTATGCTTTGAAAATATGGAGGCATTACTTGTATGATGTTTATGTGGATATTTTTACTGATCATAAAAGCCTTTAGTATATCTTTATGTAGAAAGAGTTGAATTTGTGGCAGCATTGTTGGCTAGAGTTGTTGAAAGACTACGATGTGAGTACCTTATATCACCCGAGGAAAGATAATATTGTAGTCGATGCCCTTAGCGACAGATCCATAGGCAACCTAGCATATTTGAGGCAAGAATAGTTAGGAATGGCTCGAGAATTGTACCAGTTAACCGAATTAGCAGTTCAGGTAGTGGATTTAGAAGATAATGGGGTTGTGATCTAGAATACAACAGTGTCCACCATAGTTGTAAAGGTGAAGGAGCGATAGTACGAGAACCCCAGTTTAGTACAGTTTAGAGACAAGGTTCAGCAGGGTGAACTGTTGGCCTTTGAGTTAACAGAAGAGGAGGTCTTAAGATTCAGAGGTCGGCTTTGCATTCCAGATGTAGCAGGGCTTCGCCAGCAGATCATGGAAGAGGTACATTATTCTCGTTACTCTATTCACCCAGGATCGACGAAGATGTACCATGATATAAAGGAGATATAATGTTGTCCTAGGATGAAGAAAGGTGTAGCAGAGTTTGTGGCACAATGTCCAAATTGCCAACAGGTAAAAGCTAAATATCAGAAACCTGGTGGACTGGCTCAGGACATAGCCGTACCTATGTGGAAATGGGAGGAAATTAATATGGACTTTGTGATAGGATTACCTCCCATCAGGAGAAAATTCGACTCCATTTTTGCCATTATTAACAAACTGATGAAGTCAACCCATATCTTGCTAGTCAGGAATACATTTTAAACCGAAGACTATGTTGAGTTGTATATTAAGGAGATAGTCTGACTACATGGTGTTCCAACATCCATTATTTTTGATCGAGGGGCACAATTCATAGCTAGATTCTGGTAGTCACTTTAGAAAGGGTTAGCGATACAGGTTAATTTGAGTACGGCCTTACATCCACAGACAGACGGTCAGGCAGAGCGACCATTCAGGCGCTCGAGGATATGCTATGAGCGCGTGTGCTAGACTTTGGAGGGAGTTGGGACGAGCATATACCCCTTGTTGAATTTGCACATAATAACAATTATCGCTCTGCTATTCAAATGGAGCCTTATGAAGCTTTATATGGGAGAAAATGTAAGTCCCCCATAGGATGGTTTGAAGTCGGGGAGGCAAGAATTATTGGACCTGATATGATCCATCAACCAAAAGAAAAAGTGAATCTTATCAGAGAGCGATTGCTGATAGCCCAGAGTTGTCAAAAGTCCTATTCCAATGTGCAGCATATAGACTTGGAGTTTAATGTCGATGATTGGGTGTTTCTCAAAGTTTCACTGATGAAGGACGTGATGATATTTTGAAAGAAGGGCAAGCTTAGCCCTAGGTTCATTGACCCATATCGGATCCTTCGAAGGATAGGCCGAGTGGCGTATGTTAGAACTGCCTGTAGGTCTAAAGTTTATTCATCCAGTTTTCCATGTGTCAATGCAATGAAAATGTATAGGAGACCCATCCTGGGTTGTTATGGTTGATGATGTTCAGGTTGCTGAAGAGTTCTCCTATGAGGAGACTCCAGTTGCTATACTAGATAGAAAGGTTCGTAGACTGCAAACTAAAGATGTAGCCTCCGTTAAAGTCTTATGGAGGAAAAAAATATGGAAGGAATGACTTGTGAAGCTAAGGACGACATGAGGTCTAAATATCCCCACTTATTCCAGATCTAACCTAGATCATGCAGTTGAGGTGAGATTGTTGCTCAGTTGTTTAACCATTTTCATATGCTTATATGACCAGTATTATGTAGTTTTTTTTCTTTTTGATATGGAGATATATTATATCATTGATTGTGGTATCCTGTGAGACGCCTTTGCTGGACTTTTCTGCATTTCAGATTTTCGAATAGTCCATATTATAGAGGAGACTCTGCCAAAACTTTTCTAGCAACAGTTAAAGGAATTTAGTCTCTTAATCTTAAGATTACATTCAAGGATGAATGTTCCTAAGGGGGGATAACGTTACACCCCATAAGTTTCTACTGTTTAACAAACACATGCGTATGTATGTTAAGAGTTTTAGGTTATGACCATGCGGGAAAAGGACCGTGCGATGAATATACGAACACGACGTCGAGCGAACAAGAGGTCGTGGCTAGGGGCTAGGCCCACCGGGTCCGCATAGCGCCAGCCAGTCCGACGCTATGGTGATTGCATCGCCCCCCTTGCCCAGTGCGATAGGCGGCGCACCGTGCCCCCTAGGCCACTGCACAACTTGTATATATATTAGCTTAAGTGTTAAAGGTTTCATCCAAACATTTCCCTCATTAGATATGAGAGAATAGCATGGGTTTTCTTCTATTTTTCATCAAAATTACACCGCCAAACTCCATCAAAATACAAATTCATCTTAGATAACGAGTTTTAGGCCTATGAGGACTGACCTATGCGGAGTTGTTTCTTCAATATTTTCTCAGAGTACCGAAAGCCGAGTGAATGTTGTCGGAACCACTTCTAATTGGCTTTTATGCTATTACAAATGATAGGTAACCATTTCTACCTTCTATACTCTCAAGAAATTGTGAGTTTTCAGCCGAATTAAATAAAGTTGAATTATAGTTAATGTTATTTAAAGATATCATTGTTTTCCAAGTTATAGTATTGAAAATAGCCTCATTCTCTCAGCATAGGAGTTGTAATTTGGTGGAATTGCCAGCTATCAGTTGGAACTAATTGGTTAAATGAGAATAGGCATTCGGGGTATGTTAAGGCTAATTTCTTCGACCAGTTATTCTTCTCGTATAGTAATGCAACCTATGTCCTTGTAAGAAAGCCATAAGCATGTGTGTTGTGATTAGATACTACCTTTAGTTTGAAATGGAAGTTAATTAGTTCGGTTGGGATGGACCCCACCTAATATAGCCTTCCGTCGACCAACCTCAAGGTTACTAGCTGTGTCATCGCCTACAGGGCTATAGATCGATTAGAGGAGCTATATGTTTTTTGACAGGACTATATTTAGGCCTATATGGCCGTATTATAGTCCATCCATGAATGAGTTTCTACTTTTATGTTGTTTCAGCATCACTGGCCCTCCGTCAAGCCTTGTGTTCCTAGGGTGCAGTTACAGGAGAACAACGGGCTCAGACACAGCTATAGGAGCCCAGCGAGCTTAGTTGCAGACCCAGAGGCTAGGTAGGTAGGCTATAGTTACTAGTGGACTCATATTGACAATGCTAGGGGTATATAGATTGAAATATACTTGCCAGGGCTTATGGGGGCCCAGGTGGGTTATTCTGTGCTGATTGTACCTTCCACGCTTTCGGAGGCCAAGTAAGGTTCTTGTGTGTATTACTTGTTAGTTATACTTCAGGTTATGAGGCTATTCAGGTTATAACTCTTATTGTTTCTATTGCTTTCTTTTAGTCCTTTTATCAGTTCTATTCAGTCATTTTCATTATTGCCTTACATATTCAGTACATATTGTATTGATGCCCATCTTTGGAGCATTGCATACTTGCCTATGTTCGGTGCTGTAGTGATTACATGCAAGTGCACGTGATCGAACAAGTAGTAAATTGGCTTAATTAAAGCCAAGTATCGATCCCACAGAGACTGAACTACGGTACTAATTAACTTAAGTGTCAGTGAACTATGCCTTTATGAATGCAGACAACCAAATAAATAATATTTTGAGAGTTAAGTTTACTAAGTAATAAAAACCTAAGTTAAGATTATAATTTGAGTCTGAACAATAGTAATGAGCAAGCTGAGGTTAAACAAACATGCAGGGAAGTAATTTATCCATTTAATTCAGCTAATCTTCTCTTTGCTTTCTAGTCAAGAATTATTGCCCATGGATTGGATCTTTCGACTCCTATCCAATTTAAGAATCATGAACCTTAATCTACATTTCCGTGATAAAAGAATTTCATGATCTAGCCATACATAACCGATTCCTTAATTGACTAATAAGACTTTCAGATATATTTCTATTCTGAATGTAAATCAAGTCTGAATTTCTAAACTAAGAAGAGATCATATCCTACCAATTCATATCTTTCCAATTTCTTTCCTTTTCAAAATCAAAATTGGATTTTTAGATATACATTAACATTGGCCAAACATTAATGTAGTAAAAACAAGAATTGATAGAACAACCATTGAAGAAAAGATGAAAACATAAATCATCAACAATTACATTCCACTACAATTGTTCTTAACCTCAGCAAGAAGTGAATTAGCCACTCATTTGTGGATTAAACATCATCAAATAAGTAGAATTCATACAAACAATTGAGATAAAAGAGAAGAGATAGAGAAGAACCCTAGAATTTTCGTCCTCTCAATTGCCTGTAACCCATGTTCTTGCTCAACCAAGTCAGAATGTTTAAAATAAAACCTAGGTGTGCTATTTATACTCTTGAGAGTTTTTTCCGGAATAACAAGCAACGTGGCATAGAGTGTATCGCGGAGCACTCCCTTCGTGCCACGGAGGTATCGCGGACCCTCACTGGAAGTCAGCTCCCCAGACAATTTCACCTCAGCGTGGCACGGCTTGCATCACGGAGCCTGGCCAACGTGCCACGGTGCTATCACACACCTTCACTGGAAATTGCCAAAATTATTTCATCCGAGGCAAAATGCCTCCGCGATGGCAGCGTGACACGGCTCAATCGCGGAGCCCCTATTTTTGCTGCTCTCCCTTGTCATTTTCCACACCTTGTCTCCAAGTTTATTCCCGATCTTCACCAACATGTATATTAGCTTCCAAAATTTCCTTTTACCTGCAAAACAACACTAATCATGTTGGTTAGTATAAATTCACAATTTAACTAAAAATCATATGAGAATGTACACATAATGATAGATAAACAAGTCAAAATGAAGCATTCGAGTATCACTTGGGCATGCAATTCTGCCCAAGATCACTTACCCCACACTTAAAACCTTGTTCGTCCTCAAACAATAATCTCACATCTCATGCAATTGACACCCATGCACCGCTACTTTGGCTCGAAAATTCAAGCTACAGCTATACCGATTATTTAATATAGCAAATCATCAAGCAAACATGCATGGTCTAATCAATACAATGAACTACACCACATTAAGACCTCCTAAGCTCAAGAATCGATTCTCGATCTTGGCAAACTCGTGCAAATCAACTGATCAAGACATCCGACACGAAATTAATCTCTTGTCAAGCATGTGCCCTGACAACACAATAGAATTACCCCATTGCCATCATATGATTTCCAAAGCACTACATGTAGGGGTATATGAATACGATTTTGGTCTCTCTCACAAAGAATTCATATGCATCATGTCATTAACCATAGGACTGCCTCTAGTGTACTACTCCACTAATATAAGGACGTGCGATGTAAGATCACGTAGGACTTAACGGGTTGTAATGTAAGCTGCATAACTAGTAAATACTGGCTAACCAATAATAGCAACTAGCTTCCTTAAGCGCTTTTCAATACATCCCACCATCATTACGGTCATTGTTTCTTCCTTCATCCTCCCATTCTTGAAAAAAATTTTTCTTTGTTTTTGTTCCCATTTCTTTAAGCTCAGTCGACTTACTAGAAAATATTAGTTATACATCTTTATTTTATTTAATTTCAGCAAGTGCACCTTTGACCTTTCTTTAACTTTCACAACTTCCACTTTTCCTTCCGTTTCACACTTCGTACTCCTTTACACTGTGGGAAAATTGTTTTTCTTGAGCGATTAAAAGTTTTGGATCAAATTCATGGATAATGAAAAGAAGGGGTTAAGCTTGGTTTGTACCTCTTAAAAGAAAGAAAAAAATAGGCTAAAGGCTCAATGAGGCTAACTAGGATGCACATTCAAGGTAGGTATGATAATGGAGAAACTTTCGGTTTATTCAAAGAAATGCCTACATCCTTTCCTACAATACACATCCTTCATTTCGTTTAGTACACACACCAGGTAAGGTCTAGACACTCCACAATAGCATGGAATAATAGAAACCTCACCTCACACTCATTGCAAATGCTCAACTCAAGACATATTCACAGACTCTTCAATCAGCTAAATACAAGAATTCACTATTAAGCCTCGATCACACCGAATCTAACTCTATGGCCTAGGTATCTCAACATGTTTCCATATTTGCATGCTTTCATAAGAATCACTTTTGCATCTTAATATCATGTACAACACGTAACAAGAATTCCGAACCATGAAGTAACGACACGTTTGGGACACAAACAAAAGAAAGAAAAGAAAGAAAAAAATGACTCCTATCGACTACATTTCCCTTATAGAGGTCGTCATCCATCCATCATAGGGAACGGTCGCTATCTACGACTTTAGTTCAATGACTATTCTCGGTAAATGCACCGAAAACATAGGCCGAGAAACCCAACATAAAAAATTTTGAAAAAATTCGATAGAAAAAGATAAAAATTTTAATTTAAACAATATTTACACAACACACACAACCAACAGCATCTCACACAACACACAGCAGCTCAACATTCATTACAACACAAAATTAATTATAGAACACACAACACAGAGTCACAAGGTCACATTTTTCACAGGCACAACAAGAAAACATAAACATAAACAAAGCAGCTGACACCTAACTACTCCCACCCCACACTTAAACCGAACACTGTCCCTAGTGTTCACAAAATTTCAACAATCACAAAGGTAGGTGGTGAAACTTCCTGATCAATCGAAGTATTCAACTTCTTCATCAAGTGTCGTTGCTTCATCTCCCATATCAGAATTGCCCCCGCTGTCCTCGTCTGACTCAATATCTGAGTCCTCCCGGCGTGTCTCCTCATCGGTGGGGACATCATCATATACGAGCTCCACAAATGTGGGCCCCACTCTGCATAGAGCCCTGTCATTCTCGTCGAATGGGTAATCCAACTCGAGCTGCCACAGCTCATCCTCCGTTGCCGGCCTCCCGCCTATGCGCAGCTGCAACATCTGCATCCCATACATGCGGGCCATATACTGGTCATCTCGAGCATGTCGCTCGGCTAGTGTGAGTACCAGCTTATGCGTACTGTCAAGTGCCTTGGTTTTGGTGACATCCAAGGCGCGAATGTCAATTTGTGGGATGTAATCTTGGGCCTCCTCCTTGATATCATGGACCCTCAGGAACGTGGTAAGAAAACTACCGAACCCGTATCTATGCCCCTGATGTTGTCGGGCTCTCTTCATGGCGGAGATGATCACCTCCCCAACATTAATTTCAAGCCCTTTCATCAGGGCATACACCAAGCACACTCTATCCCGGGTGACATCTGTCATGTGCACCCCCGGGATCAGGCAGGAACACACAATCTTCAGCCAAATCCGAGCCTCCCGGTTCATCTGAGAGTAGGGCAATGTCTAATGGTAGCCCCTCTCCTTGTGCCTACTCCACCTTGCTGTCGATCGGGCTCCACATAGGGTGCATCTGATGTCTGCAAAAGGTGGAGTGATGTTCAGCTGCCTAAGGACATGAGCATCTGTGTCCCGCACCCCTAGGATTACATTCAAGTGATGGGGCTCAAAAGTGACAACCTGCCCCCCGATTTTGACGGTGTGACTGCGTAGAGTCGGGTTCTAGTTGGCATAGAACTCCCGAATAAGATGGAGATTGAACTCCCTGGGCTCTTCGAAGATGAAGTTAAGCCCAGCAGTGTCAATCCTATGTACAATCCGCGGGAATTCCTGTACCAGCGGTTCCCGTGCTATCTGTTCTTCCGGTAAGTATTTGGTTTCTTTGTGTTTTGCATACCACTTCTTCCCCTCATCAGTCACCCATCGGGTTCCGTATTGTCAGCGTTGGCCTCGCGGAACCGCTGGTGCTGCTGGAACTGTTGTTCCCAATCGTATCCTTTTCCTGTCGGCGCCCGATGTGGATGCGCCCTTTCCCTTGTCTTGTCTGCCTGACATTGTTCCTGTATAATCAAACATACAGTCCCAATGTTATGCAAGTCATAATTAACTACACTAAGGTTGGGTTTAATTTGATCACCCCACACTTAGTCTTAAGCTGCAATCCAAACAATTCGACAAGACATTCATATGCTTAGTGCATTCATATGAGTCGATGAAACAATTACTATGTACTACTCAGACTTCGTAAAACAACTACAAATTTCTCCATCGATTCAATTTCAACATCATAGCACTTAGCAATTTTTTCAACAACCTATGTAATTCTCCAATTGCATTTTCCCAAAATTCCTTCTTCTAACATAGCATATTCAACATCAATCACAATATATTTCACATCACCCAACATGCACAACCCAATTTTTTTCAACATTTCAAAGAATTTAGTCTTCTTCCTATTCAATTTTCAACGCTAGCTATCAATTTCGCAAGAATTCAATAAAACATGCAATCCTCGAGTTCATATACTCACAACAATAATATGAACATCAATCAATCATAGATCAAGTGAATTCAAGCTTAATTCACACTTAGGGCAAGGTTTAATCACCACACATGTTCAAGAATCGAAAATTTGAGCAAAAACAAGGAAAAATTCAAGAACATACCTTTGATTTGATGAAATCGAAGAAAACTTGAAGAAAATTGATGCCTAGGTCTGTGGCACGTTGGGGGAGGAGGGAATTTGGGGTTTGTGTCGCAGAGGGAATGGAAAATAAGGAAGAAAATGAGGGAATTTGGGATTTTAAGGTTATTTTTCGCGCGGGTTACCCGGTGACCCAGTGTGACCGAACGCGAAATAACACTCAACGTGTCACGGAGGGTAACGCGGAGCACCCCTTCCGTGACACAGAGCCATCATGCTAGTGTTCTCGATTTTTAAAAAATTCGGAGCACGCGTCAATGTGTCACGGAGGGTAACGCGGAGCACCCCCTCTGTGACACGGTGCCATCATGCAGGCTCACTGTAATGTGCCAATTTTTATTTTTCTCACCTTGATTTTTTTCTTTGCGTTTCTTTGCATTTTTGCTCTCCGTTCCACCTGAAAATCATTTCACCACAAGAAATTGGTTAGAATTCATAGGTTTCAACGCAAACAATTTTATTTTATTTTTTTTATTATTATTTTTTCTTTTTTTTTTCAAATAGTTCTACTCATCTATTACAACAATTTCACGGGTTGCCTCCCGTGCAGCGCCTGATTTACCGTTGCGGCTCGACGTCATTCATGCTCAATCATCCTCTAGAAGGATGGACGTCTTCTCTCGGATAACATCCTCACCCCAATAATGCTTAAATCTTTGCCCATTTACCAAAAATGTGTCACTTTTATCTTTTTGCCACAACTCCACTGCCCCGTGCGGGGTCATTCTCACCACTTCAAACAGCCCTGACCATTTGGATCGCAATTTACCTGGAAAAAGCTTCAGTCTCGAATTAAATAGCAATACCTTCTGACCCGGCTCAAAGATCCAATGCCCCATTTGCCTATCGTGCCACCTCTTTGTTTTCTCCTTGTAGCATTTGGCACTTTCATAAGCATCCCAACAAAACTCATCCAGTTTGCCGAGTTGCATCAGCCTCTTCTTCCCTGCTAGCTCCTGGTCCATGTTCAACTTTCTCACAGCCCAAAAAGCTCGATGTTCTAGATCCATAGGCAGATGACACGCCTTTCCATATACTAATCTATACGGAGAAGTCCCAATGGGTGTCTTGTACGTAGTTCTATAAGCCCACAACACATCGTTGAGTTTGCTTGACCAATCAATTCGTTGTGCATTCACTGTCTTCTGTAGAATCTGCTTTATCTCGACACCTCCACTTGCCCACTAGTTTGTGGATGATACGTTGTTGCTACCTTGTGCCGCACCCCATACTTAGCTAGCAAATTCTTGAAACTTGCATTTACAAAATGAGCCCCTCCATCACTGATAATGGCTCGGGGTGTCCCGAACCTGGTGAAAATATGCTTTTTAACAAATTTAGTTACCACCTTGTTGTCATTCCTGGGGTAAGCTGTTTCTTTGACCCACTTGGATACATAATCAACGGCTACCAAGATGTAACGATTACCCAATGACAGTGGGAACGGGCCCATGAAATCTATTCCCCATACATCAAAGATCTCCACTTCTAATATTTGTTGTAGTGGCATCTCCTGCCTTCTACCAATTATTCCTATTCTTTAACATCTATCACACATTTTTACATATGTCATAGAGTCTCTAAACAGTGTAGGCCAAAAGAAACCTGACTGTAGGACCTTGTGTGCTATTCGCTCGCCTCCGTGGTGCCCTCCATACAATGATGAATGACAACTCCTCAATACTTCCACAGTCTGGCTCTCTGGAATGCATCTTCTCATCAGCTGATCCGGTCCCTACTTAAACATGTACGGCTCATCCCAAATGTAATACCTGCAATCATGTCTCAACTCCTTTCTTTGCTGAGCCTTAGCCTCCGGTGGATAGACTCCACTCACCAGCAAATTCACAATGTCTGCATACCAAGGGATTTAAGCTTCCCTTATTGCCAAGAGCTGCTCATTAGGGAACTCTTCTTTGATGCTGTCACCTTCCTTCAGATGTGACCGGCTTTCCAGTCACGATAAGTGATCTGCCACATGATTCTCGCTCCCCTTTCTGTCCCGAATCTCTAGGTCAAACTCTTGTAACAACAAGATCCATATGATCAGCTTGGGCTTTGCATCCTTATTGTTAAATAGATACCGAATCGCTGCATGATCGGTATACACCACTACTCTAGAACCCACCAAGTAGGACCTGAATTTATCAAATGCAAACACCAATGCTAGCACCCCTTTTCAGTGACTGTATAATTGACTTGGGCTGCATCAAGTGTTTTGCTTGCATAATGAATGGAATGAAAAATTCTATTCCTCCGCTACCCCAATACAGCTCCTACAACCACATCGTTTGCATCACACATTAATTCAAACGGTTGCTCCCAATCCGGAGAAATGAGAATAGGTGCTTCTGTCAACTTCTATTTTAGCTCCTCAAATGCTTTAACACAATCCTCATCAAACTCGAACTTCACCTCTTTTTCTAGCAACTTGCATATTGGTCTAGAAATTTTAGAGAAGTTCTTGATGAATCGTCTGAAAAACCTTGCATGTTCGAGAAAACTGCGAACACCCTTCACTGACACTGGCGGTAATAGCTTTTTAATCACTTCGATCTTTGTACGATTGACTTCCAACCCCTTGAAAGACACCTTATGCCCAAGGACGATACCCTCCTTGACAAAAAAATGACATTTCTCCCAGTTGAGTATAAGGTTGGAGTTTCACATCGAGCTAGCACCCTGTCAAGATTCTGCAAACAAGTAGCAAATGAATTACCAAAAATAGAAAAATCATCCATAAATACCTCGACGAAATCTTCCACCATATTGTGAAAGATTGCTATCGTGCATCTCTGGAATGTGGCGGGTGCATTGCATAGACCAAATGGCATCCGCCTGAAAGCATATGTCCCATAAGGACATGTGAAAGTAGTCTTCTCCTGGTCCTCTGGTGCTATGGCTATTTGGTTATAGCTAGAATATCCATCAAGGAAACAATAATATTCTTGACCAGCCAACCTGTCCAATATCTGATCAATAAATTGGATAGGGTAATGATCTTTCCTTGTGGCCTCATTGAGCTTTTTGTAGTCCATGCAAATTTGCCAGCCTATGACTGTGTGCGTAGGGATCAGCTCATTCTTCTCGTTGGTGACCATGGTCATCCCTCCTTTATTTGGAAAACACTTAACGGGACTGACCCATTCACTGTCCGAAATGGGAGAGACCACGCCTGCATCAAGCCACTTAATCACTTCCTTCCTCACCACATCCTTCATCACCGGATTTAGCCTCCGTTGATGTTGTACAGTTGGCTTTGCTCCTTCTTCCATAAAATTCTGGGTTGATTCCCCTAATATCTAACATTTCCCACCCCATTGCTTTCTTCCATCTCTTGAGAACCACCAATGCATCCTTTACCTGTGCCTCTGTCAGTTCTGCGAGATGATAACCGGTAAGGTGTCATCTTCCCCCAAAAATACATATTTCAAATGTGGAGGCAATGTCTTCAACTCCAGTTTTGGTGCTTCCTCACTAGATGGTTTTGGCAATGGTTCCAAGGACCTCATTAATGGCTGAAAGTCTTGCTTCCTGAGAAACCATTTTGGTTCATTCAACATTTGCACCATCTCATAAGTATCCCTATCTCCGAAATGATCGGAGCCCATCAAATCTCTTTCCAAAGGATCTTGGGAATCAACAATCTGAAGAATTTCTTTCTTGTTTAGCACATCGATTGCTGGAAGCTCCTCATAGATGGCCGGAAGCTTCATGGCCTTATACACATCAAATACCTCCACTTTGTCATGCGCTCGCATTTTTAGCTGCCCCGCAGCTACATCAATCAACCTCTCCCAGTTGCAAAGAAAGGACGTCCCAAAATAAATGGGACTTCCGCATCTGGCTCAAAATCCAAAATAATAAAATCTACCGGGAAAATGAGAGAGCCCACTTGAACTAGCATGTCCTCCACAATTCCATCTGGTCTGGCCAAAGAACGGTCTCCTAGCTGCAAGATCACTGTAGTTGGTCTAGGACTACCCAGCCCCAACTTCTTGAACACCGATGTCGGCATCAAGTTTATGCTCGCTCCCTAATCACATAGTCCACGAGCTCGAATACTTTGCCCGGTTGTGATCAGAATGGTAAAGCTCCCAGGGTCCTTGAGCTTTGTTGGCAACCTGTTCTGTATCCGGGAAGTGCACTCCTCAGTAAGCGCCTCTGTAGCATACTCCGTCAATCTGCTTTTGTTTGCTACGATGTCCTTGATATACTTTGCATATTTCGTTACTCCCTGCAAAACATCAACCAAAGGTAAATTAATGTGTACCTGTTTCAGCACCTCCATGAACTTTTTAAAGCAATCTTCCTCCTTGTGCTTCTTTAATCTTTGAGGGAACGGGGGTGATGGTCTTTCTGCCTCGGATGCCTTCTCTTTCCCCCTCTCATCATCATGTTCCCTATCTTTTTCCACTGCTCCTGATTGCTGAGGTGGTCTTTCTAGTTCCACCTCCTTGAGTTGTAATCCACTCCTTGTGGTCACTGGATTGACCTGCTTGGGATTTGGATCAGTGTCACTCGGTAATCCTCCTCTGGGCCTGGTGTTTTGAGCTCCAGCTAGTTGTCCCAACTGGTACTCCAATGCCTTTGTAGCTAACTGCTGATTTTTCATGTCTGCCGCCAATTTCACATAGTCAGCCTGCATTTGTGCTTGGTTAGCTATCATTGTTTTGAACATTTCTTCAATGCTGTTGGTTGGTGGAGGAGGTGCATTGTTTCCTCTGTATTGCGACTGAAAATTCTGATGCCCCCCTTGATTTCTCTGCACACCCTGATTCGAACTTTGCCCTTGATGGCTATTACTACCCCAAGAGAAATTTGGATGATTCCTCCAATTTGAGTTGTAATTGTTTCCATACTGTTGGTTATTATTTCTCTGGATGTTCCCAAAAAAGTTTACTGAATCTGGATTTGCACCATAACACTCAGCTGAGTGTTCATTACTCCCACATACTTCACACCATACCTGCTGCACTACATTAACTGGGGCTTGTGCTTGATTCAAGCTCATACTGCTGAAGTGGGTGTTGAGTTGATTTTGCAACGCAGCTATCTGTTCAGCGATAGTTGTAAAACCATCCACCTCAAAGACTCCTGCCGCTTTCCTTGTTCCCCCTCGTGATGAGTCTGCATTCCACTTTAGATTTCCCTATGAAATACGATTTAACAAAGTATAAAGCTCCTCATAAGTCTTTTCTAATGCCTGTCCCCCAGCTGCTGAGTCTAGAAAATTTTTTGTATGTGGTTCCAAACCCTCAATGAAAGTATGCACCAACACATCATTGGACTGATGATGGTAAGGACAATCCCTTAACATCGATTTCAACCTTTGCCAAGCTTGATACAGATTCTCACCCTCTCTTTGTTTAAAACTTAGAATCTGACTTCTAAGTCTTGCTGTTTTCCCAGATGGAAAGAATCGTATCAAAAACTTTCTTGCAAGATCATCCCAAGTGGTGATAGAGTTGGGTGGTTCAGCTTTCAACCACCTTTTTGCTTCCCCAATAATGAAATGGGAATAATGTAAGTCTCACGTAGTCGGATGATACTCCAGCGGGAATGTAAGTGTCACTTATCTCCAAAAAGTTTTGGAGATGTTGTTGTGGATCTTCATGAGGGAGACTGGTGAATTGCCCGCTGGTGCGAAACAATTGCACCATGTTCTGTTTAAGCTCAAACCTCCCTCCTGGCTCTGGTCTGTGAATACTAGATGTAACATTGTTAGCATGTGGGATTGCCACTTCATGAACCAGTCTTGCTTCCATTTCCTCGGGCACTAAAACTGCCCTCACAAGTGGTGGGTTTCGTTGTTGCTCCAGAATTGTCTGTCTTAGCAACTGTAGCTTCTTCTCTAGAGCACCCCTTCTTTGACGATGAAATTGTCTTTTCGACTCTATATATGAATCCACCAACTCCTTATCTCTTGCCAGCGTTCAGAAGAATTCAATATCTACAAGAGAAAGGCTAAGATCAAGTTGTCAGCACTTATATTGAATTTGTAAACTAACACTAAGAAAATAAATTTACCAATTGCCAGTCCTCGGTAACGGTGTAAATAACTTGTTCGGTGTTGTAGTGACTACAAGCAAGTGCACGTGGTCGAACAAGTAGTAAAGTGGATTAATTAAAGCCAAGTATCGATCCCACAGGGCCTGAACTACGGTACTAATTAACTTAAGCGTCAGTGAACTATGTCTTTATGAATGCAGACAACCAAATAAATAATATTTTGAGAGTTATGTTTACTAAGTAATAAAAAGCTAAGTTAAGATAATATTTTGAGTCTGAATAATAGTAATGAGCAAGCTAAGGTTAAACAAACATGCAGGGAAGTAATTTATCAATTTACTTTAGCTAATCTTCTCTTCGGTTGCTAGTCAAGAATTATTGCCAATGGATTGGATCTTTCGACTCCTATCAAATTTAAGAATCATGAACCTTAATCTACATTTCTGTGATAAAAGAATTTCATGCTCTAGCCATACATAACCGATTCCTTAATTGACTAATAAGACTTTCAGATATATTTCTATTCTGAATGTAAATCAAGTCTGAATTTCTAAACTAATAAGAGATCATATCCTACCAATTCTCATCTTTCCAATTTCTTTCCTTTTCAAAATCAAAATTGGATTTTTAGATATACATTAACATTGGCCAAACATTAATGCAATAAAAACAAGAATTGATAGAACAACCATTGAAGAAAATATGAAAACTGAAATGATCAACAATTACATTCCACTACAATCGTTCTTAACCTCAGCAAGAAGTGTATTAGCCACTCATTTGTGGATTAAACATCATCAAATAAGTAGAATTCATACAAACAATTGAGATAAAAGAGAAAGATATAGAGAAGAACCCTAGAATTTTCGTCCTCTCAACTGCCTGTAACCCACATTCTTGCTCAACCAAGTCAGAATGTTTAAAATAAAACCTAAGTGTGCTATTTATACTCTTGAGAATTTTTCCCGGAATAACAAGCAACATGGCACAGAGTGTATCGCGGAGCACTCCCTCCATGCCACGGAGGTATCGCGGACCCTCACTGGGAGTCGGCTCCCCAGGCAATTTCACCTCAGCGTGGCACGGCTTGCATCGCGGAGCCTGGCCAACGTGCCACGGTGCTATCGCGCACCTTCACTGGAAATTGCCAAAATTATTTCATCCGAGGCAAAATGCCTCCGCGATGGCAGCGTGACACGGCTCCAGCGTGGAGCCCCTATTTTTGCTACTCTCCCTTGTCATTTTCCACACCTTGTCTCCAAGTTCATTCCCGATATTCACCAACATGTATATTAGCTTCCAAATTTCCTTTTACCTACAAAACAACACTAATCATGTTGGTTAGTATAAATTCACAGTTTAACTAAAAGTCACATGAGAATGTACACATAACGATAGATAAACTAGTCGAAATGAAGTATTCAAGTATCACTTGGGCATGCAATTATGCCCAAGATCAGCCTACAGGTGCAGATAGACATGGTTCAGGACTTTCTTAGCTATCATCCAGAGTTAGCAGTGCGGTCAGCTCCTTTCCTCTAGAGTTTGTAGTTTGAAAGGTTTGCTCTTTTTTTTGAACAACTTTTGGGTAGGTCGGGACCCTGTCCTGGCCATTATTCCATTCTTAGAGGCTTGCAGGCTACAAATTCTTAATTGTTGGTTGTTGTTGGCCATGTGGGGCCTATGTGTGTTTTATTTTGTGTGTTGGTTGTGTGGATCCTTATTTAGCTAGTTAGTTAGCAGCCTCGTCGACTTTAGTGTGATATGACAACCTGTATTCATTCTATTATAACTAGATAGCATGTTGGTTTTGTCGGGCCGTATAGGATCCCTTTATTGTTATGTTGTTGTGTTAGCTATTTTTATACACAGGTGTTGTGTGGCCTTGTTAGCCCGAAGCTGTATTTACAACCGAAATATAGAAGTTAGTTTTTCCAATTTTAGTTGCTGGCAGGTACCAAAGGTGCTTATACCCAGCCAGGTCAGCTCAAGTCCCAATTTGGCATTAGGTGCCAGTCATGCCTCCCAAGATAGGGCGTGACAATAGCAACATAAGGAGTCACAATATAAGGTATCCCCTAGATCTAACAATGCATACACATTAAGATGGAATACACGTAACATACCAGTAACCACATCGGGTGAAGTCTCCTGCTCTTGACAAGATGAGAGGACATATAATCTATTCTTGCGTTGACCGCCAACTGCACTAATTGATGCTTCCTGGTGAGTTGAGCATGCTGGTTGAGCTGCTGAACTAGTAGCTGGGTCATGAACTCTACTGTGACCCTGTCTCGCTGAAGGATAGTCTCTGAGCAGATGTCCAGGCTTCTTACACCCGCAACATGCGCCTGAACCCGCTAAGCACTCTCTAATGTGCATCCTACCACACCTTCTAGAAAATGGAATGTTGGGCTCTCCTGACGTGCTCCCTTAACCTCTTGAGCCTGATGCTCTACCCTTCTGATCATGTCTAGGTCTGGAGGAAACACTAGTTGATGATGGCGCTGCGGCTGATGACCTCTGGTGGGACTGATGGTGATGTCCTCCATTGGACCTCTATTGGAACTGTCCATACCTCCCTGTCTTGGCCCTTTTGGAATCTCTCTCCTTCTCCTTCATCAGATCTGCCTCTATCTGCTTAACATACATGACCAACCTTGAGAAATCTAGATCACTGTTTAGCATAGTGGTCCTGCACTCCTTGATTAACGAATCTGCTACTCCATTCACAAAGCTGCTCATATGAGCTCTCTAATCTGCAACCATCTCCAGCGCATACTTAGAGAGTCGGGTAAACTTTAAGGCAAACTCTTGGACGATATTGTGGTGCTGCTTTAAGTTGACGAACTTCGCCACATTCTCCACCCTCAAATCTCTAGGGAAGAACCTACCCATGAAGGCAGTCATGAACTCATCCCAACTCTCTGGAACTGCTCCCATTGTTGTATCATCCTTCCACTGGCGATACCATATGTAAGCAACCCCGTTCAGCTGATAGGAGGCCAAGTATGCACTCCCCTTTCCAGTCAGCCCCATAATCTGGGTGATATTCTACACCTCCTCAATAAACTCATATGGGCCCTCATCCACTATAGGCCCCAGGAACTTAGTTGGGTTCATTTTGACGAAGTCTCAAACACTAGCAGTTTCTACTTCCCGTTATGAGGAGCATGGGCCACTGGTTGCTGGTGGACCTGAGTGGTCATGGCCTATGGCAACATCTGGAAGGCTGCCCTAAACTCGGCATGAGTAACCTACTCGGGCAAATGATCTACTAGTGCTTAAGGGGCTTGCTGATGCCCATCTCCATTGCTATTGTCATGGCAACTTCGATTGTCATTCCTTCTTTTATTCACTCAGCATGGAAGTATACTTCTGCAAATGCATATAGCACGAGTTAGAAGGATAGAGTGATACTGCATCACACAACATAGATAATGATAGAAGGGAAATTTCCTAAAACAATTTGTACCCTCCTCATCATAAGTGTGTCGCGCATTATACACATGAAAAAAATTCTACTTAATGCGGCTTTAAGACACCCTAGGACACTCTAAGCCTTTGCTCTGGTACCAAGTGTTATACCCCGGAAGCCTGAAGATCAGACCCTAGAGTTGAAACAGATAAAAACTTAAAAAAAAGCATCAGACATAGAACGGGTTGTGAGGTGACTCGTGGGAGCAACCCACGAGTTGTGATGTTAATTATGGTGAGGCTCAGGAGTTGAGCTTGAAATTTGGGAAATGGGATCCCTAAATACGTGACCACGAGTCGTGGTCAGGCCCCACGACTCATTAAGGAGTGGTGATTGAGGAAAGAGGAAGAGGAAGACAGTGTACCTAACGGAAGGACCCCATAAGTCATGGTCAGTTAGCACGAATTGTGGGATGAGTCGTGATCAACTGATGGAAGCTATTTGAAAATCATAGGCAGTGTGTAGGATGAGTGGTGACCACGAGTCGTGGTCACCTAGTGACAAATCATGAGGTTTCCTATTGCGAGCCCCAAACGACTGCTAGACAGTGTACTTGATGGATGATGCAACAAGTCGTGGCCAAGGGTGACGAGTCGTTAGGTCCCTTGTGAGAACTGATTGGAAGTTATTTTCTGTGAATTTAGTAAGGGATTTTCCATAATTCCAAGATCCCAAGGCCTAAACTACATCATTTTAAGTTATGAATGATGTCTTTTAAGAGGGTTAAGTTCATTTTAGGCCATATTCATTCATGCATCCAAAGATAGAAGGTTAGAGGGGGTGTCAAGCTTGTTCTTCTTCAAATTCTTTTCAATTCCTCTTGGGCAATCAGAGAAGTGTAAGAATCAACCTCAATCAGGTATGTAGGATTATGAATGGGTGATTCCTTCCACACCCATGCCCAATCCCTCTCTAAATCATGAGTTTCCTATGTCTAATCTATGTGGTTTTTGCCCAATGCATGATATTCCTAATTTCTCTACATGGGTATGATTTAAATATGTACATACTACTGAATTATGAATCATGGACAAGTTTTATATTGTTTTCAATTAAAAACATGTTTCAAGTTTTATGAATTAAAAAGCCCATTGATGAGAAGTTCATGAAGAAGAGATTTGTGATGAATGTATGATTATGATGAGATGTTATGATAAAAAGCATGTTTTCAAGCTACCCATGTTTATAATCATGTTTTCTATGTGAATTGAGTATTTTCAAGCATGTGAAAGTATTGGGCAATGCCCACATGTTTAAGTATGATTCACGATTCTCGAATTGAGCTTACCACATAGTTTTGGAGCAAAGACTCCCAATTATCTTTCAGCTTGTGGTATGTTTTGGGATAAAGCTTCTCATATGCATGATTTTATATTTGAGATGTATTTGATTATTGAACTTCATCAGTAGACGATGCTGAGCTTTATTGAAAATTGATGGAGATAATATGCATGTTTTAGGGAGTACTGTCTAGCACCGAATAGGCTAAGGGTCGATCACCCTATGCCTCAAAACTATGTGTCAATGTAGGTTTCTTGTTATATATATCAGTTTGGGACCTCCCTTGTGAGCTATTCCCTGCCCTATTGGGCCACGAGCTTGATATTGATATTATGGTATCGTCCCTAGCCTTGGTAAGGCTTTGGACGGCTCTACCCACTTATGTGTGATAGTTCGGACCACATAAGTTCTATCATGGTATGTCGATTAAAAGATGAGTCTCCCAATGTTCCTCATGATTTCAGTTATGCATGTTTATCATTCATGAGATTTCTATATATATATATATATATATATATATATATATATATATATATATATATATATATAAATATGTGTTTTAAAGCAAGTTTGACTCAATGTTCAGTTTTACTCATGACTATCAGATTTCATCTTTGAGTCAATCGATTTAGTTGTGATATTATGTTATGTTATGATGAGATCATAATTTCAGAAAGAATGCATGCAAGCCCTATTCTCAGATTCTTATTGTTTATGTTTTACATTGTGCATGTCTTTAAATGATTTTACTTATTTAAGTGGTTTTACTACCTTGTATACTCGGTACATTTCCCATACTAACCGCATACTCTATGCTGTATCATTTCATGATACAGGACCCGGCTCTTAGGCTCAGCCCCGTTCATAGTCAATCTTCAAAATTAGCATCTGACGTTGTTGGTGAGTCCTCATCTTTCGAGGACTAGACTTTTTTGGATTTTCTTTATGTATTTTCAGTGTCGGATTTATTGAGTTAGTTGGGCTCTTATCCCATCAACTCATCTTGTTTAGAGGCTTTTCAAACAAAGGATGTTTTCAGCTTCCGATTGTGTATTCTGATGATATATTTAATTTAGACTTCCACTATGGTTATCTTGTTGATTTTTCAGTTTTATCAGTTGCGTTAGATATATGTTCATTCCATGGGTCGACTTGGAGACTCTCGGGGCTCCTTGTCCCGTGTTGCGATCCAGGCCTCCGTTTGGGTCATGACAAACTTGGTATCAGAGCAATAGGTTTGAAGTGTCCTAGAGTGTTTGAAAGCTGCATTGAGTAGAGTCTTTTTCATGGGTGTGAAGCGTGCCACACTTATGACGAAGAGGCTACGAAATGTTTAGGAAATGTTCCATTCTTTCATGATCTATGTCGTTCGATGAAAAGTCTCCCTGTCCTTCTAATTCATGATATTCGCGATTGCAGAGTCAAGGCTCCCTGAAGAGTAAATGGTAGGAGGAATGGAAATGGAGATGACCACGAGGATGTCAATGAAATGGGCACCAGCATCCCCTGCCAGTCCAGGAGAACCATGCATCGGAGCCGGTTGCCCATGCTGATTTTTAGGAAGCCATTCAGATGCTCGCGTAGGCATTGATCGCTCAAGTCAATTAGCAGGCATTTGTTCATGTTTCACAAAATGGTAATGTGGCGGCGGCTCGAATCAAGGATTTCTTGAGAATGAACCCGCTAGAGTTCCTTTGGTCAAAAGTAGATGAGTACCCGCATGAGTTCATAGATGAGATTGTGAAGATCACCAGGTCATGGGGGTGAATGGAGCTGATTGGGCGGAGTTGGCCTCATATCAGCTAAAAGGTGTCGCACACATCTGGTTTCGTCAATGGAAGGATAGTAGGGCCACCGGGCAGGTCCTATCACTTGGGAGGAATTCTATGTTGCATTCCTAGATAGGTTCTTCCCTCATGAGATGAGGGAGCTGAAGGCAGCCGAGTTCGTCAACCTTAAGTAAGGGAGAATGACGGTGTAGGAGTATGCCCTTGAATTCACTCACCTATCGAAGTACTCCCCAAAGTTAGTGGCTGATCATAAGGCACGGGTAAGCAGGTTCGTTCATGGAGTGGCAGGCTATTTGGACAAGGATTGTAGGACTGCTGTGCTCCACTAGTATATGGATTTCCCTCGAATACTCTTATACGCCCAACAGATGGAGGCGTCACATCTGAGAGAGAGGGAGGCCAAGAGGGCCAGGACTGATGGCCACAGATTCTCACAGCCAAGGTCAGGTGGTGGGCACCGATAGCACACCCACCATAGATCTCCAGCCCCAGCATCTTCAGCGTTGAGTGTTCCATCCAGGCCTAGGCACAATCAGAGAAGGCAAGCATCAGGCTCTAGGGGTCAGAGCAGTAGACCTGCAGATTCTAGTATTCCAACTTGACACAGATGTGGTCGAGGTCATACGGGTAAATGTTTAGTAGGTACATGTGCTTGTTTCGGGTGTGGGAAGCCCTGACACATGCTCAGAGATTGCCCAGCAGTGAGACAGGACCATGATGGGGGCCAAGGCCAGCTTCTAGTATAGCATCCCCTCCTGCACGCTCACCACAGCAGGGGGTATCTACTAGCACAAGTGGCGGTCAGTGCCAAAATAGATTCTATGCCCTCGTGTCCCGTCAAGAGCAGGAGACTTCCCCTGATGTGGTTACTGGTATGTTAAGAGTTTTCCATCTTGATGTATGTGCTTTGTTAGATCTGAGGGCTACGTTGTATTTTTTGACACCTTATGTGGACAGTAGCTTCAGAGTCAGTCCCGAAGTCTTCTCAAAACCCCTCTCAGTCTCTACTCCAGTAGGTGATTCAGTTATAGCTAGATGGGTGTATAGAGGTGGCCCGGTCTTAATCCTTCAGAAAGTCACCTCAGCAGATTTGGTAAAGTTATCCATGACTGATTTTGATGTTATCCTCAGCATGGATTGGCTATTTGCATGCTATGCCTCAGTTAATTGTAGAACCTGAGCAGTAGAATTCAAATTTTCGGGTGAGCCAGTCTTAGAGTGGAAAGGTAGTTCAGATGTTCCTGTACGTCATTTCATTTCCTACCTTAAGGCCAGAAAGATGATTTCTAGAGGTTCTGTATACAATCTAGTTAGGGTTAAGGATGTGACGTTTGACACCCCGACTATCCAGTTAGTTCCACTAGTATGTGAGTATCCAGAGCTCTTTCCTAACTATCTACCAGGAATCCCTCCCAAGCGAGAGATTTATTTTGGTATTGACCTTCTTCCCCACACGCAACCTATATCTATTACTCCCTACATAATGGCTCCAACCGAGCTAAAGGAGTTGAAAGAATAGTTTAAGGACTTGTTAGATAAGGGTTTCATTAGACTAAGCAAATCCCCATGGGTGCACCTGTTCTCTTTGTCTGAAAGAAAGATGGTTCCCTTCACATGTGTATTGACTATCAGCAATTGAACAAGGTCACCATCAAGAACAGGTATCCTCTACCAAGGAATGATGATTTATTCGACCAGCTTTAGGTTCGAAGATAGATCTCAGATCTGGGTACCATCAACTTAGAGTTCAGGAGAGCGACTTCTCGAAGACAGCCTTCAGGACGCGGTATGGTCATTACGAGTTTGTACTTATGTCTTTTGGACTAACGAATGCTCTTGAAACTTTTATGGACTTGATCAACAGGGTTTCCAAGCCATACCTGGATATGTTCGTGATTGTGTTTATCGATGAAATCCTGATATACTCTCGGAGCAAGGAGGAGCATGCCGCCCATTTGAGAATAGTGCTTCAAATTCTCAAGAATCACCAATTGTATGCCAAATTCAGCAAGTGCGAGTTTTGGTTGAACTCAATGGCGTTTTTGGGCCATGTGGTATCAAGTGAGGACATAAAGGTGGATTCTCATAAAATAGAAGCAGTGAAGAATTGGCCTAGACCGATGAATCCTTTAGATATTTAGAGTTTTTGGGTTTATCTAGCTACACTCAAAGGTTTGTTGAAGGTTTCTTATCAATTGTAGCACCGTTGACCAAATTGACCCAAAAAGGTGAAATTCCAATGGTCGAAGGCTTGCGAGAAGAGTTTCCAAGAGTTGAAGACTCTAATTACTACAGTTCCAATGTTAACTCTACCGGAGGGTACCGATGGGTTCATGGTGTATTGTGATGCTTTAAGGATCAGACTTGTGTGTGTATTGATGCATCATGGAAAAGTTATAGCATATTCCTCAAGATAGCTAAAGGTTCATGAAAAGAACTACCCGACTTATGATCTTGAATTGGCCGTGGTGGTATTCGCATTGAAGATATGGCGATATTATTTGTACGGGGTCTGTGTAGATATGTTTATCGACCATAAGAGTTTAAAATACGTGTTAACTCAAAAGGACCTCAATCTTCAGCAAAGAAGGTGGTTGTAGCTACTCAAGGATTACGATATGAGTGTGCTCTACCATCTGGGTAAGACCAATGTTGTAGCGGACACACTTAGTAGACTCTCAATGGAGAGTGTATCTCATGTGGATGAGGGAAGAAGGAGCTGGTGAAAGATGTGCATCGACTTGCAAGGTTGGGAGTTAGGTTGGTTGACTGGACTGATGGCGGTGTTATTATTCTGAATGGATCAGAGTCGTCTTTGGTGATTGATGTAAAAGCTAGGCAAGATGAGGACCTGATTTTGGTAAAGTTAAAGGAACTCATTTAGAATCAAAAGATAGAGGTCTTCTCTGAAGGGGGAGATGGTGTGCTTCGATACTAGGGTCGGTTATGTGTTCTAGATGTTGATGATTTAAGGAATCGGATATTGCACGAGGCTCATGGATCCAGGTATTCTATCCATCCAGGTGTCACCAAGATGTATCGTGACTTACGGGAAGTCTATTGGTGGAATGGCATGAAGAAGGACATCGCAGAATTTGTAGCTAAGTGTCCAAAATGCCAGCAAGTAAAGGTTGAGCATTAGAATCCAGGAGGTGTACTTCAAAATATCAGTATTCCTATTTGGAAGTGGGAAGAAATCAATATGGACTTCATCATAGGGTTGCCTCACACCCGTCGACAATATGACTCCATTTGGGTTGTGGTAGACAAGTTGACCAAGGCCGCCCATTTTCTATCGGTCAAAACCACGGATTCAGTAAAGGACTATTCCAAACTATATATCCGAGAGCTAGTTCGATTGCATGTAGTGCCCTTGTCCATCATATCAGACAGAGGTACTTAATTTACCTCTCAGTTTTGGAAGTCGTTTCAAAAGGGACTTGGTACTCGGGTTAAGCTCAGCACAACATTTCACTTGCAAATAGATCTTCAAGCAAAACAGACAATTCAGACTCTCGAAGACATGTTGAGAGCATGCGTGATTGACTTCAAAGGTAGTTGGGATGATCATTTGCCTCTCATCGAGTTTGCATACAATAATAACTATAATTCCAATATATACAGATGGCGCCGTTTGAGGCTCTCTATGGGCGGAGATGTAGATCGCCCATTGGTTGGTTCAAAGTTGGTGAAGCGACGATAATAGGTCCAGATTTGGTTCATAAGGTGATGGAGAGGTTCAGCTCATATGAGACAGGTTGAAAATTGGTCAAAGTCACCAAAAGTCATATGCTGATGTGAGAAGGAGGGAATTAGAATTTGAGGTGGATGATTGGGTATTTCTGAAGGTATCTCCCATGAATGGAGTGATGCAGTTCTAAAAGAAAGGAAAACCCAGCCCTCGTTATATTAGCACTTACTGGATTGTAAAACAGGTTGGCAATGTGGCATATGAATTGGAGTTGCCCTCAAAATTAGCTTCCCTGCATCCTGTTTTCCATATATCGCTCTTACAGAAGTGTTTGGGTGCTCCAGCTCTAGTTATCCTAGTGGACAGTGTTGGTGTGAAAGACAGCCTTAGTTATGAGGAGGTTCCGATAGAAATACTCGATCGTCAAGTTCGAAGGCTAAGGAACAAGGAAGTGGCTTCAGTCAAAGTTTTATGGAGGAATCAACATGTTGAGGGAGCTATGCGTGAAGCCGAAGTAGATATGATGGCTAGATACCCACGTTTATTCTCTACCGGTTCATTTCCAGCTTGAGGTATCAGTTTTGACCTAAAACTCTACTTAGTTTTCATGTTCAGTTCTTATGCCCAAGTTTCTTTTATTTATATGGAGGTATGTATGTTTTGTAAAATTAGTTCAGCTATGTAGTTTGAATCGGGGATAGTCATACCGTCAGTTTTCAATTTAAATGATCAGTATGTATTCAACTTTAGATTGTGTATTCTGATATTATATTTAATTTACACTTCCGCTATGATTATATTATTGATTCTTCAGTTTTATTGGTTGAGTTAGATGTATGCTCATGCCATGGGTCGACTTGGAGACTCTCAAGGATCCTTGTCCCGCATTTCGATCCGGGCCTCCGTTCGGTTCATGACACCAAGTTTGTCACGATCCGAGCTAGGACCTCGAACTGAGACACGGGACCTAGAATCACGAATGGCTCCAAGTCGACCCATGGCATGATTATAACAACTAAACAGAGTTCATCAAAGCAGAAATTTATAACTTAAACATGAATAAGAGGAAGTTTGAATAGCATAACATATAAAAACCATCATAATTGGAATCAACACTCAAAAAAGCTAAAAGTTTACATAATATGTAATAAGCGTCTAACTATCTAATGAGGTGATGGGACAACATCTCCAACTTTCTCTCTAAAATCTGAGACTGATATAACATAATCAACTACTAAAGTAAATGTCCTTAGAAGATGAGGACTCACTATCAACGGGACCTGAGTTGGACTACTGGGGAGCTAGACTAATGGCAAAACTGAGTTCGATTGCTTGGACCTGTATCATAAAACGATACAACATAGAGTATGTGGTCAGTACTTTGAATGTACTGAGTACGTAAGGTAAGTAAAACATGTTGAGTAAGTGTTAACTAAAATCATGCATAACAATATAAATCATGGGAACATGAGAGTAAGGACTGCAGGCTGAAAACTGTATCTGAGACATACATAGTAATGATCTGATTATCATATCTTAACCTAATGACCCAAGTTTAAAAATAGAAATAATATAACTTGTCATAGCTTAATTAATAAGTAAAAGTTCATAAACTGATCATTAGGTAAAACCTGTTGTAAAACATAATATCATAAGTCATGAACATGAATAACTGAAATCATGAGGAACAATGGGAGACTCATGTTAACCGCCACAATATAGATAGAGCTTATGTGATGTACCAACTATCACACTCAAGTGGGCAAAACTGTCCGAAATTTTGTCAGGGCTAAGCATGATAAAATGATATCGATGTCAACTGAGGCCCCTTAGGGCGCAGGGGAAAACTCTTACGGGAAATTCCAATTTATATGTATACCTATATTGGTGCGTAGTTGTGAGACCTAGTGTTTACTCGAACCCCCGGCCTACTCGGTGCTAGACACTACTCCCAAAATCATGCATAGTGCTCCCATCATTTTCAATGCTCCAAACATAACATAAGCTAAATTAGGAGTATTGACTCCAAACCATATGATAAGTTGATCTTATTAACCTGAGCTAAATATGAAAACATACTTAACATGTTTGGGATGCCCAAATCTTAAAAGCATGCATACTTAAACTAGAACTCATAAGTCAAAATCATAGATTCATACATGGGTAATTTTAAAACATTCATCCATGCTAGATATCTCATCATACTTGAAATCAAGAATCATAAACTTGACTTTTCATAAAACTTGCATAACAGAGCATAATTTCTAATAACTTGAAATCCGGAATTTGTAATTAGATTGAGTATAAAATCAGCCCATAAATCTTAAAACATTCTTTGGAACATGAGGGGAATTGAGCCATAGACATATCATAGAGAATTTCAGCAAATTGGGTTAAAACTCTATAAAGCCATACACTTGAAATAGAACTTGAATTCATGAACTTGAGGAGAATTTCGGGCATGAGAGTGAAATAAAACCTTCATTCATAGACCAACATACCTGGGTAAACTGATTCTTAACTTATCCTTGAATGCCCAAGAGGATTGGGGAAGAATTGGGAGCATTGTAGATTGATCTTCAAAGAGAAATTCAATACTTTGCATGCATGGAAGCCTAATGACTTTAGATAAGCTAAGCCCTCTTAAAACACCCCTTCCAGGGATCTAAATGATATAGGTTAGGACGTAGGAATTACAAAAATACACATAATGTTTCATCTAGAAAATGGACACTACCAGTAACAACGATCCATGCAACGAGTCAATGTAGGATATGATGGCTCGTTGGATCGTCCGTCATTCCCTAGGGCAATTTTGATACTCGGCTGATCCCTCACCAATGACTGACAGGATGGGTCATTACTCTCCCCAATGGGTCATTGCACCTGCCAATTGTATCAGAAGCACATTCAGTATTCTGCTGAGGTTCTGACCAATGACTACTCAAGATGAGTCATTGTACGAAACTGATAACATCCAAAATATTTCCTTCGTACAAAGAGCATAAATGGCCCTTGTATCAAAACAAATATCCCACTTGAAAATAACAAGGAAAATAAACATTTTGGGGGAGATTGAGATTTACAATAGAGTATAACTTCTAATTTGACTAACTAAGATAGCAAAATGACCAAGATTGTTGACAATAATGTGAATGACTAAAGGTGTGGTGTAGATGATATGCTAAACAGATAGGGTCATGCTAGGTCATCTTATGAGTTCAAGTTGTGTAAATAACCTTAAGAAAGTGGGCATTTGATGTTTTTCAACTTTATAAATACCTCTTGCTAGAGTTCTTTCAAACCACTCGACATAATTAAATCAACCCATTCAGACTTGGATAAATAGCTGCACTAATTTCTAGCTATTAGCTATTAATTAAGAGTGAGAAGTGATTTTGGCTATTTCCAGTCCAATTTTGCAACATCACATCCATGTCGACCATTAAATTCTCTCCCAATACTCAATTCTTCTTTTTCAAGCAAAAATAAAGTAAGAACAATTAGACCCACATCAACAATAATTGATCTTCAATTATAGATTGGAGAGAATTTAATAGATTTACACTAATTAAAAAGTATTGAGGCGACTCTAGCAATATCCAATCTAATTAAGCATTCATCGCCACACACCTCTTGTTAATAATTTAGCTACTCATAGTTAAGCAATTCAAAATCATATTTAACAATAAACTCATTGAATTCAATAATAGGAGTAGCAAAATCAAACTCAACAACAAGTCCAACAATACTAGTACCATGCTATGGAGGAAGAAGAAGAAGAAAAGAAAACATGGAGGAAGAAGAAGAAAAGAAAACAATCCTTTACAATTTCTACCAATAGTATTCTAACTTCCTTCTTCTACAACGAGAATGTTCTAAAAAGCTAAAAGTTAGTAGCTGATATGTACAGAGTACTTATCTCTATAATATATTCAAAAGTAGGGCAACCACTTCTCTCTTTTTTCGTGCTGGACATTTTTACCCCTAATCAGCATTCTGGCACTTGCGGGAGTATCGCCGGTTACATTTCGCGAAACGCTAGCTATAAATAATTTCTCCTTCAGAGAGTACTAGTGGCCTTAGGTGATTCCTTCGATGTTTTTCCGTTCTCCACTGGTGCACTGCCGATTCTCTTCTCTTCATTCCAGCAATTTCAGGTGTCATTCGGCGAATGGACCGGCGAGTCGCTGGTTGAATTTCGCATTCGACGGTTTCCATAATTCATAGAGGCAGTGTTCATCAGCTTTTGACCAACGTTTGGCTGGCGTTTCACCGGTATTCTCTGGAGAAGCAACGGTTTTCACCTGATTCCCTTCTTTTTACTCCCTTCCTTGCTCTTTTCTACAAATTAGATATCTGCACACAAAAGGAAAAAAAGGGGCATAAAATCTATCTAAATGACTTGAAAACTATACTAAAGCTCATGCTTAAGAGCTTCATGAGTTGGTAAATTACCAACTCATTAGAAACAATGACCCATTACTCCATTCGTATCTTCTAGGAAAATTTCAGATACTCTTAAGATTCTCTAACTGACAATCAGACAGGACGAGTCATTCCTTGAAATAATGATTCATCATGTCCTCTCATCATCACTGACTTAGTTTTGCGGCATTTCCTGAACCCCATTCAATAGTCACTTAGGAAAATCCATTGGATCTTCCATTGAGCCGTTGCTAGGCCTATTGCTTGCTGGAAACTTCTAACTTAGGACTTACCACGAGGGACACAATGGGTCATAGTTCCTTACAATGATTCGTCCCTTGGGTCGTTCCATGACTTTGATTCAATTTTCCCTGATTCCTCTGATTCAATCCTCGAACCTGATCTTAGGGACTTTCTAGGTGTTACAGCAACGAGAGGAAACCACGAGTCATTTTTTGTGGATACGGCACGTGGTACGACCCATAGTGCCTGGCAGTCAACTTTTAATTACGTGTTCCTAGGAGTATTTTTGTAAATTCCTAATCTTCTAACTCCTTAATGATGTCATTTTGAGCATTCTAAAGAATGTATTAAGAGGGTTTAATCGAGCCTAAGTTATTATGTTCTCATGCATGCATTTTATTGAAATCCTCTTTCAAGATCAAGCTCGGGTTCCTCACTAAATTCACCCTCAATCCTCTTGGGCTTTCAAGACATGCTTAGAAATCAAGTTATCTAGGTATGTAGGGCCATGAATGGAGGATTTTTTCCACCTTCATTCTCAATTTCTCCTCTAATTCATGAATTCAAGTCTCCACTAAAGTGTGTTGAATTTCTAGTGTATTAACCAAATTCTATTCAAATATCTGTGCTACGTCTATGGGTCAAATTCTATCATGTTTAAATTATTGATTCAATTATTCTGGAGACTTGGCCTTGAATCAATTATTGAAACATGAGAATTTGAACCCGAACTGAGACACGAGATCTAAAATCACAAATGGCTCCAAGTCAACCTATGGCATGAACATAGAAACTAAAAAGCTTTCATCAAAGCGGAAACTGATAAGGTAAACATGAATAAGAGGAAGTTTGAATAGCATAACATATAGCAATGATCATAAATGGAGTCAACACTTGAAAAAGTTGAAAGTCTACATAATATCTGATAAGCCCGTAACTGTCTAATGAGATGACATGTGTGCAAAGCCGTCCAAAATATTTCTAGGGCTAAGGACAATACCATGATATTGATATCAAGCCGAGGCCCCTCAGGGGGCAGGGTAAAACTCTCAAGAGAGATCCCAATTTATATGTATACTTATGTTGGTGCTTAGTTCTGAGACTTGGGGTTTACCCAAACCCCTGTCCTACTCGGTTCTAGACACTACTCCCAAAATCATGCATAGTTCTCCCATCATTTTTCAATGAAGATAAAATCATAACTACATGCATAATCGGAAAGCCAAACATTTGGGAGTCTTCGCTACAAACATAACATAAGTTGAATTAGGAGTATTGACTCCAAACCATAAGATAAGTTGATCTTATTAACCTGAGCTAAATATGAAAACATACTTAACATGTTTGGGATGCCCAAATCTTAAAAGCATGCATACATGAAATAGAATTCATAAGTCAGAATCATAGATTCATACATGGGTAATTTTAAAACATTCATCCATGCTAGATATCTCATCATACTTGAAATCAAGAATCATAAACTTGACTTTTCATAAAACTTGCATAATAGAGCATAATTTCTAATAACTTGAAATCAGGAATTTCTAATTAAATTGTGTATAAAATCATACCATAAATCTTAAAACATTCTTTGGAACATGAGGGGAATTGAGCCATAGACATATCATAGAGAATTTCATAAAATTGGGTTAAAACTCTATAAAACCATATACTTGAAATAGAACTTGGATTCATGAACTTGAGGAGAATTTCGGGAATGAGAGTGAAAGAAAACCTTCATTCATAGCCCAACACACCTGGGTAAACTGATTCTCAACTTATCCTTGAATGCCCAAGAGAATTGGGGAAGAATTGGGAGAATTGTAGATTGATCTTCAAGGAGAAATTCAATACTTTGCATGCATGGGAGCCTAATGACTTGAGATAAGCTAAGCCCTCTTAAAACACTCCTTCCACGGCTCTAAATGATATAGGTTAGGACTTAGGAATTACAAAAATACACATAATGTTTCATCTAGAAAATGGACACTACCAGTAACAACGATCCATGCAACGAGTCAATGTAGGATACGACGGCTCGTTGGATCGTCTGTCATTCCCTAGGGAAATTTTGATACTCGGCTGATCCCTCACCTACGACTGACAGGATGGGTCATTACTCTCCCCAATGGGTCATTGCACCTACCCATTGTACTAGAAGCACATCCAGTATTCTACTAAGGTTCTGACCAATGACTGCTCAACATGAGTCATTGTACGGAACTGATAACATCCAAAATATTTCCTTCATACAAAGAGCATAAATGGTCCTTGTATCAAAACAAATATCCCACTTGAAAATAACAATTAAATAAATATTTTGGGGGAGATTAAGATTTACAATAGAGTATAACTTATAATTTCACTAACTAAGATAGCAAAATGACCAAGGTTGTTGACAATAATGTGAAAGACTAAAAGTGTGGTGTAGATGATATGCTAACTGTATGGGGTCATGCTAGGTCATCTTATGAGTTCAAGTTGTGTAAATAACCTTAAGAAAGTGGGCATTTGATGTTTTTCAACTTTATTAATACCTCTTGCTAGATTTCGTTCAAACCACTCGACATAATTAAATCAACCCATTCAAATTTGGATAAATAGCTGCACTAATTTCTAGCTATTAGCTATTAATTAAGAGTGAGATGTGATTTTGGCTATTACCAGTCCAATTTCACAACCTCACATCCATGTCCACCATTAAATTCTCTTCCAATACTCAATTCTTCTTTTTCAAGCAAAAATAAAGTAAGAACAATTAGACCCACATCAACAATAATTGATTTTCAATTATTGATTGGAGTGAATTTAATAGATTTACACTAATTAAAAAATATTGAGGTGACTCTAGCAATATCCAATCTAATTAAGCATTCATCACCACACACCTCTTGTTAATAATTTCGCTACTCATAGTTAAGAAATTCAAAATCATATTTAACAATAAACTCATTGAATTCAATAATAGGAGTAGCAAAATCAAATTCAACAACAAGTCTTCAACAATACTAGTACCCTTCTATGGAGGAAGAAGAAGAAGAAAAGAAAACAATCCTTTACAATTTCCACCAATAGTAATTTTTACTTCCTTCTTCTACAACGAGAATGTTCTTAAAAGCTAAACGTTAGGAGCTGATATGTATAGAGTACTTATCCCTATAATATATTCAAAAGTAGGGTAACCACTTCTCTCTTTTTTTGTGTTGGACATTTTTACCCCTAATCAACATTCTGGCACTTGCGGGAGTATCGCCGGTTACATTTCGCGAACCGCCGACTATAAATAATTTCTCCTTCAGTGAGTACTAGTGGCCTTAGGCGATTTATTCGATGCTTTTCCGTTCTCCACTGGTGCACTTTCGATTCTTTTCTCTTCGTTCCAGCAATTTCAGGTGTCATTCGGCGAATGGACCGACGAGTCGCCGGTTGAATTTCGCATTCGCCGGTTTCTATAATTCCTAGAGGCAGTGTTCATCAGCCTTTGACCAATATTTGGCTGGCGTTTCACCGGTCTTCTCCAGAGAAGCAACAGTTTTCACCTATTCCCTTCTTTTTACTCCCTTCCTTGCTCTTTTCTACAAATTAGATATCTGCACACAAAAAGGAAAAAAGGGGCATAAAATCCATCTAAATGACTTGAATACTATACTAAAGCTCATGCCTAAGAGCTTCATGAGTTGGTAAATTACCAACTCATCAGAAACAATGACCCATTACTCCATCCGTATCTTCTAGGAAAATTTCAGATATTCTTAAGATTCTCTAACTGACAATCAGACAGGATGAGTCATTCCTTGAAATAATGATTCATCGTGTCCTCTCATCATCACTGCCTTAGTTTTGGGGCTTTTCCTGAACCCCATTTAACAGTCACTTAGGCAAATCCAATGGATCTTCCAATGAGCTATTGCTAGGCCTATTGATTGCTGGAAAATTCTAACTTAGGACTTACCACGAGGGACACATTGGGTGGTAGTTCCTTACAATGATTCGTCCCTTGGGTCGTTCCATGACTTTGATTCAATTTTCCCTGATTCCTCTTATTCAATCCTCGGACCTGATCTTAGGGAATTTCTAGGTGTTACAGCAACGAGAGGAAACCACGAGTCATTTTTTGTGGATACGGCACGTGGTACGACCCATAGTGCCTGGCAGTCAACTTTTAATTACGTGTTCCTAGGAGTATTTTTGTAAATTCCTAAACTTCTAACTCCTTAATGATGTCATTTTGAGCTTTCTAAAGAATGTATTAAGAAGGTTTAATCGACCCTAAGTTATTATGCTCTCATGCATGCATTTTATTGAAATCCTTTTTCAAGATCAAGACTCGGGTTCCTCACTAAATTCACCCTCAATCCTCTTGGGCTTTCAAGACCTGCTTAGAAATCAAGTTATCCAGGTATATAGGGCCATGAATGGAGGACTTTTTCCACCTTCATTCTCAATTTCTCCTCTAATTCATGAATTCAAGTCTCCAATAAAGTGTGTTGAAATTTCTAGTGTATTAACCAAATTCTATTCAAATATCTATGCTACATCTATGGGTCAAATTCTATCATGTTTAAATTATTGATTCAATTATTCTGGAGACTTGGCCTTGAATCAATTATTGAAACATGAGAATTTGAACCCGAACTGAGACACGAGATCTAAAATCGTAAATGGCTCCAAGTCAACCTATGGCATGAACATAGAAACTGAAAAGCATTCATTAAAGCGGAAACTGATAACTAAACATGAATAAGAGGAAGTTTGAATAGCATAACATATAGCAATGATCATAAATGGAGTAAACACTTGAAAAAGTTGAAAGTCTACATAATATCTAATAAGCCTAAAAATGTATAATGAGATGATGGGACAACATCCCCAACTTGCTAGCTAAAATTTGAGACTGAAATAGCATAATCAACTACTAAAGTAAATGTGCTCATAAGATGAGGACTCACCATCAACGGGAACTGAGCTGGACTGCGAGGGAGATGGACTAACAGTGAAAGTGGGTCTGATCGCTCAGACCTATATCATCAAATGATACAACATAGAGTATGCAATCAGTCTTAGAATGTATTGAGTATGTAAGGTAAGTAAAATATGCTGACTAAATGTTAACTGAAATCATGCATAAAAATATAAATCATGAGAGTATGAGAGTAAGGACTTCATGCTAAAAACTATATCTGAGACATACATACTCATAAGTTGAGTATCATATCTGAACATAATGACCCAAGAAAAAATAGAAATCATATATTTTTTTATAACTCAAATCGTAAGTAAAAGCTCATAAACTGATCACTGGGTTGAACCTGTTATAAAACATAATATCATAAGTCATGAACATGAATAAATGAAATCATGAGTAACAATGGGAGACTCGTCTTAACTGCCACCATATCGATAGAGCTTACATGATGTCCCAACTATCACACTAATGTGTGCAAAGCCATCCAAAATATTGCTAGGGCTAAGGACGATAACATAATATTGATATCAAGCTGAGGCCCCTCAGGGGGCAGGGTAAAACTCTCAAGAGAGATTCCAATTTATATGTATACCTATGTTGGTGCTTAGTTCTTAGACTCGGGGTTTACCCAAACCCTTGTCCTACTTGATGCTAGACACTACACCCAAAATCATGCATAGTGCTCCCATCATTTTTCAATGAAGCTAAAATCATAACTACATGCATAATCGGAAATCTGAACATTTGGGAGTCCTCACTCCAAACATAACATAATCTAAATTAGGAGTATTGACTCCAAACCATATGATAAGTTGATCTTATTAACCTGAGCTAAATATGAAAACATACTTAACATGTTTGGGATGCCCAAATCTTAAAAGCATGCATACCTGAAATAGAATTCATAAGTCAAAATCATAGATTCATACATGGGTAATTTTAAAACATTCATCCATGCTTGATATATCATCATACTTCAAATCATGAATCATAAACTTGACTTTTCATAAAATTTGCATAATAGGGAAAAGATTCTAATAACTTGAAATTATTAATTTATAATTAAATTGTGTACAAATCAACCCATAAATCATAAAACATTCTTTGGAACATGAGGGGAATCGACCCATAGACATATCGTAGTGAATATCATAAAATTGGGTTAAAACTCTACAAAATCATATACTTTAATTAGAACTTAAATTCATGAACTTGAGGAGAATTTTGGGCATGAGACTGAAAGGAAACCTTGATTCATAGCCCTACATACCTGTGTAAACTGATTCTCAGCTTATCCTCGAAAGCCCAAGTGGATTGGGGAAAATTGGAGAATTATAGATTGATCTTCAAAGACAAATTCAAAGCTTTGAATGCATGGGAGCCTAATACTTGAGATAGGATAAACCCTCTTAAAACATCCTTTTAGGGCTTTAAACGATATAGTTTAGGACTTAGGATCTTTGGAATTACAAAAATACCCATAATGTTTCATCTAGAAAATGGACACTGCCAGTTACAACGATCCATCCAACGAGTCATTTTAGGATACGACGACTCATTGGATCATTCATTGTTCCCTGGGGGTTTTTTGATGGTCGGTTGATCCCTCACAAAAGACTGATAGGATGGGTCATTACTCTCTCCAATGGATCATTACACCTGCCCGTTGTATCTGAAGCACATTTAGTATTTTGCTGAGGTTCTAACCAATGACTACTCGGGATGAGTCATCTTACAAAACAACGGCCCATTACTCCATTCGTTTCTTCAAGGTAAATTTTTGATACTCTTTACATTCTTTAACTGACAATTGGACAGGACGAGTCATTCCTTGGAATAATGACTAGTTGTGTCCTCTCGTCATCACTGACTTAGTTTTTGGGCATTTCCTAAACCCCATTGAACGTCTACTTAGGACAACCCTTTGGATCTTCCAATGAGCTTTTTCTAGGCCCGTTGCTTCCTGGAAAATCATAACTAGGGACTTACCACGAGGAACACAATGGATCATAGTTTCCTACAATGACTCATCCCTTGGGTCGTTCCATGACTTTGATTCAATTTTCCCTGATTCCTCTGATTCAATCCTTGGACCTGATCTTAGGGACTTTTTAGGTGTTACAACAACATGAAGAAACCACGAGTCATTATTTATGGGTACGGCTCGTGATACGACCCGTGGTGCCTGACAGTCAACTTTTAATTATGTGTTCCTAGGGGTATTTTTGTAAATTCCTAAGCTTCTAACTCCTTGATGATGTCATTTTAAGCTTCCTAAAGAGTGAATTAAGAGGGTTTAACCGAGGCTAAGTCAGTATGCTCTCATGTATGCATTGAATTTAAATCCTCTTCCAAGATCAAGCTAGGGTTTCTCACCAAATTCACTCTCAATCCTCATGAACTTTCAAGACCTGCATAGAAATCAAGTTATCCAGGTATGTAGGTCTATGAATGGAGGATTTTTTCCACATTCATGCCTAATTTCTCCTCTAATTCATGAATTCAAGTCTCCAATGAAGTGTGTTAAAATTTCTAAGGTTTTAACCAAATTCTATTCAAATATTTATGCTATGTCTATGGGTCAAATTCTATCATGTTTCAATTATTGATTCAGACTAGGGTTCCTCGCCAAATACACTCTTAATCCTCTTGTGCTTTCAATACTTGCATAGAAATCAAGTTATCCAGGTATATAGGGCCATGAATGGAGGATTTTTTCCACCTTCATGCCTAATTTCTCCTCTAATTCATGATTCAATACTCCAATGAAGTGTGTTGAAATTTCTAGTGTCTTAAGCAAATTCTTTTCAAATATCTATGCTATGTGTATAGGTAAAATTCTATCATGTTTCAATAATTATTCCCAATTTAATTAGGTATTCATCATTTCAAGTTTTGTGAAAACTATGCCCTATTATGCATGATTTATGAAATTAAGCTTATGAGTGCATGATTTCATGTATGATGAAGTAAATTATATTTTATGATTAAAATGCATGATTTCCATTAGAACCCTTCATGAATTTATGGATTTTATAGTATGATAAATTCCTCATGTATGCATGGTTTTCTTGAATATCAAGTTTATGATTATGGCCGATTCACGAGCCTATTTTATGGCTTGTTCACGTATCTCAAGCATGTTATGTATCTCAGGATTTCAGCTAACCCATGTACTTCAAGTATGTTTCATGATTATGATATGAGCACTATATATATTTTGGGAGTAGTATTTAACACCGAGTAGCCCAGGGTTTCAGGGAACCTAGATCCCAAAACTAGGTATCAATGTAGCCATGATGGGGTCCTCCACGAGAGTGTCTCCCATGCCTGTATGGGTCACCCATGAGTCATATCACATCTTTTTCATGGTTTTACCCTTGGTAAGGTACGAACACCCTCCCAACTATGGATATATAGGTTGGGCTCTATGTATGCTCACGTAGGGTATGTCGGTTATAAGAATCACCCGCCATTCCAAATATTTTCAGTTACTCATGTTCATGATTTATGATATTGTGTTTTTATATCATACTTGACCCATTGATCAATTGTGATCTTTCTCTTACGATTTCAAGCATGACAAATTATATGATTTTTATTTTCTAAACCTTGGGTAATTATGTTCAGATTATGATGAATAACTTATGCTTATGTATACTTCAGATTTATGGCTTAAAGCATGTTGTCCTTACTCTCTTGATTCTTTTGATCTATATGCATGATTTTATACTATTGGTTACTAGCATGTTCTTGCTTTCTCTACATAGTGAGTATATTCCAAGTGTTGAACACATACTCTATGCTATATCATCTCATGATATAGGTTCAGGTGATCCAATTCAGTCTTGCTGATAGCGCGCTCTCACTTAGGTCAGCTCAATCTCACTTTGGGTGAGTCCTTATCTTCCGACGACATCTATAAATTTACACTTATGTTTTGTTTTAGTCTCATACTTGGAGTTAGCTGGGGGCATACCCCAGCATCTCACCAGATAGTAGAGGCTTTTAGACATACACTTAGCATGTTTAGCTTTGTGACTCAGCGTTGTGATATTACCTCTCTTGTTTATGCTCTATGATATTTAGACTTCCGCTTATCCATTCTTAAGTTAAGTTTCCACTTGATTTTGGTTTTAAGCCATGCTATGTACGTACCATGGGTTAGCTTGGAGCCATTTGTGGTTCTATGTTCCATGTCTCGGTCCAGGGTCTCAGCTCGAGTCATGATAGTAGTTCAGAGATCGGGGTCCTCAAAATCCCTAGCCTACACAGTGCTAAACACTACTCCCAAAACATGCATATTTCTCATATAATCATATTCTCAAAGCATAGCTTAAATCTGAATATTACGAGTCTTGACTCTGAAATATTTCATAAACTGATCTTATAAGCCTTGGTTAAAATCATGATAAGCATACTTAACTTTGCATGGGCTTGCGCAAGTCATGAAGTCAAACATACTTGAAATAGACTTCATAATTCAAAATCATGGAATCATAAGCTAAGAATTCATAAATATTAATACATACTAGATAACTCATCATGCTGGAAATCATAGATTCATAAGCTTAATTTCATAAATCATGCATAGATGGGAATAATTTTCATAAAACTTTAAAACGTGAATTGATAATCAAGTTTAGTGTAAAATTTGTCCATTATTCGTAAATCACTAATAGAAACATGAGGGAATTGGACCCATAGGCATGGAACGGATATTTACATAGAATTGGGTTAAAACTTCAGAATTGCTACACACCTTATTAGAAACTAGAATTCATGAGTTAGAGGAGAAATTTGGCATGAGGGTGGAAGAAATCCCACATTCATGGCCCTACATACCTTGGTAAACTGATTTCTATTCTGATCTTCAAAGCCCAAGAGGATTGAGAGTGAAATTGATGAGGAACCCTAGCTTGATCTTGGAGGAGGATGAAGTTATGAGATCATAATGACCTAGGCTAGGTTAAACCCTCTTAAAACACTCATTAAGAAGCCCAAAATGACTTCATTAAGGAGTTAGGAGCTTAGAAATTATGAAAACATCCTTAATGATCTGGCTGGGAAAATGACTCTGCCAGACCAAACGACCCACTCAATGATCCTTTCGGTGAAGTAATGGGTCATCGTCTGATCCGTTGTCACTGCAGAAAAACCTAAACCCTAATATGTATTTCACTCCACAAGTCATTTTACAAGTCATTAGGGGACTTGATGACTCATTTCCCCAATCCATTAAGTACACTAGAATTCAGCACCTTCTCCACCACTGCATACTTAACGAGTCACCCCAAGACTCTAGGGGAGTCTTAACAAACTCATCAAACCACTCGTTAAGACTTTTGGAAAGTAAGATTTTTACCTTAACTAAAACCACTTAACGGGTCACTCAACAACCCATTAGATCACTTGACGAGTCACTGAACGACTCATTTTGTGACCTGGTGCAGATTTTTCTGTTTTCTCTTATTCAACCCTCAGGTCTGATCTCAGGGATTTTTGGGGTATTACATTATATCCCCCTTGGGAACATTCATCCTTGAATGTAGATTAAGCATAATGAAAGGTTGGGGAAGGCACTGCAATCCCAAAACTTAATAACTATAGCTGAAAACTGATGGAGTGACTGACTCCGGACTGATACACATAACTGAACTGAATTCATGAACATACATGCATGCTATGACATGAAAGAATCTTAGAGACATGACCTTGACATGAAATTGCATAGAGTACTAAGGAGGAAACTGGTACCTTAGGATGGAACTAATCAAGAAGGGAAAAGATGCGGGTATCTAGCCCTAATATATGCTTCAGCTTCCTACATAGCTCTCTCAACAAGCTGATTCCTCTACGAAACCTTCACTGAAGCTACTTCCTTGTTCCTAAACTTCCGAACCTGGCAGACAAGGATCTCAACTGGAACCTTCTCATAGGTAAGGCTATTCTTCACACTGATATTCTCTACCAGAATGACCAAGGTGGGTCACCAATGCAGTTCTTCAATAGAGATAGATGGAAACTGGATACACTGAAGCTAACTCTGTTGATAGCTCCGACTCATATGACACCTTGCCAAATCACATCAAAATCCTATAGGGACCAACATATCTGGGACTAATCTTCCCTTTGTTACCGAACCTCATCACTTCCTTCATGGGAGACACCTTAAGAAACACCCAATAATTAACCTTAAACTCATGCTCTCTCTTCCTAACATTCATATAAGATTTTTGAAGACTCTAAACTGTTTTCAAGCTTTCTCTAATCAGTTGGACCTTTTCCGTAGACTCATGAACTTAATTTTCTAATCAATGTAGCATTACCTACCTCAACCATCCAATAGGTGACCGACACTTCCACCCATAAAGTGCCTTAATAGAGCCATCAAAATGCTGGACTGATAACTATTATTGCAAGCAAACTCGATGAGAGGAAAGTGATCATCCCAAATACCCTTATATTCAATCACGCATGCTCTTAACATTTCCTCAAGAGTCTAAATGGTCCGCTCGGCCTGACCTTTTATCTGAGGGTGAAAAGTTGTACTAAGTTTCACTTGAGTACCAAGGCACCTTTGAAATGACATCCAAAACTAAGAAGTAAACTGAGTACCCCTATCTGAAATGATGGATAAAGGAAATCCATGCAACTGAACCAACTCCCGAATGTACAATCTTGCATAATCCTCCGTTGGATCGATAGTTTTGACCGGTAAGAAATGGGCTGATTTGGTCCACCTATCCACAATCACCAATATAGAGTTATACTATCGGTGGGTAAAAGGAATCCTGTAGTGAAGTCCATATTGATCTCTTCCCACTTCCAAGTAGGAATACTAATGTCCTGAAGCATACCTCCAGGTCTCTGATTCACAACCTTCACCTGTTGATAATTCGGATACATAGCCACAAACTCCACAATTTCCTTCAACATGCCATTCCACCAATAGATTTTTCATGGGTCATGGTACATCTTGGTGGCACTTGGATGGATAGAGTACCGAGATCCATGATCCTTGCTTATCATCCACTCTCAGAAGTCATCTATAGCCGACACACATAATCTGCCCTGAAAATAGTATAAAAAGGCAATGATATGCAAAAAAATATTCATTAAAGGAAAGATTATCCTTTAGGAAATATTGGTGCGTCGATATAAAAAGAATGAGATGCAATATAGAGTTCTTTAAATGGTTTGAGTACACAGAAAAATTGGATGATCAAAAGGAATTGTTAAGCATGATCGTTAATAAATGACATACCAAAACTAAGATGGTTGAATCTGTAATTCCCTCATTGAAAGAAATTAGTTTACCAATAGATGGTAGAATTGTTACATAAACCTTTTAAAATTGATATAGTAGATACCTAAAGTGATCCTAAGAATAAAGATATAAATAGATTAATTCAACAAAATAATTATACTAATTAACTACTATACTTAGTCTCTAATCAAATCTTTAGGACTGATCATAAATGAATTGTCACAGCCCACCTTGGGGGGTATGACGGGCACCTGGTGCCTACTAGACTCTGGACTGCTAAATGGTCCAGCCTGAGCACATCTGGTGCTTTGGCTGGCTCTGGCTCTACTCCAAGAAATAAACCGGCTATATAACGAGTGTAAACATAGCCTCTGACCAACTGGCCTATAGCCACCTGTACCTGCAGTAACAGCTAACCAGAACACACTCATAACAAGGAACCTATGCGGGCCGACAAGGCCACCATGCTATCTAGTCATCTGTAATATCAACACAAAACTACTGTAAGACTACGTGACCGGCAAGGTCACCACTACTGTCAAGCTATGGCCCCACACGACCAACATAAAAGCAGAGATACTAAACAGCTATACAACTGCACGGCCTCACACGACCGGCCAAACTGACCACAGGGAGATAATATATACAATCTACAAGCTTCTAAGAGTAACAATACAAATGATCGGGACAGGGCCCCGACCTACCCGTACTGTGCATAAAAGGAAAAGAGCTACACCTCTGGAAATCAGACTCCGGATGACAAGAGCTGAATACTCAGTAGCTGGCTGGAATCACGAGGGATCGCCTCCTCATCTATGAGTACCTGTAGGCAAGTAATACAGCGCCGCACTAGGCGTCAGTACCGCTGGTACTGAGTATGCAAAGCAACTGAAATAATATAGCTGAAACAACTGAATATAAATAGCATATCTAGCAAATTTGTATGGCAGGAGATAACTGAATACGAAGGAACTGGTAAAAACTGAATCATGCTTTCTGTACTGATAAGCGGAGGCGTACCTGTAAATGCGACGGCCTACTGTCTAGTAGCTAGTATATAACATATAAATAAATATGCAAGTAGCAGGCAAGAGCCAATACCAACCCCCATAAGCCGGATGGCACCAAGCAAGCAAACAATCTATATACCCCTACCCGGGTCAAAACCAACCAAAAATAAGTCACTCCACTCATCTACTCACTTCGGAGCTCCTCTACCGGCCCCCTGGGTCTCTGGCTCGGGCCATAGCCTTCGATATAAGCAACCGTGTCTGGGTCCGGAGGACTCCTATGTAGACAGTAACAGATAGGGTCTGGATCCCCGGAACTCTTCTCAGGGCTATCTGAAACCAGAGCTACACCTATAATAACTGAATGTACAGACAGTAACAGATAGGGTCTGATTCCCTGGACACTGCTCAACAGGGCTATCTGATACCGGAGCTGCACCTGTAATGCTGATCAGACTGCTATGGGGAAAGCTTCATCCCACCTTTGTCCAAGCTGGGGACGGCATGCCACCCCTCGGAGTGACGTAAAACCCACCCACTCAGTGGGCGACACGTTTACCAACCTAAGGGCGGCGAGGATGCTCAATAAGGGGCCCTCACGCCACAACAAGTCTCAACAAACAAATAGCACATACAAATAGAAAACATGTATAACTGAAAAATACTATCTGTCTGAATGGCTAATCTGTAGCCAATATCTCGTCTGTTTGAATGGCTAGTCTGTAGCCATGAAACTGCTTGTCTATCTGGTTTTACTTTACTAGCTTATATTCTGAAAATCTGTTCTTTTTATTCTATAGCATGCTTGCTAATCACACAATAAGCTATACTGAATTTGGAATGCTAACTCGCCCTTTGGCGCATGCTTTTCTAACTTTCAGACTAAAATACGATACGACAACGCAAACCAAAATTTACTAAACTTATTCAATTCTCAAAATTCAACTCCAAGAGTTTCAAATACGGAGTTTACTATGATTCACAAAGCTAAGACTTACTAACTTGCCGAAGAACAACTTCACATACCTTAACCTCGAGTTATCCGACTGTCGGACGAGGGTCGGTCAGTATTCCAGCCAAATCTCCCAACTGCATTCATAAACACGTCAATTAGTACTAAATACAACACTATTCTGAAGGACGGCGTCACTTTCAATATATTTATAGCTAAACTTAGGCTTATCGAAAGACGATCGAAAACTCGCTATTTTTCAGAAGTCCAGAAGGGAGAAGTATTCACTTTACAACTAGGAGCACATAGACACTAGTTTGGAGTAATTCTACTTACTTTGGTTCGGTAGCTCGACGATTCGTCGGCCGTATTTCGCGAAACAAAAACCGTAGGAATGCTCCCTGATGCTAAATACCTCGGTACCTGAGGTTAATTTGAGTTTAGACTTCGTTTGGCAGCGTAATCGAATGACTATTTATAACTTTCTTCGTCTTCTCCCTTTCTCTGCGTGCTCCTGGAACTTCCAATGGAAATTATTAGTAATCAAAGGAAACTTATCCTTAGTTAAAGGAGAACTTATCCTTAGTTAAAGGAAAATATTATTAGTTAAAGGAAATTATCATTAATTAAAGGAAATTATTATTAATTAAAGGAAATCATCATTACAAACTAAGCTCTATATACTTGGACACTATAAATCGCATTTTGCCTTGCGACGCGCCGACTTGGCGCTTGTCCGATCTTCCCCCGGGCCTTTTTCTAGCATACATGGCTTTCAAATATTCTTAACCAACACGTGAATAGGCAATCTATGTTCTGGGAATTTACGGGGTATAACATTCTCCCCCCCTTAAGAACATTCGTCCTCAATGAAATCTGCTATCTAGAGGACTTCTCAACTTACTCAACTTATTACTTAGAAAAAAATTTCGCAGAGTTTCTCCTGTAATATGGACTATCCCATAAATACTCAAACACAGAAAAGTCCAATACAGGTACTTCACACAATACTATAAAGTTCACTTGATAGCTAAACATCAATCTTTCTCATTTCATACATATACAACTATAAGGTACTGCATAAATAATAATAATATAGGCATACCTGTCGCCCGACTAAGCCTGGAACAAGTGAGGATATCTAGCTTTCATATCTTCCTCAGCCTCCCACGTCATTTCCTCTCGGTTCCTGTTACCCCATAATACTTTGACAGACGCAATATCTTTAGTTCTCAACCTGCGAATCTGTCTGTCTAGGATAGCTACTGGAACCTCTTCGTAGGCCAGCTCCTCTGTAACTTGGATATCCTGGACTGGAACTGCTCTTAACGGGTCTCCTAAGCATTTACTCAACATGGATACATGGAAGACTGGATGAACAGATTCTAACTCTGGCGGCAAGTTCAACTCGTACGCCACTTGGCCTATTCTTCTACAAATCTGATATGGCCCGACAAATCTTGGGCTGAGCTTACCCTTCTTGCCGAATCTCATCACCCCTTTCATCGGAGACACTTTTAGAAATACCCAGTCATTCACATCGAACTCCAGGTCCCTGCGCCGTATATCCGCGTATGATTTCTGGCGACTCTGTGCAGTCAATAGGCGTTCTCTGATAAGCTTTACTTTCTCCTCTGACTGCTGAACAATGTCTGGTCCGACCAACGCTGATTCTCCTACTTCAAACCAGCCAATTGGCGATCTGCACTTTCGCCCGTATAATGCCTCGAAAGGCGCCATCTGAATAGCTGAGTGATAACTGTTATTATAAGCAAACTCGATTAGAGGCAAATGCTCATCCCAGCTACCACCAAAGTCTAGCACACACGCTCGCAACATATCTTCGAGCGTCTGAATGGTGCGTTCAGCCTATCCATCTGTTTGAGGGTGGAATGCGGTACTCAAATTAATCTGTGTACCCAGACCTCTCTGAAACGATTGCCAAAATTTACCTGTAAACTGTGCTCCTCTGTCTGAAATAATGGATACTGGTACTCCGTGCAATCTGACTATCTCTCGGATATACAACTCAGCATAATCTTCGGTCGAGAAGGTAGTTCTCACTGGCAGGAAATGAGCTGATTTGGTCAATCTGTCAACTATCACCCATATAGAGTCATGTCTGTGTCTCGTACGGGGTAATCCTGCCACAAAATCCATATTTATAGCTTCCCATTTCCAGAGAGGCACAGCTATATCCTGAGTCAAATTGCCTGGTTTCTGATGTTCTGCTTTCACCTGTTGCAGTTAGGACACTGGGCTACAAATTCAGCAATTTCTCTTTTCATACCTGGCCACCAGTAATTTTCCTTGATGTCATGGTACATTTTCGTCACACCGGGGTGAAGAGAATAACGAGCGCAATGTACCTCATTCATAATCTGCTGGCGGAGCCCTGGAATATCTAGAACACAGAGACAACCTTTACAACGCAACACTCCATCCTCTGTTACCTGGAAATCTGGTGCTTTCCCCTGCGGGATTTGATCTTTAAGCCGGATCCGGTCAGGATCCTCATATTGCCGTTCTTTCACTTCCACAACTAACGATGACACGGCGGTGTTCTGAATTACCGCTCTATTGTTCTCTATTTTTGCTACACAAACGGCAAGGCTGGCTAATTGATGTATTTCTCTGACCAACTCTCATTTCTCGGGATGCAAATGCGCTAAACTTCCCATTGACTTACAACTGAGAGCATCTGCTACATCATTAGCTTTTCCGGGTGGTACAGAATGTTCACGTCATAATCTTTTAGCAATTCTAACCAGCGAAGCTGTCGTAGGTTCAACTCCCTCTGAGTGAAGATATACTGCAGGCTCTTGTTATCTGTGAAAATATCCACATGGACTCCACACAAGTAATGTCTCCACATTTTCAAGGCGTGGATCACTGCGGCTAACTCCAGGTCGTGGGTAGGATAATTCCTTTCATGTTTCTTCAGCTGTCTGGAAGCATATGCAATCACCTTACCATGCTGCATCAACACACATCCCAGCCCAATGCCTGATGCGTCGCAATACACTGAATACCCTTCTGTACCTTCCGGTAAAGTTAACACTGGGGCGGAGGTCAATCTATCTTTCAATTCCTGGAAACTCTGCTCGCATGCCTCTGTCCACTGAAACTTTGCTGTTTTCTGCGTCAGTTTGGTCAGAGGTGCCGCAATAGTCGAGAACCCTTCAACGAACCTCCTGTAATACCCTGCTAATCCCAGAAAGCTGCGGACTTCAGTCGGAGTGGTAGGCCTAGGCCATGATTTGACTGCTTCTATCTTCTGCGTGTCAACCTGTATACCAACATCCGACACAATATGCCCTAAAAAGGCTACTGAATTAAGACAGAATTCACACTAGAAAATTTAGCATATAACTGGCGGTCCCTGAGGATCTGGAGCACTGTCCACAAATGAGTCCGGTGATCTGCTTTAGAGCGAGAATATACCAGAATGTCATCAATAAATACTATTACGAACAAGTCCAGGAAAGGTCTGAAAATAGTGTTCATCAGGTCCATGAATATTTTCGGGGCATTCATTAACCCAAAGGACATGACTAGAAATTCAAAATGTCCATATCAGGTCCTGAACGCTTTCTTAGGAATATCTCTTTCACGTACTCGAACCTGGTGATATCCGAACCGCAAGTCAATCTTAGAAAAGTATCTGGCTCCCTGCAACTGATCAAATAAGTCATCAATTCTAGGAAGCGGGTACTTGTTCTTTACTATAACTTTGTTCAATTGCCGATAATCTATACACATACAGAGTGAGCCATCTTTCTTTCTCACAAACAGAACTGGCGCACCCCATGGTGAAGTACTCGGCCTAATAAAACCTTTATCCAACAAGTCTTTCAGCTGCTCCTTTAATTCTCTAATTTCTGTAGGAGCCATACGATAGGGAGGAATTGATATCGGCTGAGTGCCTGGTAACAAGTCAATAGCAAAATCTATTTCCCTTTCTGGGGGAATACCAGGTAACTCATCGGGAAACACATCAGGGAACTCGTTCACCACCGGAACAGACTGGAGCATCGGAGGTTCTAGTCGGACATCCAGAACTCTGACCAGATGGTAAATACATCCCTTAGATATCAATTTCCTCGCCTGAAGGTAGGAAATAAACCTACCTTTTGGCGTAGCGGTGCTGCCCTTTCCACTCCCGCACTGCTTCTCCTAGAAAGTGGAATCGGACCGTCTTGGTCCAACATTCAACATTGGCAAAGCACGGCACTAGCCAATTCATACCCATTATGGCATCGAAGTCTATCATTTCTAACTCGACCAGATCTACTGTGGTCTGACGGTCAGCAACCTCTACTGTACACCCTCGGTAAATTCTACTAGCTACGATCGAGTCACAGACGGGCGTGGATACCTAAAAGGGCTGTTGTAATAATTCTGGTGCAATATTGAACTTTCGTGCCATAAATGGGGTAACATACGACAGAGTGGATCCTGGGTCAATCAATACATAAGTAGGGCAGGAACAAATAGTCATCGTACCTGTTACTACATCTGGAGATGCCTCTGAATCATGTCTCCCTGGTAGTGCATAAGTACGGTTTGAGCCCGTACCTGAACAGGAGGCTCCTGATCTACCTCGGCCTCTGCCTACTGAGCCTGAAGGCCCATGCCCTGCTGGGGTTGCTGGAGTTCGTGGCCCTGCAGATCCCCTATCCTGACTGTCTCTACTCCCCTGACCTCTGGTCGGACAATCTCTCATTCGATTCCCCTCCTGACCGTAACTATAACACCCAGTGAAGCCATATCTACAAGCTCCGGAGTGTGGTTGATTGCAATAAGGGCAGGGTGAAGGTGCAAGTCTACTCTGCTCTCCCCTTCTCTACTGTGGAGATTCTACTATTCTAGAACTGCCACTGGGCTCTGACTGCCCTCTACGAACATATCTACCTCGCTGCTGCTGCTGTGGTGGAGGTAGGGGTCTAGGGGGTCTATCTGATAGTCGAGGCCTGGGTCCTCTCTGAGCTTCCCTTTGTATGTCATCTGGTCTGTCTCTGCGGCGTTGTTCCTGACTGGTCTTTCTACTACTCTGCTGCCGCTGTCTAAGACCCTCTATGGTCTGAGCAAAAGCCTATACTTGGGCAATGTCCATATCCTCTCGCAACGTCGCCGTCATACATGCCTCAGTATACTCAGGATTCAGACCCATGATAAATCTGTGAACTCTCGCTGGCATGGTATCAACAAATGCTGGAGCATAACGGGCTAAGGAGTCAAACTGTAAAACATACTCACGTACACTCCTCGCCCCCTGCTCTAGATGCAGAAACTGGTCCATCCAGGCCTACCGGATGTCTCGTGGCAAATAATGATCTAGAAAGCCTCCGAGAAGCTGGTCCAGGTCGGAGGGGTAACATCTCTCCCTCGGGACCTTTCCCAACTCTCATACCACAATATATCTATATCCCATAACCGGAATACTGCCAGCTCAACAGACTCTGAGGGTGTCACATGTATAACTCGGAATATCCTCTGCATCTGATCTAGAAAGTCCTGGGGGTCCTCTGCCTGATCTAACCCTGTAAACTACGGGGGAGCCAACGCCAAAAATTCCCGAACTCTGGAACTGCCTGGACCACTTGAAGACTCTGCTGCTACAGGTGGTGCTAACTGGCGCTGTGCGGCCATCATCTGTGCCATCATAACTACAGCGCTACGAACCTCCTGATCTTTGACGGTGAAGGCACAGGAGCTATCGGAGGCAGTGTCGTTCTGAATAGCTCCTCATGAGAGGGGAACGGTTGTGAGGGCTATGATGAAGCCTCTATGTCGCCCTCAGATCGGGCTGACTCTGTCTAAATCTGAGGCATCCTGTTGGTGCCTTCTCTTGCTGCCATGTCTAATCTTCTGCCTGTGGTAGGGTGTCGCTGATCAGCCATTCTTATCTTTAGACAAAGAATACGATAAGTTTTAGGGACTCAACCCTATACTGTACTGCTCTATAGCACGATTGACTGAGAAAGAAGAGTAACCAGCGTATCATGCCTTGCAGCCTCCTGCCTATAGTATGTGGTGCACAACACATCCATAGACAAGACTCTACTTGGCACAGCTTGCAGACTCCCTGGGACACAACCTGGCTCTGATACTAAGTTTGTCACACCCCACCTTGGGGGGTATGACGGGCACCTGGTGCCTACTAGACTCTGGACTGCTAAATGGTCCAGCCTGAGCACATCTGGTGCTTTGGCTGGCTCTGGCTCTACTCCAAGAAATAAACCGGCTATATAACGGCTATAAACACAGCCTCCGGCCAACTGGCCTAAAGCCACCTGTACCTGTAGTAACAGCTAACCAGAACACACTCATAACAAGGAACCTATGCGGGCCGACAAGGCCACCATGCTGTCTAGTCATCTGTAATATCAACACAAAACTACTGTAAGACTACGTGACCGGTAAGGTCACCACTACTGTCAAGCTATGGCCCCACACGACCAACATAAAAGCAGAGATACTAAACAGCTATATAACTACACAGCCTCACACGACCGGCCCAACTGACCACAGGGAGATAATATATACAATCTTCAAGCCTCTAAGAGTAACAATAGAAATGATCGGGACAGGGTCCCGACCTACCCGTACTGTGCATAAAAGGAAAAGAGCTACACCTCTGGAAATCAGACTCCGGATGACAGGAGCTGAATACTCAGTAGCTGGCTGGAATCACGAGGGATCGCCTCCTCGTCTATGAGTACCTGCAGACAAGTAATACAGCGCCGCACTAGGCGTCAGTACCGCTGGTACTGAGTATGCAAAGCAACTGAAATAATATAGCTGAAACAACTGAATATAAATAGCATATCTAGCAAATTTGTATGGCAGGAGATAACTAAATACGAAGGAACTGGTAAAAACTGAATCATGCTTTCTGTACTGATAAGGCAGAGGTATACCTGTAAACACGACGGCCTACTGTCTAGTAGCTAGTATATAACATATAAATAAATATGCAAGTAGCAGGCAAGAGCCAATACCAACCCCCATAAGCCGGATGGCACCAAGCAAGCAAACAATCTATATACCCCTACCCGGGTCAAAACCAACCAAAAATAAGTCACTCCACTCATCTACTCACTTCGGAGCTCCTCTACCGGCCCCCTGGGTCTCCGGCTCGGGCCATAGCCTCCGATATAAGCAACCGTGTCTGGGTCTGGAGGACTCCTGTGTAGACAGTAACAGATAGGGTCTGGATCCCCGGAACTCTCCTTAGGGCTATCTAAAACCGGAGCTACACCTATAATAACTGAATGTACAGACAGTAACAGATAGGGTCTGATTCCCTGGACACTGCTCAACAGGGCTATCTGATACCGGAGCTGCACCTGTAATGCTGATCAGACTGCTATGGGGAAAGCTTCATCCCACCTTCGTCCAAGCTGGGGACGGCATGCCACCCCTCGGAGTAACGTAAAACCCACCCGCTCAGTGGGCGACATGATTACCAACCCAGGGGAGGCGAGGACGCTAAATAAGGGGCCCTCACGCCACAACAAGTCTCAACAAACAAATAGCACATATAAATAGCAAACATGTATAACCGAAAAAGATTATCTGTCTGAATGGCTAATCTGTAGCCAATATCTCGTCTGTTTGAATGGCTAGTCTGTAGCCATAAAACTGCCTGTCTATCTGGTTTTACTTTACTAGCTTATATTCTGAAAATCTGTTCTTTTTATTCTATAGCATGCTTGCTAATCACACAATAAGCTATACTGAATCTGGAATTCTAACTCGCCCTTTGACGCATGCTTTTCTAACTTTCGGACTAAAATACGATACGGCAATGCAAACCAGAATTTACTAAACTTATTCAATTCTCAATATTCAACTCTGAGAGTTTCAAATACGGAGTTTACTATGATTCACAAAGCTAAGACTTACTAACTTGCCGAAGAACAACTTCACATACCTTAACCTCGAGTTATCCAACTGTCGGACGAGGCTCGGTCAGTATTCCAGCTAAATCTCCCAACTGCATTCATAAACACGTCAATTAGTACTAAATACAACACTATTCCGAAGGACGGCATCACTTTCGATATAATTATAGCCTAAACTTAGGCTTATCGAAAGACGGTGGAAAACTCGCTATTTTTCAGAAGTCCAGAAGGGAGAAGTATTCACTTTACATCTAGGAGCACATAGACACTAGTTTGGAGTAATTCTACTTACTTTGGTTCGGTAGCTCGACGATTCGTCGGCCGTATTTCGCGAAACAAAAACCGTAGGAATGCTCCCTGCTGCTAAATACCTCGGTACCTGAGGTTAATTTGAGTTTAGACTTCATTTGGCAGCGTAATCGAACGACTATTTATAACTTTCTTCGTCTTCTCCCTTTCTCTGCGTGCTCCTGGAACTTCCAATGGAAATTATTAGTAATCAAAGGAAACTTATCCTTAGTTAAAGGAGAAATTATCCTTAGTTAAAGGAAATTATTATTAGTTAAAGGAAATTATCATTAATTAAAGGAAATTATTATTAATTAAAGGAAATTATCATTACAAACTAAGCTCTATATACTTGGACACTATAAATCGCATTTTGCCTTGCGACGCGCCGACTTCCTGAAGCTGGTCGAACAAATCATGAATTCTTAGGAGGGATGCTTATTCTTGATCGTGACCTTGTTCAACTGCCAATAATCAATGCACATCCTAAGAGAACCATTCTTCTTCCAAACTGGAGCACCTTGTGAGGATTTACTAGGTCTAATGAAACCCTTGTTCAGGAGATTCTTCAACTGCTCTTTCAACTCCTTTAGCTCAACTGGAGCCATTTTGTAAGGAGGAATGGTTATAGGCAGTATATTAGGGAGTAGGTCAATACCAAAGTCAATCTCTCGCTTGGGAGGAACTCTTGGTAGATCATCTGGGAACATTTTTGAATACTCACACATAATAGGAATAGACTAAAGATTCAGGGTCTCTGATGCAAAATCCTTGATCAAAATTAGATGACACACATAGACCTTAGAGATCAACTTTTTGGCCTTGAAATAGGATACAAGCGACCTACAGGCACAACTAAACTACCCTTCCACTCTAGGATTGGTTCACCCGAAAACCAGAACATTACCATATGGGTTCTATAATTAACTAAGGTATAATAAGAATGTAACACAATTCATATCAAATATAATATTGAAATCAGTCATATCTAACTCCACTAGATCGGCTGAGATGACTTTCTAAAGAATCATGATAGGGCAATTTCTATACACCCATCGAGCTAAAACTAACTCACTGACAGGAGTAGAGAGTAAGAAGGGTTTTGATAGGATTTTGGGACTAACTCCAAAACTAACAACAACATAAGGAGTCATGAAAGATAAAGTAGCCTCTGAATCTAAAAATGCATAAACATCAAGATGGAATACTCGTAACATATCGGTGGCCGCATCTGGAGAGACCTCCTTCTCCTGACAAGAAGATAGGGCATAGAACTTATTCTAGCACTAACCGTTACCTGCACTAGAAGAGGCGCCTTGTTGAGATGGGCGAGTTGCTGGAGTTGTTGAAGTAGTAGCTGGGACATGACCTCTACTGTCACCCTGTCTAGTTGAAGAACAATCTTTGAGCATATGTGTGGGCTTCACACACCTAAAAAAACCATCAGTACCAACCAACCACTTGCTAGGATGCTTCCTGCTTCACTTCCTACAAGCCAAAAAAGTGTGCTCCCCTAACATGCTCCTCTGTCCCCTAGAACTTGATGCTCTGCCTCTCTGATCTCCTTGAGGATTGGATGGGAAGTTGGTTGATGAAAGAGCTAGGGCTGACAATCTCTAGTGGAACTGAGGGAGATTTCCACCACTGGATCTCTACGAAAAGTGCCCATGACTCCCTGTCGCCCTCTTGGCCTCCCTCTCCTTCTCCTTCATCTGCTCCGCCTCTATCTGCTGCGCATATATGATCAGTTGGGAGAAATCTATATCATTGACCAACATGGTGATCCTATATTCATTGACTAGTGAATCTACTACTCCACTCACAAACTTTCTCATATGAACCCTTGGATCAATAACCATCTCCGATGCATACCTGGACAACTGGGTATACTCCTAAGCATACTCTTGGACAGTCGTATTGTTCTTCTTCAGATTGATGAACTCAGATGCCTTTGCCTCTCTCAACTCCCTAGGAAAGAACCTGTCCAAGAAAGCAGTAAGAAACTCATCCCAACCTATGGGAATTGCACCTACTCCCCTTCTCTCCTTTCACTATTGGAACCATATGTAAGCAACCCCATTCAGCTGATAGGAGACTAAGTTGGCACTACCCTCTCCAATCACCCCCATAATATGGGTGATCTTCTACACCTACTCAATAAACTCATGTGGATCCTCATCCACCTTCAACCCAAGAAACTCAAGTGGGTTCATCCCAAGGAAGTCTTGCACTCTCGCCGCTATTGCATTCCCATTCTGGGGAACGTGGGCCACTACCTGCTAGTTGACTTAAGTGGTCATAGCCTGTGCTAACATATGAAATGCCACCATGAACTTTACATGATTAACATGCTCGGGCAAGGAGTCTGTTGGAGTTGGTGGGGCTGGCTGATGCCCATCACCCTTGCCATTGCCATGGCCATTTCCATTGCCATTTCATCCACCTTTGACTTGGCATGGAGGCATATTTCTGCAAACACATATAGCATGAGTTAGTGGAGAGGTAGTTCATCACAAGATATAGATCATGAAAGAAGGAAACTTTTCTAAAACGTCTTGTAGCCTCTTCCCCATAGGTGCAGTGTGCTTCACAGCTATGGAGAAGTCTTTACTTAACAAGGATTAACACCTAAACCTTTGCTCTGATACCAAGTTTTTCAAAATCCAAGTTGAGGCCCAGGACCGAGACACGGGATCCAGAACCATGAATGGCTCCAAGCTAACCCATGGCATGTGCATAGCCACTCAAGAGCATAAACTAATGCAAAATTTAAAACATAAGCATGAAATAGCGGAAAAATCAGAGACACATATCAACATAAGGGCAAAAACCACCAACATCGCTGAAAACATCTATACATGTCATTTGAAAAGCCTCTAGAACATCTGATAGGCTGATGGAACAACAACCCCAACTAACCCTCTAGACCTAAAACTGATAGACATGCTAAAAACATAAAGTAGATAATGTCCCTTGAGAATAAGGACTCACCCAAGAGGGAATAGGACCACGCTGATCATGAGCGAGCTATCGACGAGACTGAGCTGGATCACTCGAACATATATCATAAGATAATATAGCATAGAGTATGCGGTCAGTAGTTTGAATATACTGAGTATGTAAGGTAAGTAAACATGATAATAAAATGATATTCTGAAATCGTGAGTATAAATCAAGAAAGTTCATGGAGTAACGACAAAATGCTAAAAACCATAAATTTGATGTGTACATATTCATAAGCTATTCATCGTAATCTAAACATAATGACCCAAAGTTTAGAAATAGAAATCACATAATTTATCATACTTGAAATTGTAAACGAAAGCTCATAAACTAATCAGTGGGTCAAATATGCTATAAACATAATATCATGAGTCTTGAACATGAATAACTAAAATCATGAGAAACAATGGGAGACTTGTCATAACCGACAACTATCATGTATGAGCGCATGATAATCCCAAGTTTTTCCCATATGGAGGAGAGCCATCCTAAGCGTTGCTAGGTTAAAGGAAGAATGAGGCATAATATCATGGGTGTACCCTCGGGCGAGGGAAGCACTCTCTTCAGAGGTCCCAATAAGAATATATCCTGCATTGGCGTGTAGTTTAGAGACCGCGATCCTCGAAATCCCTGGACTATTCAGTGCTAGACACAACTACCAACACATATATATTTCTCATATAATCATATTCTTAATGGATAGCTTAAATATGATTATTGGGAGTCTTGGATTCGAAATATTTCACAAACTAATCTTATAGGTCTTGGATAAAATAATGATAAGCATACTTATCATTTCATGGGCTTGCCCAAGTCATGAAGTCATACATACTTGAAATAGAATTCATAATTCAAAATTATGGAATCATAAGATAAGAATTCATAAACATTCATGCATACTAGATAACTCATCATGCTTGAAATCAAAGACTCATAAGCTTAATTTCATAAATCATGCATAGTAGGGCATAATTTTCATAAAACTTGAAAAAATGCATTGATAATAAAATTGAGTGTAAATTCATCTTATTAGTCTTAAATCATTAATAGAAACATGAGAGAATTGGACCCATAGACATAGCATGGATATTTTCATAGAATTGTGTTAAAACCCTAGAATTGTTATACACTTGATTAGAGACTTGAATTCATTAGCTAGAGCAGAAATTGGGCATGAGTGGAAGAAATTCCTCATTCATGTCCCTACGTACCTAGATAAGATAATTTCTAAGCTGGTCTTGAAAGCCCAAGAGGATTCAGAGTGAAATTGATGAGGAATCTTGGCTTGATCTTGGATGAGGATAAAGTTATGAGATCATAATCACCTAGGCTAGGTTAAACTCTCTTAAAACACTCATTAAGAAGCACAAAATGAAGTCATTAAGGAGTTAGGAGCTTAGGAATTATGAAAACACCCTTAATGACCTAACTGAAAAAATTACTCTACCAGACCTAACAACCCACTCGACGATCCGCCGGGCCCAGTAACAGGTCGTCATCTGATCCATAGCCACTAGAGTAAAACCCAAACCCTAATCCTTCCTTCACTCCATGAGTCACTTAACGAGTCATCAGGGAACTTAATGACTTATTTCCCCAATCGATGAAGTACACTGGAATTCAACACCTTTTCTATCACTGTACATTTAACAGGTCACACCATGACTCGTGGGGAGTTTTAATGACTCATCACGTCACCCGTCAAGAATTCTTGAAAGTAACATTTTTCCCCAACTAGACACCACTTAACTGGTCACTCAATGACCCGCTAGGTCACCTGACGACTCACTGAATGACTTATTCTGTGACCTAGTGTAGATTTTTCTATTTTCTCTAATTCAACCCTCGAGTCTGATCTTAGCGACTTTTTGGGTGTTACACTAACGATCTTTTGAAATGACATCCAAAACTGAGTATCCCTATAAGAAATGAGGGAAAATTGAAACCCGTGCATCTTGACTAACTCTCGAATGTAAATTCTTGCATAGTCCTTGATTGAATACCTTGTCTTAACTGGTACAAAATATGCTGACTTAGTCATTCAATCCACAATCACCCATGTAAAATCATACTATCGGCATGTACGAGGCAACCCTATAATGAAGACCATATTGATCTCTTCCCACTTCCAAGTAGGAATACTGATATCCTATTGTCACGCCCCACCTTGGGAGGCATGAGTGGCACCTAATGCCACACTGGGGTCTGGACTGGCCTAGTTGGCCTGGTGCACTTCTGGTGCACGCCTATAACTTAATTCAAGAAACTGATGAGCTATATCTAGACTATATATACAACCTCTAGCCAACAAGGACACCTGTAAAAGAAGATAGCTAACCACCAATAACACAATAACAGGGATTCTTTGCGGGCTGACACAACCACCATGTTGTCTAGTTATAACTGAAATGAAATAAGGAGACTAAACTATGCTATAGCTGACAAGGCCTCTAACTGATAGCTAGACAAGGCCCCACATGGCCATCACATGAAAAAACATACATAGGCCCCACAAGGCCAATGAAAAGAGCTACCTATTAGAAATTTGTAGCTTGCAAGCCTCTAAGAATAGAATAATGGTTGAGACAGGGCCCCAACCTACCCGTAAGCTGTACAACAAAAGAGCAAACCTCTTCTAACTACCGATTTCGAAGGAAGGGAACTGAACAAACTTTTAACTCTAGCTGATGACTAAGAGGGTCCCAAACTGCATCTATTCGCCCCTGGAAGCAAGGAATGCAGCACCTCAAGGATGGGCGTCAATACAATATGTACCAAATATGCAAGATAGTAAAAAGATAATTGAATGAAAGTTGATAAAACTGAAGTGATCATTAAGAAGGGTAACAATTTAACCTAAACGATCTCACCATCTGAAACATCTAACTAACAAGTATACATACACCAACAAGAACCTAACTAGGCCCCCATTAGTCCCCATAAGCCACCATAAGTACAAATAATGTATACTCTACTGTCTGGCTACTGGGGTTCGTAAACATACTGTAACTCAGGAATATTCGTTCTTTGAAACTGTGTCTGAGCCAAATAGGCTCCTGTAGCTGTATCTTTGTCTGAGCTGTCTGGGCTATGTAACTGGGCCCCGAGCCTTGGCTCGACTATGGGCCATATTGTAATCTCTAATAACTAGACCCCGAGCCTTGGCACGACTATGGGTCATAATGAGACTACTATAACGGATCCCGAGCCTTAGCCCGACTATGGATCATACTATAGCTGTTGTAGCTGAGCCCCCAGCCTTGGCTCAATTATGGGCTATAATATAATTGCGGTAGCTGGGCCCCGAGCCTTGGCTTTACTATGGGTCATAATAGAAGCTCTGAAAACTGGATACGGCCATCACGACCTCACTTTGGTCCCTTCGGACATTATACTGGTCTTGTAAACATAATTTTATAGGCAACAAAATTCAAACCCCGAATATCATATACAACAATCGAGCTATCTAGGGTTAACTCTGACGAGGGTTTCAATATCATTGTATCGTCTCAATTCAATTCATAACAACTGACCCTAATAGGTTTACTCTAAAATACTATAGACACACAAGTCATACTAACTTTACAACAAACGTAACATGCCAAAAGGATAGCCTTATATACCTCGAGTGCCGACTTTCATTGCATTGGCGAGTTTCGACTTGTAACCGGTGGTTCTATCCCACTGCAGCCCTAATACTGAGAGAATAGGGCTAATTTCAATACTAAATTTGGAAAATAATGATAACTTTCGATACTAATATTTACTATAATTTAACTTCAAATAACTCGGCGAAAACTCGCAATTTCTCGAGAGTTCAGAAGGGAGAAGTGCTTACCTAATGCCTATAGATGATTAGGAATCAATTTGAAACAATTCTGAAAACTTTTACCCGACAGAGTTCCAGTTTTCCGAGTGAATTTTTAAGAAATAACTTCATAGTAATGTTTCCCGTAGGCCTAGAACTCGTTACACGTAGTTAATTTATGTTTGGACGGCGTTTGGTAGCGTAATCGAACGGAAATACGTTGAAAACTTGCATGATCTCTCTACTTAATCGTGGGAATATGTTTTCAAATGATTCAAAGTGAAAGAAGGGACTTATATATACTAAGGGCGGTGCCAGGGGGGGCCCATGCTACCCATAGCTCCAGCCTCCCTGCCGCGCCACGCCTCTCAAGGCGCTAGCAGGCCTGGCCCCCCGCGCTGGCCAGTGCACTACTGGTCCTGTCTAACTCCGCTTCCGAGGCTTTTCCTACATGCGTCAAGCTCTCTTTAATCGTCACAAATCCATGCGTACGCCTACTGACCGATAGCGTTTTACGGGGTGTAACATCCTCCCCCTTAGGAACATTCGTCCTCAAATGTCATCTTTAGGCTTAAAGGAGTTAACTCTTTTAGCTAATAATTAGAAAATTTTTGGCAGAGTCTCCTCTAGAATATGGACTATCCGGAAAACTGAAACACATAAAAGTTCAACATAGGCATCTCATAGGACTCTATAAACAGTTATTTCACCATAGAGAGGTAGCCAGCTAAACAGTATTGATACATAAGTAGTAAATTAACAACTGAATAAGAGCATCATCTTAATTGCATAATCTGAATCAATCTTGGAGAAAGTGAGGATATCTAGACCTCATATAGTCCTCAGCTTCCCAAGTCATCTCTTCTTTATTTCTTTTCCTCCACAACATTTTAACAGAGGTGACGACTTTAGTTCTCAGTCTATGAACCAGTCTATCTAATATTGCAATCGGGATTTCTTTATAGGCTAACTCCTCAGTAACTTGGACGTCCTAAACTGGCATAACTCGGGTCGCGTCCCCAATATACTTTTGCAACATAGACACGTGAAATACCGGGTGAACAGACTCTAACTATGAAGGCACCTTTAGTTCATATGCCACTGGGCCTATTCTTTGGATGATCCAATATGACCCAATGAACCTCGGGCTAATCTTGCCTTTCTTTCCAAATATCATCACTCCCTTCATTAGCGACACTTTAAGGAATACCCAATCATCTACATTAAATTTCAAGTCTCTACGCTGCACATCAGAGTATGACTTCTGGTGACTCTGGGCTGTTAGTAACCGCTCCCTGATAAGTTTCACTTTCTCTTTTGATTGGCAAACCGTATCTGCTCTGACTAAATCTGCCTCTCTAACCTCAAACCATCCGATAGGGACCTACATTTCTGCCTATATAATGCCTCATAAGGCGACATCTGAATTGTAGAATTATAACTATTATTATATGAAAATTCAATGAGGGGTAAATGTTCATCCCAACTTCCTCCAAAATCTTTCACACACACCCGTAACATATCCTTGAGCATCTGAATGGTGCGCTCTGCCTAGCCATCTGTCTGAGGATGGAATCTTGTACTCAGATTAACCTATGTCCCCGAACCTTTTCTGAAATGGTTACAAAAATCTAGTTGTAAACTATGCCTCTCTATCTGATATGATAGATTCTGGGACACCTTGCAAATGGACTAGCTCATTAATATATAGTCCAGCATAATCTTCAGCTGAAAACGTAGTCCAAACTGGCAGAAAGTGAGCTGATTTTATGAACCTGTCAACAATTACCCAAATAGAATCAAATTTGCATTTGGTACGGGATAATTCTGTCAGAAAGTCCATATTGACTGCCTCCCACTTCTACATGGGTATAGCTATCTCTTGAGTTAGGCCGACAGGTTTCTGATGTTCGGCTTTCACCTGTTGGCAATTAGGACACTGTGCCAAGAATTCATCTACAACTTTCTTCATTCCAGGTCACCAGTATATTTCTTTTATGTCGTGGTAAATTTTTGTTGAACCTACATGAAGAGAGTAGCGAGAGTAATGTAGCTCTGCCATAATCTGTTGGCGGAGCTCAGCTACATTTGGAATGTAGAGGTGACCCCTGTACCGTAAAACCCTGTCTTCGGTTATCTTGAAAGCTAGTAATTAACCTTGCTGAACCTTATCTCTAAGCTATGCTAAATTAGAATCCTCATACTGTCGCTCTTTTACCTCTACCACCAGGGACAATACTGTTTTATTTTAAATTATAGCCCCATTATCCTCTGAATCCACTATCTGAACTGCTAGGCTGGCTAGCTGGTACAATTCTCGGGCAATTTCCCATTGTTCTGGTCTCAAATGTGCCATTCTTCCCATGGATTGGCGGCTGAGGGCCTGCTACAATATTGGCCTTTAGTGATACAAGATGTTCACATCATAATCATTCAACAATTCTAGCCAACAATGCTGTCCTAAATTCACATCTTTCTACATGTAAACGTATCAGAGGCTTTTATAATCGGTAAAAATGTCCACATGTACACCATACAAGTAATGCCTCCATATATTTAAGGCGGTAATTACCACAGCTAATTCCAGGTCATGGGTGGGATAATTCTTTTCATGATTCCTCAGTATCCTTGAAGCATAAGCAATTACCTTCCTATGTTGCATCAAAACACACCCTAACCCAACGCTGGAGTGTTGCAATACATAGAATAACCCTCTAAGCCTTCTAGCAAATCTAACACTGGCGCCGACGTCAATCTATTTTTCAATTCCTGGAAACTCTGCTCACAGACCTCGATCCACTGAAACTTAGCTTCTTTCTGAGTCAATTTAGTCAAAATCGTTAACAGGATAGAAAATCCTTCCACAAACCTTCTGTAATACCTGGCTAATCCTAGGAAACTGCGAACCTCCATTGTAGTTGTAGGTCTAAGCCATGTTTTTACTGCCTCAGTTTTCTATGAATCAACCTAAATACCAGCCTCTAATATAATGTTGCCCAAGAAAGCTATAGAATTTAACCATAACTCACACATAGAGAACTTTGCATATAGTTGGCAGTCTTTGAGGATCTGAAGTAGCGCTCGCAAATGATCTCTATGTTCCGCTTCTAAGCGGGAGTACACTAGAATATCGTCGATGAATATTATCACAAACATATCTAAATATGTCCGAAAGATACTGTTCATCAGATCCATGAACACTACTGGGGCATTTGTCAACCCGAAGGACATGACTTGGAATTCAAAATGACCATACCTGGTCCTAAAAGCTGTCTTCGGGATATCTTTCTCCTGAACCTGAACCTGGTGGTACCCAGATCTCAAGTCAATTTTAGAAAAATATTTCACTCCTTACAGCTGATCAAACAAGTCATCTATCCTGCGAAGTGGGTATTAATTCTTAATAGTAACTTTATTCAATTGTCAATAATCTATACACATGCATAGAGATCCATCTTTCTTTCTCACAAACAAAACTAGCACACTCCACGATGACGTACTCAACCTGATAAAGCCCTTATCTAGCAGATCTTTCAGTTGTTCTTTCAATTCTCTTAATTCAGTAGGAACCATTAGGTATGGAGGGATGTATATAGGTTGAGTACATGGTATAAAGTCTATTGAAAAATCTATTTCCTGCTCTGGGGGAATATCAGGAAGTTCTTCTGGAACTCAGTATCCACTGGAATAGACTGGAGAGTCAGGGATTCTGCTTGCATATCCCAAACCCTAACCATATGGTATATACAACCCTTTGCTATCAACTTTTTTTCCCAGAGATAGGATATGAACTTACCTTTTGGCATAGCTGTATTACCTCTCCACACTCGCACTACCTCTCCACTCTCGCACTACCTCTCTGGGGAAATGAAATCAGACAATTCTGTTCCAACACTCTATAGTGGCGTAACATGGTGCCAGCCAATCCATACCTATAATTACATCAAAATCAATCATTTCTAATTCTAGGTCTGGAGACCAACAATCTCCACTGTACAACCCCGGTAAATTTTCTTAGCAATAGTACAGTCACCGACAGGTGTAGACACTGAAAAGGGTCGCTGAAGCAATTCTGGTACTATATCAAACTTTCGGGCTACTAACTGAGTAACATATGAAAAAGTGGAACCCAGGTTTATCAAGGCATAAACTAAGTGAGAGCAAACATCTAATATAACTGTCACAACATCTTGAAATGACTCTGACTCCTGTCGTCTCGGTAGTGCATATGTATGGTCCTGACCGCTGCTTGAACTAGATGTTCCTGATTTGCCTTGGCCTCTGCTGACTGGAGCTGAGGTCCTGCGCCCTGCAGATGGTGCTGGGTCATATGAACCTGCTAAGGATCTATCCTATTAGCCCTGACCGCCCTGGCATCTAGTTTAGAAATCTCGCATTATGTGTCCTTCCTGTCCACAGGAATAACAGGTGGTGGAACCATACCTGTATCTCCTCGAATGCATCTTATGACAGGTAGTGCATCACGATACCGCTGATTCTATCCGATCTAGCCCCCTCTGCTATTATGGGCCTGGCGCTCGTGAACTTTCGCCAGGACTTGATTGCCCATGATGATCTGATCTGCTACTCGGTTGCTGTTGGAAATGGGGCCTAGGTGGCCTACCTGATAGACGGGGTCTGGATTCTACTTGAAAATCTGTGGGCCTAGCCCTCCGACGCTGTTCCTAATCTGCTCTTTCCATGGCGTACTGACAATGTCTGAGCTCCTCTATATTATGAGCAAAGTCCTGGATCGGTGAAATATCCATATCCTCTACAGTGTTGCTGTAATACAAGACTCCACATATTCTGGCGCAAGTCCCACAATAAACCGGTAAACCCTAGCTGGCATAGTGTCGACAAACGAGGGTGCATATCTGGCTAAGGAATCAAATCTCAATGCATATTTTTTGACACTCATTCTGCCCTGCTCCAAGTGCCAAAACTCCTCTATTCTGTCCTGCCAGACCTCTCAGGGCAAATGATGTTCTATGAAAGCCTCCGAGAAGCTAGGCCACGTAGGTAGAGGTACATCTCTTCCTCAAGATCTTTTCCAACTCTCGTACTATAAGACTGCCACATCTCACAATCGGAATACTGCTAACTCAACTGATTTTGTAGACAAAACATGCATAACCCTGAATATTCTCTGCAGCTGATCTATGAAGTTCGAAGGGTCCTCTCTACAATCTGTCCCTATAAACTACGGGGGACTCAAGGCAAGGAACTCACGGACCCTTGAACTACCAAGCCCCTCAATGGGCTCAACGGCAGCTGGTACTACTGGCTGAGGCTGTCGCTAGGCATCCATCATCTGAACCAACAAATATAATGCACACCTGAGCTCTTGATCTGATGGTACAAGAATAGCTAGGAGTGTTGTTGGTATATTTGTTTCTCTAGTGAGCTCTGAGTGTAGTGGTGAGTGTTGGGGAGATTAAGGTGATGTCTCCCGGTCACCCTCAGGTAAGGCTAACTCTGACTGGGGCTACCTACTAATGCCCTCTCCTGCTTCCATATCTAGATCTCAACCAGTCGTGGTCCGTCGTGCATTAGACATTTCTCTGTATATATATAGAATAACATAAGCTTAGGGAGTTACCCTATACAACACAAATATATCGCACGGCTGGAGGAGAAAGAAGAGTAACCACACTATTATGCATCGTAGCCTCCTGTACATAGAATGTGTTGCATAACACATCCGTAGACAAGACTCTACTTGACACAACTTACAGAATCCCTGGGATATGACCTGCTTTGATACCAACTTTTTCATGCCACACCTTGGGAGGCATGACTGGCACCTAATGCCATGCTGGGGTCTGGACTAGCCTGGTTGGCCTGGTGTACTTCTGGTGCATGCTGTAACTTAATTCAAGAAGCCGATGAGCTATATCTCGGCTGTAAATACAGCCTCTACCGATAAGTCCACCTGTAAAAGAAGACAACTAACCATCAACAACATAATAACAGGAATCCTATGCGGGCCGACAAGACCATCATGTTGTCTAGTTAAAACTGAAATGAAATCAGGCGACTAAACTATGCTATAGCCGACAAAGCCTCTAACTGGTAACTAAATAAGGCTCCACATGGCTATTACAAGAAATAAACATACATAGGCCCCACACAGCCAACAAAAAAAGATAACTACTAGAAATCAGTATCCTGCAAGCCTCTAAGAGTAGAATAATGGTCGAGACAGGGCCCCGACCTGCCCATAAATTGTTCAAAAAAAGAACAAACCTTTTCTAACTACCAACGCCGGAGGAAGGTAGTTGAACAAACTTTTAACTCCAGCCGATGACTAAGAGGGTCTCGAATTGCGTCTATCCACACCTGCGGGAAAATAATGCAGCACCCCAAGGATGGGCGTTTGTCAAGACCCGAACGAAGGCCTGGATCGCAACACAGGACAAGGAGCCCCAAGAGACCCCAAGTCGACCCATGGCATAAGCATACATCTAACTCGATCAATGAAACTAAATAATCAACAATATAATCATAGAAGAAGTCTAAACTTAAACATAACATCAGAATTCACAATCCGAAGCTGAGTACATACATATGTGTAAAAAGTCTCTAAACATGATGAGTTGATGGGACAAGATCCTAACTAACTCAACAAAATTGAAACTGAAATACATATAGGAAATCTAAATATTCTAGTCCTCGAGAGATGAGTACTCACCAATAATGAATGTTCTAACTCTGAAGTTGAAGTATGAGCAGAGCTGAACTTGAGAGCCGGGTGTTGTATCATGAAACGATAAATCATAAAGTATGCAGTTAGTATGTGAAATATACCGAGTATGCGAGGTAAGTAAAACCCTTAAGTAAATAAAATCATTTAAGATAATGCATAATGTAAACATAAACATGACGAATATGAGAGTAGGGCTTGCACGCATTCATTCTGAAATCATGATCTCATCATAACATAACATATCATATCATAACATTATCGATTGACTCAAAGCTGAAATATGATATTTATAAGTAAACTTGAACATTGAGTTAAACCTACTTTAGAACATGCTTACATATGTAAATCTCATGAGTAATGAACATACATAACTGAAACCATGAGGAATAATGGGAGACTCATCTTTTAACCGACATACCACGATAGAGCTTACGTGGTCCCAACTATAACACTCAAGTGGGTAGAGTCGTCCAAAGCCTTTCCAGGGCTAGGGATGATGCCATGATATCAATATCAAACTAAAGGTCCACTTGGGAAAGGGATGCTCACAAGGGAGGTCCAAAGTCATAATGTATAAACCTATGTTGGCATATAGTTCTGAGGCATAGGGTGATCGACCCTTAGCCTGCTCAGTGCTAGACACTACTCCCAAAAACACACATATGCTCTACATTGTTATTCAATGAAGCTCAACATAATATATTGACAAAGCTGATAAATCAAATACTTCTCAAAGTGGAAATCATGCATAAGAGAAGCTTTACCTCAAACCATACAACAAGCTGAAAGATAATTGGGAGTCTTTGATCCAAAACTATGTGGTAAGCATGCATATGAAAATATTTAACTCATACATACCACAAGTTGAAAATATAAGTGGGATCCTTCGCACTAAAACCATGTGGTAAGCTTAATTCGGAAAATCATCAATCATACTTTGAACATGTGGGCATTTCCCAAAGATTTGTCATTCTCGAAAGTACTCAATTCATATCGAAAATATGATTTTAAACATGGGTAGCTTGAAAAAATACTTTTCATCATAATATCTCATCATCACCATACATTCATCACAAATATCATCTTTCATGAACTTCTCATCAATGGGCTTTTTCATTCATAAAGCTAGAAACATGATTTTTAATTGAAAACATTATAAAACTCTCCCATGCTTCATAATACAATAATAGAACGTGTTTAAATCATACCCATGTAAAGAATTAGGAAATTCATGAATTGGGCTAAAACCCATAGATTAGTAATAGATCTTTCATAATTTAGGGAGGGATTGAGCATTGGTGTGAAAGGAATCACCTATTCATAACCGTACATACCGGTTGGTAGCTGATTCTTACACTTCTTTAGATGCCCAATAGGAAATTGAAGAGAAATTGAAGAACACTACCTTGACCACCCTCTCTAACCTTTCTACCTTTCATGCATGGATGAATGGGGCCTAAAATGAACTTAACCCCTTTAAAAGACACTATTTATAACTCAAAATGACGCACTTTAGGCCTTAGGAAATTAGAAATTATGGAAAAGCCCTTACTAAATTCGCAGAAAATAACTGCCAAGTGGTCCCAATGAGGGACCTAATGACTCGTTACCCTGGGCCAGGATTCGTGGCATGATCCGTGAGGTACATTGCTTATCTGATCATCTAGGCTCATCATGGGTAACCTCACGACTCGTTACTGGTGACCATGACTAGTGGTCACCTCCCGTTATTTACACTACCTCCATGCCAATTATTTTCTCACTAGCTGACCACGACCCTCCCCATGAATCGTGGGGACTGACCACGACTTGTGGGGTCCTTACGTCGAGTACACTGCTCTTCTTCCTTCTCTTTTCCTTCTCACCCACCCCACGACTGACCCTACGACTCGTGGGGCCTAACCACAAGTCATGGTCATGCCCGTGGGGTCTCACTTTTAAAGTTCAATTTCATTCCCTGGCCTTCCCCACGAGTCACATCAGGACTCGTGGGTTGATCTCATGAGTCTCGCCACGACTTGTTCTGAGCCTGATGCTAAATTTCAACTTTTTCTCCGTTTAAACTCCCAGGTCTAATCTTTGGGCTTTTGGGGAATAACGATATCTCTACATTGGGAACATTCATCCTCGAATGTTGGAAAACATATAGAAAAGTAGAGAAATGCAATATCATACTCACATACCGATCATTTAAATTGAAAACTAACGGTATTACTATACCCAATTCAAACTACATAGTTGAACTGATTTCACAAACCATACACACCTCCATATACATAAAAGAAACTTGGGCACATGAACTGAACATGAAAACTAGATAGAGTTTTAGGTCAAAATTGATACCTCGAGATGGAACTAAGTCGGTAGGGAATAACTGTAGGTATCTAGACATCATATCCGCTTCGGCTACCCATATAGCTCCCTCAACATGTTGATTCCTCCATAACACTTTAACTAAAGCAACTTCCTTGTTCCTTAGCCTTCAAACCAATCAATCTAGTATTTCAACCAGAACCTCCTCATAACTGAGGTTATCTTTAACACCAACACTGAACACCGGGACAACTAAGGCTAGATCACCCAAGCACTTCTTCAAGAGTGACACATGGAATACACGATGCACAGAAGCTAATTTTGAAGGAAACTCCAACTCATAGGACACCTTGCCAACACGTCTCACTATCCAGTACGGGTCGACATAGCGGAGACTAAGTTTTCCTTTCTTTCCGATCCTCATCACTTCCTTCATGGGAGACACCCTCAGAAATACCCAGTCACCGACTTCAAATTCTAATTTTTTTATTCTCACCTCAACATAGGACTTTTGGCGACTCTAGGCAATTTTCAACCGATCCCTTATCAATTAAACCTTCTCCATAGGCGCGCAAAAAAAATCTGGTCCTATCATCCACTTCGCCAACCGAAACTGGTCCTATCATCGAATCTAAACCGAAACTGAAGTGATCATGAAGAAGGGTAAGAGTTTAACACGACCAATCTCACCATCTGAAACATCTAACTAACAAGTATACATACATAAATAAGAATCTAAACGGGCCCCCATAAGCCTAGAAGGTACAAACAACACAGAATAACCTATCTGGGCCTCCATAAGCCCCGGCAAGCACAAATAATGTACACTCTACTGTCTGGCTACTAGGGTTCGTAAACATACTATAACTCAGGATATTCATTCTTTGAAACTGTGTCTGAGACAAATAGGCTCCTGTAGCTGTATCCATGTCTGAGCTGTCTAGGCTGTGTAACTAAGCCCCGAGCCTTGGCTCGACTATGGGCCATAATGTAATCTCTGATAACTGGACCCCGGACTTGGCCCGACTATGGGTCATAATGAGACTGTTGTTACTGGATCCCTGACCTTAGCCCGACTATGGATCATACTGTAGCTGTTGTAGCTAAGCCCCAAGCCTTGGCTCAACTATGGGTTGTAATGTAACTATTGTAGCTAGACCCTGACACTTGGCTCGACGATGGGTCATAATAGAACCTCTAGAAAATGGATACGACCCTCATGGCCTCACTCTGGTCCCTTGGAAATTATACTACTCATGTAAACATAATTTTATAGGCAATATCATTCAAATCCCATATATCATGTACAACAATCGAGCTGGCTAGGGTTAACTATGATGAGTGCTTCTATATCATTGTTATCATCTCAATTCAATTCATAACAGCTGACCCCAATAGGTTTAATCTGAAATACTATAGACACACAAATCTTACTAACTTTACGATGAATGTAACTTGCTGAAAGGATAGCCTTAAATACCTCGACTGTTGACTTTCATTGGACTGGCGAGTTTCAACTTGTAACCGATGGTTCTATCCCATTGTAGCCCTAATACTAAAAGAATAGGGTTAATTTAAATACTAAATTCGACAAATAATGATAACTTTTGATAGTAGTATTTACAATAATTCAACATCGAATAACTCAACGAAAACTCGTAATTTCTCAATAGTTTAGAAGGGAGAAGTACTTTCCTAATGCGTATGGCCGAGTAGAAATTAATTTGAAACAATTATGACAACATTTACCTAGTGGAGCTCTGGTTTGCCAAGCGAATTTTTGAGAAATAACTCTGTAGTAATGCTTCCCAAAGGCCTAGAACTTATTACCCGAAGTTAATTTAAGTTTGGACGGCGTTTGATTGTGTAAATCAGATGAAGTTAATTTAACTTAGTCATGGGAATATACTAAGGGTGGTGGCAGGGGGTGCCCCGCACTGCCCATAGCGCCAACGACGCCTCTCAAGGCGCCAGTAGGCCTGGCGTGCCGTGCTGGCTAGTGCACTACTGGTCCTATCTGACCTCGCTTCTGAGGCTTTTCATATACGCTTCAAGCTCTCTTTATTCGTCACAAATCCATGCGTACACCTACTGACTGATAGAGTTTTACGGGGTGTAACACCTTTAACATGTCCCTCAGCCTTTGATGCTCAACCTTCGCCTGTTGGTTATTTGAACACTTAGCCACAAACTCTGTAATGTCCTTGTTCATGCCATTCCACTAATAGACTTTCTGTATATCGCAGTACATCTTGTTATCACCGAGGTAGATAGAATATCGAGAGTTATGATCCACTCTCAATATCCACACTCTCAAAGTCACCTACCTCCAGAGCACTTAGTCGGCCCTAATATCGGAGTACACAATCTCCCCCTTGGGAGAAGACCTCCACCTTCTGATTCCGCATCGTTTCCTTCAACTTCACCAAAATAAGATCCTTATCTTGCCTTTCCTTAACTTCCAACTCCAAAGAAGACTCTACACCATTCTGCACAATAACTCCACCATCCGCTGAATTAGTAAGACAAACCCCCAAGTGAGCAAGCCTATGGACATCCTTCACAAATTCTTTACTCTCATCCTCTACATGGAACACACTCTCTATGAAAAACCTACTAAGAGCGTCAGCCACTACATTGGCCTTTCCCGGGTGCTAAAGAACACTCATGTCATATTCTTTGATAAGGTCAAGCCATCTCCTTTGCAACAAATTCAAGTCCTTATGAGTAAGCACATATTGAAGGCTATTCTGATCCATGAGCACATCCACATGCACCCCATACAAATAGTGCCTCTAGATTGTTACACCCCAGAAAATTTTTGGAAATTATTTGATGTTCGTATGCTATGTTAAGGGAAGTACGGGTTTTATATTGATCGTAGATGACAAGGGAAATGTGTACGAACGGAAAACCAAAGAGTATGTAAAGTTTATAAATTAGGGTCAAATTTAAATGACCATATCTCCCAATATATAATGAATTAGAAGCCCCATGACCTATAAAATTAAAGGTCATTGAGTCTAGTTTTCAGAACCTCAAACAGGTCATCAATTGGAGTTTTGAATAAAAAGTTATAGGTGTTTTACAGTAGAACTATCGGGCAGTGACATGGCCACTGCCCTAAAAAACGGCCACCGCCCAAATACCTTTATATTTTATGTTTTTGGTTGTGAAATCATTTTCAAATTTTCTAGGTTTGAGGTGCTTGATTACCCTCTGAAATCCTGTCTCTTTCCAGTAGCATAGCCTTAGAAACCAAGAGGAAATCCCTCAAGAAAACACTATCAAAACACAAGAAAAAGTTGATGGAAGTGAAGGCAACATTGTGGTGAAGTTGTTGCTGCCTTGTAGCTTCGTTTTGGCAGTGTTGTTGCTGCGTGTTTGGGACTCTTTTGAGCTAATGGTATACTCCATCTTAGTCGGAATTGTTCCTAAGAAATAGTAAGTCACTTCCCTCTTTTGAAATCTCTAATAAGTGTATGAATTTTTGAAGGAAAACTAGAAGAAAGTTATGGTTTGTATGTTGACTTGTTGTAGTTGTTGTGCTGTTATTTTGCTGCGTTTTGGGCAGCAATATTTCTGCATTATTGGGAAGTGATTTGGAGGAAAATAATCCTATTATATACAACAATATTCTCATGCCAAGGGTAAGTATTTCTAATTTATTAACTTGCCTAAAAATCCTAGCTAAAGCTAGAAGTTGGAGGTTATGTTGGGCTACCGTTGTTGGTATGTTGTTGTTGAAGTTCTGCTCGTTTTTGAAGCTTGGAATAGCTGTGTTTTTTTTTAGAATATACTCTATATTTGTGGGAGTTTTTCATGAGAAAAGTGAGGTAATTTCCTATCTCTATTTTCCCCCAAAGTTGTAGAAACAAGTTGAAATAAGAAATGCTAAGTGTTGCCTTATTTGTTTGAGTTGTGACTGCCTATTGATGTAACATTTTGGCTAGATAAATTGGCTTGAAACAGCCTTTTCACTTGGTGATAAACTCAATTAATTTAAGGGGATAAAGTTCTGGTTGTTGAAAGAAAGAAACGACATAAGAAAGATCGCCGAAAAAAAAGGTATGTAAGGCATTCTTTGTCTCTTGCTTTTCAAGCACGAATTCATGCCGATGATTAATCAGGCATTCCCCTGTACTTGAGCTTCTGTAGTAGAATATTATGGTTCTCCAAATTTATAATTACTTGGTATTAAGGTGTGTATTTGCTAGAGAGTTTGAACACATGAATGTGAAGTAGAGAGGGCAATTGCCTTCTATTTTGGTCATAGTAGTAAATTGAATTTGAAGTCCCCTCGGCGTGGGCACTGTGAGCTGGTCCTTTACATTATTTTATTTATTTGTGGTGTCCAATTTTTTTCACATTAGGGTTGCTAAGAAATTTGGTAAGCATGGCAAGACAACGACGCGCAGACAAACCTAATAAAATCGGGTTTTAACTCAATAAGAGCAAACGAGGGTAATGAAATGGAATTTCCTTATGATAGTTACCTACCCTCTCATATTCATATTTTAAGGCACCTAGGTCCATGAGATGATACCCCGATCCCTCTTCCTTAATCTAAGCGACTAATTAATGCGTTTCTTAATTAACCGATACGTTAAACTTGAAAAATCGGGCCCGAATGAATAAACTATTGATATTTCTATGGAACCATCATTATTGGCAGGTTATGCACAATATCTTGATATTAACAGGTTATACGAAAATCATGATATATATATATATATATATATATATATATATATATATATATATATATGTATGTATGTATATGCGTTTATGCTTATGTTCAAATTATGCGCTAAAGCGGTAAGGATTACCTTTCGAAAGCCGCTATATGTTTATTAGATCTCTTGAGTTATCTAGACCTCCTGAGAATTGCTTAAGGCTTTAAGTAGACACGTCGTATGTTCTTTGAATGTTGTAGATGTGTAAGGAAATCAACCTAAGAATAAAGGTTGAGGCTCTAGTAGCAATGGATAGGGAAGAGTAAATATTAGACCTTTTAAGGTAAAATGTGAGTTATATGCCCTCTATCCATAGTTGATTTCAAGAACCTTTGAGAGATGTAAAATATGAACAAGAGGACGTTTAAGAGATAAGGTTGGCAATTAGGTAAAAAGGTAAGTGCGTATAAGAAATTCTTGAATAATGAACACGAGAGTAAATAATTTAGTAGGGAATCACGAATCCTGGTTGGAAAAGAATTTATGGTGAATACGAAAAGTAAAGCCAAAGGTTGTTTTTAGATGATAAGTGTTACGATTTTTAATGAGTTAGGAAAATAGCCAATAAGATTTACCCTGTTCTAATGACATTTAGCAAAAAGGATTATAAATAAAGTTGGTTATGTTCAGTATCGTTAAGCTAATAGAAGTCAAGTAAAGTGTTAACTTCTTAAGAAATTATTAGAATTGAATATTTTAAGATAGTGACTCAAGTTAAGGAGAAGTTCTTCGTCGTCCCTTTTAAACAATTATTTTTGATTATTTGTTCTATGAGTTGGAGTAACTTTCTCAAGTTTTAAAGAATTTTTTTTCTTGGAAGCTTCTAAACTCTTTATAATGCTGCTAAGCTTTTCCAAGCTCCACATATATTGCAATGTTTCACATGAGCTTTTCCTACACTGTCTGAAGCAGGACTATAAGTCTTTATTTATTTTAAGGCAGCCCCTAAACAGTTGCCTAGAATTTGTGTATTAAAGAGCTCTAGGTTTGAGATACACAAGTTATGTCTTCCTGTTCATAGTTACCCCGAAATGTGATATGATGTGCAATGAATAAGGTATGCTCACAATTCTTGATATGAAAGTATGAAAGTCAAACGAGTATAAGCACGAAATGAATGCTAAGATTGTTAATAGAAAATGTTAGGTTAAGTGATTCCTCTCTGCTCCTCGTGTTAGAATTGCTAGGAGATGTTTAAAATCATGAATGTGAGTCTACACATGTCTTTATGATATTCCAGTTCTAGGAACTTCCCTAGAATTCATTCACAGCATATGTATGTATTTGAATGCTAAATGAAAGACCTATATGTGTATGGAATAATTGTAGTATTAGGGGTCGTGGTAAGATCCTACACATGTTATAGTTACTGATCAGCATATTTTATGGTTTTCAGTATTTAGATAATCTGTATGAGCTCTGTCAGCTCCATTTATGATGGTGATTAAGATTTATTTTTATCTGACCCGGTGTGGTACACCGACTGGAGATCTTTCTATTTTACCCATGTGTGGTGCATCGGCTGGAGATATTTTTATTTTACCCCGGTGTGGTACACCAGCTGGAGATATTTTTATTTTACCCCAGTGTGGTACACCGGCAGGAGATCTTTTTATTTTACCCTGGTGTGTTATATCAACTGGAGATATTTTTATTTTACCCCGGTGTGGTACACTGGCTAGACGAATTTTATATATAGATTTACGGTTGGTCGCTGGAATTACAATTATAGTTTCTTTCTTGTACATTTCTTAATTGCATTTTCATCTCTTTATAGAGTTATTATCAGATTTTAGTTTCCAGGATTCCAGGTTGTTACCATTCCTTATTCCTGGTTCAGTTATCTTGAGTTCAGTTATGTTATAGTAAGTCGTTATGCTTGAGTTTTGAGATGCAGGTATGGGTAGGTCGGAGCCCTGTTCCAACCATTAGTTAGTTTATTCTTAAGAGGCTTTGTGGACTTAGGGTGTATAGTGTTATTCAGTTTGTGGCCTCGTCGGCTTATTGTTGCTTGGTTAGCACACTAATTGCCTTGGTTGCATTTCGATTGTTTACCCCATATTGTAAAGACCTTATGGGTCCAGTTTATTCTTTAGTTAATTATGACAGGTGGCCTGGATGGCCTAAGTGTTACAATTACAGATGTCATATAGCCTGCTTCTCGATCAATCACGAATCTAGTGCCAGTTGCGCTCTACCCTAGTTTTGGGGCGTGACACAGATCTTCAAGGCAAACACCACCACTGCTAACTTAAGGTCACGAGTCTTAAGTTTTCTTGAAGTATAAGTAATAACTTTTTCATGCTACATCAATACACACCCAAGGCCAATCCTCGAAGCATCATAATATACTAGAAATCTATCTGTGCCTTTTTGCAGGGTTAACATAGGAGCTGAAATGAGTTGAGTCTTTATCTCTTGAAAGCTCTTCTCACAAGCATCAGACCACTGAAATTTAACCTTCTTCTAGTTCAACTTAGACAACAATGCACCAATGGATAAAAATACCTCTATGAACCTTTGGTAGTAGCCAGCTAACCCCAAAAAGGTTGTAATGTCAGTAGGATTGACAGGTCTAGGCTAGTTTTTCACTTCCTCTATCTTCTGAGAGTCTACCTGAACACCCTCACTAGACACCACATGGACAAGAAATGCAATCGACTATAGATAAAACTCACGCTTGCTAAACATAGCAAACAACTGACGATTCTTAAGAGTCTGCAACACAATCCTTAAGTGAGAAGCATGCTCCTTCTCGGTATGAGAATACACAAGGATGTCATATATGAAGACAATGAAGAACACATCCAAGTACTGCCTGAACACCCTGTTCATCAATTCCATAAAAGTTGTAGGGGTATTCATTAGTCCGAAAAACTTGACTACAAACTCATAGTGATCATACTGAGTCTTGAAGGACGTCTTTGAAATGTCACTCTCCCTCACCCCGAGTTGGCAGTAGTCGGATTTGAGGTCTATCTTTGAAAAGTACTTGACACATTGAAGCTGGTCAAACAAGTCATCAATCCTAGGAAGGGGGTACTAATTCTTTATTTTGACCTTGTTCAACTAACGATAATTGATGCACATCATGATAGAACCATCTTTCTTCCTAACAAAGAGGATTGGAGCACCCTATTGGGACTTACTATGCCTGATAAAACCCTTATCCAAGAGATCTTTCAACTTCTCTTTCAACTCCTTCAGCTCAGCTGGAGCCATTCTATAAGTAGGAATGGATATGGGTTGCGTATCATGGAGAAGGTCAACACCAAAGTCAATCTCCTACTCAGGATGGACTCCTGGTAGATGTCTAGAAACACCTGTAGATACTCACATACTATCAACTGACTGAAAAGTTGGGGTTTCAAACATAAAATGCCTAACCCAAACTAGATGATATACATAAATCTTGGAGATCATTTTTCGAGCCTTAAGATAGAAGACAAAGTGACCTATAGGCACAACTAAACTACCCTTCCATTATATGACTGGCTCACTCGGAGATTGAAACTCTATTGATTCGATTCTATAATTAATTAAAGCATAAAAAGAATACAACCAATCCATAACAAAAATAACATCAAAATTTGTCATATCTAACTCTGCTAAGTTAGCTGAGGTGACTCTCTAAAGAACTATGATAGGGTAATTTCTGTACACCCGTCGAGCTATAACTAACTCACTAACAGGAGTAGAGACTGAGAAGGGTTCTGATAGGATTTTAGGACTAACACCAAAACTGATAGCAACATAGGGAGTCACGAAGGATAATGTGGCCCCTGGGTATAGCAATGCATAAACATCAATATGGAATACTCATAACATACCATGACTACATCTGGTGAGCACTTCTATTCCTGGCGTAAGGAAAGGGCATAAAAGTGATTCTGCACTAGCCGCCACCGACACTAGATGATCCGCCCTAGTGGGATGGGTGAGCTACTAGAACTACTAAATTGGTGTTTTGGGCATGGCCTCTATCGTCACCCTATCTAGATAATGTGAAATCCCTAAGCCTGTGTCCGAGCTCCCCACACCTGTAATAAGCAACTGAGAAAATCAAGCACTCTCGTAGGTGGTTCTTACTACACTTCCTGCAAGATGAGAAAATGCACTCCCCTAACATTCTTATCTGACCCCTAGATCTTGATGCTCTACCTCTTTGATCACCTCTGGGTCTAGAGGGTACACTGGATGATAATGAAGCTGGGGATGATGATCTCTAGTGGGACTATGGGCAATGGGCACCAACAAACCTCTACTGAGAATAGCTAAGGCTCAATGTCCTATCCTTTTTGGCCTCTCTCTCCCTCTCTTTCATTTGCTCCTCCTCTATCTGTTAAGCATAAATTATCAATCGAGATATCCATATTGCTGATAAGCATAGAAGTCCTACACTCCTTGACTAGTGAATCTGCAACCCCGGATACAAACTTCTTCATATGAGCTCTCGGCTCAGGAACCATCTCCGAAGCATACTTGGATTGCTAGGTGAACCTTAACGCATACTCCTAAACAATCATGTCATTTTTCTTCAAGTTGACGAACTATGTTTCCTTTTGCTTCCCTTACATCATGGGGAAAGAACCTATCAAAGAATGTTGTAACGAACTCATCCAAGCAAATTGGAGCTACACCTACTCCAGAACCCTCCTTCCACTGCCGAAACAAAATGTGAGCTACCCCCTTCAGCTGATAAAAGGCCAAATCTGCACTCTTCTTTCCTCAAAATCCCATAATCTGGGTAATCTTCTTAATCTCCTTAATGAACTCCTATGGATCTTCTTCCACCATATAACCATGAAACTATAGTGGGTTTATCCTGGTGAAGTCTCGCACTCTAGCCGCCGTAGTGTTCCCAGTGGTGTTCACATTGGCAACCAGTCTCTCATTGACCTGGGCTATCATAGCCTTTTCCCAACATCTAAAAAGTAGCACTAAACTCAACATGAGTCACCTGCCCATTCAAAGGGTCCGCAAGAGCTGGTGGGGCTGGTTGATGCCCATCTCCATTACAATTCCCATGGCCATTACCGTTTCCATTCCTTCTTTCATTTACTCAGCAGGGAGGTATTTTCTACAAATGCATATAGCATGAGTTAAGGGAATAGAAAGAGTTGAAATTCATCGCATGACATAGATTATGAAAGAAGGGAAGTTTCCAAAAATGTTTCATGGACTTTTCCTCATAAGTGTGGCATGCTTCACACCCATGAAAAAGACTCTACTTAACGCGACTTTCAGACACCCTAGGACACACCTAATGCTCTTATACCATGTTTGTTTCTATCCGAGCATGGACCCTATATTGTAACACGAGACCTAAAACCACGAATGGCTCCAAGTAAATCCATGGAACATGCATAACTTACTTTAGAACATAGGCAAAATGGAACTTACTAAAGCATAGCATAAGGCATGAGCAGAAGTCTGTGATATCATAAATTGTGTGGAAAGGGACAACAAGTCAAAACCGGTGAAACATCTAACATCAAGTCTGAAGGTCTCTACTCATAGGATGAGCTGATAGGACAACACCCCCAACTAACTCTACTAATATCTGAAAACTGAAACACAAAAAAAAAGAACATGCATCAAAATTGACATCTTTGAATGATAAGGATTCACCAAAACTGATATCCTAAGTCTTTCCAGGGAAAAAAATAATAAAGGCATGGTATTACATGTGAGCCCACTCGGGCAGGGGAACACTCTTTGGTGAGGACCCAATCTTGAATATACCTACAGTGGCATGTAGTTCTGAGACTTGGGTGTGCTGAACCCCAGCCTACTCGATGCTAAATACTACTCCCAAAACATGCATATTGTTCATAGACATAATCATAAAACATACATGCTTTTGCATGAGCTAGTTGAAAATCATGTAATTCATAAATATACTTGACGTACATGAACTATCCATTAAAACAATGCCAGAACCGACCATGATACATAAGCTCGAGATTCATGAAATTCATGCATAATTAAGTAAATCATCATAACATGAAATCATATATTCATAAGAAAATTTAATATAAAACATGTAATCATAGTCTTAAAACATGGATTTAATCATAAGGGAGTTGAATTCATTGAAGATCATGAGAGATTTCATCAAAATTAGGTCTAACCCTAGAATTTTTATAAATAAAAATTGGAGACATGAATTCGTGAAATTGATTTGAAATTGGGCATGAAGATGGAAGAAATTTCCCATTCATGACCCTGCATACCTGGGCTTGAGAATTCTTGTTTAGAATTGAGACCAAGAGACGTGGAGAAGATAAAGATGAAGAACTCTCACTTCCTTTGAGAGATTGATTTCTCAACTATAGTGTTTTTGAGAGGAATGCGGAATTAATCTAAGAAAAACCCTATAATTCACCCTTTAGGATACCTAAGAAAATGTCATTTAGAAGTTAAAAGCATAGGGTTTTACTAAAACACCTCCGGACTGCTAAATTAAAAATCCCGCTGGCAGAACCCATGACCCATACAATGAGCCATTGATACAACCAACGGTTCATTGGTTCTCTCATTGGTTCCTACTTCTGCTCTGCATCATGCTCTGAACCTGCTCCAACAACTAAAACCAACGGCCGACATAATTTAATGGGTCATACAAGCTGCTCATTAGTTCTAGGTAACATTTCCAAATTTCCTCGCCACGGAACAACCAAAGAGTTGTTGGTTCAAAGAATGGCTCATTCTGAGAGTCTTTGAATGGCCTAGTGCCATTTTTTCTGCTGGTTCTACCGCAAGCCTAGGATCTGATCTTAGGGACTTTCGGGGTGTTATAGAGAAAAAGCATAAACCCTTTCTAAATTTTGTTAAAACAAAGTAATAACTCATGTTTAAGAGCCAAATGAGTTGGTAAATTACAAAATCATCAAATCCTCAACTTGAATTATTGCTTGTCCTTAAGCAAAGCATTCACTCATAAATGGAATTGATTTAAGCTTATCACATCATGAAGGCTACACACAGGACCACTAAGACTCAAAATAACCCAAAAATCACAAAAAAGACTCAAACAAGTGCACAAACATCAATTGGTACCATCACAATTACTCAACAAATATCATCATTATTCTATCAATCCAAATCAGGGGCATTTTTAATTTTAAACAAAATTAACAAGCATCTCAAATCATTGACATCCAACCTTCAAGGTTTTCTTAAAATCTCACTACAGAACCTATCGCATTCATATATCTCAATTGAGATCAAGACTTTGACATTTACTCCAAGGATGTGACGTCACTCACCAAAAGAGAGAATTCCACTCACAATTATGCAATTCACACAATAGGGATTATAAGATGATCTATAATGCTCATTCTCTCAAAGATATTCAAGTGTATACACATTGGCTCATAGGCTTGCCCTTCATGTAACTCGCCATTAAGTATAGTAAGCTTGGAATCACTAAGGACTTGCGGGTCATAATGTAGGTTAGGGGTAAAGGTAGGACATCATTTGGTTCAAGTGACTAGAACCTCCCTAACACTATTGTGATACAAATAAACATCTAGCTTACAATATAGAGTCAAATCCACCTTATCTCTCGTTTTCACAATTCATGTTTTCTCGAAGAACCACCCTTTCAAACACCTTAGATTTCTACATTAAGGTGTCATTTGTTTTCTTTAAGATTAATACGTATGAATCTAAATGCACATCTAAATAATTAAGATGTTTCTTTTAGATCTGAACACTGAATGATTAAGACTGTTTATTTTTTAATATCTGAATGTGCATAATTTATTTATTTATAAACATAGTAAATATAATATATAAATAAAAATAATTAAATATTACAAAAATATCAACTTAATAAAATAAATTTATTATATGATAAAATAATATATTTATGTTCGTTAGCAATGACGGAGATGATTTGTAGTGATGGTAGTGGTAGTGATTACTATCAGTGGCCAGTAATGGTGGTGGTGTTGGTAGTTGCTAGTAATGGTGATGGCGATAGTTGCTATTAATGGGGGTGATGATAATTGTAATGATGGAGGTGGTTGGTGTTGTAGTGGCTAGGGTAGTGGTGGCAGTTCATGGTAGTGGTTATGATGTTGAAGTTGGATGTTGTTAGTAGTTGGCGGTGTTGATGGTGGTGAATGAAGAATGTGTGATGGTTTGAAAATCTATTGGTGGTAGTTGGTCGCGGTGCTAGTTGTGATTGTGGAGATGGTTTGTCGTGGGGAATCAACTGTAGTGGTGGTAGTGACTGATAGTGGTGGCATAGGTGGCGGTGGTAATGACGATGATGGCGGCGGCAATGGTGGTGGTTGGTTGTTGGTGATGGTGATAGTGGTGGTGGTTTTAATGACAGAGGTGGTTAGTGGTGTTGGCTGATAGTTCTAGACATAGTGGTGGTGAAAATTATCCACACAATCATATCTCTTAAAGATATTAAGAAGTTGTTTGAGATCCTAATGATTAAGACCTATTCATACCAAATAAGTGTTTAAATCTTAATGAAAACAAATGCACTCAATAACCTAAAGTCTGAACCATTTAGATTCAGACCTCCATTAAGTGCAAACAAATAAAGCCTAAGCCTCATCTATACAAGAGATAACACCACTCAATTCTTTTCTTTCTTTTATTGATCAAAGGTTTTCAACCAGCCATTTTGTTTCTACATTAAGCAATCGATGCTACCTTGTACTGAAGCTCATTCTTCTTTTTCCTTTTGTGCACACCCCTAAATTTAGGCTTTCTTCTGCATCAACATTTTCTCATACTCCCCAAATCTTAGGACTTTAGACCCTATTTAGTTTCTTTTATCACTACCAATGAGGGATGGGTGCAAAAGTAGAGGATTCAAAAAGGGTTTAAGGCTTGTTACGTGGCTTCCAAGAAAAAGGCTTAAGGCTCGAAAAAGGTTAACTAGGATCAACGTTAAAGGAGGGCCTTGTTTTCGGTGAAGTCACTAATAAAAAAGGGTCTAAGGTAATTTTCTAAACTCATCCACATTTAGGATTTCGTCTTGAATCACATTAGAGGCAAGTTCTAGACAATATGCATACCATAGAATCAAACAATAACCTTACCACACAAAGCATTACAATTCCAAGGAGTCTAGTTATTCTCAAAATCAATTGAAAAGTATGATTTTTTTCCAGGTTATTGCGAGTTCCACACAACGCATTCACGAATCAGAAAGCCAAAAAAAGATTGTAGGCATTATAACAAGAGAATGCGTTATAACGTTCAATTACCCCTCTTTTCCCAAAAATTAAATTTCTTTGCCAAGAGACAAATTTTTGGCGTTTCCTCTTAAGATAAGTACACAAAGACGCAAAATGACAATAAAACATGCCATTTTCCCTTAAGAAAGTTGCCTCTTAATCCATCATTGGGAAATGTCACCCTGTTTGACATAAAAATTAAGATAAGAAAAATGTTTTCTTCTTGAGATAGAACCTTGGTATAAAGAAAACCCTCATAGTTTATTCGCTAACTACTACTTACAAAGGCAATTGCAATTCTTGGATAATAAGGCAATTGAAGTATAAGACCGACCCGACATCATAGCAACTCACTTCATACTTCAAGATAATTAAGCCTGTCAAGGGTCAAAAATTAAAATTAAAATCATTACAATATGAACCAGGTACGGCCATTCATTCATCAAAAATCAATATTCAAATAAAAAGTTATAACATCCAACAAAACACAAGCCCGACAAAGGCAATCAAACAAGTCCCAACTCCAACTAAAATATCAAACATTGTCCCCATTGTTATAGAATAAAAGATGGGAACAGGGAGAAGAACACCCTATGCCATCTATTCTCCGCTATCATTTCATGGCACTACATCTGAACTAGAGCCAAGGCACCCCTACAGGAGTGATTTGTGCCCAAGGACTCAAACAACACATCTTATGTCCTTGAGGAAGCAGTGGCATCCTTCTCTTCATTCTCCTGCTCTTTCTCTTCATCATCTGCTCTTCCTCTTCATCATCTTCCCCCTAGCTCCCTAGCAAATCATCAATTGGGCCTCGAGTGGTGCATGGGGGTAGCCATACCTTCATTTAAGAAGCTCATATTAGAGTTGGACATGGGGGCCTTGCCCTTCATCTATCTCATATCGGCCTAGAGAGACGCCACTACTCTCTTAACCACATCAACTCTGGAATACGACTTGTTAGATTGTGAACAACATCTTTCATTGTGTTTTTGATAAACCTTTGAATTAGGACCAGGAGATTCTTGGCCAACTTAATAAGATGATTTTCATGGGCATGTGTCATATAAACCAATTTTTAGAGCTCATTTGGCCTAGAGGGAGGAGGTGCCTCCTAAGAATCATGTCCCAACATGGCTGGATTAGGCTCATTAAGCTCCTATCTAAGAGGGGAACTCTCAGTTCTGTGGACTACAAGGCTCTGGGGGATGTCCCATGCATGCATTCTCTGCTTCTTGCTTTTGGGGGCATCAACATCCCGCTTCTTTTCAATGTCAATTAGTCTAGTAGCGGAGCTAGCACGATCATCATCAAAATAATAGACCCTCTCTCTAGCACATAGCTGGCTGATCAACACAGGGAATGGCATAGAGAGACCTAGTTGTCGAGCTTTTCTTTTAATCTACATGGCAACCACTTCCATGAAGCTCACATGCACTCTTGACATAATATAGTCTATTAGGATGGTGGCCTCAATTTGCATTTTCTAATCATTTTTGGATGGCATGAGGCGAGAGCAAACCAAATCCATCCCCAGATTGGCTTCAAAGAGGAGATCCTGCCTGGAAATATTGCCACCCAAGGTGGCCCAAGTTAGCTGCCCATTTGCAATGATTCCATCCACCCATATGAGTTGGTTGCTTTTTTTCACAATCCACTCCTCAGTGCTAGCCCCCAGAGCAATTGGTTCCCTCCAGTAGATGGAGTTGATGGCGTCAAGGTTGATATAAGTTTCTTTCCCCTGTACCATGGTAGATGGCCAACACAGGAACTCATCTACCCTTCCATGATGTTTCATCAAGTCTTTCCTCGCTTGATATGAGGAATAGAACTAAAGAACTAGGATAGGATAGTACCCTCCAGGTGAGTCCAAGAATGGCAGCCAATCTTGAGCAGTAAATTATCGATTGACATTAGGTAACTCATCCCTAACTCAGCCAAATTGAAGCATTTGTTTGGTGTGAAGGACCAGCCATCCCAGTATTTGATGAATTAGGTCTTCATGCCCTTAATGCAGAAATGGAAGCTTTCTTCCGTATCAGTAGGGATAGGAGTTTCCTTGCTTTTGTATCTGCTCTTTCCCTTTCCTTTGGTAGAAGATGTAGCTTTGCGGGTCTTCCTGTCGGAAGTCATGGTCCAGCATAATGATGTGATTCCCATGACAATACAAAAAAATTCTTTTTGTATTTTTCTCATATAAAACAAAAGAAGACATCTACAAGAAGTGAAGAAAAGAAAACTATTTTGATTGTAAACAGGAAAAAGTAGCAAGAATTAAATTGCCTACATCTACAAGTCGCCTGTGTTTCGTAGGTGAAGACCTGTGTCATGCAGGTGAGACGCAAACACAAAATACAACACTGGCAACTATTTTTGTCCATCTTCGTTGGTATCTGTGTGTCAGAGGTCAAGATTTATAGCACGCAGGTGGAATGCATGTGAAAGACAGTGAGTTTGGAACTCCTGACCATCACATGCGTTGGTCCTGCATTTTGCAGAGCAATATTTGTTGCATGTATGTGCTTGGCAGTGTCTCAACATTTAATTTACAGATTTCCAACCCAAATTTAAGCCATATTCAAGCAACTCAATGTCTAACAGGTACTTAAACTTTCCCGAAAAACAAACCAACAAGCATTATAGCACTATATGACCGATTAAATTACTCAATGACTTTTCTTAAGAAGGACGTTACCCCATCTATCATTGAAAAATGTTGAGTTACCATTCTTATAACTACCACCAACATCATTACCACTAACAATAACCCAAAATACTCACTAAGAATGATTAATTTCTATCATAATCACTAAGCATAATAGAATGCCACAAACATCTACAAGCACAACTTGAAGCACTGATGACTTGCCCTTAAGAATGACGTCACCCAATCTATCATAGGGCCAAATCAATCATCACATTTAAATGGGTTACTCATACTTCACTCTCAACTAAATTTCATGAAATAATACATCATACTAGTCATACAAAATAATATGAAGCAAGAATTCCCATACATTTTCAATTTCACGTCAACCCACCACATACCCAAAAGAATTTGATTGCAAGACAAACATAAGGGGCACATAATAGGGAAATAGGGAGAATACAACTTTCATTCATGAACTAAAATGATCCACAAACACGTAGAAATGGATGTTTTAGCAAAGGAGTATACCTAACAATGAGTGAGAAGTAGTGGATGAGTGAAATTGAATCTTCTTCAAGGTTAGGTCTCCGACACAAGCTCGGCTGCATTTAATATCCCAAAATTCCCTAAGATCAGACCCGAGGGTTGAAATAGAGAAAGATGGACATCCACACCACATCACAAAATGAGTCATCCAGTGACTTGTGGTGTGACCTAGGGGTCGTTAAGTTACCCGTCAAGTAGTGCCCAGTTTTGAGGAGATGTCATTCGTGGGCAGTGGCAATGGATAGGATGATGAGTCATTATGATTCCTAACGAATCATGGTATAACCTGTCAAGTGGATAAAGGGTGAGATTATAGTGTTGGTAACGGGTCGAGGGAACGAGTCATCAGTATCCTTTACGACTCATTAAGTTGAATTGGTTGTGGGGTTGAGAAGGTTGGGAGATTGGAAATTTCCAGTGGTGATGATGAGGGGAGACAAAGAGTCGTCAGAGGACCTAACGACTCATTATGTCCCTCGTGGCGACTAATAGTATCATATTTTCTATGAAATTAGTGAGGGTGTTAGTAATTTCTAATGTGCTAAGCCCTAAACTACTTCATTTTAAGGTCTAAAAGAGGTGTTTTAAATGGTTTGGACCTATTATAAACATTCCCCTCCCAATGCATGCAAAAGTATGAGTTCCCCATTGAAGATCAAGCCTAGACTTCTTCAAGTTTTTCTCCAAATCTCTTGGGTTTTCAAGGACAAGTATAGATTCAGTTTACCCAGGTATTTAAGGTTATGAATGAGGGTTCCTTTTAATCTCATTCTCTAACTCTCCTTAAATTTATGAATCAATTCTCAAACCAATTTATGATCAAACAAGGGTTTTAACACAATTTTATAGAATTCTATATCAATTGTTTATAGGTCAATTCTCTTCATGTTTTAAAGTATATTTGAAGAATCATGGGAAGATTTAAGAATGTTTGATTATAAATTCATGATTTTAAATTTTAGAAGATTATGACCAATTATGCAAGTTCATGAAAAAGTCAAGTTTATGAGTGATGATTTCAAGTATGATGAAATATTTAGCGTGTATGAATTTTTACAAATCTATGATTTTGATCAATGAAATCTATTTCAAGTATGCATGATTTTTAAATTTGGGAAAGCCCACACAAGCCAAATATCTTTAATGATCTAGCCAAGGCTAACAAGATCAAATGATAGATATGTACTTTGGAGTCAAGACTCCTCAATTGTATAGATTCAAGTTATGTTTTAGAATAAGATTATAAGAGCATTATACATGATTTGAGAGTAGTGTCTAGAACCATGTAGGCTAGGCATTCCAAGGTTTCCCGACCTCATAAACCACGCGCCAACATAGGTATATTTCAGGGCCTCTCAAGAGAGCATTTTCCTTTGCCCAAGGTCACACTGTGATATCACACCTTACTTATCCTTTGACCTAGCAAGGCTTTGGATGTCCCTCCTCCATGTGGGCAAGACATGGGATCATCATGCGCTCATACATAATGGTTTTCGGCTATGACGAGTCTCCCATTGTTCCTCATAATTTCAGTTGTGCATGTTTATGACTTATGGTATTATGTTTTCAGCAGGATCGATCCAATGATCAGTTTATAAGATTTTACTTATGTTTTAGTTATGGAAAGCCATATGATTATTTTTTAGCTTTAGGTCATTCGATTCATCTATGAGATTCAGTTTATGACTATTCAAGTTTTTAGATATCAACATGCAATCCTTACTCTCATGATTTTATGATTCATGTTATGTGCATGATTTTCAGTTATATTTACTCAGCCTGTTTTACTTACCTTACATACTCAGTACAGTCCAAATATTGACCGCATACTCTATGTTGTATCATTTTATGATACAAGTTCAGATGCTTAAATTCAGTTTTGTTGTTAGCCAGTTTCCACAGCTTAGTCTAGTTACCTTGTTCGTGAGTCCTCATCCTTCAAGGACATCAGATTGTTGACTTGTGCTACTTTTAGTTCTTAGACTTTTAGTGACCTAGTTGGGGATGTTGTCCCATCAGCTCTTCAGTTATATTAGAGGATTTTAAAAAAATATGTAGAATTTTAGCTTTGTCAATGTTGACACTATATGGTTTATACGTATTCAGATTTCCACTTATTTATGTATTCAGTTATTAGCTTTTGATTGAAGTATGTTCTTTAGTTAGCAAGTTCATATCATGGGTCAACTTGGAGCCATTCATGGTATTAGGTTTCGTGTCTCAGTCCGGACCTATGTTCGGATTGTGACAAACTTTGTATCAGAGTAAAGGTTTAGAATGTCCTAGGGTGTTTGAGCCGCACTGAGTAGTGTCTTTTCCATGGGTGTGAAGCGCACCACATTTATGGGGGAGAGGCTACAAGATGTTATAAGAAATTTTCCTTTTTTTCATAATCTATTTCATGCGATGAAGTACCTCTCTACTCTTCTAACTCGTGATATACACGTTTGCAAAATCATGCCTTCACACTGAGTAAATAGTAGAAGGAACAAAAATGGAAATGGCCATGAAGATGGAAATGGAGATGGTCACCAACAAGCCCTGCCAGCACTAGCAGGTCCTTTGCCTGAGCAGGTCTCTCATGCCGAGTTTAGAGTGGCTTTTTTGATGTTGTCCCAAGCTTTGACCGCTCAGGTCAACCAGCAGGCGATGGCCCATGCCCCTCAGAATGGGAATGCAGTGGTGGCTCGAGTTTGGGACATCCACAAGATGAACCCACCTGAGTTCCTTGGGTCAAGAGTGGATGAGGACCCACATGAGTTTCTTGAGTAGATACAAAAGATCACCCAGATTATGTGGTTGACAGGAGAAGAGAGCGCCGACTTATCCTCCTATCTGCTGAAGGGGGTTGCTTATATTTGCTACAATCAATAGAGGGATGGTAGAGCTATGGGCACTATTCCCATGAGCTGGGATGAGTTCATAACTTCCTTCTTAGATAGATTCTTCCCTAGGGAGTTGAGGGAGGCAAAGGCGGCGGAGTTCATCAACTTGAGGCAGAACAATATGATTGTGAAAGAGTACGCCTTAGAATTCACCTGGTCATCCAAGTATGCGTGGAAGATGGTTGCGAATTAGAGGGCCTGTATGAACAGATTTGTGTATGGAGTGTCAAATTCGCTGGTCAAGGAGTGTAGCACCGCAATGTTGAATAGTGATTTAGACTTCTCTCGATTGGTTATATATGCTCAGTAAATAAAGGTAGATCAGATGAAAGAAAGGGAGAGAGAGGCCAAGAGGGCCAGGAAAGGAAGCTTTGGGCAACTAAGGTCCGATGGTGGATATCATTAGTAGTCCCACTAGAGATCATCTATCCCAGCACCATCATCTGCCAGTGTGCCATCTAGATCAAGGCATGATCAGAGGGCGAAGACATTAGGCTCTAGAGGAAAGGGGAGTAGCACAGGGGAGCCTAGCATGCCAATTTGCAGCAAGTGTGGCAAGAAGCACCCCGAGCAGTGCCTAGCAAGATCAGGTGCATGTTTTGGGTATGGTAAGCCCAGACATCTGCTTGGAGACTGCCCTTCAACCACACAGGGCCATAGTAGTGGCGATGACACAGCCATCAGCTCCACTAGCATGTTCAACTCAGCAAGGTGCATCCACTAGTGCAGGTGGTGGTCAGCAACAAAACAAATTTTATTTCATCTAATCTCTTCAGAAGCAGGAGGTTTCTCCTGATGTAGTCACTGGTATGTTGCGAGTATTTCATCTTGATGTATATGCATTGTTAGATCTAGGGGCTACTTTATCTTTTGTGACGCCTTATGTTTTTATTAGTTTTAGAGTCAGTCCCGAAATCATATCAGAACCCTTCTCAGTCTCTACTCAAGTCGGTGGCTCAGTTATAGCTTGACGAGTATACAAAAATTTCCCTGTTATAGTCCTTCAGAGAGTCACCTCAACCCATTTAGTAGAGTTAGACATGACTGATTTCAATATTATCTTTGGTATGGATTGGTTGCATACATGTTATGCCTCAATGAATTACGGAACCCGTATAATAGAGTTTTGATTTCTAGGTGAGCTAGTCCTAGTATGGAAGGGTAGTTTAGTAGTGCCTACAGGTCATTTTGTACCTACCTTGATATTAGAAAGATGATTTCAAAGGGTTGCGTGTACCATATAGTTTGGGTTAAGGATGCTACATCTGAGACGCCAACTTTTCAGTCTGTCCCAGTTGTATGTGAGTATCCGGAGGTTTTCCTAGATGATCTACCACGAGTCTCTCTCGAGCGGGACATTGATTTTGGTATTGACCTTCTTCCAGATAAGCAACTCCTATCTATTCCTCTATACATAATGGCTCCGGTTGAGCTAAAGGAGTTGAAAGAACAGTTGAAGGATCTTTTGGATAAGAGCTTCATTAGGCCTAGAAAGTCCCCGTGGGGTGCAACAGTTCTCTTTGTTTAGAAGAAGGATGGGTCTCTTCGTATGTGTACTAACCATTGGTAGTTGAAAAAGGTTACAATCAAAAACAAGTATCCCCTCCCCAAAATTGATGACTTATTTGACCAACTTTAGGGTTCTAAGTGCTTCTTAAAGATAGACCTCAAATTCGGCTATCACAAACTCAGAGTTAGGGAGAGTGACATCCATAAGACAGCATTTTGGACTCAATATGGTCACTATGAGTTTCTAGTTATGTTATTTAGACTAAAGAACTCTCTTGCAGCTTTAATGGATCTGATAAACAGGGTATTCAAGCCATATTTGGCCATGTTCATGATTGTCTTTATGGACGACATTCTCATATACTCTCGAAGTGAAGAGGAGAATGCTTCTCATTTGAGGGTGGAGCTACCAGAACCTCAAGGATCGCTAGCTATTTGCTAAATTCAATAAGTGTGAGTTTTGGTTGGATTCGATAGAAGTTTTGGGCTATGTGGTTTCAAGTGAGGGTGTGCAGGTGGACTCTAAAAAGATAGAAGTTGTAAAGAATTGGCCTAGACTGGTTAATCCTTCGAATATCAGGAGTTTCTTACGTTTAAATGGCTATTCAGGAGGTTTGTTGAAGGATTCTCATCTGTTACAGCCCCGTTGACCAAGCTGACCCAAAGAAAGTCACATTTCAGTGGTCAGATACCTATGAGAAGAGTTTTTAGGAGTTAAAGACTCGACTCACTTCAGCCCAGTATTGACCCTACCCGAGGGTGCGGATGGATTTGTTGCGTCCTGTGATGCCTCTAGGGTTGGTCTTGGGTATGTGTGGATGTGTCATTTTAAGGTCATTGCATATGCCTCTAGACAACTTAAGACTCATGAGAAGAATTACCCAATGCATTACCTAGAATTGACAACAGTGGCATTCGCATTGAACATTTTGAGGCACTATTTTCTATGGAGTCAATGTGGATGTGTTTACGAACCATAAGAGTCAACAGTATGTGTTCACCTAGAAGGATTTGAATTTGAGACAAAGAAGATGATTAGAGCTACTCAAGGACTATGACATGAGTGTCCTTTATCATCCGAGCAAGGCCAATATAGTGGCGGATTCCCTTAGCATACTATTAAGGGAGAGTGTCTCTCATGTGGAAGACAGAAGGAAAGAGTTGGTGAAGGATGTGCATCGGCTTGCACGATTAGGGGTTTGCATTGTAGATTCGACAGATAGTGGTGTCATTGTTCAGAATGGTTTAGAATCTTCTTTGGTGACTAAGGTCAAGGCTAGGCAAGATGAAGATCCTATTTTGGTAAATTTGAAAGAAGCACTTCAAAATCATAAGGTGGAGGCCTTCTCCTAAAGGAAGGATCTTTAGGGTCGTTTATGTGTTCCAGTGATGATTAGATAGTATGCATGTTGCATGAGGCTCATGGCTTTCGATATTCTAAACATCCAGGTGCCACAAAGATGTATCGTGACCTATGAGAAGTTTAATAGTTTAATGGCATGAAGAGGGACATAGTAGAGTTTGTAGCTAAGTGTCCGAATTGTGAGCAATTGAAAGTGGAGCATTAAAGACCTGGAGGTATGCTACAAGACATCAGTATCCCAACTTGAAAGTGGGAAGAGATCAATATGTACTTCATCGCAAGGTTGCCTCGCGCTCGTCGACAGTATGACTCTATATGGGTGTTGATGGACAGGTTAACCAAAGCAGCTCATTTCTTTCTAGTCAAAACTACCGATTCAGCTGAGGACTATGCAAGATTGTCTATTCAAGTGTTGGTTCGATTTCACGAGGTTTCCTTTTCCATTATTTCAGAACGAGGTACTCAATTTACCTCGCAATTTTGGAGATTGTTTTAGAAAGGACTTGGTACTCGCAGTTTAGACATGCTCAGAGAGGGTGAGCATCAGGCTCGAGGGGTCAGAGCAGCAGACCCGCAAATTCTAGCATTCCATCTTGTCGCAGGTATGGTCAAAGGCACACAGGCCAGTGCTTGGCAGGTTTAGGTGCTTGTTTTGGGTGTGGGCAGCTCGTACATATGCTTCGAGATTTACTAGCTGCGAGGTAGAATCAGGTTAGGGGCTAAAGCCCAGCTTCTAGTTCAGCAGCCCCTCCCGCACGCTCAACACAACATGGGTCATCTACTAGCATAGCTGGCAGTCAGCGCCAGAACAGATTCTATGCTTTAGCTTCCCATCAGGAGCAGGAGGTCTCCCCGGATGTAGTCACTGGTATGTTGTGATTTTTCCATATTGAAGTTTATGCTTTGCTAGATTCGGGGGCTAGTAGCTTCAGAGTCAGTCCCAATGTATTGTCAGAATCCTTCTTAGTTTCCACTCCAGTAGGTGACTTAATTATAGCTAGACGGGTGTATAGAGGTTTCCTAGTCTCAGTCCTTCATAAGGTCACCCCAGCAGACTTGATAGATTATCCATGACCGATTTCGATGTTATTCTCGACATGGATTGGCTATTTGCATGCTATGCTTCAATTAAATGTAGAACCTAGGCTGTAGAGTTCAGATTTCCGGGTGAGCCAGTCTTAGAATGGAAGGGTAGTTCAGTTGTGCCTTTAGGTTGATTCATTTCCTACCTTAAGGCTAGAAAGATGATTTCTAAGGGTTGCATGTACCATCTAGTTAGGGTTAAGGATGTCGAGTTCGAAACCCCAGCTATCCAGTCAGTACTAGTAGTACGTGAGTATCAAAAAGTCGTTCCTGGTGATTTTCCAGGTGTCCCTCCCGAGCGGGAGATTGATTTTGGTATAGATCTTCTCCCCGACACGCAGCCTATATCTATTCCACCCTACAACTTGGCTCCATCCGAGCTAAAAGAGTTGAAGGATCTGTTGAAGGACTTTTTAGATAAGGGCTTTATTTGGACGAGTAAGTCTTCATGGGGTGCATTAGTGTTATTTGTTTGGAAGAAGGATGGTTCGCTTCGTATGTGCATTGATTATCGGCAGTTAAACAAGGTCACCATTAAGAAAAGGTATCCTTTACCTATGATCGATGATTTATTTGACCAGCTTCAGGGTGCCAAGTGTTTTTGCAAGATTGATCTTAGATCCGAGTATTATTAGCTTAGGGTTAGGAAGAGTGACATTCTGAAAACCGCTTTCAAGACTCGGTATGGTCACTACAAATTTGTTGTTATGTCTTTTGGACTAAGCAAGGCCCCTGCAGCTTTTATGGATGTAATGAACAGGGTGTTCAAGGAATATTTGGAAATGTTCGTGATTGTGTTCACCGACGACATCCTTATATACTCTCAGAGCGAAGAGGAGCATTTCGCTCACTTGAGATTAGTTCTTCACACCCTCAAGAATCATCAGTTGTATGCAAAGTTCAGCAAGTGTGAGTTTTGGCTGGACTCCGTGGCATTCTTTTGTCATGTGGTATCAAGTGAGGGCATAAAAGTAAATTCTCAGAAAATTGAGGCAGTGAAGAATTGGCCCAGACCGATGAACCCATCAGATATCAGGAGCTTTTGGGCTTAGCGGGTTACTAATGGAGATTTGTTGAGGGTTTTCATCTATTGCAGTACCTTTGACCAAGTTGACTCAGAAGAATGTAAAGTTCCAATTGTCGGAGGCTTGTGAGAAAAGTTTCTTAGAGTTGAAGACTCAACTCACCTCATCACTAGCGTTGACCGTACCCGAGGGTACTGATAGTCTTGTGGTGTATTGTGATTCTTTGAGAATGGGTGTGTGTTGATGCAGCATGGGAAAGTGATAGCATATGCCTCAAGGCAGTTGAAAGTCCAAGAGAAGAATTACCCGACCCATGATCTTGCGTTGGCTGCAGTGGTGTTTGCATTGAAGATATGGCGGAGTTACTTGTATGGGGTCCACGTGGATGTATTCACGGATCCCAAGAGATTGCAATATGTGTTCACGCAGAAAGATCTCGATCTACGATAAAGGAGGTGGTTTGAGCTAGTAAAGGACTATGACATGAGTGTCTTTTACAACCCAGGTAAGGATAATGTGGTAGCGGACTCAGTTAGTAGGCTTTTTATGGAGAGTGTGTCCCATGTGGATGAGGGAAAGGAGTTGGTGAAAGATGTCCATCGACTTGTGAGGTTTGGAGTTAGATTGGTCGACTCGACTAATGGCGGCGTGATACTGTAAAATGGATCAGAATTTTCCCTAGTGATGGATGTGAAAGTCAGACAAGATGGGGATCCGATTTTGGTAAAGCTGAAGGAAGCTGTTGGAAGTCAGAAGGTGGAGGTCTTCTCCCAAGGAGGAGATGGGGTGCTGCGGTACCAGGGTCGTCTATGTGTTCAAGATATAGATAATTTGAGGGACCGAATATTGCATGAGGCACATGGATCAGGGTATTCTATCCATCTGGGTGCCACCAAGATGTACCATGATCTGTGGGATATATATTGGTGGAACGACATGAAGAAGGATATTGCAGAATTTGTAGCCAAGTGCCCGAACTATCAACAAGTGAAAGTCGAGCACCAAAGGCCGGGAGGCGTACTTTAGGATATTAGCGTTCACACTTGGAAGTGGGAAGATATTAATATGGATTTCATTACTAGCCTACCTCATATTCACCGACACTATGATTCTATTTGGGTGGTGGTAGACAGGTTGACCAAAGATGCACATTTTCTACAGGTCAAAACCATAAATTCAGCGGATGATTATGAAAAATTGTATATCCGAGAGTTGGTGCGATTACATGGAGTGCCCTTGTCTATTATCTCAGAATGAGGCACTTAGTTTACCTCTTAGTTTTGGCTGTCTTTCCGAAAGGGCTTGGGACTCAGGTTAAGCTTAGTATAGCATTTTATCCACAAATGGATGGTCAAGCAGAGCGAACAATCCAGACTCTTGAGGTCATGTTGAGAGCTTGTGTGATAGACTTTAAAGGTAGTTGGGATGATCACTTGCCCTTGATCGACTACAATAACAGCTATCACTATAGCATCCAAATGGCACCGTATGAGGTTCTCTATGGGTGGAGATGTGGATCACCCATCAGATGGTTTGAGGTTGGTGAGGACGCTACAATAGGACCTGATTCGGTTCATGAGGCTACGGTGAAAGTTCAGTTGATAAGGGACAGGCTGAAAATCGCTCAGAGTCGCCAAAAGTCATATGCTGATGTGAGAAGGAGAGAGTTGGAGTTTGAGGTTGACGATTGGGTACTTCTGAAGGTGTCTCCCATGAAGGGAGTCATGTGGTTCGGAAGGAAAGGAAAACTCAGCCCCTGCTATGACTTTTCTGTTTTCGGTAATTCGTTTGCTACATGTTTGCAGAATCTTGACAAGGTGCTAGCTCGATGTGAAGACTCTAACCTTGTGCTCAACTGGGAGAACTGTCATTTTTTAGTCAAGGAGGGTATCGTCCTTGGCCATAAGGTGTCATGCAAGGGGTTGGAAGTCGATCGTGCAAAGATTGAAGTGATCGAAAGCTGCCACCACCATTGTCAGTGAAGGGTGTTCGCAGTTTTCTCGGACATGCGGGGTTCTACAGACGGTTCATCAAGAACTTCTCTAAAATTTCTAGACTAATATGCTGGTTGCAGAAAAAGAGGTGAAGTTTGAGTTTGACGAGGATTGTGTTAAAGCGTTTGAGGAGCTAAAACAGAAGCTGGTAGAAATGCCTATTCTCATCTCTCCGGATTGGGAACAACCATTTGAATTAATGTGTGATGCAAGTGACGTGGCTGTAGGAGATGTATTGGGGAAGCGGAGGAATAAAATTTTTCATTCCATTTATTATGCAAGCAAAACACTTGACGCAGCCCAAGTCAATTATATAGTCACTGAAAAGGAGATGCTAGCATTAGTGTTCGCATTTGATAAATTAAGGTCCTACCTGGTGGGTTTGGAAGTAGTGGTGTATACTAATCATGTAGCAATTCAGTATTCGCTTAGCAAGAAGGATGCAAAGCCTAGACTAATCAGATGGATATTATTGCTACAAGAGTTTTACATAGAGATTCGGGACAGAAAGGGGAGCAAGAATCAAGTGGCAGATCACCTATCACGATTGGAAAGTCGTTTGCATGTGAAGGAAGGTGATAGTATCAAAGAAGAGTTCCCGGATGAGAAGCTCTTGGCAATAAGGGAAGCTGAAATCCCTTGGTATGCAGATATTGTGAACTTGCTGGTAAGTGAAGTCTACCCACCGGAGGCTACGGCTCAGCAAAGAAAGAAGTTGAGACATGATTGAAGATATTACATATGGGATGAGCCGTATATGTTTAAGCAGGGACCGGATCAAGTGATGAGATGATGCATTCCAGAGAGCCAGATTGCAGAAGTATTGAGGAGTTGTCACTCATCGTTGTATGGAGGGCACCACGGAGGGGAGCAGACAGCTCATAAGGTGCTCCAGTCAGGTTTGTTTTGGCCTACACAGTTTAGAGATTCTATAGCATATGTAAAAATGTGTGATAGATGTCAAAGAACAAGCACAATTGGTAGAAGACAGGAGATGCCATTGCAGCAGATATTAGAAGTTGAGGTTTTTGATGTATGGGGAATAGACTTCATGGGCCCATTTCCACCGTTATTTGGTAATCGTTACATCTTGGTAGCGGTTGACTATGTGTCTAAGTGGGTCGAGGCAGTATCTTGTCCTAGGAATGACAACAAGGTGGTGATGAAATTTGTGAAAAAGCAAATTTTCACCAGGTTCGGGACGCCTCGAGCTATTATCAGTGACGGAGGGGCTCATTTTGTGAATGCGCGTTTCAAGAACTTGCTAGCTAAGTATGGGGTGCGGTACGAGGTAGCAACAACATATCATCCCCAAACTAGTGGGCAAGTGGAGGTGTCAAATAGAGAGATAAAGCAAATTCTACAGAAGACAGTGAATGCACAATGAATTGATTGGGAAAGCAAACTTGACGATGCGTTGTGGGCTTATAGAACTGCATACAAGACACCCATTGGGACTTCTCCGTACAGATTGGTTTATGGAAAGGCATGTCATTTACTTGTGGAGTTGGAGCATCGAGCTTTTTGGGCAGTGAGAAAGATAAACATGGATCCTGAGCTAGCAGGAAAGAAGAGGTTGATGCAACTCAGTGAACTAGATGAGTTTCGATGGCACGCCTATGAAAGTGCAAAATGCTAAAAGGAGAAAACTAAAAGGTGGCACGACAGGCATATGGTGCATCGAATCTTTGAGTCGGGGAAGAGAGTGTTGTTGTTCAATTCAAGGTTGAAGCTTTTTCTAGGAAAGTTGCGGTCCAAGTGGTTAGGGCCGTTTGAAGTGGTGAGAATGACCCCACACGGGGCAGTGGAGTTGTGGCAAGAAGATAGAAGTGCCACATTTTTGGTGAACGGGCAAAGATGTAAGCATTATTGGGGTGAGGATGTTATTCGAGAGAAGACGTCCATCACTCTAAAGGATGATTGAGAATGAATAGCGTCGAGCTGCGATGGTAAACCAGGCACTACACGGGAGGCAGCCCGTGAATGTGTTGTAATAGAAGAGTAGGATTATTTGAAATTAAAAAAAAAGAGAGAAAAACAAAGAAAAATAAAAATAAAATTTATTGAGTGGCAACCTATGATTTCTAACGAATTTGTTGTGGTTGAATGATTTTCAGGTGGAACGGAGGGAACAAATACAAAAAAGCGCAAAGGAAAAGATAAAGGTAAGAAAATAAAATTTGGGACATTCCAGTGAGCCTACGCGATGGCTCCATGTCACTGAGAAGGGCCTCCGCGTTACCCTCCGTGACACATTGAAGGTATTTTAGATTTTTTAAAAAATCCAGAACACCTACGCGATGGCTCCGTGTAACGGAGGCAGTGCTTCGCGTTACCCTCCGTGACACGTTGAGGTGTATTTCGCGTCGGGTCACCGGGTAACCTATGCGAAAAACCCCCTTTTAACCCCAAATTCCTTCATTTTTTCCCTATTCTCTCATTTCCTCCACGCCCATACCCAAAATTCCCTTCTCCCCCAACGTGACATGGACCTAGTGATCGAATTCCTTTAAGTTTTCTTCAATTTCATCAAAGTAAAGGTATGTTCTTGAATTTTTCCTTATTATTTCTCAAGTTTTCGATTCTTGAACATGTTTTGTGATGAAACCTTGCCCTAAGTGAGAAATAAGCTTGAAATCAATTGAGTTATGAATGAATGATGTTCATAGTATCTTGTGAGTAGATTAACTCAATGGTTGCATGTTTTGTGAATTTCTTACGATATTGATAACTAGGGTGGAGGATTGAATAAGAAGACAAAATGCATTAAAATGTTGATAAATTGGGTTGTGCATGTTGTTTGAAGTGAAATGTATTGTCATTGATGTTGAATATGCTAGGATAGACAAGGGATTTATGGGAGAATGTAAATGGAGAATTAACATAGGTTGTGAACCAAAATTGCAATGTGCTCATGATGATATAATTGAATCGATGGAGGAATTTTTATAATTCATTGTATGAAGTCTGAGTAGTACAAAGTAATTATTCCATCGACTTGAATGAATGAACTGAGCATGTTGAGAATTCAGGATTGCAAAAACATGATTGTCTTGTCGAATTGTATTGACTGCGGCTAAAGACTAAGTGTGGGGTGATCCAATTAAACCCAACCTTAGTTGTAGCTAACTATGACTTAAATAACATTGGGACTGTATGTTTGAATGTACAGGAACAATGTCAGGAAGACAGGACAAGGGCAAGGGCACATCCACATCGGGCGCCAGCAGAAAGAGAGTAAGATTAAGGCCAGTAGTACCAGTAGCACCAGCGGTTCCTCGAGGGCAAAGCCGATAGTACGGAACCAGATGGGTGACGGATGAAGGGAAGAAATGGTATGACAAACATAAGGAAACCAAATACTTCTCGGAGGAGAAGATAGCACGGGAGCCACTGGCACAAGAATTCCCGCGGATTCTACACAGGATTGACACTGCTAGGCTAAACTTCACTTTTGAAGAACCCAGAGAGTGCAATCTCCATCTTATTCGGGAATTTTATGCCAAATGAAACCCGACCTTTCGTAGCCACACCATCAAAATCAGAGGGCAAGTTGTCACCTTTGAACCCCACCATTTGAATGCAATCTTGGGGGCGCGGGACACAGACGCTCATGTCCTCCGTCAGCTGAACATCACTCCACCTTATGCGGACATCAGACGCACCTTATGTGGAGCCCGATAGACAGCCAGGTGGAGTAGGCACAAGGAAACGGGCTACCATCAAACATTGCCCTATTCTAAGATGAACAGGGAGGCTCGGATTTGGTTGAAAATTGTTTGTTCGTTCCTGATCACGGGGGTGCACATGACCAATGTCACCCAGGATAGAGTTTGTTTGGTGTATGCACTGATGAAGGGGTGGGAAATCATTGTTGGGGCAGTGATAATCTCCGCCATGAAGAGAGCCCCACTGCATCAGGGGCATAGATACGGGTTTGGTGGTCTGCTTACCACTTTCTTGAGGGGCAACGGTATTGAGGAGGAGGCCCTAGATTACATCCCTCAGATTGACAGGCGTGCCTTGGATGTCACCAAAACCAAGGCACCTGACACTACTTATGGGCCGGTTCTCACACTAGCCGAGCGACATGCTCGGGATGATCAATACATGGCCCGCATGTATGGGATGCAGATATTGCAGCTGCGCATCAGTGGACGGCCCACAATGGAGGATGAGCTGTGGCAGCTCGAGTTGGATTACCCATTCAACGAGAATTCCCAAGCCTTATATCGAGTGGGGCCCACATTTATGGAGCCCGTGGATGATGACGTCCCTACCGATGAGGAGACACACCGGGAGGACTCAGATGTTGAGTCGAACGAGGACGGCGGGGGCGATTCTGATCTTGGAGACGAAGTGCTGGCACCTGATGAAGAAATTGAATATTTTGATTGATCAGGGAGTTTCACCACCCAACCTTTGTTGATATTTTGCAATTAAGTGAACACTGGGATAGTGTTCCGATTAAGCGTGGGGTGGGAGTAGTTAGGTGCTAGCTGTTTTGTTATTTTATTTATGTTTGTTGTGATTGTGCTAATTGTGATCCTGTGACTTTGTGTTTCGTGTTCTGGGATTGATGTTGGTGTTGTAATGAATCTTTACTGCTGTTGTGTGTGATGTGTAATTATATTTTTATCTTTTTATATGGAAATTTTTTGTTGAATTTTTCTATGTTGGGTTTCTCAATTTTTGTTTTCGGTGCTTTTCTCGAGAATAGTCCCATTGAACCGACGTGGTCGATAGCGACTGTTCCCTATGATGGATGGATGATGACTATCTTAAGGGAAATGTAGTCGATCGGAGTATTTTTTTTTTTTCTCTTCTTTCTTTTGTTTGTTTCCCAAACGTGTCGATAATTAATGGGACGGAATGCTTGTTACCTGATACACATGATTGTAAGATGCAAGTGTGATTCGTATAAAAGCATGCAAATGTGTTAAACATGTTGAGATACCTAGGCCCTAGAATGCGATTCGGTGTGATTGAGGCTTAATAGTGAATTCTTATAATTAGCTGATTGAAGAGTCTGTGAATATGTCTTAAGTTGAGCATGTGCAGTGAGTGTGAGGTGAGGTTTCGACTATTCCATGCTATTGTGAAGTGTCTAGAACTTACCTGGTTTGTATACTAAATGAAATGAAGGATGTGGATTGTAGGAAAGGATGTAGGCATTTCTTTGAATGAACCGAAAGTTTCTCCCTTGTCATACCTACGTTGAATGTTATATCCTAGCTAGCCCCATTGAGCCTTTAACCTATTCTTTGAGAGGTACAAATAGAGCTTAATCCCTTCTTTTCATTAGCCTTGAATTTGATCCAAAACTCTTAACCGCTTAAGAAAAAAAATTTCCCAAAGTGTAAAGGAGTGAGAAGTGAAGGAAAGCGGAAGTTGTGAAAGCTAAAGAAAAGGTCAAAGGTGCACTTGTTGAAATTGATTAATTAATAGTAGAGAGTAAGAAAACCAATGAATGAGAAAAAAAATAAGATGCATAAATAATCTTTTCTAGTAAGTAGAGAATGCTTAAAGAAATGGGAACAAAAACAAAGAAGAAAATTCAAGAGTGAGAGGATGGAGGAAGAAGCAATGTCCGTAATGAAGGCGGGATGTATTGAAAAACGCTTAGGGAAGCTAGTTGCTATTATTGGTTAGCCCAGTATTTACTAGTTCCTTAGCTTACATTACAATCTATTAAGTCCTACGTGATCTTACATCACGCATCCTTATATTAGTGGAGTAAAACACTAGAGGCAAGCTTATGATTCACGACATGATGCATGCAAATTCTTTGGGAGAGCGAGCGAAATCATATTCATATACCCCTATATGCAGTGTTTTTGAAATCTTATGAGTGCAAATGGGGTAATTCTCCTCTATTGCGAGGGCACATGCTTGATGAGAGATAAAATTTCGTGTCGGATGTCTTGATTAGTTGATTTGCACGAGTTTGCCAAGATCGAGAATCAATTCTTAAGGTTAGGAGGTCTTAATGTGGTGTACTTCATTGTATTGATGAAACAATGCATGTTTTCTTGATCATTTGCTATCTTAAATAATCTGTATAGCCGTAGCTTGAATGGTCGAGCCAAATTAGCTATGCGTGGGTTTCAATTGCATGAGATGTGAGAGTATTGTTCTAGGACGAACAAGGTTTTAAGTGTGGGGTAAGTGATCTTGGGCAGAATTTCATGCCCAAGTGATACTCAAATGCTTTATTTCTACTTGTTTATCTATTGTTATGTGTACATTCTCATGTGATTCTTAGATAAATGTGAATTTATATTAACCAACATGATTAGTGTTGTTTTGCAGGTAGAAGGAATTTTTGGAAGCTAATCTACAAGTTGGTGAAGTGTGGGGATGGACTCGGAAGCAAGAAGTGGAAGTTGCCAAGGGAAGTTGGGAAAAATAGGGCCTCCGCGATGGCGCCGTGTCATGCTACCATCGCGGAGGCAATCTGCCTGGGATGAATAAATTATGTCAAATTCCAGTGGAGGTTCGCGTTACCTCCGTGGCACGGAGGCAGTGCTCCATGATGCACTCCATGTCACATTGAGTGTGATTACCTGGAACCTCAAGTTCTAGTGAAGGTTCGTGATAGCACGTGGCACGGAGGCAGTGCTCCGCGATACACTCCGTGCCACATTGCTTGTTATTCCGGAAAAAATTCCTACTAGTATAAATAGCACACTTAGGTTTTATTTTAAACATTGCTGACTTTTTTGAGCAAGAACGTGGGTAGCAGGCAGTTGAGAGGACGAAAATTCTGGGGTTAATTCTCTTCCTTTTTCTCTTTAATTTCAATTGCTTGTATGAATTCTACTTATTTGAAGATATTTAATCCACAAATGAGTGGCTAATTCACCTCTTGCTGAGGTTAAGGATAATTGTAGAGGAATATAATCATTAATTATTTCAGTTTTCATCTTTTCTTCAATGGTTGTTCTATCAATTCTTGTTTTTACTGCATTAATGTTTGGCCAATGTTAATGTATATCTTAGAAATCCAATTTTGATTCTGAAAAGGAAAGTAATTGGACAGATGTGAATTGGTAGGATATGATCTTTTCTTAGTTGAGAAAATTGAGAATTGATTTACGTTCAGAATAGAAATATATCTAAAAGTCTTATTAGTCATTTATGGAATCGGTTATGTATGGATAGAGCATGAGGTTCTTATATCACAGAAATGTAGAATAAGGTCTCATGATTCTTTAGTTGGATAGGAGTCGAAAGATCCAATCCATAGGCGATTAATTCCTGATTAGCATTCGAAGAGAAGATTAGCTTATTTGAATTAAGAAATTACATCCCTGCATGCTTGCCTTAACCTCAGCTTGTTCATTGCTATTGTTCAGACTTCAAATTATAATCTTTACTTAGATCCTTATTACTCATTAATCTTGCCTCATAAAACATCATTTGTTTGGTTGTCTACATTCATAGAGATATCGTTCACTATCACTTAAGTTAATTACTATCGTAGTTCAGTCCCTGTGGGATCGATACTTGGCTTGAAATAAAGCCACTTTACTACTTGTACGACCATGTGCACTTGCGTGTAGTTTGGCTCGAACAGTAGTAATGCTCCCCTTAGGCCTATAACTCGTTACCAGAAGTTAATTTGAGATTGGACGGCGTTTGGTAGTGTAATCGAATGGAAAACGATTGAAATCCTTGTATCTTCTTACTTCTGGCCGAAGGAATAATTTGGAAATGAAATGCAGTTGAAATAAGGGGTATATATATATACACAAGGTCGGTGGCAGGGAGGCCGCCCTTCACCGGCCATAGTGCCAAAAGGCCCTTGGCGTTGCGCCTCTGATCGCACCAGTGGGCCTGGCTCGTAGCGGTGGCCCTTCACGGCCTAGCCTCGCTTGAACCTGCTTTCGGGACTTTTTCCACATGCGTCAAGCTCTTTTTACTCGTCACGAGTCCATGTGTATGCTTACTAATCGTTAACATTTACCGGGTGTAACATCCTCCCCCCTTAGGAACATTCGTCCTTGAATGTCATTCTCAGGCTTAAAGGAGTTAACTCTCTTATCCAAGATTTAGAAAAATTTTGGCGGAGTCTCCTTTGTAATATAGACTATCCAAAATCCTGAAACACAGAAAAGTCCAACATAGGCGCCTCGCAGGATGCTATAACAACCATTACACAATAAAAGGGAGGTAGCTAAGCAACAATACTGATAGCATAAGCAGTACAATAACAACTGAACAACAACCTCACCTTAACTGCTTAATCTGGATCAATCATGTAACAAGTGAGGATATCTAGACCTCATATCATCCTCAGCTTCCCACATCATCTCTTCTTTATTCTTGTTCCTCGATAATACTTTAATAGAGGTGACATCTTTTATTCTCAATCTCTGAACCTGTCGATCTAATATGGCCACTGAAATTTCTTCATAGGCTGACTCCTCAGTAACCTGAATGTCCTCAACTGGCACAAATTGCGACGCATCCCTTATACACTTCCGCAACATTGACACATGAAAGACTAGGTGAACAGATTCTAACTCTGGAGGTAAGTCTAGCACATATTCCACTTGGTCAATCCTCCGGAGGATCCGATATGGGCCAATAAATCCGGGGCTAAGCTTGCCCTTCTTACCAAACCTCATCACGCCCTTCATGGGCGTAATCTTAAGAAATACACAATCATCAACCTTGAATTCCAAATCTCTACGCTGCACATCAGAATAAGACTCTTGGCGACTCTAGGCTATTAACAAGCTCTCTCTGATGAGTTTGACTTTCTCTTCTTACTGGTGAATCATATTAGGTCCTAATAACTTCGACTCCCCTACTTCAAATGGCCCGATAGGGGATCTGCATTTCCGCCCATATAAGGCCTCATAAGGCGCCATCGGGATTGCCGGATGATAACAATTTTTGTAAGAAAATTCAATAAGGGGTAAATGTTCATCCCAAATGCCCCCAAAGTCTAACACACACACCCGCAACATATCCTCGAGCATCTGAATTGTACATTTTGCCTGCCCATCGATCTGAGGATGGAATGTTGTACTCAACTTAACCTGAGTTCTCAAGCCTTTCTGAAACGACTTCCAGAATCTAGCTGTGAATTGTGCCCCCCACTGTTAGAAATGATAGATTTTGGGACACCATGTAACCGAACTATCTCCCTGATATACAATTTTGCATAGTCCTCAGCTGGGAAGGTGGTCCTGACTGGCAGGAAGTGAGCTGATTTAGTTAATCTGTCAACAATCACCTAGATAGAATCAAATGTACATCTGGTGCGGGGTAACTTGTTACAAAATCAATGTTGATTGCCTCCCATTTCCACATAGGTACCGCTATCTCTTGTGTCAATCCATCGTGTTTTTGATGTTCAGCTTTTACTCGCTGACAGTTAGGGCATTGTGCTACGAATTCTGCTACACCCTTTTTCATTCCAAGACACCAATAAATATCTTTTATGTCATGATACATCTTCATTGAACCTAGATGAAGGGAGTATCGAGTGTAGTGTACCTCGGCCATAATATGCTGGCGGAGCCCTGCCACATCTAGGACGCAAAGGCGACCGCTAAATCTGAAGACCCCGTCTTCGGTTACCTCAAAATTTGATACTTCACCTTGTTGAACTTTATCTCTAAGCTATACAAAGTTAGGATCTTCATACTGCCTCTCTTTCACCTTTACAACCAGGGATGACACTACGGTATTCTGAATCACTGCCCTACCGTCTCCCGAATCTATTATTCGGACGACTAAGCTAGCTATCTAGTGCAATTCTCTGGCCAACTCCCGCTGTTTGAGCCTTAAATGTGCTAAACTCCCCATTGACATACGACTAAGGGCATTTTCTACGATATTAGACTTCCTGGATGATATAAAATGTTTACATCATAGTCCTTCAACAATTCTAACCAGCAACACTACCGTAGATTCAACTCTTTCTGTGTAAAGATGTACTAGAGGCTCTTATGATCAGTAAAAATGTCCATGTGCACCCCATACAGGTAATGTCTCCAAATTTTTAAAGCATGAACTACTGCCGCTAATTCCAGGTCATGAGTGGGATAGTTCTTTTCATGTTTCCTCAGTTGCCTTGAAGCATAAGAAATTATCTTACCATGTTCCATCAGAACACACCCTAACCCAACGCCCAAAGCATCATAGTACACTGTATAACCCTCTGAACCTTCTGGCAAAGCTAGCACAGACGCTGATGTTAATTTATTTTTCAACTACCGAAAACTCTGTTCACATGCTTCAGTATAGTTAAATTTAGCTACTTTCTATGTTAACATGGTCTAAGGCGCTGATAAAATAGAAAACCCTTCTACAAACCTTTGCTAATACCCAGCTAACCCCAGGAAACTGCGTACCTCAGTTGATGTTGTAGGCCTAGGTCAAGTCTTTACAGCCTCGATCTTCTGTGAGTCTACTTGAATGCTAGCATCTGACACAATATGGAACAAAAATGCCACAAAATTTAGCCAAAACTCACGCTTAGAAAATTTGTCATATAATTGGCGATCCCTAAGAATCTGGAGCACTGTTCGCAAATGATCTCGGTGTTCTTCTTCTAAACGGGAATATAGCAGAATGTCATTAATGAATACTATCACAAATAAGTCTAAATACATCCTGAAGATATTGTTCATTAAATCCATGAACACTGCTGGGGCATTCGTCAACTCGAAGGACATGATTAGGAACTCGAAATGACCATACCTGGTCCTGAAAGCTATCTTCGAGATATCTTTCTCCCGAAATCCTACCTGGTGATGCCTTGACCTTAAGTCAATCTTAAAGAAATACTTCGCCCCTTGTAACTGATCAAATAAATTATCTATCCTAGGAAGCGGGTATTTATTTTTGACGGTAACTTTATTTAATTACCGGTAGTCTATGCACATGCGGAGAGAGCCATCTTTCTTTCTCATAAACAAAACTGGCGCACCCCATGGTGAAGTACTTGGCCTGATGAAGCCCTTATCTAACATATCTTTCAACTATTCTTTTAGTTCTCTCAATTCAGCTGGAGTCATTCGATACGCCAGATGGATATAGGCTGACTACCTGGTAATAGATCGATAGAAAAATCTATTTCCCATTCTGGGGGAATACCACGAAGTTCATCTGGGAACACAACTGGAAATTCATTTACTACTACAATGGACTGGAGAGTTGGAGATTCTTCTTGGACATCCTGAACCCTGACAATATGATAGATGCAACCCTTTGCTATTAACTTTCTTGCCTGAAGATAGGATATGAACCTACCTTTTAGTGTGGCTGTATTGCCTTTCCACTCCCATACTACCTCCCCTGGAAAGTGAAATCGGACAGTCTTGGTCCAACATTCTACATTGGCATAACATGGGGCTAGCCAATCCGTACCCATAATTTCATCAAAATCAATCATTTCTAGTTCCACTAAATCTGCTAAAGTCTAGCGAGCAACAACCTCTATCGTGCAACGCTGGTAGATCCGTTTAGCTATAATAGAATTGCTGACGGGCGTAGACACTAAAAAGGGTCATTGAAGCAATTCTGGTGTTATACCGAACTTTCGGGTCACTAATTGTGTAACATAAGACAAAGTAGAACCTGGGTCTATCAACACATAAACTGAATGAGAACAAATGTCCAACATACCTGTCACAACATCCGGTGAAGACTCCGACTCCTGTCACCCCAGTAAAACATATGTGCGATCTGGACCAGTGCCTGAACTGGATGCCCCCGACCTGCCTCAGCCTCTGCCGGCTGGAGCTGAGGGCATACGTGCTACTGGAGGTGCTAGGGCATGTGACCCTATTGAAGATCTACCCTGTCGGTCCCAATCACCCTAACCTCTGGCTGAACAGTCTCTCATCATGTGACCCTCTTGTCCGCTAGTGTAACAAGCAGTGGAACCATTCATTGATGCCCCAAGATGACGTTAACTGTAGATATGACAACATGGACAGTGAGTCTGCTCTACTCTGACCCTCTCTACTGCTGCGAACCCGAGGCCCGTGAGCCCTCGCCGGGTCCTGACTGCCCCTGGAGGTCTAATCTACCACCCTACTGCTGCTTTGGAGGTAGGGGTCTAGGTGGTCTACCTTATAGTCATGGCCTAGGTCCACCCTGAAACTCTACCTGGGTATCACTAGGTCTGGCCCTGCGGTGCTGCTCCTGGTTTACCCTCTCTATCTCCCGTTGTCGCTGTCTGATCCCCTCAACACTTTGAGAAAAAGCCTGAATACGGGCGATATCCATATCCTTTCATAGAGTAGCCCTAAAACAAGTCTCCAAGTACTCTAGAAGTAGAACCATAATAAACCAGTGCACTCTAGCTTGCATAGTGTCAAGACCCGAACAAAGGCCCGAATGGTAATACGGGACAAGCAGCCCCAAGAGACACCAAGTCGACCATGGCATAAGCACACATCTAACTCAATCAAAAACTGAATAACCATCAACACAATCATAGCGGAATTCTAACTTAAATATAACTCAAATATAAAATCCGAGGCTGAACACATACATATGTCTGAATAGCCTGTAAACACGACGAGCTGATGGGACAAGACCCTAGCTAACTCAACAAGCTGAAAACTGAAATACTTAAAGAAAAGATAGTTAGTCTGGTCCTCGGAAGATGACAACTCACCAATAAGCAGGCACTAACTCCGATAAGCTGTCTAAGAGTGGGGGGCTGAACCTGAGAGCCGGGTCCTGTATCATGAAATGATACAACATAGGAAGTATGCGGTCAGTACGTGGAATATATTAAGTATACAGGGTAAGTAAAATCACTAAAGTAAGTAAAATCTTTTAAACACAATACATTATTTAAACATAAACATCAGTAAACTGAGAGTAGGGCTTGCATGCATTCTTTCTGAAATCATGATCTTTTCATAAAATGACAATACATAGCTTTATACATCCAACTAACTCGAATGGCTCAAAACTGCAATATGACATTTATAGTAAACTAAACATTGAGTCAAACCTTGATTTCAGAACGTGCATGTGTATACAATAACCACGAGTGATGAATATGCATATCTGAATCATATAGAAAAATGGGAGACTCATCACTTAACCGACATACCACGATAGAGCTTACGTGGTCCCGACTATTCCACTCAAGTGGGAAGAGCCGTCAAAAACCTTGCTAGGGATAACGACGCTACCATGATATCGATATCAAGCTCATGGGCCACTAGTTTCATGGATAGCTCACGAGGGAGGTCCGAATAATATAATAGTATTCTACGTTGGCGCATAGTTTTAGGGCATAGGGTGATCGACCCTTAGCCCGCTCAGTGATAGACTCTTCTTCCAAAAACATGCAAATGATTTACATCGTATATAACAAAGCTCAACATCGTCTATTGATGAAGCTCAATGATCAAATACATCTCAAATATGAAATCATGCATATGAGAAGCTTTAGTTAAAAACATACCACAAGTTGAAAAAATACTTGGAAGCCCTTGCTCCAAAACAATGTGGTAAACTATGCATAGGAAGACTTAACTCAAAACCTACCACAAGATTTAATATAGAAATTTGGGAGTTTTTGCTCCAAAACAATGTGGTAAGCTTAGTTCGGAAAATTCATCATTTAAACTTAACATGTGAGCATTTTCCAAAGCTTTATCATACTTAGAAATACTCAATTCTAATTGAAAACATAATTATAAAAATGGGTAGCTTCAAATCATGCTTTTCATCATAATATTTCATCATAATATTTCATCATTATCACATTTACTTCACAAATCTCACATTCCATGATCATATTATTAATGGGCTTCAACATTCATAAGGCTAGAACATAATTTTAATTGAAATCATTATAAAATTAGCCCATGCTTCACAATTCGATAATAAACTCTTAATCAATTCATACCCATGTAAATAAATTGAAGATTCATGCATTTGGGTAAAAAGCCCATACTTGATCATAGGAAATTCTCATATTTCGATAGAAATTGGGCATGGGTGTGGAAGGAAACACCCATTGATAACCCTACGAACCTGGAAGGGATTGATTCTACCACTTCTCTGATTGCCCAAGAAGGATTTGAATGAAAACCTTGAAGACTTGCTCTAGATCACCTCCTCAACCTCTCAAGTTGCATGCATGGAAGGAAATAACTTAGAATAGGTTTTTCCCTCCTAAAACCCACTAAAACGAGTCTTAAACGACGTAGTTTAGGCTTTAGGACTTAGGAATTATGAAAAGGCCCTTATTAAATTCGCAGGAAATTACTTCCAGGTGGTCCTAGCAGATGACCTGACGACTCGTGGTCCAGGGCAACAACTCGTTACCTCGCTCGTCAGGTGCACTGCCTTACCTTGTCTCCTGGGCTCGTAATGGGTCACTTCACGACTCGTCAGGTGTGACCACGACTCGTGGTCACCAGTCATTGAGTACACTGCCAACCCAATTTCCTTTATACATTTCCCTTGACCACGGCTGACTCTACGAGTCATGAGGTCTGACCACGACTCGTGGTCATTCTCGTGGTGACCTCAATTGCCATCTTCCAAACTTGACCCCAGTCCCTCAGCACGAGTCACCCAACAACTCGTGGTCCATCCTCACGGGTCATAGAATGACTGACTATGTGACCTGGTGCAAAAATTTCAGTTTTCCCCATTTGAACTTCCAAGTCTGATCTTTGGGCTCCCGGTATAATAATATCTCCCCCTTGGTAACATTCGTCCTCGAATGTTGGAGAACACACAGAAAAGCAGAAATATGCAATTATCACAATCAAATACTGATCATTTAAACCGCAAACTAACAGAATGACTTCCTCCAATTAAAAATATATAGCTTAACTGAATTTGCAAATCACATACACACCCATATACATAAAAGAAACTTGCGTGCATAAACTGAACATGAAACTAAATAGAGTTTTAGGTCAAACTGATACCTTAAGCTGACATTGAGTCGGTAAAGAATAAGTGTGGATATTTAACCATCATATCCGCTTCGGCTTCCCATATAGCTCCTTCAACATGTTGATTCCTCCATAATACTTTAACTGAAGCTACTTCTTTGTTCCTTAGCCTCTGTACCTGACGATCCAATATTTCCATCGGAACCTCCTCATAGCTAAGTCTATATTTTACACCAACTTTTTCCACTAGTACTACTAGAGCTGTATCTCCCAAGTGTTTCTTCAAAAGCGATACATGAAACACAGGATGAACGGAAGATAACTCTAAGGGCAAGTCCAACTCATACGCTACCTTGCCAACTCTTCTCTTAATCTGGTAAGGACCAACATAATGGGGACTGAGTTTTCCTTTCTTCCCAAACCGCATGACTACCTTCATGGGAGATACCTTCAGAAATACCCAATCGTCCACATCGACCACCAACTCTTTCCTCCTCACATCAGCTTATGACTTCTGACAACTCTGAGCAGTTTTCAGCCTTTCCCATAGCAACTGAACCTTCACCATAGCGTCATGAACCAAATCTGGCCCTATCATAGCTTCCTCACCAACCTTAAACCATCCGATGGGCGATATACATCTCTGCCAATAAAGAGCCTCGAACGGTGCCACTTGGATACAAGAGTGATAGTTGTTATTATAAGCAAACTCGATCAGGGTAAAGTGATTATCCCAACTACCTTTGAAGTCCATCACACATGCTCTCAACATGTCCTCGAGAGTTTGAATTGTTTGTTCTGCTTGGCCATCCTTTTGTGGATGAAGAGCTATACTAATCTTAAACTGAGTCCCAAGCCCCCTCTGAAAAGACCACCAGAACTAGGAGGTAAATTGAGCACCTCGGTTTGAGATAATGGACAAGGGCACTCCATGTAATCGAACCAATTCCTGAATATACAGTTTGGCATAATCATCCGCTGAATTGTTGGTTTTCACCGGTAGGAAATGCGCAGCCTTGGTTAACCTATCTACCATCACCCAAATAGAATCGTAGTGTAACCATGTACGAGATAGGACTGTAATGAAATCCATATTAATATCTTCCCACTTCCAAGTGGGAATGCTAATATCCTTATGTACGCCTCTCGGCCTTTGATGCTCGACCTTCACTTGCTAACAGTTCGGGCACTTGGCTATGAATTCTGCAATATCCCTCTTCATGCCATCCCACCAATATATCTCTCACAAGTCATGATACATCTTGGTGGCACCTAGACGAATAGAGTATTGGGATCCATGATCCTCATGCATCATATGACTCCTCAAATCATCGACATCCGAAACACATATGCATCCTTGGTATTGCAGCACACCATCTCCCTCTTGGGAGAAGACCTCCACTTTCTGACTTCAATCGGCTTTTTCAGCTTTACCAACACGGATCCTCATCTTTTCTAGCTTTTACATCAGTCACCAAGGACGATTTTGATCCATTTTGCACAACAACACCGCCATCGATTGAGTCGACCAACCTAACTCCCAACCTTGCAACTCGATGGACATCTTTCATCAGCTCCTTCTTTCCCTCATCCACATGGGGCACACTCTCCATAGAGAGCCTACTAAGTGCATCCTCTACCACATTAGCCTTACCGGATGATACAGGATACTCATCTCATAGTCTTTGAGTCCTCTAACCACCTCATTTGCCGAAGACTGAGATCTTTCTGCGTGAACACATATTGCAAGTTGTTGTGGTTCGTAATCACATCCATATGGACCCTATATAAGTAATGTCGCCATATCTTCAATGTGAAGACCACCGCAGCAAATTCAAGATCATGGGTCGGGTAATTCATCTCATGGGTTTTTAACTGTCTTGAAGCATATGCTATCACTTTCCCATGCTACATCAATACACGCCCGAGTCTGATTATCAAAGCATCACAATACATCACAAAACCATCGGTACCCTCGGGTAAGGTCAACACTAGTGTTTAAGTGAGTTGAGTCTTCAACTCTTGGAAGTTTTCTCATAAGCCTCTGACCATTGGAACTTTACCTTCTTCTGAGTCAACTTGGTCAAAGGTGCTTCAATAGATTAGAAACCCTCAACAAACCTCTGGTATTAGCCAGCTAAACCTAAGAAAATTTGAATATCCGAAGGATTTACCAATCTAGGCCAATTTTTCACCGCTTTGATTTTTTGAGAATCTAACTTTATGCCCTCACTCGATACTACATGACCCAAAAATGCGATAAAGTCCAACCAAAACTTGCACTTGTTGAACTTGGCATACAATTGGCGATCGTTGAGAGTCTAAAGTACTACTCTCAAGTGAGTTCTATGCTCCTCCTCGTTCCGAGAGTATATAAGGATGTCATCAATGAACACGATCACGAACATGTCTAGATATTGCTTGAACACCCTATTCATCAGGTCCATAAAAGCTGCAGGAGCATTTGCTAGTCCAAAAGACATAAGTACAAATTCATAATGGCCATATCACGTCCAGAAGGTTGTCTTCAGGATATCACATTCCCGAACCCTGAGCTAATGATACCCGGACCGGAGATCTATGTTGGAGAAACACTTGGCACCCTGAAGATGGTCAAACAAATCGTCAATTCTGGGTAAAGGATACATGTTCTTAACGGTGACTTCTTTCAATTTCTAATAGTCAATGCACATCTGAAGCGAACCATCCTTCTTTCGGAAAAATAACACAAGTGCACCACATGGAGACTTGCTCGGCTTAATGAAGCCCTTATCTAACAGGTTTTTCAACTGCTCTTTCAACTCTTTTAGCTCGGATGGAGCCATTTTGTAGGGAGGAATAGATATAAGTTGCGTGTCAGGAAGAATATCTATACCAAAATCAATCTCACACTAGGGAAGAATTCCCAATAAATCATCAGGAAAGACCTATGGATACTCACGTACTACTGGAACTAACTGGATAGTCGGAGTTTTCTACTCGACATCCTTAACCCTAAGTAGATGGTACATGAAACCCTTAGAAATCATCTTCCTGGCCTTAAGGTAGGAAATGAATCGACCTACAGGCACAGTTGAACTACCCTTCCATTCTAAGACTGGCTCACCCAGAAATGTAAACTCTACTTCCCGGGATCTACAGTTAACTGAAGCATAGCATGCAAATAGCCAATCCATGCCGAGAATAACATTTAAATTGCTCATGGATAACTTTATCAAATCTGCTGAGGTGACCTTATGAAGGACTGAGACTTGGCAACCTCTATACACCCATCTAGCTATAACTGAGTCATCTACTAGAGTGGAAACTGAGAAGGTTTCTGACAAGACTTCGGGATTGACTCCGAAGCTACTAGCCACATAAGGTGTCACAAAAGACAAGGTAGCCCCCGGATCTAGAAAAGCATATACATCAATATGGAAAACTTGCAACATACCAGTAACCACATTCGAGGAGACCTCCTACTCCTGATGGGATACTAAAGCATAGAATCTGTTCTGCCGCTGATCGCCAGTTGTGCTAGTAGATGCCCCCTGATGTGCTGAGCGTGCGGGGGGGCTGCTAAACTAAAAGCTAGGCCTTGGCCCCCAACCTGACCCTGCCTCACAGCTGGACAATCTCTAGGCATGTGTTTGGGCTTCCCACACCTGAAACAAGCACTTGAACCTGCTAAACACTGGCCTGTGTGCCCTCGATCACACCTGCGGCAAGCTGGGATGCTGGAATCTACGGGTCTACTGCTATGGCCCCTCAAGCCTACTACCCACCCTCTCTGATCAATCGTGAGCCTAAATGGCACACTCAAGGCTGAGTATGCTGGGGCTAATGATCTTGGGTGAGTCTGCTGTCAGTGCCCACCACCAAACCTCTGTTGAGAGAATATGTGGTCCTCGGTCCTGGCCCTCTTGGCCTCCCTCTCTCTCAAATGTGTCGCCTCCATTTGCTGGGTGTACAACACTATGTAAGGAAAGTGCATATCCTGGTGAAGCATGGCAGTCCTACAACCTTTGTCCAAGTAACCTTCTATTCCATGGATGAATCTACTCACTCGCATCCTCTGATTGGCTACAAACTCCGAGGCATATTTTGATAGGCGAGTAAACTCAAGTGCATACTATTGTACAGTCATTCTCCCTTGCTTCAAATTTACGAACTCAGCTATCTTCAGCTCCCTCATCCTCACGAGGGAAGAACCGGTCTAGAAATGAAACATGAAACTCCTCCCAAGTGACCGGACCTGCTCTTGCGACCCTAATAACCTTCCATTGGCGAAACTAGATATGCGCAACCCCCTTTATTTGTTAAGAGGCCAACTCAACGCACTCAACCCCATTCACCCCCATGACATGGGTGATCTACAAAATCTCGTCTACAAACTCATGTGGGTCCTCATCTACCTTAGACCCAAGGAACTCTGCGGGATCATCCTTAAGAAGTCTCTGACACGAGCTGCCGCTGCGTTGCCATTTCGTGGAACATGCGCAACGGTCCGCTAATTGACCTGAGCGATCAAGGCCTACGCAAGCATCTTAATAGTGGCCTGGAACTCAGCATGGGTGGTTGGCTCCGACGCTTGAGGCTCTTGATCTAGTGGGGCTGGCTGATGCCCATGACCATTGCCATCCTCGCGGCCTTCACCATCTCTATTCCTCCTTCTATTCATTCTTTGAGGAGCCATGATTCTACAATCACGAAGATCATGAATTAGAAGGATAGAAAAACTTTTCATCGCACGACATAGATCATGAAAGAAGGGAGCATTTCCTAGATGTCTCATAGCCTGTTCTTCATAGGTGTGGCATGCTTCACACCCATGAGAAAGAACCTACTTAACGCAGCTTTCAGACTCCATAGGATACTTCAAATCTATGGCTCTGATACCAAGTTTGTCACGACCCGAACGGAGGCCCGGATCGTAACACGGGACAAGGAGCCCCGAGTAATGCCATGTCGACCCATGGCATAAGCACACATCTAACTCAATCAAGAACTGAATATCCACCAATACAATCATAGTGGAAGTGTAACTTAAATATAACACATACATATATCTGAATAGCCTCTAAACACAACAAGCTGATGGGATAAGACCCCAACTAAGTCAAGAAGCTGAAAACTAAAATACTTTAAAAAAAAAGATAGATAGTCTGGTCCTCGGAAGATGAGGACTCACCAATAAGCAGGAGCTAACTCGGACAAGCTATCTAAGAGCGGGGCTGAACTTGAGAGCCGAGTCCTGTGTCAAGAAATGATATAACATAGAAAGTATGCAGTCTGTACATGGAATGTACCGACTATGCAGGGTAAGTAAAACCGCTAAAGTAAAATATCTTAAAACAATACATTATTTAAACATAAACATCAGTAAACTGAGAGTAGGGCTTATATGCATTCTATCTAATATCATGATCTTCTCATAATATGATAATATATAACTTTATACATCCAACTAACTTGAATGGCTCAAAGCTGCATTATGACGTTTATAGAAAGCTGAACATTGAGTCAAACCTTTCTTTCAGAATGTTCATATGTATACAATAACCATGAGTAATGAATATGCATATCTAAATCATATAGGACAACGAGAGACTCGTCACTTAACCGACATACCAAGATAGAGCTTACGTAGTCCCGACTATTACACTTAAGTGGGAAGAGCCGTCCGAAACCTTTCCAGGGCTAAGGATGCTACCGTGATATCGATATCACGCTAATGGCGCATTAGGGATAGGGATAGCTCACGAGGGAGGTCTCAATAATATAATAGTATTCTACGTTGGCGCATATTTTTAGGGCATAGGGTGATCGACCCTTAGCCCGCTCGGTGCTAGACTCTTCTCCCAAAAATATGCAAATGCTCTACATCATATATATAACGATGCTCAATGATCAAATACATCACAAATATGAACTCATGCATATGAGAAGCTTTAGTTTAAAACGTACCACAAGCTGAAAACACACTTGGGAGCCCTTGCTCCAAAACCATGTCGTAAGCTATGCATAGGAAGACTTAACTCAAACATACCACAAGCTAGAATATAAAAATTTGGGAGTCTTCACTCCAAAACAATGTGGTAAACTTAGTTCGGGAAAATCATCATTTAAACTTCACATGTGGGCATTGCCCAAAGCTTTATCATACTTAGAAATACTCAATTCTCATTGAAAACATAATTATGAATATGGGTAGCTTCAAATCATGATTTTTATCATAATATTTCATCATTATCACATTTACTTCACAAATCTCATTTTTCATGATCATATCATCAATGGGCTTCAATATTCGTAAGGCGAGAAACAATATTTTAATTGAAATCACTATAAAAATTATCCCATGCTTCGCAATTCGATAATAAACTCATAATCAATTCATACCTATGTTAAGAAATTGAAGATTCATGCATTTGGGTAAAAACCCCACACTTGATTATAGGAAATTCTCACATTTAGATAGAAATTGGGTATGGGTGTGGAAGGAAGCACCCATTGATAACCCTACATACTAGGAAGGGATTGATTCTACCACTTCTCTAATTTTTGAAGAAGGATTTGAATGAAAATCTTGAAGGCTTGCTCTAAATCACCTCCTCAACCTCTCAAGTTGCATGCATGGAAGGAAATAACTTAGAATAGGTTTTCCCCTAAAAAAACCCACTAAAACGAGTCTTAAACGACGTAGTTTAGGCTTTAGAAAATTAGGAATTACGAAAAGACACTTACTAAATTCACAGGAAATTACTGTCAGGTGGTCCTAGTAGACGACCTGATGACTTGTGGCCTAGGGCAACGACTCGTTACCTTGCTCATCAAGTGCATTGCCTTACCTTGTCTCCTGGGCTTATAACGGGTCACTTCAGTACTCGTCAGGGGTGACCATGACTCGTGGTCACCATTCATTGAGTACACTGCCAACCCAATTCTCTTTACTCATTTCCCTTGACCACAGCTGACTCCATAAGTCGTGAGTTTTGACCATGACTCGTGGTCATGCCTGTGATAACCTCAATTGCCATCTTCAAAAATTGGCCCCAGTTCCTCACCAGGAGCCAACCAATGACTCGTGGTCCATCCTTAGGGGTCACAGAATGACTCATTTTGTGACCTGGTGCAAAAATTTTAGTTTTCCCCGTTTGAACTCCAGGGTCTGATCTTTTCGCTCCCGGGGTATAACACATAGTGTCTAAATAATCTTGTGAATATTGGGATAAGGAATCAAATCTCATAGCATACTCCCGAACACTCAATGAGCCTTGGTCTAGATGGAAAAATTTATCTACCTGGGCCTGTCAAATTTCACGTGGTAAATAATGATCTAGGAAGGTCTCTGAAAAGATGGACCAAGTCAGAAGGGGAACATATCTGCCTTAGGACCTTTCCCAACTCACAGTCGAAATACCTCTAACTCAACTAATTTCGCGGGCATAGCATGCATCACCCTGAAAATCCGCTGTAATTGGTCCAAGAAGTCCTGAGGGTCCTCATCTCGGCCCACCCTTGTGAACTGTGGGGGACTCAGAGCGAGGAACTCTTGGACCCTCGAACTACCAAGTCCTCACGAAGACTCAGCAACCATAGGTACCACTAGCTGACGCTGCGCAGCCATCATCTAAGCGAGCATGAAAATAGCGTTCCTAACCTCCTGATCTGATGGTATAGGTATAGGAACTGCTGGAGGTGGTGTCAAAACATTTGCATCTCTAGATGGCTCCTGGCGTGGCGGAGAATGCTGGGGAGGTCGAGATGAAGGCTCCCTATCGCCCTTAGATCAGGTTGGCTCTAACTGAGGCACCCTGCTAGTGCTTCTCCCGCCGCTATATCTAACTTCTGGCACGTCATAGTCCGTCACGTGTCTGGTATTTCTTTGTAGGAAAGAAGAATATTGTAAGATTAAGGACTCAACCCTATACAACATAGCTATATAGCACGATTGGAAGAGAAATAAGAGTAACCACCCTAACATGCCTTACAGCCTCCTATCTACAGAATGTGGTGCATAACACATCCATAGACAAGACTCTACTTGACACAACTTGCAAAGTCCCTAGATACGACCTACTTTGATACCACATTTGTCACGCCTCACCTTGGGAGGCATGACTGGAACCTAGTGCCACACTAGAATTCGACTGACCTGGCTAGGCTTATGCACATCTGGTGCATGCCTGAAACTCAATTCAAGAAAACAAAGAGCTATATCTCGGTTGTAAACACAACCTCCAAAAGACAAGGACGTATAGCCACCTGTAAAATAAAACAGCTAACCAACAACAAGTAATAAAATCCTATATCAGCTGACAAGACCACCATGCTGTTTAGTTTTAGTGGAATGAAAATCAGGCGACTATAACTATAATATAGCCGACAAAGCCACTAACTAAAAGCTAAAAACAAGTCCCGCCATGGACATCACATGAAAATCACATGAAATAAAACATAAATAGGCACCACATGGCGAACAACAAACGAAAAACTAAAAATATGTAGTCTACAAGCCTCTAGGAGTGGAATAATGGTCGAAACACGGACCCGACCTACCCATAAAATATAAAATAAAAAGTGCAAACCTTCTAACTATTAACTTCGGAGGAAGGGAGCTGACTGTACTGTTGACTCTGGTTGAAAGATAAGAAGGTCCTTATCTGCATCTATCCGCACCTGCAGGCAAGTAATGCAGTGCCCAATGATGGGCGTCAGTAGAATATGTACCGAATATGTAAGGCATCAAAAGAAAATGATTAAATAATACTGTTAATTAATTGAACAATTTAATAGGAGGGATAGAGAGCTAACCTTATATAACTTTATAACCTAATGTACAACTAACAATAAATAGAACAAACAAGAACCTTACCTGGCCCCTATAAGCCCGGAAGGTATATCTAGCACAGAATAACCCGCCAGGGGACCCCATAAGCCCTAGCGAGTTCACTTCAATCTACATACTCCTCATCAGGTCAAAATGAGTCAACAGGCATCTATAGACGTCCTATCGATCCCCTGGGTCTGCACTGAGCCCACTCGGATCTTGATCTATAGCTGCGTCTGAGTCTAGTGGACTCCTGATAACTACACCCTACGCACCAGGCTCAACGAGGTGTGATGCCGATGCGGCATAAAGATAATAGTCCAGTCATGGAATGAACTATAATATGTCCCTTGGGCCTCTACATCATCCCTTGGGATGGCATGTCACTCCTTGGAGCAATGGTATATAGCCCCTGGCGGGCGACGACATAGCTAGTAACCCTAGGGTTGGTCACGAAAGGCTATAGAGGGCAGGGTCAATCCCAAACTAAGCATAAAGTACTAGTCTCAGCTAACAATAGTAGCTAACCACAATAACATACTTCTAACTTTCTTATGAGGACTTATGTTGTATTACAATACCGTAGGAAGTAACTTGCCAAAGGAATTCGCCTTAACATACCTCGATTGTCCTTTCTCGAATAAACGACAAGTTTCAACTTGTATTTGTCATCTTCTTTCAACTGTAACTTTAATACTGAAAGAGTAGTTCTAATTTCAATACTAAATTCAGCAAAAACGGTAAATTTTAATACTAATAGAAACTATAATTTAACTTTATAAAATACGGCCGAAACATTATAATTTCCTGAGAGTTCAGAAGGGAGAAATGCTTACCTAAAGCCTGTGGCCCTATAGGAATCAATTTGGAGCAATTCTGATAACTTCTACTTTGTGGAGTTCTAACTTGCCGAGCGTATTTTCAAGAAATAACTCCGTAGTAATGTTTCTCGTAGGCGTGGAACTCGTTACCCAAAGTTAATTTGAGATTGGACGGCGTTTGGTAGCGTAATCAGATGGAAAATGATTGAAATCCTTGTATCTTCTTACTTCGAACCGAGGGAATAATTTGAAATGAATTACAATTTAACTAAGGGGTATATATATGTAAAAGGTCGGTGGCGGGGGGCTGCGCCGGCCATAGCGCCAAAAAGCCCCCCCGCGACACGGCTCCCATTACACCAGTGGGCCTGGCGCGTCTCAGAGGCCGGTGCCCTACTAGGTGGCGCATCATGCTGGCCCTTCACGGCCTAGCCTCGCCCAACCCTACTTCCGAGGCTTTTTCCACATGCATTAATCTCTTCTTACTCTTCACAAGTCCACGCATACGCATTCTAATCGTTAACATTTACGGGGTGTAACAACAACAACTCATTGGATGGCTTGTCAATCTGGGAAAGGTCTTGAAGGTTTCTAGAATTGGGATGGAAAGAATGATAGGATGACTCATTAGTCCTTCAAAGGGGTCATCCAATGCTTCGTTGGTCCCTGAAAGGAAATTTGAAGGACTGACAACGACTTGGACAATGGACCGTTACAACCGACATTAATTCATTGTCTGGGTCATCCTGAGACAAAAATTTCTTCTTCTTTTTGGTTTTTCGTGCTAAGTCTGATTTGGTCTAGGAAAGTTTTGGGGTATTATAGTTTTAGGGAACAACGACACGTGCCCCTTGTAGTAAGTTCCTAGTTAGACCTTTCAAGAAAGCAATGGGACTAACAACGAACTATTGGAAGATCCAACGGGTTGTCCTAAGTGGCGGTTGAATGGCTTTCAGGAAATGCCTAAAAACTGAGTTAGTGACGATGAGAGGATATGACGAGCTGTTGTTCCAAGGAATGACTCATCCTATCTAGTCATTCGTTATGGAATCAAAAGAGTAAAAGAATAATCCCTAGAAGTGAAGAATAGAGCAATGAGTCAGTGTTTCATATGACGACCTGTCCTAAGTAGTCATTGGTTAGATCCTTAGTAGAAGATCGGAAGTGCTTCAGATACAACGGACAATTGCAATGATCTGTTGGAGCGAGTAATGACCCATCCTATCAGTCATTGCTGAGGGCTCAACCGAGTATTAGAAATGCCCCAGGGAATGATGGATGATCCAATAAGCTGGGGTATCCTACAACGACCCATTGGATGGATCATTGTAACTAGCAGTATCCTTTTTCCTGCGAAATCATTAAGGGTATTTTCATAAATTCTAAGCTCCTAAGTCATAAACTACGTCGTGTTAAGATCTAAAAGGAGTGTTTTAAGAGGGTATAGCCTATATAGAGTTATTAGGTGCCCCATGCATACAAAGCTTTGTATTCTCTTTGAAGATCAATCTAGAATTCTCTCAATTCTTTCCCTATTCTCTTACGCTTTCAAGGATAAGTTAAGAATTAGTTTACCCAGGTATGTAGCATTGTGAACGAGCATTTACTTTCACTCTCATGCCCAAAATTCTCCTCCAGTTCATGAATTCAAGTTCTAATTTAAGCATATGATTTATAGGGTTTCACCCAATTTTATGAAATTCTTTATAAATGTCTATGGGTCAATTCCCCTCATGTTCTAAAGCATGTTTGAGATTTGTGGACAGATTTTGTACACAATTGGATTATAAATTTATGATTTTAATTTTTAGAAATTATGTCCTATTATGCAAGTTTTATGAAAAGTCAAGTTTATGACTCATGATTTCAAGTATGATGAGATACCTAGCATGAATGAATGTTTACAAATTACCCATGTACGAATCTATGATTTTGACTTATGAAGTCTACTTCAAGTATGCATGATTTATGATTTGGGCAAGCCCACACAAGTAAGTATGTCTTTATCATTTAGCCAAGGCTAATAAGATCAGCTTATCATATATTTTGGAGTCAAGACTTCCACTATAGCTTATGATATGTTTTGGATACAAGACTCCCTATGTTAAGATTTCAAACTATGCATGTAATTATTATTTCAGCTTCATTAAATATCGATAGAAGTACTATGCATCTTTTTAGGAGTAGTGTCTAGCACCGAGTAGGATTGCAATTGCAAGGTTCCTTGATCTTAGAACTATGCGCCAATGTAGGTATATATATATACACACACATTGGGATCTTTCTTCAGAGTTTTCCCCTGCCTCTGAGGGGCCTCAACTTGATATCGATATCATATTTTCTTTCTTAGACCTGCAAAGGTTTTGGATGGCTCTGCCTACTTGAGTATGATAGTTGGGGCATCACATAAGCTCTATCGTGATGGTGTCGGTTATGATGATTCTCCCATTGTTCCTCATGATTTTAGTTATTCATGATTGTGACTTAAGATATTATGTTTTACAATAGGTTTGACCCAATGATCAATTTATGAGCTTTTACTTATGACTTGAGCCATGAAAAGTCATATCATTTCTATTTTCTAACCTTGGGGAATTTTGTTCAGATATGATACTCAGCTTATAATTGAATATGTCTCAGATTTAGATTTCAGTATGCAATCCTTACTCTCATGTTATACTTATTTATATTTATATGCATGATTCAGTTAACATTTACTCAACATGTTTTACTTACCTTACATACTCAGTACATTCCAAGTATTGATCGAATGCTCTATGTTATATCGTTTCGTAATACAGGTACAAGTGATCAAACTCATTTTCGCCGTTAGTATAGCTCCCCCACATTCTAGCTCAATTCCTGTTGTTGGTGAGTCCTCATCTTCCAAGTACATTTAATTTAGTGTTTGATTATGCTATTTCAGTTTCATACTTTAGCGAGCTTACTGGGGGTGTTGTCCTATCAACTCATCAGAAAGTTTAGAGGCTTATCAAAAATTAAGTAGACTTTAAGCTTTATCGAATGTTAACTCCGTTTATGATCTTTATGTTATTCAGACTTCCTCTTATTCATGTTTCAGTTATCATTTTCCACTTTGATGTATGTACTTTCATTTCTATGTTCATTGTTACACCCTGTAAGTTTCTATTGCTTAACCGGCTCGTATGTACGTATGTTGAGAGTTATGGGGTATGAAACATATGGAAAAGGGCTTAGGGAATGAGTATACGACCATGGCATCGATCAGGTACAATGTCGGGGTTGGAGGCTAGGCGCACTGGGTGTCGCGCCACGCTGCTAGCCCAACAGACTTGTCAGCGTGTCGCGCCAGTGGCTTAGCGTTAGGGTCGCGCGCCATGCCACCCTGCCACCGCCTCAGAACCTATACAAACATTTCATGATATGATCAAATAATTTTAAATATTTCCCCTCGACAGAGTGCAAAGTACCAATGACAATTTCATCTATTTTTCATCAAATTGCACCGTTAAATTCTGTCCAAACGCAAATTCATCTTGGATAACGAGTTTCAGGCCTACAGGGAACATCCCTACAGAGTTATTTTGTGAAAATTCAGTTGGAGTATCAGAATCCTGCCAAGTAAAAATTGTAGAAATCACTTCTAATTGAGTCCTAAGCGGCTACAAGTTATAGGTAAGCATTTCTACCTTCAAAACTCTTGGAAATTTTTAAGTTTTTGGCCTAATTGAATGAAGTTGAGTTACAATAAATATTATTGAAAGATATCATTATTGTCTGAGTCTTAGTATTGAAAATGGTTTTATTCTCTCAGCATAGAGGCTGCAATTGTGGGAAATTGACAGTTACAGGTTGGAACTATTTGGGTGAACGAAAATTGGCATTCGAGGTATGTTAAGGCTACCCTCTTCGGCAAGTTATTCCTGTCTTATAGTAATATGACCTATGTTCTTGTAAGTAAGATGCAAGCATGTAAATTGATATTAGCTACTCTAGATAGTTTTGAGATTAACGTTTACTATTTCGGTTGAGACTAACCACCCTAGTATAGCCTTCCGTCGGCTAACCTCAGGGTTTCTACTTGTGTCATTGCCTACAGGGCTGTAGATCACCCAAATGAGCTATTTGATGTCTAACAGGACTACATTTAGGACTATAATACCATATTACAGTCCATCCATGAATGTACTTCTTCTTATTTTGTATCAGCATCACTGACTCTCCATCGAGCCTTGTGTGCCCAGGGTGCAGTTTCAGGAGCCAGAGGGCTTAGACACAGCTACAGGAGCCCAGCGGGCTCAGTTACAGACCTAGAGGCTAGGTAGGTTGGCTGTAGTTACCCGTTAAATTATATTGACCATACTAGGGGTATATAGATTGAATTGTACTTGCTAGGGTTTATGGGGGCCCAGGTAGGTTATTCTGTGTTGATTGTACCTTCCAGGCTTATGGGGGCCAGGTTAGGTTCTTGTTTGTATTACTTACTTGTTAACTATACTTCAGGTTGTGAGGCTATTCAGGTTATAATTCTTATCATTCTTATTGATTACTTTCAGCTCTTTTATCAGTTCTATTTAGTGATTTTCATTACTGCCTTACATATTCGTTACATATTGTACTGACGCCCATCTATGGGGCGCTACATACTTGCCTGATGGTGTGGATAGATGTTCTTTAGGACCTTCTTAGCTATCAGCTAGGGTTATCAGCTTAGTCAACTCCTTTTCTCAAGAGTTGACAGTTAGAAAGATTTTCTCTTTTTGTTGTATAACTTTTGCGTAGGTTGGGGCCCTGTCCTGACCACTATTCCACTTTTAGAGACTTACAGACTTTAGCTTTTAGTGGTTTGTTATTTTTGGCCATGTGGGGCCTATGTATGTTATATTTTTGTTTGCTTGTTGGCCGTGTGGGGGCCTAGTGTAGATTTTTGTTAGCATCCTTGTCGGCTATAGTATGGATACGACTACCTATTTTTGTTCTATTATGACTAAACCACAGGGTTGTCTTGTCCGCCTGCATAGGATCTCTTTATTGTTATGTTGCTGGGCTAGCTATTTTCCTTTACAGGTTTGCTACGTGGCTTGTTGGCCCAAGGCTGTGCTTACAGCCGAGATATAGTTGTTTGTTTCTTGATTGTGAGTTATTGGAAGGTACCAGAGGTGCATATGCTAAGCCAGGTTATCCAAGGTCCTAGTGTGACATTAGGTGCTAGTCATGCCCCCTAAGGTGGGGTGTGAAAAACATGGTATCAGAGCAACGCCATATCCTAGGAAGTCTGCAAGCCGTTTCTAGTAAACTCTTATCTATGGGTGTGAGGTGCACCACATTCTATAGGCAGGAAGCTGTGAGGAATGATAGCATGGTTACCCTTCTTCCTTCTCCAATCGTGCTATACAGTTATGTTGTATAGGGTTGAGTCCTTATGCTTATGTTATTCTGCTTATCTACAGAGAAAAATGTCTGATGCACAACAGACTACGGCTGGTCGGCATTTGGATACCGCTGCAGGATAGGGCACTAGCAGAGCACCACTGTCAGAGCTGACCCAATCTGAGGGCGAGAGGGAGACATCATCCCGATCTCCCCAGCATTCTCAGTCACACCGGCAACCCCATAGGGTAGCAGATATGTCAGCACCACCCTTAGTAATCTCTATACCATTGAATCAGGAGGTTAGGAGCGAAGTTTATATGCTGGCTTAGATGATAGCCGATCAACGTCGGCTAGTGGTACAAGTTGTCGCTGAATCTACTAGAGGACGCAGAAGTTCGAGGGTCCTGGAGTTTCTTTCCCTGAGTCCTCCATAGTTTATGGGGACAGATCGCGGAGATGGTCCTCAGGACTTTCTTGATCAGTTGTAGAGGATATCTAGGGTGATTCATGCTATGCTCACAGAGTAATTCGAGTTGGCAGTATTTCGGCTATGAGACATAGCGATGTTGTGGTACGAGATTTGAGAGAGGTCCCGAGGAAGAGATGCACCCCCTCCGACTTGGTCTATTTTTTCAGAGACCTTCATATATCACTATTTTCCTTAAGAAATTTGACAGGACCGAATGGATCAGTTCCTACACTTGGAGCAAGGTACGATGAGTGTTCCTAAGTACGCATTGAAGTTTAACTCTTTGGCAAGATATGCGCCAACATTTGTGGATACCATGCCAGCCAAGATACACCGATTCATCATAAAGCTTTTTATAGAATATGTGGAAACCTGTGTTACAGCTACCTTACGGGAGGACATGGACATTGCGTGCAACTAGGCTTGTTGTACTGCATTGTAGCATTTGCAGTCAATGTCATTATTGGAGGTGTAGATATGACTCTACTGAATGTTATACTTATGGGAAAGAGGGCCATATGATGAGGAATTGTTCGGCCAGAGATAAGGGTGACCAGGACCAACAGAACAGGTCCTCCGTAGGATCACATGTTCAAGCACCTTCGACAGGGGGCAGACCCTCAGCTCCAGCCAGCAATGGTAAAGGCAGAGGTAGATCAGGGGCATCCAGTTCTAGTAGTGATCCAGATCATACTTACGCCTTACCATGGCGACAGGAGTCAATAATCATCAAATGTTATGACAGGTATGTTGGATGTTTTCTCTCACCCGGTATATGCTTTAATAGATCCAGGTTCTACTTTATCTTATGTTACTGCGTCAGTGGCACAAAAAATTGGTATAACACCAGAATTTCTCCAGCGACCATTCTCGATGTGTACACCGTCTGTGACACTATTATTGCTAAGAGAATTTATTGGGTTTGTACAATAGAGGTTGTTGGTCTCCATAACATAGCCAATTTAGTGGAATTGGAAATGATTGATTTTGATGTAATTATGGGTATTGATTGGCTAGCGCCATGTTATGCCATTGTGGAGTGTTGGACCAGGACCGTCCGATTTCACTTTTCAGGCGAAGTAGTGCAAGAATGGAAGGTAATGCAGCTACGCCAAAAGGTAGGTTGATATCCTATTTTTGGGCGAGGAAGTTGATAGCAAAGGGATGTATTTACCATATTGTGAGATTGGTTTCTCTATCGACCTACCACTAGGTACGCAACCTATATCCATCCCTTCATAAAAAATGGCTCCTACTGAGCTAAAGGAAATAAAGGAATAGTGGAAAGATTTTCTAGATAAGGGCTTTATCAGGCCCAGTGCTTCACCATAGGGTGCACTCGTTTTGTTTTTGAGGAAGAAAGATGGCTCCCTACGAATGTGTATAGATTATCGGCATTTGAATAGAGTTACTATTAAGAATAAATATCCCCTTCCAAGGATAGATGATTTGTTTGATCAGCTCTAGGGGGCGAAATATTTCTCCAAGATCGATTTAAGGTTAGTGTATCATCAAGTATGGGTCCAGGAGAAAGATATTTTGAAGACAACCTTCGGGACCAGGTATGGTCATTTTGAATTCTTTGGCATGTCCTTCGATTGACGAACACCCCAGTAGTGTTATGGATCTTATGAACAGTATCTTCAGACCGTATTTAGATCTGTTTGTGATAGTGTTTATTGATGACATTCTGGTATATTCCCGCTTAGAAGCTGAATAGAGATATCATTTGTGAATGGTACTCCAGATTCTCAGAGACCGCTAGTTATATGCGACGTTCTCAAAATGTGAGTTCTGGTTGAATTTCGTAGCTTTCTTGGGCCATATTATGTCAGAGGCAGGTATTCGGGCTGACTCATAGAAAATTGAGGCAGTAAAGACATGGCCCAGACCCACGACTCCAACAGAGGTTCGTAGCTTCCTGGATTAGCCGAGTATTACAGATGGTTCATGGAAGGATTTCTACCTTATCGGCATCATTGACAAGATTGACGAAGAAAGCAGCTAAATTCCACTAGACCAAGGTTTGTGAGCAGAGTTTCCAAGAGCTGAAAAATAGATTGACATCTGCACTAGTACTAGCCTTATCGGAAGGTTCAGAGGGCTATGTCGTATACTGTGATGCTTCAGGCGTTGGGTTAGGGTGTGTTTTGATGCAACATGGCAAGGTGATTGCCTATGCTTCGAGGTAGCTAAGGAAGCATGAAAAGAACTACCCCACCCATGATTTAGAGTTAGCTGCAGTGGTTCATGCTTTGAAAATTTGGAGGCATTACTTTTATGGTGTGCATGTGGACATCTTCATTGATCATAAAAGCCTCCAGTATATCTTCACACAAAAAGAGTTGAATTTGCGATAGCATCATTGGCTAGAATTGCGAAAAGACCACAATGTGAAAATCCTATATCACCCATGTAAGGCTAATATTGTAGTTGATTCCCTACGATGCCTAGCATATTTAAGGTCAAAACAGTGAGAAATGACTTGAGAACTGCACTAGTTAGCAATCTAGCAGTTCGGGTAGTGGATCTGGAGGATAATGGGGTTGTCATTCAGAATACAACAATATCATCTCTAATTGTAGAGGTAAAGGAGTGACAATACGAGGACCCTAGTCTAGTATAGCTTAGAGACAAGGTTCAGCAGGGTGAACTATTGGCCTTTGAGTTAACAGGAGATGGTGTCTTAAGGTTAAGAGGTCGACTCTGTGTTCCAGATATAGCAAGGCTCCGCCAGCAGATCATGGTAGAGATATATTATTCTCGTTACTCTCTTCACCGAATTTTGATGAAGATGTACCATGATATAAAGGAGATATATTTATGTCCTAGAATGAAGAAAGGTTTAGCTGAGTTTGTAGCATAGTGCCCTAATTGCCAACAGGTGAATACTAAACATCAAAAACCTAACGGACTGATTCAAGAAATAGCCATACCTATGTGGAATTGGGAAATAATTAATATGGACTTTGTGACACGGTTATCTTGGACCAGGCGTAGAACCAACTCTATTTGGATCATTGTTGACAGGTTGACAAAATCAGCCCAATTCTTGCCAGTAAGGACTACATTTTTAGCTGAAGATTATGATGAGTTGTATCTTAAAGAGATTGTCCGATTGCATGGTGTCCTAGAATCTATTTTTGATAGAGGGGCATAGTTTACATCTACATTTTGGAAGTCATTTCAGAAAGGTTTGGGGACACAAGTTAATCTGGGTACAGCTTTCCATCCCCAGACAGACGGTCAGGTAGAGCGCATCATTCAAAATCTTGAGTACATGCTACAGGTGTGTGTGCCAGATTTTTGAGGGAGTTTGGATGAGCACCTACCCCTTATTGAGTTTGCATACAATAACAATTATCATTTCTCTATTCAGATGGCGCCTTATGAGGCTTTATATAGGCGGAAATATAGGTCCCCCATAGGATGGTTTGAGTAGGGGAGTAAGGGTTGATCGAACCTTATATGGTCTTCCACTCAGAAGAAAAAGTGAAACTTATCAGAGAGCGATTGCTAACAGCCCAGAGTCGTCAGAAGTCCTACTCCGATGTTCGATGTAGAAACTTGGAGTTTAATGTTGATGATTGGGTATTTCATAAGATTTCACCAATGAAGGGCGTAATAAGATTTTGCGGGAAGGGAAAGTTTAGCCCTAGGTTCATTGGTCCATATCGAATCCTTCGAAGGATAGAGCGAGTAGCATATAAGTTAGAACTGCCATCAGGGCTAGAATCCATTCATTCAGTTTTCCACGTGTCAGTGCTCTGAAAGTGTATAGGAGATCCGTCTCGGGTTGTTCCAGTGGAGAATGTTCAAGTCATTGAAGAATTCTCCTATGAAGAGACTCTAGTTGCTATACTAGACCAACAGGTTCGTAGATTGAAACTAAAGATGTAGCCTCCGTTAAAGTCCTGTGGAGGAACAAAAATTTAGAGGAGGTGACCTAGGAAGCTGAGGATGACATGAGGTCTAAATATCCTCACTTATTCTAGGCTTGACCCAGATTGTGTAGTTGAGGTGAGATTGTTGCTCAATTACTATTTTGCTGTTATATTATCAGTACTGTTCAGTTGTTCGCTTTTATTATATGGAACTATGTTGTATCATTACTTGTAGCATCCTATGAGGCACCTATGTTGGACTTTTATGTGTTTCAGGTTTACAGTGGAGGCTCTGCTGAAATTTTTCTTGCAATAATTAAAGGAGTTAAGTCTCTTAAGCTTAAGATTACATTAGAGGAAGAATGTTCCTAAGGGGGGATAATGTTACACCCCGTAAGTTTCTATCGCTTAACTGGCGCGTGCGTGTAGATATGTTGACAGTTTTGGGGTACGACATATATAGAAAAGGGCTAGGGGAATGAGTATACTAGCACGCCATCGAGTGGGTAGGAGGTTAGGGCTGAAGACTAGGTGCATTGGGCGCGCCAATCCAATGCACTGGCCGGAGCATCACGCCAGTGGCCTGGCACTAGGGTCGGCACGCTGCGCCACCCTGCCACCGCCTCAACACCTATATGAACCCTTCATGATGTGATCAAATCACTTTAAACATTTCCCCTCTGCAGAGAGTAGAGTACGAACAAAAATTTCATCTATTTTTCATCAAATTATGTCGCTAAACTGTCCTGCAACACCCTATAAGTTCCTAACATTTAGTCAGCCTCTTTGTACATTGGTCAAAATTTTTAGATTACAACACATACGAGAAAGGGCCCGGGGAAAGGTCTAATGAGCACAGAATCGAAGGAGCAAGGAAGAAGGTTGGATAGGATGCCACAAGGGGCAATGTGTCATGGACCCCTTCCCATGCGTTGGGCGCCACGAAACAGCCTTGAAGCACCATGATGGGGTCCATGCCATGGACCCCATGTCTACCACCCAAGTTTTATATAAGGTTCAATGTTTTCATTTGTTTTATTCAAAATTAACAGACCCACAGTTAGAGAAGAGAAACACGCCATTTTTAGTTAATTTTCCTCCGTTTACACTGCCAAACATTGTCCCAATCCAAACTAACTTCAGGTATCGAATTATAAGCCTGCTGGGAGAATTACTACAGAGTTTGTTTTTCAAAATTCGCCCGACAAATCGTAGCCCCGCCGAGTAGAAGTTGTCAGAATTTCTCCAAACTAATTTCTACGAGATCACAGGCTTCAAGTAAGCATTTCTCCCTTCTGAACTCTCGAGAAATTATACGTTTTCAACCATGTTCCGTTAAGTTGAAGTATAGTTAATATTTATATATATAGTTATTGTTTTTTTTCAAATTTTGTACTGAAACAAGCCTGATTCTCTCAGTAATACGATTACAGTTAGAGAAAAGTTGTTGAATATAGATTGAAACTCACCAGCTAATCAGGAACCGGTGATCCAGGTATGTTAAGGAAAATGTTTTCGGAGAGTTAGTTCTTTTAGTATTATAACTTAGTCTGAATCCTAGTAAGAAGATCAGAAGCATATCTATTATGACTAGCTATTGTTATTAGCTGAGATAAGTATTCCTATTTAGTTTGGGGATTGATTACGCCTTTATAGCCTTGCCTGACCAACCCCAGGGTTACTAGCTGTGTCGACGCCCGCTAGGGGTGAGATGACGTTGCTCCAAGGAGCGGTATGCCATCCGCAAGGAACGGAGATGGCATCCAAGGTCCTAATATAGTCTATTCCATGGACGAACTATTCTATGTCGATTGGCACTACACCACACCCCTTGTCGAGCCTGGTGCCCGGGCTGTAGGTATCAGATATTAGGAGTCCACTGGACTCAGACATTGCCATAGTTCAGGGGCCGAGCGGGCTCAGTTGCAGACCCAAGGGACTGGTAGGACGGCTATAGTTGCTAGATGACTTAGTATGACCTTTTTAGGGGTATATTGATTGAAGTGTACTCACCATGGCTTATGGGGGCCCCGGATGGGTTATTCTATGCTGGTTGTACCTTCTGGCTTATGGGGACCAGGTAAGGTTCTTGTTTGCATTAATTACTAATAGATTAGACCGTAAGAAGTTCAGCTATTTAGGTGGTATTTCTATCCTTTCCTTTCGGTTACTTTCAGTTTCATTTCAGTTCATTCAGTTATTTACAGTTACTACCTTTCATATTCAGTACATATTGTACTAACACCCTCCTAGGGCGCTGCATTACTTACCTACAGGTGCGGATAGACGCGGATTAGGACCTTCCTAGTTTTCATAGATTAGCGGTACAGTCGGCTCCTTTTCTTCGGAGCTCATAGTTAGAAGGTTGACTCTCTTTTTGTGCATACAGTTTATGGGTAGATAGGGGCCCTGTCCCGACAAATATATCACTCCTAAAGGCTTGTAGATTATTTCTAATTCCCAGTGGTTAGTTGTTATTAGCCATGTGGGGCCCATATGTTTTTATCTGGCGTGTTAGCCTTGTGAGGCCTTGTTTAGCTGTTAGTTAGTGGCCTTGTTGGCCATAGCTTAGTTTATGCTGGATTTACTTTATAGTCATAACTAGACATCATGGTGGTCTTGTCAGCCCGCATAGGATTCCCTATTATTGCCTATTTTTGGGTAGCTATTTTCTTTTATAGGTGGCTATAAGTCCTTGTCAGCCGGGTGCTGTGTTTACAGTCGAGATATAGCCCGTTGTTTCTTTATTTAAGATTTAGTGTTAGACATGCATGAGAGGTGTGTAAGTTCAGTCAGGCCAGTTCAGACCCTAGTAGGGCACCAGGTGCTAGTCGCGCCTCCTAAGGTGGGGCGTGACAAATTTGGTATCAAAGCAGGTCGTATCCCAGGGAGTTTGCAAGCCGTGCTAAGTAGAGTTTTGTTAATGGATGTGTTGTGCACCACATATTATAGACAAGAGGCTGTGAGGCATGTCAAGATGGCTACTCTTCTTTCTCTTCCAGTCATGCTATAGAGCTGTGCGGTATAGGGATGAGTCCCTAAGCTTACCGTAATTTGCTTTTCTACATAGAAATGACGGATGCCTGATAGACAATGACTGGCAGGAAATTAGATATTGCATCAGGAGAAGGCACTTTCAGGGTGCCTCAGTCAGAGTTGGCCCAACCTGAGGGCGACAAGGAGACTACATCTCGGTCTCCCCGGCACTCTCTTCCATGCTAGGAGCCATATAGAGCGGCAGATGTGTCGGCACCACCACCAGTAGTGTTTATACTGATGCCATCAGATCAGGAGGTTAGGAATGTTGTTTTTATGATAGCTTAGATGATGACTGCACAGGCTCAACTAGTGGTACCCGTCATAGACAAATCATCGGGAGGACCTAGTAGTTCGAGGGTCCGAGAGTTCCTGCACTTAGCCCCTCGCAGTTTACGGGGACGGGCCAGGACGAGGACCCTCAGGACTTTTTAGACCAGCTGTAGTGGATCTTTAGAGTAATGCATTCTATACCTATAGAATTAGTTGAGTTAGTGGTATTTTGACTATGGGACATAGCACTGTTATGGTACAAGAGTTGGGAGAGGTCCCGAGGTAGAGATGTGCCCCCTCCGACTTGGCCCAACTTTTTAGAGGCCTTCTTGGACGATTATTTTTGGTAGGAGATCTGACAGTCCTGGGTAGATCAGCTTTTGCATCTGAGCAGGGCTCGATGAGTGTTCCGGAGTATGCTATGAGGTTTGATTCCCTGGCCCGGTATGCACTAGCTTTTGTAGATACTATGCCAGCTAAGGTGCACCGGTTTATCATGGGATTGAATCCAGAGTATGTAGAGATTTGTATTACAGCTACTTTGTGAGAATACATGGATATTTCCCGTTTTCAAGCATTTTCTCAAAATATTGAGGGAATAAGACAATAGCAACGAGAGATAGAAAGAATAAATCAGGAGCAGCTTTCACTGTAGGGCTAGACAGAGTGATGTGCAGGCAGAATTTCTGAGTGGACCTGGGCCACGACTATCAGGTAGGCCACCCATACCCCTTACCTCCACAGCAGCAGCAAGGTGGTAGATCAGGCCGTCGGGGGCAGTCAGGACCCGACAGGAGTTCATGACCATTAGGCTCGCAACAGGAGCATGGGTCAGAGCAGAGTAGATTTACCGTGCCACTTTGCCCTATTTGCAGTCGTCGTCATCCTGGGGCATGTAGGTATGGTTCTTCTGCATGTTACATTTGTGGGCAGGAGGGTCACCTGATGAGGGACTGTCCAACCAGGGTCCAGAGTTATTGGGACCGACAGGACAGATCTTCAGTAGGGTCACGTGCCCCAGCATCTCCAGTAAGGCATAGGCCCTCAACTCCAACCGGCAGAGGCCGACGTATATCAAGGACATCTAGCTCAGGCACTGATCCAGATCATACTTATGCTTTACCAGGACGACAGGAGTTAGAGTCATCGTCGAATGTTGTGCAAGGTATGCTGGACATCTGTTCTCATTCCGTGTATGTCTTGGTAGACCCAAGCACCACTTTGTCTTATATTACACCATTAGTGTCCCGTAAGTTTGGTATTACGCCAGAATTGCTTCAGCGACCTTTTTCAAAGTCCACACTCATCAGGGATTCCATCATATCTAAAAGAGTCTACCGAGGGTGCACAGTAGAGGTTGTTGGTTGCCGGACTTTAGTAGATTTGGTAGAATTAGAAATGATTGACTTTGATGCAATTATGGATACTGATTGTCTAGCACCATGTTATGCCAATGTAGAATGTTGAACCAAAAGTATACAATTCCACTTTCTAGGGGAGGTGGTACGGGAGTGGAAAGGTAATGCAGCCACGCCAAATGGTAGGTTTATTTCCTATCTTCGGGCGAGGAAGTTAACAGCAAAGGGTTGCATCTATCATATTGTCAGGGTAAAAGATGTTCAAGTTGAGTCTCCAATTCTCCAGTCCATTCCAGTAGTCAATGAATTTCCAGAAGTATTCCCGGATTAAATTCCTGGTATTCCCCCAAAATGGGAGATCGATTTTTCGGTTGATATATTACCAAGTACTCAGCCTATATCCATCCCGCCATATCGAATGGCTCATGTCGAGCTTACAGAATTAAAGGAACAGTTGAAAGATCTGTTAGATAAGGGCTTCATCAGGCTGTGTACTTCACCGTGGGGTGCGCTAATTCTATTTTTGAGAAAGAAGGATGGCTCCCTCCGCATGTGTATAGACTACTGGCAACTGAATAAAGTCACCATCAAGAAAAAATACCCTCTCCCCAGAATAGGTGACTTGTTTGACCATTTACATGGGGCGAAGTATTTCTCAAAAGTTGACTTAATATCTGAATATCATCAGGTTCGGGTTCGAGAGAGGGACATTCCAAAAACCACTTTCTGGACCAGGTATGGCCATTTTGAATTTCATGTCCTTCGGACTGACGAATGCTCCAGCAGTGTTCATAGATTTGATGAGCAGTATCTTCAGGCCATATATGGACTTATTTGTGATAGTGTTTATTGATGATATTCAGGTATATTCCTGCTCAGAAGTAGAACATCGGGATCATCTGCAGATAGTTCTCCAAATTCTCAGGGATCGTCAGTTGAACGCGAAATTTTCTAAGTGTAAGTTTTTGCAGAATTCAGTAGCCTTTTTGGGCCATGTTGTGTCAGAGGCTGGTATTCAGGTAGATTAACAAAAGATCGAGGCAGTAAAAACTTGGTCTAGACCTACAACTCCGAATGAGGTACATAGTTTCCTGGGGTTAGCCGGGTATGACAAAAGATTTGTGGAGGGGTTTTTTACTTTATCGGCACCTTTGACCAAGTTAACTCCGAAAGCAGCTAATTACCATTGGACTGAAGCGTGTGAAAAACGTTTCTAGGAGTTAAAGAACAGATTAACATCAGCACTCGTATTAGCTTTTCCGGAAGGGTCAGAGGGTTATGCAATGTACTGTGATGCTTCAAGCGTCGGGTTAGGATGTGTTCTGATGCAATATGGAATGGTGATTGCTTATACTTCGAGGCAGCTGAGGAAGCATGAAAAGAACTATCCCACTCACGACCTGGAGTTAGCGGCACTAGTCCACGCCTTAAAGATTTGGAGACATTATCTGTATGGGGTGTATGTGGACATTTTTACTGATCATAAGAGCCTTCAGTATATCTTTACACAAAAAGAATTGAATCTGCAGCAGCGTCACTGGTATGAACTGTTGAAGGATTAAGATGTGAACATTTTATATCACCGAGGGAAGGCTAACATTGTGGCAAATGCCCTCAGCCGCAAATCCATGGGAAGTTTGGCATACTTGAAGCCCGAAAAGTCGGAACTGGTCCGAGAATTGCATCAGTTTGCCAGTTTGGTCGTCCAAATAGTAGACTCGGGAGATTGTGGAGCAGTGATCCACAATACTACGGTATCATCCTTGGTTGTAAAGGTGAAAGAATGGCAATATAAAGACCCTAACCTGGTCCAACTCAGAGATAAAGCTCAACAAGGGGAAGTATCAGTTTTCAAAGTAACCACAGACGGGGTCTTGAGATATAGGGGTCGCCTCTATGTTCTTGATGTGGAAGGACTTCGCCAGCGTAGACAAAGCAGCTTTGGTCACCCCACTTCACAGGTGCAGGGCAAGACACTTGCTAGAGATGCCGATCATTCAGGTGTAGCTCTAAGAACCTCCACTGCACCACCTATGAGCCTCTCGATCCAGACTCCAACCGGCTACATCCCAGTGCCTCAAGAGTTTCTCCAAAAGCTAGCCAAGAGACTGACCATATCTAAGAGGAAGGTTCAGTCAATGATGGAGAATGTCAAGCCTTGGGTGAAGGCTGAGATAAAGACAGTTGTGCATGCCCTACATGTCAGAGAAGATAGGTACGAGAGCAGATTCAATATGCGCATGACCAAACAGACAAATACGGGTAGCCTCTGTGAGGAGTTGGGGGCTCTTTGGAGTTAAGTGGCTGAGCTGTCATCATGGAAGTTGTTAGTCATAGTAGCCCCCACTCTTCCTGACCTCGATGCTAATATAGAAGAGGAGCTTGATTAGGAGGCTTATTGGGAGCCCGCAGGAGCAGAGAAAGAGAAAGGAAAAAAAAGGGTCTCCGAGGATGTTGGAGAAGACACCCCAAAAAAGAAGAAGAAAAGAGAGAAAGAGAGAACAAGCAAGCAAGACTAGAGAGTCAACAGACTCACGACGTGCATTAGTCGGAGCTACTTGAGAGAGCCAGAGGAGCAGGTAGCTCCACCTCAGCCCTGGCAGAGTTTGCAAGTGGCAGGGACCCTTTGGGCGAGCCACATTCATCCCCGACAATTCTAGAGGCCGTAGAGACATCTGACACCGTCGAGGGGGTAACCACTCCCCCTAATGATACACCATTGAGTGCGCCGGCCACCGCCAGTGCCACGATTATAGTGGAGGTACCTATTCCGCACGAAAATAGGAGCGCTTAGTGCGCCGCAGGTATATTCCCTTCCCTCTGTTTTTACATTCTATACTTCAGGGACGAAGCACGCTTTTTAAAAAGGGGAGGGGGTGTACTTGTCATTTTTGTATTTTTGATTCGTGGTGAGGATTTTTCTTGCTGTGTTTCTTTTCCCTTGGGCATGCTATCTAGTAGAATCGTCAAGTTTAGGATTTTACATTTTGGTGATTTTTGTAATTAGAAAGTAGCTTAGGAGTACTCAACCAATAAATTGCAGTAGTTTTGGATTTGTAAAAAAATTGAACCTATTTAAAATTTCTCTGATTATTAGCTGTGTACTTGTGATTACAAGCATGATTTTTGTGGATCTTTGTATGTCATTTAGTATATTAGCATGTATAGTTTTTGTTAATCCATGAATAAACTTAATAGGTAGAGTGAATGCAAGTCATATGCCATGAATGAGTAAGGTCTAATACACAGTTCAATACTGTGTAGAGGATCTAGAACTCTTTCGGTTGGTCTTTGCATACGTTTTTGGATGGTTGGATAGGAAATGATCATAGGCCATTTTTACTTAGCCCATTTTTAGCTTAAATAACCCTACCAAAAATGATATGATTCCCTCGTGTTACACCCCGTAAGTTTTTCTTTAACGTTTAATTGGCCTATTCGTATATTGGTTAAGTGTTTTAGAGTGTCATATGTACGAGGAAAGGGCCCGGGGAAAGGCTGAATGAGTGCCAAGTCGGGATTTCGCGAGAGGAGACCGAACCAAGCTGCTAGAGGGGAAAAGTGGCACGGAGCCTGGTCCTCCGCGTTAGCTAACATGGCACGGATCTGAAACAGCGCGTTGGCAACCGTGCCACGTTTCCTTGCATCCTGCTTCAAGTATATATAGGCCTCACCCTTACAATTAATATTAATTTCCATATTTAACTTGGCCAGAACAGAGAAGGGATGAAGGAGAATTATAAGTTTCAACCAATTATGCCGCTAAACGCTGTCAAAATTCAAATTAACATCAGGTATCGAAGTATAAGGCTGCAGGGAGCATTTCCACAGAGTTAGTTTCGTGAAATTTGCTCGGCGAATCGTCGTCCCGCAAAGCCAAAGTGGTTGTAATTGTTCAAAACTAGTGTCAACACGATCCCAGGCTTACAGTAAGTAATTCTCCCTTCTATACTTTCGAGAAATAATGACGTTTCGACCGTGTTCTGTTTAATTAGAAATCTAGTTAATATTTATATATAAAGTTTTCCTTTTTGCAAAAGTTAGTGTTTAAACTAGTCTTATCTTTCCAGTAACTCGATTTCAATTGAGAACAGTAGTTGAACACGAGCCAAAACTCATCAGTTAATCGGTAAACAGTGATCGAGGTATGTTAAGGCATTCTCTTTCGGCAAGTTAGCTTCTTCAGCATAGTAATCCAGTATGAATCTCAGCAAAGCATGTCAGGAGTAGGTTATCCTGTGTAGTTGTTGTTATCAGTTGAGACTTGTAATTGTATTGTTTTGGGATGGATTACCTGTATAGCTTCCGTAACCTCCCCAGGGTTAATAGTTGTGTCGACTCGTCCGCCAGGGGCGAGGATACATTGCTCTATGGAGCGGCATACCGTTCGCAAGGGACGAAGATAGGGAGCCAGATCCTCATATTTGTCGTGGTTGGCCTTATACACACCCCCGCCGAGCGTTTACACCCGGGGTGTAGATATCAGGAGTCCTCCGGACTTAGGTACAACTACAGTCAGGTGCCCAGCGGGCCCAGTTGCAGACCCAGGGGATCGGCAGGACGCTTATAGCTGGTAGTTGACTCAGTATGACCTGGATAGGGGTATATAGATTGAGGTGTACTCACTAGGGCTAATGGGGGCCCAGGTGCGTTGTTCTGTGCTGATTGTACCTTCCAGCTTATGGGGGCCAAATAAGGTTTACATTTGTGTTAATTACTGATAGTTAGATAGTAAGATGGCTCCTTTGTAAGGTATGACCCCTACCCTCCTCATTACAGTTATGGTTAGCCCTGATTTCACTACTTCAGTCAGCTTTAGTCCATTTTCCCTACTTCAGCTATTGTCAGTTCTATTTATTACTTTTAGTCACTTAAAGTTATTACTTTACATACTGAGTACCTATGGTACTAACGCCCTCTTTTGGGGTGCTGCATTACTTGCCTGTAGGTACGCATAGACGAGGATCAGATCCTTCGTAGTTTCAGTCAGCTGCACAGAGCCATCAGCTCCTTTCTTTCGGAGCTTGTGTGATAGAGGTTTACTTTTTTTAGTTGTACAGTATGGGTAGGCTGGGGCCCTGTCACAACCATCTTATAACTCCTAGAGGCTTGCAAATTGTATTATTTCCCTGCGGTTAGTTGATATCGGCCGTGTGAGGCCTTGTGTTACTGTTGATGGATGGCCTTGTCGGTCATAGCTCAGTTTAGTATCTGATTTTACCCTACAGTTATAACTAGATATCATGGAGGCCTTGTCGGCCCGCATAGGACTCCCTATGTTTGCTTGTCTCTAGTAAGCTATTTATTTTCACAAGTGGCTATAGGCCTTGTCGGCCGGCGGTTGTGTTTACTGCCGCTATATAGCCCGTTGTTTTCTTGATTGTAGAGTTCGAGCCAGCCCTGCACCAGAGGTACTTAGGCTCAGTCAGCTCAGTAGCTCAGGTCCTAGTAGGGCACTAGGTTCCTGTCATGACTCCAAAGGTGGGGCGTGACAAACTTGCTATCAGAGCGGGTCATATCCCAGGAAGTCTGCAAGCCGTGTTAAGTAGAGTTGGGTCTATGGATGTGTTGTGCACCACATACTATAAGCAGGAGGCTGCAAGGCATGATAGGATGGTTACTCATTCTTCTTATTCAGTTGTGCTATAGAGCGGTACGGTATAGGGTTGAATCCCTAAGCTCATTATATTCTTTTGTCTACAGAGGAATGTCGGATCAGCGATACACACGACAGAAAGGAGGCTAGATGTAGCAGCGGGAGAGGGCACCAGTAGGGTGCCTGAGCCTCGGTGAGAATCGGGTGAATCTGAGGATGATACGGAGGTATCATCTCGACCTCCCCAGTAGTGTCCATCACGTCAGCAGCTACTTGGGACTGCTGGTGTGACGCTGCCGCCTTCGGCAGTTTCTATACCCGTACCATCTGACCAGGAGGTCAGGAGCGCGGTGGTTATGCTAGCACAGATTATGGCTGCTCAGCGCCAGCCAGTGCTACCTACGGTTACAAAATCCATAGGAGGGCCTGGTAGTTCGAGAGTCCGAGAGTTCCTAGTATTAAGTCCCCCGAAATTCACAGGGACAGATCAGATCGAGGACCCTCAAGACTTCTTAGATTAGATGCAGAGGATTTTCACGGTGATGCATGCTATGCCCACAAATTCAGTTGAGTTGGCAGTATTCCAGCTACTGGACATTGCTGTACTATGGTATGAGATTTGGGAGAGGTCCCGAGGGAGAGATGTTTCCCCTCTGACTTGGCCCACTTCTCAGAGGATTTCTTGGATCATTACCTACAACGGGAGATTCGACAGGCCCGGGTTGATCAGTTCCTATACTTGGAGGAGGGGTCGATCAGTGTTCCAGAATATGCCCTACGATTTGATTCCTTGGCTCGATATGCGCCAACTTTTGTGGATACGATACCTGCCAGGGTACACCACTTTATTATGGGGCTGAACCCAGAATATGTTGAGACCTGCATCACAGCTACACTGTGAGAGGATATGGATATGGCCCGTGTGTAGTCTTTTGTTCAGAATATTAAGGGTATCAGACAGCAGCAACGGGAGATTAGGAGGACAAGTCAGGAGTAGCACCGCAGGGAGAGACCGGATGAATTAGAGGAGGAGCCCAGGGAGGACCTAGGCCACGATTATCAGATAGGCCGCCTAGACCCCCACCTCTACCACAGTGGCAGAGGAGCATGTCTAGTCGCCAAGGGTAACTAGAGCCTAGGTTTCGCGAGTAGTAGGTTCACAGCAGTAGAGGGGAGTGGAGCAGAGTGGGTTTACAATACCACTTTGCCCTATTTGCAGTCGACGCCACTCCGGAGCATGCTGGTATGGTTCTACAACATGATACATTTGTGGAAGGAGGGTCATCAGATGAGGAATTGTCTAGCCAGGGGTCAGGGTGACCGGAATAGACAGGATAGGTCCTCGGCAGGATCAAGAGCTCTAGCATCCCCGGCAGGGCGTAGGCCCTCAGTTTCAGCTGGCAAAGGCCGAGGCAGATCAGGGGCCTCAAGTTCAGGTGCCAGCCCAGACTGTACTTATGCATTAGAGGGGCAACAGGAGTCAGAGTCATCACCAGATGTTGTGACAGGTATGCTAAACACTTGCTCTCATCCTGCTTATGTGTTGATAGATCCCGGATCCACCTTGTCCTATGTTACACTGCTAGTGGCTCAGAAGTTTAGTATTATGACGGAATTCCTTCGGCGACCTTTCTTAGTGTCTACACCCTTTGGTGACTCTATTATAGCCAGAAAGGTCTATCAGGCGTGTCCAGTAGAGGTTGCCAGTCATCAAACTATGCAAGACTTGATAGAACTAGAAATGGTTGATTTTAATTCTATTATGGGTATGGATTGGCTAGCTCCATGTTATGCCAATGTCGAATGTTAGACCAAGATTGTCTGATTTCACTTTCCAGGGGAGGCAGTACGGGAGTGGAAAGGTAGTACAACCACCCCAAAAGGTAGGTTTATTTTCTATCTTTGGGCAAGAAAATTGATACCAAAAGGGTGTATTTATCATATTGTCAGAGTTCAAGATGTTCGGGCAGAGCCTCCGACCCTTCAGTCTATTCTAGTGGTTAATGAATTTCCCGACATATTTCCAGATGAGCTTCCTAGTATTCCCCAAGAAAGTGAAATTGATTTTGCAATCGATCTATTACCAGACACTCAGCCTATATCTATTGCTCCATATCGGATGGCTCCTGCTGAACTCAGAGAACTAAAGGAATAATTGAAGGATTTGCTAGACAAGGGCTTTATCAGGCCAAGTACCTCACCATGGGGTGCGCCAGTTCTGTTCATGAGGAAGAAGGACGGCTCCCTCTATAAGTGTATAGATTACCGACAGCTGAATAAAGTCACTATCAAGAATAAGTACCCGCTTCCCAAAATAGATGATTTGTTTAATCAATTAAAGGATCGAAGTATTTTTCAAAAATTGACTTATGATCAGGATATCATCAGGTTTGGGTTCGTGAAAGAGATATTCCAAAGACTACCTTTGGGACCAGATATGGCCACTTTGAATTTCTAGTCATGTCCTTCGGACTGACAAATGCCCCAGCAGTGTTCATGTACCTGATGAATAACATTTTTAGACCATACCTGGACTTATTCGTGATAGTATTTATCAATGATATTCTGGTATATTCCCGCGCAAAGGTAGATCACCAGGATCTTCTACGGACAGTGCTCCAGATTCTCAGAGACCGCCAGTTATATGCGAAATTTTCTAAATGTGAATTTTGGCTGAATTCAGTAGTCTTCTTGGGCCATATTGTGTCAGATACTATTATACAAGTAGATTTGCAGAAGATAGAGGCAGTGAAAACATGGACTAGACCTACCACTCCGACCGAAGTATGTAGTTTCCTGGGGTTAGCCGGATATTACAGAAGGTTCATAGAAGGATTTTCCACTTTAGCAGCACCTTTAACCAAACTGACGCAGAAGGCTGCAAAATTCCATTAGACGGAAGCATGTGAGCAGATCTTCCAGGAACTGAAAGACATGTTGACATCGGCACCGGTACTAGCATTGCCATAAGGAACAGAGGGTTAGGCAGTCTATTTTGACGCTTTAGGTGTTGGGTTAGGATGTGTTTTCATGCAGCATGGTAAGGTGATTGCCTATGCTTCTAGGCAGCTGAGGAAGCATGAGAAGAACTACCCTACCCATGACCTGGAGTTAGCTGCGGTGATTCATGCCTTGAAAATATGAAGACACTACTTTTATGGCGTCCACGTAGATATTTTCACTGATCACAAAAGCCTGCAGTATATTTTCACCCAGAAAGAGTTGAATTTGCGGCAGCGTCATTGGTTGGAGCTGTTGAAGGATTATGATGTGAATAATTTATATCACCCAGGAAGGGCCAATGTCATTGCAGATGCCCTTAGCCACAAATCCACGGGAAGCCTTGCATATCTACAGCCCGAGCAACAACAATTAGCTCGAGAATTGCATCAGCTAGCCAGTTTAGCCATTCGTATAGTAGCATCGGGAGATAATGGACCGGTAATCCAGAATACCGCAGTGTCGTCATGAGTTGTGGAAGTGAAAGAACGGCAGTATGAAGACCCTAGCCTAGTTCAGCTTAGAAATAGGGTCCAGCGAGAGGAGGTGGTAGATTTCCAGGTAACCGAGGATGGAGTTTTGAGATATAGGATCGCCTCTACGTTCCAAACGTGGCAGGGCTTCGCCAGCAAATTATGGGCGAGGTACATTATTCCCGTTACTCTCTCCATCCAGGTTCGACAAAAATGTACCATGATGTAAAAGAGATCTACTGGTGGCCGGGAATGAAAAAGGGGATAGCAGAATTCATAGCTCAATGCCTCAATTGCCAACAAGTGAAAGTTGAACATGAGAAATCAAGCGGACTGACACAGGATATAGCCGTGCCTTTATAAAAATGGGAGGAAGTTAATATGGATTTCATAGTAGGGTTACCTCATACCAGGCGTAAATATGATTCTATTTGGGTAATTGTCGACAGGTTGGCAAAATCAGCTCACTTTCTGCCAGTAAGGGCTACCTTTTCAGCCGAAGATTATGCTGAGCTGTATATTAGAGAAATAGTCAGATCACATGGTGTTCCATTGTCAATCATCTCTGACAGAGGAGCGCAGTTTATAGCTAAGTCTTGGCAATCTTTTCAGAGGGGCCTGGGGATGCAGGTTAACATGAGCACAGCCTTCCATCCTCAGACAGACGGGCAGGAAGAACATACCATCCAGACACTAGAGGATATGTTAGGGCGTGTGTGCTAGATTTTGGAGGAAGCTGGGATGAACACCTACCGCTTATTGAGTTTTCCTATAATAACAGTTATCACTCAGCAATTCAGATGGCGCCTTATGAAGCGTTGTATGGGTGGAAGTGCAGATCTCCAGCTGGTTGGTTCGAGGTAGGAGAATTAGCATTGATTGGGCCAGAAATTATTCATCAGTCAGAAGAGAAAGTAAAGCTTATCAAGGAACGTCTACTAAAAGCTCAGAGCCGCCAGAAATCTTATGCTGATGTGCGGTGAAGAAATCTAGAATTTAATGTGGGTGACTGGGTATTCCTGAAGGTTTCACCGATGAAGGGTGTGATGAGATTTGGTAAGAAAGGTAAGCTCAGCCCGAGGTTTATTGGGCCTTATCAGATTTGCCAAAGGATAGGCCAGGCGGCTTATGAATTAGATTTACCCCCAGAATTAGGATGCCAGAGGGGTAAACTGGCACGGAGCCTGGTTCTTCGCGTTAGCCAATGTGGCACGGAGCTGAAACAGCGCGTTGGCCAACGTGCCACGCTTCCTTGCATCCTACTTCAAGTATATATAGGCCTCACCCTTAGAATTAATGTTAATTTCCATATTTAACTCGGCCAGAACAGAGAAGGGACGAAGGAGAATTATAAGTTTCAACCAATTACGCCACTAAACGCCGTACAAATTCAAATTAACTTCGAGTATCGAAGTAATAAGGCTGCAGGGAACATTTCCACGGAGTTAGTTTTGTCAAATTCGCTCGGCGAATCATTGTCCCGCCGAGCCAAAGTTGTTGGAATTATTACAAACTAGTGTCAACACGATCCCAGGCTTAAAGGAAGCAATTCTCCCTTCTAGACTTTCGAGAAATAAAGAGGTTTCCACCGTGTTCTATTTAATTAGAAATATAGTTAATATTTATATATAAAGTTTTCCTTTTTGCCGAATTTAGTGTTTAAAATAGTCTTATCTTTCCAGTAACTCAATTTCAGTTGAGAAGGGCAGTTGAACATGAGCCAAAACTCGCCAGTTAATCGGTAAACAGCGATCGAGGTATGTTAAGGAATTCTCTTTCGGCAAGTTAGCTTCTTTAGCATAGTAATCCAGTATGAATCTCAGTAAAGCATGTTAGGAGTAGGTTATCCTGTGTAGTTGTTGTTATCAGTTGAGACTTGTAATTGTATTTTTTTGGGCTGGATTACCTGTATAGCTTCTGTGACCGCCCCAGGGTTAATAGCTATGTCGACTCGTCCGCCAGGGGCTAGGATACGTCGCTCTACGGAGCGGCATGTCATCTGCAAGGGATGAAGATGGGGAGCCAGATCCTCATATTTGCCATGGTTGGCCTTATACACACCCACGCCGATTGTTTACGCCCGGGTTGTAGATATCAGGAGTCCTCCGGACACAAGTACAACTATAGTCAGGGGCCCAGCGGGCCTAGTTGCAGACCTAGGGGATCGACAGGACGCTTATAGCTGGTAGTTGACTCAGTATGACCTGGATAGGCGTATATAGATTGAGGTGTACTCACTAGGGCTAATGGGGGCCCAGGTGGGTTGTTCTGTGCTGATTGTACCTTCCGACTTATGGGGGCCAGGTAAGGTTTATGTTTGCTTTAGTTACTGATAGTTAGATAGTAAGATGGCTCATTTTTCAGGTACGACCCCTACCCTCCTCATTCAGTCATGTTTAGCCCCGATTTCACTACTTCAGTCAGCTTCATTCCGTTTTTCGTACTTCAGCTATTGTCAGTTCCATTTATTACTTTCAGTCACTTAAAGTTATTACATTACATACTCAGTACCTGTGGTATGGACGCCCTCTTTTGGGGCGCTGCATTACTTTCCTGCAAGTACGCATAGACGAGGAGCAGATCCCTCGTAGTTTCAATCAGCCGCACAGAGTCATCATCTCCTTTCTTCCGAAGCTTGTGTGATAGAGGTTTACTTGTTTTTGGTAGTACAGTATGGTTAGACCAGGGCCCTATCCTGACCATCTTATAACACCTAGTGGCTTGCAGATTGTATTATTTCCCTGTGGTTAGTTGATATCGGCAGTGTGGGGCTTGTGTTACTGTTGATTGATGGCCTTGTCAGTCATAGCTCAGTTTAGTATCTAATTTTACCCTACAGTTATAACTACATATCATAGAGGCCTTGTCTGCCCGCATAGGACTCCTTATGTTTTCTTGTCTCTGGTTAGCTGTTTAATTTCATAGGTGGCTATAGGCCTTGTCGGACGGGGGTTGTGTTTACAGCCGCTATATAGCCTGTTGTTTTCTTTATTCTAGAGTTAAAGCCAGCCCTGCACCAGAGGTGCTTAGGTTCAGTTAGCTTAGTAGCTCAGGTCCTAGTAGGGCACCAGGTGCCAGTCATGCCTCCCAAGGTGGGGCGTGACACCTTGATCCCGATTTTGAGCCACAAATAGACCATTTTTCTTTGATTAACCAATTAACTATACCCATTTTTTATAATGAACCTGTTTTGGCCCTGGTCCCTCCTTGGATATTCTGAACCTCAACATCGACAAAATGCCTAAGTTGAGGGTGGCTAGAGTAGGGGTGCATAAATAGGAGGAAGGTGAAAAATGAGGTGTGGTGTGACAAATGAAAAAGAAAAATTCAAAAATAAAATTGAAAAAATTAATGATGCATGAAAAATCTTGAAGAAACACACCACACTCATACAAGTGCATTAAAAGGGAAAAAAGGAGGAAAAAGTAAAAGAAGCAAAAAAGGTGGAGAAAGTAAAAAAATGGAGCCACGTGTATGTAGTTCCAAGAAGGATTTAGTCGCTTAAAAAAGATTCCATATCTACCATACCCAACCCAAAAGCCTACATTACAAGCCAAAGCAAGTCCTATAGTGATCCTAGCCTAACCATCTGATAAATCAAAGTAGAGAAAATAAGGACAAGCCTATAGTATCCGATATGCAGTATTTGAAACTTCTTTGTGCGAGTGAGAGCCTTACTTGATCAGTCCCACATTTCATATCTTACTACATTTGTGAGTGGAGGACTTCATTTGCTGCGAGGGTACATGGTTCAAGTTTAATGCTACTAGTTGTCTATGTAAAAAGCATTGATGATGTCTTTACTATCTGTCAATAGCTAGATGACATATCTTGATCCCTGTTTATCATGTTTTATGGTTGTTTGTAGTGCATGAGCTGATTTGGTTCACGAGAAAAGGGTTAAAAGCTTTTTGAATTTATAGTGAAAATTTTGTTCGATGTTGGATATAGTATCCTAGATTTATTTTCTAGTTAAGTATCGTGTTTAGTTTTTATTTTCTTTGCCTGAGGACATGCAAAAGTCTTAAGTTTAGGATGTTGATGTGCTGTGAGTTTACAACAATTTCGACACTTAAAGCTATGAAAATAGCATGGACTTGGGTATGTTTATATGTATATGAGGCACTTTTACTTTGATTTTGGGGAAAATAATTTTTGGAGCATAAATGTGCAAAAGAAGCCTAAAAATGCAGAAAATCGGCCAAAGTACAAGTCTCAATATGAGTCTTACCTTGATTGTATAAGTCGTACTGAGAACCGTGATGAAAGTCAGAAGGTTGAAGTGAGAAGAAGGCAACATACGACTCTCAATACGAGCCGTACCAAGATGGTACGAACCATAATTGTAATCTAGGAAATGTTTAGAGAAAATTGCACAAAGGCAGACTCTTGGTACGGAGGAAGTCCTGGATCGTAGCATTAACATAATAACATGAGACGTGGTTAACATCAGAAGATTCTTTAATACTTCTCAAAACTTCAAACACAACAAATAGTACGATTCGTAGGAAGAAGGTATGAGTTGTAACACAACACTCATGGAAAACTTCAGAAGATGCAAGAGTTCTCAGGACCAAACCATGAAAGCATTGTACGACTCGTAGGATTGAGGTACAAGTCATACCAGCCTACCAACACTTAGCCAAATCTGCAGCATCCAGGGATGTACAAGAAGCAAGTATGACCCGTACAATCATGCTATGGGTCATAGGTCTAGTCGTGACACAGTCGGCACCATATATGAAAAATTCCTTGTTAGCTTAGGAAAAGGTTTCCAATATATGTATAAATAGCTTTTATGTTTTATTTTAGTGAGAGAAGGACAGAACCGAAGTAGGAGACATGTGAATAATATTATTTGTGAATTTTTATCCGGTTTTGAGGAGCAATTCTAGGGATAAAATTCTTGAATTCATTCATTGTTCTTGAGATATTTTTTTGATATTCAAATCTAGTTTTCTTCCAATTGTTGTTGTAGGTGTTTAATTATATGTTTGTCTATGAATGCAAATTGTAATCTTACAACCATGAGAGGCTAAAACCTCCACAACTAGGGGTTTTGGGAACCATGGTGGATTAACGAAATATGGTTACACAAAAGTGATTCAAAACCAATGCTAAACGCTTGTATTGTATTCTCTTCATCTTTAAATGTTTCTTAACGGTGCATAACATTAGGACTTGCTTGAATTCTTTACTTTCTTGAACCTAGAGAAGTAGAGATTAGGAAAAGAGAATTACAACAAAGCCTTGGTCTTTATGATCATTATTAACTTGAGTTGTGGTCACAGGATAGTTAAATTTGGAACATATTGATAACGGATAGTTTGAAATCGCTCATGAGACCTGACCTGGTGATTGAGTAAAGTCATCCAATAGGGATGAACCTGTCATTTGGATGAGCCCTAGTTATCAGTTCTACAAGTAGGCATTGGGATTGATCACGTGTGTATACCCAAAGTAGTTATGACCCATGGGGAACACCAACCCTAGTTGTTTTCAAATCTTGATTTAAATCACAAATATAATCTTGTTTTAATCTTGTTTTCTTTAAATTCCCCCAACTTGGAGATAACTCACCAACAAGTTCATTATCGGCATTTGTCTAGATCTTACCTTATTCCTTGTGAGTTTGACCCCAACCTCTTTATGTTCTTTATCAATAATGACCTCTTCATACATTGTCAGGAAGTGTGAGTTTGAGCATTATCAGCAGCCCCACCAACTCAAAACACTTCTCAACAATGATTGATTGGCCCATGAAAATAGCATAATGCCCCTTCATGTCAGGAACATAGAATATTATGGCCTCTCAGGAGTTGGTGGGTGATGCGGATGCCTTTTCTTTCCCCTTTCCTTTGGTTGACGAGAAGGATGGGGCATTGACCTCGCTCGGGTTCCTGGATGAAGACATACTCTATGAAACCATGTTAGTACCATAGAGCCATACTTTCTTTTTGTATTTTTGTTCAAGAGAAAATAAAATCAAATCAAATAAAAAATAAAAAATTTAGAAATAACATCTATCCTAAACTAAGGCAAAGTATTATAACAATTGGATGACAAACAAGTAAAATGACTGAGATGTGAAGAACTAGTAGTGCCGGCGGGACACTGGCGAAATGCAAATGAAGATCCGCGAACCACCAGTTGAGCACCGGAAAATAACATAACACTTGGAATACCAGACATATCCGACGACACACCGACATTTTTCCATTCTTGATACGTGAAACGCCGGCGTAACGCAGGACTGTGACAGTGGCCCAAAGCCCTGAACCTCGACCTGTGTTTCATCCGACGTTTTGTTGGGCCTGATCGGCGGTTCACCAGTGGACGCCTAGCAATGAAATTCTTCTTAGACTTAGCAAAATGACAAAACACTCACATTCAAAACTCACCCACTAAACATAGCAACGACAAAGCAAGTAAAAGTGATCATTTACACTTAAGAAAGACGTCACTCCATCTATCATCGAACAAATTGTGAAATTTAAGCACACATGGGGCTACTCAGACTTCACCCCTACTAATATCAAACACACTAAGAAGCAAGACTTTTGGATAAACAAGACCCACATTGGCATTAAACATTATATCATTACCCTCGCATACCCACAAAATGATTAATAGCAAAGTAGTAATAAGCATAATTATGGGGGTAATAGGGAGACATGAGTGGGGGAATTTTAATTTTCACAAGCTCACAATAATCCATATCTTTGACTCAATAATCAAAAACAGAGTAAGAGTTACATACCAAATGGATTTTGAGAGCAAAGAGAGGAGAAAGATCAAGGCTTGAATAAAGGAGTTCAACAAAACTTTTTCTTGCCTTAGTGTATTTGGGAATATGAGTGAGTAGTGATGAAAATGAGAATGAAGTATGGGTTTTATAGGAGAGAAGGAGTAAAGGGGAGTGGTAGGTGAAAAGGTGGGTTTAATGGTGGGAAGGTGGAAAGGTAGTGTATGGGGAAGTTAAAAAGGTGTAATGGTGAAGTGAAAAGGTGGAAGAAAGGGTTTATGGGGATTTAGATGGGTTTTGATCGGTATTTTTAAATACCAGAGTTGGGTCGATCAATGAAGAAGTCAAAATTTTTTAAAAGATGGACATACCTGCACCTGCGCTTAAATGGTAGTTCAACAGATCTGAGGTCGGTGCCCATTACCTTTGTAGTTCACTATCTTTCAGTGATTGGTCGGCGATGTGCAAATTGGCACTGGTGAGTCACCGATTGGATCGCCGAATACACCTCAACTTCTAGGTGTACTATTTAAAGTTGGTGCTTGACAGGTGAATCATGGATTGGTATTGACGTTCCGCTGGAAAGTAGCCAATTTCCTCGCTTCTCTCCCCTTATTCTGTTCATCACCTACAACAGGGTGGCATTTTGCATGTGTGCACTGACATTTCACCGGTCTAACACTGTGCCTGCCCTGTTCTTCTTCTCAATTGTTTGTGCATCCTAGCTACCTACAAAATCTGAAACAACAAAACATCAAAATGCTCAAGATAAAAATGCTTGGATTGCCTCTCAAGAAGCGCCTTAGTTAATGTCGTTGCATGACAGATGCCTTCCCAATCTCTAGCACTCTAGAGGGTCATCCTCCGATTCATTCTCAACATCAGTAGATTCATAATGCTCGTCTTCACCATCTAGCAGTGCCATAACGTTACACTCGTCTGTAGGCTTGATAGGTTGACATACATTAAAGGTGACCTCATCATTATCTACTCAGAATGTAAGCTCCACATCAATTAAATCCCTTCCTATTGCTGGTAGAGGTCGCCCTAAGATAATTTGCACCTCGATATCCATCTCATAAATGTAGCACAACGAAATCAGCTGGGAGTATAAATTTATCCACCTTAACAAGAACATCAACTAAGACTCCAATAGGTCTTTTGATTGACCTATCCGCGATCAATAGCATAATAGAGGTAGGTTTGGAACTCCCTAACCCGAGTTTCTTGAATATCATGAGAGGCACGAGATTGATACTAGCACCGAGTTCACACAAAGCCTTATTGAACACGCACAAGCCAATTTTGCAAGGAATGGTGAATGCCCTATGGTCTTTATATTATGGAGCAAGGCTGCTAGTCATGATAGCACTACAATGATGGGTCACCTCATTGGTTCCCGTATCAACCATCTTCTTTTTCTTTAAGGGTTCCTTCATAAATTTTGCATATCCTGGCATTTGAATCAAAGCATCCACCAACAATATATTGATAGATAATTTGCTGAACATATCTATAAAATTTTGGAATTGATTATCCTCCTTCTTTTTTGGCCAACCGCTGAGGATATGGCGGGGGAGCTCTTACTTAATGGTCCTTGTCATTAGGGGCCTTCATTCCCACATTCACATGAACATTATTCGAGGGCGTCATATCAACATCTCCCTCATCTTTCCCTTTCTCATCATCACTAACACTTCGTGATTTTGGCACCTCATTCAACACATTATCATCAATTGCCTTTGTGGTATCTACATCCTTGGGCTTCACGCCCACATCTTTTCATATCTTACCACCCCTATTCATGCAATGGCCATCTTTCTTTGGGTTTGGGACAATTCACTAGGAATGCACCGTTCATGCGGGGGTTCATTTCTATCGACAAATGGTTCATTCGTTCTTCAAAGTGTTTGATTAAAGTCGAGTGAGAGCTCACGATTTGGGCGAGGTTAGACACCTCTCATTTCAACTCTCTAACCCCACTGCCAATGGATTCTACTTTCTTCAACACTTGGGATAGCATGTCCTCAATCCTTGAGCTTCCTACATCACTCATCCCGGGCTGTCCTTGAGGTGCTTCTTCTTTTGGAGGGGGTACATATGGGCAAGAACTTTGGTGATATCGCTCTTTGCTCTCTATTCCCCATCAATCATTTCTCTCCCCCATCCAGAATTACCATGGTTTCTCCAACCTTGATTCTCCTCCCTTGGGTACCAAGGGCCTTGATTAGATCCTTGATACCCAAGGCGAGAACCCCCCAATTGGCCTTATATGTATTGAAACTCCTCCTCATATCTGGGGGCTGAAGTATCATCATCAAAGAGAGCATGGGTTTGAGTAGCTAAAGCATTCACACTCTTTATACTAGCTTCCGTCATATGTTTTGTGATCAACTCTAGCTAGTCCATCATTTTTGCAAGACTTTCATCTCGAGCCTTATCTCTCTTCCTCAATTCCTCACTCAAAATATTTGAGGAAACACCACTAGAGGATACCTCCACTTCTCTAGTATGATATGCTCGATTGGTCTTCGTCATTCTATCAAGTAATTCCTTGACTACTCTATAGGGTTGATCCATGATGCATCCCCCAACCAAATTATTTGCCACTGACTTATTGATAGAATCTAATTATCGGTGGAAGCTTTGAAGTAGAACCCCATTAGGCAAGCCTAAAATACCCTAAAAGTACCTAATAAAAGGTTAGAGTGGGGAAAATAGGAAAATAGTGCCTAGGTCATAAGACGAGTCATCCAATGCCCCGTGAGGAGACTTTGAGAGTCGTGTAGTGACCTGTGAAATGGAGGATGATTTGGGAGAAGTCATGGTGGGGGGTTGACCACGAGTGGTAGTTAGGAGTCATGGTGTACCTTACAACTCGTGAAGTTGCTCTTGAACTAGAGACTAGGTTGAAGACCTAATTTTCCTGTGGATTTAACGGACAGGACCTCAGGAGTCGTCCAATACCTCATGAGTCGTGAGGACACTCGAGAGGACTGGTAGTGTCCAATATTTCTACATTTTAGTAACGATGTTTTCATAATTCCTAAGCTTCTAGGTCCTAAACTACGTCGTTTTAATCTCTGTATCTCAAAACTACCCATATCTGCATCTCAAAACTCTAATTGAAACAAAACCAGTCTTAGCTTCAAAAAGAAAGGAGCATACCAACACATCCACTAATCTCACGAACTGCTACTGCAACTGGCAACCCAAACCTCTACCTGCACCTGCGGCACAAACGCAGGTCCCCAGGCAAAGGGACATCAACACGAGTGAATTATACTAGTATGTAAGGCAGAAAACTATAAACATGTAAGATAGCAATGATAATTGGGCCATAAATAAGGAATAGCAACAACCTAGAATCCTGGAAACTGAAACCTAGCAATAAGTCAATACTGAAGTGCAAATGCAACCAAGTAATGCACAAGAAAAACTATAACTGTAATGCCAGCAAGCAGCCAACCATAAATCCATATATAAAATTCGTTCAGCCGATGTACCACAACTCGGTAAAATAAAAATATCTCCAGCCAATGTACCAAACCGGTGTAAAATAAAAATATCTCCAGCCGATGTACCACATCAGGGTAAAATAAAAATTTCTCCAGCCAGTGTACCACATCGGGGTAAAATATAAATATCTCCAGCCGATGTACCGCATCGAGGTAAAATAAAAATATCTCCAGCCGATGTACCACACCGGGGTAAAGTATAAATATCTCTAGCCGATGTACCACACCGGGGTAAAATAAAAATAATTCTCATTCATAACCATAAATAGGGCTAATATAGCTTATATTGAGTCTGTTTAACACGTATGGCATATTAATGACAAATGTTAAATATGTGGCCGGAATAGGCCTCTTTCGTAACCCATAAATGCAAGTGAGCACCCATATCATGTAAAGCTAGAAAATATGTATATATATCACGTAAAGCTGTAAAATTATACATGAACATGTCGACTCAGTTACTTGAAGGACTTTCAAGAGGTTTAGACAACATAAGAACTTTTGTAGGCTTACAAACAATGTCCTACAAATAACTGCACCAATTTAACATATTACTTGGATAGAAACACAGAGTGCTCATTTATACATAATTCTTAAACATCTGGGAACTGCAAATATATACTTCCTACCAGGTGGTTCCTTTACCTGTATCAAAAACTATACATTGGAATTTCATTGCTAAATTTATCATGTAGATAAGCACATATGGTTCTTAATTAATTTGACTTATTTGCAGGAAAACATGGAAATTGTAACTAGGAACTTGGAGTTATTTGTCATATACATGGAGTTGAGAATTGAACTACAGACATACAACGTATGAGACTTCTATATAATGTATAACTCGTATTTAGTTAACCGGGTGACCTCCAGGAGACTTCCTGGTATTCAAAGTTCTGAGCTTAACCGATCATTATCATAGCTTGCACTTATACTTACTTAGACATTAGGAACATTGGTACATGGGAGAATCTCTCCTCTGAATTTAGGAAATTGAACTGATAACTCAACAGAGCTAAACATAAAGAAGCATGACTTGAATATAACTGAAAGAATTCAATTGTATGTTATAACATGAAAATCATATACATTAAGACTTCTTACTGGGAAGACATATAAAGACTTGATTTTTTAGACTCGTATATAACATTAGACACTTGACCGAGACATTAGCATAATTTTCGAAATATGATCTCTCAAAAACTTCTTAGATCAGCTAGCATATTTCATTATAAATTAGGGACGTAAATACATAACTTAAGGATCTGAGACTTGGAGCTCTTTAACTTAGGAACTCGTGAGTAACCCTCTAAGTGATTCCTTATAGGCAAATAAAGATATATAGTCGTAATTCGGGTGACGATGGATTGACTTACACACCTTTGCAATTATTTGCTGAGCTTAAGAAAGCTCACATAATCATAAGTGTCTTAGAAGATCCTAGGATTACCCTTTTAAGACATGGTAGAAAATTTCAACACTTAGAATAGATAACTTAACATAATCGTTTAGGGGTATAGTAGATAGCTTCTCAACTTAACTTACTATTTTGCAGACGTTCAACTCTAATTATTTCCTAGAAGGTTAACACTTTAGTTGTTATTCATCAGCATAACACATACTGAATATTAGAACAAGGTTAATCTTCCTAGTTGTTGCCTACCTCGTTCACCATTGTAACCCGTATCGTCTAATTTAACATTATTTATCTCTACTTTCCTTATTCATCTTAACTTCTTTGCCAAAAATTATTCACTCTACACTCATGTCTTTATCCTCGTGTTCACTATTCCATCAATTCTTATACCCACTTACCTCTTTGCCTAATTGACAACTTAGCCACGCTTTCCCCGTTAAAATGTATCGACTAAGCTTATTTGATACGTGCCGCTTTCTTAGCTTTAAAGAGGAAAAACATAAGATCTACTTTTTACCATAAGCACTATAAAATATACAGATAGGAGGGATTAACAATATTATTAAAACTTCATTTCAATAAGCTTGTTTACCCTTAATCATCTTGGCGTCATCTTCTTAGCTTAAGTTCAATTACATGTCGTCGTCTTAGCATTTCCTACCAATTTCACTAAGTGACCAGATCTTAACATTTATTCAACATCACATATATAGTATACTGTAAAGGACAAGCTCACGGTGCCCACATTAAGGGGACTTCAGACTTGATTTAGAACTACGCCAACAATCGTATAAAAGTTACGCCTTTCGCTTCACATTTGTTCGCTTCAACCATTCTCAACAATTCAAGCTTTATGCCAAGTATTTCCAACCTTTTGGAAAGGATTATACATGCCTCAATATGATTTTAAAAACATAGGAATATTGATCCTTTCAATAAAATAGTTTCGTGCTTGAAAAACAAGGAAAGGGACGCCTTTACATGCCTTGGCACATCGACTCTAATTTTGCCAAAAATCTTCCTTTCAAGCTTACTCATTAAGGATCCTTCCAAGTCCAATTTACAAACCCAACAACCAGCAGCTTCACTTCACAGAAGTTCTGGAAAAATTGGGCAGCAGCATACCACAAAAACACACAAAGAAACAACAACACAATACTACAACATTCTCCAAGTTATAACCTCATAAACTTAAAGAAATCAAAAAGGGAATTACTTACCCTTTCTTGGAGATGTTATCAGATAAAGTAGGAGTAAACTCCTACTCTTTCCTCTGCCTAGAATAATCTAAAAACGCAGCAATACGACAATCAACCACAAGACAACAACAAGCCATAACTTTGTTCCAAGGTTCTCTTTTCAAAGCCCAAAAGAGACAAGAATGAAGTTTATTACCTCGGAATCTTTTCACCATGTGATAGGTCTTTGAATTCTATGAATTCTGGAAAAAAATCAACTAAAACGGAGTAGAAATGAGCTTTCTAAATCAATTTTAATTCATATAGGCGGGCTGGCCAAGGTCTAGGTGGCACCTGTGCGACATGCCCTCACACGCTTGCGCCTGCTGCCTGCCTGTCTCGGTGCCCGCGCGCCTGGGCGCTTTCCCAGCCGACAGTGCTGTCTTCAAATGAGCATAACTTTTTACTCCGAATTTCGATTGACGAGAGGTTTTTTTCACTGTAAACTAGACTCAAATACCTATAATGTTATATGTTATGGGGCTTCTGTATCATTATATTTTTGGAGATATGACCATTTAAAGTTGACTCTTATTTACAAACTTCACATACTCTTCGCTTTTCCCTTTGCACATGTTTCCCTCCTCAGCTATGGACAACATACGACCCATAATTCCCTTAAATATGACATATAACCATCAAAGAATCATCAAAAAAAATTCTGGGGTGTAACATCCTCCCCCCCCTTAAAATCATTCGTCCTCGAATGAGGGTTATACCTCAGTAGCCGTAACTTTAGCCATAACATCTTTAACCTTTCCTTGCCTTGTGTCGTAAACGTACGTTCTATTTTTTGTAAGCACATCCTCTTTCTATTGCCGCTTCTTATCAAATCATACTTACTCAATTCCATCTATTTGTTTAACGTATGATAGACATGCTTTAGTACCATAAAATCGGTAAATTTTCTAACCCTAAGAAAATTAATACACTACCATGGGAGTTATGATTTACTCCAATACCACCTTTCCATCCATACCATTAGGAAATGTCACAGAAAAAAAGTGAAAATCACAACTTAACCACTTAACATATAGAATCAGTGTCAAACCTGAAGTTGCTCTTTCGCCTTTGCTTTTACCACAACCTATCACTGCCTATCTTGGAAATGGGGCTAAAAGAAATTGTAGTCTAATCTGCGGACAAAGTAGAGACTGAATCTCAAGGAGAAACTGAATGTCTAGCTGGCCGGGGTCTCCAAGCACTATGAGGGTCCTTAATAGTCTTATAGACTTGGTTTTCTTACTCTGCTCCACTACCTTGTCATTACTTGCGAGACGATGAATCAGATAGTCCGTCTTTTGAGCAAATATTAGCATCCAAGCAGTAGATAATTTTGTCCGGGTAGACATTTCAAAACACTCTCGGACCAAATGGGTCCCAAACCTAATACAATCAATACACTCTATCCCTCATATTCCGCACCCTATCTGAAACATACTGAGGCAAAGGATTAAACCCGAGACTATATTTGTAATTACTCGTACTTCCTGCTCTCGATACGAAACCTTATTAGCTCAAACCCGTCGAAGTTCCCATGGTAAAGTACTGATTCATCAAGGCTAGGGGATTTAGGCTCAAAACCTATGGGCACTAGAGCTCTCAAAACTTCCCCTGGACCCTACCATTAATTTTAACTATTTGTTTTGAAATGTCACTGCTCGGGCTAACATCTGAAATGCTTTCTCAAAATCTCATCCCTTTTATATACCTAAAGGTACAGCAGGTGCTGAAGGATCAATAACTCTACATTCTCTTAGCTCTATCGAATTTGAAACAATAGGATGGGTTGAATCCCTTCCCACAGTAATTCCGACTGGAACTTAGAGGAACTATAGTACGAGGAATGGAAACTCGCTTCGAGACTCTAATCTATTTCTCGGATTGATAGTAGAGAGACTAGGACCCTTTCAAGCATCAGTGTAAATGAATCTAATAGCCATCTTTCTTACTCCAGTTGAATTCTAAAACATAAGCACGATTTATATTTCAAACATCCCTTACATCATTTCTCTATAGCACGATCTATTAATGAACAAAGTGAAACAACCCCTAAATGCCCTGTAGCCTCCTGATTATAAGTATGGCACAACATACCTATAAGCAAGAATCTACTAGACACGACTTGTAGACACCCTAGGATATGATGTTGCTTTATTACCAAGTCTATCACACCCTATAACTAGGGTGGAAGGCGCAACTGGCTCCCCATACCTAACTGACTGGAAAGTCGGCTATATGACATCTGTAACAGTAACACTTAGGTCATCCAAGCCACCTGTCAGAATCAACTAGAGCACAAAATGGACCAAAATGTCTCAACAATATAAGGTAAACAACTTAAATGCAAACAAGGCTATGAGTATGCTAAACTAAACAACAAAAAGCCAACAAGGCCACGAACTGAATACCATTGTACACACTAAGTCCACAAAGCCTTTGAAGAGTAAACTGACTGATGGTCGGAACAGGGCTCCGACCTACCCATATCTGCATCTCAAAACTCTAACTGAAACAAAACTAGTCTTAGCTCCAAAAGGAAAGGAGCATACCAACACATCCACTAATCTCATGAACCGCAACTGCAATTAGCAACGCAAACCTCTAGCTTCACCTGCGGCACGAACGCAGGTCCCCAGGCGAAGGGACATTAGTACGAATGAAATGTACTGGTATTTAAGGTAGAAAACTATAAACATGTACGATAGCAATGATAACTGAGCCAGAAATAAGGAATAGCAACAACCTAGAATCCTGGAAACTGAAACCTGGCAATAAGTCAATACTGAAGTGCAAATGCAACCAAGTAACGCACAAGAAAAACTAAAACTGTAATGCCATCAACAAGCCAACCATAAATCCATATATAAAATTTGTCCAGTTGGTGTATTGTACCAACGAAAAATAATAATATCTTCCGCTGATGTAACATAGCAGGGTAAAATAAAAATATCTCCAATTGATGTACCACACCGGGGTAAAATAAAAATATATCCAACCGATGTGCCACACTGGGTTAAAATAAAAATATCTCCAGTCGATGTACCACACCGGGGTAAAATAAAATTTCTCCAGTCGGTGTACTACACCGGGGTAAAATATAAATATCTCCAGTCGATGTACCACATCAGGGTAAAATAAAAATATCTCTAGTCGATGTACCACACTGGGGTAAAGTATAAATATCTCTAGCTGATGTACCACACCGGGGTAAAATAAAAATAATTCCCATTGATAATCATAAATAGGGCCGATATAGCTTATATTGAGTCAGTTTAACACGTATGGCATATTAATGACAAATGTTAAATCTGTGGCCGGAATAGGCCTATTTCGTAACCCATAAATGCAAGTGAGCACCCATATCATGTAAAGCTAGAAAATATGTATATATATCACGTAAAACTGTCAAATTATACATAAACATGTCGACTCAGTTACTTGAAGGACTTTCAAGAGGTTTAGACAACATAAGAACTTTTGTAGGCTTACAAACAATGTCCTACAAATAATCCTACCAATTTAACGTATTACTTGGATAGAAATACATAGAGCTCATTTCTACATAATTCTTAAACATTTGGGAACTGCAAATATATACTTCCTACTAGGTGGTTCCTTTACTTGTATCAAAAACTATACATTTGAATTTTGATTGCTAAATTTATCATGTAGATAAGCACATATGGTTCTTAATTAATTTGACTTATTTGCAGGAAAACATGGAAATTGTAACTAGGAACTTGGAGTTATTTTTCATATACATAGAGTTGAGAATTGAACTACAGACATACAACATATGAGACGTCTATATAATGTATAACTCGTAATTAGTTAACTGGGTGACCTCCAGGAGACTTCCTGGTATTCAAAGTTCTGAGCTTAACTGATCATTATCATTGCTTGCACTTATACTTACGTAGACATTAGGAACATTGGTACATGGGAGAATCTCTCCTCTGAATTTAGGAAATTGAACTGAAAACTCAACAAGAGCTAAACATAAAGATGCATGACTTGAATATAACTGAAAAAATTCAATTGTATGTTATAACATGAAAATCATATACATTAAGACTTCTTACTGGAAAGACATATAAAGACTTTAGTTTTTAGTCTCGTATACAACATCAGACACTTGATCGAGACATTAGCATAATTCTCGAAATATGATCTATAAAAAACTTATTAGATCAACTAGCACATTTCAACATAAATTAGGGATGTAAAGACATAACTTAAGGATCTGAGACTTGGAGCTCTATAACATAGGAACTCGTGAGTAACCCTCTAAGTGATTCCTTACAGGCTAATAAAGATATGTAACCGTAATTCGGGTGATGCTGGATTGACTTACATAACTTTGCAATTATCTGCGGAGCTTAAGAAAGCTTACATAATCATAAGTGTCTTAGAAGATCCCAGGATTACCCTTTTCAGACATGGTAGAAAATTTCAACACTTAGAATAGATAACTTAACATAATCGTTTAGGGGTATAGCAGAGAGCTTCTCAACGTAAGTTACTATTTTGCAGACGTTCAACTCTAATTATTTCATAGAAAGTTAACACTTTAGTGGTTACTCATCAACATAACACATATTGAACATAAACAACTTAATTTATAACTCTTTTGCTAAACGTCTTTAGAATAGGGTTAATCTTCCTAGTTGTTGCCTACCTCGTTCACCATCGTAACCCGTATTGTCTAATTTAACAATATTTAGCTCTACTGTCCTCATTCATCTTAACTTCTTTGCCAAAAATTATTCACTCTACATTCAAGTCTTTACCCTCGTGTTGACTATTCCATCAATTCTTATACACACTTACCTTTTTGCCTAATTGACAACTTATCCACGCTTTCCCCGTTAACATGTATCGACTTAGCTTATTTTCTACGTGCCGCTTGCTTAGCTTTAAAGAGGAAAAACATAAAATCTAATTTTTACCTTAAGCACTTTAAAACATACATATATAGGATAGATTAACAATATTATTAAAACTTCATTTCAATTAGCTTGTTTACCCTCAATCGGTTTAGCGTCATCTTCTTAGCTTAAGTTCAATTACATGTCCTCGTCTTAGCATTTCCTACCAATTTCACTAAGTGACCAGATCTTAACATATATTCAACATTACATATACAGTATACTATAAAGGACCAGCTCATGGTGCCCACGTTAAGGGGACTTCCGACTCAATTTAGAACAATGGCAACAATAGTACAAAAATTACGCCTTTTGATTCACATTTGTTCGCTTCAACCATTCTTAATGATTCAAGCTTTATGCCAAGTATTTCCAACCCTTTGGAAAGGATTATACATTCCTCAATATGATTTTCAGAACATAGGAATATTGATCCTTTCAATAACATAGTTTTGTGCTTGAAAAATAAGGAAAGGGACGCCTTTACATACCTTGGCACGTCTACTCTAATTTTGCCGAAAATCTTTCTTTCAAGCTTACTCATTAAGGATCCTTCCAAATCCAATTTACAAAACCAACAAGCAGCAACTTCACTTCACCAAAGTTCTGGAAAAATTGGGCAGCAACATGCCACAAAAACACACAAAGAAACAACAACACAATACTACAACATTCTCCAAGTTATTATCTCATAAACTTAAAGAAATCAAAAAGGGAATTATTTGCCCTTTCTTGGAGATGTTATTAGCTAAAGTAGGAGTAAACTCCTACTCTTTCCTCTGCTTAGAATCATCTAAAAACACAGCAATACGACAATCAACCACAAGACAACAACAAGCCATAACTTTGTTCCAAGGTTCTCTTTTCAAAGCCCAAAAGAGACAAGAGTGAAGTTTATTACCTGGGATATCTTTTGACCATGTCATAGGGCTTTGAATTCTCAATATTATGAAAAACAAATCAACTAAAATGGAGTAGAAATGAGCTTTCTAGCTCAATTTTACTTCATATAGGTGGGCTGGCCAAGGTCTGGGCGGCGCCCGCGTGCGGCACCCGTGTGACATGCCCTCGCGCGTGTGCGCGCCTGCTGCCTACCTGTCTCGGCGCCCGCATGCTTGGGCGCTTTCCCAGCCGACAGTGTTGTCTTCGAACGAGCATAACTTTTTACTCCAAACTCCAATTTACAAGCGGTTTTTTCCACTGTAAAGTAGACTTAAATACCTATCATTTTATATTCTATGGGACTTCTGGATCATTAAATGTTTGGAGATATGACCATTTAAAGTTGATTCTTACTTAAAAACTTCACATACTCTTCGCTTTTCCCTTTGCACATGTTTCCCTCCTCACCTACGGACAAAATACGACCCTTAATTCCATTAATATGACATATAACCATCAAATAATCATCAAACAAAATTTCAGGGTGTAACACATAGGGTGTATGAAAGTCGTGTTATGTAAAGTCTTCTTCATGGGTGTAAAGCGTGCCACACTTATGACGAAGAGGCTATGAGACTTTTTAGGAATGTTCCCTTTTCTTCGGGATCTTTATTGTGCCTAGAGTATGAAGCTCTAAATAGTTCCTCCCCTAACTCGTGCTTTACGCGCTCGCAGATAATGCCTCCCCGACGAGCGAATGGAAGAAGACGTGGTAACGGCCGTCAGTAGGTACCATCAGCCTAGGCAGACCCAATAGATGATCATGTTACTCATGTTGAGTTTCAGAAAACCTTTCACATGTTGGCACAAGCCTTGATCCCTCAGATTAACCAATAAGCGGTGGCTCATTCCCGTTAGAATGGAAATGAAGCGGCGGCAAGGGTAAGAGATTTTCTTTGAATGATCCCACCCAAATTCTTGGGGTCAAAGGTGGATGAGGACCCATATGAATTTTTGGAGGAGATTCAGAAGATTACTTGCATCATGGGAGTGACAAGGAATAATAGCGCAGACTTAGCCTCCTACTAGTTAAAGGGAGTTGCTTACATCTGGTATTGTCAGTGGAGAGACAATCGGGGAGTTGAAGCGGGTCCCGTATATTGGGATGAATTTATGACAGCAGTTTTGGACAGGTTCTTCACATGGGAGTTGTGGGAGGCAAAGGCGGCAAATGATCTTGGGCAGAATTATATGCCCAAGTGATGCTCAAATGCTCTATTTCGTCTTGTTTATCTATCATTAATTGTACATTCTCATGTGATTTGTAGTTAAAATGTGAATTTATACTAACCAACATGATTAGTGTTGTTTTGCAGGAAAAATGCAATTTTAGGAAGCTAAGTTGCATGTTGGTGAAAATCGGGAATGGACTCGGAAGCGAGCAGTGGAAAAGGTCAAGGAAAAGCAGCAAATATAGGGGCTCTGCGATGGAGCCGTGTCACGCTGCCATCGCGGAGGCAGTCTGCCTCAGATGATTTATTTTGGCAAATTTCCAGTGAAGGTTCGCGACGGAGCCGTGGCACGTTGGCCAAGACCCATGTTACATGCCGTGGCACGTTGCCTATATTTACCTGGAACATAAATTTCCATTAAGGGTCCACATTTGCACCGTGTCAGGGAGGCAGTGCTCCGCGATGCACTCCGTGACACGTTGCTTAGGTTTATTTTTAATTATTCTGACTTAGTTGAGCAAGGACGTGGGTTACAGGCAGTTGAGGGGACGAAATTTATAGGGTTCTTCTCTAACTCTTTCTCCTTTATTTCAATTGTTTGTATAATTTATACTCATTTGATGATGTTTAATCCATAAATGAATGGCTAAATTCACTTCTTGCTGAGGTTAAGAACATTTGTAGTGGAATGTAATTATTGATCATTTTGGTTTTTCATCTTTTCTTCCATGGTTGTTCTATCAATTCTTGTTCTTAGTGCATTAATGCCTGGCTAATGTTAATGTATATCTAAAAGATCCAGTTTTATCTTGAAAAAGAAAGAAATTGGAAAGTTATGAATTGGTAGGATATGATCTCTTCTTAGTTTGGGAAAATTGAGAATTGATTTACCTTCAGAATAGAAATATATCTAAAAGTCGTATTAATCAATTAAGGAATCGGTTTCGTATGCTAGAACATGAAATTCTTTTATCACAGAAATGTAGGTTGAAGGTTCATGATTCTTAAGTTGGGTAGAATACGAAAGTTTCTATCCATAGGCAATAATTCTTGACTAGCAATTGAATGAAAGATTAACCGATTGTATCGATAAATTACTTCCCTGCATGTTCATTTTGGCCTCAGCTTGCTCATTACTATAGTTCAGACTCATTTTATCATTTTGTTTTAGATTAGTATAAATTAGGAAACCAACTCTCAAAATCTTCTTTAAATTGTTGTCTGCATTTTTAGAATTAGAGTTAATTAACACTTAATTCGATCATTACCTTAGTTCAGTCCCTGTGGGATCGATACTTGGCTTACTTTAGCCATTTTACTACTTGTTCAACCAAGTGCACTTGCGTGTAGTTGTGAAATGCTCCGAACAAGTTTTTGGTGCCGTTGCCGGGACTGGCAATTGGTAAAATTGTTTTCTTAAGTGTTAGTTTACGATTTCTTATTAGTGCTGACAACTTGATCTTAGCCTGTATTTTGCAGATACTGAATTCTGTTGAACACTGGCAAGAGACAAGGGGCTGGTGGATTCATACTTAGAGACGGAAAGACGATTTCATCGTCAAAGAAGAGAAGCTCTAGAGAAGAAGTTGCAGTTGCTCAGACAAACAATCCTGGAGCAACAACAGAATCCACCACTTGTAAGGGCAGTATTAGTGCCCGAGGAAATGGCAGCTAGGACGGTTCGCGAAGTGGGAATCCCACATGCTAACAATGTTACATCAAACATTCACAAACCTGAGCCAGGAGGGAGGTTTGAGCTTAAACAGAATATGGTGCAATTGCTGCACACCAGCGGGCAATTCACAGGTCTCCCTCACAAAGATCCACAACATCTCCAAAACTTTTTGGAGATAAGTGACACTTACATCCCCGCTGGAGTATCATCTGATTACGTAAGTCTTACGTTGTTCCCATTTTCGCTATTGGGATAAGCAAAGAGGTAGTTGAAAGCTGAGCCACCTAATTCCGTCACCACTTGGGATGACCTTGCAAGAAAATTTTTGATACGGTTCTTTCCATCCAGGAAAACAGCAAGACTTAGAAGTCAGATTCTAAGTTTTAAACAAAGAGAGAGGGAGAATATGTATCAAGCTTGGGAAAGATTCAAATCCATGTTATGGGATTGTCCTCACCATCACCAGTCCAATGATGTGCTGGTGCATACTTTCATAGAGGGTTTGGAACCCCACACAAAAATTTTGCTAGACTCAGCAGTTGGGGGACAAGCATTAGAAAAGACTTATGAGGAGCTGTATACTTTGTTAAACCGTATTTTGCAGGGAAATCCAGAGTGGAATGCAGACTCTTCTAGAGGAGGAACAAGGAAAGCAGCAGGAGTCTTGGAAGTGGATGGTTTTACAGGTATTGCTGAACAGATAGCTGCGTTGCAAAATCAACTCAACACCCACTTCAGCAATATGAGCTTGAACCAATCTCAAGCCCTAGTTAATGTAGTGCAGCAGATTTGGTGTGCAGTATGCAGTAGTAAGGAACACTCAGCTAAGTGTTGTGGTGCAAATCCAGATTCAGTGAACTTTGTTGGTAATGTACAGAGAAATAATGACCAACAGTATGGCAACAAATACAACTCTAATTAGAGGAATCATCCGAATTTCTCTTGGAGTAGTAACAGCCATCAAGGGCAGATTTCGAATCAGGGTGTGCAGAGAAATCAAGGAGGGCAGCAGAACTATCAGACTCAATACAGAAGCAATAATGCCCCTCCTCCACCACCACCACCCAGCATTGAGGAAATGTTTAAAACAATGATAGCTAACCAAGCTCAATTGCAGGCTAACTATGTAAAATTGGCGGCAGATGTAAAAAACAATCAGTTAGCTACAAAGGCGTTGGAGTACCAGTTTGGGCAACTAGCTGGAGCTCAAAACACCAGGCCAAGAGGAGGACTACCGAGTGACACTAACCCGAATCCCAAGCAAGTAAATGCAGTGACCAGAAGGAGTGGTTTACAACTCAAGGAGATGGAACCAGAAAGACCACCTCAGCAGTCAGGAGCAGTGGAGAAACAGAGGGAACATGATGATGAGAGGGGGAAGAAGAAGGAAGCTGAACCAGAAAGACCACAACCCTCGTTCCCTCAAAGATTAAAGAAACATAAGGAGGAAGCTTGTTTCAAAAAGTTCATGGAGGTGCTTAAACAGGTACATATTAATTTACCTCTTGTTGATGTTTTGCAGGGAGTGCCGAAGTATGCAAAGTATATCAAGGACATCGTGGTGAACAAAAGCAGGCTGACGGAGTATGCTACAGTGGTGCTTACGGAGGAGTGCACTTCCCGGATACAGAACAGGTTTCCAACAAAGCTCAAGGACCCTGGGAGCTTTACAATTCAAATCACAATTAGGCAAAGTATCCGAGCTCGAGGACTATGCGATTTGGGAGCGAGCATTAACTTAATGCCGACATCGGTATTCAAGAAGTTGGGGCTGGGCAGTCCTAGACCAACTACGGTGATCTTGCAGTTAGCGGATCGTTCTTTGGCCAGACCAGATGGCATTGTGAAGGACATGCTGGTGCAAGTGGGCTCCCTTATCTTCCTGGTAGATTTTATTGTGCTGGATTTTAAGCCGGATGCGGACGTCCCATTTATTTTTGGACGTCCTTTCTTGGCAACCGGGAAAATGTTGATTGATGTAGTGCAGGGAAGCTAACTATGTGGGCGCATGACAAGGTGGAGGTATTTGATGTGTACAAGGACACAAAGCTTCTGGCCTTATATGAGGAGCTTTCAGCAATCAATGTGCTTGATCAAGCAGATATTGTTCAGATTGTGGATTCGCAAGATCCAGTGGGAAAAACACCGATTGAGGACACCCCAAAACTGGAGTTGTGGCAAGAAGATCGAAGTGCCACATTCTTGGTTAATGGGCCGCGGTGTAAGCATTACTGGGGTGAGGACGTTATTCGAGAGAAAATGTCTGTCACTTTAGAGGATGATTGAGCTTTAATGATGTCGAGCCACGACGGTAAACCAGGCGCAGCACGGGAGGCAACCAGTAATTCTTGTAGTAGATGATAGAATTAGTAAAAAAAAGAAAAAGAAAAAAAATAAAAAAATAATAAAAATAAAAAAATAATAAAAATAAAAACAAAAATTGTGGTTACGTTTGAAACCTATGAATTCTAACCAATTTCTTGTTGTGAGATGAATTTCAGGTTGAACTGAGGGTAAAAATGCAAAGGACCGCAATGGAAAAATCGAGGTAAGAAAAATAATAAAAAGTGGCAAAACAGTGAGCCTACGCGATGGCTCCGTGTCACGGAGGGAGTGCTCCGCGTTACCCTCCGTGACACGTTGAAGTGTAATTTGGAATTTGTGAAAATTCCAGAGTACTGGCGCGTTGGCTCTGTGTCACGGAGGGCATGCTCCGCGTTACCCTCCGTGACACGTTGTAGGCAATTTTGTGACGGGTCACACCGGGTCGCCAGGTGACCCGCGCGAAAAACCTCCTTTTAAACCCCGAAAACACTCATTTTTCCCATTTTTTTACTCCCCTCCGCGACAAACAACCCAAAACCCCCCTTCTCCAATGTGACACGGACTAGGAGCTAAAATTTGTCAACTTTTCTTCGATATCATTGAATTGAAGGTTTGATTGTTAACTTCATCTCGTTTCTTGTCTTATTTTTCCGATTTTGAGCATAGGAAGTGAGGAAAACTTTCCCTGAGTGTAAATTGAGCATGAATTCATGTAAATTATTGTTGATTGATGTTCATAGTATCGTTGTGATGATATGAACTGGATAAATACATGTTTGATTGAAATTCTTGTGAAATTATGGCTAGGGTTAGAATTCAAATATGAAAAAGTTAAAATTGAGTTGAAATGTGAAATTATTCTTGGTTTGTGCATGTTGGGTGAGGAACATTATGTTGTGCTTAACGTAAGACGATTAAGGCGCGACGTATTGTCGGGTTAATGAAATTGTTGAAATTGCATAGAAATTGGGGGAATTGTATCGGTTTTGTTGATAGAAATGTTTGCTAAGTGCTATGTGATGAAATGTGAGTGATGGTAATGTTGTGGTAAGCTGTACGAAGTCTGAGTAGTACATAGAATTTATACCGTCGAATTCTCTGAATGCACGAGGCATATTTGTTATGTTTTGTTTTTTTTGCAAATTGGAAATAAGTATGATCTTGTCGTAATGTTGTGATTGTGGCTAAAGACTAAGTTTGGGGTGGCCTAGCTTAACCCAACCTTAGTCGAAGATAATTTTAATTGAATAACATTGGACCTGTCTATTTGGTTTGACAGAAACAATGGAAAGCAGGCAAGATAAAGGGAAGGGCGCATCAACATCACGCGCCGGAAGGAAAAGAATTAGATAGGGAACAGCAGTCCCAGCAGCACCAGCGGTTCCACGCGGCTAACGCCGTCAATACGGAACCCGATGGGTGACAGAGGAGGGGAAGAAATGGTATGCAAAGCATAAGGAAAGCAAATACTTCCCCGAGGAACATATTGCTAGGGAACCATTGGCACGGGAATTCCCCAGGATTGTCCACAGGATTGAGGCAGCCGGGCTGAATTTTATCTTTGAAGAGCCTAAGGAGTGCAATCTGCACCTAATTCGGGAATTCTACGCCAACTGGAACCCGACACTCAGAAGTCACACCATAAAGATAAGGGGGAAGGTAGTCACTTTTGAGCCCCATCACCTTAATGCCATCTTGGGGGCGCGGGACACAGACGCCCATGTGCTTCGGCAGCTGAATATCACTCCACCATATGCGGACATTAGACGCACTTTATGTGGAGCCCGGTCTACAGCACGGTGGAGCAGGCATAAGGAGAGAGGCTACCATCAGACATTGCCCTATTCACAGATGAACAGGGAAGCCAGAATATGCCTTAAGATTGTTTGTTCCTGCCTGATCCCAGGGGTGCATATGACAGATGTCACCCGGGATCGTGTGTGCTTGGTATACGCTCTGATGAAAGGGCTGGAGATCAACGTTGGGGCAGTGATTATCTCCGCCATGAAGAGAGCCCGTTTGCATCAAGGGCACAGGTACGGGTTTGGTGGATTACTAACCACGTTCCTAAGGGGCCTAGATGTTTAGGAGGAGGCCCTTGACTACATCCTGCAGATGGAGAGGCGAGCCTTAGATGTCACCAAAACTAAGGCACCCGACACCACTCACGGGCTAGTTCTTACACTAGCCGAGCGACATGCTCGGGATGATCAGTACATGGCTCGCATGTACGTGATGCAGATGCTCCAGCTGCGCATAGGCGGGAGGCTGGCAACAGAAGATGGGCTGTGGCAGCTCGAGCTAGACTACCCTTTTCGCGAAAAATGCCAGGGCTCTATGCCGAGTGAGGCCAGCTTTTGTAGAGCCCACTGATGATGATGTCCCCAAAGATGAGGAGACACGTTGTGACGACTCCGATGTTGAGTCAGATGATGACGACGGGGGTGATTCAAACATGGGAGACGAGGCAGAAACACCTGACGAAGAAGTGGAATACTTTGATTGATCAGGGAGTTTCACCACCCACTTTTCTGCTATGCAAATGTTTGTGAACACTGGGGACAGTGTTCAATTTAAGTATGTGGTGGGAGTAGTTAGGTGCTAGTTGTTGTTGTTACTAATGTCTCTGTTCTGTTGTGCTTGGATAAACTTGTGACCCTGTGATTTTTGTGTGTATGTCTGTATTGTAATTAAGCTGAAGCTGTTGTGTGCTGTTGAATGTTTTTAGCTGGTTTTGTACATATTTTTGTTTTATCGAAATGATCGATACTTTTAAAAATTTTCATGAATTTTTTAATTTTTGGGTTTCTCGGCGTTTGTTTTCGATTCTTTTACCGAGAATAGTCCCATTGAACCGAAGTCGTAATTAGTGACCGTTCCCTATGATGGATGGATGACGACCGTCTTAAGGAAAATGTAGTCGTTAGGAGTAGATTTCTTTTGTTCATTTTTTTTAAATTTTTTCTTTTGTTTGTTTGTATCCCAAAACCTGTCGTTACTTTATGGTTGCGAAATTCTGGTTGTGTGCTATACATGATATTTGAAATGCAAAGGTGATTCAGAGGAAAGCATGCAACTTTGTAAATATATTGAGATACCTAGGCCATAGAGTTCGACTCGGTGTGATTGATGCTTAATGTTTGAATTCTTGTAATTAGCTGATTGAAGAGTCTGTGAATATGTCTTGAGTTGAGCATGTGAAATGAGTGCATGGTGAGGTTTCGTTTCTTCCATACTATTGTGAAGTGTCTAGAACTTGTCTGGTGTGTGTACAAAAAGAAATGAAGGATGTGTAGTGTAGGAAAGGATGTAGGTATTTCTTTGCTTTAACCGAAAGTTTTTTTTTTCATTATCGTACCTACCTTGAATGTACACCCTAGTTAGCCCATTGAGCCTTTACCCTATTTCGTTCTTTTGTCAAAAAGGTGTAAAACAAGCTTAACCCCTTCTTTTCCTTATACGTGAATTTGATCCAAACCTCTTAAGCGCTCAAGAAAAAAATAATTTTCCCACAGTGTCAAGGAGTGAGAATTGTGAAAAGAAAAGAAAAAGCAGAGTGATGAAAGGAAAGAAAAGGTCGAAGGTGCACTCGGTATAAATTAAATATAATGAAGATGTATAAATAATCTTTGTTATTAAGTCAAGTGTGCTTAAAGATATGAGGTCAAAAATAAAGACAGACTTCAAGAATAGGAGGATGAAGGAAGAAACAATACCCATAAGGTTGATGGGATGTATTGAAAAAGCGCTTAAGGAGGCTAGTTGTTATTATTGGTTAGCCCAGTATTTGCTAGTTCTGTAGCTTACACTACAACCCGTTAAGTCCTACGTGATCTTACATCACACGTCCTTATATTAGTGGAGTAATACACTAAAGGCAAGCTTATGGTTCATGACATGATGCATGTGAATTCTTTTGGGAGAGAGCGAAATCTTGTTTATTTGCCCCTGCATGTAGTGTCTTTGAGTTCATGTGATTAAAAAGGGGAACATTCTTTTGTGTGGTGAGGGCACATACTCGACGATGGATTGAATTTCGTGTCGGATATCTTGATTAGCGTTGTTTTGCAGGAAAAATATAAAGTTATGGAGCTAAGATGCATGTCAGGAGAGATCGCGATTTGACTCGGAAGCTAGCAAGGGAAAAAGCACAAGGAAAGCACAAATTAAAGGGGCTCCGCGATGGAGCAGTGTCACGCTGCCATCGCGGATGCATTCTACCTGGATGCTAAAATTATGCCCAATTCCAGTGAAGGTGCGCGTTGGGGCCATGGAACATTGGCCTTGCCCCATGTTGCATGTCGTGCCACGTTGGGCCTTAATACCTAGACGACCGGATTCCAGTGAGGCTCCGCGTTGGTGGCGTGTCATGGAGGCAGTGCTCTGCGATGCACTCCGTGACACGTTGCTTGTTATTCCGAAAAAAATTCCCACTAGTATAAATAGAACACTTAGGTTCATTTTTAATAATTCTGACGGGGGGTGAGCAAGAACGTGGGTTACAGGCAGTTGAGGGGATGAAAATCTCAGGGTTTTTCTCTATCTCCTTCTTCTTTATTTCAATTGCTTGTATGATTAACACTCATTTAACGATGTTTAATCCACAAATGAGTGGCTAAATTCCTTTCTTGCTGAGGTTAAGAACATTTGTATTGAAATGTGATTATTGATAAATTGGTTTTTCATCTTTTCTTCCATGGTTGTTCTATTGATTCTTGTTCTTAATGCATTAATGTGTGGCCAACGTTAATGTATATCTAGAAAGTCTGGTTTCACTCGAGAGAGCAAGAAATTGGAAAGTTGTGAATTGATAGGATATGATCTTTTCTTAGTTTGGGAAAATTGGGAATTGATTTACCTTCAGGAAGAGATATACCTGAAAGTCGTATTAGTCAATTAAAGAATCGGTTTTGTATGGCTAGAACATGAATTTCGTTTTATCACAGAAATGTAGGTGGAAGGTTCATGATTCTTAAGTTGGGTCAAATACGAGAGTTTTAATCCATAGGCAATAATTCTTGACTAGAAACCGGAGGAAAGATTAATCAAATTGTATTGATAATTTATTTCTCTACATGTTCATTTAACCTCAGCATGCTCATACTTATAGTTCAGACTCAAATTGTATATTCGTTTTAGACTTAGTATAAAATTAGGAACAAAATATCAAAATCTTTTTCACACTGTTGTCTGCATTTTAGAGTTAAAGTTTATTGACACTTGATTAGATTGATACCTTAGTCCAGTCCCTGTGGGATCGATATTTGGCTTACTTGAGCCACTTTACTACTTGTTCGACCACGTGCACTTGCGTGTAGTTATACCAAACAGACCGAATAGGTCACACCGGGTGACCCGCGCGAAAAAACCTCTTTTTAACCCCGAAAACCCCTCTTTTTTGTCAATTCTCACTCCCCTCCGCGATAAAACCCCTAAAATCCCTCCTTCCCCAATGTGACACGGACCTAGGAGCAAAATTTCTTCAACTTTTCTTCGATATCATCGAATTTAAGGTATGTTCTAGAACGTAACCTCAATTTGTAACCTCAATTTGTACCTAAATTTTCAATTTTTGAGCATGTGAGGTGAGTAAAGCTTGCCCTAAGTGTAAATTGAGCTTGAATTCATTTAAGTTATTGTTGATTGATGTTCGTAGTATCGTTGTGATTATATGAACTCGATAAATACATGTTTGATTGAATTTGTGCGAAATTGGTAGCTAGGGTTGGTATGTGAATAGGAAGAAACGAAATTTGGTTGAAAATGTGAAAATAAATGGGTTGTGCATGTTGGGTGAGGTGAATTGTGTGTGAATATAGATGAATAGGCTAAATAAACAAGGGAATTTTCGGGAAATTGAAATTGGTGAATCGCATAGGTTGTTGTTGTTGAGAAAAATTTTGGCTAAGTGTTATGTCATGTAATGGACTCGATGGTGATGTTGTGATTAGTTGTACGAAGTCTGAGTAGTACTTAGTAATTATTCCATCGACTTATCTGAATGCACGAGGCATGTTGATTGATAAAAATTGGAAAAGAATGATTGTCTTGCCGAATTGTTTTCATTGTGGCTGAATACTAAGTATGGGGTGGCCTAACTCAACCCAACCTTAGTCGAAGTGAATTTTTGAGTTGAATAACATTGGGACTGTCTATTTGATTTGACAGGAACGATGTCAAGCAGGCAAGACAAAGGAAAGGGCGCATCTACATTAGGCGCTGGTAGAAAGAGGATTAGACTGAGAACAGCAGTTCCAGCAGCACCAGCGATTCCACGCGGCCAACGTCGTCAATACAGAACCCGATGGGTGACCGATGAAGGGAAGAAATGGTATGCAAAACACAAGGAGACCAAATACTTCCCTGAGGAGCACATTGCAAGGGAGCCACTTGCACAGGAATTCCCCAGAATAGTACATCGGATTGAAACTGCCGGGCTGAACTTCATCTTCGAAGAGACCAAGGAGTGCAATCTCCACTTGATTCGGGAGTTCTACGCAAATTGGAACCCGACACTCCGCGGTCACACCATCAAGATAAGGGGGTAGGTTGTCACCTTTGAGCCCCATCACCTTAATGCCAAATTGGGAGCGCGGGACACAGACGCCCATGTACTCCGGCAGCTGAACATAACTACACCCTATGCGGTTATCAGACGCACTCTTTGTGGAGCCCGTTCGACAGCACGGTGGAGCAGGCACAAGGAGAGGGGCTACCATCAGACACTGCCTTACTCTCAAATGAACAGGGAAGCCAGAATTTAGCTTAAAATTGTGTGTTCCTACCTGATCCCGGGCGTGCACATGACAGATGTCACCCGGGATCGAGTGTGCTTGGTTTATGCCCTGATGAAAGGGCTGGAGATTAATGTTGGGGCGGTGATCATCTCCTCCATGAAGAGAGCCCATTTGCATCAAGGGCACAGGTACGGGTTTGGTGGTTTACTGACCACGTTTCTGAAGGGCCTTGACATAGAGGAGGAGGCCCTAGACTACATCCCGCAAATGGATAGGCATGCCCTAGACGTCACCAAAACCAAGGCACCCGACACGACTCATGGGCCAGTTCTCACACTAGCCGAGTGACATGCTCGGGATGATTAATATATGGACCGCATGTACGGGATGCAGATGCTGCAGTTGCGCATAGGTGGGAGGCCAGCAACAGAAGATGAGCTATGGCAGCTCGAGCTAGATTACCCCTTTGGCGAAAATGCCCGGGCTCTATGCCGAGTGGGGCCAGCTTTTGTGGAGCCTGTTAATGATGATGTCCCACTGATGAGGAGACACGCCACGATGACTCAGATGTTGAGTCAGATGAGGACAGCGGGGGCGATTCGAATATGGGAGACGAGGCAACGACACCTGACGAAGAAGTTGAATACTTTGATTGATCAGGGAGTGTCACCACCTACTTTTGTGCTATGTTGAATTTTGTGAACACTGGGGACAATGTTCGGTTTAAGTGTGGGGTGGGAGTAGTTAGGTGCTAGTTGTTTTGTTGTTGTTTATGTTTATGTCTCGTTGTTGTGCCTGTGAAAAAATGTGACCATGTGATGTTGTGCGTATGTTTTGTATTGTAGTTCGGTGTTGTAATGAATGTTAAGCTGTTGTGTGCTGTGTTGAGTTGTTGTTAGATGGTTGTGTAAATATTTTTGTTTTCTATCGAAATTATCGATATTTTAAAAAAAAAAATTGTTGAATTTTTTATGATTGGGTTTCTCGGCCTTTGTTTTCGATGCTTTTACCGAGAATAGTCCCATTGAACCAAAGTCGTAAATGTGACCGTTCCCTATGATGGATGGATGACAACAGTCTTAAGGGAAATGTAGTCGATAGGAGTAGTTCTGTTCTTTTCTTTTATTTCCTTTCTTTTGTTTGTTTCCCAAACGTGTCGTTGCTTCATGGTTCGAAATTCGTGTTGCGTGTTGTACATGATATTGAGATGCAAAGATGATTCATATGAAAGCATGCAAATGTGTAAACATGTTGAGACACCTAGGCCATAGAGTTTGATTCGGTGTGATTGAGGCTTAATATTGAATTCTTGTAATTAGCTGATTGAAGAGTCTGTGAACAAGTCTTGAGTTGAGCATGTGCAATGAGTGTGAGCTGAAGTTTCGATTCTTCCATGTTATTGTGAAGTGACTAGAACTTGCCTGGTGTGTGTACGAAACAAAATGAAGGATGTGTAGTGTAGGAAAGGATGTAGGCATTTCTTTGATTTAACCGAAAGTTTTTCCATTATCATACCTACCTTGAATGTACATCCTAGTTAGCCCCATTGAGCCTTTAGCCTATTTTTTCTTTCGTTGAAGACGTAGAAACCGAGCTTAATCCCTTCTTTTCATTATCCATGAATTTGATCCAAAACTCTTAAGCGCTCAAGAAAAATAATTTTCCCATAGTGTCAAGGAGTGAAAAGTGTGAAAAGAAAGGAAAAGCGGAAGTGGTGAAAGTAAAGAAAAGGTCAAGGGTGCACTTCCCGAATTTAAATAAAATGAAGATGTATAACTAATCTTCGTTATTAAGTCGAGTGTGCTTAAAGAAATGGGAATAAAAATAAAGAAAGACTTCAAGAATGGGAGGATGAAGGAAGAAATAATGCCCATAATATTGGTGGGATGTATTGAAAAGAGCTTAGGAGGCTAGATGATATTATTGGTTAGCCCAGTATTTACTAGTTCCTTAGCTTACATTACAACACGTTAAGTCCTACTGATCTTACATCACGCTTCCTTATATTAGTGGAGTAATACACTAGAGGCAAGCCTATGGTTCATGACATGATACATGTGAATTCTTTGGAAGAGAGAGAGAAATTGTGTCATATACCCCTAAGTGTAATGCATTGAGATCATATTATTGAAAAGGGGGAAATTCTCTTGTGTTGTTAGGGCACATGCCTGACGAGAGATTGAATTTCGTGTCAGATGTCTTGATCAGTTGATTTGCATGAGTTTGCCGAGATCGAGAGTCGATTCTTGAGTCTAGGAGGTCTTAATATGGTGAATGTCATTGTAGTGATGATATTATGAATGTTTTCTTGATGATTTGCTGTAGTAAATAATCGGTATAACTGTAGCTTGAATTGTCAAGCCAAAGTAGCCATACGTGGGTGTCAATTGCATGAGATGTGAGAGTATTGTTCGAGGACGAACAAGGTTTTAAGTGTGGGGTAAGTGATGTTGGGCAGAATTATATGCCCAAGTGATGCTCAAATGCTCTATTTCCTCTTGTTTATCTATCGTTAATTGTACATTCTCATGTGATTTATAGTTAAAATGTGAATTTATACTAACCAACATGATTATTGTTGTTTTGCAGGAAAAATGTAATTTTAGGAAGCTAAGGTGCATGTTGGTGAAAATCGGGAATGGACTCGGAAGCGAGCAGTGGAAAAGGTCAAGGAAAAGCAGCAAATATAGGGGCTTCGTGATGGAGCCGTGTCACGCTGCCATCTCGGAGGTAGTCTGCCTCGGATGATTTATTTTGGCAAATTTCTAGTGAAGGTTCGCGACGGAGCCGTGGCACGTTGGCCAAGCCCCGCGTTACATGCCGTGGCACGTTGCCTATATTTACCTGGAACATAAATTTCCAGTGAGGGTCCGCATTTGCACCGCGTCACGGAGGCAGTGCTCTGCGATGCACTCCGTGACACATTGCTTGTTATTTCGGGAAAAATTCCCACTAATATAGCACACTTAGGTTTATTTTTAATTATTCTGACTTAGTTGAGCAAGGACGTGGGTTACAGGTAGTTGAGGGGATGAAATTTATAGGGTTCTTCTCGAACTCTTTCTCCTTTATTTCAATTGTTTGTATGATTTATACTTATTTGATGATGTTTAATCTACAAATGAGTGACTAAATTCACTTCTTGATGAGGTTAAGAACAATTGTAGTGGAATGTAATTGTTGATCATTTTGGTTTTTCATCTTTTCTTCCATGGTTGTTCTATCAATTCTTGTTCTTATTACATTAATGTCTGGCCAATGTTAATGTATATCTAAAAAATACACTTTTATCTTGAAAAAGAAAGAAATTGGAAAGTTGTGAATTGGTAGGATATGATCTCTTCTTAGTTTGAGAAAATTGAGAATTGATTTACCTTCAGAATAGAAATATATCTGAAAGTCGTATTAGTCAATTAAGGAATCGAATTCGTATGGCTAGAACATGAAATTCTTTTATCACAGAAATGTAGGTTGAAGGTTCATGATTCTTAAGTTGGGTAGAATATGAAAGTTTCTATCCATAGGCAATAGTTCTTGACTAGCAACCGAAGGAAAGATTAATCGAATTGTATCGATAAATTACTTCCCTGCATGTTCGTTTTGGCCTCAGCTTGCTCATTACTATAGTTCAGACTCATTTTATCATTTTGTTTTAGATTAGTATAAATTAGGAAACCAACTCTCAAAATCTTCTTTAAATTGTTGTCTGCATTTTTAGAATTAGAGTTCATTAACACTTAATTCGATTATTACCTTGGTTCAATCCCTGTGGGATCGATACTTGGCTTACTTTAGCCATTTTACTACTTGTTCGACCACGTGCACTTGCGTGTAGTTGCGAAACGCTCCGAAAAGCAGAGTTTATTAATTTGAAACAAAATGACATGACTGTTCAGGAGTACGCATTAGAGTTCACTCGGTTATCTAAGTATGCGCCGGAAATGGTAGCCGACAAGCGGGCCCAAGTAAGCAGGTTTGTGAATAGAGTATCAGACTCCTTGGTCAAGGAATGCAGGACTGCCATGCTACACAGGGACATAGTCTTCCCACGCTTGGTAATATTTGCTCAATAGATGGAAGCTGAGCAGGTGAAAGAAAAGGAGACAGAGGCAAAGAGGGCTAGGATTGGAGATCTAGATTTCTCCCAGCAGAGGTCGAGTACCGAATATCGCTCACACTACCAGTAGAAATCATCAGCCCCGATACCTTCGGCAGCCAGTGCTCTGTATCAACCCAGAGTGAGGGAGATTACGTAACCATTGTGTATGAGCTGTGGAAAGCACCACTTGGGAGTATGCATGGATTGCTCAAATGTTTGTTTTTGGTGCGGCAAGGTGGGCCATAAGCACCGGGAATGCGCAGCGGCTAATCGAGGCGAGGGTAGATTCTCAACCACTTCTTCAGCAGCTTCGATAGCACGCCCGTCTCCGCAGGGTGCATCCTCTCATCCAGGTGTCGGGCATCGTCAAAATTGCTCCCATGTTGTGGCAGCCCATTAGGATAAGGGCAAGGCACCAGTAGTGGCCACAGTTATGGTGTGAATCTTGTGTCATTTTTTATGTGATGCCAACCTCTATATTGAATATGAAGCTCAGTTGTGATTGTGGGAAAAGATTGTTGATGTGTGATGTGAATAGCTATTAGTGTAAGGATCACAGAGAAGGATAGTAGTGAAACGGGAGTTAAGAATTAGTAATTTAGCCTAACTTGAAGAAGGATTCGGGAGTCTTAGGAAGATCACTTTAAGCTAAGGGGCAGATAGTGAATATGTGAAATAAGTTAGATATTGAGAATGCTCATAAGAAGTTCCCGCTCTAGCAGATGTAGTATGTTGATCTCTTCGAGGTTCAGATAATTTCCCTTGTAATTTCGGCTGAGGTCAAAGTGGTGTCGATTCTTATGTGCAGATTTTTGAGGTTTAGAAGTAATTGTTTCAGTTAGTGATTCCAGTCTTGCCCTATGAGTCCTTAATGCTTATTTTTGTTTTATGAGTCGGTTATGTGTGATGAACCATGTTTTCATATATGTTTGGGTCAAGCTCAGTATTTAGATGTGGATTATTAATTCGGTAGAGTTAGATTATCTCATGTACGTGCTCAGTTGTAAATGTCAGGAATGATTCTTTCTTGAAGTTCCTTACTCTCAATTAGATTAGATATTGTGACATCCATCTTAGTATCGAGAAGCGATTTGAGAACGAAATTTTAGTCTGTATCAGTTCGTTGCCAGATAAAAAGGGGGAAGGAATTCTTTTTGGTGTTTTGTTTAGTTCTATGCTGGTTTCAAGTTCTTTGGCTTCGCTCGAGTCATGGTATGCATGTTAGATGTCAATTTTTATAGTTGGTGTATAGGATTTGTCTGGAGTCAGATACTCCGTTGGTGTTTAGCTGGTATTGATTGATATTTGGATATCGACTTTGTCTCTATCTTTTCAGTATGTTCAGCCAACATTCAAGGATGAATGTTCCCAAGAGGGAGATATTGTAATACCCTGGAAGTGCCTAAGAGTAGACTCGAGGGTCAAAAATTGAAAACTTCTAAAAACTGGGGAAAGGTTATAGGACGAGGGGTGTAATGACTCGTGATTGGAAACCACGAGCCATTGTTTCTAGTTATGGTTTCAGGAGTCCAGATGATAGTAGAAGCAACGACTGACATAAGGACTCGTTGTGAGAAACAACGAGCTCTCTTTGTTGTCATGGTGAGATTTCGGGGTGGGCTACTGGGGAAGGAATGAGCCATACAACTACTCATTGGTACCTCTGATGGGTCGTTGTAAGTGGTGGTGGGTTGGAGCCTTGGGTGTTCAAGTAGTGGAAATGGATGTTTTTAATGGGCCATTGAAGCTAGCAACGACCCGTTGTGGCAATTGTGGAAAGGAAATTAGGGGCTAGTCCAATGTGGGTGATGGAAAGAAACAACGAGTCATTTGCTCTAGCAACGACTTGTCATGTCGATCATTGTTTGAGAAGATGAAATATTGAATAGGTCCAGTGCATCCAACGGAAGGTTACCACGAGTTGTGGTAAGGACCAACGACTCATGGTGAGGGTCGTGGGTTCCAGTTTTGCCAAATTTTTACGTTTTGTTCAGGAGCATTTTTGTAAACTCCTATGCTTTTACCTTCTAAACTACGTCTTTTTGGGTTCTACCTTGCACGATTTTAAGTGCTTTTCATGCCTAAACCCTCATTCTCTCAACTCTCCTTCTTTCTCCTCTCTTCTAAAATATTATTGGGTTTCATTAAAGTGTTCTTCAAGCTTCAAGGAAGATTTTTGAGTTGGATTTTCGTCTACCAGGTATGCCAATTTTTCAATGAGGATACTCTTCCATCCTTGTTCCCCAAAAATATTTTCATTAAATACCGATTTTGATAATTCTAGAAAAGCATGATATAGGGTTGGTAAAAAGGGTAAATTCTTCCTTATTCCTCTTATATGCTAATATCTACTTCGATTATAAATTTAATTGGGTTATTTATTGATAGGTTATCTTTATTTATGAAATATAGGTTGAGTATGTATGTGTGTAGTATGTTCTTCCTAAATTTATATGAGTATTGAATGGAAATTGTTCATTTCTCCCTTGATTATCATAGAAATTCATGATCATGATGGAAGTGTTGAAATATTGTATAATTAGCCCTAATGACTTGATTATGATATTGATGATCATATTGGGTTGAGTAGGAGTTGTGGGCTTGAGTAATTGAAGTAAATTTTGTATCATCACCGTGTTTTAGACTTAATTGATTGGGCATGACTAGATTACATTTATAATGTTGAACTATGAAGCTTGGGCGGATTCTATATTGTTTTCCTCCACTAAAATTATTTTTTATAAAATACTAGAGTCTAAAACTCCCGTGGCTAGAGAGTTCATAAAAGGAGTGATTATGACAGGTACGTGAAATATTGGTAAAACTAAATAAATAAAGTCTTGAATCCTTGATAGAGTATGAGTTGAATTTAAAAATCATGTATTATCCTATATTACCTATTGAATGAGGTGAGTTCGGAATCGAAATTCCATGATAGAATAATGCTAATACGAATTTATAGCATGTTCGTTTGGGGTGAGATGTTAAAGCTACTAAGGAAATTGATTCTGTGATAATGTGAATCATGGTGATAAAGCCTGTGACTGATATATCAACTTGTTGAGCTTGTGCCTATTAAAAGATAGCTCTAATCCTTTAAAGATGAGTATTTCAAGAAGAGAGTGGTGAATGCTCTTATATCTAATTAGCTGTAGTAATTTAGATTAGCTTTAGTCGCTAGTGGAGTATGTCTTCTCTTAGCCAGTTGGGACTCACATCCCTAGTCGTTAGTGGAGTATGTCTTCTCTTATCCAGCCGGGACTCACATCCCTAGTCAGTTGAGTATCTTATTTTACATGCATTGTTCGGAACTTACTTTTAGCCAGTGACTCTCTATATCCTATCTCTCTCCCTTTGATAGTCAGGGATTCTCTTTAGCTAAGAGTGTTTCCCTTTGATAGTCAGGGATGCGCCTTTGGACCTGAAGGGACTCCCCCTTAGATGGGCAGGGACCCTCTTGATATTAGTCACGAAATTATACCTTTGTACTATTCCCGATTATTACTTTTGCACATCAGCAATTACTATAATAATGTATGTCTTTATAATGTGGTTATGTTAATTGAATATGTGAATCTCGTATAAGATTGTCATATGTCATTCCAATTATATTGATTTTTATATGTTTTACATTACTTTCTTCTTGTATATATATTATGAGTTAGTTTAGTTATGCTTCTTGCATAGTCAGCACATTCCAAGTACTGACCACACGCCTCTTATGCTATATCATTTCATGATATAGATTTAGGTCTCCAGGTTCAGCCTCATGGCTAGATATGCTCCTTCCTCTCCCAGTTGCTAGTGGTGAGTCCTCATCTTTCTAGGACGTGGTTTATGTTCTTGTTTAATTATGTTTTAGTTTTCAGACTTTGGGAATTAGCTGGGGGCTTGTCCCGGCAACTCATCAGTTTAGTAGAAGGATTTCGGACTTGTCTAGATAGCTTCAGCTATGAATCTAAGTGTTATTAAATTGTCTTTATGGATCATGTTAGATTCGTGTTATTTTCTTCCGCTCATTTATGTTGTTAGTCACATCTGATGTTAAGTGTATGCTATGAATATGTCATGGGTTAACTTGGAGTCTTTCTAGGTTCCTTGTTTCGTGTTACGACCAGGGTGTGAACTTGGGTCGTGACACCCTCCTGATCGAGAGATTGACTTTGGTATTGACCTTCTTCCCGATATGCAGCCTGTATCTATTCCCCCATATAGAATGGCTCCAGCTAAGCTAAAGAATTTGAAAGAGCAGTTGAAGGATCTCTTTGACAAGGGTTTCATCAAACCTAGCATCTCTCTATGCGGTGCGCTAGTCTCTTTGTTCAAAAGAAGGATAGTTCTCTTTGTATGTGCATTGACTATCGGCAGTTGAACAAGGTTACCATCAAGAACAAGTATCCTCTTCCTAGGATTGATGATTTTTTTGAACAACTTCAGGCTGCTAAGTGCTTCTCAAGATAGATCTTGGGTCTGGTTATCACCAAAACAGAGTTAGAGAGAGTGACATTCCGAAGACAGCCTTCAGGGCTCGGTACGGTCTCTATGAGTTTGTGGTTACGTATTTTGGACTAACAAATGCTCTTGTAGCTTTTATGGATTTGATGAATAGGGTGTCCAAGCCATATTTGGATATGTTCATGATTATCTTTATTGATGACATCCTCATATACTCTCGGAGCAAGGAGGAGCATGCCGCTCATTTGAGGGTGGTACTAAAGACTCTCAAGGATCGCAAGTTGTTTGCTAAATTAAGCAAGTGTGAGTTTTGGTTGGACTCAGTAGCATTTTTGGGTCATGTGGTGTCAAGTGAGGGTGTACAGGTGGACTCTCAAAAGATAGAAGTTGTGAAGAATTGGCCTAGACCAATTAATCCTTCAGATATCAGGATTTTGTTAACATTAGATGGCTACTACAGGAGGTTTTTTGAAGGATTATTATCCATAGCAACACCATTGATTAAGTTTACCTAGAAGAAAGTGAAATTTCAGTGGTAGGATGCCTGCGAGAAGAGTTTTCAGGAGTTGAAGATGTGACTCACCTCAGCCCCAGTATTAACCCAACCCGAGGGAATAAATAGATTTGTTGTGTATTGTGATGCCTCTAGGGTTGGACTTGGTTGTGTGTTGATGCAACATGGAAAAGTCATTGCGTATGCCTCTAGACAGCTTAAGACTCATGAGAAGAATTACTCGACGCATGACCTAGAATCGGCAGCAATGGTATTTACATTGAAGATTTGCAGGCACTATTTGTATGGAGTGCATGTAGATGTATTCACAGACCACAAGAGTCTTTAGTATGTGTTTACCTAGAAGGATCTGATTTTGTAACAAAGGAGGTGGTTAGAGCTTCTTAAGGACTATGAAATGAGTGTCCTTTATCTTCTGGGCAAGCCTAATATAGTGACAGATGCCCTTAGTAGATTGTCCATGCAGAGTGTTTCTCATGTAGAAGAGGAAAGGAAAGAGTTGGTAAAGGATGTGCATTGACTTGCATGGTTAGGAGTTCGTCTTGTCGACTCGATGGATGGCGGTGTCATTGTACAGAATGGTTTTAAATCCTCTTTGGTGACTAGGTCAAGGCTAGGCAAATGAGGATCTTATTTTATTGAAGCTGAAGAAAGTGGTTCAGAATTAGAAAGTAGAGGTCTTCTCCCAAGGGGGTGATGGTATACTTTATTATCAGGGTCGTTTGTGTATTCCGGATGTTGATGAATTGATAGATTGGATGTTGCATGAAGCTCATGTTTCTATGTATTCTATACATCCAGGTGACACCAAGATGTACTGTGACCTACAGGAAGTCTATTGATGGAGTGGCATGAAGAAGGACATGGCATAGAAGGAGACTTTGATATATTTGTTTAGAGCAATGCTGCATAGGAATCTTCTTCTCTTAGGCATTTATTTGAGTGTTCTTATCATCTTAATCTAGGTTGATTTCCTCTTGTCTTCTATGGACTAAATATTTTCTTCTTCAAAATAGTAGTCCTAAATTTGTAGGGTCTGGAGAAACTAGTTCTTTGTCTCCATAGCTTTGTGGTTAATATGTAGTGTGTCCTATATTTGCTTTATAGTGACATAGAAGGAGACTTTGATATATTTGTTTAGAGCAATGCTGCATAGGAATCTTCTTCTCTTAGGCATTTATTTGAGTGTTCTTATCATCTTAATCCATATCTTATGCACTAGAATTAGAACCTATTTCTATTTCTTGTTTATCCTTGGCTATGGGGTTCTTTGGGATGTTTTGAATTATGTTGCATTATTCAAGATCATCATCAATTAAGAAGTCTTGTATTCTACTTCAACAATGTACAACATTTTCCACTAAAGGATGGTGGTCTTACGCTATATTGTGGTGATACCCCAAAACTCTGTTAGATCAGACCCGAGACTTACACAAGAAAATAGCACAAAAACAACACCAAAAACAAATGACAAACCTCAGTATGGCTTGTTGTATGAACCAATGGGTCGTCGGTTGTGCCTGTTATTAAGTTCTAGTGAGCTATTAAAAATTGGCCCAGAATTGATAAGGTGATTTGTTTGGACTGTTTTTTGATTATACTAGTCATTGTTTGCAGTCATTGAATCAAATTCAGAGAAGCATTCAAGATTGGTTTTAGAGATCACGAGTCTCAGTACAAATCGTAGTGAGGTGGTACGAGCCGTAGTATTCTTCCATTGTATGAAGATCAGAGAATGACCTATAAGGCTTGGGATATGAGAAGCATGTAAAGGATCATAGGATCATGGTAAGGTTCATACCATCTGTTCTAAAGATGAGATATTGTAACACCTTATATTTTCAGGCTAAGTTTGGGAACTGTTCTAGGTATGTGGATAGACCCGAAGCTGATAAATTTTATGAAAATAAGGTTTTAATATCAATTTCCTAAGTGTGAGAAGTGCATTATATACAAATTAATATCATAAGGACCCTCAAGCAGAAAGTTGATCTGAGAGCATTCTTACCGATTGAGTTTTTGTATAAGTTCTTTCAAGGGTCAACTTCAAAAGACAATAACTCCAATTTCTCAAAGAGCTTTTGGGTGATTCAACACATCAAATTGAAGCCCTTGGAGTATTCTTTCAAACACATCCGACCATGCGCAACTGGTGTACAAAGTAAAATGTTATGAGCAGTTTAGTGAAACGACACCAGACATTGGAAAAACATCAGTACAAGTCATCCTATTAATCAATGACCCATCTCTTTGGTCATTGGTTCTGCCAGTTTGAAGCCTTTGTTTAGTAATTTGGGGTTATTTCGATGATCTTTTATGTTTTTAACTCCTAAATGACGTTGTTTTAGGCTTTCTAAATTTCAGATTAAAGGGTCTAACTTAGCGTAAATCATCATTCCCTTCAAAGACCATTGGCGGGATTTTCTCTCAAGAAAGGAGCTAGGGTTCTTCTTCAAGATTTTCCAAATCTTTCTTGGGCCTTCAGGACTAGTTGAGGGATCATTAACCTAGGTATATAGGGTTCTAAATAGGGGAGATCTTTCCACCCTTATTCCCTTGTAAAGCTAAATTCCACGATTACCTCTCAAGTTTGAAATTGTGAAATTCTAGGGTTTAACCCAATTTAATGCAATTATCTATGATCTCTCTATGGGTTCAATTCTCTCATGTTTCAATTGTTGAATTAAGGTTATTAGGGAAGATTTAATCCTCAACTTCCTTATGAATTTTATGATTTCAAGTTATGTTGATTTATTCAAACATGTATGATTTTCATGAAATTCATGTTATGCAACACCCCGAAAGTCCCTAAGATCATACCTGAGGGTTAAATAAGAGAAATCAGGAAAAATCTGCACCAGGTCAAAGAACATGTCGTTAAGTGACTCGTTATGTGTTGTGAGAGTTGTAAATGTTTTTAAATCCAAAAGACCCAATGAGTGGAGGAATGAGTCATGGTGTCTCCTAACAACTCTTTAGGTGTCCTGATGGTTGGGAGGAATTCTTGGAAACAATGGGATTCAGAGGGTCAGGACGAGTGGTTAAGTAACCTGTTAGGTGTGATGATGAGTCTTCAGGTGGAGGCGTCAAGTCAAGATCAAAAGGTTTGAAATTCTATCCAGTGATGACAACAGGTTATGATGAGCTTTTAAGTTACCTAACGAGTCATTAGGTCACTAGTTACCTCTTGCAGTACCATTTTCCAATCAGTTCTATAAGGGTATTTTCATAATTTCCCTAGCCCCTTACTCCTTAATGATGTTTTATGCCCTAAAATGAGTGTTTTAAGAAGGTTTAGCCTAGTCTAAGTCATTAGGCTCCCATGCATGCATTGTATTGAATTTCTCTTCCAAGATCAAACTAGAATTTCTCCTCAATTTCTTCCTCAATTCTCTTAGGCTTTCAAGATCAGTTTGCAAAATAATTTACCCAAGTATGTAGGGTTATGAATGGGGGATTTCTTCCACCCTCATGCCCAAACTTCTTCTCTAATTCATGAATTCGAGTTCTTAATCAAGTGTATTAATTTCTAGAGTTTTAACCCAATTCTATAAAATTATCTTTGCTATGTTTATGGGTCTAATGCCCTCATGTTCTAACATATGATTTAAGTCTAACGGGAATATTTTACACTCAATTTGATTATAAAATTCATGATATTATTTTATTAAAAATTATTCCATATTATGCAAGTTTTATGGATATTCCAGCATACGATCCATGATTTCAAGCATGATGAGTTATCTAGTATGTATGAATGTTTATGAACTCTCAACTTAAGATTCTATGATTTTGACTAATTAAGTCTATTTCAAGTATCCATGATTATACAATTTGGGTAAGCCCATGCAAGTTAAGTATGCTTATTAGGATTTTAGCCAAGGCTAATAAGATCAGTTTATGATATGATTTGGAGTCGAGACTCCCAATGCAGCTTTTGATATGATATGGAGTCAAGACCCCGAATGTTCATATTCAAGCTATGTTTTGGGAATATGATTATATGTGCACTATGTATGTTTTGGGAGTAGTTTCTAGAACCGAGTAGGCTTGGGGTTCCGAGGTTTTCCGATCTCATAAACTACACGTCAACATAGGTATATATATTTGGGACCTCTCATAAGAGTGCTTGCCCTACCCGAGGGCACAACGTGATATCACACCTTATTTATCCTTTACCTTGGCATGACTTAGGATGGCTCTCCTCCATATGGGCAAGGTGTAGGATTATCATGCCCTCATACATGGTGGTTGTCTGTTTTGACTAGTCTCCAATTGTTCCTCATGATTTCAGTTACTTATGTTTACGACTCATGATATGATGTTTTACAGTAGATTGACCCAATGATCAGTTTATGAGAATTTACTTATGATTTCAAGCATGACAAGTCATATGATTTCTATCGTAAATCTTGGGTCATTATGTTTAGTTCTGATAACCAGCTTATGATTATGTATATCTCATATATGGTTTTTAGCATGCAGTCCTTACTCTTGTGATCTACTTGATTTATGTTTATGTTTTCAGACTATCATTTTACTAAGCATATTTTACTTACCTTACATACTCAGTACATTTCAAGTATTGACCGTATACTCTATGTTATATCATCTCATGATATAGGTTGGGGTGATCCAGCTCAATCTTGCTGATAGCTTGCTCCCATATTAGTCTAGTTCAGCCCTTGCTTTGGGTAAGTCCTCATCATCAAAGGACATCTATTAGTTTAGACTTATTATGCCAGTTTATTTTCAAACTTGGAGTTAGCTGGGGGCTTTTCCCAATATCTCATCAGATAGTAGAGGCTTTTCAAACATAGACTAGTATGTTCAGCTTTCATATTCAACATTGTGATATTATCATATTATATACGCTTTATGATATTCAGTGTTCTGCTTATTCATGTTCACATTGCTCTCCGCTTGACTATGCTTTAAAGTCATTCTATGAATATACCATGGGTTAGCTTGGAGCCATTCGTGGTTCTAGATTTAGTGTCTCGATTTTGGTTCCCAGCTTGGGTCGTGACATGTTCAAATATAATGAACAACTCTATGGCATCCTTTTCATTGGTATTTCACATATATCAAGTATAATTATGATTTCATGCTTCAGCTAGCCCATGCAAGTTCAAGTTTTTTTTCATGATAATGTTTTCGAGCCATTTGCATATTTTTGGGAGTAGTGTCTTGCATTAAGTAGGATAGGGTTCAAGCAAACGCCGAGCCTCATAACTATGTTCTGCTGTAGGTATATATTCATGTTAGAACCCTATGGGGATTTTCAAGTGATATCACACCTTAATTATTCCTTGGCTTAGCAAGCATGGAACAACTCTGCCAACTTGAGCGAGATAGTTGGCCATCATGTAAGCTCTCTTATGATAGTGTCGGTTATGATAAGTATTCTATTGTTCCTCATGTTTTATTTTATTCATGCTTATGACTTATGATTCTATATTTTATAGCATATTTTACCCATTGATTAGTTTATGAGTCTTAACTTATGATTTCAAGTATGGTACATGATATGATTTCTATTTTCAAACCTGTTAAGTTTTTACTTCCTTGCAATCCTCCTTTTAGGAAATAATAGACTTAAAAGCTTAAATACTAGTGTTATTCTATATCCTGACCATATTCTCTATGGGATCGACCCCAACCTAGTTGGACTCTTTATTAACAACGTCCGCCTCATACTTTTACAGGAGTGTGATTTAAGCGTTATCAAACCTTGGGTCATTATGTTTCAACTTATCATGAATATGTCATGATTATGATTACTTCAGGAATATGGTTTTTAGCATGTTACCTTACTCTTATGTTCTATTTTGTTTTATACTTATGATTTCAGACTATCGCCTTACTAGAATATTTTACTTTTTGTACGTAGACAACACATTCAAAGTACTAATCGCATACTTCTATGCTATATCATTTCATGATATAGGTTTGGACGACTGATGTGTTGTGGGTTTAGAACACTTTCAACCCTTAAAACTAGGAAATAGTCATGGTCTTAGGTGTGTTTATACGGATAAGATGCACTTTTGCTTTGGTTTCAAGGAAATTAGGTGTTAGAGATGAAATTTGCAAAAGAAGTGAAAAAAGTGCTGAAAAGGGTCATGTACAGACCTCAGTTCGAGCCATACAATCATGGTATGAGCCATATTGAGAGTCATGTAAAAGTCAAGAAGATGAGCTTAAGGAAAAGGCCAAGTTACGACTCGTGGTAGGAGCCGTACCATCCTGGTACGAGCAGTACTGAGAGTCATAGAAAAATACAGAAGAAGCTTCACTGGTTAGTCTCCTAGTACGAGTAGCGACCACAGATCATTATAACTGCCTACGACCCCTACCAAGGAGCTGTGGTAAAATTTAGAAGGATTTAGGAATGGTAGTTCTCAAAGTACGAGAGGCAATCACGAGGCGTAGGAGGAAGGTATGAGTCATACCAAGCCACTAGTGAAATATTCATAGGATGTCAAAACTATCAGATTCATACCACGAAAAATAGTACGACTAGTAGGATCAATGTACGAATCATACCAAGTTCCAACACTTAGCTAGATTCAGAGTTGCTAGACATTGTACGAGCAGAGGTATGGCCCATACAATCATGGTACGAGTCGCAGGCGAAGGTAGAGATAGTTTATTAGTTTCCCTATTAATTTAGGAAAGGTTTCTAGTTATTTATATAAATTGTTCTCTAGGTTATTTTCTTAAGGAGAGAATAGAATTCGATTCTTTTTAGAAGTGTTCGACTTTTCGGAATATTGAGAAGAACTTTTGGAGAGTTTCTTGTATTTATTCTTCCATTATTCTTGAGTTGTTCTTCATTGATCTTGTTCAATAATCAAAGGTGGGTTTACTTTTCAATCATTATAGAAGTTCTAAATTATGCTTTTGTGTATAAATGCTAATTGTTTTCTTACAATTATGAGAGGCTAAAACCTCCACAACTAGGATTGTGGGAACCATGGTGAATTAACAAACTAGGGTTTGCACAAAGTGGTGCTAAACCAATTCTAAAGCTTGTATTATATTTTTTTCAATCTTAAATGTTTATTAATGAAGCGAAACATTAGGACTTGCACGAATTCTCCACCTTGTTTAATCTAGAGGGGTAGAGATTGGGAAAAGAGAATAACAACAAAGCGAACATTGTGGTTCTTTATATGACTTGAGTTGCTATCACAGGATAGTTAATTTTGCACAGATTGATAATGGTTAAAGTAAAATCACTTGAGAGACCTAATCCGGTAATTGAGTAGAGTTATCCAATTGGGACGAATTAGTCATTTGGATGAACCTATGTTATTTGTTCTACATGTCAAGCATTGGAATATATCACAAATGCAAAATCTGAAATAGTTATGAACCCATGGGGAACACCTCCCTTGTTAATTGCATTATTTTGATAACAATCCAATTATTAATACTGTTAAGTTTTTACTTCCTTGCAATCCTCCTTTTAGGAAATAATAGATTTAAATGCTTAAATACTAGTGTTATTCTATATCCTGACCATATTCCCTATGGGATCGACCCCAACCTAGTTGGACTCTTTATTGACAACGTCCGCCTCATATTGAGTGTTATTTAAGCATTATCAAACCTTGGGTCATTATGTTTCAACTTATCATGAATATGTCATGATTATGATTACTTCAGGAATATGGTTTTTAGCATGTTACCTTACTCTTATGTTCTATCATGTTTTATACTTATGATTTCATACTATCTCCTTACTAGAATATTTTACTTTTTGTACATAGGCAGTACATTCAAAGTACTAACCGCATACTTCTATGCTATATCATTTCATGATATAGGTTTTGACAACTAATGTGTTGTGGGTTTACAGCACTTTCAACCCTTAAAACTAGGAAATAATCATGGTCTTAGGTATGTTTATACGGATATGATTCACTTTTGCTTTGGTTTCAAGGAAATTAGGTGTTAGAGATGAAATTCACAAAAGAAGTGAAAAAGTGCACAAAAGGGTCATGTACAGACCTCAGTTCGAGCCATACAATCATGGTATGATCCATACTGAGAGTCAAGTAAAAGTCCAGAAGATGAGCTTAAGGAAAAGGCCAAGTTACGACTCGTGGTAGGAGTCGTACCATCCTAGTATGAGCAGTATTGAGAATCATAGAAAAATATAGAAGAAGATGCACTGGTTAGTCTCCTAGTACGGGTAGCCACCAGGGATCATGATAACTACCTACGACCCCTACCAAGGAGCTGTGGTAAAATTTAGAAGGATTTAGGAATGGTAGATCTCAAAGTACGAGAGGCAGTCACGAGGTGTAGGAGGAAGGTACGAATTGTACCAAGCCACTAGTGAAATTATTCATAGGATGTCAGAACTTTCAGATTCAGACCACGAAAAAATAGTACGACTAGTAGAATCAATGTACGAATCATACCAAGTTCCAACACTTAGCCAGCTTCAGAGTTGCCAGACGTTGTACGAGCAGAGGTACGACCCGTACAATCATGGTACGAGTCGCAGGTGAAGGTAGAGATAGTTTATTAGTTTCCCTATTAATTTAGGAAAGGTTTCTAGTTATTTATATAAATTGTTCTCTAGGTTATTTTCTTAAGGAGAGAATAGAATTCGATTCTTTTCAGAAGTGTTCGACTTTTCGGAATATTGAGAAGAACTTTTGGAGAGTTTCTTGTATTTAGAAACCTCTGGTAAAATGCCCGCCCGTAACCCAGCAGATAAAGTACATTACATAGTCCAGGGATTGGCGACTTACCCATTCAGTGACTTTGGCACTGGACGTTCCCAAAATGGGGACTATCGGGTAAATTCAATATAATAGACGCCAACACCATGGAAACTTCACTGACTTTATCATCAACCTTGATTTCGCTACGCTCAATAAGAACCCGGAATAGCGGAAATAGGTTCGTGTTCCGCTTAAGGCTTGTTGGAAAACCCGTTGTCGGACTTGATTAATCGCCCTTTGCTGTTCAAACTAAATCGTTTCGTTTTTGTAATTTTCTAATTGTTCCAAAGTCTTATAAGTTGAATTAATCAAATTCAATTTTTCTCGTTCTATCTCGGAGTATCCATTCACTCGAAACTGCTATTCTTCCATTATTCTTGAGTTGTTCTTCATTGATCTTGTTCAATAATCAAAGGTGGGTTTACTTTTCAATCATTATAGAAGTTCTAAATTATGCTTTTGTGTATAAATGCTAATTGTTTTCTTACAATTATGAGAGGCTAAAACCTCCACAACTAGGATTGTGGGAACCATGGTGAATTAACAAACTAGGGTTTGCACAAAGTGGTTCTAAACCAATTCTAAAGCTTGTATTATATTCTTTTCAATATTAAATGTTTCTTAATGAAGCGAAACATTAGGACTTGCACGAATTCTCTACCTTCTTGAATCTAGAGGGGTAGAGATTGGGAAAAGAGAATAACCACAAAGCCTTGAACTTTGTGGTTCTTTATATGACTTGAGTTGCTATCATATGATAGTTAATTTTGAACAAATTGATAATGGTTAAAGTGAAATCACTTGAGAGACCTAATCTGGTAATTGAGTAGAGTCATCCAATTGGGACGAATTAGTCATTTGGATGAACCTATGTTATTTGTTCTACATGTCAATCATTGGAATATATCACAAATCCAAAATACGAAATAGTTATGAACCCATGGGGAACACCTACCTTGTTAATTGCATTATTTTTTATAACAATCCAATTATTAATACTGTTAAGTTTTTACTTCCTTGCAATCCTCCTTTTAGGAAATAATAGATTTAAAAGCTTAAATTCTAGTGTTATTCTATATCCTGACCATATTCCATATGAGATCGACCCCAACCTAGTTGGACTCTTTATGGACAACATCCACGTCATACTCTTACAGGAGTGTGATTTAACCGTTATCAAAAGTGGCATCGTTGCTGGGGAATACAACTTAGGATTAGTCTAATTCCTTGTGTTTAACTTTTAGTTGTTATTTTCTGCATTGATGTTTTCTTTTGTTTTTAACACCCACAGGTTGTCACTTTGTGGAATCGAAGTACTTGACGATGCGGACACCCCTTGATTCCATTGGATCTTGAATTAGAGCGAACAAGTAGAATGGAAAATGCTAAGCAACAAGGCACGTTTGGCTGAAGAAGCTCGTCAAGCTTAGATAGCTCGGGAAGCTGCACTTTAGCAAGCAGAGGATGCTCATGATGAGATAGTGAATGCTGGCCTCCATGGAAGGGGCAATAGAGGCCAAAGATATGCTTCTCAGTTCTATGATGATGATGACCCGGATATTGATGAAGCAGGGTCAACCGAAGACATAATACCATGACATTTTCTTGTTGGGGCAAAGTTTGATATCACTAGCACCATGATCTAACTGCTGAATATGAAAGGGGTATTTAGTGGTAATGCAGCTGATGACATGAATCTACACTTAATGAACTTCATTAGTATATGCAAGGCATACTGGCATCAATTAGGATGTCATAAGATTGAGACTCTTCCCATTCTCTCTATCTGGAGAGGCCACAATTTGGTTGTTAGAGTTTCCCAACGACTCTATAACCTATTGTAGGGATCTTAAATAGGCCCTCTTGAAAAGATTCTTTCCCCCCTCCAAGATGCTACAGTCAAAGGATGAGATCTATAATTTTTTCCAACTTAAGACGGAGGCACTTCATGAGACATGGCTGAGATTTAAAAAGAAGCTGACTAAGTGCCCATATCATAAAATTCCCAATGACAGTTTGATGGAAATCTTTTACAGGTATCTAAGCAACAACACTAAGGTTGTGGCAGATATGGTGGTAGGAGGAGAATTAATGGGTCATTCATGGGATCAAGCGACTATTATACTTGATCTAGTGACCAAGATGAATAGGACCTGATGCACCAAGGAAGTAGAAGCAGTTGTGGGTACATATGCTATTGGTGTAACTGCGGAGCAGTGTAGAAAGGACAAGGAGTGTGATTAGGTGATAGCTACATGGGGACATCCTTTGACCTTCTTATGAAGCATATTATGGGCACTGGTGCAAAGAAGGTAAATGCAATTGGAGCTCAAGGCCAGGAGCTGGGGTTTGAGTAGTCAGATTCTGAGGAGAAGGCAAACTTCTTGGATAACCAGGTAGCGAGTTTTCAAGCCAACACCCAAGGGTCTGGACAGGACATTTGGCTCCAAGGTTTCAAAAATTAAGGTCGAAACCAATATCGAGGAACCTACAATAGGAATGGATATAGGGATAGAAGTAGAGATCATGAGAGAGAAGGAGAATGGAGAAAGAATGATGGCTACTGCAACGATCGCGCAGGTTTGTATGTTACTCCAAATGCTCGTGAGGGTAAGGTTGGACCCTCAAAATTGGAGAACATATTGGTTGAGCTTCTCAAGAGGGTTAAATTGACTGATGATTAGCTATAGGATATTCGGGGTAATATACCTAGCATGGGCCAGAAATTTAAATCCCACTCTACAGCGATCAGACAGATTGAATAGTAGCTTGTTCAAATGTCTACGTCCCAAATTCAGAGGAAAAAGAGGACACTTCCTAGAACAATATCCAAAAGATAAGGAATGACAACCATTGTATGACGGTGATAACTAGGAGTGGAAACATGACTATTGACCCTCCTCTGCCAGTTGTAGTTGAAATGGAAAGACAGAATGAGATTGAGCTTAATAAGGATGAAGAGGTTGCTAACCAGGATCTTGCAGGTAATACTGAGTTGACTGAGACTCTAGTTGGTACAAAGGGGTCTGGACTGATAAAGGGAAGAAACAAGGAGCCACACAGGTGTATAGGGCTATTCCTCGATAACCGCCACCATTCCCTCTATGGATGAAGAAGAAGGCAAAAGATGGTAAGTTTCCAAAACTCCTCTCTATTCTAAAATAGTTACCTGTGAACATACCATTGGTTGAGGCAATGGAGTAGATGCCCGAATATGCGAAGTTTGTAAAGGACCTTGTGACTAGGAATAGGTCTGTGAGCTATGAACTGGTTGGTAATTTGCATCTTTGCAGTGCCATAACCTCACGAGTTTTTGCCCAAAAGAAAGAGGATCCAAGTGCCTTCACCATTCCTTGTATGATTTGTGACTTTGAATTCGCAAAGGCACTATGTGACTTAGGAGCGAGCATCAACTTGATGCCGCTAGCAGTGTTTAGGAAATTGGACTTGGAAGCCCCCAAACTGACATCGATGTGGCTATTGATGGATGACTGCACAGTTAAAAAGCCAATGGGGATCCTTGTTGATGTACTTGTTAAAATGGATCGATTCATCTTCCTAGCAGACTTTGTGATATTGGATTGCAAGGTTGATTTTGAGGTTCCCAGTATTTTAGGGAGACCATTCCCTACCACTGGGAGAGCTCTGGTAGATGTTGAGGCTGGCCAGCTGAAGTTCATGCTGAATAAGGAGGAGGTCACCTTTAATGTCTGTCGATCAATGAAGCAGCCCAATGTGTTTAGGGTTGTGTCAGCAATCAGGGATGATTCTGAGTCTCTTGACAAATTTTGAGTAGTTAAGAGACTTGCTTCATGTTGCGAAATTAAATCAGGCACTTCTTGGGAGGCAACGCATAAGGTGGTTTGATGAAGTTTGAGTAACCAAACCACCTGCGTCATGCCGTGATGTTAAATCAAGCACTTCTCGGGAGGCAACCCAAATATCTTAATTTATATGTGCTCAGTGTGCAGGTGAAACCAAAATAGGCAGAGTATTCAGGAGGAACCGTGGATCCTGACCAATGCACTAAATGAGGTTGAGGAGATGAAGTAGATTTTTAGCTTCTATGGGTTAGATTGGATGGATAAAACTCCCAAAAAGTACAGTGTCGCGATAGTCTAGGAGTTCTATGCGAACTATTTAGCAACGATGGAGTAGAAAGCAAAAGCTGGGCAAACATTGAAGGAACAAGCTAAGCTAGACAGTGTCATGGTCTGGGACGCATGGTTGAAATCTCTGAGTGGACTATTTCTCGGATGTTATATGGGCCACAGTTTAGAGCTCCGAATACCATAGTTGAGTTTGATTACCGAGTAAAATCTTTGAAAAAGGTAAAGCAGCTAGTTTTTGAGGAAATACAGAGCCAAGTGAAATGGCTAGCTGGGTTCATAGAAGAGGATAAGGAGGAGGCAGAGTGGGTGACCTGTGGTCGGCAAGTGACAAAAGCCTCGCTGAACTTTATAGTGAAGGCCTGCTGGACACTGGTTTACCACGGGTTGGTGCCAATGTTAAATGACAACACCCTCAGTGCAGAAGAGCAGCTTTGGTGGCGTGTATCATGTCGAGATATACCATCAATATTTCAAGGGTAATAGAGAAGGATATTTAAGACCGAGCTATAGGGTTGAGAATTACCATCCCATTCCCGAGTCTCGTGTATAGATTGTGCATGGAGGAAGGTGTTAGGGTGATCTTGGAGATATATCACTAGACGGAGGCCACAAGACTACAAACATAGGCCTTATACGTGATGAGATGAACCTGGTGAGCGGGTTAGACTACCTACTATAGTCCCACAACCACAGTCATCTGGAGGTGAGCATATTGATGCCCCCGCTTTAGTAGAGCATGGAAAGATGCCGGCTACAGAGACCAGCTTCACAGATACAACACCTAGTACTTCTTTCACATCTTCGATGGTCATACTGAGCCAGACCCCAGTAGGTTATATGTTGGTTCCACAGGAGTTCATCCAAAAGATGGCCAAACGATTGACATTGGCCGAGAAAAAGGTTAATGTGATGATGAAGAAATTCAATCCTTAGGTAAAGGTTGGGATAGATGTGGCTGCTAGTGGGCTACATAACCGGCTGGATAGTTTTGAGCTCTGCTTCAATGAGCGCTTAGCTAACTAGCCAGACACGACCAGTTTGAGGGATAAGCTTGGGTCTTTGTAGAGCTAGGTAGCCGAGTTGTCTTCTAGACAACCGACAACATTATCATCCCCCATCATTCTGGAGTGGATGTTGAGCTCGACAAGGAGCTAGATTTGGAGGCATATTGGGCTCGGACAGCAGCCGGTGGAGGAAAAGGGAAGAAGAGGTTCTCAAAAGCAATGGAAGATGATTCCTCAAAGAAGAATAGGAAGAGAAAGGCGAGAAGAGAGCGCAAAAGGGTGGCTGTGGATAGTCTGCAAACTCATAACAAACATATGTCAGAGTTGCATGAGAGAGTCATAGGAGCGGGGAGTTCCGCCAGTGTCCCGAGTGAGCATGCAGGTGTCAAGGACCCTTCAGGTTAGCCACAGTCAGCCAAATTTGGTGATGAGGTTGTTGTAGCAACTGGTTTAGCTGAGGGGCTGATCATTACCCCGAGTGATGTCCCATAGAGTGTGCCGGCCACCTCTTGTGCCATGAATGCAGTGAAGGGAAGTGTGCTTGCACATCTACCTCCACAGGATGAGAGGAGTGCTTCAAGTGCCATAAATATGTCCCTTTTCCCTGTTCTTACATTTTATGATTTGGGACAAAGCATGCTATTTAAAAGTGGGGTATACTTGTGAATTTTGGGTTTTGACTTTTGTCCGAGGGTTTTTGTTGTCGTGTTTCTTTTCTCCCAGACATGCTATCTAGTAGAACCAACATGTTTAGGATTTTGTTTTTGGGTTTTGTTTAGCTAGAAGTGGTTAGGAGGACTTTGCAGCTAATAAATGCACATGTTTTGAAATGTTTACAAATGACCCTGTTTAAAAAAAAATTGGCGTCTAACTGTGTATGTTAATCAAAAGGCATGCCTTTGGTTGATCTTTTTATGGGATTTAGTATATTATCATGTGTAGTTGTAGCTTATTTATGCTTCAACTATGTAGAATTAATGCAAATTTGTACCGTGAGTGAGTGAGGATGCTTACCTAGTCCAATACTATGTATAGAATCCAGAACTTGCCCAGTTGGTCTCTACATAGATTGTAGTATAGTTGGTTAGGAAAGGATCATAGGCTGTTTTGTTTTAGCTCACTTTAGCTTAAATTACCCAATCAAATAAAAATGAATCCCTTGATCCTGATTTTGAGCCTAAGAGTTGACCCTTTTTTAATTACCCATTTACTTTACCATGTTTATAATGAACTTGCTTGGCCCTGCTCCCTCCTTGGACATTCTGAACCTCAACTCAAGTAAAATGCCTAAGTTGAGGATGGTTATAGTAGGGGTGTGTAGACTGTGAGGAGGTGGAAAAGAAAGAAAAGGTAAAAGAAAAGTAACGTGTAGTGTAAAGAAGAAATAAATGATGAATAAAAAAGAGCTAAAATGTAAAAATAAAAAGAAAGAAACGAAAAAGAGCTGAAGGAGGATGAAAAATATAGACCACACCAACACATTGCATTTGAATGGTGAAAAAGGGAGGAAAAAAAGATAATAAGAATGAAAAGGTGAAAGGAGAAGAAAGGGGTAAAAAGTGTAAAGTTAAGCCATGTTGTGTAGTGCCAAGGAGGGTTAGTCACTAATATCCATATCTACCATACTTGCCCAAAGCCTACATTACAACTCGAGAAAAGTCCTATAGTGATCTAGCCTAACTGTCCAAAAAACTAAAGTAGAGAAAATAAGGGCAAGCTTATGGTGTCCGATGTGCAGTATTTGAAACTTCATTGTGAGAGTGATAGTCTTACTTGATTAGTACAAGTTTCATTTTTCTATATATTTGTAAGTTTTAGGGACTTCGTTAGTTGTAAGGGTACATGGTTTGTATTGCATTCTGCCAATTGTCTGTGTGAATAGCACTGGTGATAGCTTAATTCTCTACTGATAGTTAGATGCCATATCCTGATCCCTGTATCTAATCAGTTATAGCTACATGTGAGCATAATTGACTTGGTTTGGATGAAAAGGGGTCAAAAGATGAGAATGGTATTTTTTGCAAATTTTGTTGTGTTGGTTGTTGGTCTTGTAGTTTACTTTCTAGTTAAGCGTCATCTTATAATTTAGTTTAGTTTGCCCAAGGACATGCAAAAGTCTTAAGTTGAGGGTGTGATGGGTTGTGGGTTTATAGAACTTTTGATTCTTAAAGATGGGAATTAAGCATGGTTTTTGTCACGACCCTAGAGTAGACCCGGATCGTAAACACGAGACAAGGAACCCCGAGGGATCCCAAGTTAACCCATAGCATAACCATATCTATCTTCATTCACATTAAGCAAAAGACTAAACATAAAACATAGCGGAAATGTAAACGTGACATAGCATATCATGATATACGAAATTACTAGACATACACAGGCTGAGTACTACACACTGTTTGAAAGCCTCTACTACATACAATGGGTGATGGGACAACACCCCCAACTAACCCGAGAAAGGACTGAAACATAAGTAGCATGAATATGTATCAACAGCCCTCGGAACATGAGGACTCACCAGTAAGCTGAAAGTACACTCTGAAGGGGGGTCTAGATATGAGGATGATTGGGGAGAGCCAGAACCTTTATTATAAGACGATACAACATAAAAAGTATGCGGTTAGTACGTGGAATGTACCAAGTATGCAAGGTAAGTAAAATAGACATTTAAAACATCTAAAATCTCATAAAATATCATAAGAGTAGGACAACATGCTCATGACATAAATATCATAACATAACATATCGTAAGGCTCAAGGTTTTCAAAAAATTCATAATACGATCGTAATCATAATCATAAGAGAAAAGCTTTATTATACATTACTTGAGCCAATATACATAAACATAATCATGCATAAATTATGAGGAACAGTGGGAGACTTCTCTTAACCGACATACCCCATATGAGCACATATGGAGCCTGACTTGTAAACCTAGTAAGGAGGCCGTTCATACCTTGCCAAGGGTAGAACCATGAAAGTGTGATATCACCATGAAGATGGAAATTTGGGCCAGGGAAAGTCACAAAGGAGGTCCCAACATACCTATAGTGGCACGTACTTTATGAGATCCGGGGCAAACCTGGGCCCCCAACCTACTCGGTGTTCATTACTACTCCAAAAACATATATAGTGCTCATAGTATATCATGCATGAGTTCATGGGCTAGTTAATCCATGCTAATCATAAACATGCTTGTAAATATGTGAACTAGTCATGAATCAAGCCCGTGAGTCGGCCAAAACATAAATTCATAAATCATAGGATCCATGCATACTTGTGATGGTACATCAAACTTGTATATCCTAAAATCATGATAGGTAATTGAATAAATTCATATTTCAAATCATAGATCATGATGGGTTTGTAAATATCAATATTTAGAGAGCAGATCATAAATTGATTCATCATAAATAATGCATAATTAGGCTTGATTTGATAGAAATCGAAATCAATGAATTTATAATAAAAATTAATGGTAGAATCTGATCTAAGTTCATAATATATATATATATATATCATAAATCATAAAAACCCATTAGTAATTCATTAGTTTTTCTCAAAATTGAACTTAAAACCCCATAATATTTTTGATGGATTTTCATGAATTAATAGAGAATGGGCATGGGTGTGAACGGAAACACCCATTTGGAACCTTACATACCTGGGTGAGATTAGATTCTAAAGTTCTTGAATACCCAAAGATGAATTGATAGGGAGAAGCTTGATATCTCTAAAATTGTTCTAACTTGCATGCATGGGTGAGAAGAATGAGGAATCGGGACTTAACCCCATAAAAGGTCACTATTCATGCACCAAAACGTCGTAGTTTAGGCCTTAGGAACTTAGGAATTACGAAAAGGCCCTTACTAAATTTGCAGAAATAACTGCCAGGTAGTCAAAACGGACGACTTGACGACTCGTCCTCATAGGCCATGACTCATTACTTGGCTCATCATGTACACTGCCTTACCTTGTCTTCTTGGCTCATAACGTGTCACTTCACGATTCGTTAGGGGAGGCCATGACTCGTGGTCACCACTCGTTGAGTACACTGCCCCACTTCTTCATTTCTCACTCCACCCCTTTCCCATAACTCTCACCATGACTCGTTACCTCCTTCAACTAGTTGTGGTCAACTTTCATTAAGTACACTGCCAACCCAACTTCCTCAGCTTACTTCCCTTGACCACGAGTTGTGGAAGTGCATATCCCCAATTGGTTGCTTCGAGGTAGGAGAATCAGCATTGATTGGGCCAGATATTATTCACCAGCTAGAAGAGAAGGTGAAACTTATCAAAGAATGCCTGTTAACAGCTCAGAGCCGCCAGAAGTCCTATGCTGATATGCGTCGGACGAACTTAAAATTTGATGTGGGTGACTGGGTATTCCTAAAGGTTTCACTGATGAAGGGCGTGATGAGATTTGGTAAGAAGGGAAAGCTCAGCCCAAGGTTTATTGGACCGTATCAAATCCTCTAAAGGATAGGCCGGGTGGCATAAGAGCTTGATCTCCCTTCAGAATTAGAATATGTTCACCCAATCTTCCATGTATTGATGCTACGAAAGTGCATAGGAGATCCCTCCCGAATTGTGCTAGTTGAAGATGTCCAAATACTTAAGAGTTAGCTTATGAAGAGGTTCCAATAGCTATATTGGATTGGCAGGTGCACAGGCCGAGGACTAAAGATGTCGCTTCTGTTAATGTATTGTGGAGGAACAAGAACAGAGAAGAAATGACTTGGGAGGATGAGGATGATATGAAATCTAGATATCCACATCTGTTCCAGGCCTAGTCTATATTACACAGTTAAGCTAAGTTGTTGACTCAGTTGCTGTTTCATGATTTATGTTATATAATGCTCAGTTGACTCCAACTTTATTGTGAAATACTTGTTATAGTATTATGTGAGACGTCTGTGTTGGACTTTTCTGCCTTTCAGGGTTTTCAGATAGTCCATGTTACAGGGGGACTCTGCCAAAATTTTTCCAGATAATAGTCCTAAAAGAGATAAATCCCTGTAAATCTAGTTGACATTCGAGGATGAATGTTCTTAAGGGGGGAAGGATGTTACACCCCTTGAAAAGTTAACGAATAGTAGACGAACGCGTGAATTTGAAGTAGACAAAGAGAGTACGACGCGTGTAAAGAAGCCTCGGAAATCGGGTCGAGTGAGGCCAGGCCGCACAGGGCCAGTGCGACGAGCCATCCGGCAGAGCACCAGCCAGCGTGGCACGCCAGCACCTTGGTGCGATGCAGGGCGCGACGCGACACCAAGGTTGCCGCGATGGCTGGCGCGAGGCGCCCCCTGGTGTCTTGCCCTCCTATACATATATAAGTTATTCTTAGCATGATATTGGGAAATCTCATTGCTATTACTCAAACAAGTGTGCATTGTTTTAAATCATTTCCAAGGATTGAAGCGGCCAAAGAGGTTAGGGAATGAAGGGAATCAAATGAAATTCGTCCGATTACGCTACCAAATGCCATCCAAACTCCGATTAACCTTGGGTACTGAAGTTTAAGGCCGTAGAGAGTATCTCTATGGAGTTATTTTCACAAAATTCACCCTGCAAATTGTGGTCCCGCTGAGCCAAAGTCGTCAGAATTACACCAAACTAGTTTCTATATGATCACAAGCTTCAAGTAACATTTCTCCCTTCTAGACTTTCGAGAAATAATGAGTTACCGACCGTGTTCCGTTAAGTTGAAATATAGTTAATATTTATATATAGAGTTTTCCTTTTTGCCTAATTTAGTGTTAAAACTAGTCCTATTCTTCCAGTAACAAGATTTCAGTTAGGAAGAGTTGTTGAATACGAATTGGAACTTACCAGTTAATCAAAAACCGACAATTGAGGTATGTTAAGGCAGTTTTCTTCGGCAAGTTAGTTCCTATAGCATTATAATTCAGTTTAAATCCCAGTAAGACAATCAGAAGTACGTTAATCATGAATAGTTGTTGTTATTAGCTGAGACTAGTAATCCACGCACGGTTTGTGATTTGATTTGTCTATATAGCCCTCCACGACCAACCGCAGGGTTATTAGCTGTGTCGACGCCCGCCAGGGGAGAGATGACGTCACTCCAGAAAGAGCGGCATACCATCCATGAGGGACGAAGATGGGGTCCCAAGTCCTCATAGAGTCCATTTCATGGTTGGACTATTATACATATGTCGTATCGGCACCACACCCCCGACGAGCCTGGTGCCCGGGGTGCAGATATCAAGAGTCAACTAGACTCAGACACAGTTACAGTCAGGGGCCGAGCAGGCTCAGTTTCAGACCCAGGGGACCGGCAGGACGACTATAGTTACTAGTTGACCCATTATGACCTTGTTAGGGGTATATATATTGAAGTGTACTCACCAAGCTTATGGGGGCCCCAGGTGGGTTGTTCTCTGCTGGTTGTACCTTTCGGCTTACGTGGGCCAGGTAAGGCTCTCATTTGCTTTAGTTATTGATAGACTAGATAATAGAGAATCCAGCTACTCAGGTATGACTCCTATCCCTTTTTTTCATTCCTTTTTTAGTTTTATCTTCTATATTTGGTTACTTACAGTTATGGTCTTACATACTCGGTACATGTTGTACTGACGCCCTTTTGGGGCACTACATTACTTATCTACAGGTACGGTTAGACGAGGTGCAGATCCCTCTTAGCTTCCAGCCCGGATTAGTAGAAGAGTCGGCTTCTTTCCTCCGAAGCTTATAAATATAAGGTTTACCCTTTTGATTGTACAGTTTATGGGTAGGTCGAGGACCTGTCTCGGCCATCACATTACTCCTAGAGGCTTGTGGATTGTTTCTATTTTCATGTGGTTAGCTGTTGTTGGTCATGTGGGGCCTATATGTGTTTTAGCTTACATGTTGGCCGTGTGGGGCCTTTAGCTGATAGTTAGCGGCCTTGTCGGCCATAGTTTAGCATAGCTCTGGATTTACCTTATAGTCATAACTAGACATCATAGTGGTCTTGTCGGCCCGCATAGGATCCCCCATTGTTGTTGTTTCGGGTTAGATGGTTTTCTTTTACAGGTGGCTATAAGGCCTTGTTGGCTGGGAGCTATATTTACAGCCGAGATATAGCCCGTTGTTTTCTTGATTTGAGGGGTAACCCTGCACCAGGAATGCCTAGGATTAGTCAGTAAGTTAGTTCAGATCCTAGTAGGGCACTAGGTGTCAGTCATGCCTCCCAAGGTGGGATGTGACAGAATACTCGGAGCTATGGGCCTCATGTAATATCCGACTCCTCAAATCATAAACATCGGGAACACATAGACGACCCTGGTACTGAAGCACACAATCTCCCCTTTGGGAGAAGACCTCCACCTTCTGACTTCGAATGGCTTCTTTCATCTTTACCAACATCAGATCCTCATCTTTTCTAGCTTTCACATCATCCACAAAGGATGATTCAGATCCGTTTTGCACAACTAAACCTCCATCAGTCGAGTCGACCAATCTAACTCCCAACCTTGCAAGTCGATGGACATGTTTCACCTGCTCCTTCTTTCCCTCATCCACATAGGACACACTCTCCATAGAGAGCCTACTAAGTGCATCCACTACCACATTAGCCTTATTCGAATGGTAAAGAACACTCATATCATAGTCTTTGAGTAGCTCTAACCACCTCCTCTGCTGTAGATTGAGGTCTTTCTGCGTGAACACATATTGTATGCTTTTGTGGTCCGTAAACACATCCACATGGACCTCATATAAGTAATGTCGCCATATCTTAAATGTGAATACCACCGCTTCAAACTTTAGATCATGGGTTGGGTAATTCTTCTCATTGATCTTTAGCTGCCTAGAGGCATAGGCTATTACCTTCCCTCGCTGCATCAATACACACCCGAGTCTGATTCTCAAAGCATCACAATACACCACAAAACCATATATACCCTCGGGTAGGGTCAACACCGGTGCGGTAGTAAGTCGAGCCTTCAACTCTTGGAAGCTCTTCTTACAGGCCTCCGACCATTGGAACTTCACCTTTTTCTAAGTCAACTTGGTCAAAGGTGCTGCAACCGATGAGAAACCCTCAATGAACCTGTGATAGTAACCAGCTAAACCCAAGAAACTGAAAATATCTGAGGTATTCACCGATCTGGGCCAATTCTTCACCGCCTCAATTTTTTGAGAATCTACTTTTATGCCCTCTTCTGATACTACATGACCCAAAAATGCTACTGAATTCAAACAAAACTCGCACTTGCTGAACTTTGCATACAACTATCGATCCTTGAGGGTCCGAAGCACTACTCTCAAATGAGCGACATGCTCCTCCTCACTCTGAGAGTATATAAGGATGTCATCAATGAACACAATCATGAACATGTCCAAATACGGCTTGAACACCCTGTTCATCAGGTCCATAAAAGCTGCAGGAGCATTGGTTAGTCCAAAAGACATAAGTACAAACTCATAATGGCCATACCGCGTCCTGAAGGCTGTCTTCGGGATATCACTCTGCCGAACTCGGAGCTGATGATACCCGGACCTGAGATCAATCTTGGAGAAACATTTGGCACCCTGAAGCTGGTCAAACAAATCGTCAATCCTAGGCAAAGGATACCGGTTCTTAACGGTGACCTTGTTCAACTACCAATAGTCGATGCACATCCGAAGTGAACCATCCTTCTTCTGGACAAAAAAAATTGGTGCACCCCAAGGAGACTTGCTCGGTCTGATAAAGCCCTTGTCTAACAGGTCTTTCAACTGACCCTTCAACTCTTTTAGCTCGGCTAGAACCATCCTATAAGGAGGAATAGATATAGGCTACATATCGGGTAGCAGGTCAATACTAAAATCAATCTCCCGCTGGGGAGGAACACCTGGCAAATCATTGAGGAAGACCTCTGGCTACTTAAGCACCACCCAAACTGACTGGAAAGTCGGGGTCTCGGACTCAACATCCTTAACCCTAAATAGATGGTACACGCACCCCTTAAAAATCTTCTTTGGGGCCTTAAGATATGAAATAAATTGACCTGTTGGTACAGTCGAACTACCCTTCCACTCCAAAGCTGATTCACCTGGGAAACAGAATTCCACCGTACGGGTTCTACAATTTACAGAAGCATAACACATATACAACCAATCCATGCCAAGAATAATACAAAAGTCGGTCATGGATAACTCTACCAGCTTTGTGAAGGTGAATTTATGCAATATAGTGATCGGGCATCCTCTATACACCTGCCTAGCTACACCCGAATCACCGACATGAGTAGAAATCAAAAATGGTTCCGATAGAGTCTCGGGACAAACTCCAAATCTACTAGCAAAATAAGGGGTCACAAAAGGCAAGGTAGCTCCTGGATCTAGCAAAGCATAAACATCAATATGAAAAACACGCAACATACCAGTGACCACATCTAGGGAGACCTCCTGCTCCTGACGGGGTGCTAAAGCATAAAACTTGTTTTGACATTGACCACCGACTTAACTAGTTGAGGCACCCTGCTGAGGGGGACGTGCTACTGGAGTGGCAGAACTGGCTACTGGAATACGGGCTCCACTGACCCCTTATCTTGCTGAAGGGCAATCCCTGAGTCTGTGTCCCAGTTTGCCACACCCAAAACAAGCATCTAAGCTAAATAGGCACCCCCCGAGGTGATTCTTACTGCACCCCGCACAAATTGGGAAAGTGCGCTCCACCTGAATTCTACCCTAGCCTCTCGAATCTGAAGCCCTGCTCCTGTGATCCCCTCTGAATCTAAATGGCGTGCTAGCTGAAGATGGGACTGGAATAATAGACCTATGTTGGGACTGCTGACGCTGTCCACCCCTTGACCTGACCTGAGAAGTCCTATAACTGTCATTCTTGGCCCTCTTGGCCTCTCTCTGCCTTCGACATATCGACTCCATCTGCTAAGCATGCAAAACAGGACAGGGAAAATATATATCCCGATGCAACATGGAGATCCTACAATCCTTATCAAAGTAGTCCGCCACCCCGTGCACAAATCGACTCACTCGATTCCTCTATTTTGCCACCAAATCTAGTGCATATCTAGATAGTCAGGTGAACTCCAATGTGTATTCCTGAACTGACATGTCACCCTGCTTCAAGTTAACAAACTCAGCCCCCTTTTTCTCCCTCATCTCCCGAGGGAAGAATCCATCCAAGAATGTTGTGTGGAACTCTTCCCAACTGATTGAGCCTGCACCCACTTCCCTAGAATCTCTCCACTATTTGAACCATATGTGAGACACCCCTTTTAGCTGATAGGAGGCCAAATCAACACAATCTCCATTGGTCACCCCCATAACCTGGGTGATCTTTAGAATTTGTTCGATGAAATCGTGTAGATCCTTATCCACCATGGACCCAAGGAACTCCAGAGGATTCATCCTCAAGAAGTTTCTAATCTGAGCCACTGCCGCCATGCCATTCTATGGGATATGCGCAATAGCCTACTGGTTGACCTGAGCGGTCAAGGCTTCTGCCAACATTTGGATATCCACCCGAAACTCAGCATGGGCAACAGACTCTGGTGCCTGGGACTCCTGAACAAGTGGGGCCTGCTGATGCCCTTGATCATTTCCATCTCCATGGCCTTCACCATTCCCATTTCTCCTCCCGTTCATTCTTCTAGGATCCATGATTGTGCAATCGCGGTTAGAACAAATTAGAAGGATAGAAGGACTTCTCATCGCACGACATAGATCATGAAAGAAGGGAACAATTCCTAAACATCTCGTAGCCTCTTCGTCACAGGTGTGGCATGCTTCACACCCCTGAAAAAGACTACTTAACGCAGCTTTCAGACACCCTAGGATACTTCAAACCTATGGCTCTGATACCAAGTTTTTCATGAGCCGAGAGTAGATTTGGATAGCAAACACGGGACAAGGAACCCCGAGGATCCCAAGTCGAGCTATGGCATAAGCATATCTAACTTCATTCATATTAAGCGGAAGACTAAACATAAAATATAGTGGAAACGTAAATATGACATAGCATATCATGACATACGAAATCACTAGACATACACAGGCTAAGTACTACACAATGTCTGAAAGCCACAACTACACATGATGGGTTGATGGGAAAACACCCCCGACTAACCCCGGCAAGGACTGAAACATAAGTTGAATGAATGTCTTTCAATGGCCCTTGAAACATGAGGACTCACCAGTAAGCTGAAAGTACACTCTGAAGGGGGGTCTAGATATGAGGATGAGCCTGAGAGCAAGAACCAGTATCATAAGACGATACAACATAGGAAGTATGTGGTCAGTACGTGGAATGTACCGAGTATGTAAGGTATGTAAAACGGACATTTAAAATATATATAAGCTCATAAAACATCATAAGAGTTGGACAACATACTCATGACATAAATATCGTAACATAACATATTGTAAGGCTCAAGATTTTCAAAACATTCATAATACGATCATAATCATAATCATAAGAGAAAAGTTTTATTAAACATGACTTGAGCCAATATACATAAACATAACCATGCATAAATTATGAGGAATAGTGGGAGACTTCTCTTAACTGACATACCCCATATGAGCTCACATGGAGCCCGACTTGTAAACCTAGTTAGGAGGCCGTTTGTACCTTGACAAGGGTAGAACCATGAAAGTGTGGTATCACCATGAAGAGGGCCATTTGGGCCAGGGACATTCACAAAGGAGGTCCCAACATACCTACGCTGGCACGTAATTTATGAGATCCAAGGCAGAACCTAGGCCCCGAACCTACTCGGTGTTCGATACTATAACCAAAATTTATATTTAGTGCTCATATATATCATGCATGAGTTCATGGGCTAGTTATTTCATGATAATCATAAATATTCTTGTAAATACGTAAATTAGCCATGAATCAAGGCCCGTGAGTCGGCCAAAACATACATTCATAAATCATAGGATCCATGCAAACTTGTAGATCATACATATAACTTGTAAAATCCTCAAATCATGATGGGTAATTAAATAAATTCATATTTCAAATCATATATCATGATGGGTTTTGTAAATATCAACAATTAGAGAGTAGATCATGAACTGATTCATCATAAATCATGCATAATTAGGCTTGATTTGGTAGAAATCGAAATCAATAAATTTATAATTAATATTAATGGTAGAATCTGATCTAAATTCATAAAATATGATATATATCATAAATCATAAACATCCATTAGCAATTCATTTTTTTTCTCAAAATTGAACTTAAAACCCCATAAGATATTTGATAGATTTTCATAAATTTATAGTGAATGGTCATGGGTGTGAACGGAAACACCCATTTGGAACCTTACATACCTGGGTAAGATTAGATACTAAAGTTCTTGAATTCCCAAAGATGAATTAATAGGGAGAAGCTTGAAGAGAAGCTTGATCTCTCTAAAATTGTTCTAACTTGTATGCATGGGTGAGAAGAATGAGTAATCGGAACTTAAACCCATAAAAAGTCATTATTCATACCCCAAAACGTCATAGTTTAGGCATTAGGAACTTAGGAATTACAAAAAGGCCCTTACTAAATTCGCAGAAATAACTGCCAGATGGTCCTAACGGACGACCTGAAGACTCGTCCTCATAGGTCACGAGTCGTTACTTGGCTTGTCATGTACACTTCCTTACCTTGTCTCCTCGACTCATAACGGGTCATTTCATGATTCGTTAGGGGAGGCCACGACTCTTGGTCACCACTCATTGAGTACACTGCCCCACTTCTTCATTTCTCACTCACCCCCTTCCCATGACTCTCACCATGACTCATTACCTCCTCCAACAAGTTGTGGTCAGCATTCGTTAAGTACACGGCCAACCCAACTTCCTCAGCTTACTTCCCTTGACCACGGTTGACTCCACGACTCGTGGTAAGGCCCGTGGTGATTTAAAGTTCCATCTTTTAAACTTGGCCCATTCCATCACCACTAATCACCCTACGGCTCGTGGTCCATCCTCACGGGTCACAGAACAACTCATGTTCCAGCTTTCCTCTGCTTCAACTCCCGGGTCTAATCTTTGGGTTCCTGCGGTATAACAGTCTTAGGTGTGTTTATATGGATATGATGATGTTTTGCTTTGTTTCAGGGAAATTATGTGTTGGATTTGAAATTTGCAAAAAAAGTGAAAAGAGTACAGAAAATGGCCAAGTATATATCTCAGTACGAGCCGTACTGGGAGTCTTGGAAAGTTCCAGAAGATGAGCTTAAGGAAAAGGCCAAGTTACGACTTATGGTACGAGTCGTACCATCTTGGTATGAGCAGTTTTGAGAGTCATAGAAAAATAAAGAAGAAGTTGCATTGGGTTAGTCTCTTGGTATGGGTAGCAACCCCAAATTGTGATAACTACCTATGACCCATACCAAGGAGCCGGGGGTAAAGTTCTAAAGGATTGAGGAATGGCAGATCTCAAGGCAGGAGAGGTAATCACGAAGCGTAGGAAGAAGGTATGAGTCACAACAAGACACTCGTGAAATTATTTAGAGGATGTCAAAACTCTCAGATTCAGATCACGACAGGATTGTACGACTCATAGGATCAATATATGAGTCATACAAAGTTCCAACACTTAGCCAAATTCAGAGTTACAAGACATTATATGAGCAGAGGTGTGACTCGTGCAATCATGGTATGAGTCGTAATTGAAGGCGGCGACAGTTTATCAGCTTCGCTGTTAATTTAGGAAAGGTTTCTAATTATTTGTATAAATACTTTTCTAGGTTTTTTAGGGAAAGAACAGAATTCGATTCTTTTGAGAAGTATTCGACTTATGGGAATATTGAGAAGAACTAGTGGAGAGTTTCTTGCTTTGATTTTTCCATTGTTCTTGAGTTGTTCTTCATTGATGTTTTTCAATAATCAAGTGGGTTTACTTTTCAATCATTATTGTAAGTCCTAAATAATGCTTTCTTCTATGAATTCTAATTATTTTCTTACAATCTTGAGAGGCTAAAACTTCCATAACTAGGGTTGTGGGAACCATGGTGAATTAACAAACTAGGGTTTGCACAAGTGATTCTAAACCAATGCTAAAGCTTGTATTGTTTCCTCTTCAATATTATACATTTCTTAACGAAGCGCAACGTTAGGACTTGCCAAAATTCTCTACTTGCTTAAACCTAGAGGGGTAGAGATTAGGAAAAGAGAATAACAAACAAATCCTTGAACTTTCTGGTTCATTGTATGACTTGAGCTATGGTCGCAGAATAGTTAATTTTGAAAAAATTGATAATGGTTAAAGTGAAATCACTCAAGAGACCTAATCCGTTAATTGAATATAGTCATCCAATAGGATGAACCAATTGTTTGGATTAACCTATATTATTAGTTCCACAAGTCACACATTGGCATAGATCACAAGTGTAAAACCGAAGTAGTTATGAACCCTTGGGGAACATTTCCTTAGTTAATTGCATTACCTTGATACAACCCAATTGTCAATACTGTTAAGTGTTTACTTCCTTACGAAAGCCTTTTTTTAGGAAATAACAGATTTAAAAGCTTAAATACTAGAGTTATTTTATATTTTGACCATATTCCCTGTAGGATAAACTACAACCTAGTTGGGTTCTTTATTGACAATGTTTGTGCCATACATTTACAGGAGTGTGATTTGAGCGTTAAACGACTAGTCTCAGCCTCGACATTAGCCCTATTCCCACCTCAATTCAGCTCAGTCCCCATTTGGGTGAGTCCTCATCTTTTGAGGACATTTATTAGCTTATGGTGTTATGTTCTTGTCTTCTTAGTTTCAGACTTAGGGAGCAAGTTGGGGGTGTTGCCCATCAGCTCATCTTATGAATAAAGGCTTTCCGAAAGTTATGTACTAGGTGGTTCAGCGTTGTGACTTGTTGTTCTTGTTCGATGCTTTATATCTTTTAGACTTTGTCTTATCCATGTTTATGATTCATTTCCACTTTACTTATGCTCTTATTCATGCTATGAATGTGACATGGGTTAGCTTGGAGTCATTTGTGGTTCTAGGTCCTGTGTTGTGATTCGAGATCAACGCTTGGGCCGTGACAAATATGGTGTTAAAGAATTAGGTTTAGGTGTGTGCTAGGATGTCTGAAAGCCACATTAAGTAGAGTCTTTTTCATGAGTGTGAAGTGTGCCACACGAGAAAGAGGCTACGGAACATTTTAGGAAATTTCCCTTCTTTCATGATTCTATCTCATGCTATGAAGTTCAAATCTTTTATTCTCATAACTCGTGCTATACACATTTGCAGATGTATGCCTCCTCGAAGATCCAATGGAAGTCAGCCAGCCCTACCAACTCTAGTGGGCCCCCTGAATGAGCAGGATATGGATGCATATCTTGGGGATGCCTTTAGAGTATCGGTAAAGGCCATAATCACTCAACTTAACAAGTAAGATATCGCACATGCGAACCCTACTAGAGAGACAAAAGCTACTAGGGTTCGAGACATCATGAAAAATGGACCGTTGGAGTTCCACCATCAAAGGGTGTATGGTGAGTGTAAGGAAAGAGGAAAGGGGAACAAGAGAGCCATGACAGACAACCTCAAGGTTTCCCAACAGAAGGCAAGTGGTGGACACCGAGCACAGCCACGTCAAAGGTCATTAGCCCTGGCACCATCAGTAGGTAGTTTTCCATCCAGATCCAGGGTGAGGGAGATTACATATCCAATTTGCAGGACATATGGAATGAAACACCCCAAAAATTGCTTGATTGGAGGGATGTCTACTTTGTGTGTGGGAAGCCCGGCCACAAAGTTCGAGACTGTCCATCAGCTCGGCAAATTGATGTCAGTGGTCGTACTTATCTAGTTTGCTGGAGCTGTGGCAATAACCACTTAGAAAAGTGCTTGGTGGTTTTCGATACTTACTTCAGGTGTGGCAAACCTAGTCATAAGCGTAGAGATAGTCCAATAGCCAAATAGGGTGAAGGTAGAGCCCCATCCACCTCTTCAGTAGCTCTGATAGCTCACCCACCTCAGCAGGGTGCGTCAGCTGGTGTAGGCAGTAGACAACGCCATGATTGAAGAGACTCGCCAAAAATAGTCATTGGTATGTCATGAGACTTTCAGGTTGATCCCCGCATGGTGTTAGGCCCAGGAGCCGCAACATTCAGTATAAAAACTCCTTTTAACATTCTAGTATGAGACTTGTCTGGTAGATTGTGTAAAATGATTATAAGTATGAAGTCTTTAGCAATAGCTTTAGGCGAATGTGAAGTCAGGAGCTAGTGATATTATCCTAGCCTTAAGAAAGGATCTAAGAGCCTCAAAATGATGGCTTTAAACTAAGGGGGAGATGGTAAGTGAAAGGCCAAGTCAAGTCTTGATTTTTTGTTGTAAGAAAGTTCCAAAAATAGTATATAGAGGTAGTCGACCCATTCTTATTCAGGTGTTTTACCTTATGTTTCGATCAACATTACGCTCTACTCATGCTTATGATCAGATTCCTAAGATGATTATTAACCTCTTCAATCAGAGATCTCAGTCTTACTCCATGATTTCATAAGATTCAGCTTCATGTCAAGAAACTCATTTGTATGTAAACTCACATCTCTCAGCATGCTCCGCTCTGTGAACTTGGTCCTTGTGATTTTCCTTAGTAGCTCGTAAGATTGTGCTATATCAGATATACATCTTAGACTTTTCTAAATGATTTGTGCTTATATTTTCCTTACTCTAACCCTTATATATATTTCCCTATGATAGAAATGATGGTTACAATGTGTATGTTCAGGATAACTCTCTATTCATGCCATAGGTGCCAGGTATGTAGAAATTTATGAAGCGCAATTATTAGCTAAGCCTAGGAGATAGGGGAATTGTTTAATAGTGTTATCTACGAGGAGCCATAGGATAATCATAAGTGATAGGCTTGAATGAGGTGGTGATGTACAGGTAGACCACAGTATGGTATGACTAGTGACTTCTTGATTAGAGCTCAAACTTGTGTGACTTTCTTGTTAAAGGGAAGTAATGTTCCTAGTGGGTAACTCTAGGTTGCAGGAGGTGTGACCAAGTTAGGCTTGATTATGGTTGATGTATGCCGTTGGGCTCAGATTTTAGTTTAAATAGGAGCCTGGGCGAGGAGTGTCGGCTGGAAAGGTTAGGCATCAGGAGCAGGGAGATATGCTACAAGGTATCAATATTCATTCTTTGAAGTGGGAGGAGATAAAGGTATATTTCACTATAGGATCACCTCATACACGCCGACGGTATGATTCTGTCCAAGTAATTATAGACTAGATAACCACGTCAACATAAGTACTAAGCTAGATTTTGTATTCGTGAGTTAGTTCGGTCCCATGGAGTTCCTTGTCCATCAACCCAGGTAGGGGTACACAGTTCACCTCTCAACTTTGAAGATCAATTCAGAAGGTTCTTGGTGTTCAAGTGGAGCTTAGCACATCTTTGCACCCACAAACATATGGTCAAGCTAAGCGGACCATTCAAATCTTGGAGGATATGTTGAGTGCTCATGCGGTTGATTTTAAATATGCACATCTTTTCCCTTCTAGCTCAGTTCCAGCATGAGGTACTAGTTTCCTCCTTAGTACTCCATTCTGTTTCATGTAACAATCATGTCTCTCACTTCCTTTTATGTTTTGTCATGCATGTATGTTTCACGAATTTAGTACAGTCGTGTATTTCATGTTTGGGCTCAGTCACTCCCTCAATTCTCTATATAGCTATTTAGTTTTTGGATTGTAGTTCTTTCACTATCTTTTTAGCTTAGTTTGCTAACATTCGAGGATGAATGTTCCTATGGAGGAGATATTGTAATACCCCAAAAAGTCCCGTAAATCAGACCCGAGACTTACAACAGAAAAAAACAAGAAAACAACAATAGAACTATCACAACCCGTAATTGGGCCATGATGGCACCTACTACAACCTCCCAGTAAGTAAGGCGAAATCCGAAATCGAATACTGAAAGTAAATACCCACTAAATAACAAGGAAGCAAAAATAAACAATGGGTTGCCAACTATAGATATATGCATAACAGGTACAAAATATACAACATGTGCCTTAAGAAAACAACAAAAGACAATATACCCAAGATACCAACCCCAAACCTATTGTCACTAGTAAAAGAGCCTCTAAAACTATGAGAATAAGGCTATATAGAAGAAACACAAATGTCCTAAAGATACAAAACATAGATAGGAGATACAATGCAGAAAGTAGTAAAACTCCGGACGCCAAGAGCTTACCATGATCCAAATCTGCAAAAGAACCCACAAACCATCAAAGGATCAACGAGGGTGACTCATACTTGGAGCTGCATCAGAAAAAGATACAAAAGTGTAGTATGAGTACCGAAACACGAGGTACTTAGTAGGCAGCATTGGACGACCAAGCTCAAAAGATAATATATAATATCAAAGACATGAAAGGAACTATCTATAAAAACTAACCTAGAAATCGCAACAAATCAAGGATAACTTGAAAACAGGAGTAATACACAAATACAAATATACACATAAAAGTATACAAAAGTTATGTAGTACAGTATGGGATGATGCAATGCAATATGTGGCCAATGCAGAAAGCAACAAAACTCGGTAATGACCTTTTGTCGTTCGATATTTAACCTCGGACATAGTAATAATAAAACCCTCAAATACCTCGGGCCACCCAGCATCTCACCTAAAACATAATAATAATAAAATCCATAAAATACCTTAAGTCGCTCGACCTCTCACCTTGAACGTAATAACAATGAAACCCGATAAAGACCTTTGGCCGCCCGACATCTCACCTTGAATGTAACAGAAAAAGTATAGTCTAACTTGTCCGACATCTTATCTTGGACCGAATTTACATGTGGTACAAATCTTTTATAAAATTGAAAATTAGTAAAACAGTAGTACACTTCCCTGGAGCTTCAATTAGTAAAAGATGAGACCTTTTTAGTTTTAAAGCCAAAAATAAGTATTTTTCCTTCAATTATATTTCAATTCATGCGCATATATATGTTATGTATGCATGCTCACTCAAGTATATATACATATATAAAAGCATATGATTCTATGTCAAATAGGGTAAATCACCCTCCATACCATAATCGTAACCTAGAGTTCAGCCAATCTAAAGCCACGTCTTCAGGCCTACAATCTCATAACAGAGGGAAAAATGGGGAAAGTAAAGCGATAACAAGTCTAACAAATCAATAATGACCCAAAAATCCCAAGGAAAACACCTATTATCTAATTCTACTACGCAAATCGCTCCTAACATAGCCTAAGGATCCCAAACATATTCAGAATAGCGTAACTAACAACCTAAACTAAAGCTTATAAGGAATATTATTCTAAAATCCTTGAAATTTTGCCAATAACTCAAAAAATCACTTCAACCTAATTCTAACAAGCAAATCACCCTAATATCTTGGAACTTATAAAATATACTAGAAAACTGAGCCAAGTCTAAAGAAAGAAAACTGTAACCTACCCCACGGCCTAACGTCAAGCCACGAATCATCACTCAGAAGATTTCACCTTCTGCATAGCCTCAGATCATTGTTTTGCTATCACAAACATGATCTACTCATCAAAACGAGGGTCACGATATCCATATTGACATAAGTTAATTCAGGCTGAAAATTAGGTCAAAAATTGATCCTTGGGGCTCACTAATGAAAATTGATATAAATTACTGCATTATGTTTCTCGAAGGTTTAGGAACTCATACCCGAAATTTGGGCAAAAATGGTGCTCCTTTCGGGGCTCAAATAAGCCCGGAATCTTCAAGATCACAAAAGAGAAATTCTAGAGAGTTGGAGCTCAAATATGCGGATTAAACACGGAAATGAAGCTATAATTAGCTAAAGAATGATGAGGAAAAGATAATTTACCTATTTTACAAAGAGTACATCAAGAAATGGGGAAAATTGCCACATATTGAGCTCTCAACAATGGTGGGTCAAGTTTTGCATGATATGAGCTGAAAGGAAATTGATCTGCCTATAAAGTTGTTGATTTTTTGCTGCAGTGGACTCTGGATCTCCATGAAGGATCTGCTACAACAGTCTCTAGCTGCTATAGCAGACTTCTTGGCACTAGCCACAACTCAAGCTTCTAATAGGAATTCATTCAGAGTGCTGTGAATGCAAACCTTTTATGTTTTCCAAGTGGAAATAGCATTCCAGACTCAATGGAATCAACAAAACAACCATTGAATGTCTTCTTGACAAGATGAAAATCAAAATCCATAAAACCACATAAAGATAACCGCCTAAATGTCCAAAATGAGTCTGAAAGCCTTGGCACTCGAACCAAAGGTTCCACTAGCCTAAAATCCACGTTCTGGAGCTAATGGAGCTGATGGAATTCTCATCCAAGATCATTTACTAAGAATATTGACCGAAGTTAACCAATTTGACTCTAGAAAATCCAAAACTAGAAAATCTTTTCAAAACTCACCCGAACACTTTAGGAATCATGCTACCCATCCCCGCAAGTCACAAAAGAAGTGTAGAAGCCACAAGGAAGGTTGAAATGATAAAAATGCACAAAAGTAAGGAAATGACTAGGTGGTTCATTAAAAGAACCAAACAACAAACCTTAGTATGTCCTCGTTGCAAGAACCAATGGGTTGTTGGTTGTGCCTGTTGTTGAGTTCTAGTGAGCTATTAAAAATGGGCCTACAATCAATGACGGGATTTGTATGTACTGTTATTTGATTATATGGATCATTTTTTGGAGTCGTTGAATTAGATTAAGAGAAGTGTTTAGGATTTGTTTTAGATACCATGAGTCTTAGTACGAATATGTAATACCATGAAATCCCTAAGATCAGACCCGAGGGTTGAAATAGAGAAAACCAAGTTTTCTGCACCAGGTGTAGGACGAGTCGTCCAGTGACCTTTGAGGTGCACTACGAGCCGTTAGGTGACTCATGGGGATGAGGGAAAACTTGGTTGGATTTCTTGGTTTGGGGTTTCACCACGGGTGAGGACACGAGTCGTGGTCAGCACCACGAGTCGTTATGTTAGCCGTCGTTGGAATTTTGACTCCAAGGTGGAAGGTTTTGGCAGTTCTCCTAACCGTTAATCATTACGAGTCATCAGATACCCCTGAGTCGTGGTGTCCCTCGTGGTGACCAGTGATGGTAAGTTTCTAGTGCTCCTAACGGTTAGTCACCACGAATCGTCATGGTCTTTGATGACGAGTCATTCAGTCCCTCGTTGGGACTGGCAATGTGTATTTTCCACCGAATTTATTAAGGGCATTTTCAAAATTTCTAAATTTCTAGGGCCTAAACTATGTCGTTTTAAGCTCAGATAAGTGTATTTTAAGAGGGTTTAGTTCATTCTAAGCCTATCCCTCTCCATGCATGCAAGTGTAGTAGTTTCTAAAGGTGATCAAGCTTAGGATTCATCAAGTTCTTCCACAAATTCCTTTGGGCATTCAAGAGAGTTGTGTAATCAGAAATTTCCAAATATGTAGGGTTATGAATGGGTGTATCCATCCACTCCCATGCCCAATTCCTCTTCAATTTCATGTGATTTCTAAGTGGATGAATCTATGCGGTTTTAACCCAACTTGTGAATTCTTTAAGTATTTATCATGGGTATTTTCTCTGCATGTTTCTAATGTTGAATTATGATTTATGTGCATGTTTTATAATGTTTCCGATTGCAAATTATTATTTCAAGTTTTGCAAATTATAATTCCCAATTATGAAAGTTCATGAAAAGATAAGATTATGATCTATGTTTTCAAGCATGATGAGATCTATATGATGGAAGTATGATTTTTAATTACCTATGTCTATATTCATGTTTTGTCTATCAAGTCTAATTAAAGCATGTTTAAGTATCGGGAAAGACCATATGATCAAGTATGTTTCATGATTTATCTAAATTTCATGTTATTAGCTTACCATATGGTTTTGGAGTCTAGACTTCCACTCTTGTTCATCTTGTGGTATGGTTTGAGCCAAGGCTCTTCATGTTATATTTTCGGAATATGTATGTCATGTCTTGATTCAGCTTTGTCACTAGATGATGGTCAGCTTCGTTGAAAATTGATGGAGAGAATATGCATGTTTTTTAGATTAGTGTATAGCACCGAGTAGGCTAAGGGTCAGTCAACCCTATGCCTCAAAACTACATGCCAATGTAAGTATGTTCAGATTATTTGAGACCTCCCTTGTGAGCTTCCCTTGCCCCTAAGGGGCCTTCAGCTTGATATCGATATCATGGTAGCGTTCTTAGCCCTGACAAGGCTTTGGACAGCTCTGCCCACTTGAGTGTAATAATTGGGACCATGTAAGCTCCGTCGTGGTAATGTCAGTTATATGATGAGTCTCGCATTATTCCTCATGAGTTTATCTATACATGTCATCAGTTAAGATATGATGTTTTCAGATGGTTTGGCCCAAGGTTCAGTTTTACTTATGATTATCAGTTTTTATCTTTGGGTCATTTGATTCAGTTATGATATTCAATTATGTTAAATCATATTTTCAGATAATAGCATACAAGCCCTACTCTAAGACTCTTATGATGAGATATTTTATGATATGCATGATCTCTAATATTACTTACTTAGGGTTTTACTTACCTTGCATACTCAGTACATTCCACGTGCTGACCACATACTCTATGTTGCATTGTTTCATGATACAGGCTCAGACATTCAGGCTCAGTTCTACCGCTAACCAGACCTTCAGTGTTAGCATCTCCAAGTTAGAGTTGGTGAGTTCTCTTCTTTTGAGGGCCCTTCTTATCAGTTATATTCAGTATTTTTAGTTTAAAAATTCAGTGAGTTAGTTGGGGTCTTGTTCCATCAACTCATCAGTAGTAGAGGCTTATCAAACATAGTATGTATTCAGCTTCAGACTTGTGTTATGTATTCAGTTATTCGATGTCATGATATTTTTAGACTTCTTCTATGTTATATGTTAGATTTTTGCATTAAAAATATTGAGCTTAGATGTTATGTTCATGCCATGGGTTGACTTGGATCCTCTCGGGGTTCTATGTCCTGTGTCTCGATCCGAGCCTATGTTCGGGTCGTGACAAACTTTGTATTAGAGCATTAGGTTTTGAAGTATCCTAGGGTGTCTAAAAGTTGCATTAATTAGAGTCTTTTTTATGGGTGTAAAATGCACCACACTTATGATGAAGAGTCTATGAAACATTTAGGAAATATTCCCTTCTTTCATTATATATGTCATACGATGAAATATCGTTCTTTCCTTCTAACTCGTGTAATACGTGTTTGCAAAATCATGTCGCTGAGTTAATGAAAAAAGTAAAAAAAATAGAAATAGCCATGAGAATGGAAACAGAGATAGCTACTAGCAAGCCCCACCTCCCCCAAGGAGCATGTCCCGAACAGATTGCCCACGTAGAGTTTAGGGCAGCCATATAGATGCTAGCTTAGGCATTGACCGCCCAGGTCAACCAATAGGCGGTCGCGCATGCCCCTCAGAATGGGGATGCAACGGCGGCAAGAGTTAGACATTTTCTGAGGATGAACCCTACGGAGTTTCTCGGATCAAAGGTGGATCAGGATCCATATAAGTTTATTGATGAAGTTCTGAAGATCACCCAGATCATGGGGGTGACTAGGAATAAGTGCACAAATCTAGCCCCATATCAGTTGAAAGGGGATGCACACATCTCGTTCAAGCAATGGAAGGACAACATGGCAGTTGGAGCAGGCCCCATTGGTTAGGATGACTTCCATACAATATTTCTGGATCGGTTCTTTCATCGTGAGATGAAGGAGATTAAAGCAACTGAGTTTGTGAACCTAAGGCAGGGTAATATGACGGTCCAAGAGTATGCTTTGGAGTTCACTCGCTTGTCCAAGTATGCACCTGAGATGGTGACAGATCAGAGAGCCTGAGTGACTTGGGTTGTGCATAGTATAGTAGACTATTTGGTCAAAGATTGCCAGACCGCGATGCTTCATTAGGATATTGACTTTCCTTGGATAGTTCTATATACCCACCAGATAGAGGCGGTATAGGTGAGTGAGAAGGAAAAAGAGGCCAAGAGCGCCAGGACTAATAGATTTAGATTCTCCCAATAGAGACCTAGTGGTGGGCACCGTCAACAGTCCCACCAGAGATCTTCAGCCCTAGGGCCATCAGCTATGAGTGTGCCATCCATATCTAGGCATGACCAGAGGGGACGAGCATCAGGCTCTCCAGTTTAGGGGAGCAGACTCGCAGCGTCCAACATCCCTGAGTGTGGCAAGTGTGGTTGGAGACACACCGATCAGTTTTTAGCCGGTTCAGGTGCTTGTTTCGGGTGTGGGAAGCCCGTACATATGCTTAGAGATTTTCCAGTAGCCAGATAGAGCCATGAAAGGGGTCGAGGCCCAGCCACTAGCTCAGCAGCCCCACCAGCATGCTCAGTTCAGCATGGAGCCTCCACTAGTGCGGGTAGTGGTTAATGTTAAAACAGATTCTATGCCCTCGGATCTTGTCAGGAGCAGGAGGTCTATCCAGATGTATTCATTGGTATGTTACAAGTATTCTACCTTGATGTATATGCATTGTTAGATCCAAGGGCTACCTTATCCTTTGTGATGCCCTATGTTTTTAGTAGTTTCAGAGTCAATCCCGAAATCCTATCAGAACCCTTCTCAGTCTCTACTCCAGTCGGTGATTCAGTTATAACTCGACTGGTATATATAAATTATCTGTCATAGTCCTTCAGAAAGTCACCTCACCAGATTTAGTAGAGCTAGCCATGACAGATTTTGATGTTATCTTTGGCATGGATTGGCCGCATGCATGTTATGCCTCAGTAAATTGTAGAACCCGTGTGGTAGAGTTCTGGTTTCCGTGTGAGCCTATCCTAGATTGGAAAGGTAGTTCAGTTGTGCCTGTAGGATACTTCATTTCCTACCTTAAGGCCAAAAAGATGATTTCTAAGGGTTGCATGTACCATCTAGTTATGGTTAAGGATGTTACATCCGAAACCTCGACTATCTAGAAAGTTTTTGTAGTATGCGAATATCCAGAAGTGTTTCCAGATGATTTACTTGGAATTCCTCCTGAATGGGAGATTAATTTTGGTATTTTCCTTCTTCCAGGTATGCAACCTATATCTATTACTCCTTACAGAATGGCTCCAACTAAGCTAAAGGAGTTGAAGTGTCACGCACCACCTTGGGAGGCATGGATGGCACCTGGTGCCCTACTAGGACTTGAAATGCTGAGTTGTTCGAGCCCAAGCACCTCTCGTGCAGGGCTGACTCTAACTTTAGAATCAAGAAAAAAACGGGCTATATAGCGGCTGTAAATACAACCCCTAGCTGACAAGGCCTATAGCCACTTGTGAAAATAAACAACTAACCAGAGACAACAAATATGGAATCCTATGGGGGTCGACAAGGCCATGATATCTAGTTATAACTGGAAAGTGAAATCAGATGCTAAACTGAGTTATGACCGACAAGGCCACCAATCAACAGCTAAACAGGGCCCCACACGACCAACACACATAGTTTAAAACATATATGGGCCCCACACGACCGATATCATCTAACCACAGGGAAGTAATGCAGTTTACAAGCCTCTAGGAGTAATAAGATGGTCAAGAAAGGGCCCCGGCCTACCCATTACAGATGGCTCCGGAAATAAACCTCTATCACACAGGCTTCGGAAGAAAGGAGCTGATGGCTCTGTATGACTGACTAGAACTACGAGGGACCTGCTCCTTGTCTATCTGCACCAGCAGGCAAGTAATGCAACTCCCCAGAAGAGGGCGTCAGTACCACAGGTACCGAGTATGTAAAGCAGTAACTTTAAATAACTGAAAGTAAGGAAATAGAACTGACAATAACTGAAGTAAAGGAAACAGACTAAAAATGACTAAAGTAGTGAAATCAGGGCTAAACGTAACTGTAATAAGGAGGGTAGGGGTCATACTTGACAAGCGAGGCGTCTTACTATCTAACTATTAATAACTAAAGCAAACATAAATCTTACCTGGCCCCCATAAGCCGAAAGGTACAATCAGCACAGAACAACCCACCTGGGCCCCCATTATCCCTAGTGAGTACACCTCAATCTATATACCCTTATCCAGGTCATACTGAGTCAACTAATAACTAAAAGTGTCCTGCCAATCCCCTGGGTCTGCAGCTGGGCCCGCTCGGCCCCTGACTATAGCTGTGCCTGAGTCCGGAGGACTCTTGATATCTACACCCCAGGTGTAAGCGCTCGGCGGGGGTGTGTATAAGGCCAACCATGGAAAATATGAGGATATGGATCCCTATCTTCGTCCCTTGCGGATGGCATGCCGATCCGTAGAGCAACGTATCCTCACCTCTGGCGGACGAGTCGACACAACTATTAACCCTGGGGCGGTCACAGAAGCTATACAGGTATAATCTAGCCCAAAATAATACAATTTACAAGTCTCAACTGACAACGACAACTAAACATGGTAACATACTCCTAACATACTTTACTAGGATTCATACTGGATTACTATGCTGAAGAAACTAACCTGCCGAAAGAAAATGCCTTAACATACCTCGTTCGCTATTTACTGATTAACTAGCGAGGTTTGGCTGGTATTTAGTTGTTCTTCCCAACTGTAATCATATTAACGAAAGAATAGGGCTAACTTCATTACTATATTTGAAGAAAACAACAACTTTTATATATATATATATATATTGACTATACTTTAACTTATCGAAAGACGATCAAAAACTCGTAATTACTCAGGAATCTAGAATGGAGAAATGCTTACTTTAAGCTTGGGATCGTATTGACACTAGTTTGGTGAAATTCCAACAACTTTGGCTCGGCGGGACGATGATTTACCGGGCGAATTTCATGAAAATAACTCCGTAGAAATGCTCCCTGCAAACTTATACTTCGATACCCGAAGTTAATTTGGATTTGGATGGTGTTTTGTGGCATAATCGGATGTAAATTTTATGTTTTCCTTCGTTCTCCCTCTGCTCTGACCGTGGTTTATGAATTATAATCAATCTTCTATGTGTGAGACCCTTATATACTTGTGGCAGTAGACAAGGCAAAGTTACACATTTCCCAACACACTGATTCTGCTCCGTGCCACGTTGGCTAACGCGAAGGAGCAGCTCCGTGCCACTTTGCCCCTCTGGGCAGCTTGGTTCGGCCTCCTCTCGTGAAATCCCGACTTGGCACTCGTTCGGCCTTTCCTCGAGCTCTTTCCTCATACGTATGATACTCTAAAACTCTCATCCAACATGTGAATAGGACGTCTAAATGCTAGAAACTTATGGTGTGTCACATGAAGGATCAGCTGAAGGATCATTTAGGAAATGGTTTCATCAGACCAAGAAAATCACCGTGGGGTGCACCAGTCCTCTTTGTTCGAAAAAAGGATGGTTCCCTTTGGATGTGAATTGACTATTGACAATTGAACAAAGTCACCATCAAGAATAGGTATCCTCTCGCCAGGATTGATAATTTGTTTGACCAGCTTCAAGACTTGGTATGGTCACTTAGATTTTGTAGTTATGTCTTTTGGACTGACGAATGCTCCTATAGCTTTTATGGATTTGATGAAAAGGGTGTTCAACAAATATTTGCATATATTCGTGATCATGTGCACAGATGACATTCTCGTATGCTCTCGTAGCGAAGAGAAGCATCCCGCTCATTTGAGGGTGGTATTACAGACTCTGAAGGATCGCTAATTATATGCTAAGTTTATGAATTGCGAGTTTTGGCTAGACTTAGTAGTATTTTTGGCTCATGTGGTGTCAAGTGAGGGTGTATAGGTGGACTCTCAAATGATAGAAGCGGTGAAGAATTGGCCAAAACCAGTTAGTCCTTTGGATATAAGGAGTTTCTTGGGTTTAGTTGGTTACTACCGAAGGTTTTTTGAAGGGTTTTCATCCATTGTAGCACCGTTAACTAAGTCGACCCAAAGGAAAGTGATGTTTCATTGGTCGGAGGTGTCATGCCCCACTTTGGGAGGCATGACTCGCACCTGGTGCCCTACTAGGACCTGGGACTGCTGGAGTAGTTGAGCCTGAGCACTTTTGGTGCCAGGCTGGCTCTAACTCTGGATTCAAGAAAACGACGGGCTATATAATGGCTGTAAATACAGCCTCCGACCGACTAGGCCTATAGCCACCTGTAAGAAACCAACAGCTACCCAGAACAACTGAATCAATAGGGAACGTATGCGGGCCGACAAGGCCACCATGCTGTCTAGTTATTTCTGAATCAAGAAAACAAGTGCTAAATTGCTACGTGACCAACAGGATCACCACTACCAACTGAATAAGGCCCCACACGACCATCATAAACAAACTAAAACATACACACGTCCTCACACGACCGGTACAACTAACCACAGTGAATATACAATCTGCAAGCCTCTAAGAATACTGATAGGATGGTCGAGACAGGGCCTCGGCCTACCCATACTATACAATAAAAGAAAAGGAATAAACCTCTAGCTGACTAGCTCCGGATGACAGGAGCTGATGACTGTATGTGCTGGCTGGAATTATGAGGGATCGGCTCCTCATCTATGAGTACCTGCATGCAAGTAATGCAGTGCCCCCAAACAGGCGTCAGTACCATTGGTACCGAGTATGAAAAGCAATAACTAAACATGACTGAAAATAGACAGTAATACTGATAGTTACTGAGTAATTGAAGATGGCTAAGACTATTTGGGATGGCAGAATCTGTACCGAGCTTAACTATACTGGAAAGAAGATAAGAATCATACTTGTCGATGTGACGTCCTGTTATCTATCAATTTAATAAGTAACATATATATATAGCATACAAGAACCTATACCAGCCCCCATAAGCCAGAAGGTGCTAATCAAAACGTAATCTATATACCCCTACCCGGGTCAAACCATCCAAAAATAAATTCACTCCACTCACCTAATAACTACGAGCACCCCGCCAGCCCCTTGGGTATGCAGCTTGGGCTCTCTGGGCCCCTGACTATAACTGTATCTGAGTCCGGAGGACTTCTGTAATCTATAATCTGAGATCTGTATCTGTAATCTGTAATCTGTTCCCTAGGAGCAATCGCTCGACAGGGTATGCTATAATGCTGATCAGCCTGTTATGAGGAATCCTGCATCCCATCTTCGTCCTACTACGGACGACATGCCACTCCTTGGAGTGACGTATCCTCACCCTCTGGCGGGCGAGTCGACACAACTATTAACCCTGGGGCGGCAAGGAAGCTCTAAGAGTGCCCACATATCACAAAAAAGTCTCAACAAGCAATAGTAATCACATATAACATGTATATTAAATCTGAAAATACTATCAATGTTCTGATATTCTATTCTGAATCTCTTGAATTAAATTGAATCTGATACTGAGTTAAACTGAGTGTGTGATAAGATCTTGTTGCCTGAAACTGATTTACTGACTTTTATTCTGGATATGACATAATAATACAACATACTTAATACTCGGTTTCTGGAACTTCCTTCCGGAATTTATTCTATTTTACTATACTAGAATTACTAACTTACCAAAGAAACTAGCTTTACATACCTCAATTTCGGACTTCAGGACTAACTAATGTAACTCGACCAACATCCAGCTATTTCTTCCAACTGCATTCATATACACAACAATTAGAAGTAAATTCATCAATATTCCGAAAGAAAACACTACTTTGAATATATATAGATCCCAAACTTTGACTTATCGAAAAACAGCCGAAAACTTGCTCTTTCTCGGAAGTCCAGGAGGGAGAAATACTCACTTTAGGGCTAGGAGTATATTGACACTAATTTGGAGCAATTCCACTTACCTTAGCTCGGTAGGACAACGGTTCTTCAGCTGAATTTCACGAAACTAACTCCGCAGGAATGCTCCCTGCAGCTTAATACTTCACTACCAAAGATTAATTTGAGTTTGGACCGTGTTTAATAGTGTAAACGGAAGGAATTTTGAAGGAACTCTTCGTACCCTCTGTTTTCTGGTTTGTTCTCTGGAAATTATGATAATCATCTTTAAAAATAGAAGTGAGGGCTTTATATAGTTGAGGCTAAACCTCACCTCTGTGGCACATTGGCCATCGCGAAGGTGAGCCCTCCATGACACGATGGCCATAGCGGAGGGGGGTCTGCCTAGCCTCCTCTTGTGATGGTTCGACATGGCGCTTGTCCGGTCTTCCCCTGGGCCTTTTTCTAACATGTATGGCATTCTAAAACTCTTAACAAACATGCGAATAGGCCATCCAAATTTCAAGAACTTATGGGGTGTAACATCCTCCCCCCCTTAAGAACATTCGTCCTCGAATGTAAACTTATACTTGCAAGAATTTCAACTTACTTGACTTGTTCTAAAACAAAATTTCAGCAGAGTTTCCCCTTTAATATGGACTATCTCAAAAATCCTAAAATGAAAAAAGGTCCAATACAGGTACTCCACACAATCCTATAGTATTTCACACGCAGTAGACTAAAGTCAGCTATTTCATTTATACACATAATATAAGACAACTCATAAAACAACAATACTAACGTACCTCTGGCTGATTAAGTCTGAAACAGCTGAGGATATCTAACTTTCATATCTTCCTCTACTTCCCAAGTCATTTCCTCTTGGTTCCTATTACTCCAATAACACCTTGACAGAAGCAACATCTTTAGTTCTTAATCTGCGAATCTGCAAGTCTAGTATGGCTACTGGAACCTCTTCATAAGTCAGCTCCTCCATAACTTGGACATCCTGAACTGGGACAACTCTAGAGGGGTCTCCTATATACTTTCTCAGCATGGACATGTGGAAAACTGGATGGACAGACTCTAATTCTAGAGGCAAGTTCAACTCGTATGCCACTTGGCCTGTTCTTCAACGAATCTGATAAGGCCCAACAAATCTCGGGCTGAGCTTACCTTTCTTGCCGAATCTCATCACCCCTTTCATTGGAGAAACTTTCAAAAACACCCAATCATTCACAATAAACCAGGTTTCTAAGCCGCACATCAGCATACGATTTTTGGCGGATCTAAGCAGTCAATAGGCGTTCTCTAATAAGCTTTACCTTTTCTTCTGACTGATGAATAATATCCAGCCCAATCAGCGCTGACTCTCCTACTTCAAACCAGCCAACCGACGATCTGCATTTTTGCCCATACAAAGCCTCATAGGGTGCCATTTGGATAGCTGAGGTGGTAACTATTATTATAAGAAAACTCAATAAGTGGTAGATGCTCATCCCAGCTACCTCCAAAGTCTAATACGCACACTCGTAACATATCCTTGAGCGTCTGAATAGTGCGTTCTGCCTGTCCATCTGTCTGAGGCTGGAAAGTCATGCTCAGGTTAATCTGTGTTCCCAGGCCTCTCTGAAATGATTGCCAAAATTTAGCTGTGAATTGCGCCCCTCTGTCAGAGATAATGGAGACTGGAACACCATGCAATCTGACTATTTCTCTGATATACAACTCAGCATAATCTTCGGTAGAGAAAGTAGCCCTTACTGGTAGAAAATGGGTTGATTTTGTTAGTCTGTCAACAATTACCCAAATCGAGTCATTTCTATGCCTAGTATGGGGTAATCCTGCTACAAAATCCATATTTACTGCTTCCCACTTCCAAAGAGGCACAGCTATGTCTTGAGTCAATCCGCCTGGTTTCTGGTGTTCTGCTTTTACTTGCTGGCAGCTAGGATACTGGACTACGAATTCTGCTATTTCCTTCTTCATTCCTGGCCACCAGTAGATTTCTTTAATATCGTGGTACATTTTCATCACGCCTGGGTGGAGAGAATAGCGGGCGTAATGTACCTCGCTCATAATCTGTTGGCGAAGCCCTGAAATATCTGGAACACAAAGGCGGCCTTTACATCGCAGCACTTCATCCTTAGTTACCTGAAAATCTGGTACTTTTCCTTGCTGAACTCTGTCTTTAAGGTGAACCAGGTCAGAATCTTCATACTGTCGTTCCTTTATTTCCACCACTAACGACGACACTGCGGTGGTCTGAATTACCGCTCTATTGTCCTCTGTTTCTGTTACGCAAATGGCTGAACTGGTTAACTGGTGTATTTCTCTACCTAACTCCCACTGCTCGGGCTGCAAGTACGCCAAACTCCCCGTAGATTTGCGACTAAGGGCATCTGCTACCACGTTGGCTCTTCCTAGGTGGTACAGAATATTTACATCATAATCTTTCAGCAATTCCAACCAGTGGCGCTGCCACGAATTCAACTCTCTCTGAGTGAAGATATATTGTAGGCTCTTATGATCAGTGAAAATATCCACATGGACTCCATACAAGTAATGTCTCCATATCTTTAGAGCGTAGATCACTGCGGCTAGTTCCAGGTCGTGGGTAGGATAATTCTTTTCATGTTTCCTCAGCTGTCTGGAAGCATAAGCAATTACTTTACCATGCTGCATCAAGACATATCCTAACCCAATACCTGAAGCGTCACAATAAACTGCACAACCCTCTGTACCTTCCGGCAATGCTAACACTGGGGCGGAGGTCAACCTGTCTTTTAGTTCCTGGAAACTCTGATCACATGCCTCCGTCCACTTAAACTTTACTGCTTTTTGCGTCAGCTTAGTCAGAGGTGCCGCTATGGTGGAGAATCCCTCAACAAATCTTCTATAGTACCCTGCAAATCCCAGAAAACTACGGACTTCAGTCGGAGTGGGTAGGTCTGGGCCACGTTTTTACTGCTTCTATTTTCTGCGTGTCTACCTGTATACCAGCATTCGACACAATATGACCCAAGAAAGCTACTGAGTTCAACCAAAATTCACACTTAGAGAACTTGGCATACAACTGACGGTCCCTAAGAATCTGGAACACTGTCCTCAAATGATCCTGGTGGTCTGCCTCTGAGCGAGAATACACCAGAATATCATCAATAAACACTATCATGAATAGGTCCAGGTATGGTCTGAAGATGCTGTTCATCAGGTCCATAAATACTGCTAGGGCATTCGTCAGCCCAAAGGACATGACTAGGAATTCAAAATGGTTGTATCTAGTCCTGAAGGCAGTCTTCGGAATGTCCCTTTCACGAACTCGAACCTAATGATATACGGACCGTAAGTCAATCTTGGAGAAATATCTGGCCCCCTGTAATTGATCAAACAAATCATCTATTCTGGGAAGCGGATACTTATTCTTGACTGAACCTTGTTCAACTTCCGGTAGTCTATACATATGTGGAGGGAACCGTCCTTCTTTCTCACAAATAGAACTGGCACACCCAAGGTAAAGTACTCGACCTGATAAAGCCCTTATGTAACAGATCTTTCAGCTGCTCCTTTAATTCTCTAAGTTCAGCAGGAGCCATACGATACGGAGGAATTGATATGGGCTGAGTGCCTGGTAGCAAATCAATTGAAAAATCTATTTCTCTCTCTGGGGGAATACCAGGTAGCTCGTCTGGGAATACATCGGGGAATTCATTAACCACTAGAACAGACTGGAGAGTCGGAGGCTCTACCCAAACATCCTGGACTCTGACTATATGGTAAATGCATCCCTTAGCTATCAACTTTCTCGCCTGAAGGTAGGAAATAAACCTACCTTTCAGCGTAGCTGTACTGCCCTTACACTCTCATACTGCCTCCCCTCGAAAGTGGAATCGAACCGTCTTGGTCCAGCATTCTACATTGGCATAGCACGACACTAACCAATCCATAACCATAATGGCATCAAAATCAATCATCTCTAATTCTACCAAATCTACTTTAGTCTGACGATTAGCAACCTCTACTGTACACCCTCGATAAACCTTTCTGGCTATGATGGAGTCACCGACAGGTGTAGATACTGAAAAGGGTTGCTGAAGCAACTCTGGTGCAACACTAAACTTTCGAGCAACAAATGGGGTAACATAGGACAACGTAGGTCCGGGATCAATCAATACATAAGCAGGATGTGAGAAAATAGTCACCATACCTGTTACCATATTTGGAGATGCCTCTGAGTCCTACCTCCCTGGTAATGCATAGGTACGGCTTGGACCCGTACCTGAACTAGAGGCCCCTGATTTGCCTCGGCCTCTACCTACTGGACCTGAGGGCCTACGCCCTGCTGAGGCTGCTAGAGCTCGCGGCCCTGCTGAGGCTGCTGGAGCTTGCGGCCCTGCTGACACCCTGTCTTGACTATCTCAGCTACCCTGGCCCTTGGTTGGACAGTCTCTCATCACATGACCCTCCTGCCCGCATATATAACACCCTGTGGAGCCATATATGCAAGCTCCAGCGTGGGGTCGGCTGCAAATAGGGCAAGGTGGGGGTGTGTACCTGCTCTTCTCTGCCCTCCTCTGCTGAGGTGAATCTACCATTTAAGAACTACCACCGAACTCTAACTGTCCTCTGCGACTGAATCTACCCCTCTGCTGTTGTGATGGAGGTGGGGGTCTAGGTGGCCTATCTGACAACCGTGGCCTAGGTCCTCTCTGAATCTCCCTCTGTATTTCATTTGATCTATCCCTGCAGTGCTGCTCCTGACTTATTCATCTGCTATCCTGTTGTCGCTGTCTAAGGCCTTCAATAGTATGGGCAATGGCCTGCACCTGAGCAATATCCTTATCTTCCTATAGCGTAGTTGTCATGCATGCCTCAATATACTCCGAGTTTAGACCCATAATAAACCGGTGGACTCTAGATGGCATGGTGTCCACAAATGCTGGAGCATAGCGAGCCAAGGAATCAAACTACAGGGTGTATTCTCGTACACTCCTTGCCCCTTGCTCCAAGTGTAAAAACTGATCCATCCGGGCCTGTCGGATTTCCCATGGCAGATAACGGTCCAGGAAGGCCTCTGAAAAGCTAGACTAGGTCGGAGGGGAAACATCTCTCCCTCGAGACCTTTCCCAACTCTTGTACCACAACACAACAATATCCCGTGGCCGAAATACTGCTAACTCAACTGACTCTGTAGATGTCACATGCATAACCTGAAAGATTCTCTGTATTTGATCCAGGAAGTCCTGGGGGTCCTCTGCCTGATACGACCCTGTGAACTGTGGGGCACCTAGTGCAAAAAATTCTCAAACCCTCGAACTGCCAGGCCCACCTACCAACTCTACTGTTACGGGCGGCACTGACTGGCATGTGGATGAGTAGCCATCATTTGTGCCAACATAACTACTGCACTTCGGATTTCCTGGTCAGATGGTGTAGGTACAGGAACAGTCGAAGGTGGTGTCATCTCGAGTGGCTCCTGATGGGGTGGGGACTGCTGAGAAGATCGAGATGACACCTCTGTATCGCCCTCAGATCGGGCTGACTCTAAGTGAGGCTGAGGCATCCTGCTGGTGCCTTCTCCTGCTGCGTTATCCAGTCTTCTACCTGTGGCAGGGTGTCGCTGGTCTGCCATTTTAATCTGTAACAAAGAGTATGATAAGTTTTAGGGATTCAACCCTATATTGTACTTCTCTATGGCACGACTGAATATAAAGAAAGAGTAACCACCCTATCATGCCTTGCAGTCTGCCTATGGTATGTGGTGCACAACACATCCGTAGACAAGTCTCTACTTAGCACGGCTTGCAAATTCCCTGGGATACGACCTGCTCTGATACCAAGTTTGTCACGCCCCACCTTGGGAGGCATGACTGGACCTGGTGACCTACTAGGACCTGGACTGCTGCACTAGTTGAGCCTGAGCATTTCTGGTGCCAAGTTGGCTCTAACTCTTGATTCAATAAAATAACGGGCTATATAATGGTTGTAAATACAGCCTCCGGCCGACTAGGCCTATAACCACCTGTACGAAAACAACAGCTACCCAGAACAACTGAATCAATAGGGAACCTATGCGGGCCAACAAGGCCACCATGCTGTCTAGTTATTTTTGAATCAAGAAAACAAGTGCTAAACTGCTATGTGACCAACAGGATCACCACTACCAACTGAATAAGGCCCCACACGACCATTATAAACAAACTAAAACATACACACGGACTCACACGATGGGTACATCTAACCACAGGGAATATACAATCTGCAAGCCTCTAAAAATACTGATAAGATGGTCGGGACAAGGCCCCGGCCTACCAATACTGTACAACAAAAGAAAAGGAATAAACCTCTAGATGACTAGCTCTGGATGAGAAGAGCTGATGACTCTATGTGCTGGCTAGAATTACAAGGGATCGGCTCCTTGTCTATGAGTACGTGTAAGCAAGTAATGCAGTGCCCCCAAACGGGCGTCAGTACCACTAGTACTGAGTATGCAAAGCAATAACTAAACATGACTATAAATAGACAGTAATACTGATAGTTACTGAGTATGGCTAAGACTGTCTGGGATGGAAGAATTTGTACTGAGCTTAACTATACTGGAAAGAAGATAAGAATCATACCTATCTATGCGGCGTCCTGCTATCTATCAATTTAATAAGTAACATATATATATAGCATACAAGAACCCATACCAGCCCCCATAAGCCAAAAGGTGCCAATCAACACGCATGCCACTCCTTGGAGTGACGTATCCTCACCCTCTGGCGGGCGAGTCGACACAACAATTAACCCTGGGGCAGCAAGGTAGCTCTAAGGGTGCCCACATATCACAAACAAGTCTCAACAAGCAACAGTAATCACATATAATATGTATATTAAATTTGAAAATACTATCAATGTTCAGATATTCTATTCTGAATCTCTTGCTGAATTAAACTGAATCCGATACTGAGTTAAATTGAGTCTGGGATAAGATCTTGTTGTCTGATGCTGATTTACTGACTTTTATTATGGATATGGCATAATAATACAACAAACTTAATACTCGGTTTCTAGAACTTCCTTCTGGAATTTATTCTATTTTACTATAATAGAATTACTAACTTGCCGGAGAAACTGGCTTTACATACCTCAATTTCTGACTTCTTGACTAATTGACGTAACTCGGCCAATATCCAGCTATTTCTTCCAACTGCATTCTTATACACAACAATTAGAAGTAAATTCATCAATATTTTAGAAGAAAACACTACTTTGAATATATATATATCCCGAACTTTGACTTATCAAAAAACAGCCGAAAACTCGCTATTTCTTGAAAGTCCAAAAGGGAGAAATACTCACTTTAGGGCTAGGAGTATCTTGACACTAATTTGGAGCAATTCCACTTACCTTAGCTCGGTAGGACGACGGTTCGTTGGCCGAATTTCACGAAACTAACTCCGCAGGAATGCTCGTTGCAGCTTACTACTTCACTACCCAAGATTAATTCGAGTTTCAACCACGTTTAATAGCGTAAACAGAAGGATTTTTGAAGGAACTCTTCGTACCCTCTGTTTTCTAGTTTGTTCTCTAGAAATTATGATAATCATCTTTAAAAACCGAACTGGGGGCTTTATACAGTTGAGGGTGAACCTCACCTCCGTGGAACATTGGCCATCACGGTGGTGAGCTCTCCGTGACACGTTGGCCATCGCGGAGGGGGGTCTTCCTAGCCTCCTCTTGTGATGGTTCGACGTGGCGCTTGTTCGGTCTTCCCCCGAGCCTTTTTCTAGCATGTATGGCATTCTAGAACTCTTAACCAACATGTGAATAGGCCATCTAAATGTCAAGAATTTACGGAGTGTAACAGGAGGCCCATGATAATAGCTTCTAAGAGTTGAAGACTCGACTCACCTCAGCACCAGTGTTGACCCTACCTAAGGATACCGATGGGTTTGTGGTGTATTGTGACTCTTTGAGGATTGGTCTTGGTTGTGTACTCATGCAGCACGATAAAGTTATACCTATGCTTTTAGGTAGCTGAAAGTTCATGAGAAGAACTATCTGACTAATGACCTTGTGTTGGTGGCACGATAAAGTAGTATTGCTGCGTTATCCAGTCTTCTACCTGTGGCAGGGTGTCACTGGTCTGCCATTTTAATCTGTAACAAAGAGTATGATAAGTTTTAGGGATTCAACCCTATACTGTACTTCTCTATGGCACGAATGAATATGAAGAAAGAGTAACCACCCTATCATGCCTTGCAACCTCCTGCCTATGTTATGTGGTGCACAACACATCCCTAGACAAGACTCTACTTAGCACGACTTGCAAACTCCCTAGGATACGACTTGCTCTGATACCAAGTTGGTCACGCCCCACCTTGGGAGGCATGACTGGCACCTGGTGACCTACTAGGACCTGGACTGCTGGAGTAGTTGAGCCTGAGCACTTCTGGTGCCAAGTTGGCTCTAACTCTGGATTCAAAAAAATGACGGGCTATATAATGGCTGTAAATACAGCCTCTGGCCGACTAGGTCTATAGCCACCTGTAAGAAAACAACAGCTACCTAGAACAACTAAATCAATAGGGAACCTATGCTAGCCAACAAGGCCACCATGCTGTCTAGTTATTTCTAAATCAAGAAAACAAGTGCTAAACTGCTATGTGACCAACAGGATCACCACTACCAACTGAATAAGGCCCCACACGGCCATCATAAGCAAACTAAAACATACACACGGCCTCACACGATGGGTACATCTAACCACAGGGAATATACAATCTGCAAGCCTCTAAAAATACTGATAAGATGGTCGGAACAGGGCCCCGGCCTACAAATACTGTACAACAAAAGAAAAGGAATAAACCTCTAGCTGACTAGCTCCGGATGACAAGAGTTGATGACTCGGTGTGCTGGCTAGAATTACGCGGGATCGGCTCCTCGTCTATGAGTACCTGTAAGCAAGTAATGCAGTGCCACCAAACGGGTGTCAGTACCACTAGTACTGAGTATGCAAAGCAATAACAAAACATGACTAAAAATAGACAGTAATACTGATAGTTATTGAGTAACAGAAGATGGCTAAGACTGTCTAGGATGGAAGAATTTGTACCGAGCTTAACTGTACTGGAAAGAAGATAAGACTCATACTTGTCGATGCGGCATCCTGCTATCTATCAATTTAATAAGTAACATATATATATATATAGCATACAAGAACCTATACCAGCCCCCATAAGCCGAAAGGTGCCAATCAACACACAGTCTACATACCCTTACCTAGGTCAAACCATCCAAAAATAAATTCACTCCACTCACCTAATAACTACGAGCACCCCGCCGGCCCCCTGGGTATGCATCTTGGGCTCTCTGGGCCCCTTACTATAACTGTATCTGAGTCCGGAGGACTCCTGTAACTGTAATTTGAGATCTGTATCTATAATCTGTAATCTGTGCCCTGGGCGCAAGCGCTCGACAGGGTATGCAATAATGCTGATCAGCCTGCTATGGGGAGTGCTGCATCCCATCTTCATCCTACTATGGACGGCATGCCACTCCTTGGAGTGACGTATCCTCACCCTCTGGCAGGCGAGTCGACACAGCTATTAACCCTGGGGCGGCAAGGAAGCTGTAAGGGTTCCCACATATCACAAAGAAGTCTCAACAAGCAACAGTAATCACATATAACATGTATATTAAATTTGAAAATACTATCAATGTTCTGATACTCTATTGTGAATCTCTTGCTGAATTAAACTGAATCTGATACTGAGTTAAACTGAGTCTTGGATAAGATCTTGTTTTCTGATGCTGATTTACTAACTTTAATTGTGGATATGGCATAATAATACAACATACTTAACACTCGATTTCTGGAACTTCCTTTTGTAATTTATTCTTTTTTACTATACTAGAATTACTAACTTGTCGAAGAAACTGGCTTTACATACCTCAGTTTCTGACTTCTGGACTAATTGATGTAACTCGGCCAATATCCAACTATTTCTTCCAACTGCATTCATATACACAGCAATTAGAAGTAAATTCATCAATATGCCGGAAGAAAACACTACTTTGAATATATATATATCCCGAACTTTGAACTATCAAAAAACAGCCGAAAACTCGCTATTTCTTGGAAGTCCAGAAGGGAGAAATACTCACTTTAGGGCTAGGAGTATATTGACACTAATTTGGAGCAATTCCACTTACCTTAGCTCGGTAGGACGACGGTTCGTTGGCCGAATTTCATGAAACTAACTCCACAGGAATGCTCCTTGCAGCTTACTACTTAACTACCCAAGATTAATTCGAGTTTGGACCGCGTTTAATAACGTAAACAGAAGGATTTTTGAAGGAACTCTTCGTACCCTCTGTTTTCTTGTTTGTTCTATGGAAATTATGATAATCATCTTTAAAAATTGAATTGGGGGCTTTATATAGTTGAGGTTGAACCTCACCTCCGTGGCACGTTGGCCATCGCGGTAGTGAGCTCTCTGTGACACGTTGGCCATCGCAGAGGGGGGTCTGCCTAGCCTCCTCTTGTGATGGTTCGACGTGGCGCTTATCCGGTCTTCCCCCGGGCCTTTTTCTAGCATGTGTGGCATTCTAAAACTCTTAACCAACATGCGAATAGGCCATCTAAATGTCAAGAATTTATAGGGTGTAACAGGAGGCTTGTGAGAAGAGCTTCTAAGAGTTGAAGACTCGACTCACCTCAACATCAGTGTTGACCCTACCTAAGCATATCGATGGGTTTGTGGTGTATTGTGACTCTTCGAGGATTGGTCTTGGTTGTGTACTCATGCAGCACGGTAAAGTTATAGCTATGCTTTTAGGTAGCTGAAAGTTCATGAGAAGAACTATCTGACCAATGACCTTGTGTTGGTGGCAGTAGTATTTGCCTTGAAGATTTGGAGACAATATCTACACGGGATCCATGTGGATGTGTTTATGAACTACAGAAGCCTACAGTACGTGTTTACTCAAAAGGATATGAATCTACATCAGAGGAGGTGGTTGGAGCTTTTGAAAGATTATGATATCAGTGTCCTTTATCATTCAGATAAGGCTAATGTTGTGGCAGACGCTCTTAGAAGGCTTTCTATGGAGAGTGTAACCCATGTAGATGAGGAGAGGAGAGAGTTAATGAAATATGTGCATCGTCTTGCATGGATAGGAGTTCGTCTTGTTGACTGGACGGATGGTGGTGTCATTGTTCATAATGGGTCAGAATCTTCCATAGTGGCCGAGGTCCAATCCAGGCAAGATGAGGATCCTATCTTGGTAATGTTGAAGGAATCCATTCAGAATCAAAAAGTGGAGGTCTTCTCCTAAGGGGAAGATAGTGTGCTACGATATCAGGGTCGTTTGGGTGTACCGGGAGTTGATAACTTAAGGGAGCGAATTAGCATGAGGGCTCATGGTTCTAGGTATTTTAATCATCCCGACGCCACCAGGATGTACCGTGACCTAGGGAAGTCTATTGATGGAATGGCAGAGATTATGGCTAAGTGTCTGAATTGTCAACAGGTAAAGGTTGAGCATCAAAGAGCTGGAGGTATGCTTCAAGATATTAGTATCCCCACTTGGAAGTGGGAGGAAATCAATATGGACTTCATTACGGGATTGCCTCGTACTCATCGACAGTATGACTCTATTTGTGATGTTGTAGATAGTTTGACTAAAGTAGCTCATTTTCTACCGATCTAAACTTTCGACTTAGTGGAGGATTATGCTAAGTTATACATTTAGGAGTTAGTTCGGTTGCATGGAGTGCCCTTTTCCATTATATCAGATAGAGGTACTCAATTTACCTCCCAGTTTTGGTGATCGTTTTAGAAGGGACATGGTACTCAGGTCAAGCTTAGCACAACATTTCACCCGCAAAAAGATGGTCAGGCTGAATGGACCATTCAGACTCCGGAGGATATGTTGAGAGAGTAGGTGATTGATTTTAAGGGTAGTTGGGATGATCATTGCCTCTCATTGAGTTTGCATATAACAACAACTACCATTCCAGCATTCAGATGGCTCAGTTTGAGGCTCTTTATGGGCTGAGATGTAGATAGTCCATTGGTTGGTTCGAAGTCGGTGAAGCTGCATTGATAAGACCAGATTGCCTCCATGAGGCTATGGAGAAGGTTCAACTTATAAGGGAAAGGTTGAAAACAGCTCAGAGTCGTCAAAAGTCCTATGAAGATGTGAGGAGGAGAGAACTAGAGTTTGAAGTTGATGATTGGGTACTTCTGAAGGTATCTCCTATAAAGGGAGTGATGAGATTCAGAAAGAAAGGGAAACTCAGTCCCTGTTATGTTGGCTTGTATCAGATTGTGAGATGAGTTGGCTGATCTTGGGCAGATTTATATGCCCAAGTGATACTCAAATGTGTCAATTTGCCTTGTTTATCTATTGATGTTTGTACAATCTCATGTGAATTGTAATAAAATGTGAATTTATACTAACTAACATGATTAACGTGGTTTTGTAGGAAAAATATAATTTTACGAAGCTAAGATGCATGTTGGGAGAAATCGGGATTGGACTCGGAAGCTAGCAAGGAAAAAAGCACAAGGAAAGCATGAATTAAAGGGGCTCCGCGATGGAGCCGTGTCACGCTGCCATCGCGGATGCATTCTGCCTGGATGCTGAAAATATGCCAAATTCCAGTGAAGGTGCACGTTGGGGCCGTGGCACGTTGGCCTAGCCCCGCGTTGCATGTCGTGCCACGTTGGGCTTTAATACTTGGACGACCGAATTCTAGTGAGGGTCCGCGTTGGTGGCGTGTCACGGAGGCAATGCTCCGGGATGCACTCCATGACACGTTGCTTGTTATTCAGGGAAAAATTCCCACTAGTATAAATAGAACACTTAGGTTCATTTTTAATTATTTTGACTTGGTGGAGCAAGAACGTGGGTTATAGGCAGTTGAGGGGACGAAAATCTCAGGGTTTTTCTCTATCTCCTTCTTCTTTATTTCAATTGCTTGTATGATTAACACTCATTTAACGATGTTTAATCCACAAATGAGTGGCTAAAGTCCCTTCTTGCTGAGGTTAAGAACATTTGTATTGAAATGTAATTATTGATTAATTGGTTTTTCATCTTTTCTTCCATGGTTGTTCTATTGATTCTTGTTCTTACTGCGTTAATGTGTGGCCAACATTAATGTATATCTAAAAAGTCCAGTTTCACTCGAGAGAGCATGAAATTGGAAAGATGTGAATTGATAGGATATGATCTTTTCTTAGTTTGGGAAAATTGAGAATTCATTTACCTTCAGGATAGAGATATACCTGATAGTCGTATTAGTCAATTAAGGAATCAGCTTTGTATGGCTAGAACATGAATTTCTTTTTATCACAGAAATGTAGGTGGAAGGTTCATGATTCTTAAGTTGGGTTAAATACGAGAGTTTTAATCCATAGGCAATAATTCTTGACTAGCAACCGGAGGAAAGATTAATCAAATTGTATCGATAATTTATTTCTCTACATGTTCATTTTAGCCTCAGCATGCTCATACTTATAGTTCAGACTCAAATTATATATTCGTTTTAGACTTAGTATAAAATTAGGAAACAAAAATATCAAAATCTTCTTCACACTGTTGTCTGGAGTTTAGAGTTAAAGTTAATTGACACTTGATTATATTGATACCTTAGTCCAGTCCCTGTGGGATCGATACTTGGCTTACTTGAGCCACTTTACTACTTGTTCGACCATGTGCACTTGCGTGTAGTTATTCCAAACAGCCACCGAACAGGTTTTTGGCGCCATTGCGAGGACTGGCAATTGGTAAAACTTTTCTGAAGTGTTAGTTTACTATTTCCTCTTAGTGTTGACAACTTGGTCTTAGCCTGTATTTTGCAGATACTAATTTCTGTTGAACACTGGCAAGAGACAAGGAGCTGGTGGACTCATCTTTAAATCCGAAAAGACAATTCCATCGTCAAAGGAGAGTAGCTCTGTAGAAAAAGCTGCAGTTGCTCAGACAAACAATCCTAGAGCAACAACAGAATCCACCAGTTGTAAGGGCAATGTTAGTGCCCGAGGAAATGGCAGCTAGGCTGGTTCGCGAGGTGGCAATCCCACATGCTAACAATATCACATCTAGCATCCGCAAACTTGAGTCAGGAGGGAGGTTCGAGCTTAAACAGAACATGGTGCAATTACTGCACACCAGCGGGCAGTTCACAGGTCTCCCTCATGAGGATCCACAACAACATCTCAAAAATTTTTTGGAGATAAGTGACACTTACATCCCCGCTGGAGTGTCATCAGATTATGTCAAGCTTACATTGTTCCCATTTTCACTTTTGGGAGAAGCTAAGAGGTGGTTGAAAGCTAAGCCACCTAATTCCATCACCACGTGGGATGATCTTGCAAAGAAATTCTTGATACAGTTCTTTCCATCCGGTAAAACAGCAAGACTTAGAAGTCAAATTCTAAGTTTTAAACAGAGAGAGGGAGAGAATCTGTATCAGGCCTGGGAGAGATTCAAATCTATGTTGCGGGATTGTCCTCATCATCACCAATCCAATGATGTGCTGGTGCATACTTTCATAGAGGGTTTGGAACCCCACACAAAAATCTTGCTACACTCAGCAGCTGGGGGACAAGCATTAGAGAAGACTTATGAGGAGCTGCATACCTTGTTAAATCGTATTTCGCAGGGGAATCCGGAGTGGAATGCGGACTCGTCAAGAGGAGGAACAAGGAAAGCAGCAGGAGTCTTAGAAGTGGATGGTTTTATAGCTATTGCTGCACAGATAACTGCGTTACAGAATCAACTCAACACCCACTTCAGTAACATGAGCATGAACCAGTCTCAAGCCCAAGTGAATGTAGTGCAGCAGATTTGGTGTGAAGTGTGCGGGAGTAATGAACACTCAGCTGAGTGTTACGGAGCAAATCCTGATTCGGTGAACTTTGTTGGTAATGTAAAGAGAAATAACCACCTACAGTATGGCAACAACTACAATTCCAACTGGAGGAATCACCCTAATTTCTCTTAGGGTAGCAACAACCATCAAGGGAAATGTTCGAGTCAGGGGGCGCAGAGAAATCAAGGAGGGTAGCAGAACTATCATTCGCAATACAGAAGCAACAATGCACCTCCACCACCACCATCACCCAGCATTGAGGAGATGTTCAAGACAATGATAGCTAACCAAGCTCAATTGTAGGCTGATTACGTGAAATTGGAAGCCGATGTAAAGAACAATCAGTTAGCTACAAAGGCACTGGAGTACCAGTTTGGGCAATTTGCTGGAGCTCAAAACACCAGGCCGAGAGGAGGACTTCCGAGTGACACTGATCTGAACCCCAAGCAGGTAAATGCAGTGACCACAAGGAGTGGTTTGCAACTCAAGGAGGTGGAACCGGAAAGATTACCATAGCAGTCGAAAGCAGGTGAAAAGGAGAGGGAGCATAATGATGATAGGGGGAAGGAGAAGGAAGCTGAACCAGAAAGACCACCACCCCCGTTCCCTCAAAGACTAAGGAAACACAAGGAGGAAGCGTGTTTCAAAACGTTCATGGAGGTTCTTAAGCAGGTACACATTAATTTACCTCTTGTTGATGTTTTGCAAGGAGTGCCAAAGTACGCAAAATATATCAAGGACAGCGTGGCAAACAAAAGCAGGTTGACTGAGTACGCTACGTTGGCGCTTACGGAGGAGTGCACTTCACGGATACAAAATAGGTTGCCCACAAAGCTCAAGGACCCTGGGATCTTTACAATTCAAATTACAATTGGGAAGAGTATCCAAGCTCGCGGATTATGTGATTTGGGAGCGAGCATTAACTTGATGCCGACATCGGTATTCAAGAAGTTAGGGCTAGGGAGTCCTAGACCAACAACAGTGATCTTGCAACTAGTGGATCGTTCCTTAGCCAGACCTGATGGCATTGTGGAAGACGTGCTGCTGCAAGTGGGCTCCCTTATCTTCCCAGTAGACTTCGTCGTGCTGGATTTTGAGCCAGACGCAGAAGTACCATTTATTTTGGGACGTCCTTTCTTGGCAATCGGGAAAGCACTTATTGATGTAGCGGCAGGGCAGCTAACTATGCGGGCCCATGACAAGGTGGAGGTGTTTGAGGTGTACAAGGCTACAAAGCTTCCGGTCGTGTACGAGGAACTCGCAGTGATCAACGTGCTTGATCGAGTGGATAGTGCTTAGAGGTTGAGTCACGGGAGCCATTGGGGAAACCACCGGACAAGTGTAAGCATGACTTGGGTGAGGACGGTAGTCGAGAGAAAATGTCTGTCACCCTAGAGGATGACTGAGCTTAATGACGTCGAGTCGCGATGGTAAACCAGGCGCTGCACGGGAGGCAACCCGTGAAACTTTTATAATATTTGAATAGATTTCATAGAAGAGAAAAAAAAAGAAGAAAAAAAATGAGAAAAATAAAAATAAAAACAAAGAAATTGTATTTTATGTGAAACCTATAAATTCTAACCAATTTCTTGTTGTGAGATGAATTTCAGGTTGAACGGAGGGTAAAAATGCAAAGGATCACAAAGGAAAAATCGAAGTAAGAAAAATAATAAAAAGTGGCAAAACAGTGAGCCTACGCGATGGCTCCTTGTCACGGAGGAGGGCCTCTACGTTACCCTCTGTGACACGTTGAAGGTGTTTTGGAATTTTTACAAATTCCAGAACCCCTGCGCGATGGCTCCGTGTCACGGAGGGTGTGCTCCGCGTTACCCTCCGTGACACGTTGAAGTGTTATTCGCGACGGGTCACACCGGGTCGCCGAGTGACCCGCACGAAAAACCTCATTTTTAACCCCGAAAACACCCAATTTTTCCCATTTTTCACTCCCTTCCGTGACAAACAACCCAAAATACCCCCTTCCCCAACGTGACACAGACCTAGGAGCTATAATTCTTCAACTTTTCTTTGATATCCTCGAATTGAAGGTATGTCCGTTAACTTCATCTCATTTCTTGACTAATTTTTCCGATTTTGAGCATGGGAAGTGAGGAAAACTTTCCCTAATTGTAAAATGAGCTTTAATTCATGTAAGCTATTGTAAATTGATGTTCGTAGTATCGTTGTGATTATATGAACTCGATAAATACATGGGTGATTGAAATTCTTGTGAAATTGTAGCTAGGGTTAGAATTTGAATATGAAGAAGTAAAAATTGAGTTGAAATGTGAAATTCTTGTTGGTTTGTGCATGTTGAGTGAGGTAAATTATGTTGTGCTTAACGTTAATATGCTAAAGGCGCCATGGATTTTCGGGATAATTAAATTGTTGAAATTGCATAGAAATTGGGGGGATTGCATCGGTTTTGTTGATAGAAATTTTCGCTAAGTGCTATGTGATGAAATGTTATCGATGATAATAGTGGATTAGCTGTATGAAGTCTGAGTAGTACATAGAATTTATACCGTCGAACCCTCTGAATGCACGAGGCATTTTTGTTATTATTTTTTTTATTTTATTTTGAAAGTTAGAAAAAGAGGATTGTGTTGCTATAATGTTGTGATTGTGGCTAAAGACTATGTGTTGGGTGGCCTAGCTTAACCCAACCTTTGTCGAAGCTAATTTTAATTTGAATAACATTGGAACTGTCTGTTTGGTTTTGACAAAAACAATGGCAAGCAGGCAAGATAAAGGGAAGGGCGCATCTACATCGGGCGCCGGAAGGAAAAGAATTAGACTGGGAACAGTAGTCCTAGCAGCACCAGCGGTTCCGCGCGGCCAATGTCGTCAATACGGAACCCGATGGGTGACAGAGGAAGGGAAGAAATGGTACGCAAAGCATAAGGAAAGCAAATACTTCCCCGAGGAGCACATTGCTAGGGAACCGTTGGCACAAGAATTCCCTAGAATTGTCCACAGGATTGATGCAGTCGGGCTAAACTTCATCTTTGAAGAGCCCAAGGAGTGCAATCTTCACCTGATTTAGGAGTTCTACGCCAACTGGAACCCGACACTCAGAAGTCACACCATAAAGATAAGGGGGCAAGTAGTCACTTTTTAGCCCATCATCTTAATGCCATCCTGGGGGCGTGGGACACATACGCCCATGTACTCCGGCAACTGAATATCACTCCACCATATGCGGACATCAGACGCACTCTGTGTAGAGCTTGGTCTACAGCACGGTGGAGCAGGCATAAGGAGAGGGGCTACCATCAGACATTGCCCTACTCACAGATGAACAGGGAAGCCAGGATATGGCTTAAAATTGTTTGTTCCTGCCTGATCCCGGGGGTGCATATGACAGATGTCACCTGGGATCGTGTGTGCTTGGTCTATGCCTTGATGAAAGGGCTGGAGATCAATGTTGGGGCGGTGATTATCTCCGCCATGCAGAGAGCCTGTTTGCATCAAGGGCACAGGTACGGGTTTGGTGGCTTACTGACCACGTTCCTGAGGGGCCTGGATATTGAGGAAGAGGCCCTTGACTACATCCCGCAGATGGAGAAGCGGGCCTTAGATGTCACCAAAACTAAGTCACCCGACACCACTCACAGTCCAGTTCTTACACTAGCCGAGCGACATGCTCGGGATGATCAGTACATGGCCCGCATGTTCGGGATGCAGATGCTCAAGCTGCGCATAGGCGGGAGGCCGGAAACAGAAGATGAGCTGTGGCAGCTCAAGCTACACTACCCTTTTGGCGAAAATGCCAGGGGCTCTATGCCGAGTGGGGCCAACTTTTGTGGACCCCACAGATGATGATGTCCCCACAGATGAGGAGACACGTCGTGATGACTCCGATGTTGAGTCAGAGGAGGACGACGGGGGAGATTCAGACATGGGAGACGAGGCAGCGGCACCTGACGAAGAAGTGGAATACTTCGATTGATCAGGGAGTTTCACCACCCACTTTTGTACTATGCTGAATTTTGTGAACACTGGGGACAGTGTTTGATTTAAGTGTGGGGTGGTAGTAGTTACGTGTTGGTTGTTGTTGTTATTAATGTCTCTGTTTTGTTGTTGTGCTTGGAAAAACTTGTGACCCTGTGATTTTTGTGTGTATGTCTATATTGTAATTAATGTGAAGCTGTTGTGTGCTATTGAATGTTGTTAGCTGGTTTTGTAAATATTTTTGTTTTATCGAAATTATTGATATTTTTAAAAATTTTCGTGAAATTTTTTATTTTTGGGTTTCTCGGCGTTTGTTTTCGGTTCTTTTACCGAGAATAGTCCCATTGAAACGAAGTCGTAATTAGTGACCGTTCCCTATGATGGATGGATGACGACCGTCTTAAGGGAAATGTAGTCGATAGGAGTAGATTTCTTTTGTTCTTTTTAATTTTTTTCTTTTGTTTGTTTGTATCCCAAACGTGTCGTTACTTTATGGTTTGGAATTTTGGTTGCGTGTTGTACATGATATTTAAAATACAAAGGTGATTCGTATGAAAGCATGCAACTTTGTAAATATGTTGAGATACCTAGGCCATAGAGTTCGATTCGGTGTGATTGAGGCTTAATGTTTGAACTCTTGTAATTAGCTGATTGAAGAGTCTGTGAATATGTCTTGAGTTAAGCATGTGCAATGAGTGTGTGGTGAGGTTTCATTTCTTCCATGCTACTGTGAAGTGCCTAGAACTTGCCTGGTGTGTGTACGAAACGAAATGAAGGATGTATATTGTAGGAAAGGATGTTGGCATTTCTTTGCTTTAACCAAAAGTTTTTTTTTCATTCATTATCGTACCTACCTTGAATGTACATCCTAGTTAGCCCATTGAGCCTTTAGCCTATTTTTTTTTCTTTTGTCAAAAAGGTGTAAATCGAGCTTAACCCCTTCTTTTCATTATCCGTGAATTTGATCTGAAACTCTTAAGGGCTCAAGAAAAAAATAATTTTCCCACAGTGTCAAGGAGTGAGAATGGTGAAAAGAAAAGAAAAAGCAGAGTGATGAAAGGAAAGAAAAGGTCAAAGGTGCACTCGCTATAAATTAAATATAATGAAGACGTATAACAAATCTTTGTTATTAAGTCGAGTGTGCTTAAAGATATGGGAACAAAAAATAAAGACAGACTTCAAGAATGGGAGGATGAAGGAAGAAACAATGCCCATAAGGTTGATGGGATGTATTGAAAATGCGCTTAAGGAGGCTAGTTGTTATTATTGGTTAGCCCAGTATTTGCTAGTTCCGTAGCTTACACTACAACCCGTTAAGTCCTACGTGATCTTACATCACGCGTCCTTATATTAGTGGAGTAATACACTAAAGGCAAGCCTATGGGTCATGACATGATGCATGTGAATTCTGTTGGGAGAGAGAGTGAAATCGTGTTTATATGCCCCTGCATTTAATGTCTTTGAGTTCATGTGATTAAAAAGGGGAAAATTCTCTTGTGTTGTGAGGGCACATGCTCGATGAGAGATTGAATTTCGTGTCGGATATCTTGATCAGCTGATTTGCATGAGTTTGCCGATATCGAGAGTCGATTCTTGAGTCTTGGAGGTCTTAATGTGTTGAAGTTCATTGTATTGATAAGACTATGCATGTTTTCTTGATGATTTGCTATATTAAATAATCGCTATAACCGTAGCTTGAATTATCGAGCCAAAGTAGCCAAGATTGGGTGTCAATCGCATGAGGTGTAAGATTATTGTTCGGGGACAAACAAGGATTTAACTGTAGGGTAAGTGATCTTGGGCAGATTTATATGCCCAAGTGATACTCAAATGTGTCATTTTTCCTTGTTTATCTATCGATGTTTGTACATTCTCATGTGAATTGTAATAAAATGTGAATTTATACTAACCAGCATGATTAGCGTGGTTTTGCAGGAAAAATATAATTTTACGAAGCTAAGATGCATGTTGGGAGAAATCGGGATTGGGTTCGGAAGCTAGCAAGGAAAATAGCACAAGGAAAGCACGAATTAAAGGGGCTCTGCGATGGAGCTGTGTCACGCTGCCATCGCGGATGCATTCTGCCTGGATGCTGAAAATATGCCAAATTCCAGTGAAGGTGCACGTTGGGGCCGTGGCACGTTGGCCTAGCCCCGCGTTGCATGCCGTGCCACGTTGGGCTTTAATACTTGGATGACCGAATTCCAGTGAGGGTCCGCGTTGGTGGCGTGTCACGGAGGCAGTGCTTCGCGATACACTCCATGACACGTTGCTTGTTATTCTGGGAAAAATTCCCACTAGTATAAATAGAACACTTAGGTAGAACACTTAGGTTTATTTTTAATTATTCTGACTTGGTGGAGCAAGAACGTGGGTTACAGGCAGTTGAGGGGACGAAAATCTCAGGGTTTTTCTCTATCTCCTTCTTCTTTATTTCAATTGCTTGTATGATTAACACTCATTTAATGATGTTTAATCCACAAATGAGTGGCTAAATTCCCTTCTTGCTGAGGTTAAGAACATTTGTATTGAAATGTTATTATTGATAAATTGATTTTTCATCTTTTCTTCCATGGTTGTTCTATTGATTCTTGTTCTTACTGCGTTAATGTGTGGCCAACATTAATGTATATCTAAAAAATGTCCGGATTCACTCGAGAGGGAAAGAAATTGGAAAGATGTGAATTGATAGGATATGATCTTTTCTTAGTTTGGGAAAATTGAGAATTGATTTACCTTCAGGATAGAGATATACCTGAAAGTCGTCAATTAAGAAATCGGCTTTGTATGGCTAGAACATGAATTTCTTTTTATCACAGAAATGTAGGTGGAAGGTTCATGATTCTTAAGTTGGGTTAAATACGAGAGTTTTAATCCATAGGCAATAATTCTTCACTAGAAACCGAAGGAAAGATTAATCAAATTGTATCGATAATTTATTTCTCTACATGTTCATTTTAGCCTCAGCATGCTCATACTTATAGTTCAGACTCAAATTGTATATTCGTTTTAGACTTAGTATAAAATTAGGAAACAAAAATATCAAAATCTTCTTCACACTGTTGTATGCAGTTTAGAGTTAAAGTTTATTGACACTTGATTAGATTGATACCTTAGTCCAGTCCTTGTGGGATCGATACTTGGCTTACTTGAGCCACTTTACTACTTGTTCGACCACGTGCACTTGCGTGTAGTTATTCCAAACAGCCACCGAACATTGGCAAGGTAGTATATGAGTTGGAGTTTCCCTTAGAATTGGCTTCAGTACATCTAGTGTTTCATGTGTCTCTTTTCAAGAAGTGCATGGTTGATCCGGCTTTGGTTATTCTGGTGGAGAGTAGGGGTGTGAAGGATAGCCTTAGCTATGAAGAAGGTTTTGGCAATGCTCGTAACAGTTAGTCACCACGAGACGTCATGTACACCATGAGTCATAGTCTCCCTCGTGGTGACCAGTGATGATAAGTTTCAAGTGCTAACGACGGAAGGCAGACAATGAGTCGTGGTCCTTGAGGATGAGTTGTCCAATCCCTCGTTGGGACTAGCAGTGTGTATTTTCCTGGGAATTTATTAAGGGTTTTTATGTAATTCCTAAGTTCCTAAGGCCTAAACTACATCATTTTAAGCTCAGATAAGTGTATTTTAAGAGGGTTTAGTTCATTATAAGCCTATCCCTCTCCATGCATGCAACCTTAGTAGTTTCTAAGGGTGATCAAGCTTAGGATTCACCAAGTTCTTCCCCAAATTCCTTTGGACATTCAAGAAGGTTGTGTAATCAGAATTTTATAGGTATGTAGGGTTATGAATGGATGTATCCATCCACTCACATACTTTCATGATCTGAACATAGGTTCATATCGAGACACCAGACAAATAACCGCGAGAGGCTCCAAGTCGACCCACGACATAAACATGGCATCTAAACTCAACAAAATCAAGCGGAAATCTAACATATATAATATAGCGGAAGTCTAAAAATATCATAATATCTGAATACATAACACAAGTCTGAAGTTGAATACATGATATGTTTGATAAGCCTCTACTACTAACAAGTTGATGGAAAAGACCCCGACTAACTCACTATAGTCTGAAACTAGAAGTATTAAATACAACTGATAAATGGCCCTCGGAAGATGAGGACTCACCGACTAAGACTGGGAGATGCTAACACTGAGAGTCTGGCTAATGGCGAGACTGAGCCTGAATATTCGAGCTTGTATCATGAAATGATACAACATAGAGTATGCGGTCAGTACATGGAATGTACAAAGTATGCAAGGTAAGTAAATCTACTAAGTAAGTAAAGTCAGTGATCATGCATAACATAAAACATTTCATCATAAGAGTCTGACTGTAGGCTTGCATGCTATTATCTGAAAACATGATTCATACATAACTAAGTATCATAACTGAATCGATTAACCCAAAGCTAAAACTGATTATTCATAAGTAAAACTTAACATTGGGTCAAACCTGCTGAAAATATAATATTATGACTGTTGAACATGCATAACTAAAATCACGAGGAACAATGGGAGACTCATCTTTTTACCAACATTACCATGATAGAACTTACGTGGTCCCGACTATTACACTCAAGTGGGCAGAGCCGTCTAAATCTTTGCCAATGATAAGGATGCTACCATGATATCAATATCAAGCTCAAGGCCCCTCGGGGGAAGGGGAAGCTCATAATTGAGGTCCCAATAATCTGAACATACCTACGTTGGCACGTAGTTTTGAGGCATAGGGTTGACTGGCCCTTAGCCTACTCGGTGCTAGAGACTACTTTCAAAAACATGCACATGCTCTCCATCATTTTTCAACAAACATGAACCATTGTCTAGTGACGAAGCTGACTCATAATATACATGCATAAATCTGAAATCATAACATGAGGAGCTTTGGGCTCAAATCATACCACAAGCTAAAAATAGTAGGAGTCTAGACTCCAAATCCATGTGGTGGTCTAATAACATGAAATTTAGATCAATCATGACACATACTTGATCATATAGGCTTTCCCAATACTTAATCATGCTTGACATAGACTTGATCATTTGAAAACATGAACATGGACATGGGTAATTCGAGATCATACTTTCATCATATACATCTCATCATGCTTGAATACATATATCATAGATCTCCCCTGTACCATGACTCGTGGTCTTCTTCTCGTGATCAATACGGGGAATTTATCTCTGAGGGTCACCACGAGGGACACCACGACTCATGGTTTACGAAACAACTCATGGTGACCAAGTCGTGGGATGCACTATCCAAACTTCCAACCTCCTGACCAGGGCTACAATAATGAATCGTGGTGTTGACCACGACTTTTGGTCACACCCGTGGTCACCCCCAAATCTCAAAATTCAACCAAGTCTTCCCTCCTCCCCATGAGTCACTTAACGACTCGTGGTGCACCTCGCGGGTCACTAGACGACTCATCTTGTGAGTTGGTGCAGAAAATTTTATTTTCTCTATTTCAACCCTCGAGTTTGATATTAGTGCTTTTAGTGTATTACAATATCTCTCCCTTGGGAACATTCATCCTTGAATATGGGTAAACATACAGAAAAGATGAGAAATGCAATCATTATACTCAAATACTAAACATTTAAGCTGAAAATCAATGGATTGACTGACTCTATAAGCTGAACCACATGACTTCACTGAATTCATGAATCACACATACATACGTTGACATAAAAGAAACTGGGGAACATGAACTAAACATGAAACTGAATAGAGTACTAGGGAGGAAACTAATACCTTAATTTGAAACTGAGTTGGGAGGGAATAGGTGCGGGCATTTAGCCATCATATCTACTTTGGCTTCCCACATAGCTCCCTCAACCTGCTGGTTCCTCCACAAAACTTTTACTTAGGCCATTCCTTTATTTCTTAGCTTTCGAACCTAATGATCAAGTATTTCCACCGGAACCTCCTCATAGCTAAGACTATCCTTCACACCCACGCTCTCCATGGGGACAACTAAAGCCAGATCACCTAAGAACTTCTTTAAGAGCGATACATGGAAAGTAGGATGAGCTGAAGCTAATTCTAAGAGCAACTCCAACTCATACGCTACCTTGCCAACCCGTTTCACAATCCGGTACGGACCAATACAATAGGGACTGAGTTTCCCTTTCTTTTCAAACCTCATCACTCCCTTCATGGGGGATACCTTCAGAAACACCCAATTATCAACTTCAAAACTCAAGCTCCCTCCTCCTTACATCCGCATAGGACATTTGGTGACTCTGAGCTATTTTAAACCTGTCCCTTATAAGTTGAACTTTCTCTATAGCCTCATGGACTGAATTTGAACCTATCAATGTAGCTTCACCAACTTCGAACCAACCAATAGGTTATCTACATCCGCCTATAGAGAGCCTCAAACGGAGCCATATGAATGCTAGAATGGTAGTTGTTGTTATAGACAAACTCAATAAGAGGCAAATGATCATCCCAACTATCCTTGAAATCAATAACACATGCTCTCAACATATCCTCAAGAGTCTGAATGGTCCACTCCACCCGACCATCTATTTGCGGGTGAAATGTTGTGCTAAGCTTGACCTGAGTACCGAGTCCCTTCTAAAGCGATCTCTAGAACCGGGAGGTAAATTGAGTATCTCTATCGAATATTATGGACAAGGGCACTCCATGAAACAGAACTAAGGCACTCCATGAAACAGAACTAACTCCTGAATGTATAACTTAGCATAATCCTCTGCTGAATTAGTAGTTTTGGCCGATAGAAAATGAGGTGCCTTAGTCAACCTGTCTATAACCACCCAAATAGAGTCATACCGTCGATGAGTGCGAGGAAAACCTGTAATGTAGTCCATATTGATTTTCTCGCACTTCTAAATAGGGATGCTAATGTCTTTGAGCACACCTCCAGGCCTTTAACTCTCAACCTTCACCTATTGACAATTTGGACACTTAGCCACAAACTCTGCTATGTCCTTCTTCATTCTATTCCTCCAATAGACCTCTCGTAGGTCACAGTACATCTTGGTGGCACATTAATGTATAGAATATCTAAAACCACGAGCCTCATGCAACATCTGATACCTCAATTCATCAACACCCAATACACACAAATGAACCCTAATATCATAACACACCATCTCCCCCATGGGAGAAGACCTCCACTTTCTGATTCATAATGGCTTCCTTCAACTTTACAAAAATCAGATCATCGTCTTGTCTAGATTTGACCTCGGTCAATGATGACAACTCCATCTGTCGAATCAACAAGACAGACTCCTAATAGTGCAAGCCGATGCACATCCTTCACAAACTCTTTCCATTCCTCATTTACATGGGGCACACTCATTATAGAAAGCCTGCTAAGAGCGTTTGCCACCACATTAGCTTTGCCCAGATGATAAAGGACACTCATATCATAATCCTTCAAAAGCTCCAACCACCTCCTCTAACGTAGATTCAGATCCTTTTAGGTAAACACGTACTGTAGGCTTTTGTGGTCCGTAAAATACATTCACATAGATCTCGTACAAATAGCATCTCAAAATTTTCAAGGCAAATACTATTGCTGCCAACTCGAGGTCGTGAGTCACAAGGTTCATTTCATGGTCTTTCAGCTACCTGGAAGCATAAGCTATAACTTTACCATGTTGTATGAATACACAACCAAGACTGATCCTCGAAGCGTCATAATATACCACAAACCCATCGGTACCCTCAAGTAGGGTCCATACTGGAGCTTAGGTGAGTCGAGCCTTCAACTCTTGGAAGCTCTTCTCACAGGCCTTGGACCAAGGAAACTTCACTTTCTTTTGGGTCAGCTTAGTCAACGGTGATGCAATGGATGAAAAACCTTCGACAAACCTCCGATAGTAACCAGCTAAATCCAAGAACCTCCTTATATCAGAAGGACTAACTATTCTAGGCCAATTCTTCAGCGCTTCTATATTTTGAGAGTACACCTGTACACTCTCACTTGACACCACATGACCCAAAAATGCCACTGAGTTTAACCAAAACTCACATTTGATGAACCTATCATACAACTAGCGATCCTTAAGAGTCTATAGCACCACCCTGAAATGAGCAGCATACTCCTCTTCGCTCCGAGAATATATGAGAATATCATCTATGAACACAATCATGAACATATCCAAATATGGCTTGAACACCCTTTTCATCAAATCCATAAAAGCTGTAGGAGCATTTTTCAGTCCAAAAGACATAACTACAACTCATAGTGACCATAACTAGTCCTGAAGGCTATCTTCAAAATGTCACTCTCTCTAACTCTAAGCTAATGGTATTCGGATCTGAGGTCTATCTTTGAAAAGCACTTAGCACCCTGAAGTTGACCAAACAAATTATCAATCCTGGGGAGAGGATACCTGTACTTGATGGTTACTTTATTCAATTGCCGATAGTCAACGCACATACGAAGGGAACCATCCTTTTTTCAGACAAAGAGAATTGGTGCACCCCATGGGGATTTTCTAGGTCTAATGAAACCCTTGTCTAAGAGGTCTTTCAACTACTCCTTCAAGTCCTTTAGCTCAGCTTAGCCATTCTGTAAGGAGGACTAGATATAAGATGCGTACCGAGAAGAAGGTCAATACAAAAATCGATCTTCCGCTCTGGAGGGATTCTCGGTAAGTCATCTGAAAACAATTTTGGATATTCACACAGTAGGGGAACTAACTGAATTATCGAGGTTTCAGATGTAAAATCTTTAATCCTAACTGGATTTTACATGCAACACTTAGAAATCATCTTTCTAGAGTTAAGATAGGAAATGAAGCTACCTACAGGCACAGTTAAACTACCCTTCCACTATAGGACTAGCTCACCCAAAAATCTAAACTCTACTATACGGGTTCTAAATTGACTGAGAACATGCATGTAGCTAATCCATGCCAAAGATAACATCAAAATCTGTCATGACTATCTCTACTAAATATGTTAAGGTGACTTTCTAAAAGACTATGACAAGGCAATTTCTATATACCCGTCGAGCTATAACTAAATCAAAACATCGAAATCTGTCATGACTATCTCCACTAAATATGTTAAGGTGACTTTCTGAAGGACTATGACAAGGCAATTTCTATATACCCGTCGAGCTATAACTAAATCACCGATTGGAGTAGAAACTTAGAAGGGTTCTAATAGGATTTCAATACTGACTCAAAAACTACTAGTAACATAGGAAGTCACAAAAGACAAGGTAGCCCCTGGATATAACTATGCATAAACATGAAGGTGGAATACTTATAACATACCAATGACTACATCTGGGGAGACCTTCTGCTCTTGACGAGATGTTAGGGAATAGAATCTGTTCTGGCATTGACCACCATCCACACTAGTAGATGCCCCCCTTACTGAGATGGGCGTGCTAGTCGAGCTGCTGAACTGGAGGATGGGCCATGGACCCTATCATGACCCTGTATGGCTGTTGGACAATCTCTGAGCATATGTTCGAGCTACCCACACTCGTAACAAGCACTTGAACCTACCAAACACTGACCTGTGTGTCTCTGGCCACACCTGCAACACTTTAAAATGCTGGACTCTGCGGGCCTGCTACCCTGACCTCTAGAGCCTGATGCTAATCCTCTCTAGTCATGCCTAGACCTGGATGGCACACTCATAGCTGATGGCACAAGGGCTGAGGATCTCCAGTGGGACTACTGACGGTGCCCACCTCTGAGTCTCTGTTGGGAGAATACAAAGCTAGAAAACTTGGCCCTCTTGGCCTCTCTCTCCCGCTCACTTACCTGTACCACCTCCATCTGCTGGGCGTACAAAACTATCTGGGGAAAGTCAATGTCCTGATGAAGCATCAAGGTCTGGAAATATTTGACCAAGTATTCTACTATCTCATGCACGAACTGACTCACTCGGGCTCTCTAAATCTATCACCATCTCGGTGCATACTTGGATAGGTGAGTGAACTCTAAAGCGTACTCCTAAACTGTTATCTTACCTTGCTTCAAGTTCACAAAATCATCTACTTTAATCTCGCTCATCTTACGAGGGAAGAATCGATCAAGAAATGTGGTATGGAACTCCTCCCAACTAATAGGGCCTGCTCCAACTTCCCTACTATCCTTCCTTTGCTTTAATCAAATGTGTGCAACTATTTTAACTAGTTTGAGGCTAGATCCGCGCACTCCTCCCCCATCACCCCCATGATCTGGGTGATCTTTAGAACTTCATCAATAAACTCATATGGATCCTCATCCACCTTTGATCCAAGAAACTCTGGAGGGTTCATCCTTAGAAAATCTCTGACTCTCGCCGCTATCGCATTCCCATTCTAAGGGAAATACGCTACCACTTATTGGTTGAGTTGGGCTGTCCATGCCTGAGCTAACATTTGTATGGCTGCCCTAAACTCTGTATGGGAAACCTGCTTGGGTACATGATCCTCGAGGGCTGGTGAGGCCTGCTGGTGCCCATCCCATTGCCACTCTCATGGCCATTTCCATTTTCATTCCTTCTTCCATTAACTCGGAGAGGAGGCATGATTCTACAAATGCATATAGCATGAGTTAGAAAGAGAGAGGGACATTTCATCGCATGACTTAAATCATAAAAGAAGGGAACATTTCCTAAAACATTTCCTAGCCTCTTCTTCATAAGTGTGGCGCGCTTCACACCCATGAAAACGACTCTACTTAACATGGCTTTTGGACACCCTAGGATACTTCAAAACCAAATGCTCTGATACCAAGTTTGTTATGATCCGAACATAGGCCCGGATCGAGATACGGGACAAAGAACCCCGAGAGGCTCCAAGTTGACCCATGGCATGAACATGACATCTATTCTTAACAAAATCAAGCGAAAGTGTAACATATATAACATAGCAGAAGAATGAAAATATCATAACATTTGAATACATAACGTATGTCTGAAGTTGAATACATGCTATGTATGATAAGCCTCTACTACTGACGAGTTGATGGGACAAGAGCCCAACTAACTCACTATAGTTTGAAACTGGAAGTATTAAATACAACTAATAAATGGACCTCGGAAGATAAAGACTCACCAACTAATACTGGTAGATGCTAACACTGAAAGTCTGGCTAATGGCAAGACTGAACTTGAATATATAAGCCTGTATCATGAAACAATACAACATAGAGTATGCAGTCACGTAAAATGTATCAAGTATGCAAGGTAAGTAAAACTACTAAGTAAGTAAAATCAGTGATCATGCATCACATAAAACATTTCATCATAAGTGTCTAAGAGTAGGGCTTGCATGCTATTATCTGAAAAAATGATTCATGCATAATTGAGTATCATAATTGAATATCATAACTGAATCAATTGACCCAAAGCTAAAACTGATTATTCATAAGTAAATTGAATGTTGGATCAAACCTATTAAAAATATAATATCATGACTACTGAGCATGCATAACTGAAATAATGAGGAATAATGAGAGACTCTTCTTTTAACCAAAATTACCACGATAGAGCTTTTGTGGTCCCGACTATTACACTCGAGTGGGCAGAGCCATGCAAAGCTTTGCCAATGCTAAGGATGCTACCATGATATCGATATCAAGTTAAAGGCCCCTTGGGGGTAGGGGAAGCTCACAAGGGCATCCCAATAATCTTAACATACCTACATTGGCACATAGTTCTAAGGAATAGGCTTGACTGGCCCTTAGCCTACTCGGTGCTAGACACTACTCCTAAAAGCGTGCATATGCTCTCCATCATTTTTCAACGAAGCTGAACCATTGTCTAGTGACGAAGCTAACTAATAACATACATGCATAAATCTGATATCATAACATGAGGAGCCTTGGGTTCAAATCATACCATAAGCTGAAAATAGTGGGAGTGTGGACTCCAAATCCATGTGGTAAGCTAATAACATGAAATTTAGATAAATCATGATACATACTTGATCATATGGGCAAGCCCAATAGTTAAACATGCTTGACATAGACTTTATCATTCGAAAACATGAACATGGACTTTGGTAATTCGAAATCACATTTTCATCATATAGATCTCATCATGCTTAAATACATATATCATAGATCTCAACTTTCATGAACTTCCATGGGTGGGCATCATAGTTAATAAAAATATGAATACATAATTTGTAATCGAAAATATTGTAAAATATGCCCATTAATCATAAATTAACATTAGAAACATGCAAAGACCATACCCATGATTGATACTTAGAAAATTCACATGTTGAGTTAAAATCCTATAGATTCATCTACTAGAATTTTCATGAAATTGAAGATAGATTGGGCATGGGTGTGGATGAATACACCCATTCGTAACCTACCTACCTAGAGAAATCTGATTGTGAAACTCTTGATGCCCAATGGAAATTTGGGGAAGAACTTGATGAGTCTAAGCTTGATCACCCCTTTAAAACCTATAGGTTTGCGTACATAGAAGAGAATAGGATTAGAATGAACCTACCCTTCTTAAAACACACCTTTCTGAGCTTAAAACAATGTAATATAGGTCTTAGGAACTTAAGAATTACGGAAAATTCCTTAATAAATTTGCAGGAAAGTACTCATTGCCAGTCCTAATGAGAGACTAGACGATTCGTCCCCTAATACCATGACTCGTGGTCTGCTTCTAATGATCAGCACTGGCAATTTAACTCTGAGGGTCACCACGAGGGACACCACGACTTGTGGTTTACCAAACGACTCGTGGTGACCAAGTCATGGCACGCACTATCCAAACTTCTAACCTCCTAACCATGACTATCATAATGAATCGTGGTGCTAACCACGACTCGTGCTCGCCCCCAAATCTCAAAATTCAACCAAGTCTTCCCTCCTTCACACGAGTCACTTAACAACTCGTGGTGCACCTCATGGATCACTGGACGACTCATCCTGTGACCTGGAGTAGAAAATCCTATTTTCTCCGTTTCAACCCTTGGGTATGATCTTAGGGATTTCGGGGTATTACACATGCCCAATCCCTCTTCAATTTCATCTGATTTCTAAGTTGATGAATCTATGGGGTTTTAACTCAAATTGTTAATTCTCTAAGTATCTATCATAGGTATTCTCTATGCATGTTTCTTATGTTGAATTTTGGTTTATGGTAATGTTTTATAATGTTTTTAGTTACAAATTATTATTTCAATTTTTGCAAATTATAATGCAAAATTATGAAAGTTCATGAAAAGATGAGATTATGATCTATGTTTTCAAGCATGATGAGATATACATGATGAAAGCATGATTTTGAATTACCCATTTCTATATTTGTGTTTTGACTATCAAGTCTAATTCAAGCATGTTTAGGTATTGGTCAAGCCCATATGATCAAGTATGTTTCACGATTTATCTAAATTTTATGTTTTTATCTTACCACATGGTTTTGGAGTCTAGACTCCCACTCTTGTTCAGCTTGTGGTATGGTTTGAGAAAAGGCACTTCATGTTATTATATCATAATATGTATGTCATGTCTTGATTCTGCTTCGTCACTAGACGATGATCATCTTCGTTGAAAAATGATGGAGAGCATACGCATATTTTTTAGGAGTAGTATTTAGCACCGAGTAGGCTAAGGGTCAGTTAAACCTATGCCTCAGAACTACGTTCCAACGTAGGTATGTTCAGATTATTTGGGACCTCCCTTATGAGCTTCCTCTGCCCCCAAGGGGCCTTCATCTTGATATCGATATCATGGTAGTGTCCTTAGCCATGACAAGGCTTTGGACGGCTCTGCCCACTTGAGTATAATAGTCAGGACCACGTAAGCTCTATCGTGGTAATGTCAGTTATATGATGAGTCTCCCATTGTTCCTAATGATATTAGTTAGGCATGTTCATCAGTTAAGATATTATGTTTTCAATAGGTTTGACCTAATGTTTAGTTTTACTTATGATTATCAATTTTCAATTTTGGGTCATTCAATTCAGTTACGATATTCAATTATGTTTAAATCATGTTTTCAGATAATAGTATGCAAGCCCTACTCTCAGACTCTTATGATGAAATATTTTATGATATGCATGATCTCTTATTTTACTTACTTAGCGGTTTTAGTTACCTTGTATACTCAGTACATTCAACATACTGACCGCATACTCTATGTTGTGTCATTTTATGATACAGGCTCAGACATTTAGGCTCAGTCCAGCCGCTAGCGAGATCCTCAGTGTTAGCATCTCCCAATCAGAGTTGGTGAGTAATCATCTTTCGAGGGCCCTTCTTCTCAGTTATATTTAGTATTTTAAGTTTCAGACTTTAGTGAGTTAGTTGGGATCTTGTACCATCAACTCGTCAGTAATAGAGGCTTATCAGACATAGTATGTATTCAGCTTCAGACTTGTGTTATGTATTCAGTTATTCGATGTCATGAGATCTTTAGACTTCTGCTTGATTATATGTTAGAATTCAGCATTTAAAATGTTGAGCTTAGATGTTATATTCAGTCCATGAGTCGACTTGGAGCCTCTCAGGACTCTTTGTCCTGTGTCTCAATCTGGGCCTACGTTTGGGTCATGATAGAATCATAGTGAGGTAGTTTGAGCTATAATATCTATCCGTGGTATAAATATCAGAGAATGACCTATATCACTTAGGTGGTACAAGAGATCACTTAGGAGGTACGAGAGACATGTAATAGATCGTAAGATCATGGTACTGTTCGTACCATCTGTCCAAAATATGAGATATTATAACGCCTAGGACTTTCAGGCTAAGTTTGAGAACTATTTTAGGTATGTGGATAGACCCGAACCTAATGAATTTCATGGAAAAAAGGTGTTAAGATCAATTCTTAAGTGTGAGAAGTGCATTGTATACAAATTAAGGTCATAAGGAACCTCTAGCACAAACTTGAGTTAAGAGCCAGCTTACTGATTGAGTTTTCATATAAGTTCTTACAAGGATCAAATTAAAATGACCATAACTCCCATTTTACAAAGTGTTTATGACTTATTCAACACATAAAATTTAAGCCCTTCGAGTCTTCTTTCCAATGCATCCAACCATGCATCAATCATAGTTTGAAATAAAAAGTTAAGAGCAGTTTAGTGAAACAACATCAGGCATTGGACGAACCTTAGTTTTGGTCGTCTTATCAACCAACGACTTGTCCTTTTGGTCATTGGTTTTGCTAGTTTTAGGCGATTATTTGGTAGTTTAGGGGTATTTTAGTAAACTCTTATGCTTTTAACACCTCAATGACGTCTTTTTAGGCTTCCTAAGGGTCAGATTAAAGGGTTTAACTTAGCCTATATAAACATTCCCTTCAAAGACCATAGGTGGGATTTTCTCGCAAGAAAGGAGCTAGGGTTCTTCTTCAAGCTTTTTCACATCTTCCTTGGGCCTTCAAGACAAGTCAAGGGATCATTAACCCAGATATATAGGGTTATGAATGAAGGAAATCCTTCCACCCTCATGCCCTTTTCAAGATAAATTCCATGATCTGTATCTCTTAAGTTCTAAATTGTGAAATTCTAGGGTTCAACCCAATTCAATGAAATTATTTATGATCTCTCTATGAGTTCAATTCTCTTATGTTTTAATTGTTGAATTAAGGTTATTAGGCTATATTTAATCCTCAACTTCCTTGTGAATTTTATAATTTCAACTTATGAAGATTTATTTAAGCATGTATGATTTTCATGAATGCTCAAATATCATGACCAACTCTATTGCATCTTTGTCATGGTTATTTCACATACATCAAGTATAATTATGATTTCATATTTCGGCTAGCCCATGCAAGTTCAAGTATTGATTCACGATGATGTTTTTGAGACATGTCCATGTTTTTGGGAGTAGTGTCTAGTATTGAGTAGGCTAGGGTTTAAGTAAACCCTGAGCATCATAACTACATTCTACCATAGGTATATATTCATGTTAAAACCCTACGGGGATTCATAAATTGATGTCATACCTTAATCGTTCCTTAGATTGGCAAGCTTGGAATGACTCTGCCAACTTGAACAAGATAGTTGGGCATCATGTAAGCTCTCTTATGATGCTGTTGTTTAAGATAAGTCTCCCATTGTTCCTCATGTTTTAAGTTATTTATGTTCATGACTTACAATACTATGTTTTATGGCATGTTTGACCCATTCATTAGTTTATGAATCTTCACTATAATTTCAAGTATGGTACATGATATGATTTCTATTTTCAAACCTTGAGTCATTATGTTTCAGCTTATGATGAATATTTCATGATTATGACTACTTCAGGATTATATGATTTTTAGCACGTTTTCCTTACTCTAATGTTTTATCTTGTTTTATACTCATGATTTAAAACTATCACCTTACTAGCATGTTTTACTTTCTCTATATACTTAGTAAATTCAAAGTAATGACCACTTACTTCTATGCTATGTCATTTAATGATATAGGTTCAGACGATCAGTCTCAGCCTCGTTGTTAGCCCTGCTCCCACCTCAATTCAACTCAATTTCCATTTGGGTGAGTCCTCATCTTCCGAGGATGTTTATTATCTTATGGTGTTATGTTCTTGTCTTTTAGTCTCAGACTTAGCGAGCTAGTTGGGAGTGTTGTCCCATCAGCTCATCTTATGACTAGAGGCTTTTAGACAGTTATGTAGATGGTTCAACATTATGACTTGTCATTCTTATTCATTCTTTATATCTTTTTCACTTTCACTTATCCATTTTTATGATTCATTTCCGCTTTAGTTATGCTCTTATTCATGCTGTGTATCTGCCATGGGTTAGCTTGGAGCCATTTGTGGTTCTAGGTCCCATGTCGGGTTCGGGGTCCATGCTTGGGTCATGACAATTGTCCTTCTGGAACACCTAATGGTGCAACAAATATTTTAATCTTCCAAGTTGTTAGCCTATGAAAACCTTCTTTGATACCAATTTATAATTTATGCATCCACTTATATACTGAAGAATCTAGTCTTTTAGCAACTAAATAAGAAATAAATTGCAGAATAATAAATCAACACAAGGATATTTATATTCAAAACTCCTTGCTCAAGAAAGACAAAAACTATGATAATAGGATTTACCCAAATCTCCACTAAATGAGCAGTTTTAAGAGAAACTAACCACTACAATACTTATCCCTTTCTACATTTCTCTCTAAGTGTAGCTAATTTCTTCAAAGACTCTACCTAGTCTAAAAACTCCTTTACAACTCAAAACAACATCTTATACAAATTATCTAAGAATTTAAAAGGTTATAATTTATGACCAAAAGAATCTAATCATTACAACTCAAAGAAATGGATGAATTTATCTTGATAGAAATAGGTTATTCTTTGTTGTAGTTGTTCTCTCTCAGTAGAAGACACTCTAAATAGATATCTCTCTATTAACTCTATTTTGTCTCTTTGGTGGTGTCTTCAACAACATCAACTTAATATTTTATATAGGAGTAGAATAGATGCTTCTTATTCTCCAAATCCAATCAAGACTTGGTTCAAGAATCTCATTACCACTCCTTATTTTACTTTGTTTGGATTCATGTGTTAGATTCTTTAATTATACATTATTTTTCAATCATCCAAACTTCATAAGATCTTAAATTGAGATTTAGATCAAAGTAGCTCGACACTTGTATGTCATTTTATACTTTTACGCTAGCGTGCGTTACTAGCAACTTTTAATGACTTTCTCTAGGGGTAGGATAGGTAATGAAAATTGTTGATCTTACAAGGTATTTATACTCATAATAGGTATAGCAGGTGGAAATCCCGTGGCTTATTAATGACTTTAGCGCTTATCCAGTCTTATCTAGTTGAGTGAGCCACCACTGGATCATGAGATAATTTCTCCATCTATATTGACTAATTATCTTTTATTTTTGAGTTGTGGCATGGTGGCCTAGCTCCGCGTTGCACGTCATGCCACGTTGGGCCTTATTACCTGGACACCCACTTTACAGTGTGCCTCCGCGTCTGTGGCGTGTCACGGAGGCAGTGCTCCGCGATGCACTCCGTGACACGTTGCTTGTTATTTCGGGAAAAATTTCCACTAGTATAAATAGAACATTTAGGTACATTTTTCAATATTCTGACTTGGTGGAGCAAGAACGTGGGTTATGATCTTGGGCAGATTTATATGCCCAAGTGATACTCAAAAGTATCATTTTCGCCTTGTTTATCTAGCAATGTGTATACATTTTCATGTAATTGGTAATAAAATGTGAATTTATACTAACCAACATGATTAGCATTGTTTTGTAGGTAACATGTGATTTCGAGGAGCTAAAATGCATGTTGGATGATATCGGAGTTAGACTTGGATGCGAGCAAGGGAAAAGGCATTGGACTACACAAATTAAAGGGGCTCCGCGATGGAGCCGTGTCACGCTGCCATCGCGGAGGCATTCTGCCTGGAGGGTGACAATTCACCAATTTCCAGTGGAGGTTCACGACAGCTCCGTGGCACAGTGGCTAGCCTCCGCGTTGCACGTCGTGCCACGTTGGTGTTATATTCCCAGACCCCCAATTCCAGTGAGGGTCCGCGTCCACGGCGTGTCACGGAGGCAGTGCTCCGCGATACACTCCGTGACACGTTGCTTCTTATTCCGGGAAAAATTCCCACTAGTATAAATAGAACACTTAGGTTCATTTTTCCATAATTCAGACTTGGTAGAGCAAGGACGTGGGTTACAGGCAGTTGAGGGACGAAAAGTTCAAGGTTTTTTCTCTCTTTCTTTCTTCTCTAATTCAATTGTTTGTATGATTAACACTTGTTTTAGGATGATTAATCCACAAATGAGTGGCTAATTCCCTTCCTTGTTGAGGTTATGAACACTTGTGATGAATTTTGATTATTGAATTATATGGTTTTTCATCTTTTTCTTCCATGTTGTTCTATTAATTCTTGTTTCTACTGCATTGGTGTGTGGCCTACATTAATGTACATCTAAAAAATCCGATTTCACTCGAGAGAGCACGAAGTTGGAAAGTTGTGAATTAATAGGATATTATTCTTTACTTGATTTGGGAAAATTGAGTTTTGATGTGCTTTCCTGATAGAAATATACTTGAAAGCCGTATTAGTCAATTTAGGAATCAGAATTGTATTGCTAGGTCATGAATTGCATTTGATCACAGAAATGTAGACGGATGGTTTATGATTCTTAAGTGATATTAAATACGAGAGTTTTAATCTCTTGGCTAATGTTCTTGGCTAGCAACTGGAAGAAAAGATTAACCAATTTATGGTGATAATCAGTTTCATTACATGTTCTTTAACCTCAGCATGCTCTTATTCATAGTCCAAATTCAAAGTAGATAATTGTTTGTAGTTTAGTATAAAATTTATAAAATAAATTATTCACTTTTTGGTTACATTGTTGTCAGCATATTTAGAAGTTAAATATAGTATAGTATACTTAAGCAAACTTCACTTAATCCGAGTCTCTGAGGGATCGATACTTGGCTTACTAAAGCCACTTACTACTTGTTCGACCACGTGCACTTGCGTGTCGGTTTAGATACCCAATGAACCACCGAACAAGTTTTTGGCGCCGTTGCCGGGGACTTGGCAATTGGTGAAATTGTTTTAAGTGTCAATTTACTGTATTTTTATTTTATTTTCTTAAGTGTTGACGACTTGGTCTTAGCCTGTATTTTGCAGACTTAATTGTTGTGAACACTGGCAAGAGACAAAGAGCTGGTGGAATCTTATATAGAGCCTGAACGTATATTTCACAGTAAACGGAGAGAAGCTCTACAAAGGAAGCTGCAGTTGCTCAGACAGACCATTATGGAGCAACAAAATCCATCGGTAGTAAGGGCAGTGTTAGTGCTCGAAGAAGCAGCAGCAAGGCTGGTTCGCGAGGTGGCAATCCCACATGCCAAAAATGTTACATCCAGTATCCGCAAACCAGAGCCTGGAGGGAGATTTGAACTCAAGCAAAATATGGTGCAATTGTTGCACACAAGCGGGCAATTTACCGGTCTCCCTCATGAAGACCCACAACAGCATCTCCAAAACGTTTTGGAGATAAGTGACACTTATATACCCGCTGGAGTGTCACCTGATTATGTTCGGCTTACATTATTTCCGTTCTCATTACTCGGAGAAGCCAAGAGGTGGTTGAAAGCTGAGCCACCAAATTCTATTTCAACGTGGGATGATCTTGCTCGAAAGTTCTTGATAAGGTTTTTTCCCTCTGGCAAAACAGCAAGACTTAGAAGTCAAATTCTAAGTTTCAAACAGAGGGAGGGAGAAAACTTATATCAAGCCTGGGAGAGATTTAAATCCATGTTGCGGGACTGTCCTCATCATCATCAGTCCAATGAGGTGTTGGTGCACACATTTATTGAGGGTTTGGAACCCCATACCAAAATTTTGCTAGATTCAGCAGGTGGAGGGCAAGCGCTGGAAAAGACTTATGAGGAGATGTATACCTTGCTAAACCGGATTTCACAGGGCAATCCAGAATGGAATGCTGATTCATCACGAGGTGGAACAATGAAAGCAGCAGGAGTGCTTGAAGTGGATGGATTTACAGCTATCGCTGCACAGATAGCTGCCTTGCAAAATCAATTGAACAACCACTTCAGCAACATGATTTTGAACCAGCCGTCAGCTCCAGTTAATGCAGTCCAGCAATTGTGGTGTGAAGTGTGTGGAAGTAGTGAGCACTCAGCTGAGTGCTGTGGAGCAAATCCTGATTCGGTAAACTTTGTGGGTAATGCACAAAGAAATCACCAGCAGTATGGTAGTGGCTACAATTCAAATTGGAGGAATCATCCAAATTTTTCATGGGGTAGCAACAACCATCAAGGCCAAAGTTCGGGTCAGGGTATGCAAAGGAATCAAGGAGGGCAACAGAACTACCAATCTCAATTCAGAAATAACAATGCACCTCCTCCACCACCATCACCCAGCATTGAGGACATGTTCAAGACCATGATCGCTAACCAAGCGCAATTGCAGGCTAACTATGTTAAATTGGCAGCCGAAGTGAAAAATAACCAGTTAGCGACCAAGGCTCTTGAGTATCAATTTGGGCAATTTGCTAGTGCCCAAAATACAAGGCCCAGAGGAGGACTGCCGAGCGACACGGATCCGAATCTGAAGCAGGTAAATGCAGTGACCACAAGGAGTGGTTTGCAGCTGAAGGAGGTGGAACCAGAAAGACCACCTCAAAATTCGGGAGCAGCAGAAGTTGAGGGGGAGCAAAGTTCGGAAAGGGGGAAGACCAAAGAAGCTGAATCATAAAGACCTCCACCCCCGTTCCCTCAACGACTCAAGAAACACAAGGAGGAGGCGTGTTTCAAGAAATTCATGGAGGTGCTTAAACAGGTACATGTTAACTTACATCTTGTTGATGTCTTGCAGGGAGTGCCGAAATATGCCAAATATATAAAGGACATCATGGCCAACAAAAGTCGTTTGACTGAGTATGCCACGGTGACTTTGACGGAGGAGTGCACTTCCCTGATCCAAAATAGATTGCCCACAAAGCTAAAAGACCCTGGAAGTTTTACTATCCAGCTTACTATTGGGCAAAGCATCCGAGCTCGTGGATTGTGTGACTTGGGGGCAAGTATAAATCTGATGCCATCTTCGATATTCAGAAAGTTGGGTCTAGGGAGTCCTAGACCCACAACCGTAATCTTGCAGTTGGCGGATCGATCCTTAGCTAGGCCGGATGGCATTGTTGAGGATGTTCTAGTACAAGTTGGCTCCCTAATTTTTCCGGTAGATTTTATTGTTCTGGATTTTGAACCCGACGCGGAAGTCCCATTTATTTTGGGACGACCCTTCTTGGCAACCGGGAAAGCATTAATCGATGTAGCTGCGGGGAAACTGACAATGCGAGCACACGACAAGGTAGAGGTGTTCGATGTGTATAAAGCACCCAAGCTCCCGATGGTGCATGAAGAACTCTCGGTGATCAATGTAATTGATCATGGTAATGCTAAGCAGATGAAGCATTCCCGAGAGTTAACGGGAAGACCACCGGATAGGTGTAAGCACTACTGGGGGGAGGACAGTGATTGTGGGAAATCGTCCATCACACTAGCGGACAATTGAGCTTAAATGACGTCGAGCCGCGACGGTAAACCAGGCGCTGCACGGGAGGCAACCCATGAAAAAAAAATTTTCTTTCATTTTGTAAAGTGTAAATAGATTTTACTTTTCCTTTTTCTTGATTTATTACAAAATTTTTCGTTTTAGTTAGTATTTTTTATTTTTAGTTAGGTGAAACCTATTATTCTAACCAATTTTGTTTAGTGAGATGATTTTCAGGGTTTTTTCTCTCCTTCTTTCTTCTCTAATTCAATTATTTGTATGATTAACACTTATTTTAGGATGATTAATCCACAAATGAGTGGCTAATTCCCTTCCTTGCTGAGGTTATGAACACTTGTGATGAATTTTGATTATTGAATTATATGGTTTTTCATCTTTTTCTTCCATGTTGTTCTATTAATTCTTGTTTCTACTGCATTGGTGTGTGGCCTACATTAATGTACATCTAAAAAGTCCGACTTCACTCGAGAGAGCACGAAGTTGGAAAGTTGTGAATTAATAGGATATTGTTCTTTACTTGATTTGGGAAAATTGAGTTTTGATGTGCTTTCCTGATAGAAATATACTTGAAAGCCGTATTAGTCAATTTAGGAACCGGAATTGTATTGCTAGGTCATGAATTGCATTTGATCACAGAAATGTAGACGGATGGTTTATGATTCTTAAGTGAGATTAAATACGAGAGTTTTAATCTCTTGGCTAATGTTCTTGGGTAGCAACTGGAAGAAAAGATTAACCAATTTATGATGATAATCAGTTTCATTACATGTTCTTTAACCTCAGCATGCTCTTATTCATAGTCCAAATTCAAAGTAGATAATTGTTTGTAGTTTAGTATAAAATTTATAAAACAAATTATTCACTTTTTGGTTACGTTGTTGTCAGCATATTTAGAAGTTAAATATAGTATAGTATACTTAAGCAAACTTCACTTAATCCGAGTCTCTGAGGGATCGATACTTGGCTTACTAAAGCCACTTACTACTTGTTCAACCACGTGCACTTGCGTGTCGGTTTAGATACCCAACGAACCACCGAACAGGTTACAGGCAGTTGAGGGGACGAAATTATCAGGGTTTTTCTCTATCTCCTTCTTCTTTCATTCAATTGCTTGTATGTTTAACACTCATTTAACGATGTTTAATCCACAAATGAGTGGCTAATTCCTCTTCTTGCTGAGGTTAAGAACAATTGTATTGAAATGTGATTGTTGATTAAGTTTGTTTTTCATCTTTTCTTCCATGGTTGTTCTATTGATTCTTGTTCTTACTACATTAATGTGTGGCCTATGTTAATGTATATCTAAAAAGTCCGGCTTGTATTTTTCATTCTGGATTAGAAGCTCCATGACTTGGTAATTTATGGGTTGTCCATAAAGATTTGATACTTAGTTTGATACATCTGCACTTATGTTGATATATCAAGATTGCTGGTGAAATTCTTCTCTTTTATCCATGTTATTCACATGATAATAAGTAGAGGGTTCTCTTTATGGGTAGGAGCTCATTAGGTAATCTGTTGCGGCCTAACATCAAATTTCTTTTTTGACATTAAATTAAGATAAATAATTAAATAAAAATTGATTATAAGACAAAGAAAAAAGATACAATATAGAGCATAAAGGTAATTTCAATACTGATCAAATTAAATTAAAGTAAAAATTATATAAAATTATGAGAGAAAGACATAAAAAATTCAAATAAAGTTTTAATTACTTGAAGCTAAATAAATGAACTAAATGTCATTCATGAGTGTTAATAATCTAGGAAAAATTATTTTCTTGAAAGTTTGAACATTAGACCTCCAACAGATTATGAACGTGCAAGATCACTACACCACACAAAGTACTAAGACATATTGACGAAGATGTATACAACATCGTCAAAGCTTTCTCTTAGGACACACACTTTCCTAATGAATCGCCCATGCTATTTTGTAGTATTACCTAAGAAGGATGCAATCTAGACTTACTCAAACTTGCAGTCTATAAGTCTGAGTAATTTCATAAATAAGATAATTCAGGATGGTTCATAATAGGTTAAAGGATATTTATCTTTATTGATCTTAGCAAATCACTCTGAATTTATCAAAGGCAGCAACATTATCAATAGTGTCTTATTAACATCGAATATCTAACAGATATAAGGAAAAGAAAAAGAAGAAAAAGTCCTGCCAATATGGTGGTCAAACTTCATATAGCAAACACTTTTAATAAAGTTTCATGGATCTATTTCACAAAGATGATAAGGAAGATGGAATTTGTGAGAATTTTATAGACATGATATGGAGACTTAGTGAAAATAATTGGTATCCGTCTATGCAATGGCCAAGCTTATGGTTTCTTTTACCTACTAAGATAATCAAGCAAAAAAGATCATTTATTTCCTATTTTGTTCAATTTATCAGTTAAAGTATTATCTAGAGACATGAATTCACTATTTGATAACAATATGCATATTGGTTATGGTATTGCCTACAGAGCTACAAACTGAATCATTTAACTTATGTTAATAATTATTTTTGCTTCAGTAGAAAAGATCTTTGGAGATGACAATAACTATACTCTAGGATTATAAAAGAATATATGGACAATTGTACAAGGAGAAAAATTCCTTTATATGCTCCAGAAGGTGGCAAATATTCTAGTCCAGCAGGTTGAATATATCACTGGTTTTTCAAGAGATCGGTTCTATTCAAGTATCTAGGATGTCTAATTTTTCATGCAAGAAAAAGAAAGGATGATTATAATGATTTTTTAAAATCAAATGGAGCATAAGGCTAGATTTTATTATAAAACAAAGAAAGGTACACACAAATAAAAAATGCAAAATAAAGAAAAAGAAGAGTAGAATCAGAAAGCCTAAATTGACAATTGCCTAATCTAATTCTACAATCTTGTAGAGCTTTTGTCTTCTCCGTCAATGCTACTGGTCGCTCTATTCCACCAGTTCCTCATATGAGTAATGACCTTGTAATAGTAAATGCTTAATCTTGAATATCTTTCTTCCTTGTTGTTCCCTTTGTGACCTTTAATTCATAAGATCTATTGAGCATTTTCTATTTTTTTGTATTATATGGTAGCTTATGAGAACATCGAGAAGCGAGTTATCCCCTTAGAGTTGCAGATCTGAAGCTGAGAGTTCTTATGTTTTCTTTTGAAAAAGCTAGTCTTAGAAAGTATTCTATATTTTCTTTCTATAAAAATTAGGTCTTTCTGTAACCTTTCAGTCCATTTTGATATTTTTCTCGTGATTTTGATAAACGACTACCTATTTATTTTTAATATTCTCAGTACCCTGAATAAATTATTGTTGTATTTCTACTACTCTAATGTTATTCTTTATTGTTCATGCAATAGCTTATACGACCCATTTCTTGTATGTCTGAATGTGTAGTTTAGCTCCCATCCCCTTCATATCTTTGTATTTATGTTTCTATATGCTAGAGCTCTCATGTATATATTGCTATATTTATGTTCCCTTATTTCTATACATCGTGTTTTCCTTGTATCTTTCTTGTTCAAATTCGTAAATTTTCCAATTATGTAATGATTCACATGGTCATTTTGAGTTTTCTACTTTTTTTTCCTATTTTATACCCTTTTCATAGTTTTAGTATGTTATTTATTACTTGCAAAGATGGGTGATATAATTTTCGAGATGATCGGGTGAGCTTCAAAGAAGATTCTTAGTTTTTGGGACTTTGGTTTTTAGAAAATTGAACAAAGTAAACATTTTGAGTTAATGAAGTTGAAATTTAGTTCTGAATATTCCATTAGGTACCGAGGGTGATTTATAACTTAGTTTTTTTTTTGTCATGGATCCTAAGGTGCATGTGAGTGATTTGGTTCATTGGTTGTATTATAGTTTCTTTTAAAGATTAGAGTTAATCACCATCAATATTTATCCAAGGCAATCTTCTATCGATGATTTGATAATTTAACAAGTCTTAAAATGCTTTAATAGTGGTTTGGAATTTTTGTTTGTATCCATGAGGTTATGGAAGAATTCTTAGGGTTAGTCTAGCTTTGGAATTGACAGGAGTATCATATCTGGTGCAACCACACCTGTGATCACTTGTTCGCACCGGCGAATATGCCTCATTGAGCCTTGGTTCGCTTATGCGAGATTGGTCAGGTCTAGGGAGGCTCGCTTCAGTGGTGATTTTCCCACTCATGCAAAGCCTCTTCTATAAGAGAGGCCTGCTTCTGTAAAGGTTGTATCATCAAAATGGATCACTTCTATAGGGCATTTGCGCTTCTGTAGCTTGTGCCAAAAATGATTCTTCCACTTTCAGAGAAATTGGCATGGGTTATGTCACATACCCAAAATCTGATATCGTGATGACACCTCCCCCCATCAGTATGTAAGTCCACCCTTCACCCAACAAGACTATAGACAAGAAATCACAAAAATAAGTAAAAAAAACAAAATAATTGACTTTGAAATCCAATTTTTATAACAATATTGAAAAATAGAAAATCACAACAATACCCAAAATCTAATATCACCAGTACAAGAGCATTAAAACAAAAATACAAGTGTCTTAAAACTAGTTCATTGTCTAAAGAGTAAAGACATGACAATAAAGTAAGGAGAGAGACTGACGTAATTTTGAACTGTAACACCCCAATAGTTCCTAGGATCAAACTTGAGGGTTGAACCAAGGAAAAGCAGACAATATCATCAGAGTCACATAACAAATCAAGGGATGAGTCATTGTAGGGAACAACGACCCGTTGTGTACCTCGTGGTACATCCCCATTCAGAATTTTCAGTGAAACAATGAGCCCATCAATGACTCGTTGGAAGTTCCAATGGTTTTTCCTGAGTGGTTGTTGAATGGAGTTCAAAAATGCCCTAGGTCTGAGTCAATGACCATGAAAGGATATGACGAGTCGTTGTTTCAAGCAATGACTCGTCCTGTCTAGTCGTTGGTTGGAGAATCAGAAGAGTAGCATAATTTTCCCTCAAAGCAACGGATGGAATAACGACTCATTGTTTCGGACAATGACACATCCTGATCGATCATTAGTTAGAACTTCAGCAGAGTACAGGAAGTTCTTAAGATATAATGGACGATCCAACGACCCGTGGTATGCTACGATGACCCTTTGGACTGGTTGTTGTAGCCGACAGATGGTTTTTTTATGCGAATTCCCAAGGGTAGTTTCTTAAATTCTCGATCTTCTAACTTCCTATGACGTTGTTTTAAGACCTAAAATGAGTATTTGAAGAGGGTTTAGTCTAATTTAAGTCATTAGATTCCCATTCATGTAAGATAATGAGATTCCCTTTCAAGATCAAGCTAGAATTCTCCCCAATTCTCTTTGGCTTTCAAGGCTAGTTCGAAGATCAGTTTACCCATGTATATAGGTCTATGAATGAGGGTTTTCTTCCACCCTCATGCCCAATCTTCTTCTCAAAGTCATGAATCCAAATTTTTAATCAAGTGAATTGATTCCTAGGGTTTTAACACAATTTTATAAAATTACCTATGATATATTTGTGGGTCTAATTCCCTCGTGATCTAAAGTATGTTTTAAGTCTGATGGGCATATTTTGTACTCAATTTAATTATAAATTTATGTTTTCAAATTATTAGCAACTATGCTCTATTATGTATGTTTTATGAACGTCAAGCTTATGACTCCATGATCTCAAGTATGATGAATTATCAAAGTATGCCTGAATGTTTACAAATTCTCAACTTGTGAGTCTATGATTTTAACTTATGAAGTCTATTTCAAGTATGCATAATTTTATGATTTGGGAAATCCCATTCAAGTTAAGTATGCTTATTATGATTTTAGTCGAGGCTAACAAGATCAGCTTATGATATAATTTGGAGTCAAGACTCCCAATGCAGTTTTTGATATGATTTGGAGTCAAGACTCCCCAATGTTCAAATTTGAGTTATATTTTGAGAATATGATTATATGAGCACTATGCATGTTTGGGGAGTAATGTCTAGTACCGAGTAGTCTTGGGGTTCCGAGGTTCTCCAATCTCATAAACTACGGGCCAATGTAGGTATATATTTGGGACCTCTCTCGAGAGTGCTTCCCCCAATCGAGGGCTCGCCGTGATATCACACCTTATTGATCCTTCGCCCTGGTAAGCCTTAGGTTGGCTCTCCTCCACGTGGGGAAGACGTAGGATCATCATGCGCTCATACATGGTGGTTGTTAGTTATGAAGAGTTTTCCATTGTTCCTCATGATTTCAGTTACTCATGTTCATGACTATGATATTATGATTTATAGCAGATTTGACCTAATGATTAGTTTATAAGCTTTTACATATAATTTTAGATATGACAAGTCATGTGATTTCTATCTTTAAATCTTAGTTCATTATGTACAGTTATGTTAACCATCCTATGATTATGTAAGTCTCAGATACAGTTTTCAGCATGTAGTTCTTACTCTCATGATCTTTCTATTTACAAGCATGTTTTCAACTAATAATTCATTAAACATGTTTTACTTTTCCTACATACTCAGTACATTTCAAGTACTGACCGCATACTCTATGATGTATGATTTCATGATGTAGGTTTGGGTGATCCAGCTTAGTATCGTCGATAGTTGCTTCTTCTTCAGTCCAGTGCAGCCATTGTTTTGAGTGAGTCCTTATTTTCTGAGGACAATTTCTATTTTTGCTTTGCGTGTTACTTCAATTTGTTAGATTCTAGCGAGCTAGTTGGGGAAGTTATCCCATCAGTTCCTTGGATGTTTTAGAGGCTTTTTAGACATTATGTAAAAGCTTCCACTTGGCGAGTCTTGACTATGTTTTTGGCCTATGTTATATTTCAGAAATCCTCTTATTCATGTTGCTTAATGTTTCTGCCTTAATTTATGCTCTTGAGTTTTTATGCACATGCCAGGGGTTAACTTGGAGTCATCCGTGGTTCTAGGCCCCATGTCTCGATTCGGGGTCCTAGCTCGGGCCATGACACGAATGCCAAGTGCTCACCAAGAGTCCTAGAAAAGCTCCACCTAAGATGATAGATCAACCAAGTCTGCTAGAACTAGGATTTACACTAAAGAGATGGAAAAAAATAGGGTGAGTACAAATATGAGTACTCAGTAGGAATCATCAATCAACCAAGCTAGGACAGTAAAAATATTGCATAAAGAACACTATTACATACACTCACAAAATGTCCCAGCTGTTCAACAATAATAATCCAAAAGGAACCAGTACATATGGTAATTATAAGTAATGAATGCCACACAATTAAATATAATGAAGTGCAATGCAATGTAATGGTCAATGATCCTGTCACTATACACCTCCTCTACAAAATATACATTGTGAGGTGGGACTCTCAAGGTGAATATACCAATCGAGCCCGTACTGAATAGGGACTTACCGCGTGCACATGTTTGTATTGAACCGGTACTTATCATACATATAACAATCGGGCACATACTGAATCAGGACTTTCAAACACTGGGCCCGAACTCAGCCGAGGCTTATTGAAAATGTCACGACCCGAACAAAGGTCCGGATCGCAACATGGGACAAGGAGCCCTGAGAGACTCCAAGTCAACCCATGGAATGAACATACATCTAACTCAATCAATAAAACAGAATAAATCAACAAGATAATCATAGCGGAAGTATAGATTTAACTTAACATCAGAATACACAATCTGAAGGTGAATACATCCATATGTCTGAAAAGCCTCTAAACATGATGAGTCGATGGGACAAGACAACTAACACAACCAAATTGAAGCTGAAAATACATAAGGGAAATCTGAATAAGTCTAGTCCTCGGGAGATGAGGACTCACCAACAACGAAGGTGCTAACTCTGAAGACTAGCTATGAACGGGGCTGAGCCTGAGAGCCAGGTCCTGTATCATGAAACGATATAGTATAGAGTATGTGGTTAATACGTGGAATGTACCGAGTATGCAAGGTAAGTAAAATCGCTTACGTAAATAAAATCATTTAAATACATTCATAATGTGAATCACAAACAATAAGAATCTGAGAGTAGGGCTTGCATGCATTCTTTCTAAAATCGTGATCTCATCATAACATAACATAACATCATCAAATCATAACTGAATCGATTAACTCAAATATGGAATCTGATAATCATGAGTAGAACTGAATATTGAGTCAAACCTTCTTTAAAACATATATCGATGTATAAATCTCATGAATGATGAACATGCATAACAGAAATCATGAGGAACAATGGGAGACTCATCTTTTAACTGACATACCACGATAGAGCTTACGTGGTCCAACTATACATTCAAGTGGGTAGAGCCATCCAAAGCCTTGACAGGGCTAGGGATAATACCATGATGTCGATATCAAGCTCGTGGGCCAATAGGGCCGGGTATAGCTCACAAGGGAGATCCTGAAGTAATATATATAAGTATAAACCTACGTTTGCGCGTAATTTTGAGGCATAGGGTGATCGATCTTTAGCCTATTCGGTGCTAGACACTACTCCCCAAAACATGCATATGCTCTACATCGTTATTCAACGAAGCTCAATATCGTCTATTGACAAAGCTAAATAATCAAATACATCTCATATATGAAATCATGCATATGAGAAGCTTCAACTCAAACCATACCACAAGTTGAAATATAAGTGGGAGTCTTTGCTCCAAAATCATGTGCTAAGCTTAATTCGGGTAATCATATATCATACTTTAAACATGTGGGCATTGCCCAAAACTTTATCATACATGAAAAATACTCAATTCAGATTGAAAACATGATTATAAATATGGGTATATTGAAAACATTCTTTTCATCATAATATCTCATCATCATCATACATTCATCACAAATCTCATCTTTCATGAACTTTTCATTAATGGACTTTTTAGTTAATAAAGCTAGAAACATGATTTTTAATTGAAAACATTATAGAACCTTCCCATGCTTCATAATTCAATGGTAGAAACATATTTAAATCATACCCATGTAAGAAATTAGGAACTTCATGTGTTGGGTTAAACCCCATAGATTAGACATAGAACAATCCTGATTTAGACTAGGATTGGGCATGGGTGTGAAAGAATTCACTCATTCATAACCCTAAGTACCCGTTAGTAGCTGATTCTTACACTTCTTTGATAGCCTAAGAAGAAATTGAAGAGGAATTGAAGAACCCTAAACTTGATCACCCTCTCTCACCTTTTACGTTACATGTATGAATGTAAATGGCGTAAAATGAGCTTAACCCCTTTAAAAGTCATCATTCATAACTCAAAACGACATAGTTTAGCCTTAGGAACTTAGGAATTATGGAAAAACCCTTACTAAAAGCGCTGAAAGTAATTGCCAGTTGGTCCCCACGATGGACCTAAGACTCATCCTCTCTGGCCACGGGCATGATCCGTGAAGTGCACTGCTTCTCAAGTCTTCTGGGCTCGTAACTGGAGACTTCACGACTCGTTACCTGGTGACCACTACTCATGGTCACCACCCGTCATGTACACTTCCTCAATACCAAATAATTCTTCACCCTGTTGGTCACGACACTTCCCACGAATCGTGGGGACTAAGCATGACCCATGGGGTACTTCCATTAGGTCCACTGCCATCCTTTTCCTCTTTTCTCAATCACCACTCCCCACGACTTACCTAACGAGTTGTGGGGCCTGACAACGGCTTGTTTTCATGCCCATGGGGATCTCCTTCCCCAAACTTCAAATTCATCTCTTGGGCCACACCACGAGTCATATTATGACTCGTGGTCTGCTCCCATGGGTCACCTTACGACCCGTCCTGTGCCTGGAATCAGTTTTTAAGCTTTTCTCTATTTCCACTCTGGGGTATGATCTTTGGGCTTCCGGGGTATAATAATATCTCCCCCTTGGGAATATTCATCCTCGAATGTTAGAAAACATACAGAAAAGCAGAGAAATGCAATCATCATATTCAAATACTGATTATTTAAGCTGAGAACTGACAGAATGACTACCTTCAATTCAAACTACATAGTTGAACTGAATTCACCAATCATACAAACATCTATATACATAAAAGAAACTTGGGCACATGAATTGAACATGAAAACTAAGTAGAGTTTGAGAGAAAAATTGATACCTCAAGCTGGAACTGAGCCGGTAGAGAATAAATGTGGGTATCTAGTCATCATATCCGCTTCGGCTTCCCACGTAGCTCCCTAAACATGTTGATTCCTCCATAAAACCTTGACTGAAGCTACCTTATTTTTCCTTATCCTTCGAACCTGACAATCCAAGATTTCTACCAGAACCTCCTCATAACTGAGATCGTCCTTCACACCAACACTACCCACCGGGACAACTAAAGCTAGATCACCCATACACTTCTTTAAAAGTGATACATGGAATACAAGATGCACAGAAGCTAATTCTGAGGCCAACTCCAATTCGTATGCTACCTTGCCAACACATCTCAAAATTCGATACGGGACGACATAGCGAGGACTAAGTTTTCCTTTCTTTCCGAAACCTATCACTCCCTTCATGGGAGACACCTTCAGAAATACCCAATCATCAACTTTAAATTCTAATTCTCTCCTTCTCACATCGGCATAGGACTTTTGGCGAATCTGAGCGGGTTTCAGCTCGTCCCTTATCAATTGAACCTTCTTTATAGCCTTATGAACCGAATCTGGTTCTACCATCGCCGCTTCACCAACTTCAAACCAATCAATGGGAAATCTACATCTTTGCCCATAGAGAGCCTCAAATGGAGCCATTTGAATGTTGGAATGGTAACTGTTATTGTATGCAAACTCGATAAGGGGTAAATGCTCATCCCAACTACCTTTGAAGTCAATCATGCATGCTCTCAACATTTCCTCAAGAGTTTGAACTATCCGCTCCGCTTGACCATTCATTTGCGGGTGAAATGTTGTGTTGAGATTAACTTGAGTACTAAGACCTTTCTGAAACGACTTCCAAACCTAAGAGGTAAATTGAGTACCTCTGTCCGAAATTATGGATAAGGGAACTCCATGCAATCGAACTAGCTATCAGATATATAGTTTGGCATAATCCTTTGCCGAATCCGTGGTCTTGACCGGTAGAAAATAAGCAGACTTGGTCAACCTGTCTACCACAACCAAAATGGAGTCATATTATCGACGAGTACGAGGTAAACTTGTGACGAAGTCCATATTGATTTCTTCCCATTTCCAAGTAGGAATACTGATATCCTGAAGCACGCCTCCCGGTCTCTAATGCTCAACCTTTACTTGTTGACAGTTCAGACACTTAGCTACGAATTCCGCGATATCCTTCTTCATGCCATTCCACCAATAGACTTCCTGTAAGTCACGGTACATTTTGGTGGAACCTGGATGGATAGAATACCTGGATCCATGAGCCTCATGCAATATCCGGCTCCTCAAATCATCAACATGTGGAACACATAGGCGACCCTGGTACCTAAGCACACCATCTCCTCCTTTGGAGAAGATCTGTACCTTCTAATTTTGAACGGCTTCATTCAATTTTACCAAAATCAAGTCCTCTTGTCTAGCTTTCACATTAATCACCAAGGACGATTTTGATCCATTATGCACAATAACACCGCCATTAACTGAGTCAACCAATCGAACTCCCAACCTTGCGAGTCGATGCACATCCTTTACCAGCTCCTGTTTCCCCTCATCCACATAGGATACACTCTTCATAGAGAGTCTACTAAGCGTGTCTGCTACTATATTAGCCTTGCCCGGATGGTAAAGGACACTCATATCATAGTCCTTGAGTAGCTCCAACCACCTCCTTTGCTGAAGATTGAGATCCTTCTAGGTGAACACATATTGTAAACTCTTATGGTCTATAAACACATCAATATGAACCCCGTTCAAATAATGTATCCAAATCTTCAAGGCGAATACCACCACGCCAATTAAAGATCATGGGTTGGGTAATTCTTCTCATGAACCTTTAGATGTCTAGAGGTAGATGCTATAACCTTTCCATGCTGTATCAACACACACCCAAGTCTGATCCTTGAAGCATCACAATACACCATGAACCCATCAGTACCCTCTGATAGAGTTAACACCGGTGCTGAAGTAAGTCGAGTTTTCAACTCTTGGAAGCTCTTCTCACAAGCCTCTAACAATTGGAATTTCACCTTCATTTGGGTCAATTTGGTCAAAGGTGCTGCAATTGATGAGAAACCTTCAAAAAATCCCTGATAATAGCCAACTAAACCCAAGAAGCTCTGAATATCCGAAGGATTCACTAGTCTAGGACAATTCTTCACCGTTTCTATTTTCTGAGAGTCCACCCTTATGTCTTCGCTTGATACTACATGGCCCAAAAATTCTATGGAGTTCAATCAAAACTTGCACATGCTGAATTTAGCATATAATTAACGATCCTTGAGAGTTTGCAGCACTACCGTCAAATGAGCGACATGATACTTCTCGCTCCGAGAGTATATCAAGATGTCATTAATAAACACAATCACGAAAATATCTAGGTATGGCTTGGACACCCTGTTCATCAAGTCCATAAAAGCTGCAAGAGCATTCGTTAGACCAAAAGACATAACTACAAACTCATAATGACCATAGCGCATCCTGAAGGATGTCGCTCTCCCAAATTCTGAGTTGATGATACCCAGATATGAGATCTATTTTTGAGAAACACTTGGCACCATGAAACTGGTCAAATAAATCATCAATCTTGGGTAAAGGATACCTATTCTTGACGGTGACTTTGTTCAATTGTCGATAATCATTACACATGAGAAGAGAACCATCTTTCGTTAGAACAAAGAGAACTGATGCACCCCATGGGGACTTTCTTGGTCTAATGAAACCCTTATCTAATAGGTCCTTCAATTCCTTTAGCTCGGCTGGAGCCATTCTTTAGGGAGGGATAGATATAGGCTGCATGTCAGGAAGAAGGTCAATACCAAAATCAATCTCCCGCTCAGGAGGGATTCCCGACAAATCATTTGGGAAGACTTTCGGATACCGACATACTACTGGGACAGACTGGATAGTCGGGGTGTCGGACGTCACATCCTTAACCCTAACAAGATGGTACACACAACCTCTGGAGATTATCTTTTTGGACTTAAGCTACGAAATGAAATGGCCTACGGGTAAAGCTAAACTACCTTTCCATTCTAAGACTGGTTCACCCAAAAATCTAAACTCTACTGCCCGAGTTCTACAATTAACTGATCCATAACATGTAAATATCCAATCCATGCCAAGGATAACATCGAAATTGATCATAGATAACTCTATCAGATTTGCTGAGGTGACTTTTTGAAGGACTGAGACTAGGCAAACTCTATATACCCGTCTAGCTATAATTGAATCACCTATTGGAGTAGAGAATGAGAAGGGTTCTGACAAGACTTCGGGACTGACTAAGAATCTATTAGCCGCATAAGGTGTCACAAAAGACAATGTAGATCCCGAATCTAACAAAGCATAAACATCAAGATGGAAAAATAACAACATACCAGTGACTTCATCCGGGGAGACCTCCTGCTCCTGGAGGGATACTAAAGCATAGAATCTATTTTGGTCATGACTGCCACTTGTGCTAGTAGATGCCCCCTGATATGCAGAGCGTGTGAGTGAGGCTACTGAATTAGAAGCTGGGCCTCGGGCCCCATCATGATCCTGCCTTGCTACTGGGCAATCTCTGAGCATGTGTCCGAGCTTCCCACACCCAAAAAAGCACATGTACCTGCTAAACATTGACTCGTGTGGCCCCAGCCACACCTGCGGCAAGCTGGAACACTAGAATCTGTAGGTGGTCTGCTCTAACCCCTAGATCCTAATGCTCACACTCTCTAATCATGCCTAGGCTTGGATGACACACTCAATGTTGAAGAAGATGGGGCTGATGATCTCTGGTAGGTCTTCTGTCAGTGCCCACCACCTAACCTCAACTGTGAGAATCTGTGTTCATCGGTCCTGGCCCTCTTGGCCTCCCTCTCTCTCAGATGTGTCGCCTCTATCTGCTGGGCATACAAAACTATCCGAGGGAAATCCATGTCCTGGTGGAGCATAGTGGTCCTACAATCCTTGTCCAAATAGCCTGCCACTCCATGAACGATCCTGCTCACTTGCGGCCTCTAATCAACCACCAACTCTAGGGCGTACTTTGCTAGATGGGTGAACTCAAGGTCATACTCCTGCACTATTACCCTCCCTTACTTCAGATTTACGAACTCAACTGCCTTCATCTCCTTATCTCATGAGGGAAGAACCGATCTAAGAATGCAACGTGGAACTCCTCCCAAGTGACCAGGCCTGCTCCGGCGACCCTACTATCTTTCCATTGGCGAAACCAGGTGTGCACGACCCTGTTCAACTGGTACGAGGCCAACTCTGCACACTCAACTCCATTCACCCCCATGACTTAGGTGATTTTCACAATTTCATTAATGAACTCATGCGGGTACTCATCCACTTTTGACCCGAGGAACTTTGGCGGGTTCATTCTCAAGAAATCCCTAAACTCGAGATGCCGCTACATTGCAATTTTGTGGAACATACGAAACTGCCTACTGATTGACTTGAGCGGTCAAGGCCTGCATGAGCATCTGAATAGTCTCCTGAAGCTCAGCAAAGGAAATCTACTCCGGTGCCTGGTGCTCCTGGATTATTGGGGCTTGCTGGCGCCCGTTTCCGTTGCCATCCTCGTGGCCATCTCCATTTCCATTCCTTCTACCATTTACTCGTTGGGGAGTCATGATTCTACAATCGCGAATAGCACGAATTAGAAGGATAGGGAGACTTTTCATCGCATGACATAGATCACAAAAGAAGAAAACATTTCCCAAACGTCGCATAGCCTCTTCTTCATAATTGAGGCGCACTTCACACCCATGAAAAAGACACTACTTAACGCGGCTTTCAGACACCCTAGGACACTTCAAACCTATAGATCCAATACCAAGTTTATCCCGACCCGAACGGAGATCAAAATCGCAACACGGGACAAGGCGCCCCGAAAGACTCAAGTTAACCCATGGCATGAACATACATCTAACTCAATTAATAAAATTGAATAAATAAACAAGATAATCATAGCAGAAGTCTAGAATCAACTTAACATCAAAATACACAATCTGAAGCTGAATACATCCATATGTCTGAAAAGCCTCCAAACATGACGAGTTGATGGGACATGACCCCAACTAACTCAACCAAACTGAAACTGAAAATACATAAGGGAAATCTGAATAAGTCTAGTCCTAGGGAGATGAGGACTCACCAAAGCGAAGGTGTTAACTCTGAAGAATAGCTATGAACGGAGCTGAGCATGAGAGCTGCGTCCTGTATCATGAAATGATATAACATAGAGTATGCGGTCAGTACGTGGAGTATACCGAGTATGCAAGGTAAGTAAAATCGCTTATGTAAGTAAAATCATTTAAAGACATGCATAATGTGAATCAAAAACAATAAGAATCTAAGAGTAGGGCTGTGCATGAATTCTTTCTAAAATCATGATCTCATCATAACATTACATAATATCATAACATCATAACTGAATCAATTGACTCAAAGCTAGAATCTAATAATCATGAGTAGAACTGAACATTGAGTCAAACCTGCTTTAAAACATATATAGATGTACAAATCTCATGAATGATGAACATGCATAATTGAAATCGTGAGGAACAATGGGAGACTCATCTTTTAACCGACATACCACGATAGATGTTATGTGGTCCGAACTATCACATTCAAGTGGCTAGACCCATCCAAAGCCTTGCTAGGTTTAGGGGTGATACCATGATATCGATATCAAGCTCATGGGCCAATAGGGCCGGGGATAGCTCATAAGGGAGGTCTCAAAGTAATATATATAAGTATAAACCTACATTGGTGCGTAGTTCTGAGGCATAGGGTGATCGAACCTTAGCCTACTCAGTGCTAGATGCTACTCCTAAAAATATGCATATGCCCTACACTGTTATTCAACAAAGCTCAATATCGTCTATTGACAAAGCTCAATAATCAAATACATCTCATATATGAAATCATGCAATGAGAAGTTTCAACTCAATCATACCATAAGCTAAAAGATAATTGGAAGTCTTCGCTCCAAAACCATGTGGTAAGCTTAATTCAGAAAATCATAAATCATACTTTGAACATGTGGGCATTGCCTAAAGCTTTATCATACTTGAAAATACTCAATTCACATTGAAAATATGATTATAAACATGGGTAGTTTGAAAACATACTTTTATCATAATATCTCATCATCATCATACATTCATCATAAATCTCATCTTTCATGAACTTTTCATCAATGGGATTTTTAGGTCGTAAAGATAGAAACATGATTTTTAATTGAAAACATTATAGAACCTACCTATGCTTCATAATTCAATGGTAGAAACATATTTGAATCTTACCCATGTAAAGTATTAGGAACTTCATGCGTATGATTAATACCCCATAGATTAGACATAGAACATTCATGATTTGAAAGAATTCACCCATTCATTCATAACCCTATATACCAGTTGGTAGCTGATTCTTACAATTCTTTGATAGACCATGAAGAAATTGAAGAACACTAAGCTTGATCACCCTCTCTCACCTTCTACCTTGCATGTATGAATGTAAAGGGCCTAAAATGAGCTTAACCCCTTTAAAAGTCATCATTCATAACTCAAAACGACATAGTTTAGGCCTTAGGAACTTAGGAATTATGAAAAAATCCTTACTAAAATCACAAAAAGTAACTTCCAGTTGGTCCCCATGAGGGACCTAACGACTCGTCTCCTCTCACCATGATTCATGGCATGATCCGTGAAGTACACTGCTTCTCAAGTATTTTGGCTCATAACGGGAGACATCACGACTTGTTACCTGGTGACCACGACTCGTGGTCACCACCTGTCATGTATCGTGGTCACCACCCATCATGTACACAACCTCAATACCAAATAATTCTTCACCCTGCTGGTCACGACACTTCCCATGAATCGTGGGGACAGACCACAACTCGCGGGGTCCTTCTATTGGGTCTACTGTCATCCTTTTCCTCTTTTCTGAATCACCACTACCCAGGACTGACCTAATGAGTCGTGGGGCCTGACCACAACTCACGGTCATGCCCATGGGGATCTCCTTTCCCAACCTTCAAATTCATCTCTTGGGCCACACCATGAGTCACATCACGACTCGTGGTATGCTTCCACAGATCACCTCACGATCGGTCCTATGCCTAGTGCCAGTTTTTAAACTTTTCTCCGTTTCCATTCCCGAGTCTGATCATTGGGATTTCGGGGTATAACAAAAAATTAGTAAAATATCATTTCAACTCAATTCTCAATAGATAAAACATTCCTTTCAGAAATGTCGTTCTTCAATAATATTCAATATCTTGATTCATGAAAATGAATATGCTTATATGAATATAATAATATAATAAGTTTCAAGAAAACAAGACATATGACTCTATTACCATTTTTACCATGTCCTACATGTTTCCTCAACCATGAATTTACTTTTCAAGTCATGCCCTAACTCCACGTTTCATCAACTTTTGCCACCTTCTTTCAATATCAAGCCCAATCTTGGCAAAACAATGTAACACCCTGAAACTTTCCAAGACAAAACTCAGAAGTTGCATGAAAAATCGGAGGAAAAACATAAAATTTTCTCAGAATGACCGAGACAACAAGTCATTATCAGTAGTAGTGACCCATTGTCTGGTTCATGCTCAGCCCTGTCAGATGTTCTTCAGGAACCAACGGGACATGGAATGACCCGTTGTAAGAAGCAATGAGTCATCTTGTCACTCATTGCATTCTCAGCTCAGAACCTAGTTAATCCTTTTCTAGGAACCCACGAGTTAAATGATGATTCATCACTTGATATAATGACTCGTGGTGTGACAAATTGGTTAGGGCACCTAGGTATTTTTGATGAAATCCTTCAGTGACAACGAGTGGCAACAATGATCCATTGTATCATACAACAAATCTTTGTATCCACCAGTGGTGACAAGTCCCAAAATCCTTCATGGATTCCAATAGCCAGGATGGGAGCAGATAATGATTCATTGGATTAACCAATGAGTCGATGCATCACATATTAGAGAAGGGTCTAGTGTTTGGTTCAAGTCCCTGCCAATGGCCATAAGAGGTACCAACGAACTGTTGGTTCATTCCAATGAGTCATGGTCCCCCTCATTGCAAATTTCCAGTGAGCCAAATTCTAGGCCCAAGACCATTGAATGGTCCCAACGAGTCGTGGTGTCAACCAACGACTCGTTGTGTTACCCGTTGGTCCCTAACGGGGCAGTTTTTTGAATTTTCTCCTAGGGTTATTTTAGTAACTTCCCAGCTTTTTATCTTTAAACGCTGTCGTTTTGAGCACATTTAGGAGAGAATTAAAGGGGTTGAACAACATTATCTCTTCATTCCTCTCATTCTCTCAAAGTCAGAAACGTAAAGATTCAGTCAGGAAGGACAGAGCAAGGGAAAGGGTTTCGACTTTTCTTCTCAGATTTTCTCAAGAGTTCTCTCCGCAATTTCTACACCACATATGTGAGAATTTAGCAAGGGAATTGTCCTTCCTTTGTGCCCCAAAATACATCTAAATTTTATTATCAGTTCTATGCCTTGATACTTTCGAATTAGAGACATTTTTCGGTCATGTTTCGATTAAATCATGTGAAATGTTGTTCATATTGTTTGTTTCTATACTTCCACTATCTAGTAATCATATTGATACTTGTTTTCTTCAAAAGTGACTTTAACCCTAATTTGATAAGTGTAGTAACTAGGGTCCTTCATAATTGTATAGACATAATGTTGCCTGATTCCATCATTGTTGGACATTCCATGTTATTATTAATAGTTAAATGCTCAGTCAGTTGCATGCTAGCTATGTTTCAGTCATGATGTTAATATCTTCAGTATCTTTCAGTAATGTCAGTTGATCAGTTTGACTATAGTTAGTTCTTGAGGTTTCATTAATGCATCCCAGTTTTCAGTTCTTAGTTACTAGTATCAGTTTCAGTTTGTTCTTTAGACGGTTACGATGCTTCCAAATAAGTAGCTCTGACCAGTCTTAGAACCACCAGTATCAATTTTAGTATTGTTCTTTAGACAGTTACGACGCTTCTAGATAAGCAGCTCCGACCAGTTTTAGAACACCAGTTATAGTTAATTGGTCTGAAAAGACTCTCAAGGAACATCCAGATAACTATTCCTAACTTACTCTTCGGCCCCAGCTTTGAGCTATCAGCTTCGCAGTCATATTAGGATTATCTAGTGGGAGCAGGACTTAACACCGAGAGGGTCGAGGTTCCAGCGCACCCAGGTTCTCAAAACTACATCGCCACGTAGGTTACTTGGCCTATCGGGCCCCAGATTTTTGATCACCCAGCTCATCCCTTTATACCCTATCAAGGTATATTGGGTCCTATCGATTGGGCGTATACATCAAACTCCATGTTTAGCTCACGTGGTTATATGTCCTGTTATAGACTCTCCCACTAGTCAGTACAGTGTTAGTTAAGTTCAGTTTAGTTCTATTTAGCTCTACTCAGTATCTCAGATCTAGGACATGTCTATGACCATCAGCTAGGGTCATTATTGACCATATCAGTTATATTTCAGTTGTATCAGTTTTTAGTATTTCATTGATCATTTCATGTCGTTTTAGTTCAGTTACTTGTTCTTCATTCTTATTGTATCACTCACTTACTCAGTATATTGAAAGTACTGACGCATACCTTCTATGCTATATCATATCATGATACAGATGCAAGTTCTCAGTCTCAGCATCGTCAGTAGTTCCTTCAAATGATATCAGCAGTAGTATTTGGTGAATTCTCATATTCCGAGGACAATATTTACTTTCAGTTAGTTCATTACAGTCAGATTTTTAGAGTTAGTTGGGGGCTTGTCCCAGCAACTCATCGTAACTCATCATTAGTTCTCTTTTAGACAATGACATAGATATTCAGTATTATTTTTAGATTTATTGACTCTTATCAAATTAGTCTTCTTAAATAGTTTTATTTATTTAAAAAATCCATTTATGTTACTTAGTGACCAATGTAATGATAAACCATGGGTTGGCTTGGGGTCACTTGTGACACCAAGCACCGTGTCTCGTTCAGCGTATAGACTCATATTGTGACAAACTTGGTATCAGATCACTAGGTTTAGTGTATCTTAGGATGTTTGAAAGTCACGCAAAGTAGAGTCCTTTTCATGGGTGTGAAGCGTGCCACACTTATGACGGGGAGGCTACAAGATGTTATTAGGAAAACACCCTTTTGTTCATAATCCTTATCATACGATGAAGATCAATTCTAGAAATGTTCTCCTAACTTGTGCTCTATTTTGTTTCAGTGAAACCATGCCTCCAAAATGAGGAAATGGAAAAAGGGCTAGCAATGCCAACCAACCTGCCCTACCAGCTCCAACAGCCCCTCAAGATGACCAAGCATCCTCAGCAAAATTTCGAACGGCAATCCAGCTGCTAGTTTAGATAGTGACTAACCAAGAGAACCAATAGGTGATTCCAGTAAATACAATTGTGTCTGCAACAACTGCTAGGGTTCGGGATATCACCCTAATGAACCCTCCAAATTTTCATGGATCCAAGGTGGGAGAGAACCCCCAAGAGTTTATAGATGAGGTGCAGAAGATCACCTAGATTATAGGTGTTAGTTCCACGGAGAGTGCTGATCTGACCGCCTACCAGTTGAAAGGGGTGGCTCAGATTTGGTACGATCAGTGAAAGGAAGGAAGACCAGTAGGAGTAGAACCAGTAGAGTGGGAAGAGTTCACCACAACATTTCTAGACAGATTCTTCCCTGGGGAGTTGAGGGGGGTTAAGGTCGCAAAGTTCATGAACTTAAAGCAGGGTAACAGGACCGTGAAGGAATATGCATTGGATTTCACTTGGTTGTCGAGGTATGCTCCAGAGATGGTAGCCAAGCCAAGGACTCGCATGCTTAAATTCATCAACAGAGTATCAAACCTGGTACTTAAGGAGCGCAGAACTACAATGCTCATTAAGTACATTGACCTCTTCAGCCACATTGTTCATGCCTAGCAAATTGAGGAAGAAAAGCTAAAGGATATGGAGCGGGAGAACAAGCGGGCTAGAACGGGTCAATCAGACTATGGTCACAAGAAAGCAACAAAAAACTTTAGCACCCACCTCAGCCAGCGCCCTACTTTTTAGTCCTACAAGGATCATAAGGGTGGAGCATTTGGCTCTCAGTCCCAGAGTTACAGTTCCAGCAACCGTTATCCGGCTTGCCTTAAGTATGGCAAGAACCATCCAGGTGAACTAAAGGGAAAAGAGGGTTGTTTTAGGTGTGGACAACTAGGTCACCAGCTAAGGGAGTTTCCATCAGTAGGATGGGAGAAATCAGAGTCTACCACTTCAGCAGCTCCAGCAGGCAGTCCAGCTCAGCAGGGTAACACTTCATGTACGGACGGGGGTCAGCGTCAAAACCGCTTTTATGATTTGTCCTCTTGTTAGGATCAGGAGAGCTCACCTGACGTGGTCACGAGTATGTTATGTCTCTTCCACCTAGATGTGTATGCCCTACTAGATCCTGGAGACACCCTATAATTCATGACTCCCTGTGTAGCTGTCCAGTTTGAAATCAATCCAGATGTCCTCTCAGAACCATTCTCAGTCTCTATCCCAGTTTTCGAGTCAGTTAGAGCCATTCAGGTATATTGAAACTGCCCAGTCTTAGTGGTGAAAAAAGTCAATCTAGTTGATCTAGTAGAACTAGACATGGTCGATTTCGACCTTGTTCTTGAATTGATTAGTTACACTCTCGTTATGCCTCAGTCGACTGCAGAACTAGATTCGTTAGATTTCAGTTTCCAAATGAGCCAGTTTTAGAATGGATGGACAGTAGTTCAGTGCCTAAGGGTAGGTTTATTTCCTACCTTAAGGCTAGGAAGCTCATTTCTAAAGGGTGCATCAGTTCAGTGCCTAAGGGTCAGTTTATTTCCTACCTTAAGGCTAGGAAGCTCATTTCTAAAGGTTGCATCTATCACCTAGTTCGGGTCAAAGATTCCAGCTCCAAGACCCCAGCAATATAGTCAGTTCCAATTGTCAGCAAATTCCCTAATGTGTTTCCCAAAGATCTCCCTGGAGTCCCTCCTGAGCGGGAAATAGACTTCGGCATAGACCTTCTTCCAGACACTCAGCCCATCTCCGTTCCTCCTTACAGAATGGCTCCAGCTGAGCTTAAGGAGTTGAAGGAACAACTAAAGGACCTTTTTGATAAGGGTTTCATCAGGCTCAACATCTCTCTATGGAGTGCTCTAGTGTTGTTCGTTCGAAAGAAAGACGCTACTTTCAGATTGTGTATCGACTACCGTCAACTGAACAAAGTTATAGTTAAGAATAGATATCCTCTACCCAATATTGATGACTTGTTCAATCAACTTCAAGGAGCCAGTTGTTTCTCTAAGGTAGACCTCAAGTCGGGATACCATCAGCTTAGAGTCAGGGAACGTGACATACCAAAAACAACTTTTCGAACTCGATATAGTCACTACGAATTCGTGGTTATTTCCTTTGGAATAACTAATGCCCCTGCAGCTTTCATGGACCAAATGAATGGGGTTTTCAAGAAGTATCTAGACATGTTCTTCATTGTATTCATTGATGACATTCTGGTATACTCTAGAAATAAGGAAGAACATGCTAACCATCTGAGGATAGTGTTCCAGAAGCTCAGAGACCACCATTTATTCGCTAAATTCAGAAAATGTGAATTTTGGTTGAAGTCTGTGGCTTTCCTTGGTCACGTGGTCTAAGGTAAGGGTATTTAGGTAGATCCTCAAAAGATAGAAGCGGGGAAAGACTGGCCAAGACTAACTTCCCTAATAGATATTAGAAGTTTCCTGGGTCTAGCCAGTTATTACCGAGGATTTCTAGAAGGATTTTACTCTATTGCATCTCCTCTGACTAAGCTAACTCAGAAAAAGGTGAAGTTTCAGTGGTCAGATGCATGTGAGCAGAGTTTCCAATAGTTGAAGACCGACTCACCACAACTCCAGTTTTGACATTACCAGAAGGAGCATATGGGTTCATAGTATATTGTGACGCTTCTAGAGTTGGACTCAATTGCGTTCTAATGTAGCAAGGTAAGGTGATAGCTTACGCCTACAGACAACTCAAGGTTCATGAAACGAACTATCTGATTCATGATCTTGAATTGGCAGTAGTGGTGTTTGCTTTGAAGATATGGAGGCATTATCTTTATGGGGTTCACTTGGATGTTTTCACTGATCACAAAAGCCTTCAGTACGTGTTCAATTAAAAGGATTTGAACCTTCATCAGAGGAGGTGGTTGGACTTACTGAAGGATAATGACAAGAGCGTGCTATACCACCCGGGCAAGGCCAATGTGGTGGCTGATGCCCTAAGTAGGATGTCTATGGGGATCGTTGCTCATGTTGAAGATGGCAAAAAGGAACTAGCAAAGGATATTTACAGGTTATCTCGATTGGGAGTGCAATTGGTAAATTTAGCTGAGGGCAGAGTAGTACTGCAAAGTGGGTCAGATTCCTCTTTAGTTGTTGAGCTTAAGTCAAAGTAGGATAAAGATCCCATACTGCTTAAGCTGAAAGAAGCGATTCTACAAAAGAAGCGAAGGCTTTCTCCGAAAGGGGAGATAGTGTGCCTCGTTACCAAGGTAGACTTTGTGTAGAGAATGTAGGTGACTTGAGACAAAAAATACTGGTAGAAGAACACAGCTCTGATATTCTATCCACCCAGGTGCCACTAAAATGTGTCCCAACCTAGGAATATCTACTGGTGGAATGACATAAAAGAGACATTGTAGAATTTGTGGCTAAGTGCCTGAACTACCAGTAGGTTAAGGTGGAGCATCAGAGACCTGAGGTATGACTCAGAATATCAGCATACCCACATAGAAGTGGGAAGAAGTGAATATGGACTTTATTATAGGTCTACCTTGTATCTGTCGGCTACATGATTCAACTTGGGTAATTGTAGATCGGATGACCAAGTCAACACATTTCCTCCTAGTTAAAACTACAAACTCAGTTGAGGGTTATGTTTGGCTGCACATTTGGGAGTTAGTAGACTACATGGGGTGCCCTTGCCCATCATTTCAGATAGAGGTACCCAGTTTACCTCACATTTCTGGAAGTCATTTCAAAAAGGCTTTGGTACTCAAGTCAAGCTCAGCACAACTTTTCACCCTCAGACAAATAGACAACATGAGCAGACTATTCAGACCTTAGAAGATATGCTGAGAGCTTGTGTGATCGACTTCAAGGGCAGTTGGGATGATCACCTACCTCTCATCGAGTTTGCGTACAACAACAGCTACCTCTCCAATATTCAGATGGCCCCGTTTGAGGCATTATATGGTAGGAGTGCATGTCTCCTATAGGGTGGTTTGAAGTTGGTGAAGCTACCTTAATAGGACTAGACTCGGTTCATGAAATTATGCAGAAAGTGCAACTGACCAGAGAAAGGTTGAAAACAGCTCAAAGTCAATAGAAATTTTATACGAATGTGAGGAGGAGAGAGTTAGAATTTGTTGTAGATGATTGGGTTTACCTGAAAATTTCACCCATAAAAGGGGTGATAAAGTTTGGAAAGAAAGGAAAACTAAGTCCGAGGTATGTAGGACCCTACAGGATTCTAAGGTGAATTGGTAGTGTGGCCTATGAGTTAGAATTACCTTCAGAGTTAGCATCAGTGCACCCAATCTTCCATGTGTCACTATTGAAGAAGTGCATCGGTAATCCAACCTCAGTTTTGCCACTAGACTATAACACCCCAAAATTTTTTTGGTGATTATTTGATGTTTTATGATAGATTAGGAAAGTACCAGTGGTATATTGGTCGTAAGTGTCAAGGGAAATGTGTACGATCAAAAAACCAAAGAGTATGTAAAGTTCATAAGTAAGGGTCAACTTTGAACGACCACATTTCCCAATATATAATGAATTAGGAGCCCCACGACCTATCAAATGAAAGTTCTTTGACTTTAGTTGTCAGAACATCAAACCTCTTGTCAATCGGAGTTCGGAGTAAAACATTATGGGCATTTTACCGAACCATCGCGAGTGGTGATGCGGGCATGAAGCCCTAACGCCTCCACCGCCCTATTTACTTAAAATCTGATTTTTCCCTTGTAGAAAACATTTCTAGCTAAATCTAAATTGACCAGATTCTAAGGATTCCATTTCTCTCTCAATTCCAGCAGCTAGGACAAAGAAAGTCAAGGAGGAACATCAAGCAAAGTTGAAGAAAACCACAAGACAAGTTGAGATTACCTTGCCAGGTCTGTTAGGGGCTGTTTTGGAGCTCGTTTTGGAAAGGTTTTGAAGACGTTTTTCTGTATTTCAAAATCTATTTGGACTACCTATATATCCATCTTTGAGTAGGTGTTAAAATCAGGAGAAAAGGTAACGATTTCGCCCCTTTTAAACCTCTCAAATTGCAAAGCTAAATCTGGATATTGGCAGCTAAGTGAGCTGCCGATGGACTATTTGTTAGCTGAGTTTTGCTCGTTTTCCTTAGGCTTTTTGGCTGTTTCTTTTGATCGAATTATACTTCATATTGAGGGGTAGAATCACAGAAAAACTAAAGTAAAATTTCCTCTGTTTTCTCCCTCAAAAGTTAGTGAAAATTAGTTGAGCAAATGGCTAAATGTTGTTGATGTTGCCGTGTGTTGTCGTTGCTATTTTTACTGCCTCTGGTAAGTTATGTTGGCTGCATTTTTTTTGATATAGATTAAGCTTGTTGTTAGACTATAAAACCACTGGATTAAAGAGGTTGAAGGCTGATCATTGAGATAGGAAATCGGCTAGGGAAAAGTTCATCGGAGAAAGGTATGTAAGGCGCCCCGTCTATCATTCTTTTAAGCACAATTCGTGTGTTGTGAATCGAATGAGACAGCAACCTATTTAAAAGTCTTGAGGCAGTACGTTAAGCTTCATTTAATCTTTAAATTCCAATGTTTTATTGAAGATAAATGTTAAGATTATGCCTAGCCAAAGTGAGACACCTAAAGTGTGATATTGTGTTGATTGTTGCCGTAGTTGTACATTGAGTTGGAGACCCCTCAGCGTGGGCATTGTTAGATGGTCCTTACTCTATGTCATGTGTATATATATGTGATTTTAAATGTGTTTAAAGTTCTGGTTTCTAACTGAAATTGGTGAAAGAGTCGAGATGAGGACGTGTAAACGATTTTAAACCACGTAAAGACGTCGCAGGATATTGAGGGTAAACAAGCTTACCGAATTAGGATTACCTAGTTATGGTTGTCCTTTATCTAATGTTTATGTTATGAACTATGTAAGGCCAAGGGGAGATTTCATAATCCCTTTCCCTTAAGCCGAACAACAAGCTAGCGAGTTTCTGAGCTCTAATGTCCGTTGGAGACGATCTATAAATTTTGTTGAAACTCTTAGGTTATCCGTACTTCCTTATGATTTATACAAGTTTTTAATACGTGCATTTAATTTCTATTTTTCTATCTTTACATGTTATATGTACTCAGTTCCAGTTATGCATTACGAAGGAGGCCTATGCAGGCCACATGTTTAATATTCGTCATTTCTATGTTGTATGTATTGAGCTGGTCCAGTATAAGCTATATCGGCTCCATTTAATATTTTGTATAAGATTTATTGAATTTACCTTGGTGTGGTACACCAGATAGAGTTCTTGTTATTTTACCCCGGTGTGGTACACCGGCTGGATGGAGTTTACCCCGATATGGTACACCGGCTGGAGGCATTTTGATTTTTACCTCGGTGTGGTACACTAGCTGGACGGATTGTATATAGATTTTATGGTCGGCTATCTGCTGGAATTTCAGTTATGGTCTTTGTTGTGCATTAGATGGTTGCATTGATACTTCAATAATGAGTTATTGTTAGGTTTTTTTTTTCAGGATTCCGGGTGGTTGCTACTCCTTATTTATGGCGTAGTTATCATTTTTATCTTACATGTTTGCAGTTTTCAGCCTTACATAACAGTACATTTTATTCGTACTGACGTCCCTTCATCTTGGGAACCTTCCTACAATCGTGTTGCAGGTACAGGCCGAGGCTCAGATCATCGGATGTAGTAAAAGCCAGATTTTAGCAGAATAGTGGTATGCTCCTCTCTTCCTAGAGCCATGCCCTAGTTTTGACTATTTTCAATTTTGTGTACAGCATGGGTAGGTCGGGGCCCTGACCCGTGTATTTCAGTTTGTTTACTTTGTAGAGGCTGGTGTGGACTAGTTTGTATAGTAGTGTGGGTTATGTCGTCGTATTGGCTTTTCATTGCTTTACTTAGCTTTATTGTAGCCTTTTCGGCTTTCCAGGTTGCATATTTATATTTATCTTGGTTGGTTGTGAAAGGTGGCTTGGTCAGCCTTAGTGTTACATTTATAGATTCTATATAGCTGGCTTCTCGATCGACTATGAATCGAGTGCCAGTTGTGCCCTACCCTAGTTCTGGGGCGTGACAGACTTGGTATCAGAGCGAAGTCGTGTCCTAGGGAGTCTACAAAGCCGTGTCTAGTAGAGTCTTGCTTATAGGTATGTTGTCCACCATACTTATAATTAGGAGGCTACAGGACATTAGGAATTGTTTTACTTCTTTTACTAATAGTTCGTGCTATAGGTCAACCTCATAAGTACTGTGATATCTAAATCGTGTTATTGTTTAAGAGTATGCCTGTGACAAGGAAGATGACTACAAGGTTGATTGGCACAGCCGTTAGGGAGGGTACTATTCTCCCTCCATTGGATAAGAGAGACAGGTTAGAGGCTCAGAGTGAATCTCCTGCCCCAAGTATTACAATTCCTCCTGCACCGGCCAGAGCAATGGCAGATAGACCTGCAGCTCCTCCTGCACCAGCAGTACTTGAGGGTAGTAGAATGGCAGACCCTCCCACGCCTGTGGTACCTCCAATTGTTCTTGAAGGAAAGGGTCTTGAGGGAGCTGTTCAGCTGATGGCTCGTATAGCTGTAGGTCAAGAGCGACGATTGGAGGCGATGGAGAGACATAGAGGCCAGACAACTGAGAGTTACAGGGCTCGCGAGTTCTTGAGTTTGAGCCCTCCTATATTAACCGGATCAGACCCGAGCGAGGATCCTCAAGACTTTATTGATCAGACTTATAGGGTGTTAAAGGTGATGCGAGCTACAACGATTGAGGAAGTAGAGTTGGCGGCCTTCAGACTACGTGATGTGGCCATATTGTGGTATAAGCCTTGGGCTCGATCCAGAGGCGACGATGCACCACTAGCTAAGTGGGAAGAGTTCTTCGAGGCCCTTATGCACGACTATCTACCCCTGGAGCTTCGACAGGCTCGTGCTGAGCAGTTTTTGCACCTAGAGCAAGGAAGTATGAGTGTGCGTGAGTATTGTCTTCAGTTTAATTCTCTTGCCAGGTATGCTCCTCACATCGTTCAGTTGATGGAGGATAGAGTTCATCAGTTCGTGTTAGGGTTGGGGATTCATATAGCTCGAGATTGCTTGGGGGTATCTACTCAAGAGCACATAGACATTTAAACGAATTCAAGATTTCGCCCAGAGGGCAGAGGACTTGGTTCATCACTTACAGGACACTCGGAGACAGCAGGAGCAACGAAAGAGAGTTAGGAATGTGGGTCCTTACAAAGGGCCGCAGGGTGACCTAGGGGCTCAGTCATCCAGGCAGTCAGTTAGGCCAATAGGGAGTGCCCTACCTCAGTTTCAGGGATAGAGAAGGGACCAAGGCCTAGCTCCATCTAGCTCTCGACAACAGGAGTGGGCAAGGTAGAGGCGACCACCATTGCTGCCTTGTCTCTAGTGTGGAAAATCTCATTCAGGTTAGTGTCGTCAGGGGCAGAATGTATGTTATCATTGTATGAAGCCATGATACTTTATGAGGGATTGTTCAGATAGGGTCGAGGCGGATCAGGCGCGATCAACGGTTACTTCGTCATCCTCCTTTCGACCTCCCACACCTGATCCTCAGCCAGCAACAGGACGTGGCAGAGGCAGAGGGAGAGAGGCTTCTAGTTTTGGGGCAACCCAGAATCGATTTTATGCTTTGGGCAGTCGACAGGACCAGGAGGCCTCACATGATATTGTTACAGGTACTTTAGTTATTTATTCTTGTGCAGTATATGTCTTACTTGATCCTAGTTCTACACTCTCTTATGTCACACCATTGGTTGCAAGTCAGTTTGAGACAATCCTTGAGTTATTATCTATACCATTTGCTGTTTCTACGCCAATTGGCGAATTTGTGTTAGCTAGACGAGTTTACCGAAACTGCATAGTATTGGTATGTGATAGATCAACCTTAGCTGATCTATTTGAGCTTGAAATGGTTGATTTTGATGTCATTTTGGGTATGGATTGGTTGGCGGCATGTTATGGTAATGTTGATTGGAGAGCTAAGGTTGTCACATTCAATTTTCCCAGCAAGCTAGTCCGGGAATGGCAAGGTGATGCTGCTATGACTAAAGGTAAGTTTATTTCATACCTTAAGGCTCAGAAGTTGATATCCAAGGGTTGTATTTCTCACTTGGTTCGGGTAAGAAACTTGGAATGTGAACCTATGACTCTCCAGTCAATTCCTATTGTAAATGAGTTCCCTGAGGTCTTTCCAGAGGATTTGCCTGGAATTCCTCCAAAAAGGGAGATAGATTTTGCTATTGATCTACTTCCAGGTACTCGACCTATATCGATCCCTCCTTACAGAATGGCTCCAGCAGAGCTAAGGGAATTAAAGGAGCAGCTGAGAGATCTGCTCGAGAAGGGATTCATTCGACCTAGTGTATCGCCTTGGGGTGAACTGTTGCTCTTTGTGCGAAAGAAAGACGGGTCGTTAAGAATGTGTATTGACTATAGAAAGCTAAATAAGGTTACGATTAAGAATAAGTACCCACTTCCCAGGATTGATGACCTCTTTGATCAGTTACAGGGTGCCAGATGCTTCTCAAAGATTGATTTGAGATCCGGGTACCATCAGTTACTGGTTAGGGAAGTTGATATCCCCAAGACTGCCTTCAGGACTAGATATGGCCATTATGAGTTCTTAGTGATTTCATTTGGTCTTACTAATGCCCCAACACCTTTTATGGACCTGATGAATCGGGTGTTTAGGACTTTTCTTGATATATTTGCGATCGTCTTCATTGATGATATTCTGATTTGCTCGCGATCCGAGGCCGAGCATGCAGGTCATTTGAGAGTAGTATTACAGACTCTACAGGAGCACAGGTTATATGCTAAATTTTCTAAATGTGAGTTTTGGCTAACATCTGCGGCTTTCCTTGGTCATGTAATTACAGTTGAAGGTATAAGAGTGGATAGTCTGAAGATAGAGGTAGTAAAGACTTGGCCCAGACCCTTGAATCCTACAGAGGTTCGCAACTTTCTGGGGTTAGCAGGTTATTATCTCCGATTTGTGGAAGGTTTCTCTACTATTGTTGCACCATTGACAAAGTTAACTCACAAAGCAGCTAAGTTTCAGTGGACAGAGGCATGTTACTGAAGCTTTCAGGAATTGAAGGATAGGCTGACTTCAGCACCTATCCTGACTCTTCCAGAGGGTGTCGAGGGTTATGTGGTCTATTGTGATTCTTTGAGAGTTGGGCTAGGTTGTGTTCTAATGCAACACGACAAGGTCCTTGCTTATGCCTCTAGACAGTTGAGGAAACACGAGCAAAATTATCCTACCCATGATCTTTGTTGGCCGCAATGTTATTTGCATTGAAGATTTGGCACCATTACTTATACAGCGTACATGTTGATATCTTCACAGATCATGAGAGCCTCCAGTATTTGTTTCAGCAGAAGGAGTTGAATTTACACCAGAGAAGGTGGTTAGAATTACTGAAAGGTTATGACGTTAGCATTCTGTATCATCCGGGCAAGGAAAATATTGTAGCTGATGCGCTAAGTTGCAAGTCTATGGGTAGCTTGAGTCATATTCAGGTTGACAGGATTGAAATAATGAAGGCTCTATGGCAGTTGGATGACTTACATATTCGGTTACTGGATGCCGAAGATGGGGGTGTTATTGTCAAAAACACAGCAGAATCGTCCTTGGTAGCGGAAGTTAAGCAACGACATTTTGATGATATAGAGTTAGTCTTACTGAGAGATAGTATACCACAACAGAAGCAGAGCCTATTTGATTGTGGACCTGATGGAGTTCTTAGATACTAGGGCCGTCTATGTGCACCTAATGTGGGTGAACTAAGGGAACAAATTATGAATGAAGCTCATTATTCTCGATATTCAGTACACCCGGGTGCCACAAAGATGTATCGTGACCTGAGGCAACTATATTGGTGGAATGACATGAAAAAGGACATCACCGGTCTTGTGACTCAATGTCCCAATTGCCAATAGGTAAAGGTTGAGCACCAGAGGCCTGGAGGTTTGGTGCAGGATATAGAAATTCCAGCCTGGAAGTGGGAGGTGATTAATATGGATTTTATTACAAGATTGCCTAGAATGAGCAGGAAGCATGATTCTATCTGGGTAATAGTTGATAGATTAACTAAATCAGCTCACTTCTTGCTAGTTAAGACCACATATGCTGCAGAGGATTATGCTAGGCTTTATATACGAGAGATAGTTCGTCTACATGGCGTCCCCTTATCAATTATTTCTGACAGAGGTGCTCAGTTCACAGCAAACTTCTGGAAGTCTTTCTAGAAAGGCCTGGGCACTCAGGCTCAATACCGCATTTCATCCTCAGACAGATGGACAGGATGAAAACCATTCAAATGCTTGAAGACATGTTGCGTGCCTGTGTTCTAGATTTTGGCCAAAGCTGGATGATCATGTTTCCTTGATTGAGTTCGCCTATAATAATAGCTACTGACAAGTATTCAGATGGCTCCGTATGAAGCTTTATATGGGCGAAAATGCAGGTCACCAGTGGGTTGGTTTGAACTCAGTGAGGCAGAGTTATTGGGGCCAGACTTAGTGCAGCAAGCTATTGACAAGGTGAAACTTATTAGAGATCAACTTCAGACAACCCAGAGCAGGAAGAAGTCTTATGCAGATGTACACCATCGAGCGCTGTTGTTAATGATTGGGTCTTCCTGAAAGTGTCACCTATAAAAGGCATTATGCGATTTGGCCGAAAAGGCAAGCTGAGTCCTAGATATGTTGGGCCCTGCAGAGTTATTCGCAGGATAGGAAAAGTGACCTACGAGTTGGAGTTTCCACCAGAGTTAGCGGCATTCCACCTAGTATTTCATGTATCAATGTTGCGGAAGTGTATAGGATACTTAACTCGTGTTATGCCTATCGATGTTGTCCGAATTTCTAAGGAGATGGCCTACACCGAGGTTCCAGTTGCTATTCTTGACCGGCAAGTCAAGAAACTTCGAACCAAAGAAGTCGCCTCAGTTGACCATGACCCTCTCCACGAATTGTGGGGACTGACCACGACTTGTGGAGTCCTTCCGTCGAGTACACTGCCTGCCTTCCTTCACTATTCTTACTCACCCACCCCATGACTGACCTAATGACTTGTGGGACCTGACCTTGAGTCGTGGTCACGTTCGTGGGATCCCATTTCCAAAATTCATTTCCTGGCCTCTCTACGAGTCACACCACGACTCGTGGGCTCCTCTCATGGGTCTCCTCACAACTCGTTTTGTGTCTGCTGCCAGATTTTAGGTTTTTCTTCGTTTTAACTCCCCAGTCTAATCCTTCGGCTTCTGGGGTATAACAATATCTCCCCCTTTGGAATATTCGTCCTCGAATGTTGGAATATATACAAAAAATCAGAGAAATGCAATTATATTCATATACTGATCATTTAAATCGAAAACTGACGGTATGACTCAATTGAATTGAATTCACGAATCATATATACATCCATATGCATAAAAGAAACTTGGGCACACGAACTGAACATGAAAATTAAATTGAGTTTTAGGTCAAAACTGATACCTCAAGTTGAAACTAAGTCGGTAGAGAATAAATATGGGTATCAGGCCATCATATCCGCTTTGACTTCCCATGTAGCTCCTTCAACATGCTGATTCCTCCATAATACTTTAATTCATAGTTCCTTAGACTTCAAACCTAATGATCCAGTATTTCTACTAGAACCTCCTTATAACTGAGGCTATCTTTGGCACCAACACTATCCACTGGGACAACTAGAGCTGGATCACCCAAACACTTCTTCAAGAGTGACACATGGAATACAGGATGCACAAAAGCTAATTCTGAGGGCAACTCCAATTCATAAGCCATCTTGCCAACATGTCTCATGATCCGGTACGGGCCGACATAGCGAGGACTAAGTTTCCCTTTTCTTTCTGAACATCATCAGTCCTTTCATGGGAGACACCTTTAGAAATACCCAATCGTCGACCTCAAATTCTAATTCACTCCTCCTTATGTCGGCGTAGGACTTTTGGCAACTCTGAGCAGTTTTCAACCTGTCCCTTATCAACTGAACCTTCTCCATAGCCTTGTGAACCGAATCTGGTCCTATCATCGCCGCTTCACTAACCTCAAACCACCAAATGGGCGACCTACACCTCCGCCCATAGAAAGCCTCGAACAGTGCCATCTGGATTCTAGAATGATAACTGTTATTGTATGCAAACTCGATAAGTGCCAAATGCTCATCCTAGCTACCTCTTAAGTTAATCGCACATGCTCTCAATATGTCCTCGAGGGTCTGGATTGTCTGGTCGCTTGGCTATCCGTTTGCGAGTGAAATGTTGTGTTGAGCTTAACCTGAGTACCAAGTCCTTTTTGAAATGACCTCCAAAAGTAAGAGGTAAATTGGGTACCTCTATATGAAATGATGGATAAGGGAACTCAATGCAATTGGACTAGCTCCCGTATATATAATATGGCATAATCCTCTGCCAATCTGTGGTTTTGAGCGTTAGAAAATGAGCGACTTTGGCAACCTGTCCACCACAACCCAAATAGAGTCATATTGCTAGCGAGTACGAGGTAAACCTGTGATGAATTCCATATTAAGTTCTTCCCACTTCCAAGTAGGAATACTTAAATCCTTAAGCACACCTCTCAGCCTCTGATGCTTAACCTTTACTTGTTGATAGTTCGGACACTTTGCTATGAATTTTGCGATATCCTTCTTCATGACATTCCACCAATAGACTTCTTGTAAGTCATGGTACATATTGGTGGCACCTGGATAGATAGAATACCTGGATCAATGAGCCTCGTGCAACATCCGATTCCTCAAATCATCAATATCTGGAATATGTAGGCGACCTTAGTACCGAAGCACACCCTCTCCCCCTTTGGAGAAGACCTCTACTTTTTGATTTTGAATGGATTCCTTTAATTTCAACCAAAATCAGGTCCTCATCTTGCCTAGATTTTACATCAGTCACCAAGGATGATTCTGATCCGTTCTGAACAACAACACTGCCATCAGTCGAGTAAACCAACCTAACTTCCAACCTTGTAAGTCGATGCACATCCTTCACTAGCTCCTTCTTCCCTTCATCCACATGAGTCACACTCTCCTCAGAGAGTCTACTGAGTGTGTATGCTACTACATTAGCATTGCCTGGATTGTAAAGGACACTCATATCATAGTCCTTGAGTAGATCCAACCAGCTCCTTTGTCGAACATTGAGATCCTTCTGGGTAAACACATATTGCAAGCTCTTACGGTTTGTAAACACATCCACATGGACTCCATACAAATAATGTCACCATATCTTCAATGCAAACACCACCGTTGCCAATTCAAGATCATAGGTCGGATAATTCTTCTCATGAACTTTCAACTATCTAGAGGCATATGCTATAACCTTCTCGTGCTTCATCAACACACACCCAAGTCCGATCCTTGAAGCATCACAACACACCACAAACCCATTGGTACCCTCCGGTAGAGTTAAAACCGGTGCTGAAGTAAGTCGACTCTTCAACTCTAGAAAGCTCTTCTCACAAGCCTCCGACCATTGGAACTTCACCTTCTTTCGGGTTGATTTGGTCAAAGGTGTTTCAATTGATGAGAAGCCTTAAAAAAAACTCCGATAATATCCATCTAAACCCAAGAAACTCCGAAAAGCTGAAGGGTTCACCGGTCTAGGCCAATTCTTCACCGCCTCTATTTTCTAAGTGTCCACCATTATACCTTCGATTGATACCACATAGCCCAAAAATGCTACAGAGTTCAATCAAAACTCACACTTGCTAAATTTGGGAAATAAGTGCCGATCCTTGAGAGTTTGAAGCACTATTCTCAAATGAGCAGCATGTTCCTCCTCACTTCGAGAGTATATCAGGATGTCATGAAGAAACACAATCACGAACATATCCAGGTATGGCTTGAACACCATATTCATCAAGTCCATAAAAGATGTTGGAGCATTTGTTAGACCAAAAGATATAACTAGAAACTCATAATGACCATACCGTGTCCTGAAGGCCGTCTTTGGGATGTCACTCTCCCGAACTCTAAGCTGATGATACCTGGATTTGAGATCTATCTTCGAGAAGCACTTGGCACCCTGAAGGTGATCAAATAAATCATCAATCTTGGGTAGAAGATACCTGTTCTTGATGGTGACTTTGTTCAATTGCTGATATTAATACACATTCGAAGAGAACCATCTTTCTTTCGGACAAAGAGAACTGGTGCACTCCATGGAGACTTGGTCGGTCTAATGAAACCCTTATCTACCAGGCCCTTTAATTGTTCTTTCAAATCCTTTAGCTCAGCTAGGGCCACTCTGTAAGGAGGAATAGATATAGGCTACGTGTCGGGAAGAAGGTCAATTCGAAAGTCCATCTCCCGCTCGGGAGGGATTCCTAGTAAATCATCTGGAAAGACCTCTAGATACTCATGTACTACTGGGACTGACTGGATAGCTGGGGTCTCAGACTCAACATCCTTAACCCTAACCAGATGGTACACACAACCTTTAGAAGTCATCTTTCCAGCCTTAAGGTAGGTAATGAAACGACCTACAGGCACAACTGAACTACCCTTCCATTCTAAGACTGGCTTACCCAAAAATCTGATCTCTACTGCTCGGGTTCTACAATTAACTGAGGCTTAACATGCAAATAGCCAATCCATGTTGAGGGTAACATCAAAATTGGTAGTGACTTTCTAAATGACTAAGATCGGGCAACCTCTATATACCCGTATAGCTATAACTGAATCACGTACTAAAGTAGAGACTGAGAAGAGTTTTGAAAAGACTTCGAGACTGACTCCAAAGCTACTGACTTCATAAGGTGTCACAAAAGACAAGATTGCCGGGTCTAACAAAGCATAAACATCAAGATGGAAAACTTGTAACATACCAGGGACTACATTCGAGGAGACCTCCTGCTCCTAGCGGGATGCTAAGGCAAAGAATCTGTTCTGGCGCTGACCGCCACCTGTGCTAGTGGATGCCCCTTAAAGTGTTGATCGTACGGGTGGGGCTGCTAAACTAGAAACTGGGCCTCAGGCCCCATCATAATCCTGTCTTATTGTTATACCCGAGGATCCCAAGGAACATACTCGGGAGTTTAAATGAGGAGAAATTGAAATTTTTGCACCAGTCACAGAACGAGTCATCAGGAAACCCGTTGGAGCTGCCCACGAGTTGTGATGTGACTCATGGGGGAGGCCAGGGATGAATTCTGAAATTCTGGGAAAAAGTACCCATGGACAGGACCACGAGTCATGGTCAGTCCCCACCACTCATTAAGTCAGTCATAGGATAGTGGCAATTGAGTGATGAAGAGGAAGAGGTAGTTAACCCAGCAGAGCGATCCCACAAATCGTGGTCAGTCACCATGAGTTGCGGGGTCAATCATTACCATCTAGATGAGAAATCCCTGAGAAAGAGAAGTAGTGCACATGACGGTTGACACAAGCCGTTGCCCAAAGCCTCGAGTCATCAGGTCGTCCATTAGTGCCACCTGGCAGTTATTTTCTACAAATTTAGTAAGGGCCTTTTCGTAATTCCTAAGTTCTTAAAGCCTACAATAAGTTGTTTTGGGGTATGGATAATGGCCTTTTATAGGGTTAAGTTTAGGTTACTCAGTTTCCATCCATGCATGCAAAGTAGAAGGGATTTTAGAGGGTGATTAAGCTAGAAATCTTCAATCTCTTTCAACCTTATTTTGGCCATTCAAGGGAAAGTAAGATTCATCCTCCATCGGGTATGTAGGGTTAAGAATGGGTATTTTCATCCACACCCATGCCCATTCTCTATGAATTTATGAAAATCTATCAAAAATCTCGTGGGGTTTTGAATTCAATTTTGTGAAAATCTAATGTTTTGCTAATGGGCTATTATGATTTATGATTTAGATCATATTTCATGGATTTTGATCATATTTTACAATTATTTTCCATATAAAATTATTTATTTCAATTTATACCAAATTAAGCCTAATTATGCATGCTCTATGATGAATGGATTTATGATCTATGTCTCAATTATTGGTATTTGCAAACCTAACATGATTTATGATTTGAAATGTAGATTTATTCAATTACCCATCATGATTTGGTGATTTTCAAGTTATATATATGGCCTATGAGTACGCATGAAACCTATGATTCATGAATTATATTTTTGGCCGACTCACGGGCCTTATGTCATGGCTAGTTCGCGTATGTACAAGTATGTTTATGATTTTCATGATTTAACTAGCCCATGAATTCGTTCAAGATATACTATGAGCACTATATATGTTTTGAGAGTAGTATTGAACACCGAGTAGGTTCGAGGCCTAGGTTATGCTCTGGATCTCATAAACTACGTGTCACCGTAGGTATGTTGGGACCTCCTGTGCGACTTTCCCCAGCCCAAATGGCCCTTTCACGGTGATATCACACTTTCATGGTTCTACCCTTGGCAAGGTACAGACACCCTCCTGACTAGGGTTACAAGTCGGGCTTCATGTATGCTCATATGCGGTATGTCGGTTAAGAGAATCTCCCACTGTTCCTCATGATTTATGCATGGTTATGATTACATATGTTGGCTCAAGTTATGTTCAATATAGCTTTTCTCTCAATTCTTATTATTACGAATGTATTATGAATGCTTCTAAAACCTTGAGCCTCATGCTATATTATGTTTGGTATTTACGATATGAGCATGATGTCCTAATTTTATGATGTTTTATGAGTTTTTACATATTTTAATGTCTATTTTACTTACCTTGCATACTCGGTACATTCCACGTACTGACCGCATACTTTCTATGTTGTATCGTTTCATGATACAGAACCCGACTCTCAGGCTCATCCTCATCTTTAGACCATCTCAGAGTTCATTTTCTACTTGTTGGTGAGTCCTCATGTTCCGAGGGCCATTTGAACAGACATTTATGTTATTTTATGTTTTAGTACTTGGCCGGGTTAGTTGGGGGTATTGTCCCATCAACCCATCTTATGTAGTAGAGCTTTCAGACAGTATGTAGTACTCAGCTTGCGTGTATGTCTGGTGATTCCTTATGTTCTGATATGTTATGTTATGTTTATGTTTTTGCTATGCCTTATGTTCATCCTTCCATTTAAAGTGAATGAGGTTAGATGTGTGCTTATGCCATGGGTCAACTTGGGACCTCTCAGGGTTCCTTGTCCCGTGTTATGATCCAGGTCTATGTTCGGGTCATGACAAACATGGTATAAGAGCAATGGGTTTTGAAGTGTCCTAGGGTGTCTGAAAGACACGTTAAGTAGTCTTTTTCATGGGCGTGAAGCACGGCATACTTATGACGAAGAGGCTAGGAGATGTTTAGAGAATGTTCCCTTCTTTCATGATCTATGTCATGCGATGAAAAGTCTTTCAATCCTTCTAATTCGTGCTATTCTCGATTGCAGAATCATGGCTCCCAGAAGAATGAATGGTAGAAGAAATGGGAATGATGAAGGCCACGATGATGGCAATGGTCATGGGCATCAGTAAGCTCCACTTTTTCAGGAGCACCAGGCACTAGAGCCAGCTGCCCACGTGGAGTTTCGGGCAGCTATCCAGATGTTGGCGTAGGCCTTGACCGCTCAGGTCAACTATTAGGTTGTTGCACATATTTCCCAGAATGGCAATGCTGCAACCAATCGGGTTAGAGATTTCTTGAGGATGAACCCTCCGAAGTTTCTTGGGTCCAAGTTGGATGAGCATCTGCACAATTTCATTGAGGAGATTCTAAAGATCACCCAGGTTATGGGTGTGACCAATGGAGATTATGTTGATTTGGCCTCCTATCAACTAAAAGGGGTGGCTCACATATGGTTCAAGTAGTGGAGCGATGCTAGGGCAGTGGGTGCAGGCCCTATAGGTTGGGAAGAGTTCCACGTAGCATTCTTGGATCGATTTTTCCCTCGAGAGATGAGGGAGCTTAAGTCGGCTGAGTTTATTAACTTGAAGCAGGGTGACATATCTGTTTAGGAGTACGCAATGGAGTTCACCCGTCTATTCAAGTATATGCCAGAGTTAGTGGCGGACCAAAGGGCTCGGGTGAGCCATTTTGTACATGGAGTGACAAACTATCTGGATAAGGACTACAGGATCGCCATGTTTCATGAAGATATAGACTTTCCCCACATTGTGTTGCATGCTCAGAAGATGGAGTCGGTATATTAGAGGCAGAGGGAGGCCAAGAGGGCCAGGACCGACAGTTACGGGACTTCTCAAGCCAGATCAAGGGGTGGATAGCATGAGAAGTCACATCATAGGTCTATTTCTCTAGCACCATCATCAGCTAGTACGCCGTCTAGATTTTGAGGGGATTGGAGGGGCAGAGCCCCAGACTCGAGATGCCAGGGTATCAAGCAGGTGGAGCGCACTTTCCCAGCTTGTGCGAAGTGCGGCAAAAATCACTTGAGAAGATGCCTAGTTTGTTTGGATGCTTGTTTTGGGTGTGGAAAACCTGGACACAGACTCAGGGATTGCCCTTCAACCAGACTGGGGGCGATAGAGTCCATATTCCAGCAGCCAGTTCTGCCACTCCAGCGGTACATCCCTCTCAGCAGGGTTCCACGACTAGTTCAGCCGACAGTCACTGCCAAAATAGGTTCTATGCTTTAGCCCCCCGTCAGGAGCAGGTGGTCTCCCCTGGGTGGTCTCCCCTGATGTGGTCACTGGTATGTTACGAGTTTTTCATATTGATGTTTATGCTTTGCTAGATCCGGGGGCAACTTTGTCTTTTGTGACTCCTTACATTACTAGTAACTTTGGAGTTAGTCCCGAGACTCTAGCAGAACCATTTTCAGTTTCTACTCTTGTTGGTCATTCGATTTTAGCTAGGCGGGTGTATAGAGGATGCCCGGTCACTATATTGCATAAAGTCACCTCCGCAGACCTTATCGAGTTAGCCATGACTGATTTTGATATTATTGTTGGTATTGATTGGTTGTATACGTATTATGCTTCTGTAAATTGTAGAATCCGTATGGTGGAATTCCATTTTTCGGGTGAATCAATCTTTGAGTGGAAGGGTAGTTCGGCTATACCGACAGGTCAATTTATTCATATCTTAAGGCTAAGAAGATGATTTCTAAGGGTTGCATGTATCATGTAGTTAGGGTTAAGGATGCTTAGTTCGAGGCCCCGACTATTTAGTCAATTCCGGTGGTGCGTGTGATCTTGGGCAAAATGGCATGCCCAAGTGATACTTTATAACTTAGTTTTCATCTTGTTTATCTTCTTATTTATACACATTCTCATGTAATTTTATGTAAATGTGAATATATATATATATATATATACTAACCAACATGATTAGTCTTGCTTTTGTAGGTTTAAAATGAAATTGAGGAACTAATCTATGATTTGGTGAAGTGGAGGAATAGAATCGGAAGCAAAATGCGAAAGTCGGCAAGGAGGACATGCGAAACAGCCCACCTGCGCGACAACAACGTGCCACGGCAGGCCAGGCTGCACGACAAGGGCGTGTCACGGCCCCTAACGCGCTGCACAAGTAGCGTGCCACGCTGCCATCGTGGCAAGGGGCTGCTTGGCGTGTGTTTTATGCAAATTCTAGATTGCTTCCGCGATTCCTCCGTGTCACGGAGGTAAATTAGCGCGTTCACCTCCGTGCCACAGAGCTATTCCATGCCGGGCATAATTTTGTATATTTTTCATTTACCAAAAATAGGTCCCTTAGCTCCTAAAATCATTTTGTCACGTAATATTTCTGAAAAACTACCAAGGGGTGAAGGAAGAAGTGGGAGAACTCACCTAGGGTTTTTAAATTTCATCTTCTCTTCTACCAATTCTCGTAAGTATGTTACTTTAATTATGTTTTCTTGTAATTATACGAAGTTGAATGGCTAGAAACCTTCCTCTAGGGTTGAAGCCACAAGGTATGATTGTGACTATGCGAATTTGTTTTGGTTTTAAGTTATTAATTGTTGTTTTGTCTTACGTTCTTAATTATGGTTGTTTTTATGATTGATCACCATGAAAACACACACGTTACACCTAGGTAAAAGCTTGAGAAAGTAAACCTAGGCAAGAACAAAGAATGTAGGGAGCAAGTTTGTATCTTACGATATAATTCGCGGTTAGGATAAGAAATTATACCTAATTTGCCTTGCTTGGTTACTAAAACAGGATGAGCTAGACACCAACTTAGAATTATCACATCACCACTCGTAGAAGTAGTTGTGAAATAGAGGTACGAAAGTCCCTAATCAAGAGCATAAACCCACTAAACCACATTCCCATAATTGAATTGCCCACGAACTAGAATGTCACATCCCCGCTCAACGATGTAGTTGTGAGGCTAGTTTGTCGTGTTTAGAGGCTCGAAAGACCATGAACATGCAATTATAATTATGTGAGACGATAATTGATAATTCCATACTTAAACCATTACAAAGAGTAGTATCGCATAATTATCTGGCCTTAGCTCTAGTTGCTCCTTGAATTACTTCAGAGTATTTCTATGACCACCCCTAGACTTAATTAAACTTTATCGAGAAAGTCTATATCAACACTTGCTAAAGTTAATATGACACTTGAACTTGATAATTAGCTAAATTGGTCCAGTCCCTATGGGTTCGACATCCGGCTCTTAAAAAAGGTCACTGTATTACTTGTAAGACACGTACGCTTGCGTGTGCGCTTGGGCGCAGTCGTCGACAAGTTTTTCGCGCCATTGCTGGGCATGTGGCGAAGTTTAGTAAATTTGTCTGTTTTTGTGTGATTTTTAATTTCCTTAAGTGTTGAGAAACTTTGTCTTAGTCTGACTTACTGCAGGTGACAGGTTGTCTTGCCGAGCTGGCTAGGAATAGAGAGCTTGTGGAATCGTTGCTTGAACCAGAACATCAAATTCATTTGCGAAGGAGAGTAGCTCTTGAGCAAAAGCTGTAAATACTTCAATAAAAGATACAACAACAACCACCCGCAGGACAAGCACAATTTTCACCGAAAGCAATGGCAGCCAGACCAGTTCGCGAAGGGGCAATCCCACAAGCGACGAATGTGAACTCTAGTATCCGTAAACTGGAACCTGGAGGGAACTTTGAATTGAAATAAAACATGGTGCAATTGTTACATTCTAGTGGTCAATTCACTGGGATGGCACATGAGGACCCGCAGCAGCACCTACAGAACTTTTTAGAGTTTAGTGACACTTTCGTTCCCACCGAAGTGTCCACAGACTATGTCTGACTTACCCTCTTCCCATTTTCATTGTTGGGAGACGCAAAAAGGTGGTTGAAAGTTGAGCCACCAAAATCCATAACTTCTTGGGATGATTTGGCGAAGAAGTTCTTGATCAGATTCATTCCTTCAGGCAAGACTGCAAAATTGAGAAGTGAAATACTAAGTTTCAAGCAGAGGACTGATGAGAACTTATATTTGGATTGGGAGAGATTCAAGTCATTACTGAGAGACTGTCCCCATCACCAGCAATCCAATGAAGTGCTAGCCCATACCTTTGTAGAAAGTCTAGACCCACACACGAAAATTTTGCTAGACTCTGCATCGGGTGGGCAAGCTTTAGAGAAGACGTATGATGTGCTGTACATGCTGTTGAATAGAATTGCTCAAGGAAATATGGAATGGCACAATGAATCATCGAGAGGGGCAATAAAAAGAGGAGGGATGATAGAAGTAGATGGTATGAATGCCTTGGCGGCACAGTTAGCTTCATTCCAGCATCAAATGATGGCTCAGTTCAATAAACAGAGTGTGAACCAACAACAGGGTCAGGTTAATGCAGTTCAGCAAGCTCTGAGTTGGTGTGAAATTTGTGGGAATAATCGACACAATGCAGAATCTTGTGGAGCCAATCCGGAATCAGTCAATTTTGTTGGGAATGTGCAGAGGAAAACTCAGAATTTTGGAAACAACTATAACAAAAATTGGCAGATCCACCCGAATTTTTCTTGGGGTGGAAATCAAAAGAAAAGTTATCCACAACCTCAACAGCAGCAGTATTAGCAGAATAGGCAGAATGATGGCTAGTTGAGCCGCAATATTGAGGAAACGTTGTAGAAAATCATGGAGACCCAGACTCAATTAGTAGAAAATCAGGAGAGGATGGCATCAGACTTGAAGAATCAGCAATTGGCCACCCGCAATCAAGAAAAGCAATGGGTCAGATAGCAGATGCTCAAAACATGAGACCGCAGGGAGGACTACCAAGTGACACAGATCCTAACCCCCGTCAGGTCAACTCCATCAGTCTGCGGAGCGGCAAACAATTAGCTGATGCAGTTCCAAAAGAGAAAACAAATGAGGTACAGCTGGAGTTGGTTAGACAAGGACCATCCACTGATAAGGGAGAGAATCAAAGTGCTGTGCAACAAAATGCACAATCATCATTGCAGCCAGCACAAAGACCACCACCACCATTTCCGCAGAGATTCAGAAAGAACAAGGAGGAGGAATGCTTCAAAAAGTTCTTCGAGATTTTCAAAGAACTTCACATAAATTTGCCTCTTCTTGATGTTTTGCAGGGAATGTCCAAGTATGCTAAATACTTGAAGGATGTGATGGCTAACAAAGTGAGATTAGTGGATGTCCAAACAGTAGCACTGACGGAGGAGTGCTGTCACAGGGTATTGAGCAAGATTCCTAAGAAGCTCAAAGACCCATGGAGTTTTACCCTCCACATACAAATTGGTAAAGTTGAAGTGCTACGAGCCTATGTGATTTAGGGGTAGCAGTTAATCTAATGCCCCTATCTTTATTTAACACCCTGGGGTTGGGAAAATTGAGGCCAACAAGGTTGATGCTGCAGCTGGCGGATAAGTCGCGAGTGGCACCGGATGGAATCACAGAGGACCTTCTCATCAAAGTGGGTAGCTTTATTATACCTGTTGATTTTATTATCTTAGATTTTCATGTTGATGACCAGGTACCCTTAATCTTGGGACGACCATTCTTGGCCACCGGAGGAGCGGTAATTGACTTAAGAGCAGGGACCCTGAAAATGAGGGTCGAGGATGAAGAAGAACTCTTTCGAGTATACCAAGAGATTAACCCACCCACACACTACAGAAACCTTTGTAAGGTTAGTGTGTTGTCAGAGGATAAGTGTGGGGTGGTAGATTCCACAGGTCCACAGCCAAAGGTAATGATAAGTGTTCAGCCCGAGTCTGATAAAGGGCTTCAGTTTGATAAGAAGTTGGAGGAAGAGAGGAACAGAGTGGAGGTTATTTCCTCTAAAAATCAAAAGAGAAGAAGATGGTTCTCGAAAGGGAACCCAAGTATGAGGATGTCTTGAAAAGGACAGTTCGTCGTACCGCGACGTAAAATAAGGCGCTGCTTGGGAAGCAACCCAAGGGTACCACAGGTACAATTTGTGATTGTTTTTTATGTTGATTTTGTTTATTTTCAACTTGTGTTGTTTTTGGTGGAAAGTTACGCATAGATGGAGGGGAAGTCTGAGTACCCGTGGAGGAGGAAGCTAACAAGCATGGAAGAGAAAAAGTGTGGGGTCAAACACCCACTTGTGCAAATTTGAAGAAAAGCATGCTATTAGCTAGGCCTAGAGGCCTCAGGGAGTATTTCTCATCCTGTTAAATTTTAATTTGAGGCTATGGCGATATAGCATGATTCAAGTGTGGGTTGAGGAAAATATAAATTTGTGCTTAATGATTTTTGGTGAATTAGTGCTTGGGAGAAATATTGAAACAAAATTTTTGAATTTTTGAATTTTTGAATTAAGCATGACTTCATCACCCATTTGTTTTTCTTTGCAGTTCTTTTAAGACAGGAGGTCTTTGAACCAAATAATAAAAAAAATTCTTTGTCTGTATATAATGTTTTTAGTCATAGTTAGATACTATTTCCGACGATGGATGGATGACGACCGTCTTGAGGAAAAAATAGTCAATAGGTTTTGGTTTTTGAACCCGTAGCTAATTGATGGCTTGATGTTCTTGTTATGTGCTATTCATGATTGAAAGATACAAGTGTAGTTAGTGTTGAAGCATGTAAGAAGTGTATAACTTTGTTTGAGACACTTAGGCTCTTGAATTTGACTCGATGTGATTGAAGCTTAATTCTGAATTCTTGTGATTAGCTGAGTAAGAGTCTGTTGAATGTGTCTTGAATTGAGCATGTGTTGTGAGTGTAAGTTTTTTGAATATTCCGTGCTATTGTGGAATGTCTAGAACTTGTCTGGTGTGTATATAAAACGAAATGAAGGATGTGGACTGTAGGAGATGATTTAGGCATTTCTTTTAATGAACCTAATTTTTATCCCTCACTTTACCTACCTTGAATGTTGAATCCTAGTGAGCCCCATTCAGCCTTAAGCCTATTGTTTGATAGCTACAACATAAGCTTAATCCTTTTTCTTTCATTAGCCTTGAATTTGATCCAAAACTCCTAAGCGCTTAAGGGAAAAATCCGAAACAGTGAAGGAGTGAGAAGAATGAAAAAGAAGGAAAAGTAGCAGTTGTAAAAGATGAGAAAGGTCATGGGTGCACTTGTTTGAAAATGCCTGAGTATTAGTAGGGAGTAAGAAATAAATGAATGAAAAAGTTGCATAAGTACTTCTTACTAATAAGCTAAGTGTGCTTAAAGAAATGGGAACAAGAAGAAAAAAAAAATTCAAGATTGAAAAGAATGAGGGTGAAGTAAGAGAAGAGATGTCCTTAATGAAGGTTGAAAGTATTAAAAGCGCTTGGGGAAGATAGTCACTATCACTGGCCAGAATAATACCTACCCGTCCCTTAGCTTACATTACAACCCGATAAGTCCTACTTGATCTTACGTTCATACATCCTTAAATTATTGGATTAAAACACTAAGGGAAAGCTTATGGGTCACTACATGATGCATGTGAATTCCTTGAGAGAGCGAGCGTAATTCTATTCATATACCCATACATGTTGTGATTTGAATATTTGTGAGCAAAAATGGGTAACTCTCTTGTTGTGCGGGTACATGTTTAATGAGAGATAACATTCATGTCGGATTTCCTGATCGGTTGATTTGCATGAGTTTTCTAAGATTGAGAGTCGATTCTTGAGGTTAGGAATTCTTAACTTAGTTGTATATCATTTCATTGATTAAATCGTGCATGCTCTATTTTTAACTTGCTATCTCAAACAATCATTATAGCTGTAGCTTGAATTTTCTTGCTAAATTAGTTATGTGTCAGCCTTCATTTACATGAGATGTAAAAGGGTTGTTCAAGTACGAACAAGGCTTTAAGTGTGGGGTAGGTTGATCTTGGGAAAAATGGCATGCCCAAGTTATACTTTATAACTTACTTTTCATCTTGTTTATCTACTTATTTATATACATTCTCATGTAATTTTATGTAAATGTGAATATATATATACTAACCAACATGATTAGTCTTGTTTTTGTAGGTTTAAAATGAATTTGAGGAACTAATCTATGATTTGGTGAAGTGGAGGAATGGAATCGGAATAAAAATGCGAAAGTCGTCAAGGAGGACACGCGAACAGCCCACCTACGCGACAGCAACGTGCCACGGTAGGCCAGGCTGCGCGACAAGGGCGTGTCACGGTCCCTAACGTGCTGCACAAGCAGCGTGCCACGCTGCCATCGCGGCAAGGGACTTACTGGCATGTGTTTTATGCAAATTCCAGATTGCTTCTTCGATTCCTCCGTGTCACGGAGGTAAATTAGGCGTTCACCTCCGTGCCACAGAGCTATTCCATGCCGGGCATAATTTTGTATATTTCTCATTTACTATAAATAGGACCCTTAGCTCCTAAAATCATTTTGTCACATAATATTTCTAAAAAACTACCAAGGAATGAAGGGAGAAGTGGGGGAACTCACCTAGGGTTCTTAAATTTCATCTTCTCTTCTACCAATTCTTGTAAGTATGTTACTTTAATTATGTTTTCTTGTAATTATACGAACTTGAGTGGCTAGAACCCTTCCTTTAGGGTTGAAGCCACAAGTTATGATTGTGACTATGCGAATTTGTTTTGGTTTTAAGTTATTAATTGTTGTTTTATCTTACGTTCTTAATTATGGTTGTTTTTATGATTGATCACCATGAAACCACACATGTTACACCTAGGTAAAAGCTTGAGAAAGTAAACCTAGGCAAGAACAAAGAATGTAGGGAGCAAGTTTGTATCTTACGATATAATTCGCGGTTAGGATAAGAAATTATACCTAATTTGCCTTGCTTGGTTACTAAAAGGGGATGAGCTAGACACCAACTTAGAATTATCACATCACCACTCGTAGAAGTAGTTGTGAAGCTAAGTTCGGTTAAATGATTAGAGGTACGAAAGTCCCTAATCAAGAGCATAAACCCCGTAAACCACATTCCCATAATTGAATTTCCCACGAACTAGAATGTCACATCCCCGCTCAATGATGTAGTTGTGAGGCTAGTTTGTCGTGTTTAGAGGCTCGAAAGACCATGAACATGAAATTATAATTATGTGAGACGATAATTGATAATTCCATACTTAAATCATTACAAAGCGTAATATCGCATGATTATCTAGCCTTAGCTCTAGTTGCTCCTTGAATTACTTCAGAGTATTTCTGTGACCACCCCTAGACTTAATTAAACTTTATCGAGAAAGTCTATATCAGAACTTGCGAAAGTTAATATCACACTTGAACTTGATAATTAGGTAAATTGGTCCAGTCCCTGTGGTTCGACATCCGGCTCTTAAAAAGGGTCACTGTATTACTTGTAAGACCACGTAAGCTTGCGTGTGTGCTTGGGCGCAGTCGTCAGTGTGAGTACCCAGAAGTGTTTCTGGATGATTTACTAGGTGTTCCTCCCGAGAGAGAAATCAATTTTGGTATTGATCTTCTACCCGACATGCAACTTATGTCCATTCCTCCTTACAAAATGGCCCCAACCGAGCTAAAGGAGTTGAAGTATCAATTGAAGGACCTGTTAGATAAGGGCTTCATTAGACCGATCAAGTCTCCGTGGGGTGCACCAGTCTTATTTGTTCGAAAGAAGGATGGTTCACTTCGGATGTGCATTGATTATCGACAACTAAACAAAGTCACCATTCAGAACAGGTATCCTCTACCCAGGATCGATGATTTGTTTGACCAGCTTCATGGTGCAAGGTGTTTCTCAAAGATATATCTCAGGTCCGGGTATCATCAGCTCAGGGTTCGGGAGTGTGATATCCCAAAGACAACCTTCAGGATACATTATGGTCATTATGAGTTTGTAGTTATGTCTTTTGGACTAAAAAACGCTCCTGCATCTTTTGTGGACCTAATGAATAGGGTGTTCAAGCCGTATCTGGACATGTTCGTGATTGTGTTCATTAATGACATCCCTATATACTCTCTAAGCGAGGGGGAGCATGCCTCTCATTTGACAGTAGTGCTTCAGACTCTCAAGGATCATCAAGACAAATTCAGCAAGTGCGAATTTTGGTTGAACTCTGTGGCATTTTTGGTCCATGTGGTATCAAGTGAGGGCATAAAGGTAGATTCTCAAAAAATTGAGGCGGTGAAGAATTGACCCAGACCGGGGAATCCTTCAGATATTCAGAGTTTCTTAGGTTTAGCTGGATACTATCAGAGATTTGTTGAGGGTTTTTCATCTATTAAAGCGCCCTTGACTAAATTAACCTAGAAGAAGGTGAAATTCCAATGGTCGAGGGCTTGTGAGAAGAGTTCCCAAGAGTTGAAGACTCGACTTACCTCAGAACCAATGTTAACACTACCGGAGGTACTGATGGGTTCGTAGTGTATTGTGATGCTTTAAGGATCGGACTTGGGTGCGTATTGATGCAGCACGGGAAAATCATAGCCTATGCCTCCAGACAGCTAAAGGTTCATGAGAAGAATTACCCGACTTATGATCTTGAATTGGCCGTGGTGGTATTTGCCTTGAAGATATGGCGGCATTACTTGTACGAGGTCCACATGGATGTGTTCACGGACCATAAGAGTTTGCAATATGTGTTTACCCAGAAGGATCTCAATCTTCGGCAAAGGAGGTGGTTGGAGCTACTCAAGGACTAAGTTTCCTTTACCATCTGAGTAAGGAAAATGTGGTAGTGGACCCACTTAGTAGACTCTCTATGGATAGTGTGTCCTATGTGGATGAGGGGAAGAGGAAGCTGGTGAAAGATGTGCATCAACTTGCAAGGTTGGGAGTTAGGTTGATTGACTCAACTGATGGCGGTATTGTTGTGCAGAATCGATCAGAATCGTCCTTGGTGACAGATGTGAAAGCTAGACAAGATGAGGACCCAATTTTGGTAAAGTTGAAAGAAGCCATTCAGAATTAGAAGGTGGAGGTCTTCTCCAAAGGGGGAGATGGTGTGCTTCAATACCAGGGTCGCCTATGTGTTCCAAATGTTGATGATATGTCAATACCTGGACATGTTCGTGATTGTGTTCATTAGTGACATCCTTATATATTCTTGGAGTGAGGGGGAGCATGCCTCTCATTTGAGAGTAGTGCTTCAGACTCTCAAGGATTGCCAATTGTATGTGAAGTTCAGCAAATGCGCATTCTGGTTGAACTCAGTATCATTTTTAGGTCATGTGGTAACAAGCGAGGGCATAAAGGTAGATTCTCAAAAAATCAAGGCAGTGAAGAATTGGCCTAGACCGGTGAATCCTTCAGATATTTAGAGCTTCTTGGGCCTAGCAGGCTATTACCGGAGATTTGTTGAGGGTTTTTCATCAATTCCAGCACCTTTGAGCAAGTTGACTCAAAAGAAGGTAAAGTTCCAATGGTTGGAGATTTGTGAGAAGAGCTTCCAAGAGTTGAAGAATTGACTCACTACCGCATAGGTGTTGACCCTACCTGAGGGTATGAATGGTTTTGTGGTGTATTGTGATGCTTCGAGAATCGGACTCGGGTGTGTATTGATGCAGCGAGGGAAAGTAAAAGCCTATACCTCTAAACAGTCAAAGATCCATGAGAAGAATTACCCGACCCATGATCTTGAATTGGCTGCGATGGTGTTCGTATTGAAGATATGGCGACATTACTTGTATGGGGTCCATGTAGATGTTTTTATGGACCACAAGAGCTTACAATATGTGTTCATATAGAAAGATCTCAATCAATAACAAAGGAGGTGATTAGAGCTACTCAGACTATGATATGAGTGTTCTTTACCATCCGAGTAAGGCTAATGTGGTGGCAGACACACTTAGTAGGCTCTCGATGGAGAGTGTGTCCCATGTGGATGAAGGGAAAAAGGAGTTGGTGAAGGATGTACATCGACCCGCAATGTTGGGGGTTCGGTTGGTTGACTCCACCGATGGCGATGTTGTGGTTCAAAGCGGATCATAATCGTCCTTGGTGACTGATGTAAATTCTAGACAAGATGAGGACCTGATTTTGGTAAGGTTGAAGGAAGCCATTCGGAGTCAGAAGGTGGAGGTTTTCTCTCAAGGGGCAAATGGTGTACTTCGATAACAGGGTTGCCTATGTGTTCTAGATGTTGATGATTTGAGGAGTTGAATATTGCATGAGGCCCATGGATTCAGGTATTCCATCCATCCGGGTGCCACCAAGATATATCATGATTTGTGAGAAATCTATTGGTGGGATGGTATGAAGAAGGGTATTGCAGAATTCGTAGCCATGTGCCCGAACTGTCAGCAAGTCAAGGTTGAGCACCAAAGGCCAGGAGGAGTACTTCAGGATATCAGCATTCCTACTTTGAAGTGGGAAGAAATCAACATGGATTTCATAATAGGATTACCTCGTACTCGCCGACAATATGGTTCCATCTGGGTGGTGGTGGGCAAGTTGACCAAGGCTGCACATTTTCTAATGGTGAAAACCACAGACTCAGCGGAGGATTACGCCAAGCTATATATCCAGGAGTTAGTTCTATTGCATGGAGTGCCCTTGTCCATTATTTCAGACAAAGGTACTCAATTTACCTCTTAGTTTTGGCAGTCTTTCCAAAAAAGGCTTGGGACTCAAGTTAAACTCAACATAACATTTCATCCACAGACTGATGGTCAAGTGGAACGGACAATCTAGACTCTCGAGGACATGTTGAGAGCATGTGTAATGGATTTAAAAGTTAGTTGGGACGATCACTTGCCACTGATTGAGTTTGCTTACGATAACAGTTATCACTCCAGCATTCAGATGGCACTGTTCGAGGCTCTTTAAGGGCGAAGGTGTAGATCGCCCATCGGATGGTTTGAGGTTTGTGAGGCAGCTATGATAGGTCTATATTCGATTCATGAGGATATGGTGAAGGTTCAGTTGATAAGGGTCAGGCTGAAAAGCACTCAGAGTCTTCAAAAGTCCTACGCTGATGTGAAGAGGAGAGAGTAGGATTTCGAGGTGGACGATTGGGTATTTCTGAAGGTGTCTCCCATGAAGGGAGTAATGCAGTTTGGGAAGAAGGAAAACTAAGTCCCCACTATGTTGGTCCCTATCGGGTTGTGAGGAGAGTTGGTAAGGTCGCGCACGAGTTAGAGTTGCCCTCAGAGTTTCCTTCTGTGCATCCTGTGTGTCATGTATCGCTTTTGAAGAAATTTTTGGGAGATCCAGCTCTAATAGTCCCGGTTGATAGAGTTGGTGAAAAAGATAGCCTCAGCAATGAGGTGGTTCTAGTGGAAATATTAGATCGCCAGGTTCGGAAGCTAAGGAACAAGGAAGTAGCTTCAATGAAAGTATTATGGAGAAATCAACATGTCAAAGGAGGTTCGTGGGAAGCTGAAGCGGATATGATGGCTAAATACCCACACTTATTCTCTACCGGCTCAGTTCCGACTAGGGGTATCAGTTTTGTCCAATAACTCTATTTAGTGTTCATGTTCAAATCTTGTGTTCAAGTTTCTTTTATGTATATGGTTGCGTATGTGAAGTATGAAATCAGTTCAGCTATGTGGTAAGCATCGGAGGTAGTCATTCCGTTAGTTTGTGATTTAAATAATCAGTATTTGAATGTGATGATTGCATCATCTCTATTTTTTTGTGTGTTTTCCAACATTCAAGGACGAATGCTCCCAAGGGGGATATATTGTTATACCCCGGGAGCCCAAGGATTAGACCCAGGAATTTAAACTGGGAGAAACTGAAATTTTTCCACCAGTCACAGAATGAGTCATCAGGAGACTCATTGGAGCTTCCCACGAGTCGTGATGTGACTCGTGGGGGAGGCCAGGGATGAATTCTAAAATTCTGGGAAAAAGTATCCCATGGACAAGACCACGAGTCGTGGTCAGTCACCACGACTCATTAAGTCAGCCATGGGGTAGTGGCAATAGAGAGATGAAGAGAAGGAGGCAGTGAACCCAACAGAGGGATCCCACGAATCGTGGTCAGTCACCACGAGTCGTGGGGTCAACCATTACCAGCCATATGAGAAATCCCTGAGAGAGTGAGGCAGTGCACATGACGGTTGACACCACGAGTCGTTGCCCAAGACCATGAGTCATTGGGTCGTTCGTTAGGGCCACCTGACAGTTATTTTCTACGAATTTAGTGAGGGACTTTTCATAATTCCTAAGTTCTTAAAGCCTAAACTATGACGTTTTGGGGTATGATTAATGGCCTTTTGTGGGGTAAAGTTCAGATTACTCATTTTCCATCCATGCATCCAAAGTAGAAGAGATTTGAGAGGGTGATCATGCTAGAAATCTTCAATATCTTTCAAACTTCTTTTGGGCATTCAAGGGAAAGTAATATTCAGCCTCCATCAGGTATGTAGGGTTATGAATGGGTGTTTCCGTCCATGCCTATGTCCATTCTCTATGAATTTATGAAAATCTATCAAAAATCTCGTGGGGTTTTGAATTCAAATTTGTGAAAATCTAATGTTTTTATAATGGGCTATTATGATTTATGATTTACATCATATTTTATGGATTTTGATAAACTTTTACAATTATTTTACATATAAAATTATTAATTTTGATTTCTACCAAATTAAGCCTAATTATGCATGATGTATGATGAATCGATTTATGATCTACGTCTTCATTGTTGATATTTACAAACCCAGCATGATTTATGATTTGAAATATAGATTTATTCAATTACCCATAATGATTTGGTGAATTTCAAGTTATATGTATGACCTACGAGTATGTATGAAACCTATGATTCATGAATTATGTTTTTGGCCAACTCACGGGCCTTATGTCATGGCTAGTTCGCATATGTACAAGTATGTTTATGATTATCATGATTTAACTAGCCTATGAATTCGTGCATGATATATTATGAGCACTATATATGTTTTGGGAGTAGTATCGAATACTGAGTATGTTCGAGGCCTAGGTTATGCCCCGGATCTCATAAACTACATGCCACCGTAGGTATGTTGGGACCTCCTATGCAACTGTACCTGGCCCAAATGGCCCTTTCATGGTGATATCACACTTTCATGCTTCTATCCTTGGCAAGGTACAGACACCCTCCCGACTAGGGTTACAAGTCGAGCTTCATGTGTGCTCATATGGGGTATGTCGATTAAGAGAATCTCCCACTGTTCCTCATGATTTATGCATAGTTATGATTATGTATTTTGGCTAAAGTTATGTTCAATATAGTTTTTCTCTCACGCTTATGATTACGAATGTATTGTGAATGCTTTGAAAACTTTGAGCCTTATGTTATGTTATATTGTGATATTTCCGATATGAGCATGATGTCCGACTCTTATGATGTTTTATGAGTTTTTACATATTTTAGTGTTCGTTTTACTTACCTTGCATACTTGATACATTCTACGTACTGACCGCATACTTTCTATGTTGTATCGTTTCATGATACAGGACCCGGCTCTCAGGCTCATCCTCATCTTTAGACCATCTCAGAGTTCACTTTCTGCTTGTTGGTGAGTCCTCATGTTCCGAGGGCCGTTTGACTAGACATTTACATTATTTTATGTTTTAGTACTTGGCAAGGTTAGTTGGGGGTATTTTCCCATCAACTCATCTTATGCAGTAGAGGCTTTTAGACAGTATGTAGTACTTAACTTGCATGAATGTCTGGTGATTCCTTATGTTATGATATGTTATGCTATGTTTACGTTTCCGCTATGCCTTATGTTCAGCCTTCCTCTTAAAGTGATGGAGGTTAGATGTATGCTTATGCCATGGGTCGACTTGGGACCTCTGGGGGTTCCTTGTCCCATGTTACGATCTAACTCTACATTCGGGTCATGACACTCGCTGCTGGGCAATCTCTGAGCATGTGTCCGGGATTCTCACACTTGAAACATGCAGCTGTACCTGCTAGACACTGACCCTTGTGACCCCGAACACACCTGCGGCAAGCTGGAACACTAGAATCTGTGGGTCTGCTGCTCTGGCCCCTAGAGCCTAATGCTCACCCCCTCTGGTCGTGCCTCAATATGGATGGCACACTCTATGATGAAGATGCTGGGGCGGATGATCTCTGGTGGGTCTACTATCGGTGCCCACCACCTGACCTCGGCTGGGAGAATATGCGGTCATCGGTCTTGGCCCTCTTGGCCTCCCTCTCTCTCAGATGTGCCGCCTCCATCTGCTGGGCGTATAAGACTATCCGAGGGAAATCCATATCCTGATGGAGCATAGCAGTCCTGCAATCCTAGTCCAAATAGGCCACTACTCCATGAAAGAATCTACTCACCCGCGCCCTCTAATTAGCCACTAACTCTGGAGCGTACTTCTATAAGCGGGTGAACTCAAGGGCATACTCTTGCACCGTCATTCTCCTTTGCTTTAGATTTATGAACTCAGTAGCCTTCAGCTCCCTCATCTCACAGGGAAGATCTGATCCAAGAATGCAACATGAAACTCTTCCCAAGTGACTGGGCCTGCTCCAGCGACCCTGTTATCCTTCCATTGGCAAAAATAGATATGTGCAACCTGTCACACCCCGCCTTGGGGGGTATGACTGGCACCTGGTGCCCTACTAGGACTTGAACTACTAGACTGCTGAGCCTGGGCACATCTGGTGCCTGGCTGGCTCTAACTCACATTTCTGGAAACAAAGGGCTATATAACGGCTGTAAACACAGCGCCCGGCCCATTGGCCTATAGCCTCCTGTACCCGTAATAACAGCTAACCAGAAACAAGCAACTATAAGGAAACCTATGTGGGCCGACAAGGCCACCATGCTGTCTAGTTATCTATAACTCAACCCTGAAGTACTGGATAGCTACGTGACCGACAAGGTCACCACTACTGTCGAACTATGGCCCCACACGACCAACATAAAGGAAACAAAAGTACTAACAGCTATACAACTGCACGGCCTCACACGACCGGCTCATCTAACCACAGGGTAATATTCATACAGACTGCAAGCCTCTAGGAATAGCAATCAAAATGATCGGGACAGGGCCCCGACCTACCCGTACTGTACAACAAAAGAAAATGCAATACACCTCTGGGATTCAGTCTCCGGATGACAGGAGCTGAATGCTCGATCGCTGACAGGAATCACGTGGTATCGCCTGCTCGTCTATGAGTACCTGCAGGCAAGTAATGCAGCGCCCCACCGGACGTCAGTACCGCTGGTACTGAGTATGTAAAGCAATAACTGAAAGAAATATCTGAAAATAATAATACAACTGATGAAACTGAAGTAGAAAGGAATGGATTAACTGTCTATTAATGTAAATCATACCTTCTTTTAATTATACTGGAAGGAGTAGGAGTCATACCTGGAGATTTATCGTCCTACTGTCGATCTACTCGTATCTACTGTACATGGCATAACATATCATAACATCACATAGCACACACAAACCTTACCCGGCCCCCATAAGCCGGGGGGTACAACCAGCACAGAATCTATACCCCTACCCCGGTCATCCCATCTCCTGTAATAACTATAAGCATCCCGCCGGTCCCTTGGGTATGCACTTGGGCTCGCTGATCCCCTGACTATAACTGCATCTGAGTCCGGAGGACTCCTGAATCAACACCCGGGCGTATCCGGTCGACAAGGTGTATAAGGGCCGACCAAGGCACAATATGGGGAAAACTGTCATCCCATCTTCGTCCCCTGTGGGACGGCATGCCACTCCGTAGAGCGACGTATCCTCGTCCTCTGGCGGACGAGTCGATACAGCTATTAACCCTGGGGCGATCATGGATGCTAGGTAATCCAACCCCAAGACAATACAATGGTCTCAACTAGTAATACTATCTGCATATATCACATGCTGAAGCTAATAATTATAATGTATCTGTGTCTACTGTGTGCTGAACTAGTAATGGTAATGTGTACGTACTTAATACATGCTGAGACTGATAATAGTATATATGTATAAATATAATCTTCTGCCATGCTGTACTGAGTCTAACACTGAACAAGATATAGTTTTTCTACTGAAAACCATGTTGTATACCGAGTTTCTATAGTAACATGATTTACTATCTCTAACATGCTTCCTAAACTTCATTTTAACCTATCATTCTACCTCTGAGATGCCTTACAGATATTACATTGTTTTACTGGGTTTTAGCTGAATACGGTAATATCCTAACATTCTGTACTACATCACGTACTGAGCATGCTGTGCAGTTCCTAACACGTGTATTAGAATTTATATCGTGCTATCAAGTTTCGTGCTAATCATAACCTGATGCTTCTAATATCGTACCAACATTTGTAACAAACATAATACATGACTTCTGAACATTCTACTGGCCTTTAAATTACTTTACTATACCGAGATTACTAACTTGCTGAGGAAAACTAACTTTACATACCTTATCCTCGAACTATCCGTCTGTCGGACGAGGCTCGGCCGGTACTTCAACTATTTTCTCCCAACTGCATTCATAAACATGTCAATTAATACTAAATACAGCTTTATTTTAAAAAGCAACGTCACTTTCGATATAGTTTATAGCCTAAACTTAGGCTTATCGAAAGACGGTCGAAAACTCGCTATTTTTCAGAAGTCCAGAAGGGAGAACTATTCACTTCTCAGCTAGGAACACATAGAACTAGTTTGGAGCAATTATACTTACCTTAGCTCGGTGGCTCGACGATTCGTCGGCCGTATTTCACGAAACTAAATCCGTAGGAATGCTCTCTGCTGCTAAATACCTCAGTATCTGGGGTTAATTTGAGTTTGGAAAACGTTTAGCAGCGTAATCGGACGAAAATTATATTACTTCTTCGTTCTCTCCCTGTTCTCCTGCATTTTCTGGAAATTTTAAGAGGTTTTAATGAAATTAAACCGAAGTGGGGCTTTATATACTTGGGCCTGGACAAGGCCAACGTGTCACGGAGCCAACACGGAGGCCTCACCTCCGTGACACGCTGCCATCGCGGAGGGGCTCTGCCTCGGCTCCTTCCGCGATGGTTCAACAGGTTTCTCGTCCGATCTTTTCCCGGGCCTTTCTCTAGCATGTATGGCCTTCAAATATGCTTACCCAACGTGTGAATAAGTCATCTAGGTGCCTGGAATCCTACGGGGTATAACACAACCCCTTTCAATTGATACGAGGCCAACTCTGTTCACCCAACCCTATTCTCCCCCATGACTTGGGTGATCTTCAAAATCTCATCTATGAACTCCTGCGGGTCCTCATCTACCTTCGACCTAAGGAACTCTAGCGGGTTCATTCTCAAGAAGTCTCTGCCTCGAGCTTCCGCTGCATTTCCATTTTGCGGAACATGCGCAACAGCCTCCTAATTGACCTGAGCAGTCAAGGCCTACACAAGCATCTGAATAGCTACCCGAAACTCAGCATGGAAAACCGACTCGGGTGCCTGGTGCTCCTGAACTGATGGGGCCTTCTGGTTCCCATTCCCATTTCCATCCTCGTGGCCTTCTCCATTCCTATTCCGTCTATCATTCATTCTTCGGGGAACCATGATTCTGCAATCACAAATAGCAAGAATTTGAAGGATATGGAGACATTTCATCACACGACATAGATCATGAAAGAAGGGAACATTTCCTAAATGTCTCGTAGCCTCTCCGTCATAAGTGTGGCGTGCTTCACACCCATGAAAAATACTCTACTTAACACGGCTTTCAGACACCCTAGGACACTTCAAACCTATGGCTCTGATACCAAGTTTTTCATGACCCGAACGATGGCTCGGATCGCAACATGGGACAAGGAGTCCCGAGAGACCCCAAGTCGACCCATGGCATCAGCATGCATCTAACTCGATCAATGAAACTGAATAATCAATAATATAATCATAGCGGAAGTCTAAACTTAAACATAACATTAGAATACATAATTCGAAGCTGATTATATGCATATGTCTGAAAAGCCTCTAAACATGACGAGTTGATGGGACAAGACCCCAACTAACTCAACAAAACTAAAACTAAACTAACTCAACAAAACTGAAACTAAAAAACATATAGGAAATATAAATAGTCTAGTCCTCGAGAGATGAGGACTCACCACAACACAAAGGCTTACTCTGATAAGTTGACTATGAACGGGGATGAACCTGAGAGCTAGATCCTGTATCATGTAATGATACAACATAGAGTATGCGGTCAGTTCGTGAGATATACCGAGTATGCAAGGTAAGTAAAACAACTAAAGTAGGTAAAATCAGTTAAAGACATGCATAACGTAGAACATAAACATTAAGAATCTGAGAATAGGGTTTGCATGCATTCTCATTATAACATAAAATATCAACATAACATATCATATCATAATCGATTGACTCAAAGTTGAAATATGATATTATAAGCAAAGTTGAACATTGAGTCAAACTTTCTTTAGAACATGTTTACATATGTAAAGCCTTGCTAGGGCTATGGGAGATTCGTCTTTTAACCGACATACCATGATAGAGCTTACAGGGTCCCAACTATCACACTCAAGTGGGTAAAGCCGTCCAAAGCCTTGCCAGGGCTACAGACTATACCATGATATCGATATCAAGCTCGTGACCCAATAGGGCAAGGGATAGCTCACAAGGGAGGTCCCAAAAGTCATAATGTATTAACCTACATTGGCGTGTAGTTCTGAGGCATAGGGTGATCAACCCTTACCTACTTGGTGTTAGACACTACTCCCAAAAAACATGCATATGCTCTACATATGATATAATGGAGGACATCAAGACTTGTTACTGGGTGACCACAACTCGTGGTCACCACTCATGATGTACACTGCCTCAATACCAAGAATTCCTCAGCTAGCTGACCACGACCCTCCCCATGAATCGTGGGGACTGACCATGACTCGTGGGGTCCTTCCCGAGAGTACACTGCCTGCCTTCCTTCACTATTCTTACTCACCCACCCCACAACTGACCTAATGACTCGTGGGGCCTGACCACGAGTTGTGGTCACGTAAGTGGGATCCCATTTCTAAAATTTCAAAATTCATGTCCTGGCCTCCCCACAAGTCACACCACGACTCGTGGACTCCTCTCACGGGACTCCTCATGACTCGTTCTATGTCTGGTGCTAAATTTTAGTTTTTTCTCCATTTCAACTCCCGGGTCTGATCCTTGGGCTTCCAGGGTAGAACAGTTTCACCTGTGGTCCACCGATATTTCTAGTTTTAATCTTTTCTTTGTTTATCGCTAATTTTATTAGCTAGAATATTATAACAGAATACAAAAAGAAATATTGTTGGATGGCACTAACATGTTTCTGCAGATCATTTCTTCATCCAGGCAATGAAGCAAAGGGAAGGCCTCAATGATAACGCTCAAACTCACACTCCTGATAAACTATGAAGCAGACATTGTCAATAAAGAATCCAACAAAGTTTGGGGTCGAACCCACAGGGAATTTGGTAAGAACTAGACTAATGCAGGTATTTAAGCTTTAGGTATGTTATCTCCAAATTGGAGGCCTTATAGAAAACCATTGTAAAACAAGAGGGAAAATTAGATGTTGTTTATCAAGATTTGCAATTAACTAGGGTAAGTGTTCCCCAAGGGTTCATAACTACTTCAGGTTTACACTCATAATCTATCCCAATGCTTACTTGTAGAACTGATAACTAAGGTTTATCCAAATGACTAGTTCGTCCCTATTAGATGACTATACTCAATCACGGGGTTAGGTTTCATGAGTGATTTCAATTTAACCGTTATCAATTTGTTCCAAAAATTAACTATCCTACGACCGAAGCTCAAGTTATACAATGATCATAAAAATCGAGGCTTTGTTGTAATTCTCATTTTCTAATCTCTACTTCTCTAGGTTCAAGCAAGTAAAGAATTCGGGCAAGTCCTAACATTGCATTTCATTAAGAAATATTAAAGATGAAGAGAATACAATACAAACGTTTAGCATTGGTTTTGAATCACTTTGTGTAACCCTAGTTCGTTAATCCACCATGGTTCCCACAACCCTAGTTGTGGAGGTTTTAGACTCTCATGATTGTAAGATTATGATTAGTATTCATAGAAAAACATATAATTAAATACTTACAACAATTATTGAAAGAAAACCTTCTCTGAATATTGCCGGAAAAGATGATGAACAAATTCAAGAAAAATTGAGAAAATCCACGTTAAGGTCTCAAGAATTGCTCTTCAATATTGTCAAAATTGATTACAAACTAATAATGAACCTCCTCTAACAACTTCTAAACTAAAACAAACCTAAAATGTATTTATATAAATAATAAAAAAATTGCTAAGTTAATAGGAAAATATCCAAATCTAGCTCCGACACTTCATACGACTCTTCATATGACCCGTAATAGGATTGTACGGGTCGTGCCTTGTCTCGAACATACCTTGGTTTTTGCAGAATTTTCCAAGTGGTGGCCTTTGGTACGACTTGTAACAAGATCCTACAAGTCATACAATCAAGTCGTGGTTTTCTACTGAGAACTCTGGCATCTTCTAAAGATTTCTACAACTATCTTTGTATGCCTCGTACCTTGCTCATACAAATCATAACAACTTGTCGTACAATGAGATCTGCTATGTCCCAAAACTCATTGAAGTTTTTCATGGCTCCTTTTACAGGTTGTCGGTAGATATTATGATCTATAATTGCTAACCGTACCAAGAGACTTCAACTATGCAAATTTTCCCTGAAGTATTCTATGACTCAAGTTACGGCTCATACCAGGATGGTACAACTCATACTAAGAGTCGTACTTTGCTTTTTCCTTGTACCAATTTTGTGGGCTTTTCCACAAGTCTCTGTACGACTCGTACAATCTTGGTACAACTCGTACTTAGATCCGTACTTGGCCTCTTTTCTACATTTTTCTTTATCTTTTGCACATTTTCACTCCAACACCTACTTTCCTTGAAAACAAAGTAAAAGCACCTCATATTTTATAAACACACGAAAGTCCATGCTATTTTCCTAGTTTTAAGCATTGAAAGTGTTGTAAACTCACAGAACATCACCCGACAACATCCATAAACAAGGGAAAGGGGAAAGCAAAGGCGACCCCAGCCCTCACCAACACCAGAGAAGCCATTATCTTTGGCGTGTCCAGCATGGAGGGGAACTATGCTAGTTTCAAGGGGCGCTCTATCATGGTAGAGAATCGCTTCTACTTGGTGGGGCTACAGGGTGACTTCCCCAATACCACAACGGAATTGACTGACCGCCAATGGCATGTCTTTGCCAATCCTCTGCTAGACTTCTACACTAGCCTAGTGCCCGAGTTCTATGCATCATACTAGACTAGGAAAGAAGGCATGAATCATAGAGTCATGGTTGATGAATTCCCCTGCCTTTCCTCAGTTATAGTGAGAGGTGCGGAGGTGGACATCACACCAGAGACCATCAATTCTTTTTATTGGGAGGATGAGATAGACTCTAGAACTGAGTTTACAACTAGAATTACCAACAAAGTGGATCAGTTCAGGTGGACAGCTCCCATTATTGCCGCTGACACACCTTTTTGGACTTCTATAGGTGGCGAGATCTCCCGGCATGATTTAATGTTTGAACTCAAGTTGTGGCTTAATTTTATTTGCGGCCGCATAATGCCCTTAAAGGATGAGTAGAGAGTAAATTTGGAGGCAACCATCCTCATCACTTGTATCATGACAGGAGTCCCCATAAACTTTTGGGAAATAATGACTATTTAAATGAAAAGGAAGGTGAGGCAAGCTGGCACCTCCATGACATATGTTATGCTCATATCCTAGTTTTTCCTCCGAGTAGGAGTGTAACCTTTCCCAGATAAGGTGCCCAGCTCAAATACTGGTGTGATCACTGTGGATAGGAAGAGGGACGCGAATGCTCCCAAGAGCATGTGGAAGAGGATGCAAGCCTTTGAGATCCTTGAGGAGTCCATCTCCCATTGTCTAGAGTAGGCCTCGATGGCCCCTAATCTCACCATGCCACATCCTGAGGCTTCAGGCCAAGGTTCCAAATAAGCACCTATTAAGGGAGCCTCACCTCCTCCCATATCTTCTCACCCAAGTGGCCTCCACAAGCATGCATTAAATGACACACTCCCACAAGAACCAACTCCAGAAATTGGCTAAAAGTCTCCCTGCTCTAATTGCCAAGATAATGAAAAAGTAGATGAAGTTGATGTATGATATCTTGAGCAAGTTGTTCTCTCACGTGGATATTGTGGAGGGTATGTTGGTTCTCTTTAGGCTGAAGTGCGTGAATGGAAAGGTCAAAAGTCAATGGAGGTTCCCGACATGAGCACGCTTGATGCAGCTATGGCTGCCCCTTCTGTAGCTCGAGGCCCCATAGACGACTTGTTTGAGGGATCAGGGGATGAGGAGGAGGATCTGAGAGATCATAATCATGATAGGGATGCTAAGTCTAAGGATGATGATGATGATGAGTGGCCACTTCAGGGAGTTGTTACCCTTAATTGTTTTGTATGCATATATTAGGGTCAATGTATTGTTTTAGTTAGGGTGGGATGAGTGTATCTCTTTATTGGTTATTGTTGTTGGATTTGTGCCCTTGTCTGGCTTTTATTAATGATTTTGTTGTTGCCCTTCTCGGGCTTTTGTTTTGAAGTTGTGATGGTTGTTGAGCCTTTGTCAGGCTCGAGATTCCCTTGTCGGGCTTTTGTTAATAATGATTGATGTTGCCCTTTTCGGACTTATTTTTTTAAATTATTGTTGGTTGTTGAGCCTTTGTCGGGCTCAGGATGAATGAAATTCAAAATTTATTCTTGAATTGTTAGTGCAAATGATTGGGTCCTTGTTTAAATTGCCAAATGGTTTATGACCCAAGTGTGATTTTTTACTTTGTGAAAGGTAGTTGGTGAATAAAATCAAAGGGTTTTCTTTATACCACAGTTATTTTCTGAGGAGCAATTTCTTTTTCTTTTCTTTTTCTATTGCCAAACTAGGTGACATTTCCTAATGATAGATTGTAAGGCAGCTTTCTTAAGGGAAAATGTAATTTTTTTGAGTCTTGATGAAATTGTTTTTGAGAGGTACCACCAAAAATTTTGTGTGGCATGGAAAAAATAAATTTTGAAGAAATGGGGCATTCAAATTGGAAAATGTAGCACCCTCTTGTCATATATTGCACATTCCTTGTTTGGTTTATTGATTCACATTCTCAATTATCTTAAGTTATAATCTGGCTGTGGTGATGTATTGTGTGAACTCCTTGGAGTTTAACGCCTTGTGTGATGAGACTAACTAAATGATTTTCATGCAAAAATGTTTGTCTAGAACTTGTCCTATGTTTCACTCAAGGATAAATCGTAGATGTTGCTGCACTTAGATCATGATTTTAGGCTTTCTATTGCTAGTCATTTCACCCAAACTGACCTCCTTAAACATCTTCCTTTGCTAGCCAATGTTGAGACTTTGACCCTTTTTTGGAAACCATATTACAAACCCAACAACCCTTTCTAATCCCCATCTTTGGCACCCATCCTCCCTAGTTGCTAATGGTGAATGAATAAAAAATTGGGCTTCAAGCCCAACAAATAGGGAGAGATATGGAAATGAGTGAAAATTAGGCAAAAGCCTAAGTTTGAGGGTTTATAAAAAAAGCGAGAAATGTGAGATCTTTAATGTGAAGTAGCACCAAATTGTAATAAGTGAATGAATTGGTTCGTTGAAGAACCGAGAATCATTAAAAGAGAAAGAATAGTGAAAGGTGTTACCTCTTGCTTAGATGAGGTGAAATGTGGAATCCAAAGGTGTTTTAAGGGTGGCTCGTGTAAACAAAAGATGAAGATGATGAGCAAGGAGAGATAAGGTGAAGTGATCTCAATAGTGTGATGGGATGTTAAAAATGTCCACAAAAAGGCATTAAGGAGGTTCTAACCACTATAACTCATTGTTTATCCTACCTTAACCCCTAGCCTTCATTATGACCCCCAAGTCCTAATTGATTATCACGACCCAAACGTACATCTGGATCATAGACACGGGACAAGGAGCCCCGAGAGACTCCAAGTCGACTCATGGCATGATCATACATCTAAATCAATCACATAAGCGGAAGACTTAACTTAAAGAATGTAATTATAACATAGCATAAAGGAAAAACAATACTAGACTTATACAATACGGCGGATTATATCTGATAGTCTGACAAGCCTCTAAACATGAAAGGCAGATTGATGGGACAACTCCCCAACTAATCCATCATCCGAAAACTGAAAGGAATAACAAAGAATATGAACATGTAGCCCTCAGAACATGAGGACTCACCAAGTGGACTGAGATCAAGGCCGAACTATTTATGGGTGAGGATGAGCCTGAGAACTGGGACCTATATCATGAAACAATATAATATAGAAAGTATGCAGTCAGTACGTGAAATGTACTAAGTATGCAAGTTAAGTAAAATGGACATTTAAAACATAAAAGAAGTCCATAAAAGATCATAAGAGTAGAACATCATGCTTGCATCATAAATCATTATAACATATCATACAACTCAAGGTTTCAAAAGATTCATAATGTAAACATAGTCATAATCATAATAAAAGAACCTTGGTTAACATAACTTGAGCCAACCTACATAATCATAACATGCATAAATCATGAGGAACAGTGGGAGATTCTCTTAACTGACATACCCCATATGAGCACACATGAAGCCCGACTTGTTACCCTAGCCGGGAGGGAGTTCGTACCTTGACAAGGGTAGAACCATCAAAGTGTGATATCACCCTGAAAAGGGCCATTTGGGCCAGGGACTAACATGAAAGGGTCCCGACATAACTACAGTGGCACATAGTTCATCAGGTTTGGGGCTTGAATTGAGCCCCGAACTTACTTGGTATTCGATACTACTCCAAAACATATATAGTGCTCATAATAATACATACATGAATTCATGGGCTAGTTAAATCATGATAATAGTAAACATGCTTGAACAGATGTGAACTAGCCATGACATGAGGCCCGTGAGTCGGCCAAAAATATAATTCATGATTAATAAGATTCATACATACTCATAGATCATGTATATAGCCTGAATTTCATAAAATCATTATGGGTAACATAATGAATTCAGAATTTAAAATATAATTCATGATGGGCTTGTAAAGAACATCAATGAGATAATAGATCATACATTGATTCATCATGGGGCATGCATAATCATACTCAATTGTTTGCAAATTTAAAATCAACAGTATTAATATCAGTTTTAAACTCAAAAGATGATCAAAATCAGTAGTTTATGATAATATTTCAAAATCACGAAACCTATAATTAAATCATCAAATTTTATACAAATCGAATGTAAAACCCCATGAGTTTTTAAATAAATTTTAAGTAAAATCATTGAGTAGGAACATGGGTATGGAAGAATCCACCCATTGAATACCTTAAATACTTGGGATTATCAACTTCTGACCCTCAAAAGCCCGAGAATGAAATTGAAGGAATTGAGGTGAAAATCTTGAAATCTCCCTTAGATCACTTGTCAAAATCCTTGCATGCATGAATGAGAGTTTAGGAAGGTTTATTTTCTTAAAAACCCAGCTTTCCCAAGCCAAAACAACGTAGTTTAGGGCCTTATATCATGAAAAAGTCAAAACTACCCTTAATGAACCTGCCCTGAAAACTGGCTGGATGGAACTCACGGGTGGTACCAACGGATCGTGGGAACCACCAACAGCCCGTCATGTCTCTCGTGAATGAACTATCGATGACCCATTCTAGGAACCAAACAATGGGTCGATAGGACGACCCGTGCCTCCAACCCATGACTCATTACATCATCCGTGGTTAGTCCCCTGAACCTTGGAGTCTTATCTTCTAACGGGTCACACCACGACCCATCACCACAAACAACAGATTGTTGTTTCCCCCCATAAAGCCTACTGGAACACTAAATCCTCAAACCACGACCACAACCAATGACTTGTGGCTTCTCCTAATGGGTCGTTGGGTCTCCCTTTGTATGTCACCTGATGCACCCAACTTCTTTCCACGACTGCTAACGACGACTCATTGTTTCCCACAACGAGTCATCATATCTCCCGTGGTTTGCACTGTCACCCAGCCTTTGCCCAACCATGACTCGTTACAACGACCCGTGGTATGTCACCACGAGTCGTACCTTGACCCATCCTGAGACATTTTTTCCAAATTTTCTACTGTTTTCAATTTTTCACTTCCGGGTCTACTCCTAAGAACTTCGGGGGGTATTACAGTTTCTCCCCCTTGGGAACATTCGTCCTCGAATGTTAGAAACAAGTAACAATCAGAGACATACAATTATCTTACTCAAATTCTGTCTATTTGAACCAAAATTTTCATGGAATGACTACCTCCGAATAAAACCACATAGTTGAACTAATCTCATACTTCACATGCACATTCATACACATAAAAGAAACTTGCACACATGAACTGAACATGAAAACTAGGTAGAGTCATAGGGTAAAATTGGTACCTCAAGTCAAAAAGTGAGCTGGTAGAGAATAAATGTGGGTATTTTGCCATCATATCCACTTCGACTTCCCACGTAGCTCCCTCAACATGCTGGTTTCTCCATAAGACCTTAACTGAGGCTACATCCTTCTTCCTTAGCTTACGGACTTGACGATCTAATATTTCCACCGGAACTTCTTCATAAATGTGGCTGTCTCTTACACTAATACTGTCAACCGGAATCACTAAAGTTGGATCTCCCAAACACTTCTTCAAAAGTGACACATGAAACACCGGATGTGCTGAAGATAACTCTGAGGGAAAATCTAACTCATGAGCCACCTTACCAACTCTTCTCACCACTCGGTAGGGGCCAACATATCGGGGACTGAGTTTCCCTTTCCTTCCGAACTACATGACTCCCTTCATGGAAGATACTTTGAGAAATACCCATTTGTCCACATCAAACTCCAAATCTCTCCTCCTCACATCCACATATGATTTCTGACAACTTTGAGCGGTTTTCAACCAGTCCCTCATCAATTGGACCTTTACCATGGCCTCATGAACCGAATCAAGTCCTATCATGGATGCCTCACCAACCTCAAACCATCTGATGGGAGATCTACACCTTCACTCGTACAAAGCCTCGAACGGTGCCATCTGGATACTAGAGTGATAGCTATTATTATAAGCAAACTTGATCAAAGGCAAATGATCATCCCAACTTCCTCTAAAATCCATAACACATGCCCTCAACATGTCTTCAAGAGTCTCGATCATTCGTTCGGCTTGACCATCCGTCTACGAATGAAAGGCTGTGTTGAGCTTGACTTGAGTCCCAAGTCCCTTTTGAAAAGACCCCTAGAACTGGGAGGTAAGCTGAGTACCTCGGTTTGAAATAATAGACAAGGGTAGTCCATGAAGTCGAACCAACTCCCGAATATATAATTTGGCATAATCATCCGCTGAATCCGTAGTCTTGACTGGAAGAAAGTCTGCAGCCTTGGTTAACCTGTCTACCACCACCCAAATGGAATCATAGTGTCGACGAGTACGAGGTAGTCTTGCAATAAAATCCATATTAATCTCTTCCGACATCATGGGAATGCTAATATCCTAAAGTACACCTCCCGACCATTGGTGCTCGACCTTCACTTGCTGACAGTTTGGACATCTGGCTATGAACTCCGCGATATCCTTCTTCATACCATCCCACCAATAGATTTCTGGCAAGTCGCGATACATTTTCGTGGATCCTGGATGGATGGAATATCTGGTACCATGTGCCTCATGCAATATTCGGACCCTCAAATTGTCAACGTCCGAGACACATAGCCGACCCTAATATCTTAGAACACCATCTCTCCCTTGGGAGAAAACCTCTATCTTTCGACTCTGCACCGCTTCCTTCAACTTCCTCAAAATTGGATCCCCATCTTTCCTAGATTTGATATTAACCGCTAGGGATGATTCTGACCTATTCTAAACAACAACGTCGCCATCGATCGAGTCGATCAATCTAACTCCCAACCTTGCAAGTCGGTGGTCATCTTTCACCAACTCCTTCCTCCCCTTATCCACATGGGACATACTCTCCATAGAGACCCTACTAAGTGCATCCACAACCACATTAGCCTTGCCCGGGTAGTATAGAACATTCATATCGTAGTCCTTTAGCAACTCCAACCACCTCCTTTGTCGAAGATTGAGATCTTTCTGCATGAACACATATTGCAAGCTCTTGTGATCCATGAACACGTCCACGTGAACCCCATACAAGTAATTCAGCCATATATACAGTGCAATCACCACCACGGCCAACTCAAGATCAAGGGTCGGGTAATAGTTTTTGTGAACCTTTAACTGTCGAGAGGCATATGCTATCACCTTCCCACGTTGCATCAACACACATCCCAATCTAACTCTCGAAGCATCACAATATACAAAAAAGACATCAGTACCCTCAAGTAAAGTCAACACTGGTGCTAAAGTGAGTCGGGTCTTTAATTCCTGGAAGCTTTTCGCACAATCCTTTGACCCTTGGAACTTTATCTTTTTCTGAGTCAACCTAGTCAATGGGGTTTCAATTGATGAAAAGCCCCCAACAAATATTCATAGTAGCATGCTAAGCCAAAGAAACTCTGAATTTCTGAAGGATTCACCGGTCTAGGCCAATTCTTCATTGGCTCAATCTTTTGGGAATCTACCCTTATGCCTTTCTTGATACCACATGACCAAGAAATGCCACCGAATTTAGCCAAAATTCACACTTTCTAAACTTTTCAAAGAGCTAATGATCCTTGAGGGTTTGTAGCACTACTCTCAAATGAGTGGCATGCTTCTCCTCTCTCTGGGAGTATATAAGAATGTCATTGATGAATACGATCACGAACATATCCAGATATTGCTTGAACACCCTGTTCATCAGGTCCATAAAAGTTGTAGGAGCATTAGTTAGTCCAAAAGACATAACTACAAACTCATAGTGGCCATACCGGGTTCTGAAGGCTGTCTTTGGAATATCACACTCCCAAACTCTGAGTTGGTGATATCTAGACCTGAGATCTACCTTCGAGAAACACCTGGATCCCTAGAGCTGGTCAAATAAATCATCAATGCGGGGCAAGGGGTACCTATTCTTGATGATGACCTTATTAAGCTGCCGATAATCAATACACATCCGAAGGGATCCATCCTTATTTCGAACAAAGAGAACCGGTGCACCCCATGGAGACTTGCTTGGTATAATGAAACCCTTATCCAACAAATCCTTTAACTGATCCTTCAATTTCTTTAGCTCGGCTGGAGCCATCCTATAGGGAGGAATAGAGATAGGCTGCGTATTGGGTAAGATATCAATGTCAAAGTCGATTTCCCTCTCAGGAGGAACACCTGGCAATTCATCGGGAAAACATCCGGATACTTATACACCACCAGAACTGATTGAATAGTTGGGGTCTTGGACTCAACATCCTTAACCCTAACTAGATGATACATGCAACCCTTAGAAATCTTCTTCCTAGCCTTATGATAGGAAATAAATCGATCGGATAGTAATGCTGAGTTACCCTTCCACTCTAAGACTGACTCACTCGGGAATCGAAATTCCACCGCTCGAGTCCTGCAATTAATTGAGGCATAACATGCGAACAACCAATCCATACCCAAGATGATGTCAAAGTCAGTTATGGACAACTCCACTATGTCCGCGAAGATAACCTTATGCAACACTGTGATGGGGCAACCTCTATATTCTCCCCTAGCTACCACTGATTCACCTATCGGAGTGGATACGGAGAACAATTCTGACAAAATTTCAGGAATAACTCCAAAACTACTAGAAATATAAGGGGTAACAATGGATAAAGTAGCTCCTGGATCTAACAAGGCATATGCACCAACATGAAAGACTTGCAACATACCCGTGACCACATCTGGCGACGGCTCCTACTCTTGGCGGGGTACTAGGGCATAAAATCAGTTTTGGTGTCAACCGCCTGTTGAACTAGTGGAGGCACCATGCTAAGGGGGTCATGCTGCTGGAGCGGTAGAACTGGCTACAGGGCAATCTCTGATCCTGTGTCTAGGTTTTCCACACCCGAACAGGCATCCGCATCAGCCAGGCACCTTCCGTGGTGGTTTTTGCCGCACTTTGCACAAACTGGGAAGGTGCTCCACCTACATGCTACCATGATCCCTCGGACCTGTAGCCCTACACTTCTGGTCACCAATGAACCTGGAAGGTGTGCTAGCTGATGATAGAGCTAGAGAAATAGACCTGTGCTGGGACTGTTGTCGTGATCCACCCCCTGACCTGGCTTGAGAAACCCCGCAGTTGTCGGTTCTGGATCTCTTGGCCTCTCTCTGCCTCCTATAAATCGAATCCATCTATTGGGTATGCAATTCAATATGGGGAAAGTCAATGTCCCGGTGTAGCATGGCTATCTGGTAATCCTTGTCCATGTAATCTGCTACTCCATGCACAAAGTGGCTCACCTGAGCCCGCTGATTCGACACCAACTCCAAAGCATATTTAGATAGCCGATTGAACTCCAAGGCATACTCCTGGACCGACATGTTGCCCTTCTTCAAATTAAAAAACTCGGCTGCCTTAAGCTCCCTCATCTCCCGAGGGAAGAACCAATCCATGAATGCTGTGTGGAACTCATCCCAACCTATCGCGCCTGTACCCGCTATCCTAGCACCTCTCCATTGCTTGAACCATATATGTGCTACCCCCTTGAGCTGATAGGAGGTCAAATCAACACATTCCCCATTATTCACCCCCATAACCCGAGTGATCTTCTGAATTTCCTTAATGAAGTCATGTCGGTCCTCATCTACATTCGACCCTATGAACTCCGAAGGGCTCATCCTCAAAAAGTCCCTCACCCTAGCAGCTGCCGCATTTCCATTTTTCGGATAATGTGCCAAGGTCTGAATTTGCACTTGAGCTGGCATAGCCTGTGCCTGCATCTGAATCGCTGGCCTAAACTCAGCGTGGGCGGCTGGCTCTGGTGCATGCTCCTCATGAACAGCTAGAGCAGGCTAATGCTCACCATCATGGGCACCCTCATGATCGTTACAATTTTCATTCCTCCTGACATTCACTTGACGTGGAGGCATGATTCTGCAAACGCAAATAGCATGAATTAGAAGAGTAGAGGACGTTCATCACACGACATAGATCATGAAAGAAGGGAATATTTCCTAAACATATAGTAGCCTCTTCATCATAAGTGTGGTGCACTTCACACCCATGAAAAAGACTTTACATAATGCAGCTTTCAAACACCGTAGGACACTTGAAACCTATTGCTCTGATACCAAGTTTGTCATGATCCAAACATACATCTGGATTGTAGACATGGGACAAAGAGCCCCCAGAGACCCCAAGTCGACTCATGGCATGATCATACATCTAAATCAATCACATAAGGGAAAGACTTAACTTAAAGAACATAATTATAACATAGCATAAAGGAAAAACAATACTAGACTTATACAATACAGCAGAATACATCTGATAGTTTGACAAGCCTCTAAACATGAAAGGCGGATTGATAGGACAACTCCCCAACTAATCCATCATCTGAAAACTGAAAGGAATAACAAAGAGTATGAACATGTAGCCCTTGGAACATGAGGACTCACCAAGTGCGCTGATATCAAGACCGAACTATTTATGGGTGAGGATGAGCTTGAGAATTGGGACCTATATCATGAAACGATACCGCATGAAACGTATGCAGTCAATACATGGAATATACTGAGTATGAAAGGTAAGTAAAACGGACATTTAAAACATAAATAAGGTCCATAAAATATCATAGGAGTTGAACAACATGCTCCTATCATAAATCGTTATAACATATCATACGGCTCAAGGTTTAAAAATATACGTAACATAAACATAGTCATAATCGTAATAAAAGAACCTTGCTTAACATAACTTGAGCCAACCTACATAATCATAACATGTGTAAATCATGAGGAATAGTGGGAGATTCTCATAACCGACATACCCCATATAAGCACACATGAAGCCCAACTTGTAAGCCTAGTCAGGAGGGTGTTTGTACCTTGCCAAGGGTAGAACCATGAAAGTGTGATATCACCATGAAAAGGGCCATTTGGGCCAGGGACTAACATGAAATGGTCTTGACATACCTAATGTGGCACGTAGTTCATGAGGTCCGGGGCTCAAGCCTCGATGTTCGATACTACTCCAAAAACATATATAGTGCTCATAATAATACATACATGAATTCATGGGCAAGTTAAATCATGATAATAGTAAACATTCTTGAACATATATGAACTAGCCATGACATGAGCCCCATGAGTCGGCCAAAAACATAATTCATGATTAATAAGATTCATACATACTCGTAGATCATGCATATTGCTTGAATTTCATAAAATCATAGTAGGTAATATAATGAATTCATAATTTAAAACATAATTCATGATGGGCTTGTATAGAACATCGATGGAATAGTAGATCATAAATTGATTCATCATGGGGCATGCATAATCATACTTAATTGTTTGGAAATTCTAAATCAAAAATATTAATATCAATTTAAAACTCAAAAGATTATCAAAATTAGTAGTTTAAGATAATATTTCAAAATCACGAAACCCATAATTAAATCATCAAATTTTATAAAAATCAAATATAAAACCCCACGAGTTTTTAAATAAATTTTGAGTGAAATCATTGAGTAGGAACATGGGTGTGGAAGAATCCACCCATTGAAGACCTTACATACCTGGGATTATCAACTTCTAACCCTTCTTAAAAACCCAAGAATGAAATTGAAGGAATTGAGGTGAAAAGCTTGAAATCTCCCCTTAGATCACTTGTCACAATCCTTTCATGCATGAATGAGAGTTTTGGAAGGTTTATTTTCTTAAAAACCCAGCTTTCCCAATCCAAAATGATATAGTTTAGGGCCTTATATCATAAAAAAGTCGAAAATACCCTTAATGAACCTGCCCTGAAAACTGGCCGGATAGAACTCACAGGTGGTACCAACAGATCATAGGAACCACCAATGGCCCGTCATGTCTCTCATGGAATGAACTACTGATGACCCATTCTCAGAACCAAACAGTGGGTCAATAGGACGACCCGTGCCTCCGACCCACGACTCGTTACATAATCTGTGATTAGTTCCCTGAACCTTGGCATCTCATCTTCTAACAGGTCACACCATGACCCATCACCACAAACAACGGATCATTGTTTTCCCCCGTCAAGCCTACCGGAAAACTAAATCCTCAAACCATGACCACAACCAATGACCCTTGGCTTCTCCTAACGGGTAGTTGGGTCTCTCATTGTATGTCACCTGATGCACCCAAATCCTTCCCATGACTGCTAACGATGACTCATTGTGGGAAACGAGTCATCATATCTACCATGGTTTGCACTGTCACCTAGCCTTTCCCCAACCACAACTTGTTACAACAACCCGTGGTATGTCACCACGAGTCGTACCTTGACCCGTCTTGAGACATTGTTCCCAAATTTTCTACAATTTTCAATTTTCACTTCCAGATATATTCCTACGCACTTCCGGGGTATTACATGGATTTAGAGTGTAGAAACTCTACATTAGTGGCCAGTTATACGAAGGGAAAGCCTATGGGTCAAGTTATGTATATGGAAAATTTCTTTTTGAGAGTGAGCATTCTTGTCTTATTCTATAATCCCCTCTGTGTGAATTTCTTTATGATAAAAAGGGATTCTCTCTTCTTTCATGTGGCATCACCCCCTTGGAGAACATGCTTGCATTGGTGTGAAGAAGTGATTGGGATAACAGTGTTGTGACCTTCAAGGCAAGCTTTTACTGTGAATTTGTAATGATTTGAGATGCTATGTGTGCTTGTTTTGATAAATCATGCTCTTATTTTGAAGAATGAAAACATTTTTGAATCATGCTTTTTCATTGTGGTTACCTCTTGAGACTTTTACAACATGTTCTAGAGAGTCTCCTCTCTTTTGCTTGAGTCGGTGAGCATTTTTGGGTTGTTGAAGGTTCAGTGGTCCTTGGTGCATATACTCATAGTAAAACGGGATGTTCCATTTTCTCACTGTAAAAAATTGCATTACTTGAGGACAAGCAATGGTTCAAGTTTGAGGGTTTGATCAGTTGGTAATTTACCAACTCATTAGGCTCTTAGACATGAGTATTTTTTTAGCTTTCAAGCTAGTTAGGTGGATTTTATTCCCTTTCTCCTTGACCTTTGCAGGTACTTAAATTGAGTAGAGAAAGCATGAAATTGAGTAAAAAGTATAAAAATTCAGATGAGGATCGGTGCTCCACCGGAGGACACCGGCGAAACATCAGCTAATCACAGATACCTACTATACTGAAGAGAAATGACTCCCGGCAGACCGTGGATAAGCACTGGTAAACCGCTGGTACCAATGACAGATTGCTTCACAAACCACTGGCCACCAGATGTGACAGACTGGAGGACTGTGGATCAGCACCAATAAACTATTGGTGACTCATAAGTGAGGTCCATCAGAAGAGGGAAAAAGCATTTGGTTCAAAAAAAGAGGAGCATTTTGTATCCTACTTTTGTACCTTTCTAGAAAGGAGGAGAATAGAACATTCCATTATATTTAATATTTAATAGAAAATAGAGAAGAAGTTGGAGAATTGAATTGTAGTGAGAGAAATATTCATCTTTTTCTTTGAAAAGGTAGAAAAACTCCATTGGAGGTCAGAACCTTGTGCTTAAATTTTCTTACTCATTTTGTTGAATACATATCGAATTATTACTTAATGCAATGTCTTCTTCTACTTATATGAGTAGCTAAATTCCTTACTTGGGTGTGGGAATGATTAGGGTAGATTTGGATTGGGTATTACTTAATTGATCTTAGATTTACTCAATTGGTATAATTCTAGTGTTTCATTTGAGTTTTAGATGACTTTTGATCTGAATACTCATACTTGCAATGTGGGTTGTATTTAGTTATTCTAATTTTGCTTGAAAAGGGAATTTAAAGTATGAGTGATGAAACATTAGTTGGTAATGGTATTGATCATGTGGGGTTGGGTTAGAGATAGCCAAAACCCATTGTCATACACCCATTGATAATCCAATCTAGAAGTAGTTGATTCTTACCCAAGTTGATGTGGTTGTTGGGAAAAGGACTTCGGGGTTTGAGAAAACCCAAGGTATAAGGAACCTAATTGGTTGAAAAACGTCGGGTACCACCTCATCCACAACTAATTATACTATTGATTAATGTAGGAGCTATTAGTAATCCCAAATCGATGATGCCCAGTTAATATTACACCCCTAGTATTCTCTTCCTTTGGTATTTTCTAGGCTTTGTTCCTATTTTAGTGTGTGAATTTTGTTCGGTGCGTAGTATGGGTATTATAAAACCGACACGCAAGTGCACGTGGTCGAACAAGTAGTAAGTGGCTTAAGTAAGCCAAGTATCGATCCCTCAGAGACTTGGGATAAGTGCAATTTGCTCAAGTATACTATATTTTTACTTCTAAATATGCTGACAACTAAATAACCAAAAATTGAATAATTTGTTTTATAAATTTTATACTAAACTACAAACAATTATCTACTTTGAATTTGGACTATGGATAAAAGCATGCCGAGGTTAAAGAACATGCAATGAAACTGATTATCATCATAAATTGGTTAATCTTTTCTTCCATTTGCTAGCCAGGAACAATTGCCAAGAGATTAAAACTCTCGTATTTAATCTCACTTAAGAATCATGAACCATCCGTCTACATTTCTGTGATCAAATGCAATTCATGTTCTAGCCATACAATTCCGGTTCCTAAATTGATTAATACGGCTTTCAAGTATATTTCTATCAGGAAAGCACATCAAAACTCAGTTTTCCCAAATCAAGTAAAGAACAATATCCTATTAATTCACAACTTTCCAATTTCGTGCTCTCTCGAGTGAAATCGGACTTTTTAGATGTACATTAATGTTGGCCACACACCAATGCAGTAAGAACAACAATTAATAGAACAACATGGAAGAAAAAGATGAAAAACCATATAATCAATAATCACAATTCATCACAAGTGTTCATAACCTCAGCAAGGAAGGGAATTAGCCACTCATTTGAGGTTTAATCATCCTAAAACAAGTGTTAATCATACAAACAATTGAATTAGAGAAGAAAGAAAGAGAGAAAAAACCCTGAACTTTTCGTCCCTCAACTGCCTGTAACCCACGTCCTTGCTCCACCAAGTCTGAATTATGAAAAATAAACCTAAGTGTGCTATTTATAGTAGTAGGACTCTTTCCCGGAATAACAAGCAACGTGTCACGGAGTGCATCGCGGAGCACTGCCTCCGTGACACGCTACGGACGCGGAGGCTCTCTGGAAATCACCCGAACTTGGCCCCGGCAGCACCCTGCCGCGTTGGCAGCGTGTCACGCTGCTTGGGCAGCACGTTGGCATCTCTTGGTCGCACAGCCAACCTGCCGTGGCACGTTGCCAATGCGCAGGTGGTCTGTTGTGGTCGGCCTTCCTGCCGTGGCACGTTGCCAACGCGCAGGTGGGCTGTTTTGTACCTCTTCTTTGCCGACGTTCACGTGTTAATTTCGTTTCCAAGCCTCTACTTCACCAACTCATGGATTAGTTACTCAAAAGTCATCAAAACCTACAAAACAAAGGCTAATCATGTTGGTTAGCACATATCTTCACTTCATATAAAATTACATGAAAATGTATACAATAACTTAGATAAACAAGACTAATTTAAGTCATAAAGCGTATCTCGGGCATGCTATTTTTGCCCGTGATCACAACCCCACACTTAAAGCCTTGTTCGTCCTCGAACAATCTTTTACATATCATGCATATGGAGACTCCCATGTAACTAATTTAGCAAGATAATTCAAGTTACGGCTATATTGATTACGTAAGATACAAGCTAAAAATAGAGCATGCCTGATTTGATCATTGAAATGAAGTACAACTATGTTAAGACTTCTTAACCTCAAGAATCGACTCTCAATCTTAGCAAACTCATGCAAATCAACTGATTAAGAAATCCCACATGAATTATATCCTTCATTCAACATGTGCCCCTCACGGAAAGAGAGTTACCCAATTTCACACGCAAAAACAATTTTTATATCACAACATGTGTGGGTACATGCATAAAATTACACTCACTCTCACAAAGAATTCACATGCATCTTGTAATGACCCATAAGCTTGACCTTAGTGTTTTATTCCACTAATTTAAGGATATATGAATGTAAGATCAAGTAGGACTTAATGGGTTGTAATGTAACTCAGGTGCGGGTAAGTACTATTATTGCCAGTAATAGTGACTATCTTTCCTAAGCGCTTTTAATACATCACGCCTTCATTACAAACTTCCCTTCCCTCACTTCACCTTTTTCTCTTTTCATCTTTCTTTTTCCTCTTTTGTTCCCCCCTTTCTTTAGGCACTTTTAGCTTATTAGTAAGGAGTTCTATAAGTAACTTTTCATTTATTTATTTTCTTACTCCCTACTAATACTCACCCATATTCAAACAAGTGCACCCTCGACCTTTCTCCACTTTTACAATTGCCACTTTCCCTTCTTTTTCATTCTTCTCACTCCTTTCCTCTTTCGGATTTTTCCTTTAAGCGCTTAGGAGTTTTGGTTCAATTTCAAGGCTAATGAAAGAAAAAGATTAAGCTTATGTTGCAGCTGTCAAAGAATAGGCTCAAGGCTCAATTGGGTTAACTAGGATTAATTTTTCAAGGTAGGTATAATGAGGGATAAAAGTTTGGTTCCTTCAAAGAAATGCCTAAATCATCTCCTACAATTCACATCCTTCATTTCGTTTTATATACACACCAGGCAAGTTCTAGACATTCCACAATAGAACAGAATACTCAAAACCCTTACACTCATGGCACATGCTCAATTCAAGACACATTCAGCAGACTCTTACTCAGCTAATCACAAGAATTCAGAATTAAGCTTCCATCATATTGAGTCAAATTCAAGAGCCTAAGTGTCTCAAACAAAGTTATACACTTGCATGCTTCACACTGAACATACTTGCATCTTACAACCATGTATAGCACATAAAAAGAACATCAAGCACCAATTAGTTATGGTTTCAAAAACCCAACACCTACCGACTAATTTTTCCTCAAGACGGTCGTCATCCATCCATTGTCGGAAACAGTCCCTAACTATGACTAAACACTATATACAGACCAAGGAAAGAAAAAGAAAAATTTTATTCTTCAGTTCAAATACCCCCCGTCGGAAAAGAACCGAAAAGAAAAACCAACGAGTGATGAATTCATGCTTGACTCCCAACGAATTTTCAATTTTTTCACAAATTGCAAACAAGCATTACATCCACCAAACACTCGTTAAGCACAAAAATTTTGAAATTTTCCAGAAATTTCCCTCACCCCACACTTAAATCATGCTATGTCCTCATAGCATCAAAATAACAATTCAAGGATGAGAAATACTCCCTGAGGCCTTTAGGCCTAGCTAACAACATGCCTTTCTTCAACTTTGCATGAGTGGGTGTTCGACCCCACACTTTTTCTCTTCCATGATTGTTAGCTTCCTCCTCCGCGGGTACTCAGACTTCCCCTCCATCTGTGCTTAACTTTCCACCAAAATATCACAAGATGAAAAATAAATAAAATCAACTTAAATGCAAGAAATTAAAATGGTAGGCATGGTACCCTTGGGTTGCCTCCCAAGCAGCGCCTAATTTTACGTCGTGGCACGACGTATCCAGTTTCACCGCTTTTTCCTCCACCTTGAGGATATGAATCTCACCCCTAATTTCTTCTCTAATTTCCTCTTATGCTCCAGGGGTGGTGGTGAAAAATTGTAAGGACCAAGCAGTAGATGTTGCCTTTTTAACCTCTTGGACCTCAAGTAAGCGAAGTCATTTTGTCTTTCTGAGTTAGCAAATTTCAAAATATACGGGGCTTGGTCCTCCTCTAGACATTTCTCTATAAGCTTGGAAGACTCTATTTCTATGTTGTCAACCAAACTTAATGTCGAAAAATGCTTCGAGTGTGGTCCAATAAACCTCAACTCTGAAACTGCATTGTGCTTGACCTCCTTACTTGTAAACACCTTCTCAGCATCGACATCTATCTCTCCATTAATGTCAAATGGGGGATACTCTATGTCTTCTTCCATGAGTAGATTTTCCATAAGTGTGAGCCCATCACGGGGACACTCAAGAGATTCTAATTGTTGGGCTTCATCCAAAAATTCACCCTTGTCTTCCTCTTGTAGTTCCTCTTGAATATCGGCTAAAACTGTCACCTGCAATTTATCACAAGCTTCAGCCTCAGCAATCATCTCCGTGAATTTGACGCTTATCCTTTCTAGAGCCTCTGCATTCTCTTCTTGCTGAATTCTCAATACTGCCATCGCCTCCTTCATTGCTTCTGATTGCTCCAGGAGTTGGTTCAGCATGTCTTCTATTCGAGCTTGGCGTCCCAAGTCCTCATTTTCAGCATGCCTATATTCAGCAAAAACAACAGAAGGATCATAGTAGGGGCTTGGGGGAGGGGAATATGCATTCGGACAGCCATCCCAATGGCCATCTTGACCACCACATATATTGCACGTGTTACAGTGTTGCCACGAGTGGTGTCCTCCGCAATTCAGACAAGATTCGCTAAAATATGAGTATCCACCATTTATACCATTTGTATTCCACGATGTCATGTCAATAAGGGTATCCGAAAAAGAAAAAATAAAATGAAAAAGAATTAAAACAAACACTAAGACTAAGTTGTCAACACTTAAGAAAAGAAAATACAGTAAATTAACACTTAAAGCAAATTCACCAATTGCCAAGTCCCCGGCAACAGCGCCAAAAACTTGTTCGGTGCGTAGTATGGGTATTATAAAACCGACACGCAAGTGCACGTGGTCGAACAAGTAGTAAGTGGCTTTAGTAATCCAAGTATCGATCCCTCAGAGACTTGGGATAAGTGCAATTTGCTCAAGTATACTATATTTTTACTTCTAAATATGCTGACAACTAAATAACCAAAAATTGAATAATTTGTTTTATAAATTTGATACTAAACTACAAACAATTATCGACTTTGAATTTGGACTATGGATAAAAGCATGCCGAGGTTAAAGAACATGCAATGAAACTGATTATCATCATAAATTGGTTAATCTTTTCTTCCAGTTGCTAGCCAAGAACAATTGCCAAGAGATTAAAACTCTCGTATTTAATCTCACTTAAGAATCATGAACCATCCGTCTACATTTCTGTGATCAAATGCAATTCATGTTCTAGCCATACAATTCCGGTTCCTAAATTGACTAATACGGCTTTCAAGTATATTTCTATCAGGAAAGCACATCAAAACTCAGTTTTCCCAAATCAAGTAAAGAACAATATCCTATTAATTCACAACTTTCCAATTTCGTGCTCTCTCGAGTGAAATCGGACTTTTTAGATGTACATTAATGTTGGCCACACACCAATGCAGTAAGAACAACAATTAATAGAAAACATGGAAGAAAAAGATGAAAAACCATATAATCAATAATCACAATTCATCACAAGTGTTCATAACCTCAGCAAGGAAGGGAATTAGCCACTCATTTGTGGTTTAATAATCCTAAAACAAGTGTTAATCATACAAACAATTGAATTAGAGAAGAAAGAAAGAGAGAAAAAACCCTAAACTTTTCATCCCTCAACTGCCTGTAACCCACGTCCTTGCTCCACCAAGTCTGAATTATGAAAAATAAACCTAAGTGTGCTATTTATAGTAGTAGGACTCTTTCCCGGAATAACAAGCAACGTGTCACGGAGTGCATCGCGGAGAACTGCCTCCGTGACACGCTACGGACGCGGAGGCTCTCTGGAAATCACCCGAACTTGGCCCCGGCAGCACCCTGCCGCGTTGGCAGCGTGTCACGCTGCTTGGGCAGCGCGTTGGCATCTCTTGGTCGCACAGCCAACCTGCCGTGGCACATTGCCAACGCGCAGGTGGGATGTTGTGGTCGGCCTTCCTGCCGTGGCACGTTGCCAACGCGCAGGTGGGCTGTTTTGTGCCTCTTCTTTGCCGACGTTCACTTGTTAATTTTGTTTCCAAGCCTCTACTTCACCAACTCATGGATTAGTTACTCAAAAGTCATCAAAACCTACAAAACAAAGGCTAATCATGTTGGTTAGCACATATCTTCACTTCATATAAAATTACATGAAAATGTATACAATAACTTAGATAAACAAGACTAATTTATGTCATAAAGCGTATCTCGGGCATGTTATTTTTGCCCGTGATCAAATTTGTAGTTTAATTAACAAGTTGTGATTTCCCCAATTTTTCTTTATTGTTTTTGAGATATTCATGCAAGTTACTTCAATTTGATAGACAACTCATGCATGGATTAACTACTATTACCTGTGGGATTCTACCCTGACACTCGTCAGGTATATTTTGCCAACAATCGTTTACACTCTTTCATTAAGAGGAGTGAATTTGGATGTTACCAGCATTTGAGGTCCAACCACAAACTTTTGTGGGTACTATCCAACATATGGAACAAAAAGAAGAATTCCAACCATTCGACAATTCTTTTTTATTTGATGTTTGATGTTGAGGACATGGACAATAGTGAGGATGTCAGAATTAATGCAGTTTTACAGTTAGGACATATTGGCCCTCATTCTAAATGTTTTTCAACATTGTGTTTGGTTGGGGAAATGGAAATACAACCCTTCAAGCCTATGGAGAAATGTGTAGATGAGGAACAACGTCATTATATTTTATAATTTGTCATGCCAAAGAGACAAAATGACATTAAAATGCGACATCTATTGCTTGGTTACTTTATTTTTACACCACCTCCCCTTAAGCATAGTAGAAAATTTGAAAAGAAATTAGGGGTGCAATTCATAAGTTTTAAGTGAAAGAAAAAGTGGTGGATTTGATGGAATGGTGTTGCGATGTCAAATCAGGCACTTGTCGGGAGACAACTCAATTTTATTATTTTTTTTATTTATAGATTTTTACATTATTTTTTTTTGTAAGAGTTTGATAATCGAAGAAAAGTCATAGGAAGTTGCAAAAGCAAAGTATCAAGTTGAGACAAAGTGTGGGATGCCCATATAAAGAATCAAATTTTGGTGGGAGAAGTCTGAGTATCCCATAAGCTTCTACTGCTACAGCCTTTGGTCTTTCAAGGAGTTTCTTTTACCCTTGTGATGTCGCCCAAGCACATGAAAGCACACGTGGTTGTCAAGTAATATAGTATAGTGAAGTCCCGATGTCGACCCCTCAAAGACTTGTCAGATTAATTGCTTGAGGTTAACACTTTATTTCACTATTCTAATAAACACAAAGGAAAATGGGAAACCTTTGGAGATTATACTACTAAAACTTAAAAATAAAATTAACTAATGGATTGAACGTTTTTTCACAAATGTTGTAATTCAAATGATGATAAGAATCTAGGGTCTTGGCACTTTCGTATTTAGGTTGAGTTTTAGAATTTGAATACTCTAAAATAACTCTTCTTAAGGTTTCTAGTTGCAAGTTACTATACCATTTCTTGCCATTCTACCGAACATCCAAGAACTATCTCATAAACCCTAATCCCTTTATCCCTATGATCGCAGGAGAAATATGAGATGACAATTGTGGCTACTTATATTTAACTAATCAGGGTTGAAGGGTATATTTCTATCCTCGACAATAAAATCTATCTTGAAACCATTGGAAAAGAGTCATTGAAACATGTTCTATACTTTCTTTTAACCCTTTTGGTTCTCTCTCCCGAGTTCAACCAAAAGCCAACAAATATATTCGTGAAGTGATCAATCTAATGAATAAGCAATGAAAATAAGAAAGCATAAACAACCTTTAATAAAGAATTAAGAACCATCATAAACAAACATTCAAACTACAACTATCAGCTATGGTCAAAACCCTAGAACAAGAGTTTAGCCACTCATGTTCAAGAGGAAAACTAAAGCATTCATCATTCAATTAAGAAACATAAGTTAAAAATGAAAACCTAGAATATGAACTTTGTCTCTTCCCCCATGAACTGCGTACAATTTGATAAATATGATGAAAGATTTCTAACAAAATGCCCTAGATGTCATATTTATAAGAAATAAGTTCACCAACTCTTTTGCGCTTGAAAAGTACAATTTTTAAACTTGAAAATCCATCTTAAAATGGTCCTAGCGCCCCGCACCATCCAACGCACCAGACTGTGGCTTGCATTACGTCCTAAATTTTCCTTTGGCGTACCATTTTCTACAGTTTTGAACTTGGCGCACCACTCCACTCAATGCACCAAAGTGTTGGAAATTTTTTCTAAGTCCAGAATGCTTCTGTCCCACCATTCCATTCATCTCACCAAGGTATTGATAAATTTTTCTTCTAGAGTTGTGGCCCTGGCGCTCCACGCCACCCAATGCACCAAACTGAGTACAATTTTCTCTGCAGTTTGGGTTCTGCAGCGCCACGCCATCTATCTCACCAGGTCAATTTTTTCGAACTCTTCTTCCTTCATTCCTTGGGTCATTTTAAAGTTCTTTTTTCTTGGTTTTATGCTCAAAATATCAAAAAACACTTTTAGCTCATAAGACACATATCAACATGAATTCATTCATTTCATAAGGATTACGATCTCAAAACAAGGTAAAATATGGATAAAAACATGGAAAATGGGCATAAGAATATGTCCAACATCACCACCCCATACTTAAGCCATTGTTTGTCCTTGAACAATCCTTACGTATGTGCACAAACATCTTTTCTCATCACTTGTCACCCCTTATCAATCCTAACTCAAGCAACTGGCATAGAGAATATGCATCAGTGGTTCATCAATTCATAACAACACATATCAAGCACACATAGAAGTTTTCACATTCAATACTACATAGCCTCCATAACTGGCTCATCTTTTCAAAATAGGGCCAACATGATTAGGTATGAAAAATGCAACACATAGTACAAAGACTTTGACTATCTTATGCCCTCACTTATTTACCAATGTTCCCTCATGTTATCAATCAAAGCTTAGATCTTAATAAGCAAGACAAACTCACACTAAAAAGTGATGTATCATACACATGCAGCATACCATAAGCTTGCCCCTCATGTACATTTAGACTACTTAGTTGCTTCAACAATAGTAAGATCATAAGGACTTTTTCTGGTTGTAATGTCGGCTAAGGGACAGGTAGGAATGATTTTCTTTAGTAGTGGCTACCAGTCCTAAGCACTTTAAGATATTTTTTTTATCTTTCTTGTCCACCATTTTGTCTCACTGCTCACCTTTTCTTTAACTAGTTTCCTTATCTTTTCTCATGCCCCTTTTTCATACTGCTTGACTGCTAATTTCTACTTTCAAGTTCTCAAGACTAATCAACCATTAAAATCTTTTCATTTATGTTCTAGCAATAAGTAGATAGCGTCTTTTTATGGGAATCCCTCTTCTATTTTCTCTTCTTATCATCCACACATTTTTTCTTTTTCTTTCCTTTATCTTAAATTTTTCTACCTCGGTACACCCTCATTCTTAATTCGTAAAGTGTGTCACACTATCTTTGGATCAAAAATTCTAAAGTTCACACAAGAAAAAGGAATAGGCTTCTTTTGTGGGTAAGAACAAAATTAAGGCTTCAAGCTCAAAGGGTTTAACTAGGGATAGTATTAAGGAAGGTACAACAACAATGGAAAAAATGGGTTTTTCAATGAAACGCCTTAATCACATCTAACTTTATTGGCAACTAGCTATCCTATACACACTTAGACAAGTTCTAGATGTTATATTATGTACAACACACAACAAATCTAGCTCAACTCTCGTGGTTTCATGATGTGAGTAAGTTTCCTACGGCTACATATCCACACAATCAAGTTGAGTGAAACTATCATTATTACCTAAGATTATTTTCCTTTGAGTCAAATTAAAGAACCTATGTCTCTCCTATCAATTTTTACTTCTTATGCTTTCAAGATGACCACTTCATTGTCTCTAGCTTAGCTTCAAAGTGGAATATCAAAGAGAACACAAGTGGTAGTTTTGAATCTATCCTAAAAAATGAAAAAAATTGTGACTGATTTTCCCTAAAGACGGTCTTCAACAATCTATCATCAGGAAAAGCCTTTTCTTATCACGACCCAAACGTACACGCGGATCATAGACATGGGACAAGGAGCCCCGAGAGACTCCAAGTCGACCCATGGCATGAGCATACATCTAACTCAATCACATAAGCAGAAGACTTAACATAAAGAACATAATCAGAACATATCATAAGGGGAAAACCATTGCAAGACTGATACAATACGTCAGAAGAAAAAGTGTAGTCGGATAATCCTCTAAACATAAAAGACGAATTGATCGGACAAATCCCCAACTAATCCAATATCCAGAAACTGAAGAAATAATATAGAGTGTGAACATGTAGCCCTCGGAACATGAGGACTCACCAAGTGCGCTGAGAGCAAATTTGAATCTATCTACTGGTGGGAATGAGCTTGAGATCCGGGACCTATATCATGAGACGATACAACATAGCAAGTATGCGGTCAGTACGTGAAATATACTGAGTATGCATGGTAAATAAAACGGACATTTAAAACATGTATGAAATTTATAAATGATCATAAGAGTAGGATGTCATGCTCGTATCATAAATCATAATAACATATCATACGGCTCAAGGTTTGCAAAAACATTCGTAACATCACATAATCTTAATCATAATAGAAGAGATTTACTTAACATGACTTAAGACAATATACATAATCATAACATGCATAAATCATGAGGAACAGTGAGAGATTCTCTTAATCGACATACCCCATATGAGCACACATGCAACCCGACTTGTAACCCTAGTCGGGAGGGTGTTCGTACCTTGCCAATGCCAGAACCATGAAAGTGTGATATCACCATGAAAAGGGCCATTGGTCAAGGGACTAACATAAAAGGGTCCCGACATACCTATGGTGGCACGTAGTTCATGAGATCCGGGGCTTAACTTGAGCCTTGAACCTACTCGGCATTCGATACTACTCCCAAAACATATATATAGTGCTCATAATAATACATACATGAGTTCATGGGCTAGTTAAATCATGATAATCATCGACATGCTTAAACATATATGAACTAGCAATGACATGAGGTCCGTGAGTCGACCAAAAACATAATTCTTGAATAATAAGATTTGTACATACTTGTAGATCATGTACATAGCTTGAATTTCATAAAATCATAATGGGTATTAAAAACATAAATTCAAAATTTAAAACATAATTCATGTTGGGCTCGTAAAGAACATCAATGAGAAAATAGCTCATAATTCGATTCATCATGGGGCATGCATAATTAAGCTTAATTTCTTATAAAATAAAAATCAACATTATTATAATAAATTTGAAACTCAAAAGATGGTCGAAATCCATAGATTATGATAATATTTCAAAATCATAAAACCCACCATTTAAATCATTAGTATTTATATAATCAAATACAAAACCCCCTGAGTTTTTTGATAAATTGTAAGTAAAATCATAGAGTAGGAGCATGGGTGTGGAAGAATTCACCCATTGAGGACCTTAAATACCTGGAAACACTTGTTTCTTAATCTCCCTTGAAAGCCCAAGATGGAATTTAGAGAAATTGGGAAAGAACACCTTGAATCACCTTCTAGACTTCTCTCTGTACTCTTGCATGCATGAATGAGGCTTAACATGGACTACTCCCCCTTAAAAGACCCTATTTAGACCTTAAAACGACATAGTTTAGGGGTTAGGAATTTAGGAATTACGAAAGTACCCTTACTAAAAACGTAAAAATTTCTGGTTGTTAGTCCCACGAGGGACCTCACGAGTCGTTGCCAGAGGGCACGAATCGTGGCCTGAATTTGTGATGTCTACTGCCCAAACAATCTTAGGGGACCCCACTAGGGACCCCATGAATCGTGGTGGCTGACCACGACTCGTGGTCACCACCCGTGGTCCCTACTGCCTTAAGTCCCTAGCCATGCATTCCATTCTCGCCACGGGTGACCTCAAGAGTCGTGAGGTCTGACCATGACAAGTGGTCACCCCCATGGCCTCCCAAAAACTCTGCCAAGCCTAGCGTAACCATGAGTCACTTCACGACTCGTGGTCCCACCTAACAAGCCACCTCACAAACTGTCCTATGACCTGGTGCGAATTTCCAGATTTTCTCCGTTTTGACTCTCGGGTATGATCCTTGGGTTCCCGTGGTAAAACAATATCTCCCCCTTGGGAACATTCGTCCTCGGATGTTAGAAACATGCATAAAACTCATAAACAAGCAATCATCGTATGCAATTACTGATTATTTAAGTTGAAAACTGATGGATTGACTACCTCCGAAGAGAACTACATAACTGAACTAAATTCAGACATCACATACATTTACCACATCATAAAACAAACTTGTACACATGAACGGAACATGCAAACTGATTAGAGGTTTAGGCAAAAAATTAATATCTCAAGTGGAAACTGAGCCAGTAGAGATTAGGTGTGGGTATCTATCCATCATATTCGCTTCGGCTTCCCACGTAGCTCCTTCCACATGCTGATTTCTCCATAATACTTTAACTGAAGCTACTTCTTTGTTCCTCAGCCTCTGAACCTGACGATCCAAGATTTCCACCGGAATTTCTTCATAGTTGAGGCTATCCTTTACACCAACGCGGTCCACCGAGACTACTAAAGCTGGATCACCCAAGCACTTTTTTAAGAGCGACACATGAAAAATAGGATGCACAGAAGATAACTCTGATGGCAAGTCCAACTCATATGCTACCTTACCAACTCTTCTCATAACCCGCTAAGGACCACATATCGGGGACTGAGTTTCCCTTTCATTCAAAACCGCATGACTCCCATCATGGGAGATACCTTTAGAAATACCTAGTCATCCACATCAAACTTCAAATCTCTTCTCCTCACGTTAGCATATGATTTCTAACGGCTCTGAGCGGTCTTCATCCTGTCCCTTATCAACTGAACCTTTACCATGGCCTCATGAATAGAATCTGGTCCTATCACGTCTGCCTCACCAACTTCAAAAACCATCCAATGGGCGATCTACACCTTCCCCCGTAAAGAGCCTCGAATGGTGTCATTTGGATACTGGAGTGATAACTGTTATTATAAGCAAACTCGATCAAGGGCAAATGATCATTCCAACTACCTTTAAAATCCATAACACATGCCCTTAACATATCCTCGAGGGTCTAAATTGTTCGTTCTGCTTGGCCGTCTGTTTGCGGATGGAAAGCTGTGTTGAGCTTAACTTGAGTCCTATGTCCCCTTTGAAAAGAAAGCCAGAATTGGGAGGTAAACTGAGTACCACGGTCTGAAATAATAGACAAGGGCACTCCATGAAGTGGAACCAACTCCCGAATATACAATTTAGCATAATCATCCGTTGAATTCATGGTTTTGACCGGTAAGAAGTGTGCAGCCTTGGTTAACCTGTCGACCACCACCTAAATGGAATCTTAGTGTCTCCGAGTGCGGGGAAAACCTGTTATAAATTATATGTTGATCTCTTCCCACTTCCAAGTAGGAATGCTAATATCCCGAACTACACCTCCCGGTCTCTGATGCTCAACTTTCACTTGCTGACAATTTGGACATTTGTCTACGAACTCTGCAATATCCTTCTTCATACCATCCCACCAATAGATTTCTCGCAAGTCCCGATATATCTTCGTGGATCCTGTATGAATAGAATATCTAGTACCATGTTCCTTATGAAATATCCGAACTCTCAAATCATCAACGTCTGGGACACATAGGTGACCCTGGTATCGTAACACACCATCTCCCCCTTGGGAGAAAACCTCTACCTTTTAACTATGCACCGCTTCTTTCGGCTTGAAATTAGATTCTCATCTTGCTTAGATTTGACATCAACCACCAAGGACGATTCTGACCCATTCTGCACAACAACGTCTCCATCGGTCGAGTCGATCAATCTAACTCCCAATCTTGCTAACCGATGGACATCCTTCACCAACTACTTCTTTCCCTCCTCCACGTGGGACACACTCTCAATAGAGAGCCTACTAAGTGCATCCTCCACCACATTAGCCTTTCCTGGGTGGTAAAGAACACTCATATCATAGTCCTTTAATAACTCCAACCACCTCCTTTGCCGAAGATTGTGATCCTTTTGTGTGAACACATATAGTAAGCTCTTTTAATTTGTAAATACATCCATGTGGACCCCATACAAGTAATGCCGCCATATCGTCAATGCAAACACCACCGCAGCCAACTCAAGATCATGGGTCGGGTAATTTTTTTTTGTGAACTTTCAGCTATCGAGAGGCATATGCTATTACTTTTCTATGCTGCATCAACGCACATCCCAGTCCGACTCTCAAAGCATAACAATATAAAACAAAACCATCTGTACCCTCGGGTAAAGTCAACACTGGTGTTGAAGTGAGTCGGGTCTTCAACTCTAGGAAGCTTTCTTCACAAGCCTCCGACCATTGGAACTTTACCTTCTTCTGAGTCAACTTGGTCAAAGGTGCTGCAATAGATGAGAAACCCTCAACACATCTCTGGTAGTAACCTGCTAGGCCCAAGAAACTCTGAATTTCTGAAGGATTCACCGGTCTGGGCCAATTCTTCACTGCCTCGATTATCTGGGAATCTACCTTAATGCCCTCACTTGAAACCACATGGCCTAGAATTTCCACCGAGTCCAACCAAAACTCATATTTGCTGAACTTTGCATATAACTGACGATCCTTGAGGACCTGAAGCACTATACGCAAGTGAGAAACATGCTCTTCCTTGCTCCGAGAGTATTAAGAATTTCATTGATTAACACGATTACGAACATGTCCAGATACTGCTTGAACACCCTGTTTATCATGTCTATAAAAGCTGCAGGAGCATTGGTTAGTCCAAATGCCATAACTACAAAATCATAATGGCCATACCGGGTCTTAAAGGCTATCTTTGGGATATCACTCTCCCGAACTCTAAGCTGATGGTATCTGGACATGAGATATATTTTCTAGAAACACCTAGCACCCTGGAGTTGGTCAAATAAATCATCAATCCTGGGAAAGGGGTACCCGTTCTTGACAATGGCCTTACTCAGCTGCAGATAGTCAATACACATTCAAAGGGATCCATCCTTATTTCAAACAAAGAGAACCGGTGCACCCCATAAAGACTTGCTTGGTCTAATGAAACCCTTACCCAACAAGTCCTTCAATTGTTCTTTAAACTCTTTTAGCTCGGCTTGAGCCATCCTGTAAGGAGGAAAAGAGATAGGATGTGTATTGGGCAATAGATCAATAGTGAAATCAATTTCCCTCTCCGGAGGAACACTTGGCAAATCATTGGGGAAAACTTCCGGATACTCACATACCACTGGAACTGACTGAATAGTCGGGGTCTCAGACTCTACATCCTTAACCCTAACTAGGTGGTACATGCAACCCTTATAGATCATTTTCCTGGACTTGAGGTAAGAGATAAAGCGACCTACAGGTACCGTTGAACTGCCCCTCCATTCTAAAGCTAGTTCACCTGGAAAACGGAACTCCACCGCTTGGGCTCTACAGTTAACCGAAGCATAACATTAAAACAACCAATCCATGCCTAGAATAATATCAAAATCAGTCATAGCTAATTCTACTAAATCTACGAAGGTGACCTTATGCAATACTGTAATGGGGAAACCTCTATACACCCGCCTTGCTACAACTAAATCACCAACCGGAGTAGACACAGAGAATGGTTCTGACAAAAATTTCAGGACAAACTCCAAAGCTACTAGCAATGTAAGGCATCACAAAAGACAATGTACCTCCTGGATCTATCAAAGCATAAGCGTCAATATGAAAGACTCGCAACATACCCGTGACCTCATCTGGAGACGCCTCCTACCGAGGCACTAGGGCGTAAAACCTATTTTGGCGTTGACCACCTGCTGAACTAGTGGAAGCACCCTACTGAGGGGTCGTGTTGCTGGAGCGGTAGAACTGGCTGCAGGGCAATCTCTGATCCTGTGTCTAGGCTTGCCACACCCAAAACAAGCATCTGCACCGACCAGACACATCCCGAGATGATTCTTGCCGCACTTCGCACAAATTGGAAAAGTGCGCTCCACCTGCATGCTACCATGATCCCTCAAGCTTGTAGCCCGCTCCTCTGGTCTCCCCTGAACCTAGATGGCGTGTTGGCCGATGATGGAGCTGGAGAAATGGACCTGTGTTGGGTCTGCTGACGTGGTCCAACCCCTGACCTAGCCTGAAAAACCTCATAGTTGTCGGTCCTGACCCTCTTGGCCTCTGTCTGCCTCCTTTAGAATGACTCCATCTGTTGCGCATGCAATACAATACGGGGAAAATCAATGTCCCGATGAAGCATGGCGATCCGACAATCCTTTTCCAAGTAATCTGCTACTCCATACAAAAAATGGCTCACCCAAGCCCGCTGATCCGCTACTAACTCCGGAGAATATTTAGATAGCCGAGTGAACTCCAATGCATATTCCTAGACTGACATATTACACTGCTTCAGATTAACAAACTTGGACGCCTTGAGCTCCCTCATCTCCCAAGGGAAGAATCGATCCATGAATGTGGTGTGAAACTCATCCCAACCTACCGGGCTTGCACCCGCCCTAGCTGACATCCTCCATTACTTAAATGATATATGTGCTACCCCTTTTAGCTGGTAGGAGGTCAAGTCAATGCATTCCCCATTGTTCACCCCCATAACTTGGGTGATCTTCAGAATCTCCTCCATAAAATTGTGTGGATCCTCGTCCACCTTTGACCCCATGAATTATGGAGGGCTCATCCTCAAGAAATCCTTCACCCTAGATGCCACTGCATTCCCGTTCTGAGGAAAATGCGCCACTGTCTGATTCTGGAACTGGGCAGTCATGTCTTGTGCCAGCATCTGAAATACCTCCCTAAACTCAGCATGAGTGGCTAGCTATGGTATGTGCTCCTCACGAACGGGTTGAGCTGGCTGATGCTCACCATCATGGGCACCCTCATGATCATTTCCATTTCTGTTTCTCCTGGCATTTACACGACGTGAAGGCATGATTCTGCAAACGTGAATAGCATGAATTAGAGGAGTAAAGGACGTTCATCACACGACATAGATCATGAAATAAAGGAACATTTCCTAAACGTCTAGTAGCCTCTTCATCATAAGTGTGGTGCGCTTCAAACCCATGAAAAAGACTCTATGCAAAGCAGCTCTCAGAATCCCTAGGACCCATAAACCTATGGCACTGATACCAAGTTTGTCACGACCCAAACGTACACTCAGATCATAGACACGGGACAAGGAGACCCAAGAGACCCAAGTCGACCCATGGCATGAGCATACATCTAATTAAATCACATGAGCAGAAGAATTAACATAAAGAACGTAATCATAACATATCATAAGGACAGAACCAATGCAAGACTAATACAATACGTCGAAGACAACGTATAGTCTGATAAGCATCTAAACATGAGATGGATTGATGGGACAACTCCCCAACTAATCCAATATCCAAAAACTGAAGAAATAACATAGAGTGTGAACATGTAGCTCTCGAAACATGAGCACTCACCAAGTGCGCTGAGAGCAAATCTGAATCTATCTACTAGTGGGGATGAGCCTGAGATCCGAGACCTGTATCATGGGACGATACAACATAGCAAGTATGTAGTCAGTACGTGGAATGTACTGAGTATGCAAGGTAAATAAAACGGACATTTAAAACATGTATGAAATTTATAAATGATCATAAGAATAGGATGTCATGCTTGTGTCGTAAATCATAATAACATATCATACGGCTCAAGGTTTGCAAAAACATTCATAACATCACATAATCATAATCATAATAGAAGTGACCGTGGGAGATTCTCTTAACCAACATACCCCATATGAGCATACATGCATCCTGACTTGTAACCCTAATCGGGAGGGTGTTCGTACCTTGCCAAGGGTAGGACCATGAAAGTGTGATATCACCATGAAAAGGGACATTGGGCCAGGGACTAACATGAAAGGGTCCCGACATACCTATGGTGGCACGTAGTTCATGAGATCCAAGGATTAACCTAAGCCCCGCACATAATTCATTAATTATAATACATACTTATAGATCATGTACATAGCTTGAATTTCATAAAATCATAATGGGTAGTAAAAAAATAAATTCATAATTTAAAAAATAATTCATGTTGGGCTCGTAAATAACATCAATGAGAAAATAGCTAATAGTTCGATTCATCATGGGGCATGCATAATTAAGCTTAATTGCTTAGAAAATAAAAATCAACATTATTTAAAATAAATTTAAAACTCAAAAGATGATAGAAATCCATAGATTATGATAATATTTCAAAATCACAAAACCCACCATTTAAATCATTAGTATTTATATAATCAAATACAAAATCCCATGAGTTTTCTGATAAATTATAAGTAAAATCATAGAGTGGGAGCACGAGTGTGGAAGAATTCACCCATTGAGGACCTTACATACCTGGAAACACTTGATTCTTAATCTCCCTTGAAAGCCCAAGATGGAATTTTGAGAAATTGGGGAAAAACACCTTGAATCACCTTCTAGACTCCTCTCTATACTCTTGCATGCATGAATGAGGCTTAACATGGACTACTCCCCCTTAAAAGACCCTATTCAGACCTTAAAATCCGTGATTTCTACTGTCTAAACAAGCTCAGGGGACCCCACAAGGGACCCCACAAATCATGGTGGCTCATTACGACTCGTGGTTACCACCCGTGGTCCCTACTGCCTCAAGTCCCTAGACATGCATTCCATCCTCGCCACGGGTGACCTCACAAGTTGTGAGGACTGACCACGACTCGTGGTCACCCCTGTGGCCTCACAAAAACTCTGCCAAGCCCATCCTGACCATGAGTCACTTTACGACTCATGGTCCCACTTAACGAGCCACCTCACAAACCGTCCCGTGACCTGGTGCAAATTTCCAGCTTTTTTTGTTTTGACTCCCGGGTCTGATATTTGGGTTCCTGGGATATAAAATTTCTTCTTCTAAAAATGAATAAAAATTACCTAGTTCAAAGGTCTCCCCTTCACAAAAGAACCAAGGCCATAAGAAAAATCGAAGGGTGGATGAGGTATGTTATTTAAAAAAAATAAAAACTTGATGGCATACTTACCCTTATCCTCAAAATTTTGAAAGATATTCCCTCACCCTACACTTAAAGTCATGCTCTATACTCAAAGTATCTACACAATAAAAATCAAACATAGGTGAGAAATACTCCCTGAGGCCCTCTACGGCCTAGCTAGCAGTATGTCTCTTTGATTCATAGGTCGCACGAACCCACATTTAAGCTTAAGACGTGCTCCTTAGCTTTGATTTTGGGTACTCAGACTTTCCCTTCTCAGCACACAAAACAAAAAAAATTTGACACTATATAGAAAATAGGAAAAACTAAACTATTACAAATTGGGTTGCCTCCCAACAAGTGCCTGATTTAATGTTGTGGCACAACGCCATCAAATTTCACCCCTAATTTCTTTTCCAATTTTCTATTATGCTCAAGGGGCAGTGGTGTGAACATGAAGGCACAAAGTAATAAATCTTGCATCTTGCCCTTCCTGGCCCTTAAATGAGGGATGTATTTTTGTCTCTTTGGCATAATGATTTTTAGAATATAGGGGCATTGTTCCTCATCTACACATCTCTCGATAGGCTTGGAAGGCCCTATTTCTAGATAGGCAACAAAACACAAAGTCGAAAAGTATTTACAATGAGGACCAATATGCCCTAACTCCAAGATTGAATTATGATTAACATCCTCACTTTTATCCACCTCCTCAACATCAACATCAGCCAACAAAGAATAGTCTAATGGTCGGGATTCTTCTTCCTATTCCATGCTTTGGCTAGTATCTGCAATACTTTGTAGTTGGTCCTTAGACACCTCAAGTTTTTCATTCAAAAGAGCCTACAAGTCATGGATACTTAAGACAAATTGGTGAATCTCTTGTCTGAGTTTCTTTTATTCCACTTGAGGTTCCTCTGGAGTATTGGCTAAGACTGTGACTTGCAAATCATTACAAGTTGCAGCTTCAACTATCATCTCTGTGAGCTTGGCTCTCATCCTTTCTAAGGCTTTTCCTTGTTTAGTAAGTTTCTCCCTTATTACTTTCATATGCTCCAGGATTAGTTTTTCCATATCGCTCATTTGAGCATGATGTTCCTCCTCATCATTATTTATGTAAACGTCAAAAACTATAGGAGGATCTTAATAGGGGTTTGGGGAAGGGGAAAAATAATTTGGCCAACTACTCCAATGGTCATCCAAACCACCACATACACCACAAGTATGATAGTGTTGCCACAAGTGAGGTCCTCCACATTCAATTCAAATACAGATCACCAAAATATCAATACCCATCTGCGACCGATTTATATATCAAGATGTCATGTTAAGAAGAGTGGTAAACTACTAATAGAATAATAATCTATATAATATACTTATAAAATTTAAATACTTAGACAAATAACACTTAAAATATGCATCAACCAACAACCAACGTAAAATACTGAACAAACAAATAAATATTCCAACCAAAAGCAATTAATCAATATTCAAGTCCCCGACAATGACGCCAAAAACTTGATGTCGCCCAAGCTACGTGATCGGCAAGTAATATAGGACAGTGAATCTCGATATTGATCCATCAGAGACTTGTCAGATTAATTGCTTAAAGTTAATAATTTATTTCACTATTCTAATAAACATAGAGGAAAATCGGTAATGGTTTGAATATTATACTACTAAAACTTGAAATGTAAATTAACTAATGGAATGAATGCTTTTTCACAAATGTTGTAATTAATATGATGAGAGAATCTAGGGACTTGGCACTTTGCTTTCAGGTTGAGTTTTTGGATTTGAATACACTAAACTAACTCTTCCTAAGATATCTAGTAGCAGGTTATTTTGCTTCCACTTTGAGCTTATAAATTTCACCCCTAATTTTTTTTCCAATTTTCTATTATGCTCAAGGGGCGGTGATGTAAACATGAAGGCACCAAGTAATGAATCTTGCATCTTGCCCTTCCTGACCCTTAAATGAGAGATGTATTTTTGTCTCTTTGGAATAATGATTTTTAAAATATAGGGGCATTGTTCCTCATCTACACATCTCTCCATAGGCTTGGAAGGTTCTATTTCTAGATTGGTAACGAAACACAATGTCGAAAAGTGTTTAGAATGAGGACCAATATGCCCTAACTCCAAGATTGAATTATGATTGACATCCTCACTTTTATCCACCTCCTCAACATCAACATCAGCCAACAAAGAATAGTCTAATGGTCGGGATTCTTCTTCCTATTCCATGCTTTGGCTAGTATCTGCAATACTTTGTTGTTGGTCCTTAGACACCTCAAGTTTTTCATTCAAAAGAGCCTACAAGTCATGGATACTTAATACAAATTGGTGAATCTCTTGTCTGAGTTTCTTTTATTCCACTTGAGGTTCCTCTGGAGTATTGGCTAAGACTGTGACTTGCAAATCATTACAAGTTGCAGCGTCAACTATCATCTCTGTGAGCTTGGCTCTCATCCTTTCTAAGGCTTTTTCTTGTTTAGTGAGATTCTCCCTTATTACTTTCATATGCTCCAGGATTAGTTTTTCCATATCGCTCATTTGAGCAAGATGTTCCTCCTCTTCATTATTTATGTAAATGTCAAAAACTACAGGAGGATCTTAATAGGGGTTTAGGGAAGGGGAAAAAGAATTTGGGAAACTACACCAATGGTCATCAAAACCACCGCATACACCACAAGTATGATAGTGTTGCCATAAGTGAGTTCCTCCACATTCAATTCAAATACGGATCACCAAAATATCAATACCCATCTGTGACCCATTTATATATCAAGATGTCATGTTAAGAAGAGTGGTAAACTACTAATAAAAAAAATCTATATAATATACTTATAAAATTTAAATACTTAAACAAATAACACCCAATATATGCAACAACCAACAACCAACGTAAAATACTGAATAAAGAAATAAATATTCCAATCAAAAGCAATTAATCAATATTCAAGTCCCCGACAATGACGCCAAAAACTTGATGTCGCACAAGCTATGTGATCATCAAGTAATACAGGACAGTGAAATCTCGATATTGATCACTTAGACACTTGTCAGATTAATTGCTTAAAGTTAATAATTTATTTCACTATTCTAATAAACATAGAGGAAAATCGGTAATGGTTTTGATGTTATACTACTAAAACTTGAAAAGTAAATTAACTAATGGATTGAATGCTTTTTCACAAATGTTGTAATTCATATGATGAAGAGAATCTAGGGACTTGGCACTCCGCTTTCAGGTTGAGTTTTAGGAGTTGAATACGCTAAACTAACTCTTCCTAAGATTTCTAGTAGCATGTTCTTTTGCTTCCACTTTGAGCATATAAATTTCACCCCTAATTTCTTTTCCAATTTTCTATTATGCTCAAGGGGCGGTGGTGTAAACATGAAGGCACCAAGTAATAAATCTTGCATCTTGCCCTTCCTGACCCTTAAATGAGAGATTTATTTTTGTCTCTTTGGCATAATGATTTTTAGAATATAGGGGAATTGTTCCTTATCTACACATCTCTCCATAGGCTTGGAAGGTTCTATTTCTAGATTGGCAACCAAACACAATGTCGAAAAGTGTTTAGAATGAGGACCAATACGCCCTAACTCAAAGATTGAATTATGATTGACATCCTCTCTTTTATCCACCTCCTCAATATCAACATCAGCCAACAAAGAATAGTCTAATGGTTGGGATTCTTCTTCCTATTCCATGCTTTGGCTAGTATCTGCAATACTTTGTAGGTTGTCCTTAGACACCTCAAGTTTTTCATTCAAAAGAGCCTACAAGTCATGGATACTTAAGACAAATTGGTGAATCTCTTATCTGAGTTTCTTTTATTCCACTTGAGGTTCCTCTGGAGTATTGGCTAAGATTGTAACTTGAAAATCATTACAAGTTGCAGCGTCAACTATCATCTCTATGAGCTTGGCTCTCATCCTTTCTAAGGCTTTTTCTTGTTTAGTGAGATTCTCCCTTGTTACTTTCATATGCTCCAGGATTAGTTTCTCCATATCGCTCATTTGAGCATGATGTTCCTCCTCTTCATTATTTATGTAAACGTCAAAAACTATAGGAGGATCTTAATAGGGGTTTGGGGAAGGGGAAAAAGAATTTGGGCAACTACTCCAATGGATATCCAAACCACCACATACACCACAATTATGATAGTGTTTCCACAAGTGAGGTCCTCTACATTTAATTCAAATACGGATCACCAATATATCAATACCCATCTGCGACCCATTTATATATGAAGATGTCATGTTAAGAAGAGTGGTAAACTACTAATAAAATAAAAATCTATATAGTATACTTATATAATTTAAATACTTAAACAAATAACACCTAAAATATGTAACAACCAACAACCAACGTAAAATACTGAACAAAGAAATAAATATTCCAACCAAAAGCAATTAATCAATATTAAAGTCCCCGACAATGACGCCAAAAACTTGATGTTGCACAAGCTACGTGATCATCAATTAATACAGGAAAATGAAGTCTCGATATTGATCCCTCAGAGACTTGTCAGATTAATTGCTTAAAGTTAATAATTTATTTCACTATTCTAATATACATAGAGGAAAATCGGTAATGGTTTGGATATTATACTACTAAAACTTGAAAAGTAAATTAACTAATAGATTGAATGCTTTTTCTCAAATGTTGTAATTCATATGATGAAGAGAATCTAGGGACTTGGAACTTCGCTTTCAGGTTGAGTTTTAGGATTTGAATACGCTAAACTAACTCTTTCTAAGATTTCTAGTAGCAAGTTCTTTTGCTTCCACTTTGAGCTTATAAATTTCACCCCTAATTTCTTTTCCAATTTTCTATTATGCTCAAGGGGCAGTGGTGTAAACATGAAGAAACCAAGTAATAAATATTGCATCTTGCCCTTCCTGACCCTTAAATGAGAGATGTATTTTTGTCTCTTTGGCATAATGATTTTTAGAATATAGGGGCATTGTTCCTCATCTACACATCTCTCCATAGGCTTGGAAGGTTCTATTTCTAGATTGGCAACAAAACACAATGTCGAAAAGTGTTTACAATGAGGACCAATACACCCTAACTCCAAGATTGAATTATGATTGACATCCTCAGTTTTATCCACCTCCTCAACATCAACATCAGCAAACAAAGAATAGTCTAATGGTTGGGATTCTTCTTCCTATTCCATGCTTTGGCTAGTATCTACAATACTTTGTAGTTGGTCCTTAGACACCTCAACTTTTTCATTCAAAAGAGCCTACAAGTCATGGATACCTTAAGACAAATTGGTGAACCTCTTGTCTGAGTTTCTTTTATTCCACTTGAGGTTCCTTTGGAGTATTGGCTAAGACTGTGACTTGCAAATCATTACAAGTTGCAGCTTCAACTATCATCTCTGTGAGCTTGGCTCTCATCCTTTCTAAGGCTTTTCCTTGTTTAGTAAGATTCTCCCTTATTACTTTCATACGCTCCAGGATTAGTTTTTCCATATCGCTCATTTGAGCATGATGTTCCTCCTCTTCATTATTTATGTAAACGTCAAAAACTACAGGAGGATCTTAATAGGGGTTTAGGGAAGGGGAACAAGAATTTGGGCAACTACTCCAATGGTCATCTAAACCACCACATACACCAAAGTATGATAGTGTTGCCACAAGTGAGGCCCTCCACATTCAATTCAAATACGGATCACCAAAATATCAATACCCATCTGCGACCCATTTATATATCAAGATGTCATGTTAAGAAGAGTGGTAAACTACTAATAGAATAAAAATCTATATAATATACTTATAAAATTTAAATACTTAAACAAATAACACCTAAAATATGCAACAACCAACAACCAACGTAAAATACTGAACAATGAAATAAATATTCCAACCAAAAGAAATTAATCAATGGATGGAAACAATGCTAAAAACTTGATGTCGCACAAGCATATGTGATCGTCAAGTAATACAGGACAGTGAAGTCTCGATATCGATCCCTCAGAGATTTGTCAGATTAATTGCTTAAAGTTAATAATTTATTTCACTATTCTAATAAACACAAAGGAAAATCAATTATGGGTTGGATATTATACTACTAAAACTTGATAAGTAAATTAACTAATGGATTGAATGCTTTTTCACAAATGTTGTAATTCAAATGATGATGAGAATCTAGGGACTTGGCACTTTCGCTTTTAGGTTGAGTTTTAGGATTTGAATACGCTAAACTAACTTTTCCTAAGATTTCTATTAGCAAGTTCCTATCTCATTTCTTTTCATTCTCCCAAACATCCAAGAACTGTCTCATGAACCCTAACACCTATATCCCCGTGGTCACAGCAGAAACATGAAATGATGGTTGTGGCTACTTGTATTCAACTGAACAGGGTTAAAGGGTATATTCCTATCCTCAATAATGAAATCTAATAGGGTTAAATGGTATATTCCTATCCTCGACAATGAATTCTATCTTGAACCCATTGGAGAAGAGTCATTGAAACCTGTTCTATGCTTTATTTTAACCCTTTTGGTTCTCTCTCTCGAGTTCAACCAAAAGCCAATAGATATATTCGTGAGGTGATCAATCTAATGAATAAGAAATGAAACCAAGAAAGCATAAACAACCTTTAATGAAGAATTAAGAACTAGCATAAAGAAATTTTCAAACTTCACCCATCATCTATGGACAAAACCCTAGAACAAGAGTTTAATCACTCATTTTCAAGCGGAAAACTATTGTATTCATCGTTCGATTAAGAAACATAAGTTAAAGAATAAAAACCTAGAAAATGAACTTTGTCTCTTCCCCCAAGAACTGCGTACAACTTTATTAATACAATGAACAATTTCTAACAAAATGCCCTATATGTTATATATACAAGAAAGACATCCAATGAATATTTTGCCCTTGAAAGTACAACTTTTAAATTTGAAAATCCATTCCAAAATGGCCATGGTGCGTTCCACCATCCAACGCACCAGACTATGGCTTGCATTTCCTCTTAAGTATTGCCTCTGTTGCGCCACTCCAACCAATGCACCAAGTTGTTAGTCAAATTTTCTGATGTTTTAAACCTGGTGCACCATTCCACTCAATGCACCAAAGTGTTAGAAAATAATCCTAAGTCCAAGATTGTCACGATCCGAGCTGGGACCCCGAATCGAGACATGGAACCTAGAACCATGAATTGCTCCAGGCTAACCCATGGTACATTTATAACATGACTTAAAAGCATAATTAAGTGCAAAACAACATGAACATGAATAAGAGGAAGACCTGAAATCATAAAGCGTATATCAAACAATAACATCACAATGCTGAATCTCAAAGAAGAAAATGCTAGTCTCTGTATGAAAAGCCTCTACTATCTGATGAGATGCTGGGACAAATGACAAAGTTCAAATCCACTTCTCATTAGGAGAGAGAGTGCACCGTCGTTCACGAAATAAATATACCTGATGGGTGCCGGGGTCGAATTCCACAAGGAATTGAGTTGATAATCCAAAAGTTATAAACTAATTCAAACTAGAATGAATTATCGTTCAACTTTTGAAAAGTGAAAATGGGGGGAAAAGGTAAACAACCTCAAATTCAAATTAAGAACTAAGTGATGGGAATTTCTATTGTTGCAATCACAAGTGAAATCGCTAGGGGTGTGCTATAGATGGGCCAACAACTAGAATGGGAATTATTTCATTGCCTTAGATTAAAATTTAGCATAGATAGCGGCAGATAAACCGCATTATCTCATTTCTCATTATCTTAAGTTTTCTCAAATCCCTAGGGCAAATTCAAATCATTAACAACAAGAGCTTGAGGAAGAATCAATCTATCTCTAGACTTGATCCTTTAATGGAGTGAAAATATGGGTTTTGCCTATCTCCAGCTCAACCCCACACATCGACACTCCAAATCCTCCCTATTGTTCTCTCATCCAATTCTCACCCTTCTTTCTCAAGCAAAAGTAAATCACAATTTATGCTTGCAATCATAAACATTATAATTAATACTTGGAGAGAACAATAGATCTATATTAGAAATGAGAATCCAAGAGAAAAAAAGAAATACCCATTCAAATCTACAAAGCCAGCATGCACAAACCCCTAGCTAGCAAATTAGCTGCATATATTTAGAGAGAGATAGAGAGAAGATACCAAGAGGATACCCTCAATATTCATCATAATGCTTCACAAATTTTCTTCAAAAGGTCATACAATAATGGTGGAATTCCTCCAAAATAGTTTAGAGAAAAAGAAGAAGAAAAGTACTTTCTATCACTATAATTCTATGGTGTCTAAAAACTTCTCTCTAAAATTGAATATGTGATGTGTAGTGTACAATGAGGGTCATAAATATTCGTACTTTCTTGTGTATAACTTTTGATAATTTCCCTTAGAGGCTTCTAGGTGCTTTGGGACCCTTTTTCGATGTTTTTACCCTTTCATCGGCAAAATGGGTCACTTGCCCTCCGTTTTGTGTTTAGCAGTTGCCAATCCACTAGAGCAGTTGTTTAGCAGGATTTTAGCAGTTGCAACTACATTTCACCTGCGTTTAGAAGGTACCAATCCACTAAACACGGGTGTGATAATGCTCAAACTAACACTTCCTGACAAAGTATGAAGCAGTCATTGTCAATAAAGAACCCAACAAAGAGGTTGGGGTCGAACTCACAAGGAATAGGGTAAGATGTAGACTAAAGCCGATAATTGAACTTGTTGGTGAGTTATCTCCAAATTGGGGGTTCTAAAGAAAACAATATTTAAAACAAGATTATATTCATGATTTAAATCAAGATTTGCAAACAACTAGAGTAAGTGTTCCCTATGGGTTCATAACTACTTCAGGTATACACACATGATCAATCTGAATGCTTCTTGTAAAATGGATAACTAGTGTTCATCCAAACGACTGTTCATCCCTATTGGATGACGATACTCAATCACCAGGTTAGGTCTCATGAGCGATTTCAAACTAACTGTTATCAGTGTGTTTCAAATTTAACTCTACTGCGACCATAGCTCACGTTAATACAATGATCATAAAGACCAACACTTTATTGTAATTCTCTTTTTCCTAATATATACTTCTCTAGGTTCAAGAAAGTAAAGAATTGGGGCAAGTCCAAATGTTGTACACCGTTAAGAAATATTTAAATATGAAGAGAATACAATACAAGCATTTAGCATTGGTTTTGAATCACTTTTGTGTAACCCTATTTCGTTATTCTATCATGGTTCCTACAACCTCTAGTTGTGGAGGTTTTAGCCTCTCATGGTTGTAAGATTACAAGTTGCGTTCATAGACAATCACATAATTAAATACTTACAACAAAAATTGGAAGAAAACTATAATTGAATATCAATGAAAAATCTCAAGAACAATGCTTGAATTGAAGAATTTTTATCCCAAGAATTGCTCTCCAAAACTTGATAAAAATTCACAAATAATACACTTCACACGTCTAGTACTTCGATTCTGTCCTCCTTATACTAAAATAAAACATAAAGGCTATTTATACAGACATTAGAAACCTTTTCCTAAGCTAACAGGGAATTTTCCATAATTGGCGCCAACTATGTCATGATTGTACCTACAATCCGTAGCAGGATTGTACGGGTCATAGCTGTTTCTCGTAAGTCCATGGCTACTGTAGATTTGGCTAAGTGTTAGAAGATTGGTATGACTCGTACCAAAATCCTACAAGTTGTACAATGCTTCCATGGTTTGGCCTTGAGAACTCTGACATCTTCTGAAATTTCCCATGAGTGTTATGGTACGACTTGTACCTTCTTCCTATGACTCGTACTATCATTTATGTATGAAGTTCTTCCAAGTCTTGAAGAATCTTCTGAAGTTCACCACGGCTCATGGTACGGTTCATATATTGGTGCTGATATCTGTGAGCCCCTCCATATTAATAGTCTGCCTTTTTGCAATTTTATCTGAACAATTCTACGACTTCAGTCACGGCTTGTACCATCTTGGTATGGCTCGTACTGAGAGTCGTATGGTGCCTTTCTCTTAATTCGGCCTTCTAACTTTCACCATGGTTCTCAATATGGCTCGTAGAATCAAGGTATGTCTCGTACTGAGACTTGAACTTTGGCTAATTTTCTACATTTTTAGGCTTCTTTTGCACATGTTTGCTCCAACACTTATTTTCCCTGAAATCAAAGTAAAAGTGCCTCATATCCATATAAAAATACCTAAGTCCATGCTATTTTCTCAGTTTTAAGAGTCGAAAGTGTTGTAAACTCACAACACATCAACACCCTCAACTTAAGACTTTTGCTTGTCGTCAGGCAAAGAAAATAAAAACTAAACACGGAGCTTAACTAGAAAATAAACCTACGATACTACAACCAACCTCAAACAAAACTTGCACTATAAACCCAAAAAGCCTTTGGCCTTTTTCTCGTGGACCAAATCAGCACATTCACAAGCAACCACAGAATATGATAAACAGGGATCAAGATATGTCATCTAGATACTAACAGATAGTCAAGTCATCAACAATTCTTTTTACATAGACCACTGGTAAAGTTAAACAAAAACCATGTACCCTCACAGCAAATGAAGTCCCCCACTCACAGATGTAGTAAAATATGAAATATGGGACTGATCAAGTTAGAAAAAAGTTCCAATACTGCACATCGGATACCATAGGCTTGCCCTTATTTTCTCTACTTCGGTTTGTCAGATAGTCTGGCTAAGATCACTATAGGGCTTGCTTTGGCTTGTAATGTAAGCTTTCGGGCTGGGTATGGTAGATATGGGATCTTTTAAGTGACTAAACCCTTCTTTGGCACTACATACATGTGGCTCTATTTTTTACTTTCTTTTCACCGTTTGCTTCTTTCTACTTTTTCCTCCCTTTTTCACCCTTTTTATGCACTTGTATGAGTGTGGTGTGTTTCTTCAAGCTTTATATGCACCATTCAATTTTTTATTTTCTTTTTGAATTTTTTTTCTTTTGTCATACCACATCTTATTGTTACCTTTTTTCTTTTCTCTTGCTTTTTCACATTCCCACTATTTATGCACCCCTACTCTAGCTCCCTCAACTTAGGCATTTTGCCTATGTTGAGGTTCACAATGTCCAGGGAGGAATCAGGACCAAAACTGGTTCATTATAAAAATGGGTACAGTTAATTAGTTAATCAAAGAAAAATGGTCTATTTAAGGCTCAAAATCAGGATCATGGGAATCATATCATTTTGGTACAGTCAATTAGGATAAACATAGGCTAAACAAAAATTTCCTATGATCCTTTCCTAACGAACCATCCTAAAGCAAAGACCAATCGAAAAAGTTCTAGATCCTCTACGCAGTATTGAACTAGGTATTAGACCTCACTCACTCATGGTACATTACTTGCATTGACTCTACCCCTCCAGTTTATACATGGCGTAACAAAACTATTCATGCTAATATACTAAATGACCTAAAAAGATCCACATAAATCTTTCTTGTAATCACAAGCACACAGCTTATCATCAAAAATTTTATACAGGGTCAATTCATTTACAATTCCAAAACTAGTGCAATTTATTGGCTGAGTACTCCTAAGATACTTTCTAATTAAACAAAAATCAGAAAAATAATATCCTAAACATGCCGGTTCTACTAGATAGCATCCTAATGAAAAATAAACATGGGAAGCAAACCCTCGGACAAATAAAAAACAAGTACACCCCCTCCCCTTTGTAAAAAAAAAGCTTCTTCCTTGTAGCATAGAATGTGAACACAAAGAGAAGGGAACATACCTGCGGCACTCTAACTGCTCCCATCGTCCTGTGAAGAAGGTACCTCCACTACAATCGTGGCGCTACTAGTGGCCGGCGCACTCAGTGATGTATCAATAGGGGGAGTAGTTACCCCCTCAGTAGTATCGACTGTCTCTATGGCCTCTGGAATCGTCGGGGCTGAATGTGGCTCACCCGAAGGGTCCCTACCACTCGCAAGCTCCACTTGGGCTATGGTGGAGCTACCTGCTCCTCTGGTTCTCTCAAGAAGCTTCGACTGATGCACGCCGTGAGTCTGCTGACTCTCTAGTCTCGCCCGTTTGCACTCTTTTTTCTCTCTTTTCCTCTTCTTCTTTGGGGTCTCATATCCAACATCCTTGGAGACCCTCTTTTTTCCTTTCTCTTTGTCTGCTCCTATGGGCTCCCAATAAGCCCCAAAATCAAGCTCCTCGTTAATACCAGCATCGAGATCAGAAAGAGTAGGGGCTGCTACAATTGCCGGCTGCCATGATGACAGCTCAGCCACTTGGCTCCGAAGAGCCCCCAACTCCTCACGGATGTTGTCGGTATCACTCTGCTCGGCCATGTGCATGTTAAATCTTCTCTCGAACCCATCTACAATTAGGGCCTATGCAGCTATCTCTATCTCAGCCTTTACCAAAGGCTTGACATTCTCCATCATCGACTGGACCTTTTTCTCAACTATGGTCAGTCTCTTGGCCAACTTTTGAAGTAATTACTAAGGCACTAGGATGTACCCGACTAGAGTCTGACTCGGGAGGCTCGTAGGTGGTACGGTATAGGTGCTAGGAGCTGCAACTGAATGATCGACATCTGTAGTCGGTGTCTCTCCCTACTTTTATGAAGTGGGGGAATTCACCTATTCGCCCCCAACTGCCTGTGATAGTGGGAATACGGTGGAAAGTCGGGCCCTACTTATCGGGTTCATCTCATCTCGAATTAGGCCAATGTGAACAATCCACTGTCCTCCAATCAGGTGTTCCTCACCATGATGCACCTTGATGCCCACCTTTGTGCAATATCTAAAAAAGAGGCTCGGGAATAGGATGGTAGTGCTCAATCCCATAGCTCAATCCTGCATCTCCTCTACAATGAACCTCGAAATGTTGATGGAGTATCTGTACATGATACAAGTCACCAAATCTGCTCTATCGACACTGAGGGTATTATCATTAACAGTCGGTGCCAACCAATGGCGCACTAACGTTCAGTAGGCCTTTTCTATGAAATTGAGAGTGTTCTTTGTGACCTGCTTGCCGCTAATGACCCACTCTCCCTCTTCTTTATCCCTAGCGATCACGCCTGACGACCATTGTATCTGCCTCTACCTCTCATCAAAATCGAGCTGCTTGATCTATTTCAATGCCTCCACCCAGTAGTCATATTCTGGCGTAGCATGTGGTGGTATGAATTGGGGCCCATATAATATCTGAGCAATAGACGCTCGAATATATCAACCTCTTGGATTCTAACCGGGATGCTCTCTAGCTTGGGATGATCTTTCAACTTCTACCCCTCTTTCACTTTCTACTCCATGGTTGCTAAATAATTGGCGTAGAACTCCCGAATGATTTTTGAAGTGTATCAGTCCGGGGCCCTAGCCATCAACTTAAATCCATAAAAGCTGAATATTCACTTTATCTCCTCCACCTCGCTCAATGAATTTATGAGGATCTGCGGCTCTTCTTGAATGCTCCGCCTATGTTTGTTCTTAGCAGTAAGAGTAATGCACTGTTCATATATCTCCTGGGCTCCTGGTACTCTCCACTGGATGGTGCATTTCTCCCTAGGTGGAGTCTGCTCCTGCTTGGCATTTGGTGCCTCCTTCTCTGATCCGGCATCACTGCTTGCATCTCTGGATTGGGCCTCCTCGAACCCCTTATCTTCATTAGATCTGCTTCCCGACTCTTGAGCTCTTTTATTACACCCCAAAAATTATTTGATGATTATTTGATATTTGTATGCTAGGTTAAGGGAAGTAAGGTTTGTATATTGGCTGTAGATGACAACGGAAATGTGTACGAACGGAAAAGCAAAGAGTATGTGAAGTTGATAAGTAAGGATCAATTTCAAATGACCATATCTCCCAATATATAATGAACTATAAGCCCCACGACCTATCAAATTAAAAGTATTTGAGTCTAGTTCTTATAAAATCAAACCAATCGTCAAACAAATTTCAAAGAACAAAGTTATAGATATTTTGTGGTGGCACTATCGGACAGTGAGGTGGCCACCGCCCAAAAACCTGTATATTTTAAGTTTTGTGTTATGAAATCATTTTCAACATTTCCAGATATGAGGTGCTTTCTTGCTCTCTAAAATCCTCTCTCTTTTACAACAACAAATCCTAAGAAACCAAGAGGAATCCCTCAAGAAAACACCATCAAAACTCAAAAAAAAGTCCATGGAAGTGAAGGCAACTTTGTGGTGAAGTTGTTGCTGCATTGTAGCTGCGTTTTTGGCAGTGTTTTTGTGGTGACTTGTGCATTTATAAGACACATATATGCTACCTATTGGTAGGTATTATACACATGTATAAAAGGTGAGAATTCTACTACTAAACTTGCTTGAATTCATGAATAGAAAGCTAGAAGTTAGAGGTATATTTGGTGTGTTTATGAACTGCATCTACTGCGTTTTGGACAGCAAGGTTGCTGAATTGTTTTACAAGAAGTTGAGGTCAATAACTCCTACTTTTAACCAAGAAAACACCCCCAGAAAAAGGTAAGAATTTCTCCCCTTTTAAGCCTCTCAAATTGCAAAAGCGAAAAGCTAGAAATTAGCAGCTAAGTGAGCTGCCGATATACTGTTTATGAGCTGAGTTTTGCTAATTTTCCTTAGGATTTGTGGACGTTTATTTTGTTGGAATTATACTTCATATTTAGGGGAAGAATTACAGAATAACTTAGGTAAACGTTCCTTTTTTTTCTCCCTCAAAATTTAGTGAAAAGTAGTTCACAAAATGGCTAAATGTTGTTGATGTTGTCGTGTGTTGTTGTTGGTATTGTGACTACCTTTGGTTAGTTATTTTGGGCTGAAATTTTTTCTATATATTAAGCTTTTTATTTTCATATAAAACCACTAGATTAATGGGGTTGAAGTCTGATCATTGAAATAGGAAATCGGCTAAAGAAAGGTTCATCGGAGAAAGGTATGTAAGGAGCCCCGTCCATTGTTCTTTTAAGAACGATTCGTGCGTTGTGAATTGAATGAGCCAGAAACCTCTTAAGAAGTCATGAGGAATTATGTTAAGCTTCATTTAAGATTTAAAGTTTCATATTTTATTGAGGCTAAATGTTAACATTATGCCTAGCCGAAGTGAGGCATCTAAAGTGTGATATTGTGTTGATTGTTGTTGTAGTTGTACATCGAGTTGGAGACCCCTCGGCGTGGGATGGTCCTTACTATCTGTTATATGTGTATATATATATATGTGTGTGTGTGTGTGTGTATGTGTTTGTGTGATGTTAAATGTGTTTAAAGGTCTCGTTGCTAACTGAAATTGGTGAAAGATCCAAGACGATGACATGTAAATGATTTTAAGCCAAGTAAAGAAGTCGCAAGCTATTAAGGGTAAATGATCTTATTGAATTAGGATTTCCTGATTATGGTTGTCCTTTATCTGATGTGTAGGTTATGAAATATGTGAGTCCAAGGGGAGATTTCATAATCCCTTTCCCTTAAGTCGAACGACAAGCTAGCGAGTCTCCGAGCTCTAATGTCCCTTGAACACGATCTATAAATCTTGTTGACACTCTTAGGTTATCCGCAGTTCCTTATGATTTAAACAAGTTTGGAATACATGCATTTAAGTTCTATTTTCTATCTTTACATGTTATATATGCTCACTTGTAGTTATGCATTACTAAGGAGGCCTATGCAGGCCATATATTTTGGTATTCTTCATTTCTATGCTCTACATGTTAAGTTAGTACAATATAAGCCATATCGGCTCCATTTATGATTTTGTTTAAGATTTACTTATTTTACCCCGGTGTGGTACACCAGTTGGAGGCATTTTTAGTTTTACCCCGATATGGTACACTGGCTAGACAAATTTTATATGGATTTCATGGTCGACTGGCCACTAGCATTTTAGTTATAGTTTTTGTTATTCATTATATGATTGCATTTACACTTCAATATTGAGTTATTGTTAGGTTTCAATTTTCAGGATTTCGGGTTGTTACTATTCCTTATTTTTGGTTCAATTATCATTGTTATCTTATATGTTTACAGTTTTCAGCCGTACATACCAGTACATTTTATTCGCACTAACGTCCCTTCATCTAGGGACCCTTCCTGCAATTGTGCTGTAGGTATAGGCTGAGGCTCATATCATCAGATGCAGTAGGAGCTAGATTTTAGCGGAATAGTGGTATGCTCCTCTCTTCCAGGAGCCATGTACTAGATTTGACTATTTTGAGTTTTTTGTACAGCGTGGGTAGGCCGGGGCCCTATCCCATGCATTTCAGTTTGTTTACTCTGTAGAGGCTGATATGGACTAGTTTGTATAGTAGTTTTGGTGGTGTAGTCGTGTTGGCTTTCCATTGCTCTATTTAGCTATATTGTAGCCTTGTCGGCTTTTCAGGTTGCATATTCATTATAATCTAGACATTATGGGTCCAGAACTTATCTTGGTTGGTTGTGATAGGTGGCTTGGTCAACCTTAGTGTTATATTTACAGATTCTATATAGGTGGCTTCTCAATCAATCATGAATCGAGTGCCAATTGCGCGCTACCCTAGTTTTGGGGCATGACATCTTTCCTCCACTCCCTCCTCAGAATGGGGAGCACCGGCAGATGTGGTTGTGGCTGCCACGACCTAGGCTTTGTCCTTCGCCCTAGTGGTTCGGGTCTTATCAGCATCCGATGTATCGACCCTATATTCCTCTAATGAACCACTAGGGGAATTACCCACTTGATCGGATTTGGAGGTCTCATCAAGCAATGTCCTCCAAGAAGTTTCCTTTGATGCTTTAAGTTTCATCGCCATTGTACTTGTGGAGAAAGAGGGTTAGAATGAAAAATCTAAGAAAATGAATTCAAGAAAAAATTCCTCTATAGTTTATCATAGGTCAGCAATACAAGTCGTACCTTAGAGGTACGATTCATGCTGAGACCCGTAATATCACAGGTCAATGTTATTCCCTCTGATATATGACTCGTACCATGAAGTTACTACCCATACCACGAGTCATATGAGGATGCACCTTCTAAAAAAATTGTTTTGTATTTTTCCACAACTCATGGTACGACCCGTGAGTCGATTCCACGAGTCGTAGGAAGGATCGTATTTTCACTTATGGACTTGACCCTTTTTAGATTCTTTGTACGACTCATAGAAGAAAACCATGAGCCGTACTAGGATTTCTACCTCATGATTATTTCAAATTTGGCTTGGGACAGTCCCAACGAGCTATCCTACGAGTCGTAGTACGAAACCATAAGTCGTAGGAAGGCTTGTGAAGCCTGTCCCTGCCTTATTTTTGGTTCAATTTGCAGGAGGTTTCAATTAAAAGTTGGGTACTCAGAATTCCCTAAGTCCAGGCATGCATTTAACAAGTTTTACATTTACCCATTCCTCCCCTTTTAATCATGACCCGTAACTTCACTTTCAACAGTTCAATGCACAATTTTCGCAAGTTCAAGCCCCTACCCAGTCTCATACAACTTTTTTATATCCCTGGTCATTGTACTTTTCTAATTTTTCAAGCATTGAGAGGACTCTCGGGGATTTAGAAGGTTTGCATCAAGCACACAAGTTACATCTATTAATTTCAAAGAAATACACTTACTTGAATGATGATACTTCGACTGTCAATCAAGACTAGGATTGTGATTGGGATTTTCAGTGTAATCTGAGCAAGAACTTGATTAATTGATTTTTTTATGTTTAGTTATGGGTGTGAGGAAGTCATGAGTTTGGTTTTGAGAGCGTGGGAGAAGGGTACGATTCATTTGAGCTTATATAGGTTATAGGGCAAATTTTAAAAATCTGGGATGAGTTAGGTACTTTTTTTAAAAAAAAAATTTGACCCATCATGATTCGTACCATGAGTCGTAGGAAGGCACTACAACTTTTCCCTTGGACCCATAACAGAGAGAAACTTACTTGTGGACCTAGGACTACATCTTATGACTCATACAATGGGGGTACGATTTGTACTATGACTTGTTGGTCTTTCTTCCATTGTGATTCATGCCTTACATAGTTCATAGCCATAGTGAGTACTACCCCCCATACAATGAGGTGACGAGTCATAAGACCAACCATACCCTAAACTCATGTACTGAAATATATCTTTGATTCTCATCACGACTCATGCTACAGCTCGTACAACCCTCTCACAAGTCGTACTGAGGCCCGTAGAACCTGCTTGTTCAGCAATTTTTCTACCACCTGTTTTTGTTTCCCCTATAGACTGAACACACATAAGTTAATCAATTTGGGTTTCCACCCAAGAAGTGCTTGATTTAACATTGCGGCATGATGTAGGTGGCTCGGTTACTCATAATTCACCAAACCACCACTTGGGTTGCCTCCCAAGAAGCGTCTGATTTAACGTTGCGGCAGGACACAAGTCTATTGACTACTCAGACTTTGTCAAGCAACTCGGATTCATCCTCTATTGCTGAGACAACTCTGTATTCCTTTAACTGCTTCATTGACTGGAAGACATTGAAGGTGACCTCTTCTTTATTGAGTCTGAACTTCAACTAGCCAGCCTCCATCTCTACTAAGGCTCTCCCAGTGGCAAGGAATGGTCATCTAAAAATGATGGGCACCTCAAAATCAACCTCACATTCAAGGATCACAAAGTCCTCTAGGAATATGAATCTATCAACTTTAACAAGAACATCGAGCAGGATTCCCACAGGCTTCTTCACACTTCTGTTGGCAATCAGTAGCCACAAGGTAGTCGATGTGGGGGCTCCCAAGCCCAACTACTTAAACACAGCCAAAGGTATCAAATTGATGCTTGCTCCCAAATCACAAAGTACCCTTGTGAACTCAACATTTCCAATTGTGCATGGAATAGTGAAGGCACCTGGATCTTCCTTCTTCTAGGCAAGGACCCGTGAGGCTATAGCACTACAATGACGCACATTATCCACACGCTCATAGCTCACGGACCTCGTCGTCTTCAAAGGTCTATAAACTTGGCATATCCCAGCATCTGTTCCAATGCCTCGACCAATGGTATGTTTACAAATAACTCTTTGAGCATTGACTAGAATTTCTAAAACTTACCATTCTCAGCCTTCTTCTTAGTTTTTTAAGGGAACGGTGGCGATGGTCATGGAATAGCCTTGTAAATTTGTGTAGCTCTTTGCTTTTCTCCTTGTTTAGCTTTAGGCCCGTTTTCAACATTTAGAGCCTTAGTCAACTCAGCATCCTCATTATGCTCCTTCTCAGCAACACCTTCTTCATGATCAATCACGCTTTCTTTCTTCCTTTCAACTACAACCGGTAGAGGGGGGTCAACCGTGGTCTTACCACTCCTAGTCATCACAGCCATGCAGTGACCATCATTCTTTAGATTCTAGACTGTGTTTCTAGGTAGTGTACCCTTTTTCCTAGGGTTCATAGATGCAGACAGTTGCCCTAGTTGTTGTGTGATCTGCATGATAGCCGTAGCATGTGACTCCACTCTCTGACCCATGCTTGATATATCACTATGGATATCTTCAGCCAATCATACGTGGATCTCACCTTCTTTAGCATCTCATCAATCATGCTCTCTAACATCGACTGTCCAGCCTCCCCCTCACGTGAATTAGGAGGCACGTACAATCCAGCCTGATCGTTGCGGTAACCATCATTCCTTCTCCAATCTCCCTCTCTCTCATGACCTCAGCTTCTACATCTGTACCCATTCTGTTTGTAGTTGTCTCTATATTGGTTCCGAGCTTGGTTTCCAAAAACTTGGCACCAAGTCTCTTATCCAGACCCTTGGGCGTTGGCTTGAAAACTCGCCACCTGGTTGTCCAAGAAGTTTGCCTCCTCCTCGGGATCTAAGTGGTCCATCCCTAGCTCCTGCCCCTGTGTCCCCACTACGTTAGCCTTTTTGGCTCCAGCTCCCATGATATGCTTAGTAAGCAAGTGCAATGATGTGCGCATATGAGCCAATTTCTGGTCATATTCTTCCTCCTTTCTTCGTCGGTCTGCAGTCAAGCCATTAGCATATGTACTGGTCACTGCTTTTGCTTCTCAGGTGCGTAATGCTCTATTTGTCTTGGTTACTCTATCTAGAATTGTGGCATCTTTCTCCTAGGTGTGGCTCATCATTGCTCCTCCCGCCACTTTGTTTGCTACTACTTTTGTACTGTTGTTCGATGCTCTATAGAAAATTTCCAACAGACTGTCATCACGAATTTTGTGGTTCGGGCACTTGGTCTACTTCTTCTTAAACCTCACCTAGGTCACATGAAGTGCCTCAATCTTCAATTGTCGGAAATTATAGATCTTATCCTTAAGTTGCAGCATCCTGGAGGGTGGAAAGAATATCTCAAGGAAAGCTTGCTTGAGCTCTCTCCAGTTGGTAATGGAGTCATTGGGCAACTCCAATAACCATAATGTGGCTTCCCCAGACAGAGAAAAGGGGAAAAGTCTTAGCCGTATAGCATCCTGGCTGACTCCAGGCAACCTGTACGCCTTTCATATTCCAACAAAGTTCATCAGGTGCGGGTTGGCATCATCAGTTGCATGACAACTAAATACCCCTATCATATTCAATAACTGGATCATGGTGCTGGTGATATCAAATTTTGCCCTAGCAGGCAATGGTGGAGGTACAATAGCTCCAGTTGACCCGACTTCATCAATGTTTGGGTCATCTTGATCGAAGAACTAAGGGGCATATCTTTGACCTATGTTCCCCCTTCCATGTTGACCAGCATTAACAACCTTATCTCGAGCATCCTCTACCTCCTGAAGTGCAGCTTGCCTATCTTCTTCATCAATACAGCCATCTCTCTGATCTTGGTTTTTCATCTTTCGTAGTGTTCTTTCAAGTTCGATATCCAATGGAATCGGGGGGTTCAATTTGGATAAGTACATTCACCAAGAGACAACCTGTGGATATCCAAAAAAATCATAATTCAGGAAATAAAACCAAAAGTCAAATACAAGAAATTAATCTAATCTTAGCCATATTTCCCGACAACCTATGGATATCCAAAAACAAAAATAAAAATCATAATTCAGGAAATAACAACCAAAATTCAAGTACAAGCAATTAATCTTAATCTTAGCCATATTTCCCAGAATTTTTGATAATGCTCAAACTCACACTTCCTGACAAAGTATGAAGCGGTCGTTATCAATAAAGAACCCAACAAAGAGGTTGGGGTCGAACACACAGGGAATAGGGTAAGATCTAGACTAAGGCTGGTAATTGAACTTGTTGGTGAGTTATCTCCAAATTGGAGGTTCTAAAGAAAACAATATTTAAAACAATATTATATTAGTGATTTAAATCAAGATTTGCAAACAACTAGGATAAGTGTTCCCCATGGGTTCATAACTACTTTGGGTATACACATGTGATCAATCCCAATGCTTACTTGTAGAACTAATAACTAGGGTTTATCCAAACAAATGGTTCGTCCCTATTGTATGACTGTACTCAATCACCGGGTTAGGTCTCTGAGAAATTTCAAACTAACTGTTATCAACATGTTCCAAATTTAATTATCCTACGATCACAACTCAAATTAATACAATGATCATAAAGACCAAGGCTTTGTTATAGTTCTCTTTTTACTAATATCTACTTCTCTAGGTTCAAGCAAGTAAAGAAATCGGGCAAGTCCTAACGTTGTACACCATTAAGAATCGTTTAAAGATGAAGAGAATACAATACAAGCGTTTAGCATTGGTTTTGAATCAATTTTGTGTAACCCTATTTCGTTATTCCATCATGGTTCCCACAAACCCTAGTTATGGAGGTTTTTAGCCTCTTATGGTTGTAAGATTACAATTTGAGTTCATAGACAAACACATAATTAAATACTTACGACAACAATTGGAAGAAAACCTGATTTGAATATCAAAGAGAAATCTCAAGAACAATGTAGGAATTCAAGAATTTTTATCCAATAATTGCTCTCCAAAACTTAATAAAAATTCACAAATAATATTCTTCACATGTATACTACTTCGGTTTTCTCCTCCCTGTACTAAAATAAAATATAAAGGCTATTTATACAGACGTTAGAAACCTTTTCCTAAGCTAACAGGGAATTTTTCATTTTTTGTGTCAACTGTGTCACGACTATACCTACGACCCGTAGCAGGATTGTACGGGTCATACCTGCTTCTCATAAGTCCTTGGTTGCTACAGATTTGGATGAGTATTGGCAGACTGATATGACTCGTACCAAAATCCTATGAGTCATACAATGCTTCTGTGGTTTGGCCCTGACAACTCTAACATCTTTTGAAATTTCCCACGCATGTTGTGGTACAACTCGTGCCTTCTTCCTATGACTAGTACTATTAGGTGTGTTTGAAGTTATTCCATGTCTTGAAAAATCATCTAAATTTCACCATGGCTCATGGTACAATTCGTATGTTGGTACTACAATTCGTGAGTCCATCCGTACTAAGAGTTTGCCTTTTGTGCAATTTTCTCTGAATAATTCCACCACTCCAGTTACGGCTCATATCATCTTGGTATGACTCGTACTTAGAGTCATATGATGCCTTTCTTTGAATTCAGCCTTCTGACTTTCACCACGGTTCTCAGTACAACTTGTACAATCAAGGTATGGCTCGTATCGAGACTTGTACTTTGGTTGGTTTTTTGCATTTTAGGCTTCTTTTGCACATTTTTGCTCCAACACTTATTTTCCCTAAAATAAAAGTAAAAGTGTATGATATCCATATAAACATACCTATTTCCATACTATTTTCTCAGTTTTAAGCATCGACAGTTCTGTAAACTCACAGTACATCAACGTGCAAGTGCAGTTGCAGGCCAATCCCAACTACGACAGACCTGCATTTCGCAAGTCCATACCCACATTTCTCAGGTTAAAAGCATGTTTTTAGGAGCTCTTTTTAAGTTCAAATCCTCCATTTTCTTTCCTTACTTCCTTCCAATGCCTACATAGAGAAGAAAAAGGGCATAAAAATCTTCCTAAACGAGTTGAAAACCAATCAAAAGATCATGCTTAAAACCCAAAAGAGTTGGTAAATTACCAACTCATCAAACCCCCAAACTTGAACCATTGTTTATTGATGCCGCCCAAGTGCACGCAAGCCATGTGGTCGTCAAGTAATATAGGATTGTTAAGTCTAGATACTATACCCATGGGGACTTGTCAATTTTATCATTATAAGGTTGTACTTTGATTTCACTAATCTAAGAAACAAATATATTGGAGATTGGTTTGAGAAAATTAAAATACTAAACTTCAAATGTAACGACTAACTATAAATGAATGCAAGCTTGATTGTATTCTGATAATGATGACAAACTAGGGCAATGGCACTTGGTTGGTTTCAGTTAGATTTTTCCATACATAAATAAACTAGCATGATTCTTCCTACGGTTGTTAGTTGCAAGTTACTATCCCATTTCTTGCCACTATCCCTAGAATCCAAGAACTATCGTGAACCATAACGTCTATATCCCTATGGTCGTAGGAGAACATAAAATGACGATTATGCCTACTTTTATTTCAACTAAACGGGGTTGAAGGGCATATCACTATCCTCAACAACAACTTCTATCCTATAACCAATGGGTTCAAGGGTCTTTAAATTCCCGTTCTGTATTTCTTTTAACCCTCCCGATTCACTTTTCTAAGTTCAATCGAAATCCAACAGATTACATATAAGGTGATCAATCTCATAAATAATAAATTAAAACAAATAAATACAAACAACCATAGAAAAGAATCAAAACCAAGTATATTAATCTTTCAAACAATCAACAATCCACTATGGACACAACCCTAGATTATAAGTTTAGCCACTCATAGACAAGCAGAGAAATAAATTAGTATTTATCATAATACGAAAATACAAAGTAAAGAAGAGAAAACCAGTCATCATCATACAAAAATATAGAGTAAAGAAGAGAAAACCTAGTTGTAGAACTTTGTTTTCCTTACAAATGACTTACAAGCTATCAAGAATAAAATACGGAAAAGAAAAAGAGAGGACACTCCTCTCTGGCGTCTCAGCCTCTTCCGAATGTCAAAAGTTGTTAGAAGATTGATCAATGATGTGTAACAAATGGCCTAGTCCTCATATTTATAGATGAGACTTCAAATGACGCTTCTTCCCTTCAAGACTTGGCTTAAAAATTAGTATTTCTTGCCCTAGGATGGGTATGCCATGCCGCCCCTCCTATCTCGCCACAAACTTGGTCAAAATTTCAGCAATTTTCAACTCCAAATGAGGCCTAGCGCGCCGCTCCAGCCATAGCACCAGTCTGAGAATTTTCTCTAAAGTTTGAGGGCTGGTGCAAGGCGCTATCCATAGCAGCGGACAATGAATTTATTTCTCTGAAGTTTGAGACTTGGTGCGGGGCTCCAGCCATAGCACCAAACTTGTCAGAATCTCAACTCTTCATCTCTTGAGTCATTTTGAGCTTCTTTTGCTTAGTTTCCTGCTCAAATCAACTAAAATCATTTGTTAGCATATAAAACACACACACACATGAATTTAAGCATAAATTAAAGATTGTGAACTCAAAACGTGATAAAATATGGGTAAAAACATGGCAAATGGGCATCAAAATATGCCCAACATCACCACCCCACACTTAAACCATTGTTCGTCCTCGAATAATCCTTAAAACACACCTAAAATCATGTTTCACCATCACACTTGACACCTCTATCAACTCATACTCAACCAACTAGCATGGAGCAAATATAGAGTAGTTTATCATCATACAACAATTCTCAACAAAGCACATAGAAAGATTTCACAATCAAGAACACACAACCTCTATAAATGACTCATATTTTCAACACAAAAGACCAACATGATTAAGTGTGATACATGCAACAAGTAGAACACTGAATTAGACCTCTTGTGCCCCTCAGTTTTAGTGGTGTTCCTCTCTCAAATTTATCAATATAAGACATGGAACATGATCACACTCACTCTCACAAATTATGTAATGCACATATGCAACATGCAATAGGCTTTCCCTTCATTTACATTTAGACTACCTAATTATTTCAAAAGATCAAGATCACAAGGACGGGTAGGATTGATATTTTATTTTAAAGTGACTACCACTCTAAGAACTTTTAAGACATATTTCGCTTTTCTTGTCCACCATTTTTTTCTTTGCTTGTTCACCTTTCCTCTACTCACCCTTGTCTTCTCTTTTCATGCCCCATTTTTTTTCATTACCTGGCTGCTACTTTTCTAATCATAGAAGGACTAAGGATTTTGCAATTAAAGCTCTCTTTTTCAATTTCCTAGTAGTAAGTAGACAAGACAATTTTTATGGGAACCCCTTCTTCTCACTTTTCTTTCCTTACCACAATTTTTTCTTTTTCCCTTAACATTATACTTTGGTGGATCTTACTTTCAAGTCTCAAAGTGCTTAAGACTACTTTGGATAAATAAGTTTGAGATCTCACAATAAGAGAGACTAAGATACTATTGAGTCTAAGAAAGAATAAGGCTTTTAAGCTCAATAGGGGTAACTAGGGAGAATGATTGGGAAGGTAAAACAAATGTGGAAAAACATGGCTTTTCAAAGAAATGCTTTGATCAGCTCTCAACTCCCTACAAACTAGTTATCCTACATACACTAAGGCAAGTTCTAGATGCTACAATATATACACACAAAATAATTCAGCTCACCTCTCATGGCAACAAGAATCTAATCAGCTTCTACAACTACACATTCACACAACCATATTGAATGACAAATTAATTTCATAATTAAGCCCTAAGGAAATGTTGAGTCAAATTAAAGAGATATGTGCATCTCTCAAGGATTCTAACTTAAGCAATCAAAATGACCACTCTATTTACTCTAGCATAGCAGCTAAGTAGAATATCAACAAGCATACAAGTGGATGATCTATGACTCAATCCTAAAAAATAAAAATATGACGAAACTTGCCTTAAGACAGTTGTCATCCATCTATCATAGGGAAATGTCATTACTCTACGACTGCAACGACTCCTACAAATGAAAAAATTACCTGATTCAAGGGGCTCCCCTTTGAAAAAGAACCGAGGTCATAAGAAAAACTAAAGGGTGGGTGAGACATGTCATTTTCAAAAAATGATTTCAAACAACACATGATGGCATACTCACCCTATACTACAACGAATCATAATAAATGAAACAAAAAATTTAAAAATTACCCTAAAATAAAGAAAATCAAAAATAGCATAGTCAAGAAGAACATACAAAATCAAACATCCAAGGCATCCAAGCAATCAACATATCATACTATATATTACAGACCAAGACCTACAAATCATCAAGCTATTGCTACCAAGAATATAAAAATGCTACGACCTACAAATATAGCAATTAAAGATCAACAAGAATTTAGCTTTCCTCCACCCCACACTTAAAAAGGTGCACTGTCCTCAATGCACACACAATCACGTTATAAGGGAGAGAAAAGAAACTTCCTGTTCGCTAAGCATCATCCTTCATGAAAACCTATAGCAACATCATCATCCTCCATATGTAGATCATCAACACCATTAGTCAGGACAGTAGCCTCATCATCATCAATCGGTTTCTCAAAAGTCAGGCCCACTCTACATATCAACATGGCACTCTCTATGAGAGGGTACCTCTAAAGCTGACATCTCCTCTGCAGTGGTTGGTCGTCCTCCTATCTTCAGCCGTAGCTCCATCATCCAAAACATACGACCCTACCAGCTCTCATCTTGGGCCTACCGATTAGCTATAGTAAGAGAGGGGCATGTGAAAGGGGCAATCTCCTTTATCTTGGTGACGTCTATCATTTGTTCAGCTAAGTGTCCTGCCAAAGGTAAAATGAGGTATGCATCCTCCTGCTCGATACCTTTCTCCCTTAAGTACATGGTCAAGATGATGTCGTGACAATATTTCCATCTACAATTGTCTTGGGATCTCCTCATATTATAGCTAATCACCACACCAAGATTCACCGGTATCCCCTTCATCAGCATGTACACCAAAACAATCCTCTCGCGGGTCATCAAATGTCTCCCAGGGAGAAAAATGGCACATACCAGCTTTACCCACACCTTTGCCTACCTATTTAAATATGCAAATGCAAGTGTCAAATGGGTGCCATTTTGATCCCTCACCCATCGGGCAGATGAGTGCTCACTGCACAAAGTGTGGCGGATGTCTTTGTATGGCGGTTTTTCCAATAAGATAAAATATTATGAAGGGTCTACTACAGGTGTCTCTAAGAAAGCATTGAACCTCTTTGTTGTGAATCTCACCATCTTTCATCTAAGCTTGACCTTTGTACTCTTTTCAAATGTGGTGTCCCAGTTTGCATAAAATTCCCTCACCAAAGTGAGGTTGCACCTCTTCGGCTCATTAAAGATATAGCCAGCTCCCAACTCACGTATCTTTTCCCATATAGTCGAGAACTCCAATGCCAAGTGGCCCTCATCTATCCAGTTCTCAGGGGCATAGTTGGCTTCTTTTGAGTGTTAAACCAAGTAAGCCTATGAGTCTCAACTTCTTTTGCTCCAAATCTCCTTGTGGGGCCTGCTTTGGGAGCCGAGAAACTAGCATCCGTCTTCCTTGATCTATCCCTCTTTCGGATTTACTCGGCTACATTCACCTCCTTTCCTTTTGATGCCATTGTACCTATCAAGCAGAAAAATCAAGAACCCTTACAACATTAGTTTGTGAACCAAATGGCTAATTAATTAAGTGTGGAAAGTGCAAAATTCACCGCACACTTAATTTGCTAGCGTATATGTGAAAATTTGTCAAATAGGGTACTCAAAACTTCCCCCATCATCATCTAATCTCATCAATCTACCTTTAATTCAGTAACTCATACTACACCAAGTTCATACATTTTTCTCTCCTTTCAACTCTCCTCTAACTTTTATCTTTTAATCAAGAATGCACAATTTAAGCTATCCCTCTTACTTTCATTCTCAAATTCCCAATTTAGACGATTTTATGTAATGGAGTAACAACATTAAATTCAACCAACCAACCATAAATAATTGACTACCATTCACATGAATTAATCAAGAAATTCACCGACTCAAGCAATTATCACATTCAAAAATTCAAAGCTTCATATACTTTCTCCCTCTACAATCAGTACACCCACCCACCAATATTCAAGAATTCAATTCACTTGCCCATTCATTTCCACAAGTTCAAATCAACATATTCAACCAGGAATCAAGCTACCCATCAAGGATACATACAATAATGGAAGAATTTAAGACTTTAAGCTCATAAAACCCAAAACATGAAGTTTAAGCTTTTCACCAATAATGGTGATTTTTGGGTTCTAAATCTTGGGGAAGAAGGGTGCGGGAGCATGCTTGCACAATTAATCAACTAAGAGAGAAGAAATATACTCACTTGCGTTGAAGATGAGAGATTTACCAACTTGTTGGATAAGACAACAGTGGAGGGAAGAGGAGATGGGAGAGTTACGGCCTTAGGGAGAGGGAGAGAGAAAACAATTTTCTTTTTTTTTGTTTTTTAAACTTTTTGAGGGAAAAAGGATGAGTCAGACTTTAAACAAAAGGTGGGGCATGGCTTTTAAGTAATTTTAAGGTCTTTTGAGTCAATATTGACTCAAATTGACCAAAACCTTTTGGCTATTTCCCGTTGGTGTGCCGCCACTCTTATCTCACCACAAACTTAGAAAAAAATTTCTTCTGAAGATAGGGGTTGGCGCGGCGCGCCACCTATAGCCTTACCTGTCAAAATTTTTTTTCTTATAGGAATTAACTCCTGGCATCCATGCCAGGCGTCTCTTCCCAGACTTACACTTTTTAACTCAATGTCCCATCTTATTCTTGCCTCTTACACCCTGTTCATCTCTACAAAACAAATAATAAAACATACAAAATGATAAAAAGAAAGGATGGGTTGGCTCCCACCAAGCACCTTATTTAACATTGTGGGATGACATTCATGGGTTGCCTCCCATGCAACGCATAATTTAACATCGTGGCACGACTATGGTCCTAGTCACTCCTTCATTCAAGTGGACTTGTGGCCATACCATGGATCTGAATAAATATCATGCAGCACTTGCTACTCCATCAACTGATTACACCCTCTAGGTTCTCCCACTGGTTTCATTTTGAAGTCTTCATAATAAGGTGGTATTTGTGCTGCTTTGAACACTGCCTCATGACCATCTACTTTCATAGACATCTTGCCCGACTGAACATGTATAACAACATCGGCAGTGGCTAATAATCCTCTACCTAGAATGAGGGGAACTGCTGCATCTGCTTCATAGTCCACGATTATAAAGTCCACTAGTAGGATGAAAGGTCCTACCTTAATCAAGACATCTTCAATGATTCCTTCAGGATAGGCCAGAGACCGATCTGCAAGCTGCAGAATCACTGTGGTGGGACGTTGTTCACCTAATCCCAATATTCTGAATAGGGATGCAACCATTAAATTTATGCTCTCACCAAGATCACACAAGACTAAACCAACTTCTTTGCTTCCAATAGTGATCGGAATAGTGAAACTCCCAGGATCCTTAATATTTTTAGGAATTTTATTCTTGATATGAGAACTACACTCTTTCGTAAGAGCCACAGTTTCAAACTCTGTATGCCTCCTTTTATTTTCCACGATATCCCTAAGATACCTAGCGTACTTCAGAACTTCCTGCAAAAGCTCCACCAACAGAATATTCACATGAACCTGCTTTAACAATTCAAGAAACTTACCACACGCTGGGTCCTCTATCTTTTTCTTCAACATTTGAGGAAATGGGGGAGGTGGTCTAGCTATTGCCATTTTCGATTGTGAATTGCTAGACTCCCCTACCTCAGCCTTGAATTTCAAAGCTTGTTCCTCATCAACTTTTTCTTTGCTGGGGACAACCTCACCCAGCTCCTTACCACTGCACAAGAAAATAGCATTTACATAAATAATGTTTTTATATAAATACTAAATAATAATAAATAAGGTAAATAAATTAATTCTTTTTGATTCTGCATCTTCTCATGACTTTTTCCTTGAGGTTCTTCTCAATATTACCCGGGAGTTCCCTCTGTGGTCTGTTGTTCTACTACAGGGCCAATTGTCCCATTTGCCTTTCAAGTACATGGATGGATTTCGGCATTTCACTTACCACTTGCGCCTGCTGCACCATCCATTGCTTTATTTTCTCCTCAAGAGAACTGCTCTGCTGCTGGCCCTATGACCTTTAATAAGTGTTTTGGGGCGTTTGGAAATTTTGGTTCCCTCCCTATGGGAGATGTGCTCCATTTCGGTACCCCTGATTATAGCCATTACCTGAAAAACCTCCACCACCGCCTTATTGTCCCACATAATATAAAGACTCAGGATTAAGAGGAAAACCAGAATAAGCATTGCCTTCACCACACACCTCACATGATAGTGGTGGAATTTGTACCTGTTGTACCTATTGCACTTGGCCTCCTACTGGTATGGTTACCAACTTACTAATCATATTCACCAACTAGATAATATCTACTTTTATTGCCGCTACACCATCCACCTCAAGCTTTCCCGGCTTCTTTGCTGCTGCAAATCCTCTACCTAAATCATGTTAATCCTGACACCCTACAGACATGAGGTTCAAGAGAGCCTCAATTTAATCATAACTTCTTGATAGAATCTGTCCCTGTGATGTAGTCAAGAAGTATCTTAGACTCGAGCTTTAGACCCTCAATGAAAGTTTGCTCGATTATCTCCTTAGGTTGCATGTGGTGTGGACAATCCCTCAAGTAACCCTTGTAATAGTCCCATGCCTGAGCTAGTGTTTCTCCATCTCTCTGTATGAATCCAGAGATCTTTCCTCTCAGTTCTTTTGTTCTTCTAAAAGAGAAAAAACAATTGATGAACTTGTTGGAGAGAATCTCCCAAGTTGTGATGGATCCTGCAGGCTCATTTCGAAGCCACTCCTTGGCCTCCCTGATCAGTGAGAACGGAGACAGAGTCAACTTTACATATTCATCTAACACGTTCTGGTAGTGGAAATTTTCACTCAACTCTACAAATATCATCAAATGCCTGTGGGGATCCCTGTGCGGCTTGACCTAAATTTGAAAAGTGTTTTGGACCAATCGCATTATCCCTACTTTCAGCTCAAAGTTCCCGGTGATGGCCGATTTAACAATTTCTTTAGAAGCATTCTCCATATTCAGCCTAGCAAACTGCATTACTGGAACTCTCTCATTCTCTTCACTTGTTTCTTGCTTGTTGTTCTCCATAGTGAACCTTTGAAAGGATCTCTCTATTTTAGGATCAAGATAAGCTAAGGATGGTCCTTGACTTCTCGTGCTTGGAATACACTAAGGTAAACGATCCAGTGAACTTCAACAAAAACAAGAAATGAATGTAAAATATAGACTAGCGAAACAAAATTCTAACCTACAAACGATTAAACAATATTCAAGTCCCTGGAAATGGTGCCAAAAACTTGATGTCGCCCAAGCGCACTTGATCATCAAGTAATATAAGATTGTTAAGTCCAGATATCGCACCCACAGGGACTTGTCAATTTAATCATTATAAGGTAGTAATTTGATTTCCCTAATCTAAGAAACATATAAATTGGAGACTTGTTTGAGAAAATTAAAATACTAAACTTCAAATGTAAAGACTAACTACAAACGAATGCAAGCTTGATTGTAGGTCGATAATGATGACAAATTAGGGCAATATCACTTGGTTGGTCTTAGGTTGAGTTTTTCGGACGTAATTATACTAGCATGACTCTTCCTAACTGTCACGCCGCCAAACTAGGGTAGGGCGCAACTGGCACTCGATTCATGGTCGATCGAGAAGACGGCTATATAGCATCTATAAATGTAACACTAAGGCTGACCAAGCCACGTGTCAGAACCAACCAACATAAATACTGGGCTAATAATTCCTTGACAATTATAAATATGCAACCTAAAAGCCGACAAGGATATAATAAAGCTAAGAAAAGCAATGAAAAACCAATACGACTACACAACCCACACTACTATACAAACTAGTCCACATCAGCCCCTACAGAGTAAACAAACTGAAATGCATGGGACAGGGCCCCGGCCTACCCATGTTGTACACAAAACTAAAAATAGTCCAAACTAGGACATGGCTCCTGGAAGAGAGAAGCATACCATTATTCTGCTGAAATCTGGCTCCTACTACGTCCGATGTCTGAGCCTCGGCCTATACCTGCAGCACGATTGCAGGAAGGGTCCCAAGATGAAGGGACGTCAGTATGAATAAAATATACTGGTATGCAAGGCTAAAAACTGTAAACATGTAAGATAAAACTGAAAACTAGGCCAGAAATAAGGAGTAGTAACAACCCAGAATCCTGAAAACAAAAACCTAACAATAACTCATAATTGAAGTGTAAATGAAACCATCTAATGCACAAAAAAGACTACAACTTAAATGCCAGCAGACAGCCGACCATAAAATCTATATACAATTCGTCCAGCCAGTGTACCACACCAGGGTAAAAATAAAAATGCCTCCAAGCGGTGTACCATACCGGGGTAAAATCCGTCCAGCTGGTCTACCACACCAAGGTAAAATAACAAGACCTCCAGCTGATGTACCACATCGGGGTAAAATCAATAAATCTTAGACAAAATCATAAATGGAGTCGATATGGCTTATACTGGACCAGCTCAATACGTACATCATAGAAATGACGAATAATAAACATGTGGCCTGCATAGGCCTCCTTCGTAATGCATAACTGGAACTGAGTACATATAACATGTAATGCTAGAAAATAGAACTTAAATGCATGTATTGAAAACTTGTATAAATCATAAGGTACTACAGATAACCTAAGAGTTTCAACAAAATTTATAGATCGTGTTCAAGGGACATTAGAGCTCAAAAACTCCCTAGCTTGTCGTTTGGATTAAGGGAAAGGGATTATGAAATATCCCCTTGTCTTGACATATTTTATAACATACACATAAGATAAAGGACAAACATAACCAGTTAATCCTATTTCGAAAAGCTCGTTTACCCTCAATAGCTTGCGACGTCTTTACGTGGCTTAAAATTGTTTACACGTCCTCATCTTGGCTCTTCCACCAATTTCAGTTAGCAACCAGACCTTTAAACACATTTAACATAACATATATATACACATGACATACAGTAAGGACCAGCTAACAATGCCCACGCTCAGGCGTTTCCAACTCAATGTACAACTAAGACAACAATCAACACAATATCACACTTTAGATGTCTCACTTTGGCTAGGCATAATCTTAACATTTATCCTCAACAAAACATGGAAATTTAAATCTTAAATGAATCTTAACATACTGCCTCAAGACTTTTAAATAGGTTTTTGTCTCATTCGATTCACAAGACACGAATTGTGCTTAAAAGAATGATAGACGGGGCTCCTTACATACCTTTCTCCGATGAACTTTTCTCTAGCCAATTTCCTATCTCAATGATCATCCTTCAACCTCCTTAATCCAGTGGTTTTATAGGCCAATGACAAGCTTAATGTATAGCAAAAAATGCAGCCAAAATAACTAAGTCGAGGTAGTCACAATAGCAACAACAACACAGGGCAACATCAACAACATTTAGCCATTTTCTCAACTAGTATTTACTAACTTTTGAGGGAGAAACAATAGGGAAATTTTACCTTAGTTTTTATGTAATTATACCCCTCAATATTAAGTATAATTCCAGCAAAAAAAACAGCCAAAAATAAGGAAAACGAGCAAAACTCAGCTAACGAACAGTCCATCGGCAGCTCACTTAGCTACCAATTTTCAGATTTTCGCTTTGAAATTTGAGAGGTTTAAAAGGGGAGAAATCCTTACCTTTTCTCCTGATGTCAACACCTACGCAAATATGGATATATAGGAAGTCCAAATAGATTTTGAAACGCAGAAAAACTTCTTCAAAACCTTGCCAAAACAAGCTCCAAAACGGCCCCTAACATACTTGGAAAGGTAATCTCAACTAATCTTGTTATTTTCTTGAACTTTTCTTGATGTTCCTCCTTGATTTTCTTTGTCCTAACTGCTGGAATTGAGAGAGAAATGGAATCCTTAGTAAGCTGGTCGATTTAGATTTAGCTGAAAATGTTTTGTACAAGTAAAAAAGTAGATTTTAAGTAAATAGGGCGATGGAGTCTCTAGGGCATCATGCCCGCGTCACCGCTCGCGATGCTTCAGTAAAATGCCCATAACTTCTTACTCTGACTCCAATTGACAAGCGGTTTGATGTTCTGAAAACTAGAATCAAAGACCTTTAATTTGATAGGTCGTGGGGCTTCTAATTCATTATGATCGTTAAAAGTTGACCCTTACTTATGAACTTCACATACTCTTTGATTTTTTTGATCGTACACATTTCCCTTGTCATCTATGACCAATATATAACCCGTACTTTTCTTAACCTAGCATAAAAACATCAAATAATCACCAAAAATTTTCTGTGGCATTATATTCTCCCCCCCCCCCCAGGAACATTCGTCCCCGAATGGAAATTAATTTCACTTAATATGCATCAAAATAGATACTCAGTAACTTAAGTATCAAACACATACCTTAACATCACGTCTACTTCGTAAATAGGTGAGGATATTTATTCTTCATTTCCTCCTCAACCTCCCAAGTCACTTCATCGATGTTATTACTTTTCCATAATACTTTAACTGAGGCGACTTCTTTGGTTCGAAGTTTCCTGACTTGCCGGTCAAGAATAGCAACTAGAACCTCGATGTAGGTCATATCCTCAGAAATTCGGACATCATCTATAGGCATAACACGGGTTGGGTCTCCTATACACTTCCGCAACATTGATACATGAAACTGGGTGGACTGCTACTAACTTTGGTGGCAACTCCAACTCATAGGCCACTTTTCCTATCCTGCAGATAACTTTGTAGGGCCCAACATATCTAGGACTCAGCTTGCCTTTTCGGCCAAATCACATAACGCCTTTCATAGGTGACACTTTTAGGAAGACCCAATCATTAACAACAAACTTCAACACTCGACGGTGTACATCTGCTTAAGACTCCTGCCTGCTCTGGGCTGTCTGAAGTCCATCTCTAATAAGTTTCACCTTGTCAATAACTTGCTACACTAAGTCTGGCCCCAATAACTCTATCTCACTGAGTTCAAACCAGCCCACTGGTGACCTGCATTTTCACCCATATAAAGCTTCATATGTAGCCATCTGAATACTTTCCTGGTAGTTGTTATTATAGGCAAACTCAATCAAGGAAACATGATCATCCCATCTTCCGCCAAAATCTAAAACACAGGCACGCAACATATCTTCAAGCGTTTGAATGGTGCATTCAGCCTGTCCGTCTATCTGAGAATAAAATGCGATACTGAGGCTTACCTGAGTGCCTAGGCCTCTCTGGAAAGACTTCCAGAAGGTTGCTGTGAACTGAACACCTCTGTCAGAAATAATGGACAAGGGGACGCCATGTAGGCGAACTATCTCTCGTATATAAAGCCTAGCATAATCCTATGCAACATATGTGGTCTTAACTGGAAAGAAGTGAGCTGATTTAGTTAATCTATCAAGTATTACCCATATAGAATCATGCTTCCTGCTTGTTCTAGGAAATCCTGTAATAAAATCCATATTAATCACCTTCCACTTCCAAGATGGAATTTCTATATCCTGCACCAAACCTCCAGGCCTCTAGTGCTCAACCTTCACCTGTTGGGAATTGGGAAACTGAGTCACAAGACCGGTGATGTCCTTTTTCATGCCATTCACCAATATAGATGCCTCAGGTCACGATACATCTTTGTGGCACCTGGGTGTACTGAATATCGAGAATAATGAGCTTCATTCACAATTTTTCCCGTAGTTCACCCACATTAGGTACACATAGTCGGCCCTGGTATCTAAGAACTCCATCGGCTCCACAATCAAATAGGCTCTACTTCTATTGTGGTATACTATCTCTCAATAGGACTAACTTTGCATCATCATATTGTCGTTGCTTAACTTTCGCTACCAAGGACGATTCTGCTGTGTTTTTGACAATAACACCCCTATCTTCGGCATCCAGTAACCGAATGTGTAAGTCAGCCAACTGCCGTAGAGCCTTCATCATTTCAATCCTGTCAACCTGAATATGACTCAAGATACCCATAGACTTGCGACTTAGCGCATCAGCTACAACAATTGCCTTGCTCGGATGATACAGAATGCTAACATCATAATCTTTCCGCAATTCTAACCACCTTCTCTAGTGTAAATTCAACTCCTTCTGCTGAAACAAATGCTGGAGGCTCTTATGATCTATGAATATATAAACATGTACCCCGTTTAAGTAGTGGCGCCAAATCTTCAATGCAAATACCACTTCGGCCAACTCAAGATCATGGGTAGGATAATTTTACTCGTGCTTCCTTAACTGTCTAGAGGCATTAGCAATGACCTTTCCATGTTGCATCAGAACACAACCTAGCCCAACTCTCGAAGAATCACAATAGACCACATAACCCTCGACACCCTCTGCAAGAGTCAGGACAGGTGCTGAAGTCAGCATATCCTTCAATTCCTGAAAACATCACTCACATGCCTCTATCCACTGAAGCTTAGCTGCTTTATGAGTCAACTTTGTAAATGGTGCTACGATAGTAGAGAAACCTTCCACAAATTGGCGATAATAACCTGCTAACCCGAGAAAGCTGTGAACCTCTGTAGGATTCAAGGGGATGGGCCAAGTATTTACTGCCTCTATTGATCTTAGGCAAATTTATATGCCCAAGTGATACTCAAATGTGTCATTTTGCCTTGTTTATCTATCGATGTTTGCACATTCTCATGTGAATTGTAATAAAATGTGAATTTATACTAACCAACATGATTAGCGTTGTTTTGCAGGAAAAATATAAAGTTACGGAGCTAAGATGCATGTTGGGAGAGATCGGGATTGGACTCGAAAGAGAGCAAGGAAAAAGCACAAGGAAAGCACGAATTAAAGGGGCTCCGCGATGGAGCTGTGTCACGCGGCCATCGCAGATGCCTTCTGCCTGGATGCTTAAAATATGTCAAATTCCAGTGAAGGTGCACGTTGGGCCGTGGCACGTTAGCCTAGCCCCGCGTTGCACGCCGTGCCACATTGGGCCTTAATACCCGGACGACCGGATTCCAGTGAGGGTCCGTGTTGGTGGCGTGTCACGGAGGCAGTGCTCCGCGATGCACTCCGTGACATGTTGCTTGTTATTTCGGGAAAACTTCCCACTAGTATAAATAGAACACTTAGGTTCATTTTTAATTATTCTGACTTGGTGGAGCAAGAACGTGGGTTACAGGCAGTTGAGGGGACAAAAATCTCAGGGTTTTTCTCTATCTCCTTCTTCTTTATTTCAATTTCTTGTATGATTAACACTCATTTAACGATGTTTAATCCACAAATGAGTGGCTAAATTCCCTTCTTGTTGAGGTTAAGAACATTGTATTGAAATGTGATTATTGATAAATTGGTTTTTCATCTTTTCTTCCATGGTTGTTCTTTTGATTCTTGTTCTTACTGCATTAATGTGTGGCCCAACATTAATGTATATCTAAAAAGTCCAGTTTCACTCGAGAGAGCAAGAAATTGGAAAGTTGTGAATTGATAGGATATGATCTTTTCTTAGTTTGGGAAAATTGAGAATTGATTTACCTTCAGGATAGAAATATACCTGAAAGTCGTATTAGTCAATTAAGGAATCGATTTTGTATGGCTAGAACATGAATTTCGTTTTATCACAGAAATGTAGGTGGAAGGTTCATGATTCTTAAGTTGGGTTAAATACGAGAGTTTTAATCCATAGGCAATAATTCTTGACTAGCAACCGGGAGAAAGATTGACCAAATTGTATCGATAATTTATTTCTCTACATGTTCATTTAGCCTCAGCATGCTCATACTTATAGTTCAGACTCAAATTGTATATTCATTTTAGATTTAGTAAAAAATTAGGAACAAACTATCAAAATCTTCTTCACACTGTTGTCTGCAATTTAGAGTTAAAGTTTATTGACACTTGATTAGCTTGATACCTTAGTCCAGTCCCTGTGGGATCGATACTTGGCTTACTTGAGCCACTTTACTACTTGTTCGACCACGTGCACTTGTGTGTAGCTATACCCAAACAACCCGAACAGGTTTTCTTCAGACTATCCACTCTTATACCTTCAGCTATAATGACATGAACAAGGAAAGCCACAGATGTTAGCCAAAACTCACATTTAGAAAATTTAGCATATAACTTGTGCTCCTGTAGAGTCTATAATATTGCTCTTAAATGACTTGCATGCTTGGTCTCGGGTCGCGACTAAATCAGAATATCATCAATGAAGACGATCACAAATACATCAAGAAAAGGCCTAAACACCCAATTCATCATGTCCATAAAAGCTGTTGGGGCATTAATAAGCCCAAATGACATCACTAAGAACTCATAATGGCCATATCTAGTCCTGAAGGCAGTCTTGGGGATATCAACTTCCCTAACCCGTAACTGATGGTACCCGGATCTCAAATCAATCTTTGAGAAGCATCTGGCACCCTGTAACTGATCAAACAGGTCATCAATCCTGGGAAGTGGGTACTTATTCTTAATCGTAACCTTATTTAGCTGCCTATAGTCGATACACATTCTTAACAACCCGTCTTTCTTTCGCACAAAGAGCACTAGTGCACCCCAAGGCGATACACTAGGTCGAATGAATCCCTTCTCGAGCAGACCTCTCAACTGCTCCTTTAATTCCCTTAGCTCTGCTGGAGCCATTTTGTAAGGAGGGATCGATATAGGCTGAGTACTTGGAAGTAGATCAATAGCAAAATCTATCTCCCTTTCAGGAGGAATTCCAGGCAAATCCTCTAGAAAGACCACAGGGAACTCATTTACAATAGGAATTGACTGGAGAGTCGTAGGGTTACATTCCAAGTTTCTTACCCAAACCAAGTGAGAAATACAACCTTTGGATATCAACTTATGAGCCTTAAGGTATGAAATAAACTTACCTTTATGCATAGCGACATCACCTTGCCATTCCCAGACTGGCTCGCTGGGAAAATTGAAACTGACGACCTTAGCTCTACAATCTACATTACCATAACACGCCGCCAACCAATCCATACCCAAAATGACATAAAAATCAACTATTTCAAGCTCAACTAGATCAGCTAAGGTTGATCTATCACATTCCAATACTATGTAGTTTCAGTAAACTCGTCTAGCTAACACAGATTCGCCAATTGGCGTAGAAACAACAAATGGTATAGATAATAACTCAGGGACGGTCTCAAACTGACTCGCAACCAATGGTGTGACATAAGAGAGTGTAGAACCAGGATCAAGTAAGACATATATTGCACGAGAATAAATAATCAAAGTACCTATAACAACATCGGGTGAGGTCCTGTCACTACCCAAAGCATAAAATCGATTCTGGGTTGCCCCAGAACTAGAAGCCTCTATCCCTCTGCCTCTGCCACGTCCTATTGCTAGCTGAGGATTAGGTCTGGGAGGCCGAACGGAGGATGATGAAGCAACTGCTAATCGCGCCAGATCCGCCTCGACCCTATCTGAACAATCCCTCATAAAGTGCATTGGCTGCCCACAATGATAACATACATTCTACCCCTGATGACATTGACCTGAATGAGATTTCCCACATTGGGGACAAGGCGGCAATGGTGGTCGCCTATGCCCCGCCCGCTCCTGTCGTCGAGAGCTAGATGGAGTTGGGCCTTGGTCCCTTCTCTGTCCCTGAAACTGAGGTGGGGCACTCCCTATTGGCCTAACTGACTGACTAGATGACTGAGCCCCTGGGTCACCCTGCGGCCCTCTATAAGGACCCACAGTCCTAGCTCTCTTTCGTTGCTCCTGCTGTCTCCAAGTATCCCGTAATTGATGAACCAAATCCTCTACCCTCTAGGCAAAATCTTGAATTCGTGAAATGTCCATGTGCTCCTGAGTAGATACCCCCAAGAAATCTCGATCTATATGAAGCCCCAACCCTAACACGAACCGATGAACTCTATCCTCCATCGTCTGAACCATGTGAGGAGCATACCTGGCAAGAGAATTAAACCGAAGACAATACTCATGCACACTCATACTTCCTTGCTCTAGGTGCAAAAACTGCTCAGCTCGAGCCTATTGAAGCTCCCGGGGCAGATAGTGGTGCATAAAGGCCTCAGAGAACTCTTCCCACTAAACTGGTGGTGCATCGGCTCCTCTGGATCGAGCCCAAGCCTCATACCACAATATGGCCACATCACGTAGTCTGAAGGCCGCCAACTCTACTTCCTCAGTCGTTGTAGCTCGCATCACCTTTAACACCCTATATGTATGATCAATAATGTCCTGAGGATCCTCGCTCGGGTATGATCTGGTGAATATAGGAAGGCTCAAACTCAAGAACTCGTGGACCCTTGAACTGTCAGTTGTCTGGCCTCTATGTCTCTCCATCGCCTCCAATCGTCGCTCTTCACCTGCGGCTACACGAGCCATCAGCTGAACAACTCCCTCAAGACCCTATCCTTCTGGAACAATTGGAGGTACCACAGGCGTGGGAGGGTTTGCCACTCTACTACCCTCAAGTACTGCTGGTGCGAAAGGAGCTGGAGGTCTATCTGCCATTGCTCTGGCCGGTGCGGGAGGAATTGTAATACTTGCGGCAGGAGATTCACTCTGAGCCTTTGACCTGTCTCTCTGATCCACTGGAGGGAGACTAGTACCCTCCCCAACAGCTGTGCCAATAAACCTTGTAGTCATCTTCCTTGTCACAGGCATACTCTAAAAAAATAACATGATTTAGATATCACAGTACTTATGAGCTCGACCTATAGCACGAACTGTTAGTAAAAGAAGTGAAACAATTCCTAAATGTCCTGTAGCCTCCTGATTATAAATATGGTGCACAATATACCCATAAGCAAGAGTCTACTAGACATGGCTTTGTGGACTCCCTAGGACACGACTTCGCTCTGATACCAAGTCTATCACGCCCCCGAACTAGGGTAGGCCGCAACTGGCACTCGATTCATGGTCGATCGAGAAGCCGGCTATATAGTATCTATAAATGTAACACTAAGGCTGACCAAGCCACATGTCACAACCAACCAAGATAAATACTGGGCTAATAATTCCTTGACAATTATAAATATGTAACCTGGAAAGCCGACAAGGCTACAAAAAAGCTAAGCAAAACAATGAAAAAACAATACGACTACACAACCCACACTACTGTACAAACTAGTCCACATTAGCCTCTACAGAGTAAACAAACTGAAATGCACGGGACAGGGCCCCAACCTACCCATGCTGAACTAGGACATGGCTCCTAGAAGAGAGGAGCATACCACTATTCTGCTGAAATCTGGCTCCTACTACATTCGATGATCTGAGCCTCGGCCTGTACCTGCAGAACGATTGCAGGAAGGGTCCCAAGATCAAGGGACGTCAGTACGAATAAAATGTACTAGTATGTAAGGCTGAAAACTATAAACATGTAAGATAAAAATTATAACTAGGCCAGAAATAAGGAGTAGTAACAACCCGAATTCTTGAAAACAGAAACCTGACAATAACTCATTATTGAAGTGTAAATGCAACCATCTAATGCACAACAAAGACTACAACTTAAATGCCAGCAGACAGCCGACCATAAAATCTATATACAATTCGTCCAGCCAGTGTACCACACCAGGGTAAAAATAAAAATGCCTCCAAGCGGTGTACCATACCGGGGTAAAATCCGTCCAGCTGGTCTACCACACCAAGGTAAAATAACAAGACCTCCAGGCGGTGTACCACACTGGGGTAAAATCAATAAATCTTAGACAAAATCATAAATGGAGCTGATATGGCTTATACTGGACCAGTTCAATACGTACAACATAGAAATGATGAATACTAAACATGTGGCCTGCATAGGCCTCCTTCGTAATGCATAATTGGAACTGAGTACATATAACATGTAATGCTAGAAAATAGAAGTTAAATCATGTACTGAAAACTTGTATAAATCATAAGGAACTACGGATGACCTAAGAGTTTCAACAAAATTTATAGAACGTGTTCAAGGGACATTAGAGCTCAAAAACTCCCCAGCTTGTCGTTCGGATTAAGGGAAAGGGATTATGAAATATCCCCTTGGATTGACATATGTCATAAAATACACATAAGATAAAGGAAAACCATAACCAGTTAATCCTAATTTGATAAGCTCGTTTACCCTGAATAGCTTGCGACGTCTTTACGTGGCTTAAAATTGCTTACACGTCCTCATCTTGGCTCTTCCACCAATTTCAATTAGCAACCAGACCTTTAAACACATTTAACATAACATACATATACACATGGCATACAGTAAGGACCAGCCAACAATGCCCATGCTCAGGGGTCTCCAACTCAATGTACAACTACGACAACAATCAACACAATATCACACTTTAGATGTCTCACTTCGGCTAGGCATAATCTTAACATTTATCCTCAATAAAACGTGGAACTTTAAAGTTTAAATGAAGCTTAACATACTGCCTCAAGACTTTTAAATAGGTTTCTATCTCATTCGATTCACAACACACGAATCGCGCTTAAAAGAATGATAGACGGGGCACCTCCTTAATCCAGTGGTTTTGTATGCCAATGAAAAGCTTAATCGATAGCAAAAAATTCAGCCAAAATAACTAAGCAGAGGCAGTCACAATAGCAACAACAACATAGGGCAACATCAACAACATTTAACCATTTTCTCAACTAGTTTTCACTAACTTTTTAGGGAGAAACAAGAGGGAAATTTTACCTTAGTTTTTATGTATTTATACCCCTCAATATGAAGTATAATTACATAAAAATAAACAGCCAAAAATCCTAAGGAAAACAAGCAAAACTCAGCTAACGAAAAGTCCATCGGCAGCTCACTTAGCTGCCAATTTTCAGATTTTTGCTTTGCAATTTGAGAGGTCTAAAAGGGGCGAAATCCATACCTTTTCTCCTGATTTCAACACCTACCAAAATATGGATATATAGGAAGTCCAAATATATTTTGAAACGCAGAAAAATATATACAAAACCTTGCCAAAACGAGCTCCAAACAACCCCCTAACATACTTGGCAAGGTAATCTCAACTTATCTTGTGATTTTCTTGAACTTTTCTTGATGTTCCTCCTTGATTTTCTTTGTCCTAGCTGATGGAATTTAGAGAGAAATGGAATCCTTAGTAATATGGCCGATTTAGATTTAGCTGAAAATGTTTTCTACAAGTGAAAAAGTAGATTTTAAGTAAATAGGGCGGTGGAGGCGCTAGGGCGTCATGCCCGCGTCACCGCTCACGATACTTCGGTAAAATTCTCATAACTTCTTACTCCGAACTCCGATTGACAAGAAGTTTCATTTTCGGGAAACTAGACTCAAAGACCTTTAATTGGATAGGTCGTGGGACTTCAAAATTCATTATATATTGGTAGATATGATCGTTTAAAGTTGACCCTTACTTATGAACTTCACATACTCTTTGGTTTTTTTGATCGTACACATTTCCATTGTCATCTACGACCAATATACAACCCGTACTTTCCTTAACCTAGAATAAAAACATCAAATAATCATCAAAAAATTTCCGGGATGTTATAATACGGTTGTTAGTTGTAAGTTACTATCCCATTTCTTGCCACTATCCCTAGCATCCAAGAACTATCTCATGAACCCTAATGCCTATATCCTTATGAACGCAGGAGAACATAGAAGCGATGATTATGCCTACTTGTATTTCAACTAAACGGGGTTGAAGGGTATATCCTTATCCTCAACAACAACTTCTATCATATCACCAATGGGTTCAAGGGTCTTTGAATTTCCGTTTTGTATTTTTTTAACCCTTTCAATTCCCTTTTCCAAGTTCAATCAAAAGCCAATAGATTGCTTACAAGGTGATCAATCTCATAAATAATAAATTAAAATAAATAAATACAAACAACCATAGAAAAGAATCAAAACCAAGTTTATTATGCTTTCAAACAATCAACCATCCATCATGGCCACAATGCTAGATTATAAGCTTAGCCACTCATAGACAAGCAGACAAACGAATAAGTAGTCATCATCATGTGAAAATACGAAGTAAAGAAGAGAAAACCTAGTTGTAGAACTTTGTCTTCCTTCCAAATGACTTACAATCTGTCGTGAATACAATACAGAAAAGAAAAAGAGAGGAGACTCCTATCTGGCGTCTCAGCCTCTTCCAAATGTCAACAGTTGTCAAAAGATTGATCAAAGATGTGTAACAAATGACCTAGACCTCATATTTATAGATGAGCCTTCAAATGACGCTTCTGCCCTTCAAGATTTAGCTTAAAAATCAGCATTTTACACCCTGAAATGGGTATGGCGTGCTGCCCCTCCTATCTCGCCACAGACTTGGTCAAATTTTCTGTAATTTTCAGCTCCAGATGAGGCCTGCGCGCCGCCCCAGCCATAGCACCAGTCTGAGAAATTTTTCTTTGAATTTTGAGGACTGGTGCAGGGCACCAGCCATAGGACCAGACTATGAATTTATTTCTCTGAAGTTTTAGACTTGGTGCGTCATGCCAGCCATAGCACCAAATCCGTCAGAATCTCGACTCTTCATCTCTTGCATCATTTTGAGCTCATTTTGCTTAGTTTCCTACTCAAATCAACTAAAATCATTTGTTAGTACATAAAACACACACATAAATGAATTTAAGCATAAATTAATGATTATAAACTCAAAACATGATCAAATATGGGTAAAAACATGGCAAATGGACATCAAAATATGCCCAACATCACTTGTCCTAAAGCAAGGCATTCCCTAAAATTGAAGAATTGACTTAAGCTTAGGGTACATGAGAGTTGCACACAAAAACATTAAAACTCAAGACAACCCAAGAATCATACACTGAATCAAGTAAAAGAAATGACTCAAAACATGTTTCACAAGTTTCAATAGGTAACCACAATCATTAAGCGTATCTTACATGCGTTCATCTCATTCAAACAAAGGGCATAGTTCTTCAAAGAAAACTCAATGAGCTCCTCAATTGATTGAAAATTCACATTCAAAGCTTGCCTTAAATTTCACTACACACTTTTCTCGTTCACGCCTGTCACTTGAAAACACTTTTAATCATGTACCCCAATGAAGTGATGCCACGCACGAGAAGAGAGAATCACATATATTTTTAAGAAATTCACACATAGGGATTATATTATAAGGAAAATATGCTCATTCTCTCAAAGGAATTCAAGTGCATACAAATTGACCCATAGGCTTTCCCTTCGTGTGACTCGCCACTAATGTAAAGTTGACATACTTAAAATCACTAAGGACTTGCGGGTTATCGTGAAGGCTAATGGTAAGGGTATGATAATATTTAGCTCTAGTGAATAGAGCTTCCCTAATATCTTTTGTGAACACTTGTAACATCTCATCACACTATTGAAATAACCCCACCTTATCTCTCCTCGTTTATCATCTTCAACTTTTCTTTATCAAAAGTCGCCCTTATATCACCTTTGGATCCCACAATTAGCTGCATCTAAGCAATAGGTATCACCTTTCAACTATTCTTTGTCTTTTAATAATTCGAGGAAACTATTTCATTCATTTCATCACAATTTGGTGTTATCTCACATTGAAGCTCACATATTTTCCCTTTTTGCAAACTTCCCAAACTTAGACTTTTGCCTCATTTTAGTTCATTTCCTCAACTCTCCTATCTCTTGTGTTTTAACCCTCATTTCTCATTCTTTCATCACTAGCACTATGTAGGATTGATGCCAAAGAAGAGGATCAAAAAGGGTCATTGGGCTTGTAATGTGGTTTTTGAGAAAAAAGGGTAACGACTCAAAAATTGGCTATCGAACATTGATGTTGAAGGAGGTCATTTTGTTGAAGTGACTATCAAAAGAAACCCTAAGATCATGTTCAAAATGTAGCCAGATATAAAATTTCGCCTTGCGTCACACTAAGGGCAAGTTCTAGAAAATCAAGCACACATAAGAATTAAGCCAAAGGACTCTCCACACAAGCATCGCAATCCAAGGAGTTCACACACTATCTAAATCACATTAAGAGTATGACTAAGACAAGCTAGCTTACAAATCAAAAAGCCAAGTGATAACACTCAAATCACACTCTTGATAATGTCTGACGCAGACGTTGTCAATAAAGAACCCAACAAAGGTTGGGAGTGATCCCATAGGGAATATGGTCAAGATATAGAATAACACTAGTATTTAGGCTTTTAAGTGCGTTATCTCCAAAAAGGGGGTTCTATAAAAGCAATTATATGATAATATTGAGAATTAATTATTGTTTATCAAGATTATGTAATTAACTAGGGTAAGTGTTCCCCATGGGTTCACAACTATTTCGGGTTTTATACTTGTGATCTATCCCAATGCTTACTTGTAGATCTTGATAACTAGGGTTCATTCAAAGGATTGGTTCATCCATATTGGATGACTATACTCAGTCACTGGGTTAGGTCTCATGAGCAATTTCACTTCAACCATTAACAATTTGTCCCAAATTAACTATCCTGCGACTGCAGCTCAAGTCATACAATGACCCATAAAGATCAAGGCTTCGTTGTAATTCTCTTTTCCTATTCCCTACTTCTCTAGGTTCAAGCAAGTAATGAATTTGAGAAAGTTCTAATGTTGCGCTCCATTAAGTAACATTAAATATGAAGAGAATACAATACAAGTGTTTAGCATTGGTTTTAGTATCACTTTGTGCAACCCTAGTATGTTAATTTATAATGGTTCCAAAAACCCTAGTTGTGGAGGTTTTAGTCTCTTAAGATCATAAGAGAATTATAATTATTCATAGACAGACACATAATTTAATACTTACAAAGATGATTGGAAGAAAACCCACTAGATCATTGCAAGAATTTATGAAGAATGATTCAAGAACAATGAAGAAATCTAAGCAACAAAATCTCCAAGACTTGAATAGAAAGTTAACAACAACTTTTTTTCAGTGCATTTCATGTGCTAAGCTTGTTATGACTTAAAATAACCAAAAAATATTTATACAAATATTTAGAAGCTTTTCCTAAGTAAACAAGGAAAACTGTTGAACTACCGCCGACTTCACCTACGACTTGTAACAAGATTGTACAGGTTGTACCTTGACTCGTACGTTGGCTGGCATCTGCTGAATCTGGCTAAGTTGTGGGAACTGGTAAGACTTGTACCATGAACCTATTAGTCGTACAATCAGTCGTGGTTTAATACTGAGAATTTTGGCAATCTTTTGAACTTTTCCACGAATGGCTTGTTATGACTTGTACCTCAGTTCTATGACCCGTGACTCCTTCTTGTACCTTGAGACCTTCCAGTCTTCACTTTTTCTGAACTTTTCCATGGCTCCTTGGTACTGGTCTTAGGTAGATCTCATGATTCGTGGTTGCTACCCGTACCAAGAGACTTGGCCTATGCAAATCTTCTTAAGTTTTCTATGACTTCTATGATACGACTTGTACCAGGATCGTAATACTCGTATCATGAAGCATAACTTGCCTTTGCCTCAACACTTTTGGCCTGGACCTTTCCACAACTCTCAATACGGCTAGTACCAGGATGGTGCGGCTCTTACTGAGGTCCGTACTTTGTACTTAGCTACTTTTTGGCAATTTTCTCCATATTTTGAACAATTCAACTCCAACATCTATTTTTCCTAAAAACAAAGTAAAAGTGCCTCATATCCATATAAACGCACCTAAGTCTATGCTTATTTCCTCAATTTTAAGCATGAAAAGTGTTGTAAACTCATAGCACATCAGCACCCTCAACTTAAGACTTTTCATGTCCTTAGGCAAAGAAAACAAAACTAACAATGATGCTTAAATAGAAATTAAACTTAGAATACCTACAGCCATCACAACAAACTTTTCACTATGAACCACAATCAACTATTAACCCTTTTTTCACTCAAACCAAGTCAACCATGCACACATGTAGCTACAACTTATGACATATAGGGATCAATATATGGCATCCATCTATTAGCAGAGAATTCAGCTATCACCAATGTTATTCACACATACAATTGGTAAAACACAACGCAAATCAAGTACCCTTACAGTAAATGAAGTCCCCAACACTCATAGATATATTAAATTATGAACCTTGGGACTAAACAAATGAGACTCTCACTCTTACAAAGAATATCCAAACACTGAACATGGGATACCATAGGCTTGCCCTTTTTTCTCTACTTTGGTTTTTGGACAGTTAAGCTAGGATCACCGTATTGTTCAGCTTGTAATGTGGCTTCGGGCTGGGTATGGTAGATATGGAATTTAATGACTAAACCCTCCTTGGAGTTACATACTTGTGGCTTCAATTTTCACTTTTCACTTTTTACCCCATTTTTTAACTTTTTCAACTTTTCCTCTCTTTTCTCCGTTTAAATGCAATATGTGGGTGTGGCGTGTTTTTCTCATCTTTTTCATTTCTTTTTATTTTTTATTTTCTTTTCTTTTCACACCACACCTCGCTCTTCTTTAACGTTTTTCCTTTAATTTCCACCTCCCACAATCTACGCACCCTACTATATCCACCTTCAACTTAGGCATTTTGCTTGAGTTGAGGTGCACAATGTCGAATGAGGGACCAGGGCCAAAACAGGTTCATTATAAATAATGGGAAAGGTGAAGGGTTAATCAAAGAAACATGCTCAATATTAGGCTCAAAATTGGGATCAAGGGATTCATTTTTATTTGGTTGGATAATTTAAGGTAAAGTGGATAAAGTCAAAAATGGCCTATGCTCATTTCCTAACCAACTATCCTAAAACCAATGTAAAGACCAACCGGGCATGTTCTAGATCCTCAACACAATATTGAATTGAGTATGAATCCTCACTCACTTATGGTAAATGTTTGCACTAGTTCTACCTATCTAGTTCGTGCATAGCTAAACTAAAACTACACATGCTAATAATATAAATGCCATACAAAGTTCCATAGAAGTCATGCAATTGCAATTAACTACACAGCTAACATCAAACATTTTAAACATGGTCAATTTTTTTCAAAAACATTAAACTAGTGCGTTTATTGGCTGTAAAATAATTCTAAGCTAATTCTAATTAATTGAATAACAAAAACAACCTAAACATGTGAATTCTACTAGATAGCATGTACGAGGGAAAAGAAACAAAACAAGAAAAACCCTCGGACGAGCAAGATACCCAAAAACTATAAGTACACCCCCTTTTGAAAAGCATGCTTCTTCCCCGAAGTATAGAATATTAAAACAAGGGAAAGGGACATACCTGTGACACGCTAAGCACTCCTATCAACCTGTGGAAGTGGTACCTTTGCTATAATAGTGGCACTAGCGGTGGTCGACACACTCAGTGGGACATCACCACGGGGAATGTTCACCCCCTCCATAGTAGCAGTCTTCTCAATGACCTCAGTCTCCAATCTGGCTGAATGTGGCTCCCCCAAAGGCTCCTTTCCACCTACAAGCACTCTCTGTGTAGTGGTGGAGCTGCCCGCTCCTCTAGCTCGCTCTTGCAACTCCAACATATGTGCATCATGAGTTTGCAGGCTCTCCACTCTCACCCGCTTTATCTCCTTCTTCTCCTATTTTTTCCTCTTCTTTGAGGGCTCGTCTCTAACCTCCTTCGAGACCCTCTTCTTACCCTTTCCTCTAATGGCCGTAGATGGGACCCAATATGCCTCTAAATCTATCTCTTCATCAAGCTCATCTCTAAGTCCAGAAGAGTGGGGGCTGCTAGAATCGCCGGTTGTTTAGACAACAACTCGATCACTTGGCTCCGAAGAGCCCCCAAATCCTCCCTAAGACTGCTTACGTCCAGCTGCTCAGCTAGGCGCTCATTGAAGCGGCGCTCAAAGCTATCTATCCAGCCATTTAACACCCTTACAACCTTTCAATCTCTGCCTTCACCCAAGGCTTGACGTTCTCCATCATAGATAGGACCTTTCTCTTGGCCACTGTTAGCCTATTAGCTATTATTTGGAGGAACTCATGTGGGGCCAACATATACCTAGATGGGATCTGGCTTGAGAGACCCATCGGAGGTGCAGATGAAGTACTAGGAATTGCCTCTATGTGGTCGGCCTCTGTAGCCAGCATCTCACCCTGCTCGATTGAGGTGCGAGCATCAATATGCTCGCACCTGGATACCTGTGGTACTTAGATTGCGGAAGGAAGTCTAACTCGGCTCACCGAGTTCATCTCATCTCGAATCAGACCTATATCAGCTATCCTCTAGCCTCCAATTAGAGTATCAACCTCGATCTTTACCTTAAGGCCAGCCTCTACACATAATCTGAACACCTGACTTGGGAATGGGATGGTAGTGCTCAATTCCAAAGCCTGGTCTCAAATCTTCTTTATAATGATCCTCCAAATATTAATGGCATTTATTGACATGATACACGCCACCAAGGCTGTTCTATCTACACTGAGGGTGTTTTCATTAACCGTCGGTGCCAATCGATGTATGACTAGTATCCAGCAGGCCTTCGCTATGAAGTTTAGTAAGGCTACAGTGACCTGTTTTCAACAAGCTACCCAGTCCACGTCCTCCTTGTCATCCGCTAGAACTCCACCTATCCGTTTAATTTGGATCTACCTCTCATAATCCAGCTGTTTTACCCTTTTTAGGGCATCCACTCAATAATCGAACCCAGCTATCATGTTTAGAGCTCTGAATTGTGTTCCACAAAGTGTCACACCCCATAAGTTTCTAATGTTTAGTCGGCCTATTCGTATGTTGGTTGAGAGTTTTAGAGTGCCATACGTACGAGGAAAGGGCCAAGGGAAAGGATGAAGGAATGCAAAGCTAGGATTTCATGGGAGGAGGCCGAACCAAGATGCCAGAGGCAAAGTGGCACGGAGCAGCCCCCTCTGCGTTACCCAAAGTGGCACGGAGCAGAATTGGCGCGACCGGCAGAGTGCCACATTGCCTTTTCCACCGCCTCAAGTATATATAAGTCTCATCCTTTGATTTTAAGTCATTTTCAATATATACACAGCCAGACCTGAGGGAGTACGAAGAAACCAAGTAAAAATCATCCGATTACACCGCTAAACGTCGTCCAAATCCGAATTAACTTTGGGTACTGAAGTATAAGGCTGCATAGAATATTGCTTCGGAGTTATTTTCGCAAAATTCTCCCGGAGAATCATCGTCTTGCCGAGCCAGAGTTGGTGGAATTGCTTCAAACAAGTGTCAATACGATCACAGACTTAAAGTAAATGTTTCCCCCTTCTAGAATCCCAAGAAATTATGAGTTTTTGATCGTCTTTTGATAAGTTGAAGTATAGCCAATATATATATATATAAGTTATTGTTTTCTTCGAATACAGTAACGAAGTTGGCCCTATTCTTCCATTAATATGATTACAGTTGAGAAGGGCAGTTGAATATGAGCCGATACTCATCAATTAGTCAGAAAACGCCGAATGAGGTATGTAAGGCTTAACTCTCGGCAAGTATCCTTGTCGTACAGTGTTATGACTTATGCTCTCGAATAGAAATAACGATCTCAGATGTTACAGATAGTTGCTGCCATTAGATTGTAGTTCGATATGTTGTAATTAGTTGTTATTGATATACATATATAAATATCATATATGTTGCGAGTAGCTACTAATATGGATTATAGTTACATAAATTCTGGTTAGCTGCTACAAAATGTATACGATCGTACTGCAGGACCCCTCGTTGAAAGGGAGCTGGTTAAATGTGATTTGCATTATGAACGCTATAGAAACTCTTTTAGTTCTCAGTTTATTGTGATGGTAGACTTATATGTTTTTTGCCAGGCCTAGACTTCAGAAGCTCGCAAGAGTTATTGGCCTAAATCAGTTGGTTAAATAGTATGGGCACAGTTAGGCGGTCTAACGACCAGTTGGCGCCTGTATTGGCAGGAAAGCATCCGTAGAGGTCATTGATGTTATCGCACATTTCAAAACCAGAAATAGAGACAGAATAGGTATATTCTAGAGTTAGCGACACCAGGGTTCTCCAATATATTGAGTGATCATACGCCATCCCTTTAGCCTTATCAGCGATTGTCAGTCTTAGTCGACTTAACAGTTACCACGTAGGATGCCCAGCAAGCCAGCCCAGTCGTCCGAGTCAGATAAACCCGTGGGTACGTAAAGGAGGGGTCCACATCAGTAGTCAGTGATGGGCCAGCACCCTAGCCAAGGTATTCAGGTACAGAGTGCCAGGAGAGGGCAAGTCTATATAGAATTGCCTATAAGATTGAGAATTACCCAGAACAGCAATATAGATTCGAGTGGATTCAGACAAGGCTTAAGGAGTCAGTAGTATGCTGCTAGTACAGTGTTAACCATAAGTTAAGGAGATCGGTAGGCTCCCTATGGAGGACCAGGGTGCCGATCGCATAGAAGCAAGTTCGACCAAGCCCAGCCTTATAGTCATTTAAGTAGAAGAATAAAGTAGTTAGCTATCCATAACCCCACAATTATTCATGACTTATAGATGTCCGAGTAGGACATTCAGAGTATTGTTAGGCCACTTCAGACCACGCTCTATTCAGCCTAGACTATTAGAGATCATGATCACTATCAGGATCCTCTGATCAAATACGGGTGCATTGCGTGCCTGTAGACAGTCATACAGATTATCCCAGAAGCGAGTAGCATTAACATGAGGCCAGAAGGCCAGATACGCTCTCTTTATATAGATAGATTGATGTGTCAGTATAGCACATGGGTTGGGGTTGGCCTCAGTTAGAAGCCTTCCATGACTGCCCCAGGGTTAATCGTTGTGTCGTCGCCCGCCAGGGGATAGGATATGTTGCTCTACGGAGTGGTATGCCGTCCACAAGGGATGAAGATGGGGATCTAGATCCTCATATGTCGTGGTTGGACTTATACACACACCCGCCAAGCGTTTACGCCCGAGGTGTAGATATCAGGAGTCCTTCAGACTCAGACATAGCTATAGTTCAGGGGCCAAGCAAGCCCAGTTGTAGACCCAGGGGACCGGTAGGTTGGCTACAGTACCAGTAGAGTTGTAGACACCTGGGTAGGGGTATATTGATTGAGATGTGCTCGCCAGGACCTATGGGGGCTTAAACGAGTTGTTGTGTGCAGATTGTACCTACCGGCTTATGGGTGCCAGGTGGGGTTCTTGTATGAATTCTTGTCTGCTAGCTGTAGTGTACAAATGTGTAAGCATGCAGTATTAGCTTATGTACATGTAGTGTCAGTTAGATATAGATTACGAATCAACAGGCGTATAGGTTAATCTTTTGGCCCTTCTTTTTATTTACTTCCACTCCTATTCAGCTTATCTATTGCCTTACATATTCGGTACATATTCAGCCGTATAAAATCATCAGCTTCCTTCTTTTGGGCTTGTATTATAGAGGTTTATTCCTTTTGTTTGTACAATATGGGTAGGTTAGGGCCCTGTCTCGACTATCTTATTACTCCTAGAGGCTTGTAGATTGTGTTACTCCCCTGTGTTTTAGATGATGTCTGTTGGCCGTGTGGGGCCCTATTTAGCTGTTTATTGGCGGCCTTGTCGGCCCGCATAGAACTCCCTATGATTGTTTGTCTCTTGTTAGCTGTTTACTTTCATCGGGGCTATAGGCCTTTTCGGCCAGGGGTTGTATTTACAGCCGCTATATAGCCCGTTGTTTCTTGATTCTAGAGTTAGAGTCAGCCTTGCACCAGAGGTGCTTAGGCTCAGTCAGCTCAGCAGTTCAGGTCCTAGTAGGGCACCAGGTGCCAGTCATGCCTCCCAAGGTGGGGTGTTATAAACTTGGTATCAGAGCAGTTCGTGTCCTCGGGAGTCTGCAAGCCGTGTCTAGTAGGATCTTGTTTATAAATGTGTTGTACACCACATTCTATAAGCAGGTGGCTATGAGGCATGATAGTATGGTTACCCCTCCTTCTTCTCAGATCGTGCTATAGAAAAAAGTTGTATAGGGTTAAGTCCCTAAGTTTTCCTTGTTATGTCTGTCTAGGGTAATGTTTAATATAAGACAGACACCAGCCAGTTGCAAGATAACTATAGTAGCAGGAGGAGGTATCATTAAGACGCCATAGTTGGGAGATAGTCAGCCTAAGGACGGGAGCGGACGTCTTTCATCTCCCCAATACTTTTCTGAGGTACAGGAACCTCACAATGTATACATCTACCAACACTGTCCCCAGTTCCTTTTTATAACCTCAGAGTAGGATGTCAGGAGTATAGCGTATATATGAGTTGACTTATCTATTAGATATACAAGATCTGGTCAAGAAGACAGTTAATATTAGATTACCTGATGGATGCAAAAAAGAGAGGGAAATGCAGGATTCCCACCTCCATCCTTTCGAATGTTGTACAGTTCCATATTTCCATTTCATTGCGGTAAGAAAAGGCTATGCCTACCTCCTAGTTTTGTTTCCAATATAGCAAAGGGCGTAAGAATTGAGGCGATGTTGCCCGGAGTAAATAGTAAGTGAAGGTTGGATTTGTTGGCTCCAGAAAGTGTTAGCAAATAGTGGGAACCCCCAATGTTTATGTAAGTTGTCCAGACCTTCACGGTAATAAGAAGAGCGAGTAAGACTACCAGCTTACTCGAAGTGTGTGTAAGAAATCCATCAGTGATAAACTCCCAGTAATAGTAAAGTTCAAGTCAGAAAAAGGCTGAATCCGTCGTAGCATGCTAATGACGGCAGGATATGCCTGGAAGATAATGGTTATGATATTGGTTTGTGATATCGAAAGACAGGGAGGTCATATGACTAAAATGGGTCCAACTGCAAGCCAAAAAAAATATAGGCCGAGACCTTGCCGGTAACTTTGTTGACAGTGTAAGGCAGGTACCATGAACCCCAGAGCTCCTTTAGGAAGGTAAGGGGGAAAAGCACGAATAGACTTTGGGGGAAATCAAAATCACCTCCAAGTTGATAGAACATCGCATATTGAGGACTAAGCCTCGGGCTAACAGTTAAGAGATAGTAAGGTTGTGGCCTAGAATGTTGCGGTACGTCTGCCTAAAGGGAAGGTAAGAGAGTGCCGACACGGAGACTCTAATCTAGTGCAGCTTGGAAACAAGGGCCAGCGGGCAGTTACGGGCCTTCAATATAACAACAAGCAAGGTCACAAGGTCCGGATGTTGACCTCACGTTCCAAGGGTGGCAGAACTTCAAATAGCAGACCATAGCTTAGGTGCATGTGTTCGTTGATCCCAGAATTTAACGAAAATGCAATGAGATGGTACGAGAGGATAGAAGATATCATTAAATCATAGAAGCAGAGCCCCAGTGACAGGCCAAAAAGGTGAAATAGCAGGAACTGAACTGTCCAATATAAGAGATGGTCGTGTCTACAAGGGAGTGGAGAGTAATTAATATAAATACAGTCACAGGGTTATCTCACACCAGGTGTAGCGTGACCATATTTGAGTCAGTATAATAAGACCAATAAGGTCAATTCGTGCCTCGCCAGATGAAATTACGTCGCCATTAAGACTTATGCCAGGTTAAATACCCCAGAAGTAGATGGAGTGCATGGAGCCCCAGTGTTTGATAAACTCCGACAGAGCGGTGAAATCTACGACTAAATTTTAGGAAAGGATGTTAGAACAGACGGTGACATATGTTAACTTAAGCACGGTCCCTCGTACCCCAACTGGTGGCTAATTAGAATATACAAATCAGACTCTCGAGGCCCACTATAAATGGAAGTGGAAGCTTCTGGATGATAACTTCAGGTAGATAGAGCAAACTTGGACATTTTAAAATGGGCAGAAGGAAAAAGTAAAGCTTATCAGAGAACGTCTGTTGACTGCTCAGAGCCGCTAGAAACCTTATGCTGACGTGCGGCGGAGGAACCTAGAGTTCAATGTGGGTGACTGGGTATTCCTGAAGGTTTCACCAATGAAGGGCGTGATGAGATTTGGTAAGAAAGGCAAGCTCAACCCAAGGTTTATTGGGCCTTATCAGATTCTGAAGGATAGTCCAGGTGGCTTATGAATTGGATTTACCTCCAGAATTTGAATCCGTTCACCCACTTTTCCATGTATCAATGCTGAGGAAGAGCATAAGAGATCCCTCCCGGATTGTCCCAGTCAAAGACGTCCAAATCACTGAGGAGTTAGCTTATGAAGAAGCTCCAGTAGCCATACTAGATCGACAGATCCACAGACTAAGAACTAAAGATGTTGCTTCCGTTAAGGTGTTATGGCGAAATAAGAACCGAGAGGAGATGACCTGGGAGGCAGAAGATGATATGAAAACCAGATATTCTCAGTTATTTCAGACATAGTCAAGTTGTGCAGCTAGAGGTATATTGTTGTTATTGTTTCGTAAGTTGCATTATATACATGTATATGTGAGATAATTAACTTTACTCTACTGTGAAGTGAATGCTATAGTATTATGTGAAGTACCTATATTGGAATTTTCTGCGTTTCAGGGTTTTTGGATAGTACATATTACAGGGGAGACTCTACCAAAAGTTTTCCAGAATAAGTAATTGCAAGGTTAAGGTTCTTGCAGGTAGAAGTTAACATTTGAGAATGAATGTACTTAAGGGGGGAGGATGTTACACCCTGTAAGTTTCTAATATTTAGTCGGCCTATTCGTATGTTGGTTGAGAGTTTTAGAGTTCCATATGTACGAGGAAAGGACCCGGGGAAAGGGCAAACGAGTGCAAAGTCGGGATTCCACAAGAGGAGGCCGAACCAAGTTGCCCAAAGGGGCAAAGTGGCACGAAGCATCCCCCTCCATGTTACCCAAAGTGGCACTGAGTAGAATTGGCGCGACCGGAAGAGTGCCACATTGCCTTGTCCACCGCCTCAAGTATATATAAGTCTCATCCTTTGATTTTAAGTCATTTTCAATATATACACGGCCAGACCCGAGGGAGTACAAAGAAACCAAGTAAAAATCATCCGATTACACTGCCAAACGCCGTCCAAATCCGAATTAACTTCGGGGAATGAAGTATAAGGCTACAAAGAACATTGCTGCGGAGTTATTTTCGCAAAATTCGCCCGGCGAATCATTGTTCCGCCGAGCCAGATTTGGTGAAATTGCTTCAAAATAGTGTCAATACGATCACAGACTTAAAGTAAGCGTTTCTCCCTTTTAGATTCCCGAGAAATTACGAGTTTTTGATCGTCTTTCGATAAGTTGAAGTATAGTCAGTATATATATATATATATATAAAAATGTTATTGTTTTCTTCGAATTCAGTAACGAAGTTGGCCCTATTCTTCCATTAATATGATTACAGTTGAGAAGGGCAGTTGAATACGAGCTGATACTCATCAGTTAGTCAGAAAACGGTGAACGAGGTATGTAAGGCCTAACTCTCAGCAAGTATCCTTGTCGTACAGTGTTACGACTTATGTTCTAGAATAGAAATAATGATATCAGATGTTGTAGATAGTTGCTACCATTAGATTGTAATTCGATATGTTGTAATTAGTTGGTATTGATATACATATATAAATATCTGATATGTTGCGAGTAGCTTCTAATAGGGATTACAGTTACATAAATTCTAGTTAGATGCTAGAAAACATATACAGATCGTACTGCAGGACCCCTCGTTGAAAGGGAGCAGGTTAAATGTGATTTTCGTTATGAACTCTATAGAAAATCTTTTAGTTCTCAGATTATTGTGATGGTAGACTTATGTGTTTGTTGCCATGCCTAGACTTCAGAAGCTCGCAAGAGTTATTGGCCTGAATCAGTTGGTTAAATAGTATGGGCGCAGTAAGGCAGTCTAACAACCAGTTGGCACCTGTATTGGCAGGAAAGCATCCCTAGAGGTCATTGACGTTATCGCACATTCCAAAACCAGAAATAGAGACAGAATAGGTATATTCTAGAGTTAGCGACACCAGGATTCTCCAGTGTATTAAGTGATCGTCTGCCATCCCTTTAGCCTTATCAGCGACTGTCAGTCTTAGTCGACTTAACATTTACCATGTAGGATGCCCAGCAAACCAGCCTAGTCATCCGAGTCAGATAAACCCGTGGGTACCCCAAGAAGTGGTCCACATCAGTAGTCAGTAACGGGCCAGTACCCTAGCTGGTTCGTGTAAGGTATTTAGGTATAGAGTGCCCGGAGAGGGCCAGTCTATATAGAATTGCCTACAAGATTGAGAATTTCCCAAAATAGTAATATAGATCCGAGTGGATTCAGACAAGGCTTAAGGAGTCAGTAGTACTCTGCTAATACAGTGTTAACCACAAGTTAAGGAGATCATTAAGCTCCCTATGGAGGACCAGGGTGCCGATCGCGAAGAAGCAAGTTCGACCAAGCCCAGTCCTATAGTTGTTTAATTAGAAGAATAAAGTAGTTAGCTATCCATAACCCCAAAATTATTCATGACTTATAAATGTCCGAGTAGGACATTCAGAGTATTGTTAGGCCACTTCAGACCTCGCTCTATTCAGCCCATACTATTAGAGATCATGATCACTATCAGGATCCTCTGATCAAATATGAACGCGTGGCATGCCTGCAGACAGCCATACATATTATCCTAGAAGTGAGTAGCATTAACATGAGGCCCAGAAGGCCAGATATGCTCTCTTTATACAGATAGATTGATGTGTCAGTATAGCACCTGGGTTGGGGTTTCCCTTAGTTAGAAGCCTTCCATGACCTCCCCAGGGTTAATAGCTGCGTCGCTGCCCGCTAGGGGCGAGGATACGTCGCTCTCGGAGCGGCATACCATCCGCAAGGGACGAAGATGGTGATCCAGATCCTCATATGCTGTGGTTGGCCTTATACACACCCCCGCCGAGCGTTTATGCCCGGGGTGTAGATATCAGGAGTCCTCCAGACACAGACATAGCGACAATTCAGGGGCCAAGCGGGCTCAGTTATAGACCCAGGGGACCGGTAGGTTGGCTACAATACCAATAGAGTTGTAGACACTTGGTTAGGGGTGTATAGATTGAGATGTGCTCGCTAGGACTTAAGGGGGCTTGAACGAGTTATTCTGTGCTGATTGTACCTCCCGGCTTATGGGGACCAGGTGGGGTTCTTGTATGAATTCTTGTCTACTAACTGTAGTGTACAAATGTGTAAGTATGCAGTCTTAGCTTATGTACATGTAGTGCAAGTTAGATACAGATTATGAATCAGCAGGCGTACAAGTAAATCTTTCGGCCCTTCTTTTTATTTACGTTCAGTCCTATTTAGCTTATCTATTATCTTACATATTTTGTATATATTGTACTGACGCCCTCTTCTGGGGTGATGCATTACTTGCCTGCAGGTACAGATAGACGAGGAGCAGGTCCCTCGTAGTTCCAGTCAGCCGTACAGAACCATCAGCTCCCTTCTTCCGGGGCTTGTATGATATAGGTTTATTCCTTTGTTTGTACAATATGGGTAGGTTGGGGCCCTGTCCCAACCATCTTATTACCCCTAGAGGCTTGTAGATTGTGTTACTCCCCTGTGTTCTAGATGATGTGTGTTGGCCGTGTGGGGCCATGTTTAACTGTTGATTGGCAGACTTATCGGCCCGCATAGAACTCCCTATGATTTTTTGTATCTGGTTAGTTGTTTACTTTCACTGGGGCATAGGCCTTGTCGGCCGGGGGTTGTATTTACAGCCGCTATATAGCCCATTTTTTTCTTGATTTTAGAGTTAGAGTCAGTCCTGCACCAGAGGTGCTTAGGCTCAGTCAGTTCAGCAGTTCAAGTCCTAGTAGGGCACCAGGTGCAAGTCATGCCTGTCAAGGTGGGGCGTGACACAAAGTACCCGAGCAATAGTATGCTCGGAGATATCAAATGTGCGACCTTGCACTACCATGCTCTTGTGCTTGGGTTGTTCTCTCAATTTCTGCCCTTCTTTTGCATTCTGCTCCATCATTGCCAAATAATTGGCTTAGGAATCTCAAACCATTGCAGGACTGTAAATTTATAGAGTTTTAGCCATGCAATTGAATCTGTAGAAGCTGAATATCTGCTTTATTTCCTCGACCTCATTCAAGACACTGGTGGGGATCCGCAATTCTTCCTATATACTCCATCTCGAATTGTTCTTGGAGGTGAGAGAAAGACCTGCTCGTGTATTTCCTGAGCATCGGGTATTCTCCACCAAATAGTATGGTTCTCTCGAGCCAGAGTTTAGTCACCTTCTTCCTGAGTGACCTCATTGCCCTCATATTCGAATTGGGCCTCCTCGGACCCTTCTTCCTCATTAGAGCCACTGCCAGACTTTTGAACCTATTCTTCTACTCCTTCTTCAGAGTAGGGAGCAGTGGCCAGAGCGGCAAAAGTAGCTTTGTCCTATACCTTTGCCTAAGCCCTAGTGGTTCGTGGTTCGTTAGTGGCCGAGGTCTCAACTTGGTACTCCTCCACTGAACCAATAGGAGCGTTTCCATCATGCTCAAGGTCGGAAGACTCATCCCTCAATTCCCTCCGAGCAGCTATTTTAGCCCTAGCCAGCTTGTCTTAGGGCTTGATGAGTTGGTAATTTACCAACTCACTAGGCTCTTAAACATGAGTTTTTGCTTAGTTTTCAAGTCACTTAGGTGGATTTTATGCCTTTTCTCTTTGATCCTTACAGGTATTTAACTTGCATGGAGCATGGAAATAGAGTTGATGACCGACGCTCCACCGGAGGACAAATGCCGGATTGACCGCAGTTTCCTACTGAAAGTAAGAAGGCTAGAGACTGGCGAACCATAGATCAACACTGACAAACCGCTGGTGCCAACGCCGAAATGCTAAATAACCTACTGCCAGCAGCTGTGACCAACCGGTGATCTACAGATTAGTATCAGTGAACTGCTGGTGCCACACCAAAGCACCCAACATCTCACTATCCTTCAGTAAGAACTGATCGACATTTTGCGAGCATGCATCGGCAAACCACCCGGTGAATCACAAGTGAAGCCCATCAATAAGGGGTAAAAACGTCAAACATGAAAAAAGAGGAGCAGATTTGTACCTTATTTTTGTCCCTCTCATAAAAGAACTAAATCTTCCATTCAATAAAGTATTGACTATTCTATTGCTTTTGGATTGTATAGAAAGTAGAGAGAAGTAGAAAGAGAAAGAGTCATCTTCTTCATTTAGAAGGTAGAAAACTCTATTGGAGTTCAGACGTTGGTTGAATTTCTCTTACTCAAGTTTGGTAATGGATATTGAATTTTTGCTTAATGCAATGTCTTACTTTACTTACATGAGTAGCTAAATTCTTTTATAGGGGTGTGTGAGTAATTGGGGTTGATTGGGTATTTTGTATTTGATCTTAGATTTACTCAATTAGTATGATTTTAGTGTTTCCTCTGAATTTTAAGTTGAAAACTCATAGTTGTAAATGTGGGTTGCATTTCCTTACTTTGATTTTTCTTGAAAAAAATTAAGGTATGGGTGAGGAAATACTAATGGGTATTTGGGTGGTAATTATGTGGGGTTGGGCTAGACATAGACAAAATCCATTATTACACATCCATTAAGAATTGGAGCTAGAAATAGTGAATCCATACCCAAGCTGATCTGGTTGTTTTTAAAAGGAACCTTGGGATTTGAGAAAACCTGAGGTATAAGACATCTAATTGGTTTAGAAATTTATGTTGTCCCCTAATTCACAGCTAATCATATTGTTGAGTAAATATAGGAGCAATTAACAATTCCAACCCATTGTAGCCCTTATCAATATCACAATGTAGTAGTCTCTCCATTGGTCTTTTATATACTTTACTCCTATTTTTAGTGTGCAATTTCATATTTTATTTTATAAATTGTAATTCCCCCAATTTTCTTTTATTTATCTTGCAACATTTATGCAAATTAGTTCAATTTATGTGTGATCAGCTGACATTCCTTATGAGATTCGATCTCGACACTCGTTGGGTTATTTGTTTTGATACATCGACCGTTTACGCTCTTTCGTAAAGAAGAGTGTAGTTTGGACGTTATCAAAAATCAAGTTGTTTCCAGGGAATGTAGTTTGATAGCCTCTAGTTGTTGTTATTTTGAATTGATCTTGCATCTTAATTGGTTTGAATTTACAATTGTGGTTGGTGCCTTCTAGATTGAATTTGATATGAGCCAACACTCACTAGAAGGGAAATGTTCGGTGGATGGGCATATGATCATGAGGATGATGACCTCGTGATGCCCGATGTAGCAGGTGCAATTCTCCTACCTCCTATGGTAGGGAATGCAATTTTTCATATGACGAGTATAATGCTTCACTTAACTTCAAATGAAGGGACTCTTCGAAGGAATTCCCAATGAGGATGCAAACAAGCATCTCTACAACATATTGGATATTTGTCAACTTTTCAACATTACAAATATCACTCAAGAGTCAATCAAATTGAGACTCTTTCCATTCTCACTCACTGGGAAAGGAATCGCATGATTGGAGGAGTTTCCTCCTGGGTCTAATACCTTTTGGAGTGAATTCACGGAAGCATTTTTGGATAGGTTCTTTCCTCCCTGGAGGATGTTGCAGTTGAGGAATGACATCACTAATTTTTGACAACTTGTAGGGGGAAAACTCCATGAAACGTGGTTGAGGTTTAAGAAAAAAGTATCCATTTGTCCAAACCATGCTTACTCGATGGGTTTTTGCTTCAAAGCTTATACCGATCATTGGATTCTATCAATAAGTCTGTCGCAAATAATTTAGCTGGGGGATCCATCATGGATTAGCGCTATGGAGTAGCCAAGGCATTACTTGATAGAATGACGAAGACCAATTGAGCATGGCATACTAGAGAAGTAGAGGTATCTTCTAGTGGTATTGCCCCAAATCTGTTGAGTGCGGAATTGAGAAAGAGAGAAAAGGCTGGAGATGAAACTCTTGTCAAAATGATGACCCAACTAGAGTTGATGATAGAACATGTGATGGGAGTTGGTACAAAGTTTGTGACTGATGTAGTTGTTCAAACCTATGCTCATTTTGATAATGACGCTTCACCTCTGAGATATGAGAAAGAGTGCCAATATATGTCAGGCCAATTTGGGGGTTCTTGCCCTAGGCATCAAGGTGCCAATCAAGGCCCTTTTGGCGCCTAAGGGAGGAGAATCAAGGTTGGAGAAATCATGATAATCCTTTGATGGGTGGAGAGAAATGATGGATGAGGAAATAGAGAGAAAAATCGCAATGAAGAGTGATAACACCAAAGTTCCAACCCCTGTGTACCTCCTCCAAATTCATAAGCACCTCAAGAATAGCCCAGGGTTAGTAGGAAGCTCAAAGATTGAGGACATGCTACCCCGAGTGTTGAAGAAAGTAGAATCCTCTGAAAGTGGGGTTAGAGAGTTGAAAGGGGAGGTGTCTACCCTCGCCCAAACCATAAGCTCCCACTCGTCTTCAATCAAACAACTTGAAGCACAAATGAACAGTTTGTTGTCACAAATAAACCCCAGCATGTAAGGTGCACTTCCTAGTGATATTGTCCCAAACCCGAAGAAAGATGGCCATTGCATGGTAACCATTACTAGGAGTGGTAAGATATTGAAAGATGTGGGCATGAAGCCAAAAGATGTTGATGCCCCAAAGGAAATTAATGATAATGTGTTGGATGAGGTGCCAAAAGCACCAAGTGTTGGTGATGATAAGGAAGAGATGAGGTAGATGTTGATATGACGGCCTCAGATAATGTTCATGTGAATGCGGGCATGAAGGCCCATAATGACAAGGACAATGAAGTAAGAGTTCCCTCGCCATATCCACGGGTTGGCCAAAAAGAAGGAGGATAATCAATTCCAAAAATTCATAGATATGTTCAACAAATTGTCTATCAATATACCATTGGTGGATGCTTTGATTCAAATGCAACGATATGCAAAATTTATGAAAAAACTCTTGAAGAAAAAGAAGGTGGTGGATACGGGCACCGATGAGGTGACCCATCATTGTAGTTCTATCCTGACTAGCAACCTTGCTCCAAAATATGACGAACATGGGATATTCTCCATTCCATGCACAATTGGCTTATGCATATTCAATAAGGCTTTGTGTGACCTAGATGCTAGTATCAATCTCATGCCTCTCATGATATTCAAAAAACTAGAGTTGGAGAGTCCCAAACCTAACTCTGGTTGTTGATGGAGGATAAGTCAATCAAAAGACCCGTTGGAGTGCTAATTGATGTTCTTGTGAAGGTGGATAAATTAATACTCCCAGTTGATTTTGTTGTGTTATATTGTGAGATGGATATTAAGGTATCAATTATCTTGGGGAGACCTCTACTAGCAAAGGGAAGGGCTTTAATTGATGTGGAGCTTAGGGATCTTAAGTTCCAAGTAGGTGGTGATGAGGTCACCTTCGACGTATGTCAGCCTATCAAGAACCCGAATGAGTGTAAGGTCATGGCAGTGCTCGATGGTGAAGACGAGAATTATGAATCTATAGATAATGAAAGTGAATCAGAGAATAACCCTCCGGAGTGCTACAGATTGGAAAGGTATTCGTCATGTCACGATGTTAACTAAGGTGCTTCTTGGGAGGCAACCCAAGCATTTTTACCTTGAACCTTTTGATATTTTGTTGTTTTTGATTTTGTAGATAGCATGGATGCACAAACAATGGAGAAGAAGAGCAGGGCAAGCATGGCATTAGACCGGCGAAATGCCAGTGCCAACATGTAAAATGCCACCCTGTCACAAGTAATGAATAGAATAAGGGGAGAGAAGAGAGGAAACCGACGACTTGTAGGAAGAACGCTTATACCAATCTACAAACCGTCGGTCAAGCGCCAGATTCAAACAGTACACCTGGAAGTTGGGGTGTAATCGACGATGCAACCGGCAAATCGCCAATGCCAATTCGCAAGCCGCCGACCAATCACTAGTAGATTAATAGTGAACTGGAAAGATAATGGGCACCAACCTCAAATCCGGCAAGCCACCGGTTATGCACAGGTGCAGGTAATTCCATCTTTAAAAAAAATTACTGCTCTATGGAATAGCCTTACCCCGGTATTTACAAATACCGATCAAAACTCCTCCAAATCCCCATAAACCTTTTTTCCACCTCCCTATTTCCCCATTACACCTTTTTAACTTCCCCATACACCACATTTCCACCTTTCCACCATTAAACCCTCCTTTTTCACCTACCACTCCCCTTCACTCCTTCTCTCCTAACCCACACTTCATTCCCTATTTTCATCACTACTCACTCATATTCTCAAATACACCATGGTGGTATGACTCGTACTATAATGGTATGGTTCGTACTAAGAGTCATACTGAGGAGTTCCCCTAAACCTCGTTCTTTTGTATTTTTGTATGACTCGTTACGGATCGTGATTTGTTTTCACGAGTCATAGTAAGGATCATACCGTTACTTTTGAAATTTGACCCTTTCAGATTTGTGGTATGATTACATGGTATGACTCCTAGTAGAATACTAAGGGGTTGTGCTAGGTTTCGTACCATTCGGTTCAATCACAAATGGCTTAGGACAATCCCAACGAGCCCTTGTACTAGTTGTTGTACGAAACCAAGAATTGTAAGAAGTCTTGTGAAGCCTGTCCTTACCTGGATTAGTTCAGTTATTTAGGCAAATAATTTATTTGATCTGGGTACTTAGACTTCCCCATTTTAGGCTATCAATGTCCATTATTTACACCTACACAGTGCACCCCCAACATATAGCACACCCCGTAACTCATTTTTAACAATCAAGTTTAGTGTTTGGCATTTCAAATTCCTACCCATTCAATAGAATCAGACAACCTAATGATCATCTTCCTCAACCTATTTTTGGTGAGTTTGAGGAACCAACAAGTTTTATCAGTTCATACAAAGAAAGATTTTGGTAAATTGAACATGTTTACTTACTTTAATTTTCAAGGTTTTTCTCGACTTCTTGGTCATTTCAATGATTAGGATAGGAATTTTGAATGTGCAGATGTAATCTTGCACGAATTCAAGCTTGAATTTCTTGGGATTTTGAGTTACGGGTTTGAGTATCATGGGTGAGACTCGTGGGTTAAGTGTATGTTTGCATGGAGTTAAAGTCTAAAGGATTTTGATTTAAATAGGTTAAGGTGGATTTTTAGGAATCCGGTTCGAGTCGGGTCATGTTGATTAATTTAGCCCATCATGACTCGTACCACAACTTTTAGGTAGGACCTATGGCTCGTACCTTGGACTCGTAGCAGAAGATTTAGGAAACTTACCTAAGGACCTACCAATTCATGTTATGACTCATACCACGAAGGTAAGATTCGTACATTGCCTTGTAAGTCAAGGTCTATAAAATTCTGCACTTAGCGCAGCTCATCTTTACAGTGAGTACTAAGACCCATACAATTAGGGTATGATTCGTAATGACCAACCATAACATGAATTTCGGCTTATGCTTTTTACCACAACCAGTACTACGGCCCGTACAAAGCTTTTATGAGTCGTACTAAGGCTCGTAGTGCTGATATGGTCTGTAATTTTTCTCCCACTAGTTTTTGTTTCACCTGCACACTAAACATACCAAAGTTAAGTTACTTGGGTTTCCTCCCAAGAAGCGCTTGATTTAATGTCGCGGCATGACAAAGGTGATTTGGTTACTCAGACTTCACAAAACCACCTCATAGGTTGCATCCCAAGAAACATCTAATTTGACATCGTGGAACTACGCAAGTCTATTGACTACTTAGATTTCATCAAGAAACTCACAATCATCATCAATAGCTAAGACAACCTTAAACTCATTGGGCTGCTTCATTTCACTAGCAGACGTTAAAAGTGACTTCCTCTTTATTAGCATGAATTTTAGTTGGCCAGCTTCAACATCCACCAAGGCTCTCCCAGTGGCCAAGAATGGTTACCCCAATATAATGGGGGACCTCAAAATCAACCTCGCAATCTAGGATTACGAAGTCCACCAGGAAGATAAAGTTATCCACTTTGACTATCACATCAATTAAGATCCCCACTGGCATTTTGACTATGCAGTCTGCCATCAATAGACGCATTGTAGTCGGTGTGGGGGCTCCCTAGCCTATCTGTTTAAATACAGCTAAAGGCATCAAGTTGATTCTAGCACCCATGTCATATAATGCCTTTGCAAATTCAAAATCACAATCGTGCACGGAATGGTGAAGACACCTTGATCCTTCTTCTTTTGAGCAAGGACCCGTGAGGCTATCACACTGCAATAATGCAAGTTACCAACTGGCTCATAGCTCATAGAACTCTTCTTGGTCACCAGATCCTTCATGAACTTAGCATATTCGGGCATCTGCTCCAATGCCTCAACCAGTGGTATATTCACAGATAATTGTTTAAGCATAGAAAGAAATTTTAGAATTTACCATCTTCTGCCTTTTTCTTCATCCTTTCAGGGAATTGTGGCGATGGCCGAGGGATGGCCTTATAAATTTGCGTGGCCCCTTTGTTCTTACCTTTATCAGCTTCAGAATCCTTTACACCATCTAGAGAATCAGTCAACTCAGCCTCGCCTGTAGGCTCATGCTCAGCAACCTCATCTTCCTTACTAATCTCAATCTCCTTCCGCTTTTCCATCTCAGCTATAACTTTGTAACGACACGAATGTAGCACCGGATCGCGACACAGGACAAGGAGCCCCGAGAGGCTCCAAGTTGGCCCATGGCATAATCATAGCATAACATTTAACAATATCAACAGCTAACAGAAATATAACTGAGTGGAAGCTAACTTTAAGGAGTCAAATTTGAAACTTAAGGACATAATCTAACAAACATAATACATAGACTGAATTTGATTACACATGTTTGAAAGCCTCTAGTAAACTGATGAGTTGTTGGGACAGGTCCCCAGCTAACTCTTAAAGTCTGAAAATTGAAATATAACAGAAATAAGAAACATTGGTCTCGTCCTCGGGAGATGAGGACTCACCACAATCTGCAGAGATGGAAGAAAGAGTGTGTCTACCTGCGAAGCTGAGTCTGGGTACCTGAATATATATCATGAAACGATATAGAAAATAAAGTATGCGGTCGGTACTTGGAATGTACTGAGCATGCAGGAAAAGCGTAAACAAACTAAACACACAAGTATGCAAGGAGGAAATAAACTGAATACATCGACATGTAACTGATTTAGAATGCAAAAAGCCTCTTTTGATTCACATACACATATATACATGAAACTTTCATTTTGGAACTCATATTCTGAAGCATCATCAAGCTCACACATAAGGGTCAAGAACTTATCATTTAATAAGCGCCGAAACTAAAGCTAGTGTCATACACCGTGCTAGAAATCTGATGGTAAATAAGTCTATATTATGCTATATTAGTTTTAAACTAAAGTCTGAACTATACAGAGCTGAACCAGACTAATAATATAACTGAGGGAGTCATTCTCTGCTATGGAGAGTCCCAACTGAACTAAGGGAATCATTCTCTGCTATGGAGAGTCCCGATTGAACTAAGGGAGTCATTCTCTGCTATGGAGAGTCTCGATTGAACTAAGGGAGTCATTCTCTGCTATGGAGAGTCCTAAGCTAACCAAGGGAAACATTCTCGGCTATGGAGAGTCCCTGGCTAACTAGAACATGAGGAATACTGATCCAACATTATATATTTGTTCTATGCTACTAAAGCTAATCAGAAACATAAGCATTTACTAATTTCGTCATACAGCATTCATTTAGAAGGATTATGGCTACTTTCTAATAATAACAAGCCCAAATGTCTAAAGGATCATTCTCATGCTTTATCATCATAATTTATATCGTCATGGTACCAAATCAATATTTAATTCACACATCTTACATATACGAACATCTATAGATTCAAATCATACATTATACTTCCACAACATTCAAGTTCTGAGTTCATACCGAAAGACGTATAGCATAGAGTCATGTAGGATCCATAGGTCCAATTCCCACTTTAACATAGATACATTGATTCATATATTTTACATTTACGGAAAGCCCATATACTTAACTCATACCTTAAACATGTATAACAAGATCATAGTAGGTGCATATATTTACCTCATGGAACCCATTTCGAAATTTACTCTGATTCATAAAGAAAACACGATAATTATGTCGTTATCATAGGTTTACCTCCATACTTTCAATTTATCAAGCCCATAAGTTCTAATCTCATCTCAACATATTTATAAATGTGTATATTCTATTTTTTAAGGGAATTCTTATGATCTTCACATATCTTAGGCTTTGATACAAGTTCTTGGTATAACTAAATGAACAATAATAATATCCCAATCAATGTGTTATGCTATCGCATGCAAGAAATCCCATAATCATGCATTTTCACCATTTAGCACATAATTCGAGATATTGAAAAAATCCCATAAGCATCATTAACTTTTATTTCTAATGGGTCTTAAATTTTATAGAAGCTATAGAACAAATCATTTATAAAGTGAAACCCTAGGTCATGCTTTTCTAGAATAATGGAATCGGGTTTTTGATAAAGCATTTTGTGGCACGAGGATGGAAGGATATCCTTGTTGAGAAACCCAAATACCTGATTCAACAAGAAACCCCCACTTTAAGTTGCACCTTGAAGCCTTGAGGAACCCTTGATGAATCCTTAAGTCTTGGGAGAGAGGAGGAATAAGAGTTTGAGAGTGATTTTTGATATAATGAGGGTTTAGGCTAGTTATCCCCTTAAAAATTTTCTCATACCATGCTCAAAATGACGTAATTTAGGAGTTAGAAGTGTAGGCTTTTACGAAAACACCCCTGGAAAAATGCAGGAAAAATCACCTACCAGTCCCCACGGGGCACTCCATGAGTCTTGGGGTTGACAATGACTCGTGGGCTCTATTATGGAGTAAACTAGATAATTTCCCAAATTCCCTTGAATCAGCCGATGACTCACTTCACATGTCGTTGTCTGACATGATGACTCGTGACCTCTTTCTATCATCCCCATTGCCTAGGACCCCATCCTGGATCTATAGCCTCTACCTGACGATCGACTTAACGTGTCTTCTCCTGTCTCACCATTCTTTGAGTCACCCGTTGTCACTGAAGCCCACGATTTCTTGCTTCTCCTTCCCATGACTACCCTGACAAGTTGTTACCTAACACGACGACTCATTAGGTTGTCCATGGTCACTGGACCTTCTACACTTCCCGGCTACCTCTCACGGGTTTGACCATGACCCGTTAGGTTACCTAACAAGTCGTTCCATGACTCGTTAGGTAACCTAAAGGGTCGTGGTCAAACCCGTGAGGGGTAGTCCAGAAGTGTTCCACGACTCATTCTGAGGCAAATCCTGTTGGTTATTCTGCTGAACTCCATCTAACTCCGGGGTCTGGTTTTTGGAACTTTCAGGGTGTTACAATATCTCCCACTTGGGAACATTCATCCTCGAACATTGGCTAAACATATAGAAAAGATAGGGACGGAACTAAAATCCCAAAACTAGTCAATTACAGCTGAAAACATTGGAGTATCTAACTCCGGCTGATCTTACATATCTGAACTCGAACATCTAAATCATACATGCATGCTAGGGCACAAGAGGGACTGAAAGACACAAAACTAACATGGAACTAGGTAGAACACTAAGAAGGATTCTTTCCCTCTAACCGGCACTGAGCTGATACGGACTGAGCCTTCATTCTGAAATCACTTTCTGTTACGGGGTTAGAATTCATGATACCTAGTCTAACTGAAAGTAAAGGACACATGAGCACGAGTCATTCATGACATCTATAACTGAGCACATAATTGAGTTAACCATATTCTATTGAGCTACTAAAGAAATTTCTAAAGACTGAGTTTGAGCTGATCATACTGGAAAACATGAGTTAACACACATAACTTATCCATAACATGAAGATGAGCCTTAAGGATTCGTAGAGTAAGACTGGCATTGCTTTCTGAAGCGGTTATCTAGAAATTATAGGAATCTGCACATAGGGATGGGCATAAATTAGCTTCAACTGAAATACAAGAGAAATTATCTAAATCTGAAGAGATCGAAATACCGCAACTTCTACGGCTTGAACTCCCCCATTAGCATTCTCAAGATCCGACATGCCACACATACTCACCATCTCCCCCTTTGCTTAAAGCCATTGTTCCAAGGCTCCTGAATCCTCTTTAAGTCAGGCTAAATCACTAAATCCTAGCTTCTCTTTCACCTCTAACCTTCACAGCAAGCCTTACACTAATAGCTATTCACATCACACATCGACAATCCCTTTCCAACAACCACTACAGAGCTTCTTACCATTACTAGGATTCGAGGGCTAGCAATATGCAAAGATTAACTCAAAATTCACAACATACCTGTGACTACTACTGGCAACTTGCCCTTATCCTGGTGTGCTGCTACGACATAGGAGCGGTTTTGACATCATCTGCCACCCGGGCTAGATGATGCACCCTGCTGAAATGGATGGGCTATTGGAGCTACTGAAGAGGTGGCCGAGGATCTACTCTCGCCTCGCTTAGCCGCTGCGTAATCTCGGTGCTTATGGCCTAACTTGCCGCACCAAAAACAAACATCTGAGTCGGTCGTGCATTCTCCCAAATGGTTCTTCCCGCAGCTGGTACACAACGGATACATAATCTCCCTTACTCTGGGTTTGTACGGAGCACTGACCATCGAAAGCATTGGGGCTGATGATTTCTGCTAGGAATGTGAGGCCCACCACTCGCTCTCCGCGAGGAAAACTATAAATCTCCTATCCTGGCTCTCTTTGCCTCTCTCTCTTTTTCCTTTACTTGCTCCACTTCCAATTTTTGAGGGAATATCACCAAATGTGGGAAATCTATATCCTTATGCAACATGGCAGTCCTGCACTCTTTAACCAAGGAGTCTGACACTATCTTCACAAATATGCTCACCCGAGCCCTATGGTCGGCTACCATCTCTGGTGCATACTTGGTTAATTGGGTAGATTCCAACGTGTACTCCTAGACAGTCATGTAGTTCTATCTTAAGTTGATGAATTCTATAGCCTCGGCCTCTCTCAACTCCCTAGGGAAAAATCTGTCCAGGAACGCAGTCATAAATTCATCCCAACCTACGGGGCCTGCTCCAATTCCTCGACTGTCTCTCCACTGGAAAATCCATATATACGCGACTCCTTTCAGCTGGTAGGAGGCTAAGTCTATGCTTTCAGTTTCCGTCACTTCCATGATTTGGGTGATCTTTTGGATCTCTTCTAAGAACTCATACTGGTCCTCGTCTACCCTTGACCCCAAGAATTCGGGTGGGTTCATTCGGAGAAAGTCTCTTACCCTTGATGCTGCTATTTTTCCATTTTGGGGGACATGAGCCATCGCCTGCTAACTAATCTAGGCGGTCATGGCTTGCGCCAACAGATTAAGGGTTGCCCGAAACTCGACATGAGTAACATGGTCGTCCATTGGGTTTGCCAGGGATGGTGGTGCCTGCTGGCAGCCATTACCATTCCTCCTTTCATTCTCTCTTCTGGGAGGTATTATCTGCGAGCGCGTAAAGAACGAGTCAGGGGAGGAACTATTTAGAGTTTCATACTCTATGTATAATAAGAATCATGAAGAAAAGGAACACTCCTAAAATGTCTCATAGCCTCTTCGTCATAAGTGCAGCGTGCTTCACACCCATGAAGAATACTCTACTTAGCGTGTATTTCTGACACCCTAGGACACTCTAAATCTTTGCTCTGGTACCAAGTTTTTCACGACCCGAACGTAGCCCCGGATCGCAACACGGGACAAGGAGCCCCGAGAGGTTTCAGGTTGTCCCATGGCATAATCATAGCATAACACTTAACAATATCAACAGCTAACAAAAACATAATTGAGCAGAATCAAACTTTAAGGAGTCAAATTTGAAACTTAAGGACATAATCTAACAAACATAATACATAGACTGAATTTGATTACACATGTTTGAAAGCCTCTAGTAAACTGATGAGTTGCTGGGACAGGTCCCCAGCTAACTCCTAAAGTCTGAAAATTGAAATATAACAGAAATAAGAAACATTGGTCTCGTCCTCGGGAGATGAGGACTCACCACAATCTGCAGAGATGGAAGAAAGAGCGTGTCTACCTGCGAGGCTGAGTCTGGGTACCTGAATCAATATCATGAAATGAAATAGCACATAAAGTATGCGGTCAGTACTTGGAATGTACTGAGTATGCGGTCAGTACTTGGAATATACTCAGCATGCAGGAAAGTGTAAAAAAACTAAACATACAAGTATGCCAGGAGGAAATGAAATGAATACATCGACATGTAACTGATTTTGAATGCAACAAGCCTCTTTTGAGTCACATACACATATCTACATGAAACTTTCATTTTGGAACTCACATTCTGAAGCATCATCAAGCTCACACATAATGGATAAGTACTGATCATTTAATGAGAGCCGAATCTGAAGCTAGTGTCATACACCGTGCTGGACATCTGATGATAAATGAGTTTGAATTATGCTATATCTGTTTTAAACTAAAGTCTGACCTATACGGAACTGAACCAGACTGGTAATATAACTGAGGGAGTCATTCTCTACTATGAAGAGTCCCAACTGAACTAAGGGATTCATTCTCTACTATGGAGAGTCCCGATTGAACTAAGGGAGTCATTCTCTGCTATGGAGAGTCTCGATTGAACTAAGGGAGTCATTCTCTGCTATGGAGAGTCCTAAGCTAACCAAGGGAAACATTCTCGGCTATGGAGAGTCCCTGGCTAACTAGAACATGAGGAATACTGATCCAACATTATATATTTGTTCTATGCTACTAAAGCTAATCAGAAACATAAGCATTTACTAATTTCGTCATACAGCATTCATTTAGAAGGATTAGGGCTACTTTCTAATAACAACAAGCCCAAATGTCTGAAGGATCATTCTCATGCTTTATCATCATAATTTATATCGTCATGGTACCAAATCAATATTTATTTCACACATCTTACATTTACGAACATCTATAGATTCAAATCATACATTATACTTCCATAACATTCAAGTTCGGAGTTCATAACGCAAGACGTATAGCATAGAGTCATGTAAGATCCATAGGTCCAATTCCCACTTTAACATAGATACATTGATTCATATATTTTACATTTACAGAAAGCCCATATACTTAACTCATACCTTAAACATGTATAACAAGATCATGGTAGGAGCATATATTTACTTCATGGAACCCATTTGTAAATTCACTCTAATTCATAAAGAAAACACGATAATTATGTCGTTATCATAGGTTTACCTCCTACCCAAAACATTTTCATCGAAGACATATGAGAAACACATACATACTTTCAATTGATCAAGCCCATAAGTTCTAATCTCATCTCAACATATTTATAAATTTGTATATTCAAGTTTTTAAGGGAATTCTTATGATCTTCACATATCTTAGGCTTTGATACAATTTCTTGGTATAATCAAATGAACAATAACAAAATCTCAATCAAAGTGTTACGCTATCTCATGTAGGAAATTCCATAATCATGCATTTTCACCATTTAGCACATAATTCGAGATATTGAAATTATCCCATAAGTATCATTAACTTTTAATTCTAATGGGTATTAAAATTTATAGAAGATATAGAAGAAATCATCAGTAAATCGAAACCCTGGGTCATACTTTTCTACTTTGGGAATCAGGTTTTTGATAAAGCATTTTGGGGCACAAGGATGGAATGATATCCTTGTTGAAAAACCCACATACCTGATTCAATAAGAAACCCCCACTTGAACTTGCACCTTGAAGCCTTGAGGAACCCTTGATGAATCCTTGAGTCTTGAGAGAGAGGAGAAAGAAGAGTTGAGTGATTTTTAGTCTTTGATACAATTTCTTGGTATAATCGAATGAACAATAACAAAATCTCAATCAAAGTGTTACACTATCTCATGTAGGAAATTCCATAATCATGCATTTTCACCATTTAGCACATAATTCGAGATATTCAAATTATCCCATAAGTATCATTAACTTTTAATTCTAATGGGTATTAAAATTTATAGAAGATATAGAAGAAATCATTAGTAAATCGAAACCCTGGGTCATACTTTTCTACTTTGGGAATCGGGTTTTTGATAAAGCATTTTGGGGCACAAGGATGGAAGGATATCCTTGTTGAAAAACCCACATACCTGATTCAATAAGAAACCCCCACTTGAACTTGCACCTTGAAGCCTTGAGGAACCCTTGATGAATCCTTGAGTCTTGAGAGAGAGGAGAAAGAAGAGTTGAGTGATTTTTGATAGAATGAGGGTTTAGGCTAGTTATCCGGTTAAAAACATCCCATACCATGTTCAAAATGACGTAGTTTAGGAGTTAGAAGTGTAGGATTTTATGAAAACACCCCTAGAAAAACACAGGAAAAATCCACCTGCTAGTCCCCACTGGGCACTCCATGAGTCGTGGGGTTGACAACAACTCATGGGGCCCTATTATGGAGTACACTGGATGATTTCCAAAAATTCTCTTGAATCAGCCGATGACTCAATTCACGAGTCGTTGTCTGACATGATGACTCGTGACCTCCTTCTGTCATCCCCACTGCCTGGGACCCCATCCTATATCTCTTGCCTCCACCCAACGGTCGAATTAACGAGTCGTTTCCTATCTTATGATTTGTTGTATCGTCTGTTGTCAGTCAAGCCCACAATTTCCTGCTTCTCCTTCCCATGACTGCCCTAACGAGTCGTTACCTGACCGACGAATCGTCAAGTTGTCCGTGGTCACTAGACTTGCTGCACTTCCTGATTGCTCCTCACGGATTTGACCATGGCCCATTAGGTTACCTAACGAGTCATTCCACGACTCGTTCTGAGGAAAATCCTACTGGTTATTCTTTTGAACCCCATTTAACTTTAGGGTCTGGTCTTAGGAACTTCTGGGGTGTTACAAACTGGCAGAGGGGGATCAATTGTGGTCTTTCTACGACTTGTCATCACAGCCGTATAGTTACTATCATTCTTTGAACTTTGTACTGTGTTGCTAGGAAGTGTTCCCTTCTGCCTTTGGTTTAGGGAGGCCGACATCTGACCAAGTTGCAGCTCAATATATTTTATCGTTGTGGCATGCGATTAAACTTTCTGGTTCATACCCATATATCCCCTGAATGTCCCTCAGCTGATCATTTGTGGACTTTACCTTCTTGAGCATTTCAGCCATCACGTTCTTCAATATTGAGGGTCTAGTCTCACCCTCACTTGCATTAGGAGGAACATACAAACCTGTGCAATCATTGCAATATCCATCATTCTTTCTCCATTCTCTCTCTCGCTCACGACTTCGGCTCCTACCTCTATACCCATTCCTGTTGTAGTTGTCCTGATACTGGTTCTGACCCTAATTTTCAAAACCTTGGTACCAAGTTTCCTATCTAGAGCCTTGGGCATTGACCCAAAAACCCGCCACCTAGTTTTCCAAGAAGTTTGTCTCCTCCTTGGAATCTGAATGCTCCTTCTCTAGTTCCTGACCCTGAGCTCCCACTGCCTTTACCTTTCTAGCACCAACTCCCATGATATGGTCCATGAGTAGGTCCAATGATGTCCGTATATGAGCCAGCTCTTGATCATGCACCTCCTCCTTTCTGCGTTGATCTGCAGACATACCCATAGCATACGTACCTGCAGCTGCTTCCGCTTTCCTGGTGTACCAGGCCCTGTTCATCTTAGTCATTCTATCCAAAAATAATGGCAGTTTGTTCCCATATGTGACTCATCAACGGTCCTCCCGCCACTATATCTACCACAACTTTTATGATGTTATTTAAGGACCTATAAAAAATTTCCAACAAACTGTCATTTGGAATTTTATGGCTCGGGCACTTGGTTAACTTCTTCTTAAATCTCAACCATGTCTCATGCAGTGTCTTAGTTTTCAATTGTTGGAAGTTATAATTTTTTTCCTTTAACTGTAGCATCTTGGAGGTAGGAAGAACCTTTCTTGGAAAGCCTATTTAAGCTCCCTCCAGTTGGTAATGGAGTCATTGGGCAACTCTGGTAATCATAAAGTGGCCTCTCCAGAGAGAGAGAATAGGAAGAGTCTCAACCTTATCGCATCCTGGCTTACACCAGGTAACCTGTATGCCTTGCATATCCTAAAAAAATTCATCAAGTGTAGGTTAGCCTCATTAGATTCATGGCCACTAAGAACCCCTTTCATATTCAGCAGTTGTATTATGGTGCTAGTGATATCAAACGTCAACCCAACAGGTAGCTCAAGTCATACAATGACCCATAAAGATCAAGGCTTCATTGTAATTCTCTTTTCCTATTCTATATTTCTCTAGGTTCAAGCAAGTAAAGAATTCAGGCAAGTCCTAATGTTGCACTCCGTTAAGAAACATTAAAGATGAAGAGAATACAATACAAGTGTTTGGTAGTGGTTTAGTATCACTTTGTGCAACCCTAGTTTGTTAATTCACCATGGTTCGCACAACCCTAGTAGTGGAGGTTTTAGCCTCTCATGATTGTAAGAGAATTATAATTATTCATAGATTTAATACTTACAAAGATGGTTGGAAGAAAACCCACTTGATTATTCCAAGAATTTACGAAGAATGATTCAAGAAAAATGAAGAAATCAAAGCAAGAAAATCTCCAAGACTTGATTAAAGTTAACAACAACTTTTTTTAGTGTATTTCATGTGCTAAGACTTACTATGACTGAAAATAACCTAAAAAGTTTTTATACAAATATTTAGAACCTTTTCCTGAGTAAACAGGGAAAACTGTTGAATTGTCGCCGACTTCACCTACGACGTGTAACAAGATTGTACGATTCATACCTTGACCGGCATCTACTGAATCTTGCTAAGTGTTGGGAACTGGTATGGCTCGTACCATGAACCTACGAGTCATACAATTAGTCGTGGTTTGATATTGAGAATTTTGGCTATCTTCTAAACTTTTTCACGAATGACTTGGTACGACTCATACCTCACTTCTATGACTGGTGACTCCTTGTCGTACCTTGAGATCTGCCAGTGTTCACTTCTTCTGAACTTTTCCAAGGATCCTTGGTATGGTTCTTAGGTAGATATCATGATTCGTAGTTGCTACCATACCAGGAGACTTGGTCTGTGCACATCTTCTGAAGTTTTCTATGACTGCAATGGTACGGCTTGTACCAGGATGGTGCAACTCGTACCATGAGTCATAAGTTGCCTTTGCCTCAATACTTTTGTCCTGGACCTTTCCACGACTCTCAGTACAGCTCGTACTAGGATGGTACAACTCCTACTGAGTTCTATGCTTTGCCACTTTTCAGTAATTTTCTCCATCTTTTGCACAATTCAACTCCAACATCTATTTTCTCTAAAAACAAAGTAAAAGTGCCTCATATCCATATAGAGACACCTAAGTCTATGCTTATTTCCTCACTTTTAAGTGTCTTAAGTGTTATAAACTCATAGCACATCACAAAGCGATGAATGTACAACCCATGAAAAGAGGGTGCTCATTTTCAAATTCAAGTGCCCCCCCCTTTTTATCTCGAAACCCATGCACAATGCCAAGCAAGAAATTTTGGTGGTACCTCTTAAAACAAGTGCAACAAAAGACTCAAAAAGACTCTAAACTTGACATTTTCCCTTAAGAAAGTCACCTTTCAATCCATCATTGGGAAATGTCACCTAGTTCGACACAAAAATAAAGAAAAGGAAATTGCAGCTTAGAAAAGAACCGTAGTATAAATAAAACCCTCAGAGTTTATTCATTGAATACTATCTATAAAGTCGATGCTAACTAGAAAGTAATGATGATTTTCCGTTACAAATGATGTCACCCAATATATCATAGGGTCAAATTGTGCATCACAAACATGGGGATTACTCAAACTTCACCCCCTAACAAAAATAAAGCATTGCCCTTGATGTACAAGGTTGAACAAAATAAGGGAAGACTAAGTGGAAGAACTCCCTAGCCTCATGGAGGCATCTATGTTAGAACTGCATGCAATACATTTGAAACTGCATTTTGTAGGTGGAGCACAGAAGCTCTGCTTTTGAACCTTCTCCTACCAGGCATTCTAGACATAACCTGCACCAGACCTGTGCTTCACACCTTTTTGAACTACATTTCACAGGTCTAGCGCAGAAGTGTCAATGTTGATTACTTTCTCTTCTAGGTATTCTGATTAGAACATGCGTTGGACCTATGTTTTGCACATTAGTACCTGCATTTCGCAGGTCTAGCACTGGGTTCTCAATTTTGCTCCTTCCATTTTTTGTCATATTCCACACCTGTTCCAACCCTGCACAATCAAAGATACACAAACATAAAGTAAAAAAAAATGTAGAAATACTTAAGTTGCCTCTGAAGAAGCATCTTAGTTAACATCACGACTCGATGGCTTCAACTTTCACCATTTTTCTCTCTACTTTGAGCTTTTGAATCGCACCCCGAGTTTCTTTTTCCATTCTTCTACTTCACTTGAGGGGTGGTAGTATGAAAGTAATGGTACCAAGCAATAGATGTTGCATCTTGCATCTCTTGTACCTTGAAGGAGGGATATGATTTGTTCTTGTTGTCATGACATACTTTAAGATGAAGCCCCCTTGATCTTCCTCTTCAACTTCCTCCATCAACTTGGTCACCTCAATTTTCATATCGTAAACCAAGTTCAATGTTGAAAAATGATTGAAGGGCGGTTTAAGTTACTCCATTCTCAAACATGCTTCTTGCAGGACATCCTCCTTCTCAAGTGCACTAAAGTCCTTAAGGATGATTTGTTGGATGTCTCTTGGCAACTCTAGTGTCACTTCCTCAACTTCAGCATCTAGCATTATTGTAAGGTTGGTTGATTGTTAAACCGCCTTGATCTCTTCAAAGTAAATCTTGACTCCTTCTTCATCATCATGTTGATCTTCTTTCCATGAGTCATTCGGACTAGGTCCCATTGTTCACTTCTTCTTGTTATTCTTCTCAATATCTCCTCGGCTTCTTTTTTTAGAGACCTACATCTTTCTTCTTGAGGAGTCGATGATTCCATGGACATTGAGGGGTTGACATACTTTTCTTCATTAGACTCCCACTCCAAAAAGGCTTGGAGCATGGATTTCATGTACCCACATGTATTGCTTCCTCACTCATATGCCATGGCTTCATTTCTATCAAACTCAAGAGCATAACTTCTATATAGCCACTATAACAAGAAGTGAACACATTTGGGCATCCACCCCAATGTCAACTATGACCACCACATAAATTTCATCTACACCAATCATAGGAGAAAGAAGGTGCACATATCGCTCTTCTAGGGGCATATTTGCAATCTTGCCACAAGAGAAGTCCTCCACAATAGGGACACAGGTCATCACGATAAGGGTTGTAACCATATAACCTTGTTTTGTTCCACGATGCCATAATAAAAATAAAATTTACCAAAAATAAAAACAAAACAAGGTGCAAAACAAAATGCAAAACAAGTTTGAATAAATAAATAACTAATGGCTATCACAACTTAATTCCCCGACAATGACGCTATTTTTTATAACGTCTAAATCTACTCCTCACTAGGAGAGAGTGTACATGATCGTTCACAAAACAAATATACCCAATAGATGTTGGGGTCGAATCCCACAAGGAATTGAGTCAATCATCCAAAAGACACAAGCTAATTCAAACTACAATGCACAATTGTTTAACATTTGGAAAGTAAAAATGGGGGGAAAGGTAAACAACATCAAATTCAAATTAAGAACCAAGTGAGGGGAATTTCTATTGTTAAAATCACAAGTGAAATGACTAGGGGTGTGCTATAGATGGGCTAATAACTAGAATGGGAATTATTTCATTTCCTTAGGTTCAAATTTAGCATAGATAGCAATAAGATAAATCATATTCTCTCGTTTGTCAACCACAAGAATGTTTATGCCTTGAGTTTTCTCAAACCCCAAGGGAAAATTCAAATTATCAACTATAAGAGCTTGAAGAAGAATCAAGCTATATCTAGCCTTGATACTTTAATGGAGTGAAAATGTGGTTTTTGACTATCTCTAGCTCAACCTCACACATCAACACTCCAAATCGTCCCTATTGTTCTCTCACCCTTCTTTCTCAAGCAAAAGCAAGAAAAGTAAATCACAATTTATGCTTGCAAGAATAAACATTATAATTAAAATTTGGAGAGAACAATATATCTATACAAGCAATGAGAATCCAAGAGCAAATAAGCAATACCCATTCAAATCTACAAACCCACTATGCACACACCCCTAGCTACCAAATTAGCTACACATATTTAGAGAGAGAGAGAGAGAGAAGATATCAAGAGGATTCTCATCATTATTCATCATAATACTTCACAAGGTCTTATAACAATGGCGGAACTCCTCCAAAATGGGGTTTAAAAAAAGAAGAAGAAAAGTACTTTCTATCACTGCAATTCGATAGTGTCTAATAACTTCTCTCTAAATTTGAATGTGTGATGTGTGGTGTACAATGAGGGTCATAAATATCTATATTGTTACACCCTGTAAGTTTCTAGAGTTTAGTCGACCTATTCGCATGTTGGTTGCGGTTTTAGAGTGCCATACGTACGAGGAAAGGGCCCGGGGAAAGGCCGAACGAGAGCCAAGTCAGGATTTCATGAGAGGAGGCCGAACCAAGCTGCCCAGAGGGGCAAAGTGGCATGGAGCTGCTCCTCCACATTAGCCCACATGGCACGGAGCAGAATCAGTACGTTGGGCAACGTGCCACGTTGCCTTGTCTGTAGCCTCAAGTATATAAGGGTCTCACACTTAGAAATGAGATCATAATGCATATATCTTCGACCAGCAGAGAATAGAGATGCAGGAAAACATTTAATTTTCATCCGATTACCGGCGAATCGTCGTCCCGCCGAGCAAAAGTTATTGGAATTGCTCCAAACTAGTGTCAATACGATCCCAGGCTTAAAGTAATCATTTATCCTTTCTAGAATTTCGAGAAATAATGAGGTTTCGACCGTGTTCCGTAAAGTTAGAATAAGTTAATATTTATATATAAAGTTTTCCTTTTTGCCAAAATTAGTATCAAAACTAGTCCTATCTTTCCAATAACACGATTTCAGTTGGGAAGAGTTATTGAATACTAATTGGAACCTATCAGTTAATCAGAAACCGGCAATCGAGGTATGTTAAGGCATTTTCTTTCGGCAAGTTAGTTTCTTCAGAATAGTAATTCGGTATGAATCCCAATAAAGCATGTCAGGAGTATGTTATCATGTTTAGTTGTTATTGTCAGTTGAGACTCGCAAATTGTATTGTTTTGGGCTGGATTATACCTGTATAGCTTTCGTGACCACCCCAGGGTTAATAACTGTGTCACCGCACGCCAAGGGTGAGGATACGTTGCTCTACAAAGCGGCATGTCGTCCGCTAGGGACGAATATGGGGATCTCGATCCTCATATTGTCGTGGTTGGCCTTATACACACCCCCGCCGAGCGTTTACGCCCGGGGTGTAGATATCAGGAGTCCTTCGGACTCAAACTCAGACACAGCTATAGTCAGGGGCCGAGCGGGCCTAGTTGCAGACCCAGGGGATCGGTAGGATGCTTATAGCTAGTAGTTGACTCAGTATGACCTGGATAGGGGTATACAGATTGAGGTGTACTCACTAGGGCTAATGAGGGCCCAAGTGGGTTATTTTGTGCTGATTATACCTTCCAGCTTATGGGTGCCAGGTAAGGTTTATGTTTGCTTTAATTACTGATAGTTAGACAGTAGGACGCCTCGTTTGTCAGGTATGACCCCTACCCTCCTTATCACAGTTACGTTTAGTCCTGATTTCACTACTTCAGTCATTCTCAGTCTGTTTCCTTTACTTCAGTTATTGTCAATTCTATTTCCTTACTTTCAGTTATTTAAAGTTACTGCTTTACATACTCAGTACCTGTGGTACTGATGCCCTCTTTTGGGGCACTGCATAACTTGCCTGTAGGTACACATAGACGAGAAGCAGGTCCCTCGTAGTCCCAGTCAGTCGTACAGAGCCATCAGCTCCTTTCTTTCGGAGCTTGTGTGATAGAGGTTTATTTCTTTTGGGTGTACAGTATGGGTAGGTCGGGGCCTTATCCCAACCATCTTATTACTCCTAGAGGCTTTCAGATTGCATTACTTCCCTGTAGTTAGATGATATTGGCCGTGTGGGGCCCATATGTGTTTTAGTCTATGTGTGTTGCCATGTGGAGCCCTGTTTAGCTGTTGATTAGTGGCCTTGTCGGTCATGGCTCAGTTTAGCATCTGATTTTGCTTTCCAGTTATAACTAGATATCATGGTGGCCTTGTCGGCCCGCATAGAACTGCCTATGTTTGTTTGTCTCTGGTTCGCAATTTATTTTCACAAGTGGCTATAGGCCTTGTCGGTCGTGGGTTGTATTTACAGCCGCTATATAGCCCGTTTTCTTGATTCTAGAGTTAGAGTCAGCCCTGCACCAGAGGTGCTTAGGCTCAGTCAACTCAGCAATTCAGGTCCTAGTAGGGCACCAGCTGCCAGTTATTCCTCCCAAGGTGAGGCGTGACAAACTTGGTATCAGAGCAGGTCGTATCCTAGGGAGTCTGCAAGTCGTGCTAAGTAGAGTCTTGTTTGGATGTGTTGTGCACCACATACTATAGGCAGGAGGCTGCAAGGAATGATAGGATGGTTACTCTTTCTTCTTATTCAGTCGTGTTATAGAGCGGTACAGTATAGGGTTGAGTCCCTAAGCTCATTATACTCTTTTGCTTATAGAGAAATCTCGGACCAGCGACACCCTATGACAAGCAGGAGGCTAGATGTAGCAGCAGGAGAGGGCACCAGCAGGGTGCCGCAGCCTCGATTAGAATTGGCCCGATCTGAGGACGATACGGAGGTATCATCTCGACCTCCCCAATAGTCTCCACGTTAGGAGCTGCTTGGGATGGCCGGTGTGACGGCACCGCCTCCGGCAGTTTTTATACCCGTACCATCCGACCAGGAGGTCTAGAACGCGGTGGTTTTGCTAGCCCATATGATGGCTGCTTAGTGCAAGTGAGTGCCACCTACAGTTGTAGAATCCGTAGGAGGGCCTGGTAGCTCGAGGGTCCGAGAGTTCCTAGCACTAAGTCCCCCGCAATTCACAGGAATAGATCGGACCGAGGACCCTCAGGACTTCTTAGACCAGATGCAGAGGATTTTCAGGGTGATGCATGCTACACCCATAGAGTCAGCTGAGTTTGCGGTATTCAAGCTATGGGACATCGCCGTACTGTGGTATGAGAGTTGGGAGAGGTCTCGAGGGAGAGATGTTCCCCCTCCGACCTGGCGTAGCTTCTCAGAGGCTTTCTTGGATCATTACCTACCATAGGAGATTCAACAGGCCTGGGTTGATCAGTTCCTACACTTGGAATAGGGGTCGATGAGTGTTCGGGAATATGCCATGTGGTTTGTTTCCTTGGCTCTATATGTTGCCTTTGTGGACAAAATGCCGGGTAGGGTACACCGCTCTATTATGGGGTTAAACCCAGAATATGTTGAGACCTGCATCACAGCCACACTGCTAGAGGATTGGATATCGCCCATGTGCAGGCTTTTGATCAGAATATTGAGGGTATCAGACAGCGGCAACGGGAGATTAGGAGGACAAGTCAGGAGCAATGCCGCAGGGACAGACCGAGTGAATCAGAGGAGGAGTCCGAGGGAGGACCTAGGCCACGGTTATCAAATAGGCCACCTAGACCCCCGCCTCCACCATAGAGGCAAAGGAGCAGGTCTAGTCACCGAGGGCAGTCAGAACCCGGCGAAGGTTCGCAAGCAGTAGGTTCACAGCAGCAGAGGAGAGTGGAGCAGAGTGGGTTTACAATACCACATTGCCCTATTTGCAGTCGACGCCACTCTGGAGCATGTAGGTATGGTTCCACAACATGCTACATTTGTGGACAGGAGGGTTATCGAATGAGGAATTATCCAGCTAGGGGTCACGGTGACCGGGATCGACAAGATAGGTCCTCAACAGGATCATGAGCTCTAGCATCCCCGGCAAGCCGTAGGCCCTCAGTTTCAGCTGGCAGAGGCTGAGGCAGATCACGGGCCTCCAGTTCAGGTGCTGGCCTAGACCATACTTATGCACTACTGGGGCGACAGGAGTCAGAGTCATCCCCAGATGTTGTGACAAGTATGCTGAACATTTGTTATCATCCTGCTTATGTGTTGATAGATCCAGGATCCACCTTGTCATATGTTACATAGTTAGTGGATCGGAAGTTTGGTATTATTCCAGAATTACTTCGGAGACCTTTCTCAGTGTCTACACCCATTGGTGACTCTATTATAGCCAGAAGGGTCTATCGGGGGTGTACAGTAGAGGTTGCCAGTCGTCAGACTACGGCAGATTTGATAGAACTAGAAATGGTTGATTTTGATGCCATTATGGGTGTGGATTGGCTAACTCCATGCTATGCCAATGTCGAATGTTGGACTAAGATTGTCCAATTCCACTTTCCAGGGGAGGCAGTACGGGAGTGGAAAGGTAGTGCAGCCACGCCAACAGGTAGGTTTATTTCCTATCTTCGAGCGAGAAAATTGATAGCCAAAGGGTGCATTTATCATATTTTCAGAGTTCAGGATGTTCGGGAAGAGCCTACGACTCTTCAGTCTATCCCAGTGGTTAGTGAATTCCCGACGTATTTCCAGATGAGCTTCCTAGTATTCCCCCAGAAAGGGAAATTGATTTTGCAATCAATCTATTACCAGGCATTCAACCTATATCTATTCCTCCATATCAGATGGCTCCTGCTGAACTCGGAGAACTAGAGGAACAATTGAAGGATTTGCTAGACAAGGGCTTTATCAGGCCGAGTACCTCACCATGGGGTGCGCCAGTTCTGTTCGTGAGGAAGAAGGACGGCTCCCTCCGTATGTGTGTAGATTATCAACAACTGAATAAAGTCACTATCAAGAATAAGTACCCGCTTCCTAGAATAGAAGACCTATTTGATCAGTTACAGGGACCGAGGTATTTTTCAAAGATTGACTTAAGGTCAGGATATCATCAGGTCCGGGTTTGTGAAAGAGATATTTCAAAGACTGCCTTCAGGACTAGATATGGCCAGTTTGAATTTCTAGTCATGTCCTTCGGACTGACAAACGCCCCAGCAGTGTTCATGGACCTGATGAACAACATTTTCAGACCATACCTGGACTTGCTCGTGATAGTATTTATCGATGATATTCTAGTGTATTCCCGTTCAGAGGCAGATCACCGGGATCATCTACGGACAGTGCTCCAAATTCTCAAAGATCGCCATCTATATGCAAAATTTTCTAAGTGTGAATTTTGGCTGAATTCAGTAGCCTTCTTGGGACATATTGTGTCAGATGCTGGTATACATGTAGATATGCGGAAGATAGAGGCAGGGAAAACGTGGCCTAGACCTACCACTTCGACCGAGGTACATAGATTCTTGGGGTTAAGCGGGTATTATAGAAGGTTCATGGAAGGAGTTTCCACTTTAGTAGCACCTTTAACCAAACAGACGTAGAAGGCAGCAAAATTCCATTAGACTGAGGCATGTGAGCAGAGCTTTCAGGAACTGAAAGACAAATTGACATCGGCACCGGTGCTAGAGTTGCTAGAAGGAACAGAGGGTTATGCAGTCTATTGTGACACTTCGGGTGTTGGGTTAGGATGTGTTTTGATGCAGCATGGTGAGGTGATTGCCTATGCCTCCAGGCAGCTAAGGAAGAATGAGAAGAACTACCCTACCCATGACCTGGAGTTAGCCGCGGTGACTCATTCCTTGAAAATATGAAGACACTACCTGTATGGAGTCAAGGTAGATATTTTCATTGATCATAAAAGCCTGCAGTATATTTTCACCCAGAAAGAGTTGAATCTACGACAGCGTCGCTGGTTGGAGCTGTTAAAGGATTATGATATGAATATTTTATATCACCCACGAAGGGCCAATGTTGTAGCAGATGCCCTTAGCCGCAAATCCATGGGAAGCCTGACATATTTACAGCCCGAGCGATAGGAATTGGCCGGAGAATTACATCAGCTAGCCAATTTAGCCGTTCGTGTAGTAGAATCAAGAGACAATGGAGCGGTAATCCAGAATACTATAGTGTCATCATTGGTTGTGGAAGTGAAAAAACGGCAATATGAAGATCCTAGCCTGGTTCAGCTCAGAAATGGGGTCCAGCGAGGGGAGTGACAGATTTCCAGGTAACCGAGGACAGAGTTTTGAGATATAGGGATCGCCTCTGCGTTCCAGACGTGGTAGGGCTTTGCCAGCAAATTATGGGCGAGGTACACTATGCCCGTTACTCTCTCCATCCAGGTTCGACAAAAATGTACCATGACGTAAAAGAGATTTACTAGTGGCCGGGAATGAAAAAGGGGATAGCAGAATCTGTAGCCCAATGTCCTAATTGCCAAAAGGTGAAAGCTGAACATTAGAAACCAGGTGGACTGACACAGGATATTGTTCTGCCTTTATGGAAATGGGAGGCAGTTAATATGGACTTCGTAGTAGGGTTACCTCGTACCAAGCGTAAATATGATTCTATCTGGGTAATTGTTGATAGGTTGACAAAATTAGCTCAGTTTCTTCCAGTAAGTGCTACTTTTTCAGCCGAAGATTATGCTGAGCTGTATATTAGAGAAATAGTCCGATTGCATGGTGTTCCGTTGTCAATCATCTCTAACAGGAGCACAGTTTACAGCTAAGTTTTGGCAATTTTTTCAGAGGGGCCTGGGGACGCAGGTTAACCTGAGCACGGCCTTCCATCCTCAGACAGACGGGCAGGCAGAATGTACCATCCAGATGCTTGAGGATATGTTACGAGCGTGTGTGCTAGATTTTGGAGGCAGCTGGGATGAACATCTACCACTTATTGAATTTTCCTATAATAACAATCATCATTCAACAATTTAGATGGCGCCTTATGAAGTGTTATATGGGCGGAAGTGCAGATCACCAGCTGGTTGGTTTAAGGTAGGAGAATCAGCATTGATTGGGCTAGATATTATTCATCAGTCAGAAGAGAAAGTAAAGATTATCAGGGAACGTCTGCTGACAGCTCAGAACCGCTAGAAATCTTATGTTGATATGGGGCGAAGAAACCTAGAATTTAATGTGGGTGATTGGGTATTCCTGAAGGTTTCACCGATGAAGGGTGTGATGAGATTTGGTAAGAAAGGCAAGCTCAACCCGAGTTTTATTGGGCCTTATCAGATTCGCCGAAGCATAGGCCAGGTGGCTTATGAATTGGATTTACCCCCAGAATTAGAATCCGTTCACCCAGTTTTTCACGTATCAATGCTGAGGAAATGTATAGGAGATCCCTCCCGGATTGTCCCAATCAAAGACGTCCAAATCACTGAAGAGTTAGCGTGTCAAGAAGCTCCAGTAGCCATACTAGATTGGCAGATCCGCAGACTAAGAACTAAAGATGTTGCTTCCGTTAAAGTGTTATGGAGGAATAAGAACCGAGAGGAGATTACCTGGGAGGCAGAAGATGATATGAAAACCAGATATCCTCAGTTATTTCAGACTTAGTCAGATTGTGCAACTAGAGGTATATTGTTGTTGTTGTTTCATAAGTTGCATTATATACATGTATATGTGGAGTAGTTGACTTCAGTCTATTGTGAAATGAATTCCATAGTATTTAGTGGAGTACCTGTATTGGACTTTTCTGCGTTTCAGGGTTTCTGGATAGTCCATATTACAGGGGAGACTCTACCAAAATTTTTCCAGAATAAGTAATTGCAAGGTTAAGGTTCTTGCAAGGAGAAGTTAACATTCGAGGATGAATGTTCTTAAGGGGGGAGGATGTTACACCCCATAAGTATCTAGTGTTTAGTCGGCCTATTCGCATGTTGGTTGAGAGTTTTAGAGTGCCATACATATGAGGAAAGGGCTCGGGGAAAGGCCGAACGAGTGCTAAGTTGGGATTTTGCAAGAGGAGGCCAAACCAAGCTGCCCAGAGGGGCAAAGTGGCATGGAGATGCTCCTCCACGTTAGCCAACGTGGCATGGAGTAGAATGAACGCGTTGGGAAACGTGCCACATTTCCTTGTCTGCAGCCTCAAGTATATAAGTGTCTCACACTTAGAAATGAGATCATAATTCATATATCTTCGACTAGCAAAGAATAGGGACGCAGGAAAACATTTAATTTTCATCCAATTACACGCTAAACGCCGTCCAAATGCAAATTAACTTCGGGTATCGAAGTATAAGGCTGCAGGGAGCATTTCTACAAAGTTAGTTTCATAAAATTCGCCCGGCGAGTCGTTCTCCCGCCGAGCCAAAGTTGTTGGAATTGCTCCAAACTAGTTTCAATACAATCCCAGGCTTAAAGTAATCATTTCTCCCTTCTAGAATTTTGAGAAATAATGAGGTTTCGACCGTGTTCCATAGAGTTAGAATATAGTTAATATTTATATATAAAATTTTCCTTTTTGCCAAACTTAGTGTTAAAACTAGTCCTATCTTTCCAGTAACACGATTTCAATTAGTAAGAGCTATTGAATACTAATTGGAACCTATCAGTTAATCAGAAACCGAAAATCGAGGTATGTTAAGGCATTTTCTTTCGGCAAGTTAGTTTCTTCAGCATAGTAATCCAGTATGAATCCCAGTAAACCATGTCAGGAGTATGTTATCATGTTCAGTTGTTGTTGTCAGTTGAGACTCGCAAATTGTATTGTTTCGGGATGGATTATACCTGTATAGCTTCCGTGACCACCCCAGGGTTAATAGCTGTGTCGCCGCCCGCCAGGGGCGAGGATACGTTGCTCTACAGAGCGGCATGCCGTCCGCTAGGGACGAAGATAGGGATCCAGATCCTCATATTTCCGTGGTTGGCCTTATACACACCCCCACCGAGCGTTTACGCCCGGGGTGTAGATATCACGAGTCCTCCGGACTCAGACTCAGACTCAGCTACAGTCAAGGGCCAAGCGGGCCTAGTTGCAGACCTAGGGGATCGGCAGGACGCTTATAGATGGTAGTTGACTTAGTATGACCTGGATAGGGGTATATAGATTGAGGTGTACTCACTAGGGCTAATGGGGGCCTAGGTGGGTTGTTCTGTGCTGATTGTACCTTCCGGCTTATGGGGGCCAGGTAAGGTTTATGTTTGCTTTAGTTACTGATAGCTAGATAGTAGGACGCCTCATTTGTTAGATATGACCCCTACCCTCCTTATCACAGTTATGTTTAGTCCTAATTTCACTACTTCAGTCATTCTCAGTCCGTTTCCTTTACTTCAGTTATTGTCAATTCTATTTCCTCACTTTCAGTTATTTAAAGTTACTGCTTTACATACTCAGTACCTGTGGTACTGACGCCCTCTTCTGGGGCACTGCATTACTTGCCTGCAGGTACACATAGATGAGAAGCAGGTCCCTCGTAGTCCTAGTCAGCCGTACAGAGCCATCAGCTCCTTTCTTCCGGAGCTTGTGTGATAGAGGTTTATTTCTTTTGGTTGTACAGTATGGGTAGGTCGGGGCCCTGTCCTGACCATCTTATTACTCCTAGAGGCTTGCAGATTGCATTACTTCCCTTTGGTTAGATGATATCAGCTGTGTGGGGCCAATATGTGTTTTAGACTATGTGTATTTGCTGTGTGGGGCCCTGTTTAGCTGTTGATTGGTGGCCTTGTCGGTCATAGCTTAGTTTAGCATCTGATTTTGCTTTTCAGTTATAACTAGATATCATGGTGGCCTTGTCGGCCTGCATAGAACTCCCTATGTTTGTTTGTCTCTGGTTAGCTATTTATTTTCACAGGTGGCTATAGGCCTTGTCGGCCGGGGGTTGTATTTACATCCGCTATATAGCCCGTTGTTTTCTTGATTCTATAGTGAGAGACAACCCTGCACCAGAGGTACTTAGGCTCAGTCAGCTCAGTAGTTTAGGTCCTAGTAGGGCACCAGATTCCAGTCATGCCTCCCAAGGTGAGGCGTGACATATACTTTATTGTGTATAATTTTTCATAATTTCCCTTGGAGGCTTCTAGGTGCTTTTGGACCCTTTTTGGACATTTTTACCCTTCCATCAACGTGATGGGTCACTTGTCCTTCATTTTGTGTTTAGCAGTTGCCAATCCACTAGAGTAGTTATTTAGCAGGTGTTTAGCTGTTGCAACTGTGTTTCACCTACGTTTAGTGAGTGCCAATTCTCTAAACACAGGTCCAAGGGTGGTTGCAGAGCAGCCCCAACTGCGCTAGACCTGCGTTTCACAGGTCCATACCCCCATTTCACAGGTTAAAAGCATGTCTTCAGCAGCTCTTTTTAAGTTCAAATCCTCCATTATCTTTGTTTCCTTCAAATGCCTACATAGGAAAGACAAAGGGCATAAAAACCTTCCTAAGCAAGTTGAAAATCAAGAAAAAGCTCATGCTCAAAAGACCAATGAGTTGGTAAATTACCAATTCATCAATAAGCCCCCAACTAACTCCAACTTTGAAACAAAACTGACATAAAAAGTCTAAACTGATAGATGCCCTTGGATGATGAGTACTCACCCAAAGAAGTGGCTGAACTGGACTAACATGGAAGCAAGCTATCGGCGAGACTGAGCTGGATCACCCGAACCTATAGTTTGAGGTGATATAGCATAAGTATGCAGTCAGTACTTGGAATGTACTGAGTATGTAAGGTAAGTAAAACAACTTAGTAAAACGTTAGTTGTAATCATCCATATTTTTGAAAAGATCATTAGAGTAAGGACTGCATGCTATAAATCATGTATCTGGAATATTCATAATCAAAAGCTAGTCATCATAACTAAACATAATGACCCAATATTTAGAAATAGATATTATATGACTTGTCATACTTGAAATCATAAATAAAAGCTCATAAAATTATCATTGGGTCAAATGAAATGTACTGGTATGTAAGGCAGAAAACTGTAAACATGTAAGATAGCAATGATAACTAAGCCAGAAATAAGGAATAGCAACAACCTGGAATCTTGAAAACTGAAACCTGGAAATAAGTCAATACTGAAGTGCAAATGCAACCAAGTAATGCACAAGAAAAACTATAATTGTAGGGCCAGCAACCAGCCAACCATAAATCCATATATAAAATTCGTCCAGCCGGTGTACCATACCAAGGAAAAATAATAATATCTTCAGCTGATGTATCACACCAGGGTAAAATTAAAATATCTCCAACCAATGTACCACACCGGGGTAAAATAAAAATATCTCCAGCCGATGTACCACATCAGGGTAAAATAAAAATATCTCCAGTCGATGTACCATACCGAGGTAAAATATAAATTTCTCTAGCCGATGTACCACATCGAGGTAAAATAAAAATATCTCCAGTCGATGTACCACACCGGGGTAAAATATAAATATCTCCAGCCGATGTACCACACCAAGGTAAAATAAAAATAATTCTAAATCATAATCATAAATTGGGTCGATATGGCTTATATTGAGTCAATTTAACACGTATGGCATATGAATGACAAATGTTAAATCTGTGGCCGGAATAGGCCTCTTTCGTGACCCATAAATTCAAGTGAGCACCCATATCATGTAAAGCTAGAAAATATGTATATATATCACGTAAAGCTGTCAAATTATACATGAACATGTCGACTCAGTTACTTGAAGGACTTTCAAGAGGTTTAGACAACATAAGAACTTTTGTAGGCTTACAAACAATGTCCTACAAATAATCCTACCAATTAAACATATTACTTGGAGAGAAACACATAAAGCTCATTTGTACATAATTCTTTAACATCTTGGAACTGCAAATATATACTGCCTACCAGGTGGTTCCTTTACCTGTATCAAAAACTATACATTCGAATTTCATTACTAAATTTATCATGTAGATAAGCACATATAGTTCTTAATTCATTTGACTTATTTGCAAGAAACCATGGAAATTGCAACTAGGAACTTAGAGTTATTTGTCATATACATAGAGTTGAGAACTGAACTACAGACATACAACGTATGAGACTTCAATATAATGTATAACTCATATTTAGTTAACTGGGTGACCTCCAGGAGACTTCCTGGTATTCAAAGTTCTGAGCTTAATTGATCATTATCATAGCTTGAACTTATACTTAGACATTAGGAACATTGGTACATAGGAGAATCTCTCCTCTAAATTTAGAAAATTGAACTGATAACTCAACAAGAGCTAAACATAAAGATGCATGACTTGAATATAATTGAAAGAATTCAATTGTATGTTATAACATGAAAAGCATATACATTAATACTTCTAACTGGAAAGACATATAAAGACTTGAGTTTTTAGACTCGTATACAACATTAGACACTTGACCGAGACATTAGCATAATTCTCAAAATATGATCTCTCAAACACTTGTTAGATCAACTAGCACATTTCAACATAAATTAGGGACGCGAAGACATAACTTAAGGATCTGAGACTTGGAGCTCTATAACTTAGGAACTCGTGAGTAACCCTCTAAGTGATTCCTTATAGGCAAATAAAGATATATAACCATAATTCAGGTGATGCTGGATTGACTTACATAACTTTGCAATTATGTGCGGAGCTTAAGAAAGCTTACATAATCATAAGTGTCTTAGAAAATCCTAGGATTACCCTTTTCAGACATGGTAGAAAATTTCAACACTTAGAATAGATAACTTAACATAATCGTTTAGGGGTGTAGCAGAGAGCTTCTCAACTTAAGTTACTATTCTGCTGACGTTGAACTCTAATTATTTCATAGAAGGTTAACACTTCAGTTATTTATTCATCAACATAACACATATTTAACATAAACAACTTAATTTATAACTCTTTTGCTAAACGTCTTTAGAACAGGGTTAATCTTCCTAGTTGTTTCCTACCCCGTTCACCATCGTAACCCGTATCGTCTAATTTAACAATATTTGGCTCTACTTTCCTTATTCATCTTAACTTCTTTGCCAAAAATTTAAGTCTTTACCCTTGTGTTCACTAGTCCATCAATTCTTATATGCACTTACCTCTTTGACTAATTGACAACTTTAGCCACGCTTTCCCCGTTAACATGTATCGACTTAGCTTATTCGCTATGTGCCGCTTGCTTAGCTTTAAAGAGGAAAAACATAAAATCTACTTTTGACCTTAAGCACTTTAAAACATACACATATAGGAGGGACTAACAATATTATTAAAACGTCATTTCAATAAGCTCGTTTTCCCTCAATCGACTTAGCGTCATCTTCTTAGCTTAAGTTAAATTACATGTCGTCGTCTTAGCATTTCCTACCAATTTCACTAAGTGACCAGATCTTAACATATATTGAACATCACATATACAGTATACTCCAAAGGACCAGCTCACGGTGCCCACGTTAAGGGGACTTCAGACTCGATTTAGAACTACGACAACAATCGTATAAAAACTACGCCTGTCGCTTCACAATTGTTCGCTTCAACCATTCTTAACGATTCAAGCTTTATGCCAAGTATTTCCAACCCTTTGGAAAGGATTACACATGTCTCAATATGATTTTAAAAACATAGGAATATTGATCCTTTCAATAACTTAGTTTCGTGCTTGAAAAACAACGAAAGACGCCTTTACATACCTTGGCACATCAACTCTAATTTTGCCGAAAATCTTCCTTTCAAGCTTACTCATTAAGGATCCTTCCAAGTACAATTTACAAACCCGACAAGAAGCAACTTCACTTCACCAAAGTTCTGGAGAAATTGGGCAGCAACATGCCACAAAAACAAACAAAGAAACAACAACACAATACTACAACATTCTCCAAGTTATAACCTCATAAACTTAAAGAAATCAAAAAGGGAATTACTTACCCTTTCTTGGAGATGTTATCAGCTAAATTAGGAGTAAACTCCTACTCTTTCCTTTGCCTAGGATCATCTAAAAACGCAGCAATACCACAATCAACCACAAGACAACAACAAGCCATAACTTTCTTCCAAGGTTCTCTTTTCAAAGCCCAAAAGAGACAAGAGTGAAGTTTATTACCTGGGATATCTTTTCACCATGTGATAGGGCTTTTAATTCTCTGAATTCTGAAAAATAAATCAACTAAAACGGAGTAGAAATGAGCATTCTAGCTCAGATTTACTTCATATAGGCGGGCTGGCCAAGGTCTGGGCGGCGCCCGCGTGCGGCGCCTGTGCGACATGCCCTCGCGCGCACGCGCTCCTGCTGCCTGCCTGTCTCGGCGCCCGCGCACCTGGGCGCTTTCCCAGCCGACAGTGCTGTATTCAAACGAGCATAACTTTTTACCCTTAACTCCGCTTGATGAGCTTTTTTTTTCAATGTAAACTAGACTCAAATATCTATAATTTGATATGTTATGGGACTTCTGGATTATTATATGTTTGGTGATATGACCATTTAAAGTTGACTCTTATTTACAAACTTTACATACTCTTCGCTTTCCCTTTGCACATGTTTCCCTCCTCACCTACGGACAATATACGACCCATAATTCCCTTAAAATGACATATAAACATCAAATAATCATCAAAAAAAATTTCAGGGTGTAACATCCTCCCCCCTTAAAATCATTCATCCTCGAATGAGGGTTATACCTCGGTAGCCGTAACTTTAGCCATAACATCTTTAACTTTTCCTTGCCTTGTGTCATAAACGTACATTCTATTTTTTGTAAGCATATCCTCTTTCTATTGTCGCTTCTTATCAAACCGTACTTACTAAACTCCATCTATTTGTTTGACGTATGACAGACATGCTTTAGTACCATAAAATCGGTAACTTTTCTAACCCTAAGAAAATTAATACACTACCATGGGAGTTATGATTTACTCCAATACCACCTTTCCATTCATACCATTAGGAAATATCACTCAAAAAAAGTGAAAATCACAACTTAACCGCTTAACATATAGAATCAGTGTCAAACCTGAAGTTGCTCTTTTACCTTTGCTTTTACCACAACCTGTCACTGCCTATCTTGGAAACAGGGCTAAAAAAATTGTAGTCTAATCTACGGACAAAGTAGAGACTGAATCTCAAGGAGAAACTGAATGTCTAGCTGGCCGGGGTCTCCAAGCACTATGAGGGTCCTTAAATAGTCTTATAGACTTGGTTTCCTTACTTTGTTCCACTACCTTGTCATTACTAGCGAGATGATAAATCAGATCGTTTGTCTTTTGAGCAAATATTAGCATCCAAGCAGTAGATAATTTTGTCAGGGTAGACATTCCCAAACACTCTCGGACCAAATAGGTCCCAAACCTAATACAATCGATATACTCTATCCCTCATATTCCGCACCCTATCTAAAACATATTGGGCCAAAGGATTAAACCCGAGACTATATTCGCAAATACTCATGTTGCCCTGCTCTCGATATGAAACCTTATTAGCTCGAACCCGTCAAAGTTCCCATGGCAAAGTACTGATTCGTGAAGGCTAGGGTATTTAGGCTTAAAACCTATGGGCACTAGAGCTCTCAAAAGTTCCCCTGGACCCTACCATTAATTTTAACTATTTATTTTGAAACGTCACTTCTCGGGCTAACATCTGAAATGCTTTCTCAAAATCTCATCCCTTTGATATACCTGAAGGTACAGCAGGTGCTGAAGGATCAATAACTCTACATTCTCTTAGCTCTATCGAATCTAAAACAATAGGAGGAGATGAATCCCTTCCCACAGTAATTCCTGCTGGAACTTGGAGGAACTATGGTACGAGGAATGGGAAACTCGCTTCGAGCCTCTAATCTATTTCTCGGATTGATAGGAGAGCGACTAGGACCCTTTCAAGCATCAGTGTCAATGAATCTCATAGCCATCTTTCTTACTCCAGTTGAATTCTAAAACATAAGCATGATTTAGATTTCAAACAGCTCTTACATCATTGCTCTATAGCACGATCTATTAATGAACAAAGTGAAACAACCGCTAAATGCCCTGTAGCCTCCTGATTATAAGTATGGTGCACAACATACCTATAAGCAAGACTCTACTAGACACGGCTTGTGGACTCCCTAAGATACGACTTCGCTCTGATACCAAGTCTGTCATGCCCCATAACTGGGGGGAGGGCATGACTGGCTCCCCATACCTGACTGACTGGAAAGCCGGCTATATGACATCTGTAACTATAACACTTAGGTCGTCCAGGCCAACTGTCAAAATCAACTGGAGCACAAACTGGACCCATAATGTCTCAACAATATAGGGTAAACAACTGAAATGCAAACAAGGCTATGAGTATGCTAAACTAAACAACAAAAAGCCAACAAGGCCACGAACTGAATACCATTGTACACACTAAGTCCACAAAGCCTCTAAAGAGTAAACTGATTGATGGTCGGAACAGGGCTCCGACCTACCCATATCTGCATCTCAAAACTCTAACTGAAACAAAACCAGTCTTAGCTCCAAAAAGAAAGGAGCATACCAACACATCCACTAATCTCACGAACTGCTACTGCAACTGGCAACCCAAACCTCTACCTGCACCTGCGGCACGAACGCAGGTCCCCAGGCGAAGGGACGTCAGTACGAATGAAATGTACTGGTATGTAAGGAAGAAAACTGTAAACATGTAAGATAGAAATGATAACTGAGCTAGAAATAAGGAATAGCAACAACCTGGAATCCTAGAAACTGAAACCTGGTAATAAGTCAATACTGAAGTGCAAATGCAACCAAGTAATGCACAAGAAAAACTATAACTGTAATGCCAGCAACTAGCCAACCATAAATCCATATATAAATTTCGTCCAGTGGGTGTACCATACAAAGGAAAAATAATAATATCTTCAGCTGATGTATCACACCGGGGTAAAATAAAAATATCTCCAGTTGATGACCATACCGGGGTAAAATAAAAATATCTCCACAAATATAAATATCTTCAGCCGATGTGGTACACCGGGATGAAATAAAAATAATTCTCAATCATATTCATAAATAGGACCGATATGGCTTATATTGAGTAAATTTAACACCTATGGCATATGAATGAAAAATGTTAAATCTGTGGCCGGAATAGGCCTCTTTCGTAACCTATAAATGCAAATGAGCACCCATATAATCTAAAGCTAGAAAATATGTATATATATCATGTAAAGCTGTCAAATTATACATGAACATGTCGACTCAGTTACTTGAAGGACTTTCAAGAGGTTTAGACAACATAAAAACTTTTGTAGGCTTACAAACAATGTCCTACAAATAATCCTACCAATTTAACATATTACTTGGATAGAAACACATAGAGCTCATTTCTACATAATTCTTTAACATCTGGGAACTGCAAATATATACAGCCTACCAGGTGGTTCCTTTACCTGTATCAAAAATTATATATTGGAATTTCATTGCTAAATTTATCATGTAGATAAGCACAAATAGTTCATAATTCATTTGACTTATTTGCAGGAAACCATGGAAATTGTAACTAGGAACTTGGAGTTATTTGTCATATACATAGAGTTGAGAACTGAACTCGTATTTACTTAACTGGGTGACCTCCAGGAGACTTCCTGGTATTCAAAGTTCTGAGCTTAATTGATCATTATCATAGCTTGCACTTATACTTACTTAGACATTAGGAACATTGGTACATAGGAGAATCTCTCCTCTGAATTTAGGAAATTGAACTGATAACTCAACAAGAGCTAAACATAAAGATGCCTGACTTGAATATAACTGAAAGAATTCAACTGTATGTTATACCATTAAAAGCATATACATTAATACTTCTTACTGGAAAGACATATAAAGACTTGAGTTTTTAGAATCGTGTACAACATAAGACACTTGACCGAGACATTAGCATAATTCTCGAAATATGATCTCTCAAAAACTTCTTAGATCAACTAGCATATTTCAACATAAATTAGGGATGTAAAGCCATGACTTAAGGATCTGAGACTTGGAGCTCTATAACTTAGGAACTCATGAGTAACCCTCTAAGTGATTCCTTATAGGCAAATAAAGATATATAGCCGTAAATTGGGTGATGCTAGATTGACTTACCTAACTTTGCAATTATCTGCGGAGCTTAAGAAATCATACATAATAATAAGTGTCTTAGAAATCCTAGGATTACCCTTTTCAGACATGGTAGAAAATTTCAACACTTAGAATAGATAACTTAACATAATCGTTTAGGGGTATAGCAGAGAGCTTCTCAACTTAAGTTACTATTCTGTTGACGTTCAACTCTAATTATTTCGTAGAAGGTTAACACTTTAGTGGTTATTCATCAACACAACACATACTGAACATAAACAACTTAATTTATAAATCTTTTGCTAAACATCTTTAGAACAGGGTTAATCTTCCTAGTTGTTGCCTACCTCGTTCACCATCGTAACCCGTATCGTCTAATTTAACAATATTTAGCTCTACTTTCCTTATTCATCTTAACTTCTTTGCCAAAAATTATTCACTCTACACTCAAGACTTTACCCTCGTGTTCACTATTCCATCAATTCTTATACGCACTTACCTCTTTGCCTAATTGACAACTTTAGCCACGCTTTCCCCGTTAACATGTATCGACTTAGCTTATTCGCTATGTGCCGCTTGCTTAGCTTTAAAGAGGAAAAACATAAAATCTACTTTTGACCTTAAGCACTTTAAAACATACACATATAGGAGGGATTAACAATATTATTAAAACGTCATTTCAATAAGCTCGTTTACCCTTAATCATCTTAGCGTCATCTTCTTAGATTAAGTTCAATTACATGTTGAAGTCTTAGCATTTCCTACCAATTTCACTAAGTGACCAGATCTTAACATATATTCAACATCACATATATAGTATACTGCAAAGGACCAGCTCACCTTGCCCACGTTAAGGGGACTTCATACTCGATTTAGAACTACGGCAACAATCGTATAAAAATTACGCCTTTCGCTTCACATTTGTTCGCTTCAACCATTCTTAATGATTCAAGCTTTATGCCAAGTATTTCCAACCCTTTGGAAAGGATTATACATGCCTCAATGTGATTTTAAAAACATAGGAATACTGATCCTTTCAATAACTTAGTTTCATACTTGAAAAACAAGGAAAGGGACGCCTTTACATACCTTGGCACGTCGACTCTAATTTTGCCGAAATTCTTCCTTTCAAGCTTACTCATTAAGGATCCTTCCAAGTCCAATTTACAAACCAAACAAGCAGCAACTTTACTTCACCAAAGTTTTGGAAAAATTGGGCAGTAACATGCCACAAAAACACACAAAGAAACAACAACACAATACTACAACATTCTCCAAGTTATAACCTCATAAACTTAAAGAAATCAAAAAGGGAATTACTTACCCTTTCTTGGAGATGTTATCTGCTAAAGTAGGAGTAAACTCCTACTCTTTCCTCTACCTAGAATAATCTAAAAACGCAGCAATACCACAATCAACCACAAGACAACAACAAGCCATAACTTTCTTCCAAGGTTCTCTTTTCAAAGCCCAAAAGAGACAAGAGTGAAGTTTATTACCTGGGATATCTTTCCACCATGTGATAGGGCTTTTAATTCTCTGAATTCTGAAAAATAAATCAACTAAAACGGAGTAGAAATGAGCTTTCTAGCTCAATTTTACTTCATATAGGTGGGCTGGCCAAGGTCTGGGCGGCGCCCGCGTGCGGCGCCCGTGCGACATGCCTTTGCGCGCGCGCGCCTGCTGCCTGCCTGTCTCGGCGCCCGCGCGCCTGCGCGTTTTCCCAGCCGACAGTGTTGTCTTCAAACGAGCATAACTTTTTACTCCGAACTCCGATTGACGAGGGGTTTTCTTCACTGTAAACTATACGCAAATAACTATCATTTTATATGTTATGGGACTTCTGGATCATTATATGTTTGGATATATGACCATTTAAAGTTGACTCTTATTTACAAACTTTACATACTCTTTGCTTTTCCTTTTGCACATGTTTCCCTCCTCACCTACGGAAAACATACGACCCATAATTCCCTTAATATTACATATAACCATCAAATAATCATCAAAAAATATTTCAGCGTGTAACAGCTTTAGAAAGTTCTTTGATATTTTCAAAGAACTTCACATAAATTTGCCTTTGCTTTAAGTTTGGTAGGGAATGCCCAAGTACGCTAAGTACTTGAAAGATGTGGTGGCCAACAAAATCAGATTGGTGGATGTTTAGATAGTGGAACTGACTGAGGAGTGCAGCCACAGGGTAATGAGCAAGATACCTAAAAGGCTCAAAGACCCAGGGAGTTTTACCCTCCCCATACAAATTGGTAAAGCTGAGGTGATAAGAGCTTTGTGTGATTTAGGGGCAGTAGTTAATCTAATGCCCCTATCTTTGTTTAACACCTTGGGGTTGGGTCAACTGAGACCAACACGATTGATGCTGCAGCTGGCAGACAAGTCGCGAGGGGCACCAGATGGAATAATCGATGACCTTCTCATCAAAGTGGGTAAGTTCATTATACCCGGTAATTTCATTATATTGGATTTAAAAGTTTATGACAAGGTACCCCTGATCTTGGGACGACCATTCTTGGCCACTGAAGGAGCGAATATTAATGTAAGAGCAGGGACCCTGAAAATGAGGGTCAATGATGAAGAAGAACTCTTCCAGATCTACCAAGAGATTAACCCACCCACACATTATAGAGAACCTTGTAAGGTCAGTGTGTTATCAGAGGCTAAGGGTGGGGTGGCAGCTTCCATAGGTCCACGGCCACAGGAGATGATTACTTTTCAGCCTGAATCTGATGGAGGATTTCCGTTAGAGAAGGAGTTGGAGGAAGAGAGGGACAGAGTGGTGGCTATTCCCTCGAAAAACAAAAAGAGAAGAAGATGGTTCTCGAAAGGGAACACGGGTATGAGTATTTCCTGAAAAGGATAGTCCACGTCGTGCTGTGACGTAAAATTAGGCATTGCTTGGGAGGCAACCCAAGGGTACCACAGGTACAATTTTAATTTTTTTCATTTGTGTCGATTTTGTTTATTTTCATCTTGTTGTTATTTTTGGTGGAGAATTAAGCACAGATGGAGGGGAAGTCTGAGTACCCTTGGAGGAGGAAGCTAAGAAGCATGAAAGAGGGAAAGTGTAGGGTCAAATACCCACTTGTTCAAAAATGAAGAAAAACATGTTGTTAGCTAGGCTTAGAGGCCCCAGGGATTATTTCTCACCCTTTTTGAATTTTAATTGGATGCTTTGGGGACATAGCATGATTCAAGTGTGGGGTGAGAGAAATTTCAAAATTTTGTGCTTAATGATTTTGGGTGAATTTAGTGATTGATAGGTATTGGTTGAGGGAAAATTTTTTAGTTGAGCATGATTAACCCACCTGTTGGTTTTTCTTTTCGGTTCTTTTCCGATGGGGGGCACTTTGAACCGAAGAATAAAAATTTTCTTTGTCTCTACATAGTTGTTTTTAGTCATAGTTAGGGACTATTCCTGACGATGGATGGATGACGGCCGTCTTGAGGGAAAATTAGTCAATAGGTTTTGGCTTTTGAACCCGTAGCCAATTGATGGCTTGATGTTCTTGTTATGTGCTATACATGATTGTCAGATGCAAGTATGGTTAGTTTTGAAGCATGTAAGAAGTTGTATAACTCTATTTGAGACACCTAGGCTGTTGAATGTGACTCTATGTGCTTAAAGCTTAATTTTGAATTCTTGTGATTAGTTGAGTTAACAGTCTGCTGAATTTGTCTTAAATTGAGCATGTGCCCTGAGTCTAAGGTTTTTGAATATTCCAGGCTATTGTGTAGTGTCTAGAACTTGCCTGGTATGTATACAAACGAAATGAAGGATGTAGATTGTAGGAGATGATTTAGGCATTTCTTTGAATGAGCCTAATTTTTATCCCTCGCTTTACCTACCTTGAATGTCTGATCCTAGTTCGCCCCATTGAGCCTTAAGCCTATTCTTTGATAGCTGCAACATAAGCTTAATCCTTTTCTTTCAATATCCTTGAAGTTGCTCCAAAACTCCTAAGCGCTTCAGTGAAAAATCCAAATAAAGGAGTGAGAATCATGAACAAGAAGGAAAAATAACGGTTGTGGGAGTTCAGGAAAAGATTAGAGGTGCACCTATTTGAAAATGCTTGAATATTGGTAGGGAGTAAGAGAACAAATGAATGAAAAAGTTGCTTAAATACTCCTTACTAATAAGCTAAGTGTGCTTAAAGAAATGGGAAACAAAAGAGGAAATTTAAGAGTGAAAAGAATGAAGGTGAAGTAAGAGAAGAGATGTCCGTAATGAACTTGTGACGTATTAAAAGTGCTTGGGGAAGATAGCCACTATTACTGGCTAGAATAGTACTACCCACCCTTAGCTTACATTACGACCCAATAAGTCCTACTTGATCTTACGTTCAAACATTCTTAAATTAGTGGAGTAAAACACTAAGGGCAAGCTTATGGGTCACTACACGTGGCATCTGAATTCTTTGTGAGAGTGAGCTTAATTCTTATCCATATACCCATACACGTTATAATTTGAAAATTTGTGAGTAAAAATGGGTAACTCTCTTGTTGTGAGGGCACATGTTTAATGAAGGATAAAATTCATGTCGGATTTCTTGATCTGTTAATTCGCATGAGTTTGTTGAGATTGAGAGTTCATTCTTGAGGCTAGGAAGTATTAACATAGTTATATTTGATTTTAATGGTTAAATCTTGCATGCTCTATTTTTAACTTGCTATCTAAAACAATCGTTGTAGCCTTAACTCGAATTGTCCCGCTTCAATTAGCTATGTTTGAGTCTTCATGTGCATGAGATGTAAAAGAGTTGTTCGAGGACGAACAAGGCTTTAAGTGTGGGGTAGTGATCTTGGGCATAATTACGTGCCCAAGTGTTATTTATAGCTTAATTTAGTCTGGTTGTCTAATTATACACTTACATTCTTATGTGATTTTGTGTAAATTTTGGTATGCACTAACCAACATGATTAGTCCTTGTTTTGTAGGTGTAAAAGGCATACGAGGGACTAAATAATGATGGGTGAAGTGAAGGAATGGATTTGGAAGTGAATTGCAAAAGATGGCAAGAAAACATGCCATGGCAAGGCTGGCCGCGCTAGACAGCGTGCCACGCTGTGCGTGTGTCGCGCCCAGCGCCATGCCACGCCAAGGCCATGCACACGAGATCATCCCTCCAAGGAACCTGTGCACCAGCGTCCATGCCACGCTAGGCACTTCTGCTCACCGCAGGCCGTGTAACGCTTGCCATCGCGCAGGATAAGCGTCGTGCCACGCCGGCTGTCGCGCCATGCCTCGGCCAAGCAACATTCAAATGCAATTTCCAATGGGCTTCTGCGTTACCTCCGTTGCATGAAGGAAACACGTTCACCTCCGTGCCATGGAGCCATTCCATGACAGGCAAAATAATTGCAAAATCCCATTTACTATAAATTCAACCCTTAGTTCCTAAAATCATTTGGTCACGAAATATTTTCTGGAAACCGTAGAGGAGCGAAGGGAGAAGTGAAGAACTCACCTAGGGTTCACTAATTTTACATTCTCTTTTACCTATTCTTGTAAGTACTCTACTTTAACAATGTTTTTAAGTTATTGTACGAACAGGAGTGGCTAAAACCCTTCCCCTAGGGTTGAGGCCACGTGATATGATTGTAATGCATGAATTCGTTTAGGTTTGAGTTGTTAATTGTTGTTTTGTCTTACATTCTTTATTATGGTTGTTTTTATGCTTGTCACCATGAAAACATACATGTTAAGCTAGGTAAAAGCTTGAAAGAGTAACCCTAGGCAATAACATAGGAATGTAGGGAACAAGTTCTTATCTTTCGATATGATTCGCAATTAGGATATATAATATACCAAAATTGCCTTGCTTGGTTGATAAAACGGGATGATAGCAAGACACCGACTTAGAATTGTCACTCCACCACTCATAGAAGTAGTTGTGAAGCTAAGTTAGGTTAAATGGTTAGAGGTACGAAAGTCCCTAATCAAGAGCACAAACCCCGTAAACCACATCCATATAGTTGAATTGCCCACGAACTAGGATGTCACATCCCCGCTCAACGATGTAATTGTAAAGATAGTTTGTCGTGTTTAGAGGCTCGAGAAACCATGAACATCGTATTTCCAACTATGTGAGACAACAATTGATAATTTCATACGTGAATCATTACGAAGTGTAGCATTGCATGATTATCCGACCTTTGCTCTAGTTGCTCCTTATATTGTTTCTCAAGTATTTTGTGACCATCACTAGATTTAATTATACTTTCCCAAAAAATTCTATAATCAACACTTGTAAAAGTTAATCTTACACTTAAACTTCATAATTTGCTGAATTGGTCCAGTCCCTGTGGGTTCGACATCCGGCTCTTAAAAAGGGCCACTGTATTACTTGTATGACCGCGTACACTTGCGTGTGCGGTGGGGCGCAACAAACATCACGACTGGTAGTGTCCAAAACGAGTTGTGGTGAGGACTCATTGGGTACACTGCCTGGCCCCCTCTAACTCATACTCAACACCTGACCACGGATCACCTAACGGGACATGGCAACCACGACTCGTGGTGACCAGACATTAGGTTCATTGCCTAACCTCTTTCCGACCTAAAATTGTTCTTTACAATGGGTCATTTCACGACTCATGGGGTTGACCACACCTCGTGGTCACCCCAACTCCAAATTTCAAACAAAGCTCCCAGGCCTCACCATAGGTCACTTAACGACTCGTGGTCACTCCCCACGGGTCATAGAATGACTCATTCTGTGATCTGATGCAGATTTTCCAGTTTTCTCTGATTTAAGTCTCGGGTCTAGTCTTTGAGTTTTTGGGGCATTACAATTTTTCCTTCATTGTTAGAAAGTGTAATACCCTCCACCCATTTGGAGACATAGTCAACAGCCACTAAGATGTATTTCTTCCCATATAAGCTCACAAATGGGCCCATGAATTCGATACCCCATACATTAAATAACTTTACTTCCAGGATAGGGGTCAATGGTAGCTCATGCTTACGCATAATGCCACCTTGCCTTTGGCATTGATCACATGACTTGGAAAAATCTTAAGCATCCTAGTGGATAGAAGGCCAATACCCACACTGCAAAATTTTGTGCATAGTGCGGATACCACTATGATGCCCCCCAATTGGTGATGAGTGGAAAGCCTCCAAAATACTCAACATCTCTACCTCTGGCACAAATCTCCGAAGTAGCCCATCTGCACAAATGCGGAATAGGTATGGTTCCCCTAATAGAACCTTCGAGAATCAAACAGGAACTTCTTCCTTTGATATGGAGTCATATCAGTCAGAATCATGTCGCTCACCAAATAATTTGCATAGTCAGCAAACCAAGGAATCAAATCTTGGGATGCAGCCAATACCTATTCATTTGGAAAGGCATCATTGATATCAATCTCATTCTTCGCTTTAGCCTTGAATTTTAGTCTGGACAAGTGATTAGCTGTCACGATCCGAACATAGACCCGAATAGAGATAGGGGACAAGGAACCTAAGAGGGTCTAAATCGACCTATGCCATGAATATAGTGGCTAAGAGCATACCACAAGCGGTAACTGATATATCAAACATACTTAAACGGAATTCTTCATACATATAAATCTAAAATAGTCAACACTAACAAGATGATTTTGTACATGTTGTCTGAAAAACCTCTAACATAACTGATAAGCATAAGGGACAGCATCCCCAACTAGCTCGACAAAGTCTGTAACTAAAATAACATATCAATGGGTAACTGAATGTCCTCAAAGGATGAGGACTCACCAACACTGGCTAAATAAGTCTGAGAGGAAAGAAGGAGTAATGGTGCAGCTGAGACTGATCCCTTGGACCTGTATCATGAAACGATATAGCATAGAGTATGCGGTCAGTACGTGGAATGTACTGAGTATGCAAGGTAAGTAAAAACATACGGTTAAAATACATAAGAGTTCATAAGAGTAGGACAACATGAACATGAAGTCAATATCATAACAATAACATGAGGGATCAAGGTTTTCAAACCATTAATAATCTAGTCATAATCATAGTCATAAGAGATACCTTATAAAAACATAACTTGAGCCAAAGTAACATAACATAACATTGCATAAATCATAAGTAACAATGGGAGAACTCATCTTAATCGACACCATCAGGATAGAGCTTACATGATGCCCCAACTATCTTGCTCAAGTGGGATGAGCCGTCCTAGGCTTGCCAGGAAAGGGACGTGCATGATTCGGTATCACAAAGTGAAATCCATGAATACATATACCTACTATGGAACATAGTTTTGAGGACACGGGGTTTACCTGAATGCTGGGTCTACTCGGTGCTAGACACTGCTTCCAAAAATATGCACATGAGGCTCATATAGATATCATGAAATCATTCATGAAGTTCATGGTAAATTAAATCATAACATTCATGACCATACTTGAAATACATAATTATTCATGAATAGGGCTCGTGAGTCGACCAAAAGACATAAATTCATAAATAATGAAGGACATGCATACTTGTGAAAATTCATCTACTTGACATTCATATATTCATGAAGAGTACTTGAAGAGAAATCATATTATAAATCATAATTTCATAATTTGGACTTAGGAAGATCAAAATCATAATAGAATCATAACTTGACTTTTTATGAAACCTTACATAATTGGGCATAGATTGATTGAGATTTGAAACTATAAAATAAATAATCAATTTAAATATAAAATATGTCCATTGATCTTAAAAAAACATTTAGAACATGAAGGAAATTGACCCGTAATCAAATCAAAGAGAATTCCATGAATTTTGGCTTAAAACCCCATAAGATCATCAAATATACTTGAATACTTAAATCCATGAACATAGAGGGAAATTGGGGCATGAGTGTGAAGAGGAACTCTCATTTACAAACCCTACATACCTAAGTAATCTAATCTTATACTCTCCCTTGAAAGCCCAAATAAATTGGAGAAGGAAATTGGGGAATTCTCAAGCTTGATCTCCAATGGAACACTCTAACTTGCATGTATGAAATGGAAATGCTTATGATAGGTTAAGTACTCTTAAAACCCTTCTAACTGAATTTAAAACAATGTAGTTTAGGGCCTTAGAGCTTAGGATTTACAAAAATGCCCTAAATAAAAAATCTGGAAATTGAACACTGGTAGTCATCATGGGCCTCACTACGAGTCGTACCATGAAGTAACGACTCGTGATCACCACTGGCCACCTGGCAACTTATTGGATTCTCACCACGACTTCATCCCATGACTCGTGGTTGGACATCACTCGTGACTTCATCTCCCCCATGACCCTGACCACAAGTTGTACCCACATAGCATGACTCGTGGTGTGACTCGTGGTTTGGACCCTAGACTCCAAGTCTTCTTCACGACTCCCCCTATGATTCATCCTTCTTTCCCATGACCTGTACCACGAGACGTCCTGAGTCATTTTCAAGCATTTTCTGCTGATCATATTCTCAAATTCTGAGTCTAGTCTTAGGCACTTCTGGGGTATTACAATATCTCCCCCTTAGGAACATTCCTCCTCGAATGTGGGGTGAACATACTGAATCACTAAGGAAAAACCTGTCATCCTAAATAATGAACATCTAAAGCTGAAAATTGATGGAGTGACTAACTTCGGACTAAAACATATGACTGAACTGAATTCATGAATCACACATACCTGCACTGACATGAAAGAAACTGGAACACATGGACTGAATATGAAACTGAGTAGAGTACTAAGGAGGAAACCGATACCTCAAGCTGGAACTGAACAAGAAGGGAATAGATGCGGGTATTTAGCCATCATATCTGCTTTGGCTTCCCACGTAGCTCCCTCAATATGCTTATTTCTCCACAAAAACTTTACTAAAGCTACTTCTTTGTTTCTTAGCTTCTGAACCTGACAATCAAGTATTTCAATCGGAATCTCTTTGTAGCTAAGGCTATCCTTCACACCTATGCTCTCCTCCGGAATAACCAAAGTCAGATCACCCATGCACTTCTTTAAAAGTGACATATAGGAAATGAAATGTACTGAAGCCAATTCTGAGGGCAACTCCAACTCATAAGTCACCTTGCCAACATGTCTCAAAATATGGTATGGGCCAACATAACAGGTCCTAATTTTCCCCTTCTTTTAGAATCTCATCACTCCCTTCATGGGAGACACCTTCAGAAACACCTAGTCATCAACTTCAAGCTCAAGTTCTCTCCTCCTCACATCCGCATAGGACTTTTGGCGACTCTGAGCTACTTTCAACCTTTCTCTTATAAGCTGAACTTTCTCCATAGCTTCATGAATTGAATCTGGTCCTATCAACGTAGCTTCACTGACTTCGAACCAAGCAATATGCAATCTACATCTCCACCCATAAAGAGCCTCAAACGGAGCCATCTGAATGCTGAAATAGTAACTGTTATTATATGCAAATTCGATGAGAGGTAAATGATCATCCCAACTACCCTTGAAATCAATCACACACGCTGTCAACATATCCTCAAGAGTCTGAATGGTCCGTTCAGCCTGACTATCTGTTTGCGGGTGAAAAGTTGTACTAAGCTTGACCTAAGTACCAAGTCCCTTCTAAAACGATCTCCAGAACTGGGAGGTAAAATGAGTACCTCTATCTGATATGATAGACAAGGGCACTCCATGCAACCAAACTAACTCCCGAATATACGATTTAGCATAATCCTCCACTGAGTAGGTAGTCTTAATTGGTAGGAAATGAGCTGCTTTCAACCTATCCATGATCACCCATAGGGAGTCATACTATAGATGAGTATGAGGCGGCCCTGTAATGAAGTCCATATTGATTTCCTCCCACTTCTAAGTAGGGATACTAATGTCTTGAAGCATACCTCCAGGTATTTGATGCTCAACTTTCACCTGTTGACAATTCAGACACTTTGCCACAAATTCTGCTATGTCCTTCTTCATGCCATTCCACCAATAGACTTCCCATAGGTCACGGTACATCTTGGTGGCTCCTATATGTATAGAATATCTGGAACCATGAGCCTCATGCAACATCCGCTCCATCAAGTCATCAACACCTGGAACACACAAATGACCCTGATATCATAGTACACCATCTCCCCTTTGGGAGAAAACTCCATCTTCTGATTCGGAACTTCCTCCTTCAGCTTTACCAAAATAGGATCCTAGCCTTGACTTCGCTCATCAAGGAAGATTCTGACCCATTCTGAATAATGAAACCACCATATGTCGAGTCAATAACACGAACTCTTAGTCGTGCAAGCTGATGCACATCCTTCACAAACTCTTTCCTCTTCCTCTATATGAGACACACTTTCCATAGAAAGCCTGCTAAGTGCATCTACCACTACATTAGCCTTGCCTAGATGATAAAGGAAACTCATATCATAATCCTCGAGAAGCTCCCACCATCTTCTTTGATGTAAATTTAGATCCTTCTGGGTAAACAAGCACTGTAGGCTTTTATTGTCCGTAAACACATCCACATGGACCCTGTACAGATAGTGTCTCCAAATCTTCATGGCAAATACTACCGCTGCCAACTCGAAGTCGTGAGTTGGATAGTTCTTTTCATAGACTTTCAACTGCCTGGAAGCATAGGCTATAACCTTACCGTGCTGCATTAATACACAACCAAGGCCGATCTTTGAGGCGTCACAGTATACAACAAACCCATCGGTACCCTTAGGTAGAGTCAACAATGGTGCTGAGGTGAGTCGAGCCTTTAATTTTTGAAAGGTCTTCTCATAGGCCTCTGACCATTGAAACTTCACTTTCTTCTGGGTCAACTTAGACAATAGTGCTACAATGGATGAAAATCCTTCCACAAACCTCTTCTAGTAACCAGCTAAACCCAAGAAACTCCTGATATCTAAAGGACTAACTGGTCTAGGCCAATTCTTCACAGCTTCTATCTTTTTTGAGTCCTCCTACACACCCTCATGTTGAGCCCGCAAGTGTACAGGTCGTACAAGTAATACAGTGTCCCTTTTTAAGAGCCGGATGTCGAACCCACAGGGACTGGACCAATTTAGCTAATTATCAAGTTCAAGTATGATATTAAATGCCACAAGTGTTGATTATAGACTTTTTCAAGAAATTTAATTAAGTCTAGGGGCGGTCAACGAAATACTCAGAATTAATTCAAGGAGCAACTACAGTTAAAGCCGGATAATCATGCGACACCACGATTTGCAATGGTTTAAGTATGAAACTATCAATTGTCGTCTCACATAATTAAAATTGCATGTTCATGGCCATTTGAGCCTCTAAACACGACAAACTAGTCTCACAACTACACCATTTAGTGGTGATGTGACATGCTAATTCGTGGGCAATTCAACTACGTGGATGTGGTTTACGTGGATGTGATTAGGGACTCTCATTCTTCTAATCATTCGACTCAACTTAGCTCCACAACTACTTCTTTGAGTGGTAGAGTGACGTTTCTAAGTTAATTCATGTTCTCATCCCGTTTTATCAACCAAGCAAGGCACATTAGGTATAATTTCTTATCCTAACCGCGAATTATATCGTGAGATACAATCTTGCTCCGTACATTCTTTTGTTCTTGCCTAGGTTATCTTTCTCAAGCATTTACATAAGCTTAACGCGTGTGTTTTCATGGTGATGAATCATAAAAACAACCATAATTAAGAATGCAAGACAAAAAAACAATCAATAACTTAAAACCAAAACAAAATCGCAAAATCACAATCATATCTTGTGGCTTCAACCCTAGAGGGAGGGTTCTAGCCACTCATGTTCATATAATTACAAGAAAACATAATTAAAGTAACCTACTTACAAGAATTGGTAGAAGAGAAGATGAAATTGACGAACCCTAGGTGAGTTCTCCTATTTCTCCCTCACTCCTTGGCAGTTTTTCAGAAATAAATCGTGATTTTCTGATTTTAGGAGCTAAGGGACCTATTTATAGTAAATGAGAGATGTATAAAATTATTCCCGGCATGGAATAGCTCCGTGTCATGGAGATTATCACGCCAATATGCCTCTGTGACACGGAGGCATCGCAGACGCACACTGGAAACTCACAAAACCGTCGCCAGGCAGCCCCTTGCCACGTTGGCAGCGTGTCACGCTGCTTGTGCAGCACGCTAGGTGGCGTGTCACGGCCTTGGTCGCACAGCCTGCCTTGGCACATTGCCAACACGCAAGTGGGCCATTTCGCGCATCCTCCCTGCCGACGTTTGCATTTTAATTCCGATTCCATGCCTCCACTTCACCAACTCATTGATTAGTCCCTCAAATACATTATTAACCTTCAAAAACAAGGACTAATCATGATGGTTAGTATATATTCACATTTACATAAAATCACATGAGAATGTATATAAATAAGTAGATAAACAAGACTAAATTGAGTTATAAAGTAGCACTTGGGCATGCAATTATGCCCAAGATCACCTACCCCACACTTAAAGCCTTGTTCGTCCTCGAACAACCCTTTTACATCTCATGTAAATGAAGACTCACACATAACTAATTTAGCAAGACAATTCAAGCTACGGCTATAATGATTATTTAAGATAGCAAGTTAAAAATAGAGCATGCACGATTTAATCAATGAAATGATATACAACTCCGTTAAGACTTCCTAACCTCAAGAATTGACTCTCAATCTTAGAAAACTCATGCAAATCAACCGATCAAGAAATCCGATATGAATGTTATCTCTCATTAAACATGTGCCCTCAAAACAAGAGAGTTACCCATTTTTACTCACAAATTTTCAAATCGTAACATGTATGGGTATATGAATAATATTACGCTCGCTCTCTCAAAGAATTCACATGCTTCATGTAGTGAACCATAAGCTTGCCCTTAGTGTTTTACTCCACTAATTTAAGGATTTATGAACGTAAGATCAAGTAGGACTTAATGGGTTGTAATGTAAGCTAAGGGACGGGTAGGTACTATTCTAGCCAGTAATAGTGGCTATCTTCCCCAAGCGCTTTTAATACATACAACATTCATTAAGGACATTTCTTCTCTTACTTCCTCCTCATTCTTTTCAATCCTGAATATTTTTTCTTCTTGTTCCCATTTCTTTAAGCACACTCAGCTTATTAGTAAGGAGTACTTACGCAACTTTTTCATTCATTTATTTTCTTACTCCCCACCAGTAAGCAAGCATTTTCAAACACGTGCACCCTTGACCTTTTCTCAACTTTCACAACTTCTACTTTTCCTTTTTTTCACGCTTCTCACTCCTTCACTCTTTGGAATTTTTCACTTAAGCGCTTTGGAGTTTTTGATCAAATTCAAAGCTAATGAAAGAAAAGGATTAAGCTTATGTTGTAGCTATCAAAGAATAGGCTTAAGGCTCAATGGGGATAACTAGGATTAAATATTCAAGGTAGGTAAAGTGAGGGATAAAAATTAGGTTCATTCAAAGAAATGCCTAAATCATTTCCTACAGTCCACATCCTTCATTTTGTTTTATATACACACCAGGCAAGTTCTAGACATTCCATAATAGCACGGAATATTCAAAAACCTTACACTCTCAGCACATGCTCAATTCAAAACACATTCAGCAGACCTTTAACTCAGTTAATCACAAAAATTCAGAATTAAGCTTCAATCAAATCGAGTCAAATTCAAGAGCCTAAGAGTCTCAAACAAAGTTATACACTTGCATGCTCCAACACTCAACATACTTGCATCTAACAATCATGTATAGCTCATAACAAGAACATCAAGCCATCAATTAGCTACGGGTTCAAAAACCAACCTATTGACTAATTTTCCTCAAGACGGTCGTCATCCATCCATCATCGAAAACAGTCTCTAACTATGACTAACAACACTATGTACAGACAAAGAAAAAATTTATTCTTCGGTTCAAAGACCACCCGTTGGAAAAGAACCGAAAAGAAAAACCAACGGGTGATAAAGTCATGCTTGACTCACAAAAAATTTTCAAATATTTCTGACAAGCATTACATTCACCAAAAATCGTTAAGCACAAAAATTTTGAAATTTCCCTCACCCCACACTTGAATCATGTTATGTCCTCATAGCATCAAATTAAAATTTAAAGAGGGTGGGAAATACTCCCTGAGGCCTTTAGGCCTAGCTAACAGCATATTTATCTTTATTTGAACAAGTGGGTATTCAACCCCACACTTTTCCTCTTTCAAGCTTCTTAGCTTCCTCCTCCAAGGGTACTCAGACTTCCCCTATTTTTGTGACTAACTTTCCACCTAAAACAACACAAATTGAAAATAAACAAAATCAACACAAACAAAAATCACAAAATGTACCTGTGGTACCCTTGGGTTGCCTCCCAAACAGCGCCTAATTTTACGTCGCGGCATAACATATCAAGTTTCACCACTTTTTCCTCCACCTTGAGGATATGAATTTCACCCCTAATTTCTTCTCTAATTTTCTCTTATGTTCCTAGGGTGGTGGTGAAAAAATGAAAGGACCAAGCAGTAGATGTCACCTTTGGCATTTATTGGCCCTTAAGTAAGTAAAGTCATTCTTTCTTTCAGAATCGGCAAATTTCAGAATATATGGGGCTTGTTCCCCCTCTATATATTTCTCCACAAGTTTGGAAGACTCTAGTTCTAGGTTGTCAATCAAACTCAATGTCGAAAAATGATTTGAGTGGGGTACAATACACCTCAACTTTGAAACTGCCTTTTTATTGACTTTCTTACTTGTATATACCTTCTCCGCATTAACATCTAACTCCTCATGAATGTCAAATGGTAGGTACTCTATCTCTTCTTTCAAGAAATGATCGGCTATAGATGTGAGACAATCATGGAGACTCTTGGGAGCTTCCAACAGTTGAGCTTGTTTCAAGAACTCACTCTTTTGTTCTCCTCGTAGTCCCTCCTGAGTATTGCATAAAACCGTCACTTGCAAATCAGAGCAAGCTTCAGCTTCAACCCTCATCTCCATGAACCTGTTGCTTATCATTTCTAGGGCCTCTCCATTTTCCTCTTGCTGAATTCTCAGTGCTTCCATCTCCTTCTTCATTGCTTCTGTTTGCATAAGGATCTGTTTTAGCATGTCATCTATTCGAGCTTGGCATTCTAGGTCCTCATTTTCATCATGCCTATATTCGACAAAAGCAACAGAAGGATCATAGTAGGGGCTTGGGGGAGGGGAGTATGCATTTGGACAGCCATCCCAATGGCCATCTTGACCACGACATATACTGCAAGTGTATGCATTTGGGCAACCATTCCAATGGCCATTTTGACCACCACATATATTGCATTTGTTACAGTGTTGCCACAAGTGGGGTCCTCCACAATTCAGATAGGACTCACCAAACTATGAGTAGCCACCATTTAAACCATTTGTATTCCATGATGTCATGTTAAGAAGGGTATCAGACTAAAAATAAAAATTTAAAATAATTCTAAAACAAATATATATATAATTTTTTTTCAACATAAAAAAATAGATACTAACACAAAATAAGAAATTCACCAATTTCACCAGGCCCCGACAACGGCGCCAAAAACTTGTTGAGCCCACAAGTGTACGTGTCGTACAAGTAATACAGTGGCCCTTTTTAAGAGCCAGATGTCGAACCCATAGGGACTGGACCAATTCAGCTAATTATCAAGTTCAAGTGTGATATTAAATGCCACAAGTGTTGATTATAGACTTTTTCGAGAAATTTAATTAAGTCTAGGGGCGGTCAACAAAATACTCTGAATTAATTCAAGGAGCAACTAGAGTTAAAGCCGGATAATCATGTGATACCACGATTTGCAAGGGTTTAAGTATGAAACTATCAATTGTCGTCTCACATAATTAAAATTGCATGTTCATGGCCTTTCGAGCCTCTAAACACGACAAACTAGCTTCGCAACTACACCGTTTAGTGGTGATGTGACATGCTAATTCGTGGGCAATTCAACTACGTGGATGTGGTTTACGTGGATGTGATTAGGGACTCTCGTACTTCTAATCATTCAACTCAACTTAGCTCCACAACTACTTCTTCGAGTGGTGGAGTGACGTTTCTAAGTTAATTCATGTTCTCATCCCGTTTTATCAACCAAGCAAGGCACATTAGGTATAATTTATTTATCCTAACCGCGAATTATATCGTGAGATACAATCTTGCTCCCTACATTCTTTTGTTCTTTCCTAGGTTATCTTTCTCAAGCATTTACCTAAGCTTAACGCGTGTGTTTTCATGGTGATGAATCATAAAAACAACCATAATTAAGAATGCAAGACAAAAAAACAATCAATAACTTAAAACCAAAACAAAATCACAAAATCACAATCATATCTTGTGGCTTCAACCCTAAAGGGAGGGTTCTAGCCACTCATGTTCGTATAATTACAAGAAAACATAATTAAAGTAACCTACTTACAAGAATTGGTAGAAGAGAATATGAAATTGATGAACCCTAGGTGAGTTCTCCCACTTCTCCCTCACTCCTTGGCAATTTTTTCAGAAATAAATCGTGACTTTCTGACTTTAGGAGCTAAGGGACCTATTTAAAGTAAATGAGAGATGTATAAAATTATGCCCGGCATGGAATAGCTCCGTTTCACGGAGGTTATCACGCCAATATGCCTCCGTGACACGGAGGCATCGCGGACGCACAATGGAAACTCACAAAACCGTCGCCAGGCAGCCCCTTGCCGCGTTGGCAGCGTGTGACGCTGCTTGTGCAACGCGCTAGGTGGTGTGTCACGGCCTTGGTCGCGCAGCCTGCCTGCCGTGGCACGTTGCCAACGCGCAGGTGGGCTGTTTCTCGCATCCTCCTTGCCAACATTCGCGTTTTAATTCCGATTCCATGCCTCCACTTCACCAGCTCATGGATTAGTCCCTCAAATGCATTATTAACCTTCAAAACCAAGGACTAATCATGTTGGTTAGTATATATTCACATTTACATAAAATCACATGAGAATGTATATAAATAAGTAGATAAACAAGACTAAATTGAGTTACAAAGTAGCACTTGGGCATGTAATTATGCCCGAGATCACCTCACTTGACACTAAATGACCCAAAATTTCTACTAAGTTTAACCAAAACTCACACTTGCTGAATTTAGCATACAACTAGCGATCATTAAGAGTCTGTAGCACCACCCTCAAATGGGCGGCATGCTCCTCCTCGCTCCGAGAGTATATGAGAATGTCATCTATGAACACAATCAGAAACATGTCCAAATATGGATTGACACCCTGTTCATCAAATCCATAAAAGCTGCAGGAGCATTTGTTATCCCAAAAGACATAACTACAAATTCATAGTGACCATACTGAGTCCTGAAGGCTATCTTCGGGATGTCACTCTCTCTAACCCTGAGCTGATGATATTCAGATATGAGGCCTATCTTTGAAAAACATTTGGCACCCTAAAACTGGTCAAATAAGTCATCAATTCTAGAGAGGTTATACCTATTCTTGATGGTGACCTTATTCAACTGTCGATAGTTAATGAACATCCAGAGGGAACAATCCTTCTTCCGAGCAAAGAGTACTGGTGCAACCCACGAAGATTTACTAGGTCTAATGAAACCCTTGTCTAAGAGATCCTTCAACTGCTCCTTCAACTCCTCCAACTCAGCTGGAGCCATTCTGTAAGGAGGAATAGATATAGGCTACATATCGGGAAAAAGGTCGATGCCAAAATCAATCTCCCTCCAGGAAGGAATTCCCGGTAGATCATCTAGAAACACTTTTGGATATTCGCACACCATAGGAACTGACTGGATAGTCGCAGTTTTGGATGTAGCATCCTTAACCCAAAATAGATGGTACACACAACCTTTAGAGATCATCTTTATACCCTTAAGGTAGGAAATGAAGCGACCTACAGGAACAGCTGAACTATCCTTCCATTCTAGGACTAGATCACCCGAAAATCAGAACTCTCATGGGTTCTACAATTTACTGAAGCATAACATGCATGTAGCCAATCCATGCCAAAGATAACATCAAAATCTGTTATGGGTAGCTCTACTAAATCTGCTGAAGTGACTTTCAGAAGGACTGTGACAGGGCAATTTCTGTAGACCCGTCAAGCTATAACTGAATCATCGACTGGAGTAGAGACTGAGAAGGGTTCTGATAAGATTTTGAGATTGACCCTGAAATTATTAACAACATAGGGTGTCATAAAAGATAAAGTATCCCCTAGTCTACCAATGCATATACATCAAAGTAGAATACTCGTAACATACCAAAGACTACATCTAGTGAAGTCTCCTGCTCCTGGCGAGATGCGAGGGCATACAACCTGATCTGGCGCTGACCACCACCTGCACTGGTGGCCGCACCCTGTGAGCTAGGCGTGTTGGTGCTGCTACTGAACTAGTAGCCTGAGTACGGCCTATACCATCATCCTACCTAGCCAATGGACACTCCCAGTGCCTGTGCCCGGGTCTACCACACCCAAAGCATATATCTGATCCAATCAAGCACTCCCTTATGTGATTCTTGCACACTTTTCGCAGACCAGAAAGGTATGCTCTATATGCATGCTCCTCTATCCATTCAAACCTGATGCTCTTCTCCTCTGATCAACCCTCGATCTAGATGAAGCACTGGCTGATGATGGAGTTAGTGCTAAGTACCTCTGATGGGAATGCTGATGATGTTCGCCTCCCCACATCTGCTGGGAGAATCCAAAACTATCTGTCCTGGCCCTCTTGGCTTCCCTCTCCCTTAAATAAGTTGCCTCTATCCACTGGGCATACAAAACCAATTGAGGAAAGTCAATGTCCTGATAAAGCATAGCAGTCCTACAATCCTTGACCAGGTAGTCTGCTACTCCATGCAGAAACCTGCTCACCCGATCTCTCTGATCAGCCACTATCTCTATTACATATTTGGACAAGCGGGTGAACTCTAAAGCATACACCTAGACTTTCATATTATTCTGTCTCAGGTTCACAAACTCAGCTACCTTGATCTCCCTCATCTCAAGAGGATAGAACTGATTCATGAATGCAGTAAGGAACTCATCCCAACCAATGGGACCCACTCCAACTGCTCTGCTATCCTTCCTCTGTCTGAACCAGATATGGCCAACCCTTTTAACTTATAAGAGGAAAGATCTACGCACTACTCCCCTATCACCCCCATAATCTAAGTGATCTTCTGTATCTCCTCAATAAACTCGTATGGATCCTCGTCCACCTTCAATCCGAGAAACTACGGAGGGTTCATCCTAAGGAAGTCCCTGACTCTTGCCACTGCCGCATTCCCATTCTGAGAACATACGCTACCGCCTGCTAGTTGACCTGGGCGGTCAATACCTGCGCCAACATCTCGATGGCTACCCTAAACTCTACATGAGCATCCTGCTCGGGCACATGATCCTCGGGGGCTAGTGGGGCCTACTAGTGGCCATCTCCACTACAATTCTCATGGCCATTTCCATTTCTATTTCCCCTTCCATTAACTTGGCGAGGAGGCATGATTCTACAAATGCGTATAGCACAAGTTAGAAAGATAGATAGACATCTCATCGCACAACATAAATCATGAAAGAAGGGAAATTTCCTAAAATGTTTCATAGCCACTTCGTCATAAGTGTGGCGCACTTCACACCTATGAAAAAAAATCTACTTAACGCGACTTTCAGACACCCTAGGAAACTTCAAAACCAAATGCTTTGATACCAAGTTTATCCCGACCCGAACAGCCCGGATAGAGATATGGGACAAAGAACCCCGAGAGGCTCCAAGTCAAGCCATGCCATGAATATAGTGGCTAAGAGCATACAACAAGCGAAAACTAATATATCAAAACATACTTAAATGGAAGTCTGCATACATATTAATCTAAAACAAGTCAACACTGACAAGCTGATTTTCTACACGTTATGCGAAAAGCATCTAACATAACTAATGAGCTGATGGGACAGCATCCCCAATTAGCTCGACAAAGATTGAAACTTAAATAGAATATCAATGGGTAACTAAATGTCCTCAAAGGATGAGGACTTACCAACCCTGGCTAAATAAGTCTGAGGGGAAAGCAGGACAAATGGTGCGGCTGAGACTGATCCCTCAGGCCTGTATCATGAAATGATATAGCATAGAGTATGCGGTCAGTACGTGGAATGTACTGAGTATGCAAGGTAAGTAAAAATTGATAGTTAAAATACATAAGAGTTTATAAGTGTAGGACAGCATGAACATGAAGTAAATATCATAACAATAACATGAGGTCTCAAGGTTTTCAAACCATTGATAATCTAGTCATAATCATAGTCATAAGAGATACCTTATAAAAACATAACTTGAGCCAAAGTAACATAACATAACATTGCATAAATCATGAGGAACAACGGGAGAACTTATCTTAATCGACACCATCATGATATAAATTACATGTTGCCCCAACTATCTCGCTCAAGTTGGCAAAGCCGTCCCAGGCTTCCAGGAAAGGGACGTACAGAATGTGATATCACAAGGGAAAATCCATGACTACATATACCTATGGTGGCACATAGTTCTGAGACCACGGGGTTTATCTAAACGTCCGGTCTACTCGGTGCTATACACTATAATATGCATATGAGGCTCATATCGATATTGTGAAATCATTCATAAAGTTCATGTCCAATTAAAACATAACATACTTGATCATACTTGAAATACATGATTAGCCATGAATAAGAGTCTGCGAGTCGGCCAAAAGTCATAAATTAATAAATCGTGAAAGACATGCATACTTGTGAAAATTCATATACTTGACATTCATAAATTCACGAAGAGTACTTGAAGAGAAATCATATCATAAATCATAATTTCATAATTTGGACTTAGGAAGATCAAAACCATAATAGAATCATTACTTGACTTTTCATGAAACCTTGCATAATTGGGCATAGATTGATTGAGATTTGAAACCATAAAATAAATAATCAATTTAAATATAAATCTACACATAGATCTTAAAAAATCATTTAGAACATGAGGGGAATTGACCCATAATCAAATCAAAGAGAATTTCAAGAATTTTGGCTTAAAACCCCATAAGATCATCAAATTTACTTGAATACTTGAATTCATGAACATAAGAGGGAAATTGGGGCATGAGAGTTAAGAGAAACTCTCATTCACAACCCTATATACCTAGGTAATCTGATCTTATACTCTCCCTTGAAAGCCCAAAGGAATTGGAGAAGGAAATTGGGGAATTCTCAAGCTTGATCTTCAATGGAACACTCCAACTTGCATGCATAGAATTGAAAGGCTTATGATAGGTTAAGTACTCTTAAAACCCTTCTAACTAAACTAAAAAACAACGTAGTTGAGGGCCTTAGAGCTTAGGATTTACGAAATTTCCCTTAATAGAAAATCTGGAAATTGAACACTGCCAGTCATCACGGGCCTCACCACGAGTTGTACCATGATGTAACGACTCATGATCACCACTCGTGATCACCACTGGCCACCTAGAAACTTACTGGATTCTCACCACGACTTCATCTCGCGACTCATGTTTCCTACCATGAGTCGTAATATCACTCGTGACTTCATCTCCCCTACGACCCTGACCACGAGTCGTACCGACATACCACGACTTGTGGTGTGACTCGTGGTCTGCACCCTAGACTCCAGTTTTTCATGATCCAAACGTACACCTGGATCGTAGACACGGGACAAGGATTCCCGAGAGACCCCAAGTCGACCCATGGCATGAGTATATATCTAATTCAATCATATGAGCGAAGACTTAACATAAAAAATGTAATTATAACATAGCATAAGGAAAAACAGTACAAGACTTATACAATACGGCGGAATACAACTTATAGTATGATAAGCCTCTAAACATGAAAGGCGGATTGATAAGAAAACTCCCCAACTAATCCAACGTCTAGAAATAGAAAGGAACAACATAGAGTGTGAACATGTATTCCTCGGAACATGAAGACTCACCAAGTGCGCTGAGAGCAAGGCTAAAATTCCTAGCTATGGGTGAGGATGAGCCTGAGAATTGGGACCTGTATCATGAAATGATACAGCATAGAAAGTATGCGGTCAGTATGTGGAATGTATTGAGTATGCAAGGTAAGTAAAATGGACATTTAAAACATATATGAAATTCATAAATGACCATAAGAGTGGGACGTCATGCTCGCATCGTAAATCATAATAACATATCATATGGCTCAAGGTTTTCAAAGCATTCGTAACATGACATAATCAAAATCATAATAGAAGAGATTTACTTATCATAACTTGAGCCCACATACATAATCATAACATGCATAAATCATGAGGAACAGTGGGAGATTCTCTTAACCGACATACCTCACATGAGCACAATGAAGCCCGGCTTGTATCCCTAGTTGAGAGGATGTTCATACCTTGCCAAGCGTAGGAACCATGAAGGGCATGATCACACATGAAAAGGGCCATTTGGGCCAGGGACAAACAAGAAAAGGGGTCTCAACATACCTATGGTGGCACGTAGTTCATGAGATCTGGGGCTTAACCCGAACCCCGAACCTACTCGGTGTTTGATACTACTCTCAAAACATATATAGTGCTCATAATAATACATACATGAGTTCATGGGCTAGTTAACTCATAATAATCGTAAATATGCTTGAACATTCATGAACTATCCATGACTTGAGGCCCGTGAGTCAGCCAAAAACATAATTCATGATTAATAAGATTCATACATACTTGTAGATTATGCATATAGCTTGAATTTCATAAAATAATAATAGATAACATAATAAATACATAATTTAAATTGTAATTCATGTTGGGCTTGTTAAGAGAATCAATGGATAAATAGATCATAAATTGATTCCTCATGGGGCATGCGTGATCAAACTTGATTGTTTAGAAATTCAAAGTCAATAATATTATAATCAATTCAAATCTGAAAAGATGATCAAAATCAGTAGATTATAATAGGACTTCAAAATCACAAGACCCATAATTAAATTATTTAATTTTATACAAATCAAATACAAAACACCATGAGTTTTTTGATAATTAATAAGTAAAATCTTCGAGTAGGAGTATGGGTGTGGAAGAATTCACCCATTAGTTTCCTTACATACCTGGGATTATCAAATTCTAACCCTCCTTAAAAGCCCAAGAATGAGATTGAGAGAATTGAGGTGAAAAGCTTGAAATCTCCCTTAGATCACCTATCAAAATCCTTGCATGCATGAATGAGAGTTTAGAATAGGTAATTCCCTTAAAAACCAGCTTTCCCAAGCCTAAACGACGTAGTTTAGGGCCTTATATCATAAAAAAGTCAAAAATACCCTTAATGAACCTGCCTTGAAAACTGGCCGGATGGAACCAACGAGTGGTATCAACGGGTCGTGGGAACCAACGACAACCCATCATGTCCCTCGTTGTATATATTGTTGATGACCCGTTCTCGAAATCAAACAATGGATTGTCAGGACAACCCATCCCTTCAACCCACGACTCATTACATTGCCCGTGGTTAGCCTCCCTAAACCTTCGCATCTCATCTCCTAACGGGTCATACCATGAACCATCACTAGGACCAACGAATCGTTGTTCCCCCCATCAAGCCTACTGGAAAACTCAATCCTCCAACCACGACCACAACCAACGACTCGTGGTTTCTCCCAACGGGTCGTTGGGTTGCTCGTTATATGTCTCCTGAAGACCCTAACTCCTTCCCAAGACTACTAACGATGACACGTTGTTTCCCACAATGAGTCGTCATGTCTCCCATGATTTACATTGTCACTTAACCAGATCCTAACCACGACTGCATACAATGACTCGTGGTTTGATACCACGAGTCGTTCCATGGCCTGTCCTGCAACTTTTTCCCAATTTCTGCAGTTTTCAACTTTCAACCTCCTGGGTCTATTCTTACGCACTTCTGGGGTATTACAATATCTCCCCCTTGGAAACATTCGTCCTCAAATGTAGGAAACAAGAAGAAAATAGAAACATGCAATTATCATACGCAAATACTGATCATTTAAACCGAAACCTTACGAAATGACTATCTCTGATTCATAACACATAGCTGAACTGATCTCATGCTTCACATACACACTCATACACATAAAAGAAACCTGAACACATGAACTGAACATGAAAACTAAATGGAATTATAGAGTAGAACTGATACCTCAAGTCGGAACTTAGCCGGTAGAGAATAAATATGGGTATTTAGCCATCATATCTGCTTTGGCTTCCCACATAGCTCCTTCAACATGCTAATTTCTCCATAATACTTTAACTGAAGCTACTTCTTTGTTCCTCAGCCTCTGAACCTAACGATCCAAGATTTCCACCGGAATTTCTTCATAGTTGAGGCTATCCTTTACACCTCATAGTTGCCGATAAGGATCTACACCTCCGCCCATAGAGAGCTTCGAACGGTGCCATTTGGATATTGGAGTGATAGCTGTTATTATAAGCAAACTCGATTAAGGGAAAATGATCATCCTAACTACCTTTAAAATCCATAACACATGCCCTCAACATGTCCTCAAGAGTCTGGATTATTCGTTCGGCTTGGTCATCCGTTTGCGGATGAAAGGTTGTACTGAGCTTGACTTGAGTCCCAAGTCCCTTCTGAAAAGACCGCCAGAACGGGAGGTAAACTGAGTACCTCGGTCTGAAATAATAGACAAGGGCACTCCATGAAGTTAAACCAACTCCCGAATATACAACTTGGCATAATGATCCACCGAATCTGTGGTCTTGACCAGTAGAAACTGTGCAGCCTTGGTTAACCGATCTACCACCACCCAAATGGAATCATAGTGTCGGCGAGTACGGGGTAGGCCTCTAATGAAATCCATATTAATCTCTTCCAAATTCTAAGTGGGAATGTAAATATCCTGAAGTATGCCTCTCGGCCTTTGATGTTCGACCTTCACTTGCTGACAATTCGGATACTTGGCTACAAATTCTGCAATATCCTCTTCATGCCATCCCACCAATAGATTTCTCGCAAGTCCCGATACATCTTCGTGGATCCCGGATGGATAGAATATCTGGTACCATGTGCCTCATGCAATATTTGAACTCTTAATTTATCAACGTCTGGGACACATAGGCGACCCTAGTATCGTAACACACCATCTCCCCCTTGGGGGAAAACCTAACCTTTTGACTCTGCACTGCTTCCTTCAGCTTCCTCAAAATCATATCCTCATCTTGCTTAGATTTGACATCAACCACCAAGGAAGATTTTGACCCATTCTGCACAACAACACCGCCATCGGTCGAGTCAACCAATCTAACTCCCAATCTTGCGAGCTGGTGGACATCCTTCACCAACTCCTTGTTTTCCTCATCCACATGGGACACACTCTCCATAGAGAGCCTACTAAGTGCATCCGCCACCACATTAGCCTTGCCCGAGTGGTAAAGGACACTCATGTCATAGTCCTTTAATAACTCTAACCACCTCCTTTGCCGAAGATTGAGATCTTTCTGCGTGAACACATATTGCAAGCTCTTGTGATCTGTGAATACATCCACGTGGACCCCATACAAGTAATTTCGTCATATCTTCAATGTGAACCCCACCGCGGCCAACTCGAGATCATGGGTCGGGTAATTCTTTTCGTGAACTTTTAGCTATCGAGAGGCATATGATATTACTTTTCCATGCTGCATCAACACACATCCCAGTCCGACTCTCGAAGCATCACAATATACAACAAAGCCATCGGTACCCTCTGGTAATGACAATACGGATGCTGAAGTGACTCGGGTCTTCAATTCCTGGAAGCTTTTCTCACAAGCCTCCGACCATTGGAACTTTATCTTTTTCTGAGTCAACCTGGTCAATGGGGCTGAAATTGATGAAAATCCTTCAAAAAATCTCTGGTAGTAGCCTGCTAAGCCCAAGAAACTCCGAATTTCCGAAGGATTAACCGATCTAGGCCAATTCTTCACCGCTTTGATTTTCTGCGAGTCTACCTTTATGCCCTCACTTGATACCACGTGACCCAGAAATGCCACCGAGTCCAACCAAAATTCACACTTGCTAAACTTTGCATACAACTGATGATCCTTGAGAGTTTGGAGAACTATCCTCAAGTGAGCGGCATGCTCCTCCTCGCTCCGGGAGTATATAAGAATATCATTGATAAACACGATCACGAACATGTCCTGATATTGCTTGAACACCCTGTTCATCAAGTCTATAAAAGTTGTAGGAGCATTGGTTAATCCAAATGACATAACTACAAACTCATAATGGCCATACCGAGTCCTGAAGGCTGTCTTTGGGATATCACTCTCCCGGACTCTGAGTTGGTGATACCTAGACCTGAGATCTATCTTCAAGAAACACCTGGCACCCTAGATCTGGTCAAATAAATTATCAATTCTGTGCAAGGGGTACCTGTTCTTGATAGTGACCTTATTAAGCTACCGATAATCAATACACATCCGAAGGGATCCATCCTTCCTTCGAACAAAGAGAACCGGCGCAACCCATGGAGACTTGCTCGGTCTAATTAAACCCTTATCCAATAAGTCCTTCAACTGTTCTTTTAATTCCTTTAGCTCGTCTAGAGCCATCCTATAAGGAGGGATGGAGATAGGTTGCGTATCGGGCAACAAATCAATACCAAAATCAATTTCCCTTTTCGGAGGAACACCTGGCAAATCATCGGGGAAAACCTCTAGATACTCACACACCACTGGAACTGACTGAATAGTCTAGGTCTTGGACCCTACATCCTTAACTCTAACTAGGTGGTAGATGCAACCCTTAGAGATCATTTTCCTATCCTTAAGGTATGAAATAAACCGAACGACTAGTACAGTGGAATTACTCTTCCATTCAAGAACTAACTCACCCGAAAATCGGAATTCCATTGCACGGGTCCTACAATTAATCGAAGCATAACATGCAAACAACCAACCCATACCCAAGATGATATCAAAGTCAGTCATGGCCAACTCCACTAAGTCTGCGAAGGTAACCTTATGCAACACAGTGATGGGGCAACCTCTATATACCCGTCTGGCAACTATTGATTCACCGACCGGAGTAGATACGGAGAACGGTTCAGACAGAATTTCAGGACTAACTCCAAAACTACTAGCAATATAAGGGGTCACAAAAGACAAAGTAGCTCATGGATCTAACAAAGAATAAGCATTACTATGGAAGAATTGCAACATACCCGTCACCATATCTGGCGACGCCTCCAGCTCCTGGCGGGGTACTAGGGCATAAAATCGATTTTGGCGTTGACCGCCTACTGAACTAGTGGAAGCACCCTGCTATTGGGGTCGTGTAGCTGGAGTGGTAGAGCTAGTTGTAGGGCAATCTTTGATCCTATGTCCGGGTTTTCCACACCTGAAATAAGCATCCGCATCGACCAGGCACCTCCCGGGATGATTTTTGCCGCATCTCGCACAAGATGGGAAAGTGCGCTCCACCTGCATGTTACCATGATCCCTCGAGCCTATAGCCCTGCTCCTCTGCTCTCCCCTGAACCTGGATGGTGTGCTAGCCGATGATGGTGCTGGAGCAATGAAAATGTGCTAGGACTGCAGATGTGGTCCACCTCCTGGCCTAGCTTAAGAAACCCCGTAGCTGTCGGTTCTGGCCCTCTTGGCCTCTCTCTGCCTCATATAGACCGACTCCATCTGATGCGCATGTAATACAATACGGGGAAAGTCAAGGTCCCAGTGAAGCATGGCGATCCGGCAATCCTTGTCCAAGTAATCTACTACTCCATGCACAAAGCGGCTCACCCGAGCCTGCTGATCTGCCACCAACTTCGAAGAATATTTAGATAACCAGGTGAACTCCAATGCATATTCCTGGACCAACATGTTACCCTTCTTCAAATTAACAAACTTGGCCGCCTTAAGCTCCCTCATCTTCCGAGGGAAGAACCAATCCATGAACACGGTGTGAAACTCATCCCAACCTATCGGGCCTGCACCCGCTACCTTGCCATCCTTCCATTGCTTAAACCATATGTGTGCTACCCCCTTTAGCTGATAGGAGGTCAAATCAATGAATTCCCCATTGTTCACCCCCATAACCTAGGTGATCTTCAAAATCTCCTCAATAAAGTCATATGGGTCCTCGTCCACCTTCGACCCTGTGAACTCCGAAGGGCTCATCCTCAAAATGTCCCTCACCTTAGCAGCTGTCGCATTCCCATTTTGCAGATAATGTGCCACAGTCTGATTCTGAACCTGAGTTGTCATGGCCTGTGCCAACATCTGAATCACTGCCTTAAACTCAGTATGGGCAGTTGGCTCCGATACGTGCTCCTCATGAATGGGTGGAGCTGGTTGATGCTCACCACCATGGGCACCCTCATGATCATCACCATTATCATTTCTCCTGGCATTTACTCAACGTGGAAGCATGATTCTGCAAACTCAAATAGCACGAATTAGAGGAGTAAATGACGTTCACCGCATGACATAGATCATGAAAGAAGAGAACATTCCCTAAATGTCTAGTAGACTCTTTGTCATAAGTGTGGCACGCTTCACACCCATGACAAAGACTCTACTTAACGCGGCTTTTAGACTCCCTAGGACCCATAAACCTATGGCTCTGATACCAAGTTTGTCATGACCCAAACGTACACCCGGATCGTAGACACAAGAGAAGGAGCCCCGAGAGACCCCAAGTTGACACATGGCATGAGAATACATCTAATTCAATCACATGAGAGGAATACTTAACATAAAGAACATAATCATAACATAGCATAAGGGAAAATCAGTACAAGACTTATACAAAACTGTGGAATACAACTTGTAGTCTGATAAGCCTCTAAACATTAAAGGCAGATTGATGGGACAACTCCCCAACTAATCCAACGTCCAGAAACTAAAAGAAATAACATAGAGTGTGAACATGTAGTCCTCGGAACATGAGGACTCACCAAGTGCGCTGAGAGCAAGGCTGAAATTCCTAGCTATGGGTGAGGATAAGCCTGAGAATTAGGACCTGTATCATGAAATGATACAGCATATAAAATATGTGGTCAGTACGTGGAATGTACTGAGTATGAAAGGTAAGTAAAATGGACATTTAAAACATATATGAAATTCATAAATGACCATAAGAGTGGGACGTCATGCTCGTATCGTAAATCATAATAACATATCATATGGCTCAAGGTCTTCAAAACATTCGTAACATAACATAACCATAATCATAATATAAAAGATTTACTTAACATAATTTGAGCCCACATACATAATCATAACATGCATAAATCATGAGGAACAGTGGGAGATTCTCTTAACCGACACACTTCACATGAGCACACATGAAGCCCAATTTGTAGCCCTACTCAGGAGGGTGTTCATACCTTGGCAAGGGTAGGAACCACAAAGGGCGTGATCACACATGAAAAGGGACATTTGGGATAGGGACAAACATGAAAGGGGTCCCAACAAACCTACGGTGGCACGTAGTTCGTGAGATCTAGGGCTTAACTTGAGCCCCGAACCTACTCGGTGTTCGATACTACTCCCAAAACATATATAGTGCTCATAATAATACATACATGAGTTCATGGGCTATTTAAATCATAATAATCATAAACATGCTTGAACATACGTGAACTAGCCATGATTTGAGGCCCGTGAGTCGGCCAAAAACATAATTCATGATTAATAAGATTCATACATACTTGTAGATCATGCATATAGCTTGAATTTTATAAAATCACAATAGATAACATAATAAACTCATAATTTAAATTGTAATTCATGTTGGGCTTGTCAAGAGCATCAATGGATAAATAGATCATAAATTGATTCCTCATGGGGCCTGCATAATCAAGCTTGATTGCTTAGAAATTCAAAGTCAACAATATTATAATCAATTTAAATCTCAAAAGATGATCAAAATCAGTAGATTATGATAAGATTTCAAAATCAAAAGACCCATAATTAAATCATTTTATTTTATACAAATCAAATACAAAACCTCATGAGTTTTTTGATAATTTATAAGTAAAATCTTTGAGTAGGAGCATGGGTATGGAAGAATGAGATTAAAAGAATTGGTTGCCTTACAAACTGGGATTATCAAATTCTAACCCTCCTTAAAAGCCCAAGAATGATATTGAAAGAATTGAGGTGAAAAGCTTTAAATCTCCCTTAGATCACCTATCAAAATCCTTGCATGCATGAATGAGAGTTTAGAATAGTTCATTCTCTTAAAAACCCAGCTTTCCCAAGCCAAAATGACGTAGTTTAGGGCCTTATATCGTGAAAAAGTCCAAAATACCCTTAATGAACCTGCCCTGAAAACTGGCCGTATGGAATCCCCGAGTGGTATCAATGGGTCGTGGGAACCAACAACGACCTGTCATGTCCCTCATTGTATACACTACTGATGACCTATTTCGGAATCAAAAAACGGATCATCAGGATGACCTGTCCCTTTAACCCATGACTCATTACATTGCCTATGGTTAGCTCCCTTGAACCTTGGCATCTCATCTCCTAACGGGTCACACCACGACCCGTCACTAGAACCAATGAATCATTGTTTCCCCTCGTCAAGCCTACAGGAAAACTCAATCCTCCAACCACGACCACAACCAACGACTCATGGTTTCTTCCAACGGGTCATTAGGTTGCTCGTTGTATGTCTCCTGAAGAACCTACCTCCTTCCCACAACTGCTAACGATGACTCATTGTTTCCCACAATGAGTCATCATGTCTCCCGTGATTTACACTGTCACCCAGCCTGATCCTAACCATGACTGCATAAAATGACTCGTGGTTTGATACCACGAGTCGTTCCATGGCCCATCCTGCAACTTTTTCCCAATTTCTGCAGTTTTCAACTTTCAACCTCCCGGGTCTATTCTTACACACTTTCGAGGTATTACACAGGTCTTCTTCACGACTCCCACTACGATTCCTCCTTCCTTCCCATGACTTGTTTCACGAGTCATCCTAAGTCATTTTCAAGCATTTTCTGCTGATCACATTTCCAAATCCCGAGTCTAGTCTTAGGCACTTTCGAGGTATTACATTAGCTGCCTGATTTTTTATTCCCTTTTGATATTTTACCTCAAATTCAAATTCTTGGATAAACAATACCTATATGATCTGTCGGGTTTTAGTATCCTTTTTCAACATCAAGTTCCTCAGTGCAGCATGGTTTGTATGAACAATTACCTTAGTTCCAAGAAAGTATGCCCGAAACTTTTCACATGCAAAGACCACTGCTAGTAGCTCCTGTTCAGTGATTGGGTAGCTCATTTAAGTTGTATTAAGTGTTTTACTAGAATAATAGATAGGGTGAAAAATCTTCACTCTCCATTGACCTAGGACAGCACCAAGGGCTACCCCTACTAGCATCGCACATTACCTCGAATGGGAGAAACCAATTTGGAGTTATGATAATGGTAGCAGATGTGAGTCTCTCTTTTAGGTATTCAAAAGCCTTCAAACATGCATCATCAAACACGAACTTCACCTCCTTCTCAAGAAATTTGCACAATGGTTGTGCAATCTTAGGGAAGTCCTTAATGAACCTCCTATAGAATCCTGCATGCCCTAAAAAGCTTCTGACCCCCTTTATAGAAATAGTCGGTGGAAACCTAGCTATTACTTCAATTTTTGCCTTGTCCACCTCTATCCCCTTCCCATAGATTCTGTGACTCAGCACTATCTCTTCTTTGACCATGAAGTGACATTTCTCCCAATTTAGTATTAGATTCGTTTCTTTGCATCTGTTAAACACTTTGCTCAAATGCTTGAGGTAGGATTCAAACGACTCACCAACAATTGAGAAATCATCCATAAATACCTCGATGGTGTCTTCTACCATATTTGAGAAGATTGACATCATACAGCGCTGGAATATGGCTGATGCATTACACAACCCAAAGGTCATTCTCCTAAAAGTAAATGTATCATACGGGCAAGTGAAGGTAGTCTTCTCTTGGTCCTCCATAGCTATAGAGATCTGGTTATACCCTGAATATCAATCCAGAAAATAGTATCAGCCCCTACCTGCCAACCTGTCAAGCATTTGATCCATGAATGGCATTGGAAAATGGCCATTCTGGGTCCAAAGGTTGAGTTTTCGGTAATCCATGCACACACGCCAACCTATGATTGGTCTTGTCGATATCAGCTCATTTTTCTCGTTGGGTACCACTGTTATCCTACCTTTCTTTAGCACACATTGTACCGGACTTACCACTTGCTATCCGCAATGGGGTAAACTACACTAGCGTCTAGCCACTTGATGATCTCTTTCTTCACCACCTCTTGCATAGATGGGTTTAGTCATCATTGGTGCTCTATTCTTGGTACACAATTCGGCTCAAGCAGGATTTCGTGAGTGCTTATGCCTGGAGGGATCCCAATGATGTTAACAATGGTCCATCTGATTGCCCTTTTGTGCTTTTTCAATACTGCAACCAAATCTTCCACTTGTCAGTCTATCAGGTTTGCTGCAATAATTATTGGCAAGGTGTTTTCTTCTCCAAAAAATGCATATTTTAGATGTAGAGGTAATTCCTTAAGCTCTAGACTTGGTGGTACCTCCACTGATGGTTTTCCTAGAGGACTTGTGCGGTTCTTCAAGTCAAGGTCTAACTTCTTTGGCCTGAAGTTAAACGACCCATCCCCTCTAGGGCATTTACCAACTCCATCTACCCCAGTACTTTATCTCTCTCACAATTCATCAGGATAGTTGCTAGTGTATCAATACTTATCATATCTCCCATGGGCACTATAAGCCTCTTATCTTTCCTCTAGGTGTTCGCACAGGTGGTTCTTGAGATGGGTCTTCTCTGTTGTAGCCTGAATGAGTCACAAAACAAAAGAAAAATGTAAAATGAGGAAATAAACACTAAAAATTAAACATAAGAAATCCCGGCAACAGCGCCACTTTTTGATAACGCTTAAATTCACACTCCTGATAAATCATGAAGAGGACGGTTGGGTCGATCCCACAAGGAATATGGTTAAGATATAGAATAATGCAAGTATTTAAGCTTTTAAGTATGGTATCTCCAAAAAAGGGGGTTTATAAAAGCAATTACAAGACAAGATTGAGAATTGGTTGTTGTTTATCAAGATTTGCAATTAATTAGGGTAAGTGTTCCCCATGGGTTCATAATTACTTCGGGTTTACACTTGTGATCTATCCCAATGCTTACTTGTAGAACTGATAACTAGAGCTCATCCAAACGATTGGTCCGTCCCTATTAGATGACTTGATCAATCACCAGGTTAGATTTCATGAGCAATCTCAATTCAACCATTATCAATTTGTTCCACATTAACTATCCTGCAACCACAACTCAAGTCATACAATGATCCATAAAGACCAAGGATTTTTTGTAATTATCTTTTCCTAATCTCTACTTCTCTAGGTTCAAGCAAGTAAAGAATTTAGGCAAGTCTTAGCATTGCGCTTCATTAAGAAATGTTAAAGATGAAGAGAATACATGCCCATGAATCTTGACGTTGCTCTTCCTATCCCATGGGGAACACTACTCTAGTTAATTGCAAATCTTGGTAAACAATAATCAATTCTCAATCTTGTCTTATAATTGATTTTATAAACCCCCCCCCCTTTTTTTGGAGATAACATACTTAAAAGCTTAAATACCTGCATTATTCTATATCTTGACCATATTTCCTATGGGATCAACCCAACCTATGTTTGTGTCACGACCCGAACATAGGCTCGGATCTAGACCCAAAACCTAAAACCATATATGTCTCCAAGTCGACCCATGGTATGAACATAAAATCTTAAGCTCAACATAAATAAGGTGGGAGGCTAATTTCTAAAATGGTAGAAGTCTGGATATTAAAACATTTGCACAAAGGAAATAATACACTGAATTCAAAGTTGAATATAATATTATGTCTGAAAAGCCACTACATATTAACAAGTTCATGGGACAACACCCCCAATTAGCTCACTAGAAAACTGAAATAACGAAAGCACGACTGATATACGGTCCTCGAAGGATAAGGACTCACCAACAGGTGAATTGGACTGAACTCTGAAAATGGCTGGCGACAAGTCTAAACCTGAAAGTCTGAGCCTGTATCATGAAATGATACAGCATAGAGTATGCGGTTAGTACTTGGAATGTATCGAGTATGCAAGGTAAGTAAAATAGGCTGAGTATAAACTGAAAACATCCATAACGTTATTCATATCAATAAAAGATTCTGAGAGTATGGACTTGCATGTTGATATCTTGAAAACATGAGTAAAATAACTGAATCTCATAACTAAAATAAATGACCCAAAGTTGAAACTTATAATCATAAGTAAAACTGATAAATGGAACATTGGGTCAAACCTGTTGAAAATATAATATCATAACTGATGAACATGCATAGTTGAAATCATGAGGAACAATGGGAGACTCGTCATGTAACCGACATAATAACGATAAATCTTTTGTGATCCCAAATATTACACTTAAATGGGAGGAGCGTCCAAAGTCTTGTCAGGGCTAAGGGCGCTATCAAGATATCGATATCAAGCTGAAGGCCCTTTGGGGGCAGGGAAACTCACAAGGGAGGTCCCAATGAATTTGAATAATTTTCCATTGGCATGTAGTTCTAATGCGCGGTGTTTACCTAATCCCTTAGCCTACTCGGTGCTAGACACTACTCCTAAAAACATGCATATTCTCTCCATTATTTTTCAATGAACCTGAACCATCATTTTTCAATGAAGCTGATCATGAAATTACATACATAGTCTGAAATCTTAATATGAGGAGCCTTGACTCAAAACATACCATAAGCTGAAGAGTGGGAGTCTAGACTCCAAGACAAAGTGGTAAGCTAACATAATAAACTTGAACTCAATCATGAAAACATACTTAGATAATGTGGGCTTGCCCAAACATTAACATGCTTGAAATAAACATGCTAGTAAAAAATCATGGATTCATACATGGGTGATTCATAAGCATTCCTTCTTGGAAAACATCTCATCATGCTTGAAAACATAGATCATAATCTTAACTTTTCATGAAACTTGCATAATTGGGCATAATAATTTTCAAAACTAGAAATCATGAATTGTAATTTGAAATAAGTATAAAGCATTCCCATGAATCTTAAAATATCATTTAAAACATGAAAGGAATTGACCCATAGATAAGTCATAGAGAAATTTATAATATTGGATTAAAACCCCATAAGATCATAAACTTGATTTTAAGTCTTGAAGTCATGAACTTGAGGAAAAATCAGGACATAAGAGTGACTGAAATCTCTCATTCATAGCCCTACATACCTGGGTAATCTGATTCTACACTCTTCCTTAAATGCCCAAGAGAATTGGAGAAGAACTTGAAGAATTCTTGGTTTGATCTCTGTAGGAATTCTCTAGTCTTGCATGCATGGGGAGGGAATGCGTTAGAATAGGATAAACTCTCTTAAAATCCTCCTAACTTAGCTTAGAAAAATTTAGTTTAGGGCTTAGAAGCTAAGAAATTACGAAAATACCCTTACTAAAATCGCAAGAAAAACTGAACTGCCAACTGCTACGACTCGTACCACGAGTCGTACAATCGAACTACGACTCGTGGTAGCCTTCTATACTGGCCAAGTCCTGAAACATCACTCCTATAAAAAAATTCCATGAATCTTACTACGACTCATAACTTTAACCTACGAGTCATACACCCCACTTGTACAATCATTATCCGAAAGTCCCCAGTTCTTGTTATGATCCATACCACAAGTCATACCCACACACCACGTCTCATAGTGGGGACTCGTGGTTTTGAAGGCCATCTGCTGAACCTTACTACGGGTCATCCTTGAGTCGTACAATCCTTATATGACTCGCAGTATTGATCGTACTGAGACAAAAATGCAGGTTCTTCCTGCTGAACATTTTTAAAATCTCGAACATAATCTTAGGAATTTTTGGGGTATTACAACATCTCCCTCTTGGGAACATTCGTCCTCGAATGTTGGTAACATAATGAATAATTGGGAAAAAGGATCTTCCATACCAAATACTGAATATCTGAAGTTGAGAACTGATGGAGTGACTGACTTCGGACTGAAACACATGACTGAACTGAATTCATAAATCACAAATACATGTATTAACATACAGGAAACTGGAAAACATGAACTAGACATGAAGCTGAATAGAGTAATAAGAAGGAAATTAGTACCTCAAGCTGGAACTAAGCCAAAAAGGAAAGATGCGGGTATTTAGCCACCATATCTGCTTCGGCTTCCTACATAGCTCCCTCGACAAACTGATTTCTCCATAGAACCTTTACTGAAGCTACTTCTCGATTTCTCAACTTCTAAACCTGATGATAAAGAATTTCAACTGGAACCTCTTCATAGCTAAGGTTATGATTCACACCAATATTCTCCACTGGTACGACCAGAGTCGGGTCACTAATATACTTCTTCAAGAGTGACACATGAAAGACTGAATGTATAGAAGCCAACTCTGAGGGAAACTCCAACTCATAGGCCACCTTGCCAACGCATCTCACAATCCTTTACAGGCCAACATATTAAGGACTAAGCTTCCCTTTCTTTCTTAATCTCATCACCCCCTTCATAGGAGATACCTTCAAGAACACCCAATCATCAACTTAAACTCAAGTTCTCTTCTCATATCCGCATAGGGTTTTTGATGACTCTGAGTTGTTTTCAGCCTTTCCCTTGTAAGTTGAAATTTCTCCGTAGCCTCATGGATTGAATTTGGCCCTATCAATATAGGCTCACCTACTTCAAACCAACCAATAGAGGATCTACATGTCTTTTTATAAAGAGTCTTAAACAGGGCCATCTGAATACTAAAGTGATAACTGTTGTTGCAAGCAAACTTGATAAGAGGTAAATGGCCATCCCAACTACCTTGGAAGTCAATCACACATGCTCTCAACATATATTCAAGAGTCTGGATGGTTTGCTCAGCCTGACCATCCGTCTTCGGGTGAAAAGCTGTGCTAAGCTTGACATGGATACAAAGTCCCTTTTGAAATGACTTCCAAAACTACAAAGTAAACTAAGTACCTCTGTCTGATATGAGGGACAAGGGGACAACATGAAACCAAACTAACTCCCATATATACAACTTAGCATAATCCTCAGCTGAATTGATAGTTTTGACCGGTAGGAAATGAGCTGCCTTAGTCGACTTGTCTACCACCACCCAAATAAAGTCATACTATCGGCGAGTACGAGGCAACCCTTTGATGAAGTCCATGTTGATTTTTTCCCACTTCCAGGTGAGGATACTATTGTCTTGAAGCGCACCTCTTGGTATTTAATGCTCCACTTTCACCTACTAGCAATTTTGTCACTTAGCCACAAACTCCACTATATCCTTCTTCAAACCATTCCACCAATAGACTTTCCGTAGGTCATGGTACATCTTGGTGGCACCTGGATGTATAAAATAACAGGAACCATGAGCCTCATGCAACATCCATTCTCTCAAGTCATCAACACCTAGAACACACAAATGACCTTGATATCGAAGTACACCATCTCCCCCATGGGAGAAGACCTCTACCTTCTGATTCCGAACCACTTCATTCAACTTTACCAAGATTGGATCCTCATCTTGTCTAGCCTTGACTTTAGTCACAAAAGAGGATTCTGAACCATTCTAAACAACGGCACCACCATATGTTGAATCCAAAAGACGAACTCCTAATTGTGCAAGTCAGTGCACATCCTTCACTAACTCTTTCCTTTCATCTTCCACATGAGAAACACTCTCCATATATAGCCTGCTAAGAGCATCCGCCACTACATTGGCCTTGCTCGTATGATAAAGGACACTCATTTCATAATCTTTGAGAAGCTCTAACCACCTCCTTTGTAGAAAATTAAGATCCTTCTGGGTAAACACATACTGAAGACTGTTATGGTCCGTGAACACATCTCCATGCACTCCATACAAATAGTGCCTCCAAATCTTCAGTGCAAACACCACTACTGCGAATTCTTGGTCATGAGTCAGGTAATTCTTCTCGTGTGTCTTGAGGCATATGTAATGAATTTACCATGCAGCATCAACACACAACCAAGTCAAACTCAAGAGGCATCACAATACACTACAAATCCATTTGTACCCTCGGGTAAGGTCAATACTAGGGCTGAAGTGAGTCGAGTCTTTAATACTCAAAAATTTTCTCACATGCATCAAACCACTGAAATTTGACTTTCATCTGGGTTAACTTAGTCAAGGGTGCCGCAATGGATGAAAATCCCTCTACAAACCTTCTGTAGTAGCCCACTAAACCCAAGAAACTCTTGATATCTGAAGGATTAACTGGTCTAGGCCAATTCTTCATAGCTTCTATCTTTTGGGAGTCCATTTGCACACCATCACATAACACCACATGGCCCAAAAATGCTACTAATTTTAGCCAAAACTCACACTTGCTGAATTTGGCAAACAACTGGTGATCCTTAAGAGTCAATAATACAATTCTCAAATGAGCGACATTCTCCTCCTCGCTTTGAGAGTATATGAGAATGTCATCTATGAACACAATCATGAACAAGTCCAAATATGGCTTGAAAACCCTGTTCATCAAATCTGTAAATGTTATACCCCGAAAGCCCAAAGATTAGACCTAGGAGTTAAAATGGAGAAAAACTAAAAATTCGGTACCAGGTCATAGAACGAGTTATTCTGTGACCCATGGGGTAGACCACGAGTCATAAGGAAACTCGTGGTGAGGTTCAGGGTGTGAGTTGAAGTTTGGGTTTTGGAAGTCCCTGCGGACCTAACCATGAGTCGTGGTGAGTCCCCACGACTCATTGAGTTAGTCGTGGGAAAGGGTTAAAGGAAGGTAAAGAAAATCGAGAAGTGTACTCTGTGGAAGTTCCCCGAAAGTTGTAGTCAATTACCATGATTTGTGGGATGGGTCGTGGTCAGCTGGTTGGTTATAATTTGAAATCTTAGACAGTGAAGGTGACGAGTGGTGACCACGACCAGTAACGACTCGTGAGGCTCCCCGTGATGAGCCCTAGATGAACTCTTAGATAGTGCACTCAACGATTGATGCCACGAGTCATGGTCTTGAGTAACGAGTCATCCATTTCCTCGTGGTGACTGGCAGTCAATTATTTCTATGAATTTAGTAAGGGCTTTTTCATAATTCCTATGATCCTAAGGCCTAAACTACATCGTTTTAAGCTACAAATAGTGGATTTTAAGAGGGGAAAATCTATTCTACGTCATTCCTATTCATGCATTCAAGAGTTAGAGTCCATAAAGGTGATCAAGGCTAATCCTTCAAGGTTCTTCTTAAAACTTTCCTTGGGGAATCAGAGAAGTGGTAGAATCAAACCCTTTCAGGTATGTACGTTATGAATGGATGAATTTGTTCACACCCATGCCCGATCTCTCTCTAAATCATGAAATTTCTATGTTGATTCTATGAAGTTTTAATCAAATGCATGAAATTCCTGATTTACTACATGGGTATGATTTAAAGACATTTCTATTATTGAATTATGCTTTATAGGCAAGTTTTATGTTGTTTTCAATTAAAATCATATTTCTAGCTTTATAAATCAAGAATCCCAATTATGAGAAGTTCATGAAAGTTGAGATTTATGATGAATGTTCTAGTATGATGAGATATTTATGATAAAAACATGTTTTCAAGTTACCCATGTATATGATCATGTTTTCAAGTGAATTATCTATTTTTCAAGCATGTTAAAGTATCGGCCAATGGTCATATGTTCAAGTATGTTTATGATTCTACAAATTTAGCTTACCATATGGATTTGGAGCGAACACTCCCATTTATGTTCAGCTTGTGGTATGGTTTGAGCCAAGGCTCCTCATGTATGATTCAGATTTATGTGGTCATGATCATTCAGCTTCGTCAATAGACGATGGTCATCTTCGTTGAATAACAATGGAGAGAATATGCATGTTATTGGGAGCAGTGTCTAGCACCAAGTAGGTTGTGGGTCAGTCAATCCAATGCCTCAGAACTACGCACCAACATAGGTACGATCAGATTATATTAGGACCTCCTATGTGAGTTAACCTCTACCCCGATTGGACCACGAGCTTGATATCAATAACATGGTATCGTCCTTAGCCCTAGCAAGGCATTTGGATGGCTTTACCCACTTGAGTGTGATAGTTGGAACCACGTAAGCTCTATCGTGGTATGTCGGTTATAAAACGATTCTCCCATTGTTCCTCATGATTTTAGTTATGCATGTTTATTAATCCTGATATATATATATATATATGTTCTATAGCAGGTTTGACCCAATGTACAGTTTTACTTATGATTATCATATTTCAGTTTTGGGTCAATCGATTTAGTTATGATGTTATGTTATGTTGAGATCATGCTTTCAGAAAAGAGCATGCAAGTCGTACTCTCAAATTCTTATATTAATCATGTTTTATATTATGCATGTTTTAAATAATTTTACCTATTTAAGCGGTTTTACTTACCTTGCATACTCGGTCCATTTCACGTACTGACCGCATACTCTATGCTATATCGCTTCATGATACAGGCTCCGATCATCAGACTCAGCCCCGCCACCAGCCAGCTTTTAGAGTTTGCATTAGTCCTTGTTGGTGAGTCCTCATTAGTCGAGGGCCCCTCTTTATTTCAGTTATGATTGAGTATTTTCAGTTTCCATCTTTAGAGAGTTATTTGGGGTCTTGTCCCATCAACTCATCAAACTTAGAGGCTTTTCAGACAAAAGAATGTAATCAGCTTCGGATTCATGTGTATTCTTGATATGATGCTTATTTTATACTTCCGCTAAGTTTATCATGTTTATCTATTGTTTTATGATTTAGTTAGATGTATGTTCATGCCATGGGTCGACTTGGAGTCCCTCGGGGTTCCTTGTCCCGTGTCTCGATCCAGGCCTATGTTCGGGTCTTGACAAACTTGGTATCAGAGCAATAGGTTTGAAGTGTCCTAGGGTGTTTGAAAGCCACATTGAATAAAGTCTTTTTTATGGGTGTGAAGCGCGCCACACTTATGATAAAGAGGCTACGAGATGTTTAGGAAATATTCCCTTCTTTCATGATCCATCTCATGCGATGGAATGTCTCCCCATCCTTCTAACTCATGTTATTTGCGATTGCAAAATGATGGCTCCCCATAGAGTTAACGGTAGGAGGAATTGGAATGGAAACAGCCACGAGGATGGCAATGGAGACGGGCACCAACAAGCCCCACCAGTTCAGGAGCACCATGCACCGGAGCCGGTTGCCCATGCTGAATTTAGGGCAGCTATTCAGATGCTAGCGCAGGCCTTGACCGCTCAGGTCAACCAACAGGCAGTGGTACATGTTCCGACAAACGGGAATGCGGCAACAACTCGAGTCATAGATTTCTTGAGGATGAACCCGCTGGAGTTTCTTGGTTGCAAGGTGGATGAGAATCCACATGAATTTCTCGGCGAGATTGTAAAGATCACCTAGGTCATGGGTGAATGGAGTTGAGTGTGCTGAGCTGGAATCATATCAGTGGAAAGGGGTTGCACACATCTGGTTTTGACAGTGGAAGGATAATAGGGAAGCCGGTGCAGGCCCTATCAGCTGGGAGGAGTTCCATGCGGCGTTTCTGGATCGGTTCTTCCCTTGTGAGATGAGGGAGTTGAAGGCAGCTAAGTTCATGAATCTTAAGCAGGGAAGATGATGGTGCAATAATATGCCCTTGAGTTCACTCGCCTATCAAGGTACGCCCTAGAGTTAGTGGCTGATCAAAGGGCATGAGTGAGCAGGTTTGTTCATGGGGTGTCAGGCTATTTGAAAAAGGATTGCAGGACTGCTATGCTCCATCAGGATATGGATTCCCCTCGGAAAGTCCTATACGTTGTTACACCCCAAAATTTTTTTTGATGATTATTTTATGGTTATATGTCATATTAATGGAATTATGGGTCGTATGTTGTCCGTAGGTGAGGAGGGAAACATGTGCAAAGGGAAAAGCGAAGAGTATGTGAAGTTTGTAAATAAGGGTCAACTTTAAATGGTCATATCTCAAAAAATATAATGATCCAGAAGTCCCATAACATGTCAAATTAAAGGTATTTGAGTCTAGTTTATAGTGAAAAAGACCGCTCATCAATCAGAGTTTGGAGTAAAAAATTATGCTCGTTTGAAGACAGTACTATCGGCTGGGAAAGCGCCCAGGCGCGCAAGCACCGAGACAGGCAGGAAGCAGGTGCGCGCGCGGGAGGGCATGTCGCACGGGCGCCGCACAAACCCTTGCTAGGCCGCCTATATGAAGTAAAATTGAGCTAGAAAGCTCATTTTTACTCCGTTTTAGTTGATTGTTTTTTCAGAATTCAGAGAATTCAAAGCCCTATCACATGGTGAAAAGATATCCTAGGTAATAAACTTTAATCTTATCTCTTTTGGGCTTTGAAAAGAGAACCTTGGAAGGAAGTCATGGCTTGTTGTTTTCTTGTGGTTGATGGTGGTATTGCTGCGTTTTTAGATGATTATAGGTAGGAGAAACATTAGGAGTTTACTCCTACTTTAGCTGATAACATCTCCAAGAAAGGGTAAGTAATTCCCTTTTTGATTTCTTTAAGTTTATGAGGTTATAACTTGGAGAATGTTGTAGTATTTTGTTGTTTCTTTGTGTGTTTTTGTGGCATGTTGCAACCCAATTTTTCTAGAACTTTGGTGAAGTGAAGTTGCTTCTTGTTGGGTTTGTAAATTGGACTTGGAAGGATCCTTAAGGAGTAAGCTTGGAAGGAATATTTTCGGCAAAATTAGAGTCGACGTTCCAAGGTATATAAAGGCGTCCCTCTCCTTGTTTTTCAAGAAATAAACTAAGTTATTGAAAGGAACAATATTCCTATGTTTTTAAAATCATATTGAGGCATGTATGATCCTTTCCAAAGCGTTGGAAATACTTGGCATAAAGCTTGAATCGTTAAGAATGGTTGAAGCGAACAAATGTGAAGCGAAAGGTGTAATTTTTATACGATTGTTGCCGTAGTTCCAAATCGAGTCTGAAGTCCCCTTAACGTGGGCACTGTGAGCTGGTCCTTTGCAGTATACTGTATATGTGATGTTTAATATATGTTAAGATCCTGTGACTTAGTGAAATTGGTAGGAAATGCTAAGACGACGACATGTAATTGAACTTAAGCTAAGAAGATGACGCTAAGCCGATTGAGGTAAAACGAGCTTATTGAAATGACGTTTTAATAATATTGTTAATCCCTCCTATATGTTTATGTTTTAAAGTGCTTAATATAAAAAGTAGATTTTAAATTTTTCCTCTTTAAAGCTAAGCAAGCGGCACATAGCGAATAAGTTAAATCGATACATGTTAACGGGGAAAGCGTGGCTAAGTTGTCAATAGGCGAAGAGGTAAGTGTGTATAAGAATTGATGGAATAGTGAGCACGAGGGTAAAGACTTGAGTGTAGAGTGAATAATTTTTTGCAAAGAAGTTAAGATGAATAAGGAAAGTAGAGCTAAATATTGTTAAATTAGATGATATGGGTTACGATTTTGAACGAGGTAGGCAACAGCTAGGAAGATTAACCCCTTCTAAAGACGTTTAGCAAAAGAGTTATAAATTAAGTTGTTTATGTTCAGTATGTGTTACGTTGATGAATAACCACTAAAGTGTTAACCTTCTACGAAATAATTAGAGTTGAACGTCTGCAAAATAGTAACTTAAGTTGAGAAGCTCTCTGCTATACCCCTAAAGGATTATGTTAAGTTAACTATTCTAAGTGTTGAAATTTTCTACCATGTATGAAAAGGGTAATCCTAGGATCTTCTAAGTCACTAATGATTATGTATGCTTTCCTAAGCTACGCAGATAATTGCCAAAGTTATGTAAGTCAATCCAGCATCACCCGAATTACGGCTATATATCTTTATTTACGCATCACTTAGAGAGATACTCACGAGTTCCCAAGTTATAGAGCTCCAAGTCTCAGATCCTTAAGTTATGTCTTTACGTCCCTAATTTATGTTGAAATGTGCTACCTGATCTAAGAAGTTTTTGAGAGATCATATTTCAAGAATTATGCTAATGTCTCAGTCAAGTATCTGATGTTGTATACAAGTCTAAGAACTCAAGTATTTATATGTCTTCCCAGTAAGAAGTCTTAATGTGTACGATTTTCATGTTATAACATACAGTTGAATTCTTTCAGTTATATTCAAGTCATGCATCTTTATGTTTATCTCTTGTTGAGTTATCAGTTGAATTTCCTAAATTCAGAGGAGAGATTCTCCCATGTACCAATGTTCCTAATGTCTAAGTAAGTATAAGTGCAGGCTATGATAATGATCAGTTAAGCTTAGAACTTTGAATACCAGGAAGTCTCCTGGAGGTCACCTAGTTAACTAAATACGAGTTATACATTATATAAAAGTCTTATACGTTGTATGTTTGTAGTTCAGTTCTCAGCTCTATGTATATGACAAATAACTCCAAGTTCCTACTTATAATTTTCATGTTTTCCTGCAAATAAGTCAAATGAATTAAGAACTATATTTGCTTATCTACATGATAAATTTGGCAATGAAATTCCAATATATAGTTGTCGATACAGGTTAAAGGAACCACCTGGTAGGCAGTATATATTTGTAATTCCCCAATGTTAAAGAATTGTGTAGAAATGAGCTCTATGTGCTTCTATCCAAGTAATATGTTTAATTGGTAGGATTATTTGTAGGAGATTGTTTGTAAGCCTACAAAAGTTCTTATGTTGCTAAACCTCTTGAAGGTCCTTCAAGTAACTGAGTCGACATGTTCATGTATAATTTGACAACTTTATGTGATATATATACATATTTTCTAGCTTTACATGATATGGGTGCTCACTTGCATTTATGGGTTATGAAAGAGGCCTATTCCGGCCACAGATTTAACATTTGTCATTTATATGTCATACGTGTTAAATTGACTCAATATAAGCCATATCGATCCTATTTATGATTATGATTGAGAATTATTTTTATTTTACCTCGGTGTGGTACATCGGCTGGAGATATTTATATTTTACCCCGGTGTGGTACATCGGTTGGAGATATTTTTATTTTATCCCGGTGTGGTACATCGGCTGGAGATATTTTTATTTTACCTCGGTGTGGTACATCAGCTGGAGATATTTCTATGTTACCCCAGTGTGATACATCAGCTGAAGATACTTTTATTTTTTCTTGGTATGGTACACCGGCTGGACGAATTTTATATATGGATTTATGGTAGGTTGGTTGTTGGCATTACAATTATAGTTTTTCTTGTGCATTACTTGGTTGCATTTGCACTTCAGTACTGACTTATTGCCAGGTTTCAGTTTCCAGGATTCCAGGTTTTTGTTATTCCTTATTTCTGACTCAGTTATCATTGCTATCTTACATGTTTACAGTTTTCTGCCTTACATACCAGTACATTTCATTCGTACTAACGTCCCTTCGCCTGGGCACCTGCGTTCATGTCGCAGGTGCAGGTAGAGGTCAGGATTGCTAGTTGTAGTAGCAGTTCATGAGATTAGTGGATGTGTTGGTATGCTCCTTTATTTCTGGAGCTAAGACTGGTTTTGTTTCAGTTTGAGTTTTGAGATGCAGTTATGGGTAGGTCAGAGCCCTGTTCCGACCATCAGTCAGTTTACTCTTTAGAGGCTTTTGTGGACTTAGTGTGTACAATGGTATTTAGTTTGTGGCCTTGTCGGCTTTTTGTTGTTTAGTTTAGCATACTCATAGCCTTGTTTGCATTTTAGTTGTTTACCATGTATTCTTGATACATTATGGGTCTAGTTTGTGATCCAGTTGATTATGACAGGTGGCCTGGACGGCCTAAGTGTTACAGTTACAGATGTCATATAGTCAGCTTCCCAGTCAGTCAGGTATGGGGAGCCAGTCGCGCCCTCCCCCCAATTATGGGACATGACATACTCCCAGCAGATGGAGGCGGCGCATGTGAGGGAGAGAGAGGCCAAGAGGGCCAGGACTGATAGTTATAGATTTTCTCAAGCGAGGTCAGGTGGTGGGCACCGACAGCAGAACCACCAAAAATCTTCAACCCCAGCATCTTCAGCATTGAGTGTGCCATCCATATCTAGGCACGATCATAGGAGGCGAGCATCAGGCTCTAGAGGTCAGAGCAGCAGACCTGCAGATTCTAGCATCCCCATTTGCAACAGGTGTGGCCAGGGGCACATGGGCAAGTGCTTGGCAGGTACAGGTGCTTGCTTCAGGTGTGGGAAGCCCAGACATATGCTCAAAGATTTCCTAGCAGCGAGACAGGTCCATGATGGGGGTCGAGGACCATCTTTCAGTTCAGCGGCTCCACCCGCATGTTCAGCACAGTAGGGGGCATCTACTAGCACAGGTGGTGGTCAGTGCCCTTTCATGCATTATGTTAGGTATCAAGGAAAATCAATTATGGATTCAAAAGGGACGTTAGTTTTTATTAATAAATGGAAATACTTCCAAAACAGATTCTATGCCTTAGCATCCCGTTAGGAGCAGGACGTCTCCCCGAATGTAGTCAGTGGTATGTTACAAGATTCCATCTTGATGTATATGTTTTGTTAGATTGGGGGTAGTTAGTCTCGAAGTCTTGTCAGAACCCTTCTCAGTCTCTACTCCAGTAGGTGATTCAGTTGTAGAGGATGTATAGAAGTTTCCCGGTCACAGTCCTTCAGAAAGTCACCTCAGCAGATCTAATAGAGTTAGCCATGACCAATTTTGATGTTATCCTCTATCACGAACCGAATGTAGGCCCCGATCGTAACACGGGACAAGGAGCCCCGAGAGACTCCAAGTTGACCCATGGCATGAACATTTATCTAACTTCATTTCACTTAAAGCGGAATACTGAACATACAATATTGCGGCAACATAAACGTATCATAACGTAGCATGATAAGCGAAAAGTACTAGAAATACATAGCGGCTGAGTACTACAATTAGTCTGAAAGCCTCTATCATATCAGATGGATTGATGGGACAACATCCCCAACTAACCCGACAACAAACTGAAACAAAAGAAACATCATTGTCATATAGCCCTCGAAACTTGAGGACTCACCAAAAGGGGATGAGAGCTAACTCTGAATGGACTACTGACAGGGATGAGCCTGAGAGTCGGGTCATGTATCATGAAATGATACAACATAGAAAGTATGCGGTCAGTACGTGAAATGTACCGAGTATGCAAGGTAAGTAAAACGGACATTTAAAATGTATAAAAACTCATAAATGATCATAAGAATAGGACAACATGCTCATAACATAAATATCATAATATAACATATGGCTCAAGGTTTTTAAAACATTCGTAATACAATCGTAATCATAATCATAAGAGAGAAGCTTTACTGAACATGACTTGAGCCAATATACATAATCATAAACATGCATAAATCATGAGAAACAGTGGGAGATTCTCTTAACCGACATACCCTATACGAGCACACATGGAGACCGACATGTAACCCTAGTCGGGAGGGTGTTCATACCTTACCAGGGGTATAACCATGAAAGGCATGATATCACCATGAAAAGGGGCCATTTGGGCTAGGTGAAAGTCACAAGGGAGGTCCCAACATGTCCTACAGTGGCACGTAGTTTTGAGATCCGGGGCCGAACCTATGCCCCGAACCTACTCGATGTTAAATACTACTCCAAAAACATATATAGTGCTCATAGTATAATATGCAGGAGATTCATGGGTTCGTTAAATCATGATAATCATAACATGCTTGTAAATTCATGCACTAGCCATGAAATAAGGCCCGTGAGTCATCCATAACATAAATTCATAAGTCATGGGATTCATGCATACTTGTAGATCATACATATACTTTGCAAATCATCAAATCATAATGGGTATTTGAATAAATCCATATTTCAAATCATAAATCATGATGGGTTTATGAATATCAAATATTGAAGTAAAATCGTAACTCGAATCATCATAGATCATACGTAATTAGGCTTAATTTAGTAGAAATCGAATTTAATAATTTTATAATCAAAATAGTTGTAGAATCTAATCATAATTCATAAGATATGATGTAAATCAAGAAGTATAATAACCCATTGGTAGATCATTAGAATTCCACAAGACTTAAGTTAAAACCCCATAAGATTTTTTATCAAATTTCATGAATTAGGAGAAATTGGGCATGGTTGTGAATGAAAACACCCATTCATAACCCTACATACCTGGGTAAGATCAAATTTCAACACTCTTTGGAAGCCCAAGGGAAAATTGATGAAGAAGACCTTGAAAACTAGCTTGATCACCCTTAAATTTTTCTAACTTTGCATGCATGAGAATGAATAGGTTAGGAAGGCTTAACCTATCTTATTACAATCAGAAAATAACATAAAACGACATAGCTTAGGACCCTAGATCATAAAAATGATGAAAATACCCTTAATAAAATACCCTGAAAAATCTGCACTGGACGATCTAACGAACGTACCAATGAGTCATTGCAGGATACCACGACTCGTGGTATCCATCCGTCATATGAACTTCCAAATCTCTGATATTCATATTCAACCCACAACTCTACAGGACGAGTCATCCTTTCATCTAACAGGTCGTTGATTCGATTGTGTTTTGCCCCTTCAGATTCTGCACTTCTCCTCACAACGAGTCTCTCCATGACTCGTTACTTCATCCAACGAGTCGTGGTTTCCTTCCATTAGGTCCACTAGAAATTTTACCTATTCCCCTACAATGACTCGTGACCACGGATCGTTATATCTCACGACGAGTCGTAGGATGACCCGTCATATCCCCTAATGCCGAAGTCCAATACCCACCATGGTTACAAACAATGACTCATTGTTCCCAACAATGACTCATTCTTACCAAAAATGAGTCGTTACATCCCGAGTTATTACCACTGCCACTAGATCTACACTTCCCACGACTGGATCCAATGAGTCGTTGGTTGGACCAACGATCCGTTGGGTCGTCCATCCTGCAACATTTTTCTCAGTTTTCAGCCAACTTCCATTTTTTATGTCAGGTCTAATCTTAGGCACTTTTAGAGTATTACAATATCTCCCCCTTTGGGAACATTCATCCTCGAATGTTGGAAACAAGCAGAAACAGAGACATGCAATCATTACACCCAAATAGTGATCATTTAAATCGAAAACTAACGGAATGACTATATCCGATTAAAACCACATAGCTGAATTGATTTCATGATTCACATACACATCCATATACATAAAAAAAAACTTGAACACATGAGCTGAACATGAAAACTAAATAGAGTTTTAGGGAAAAATTGATACCTCAAGTTGGGACTAAGACGGTAGAGAATAAATGTGGGTATTTAGCCATCATATCTGCTTTGGCTTCCCGCGTAGCTCCTTCAACATGCTGATTCCTCCATAACACTTTAACTGAAGCTACTTCCTTGTTCCTTAGCCTCCGAACCTGACGATCCAATATTTCCACCGAAACCTCCTCATAGTTAAGGCTATGTTCACACCAACACTGTCCACCGGGACAACTAGTGTTGGATCACCCAAACACTTCTTCAACAGCAATACATGAAACACAGGATGTACGGAAGATAACTCTGAGGGTAACTCCAATTCATACGCCACCTTGCCAACTCTCCTCACAATTCGGTAGGAGCCAACATAGAGGGGACTAAATTTTCCTTTCTTTCCAAACCGCATCACTCCCTTCATGGGAGATACCTTCAGAAACACCCAGTCATTGACTTCAAATTCTAATTCTCTTCTTCTCACGTCCGCATAAGAGTTTTGATGACTCTGGGCAGTTTTCAACCTGTCTCTTATCAACTGAACCTTCTTCATTGCCTCATGAACCAAATCTGGTCCTATCATTGCCGCCTCTCCAACCTCAAACCATCTGATGGGCGATCTACATCTCCTCCCATAGAGAGCCTCGAATGGCACCATCTGAATACTAGAGTGACAGATGTTATTGTAGGAAAACTCAATCAAGGGCAAGTGATCATCCCAACCACCTTGAAGTCAATCACGCATGCCCTCAACATGTCCTCGAGGGTCTGGATTGTCCTCCTTGCTTGACCATCCATTTGTGGGTGGAATGTTGTGCTGCGTTTAACCCACGTACCAAGCCCTTTTTGAAATGACCTCCAAAACTAAGAGGTAAATCAAGTACCTCTCTCTGAAATGATGGATATGGGCACTCCATGCAATCGAACTAACTTTTGGCATATAGTTTGGCATAATCCTCCACTGAGTCCGTGGTTTTGACCAGTAGAAAATGAGCAGTCTTGGTCAACCTGTCTACCACAACCCAAATGGAGTCATATTGTCGGCGAGTACAAGGTAATCTAGTTATAAAATCCATGTTAATTTATTCCCACTTCCAAGTAGGAATGCTGATATCCTGAAGTACGCCTCCCAACCTTTGATGCTCAACTTTTACTTGTTGACAGTTCGGGCACTTGGCTACGAATTCTGCAATATCCTTCTTCATACCATTCCACCAATAGATTTCTCGTAAGTCACGATACATCTTGGTGGCACCTAGATGGATAGAATACCTTGATCCATAAGCCTCATGCAACATCCGGCTCTGCAAATCGTCCACATTCGGAACACATAAGCGGCCCTAGTACCAAAGCATACCATCTCCCCCTTGGGAGAAGACCACCTTTTTACTTTGAACGGCATCCTTCAACTTTACCGAAATCGGGTCCTCATCTTGTCTAGCTTTCACATTAGTCACCAAGGACGATTCTGATCCGTTCTACACCACAACACCACCATCGGTCGAGCCGACCAACCTAACTCCCAAACTTGCGAGTCGATGCACATCTTTCACCAGCTCCTTCTTCCCCTCATCCACATGGGACACACTCTCCATAGAGAGTCTACTAAGTGCGTCCGCTACTACATTAGCCTTACCCGGATCGTAAAGGACACTCATATTGTAGTCCTTGAGTAGCTCCAACCACCTCCTTTGCCGAAGATTGAGATCTTTCTGCATGAACACATATTGTAAAATCTTGTGGTTTGTAAACACATCCACGTGGGCCCTATACAAATAATTTCGCCATATCTTCAATGCAAACACCACTGCGGCCAATTCAAGATCGTGGGTCGGGTAATTCTTCTCATGAACCTTCAACTGTCTAGAGGCATATGCTATCACTTTCCCATGCTACATCAATACACATCCGAGTCTGATCCCTGAAGCATCACAATACGCCACGAAACCATCAGTACCCTCGAGTAGGGTCAACACCGGTGCTGCAGTAAGTCGAGTCTTCAACTCTTGGAAGCTCTTATCACAAGACTCCAACCATTGGAGCTTCACCTTCTTTACTTTGGTCAAAGGTGCCTCAATAGATGTAAAACCTTCAACAAACCTCCGATAATAGCCATCTAAACCAAAGAAACTCTGAATATCCGAAGGATTCACTAGTCTAGGCCAATTCTTCACAGCTTCTATTTTTTGAGAATCCACCTTTATAACATCACTTGTCACCACATGGCCCAGAAATGCTGCGGAGTTCAACCAAAACTCACACTTGCTGAATTTGGCATACAATTGGCAATCCTTGAGAATCTAAAGCACTATTCTCAAATGAGCGGCATGCTCCTCCTCACTCCGAGAGTATATCAGGATGTCATCGATGAACACAATCACGAACATATCCAAATATGGTTTGAACATCCTGTTCATCGGGTCCATAAAAGCTGCAGGAGCATTCGTTAGTCCAAAATACATAACTACAAACTCATAATGACCATACCGAGTCTTGAAGGCTGTCTTCCAAATATTGCACTCTCAAACTCTGAGCTAATGGTACCTGAATCTGAGATCTATATTTGAGAAACACTTGGAACCCTGAAGATAATCAAATAAATCATCAATCTTGGGTAGAGGATACCTGTTCTTGATGGTGACTTTGTTCAATTATCGATAGTCAATGCACACCCGAAGGAAACCATCCTTCTTTTGGATAAATAAGACTGGTCCACCCCATGGAGACTTGCTCGGTCTAATGAAACCCTTATCTAACAGGTCCTTCAACTGGTCCTTCAACTCCTTTAGCTCAGTTGGAGCCATCCGGTGTGGAGGGATAGATATAAGTTGCGTGTTAATACTAAAATCAATTTCCCTCTTGGGAGGAACACCTAGTAAACCATCTGGAAATACTTTTGGGTACTCACATACCACCGAAACTGACTGTATAGTCGAGGTCTCAAACTCAACATCCTTAACCCTAACTAGATGATACATACAACCCTTGGAGATCATCTTCCTAGATTTAAGATAGGAAATGAAATGACTTTTAGGAATGGCTAAACTACCCTTCCACTCCAAGACTGACTCACGGGGAAAACGGAACTCCACTGCACGGGTTCTACAATTAACAGAAGCATAACACGCATACAACTAATCCATGCCAAGAATAATATCAAAGTCAGTCATGGATAACTCTACAAGGTCTGCAGAGTTGACTTTATGCAATATAGTGATCGGGCATCTTCTATACACCCACCTAGCTACAACCGAATCACCAACAGGAGTAGAAATTGAAAATGGTTCTAACAGAGTCTCGGGACTAACTCCAAAGCTACTAGCAATATAAGGTGTCACAAAAGACAAGGTAGCCACTGGATCTAACAAAGCATAAACATAAAGATGAAACACCTATAACATACTAGTAACCACATCCGGTGACATCTCCTACTCCTGACGGGTCGCAAGGGTATAGAACCTATTCTAGCACTGACCGCCGGCTGAACTAGTCGAGGAACCCTGCTGAGGGGAATGCGATGCTAGAGCGGCTGAAATAGCAGCTAGCATACGGGCTCCGCCTAGCCCCCTGATCTGGCTGAAGGGAAATCCTTGAGTCGGTGTCCGAGTTTTCCACACCTGAAACAAGCATCTACGCCAACTAGGCACCTTCTTGGGTGAATCTTGTTGCACCCCGCACAAGCTGGGAAAGTGCGCTCTATCTGCATGCCACCCTGGCCTCTCAAATCTGCCGCCCTACTCCTCCGATCCCCTCGTGGTCTGAATGGTGTACTGGCTGACAACGGTGCTGGAGCGAAAGACCTGTGCTGAGACTACTGATGTTTTCCACCCCCCGATCTAGCATGAGAAGCTAATTGTTTGTCCTGGCCCTCTTGGCCTCTCTCTCCCTCCAATATACAAACTCCATCTTCTGGGAATACAACACTATGCAGGGAAAATCTATATCCCGATGCAGCATGGCGATCCTACATTCTTTATCCAAGTAGTCCGCCACTCCATCCACAAATCAGCACACTCGAGCCCTCTGGTCTGCTACCAACTCTGGTGCATACTTGGATAAACGGGTGAACTCCAAAGCGTACTCCTGAACTGACATATCACCCTGCTTCAAATTTACAAACTTGGCCTCCTTTAGTTCCCTCATCTCAAAAGGGGAGAACCGATCCAGAAATACCACGTGAAACTCTTCCCAACCTATAGGGCCTTCCCCCACTATCATAGCATCTCTCCATTGCTTAAACCATATATGTGCCACCCCTTTCAGTGAGGCCAAATCAACACACTCTCCATTAGCCACCCCAATAACCTGGTGATCTTTAGAATCTCTTTGATGAATTCATGCGGGTCCTCATCTACCTTGGACCCATGGAACTCCGGCAGGTTCATCCTCAAGAAATATCTGACCTGAGCCACCGCCGCATTGCCATTTTGTGGAATATGCGCAACAGCCTGCTGATTGACCTGAGTGGTCAAGGCATGCCCAAGCATCTGGATAGCTGCCCGAAACTCGGCATAGGCAACTGGCTCTGGTGCTTGGTGCTCCTGAACTGGTGGGGCTTGCTGATGCCCATGTCCATTGCCATCCTCATGACCTTCACCATTTTCATTTCTCCTACCATTCGTTCTTCGAGGAGCCATGATTCTGCAATCGCGAATAGCATGAATTAGAAGGATAGAAAGACTTTTCATAGCACGACATAGATCATCGAAGAAGGGAACATTTCCTAAACGTCTCATAGCCTCTTCATCATAAGTGTGGTGCGCTTCACACCCATTAAAAAGACTCTACTTAATGCGGATTTCAGACATCCTAGGACACTTCAAACCTATTGCTCTGATACAAAGTTTGTCATGACCCGAACGTAGGCCCCGATCGTAACATAGGACAAGCAGCCCCGAGAGACTCCAAGTCGACCCATGGCATGAACATTTATCTAACTTCATTTCACTTAAAGCGGAATACTAAACATATGATATAGGGGCAACATAAACGTATCATAACGTAGCATGATAAGAGAAAAGTACTAGAAATACATAGCGGCTGAGTACTACAATTAGTTTGAAAGCCTCTATCATATCAGATGGGTTGATGGGACAACATCCCCAACTAACCCGGCAACAAACTGAAACAAAAGAAACATCATTGTTTGAACATATGGCCCTCGGAACATGAGGACTCACCAAAAGAGGCTGAGAGCTAACTCTTAATGGACTACTGACAGGGATGAGCCTGAGAGCCGGGTCATGTACCATGAAATGATACAACATAGAAAGTATGGGGTCAGTACGTGAAATGTACTGAGTATGCAAGGTAAGTAAAACGGACATTTAAAATGTATAAAAACTCATGAATGATCATAAGAGTAGGACAACATGCTCATAACATATATATCGTAATATAACATAAGGCTCAAGCTTTTTAAAACATTCGCAATACAATCGTAATCATAATCATAAGAGAGAATCTTTACTGAACATGACTTGAGCCAATATACATAATCATAAACATGCATAAATCATGAGAAACAGTGGGAGATTAACCGACATACCCTATACGAGCACACATGGAGCCCGACATGTAACCCTAGTCGGGAGGGCGTTCATACCTTACCAAGGGTAGAACCATGAAAGGCATGATATCACCATGAAAAGGGGCCATTTGGGCCAAGGGACAATCACAAGGGAGGTCCCAACATGTCCTACGGTGGCACGTAGTTATGAGATACGTGGCTGAACCTATTCGGTGTTAAATACTACTCCCAAAATATATATAGTGCTCATAGTATAATATGCATGAGATTCATGGGCCAGTTTAATCATGATAATCATTAACATGCTTGTAAATTCGTGAACTAGCCATAAAATAAGGCCCGTGAGTCGGTCATAACATAAATTCATAAGTCATGGGATTCATGCATACTTGTAGATCATACATATACTTTGAAAATAATCAAATCATAATGGGTATTTGAATAAATCCATATTTCAAATTTTAAATCATGATGGGTTTATGAATATCAACAATTGAAGTAAATTCATAACTCGATTCATCATAGATCATATATAATTAGGCTTAATTTAGTAGAAATCGACTTCAATAATTTTATGATCAAAATAGTTATAGAATCTGATCATAATTCATAAAATATGATGTAAATCACGAAATATAATAACCCATTGGTAGATCATTAGAATTCCACATGATTTAAGTTAAAACCTCATAAGATTTTTTATCAAATTTCATGAATTAGGAGAAATTGGGCATGGGTGTGAATGAAAACACCCATTCATAACCCTACATACCTAGGTAAGATTGAATTTAAACACTTTTTTGAAGCCCAAGGGAAAATTGATGAAGAAGACCTTGAAAACTAGCTTGATCACCCTTAAGTTTTCCTAACTTTGCATGTATGAGAATGAATATGTTAGGAAGGCTTAACCTATCTTATTACAATCAGAAAATAATATAAAACAACATAGTTTAGTACCCTAGAGCATAGGAATGATGAAAACACCCTTAATGAAATACCCTAAAAAATCAGCACTGGACGATCTAACAGACGTACCAACGAGTCGTTGGAGGATACCACGACTTGTGGTATCTGTTCATCATATGCACTGACAAATCCCTGATCTTTAAATTCAACCCATGACTCTACAGGATGAGTCGTCCTTTCATCTAAGGGGTCGTTGATTCGATCGTTGTTTACCCCTTTAGATTCTACACTTCTCCTCACAATGAGTCTTACCATGACTCATTACTTCATCCAACAAGTTATGGTTTCCTTCCATTAGGTCCACTGAAAATTTTACATTTTCCCCTACAATGACTCATGACCATGGATCGTTATATCTCACATCGGGTCGTGGGATGACCCGTCATATCCCCTAATGCTGAAGTCCCATACCCACCATGGTTACAAACAACGGCTCATTTCCACTGCCACAAGACCTACACTTCCCACGATTGGATCCAACAGGTAGTTGGTTGGACCAATGATCCGTTGGGTCGTCTGTCCTTCAACATTTTTCCCAATTTTCAGCAAACTTTCATTTTTAATCTCGAGTCTAATCTTAGGAACTCTTAGGGTATTACATCCTTGGCATGGATTGGCTATTTGTATGTTATGCCTCAGTTAATTGTAGAACTCGAGTAGTAGAGTTCAGATTTTCGGGTGTGTCAGTCTTAGAATGGAAAGGTAGTTCAGCTGTGCCTGTAGGTCATTTCATTTCCTACCTTAAGGCCAGAAAAATGATTTCTAAAGGTTGTGTCTACCACATAGTTAGGGTTAAGGATGCTACGTTCGAGACCCCGACTATCCAGTCAGTTCCAGTGGTATGTGAGTATCTTGAAGTGCTCCCAGATAATCTATTGGGAATCCCTCCCGAGCGAGAGATTGACTTTGGTATTGACCTTCTACCTGAGATGAAGCCTATATCTATTCCTCCTTATTGAATGGCCCCAGCCGAGTTAAAATAGTTGAAGGATCTTTTTGATAAGGGTTTCATTAAACCGAGCAAGTCCCCATGGGGTGCACTGATCTCGAGCAAAATAGCATGCCCGAGTGACGCTTGAGAACTTAATTTAGTCTTGTTTAGCTAAGTAATTGTATACATTTTCATGTGGTTTTATATAAATGTGAATATATGTGCTAACCAACATGATTAGTCCTTGTTTTGTAGGTTTCAATGATTTTGAGGAACTAATTTATAAGTTGGTGAAGTAGCGGAATGGAGCCGGAAGCAGATGCAGCAGGCAGGCAGCACCAGCGCGCCAGCAATGTGCCACGCCGTGCCAGCTGCGCGACAGAGCAAGGCCAATGCGCTGCCCAAGCAGCGTGACACGCTGCCAACACGGTGGCACTCGGCAGTTTCGGCTTTCGGAGGCAATTTCTAGAGAGCTTTCGCGTTACCTCCGTGTCACGGAGGCAGTGCTCCGTGATACACTCTGTGACACGGAGCCATTCCACGACAGGCTAAATTGTGCACGTTTCTCATTTATTATAAATAGGACCCTTAGCTCCTAAATCCAATGGGTCACGATTTTATTCTGGAAAACTACCTAGGAGTGAAGGGAGAAGTGGGAGAACTCATCTAGGGTTTGGCAAATTCCCTTCTCATCTACCAAATTCATGTAAGTATGTTAATTAAGTAGTAGTTAGTTGTAGTTCTACGAACATGAATGGCAAGAACCCTTCCTCTAGGGTTGAAGCCGTGAATTATGATTGTGATTTTATGAAATTGTTTTGGAATTAAGTTATTGATTGTTGTTTTTGTCTTGCATTCTGGATTGTTGGTTGTTTTTATGATTGATCACCATGAAAACATATACGTTAGCTTGGGCAATTGCTTGAGAAGGAATTACCTAGGTCAAGACATGAGAATGTAAGGAGCTTGTTTGTATCTCACGATATAATTTTGTGGTTGGATAGAAATATACCTAACACCTTGCTTGGTTGATAAAACGGGGGTTATTAGGAGACCAACTTAGGATTATTACATCACCACTCGAAGAAGTAGTTGTGAGGGTAAGTTGAGTTAAATGGTTAGACGCACGAAAGTCCCTAATCGTTTCCCCGTAAACCACAACATAATTAATTGCCCGCGAACTAGAAATTAGCATCCTCACTCACAATGATGCAGTGAGGCTAGTTTGCCGTGTTTAGAGGCTCGAAAGACCATGAACATGCAATTCTAATTATGTGAAACAACAATCGATAGTGTCATGCTTAACCCATTGCAATTCGTAGTATCGCATGATTATCTGGTTTTAACTCTATGTTGCTCCTAGAGTAAATTCAGGATATTTCGTTGACCAAAACAAACTTAATCAAATCTCCCTAGAAAACTTCTATAACCAACACTTGAGAAAGTTAAGATCACACTTGAAATGGATAGTTAGAGGAATGGGTCCGGTCCCTGTGGGTTCAACATTCCGGTTCTTAAAAAGAGACACTATATTACTTGCACGACCCGTACACTTGCAGACGCGCGAATCGGGCACGTCATGCACTAGTTCTCTTTGTACGAAAGAAAGATGGTTCTCTTTGAATGTGTATTGATTATCGTCAATTGAACAAGTTCACCATCAAGAAAAGGTATCCTCTACCCAGGATTGATGATTTGTTTGACCAGCTCTAGGGTGCCAGGTGTTTTTCGAAGATAGATCTCATATCCGGGTACCATTAGCTCAGAGTTCGGGAGAGAAACATTTTGAAGACAGCCTTCAGGACACGGTATGGTCATTATGAGTTTTTATTTATCTCTTTTGGACTAACGAATTCTCCTGCAGCTTTTATGGACTTGATGAACAGGGTATTCAAGCCATACTTGGATATGTTTGTGATCGTGTTCATTGATGACATCCTGATATACTCTCAGAGCGAGGAGGAGCATGCCGCTCATTTGAGGGTGGTGCTACAGACTCTCAAGGATCGCCAGCTATATGCTAAATTTAGCAAGTGCAAGTTTTTGTTGAACTCAATGGCATTTTTGGGCCATGTGGTATCAAGTGAGGGCATACAGGTCGACTCTCAAAATATAGAAGCGGTGAAGAATTGGCCTAGACTAGTGAATCCTTTAGATATCCAGAGAATTTTGGTCTTAGCTGGCTACTATAGAAGGTTTGTTGAGGGCCTTTCATCCATTGCAGTGCCATTGACGAAATTGACCTAAAAGAAAGTAAAATTCCACTGGTCGGAGGCTTGTGAGAGAAGCTTTTAGGAGTTAAAGACTCGACTCACCTCAGCAACGGTGTTAACTCTACCGGAGGGTACTGATGTGTTCGTGGTGTATTGTGATCCTTCAAGGATTGGACTTGGGTGTGTATTGATGCAGCATAGAAAAGTCATAGCATATGCCTCCAGATAGCTGAAAGTTCATGAGAAGAATTACCCGACCCATGATCTCGAATTGGTGGCAGTGGTATTCGCCTTGAAGATATGGAGGCATTATCTTTACATTGTCCATGTAGATGCGTTTAGGGATCATAAGAGTCTACAATATGTGTTTACCTAGAAGGATCTCAATCTTCGACAAAGAAGGTGGTTGGAGCTACCCAAGGACTATGGTATGAGTGTCTTTTACCATTATGGAAAAGCTAATGTAGTAGCAAATGCACTTAGTAGACTCTATATAGAGAGTGTGTCCCATGTGGATGAGGGAAGAAAGGAGCTGGTGAAGGATGTGTATTGACTTACAAGGTTGGGAGTTTGGTTGGTTAACTCGACCAATGGCGGCGTTGTCGTTCAGAACGGATCAGAATCGTCCTTAGTGACTGATGTAAAAGCTATACAAGACGAGGATCCCAATTTGGTAAAGATAAAGGGGGTCATTCAGAATTAGAAGGCAGAGGTCTTCTCCGAAGAGGGAGATGGTATGCTTCGATACCAGGGTCACTTATGTGTTCTAGATTGATGATTTTAGGAACTGGATGTTGCATGAGGCTCATGGATCCAGGTATTCAATCCATCCAAGTGCTACCAAGATGTATCGTGACTTACAGGAAGTCTATTAGTGGAATGGAATGAAGAAAGACATCACAGAATCTGTAGCTAAATGCCCGAAGTGTCAGCAAGTGAAAGTTGAGCATCAGAGATCGGGAGGTGTGCTTCAAGATATCAGTATTCCTACTTGAAAATGGGAAGAAATCAATATGGACTTCATCACAAGGCTTCCTCGCACTCGTTTCCAGTAATAATCCATTTGGGTCGTTGTAGACAGGTTAACCAAAGCCGCTCATTTTCTATCAGTCCAAACCACGGATTCGACGGAGGATTATGCCAAGCTATACATCTGAGAGCTAGTTAGATTGCATGGAGTGACCTTATCCATCATATCGGGCAGAGGTACCCAGTTTACCTCTCAATTTTGGAGGTCATTTCAAAAAGGACGTGGTACACAGTTCAAGCTCAGTACAGTATTTCACCCGCAAACAGATGGTCAAGCGGAGTGGACAATTCAAACTCTCAAGAACATGTTGAGAGCATGTGTGATTCACTTCAAGGGTAGTTGGGATGATCATTTGCCTCTTATCGAGTTTGCATACAATAACAGCTACCATTCCAGCATTCAGATGGCCCCATTTGAGGCTCTCTATGGGTGGAGATATAGATTGCCTATTAGATGGTTCGAAGTTGGTGAAGTTGCGATGATAGGACCGGATTTAGTCCATGAGGCTATGGAGAAGGTTCAACTAATATGGGACAAGTTGAAAATAGCTCGAATTCGCCAAAAGTCCTATGCCGATGTGAGAAGAAGAGAACTAGAGTTCGAAGTGGATGATTGGGTGTTTCTAAAGGTGTCTCCCATGAAGGAAGTGATGAGGTTTGGAAAGAAAGAAAAACTCAGCCCTCGTTATGTTGGCCCCTACCGAATTATGAAACGGGTTGGCAAGGTGGCATATGAATTGAAGTTACCTTCAGAATTAGCTTCCTTGCATCCTATTTTTCATGTATCACTCTTAAAGAAGTGTTTGGGTGATCCAGCGTTAGTTTTCCCGGTGGACAGTGTCAGTGTGAAAGATAGCCTTAGTTATGAAGAGGCTCCGGTGGAAATATTGGATCGTCAGGATGAAACATAAACGAACAAGAAAGTAGCTTCAGTTAAAGTTTTATGGAGGAATCAGCATGTTGAGGGAGCTACATGGGAAGCCAAAGCAAACATGATGGCTAGATACCCACATTTATTCTCCATCGGCTCAGTTCCAGTTTGAGGTATCAGTTTTTTATCCTAGTACTCTATTTAGTATTCATGTTCAGTTCATGTGCCCAAATTTCTTTTATGTCAAAGTAGGTATATATCATTCGTGAATTCAGTTTAACCATGTAGTTTAATGGGGTAGTAATTATGTTAGTTTTCAGCTTAAATAATTGATATTTGAATATGATGGTTGCATTTCTCTGCTTTTCTATATGATATTCAACATTCGAGGATGAATGTTCCCAAGGGGGAGATATTGTTATACCTTGGAAGCCCAAAGATCATACCCGGGATTTGAATTGGAGAAAAGCTATAAATCTGGCACCAGGTCACAGAATGAGTCGTTCTGTGAGCCGTGGGGTAGACCACGAGTCATGAGGAGACTCGTGGTGACGTTCAGGTTGTGAGTTAAAGTTTGAGTTTGGATGTCCCCACGGACCTGACCACGAGTCTTGTTCAGTCCCTAATCTTGGGCAGATTTATATGCCCAAGTGATACTCAAATGTGTCATTTTGCCTTGTTTATCTATCGATGTTTGTACATTCTCATGTGAATTGTAATAAAATGTGAATTTATACTAACCAACATGATTAGCGTGGTTTTGCATGAAAAATATAATTTTACGAAGCTAAGATGAAGGTTGGGAGAGATCGGGATTGGACTCGAAAGCTAGCAAGGAAAAAAGCACAAGGAAAGCACGAAGTAAAGGGGCTCTGCGATGGAGCCGTGTCACGCTGCCATCGCGGATGCATTCTGCCTGGATGCTGAAATTATGCCAAATTCCAGTGAAGGTGCGCGTTGGGGCCGTGGCACATTGGCCTAGCCCCGCGTTGCACGCCGTGCCACGTTGGGTGTTAATACTTGGACGACCGGAGTCCAGTGAGGGTCCGTGTTGGTGGCGTGTCACGGAGGTAGTGCTCCGCGATGCACTCCGTGACACGTTGCTTGTCATTCCGGGAAAAATTCCCACTAGTATAAATAGAACACTTAGGTTCATGTTTAATTATTCTGACTTGGTGGAGCAAGAACGTGGGTTACAGGCAGTTGAGGGGATGAAAATCTTAAGGTTTTTCTCTATATCCTTCTTCTTTATTTCAATTTCTTGTATGATTAACACTCATTTAACGATGTTTAATCCACAAATGAGTGGTTAAATTCCCTTCTTGCTGAGGTTAAGAACATTTGTATTGAAATGTAATTATTGATAAATTGGCTTTTCATCTTGTCTTCCATGGTTGTTGTATTGATTCTTGTTCTTACTGCGTTAATGTGTGGCCAACATTAATGTATATCCAAAAAGTCCGGTTTCACTCAAGAGAGCAAGAAATTGGAAAGTTGTGAATTGATAGGATATAATCTTTTCTTAGTTTGGGAAAATTGAGAATTGATTTACTTTCAGGATAGAGATATACCTGAAAGTCGTATTAGTCAATTAAGGAATCGGTTTTGTATGGCTAGAACATGAATTTCTTTTTATCACAGAGATGTAGGTGGAAGGTTCATGATTCTTAAGTTGGGTTAAATACGAGAGTTTTAATCCATAGGCAATAATTCTTGACTAGCAACCGGAGGAAAGATTAATCAAATTGTATCGATAATTTATTTCTCTACATGTTCATTTTAGCCTCAGCATGCTCATACTTATAGTTCAGACTCAAATTGTATATTCATTTTAGACTTAGTATAAAATTAGGAAACAAAATATCACAATCTTCTTCACACTGTTGTCTGCAATTTAGAGTTAAAGTTTATTGACACTTGATTAGATTGCTACCTTAGTCCAGTCCCTGTGGGATCGATACTTGGCTTACTTGAGCCACTTTACTACTTGTTCGACCACGTGCACTTGCGTGTAGTTATACCAAACTGATAGCAAACAAGTTTTTGGCGCTGTTGCCGGGGACTTGCAATTGGTAAATTTTTCTTAAGTGTTAGTTTTACTATTTCTTCTTAGTGTTGACAACTTGGTCTTAGCCTGTATTTTGCAGATACTAATTTCTGTTGAACACTGGCAAGAGACAAGGAGCTGGTGGACTCATCTTTAGAGCCGGAAAGACAATTTCATCGTCAAAGGAGAGAAGCTCTAGAGAAAAAGCTGCAGTTGCTCAGACAAACAATCCTGGAGCAACAACAAAATCCACCAGCTGTAAGGGCAATGTTAGTGCCCGAGGAAATGGCAGCTAGGCCGGTTTGCGAGGTGGCAATCCCACATGCTAACAATGTCACATCTAGCATCCGCAAACCTGAGCCAGGAGGGAGGTTCGAGCATAAACAGAACATGGTGCAATTGCTGCACACCAGCGGGCAGTTCACAGGTCTCCCTCATGAGGATCCACAGCAACATCTCCAAAACATTTTGGAGATAAGTGACACTTACATCCCTGCTAGAGTGTCATCAGATTATGTCAGGCTTACATTGTTCCCATTTTCACTTTTGGGAGAAGCTAAGAGGTGGTTGAAAGTTGAGCCACCTAATTCCATCACCACGTGGGATGATCTTGCAAAGAAATTCTTGATAACGGTTCTTTCCATCCGGTAAAACAGCAAGACATAGAAGTCAAATTCTAAGTTTTAAATAGAGAGAGGGAGAGAATCTGTATCAGGCCTGGGAGAGATTCAAATCTATGTTGCGGGATTGTCCTCATCATCACCAATCAAATGATGTGCTGGTGCATACTTTCATAGAGGGTTTGGAACCCCACACAAAAATCTTCCTAGACTCAGCAGCTGGGGGACAAGCATTAGAGAAGACTTATGACGAGTTGTATACCTTGTTAAATCGTATTTCGTAGGGGAATCCGGAGTGGAATGCGGATTCGTCAAGAGGAGGAACAAGGAAAGCAGCAGGAGTCCTAGAAGTGGATGGTTTTACAGCTATTGCTGCACAGATAGCTGCATTACAGAATCAACTCAACACCCACTTCAGTAACATGAGCATGAACCAGTCTCAAGCCCCAGTGAATGTAGTGCAGCAGATTTGGTGTGAAGTGTGCGGGAGTAACGAACACTCAGCTGATTGTTGTGGAGAAAATCCTGATTCTGTGAACTTTGTTGGAAATGTACAGAGAAACGACCACCTACAGTATGGAAACAACTACAATTCCAACTGGAGGAATCACCCGAATTTCTCTTGGGGTAGCAACAACCATCAAGGGCAAAGTTCGAGTCAGGGGGCGCAGAGAAATCAAGGAGGGCAGCAGAACTATTAGTCACAATACAAAAGCAACCATGCACCTCCTCCACCACAATCACCCAGCATTGAGGAAATGTTCAAGACAATGATAGCTAACCAAGCTCAATTGCAGGCTGACTACGTGAAATTGGCAGCCGATGTAAAGAATAATAAGTTAGCTACAAAGGCGCTGGAGTACCAGTTAGGGCAATTTGCTGGAGCTCAAAACACCAGGCCGAGAGGAGGACTTCCAAGTGACACTGACCCCAACCCCAAGCAAGTAAATGCAGTGACTACGAGGAGTGGCTTGAAACTCAAGGAGGTGGAACCAGAAAGACCACCACAGCAGTCGGGAGCAGATGAAAAGGAGAGGGAGCATAATGATGATAGGGGGAAGGAGAAGGAAGTTGAACCAGAAAGACCACCACCCCCGTTCCCTCAAAGACTAAGGAAACACAAGGAGGAAGCGTGTTTCAAAAAGTTCATGGAGGTGCTTAAGCAGGTACACATTAATTTACCTCTTGTTGATGTTTCGCAAGGAGTGCCGAAGTATGGAAAATATATCAAGGATATCGTGGCAAACAAAAGCAGGTTGACTGAGTACGCTACGGTGGCGCTTACGGAGGAGTGCACTTCACGGATACAAAACAGGTTGCCCACAAAGCTAAAGGACCCTGGGAGCTTTACAATTCAAATTACAATTGGGCAGAGTATCCGAGCTCATGAATTATGTGATTTGGGAGCAAGCATTAACTTGATGCCAACATCGGTATTCAAGAAGTTGGGGCTAGGGAGTCCTAGACCAACAACAGTGATCTTGCAGCTGGCGGATCGTTCCTTAGCCAGACCTGATGGCATTGTGGAAGACGTGTTGGTGCAAGTTGGCTCCCTTATCTTCCCGGTAGACTTTGCCGTGCTGGATTTTGAGCCAGACGCTAAAGTCCCATTTATTTTGGGACGTCCTTTATTGGCTACCGGGAAAGCACTTATTGATGTAGCGGCAGGGCAGCTAACTATGCGGGCCCATGACAAGGTGGAGGTGTTTGAGGTGTACAAGGCTACAAAGCTGCCGGCCGTGTACGAGGATCTCTCAGTGATCAATGTGCTTGATCGAGCGGATAGTGCTCAGAGCGTTGAGTCACGGGAGCCATTAGGGAAACCACAGGAGAAGTGTAAGCATGACATGGGTGAGGACGGTAGTCAAGAGAAGACGTCCGTCACCCTAGAGGATGACTGAGCTTAATGACGTCGAGCCGCAACGGTAAACTAAGCGCTGCACGGGCGGCAACCCGTGAAATTTTTGTAATATGTGAATAGAATTTGTAGAAAAAAAAAGAAAAGAAAAAATGAGAAAAATAAAAATTAAAACAAAAAAATTGTATTTTACGTGAAACCTATAAATTCTGACCAATTTCTTGTTGTGAGAGGAATTTCAGGTTGAACGGAAGGTGAAAATGCAAAGGATCGCAAAGGAAAAATCGAGGTAAGAAAAATAAGAAAAAGTGGCAAAACAGTGAGCCTGCGCGATGGCTCCGTGTCACGGAGGGAGTGCTTCGCGTTACTCTCTGTGACACGTTGAAGTGTAATCTGGAATTTTTGAAAAATTCCAGAGTACCGGCGCGATGGCTCCGTGTCACGGAGGGCATGCTCCGCGTTACCCTCCGTGACACGTTGAAGGCAACTTCGCGTTGGGTCACACCGGGTTGTCGGGTGACCCGTGCGAAAATACCCCTTTTTAACCCCTTTTTCCCTCATCTCCTCCGCGTCAAACACCCCAAAATCCCCCCTTCCCCAATGTGACACGAACCTAGGAACTAAAATTCTTCAACTTTTCTTCGATATCATCGAATTGAAGGTATGTTCGTTAACTTCATCTCATTTCTTGTCTAATTTTTCCGATTTTGAGCATAGGAAGTGAGGAAAACTTTCCCTAATTGTAAATTGAGCTTGAATTCATGTAAGCTATTGTTAATTGATGTTCGTAGTATCGTTGTGATTATATGAACTCGATAAATACATGGGCGATTGAAATTCTTGCGAAATTGTAGCTAGGGTTAGAATTCGAATATGAGGAAGTTAAAATTGAGTTGAAATGTGAAATTCTTCTTGGTTTGTGCATGTTGGGTGAGGTAAATTATGTTGTGCTTAACGTTACGATGCTAAAGGTGCGACGGATTGTCGGTATACTGAAATTGTTGAAATTGCATAGAAATTGGGGGAATTGCATCGGTTTTGTTGATAGAAATTTGCGTTAAGTGCTATGTGATGAAATGTTATCGATGGTAATAGTGGATTAGCTGTATGAAGTCTAGGTAGTACATAGAATTTATACCGTCGAACCCTCTGAATGCACGAGGCATTTTTGGTTATTGTTTTGTTGTACATTTTTTTTTATTTTGAAAGTTAGAAAAAAAGGATTGTCTTGCTGTAATGTTGTGATTGTGGCTAAAGATTAAGTGTGGGGTGGCCTAGCTTAACCCAACCTTAGTCGAAGCTAATTTTACTTTGAATAACATTGAAACTGTCTATTTGGTTTGACAGAAACAATGGCAAGCAGGAAAGATAAAGGGAAGGGCGCATCTACATCGGGCACTGGAAGGAAAAGAATCAGACTAGGAACAGCAGTCCCAGCAGCACCAATGGTTCCGCGCAGCCAACGTCGGCAATACGGAACCCGATGGGTGATAGAGGAGGGGAAGAAATGGTACGCAAAGCATAAGGAAAGCAAATACTTCCCCGAGGAACACATTGCTAGGGAGCAGTTGGCACAGGAATTCCCCAGGATTGTCCACAAGATTGAGGCAGTCGGGCTGAACTTCATGTTTGAAGAGCCCAAGGAGTGCAATCTGCACCTAATTCGGGAGTTCTATGCCAACTGGAACCCGACACTCAGAAGTCACACCATAAAGATAAGGGGGCAGGTAGTCATTTTTGAGCCACATCACCTTAATGCTATTTTGGGGGCGCGGGACACAGATGCCCATATGCTCCGGCAGCTGAATATCACTCCACCATATGCGGACATCAGACGCACTCTGTGTGGAGCCGGGTCTACAGCACCGTGGAGCAGGCATAAGGAGAGGGGCTACCATCAGACATTGCCCTACTCACAGATGAACAGGGATAGCCAGGATATGGCTTAAGATTGTTTGTTCCTGCCTGATCCCGGGGGTGCATATGAAAGATGTCACCCGGGATTGTGTGTTCTTGGTCTATGCCTTGATGAAAGGGCTGGAGATCAATGTTGGGGCGGTGATTATCTCCGCCATGAAGAGAGCCCGTTTGCATCAAGGGCACAGGTACGGGTTTGGTGGCTTACTGACCATGTTCCTGAGGGGCCTGGATATTGAGGAAGAGGCCCTTGACTACATCCCGCGTATGGAGAGACGGGCCTTAGATGTCACCAAAACTAAGGCACCCGACACCACTCACGGGCAAGTTCTTACACTAGCCGAGCGACATGCTCGGGATGATCAGTATATGGCTCGCATGTTCAGGATGCAGATGCTCCAGCTGCGCATAGGCGGGAGGCCGGCAACAGAAGATGAGTTGTGGCAGCTCAAGCTAAACTACCCTTTTCGCGAAAATGCCAAGGCTCTATGCCGAGTGGGGCCAGCTTTTGTGGAGCCCACTGATGATGATGTCCCCATAGATGAGGAGACACGTCGAGAAGACCCCGATGTTGAGTCAGATGATGACGATGGGGGCGATTCAGACATGGGAGACGAGGCAGCGGCACCTGACGAAGAAGTGGAATACTTTGATTGATCAGGGAGTTTCACCACCCACTTTTGTGCTATGATGAATTTTGTGAATACTGGGGACAGTGTTCGATTTAAGTGTGGGGTGGGAGTAGTTAGGTGCTGGTTGTTGTTGTTATTAATGTCTCTGTTCTGTTGTTATGCTTGGGAAAACTTGACCCTGTGATTTTTTTATGTATGTCTGTATTGTAATTAATGTGAAGTTGTTGTGTGCTGTTGAATGTTGTTAGCTGGTTTTGTAAATATTTTTGTTTTATCGAAATTGTCGATATTTTTAACGTGAAATTTTTTTTATTTTTTGGGTTTCTCGGCGTTTGTTTTCAGTTCTTTTACCGAGAATAATCTCATTGAACCGAAGTCATAATTAATGACCGTTCCCTATGATGGATGGATGACGACCGTCTTAAGGGAAATGTAGTCGTTAGGAGTAGATTTCTTTTGTTCATTTTTTAGTTTTTTTCTTTTGTTTGTTTGTACCCCAAACGTGTCGTTACTTTATGGTTGCGAAATTCTGGTTGCGTGTTGTACATGATATTTAAAACGCAAAGGTGATTCGTATGAAAGCATGCAACTTTGTAAATATGTTGAGATACCTAGGCCATAGAGTTCGATTCAGTGTGATTGAGGCTTAATGTTTGAATTCTTGTAATGAGCTGATTGAAAAGTCTGTGAATATGTCTTGAGTTGAGCATGTGCAATGAGTGTGTGGTGAGGTTTCATTTTTTCCATGCTATTGTGAAGTGTCTAGAACTTGTCTGGTGTGTACAAAACGAAATGAAGGATGTGGATTGTAGGAAAGGATGTAGGCATTTATTTGATTTAACCGAAAGTTTTTTTCATTATCGTACCTACCTTGAATGTACATCCTAGTTAGCCCATTGAGCCTTTAGCCTAATTTTTTTATTTTGTCAAAAAGGTGTAAACCGAGCTTAACCCCTTCTTTTCATTATCCGCGGATTTGATCCAAAACTCTTAAGCGCTCAAGAAAAAAAATAATTTTCCCACAGTGTCAGGGAGTGAGAATTTTGAAAAGAAAAGAAAAAGCAGAGTGATGAAAGGAAAGAAAAGGCCAAAGGTGCACTCATTATAAATTAAATATAATGAAGACGTATAACTACTCTTTATTATTAAGTCAAGTGTGCTTAAAGATATGGGGACAAAAAGAAAGACAAACTTCAAGAATGGGAGGATGAAGGAAGAAACAATGCCCATAAGGTTGATGGGATGTATTGAAAAAGCGCTTAAGGAGGCTAGTTGTTGTTATTGGTTAGACCAGTATTTGCTAGTTCCGTAGCTTACACAATAACCCGTTAAGTCCCACGTGATCTTACATCACGCGTCCTTATATTAGTGGAGTAATACACTAAAGGCAAGCCTATGGTTCATGACATGATGCATGTGAATTCTTTTGGGAGAGAGAGAGCGAAATCTTGTTTATATACCCCTGCATGTAATGTCTTTTAGTTCATGTGATTAAAAAGGGGAAAATTCTCTTGTGTTGTGAGGGCACATGCTCGACGTGAGATTGAATTTCGTGTCGGATATCTTGATCAGCTGATTTGCATGAGTTTGTCGATATCGAGAGTCGATTCTTGAGTCTAGGAGGTCTTAATGTGTTGAAGGTCATTGTATTTATAAGACTATGCATATTTTCTTGATGATTTGCTATATTAAATAATCGGTATAACCGTAGCTTGAATTGTCGAGCCAAAGTAGACAGGATTGGGTGTCAATCGCATGAGGTGTAAGATTATTGTTCGGGGACGAACAAGGATTTAAGTGTGGGGTAAGTGATCTTGGGCAGATTTATATGCCCAAGTGATACTCAAATGTGTCATTTTGCCTTGTTTATTTTATCGATGTTTGTACATTCTCATGTGAATTGTAATAAAATGTGAATCTATACTAACCAACATGATTAGCGTGGTTTTGCAGGAAAAATATAATTTTACGAAGCTAAGATGAAGGTTGGGAGAGATCGGGATTGGACTCGGAAGCTAGCAAGGAAAGCACGAAGTAAAGGGGCTCCGCGATGGAGCCGTGTCACACTGCCATCGCGGATGCATTCTGCCTGGATGCTAAAATTATGCCAAATTCCAGTGAAGGTGCGCGTTGGGGCCGTGGCACGTTGGCCTAGCCCCGCGTTGCACGCCGTGCCACGTTGGGTGTTAATACTTGGACGACCGGATTCCTGTGAGGGTCCGCGTTGGTGGCGTGTCACGGAGGCAGTGCTCCGCGATGCACTCCGAGACACGTTGCTTGTCATTCTGGGAAAAATTTCCCTAGTATAAATAGAACACTTAGGTTCATTTTTAATTATTCTGACTTGGTGGAGCAAGAACGTGGGTTATAGGCAGTTGAGGGGACGAAAATCTCAAGGTTTTTCTCTATCTCCTTCTTCTTTATTTCAATTGCTTGTATGATTAACACTCATTTAATGATGTTTAATCCACAAATGAGTGGCTAAATTCCCTTCTTGCTGAGGTTAAGAACATTTGTATTGAAATGTAATTATTGATAAATTGGTTTTTCATCTTGTCTTCCATGGTTGTTCTATTGATTCTTGTTCTTACTGCGTTAATGTATGGCCAACGTTAATGTATATCTAAAAAGTCCGGTTTCACTCGAGAGAGCAAGAAATGGAAAGTTGTGAATTGATAGGATATTATCTTTTCTTAGTTTGGGAAAATTGAGAATTGATTTACTTTCAGGATAGAGATATACCTGAAAGTCGTATTAGTCAATTAAGGAATCGATTTTGTATGGATAGAACATGAATTTCTTTTTATCACAGAGATGTAGGTGGAAGGTTCATGATTCTTAAGTTGGGTTAAATACGAGAGAGTTTTAATCCATAGGCAATAATTCTTGACTAGCAACCGGAGGAAAGATTAATCAAATTGTATCGATAATTTATTTCTCTACATGTTCATTTTAGCCTCAGCATGCTCGTACTTATAGTTCAGACTCAAATTGTATATTCATTTTAGACTTAGTATAAAATTAGGAAACAAAATATCACAATCTTCTTCACACTATTGTCTGCAATTTAGAGTTAAAGTTTATTGACACTTGATTAGATTGCTACCTTAGTCCAGTCCCTGTGGGATCGATACTTGGCTTACTTGAGCCACTTTACTACTTGTTCGACCACGTGTACTTGCGTGTAGTTATACCAAACTGACAGCGAACAGTCCCCACAACTCGTTGAGTTAGTCATGGGCAAGGGTTAAAGGAAGGTGAAGAAAACCATGTAGTTTACCCTACAGAAGGTCCCCATGAGTTGTAGTCAGTCACCATGATTCGTGGGATGGGTCATGATCAGCTGGTTGGTTATAATTTGAAATCTTTGGCAGTGAAGGTGACGAGTGGTGACAATGGGTCGTGATCACCAGTAACGACTCATGAGGTTCCCTGTGACGAGCCCCAGATGAACTCTTAAACAGTGCACTCGACGACTGATGCCACGAGTCCTGGATTGAGTAACGAGTCGTCCAATCCCTCGTGGGGATGGCAGTCAATTATTTTCTACGAATTTAGTAAGGGCTTTTCCATAATTGTTATGATCCTAAGGCCTAAACTATGTCATTTTAAGCTATGAATAGTGGATTTTAAGAGGGGAAAATCTATTCTAAGTCACTCCTATTCATGCATGCAAGACTAACAGTCTAGAGAGGTGATCGAGGCTAATCCTTCAAGGTTCTTCTTCAAACCTTCCTTGGGCAAATCAGAAAAGTGGTAGAATCAAACTCTTTCAGGTATGTAGGGCTATGAATGAGTGAACCCTTTCACACCCATGCCCAATCTCTCTCTAAATCATGAAATTTCTATGTTGATTCTATAGGGTTTTAACCCAATGCATGAAATTCCTAATTTACTACATGGGTATGATTTAAATATGTTTCTATTATTGAATTATGATTCATGGGCAAGTTTTTACATTTTTTTCAATTAAAATCATGTTTCAATTATAAATCAAGAAGCCCAATTATGAGAAGTTCATGAAAGTTGAGATTTATGATGAATGTTCTAGTAAGGTGAGATATTTTTTATGAAAAGCATGTTTTCAAGTTACACGTGTATATGATCATGTTTTCAAGTGAATTATGTATTTTTCAAGCATCTTAAAATATCGGGCTATGGCCATATGTTCAAGTATGATTATGATTCTACGAATTTAGCTTACCACATGAATTTGGAGCGAAGACTCCCATTTATGTTCAGCTTGTGATATGGTTTGAGCCAAGGATCCTCATGTATGATTCAGATCTATGTGGCCATGATCATTCAGCTTCGTCAATAAACGATGGTTAGCTTCATTGAAAAATGATGGAGAGTATATGCATGTTTTTGGGAGCAGTGTCTAGCACCGAGTAGGCTGTGGGCCAATCAACCCTATGCCTCAGAACTACACACCAACATAGGTATGATCAGATTATATTGGGACCTCCTATGTGAGCTATCCCTTGCCCCGATTGGGCCACGAGCTTGATATCGATATCATGGTATCATCCTTAGCCCTGGCAAGGGTTTGGAAGGCTATACCCACTTGAGTGTGATAGTTGGGACCACGTAAGCTCTATCATGGTATGTCAGTTATAAGACGAGTCTCCCATTGTTCCTCATAATTTCAGTTATGCATGTTTATTACCTCTAATATATACATATATATATATATATATATATATTTATATGTTCTAAAGCAGGTTTGACGCAATGTTCAATTTTACTTATGATTATCAGATTTCAGCTTTAGGTCAATCGATTCAGTTATGATTTTATGTTTTGTTGAGATCATTATTTCAGAAAAGTGCATGCAAGCCCTACTCTCAAATTATTAGTTTAATCATGTTTTATATTATGCATGTTTTAAATGATTTTACTTATTTAAGAGGTTTTATATACCTTACATGCTCGGTACATTCCATGTACTAACCTCATACTCTCAGCTGTATCATTTCATGATACAGGCTCTGATCATCAGACTCAGCCCCGCCACTAGCCAGCTTTCAGAGTTCGCATTAGTCCCTGTTGGTGAGTTCTCATCTGTCGAGGGCCCCTCTTTATTTCAGTTATGATTGAGTATTTTCAGTTTCAAGCTTTAGAGAGTTTGGGATCTTGTCCCATCAACTCATCAGATTTAGAGGTTTTTCAGACAAAAGAATGTAACCAGCTTCGGATTCATGTATATTCCTGATGCGATGCTTATTTCAGACTTCTACTAAGTTTATCATGTTGATCTATCATTTTATGATTTAGTTAGATGTATGTTCATGCCATGGGTCGACTTGGAGTCCCTCGGAATTCCTTGTCTCGTGTCTCGATCAAGGCCTATGTTTGGGTCGTGACAGTAAAAGCTACAAGAGCATTCATTAGTCCAAAAGATATAACTACAAACTCATAGTGACCATACCTAGTCCTGAAGGCTGTCTTTGGGATGTCACTCTCTCTAACTCTGAGGTGGTGATAACTGGACCTGAGATCTATCTTTGAGAAGAACTTAGCACTCAAAAGTTGGTCTAACAAATTATCAATCTTGGGAAGAGGATACTTGTTCTTTATTGTAACCTTGCTCATCTATCGGTAGACAATGCATATACGAAGAGAACCATCCTTCTTTCGAACAAAGAAAACTGGTGCACCCCATAGGGATTTTTTGGGTCTGATGAAACCCTTGTCAAAGAGATCCTTCAACTGCTCTTTCAACTCCTTTAGCTCAGCTGGAGCCATCTTGTAAGGAGGAATAGATATGGGCTACATATCGGGAAAAAGGTCAATACCAAAGTCAATCTCTCGCTCGAGAGGGACTCCAGGTGATTCTAGATACTCACATTATAGGAACTGACTGGAGAGTCGGGGTCTCAATGGTAGCATCCTTAACCCGAGAAAGATGGTAAACACAACCCTTAGTAATCATCTTTCTGGCCTTAAGGTAGGAAATAAAGCAACCTACAGGCACAACTGAACTACCCTTCCACTCTAGGAGCAGCTCACCCAAAAACCAGAACTCTACTACACGGGTTCTACAATTCATGGAGGCATAACATGCATGTAACCAATCTATACCAAAGACAACATCAAAATCTATCATGTCTAACTCTACTAAATCTGTTGTGGTGACCTTCTAAAGGACTATGATAGGGCAATTTCTGTATACCCGTCGAGCTATGACTGAGTCAGCGATTGGAGCAGAGACTAAGAAGCGTACTGATAAGATTTTAGGACTAACTCTGAAACTACTAGCAACATAGGGCGTCACAAAAGATAAAGTAGCCCCTGGGGCTAACAGTGCATATACATAAAGATGGAATACTCGCAACATACCAGTGACTACTTCTAGGGAGACCTCCTGCTCCTAACGAGATGAGAGGGAAAAAAACCTATTCTAGCGCTGACAACCACCTACACTAGTGGACGCACCTTGATGAGCTGAGCATGTTGGTAGATCTGCTAAACTGGTGGCTGGGTCTCGACCTCTACTATGGCCTTGTCTAGCCTCTAGGCAATCCTTGTGAATATTATTTGGCTTCCCACACCCGAAACATGCACCTGTTTCTGCTAAGCACTGGCTGGTGTGTCTCCTACCACACCTGTCACAAACTGGGATACTAGGGTCCACTGACTGGCTCCCCTGACTTCGACAGCCTGATGCCCGTCCTTTCTGATCACGCCTAATCCAGGATGGCACACTCGCGGCTGACGGTGCTAAGACTGATGATCTCTGGTGGGATAGCTGACGATGTCCACCACCCGACCTCTGCTGGGAGAACCCAAAACTATCTGTGTTGGCCCTCTTGGCCTCTCTCTTCCTCTCCCTCATATGCACTGCCTTCATCTGTTGGGCATACAAAACCAATCGGGAGAAGTCAATGTCCTGATGTAGCATAGCGGTCCTGCAATCCTTGACCAAGTAGTCCTTTACTCCATTCACAAATCTGCTCACTCGAGCCCTCTGATCAGCCACCATCTCCGGCGTATATTTGAATGAGCTAGTGAACTCTAGAGCATACTCTTGAACTATCATGTTGTTCTATTCCAAATTCATGAACTTTGCTGCCTTGATTTTCCTCATCTCCTAGGGAAAGAATCGATCCAAGAATGCGGTGAGGAAATCATCCCAACCAACGGGACCCATTTTGACTCCCCCATCCTTCCACTGTCTATACCAAATATGAGCAACCCCCTTCAACTGATAGGAGGCTAGGTCTGCACACTCCTCCCCCGTCACTCCCATAATTTGGGTGATCTTCTAAACTCCTCGATAAACTCTTGTGGGTCCTCATCCGCTCTTAATCCAAGAAACTCAAGGGGATTCATCCTGAGGAAATCTATGACTCTAGCCGTCATCGTATTCCAATTCAGGGGAACATGAGCTACTGCCTGGTGGTTGACCTAAGCAGTCAATACCTACGCCAACATCTAGATAGTTGCCCTAAACTCGGCATGGGCAACCTGCTCGAGCACATGATCCTCCAGGGTTGTTGGGGTATGCTGGTGCCAATCTCCGTTACCATTCTCATGGCCATTTTCATTTCTATTTCTCCTTCCATTAACTCGGCAACGAGGCATGATTCTGCAAATGTGTATGGCACGAGTTAGAAAGATAGAGAGACATCCCATCGCACGACATAGATCATAAAAGAAAGGAAATTTTCTAAAACATTTCGTATCAACTTCGTCATAAGTGTGGCGCGCTTCACATCCATGAAAAAGAATCTACTTAACATGGCTTTCAAATTCCCTAGGACACTTCAAAATCAAATGCTCTGATATCAAGTTTGTCACGATTCGAACAGAGGCCCGAATCTAGACACGGAATATAGAACCATAAATGGCTCCAAGGCGACCCATGGCATGACATAAAATCTGAAGCTCAACATTAATAAAGCAGGAGGATAATTTTCGAAATGGCAGAAGTCTCGATATTAAAACATTTGCACAACGAAAATAACATAATACTGAATACGAAGCTGAATATAATACTATGTCTGAAAAGCCTCTACATACTGACGAGCTGATGGGACAACACCCCCAACTATCTCACTAGAAAACTAAAACTGAAATAATAACAACACGACTGATAGAAGGTCCTCGAAGGATGAGGACTCACCAACAGGTGAACTGGACTGAACGCTAAAAACTGGCTAGCGGTGAGTTTGAACCTAAACGACTGAGCCTGTATCATGAAATAATACAACATAGAGTATACCGTCAGTATTTGGAATGTATCAAGTATGCAAGGTAAGTAAAACTGGATAAGTTTAAACTGAAGACATATATAACATAATTCATATCAATAAAAGATTCTAAGAGTAAGGACTTGCAAGATGATATCTTGAAAACATGAGTAAAATAACTAAATCTCATAATTTAAAAGAATGACCCAAAGCTGAAACTGATAATCATAAGTAAAACTGATAAACTGAACATTGGTCTAACCTGTTGAAAACATAATATCATAACTGATGAACATGCTAGCTGAAATCATGAGGAACAATGGGAGACTCATCATGTAACCGACATAATCATGCTAAAGCTTACGTGATCCCAACTATTACACTTAAGTGGGCAGAGCCGTCCAAAGCCTTGTCAGGGCTAAGGGCACTACCATGATATCAATATCAAGTTGAAGCCCCTTGAGGGCAGGGAAGCTCACAAGGGAGGTCCCAATGAATCTAAATAATCTTACGTTGGTGCTTAGTTCAGAGGCCTAGGGTTTACCTGAACCCCTACCTACTTGGTGCTAGATATTACTCCCAAAAATATGCATATACTCTCCATCGTTTTTCAATGAAGCTGCGTCATTTTTCAACGAAGCTGATCATAAAATTACATACATGTCTAAAATCTAAATATGAGAAGCCTTGGCTCAAAATGTACCACAAGCTGAAAAGTGGGAGTCTAGACTCCAAGACCATGCGGTAAGCTAACATCATAAACTTGAACTCAATCATGAAAACATACTTAGATCATGTGGGCTTGCCCAAACTTTAACATGCTTGAAATAAACTTGCTAGTCAAAATCATGGATTCATACATGGGTAATTCATAAATATTCCTTCATGGTAAACATCTCATCATGCTTGAAAACATAGATCATAATCTTAACTTTTCATTAAGCTTGCATAATTGGGCATAATAATTTTCAAAACTAGAAATCATTAGTTGTAATTCGAAATAAGTATAAAGCATGACCATGAATCTTAAAATATCATTTAAAATATGAAAGTAATTGACCCATAGATAAATCATTCGAGAAATTGGATTAAAACCCTATAAGATCATAAACTTGACTTTAAGACTTGAATTCATGAACTTGAGGAGAAATTGGGGAATGAGAGTGAATAGAATCTCTCATTCATCGCCCTACATACCTGGGTAATCTTATTCTACACTATTCCTTGAATGCCCAAGAGAATTGGAGAAGAACTTGAAGAATTCTAGACCTGATCTCTTTAGAAATTCTCTAGTCTTGCATGCATGGTGAAGGAATGGGTTAGAATAGGCTAAACCCTCTTAAAATCCTCCTAAATGAGCTTAAAATGATGCAATTTGCGGCTTAGGAGCTATGAAATTACAGAAATACCCTTAATGAAATCGTAGGGAAAACAAAACTGCCAGCTGCTACGACTTGTACCACAAGTTGTACAATCGACCTACCACTCGTGGTAGCCTTCCGTACTAACCAAGTCCCGAAACATCACTCCTCTAAAAAATTCCACGAATCTTACTATGACCCATAACTTCAAACTACAAGTTGTACCCCCCACTCATACATTCATCATCTGAAAGTCCCCAGTTCTTGTTACTGTCACACCCCATTTTGGGAGGCATGACTAGCACCTGGTTCCCTACTAGGACCTGAACTGCTGAACTGACTGAGCCTAAGCACCTCTGGTGCAGGGCTGACTCTAACTCTAGAATCAAGAAAACAACAGGTTATATAGCGGCTGTAAATACAACCCCCGGCCGACAAGGCCTATAGCCACCTGTGAAAATAAACAGCTAACCAGATACAAATAAACATAGAGAATCCTATGCGGGTCGACAAGGCCACCATGATATCTAGTTATAACTGGAAAGTGAAATCAGATGCTAAACTGAGCTATGACCGACAAGGCCACCAATCAACAGCTAAACAGGGCCCCACACGGCCGATATCATCTAAACCACAGGGAAGTAACACAATCTGCTAGCCTCTAGGAGTAATAAGATGGTCGGGACAGGGCCCCGACCTACCTGTACTGTACAAACAAAAGAAATAAACCTCTATCACACAAGCTCCGGAAAAAAGGAGCTGATGGCTCTGTGCGGCTGACTGGAACTACAAGGGACCTGCTCCTCATCTATGTGCACTTGCAGGCAAGTAATGCAGCGCCCCAGAAGAGGGCGTCAATACCACAGGTACTGAGTATCTAAAGCAATAACTTTAAATGACTGAAAGTAAGAAATAGAACTGACAATAACTGAAGTAAAGAAAACGGTCTGAAGCTGACTGAGGTACTGAAATCAGGACTAAACATAACTGTAATAAGGAAGGTAGGGTTCATACCTAGCCAATGAGACCTATTACTGTTTAACTATCAATAACTAAAGAAAACATAAACCTTACCTGGTCCCCATAAGCCGGAAGGTACAATCAACACAGAACAACCCACCTGGACCCCCATTAGCCCTAGTGAGTACACCTCAATCTATATACCCCTATCCAAGTCATACTGAGTCAACTACCAGCTATAAGCGTACTGTCGATCCCCTAGGTCTGCAACTGGTCCCGCTCAGCCCCTGACTGTAGCTGTGTCTGAGTCCGGAGGACTCCTGATATCTACTCCTCGAGCGCAAGCGCTCGGCGGGGGTATGTATAAGGCCAACCACGGCAATATGAGGATCTGGATCCCCATCTTCGTCCCTTGCGGACGGCATGCCGCGCCGTAGAGCGACATATCCTCGCCCCTGGCGGGTGGCGACACAGCTATTAACCCTAGGGTGTTCACGGAAGTTATACAGGTATAATCCAGCCCAAAACAATACAATTTGCGAGTCTCAACTGACAACAACAACTGAACATGATAACATACTCCTGACATGCTTTACTGGGGTTCATACTGGATTATTATACTGAAGAAACTAACTTGCCGAAAGAAAATTCCTTAACATACCTCGATTGTTGGTTTCTGGTTAACTGATAGGTTCCTATTAGTATTCAATAGCTCTTCCCAACTGAAACCGTGTTATTGGAAAGATAGGACTAGTTTTAACATTAAATTCAGCAAAAAGGAAAACTATATATATATAAATATTAACTATTTTCCAACTTTACGGAACATGGTCGAAACCTCATTATTTCTCGAGAATCTATTAGGGAGAAATGCTTACTTTAAGCCTGGGACCGTATTGACACTAGTTTGGAGCAATTCCAACCACTTTGGCTCGGCGGGACGATGATTCGCCGGGCGAATTTCACGAAACTAACTCCGTAGAAATGCTCCCTACAGCCTTATACTTTGATACTCAAAGTTAATTTGGATTTGGACGGCGTTTAGCGGCGTAATCGGGTGAGAATTAAATGTTTTCCTTCATCCCTATTCTCTGTTGGTCGTGATTTATGATTTATAATCTCATTTCTAAGTGTGAGACCCTTATATACTTGAGGCAGCAGACAAGGCAATGTGGCACGTTGCCCAATGCACTAATTCTGCTCCGTGCCACGTTGGCTAACGCGGAGGATCAGCTCCGTGCCACTTTGCCCCTCTGGGCAGCTTGGTTCAGCCTCCTCCCGCGAAATCCCAACTTGACACTCGTTCGACCTTTCCCGGGGCCCTTTCCTCGTATGTATGGCACTCTAAAACTCCCAACCAACATACGAATAGGCCAACTGAACGTTAGAAACTTACGGGGTGTAACAGTTACGATCTGTACCACAAGTCATACTCACACACCACGACTCATAGTGGGGGACTCGTGGTCTTGAAGGCCAACTGCTAAATCTTACTATGGGTCATCCTATTAGTCGTACAATCCTCATATGACTTGTACCATCGATCGTACTGAGATAAAAATGCAGGTTCTTCCTGCTGAACACTTTTAAAATCTCAAACTTAGTCTTAGGAACTTTTGGGGTATTATAGTTGGGTTCTTTATTGACAACGTTTGCTTCATGCTTTATTAGTAGTGTGAGCTTGAGCATTATTAATGACCTTACCATGCTGCATCAATACACAATCAATACCAACACTAGAGGCATCACAATATACAATAAAATCATATGTGCCCTCCGGGTCAATACTAAGCTGAAGTAAGTCGAGTCTTTAACTCCTAAAAAATCTTCTCACAAGCATCCAACCACTGAAATTTGAACTTCTTCTAGGTCAACTTAGCTAATAATGTTGCAATGGATGAAAATCCCTCAACGAACCTCCTGTAGTAACCAGCAAAACCTAAAAAGCTCCTAATATCCGTAGGACTAACTGGTCTAGGCCAATTCTTCACCGCTCCAATCTTTTGAGAGTCCACCTGAACGCCCTCCCTAGACACTACATGACCAAAAATGCTATTGAATTCAGCCAAAGCTCACACTTACGAAATTTAGCAAACAGCTGGCGATCCTTAAGAGTCTACAACACAATCCTCAAATGAGGGGCATGTTCCACGTCACTCCGAGAGTATAATAGCATCTATGAAGACAATCACGAACATGTCCAATACTGCATAAACAGCCTATTCAACAAATTTATAAAAGGTGTAGGAGCATTCATTAGTCCAAAATACATAACTACGAACTCATAGTGACCATACCGAGTCTTGAAGGCTGTCTTCAAGATGTCACTCTCCCTAACTCTAAGCTAATGATATCCGGATCTGACTATCTTTGAGAAGCACTTTGCACCCTGAAGCTGGTCAAACAAGTCATCAATCTCTGGGAAAGGAATACTTATTCTCTATTGTGATGTTGTTCAACTGTCGATAATCAATGCACATTCTAAGAGAACCATCTTCTTACGAACAAGGAGAACTGTAGCACCCCATGGGGCTTTATTAGGCCTGATGAAACCCTTATCTAGGAGATCTTTCAACTGCTCGATTAATTCCTTTAGCTCAGCTAGAACCATTCTATAAGGAGGAATGGATATAGGTTGTGTATCAAAGAGAAGGTCAATACCAAAGTCAATCTCCCCCTCGGGAGGGACTCCTGTTAGATCATTTAGAAACACCTCTGGATCAAACCACGAGTGCTCACAACGGCTCGTCCCTGCACACCACGAGTCCTCCTGTGACTCATGGTCAGTAGATAGTCCTTGCCCCACCTTTGAACCTCCAACCTACGACTCCAAACCACGACCCATTACAGGGACCTATGAGTCGTACTTGTCGCACCCCTTTTTAACAAGTTCTCGATCGATTGGCGGAAGCGGGTATCTATTAGTTAAAGGGTTTTTCGAATTGATATGATGTATTGAGAAGGGATTAATTTATTTATTCAGAGTCTCCACTTGGAATGGTGTTTCAACTCACCTATTTGAATCCATAAATCAGAAGGAAATGACTCTTATTTTTTGGTCAGAAAAAGTAAAAGATCGAGTAAGGAATTCTGTTGACCAAGGAAAAGGTGTTAGGCATCCCTCGAGTCTTATGGTTCTAGCATGGTCGCTTTATCGATTTATATTTGGCTTAACTTAATTTTTTGTTACATTATGATTTAGAGCTTAAGAGCTGGTGGTTCGCCTTCTTGATTCATTTTTAAATTTATTTAGAAATTAATTTAAATTATTAATGTATGTCATACTGGTAGCAGCGCTTTTCAACCTTACCACAATTATTGATCGGAGTCTCCCACCTTTTAAGGCATTTATGAGTTGTCCTGTTTTCCCGCGCCTAAATGAGCGTCTAACGTATTTAAAAGTTTTTCTAACTCGTTAATACGACTTTAAGTGGTAGATAAATTTTATTAAGATGATTTATCAGTAGCTGCGACTTTCGACCTCATCATTAATTATCACTTAAATTAATTAGCTAATCTTAAAATTCCTTTGGGTTTGAATACCCAACTCGTCTTCAGTGGAAGTTGAACTAGATTTATTTGTCCCCTCTTGCTCTCCCTTTATCAAATGTTCTTTCCGCTCTTTTTTTTTTACTTGACAACAAGGCTTGAAATAAATTCACACCTCATGTCAATATCGCATTTAATTAATTAATAAGACCTTAAATTAAACTGCGCTAGAATGCTTTCTAGCTTAAAAAACTAATATCAATATTTAATGCTTCACCCGATTCACCAACAACCTCTATTATTATAAAATACTTCGGGCTTTCTCCGTATAAGTACATAAAATTCAAAAGCAATTAAAAACAAACAAGCAATTAAATCGGCCAAAATTTTTCCTACCAACCCAATCACTACAATAATTCATATAGCATTAAAATTAACTTATCTCAAACCCAAAACCTCTCTAACTAATATCAAACAAGATCCAAAAAAAAACCTTTATCCGTGAGCCTGCCTATTAAGGGTACCAATTAATATAACCAAATATTATCCAAACAATCCAAATGTCAATTTTTCAAATCAAATAAAGAGCAATTTGTCCTAAGCTATTTATTCAAAATTATCACTTCAATCTAAGCAACTAAATTTTTTTAATATAAAAGAAAGAACGTAGAGCATCAGATTATCCATAGTCCAATATTCATCAATAACAAGAATTATATATAATCACATAATTATCAAATTAAGAAGAACAAAAGGGAGAGAGAATTGGACCTTCGTAGTTAAAATCACGTATACATACCTGTTTAATACATGAACAAGGCTGTTTGGACAGCAGTGAAACAGAGAAAATCCGAACTGAGCTTTACGCGAGAAATCGAACTATGACCAAAACTTTGACAGGAGATACAATGGAAACCTCGACTAACCTTGAAAATAAAGACGATGTTCTATTTTTGTGGTTATTTGGTTCGGCTAACTGGTGGTGGTTCGCAGTGGCTATCCGACAGCAATGGCGATGGATGTTGACGATAGATTGACAGGAACTGAAATCGGATGTTTATCCCTATGTCCCTCTGCTCTGTTTTTTCCTATTTATCCCTCTGTTTTCTGAGATTTTGGCTAGGAAAAATCAAATCAGGCCTCCGCGTCCTCCTCTCTATATTTCTCTATTTATATGTGTGAGGCCATGTGTGCAGTGTATTGTGCGTAGATGGCGTGTGTGTATATGGCGTGATTGTGAGTGTCGGTGTGTATATGTATATATCTACCATGTTCAGTGAATCCTTCTTCAAGAAAGGAATGGGTGAGCAATTATTTTTCTCGTGTGCCCGTTTTTTAATAGGAAGACAGAGGAGTGTATTCATGGAATTCATGAGAATGTGCAGGCGAGTATGAATGTGAATCGTGTATGAGAGTGTATTATGGATTGGTGTGAGAATCTAAGTATGTTTACTGCTTAGAGGAGAAGGTCTATGTGAGTGTGAGTGTACGTGTGAGAAAGAAAATAGAGTCTGATGAGGTATTAGGTCGGTGAAGAAATTGGGTGTGGGGACCATGGATTTGTTAGAGAAAGATAAGATAGAATCTTACCGTGTGGTAAAAATTTATTGGCTCTCTGTTTGATTTTTTTTAAAATAAATAAATAAATAAAACTATTAAAATGAAAATGCTAAATAATTAAAAAAGGTTTACAATATAACTAACTAAAAGCTTGACAAAAAATATTTTTTGTCATTTCTTTCTTTTGAAAATTAAATCAAAATGTTTTACTTCTATAATAAATAAATAATTTGTACTTTTTCAATTTTTCACAAATAAAAATCTACTAAAATTATAAAACATTAAGATTAAGCTCAAAAGAAATATTTAACGTCAAAATAGTGTAAAACTCACGAAGAATCAAAAATTGTGTGTCTATAGTACTGTGACTCATCACCGCAAGCCTTCTTCTGCATGAGTCGTACCCACTCACCACGACTCGTGGTGTCGACTCGTGGTCTGGGAGATGAAACCTCAGAATCTAACGACGACTCACCCAACGACCCATGACATCAACCCCCAACTCATACAATGAGTAGTTCTGAGGGATTTCGTAGATTTTTTATGTTGCTTCTGTTACAAGTCTAGTGCTTGATTGTAGGGACTTTGGGGTGTTACAGGAATACTTCTGGCGTGCCACTCCATTCATCTCGCCAAGGTGTTGATCAAATTTTCTTCTAGAGTTGAGGACCTAGTGCGCCATCCACGCAGTGCACCAAACTAAGCACAATTTTCTCTGAAGTTTAGGGTCTGGCGTGCCACGCCAAGTATCTTACCAAGCCAATTTTTGCAAACTCTTCTTCCTTCACACCTTGGGTCATTTTTAAGTCCTTTTTTCTTGGTTTTCTGCTCAAAATATCTAAAAACACTGGTTATCTCACAATACGCGCATAAACATGAATTCATACATTTCATAAGGATTATGATCTGAAAATAAGGTAAAATATGAGTTAAAACATAGCAAATGGGCATAAAAATATACCCAATATCACCTCGTACTATTTTTGTATGCACTAAGGACAATGTAAAATTTAAGTGTGAGGTGGAGAAATTGCTTGGGTATTAATAATCTCTCTCAGTTTTTCTTTATGCATCGGTTCTTTTTTCAAGGGATGTAGCTTAAACGGGCAATTTCAATTTTCTAGTAGTTTCTAAATTAGTTTTTTAGTCATAATTAGAGACTTTTTCCTATGGCGGATGGATGAAGATCGTCTTGAGGGAATTAAGTCGTTAGATTTTTTTTAGTAATAATAGGGAGAGGAAAGAAAAGACCATTTTTGACTTGTTTGATACTAGCAACTTAGGCATGAGCTTGAGTAGTACTTTTCCGTGAGTGCTTGGTAACTAATATAAGATAGCAAATTTTCTAACGCCTAGGCTCATGGTTGTGACTCTATATATAGATTTTCTTATTTTTGTAGTTCTCTATGACCCTATTTGTCTTAGAGTATTGTAACAACTCGCATGGTCGTTTTAGTATTTTGAACCCATTTTTCCAGTTTAAACCTTCCTATAACTTTATTATGTCATTTATGAGTTGGGGGTGGGTGATACGATTCTTGAGGTGATCAGATGAAGATTGGATGATATTTTCAGTTTAGAAGATTTGAAAGTTGAGAAGTTTGACTAAAGTCAATATTTCATGTTAATGTCACGACCTGAGCATGGACCCCGGATCATAACACGGGACCTAGAACCACAAAAGGCTCCAAACTAACCCATGACACATGCATAACATAATTTAGAGCATAAAATAAGCAGAAAAATCATATAGCCTAACATAAGGCATAAATGAAAGTCTAAGATACCATAATACGACAAACTGAATCAACAAGACAACACAGCCGGATATCTGTGCATCATATCTGAAAGCCTCTAGTCATACTATAAGCTGAAGGGACCAAACCCTTAACTAGCTCCACTAAAGTATGAAAATGAAAGTCATAAGAAAAGAAAATGTATCAAACTAGCGTCCACAAATGATGGGGACTTACTAATACAATGCTAAAGCTGGATAAGATCGAATCTAGAGACATGACTGAGACTGATCACCTGAATCTATATCATGAGATGATATAGCATAAAGGTATATGGCCAGTACTTTAAATGTGCTGAGTATGTAGGATAAGTAAAACATGAGAGTAAGAACAACATGCAAAAATCATGATCATGAGATAGTCATAAACATGAATTATTCACGATAAAGTGTAGCACAATGATTCAAAGTTTTGAAAGTAAAAACATATAGATTAACATGTTTGAAATCATAAGTAAAAGCTCATAACTGATCAATGGGTCAAATATAATATAAAAATGATATTATTAATCCTAAGCATGAACAACTTAAAACATGAGAACAATGGAGATTCTCATAATCGATATCATCATGAATAAGCACATGATACCCAACTATCTCTCTCGAGTTGGCAAAGTCGTTCTAAGCCTTTCCAGGGCAAAGAAAGATAAAGGCATGATATCACTCATGAGCCTGTTTGGGTGAGGGGATAACTCTCTAGCGAGGACCCCTATTATAATTATACCAACGGTGACATGTAGTTTCTAAGACCTGGATGCAATGAACCCCGGCCTACTCCGTGCTAAATACTACTCCTAAAACATACTTACTGATTATAGTCATAATCATGAAATATAATTGGTTTTGCATAGGCTATTTAGAAATCATGATACTCATAAATTGCACAATATATGTGAACTAGCCATGAAAAAATAATATCGTAGACCCGCCATGATACATAAGCTTGAGATTCATGAAATTCATGCATAATTGAGTGATTCATCATAACTTGAAAATATAGATTCATGAGATATCTGTAGTATAAAATATGTAATTACAATCATAACACATGATTTAGAACATGAGAGGATCAAAAATTGAAGAGATCATGAAGTTTTCATCAAAATTAGATCTAACCATAGATTTATAAGAAATTCATAATTGGACACTTAAATTCATGAAATTGATTTGAGATTAGGCATGAGGGTGGAAGAAATCCCCCATTCATAATTCAACATACCTGGCTTGAAGAGTTCCTATACTTGAATTAAAGACCCAAGAGAATTTGAGAAGAAGAGGATGAAGAATCTTAGCTTTTCCTTGAGAGGTGATTTCCAATATATGGTGTTTGAAGAGAATGAGGGTTAAGGCTAAGTAAAACCCCTTAATACACCCCTTAAGAGACCCAAAACGACCTCACTTAGGAGTTAAAATCACAGAAAGTTAAGAAAATACCCCTAAAAGATCTCACTAAAATTTCTATTTTCTAGTGACCACGACTTACACCACGAGTCATTGGTTTTCACCGTGACTCGTGGTGACCAAGCGTTATGTACCAGATCATATTTCCAGTCGTCTGATCCTCCTACAATGGGCACTCATCATGACTCGTCACTGGATACCATGAGTCATCCTATGACTCGTGGTCGATGGACCAATCTTGCATTTTCTCTAATTTTCCATCCTACGACTCCAAACCACGACCCATTACAAGGTCTCATGAGTTATCCCTTGGCTCGTGGGTTCTGAAAATCTAAACACATTTCTGGACCGTTGGCTCATGATGACTCATATAACGGGTCGTTATTAGATACAATGACTCATCACATGTGTTGTAACACCTGGAGCTTGAAGATTCACTACTGCTCACCACGAGTTTAACCATGACTCATTATGCCACGAGTTGTACCATGACTCATTCTGAGGCAAATTGTAGATTTTTTTCTGCTAGTTTCCACTCCAAATCTAGGATTTGATCCTAGAAACTTTCAGAGTATTACATTATCTCCCCCGTAGGACCATTCATCCTTGAATGAAGACTAGCTAAGCTGGAAAGATAAAGAAAGAGCTGCAATCCCAAAACTGAGTAGTATAGACTAAAAACTAATGGAGTGACTGACTCCGAACTGAGATATATAACTAAATGGATTCATGAAAATGTATGCATACCAAGACATGAAAGGAACTGAGAGGCATGAACTAGACATAAAATAGAATTGAGTACTAAGGAGGAAACTAGTACCTCATGTTGGAACTGAGCTAGAAGGGAAGAGGTGAGGGTACTTTGCCATCATATATGCTTTGGCTTCCCTTGTAGCTCCCTCAACTAGCTGATTTATCCAAAACACCTTCATCAAATCTATCTCCTTGTTCCTCAACCTATGAACCTGACGATTAAGGATCTCACTCGGAACCTCCACATAGGTAATGTTATCCTTCACCCCAACGCTCTCTATCGGTGCAATTAAGGTTGGAACGCCAAGGCACTTTTTCAACAAAGATACATGGAATGCTGGATGTACTAATGCCAACTCTGCAGGAAACTCTAACTCATATACCACATTGCCAACCCACCTCAGAATCCTGTAAGGACCAACATATCAAGGACTAAGCTTCCTCTTCTTTCCTAACCTTATAACTTCCTTCATGAGTGACACCGTCAGAACACCCAGTCATTGACCTCAAACTCAAGCTCTCTCCTATTAACATCTGCATATGATTTTTGATGACTTTGAGTTATCTTTAACCTCTCTCGAATAAGCTGAACCTTCTTCATAGCCTCATAAACTGAATCAGGTCCTATCAACATAGCCTCACCTACCTTAAACCATCCAATAGGTGATCTACATCTCCATCCATAAAGAGCCTCAAATAGAGCCATCTGAATGCTAGAGTGGCAACTGTTGTTGTAGGCAAACTCAATTAGAGGCAAGCAATTATCCCAACTGCCCATGAAATCAATCACGCAAGCTCTCAACATCCTCGAGAGTTTGAATGGTCCACTCGTCCTGACCATCCATCTGTGGGTGAAGAGTTGTACTAATCCTGACCTGAGTACCAAGGCTCTTCTGAAATGACTTTTAGAACTGAAAGGTGAACTAAGTGCCCCTATCTGAGATGATAGACAATGGAACTCAATGCAATTGGACTAACTCCTAAATGTAAAATCTAGCATAATCCTCGACGAAATCCATATTCTTAACTAGTAGAAAATGTGCTGACTTTGTCATCCAGTCTACAATGACCCATATAAAATCATGTTGTCGACACATACGAGGCAACCCTGTAATGAAGTCCATACTAACTCTTTTCACTTCCAATTAGGAATGCTAATATCCTGGGCCATATCTCTAGGTATCTGATAATCAACCTTAACCTTCTAGTAATTCAGACACTTAGCCACAAACTCTGAAATGTCCTTTGTCATGCCATTCCACCAGTAGACTTCTCATAAATCACAATATATCTGGGTGGCACCTGGATGGACGGAATATTGAGAGATGTGAGCCTCTCTCAGCATTCGCTCTCTCAAGTCATCTACCACTAAAATACATAGTCATCCATGATATCAAAGTACACCATCTCTCCCTTGGGTAAAAACTTCCACTTTCTGATTCCAGATAGTTTCCTTCAATATCACTAGGATAGGGTCCTCATTTTGCCTTGTCTTAACTTCTGACACCAAAGAAGAATCTGCACCATTTCGCACAATAACACCACCATCTGCTGAATTGATAAGGCAAACCCCCAAGCATGCAAGCCAATGGACATCCTTCACCAAATATTTCCTCCCATCCTCAATATGGGACACACTCTCCATGGACAACCTGCTAAGAGCATCCGCCACTACATTGTCCTTGTCCGGATGGTAAAGTACACTCATTTCATAGTCCTTGAGAAGCTCAATCTATCTCTGTTGTCAAAAATTTAGGTCCTTTTGCTGATAGTTTGGGCACTTAGATACAAATTTTGCGATGTCCTTCTTCATCCCATTCCACCAATAGACTTCTCGTAAGTCACGGTACATCTTGGTGGAACCTGGATGGATAGAATACATGGATCCATGAGCCTCATGCAATTCGGTTCCTCAAATTATCAACATCCAAAACACATAAAAGGCCCTGGTATCGAAGCACACCATCTCCCTCTCTGGAGAAGACCTCTACCTTCTGATTCTAAACGGCTTCCTTTAACTTTACCACAATATGGTCTTTATCTTGCCTAGCTTTTATATCAGTCACCAATGACGATCCTGATCCGTTTTGAACAACAACACCGCCATCGGTCGAGTCAACCAATCTAACTCCCAAACTTGCGAGTCGATGCACATCCTTCACCAGCTCCTTCTTTTCCTCGTCCACATGGGACACACTCTCCATAGAGAGTCTACTAAGTGTGTCTGCCACTATATTGGCATTACACGGATGGTAAAGGACACTCATATCATAGTCCTTGAGTAGCTCCAACCACCTCCTTTGTCGAAGATTGAGATTTTTCTGTGTAAACACATATTGTAAACTCTTATGGTCCGTAAACACATCCACATGAACCTCGTACAAATAATGTCTCCATACCTTCAATGCGAATACCATTGCAGCCAATTCAAGATCATGGGTCGAGTAATTCTTCTCATGAACTTTTAGCTGTCTAGAGGCATATGCTATAACTTTTCTGTGTTGCATCAATACACACCCAAGTCCGATCCTTGAAGCATCACAATAAACCACGAACCTATTAGTATCCTCGGTTAGGGTTAACACCGGTGCTGAAGTAAGTCGAGTATTCAACTCTTGGAAGCTCTTCTCACAAGCCTCTGACCATTGGAATTTCACCTTCTTCTTGGTCAATTTGGTCAAAGGTGCTGCAATCGATGAGAAACCTTCCACGAATCTTCTATCGTGGCCAGCTAAACCCAAGAAGCTCCGAATATCCGAAGGATTCACCGTTTAAGGCCAATTCTTCACCACTTCTATTTTTTGAGAGTCCACCTTTATGCCTTCGCTTGATACCACATGGCCCAAAAATGCCACTAAGTTCAACCAAAACTCACACTTGCTGAATTTGGCATATAATTGGTGATCCTTGAGAGTCTGTAGCACTACTCTCAAATGAGCGGCATGCTCCTCCTCACTCCGAAAGTATATTAGGATGTCATCAATAAACACAATCACGAACATATCCAAGTATGGCTTGAACACCCTGTTCATCAAGTCCATAAAAACTGCAGGAGCATTCGTTAGTCCAAAATACATAACCACAAACTCATAATGACCATACCGCATCCTGAAGGCTGTCTTCGGAATATCGCTCTCCCAAACTCTGAGCTGTTTGTATTCGGATCTAAGATCTATCTTCGGAAAGCACTTGGCACCCTGAAGCTGATCAAATAAGTCTTCAATCCTAGGTAGAGGATACCTTTTCTTAACGGTGACTTTGTTCAATTGTCGATATTCAATACACATATGAAAAGAGCCATCTTTCTTTTAGACAAGAGAACTGGTGCACCCCATGGGGACTTTCTCAGTCTAATGAAACCCTTATCTAACAAGTCCTTCAACTGTTCCTTCAGATCTTTTATCTCGACTGGAGCCATTCTGTAGGGATGAATAGATATAGACTGCGTGTCAGGAAGAAGGTCAATATCAAAATCAATCTCCCGCTTGGGAGGGATTCTTGGTAGATCATCAGGAAAGACCTCGGGATACTCATATACTACTGGAAATGACTGGATAGTTGGGGTCTCGGACTCAACATCCTTAACCCTAACTAGATGGTACACACAACCCTTAAAAATCATCTTTCTAGCCTTAAGGTAGGAAATGAAACGACCTACAAGCACAGCTGAATTACCCTTCCATTTCAAGATTGGCTCACTCGAAAATCTAAACTCTACTGCCCGGTCCTACAATTAACTGAGGCATAACATGCAAATAGCCAATCCACGCCGAGGATAACATCAAAATCGGTTATGTCTAACTCTATTAAATCTACTAAAGTTACTTTCTGAAGGACTGAGACCGGGCAACCTCTATACATCCGTCTAGCTACAATTGAATCACCTACTGGAGTAGAGACTGAGAAGGGTTCTAACAAGACTTTGGGACCGAATTTGAAGCTACTGGCCTCATATGGTGTCACAAAAGAAAAGGTAACCCACGGATCTAACAAAGCATATACATCAAGATGGGAAACTCGTAACATACCAGTGACTACATCCAGGGAGACCTCCTGCTCTTGGCGAGATGCTAAGACATAGAATCTATTTTGGTGCTGACCGCCACCTGTGCTGGTAGAAGCCCCCTGATGTGTCGAGCGTGCGGGTAGGGCTGCTGAACTAGAAGTTGGGCCTCGGCCCCTATCATGGTCCTGTCTCGCTGCTCGGCAATCTCTAAGCATGTGCACGGGCTTCCCACACCCGAAGCAAGCACCTAAACCAACCAAGCACTGGCCCGTGTGCCCCCGACCATATCTACGGAAAGCTGGGATACTAGAATCTACAAGTCTGCTGCTCTGACCCCTCGAGCCTAATGCTCACCGCCCCTCTGATCATGCCTAATCCTGGATGGCACACTCAATGTTGAAGATGCTGGGGCTGGAGATCTCTGGTGGGTCTACTGTCGATGCCCACCACCTGACCTCGGCTGTGAAAATTTATGACTACCAGTCCTGGCCCTCTTGGCCTTTCTCTCTCTCATATGTGCCGCCTCCATCTGTTGGGCGTACAAAACTATCCGAGGGAAATCCATATCCTGGTGGAGCATAGCGGTCCTACAATCTTTTTCCAGATAGCCCGCCACACCATGAATAAATCTGTTCGCCCTCTACCTCTAATTAGCCACTAACTCTGGGTCATACTTCGATAGGCGAGTGAACTCAAGGGCATACTCCTGCACTATCATTCTCCTTTACTTAAGATTCATGAACTCGTCTGCCTTCAGCTCCCTCATCTCACGAGGGAAGAATCGATCTAGGAACGCAACGTGGAACTCCTCCCAAGTGATAGGGCCTGCTCCAACGGTCCTACTATCTTTCCATTAATGAAACCAGATGTGTGCGACCCTTTTTAGCTGATATGAGGCCAACTACGCACACTCAACTCCATTCACCTCCATGACTTGGGTGATCTTCACAATCCCATCAATGAACTCATGCGGGTCCTCATCTACCTTTGACCCAAGGAACTATGGCGGGTTCATTCTCAAGAAATCCCTGACTCGAGCCGCCGCCGCATTACCATTTTGCGGGACATGCACAACTTTCTGCTGGTTGACCTAAGCAGTCAAGGCCTGCACAAGCATCTGAATAGCTACCCAAAACTTAGCATGGGCAACCGGCTCCAGTGCATGGTACTCCTGAACTGGTGGGGCCTGCTGGTGCCCGTTCCCATTGCCATCCTCATGGACATCTCCATTCCCATTCCTCCTACCATTCACTCTGCGCGGACCCTTGATTCTGCAATCTCGAATAGCACGAATTAGAAGGATAGAGAGACATTTCATCGCACGACATAGATCATGAAAGGGAATATTTCTTAAACGTTTCATAGCCTCTTCGTCATAAGTATGGATCACTTCACACCCATGAAGAAGACTCTACTTAACGTGGCTTTCAGACACCCTAGTACACTTCAAACCTATTGCTCTAATACCAAGTTTGTCACGACCCGAACGGAGGCCCAGATCGAGACACGGGACAAGGAGCCCGAGAGACTCCAAGTGGACCCATGGCATAAACCTACATTTAACTCAAATACTAGAACTGAATAATCAACATAATAATCTTAGCAGAAGTCTGAAATAAACATAACATTGGAATACACAATTTGAAGCTGATTACACTTTTTTATCTAAAAAGCGTCTAAACATGATGAGTTGATGGGACAAGACCCCAACTAACTCAATAAAGCTGGAAACTGAAAATACATGGAGAAATATGAATAAGTATGGTCCTCGGGAGATGAGGACTCACCAACAAACGTAAGATGCTCTCTCTGAAGACTGGATATAAACGGGGCTGAGTCTGAGTGTCGGGTCCTGTATCATAAAATGATAGAGCATAGAGTATGCGATCAGTACGTGGAATGTACCGAGTATGAAAGGTAAGTAAAAAACCATTCAAGACATGCATAATGTAAAACATAAACAATAAGAATCTGAGAATAGGGCTTGCATGCATTCTTTATAAAATCATGATCTCATCATAACATAACATAACATCATAACTGAAACGATTGACTGAAAAAGCTGAAATCTGATATTCATGAGTAAAACTGAACATTGAGTCAAACCTGCTTTAAAACATATATAGCTGTATAAATCTCATGAATGATGAACATGCATAACTGAAATCATGAGGAACAGTGGGAGACTCTTCTTTTAACTGACATACCACGATAGAGCTTACATGGTCCCAACTATCACACTCAAGTGGGAAGAGCCGTCCAAAGCCTTCCCAGGGCTAGGGACGATTTCATGATATTGATATCAAGCTCGGGGCCCAAAAGGGCAGGGTATAGCTCACAAGGGAGGTCCTGATAGTAATATATATATATATATATAAGTATAAACCTACGTTGGCACATAGTTCTGAAGCATAGGGTGATCGACCCTTAGCCAACTCGGTGCTAGACACTACTCTCAAAAATATGCATATGCTCTCCATCATTTTTCAGCGAAGCTCAACATCGTCTATTGATGAAGCTCAATAACCAAATACATCTCAAATCTGAAATTATGCATATCTGAAGCTTTAACTCAAACCATACCACAAGCTGAAAAATAATTGGGAGTCTTCGCTCCAAAACTATGTGGCAAGCTTAATTCGGAAAATCATAAATCATACTTGAACATGTGGTCATTGCCCAATACTTTAACATGCTTGAAAATACACAATTCACATCGAAACATGATTATAAACATGGGTAGCTTGAAAACATGCTTTTCATCATAATATCTCATCATAATCATATCTTCATCACAAATCTCATCTTTCATGAACTTCTCATCAATGGGCTTTTAATTCATAAAACTTGAAACATGATTTTAATAGAAAACAATATAAAACTTGCCCATTAGTTGAAACATATCTAAATCATACCCATGTAGAGAATTAGAAAATTCATGCATTGGGTTAAAAACTTCATAGATTTGACATAGGAAATTCATTATTTAGAGAGGATTTGGGCATGGGTGTGAAAGGATTCACCTACTCATAACCCTAAATACCTGATTGTATTCTTATACTTCTTTGATTTCCCAAGAGGAATTGAAGAGAATTTGAAGAAGAACAATCTTGATCACCCCCTTTAACCTTCTATCCTGCATGCATGAATGAAAATGGCCTAAAATGAACTTAACCCTCTTAAAAGTCATCATACATAACTTAAAACAATGTAGTTTAGGCCTTAGGATCTTAAGAATTACGGAAAAGTCCTTACTAAATTCGTAGAAAATAACTGTCAGTCAGTCCCCACGAGGGATATGACGACTCGTCACCACTGGCGACGACTCGTGGCATCGTTCATTAAGTACATTGCTTAACAAGTCATCTGCGCTAGTCACGGGTGACTTCACAATTCGTTACTGGTGACCACGAGTCATGGTCACCACTCATTACATACACTACCTGGGATTTTTATTTTGCTTCATCATGCTGCTCACGACCCTCCCCACGAATCGTGGTGACTGACCATGACTCGTGGGGTCCTTCTGTCAGGTACACTACCTTCTTCCCTTTCCTTCTTAATCATCACTTCCCACGACTGGCCTAACGAGTCGTGGGGCCTAACCACGACTCGTCGTGGGGATCCAAACTCCCAAATTTCAACTCATCTCCTGAGCCTCACCACGAGTCACATCACGACTTGTGGTCTGCTCCCACGGGTCACCTCACGACCCGTTTTGTGTTCTGATGCCAGTTTTAAATTTTTCTCTATTTTAACTCCCGGGTCTGATCTTTAGGCTTATGCGGTATAACAGTTCTTCCCGAAACAACATCAATATGTTTTATATATGCCTTAATGATGTATTTATAATCATAAGAAAATTTTCATTTTGCTCCAAAAGTAATTCAACTTTTGGATTTAGAAAAATCCTCCTCGGAACAGCCCTAGCGTGCCACACCAGGCATAGCACTAGCCTGTGCTTGGAATTTGTCTGAAGTTTGGGCCTTGCGCGCCACACCAGCTATCTCGCCAGGACGATTTTTTCTAAATTCTTCTTTCGTCACATCTTGCAGCTTGAACTTTACTTGATTTCTCCTTTTTTTGTGGTATTTTTTCCTTTGTTTCCTGCAAACATCATTTAAACATATCTGTTAGCTCTTTTCAACAACACTTTCATGAAAATATAAACTTTCATTACGATATTCTTCTTGAAATATGATAAAATATGATAAAAATATGGCAAGCGGGCACATAAATACGCCCAAGATCAATGATATGGTTAGCTTTGTTTGACAGAGTAGCTGAGCAAGCTTAAATTTAAAAAGTTAGCTGAGCAAGTGGGAGTGCACTTGATGTTGTGAATTGTTACATGGTCGAATTATTTGTATCAATCAAAGTAGGTGTGTTCCTAGGCTTGACTTATTAAGATGAGCTTAAATATTTGCTCTGAGAACGAGCAGAAGTCTAAGTGTAGGGTGATGATCTTGGGCGTATTTCTATGTCCGCTTTCCATATTTTACCCACATTTGTCCTTGTTTTGAGAATGATATTCACTTATAATAGCATGTTTTGATTGAAAACTCTTAATACTGAGCTAACACATGTGATTATATATTGTGTAGGAAAACGTGATGGAAATCAACCCAACACGAGCTAATAAGGAAGTTTTAGAGTGTTGGAGCAACTTTGAAAGAGTTTCCGGGCAAAATCAAGTTGGTGTTACAATTGGCGCCTAGCCCCAGAGCTCAAACATCAAAAGAATTCAAGTGGAGCAGGTTGGTGCTATGGTTGGGGCCTTACGCACGGGGGGAAAACTTCAGAAAAAAATAAAAATAACCAGTCTGGCGCTATGGGAGGCACGGCGCACAAAAGCCTTTCCGAAATTAATTTTTATTTTTTAATTTATTTTAGACTCAATTTATTTAGTTTATAAATTTTTTTGCACTTATAAATATTTCTTAAAAATATTTTGAAATAAAAATTTTGATCAGGAAAGAGCTAGGAGTTGCCGTGGAGGCGAGAGAAATTTCGATTTCATCTTTTTTTCTCTTGTTATTTACTTTTGCGTAGTTCTTTGGATGATTTATTGTATTTACTCCATGTCTAAGTGGAGATAAACTTTCTATTCTAGGATTATGATAGTGGCATAAATATTGCGATATGAACTTGAGTTAAATTGCATAATTATCTAGTAGTTGTTCTTATATTCTTGTGCGTACTTACTATTTTAATGTTTCGCGATCATTGAAATACATCTATAATCTTGTTGTGAACCTGAAAGAAGGATCAATAACATAGAACGAAGAATATAAGGAGTAATATCTTTTTCTTGAAGTAAAACTGAGAATTGATTTGCAGCTAGGCTAAGAATATACCTACAACGTGTTGCTTGGTTATTAATCTGGAGAAGCTAATTTCGTTTGCATGATTTATTCTTGATCATAGGAATATAGACATAGAATTGCATCTGTAGATGGCTGGAGGCTCGAAAGACCACAACATACAATTAACCCCATGAATCAATAACTCGATAATTATTGCAAGATATTGAAGGTGAAAATGCAACTTGATTGCTAGAAACTCATAGTCCTAGATTGATTCATCTCATTGATTACGTAAAACAAAATCTGCACTTTCTATGATTAATTGTTTATTAGTATTTTTTTTTAATTGTTAGTTTAGATAATTATAAATATATCTTTAGATTCTATCGCCTGAATAAATAAATTAGCATTAGTTTAATTTAATAATCAATTAATCGATAAGTCCTGTGTGTACGATATATGAACTTCAAATCCTATATCACTTGTACGACCATGTATATTTGTGTGTTAGTTGGAACCAAACAATTATCATTCAAGCTAAGTCTGAAGAAAGTAAGTCATAACCTACCTTGTATGCCGAGCAAATGCATCACGAACCATTACAAATGCATTTTTCCATTTCAAATAGCCTTAGAATACTCCCCAATCTATCAATAACATTATCTATGAGTGAATACGAGTCTATTGATATCCATATAAAAATATAAAAGCCTACGTCAAAAATTAAATCAAAAGTCAACCCAGAGCCCCAATTGAGAATCAAGAATTTTCTTTCACAATCAAGTTATCTATTCCATATGAAACTCATATATGAGATTTCTAACCAAAACAACTTCAAATCGAGCTTCAAAACCTCAAAATATAATTTTTTTCAATTTTAAGGCGAAAACTTTCAATTTTCTCCAACAAACTCAAGGATAAAAACAAAAATTAACTGAAGAAATTATGAAAAAATACTAAAATAAAAATTAGATACTTACCCTTTTTTCAAATCGATAAGAATTCCATAAAAATCACCCAATTTCGAACTCTAGAACTCCAAATATCCTGAAAATACACAAAAATAGCGATCCGGCCATTTAAACATTGTCCAAATAATTTTCCTTCATCGCGTTCGTGAAGAGTAAATTTCAGAGTTGACTTGTCAATTCTAAAAACCTTCTTTGCATAGGCGGTACCTCATCACATTCGCCAAGAATAAACCTCGCCAGCAACAGTTATAAGCGCTAAAAAGACCATAACTTGCGCATATGAATTCGAAATGCAATGATTCTTTTTGCAATGGTTCCAAAATTATGATATGTACATAGTGATTCAATCAAAACACAACTTGGATATAACTTTATTCAGGTGGTACCTTTTAAGCTTAATAAAGCCAATACACTATTCTTCGAACAAGTATCCGAAACTCGAAATGCAATAATTCTTTTTGCAATGGTTTCAAAATTATGATACGTATATAGTGATTCAATCAAAACGAAATTTGGATATCACTGTATTCAGGTGGTACTATTTAAGCTTAATAAAGTCAAAACATCAATCTTCGAACAAGCATTCGAAACTCGTCCGAAACCCTTGGACACAAATCCATAGGGCAAATCAATCATAAAACATGTTTTGGACTTGTTGCAATCATCAAATCACCGATATGAAATCGTATTGACCGAAAATTGATCATGATCAAACTTAACTTTCTTAAAATTCAAAAATTCAACTAAAGGCTCAAATCATTCCCGAACACCTCAAAATTTGTGCAAACCATCCAACCAATTCAAGAATCATCCTTCGAACCTAACAAAACTGTCAGAACTCAACTCCAATCTCATTCATCTAAAATGTTGACTTTGGTCAAACTTCTCAAATTTCGAACCTTCAAAACTCAAAATCTCATCCAATCTTTGTTTGATCACCTCGAAAATCGTGTCACCCATATTCCGCAAATCATAAACAACTTAATGAAACTATAGAAAGAGTCAAACTGGTAAAATAGATTCAAAATTTCAAAACGACCATGAGGGTCTTTACATCATCCACTATTTAAATACCTATTAGTCCTCGAACAGGTAACGAAAAGTATCAACACTGCGGAGCAACTAAAAGAAAAATAATTTTAAACCTCATACAAGAACTCTCGAGCAAAAATAACATTTGTAGTACTTCTTGTCCACGCTACCTGTGGGATCCTTTTTTGTTTTAGCCCGTAAGATTTATCTATTATTCAAACCAAAACTTCTCAAAGTAATTTGTTCTCAGATATTTGAACTTTCTCTGTTACTTGATTTTATCATAATCATAGTTCTGAAAGAAATCGATTCATCAAAACCAATCATAGTTATCACAATTCAATAATTGTAGCCAAAATTCATTTTCAATTCTGTACTAGCAAAATACCCTGACCCTACTAATCTTTCTTTAGCATCTTCCAGTCGTTATTAGTATCAAAAAACCTTTTAAAATGCATTGTCACCGGTAGATACATATGTCGTGATGTGAAATAATACATCAAATCTATAAACATAATATACACATGACTCAACCGAAACTCATAAGTTGACATTAGCATGAACTTATGATGTGAATGTCATTTCGAGACCTTTATAACATAAAACCATATGAACATTACAACATTTAGGAATTGTAGTTTTATATAAAGGCACACAAAAGATAACCTTAAACATGACATTAAACATATAATATCATGGAGAAGTTAGAACAGCATTAAGAATTTTATATCACAGAGAATGTGGAATATAATGGTGAAGAATAGTGAGGAGATTACATTTGGGCAATGGGCATCCACATAATTAACAAATTCATAACATATATTGCATACATTTTCTTTTTTTAATTATATATGTTTTCAGTCGATTTAATTTGATTCTTTCTTCAGTTTGTATTTTATAAAATCAAACAGAATCAAATATTATCAATTTTTAAAAATTTAAAATTGCACCAAATCTAAAAAGTATTATTTTTTTAAGAGAAAAGAGTCAAAAATACCCCTTTATTTTCATTTAATTGGTTATTTTATCCCTCCTTATACTATTGGGCTAATTTTGCCCTTACCATTATGAAACTAGTCAAAATTATCCTTCAATTAATGAAATTCCCTAAATACAATCAAAATATTCCATTTCAATTACATTACTCCTTATCCGATCAAACCCACCGAACTAAATTAACCCTTCTCCCAAACACACAAATATCATCATCCCATCCCCTTCTTTCTTTTCTTCTCTTTCAATTTAGGATCTGCCATGAATTAGATAGGGGTCGATCTTATTTCGAGCATCTACAATTTGCTAATTGCCCAACCAAAGTGGGAAAAGGGAAAACAAAAATATTGGCAACTTCTATAGCTCCAAAATACAGAACTAAATGGAGATCAATATACACGTAATAACAGGCAAAGGAAAAATCAAGAGCAAATGGCCGAAACAAAAGAATCAAACAGTTGTCCAAATTCAAATTCCCAAACTGAAAACCTAATGCTATCCAATTATTGGATAAAACAGGTCCAAAATGTCGTCAACTTTTTGCAATATTCCTCTCCTATTCCTCATGTTTTGCTGTGCTGCATGGCTTTTCTCTCTCATTTCCACCATAACCGTCGACAGGATCTCCTCCAACAAATCAACGCACTCTGTACTTGACCCATTACCTCCCCGTTCCACCGCTGTAAATCAGAGACAACTTTATTGATTGCCAGAATTTTCTCCTGGGGGTCTATACACAAACTCACTTCCTCCATTGAGTTGCTTCAAAGAGAAATTGACAATTCCTTGGCAATGTCCGATCTGTTTATGGCAGATCCTAATTTGAAAAAGAAGAAAGAAGGGGGCGGGTTGATTATATTTGTGTTTGGGAAAAGGGTTAATTTAATTAGATGGATCTAGATCTGATTAAATAGGAGAATGAATAATTTAATTGAAATAGACTTATTTTGAGTGGATTTAGGGGATTCCGCCGATTGAAGTGTAGTTTCAGTAGTTTCATAATGGCAGGAAATAATTATCTCAATAATATAGTGCGTAACAAAGTTAACTAATAAATAAAAATAAAAGATATTTATTACCTTTGTTCCTTTTAATTAATTGATTTGATTTGAAATTCGCTTTGGATCGGTTTTAACAAACGCTGAACACCCCTAACTGCAGCCATAGGAATGTATTGGTAACTCTGTTTCTTAGAATAAAAGGGGTAGATCAAGGGCATTTTTGTCTTTTCACTTTATATTTATATCCAAAGGTAGAATTATTTTTTTATTTATATCTATATTTTTATATACTAGTTTTAATGTACGCGCCTCGCAGTGTCCCTCGTATTAGTAAGAATATAATTTTAAAAATAAAATTATAACCTTTAATGAAAAAACATAAATATATAAAGTATAATAAAAATAGATAGGAATTCAAATATATATGTACAAGTATATAATATAAGTATTAAATATAATACGAAAAAGAATTATCCTTTTATTATCTAATCAGAATCATATCGCCTTAAGTTGTTAATTGGCACAATTTCGTTCACGAAATCTTTTTCAGATTTTATTGTAATATTATCTAAAAAATTATGTACAAGAGTAATAATTATAATAGTTTATAATTTTATAAAAAATTTATTTTATGAGATGAAGAAATTACTTTAACCATAGATAAAACTTGTGAATGTATGAATAAATGTATTAGAGACTAGAGAGTTTGAGATATATCCCACTTCAGATATTTTTCATTATTTCTTCTATATACCAGAGATATGGAAGAACAATCATGACTATAAAAAATTGTACATGAAGCAATATAAATTGTACTATATACTTAACTTTATATTATTTTCTCACCAATAGTGCCTAAGCACTGTAATATATAGAAAGCTAATTGCATTTTTTGATGAGCTCATTCCTTTTATATTATGTAATTATAGTAGCTTGATCCTTTTTTTATATAGACTTATTCAACCTCATAAAATTTTAAATGTATAATTGTTATCAACTTTCATTCATGTTATATTTTGTCTCATTTTTTAAAAAATATTTTATTTCACGCATTATTTACTATTAATAGAATGATGCATTCAATAAAAATACAACTCTTTTAAATATCAAACTTACTTCTAAATTTATATTTTCACAATTCCAACCTTTTAAAATTATATTTTAGCCCAAAAATTATTATCATGAGCTTCTACTAACAAACATATAAAATTCACCAAAATTAATTTATAGGCCATATATAAAAAATTATATTAGACAAAAGATAATTTCTTATTCAAATTTACTGCACTATATAAGATATTGTAATTGATGATTTAAATTTTAAACATTAAGATTTGATTTTGAATTAAAATTATATTTAATTTAAAAATTATACTAAAATAAGTGATGATGATGGAATTGAATTTTCTATTATATTAAGATAAAGCGAAACCAACGATAGTTTTGACATTTTACTAAAATCATGCTAATATGTGCTATACACTTTTGAAATAAGAATTGAATATTTTAGCCAAATAACATAAAAATCATAATCTTCTCTCTTAATTCCAAGACTATTCCTTTTACCTAATTTTAGAAGATTCATCATGTATTTGGATCTTTCTTATTTGATCTATTAATTATATTTCAGCAAATAAACTTATTTTTCATCCTTATTTTATAACGTGGTTATATCACTTTTTGAACTTAAGTTTTTTATTTCTACTTAATAAAAATAATATTTATACAAGTACTATATTTAAATTAATATTTACATATATATTAATTAAAAAATACATGTTATTTGATATGATATTAAAATTCTCATGAAAATAAAATTTTGCATAAAATATTTAATAAAATAAAAATTAAATTTTAAATTATTTTAATGATATAAAGTTGATAAAATATTACTATGATGGAGTGTTGATCAAAGTTAAAATGTATCACGCTAGATGTTTAAACTAAATCACATTAGTTTATCATGGTTAAATCATATATTAATGAGACAATGTACATTTATTAACTATGATTTAGTGATAAAAGTATATATGAAAAATAGACTTCACATATTCATTAGTTTGATATAAATATTGAATGCAAAAAATTTCAATTGGGACCGATTACAATTGTCAGTATAAAAATACATATAATATATATTAATAAACACTATGATACAGAGTCATAATATTTTAATAAAATGTATATTTGATATGTGTGAGATGATTTTCAAATATTTATTTAGAATATAAAATTAATAAAATATGCCATAAATTAAAAATGATTCAATAATAATGCTATAAGTAGAAACAAAACATATTATTCATATATCAAAATAAGATATAAAAATAGAGAAAGTTATAATTAAAATAACTTATGTAATTTTAAAATAAAAAAAATAAGTATGGACTAATTCTTTTATAAGAAAAATACATCTAAAGTATTAAACATCATAAGTAGTTCTATTTAGGGAAAATGACATTTTAGTTAGCTTCACTTTTTTTTAATCATATTATTTTAAAATAATATTTTATAAAATTTCTGTAATTAAACACCCAAAACTTAAAAGATCTCTTTTACTTAAATTTAAAAGAGATATTATATGATTGTCTCACATGCTTTTTCATAATAAATAAAGATTAAAAGCTAGTTATTTATTTAATATTAAAATACATAATATGATTTAATTTTCTCACATATTTTTTCTATTACAAGATGTCTGAATATTTTTATCTAAGAGCAAATAAAAAAAATCATAATTAAAATTTTACTAAAGTTATGCATACAAAATGATAAATCAATGATAAATTTATTTAGATTACTTTTGAAATATAAAAAAATAATTACAATTTATATTGAATTAAAATAAAAAGTAAATTAATTAATGTTAAAATGTGATAAAAAAAAATTAGAACAACAAACCTTTCTATCAAAACAGGTAATCTTTTAAGCTTGGCTTGATTATAGAAAATCATTCAACTTTTTTAGAATTTAATTTTAAAAAAGACACAAGAAACTTATGACTGTCATTTTCTCAACGAAAAAAAAATTAAAAAATTGATTCACAATTAAATTTTAAAACTTTTTATGTGTTGGGCAGTGTACTATACTTCTCTAGTTTATATTAGAAGATGCATACACTTGAATAAGATAAGATAACCTTTGGGTCATAATCCAAAACAAAATCACGAAGCCGTTCCACCAGCATTCATCTTTTTCATAAAATATCCTCTTTCAATTGATAAAACTATAAGCAATCGCGTACCTCGAAGTGCTTTTCACAAGGGAAACTACAAACATAAACAGTATACTGATTCGGTATATGGTCTCACAGAGATGAAAATTTCAGTGAATTGTCATGATGAATACCTTTTTCAGACCCAAAGAGTTGGACTCCTCACACTACAAGTTATAGCTATCCAGTCCTAGATCCCTAAGAGCATCAGTTGCAGCATTCTTACAGCTCTTGTAATTCATCTTAGCCTTTCTGATGAGCTTCTCAATGCCATTACCAAGCAAAATAGTTCTGCAAAAAAAAAAAAAAAAAAACAAAAAACATTGCACCAAACCTACTTAGTTCCTAGGAGATTGAACGAGAAAAAACTTACTGACAACCGGCATTTGCACCAAACCACATTTCTTTCCCATGATTTTGTGATACATATTGAGGTGAGAATATATGCTAACTAACCATGATTAAGCGATTTAAAGTTTAAGTAGAAGATGCATATAATGCATATATTGGTTTGGTACAGATGACGGGTGCAGATAAGTTCCTCAGGACCGTCTACCCTTACAAACTGGCACATTAAATCCTTAACATATCAACAGAAACCAAATAACAAGTCCAGTGGGCACTTGCCTGTTTTCTGGATTCCTAACCACAAGATTTCGGATCATAAAACAACAGCTTCTTTGCAGTGGCTCTGATTCTGGAAACCTCTGCATAGCTTGGATAACAATATCACCAGCTCCAGCTTCAATTGCACACGCCGCATTATGTGGAGACCTCAAGGACAGTACAGTTATCATAGACATGATCTGAAACATGGAAAGAGCAGCAAAGAGGTGTTTTGGTGACTAAATTATGTACATGCAGATAATTCTGTACCTGTTGAGGTGTGTATGAAGATAGATGGAAGTAAGAGGACTTTCCTATGCAATCGCACAAATGAGAAAAAGAAAGTACACCTAGACAATTGGCATACCAATTGTAAGAGCAAAAGGAAAGGAGGTTAGGGTATCAAAAAATGTAAGGAAACCAATCTTGTAATGCTTGCAAAGTATGGTTTCAGACTAGCTTCAGAGTCTAATGATCTTTGGACTAATGTGATTCACAGCAAGTATACTCAATATCAAACTTTGTCAATTGGCTACCTAAGCAAAATGCTTCCCAATTTCGGAGAAGTCTTATGAAAGCTAAGCCTGTTTTGATATTGACACAGGTAGACATTTTGATTACAGTATCGGACGTGATGCTGGATGGAGAACTGGATTTATCTTCCATAGCTTATTAACTTGACTCATCTAACATAAATACTGTTTTATCCCATTTTTTTGCAAATAATGTTGTATTTGTAGATAAAATAATTTGAAATGGAACATGTAACAGGAAGTTTAGTACCAAGCGGCATACAAGATAGCTTGTGATGATGACTCTACCCCAAATGACAGAAGATGGACTAATATAAGGATATTTCAGATTCCTGAAAAGATGAAATATTTTATATGGCTTGCAAAAGACACAATGAACTTAAGTCAATGAGCTTAGATTCACCAGGAAGATTATTGAATCACCCAAATGTAAATGATCTGATGCTGAGGTGGACGATTCTTCACATATGATTAGGGCAAAGTATAAATAAATATGAAAAAAGTTCATCTCACCAAATGAGTTTGAGGCTGACTGCTAAGTCAACACTTGAATGAATTGATGATATCACAAATAAATCTTAGAGTTCGTGTAGTGCTACACTTGTTTTTGCAATTATGCAGCATATACGAGAAGAGAGAAGTAGAAATTTGATTGAAACAAATAATCTATTGATGCTATCCGTAAACAAATTAGTGATTATGCTAAGGAAATTGTTGAAGCATTCCCTAGTTAGATTTATATATATGATAAGCCGAACTAATAGCTTGGTCTCCCCTTTGTGCAGGAAAGATTAAATTTAATATTGATGGCAGTGAAGACTCAAATTGGAGATGTTGCTCATGGAGGGATATCTAGAGAAGATTAAGGAAAGCGGATGCTAGGATATTCAGGTAAGATGAAGCTACATCAAGCCTCACTACAGAACCATGGAGCATCAAACAAGAGTCAACTTTAGCAAAAGAAATAGGCCATAAAAAACTAGAAGTGGGATCAAACTGTCTACTAGCTGTCAAGCTTATCAAATAGGACATACAATGTCACTCTCAGGACTATAGTTCAAGATTGTAAGCATTTGTGGGAAGCAAATGAGACTACTATCAACATATCTTCCTTTTTTTTTAAGAATGGTAACATTACTACTATCAACATATCTAGAGAGAGGCGAACTGATGTTCGGCCTAAAATGCATATATTATGCTATTATTTGCCTCATATTTTGGTACTTTCAATCGCCATTTGAGTATTAATTATAGTGACTTTTGCTTAATGTTGTAGTATTTTTACTTTGTAGGTTAATTATAGTGATCTGTGCTTAATATTGTATTTTTACTTTGTAGGTACATTGGACATGGAACTTGGAGCAAAAGTGGGTGAAAAGTGTTGAAATTATAAAAAGAATAAACCACAAATAATATGAAATAAAGTGGCCTAATGATTGGGAACCTTACTGCTTCATGATTGGAATATTATTGTTTCATGATACTTAAAATTTACAAATGTGCAAAAGAAGAATATTAAGGATTGAATTAACTACTTACCTACTAGCAAACAAAGACAACGAATGGAGCAGCAAAATGCAGCACTTGAATTAGCTGCAATGTGCAGCGCGAGGCACTCAGTACGGCAATCAACCCATCGCGTTGCCAAGTGCAACGCACCCAAGGCAATCTCGGAGGCCAAGTTTTCCCAACTTATCTTGGACTTGGTTATTTTCGTCTAGGACTTTCCCTACACCTATAAATAGTCCTTAAATACATTTATTAATTAACTTTTAACCTGCGGAGAGCTAGGAACCATCGTGGAGACCGGAGTTATTGAGTTTTGCCTTTTCTTCCCTATACTATTGTTTTTATATTTCTCTAGATGATTTCTATGTGGAGCTAAAATTCACGATCTAGGATTATGATTCTTGTTATTTGAATATTGATTTCAAATAGTTAGTTTATCCAATTAATTTTTTTATTTAATCCTAAACTTAATTATTTGGTTGTTTGATCATCAATCAAATATCATCTACGAATCTTGAATTAAACTTGAAAGCGGAAATTCAAGATTGCAATAGAATTAGATAGAGTGGATTCTTAACCTTGGGCATAGGGGAGCGAATTTGCTGTTGAGAATAGAAATAGACCCTTTAGCCTTGCTTAGTTAAATATAGAGATTCAAATGTGTTCTAATATTTTTTAGCGACCATAGACATGTAGGCGTTGAAATAGTTTGAATAGACAAGTTGTCAATGGTAAAGCTTCTTAGGAGAAAAAAGCTCTCAAGCACAGTTTTCTAGACAACACCCTTAGGCTAAGTTCCTTGGACTCGGGTGCGGGTGTCAAATATGGGTGTGGATCTAGAGGTCGGATCCTTCATGGTCTAAATTTTAAGATTCGGGGATACGGATCCAAGTATGGATACCGGTACGCGGATTCGGCTAAAAATAATTCAAATATCTAAAAAAAGAGTTATAAAACTTAGATTATGAGATATTATGTGGAAAACTTGAGGCAAAAATATTAAGCAAGAGAAGAATCTGGGAAGGAGATAAAAGAAAAAAGGAGTGACATAGATGTCTATATACAAGGTATTCCATTTCCTTCAATTTCACCTTAGCTTTTGTTTTGATTACAAAAATCATTGAATCTGTTCGGAATTTCTCGGTCAATTTTGGTCAAAGTATCCAGAATTGATTGACCAAATTAGGGCTGCGTATCGGCCGGTTCGGTTCAGTTTTGAAAGTTATCAATTTTACTTATCGATTATCGGTTTGTAAACATGCTAAACCGTTAAAGAACCATTAAGATATCGATTAATCGATTACTGATCGTTATCAGTTTGGTTATCGAGTTAACCGTTAAGATCTCACATGAAAAATCTCATAAGTCATAAGTATGTTTAGCTAGAAAAAAGTGGGTGAAAAGAGAAAAAATATATAGAACTAGCTCAACTAAAGCAATCAACTTTAATTTAGATTAAAACACCATCCCTTCCACTTTTCATCGACACCGATTTCATCTTCCCATTTGGATACTTTATACATTGAAGGCTAAAATTATAATTTAATAAATTATTATCGGATTCGCTCACCCATTAAAAAAAGTGGTCAAACCAATAACCAAACCAATAATCTAATAACTTCGGATTGCAAATCGATAATCAAACCGTTAAACAAATAACCCGAAATATTAATCCAATAACTCAATTATCGGTTCGGGTTATTGGTTTAACCGTTAATTTGCACACCCCTAGACCAGATCGGGTACGGATCCCACACCCACACCCACACCCACGTCGTGTGGACATGGGTGCGGCACCAAAAGTGAAGAGCACGAGCAACTTAGCCTTTAGGACTCTTCCGATCTATGGGGTGACCCTTTTCCGATAAACTTTCTTTGCTGGAATTAACTGCATAACTTCTTTGCTACTTTCTTTTTTCTATTTCTGATCGGTCTATTATGGGGAATAGGGTTTATTTTAGATTAGGAGGAAAAGCTTATGATCTCACGGAGCCCAGAACACCAAGTGGTATCTGGTTTGAATGGTGGAGAGTGCAAGACTGCACATGAGACGAATGAAGTTAAGCGGGAAAACTTTGTTGTGGTTATGCAAAAGGCTGGGGAAGCGTCAGAGATTAAAGGGAAGTCTTTCATATCATGGGGATGCAGAGACATATCTACCTACATTTATTATTCCTCAAAGTTCCATAAATATGGTAGATTCATCTGAGTTATTGCAGTTCAGGGACATAATAAATCAGTTACTATTTTACCAGAAAACACATTTGATGAAGGTTGGGGTGGTCTCATTTCTGAAATCGACACTTTCATCAGTAAGGCGTCAGGACTTTTGAATCCTGGAAAGGAGATCTCCAATATCAGGAGTCTCATATAGCTACAAGGAGGTCATACAAAGGAGTAAACGGGGGACAGCTCTGAATATCAAACCAGATTCAGAGCAATTATCAGACTTTGACTCTCGAAGGACAATGAGCTCTTGAATAGATGTCTAATAGGGAGCTTCCCGGAGTCTGATGAAATCCCAACACGAAATGAAATCAAAAGGTGGGTTGAACAAACATGGATAGGTACACATAACATTCAAATATACGACATTGAATCCAATTTCTCTTTGAGTTCCAGTTAACGAAGGAGGCTGAACATATTATCACGCGGGACTGGAGGAGAAAGAACCAGCTTTTACGGCTAGAATGGTGGCTACCTAAGCCAGGTATGGTGCCATTAAATCTCAAGTTTGATTGGTTCTGGGTGCGAATTAAGGTCTTCCTCTACATCTCTGAAACGACAAGGTAATGCGGCATATCGGCGACCAATGTGGAGGTTGGCTAGAGACGGAGGAAGAAACCACGCTAAAATAATTACCTGAGATGGGCACGAATTCAAGTACAAGGACCCAGACAAAGTATACCTTCAGTCATTGAAATAGAGGACGAAGACAGTATCTTCTGACTACCAATTTGGTGTGAAGCTCCGGCGAGATTCAAAAAAAAAAAGTAGGGGGAAAACTCGAAATTCGAGATGTCAGTACAAGGATATTTGGGGAAAAAAGTGCTTCGGAGACTAGAGCACAAGTGATGGGAGACAGCCGAGAGAACTGGAAAAAATATCTAGTCCGACTAAGCATTAAGGGCTAGAGTCGACCAGTATCAGTATTGATATAAGGTAGCAGATACCTATCTTCTCACTACCAATTTGGTGTGAAGCTCCGGCGAGATTCCAAAAAAAAAAAAGGAGGGGGAAAAACTCAAAATTCGAGATGTCGGTACGAGGATATTTGGGGAAAAAAGTGCTCCGCAGACTAGAGCACAAGTGATGGAGACAACCGAGAGAACTGGAAAAAATATCTAGTCTGACTAAGCATTAGGGGCTAGAGTCGCCCAGTATCAGTATTGATAGAAGGTGTAGCAGGTACCAGATAGTATATATTCGAGGTGTGTGCAAGCTGGCCCGAACAATACCGTTACAAATATATATATATATATATATATATATCAAAGAGTGGAACTAAAAAGTAATAACTACACTTAAATGATTACATTTTTAACCTTTTGAAGTTTCTCTAACAAGGTGATTGGAAGGGTGTGATCAGAAGAAAAATATGACCATGTGTTACACCTACTGCTTTTCCATTAGTTGATGTAGATTACCCGTTATTAGCTGACGGGTTTCAATAACCATAATTGCAGTAGCTTCCATACAAGATATTCCCCTTCCTGCTACTTTTTATCCATAGGGAGAGGCAAAAGAAGGAAAATATATATATATATGTTTCACTTAGTAGGTGATTCTTGGTCATCATATCCAATAAAGGGGTTCTCCTTACCATGAGTCAATAAGTAATCTGATGGAGGTCTTTGATATCCAGACGTACCACTCCACTAGCAAAACTAGAGAACAGTGATTTGGAGAAATATATGTAATATCTAATGGTATTACCTCTTGTAGCACAGTTGGATCATCAGAAAATCTCATTGCAAGTTTCATAAGCTTGTCCATGCCATCCTTATCTATAATAGCACTCTTGTTTATGTCACTTCCTGCCAACTGCTCACTATAATATATTAAACTTAAATTTTAATAAGGAAGATAAATAGTTGATAATCAATTCATAGGGACCAAGAGAAGGCTGATGTTATTCCATGTGCACAGCCAGAAAACATGATTAGTAATGACAAACAAAATTAAACATGATTCGGAATATTCAATCTACTTATCAAGAAAAAACCAATTTGTACATCAGATACTAAATTTAATGTGTACAAATATGCAATGAACAATATTTTAGGAATTGCACCCGATAGCCAGTTTTGACCCTGTTATTTAAACTATGCATCTCAAATTATTTAACTTATAGCATGTATTGACAAACTTCAGATAAAGTCTGCATACTCCTCTGCTTCTGCTTCTTCATAGTTGTTGTTTGAGTAAAGGTGCGGCACAAGTTGCTTATTGTTATGTTGGCATCGAATTTAATCAAAATTATGTAGCTGCTTACATAGTGAATACATAAATGAGTTCCAGCGTGATTCATTGAAGTACAGTACCAAAGACTACAACATTGCGTTAAGACCTGAGCATTTATGAGGAAGAATCTTTCACTGATATCTTAAAGGTCTTCTCTATTAGGACGTGTTTTGAAAGCCACCTGGGAATTGGATCTTAAGTGTAATTGGGTGTAACTACACAATTTGGCTTGTTTGTTTGGGGGGTAATTATATGGTTAGCAGGTAATTAGCTGTAATTGGGAGGGAGTAATTATACTCTCCAATTCCCGGAGGTGGGAATGAGAATCACGGGTAATTACATGGTGTAGTTACAAGGTCATTTTTTAATTTCTTCGTTCTTGTTTTTATTTTAATTTATTTTCTTTTAAATTTACTTTTTCCTTTCTATTTATTTTAATTTCTATTATATTTTAATATTTTTAATTTTTTAAATTTTTAAAATATTTTTTATTTTACATTATTTATCTTTCATTTTCTTTGTAATCATTCCCCAACCTTTACTTCTTGTGATTCCATGTAATTCATCATATTTTTATTTCTTTTTGTTCCTTCAATTATCATAAATGTATTATTATTCTAGTTTCTGAATTAAAATAGAATTTCATTGTTGAATGATGTCATAGACTTATGCTTTCCTTTTCTTTTGAATTATATTTACTTAAGTTATGTTAGAATTTATTGGAGTTATGTTGGTGCAATAAGAGTATTATGTTAACTTTTTTCTTAATTTGGAATTTATATTATATTTTCGATTCTAATTTTTTTGCTTTAGTAGTATTGACTTGTTATTTCATATTGCATGTTATTCATTTTTCAGTTAGAATTGATAGATTTTTTTTTGTTAAATATTCAAACAGATAATTAATAATTTGCTTCTCATGTTCCGTGAATAGTCGAGACATTGGAGAATATCTAGAAAGGCATTTCGGGAATCAGCCTTCGAATAATTTTATAGCATTATATTTATAATATAAATATTTTTGTCAAACATACATACCATGATGTTATTAAAAAATGAGACTTGTTTTTATTATTAATTTGAAAATATATCAATTATGTTTTTATAAAATTAGTTAAATATATATATATATATATTAATTAATATATTTTTCAGAGACAATACATATCTTAATATCTAATTTAATATTATTTATAAATACACATATTTTTCAAATATTAATTTTTGATAATTAACTTTTATTTTAAATTTTTAATCTAACTGTGTAATTACACTTGTGCAACCAAACAATACACTTGTTATTATTACGCTGTGTAATTACTACCTTAGTAATTACCGGTGGCTTTTCAAACAAACCCTTATATTATTTACCTATTCTAGAGTGCTACACAAAGATGGAGAATGATGAGCGGTCGACTTTGTTTTAATGTCCCAATCACCACTAGAATGACCAGCAAGAAGGTATTGATTGGGGTCTGAAGTTAGGCCCGGCAATCCCAAACTTCAAACACACGGATTTGAGCTTTGGATTGTCAGGTCAAACTTCAAACAAAAATATCTGAAGTTTCAAAATGACAAGCCAAAACTTCAAACAAAATGTCTCAAGTTTGCTTTGCTGGAAAATTGATAGACATTTGGTTTGTCAAGCCTAGCTTTAGACCCATATGTCTGAAGTTTGTAACTTCATCCCAAATTTTTTAAACTTTAGTCGCGTATCAAAGTTGATTCAAAAGTGGATAAACTTACAAAAAGTTATAAGCTTCGGCTGCCTATAGGTCCCAAAATTGGGCTATCTATACACTTCCCCAAATAAAACTTATGAGACAATTAGGCCTTCTAAAGTACATCCATACATATGATGATAAAGGATCGTGAAATATCAAGACACTATTTATAAGATCACACTTCAGTCCTCAGAGATCAATAATGAAAATATGCTCAGCAGAAGACTTGCTAAACTACACACCCCAGTTTAACAATCAAACACGAGGAAAGAAGAAACAGGAAAATTTTAGTTCAAGTTGTAAATAAACTCTGCACCTTAGATAACAAGGAGCAGCAAGTCCTGGCTGCAACTTTTTCACCCTGTTCACAGCTGTCATCTATACATTGAAGAATTGCATCTATACCACCATTCTCGGCAATGGCTCTGCATATTTCATCCTGAACCCAAAAGTGACAGCTAACAATTAGGAATTATGGAGCAACTGAGTCAAAGTTGCAAGTCACTGACTACAGTAAAAATGTTATGAGCATTAGTTTGTTATTAATGAAACCAAAGGCAACTACAGAACTTAGAAGTGTTACAACTAATGCCTTGCCACCTACTGAGTACATGCTAGAAGCGGTTGCTAATTAAAATTTGATCTTTCAAGGGTTGAAATAATATTCACTTTCCCAAGATAGTAATATTTCCTTCGGAGCTTTCTGTATTAAAAAAAAAAAGGAATTCCTTTAGAGCTCATATTTACTATTCCCTCACTTCATTTCAATTTGTTTGTCCTACTTTCCTTTTTAGTCCTTTTCAAAAATAATCTCTTTCCTTTTTTGGCAACTCTTTAATTCTAATTTTTCACATGGAATGTTTAAGACCGTATATTAAAGGATATTTTGGTACGTTCTACATATCTTAGTTTAAGACCACAAGATTCAAAAAGACCTTTTCTTTTTTAAACTCCATGCCAAGTCAAAACCAAACAAACAAACTAATTGAAACGGAGGGAGTAAGATTCTATCACTTGCAAAGTTTAAAGGACCTACTTTGAAACATTTCAAATATAATGGAATATGTCTAAGGATGTAAATAGGGCGGGTTGGGGGAGAGCTAGTCTTGACCTGCTAAGATTTTGACCCACCCTGCCCCATTTTGCAATTTTCAAAAAAATAATCCTGCCTCCCACCATCCCGCTTATGTTATCTTTCATTTTTTCTTTCTATTTTTCACTTTGTAGCATGAACTTTTTTGACTTCTCTTGATATATTTTCTTTTAATTGGATGAATAATTAGTTTCCAAAATTGATTTTTTTTTCTTTTTAGTTGTTTGGATTTCAAAATAGAACTAGAATCACATATTTTACTATAGAATATAGGTTATCTTAAATACGTACTCAAACACTATGCAAAAAATATTTATCTAATTCTTCATTAATTCTGCGGTTCTTTTCCCCATTAATTAGTTCTCTCCCTTTTCTTTAATTTTTCCCTCATGTCTGTTGATAAAAATGTTTTTGTTATTTTGAAGTACAGATGTTGCATATATAGTTTCTAAATAGTTTTCTTTTTTAAAGAAAAATTTAACGTACCAGAAAATCTTTGTTAGGATGCCATCGAAAAGAGATGGTTTAATCCATCCTTCAATAAGAAACCAGCCTCCAAGATAACAGCTATACAGGTGAACCCTGTTTTGTCCGACCCACCTGTCCCCCCTTGCCTTATTAAAATTTCTCAAAAATTAAATTTTGTCCTGCCCCGCCCCGCCCCATTTATTTGTTCCCCTGCCCCGCCTTGTCCCAATTGCCACCCCTAAATATGTCCAACTTTTCATTGCACCTTACATAAGATAATTTCATTCCTTAAGGGGACGTTTGTTCGACGACAAGTTGTACAGGAATTATCATGCAAGGATTAGTCATGTAGAGATAGATATACAGGGTAGTAATATAGAGATTATTCTTGTTGGGTGTTTGGTTGGTTGCACTAAAATTGGATATAAAAGATTCCATTTAAATTATTTATTTATTTCTTAACCTAAAAAGTGATGAGTTTACAATTATACTCTTGAATGCTTGACCTTCATTGATTTCTAGGAAAAAGATAATAGTAGTTTTGTCCTTAAGTATAAGTTATACATAGATTACTTATTTCATGTTGATGGTGGTATAAAATAATACATCAATTGATTTATTAAGTTATAGAAGGATTAAATTATACATGATTCTAATTACAACAAAACATTGGATAATGTTATACCAAATTATATACCATGATTATTTTCCTTATACATCATATCAAATGACCTCTAATTGTGTTAGTAAGGTAAGCATCGTGTATTAAGACTAAGGTGGCAATCTTTCAGAAAAAGATAAGTCATCAAAGCGAGAATTAGCTCCTGAAATGATTGATTAACATCATTTTTACCTTTATTCCGGGATGACCGGTGACAAAAATTGTCTCATGTTTATAAGATTCGTAAACCCATCTAATGGGGTTACTCAATTGATGACAATGCTACAGGGAAAAATTGATCAACTACAGCCAGAGCAGATCTATATTAGCATCAACAGTTTATCACTTGCAGGGAGGGCAAGTGCAGAGATATGAAAGAGATAGTGTACTTTTATTGTTAAAGGTAGTATATTAATTCCACAAACAAGTGCTATAAGATAACTACCAGAAGGCTACATTACGAATTAGTAATGAGCTCAAAAAGTCAACCATGAAAGGGATAATGAATTCTGATAGATGCAAGGAAGATTTCAGCTTAAGGGGTTTTAGTATGCTTATATGCAAAACGCAGTATACAATTAACATATTCCTTGTGTCTTCAAGTTCCTTCATAGATTAATCAGTACTTACATTAACAGCAATAGCCTTTAAAGCAACAGCTGCAGACACAAAACTAGGCGCCTTGATCCCTTTATGAAGTGAATCAACAAGTGCTTCAACAATTCCTATTTTCGCAAACCTTCTGGCATACCCATAAACCTACAGTTAAGAACAATAATATTTACAGAAAGTCTCACTATTCAGAGCATGCCTTAGAGCAATACAAGAAATTCAATCATTGTTGTTAAAAACCATATACTTTCTTAAGTTTCCTGGTCGGCCTATCTTACCAATTCAACCAACTCCCAGCCCAGTTGATATCTTGATAAACCAAAACATTCACAAATCAATAATAACTGGATCTAGGATAAGAGGTTCAAGATCCATTATTAATACAACCTCCTCCATTAGAATGTATTAATGGTTTATCTGGAGTCAAGGATCATGGATCTGTAGTTCAATCATTTGATCAGCAATAATGGATCCACTAAAAAAAAATGTTTCTCCTCAATATGAATGTATAGTTGCTTGAGAACTAATTCGAACAAGCTTGAGAGTTAAATAAAGAGATTCCTTTTTAAAATAATAGACATTAGAAATAAGAAGAGTTGCATATCTTCACTTTTAAAGAATACTAAATAATAAAGGAAAACTGGTCAAGGCATTAAATTTTGAAAGCAATCTGTGTCATTTAGTTAGCCACAAAAGAAGTTGTAATCTAACAATTTACTTTGTACTTCGCAGTATCTTCTTGGTACTACATTTAATAAATTTACTTTATCAAAAAAATAATAATAAATAACTTACAGATGTTGTCTCATATGATGGACGACTAGCATAATGCAACTCTTATTCAGATGATATAATCAGGGTTGTCCAGAAATATCGAATAGTAAGAAATCTTCAGGTTTTCTATAGTACATGTGGTGAATGTCTGAATTGCTTTGATCAGAAGTGATTGAATGATGCAAACATACAACTTAAACAACTGCTCACCCAGTAAAAATAAACTGGTGTTTTAGAGAACATTATTGTCGACTAGTCCAGGTTGGAACATTATTATAGACTAGTCCAGGTCACAGGTCCTATTTATCTTGTTCAATCTAGAAAATTTAGCCTGATCCCAAACTTCTTAGAAACAGAATAGGTTGCATGAATCTGTCCATGTGGGGTATTCCACCTTTAGTATGGTGACAAACTCTGGATTCCTCACCTGTTTTATGGTGACAGAATTCTGGTTCTGGTGAGCAATTAACATCAGATAGCAACTACTATAAATGTTTACTTACTTCAGAGGCCACAACACGATTATCATCAGATGTTAGCAGGACTCGTACAGCATCATATAAATAAGGAATGCTCCCCCTACTAAAGTCTCTTAAACATTGAAGAATCAGCTCATCAATTTTTAAGTTCATAAATGCCTCCTTGAGGACCTCATTACCAGTTGCAGCAGCAGAAACAACAGAGAATCCACTGTTCAAGATGCTTAAGTTTTCTTTCCTATTGTTTAGGATATTCATAACCATTTTCGGACCATTACTCTCCCTAAATATTTCAGTGCTCTGTAGATCTGCACACAATATAATTATGCATATTAGACATTTTCCATTGATGATATCAACTCTCCCATCTAGACATATGGGTACACAGAACTGTCAAAATCTTCAACCAAAATAATACGAAAATCAAATTGACATTCGAGGAGTATGAGAGCACGTTTGGCTTAGCTGAGCTGATAAGTATTAAGTGCTAAAAAATACTTTCTAGTGCTGAAACTATTTGAATAAATAAGCAATTACGTGTGTGGATAAAAAATACTGAAATTGATAATATACAGTTGAAGTGCTTAGTATAAAAGTGTCGATAAGCACTTATTTCTGTTAAAATGACTTAAACGCCCTTAAAGTCGTTTTCACTAATAAAACATGATTTTTACAAGATTTTATATTTCAGATTGATTCAAATATAAAATTGTTTATGTCTCATTTTTTTTGTGATGAATCTAAATTATTTTATGATAAGCTAAAATGTAATATTAATAATATGGGTAAAATTTGTTAGTAAAAGAACATATTAAGCAACACAAACAATAAGGGGTCGTTTGGTTATGGATTAGAATTATGTAGGTATTAGTAATACATGAATTAGTTATGAGGGAATCTATGTATTATTTTATGCAAGGATTAGTTATTCATGTATTAGTTATGTAGGTATTAGTTATGCAAGTATTAGTTATGTAGGTATTATTTATGTAGGATTTATAGTTATTGAAATTACAATACATGAAATAATTAATTATTAAATATTTAATTTAAATTAATATATATTATTTATAAATAAATAAGTAAACAAATAGTATAAAATTCTTCCTTTTTTTCAAAAATAATATAATTTTTTTTAATTTTAATAAAAGAGGGCTTACGGCCCTTTTAAAAAAAATTTAGTCAATAATTTTTTTAGTTTAAAAATTGTGTACTCACATATCGAATAAAAAAAGATTTTAAAAGTAAATTGATAGGGGTAGATGTGTAATTTTATTATTTTAATCCATGTATAACTAATACACACATAACTTATTCCACCTTTTACCCCGCATAAAATTATACATAGATTTTCTCATAAGTTATGTAATTATTAGTTATATAGAATTACTAAAACACAACCAAACACCGCATAAATTTAATACATGAATAACTTGTATACAACATTTGAAACCTATCTACCAAACATGATATAAAATTAATACATGAATAGCTTTTATCCTATTTGAAAATGAAACATGGTATAAAATTAATACATGAATAACTAAGTTATTCATGTATTAACTTATACCTTATCCAGTAACCAAACGGCCCCTAAGTGTATAAAAGAAACAAGCACTTAACATCAATGTTGATAGAATCATATTCTAAACTCTTCTGTGTCATTTCTTTCTTACTATTTTTTGTTTTCAGCAAGTACATATATGTATACGAGTTCATCAATTCATATATCTCAAAACAAAATCCTTTAGCACAAAATCAATTAGATTTCTTTCAACGTACTGAGCTTCTTAAGAACCATGATTGCTCTTGATGGCCGCCGGGCTATGAAAGAAATCGTGTAAAAGGTGAGGGAGTGAAATCATGCATAGGGTTAGGGGTTTTATTTAAGGATATTTCAGGGATTACGAGATAATATTAGGGATAAAATACTAAAAATCTTGATCAAACTAAAAGTTCTTATAACCTGAAAAATCATATGCTGAGAGGAACGAACGTATGAATTTTTGCTTATTTTGGTTTATAAGAACTTGACTTATAAGTACTTTAAATTTTATCAAACGTGTAGATAAGCCGAAAAGTGCTAACACCCCCTGAGTCATGTATGTCATTTCATAATGAACTGCAAATTAGGATCTAGAGAAATTTCTTTTTTTAAATCATTATGATCTTGAGAGATTTCTACATCACAAGTTTCAGAATAACACACCACCCGTTATGCATAATCATTTCATCCTCTAAACCTGCTACTGATGCATGGAAGGCGCAATTAAATGCTGATAGATCTGCAACAAAAGAGTCCTAGTGGTCAAAATAATGTACTAACAAATAATACTTGAGATGAGAAGTATGAGGATTTGCTTTCTCTAAAGCATGATTAGCTCAAAAGCCTTCATTTTCTGTTGGTGCTAGATGCATGCCTACAACAACTGAATGGAAAAAAAAGATACAAAATTGACAAATTTAACCTAATTAACAGCATTCATAGTAAATCACCAAAACTTTAAGTGTTTTATTAAGAACAAGAACGGGAACCGTAATTTTCAGTTTCACTGCGAATATAAAATACTAAGAAAACAAGTATATGTGCTGAAAATATGACAATATGTAACTTAGGGAAAAAAAAAGAGAAGGATACCCTACTTGTGGAATTACACTGGGTATGTTGTTGTTGTATTTCATCAAGCATCTCATTGTATATTATTTCTTCTTCTTTAAAGTAATCAAAAAGTAACAAAATTCCCAAACCCAAAGAACACATCAAATTACAATAACACTCATTCCCTCAAGAAACATTATTGTATACTTAATATATGTGTCATACCATGAAGTAAAGAAACCAATGTCTTCAGAGCTGAAACAAGGCCCTGATTGAATCCGCTCCCAAGTTTACCGCATATCGAACACACCAATTCTATAGCACCATTCTTAGATGCTATAGCAGCATTTCCTGATCCATCAACATTACACACATCATTCAATTTAGCTAACCATTCAACAATCTCCTTCACATCATTCTCATCCCAGCCTCCCTGCTTCCAATCACGATCCAATTCCTTCAGCCTCTCAAGTGATTGAATTACCGGATTTTCCTCCCCAGAACCCAAAATGCTAGTCACAATCCCTGAGTGTTGACATGAAACAGAGGTTGACGTAAGATTTAGTGAGGAAAAGGAAAAAGAATGAGCCGGTTATTGAAACTAGAAACACGTAAATTTGTCCGGGGTCCTTCTCGTGTGGTCATAGATTGGTGCCGTGGTAAGTGTTAGAATGTAGAGAATCAAATTATAATCTTTCACAATATTTACAAATGTACACAAATGAGAACGGGGTGAATATAGAGCATTTATATAGCCCAAAGTCTTCTAATCAGGTTACAGTTTTATATCAGTGGCAATAGGCAGGAAATTTAGATAATCAAATTATAATTTTCGGCAAAAGATGAAATGTTACCTAAACAAATACAATAGAAAGGAATAAATACAGAGGATTGAGAGGTAGTTGAAAGTAATTACTAGAAAGGAGCAGAGAATACCGGAGAGATCGACGCCTTGGAGAGTTAGGGTTTGAATAGCGTCTCTAAGGGCTTCAGTGGGGTCCATTCCAAGATCTTCCATATTTTCATTCACCAATTCATCGAAGGCTTGTTGAGATATTATACGGACGGATTTCGGTGGGGCCATATTCGCCGGCGACGGAAATCTGTAACTGACGCAACTAACGACGAGTGTGAGAGGTGAGAGGGAGATCGCCCGCACTGTAGGTGATATCTGGAAGCTGAAGAGAGTGAATTGGAGTGTGATTATATATGTCATATTATTATATAACCAGTATGCTCTGCCTTAAAAGTTTGGATTATCAATTTGTCCTTTAATGTAAAATTATTTTAATATATGTATTAAAAAGTAAATATATATTATAATAAGTATTATTAAATTATTAAATCAAATAAGAAATCTGTAATTATTATAATAATAATGAAGAATTAATATTTTTATTTAATTTATGTTATTTTACTTTATTTAAATTTAATTATAATTATCTATCGTCATATTCGTCGAAATATAAAAAAACTCAAAACTATAGTATCATGATTGTTTCTTTCACTTAATATTTTCTTTTTCTTTTGTTATTTTATTTAATGATTTATATTTATATTTTCTACTAAAATATTTTGAAATGTTATTTGGTTGAAAAGTAAAAAAATCGTTTAATATTTGATGGGTATTTTAGTCATATATTTTTTATTTTGTGACTTTTCACTTTTATAATGTAATAACTGTATTGAAATATGAATATTATAACTCATTATTTAACTTCTCTTTTTTTTTAAAAATAGTCAAATATCTTTTAGTTTAATGAATTATTATTCACTTATATATATATATATATATATATATATATATATATATAATGAGATTTTCTTACTGTTTGGTACAATAAAAAATATTATAAGAGTATTGTTCAAATATAGGGCAAAATAATCATTCAATATTTGATGGACTGATATGTGGGACTTCCCACTTTTAGTATAATATGATATAATATGATTCAAATATTATTATCTAATTTAATTTTGATTGAATAAATAATAAAATATTATTATTTAATTAAATATTTAAATATGATATGATTTCAATATTACTATATTAAATAGACATTTAATTTAGTTTGATTCAATGAATGAAAAATATTATCATTTTGTTAGATATTTAATTTAATTTTGATTCAATGAATAGTAAATTAATTAAATATTTTATTATATTTTAATTTATTGTGGGGGAAAAATATAATACAAATATTATTATTTAATTAGATATTTAATTTAATTTTAATTTAATAGATAATAAAATATTATTATTTAATTAAATATTTAAATATGTTATGATGTGATTTAAATATTACTATATTAATAGATATTTAATTTAGTTTTGATTCAATGAATGAAAAATATTATCATTTAGTTAGATATTTAATTTAATTTTCATTCAATGAATGATAAAATATTATTATTTGATTAGATATTTTATTATATTTTAATTTATTGTAGGGACAAAATGATAATCCAACTTTTAAGATAGGGGCTTCCTACTTTTAGTATAGTATGATGATATCTAACTTCAACAAGAGTTAAAGAGAATATTATTTATCTCATTTTCTATAATAAATTTATATTAATGACCATTTGATAAAATATTTTCATATAGATGATAATTATATAAGCAACTAATTTAATTTGTTTGGGTATGTTACACCCTATAAGTTCTTGACACTTAGTTGGCCTATTCGCATGTTGGTTAAGAGTTTTAGAATGCCATACGTGCGAGAAATGGGCCCGGGGAGAGATCGGACAAGCGCCAAGTCGGAGCGTCGCAATGCAAATACGACTTATAAATCGCATTCGACAAATGCGACTTAAAGACCCCAAGTATATAAGGCTCCCACTTCGTTTTAATTCATTTTCCCTTCATATAATTTCCAGTAAACGAACAGAAACAGAGGGGAACAAAGGGTTTGATTAGATTTCCTTCTGTTTACGCCGTCAAACACAGTCCAAACTCAAATTAAATTCGGGTAGCAAAGTATAAAGCTACAGGGAGCATTCCTACAGAGTTAGTTTCGCGAAATTCGGCGGCGAATCGTCGTCACGCCGAGCCAAGATAAGTGGAATTGCTCCAAACTAGTGTTAATATACTTCTAGCATTAAAGTGAGTATTTCTCCCTTCTAGACTTCCGAGAAATAGCGAGTTTTCGGTCGTTCTTCGATAAGTCGAAGAATAGGCAGTAGGTATATCCATAAGTATGGTTTATTTCCAAAATAATAGTAGAATTAATTCTATTATTTCGTGAATATGAATACAGTTGGGAGAAATAGTTAAATACTAGTCGAGCTACGCCAGTTAATCAGAAAGTCGGCAGTTGAGGTATGTAAAATAAGTTTCTTTCGACAAGCTAGTAGTTCTAGTATAGCAAAATAGTACGAATTTTAGTAGAGTGTTTCAGAAGTCGTATATTATATTCAGTATGAAATTTAGTAAGCATGTCAGAAATATAATACAGTGTTCAGCATGAAATTTAGTAAAACAGTATAAGTCCCAGCAGAATATTCCTGAAATACTATTACAGATTCAGCATATTTCATATCAGATTCAGTATATTTCAGTATGAAATTCAGAACAGAATACCAGAATATAAATATTATTATCAGATTCAGTATATATATATATTACATGCGGTTATTGCTATCTATGGAGACATGATTGTTCTGTGTTGGGCACCCTTAGAGCTTTCTTGACCGCCCCAGGGTTAATAGCAGGGTTGACTCGCCCGCCAGAGGGTGAGGATATGTCGCTCTACGGAGTGGCATGCCGTCCGCCAGCAGAGGAAGATGGGATGCAGATTCCCCATAGCAGGCTAATCAGCACTATACCACACCCCCTGTCGAGCGCTTGCGCCCGGGGTGCAGATTTCAGATTTCAGATTACAGATTTCAGATTTCAGGAGTCCTCCGGACTCAGATACAGCTATAGTCAGGGGCCCAGCGAGCCCAAGTTGCATACCCAGGGGGCCGGCAGGATGCTCATAGTTACTAGGTGGATGGTATGACTTGGGTAGGGGTATATAGATTATGTGTTGGTTGGTACCTTACGGCTTATGGGGGCTGGTAAGGTTCTTGTATGCTATGTTGTGTTAGTTATTAATAGATAGAAAGTAGACTGTTATGTTATCAGGTATGACTCTTACTCTCTTCAGTAAAGTTACGCTCTTTTCAGTCAGTCTCAACCCGTCTCCTATTACTTCAATATCTATCAGTATTATTGTTTGCTTTCAGTTATTTTCAGTTATTGCTTTGCATACTCAGTATCAGTGGTATTGACGCCCATTTTGGGGCGCTGCATTACTTGCTTGCAGGTACTCATAGACGAGGAGCAGATCCCTCGTAGTTCCAACCAGCGTACAGAGTCTTCAGCTCCTATCATCCGGAGCTTGACAGCTAAAGGTTAACTCTCCTTTTTGTTTGTACAGTATGGGTAGGCCGGGGTCCTGTCCCGACCATCTTATTATTCTTAGAGGCTTGCGGATTATATATTTCCTGTGGTTAGTTGTACTGGTCATATGGGCCCGTGTGTATGTTTTTAGTTTGCATGTGATGGTCGTGTGGGGCCTTGTTCAGTTGTCAGTTGGTGACCTTGTCGGTCACAGATCAGTTTAGCGCTTGATTCTACTTTTCAGTGATAACTAGTCAGCATTGTGGCCTTGTCGGCCCGCATAGGTTCCCTTATGTTCAGTTGTTCTGGGTAGCTGTTATATTCCTACAGGTGGCTATAGGCCTTGTCGGCTGGAGGCTGTATTTACAGCCGTTATATAGCCCGTTGTTTTCATAAATTCAGAATTAGAGCCAGCCTGACACAGAAGTGCTTAGGCTTAGTAGTCCAGCAGTCCAGGTCCTAGTAGGGCACCAGGTGCCAGTCATGCCTCCCAAGGTGGGGCGTGACAGGGTGCATATCATAAAGTAATACCTTAAATTTCTATCAATTTTATTTGATTATAAATTACACTTATTATCTGTTAGCAATAATATATCGTTCTACATATATCATCTAACGAATCTTCACAAGCTTACATGAGACACACGTGCAACGCACGTGTACAAGTCAGTACTTTGAATATACTGAGTACGTAGAGAAAGTAAAATGTGCTAGTAAAATGATAGTCTGAAGCATAAACATTAATCAAAGATAGAACATGAGAGTAAAGGCAACATGAGAAACATCATCTTCTTGAAGTAATCATAACCCTGAGATATTCATCATAAGCTAAACATAATGACCCAAGGTTTAGATATAGAAGTCATGTAATGTACCATACTTGAAAACATAAGTAAAAGCTCATAACTGATCATGGGTCAAATATGCTATAAAACATAATATCATAATATATGAACATAAATAACTGAAATCACGAGGAACAATGGGAGACTCATCACAACCGACACCATCATAATAGAGCTCACCTTATGCCCCACTAACTTGTTCAAGTAGGTGGAGCCATCCTAAGCCTTGCTAGGGCAAAGAACGCTGGAGGTTTGATATCACGGGTGTGCCCTTGGGCGGGGACAACACTCTCTCTCGAGGTCCCAAATATATACATACGGTGGCGCGTAGTTCTGACCGGGGTCCTCGAAATCCCTGGCCTACTCGGTGCTAGACACTACTCTCAAAAACATGTATGTAACTCATAAAGATTTTTTGGGAGTCTTGACTATAAAACATCTCAAACCATAGCTTAAATCTAAATAGTGGGGAGTCTTGATTCCAAATATCTCTTTAAAACCGATCTTTTAAACCTTGGCTAAAAATTATGGTGAAACATATTTGACTTTACCCCAGATCATGAAATCATACATACTTGAAATAATCTTCATAATTCGAAATCATGAAATCATAAGTTTAAGAATTCATAAATATTCATGCATACTTTGATAACTCATCATACTTGATATCATGGGCTCATAAGCTTGAAATTCATAAATCATGCATAATAGGGAATAATCTTCATAAACTTGAAATCATAAATTAGTAAGTAAATTGAGAACCAAATATGCCCTAATAGCCCTAAATCATCAATTGAAACACGAGAGAATTGAACCCATAGAGATATCATGGAAAATTGCGTGAAATTGGGTAAAATCCTAAAATTTCACAATTTAGAACTTGAGAACTAGAATTCATGGATTTGGACTTGAAAGGGAACGAGGGTGGAAGATTTTCCCCTATTAATAGCCCTACATAACTGGGTAATTGACTCCTAGACTTGTATTGACAAGCCCAAGAAGATTTGAAGAGGTTTGATGAAGAACCCTAGCTTTGATCTTGAGAGGAAATTTCTACTATTGTTCTTTTGGAGAGGGTGAGGATTTAGGCTAGGTTAATCCCTTAAATTTAACCTTTAGGAAGCGCAAAATTACATTATTTAGGATTTAGAAGTATAAGAGTTTACCAAAATACCCCAAACCACCAAAACTGGCTGAAATAACGACCAAAGGGACGAACCATTGTTTGATAGGACAACCCGTACTGAGGTTCGTCCAATTCCTGTTACCGTTTCACTAAACTACTCATAACTCTTTACTTCGAACTTCGATAGATGAAAAATCAGATATGTTGGAAACAAGACTCCAAGGGCTTCAATTCAATGTGTTGAATCACCCAAAAAGACTTTGTAAAATGGGAGCTATAGTCATTTGAAATTGACCCTTGTAAGAACTTATATGAAAACTCAATCGATATGAAGGCTCTCAACTCAACTTTGTGCTAGAGGTCCTTATGACCTTAATTTGTATCCAATGCACTTCTTACACTTAGAAATTAATCTTAACACCTTATTTTCATAAATTCATCAGATTCGGGTCTATCCACATTCCTAGAACGGGTCGTGGTCGCAAATAACAGACCGTTGGTCTGTCTATTATTGTCACACCCCACCTTGGGGGGTATGACGGGCACCTGGTGCCTGCTAGACTCTGGCTCTATTTCAAGGAACGAACTGGCTATATAGCGGCTGTAAATACAGTCCCCGGCCGATTAGGCCTATAGTCACCTGCAATACACAACAGCTAACCAGAACAATGACACTATAATCTGAAACAACTACTATTCACCTTTGTGACCGACAAGGTCACTAACTATAACCAGAAGAAGGCCCCACACGGCCAACATCAACAACTAAACACATATATACATGCACGACCCCACACGACCGGCTCCACCACCACAGGAAACATCAGACTGCAAGCCTCTAGGAAGTAATAATAGAATGGTCGGGACAGGGCCCCGACCTACCCGTACTATACAACAAAAGAAAATGAAATACACCTCTGAATATCAAGCTCCGGATGACAGGAGTTGATAACTCTGCGCTGGCTAGGATCACGAGGGATCGGCTCCTCGTCTTTGAGTACCTGCAGGCAAGCAATGCAGCGCCCCACGGGCGTCATTACCACAGGTACTAAGCATGTAAAGCAAACTGAAATATACAACTGAAATGAATAGCAACAATAACATGACATATCAACAGGAAGCAGCTGAGTCTATCTAGCTGAGGATAACTGGGGAGAGTTTATTTATTCTGTAACTAAACTGCGCGTACCTGATGACGTGTCGTCCTACTGTCTATCAGTATCTAATAGCACATATAGATATACATAATAATACACACAATACCTGACCGACCCCCATAAGCCGGAAGGTTCCAACCAATAGAACAATCTATTTACCCCTACCCGGGTCTAAACCAACCAAAAATAAGTCACTTCACTCATCTCATAGCTGTGAGCTCCTCCTACCAGCCCCCTTGGGTACGTAGCTCAGGCCTTGGCCTCTGACAATAAACTGTGTCTGAGTCCGAAGACCCCTGCCTCTGGGTGCAAGCGCTCACGGGGTAATCTGCTGCTGTATCTATAACTGAAACTGCCCCTGGGTGCAAGCACGCAACAGGGTAATTTTATAAAAATCTGTATCTGAAACTGCCCCCGACCACAAGTGCACACAGAGTAATCTGCCCCTGTAAACATGGTAATCTGGCTCTGCGCAGAGCAAACTGAACTGCCCCTGCAAGCAGGGTAATCTGGACCATATTATTATGGTGGTCGGCCATCATCTTTCTCTAGGCGGACGGCATCGCCCAGCTGGTGGCGGTATCTGAATCTGGTATCGACGCAGCTATAACCCAGGGACGGTGGGGATGCTAAAGGGTGCCCACATGCCACAAGAAGTCTCAACATGCAAAACACATACACAGCAAGCATGCTCAAATGAAAAATACTAATCATATTCTCTTCTTTTATTTCAAGGCCAGTCCGTACTAAACAACTGATGCTATATTCTGTTTTACACTGTTTCTGATTACTGGGCTAACTGCTACCTGGCCTTTATCTGTTTATCTAATTATTGTTATCCGTGATTTGAAGCTATATCAATTTCTAGAGCCATATCTGTTTCTGGAGCTATATCGGTATCTGGAGCTACTTCTATATTCTGCTACTTCTATATCTAATTACTGATATGATTATATCTGGATATAGCTCAATAACATAGAACATGCCATCTATAACTGAATATAGCTCAATATTATAAAATGTGTCATCTATTAACGGATATAGTCTCAACAAATGTAATACATACTATCTGTAATCTTGCTAATTCATTATACTGCTTTTACAATTTCCATTCTAGATATTACGTAAGAACATGCTGAGCTACTAGCTGATACCACATTACTATCTAAAATCGTCTGACTATCCGTTATTCTGATTATCGCATGATACGAAATGATATACTAGCATGCTTGCTGGAAATCGTACTAAAATCGTTCCTGCACGCTGGGTATCTATCAATAGCCTTTATTCTATTTATTTTCTAGACTGTACTTCCTGGCTTGCCGAAAGAATAACTTTACATACCTGGTTTCTGAGTACTCGACTGACCGATGTGATTTCCGTTGGTACTTCTGCTGTTTCTCCCAACTACATTCATATACATGTCAATTAGAACTAAATACATCAATATTCGGGAGAAATTATCACTTTTGATATATATTTATCCCAAACTTCAACCTTTCGGAAAATGGTCAAAAACTCGTTATTTCTCGATAGTCCAGAAGGGATAAATGCTCACTGTAAGGCTAGGAACACATTGGTACTAATTTAAAGCAATTCTATTTACTTTACCTCGGTAGCACGACGTTTCGCCGGCCAAATTTCACGAAACCAACTCCGTAGGATTGCTCTCTGCAGCTTTATACCTCTGTATCTAAGCCGGAATGGAGTTTAGACCACGTTTCGTAGCGTAATTTGAAGGAAATTATGTAGGTTTGTCGTGGGTTTTGCCTTATATGGCTACACCCTCTGTTTTTTGTTGGTTTTTATTGAAGAAGATGGAAAAACTGACTTTGCCTATTTTTTTTTTCTAAATCCCTTAACCAACATGCCATTAGGCTATTTATTCATTTAAAATTTACGGGGTGTAACAATTATTTTCCCCATTCTTCCTTTGAAATTCTCTGAATCTGCTTCAATTATCCCAAATGATGACCCGTACACTTAAACAACAGTCCGTACAATTCCCTCATGGGTTCTAGGCCAACTTTTGGAAGTTCACTGGAATTGATCAAACGACCAGTAAAATGAAAGGACGAGTCATCCTTTAACTCATTGAATGACTCTAGTGCCATTTTCTGCTGTATTCTACTATAAGTCTCGGGTCTGATCTAAGGAATTTTTGGGTGTTACATTAAGGTATGTTATGTATATACCATCGGTTAGCTTGAAGTTATTCGTGGTTCTAAATCTCGTGTCTATGTCCAAGGTCTCAGCTTGGGTCATGACAAACTTGGTATTAGGTCAAGGGTTCAGGAGTATGCTTTAGAGTTTACCTAGTTGTCCAAGTATGCACTGGAGATGATTGCAGATCCGAGGGCTCGTATAAGCAAGTTTGTGAATGGAGTGACAGATTCACTGGTCATGGAGTGCAGGAGGACCGCCTTGTTGATCAATGATATAGATTTCTCCCGGCTGGCCATATATTCCCAACATATAGAGGCAGAGCATATGAAGGAGAAGGAGAGAGAGTCTAAGAGGGCCAGGACAGTAAGCTATGGGCAGTTCCAGCAGAGGTCCGGTGGTGGACACTGCCCTTAGTCCCACCAGAGATCCGGTGGTAGACACCACTCTCAGTCCCACCAGAGGCCGTCAGCCCCAACCCCATCATCAGCCAGTATTTCGTCCAGACCCAGACATGACAAGAGAGGTAGAGCATCGACTTTAGAGGTTAGGGGAGCATGGTAGGAGAGCGCATATTTCCAGCTTATACGAGGTGCAGCAAGAACCACCCTAGGTGATGTTTAGTTGGCTCAGATGCTTGTTTCAGGTGTGGAAAAATTGGACATAGACTCAAGGATTGCCTTTCAGCCAAACAAGACGATGGTGGGGTACGCAACCCAACCACCAGTTCAGCAGCTTGCCCATCTCAGCAGGTTGCCTCTTCTAATGTAGTGGGCGGACAATGTCATAATAGGTTCTATGCATTCTCATCTCGTCAGGAGCAGGAGTGCTCACCAAATGTGGTCACGGGTATGTTACAAGTATTCTATCTTGATGTGTAGCATTGTTAGATCCAGGGGCTACCTTATCTTTTGTGACTCTTTATGTTGCTGTTAGTTTCGTAGTCAGTCTTGAAATCCTATCAAAAGCCTTCTCAGTCACAACTCCAGTCGGTGAGTCAGTTATAGCTTGACAGGTATATAGAAACTGCTTTGTCACAGTTCTTCAGAAAGTCACCTCAGTCGACCTAGTAGAGTTAGACATGACCAATTTTGATGTTATCTAATCCATGGATTGGTTACATGCATGTTATGCCTCAGTCCATTGTAGAACCCATACAATAGAGTTCCGATTTCTGGGTGAACCAGTTTTAGAGTGGAAGGGCAGTTTAGTTGTGCTTGTAGGTCGCTTTGTTTCCTATCTCAAGGCTAGGAAGATGATCTCTAAGGCTATATGTACCATCTATTCAGGTTAAGGATGCTATGCCTGATACCCCGAATCTTCAGTCAGTTCCGGTTGTATGTGAGTATCTGGAGGTGTTTCTAGATGATCTACCAGGAGTCCCCCCTAAGAGGGAGATTGACTTTGGTATTGACCTTCTACCTAATACACAACCCATATTCATTCCTCCTTACATAATGGCTCCAGCCGAGGTAAAGGAGTTGAAAGAGCAGTTGAAGGATCTCCTAGATAAGGTTTCATTAGACCTAGCAAATCCCCATAGGGTGCTCCAGTTCTCTTTGTCTGGAAGAAGGATGGTTCCCTTAGGATGTGCATTGATTATCGATAGTTGAATAAGGTTACAATCAAGAATAAGTATCCCTTCCCCAGGATTGATGATTTTTGACCAGCTTTAGGGTGCTAAGTGCTTTTCAAAGATAGACCTCAGATCCGACTATCATCAGCTCAGAGTTAGGGAGAGTGACACTCCGAAGACAGCCTTTAAGACTCGGTATGGTCACTATGAGTTTGTAGTTATGTCTTTTGGACTAACGAATGCTCCTGCATCTTTTATAGATTTGATGAAAGGGTGTTCAAGCAGTATTTGGATATGTTCATGATTATTTTTATAGATGATATTCTCATATACTCTCGGAGCGAGGAGGAGCATGCCGCTCATTTGAGGATTGTGTTGCAGACTCTCAAAGATCGCCAATTGTTTGCTAAGTTCAGAAAGTGTGAGTTTTGGTTGAACTCAGTAGCATTCTTGGGTCATGTAGTGTCTAGAGAGAGTGTGAAGGTGGACTCTCAAAAGATAAAAGTGGTAAAAAATTGGCCTACTGTAATACCCTGAAAAGGACTAAGAATAGACACGGGAGTTGAAGTTGAAAACTGCAGAAAACCTGAAATTTTGCACCAGTACGACTTGAGGTACGAATCATGGTGATGACCTACGACTCGTGACTCGAGTCGTGATGAATTCGGGATCCTGAGGTCATATCACGAGTAGTTCTACGAATTGTGATGTGTAGGTACGACTCGTGGTTTGGAGTCGTGGTGAATTTCTCAGTGTTGCCAGAGTGAGTCGTCCCAGGTCATGGTACGACTCGTAGGATGTAGCAACGAGTCATGATGAGAAGTTGTGGTTAAGTCATTTTTGGTACGGGTGGATGGTACCACGACTGACAGTACGACCTGTAGGATGGTACTACGAGTCGTGGCCAGATTTAGAAGATTGAAAAGTGGTGAGGTGACCACGAGTCGTGACTTCGTGGTACGACTCGTAGTACGAGTCGTGGTCGGGGCCAAAACTGTTTTTCAGAGAAATTTCATTAAGGGCAATTTCAATTTTTTTATGATTTTGGACCCTAAACCACGCCGTTTTGAAGTCGGGAGTGGGTCTTTTAAGGAGGAAAAATTCATGCTAAGTCTCATTTTGGCATTTGCAAGAACTAGAAAAGGGAGTAGGAGGAATTTCAAGTGTTCTTCTTCAATTCTTCAAGTTTCCACCTAAGGCTTTTCAAGGGGGTTAAGAATCACGTAATTCCAGGAATGTGGGGTTTTGAATAGGTAGTTTAGTCCCTACCCGTGCCCAATTTCTCCCTAATTCAGTGATTGAAGTTTCCAAAACTTTATGGGTCTTCATCAAATATGATTCCTTAAAATTTGAAATGAGCTTGTTCTGGTATGCCTAACTTATGAATTTTGAATTATTTTGGCTGATTTTACTTATTTATTCAATATTTTTATGATTTAACCCCCTAAATGTATAGATTCCCAATCATGAGAAATTGTTTTTGTAAAGTTCATGGTCATGATGATTTCGCAAGCATAATATGAGTTTTTGAATTTTAAGCATGTCTTCAACTACTCATGTTATTATGATCATTTTCCCATAAATTTAAGCATTTCAAGCATGATTGAAATTATGGGCAATGCCCACATGTCGCTTATGATTTATGAACCATGATTTTGGCCAATTCACGGGCCCAATTCCATGGCTAGTATTACGAATTCTCAAGCATGATATGATTCTCACGATTTAACTAGCCATGCATGTCATGTATGAATATCTATGAGCACGTTGCATGTTTTGGGAGTAGTACTTAACACTGAGTAGGTTCGGGGCCTAGGTTACACCCCGAATCTCAAAACTACGTGCCACTGTAGGTTATGCTTGGGACCTCCTCAGTGACTGTCCCCTATGCCCTACGGGGCCTTCACGAGTGATATCACGCCTTTCATGGTTCATACCCTTGGCAAGGTATGAACGATCTCCCGACTAGGTTTACAGGTCGGGCTCCATGTGTTCTCATATTGGGTATGTCGGTTGTAGAAATCTCCCATTGTTCCTCATGGTTTTAATGCATGTATGATTATGTTCTTTGGGCTCAAGTCAATTTTTATGAAATATTTTTCTCATATGTTACGACTATGACAGGATTACAGATATTTTGGAAATCTTAAGCCTTACGATATACTTACGATTTCAGCCTTATGATCATGATGTCCCCACTCTTATAACTTTTATATTTTTAAGTATTGTTTTGCATACCTTGCATACTCAGTACCTTCCAAGTACTGACCCACATATTTTTAGGATCTGGTTCGCAGGTTTTTTTAGGATCTGGTTCGCAGGTTTAGCATCGTTCCTAGCTTGCTCTCAGTTCTGCTCTCAGCTTTCAGTGGTGAGTCCTCATGATTCTAGGGCTTCATGTTCAGATCATATCTATTTTTTGTTTTCAGAAATATTGGGGTTAGTTGGGGTTTTTTCCCTTAAACCCGTATGTTATGATTAGAGGCTTTCAGACCTAGTCGTAGTATTCAACCATTTGTGTTTGGATCATGTATTGTTGTTTCTTATAACTTATGTTATGATTTGAAGTTAGTTCATGATTATTAAGTTAAGTTTTCCATCTCATGTGAATGAATTAATTATATGCTCATGCCATGGGTTGACTTGGGGTCTCTCGGGGCTCTTTGTCTTGTGTCTATGATCCGAGTGTACTCTTCGATCGTGAAAAACTTGGTATTAGAGCAATAAGTTCAGATGTGTCCTAGGGAGTCTGAAAGCCGCGTTAGGTAGAGTCTTTTTCATTGGTGTGAAGCGTGCCACACCTATGACGAAGAGGCTACTAAACATTTTAGGAAATACTCCCTTCTTTCATGATCTATGTCGTGCAGTGAAAATCTCTCCATCCTTCTAATTCGTGCTACTCGCGATTGCAGAAAATTATGGCTCCCGGAAGGATAAACGGAAGAAGGAATAGAAATGATGAAGGCCACGAGGGTGTCTATGATAATGGGCGTCAGCAAGCCCCACCTATTCGAGATCCCCAGGCAGCAGAGCCAACTGCCCACGCGGAGTTTCGCGTGGCTATTCAAATGTTGGCGCAGGCCTTGACCGCTCAGGTCAACCAGCAGGCTGTTGCGCATGTTCCACAGAACAGTAATGCAGTGACAACCCGGATCACGGACTTTTTAAGGATGAACCCTCCCGAGTTCACAGGGGCAAAGGTGGACGAGGATCCACACGAGTTCATTGAAGGGATCTTGAAGGTCACTCAGGTGATGGGGGTGACGAATAAGGAGTGCGTTGACTTGGCCTCTTATCAGTTGAAGGAGGTCACTTATATTTGGTTCAAGCAATGGAAGGACAGCAGGGTAGCGGAGCAGGCCCTATCAGCTGGGATGAGTTCCACATGGCCTTTCTCGACAGGCTCTTCCCTCGGGAGATAAGGGAATTGAAAGCAGCCGAGTTTGTTAACCTCAAACAGGGAAAGATGACAGTGCTAGAATATTACTTGAGTTCACTCTCCTGTCAAAGTATGCCCGGGAGTTAGTGATGGACCAGAGGGCGCGGGTGAGCAGATTCATGCAGGGAGTAGCCGAGTATCTGGACAAGGACTGCAGAACAACCATGCTTCATTAGGATATGGACTACCTACGGATAGTCCTCTATGCCCAGCAGATGGAGGCAGCTCATATGAGGTAGAGAGAGGCCAAGAAGGCCAGAACTGATAGCCACAAGTTCTCCCAGTCGAGGCCAGGGTTTGGGCTTCACTAGCAGTCCCAGCACAGGTCCATTACATCAGCACCATCTTCAGCCAATACCCCATCCAGGCCTCGAGACGATCAGAGGAGCAGGGCCTCAGGTTCGAAGAGTCAGAATAGTATGCTCACAGGGCGCACATTTCCATCTTGTGCTAACTGTGGTAAGAATCACCCAGGGAAATGTTTAGTAGGCTCAAATACTTGTTTCGAGTGTGGAAAACTCGGACACAGACTTAGGGGTTGCCCCGAAGCTAGGTCAGGGAGTGGTGGAGCCCACACTTTCCAGTGGCACGTCAGACTCAGCAGGGTGCTTTGACTGGTTCAGCTGGCGGCCAGCGCCAGAATCGGTTTTATGCACTTGGCTCTCGACAGGAGCAGGAGACTTCTCCCTATATGGTTATGAGTATATTGCGAGTCTTTCATATTGATGCTTATGATTTGTTAGATCTGGGAGCTACACTGTCTTTTGTGACACTTTACATTGCTAGTCACTTTGGAGTCAGTCCTAAAATTTTGTCAGAACCATTTTCTGTATCTACTCCGGTAGGTGATTCAGTCGTAGCAAGGTGGGTATATAGAGGTTTCCCCATTATAGTTTTGCATAAGGTTACCTCCGTAGACTTAGTAGAATTGGCTATGACTGATTTTGACATCATCTTGGGCATGGATTGGTTATTTGCATGTTATGCTTCTATTAACTGTAGAACTCGAGCGGTGGAGTTTCGATTTTCAGGTGAACCGGTTTTAGAATGGAGGGGTGGTTCAGCGGTACTTGTAGTCTCTTTATCTCCTATCTCAAGGCCAGAAAAATGATTTCCAAGGGTTGTATTTACTATTTGGTTAGGGTTAAGGATGTCACGTCCGAGACCTCGATCATTCAGTCAGTCCCTGTGGTATGTGAATATCCCAAGGTATTTCTAGATGACCTACCTGGTGTTCCTCTCGAGAGGGAGATTGATTTTGAGATTGATCTTTTACCCAACACGCAGCCCATATCAATTCCTCCCTACCGAATGGCCCCAACTAAGCTAAAAGAGTTAAAGGAGCAGTTGAAGGATTTGCGAGATAAGGGTTTCATTAGACCGAGTAAGTCCCTATAGGGTGCCTCGGTGTTGTTCGTCACGAAGAAAGACGGTTCTCTTCGGATGTGTATTGACTATAGGCAGTTGAACAAGGTCACCATCAAGAATAGATACCCTTTACCCAGGATTGATGACCTATTCGATCAACTTCAGGGTGCCAAATATTTCTCCAAGATAGATCTCAGGTCTGGGTATCACCAGCTCAAGGTTCGGGAGAATGACATCCCAAAGACTGCTTTCAGAACCCAGTATGGCCATTATGAATTCGTTGTTATGTCTTTTGGATTAACCAATGCCCCTTCATATTTTATGGATCTAATGAACAGGGTATTTGAGGCATATCTATATATGTTCATGTTCGTGTTCATTGACGAAATATTAATATACTCCAGGAGCAAGGAAGAGCATGGCGCACACCTGAGGGTAGCACTTTAGAACCTCAAGGATAACCAGCTATACGCCAAGTTCAGAAAATGTGAGTTCTGGTTGAAATCAGTTGCATTCTTGGGACATGTAGTGTTAAGCGAAGGTATAAGGGTGGACTCCCAGAAAATAGAGGCGGTAAAGAACTGGCCCAGACCGGTAAACCCTTCGGAAATTAGGAGATTTTTGGGCTTAGCGGGTTACTATCGGAGGTTCATGGAAGGTTTCTCATCCATTGCAGTCCTACTGACTAGATTGACTCAGAAAAAGGCTGAAGTTCCAATGGTCGGAGGCTTGTGAGAAGAGCTTCCAGGAAAGGCCAGACTCACTTCAGCACCGCTGTTGACTTTACTGGAGGGTACCGATGGCTTTGTGGTATATTGTGATTCTTCGAGAGTTGTACTGGGATGTGTATTGATGTAGCATGGGAAAGTTATAGCATATGGTTCCAGACAGCTGAAAATTCACGAGAAAAATTACCCAAACCATGATCTTGAGTTGGCCACGGTGGTATTTGCTTTGAAGGTATGGCGACACTACTTGTATGGGGTTTATGTAGATGTATTCACGGACCACAAGAGCTTACAATATGTGTTCACACAGAAGGAACTAAATCTTCGGCAACGGAGGTGGTTGGAGCTACTTCAGGACTACGACGTGAGTGTCCTTTACCACCCTGGTAAGGCTAACGTGGTAGCAGATACCCTTAGTAGACTTTCTATGGAAAGTGTGACATATGTGAGTGAAGACAAGAAGGAGCTAGTAAAGGAGGTACATCGACTTGCACGGTTGGGAGCTAGATTAGTTGGTTCGACCGTTGGTGGGGTAGTAGTTTAGAACGGGTCAAAGTCATCTTTGGTGAAGATCCAATATTGGTAAAGTTGAAAGAAGCTGTCCAAAATCAAAAGGTAGAAGTCTTCTCCAAAGGGGGAGATGGTGTGCTTGGGTACCAGGGTCGCTTATGTGTTCTGAACGTGGGGGATTTAAGGAGTCGGATATTGCATGAGGCTCACGGATCCAGATTTTCTATCCATCCAGGTGCCACCAAAATGTATCATGCCTTGTGGGAAATCTACTAGTGGAATGGCATGAAGAGGGATATTGCAGAATTCATAGCCAAGTGCCTGAATTGCCAACAAGTGAAAGTCGAGCATCAGAGACCGGGGGATGTACTCCAAGATATCAGCATTCCTACTTGGAAGTGGGAAGAAATCCCCCCCGGGATGTACTCCAAGATATCAGCATTCCTACTTGGAAGTGGGAAGAAATAAATATGGACTTTGTAATAGGTTTACCCCGCACTTGTAGACAGTATGACTCCATTTGGGTTGTGGTGGACAGGTTGACCAAGGCTGCTCATTTCTTACCGGTTAAAAACCACCGATTCAGCAGAAGATTATGCTAAGTTATACATCCGAGAGTTGGTTAGATTTCATGGAGTGCCCTTGTCCATTATATCATATAGAGGTACTCAATTCACCGCTCAGTTTTGAAGATCTTTTCAAAAGGGACTTGGCACCCAGGTCAAGCTTAGCACGACATTTCATCCGCAAACAGATGGTCAGGCAGAGGAGACTATCCAGACTATTGAGGATAAATTGAGAGCTTGTGTTATTGACTTCAAAGGTAGTTTGGACGAGCACTTGCCTCTTATTGAGTTTGCCTACAACAACAACTATCACTCCACAATTAAGATGGCACCGTTCGAGGCTCTTTACGGGCGAAGGTGTAGATCGCCCATTAGATGGTTTGAAGTCGGTGAAGCTTCGTTAGTGGGTCCAGATTCAGTCCATGAGGCTATGGAGAAAGTTCAGTTAAAAAGAGAAAGGCTGAAAATGGCTCAAAGTCGCCAAAAGTCTTATGCGGATGTGAGGAGAATAAAGCTTGAGTTTAAGATCGACGACTGGGTGTTTCTAAAGGTATCTCCCATGAAGGGAGTAATGAGATTTGAAAAGAAAGGGAAACTCAGCCCCCACTAAATTGGTCCATACCAGATTGTGAGACGAGTGGGTAACGTAGCTTAAGAGTTAGAGTTACCTTCAGAGTTGGCTTCAGTTCATCCCGTATTTCATGTATCGTCTTGAAAAAGTGCATGGGAGATCCAGCCTTGGTGGTTCTGGTGGAAAGTGTTGGCGTGAAGGATAGCCTCAATTATGAAGAATCTTGTTGCAATCTTGGATCGTCAGGTTCGAAGGCCGAGGAACAAGGAAGTAGCTTCAGTAAAGATGTTATGGAGAAATCAACATGTTGAGGGAGCTACGTGGGAAGCTGAAGCGGATATGATGGCTAAATACCCAAACTTGTTCCCTACCGGCCCAGTTTCAATTTGAGGAAGGGGGAGATATTGTAATATCCCGGAAAGGCATAAGAATAGACCTGGGATTTGAAGTTGAAAACTACAGAAAACTTGAAATTTTGCACCAGTACTACACGAGGTACGAATCGTGGTAAGGACCTACGACTCATGACTCGAGTCGTGATGAATTCGGGAGCCTGAGGTCCGATCACGAGTAGTTCTACAAATCATGACATGTGGGTACGACTCGTAGTTTGGAGTCTTGGTGAATTTCTCAGTGGTGCCAGAGTGAGTCGTCACAGGTCATGGTACGACTCGTAGGATGTAGCAACGAGTCGTGATGAGGAGTTGTGGTTAAGTCATTTTTGGTATAGGTGGATGGTACCATGACTGACAGTACGACCTGTAGGATGGTACTACGAGTCGTGGCTAGATTTAGAAGATTGAAAAGTGGTGAGGTGACCACGAGTTGTGACTTATTGGTGCGACTCGTGATACGAGTCATGGCCGAGGCCAGAACTGTTTTTCATGAAAATTTTATTAAGGGCAATTTTGACTTTTCTATGCTTTTGGACCTTAAACCACGTCGTTTTGAGATCGAGACAGAGTCTTTTAAGGAGGAAAAATTCATGCTAAGTCTCATTTTGGCATTTGCAAGAACTAGAGAAGGGAGTAGGAGGAATTTCAAGTGTTCTTCAATTCTTCAAGTTTCCACCTAGGATTTTACAAGAGGGTTAAGAATCATGTAATTTCAGATATGTGGGGTTTTGAATGGGTAGTTTAGTCCCTATCCATTCCCAATTTCTTCCTCATTCTATATTTAAAGTTACCAAAACTTTATGGGTCTTTATCAAATTGCATGATTCCTTAAAATTTGAAATGAGCTTGTTCTGGTATGCCTAACTTATGAATTTCAAATTATTTGGGCTGATTTTACTTGTTTACTCAATATTTTTATGATTTAACCCCCTAAAAGTATAGATGCCCAACCATGAGAAATTTTTTTGTAAAGTTCATGGTCATGATGATTTCGCAAGCATAATACGAGTTTTTGAATTTTAAGCATGTCTTCAACTACTCATGTTATTATGATCATGTTCCCATAAATTTAAGCATTTCAAGAATGATTGAAATTATGGGCAATGCCCACATGTCGCTTATGATTTATGAACCATAATTTTGGCCAATTCACGGGCCCAATTTCATGGCTAGTATTATGAATTCTCAAGCATGATATGATTCTCACGATTTAACTAGCCATGCATGTCATGTATGAATTTTTATAAGCACGTTGCATGTTTTGGGAGTAGTACTTAACACCGAGTAGGTTCGGGGCCTAGGTTACGCCCCGAATCTCAAAACTACGTGTCACTGTAGGTTATGCTTGGGACCTCCTAAGTGACGGTCCCATATGCCCTACTGGGCCTTCACGAGTGATATCACGCCTTTCATGGTTCATACCCTTGGCAAGGTATGAACAACCTCCCGACTAGGTTTACAGGTCGGGCTCCATGTGTGCTCATATGGGATATGTCGGTTGTAGAAATCTACCATTGTTCCTCATGGTTTTAATGCATGTATGATTATGTTCTGTTGGCTCAAGTTATGTTTTATGAAATGTTTTTCTCACATGTTACGACTATGACAGGATTACGAATATTTTGAAAATCTTGAGCCGTATGATATACTTACGATTTCAGTCTTATGATCATGATGTCCCCACTCCTATAACTTTTATATTTTTAAGTATTATTTTGCATACCTTGCATACTCAGTACCTTTCAAGTATTGACCCACATATTTTCAGGATCTGGTTCGCAGGTTTAGCATCGTTCCTAGCTTGCTCTCAGTTCTGCTCTCAGCTTTTAGTGGTGAGTCCTCATGATTCGAGGGCTTCATGTCCAGATCGTGTTTATTTTTTGTTTTCATAAATGTTGGGGTTAGTTGGGTTTTGTCCCTTCAACCCGTCTGTTATGATTAGAGGCTTTCAGACCTAGTCATAGTATTCAACCATTTATGTTTGGATTATGTATTGTTGTTTCTTATAACTCATGTTATGATTTTCAGTTAGTTCATGATTATTAAGTTAAGCTTTCTGTCTCATGTGAATGAATTAGTTATATTCTCATACCATGGGTTTACTTGGGGTCTCTCGGGGCTCTTTGTCCTGTGTCTATGATCAGGGTGTACTCTCGGGTGGTGACACCTAGACCCGTCAATCGCACAGATATTAGGAGCTTTTTGGATTTAACTGGCTACTACAAGTAAACATTGGGACACAAACATAACTTTCTTTGTCAACATCCTATAGTGGGTTATCATACAAGTAAAAACCATCGATAATAGGTACACCACTATCACGTTGAACAACACTATGCCTGAATAAGACATTGTACCTTTAAAAAAGAATAATCAATCAAAGACAAAGAGTCAAAGCATACAATTTCATTCTCAAAAATACAAATGTCACCTCCCAAAGTATTGTCAAGCACGTGACCTCTATGAGCAAAACAAGTAAGAGGATCCATAAAAGATATGCTCAAAGAGTCACACATTTGTAAGTGACCAACATCATCAACTTCATCACAAGTAAGTTGATCAACATAAGTTTCACATGATAATGTACTATCATTTACATCACAAGTGTTAACACTAGGTGGATACAAATCGATCTTGCAAGAAGAATCGATTCAATCATCAAAAGGATCAACTAGTGTTTGGACACTCACTATGTCAACATTATCAAGACATCGAAGAGAATCATTAAGCACACAAGAAAATAAGCTATCACTAATACTTTGTTCATTAAAAATATTGGAAGTGTTAAGTTTAGCTATTATACCTTGACATTCATAAGAATGATCATCCATAGGTCACTTATCATGGTTCACCTCATTAGATATAATAGAACGGTGAGCTCACCTTCTTGAGGTATATTCTTGATTACCAAGGCCCGTTGGCAACCCCACAAGGAACTCCAATCTCTTCATCATACTCCTCATCTTGAGGATCCTCAATGCCAACACCCTCAACATCATTCAACTCATCATAGTAAGGAGTGTCATCAATCATGACAACTCAAATTTCAAGAGAAACCTAAGATCTAGACTCAAGAAAACTAGGGAACAAGAATCTAGTGTCAAAAATAATAAATCAAGCAAGAAAAATTTTCAGATTTTTTTTGAATTTTTGAAGAAATTTCAAATTTTACATTTTTTTTATTTAATACCTAAATTCCCAAATTAGAGTTGCAAGAACAATACTAATCCTAACACTAGTATCAACTGATACAAGAAAAAAATAAAGGATAGCTAACTAGACACAAAAATAATTGAAATTAGCAACCCTTGTGGAGGCACAAGGACCTCCAATTCACAAATCAAGTAGAACCTAATTCCTAGAAAGATCTCAAGGGAGATGATCTACCCTTACAACCCTCCTTTCTACAAGAGAACAATTCAAAGCTAGGCAATTCACTACACTCAAAGTGTATTTTTTAATTCGAAGTCATGAAACTATGAAAATTAAAAGAACTACTATTTATATTAAGTAAAGAAATGAAAGTCTATTATAAATATACCCTTAATGAATAAGGGCCTTTTTTGGTTGTCTTCCTTTTTCTTGAAAAAAAGGAATGGTCATTTGCAACATCAACTCATCTTCTTTATCAACATGGCCACTTGCGCTCTCGTCCATCCTTCACCTTCCCAAGCTATTATCTGCATATAGACACCTTGATTGCATCATGCTGAGCTCTCACCTACCATGCATGTAATTCACCCCAATTAAAATAAATATAATCATAGATATATCTGAACCCGCTTAATAAAAGTCAGTTTTTTACCTTGACCCGGTAACTTTTAACATCTTTCCCCCAAATCACCCTACCATTTTCCCTTTCCCCTGTCTCCTAGACCGATCAAAATCCATAGGACATGCTCTAACAGTATACCAAATTGAAGGAGAAATCAGTGTGTTGTGGTGTCAGAAGCAACGACCTAAACGATGAAGTGAAGACTTACATGTTAGGTTTTTGATAATTTTCTTGAATTTTAGTACAAAAAAATATTGTTTCTTCTATAGTAAGTGAAGGCTTACAGGTTAGGGGAAATCATCATTTTTAATTGCTTGCTTTGGTATCTTTTTGTTATGCTACCTATTTTTCATACTGATATAGTAATAGGGTAGGAGTGATTTAGGTTTGGAATTTTTTCAATTAATTTAGTATGTAAGAAATTTTTTTGGTTATGCTATTTCAGGGTTTGATAATATGTCTTCTGTTCTTGTCCATTTTGAGATGGTATCATGGGGGAGGGACAAATTGTATTTGGTCTCCACCAGATTATGTTGGTGGGTCTGTGACTGAATTTCTTAATGTTGACACTGATAGAAGGTCCTATTTTGAATTGAGTGAATGTATAAGTGATCTAGGATATACAACAAATTTCTTTTTTTAATGTCAGGTCTCTTGTCTTTTGGTTGAAACTAAATATGATAAGGTTATTTGTGATATTTTCTCTTTGTTAAAAAATGAGGATCGACTAGATGTATTTGTATGCTGTGAGATCAATGAACCATGTATTGTTGTATGGATTTGGAGTATGGCCCGCATGTGATAGAGAATGGTGTGCCTTTAAATGGTGAAGATGAGGGTAAGTAAGGAATATTTTATCCCCATTTTTGGGTATGCTGAATCTTCTAAACCTAATTTTAACCCTTTAAACCCTCATGTTAGTGTTGGCCAGCTATCCAACCCTCCTACTGAGCCATCCAACCCTGCTGGCCAGCCTTCTAAACCTCTTGCTGAGCCATTCAACCCTCTTCCTGAGCCTTCCAGCACTACTGGCTAGCCTTCAAACCCTCCATCTGAGCCTCAAATAGATAATGATCTAAGTGGAGAGGAATATGAGGATGGATCTAAAAGGATAGTCGTGAAACAACATAGAGTATGGTAGTGGTATTCATGAAGAGTATAAGTATTTTAGTGCAAACATAAGGCATTTTAATAGGTCAAATAGGAGAGCTAGAGGCATAATTGTTGTACAGGTTCGTAATGGTGAAAAGCGGCCAGATATAGGTGATTCTCTCTTTCTAGTTCAATCAATGAGTCACAAGTGTTATTTGCAAGGTGATCAATCTAACAAATAATTAAAATTAAGAAGAAACAAATAGACCAACCATGGAAAAGTTTAATTAAGCATAAATGAATTCTTAAACGTCAACCTTCATGTTTTTAACAAAACCCTAGAATAAAGTAGTTTAGATACTCATGATTCTTACAATGTTTAATTAAGCACAGAATTCATGAGTATACAATGTTTAATAGAAGAAAACAATGCAAAAATGAACAACCCGATAAAAGTCATCCTTTTCCCTAAGTATATCCTCCAAAAAGTTGAACGCACAATTTCTATTGTCAAAATATCTATTTATACACTCCTCAGTTGTGAAAGAAGTTACTTAATAAAATCCTAAATAGACTCAGAGACTACACCTTTGCGCTATCCTTTTGTTGCAAGGGGTGGCGCGATAGTGCATTTTAACTTCAAAACACTGTGTCTTCTTGCGCCATATTTCCGTTGGCTTGTCGTAGAAAATTCCTAAGACTTCACACCACCTTCGCATCTCAAGGGGTGGCGCGACAATGGAGATTAAGTTCCATGGTCATGAAATCTTGCGCGACCCTTACTATGGGATTTTTGTGGCAAACCTTGCTCATCTTCGCGCCACTCTTGTGCCACAAGAGGTGGCGCAATAGTTTACTTTTGATTTTTTCATCAGGATTCTTTGCGCCACCTTTGCTATGCCCCTTGTATGGCAACTGTTTCCACTTTTGCACCACCCTTGCTTCGTGAAGTAGTGGCGTAATTGCTTCACAGACTTGGCAAATATTTTTTTCTCAATTGATCTTCCTTCCGGCTTCAACCAAAAATACCTTGAAGTGCTTCTTTTTCGCTCATATTTCCTATACACACTTAAATCACAACATTAAGCAGAATATGACCAAATCAACAATCAAAGACAACAAACAATGCTAAAATGTGAAGTAATTGATGGTTAAATATGCACATTTTTGCCCCAACATCAACGACATACACCTCATATTGCTTGTAAAAGTCATATACTAAGATCAGAAATTCTTTTCGAGGATACGAGATATTACAAGTGTCATATTTTACTTCCACCTATGATTGTACATATAGCCCACATGTCACATTGCGACTATACTTGGGTCCGTACCTAGTACTAGTTCAAAAAATTTATAACTTCTTTCAACTTACAACCTTAAAATTTACCATTTTATATGTAAATCTTGATCTTCAAAACCTGAGCATAGCCATATTCTCCAAAATTGGGTTAGATTATCCATGTTGTACGGGTCAAACCTTAGCCTAAAGGTATATGACGTTACATCTCTCTTTTTGTGTGGCCAAACTCTAAAGCTTTATGTCATGTTGTTTATATAGAAGCAAATAGTCACCTTGTAGTTCTCAAATCCAAACATGAATTGGTTCAAGTCTTTCCATGAATCTGGTTCTAGTTTAGCTTGGTTTTAATCTCCTTCATGTGTCAACTTTTTTCTCCTAATTCCAAGCTAGTTTCATATGTTCAATTATGATAATATTTTCATATCTTGAACTATAATTCATAGTAAAATTAGATTGAGTCAAAATCCTATCTCCAAGTTTTCATGAAACAGCTTCTTCTAGACAGTCTTCAATTCTGCCAGAGGAATAGATTCTTTGATGAATTCCTCAGATAGTGTTGCTAACTTCTTCACTTGTTTTTGAAGATCTGTTGAGAACCTGGGTCTTGAACTTCATTTGTCAATCTTCCTTATCTACATCATATTATATTATAAGTGGGAAACACCTAACTTTAAAATTGGATTACTATTTTGTCCTTTCACTAAATAAAATAAGTAAATAAATAAAAATAAATTGGAAATGGGAAGAACTCTCACATCTTCCATTAACTATTGAGCTTTAGTTGTTGCTCTTTTTATCTTTCATTTTCAAGAGCATTTATATATAGTCTTTTCCATGCTTTGTATCTTCTTATAAATTCTACTGTGAACTTCATTCACTTCACATGTAATAGTATTTCTTCTTCTTCTTCTTCTTTCTTTTTTTAAAAAAATGTTCTAGCTTTATCTATTGATTTATATCCTAGAAGATTGCTGATCACTCCAAGAAATTGTGAAAAATTCAGGTTCACTGTCTATATTGTTTTATTTATTTAATTTTTTCAAGTTTTTTTTTTCTCAATTACTTAATACTTTTTGTAATTGACAAGGTATTGAATTTATGATATTCATATGGCTTTTTTCTTCAGCGCCATCAACAAGCAGGTAAATTTATGATTATGGTTAATTTATTTGTATTTGTTGCTAGAAATTTTGATCGCCTTGTTTTTTTTTTATTATTTGTAATGCTATAATATTTTGGTTGGTTTTTGAAAATATCCATTATAAATTGATCAACTAAATTATCTCTCATTAAAAAAAAAATCTACATCAATAATTAGAATATATTTGATAGTTTGATAACTTTTTAAGTATATAAAATAATTGATTAACAACTTAATTAGGTAATAAATATTTTTTTAATGGATGATAATAACAAAGAAAGCAAAAATTTATTGAATACGTGGAACTCTTTAAATCAAAGGAAGAAATAATTTGAATAAATGCTAAATAATAATTAATTGGACTTCTTACACAAATATCATTTTTAAAAATCATAATTACAAAAATTAAAACTTCTTTAGTAAAATTACATAAATACAAATTCTTTAAAATCTTATCTTTTTAATTACGTTTTGTACAACTTTTACTTTCCTAAAATATCTATTCTAATTAAATATTAAAAAAATTATATACCTAATATAATAATTTAAATATATAAAATAATATAAAATACTCTCTTTTCCATCTTTTTTTTTCTTTTTGATAAAAATTTAAAAAATCCTCCAAAAATTTCAAGAATTCCTCTATCTTCTCCATATTTATTTTTTCAAAAATCTCTATAATCCCTCTCTCTTCTCCATTTTTATTTTCTCAAAATTTCCTCTATCTTCTCCATATTTATTTTTTTTAAAAATTTAAAAATCTCTCTTTCTTCTCTATTTTTATTTGATTTCCTAAGAATCTCTTTCTTCTCCATTTTTTTATAAATCAATTCTGATTTATTAAAATTTACCTTTATTTTATTAAAATATTTTAAGATCCTTGAATATTTTAAAATTTAATACAAAATTTTATTAATAAAAATTGTGTATAATATAAAAAATAGATGCACATATATGCTTCAATTATATAATATAGTATATTGATACACATATGCATAATATAATTTATAGTATATGGTATCTATTATATATTATATTCATAATCTTTATATGTGAAAGACTAAAGTAAATATAATAATACATATGTAGTATATGTATGATGTTTTTATTAATAAAAATTGTGTATAATAAAAAAAATAGATGCACATATATGCTTCAATAATATAATATAATATATTGATACACATATACATAATATAATATATAGTATACGGTGTCTAATATATATTATATTCATAATCTTTATATGTGAAAGACTAAAGTAAAAGAAAAATTTATGGATAATGATATATGGATAATATGAATAAGTTTTTTTTTTAAAAAAATATAATAATACAATTTAGTATATATGTATGATATTAAATTTTTACCATATTTAATTTACTTAAATTATGGAACAAATTATTATTTATGTCATTTATAGAAAATCACCATATTTACAATATTTATCCATTTAATCATGTAGAAGGTACATATTGTATATTATGTAATTAAGAAAATAGTTATAATTTTTTTAATTATAATTTTAAAAAGTTGTATTTATGTAACTCCCCCTAATTAATTTAGCAATTATAAAACACAATTACTATAAACGTATACGATGATTTACCTTAAATATTCATATATAAAATGAATATATTAGAAAGAAATTCTTTAAAATGTTAAATTTCGTAACATTAGCGTTTAATTATAGGAAATTTATTGTAAAACATTTTGAAGGTATAATTACTTTAAATTTTTCTGCATCTTTTAAAATTATTTTTTGCCACCAAAATATGAGCTACCTTATATTATACGCTATAAACTGGTTTCTGCCAAACCTTTTGGGAAGAAAGCCAAAATTAAATAATATCTCTTCTTTAGTTTTTATAAGCTGAAGTGAAGGACATAAATTATTGAAGCAGTATAACTATCATATTTTTTTCAGTGCATTCTTTTCATTTTCTAAGTAGAGCTAAAATTTGTACTTCATTATTTCTTAATATTTATCCTTTTATTTCTTATTAGTTTTTATTTTTGGCTTTTCAAATTCCTATATGCTTTTAAAGTGAACATGCAATGTAATTATTCACTTATAAATAAAATTCATTTAATATCATTTTTCGTTGTAATCGAATTTCTTTACCCTCATGAAGTAAATCCCTAAGGAATGAAGTTGATAAGAGAAAGGTAATAGAATCTATTGAAATTTTATAGTATTGTGTTTATATTGTAAAAGTTTAAAATTAAGTAATTTATTCCTTTTTTAGTGTTTGTTATAAATACACCCTTTAAAAATTAAATGACTAAATTTTTATTCTTAAAAAAAAAACTTTTAGCAATAATTACTAAAATATATAAATAAACTCAATTGAATCGGATAAATGGCGGATATTTGATTCATTTATCAGTAATTAATAGGCTATAATCATTTATATTTTATTAATAGTACTTTAAAATAAACCTTTTTATATTCCAAATTTTTAATTAATTTAGTCCTTTGAACTTTTACAATTATAATATTTATAAATAGCTGTATGCCTACTTTAGAAAAGTTAACATCAAAGTATTAAATAACTTAAATTAGTTGACTATTTTCCATACTTTCGTGAGAAACGATATTTTCAGTGTGCTTTTCTTTCATTTTTTTTCGTTGATATTTTCATTCTTTTAGTAAATCGATATCATAATTTTCAGTAAGTTGCTTTTGAAATTTGATAAACAATATTAGTTGCTTTATTTTTTTGTCTTAATGTTCAATAACTAAAAAAATGTTATTATTCTTTAATATAAAAAATATGGTAATTTTTTTGAATTTCTGCGGTTGGAATAAATTCTTTGTAGATTAATGATGTTGAGATCTTTTGTCGATTAAAGATGTTGCTGCATGAGATTTGTCTTAACTCAAATGTGATTTTCTCAACTTTTATTTCTTAAACAAAAAATTAAATCAGTAATATAAGACAATTTTCTTATAAACTTATCATCTTTTTAGATTAACAACAAGATAAAAAAAATCTAAGACCACTAAATTATGCAAATAAAAAGACATTGTAATACCGTTAACTTTAGAATATAAAACTAATTGTAAAAATATTTTAATTATATGTGTCTATTTTGCTGTCACAAATACAACAAAGTGGATATATTCTTATAATTTTATAGGAAAATATCGAGATAAGGGTAAAAATCATTTAAAAAAATATGGCATAGACTTTAATGAAAAAGAATATATATGCAAAAAACCAAAAACTCTTCCTACATTAATTTATAGTTAATCAATTAGTATAATATGATTTTCACTATATTTATAGTCAGGATATTTTCATGTGCATGCTTACTTTCGTGATAATAATATAATTTTTTTAAGTAACATTTAAAATTGTCTTTTTAAATAGATCAAAAGCAGAATTGTAAAACGAAAACTAAAAAAATTAAAAGAAGATCAAACTAAAGAAACGACTCAACATGTGCTTAAATTTGAATATGATTGTAAGGGATTAATTGTTTCATAACATATTATACTCTTCTCTCACCCCGTCTAAAATTTAATTTTTTGTTGTTAAAATTATTTGTTATATTAATCATCTAAATCTAAATAGCTTTTTATATCGTGATGAAACAATTATAAGTTTTGAGATGCGATTGTAATTGAAAATATCAATATAATATTTATAATAAGAGGCATAGTCATGATCCAGCGAATAAAATATCAGTGTGGAATACACATAAATAATATTTTATCCAAAAGTATTAAGTTAATTAAAAATAAAACTCAGCGCTAAATAACAAAATTTGTTGCTAGCCCTAATTATCGATGCATTTTAAAAAAATATTGAAAGTAATAAATAACTTAGCGATGAATTAGCAAAAAAGTTCATAGTTAATTCAAATTTCTTTTATCTCATTAGACATTGTTCCGACCTCACTAAATTTAATTATTTAATTTTGCAGGTTTAGACGTTTCATAATATTTTAGGTCGTACAATCAAATTAATTTGAGTCTATTAAATGTTTATCAAATTGAATTTATATTTTCTTTCTTTAAATTTTTAATTATTCATTATCCACGTGTTTTAATAATATTTATTATTTTAAAAAATTTATACTAATTGACTTGAGACACGCGTGTTCAAAATTAATATATATTATCGCTTGTATAAAATTTATCAATCATTAAAACAATATATAATTTTGAATATAGATTCAAAATTATGGTATTTGAACAGATGTTGAGATGTTGAAGGGATCACGTGAATCTAATGTTGAGGTATTGTGTGGACCATGTGATTCCGAATTGATTTAGTGATAAGTGTCTATTGATCCGAATTAAGAAAGTAACATGTGAGGACTTTCAAGTCTGTGAGGTAATATCAATGATCATGTACGCATGTGGATATGAATATGTCCCTCGTGAATCATTGACTTGTACCTCCCATGTAGTGTCCATGTTGGTTGTGAAGTGAATTGGCCAAATGAGTTGAGAAGTGACATTATGTGATAAAGAGCCTACCTTTACTGCTTTTCTTGACGATTTCTTTGTTTTAACTCATTATTTGTATATGAGTCCGTCTATTTGACCTAAATTGTTAATTACTTTTTCTATTTTAATTTGTTTATTTGATTTTGACTTGGTATAGAGTTTAAAAAAATAATAAAAACTTTTAAATTTTGGGGTCTTAAACTAAAAGATCTGTAAAATATAAAATGCTCTTTAATCTTGTGGTCTTAAGCAATCCATGTAGAAAGTTGAAATTAAAGAGTTAGAAAAAAAAAGAGACATTCTTTTAGTAATGAACTAAAAAGAAAAGTAAGATAAATAAATTGAAACGGGTAACTATCAAATACATGCTTTCTTTACTACTATTTTATCTTTGCTTTCTATTTCTTATGAATTGCACGTGTTATTATAAGTCCTGATTTTAAAATAACTCTCGTCACTAACATGTTGGAAGCAGTCAATGAGATTTACTAGGTACACGATTGACTTTTGTACTCATATTTCACTTGATGCACTCCTGCGTAGATCTGGATCCCAGGTCCAGCACTGCACGTAAGTGATTTCCAGGGTCGCGGATCCAACTTGTGTTGCGTCACCTGTCTTCCTTTGCAGTGGTCACAACATATCTTATGTTTTGTACCTTTTCATTATGCTTCGTATTAGACAGAACTTATATTTTTTCTTCTAGTTTTCTCATGACAATGCGACACCTGATCTTGGGGTTGATCAGTGATATGTCTGGGACTATAGCTTCTGTAATTGTATCAGATTTATTATCTTTCATGGTATTTCATTATGTTAGACTTAATTATTGCTCCTGTGTATTTTGGTTTGATTAATTATTGCTTGGGTACAATCACGGCTAGGGGTAATTTGTGTCGTGATAGACTCAGCTCTTTGGGGAGTAATCTTGATTCAACAATTGTGTTCTCTTCTTTCCCAAGATGAGATCTCACGATAGAATCAGGTTTCAACACTTATATATATTCGGTCTAAGAGTCGCTACCCTTAAATAAAATTGTCCAGAAATTGGCTAAATGCATTGTATATGCACCACATTAGCTTAGTGGCAGATGCACCGTGCAAATATCGGGTTTATTTGAATCCAATATTTTTAATAAGGAGCTACTTTTAAGGTTGACATCAAACTAGTGTTAGTTGATGAGAGTTACTTTGAAAATAAAAAAGCATAAATTTATGTATAAAAATTTACTAAAATCGCAACAAATAGTAAGTCTGGACCATAGTTTTACAAATATAACGGTTTCAATACCAAGAATATCAAAGATTAAATCCATAAAATTTAAAATTTGAATCTGTCTATGTATTGTTTGTATCCTCCAGGTATTTTTCAATCTTCTCCAAAAAAAATTGCTAAGTACTTTATCCTTTGCAAATGCACCAAATAGGCTTACTCTGACACTCCCGGATCATTCTGAAACTCCTCAGAAATGGTGTATAATAATGTGTTGTGGTTATGCTCCGCATAGTCACAACTTCAAGCCTACAGTTGTGCAATGCGATGCAAATAATTCCACTGCTTCTACTTTCTCCACAGCTTAATCTTCCCGAGTGTTTGAATGCTTTGTTAATGCCACACATGGAGCTCCATGTTGTATCTGAAATTTCCATAATTTTGTATTTGGCTCCGAATTGTTTCAAATATGTTTCTCATTCACTTCGTTTGTCATGATCTACACACCATATATCTATAGTTAAGCTTTAGTTGGACTCTTTCAACAGTAGAAATACTAAAAACACATTGAACTTGGGGAGTAAATGACATTGAAATATATACATTAATTATATGTATGTGAGATTTGGAATCCTGTTTTGCTTTTACGTCAATTTTGAGAACGCGTAGTATCTAGTTAGGTATGGGAAACACTTGTGATATACGAAAGGACATTGTAGTTGGGATTTATTTTTCTCTTTCACAGTGAAAAATTCTCTCTACTTATTCCCCGGAGACATATACATATATGACAAATTGTTCTCCGGGAATACAACCATCCATTTATTCCATACTAGTAAAGAAAAAAGAAAAAAGGACGGCCGATGCATTAAAGCCCCGCTATGCGCGGGGTTCGGGGAAGGGCTAGACCACAAGGGTCTATTGTATGCAACCTTACCTTGCATTTCTGCAAGAGACAATTTCCACGATGTTCAGTGAGATTTCTTAACATATTAATCTCTGTTTTTATACTGATCGACGAAATACCTTGAATGCTACCTAAAAATGACTGTATTGTTTTTACCAGATGTAGGAGAAGTAGACTTAGAATGTCTAAATAATAGAGGCATCATTCATGTTATGTATGTATAATGTGAGCTAGATACAAGTGTTATACATTTTTCTCATATGGAAATAGGGATAAGTATTGGGTTTGGATCCTTATTTGTAATTTTAATTTGTCTGGTAAGTTTGTTAAGAGAGTGGGGATCAAAAAGAGTGACGGTGTAGTCTCCAAGAAAACCATTACATTTATAAAGTCCTTGGGAATTTGTTTTTCCATTTAGGTCAGGAGTTCTCCATTCAGCCATGAGCTTGTCTACAACGTCTCCTGCCGGCGTGTTGTTGAAATTGTCATCCATCAAGCACACGCCGGTGCAATTTATTCCTGGCTTCCATGGTGCCCACACTATCATTCCTTCCACTCCTGGATGTGAAAATGCCTCTCTCATGATTTCTTCCAAGTAAACTGCCTGTTTAATTAATTAATTAATTAATTAATTAACTGCATTCCGTATATGTACGTGCAGAAGATTTCACTAAAATCAATAATACTATACACCTGATTTGGATTGTTCTGAACATCCATTTCAGTTAGCCAAATGGGCATTTGAGTTTCACTGAGAAAATCAAAGACAGCTCGCATGTAAGGCATCAATGGTTTTCCCGGACCAAAATGAGCTTGTAGTCCAAATCCTACTGTCAAGTTCTCGTTGCCCGGATATGATCTGATCTCTCTCAACTTATTAATATACTTTTGTGGACAAGCATATACATCTCCTGGAATTTCAAGGGTGTTAAACTCATTCAGATATAATGTTGCATTAGGATCTATGACATGTGCTATATGATAAAACATGCCAGAAGCCTGTGGTCCAATATTTTCTTCAAAGAAGTTGAAGTGCAAGTTCTCGTTGACAACGTCCCATTCAAAAATATCATTTGAGTAACGTGCCATGACAGAGGCCAGACGCCTGACCGCTGTAGCCAAAAGCTCTTTGGGTGTCATATCGTGTAGCCATTGCTGATTCATTTTGGGTTTGTCCCAGAGAACAGTGTGGCCTCTAATTGCTATCCCATTATTCTTGAAGAATTGGAACATGGCATCTGGTATTGTGTAGTTTTCTATGCCTCGCCGACTTTCTGTCCAGTACCACTTCATTTGATTGGTGAATACACTTGCTGTAAAACCCTTTTGAAGAAACCATTCTTGGTATTTCTTGTGCTGCAATAAGGTATCCGTAACAGCACAACCAATATGGAAATATGGTCTAGTGAACTTGATGTTTACTTTCACTCCCCGGATTGGTTTTGCTAATTTGTCCGTTATTTGTAGCACAATTTTCCTCTTTCTTACCTGAAAGTAAATCAACCTCCACATGCATGTTATAAGAAGTAGCAATCCAAAATTCATAAGTAGCCAATGGACGTGTATATATATAGGTTACCCGTGTTATGGTTCTCTGTTGGTGTTGAAGCCATTCGGTTTTGTTGAACTCCTTCAAGGAAACGTTATCCACCCAAAAGTCAACCGTCTTATTGTAACACTAATAACAATAAGTATTAGAGATGTCAACAATAATTAATTGGAAGAACATGTTTTCCATGCATGCATTATATTGAATAAGTTTTCTCTTCATATACTTTTGTAATTGCCTATTAATACAGTGGTAAAGAAATAAATCTTGGACCTAACTCAACTTTTAACCATCGATGTGAGACTTTTTTCATTCTTCAACAATTGTGTATCTTATAAAGGTTACTAATCAATTCATCTTGATATAGAGAAACTTAAAAGAAGCAGATGATGTAATTAAGGACTTACTACGAAATACACTTCAGTTGGAAGAGGAAATTCTGGTTGAAAGCCTCCTTTTAGCATAGTCCAACAACCAGGATAGGCATTTCCAGAGGCAATAACCCTCTTTGAGTTTTCTTTTGTTATTATTGCAGCAGACACCGTTGTCTCACTTCCTTCACTAACTCGCACCCAAGCTTTGGAAACCAAAAAAAAAAAGAAAAAAAAGAAGATTATATTTCAAAATAACCAACCAACCTATATATATGCAAATTGTATAAAGTGTTAACTAATTAATACCTGAAAATGTATAATAATACCCTTTGTCCATGAAAATTTTCTGGGAGAAAGTTTCATTATACTGGCTCCTATTATATGCCACAATGAAGTTGTTTTTCGAGAAAGATTGTCTTACTTCAATTTTGGCACCTCCAATAGCTTCCCATCCATGCAAGCCTAAGTCAAATTTTGGGTTTATCAACTTTCCTCCTTTATATTGAACACGTTGAGGCTCAACCAAGCACTGATGATCATGAAAAAAAGAAAAATTACTACTCTTTAATGTATATATTACATCAAAAACTAACAAGAAACAGAAAAATAAAGAAAGTATAGGCTGTTACTTCAATACTAGCATTGTAATTATAAGCGACTCCTTCAACTCCATGCCCTAAAAGGAAACAGAAATATAATTTGTAAGAAATATGTACAACTTTATCAGTAACAAACAGTTGGATATTATTTATGAAGATTGAAAAAGGGCCGGGACATAACTAGAAACCCTTTTTAATTAATTATTAACTCCCTTTCCCTAATACAAGAATAATGGTTAAAGGAAAACAAGGAAAGAAACCTGCAGCAAAAAGTAGGAGGCAACATAGAATTACTCCATATGTACAAGAAACTGTCATAAGAAAAAGATCCTGAAAATTAAGTGGAATTAACATCAATGAAAGATGAAATGAAAAAGAAAGAATTTCACAATTGATGAGAGGAATGGAATATATATGATTTACCCCCACAGCTGCCATCTCAACTGATGAGACGAATTATCTTTTTCTTTATTGTCAAAAGGCTACCAAATCGTAAGTTTAATTGAGCAACAAGTTGAATAACTCCCAGAGCCGAGTAGTAACGTTATATTTGGCAAACACAAAATAAAAAGAGTAATTAAGTTCTAATTAATTCATCCCAACTAATTTACTGCATGCGTTAATTTTCTTAATTAACTTATATGTATTTAACCATCTCATATGTTGGGCTTGTGGAGGCCTGATTAATTAGGCCCGTTAGAAACCCTAATAACCCTAATCTATCTCTATAAATAGATAGCTTGTACTTGTAATCTATACACCACAAGAGAGAGAGTAATAAAATTCCTCCTAGTTGCAGTTGTGGACTAGGTCGTGAGACCGAACCACGTAAATTCTTGTGTGTCGTTTGTGTTCCATTTTTCTCTATTTTCTCGCAGTTAATTTGTGTGTGTGTGTTTATTGTTGTTATTCCGTTGTCCCAACAAGTGGTATCAGAGCGAGGTTATACACACGAAAAAAATTAGCGAGAGTCACCAAAAAATTTTTTTTCGGAGAAAGAAAAAAAAGGGGCAGCAGATCTGCTACCGGAAGAAGAACAGTCGCCGTCGCTGCCGCCGTCGCGAGCAGCAGATCGAGCAGGAGATCGAGTCGCCGGAGAAAACTTTTTTTTTTCACCGACAGGTACTGTTTCGCCGGAAAATTTTTTTTCAGGCAGAAAAGTTTTTCAATTGGTCTCTTGTTGGTGGTGGTCCGAGTTAACTTTGTTGGTGCGTATTGGCTTTGTCAATTTTTCTTTTGAAATTATCAAGACCTGAGATCAGTTGTACCGGGTACCTCATCTAGTCGTTTGAGATGGCAGAAGATGGGAAATATCGAATTGAAAAGTTTGATGGTGCAGATTTCAGTTGGTGGAAAATGCAAATTGAGGATTTGCTGGTTCAGAAGGAGTTAGACATGGTATTGGGTGACAAGCCAGAAAAGATGTCTGATGCAGAGTGGGCAGGTTTGGATCGGAAAGCCATGGCGGTTATCCGACTCTCGTTGACCAGGAATGTTGCGTTTAACATTCTGAAGGAGAAGACAGCGAAAGGTGTTATGGAAGCGCTGTCTAACATGTACGAGAAGCCATCTGCAGCAAACAAGGTCTTTCTGATTAGAGAATTGGTGAACACAAAAATGAAGGAAGGCAGTTTAGTTACCGAGCACATAAATACAATGAATTCAATCTTAGCCAGACTTACGTCAGTGGGCATTAAGTTCTATGATGAAGTTCAAGCCTTACTACTGCTATCGTCATTACCTGACAGTTGGTCCGGAACGGTTACAGCAGTTACCAGTTCAGCGGGACCCGATGGATTCACTTTTGAGAAGATTCGTGATCTCATTCTAGGCGAGGATGTCAGAAGAAGGAGTTCTGGGGAATCATCGAGTGAATTGATAAATGTCAGCAGAGGAAGGAGAAATAGCAGAGGTAGTGGGAGCAGGAACAGAAGAAGGAGTCAGTCGAAGACTCAGGATCGCTCAGGTGTAACGTGTTGGACGTGCAAGGAGGTGGGGCATTTCAGGAATCAATGCCCGAATAATAAACAAGTTAACATTGCAGGAGACGACGCTCATAATGATCTCTTGATATGTAGCGTGGAGAGCAGTGTGGATTCCTGGGTCATGGATTCTGGTGCTTCATTTCATGCTACCCACAGCAGTGAAGCATTGCAGAATCTGAAAGAAGGGGATTTTGGAAAGGTAAGACTAGCAAACAATAAAGTTCTTGATGTAACGGGCATGGGTGACATGATTCTGAAAATTTCAGTCGGTTCGTGGACTTTAAAGGATGTCCGAGTGATTCCAAGCTTGAAGAAACGGTTGATTTCTGTTGGGCAGTTGGATGATGAGGGACACGATGTTAAGTTTGGAAACGGGCAGTGGAAGGTGATGAAGGGGAACTTGGTCATAGCTCGAGGAAAGAACGGAGTTCGATGTATATGGTCTATTTACCATCTGAGGGAGTGACTGTCCCAGATCAGAAGAGAAACAAAATCCGGTTCACAGAGTCTCGTGGGCAGAAGAAGGTTCGTTTTGCAGGAGATAAACCCAGATCCACAGGTCAGATTCAGGTTGAACGTGCTTGGAAAGGTTCAGGTAAACCAGTCAGGGGTTCTCGTGGTAGTGGGAGCATCGGCAGTCAGCCAGTTAAAACTTCAGCCAGAGTTACCAGACAGTGGGTTAAGAGAACCAGTGTTCCAGCTGTCAAAGTCTCTCCGGATGATTACCTGCTAACTATGGAGAGTGTTGTTTGTTCTCAGAGTATCCCAGGATTCGGCAGTTCGTGCAAGTGGGAGTCGGTAGGGACAGAGGACGAGTCAGGGGCAGTTTTAGCCGTGACTGATGTTGGAGCTTGGGGAAGCTTCAACGGGCCTTCAGGTTAACTGATGAAAAGGCCGCTGCAACCAGGAAGATGAGGAGGAGATTACTAGACGTACAAGTGCTCACAGTGGATGGCAGTTGAAGATTATCATGCCTCCAAGTGGGAGATTGTTGGGCTTGTGGAGGCCTGATTAATTAGGCCCGTTAGAAACCCTAATAACCCTAATCTATCTCTATAAATAGATAGCTTGTACTTGTAATCTATACACCACAAGAGAGAGAGTAATAAAATTCCTCCTAGTTGCAGTTGTGGACTAGGTCGTGAGACCGAACCACGTAAATTCTTGTGTGTCGTTTGTGTTCCGTTTTTCTCTATTTTCTCGCAGTTAATTTGTGTGTGTGTGTTTATTGTTGTTATTCCGTTGTCCCAACATCATATTCTCCTTTTCTAATATTTGGTGCCAAAAGTCATAATACCACATAAATCATTACGCATAGAGAGGGAGTTCATATCTACACCATAAAATTGATTAATGTTCTGCGGAATGAAAAAGACGTGTCGTAGAACCATAACTATAAAATACAAGTCTAATTGAAATGTATATATTCATTCCATTTTTATTTCTTTATCTTACTTTCCTTTTTTTTTTAGTTTATTTAAAAAGAATGTCTTTTTTTTTCTAACTCTTTAATTCTTACTTTCCACATGACATGTTTACAATCACGGGATTTAAGGATATTTTGGTACGTTCAACATATTTTTATTTTATTTTAAAACCATATGATTCAAAAGTCTTCTTTATTTTCTCAAACTCTATGCCAAGTCAAAGCAAGACAAAAAATTGAAACCCAGGGAGTATTTGTTTTTTGTTACTCCATTCATTTCAAAATAAATGGTATTTTAGCTTTTTCATCTTGTTTTAAAAATAAGTGCTGTTTTATATTTTCAAGAAGACATTAATGATGTTTTTCCAAATTTACTCTTATTTAAATGAAGAAAAATTTATAAACTACTAAAAAACTACATCTTTTTAAAGGTATTTATTAATGGTAAGTTAGTAAAAATGCATTTCTACTCTCCATAAATGACTAGTTTCTTAAGGGGTATGCCCAAGCTAAAAACACCGTTTATTTTGAAATGGAGGGAGTATAGTATTATATATCCATCATAGTTGAAAACAAAATTTGTTACATATATATATATATATATATAAAGCTAGGCATTGGAGAAGTCTGATACTCTCTTTGGCCAAAGATCCTATTTATCTTTTTTTCCTCATATCTTTTGGCAATTTTTCTTACATTTTTATTATTACTAGTCTTAGCTTACGCACACTGTGTGTGTCCCTCATATTAGTAAGAATAATATTTTAAAAATAGCATAAATAATATTTAAAAAATGTGGTTGTGTAACAATATAAGAATTTAGAAAGAAAATTATAAATTTCAAATTGATAAATGATTATGTTTAAGAGTTTGATTCAAGACAATAGTTATTTTTTCAGTGTGTTTAACTATTTATTTCAATGAACAAAAACATTATAGAAACAACGTTTGATTGAAATGTAAAAAAACCGTTCATTTTTACAAGAACATTTAACATATGCATTATATGCATATTTTATGTTAATTATTACAAATTTTATATTATTACACTATTAATAGATTAATATTTAATATAAATATTAGCATTACGAGGACGCATTATACAACAACGTTGTATAGTAGAAAAGAACATAGTATAAGTTATTCGTTTAAACAACTAACACTTATAAAATTATATTGTGAATTATTAATGACTTGTTTGAGCACTAATAAATGATATCATATTACAAATACATTTATTTATTTATAATTGATCGGTGCAAGCTAAGAAATTTTTTTCAAAATTAGTGAAAACAGTCACTAATGCTTGCATTAGGGTAGATTATCTATATCACATTCCTTGTAGTGCGATCCTTCTCCGGACCCAGTTAACACGGGATGCTTTGCGCACTGGACTTTCTATTTTTCAAATTGTATTTCAAAAGTCGTAAGCATAAGATTGATCTGCATTATAAGTATAATTTTATTTAATGTGTAATTATTTCAAATTGTATTTTCAAAATCGCTTTTACATTTCTAAATATTAGTATCTTTTATATATTTCAAGTAGTGAAGGATTTAATACATAAAATTTAGTTAATTTTAAAATTTTAAATATTAAAAAAATAATTAAATTGCTATTCTATCAAGTATGAATTCTATTTTTAAAAAGGTAATTAGGTGAATAATATTTTTCTGTGAAGCTTCAAATTTTAAATATTAGTAGTAACTTAATCTTAAACTTTTCATTTTAACCTTTATGAGATAATTTCAGTTTATTTTTTTTTCTCCCTCTCTCTCTCTCACTTAATCTATGTGTCTAGTCAAACACCTTTACATAAATTAAAATGAAAGAAATAATGTAGATTTAGCTAAAGAGAGTGAATAACAAGAGCATTTGATTAATTAAAACAACTTAAAGTATGTTTTATTTCTATAGTTTCTTTTCTTTTTTCGATTATACAATTTTTTTAAAAAAAAGTAAAAGAAGAAGAAGGAATTCAATGTATTAATGCATAATAAAATTACACTTTTAAATTATTTTTTCACACTGTAAGTTGAAAAATTGTGATGTAATAAAGGATTGATACAAGTTAATAAAATTGTAATTGATTTTAAAGTGTTAAATGATAGGACTTTTAATATAGTTCAAATAAAGTAAGATTTAAGAAATAAAATTTTAATCAATTTTAAAGTACTAAATAGGTAAATATTAAGTGTTCTTACTTTCTACAAATAAGTAAATATTTAATATCTGTCCTAAATAGTAAAATAATAATTAAATGACAATTATTTAAGGAAAATAGTAACAAAAAGTTCAATCAATATTTCTAAGGGCCTTCACACTTTTAATATAGTATAGATTATTATTGTATAAAAATAAATATGTCACTTACTACTTCCTTTATACATTTTTGTTCTTTATTTGTAAAAATTTAAATATCTCAAAATTTAATATTCTAGTTATTTTTATTCTTATTGTAATATTTAAAAGTATAAATATTTACTAATCCAACCTTTCATTTTCTCCATAAAGAGCGGAAATATGAAAAACTGGAGTAGTCTATCTGTCTATCTATCTGTCTATCTATATAATAAAGTTAGGCAATAGAGAAGTCGGTGGCACCTCATATACTAGCATTTGTATTTATTTTTTTGCTGAAAATTTTATTTCCATAACTCACACCTCTTTATTTTCATAACCTATATTTTTAAAAATTTCAATAACTTGTACACTTTTTATTTTCATAAACTTCAAATATTTAATTTGTAAATTTTATCATTGATGGATATAATTTATTCATATAATTTATATGTTATATATTAAATATTTTAAATAAATATGAATAAATATATTCTATACTTGCATATTTTCTAAACTTACGAAGCAGGAGGAAGAGTTTATGAAAATTGAAGAGAAAATAATAAAAAAAATTAAATAAATAAAAATAATGATTCAAGTAGCCAGCTTGGAATGAAGAAGAAGATCCGCCAATGGATTAGAGCATTTGATGATAGCAGCGAAAGAGGATGAAGCAAAGTCATAGTTACAACTACAAGAATCAAAGTTGCACTTATAACTTTTACTCTTTGAAGAACAAAAATCACATGAAAAAAATCATGTAGTTGCAACCATGATGGAAACTTTGAAGCAAAATCTTTATCTCTCTGCAAATAGAATTCAAATTTTGTAGAGAAGGCATCAAGTCTTTGTGAATATAAGCACTACTCTTGGTCTCTCTTAAGTATTATTACTTATCTTTTTAGAGGAATAATATTTATTCATAAGTACTTTATATTTCTAAATTAAGTTTCTTCTTACTTCATAATGGAGTTAATTCTTTTGTTGGGATAGTTAGTGAAACTTGATATATTTTTATAAATATCTCAATTTTAACACATACTTAACCTGAATCTTACTATTTTAATTTTCATGTTTTGCCAAAATGATAGTTTTAAATTAATCATTATTATCATATCTATCTATTATTTCTCTAAAATTATTCTATCCATCAAGATATTTTTTGCAAAAAAATTGGCTGAATCTGGACCGAATCTGATCGGGAAGCAGTTGTTTTCCAGCGACCTACTTTCTCCAACCAACAGCAACTTGGAGTACTCCAAAGCAGTGAGAAAGAAAGAAGAAAATTGATGAAAGGGTGCTATTTATCCTTGCCTTTTGCTTGGTTGCCTACATTTCAATTATCTAGCTGCTGTGTTTCTTTGTTTTTAGCCTCGACTTTTGCCTTGTAGCCTAATTTTCAGTTAGTTAGCTGTCTTGTTGCCCTGTTCTCAGCCTCTGCTTTTAGTTTCTTGTTCAACCTTTTTTTCTAGTTCTTGAGTTGCCTCTGTCATGGTATATTGATTTTTTTCGTGGGAAGCTCCGTTTACCCTTCTCAGACATTAGGGTTTCAGTTCTTGACTGTGGTTCTTTATCCACCTCTTTTGAGTCTTAGAATCCGATGACAACCGGCGACATTCGAATCCACAAGTTTGAAGACTGGCGATCCAAGCTTTTTTCGGAAGTCTACAACTGGCAGAAGATTTGAGATTGATTGCCGATTTTGAAACCCATTTTCTTGCTTCAAAATTTCTTGATTTTTCTTTCATTTCTCACCGATCCTTTCAGGGTTCGCTGTTTTTGAGCAACCACTCACCATCAACGGCCACAACCGATGACAGTCTTTCTCTCTGGTGATCACCGACACAGCAATTGCAACCGAAGAAATTAGGTTCTACCATTTCTTGATCTTGTTCTCCTGTCTCACTTGTTCGAAATTGATATTTTTAATTGCAGTATTTTGCTTTAGCAATCTTCTGCATTGCTTGAATTCTTGCCTTTGAGTTTCATATAGTATTCTACTTGTGTTACTTGATTTAGTACTAGAGATTTGCCGTTTCTTGGCTATTAGTTTCATCTCTTTTTTGTTTTAATATTTTTGATGTATTGTTTGCTTACCTTCACTGTTGTTCTACTATTTTGGGTTAGTATTCTGATTGTATTACTTGGATTTAGCACTAGATACTTGTCTGCTTCTTTCTTGTTAGTACCATTCCTTGTTCCCTTTAATAATCTATTTTCTTGTTTGCTTACACCCATTATTTTTATATTATTTTGAGTTAGTATTTTCTGTAGTGTAGCTTTTGTTTGTAGCTGATGTTTCTATTTCATATGTTAGTGGCATCGGGTTGCACTTATGGTTTAATCTCGGGTCCTCGGTTGGGGGTGAGAGTGAGAAGGTGGGGGGGGGGGGGGGAGGGGGTAAGGGTGTTCTGGAAGTCGCTAGGTTGAGAGTTGGATCTTGGAACATCAGTACTTTGACCGGAAAGTCTATTGAGTTAGTGCGAATCCTCAAGAAGAGGAAGATTAATATAGCTTGTGTTCAGGAGACCAGATGGGGGGGGGGGGGGGGAACCAAGGCCAGGGACGTTGACAGGTATAAGTTGTGTTACTCAGGAGGCCCCAAAAATAGGAATGGAGTAGGGATCTTAGTAGACAATGAGCTTAGAGAGTGCGTGGTAGATGTGAGGAGGGTCAATGATAGGTTGATGTGGATTAAGCTGGTCGTTGAGGGGTCTTACTTGACCTTTATTAGTGCCTACGCGCCATAAGCAGGCTTGAGAGAGGAAGACAAGAAGCATTTTTGGTAGGCATTGGATGAGGTGGTGGGGGGTGTACCGCACACAGAGAAGCTATTCATAGGAGGAGACTTCAATAGTCATATTGGGTCAACTCCTAGGGGTTGCGGCGATGTGCATGGGGGGTTTGGTTTTCGGGACAGGAATGATGGTGGAGTCTTGCTCTTAGATTTCGCTAGAGCTTTTGGGTTGGCGATAGCGAATTCGAGTTTTTCGAAGAAGGATAAGCACTTGGTTACCTTTCAAAGTGCAGTGGCTAAGACTCAGATAGACTATCTGCTTGTTAGGAAGGGCGATAGAAAACTATGTAAGGATTGTAAGGTTATCTTGAGTGAGAACCTCACAACCCAACATAAACTTCTGGTGATGAATTTGGCGATTACGAGGGGAAAGAGGAAGAGGGTGGTGGATGTTCGGTGACGGATCAAATGGGGTGGCTTGACTATGGATAGTTCTCGGGAGGTGGGGGCAAAGCTGATTGGTCTGGGGGCTTGGGAGAGTGACGGGGAGGCAAATAGTGTGGGATAGTACTGCTAGTTGCATCAGGGAAGTGGCTAGAGAGGTGTTGCGGGTCTCTAAGGGATGGGTGGGTGGCGAGGGGACTGGTGGTGGACTGGAGAAGTCCAACAGAAGGTGGAGTTAAAGAAGGTGGCATACGTAAAATTGGTGGAGAGTAAGGATGAGGAAGAGAGGAGGAAGAATAGGGAGGAGTATAAGGCAACACGCAAGGAGGCGAAGCTAGTGGTTACAGCGGTGAAAGAGGCAAATTTTGAGCGCTTGTATGCCAAATTATAGGAAAAAGGAGGGGATAGGAAGTTGTACAAGCTAGCTAAGACAAGAGAGATGAGGGCGCGGGATTTGGACCAAGTAAAGTGTATCAAGGATGAGAATGGAAAGGTGCTGATGGAAGAGCAACTTATTAGGCGTGGATGGCAGGCGTACTTCCATAATCTTTTAAATAAAGGAGGGGACAAGGACTTGTGATGGGGGAGCTGTAGCATTTAGAGGGGCGACGCGATTGTGGGTATTGTAGATGGGTAAGAGTGGAGGAAGTTAAGGGGGCCATGCGTAAGATGCGTAGGGGAAGAGCGACCGGACCTGATGAGATTCCAGTGGAATTTTAGAAGAGCGTGGACACGGTAGGTATAACGTGGTTGACCAAGTTATTTTATGTCATCTCCAAGACGGGGAAGATGCCTGACGAATGGAGATGGAGTATGATGGTTCCGTTGTACTAAAACAAAGGTGACATTCAGAATTGCAACAACTATAGGGGTATCAAGTTGCAGAGCCACACTATGAAGGTTTGGTAAAGAGTAGTGGAGAGCAGGGTTAGGAGAGGCATGACAATTACAGAGAATCAATTCGGATTCATGCCGGGGCGCTCAACTACAGAAGCCATTCATCTCATTAGGAGATTGGTGGAGAAATATGGGGAGAGCAAGAGGGATCTTCACATGGTTTTAGAAGGCCTATGACAAGGTCCTGAGAGAGGTCCTGTGGAGATTCTTGGAGGCTAGAGGGGTACCGGTGACGTACATTAGGGCGATCAAGGATATGTATGATGGAGCCAAGACTCGAGTGAGGATGGTGGGAGAAGACTCGGAATATTTCCCAGTTGGGAAGGGGTTGCATCAAGGATCAACATTTAGCCTATTTTTATTTGCCTTCGTGATGAATACATTGACGTGAGGGATTCAAGGAAAGGTGCCTTGGTGTATGTTATTTGCAGATGACATAATTCTGATTGACGAGACTCGTGGAGGCGTAAACGCTAAGTTGGAGGTTTGACGACAAGCCCTAGAGTCAAAAAGTTTTAGGTTGAGCAGGACCAAGATAGAGTATTTAGAGTGTAGGTTTAGTGACACATTGCCCAGGGAGGATGAGGTAGTGATGTTTGTACTCAAGTCATCCAAAAGAGAGAAAGTTTCAAGTACCTTGGGTCTATTATCCAAGGGAGCGGAGAGATTGACGAGGATGTTTCTCATCGTATAGGTACTGGATGGATGAAATGGAGGCTCTCTTCTGGAGTTTTGTGTGATAAGAAGGTGCCGACGAAATTTAAAGGCAAGTTTCACGGAGTGGTGGTTAGACCGACTATGTTGTACGGGGCGAAGTGTTGGCCTGTAAAGAACTTTCATGTACAGAAGATAAAGGTTGCAGAAATGAGGATGTTAAAGTGGATGTGCGGGCACACTAGGAGTGATACAATTAGAAATGCCGATATCCGAGCCAAGGTGGGAGTGTCTGGGGTGGAGGAAAAGATGCGTGAGGAAAAATTGAGATGGTTCGGGCATGTGAAGAGGAGGTGTCCGAGTGCCCCAGTACGGAGTGCGAGCAATTATCGATGGATGATTTTAGAGAGGTAGGGGTAGACTGAAAAAGCAATGGGGTGAGGTGATTAGAAAGGATATGACTCAGTTGCAGCTTACTGAGGACTTGACCTTAGATAGGAAGGTTTGAGATATACGGATTAGGGCAGCAGGGTAGTAGGGAGATGTTGTTACACGACTTTCTCATTCTCAGGGGTAGGCCTAATTTTGCTCTTATAGTTTCTGGCTTTCATTGTATGTTCCTACCTGATGCTTCCTGTTTATTATTTATCGTTAGTGTATTACTGTTGTGTATTTTGGTGCGAGCACTAGTTGTTGTTGATATTATATGTTGTCTCCTGTGCTATTATTACGTTGTCGGGTTTGTTTCGCTTAAAGCCGAGGGTTTACCGGAAATAGCCTCTCTACCTCTAAGGTAGTGGTAAGGTCTGCGTACATGCTACCCTCCCCAGACCCACTTGGTGGGATTACACTGGATTGTTGTTGTTGTTGTTCTCACGGAGTAAAATTAATATATAACAACTGACGAGTAAAGTAGTGGAGTGAAAATAATTTCTAATACTCTATCATTCCAAAACTGTAATCTTACTTGCCATAATTTTTATTCTTATGGAGAAATTGTTTCGGGTAAGATTATTGATTTTTGGTAAAATATCCTCAAGAAGTTTTTACCGCCCTTTAGCACAATCAGACAAGAAAAGTATTTCAATTTTATTGTCACTAGTCGTAAATCAATTAATTTACATAACCTCACGGAGTGTAATTAATTGATTATGTCCGAGTGCATAAAATATAATTGTTTTAGAAATAAGCAATTATTCTTAAGATAAATATATGTAGAAATTGAGATTTTTTATAATAATATTATCAAGTGAATTCAGCGATTCCCAACTCTTCTTAAAATAGAAATTCTTCGGAAGTTTCTTGTTTATTCAAATATTCTATAATTTCAACTCACATTCATTATTTTGATTCTCTCAAATAGTAATAAAAATATTAAAAGTTTATAGCACAAATTCTTCAATCTCCGTGGGACGATATCATAAACTATACTAGAATTTAACATAGTAACAAAAAATTCGATACACATTAGCCTCATCAAATTTTTGGTGCCATTTCCGGGGATTGACATATTTCTACTTCAAATTAAATATTTTATTACTAATTTGAGAACTTAATATAATTTCTATCTATATACTATTGCAGATATAACTAGTGTTTTACTAGCATATGTTTGCAATATAGTAATTTTTCGCTGACTAGTGGTATTACTATTTACTGTTTCTTCACTGGCCATTAGTAAGTACTTATATTATTATTTATTAAGTATAGTTTAATCAATATTATTATTATATATAAGAAAAAAAACATCGTGTAATTGTCTTTTTGGTATCACCTATTATCTCTATTAATTATTATTTATATGTTCTTTTAAATATTTTCTCATAGTATTACTACTACTATTACTATTTTAAGAGCTTATGATTTTTTTTCTTTTAAAAATTTCAGGAAGTTGATGAACCGCTCTTCTACAAAAGAGTTGGCTAGTTATGATCCTGAAATTTAAAAATCTCTTCGTTTGTGCAAGAGAAAATGAACGTCTTATTTTCAAAACGTAATGGAGCACCAACCAGGAGATAACAATAACCCCCTAGGAATTCTACCACCAGTCCAAATTGAAGATCAGTTTGATGAAGTGACACCACGACTTGCTAAGAGAATCCTCAGGGATTATGCTAGACCAGACCACTTCAACTATGAATCCAGCGTCAGAAAATCTCTTGTGGGAGCCAACAATGTTAAAATCAGGACTGGACTTATTCAAACAATTCAACAATCATGTATCTTCACTGGAGATGCAAGTGAGGATCCACATTGTCATTTAATTGATTTCTTGGAACTTATTGAAACTGCGAAATATAATGGACTACCTTCTAAAGCAGTTAAGCTAAGGTTATTTCCTTTTTCTTCGAAAGGAGATGCCAAAACTTGATTGCGAAGTTTGGCTCAAGGGTCAATAACCACATAGGACCAGATGACTCAAAAGTTTTTGAACAAATATTTTTCCTCTGCTAAAACAACAAAGTTAAGAAAAGATATATCTAATTTTTTTTGCAGACTGACACTGATTCAGTCTATCAAGCGTGGGAAAGATTAAAATCAATGCTAAGAAAATGTCCACACCATGACATTCTTGAACATATGCAATTGTATATTTTTTTTTATCACGGCCTAAAATCTTCTTCTAGAAATGTGATAGATGCAGCTGCAGGAGGTTCCATAATGGGAAAGATGACAGAGGAAGCATTGCACTTGTTAAATGAAATTTCAAAACATGCTATTCAATGGTCATCTAACCGTATAATAATCAAGAAATCCGCTACAATAAATCAGGTAGATGCTTTAAATACACTAACACAACAAATTTGTTTCCTTGACGCAGAAGTTTGAATCCTTTCAAGTGAATACACAATAACCGAGCCAGTCTACGGCTTGTTACATGTGTGGAGGAAACCATTTGAACCACGAATGTCAAGCGACCAATCAAAATGATGAACATGTCAACGTCATCGGATACAAGTCGTATCCATTTGAAAGTCCTATGACACAGAAACATCTAGGATTTCAATGGAGTAATCCAAATGGTGCGGAAAACTCTCAAAACTTCCAAAAGCAATAGGTATTATGTCCACCTGGATACCAGAATCAAAATTGTGGGCAACCAAATCTCAAACCTTATCAGCAAGTAGCTCAGTATCAGCAAAGGCCCCAACAAGCCCATCCAAGTCTTGATGAACTTTTGTACAAGTATATTAAGACCACTGACAAAAAAATGAAAAGTCAAAATTTAGCTCTAAAAAACTTAAAAATTCAGCTAAGCCAACCGACAACTCTTGTGTCAGTGAAAATTCAAGGTCCCTTCAAGGAATATAGAAAAAATCCAAAAAGCACCTAAAGGCCATTACTTTACGATCAAGTAAGGATCTGGATGAACCCTATGCAGACAGACAAAATCAGTCAGAACGACAGGTAGATAAGGGTAAGAATGTTGAAACTCCCTTTGAACATCAAAAAAGGAAGAATTCGATAAAAAGAAAGAAAGAAATATTGAAAAAACGTCTCCTCTCCCCGTGAAACTTCCTTTTGCACAAAAAATGAAAAGGGAAAAGCTTGATAATCAATTTTTAAAGTTTTTGGAGATTCTAAAACAAATTCATATTAATATTCCTCTTACTGATGCTTTAGTGCAAATGCCTTCTTACGCCAAATCCCTAAAGAAAATTTTGTCAAGCAAAAGAAAATTGAAAGAAGTTTCTGTAGTAATACTTACTGAAAAATTCAGTGCTATACTTCAAAATAAGCTAGCACAAAAATTCGGTGATTCGGGTAGTTTTATAATTCCACACACTTTGTGAGGAGTATATTTTGAAAATGCACTTTGTGATTCCGGAGCTTCAATAAATCTAATGCCATTTTCTACCTTTAAGAAATTAGACCTTGGTGAAATGAAAGACATAGGTGTTTCTCTTCAGTTTGCAGATCAGAGTACTAAGAAACCTAAGGGAATGATTGAAAATGTGCTTGTAAAAGTAGATAAATTTATTTTTCTTGTGGATTTCATAGTGCTTGAATTGAAGGAATGTCCTGATGAACCAATTATTTTGGGAAGACCATTTCTAGCTACAGGTAGAACAATCATAGATGTACACCAAGAACAATTAGTTTTGAAAGTTGGTGAAGAAAGAGTCATTTTTGATATGAAAAATATACTATGATATTCAAGAGAGGAAATACCATCTTCATGCTTTTCTATTGACATAATTAGTAATCTTACAGATGAATTCAAAGATGATCAATTAACTTCTTATTCAATGGAAAGATGCTTGGCACAATCAAGCACCGTACCCGATGATGATCCGACCATTAGAAAAAAAGCTGAAATACTGGAAAAAGATTCTGAGAATGAGGAGATGTAGTCAGAAGTTCAACAAAAAAAGAGCTAAAAGTTTTTCATCTCATTTGAAATATTTTTATCTTGAGGAATAATCATTTCCAGTAATTATTTTATCTTCTTTGACTGCAGAACAAGAAGAAAGATTGATTGAAGTATTGAAGTCACATAAAGGAGCTTTGGGGTAGACTATAGCAGATATTAAAGAAATTAGTCCCGCTGTCTGTACACACAGATTTTTTTATGGAGAATAGCTACAAACCAATAGTTCAGCCCCAAAGGAGATTGAATCCAGCAATCCAGGAAGTGGTGAAAGAGGAGATAGTAAAGCTTATGGCTGCAGGTATTATTTATCCCATTTTAGATAGCTCTTGGGTAAGTCCTGTTCAAGTAGTTCCAAAAAAAGGAGGTATGACAGCATAAGAAATGAAAATAATGAACTTATACCTACCAGGACTGTCACTGGATGGAAGGTCTATATTGAGTACATATGTCTCAATGATGTCACTAGAAAAGATCATTTTGATTTGCCATTTATTAATCAAATGTTGGAAAGAATTGTAGGATATGGTTTTTACTATGTCGCACCCTGAGCCTACACCCTGAACGAGACACGGTACTTGAAGCCACAAGTGACCTCAAGTCAACCCCTGATCTATCATCCACTAGTATTCTGAGTAATCATGCACAACATAAATTTAAAATAATCACGTCAAAGCATTTTTAGAAAATGCAAAGACTGAAAATAGAGAATTTAAAATATAAAAACATAACTCTAAAAATCAAGTCTGGTCTGAAAGCCATCTACTGAGGAGTTGCTGGGACAAGGCCCCAACTAACTCTAAGTCTAACTAAAACAATAACTCAACTGAAAGAAGATAAAACAAGGCCCTATAATGATGATGTCTCACACTTCGGCTGCAGCGAAAGAGGATCTGGATCACAACGGCTAACGATGCTTAGTCTAGGAACCTGCAGCTGTATCATGAAATGATACAACATAATAATATGCGTCAGTACTTTGAATGTACTGAGTATGTGAGAGGAATATACTGATAGATGTAAATGACTGAACTGGAAAGACATTCAATGACCAACCAATTATCTGAACTAAAATAATTTGAAGTATCTGAGATGGTTAAAATGACCCTGTCTAGTGGTCAAAGACATGCCCTAAATCTGTAATACTGAATCTGAAATACTGCACTGAACTGATACATCCGAAACTGGATTGAGATTCTTATTCTGAAACTGGAATGGACTGACTAGTAGGAGAGTCTGTAACTGACATATAACCACGTGATCTAGACGTAGAGTCTGATGTATACACCCCACCGGTAGGACCCAGTATACCTTGCTAGGGTATAAAGGCATGAATTGGATGATCAAAAAAGTCTGGGGCCAAATCAGGCCAATAATCTGTATCTGTAATCCTATGCTGGCAACGTAGCATTGGAAATCTGGGTGCGCTGGAACCCCGGTCCGCTTGGTGCTAAGTTCTACTCCCACTGGAACACCTAAACTGAACTACTAGGCTGATAGCTCAAAACTGAATTCCAAGACTAGTCAGGGACATATAACTGAAAGTACCCTGAGAGTCTTATCGGACCAAATGCTGAAACTTGGTTCTAGACTGATCAGAGCTGCGTATCTAGAAGCGTCGTAACCGTCCAAGAACAAACTGTCAATGGAACTGGGGTCCTGGGTTTGGTCAGAGCTATAAGTCTAAAATGTCATGAACGCCTAACAGACCCAAAAATCTGAGTTCTGAGTCTGATTTTGATAACTGAGAGGCACTACTGACACCTCGGAGAAAAAGTAAAGTCAAACTAATCAGTTGATAATTTCTGTATAGTTCTGAAGGAATTCTACCTTCTAGCTAAACTGAACTATTAAACAACTAATGGAGAATTTGACTCATTCCAACAACACGGAAATTTCATAATATGGCAATCGCTCAAGAATTCAAGAAAATATCACCTGACAAGGCTAGAATCATTCTCTATCAATGGGATATTTTCTCATCGTATAAGTAATAAGAATTTCAAGGAAATTCATCCCAAAACATACTTCATTCAAAAAATGGAAATTTATATGCAACGATCAATATTCGAAATTTTAGGGCTTAAATTCACTATTGCAAGAACCTTGATAATTTAAGTAAAAACTGATGAAGATCATATCAATAGAAAACGAGGATATCATTCTAAGTGAAATTAACAAATAATAACATGTAATTTCTTTGTATTTGAAAACTCAGGGCTAAAGACTGATAGGAAAACTATTGGAGGGTTTTGGGGAACATAAGAAAAGAACAATTCCCTTATTGAATTTCCACATACCTGACAAAGAAGCCTAGAGAAATTTCTGGAGAATCGAAAAAGAAAGATCTGCCCTAGCTGATGCTCTGAACTGCTTCGAGAGGAACTCTATGTTCTGCTTCGTGAAAGTTTGAGTGGGGAATGAGGAAAAGAGCCTATTACCCCCACTAAAACGTCTGAAACTGATATTAAAATGATGTAGTTTAAAGCTTGGGAGAGTAGAAAATTACTAAATAGCCCTTAAAATTTCACTGGAAAAAACTGTCAAGTGCCCCTAACGGGTGACCTAACGACTCGTGGTCACGCCCGTCAGGTACACTGTCTGGGTTCTTCAGTGGGTGACCATGAGGGACCTGATGAGTCGTTCCCACTGACGACGATTCGTGGTGACCACCCGTCAAGTACACTGCCAACTTCTCAAGTTTCTAGATTTCAGCCTGACCACGAGTGACTTAACGAGTCGTGGGACCTGACTACGACTCGTGAGGTCGTCTGTTGGGAACACTGTCTATTCTTATACCTCTTTCTCACGGTTGACCTAACGAGTCGTTGGGTCCGACTCGTTGGTGGGTCGTTCTGCAACATTTCTGCAGTTTTTCAAATTTTCTGATTTAAGTCCCGGATATTAATTTTGAGCTTCCGGGGTGTTACATACTATTTTCTTGATGGTTATTCACGTTATAATTAGATACCAATTACACCTGAAGATCAGGATAAAACAACTTTAACATGTCCTTATGGAACATATGCCTATAAGAGAATGCCATTTGGTTTGTGCAACGCCCTTGCTACATTTCAGTGTTGCATGCCTGATGAGTTGGTAATTTACCAACTCATTAGGCTCTTACGATTGAGTTTTTGCTTAGTTTTTGAGTTGATTATATGAATTTTATGCCCTTTTTGCTTTTATTGTGTGCAGGTGCCTAAATGCGTAGAAAAGAGCAAAAATGGAGCAAAAAGAAGGAAGTGAGAACAAATCGGCGGTCCATCGATGAAAACTGGTAAAACGCCGATCAAAGGACGATTATCACTGCCTCTGAAGAAAAATACCACCGGCGAATCGCGAGTTGCCAAAGGCGACTCGCTGGTTCAGACGCCGAAAGACACCCGATTTTCTGGAATGAAGAACAAAGATCCGGCAGTTAACGGATTGAGATCGGCTAAACGCCGGATGAACCGCCGATACTCACTAAAGTTGAGTGATGGCTCAGATAACATACCCAACAGTTCACAAATTTGAACCGGCGAATCGTCGGTGTCTCCGCCGATTCCAGAACGATGCTCAAGGGTAAAATTGTTCAGCACGGAAAAAGAGATAGAAGATGTCCTATTTTACTGGATATAAATACTAGATAAAGTACTGTGTACTAGGGGATATAGAGAGCAGAGCATATCACATCATTGTTTCCTTTCTTAGCTTTAGAACATTCTCTTAGCAGAGAAAAAGAGATTTTGATTGGTAAACTTGGAAAAAGTACTCTTCTCTACTTCTTCTTAATAGTAAGTTACAACCATTGTTGGAGACTATATTTGTGAATTTGTTTTTACTACTCATGTTATTAAATTCAATGAGTTTATTGATGAATGTGCTTTTGAATTTTTTAATCATGAGTAGCTAAATCATTAACTAGAGGTGTGTGATGATGAATACTTAATTAGAGTGGGTATTACTAGAGTCATCTTCATATCTATATATCTATATAAAGAAGGAACCTAGACCCGGTGATGTGGTACTCTCTTAGACCAGAATCTCTAATTATCTTTAAATATCAAAATTTTACATTTATCTTGTGTTTAAATTATATTTAATTAATTTAATAGAAAATAAATTGATATATATCTATTCGGAATAGTTGCTTATAAAGTTTTAAACATTGTGTCTGTTGTGTCTTAATTTTGATTTTCTCTCTCATAGAAAGTAACTGAATTAATTTTCATAGAAATTTCACGTTCCTTTCTCCATTTTATGTCATTTCTTGGCTACTTTTGTATCCATTCATTTCAATCATGTCAAACTTTGAGGAGTTCAATTGTCTCTTATTCTCCTTTTTCCTTTGTCATTTACTGAGATATCAATAAAAAGTTTCTTGCTCTTTATTAAATCTAATTACTAATTTATGTTTGAAATTTTATCACTACTTTGACTTTGTTTTTCGAGTATGATTCTGTATTTTTAAAAATATTCTTTTATTTTCATGTATGATCTCACTTCAGTATTCTCTTCCTCTCTTTAAATTTCTATTGTTTATTTATTTATTTATCCAAATGATAAGATGAACTTTGACTTTTGTTTTTGGGTATGATTATGGGTTTTCAAAATTATCTTTCAGTGTACATGTATGATTTCATTTCAACATTTTCTTTCTCTCTTTTAACTATTTTATTATTTATTTATTTATTTAAATGATACGATGAACTAATCAAGAACAAGAAAATATTTTTTTTTATAATTTCTTGATTTTACAGAAGCATGAGAATTTAGCCTTAAAAATAGAAGAGAAAAACCAGGGATTTGACTGATTGAAAAAGGAAAGGTAAAGTAGAGATCTTTTTTTAAAGTTGAAATATGTGTCTTTTACGGTAAATGAATTACATATTGTATTATTAGACTTATGTCTATGATTATCAATATTTTTAGTATTCCCACATTATTTCCTGAAAAGTAATGTTGTTTATTTTTTTAGTTCTGGATGGACAATGTACCTGTCTAGCCCATGTTGGAAAATGAGAATGTGATTTTTATGTATTGCTATGGTTAGATAAAGGTGCATATAATAAAGGGATGGTGGCTCCTCAATTGAACAAGAATAAAAAAATACTGAAGAAACTCTGTCAAAGTATTATTTTATCATTTTTAGCAAATCTTTTTAAATGGAAGTTTCAATTGAATATGTTTTTTCAGTAATCTCATGGAATATATTAATTTGAAGTTTTGTAGTTTCTCCCCTCTTGCTTCGGTGTGTTTTAATTTGGTTTAAGTTCCTCAATTAGTCTTTAGTATGGTACTAATATAATCAATAATGGTATTTTTAAAAAATTACTGATTTGACCAGTAATTCAAATCAACAAATCTATATCTAATATTTTCTTGCAGTATTATTTTTCTTATCTTTTGATTTTAACCTTCAATTTATTAAATAATTTACTGCATGTGGTACCTAATGTCTTGCGACATAGTCGTCTTCTCCAACAATAAGTTTTATGACACTTTAACCTTGCTTATATTTTTTGGATTACAAAATTGATTTACTCTTTATAAATTTTATCAGAATTTTCAATAATAACTGTGTTCTTTAAAGTAATTATTATAAAATATTTTATTTTGTGAAGTTAATGCATGGTAATTTTTGTTTATTAATTGGTGTTATTATCTCAAATGTAATGTTACAGTTATTATGAATTAAATGTACATCTTATAAAAGTATTTTTAGATTACTAAAGTAATGCATTAAAATGCACAACACAAAAATTTTAAAACTTTGTGTCACAAGGGCAAGAAGAGTATCTTCCTAATGCTTTTAAATAAATAAGTTTGTATTTTATTTATATAATTTTTCATCTTTTCAACATACAACTAAAAGTAATTCAAAAATAATCCATGGAACATCATCAAAGCCTCAAATGCAATAAGTTCCATTTAAAATGCTAGCTCTTAAATGACATGGTCCCTAAATACCCATAAAGGTGCCATAACAAATTTTGATCTCACTTGGAGATCCTAATCAACTTTTAATATAATTTTCATTTGAATAGTTGGAGAATCAGGAAGTGATGGCTATCGTGAGTGAACGAATGAATATAGAATAATTTTGTATACATCTTGTAAATTAATTAACAAAAAATTAACTGTCAACAATGTAATAGGAGGTAGCCATTTGTGATTTGGTGGGAACAAATTACATTCTAAAGTATATAATCGGGGTTTAGTCATTAATAATTCAGTGAAAGAAAATTAAAACAACCTATATTATAATACCCTTTTTTTTCTTAATCTTTATTGCAACTCCAAATTCTCAATTGGAATAAAAAGTTTTGATATTGTAATATAATCAAGCCCCTCTTTTAGATTAAAATTATTTAATATTTGCTTAAAAATAAAATTTTCGCCGTAAAGGCTTGTGGTTTGTGCAGGTAAGTTACTGATATTCGACATATTTGGACAAATATTATAATACTAATATAACAAATTATGTAGAGTCAAAAGAAAATAAGAAGTGATAGAAAAATGAATCGCTATTCAATACCAATATCTGAAGCTACAATATAAATCTAATTTAGTATAAACTCCGTGGAACTAAACTATAATCAAAATTTATGTGTTGTTGAATTTTGTTATCATTTAAAATATTTTAGTAAAATGACATTCTTGTACTCCATATTAGACACTCCCTTAGATTCTTTCGGACTAAAAAAAGGCAGAAAATAAAAAGTTATATATGAGGAAGGAAAAAGAAAGGGGAAACAAAGTAGATAAAAATATTTCTTGAGCAAAAAAGAGGTGACAATGATCGTTGTCATTCTTATCGACTTATATTTTGATACCTTTAAATGGATAATTTTGTTGTATTACCTTTCAAGAATCAAGAATATAAAGTGTTGGGCTTGTGGAGGCCTGATTAATTAGGCCCGTTAGAAACCCTAATAACCCTAATCTATTTCTATAAATAGATAGCTTGTACTTGTAATCTATATACCACAAGAGAGAGAGAGTAATAAAATTCCTCCTAGTTGCAGTTGTGGACTAGGTCGTGAGACCGAACCACGTAAATTCTTGTGTGTCGTTTGTGTTCCATTTTTCTCTATTTTCTCGCAGTTAATTTGTGTGTGTGTGTTTATTGTTGTTATTCCGTTGTCCCAACAAGTGGTATCAGAGCGAGGTTATACACACGAAAAAATTAGCGAGAAGACCCAAAAAAAAAAAAAAAAATTTTTGGAGAAAGGGAGAGAGCAGCAGCAGCGCAACCCAGATCAAGCAGCCGTCGCTGCTGATGTGCAAGGAGGTGGGGCATTTCAGGAATCAATGCCCGAATAATAAACAAGTTAACATTGTAGGAGACTATGCTCATAATGATCTCTTGATATGTAGCGTGGAGAGCAGTGTGGAATCCTGGGTCATGGATTCTGGTGCTTCATTTCATGCTACCCACAGCAGTGAAGCATTGCAGAATCTGAAAGAAGGGGATTTTGGAAAGGTAAGACTAGCAAACAATAAAGTTCTTGATGTAACGGGAATGGGTGACATGATTCTGAAAACTTCAGTCGGTTCGTGGACTTTAAAGGATGTCCGAGTGATTCCAAGCTTGAAGAAACAGTTGATTTCTGTTGGGCAGTTGGATGATGAGGGACACGATGTTAAGTTCGAAAACGGGCAGTGGAAGGTGATGAAGGGGAACTTGGTCATAGCTCGAGGAAAGAAACGGAGTTCGCTGTATATGGTCTATTTACCATCTGAGGGAGTGACTGTCCCAGATCAGAAGAGAAACAAAATCCGGTTCACAGAGTCTCGTGGGCATAAGAAGGTTCGTTTTGCAGGAGATAAACCCAGAGCCACAGGTCAGATTCAGGTTGAACGTGCTTGGAAAGGTTCAGGTAAACCAGTCAGGGGTTCTCGTGGCAGTGGGAGCATCGGCAGTCAGCCAGTTAAAACTTCAGCCAGAGTTACCAGATAGTGGGTTAAGAGAACCAGTGTTCCAGCTGTCAAAGTCTCTCCGGATGATTACCTGCTAACTATGGAGAGTGTTGTTTGTTCTCAGAGTATCCCAGGATTCGGCAGTTCGTGCAAGTGGGAGTCGGTAGGGACAGAGGACGAGTCAGGGGCAGTTTTAACCGTGACTGATGTTGGAGCTTGGGGAAGCTTCAACAGGCCTTCAGGTTAACTGATGAAAAGGCCGCTGCAACCAGGAAGATGAGGAGGAGATTACTAGACGTACAAGTGCTCACAGTGGATGGCAGTTGAAGATTATCATGCCTCCAAGTGGGAGATTGTTGGGCTTGTGGAGGCCTGATTAATTAGGCCCGTTAGAAACCCTAATAACCCTAATCTATTTCTATGAATAGATAGCTTGTACTTGTAATCTATATACCACAAGAGAGAGAGTAATAAAATTCCTCCTAGTTGCAGTTGTGGACTAGGTCGTGAGACCGAACCACGTAAATTCTTGTGTGTCGTTTGTGTTCCGTTTTTCTCTATTTTCTCGCAGTTAATTTGTGTGTGTGTGTTTATTGTTGTTATTCCGTTGTCCCAACATAAAGTTCAAAACTTTTAACTATTTCAAAAACTCTGAAACACCTAAAAAATCAACAAAAACTTAATTAGTTATTATCTCATCAAAAAAAAATAAAAAACCTAATGTTCAAACTTCAAACTATTTCAATAAAGGAACAGTGGAAACTGGGTAATGCATCTATGTAAAATAGAGACCTTAACCTGATGACATGACATGCTTCATTGATCAGAAAAAATATTTATCCTTTTTTTTTTTTGCATTTTCTTCTCAGATTTTTGAGATTTTTAGGTTCTTTATGAAAAAATCAAAAGTCACTTTTACTAACCCCTTTTATTACACCCTTTCACATTACAACTTTTGCACTTTTTCAATAATTATAATGGTCTTTTCTTTTTCTTAATTTTTTCAACACACTGAAAGGTTGTTTCTCTTCTCTCTGGAAGTACATACATCTTCTGTTTTCAATGGGAGTTTTAAAATGATTTACCATCAATTTTATTCCCCTTTTCATCTATTACATATGATCCATAGATTATGCTTTTATATTCCTGACCAAAAAAAACTTTCAACCGTGTAAGTCAGTTTATAATAAAAATTGGGAGATTAGTCATACCTTATTAGACTATCTTATTTTCAAGTTTTATGACAAATTGGTAATAACTTGAGAATCTTAAAATGAATTTTAAGATTGAGAATGACTTGAAGATGGGAAAAGAGAAGATAGCGCATAATATTGTCATCAACCTTGTGTCTCTACAAGAAGCTTCATAATAGGAAAAAAATATAAACAGGTAGGAGATTTGTGATTTTGTTATGAGCAATATTCACCTTTACTCAAGTTACATGTTCGTAATTATTTTTTAAATATTTTTCTCAGAAGTAGGAAAAGAAAGTTACTGCAACATTGTTTCACAACAAATGCTGTAATTGATTTAAAGATTTGCTTAATCACAATAAAATAATTACCCAATAAGAGAATGTTGTGTTTGATTTGGTAGCATATTGACTATATAGTAAAACTGAAGTTGTAACATATTGTCCATTTCATTTAAAAAATTAGATGTAGTTGTTGAATTATTATTATCTTTTTATATTATAATAGGTTATTTTTTTGTTTAGTGATGTGTCCATGATTGATGGACTATAATTTTATGGTTACTTATTTATTGATAATATTATTCCTTATTTGAAGAAGCGTATGTGTTATTACTGGGAAGTTTCTAAAGTTTTTATTATTTATATTGTGGCACTTTGGTTTTGATGGTTGTTCTAAATGTTTTATTAGGAACATAAAAGGACAAAAGGAGAGAATTAGTCCCATAAAAATTAGTAAATTGTCATAAAATTTGGACGAGGCAATGACCTTTTTGTATCTACTTTTTAGCATGAAAATATATATCACTCTCTTCTTTTGCTTTTTGTCTGTTATTCTTGTGATTTTTCAGTTCTTGTAGATCATCAATAACTTTAATCATGGCCATTGATCTCATCCATTGCTTTTCTTCCCTGTCTTTTTTAAAATATTCTTAGCATTTATATGCTTGAAAATATTTGATGTAGATACCTAATGGTACTATTCTATAACCAACTTAGGGTTATCTACTCACTACCTTTCTTCTTTTTTCTTTTGGTAAAATATTTAGGAGTAATATGATATATATATATATATATAGACACACACACACACACACACACTCATTAAATATGATATTTAAGGTGATAAATAAGATTTGAACTTTTATTAATAGAAGCAGAGGAAGGAGTACAAAAAAGAAAAACAAGGATGACTCTTGTATAGGTGGTGTGGGTCTTTCAAGTGCCATGTGCCTTAAATTAGACAATGATTAAAATATTTCTACTTATATCATTTCTAAAAATTGATTTCTAAAGAAAAAATAGTTTCTTTTCTCAACTTGGATAGACATAATAAAATGAAGAGTCATTTTTTAAGTCCAAGTTGGAAGAACTGGGATACCAAAAAAGGTCATCACAACTTTTTATTTTTCTGTTTTGTGCAAAAGTATTAAATATATGAGTTGTATCTTCCCTGTTTAACTTAATAATGTTAGGATAAATTATTTTACCTCAATCAGTAAAGTCCCATTACAACAACTATAAGCCCTTATCCTAAACAAACTTAAGATAACTATAAGAATCACCACTGTGTCCATCACTTTTTATTTATGATTACAACCTATATTGCTTGGACCCTCTATAAAATACTGTCACAACTGTGTTGGAATTTTTTTTTTTAAATATAGATTTTGAAGGAGAATATTGTCAAGATAAAAGAATATTGTTAGATTTGTTGGTTCGGTAGTTGTATATTACAAACCTATGCAAGTCCTGATAAAATATTTATCCAGTAGTTGAGTTCTTTTGTGTAATAGTTAATAGTCATCCGGCCAAGCATGCTATTTTTCTTTGTAAATAATAGAGAAGCAAATTTGTTATGACTTTATGTGCATACTTTTTCATTACATTGTACAACAACTTTACTTTTTTGCTAACACAAAATTTAGTAGTTAAGTATAATCTCTTCATTAATTGATTAGTCTGAAGTTGTATCTATAATTTGTTATCGATTATGAGAATCATCTTAGCGTCCTAAGTGAATATCGAGCTGCTTCACAAGACTACTTTACACTAAACATACCTTTTTTAGTTTTAAACTTTCAATATATTTCATCCTTCGGCAATCAAGCTGATAGTAGTGCGAAGTTAAATTTTTTATCCTTCTGCAGTGTTGATGGTCAAGTCTATCACGTGATCAATGATGCAATTTTAAAGTTTAGCTTTGAAAACAATAAATGTGATATCTATCTAATTAAGGTGTCTATTATATACTTTTATTGGTAACTCCACACACTTATTTAATTGTATTTGATGGTGCCATTTTCCATGCCTAAATGGGTAAAAGATACTCGTAGAAACATCTCACTCATCAAAATGGACCTAAGAATTCATACGTAAGGTTATGCAAACCATTCAAATTATGATATCTAATTATTTAGGGATGCATATATCTGGGAAGTGAAAATATAACATGTATTTTATTTTTTTGATATGTGAAATTTTTTTTTGTGTCATTTATTGGAGAATTTTTTTTTTCATGGTGCCATCTTTCATAGAAAATTCCTCTGTAGTTGAAGTGGCTAGAGAATTTGAAAGTTCTAACAACATTGTCATTTACATTTATTTTTTATGTGTTTGTTGGTTTAGTTGGCTTTCTCTTATCGATAATATATATTAATATTTTTCAAATTTGGTACATGATGCCGGTGCAAAGACAATGCAGGTATCAAAAGAAATTATAAATATTAAGGAAAATGTTGCTATTTATATACCCTAGATACTTTCCACCCTAACGAGAAGAAAAGTGGTTATATTATGCTTATGGATTTCCAATTAAGAGTTGTGGTATCTTTTTATTTATTAAGATTATTTTGAAAATAATTTTGAGGAGGGAGCAATGATGGAAAAAGTGTCTATTTTATGTTGATTTACTATAATTTTAGAAACTCTTTCATTGCGGTTATATTACTTTATAATACATTCAAGTTTTACTTAAAAAGAGATTTGATTAGTTTAGACTTTAGACATGTTTTTTATAGGTGAAAATTAGTTAAAGTATTTTTCATGTTTATTCTTTTTCTATGGACTAATTTATATTATATGATCAACTAAGAAAACTAACTTCTAATTTAAAATGACCGCGCGAAGCACGGGCAAATTGTCTAGTTGTTTAAATAAGTATAAATCTATTAGACTCTCTTCAATCTATAAAGGAAGATCCATTGATTATGATATAGGTCTATTTATTCTTGCTTGATTGTTGTTTGTAAAAGAATAATTAAGTATTGGAAGAGAATTTAATAGTGAGTATGGATGAGAGATTCTGAAATTGGGCTAGAAATAGCTAAAATTGTAGTTTCATTCCTCATTAGTAGATAATAGCTAGAAATTAGTGCAGCTGCTAATCCAAATCTAATCGTGTTGAGCTAAATCATGGCTAGAGATTTGACAAAACTCTAGTAAGAGGTAGTTATAAGGCTGAAAAGCTGTAATTACCCACTTTTCGAGATCATTTACACTAATTGAACTTATAAGATGACTTAGCATGTCTCTATCTAGTTAGTATATCATCTACACCACACCTCTAATCTTTCACATTCTTGTTGAAAACCTTGCTGATCTTGCTATTTTGTTCCACTAAATTACCAAATATAATTCGCTACAAATTCCAATCTCCATAATTTATTTGTTTTATGTTAACTCTACGTAGTGCAAGCTAACTTCAATTTCTCAACCGATACTTGTAACTATCATTCACTAGTCCTTGTGGAATTCGACCCTGACACCTGTCGGGTTACTTATTTTGATACTTCGGCCGTGTATATTCTTTGCATGAAGGATATATTTTGAACGTTATCAAAAAATGGTGTCATTGCCGAGGACTAACGCTCTATATTCTTGTGTTGATTGTTAAGTTGAAATATTTTTGCATCGTAGTTACTTGACGTGATTTTGCTGTGTTTGTTAGGATCTTACAACAACATGAGTCATCACTTCCAAGCAGGGGATTTCTTAGTGGAAGTTAACATGGAGCACGGCGAGGATAATCCGGTGATGCCAAAAATTTCGGAAGCCATTTGCCTACCACCTACGGTAGGGAATGCGGTATTTCATGTCACAAGCACCGTGCTATATTTGTTGCAAATGAAGGGACTCTTTGGCGGTAAACTAAGTGAGGATGCAAATCGGCATTTGAGAAATTTCTTAGAGATATGCCATCCCTTCAACATTACGAATATTAGTCAAGAGTCAATCAGGTTGAGACTCTTTCCTTTCTCACTAATGGGGAAGTCAACAATGTGGTTGGAGGAACTCCCTCCGAGTTGTATTACATCTTGGTAAGAGTTAACCGAGGCTTTCTTGGATCATTTTTTTCCCTCCATCAAAGATGCTGCTATTGAGGGATGACATCACAAATTTCAGGCAAGAACCGGGAGAGCCTTTGCATGAGGCATGGCTAAGGTTCAAAAAGAAGGTTTCTCTTTGTCCAAATCATGGACTGTCGGATGGAGTGCTTCTCCAAAGCTTCTACAGAGCCCTTGATTCTATCAACAAGTCCGTGGCTAATAATCTAGCTGGAAGTTCTATTATTGATCAAACATATGGGTTTGCCAAAGCCCTTCTAGACAGAATGACAAAAACTCATAGGGCTTGGCACACGCGAGAGATAAATGTATCTACACATGAGATCAACTCGAGTGCATTGGCGGCTGATTTGAGAAAAAGGGATGAAGAGCGGGATGAGAATCTTGCCAAGATGATGACACAACTGGAATTAATGAAAAAACACGTAATGGGGGTAGGGCCCAAGGTGGTAAATGCTGTGGGTGTGCAAGGTCTCTTGCAATATGACGGAGAATCGTCACTGCCAAGATATGAGGAAGAATGTCAATACATGGGAAACCAAATGTGAGGTCCTCGAGTTGGATTCCAAGGAACAAATCAAGGCCCTTGGCGCACAAGGGATGAAAATCAAGGCTGGAGAAATCGTGATCCACAAGGGTGGCCTGAAAGAAATGAAAGATGGGGAAATATGGAGAAGAATCAAGAGGGTGATCGCTATCACCGGAATTCAAACCTGTATGTTCCCTCTCCAAAAGTTGAAAAATCTTACAATCAGCCGGGTGTGAGCTACGCGGGTAGTTCAAAAATTGAAGAAATGCTATCAAGAGTCCTAAAGAAAGTGGAGTCAACCAAGAGCGGGGTCAAAGAGTTAAGAGGGGAGGTGTCTAACCTTGCCCAAATAGTGAGCTCATATTCAGCCTCTATCAAGCATTTAGAGGCTCAAATGAACCCCCAGATGAAGGAAACGCTTCCTAGTGACACAATGCCGAATCCAAAGAAAGATAGTCAATGCATGGATATTGTCACTAGGAGCGGCAAGGTGATCAGAGATGCACCAGTGAAGCCCAAAGAGGTTAGTGACCCGAAATCGGATGAGGAAAATGAATTCGATGAGATGCCAAAGACTCCAAGGAGTGAGGACAAGATTGACGAGGAAGGAGAGAGGAAGGATGAAGAAATCCTCTCACATGATGATAACAATGAGGCGGGCATGAAGGCCCCAATAGATGACAAGGTTGAAGCAAGAGTCTCACCTCCTTATCCACAACGGTTGGCCAAGAAAAAGAAGGATGACCAGTTCAACAAATTCGTTGATATGTTTAGCAAGTTGTCCATCAATATACCATTAGTGGATGCTCTTCTCCAAATGCCAGGATATGCGAAGTTCATGAAAGAATTGTTGAAGAAGAAGAAGGTGGTTGATGCAGGTAGTGGGGAGAAAATGCACCATTGTAGTGTAATGATGATGAGTAACCTTGCCCCCAAGTGGGAAGACCCGGGAGCTTTCACAATCCCCTGTACATTTGGGATATGTGTGTTTAAAAAAGCTTTATGTGATTTTGGTGCTAGCATAAATTTAACGCCCCTGCTCATTTTCAAGAAGTTGGGACTCGAAAGCACAAAGCCTACGTTGATGAGGTTGCTTATGGTGGACAGGTCCATAAAAAAATCAGTGGGGGTATTAGAAGATGTGTTGTTAAGGGTGTATAACGTCCAAAATATATCCTTCATGCAAATAATATACACGACGGAAGTATCAAAATAAATAACCCGACAGGTGTCGGGGTCGAATCCCACAAGGACTAGTAAATGATAGTTTCAAGTGCCGGTTGAGAAATTGAAGTTAGCTTGCACCACGTAGAGTTAACATAAAACAAATAAATTGGGGGGATTGGAATTTGTAGCGAATTATATTTGGTAATTTGGTGGAACAAAATAGCAAGATCAGCAAGGTTGTCAACAAGAATGTGAAATACTAGAGGTGTGGTGTAGATGATATACTAACTAGATAGGGACATGCTAGGTCATCTTATAAGTTCAATTATTGTAAATAATCTCAGGAAGTGGGTAATTACAACTTTTCAGCCTTAGAACTACCTCTTATTAGAGTTTTGTCAAACCTCTAGCGGCGATTTAGCTCAACCCCATTAGATTTGGATTAGCAGCTGCACTAATTTCTAGCTATTAGCTACTAATGAGGAATGAGAGTGCAATTTTAGCTATTTCCAGCCCAATTTCACAATCTCTCATCCATACCCACTATTAAATTTTATTCCAATACTTAATTATTCTTTTACAAGCGACAATCAAGCAAGAATAAATATACCTATATCATAATCAATGGATCTTCCTTTATAGATTGAAGAGAATCTAATATATTTACACTTATTTAAATAATATGAAGATGACTCTAGCAATACCCACTCTAATTAAGTATTCATAATCACACACCTCTAGTTAATGATTTAGCTACTCATGATTAAGAAATTCAAAAGCACATTCATCAATAAACTCATTGAATTTAATAACAAGAATAGTAAAATCAAATTCACAAATATAGTCTCCAACAATGGTTGTAAGTTACTATTAAGAAGAAGAAGAAGAAGTAGAGAAGAGTAATTTTTCCAATTTTACCAATCAAAATCTCCTTTTCTCTGCAAAGAGAATGTTCTAAAGCTAAGAAAGGAAACAATGATGCGATATGCTCTGTTCTCTATATCCCCTAGTACACAGTACTTTATCTAGTATTTATATCTAGAAAAATAGGGCATCTTCTATTTTTTTTTCGTGCTGGACAATTTTATCCCTGAGCATCATTCTAGAATCGGCGGAGACACCGGTGATTCACCGGTTCAAATTCGTGAACCGCCGGGTGTCTTATCTAAGCCATCACTCAACTCCAGTGAGCATCAGTGGTTCATCCGGCGTTTAGCCGATCTCAATCCGTGAACCGCCGGATCTTTGTTCTTCATTCCAGAAAATCGGGTGTCTTTCGGTGACTGGACCAGCGATCGCCGTTGGCAACTCGCAGTTCGCCAATGGCATTTTTCTTCAGAGGCAGTGATAATCGGCCTTTGATCGGCGTTTCACTGGTTTTAATCTGCGGATCGCCGATTTATTCTCACTTTCTTATTTTTGCTCTATTTTTTCTCTTTTCTACACATTTAGGCACCTGCACACAACAAAAGCAAAAAGCGCATAAAATTCATATAATCAACTCAAAAACTTAGAAAAAACTCAAGCTTAAGAGCCTAATGAGTTGGTAAATTACCAACTCATTAAACCACCAAACTTGAACCATTACTTGTCCTCAAGTAATACAACTCTCATTCATTGAAAAATATGCCTCTTCTACACAAAATTAAACATCACCAATCACCTGAACTATGACAACCCAAGAAAAATGCTCACCAAGCTCACCGAAAAAGAGAAGTAAATGCCCCAAAAGACCAAAACAATGAAGATGTTTCAAATAGGCTACCACTTTCCACCAACAAGGTTCATGAAAGGATTCATTTAGTAAAACAAGGGAATTACTCAACCATGAAATACACATAGCATCTCAAGTCATAATCAGTGCACCTTCAAAGCTTGCCTTAGAGTTTACACTTCTCATGCCCTATTCACAACATTAATTTTGAATGCTTTTGTGTCCTAAAAAAGGAATGATCCCACTCACCAAAATAAGAATCCCTATTCTTCTGCCATATAATCATTTGAATGCACACAAGGGATTGTTTGGAAGAGATAATCACACTCACTCTCCCGAAAGAAGTCTTCATGCACACAGTTGACCCATAGGCTTGCCCTTCATGTAATTCGCCACTAATGTAGAGCAGCTACACTTAGAATCATTTAGGGCTTGCTGGTTATGATATAGGCTCGGGTTAAGGGTAGGATGAAAATTTGGTTGTAGTGACTAGATCCTCCCTAATCTTTTTGTACATATACTCCCGTCAACTCCTTCCACTCACTTCACTTTGTTTCACTTCTTTCATTATTTCTACTTTCATTTCTTTAATAACCCTCCTTATAACCCCTTTTTCTTTCACAACTAACCTTATCACCTCAAGAGGAAGCACCGGTTCACACAATTTTTTTTTCTCTTTTTGATTTATTCTTTTGTGCATTTTAACACAATGTGGTGCTACCTCAAACTGAAATTCTTATTTTTCCCTTTTTGCACACCCTCAAACTTAGGCTTTTGCCTCATTTCTCATTTTTTATCACTCCCTTTTTCTTAGGCTTAAGAATGGGTGACAAAGAGAGGTATTAAGAATGGTCTTAAGGCTTGTAATATGGTTGCTAAAGAAAGGGTCTGCGACCCAATATTGGATGACAAGGATCAATGCTCAAGGAGGGTATATGGGTGAAATGACTAGACAAAGGAAAGCCTAAAATCATGTTCTCTGCGCAACTATATCTAGAATTTCGCCTTGAATCACATTTGGGGAAAGTTCTAGACAAGAAGTCATGTATGAGACTCATCAAAAATTCTTCACAAGGCATCACCTTTAAAGGGTCCACAAGAGTCATTTGATCACCAGATTTCAAGCTAGGACGTCAAAGCAGGCAAACATCATAAAACAAGCAAAGAATTTACAACGTATGACAAAGAATGCTATGCTATTGTGTCAACATTTTCTCATGATCTTCATTTTCATGCCCTCATTTCAAAATTCCATTTCAACAATTTTTTTTAGTGGTGTCTCTCAAAACAACTTCACAAGAGACTCAAAACAACATGGTATTTTCCCTTAAGAATGTCACCACTCAATCTATTATCGAAAAATGCCAACCCGGTTCGACAAATAAAATAAAAAAAATAAAAGAAAGCTCCTTGGGAAAGAACCGTGGTCTAAAGAAAACCCTCAGAGTTTTGATTACTACGCTATTATTTACTAAGGCGAAAAAGAAACAAGACTTTGGGTTATTTCATGCAAAATTTCGCAATTCAAAGCAAAGACCCCATTTAATCACTGACCATCAACCATCAAGAACTAAACCAAGTCATTCATTCATTTTTTTTAAAACAAAACAATCCTGGCAGGGGCAATCATCAAACAACAAAACAACAGCTCTACAAGGGCTCTACTCAATCAATCTCAAACAAAAAAGAAAACATCTAAAGAAAACATCCACCAATGACTCCATCATCAACTGCGCTCATCACTCCCCCACTTAAAAGAGTACATTATCCCCAATGTATATATGTAAAAGGGAAAGGGACAAGAAACTTCCTGAGCGGGTCATTCTTCCTCATCGTCAGCCTCTGCATCACCTGCACCACTGCCATTGGCCTTACCTAGCCCAACAAAATCATCTCCCAGACCCTCGAAGAGGTCATTAATAGGACCCCGAACTGAGGAATGAGCAGCCATTGCAGCATCTAGGGCGCTCATATCCGACACTTTTGTTGAAGTCCAATTTCCACTCTTGCACCTCAGTCCGTAGGGAGGTGACAACCACTTCAACTGCATCCGCCCTCTTGCATAGCGTGGTGACACTATCGTATAAAGACTTGAGCTTCTTTTTGATTGTTTGGGCAATGAGTGTAGGGAGGCTCTTATCCAATCGCTGGAGTTGGCTCTCGTGAGAGTTGGTCATCTCCACAAGTCTATGGAGACCACTTGGTTGAGAAGATAGCAGAGGGGGAGATGCTCCATGCTGAGGCATGTCGCCTAAAGCTTGGCCTAACATTTTTGGCTGGGGCACGTTCAACTCTGGGGCCTGCGGTTATTGGTTTGACCCATGGGAAAGGGATCCTTCATTGACTCCAAAGGCTTGCAGTCTTTTTCTTTTTATTTCTGGTGCCTCGGCATCTATCACTCCTAGAGCAGCGGAAGGGGTTTCATCAGGGAATAGAGGCACTCCATCTTATGAACAAAGCTGGGAAATACGGATGGCGTAGGGCATTGAAGTGCTAGACTGTCGAGCCTTTCTCTTCATTTGTTGGGCAACAATTTCCCTGAAGTTAATGGGGACTTCAGTCATGATGCATACGATGAGAATAACAATTTCTAAGCTGACCCTTTGCTTATTTTTGGAGGGGATGATACGACGACAAATAAAATCCAACCACAGCTTGGCCTCGAACTTCAAATTGTGGCGAGAGATTTCTCTACCCATGGAGCCAAAGAGGAGTGTCAACAACAATGATTTGGGCTAACCAAGAAAATTGATCTTTTATATTAGCTACCTGGGCCATGTAATCTGTACCGAATTCAATTTCCTTTTCCCAAAACAAGGAGTTAATGGCCATTGGAGTAATGTCGACTTCCACCCCCCTTAGCATAATTGTAGGCATAGAAAGTCATCGACTTTACCCCTGTGCTGCATGCTATCATGTCAGGCCTGATATGAAGCGTAGAATTCGATCAACAAGATGGGGTAGTAAGGAAGGAGAGGATTGGCAAATGCATGCCATTGTCGTTCTGTGAATTGGGTAGTGATGTTAGGAAGATCACTCCTCAATCCCGCCAAATCAAATTGCTTCTCCACTATGATGGATCGGCCTTGACAGATGACATAATGTTCTTGCATGTTTGGGACACAAAATAAGATTGCTTCCTTAGTGTTGGCACGCGGTGGAGCAGCCTTTGCTTTGCCCTTTCCTTGCTAGGGCCTTACCCTTTCATGTATTCCTGGATGAAGACATGATTTTTCTTCAAGGATAATGTTAGTGACAACTATTTGAGATGTAAACTAAAATAACAAAAACTGTTCTAAGGGTGAACTGAGAAACAAAGATAAGCAAACATCATATAAAGAACCACCACGGCAAAGCACCGGCGAGTTGCAGGAGCAATCCACGGACTGCCGCTTTCTCACTGATGCAAGACAGAAAGTTGGTCCCGATGAAAGAGCATAAACGGTAAATGTATCAAAATAAATATCCCAATGGATGTCGGGGTCGATCGCACAGAGAATTGAGTTGATAATTCGAAAGTTATAAACTAATTCAAACTAGAGCGCATAATTGTTCAATATTTGAAAAGTAAAATTGGGGAAAAATTAAAAAGAAATAACTGTCTAATTCTAGACTAAGACTAATTGAGGGGGATTCCAATTGAAGCAATCACAAGTGATGTGGCTAGGGGCATTCAATAGATAAGATCTCAATTAAATCGGGAGTTTCTTCAGTTCCTTAGACGCATAATTAGCATAGATAGCAGTGGAAAAGTCACATTCTCTAATTTTTCAACCATTAGAATGTTTATACCTTGGGTTCTTTCAAACCCCATAGTCAATTCAAGTTATCAGCCACATAAGCTTGAGGAAGGCCTAACTATTTCTAGCCTTGACCTTTAATGTAGTGAAAATGTGGGTTTTAACTATCTCTAGCTTAATCCCACACACAAACACTCCAAATCCTCACTATTATCTCCTCACCCAATTCTCACTTTTCTCTCTCAAGCAAAAGCAAGAAAAGTAAAGCACAATTCATGTTTGCAAACCACCAGTTTTGGCAATTATAACTTGGGAGAAGATAATAGATCTACAATTTCAATAAGAATCCAAGAGCAATTTATCAAAACCCAATCAAATTAACAAACCCACCATGAATATACCTTTAGCTAGAAAATTAATAAAGCATATTTCAAGATAGAAAGAAGATACCAAGAGTATTCCCCTCACATTCAACACATTAGCTTCACAAATTTGCTTCACAAACTCTTAAAACAATGATAGAATTCCCCCAAAATGAGTTAAAGAAAAAGAAGAAGAAAAGTACTATCTAACTCTACAATTCTATGGTGAAAATATTCTACCAAAAAATCTATGAAGAAGATGAAGTCTAAATGATTCAATTGTGGAATGAATAGTTGGTGTACAATGACAGCTCCCTAAATATCTATACTTTAACTTTCACCAAATGCCCTTGAAGATTCTAGATGCTTTGGAGACCATTTTGGACCCTTTTACCCTTCATTAGACGGCCTCTCCGGTGAGGAACCGACGTTTCGCCGGTGGCAATCCGTGGAGCACCAAACTTTAGCCGGTTGAAAACAGTGTCCTGGCAGGGGGAACCGATAGTTTAATGGGCATTTAGACAATGCCATTCTGTGAAGGGCCAGTCGTTTATCCAGTCTGGGCAGAAGCTTCGGCGTTTTGCCCTTCCAGATCTGCGATTAGTCAATTCAAAGCATGTCTTTGCACCTCTTCTTGAGGTCAAATCTTCTATTATCTTTTCCCCTCTCCTTCATATGCTACCTTATCAAATTTCATCTCAAGCTTCATGTGTTTTTCTCGATTTCATGCTTTCTCTACTCACGCAAAGTACGTAGAAAGAATTCAAGAGAAGGGCATAAAATCCACATAAACGACTCAAAAACTAGGCAAAAACTCATGCTTAGGAGCCTAATGAGTTGGTAAATTTCCAACTCATCAAACCCCCAAACTTGAACAATTACTTGTCCTCAAGTAATGCAATTCTTCACAGTTGAGCAAATAAACAACATGCTATATATGTGAGTTTTTGCATCAAGGGCCAATTAAGTTATTCTTGCACAAGGGAATTGCTAAAGCTTAGAGCACTATGGTAGTTGTACACAAAATCACCAAGCCTCAAGACAACCCAAACATTATACACCAACTCAAGAAAAAAAAGGAAAGACTCAAACCATGTTGCACAAGCTTTAATAGGTCACCACAATCATTAAACATATCTTGCATGTATTCATTTCATTTAAACAAGGGGCATAGTTCCTCAAAACAAGATCAAAGAGCATCTCAAGTCATTGGTAATTCACATTCAAAGCTTGCCTTAAAAGTTCGCTACACGCTTGCCTTATTCATACCTCTCTTTGAAAATAATTTTAAGCATGTACTCCAAGGAAATGATGCCCCGCACAAGAAGAGAGAATCCCACACATATTTTTTTAGCATTTCACACAACAGGATTATAAGCTAAGACAAAAGCACTCACTCTCAAAAAGAAATTCAAGTGCATACAAATTAACCCATAGGCTTGCCCTTCATGTATATAGCCACTAATGTAGTGTTGCTACACCCAAAATCAATTAGGACTTGCAGGTCATAATGAAGGCTAAGTGTATGGGTAAGACACATATTCAGTTTTAGTGACTAGAACCTCCCTAATGCCTTTTGTGAACATTTTTAACATCCCCTCAACTCTTTTTAGTCACTCTAGCTTTTGTGTAACACAAGCCACCCTTATAATACCCATGAATTTAAAATTTAGCCTTATCTATTCAAGAGATTACACCTTTTTACTATTTTTTCTCTTTTGATGATTCGAGGTCTTTCAACCTATCGATTCATTCATCTCATCACAATTTTGGTGCTACCTCATATTGAATCTCTCATTTTCCGCTACTCTTGCAAACCCCCAAACTTAGGCTTTTACCTCATTTCACATTCATTTCTTATCGCTCCCCATTTCATGGGCTTCAAGCCCCATGTTTTATTGTCTCATTACTAGCAGTTAGGGAGGATGGGTGCCGAAGAGAAGGATTGAAAATGGTCATTAGGCTTGTAATGTGGTTTTCAAGAAAGGGTTCAGGGCTCAAATGTTGGCTACCAAAGATTAATGTTCAAGGAGGTCATTTTGGTTGAAGTGACTTTACAAAAGATGGCCGAAGATCATGCTCTAAGTGCAACCCTATCTATCATTTTGCCCTGAATTACACATAAGGAAAGTTCTAGACAATCATGCATGCGCAAGAATTAAGCCGGAAACCTCACCATATAAGGCATCACAATACAAGGAGTTCACACACTTCATCACATTAAGAGAATGAATTTTGACAAGCTAGTTACGAATAAAAAAGCCAAGCAAGAAATGTATAATTCATGACAAGAGAGTGCTCATTTTTATATTTAGAGGCCCCTTTATTATTTTTAAAATTCATGCATAATGCTAAGAAAGACATGTTGGTGGTACCTCATCAAATAAGTGCACAAAAGACTTAACAAGACTCTAGACTTAATATTTTTTCTTAAGAAGTCGCCTCTCAATCTATCATCGGGAAATGCCAACCCGGTTCGACAACAAAAAGAAAAGACAAAGAAATCTCTCCTTGGGAAAGAACTTTAGTATAAAGAAAACCCTTGGAGTTTATTCAAAGACTACTATTTAAAAAGGCGATGCTATTAACAAGTAATGACGATTTTCCCTTAATAATGACATCACCCAATCTATCATAGGGCCATATCATGCATCACTTAACAAGTGGGTTACTCAGACTTCACCCCATAACACAAATAAAGCATTGTCCTCGATGTGCATGGTAAAACAAAGTAAGGAAGGAATAGGTGAAAGAACTCCCCGGGTCTTCTACTCATAATTGGCGTTCAATTGGTGCTTTGCGCCTTGGAACCGACATTTCGCCGGTCTAATGCCGATGTGCCACTGCTTAAGTAATTTTGTTTCCAGGCATTCTATTTGACATCTGCGTTTCACACGTTTGATCTTGTGCTTCGCTGGTTTAGTGCCGGTTGCTCATTTTGAATTTGGCTTCTCTCATCTTTATCACATTCCATACCTATGCACCCTTCCACAAACAAAGATAACACAAACATTAAGTAAAACAAAAATAGAAGAAAAAGTAAAAGCACTTGGGTAACCTCCCAAGAAGCGCCTTAGTTCACGTCGTGGCTCGATGACTTCAATTTCACCACTTTTTCTCCACTTTTGAGCATTTGAATCGCACCCCTACTTTCTTATACATTCTTCTACTCCGCTTGAGGGTTGGTGGTGTAAGAATCAAGAGACCAAGCAATGGATGTTGCATCTTGTGTATCTTGGCCCTTAAAAGGAGGGATGTGCTTTGGCCTTGTTGGCGTGGAATACTCTAAGATGAAGCCACCTTGATATTCCTCTTCAACTTCCTCCATTGACTTGGTCTCCTCAGTCTCCATTTTGTCAACCAATTTCAATGTTGAAAAATGATAAGAGGGTGGTTTAAGTGACTCCCCTTTCAAGCATGCTTCTTGCTTGCCATCCTCCTCTTCAAGTGCACTAGAGTCTTTGAGCATGATTTGTTAGATGCTCTAGTGTCACTTCTTTAATCTTGGCATCTTGCATTTTCACAATGTTGGTTGGTTGGCACACCTCTATGACTTCTTCATCAATCACCTTGACTCCTTCTCATCATCATTTTGAGCTTCCTCCCATGAGTCAAGTTGAGCTATGCCCCATTGTTCACTTTTTCTTGTTATGCTCCTCAATGTCTCCTCCGCTTCTTCTTTTAGAGATTTACATCTTTCTTTTTGAGGAGTTGATGATTCCATGGGCATGGAGGGGTTGACATTCTTTTCCGTATTAGACTCCTACTCCAAAAAGTCTTAGAGCATGGCTTTCATGCACCCACATGTATTTCTCCTTCCCTCTCTTACCATGGCTTCATTCCCTTCAAACTTAGAAGCACAACTTCTATCATAGCCGCTATAACGAGAAGTGGCCCCATTGGGGCATCCATCCCAATGTCTCCGTTGACTACCACATGATGTGCATCTATACCCATCATAGAAAGGAGAAGGTGCACGCATCTCCCTTCTAGAGGCATATTTGCAATCTTGCCAATAGTGTGGTCCTCCATAATAGGGACATGAATCATCATAATAAGGGTTGATACCAACAAACCTCCTTTCATTCCATGATGCCATCATTTAACTACAAACAAATAAAAAAAAACAAAAAAAAAAGCAAAAAAAAATAGTAAAACAAAAATGCAAAACTAGTTTAAATCAATAAATAACTAATGTCTTATCACAACTCAATTCCCCGACAACATCCCCATTTTTGATAACGTCCAAACTACACTCCTCTTTTATGAAAGAGCGTAAATGATCGTTGTATCAAAATAAATATTCCGACGGATGTCGGGGTCGAATCTCACAGAGAATTGAGTTGATAATTCAAAAGTTATAAACTAATTCAAACTAGAACGCATAATTGTACAACATTTGAAAAGTAAAATTGGGCGGAAATTAAAGGGAAATAACTGTCTAATTCTAGACTAAGACTAATTGGGGAGAATTCCCATTGAAGCAATCACAAGTGATGTGGCTATGGACATTCAATAGATAAGATCTCAATTAAATTGGAAGTTTCTTCAATGCTTTAGACTCATAATTAGCATAGATAGCAGTGGAAAAGTCACATTCTCTTATTTTTCAACCATAAGAATGTCTATGCCTTGGGTTCTTTCAAACCCCAAAGCCAATTCAAGTTATCAACCATATAAGCTTGAGGAAGGCTTAACTATTTCTAGCCTTGACCTTTAATGGAGTGAAAATGTGGGTTTTAACTATCTCTAGCTTAATCCCACACACAAACACTCCAATTCCTCACTATTATCTCCTCACCCAATTCTCATTTTTCTCTCTCAAGCAAAAGCAAGAAAAGTAAAGTACAATTCATGTTTGCAAACCACCAATTTTGGCACTTATAACTTGGGAGAAGATAATAGATCTACAATTTCAATAAGAGTCCAAGAGCAATTTATCAGAACCCAATCAAATTAACAAACCCACCATGAATATACCTCTAGCTAGCAAATTAATAAAGCATATTTAAAGATAGAGAGAAGATACCAAGAGGATTCCCCTCACATTCAACACATTAGCTTCACAAATTTGCTTCAAAAGCTCTTAAAACAATGGTGGAATTCTCCCAAAATGGGTTAAAGAAAAAGAAGAAGAAAAGTACTATCTAACTCTACAGTTCTATGATGAAAAGATTCTACCAAAAAATCTATGAAGAAGATGAAGTCTAATTGATTCAATTGTTGAATGAATAGTTATTGTACAATGAAGCTCCCTAAGTATCTGTACTTTCTTTTGTATAACTTTTTCCAAATACCCTTAAAGATCCTAGATGCTTTGGAGATATTTTTGGACCCTTTTACCCTTTATAAGATGGCCTCTCCGGTGAGGAACCGGTGTTTCCCCGGTGGCAATCCGCGGAGCACCAAATTTTAGCCGGTTGAAAACAGTGTCCTGGCAGGGGAAACCGGCGGTTCAATGGCTGTTTAGCCAATTACATTCCATGAAGGGCCGGTCATTTAGCTGGTATGGGCAGTAGCTCAGCATTTCCCCCGCGTTTCTCCCTTCCGGATCTGCATTTAGCCGTTTCAAAGCATGTCTTTGCACCTCTTCTTGAGCTCAAGCCTACTATTATCTTTGGCCCCTCTCCTTCATATGCTAACTTATCAAATTTCATCTCAAACTCCATGGGTTTTGCTCAATTTCATGCTTTCTCTACTCACGTGAAGTACCTAGAAATAATTCAAGAGAAAGGACATAATATCCACATAAACAACTCGAAAACTAGGAAAAAATTCATGCTTAGGAGCTTAATGAGTTGGTAAATTTCCAACTCATCAATGCCAACAATTTTTTCTGAAATGACTGAAAAATTTCTTGAAATTTCTATGGATGATTTCACACTCTTTGGAAAAACATTTGATGAGTGTCTTCACCATTTGACTTTAGTTCTTAGAAGATGTGAGAAGACAAACATGATTCTTAATTAGGAAATATGTCACTTTATGGTTATAGAGGGAATTATTTTAGGACATAAAATCACTACTAAAGAGATAGAAGTTGATAAGGCTAAAAGTGATCTTATAACATGATTAACACCTCCCACAATTGTTAGAGGCATAAGAAGCTTTTTAGGACATGCAGGTTTTTACAGATGGTTCATAAAGGATTTTTCAAAGATTTCAAAACCTCTGACTAACCTTTTGATAAAAGATGTTAAGTTTGATTTTTCAGGTGATTGCGTGAAAGCTTAACACCCTTAAGGAGAAATTATCAACTGCCCTTATAGTTGTGTCCCTAGATTGGAATCAACCTTTTGAGGTCATGTGTGATGTTAGTAATACAACAGTTGGAGCTGTTTTAGGTTAGAGAAACAATAAGATCTTCCGTCCCATTTACTATGCTAATAGAACAATAAATGAGACTCAGTTGAATTATGCCACAATAGAAAAGGATTTGCTAGCAGTAGTGTTTGCATTTGATAAGTTTCGTTCTTATTTGATAGGAACCAAGATCATTGTTTTACTGATCATGTAGCTTTAGAATAACTCTTAGCTAAGAAAAACTCCCGTCCTAAATTATTAAGTTAGATTTTACTTCTCCAATAATTTGATCTTGAGATAAAAGATAAAAAAGGAATGGAGAACCAGGTAGCTGATCATTTGTCTAGATTAGAAAACCCTCCTCTTGAGTCTTGTGACATAAAGGAAGAATTCCTTGACAAACATATTTTTCTATAAACTCATGTGTGACTCAACCACCTTGGTTCGCAGACATAGCCAATTACTTGGTGGGAAAATGGAAAGCCCAAAATCTTTCTTACCAACAAAAGAGAAAACTTATAGCTGATGACAAATATAATCTGTGGGATGAACCCTATTTATTTAAATATTGTGCAGATAATATTATTAGAAGATGTGTACTTGAGGAAGATATGAATAATATATTATACCATTGCCATAGTGGAGCAATTGGAGGACATTATGCGGCCAATTGAATTGCTTTTATAGTTTTAGAAGATGGATTCTGTTACACCCCGTAAATTCTTGACATTTAGGTGGCCTATTCGCGTGTTGGTTAAGAGTTTTAGAATGCCATACATGCTAGAAAAAGGCCAAGGGAAAGCCGGACAAGCGCCATGTCGAACCATTGTAAGAGGAGGCTGGGCAGACCCCCTCCGTGATTGCCAATGTGTCACGGAGGGCTCACCTTTGCGATGGCCAACGTGCCACGGAGGTGAGGTTCAGCCTCAACTATATAAGCCCCCACTTCATTTTTTTAGGATAATTATCATAATTTTCCAGAAACAAACCAGAAAATAAAGGGTATGAAGAATTCCTTCAAAATTCTGTCCGTTTACGCTATTAAATGCGGTCCAAACTCGAATTAATCTTGGGTAGTGAAGTATCAAGCTGCCGGGAGCATTCCTGCGGAGTTAATTTTGTGAAATTCAGCCGGCAAATCATCGTCCTACCGAGCTAAGGTAAGTGGAATTGCTCCAAATTAGTGTCAATATACTCCTAGCCCTAAAGTGAGTATTTCTCCCTTTTGGACTTCCGAGAAATAGCGAGTTTTTGGCTGTGTTTTGATAAGTCAAAGTTTGGGCTATATATATACACTCAAAGTAGTATTTTCTTCCAGAATATCGATGAATTTAGTTCTAATTGCTATGAATATAAATGCAGTTGGAAGAAATAGCTGAAAAGTTAGCCGAGTTACGCCAGATACTCAGAAAGTTAACAGACAAGGTATGTGAAGCTAGTTTCTTTCGGCAAATTAGTAGTTCCAGTAGAGAAAATTGGTATAAATTCTAGTAGAAAGTTTCAGAAACAGTACAACATGCCCAGTATGTAATTTAGTAAAGTACGTTAGGATATTATCGTGTTCAGCCGAAACTTAGTAAAGCAATATAAGTTCCCGTAAAGTATTTCAGAAATAGAATAGTAGCTTAATATGAATTTTAGAAAGCATGTTAGAAATAATAAATCACGTTTACCATGAAACTTAGTTATACATCATGATTCTCAGCAGAAATATTATATCTTATTTCATTATCAGATTCAACAAAGTATGACAGAAATTATATATATACCATTATCAGTTTCAACATGTATTATATATACACACATTACTATCATTAGTTTCAGCATGTATCATATGCAGTTAGTATTATCAGTTGAGACTTAACTGTATTATTTTGGGCTGGATTACCTAGCATCCATGACCACCCCAAGGTTAATAGCTGTATCGACTCATCCTCCAGAGGGAGAGAATACGTCTCTCTACGGAGTGGCATGCCTTCCCCTAGGGGACGAAAATGGGATGCCAGTTTCCCCATATTTTTCCTTGGTCGGCTTTTATACACCCCCGTCGAGTGGGTACGCCCGGGATGTTGATTTTAGGAGTCCTCCGAACTCAGGTACAGTTATATGCAGGGGCTCAGTGGGCCCAAGTGCATACCCAGAGGACCGGCAGGATGCTTATAGTTACTAGGGGAGATGGGAGGACCGGGGTAGGGGTATAGATTGCGTGTTGGTTATACCTTCCGGCTTATAGGGGCCAAGTAAGGTTTATGTGTGCCATGTTATGTTATGTTATGCTATATTAGGCCATGTTATGTTAGTTATAAATAGATAGATAGTAGAATGCCACGTTACTAGATACGACTCCTACTCCTTTCAACATAGTTGAGGACAGTCTTAAACTCACAGTTTCATCCAGTTACAGTCTATTTCTTTCTATTTCAGTTCTATCAATTATATTGCCTGTCTTCAGTTATTTTCCAGTTGTTGCTTTGCATACTCAGTACCAACGGTACTGACGCCCATTTGGGGCGCTGCATTACTTGCCTGCAGGTACTCATAGACGAGGAGCCGATCCCTCGTGATTCCAGGCAGCACACAGAGTCATCAACTCCTGTTATCCAGAGCTAGATAGCTAGAGGTTTGTTCCTTTTCTTTGTTGTATAGTATGGGTAGGCCGGGGCCCTGTCTTGGCCATCTTATCAGTATTCTTAGAGGCTTGCATATTGTACATTCCCTGTGATTAGCTGTACCGATTGTGTGAGGCCGTGTGTATGTTTTAGTTTGTTTATGATGGCTGTGTGGGGCCTTATTCAGTTGGTAGTGGTGACCTTGCTGGTCATGTAGCAGTTTAGCACTTGTTTTCTTGATTCAGAATAACTAGACAGCATGGTGGCCTTGACGGCCCGCATAGGTTCCCTATTAATTCATTTGTTCTGGGTAGCTGTTGTTTGCTTACAGGTGGCTATAGGCCTAGTCGGCCGGAGGCTGTATTTACAGCCGTTATATAGCCCGTCGTTTTCTTGAATTCAAAGTTAGAGCCATCCTGGCACCAGAAGTGCCTAGGCTCAGCTAGCCCAGCAGTCCAGGTCCTAGTAGGGCACCAGGTGCCAGTCATGCCTCCCAAGGCGGGGCGTGATAGATTCTTTTGGCCAACACTCTTTAAAGATGCTCGAGCATATGTTGCATAGTGTGATAGGTGTCAGAAAACTGGTAACATTACAAAGAAAGATGAGATGCCACTGCAATCAATACAGGTATGTGAAATATTCGATATCTGGGAAATAGATTTCATGGGTCCCTTTCCTTCTTCTTATTCTCTTGAGAATATTCTTGTGGCTGTAGATTATATGTCAAGATGGGTTGAAGCAATCCCCACAAGAAAGAATGATGCTAGTACAGTGTGTAATTTTCTTAGAAAAAATACTTTTACCAGTTTTGATGTAACACAGGTCATCATTAGTGATCACGGGACTCACTTCATGAATAGATAATTTTTTTCTTTGCTATCAAAATATGTTATGATTCAAAAAATAGGTACACCATATCATGCAAACACGGGGCCAAGTTGAGGTTTCCAATCGGGAGCTAAAAAGAATACTTAAAAAAACAATGGCAATATCAAGAAAGGATTGGGATTTAAAATTAAATGATGCATTATGGGCATATCGAACAACATTCAAAATGCCAATTCTCAAGTTAATGAATTGGAAGAATTGAGGTTGGAAGCTTATGAAAATGGAAAGATCTTTAAAGAAAAAACAAAGAAATGGCATGACAATTCAATCGGACAAAAACATTTTAAAATTGGAGATTAAGTGCTTTTTTACAATAGCCGACTCAGGCTATTTCCAGGAAAATTGAAATCCAGGTGAGGACTCTTACTAACATCTCTTTAATTTTTTGAGCTACCAGCATTGCTCACCCCCAGCTGACTTTGAGCGTTTCCAGCTTTTGGAGGGGGAACATATGGGTTTGAACTTCGGTGATAGCGGTCTCCCTCTTGATTCTACTCTCTATTTTACCATCTTTCATTTCTTTCTGGCCATCCCTGTGCATCACGATTTCTCCAGCCTTGGTTTTCGTCCCTTTGGTGCTAAGGGCCTTGATTGGTCCCTTGAAACCCGGGTTGAGGACCTCCCATTTGATTTCCCATGTATTAGCATTCTTTGTCATACCTCGGTGGCGATGATTCTCCTTCATATTGCAAAGGACCTTGCATGCCTACAACATCACCACCTTGGTCCCTGCCCCCATAATATGTTTGGTCAGTAGTTCCAGCTATGTCATTATTTTAGCGAGATGACATCTCTTTTCTGCAACTCAGCAGCCAATGCACTAGAGCTGATCTTATGTGTAGATACATTCGTCTCTCTCGTGTGCCAGACCCTATTGGTTTTTGTCATTCTGTCCAAAAGGGCTTTAGCCAACCCATATGTTTGATCCATAATAGACCCTCCGGCTAAATTGTTGGCAACGGATTTGTTGATGGAGTTGAGGGCTCGGTAAAAGCGCTTTGGAGAAGCACTCCATTAGGAAGGCCATGATTGGGACAAAGAGCAATCTTCTTTTTGAACCGTAGCCATGCCTTATGCAAAGGCACTCCAAGCTCTTGCTTGAAATTTGTGATGTCATCCCTCAACTGCAACATTTTTGATGGAGGGAAGAAATGATCCAAAAAGGCTTCAGTTAATTCTTTCCAAGATGTAATATAACCAGGGGCAATTCTTCCAACCACATCGTCGCCTCTCCCATTAGAGAAAATGACATCAGCCTTAGCCTGATCGACTCTTGACTTATGTTTGTGATGTTGAAAGACTGGCATATCTCCAAAAAATTTCTCAAATGCTGATTTGCATCCTCACTTGGTTTACCCCCAAAGAGTCCCTTCATTTGCAACAAATGCAACATGATGCTTGTGACATGAAATACAACATTCCCTACCATGGGTGGTAGGTGAATGGCTCCCTTAATCTCCGACATCACTGGGTTATCATCCTTATGCTCCATATTACCTTCCACTAAGCTATCCCCTACTTGGGAATGATGACTCATATGGTTGTGATATCCTAACAAGCACAACAAAATCATGTCAAGTAACTAAGATGCAAAACTATTTCAACTTAATAATCAACACAAGAATATCAAGCACTAGTCCCCGACAACGACGCCATTTTTGATAACGTCCAAAATATACTCCTCATACAAAGAGTATAGATGGTTGCTGTATCAAAACAAATAACCCGACGGATGACGGGGTCGAATCCCACTAGGAATAGTGAGTGATAATTACGAGTGTCAGTTGAGAAATTGAATTTAGCTTGCACCACTTAGAAATAACATAGAAATGAACAAGTTGGGGGAGATTGAAATTTGTAATAGAGTATAATTGCTAATTACAAGAATGTGAAAGACTAGAGGTGTGGTGTAGGTGATATACTAATTAGATAGGGTCATGCTAGGTCATCTCATAAGTTCAATTAGTGTAAATAATCTTGACACAATGGGTATTTAATGCTTTTCAACCTTATAAATACCTCTTGCCAGAGTTTAATCAAATCTCTAGACATTATTAACTCAACCCAATCATATTTGGATTAGTAGATGCACTAATTTCTAGCTATTGGCTACTATTAGGAGTGAGATTAAATTTTGGCTATTTCTAACCCAATTTCACAATCCATACCCACCATTAAATTCTCTCCCAATACTTAATTATTTTTTTGCAAGCAACAATCAAGTAAGACCAATTAGACTCACATCATAATCAATGGATCTTCAATTATAGAGTGAAGAGAATCTAACAGATTTACACTTAGTTAAATAATATTGAGATGACTTTAGCAATACCCACTTTAATTAAGCATTCATCATCACATACTTCTAGTTAATCATTTAGCTACTCATAATTAAGAAATTCAAAAACACATTTAACAATAAACTCATTGAATTTAATAACAAGAGTAGCAAAATCAAGTTCAACAAGTAGTCTTCAACAATGGCAGTACCTTGCTATTAAGAAGAAGAAGAAGAATAAGAGAATAATTATTTTCAAATTCAACCAATCAAATTCTCCTCTTCTCTGCCAATGGAATATTCTAAAAGCTAGGAATTGAAAGCTTATCAGTACGCAGTACTTTTTATAGAATATATATCCAAGAAAATAAGGTATCTTCTCTCTTTTTTAATGATGGATAATTTTCCCCGTTCTGGCATCAGTAAAAGTACCAGAAGTTCGCCGGTTGCAATCCGAAGACCGCCTGTTACATTATCTGCTACTTTCAATGCATTCTAGTAACCAGGGGCGGTTCCTTTGGCGTTTCACCGTTGTCCATCCGTGCATCGCCGATTCTTTGCTCTTCAATCCAGTAAGTCAGGTGTCATTCGATGGCTGGACCGACGAGTCGCCGTTAACAACCTACATTTCGCCAATGACTTGTTTCCCAGAGGTAGTGATGGCTGGCTTTTAACCGGCGTTTCACGGTCTTCTTTGGTGGAATGCCGAATTTCATCCCACTTCCTTCTTTTTGCTCCATTTCTTGCTCTTTTCTTCACATTAGGCATCTGCACATAGCAAAAGAAAAAATGGCATAAAATCCACATAAAACAACTCAAAAACTAAGCAAAAGTTCAGGCTTAATAGCCTAGTGAGTTGGTGAATTACCAACTCATCAAGTGACGACGGGTCGTTACTTCCACCCATAGGAAGGAGCAGGGATTTTCTCCTAGTCGTGGTAATGGAAGGATACAACGATCCATTGGTATATGCTACGAGTCATGGTATAATACGTGGGAACTTCAGAACTCAGAGGTGAGTAGTGGCTTCGACGAAAGGAAACCACTACCCGTTGGATCGAGGTACGATCCGTTGGATCAGTCGTGGTCATTGGTAGTGCAGATTTTTCAGGTTTTTATTAAGGGTATTTTCGTCATTCCTAAGCCCTAGGGTCCTAAACTACGTTGTTTAAAGCTCAATTGGCAGGATTTTTTAAGGGGGATAAACCTATTCTAAGTATCCCCACTCTGTGCATGCAACCTAGAGTCTTCGTTGAAGATCAAGTTTGAGGAAATTCATCAAATTCTCTCCAATTCCCTTTGGATTTTCAAGTAGGAGTGTGAATTCGATTTACCCAGGTATGTGAGGCTATGAATGGGAGTTCCTTTCATTCGCATGCCCTAGTTTCTTCTCTAATTCTATGGATTTTAATTCTAAATTCAAGTTTCATGATCTATGGGGTTTATCCCAATTCTTGTGAGTTTCTCTATGATCTATCTATGGGTCGATTCCCTTTATGTATCAAATCATGTTTTACGATTTATAAACAGATTTTATAACTATTTCAATTATAAATTTATAGATTTGAATTTCCATTTAATTATGCCCAATTATGTATATTTCATAAAAAGTCAAGTTATGATTTCATTATGATCTTGATTTTCTTTAGCCCATTACGATTTATGACTTATGATATGAATTCTTTCAAATGCTCATCATGAATTTATGAATAGAAAGTATATCAATGTTTTACAAGTATGCATGAATTTCATAATTTATGGATTTATGACTCTTGGCCAACTTATGGGCCCTTATTCATGGCCAATCATGTAATTCAAGAATGATCAAGTATGTTATGTTATTGTAATACCTAGAAAGCCCTAAAATCAGACCTGGGAGTTGAAACGGAGAAAAATAGGATTTTCTACACCATGTCACAGGATGAGTCGTCCAGCAACCCGTTATGTGTGCCACGAGCCGTTAAGTGACTCGTGGTGTGGAGGAGAAATTTGGTTTCGGATGATGGTTTGGGGAACAGGAGAAGGAACGACTCATGGTCAGGACCACGAGTCGGTGAGTCGGTCGTGGTCAAAAGTTGACTGAAGAGTTGATGTTTGGGCAATATGGGTAATGACTAGGTCACCACAAGTTATGGTGTCCCACATGGTGACTGTTGACACCCAATTTTGACCTCCCTACGCCTTTATATGCTGCTTATATATATATATTTTACACAAATATTCGACATATTTTTATATTTATAAAATAATTAATTATCATAATATTGCGAATTTATTTCAAGTTACATATGTATATGTTCATATAATTTGCATCATTTTTTTATTTAAATAATTACGTCGTATATAATATTTTTTTCATATTAATATGCATCCTTTTTAAATATATATTTTACTTAATAAACTATTTACATAATTTTCACCAATTTTTTACGAATTTATTTGCCAAGTAATATTACTCAAATTTATAAATTATTTATGTTAATAATATAATTTTTAAATATTTAATAACTTAACTTTATTTTGTAGTAATAAAAATATTTATAAATATAATAATTTAATTATGTGATATTTACAAAAGTTTACTCAAATTTAGGATATATTTATATTAGTAATAATATTTATATGATTTTCCTATAATTTAAACTGTTTTTATTATCTATTTATTAAAGTGCAGTATATTTACTAATTTAGTAGCAGCTAAATCTAATTTCATTCAATTTATTTAAACTCTAGCCACTTTCTATTCAATTCATTCAATGTATTTAAAATCTAGCCACTTCTTATTCAATTTATGTCAATTCTAGCCAATTTAGTCAATTTTGAGCTACAATCTTAACCCAATTCAATTTCAATTCAATCAACCCGTTTATCTTAATTCGGATGACCCACTTAAATCCGGAACCCGACCCAAACATCTCATTTAATCTCATCCATTCATCCATTTTGATCCAACGGTCCTAATTTAACCCTAACATATTTCCTTACTTATCCCCTTCTTCTCCAAAACCCTCATTTTCCTCTCAAACTCACCAAGCTGCCGCAGCCCAACCTCCCTCTTCTCTCCCTCGGTTTCTCCGGCCACCACCAAAACTAGCCGACACCTGCGCTGCCTCACCTCCTCTCTATCTCCCTCCTCCCCTCGCCTCCTTTTTCCTCCCATCGAAACACCACCAAAACCCACCATTTTCAGCCACCACAAGCACCTCTCGCCGCCGAACAGGCTCCAAACCAAACCCTACTTCTCCCTCCTTTTTTTCCCTCGCCGTCGCACAACCCTTCTCCCCTCGCCTTCCTCTTCTCGCCGCCACCACGCTCGGCGAACAGCAGCCGCCTGACCCCTCTCCCCTTTCTTCTTTCTTCTTCCACTTCGACCAACGTCCGGAAATAAAATCACCATCGCCGGAAAACCACCATCGCCGCTTCCTCTTCCCCCTTTCTCCTCCATAAACACCACCGCACAATCTTCCTCCTCTCCAAACCCAAGCTCCGGCAGCCTCGTCCTTTAATCTCTCCTTCTCGTCTCCACCATGAACCACTGAGGAACAACAACCAGTCCGCCTTCATTCCTCCATTGAAACTAGCATTTCACTAGCAACCAAAAATGGAAACTTCCTTCTCCACCACTGCCCGAAAACACCAGTGAACAAACCCCACAGATATCCACGCCAATTTTGTGATAACTGGAGTAAACACGGGCATCACTGGTCTGTCCACACCTGCGTCCCGACTAAGCTTGTTTCGATTTATGACGGATTTTCATGATACAGTTGTTGTTGCTCATGTTTTCTTCTATACATATTCTAAGATTTGATATTGGTGCATTATTATTCTTGTGTTTTGATTCGATTCTGTCATATGGATTATGAAATAGAAATTTTACTTGTATTTTGCATGCTTACTTAGTTCTTATGGCCAATTTGAAGGTTTAATTTTTTTAAAAGACTGGCTCGGCGTTTCTGTGATGCAATCGATCTTGATGATAACCATTCGGTTAATCTCATTCCTAGACTAAGTATTAATTTGTGACAGTCTTTGATTCTGATGTTTGTAACCAAATTGTCTCATTTCATTGAAAAAAGCTTTGCATATCCTGTTTAGAGAAAATCTTTATTCTCCGTAAATGATTATGTACATCTTTGCTATTTGATCCTTTGGAAAACTATGTGTTAAATATGACAATATGATATCCTTATACGCCTATATCTATCATGCAAACTGCATGACAACCATAATATTTTGCCACTCTTGGTGTAACCTTGACTTATTTTACACCATTTTAGTGTATTCATTACATTTAAGGAAAATCATATCTGCATATAGTAAACTATGGTTGGTTTATGCTAAATGATTTTGTATCTGGTAAAAATCTTCATACTCATACTTCTATTTTCTTAATTGATTTTTTGGATCATTTTTTATAAGTTGTTTGCTATTTATGGTGATATGAGATAAAAATTATTTTTATTTCCTTCTTGAGTTAAATCGTGACAACTTTATCTGTTGAATATGGAAAATAGATATTTCTACCTTGTGCATTATGTAGCAGCCTTAAATGATTTTGAAAAACTTTGATTGATTCTTTACCTAATTGATTCAGCCCTCCTAATTATGAAAAATAATTACCGTGATTGATTTTCGAATATCTTCCTTTCCTTTAATTTCTTTTACTCATTGACTATAAGTATGTCTTGTCCTTTCAAAGAAGGAGAACACGGTCAGAGGGGATAATAATTTTTTACAAATATTGCTCTGCTCCTTCAAAATTCTTTATTCTTTATTCTTCTTCCCACCTCAATACGAGCACTAATCGGAATCCTCGAGATTCTTGTGATCTTGACGTATTGAGTGTGGGTAACTCATGGTATCCGTGAAGTTTAATTTTCTTTTGCTTTTGTCGTTTACCGGTTAGTTTATTTAGTCTAATAATTTATTTATTTGTTACATCTTGTTATTTATTCTTCCTAATCACATCTATCATCATGACTATGTGTTAATGTGTTATTTAACATGACTTTTTTTTTGAGATTATTGTTGCATCTACGGTTGTACTAATCTTTAACAGGTCTTAGTTATTGCACCGGAATTCCATTGGAGAGTCGTTGGGACGAGAAGTGTCTATGGGGATTTTATTTTTTTTAGAATTGTATATTTTGTATTTTTAATGTATTTATTTATTTATTTCATTTTTATTAGTTGCAAAGTTTGTAATAAACTCTAAATATAGTGAAAAGGGGTTTATGGGGGGAGGATCTTATATTTATTTACTGTTTTTCTTAACCTAGAAAACATGCCTATAGGATCAACACACATAGAAATCATGCCTATAGGTCTTAAATAATTTAATTTAAAGTATGTTTTTTTTACGTCTAAATTTTTGTGACTTTGCCCGCAAGAACAATTCAAGTACAATTATTTTCCTAGAAATTATGCCTATAAGGATATGTGCGCAAACTCATCTTATTAGTCAACCTAGAAAATATGTTGGTATAATAGGTTTTGACATACTAATTATTTAGCAATCATGCATATAGAAATGTGATTTAGAAATTAATTTAATATTTATAGTAGATATTATTATGATCATTCAATACTATTAATATGCATATATATATCTATGTGCTAATTTTGATCTGTGAATAAGAAGCATCGTATGTCATACATGAATCATATCTATAAAACATTTTTATACTTAATCATAGAAGTCATGCTTTAAGGTAATCCGTACTTTTGGTATGGAGGCTTATATTAGAATTTTCTATGCTAACAGTTTTATTACTTTCCTTTGCTTGAAATAATCACTTATTTACATTAATTGAGGCATATTTGAAAATATTTTTGCTATTTGTTTTAATTATTATCTGCTTGTTTGACGTTTAATCACCTTTATTAAAGCCTTAAGATTTTAGAACCAAAATCCAAAATAGTTGTCCAATGCCTCTTGGACGTTAAGTTTGGGACGGGTAGGCAAAATACTGGGCTGTTAGTTTTTTTTTTTTCACTTAGAAGCGTTATAGGATTAACAATTAAAATAATTAGGCGGGTAGTGGGAAATGATAGTCTGTGCCCGCTGAATAATATGAGTAACCTCAATAGGTTGTGAAATATTATTTAAGTCGCACGGGGTGATCCCGTTAGGTTAAAACCCCCCGGTAGATCTACGTTCGACCTGATTCCCATAAGGGATACGTAGGCGGCTCTATGAGGTTCGGCCCCATAATTAAAATAAATATTTATTTATTTGTTTGTTGTGTGGATTTTAATAAATTGTTCTGTTTAATATTTATTTATTTATTTATTTATTTTTTACTTACTTTATTTGTCACAAATTTTTGTATTCATTGATGAACTATTTTAGTTTGCCCAAATTTCTTTCTACTTGCTTGTCTAAACTTAATTATCTATTTAATTATTTATTCTTTTATCAATTTAGTTTAAGTACATTAGTTTAAATCAATTTTATTTGTTCACTTAGCTAGTTTCCCCATTTAATGAATCTGGCCGGGAACCACATTTGTGGACCTCGAAAGGTGCCTAACACCTTCCTTTCGAGGTAATTTAAGCCCTTGCCCAACTTTAGTGACCTAGGTAATAAAATAGACATTTGGCTTAGAACGGTTCCCTAACGCACCTTAATTCGTTAGGTGGAGACTCTTCTTCATTTCACCCTTAAGAGTTGTCACATGTTGTATCCCGCTTTTCCGCGAGGAAAAATGGGGCGCGACAGAATGACGACTCTGCTGGTCTGATTCCCTTAAGGGATACGTAGGCGCCTCACCAAGGTTCGGCCCCATAATTAAATAAATGTTTATTTGTGGATTCTAAAAAATTGTTCTGTTTTTGTTATTTACGTCTTACTTTATTTTCCACAATTTTTGTATTTATTGTTAAAAAATAAAATAAGATAAATTCACTTTTAAGTTTCATTTTGCTCAAATTTCTTTCTTATTGCTTGCCTAAACTTAATTATCTATTTAATTATTTATTCCTTTTATCAATTTAGTTTAAGTACATATAAATTAAAATCAACTTTATTTGTTCACTTAGCTAATTCCCCCATTAATGAATTTGATTGGGAACCACATTCGTGGACCTCGAAAGGTTCCTAACACCTTCCTTTCGAGGTAATTTAAGCCCTTGCCCAACTCTGGTGACCTAGGTAATAAAAATAGACCTTTGGCCTAGAACGGTGCCCTAACGCACCTTAATCCGTTAGGTGGCGACTCTTCTCTTTTCAACCCTAAAGAGTTGTCACATGTTGAGTCCCGCTTTCCGCGAGAAAAAATGGGGCGCGACAGTGACCAGTGTTGAGTTTGCTCCAGTGAAGGTGATGGGAGGTGACCACGACTCGTGGTTACTGACAATGATCCGTCCAGTCCCTCGTTGGGACCGGTAGTGTGTTTTTTCCTATGAACTTATTAAGGGATTTTCCGTAATTTTTAAAGTTTTTAAGGCCTGAACTACATCATTTTAAGCTCAGAATAGAGTGTATTAAGAAGGGTTAAGTCATTCTAAGCCTATCCTAATTCATGCATGCAAGCCTAGAGGTTTGAGAGGTGATCAAGGCTAGTTTCTTCAAAGTTCTTCCTCAATTCTCTTTGTGCAATCAAGGAAGTTTTGAAATCAGGTCCCTTCAGGTATATTAGGCTATGAATGGATGCAATAGTCCATACCCATACCCAAATCCCTGTTAATTCATGATGTTCTAATTGATGAATCTTTGGGGTTTTTACTCAATGTGTGAATTTCCTAAGTTTCAATCATGGGTATGATCTAAGCATGTTTTGTATGATGAATTATGATTAACGAGCAGATTTTAAAATGTTTTAAATTATAAATTATGTTTTCAAGTTTTCTAAACTATGATGCCCTTCCATGAAAATTCATGAAAGTTGAGATCAATGTGATATGTGTTCAAATATGATGAGATGTTTATGAAGAAAGTATGATTTCAAAATACCCATGCCTATGTTCATGTTTTCAAAGTGAATAAGTTGATTTCAAGCATGTGTAAGTATTGGGAAAGCCCATATGATCAATTATGTTTTATAATTTCATGAATTAACTTACTACATGGTTTTGGAGTCTAGACTCCCATTATTTTCATCTTGTGGTATGGTTTGAGCCAAGGCTCCTCATGTTATGATTTTAGATTTATGTATGTATGTTATGAGTCAGCTATGTCTCTAGACGATGATTCAACTTCGTTGAAAAATGATGGAGAGCATATGCATGTTTTTGGGAGTAGTGTCAAGCACCGAGCAGGCTAAGGGTCAGTCAACCCTATGCCTTATAACTACGCGCCAATGTAGGTATGTAGATTATTTGGGACCTCTCTTGTGAGCTTACCCTGCCCCAAGGGCCTTTAGCTTGATATCGATATCATGGTAGCGACCTTAGCCTTGACAAAGCTTTGGACGGCTCTACCCACTTGAGTGTGATAGTCAGGACCACGTAAGCTCTATCGTGGTAATATCGGTTATATGACGAGTCTCCCATTATTTTTCATGATTTCAGTTATGCATTTACATCAATCATGATATTATGTTTTCAACAGGTTTGACCCAATGTTCAGTTTTACTTATGATGTTCAGTTTTCAGCTTTGGGTCATTCAATTCAGTTATGATGTTCAGATCATGATTTTAGAAAATAGCATGCAAGCCCTACTCTCAAAATCTTATCTTGATTATGTTTTATTATATGCATGATTTATGATTTTACTTATTTAGTAGTTTTACTTACCTTGCATACTCGGTGCATTCCACGTACTAACCGCATACTCTGTGTTGTATCATTTTATGATACAGGCTCCGATACCCAGGCTCAGTCCCGCCGCTAGTCAGATTCTCAGAGTTAGCTTTCCTCAGCCCTGATTGTCTAGTCCTCATCTTTCGAGGGCCCTTCTCATTAATTATATTTCATATTTTCAGTTTTCAGACTATAGTGAGTTAGTTGGGGTCTTATCCCATCAACTTGTCAGTATTAGAGGCTTTTCGAACATAGTTTATATTTAGCTTCTGACTTATGTATGTATTTAGATGTGTTGTGATATTTAGACTTCCTCTATGTTATTCATGTTGATCTTCCATTTTATTTAAATGAGTTAGATGTTATATTTATTCCATGGGTCGACTTGGAGCCTCTCAGGGTTCTTTGTCCAGTGTCTCGTCGGGCCTAGGTTCGGGTCGTGAAAGTTATAATTAGCCATGTACTTTATGAATGATTTATGATTATGATATGAGCCATGTGCATGTTTTTTAGAGCAGTGTCTAGCATCCAGTAGCCTGGCGTTCAAAGGACTACGCCTGTGTCTCAAAACTACGTGCCACTATAGGTTTATACATATTCAAATGTTAATGGATCCCCTTTTCGTGATATCACATACTGCATGTCCCTTGCCTGGCAAGCCTGGGATGGCTCTTCCCACTTGAGCGAGATAGTTGGGGCATCATGTAAGCTCTATCATGATGGTTTCGGTTATGATGAGTCCTCCCATTGTTCCTCATGATTTATGCATGGTTATTTTTATGTTACTTTGGCTCAAGTCATGTTTAATGAAGTTTTTCTCCTATGATTATGATTATGACTGATTTATGTATGTTTTGAAAACCTTGAGCCCTACGTTTACATTATGATATTTACTTTATGCTCATGTTGTCCTACACTTATGAACTCTTATGTGTTTTAACTGTCCGTTTTTACTTACCTTGCATGCTCAGTACATTTCAAGTACTGACCGCATACTCTATGCTATATCATTTCATGATATAGGTCCGAGGGATCAGTCTCAGTCACACAATTAGCCCCTGCTTCCCTTTCAGGCCTTTCCAACCGGTGTTGGTAAGTCCTCATCTTTCGAGGACGTTCAGACATCTATAGTTGCTATATTATTTCAGTTTTAGACTTTGTCGAGCTAGTTGGGGGTGCTGTCCCATCAGCTCATCAGATACGTTAGAGGCTTTTCAAATGTTATGTAGAAATCAGCTTGTCGTTGTTGATTCAGTTTTAGCTTGATACTTATATATGCAGACTTCCACTATGTTTATTATATTGATCTTCCTCTTTATGATGTTGAGTATAGACGTTATGTTCATGCCATGGGTCGACTTGGAGCCTCTCAAGGCTTCTTGTCCTGTGTCTCGATCCGGGTCTACATTCGGGTTGTGAAAAACTTGGTATCAGAGCATTAGGTTTTGAAGTGTCCTAGGGTGTCTGAAAGCCATGTTAAGTAGAATCTTTTTCATGGGTGTGAAGCGCGCCACACTTATGACGAAGAGGCAATGAGATGTTTAGGAAGTGTTCCCTTCTTTCATGATCTATGTCGTGCGATGAAATGTCTCTCTATCCTTCTAACTCATTCTATACGCATTTGCAGAATCATGCCTCCTTACTGAGTTAACAGAAGAAAACGAAAGTGGAAATGACCATGAGAACGGCAATGGAGATTTGCACCAGCAGGCCCCACTAGCTTATGAGGATCATGTACCCAAGCAGGTTGCCCACACAGAGTTTAGGGTAGCCATACAGATGCTAGCTCAGGCCTTGACCGCCCAGGTTAATGTCACGATCCGAATGTAGACCCAGAACGTAACACGGGACAAGGAACCCTGAGAGGCCCCAAGTCGACCTATGGCATAAGCATACATCTAACTTCATTCTCTTTAAACGGAAAAATGAACGTAAGGCATAGTGAAAACATAAACATATCATAACACAACATAACATAGGGAGTCACTAGACATACACGTAAGCTGAGTGCTACATACTGTCTGAAAGACTGTACTACATAGGATGGGTTGATGGGACAACAACCCAACTAACCTCGCCAAGTACTGAAACATAAATAACATAAATGTCTGTTAAATGGCCCTCGGAACATGAGGACTCACCAATAAGCTGAAGGTGAACTCGGAGATGATCTATAGATGAGGATGAACTTGAGAGTCAGGTCCTATATCATGAAATGATACATCATAAAGAGTATGCGGTCAGTATGTGGAATATACCGAGTATGCAAGGTAAGTAAAACGGACATTTAAAATACACGAAAACTCATAAAACATCATGAGAGTAGGACATCATGCTCATATCATAAATATCGTGACATAACGTAAGGCTCAAGGTTTTCAAATCATTCATTAATCATTCATTTTCATAATCAGAAGAGAAAGTTTATCAAATCATCACTTGAGCCAATATCATGAACATAACAGTGCATAAAAACATGTGGAACAATGGGAGGACGCTAACTCTGTGCCAGCAGCTGTGGTAATACAGAGGATGCAAGCGTTATCCGGAATGATTGGGCATAAAGCGTCTGTAGGTGGCTTTTTAAGTCCGCCGTCAAATCGCTCGTAATAACTGACACCATCATGGTAGAGCATTTCATGATGCCCATCTATCTCACTCAAGTAGGCAGAGTCACCCCTGGCTTGCCAGGCGAGGGACATGCATTATGTGATATCATGAAAAGAGGGGATCATTAATATTGTAATGTATCATTATAGATCCACGTTGGCACGTGGTCATGAGACACCAGCGTAGTCTTTTGAACGCCGGGCTGCTTTATGCTAGACACGGCTCCCAAAAACATCCATATAGGCTCATATAGATCAATAACATCATTTATGTAGATTCATGGCTAAAATAAACATTCATTATTCATTGATACCCATTAAACATGTTAGTCAAGAATCAAAATCCCTTTAGTCAGCCAACATCATAAATCGATAAATCATGAGAATCATTTCATAAACCGTAAATCATTCATCATCATGTGGGCATTGCCCAATACTTTACCATGCTTTACAATACTCAATTCATTCGAAAACATGCTTATAAACATGTGTAGCTTGAAAACGTGCTTTTCATCATTAATAGTTTATAAATCATAAGGCCCATGCATACTTGAAATCATGCACATAACTTCTAAATCATCAAACCATGTTGGGTATTTGAATAAAGACATATTTCAAATCATAGATCATGCTGGGTTTGCAAATATCAACAATTGAAGTGTAGATCATAAATTGGTTCTTCATAGATCATGCATAAGTAGGCTTAATTGAGTAGAGATTGAAATCAATAAATTTATAATTGAGAAATAGTAGTAAAAGCTAATCAAAATTCATAAAATATGTTGTAAATCATATTTCATAAAAGCCCATTAGCAAATCATTAGATTTTCACAAAAATTGAATTAAAAACCCATGAGATTTTTAGTAGAATTTCATAAACTAATAGAGGATGGGCATGGGTGTGAACGGAAACACCTATTCATAACCCTACTGTTACACCGCGTAAATTCACGACATGTAGATGGCCTATTCGCATGTTGGTTAAGAGTTTTTTTTAATGCCATACATGCTAGGAAAAGGCCCGGAGAAAGACCGGATAAGCGACATGTCGAACCATCGCAAGAGGAGGCTGACAGACCTCCTCCGTGATGGCCAGAGTGTCACGGAGGCTCACCTCTGCGATACACAGCATGTCACGGAGGCTAACCTCCGCGATACACAGCGTGCCACAGAGGTGAGGTGCAGCCTCAAGTATAAAAGCACCAACCTCGGTTTTTATCTCATTTTCTCACTTTTGAATTTCAGTAAACGATAGAGAACAGAGAGGAATGAAGATTTATGATAAATATTCATTCGATTATGCCGTCAAACGTAGTCCAAACTCAAATTAACTCTAGATACCTCAGTATAAAGCTGCAGAGAACATTCCCGTGGAGTTAGTTTCGTGAAATTCGGCCGGTGAATCGTCGTCCTATCGAGCTAAGGTAAGCGGAATTGCTCCAAGTTAGTGTCAATATACTCTTAGCCCTAAAGTGAGCATTTCTCCCTTCTGGACTTCCGAGAAATAGTGAGTTTTCGGCAATTTTTCGATAAGTCAAAGTTTGGGCTATATATATATATTAAAAGTGATATTTTCTTTTGGAATATTAATGTATTTAGTCCTAATGATATATATATGGATTCAGTTGGGATAAATAGTAGAATATTGACCGAATTACGCCAATTAGTTGGGAAATTAGAAACGGAGGTATGTAAAGCCAGTTTCTTCGGCAAACTAGTAGTTCCGGTACAGTAAAATAGTTCAAGTGCCAATAGAATGTTTCAGAAACTGCATATTATGTTTAATATGCATTTTAGTATGATATTAGTAACATCATGTCATGTGTAGCGTGAAACTTACTAGCTCGATGCAAATTCTAGTAGAAAGTGACTAAAACAGTATAGCATGCCCAGTATGTGATTTAGTAAAGTATGTTAGGATACTATCGTGTTCAGTTGAAACTGAGTAAAGCAATATAAGTTCTTGTAAGGTATTACAAAAATAGAATGATAGCCTAAAATGAAGTTTAGAAAGCATGTTAGAAATAGTAAATCATGTTACTATGAAACTCAGTTATACAGCCTGATTCCCAGCAGAAAAACTATATCTTGTTCTGCATTAGACTTAGCACAGTATGACAGAAGATTGTATATACATACCATCATCAATTTCAGCATGTATTAAGTACATACATATCACTACCGTTAGTTTTAGTATGTAGTATATGCATACATATTATTGTCACTAGTTTCAGCATGTGGTATACGCAGTTAGTATTACTAGTTGAGACCACTGTATTGTTTTGGAGTTGGATTACCTAACATTCATGACCGCCCCAGGATTAATAGCTGTATCGAATCATCCGCCAGAGGGCGAGGATGCGTTGCTCTACGGAGTGGCATGCCGTCACCTAGGGAACGAAGATGGGATGCCGGTTTCCCCATATTTTGCCTTGGTCGGCTTTTATACACCCCCGTCGAGCGGGTACGCCCGGGGTGCTGATTCAGGAGTCCTCCAAACTCAGGTACAGTTATCGTCAGGGGCTCAGCGAGCCCAAGTGCATACCCAAGGGATCGGCAGGATGCTTATAGTTATTATAGGAGATGGGATGACCAGGGTAGGGGTATAGATTGCGTGTTGATTTTACCTCCCGGCTTATGGGGGCCGGGTAAGGTTTGTGTGTGCTATGCTATGTTGTGTTATGTTATGTTATGCCATGTTACGCTAGATACGAGTAGATCGACAGTAGAGCAACACATTTCCAGGTATGACTCCTACTCCTTCCAGCATAGCTGAGAACAGTCTTAGATTCATATTCTCAGTCAGTTTCAGTCTATTTCTCTCTATTTCAGTTCCATCAGTTGTATTGTTGTTTTCAGATATTTTTTAATTGTTGCTTACATACTTAGTACCAGCGGTACTAACGCCCGTTTGGGGTGCTGCATTACTTGTCTGTAGATACTCATAGACGAGGAGCTGATACCTCGTGATTCCAGCCAGCTCACAGAGTCATCAGCTCCAGTCATCCAGAGCTAGATAGCTAGTGGTTTATCCCTTTTCTTTTGATTGTACAGCATGGGTAGGTCAAGGCCCTGTCCCGACCATATTATCAGTATTCTTAGAGGCTTGCAGATTGTGTATACCCTGTGGTTCGTTATACTGGTCGTGTGAGGCTGTGTGTATGTTTTAGCTTGTTATGATGGCCGTGTGGGGCCTTACTCAGTTGGTAGTGGTGTCCTTGTTGGTCACGTAGCGGTTTAGCACCTGTTTTCTTGATTTAGAGATAACTAGACAGCATGGTGGCCTTTTTGGCCCGCATAGGTTCCTCTATATGAATGTGATTCTGGTTAGGTGATGTTATAGCACAGGTGGCTATAGGCCTACTCAGCCGGAGGCTGTATTTACGGCCGTTATATAGCCCCTCGTTTTCTTGAATCCAGAGTTAGAGCCAGCCAGACACCAGAAGTGCTTAGGCTCTGCAGTTTAGCTATTCAGGTCCCAGTAAGGGCACCAGGTGCCAGTCACACCCCCCAAGGCGGGGCGTGACAAGCTTGGTATTAGAGCAGGTCGTATCCCAGGGAGTCTGCAAGCCGTGCTAAGTAGAGTCTTGCCTATGGGTGTGTTGTGCACTACATACTATAGGTAGGAGGTTGCAAGGCATGATAGGATGGTTGCTTTTTATTCTTATTCAGTCGTTCTGTAGAGCGGTACAGTATAGGGTTGAGTCCCTAGAGCTTACTATATTCTTTGGTTACAGATAATGTCAGACCAGCTACATCCTCTCACAGGCCGGAGCTTGGATATTGCAGCAGGGGAAGGCACCAGCAGGATGCCTCATCCTCGTATAGAAACAACCCGATCAGAGGGCAATACCGAGGTATCGTCCCAACCTTCTCAACAGTCTCCACCACATCGGGAGCCACTTGGGGCGACACCACCTCCAACAGTCCCTATACCGATACCTTTTGACCAGGAGGTTAGGAATGCTGTAGTCATGTTAGCACAAATGATGGCTGCTCAGCGTCAGCCGATGCCGCCTACAGTTGTAGAATCGACAGGAGGGCTCGGTAGTTCTAGGGTCCGGGAATTTTTGGCTCTGAATCCCCCACAGTTTACGGGTACGGACCGGATAGAGGACCCTCAAGATTTTCTAGATCAGATGCAGAGAATTTTCAGGGTTATGCATGCCACGCCTACAAAATCGGTTGAGTTGGCACCATTCCAATTACGAGACATCGCCGTGTTGTGGTATGAAAGCTGGGAAAGGTCCCGAGGGAGAGATGTTTCCCCTCCGACCTGGTCCAGCTTCTCAAGAGCTTTTCTGGATCATTATTTTCCACGGGAGATTCGACAGGCCCAGGTGGACCAGTTTTTACATTTAGAGAAGGGGGCTATGAGTGTTCGGGAATACGCCTTGCAGTTTGATTCTTTGACCCGGTATGCACTGGCCTTTGTTGATACCATGACATCCAGAGTACACCGCTTCATCATGGGGTTGAATCTAGAATATGTTGAGACTTGTATTACGGCCACACTGTGAGAGGACATGGATATTTCCCGAGTTCAGGCATTTGCCCAGAATATTGAGGGCATCAGGCAGCGGCATCGGGAGATCAGGAGGACTAGTTAGGAACAACGCCGCAGGGATAGGCCAGTTGAGTTACAGAGGGAGGCTCGGGGAGGACCTAGGCCACGATTGTTAGATAGGCCGCCCAGACCCCCACCTCCACCACAGCCGAAGAGGGGCAGATTTAGCCGCATGGGGCAGTCAGAGATCGGCAGAGGCTCGCAAATTGCAAATTCACTATTACAGAGAAGGGCGGAGCAGAGTAGGTATACCCTACCACTTTTCCCTATATGCAGCCGACGCCATTCTGGAGCATGCAGGTATGGCTCGACCAGATGCTATATTTGTGGCCAAGAGGGCCATCTGATGAGAGATTGTCCAGCCAGAGGACAGGAGGACCGGGATAGATAGGACAGGGCATCCGCAGGGTCATGAGCTTTAGTATCCTCAGCAGGGCGCAGGCCCTCAGTTGCAGCAAGTAGGGGCCGGGGCAGATCAAGGGCCTCTGGTGTAGGTGCGGGCCCAAGCGCACATATGCCTTACTAGGGAGGCAGGATTCAGAAGCGTCACCTGATGTTGTGACAGGTATGATGACTATCTGCTCATACCCTATTTGTGTATTGATTGATCCAGGATCTACTTTGTCCTACATTACTCCATTTGTGGCTCAGAAGTTTAGTGTTGCACCAGAATTGCTTCAGCAACCCTTTTCAGTATCCACCCCCGTCGGTGACTCCATTATAGCCAGAAGGGTCTATCACGGGTGTACAGTAGAGGTTGCTGATCGTCAGATCACAGTAGACCTGGTAGAATTAGAAATGGCTGATTTCAACGCCATTATGGGTATGGATTGGTTGGCTCCGTGCTATGCAAATGTAGAATACTGGACCAAGATAGTCTGATTCCACTTTCTAGGGGAGGCAATACGAGAGTGGAAGGGCAGTACAATTACGCCAAAAGGTAGGTTTATTTCCTATCTTCAGGCGAGGAAGTTGATAGCTAAGGGGAGCATTTACCGCTGATTGAGTTTGCTTATAACAATAGTTACCACTCAGCTTTCCAGATGGCGCCCTTCGAGGCATTGTATGGGCAAAAATGTAGATCACCAGTTGGCTGGTTTGAAGTAGGAGAGTCAGCGCTGATTGGGCCAAATATTATTCATCAGTCAGAGGAGAAGGTAAAGCTTATCAGAGAGCACCTACTGACTGCTCAAAGCCGCCAGAAATCATATGCTGATGTGCGGCGCAGAAACCTGGAATTTAATGTGAATGACTGGGTATTTTTGAAAGTATCTCCAATGAAAGGGGTGATGAGATTCGGCAAGAAAGGTAAGCTCAGTCCGAGGTTTGTTGGGCCTTACCAGATTCGGCGGAGAATAGGCCAAGTGGCATACGAGTTGAACTTGCCTCCAGAATTAGAGTCCGTTCATCCAGTTTTCCACGTGTCTATGTTGAGGAAGTATATAGGGGACCCCTCCAGAGTTGTCCCAGTCCAGGATGTCCAGGTTACGGAAGAGTTGGCCTATGAAGAGGTCCCAATAGCCATACTAGACAGGCAGATTCGCAGGTTGAGGACTAAAAACGTTGCTTCTGTCAAGGTACTGTGGCGTAACAAGAACCGAGAGGAGATGACTTGGGAAGTAGAGGAAGACATGAAAGTCAGATATCCTCACTTATTCCAAGCCTAATCAGTCGAGAGGTATGTTAGTATTGTTATCATATGAGATGCCTTACATTACATGTATAATGAGATAGCCGACTTTAGACTTTTACATGATGATTGCTACAGTATTGTGTGGAGTACCTGTATTGGACTTTTCTGCATTTCAGGTTTTTGAGATAGTCCATATTACAGGGGAGACTCTGCGGAAATTTTTCTAGAATAAGTCAAGTAAGTTGAACTTCTTGCAAGTAGAAGTTTATATTCGAGGACGAATGTTCTTAGGGGGGGGGGGAGAATGTTACACCCCGTAAATTCACAACATGTAGATGGCCTATTCGCATGTTGGTTAAGAGTTTTATTTTGAATGCCATACATGCTAGGAAAAGGCCCGGGGAAAGACCAGATAAGCGACACGTCGAACCATCGCAAGAGGAAGTTGGCAGACCTCCTCCGCGAAGACCAGAGTGTCACAGAGGCTCACCTCCGTGATACATAGCGTGTCACGGAGGCTAACCTCCGCGATACACAGTGTGCCATGGAGGTGAGGTGCAACCTCAAGTATAAAAGCACAAACTTCGGTTTTTATCTCATTTTATCACATTTGAATTTTAGTAAACGATAGAGAATAGAGAGGAACAAAGATTTATGATAAATATTCATCCGATTACGCCGTCAAACGTGGTCCAAACTCAAATTAACTCCAGATACTGAAGTATAAAGCTGCAGAGAACATTCCTGCGGAGCTAGTTTCGTGAAATTCGGCCGACGAATTGTCATCCTACCGAGCTAAGGTAAGCGGAATTGCTCCAAATTAGTGTCAATATACTTCTATCCCTAAAGTGAGCATTTCTCCCTTCTGGAATTCCGAGAAATAGTGAGTTTTCGGCCGTTTTTCGATAAGTCAAAGTTTGGGCTATATATATATTAAAAGTGATATTTTCTTTCAGAATATTAATGTATTTAATCCTAATTGATATATATATGGATGAAGTTGGGAGAAATAGCAAAATATTGACCAAATTACGCCAATTAGTTGGGAAATCAAAAACGGAGGTATGTAAAGCCAGTTTCTACGGCAAGCTAGTAGTTCCGGTACAGTAAAATAGTTCAAGTGCCAGTAGAATGTTTCAGAAATTGCATATTATGTTTAGTATGCATTTTAGTATGATATTAGTAACATCATGTCATGTGTAGCGTGAAACTTACTAGCTCGATGTAAATTCTAGTAGAAAGTGACCAAAACAGTACAACATGCCCAGTATGTGATTTAGTAAAGTATGTTAGGATACTATCGTGTTCAGTTGAAACTTAGTAAAGCAATATAAGTTCCTGTAAGGTATTACAAAAATAGAATGATAGCCTAAAATGAAGTTTAGAAAACATGTTAGAAATAATAAATCATGTTACTATGAAACTCAGTTATACAGCCTGATTCCCAGCAGAAAAACTATATCTTGTTCAGCATTAGACTCAGCACAGTATGACAGAAGATTGTATATACATACCATTATCAGTTTCAGCATGTATTAAGTACATACATATCACTATCATTAGTTTTAGTATGTAGTATATACATACATATTATTGTCACTAGTTTCAGCATGTGGTATACGCAGTTAGTATTACTAGTTGAGACCACTGTATTTTTTTGGGGTTGGATTACCTAGCATTCATGACCGCCCCAGGGTTAATAGCTGTATTGACTCATCCGCCAGAGAGCGAGGATGCATCACTCTACGGAGTGGCATGCCATCCCCCAGGGGACGAAGATGGGATGCTGGTTTCCCCATATTTTGCCTTGGTCGGCTTTTATACACCCCCGTCGAGCGGGTATGCCCGGGGTGTTGATTCAGGAATCCTCCGGACTCAGGTACAGTTATAGTCAGGGGCTCAACAAGCCCAAGTGCATACCCAGGGGATCGGCAGGATGCTTATAGTTATTATAGGAGATGGGATGACCAGGGTAGGGGTATAGTTTGCGTGTTGATTGTACCTCCCAGCTTATGGGGGCCGAGTAAGGTTTGTGTGTGCTATGCTATGTTGTGTTATGTTATGTTATGCCATGTTACGCTAGATACGAGTAGATCGACAATATAGCGACACATTTCCAAGTATGACTCCTACTCCTTCCAGCATAGCTGAGAACAGTCTTAGATTCATATTCTCAGTCAGTTTCAGTCTATTTCTCTCTATTTCAGTTCCATCAGTTGTATTGTTGTTTTTAGATATTTTTCAGTTGTTACTTACATACTCAGTACTAGCGGTACTGACGCCCGTTTGGGGCGCTGCATTACTTGCCTGCAGGTACTCATAGACAAGGAGCCGATACCTCGTGATTCTAGCCAGCTCACAGAGTCATTAGCTCCAGTCATTCGGAGCTAGATAGCTAGAGGTTTATCCCTTTTCTTTTGATTGCACAGCATGGGTAGGTCGGGGCCCTGTCCTGACCATATTATCAGTATTCTTAGAGGCTTGCAGATTGTGTATACCTTGTGGTTCCTTATACCGGTCGTGTGAGGCCGTGTGTATGTTTTAGCTTGTTATGATGGCCGTGTGGGGCCTTACTCAGTTGGTAGTGGTGACCTTGTCAGTCACGTAGCGATTTAGCACCTATTGTCTTGATTTAGAGATAACTAGACAGCATGGTGGCCTTGTCGGCCCGCATAGGTTCCCCTATATGAATGTGATTCTGGTTAGCTGATTTTATAGTACAGGTGGCTATAGGCCTAGTCAGCCGAAAGCTGTATTTATGGCCGTTATATAGCCCGTCGTTTTCTTGAATCAAGAGTTAGAGCTAGCCAGGCACCAGAAGTGCTTAGGCTCAACAGTTTAGCAGTTTAATCCCAGTAAGGGCACCAGGTGCCAGTCACACCCCCCAAGGCGGGGCGTGACACCTACATCCCTGGGTAAGATCAGATTCTAGAGTTCTTGAATGCCCAAGGATGAATTGATAGGGAAAAGCTTGAATCTATATTTGATCTCTCTAAAATTTTCTAAATTTTGCATGCATGAGAATGAATAGGTCAGGAGGACTTAGCTATCTTAACATACTCAGAAAAGTACATAAAACAACGTAGTTTAGGGTCTTAGAGCATAGAAAGGTCGAAAATACCCTTAATGAAACTTCCCTGAAAAACTGCACAGGTCAATCCAATGGGCGTACCAATGAGTCGTCGCAAGCTACCACGACTCGTGATACGACCCGTCATCTATACTACCCAAGTTTTGCTTCCGGATTCAAACCACGGCTCGACAAGATGAGTCGCCGTTTCGTCAAATGGGTCATTGTATCAGTCGTTGGTTGCCCCTCTAAAAATTCTAAACTTCCTCACAACGAGTCTCACCACGACTCATTGTTTCCTCCAATGGGTCGTGGTGCCCGTCCATTAAGTCTACTGGAAATTTATGTTTCCCCTACCACGACTCAAGACAACGGATCGTTGTTACTCATGATGAGTCGTTAGATGTCCCGTTACTTCCCAGATGCTAAAGTCTATCTCCTACCACGGCTACAAACAACGACTCGTTGTTTCCCACAATGAGTCGTTACATCGGTCGTTGCTTCCACTTCCCCAAGTCTAGATACTTTCCATGACTCATCCCAACGGGTCATTGGTTGGACCGAAGATCCGTTAGGTCACCCCGTTCTGCAATACTTTTTCCCAATTTTAGCAGTTTTTAACTTTTAACTATCGGGTCTACTCTTAGGCACTTCCGGGGTATTACAATATCTCCCCTTGGGAACATTCTTCCTCAAATGTAGGAAACAGGCAGAAAACAGAAACATGCAATTGTCATATTCAAATACTAATCATTTAAACTGAAAACTAACGGAATGACTACCTCTGATTCATATCACATAGCTGAACTGGTCTCATGTTTCACATACATATCCTTACACCTAAAAGAAACTTGAACACATGAACTGAACATGAAAACTAAATGGAGTCATAGGGAAAACTGATACCTCAATTTGGAACTGAGAAAAGAGAATAAATGTGGGTATCTAGCCATCATATCCACTTTGGCCTCCCATGTAGCTCCTTCAACATGCTGATTTCTCCATAATACTTTCACGGAAGCTACTTCCTTGTTCCTTAGCTTCCGAACCTGACGATCTAATATTCCCACCGGAACCTCCTCATATCTAAGGCTATCTTTTACATCGATGCTGTCTACCGGGACTACTAGAGCTGGATCTCTCAAACTCTGAGGGTAGTTCTAACTCATACGCCACCTTACCAACTCTTCTCATAATTCGGTAGGGACCAACATAGCGAGGACTGAGTTTTCCTTTCTTCCCAAACTGCATTACTCCCTTAATGGGAGATACCTTCAGAAATACCCAATCGTCTACCTCAAACTCCAACTCTCTCCTCCTCACATCAGCATATGACTTTTGACATCTCTGAGCGGTTTTCAGCTTGTCCCTTATCAACTGAACCTTCACCATAGCCTCATGAACCGATTCTGGCCCTATCATAGCTGCCTCACCAACCTCAAACCATCCGATGGGCGATCTATATCTCCGCCCATAAAGAGCCTTAAATGGTGCCATTTGGATACTGGAGTGATAATTGTTATTGTAAGAGAACTCGATTAGGGGCAAGTGATCATCCCAAATGCCTTTAAAGTCCATCACACAAGCTCTAAACATGTCTTTGAGAGTTTGAATTGTACGCTCCGCTTGACCATCCATTTGCGGATGAAATGCTGTGCTGAGTTTAACATGAGTCCCAAGCCCTTTCTGAAAAGACCACCAAAACTGAGAGGTAAATTGAGTACCTCGGTTTGAAATAATGGACAAGGGCACTGCATGTAATCGAACCAACTCCCGAATATACAGTTTGGCATAATCATCCGCTGAATCTGTGGTTTTCACTTATAGAAAATGTGCAGCCTTGGTCAACCTTTCAACCACCATCCAAATGGAATCATATTGTCGACGAGTATGAGGTAATCCTATTATGAAATCCATGTTAATTTCTTCCCACTTCCAAGTAGGAATGCTGATATCCTAAAGTACGCCTCCCGTCTTTTGATGCTTGACCTTCACTTGCTGACAGTTCGGGCACTTGGCTATGAATTCTGCAATATCCCTCTTCATGCGATTCCACCAATATATTTTATGCAAATCATGATACATCTTGGTGGCACCTGGGTGAATAGAGTACCTAGATCCATGAGCCTCATGCATCATCCGAATCCTCAAATCATCGACATCCGAAACACATAGGCGACCCTGGTACCGAAGCAAACCATCTCCCCCTTGGGAGAAGACCTCAACCTTCTGACTTCGAACGGCTTCTTTCAGCTTTACCAAAATCGGATCCTCATCTTTTATAGCTTTCACATCCGTCACCAAGGACGATTCTGATCCGTTCTGCACAACAACACCGCCATCAGCCGAGTCGACCAACCTAACTTCCAACCTTGCGAGTCGATGGACGTCTTTCACCAGCTCCTTCTTTCCCTCATCCACATGGGACACACTCTCCATAGAGAGCCTACTAAGTGCGTCTGCTACCACATTAGCCTTACCCGGATGGTAAAGAACACTCATATCATAATCCTTGAATATCTCTAACCACCTCCTTTGCCATAAATTGAGGTCCTTCTATGTGAACACATATTGTATGCACTTGTGGTCCGTAAACACATCCACATGGACCCCATACAAGTAATTCCACCATATCTTCAATGAAAATACTACGGCGGCCAACTCTAAATCATGGGTCGGGTAATTCTTCTCATGGATCTTTAACTGTCTAGAGGCATATGCTATCACCTTCCCTCACTGCATCAGTGCACACCAGAGTCCGATCCTCGAAGCATCACAATACACCACGAAACCATCGTACCCTCGTGTAGGGTCAACACCGGTGCGGTAGTAAGTCGAGTCTTCAACTCTTGGAAGCTCTTATCACAAGCCTCCAACCACTGGAACTTCACCTTCTTCTGAGTCAACTTGGTCAAAGGTGCTGCAATGGATGAAAATCCTTCAACAAATCTCCGGTAATAGCCAGCTAAACCCAAGAAACTCTAAATTTCTTAAGGGTTCACCAATCTAGGACAATTCTTCACCACCTCAATTTTCTGGGAATCCACTTTTATGCCTTCACTTGACACCACGTGACCCAAAAGTGCTACAAGTTTAACCAAAACTCGCACTTGCTGAACTGGGCATACAATTGACGATCCTTGAGAGTCTGAAGCACTACTCTCAAATGAGCGGCATGCTCTTCCTTGCTCCGAGAGTATATAAGGATATCATCAATGAACACGATCACAAACATGTCCATGTATTTCTTGAACACCTTGTTCATCAAGTACACAAAAGCTGCAGGAGCATTTGTTAGCCCAAAAGACATAACTAAAAACTCATAATGACCATACCACATACTGAAAGGTGTCTTCGGAATATCACACTCCCACACTCTGAGCTGATGATACCCGAACCTGAGATCTATCTTTGAGAAACATTTGGCACCCTGAAGCCAGTCGAACAAATCATCGATCCCGGGTAAGGGATACCCGTTCTTAACGGTGAACTTGTTTATTTGCGATAATCAACGCACTTCCGAAGGAAATCATCCTTCTTCCGGACAAATAACACTGGTGCACCCCATGGAGACTAGCTCGGTCTAATGAAGCCCTTATATAATAGGTCCTTCAACTGATCCTTCAACTCTTTTAGCTTGGCTAGATCTATCCTGTAGGGAGGGATAGATATAGGTTGTGTGTCGGGTAGAAGGTCAATACCAAAATCAATCTCTCCTTGGGAGGAATACCTGGAAAATCATCAAGAAAGACATCTGGATACTCACGCACCACCGAAACTGACTGGATTGTGTAATACCCTCGGAAGGACTAAGAATAGACTCGGGAGTTGAATTTGAAAAGTGTAGAAAACTGATAAAAATATCTTAGGATGGGCGGCTTAATGACTCGTGGTTAGATACCACGAGTCTTTATAAGCAGTCGTGGTATGGGGGTTCAGGGAGGCAGTGGTCATAACGGATGGTGTAACAACTCATTGTCAAGAACAACGAGTCATTTTAGTGGTCATAGGAATGGCTGAACTTAGGCTGATGGGGACACCACTGGGCATCCCATGATCCGTGGTGAGGAGTGACAAATCGTTGTTTCTAGTTGTTGCTTGTGGGTTGAAATATCCAGTTCTTACAACAGATTGAGAACATGACTCGTTGGAAGACACCATGAATCATAGTGAGGCTCATGGTAAGGGAAGTTCAGAATTGTCAAGGAGCTGACAACGGTCGATCCAACGACTCATCCTGTCAAGTCGTGGGAAGAACCTGAAGCATGAAGTGAAGCAGTTGACCCAATGACTCGGTACCACGAGTTGTGGTATCATGCAACGGCCCGTGGGATCGGTCGTTGGTCCGTCCAAACTAGTTTTTCAGGGAAGTTATAGAAGGTATTTTTGACTTTTCCATGATTTGAGGCCCTAAACTATGGCGTTTTGTTTATTTTTTTTAGTATAATAAGATGGGTTAAGTCCATAACGCATACCCATTCCCATGCAAGAGCTTTAGAGAGGTTTTAGGGAGATTCAAGGTCTTCTTCTCCAAGATTTCCATCAATTTCTTTGTGGGCATTCAAGGGAGAGTAAAATCAGTCTACCTCAGGTATGTAGGGTTAAGAATGGGTGATTCTTTCCACACCCATGCCCAAATTTCAAATTTAATCATGAATCCTCCTATTCAATTCCATTGGATTTTACCCAAATGCATGAAAATCTGATTTCTCTTTATAGATTTGATTCAAATGAGTTTTAATTGTTGAATTATGAATGATGAGCAGGTTTTATATCATTTTCTTTAAAATTATATTTCAAGCTTTTTAAATCTAAAATGCCCATTGATGAGAGTTCATAAAAGTTATGATTTATGATGAATATTCAATATTTGGAGTTTATTGATGATGGAAAAGCATGAATTCAATTTGCCCATATTTATGAGCATATTTTTGAAAGAATAGAGTATGTCAAAGTATTGGTCAATGCCCACATGTTGAAGAATGATTTACGATTTATGAACGAATTACATGATTTATCAATTTTTGATGTTGGCTGATGAAAAGGGCCTTTGATTCTTGGCTAAGCATGTTTTAAAGGGGATCAATGATGATAAATGTTATATTTTAGCCAATGAATTTTAATGAATGATGTTGTTGATTTACGTATGAGCCTATATGCATGTTTTGGGAGTCGTGTCTAGCACCAACAACCCGACATTCAAAGGACTACGCCGGTGTCTCATAACCACGTGCCACTATGGGTTCTAATGTTATATATTGTATTGATACTGATCCCTTCAAAAGTGATAACACGCCTAATTCACGACCCTCGCCTGGCAAGCCAGGGTCGGCTCTGCCCACTTGAGTGAGATAGTTGGGGCATCATGGAAGGCTTTACCATGATGGTGTCGGTTAAGGCGAATCCTCCCATTGTTCTGCATATTTTATGCATTGTTATATTTATGTTACTGACTCAAGTTATGTTTTGATAAAGTTTGCTTACGATTATGAGAATGAATGATTTGAAAGTCTTGAGCCTTATGTTTTCTTATGAAATTTATGGTATAAGCATGATGTCCTTCTCCTATGATTATTTATGGGTTTTATTTCCTTTTAAATGTCTATTTTACTTACCTTGCATGCTCGGTACATTCCACGTACTGACCGCATACTTTCTATGCTGTATCGTTTTATGATACAGGGTTCGGATCTCAAGCTCAACCTCATCCTTAGTTCATCTCAGCTCTTGCTCTCAGCTTATTGGTGAGTCCTCATGTTCCGAGGACCGTTTGATAGACTTTTGTGTTATTTATGTTTCAGTATCGGTCTGGTTAGTTGGGGATGTTGTCTCATCAATCCATCTTATCTAGTAGAGGCTTTCAAATATGATGTAGAACTTGTTCGGTGCTATGGTGACTACACGCAAGTGCACGTGGTCGAACAAGTAGTAAAGTGGCTTAAGTAAAGCCAAGTATCGATCCCACAGGGATTGATCTACGGTACTAATTAACTTAAGTGTTAATGAACTATATCTTTAAGAATGTAGACAACCAAATAAATAATATTTTGAGAGTTTGAGTTTACTAATTAATAAGAATCTAAGGCAAAATTATAAAGTGAGTCTGAACAATAGTAATGAGAAAGCTGAGGTCAAAACGAACATGCAGGGAATTAATTTATCAATACAATTCAGTTAATCTTTCCTTCGGTTGCTAGTCAAGAATTATTGCCTATGGATTGGAACTTTCAACTCCTATCCAACTTAAGAATCATGAGCCTTAATCTACATTTCTGTGATAAAAGAATTTCATGTTCAAGCCATACATTCCCGATTCCTTAATTGACTAATAAGACTTTCAGATATATTTCTATTCTGAATGTAAATCAATTCTCAATTTTTCAAACTAAGAAGAGATCATATCCTACCAATTCACATCTTTCCAATTTCTTTCCTTTTCAAAATCAAAATTGGATTTTTTAGATATACATTAACATTGGCCAAACATTAATGCAGTAAGAACAAGAATTGATAGAACAACCATTGAAGAAAAGATGAAAACTGAAATGATTAACAATTACATTCCACTACAAATGTTCTTAACCTCAGCAAGAAGTTAATTTAGCCACTCATTTGTGGATTTAACATCATCAAATAAGTAGAATTCATACAAAAAATTGAGATAAAAGAGAAAGAGATAGAGAAGAACCCTAGAATTTTCGTCCCCTCAACTGCCTGTAACCCACGTTCTTGCTCAACCAAGTCAGAATGTTAAAATAAAACCTAAGTGTGCTATTTATACTGTTGAGAATTTTTCCCGAAATAACAAGCAACGTGGCACGGAGTGTATCGTGGAGCACTCCCTCCGTGCCACGGAGGTATCACAGACCCTCACTGGAATTCGGCTCCCAGGCAATTTCACCTCAACGTGCCACGACCTGCATCGTGGAGCCTGGCCAACGTGCCACGGTGCTATCGCGCACCTACACTGGAAGTTGCCAAATATAATTCACCCGAGGCATAATACCTCTGCGATGGCTGCGTGACACGACTCCATTACGGAGCCTTTATTTTTGCTGCTCTTCCTTGTCCTTTTCCGCTCCTTGTTTCCAAGTCTATTCCCGATTTTACCAACATGTATCCTAGCTTCCCAAAATTCCATTTTACCTGCAAAACAACACTAATCATGTTGGTTAGTATAAATTCACATTTAACTACAAATCACATGAGAATGTACACAATAACGATAGACAAACAAGTTGAAATGAAGCATTTGAGTATCACTTAGGCATGCAATTCTGCCCAAGATCACTTACCCCACACTTAAAACCTTGTTCGTCCTCGAACAATATTCTCACATCTCATGCAATTGACACTCACACATAGCTACTTTGGCTCAACAATTCCAGCTACGGCTATATTGATTATTTAATATAGCAAATCATCAAGAAAACATGCATGGTCTCATCAATACAATGAAGTACATCACATTAAGATCTCCTAAGCTCAAGAATCAATTCTCGATCTTGGAAAAATCGTGCAAATTAACTGATCAAGACATCCGACACGAAATTAATCTCTCGTCAAGCATGTGCCCTCACAACACAGAGAATTACCCCATTGCCATCATATGATTTCCAAAGCACTACATGTAGGGGTATATGAATACGATTTCGCTCTCTCTCCCAAAGAATTCACATGCATCATGTCATGAACCATAGGCTTGCCTCTAGTGTATTACTCCACTAATATAAGGACGAGTGATGTAAGATCACGTGGGACTTAACGGGTTGTAATGTAAGCTAAGGAACTAGCAAATACTGGGCTAACCAATAATAGCAACTAGCTTCCTTAAGCGCTTTTCAATACATCCCACCATCATTACGGCCATTTTTTTCTTCCTTCATCCTCCCATTCTTGAAGAAATTTTTTTTCTTTGTTTTTGTTCCCATTTCTTTAAGCACACTCGACTTACTAGCAAAGATTAGTTATACATCTTTATTTTATTTAATTTCAGCAAGTGCACCTTTGACCTTTTCTTTAACTTTCATCCCTTCCGCTTTTCCTTCCTTTTCACAATTCTCACTCCTTTACACTGTGGGAATTTTTTTTTCTTGAGCACTTAAGAGTTTTGGATCAAATTCACGGCTAATGAAAAGAAGGGATTAAGCTCGGTTTGTACCTCTTTAAAGAAAGAAAAAAATAGGCTAAAGGCTCAATGGGGCTAACTAGGATGCACATTCAAGGTAGGTATGATAATGGAGAAACTTTCGGTTTATTCAAAGAAACGCCTACATCCTTTCCTACAATACACATCCTTCATTTCGTTTAGTACACACACCAGGCAAGTTCTAGACACTTCACAATAGCATGGAATAATCGAAACCTCACCTCACACTCATTGCACATGCTCAACTCAAGACATATTCACAGACTCTTCAATCAACTAATTACAAGAATTCACTATTAAGCCTCGATCACACCGAATCGAACTCTATGGCCTAGGTATCTCAACATGTTTACACATTTGCATGCTTTCATATGAATCACCTTTGCATCTTCATATCATGTACAACACGTAACAAGAATTCCGAACCATGAAGTAGCGACACGTTTGGGAAACAAACAAAAGAAAGAAAAGAAAGAAAAAAACTACTCCTATCGACTACATTTCCCTTAAGACGGTCATCATCCATCCATCATAGGGAATGATCACTGTCTACGGCTTCAGTTCAATGGGACTATTCTCGGTAAAAGCATCGAAAACAAAGGCTGAGAACCCCAACATAAAAGAAATTTAACAAAAAATTTTAAAAATTTCAATAATTTTGATAGAAAACAAAAATATTTATACAACAACCATTAAAAAACAGCTCAACACAGTACATAACAGCTTAACATTCATTACAATACCAACTTAATTACAGACACACCACACAAAGTCACAGGGTCACATTTTTCACAGGCACAACAACATAAAACATAAACATAAAAAAAACAAAAACGAAACAGCTGGCACCTAACTACTCCCACCCCACACTTAAATCGAACACTGTCCCCAGTGTTCAAATAATTTCAACATATCACAAAGGTAGGTTGTGAAACTCCCTGATCAATCGAAGTATTCAACTTCTTCATCAGGTGTCGTTGCCTCGTCTCCCATATTAGATTTGCCCCCGCTATCCTTATCTGACTCAACATCTGAGTCCTCCCGGCGTGTCTCCTCATCGGTGGAGACATCATCATCTACGGGCTCCACAAATGCGAGCCCCACTCTGCATAGAGCTCGGGCATTCTCCCCAAATGGGTAATCCAGCTCGAGCTACCACAGCTCATCCTCTATTGCCGGCCTCCCTCCAATGCGCAACTGCAGCATCTGCATCCCGTACATGCGGGCCATATACTAATCATCCCGAGCATGTCGCTTGGCTAGTGTGAGCACCGGCCCATGAGTAGTGTCAGGTGCCTTGGTTTTGGTGACATCCAAGGCACGCCTGTCAATCTGTGGGATGTAATCTAGGGCCTCCTCCTCGATATCATGTCCCCTCAAGAACGTGGTAAGGAAACCACCGAACCCGTATCTGTGCCCTTGATGTAGTCGGGCTCTCTTCATGGAAGAGATGATCACTGCCCCAACATTTATTTCAAGCTCCTTCATCAGGGCATACACCAAGCACACTCGATCCCGGGTGACATCTGTCATGTGCACCCCTGGATCAAACAGTAACACACAATTTTTAGCCAAATCCTGGCTTTCCTGTTCATTTGAGAGTAGGGCAACGTTTGGTGGTAGCCCCTCTCCTTGTGCCTGCTCCACCTTGCTGTCGAATGGGCTCCACATAGAGTGCGTCTGATGTCCGCATAAGGTGGAGTGATGTTCAGCTTCTGGAGGATATGGGCGTCTGTGTCCCGCACCCCCAATATAGCATTCAAGTGATGGGGCTCAAAAGTGACAACCTGCCCTCTGATTTTAACGGTGTGACTGCGGAGGGTCGGGTTCCAGTTGGCATAGAACTCCCAAATGAGATGGAGATTACACTCCCTAGGCTCTTCGAAGATGAAGTTCAGTCCATCAGTGTCAATTCGGTGTACGATCCACGGGAATTCCTGTGCTAGCGGCTCCCTTGATATGTGCTCCTCCGGGAAGTATTTGGTTTCTTTGTGTTTTGCATACCATTTCTTCCCTTCATCAGTCACCCATCGGGTTTTGTATTATAGGCATTGGTCTCGCGGAACTGCTGGTGCTGCTGGAACTGCTGTTCCCAATCTTATCCTTTTCCTACCGGCACCCGATGTGGATGCGCCCTTTCCCTTGTCTTGCCTGCCTGACATTGTTCCTGTACAATCAAACAGACAGTCCCAATGTTATTCAATTCACAATTAGCTTCAACTAAGGTTGGGTTTAATTAGGTCACCCTACACTTAGTCTTTAGCCACAATCAAAACAATTCGACAAGACATTCATGATTTTTCTCATTCTTAACATTCAACCGGCTTAGTGCATTCATATAAATCGATGGGACAATTACTATGTACTACTCAGACTTCGTACAATGAATAAAATTATCGCCATCGATTCACTTTCAACATCATAGCACTTAGCCAAATTTTTGTTCTCAACAACCTATGCAAGTCACCAATTTCATTCTCCCGAAAATCCCTTGTCTACTTAGCATATTCAACATTAATCACAACATAATTCAATTCACCCAACATGCACAACCCAATTTTGTTCAACATTTCAAACAATTTTAGTCTTCTTCCTATTCAATTTCCAACCCTAGCTACCAATTTCGCAAAAATTCAATAAAACATGCATTCATCGAGTTCATATACTCACAACAATACTATGGACATCAATCAATCATAACTTAAATGAATTCAAGCTTAATTCTCACTTAGGGCAAGGTTCAATCACTACACATGTTCAAGAATCGAAAATTTAAGCAAAAATGAGGTAAAGTTCAAGAACATACCTTTAATCCGATGAAATTGAAGAAAACTCGAAGAAAATCGATTCCTAGGTCCATGTCACATTGGGGGAGGAGGGAATTTGGGGTGTTGGTCGCGAAGGGAATGGAAAATAATGAAAGAAATGAGGGAAATCGGGGTTTTAAAGTGATATTTCATGCGGATTACCAGGTGACCCGGTGTGACCCGACACGAAATAACACTCAACGTGTCACAGAGGGTAACGCGGAGCACCCCCTCTGTGACACGGAGCCATCGCGCCAGTGTTCTAGCTTTTTAAAAAATTCGGAACACTCTTCAACGTGTCACGGAGGTTAACACAGAGCACCTCCTCCGTGACACAGAGCCATCGCGTAGGCTTACTGTAATGTGTCATTTTTTATTTTTCTCACCTCGATCTTTTCCTTTGCGTTTCTTTGCATTTTTGCCCTCCGTTCCACCTAAAAATCACTTCACCACAAGAAATTGGTTAGCATTCATAGGTTTCAACACAAAACAAAATTTTTATTTATTTATTTATTTTTTTCTTTTTCTTTTCTTTTTCTCTTTTTTTTCAAATAGTTCTACTCATCTATTACAACAATTTCATGGGTTGCCTCCCGTGCAGTGCCTGATTTACCATCGCGGCTCGACGTCATTCATTGCTCAATCATCCTCCAGAGTGATGGACGTCTTCTCTCAAATAACGTCCTCACCCCAATAATGCTTACATCGCTGCCCATTTACTAAGAACGTGGCGCTTCTATCTTCTTGCCACAACTCCACTGCTCCATGCGGGGTCATTCTTACCACTTCAAACAGCCCTGACCATTTGGACCACAATTTTCCTGGAAAAAGCCTCAATCTTGAATTGAATAGAAATACTTTATGCCCCAGCTCAAAGATCCGATGCACCATGTGTTTATCGTGCCACCTCTTTGTTTTCTCTTTGTAGCACTTGGCACTTTCATAAGCATGCCAACGAAACTCATCAAGTTCGTTGAGTCAGCCTCTTCTTACCTGCTAGCTCTAGATCCATGTTCAATTTCCTCACGGCCCAGAAAGCTTGGTGTTCTAGCTCTACAGGCAGATGACACGCCTTTCCATAGACCAATCTGTACGGAGAAGTCCCAATTGGTGTCTTGTACGCAGTTCTATAAGCCCACAACGCATCGTCGAATTTGCTTGACCAATCACTATGTTGTGCATTCACTTTTTTCTGTAGAATCTGCTTTTTTTCTCTGTTCGACACCTCCACTTGCCCACTAGTTTGGGGATGATATGTTGTTGCTACCTTGTGGTGCACCCCATACTTAACTAGCAAATTCTTGAAACTTGCATTTACAAAATGAGCCCCTCCATCACTGATAATGGCTCGGGGTGTCCCGAACCTGCTGAAAATGTGCTTTTTCACAAATTTTGTTACCACCTTGTTGTCATTCCTGGGGCAAGCTATTGCTTCAACCCACTTTGATACATAATCAACGACCACCAAGATGTAACGATTACCAAATGACGGTGGGAATGGGCCCATGAAATCTATACCCTATACATCAAAGATCTCCACTTCTAATATCTGCTGCAGCAGCATTTCTTGCCTTCTACCAATTGTGCCTGTTCTTTGACATCTATCACACATTTTTACGTATGCCATAGAGTCTCTGAACAGTGTAGGCCAAAAGAAACCTGACTGTAGCACCTTGTGCGCTGTCCGCTCGCCTCCATGGTGCCCTTCATACAATGAAGAGTGACAACTCCTCAACACTTCTGCAATCTGGCTCTCTGAAATGCATCTTCTCATCACTTGATCCGGTCCCTGCTTAAACAAGTACGGCTCATCCCAAATATAATACCTGCAATCATGCCTCAACTTCTTTCTTTGCTGAGCTGTAGCCTCCGGTGGATAAACCCCACTCACTAGCAAATTCACAATGTCTTCATACCAAGGGATTTCAACTTCCATTATTGCCAAGAACTGCTCATCCGGGAACTCTTCTTTGATGCTGTCACCTTCCTTCACATGCGACCGACTTTCCAATCGCGATAGGTGATCTGCCACTTGATTCTCGCTCCCCTTTCTGTCCTGAATCTCTAGGTCAAACTCTTGTAACAACAAGATCCATCTAATCAGCCTGGGCTTTGCATCCTTCTTGTTAAACAGATACCGAATCGCTGCATGATCGGTATACACCACTACTCTAGAACCTACCAAATAGGACCTGAATTTATCAAACGCGAACACCAATGCTAGCATCTCCTTTTCTGTGACTGTATAATTGCCTTGGGCTACGTCCAGTGTTTTGCTTGCATAATGAATAGAATGAAAAATTCTATTCCTCCGCTGCCCCAATGCAACTCCTACAGCCACATCGCTTGCATCACACATTAGTTCAAATGGTTGTTCCTAATCTGGCGAAATGAGGATAGGTGCTTCTATCAACTTCTGTTTCAACTCCTCGAATGCTTTGACACAATCCTCATCAAACTCGATGTTCACCTCTTTTTCTAGAAACCTGCATATTGGTCTAGAAATTTTAGAGAAGTTCTTGATGAACCGTCTGTAGAACCCTGCATGTTTGAGAAAACTGCGAACACCTTTCACTGACACAGGTGGTGGTAGCTTTTCAATAACATCGATCTTTGCACGATTGACTTCCAACCCCTTGCAAGACACTTTATGGCCAAGGACGATACCCTCTTTGACTAAGAAATAACATTTCTCCCAGTTGAGTACAAGGTTGGATTCTTCACAACGAGCTAGCACCCTGTCAAGATTTTGCAAACAAGTAGCAAACGAATTACCGAAAATAGAAAAATCATCCATAAATACCTCGACGAAATCTTCCACCATATCGTGGAAGATCACTATCATGCATCTCTGGAATGTGGCGGGTGCATTGCATAAACCAAATGGCATCCGTCGGAAAGCATATGTCCTATAAGGACATGTGAAAGTAGTCTTCTCCTGGTCCTCCGGTGCTATGGCTATCTGGTTATGGCTAGAAAAGCCATCAAGGAAACAATAATATTCTTGACCAGCCAATCTGTCCAATATCTGATCAATAAACGGGATAGGATAGTGATCTTTCCTTGTGGCCTCATTGAGCTTTCTGTAGTCCATGCAAATCCACCATCCTGTGACTGTGCGTGTAGGGATCAGCTCATTTTTCTCATTGGTGACCACAATCATCCCTCCTTTCTTTGGGACACACTGAACTGGGCTGACCCATTTGCTGTCTGAAATAGGATAGACCACACCTGCATCAAGCCACTTAATCACTTCCTTCCTAACCACATCCTTCATCATCGGATTCAACCTCCGCTGATGTTGTATAGTTGGCTTTGCTCCTTCCTCCATGAAAATTCTGTGTGTGCAAAAAGCTGGATTGATACCCCGATTGTCTGACATTTGCCAGCCCATTGCTTTCTTCCTCCTCTTGAGAACCACCAATGCATCCTTTACCTGTGCGCCCGTCAATTCTGAGGAGATGATGACTGGCAAGGTGTCATCTTCCCCCAAAAAGACATATTTAAGATGTGGAGGCAATGTCTTCAACTCCAGTTTTGGTGCTTTCTCAATAGATGGTTTTGGCAATGGTTCCAGGGACCTCATCAATGGCTGAAAGTCTTTCTTCCTGAGATACCATTTTGATTCATTTAGCATTTGCACTATCTCATAGGTATCTCTATCTCCGAAATGATCGGAGCTCATCAACGCTCTCTCCAACGGATCTCGAGAATCAACAATCTGAAGAATTTCTTCTTGGTTTAGCACATTGATTGCTGAAAGCTCCTCATAGATGGCTAGAAGCTTCATGGCCTTATACACATGAAATACCTCCACTTTGTCATGCGCTCGCATGTTTAGTTGGCCTGCAGCTAAATCAATCAAAGCTCTCCAGGTTGCCAAGAAAGGACGTCCCAAAATAAATGGGACTTCCGCATCCGACTCAAAATCTAAGACAATAAAATCCACTGAGAAGATGAGGGAGCCCACTTGCACCAGCACGTCCTCCACAATGCCATCTAGTCTGGCCAAAGAATGGTCTGCTAGCTGCAAGATCACTGTAGTTGGTCTAGGACTGCCCAGCCCCAACTTCTTGAACACCGATGTCGGCATCAAGTTTATGCTCACTCCCAAATCACGTAGTCCGCGAGCTCGGATACTTTGTCCAGTTGTGATCTGAATTGTAAAGCTCCCAAGGTCCTTGAGATTTGTTGGCAACCTGTTCTGAATCCAGGAAGTGCACTCCTTAGTAAATGCCACCATAGCATACTCCGTCAATCTGCTTTTGTTGGCTACGATGTCCTTGATATACTTTGCATATTTAGGCACTCCATGCAAAACATCAACCAAAGGTAAATTAATATGTACCTGTTTAAGCACCTCCATGAACTTTTTAAAACAAGCTTCCTCCTTATGTTTCTTTAATCTTTGAGGGAACGGGGGTGATGGTCTTTCTGCCTCGACTGCCTTCTCCTTCCCCCTCTCATCATCATGTTCCCTATCTTTTTCCACTGCTTCTGATTGCTGAGGTGGTCTTTCTGGTTCCACCTCCTTGAGTTGTAATCCACTTCTTGTGGTCACTGCATTGACCTACTTGGGATTCGGGTCAGTTTCACTCGGTTGTCCTCCTCTGGGATTGGTGTTTTGAGCTCCAGCTAGTTGTCCAAACTGGTACTCCAACGCCTTTGTAGCTAACTGGTTGTTTTTTAAGTCTGCCGCTAATTTCACATAATCAGCCTGCATTTGAGCTTGGTTAGCTATCATTGTTTTAAACATTTCCTCAATGCTGATGGGTGGTGGATGAGGTGCATTGTTTCCTCTGTATTGAGACTGATAATTCTGCTGCCCCCCTTGATTTCTCTGCGCACCCTGATTCAAACTCTACCCTTGATGGTTATTACTACCCCAATAGAAATTCGGATGATTCCTCCAATTTGAGTTGTAATTATTGCCATACTGCTGGTGATTATTTCTCTGGACGTTCCCAACAAAGTTCACTGAATCTGGATTTGCACCACAACACTCAGCTAAGTGTTCATTACTATCGCATACTTCACACCAAACCTGTTGCACTACATTAACTAGGGCTTGTGGTTGATTCAAGCTCATATTGCTGAAGTGGGTGTTGAGTTGATTTTTTAATGTAGTTATCTGTGCGGCGATAGCTGTAAAACCATCCACCTCAAATACTCCTGCCTCTTTCCTTGTTCCTCCTCTTGAAGAGTCCGCATTCCACTCTGGATTTCCCTGCGAAATGCGATTTAACAAAGTATACAGCTCCTCATACGTCTTTTCTAATGCTTGTCCCCCAGCTGCTGAGTCTAGCAAAATTTTTGTGTGGGGTTCCAAACCCTCTATGAAAGTATGCACCAACACATCATTGGACTGGTGATGGTGAGGACAATCCCTTAACATAGATTTGAACCTTTCCCAAGATTGATACAAATTCTCCCCCTCTCTTTGTTTAAAACTTAGAATCTGACTTCTAAGTCTTGCTATTTTCCCGGATGGAAAGAATCTTATAAAAAATTTTCTTGCAAGATCATCCCAAGTGGTGATAGAGTTAGGTGGTTCAACTTTCAACCACCTCTTTTCTTCCCCCAATAATGAAAATGGGAATAATGTAATCCTTACGTAATCGGATGATACTCCAGCGGGGATGTAAGTGTCACTTATCTCCAAAACGTTTTGGAGATGTTGTTGTGGATCTTCATGAGGAGACCTGTGAATTGCCCGCTGGTGTGCAACAATTGCACCATGTTCTTTTTAAGCTCAAACCTCCCTCCTAGCTCTGGTCTGCGAATACTTGATGTAACATTTTTAGCATGTGGGATTGCCACTTCGCGAACCGGCCTAGCTGCCATTTCCTCGGGCACTAACACTGCCCTCACAAGTGGTGGATTCTGTTTTTTGCTCCAGGATTGTCTGTCTTAGCAACTATAGCTTCTTCTCTAGAGCTTCCCTTCTTTGATGATGAAATTGTCTTTCCGGCTCTATATATGAATCCACCAACTCCTTGTGTCTTGCCAGCATTCAGAAGAATTCAATATATGCAAGAGAAAGGCTAAGATCAAGTTGTCAACACTTATATAGAATTTGTGAACCAACACTAAGAAAATAAATTTACCAATTGCCACTCCCTAGCAATGGCGCCAAGAACTTGTTCGGTGCTGTGGTGACTACACACAAGTGCACGTGGTCGAACAAGTATAAAGTGGCTTAAGTAAAGCCAAGTATCGATCCCACAGGGACCGAGCTACGGTACTAATTAACTTAAGTGTTAATGAACTATATCTTTAAGAATGCAGACAACTAAATAAATAATATTTTGAGAGTTTGAGTTTACTAATTAATAAGAATCTAAGGCAAAATTATAAAGTGAGTCTGAACAATAGTAATGAGAAAGCTGAGGTTAAAACGAACATGCAGGGAATTAATTTATCAATACAATTCAGTTAATCTTTCCTTCGGTTGCTAGTCAAGAATTATTGCCTATGGATTGGAACTTTCGACTCCTGTCCAACTTAAGAAACACGAGCCTTAATCTACATTTCTGTGATAAAAGAATTTCATGTTCTAGCCATACATTCCCGAATCCTTAATTGACTAATAAGACTTTCAGATATATTTCTATTCTGAATGTAAATCAATTCTCAATTTTCCAAAGTAAGAAGAGATCATATCCTACCAATTCACATCTTTCCAATTTCTTTCCTTTTCAAAATCAAAATTGGTTTTTTAGATATACATTAACATTGGCCAAACATTAATGCAGTAAGAACAAGAATTGATAGAACAACCATTGAAGAAAAGATGAAAACTGAAATGATTAACAATTACATTCCACTAAAAATGTTCTTAACCTCAGCAAGAAGTGAATCTAGCCACTCATTTGTGGATTTAACATCATCAAATAAGTAGAATTCATACAAACAATTGAGATAAAGGAGAAAGAGATAGAGAAGAACCCTAGAATTTTCGTCCCCTCAACTGCCTGTAACCCACGTTCTTGCTCAACCAAGTCAGAATGTTTAAAATAAAACCTAAGTGTACTATTTATACTATTGAGAGTTTTTTCCAGAATAACAAGCAACGTGGCACGGAGTGTATCGCGGAGCACTCCCTCCGTGCCACGGAGGTATCGCGAACCCTCACTGGAATTCGGCTCCCAAGCAATTTCACGTCAACGTGCCACGACCTGCATCGCGGAGCCTGGCCAACGTGCCACGGTGCTATCACGCACCTACACTGGAAATTGCAAAATTTAATTCACCTGAGGCAGAATACCTCCGCGATGGCAGCGTGACACGGCTCCATCGCGGAGCCCTTATTTTTGCTGCTCTTCCTTGTCCTTTTCCACTCCTTGTTTCCAAGTCCATTCCCGATTTTACCAACATGTATCCTAGCTTCCCAAAATTCCATTTTACCTGCAAAACAACACTAATCATGTTGGTTAGTATAAATTCACATTTAACTACAAATCACATGATAATGTACACAATAATGATAGACAAACAAGTCGAAATGAAGCATTTGAGTATCACTTGGGCATGCAATTCTTCCCAAGATCAGAACTCAGCTTATGTATATGTGTAGTAATTATGGGTGTTACAATATGATTACATTTCCACTATGATGATATGCTAAGTATTCCGCTTCTTTGATTAAGATTAGATGCGTGTTTATGCCATGGATCGACTTGGGTCTCTCGGGGTCCCTTGTCCCGTGTCTATGATTCGGATGTACGTCCGGGCCACGACAAACTTGATATTAGAGCAATAGGTTTTTAGTGTCCTAGGGTGTATGAAAGCCACGTTAAGTAGCGTATTTCTCATGGGTGTGAAGCGCGCAACACCTATGAAGAAGAGGCTACGAGACGTTTAGGAAATGTTCTCTTACTTCATGATTCTACCTTGTTCCATGAGTTTAACTTTATCCCTTCCTCTAACTCGTGCGATACACGTGTGTAAAAACATGTGTTCTCAAAACAACTATGGAAGTCAGCCAGCACCACCAACTCCGATGGATCCCATGCAAGTTACTGATGTGGAGCTCGGAGCCTCTCTTAGAGTGTTGATGCAAGGTATGATCACCCAGCCTGGCTAGCGGGCTATCACACTGGTGAACCCTATTGGGGAAGCAACATCTATTAGAACTCAAGGACTCATGAAGGAGAGCCCACCGGAGGTTGGTACGAGTGTGGTTGGGAAGTATAGAGGGGGAAAGAGGGAGAACAAGAAGCCCTGGGCCGGTGACCTTGAGGGGTCCCGACAAAGGTTGAGTAGGGGGAGTCACTCTCAAATCCGTCAGAAGTCTCAAGACCAAGCTCGGGGATACAAGCCCCGGGTGAGGGAGATTACTTACCCAACTTGTGGGCGTTGCGGAAAGCACCACCGAGGAGAATGCTTGGCAGGTTTATATATTTGCTTTTACTGTGGCCAACACAATCATAAACATAAGGATTGCACTGCAGCCAAGCGGAATGGTCAGAAAGGCCGTGCTCTAAATCCCTCTCCATCAGTTCCAGAAAGTCTCCCACTTTCATAGCACAGGGTGTTAAGAGCGAGTGGTGTTCAACCTCAGATGTACGTCTCAGGTATGTTATAAGCTTTTCCATCGAACCTACCATGATTTCTAGTTCCGAGAGCCTACTGTACAAGGTATGGGATTCCTGTATGCACCTTAGTATGAGATCTATTTTGTGGGAGGTAGGCAATGGCTAAGAGTATGAAATATTCAATGATAGCTTTAGAGGTGAATGAGCAGTCTAGAGCTAGTGATATTAGTGCAACTGTAATAAAGGGTCCCAGAGCCCTAGAATGATAGCTCTAATCTAAGAGAGAGATGGTAAGTGAAGGGTCATGTCAGGTCTTAAGTTTTAGCAAAGAAGTTCTAGAGATGGTACTTATGGATAGTCAACCCATTCTCATTTAGATTTTTCTCTCGTATGTAGCTTGATGTTACGCTCAACCCATGCTCATGTTCAGAACCCTAAGATGATGGGCAACCCCGTCAGTCAGTGATTCTAACATTACTCCATGATTCTATAAATTCAGCTATATGTCAAGACCCTCATTGCGTATTTGAGCTCATATACCTTAGTACGCTCAACTTTATAAACTCAGTCCTTAAGATCTGCCTTATCGGCTTATGAGAATCATGTTATATCAGGTACATGCCCAACTTGGATTCCTTGAATAATTCATGCTTATGATTTCCTTACTCTAGGCTCTATAGGTGTTCCCTACGATGTAAATGATAGTTAAGATGTGTACATCCAGGATAACTCCCTACCCCTACTATAGGTTCCAGGCATGTAGAAGTTCAGAAAGTGCAATGATTAGCCAAAACCTAGAAGTGCAACAACCCACATGGTTATTTCGTGATTTTGACCCATTTCCCTAGCTTGAACCTTTTCATATCTTTATTTTGATACTTATGACTTGTGGAGATGGATGACATAATTTCCAAGATGATCCAACGAAGATTGGATAAGATTCTCAATTTTTGGGAGGTCTGAAGTTTGAGAGGTTTGACCAAAGTCAACATTTCAGGTTAACGAGCTCGAGTTTGGGTTCTAAAAGTTTTGTTAGTACCGTATGGTGATTTATGACTTAGTTGGGTAGTTGTGTGGGTCTTGAGGTTATTAGGGAGTAATTTGAACTTTTTGGTTAAGTCGGGAGCTTTAAGGAGGTTGAGTTTGACCATGGTCGACTTTCGATAAAACCACCCAATATCGGTGGTTGATGATTCCAACAGGTCTGGAATGTGTTTTACATGGTTGAATTGCATATTTGGGTTGAGTTCGGAGGATTTCGGATGAGCTTCGGGTGGATTTGAATGTTTTGTCTTTTTAGCATAATTCTAAGTATAAGGTGTGGTGTCATGGTTCAAGATGGGTCAGAATTTTTCTTGATGACCGAGGGCAAAGCTAGGTAAGGTGAGGATCCTATCTTAGTAAAGTCGAAGGTGGTCGTTCAAATCAGAAGGTAGAGGTTGTTCCAAAGGGGGAGATGGGGTACTTCAATAATAGGGTAGTTGGGCTGATCAATGCCTCTTATTGAGTTTGCTAACAATAACAGATACCATGCCAGCATTGGGATGGCTCCATTTGAGGCTCTTTACGGGCAGAGATAAAAATTGCCCATCGGATGGTTCGAGGTTGGTAAGGAAACAATGATAGGACCAAATTCAGTTCATGAAGCTACGAAGGAGGTTCAGATAATAAGGGAAGGATTGAAAAAAGCCCCTAGTCGCCAAAAGTCTTATGCGGATACGAGGAGGAGGGTCTTGAGTTGAGGTTGATGATTGGGTGTTTTTGAAGGTATTCTCCCATGAAAGGGAGTGATGTGATTTGGAAAAAAAGGGAAACTCAGTCCCTGATATGTTTGTCCCTCGGGTTGTAAGAAGAGTTGGTAAAGTGGCATTTGAGTTGGACTTGCCATCAGAGTTATCTTCAGTTCATCTAGTCTTTCATGTGTCGCTTTTGAAAAAGTGTTTGGGTGATCCAACCTTGGTAGTCCCGGTAGACAGCATTGGGGTAAAAGACAGCCTCAGTTATGAAGAAATTCCCGTTGAAATTTTAGATCGTCAGGTTTGGAAATTGAGAAATAAAGAAGTAGCTTCAGTTAATGTTTTATGGAGAAATCAACGTGTTGAGGGAGCTACGTGGGAAGCCAAAGTGGATATAATAGCTAGATACCCACATTTGTTCTCTATCAGCTCAGTTCCGACTTGAGGTATTAGTTTTGCCCTATGAGTCTATCTAGTTTTCATGCTCAGTTCATGTGTACAAGTTTCTTTTATGTATATGAATGTGTATGTGAAGTATGAGATCAGTTCAGCTATGTGGTTTTATTCAGAGGTAGTCATCCCGTAAAAATTTCGATTAAAATGATCAGTATATGGCTATGATCAATTGTATTTTTCTGTTTTCTTCTTGTTTCCTACATTCGAGGACGAATCTTTCCAAGGGGGATATATTATAATACCCTTGGAAGGAATAAGAATACACCCGGGAGTTGAATTTGAAAAGTGCAGAAAACTGATAAAAATATCTCAGGATGGGCGACTCAACAACTTGTGGTTGGATACCGCGATTATCGTAAGCAGTCGTGGTATGGGGGTTTAGGGAGGCAGTGGTGACAATGGACGGTGTAATGACTCATTGTCAGGAACAATGAGTCGTTGTTAGCGGTTGTAGGAATGGCTGAACTTAGGCTGATGGGGACACCACGAGGCATCCCAGGATCCGTGGTGAGGAGTGACGGCTCGTTATTTCTAGTCGTTGCTTGTGGCTTGAATTGTACAGTGCTTACAACAGATTGAGACCATGACTCGTTGGAAGACACCTTGAGTTGCGGTGAGGCTCATGGTAAGGGAAGTTCAGAATTTTCAAGGAGCTGACAACGGTCGATCCAACGACTCGTTGATTGATACAACGAATCGTCCTGTCGAGTCATGGAAGAACCTGAAGCATGAAGTGAAGTAGTGGACTCAACGACTCAGTACCACAAGTCGTGGTATCATGCAACGATCCGTGGGATCGGTCGTTGGTCCGTCCAAACTAGTTTTTCAGGGAAGTTTTATTAAGGGCATTTTCAACTTTTCCATGCTTTGAGGCCCTAAACTACAACGTTTTGTATATTTTTCTGAGTATGATAAGATGGGTTAAGTCCCTAATGCATACCTATTCCCATGCAAGAGCTTTAGAGAGGTTTTAGGGAGATTCAAGGTCTTATTCTCTAAGGTTTCCATCAATTTCTTTGTGGGCATTCAAGGGAGAGTAAAATCAGTCTACCTTAGGTATGTAGGTTTTAGAATGGGTGATTTCTTCCAAACCCATGCCCAAATTTCGAATTTAATCATGAATCCTCCTATTCGATTCCATGGGGTTTTACCCAAATGCTTGAAAATGTGATTTATCTTTATGGGTTGGATTTAAATGAGTTTTAATTATTGAATTATGAATGATGGGTAGGCTTTATATCATTTTATTTAAAATCATATTTCAAGCTTTTAAAATCTGAAATGCCCATTGATGAGAGTTCATGAAAGTTATGATTTATGATGAATATTCAATATATGGAGTTTATTGATGATGGAAAAGCATGAATTCAAGTTACCCATGTTTATGAGAATATTTTTGAAAGAATTGAGTATGTCAAAGTATTGGGCAATGCCCACATGTTGAAGAATGATTTACGATATATGAATGAATTACATGATTTATCGATTTATGATGTTGGCCGATGAAAAGGGCTTTTGATTCTTGGCTAAGCATGTTTTAAAGTGGATCAATGATGACAAATGTTATATTTTAGCCAATGAATTTTAATGCATGATGTTATTGATTTATTTATGAGCCTATATGCATGTTTTTGGGGGCCGTGTCTAGCACCGAGCAGCCCGACGTTCAAAGGACTACACCGGTGTCTCATCACCACGTGCCACCATGGGTTCTAATGTTATGTATTGTATTGATACCGATCCCTTCAAATGTGATATCACGCCTAATGCACGACCCTCGCCTGGCAAGCCAGGGTCGGCTCTGCCCACTTGAGTGAGATAGTTGGGGCATCATGAAAGACTCTACCATGATGGTGTCGGTTAAGACGAGTCCTCCCATTGTTCCTCATGTTTTATGCATTGTTATATTTATGTTATTGACTCAAGTTATTTTTTGATAAAGTTTTCTTACGATTATGAGAATGAATGATTTGAAAGTCTTGAGCCTTATGTTTTCTTACGAAATTTATGATATAAGCATGATGTCCTTCTCCTATGATTATTTATGAGTTTTATTTCCTTTTAAATGTCCTTTTGACTTACCTTGCATACTTGGTACATTCCACGTACTGACTGCATACTTTCTATGTTGAATGATACAGGGTCCGGATCTCAGATCAACCTCATCCTTAGTTCATCTCAGCTCTCGCTCTCAGCTTATTGGTGAGTCCTCATGTTTCGAGGGCCGTTTGAAAGACTTTCATGTTATTTATGTTTCAGTATCGGTCGGGTTAGTTGGGAATGTTGTCCCATCAATCGATCTTATGTAGTAAAGGCTTTCAGACAGGATGTAGAACTCGACTTATGTATATGTCTAGTACTTCCGGGTGTTACACTATGATTACATTTCTGCTATGATGATATGCTAAGTATTTTGCTTATTTGATTAAGATTAGATGCATGCTTATACCATGGGTCGACTTGGGGTCTCTGGGGGTCCCTTGTCCCGTGTCTACGATTCGGATGTACATCCGAGTCGTGACAGATTGTCGGGGCTTCGGAATCAACATCCTTAACCCTAACTAGATGATACATGCAACCCTTAGAAATCATCTTTCTGGCCTTAAGATATGAAATAAATTGACCTGCTAGTACGACCGAACTACCCTTCCACTCCAAAACTGATTCACCCAAAAAATGAAATTCCATCGCATGGGTTGTACAATTTACAGAAGCATAACACGCATACAGCCAATCCATTCCAAGAATAATATCAAAGTCAGTCATGGCTAACTCTACCAGGTCTGTGGAGGTGACTTTATGCAATATAGTGACCGGGTATCCTCTATACACCCACCTAGCTACAATCGAATCACCGACAGGAGTAGAAACTGAAAATGGTTCTAACAGAGTCTCGCGACTAACTCCAAAGCTACTAGCAACAAAAGGAGTCACAAAAGACAAAGTAGCCCCTGAATCTAGCTAAGAATAAACATCAATATGAAAAACTTGCAACATACCAGTGACCACATCCAGTGAAGTCTCCTACCCCTGATGCGGGGCGAGGGCATAGAATCTGTTTTGGCGCTGTCCGCCATCCCCACTAGAAGATGCTCCCTGCGGAGCTGAACGTGCTGGAGATACTGTTTTCCTGGTGGTCTATGTACGACCCCTATCACCTTCCTTTCTAGGAAAGGGACATGCTCGATGCACGCGACTGGTCCTACCGCACCTACAACAAATATCTGAGCCGAGCAAACACTCCCCGGGATGACTCTTGGTGCACTTTCTGCAGGTTGGGAAGGTATGCTCTACCTGCATGCCCCTCTGATCCCTCGATCCCAAATCCCTGCTCTTATGATCACCCTTGGGTCTAGATGGAACACTAGCTGATGATGGTGCTGGAGCTAGTGACCGCTGCTGAAACTGAGGGCGGTGCTACCGCCGGATCTCTGATGAGTAAACCCATGGCTATCTGTCCGATCCCTCTTTGGCTCCCTCTCGCTCGCATAAGCTGCCTCCATCTGCTAGGCATACATTACTATGCGAGGAAAGTCCATATCCTTATGAAGCATGGCAGTCCTGCAATCCTTGTCCAATTAACCCGCTACTCCATGGAAAAATCTACTCACCCGCATCCTCTAATCGGCTACCAACTCTGGGGAATATTTCAATAGACGTGTGAACTCAAGGGAATACTCTTGTACAGTTATTCTCCCTTGCTTCAAATTAACAAACTCAGCTGTCTTCAGCTCCCTCATCTCACGAGGGAAGAACCGGTCTAGGAATGCAACATGGAACTCTTCCCAAGTGACCAAACCAGCTCCTACGACCCTACTATCCTTCCATTGGTGAAACCAGATAAGCTCGACTCCTTTTAACTTATAAGAGGCCAACTTGGAACACTCAACCCCATTCATCCCCATGACTTGGGTGATCTTGACAATCTCGTCTACGAACTCATATGGGTCCTCATGTATGTTGGACCCAAGAAAATCCGGCAGGTTCATCCTCAAGAAGTCTCTGACCCGAGCCGTTGCTGTGTTGCCATTCTGCGGAACATGCGCAACGGCCTGCTGATTGACCTTAGCGGTCAAGGCCTGCACAAGCATCTGAATAGCGGCTCGAAACTCAACATGGGCAGCCGGCTCCGGTGCCTGGGGCTCCTGAACTGGTGGGGCTTGCTGATGCCCATGACCATTGCCATCCTCGTGGCCTTCACCATATACATTCCTCCTTCCACTCATTCTTCGAGGAGCCATGATTCTGCAATCGCGAATAACACGAATTAGAAGAATAGAAGGACTTTTCATTGCACGACATAGATCATGAAGAAGGGAACATTTCCTAAACATCTCGTAGCCTCTTCGTCGTAAGTGTGGCGCGCTTCACACCTATGAAAAATAATCTACTTAATGTGGCTTTCAGACATCCTGGTACACTTCAAACCTATGGCTCTGATACCAAGTTTGTCACGATCCGAACGTAGACTCGGATCGTAACACGGGACAAAGAACCCCGAGAGGCCCCAAGTTGGCCCATGGCATAAGCATACATCTAACTTCATTCTCTTTAAGTGGAAAACTGAACGTAAGGCATAGCGAAAACATAAATATATCATAACATAACATAACATAGGGAGACACTAGACAGACATGCAAGCTGAGTGCTACATACTGTCTGAAAGACTCTACTACATAGGATGGGTTGTTAGGACAACACCCCCAACTAACCCAGCCAAGTACTGAAACATAAATAACATAAATGTCTGTTAAATAGCCCTCTGAACATAAGGACTCACCATTAAGATGAAGGTGAACTCTGAGATGATCTATAGATGAGGATGAACTTGAGAGCCAAGTCCTGTTTCATGAAATGATACAACATAGAAAGTATGCGGTCAGTACGTGGAATGTACTGAGTACGCAAGGTAAGTAAAATGGACATTTAAAATACATGAAAACTCATAAAACATCATGAGAGTAGGACATCATGCTCATATCATAAATATCGTGACATAATGTAAGACTCAAGGTTTTCAAATCATTCATTTTCATAATCATAAGAGAAAGTTTATCAAATCATCACTTGAGCCAATATCATGAACATAAAAGTGCATAAAAACATGCAGAACAATGGTAGGACTCGTCATAACCGACACCATCATGGTAGAGCCTTTCATGATGCCCTATTTATCTCACTCAAGTGGGAAGAGTCGCCCCTAGCTTGCCAGGTGAAGGACATGAATTATGTAATATAACGAAAAGAGGGGATCATTAGCATTATAATGTATCATTATAGACCCACTGTGGCACGTGGTTATGAGACATCGCGTAGTCCTTTGAATGTCGGGCTGCTTGATGCTAGACACGGCTCCCAAAAACATGCATATAGTCTCATACATAGATCAATAACATCATTCATGTAGATTCATGGCTAAAATAAACATTCATCATTCATTGATCACCATTAAACATGATTAGCCAAGAATCAAAGGCCCTTTAGTTGGCCAACTTCATAAATTGATAAATCATGAGAATTATTTCATAACCGTAAATCATTCATCATCATGTGGGTATTTTTCAATACTTTACCATGCTTTATAATAATCAATTCATTCGAAAACATGCTTATAAATATGGGTAACTTGAAAACGTATTTTTCATCATCAATAGTTCATAAATCATAAGACCATGCATACTTGAAATCATGCACATAACTTTTAAATCATCAAATCATGTTGGGTATTTGAATAAACCCATATTTTAAATCATAGATCATGATGGGTTTGCAAATATCAACAATTGAAGTGTAGATCATAAATCGGTTCATCATAGATCATGCATAAGTAGGCTTAATTAAGTAGAGATTGAAATCAATAAATTTATAATCGAGAAATAGTAGTAAAATATGATCAAAATCCATAAAATATGTTGTAAATCATAGATCATAAAAGACCATTAGCAAATCATTATTTTTTCACAAAAATTGAATTAAAATACCATCAGATTTTTGGTAGAATTTCATAAACTAATAGAGGATGGGAATGAGTGTTATACCCTGGGAACCCAAGGATCAGACCTGGAAATGAAAACGGAGAAAAACTAAAAATTCGCACTAGGTCACAGAACGACTCTTGAGGTGAGTCATTAGGAGTGACCACGAGTCGTGAAGTGACCCGTGGTCAGCTTGGTTTGGCAAAGTTTGAGTGAGGGGCCACGGGCCTGACCACGAGTCGTGGTCAGACCTCACGTCTCATGAGGTCACCCGTGGTCGACCCTAGGGGTTTGGCAAGATTGGGATGGGCAGTGTAGGCCACAGAAGGTGACCATGAGTTGTGGTCTGACCTCACGACTCGTGAAGTCTCCCGTGGGTTTCCCTTGGAGTTTTGGGCAGTGGACTTGATGGATCAAGGCAACGAGTCGTGCCCTGTGGCATCGACCCGTTAGGTTCCTCGTGAGGACTAGCGACCAGAAATTTCCTGCGTTTTAGTGAGGGTGTTTTCATAACTTCCTAAGTCCCTAAGGCCTAAACTACGTCGTTTTGAGATATTTTCTGAGTTAAATAAGATGGGTTAAACCCTTTATGCATATCCATTCTCATGCAAGGATTTTAGAGAGGTTTTGAAAGATTCAAGGCCTTCTTCCCCAAATTCTTTTCAAATATCTTGGTGGGTGCTCAAGAAACCTTAAGTTCAACCATTCGCAGGTATGTAGGGTTCTAAAATAGGTGGAATTCTTTCCTACCCATGCCCAATTTCGATTAAATCATGAACTCTCTTATTCAAATTCCATGGGGTTTTACCCAAAGCATGTCAATGTGATTTCTCTTAATGGGTATGTTTTAATTGAGTTTTATTCATGGAAATATGCATGATGGGCAGGTTTTGATATTATTCCCTTTGATTCATGTTTCAATCCTTTTAAATCTAAATTTTCCATTTATGGAAGTTCATGAAAATTATGATTTATGATGAATATTCATTATTTTTAAGTTTATTGATTATGGAAATGCATGAATCCAAGTTATCCATGTTTATGAGCATATTTTTGAAGAAATTGAGTATGATGAAGTATTGGGCAATGCCCACATGGTGAAGGATGATTTATGAATTTTGAAACGAATTTCATGATTTATCAATTTATGATATTGGCCGATAAAAAGGGTCCTTGATTCTTGGCTAAGCATGTTTTAAAGGGGATCAATGATGATAAATGTTATATCTTAGCTAATGAATTTTATGCATGATATTAATGATTTATGTATGAGCCTATATGCATGTTTTTGGGAGCCGTGTCTAGCACTGAGCAGCCCGGCGTTCAAAGGACTACGCCGGTGTCTCATAACACGTGCCACCATGAGTTATAAATGTTATGATGATATGATAATGATCCCCTCAAATGTGATATCACGGCTTATGCACAACCCTCTCCTGGCAAGCCAGGGTCAGCTCTGCCCACTTGAGCGAGACAAGTAGGCATCATGAAAGGCTCTACTATATGGTGTCGGTTATGACGAGTCCTCCCATTGTTCCACATGTTTTTATGCATTGTTATGTTTATGTTATTTGATCAAGTTATATTATGATAAAAATTTATTTACAAATATGATAATGAATGATTATGAATGATTTGGAAGCCTTGAGCCTTATGATTATTATGAAGATTTTGATGTAAGCATGATGTCTCCCCCTCATGTCTATTTATGAGTTTTACTTTACTTTTAAAATGTCCATTTACTTACCTTGCATACTCAGTACATTCCACGTACTGACCGCATACTTTCTATGTTGTATAGTTTCATGATACAGGGTCCGGATCTCAGGCTCATCCTCACCCTTAAGTCGTCTCAGTTTATGCTTTCAGCTCGTTGGTGAGGCCTCATATTCCGAGGGTTGTTTTATAGGCTTTCATGTTGTTTGTATTTTCGCATTGGTCGGGTTAGTTGGAGATGTTGTCCCATCAACCCGTCTCATGTTTTAGAGGCTTTCAGAGAAGTATGTAGTATTCAGCGGTGTAAATGTCGGGTATTTCTTGATGCTATGTTATGATTATGTTTCCGCTATATCTTTATGATTATCATTCCACTTAATTGAATGAGATTAGTTGTATGCATGAGCCATGAGTCGACTTGGGGTCCCTCGTGGTCCCTTGTCCCGTGTCTACGATTCGGGTGTACGTTCGGATCGTGGCAATGGGTTTGAACGGAAACACCCATTCATAACCCTACATACCTAGGTAAGATTAGATTCTAGAGTTCTTGAATGCCCAAGGATGAATTGATAGGGAAAGCCTTGAATCTATACTTGATCTCCCTAGAATTCTCTACATTTTGCATGCATGAGAATGAATAGGTTAGGGGGACTTAGCCTATCTTAACATACTCAGAAAAATACATAAGACGATGTAGTTTAGGGCCTTAGAGCATAGAAAGGTCGAAAATACCGTTAATGAAACTTCCCTGAAAAACTGCACAGGTCAATCCAATGGGTGTACCAACGAGCGTTGGAAGCTACCACGACTCGTGGTACAACCTGTCATCTACACTACCCAGGTCTTGCTTCCTGATTCAAACCACGGCTCGACAGGATGAGTTGTCGTTCCGTCGAATGGGTCGTTGTATCAGTCGTTGGTTGCCCCTCTAAAAATTCTAAACTTTCTTACAACGAGTCTCACCACAACTCGTTGTTTCATCCAACGGGTCGTGGTGTTTGTTCGTTAAGTATATTGGAAATTTATGTTTCCCCTACCACAACTCAAGACAACGGATCGTTGTTACTCATGAAGGGTCATTAGATGACCTGTTACTTTCCAGATGCTAAAGTCCATCTCCCACCACGGCTACAACCAACGACTCGCTGTTTCCCACAATGAGTCTTTACATTGGTCGTTTCTTCCACTACCCCCAGTCCAGATACTTTTCACGGCTCATCCCAACGGGTCATTGGTCCATTGGGTCACCCGTTCTGCAATACTTTTTCCCAGTTTCAATAGTTTTCAACTTTTAACTCCCAGGTCTACTCTTAAACACTTCCGGGGTACTACAGTCAATCAGCAAGCGATAGTGCATGTCCCTCAGAACGAAAATGTGGCGGTGGCAAGAGTCAGAGATTTTCTGAGGATGAACCCTCCGGGGTTTCTTGGGTCAAAGGTGGACGAGGATCCATACAAGTTCATTGATGAGGTTCTGAAGATCACCTAAATCATGAGGGTGACCAGAGAAGAGTGCGCCGATCTAGCCTTGTATCAGTTGAAAGGGGTTGCGCACATCTGGTTCAAGCAATGGAAGGATAGAAGGTGTAACAGCCCAGGTCGCCGCTTGTAGATATTGTCCGCTTTGGCAGCTAGTCCCTCACGGCTTTAAAACGCGTCTACAATGTAGAGGTATCCAAGCACTTATAAAGCACTCTTCGTTCCCCTCCACCACCGATGTGGGATTTGCCTAAGTAAACCAGGCGTTACGTATCGCCGTCCCTGGTTACCCCCCGTAGGGACTCAAATCCCACATCGGTGGTGGAGGGGAACGAAGAGTGCTTTATAAGTGCTTGGATACCTCTACATTGTAGACGCGTTGTAAAGCCGTGAGGGACTAGCTGCCCAAAGCGGACAATATCTACAAGCGGCGACCTGGACTGCGATACGTAACGCCTGGTTTACTTAGGCAAATCCCACATCGGTGGTGGAGGGGAACGAAGAGTGCTTTATAAGTGCTTGGATACCTCTACATTGTACACGCGTTTTAAAGCCGTGAGGGACTAGCTGCCCAAAGCGGACAATGCCTTCTGCCTGGATATGGAATTTTTGCCAAATTCCAGTGAAGGTGCACGTTGGGGCCGTGGCAGGTTGGCCTAGCCCCATGTTGCACGTCATACCACGTTGGGCCTTAATACCTGGACAACCAAATTCCAGTAAGGGTCCGCGTCAGTGGCGTGTCACGGAGGCAGTGCTCCGCGATGCACTCCATGACACGTTGCTTGTTATTCCGGGAAAAATTCCCACTAGTATAAATAGAACACTTAGGTTCATTTTTAATTATTCTGACTTGGTGGAGCAAGAACGTGTGTTACAGGTAGTTGAGGGGACAAAAATCTCAGGGTTTTTATCTGTCTCCTTCTTCTTTAATTCAATTGCTTGTATGATTAACACTCATTTAATGATGTTCAATCCACAAATGAGTGGCTAAATCCTCTTCTTGCTGAGGTTAAGAACAATTCTATTGCAATGTAATTATTGATCATTTGGTTTTTCATCTTCTCTTCCATGGTTGATCTATTGATTCTTGTTCTTACTGCATTAATGTGTGGCCAATGTTAATGTATATCTAAAAAGTCTGATTTCACTCGAGAGAGCAAGAAATTGGAAAGTTGTGAATTGATCGGATATGATCTTTTCTTAGTTTGGGAAAATTGAGAATTGATTTACCTTTAGGATAGAAATATACCTGAAAGTCGTATTAGTCAATTAAGGAATCGGTTTTGTAAGGCTAGAACATGAATTTTGTTTTATCACAGAAATGTAGGTGGACGGTTCATGCTTCTTAAGTTGGGTTAAATACGAGAGTTTTAATCCATTGGCAATAATTCTTGACTAGCAACCGGAGAAAAGATTAACCAAATTGTATTGATGATTCGTTTCTCTACATGTTCGTTTAACCTCAGCATGCTCATACTTATAGTTCAGACTCAAATTATATATTCGTTTTATAATTAGTATAAAATTAGAAACCAAAATACCAAACTTTTCTCAACACTGTTGTCTGCAATTTTTTTTAGAGTTAAGGTTTATTGACACTTGAGTAAATTGTTACCCTAGCCCAGTCCCTGTGGGATCGATACTTGGCTTACTTGAGCCACTTTACTACTTGTTCGACCACGTGCACTTGCGTGTAGCTATATACCCAAAAGCACCGAACAAGTTTTTGGTGCCGTTGCTGGGGACTGGCAATTGGTAAATTTTTCTTAAGTGTTAGTTTACTATTTCTTCTTAGTGTTGACAACTTGGTCTTAGCCTGTATTTTGTAGATACTAATCTCTGTTGAACACTGGCAAGAGACAAGGAGCTGGTGGACTCATATTTAGAGCCCGAAAGACAATTTTATCGTCAAAGGAGAGAAGCTCTAGAGAAAAAGCTGCAGTTGCTCAGACGAACAATCATGGAGCAACAACAGAATCCACCAGTTGTAAGGGCAATGTTAGTGCCCGAGGAAATGGCAGCTAGGCCGGTTCGCGAGGTGGAAATCCCACATGCTAACAATGTCACATCTAGCATCCGCAAACCTGAGCCAGGAGGGAGGTTCGAGCTCAAACAAAACATGGTGCAATTGCTGCACACCAGTGGGCAGTTCACAGGTCTCCCTCATGAGGATCCACAGCAGCATCTCCAAAATTTTTTGGAGATAAGTGACACTTACATCCCCACTGGAGTGTCATCAGATTATGTCAGGCTTACATTGTTCCCATTTTCACTGTTGGGAGAAGCCAAGAGGTTGTTGAAAGCTGAGCCACCTAATTCTATTACTACGTGGGATGATCTTGCAAGGAAATTCTTGATACGATTTTTTCCATCCGGTAAAACAGCAAGACTTAGAAGTCAAATTCTAAGTTTTAAACAGAGAGAGGGAGAGAATCTGTATCAGGCTTGGGAGAGATTCAAGTCTATGTTGCGGGATTGTCCTCATCATCACCAATCCAATGATGTACTAGTGCACACTTTTATAGAGGGTTTGGAACCCCACACAAAAATCTTGTTAGACTCAGCAGCTGGGGGACAAGCATTGGAGAAAACTTATGAGGAGCTGTATGCCTTGTTAAATCGTATTTCGCAGGGAAATCCGGAGTGGAATGCTGATTCGTCAAGAGGAGGAACAAGGAAAGCAGTAGGAGTCCTAAAAGTGGATGGTTTTACAGCTATTGTTGCACAGATAGCTGCTTTACAGAATCAACTCAACACCCACTTCAGTAATATGACAATGAACCAGACTCAAGCCCCAGTGAATGTAGTGCAGCAGATTTGGTGTGAAGTGTGCGGGAGTAGTGAGCACTCAGCTAAGTGTTGTGGAGCAAATCCTGATTCGGTGAACTCTGTGGGAAATGTACAGAGGAACAACCACCTACAGTATGGCAACAACTACAATTCCAACTGGAGGAATCACCCGAATTTCTCTTGGGGTAGCAACAACCATCAAGGGCAGAGTTCGAGTCGGGGGGGGGGGGGGGGCGCAGAGGAATCAAGGAGGGAATTAGAACTATCAGGCACAATATAGAAACAACAATGCACATCCTCCACCACCATCACCCAGCATTGAGGAGATGTTCAAGACAATGATAGCTAAACAAGCTCAATTGCAGGCTGACTATGTGAAATTGGGAGCCGAGGTAAAGAACAACCAGTTAGCTACTAAGGCACTGGAGTATCAATTTGGGCAATTTGCTGGAGCCCAAAACACGAGGCCTAGAGGAGGACTCCCGAGTGACACGAATCCCAACCCCAAGCAAGTGAATGCAGTGACCACAAAGAGTGGTTTGCAGCTTAAAGAGGTGGAACCAGAAAGACCACCTCAACAATCGGGAGCAGAAGAAGTTGAGAGGGAGCAAAGTGATGAGAGGGGGAAGAAAAAGGAGGCTGAATCAGAAAGACCACCACCCCCGTTCCCTCAAAGATTAAAGAAACACAAGGAGGAGGCGTGTTTCACGAAATTCATGGAGGTGCTGAAATAGGTACATATTAACTTACCTCTTGTTGATGTTTTGCAAGGAGTGCCGAAGCACACAAAGTATATTAAGGACATCGTGGCGAACAAAAGTCGGTTGACTGAGTATGCTACGGTTGCTCTCACGGAGGAGTCCACTTCCCGGATACAAAACCGGTTGTCCACAAAGCTCAAAGACCCTGGGAGATTTACTATACAAATTATAATTGGGAAAAGTATCTGAGCCATGGATTATGTGATTTGGGAGCGAGCATTAATTTGATGTCGTCATCGGTATTCAAGAAGTTGGGTCTAGGGAGTCCTAGACCAACAACAGTGATCTTGCAACTAGCGGATCGGTCCTTAGCCAGACCTGATGGCATTGTTGAGGACGTGCTGGTGCAAATGGGCTCCCTTATCTTCCCGTTAGATTTCGTCGTGCTGGATTTTGAGCCAGACGCGGAAGTCCCATTTATTTTGGGACGTCCTTTCTTGGCGACCGGGAAAGCACTGATTGATGTAGCTACAGGGCAGCTAACTATGCAAGCACATGACAAAGTTGAGGTATTTGATGTGTTTAAGGCCATGAAGCTGCCGGCTATACATGAGGAGCTTTCAGCAATCAATGTGGTTGAACAAGAAGAAATTCATCGGATTGTTGAATCTCAAGACACACTGGAAAGAGTGTTGATGAACTCTGATCAGTTTGGAGATAGAGACGCTTATGAGGTGGTAAAAATGCTGAATGAGTCACAAAGGCATCCGAGGAAACAGGAATTTCAGTCTTTGATGAGATCTCTAGAACCATTGCCGAAACCATCCATTGAGGAAGCACCAAAGTTGGAATTGAAAGAATTACCTTCACATTTAAAATATGTCTTTTGGGGGGAAGATGAGACGTTGTCGGTTATCATCTCCGCAGAATTGACGGAGGCACAAGAGAAGGAAGCATTGGGTGTCCTCAGAAAAAGGAAGAAAGCAATGGGTTGGCAAATGTCAGATATTCAGGGTATCAATCCAGCTTTTTGCATACACAGGATTTTCATGGAGACATGAGCAAAACCAACCGTTCAGCCACAACGAAGGCTAAATCCAACAATGAAGGATGTGGTTAGGAAAGAAATAATTAAGTGGCTTGATGCAGGTGTGGTCTACCCGATTGCAGACAGTGAATGGGTCAGCCCCTTCAGTGCGTTCCAAAGAAAGAAGGGATGACAGTGGTCACCAATGAGAAAAATGAGTTGATTCCTACACGAACCGTCACAGGCTGGCGGATTTGCATGGACTATAGAAAGTTTAATGAAGCCACAAGGAAAGATTATTATCCTATCCAATTCATTGATCAGATATTAGATAGGTTGGCTGGACAGGAATATTATTGTTTCCTTGATGGGTACTCTGGTTATAACCAAATAGCCATAGCTCCGGAGGACCAAGAGAAGACTACTTTTACCTGTCCTTATGGGACATATGCTTTTAGACGGATGCCATTTGGGTTATGCAATGCACCTGACACATTCTAGAGATGCATGATGGCTATTTTCCATGACATGGTGGAGGATTTTGTTGAGGTATTTATGGATGATTTTTCTGTTTTGGGTAATTCGTTTGCTACTTGTTTGCAGAATCTTGACAGGGTGCTGGCTCGCTGCGAGGAATCCAACCTTGTACTAAACTGGGAGAAATGCCATTTCTTAGTTAAGGAGGGTATTGTCCTTGGCCACAAAGTGTCTCGCAAGGGGTTGGAAGTCGATCGTGCTAAGATCGAGGTTAATAAGAAGTTACCACCACCTGTGTTGGTGAGAGGTGTGCGCAGTTTTCTTGGGCATGTAGGGTTCTACAGACGGTTCATCAGAAACTTTTTCAAAATTTCTAGACCATTATGCAGATTGTTAGAAAAAGAGGTGAAGTTTGAGTTGGATGATGAGTGTGTTAAAGCATTCAAGGAGTTAAAGCAGAAATTGATAGGAGCACCTATCCTGACTTCTCCGGATTAGGGACAACCCTTTGAGTTGATGTGTGATGCAAGCAATGTGGCTGTGGGAGTTGTATTAGGGCAGAGGAAAAATAGAATCTTTCATTCTATTCATTATGCAAGCAAAACGCTGAATACGGCCCAAAGTAATTATACAGTCACAAAGAAGGAGATGCTAGCATTGGTGTTTGCATTTGACAAATTCAGGTCCTATTTGGTGGGTTCAAAAATAGTGGTGTACACCGATCATGCAGCGATTCGGTACCTGTTTAACAAGAAGGATGCTAAGCCCAGGCTGATCAGATGGATCCTGTTGTTGCAAGAGTTCGACCTTGAAATTAAGGACAGAAAGGGGAGCGAAAATCAGGTGGCAGATCACTTATCGCGACTGGAGAGCCGGTCGCATGTGAAGGAAGGTGATAACATCAATGAGGAGTTCCCGGATGAGCAGCTTTTGGCAGTAGGGGAAGCTGAAGTTCCCTGGTACGCAGACATAGTCAACTTATTGGTGAGTGGAGTCTACTCACCTGAGGCGACAGTCTAGCAGAGAAGAAAGTTGAGGCATGATTGTTGGTACTTTATTTGGGATGAGCCATACTTATTTAAACAGGGACCGGATCAGGTGATGAGAAGATGCATCCCGGAGAGTCAGATTGCAGAGGTGTTGAGGAGTTGTCATTCTTCATTGTATGGGGGGCACCATGGAGGCGAGCGGACAACGCACAAGGTTCTACAGTCAGGGTTCTTTTGGCCTACACTGTTTAGAGACTCTATGGCATACGTCAAAATGTGTGATAGATGTCAGTGTATAGGAACGACTGGTAGAAGACAGGAGATGCCGCTGCAGAATATACTGGAAGTAGAGACCTTTGATGTATGGGGCATTGATTTCATGGGCCCGTTCCCACCATCATTTGGTAATCGTTACATCCTGGTGGCCGTATATTATGTATCAAAGTGGGTGGAAGCAATATCTTGCCCCAGGAATGACAACAAGGTGGTAACAAAATTTGTGAAAAAACACATTCTCACCAGGTTCGGGACACCCCGAGCCATTATCAGTGATGGAGGGGCTCATTTTGTCAATGCAAGTTTCAAGAAGCTACTAGCCAAGTATGGGGTGCGCCACAAGGTGGCAACAGCATACCACCCCCAAACTAGTGGGCAAGTAGAGGTGTCAAATAGAGAAGTGAAGCAGATTCTCCAGAAAACAGTGAATACACAACGGAATGATTGGTCAAGCAAACTTGATGATGCGTTGTGGGCATACAAAACTGCTTACAAGATACCGATTGGAACTTCACCATACCGATTGGTCTATGGTAAAGCGTGTCATCTGCCAGTGGAGCTAGAGCACCGAGCCTTCTGGGCTGTGAGGAAATTAAATATGGACTTAGAGCTAGCGGATAAAAAAAGACTGAAAAATAAATGAAAAAAAATATACTCCTAACTACTACATTTCCCTTAAGACGGTCGTCATCCATCCATCATAGGGAACGATCACTAACTAAGACTTCGGTTTATTTATTTTTCAGTCTTTTTTCTTTTGTGGGTTGCATCCCAAAACCTGTAGTTACTTTATGGTTGCGGAATTCTGGTTGCGTGTTGTACATGATATTTGTGCAAAGGTGATTCATATGAAAGCATGCAACTTTGTAAATATGTTGAGATCCCTAGACCATAGAGTCGATTCAGTGTGATTGAGGCTTAATGTTTGAATTCTTGTAATTAGCTGGTTGAAGAGTCTGTGAATACGTCTTGAATTGAGCATGTGCAATAAGTGTATGGTGAGGTTTTGTTTATTCCATGCTATTGTGAAATGTCTAGAACTTTCCTGGTGTGTGTACGAAACGAAATGAAGGACGTGTATTGTAGGAAAGGATGTAGGCATTTCTTTGTTTTAACCGAAAGTTTCTCTTTTTCATTATTGTACCCACCTTGAATGTACACCCTAGTTAACCCATTGAGCCTTTAGCCTATTATTTTTCTTTTGTCAAAAAGGTGTAAACCAAGCTTAACCCCTTCTTTTCATTATCCGTGAATTTGATCCAAAACTCTTAAGCGCTTAAGAAAAGAAAATAATTTTCCCAAAGTGTCAAAGAGTGAGAATGGTGAAAAGAAAAGAAAAGCAGAGTGATGAAAGGAAAGGAAAGGTTGAAGGTGCACTTGTTATAAGTTAAATATAATGAAGATGTATGAATAATCTTTGTTATTGAGTCAAGTGTGCTCAAAGATATGGGTCAAAATAAAGACAGACTTCAAGAATGGGAGGATGAAGGAAGAAACAATGCTCATGAGGTTGATGGGATTTATTGAAAAAACGCTTAAGGATGCTAGTGGCTATTATTGGTTAGCCCAATATTTACTAGTTTCGTAGCTTACATGACAACCCGTTAAGTCCTACGTGATCCTACATCACAGTTCCTTATATTAGTGGAGTAATACACTAAAGGCAAGCCTATGGTTCATAACATGATGCATGTGAATTCTTTTGGGAGAAAGAGTGAAATTGTGTTTATATGTTCCTGCATGTAATCTTTTGAGTTCATGTGATTAAAAAGGGAAATATTCTCTTGTGTTGTGAGGGCACATGCTTGACGAGAGATTAAAATTCGTGTCGAATATCTTGATAGTTGATTTGCATGAGTTTGCTGATATCGAGAGTCGATTCTTGAGTCTAGGAAGTCTTAATGTGTTGAAGGCCATCGTATTGATCAGACCATGCATGTTTTCTTGATGATTTGCTGTATTAAATAATCGGTATAACCGTAGCTTGAATTGTTGAACCAAAGTAGCCAGGTTGGGGTGTCAATTGCATGAGGTGTAAGATTGTTGTTCGGGGACGAACAAGGATTTAAGTGTGGGGTAAGTGATCTTGGGAAAATTTATATGCCCAAGTGATACTCAAATTTTTCATTTTTGCCTTGTTTATCTATCGATGTTTATACATTCTCATGTGATTTGTAATAAAATGTGAATTTATACTAACCAACATGATTAACATTGTTTTGCAGGTGAAATATAACTTTGGGAAGCTAAAATGCATGTTGGGAGAGATCGAGGTTGGAATCGAACGCTAGCAAGGGAAAAAGCACTTGAAGGCACAAATTAAAGAGGCTCCGCGATGGAGCCGTGTCACGCTGCCATCGCGGATGCCTTCTGCCTGGATATGAAATTTTTGCTAAATTCCAGTGAAGGTGCGCGTTGGGGCCGTGGCACGTTGGCCTAGCCCCGCGTTGCATGCCGTGCCACGTTGGGCCTTAATACCTGGACAACCAAATTCCAGTAAGGGTCTGCGTCAGTGGCATGTCACGAAGGCAGTGCTCCGCGATGCACTCCGTGACACGTTGCTTGTTATTCCGGGAAAAATTCCAACTAGTATAAATAGAACACTTAGGTTCATTTTTAATTATTCTGACTTGGTGGAGCAAGAACGTGGGTTACAGGCAATTGAGGGGACGAAAATCTCAGGGTTTTTCTCTATCTCCTTATTCTTTAATTCAATTGCTTGTATGATTAACACTCATTTAACGATGTTTAATCCACAAATGAGTGGCTAAATCCTCTTCTTGCTGAGGTTAAGAACAATTGTATTGCAATGTAATTATTGATCATTTGGTTTTTCATCTTTTCTAACATGGTTGTTCTATTGATTCTTGTTCTTACTGCATTAATGTGTGGCCAATGTTAATGTATATCTAAAAAGTCCGGTTTCACTCGAGAGAGCAAGAAATTGGAAACTTGTGAATTGATAGGATATGATCTTTTCTTAGTTTGGGAAAACTGAGAATTGATTTACCTTCAGGATAGAAATATACCTAAAAGTCGTATTAGTCAATTAAAGAATCGGTTTTGTAAGGCTAGAACATAAATTTCGTTTTATCACAGAAATGTAGGTGGACGGTTCATGCTTCTTAAGTTGGGTTAAATACGAGAGTTTTAATCCATTGGCAATAATTCTTGACTAGCAACCGGAGAAAAGATTAACCAAATTGTATTGATGATTCATTTCTCTACATGTTCGTTTAACCTCAGCATGCTCATACTTATAGTTCAGACTCAAATTGTATATTCGTTTTATAACTAGTATAAAATTAGAAACCAAAATACCAAACTTTTCTCAACACTGTTGTCTGCAATTTTTTTTAGAGTTAAGGTTTATTGACACTTGAGTAAATTGTTATCCTAGCCCAGTCCCTGTGGGATCGATACTTGGCTTACTTGAGCCACTTTACTACTTGTTCGACCACGTGCACTTGCGTGTAGCTATATACCCAAAAGCACCGAACAGATGGTTCCCTTCGGATGTGCATTGATTATCGGTAATTGAAAAAGGTCACAATTAAGAATAGGTATCCCCTCCACAGGATTGATGATTTGTTTGACCAGCTTTAGGGTGGCAAGTGCTTTTCGAAGATAGACCTCAGATCAGGATATCATCAACTCTGAATCAGGGAGAGTGACATCCCGAAGGCAACCTTCAGGACTCGGTATAGTCACTATGAGTTTGTAGTCATGTATTTTGGACTAACGAATGCTCCTTTAGCTTTTATGGATTTGATGAACAAGGTGTTCAAGCCATATTTGGATATGTTCGTGATTGTTTTCATGATGACATCCTTATATACTCTCGGAGCGAGGAGGAACATGCCGCTCATTTGAGAGTGGTACTGAAGACTCTCAAGGATCACTAGTTGTATGCTAAGTTCAGAAAATATGAGTTTTGGTTGAACTCAGTGGCATTTTTGGGTCATGTGGTGTCAAGTGAGGGTGTACAGGTGGACTCTCAAAATATAGAAGTAGCATAGAATTGGCCTAGACCAGTTAGTCCATCAAATATCAGAAGTTTCTTGGGTTTAGCTGGTTACTATCAGAGATTTGTTGAGGGGTTTTCATCCATTGCGTTCCCGTTGACTAAGTTATCCCAGAAAAAAGTGAAGTTTCAATGGTCGGAGGCTTGTGAGAAGATCTTCCAAGAGTTGAAGACTCGACTCACCTCAGCACTAGTGTTGACCCTACCTGAGGTCACCGATGGGTTTGTGGTATATTGTGACGCCTCGAGGATCGGCCTTAGTTGTTTATTGATGCAGCACGGAAAAGTTATAGCCTATGCTTCCAGGCAGCTAAAGGTCCATGAAAAGAACTATCCGACTCATGATCCCAAAGTGGCAGCGGTAGTATTTGCCTTGAAGATTTGGAGGAACTATCTATACGGGGTCCATATGGATGTGTTTACAGACCACAAAAGCCTACAGTACGTGTTCACCTAGAAGGATCTAAGTTTAGGTCAGAGGAGATGGTTGGAGCTTCTTAAGATTATGATTGAGTGTTGTTTATCATCCGGGAAAGGCTAATGTGGTGGTAGACTCTCTTAGAAGGCTTTCTATGGAGAGTGTGTCCCATGTAGACGAGGAAAGGAAGGAATTAGTGAAGGATTTCCATCGGCTTGCACGACCATGAGTCAGTCTTTTTAACTCGACGGATGGTTGTTTCATTGTTCAGAATGGATCAGAATCATCTTTAGTGACTTATGTTAAGGCTAGGCAAGACGAGGATTGATCTTGGGCAGATTTATATGCCCAAGTGATACTCAAACGTATCATTTTTACCTTGTTTGTTGTGCAATGTGTATATAATATCATGTAATTGGTAATAAAATGCGAATTTATACTAACCAACATGATTAGCATTTGTTTTGCAGATAAAGGTGATTTTTAGGAGCTAAAATGCATGTTGGAACTATGTCGGAGTTGGACTTGGATGCGAGTGTGGAAAAGACCTTGGAATGCAGGATTTATAGGGGCTCCGCGATGGCTCCGTGCCACGCTACCATCGCGGTAGCACACTGCCTGAGCATGAATTAATTTGGCAATTTCCAGTGTACCTGTGCGTCAGCTCCATGGCACGGAGATAGGCCTCCGTGATGGCCTCCATGCCACGTTGAGGTTAAATTACCGGACCCTGGAAATTCCAGTGCGGGTCCGCGTCCACACCGTGTCACGGAGGCAAGGCTCCGCGTTGGCCTCTGTGACACGTTGCTTGTTATTCCGGGAAAAATTTCCCACTAGTATAAATAGCACACTTAGGTTTATTTTAATCAGCTTTTAGTTTTTAGACTGAGTTCAGAAGTGGAGAGCAGGAACGTGGGTTAGTAGCAGTTGAAGATTGGAAAAGCTAAGGGATTTCTTCTCTTCTTTTCTTCTTTCTATCAATTGTAAGTATAATTTACACTCATTTTAGGATGATCAATCCAAGAATGAGTGGCTAATTCTCTTTCTTGCTGAGGTTTTGAACATGTGTAATGAATTTTGATTGTAAATGATATGGTTTTATTCTTCTTCTTTAATGTTGTTCTATTAATTCTTGTTCTTTACTGCATTAGTGATTAGCCAACATTAATATATATCTAAAAAGTCCAATTTCACTCGAAAGAGCCAGAAATTAGAAAGTTGTGAATTAATAGGGTATTGTTCTTAACTTGATTTGGGAAAATTGGGTTTTGATGTGCTTTCCTAATAGAAATATACTTGAAAGCCGTATTAGTCAATTTAGGAACCTAAATTGTAGTGCTAGGTCATAAATTGCATTTGATCACAGAAATGTAGACGGATGGTTTACGATTCTAAAGTGAAATTAAATACGAGAGTTTTAATTTCTAGGCAAATGTTCTTGGCTAGCAACTTGAAGAAGAGAATTAACCAAAATTATCATGATTATCAAGTTCATTACTTGTTCATATCCAAGGTTAAGAACAAGTAATGATCTTGATAATCATGATAATTTTGGTTAATTCTCTTCTTCAAGTTGCTAGCCAAGAACATTTGCCTAGAAATTAAAACTCTCGTATTTGATTTCACTTTAGAATCGTAAACCATCCGTCTACATTTCTGTGATCAAATGCAATTTATGACCTAGCACTACAATTTAGGTTCCTAAATTGACTAATACGGCTTTCAAGTATATTTCTATCAGGAAAGCACATCAAAACCCAATTTTCCCAAATCAAGTTAAGAACAATACCCTATTAATTCACAACTTTCCAATTTCTGGCTCTTTCGAGTGAAATTGGACTTTTTAGACATACATTAATGTTGGCCAATCACTAATGCAGTAAAGAACAAGAATTAATAGAACAACATTAAAGAAGAAGAATAAAACCATATCATTTACAATCAAAATTCATTACACATGTTCAAAACCTCAGCAAGAAAGAGAATTAGCCACTCATTCTTGGATTGATCATCCTAAAATGAGTGTAAATTATACTTACAATTGATAGAAAGAAGAAAAGAAGAGAAGAAATCCCTTAGCTTTTCCAATCTTCAACTGCTACTAACCCACGTTCCTGCTCTCCACTTCTGAACTCAGTCTAAAAACTAAAAGCTGATTAAAATAAACCTAAGTGTGCTATTTATACTAGTGGGAATTTTTTCCCGGAATAACAAGCAACGTGTCACGGAGGCCAACGCGGAGCCTTGCCTCCGTGACACGGCGTGGACGCGGACCTGCACTGGAATTTCCAAGGTCCGGTAATTTAACCTCAACGTGGCACGGAGGCCATCGCGGAGGCCTATCTCCGTGCCACGGAGCTAACGCGCAGGTACACTGGAAATTGCCAAATTAATTCATGCTCAGGCAGTGTGCTACCGTGATGTTAGCGTGGCACGGAGCCATCGCGGAGCCCTTATAAATCCTGCATTCCAAGGTCTCTTCCACGCTCGCATCCAAGTCCAACTCCGACATAGTTCCAACATGCATTTTAGCTCCTAAAAATCACCTTTATCTGCAAAACAAATGCTAATCATGTTGGTTAGTATAAATTCACATTTTATTACCAATTACATGATATTATATACACATTGCACAACAAACAAGGTAAAAATGATATGTTTGAGTATCACTTGGGCATATAAATCTGCCCAAGATCAAGGATCTTATTTTTGGTGAAGTTGAAGGAAGCAGTTCAGAATCATAAGGTCGAGGTTTTCTCCCAAGGGGGAGATGGTATGCTCCGATATCAGGGTCATTTATGTGTACCGAATGCTGGACACTTGAGGGAGCGAATGTTGCACGAAGCTCACGGTTCCAGATACTCTATACATCCAGGTGCCACCAAGATATATCGTGACCTATGAGAAGTCTATTGGTGGAATGGCACGAAGAAGGACATAGTAGACTTTGTGGCTAAGTGTCCGAATTGTCAACAGGTGAAGGTTGAGCATCAGAGACTAGGAGGTTTTCTTCAAGACATTAGTATCCCTACTTGGAAGTGGGAGGAGATCAATATGGACTTCATTACAGGGTTTCCTCGCACTCATCAATAGTATGAATCTGTTTGGGTGGTTGTGGACTGGTTGACTAAGGTAGCTCACTTCCTATCGGTCAAAACGACCAATTCAGTGGAGGATTATGCTAAATTATACATTCGAGAGTTAGTTTGGTTGCATGGAGTGCCTTTGTCCATCATATCAGTAGAGGTACTCAATTTACCTCCCAATTTTGGAGATAGTTTCAAAAGGGTCTTGATACCAAGGTTAAACTTAGCACAACATTTCACCCGCAAATAGATGGTCAGGCGGAGTGGACTATTTAGACTCTTGAGGATATGTTGAGAGTGTGTGTGATTGATTTCAAGGGTAATTGGGATGATCATTTGCCTCTCATTGAGTTTGCATATAACAACAATTACCATTCTAGCATTTAGATGCCTCCGTTTGAGGCTCTTTATGGGCGGAGGTGTAGATCACCTATTGGTTGGTTTGAAGTCGGTTACGCTGTGATGATAGGAACAGATTCAGTCCATGAGGCCATGGAGAAAGTTTAGCTTATAAGGAACACGTTGAAAACAACTCAGAGTCATCAAAAGTCCTATGCGGATGTGAGGAGGAGGGAGCTTGAGTTTGAAGTTGATGATTGGGTGTTTCTGAAGGTATCTCCATGAAGGGAATGATGAGGTTCGGAAAAAAGGGAAACTTAGTCCCTGTTATGTTCGTGCGTACTGGATTGTGAAACGGGTTGGCAAGGTAGCATATGAGTTGGAGTTGCCCTTAGAATTTGTTACACCCCAAAAGTTCTTGACACTTAGTTGGCCTATTCGCATGTTGGTTAAGAGTTATACGTGTGAGAAAAGGTCCCGGGGAGAGACCAGACAAGCGCCAAGTCAGAGCGTCGGGAAATTTAATCAAACCCTTCATTCCCCTCTATTTTTGTTCGTTTACTAGAACAAAAATAGAGGGGAACAAAGGGTTTGATTAAATTTCCTTCCGTTTACACCGTCAAACGCAATCTAAACTCAAATTAACTTTGGGTAGCGAAGTATAAAGCTGCAGGGAGCATACCTACGGAGTTAGTTTCACGAAATTCGGCCGGCGAATCATCATCACGCCGAGCCAAGGTAAGTGGAATTGCTCCAAACTAGTGTTAATATACTCCCAGCATTAAAGTGAGTATTTCTCCCTTCTAGACTTCTGAGAAATAGCGAGTTTTTGGCCATTCTTCGATAAGTCGAAGAATAGGTAGTAGCTATATCCATAAGTATGGTTTCTTTCCAAAATAATAGTATAATTAATTTTATTCTTTCGTGAATATGAATACAGTTGGGAGAAATAGCTGAATACTAGCCGAGCTACGCCAGTTAATTAGAAAGTCGGCAGTTGAGGTATGTAAAACCAGTTTCTTTCGGCAAGCTAGTAGTTCTAGTATAGAAAAATAGTACGAATTTCAGTAGATTGTTTCAAAAGTCATATATTATGTTCAGTATGAAATTTAATAAGCATGTTAGAAATATAATACAGTGTTCAGCATAAAATTCAGTAAAGTAGTATAAGTCCCAGCAGAATATTCCAGAAATATTATTACAGATTCAGTATATTTCAGTATCAGATTTAGTACATTTAAATATGAGATTCAGAACAGAATACCAGAACATAAATATTATTATTAGATCCAGTATATATATTACATGTGCCTATAGCTATCTGTGGAGACATGATTGTTCTGTATTTGGCACCCTTAGAGCTTCCTTGACCGCCCTAGGGTTAATAGTTGTGTCGACTCGCCTGCCAGAGGGTGAGGATACGTCGCTCTACGGAGTGGCATGCCATCCGCCAGCGGACGAAGATGGGATGCAGATTTCCCATAGCAGGCTGATCAGCACTATACCACACCCCCTGTCGAGCGCTTGCCCCCGAGGTGCAAATTTCAGATTGTAGATTTCAGATTTCAGATTTAGATTTCAAGAGTCCTCCGGACTTAGATACAGCTATAATCAAGGGCCCAGCGAGCCCAAGTTGCATACCCAGGGGGCCGGTAGGATGCTCATAGTTACTAGGTGGATGGTATGACCTGGGTAGGGGTATATGGATTGTGTGTTGGTTGGTACCTTACGGCTTATGGGGGCTGGTAAGGTTCTTGTATGCTATGTTATGTTAGTTATTAATAGATAGAAAGTAGACCGCCATGTTATCAGGTATGACTTTTACTCTCTTCAGTAAAGTTACGCTCTTTTCAGTCAGTCTCAGCCCGTCTCCTATTACTTCAGTATCTATTAGTATTATTGTTTGCTTTGAGTTATTTTCAGTTATTGCTTTGCATACTCAGTACTAGTGGTACTGACGCCCATTTTAGGGCACTGTATTACTTGCCTGTAGGTACTCATAGATGAGGAGCAGATCCCTCGTAGTTCCAGCCAGCATACCGAGTTTTCAGCTCCTATCATCTGGAGCTTGACAGCTAAAGGTTTACTTCCCTTTTTGTTTGTACAGTATTGGTAGGCTGGGTCCTTGTCCCGACCATCTTATTATTCTTAGAGGCTTGCGGATTGTATATTTCCTGTGGTTAGTTGTACCGACCGTGTGGGTCATGTGTGTATTTTTAGTTTGCATGTGATGGTCGTGTGGGGCCTTGTTCAGTTGTCACTTGGTGACCTTGTTGGTCACAAATCAATTTAGTGCTTGATTCTACTTTTCAGTGATAACTAGTCAGCATGGTGTCCTTGTCGGGCCGCATAGGTTTCCTTATGTTCAGTTGTTCTGGGTAGCTGTTATATTCCTACAGGTGGCTATAGTTGTTATATAGCCCGTTGTTTTCATAAATCCAGAATTAGAGCCAGCCTGGCACCAGAAGTGCTTAGGCTCAGTAGTCCAGCAGTCCAGGTCCTAGTAGGGCACCAGGTGCCACTCATGCCTCCCAAGGCGGGGTGTGACAAACTTGGTATCAGAGCGGGTCGTATCCCAGGGAGTCTGCAAGCCGTGCTAAGTAGAGTCTTGTCTATGGATGTGTTGTGCACCACATACCATAGGCAGGAGGTTGCAAGGCATGATAGGGTGGTTACTCTTTCTTCATATTCAGTCGTTCCATAGAGTAGTACAGTATAGGGTTGAGTCCCTAAAGCTTATTATACTCTTTGTTTATAGATAAAATGTCAGATCAGCGACATCCTATCGCAGGCAGAAGATTGGACATAGCAGCAGGAGAGGGCACCAGCAGGATGCCTCAGCCTCGTTTAGAATCATCCCGATCTGAGGGCGATACAGAGGCATCGTCCCGACCTTCTCAGCAGTCTCCACCCCATCAGGAGCCACTCGGGACGACACCACTTCAGATAGTTCCTATACCTACACCATTTGACCAGGAGGTCAGGAGTGCAGTAGTTATGTTAGCGCAAATGATGGCTACTCAGCGCCAGTCAATGCCACCTACAGCGGCAGAATCATCAAGTGGGCCTAGTAGTTCGAGGGTCCGAGAATTCCTGGAACTAGGTCCCCCGTAGTTTACCGGGATAGATTGAACAGAGGACCCCCAAGACTTCCTGGATCAGATGCAGAGGATTTTCAGGGTAATGCATGTTACATCTACAGAGTCGGTCGAATTGGCGGTATTCCGACTGCGGGATATTGCTATGTTGTGGTATGAGAGTTAGGAAAGGTCTCGACGGAGAGATGTTGCCCCTCCGACCTGGTCCAGCTTTTCAGAGGCCTTCCTGGACCTTTATCTACCACGAGAGATCTGACAGGCCCGGATGGACCAGTTTTTACACCTGGAGCAGGGGGCAATGAGTGTTCGAGAATACGCCCTACAGTTCGATTCTTTGGCCCGATATGCTCTAGCCTTTGTAGACACCATGCCATCCAGAGTCCACCGGTTTATTATGGGGCTGAACCCATAGTATATTGAGGCCTGTATGACAGCTGCTTTGCGGGAAGATATTGATATTGCTTGAGTACAGGCTTTTGCTTAGACTATTGAGGGCCTCAAACAGCGGCAACAGGATAGCAGACGAATAAGTCAGGAACAGCGCCGTAGGGATAGGTCAGATGAGTTACAGGGGGAGATTCGGAGAGGGCCTAGGCCACGGTTGTTAGATAGGCCACCTAGAACCCCGCCTCCATCACAACAGCAGAGGGGTAGATTCAGTCACTGAGGACAGTCAGAGTCCAGCGGAAGTTCTCAAACAGTAGATTCACCCCAGCAGAGGAGGGCAGAACAGAGCAGGTATACACTACCACTTTGCCCTATTTGCAGTCGATGCCACTCTGGAGCTTACAGATATGGCTCCACAGGGTGTTATATATGTGGACAGGAGGGTCGTGTGATGAGATATTGTCCAGCCAGGGGTCAGGGTGACCGGGATAGACAGGACAGGGCATCAGCAGGGTCGCGAGCTCCAGCAGCCCCGGCAGGGCGTAGGCCCTCAGTTTCAGCAGGCAGAAGCTGAGGCAGATCAAGGGCCTCTAGTTTAGGTATGGGCCCAAGCCGTACCTATGCATTACTAGGGAGACAGGATTTAGAGGCGTCTCCAGATGTTGTGATAGGTAAGATGACTATTTGCTCTCACCCTTCTTATGTATTAATCGATCCGAGATCTACCTTGTCCTATGTTACCCCATTAGTGGCTCGAAAGTTCAGTATTGTACCAGAATTGCTTCGGCAACCATTTTTAGTATCTACACCCACCGGTGACTCTATCATAGACAAAAGGGTTTATCGAAGGTGTATAGTAGAGGTTGCTAGCCGTCAGACCATAACAGATTTGATAGAGTTAGAAACGGTTGATTTTGACGCCATTATGAGTATGGATTGGTTAGCTCCATGCTATGCCAATGTAGAATGCTGGACCAAGACGGTCCGATTCCACTTTCCAGGGGAGGCAGTACGAGAGTGGAAGGGCAGTACAACTACGCCATAAGGTAGGTTTATTTCCTATCTTTGGGCGAGAAAGTTGATAGCCAAGGGGTGCATTTACCACATTGTCAGAGTTCAGGATGTTCGGGTAGAGCCTCCGACTCTCCAGTCTGTTCCAGTGGTTAATGAATTCCCCGATGTATTCCCAGATGAGCTACCTGGTATTCCCCCACAAAGGAAAATAGACTTTGCAATTGATTTATTACCAGGCACTCAGACCATATCAATTCCCCCTTATCGCATGGCTCCTGCTGAACTCAGAGAACTAAAGGAGCAGTTGAAAGCTTTGTTAGACAAGGGCTTTATCGGGCTGAGTACTTCACCTTGGGGTGCGCCAGTTCTGTTTGTAAGAAAGAAGGATGGTTCCCTTCGCATGTGTATAGACTATCGACAACTGAATAAAAAGTTACTGTCAAGAATGAGTATCCACTTCCCAAGATAGATGATCTGTTTGATCAGTTACAAGGAGCTTGATATTTCTCCAAAATTGACTTAAGGTCCGGATATCATCAGGTTCGGGTTCGTGAAAGGGACATTCTAAAGACTGCCTTTAGGACCAGATATGACCATTTTGAATTCTTAGTCATGTCCTTTAGGCTGACGAATGCTCCAACCGTGTTTATGGGCCTGATGAACAGTATTTTCAGACCATACCTGGACTTGTTCGTGATAGTGTTTATTGACGATATTCTAGTGTACTCTCGCTCAGAGGCAGACCACCAGGATCATTTGCGGACAGTGCTCCAGATTCTCAAGAACCGTCAGCTATATGCAAAGTTCTTGAAATGTGAATTCTGGCTGAATATAGTAGCCTTTTTGGGTCATATTGTGTCGGATGCTAGTATACAGGTAGATACCCAAAAAATAGAAGCAGTAAAAGCATGGCCAAGACCTACCACTCCGATTGAGGTACGCAATTTCCTGGGGTTAGCAGGGTACTACAGGAGGTTTGTTGAAGGATTTTCCACCTTAGCAGCACCTCTGACTAAACTGACGCAGAAGGCAACAAAATTTCAGTGGACTGAGGCATGTGAGTAAAGCTTACAGGAATTGAAAGACAGGCTAACATCAACTCTAGTGTTAGCATTGCCAGAAGGTACAGAAGGTTATGCAGTTTATTGTGATGCTTCAGGTGTTGGGTTAGGATGTGTGTTGATGCAGCATGGTAAAGTAATTGCTTATGCTTCCAGACAGCTGAGGAAACATGAAAAGAACTATCCTACCCATGACCTGGAATTGGCCGCAGTTATTCATGCCTTGAAGATATGGAGACATTACTTGTATGGCGTCCACGTAGATATTTTCACTGATAATAAGAGCCTACAGTATATCTTCACCCAAAAAGAACTGAACTTGCGGCAGTGTCGCTGGTTAGAGTGTTGAAAGACTATGATGTGAATATTCTGTATCACCCAGGAAGGGCCAATGTGGTGGCAGACGCCCTTAGCGGTAAGTCTATGGGTAGTTTGGCATACTTACAGACTGTGCAATGGGAATTAGCCCAGGAATTGCATCAGTTAGCCAGTTTAGCCGTTCGTGTAGCAGAAACAGAGGACAATGGAGCGGTAATCCAGAACACCGTAGTGTTGTCTTTAGTCGTGGAAGTAAAGGAACGGTAGTGTGACGATCCTAGCATGGTTCATCTTAGAAACAGAGTTTAGCAAGGAGAGGTGACAGATTTTCAGATAACCGAGGATGGGATATTACGATATAAAGATCGTCTATTTGTTTTAGATGTTGCAGGGCTTCACCAGCAGATTATGGGTGAGGTACATTATGCCTGTTATTCTCTCCACCCAGGTTTGATGAAAATGTACCACGATATAAAAGAAATCTACTGGTGGCCAGGAATGAAGAAAGGGATAGCAGAATTCGTAGCTCAGTGTCCCAACTGCCAGCAGGTAAAAGCTGAACATCAGAGACCAGGCGGACTGACTCAAGATATAGCTGTGCCTCTATGGAAATGGGAAGAAGTAAATATGGATTTTGTAGCAGGATTACCCCACACCAGGCGTAGATATGATTTGATATGGGTGATTGTTGACAGACTGACAAAATCAACTCATCTTCTTCCAGTAAGGGCTACCTTTTCCGCCGAGGATTATGCTGAGTTGTATATCAGAGAAATAGTTAGGTTGCATGGTGTTCCAGTGTCCATTATCTCCGACATAGGGGCGCAATTTATAGCTAAATTCTGGAAATCATTTCAGAGAGGCTTGGGGACGCAGGTTAACCTAAGCACAACTTTTCATCCTCAGACAGATGGGTAGGCAGAACGCGCCATTCAAAAGCTCGAGGATATGTTGCGAGCATGTGTGTTGGATTTCGGAGGTAACTGGGATGAACATTTACCACTCATTGAGTTCTCCTATAAAAACATTTACCATTCAGCTATTCAGATGGCGCCTTATGAGGCATTATATGGGCAAAAGTGCAAATCTCCAGTTTGTTGGTTTGAGGTAGGAGAATCAGCATTGATTGGGCTAAATATCATTCATTGGTCAAAGGAAAAAGTAAAGCTTATCAGAGAACGTTTACTGACTGCTCAGAGCCGCCAGAAATCATATGTTGACGTGCGGCACAGAAACTTGGAATTTAATGTGGGTGATTGGGTGTTTCTGATAGTTTCGCCGATGAAGGGTGTAATGAGATTTGGCAAGAAACACAAGCTCAGCCCGAGGTTTGTTGGGCCTTATCAGATCGCCGAAGAATAGGCCAAGTGGCATATGAGTTAGACTTATCTCCAGAGTTAGAATTTGTCCACCCAGTTTTCCATGTATCAATGCTGAGAAAGTGCATAGGAGATCCCTCCAGAATTGTCCCAGTCCAAGATGTTCAGGTTACAGAGGAGTTGGCCTATGAAGAAGTTCTAGTAGCCATACTAGACCGGCAGATCCGCAGATTAAGAACTAAAGATGTTTCTTCTGTCAAAGTATTATGGCGTAACAGGAATCGAGAGGAAATGACTTGGGAAGTAGAAGAAGATATGAAAGCCAGATACCCTCAGTTATTTCAGACTTAGTTAGTCAGAGGTATGTTGATATTGTTGTTTTATGAGTTGCTTTATATTCATGTGTATGAGTGAGATGTTGACTTCAGTTTATTATGTAATAGATGCTATAGTATTATATGGAGTACCTATATTGGACTTTTCTGCATTTCAGGATTTTTGAGATAGTCCATATTACAAGGGAAACTCTGCCAAAATTTTTCCAGAAAAGGTAGAGCAAGTTAAAATTTCTGTAAACAGAAGTTAACATTCGAGGATGAATGTTCTTAAGGGGGGAAGGATGTTACACCCCGTAAGTTCTTGACACTTAGTTGGCCTAGTCGCATGTTGGTTAAGAGTTTTATAATGTTATACGTGCGAGAAAAGGACCCAGGGAGAGACCAGACAAGCGCCAAGTCGGAGCATCGCAAGGCAAATGCGACTTATAAATCGCATTCGACAAATGCGACTTAAAGGCCCCAAGTATATAAGGCTCCCACTTCATTTTAAATCATTTTCCCTTTAAATAATTTCCAGTAAATGAACAGAAACAGAGGGGAACGAAGGGTTTGATTAAATTTCCTTCCATTTACGCCGTCAAACGCAGTCCAAACGCAAATTAACTTCGGGTAGCGAAGTATAAAGCTGCAGGGAGCATTCCTACGGAGTTAGTTTCACGAAATTCGGCCGGCGAATCGTCATCATGCCGAGCCAAGGTAAGTGAAATATCTCCAAACTAGTGTTAATATACTCCCAGCATTAAAGTGAGTATTTCTCCCTTCTAGACTTCCGAGAAATAGCGAATTTTTGGCCGTTCTTTGATAAGTCGAAGAATAGGCAGTAGTTATATCCATAAGTATGGTTTCTTTCCAAAATAATAGTAGAATTAATTTTATTCTTTCGTGAATATGAATACAGTTGGGAGAAATAGCTGAATACTAGCCAAGCTACACTAGTTAATCAGAAAGTCGGCAGTTGAGGTATGTAAAGTCAGTTTCTTTCGGCAAGCTAGTAGTTCTAGTATAGAAAAATAGTACAAATTTCAGTAGAGTGTTTCAAAAGTCGTATATTATGTTCAGTATGAAATTTAGTAAGCATGTTAGAAATATAATACAGTGTTCAGCATGAAATTCAGTAAAATAATATAAGTCCCAACAGAATATTCCTGAAATATTATTACAAATTCAGTATATTTTAGTATCAGATTCATTACATTTCAATATGAGATTCAGAATCGAATACCATAACATAAATATTACTATCAGATCCAGTATATAAATTACATGTGCCTATTGCTATTTGTGGAGACATGATTGTTCTATGTTGGGCACCCTTAGAGCTTCCTTGACCGCCCCAGAGTTAATAGTTGTGTCGACTCGCCCGCCAGTGGGTGAGGATACATCACTCTACGGAGTGGCATGCCGTCCGCCAGCGGACGAAGATGGGATGCAGATTCCCCATAGCAGGCTGATCAGCACTATACCACACCCCCTATCGAGCTCTTGCGCCCGAGGTGCAGATTTCAGATTTTAGATTTCAGATTTCAGATTTCAGATTTCAGGAGTCCTCCGGACTCAGATACAGCTATATCCAGGGGCCCAGCGAGCCCAAGTTGCATACCCAGGGAGCCGGCAGGATGCTCATAGTTACTAGGTGGATGGTATGACCTGGGTAGGGTTATATGGATTGTGTGTTGGTTGGTACCTTATGGCTTATGGGGGCTGGTAAGGTTCTTGTATGCTATGTTATGTTAGTTATTAATAGATAGAAAGTAGACCGCCATGTTATCAGGTATGACTCTTACTCTCTTCAGTAAAGTTACGCTCTTTTCAGTCAGTCTCAGCCCATCTCCTATTACTTCAGTATCTATTAGTATTATTGTTTGCTTTGAGTTATTTTCAGTTATTGCTTTGCATACTCAGTACTAGTGGTACTGACGCCCATTTTGGGGCGCTGCATCACTTGCGTGCAGGTACTTATAGACGAGGAGCAGATCCCTCATAGTTCTAGCCAGCGTACAAAGTCTTCAGCTCCTATCATTCGGAGCTTGACAGCTAAAGGTTTACTTCCCTTTTTGTTTGTATAGTATGGGTAGGCCGGGGCCCTGTCCCGACCATCTTATTATTCTTAGAGGCTTGCGGATTGTATATTTCCTGTGGTTAGTTTTACCAGTCGTGTGGGGCCGTGTGTATGTTTTTAGTTTGTATGTGATGGCCGTGTGGGGCCTTGTTCAGTTGTTAGTTGGTGACCTTGTCGGTCACAGATCAGTTTAGCACTTGATTCTACTTTTTCAGTGATAACTAGTCAGCATGGTGGCCTTGTCGGCCCGCATATGTTCCCTTATATTCAGTTGTTCTGGGTAGCTGTTATATTCCTACAGGTGGCTATAGGCCTTGTCGGCTGGAGGCTGTATTTACAGCCGTTAGATAGCCCGTTGTTTTCATAAATCCAGAATTAGAGCCAGCCTGGCACCAAAAGTGCTTAGGCTCAGTAGTCTAGCAGTGCGGGTCCTAGTAGGGCACCAGGTTCAGTCATGCCTCCCAAGGCGAGGCGTGATAGAATTAGCTTCAGTTCATCCAGTTTTCCGTGTATTGCTCTTAAAGAAGTGTTTGGATGATCCAGCTCTGGTTGTACCGGTGGACAGTGTCGGTGTGAAAGATAGCCTTAGTTATAAGGAGGTTCTGGTAGATATACTTGATCATCAGGTTCATAAGCTAAGGAATGAAGAAGTAGCCTCAGTCAAGGTTTTGTGGAGGAATCATCATGTTGAGGGGGGCACATGAAAAGCTGAAGCAGATATGATAACTAAATACCCACATTTATTCCCTCTTTACTTAGTTACAACTTGAGGTATTAGTTTCCTCTTTAGTATCCTATTCAGTTTCATGTTCAGCTCATGTTTCCCCAGTTTCCTTCATGACAATTTTTGTATGTGTGATTTATGAATTTAGTTCAGGCATGTATTCTAGTCCGTAGTCAGTTACTCCATCAGTTTTTAGCTTAAATGTTCAGTATTTGGCATTGTAGTTGCATTTTTCCCCAGCTTTTCAGTATGTTTACCCACATTCGAGGAAGAATGTTTCCAAGGGGAAAATATTTTAATACCTCGAAAGTGACTAAGGCTAGACTCAGGATTTGAAATGAAAAGTAGCAGAAATCTGAGATTTCTTCTCAGTACGAGTCATGGTACGGGTCGTTGGTGGGATTAACGACCCATTAGAGGTGCCTATGGTGAGAATCTGTAGAGTAGGCTAGGAAGTAATGGGTAATTATAATACCCCGGAAGTGCCTAAGACTAGACTCGGGATTTGAAATGAAAAGTAGCAGAAATCTGAGAGTTCTTCTCAGAACGAGTCGAGGTACGGGTCATTGGTGGGACTAACGACCCGTTGGAGGTGCCCATGGTGAGAATCTGCAGAATAGGATGGGATGTAATAGATCCCAGGACGACCCATTGTTTGAAGTAACGAGTCATGGGTCAGATTCATTTTTTGGTTTTGGATTGTTAGGAGGGAAGGTACGATTTGTGGGATAACCGTGGTGAGGAACCATGTATCGTGGTAAGGACCTCTTGGTTGGAGGATAGGTTGGTAGAGTTGGATGGTATGGGTCAAGGTACGACCCATGGTGACTGACGACGGGTCGTTACTTCCACCCGTAGGAAGGAGCAGGGATTTTCTCCTAGTCGTGGTAACGGAAGGATACAACTATCCATTGGTATATGGTACGAGTCGTGGTATGATATATGGGAACTTCAGAACTCGGAGGTGAGCAGTGGCTCCAACGAAAGGAAACCACGACCTTTGGATTGAGGTACAATCCGTTGGATCAGTCGTGGTCATTAGTAGTGTAGATTTTCCAAATTTTTCATTAAGGGTATTTTCGTCATTCCTAAGCCCTAGGGACCTAAACTACATCGTTTTAAGCTCAATTAGCAGGGTTTTAAGGGGGATAAACCTATTCTAAGTATCCCCACTCCGTGCATGCAACCTAGAGCCTTCCTTGAAGATCAAGTTTAAGGAAATTCATCAAAATCTCTCCAATTCCCTTTGGGTTTTCAAATAGGAGTGTGAACTCGATTTACTCAGGTATGTGAGGCTATGAATGGGAGTTCCTTTCATTCCCATGCCCTAGTTTCTTCTCTAATTCCATGGATTCAATTCTAAATTCAAGTTTCATGATCTATGGAGTTTATCCCAATTCTTGTGAATTTCCCTATGATCTATCTATGGGTCGATTCTCTTTATGTATCAAATCATGTTTTATGATTTATGAACAGATTTTATAACTATTGCAATTATAAATTTATAGATTTGAATTTCCATTTAATTATGCTCAATTATGTATATTTCATAAAAAGTCAAGTTATGATTTCATTATGATCTTGATTTTCTTTAGCTCATTATGATTTATGATTTATGATATGAATTCTCTCAAATGCTCATCATGAATTATGAATAGCGAGTATATCAATGTTTTATAAGTATGCATGAATTTCATGATTTATGGATTTATGACTCTTGGCCAACTTATGGGCCCTTATTCATGGCCAATCATGTAATTCAAGTATGATCAAGTATGTTATGTTATAATTGAACATGTACTTTATGAATGATTTATGATTATGATATGATCCATGTGCATATTTTTGGGAGCAGTGTCTAGCACTGAGTAGCCCGGCGTTCAAAGGACTATGTCGGTGTTTCAGAACTACGTGCCACCGTAGGTTTATACATATCCAAATGTTAATGGATCCCTTTTTCGTGATATCACATACTGCACGTCCCTTGTCTGACAAGCCTGGGACGGCTCTGCCCACTTGAGCGAGATAGTTAGGGCATCATGTAAGCTCTACCTATTATGACGAGTCCTCCCAGTATTCCTCATGATTTATGCATGGTTATGTTTATGTTACTTTGGCTCAAGTCATGTTTAATGAAGTTTTTCTCCTATGATTATGATTATGACTGATTTATGAATATTTTGAAAACCTTGAGCCCTACGTTTACATAATGATATTTACTTTATGAGCATGCTGTCCTACTCTTATGAACTCTTATATATTTTAACTATCCGTTTTTTCTTACCTTGCATACTCAATACATTTCAAGTACTGACTGCATAGTCTATGCTGTATTGTTTCATGATACAGGTCCAAGGGATCAGTCTCAGTCGCACCATTAGCCCCTGCTTCCCTTTTAGACCTGTCCAGCCGGTGTTGGTGAATCCTCATCTTTTGAGGACATTCATACATCTATAGTTTCTATATTATTTCAGTTTCAAACTTTGTCAAGCTAGTTGAGGGTGCTGTCCCATCAGCTCATAAGATATGTTAGAGGTTTTTCAGACGTTATGTAGAAATCAGCTTGTCATTGTTGATTCAATTTTAGCTTGATACTTATATATGCAGATTTCTGCTATGTTAATTATATTGATCTTCCTTATGATGTTGAGTATAGATGTTATGTTTATGGCATGGGTCGACTTATCCCGTGTCTCAATTCAGGTCTACGTTCGGATCATGATAGTATAGCCACAAGATGAACTTAACACGAGAGGTTGAGTTTAGGAATCCCTTCTTGTAGGTTGTTGATTTAGCCGGGAGATTTAAGGATGATCATAGGCAGGAGAAAGAGAGAATTGTGAGGCCCAAAAGATTTATAGTTCTGCTAATTTCAAAGGTGCCTCGTCTATAGAAAGGGTTTATTGGAAGAGGCTCATCTAGGCCACTATATTCAACTTCCTAATGTCCCACAATGCATTACCTAGACATGGTACTCACCGTACTCCTATGGGATACTATAGGCACCCTCAGTAGTCATGCGAGCATAAGGATACTCCTACAACTTGTTATGACTATAGTGAATTAGCTCAATATATACCCCAATCAATCATCTCAAACTCATATTCGAAAATGGGTCACAAACATTACTTTTTTTGGTGTTGAGCCCTAATTTGAATCTCGTAGAGATTCTTGAAGTTTTTGTGGACTTTTATGGATTTTAATTTATGAAATGTGTTAGAACTTACATAATTGAAACCACACTTAGTCACCTTGGCTGTATGAAAAAGAGAGAGTATTTCTTCTATCTAGAATCTTAAAATAAGTTCAAAAATTGTCACGTTTCTCTTTTCGCGTAAGTCTATTATAAGCTTGCAATGTTTCTGGCTTCGCAAGCGTGATTGCGAGCTTCAGAGCCTTTTGCTCTCTAGGGAGCTCATTGGGTGCATGTTTTTTCTTCTTAGCATGCCATATTAACACGCTGGAGCACTTTCTCTGCAAGCTAGGCAGCAGGTGAAACTGGACAACTCCACTACTTTTTGATAAAATAGTCATTATATTTTCTACAAAACTCGAACTGATAAACGGTTTAAACCGTTAGAAACTGGGCGAAGAGGTTTACAATTTTTATTCAATCACTTGTTAAAATTCCTTATATCTTGGGAAATATACCCTTTCAAATTAAAGTCAAATGTTACCTTGGATATTCTTTTCTACTAACATATTCAACTTTGGGTTTTAGCTTCCTTTGGCCACTTTACCACTTCAACTACTTCCAATCAATACCATCAATATATTCACAAATTCCTATGGTAATACTACTCTTATGTGGGGTTGGGTAATTCACCACGAAATTATTGGAAATCTTACGAAAAATACTTCATCATGAAATCTGCAGAGAATTCTATAAATCTTGAGGTGTGTCAAAAACACTGTCCTTAAGGATATTTCACCCAATGTAGGTGTATCCCCCTAGAATTCAACAAACTCTTCTAATATAAAACTAGGAGCACAGAAACTAACAAAGATTCATAAAAAAAACCCAGCATAAAAGAAAAGAAGTGAAAATTTTTGTCTCTTTTGTCTTCTTCACAAAATGAAGTTTGAAGGAAATATCTATATAATAAAAATAGACAGAGGTTTAACATTTGAGAACATCCAAATATTGAACTCATAATTAAAATCATAATGGCTATTCAATTAGAATAAATTGTCATTCTAACTGACAATTTATGGCAAACGTTAGAAAAAAATTGATTGAGATGGAATTGCTAATCAAAATCTAGCAAAATCATTTAAGTCTATTTAAAATTTAAATGGGTCTATTAAAAATAATAAACTGAAAATAAATTGCATTCAAATGATATTAAGACCCATTAATTTATCTTTAAATAATGAACCGAGAAAATATTTCTTTTGGAGATATTAAAATTATATTTTCAACAATCCCGCACATATCTCGAAAAGAATAATAATAAATAAAATGAATAAGAAGTTTTGCGGGGTTTCTACATCTGGGTACAATGTATTGAATCTGGTGTCTCGTAGGCTATGAATCAGACCTAGATAAAACAAGATTAAACTTACAAAATAATTAGTGAAGCTTAGAACTTCTATGAATCAAGAATTCTTTTGTAAGTCCAGTGTCTTATTCTATCACATTATATTCACACAATCTTTGTCGTTATCGCGTTTTTATGCTAAGAGGCCATATGTGTGTCCTGGTATTCATAAGTTCTCTAGAAATTTGTTATAATTTCATAAAAGAGACACCACTCCACACTTATATGGTCCACCTGTAGAGAAATACATCACTTATAAAGGATATGGTAATGGGTTAAGAGTTTACAACTCAACCTCATTTTCCTTGTAGATTTGCACTATATGCACACCATAATAGATCACAGATGGGACAAATTTTGCAGTGCACAAGATCAAACAATGACTTGTTATTACCCATATGAACCTAATTCACAGGATCTCCAATCACATAGGTTGGGTTGCCATCATGTTTGATATAAAACTTGACAAAAGTCCCACTTCCCTAGATGTTTTTTTAGTCTATGAATTGATCAGATTCACTCCAGACTTCACATAATTTACATAAAATATTTCATCACATAGTAGTTGCATTATCACATTATGTCTCAAATAAATGTGTCTAGTTCTTTTTATTGAAAAATTTATTTCTGTTGCAGCCATTGCAACCACAATAAATAGACACAATATATTTATTTTATTTTATTTTGTAACACCTCGGAAACTCAAAATTCAATTCCAGGGCATAAAGAAGGAAATCTGGAAAACTGCAGAAATGTTGCAGGAAGACCCACCTGATGAGTCGTCAAGTAACCTTATGACTCGTTAGGTGAACCGTGAGGAGAAGACTGATTAATGTAAAGGAGGGAGGCAGTGTACCTAACGAGGGATGTCACAAGTCGTGGTCACTGACCACGACTCGTTAAGTCACTCGTGGTCAGGCCTGAGTTGGGAATGTTTTAGTTGACCAGTGTACTCGACGAATGGGTGAAATGAGTCATCACCTCTGGCAACGACTCGTTAAGTGACTCGTTATGGGACTTAGCATAAAATCTCCAGAATGAGACAGTATGGTCCATGACTGGTGACCACGAGTCATAGTCATAGATAAAGACTCGTTGGGTCCCTCGTGGTGACCTACTAAAGATTCCAAGCAGTGTACCTGACGGGAGGAACCACGAGTCGTGGTCAGTCACCACAACTTGTTAGGTCACCCATTGGGGGCAACTGACAGTTTTCCCAGTGAACTTCTAAGGACTATTTAGTAAATTTCTATTTACCTAAGCTTTAAACTACGTCGTTTTGGACCTAATTTCAGACTTATTAGAGGGTTTGGACGGTTCCTCCCCTCATTCTCACGTTAACCTTCAGAGAAACATCGTAGAATTCTCTCTCAGAGTATTTCAGAGCAAGAGTTAGGGCTGAACTTTTCTCTTTGATTCTCAAGCAAATTCTCCAGGTTTCTTCACTAGGTATGTGGGGTTTTAGCAAGGGGATTGTTCTTCCCTTGTGTACCCAAAATCCTCCTCAATTTCTTCTATCACTTTTAAGCTCTGAGCTTTCGAATATAAAGAGTATTCATGTTTATTTTCGTTGATTTCACTTAGAACGATGTGCATGTATATTGTTGATATGATCCCTATAAATTTCTTATCAAATTGTCGGTGTTCACATAAAAAGTGAGTTTAAGCCCAAATTTTTCGAGTAATGATTTTGCTTGTTAAATTTCCTCTAGTGAATGAAGACTGCTTTGGGCTGAATTCCTAGAATTTCTTGCTATACGTATATATTGGGTAAATACCCCATGAATCAGAATGACTTTAGTTCGTTGAATGGAGTTCCTATAATTCTTGAATTTCTCTATATTATGAAATTCCCATACTGTTGGGTAAGTTGAATTCTTTATTAGCTGCTGCTAGTAGTCCAGACCAGTTAGGACTAGAATCTCTCCAGAATCATATCAGTTTAGTCTCAATAAGAATGCTAGAATCCTCACTGATATTCAGAAAATTGTCAACTGATCAGTTTGACTTCAGTCTTATTTCGAGGTGTCAGTGGTGCCTCTCAGTTATCAGAACCAGACTCAGATTTACAGTTTTTTATCCATTAGGTGGTCATGACATTCTAGTATATAGCTCTGACAAACCCTAGGACCCCATTTCAGTTACAGCTTGTTCTTAGACGGTCTTGACGCTTCCAGATAAGCAGCTCTAACCAGTCTAGAACCCAGTTTCAAAATCTAGTCCAATAAGACTCTTAGGGTATATGCAGTTATACGTCCCTGACTAGTCTTAGACCCCAATTCTGAGCTATTATCTTAGTAGTTTAGTTTAGGTTTTCCAGTGGGAGTAGAACTTAGCATCGAGTAGGCCGGGTTTCCAGCGCACCCAGGTTTTCAAAACTACGTTGCCAGCTTAGGTTACAGTATTACTTGGCCTGATTGGCCCCTGATTCTTTTGTGATCACCAGTTCATGCCTTTATACCCTGGCAAGGTATATTGGGTCCTACCGGTGGGGTGTATACATCAGACTCCACTTCTAGCTCATGTGGTTATATGTCGGTTATAGACTCTCACACTAGTCATTCTAGTCCAGTTACAGAATAAGCAACTCAATTTAGTTCTAGTCCTCAGTTTAACTCAGTTCAGTACAGTATCTCAGCCTCATGGTTTTAGACTTAGGGCACGTCCTTGACCATCAGACAGGTTCATCTTGACTATTTCAGATTATATCAGTAGTTCAGTTCAGCTTACCTATTGGTCATTGCGTGTCATTTTAGCTCAGACTTTATTTTCAGTTATGTTTCTTCCACTTACTCAGTACATTCAAAGTACTGACACATACTTTTATGATGTATCGTTTCATGATACAGTTACAGGTTCTCAGACCCAGCACCATTAGTTGCCGCAATTCAGATTCTTCGTTGCAGCAATTGAAGTGTGAGTCCTCATCATCCGAGGGCACTATTTTCCTTCTTTCAGTCATGTATTAGTTTCAGTTAGACTTAGAGTTAGCTGGGGGCTTGTCCCAGCAACTCCTCTATTAGATGGCTTTCAGACAGACATGATTTTCAAATTTATTAGTATTATTCTATTGTTTGAAACTTTATGTTTTTAGACTTGCCTTTCATGAATATTTTATGATATTATTTCAAAGTTCCATTGTGCATGTTTACTCCGAATGCTAGTAACTGATAGACCAGGGGTTGACTTAGGGTCACTTGTGGCTTCAAGTGCCGTGTTACGCCCAGGGTGTAGGCTCGGGGCGTGACAAACTAGTGCAGGGACCGCTATACGTAATGCCTGGCTTACTTAGAAAAATCCCACATCGGAAAAGAGAGAGAGAGTCCTGGGCTATTTAGTGAAGGACTGGACTTAATACTGTGAGCCGCCTTTTGGGTTAAAATCCAAGGGGACAAAATCATGTTGGGCCGAGGTTCAAAAGCGGACAATACTTCATAGTGTTGGCCCAGGGTCGTTACAGATGGTATCAGAGCCGACTCTCGACTAGTACGATGGTGGGGCAAACCTCAACAATGAGTCCCTACGGGGGGTGAGTGCAGGAACGGCGATACGTAACGCCTGGCTCACTTAGGAAAATCCCACGTCAGAAAAGAGAGGGAGAGTCCTGGACTATTTAGTGAAGGACTGGACTTAATACTGTGAGGCGCCTTTTGGGTTGAAAATTTAAGGAGACAAAACCGTGCTGGGCCGAGGCTCAAAAGCGGATAATACTTCACAGTGTTGGGCTAGGATCGTTACATATTTCAATTTGGAATACTCATTAAGAGGTCTCTTTACGACTAAGCCTCATCACCAACCAACCAATTTTAGATTCATAGTATGACCACCCCCACTATGGGTAAACATAAAATCACTTGTTGGCTTTGTCTCAACTGAATTAGAGATTCAGTTAACATCATTGTATCATTTGATATAATAGAAAGTTCAATATATTTAATATTAATATTATCAACAATAAAAATATAAAACTCATTAAAAGACTTTTTTTCTCTCATTTGGCATCATCATTTTTCAGAATCAGTGAACACTAGAAATATGAGAAATATTAACATTCATCAAAAGAAAAATATTCTTCAGCAAACTCAACAATAATATTTTTTTCACTATAGCGTTTCATTCAATCACACCACACTATTGATAATCATAAATTTGTATATGCAACATTTATTAACATATAATCATAAGTCTTATATCCTATTTTTCTTTTTTTAGGATCATGCAACACAATCTTAGCAAATACCCCCACACTTATATATATATATATATATATATATATATATAGGCATAGACAAGGTGATGTAGCACCTCTCTGTGACCTAAAAAAATATTTATTTTTTTGACATTTTTTATATTTTTTCTCATTTATGTGTCATATTAAAAAACTCCAAAGTCACTCTTTTAACCCTCTTAACTATGTAAAATATACTACATTAAAAGAACACACACACACATATTATAATTTAAAAGAAAGGTTGTGGCTAGCAATCAAATTTATTCATCCAATTAATTTTTTGTATATAATAGAGTACTACCGTGTTTTTTATTCATATAACTATTTCACGAGGGAGTAATATTATTTATTTTATGATAGGATTATTCTAATTTTCTATGTTAGTTTGATTTGTTTTATTATAGATCTTTTCGTTAAATTTTTAATTTGTACATGCAAATTTTAGATTGTTATATTTTCCCCCTTTCATCCTCTAGCAAAAGAATAGGAATTATATGAGTTATTTTGTCCACTTTTAAAATAAAGACTTTAAAGGAGTTTTTTTGAGTTTTTCAGTAATTTAGTTGCACGAGTAAGATACTTTTAAAGACCAAAGAGACAAGGTAGCATCTTTCTCTCAATTTCACTATATAATAATAACACAATAATCTATTTTAAATAGTTTTTAAATTTTTATAATTATTTTATTTATAAAGTCATCTCCATAACTCACACCTTTTCATTTTTTTAACTTCTATTCTAATAATATCCATTAATTTTGTGTCTTTAACTCTCACATTTCCATCTCTACGACTCCCACTCTTAATAATCTTCCTTATTCCAATGTCTTTTTAAGTTCATAACCACCAAATAATATGTTACTTATAAATTTTGACACCTTATCATGATTTTCTCATCATGAATTTTCATTTGGTCACAAGTGAGAAACGACAAATGCATAATAGAATAAAAAAAATAAGTTCTTACCTAATATATATAGATTTTATCTAATGTGTAATTATATTTGTTTCACATCCAATGTTTATTTTAATTGATTTTATGCGTGATCAATTTCATTTTACATCCAATGTGTATGTTTTAATTGTTTTTTGTTTCCATTTTATTTTTTTTCAAAATTCAATTTGTTTCGTTTCCTTTTATTTTTTTTTCTTTTATTTTAATTTAATAGAAATGAGAAAATATCATTCTTATCTTATCAAACATAAGTGTTAACAATTTATAAGTTAGCTATACATGTTATAAAGTTGGCCATGCGGAAGGTTATTGACATTCTTTAAAATCAGAATTCTTATTTATCTTTTATCTTAATTTTTTTTGCTTTTTACCCTTATATTTATATTTATTCATATGATATTTTAAAAAGTTAAAAAAAATACCATTGATGCTCTACGTAATTGCACTTTCTGGTTCTCTATTATTATGATAAAAAAGAATTCATGATCGCCAACAATTATGACATGAAATAATGGTATCAGTCTAAAATAATATATAGACGTAATATAATGCCTTTACAAAAACTACATTGATTCAATTGATGAATGCAAGTATTCAACCTTTATTGTGACAAAGCATGAGCTTTGATTGTTCTTTGAAAGGAACTAAAATTTGGCCCTGGTAATGAAAAACTATACTACTATTTCCATAATTATCAGATAAAGCATGTATTAAGATCATTAGAACTTGGACTTGTACATTTATAATTGAAACACGCTTAACCGTGTGTTAGGAATAAAAGTATTTTTTTAAAATAATTTATTTTTATTTTTGCAGGAGATTTCTAGTTCTATTAAATTTTGCTTAAGTCCAGGCTAATATTATGCTTCGAAGTTATTAAAACTCTCTCTTGCTCTCTCTCTCTATCTCTCTCTCTCTCTCTCTCTCTCTCTCTCTCTCTCTCTCAATTGTAGTTCTTGATTTTTCCATTTTTTATTTTTTTGCCGGTAAATTTTGAATTTTAATTTAACTTACGCCTTTTCAATTTTAGAGTTAAAGATTTTTTTCATGATTAAGATCTTTCACTTTTGAAGAATGAAAAAACCTTTCCAATCTTTTCAATATTTTTCATCTTTTCTACAATTATTTTCTAAATTTTGAAGAGAAGTTTCTTTTACTTGTAAAATAAGTATTCAAATTTGAATTTATTTTCAAATTCGAACGAAACATTGATATAATAACAAAAAAATATTTTTTTTAATTACTTGAGGATAGGAAAAGGGGAACGGGGAAGAAGATAACAATGTGAGGAATCAAATTCTCACCAACTTAGTCAACCAATTGAGCTACTAAGATTCCCTAAAAATAAGATAATATTTAGTTATTGCATAACCAAATTTAATTTTAGATGAAGTGACTACAGTGTTGGAAGCATACAAAAGTTGATGAACGTGTTTTTGTGTGTTGTACATTAACAAAGTATTTTGATTTTGTTAGACTTCGAAATCCATATTGTTTGGTCTGATCATGATCTTATTTATATTTTGTCTTTATTTTTCAAGTTTCATTTTCTTTTGTAGAATTTACGATATTACCATTCAACTATATTTTAGTATTTATTATGATCGCGTGAAGCGCGAACAATTACACTTGTTTCAGAATAAGGGAATAACTTTTTCACAATCCATAAAGTTTTTCAATTATATAAGGCATCATATTATGTACAAATCTAGTATGTCATAAATCATATAAATCAATGAACTAAATATAAGTACTAGCATCTTCATCTTAAAAAAATATTAAGCACAGATATATCAAGGTTACATTATTCACAGTCCACAAAATTGTGAATTTAAACTAACACCTTATCAAACTCAAACAAAACCTTCATTCAACCTTTTATCATGATTTCACAAGAATTAAATTAACCCAAATATTAAAATTATGTACCACTCAGTAAAGCCAATAACTTTTATATGTGAGTTTAATAAGAAGAACATTCTCATTCTAAGAACTTGAGTAGTCCTAGATCACCAACATATATAAATCAACCTCCTTCTTCTTCTTCTTTTTCAATTTGGGTGTAAGATACAAAAACTTTGTTAATACAAATATGCTTAGTAGAATCAAATTTTAATATTCAATCTCAAATATTGACCACAAGATTTATTTGAGAAATGACCACAATAATTTATATCATCCGCTTAGTCAAATTTAATTTTGCTTAATGGAATTGTCATTTCTCCGAATCTTCTACTACATTGAGAATTAATGATGGATTAATTTTTCACACACAAATCTATTAATAATATAGGCATATAGTATTATCACATACCTTATTAGTATGAGCACACAATTTATTTATCCTCCACAATGTTGACTAATTTGTTTAGCCGTCCTAGGCATGTACTTTCCAAAGATGACAAGAGAACAATCATATTTATTGGTGTGCTCATACACCTTACTAAACACATAAAATTTGTTTATCTTTCATCGATCACCGGATACGATCAATTTGCAGAAATTTAACTAGCTTATGAACTTTCTGTTAGGATATACTATAACCATGCGGTTTAGTATTGTGTTATGTTTCAGTTTTATGTAAGACTTTCATTTTATTTGTTGGATTAATAAAGTCTTATTTTGAATAGATTGATTTTGCATGTGTGTCCTTTAATTAGATAGTAGATGGTTTAATATATATAGTTTAGCTTATATACAGAAGATTAAATCATCGACTCTTATAAGTATAAAGTTTGTATATGTTCACAATCTAAGATGAGAATTGAATAAATTCATCAGTATGATTGTAGCACAGGATTAAATATAATTTATCTTGATTGTGGGAAGGTATTATTTCAACTTCTTGTGCTAGTACATTTTGTATGTATTGAGCAGACCAAGTAGAAAATAGTTTTTGTCTGACTTAGTAAAATAAATTCTCTAGATCATTAAATGTACTTATGCTCTTAATCTTGATATAACTATTATGATCAACGTCATTTTCTTGTTGTTTTGATCTATCAAACGGTGAAACTCTTTCAAGAATTAAAATATTCCCGATAGGTTGGATGATGATAAATGATATTTGTGAAATGATAGTTAGTTGATGGAATCAATGTCTCGACTTTGAGATTGATGATACCCCTTTATGATTGATTATAAGTTTTCATGTGAAAACCCTGCAGGTGGATTCTGTATCCGTTACGTGAAATAAGTTAAGCATTTGAATAAAGGATTAAATTGATCAATGAATTAAATAGTCAGAAATTTAATTCGATTGATTGGTATATGTAATCTTAACATGGAAAGTTAAATAAGAATTTAATGATTGATTTTGAAATTATACCGAGGAGTGCAATTACGGATTTTTAGTGGAATAGTCTGTGATTTATTATGGTAGGTTAATTCATTCATTATTTGGATTAATACCATAATTAAAAGCCTCACTAATTAAATCTATGGTCCCTATTATGCCTCATTAATTAAAGACTTGGAAAAGGAAGAAACCTATTTTCTTGAAGTAGTAAAATCCTACGAGATTTTGGACAATTTCATAAAAGGTAAGTAGTACACGTTTGGGTTTTACATCCTTAAAAATGTGTGAATATACAAGAAAAATAAGAATCCTATACGTTTTGGGATTAGGGTTTTATACCCTAAAAACGTGATTATAAATAGGGCTTTTTCCTTCTTGAAAGACACACCTTTTCTGAGAAGCAGTACTTGCCCATACAAGTATTTCCCACTCGGAGATTATTGAGGACATGGTAGAAGACTGCAGACCTGGAGAGCGAGTTAGATGCGTTGTGTGATAGCTTCAAGAGGTTAGTATTTTGTAATCTAACTCGTCGTTGTTATCTAGTGATTCATGTAATATTGTTGATCCAATTTATGCTTGCTTCCACTGCGCATGTTCCAACAATTGGCATCACGAGCCAACTTACATCTACCTAGATAATTTGGAAAATTCATGGAAAAGATTATTTTTTGTATTGTTTTTTTGGCATGAATACATAAATCATATCATAGATGAAAACGAGTGTTTTAATGGTTTTTGTGTTTGAAAAACTGTTTCATAAACAATTTATGATACGTTTTGTGAAACAAAAAGAATTGCCGGATCGCGCGAGGCGCTGCCGAGTCGTGCGCAGGATGCTGCCCAGGGGCGTGCATGCCACTACCGAGGCGCACACCACTGCCGATTTTTCTCGGTATTGGAGTTTTTCAAATTTTGACGAACTCCGATTGACTTGAATTTGGTAGGTTCATCGTAAATGACCCACTAAGAAATACTCACTGCTATGCTGTGATTAACGATATTTTTTGGCCATTCAGAGTCATTTTGATGGGGTTTGGGGCATTTTTCTATTTTCTGAAAAACTAAAAATTGAGAAGAAAAATTAGTTTCTTACAACCAGTGTTGTTGGGGTTCAATCCTTATGTCTCCATTGGTACATAACAGTAATGTAATGAGTTTACATGTTGACATTGGTCTTCTTTCCCCATCGGATAGATTCATTACATGATTACTGTGTTTGCTTGTCTCCTATTGTTGAAAAATTATATTAACTCTCCAACTGAGTTACATATTGGTTCAATGGAACGGAGATTTACATTATTGGGTATTTACCTGTCTTAAATATGTAGTTTACTCTCCAACTGAGTTAGTTCGATTTTGATTTATGGGGTAAACATCTGTCATAACTCATATAGTTTGCATGAATGGTTAAGTTTCCCTATCGAATCTAGCTAGTCAATATGCATGGTTGTATGTTATGTGTTTGCATGAATTTAAATATTCTAGTAGCATGCTTAATGATCTATTTGATATTTTTTTACCTCCCAGATTAATAATGACTTCATTCAATCCTGTCGCCTCTATTTTAAAAGAAAACAAGTTAGAGGGCCTGAATTATGTTGATTGGAAAAGAAATCTGGATATCTCCTAACTACTGAAGGTTATAATTTTGTGTTGGTTGAGGAATGTCCTGAAAAACATAAAAATGCCACGATGGACCAAATCAAAGCCTATGAAAAATGGGTTAAGGCTGATGAGATGACGCGATGTTACATTCTTGCCTCAATATCGAATGTTTTGCAACATCAGCATCAGTCCACGGAATCTGCTTACGATATGCTTGAAAGTCTCAAAGAGATGTTCGGTGAGCATAATCGTGCTGCAAAGCAGATAGCCATGAAAGCCCTTTTGAACACTAAGATGGCTGAAGGTTCATTTGTGAGGGACCATGTTCTTAAAATGATTGGTCTTCTTAATGAACTGGAAATCCTTTGAGCTAAGATTGATAAGGAATCTCAAGTTGAGATGATCCTGCAAACTTTACCTGACAGTTTTCAACAATTTCGCTTGAACTATAACATGAAAAAGAAAGATTTGTCTCTAGAGAAATTGTTGAATGAGCTGCAAGCGGCTGAGGCCATTATCAAACAGTAAACTCCTATTGTGGTATAGAATGTTGAGAGAACTCCTTCTTCTTCTAAACCGAAGGAGGACAAAAAAAGAAGAGACCTTGCAAGGCATCTGAAATTGTAAATGGTGGTGTGACTAAGTCGAAAGGCAAGTGCTATCATTGTAAGAAACTTGGGCATCACAAGAAGCAATGTCTGACTACCTGGCTAAATTAAACAAACAAGGTAATTCTTCTTACTTAAATATCGTTGAAACTTGTTTAGAGGTTGTTTCTATGATGCTATGGGTTGTAGATTTGGGAGCCACTAATCATGTATGCACTTCTTTGCAGGGGTTACAGGAAACACGACGTCTAAGTGAGAACGAAATTTGTGTTTTTCAAGACAATGGCGAACCAGCACCGGCCTTAGCTTTAGGAGATATTAGTATTTCTTTTAGTAGTTCTAGAGTTTTAGATTTAAAAGATGTTCTCTATGTACCTTCTATTAGAAGGAATTTGCTTTCAGTTTCAAAATTGATGGATGCTGGTTATAATATATATTTTGGTAATAATTCTACTGTTATCAAATTTAACAAGCATTTTATCTATACTGCTGCTAGAGTGCATGATCTATTTGTTCTTGAAACACCTCCTAACCTGCTGCAACCAAAGGAACTAAATAACATTAATCTGTCAAATAAAAGAAAACGTGTTTCTGAATTGTGTCAAACTTACTTATGGCACTTGCGTCTAGGTCATATAAATCTAAATAAGATTTCAAGGTTGGTCTCTCATGGACCTTTGAGTTAATTGAAAGTGGAGGCACTGCCAACCTGTGAATCCTGTTTAGAAGGAAAAATGACTAAGAGACCTTTTCCTTCTAAAGGAAATAGAGCTAAAGATAAGTTGGAATTAATTCACTCTGATTTGTGTGGTCCTATGAATATACAAGCAAGAGGTGGTTTTGAGTATTTTGTGACCTTCACAGATGACTACTCTAAATATGAATATGTTTACCTGTTGCGCCGTAAATCTGAATGCTTTGACAAGTTCAAAGAATTTAAGGTAGAAACAGAAAAGCGACATGATAATCATATTAAATCATTACGATCTGATCGTAGTGGTGAATACCTTTCTGCTGAATTCATTAAATACTTATCAGATTTTGGAATTACATCTCAATTATCTGCTCCAGGAACACCACAACAAAATGGTGTGACAGAGAGAAGAAACAGAACTCTTTTCAAAATGGTAAGATCAATGTTGAGTTATTCGGATTTGCCTTCTTCCTTTTGGGGATATGCATTAGACACGGAAAACTACCTATTGAACTTGGTTCCTTCCAAATCAGTACCTTTAACTCCAATAGAATTGTGGACTGGATGAAAGCCTAGTCTAATACATATTCAGGTATAAGGTTGTCCAGCCCACGTGCTAAAGGGAAAAACTGATAAGTTGGAATCAAGGACAGAAGTATGTGTCTTTGTTGGATATCTAAAAAGGACGAAAGGTGGTTTGTTTTATTGTATTAAAGAAAAAAAGGTCATTACTACAACAAATGCCAACTTTCTGGAAGAGGACTATTTAATAAACCATGTTCCGAGAAGTAAACTCGCTTTACAGGAATTGAACAATTGAATAACAAATTATGTATCTCAAGAAAAAATCCCACAAGAAAGTATTGACATACCACTCCATTATCATAGTGGGAGAGATGTCAATAGGCAACGGGAGGCGCAAGTGCAAAGGTCTATCATCTCACTACCTAAAGATAGTAGGAGCAATGTTAACCAGCCTGCACTTGTCGAGCAGCCTGTGCTTGGGGAAGAAGTTCGTGATAATCAGGATTTAGTTTTCGAAAGTGATGTTTGTTGCGCACCATTTTCCTCGCAGAAAACGGGATTCAACATGTGGCAACTCTTTTAGGATTATTTAAGAAAGGATTGTCGCCACCTAATGAATTAAGATGTGTTAGCGCACCATTCTAAACTAACTAAATGATAAGTTTTGTTCAACTAGTCTACGTCACCAAAACTCGGGTAAGGGCTCAAGTTACCTCAAAAGGAAGGTTTTAAGCACCTTTTGAGGTACACAAATGTGGGTCCCGGCTGAATTCATTAATTATGTGGGGGTATTTACTAAGCAATCAAATAAGATTGATTTTAATTTTCTTATGTAAAATAAGTTAAATGAACTATATGATCAAAATAATAAAGTGTTCAAATAGTATTGTAATTACAATAAACAAAATTAGATAAAGATATAATGCAAAGAATATAATTTATTCAAATAATGATTAACAAGCAAAGGCAGATAACAAAAAAACATTAAATTAGAAGAACGATAACAAAACAAATAAATGAAAATTTTAAGGACTGGACCGAACCTCAAAGAGGCGCCTACGTATCTCGAAAGGGAATCAGGTCAAACGTAGTTCTGCTTTTAAAGAGGGGGATATTTTAACCTAATGAGAGATCATCCCTTTCTACTAAAATAATATTTCGCAACCTATTTAGGTTGTTCGTATTATTCAGCGGGCACAGACTATCATTTCCCACTACTAAATATTTTAGTTATTAAACCTAAATCATTCTAAATGAAAAAGACTAACGCCCTAACAAGTATCTACCCGTCACAATCCTAATGGTCCAAGAGGCGTTTGGACTACTATTTTGGAGTTTGGGTCTAAAGTTATTTAAGGCTATTAACGTTAAACAAACAAATTAAGACAAATAGCAAATATGGGTTTCACATAAGCCTCAATCTTATAAGTATGATTTCTAAATATGAGAGTAAATCCTACAAGCATGGTTTCTAATGCAATACCACATCCACATATGAGGTATATTCCTACCCTAACCACAAATTATATCGTGAGATACAATCTTGCTCCCTACATTCTCTTGTTCTTGCCTAGGTTATCTTTCTCAAGCATGTACCTAAGCTTAACACGTGTTTTTTCATGGTGATCAACCATAAAAACAACCATAATTAAGAATGCAAGACAAAACAACAATCAATAACATAAAACCAAAATAAAATCGCAAAATCACAATCATATCTTGTGGCTTCAACCCTAGAGGAAGGGGTCTAGCCACTCATGTTCGTAAAATTACAAGAAAACCTTGTTAAAATAACGTACTTACAAGAATTGGTAGAATAGAAGATGAAATTGATGAACCCTAGGTGAGTTCTCCCACTTCTCCCTTCACTCCTAGGTGGTTTTTCAGAATAAAATCGTGACTTCCTGATTTTAGGAGCTAAGGGACCTATTTATAGTAAATGAGAGATGTATAAAATTATGCCCGACATGGAATAGCTCCGTGTCAGGGAGGTTATCACGCCAATATGCCTCCGTGACATGGAGGCATCGCGGACGCACACTGGAAACTCATAAAACCATCGCCAGGCAGCCCCTTGCCGCGTTGGGAGCGTGTCACACTGCTTTTGCAGCGCTCTAGGTGGCGTGTACGGCCTTGGCCCCGCAGCCTGCCTGCCGTGGCACGTTGCCAATGCGCAGGTGGCCTGTTTCGCGCATCTTCCTTGCCAACGTCCGCGTTTTAATTCCGATTTCATGCCTCCACTTCACCAACTCATGGATTAGTCCCTCAAATTCATTTTAAACCTACAAAAACAAGAACTAATCATGTTGGTTAGTGTATATATTCACATTTACATAAAATTACATGAGAATGCATATAATTAAGTCGATAAACAAGACAAAACTAAGTTATGAAGCATCACTCGGGCATGTTATTTTGCCCGAGATCACCTACCCCACACTTAAAGCCTTGTTCATCCTCGAACAACCCTTTTACATCTCATGTAAATGAATACTCACACATAACTAATTTAGCAAGACAATTCAAGCTACGACTATAATGATTTTTTAAGATAGCAAGTTAAAAATAGAGCATGCACGATTTAATCAATGAAATGATATACAACTCCGTTAAGACTTCCTAACCTCAAGAATCGACTCTCAATCTTATCAAACTCATGCAAATCAACCGATCAAGAAATCCGACATGAATGTTATCTCTCATTAAACATGTACCCTCACAACAAGAGAGTTACCCATTTTAACTCACAAATTTTCAAATCACAACATGTACGGGTATATGAATAAGATTACGCTCGCTCTCTCAAAGAATTCACATACATCAAGTAGTGACCCATAAGCTTGCCCTTAGTGTTTACTCCACTAATTTAAGGATGTATGAACGTAAGATCAAGTAGGACTTAATGGGTTGTAATGTAAGCTAAGGGACGGGTGGGTATTATTCTGGCCAGTAATAGTGGCTATCTTTCCCAAGCGCTTTTAATAACTTCAACCTTCATTAACGACATCTCTTCTCTTACTTCACCCTCATTCTTTTCAATCCTGAATATTTTTTTCTTCTTGTTCCCCTTTCTTTAAGCACACTCAGCTTAGTAGTAAGGAGTACTTAAGCAATTTTTTTCATTCATTTATTTTCTTACTCCCTACTAATAATCAACCATTTTCACACAAGTGCACCTTTGTCCTTTTCTCAACTTTTACAACTTGCTACTTTTCCTCTTTTTTCCTGTTTCTCACTCTTTCACTCTTCCGGATTTTTCCCTTATGCGCTTAGGAGTTTTGGATCAAATTCAAGGCTAATGAAAGAAAAAGGATTAAGCTTATGTTGTAGTTATCAAAGAATAGGCTTAAGGCTCAATGAGGCTAACTAAGATTCAATATTCAAGGTAGGTAAAGTGAGGGATAAAAAATAGGTTCATTCAAAGAAATGCCTAAATCATTTCCTACAGTCCACATCCTTCATTTCGTTTAGTATACACACCAGACAAGTTCTAGACATTCCACAACAGCATGGAATATTCAAAAACCTTACACTCACAGCACATGCTCAATTCAAGACATACTTAGCAGATTTTTTAACTCAGCTAATCACAAGAATTCAAAATTAAGATTCAATCACATCGAGTCAAATTCAAGAGCCTAAGTGTCTCACACAAAGTTATACACTTCTTACATGCTTCAACACTAACCACACTTGTATCATACAACCATGTATAGCACATAACAAGAACATCAAGCCATCAGTTAGCTACGGGTACAAAAAACAACACCTATTGACTAATTTTCCTCAAGACGGTCGTCATCCATCCATCGTCGGAAATAGTCTCTATCTATGACTAAAAACATTATATACAGAAAAATAAAATTTTTATTCTTTGGTTCAAAGACCCCCCGTCGGAAAAGAACCGAAAAGAAAAACCAACGGGTGATGAAGTCATGCTTGACTCACAAAAATTTTTCAAATATTTCTCACAAGCATTACATTCATCAAAAATCGTTAAGCACAAAAATTTTGAAATTTCCCTCACCCCATACTTGAATAATGCTATGTCCTCATAGCATCAAATTAACATCTAAAGAGGGTGAGAAATACTCCCTGAGTCCTTTAGGTCTAGCTAACAGCATGTTTATCTTTATTTGAACAAGTGGGTATTCAACCCCACACTTTTCCTCTTTCAAGCTTCTTAGCTTCCTCCTCCAAGGGTACTTAGACTTCCCCTATTTCTGTGCCTAACTTTCCACCAAAAACAACACAAATTGAAAAATAAATAAAATCAACTCAAATGCAAGAAATTAAAATGGTACCCATGGTACCCTTGGGTTGCCTCCTAAGCAGCGCCTAATTTTACGTCGCGGCACGACGTATCAAGTTTCACCACTTTTTCCTCCACCTTGAGGATATGAATCTCACCCCTAATTTCTTCTCTAATTTTCTCTTATGCTCCCGGGGTGGTGGTGAAAAAATGAAAGGACCAAGCAGTAGATATCGCCTTTGGCATTTATTGACCCTTAAGTAAGTGAAGTCATTCTTTCTTTCAGAATCAACAAATTTCAGAATATATGGGGCTTGTTCCCCCTCTATATCTTTCTCCACAAGTTTGGAAGACTCTATTTCTAGATTGTCAACCAAACTCAATGTCGAAAAATGATTCGAGTGGGGTACAATACACCTCAACTCTGAAACTGCATTTTGCTTGACTTTCTTACTTGTATATACCTTCTCCACATTAACATCTAACTGCTCATGAATGTCAAATGGTAGGTACTCTATCTCTTCGTTCAAGAATGGATCGGCTATACATGTGAGATAATCATGGAGACTCTCGGGAGCTTCCAACAGTTGAGCTTGTTTCAAGAACTCACTCTTTTCTTCTCCTTGTAGTCCCTCCTGAGTATTGCATAAAACCGTCACTTGCAAATCAGAGCAAGCTTCAGCTTCAGCCCTCATCTCCATGAACTTGTTGCTTATCATTTCTAGGGCCTCTCCATTTTCCTCTTGCTGAATTCTCAATGCTTCCATCTCCTCCTTCATTGCTTCTGTTTGCTCAAGGATCTGTTTTAGCATGTCTTCTATTCGAGCTTGGCATTCCAAGTCCTCATTTTCATCATGCCTATATTCAGCAAAAACAACAGAAGGATCATAGTAGGGGCTTGGGGGAGGGGAGTATGCATTTGGATAGCCATCCCAATGGCCATCTTGACCACCACATATATTGCAAGAGTATGCATTTGGGAAACCATCCCAATGGCCATTTTGACCACCGCATATATTACAAGTATTACAATATTGCCATAAGTGGGGTCCTCCCCAATTCAGACAAGACTCATCAAAATAAGAGTATCCACCATTTAACCCATTTATATTCCATGATGTCATGTTAAGAAGGGTATCAAATTAAAAATTAAAAATTAAATAAATCTAAAACTAATAAAGAAAAAAAATTTCAACACTAAAGGAAATTTAAAAATCACACAGAAACAGACAAATTCACTGAACTTCGCCGAGTCCACGGCAACGGCGCCAAAAACTTATTGTGCCCCGCAAGTGTACGGGTCGTACAAGTAATATAGTGGCCTTTTTTAAGAGCCAGATGTCGAACCCACAGGGACTGGACCAATTCAGTTAACTATCAAGTTCAAGTGTGATATTAAATGCCGCAAGTGTTGATTATAGAAGTTTTCGATAGAGTTAATTAAGTCTAGGGGCGGTCAACGAAATACTATGAATTAATTCAAGGAGCAACTAGAGTTAAAGCCGGATAATCATGCGATACTCCGATTTGCAATGGTTTAAGTATGAAACTATCAATTGTAGTATCACATAATTACAATTGAATGTTCATGGTCTTTTGATCCTCTAAACATGATAAACTAGACTCACAACTAAATCATTGAGCGGGGATGTGACATTCTAGTTCGCGGGCAATTCATTTACGTGAATGTGGTTTACGGGGTTTATGCTCTTGATTAGGGACTTTCATACCTCTAATCATTTAACCGAACTTAGCTTCACAACTATTTCTACGAGTGGTGATGTGATAATTCTAAGTTGGTGTCTTTCTATCTTCCCATTTTATCAACACATCCATGTATTAGGTATATTCTCTATCCTAACCACAAATTATATCGTGAGATACAATCTTGCTCCCTACATTCTATTGTTCTTCCCTAGGTTATCTTTCTCAAGCATGTACCTAAGCTTAATGCGTGTGTTTTCATAGTGATCAATCATAAAAACAACCATAATTAGGAATGCAAGACAAAACAACAATCAATAACATAAAACCAAAATAAAATCGCAAAATCACAATCATATCTTGTGGCTTCAACCCTAGAGGAAGGGGTCTAGCCACTCATGTTCATAAAATTACAAGAAAACATTGTTAAAGTAACGTACTTACAAGAATTGGTAGAAGAGAAGATGAAATTGATGAACCCTAAGTGAGTTCTTCCACTTCTCTCTTCACTTCTAGGTGGTTTTTCAGAATAAAATCGTGACTTCCTGATTTTAGGAGCTAAGGGGCCTATTTATAGTAAATGAGAGATGTATAAAATTATGCCCAGCATGGAATAGCTCCGTGTTAGGGAGGTTATCACGCCAATATTCCTCTGTGACACGGAGGCATCGTGGACGCACACCTTAAACTCACAAAATCGTCGCCAGGCAGCCCCTTGCCGCGTTGGCAGCGTGTCACACTGCTTGTGCAGCGCGCTAGGTGGTGTTTCATTGCCTTGGTCCTGCATCCTGCCTGCCGTGGCACGTTGCCAATGCGTAGGTGGCCTGTTTCGCGCATCCTCCTTGCCGACGTTCGCGTTTTAATTCCGATTCCATGCCTCCACTTCACCAACTCATGGATTAGTCCCTCAAATTTATTTTAAACCTACAAAAACAAGAACTAATCATGTTGGTTAGTATATATATTCATATTTACATAAAATTACATGAGAATGCATATAATTAAGTCGATAAACAAGATAAAATTAAGCTATAAAGCATCACTCAGGCATGCTATTTTGCCCGAGATCAGGAGGGATCATGGAATTTTATAGAGGATGAGAGTAAAGAGACACTTAAGAACCAAGCAATTTTTTTAATCTAATAGCAATGTTTGAAGGAATTAAAGAAAAGAGAAATTCAAAGTTATATTTCCAGAGAACCCGTGAGTTTCCAGTGCTAGATAAAAGAAAGAGTGGCCTGCTTATATAGCAGAGAGGGACACATTAATTAGGGAGTAAAAAGGGAAAAAGAAATATTCCATTGAATCAATCGTGTGATATATTTCCTCAATTAACAATAACTGAAATCAATTTAGAATTATGAAACCATAAATAAAAAAATTACCAAATCAATTAAGGAAGGTATCAGTCGCACCATAAAATTGAATTATTTAGGGGAAATAATCCATACTTACCAAGATTGATAAAATACTAAAAATTTGTAACAACATTATCATTTGAAAAGTTGTCACACAGTTTCCATATATTTAATTAAAAGTAGCAGTCTGCCCAGGATTGAATTCAAGAAGGAAGGACAATTTATTTGAATTATCATAATATACCATAACGAATGAGATAAAGTCATGGTAGTCTATCGGGTAATTTCTTATAATAGTAAAGATATCAAATCACCGCATATAAAGTTGTCCACAATCCAATTTTAAGAAAACGGATCATAAATAACACATAAAGTTGCCATGAATCATATTGAGAGGAAGAAAGCAATTAGCATTTAAAATCTATCATATTTTTACCAAATATATTCAAATATTAAAGTTGCTCCTAATTGTAAGGCGATAAGAACTAGTTACCATATTTAGACAAGTAGCCAAGCTGTCTCATATTCATCAAATTCCAGAAAGTCAGCAAAATACTACGTTAATGAAGTAAGAATTGTCAACCAACTACTGTTAAGCGAAATCAATGTTGAACATAAAAGACATAATACTATGAATCATGCTCCATAAAGAAACGAATCAAAGTTGTCACATGCTCGAACAGAGAAATCATGTATAATATATCCAGTCAGAGATAAATAATTCAATGCGATTCTGAAATCAAAATTGGCTTCGCATAAAATTTGAGTCTCTATTCGCCAAGAGAGATATGTAAAGGATTAAGTCAGTGTAATGGTAGGGATTATCAACTAAACATGCCAGATATATATGTGTTCATGCTTATATATACCAATATAATCTTACTCCCTTAAGAGCCTAACAAGACCAGTTTTATCAAAATATTAAAGTTAATCCGAAGCTGGTTATACATAACAATAAACAAGCAAATGTCAAATAAGAGTTGAATGAAATTCAGAGCCACATAACATAGATCTCAAATTTAAAAATATCATTCGGAATAAACTAAATAAGTTCACTCGTTCCTCTATTTTACTGGAGAGAGGAAGAGAGGGAGAGGAAGAGCAGTCTAGATGCTTCGCCGCCGGAGATGGAGCAGTGGTGATAGGGGAAGAAGAGAAACGAGGGAAAGGAGGAGGGGTTTGGGCCGGAAGTTTAGTTCACTAGAGCAGTGGCTCTTTTCCGGCAAATCTGGGTGTTGGTTTTGTGTGCTGGTTCACTGGTGTTTGGTAATGGTTTCTTGTAACACCTCAGAAGACCTAAAGATCATACCCCGGAGTTAGAAGAAGCTCAGTAGAAAAGTCAGCCGAAATTTTCTTTAGAACAAGTCAGGGAATACCTCGTTATGTCGGCGTTGGGTGGTGACACAGTTATGAAGTCAGTGTAGTTGACGGAAGGATGTAATGAGTCGTTAGGTGGGGCAATGACTCATCAAGTCAATCTTTAGAGGGGAGAAGCTGTGACTTTAGAGAAATTTCCAGTGTACTTGATGAGTAGATGTAACGAGTCATTGGATGCAGTAACGACTCGTTACATTGGTCATGGTCTGAAGAGTGATAAAATTTTGTGGATCTCTAGTGTACCTAACAGGCCAGACGATGAGTCTTTGGTTGTGACAACGACTCGTTGCATGAGTCGTGAGCTCAGATTCGGGGAAAATTCCAGTTTTCTTCAGGGACATTTTTGTAAACTCTTATGCTTCTAACTCCAAAGTGACGTCGTTTTGGGTTCTTGGAGGGATGATTCTAAGGGGAATATCAAGCCTAACCCCTCATTGAATCCAAAAACACACAAAAATCCTTCTTCCTCTTCTCTTCCAAAACTCAAGAACACCTAGGGTTTCTTCAACGACTTCAAGATTCAAGTTCTAGAAGGATATCTCGTCAATCCAGGAATGTGGGACTTCAACAAGGATTTCCTTTCGTCCTTGTGTCCCGAGATTTACATAAAAACCCTAGTCATTTAATTCTAACAAGAATTTATGTCTTGAGGTTTCAATCTAGCATGATTTCTCATGTGTTTTTCATAAATTTTTAGACCCTCATAATAAGTAGCTCTATATATTATGAAATCATTATTAAATTCATGATTTTGGCATAAGAAACGGTAGTAGCATGTTTTCTAGAATTTTCCTATGCATTAGCATTATTTTCAAGCTAGGGTTCTTATGAAGTATGCACATGCTTATTTGTACCATGTTTTTTTTATACATGTTTAAAGAATGATTTGAATCCCTGAGATTGTATGGATATAGAATCCATGATTTACATCGTGTTCTTGGCTCATGATTCCATGATTTGAGTAAGAAAATATATGTCTATAATTTTCCTACACTCTCAGGCTTCCGATTAGCTGAAAGTTAGTCCTGGTCCTTATCATAGATTATGGTGGAACTTGCAGGACTTGGATTCCAACAGAAATGTTATGTTCTTATGTGAAGTTTCGGGTGAGTGATGATTGATTGATATAGATCCTTGGGTAGGAGTTAATGTCCTAGTATATTCAGTCTCAAAGTATCAGTCCCCTCTCAAAACACGTAGAGTCCTTCAAAAAGGTCTGTTATCAGTGTTGGGATTTTTCCACGTTGTTAAGGTCAGTAGTTTTTCATAGTCAGATTATGTTAGTCCAGTTTCAGTCAAAATACTAGACTACTCAGAAATTTCAGAAATGTCAGCTGATCAATTTGACTCCGGTCTTTCCCCAAGGTGTTAGTGGTGCCTCCCAGTTGTCAGAATCAGACTCAAAATTTATTTTATTTGGTCCATTAGGCGGTCATGACATTCCAGTTATATAGCTCTGACCAGCCCCAAGACCCTAGTTCAGTTATCAGTTTGTTCTTTAGACGATTATGACGCTTCCTGATAAGCTGCTCTGACCAGTCTTAGAACTAAGTTTCCAAATCTGGTCCTATAAGATGCTTAGGGAACTCTCAGTCAGTATCCCTGGGTCAGTTATAGTCTTGGGCCCCAATATCGAGCTATCCGCTTGTCAATAGTAGTAGTAGTAATAGGATTATCCAGTGGGAGTAGGACTTAGCACCGAAAGGACCGGGTTTCCAGCGCATCTAGGTTCCAGAACTACGTTGCCACCGTAGGTTTATTTACTTGGCCTTATGGTCCCCTGACAGTGATCTATCACAGTCCATGCCTTTATACTCTGTCAAAGTATGTTGGGTCCTACTAAAGGGGTATGTACATCGGACTCCACGTCTAGCTCACATGGTTATATGTCGGTTATAGCCTCTCCCACTAGTCAATCTATTCCAGTTTCGGAATAAGCAGCTTAGTTCAGTTTCAGCTCTAGTAGTTTAGCTCAGTTTAGTACAGTATCTCAGACTCAATGTCTTAGACTTAGGGCATGTCATTGACCATCAGGCAGGGTCACTTCGACCATTTCAGCTTACTTCAGTTTACTCAGTTTTAGCATTTTTCGTTGGTCATTGCATGTCAATACAGCTCAGTTAGGAATTACTTTATGACATTACAGTCAGTTATGTATTACTCTATGTCATTGCATTCGAGTATGCATTACTTTATATTACTGCAGTTAAGTTGTTTATTACTTTATGTTACATTTTCTTTTTCCACTTACACAGTAAATTCAAAGTACTTACGTATACTTTTCTATGTTGTATCGTATTATGATACAACTGCAGGTTCTCAATCTCAGTATAGTTAGTAGACCTACTCCCAGAGTTACCAGCTGGTGAGTCCTCATCTTTCGAGGACGATGTTGATTTCTGCAGTTTCTTTCGTTCAATTATACCTTAGAGTTAGCTGAGGGGCTTGTCCCAGCAACTCATCAGATCTAGATGGCTTTCAAATGTAGACTTGATTTTAGATTTTCAGATACTTTAACTCTCTACTTTCAGTTTTTAATTTTTCATAAATACCATATTTATATTATCTCAAATTTTCGTTGTGCATGTTTACTCAGAATACTAGTGTATGATAGACCAGGGGTTGACTTGGGGTCATTTGTGACTTCAAGTATTGATCTTGGGCAGATTTATATGCCCAAGTGATACTCAAACGTATTATTTTTGCCTTGTTTGTGTGCAATGTGTATATATTCTCATGTAATTGGTAATAAAATGTGAATTTATACTAACCAACATGATTAGCATTTGTTTTGCAGGTAAATATGATTTTTAGGAGCTAAAATGCATGTTGAAACTATATCGGAGTTGGACTTGGATACGAGCGTGGAAAAGACATTAGAATGCACAAATTATAGGGGCTCCGCAATGGAGTCGTGCCACGCTACCATCGTGGAGGCACACTGCCTGGAGAGGGAATTAAATGGCAAATTCCAGTGAGGCCTCGCGACAGCTCCGTGGCACGGAGATAGGCCTCCGCGTTGGCCTCCGTGCCACGTTGAGGCTAATTTACCGGACCCTGGATTTCCAGTGAAGGTCCGCGTCCACGCCGTGTCACGGAGGCAGTGCTCCGCGTTGACCTCCGTGACACGTTGCTTGTTATTCCGGGAAAAATTTCCCACTAGTATAAATAGCACACTTAGGTTTATTTTAATTAGGGAAGTTCAGTTCAGTTTTAGTTCAGACTTGGTGGAGCTAGGACGTGGGTTAGCAGCAGTTGAGGGACGAAAAAGCTAAGAGATTTCTTCTCTTCCTTTCTTCTTTCAATCAATTGTATGTATGATTTACACTTGTTTTAGGATGATCAATCCACAAATGAGTGGCTAATTCTCTTCCTTGCTAAGGTTTTGAACATGTGCAGTGAATTTTGATTGTAAATGATATGGTTTTCTTCTTCTTCTTTCATGTTGTTCTATTAATTCTTGTTCTTACTGCATTAGTGCTTGGCCGACATTAATGTACATCTAAAAAGTCCAATTTCACTCGAGAGAGCAAGAAATTGGAAAGTTGTGAATTAATAGGTATTGTTCTTAACTTGATTTGGGAAAATTGGGTTTTGATGTGCTTTCCTGATAGAAATATACTTGAAAGACGTATTAGTCAATTTAGGAACCGGAATTGTATTGCTAGGTCGTAAATTGCATTTGATCACAGAAATGTAGACGAATGGTTTATGATTCTTAAGTGAAATTAAATACGAGAGTTTTAATTTCTAGGCTAATGTTCTTGGCTAGCAACATGAAGAAGAGATTAACCGAATTATTATTACAATCGAATTCATTACTTGTTCTTAACCTTGGCATGCTCATATCCATAGTTTAAATTCATAGTAAATAATTGTTAATAGTTTTAGTATATATTTATAAACAAAAACTCAATTAACTGTTAGTTACGTTGTTGTTAGCATAGTTAGAAGTAAAATAAGAATATAGTATACTTAGGCAATTTTTACATACCCTGAGCCTCCTTGGATCGATACTTGGCTTACTTAGCCACTTTATTACTTGTTTGACCACGTGCACTTGCGTGTCGGTTTTATAACCCCAACAAACGCACTGAACAAGTTTTTGGCGCTGTTGCCGGGGAGGCTAGGCGATTTGTGAAATTGTGTTTAGTGTAAATTTACTGTATTTTTATTTTTATTTTCTTAAGTGTTAACAACTTGGTCTTAGCGTGTATTTTGCAGATTTTGTTTCTGTGAACACTGGCAAGGGACAAGGAGCTGGTGGAATCTTACTTAGAGCCTGAACGTGAATTTCATAGTCAGTGTAGAGAAGCTCTACAAAAGAAGCTGCAGTTGTTCCGACAATCTATTATGGAGCAACAAAATCCACTAGTTGTGAGGGCAGTGTTAGTGCCCGATGAAGCAGCAGCAAGGCCGGTTCGCGAGGTGGCAATCCCACATGCTAACAATGTACATTCTAGCATCCGCAAACCAGAGCCTGGAGGGAGGTTTGAATTAATGCAGAATATGGTGCAACTCTTGCACACAAGCGGGCAATTTACCGGTCTCCCTCACGAAGATCCACAACAACATCTCCAAAACTTTTTGGAGATAAGTGACACTTATATACCCGCTGGAGTGTCACCTGATTATGTTCGGCTCACCTTATTTCCGTTTTCCTTACTTGGTGAAGCCAAGAGGTGGTTAAAAGCTGAACCACCCACTCTATATCAACGTGGGATGATCTTGCACGGAAGTTTTTAATTAGATTTTTCCCTTCTGGTAAAACAGCCAGACTTAGAAGTCAAATTCTAAGTTTTAAACAGAGGGAGGGAGAAAATTTATATCAAGCCTGGGAAAGATTTAAATCCATGTTGCGGGACTGTCCTCATCATCATCAGTCCAATGAGGTGTTGGTACACACATTTATTGAGGGTTTGGAACCCCACACTAAAATTCTGTTAGATTCAGCAGCTGGAGGGCAAGCGATGGAAAAGACCTATGAGGAGCTGTACACTTTGCTCAACCGAATTTCACAAGGCAATCCAGAATGGAATGCAGATTCTTCAAGAGGTGGAGCAAGGAAAGCAGCGGGAGTGCTTGAAGTGGATGGGTTTACAGCTATCGCTGCACAGATAGCCGCTTTGCAAAATCAGTTAAACAACCACTTCAGCAATATGAATTTGAACCAGCCTTCAGCTTCAGTCAATGCGGTCCAACAGATGTGGTGTGAAGTGTGTGGTAGTAGTGAGCATTCAGCTGAATGTTGTGGTGCAAATCCTGATTCTGTTAACTTTGTGGGCAATGCACAGAGAAATCAGCAGCAGTTTGGTAGTGGCTACAACTCGAATTGGAGGAACCATCCAAATTTTTCGTGGGGAAGCAACAACCAACAAGGACAAGGTTCTGGTCAGGGTATGCAAAGAAATCAAGGAGGGCAACAAAACTATCAAGCTCAATTCAGAAATCACAATGCCCCTCCTCCACCACCATCACCTACCATTGAGGAGATGTTCAAAACCATGATCGCGAATCAGGCACAATTGCAGGCTGACTATGTTAAATTGGCAGCCGAAGTGAAGAATAATCAGTTGGCGACCAAGGCTCTTGAATATCAGTTTGGGCAATTTGCTAGTGCCCAAAATACAAGACCCAGAGGAGGACTACCTAGAGACACGGATCCTAATCCGAAGCAGATTAATGCAGTGACCACGAGGAGTGGTTTACAGTTGAAGGAGGTGGAACCGGAAAGACCGCCTCAAAAGTCAGGAGCAGCAGAAGTTGAGGATGAACAAAGTTCTGATAGGGGGAAGACTAAGGAAGCAGAATCAGAAAGGCCTCCACCCCCGTTCCCTCAACGACTTAAGAAACACAAGGAGGAGGCGTGTTTCAAGAAATTTATGGAGGTGCTTAAACAGGTACATGTTAACTTACCTCTTGTTGATGTCTTGCAGGGAGTGTCAAAGTATGCAAAATATATTAAAGACATCGTGGCTAACAAAAGTCATTTGATTGAGTATGCCATGGTGGCTTTAACGGAGGAATGCACTTCCCGGATTCAAAATAGACTGCCCACGAAACTGAAAGACCCTGGAAGTTTTACTATCCAGCTGACTATTGGGAAAAGTATCCAAGCTCGTGGATTATGCGACTTGGGGGCAAGTATAAATCTGATGCCATCTTCGGTATTCAGAAAGTTAGGTCTAGGGAGTCCTAGACCTACAACAGTAATCTTGCAGCTAGCGGACAGGTCCTTAGCTAAACCGGATGGTATTGTTGAGGATGTGTTAGTGCAAGTGGGCTCCCTCATTTTTCCGGTCGATTTTATTGTTCTGGACTTTGAACCAGATGCTGAAGTCCCATTTATTTTGGGACGACCCTTTTTGGCAACCGGAAAAGCATTAATTGATGTAGCTGCGGATCAACTTACAATGCGGGCACATGACAAGATAGAAGTATTTGACGTGTACCAAGCACCCAAGCTCCCGATTGTAAATGAGGAACTCTCGGTGATCAATGTGATTGATCATGGGAATGCTAATATAATGAATGATTCCCGAGAGTTAACAGGAAGGCCACCAGATGAGTTTAAGCACTACTGGGGGGAGGACAAGGATCATGAAAAATCGTCCCTCACCCTAGTAGATAATTGAGCATAATGGACGTCGAGCCGCGACGGTAAACCAGGCGCTGCACGGGAGGCAACCCGTGAATTCTTTTAGTATAGTGTACATAATTTGTATTTTTTATTTTTTATTTTTAATTTTTCTTTTTCTTGATTTCGTACAAATTTTTTTGTTTTAGTTAGTATTTTTTCATGGTAGTTAGGAAAATCTATTAATCTAACCAATTTCGTTTAGTGAGGTGATTTTCAGGTCTAACGGAGAAAAATATGCATGGAAGCGGGAAAAATAAGGCAAGGTATGAAAATAATTTTTATTGAAGAAACATTGCACTGGGGCGTTGGCTCCGTGTCACGGAGGAGGGGCTCCGCGTTACCCTCCGTGACACGTTGAAGGCAAAATCAGATTTTTTTAAATTTTCAGAGAGCCAACGCGTTGGCTCCGTGTCACGGAGGAGGGGCTCCACGTTACCCTCCGTGACACGTTGCCCTTTATTCAGTGCCGGGTCACACCGGGTTGCCGGGTGACCCGCGTATTTTTCTTTAAATTAACCCCGATTTTGCCTCTTTTCTCCCCATTTCTCTCCTCCTCCGCGACCAAAACACCCGATTCCCCCTCCCCAACCAACGTGCCACGCTAATAGGCAAGGAAAACGTCAAATTTCTTCGGTTCTTCAACTAAAAGGTATGTTTTCATCGTTTCTCTCAAGTTTTTGGCGATTTTAGTCGAATTTGAGCATGTGAGGTGAAATATATCACCCCAAGTAGCAATTAAACATGATGTTGAATTATTTTGTGATTGATTATGTTCGGATTGTTGTAATTAGCATTTGAACTTGTCGATTATGTGAATAATTCGAATTTGATTGAAATATTGCTTTCTAGGGCTTGAGTTACTGAAATTGAATTGGGGAACTTGATAGTTTGATGAATTAGATGCCGGGGTGTGGTTGTAAATTGAGATAAGTCGATGTAAATATTGTATGAATGTTAAGAGAAGACGAATTCTCGAATTGTTGGGGAAAATGCGAAAATTTTGTAAATTGGTTTGATTATTTAGATTTGTATGTACATAGAATTTTCATTGTTGTTTTTGTTTTTTTGTTTTGTTGCTAAGTGCGATGATTGGATTGCTATCGATAGTAGGATTGGGAGTAGCTGTATGAAGTCTGAGTAGTACGCTAACCGTTATGCTGTCGAAATTTTTCGTGAACGCACTAAGCAATATACCTTATAGTTGCTTGTGTTTGAGGTTGTAAATAGAGTAATCCTTGCCGAAGTATTGTAAATATAGTTAGGGACTAAGTGTGGGGTAAACTTAGTTTAACCCGAACTTAGCCTAAGTTAACTTGTATTTAGCTTAACTTTGTGCTTGTTTATGTATATTGACAGGTACAATGGCAAGTCGACAGGACAAGGGCAAGGGTGCTTCTACCTTAGGCACCGGACGGAAAAGATTGAGGTTGGGCACTGCAGTCCCAGCTGCACCAGCTGTTCCGCGCGGCCAACACCGCCAATACAGAACAAGATGGGTAACCGATGAAGGGAAGAAGTGGTACGCGAAACATAAAGAAAACAAGTACTTCCCCGAGGAACATATTGCACGGGAACCACTTGCACAGGAGTTCCCACGTATTGTGCAGAGAATCGAGGCAGCTGGGCTCAGCTTTATCTTTCAGGAGCCCAAGGAGTGCAACCTACATTTGGTCCGGGAATTCTATGCAAACTGGAACCCGACCATCAGAAGCCACACAATAAAAATCAGAGGGCAGATTGTCACTCTGGAACCCCACCAATTTAATGCCATCGTTGGAGCGCGGGACACAGACGCCCACGTTCTCCGCCAGCTAAACATCACCCCACCGTACGCCGACATCAGACGTACGTTGTGTGGGGCTCGATCCACAGCCCGATGGAGTAGACATAAGGAGAGGGGTTACCACCAGACTCTGCCTTATTCGCAGATGAACAGGGAGGCCAGAATACGGCTGAAGATTGTGTGTTCGTGCTTGATCCCGGGAGTTCACATGACGGATGTGACCCGGGACCGTGTCTGCTTGGTGTGTGCCCTTATGAAAGGGCTTGAGATTAATGTTGGGGCGGTCATTATATCCGCCATGAAGAGAGACAGACTGCACCAGGGCCACAGATACGGGTTTGGCGGACTCATCACCACCTTCCTCCGAGGCCTCGACATTGAGGAAGAGGCTTTGGACTATATTCCGCAGTTGGAGCGGAGGGCCCTCGATGTGACAAAAACTAAGGCCCCCGACACCACACACGGGCCAGTGCTGACTTTGGGCGAGCGACATGCTCGTGACGATTAGTACATGGCACGTATGTTCGGCATGCAGATGCTGCAGCTACGGATTGGTGGGAGACCAGCCACCGAGGAAGAATTATGGCAGCTGGAGCTGGATTACCCATTTGGCGAGAATGCCAGAGCCTTATGCCGAGTGGGACCAGCCTTTGTGGAGCCGACGGATGACGATGTCCCTACTGATGAGGAGACACGTCGTGAGGACTCCGATGTGGAGTCCGATGACGACGATGGAGCTGACTCAGATATGGGCGATGAGGCAGCAGCACCAGATGAAGAAGTCGAATATTTCGACTGAACAGGGAGTTCCACCACCCGAAATTGTGTTTTGTAATTTTTGTGAACACTGGGGACAGTGTTCGATTTAAGTGTGGGGTGGGGGAGTAGCTAGGTGTTGGGACTTGGGCTCTAATTTGCTGTATGTTTTTCCTTGGTTTGTATGTATGTTTGTGCTTTCCCTGTTATGAACTGATTTGTGGTGTATGTGTATATATTTGTTTGTGTGGTTAATGATGTGTGGTATGAAAAGTTATGGTTGCCAGTGTAAATATTTTGTAAATATTTTTTTATTTTTTCTATCGAGATGATCGATATTTTTTTCAAAAATTTTTGAGAATATTTTGCACTTGTAAATATTTTCTTTCTATCGAAATGATCGATGTGTTGCAAAAATTTTCGGTTTTTATTTTTTTGGGTTTCTCGGAGTTTGTTTTCGGTTCTTTTACCGAGAATAGTCCCATTGAACCGATGTCATAGTTAGTGACCGTTCCCTATGATGGATGGATGACGACCGTCTTAAGGGAAATGTAGTCGGTAGGAGTAGGATTTTAATTTGTTTTTAGTTTTTCTTTGGTGGATTGCATCAATGAACCTGTAGTTGCTTTATGGTTGCAAAAATTTCGTTGCGTGTGTAACTGATGTTCAAAATGTGAAAATGATTCATTTGAAAGCATGCAATTTGGTAAATATGTTGAGTTACCTAGGCTATAGAATTTGATTCAGTATGATTGAGGCTTAATTTTGAATTCATGGGATTGGCTAATTAGAGAGTCTGTGAATGCATCTTGATTCGAGCATGTGCATGAAGTGTGAAGTGAGGTATTGTTATTCCATGCCATTGTGAATTGTCTAGAACTTGCCTGGTGTGTTTACAAAATGAAATGAAGGAGGTGTAGTGTTGGAAAGGATGTAGGCATTTCTTTGTTTTTAACAGATAGTTTCCATTTTTTTCTTGTCAAAATCTACCTTTTTATATGTTGTATACCCTAGTCAGCCCGTTGAGCCTTTAGCCGATTTCTTCTTTTCTTTTGTCCAAAATTGTATAAACTAAGCTTTATTCCTTCTTTTCATTAGCCTTAAAGTCTATACGAAACTCTTAAGCGCTTACAAAGAAAAGAAAATGTTTCCCAAAGTGTTAAAGAGTGAAAAAAGTGAAAAGAAAAAGAAAAGCAGAGTGAGGAAAGAAAAGATGATGTTGAAGAGGCACTTGTTGTAATTAAATGATATTGAGGGTACATGAAAACCCTTTATTTTGTGTCAAGTGTGTTTGATGAAATGGGCAGTACGAAAGTAAACCAGCATGAATGGGAGAAAAAGAGAAAAGAGAGGAACAATGTCCATGAGTCGATGGGAATGTGTTGAAAAGGCGCTTAAGGATGCTAGCGACTATTATTGGCTAATCCAATGTATATACTAGATCCATAGCCCCGTTACAACCCATTAAAGTCCTACGTGATCCTATATTGCATTTCTGTATATTAGTGGAGTAATACACTAAGGGCAAGCCTATGGGTCATGACATGAGGCATGTGAATTCTTTTGGGAGAGTGAGTGAAATTAATTTTTATATGCCCCTACTTGAATGTTTGTGTGTTGCATGAACAAAAAGGGGAAGATTCTCTTGAGTTGTGAGGGCACATGCTTGATGAAAGATTGATTTTCGTGTCGGATTTCTGGATTAGCTGATTTGCATGAGTTTGCCGATATCAAGAATCAATTCTTAAAGTCTAGGAAGTCTTGATGTATTAAAGGTCATTGTATTGTAAGACTAAGCATGTTTTCGTGATGATTTGCAAAAATTGAATAATCGGTATGACCGTAGCGTAAATGGTCGCACCATGGTGATGAAGGTTGGGATGTAATTTGCATGAGTTGTGTATGTGCTGTTCGAGGACGAAGAAGGATTTAAGTGTGGGGTTAGTGATCTTGGGCAGATTTATATGCCCAAGTGATACTCAAACGTATTATTTTCGCCTTGTTTGTGTGCAATGTGTATATATTCTCATGTAATTGGTAATAAAATGTGAATTTATACTAACCAACATGATTAGCATTTGTTTTGCAGGTAAATATGATTTTTAGGAGCTAAAATGCATATTGGAACTATATCGGAGTTGGACTTGGATACGAGCGTGGAAAAGACATTGGAATGCACAAATTATAGGGGCTCCGCGATGGAGCCGTGCCACGCTACCATCGTGGAGGCACACTGCCTGGAGAGGGAATTAAATGGCAAATTCCAGTGAGGCCTCGCGACAGCTCCGTGGCACGGAGATAGGCCTCCGTGCCACGTTGAGGCTAATTTACCGGACCCTGGATTTCCAGTGAAGTTCCGCGTCCACGCCGTGTCACGGAGGCAGTGCTCCGCGTTGACCTCCGTGACACGTTGCTTGTTATTCCGAGAAAAATTTCCCACTAGTATAAATAGCACACTTAGGTTTATTTTAATTAGGGGAGTTCAGTTCAGTTTTAGTTCAGACTTGGTGGAGCTAGGACGTGGGTTAGCAGCAGTTGAGGGACGAAAAAGCTAAGAGATTTCTTCTCTTCCTTTCTTCTTTCAATCAATTGTATGTATGATTTACACTTGTTTTAGGATGATCAATCCACAAATGAGTGGCTAATTCTCTTCCTTGCTAAGGTTTTGAACATGTGCAGTGAATTTTGATTGTAAATGATATGGTTTTCTTCTTCTTCTTTCATGTTGTTCTATTAATTCTTGTTCTTACTGCATTAGTGCTTGGCCGACATTAATGTACATCTAAAAAGTCCAATTTCACTCGAGAGAGCAAGAAATTGGAAAGTTGTGAATTAATAGGGTATTGTTCTTAACTTGATTTGGGAAAATTGGGTTTTGATGTGCTTTCCTGATAGAAATATACTTGAGAGACGTATTAGTCAATTTAGGAACCGGAATTGTATTGCTAGGTCGTAAATTGCATTTGATCACAGAAATGTAGATGAATGGTTTATGATTCTTAAGTGAAATTAAATACGAGAGTTTTAATTTCTAGGCTAATGTTCTTGGCTAGCAACATGAAGAAGAGATTAACCGAATTATTATTACAATCGAATTCATTACTTGTTCTTAACCTTGGCATGCTCATATCCATAGTTTAAATTCATAGTAAATAATTGTTAATAGTTTTAGTATATATTTTATAAACAAAAACTCAATTAACTGTTGGTTACGTTGTTGTTAGCATAGTTAGAAGTAAAATAAGAATATAGTATACTTAGGCAATTTTTACATACCCTGAGCCTCCTTGGATCGATACTTGGCTTACTTAGCCACTTTATTACTTGTTTGACCACGTGCACTTGCGTGTCGGTTTTATAACCCCAACAAACGCACCGAACAAGTATCATGCTACGTCTAGGGTGTAGGCTCGGGGCATGACAAACTTGGTATCAGAGCACTAGGTTTAGAGTATCCTCAGAAATTCTAAAAGCCGCATTGAGTAGAGTCCTTTTCATGGGTGTGAAGCGCGCTACACTTATGACGAGGAGGCTACAAGATGTTATTAGGAAAAATTCCCTTTTGTTCATATTCCTATCGTGCAATAGAGTGTAAAGTTTAAGGTCTCTCTTCTAATTCGTGCTTATCGCATTTGAAAATAATGTCTCATAGAAGGGGTGTTAATAGAGGGAAGAATAGCGGGAATCCATCAGTCCCACCAACCCCAGTAGACCCTCTCAGTGGGCGAGTGATGGATGCGGAGCTCGAGGCTGCCCTTAAAGTGTTAATAGGGGCTGTGACCACTCAGGTTAACCAGCAGGCAGTCACACCTTCAAATCCTATCGAATAGATAATAGCTACCAAGGATCGAAACTTCTTAGAAAGGAATCCATCTGAGTTTTATGGCCCGAAAGCAGATGGAAGGATCAAGGGAGAAGAAAAGGGAAGAAAGAGAGCAAGGACAAGGGACATAAGGTATTCCCAACAGAGGATGAGTGGTAGACCTCATTTTCAGTCTCGTCAGAGATTATCAGGCCCACCACCATCGATAGCCATTACTCCTAACAAACCCAGAGTAAGGGAGATTACATACCTAGCTTGCGAGAACTGTGGGAAGAAACATTTGGAAGAATGCAGGGCTAGCTTAGGCGGTTTCTTTTGGCGAAACAAGTCAGGCCATAAACTCAAGGAGTGCCTAGCAGCCAAATGGGGTGAAGGTAGAGCTCCAGCGAACTCTTCTACAGCCTTGTCGAGTCACCCAGTTTGTGAGAAATGTGGAAGGAGCCACCCCGGAATATGTTTGTTTGGTAGGGAAGGATGTTTTGGATATGGTCGATCGGGCTATAGAATAAAGAATTTCCATATGGCGGAACATGGGAGGACTCCACCTACCATCCCAGTAACTCCAGCAACTTGCTCATCTCAGTAGAGCACGACATCCCATACAGATGGCCAATAGTTCCATATATAGTAACAGGTATGTTAAGATGCTTCTCATCCTGATCCTTGCATGTTTTTAGGCCTAGGAGCCACAGTATAAGGTATGAGATACCATTTAGCCTGTTAGTATAAGAATTGTCCCATGACTAGTATGAAATGGCTATAAGTATGAAGCCTTCGGTGATAACTTACCGAGGTGAATGAGAAGTCAAGAGTTAGTAATATTAGCCTAGCCTTAAGAAAGGATCTAAAAGCCTGAGAATGATGACTTTAAGATAAGGGGGAGACAGTGAATATGTGAAATAAGTTGGACCTTGAGAATGCTCATAAGAAGTTCCAGCTTTAGCAGTTGCAGTATGTTGACCTCTCCAGGGTTCAGATAATTTCCCTTGTATTTCAGTTGAAGTTAAAGTGTGTCCATTTCCTATGTGCAGATTCCCGAGGTTTAGAGGTAACCTTTTCAAACAATGATGCCAGTCTTGTTCTATGAGTCCTTTATTCTTATTTTCATGTTATGAATCAGTTATGTGTGTTAATTCGTATTTTTGGTGTAGTCTGCTCAAACTCAGTCTATAGAAATTGCTTAGTAAGCTTGGTAGAACCAGACCAACTCATGTATGTGCTCAGTGTCAGATGTCAGGAATGACTCATGCTTATGAACTCCTTAACCTCAGTCAAATTAGACATTCTGAATCCTAGCTTAGTATCAGGAAGTGATTTGAGAATAAAGAATCAGTACGTATTAGTTCTGTACCGAATAAAAAGGGATGAAGAATTCTTTTCGATGTTTTGTCCAGTTCTATGTTGGTTTCATGTTCTTCGGCTTCCCTTGAGCCATGGTATGCATGTTAGATGCGGATATTCAGATTTGGTGTATAGGTTTGGTTCGGAGTCAGATACTCCATTGGTGTTTAGCTGTGATTGATTGATATCTAGATATTGGTTTTGTCTCTATCATTTCAGTATGTTCATCCAACATTCGAGGACGAATGTTCCCAAGGGAGAGATATTGTAACACCCCGGAAGACCTAGAGATCAGATCCCGGAGTTAGAAGAAGCTTAGTAGAAAAGTCAGTCGAAATTTGGTTCAGAACAAGTCAGGGAACGACTCGTTATGTTTATCGTTGGGTGGTGGCATCAGTTATGAAGTCATTGTAGCTGATGGAAGGATGTGACGAGTCGTTAGGTGGGGCAACGACTCGTCAAGTCAGTCGTTAGAGGGGAGAAGCTGTGACTTTAGAGAAATTTTCAGTGTACTTGATGAGTGGATGTAATGAGTCGTTTGATGCAGTAACGACTCATTACATTGGTCATAGTCTGAAGAATGATAAAATATTGGGGATCTATAGTGTACCTAACGGGCGAGACGACGAGTCATTTGTTGTGACGACGACTCGTTGCGTGAGTCGTGACCTCAGATTCGAGGAAAATTCCAGTTTTCTTTAGGGATATTTTTGTAAACTCCTATGCTTCTAACTCCGAAGTGATGTTGTTTTAGGTTCCTGGAGGGACGGTTTTAAGGGGAATATCTACCCTAACCCCTCATTGAATCCAAAAACTCACAAAAATCCTTCTTCCTCTTCTCTTCCAAAACTCAAGAACACCTAGGGTTTCTTCAATGACTTCAAGATTCAACTTCTAGAGAGATATTTCATCAAGCCAGGTATATGGGACTTCAACAAGGATTCCCTTTCATCCTTGTGTCCCGAGATATAGGTAAAAACCCTAGTCATTTAATTCTAACAAGAATTTATGTCTTGAGCTTTCAATCTAGCATGATTTCTCACATGTTTTTCATAAATTTTCAGACCCTCATGATAAGTAGCATGGTATATTATGAAATCACTATTAAATTCATTATTTTGGCATAAGAAATGGTAGTAGCATGTTTTCTAGTATTTTCCTATGCATTAGCATTATTTTCAAGCTAGGGTTCTTATGAAGTATGCACATGCTTATTTGTACCATATTTTTATACGTGTTTAAATAATGATTTGAATCCCTGGGATTGTATGGATATAGAATCCATGATTTACATCGTGTTTTTGGCTCATGATTCCATGATTTGAGTAAGAAAATGTATGTCTATAATTTCCCTAGACTCTCAGGCTTCCGATTAGCTGAAAGTTAGTCCTGATCCTTAACATAGATTAGGGTGGAACTTGCATGACTTGGATTCCAACAGAAATGTTATGTTCTTATGTGAAGTTTCGGGTGAGTGATGATTGATTGATATAGATCCTTGAGTAGGAGTTAATGTCCTGGTATATTCAGTCTCAAAGTCTCAATCCCCTCTAAAACACATAGAGTCCTTCAAAAAGGTCCGTTATTAGTGTTGGGATTTTTCCATATTCTTAATGTCAGTAGTTTTTCATAGTCAGATTATGCTAGTCCAGTTTCAGACAAAATACTAGCCTACTCAGAAATTTCAAAAATGTCGGTTGATCAGTTTGACTCCAGTCCTTCCCCCAGGTGTTAGTGGTGCCTCCCAGATATCAAAATCAGACTCAGAATTTATTTTATTTGGTCCATTAGGCGGTCATAACATTCCAGTTATATAGCTCTGACCAGCCCCAAGACCCTAGTTCAATTATTAGTTTGTTATTTAGACGGTTATGACACTTCCTGATAAGCAGCTCTAACCAGTCTTAGAACTCAGTTTCCAAATCTGGTCCTATAAGACGCTCAGGGAACTCTCAGTCAGTATCCCTGGGTCAGTTATAGTCTTTGGCCTCAGTATCGAGCTATCCGCTTGTCAATAGTAGTAGTAGTAATAGGATTATCCAGTGGGAGTAGGACTTAGCAATGACAGGGTTGGGATTCCAGCGCTCCCAGGTTGCAGAACCACGTTGCCACCGTAGGTTTATTTACTTGGCCTTATGGTCCCCTGACAGTGATCTATAACAGTCCATGCCTTTATACTCTGGCAAAGTATGTTGGGTCATACCGACGGGGTGTGTACATCGGAATCCACGTCTAGCTCACGTGGTTATATGTCGGTTATAGACTCTCCCACAAGTCAATCTAGTCCAGTTTCAAAATAAGCAGCTCAGTTCAGTTTCAGCTCTAGTAGTTCAGCTCAGTTTAGTATAGTATCTCAAACTCAATGTCTTAGACTTAGGGCATGTCATTGACCATCAGGCAGGGTCACTTCGACCATTTCAGCTTACTTCAGTTTACTCAGTTTCAGCATTTTTCATTGGTCATTGCATGTCAATACAGCTCAGTTAGGAATTACTTTATGACATTACAGTCAGTTATGTATTACTCTATGTCATTGCATTCCAGTATGCATTACTTTATATTACTGCAGTTAAGTTGTTTATTACTTTATGTTACATTTTCTTTTCCCACTTACTCAGTACATTCAAAGTACTGACGCATACTTTCTATGTTGTATCGTATTATGATACAGTTACAGGTTCTCAGTCTCAGTACAGTTAGTAGACCTACTCCCAGAGTTACCAGCTGGTGAGTCCTCATCTTTCGAGGACGATGTTGATTTCTGTAGTTTCTTTCATTCAGTTATACCTCAGAGTTAGCTGAGGGGCTTGTCCCAGCAACTCATCAGATCTAGATGGCTTTCAGATATAGACTTGATTTCAGATTTTCAAATATTTTAACTCTCTAATTTCATTTTTAAATTTTTCATAAATACCATATTTATATTATCTCAAATTTCCGCTGTGCATGTTTACTCAGAATACTAGTGTATGATAGACCAGGGGTTGACTTGAGGTCACTCGTGACTACAAGTACCATGTTACGTCCAAGGTGTAGGCTCGGGGCATGACATTTCTAGTTAATTTGGGTGATTTTTGAGTGGTTTCTAGTGGTGGTGTTGCGAGGGGAAAGGAAAAGAAAGGCGTTAACTGGTTCTTACGGCCAACGTTGGCCGGAAAATGATAGAAGAGGAGAGGCGACTGGAGCTCATGGAGGTAAAATGGAGAGGGGTCTTGCGGCACTTTTCTGGTGGTTGTGCGGCAAAGAGGAGCGGCGGGTGTATGGAGATAGAGGAGAGGCTGAAGGTGAAGATGGAAAGAGATGGAGATAGAGAGGTTAGCGGCGCAGGTATGGTGAGGGGAGAAAAATGAAATGTTAGATTAGGGTTTAGGGGATGTGTAGTGTAAATAAGGAAGTAAAGTAGGGTTTAATGTCGACCGTTGGATTAAATGAGATGAACGACTAGGATTAGATATTAGGTTTCTGGGTCATGGGTCGTGGAGCGGGTCAGATGGGTTAAATGGGTTGAATTGAAATTGGATTAGCATTTAAAATGTAGCCAGAATTGACTAAAATGGTTAAAATTGGCATAAATTAAATAGAAAACGAGTAGATTTTAAATAAATTGGAGGAAAATTAAATTTAACTGCTATTAAATTAAAACTACTACATTTGGTAAATAATTTAATGAATATATAATATAATAGATTAATTTATCAAAAAGATTATATAAACTTTATTATCAACATAAATAATTTATAAAATTTAAGTAAAATCAAGTAATATCATTGCATAATAGTTTATAAAACTTAGTAAAATTATGTAAATATTATCATGTAAATAGTTTGTAAAAAATTAAGTAAAAACATATATTTTAAAATAAAAGCTTGTTTCATTAGAGGTACGTATATTAACACGAAATATATTATATATGACATAATTACGTAATATCGTAGAATTAATGAAAAATAAATATAAAAATAATAATTTGAAATAATGATGTAATTTTAAATAATTATGCAAGAATTGTGATAGTCAATTATTTTTAAAAAATTGTGAATGTAAGCCGAACATTTGCGTAAAAAGATAACTAAAAATATACATATATAAGCAGTTTATGTTGAGCGTAGGGAGGTCAAAATTGGGTGTCAACAACTGCCCCTTCTTTGCTCGGGAATGAAGCATGAATTATCTAGCAAAGAACGTTGACTTAGTAGCCAAATTTTTCCGATCGAAAGAAAAAATTTCGGTAGGGCCGGATGAAAGAAAATGGAGTTATGCAGATATTGCGGCCGAGACTTCAGTTTCAAGTCGCTTATATATCTTGGGTTTCACGAGAATCAGGTTTTGTGTAGTTCTAGATTTAGAGACGAACGAGATCCCTAAAGAAAATTGATAATACAGGATTTGAATAAGGAAAGAAAGAAGTATCAAATGATAATATTAGATAGATGAAAGAGATAGATGACATGTTAGTTCCTGTCAAAATGCGAAAATATTAGAACGAAGGCTAGTCTGAAAGACAAAAGATTGAAAAGCGAGAGGAAAGTAAAAGTCGCTTCTAAGTAATATGCGATAAAAAGTGGTAGAGCTTAAAGGTAAATAAATAAATAATAATGGGCATAGATAATTAAAATAACGTATAAATTCAAAAACAAAGCATAGCTCGGATAACTTTAAGGTGGGTAGTGCTTAACCCGAACAACGTCCAGAAACAGTAGGACCAAGCTTAGACCTTAAAATCTGTAAGGTAATGCTTAACCCATTCAAAAGAATGATGATGATAATACAACGATAATATGTTAAGAGTAGCAAATAGAGGCTCGAACAAATATGATAATAGCTTGAAAGTAGCTTGAAAGTTTGAAAGTAGCATAAGAGTGGCAAAATGGCATAGGAGCTTGAAAGTAGCATTATAGTAGTTTGATTCAACATCACAAGAGTAGCTTGAAAAAACAAAATAGTAGCCTGCAAACTTTAAAATACTGGATAAATAATGATTAGTCAATAAGCATAAAATAATATTTTACAAAAATTAACGATTAACTCGAATAAATTTAAAAGGATAGTGCTTAACCCGATCAAAATTTAGAATACAATGCTTATCCCTTAAAATTTAGGGTAGTGCTTAACCCATAAGACGATGCTTAGTCTTTAATGCAAAAAAATCTAGGGTAGTGCTTAAACCACAAGACAACGTTTAGCCTTTAAAGAAAATTTTAGGGTGGTACTTAACCCATAGGGCAATGCTTAGCCCTTAAAGAAATACTTAGGGTAGTGTTTAACTTGTAGGACAATGCTTAGCCCTTAAAGAAATGTTTAGGGTAATGCTTAACCCACAGGATAATACTTAGCCCTTAAAAAAATATTTAGGGTAGTGCTTAACCCGTAGGACAATGCTTAGCCCTTAAATAAAATTTAGGGTAGTGCTTAACCCATAGGACATTGCTTAGCCCTTAAAGATTTAAGGTAGTGATTAACCCATAAGATAACGCTTAGCCTTTAAAGAAAATTTAGAGTAGTGCTTAACCCATAGGGAAATGCTTAGCCCTTAAAGAAATATTTAGGGTAGTGCTTAACCTATAGGACAATTCTTAGTCCTTAAAGAAACGTTTAGTGTAGTGCTTAACCCACAGGAAAATGCTTAGCCCTTAAAGAAATATTTAGGGTAGTGCTTAACCCATTGGACAATGCTTAGCCCTTAAAGATTTAGGGTAGTGCTTAACCCATAAGATTGGAGGGTAGTGCTTAACCAATAGAGAAATCAAAAGTAATAATATTTAGCTTTAAATACAACAATGTTCAGTTTTGAGTAACTGTATTGCCTAACCCTATTCATGATTCACAAGACATTGACGAGCTTCAAGTAGTTTAGCTTTACCATTGACAAGGATACCTTCGTAGATCTTCAGATTATACAGAGTGATTACAAATTTGTACCTGTTGTTCGAGATTCGAGCTTATGATCAGGTTGGATGTCACTCCCTTCCATAGACGTCCTTTTTAAGAATCAATCCCTAGTCTTGACTTAGTCTTGATGAAATTTTGAAATCCTTCTCAAAATTCCTGCCCTAGTTATTTACTTAGGAAAAAGCTTTTACTTCTTTGCAAAAGGAATTTTCGAGGTCGTCTCAAAAATTCTACCCCAGTTTGCAGCTCGTTAACCAAATCACCATAGAAAACTTGATAGAATTGTTGAGACCCTCTCAACAAATGGGAGAAGGAGATTTTATTAAGATATAGACCGAGTCCCACAGGGACGCTTACGTATCCCTATTAAACAGGAATCAGGACCAACATAGTCCAGGGTACAAATAATGAAAAGCTTTCAAATAAAGGAGCAAATCAAACTAAGAGTAGCCCTCGACTTCAACAGACATCAGCTTTCAATTCGGGTGTATCACCTTGGCATCAATCAATGATTGAATCTTGTCTTTCAAAGCTTGACACTCTTCTATGGTGTGTCCTCTCATCCCCGAATGATAATCGCAAATCTTAGTATGATCGAGCCATTTCGCATGTGTATCCATCACTATTGCAGGAGTTGGAGTGATATAGTCGGCAGCCTTTAATCGCTCATACAATTGGGTTATAGGTTCACCCAAAGGAGTATATTGCTTAGATGAATTTTCTTGGGATCTCACAGGCTGTCGAGATTGTTGATTCGGTGGATTTTGATAAACTGGGGCCTTTGAAGTGCCGGTGGAGCAAACTAAAAATGTGTAGGTTGTGCGTTATGAAGAGCATAAGTAGCAAGGTTGTAGAACGGAGTTGGATGATTGTATGTTGGTGCGGGAAATGGAGGTACTTGGTATAGGAGTGGAGGTGCTTGGTAGTTCCAAGTAGTTTTTGGTCCTTCTATAGGCGATACGGCATTCACCTCTTCTTGTTCTTAGTGGTCCTACCAGATTGCAATGTTTTGTTGGCTGCTTGCAATGCTCCCCAATCGATACTGGTACCATTCTTGATACCGTTCTCAATCTTTTTGCCTAATTTAATGAGCTCGGCGAAATTCTTCTCACTAACCAGCATCAGCCTATCATGTACTTGCGAGTCCAGACTCCACATGAAGATATCCTTCATTTGAACTTCCTCCATCGGAGGTCACACTCTGGCGGCTTCGTACCTCCAACGGGTAGCATATTCCATGAATGTCTCTGTAGGATTTCTTATCAATTCTGAATGTAGTGCAAATTCGGTGCATCCTCTATATTGAAACCGAATCGCTCTACGAAAGTTGCATCCATATCAGTCCAATTAATCCATTTTCTTGGATTTTTCTCTATGTACCAATTGAGAGAATCTCCAGTCAAACTTCTTATGAAGAGTTTCATTCTTATCTTCTTATTTCATCCTACTCCTACCAGTTTATCATAATACAATCTCAAGTGGGCCCTTGGATCACCGACCCCAGTAAACAATTCGAACTTAGGAGGTTTGTACCCCTCCGGTAGCTCAACATCGGGATGTATGCATAAGTCTTCATAACTTAAGCCTTCTATCCCCTTGGCCCCTTCAATATTCTGTATACGGTCGTTCATCTTTTTGAGCTCCGTGACCATAGACTGTATCAAGTTGTCTTTTTCAAAGAGTCCAGACTCTCCTAGGTGCTGAGTGACCAGAGCAGTCTCAATATAAATGAGGTTTAGGGTATGACCTCTCGGAGCATGGGCATAAGACATGCTGGATGTATACGTGGGAGGTAAGTGATGAACATAATATATGGTGGGTGGCCTTTATGAAATGGCTTGATTCTGATGTATATTTGAAGGAATTGCGTAAGCATTATGCGGATGTTGTATATAATTTTGAGGAAGTGAGTAGGCATGACTAGATTTGTTTTGAGGACATGAGACTTGATGGGATGACAGAGGTAATCTCGTAAAAGCAACATGAGGCTTGGTAGGGGCGTGGATCTCAGTTTGCTGTTCCAACGAAGTTTTCAATGGGACCGATAGGTTGGTTGTATTACGAACTCGAGATAATTCGCCTTGAAGTTCTAAAATCTGTTGTTCCATCCTTAGTATCATGTCATTATACTCAGGTGGATACCTCCTCTCTGAACTCTCAGCGGAATCTCTTGGAGCGACCATATCAATTTTGACTGCTGAACTATCACTTTCATTCATTGTCTTTTTACTTTGGTGGACCGACTAGGAGAAAGGGATGGCGGGCAATAATGCACAAATCAACCTTAGGAAAGGGGATAATCAAGATAAACAATAAAAAAAAAATTAGTAATGAAATTCGAGCATAACATGTAAATAAAAGATTGAACGAAATAAACGCACTTCATGATGAAAGATTAAACACATTAATAAATTTTCCTAATTTGGGGGTCTCTTTTGTGCTAGAGGTAGCCCTAGCACATTTTGAGAGTCGAATATGTCATAATGTATCATTTCATTTGCTCCACTCAAATCCCCAAATACATAAAAGAAATTATTTCTTCATTTTACATAATAAAATATTACAAGAAATAAATTACAAAACAAAAAAAATAAAGCTATGGAAATGCTCTTCGTTCTTTGTCTTTTTCCTAGATTACACGATGTGAATTTGTGATCAACACCTGCATCATAAAGTATTAGTTTTACCCTTCCCACCTAAGGAGCAAATAGTCTACATTTTAGACAAATTGACCTCTCAAATAAGAATGCAAATAGGCATGATAATGTCCCTTTTGAGATTGTAAATCTCTTTGGACTTTGGGCAAAGTTAGACTAATGGTCTCAATACACCAAGGGTATTGAGACTTCCTAGGGGATAACACATGCATGACTTAACAATTTCTAAGAGTGGAATAGATGGACTGAAAAGTTCTTATGTGAAAAGGCACGTGGTCACATGGTAGTAAAACTATTCATTCACCCCACGTATATGTCAACTCTCTAAATCGGTTTTGAAAGGATTTTGGAGAAGTGTGAAGCACAACTCACATGTAAAGTGTGTGATAGTGAGAGGTTCCCAAGTCGGGGGAAGTATGAGCAGAATGACAATTATACGCAGCTATATAGCAATTAGTACATAATTAAAAGCAGTAATACGTAATCAATTAAAAAACCAATAAATATAAATGCCTGAAAAGATTAAACATTTACAAGGAAACATATGCAGGGCATAAGTAAATGACTTAATCACGTGAAATAAACATTTTTAAATACGGGAACAAACAAAGAAAGCATGGCAGAAAATAACTTATTTCAGGAAAATGCTCAAAAGGAATGGAACCAAATAAATGGATCAAGTATGTAAATTAATCATGTAAAATAATATTTTTTATATATAAGGAAACAACTAAAGACAATAAGGAGAAAGGTTAAATATAAGAGAAAATATTTTATTCTAAAAAAATAAATACAAAAATACATATAAATTATGCAGGCATTATATTCAGGACTTAACTATGAGAGTAGGTGTAGACACGGATCTCTCAAGGGGAAAACTTGAGAGTGAAAAGATTTATGGTTGTCGACGCACCGCTGATGGACCAATCCACAAGGCAATTTCCCGACACAGGTGTTTAGGAATGAACATCTGTGTTACCACACAACCGTTCTCAAAGAAAATAAAAGAGATTTCAAATGGAGGAGGATATCATGCAGCACATAAAAGTGGTAATGATAATACAAATAATTAATAATTATTAAAATAAAAAACTAAGTGTTACCAGTTACAGACATGTCAAAAACAAATAATGGGGATAATAAAAAGGAGGTATACATGAAACTAAAATTAATTGCAAAGAAACAAATGAATATGCATGATAAAAATGATTTGGTAAATACACGGGTCCCTCAAGCGGAAAACTTGAGAGAGAGGAGGCTCATGACCGTCGACGCACCACTGATCGATCAAATCACGAGGCACTCCTCGACACAGGTATTTAAAAGTGAACGGCCGTGAAATCACGCAACTGTTATCAAGTGTGTGAGTGAGATGACTAGAGAAGCAACAATATTTAATACGTGAAAAGAATAGAATGCAATGATACATAATGTGGTAAACAATAAACAAGAAACCCAAGTTATACAGTATTTAAAAATTATAAAGTGAAACAATTACAAAAAAGTTCAAGAATGGAAGACAATTAATTATATAAGGAAGTAAATATTTAAAAGAATGGAAAACAAAATCAAATATGAAAAGAAAATAAACAAATAAGGAAAGAGAATTCGACTTTAAAAACACATCAATAATGACAAAATTTAAATATAATAGATATCTATTAATTAAAGAGGTAAGATATGAAAAAAAGGGAAGGGATTTTCATGAACCCTAAGAGAAAAAAATAGAACATAAAACCCACATAAAAAAATAAAACCGTTATGGTTAGAACCTAAATATATCCCCAGCAGAGTCGTCATTATGTCGCGCCCTATTTTCCTCACCGAAAATAGGATTCAACATGTGACAACTCTTTTAGGATTATTTAAGAAAGGAAAGTCGCCACCTAACGAATTAAGGTGCGTTAGGGCACCATTCTAAACTAACTAAACGATAACTTTTGTTCAACTAGTCTACGTTACCAAAACTCGTGTAAGGGCTCAAGTTACCTCAAAAGGAAGGTGTTAAGCACCTTTCGAGGTCCACAACTGTTGGTCCCCGCCGAATTCGTTAATTATGTGGGGGTATTTACTAAGCGATCAAACAAGATTGATTTTAATTTTCTTATGTAAAACAAGTAAAGTGAACTATATGATCAAAATAATAAAGTACTCAAACAGTATTGTAATTACAATAAACAAAATCAGATAAAGATATAATGCAAAGAATATAATTTATTCAAATAATTATTAACAAGCAAAGGCAGATAACAAATAAACATTAATTTAGAAGAATGATAACAAAGCAAATAAATAAAAATTTTAAGGACTGGACCGAACCTCAAAGAGGCGCCTACGTATCCTGAAAGGGAATTAGGTCAAACGCAGTTCTGCTTTTAAATAGGGGAGATTTTAACCTAACAGGATCACTCCGTGCTACTAAAATAATATTTCGCAACCTATTTAGGTTGCTCATATTATTCAGCAGGCACAGACTATCATTTCCCACTACCCGCCTAAATAATTTAGTTATTAACCCTAAATCATTCTAAATGAAAAAAGACTAACGCCCTAACAAGTGCCTACCCGTTGAATCCTAATGTCCAAGAGGCGTTTGGACTACTATTTTGGAGTTTGGGTCTAAAGTTATTTAAGGCTATTAACGTTAAACAAAAGAATTAAGACAAATAGCAAATATGGGTTTCAAATAAGCCTAAATCTTATAAGCATAATTTCTAAATATGAGAATAAATCCTACAAGCATGGTTTCTAATGCAATATCACATTTAAGTACACATAACATTCTCCTGTTAGTCAGGATATCTACATGAATTTATCATTGAATAAACATACAGCAGACACATCTTGAGAAACTTGGACCGTCCTTATACTAAATTAGTGGCCAGATACGAAAAGAAATATTTAAGCATTATATTTAACTAATAGCGAGCAGCTTTATAATGCAAAAACCTACGATTTTAATTTGTGATTAATCTTATTATGAAATACTATCTAAAAACGGATTCTTTAACAAGGCATCATCAGATTCACATGCTTCCCAAATTAATATGCTTATTACAAAATGTTACAACAACTAATTAATGACTGTTTGAAAACTCATAATTTATGATGATCTTATTGATTAGATATAAATCCTATAGGCATATTTTCTAAGTGCTTACGTCTTATAGGCATGATTCCTAATAATTGAGTATGTATTAGTCCTATAGGCATGCTTTCTATGTGATGTCCCTAATTAGCAATCAAGAAAGCAGTCAAGAAAATATACAATCCCCACCCCCATAAACCTCTTTTCCACTAGTAATAATGTTTATTACAATTATTACAACTGATAAAAGGTAATCAATGAATGAATTACAATAAAAATAAATTCTAGAATAATTAAAATTCCCACAGCCCTTTCTCATCCCAGCAACTCTCAGAAGGACTCACAACAAATTTAATAAACTACCTGCTTAAAGGTTAGATACAATAGCAAATGCAAAACACTAAATTCACATTAAACACGTAGTGACGATAAGAAAACCATTGAAAAGACTGAGTAATAAAATTTAACATATAATGACTTGACAAAGTAAATAAATTAACCAGCAAATGCCAAAGTTGAAAGGGAAATAAGAGTTGATAACGCAACAAAACGCCTTGATTGGTATCCAGTCCTCACATCAAGATTACAAGAATCTTAAGGATTCCGAGCAGTGCTTGTGCTGAGGAGGGATCACAGAACTTTATAGAGGATGAGAGTAAAGAGACACTTAAGAACCAAGCAATTTTTTAATGTTTGAAGGAATTAAAGAAAAGAGAAAGTCAAAGTTGTATTTCCATAGAACCCATGAGGTTCCAGTGCCAGAGAAAAGAAAGAGTGACCTGCTTATATAGCATAGAGGAACACAATTAATTAGGGAGTAAAAGGGGGAAAAGAAATATTTCATTGAATCAATTGTGTGATAGATTTCCTCAATTAACAATAACTGAAATCAATTTAGAATTATGAAACTATAAATAAAATAATTACCAAATCAATTAAGGAAGGTATCAGTCACACCATATAATTGAATTAAAATAATCCATACTTACCCAGACTGATAAAATACTAAAAATTTGTAACAACGTTATCATTTGAAAAGCTGTCACACAGTTTTCGTGTATTTGATTAAAAGTAGCAGTCTGCCCAGGATTGAATTCAAGAAGGAAGGACAATTTATTAGAATTATCATAATATACCATAATGAATGAGCTAATGTCATGGTAGTCTATCGGGTAATTTCTTATAATAGTAAAGATATCAAATCACCATATTTGGCATATAAAGTTGTCCTCAATCCAATTTTAAGAAAATGGATCATAAATAACACATAAAGTTGCCATGACATCATATTGAGAGGAAGAAAGTAATTAGAATTTAAAATCAATCATATTTTTACCAAATATATTCAAATATTAAAGTTGCTCCTAATTGTAAGGCGATAAGAACCAGTTACCATGTTCATACAAGTAGCCAAACTGTCTCATATTCATCAAATTCCAGAAAGTCAGCAAAATACTACGTTAATGAAGTAAGAATTGTCAACCAACTACTATTAAGCGAAATCAATGTTGAACATAAAAGATATAATATTATGAATCATGCTCCATAAAAAAACGAATCAAAGCTGTCACATGCTCGAACAGAGAAATCATGTATAACATATCTAGTCGGAGATAAATAATTCAATGCGATTCTGAAATCAGAATTGTCTTCGCATAAAATTCGAGTCTCTATACGCCAAGAGAGATATGTAAAGGATTAAATCAGTGTAATGGTAGGGACTATCAACTAAATATGCTAGATATATATATATATACACACACACACACACACGTTCATGCTTATATATACCAATATAATCTTACTCCCTTAAGAGCCTAACAAGACCAGTTTTATCAAAACATTAAAGTTAACCCGAAGCTGGTTATACATAACAATAAATGAGCAAATGTCAAATAAGAGCTGAACAAAATTAAGAGCCACATAACGTAGATCTCAGATTTAAAAATATCATTCGGAATAAACTAAACAAGTTCACTTGTTCCTCTATTTTACTGGAGAGAGGAAGAGAGGGAGAGGGAGAGCAGTCCAGCTGCTATCGCCGCAGGAGATGGAGCAGTAGTGAGAGGGGAGGAAGAGAAACGAGGGAAAGGAGAAGGGTTTTCGTCCGGAAGTTTAATTCACCAGAGCAGTGGCTCTTTTCCGGTGGATTTGGGTGTTGGCTTTGTGTGGTGGTTCACTGGTGTTTGGTAATGGTTTCTGGTTGGTTTGGATGATTTTCGGGTGGTTTGCGGTGGTGGTGTTGCGAGGGGAAAGGAAAAGGGAGGCGGCAACTGGTTCTTACAGCCAACGTTGGTCGGAAAATGATAGAAAAGGAGAGGTGGCTGGAGCTCATAGAGGTAAAATGGAGAGGGGTATTGCGGCACTTTTCTGGTGGTTGTGCGGTAGAGAACAACGGCAGGTGTATGGCGATAGAGGAGAGGCTGAAGGTGAAGATGGAAAGAGATGGAGATAGAGAGGTTGGCGGCGCAGGTATGGTGAGGGGAGAAAAATAATATGTTAGATTAGGTTTTAGGGGGGATGTAGTGTAAATAAGGAAGTAAAGTAGGGTTTAATGTCGACCGTTGGATTAAATGAGATGAACGGCTAGGATTAGATATTAGGTTTCTGGGTCATGGTTCGTGGAGCGGGTCAGATGGGTTGAATTAAAATTGGATTTGCATTTAAAATGTAGCCAGAATTGACTAAAATGGTTAAAATTGGCATAAATTAAATAGAAAACGGCTAGATTTTAAATAAATTGGAGAAAAATTAAATTTAACTGCTATTAAATTAATAATACTATATTTGGTAAATAATTTAATAAATATATAATATAATAGATTAATTTACCAAAAATATTATATAAACTTTATTATCAACATAATAATTTATAAAATTTAAGTAAATTCAAGTAATATCATTGCAAAAATAATTTATAAAACTTAGTAAAATTATGTAAATATTATCATGTAAATAGTTTGCAAAAAATTAAGTAAAAACATATATTTTAAAATTAAAGCTTGTTTCATTAGAGGTACGTATATTAACACGAAATATATTATATATGACATAATTACATAATATCATAAAATTAATGAAAAATAAATGTAAAAATAAGTAATTTGAAATAAAGATGTATTTGAAATAACTATGCAAGAGTTGTGATTGTCAATTATTTAATAAAATTATGAATGCAAGTCGAACATTTACGTAAAAAGATAACTAAAAATATACATATATAAGCAGCTTATGCGGAGCGTAGGGAGGTCAAAATTGGGTGTCAACAATGTTGTGGTTCCACCGCAAGATCAGATTAATGATCTTGTAGGGAGTCATCGTAGTGGGAGAGTTATTAGAAAACCCATTCGGTTTGCGCTCTTAGGAGAATCTTATGATAGTGTCACACCCTGGAAACTCAAAATTCAATTCCGGGGCATAAAGTAGAAAATCTGAAAAACTGCAGAAAATGTTGCAGGATGGCCCACTTGACGAGTCGTCAAGTAACCTTACGACTCGTTAGGTGAGCCGTAAGGAGAAGGCTAATTAATGTAAAGGAGGGAGCAGTGTACCTAACGAGGAACGTCACGAGTCATGGTCACTGACCACGACCCGTTAAGTCACTCGTGGTCGGGACTGAGTTGGGAATGTTTTAGTTGGCTAGTGTACTCGATGAGTGGGTGAAACGAGTCGTCACCTCTGACAACAACTCGTTATGGGAATTAGCATAAAATCTCCAAAATGAGAAAGTATAGTCCACGACTGGTGACCACGAGTCGTGGTCATAGATAACAACTCGTTGGGTCCCTTGTGGTGAACTACTAAGGATCCTAGGCAGTATACCTGATGGGAGTGACCACAAGACGCGGTCAGTCACCACGACTCGTTAGGGGCACCTGATACTTTTTTCCCAGTGAACTTCTAAAGACTATTTAGTAAATTCCTATTCAACTAAGCTTTAAACTACATCATTTTAGACCTAATTTCAGACTTATTAGAGGGTTTGGACGGTTCCTCCCCTCATTCTCACGTAACCCTCAGAAAAACATCGTAGAATTCTCTCTCAGAGTATTTCAGAGCAAGGGAAGGGCTAAACTTTTCTCTTTGATTCTAAAGAAAACTCTCCTGGTTTCTTCACTAGGTATGTGGGGTTTTAGCAAGGGGATTATTCTTCCCTTGTCCCCAAAATCCTCCTCAATTTCTTCTATCAGTTTTAAGCCCTGAGCTTTCGGATATGAAGTGTATTCATGGTTATTTTTGTTGACTTCACTTAGAACGATGTTCATGTATATTGTTGATATGATCCCCATAAATTCCTTATCAAATTTTTGGTGTTCATACAAAAAGTGAGTTTAAGCCCTAATTTTTCGAGTAATGACTTTGCTTGTTAATTTCCCTCTAGTGAATGAAGAATGCTTTGGGCTAAATTCCTAAAATTTAAAGCTATATGTATATGTTGGGTAAATACCCCATGAATCAGAATGAATTTAGCTCGTTGAATGGAGTTCCTATAATTCTTGAATTTCTATATATTGTGAAATTCCCATACTGTTGGGATAAGTTGAATTCTCTATTAGCTGCTAGTAGTCCAGACCAGTTAGAACTAGAATCTCTCCAGAATCATATCAGTTTAGTCTCAGTCAGAATTCTAGAATCCTCATTGATATTCAGAAATTGTCAACTGATCAATTTGACTTCAGTCTTATTTTGAGGTGTTAGTGGTGTCTCTCTGTTATCAGAACCAGACATAGATTTACAGTTTTTGGCCCATTAGGCGGTCATGACATTCTAGTATATAGCTCTGACCAACCCCAAGATCCCAGTTCAGTTACAGCTTGTTCTTAGACGATCCCGACGCTTTCAGATAAGAAGCTCTGACCAGTCTAGAACCCAGTTACAGAATCTGATCGGATAAGACTCTCAGGGTACATGCAGTTATACGTCCCTGACGAGTCTTGGACCCCAGTTTTGAGATATCAGCTTAGTAGTTCATTTTAGATTTTCCAGTGGGAGTAGAACTTAGCATCGAGCCGGCTGGGGTTCCAGCACACCCAGGTTCCCAAAACTACGTTGCCATTGTAGGTTACAGTATTACTTGGCCTGATTGGCCCCAGACTTTTGTGTCACTCAGTTCATGCCTTTATACCCTGGCAAGGTATATTGGGTCCTACTGCACAGCACATGGGCCTTGTCTAACGAACGACGACTTTCGATTCTTAATCGTGGCTTCATGTACCAAATATTTCAATATCGTTGCATCCGGTATTTTTGTTTTGTTCCAACAGTGTGATGAAGAATAGATCCGAGCACTTTTTATTCATTAATAGCCGTTACATGGGAATACATCAAATAGGAAGCTTATGGGGTGTATATATCGGGCTCCACGTCTAGTTCACATGGTTATATGTCGGTTATAGACTCTCCCACTAGTCAGTCTAGTCCAGTTACAAAATAAGCAGCTCAGTTCAGTTCTAGTCCTCAGTTTAAGTCAGTTTAGTACAGTATCTTAGCCTCAGGGTTTCAGACTTAGCGCACATCCTTGACTATCAGAAAGGGTTATCTTGACCATTTCAGATTATATCAGTAGTTAAGTTCAGCTTACCTGTTGGTAATTGCGTGTAATTTCATCTCACTCTTTATTTTCAGTTATGTTTCTCCCACTTACTCAGTACATTCAAAGTACTGACGTATACTTTTATGTTGTATCGTTTCATGATACAGTTGCAGGTTCTTAGACCCAGCACCGTTAGTCGCCGCAGTTCAAATTCTTCATTGCAGTAGTTAAAGTGTGAGTCCTAATCATCCGAGGGCACTATTTTCCTTCTTTTAGTCATGTATTAGTTTCAGTTAGACTTAGAGTTAGCTGGGGGCTTATCCCAGCAACTCTTCTATTAGATGGCTTTCAAACAGACATGATTTTCAGATTTATCAGTATTATTCTATTGTTTGAACTTTATATTTTCATACCTGTCTCTCATGAATATTTTATGATATTACTTCAAAGTTCCACTGTGTATGTTTACTTAGAATACTAGTAACTAATAGACTAGGGGTTTACTTGGGGTCACTTGTGGCTTTAAGTACCGTATTTCGCCCAGGGTGTAGACTCGGGGCATGACAAACTTGGTATCAGAGCCCTAGATTTAGAGTATCCTCAGAATATCTGAAAGTCGCATCGAGTAGAGTCCTTTTCATGGGTGTGAAGCGCTCCACACTTATGACGAGGCGGCTACGAGATGTTATTAGGAAAATTCCCTTTTGTTCATATTCTTTATCGTGCATTAAAGTCCAAATTCCAGAAATGCCCTTCTAATTCGTGCTCTGTTTCATTTCAGTGAACCATGCCTCCCTAACGTGGTAATGGAATAAGGGTTACTAATGTCAACAAACCTTCCCTATCAGCTTCGGCAGCACCTCAAGATGAATCCATATCCACCGCCGAATTTAGGACGACCATTCAATTGCTAGCTCAAATAGTCACCAACCAGGTGAACTAGCAGGTGGTTCCAGTAGCCACAAATGGGTCTGCAACTACTTTTCGGGTGGGGGATTTTACCCGGATGAACCCTCCAGATTTTCATAGAGCGAAGGTGGGAGAGGAACCACAAGGGTTTATAGATGAGATTAGAAAGATTACCCATATTATGGGTGTCAGCTCCTCTGAGAGTGCTGCCCTGGCTGCCTATCAGCTTAAAGGGGTAGCCCAGGTTTGGTATGAGAAGTGGAAGGAGGGGCGGTTAGCGGGAGTAGGACTGATGGAGTGGAAGGAGTTCCACACAGCTTTCCTGGATAGGTTTTTCCCTCGGGAGCTGAGGGAGGCTAAGATGGCAGAGTTTATGAACCTACGACAGGGCAACCGGACAGTGGAGGAGTATGTTCTGGAGTTTACTAGACTATCAAAGTATGCTCCAGAGATGGTGGCCGAGCCAAGGGCTCGTATGCTAAAATTCGTTAATGGAGTATCTAATCTGGTCCTCAAGGAGTGCAGGACCGCGATGTTGATCAAGGACGTGGACCTCTCTAGCCTAATTATTTATGCCCAGCAGATTGAGGCAGAGAAGCTGAAAGATATGGAGTGTAGGAACAAGCGGGCAAGAACTGGTCATTCAGACTATGGCCATCAGAAATCTAGCAGTAGTAGTCGCCCGCAACAGCAATAGCAGCAGCAACAACAATAGAGAGCCCAGCACACAGCTCAGTCAGCGGCCCAACCTTTCGGTCCCGCTAGGATCTGAGGGGCGGAGCATCTGGCTCTCAGTCACAGAGTTTCAGTTCCAACAATAAGTATCCATCTTGTCCCAAGTGTTGTAGGAATCATCCAGGAGAATGCCTTCAGGGACGAGAGGGCTGCTTTGGGTGTGGACAGCTTGGACACAGGCTTAGGGAGTGCCCGTCAGTGGGGCGAGGGAGATCACAATCTAACACATCATCAGCTCCGACAGGTTGACCAACCCAGCAGGCTAACATAGCAGGTACATATGGCGGTCAGTGCCTTAATCTTTCCTATGCTCTATCTTCTCGTCAGGATTAGGAAAGCTCACCTGACATAGTTACTGGTATGTTACGTCTCTTCCATCTCAACGTATATGTCCTCTTAGATCCAGCAGCTACTCTTTCACTCGTTACTTCGTATATAGTAGTTCAGCTCAGTATAAGTCCAGAGGTTCTCTTAGAACTATTCTCAGTCTCTACCCCAATTGGCTAGTTAGTTAGAGCGAGTCAACTTTGACCTTATTCTCGGCATGGATTGGTTACACTCCTGCTATGCCTCAGTTGATTGTAGAATTAGAGTTGTCAAATTCCAATTTCCTAATGAGCCAATTTTAGAATGGTCGGGCAGCAGTTCAACGCCTAGGGGTAGGTTTATTTCCTACCTTAAGGCCCAGAAACTCATTTCCAAAGGATGTCTATATCATCTGGTTCGGGTCAAGGATTCCAACTCTGAGACTCCAACCATTCAGTCAGTTCCAGTTTTCAGCGAGTTCCCAGATGTATTTCCTGAGGATCTTCCCGGAGTTCCCCCTGAACGGGAAATAGACTTTGAAATAGATCTCCTCCCAGATACTCAACCCATCTCCATCCCTCCTTACAAAATGGCTCCAGCTGAGCTTAAGGAGTTAAAGGAGCAGCTAAAGGATCTTCTTGACAAGGGTTTTATCATACCCAACATCTCTCCCTGGGGTGCTCCAGTGTTATTCGTGCGTAAGAAAGACGATACCCTCAGAATGTGCATAGATTACCGTCAGCTGAACAAAGTCAAAGTCAAGAACAGATATCCCTTACCTAGAATTGATGACCTATTCGAGCAGCTTCAGGGAGCCAGCTATTTCTCCAAGATCAATCTCAGGTCAGGATACCATCAGTGAAGGGTCAGAGAGTGTGACATACCGAAAATAGCATTCAGAACTCAGTATGGTCACTACAAGTTTGTGGTGATGTCTTTTGGACTCACGAACGCCCCAGCAACCTTCATGGATTTGATGAATAGGGTCTTCAAGCAGTACCTAGATATGTTCATCATTATATTCTTCGACGACATTCTAGTGTACTCCAGGAATGAGGAAGAGCATGCCAATCACCTAAGGCTAGCATTACAGACCCTCAAAGATCGCTAGTTATTCACCAAGTTTAGCAAATGTGAATTCTGGTTGAAGTTTGTGACTTTCTTGGGTCATGTGGTCTTAAGAGAAGGGATACAAGTAGCTCCTCACAAGATAGCAGCAGTGAAGGATTGGCCCAGACCTACCTCTTCTATTGAAATCAGGAGCTTTCTAGACTTAGCGGGTTATTACCGACGGTTTGTGGAAGGTTTCTCCTCCATAGCCTCTCCTCTGACCAAGTTAACTCAGAAGAAGGTGAAATTCCATTGGTCAAAGGAGTGTGAGAAGAGTTTCTAGGAGTTGAAGACTCAACTCACTACCGCTCCAGTGTTAACCTTACCAGAAGGATCAGATGGGTTAGTTGTGTATTGTGATGCCTCCAGAGTTGGACTTGGTTGCGTTTTGATGTAGTGGGGCAAAGTGATAGCCTATGCCTCCAGACAGCTCAAAGTCCATGAGAAGAATTATCCAACTCACGACTTGGAGTTGGCAGCGGTGCTTACGTTTTCTTCACTTGAATCATAATTACAAGAATCTAAATTTGAGTGAATCTAGATTTGAGTATCGTGTTGTAAGAAAAAAATGAATTGGAAAAAAAAGAAATCTTTTTTATTGAATTGAACGTGTTCATTCATTTTGACTACTTTAGCATATTTTCTCATACTAATGTCTACTCTACTGGTATTCGCATTAAAAATATAGAGACACTACTTGTATGGGACTCACGTGGATGTGTTCACAAATCACAAGAGCCTTCAGTATGTGTTCATCCAGAAGGACTTAAACCTGCATCAAAGACGATGGTTGGAACTGCTAAAGGATTATGACATGAGTGTGTTGTATCACCCAAGTAAGGGCAATGTTGTGGCTGACGCCCTAAGCAGGCGGTCTATGAGAAGTGTAGCTCAAATTGAGGAAGGCAAGAGGGAGCTAGTGAAAGAAGTTCACAGGCTAGCCAGGTTAGGGGTGCAGTTGGTGGATTCAGCTGAAGGTGCCGTGGTAATGCAAAGCGGGTCGGACTCATCCTTGGTAGTAGAAGTTAAGTCTAGACAAGATGAAGATCCAGTTCTACTTAAACTTAAAGAAGCAGTCCTTAGAAAGGAGGTTGTGGCTTTCTCCCAAGGGGGAGATGGGGTGCTTCGTTACCAATGCAGATTATGTGTGCCGGATGTTGGTGAGTTGAGACAGTAGATACTGGCTGAGGCACACAGCTCGAGATACACCATTCATCTCGGTGCTACCAAAATGTACCGCAATTTGTGGGATATTTACTGGTGGAATGGCATGAAGAGAGACATTGCTGAATTTGTAGCTAAGTGTCGGAACTGCCAGCAGGTCAAGGTAGAACACCGGAGACCAAGAGGTATGACCCAGGAGATCAGCATACCCACATGGAAGTGGGAAGAGGTAAACATGGACTTCATTACGGGTCTACCTCGGACTCGTCAGTAGCATGACTCAATTTGCATAGTAGTAGACCAAATGACTAAGTCAGCATATTTCCTCCCAGTCAAAACCACAGACTGCTGAGGCCTATGCCAAACTCTAAATCCGAGAGTTGGTTAGACTTCATGGGGTGCCATTGGCCATTATTTCAGAAATGGGTACCCAGTTCACCTCCCATTTCTAGAAGTCTTTTCAGAAGGGACTTGGCACTCAGGTCAAGCTCAGTACAACTTTTCACCCGCAGATAGATGGGCAAGCTGAGCTGACTATTCAGCCTTTAGAAGATATGCTAAGAGCATGCGCAATCGATTTTAAGGGTAATTGGGATGACCATCTGCCTCTAATCGAGTTTGCATACAACAACAGCTACCATTCTAGCATCCAGATGGCTCCATTTGAAGCATTGTATGGTAGAAGGTGTAGATCTCTTATAGGGTGGTTTGAAGTTGGTGAAGCCACCTTGATAGGGCCAGACTCGGTTCATGAGGCAATGCAGAAAGTTCAGCTCATCCGAGAGAGGTTGAAATAGCTCAGAGTCGCCAGAAATCTTATGCCGATGTGTGGAGAAGAGAGTTGGAGTTTGCAGTTGATGACTGGGTGTACCTGAAAATTTCACCCATGAAAGGGGTGATGAGGTTTGGAAAGAAAGGGAAGCTCAGTCCTAGTTATGTGGGGTCTTATAGAATTTTGAGACGTATCGGCAAGGTAGCCTATGAGCTAGAGTTACCTTCAGAACTAGAAGTTGTGCATCCACTTTTCCATGTGTCACTTTTGAAGAAGTGTATCGGAGATCCAACCTCAGTTGTGCCATTGGACAGCGTAGGGATAAAAGATAGTGTCTCATAAGAGGAAGTACTAGTCCAGATCCTTGAACGTTAGGTGCGTAAGCTAAGGACAAGGAAATAGTTTCAGTCAAAGTCTTATGGAGAAATCAGCAGGTTGAGGGAGCTACGTGGGAGGCCGAAGCAGATATGATGGCCAAATACCCGCACTTATTCTCTGCCGGCTCCAATGCATCTTGACATATTAGCTATGACCCTAGAACTCAGTTTAGTTTTCACGACTCAGTTCAGATGTTCAAGTCTCTTTTATGTTTTTGAATGTATGTATGATAAGTAAACTCAGTTCATATATGTTTTTTGAAATGGAGATAGTCATTCTGGTAGTTTTGGAGTTAAATGAGCAATAATTGAAGGTTTTGATTGTTATTTTCTGCTTCCTAAGTGTCTTCTAACATTCGAGGATGAATGTTTACAAGGGGGAGATATTGTAACACCCCGAAAACTCAAAATCCAATTCCAGGGCATAAAGCAGGAAATCTGAGGAACTACAGAAATGTTGCAGGACGGTCCACCTGACGAGTCATCAAGTAGCCTTACAACTCGTTAGGTGAGCCGTGAGGAGAAGGCTAATTAATGTAAAGGAGGGAGGCAATGTACCTAACAAGAGACGTCACGAGTCGTGGTCACTGACCACGACCCGTTAAGTCACTCGTGGTCAGGCCTGAGTTGGGAATGTTTTAGTTGGCCAGTGTACTCGATGAGTGGGTGAAATGAGTCGTCACCTCTGACAACGACTCGTTAAGTGACTCGTTATGGGACTAAGCATAAAATCTCCAAAATGAGACAGTGTGGTCCACGACTGGTGACCTCGAGTCGTGGTCATAGATAACGACTCATTGGGTCCCTCGTGGTAACCTACAAAGGATCCCAGGCAGTGTACCTAACGGGAGTGACCCCGAGTCATGGTTAGTCACCACGACTCATTAGGTCACCCGTTAGGGGCACTTGACAGTTTTTTCCCAGCAAACTTCTAAGGACTATTTAGTAAATTCCTATTCACCTAAGCTTTAAACTACGTCGTTTTGGACCTAATTTCAGACTTATTACAGGGTTTGGACAGTTCCTCCCTTTATTCTCACGTTAACCCTTAGAGAAACATCATAGAATTCATTCTCAAAGTATTTCAGATCAAGGGCTAGGGCTGAACTTTTCTCTTCAATTCTCAAGCAAATTCTCCAGGTTTCTTCACTAGGTATGTGGGGTTTTAGCAAAGGGATGGTTCTTCCCTTGTGTACCCAAAATCCTCTTTAATTTCTTCTATCAGTTTTAAGCCCTTAGCTTTCGAATATGAAGAGTATTCATGGTTATTTTTGTTGATTTCACTTAGAACGATGTTCATGTATATTGTTGATATGATCCTTATAAGTTCCTTATCAAATTTTTGGTGTTCATACAAAAAGTGAGCTTAAGTCTTAATTTTTTGAGTAATGATTTTACTTGTTAATTTCTCTTTAGTGAATGAAGAATGTTTTGGGCTGAATTTCTAAAATTTCTTGTTATACGTGTATGTTGGGTAAATACCCCATGAATCAGAATGACTTTTGTTCATTGAATGGAGTTCCTATAATTCTTTAATTTCTCTATATTGTGAAATTCTCATACTGTTGGGATAAGTTGAATTTTCTATTAGCTGCTAGCAGTCCAGAACAGTTAGAACTAGAATTTCTCCAGAATCATATCAGTTTAGTCTCAGTCAGATTGCTAGAATCCTCAGTGATATTCAGAAATTGTCAATTGATCAATTTGACTACAGCCTTATTTCGAGGTGTCAGTGGTGCCTCTCGGTTATCAGAACTAGACTCAGATTTATATTTTTTGGTCCATTAGGCGGTCATGACATTCTAGTATATAGCTCTGACCAGCCACAGGACGCTAGTTCAGTTACAACTTGTTCTTAGACGGTCACAAGGCTTCCAGATAAGCAGCTCTGACCAGTCTAGAACCCAGTTTCAGAACCTAGTCCGATAAGACTCTCAGGGTACATGTAGTTATAAGTCCCTGAAGAGTCTTGGACTCCAGTTTTGAGCTATTAGCTTAGTAGTTCAGTTTAGGTTTTTCAGTGGGAGTAGAACTTAGCACCGAGCGAGTCGGGGTTCCAGCGCACCCAGGTTTCCAGAACTATGTTGCCAGCGTAAATTACAGTATTACTTGGCCTGATTGGCCCCAAACTTTTGTGATCACTCAGTTCATGCCTTTATACCCTGGCAAGGTATATTGGGTCCTACCTGTGGGGTGTATACATCGGACTCCACATCTACCTCACATGGTTATATGTCGGTTATAGACTGTCCCACTAGTCAGTCTAGTCCAGTTACAGAATAAGCTGCTCAGTTCAGTTCTAGTCCTCAGTTTAACTCAGTTTGGTACAGTATCTTAGCCTCAGGTTTTCAGACTTAGGGCACATCCTTGACCATCAGACGGGGTCATCTTGACCATTTCAAATTATATCAGTAGTTCAATTCAGCTTACTTGTTGGTCATTGCGTGTCATTTCAGCTCAGACTTTATTTTTAGTTATGTTTCTCCCACTTACTCAGTACATTTAAAGTACTGACACATACTTTTATGTTGTATCATTTCATGATACAGTTGCAGGTTCTCAGACCTAGCACCGTTAGTTGCTGCAGTTCAGATTCTTCGTTGCAGTAGTTGAAGTGTGAGTCCTCATCATCCGAGGGCACTATTTTCCTTCTTTCAGTCATGTATTAGTTTCAGTTAGACTTAGAGTTAGCTGGGGACTTGTCCCAGCAACTCCTCTATTAGATGGCTTTCAGACATACATGATTTTCAGATTTATCAGTATTATTCTATTGTTTGAACTTTATGTTTTCAGACTTGTCTCTCATGAATATTTTATGATATTACTTCAAAGTTTCGCTGTGCATGTTTACTCAGAATGCTAGTAACTAATAGACCAAGGGTTGACCTGGGGTCACTTGTGGCTTCAAGTACCGTGTTACGGCCAGGGTGTAGACTCGGGGAGTGACAGATAGAATCCCTGAAGAGCCTAATACAGAACCCCTTGTTACGCTGAAGCACTACAAGATATAGATGCTAAAAAATGGATAGTCGCTATGAAATCTGAAATGGAGTCTATGTACTCCAATCAAGTCTGAGATCTTGTAGAACCACCTACAAAAGTAAAACCCATTGGCTGTTAAGAAAAAGAGAGGGGTGGATGGAAAAGTGCAGACTTTTAAAGCTAGGCTTTTTGCAAAAGGGTTTACTCAAAAAGAAGAAATTGATTATGAGGAAACCTTTTCGCCAGTGGCCATTCTTAAATCCATCAAAATTCTCTTATCCATTGCTGCTCATTATGATTATGAGATCTGGCAGATGGATGTTAAGACGACTTTTCTTAATGGAAGTCTTGATGAGTGCATATATATGGCACAACCAGGGGGTTTCGTGGAAAGTGGCAGTGAGCATATGTTGTGTAAGCTGAAAAGATCCATTTATGGGTTGAAACAGGCATCTAGGTCATGGAACACTTGTTTTGACATTTCGATTAAGACTTTTAGTTTTGATCAATGTGAGAACAAGTCATGCATATATAAAAAGTGGGAGGGAGATAAAGTAGCGTTTTTGATTCTGTACGTGGATGACATTTTGCTCATAGGAAACAATATGAGCATGTTGAAATCGATCAAAGAGTGGTTGTCCTTGCATTTTGATTTGAAAGACTTGGGTGAAGCGGCTCATATCCTTGGGATCAAGCTCATGCGAGATCGCAAACAAAGGATATTAGGCTTGTCTCAAGCGCTTTATAGTGATACAATTCTTATCAGGTTTAGCATGCAAAATTCCAAAAAGGGATTTCTTCCTTTTAGGCATGGAATTTCTCTATCGAAGGATCAGTCTCCTAAAACGACTGACGAGATAGAGAGGATGAGGTTGATCCCTTATGCTTCTGCTATTGGGAATCTCATGTATGTTATGTTATGCACTAGACCTGACATCTACTTTGTTGTTGGCATGGTTAGTAGATATCAGTCAAATCCTGGGAATGAACATTGGACTGCAGTTAAGCATATAATCAAGAATCTGAAAAGGACTAGGGACTATATGCTGGTTTTTCACTCAGGTGATCTAGTGCTCGTTGCGTATACAGATTCATATTTTCAGTCTGATAGAGATTCTAGAAAATCTACCTCAGGATATGTGTTTACTTTAGGAGGTGGAGCCATAAGTTGGAGGAGTATCAAGCAATCATGTGTTTCTGATTCCACCATGGAAGCCGAGTATGTAGCTGGCTCTGAGGCAGCTAAGGAGGCCGCTTGCTTCGGAACATCCTAAAAGAGCTTGGAGTGATTCCTTTAATTGAAGCACCAATTACACTTTATTGTAATAATAGTGGTGTGGTTGCAAACTTAAAGGAACCACGAAGTCACAAAAGAAGCAAACACATTGAGAGAAAACATGACTTAATTCGGGACATAACTCAGAGAGGAGATGTGAAGGTTTTGAAGATTGCATCAGAGGACAATTTGGCAGACCCATTTACAAAGGTCTTATCACAGACCTTTTGATAAGCATGTAGAAGGAATGGGCGTTAAAGTTTTAGGTGCATGGTTATGAGTCTAAGTGGGAGATTGTTAGGATATACTATTAACCATGCGGTTTAGTATAGTGTTATGTTTCAGTTTTATGTAAGACTTTCATTTTATTTGTTGGATTAATAAAGTCTTGTTTTAAATAGATTGATTTTCCATATATGTCCTTTACTTATATAATAGATAGTTTAGTGTATAGAGTTTAGCTTATACACAGAAGATTAAATCATCCGTTCTTATAAGTACAAAGTTTGTATATGTTCACAATCTAAGATGAGAATTGGACAAATTCATCGGTATGATTGTGGCACAGGATTAAATATAATTTATCTTGATTGTGGGAATGGTATTATTCCAACTTCTTGTGCTAGTACATTTTGTATGTATTGAGCAGATCAAGTAGAGAATAGTTTTTGTCTGACTTAGTAAAATAAATTCTCTAGATCATTAAATGTACTTATACTCTTAATCTTGATATAACTATTATGATCAATGTCATTTTCTTGTTATTTTGATCTATCAAAGGGTGAAACTCTTTCGCGAGTTAAAATTTTCCCGATAGGTTGGATGATGACAAATGATATTTGTGAAATGATAGTTAGTTGATGGAATCCATGTCTTGACCTTGAGATTGATGATACCCCTTTATGACTGCTTATAAGTTTTCATATGAAAACCCTGCAGGTGGATTCTGTATCCGTCACATGAAATAAGTTAAGCGTTTGAATAAAGGATTAAATTGATCAATGAATTAAATAATCAGAAATTTAGTTCGATTGGTTGGTATCTGTAATCTTAACATGGGGGAGTTAAATAAGATTTAATTGTTGATTTTGAAATTATACCGAGGAGTGCAATTATGGATTTTTAGTGGAATAATCTGTGATTTATTATGGTAGGTTAATTCATTCATTATTTTGAATTAATACCATAATTGGAAGTCTTACTAATTAAATTTGTGGTCCCTGTTATGCCTCATTTATTAAAGAACTTGGAAAAGGAAGAAACTTGTTTTCTTGAAGCAGTAAAATCCTACAAGATTTTGGCCAACTTCATAAAAGATAGGTAGTACACGATTGGGTTTTACATCCTTAAAAACGTGTGAATATACAAGGAAAATAGGAATCCTATACGTTTTGGGATTAGGGGCTTATACCCTAAAAACGTGATTATAAATAGAGTTTTTTCCTTCTTGAAAGACACACCTTTTCTGAGAAGCAGTACTTGCCCACACAAGTATTCCCCACTCAGAGATTATTGAGGATGTAATAGAAGACTGCAGACCTGGAGAGCAAGTTGGACACATTGTGTAAAAGCTTCAAAAGGTTAGTATTTCGTAATCTAACTCATCATTGTTATCTAGTGATTCATGTAAGCTTGTTGATCCAATTTATGTTTGCTTCTGCTGCGCATGTTCCAACACTTTCACCATTGCCACCGCTAGTAGCCAAACTTTGGTAATTTGTTTGGTGTGCATTACTAACAAGGGAGCAGCGTATAAAATTGGAGAGAACATGCATGTGATATTCTGTCACTGCTGTATTTCTTCGAAATAGAATTTTCTTTATTTTCCATAAGAATATAATAAAAGAAATATTCTTAAGATTCTTGGTAATCTTAAGAAAAAAATACTTCATCACGGAACATGTAAAGAATTTTTTTATGACTTAGAACGTGTTAAAGACACTGTCCTAAGGATATTTCATTAGGTGTAGATGTATTCCCTGAAATTCGACACGCTTTTCTAATATAAAATTAGAAGTACAAAAATTAATAAATATTCATAAAAAAAATATCCAGCGTAAGAGAAAAGAAGTTAAAGAATATGTCTCTCTTGTGTTCTTCACAAAATGAAGTTTGAAGGATAATATATAAACAATAAAAATAGGCTGAGGATTAACATTCGAGAACATCCAAAAAATTGAACTCATAATTAAATCATATTGGCTATCCAATTAGAATAAATTATCATTCTTAACTGACAATTTATGGCAGACATTAGAAAAAGATTGATTGAAATGGAAATGCTAATCAAAATTTAGTAAAATCATTTAAGCCTATTAAGATTTAAATAGGTATATTAGAAATAGTCAATTGAAAATAAATTATATTCAAATGATATTAAGACCCATTAATTTGTCTTTAAAGGGTGAACCTAGACAATATTTCTTTTTTTATATTAAAAATATTTTCCTAACAAAGATCACCTTGAATATGCCATTAAAATTTTAATTGGCCCTGAGGTTTCTATGGACATTAAGCCACTTCTATAAAACTTTAATCCTGTGTTCCTCTTGTGAGGGTCCCATATACCTCATCATCGTCTTTATCATTCTCTTGGACCGGATTGAATACGAAAATATATGGAGATTTATAAAGATATTTAAACCTTTTTATGATGGGTTTTTTAATCTCAACTTTCAAATATTATTATTTCGCATGACCTTTCTCGTAGCACTATTTAGATGTTTTCATGGCTTTAGATTGTATTAATCTAAACTTAGTATTTTGAGCGCTTGTTAGACATTCTTAAATTATTGAGTTGTTAAATATATATAGTTTTCTCTGCTACTAAGATTTTATTTTTATTTATTGCGCATGTTTATGCTAGTGAAGGAATGGGTATGCTCGAGGCATAATTGGATGACGATCACTTAGTCGCAGGATTCAAGTCGTAACTATATATGTCATGTATGGGTGTCAAATTCCATTATTTATACGGAGTTTTTAAACATATCAAGATAAAAGGCAATAAGGCTGAATTTGTTAATGTGAATATATTTATCTAAAAGTCTTTACATAAAGTCTTCACAAACATGTTGCAATAAAATTATTCCTCATTATGGTGTAGGATAGCACAATGCGGATGGGCCAAAAGAAGATGTGGAGCTATATTAACGGAAGGGTGGTCAATTGAATATTTTTTGTCAAAATACTACATTATATATAGAGAGAGATTAAATATTATTTATATTGATTAGATAATTAGTATTGAACACCCTTGATGTAATTGAGAATGATCGCACAACGGCCAAGTTGGTTCGACCATGTTTCACTTATTTTCTTAATTTTCCCGGAAAAAAGACCAAAAAATATATTTTCTTAATTTTTCAAACCAACCCCCCACCCCCAACCCCCTACACACAAAAAAAAATATTTAGGGTGAAAATCGTTTTCAGCCCCCAATTTTTCTTTAAAAATTAAACTCCCTCTTCAACTTTGAACAATAGACATTCTCCCCCCTTTATTCTAATTGACTTTTTAAAATACTTGTTTTACCCTTGTTATTTTCAGTCTTCATTTATATAATACTTTTAAAAAAAAATTATATATAATATAATATTTATTTTTTAGTCTAGATATTTATAGTTTCTTATTTAAATTCACTAACATTATAAGTAGGACAATACTTCTATGAATTCGTCATAAAATCTAATGCTACTTAATATTTTTTATTATTGTTATCAACATATTATATGAATTAAATGTGTATATATGTATATGCATGCATGTGTATGTGTATTTATGTTTCTCCTCTTTCTTCTCCTCTATTGTCTATATAAGTAAATAAAATTTGATTGTTATTAATAGAATATTTTCATAAATTTTAGTTTAAAATTAATTTACATTATAAATAACTAATTTTTAAATTTATATTTATTTATTAATTTTTTGATATTTATGCATTGAAATATATTTATAAAATTATTATTACATTTTATTTTCACTTGTATAATTAAATATTAGAGTTTTAATTATTATTAATAAAATTATTTTTTTATTCTACGAATTTACTTCATTATAAAACGTCATTAACTTATATACTCAATTATTTTTTTTATATTTTATTTTATCTCAAAAGTTAATATTTATTTTTTTATTAAAAATATTTTACATAGATTTTTAAAAAAATTATGATTTTAAATAAGTATAAAGAAGAAGACAAAGCTGATAATGTAAGTGTAAAATAAATATATTAAATAATTAATTATGATAAAGGGTGGAGAATATCTATTGTACAAAGTTGAGGGGAAAGTTTTTTTTTTTAAAGAAAAGTTGGAGGGTGAAAACGATTTTCATCCAAAAAATTTATGTAGTTCACTGACTCTAGAGCTGGGCTGTTTTTGCAGAGCAATTTGGATCACATCCTAAGGCCCATATATTTTATTTATTAATTTAATGGGTCATTCACATCTATGCGCTTATTTTTGGATGGTCTTTACTTTTTTTCATTCAACACTTTGAGTGATAAAAACATGGTAAAAATGCTCTTAACTGCCAAAAAAGAAATCACAAGGCATAAGTTTTTTGCCCAATTCATGCCTTAAGATATAAAATTCACACAGGTTATGCCTCAAGACATAAGCCCAATTTATGCATTAAAACATAAATTCATAAAAATTATGCATCAAAGCATAAATTAAGTAGTATGAACTTGTGTCTAAGGGGCAGTAGTTCAGTAGATTTTGCTTTAAGGTAGAAATTTAATTATATGAACTTCTGCCTCAAGGCAGAAATTCAATTGTATGAATTCTACCCCTAGGCATAAGTTCAATAATGAATTTTTACCTTGGGATAGAAATTCAATTGCATGAACTTCTACCTTGGGGTAGAAATTCAATTGTATGAACTTCTAGTATAGTTTCTAACAATTGTATTGAGCCCGAGCTTTTATCGAGTCGACTTGAGCCGCGCCAAAATTTAACTGAAACCGAGTCGAGCAGAGATATTTTTCAAAATGGGCCGAGTCGAGCCGAGCAAAATATCTAGTGCCAATGAGCTAGCTTGGCTCGGCTCAGTTGGCTCGATTTAAGAAATAATATCCTTTCATTAAGCTCAATTACGAAGTGCATTAAAAATTTAACTTACAATACTCTGTTAATTTAATATTATATAATTAATATTTATTTAATATTAGTAAATTTTTAACCATAATATAACTTAAGTCTACTATATTAGTATGGATGTTCATAGTTCAATTTGGGTCGATTTTTAATTATAATCAAAATTAAATGAAGTTTTCAATTATTAAAATCAAGTCAAATCAAACATAATACATATTCATCGATTTAGTTATTGTCGGATGTGATTTTTTTATTTTCAATTTTAAAAAAATCTAATGTTATCCGTCTCTTTATTTTTCTTCCTACAATTAGAATTTTTTTTTATTAATTGTCAACTTATAATCCTTTGATATTCTTTTATTATGGTGGGTATAATTTCTTTGAATTATTGAGAAAATGTCTTGAAATCTATAAGTATTAATTAGGTACATAAAATTCACAAGAAATATAAAAAAATCTAGATAAAAAAGAGCTAGCTCGACTCGGTTTAGGCTCGATCAAAATGTAAAAAAGCTCAATTGAGCTCGGTTCGGCTCGATACTATTTAAAGTTCGATGAGGCTCTTAGACTTTCCTCCGGTCATAATATTTTATTTAAATTTTCATTTACTTTATTCCATTTTCACATAGTTGGATGAGTTTGTATTTAGATCGTGGACTATTTCAACATAAGATGGTCTATTAATGAATCCTATACGTCATGGGTAATGAGCAAAACTTAGGCAAATACGCTAAAATAGAATTTTATTTTAGTTATATTTTAGGTGGACTAGATTTAAATTTTGAAAAGACAGAATGCCAGTAAACAAATCAGACTGAAATTATGACAATCATTGAATACTTGCAAATTAATAAATTGTCATTAAATTTTAAAAAAAAAAAAATCATTGTAAAAGACGACGGTAAATTACAAAATCACTTTTGTTGCTTGTGCGAATATGATTAGTGCCACTTGACAAAAAAATATCATAAATGCAATGACAATAGCATACGATACCCGACAAAAAAGAAGAGAGAATTCAAAATAAAACAAAATTTTCAAGCTTCAATTTTGTTGAGAATGCTTTTTCCAATTGAGAAATTTCATTTACTAATTTTTTTTTATTGGAAGATGTAAAATTATTTGGTAAAGCTAATTGTAAAATAACATCTTTACTTATTATTTATGTAATTTTTTTGTTTTAATTTATTTATCTGATTTTATTTGACATGAAGTTTAACAAAATAAAGAAAACTTTTGAATTTAGTGATTTTAAACTAAAGTTGTGCAAAATATACTAAAATATTTTTTAAATTTTGTAATTTTAAACGTGATATGTGGAAATTTGAAATTAAAACGTTGTTGAAAAAATATATTTTTAAAATAAATTATAAAGTAATATATGATAAATAAATTAAAACAGAAAAAATATCTTCCAATCTTAGTTAATAGGTAAGCAGAGGTAATATCTCAGATGGTCACTCAACTAAGGGTATTTCTCTTAAAAAATCACTCAATTTTATTTTATAACCCAAAAGTCACTCAATTAAGTGTATCTCTCTCAGAAAGTCACTCAATTATGGGTACTTCTCTCAGAAAGTCACTCAACTAAGGTTAATTCTCTCACAAAGTCACTCAACTTTGTTTTATAACTCAAAAGTCACTCAATTATTGATATTTCACCTAAAAAGTCATCCAATCAATTTAAATAATTTTTTTAAATTAAATTAATCTGCCAAAATAAAAAAAATTTATTTTAAGCTAAGTTTTTAAGAAATAAAATAATACTCATTTAAATTATTTTATTGACCCACCTCACTTGATACGACCCCCTAAAATTATATGGATCATCTTTACTTAATTATACAATATTGAAAAACACATTACATATTTTTAGCACAAAAATTAGTATATCAATTTAGCACAAAAAATAAAAAAAACCCTTCCGCAGCATATACCACCCAAATGAAACCTCCATCATTAGCCTAAAACCGCACTCATTAGTAACTTAATTTTTATTTTTGTCTCCTAGGACAAAAAAAAAAAGTTAAATAAAAGATCCCACTATCGATTTTCTTTCTTTTTTATTTTGTATAATACACACTATTTAACAGGCACAGATTTAATTATTTGTAATTTTTTATTTATAATATTCTTAATGTTTAAATATTTAAATCTTTAGCAACATTAATATATATTGATGCCATAATTTGTTTTTAATATTTTCATAATTATGGTATATTTTTCAATATAAATATTTTATATTTTAAATATACCATTGATTTTGATAATATTTTAAATATAATAAATCACAATCATGCATATTTTAAGAAAATATTACTATACTTTATTTATACCATTAAAATAATATCAGAATATGCTTTTTGAGAAAATTCGAAGAAGATATTTTAGTATTCAATTCTTAATTTAATAAAAGAATGAGATATAAAATATTAACAACTAAATTTAATTCATTATTTATGGAGAGATAAGGGGATATAATTAATAAGAATTAAAGATAAACTAATTTCTGATCTTTTTGGACACTATTCACTTTTAAATTATTGGCTGTATCTGTTATATAATATGTTTTTTTTAAATATTTAGAAAGTTCTGATATTAATGCAATTAACTTTTAGAAAATGAGTTACCAAGTAAAATTTTCTTAAATAAAAGGGTATTAATAAATGTATATTTGACCTATATAACTTTAGTGGGTCATATCAAGTGGGGCAGGTCAGTAAAATTGTTAAAATAGATATTTTTCAATTCTTAAAAATTTAGTTTTAAATAAAAATTTTATGTCAACAAAATTTAATGAAAAAATTATTTAAATTGATCGAATGATTTTTTAAGTGAAATATCAATAGTTGAATGACTTTCTGAGAGAACTACCCTTAGTTGAGTGACTTTTGGGTTATAAAATAAAATTGAGTGATTTTCTGAGAGAAATACTCTTAGTTGAGTGACTTTCTGAGAAAAATACTCTTAGTTGAGTGACTTTTGAGTTATAAAATAAAGTTGAGTAACTTTTTGAGAGATGTAACTTTAGTTGAGCGACCATTTGATATATTAGCTATAGATAAGCAACAAAAGCAGGTTTACACTATCTATAAAAAATACAACATAGAGGAATAAGAAGTACAAATTATTCAAAAAAGAAACAAAAAACAATTCGTATAAAAAACTTTAGTACCTAGAAAACATGTTTTCGATTCAAAAAAGTTCAGCCAAATAGAAAGAGGAAGAGAACAACACAAATAAAAATTATAATAATCTGTCAAAAACAATAGTATCAAAAAATCACCAAGAAACAAAATAGGGGGATATTGCATCCAAATATAATTCCATTACTCATGTATTTTCGGACTGCAAAAAAATCACAGCCACATATAAAAATAATTTTTAAAAAATGTTCTACAACTTTAAAAAATAATTTATGGGGAAAAAAAAAAAAGAGAAACAGAGAATCAAAAAGAATGGCAAAATCTCTACAACTTTAAAAAATTAATTTATAAAAATAAAAAAGAAACAGAGAATCCAAAAGAATGGCAAAATCGGTTGACAGAGAAGTAGTGATTAAATTTGTGTTACTTATTATATGTTGAAGAGAAGGAATAATGATATGTAATCAAAGCTAAAATTGAAATTTTAGAGTATCCATTTATAGATTATTTAATAGCTTTTTGAATCGATTGTGAAAAAAATATATTAAAGAGCAAAATATGAAATGAACCATAGAGAGGTTAGTAAAAGAAATGAACCAAAATATGAAATAAAAAATGAGAAATCCAAATGCTAATCGCAGAGATGTGTTACACTTCATCCTCCTCCCCCCCTTTCCCCCTTCCACCCTTCCACCCTTCCACCCACCCACACACATTAGTAAACTTATTCGCGTTTTACGCGGTTGTAAAATATTTTTTCAATTTTATAATTTAATTTTTTTTCAGTTATTCAAATAATAAATTAACTGCGAAATATATGTTGTGACATATATAGTTATTCTTCGTTTTTCTTTCAAAAGATAATTTAAACAAATAATTTATAACTTTAATCCATATATATTTTACTGAAGTTTAAATTTACAAAAGCTAAAATAAAAGTCAAATCAAATAAAAGTATCACTTTTATTTATTTAAATAAAAAATAAAATTTAAAAAGATAACTATAGAAACACAATAACAAAAAGTCTAGACAAAATTTTTTATAAGAGGAACCAATTATATGTACTAAAAATTATTATATATTGAATGATTCATTTAATATTCCTCGTTTGTTTAAAATATTTAATTATTCTAAAAATATATAAATAGTTTTAATCAAGTGATTAGTTGCAAAATACATATCATATTAATTAACATGTGTAATGTTCTTTAAAAAGTATAATTTTTCTTAGTTTAGAAAATATCATTTGGTCTTTTAAAATCATTCACTTAGAGAACATATGACATTATTATTAGAAAAGTATGAAGATTGAATATTTTATTAATTGGGTTAGAAGCGTTCAGTTTTGCAAATTTAAAAGATCATATGTGTTCAAATATTAACATAAAGATAAAAAATAAATATATCCTCAAATTTAAAAGATCGTTTGAAGTGAGTTTATACAGAATTTTAAGTGACCTTAGTTTGAATCTTAATTTCAATATTTTGAATTTTAATTATTTTTTGATGTTTTTCTTTAAAGTTTCATTGAACCAATTACAAATAAATTAAAATTTGATGCTAAAGTGATTAAAGCATTCCTTAAAAAAATACTACACATAAATCTAAAGAAAGAAAAGAAAAGAAAATAAATTTTATTGGCACAAAAGGCCATCAACATTCTATTGCACAAAATTTGCTATGTAATGTTATTTTTTATTTGTGACATTACTTGAACTATTATTGTGATTATTGTCAATGAATGTGATTAAACTTGATAACTTGTGCCTTAATGATAGCTATTTTACACAATTAAACTGAATATAACTTTGATAATTATATTTTTGAAAGGTAATTGAATATTTACTCAGGCAAGTAATTTGGGATATATTGATCTTGTAACAATAACATAAAAAGTATCACTAAATATAACATTTCTTGTAGTGTTTATCTTACATATATAAACTTATATAGGTCTATATGGAGGAACACAATAAAATGTCATAAATTTATACATTAATATTTTGGGGTTATGGAAGAGTAAGGCATAAGCATTATTTATATTATTAGAAATAGAGTTATGGAGATAAAAAAATTGTGAGTTTTGTAGCTGAATTTTTACTTATATGATAAATGAAAAAAAAGAGGATGAATATATTTTTTGACCTAAAAAAATGTTAAGTCACCTACAAAAAAGTTCTATTGAACTTAATTGTTATATACACGTGTTGAAAAACAATAATATAGGAAGAATTGCATAAAACTAAAGAAGACTAAAGAAGAGAGAGAAAATAATTAACGATTTGAATAAAAAAAATAATCTTAGATACGCATATAACAAATTATATAAGATCGAAAATACTTTCATATGTTGTTTCATGTTAAAATATGACATAAAAAAAATACTTGAATGACTACATCCTCTAAGTTTATGTTGGGATATTATTTGAAATTTAACTCATGCAGAAAAAGATAGTAAAATATAAATTTCTACACTTTTTGCTGTTATACTTAAAGACAGAAGATTCAAACATTTTAAGCCTAAAACCTATTGGGTAAGGATAAATAAGAGTCTCCTTACTACAATCAACCAAACAAAAGATTATATAAACTGGATTATATAGACAAATGGGGAGTTAGAACCAAATTTAAAAAATTGTGCGGGCACCTACTCGACACTAGACTAATAGGAGAACCCTTTTTTCATCTATCTATTTTTAAACATAATTAAATCAGTAGAATACTTCGATAAAAAGAAGTTGTCAACTAAATCTTCAATTGTCTTATATTACAACATTAAGCAAAACTTCCCGAGGACCTAGTCTACACATGTACAAGAACTTCTAATTAGAGTAAGAACACAATAAAAGACACCGTTTCGCCTGAGGAAGAGAAACGCTGAAGCTGATGCTGAATAACACTACTTCAATCATGAAATTTCAATATCCTACAACAACCTAGATCCCACAAGGGTGTAGCAAAAATAATATATGTACACCAGATATACTAGTAAGCATCATCAATCTACTAAGATTAGTTTAAGCAACACAATATAAAATCAACAGCACCAACAACAAATTCATGCAATAACTCAAGCCATATAGTCATATTCTACTATGTTGCCTCAATAAAATTCAAACAGATTAACAATAACCTTTACCACTATAAACCCTAGACCTTCATTATTACTTAGATAATTTGTAGAATGTCAGACATAATTACTATTCAACTGGCATCACTGTCATTATCCCTGCCATTTCTATGTTATCCAACCCTTTAACTATTAAGCAATATCACTTTCCCCAGAGATCAATAGTTAATAGTAGTTAGATAATTAAGTCATACTCAAACCAAACAGGTCAATTGATAAGTCAATATTGCACCTACTTATCATTTGCTTAAGCTTAAGATTTTTTTAGTTGTTTCGTATAAAAAAATATGCATCTAGTGGTCTAATTTCTTATTTTATAGGTGTTGTGAGATGAAACGGTCAAAGGGCTATTCTTAACTAAAAAGAGATCAAAAAATAAGCCAAGAAGCTAAAATACATAAAGGGCAGAAAAGAAAGTGAAGAACAATAAAGCGCGGACGACGGATGCTAAGATGTGGACTGTGGATCCATTGTACTTTAGGCCAAAATTTCTTTTCTAAGAAAGACTAAATGCTATCAAAACACAGAATGCGGATCAGACGCATTTCATGCTAGAATGATCAGTTCAGTGCCAGCTCAAGTGTGTCCCAAGCGCGGAATGCATTTCACTAAACGCGATCGCAAATGCAAGGCATATCAAGACCGAATTTCCAGCCCAACACCAAGCCAGGCGCAGCCAAGGCACAACCCACGTCTTGCCAACCGCGGTGGCAAAAGCACAACGAAAACTGTGATAGCGACAATTTTATAGATACTTAAGGTATAAAGTAGTTGCCTTTTTATTACTTTGTAAAGTTTAATTTTGAGGGTATCTTAGTTTTGGAAGGGAGGACTCGAGATCGGATAGAAAAAAATAACGAAAAATAGAAAAGAATCATCATTGTTCTTGAATAGTTTTTGGATTTCAATCCCAACACAGATTCTTCTACATTCATTGCAAGTTCATGTTGAATACTGACTATTTGATTATTATTATCATGTTTCAAATTATGAGCAACTAAATCTCTTAACTAGGGTTGTCTGAACTATGAAGGATTAATATTTACAGGTATACTAACTTAGAGATTCTAAATAGCATTACATTTATATTATTGGTTTCTTCTTGTTTAACGCTTTTTGGTGGTAGCAAATGCTAGAACAAGCTTGTGGTCTTCTTGCTTGATAAAAGAAGCAAAGACTTAGGAAGGAACTAATAATAGAAATTTGAGGCTTTTAACCCTCATCTAATAACTAGTGTTGTCACAAGATTAGTACCCCGAAATAGAATATGACTAGTAAGATTGAAATATTCAAATGCCAGAAGAATTTAGAGTGATAATCATTTAATTGGGTCAAAAGACTTTAAATAAGACTATTATTTATAAATTTTATGGATGTATTGCTGAATTAAATCTCAAATAAAAATAGACCTGCGAATATTATGAATTCACGAGGAACACAACCCTAGCTTAGTTCAAACTATTGATAACAATAAAGGAATTATTCCAAATATTTGTTCAAAGTCAAATTGATTTAAGTGTGATTTTATCTCTTTCCTGCTTGAAATAGGACTTGATATTTGAATATTCACTTTTGATGAAATTCATATCATATTCCCTGTAGGATTCAACCCCAACCTCATTGAGTTCTATATTTAACCAATGACTGCTTTGTATCTTTTAAAAGGTATAATTTGGGCATATCAAATTTTGATGCCATGCTAGGGAATACGGTTTTGAGATTGTCTATAAGTGTTGATTCAAATTTTTAGTCCATGTTTCTTATATTACTTTATTTTTATTGTTTTGTATCTTTGTAGATATAATAAAACACTAGGATGATGATGATGACCCAGATGCTCAACTCGCAAAAGCCACTGCTGCCGCAGTTGTGCTCCAACATGCATAGCCGGTGGGGAGGAATTAGGCCCCACCTGGCTGGCGTGCACATCCAGTGGAGGAAGTTGACCTAGAAAATACTAGGTTTGCTGGAGCTATTATATTGCTAGAACTTGGTGGAAACGCTAAGTTCGATATTAACAATACTATGTTGCACCCGCTGAGCATGAAGGGGCTATATAGAGGTTTGGCCTATGAGGACCCAAATCAACATCTGAAGAAATTCAACTGAGATATGCAAGGTATATAGGCTGCTAGGTGTATCTCAAGAAGCCACGCGACTTAGGCTATTTCCCTGAGAAGCAATTATATGGCTTGGAGAGTTGCCTGATGAGTCTATCACCTGTTGGACAGAGTTAACTACTTCTTTCTTGAAAAAGTTTTTTCTTCCATCTTGGATGATCCAGCCAAGGGACGAAATTGCTAACTTCAAACAACTACCAAGTGAAGCACTACATAAGGCGTGGTTGAGATTCAAGAAAAATAATAAGTAGTGTCCTAATCATGTGCTTCTTGATAAAGTTCTTCTGCAGTCATTTTATAGGTCACTGGATGGGTTGATCAAAGTAGCAGCAAACACTATTGCAGAAGGTTCGCTGATAGATCATATGTTGGATAAAATGACTAGGACAAATAGAGTCTGGCACACGTGGGAGTTTGAGCGGTAAATGGTATGCAGTCAAAAGGTGTTTTTAGAGAGCAGATCAGAAGGGAAGAAGAACGTGATCAATATATGACTCAACTCTAAATATAGATGGATTCGATTACAAAGCATCTAATAAGAGCCAGTTCTCAGAAAGTAAATGCAGTAGTAATTCAGGATCAAGCACTTCGAAATGATGAGTACTTGTTTGAATATAAGAAATAGGTTAATTTTATAAATTATTAGGTTGGGATTTTCCGATCCAATGCTCAAGGATCTAGTCAATATTCATAGAAACAGGGTCAGGGAAATCAAGGTTAGAACAACTATAGAGAAAATAACAATGAGATGTTTAGATGGAGAGACAAAGATCAAGGTAACTAGAGAGACAAGGACTAAGGCTATAGAAACTACTGTGGAAGTGTATATGTTCCTCCTAAGGAAAATCAACAAGGCCGCAATCACCCTTCGAGCAGTGAGCTGTGATGTCAAAGATGGAGGAAATGCTAACAAAGGTGTTGAAAAAGGTAGAATCAATGGACGCAGGTATTAAAGAGATCGGGTGGGGGGGGAGGGTCTTTCCAATGTGAACTAGTTAGTGAAATCTCATTCCACAACAATTAAGCAGCTGGAGAAACAGATGAATCAGATATCAAAGCTCTTAATTCTAGATAGAAAGGTATGGTACCTCATGATACTATGCCAAATTAGAAGACTGACTAGTTCTTTAATGATGATGATGACCCAGACATTGATGAAGTCGGGTCGATTGGAGCAATTATGCCACCACCATTTCCTGCTGGAGCCAAATTCAACATTACAAACACCATAATTTAGTTGCTAAACATGAAAGGGGTGTTTAGTGGTCACGCTGCAGATGACGCCAACCTGCACTTAATGAACTTCTTAGGAATATGCAAGACGTACATGTTGCCCGGAGTAAGCCAGGACGCAATACGGCTCAGACTCTTCCCTTTTTCTCTATTAGGGGAAGCTACTTTGTGGTTATCAGAGTTGCCCAACGATCCCACAACCAACTGGAGGGAGCTTAAACAGGCCATTTTGGAGAGATTCTTTCCCCTATCTAGGATGTTGCAGCTAAAAGATGAGATCTATAATTTTCGACAGATTAAAACTGAGGCACTTCATGAAACTTGGTTGAGATTCAAAAAGAAGTTGACTAAGTTCCCCAACCACAAAAGCCCAGACTTGGAAATTTTTATAGGTCTTTGAATAATAATACCAAGGCTGTAGTAGACACGGTAGCTGGAGGAGCATTGATGAGTCACACTCGGGAGCAAGCGGCAACCATTCTTGACAGGGTGACTAAGACAAACAGGGACCTGGCATACAAGGGAGGCTGATGCAGTGGTAGGCACATATGCTGTTAGTCTAAATGCAAACCAATGAAGAAAAGAGGAAGAGCGCGACCAGGAGTTGGCTCATATCTGCAGATAACTGGACTTGCTGACAAAGCATATTATAGGAGCCGGAGACAAACAGGTCAATGCAGTGGGTACTCAAGGAAGGGAGCAAGGAGCTGATCACTTTGATTCTGAGTAGGAGGCAAACTTCTTGGATAGCCAGGTAGTGGGTTTCCGAACCAACGCCCAAGTGTATGGACAAGACAATTGGCGCCAAGGTTTTGGAAATCAAGGTCAGAACCAGTATAGATACAGCTACAATAGAAATGGGTCCAGAGATAGGAGCGGAGGTCGTAAGCGCGAAGGATATTAGAGGCGAAATAATGGATATCGCAATGACCAGGCTAGATTCTATGTGCCTCCCAATGCACGAGAAGGGGAGGCTGGGCAATCAAAGTTGGAAAGCATGATGGCCGAGATGTTGAAGAAGGTAAGGTCCACTGATGATCAGCTGAAGGAGATCCGAGGTGACTTGTCAAGTATGGGTCAGAAAGTGGAATCTCATGCTACCGCCATGAAGCAAATTAAACACCAACTTGGCCAACTATCAGCATCAATGAACCCTAGACAAAAGGGTACACTACCTAGCAACACTGTCCAAAATCTGAAGAATGATGCACATTGTATGGCGGTGATGACTAGGAGTGGAAAAACCATAGTTGACCCCCTGTTTCCAGTTGAAGTTGAGTGGAATAAAGAAAGCATAATGGAGGATGATGATACAAGTGCTGAGAAAGAGACTGGTGAGTTGCAAGAGGCCCCAAGAGGTGAGAAGGAACCTGACATGGATCAAGGGGCAACACAAGTGCAAAAACCTATCCCACGACCACCACCACCATTTCCCCAAAGGATGAAGAAGAAGGTGGAGAATGGTAAGTCTATAAATTCCTTTCAATGCTTAAGCAACTGTCTATGAACATACCATTGGTTGAAGTGTTGTAGCAGATGCCAGGATATGGAAAGTTTATGAAGAATATGGTAATGAAGAAGAGATCTGTGAGCTATGAACCTGTTGACAATGTGCATCACTGCAGTTCCATAACTACAAGGGTTTTAGCACAGAAAAAGGAGGACCCAGGTGCCTTCACTATACCATGTATGATTGGCAATGCCAAGTTCGAAAGGGCACTCTGTGATCTAGGAGCTAGCATTAATTTGATTCCTTGGCTGTATTCAAGAAATTAGGATTAGGAGCCCCCACACCGACCAACATGCGACTACTGATGGCCGACAGAATAGTTAAGAAGCTGGTGGGCATCCTGATCAATGTGCTTGTCAAGGTAGATAAATTTATATTCCCCACAGACTTCATGATTTTGGATTGCAAGGTTGATTATGAGGTCCCCATCATTTTGGAGCAACCATTCCTTGCGATCAGAAGAGCTCTAGTAGATGTGGAAGCTGGCCTGTTGAAGTTTAGGCTGAATCAAGAAGATGTCACATTCAACATCTGCAAGACAATGAACCAACCTAAGGAATTTAGTGTGATCTCAGTACTGGAGGATGAGTATGAATCACTTGACGAATTCTGAGTAGTGATGTTGTTATACCCCGGGAACCCAAGGATCAGAACCGGGAGTCAAATGGAGAAAAATTTGGAAAATGTTGTAGCAGTGCAGAACGAGTCGTTGGACGAGTCGTGAGGAGACCCCATGAGTCGTCAGGTGGCTCATGGGAAAGTTGGACTGTGCTAATGAATTGAGGTCCCCACGGGCGTGGGAATGACTCATGGTCAGCCACCATGAGTCGTCAGGTCTCCCATGGGGTGAGGTTAAGGGTTACTCGGGAGGTTGACCAGTGTACCTAATGGATGGGACCCCACGAGTCGTGGCCATCCCCAACGACTCGTGAGGTGGGTCGTGAGCAAGCCTATAGAAATTTGATTAAGGATTAGGTAGTGTACTTGACGAAAGATGGTAATGAGCTGTTGCCTCGGGGGACGAGTCGTCATGTCCTCCATTAAGAGGCTAGGTGAAAAGTTCCAGTGGACTCGACGAAACGACCCAACGACTCATTGTCCCTGGTAACGAGTCGTCAGGTTGCCCGTTAGGGTCACCTGATAGTTATTTCCTGCGAATTAGTAAGGGTCTTATTGTAATTTTCTATGTTCCTAAGACCTAAACTACATCGTTTTGAGGTCGGGACAGGGTCCTTTTAGGAGGAAAAACTCATGCTAAGTCTCATTTGGCATTTTGCAAGATCAAGAGAAGGGAGTAGGAGGGGGTTCAAGTGTCTTCTTCAAGATTCTTCAAGTTTCCACCTAGGGTTTCTCAAGGGAGTTAAGAATCACGTAATTCCAAGTATGTGGGGTTTTGAATGGGTAGTTTAGTCCCTACCCATGCCCAATTTCTCTCAAATACTTAGTTTAAATTACAAACTCTTGATGGGTCATAACCCAATTACATGTTTCCTAAAAACAATTGATATGAGCATGTGGTAGTATGTCTAGAATCATGGGTTTGAATTATTGGGCTATTTTCACTTATTTTCTTCAATATTGATGATTTAATCCCTAAAAGCACATCTACCCTAAGTCATGGGGTTTTTAGTGAAATTCATGATTTTGGTGGTTTCTAAAGAATGAAATGAACTTTTGGATTTTAACATGTTTTCAATTACTCATGTTATTATGATCATGTTTTCCATAAATTTAAGCATTTTAGGTATGATTGAAATTATTGGCAATGCCCATATGTAGCTTATGATTCATGAACTATGATTTTGGCCGAACCAAGGGCCCCATTTCCATGGCTAGTATCACGAATTCTCAAGCATGTTATGATTATCACAATTTAACTAGCCATGCATGTCATCTATGAACTTCATGAGCACGTTGCATGGTTTGGGAGTAGTACTTAACACCGAGTAGGTTCGGGGCCTAGGTTACGCCCCGAATCTCAGAACTACGTGCCACTGTAGGTTATATTTGGGACCGCCTCAGTGTCTATCCCCTATGCCCTATGGGGTCTTCATGAGTGATATCACGCCTTTCATGGTTCATACCCAAGATATCGACGGCCTCCCGACTAGGCTTACAAGTCGGGCTCCATGTGTGCTCGTATGGGATATGTTGGTTATAAATATCTCCCATTGTTCCTCATGTTTTAATTCATGTATGATTATGTTCTTTTGGCTCAAGTTGTGTTTATGAAATGTTTTCCCTCATGTTATGACTGCGACCAATTTATGGATATTTTGGAAATCTTGAGCCTTACGATATTTATATATGTGATTTCAGTATTTATGATCATAATGTCCCCACTCCTATAACTTTTATGTTTTCAAGTATTATGTTGCATACCTCACATACTCAGTACCTTACCAGTACTGACCCACATATTTTCAGGATCCGGTTCACAGGTTCAACATCGTTCCTAGCTTGCTTTCAGTCTCGCTCCCAACTTTCAGTGGTGAGTCCTCATGGTTCGAGGGCTTCATGTTCAGGCCTTGTTTACCCCTTTTTGCTTTAAAAATGTTGGGGTCAGTTAGGGTCTCGTCCTTTCAACCCGCCTATTATGATTAGAGGCTTTCAGACTTAACTGTAGTATTATGCTATTGCTTGGATTGGGTGTTATCGATTCATATATATTTTCAGTTGCATTTTCATTTTTAATTTCAAAGATTTTAAGCTAAGTTATCTGCCTTTTGTGAATAGATTAGATATATGCTCATGCCATGGGTTGACTTGGAGTCTTCACGGCTCCTTGTCCCGTGTCTATGATCCAGGTGTACTCTCGGGTCCTGACAAATGTGTCGTAGATTTACAACACTATTGACGCTCAAAACTAAGAAAATAGCATGGACCTAGGTGTATTTATGTGGATATGAGGACATTTTCCTTTGATTTCAGGATAAATGGTGTTGGAGCGTAAATTTGCAAAAGAAAACTAAAAGTGTGCAAAAAAGGGCAAAAATGCAGTCCACAGTATGATCCGTAGGATGGACCTACGAGTCGTACTGATGGCCGTGCTAAGAAGCAGAAGGCTGAAGCTGGAAGAATGAACCTACGAGTCTTGCCATGGATTGTACCAAGCTTGTATGAGTCGTGGTAAGGCAGTCGTGATGAACTCTAGAAGAATTACACAAGAGGCTGATTCTTAGTATGAGAGGATACCACGACCCGTGAGAAATTGGTACGAGTCGTACCATACCGGTCATGGTGAACTTCAGACAAATTGCAAAGATTCAGAATCAAGCCACGGGAGCCTGGTACGAGTCGTAGGAAGGAGGTACGAATCGTACCTTGGCCCAACACTTAGCCAAAAATCATCCAACAATCCAAACCATGAGATGCTTCCACAGACTGTAGGATGCTCCTACTAGTCGTAGGATGATCCGTGACGAGGTCGGCACCAGATATGGAAAATCACCCTGTTAGCCTAGGAAAAGGATTCTTATGTCTATATAAATACGTTTTATATTTTATTTTTCAGAAGTGACATTGAAAAGAATTAGTTTTAGTTGGAAAACATTGTAATAGACAATTTTACGTCTTTGAAAGAGAGAATTGAGTTGGTTCAACCTTGGATCAACCTTTTCTTGAATTCATATTGTTCTTGCTACTTGTTCTTGAAGATTTTGCGGATTAATTAAAGGAAGCATTTTTCTCAATCATATTTGTAAGTATTGTTTTTATGTCTTTAATCATGAACACACTTCACAACCTTGCAACTACGAGAGGCTAATATCTCCATAGCTAGGGTTGTGGGAATCATGGTGGATTAACAAGCTAGGGTCGCACAAAGTGAGTCTAAAACCAATACTAATTACTTATATTGTATTCTCATCATGCTTTAATTATTCTTAGTGATGTACAACGTTAGGAAGTGCCTGAATTCTTTACTTGCTTTGGTCGAAGAGGTAGAGATTAGGAAAAGAGAATTGTAACGGAGCCTCGATCTTGATGATCATTGTATTTGATCTTGGGCAAATTTATATGCCCAAGTGATACTCAAAAGTACCATTTTCGCCTTGTTTATCTATCAATGTGTATACATTCTCATGTAATTGGTAATAAAATGTGAATTTATACTAACCAACATGATTAGCATTGTTTTGCAGGTAAAATGTGATTTCGGGAAGCTAAAATGCATGTTGGATGATATCGGAGTTGGACTTGGATGCGAGCAAGGGAAAAGGCATTGGACAGCATGAATTAAAGGGGCTCCGCGATGGAGCCGTGTCACGCTGCCATCGCGGAGGCATTATGCCTGGATGGGGAAATTAGCCCAAATTCCAGAGAGGGTCCGCATTTGCTCCGTGGCACGGAGCCAGTGCTCCGCGATGCACGTCGTGCCACGTTGAGCCTAAATTCTCGGATCCCCAGTTGCAGTGAGGGTTCGCGTTCGTAGCGTGTCACGGAGGCAGTGCTCCGCGATGCACTCCATGACACGTTGCTCGTTATTCTGGAAAAAATTCTCAGCAGTATAAATAGAACACTTAGGTTCATTTTTTAATATTCTGACTTGGTGGAGCAAAGGATGTGGGTTACAGGCAATTGAGGGACGAAAATATCAGGGTTTTTTCTCTCTTTCTTTCTTCTTTAATTCAATTGCTTGTATGATTAACACTCAGTTTAAGATGTTTAATCCACAAATGAGTGGCTAATTCCTCTCCTTGCTGAGGTTATGAACAATTGTAATGAAATTTGATCATTGATTCTTTGGTTTTTCATCTTTTCTTCCATGTTGTTCTATTAATTCTTGTTCTTACTGCATTAATGTGTGGCCTACATTAATGTACATCTAAAAAGTCCGGTTTCACTCGAGAGAGCAAGAAATTGGAAAGTTGTGAATTAATAGGATATGTTCATTACTTGGTTTGGGAAAATTGAGTCTTGATTTGCTTTCAGGATAGAAATATACCTGAAAGTCGTATTAGTCAATTTAGGAACCGGAATTGTATGGCTAGGACATGAATTGAATTTGATCACAGAAATGTAGACGGATGGTTCATGATTCTTAAGTGAGGTTAAATACGAGAGTTTTAATCTCTTGGCAAATGTTCTTGGCTAGCAACTGGAGGAAAAGATTAACCAAAGTATGATGATAATTAATTTCATTACATGTTCGTTTAACCTCAGCATGCTTTCATTCATAGTTCAGATTCAAAGTAGATAATAGTTCTTAGTTTTAGTACAAAATTTATAAAACAAACTATCAACTTTTTGGTTACACTGTTGTCTGCATTTTTAGAAGTAAAATATAGTACACTTGAGCAAATTGCACTTCATCCAAGTCTCTGTGGGATCGATACTTGGGTTACTAAAGCCACTTACTACTTGTTCGACCACGTGCACTTGCGTGTCGTTTTATATACCCCACAAAACAACCCGAACAAGTTTTTGGCGCCGTTGCCGGGGACTTGGCAATTGGTGAATTTGTTTTAAGTGTTAATTTACTGTATTTTTATTTTCTTAAGTGTTGACAACTTGGTCTTAGCCTGTATTTTGCAGACTTAATTGCTGTTGAACACTGGCAAGAGACAAGGAGCTGGTGGAATTGTATATAGATCCAGAAAGGATATTTCACAGTAAACGAAGAGAAGCTCTACAAAGAAAGCTGCAGTTGCTCAGACAGACGATCATGGAGCAACAACAGAATCCACCGGTAGTACGGGCAGTGTTAGTGCCTGAAGAAGCAGCAGCACGGCCGGTTCGCGAGGTGGCAATCCCACATGCCAATAATGTTACATTGAGTATCCGCAAACCTGAGCCGGGAGGGAGATTTGAACTTAAACAGAATATGGTGCAGTTGTTGCACACTAGCGGGCAATTTACCGGTCTCCCTCATGAAGATCCACAGCAGCATCTCCAAAATTTTTTGGAGATAAGTGACACTTACATACCCGCTGGAGTGTCACCAGACTATGTCCGGCTTACATTGTTCCCATTCATTATTTGGAGAAGCCAAGAGGTGGTTGAAAGCTAAGCCACCCAATTCTATTTCTACGTGGGATGATCTTGCACGGAAGTTCTTGATAAGGTTTTTTCCCTCTGGTAAAACAGCAAGACTTAGAAGTCAGATTCTAAGTTTCAAACAGAGAGAGGGAGAAAATTTATATCAGGCCTGGGAGAGATTTAAATCCATGTTGCGGGATTGTCCTCATCATCATCAGTCAAATGATGTGCTGGTGCACACATTTATTGAGGGTTTGGAACCCCACACCAAAATATTGCTAGACTCAGCAGCTGGAGGGCAAGCGCTGGAGAAAACATATGAGGAGCTGTACACCTTGTTGAAACATATTTCACTGGGCAATCCAGAATGGAATGCTGATTCATCAAGAGGTGGGACAAGGAAAGCAGCAGGAGAGCTTGAAGTGGATGGGTTTACAGCTATCGCTGCACAGATAGCTGCATTGCAAAATCAACTTAACACCCACTTCAGCAACATGACATTGAACCAACCTCAAGCCCCAGTTAATGCAGTACAACAGATGTGGTGTGAAGTGTGTGGAAGAAGTGAGCACTCAACTGAGTGTTGTGGAGCCAATCCTGACTCGGTAAACTTTGTGGGTAATGCACAAAGGAACCACCAACAGTATGGTAGTAGCTACAACTCCAATTGGAGGAATCACCCTAATTTCTCATGGGGTAGCAACAACCATCAGGGCCAAAGTTCGGGTCAAGGTGTGCAAAGGAATCAAGGAGGGCAGCAGAATTATCAAGCTCAATTCAGGAACAACAATGCACCTCCTCCACCACCATCACCCATCATTGAGGAGATGTTCAAGATCATGATAGCTAACCAAGCTCCATTGCAGGCTGACTATGTGAAATTGGTAGCCGAAGTGAAAAACAACCAGTTAGCTACCAAGGCACTTGAATATCAATTTGGACAATTTGCTAGTGCCCAAAACACAAGGCCTAGAGGAGGACTGCCGAGCGACACGGATCCCAATCCCAAGCAGGTAAATGCAGTGACCACAAGGAGTGGTTTGCAGCTGAAAGAGGTGGAACCAGAAAGACCACCTCAATAGTCGGGAGCAGCAGAAGTTGAGAGGGAGCAAAGTTCTGAGAGGGGGAAGACTAAAGAAGCTGAATCAGAAAGACCTCCACCCCCGTTCCCTCAATGACTAAAGAAACACAAGGAGGAGGCGTGTTTCAAGAAATTCATGGAGGTGCTGAAACAGGTACATGTTAACTTACCTCTTGTTGATGTCCTGTAGGGAGTGCCGAAATATGCTAAGTATATAAAGGACATCGTGGCAAACAAAAGTCGGTTGACTGAGTATGCTACGGTGGCTCTAACGGAGGAGTGCACTTCCCGGATCCAAAATAGACTGCCCACAAAGCCAAAAGACCCTGGGAGTTTTACTATCCAGCTTACTATTGGGTAGAGCATCCGAGCTCGTGGATTGTGTGACTTGGGAGCGAGCATAAATTTGATGCCTTCATCAGTATTCAGAAAGTTGGGTCTAGGGAGTCCTAGACCCACAACGGTAATCTTGCAGTTGGCGGATCGATCCTTAGCCAGGCCGGATGGCATTGTTGAGGACGTTCTGGTGCAAGTTGGCTCCCTAATTTTCCCGGTAGATTTTGTCGTGCTGGATTTTGAACCAGACGCGGAAGTCCCATTTATTTTGGGACGTCCCTTCCTGGCAACCGGGAAAGCACTAATCGACGTAGCTGCGGGGTAGCTAACAATGCGAGCAAATGACAAGGTAGAGGTGTTCGATGTGTACAAGGCACCCAAGCTCCCGACGGTGCATGAAGAACTTTCGGTGATCAATGTGATTGATCAAGGTGATCATAAGCAGATGAAGAATTCCCGAGAGTTAATGGGAAAACCACCGGAAAGGTGTAAGCACAATTGGGGGGAGGACGGTAATCGAGAGAAATCATCCATCACCCTAGCGGACAATTGAGCTTAAACGACGTCAAGCCGCGACGGTAAACCAGGCGCTGCACGGGAGGCAACCCGTGAAAAATTTTTTTCTTTTCATTTTGTAAAGTGTAAATAGATTTTTCTTTTCTTTTTTTTTCTTTCTTTTTCTTGATTTACTACAAAATTTTTCGTTTTAGTTTTTGTTTATTTATATTTAGAGTGAAACCTATAATTCTAACCAATTTTGTATAGTGAGATGAATTTCAGGTCAAACGGAGAAAAATACGCACGGAATCGCGAAGGAAAAGTCGAGGTATGAAAAATTAATAAAAAGTGGAAAACAGTGAGCTGGGGCGATAGCTCCGTGTCACGAAGGAGGACCTCCACGTTATCTTCTGTGACACTTTGAGGTATAACCCGAAAATTTTAAAAAATTTCCAGAATGGTCTCGCGATGGCTCCGTGTCACGGAGGCAGTGCACCGCGATGCACTCCGTGACACGTTGCCTTATATATCGCGACGGGTCACACCGGGTCGCCGGGTGAACCGCGCGATTTTCTTACTTTTTAACCCTGAAACCCTCCCTTTTTCCCTCATTTTCTAATCCCTCTGCGACCAAACCCCCCAAAACCCATCCCCCATCAACGTGACACGGAGTAAGGTAAGAAATTCACCAAGTTTTCTTCGATTCTTCAAAGTCAAGGTATGTTTTTCGATTCCCTCTCAAATTCTTGTCGATTTTCTTCGATTTTGAGCATGGGAGGTGATCTAAATTGCCCTACATAGTAATTAAGCATGAATTCGAGTTAATTGTTGTTGATGAATGTTCGGAATGTCGTTATGATTACTTGAACTTGTCGATTGCATAACTTATTCGAATTTGATTGATAATCTCAATTCTAGGGCTTGTTCGTTGAATTTGAAGTTGAAAGTGTGTTGAAATTGTGAATTTTATGCCGGGATGTACATGTTGAATGAGATGAGTCGATGTACAAATTGTTAGGATGTTCATAGAACGACGGATTCTCGGGTTGGGGAAATGTTGCAATTTGTAAGAATTGGTTGGTTGTATAGGTTCATGTAGATATATTTTTGTTGTTGTTTTTGTTTCTTTGTTTTTCTTTGCTAAGTGCGATGGTGGTGATTGTGATTAGCTGGACGAAGTCTGAGTAGTACGCAGAAGTTATACCCTCGAATTTTCTTTTGAACGCACTAAGCATGATTGTAGAGTTGTTTATTGGGTGTAAATAAAGATGATCTTGCCGTAGAGTTGTAACAGTAGCTAAGGACTAAGTGTGGGGTAACCTAGCGTAACCCGACCTTAGCCGAAGTTAATATCCGTGAGCTTAACGTGGATCTTGTTTACTTGGGTTGACAGGTAAAATGGCAAGCCGACAAGATAAAGGAAAAGGTGCGTCAACTTCAGGCGCCGGAAGGAAACGAATCAGACTGGGCACAGCAGTTCCAGCTGCACCAGCAGTTCCACGTGGCCAGCGCCGCCAGTACGGAACAAGATGGGTGACAGACGAGGTGAAAAAGTGGTACGCTAAGCACAAAGAAAGCAAATATTTCCCCGAGGAGCACATAGCACGGGAACCATTGGCACAGGAGTTCCCTAGAATGGTCCACCGGATCGAGGCAGCGGGGCTCAAGTTCATCTTCGAAGAGCCCAAGGAATGCAATCTGCACTTGGTTTGGGAGTTCTATGCCAATTGGAACCTGACGATCAGGAGCCACACCATCAAGATCAGAGGGCAAATAGTCACTCTGGAGCCCCACCACCTCAATGCCATCATAGGAGTGCGGGACACAGACGCCCACGTCCTCCGACAGCTAAACATTACCCCACCGTATGCGGACATCAGACGCACATTGTGTGGGACCTGATCAACAGCTAGATGGAGCAGACACAAAGAGAGGGGCTACCACCAGACTTTGCCATATTCACAGATGAATAGGGAAGCCCGAATCTGGCTGAAGATAGTCTGCTCATGCCTAATCCCGGGGGTACATATGACAGATGTAACCCGGGATCGTGTATGCCTGGTGTACGCCCTGATGAAAGGGCTGGAGATCAATGTAGGGGTGGTAATTATATCCGCCATGAAGAGAGCCCGGTTGCACCAGGGGCATAGGTATGGCTTTGGTGGACTACTGACCACCTTCCTCAGGGGCCTCGATGTTGAGGAGGAGGCCCTTGACTATATCCCGCAGTTGGAGCGGCGGGCCTTAGACGTTACTAAAACTAAGGCTCCCGACACCACCCACGGGCCAATGCTTACACTTGGCGAGCGACACGCTCGTGATGACCAGTATATGGCTCGGATGTATGGGATGCAGATGCTCCAGCTAAGGATAGGTGGGAGGGCGGAGACAGAGGAGGAGCTATGGCAGCTCGAGCTAGACTACCCTTTTGGCGAAAACGCCAGGGCTTTATGCCGAGTGGGGCCAGCATTTGTAGAGCTCACAGATGATGATGTCCCCACAAATGAGGAGACACGTCGGGAGGACTTCGATGTGGAGTCCGATGATGACGACGGAGGCGACTCGGATATGGGAGATGAAGCAGCAGCACCCGACGAAGAAGTGGAATACTTTGACTGATCAGGGAGTTCCACCACCCGAATTTGTGCTATTTGAATTTTTGTGAACACTGGGGACAGTGTTCGAGCTAAGTGTGGGGTGGGAGTAGTTAGGTGCTGGGATGGGCTGTTTTGCATGTATGCTCTATTTTGCTGTCGTGTATGTGAAAATGTTGTTTGTCCCTGTGAGTGTGAATTTTCAAGTTGTTTTGTATTTGTAAATATTTGTTAAATTGATGTGTATTGCTGAATGTTGTTAGCTGATTCTGATTCTGTACATATTTTTGTTATCGAAATGATCGATATTTTTAAAATTTTCAAAATATTTTGTAAATAATTTTCCTATCGAAATGATCGATATTTTTGACATTTTTTAATTTTGGGTTTCTCGGCGTTTGTTTTCGGTTCTTTTACCAAGAATGGTCTAATTGAACCGAAGTCATAGTTAGTGACCGTTCCCTATGATGGATGGATGACGATCATCTTAAGGGAAATGTAGTCGTTAGGAGTAGTTTTTTTTTCAAATTTTTCATTTTTTTCTTTGGTGGATTGCATCCCAAAACCTATAGTTACTCTATGGTTGCGAAATTTTGGTTGCGTGTTGTACATGATATTTAAATTTCAAAGGTAATTTGTATGAAAGCATGCAAATTTGTAAATATGTTGAGATGCCTAGGCCGTAGAGTTCAATTCAGTGTGATTGAGGCTTAATGTTTGAATTCATGAAATTAGCTGATTGAAGAGTCTGTGAATACATCTTGAATCGAGCATGTGCAAAAAGTGTGAAGTGAGGTGTTGATATTCCATGCTATTGTGAAGTGTCTAGAACTTGCCTGGTGTGTGTACAAAACGAAATGAAGGAGGTGTATTGTAGGAAAGGATGTAGGCATTTCTTTGTTTTAACCGAGAGTTTCTATTTTTTTCCTTGTCATACCCCCCTTTCTGTGATTGTATACCCTAGTCAGCCCGTTGAGCCTTTAGCCGATTATTTCTTTCTTTTGTCCAAAAAGTATAAACCGAGCTTAATTCCTTCTTTTCATTAGCCGTAAAGTCTATACAAAACTCTTAAGCGTTTAAGAAGAGAAAATCATTTTCCCAAAGTGTCAAAGAGTGAGAAGGGTGAAAAAGAAAAAGAAAAGCAGAGTGATAGAAGAAAAGAAAAGGTTGAAGGTGCACTTGCTATAAATAAACGATAATGAAGGTGCGTGAACAATCTTTGTTGTTGTGTCAAGTGTGCTTAATGCAATGGGCCATACTAAAGAAAATCATCAAGAATGAGATGATGAAAAAAAAAAAGAAGAAACAATGTCCATGAGTTGATGGGATGTGTTGAAAAGGCGCTTAAGGATGCTAGTGGCTATTATTGGCTAATCCAATATTTACTAGTTCCGTAGCTTCCATTACAACCCATTAAAGTCCTACGTGATCTTACATCGCACTTCTTTATATTAGTGGAGTAATACACTAAGGGCAAGCTTATGGGTCATGACATGATGCATGTGAATTCTTTTGGGAGAGAGAGTGAAATTGTGTGTACATGCCCCTGTTTGAATGTTTGTGAGTCATATGAGCAAAAAGGGGAAGATTCTCTTGAGTTGTGAGGGCACATGCTTGATGAAAGATTAATTTTCGTGTCGGATATCTTGATCAGCTGATTTGCATGAGTTTGTCGATATCGATTGTCGATTCTTAAAGTCTACGAGGTCTTAATGTATTGAAGGTCATTGCATTGATAAGACCATACATGTTTTCTTGATGATTTGCTGTATTGAATAATCGGTATAACCGTAGCTTAAATTGTCGAACCAAAGTAGCGAGGTTGGGATGTAAATTGCATGAATTGTATGTTTGTTGTTCGAGGACGAACAAGGATTTAAGTGTGGGGTAAGTGATCTTGGGCAAATTCCAGAGAGGGTCCGCGTTTGCTCCGTGCCACGGAGCCAGTGCTCCGCGATGCACGCCGTGCCACGTTGAGCCTAAATTCCCGGACCCCCAGTTCTAGTGAGGGTCCGCGTTCGTAGCGTGTCACGGAGGTAGTGCTCCGCGATGCACTCCGTGACACGTTGCTCGTTATTCCGGGAAAAATTCTCAGCAGTATAAATAGAACACTTAGGTTCATTCTTTAATATTCTGACTTGGTGGAGCAAGGACGTGGGTTACAAGCAGTTGAGGGACGAAAATATCAGGGTTTTTTCTCTATTTCTTTCTTCTTTAATTCAATTGCTTGTATGATTAACACTCAGTTTAAGATGTTTAATCCACAAATGAGTGGCTAATTCCTCTCCTTGCTGAGGTTATGAACAATTGTAATGAAATTTGATCATTGATTCTTTGGTTTTTCATCTTTTCTTCCATGTTGTTCTATTAATTCTTGTTCTTACTGCATTAATGTGTGGCCTACATTAATGTACATCTAAAAAGTCCGGTTTCACTCGAGAGAGCAAGAAATTGGAAAGTTGTGAATTAATAGGATATGTTCATTACTTGGTTTGGGAAAATTGAGTCTTGATTTGCTTTCAGGATAGAAATATACCTGAAAGTCGTATTAGTCAATTTAGGAACCGGAATTGTATGGCTAGGACATGAATTGCATTTGATCACAGAAATGTAGACGGATGGTTCATGATTCTTAAGTGAGGTTAAATACGAGAGTTTTAATCTCTTGGCAAATGTTCTTGGCTAGCAACTGGAGGAAAAGATTAACCAAAGTATGATGATAATTAATTTCATTACATGTTCGTTTAACCTCATCATGCTTTCATTCATAGTTCAGATTCAAAGTAGATAATTGTTCTTCGTTTTAGTATAAAATTTATAAAACAAACTATCAACTTTTTGGTTACACTGTTGTCTGCATTTTTAGAAGTAAAATATAGTACACTTGAGCAAATTGCACTTCATCCAAGTCTCTGTGGGATCGATACTTGGGTTACTAAAGCCACTTACTACTTGTTCGACCACGTGCACTTGCGTGTCATTTTATATACCCCACAAAACAACCCGAACAATATTAACTTGAGCTGTGGTTGCAGGATAGTTATATCTGGAACTTAATGATAAAGGTTAGTTTGGAAACGCTCATGAGACTTGGTCGAATAATTGAGTATATTCATTCAGTAAGGATTGGTCAATCATTTGAATGAACCTAAGTTATCAGTTCTGTAAGTAAGTATTGGCGAAGATCACGAGTGTATACCTAAAGCTGTTATAAATACATGGGGAATACAAACCCTAGTTATCCTTTAATTATTGATTCACAACCATAAGCTTTTCAACTGCTTTGTTTTTACCATTGATTATTATTAGAATCCCCCTAATTGTGAAGTAACTACCATACAAGTTCACTTACCGGATGTAATATAGATCTTCCATATTCCCTGTGGGATCAACCCCAACTTCTAAGTTGGATTCTTTACTAACAACGTTCGCTTCATACTTCAATTAGAAGTGTGGTTTGAGCGTTATCAAAAAGTGACGTCTTTGCCGGGGAATACGACTAATACTAGGTTATTAGCTTGTATTTGACTTGTTGTTTTTTCCAAGGAATGCACACTTGAGATGTGGAGGTAGTGCATTCAGCTCAAGGATTGGTGGTACCTCTACAGATGGCTTGGCCGGTGGTGTTGAACAGTTCTTTAGATCCAGGTCTAACTTCTTTAGGCTGAAGCTATACAGGCTAATAACCTAGTCTTAGCCGTATTCCCCGGCAACGGCGCCACTTTTTCATAACGCTCAAACCACACTTCTAATTGAAGTATGAAGTGGACGTTGTCAATAAAGAACCAAACTTAGAGGTTGGGGTCGATCCCACAGGGAATATGAAAGATCTAGATTACAATCGGTAAGTGAACTTGTATGGTAGCTACTTCACAATTAGGGGGATTCTAATAATAATCAATAGTAAAAACAAAGCAGTTGTCAAGCTTATGGTTGTGAATCAATAATTTAAGGATAACTATGGTTTGTATTCCCCATGGATTCATCATTGCTTTAGGTATACACTCGTAATCTTTACCAGTACTTACTTACAGAACTGATAACTTAGGTTCGTTCAAACGATCGATCAATCCCTATTGCACGACTATACTCAATTACTCGACCAAGTCTCATGAGCGTTTCCAAACTAACCGTTATCACTAAGTTCCAGATATAACTATCCTGCGACCACAGCTCAAGTTAATACAATGATCATCAAGATCAAGACTCTGTTGTAATTCTCTTTTCCTAATCTCTACCTCTTCGACGAAAGCAAGTAAAGAATTCGGGCACTTCCTAATGTTGTACACCGCTAAGAATCATTAAAGCATGAAGAGAATACCATATAAGTAATTAGTTTTGGTTTTAGACTCACTTTGTGCAACCCTAGCTTGTTAATCCACCATTATTCCCACAACCCTAGCTATGGAGATATTAGCCTCTCATAGTTGCAAGGTTGTGAAGTGTGTTCATGATTAAAGACATAAAAACAATACTTACAAATATGATTGAGAAAAACGATTTCTTTAATTAATCCGCAAAATCTTGAAGAACAAGTAGCAAGAAAAATATGAATTCAAGAAAAGGTTGATCACAAGGTTGAACCAACTCAATTCTCTCTTCCAAAGATGTAAAATTGTCTACTACAATGTTTTCCAACTAAAACTAATTCTTCTCAATGTCACTTCTGAAAAAGAAAACATAAAATGTTTTTATATAGACATAATAATCCTTTTCCTAGGCTAACAGGGTGATTTTCCATATCTGGTGCCGACCTCGTCAGGGATCATACTACGACTCGTAGGAGCATCCTACAGTCCGTGGCAACATCTTGTGGTTTGGATTGTTGGATGATTTTTGGATAAGTGTCGGGCCAAGGTACGATTCGTACCTCCTTCCTACGACTCGTACCAGGCTCCCGTGGCTTGATTATGAATCTTTGCAATTTGTCTGAAGTTCACCACGACCGGTATGGTACGACTCATACCAATTTCTCACGGGTCGTGGTATCCTCTCGTACTAAGAATCAACCTCTTGTGCAATTCTTCTAGAGTTCATCACGACTGCCTTACCACGACTCATACAAGCTTGGTACAATCCATGGCAAGACTCGTAGGTTCATTCTTCCAGCTTCATCCTTCTGCTTCTTATCACAGCCATCAGTACGACTCGTAGGTCCATCCTACGGATCATACTGTGGACTGCATTTTTGCCCTTTTTTTGACACTTTTAGCTTTCTTTTGCAAATTTACGCTCCAACACCCATTTATCCTGAAATCAAAGGAAAATGTCCTCATATCCACATAAATACACCTAGGTCCATGCTATTTTCTTAGTTTTGAGTGTCAATAGTGCTGTAAATCCACATCATATCAACACCCTCAACTTAAGACTTTTGCATGTCCTCAGGCAAAGAAAAAGAAAAACTAAACACGACGCTCAACTAGAAAATTCACTTAAGATACTACAGCCAATAATAAAATAAATTTTTGCACTCTCTATATACACGCTATTGACCCTTCCTCATAGAACATGATCAGCTAATGCATTACAAGAAACATCAAAACATCATATATAGGGATCAAGACATGTCATCTAGCTATCAACAGACAATCAAATCATCACCAATGTTTTTCATATAGACTAATGGTAAAAGTAAACATAACCCATGTACCCTCACACAAATGAATTCCCCACTCAGATATGAAGTATCAAACACAACATAGGACTAGGCAAGTGAAGCACTCACTCTCACCAGGAAGTTTGCAAGTATTATGCATCAGATACCATAGGCTTTCCCTTATTTTCTCTACTTTAGTTTGTCAGATGGTCAAGTTAGAATCACTATAGGACTTGATATGGCTTGTAATGTAGGATTAGGGATGGACATGATAAAGATGAGAGATTTTATGAGTGACTATCCCTTCCTTGGCACTACATACATTGGCTACACCACTTACCTATTTCATCCTTCACTCTTTCGTTTTCCTTTCTTCCCTTTTTACCCCATTTTAAGAATATTTGCATGGGTGAGGTTATTTTTCGCATTTTCCAAACAACTTCAAGCTCTTTTGAATTTTTATTTTTCAATATTCTCAATATTGTTAGCTCTTTTACTTTTTTACCTTACCACACCTCATTTTTCACCATATTTTCTCTTTTCTTTTCTTTTCTCTTCTTTTCTTTTCCTTTCTCCCGCTCCCACCACTTATGCACCCCTACTCTAGCCACCCTCAACTTAAGAATTTTGCTTATGTTGAGGTTCAGAATATCCAAAGAAGTACCAGGGCCAAAACAGGTTCATTATAAATAAATGGGTACGGTTAATAGGTGAATCAAAGAAATATGGTCTATTAAGGCTCAAACTTGGGATCAAGGGATTCATGAAACTTTGGTAGGGCAATATAGGCTAAAAGTGAGCTAAAACAAAAATGGCCTATGATCATATCCTAACCAACCATCCTTAACCTATGGAGAGACCAACCAGGCAAGTTCTAGATCCTCAACAACATACTGCAATGAATACTATCCCTTACTCACACATGGTACATGAACTATTTTTACTTCACTTGTTTGGTTCATACATGGATTAAAAAGAATAACTACTATTAATAACCAAATGACATAAAAAGATCCAAAGAAATCATGCATGTTGTCACAAATACATAGCAAAAATTTTGAACAGGGTCAGTTTTTCAAAAAAAAAAACAAAACAAAACTAGTGCATTTCTATTGGCTGAGTATTCCTAAGTTACTTTCTAATCAAACAAAAATCACAATTAAAAAAAAATCCTAACACATGCTGATTCTACTAGATAGCATGTCTGAGGTAAAAGAAGCGTGACAAGAAAAACCCTCAGACGATCAAAATTCCGAAAAACACAAGTACACTCCCTCCCCCATTTGAAAAAGTGAGCTTCGTCCCCGAAGCATAAACTATAAGCATGTAGGGAAGAGAACATACCTGTGGCTACTCAGACTTCGCCTTCCATAGGTTGCCTCCCATGCAGCGCCTGACTTAACATCGCGACACGATGTGACTTTTGTACCTTCTCAGGCATCATCAAGGTATACTTCCTCCACTCTTTTCAATTCGTCTTCATCTCCCAGGTACACTTTTATTCTTTGACCATTTACTTTGAATCTTTTTCCCTCTTTGTTCTCAAGTTCCACTGCACCATGTGGAGACACTTGCACTACTCTGTAAGTTCCCATCCATCTAGATTTCAACTTCCCAGGATGCAGCCGGAGTCTTGAGTTAAACAATAATACCAAGTCTCCTGGGCTAAACTCCCTTCTTGTAATCTTTTTTGACATGTTGACCACAACTTCCACCTACTCATCTGATAGGTTTGCTGCAACTATAACCCACAAAGTGTTGTTTTCTCCAAGGAATGTATATTTGAGATGTGGAGGTAGTGCTTTCAGCTCAAGGATTGGTGGTATCTCCACAGATGGCTTGGCCGGTGTGTTGAACGGTTCTTTAGATCCAGGTCTAACTTCTTTGGGCTGAAGCTATATGACCCTATCCCATTTAAAGCATTAACCGTCTCTGTGTATTCTGGGCTCCCGTTGTCTCCATATTTCATTATCACAGCTGCCAATGTATCATTAGTTACAATTCCTTCCACTAAGGTTGACAGCTGATCATGTTCCATCTTGAGTGTTTGAGTGGAGGATTTAACCCTCGATGAAAACCTGAGGAAGTCACAAAAGAATAACAAAGAAAAACAAAGGAAAAAATGTAAAAAGTAGAGTAACTACCAACAAGTCAAATACAAGCTAATAACCTAGTCTTAGCCGTATTCCTCGGCAACGACGCCACTTTTTGATAACGCTCAAACCACACTTCTAATTGAAGTATGAAGCGAACGTTGTTAGTAAAGAATCCAACTTAGAGGTTGGGGTCGATCCCACAGGAAATATGGAAGATCTAGATTACATTCGGTAAGTGAACTTGTATGGTAGTTACTTCACAATTAGGGGGATTCGAATAATAATCAATGGTAAAAACAAAGCAGTTGACAAGCTTATGGTTGTGAATCAATAATTAAAGGATAACTAGGGTTTGTGTTCCCCATGGATTCATAACAACTTTAGGTATACTCTCGTGATCTTCGCCAATACTTACTTACAGAACTGATAACTTAGGTTCATTCAAACGAATGACCAATCCTTACTGAATGACTATACTCAATTATTCGACCAAGTCTCATGAGCGTTTCCAAACTAACCTTTATCATTAAGTTCCAGATATAACTATCCTGCAACCACAACTCAAGTTAATACAATGATCATCAAGATCAAGGCTCCGTTATAATTCTCTTTTCCTAATCTCTACCTCTTCGACCAAAGCAAGTAAAGAATTCAGGCACTTCCTAACATTGTACACCGCTAAGAATCATTAAAGCATGAAGAGAATACAATATAAGTAATTAGTATTGGTTTTAGACTCACTTTGTGCGACCCTAGCTTGTTAATCCACCATGATTCCCACAACCCTAGCTATGGAGATATTAGCCTCTCATAGTTACAAGGTTGTGAAGTGTGTTCATGATTACAGATATGATTGAGAAAAATGCTTCCTTTAATTAATCCGCAAAATCTTCAAGAACAAGTAGCAAGAACAATATGAATTCAAGAAAAGGTTGATCCAAGGTTGAACCAACTCAATTCTCTCTTTCAAAGACGTAAAATTGTCTATTACAATGTTTTCCAACTAAAACTAATTCTTTTCAATGTCACTTCTGAAAAATAAAATATAAAACGTATTTATATAGACATAAGAATCCTTTTCCTAGGCTAACAGGGTGATTTTCCATATCTGGTGCCGACCTCATCACGGATCATCCTACGACTCGTAGGAGCATCCTACAGTCCGTGGAAGCATCTCATGGTTTGGATTGTTGGCTGATTTTTGGCTAAGTGTCGGGTCAAGGTACGATTTGTACCTCCTTCCTACGACTCGTACCAGGCTCCCGTGGCTTGATTCTGAATCTTTGCAATTTGTCTGAAGTTCACCACGTCTGCTATGGTACGACTCATACCAAGCTCTCACGTGTCGTGGTATCCTCTCGTACTAAGAATCAGCCTCTTATGCAATTCTTCTGGAGTTCATCACAACTACCTTACCACGACTCATACAAGCTTGGTACAATCCGTGGCAAGACTCGTAGGTTCATTCTTCCAGCTTCAGCCTTCTGCTTCTTATCACGGCCATCAGTACGACTCGTAGGTCCATCCTACTGATCGTAATATGGACTGCATGTTTTCCCTTTTTTGCATACGTTTAGCTTCGTTTTGCAAATTTATGCTCCAACACCCATTTATCTTGAAATCAAAGGTAAAGTGCCTCATATCCATATAAATACACCTAAGTCCATGCTATTTTCTTAGTTTTAAGCATCAATAGTGCTCTAAATCCACAGCACATCAAGTATTCAAGAGATTTGCATCGTGTTGTGATGTTAAATTAGGTGCTTCTTGGGAGGCAACCCAAGTGGTAGATTGGTGAATTCTAAGTAACTAGGCTACCTCTGTCGTGCCACAATGTTAAATCAAGCACTTCTTGGGAGGCAACCCAAGTTATTGAACTACTGTGTGCTCAGTGTGCAGGGAAAATTAAAAATAGAAGGCTGAAACATCAGCTGCTATGGCTCTCAGTATGATCCGTGATGAGATCCTATGAGCCGTAGCAGCAGTCGTGGTGAGGTTCAGAAAAAAATAATCCCAAGTTGTAATGTATGATTCACCCTACGGACCGTACCTTGATGGTACGAGTCATAGGATGTATTCGTAGGTCACCAGGTAGGTTTTTGTTAACAGGTTGCATACGAGTCCAAGGGATGAGCTGTAGGTTCTTCCTATGACTCGTGGTACGAGTCGTGATGGGTTAAAATTGGCATTAATACCTGATTCGGCCCAAAATTTTAAAATCTGCCCTTACCTATTTAAACCCCATAAACCGCTTCTCCCGTGCTCAAATATTTAAACACATGATTCAACCTCACTTCACCTACCTATAACTCAACAACACCGAAAGAAGAAAGCAAAATTCTTGCTCGACCCAAGCTCAGAAAACCTTAGACTGTCATTTACAGTTGATGAAGCATCAAGCAAGTAAGTGTGTTGTGTTAAACATTGTTAAGAGTCACATATTGAGGTTGATGGTGTTAAAACCCCTGTGAGTCAATCACTAGGCTTCAAATTTGATTTTGAAAATAGACAATGATCAGGGTGTTGTTACTGTGCTTCTTCGACTAAAAGGATGCTAGATTCTAGATGAATTGAGGTTTGAAACTTAATGAGTTACGGGTCATAGGTTAAAAAGGGGAGGATTGGCTTGGGTTAAACTGAGTCATTAATATGCCTAGACCTGGGGGGAAATCTGAGTAACCTAAAAATTGAAAAATAAGCCTTGCAAACTGAGAAAAGAAAATTTGAAGTGGTATGAGGCACAGTACAGATCGTAGGTTGCCACTACGAGTCGTACTGAGCACTCGTGCTACCAAACTAAGCATTGCTGCATGAAAATGTCCTTATTACGACTCGTGGAATTGACCTACAGGTCATACCATTAGTCATGGAAAAATTTAGAAAAATAGTAATGCCGGGCTTCATCAGATGACCCGTAGTACGGATTGTACCTTTATGGTACAAGTCGTACCTGTGAGTCGTACTGACAAATGTTGCAACTCTGGGACTTCTTATGAGTTGTACCTTCATGGTACGACCCGTAGCAAGGACCCTTGATGAAATTTAGAATATCTCCTTTCTAATTCTTCTTTTTCAATAAACAGAATTCTAACTTCTTTCTCTACAGGTATATTGACATAAAAACATAGGGCAGACAAAACAAAAGCCCAAAGGAGACTGATTAATGAACCAACTGACTTGGAGTCTGACAAGGTAGGAGTCTCACCTAGTGGTTCAAGAGGAGTATCCAGTAGATACCTCAGACACCGATGGAACCAGAACCACTAGGGCAAAAGCAAAGGCCCAAGCTGAAGCAACCACTGCCACATCCGCTCTAGCTCCCCAGTATGAAGAGGGAGTTAGAGAGGAACAACAAAAGTCAAGGAGCAACTCCAATGCTAAAGAAGGGTCAGAGGAGACATAGAGTGAAGAGGAAAGTGGCAGTGATGAGTCAGAGGAAGAGGCTCCTATTGTTGCACAAGAGCAGACCCCACCCAGAGCAAACCGTACAATCCGGTGGAGTGTACCGGGAGCCAAAGAAATCTATGAACAAAGAATCTCTCTCACCGCCAAAAATAAGCCAAGGAGGAGCATTCAAGAAGAACCGCAGATCCTCACAAACACATTGAATGAAGTTGAGGAGATGAAGCGGATTTTTAGCTTCTACGATTTTGAGTGGATGGCCAAGACTCCAACACAGTACACAGAAGAGATAGTTCGGGAGTTCTATGCCAACTACTTGTCCACCATAGAGGTGAAGGCAAAAGAGGGACAAAAGATAAAAGACCAACATCGTCTGGAGAGTGTTATGGTCCGAGGTCGAGAAGTTGATATATCCGAGCAGACCATTGCTCGATTGTTGTACGGCCCACAATTATTGCCTACCAGGATAATGCTAGAGTATGATTATTGGGTGGAGGCAATGAAGCGGATTAGATCCCTGGGTATGCTAGAGTGATAGAGGCAGCTGCAATGGCTAGCAGGGGTGATTGCTGAGAACAAAGATGAAGCTGAATGGGTTACAGGTGGAAAGAAGGTGATCAATAATTCAATGATCTTCATTGCAAAAGCCTGTTGGAGACTAGTGCGCCATCGGTTAGCACCTACGGTCAACGGCAACACACTGAGTGCTGACAGAGCAGCTTTGGTTGCATGCCTCATGTCTTGTTACCCCATCAATAATACGAGGATCATAACGGATGAGATATGAGATCGGGCGATGGGAGTAGGTACTACTATCCCATTCTCGAGTCTTGTTTTCAGATTATGTATGGAGGCAGAAGTTCCATGGAGTGACGAGCGGTTGATTGGAGGTCAAAGGATTGCAGATATAGGCCTTATCCAGAATGTGATGAACCTGATAAGCACATCCAGAATTCCCACAGCTATCTCAATAGCCCAGCCAGCAGGGGACGCACAGGTGAATGTCCCCACTACACAGGAGCAAAGAGAGACACCAGCTATAGACGCCGGTCAGTCAGAGTCAGCTCCCAACACCTCAGCTACACCACTTCCCAGCATGTAAGCCCAAACACCAGCAGGATATACTTTGGTACCACAAGACATCCTCCAAAAGCTAGCTAAAAGATTGACCATGGCGGAGCATAAGATACAGGCCATGATGGATAATGTAAAACCATGGGTCAAGTCAGAGATAGAGGCAGCACCTTGTTCGGTGCTTTGGTTGGGGTTAAAAACCGACACGCAAGTGCACGTGGTCAAACAAGTAGTAAGTGGCTTAAGTAAGCCAAGTATCGATCCAAGGAGACTCTGGATAAGTGAAAATTACTTAAGTATACTATATTCTATCTCACTTCTAAATATGCTGACAACAACGTAACCAACAGTTGAATAATTTGTTTTATAATTTCTATACTAAAACTACTAACAATTATTTACTTTGAATTTAAACTATGGATATGAGCATGCCAAGGTTAAGAACATGTAATGAACTGATTATCATCATACATTAATTAATCTTCTCTTCCAATTGCTAGCCAAGAGCATTAGCCTAGAGATTAAAACTCTCGTATTTAATCTCACTTAAGAATCATAAACCATCCGTCTACATTTCTGTGATCAAATGCAATTCATGACCTAGCAATACAATTCCGGTTCCTAAATTGACTAATACAGCTTTCAAGTATATTTCTATCAGGAAAGCACATCAAAACTCAATTTTCCCAAATCAAGTTAAGAACAATACCCTATTAATTCACAACTTTCCAATTTCGTTCTCTCTCGAGTGAAATCGGACTTTTTAGATATACATTAATGTCGGCCACACACCAATGCAGTAAGAACAAGAATTAATAGAACAACATGGAAGAAAAAGATAAAAAACCATATAATTCAATAATCAAACTTCATCACAAATGTTCATATCCTCAGCAAGGAAGGGAATTAGCCACTCATTTGTGGATTAATCATCCTAAAACAAGTGTTAATCATACAAACAATTGAGTGAAAGAAGAAAGAAGGAGAGAAAAAACCCTGAACTTTTCGTCCCTGAACTGCCTGTAACCCACGTCCTTGCTCCACCAAGTCTGAATTATGAAAAATACATTTAAGTGTTCTATTTATACTAGTGGGAATTTTTCCCGGAATAACAAGAAACGTGTCACGGAGTGCATCGCGGAGCACTGCCTCCGTGACACGGCGTGAACGCAGACCCTCTCTGGAAATTGGGGGTCCGGGAATAAAGCATCAACGTGGCATGGCATGCAACGCGGAGGCTTGCCACCGTGCCACGGAGCTGTCGCGAGGCTCCACTGGAATTTGACTAATTTTTCACCTCCAGGCAGAATGCCTCCACGATGGCAGCGTGACACGGCTCCATCGCGGAGCCCCTTTATATTGTGCAGTCCAATGCCTTTTCCGTGCTCGAATCCAAGTCCAACTCCGATATTGCTCCAACATGCATTTTAGCTCCTCGAAATCATATTTTACCTACAAAACAATGCTAATCATGTTGGTTAGTATAAATTCACATTTTATTACCAATTACATGAAAATGTATACACATTGCTAGATGAACAAGGCGAAAATGATACGTTTGAGTATCACATGGGCATATAAATCTGCCCAAGATCACACCTCAAGCTCTTAAATCCTTGTTCGTCCTCGAACAACAAACACACAATTCATGCAAATTACATCCCAACCTTCGCCACTATGGTGCGACAATTTGAGCTACGGTCATACCGATCATTCAATATTGCGAATCATCAAGAAAATATGCATGGTCTTAACAATGCAATGACCTTTAATACATTAAGACTTCCTAGACTTTAAGAATCGACTCTCGGTATCGGCAAACTCATGCAAATCAGCTAATCAAGATATCCGACACGAAAATCAATCTTTCATCAAGCATGTGCCCTCACAACTCAAGAGAATCTTCCCCTTTTTGCTCATGTAACACACAAACATTCAAGTAGGGGCATGTAAAAATTTATTTCACTCTCTCTCCCAAAAGAATTCACATGCATCATGTCATGACCCATAAGCTTGCCCTTAGTGTATTACTCCACTAATATAAAGAAATGCAATGTAAGATCACGTAGGACTTTAATGGGTTGTAATGGAAGCTATGGAACTAGTATATATTGAATTAGCCAATAATAGCCACTTGCATCCTTAAGCGCCTTTTCAACACATTCCCATCAACTCATGGACATTGTTTCTCTCTTTTCTTTTTTTTTTTCATCATCCCATTCATGATGATTTACTTTCGTATGGCCCATTTCATCAAGCACACTTGACACAAAAACAAAGGTTTTTCATGCACCTTCATTATCATTTAGTTATAGCAAGTGCACCTTCAACCTTTTCTTTTCCTTCCTCACTCTGCTTTTCTTTTTCTTTTCACCATTCTCACTCTTTGACACTTTGGGAAAATTTTTGTTCTTCTTAAGCGCTTAAGAGTTTTGTATAGACTTTACGGCTAATGAAAAGAAAGAATTAAGCTCAGTTTATACATTTTTGGACAAAAGAAGGAAATAATAGGCTAAAGGCTCAACGGGCTGACTAGGGTATATAATCACATAAACATGGGAGTATGACAATAAAAAAATAGAAACTCTCAGTTAAAACAAAGAAATGCCTACATCCTTTCCAACACTACACCTCCTTCATTTCGTTTTGTACACACACCAGGCAAGTTCTAGACACTTCACAATAGCATGGAATAACAATACCTCACTTCACACTTTATGCACATGCTCGACTCAAGATGCATTCACAGACTCTTCAATTAGCTAATTACATGAATTCACAAATTAAGCCTCAATCACACCGAATCGAACTCTACAACCTGGGTATCTCAACATATTTACAAAATTGCATGCTTTCATACGAATCACTTTTGCATTTTGAATATCAGTTACAACACGCAACCAAAATTTCACAACCATATAGTAACTACAGGTTCTGTGATGCAATCCACCAAAGAAAAAAATTGAAAATAAATTAAAATAACTACTCCTACCGACTACATTTCCCTTAAGACGGTCGTCATCCATCCATCATAGGGAACGGTCACTAACTATGACGTCGGTTCAATGGGACTATTCTCAGTAAAAGAACCGAAAACAAACGTCGAGAAACCCAAAAAAATGAAAATTGAAAAATTTTGCAACACATCGATCATTTCGATGGAAAAATTATTTACAAAATATTTTAATATGAACAAAATATTTTCGCAAAATTTTAAAAATATCGATCATTTCGATAGAAAAAAAGAAAAAATATTTACAAAATTTTTTACAGACTTAGTTGGCAACATCAACATTCCACAACACACATCAATACCACAAATATGTACAGATACAGAACAATTTGCAATTCACAAACACAGGGAAACATACATACAAAACAGAGGAAAGCATACAAGCAAACCAGCCCAGCCCCAGCACCTAACTACTCCCCACCCCACACTTAAACCGAACACTGTCCCCAGTGTCCACAAAAATTAAAAATCACACAATTGGGTGGTGGAACTCCCTAATCAGTCAAAGTATTCCACTTCTTCATCAGGTGCTGCTGCCTCATCTCCCATGTCCGAGTCGCCTCCGTCGTCGTCATCGGACTCCACATCAGAGTCCTCCCGGCGTGTCTCCTCGTCCGTGGGGACATCATCGTCAGTGGGCTCTACAAAGGCTGGCCCCACTCGGCATAGAGCCCTGGCGTTTTCGCCAAATGGGTAATCCAGCTCGAGCTGCCATAGCTCCTCCTCCGTGGCTGGTCTCCCACCAATCCTGAGCTGGAGCATTTGCATTCCAAACATCCGCGCCATGTACTGGTCATCACGAGCATGTCGCTCGCCAAGTGTCAGCACTGGCCCGTGTGTGGTGTCGGGAGCCTTAGTTTTGGTCACGTCCAAGGCCCGCCGCTCCAACTGCGGGATGTAATCCAAAGCCTCCTCCTCGACGTCGAGGCCTCTGAGGAAGGTGGTGAGTAGTCCACCAAAACCATACCTGTGGCCCTGGTGTAGTCGGGCTCTCTTCATGGCAGATATGATGACCGCCCCAACATTAATCTCCAGCCCTTTCATCAGGGCATACACCAGGCAAACACGGTCCTGGGTCACATCAGTCATGTGTACCCCCGGGATTAGGCACGAGCAGACTATCTTCAGCCAGATTCGGGCCTCCCTATTCATTTGAGAATAAGGCAGAGTCTGGTGGTAGCCCCTTTCTTTATGTCTGCTCCATCTGGCTGTGGATCTAGCCCCACAAAGTGTGCGTATGATGTCGGCATACAGTGGGGTGATGTTCAGCTGGCGGAGAACGTGGGCGTCTGTGTCCCGCGCTCCGATGATGGCATTTAGCTGTTGGGGTTCCAGAGTGACTATCTGCCCTCTGATCTTGACGGTGTGGCTTCTGATTGCCGGGTTCCAATTAGCATAGAACTCCCGGACCAAGTATAGGTTGCATTCCTTGGGCTCCTGAAATATGAAGCTGAGCCCAGCTGCCTCGATCCTTTGAACTATTCGGGGGAACTCCTATGCTAATGGTTCCCGTGCAATATGCTCCTCGGGGAAGTATTTGTTTTCTTTGTGTTTGGCATACCACTTCTTCCCCTCATCAGTCACCCATCTAGTTCCGTATTGGCGGCACTGGCCGCGTGGAACTGCTGGTGCAGCTGGGACTGCTGTGCCCAGTCTCAGTCGCTTTCTTCCGGTGCCTGAAGTTGATGCACCCTTACCTTTATCTTGCCTGCTCGCCATTTTGTCTGTCAACACAAATAAACAAACACAATGTCAAGTTAAATGAATATTAACTTCGGCTAAGGTCGGGTTACGCTAAGTTTACCCCACACTTAGTCCTTAGCTACGGTTACGCTACTACGGCAAGAATACTTTATTTACACCAAACAAAAAACTATACAATTCATGCTTAGTGCGTTCAACAAGAAAATTCGACGGTAGAACTTTTGTGTACTACTCAGACTTCGTACAGCTAATCCCAATCACTACCATCTCTAGCAATTCAACCATCGCACTTAGCAACGAAAAACAACAAAACAAAAACACAACAAAAAATATATACATGAACCTATCCAACCAACCCAATTTGAACAATTTTCAACATTTTCCCAAAAACCCGAGAATTCGTCGTCTATTATATTCAAACAATCTCTTACACGACTTATCTCATTTCACAAGCACACCCCGACATAGAATTCACAAATTCAACACATTACCAATTTCAAATTAAAAAACACAGCCCTAGAATTGATTTTCGCAAGCAAATTCGAATAATTCATGCAATCGACAAGTTCAAACGATCATTACAATATTCCGAACTCTTATCAATCAATAAATAACTCAAATTCATGCTAAATTTTGACTTAGGGTGATTTATCTCACCTCCCATGCTTAAATTCGAATAAAATCGATAAAAACTTGAGAGATAATCGGAAAATATACCTCGTAGTTGAAGAACCTACGAAAACTTGGTAATTCCTTGCCTTAAACCGTGGCACGTTGATGGGGAAGGGATTTTAGGAAGTTTGGTCGCGGAGGGAATTAAAAATGAGGTAAAAAGGGGCGAAATCGGGGGTTTAAAATGTAGAAAACACGCGGGTCACCCGGCAACCTGGTATGACCCGTCACAATTTATATGGCAACGTGTCACGGAGTGCATCGCGGTGCACTGCCTCTGTCACACGGAGCCATCGCGATAGCCCTCTAGAAATTTTAAAATTTCCAGATTACACTTCAACGTGTCACGGAGGGTAACGCGGAGGTCCTCCTCCGTGACACGGAGCTATCGCCCCAGCTCACTGTCTTCAACATTTTTTAATTTTTTCATACCTCACTTTTCCTTCACGATTCCCTGCACATTTTTCTCCATTTGACCTGAAAATCATCTCACTAAACAAAATTGGTTAGATTAATAGGTTTCACCTAACTAAAATAAAAAAATTTCTAACTAAAACAAAAAATTTTGTAATAAATCAAGAAAAAGGAAAAGAAAAATCTATTTACACTTTACAAAATGAAAAGAAAAAAAATATTTTTCACGGGTTGCCTCCCGTGCAGCGCCTGGTTTACCGTCGCAGCTCGACATCCTTTATGCTCAATTGTCCGCTAGGGTGATGGACGATTTCTCACGATCATTTTCCTCCCCCCAGTAGTTCTCACACCTATCCGGCGGTCTTCCCATCAACTCTCGGGAATCATTCATCTGCTTAGCATTACCATGATCAATTACATTGATCACCGAGAGTTCTTCATTCACCATCGGGAGCTTGGGTGCTTTGTACACATCGAACACCTCTACCTTGTCATGTGCTCGCATTGTAAGTTGACCCGCAGCTACATCGATTAATGCTTTCCCGGTTGCCAAGAAGGGTCGTCCCAAAATAAATGGGACTTCCGCGTCTGGTTCAAAATTTAGAACAATAAAATCTATCGGGAAAATTAGGGAGCCTACTTGCACAAGCACATCCTCAACAATGCCATCCGGCCTAGCTAAGGATCGGTCTGCCAACTGCAAGATTACGGTTGTAGGTCTAGGACTCCCTAGACCCAACTTTCTGAATACCGAAGATGGCATCAGGTTTATGCTCGCCCCCAAGTCACACAATCCACGAGCTCGGATGCTCTTCCCAATAGTAAGCTGGATAGTAAAACTTCCAGGGTCTTTTAGCTTCATGGGCAGTCTATTTTGGATCCGGGAAGTGCACTCCTCCGTCAAAGCCACTGTGGCATACTCGGTCAAACGACTTTTGTTGGCCACGATGTCTTTAATGTATTTAGCATATTTAGGCACTCCCTGCAAGACATCAACAAGAGGTAAGTTAACATGTACCTGTTTAAGCACCTCCATGAATTTCTTGAAACACGCCTCCTCCTTGTGTTTCTTGAGTCGTTGAGGGAACGGGGGTGGAGGTCTTTCTGTTTCAGCTTCTTTGGTCTTCCCCCTTTCCGAACTTTGTTCCCCCTCAACTTCTGCTGCTCCTGACTTTTGAGGTGGTCTTTCTGGTTCCACCTCCTTCAGCTGCAAACCACTCCTTGTGGTCACTGCATTTACCTGCTTCGGATTTGGATCCGTGTCGCTAGGCAGTCCTTCTCTAGGCCTTGTATTTTGGGCACTAGCAAATTGCCCAAATTGATACTCAAGAGCCTTGGTCGCTAACTGATTATTTTTCACTTCGGCTGCCAATTTAACATAGTCAGCCTGCAATTGCGCCTGGTTAGTGATCATGGTCTTGAACATCTCCTCAATGCTAGGTGATGGTGGTGGAGGAGGGGCATTGTGATTTCTGAATTGAGATTGGTAGTTCTGTTGCCCTCCTTGATTCCTTTGCATACCTTGACCCGAACTTTGGCCTTGTTGGTTGTTGCTACCCCATGAAAAATTTGGATGGTTCCTCCAATTTGAATTGTAGCCACTACCATACTGCTGCTAATTTCTTTGTGCATTCCCCACAAAGTTAACCGAATCTGGGTTTGCTCCACAGCACTCAGCTGAGTGCTCACTGCTTCCACACACTTCACACCACATTTGCTGGACCGCATTGACTGAAGCTGAAGGCTGGTTCAAAATCATGTTGCTGAAGTGGTTGTTCAATTGATTCTGCAAGGCAGCTATCTGTGCAGCGATAACTATAAATCCATCCACTTCAAGCACTCCTGCTGCTTTCCTTGCTCCACCTCGTGATGAATCAGCATTCCATTCTGGATTGCCTTGTGAAATCCGATTTAGCAAAGTGTACAGCTCCTCATAAGTCTTTTCCAGCGCTTGCCCTCCAGCTGCTGAATCTAGCAAAATTTTGGTATGGGGTTCCAAACCCTCAATAAATGTGTGCACCAACACCTCATTGGACTGATGATGATGAGGACAGTCCCGCAACATGGATTTAAATCTTTCCCAGGCTTGATACAAATTTTCTCCCTCCCTCTGTTTGAAACTTAGAATTTGACTTCTAAGTCTGGCTGTTTTACCAGAGGGAAAAAATCTTATCAAGAACTTCCGTGCTAGATCATCCCACGTTGAAATAGAATTTGGTGGCTCAGCTTTTAACCACCTCTTGGCTTCACCAAGTAATGAGAATGGAAATAATGTAAGCCGAACATAATCAGGTGACACTCCAGCGGGTATATAAGTGTCACTTATCTCCAAAAAGTTTTGGAGATGCTGTTGTGGGTCTTCATGAGGGAGACCGGTAAATTGCCCGCTTGTGTGCAACAGTTGCACCATATTTTGCTTGAGTTCAAATCTCCCTCCAGGCTCTGGTTTGCGGATACTGGATGTTACATTGTTGGCATGTGGGATTGCCACCTCGCCAACCGGCCTTGCTGCTGCTTCTTCGGGCACTAACACTGCCCTCACAACCGGTGGATTTTGTTGCTCCATAATAGTCTGTCTGAGCAACTGCAGCTTTCTCTGTAGAGCTTCTCTCCGTTTACAATGAAATATACGTTCAGGCTCTATATAAGATTCCACCAGCTCTTTGTCTCTTGCCAGTGTTCACAGAAATCAAGTCTGCAAAATACAGGCTAAGACCAAGTTGTCAACACTTAAGAAAATAAAATAAAAATACAGTAAATTTACACTTAATACAATTTCACCAATTGCCTAGTCTCCCCGGCAACGACGCCAAAAACTTGTTCGGTGCTTTGGTTGGGGTTAAAAACCGACACACAAGTGCACGTGGTCAAACAAGTAATAAGTGGCTTAAGTAAGCCAAGTATCGATCCAAGGAGACTCTGGATAAGTGAAAATTGCTTAAGTATACTATATTCTATCTCACTTCTAAATATGCTGACAACAACGTAACCAACAGTTGAATAATTTGTTTTATAATTTCTATACTAAAACTACTAACAATTATTTACTTTGAATTTAAACTATGGATATGAGCATGCCAAGGTTAAGAACATGTAATGAACTGATTATCATCATACATTGGTTAATCTTCTCTTCCAGTTGCTAGCTAAGAGCATTAGCCTAGAGATTAAAACTCTCGTATTTAATCTCACTTAAGAATCATAAACCATCCGTCTACATTTCTGTGATCAAATGCAATTCATGACCTAGCAATACAATTCCGGTTCCTAAATTGACTAATACGGCTTTCAAGTATATTTCTATCAGGAAAGCACATCAAAACTCAATTTTCCCAAATCAAGTTAAGAACAATACCCTATTAATTCACAACTTTCCAATTTCGTGCTCTCGCGAGTGAAATCGGACTTTTTAGATATACATTAATGTCGGCCACACACCAATGCAGTAAGAACAAGAATTAATAGAACAACATGGAAGAAAAAGATAAAAAACCATATAATTCAATAATCAAACTTCATCACAAATGTTCATAACCTCAGCAAGGAAGGGAATTAGCCACTCATTTATGGATTAATCATCCTAAAACAAGTGTTAATCATACAAACAATTGAGTGAAAGAAGAAAGAAGGAGAGAAAAAACCCTAAACATTTCGTCCCTCAACTGCCTGTAACCCACGTCCTTGCTCCACCAAGTCTGAATTATGAAAAATACATTTAAGTGTTCTATTTATACTAGTGGAAAATTTTCCCGGAATAACAAGCAACGTGTCACGGAGTGCATCACGGAGCACTGCCTCCGTGACACGGCGTGAACGTGGACCCTCTCTGGAAATTGGGGGTCCGGGAATAAAGCATCAACGTGGCACGACATGCAACGCGGAGGCTTGCCACCGTGCCACGGAGCTGTCGCGAGGCTCCACTGGAATTTGACTAATTTTTCACCCTCCAGGCAGAATGCCTCCGCGATGGCAGCGTGACACGGCTCCATCACGGAGCCCCATTATATTGTGCAGTCCAATGCCTTTTCCGTGCTCGAATCCAAGTCCAACTCCGATATTGCTCCAACATGCATTTTAGCTCCTCGAAATCATATTTTACCTACAAAACAATGCTAATCATGTTGGTTAGTATAAATTCACATTTTATTACCAATTACATGAAAATGGATACACATTGCTAGATAAACAAGGCGAAAATGATACGTTTGAGTATCACTTGGGCATATAAATCTGCCCAAGATCACCCCTCAAGCTCCACATGCTCGCCTAGATAGTTTTGAGAGCCGTTTCAATGAGAGAATGGCAGAGTAGACCGATACCAGCAGTCTCTGTGCGGAGTTGGGGGCTCTTCAGAGCCAAGTAGTTGAGTTGTCATCACGACAACCAACAATTTTAGTAGCCCCCACTCTTTCGGACCTAGATGCCGAGCTTGATGAGGATATTAATTTGGCAGCATATTGAGAGCCGACCACAGCTAGTGATAAAGGCAAGAAAAGAGCTGCTGATGATACGAGTGAGGAGAGTTTGACAAAAAGAAGAAAGAAGGAGAGAAAAGAGTGCAAGCGGGCTAGAGAAGAGAGCATGTAGACTCATGACACACATATGACTGAGCTGCATGAGAGAGCTAGAGGAGTAGGCAGCTCCACCATACCTTAGCCCGAGCTTGCCTGTGGCTATGACCCTTCGGGAGAGCCACATTCAGCCCCGACAATTTCAGAGGCCGCCCAAGCAGCCACGACTACTGAGGGGGGGGGACCACTCCCCCTATTGAAACACAATTGATCGCACCGGCCACTGGTAGCGCCACTACTACAACGGAGGTACCACCTCCGCGAGATGACAGGAGCGCCTAGTGCGCCACAGGTATGTTCTTTTCCCTATGTTCTTCTAAATGATGCTTCATGGACGAAGCTTACTTTTCAAAAAGGGGAGGGGTGTACTTGTGATTTTTGAGATTTTTGGTTCGTCTGAGGGTTTTTCTTGTCGTGTTTCTTTTCCTTCAGGCATGCTATCTAGTAGAACCGGCATGTGTAGGATTTTTTTTGGTTTGTGATTTTTGTTCAATTAGAAGTAGCTTAGGAGTACTCAGCCAATAAAAATGCACTAGTTTTGGTTTTTGCAAAAAAAAAGTGACCCTGTTTAAAATTTTTTTGATGCATTAGCTATGTATTTGTGACAACATGCATGATTGCTGTGGATCTTTTGATGTCATTTAGTTTGTCAACATGAGTAGTTTTGTTAAGCCATGTATAAACCAGACAGGTGAGGTGACAATAGTTCATGTACCATGTGTGAGTGAGGTATAGTAGTCAGTTCGGTATTGTGTTGAAGATCTAGAACTTGCCTGGTTGGTCTTTGCATAGGCTAAGGATGGTTGATTAGGATATGATCATAGGCCATTTTTTTGTTTAGCTCACTTTTAGCCTATATTACCCTACCAAAAGTGCATGAATCCCTTGATCCCAAGTTTGAGCCTTAATAGACCATGATTTCTTTGATTTACAGATTAACCGTACTCATCTTTTATAATAAACCTATTTTGGCCCAGGTCCTTCCTTGGATATTGTGAACCTCAACATAAGCAAAATGCTTAAGTTGAGGGTGGCTAGAGTAGGGGTGTGGAAATGGTGGGAGCAGAAGAAAGGAAAAGAAAAAAGTAATGGTGAAGAATGAAGTGTGGTGAGATGATGAAAACAAAAGATGAAAAATGCTAAAAATTTTGAAAAAAGAAAGCCAAAGTAAATTTGAAAATGTTGAAAAAGTTGAAAACTCACCACACCCTTGCAAATGTGTATAGAAAGGAGAGAAAGGGAAGAAAAGGGAATTAAAGAATAAAAGGGTGAAATAGGTGGATGGCATACCTAATGTACATAGTGCCAAGGAAGGAATAGTCACTTATAAAATCTTTCATCTTTACCATCTGCAGCCCTGAGCCTACATTACAAGCCATATCAAGTCCTATAGTGATCCTAACCCGACCATCTGATAAACCAAAGCAGAGAAAATAAGGGCAAGCCTATGGTATCTGACACATAATACTTGTAACTTCTTTGTGAGAGTGAGTGCCTTACTTTTTTATTCCCACATTATATTTGACATCTCATATCTGAGTGGGGACTTCATTTGTGTGAGGGTACATGGATTATGTTTTCTTTTACCATTGGTCTATGTGGAAAACATTGGTGATGACTTGATTTCCCGTTGATAGATTAATGACATGTTTTGATCCTTGTTTATGATGTTTTGAGGTTGCTTGTAATATATTAGCTGATGTTGTTCCATGAGAAAGGGTCAATTGAGTTTGTATAGAAAGTGCAAGTTTGTTTGAGTATTGGCTGTAGTATCTTAAGTTTATTTTCTAGTTGAGTGTCGTGTTTTAGTTTTTTATTTTCTTTGCCTGAGGATATGCAAAAGTCTTAAGTTGAGGGTGTTGATGTGCTGTGGATTTACAGCACTATCGACGCTCACAACTAAGAAAATAGCATGGACTTAGGTGTGTTTATGTGGATATAAGCATTTTTCCTTTGGTTGCAGGATGAATTAGTGTTGAATCTGAAAATTACAAAAGAAAGCCTGAAAGATGCAAAATATGCTCAGATTATAAACCACAGTACGAGTCGTAGGAAGGACCTGTGAGTCATACTAATGGTTGTGAAAAGCTGTAGAAGGCTAAGTTAAAGAGATGCAATGTACGAGTCTCAATACGGGTCGTACCAAGATGGTACGAGTCGTGGTGATGAAATCGCAACAAGATCCAGAAAATTTGCATAAGGTGCTGACTCCTGCTACGGAAAGACAGTACGACCCGTGGGAAGAAGGTACGAGTCGTAGCATGACGGTCGTGATGAACTTCAGAAGAATCCCAAAGTTTTAGAATAAAACCATGGGAGCTCATTACGGGTCATATGATAGAGGTAAGAATCATACCAGGATCCAACACTTAGCAAAAATTCAGCCAACAATGCAAGGTATGACATGAAGCTACGGGTCGTAGGAAGCTACTACGGATCGTAACATGGCCCGTGACGACTGTGGCACCAGATATGGAAATTCATCCAGTTAGCCTAGGAAATGGATTCTTGTGTTTGTATAAATATGTTTTAGGTTTTATTTTTCTAGAGACAATCGTAGACAAGTAAGAAACACACAAAAAAGACAAGGATAGAAAAGATTTGTAGGGGAATTGAGTTGATTCAACTTGTGATCAACCTTTTCTTGAATTTATCTTGTTCTTGCTACTTGTTCTTTAAGATTTTGTTGATTAATTAAAGGAAGTGTTTTTCTCATTCATTCTTGTAAGTATTGATTTATGTTCTTAATCATGAATACAATTCACAATCTTACAACTATGAGAGGCTAAAACTTCCATAGCTAGGGTTGTGGGAACCATGGTGGATTAACTAGCTAGGGTTACACACAGTGATTTTAAAACAAATACAAATACTTATATTTTATTCTCTTCATGCTTAAACTTTTCTTAACGGTGCGCAACTTTAGGACCTGCCCGAATTCTTTACTTTCTTTGATCGAAGAGGTAGAGATTAGGAAAAGAGAATTACAACAGAGCCTTGATTTTGATAATCATTGTATTAACTTGAGATGTGGTCACATGATAGTTAAATCTGGAATGTAGTGATAGCGGATAGTTTGAAACCGCTCATAGTTAAATCTGGAATGTAGTGATAGCGGATAGTTTGAAACCGCTCATGAGACTTGGTCGAGTAATTGAGTATAGTCATTCAATAAGGACTGGTCGGTCGTTTGAATGAACCTAAGTTATCAGTTCTCTAAGTAAGTATTGGTGATAATCACGAGTGTATACCCAAAGCAGTTATGAACCCACGGGGAACACAAACCCTAGTTATTCTTTAATATTGAGTCAACATCAGAATTTTGATACTTGGTTTTATTATTGATTTCTTTTAGAATCCCCCTATTTTTAAGTAACTACCTCACAAGTTCAATTACTGGCTATAATCCAGTTCTCTCTATTCCCTGTAGGTTCAACCCAAACCCTTAGTTGGGTTCTTTATTGACAACGTCCGCTTCTCACTTTAGTAAGAGGTATGGTTTGAGCATTATCATGCAAGCATCAACCTGGTGCCGCTTGCAATATTCAAGAAGTTAGGCCTTGGAGCTCCTAGACCAACAACTATGTTGCGGTTAATGGTTGATCGCATAGTGAAGAGATTGATGGGTATCCTTTATGATGTATTAGTAAAGGTGGAGAATTTTATTATCCCTGTAGACTTCATGATCCTAGATTGTGAAGTAAATTTTGATCCCATTATATAGGGAAGACCGTTTTTAGCAACAAGCAGGGCACTAGTGGATGTTGAGATGGGTGAACTGCGATTTAGGCTAAACAAAGAAGAGATTGCATTTAATGTGTGCAAGTACATGAGCAAGACTAGAGACATGAGTATTATCTCAGTGGTGGACACTGTTGATGAAGTAGTTAAGGTTACCACAGAGAAAAAGTTCGTGGTCGAGGCACTGGTTGCAATGATTATTAACTTTGCTTGTGAAACTATAGAAGGAATTGAGGAGATGGTAAATGCAATGTTAGAAATGGGGTCTTATTCATTTACGCCTAAAAAGCTTGATCTAGACCTGAAGAATAGAGAAACCCATCCTTAAGCTGTGTATTAAAGAACCTCTAATTTTGGATCTCAAACCTCTTCCATCTTATCAGCTATATGTGTTCCTTGGACCACATGACGCTTTTCCAATAATCATCTCTGCAAGGTTATTGAAGCGGCAAGTTAAATCTTTGTTGTCCATTTTAAGAACCTATAATAGGGCCATTGGGGGGTCCATTGTTGATATTATAGGAGTTCCTCCAAGTATTTGTACTCACAAGATTCAGCTTGGGGAGGACTGCATTCCTAGCACTAAACACCAGAGAAGGTTGAATCCTCCTATGCAAGAAGTGGTCAAAAAGGAGAATACCAAGTATTTAGATGCTGGGGTGACATAGCCTATCTTAGATAGTTATTGGGTCAGTCTGGTACAGTGTGTACCCAAGAAAAAAGGATTACTATAGTCCCCAATGAGAAGAGCGAATTGGTGCCAACAAGAATAGTGATAGGGTGGAGAGTATGTATGGACAATAGGAAATTGAACCGATGGACCTAGAAGGACCATTTTATGATTTCTTTCATGGACCAGATGCTGAACAGGCTTACAGGTAGAGCTTATTACTTCTTCTTAGATGGATATTCTATCTACAATCAGATATCCATTACTCTTGAAGATCAGGAGAAGACTACCTTTATATGTCTCTATGGGACGTTTGCGTTCAAGTGAATGCCCTTCGAATTAAGCAATGCCCCTGCCACCTTCCAAAGATGCATGATTTCTATCTTTTTAGATATAGTGGAAGACACAATTGAAATCTTTATGGATGACTTATTAGTATTTGGTAATTTATTTAAAGATTCTATAGATCACTTGCCTTCGGTATTGAAGCACTATGAGGAAACAAATTTGGTGCTAAATTGGAAGAAGTGTCTCTTCATGGTGAATGAGAGCATCGTGCCGGGGCATAAGATTTATGAAAAAGGCATTGAGGTTGACAAAGGAAAGATAGAGGTCATCTCCAAATTACCACCTCCTATTTTTGTTAAGGGTATTTGGAGCTTCCTTGGACATGCTGGATTTTACAGAATATTTATAAAATATTTTTCCAAAATTGCAAACCCCTTGTGTAGGTTATTGGAAAAAGACTAAGGCTTTTGAATTTATAAAGGAGTAGCTCACCACCGGTCATATTATTGTTGCGCCCGACTGGACCAAGCCGTTCAAGGCTATGTGTGATGCGAGCTAGGTGAATTTGGGAGCTATTCTGGAGCAGAGGAGAGAGAAGCTCTTTCATCCTAAATACTATGCTATCAAGGCTCTTAATGGGGCTCAGAAGAATTACACAGTGATTGAATAAGAATTGCTAGCAGTAGTATATAGTTTCAAAAAGTTCAGGGCATACCTACTAGGTACAAAAATGATTGTCCATACTGACCATGCAACTATCTAGTATCTGATGGCAAAGAAGGATGATAATCCTAGACTTATCCAGTGGGTCTTACTACTGTGGTCAAGGATCACAAAGGGCGCGAAAATCAAGTGGCTAGCCATCTGTTAAGATTGAATGAAAAAGGAAGACTAAAAAATGAGCTGTAAATTAATGAATATTTTCCAGATGAATAGGTATTGGCATATTCTAATGACTTGATCCCTTGGCTTGCAGATTATGTTAAATTTGTGGTTAGCGATCTGATGCCCGATGATCTGAACTTCCATCAAAGGAAGAAATTCTTGCATGATGTGAGAAAGTTCTATTGGGATGAACCGTACTTGTTCAAAATTGATGTTGACAACATAATCAAGAGATGTGTGCCTGAGGTAGAGATGATGCACATTCTTGAAGCATGCCACTCTTCCCCTATTTGGAGACATCATAGTGGTATTCGGAAAACACAGAAGATATTTCAGAGTGGGTATTATTGGCCCATAATTTATCAATATTCCCATGATTTCATCAAGGCTTGTGATAAATATCAGTGGGATGGTGGCATTCAAGGAAATATGAGCTGCTTCTGACTCCCATTTTGGAAGTGGAAATGTTTGATGTGTGGGGAAGCAACTTCATGGGGCCTTTTGTGAGCTCCTTTGGGAAGAAGTATATGCTTTTGGCTATGGACTATGTGTCCAAATAGGTGGACACCATTGCACTTTCTAAATATGAAGGGAAGAGTGTCACAGAGTTCCTTAAAAAGACTATATTCTCCAGGTTTGGCACTCCAAGAGCGATCATAAGTGATGAAGGGTCGCATTTTTGCAACAAGCTATTTAGTGCTCTACTAAAAAAGTACGGGGTGTATCATAAGGTAGCTGCCTAGTATTATCCTCAAACTAGTGGGCAAGTAGAATATTCAATCATGAGATCAAGACTATCCTATCCAAGACTATAAATGCAAATAGAAAGAATTGGTCTCGGAAGTTGGATGATGCTTTGTGGGAATACCGAATAGCATACAAGACTCCTATCGAGATGTCCCCTTATCAGCTAGTGTTTGGCAAGACATGTCACATGCCATTGGAACTGGAACACAAGGAACTGTGGGCTTTAATTGAATCTTAACTAGAGTAAAGCCTCAAACTTGAGGCTTAAGTAATAGAGTGAAATGGATGAGTTTCGACTCAAGGCATACGAAAGTGGTGCTTTGTTTAAGGAGAGAATGAAGTTGTACCATGACAAGAAGATCATAAAGAGGGAAATAATTCCTGGGGACCTAGTCCTTTTGTTCAACTCCAGACTCTGTTTTTTCCCTAAAAAATTGAAGTCCAAGTGGTCTGGACCTTTTAAGGTCACACAATTACATTCATTATTTTGCTTTCAAGTTAAACTTCTATAGTTGAACGTTTGATTAGTTTGATGAGGAATGTTCGGTGGGGTGAAGCCTGAGTAACCCCATGACTCCCAAACTTCTGTGGAAATGTTATGGACTCATGTTTGAGGATATGTGGTAGATTGTAGTTCAAATAGTTCAAAGAAATAGTGTAGCCTTTGTTCTGCCCCCCATGTATTTGATAAAATGTTTGAGAGGTGTCTTTATAGATAAAGTCTGAGTAGGCTCTGTGTGTGTTAATTGGTAGGGTGTGTGACATTGTGGTGTGAGTGGGAGGGCATGTCAATCATCCGATGAGACTCTTCGATCCTCAGATTGATTTGCCTACCCCTAGTTTGAAATCAAAAGAGCAAAAGTAGGAATGATTCAGTTGGTAGGAATTACTTTTGTTTCACGGGCCGCATCTCATGATGTGCGACCGCATTTCAAGATGCGGATATCTTCCACAAGGATCAAATTCACTGAATGAATCTATGTTGGGAATGTGAAGCATGAAATTAAAAATACAAGCTACATTTTCACAACGGATGCTGACAGAAAGAACTCATTCCCTATTTTTATTCTGCGATAGAAATGCGGAATGCATTTTAAAAGACGCGGACCGTGTATTCATCATGAATGATAGTAGTGAAAAATAAAATGTCTATTGTTTGCTTGATTGGTACTAAAAAATGATGACTTTTGTAGGGTGACTTCATGAAGACCCTCTTGTCCTCGCGTATCAAAATAAAATGACCCTAAGGAAAAGGGGAAGGGAAAGGAAAAGAGAACTATAGATGCAGAGTCTCAATTAAATCCTTAAATAGAGGAAGCCCTATGTAAGATGAGTATAGAAGGGATGAACTCAATTTAAAGAGAGGAGAAAATTCTCCCTGATTCAATGTTGTCCTTGGCATGAAAGAAAAATTCTTTGAGAGGATGCAAAATAGGAACTTCAATAAGGAGAAGAGTTCAGCCTGAACAAAATCAAATAATATTTCTAGGAGATATTACAGTAGATAAGGGAGAGGGACTGACAGATATTCATAGTGCAGCTTGGTAGGTTTTTCCCTCAACTAGTCTAGGAGTTCTATGCTTTGTATGGGGTAGCTCAGAAACACTAGAAAGTAAGAACTCGACATTGCCTTAAAAGTGTGAAGGAAGAGATATTCAAGTGGACTTTACCTCAAAGACCATCAACATGGATTACTTTGGTAATGATGATAAAGATGCAACAGAGTATCTGGCCAAATTGGAAAACTTGAAAAACCACTACACCTGGGTTGCATCTGTGATAGCAGCTGGTACACCGTCTTAGGCCACTGTTATTGGGCTGATCTACAAGAGTGACCTTAATAATTCAAGCCAAACATTAGCTAGGATTTTTTTGATCCAGACTAACACTGTCAAAGAATGATAATGAGATACTGAATGCATGAGCTATTCTAATTTCTTGTATCATGGCGAGGGTGCATATCAATATGGGAGATATCATAGCCGTGAAGATGAGGAATCGAGCTCGGTAGGCACACATATTTGTATACTTCCAGGTACTGGTCATAAATATCTATCGTGAAGCTGGTGTCCCAAAGATAACAATAATTGATGAATATCAATTGGCAAACAAGGTCATAGATATCACAAAGATCTAGGATGAGATGAATCCAATGCTGAAAAAATGAAAACATGACCCAGTCATTACTCATTCTTCAGAGGAAGCCATGACTCTTGACCCTCACTTAGTGGGTGGCACAACCACTGATGTATCTACACCAGCTTCATCTAAAGCCTCACCTTCCTCCTCTGCTCCCCTAGTGGCACCACAGCCTATACAGTCACTCTCTACAGCCCGGATGGATTAGGTTGCAAACATGATGAAGGGCGTACTCACACACTTCATAGACATATTTTTTCCCATACTTTACTATGTTTTGAGAATAAATTATGTGTTTTTGCATGTGATTATGTTATATATTTGTGAAATTATCTAACACACATGATGAGATATTTTTAGGGCTTGAAATGATGAATTTGAAGGTGTTTGAGGCTTATTGATCAAATGTGAAGAAATGGGATTGAAGAATGGAAGGATTAAAGGTCGCACGAGGTTGGCACACAACCGCGCGAGGCAGCAGCACACTAGCACAATGCCAGGCGTGACGTGACACTAAATTGGCACTATTCCTAGCGCGCAGCAGTCCTCTTCTTGGTTCTATGGCATGCGCGATGCAGCCTTGTCCCAACGCTGCAGTAGGCGCGCAACAACTCCTTCCCCGCACGATGGCAGGTGCGCAATAGCTTCCTTCCAGGCGCGTTGGCATGTGCTACGCGGCACTGGACATGGCAGTGGCAGGAGGTGATGCGGCAAGGCTTGTTCAACAACCAAAAATGGATTTCCTACTTCAACTAGGAAAAGGAAATTTAAATCCCAAGTCAAATTCATCAAGGAACAAGAAAAACATAAATCTACTACTATAAATACCCTTTTATTTTCATGTAATAGGAATTAAGCTTTAGAATCAAGTTGTATGTTTGAATGTCTTCAAGAGTTGAAGCTTTACAACAAGTTTCTATAGTAAATTTTAAGACGTGCTAGAAGACATATTTGAAATACGATTGTAATATTGTTTGTTCAAATTTTGCATTAATCAAGTGAGTTCTTCCTATCATTGTTGTAAGTATTAATTTTTATTTTCATTTATGAGTTCTATTAATTTACTTATAAACATTATAGGCTAAAACCACCACAACTAGGGTTGTGGGAACCATGACAAATTAACACACATAGGTAAAATACTTAGTGATTCTTGAATGGAGTTTATGCATGTATTGTTTCTTTCTTCATTTTAATTGATTTTTAACGGTTGCAAACATTAGAACTTGCCTTATTTTTACTTACCGGACCAAGGAGGTAGTGAATGGGAAAAGGAATTAACAACGGAGATTTGAGGCTATCAACCCCATCTAATAGCTTGACCTTATTCGGGAATAGCTAATTCGATATCAAGGGTATGGGTTAGTAGAGTATACATCCGTAGATGGACCAAGTTGCATGGTGATAATCATCTAAATAGGGGACTAACCATTTAGGTGAAACTAACTTACCGATATTGCATGCTAAACACCGGAATAGATCACTACTATAAAAAGCCTTGTGGTTATGAAGCCATGAGGAACACTCACCCTTGTTAGTTGCATTAATTTGGAAACAACAAATAAATTCTCAACATTGTTATTTATTACTTTTACAAATTCCCCCCTCTTAGGAAATAATTAACTAAAAAGCTTAAGCACTAGCGTTCTTCTACATTCTTCCATATTCTCTATGGGATCGACCCCAACTTTTGTTGAGTGTTTTATTGACAACGTCTGCTTCATACTTTGTTAAGAAGTGTGAGTTCGAGTGTTATCAAAAAGTGGCGTCGTTGCTGGGGAATACGGTTTAGGATTAGATTAATTTCTTATGTTTAACTTTTAGTCTTTGTTTCCTATTTTTTATTTTTATTTTATTTTCTGACGTGTCACAGGGCAGCGTGGTAAAACAAGTGGCCAAGATGTGACCACGGTCTCAACAGGTATCTTGATAAAGTATGAGTAATCAAGATACCTGTGTCGTGCCGTGATGTTAAACAGGCGCTACTTGGGAGGCAACCCAAGATAATTTTTTCATTTTTATGTGTTTATTCAAGTGTGCAGGTGATAGCTCATAATTTTCAACAAAATAATTTGATCATGAAATACATAGATAGGGGAAGCTGTTCTTACCCCCACAGACGACGAAGAGCAGAGGCCCAGGGAGTTCTTCTTTCACTCTATTACTTTAGGCTTATTTGTTTTAGCACTGGGGACGGTGTAACCAATTAAGTGTGGGGTGGAAGAAGTGAACTTTATATTACCATGCATTCTTTAATTGCAAAATCTGCACATGGTAGGCCTAGTTTTTTTGGGATTTATGATCTATTTTGCATGCTTATTTGTGTGTAGTAGTTTAGTTTATTTTATTTTGGGTTTCTCCGATTTTTGTTTTTGGTACTTTTCTGGTGGATAGTCCCTTAGAACCAATTAGAGAGTCTAGATTTTTTATTTTAGTCATTGAGTCATGACTTTGCCCGATGATGGATGGATGACGACCGTCTTAAGGGTAAATTAGTCATTAGGAAGAAAAAGAACTTGGATCCTATGAATGCTAGATGTTTCACTTTAATTATCATTGAGACTTTATTAAATTCACTCAAAAATGCATGAAAAAGGTAGAAACACTTAGTCTTTTGGGAACTTGACTCTTGTACTTGAAAAAATAGGCTTAATTATGTTATGCATGCAGTAAGAATATATGTGTTTATGTTATCTTGATTTCCATTATTAAATCATTTTGTGCCATTGTGTGAGTAAGGAATTATTGATATACTCCATGCTTGTAAATAGACGTCTACAACTTGCCCGGTGTGTGTGTGAAGCGAAATAAGAATGATGGATTTAGGAATTGATATAGTCATTTCTTTGGTAACCATATTGTTATCCTATTTTACCTACCTTGATTGTAATTATCCTAGCTATCTATGTTTGAACCTTAGCCTATTCTTTTGATAGCCATATTACAAGCTTAATTCCTTTTGTTTTATTGACTTGTATTTGATCCAAATGACTCCTAGAGCACTTTAATGAAAATTTTTTGTAGGAAAGGAGCATAATTGGAAAAGTGACGGGAAAAGCTAAAAAGTGTGGTGAATTGGAAGAAAAGAAAAAGGTAAAATTTTTCTAAACAAAGAGGGTGATTTTTAGTGGGAAAAAAAAAAGAACTTTGAAAAATTGAAGATGAAAAAAATCATGATTTACTGATTAACTGTACCCATTTGTTTACAATGAACCTGTTTTGTCCCTGGTCCTTCCTTGGATATTGTGAACCTTAACATAAGAAAAATGCTTAAGTTGAGGGTGGCTAGAGTAAGGGTGATTAAAGGATGGGAACGGAAGAAAGGAAAAGAAAAGAAAAAAAATGTGTGTAAATGAGCTCAATGATGAAAAGAAAAATTCCCACTAGTTAGTCACCTAAGTTGAAAAATTGAAAAATAAAAGGAGGTATAAGGAGAAAATTTAAAAATTGAAGAATGAGCTAAAAATCAAATTGTTGTGAAGTATTAAAGTGCTTAGGGAGGTTAGTCACTATCTTGGCCAAATAGTTCCTACCCGTCCCTTAGCCTACATTACAACCAAATTAAAGTCCTAATTGATCCTTGATTCATAATTCTATATTAGCGGAGTATTACACTTAGGGCAAGCTTATAGGTTGTCTTTTGCATGCATGTTGAGTTCTTTGGGAGAGTGAGTGGAAATTGTTTTATTTATGCCCACGTTTATATTGACTTATATCTTGTGTGAGAAAAGGGAATCTCTCCAAATTGTGAGGGGTACAATGGTAAGACTTTGGTTTAATCTTGATTGCTAAATTACATATAATTCATGTTGGCCCAAAATATGTCTTGATGAGCTAGTTTTCAAAAGCTAAGTGATTTCAAACTTTGACATCTTAATGTTGAACCTATATGCATGCGAGTGAGTTATTTGAGCTTCATTGATTTGTCTCATGATCGTAAGTGTAAGTAGACCTATTTGTAGGATGAATTTTGTGCTTAATTGTTAGAAGGGAAGTAGTAGATTGTTCGAGGATGAACAAAACATGACAACATGGAACAACACAAAGCTTACCTCCTTGATTGATCACACACATGAGATGATCAAGAGAGCCATTGACAAGGCACTTTCTCTGTTCCAAGCATCAATTTAGATACTAGAGCAAAGGGCCTCTGCTCTTGAGGGTATTATTGCGAGGAAGTTATTGCTTCATTGTGAGAAGATATGGGAAAGGTAAAAAGGGACATACAACAACTATAACCTAATTTGAGCATTTTAAACACTCCGCTGCCAGAAGAAAAGGACTTCGAGGATGAGAGGACAGAGACAGATGAGGAGCCTTTCAAGGATGTGCATATGATAAAGAGTAGAGATGAGGAGCGAGAGGTGTAGATAGCTGTGCAACTCTCCATGGATGGCCTGATAGCATGGATGATGGGTGTGGGCCCTAGTTCACATGTTACATAGATAGCAAACATCACTACCACCATAATAGTTCCCACTGCTTTGACCCAGTATGAGGAGGTCAATCAGACTTAGGTAGATTAGAGAGCTCCGGGGAGCTCCTATCCTCTTTTATTCCCATGTTTTATATGCATTGAGGACAATATATTTGTTATTTTATAGTGTTAGGGTAGCTAGAAGCGTGGTGGGTCAGTGATGATATATGGTGGTGTGAAATGTATAAATGAGTTTGCTTTTGTAATAAAAATGCTTGTTTAAATTGAAATATGAATATGAGCATATGTTATCAAGATTTCCTTGTGTTGATATAGTTGTGTGAAACAAAAATCCGAGGGTTTTCTTCAAGTCATGGTTCTTTCCCAAGGAGAAAGTTATTTTGGTTTATTTTGCATCAAACCAGGTGGCTTTTCCTGATGATAGATAGTTAGACGACTTTCTTAAGAGAACAAGTCTTGTCTGTAGTCAACATGTAACTTGTTTGCAATATGTGAGATTTAAAGACACTTAAGTATGAATAAAAAACAAAGAACTAATTCCTGATTGTGACTGTTGAATACTCCTTGTTTGACTTTCTGTGCACTACTTGAGCTTTCTAAATCAAACATTGCTTGTCAAGTTCATTATTTTTAATTGAGGATTGAGTCTGACTTTATTCAATTACTACATATGCCAAGAGCTTGTGAGGATTTTATATAGTTCCTTGCATGCATTGTAGTCTAGAACTTGCTTGGAATGTTCTTTGAGGCAAAATCATAGATCTCACCTTCTTTGAAAAATGACGTTACTTCCTTTTGAAAACTACTTTTATACTAAGATGACATACGTATACATACTATCCCTAGTCAACCCCTTTGAGCCTAATAGCCATTCTTTGACAACCTTATGAGCATAACCGTTTATTGTGTATCTCTTAATACCCAATTTCCCTAAACACTCAACTAGGAAAACTTTGGATAAATGTCTAAGTTTGGGGGTGACCCATTCTCAAAGTTCAAACATAGTGTAAAAGCCTAAGTTTGGGTGGGTGGGTGGGGGGGATAAAACGAGAGATGGAGTCAACTTGAAAAATGAGTGATTAGTAAAAAATAATTGGTCTAAGAGGTTCTAGTTCTTCCTTCTAGAAAAATGATACTATATTGGTCTTTAATACATAGGCAATAAATGTGAGTATATCATAGGGAAAAAGGAAGGAAGAACAAGAGATATGATTAGATGAGGAAATAGGGGATGAAGTGTGCTAAAATAAAGATTGTGGAGTTGCACAACGTAGTGTTTAGGGAAGTAGAAATTGACCCAAAATCAAGACCTTACCTGAACCAAATTCATCCACCAATACCCCCAAGTACTAGTTGATTCTAAATCAGGTGTGTCTATATTAGTGGAGGATTACATAAAAGACAAGCATATGGTACTACTTACATGTATGAGAATATCTTGTAAGGGTGAGAGCTTAGTTCATCATTGTTCTCAAAATAGAAATCCCACTTTGTGAGTAGGAGAATATTTTATTCTTGTGAGGACATTGCAGTAAATGAAAGGATTTGACTCTATCATTCAATTAGAGATTATGAGCAAGATATCAGTAATATAAGAGTGTTAGACAAGCTTGGAGGTTGGTATGTCACATCAGGATACTATGGTTGGTGAAACTATATTGAAAATATGAGTTGAATAAGAAGTCTACATGCTTGGTATCAATCGAAGTCAGTGCTTGGAATCTTGGAATAGGTGATGTTTTAGACTTTCTTAAGGATAAGCAATAGTTTAAGTTTGGAGGTTTTGATAAGTGGGTATTGCACCTACTTATCATTTGCTTAAGCTTAAGATTTTTTTGTTTGTTTTGTGTAAAAAATATACAACTCGTGGTTTAATTTCTTATTTTACAGGTGTTGTGAGGTGAAAAGCAATAATTTTTGGATTTCAATCCCAAAATAGATTCTTCTACATTCATTGTAAGTTCATGTTAAATACTGACTATTTGATTATTATTATCATGTTTTGAATTATGAGCAGCTAAATCTCTTAACTGGGATGGTGTGAACTATGAAGGATTAATGTTTTAAAGTCTATTATTGGTTTCTTTGTGCTTAATGCTTTTTAGTGGTTACAAATGCTAGAACTAGCCTGTGGTCTTTCTTGCTTGATAAAATAAGTAAAGACTTAGGTAAGGAACCAATAATGGGGATTTAATGCATTTAACCCTTATCTAATAACTAGTTCTATCACAAGATTAGTTAGCCTAACATAGAAGACGAGTAAGATTGAAACACTCAAATCCTGAAAGAATTTAGAGTGATAATTATTTAATTGGGTTGAAAGACTTTAAATAAAACTTATTTATAAATTTTGTGCATGTTGTAACCCTCGGACTTTTGGGCTAAGTGTGAAACCATTCTAGGAATGTAGATAGACCCAAACCTAATGATTTTTTTATTGAAACTAGGTGTTAAGATCAATTCTTAAGTGTGGTAAGTGCATTGGATACAAATTAAGATCATAAGGAACCTCTGGCTTAAAGTTGAGTTGAGAGTTTTTCTACTGCGATTGAGTTTTCATATAAGTTCTTATAAAGTTCAACTTCAAATGACTATTCCTCCCATTATATAAAGAGTTATGTGTACCATGACCTATCAAACTAAGGTCTTTGAGTCTTCTTTCCAACTCATCCTTTCTTTCACTTACTAAGGCACTGTTAAGATAGGCGCATTGAGAGGCGCACCGCAACCGACCCTAAACTTCAGAGAAAATTTTTATTAGGTTGGGCATATTGGGAGGCACACCGCACCCGGGATCAAACTTCAGACCAAAATGTTTAAGTAGGGTGACATTATAGCAGGCGCGACACACCAAGGGCTAAATTTCTTAAGGACAAGTTTGACGCTATGGTAGGCGTGAGGCCACCCCTTGTCCTGACCCCACTTATATATATATATCTTACATTTTGTGTTGGAAATTATTCTAAATATTACCCATCTGTCTTTCAGTAGTATGCTTGGCCAAGGATTCGCTTGAGCCACTTGTGATTTTGGGTACCAATCGTGTCCAGGGTGTAGGCTTAGGGCGTGAAAACTTGGAATCAGAGCATAAGTTCAAGTGTGACTAGGGAGTCTATGAAGCCATGTCAGTGGGATCTCGTTTATGGTTGTAAGTGCCCTACTTCTATAAATGAGGGACTATAGATATTTAAGAAAAATTTCCTTTATTTCATACTATAGATCATGCAATAGAGCAGTGCCATAAAAAACTTATGTAGATTCGTCCTTTGTTCCAATTCCTCTGGATACACCTCATATTCAAGGTGATCGAAGTAGCAAAGCTCAGATTCCTATTAGTGAGGCGCTCTCAGATAGGGCTAGTAGAAAGTTAAGGGATTGCCTAAGGGCTTAAGAGGAGCCCATTATTGCATTTAAGTCTATGCATCGCAAGATTGCATTCTTGTTATCATGAATCTATACGTTGAGCCTACAATAAGATGTGCTCTTAGACCCCCTTTTGAAACTTTAATGCGGATGACACCCTTAGTGGGATAGTGCCTCTAAGTGCTTGAGTAGTATTGACAACCTAGAAATAGTGTGATTTGGGTTGTGTGAGCCATGAGTAGTAGAATGAACCTAGAGCCAGAAATATGAAGTTAAAAATGTTGAAGCCAAAAGTGGAGATGATGATTGAGGGAAGTACGTAGCCATAGTCATGTATCTATTAGGTAAGTGATGGGATGATAAGTCTCTTGGTGTTGATCAAAGAGTAATAAGTTATATGTAGATTCCATGGTAGTATTTAGAGGGAGAGTTGTTGCTAAAGATGATTTAGAGCATATTGAACTAGAGTATAAGATCATGAGGGCATGTCCATGTGGCAAAAAAAATATTTAAATATAGGTGATTGGAGGCTAAGTCAATAGGTAAAGTAGAGCCTTGAATGTCTGAAAGAAAGATGTGCACCAAGGTAGAATGTAGTTACACTAGATTCTAAGCTCCTAAAGTGCTGTGTGTGCTTAGTTTAGTATTCTTGAGTTGAGATGTGTGAAAAATGATAGTTATGTACTATATGGTGTCCCAAAGAGTCGAAGCTAGAAAATTTTAAATGAGGTAGATAATCTTGAGCCTCTCAGTATAAGCTTTAACCTTTTTTATTGGGTGGATAGAGGATTGGATATATGAAGTCGATAAGACAGAAAGAGCGTAAATCCTACAATAATAGCCTTAGAGGCAATAGGGAAGTTAAGAGTTACCTAAGGAAGAAATCTTAGCATAAATTTTAGTACCTACAGATTTAGTCCTCGAGAGAGAGTTTAGCATCCATATGTATAGTGATACATCAACCCCACAAGAGTTATATGATTATACCCAGTTTAGATAAAAGGTCCAAAGACTTAGAACATTGACTTTTGAGCTCCGAGGGAGATGATAAGGTGAAGAACCAAGTCAGGTCTTGAGATTCTAATTGTGAAAAAGTCCCAGAGCAGTAACTATGTGATGTCAATCCATTCTTATTCAGGCGTAGTCCTTGCATTTCAGTCAACATGACACCCTACTTATGTCGTATGTGTTCATTCCATGACCACGTCTAAGGTCCAAGTACTCTATGCATACCCATGCCCATACTCAGCTTCCTACAATAAGAAGCAACCTTCAAACAGCGATCCCAGTCTTACTCTACGATTCAATAATTCAGCTTTATGTTATGAGACTATAAACTCATGTCTCACAGTATGCTCAGTTCTATGAACACAATAATCAAGATATGCCTTAACGGCTAATAAAATCATGCTATGTCATGTATATGCTTATATTAGGTTTCTTGAACGATTCGTGCTTATAATTTCATTGATCTAGGCCCTATGTACGTTCATCCATAATGGTAATGGTGGTTATAATGTGTATTGTCAGAATAACCCTTTTATTTATGCCTTATGTGCCCAGTATGTGAAATACTCATGCCCATTGCACTTGTATCCTTAGACCTCACCTCGAGTGACAAAGTCATGCTAAGTATAAGTCATGATTGAGTTGTATCCCATGTATTCCCTAATGGTCATACTCTATTCTTTCAATGATCCTCCTTTTGACTTGATAGATAGTAGTAAACGAAGCTAGGTAAAGGAAGGATGGGAGAAAGTAGATACTTCTTTGATGACAATTGCGGTGTACTAGTTCCATCATAGATCATAGGTGTAGGTGAAATTTTTGGTGTGTCTCTTTGTAGAAGTTCATAATGTTGCAGCTATTAGATATGCTAGGGAAGATAGGAGAATTCTTAGATAATGTAAGGTATAGAGAAGCCACAAGATGATTATAGTGATAGGCTTGAATATTGTGCTGATATACATATGCATCATTGCATTGTGTGACTAGTGACTCCTTCATAGATTAGAGCTCGAGGTTGGGTGATTTTCATGATTAGAAGAAGTAGTATTCTTGGGGGATAACTCTAGATGCAAGAGATTTAGTCGAGTTAGGCTTGAACATGGTATTAGTCTGCTGTTAGACTTAGACTTTAGTATCAATATGAGTACAGGTGAGAATTATAAGTCGTAAATGATAAGTGTGGTATTCAGAGATGTTTGTGTAGTTAAAAAGGTGTTCTAAGATTAAGGGATGTCAGTCGTGTCACTCAAGGAAAAAGAAGTCATATTCTTACCACATGCCTTAAGATGCCAATAGGGGCCAAAACTATGTTCCAATGCAGTTCTTCAGGTATATGCACCTTTCAATGTCTGGTGAGACTCGTGACAGTGTTCCTAGATTGCTGATAGCTATTTAGAGATTGAGTTAGTCCCGCCAATGAAGGAAATATACCAAAACATTTAGAAAGCCTTAGGGTTAGATCCTATCTATGTCCATGACCTTCATTCGAGGATGAATAATCTCAAGGGGGAGATATTGTAATGTCTATGAATTTTAGGCTAAGTGTGAAACCATTCTAGCTTTGTAGATGGACCCGAACCCAATGAAATTTATTGAAACTAGGTGTTAAGAGAAATTCTTAAGTGTGGAAAGTGCATTGGATACAAATTAAGGTTATAAGGAACCTCTAGCACAAAGTTGAGTTGAGAGTCTCCCTACCAATTGAGTTTTCATATAAGTTCTTACAAGGGTCAACTTCAAACAACCATTCCTCACATTATATGAAGAGTTATGTGGCCTATGACCTATCAAATTAAAGTTCTTTAAGTCTTCTTTCCAACGCATCTAACCTTTTAGTAATTGAATTGGGAGTAAAAGGTTATGAGCCTTTTACTAAGGCACTGCCAAGGTAGGCGCATTGAGAGGTGCACTGCGCCTGGCCCTAAACTTCAAAGAAAATTTTTATCAGGTTGGGCACATTGGGAGGTGCACCAGACCAAGGACAAAGCTTCATACCAAAAATTTTTAGCAGGGTGGCGCTATAGCAGATGCATGCCAGGGGCTGAATTTCTAAAGGACAGGGTTGGCGCAATGGTAGGCGCGGTGCGCTAGCCCCTATCCCAACCCTTCTTCTATATATATATCATATATTTTGTGTTGGAAAACATTCGAAACATTACCCATACTGCAACCAACCCTTTAAACTCTATTTTCTTCCTAAGTTTTCATGGTTTATAGAAGATTAAGTCTTCCAAACATCTCCAATCACAAATTCCTCCAAAGTAAGTCTTCTCTTAAATTCCTGAGGATAAGTTAACAATTCCTAACCCTAAACTGTGGGTTCTAAGGTGGTTCTTGATGCAAAACCCTAGGAATCATTGAGGGAACCAGTTCTTAAGGTCTTAGAGTCAGTTTTCAGATTCTCCATTGAAGATTGGAGCATTTAAGGTATGTAGCTATCATAAGTGAGGAACCATGTTCTTCCTAACGCCTTACCTTAGAGTTTCAGTTTTAGTAAGATCAAAGCTAGGGTTTTTATATGAAATCCCCTATTTCAAATTCTCTATATCTTGAATTGATTATTGTTGTTTCTATGGCTGAAATTGTCATAATTCATATCATTGATTGATGGTTCATGCTTGTTCTACCACATGGACCCCCTTTAGCTAAAACTACATGAAAGTATTGTCATATTATTTACACGCATTATTTTCATGAGTAAAGATAGTTTTCAAATTTATGAAAGCATCTTCGAGAAAGAGTTCATGTAAGCATATTTAGTTTCAAATACATTATTTCATAAAGAAAGAAAAGTTCAGTTTCATAGAGTTTTTCAGAAAATAGTTTCAGTCAGTCAGCTTTCGTTTCAGTATATGATTTTCAAAAATAAAGTAAAGACTTGTCTTTGAAATACATTTATCAGCATAAAAGCTAACCAGCATGATACAATTTTGAGCATAGAAGCTCACCCACATAACACAATTTTGAGTATAGAAGCTCACAATTTTATATAGTTTTGAGCATAGAAGCTCACTAGTTTTATACAGTTTTGAGCATAAAATCTCACTAGTTATTATACATCTATATTTATTTTGAGCCAAAAAATCTCGACAGAGATGTTTCAGATGCCTCAGATAGGCATAATTTTTATATGAGCACAGTTTTTAGAGGATTATCTAGTCATCGAGATGGGTAAAGGGTTCAGATAACTCGAAACCTTGGAACTACGTAGCCAGTGTAGGTTATGATCGTGTCGTTTGTTCAGGCTACTCTTTAGATAGCCCCTGGTAAGGGCTTAGTATGGATCCATAATTTAGTTTTCTTTGGACAGCTCTCCCAACTGGGCCAGAGGTTAAATATCATGCGCTCATCATGGGGTATGTCGATTAAGGGAAACTCCCAAATAAAATAAAGTATTTTTAGAACTTATTTTGATGTAAAGTTTTCAGTTGCATAATTGTTTACACAATATTTAAACTTGTGTGTTATTGCATCACTCAGAGTATTTAGTTTTATTCAATTTTTAAGAAGGGTTTTAAACTATGATTTGTGTCACCTTGCCTCTTTTCAAAGAATGTTTTTTAAATAACTTGCACACAACTCCCTTATGTTTAAATTCAGAAGCTCAGTCTCATTGTCTCAATCATTCAGTAAATTCATGATTTTGATTTCATATCGTATTCATGTCTCAGTTATACAACTTGTCAGTTATTAGTATTCCTTTACTCAACTTTGTTACATACCATATATTCCATGTATTGACGTCATTTAGCGTTATATCATTTCATGATATAGGTACATGTACTTAGATCTATTAGCAAGTGCTTTATTAAGATACCACCTCCTTAGCTTATGTAAGTCCTCTTTGCATTAACCAGACTTAGCTATTTCTAGTTTTCAAATGACTTCATGTTTCAGTCTAATGAAATTTCATTTTATTATTTTAAGAGTTTGGTTCATTCTTAAGATTCCATAGTATCTTTCAGTATGTCTTTCAATATTATGCCAAGCCAAGGGTTCGTTCTAGCCACTTGCTGTTTTGGGTGCCAGTTGCGTCTAGGGTGTAGGCTTAGTGTGTGACAGATGTATTGCTGAAATAAATATCGAATAAAAATAGAACTGTGAATGTTATGAATTCATGAAGAACACAACCCAAGCTTAGTTCAAGCTATTAATAACAACAAATAAATTATTCCAAATACTTGTTCAAAGACAAATTGCTTTTAAGTGTGATTTTATCTCTCCCCCACATGAAATATTGACTAGATATTTAAATATTCACTTTTGATGAAATTTGCACCATATTCCCTATGGGATTCAACCCCAACCTTGTTGGGTTCTATATTTGACGAACGACCGCTTTATATCTTTTATAAGGTATAATTTGGGCATATCATCAATCAATACGTAACGACCCATATGTCATTACGAGGGGAAATTAACCTAGAATACTCTAAATGAGGCTAGATAATAGTTAGAGAAGTGTTGTGGATTGAGATGGTGTAAATTGATGATTTTGTGGAGTTTTTGGTTTCGGGGGGGACCGCTGCAGCGAAACTGTGGTGACGGTCAGAGTTTTGCCGTAATGGACCGGGGAGTTAATCACCGAATTCCCTATTGCAGCTTCTTGACCACCATAGCGAGTCCGCTGCAGTGGAAATATGACTGATACAGTGGATGATGGGAATCAGAAAGTGGGTTTAAGTGGGATTACTGGGGTTACACCCCATTATTTCCAAAACATGAAGGTTGATGGTCTAAAAGCGATTTTCTCCCGCAGAGTAGTTGAACTTCTTTCCCTAGGTAAGTCTCTAGCCAATTCCCTCCCCCATTCGATTTCTCAAAACCCTAGAATCGTAGGGTGGCTCTTGATGGTGAATTCTTGTTAAATAACCCTATAATAGTGAAACCAAGGATGATTAAAGGAGAACTAATGGGCATTAATTCCTAGGTCTAGAAGTGAGTAATAAACACTTCCTAGGGGATTGTGAAGGCATATATGTGTATAATTAAAGTGTAGTTGGAACCCTAACTTGTTAAAGTAAGATCATTAGCCCTAGTAACTATTTAAGGAAGGAAACTCCATGAGTAGGTTTGGAATGATCGATATATAAATAGAGTGTGATTGATTCATTAGCGTCCCAAGACCCTGATTTGAAGAGTAAATAATAAAATTACTCTATAATTGTTGTTGTAGAGTTTGAGCATTCTGAAACTTTGAGAAAGGGCAATGCTCCTGCGGAGTAACTGGCTTCTCTTACCCTAAAATTGAGGTAGGTTATGGTTTAGAGGAGTTAGAGTTTATATAATGGCATATATGTATGTGCAATGATGATGTGATGATTGGTCTATGGACATTACTTTTTGTGATGAATTTCCTGTTGAAGTAAAATTGTCACATGTGGTCATCGAACTAATATAGAATTGTATTGAATTATTAAGTGTGTTCCTTTTGCATTGTGATTAAAGTGATTGACGGATTGTTAGTTATTTGAGTGAGTGAGGTATATTGTAAACTCTTGAATGTATTAATAACAAACTCTGCTATGTTTTAATTTCTTTGAGAATGAATAAGGATGATAAGAATATCCTGAGATGAGAGGCTCGTGCTCGATGGGAGCATCCGGGCGAGCAATATGGATTGAGTGGCTCGTGTCCTATGGGAGCATCCAGACGAGCATATGAGTAGGAGTGGGTACCATGCCAGTACAGTACATGGATTTCTAGAGTCCCCTGCAGGTCATGACTGGAAGAGCAGAAATAAGACCCTCTAGCATGTGTGTACATTGATATTGGTGAAAAAGTTTTTATGGTGATATGGAGGAGGCGTGTCCCCTACATGTCACCATTTGTTCTATTTTGTAATGTAATTGTAAATGTGTTAGAAACTTGGAATGAAAAAGTGCTAAGTGGTTGAGTTGAGCTTGTGATCATGTGATTGTTACTTAGACATGGAAAAGTGGAAAAGACTTGATGTGTGATGTGGATAAATGGATGTTGAGTTGTTTTATCTTATTATGATTCACTTTCTACCGCATGTGATTACGTAACAGCTGTGAATCGATGTCGATAATTTATATTTATATTTGAATAAGCCTGAGACTGTGTGAATGGTTAAAAGCTGGTTAAATGATGAAGGTGGAACTAAGTCGAGCTACTTCACAAGGCAGTACTACTACAACGAGACTTCTTCCGCTACAGTGAGACGCGACTTGACCGCCGCAGCGAAAGGCCTAATCCAATAAACAGGCCGATTGTCACCCATGCAGAGCTAAGTTCCTGAAATGTGTTGTATATATATGTATGATGTTCTGGACTGGTTCTATATTGTTGTTGCATTGCTTATATGTTATTATCTAAGGTCGGTTGATGATACCTACCAGTACCATGTTTTGTAATGACACGACTCCTGCACTTTTTTTTGAGTGCAGAATTTGATCCAGGAAGCTCCTCTTGTCCTCAACTATAAAGAAGCAGTTTCATTGGAAAGGTAAGTGACCACAAGATGGGCAGTCCACTTCTTTGTTGAAGATGTCTTTCCTCCTGACATTTTAATTTTTTATTTCATAGACTTACCATTCCTAGTTTCTGTATGTAGACATTTAGTGCAATGACAATCAGATCTTGATAATATTGTTTATTTTAGATAATTGTTATCATTTTGGATATTTCATTTTGTTTTGTTACAAAGTGTTATTTCTTTCTAAATGATTGATGTCGGGGTAATTATTTGGATTCATTGGTTAGCCCACTAGGGGGTTAGTGAGGGTGCCAATCACATCCATTTGGATTGTGACAAAGTTGGTATCAGAGTCCTAGGATGGTTGATCTCATTGCACTAAGATGGATCTAGTAGATTCTTGTGTATTGGAGCGGAGATGTCCGTAACTTATTCTCGAGAGGCTGCAGGACTTTAGGAGAACTCCTTTTTCCTTCCTTTTGTGCGATTATTGATTCCAATTGGTATCTGGTGATCCAAATTGGTATCTAACAACTCTTCTTTCTTTCTCTCACAGATGGTGAGAATACGTGCAGATAGAAACAGAGAAGCAGCACCTGAGCCAACAGTAAAAGCAGTCCACAGTAGAGGAAGGGGCCAAGGATGCTGGTGAAGGCCTGCTGTAGCTAGAGGAGGGGCTCGCGCTCCTACTCCAGTATAGGAGAGGTCTACATCTCCAGTACCTCCTGGAGTTCAGGAAAGGGTGGTGGTAGAGGTGGATTTTCCAATCAAGGAGAGGTTCCTGCCGCTCCAACATCATTTGAGGTTCTGGCTCAGGTTCTCAATCTCCTGAGTGGCCTCGTGGGTAATGGGGTAGCTCCAGCAACTCCTACAGGATAGAAATTAGGGATACATCATACGGCTACAGTGGCTCCTCGCATTGATGATATATCTGAGGCGGTCATGTTCCCAAGGCTGGTGGTTGGGCCTGTGATGACAGAGGAGGAGCATGACTTGTTCTGGAGGTTCACCAAGACAAAGCCTCCCACTTTTTATGGTACTGAGGTGGATGATGCCTATGAATTCATTATAGATTTTCATGAGAGGCTCCATAAGATAGGACGGTGGAGAAGTACGATGTGGAGTTTGTCACCTTCCAGTTGATGGGTGATGCAAAGCTTTGGTGGAGGGCATTCGTGGAGTGAAGACCAGCAGGGTCACTACCAATGAACTGGACCCAGTTCTACTCCACATTTCTAGAGAAATATGTGTCCTGGACCTTTTGAGATAGGAAGCGGGATGAGTTCACCACCATCGAGCAGGGAGGCTCTTTTGTTGCAACCTATAAGGCCCGGTACCATTCACTATCCAGGTTTGTTCTACCCTTATTGCCCACAGAGGAAGAGAGGATCAGGTGGTCTGTTAAAGGCCCAAATGTGGGTCTCTAGTTATCATCTCTTCAGACGGTCTCCTCAGGTAAGACATTTCAAGAGGTAGTGGAATATGTGAAGAACATAGAGGGGGTAAAATAGGAACGATACGCAAAGAATGCCGAGAAGAAGGCTTAGAGGGTAGGTTCCTACAGTGGATCTATTTCTAGGACTCTGGCACCACAGGGTTTGTATGGGCGTCCTATTCAGTTGTCTATGTAGGTGTCAGCCGGAGGTCCTTCAGGAAACACTCCCCGACCAAAAGGTATAGTCGGGGGTACTCAGCTTGTTCGTTTAGACTTCGGGGCTCACCCTATTTCTACTATTCCGATTTAGAGACCAGTGATCGAGAAGGTATGCCATGAGTGTGGGGAGTATGACCACATTCGCAGATGGTGTCCCAAGTTTGGCTAGGGTGGACAAATAATCCCACACCCAGCTCCTTAAGCTCCGGCACCTGTCAGAAGAAGAGACAATGTGTTCAGCAGGGATCATCCATAGCTTGGGTGAGGTAGTCAGCCAGTGTCACGACTCAGACGTACACCCGTATCGTAAACACGGGACAAGAGACCCCGAGAGACCCAAAGTCGACCTATGGCACATGTATATAGCTAACCTCATTTAATAAAGTGAAAAAGACTTAGCATAAAATATACTGGAAACGTAATCATAGTAAACAACCGAAATACTAGACATATAAATAAGTTGAGTTCTACATCCTGTCTGAAAGCCTCTACTACATAAGATGGGTTGATGGGACAACATCCCCAACTAACCCGAACAGTACTAAAACATAAGATTACATAAGAGTCTGCCAAACAGTCCTCAGAACATGAGGACTCACCAATATGCTGAGGACGTAAACTGAGATGGACTAAGAATGAGGATGTGCCTGAGGTCCGGACCCTGTATCATGAAACAATACAACATAGAAAGTATGCGGTCAGTACGTGGAATGTACCGAATATGAAGGGTAAGTAAAACGGACATTTAAAAGTAAAATAAACTCATAAATAAACATATGAGAAGGACATCATGCTTATATCATAAACTTCGTAAGTAAACATAAGGCTCAAGGCTTTCAAATCATTCATAAAGCGTTCATAATCATAATCGTAAGTAAACATTATCAAAACATAACTTGAGACAATAACATAATTATAACAATGCATTAAACATGTGAAACAATGGGAGGACTTGTCATAACTGACACCATCATGGTAGAGCCTTTCATGATGCCCCAACTATCTAGCTCAAGTAGGCAGAGCCGACCCTGGCTTGCCGGGCGAGGGTCGTGCATTAGGCGTGATATCACATTTGAGGGGATCATTATCAATATATCATACTATTAAAAACCCATAGTGGAATGTGGTTATGAGTCACCGACGTAGTCCTTTGAATGCTAGGCTGCTCGGTGCTAGACACGACTGCCAAAAACATACATATAGGCTCATACATAAATCAATAACATCATGTATTAAAATTCATTGGCTAAGATATAACATTTATCATCATTGATCCCCTTTAAAACATTCTTAGCCAAGAATCAAGGCCCTTTTCATCGGCCAACATCATAAATTGATAAATCATGTAATTCGTTTCATAAATCATAAATCATTCTTCAACATATGGCAATTTTCCAATACTTCATCATATTAAATTCTTTCAAAATATGCTCATAAACAAGGGTAACTTGAATTCATGCTTTTCCGTCATCAATAAATTCAAAATGTTGCATATTCATGATAAATCATAACTTTCATGAACCTTTATCTAATAGGGCATTTTAGATTTAAAAAGCTTGAAACATGATTTAAAGAAAATAATATAAAACCTGCCCATCATTCATAATTCAATAATTAAAACTCAATTAAATCATACCCATAAAGAGAAATCACATTTTCATGAATTTGGGTAGGAGAATTCATTATTTAAATCAAAATTTGGGCATGGGTGTGAAAGGATTCACCCATTCTAAAACCCTACATACCTGGGGATGGATTGATTTCGAGGTTCCTTGAAAACCCATAAAGAAATTGATGGAAACTTGGAGGAGAAGACCTTGAATCTCCCTAAAACCTCTCTAAAAGCTCTTGCATGGGAATGGGTGTGCATTAGGGACTTAACCCACCTTAAAGACCCTATTCCGACCTTAAAACGACATAGTTTAGGCCTTAAGAGTTTAGGAAATTATGAGAATGCCCTTACTAATTCACAGAAAATAACTGCCAGGTGACCCTAACGGGTGACCTGACGACTCGTCAGGACGGGCAACGACTCATCGTGTCGCCCGTCAAGTACACCGCCTCAGCCTCAATTAAAATTCCCTGGCTTGCTCACTGTTCGGGTGGTTTTGGGTATATAAAACGACACGCAAGTGCACATGGTCGAACAAGTAGTAAGTGGCTTTAGTAAGCCAAGTATCGATCCCACAGAGACTTGGATGAAGTGCAAATTGCTCAAGTGTACTATATTTTACTTCTAAAAATGCAGACAACAGTGTAACCAAAAAGTTGATAGTTTGTTTTATAAATTTTATACTAAAACTAAGAACAATTATCTACTTTGAATCTGAACTATGAATGAAAGCATGCTGAGGTTAAACGAACATGTAATGAAACTAATTATCATCATACTTTGGTTAATCTTTTCCTCCAGTTGCTAGCCAAGAACATTTGCCAAGAGATTAAAACTCTCGTATTTAACCTCACTTAAGAATCATGAACCATCCGTCTACATTTCTGTGATCAAATGCAATTCATGTCCTAGCTATACAATTCCGGTTCCTAAATTGACTAATACGACTTTCAGGTATATTTCTATCCTGAAAGCAAATCAAGACTCAATTTTCCCAAATCAAGTAAAGAACATATCCTATTAATTCACAACTTTCCAATTTCGTACTCTCTCGAGTGAAACCGGACTTTTTAGATGTACATTAATGTAGGCCACACACTAATGCAGTAAGAACAAGAATTAATAGAACAACATGGAAGAAAAGATGGAAAACCAAAGAATCAATGATCAAATTTCATTACAATTGTTCATAACCTCAGCAAGGAGAGGAATTAGCCACTCATTTGTGGATTAAACATCATAAAATGAGTGTTAATCATACAAACAATTGAATTAAAGAAGAAAGAAAGAGAGAAAAAACCCTGAACTTTTCGTCCCTCAACTTCCTGTAACCACGTCCTTGCTCCACCAAGTCAGAATATCAAAAAATGAACCTAAGTGTTCTATTTATACTGCTGGGAATTTTTTCTGGAATAACGATCAACGTGTCACGGAGTGCATCGCGGAGCACTGCCTCCGTGACACGCTACGAACGCGGACCCTCACTGGAATTGGGGGTCCGGGAATTTATGCTCAACGTGGCACGGCGTGCATCGCGGAGCACTGGCTCCGTGCCACGGAGCAAACGCGGACCTCCACTGGAATTTGGGTGAATTTTCCCCATCCAGGCAGAATGCCTCCGCGATGGCAGCGTGACACGGCTCCATCGCGGAGCCCCTTTAATTCATGCTATCCAATGCCTTTTCCCTTGCTCGCATCCAAGTCCAACTCCGATGTCATCCAACATGCATTTTAGCTTCCCGAAATCACATTTTACCTGCAAAACAATGCTAATCATGTTGGTTAGTATAAATTCACATTTTATTACCAATTACATGAGAAGGTATACACATTGATAGATAAACAAGGCGAAAATGGTACTTTTGAGTATCACTTGGGCATATAAATCTGCCCAAGATCACTCACGACCCACCTCACGATTCATTGGGACTGGCCACGACTCTTGGGGTCCCATCCGTTTGGTACACTATCAGACCTCCTATTAAATCCTCAACCTCATCCCATGGTAGACCTGACGACTCGTGGTAGCTGACCACGAGTCGTTCCCATGCCCGCTGGGATTTCAACTCCTCAACCTAGTCCAACCTTCCCACGAGCCACCGAAAGACTCATGGGGTCCCTTTACGAGTCGTCTAACTACTCATCCTGCACTGCTGCAACATTTTTCAGTTTTTCCCCGTTCGACTCTCGGGTCTGATCCTTAGGTTCCCAGTGTATAACAAAATCTCCCCCTAGGAAACATTCGTCCTCGAATGTTACAAATATGCAGAAAACTCAGAAACAAGCAATTACCATATACAAATACTGATCATTTAAGCTGAAAACTGATGGAATGACTACCTCCAAAAGGAACTACATAGTTGGACTAAATTCAGACATCTCGTACATTTACCACATAATAAAACAAACTTGTATGCATGAATGGATCATGAAAATTGATTAGAGGTTTAGGGCAAGAACAGATACCTCAAACTTAAAATGAGCCGGTAGGGAACAGGTGTGGATATCTAGCCATCATATCCACCTTGGCTTCCCACGTAGCTCCTTCAACATGCTAACTTCTCCATAGTACTTTAACTAAAGCTCTTTCTTTGTTCCTCAGCCTCCGAACCTGACGATCCAAGATCTCCACCGGAACTTCCTCATAGCTGAGGCTATCCCTTACATCAACGCTGTCTACCGAGACTACTAAAGTTAGATCACCCAAGCAATTTTTCAAGAGCGATACATGAAACACGGGATGAACTGAACCTAACTCTGAAGGCAAGTACAACTCATACACCACCTTATCAACTCTCCTCATAACCCGGTACGGACCAACATATCGGGAACTGAGTTTCCCCTTCTTCCTAAATCACATGACTCCCTTCATGGGAGATACCTTTAGAAATACCCAATCGTCCACCTCAAACTTCAACCTTCTTCTCACATCGCCATATGATTTCTGACGACTTTGGGCGGTTTTCAACCGGTCCCTTATCAACTGAACCTTTAACATCGCCTCGTGAATTGAATCTGGCCCTATCATAGCTGCCTCACCAACCTCAAACCACCCGATGGGAGATCTACACCTCTGCCCATAAAGAGCCTCGAACGGTGCCATTTGGATAGTAGAGTGATAGTTATTATTATAAGCTAACTCGATTAAGGGAAAATGATTATCCCAACTACCTTTAAAATCCATAACACATGCCCTCAACATGTCCTCAAGAGTCTGGATTGTTCGCTCGGCTTGGCCATCCGTTTACGGATGAAAGGCCATGCTGAGCTTGACTTAAGTCCCAAGTCCCTTCTGAAAAGACCGCCAAAACTGAGTACCTCAGTCTGAAATAATAGACAAGGGAACTCCATGAAGTCGAACCAACTCCCGAATATATAACTTGCATAATCATCTGCTGAATCCGTGGTCTTGACCGGTAGAAAATGTGCAGCCTTAGTTAACCTGTCTACCACCACCCAAATGGAGTCATAGTGTTGGCGAGTGGTAGGCCTGTAACGAAATCCATATTTATTTCCTCCCACTTCCAAGTGGGAATGCTAATATCCTGAAGTACGAAATTCATGCAATTTACATCCCAACCTTGCTACTTTAGTTCGACAATTTAAGCTCCGGTTATACCGATTATTCAATACAGCAAATCATCAAGAAAACATGCATGGTCTTAACAATGCAATGACCTTCAATACATTGAGACCTCCTAGACTTTAAGAATCGACTCTCGATATCGGCAAACTCATGCAAATCAGCTGATCAAGATATCCGACACGAAAATTAATCTTTCATCAAGCATGTGCCCTCACAACACAAGAGAGTCTTCCCCTTTTTGCTCATATGACTCACAAACATTCAAACAGGGGCATGTACACACAGTTTAACTCTCTCTCTCAAAAGAATTCACATGCATCATGTCATGACCCATAAGCTTGCCCTTAGTGTATTACTCCACTAATATAAAGAAGTGCGATGTAAGATCACGTAGGACTTTAATGGGTTGTAATGGAAGCTATGGAACTAGTAAATATTGGATTAGCCAATAATAGCCACTAGCATCCTTAAGCGCCTTTTCAACACATCCCATCAACTCATGGACATTGTTTCTTTTTTTTTTCATCATCCCATTCTTGATGATTTTCTTTAGTATGGCCCATTTCATTAAGCACACTTGACACAACAACAAAGATTATTCATGCACCTTCATTATCGTTTATTTATAACAAGTGCACATTCAACCTTTTCTTTTCTTCCCTCACTCTGCTTTTCTTTTTCTTTTCACCATTCTCACTCTTTGACACTTTGGGAAAATGATTTTCTCTTCTTAAGCGCTTAAGAGTTTTGTATAGAGTTTACGGCTAATGAAAAGAAGGAATTAAGCTCGGTTTACACTTTTTGGACAAAAGAAAAAAAACAATCGGCTAAAGGCTCAAAGGGCTGACTAGGGTATACAATCACAGAAAGGGGGGTATGACAAAGAAAAAAAATAGAAACTCTTGGTTAAAACAAAGAAATGCCTACATCCTTTCCTACAATACACCTCCTTCATTTCGTTTTGTACACACATCAGGCAAGTTCTAGACACTTCACAATAGCATGGAATGTCAACACCTCACTTCACACTTTCTGCACATGCTCGATTCAAGATGTATTCACAGACTCTTCAATCAGCTAATTACATGAATTCAAACATTAAGCCTCAATCACACTAAATCAAACTCTACAGCCTAGGTATCTCAACATATTTACAAATTTGCATGCTTTCATACGAATCACCTTTGCATTTTGAATATCATGTACAACAGGCAACCAGAATTTCGCAACCATATAGTAACTACAGGTTCTGGGATGCAATCCACCAAAGAAAAACTAAAAAAAATAATTGAGAAAAAAACTACTCCTAACGACTACATTTCCCTTAAGACGGTCGTCATCCATCCATCATAGGGAACGGTCACTACTTAAGACGTCGATTCAATGGGACCATTCTCAGTAAAAGAACCGAAAACAAACGCCGAGAAACCCAAAATTAAAAAAAATGTCAAAAATATCGATCATTTCGATAGAAAAATTATTTACAAAATATTTTAAAATTTACAAACTATATTAAATTTTTTTTTAAAATATCGATCATTTCGATAACAAAAATATGTATAGAATAATCAGAATCAGCTAGCAACATTCAGCAACACACATCAATTTAACAAATATTTACAAATACGAAACAACTTATGAAACAACTTGAAAATTCACACTCATAGGGACACACAACATACACGATAACAGAAGAGAGCATACATACAAACTAGCCCAGCCCAACACCTAACTACTCCCACCCCACACTTAGCTCGAACACTGTCCCCAGTGTTCACAAAAATTAAAATAGCACAAAATCGGGTGGTGGAACTCCCTAATCAGTCAAAGTATTCCACTTCTTCGTCGGGTGCTGCTGCTTCATCTCCCATATCCTAGTCGCCTCCGTCGTCATCATCGGACTCCACATCGGAGTCCTCCCGACGTGTCTCCTCTTCTGTGGGGACATCATCATCTGTGGGCTCTACAAATGCTGGCCCTACTCGGCATAGAGCCCTGGCATTTTCGCCAAAAGGGTAGTCTAGCTCGAGCTGCCATAGCTTCTCCTCTGTCGCCGGCCTCCCACCTATCCTTAGCTGGAGCATCTGCATCCCATACATCCGAGCCATATACTGGTCATCACGAGCATGTCGCTCGCCAAGTGTAAGCACTGGCCCGTGGGTGGTGTCGGGAGCCTTAGTTTTAGTAACGTCTAAATCCCACCGCTCCAACTGCGGAATATAGTCAAGGGCCTCCTCCTCAACATCGAGGCCCCTGAGGAAGGTGGTCAGTAGTCCACAAAAACCATACATGTGCCCCTGGTGCAACCAGGCTCTCTTCATGGAGGATATAATAACCGCCCCAACATTGATCTCCAGCCCTTTCATCAGGGCGTACACTAGGCATACACGACCCCGGGTTACATCAGTCATATGTACCCCCAGGATTAGGCATGAGCAGACTATCTTCAGCCAGATTCGGGCTTCCCTGTTCATCTGTGAATAGGGCAATGTCTGGTGGTAGCCCCTCTCTTTGTGTCTGCTCCATCTAGCTGTTGATCGGATCCCACACAATGTGCGTCTGATGTCCGCATACGGTGGGGTAATGTTCAGCTGTCGGAGGACGTGGGTGTCTGTGTCCCGTGCTCCTATGATGGCATTGAGGTGGTGGGGCTCCAGAGTGACTATTTGCCCTCTGATCTTGATGGTGTGACTCCTGATCGTCGGCTTCCAATTGGCATAGAACTCCCGAACCAAGTGCAGATTGCATAGTTTGGGCTCTTCAAAGATGAACTTGAGCCCAGCTGCCTCGATCCGGTGGACCATCCTGGGGAACTCCTGTACCAATGGTTCCCGTGCTATATGCTCCTCGGGGAAATATTTATTTTCCTTATGCTTCGCGTACCACTTTTTCCCCTCATCGGTCACCCATCTTGTTCCGTATTGGCGGCTTTAGCCGCGTGGAACTGCTGGTGCAGCTGGGACTGCTGTGCCCAGTCTGATTCGTTTCCTTCCGGCGCCTGAAGTTGACGCGCCTTTTGCTTTCTCTTGCCGGCTTGCCATTTTACCTGTCAACCCAAGTAAACAAGATCAATGTTAAGCTCACGGATATTAACTTTGGCTAAGGTCGGGTTACGCTAGGTTACCCCACACTTAGTCCTTAGCTACAGTTACAACAATACGGCAAGAATATCTTTATTTACACAAAACAAACAACTATACAATCATGCTTAGTGCGTTCGAAAAATTCGACGGTATAACTTCTGCGTACTACTTAGACTTCGTAAAGCTAATCACAATCACTACCATCGCTAACATTTTAACCATCGCACTTAGCAAAGAAAAACTAAGAAACAAAAACAACACAAAAATATATCTACACACGAACCTATCCAACCAACCAATTCTTACAAATTTCAACATTTCCCCCAACCTGAGAATCCGTCGTTCTATTAACATCCTAACGATTTGTACATCGGCTCATCTCATTCAACACGTACAACCCGGCATAAAATTCACAATTTCAATACATTTTCAACTTCAAATTCAACTAAGAAGCCCTAGAATTGATTTTATCAATCAAATTCGATCAATTTATGCAATCGACAAGTTCAAGCAATCATACGACATTCCGAACATTCATCAATCAACAATGAAATCAAATTCATGATTAATTACTACGTAGGGCAATTTAGCTCACCTCCCATGCTCAAAATCGAAGAAAATCGACAAGAATTTGAGAGGGAATCGAAGAACATACCTTGAATTTGAAGAATCAAAGAAAACTCGGTGAATTTCTTGCCTTACTCCATGTCACGTTGATGGGGGATGGGTTTTGGGGGGTTTGGTCGCGGAGGGATTAGAAAATGAGGGAAAAGGGGAGGTTTTCGGGGTTAAAAAGTAAGAAAATCGCGCGGGTCACCCGGCGACCCGGTGTGACCCGTCGTGATATACAAGGCAACGTGTCACGGAGTGCATCGTGGTGCACTACCTCCGTGACATGGAGCCATCGCGAGGCTGTTCTGGAAATTTTTAAAATTTTCGGGTTATACCTCAACGTGTCACGGAGGGTAACGCGGAGGTCCTCCTCCGTGACACGGAGCTATCGCCCCAGCTCACTGTTTTTCACTTTTTATTAATTTTTTCATACCTCGACTTTTCCTTTGCGATTCCGTGTGTATTTTTCTCCGTTTGACCTGAAAATCATCTCACTATACAAAATTGGTTAGAATTATAGGTTTCACTCTAAATACAAATAAGACAAAAACTAAAACGAAAATTTTTGCTGTAAATCAAGAAAAAGAAAAAGAAAAATCTATTTACACTTTACAAAATGAAAGAAAAAATAAGTTTTTCACGGGTTACCTCCCGTGCAGCGCCTGGTTTACCATCGCGGCTCGACGTCGTTTAAGCTCAATTGTCCGCTAGGGTGATGGACGATTTCTCTCGATCACCGTCCTCCCCCCAGTAGTGCTTACACCTTTCCGGTGGTTTTTCCATTAACTCTCGGGAATCCTTCATCTGCTTATCATCACCTTGATCAATCACATTGATCACCGAGAGTTCTTCATGGACCATCGGGAGCTTGGGTGCCTTGTACACATCGAACACCTCTACCTTGTCATGTGCTCGCATTGTTAGCTGCCCCGCAGCTACGTCGATTAGTGCTTTCCCAGTTGCCAAGAAGGGACGTCCCAAAATAAATGGGACTTCCATGTCTGGTTCAAAATCCAGCACGACAAAATCAACCGGGAAAATTAGGGAGCCAACTTGCACCAGAACGTCCTCAACAATGCCATCCGGCCTAGCTAAGGATCGATCCGCCAACTTCAAGATTAACGTTGTGGGTCTAGGACTCCCTAGACCCAACTTTCTGAATATCGATGAAGGCATCAAATTTATGCTCGCTCCCAAGTCACACAATTCACGAGCTCGGATGCTCTGCCCAATAGTAAGCTGGATAGTAAAACTCCTAGGGTCTTTTAGCTTTGTGGGCAGTCTATTTTGGATCCGGGAAGTGCACTCCTCCGTTAGAGCCACCGTAGCATACTCAGTCAACCAACTTTTGTTTGCCACGATGTCCTTTATATACTTCGCATATTTTGGCACTCCCTGCAAGACATTAACAAGAGGTAAGTTAACATGTACCTATTTCAGCACCTCCATGAATTTCTTGAAACATGCCTCCTCTTTGTGTTTCTTTAGTCGTTGAGGGAACGGGGGTGGAGGTCTTTCAGACTCAGCTTCCTTGGTTTTCCCCCTCTCAGAACTGTGCTCCCTCTCAACTTCTGCTGCTCCCGACTGTTGAGGTGGTCTTTCTGGTTCCACCTCTTTCAGCTGCAAACCACTCCTTGTGGTCACTGCATTTACCTGCTTGGGATTGGGATCCGTGTCGCTTGGCAGTCCTCCTCTAGGCCTTGTGTTTTGGGCACTAGCAAATTGCCCAAATTGATATTCAAGTGCCTTGGTAGCTAACTGGTTTTTTTTCACTTCGGCTGCCAATTTCACATAGTCAGTCTGCAATTGAGCTTGGTTAGCTATCATGGTCTTGAACATCTCCTCAATGCTGGGTGATGGTGGTGGAGGAGGTGCGTAGTTGTTTCTAAATTGAGCTTGATAGTTCTGCTGCCCTCCTTGATTCCTTTGCACACCCTGACCCGAACTTTGGCCCTGATGGTTGTTGCTACCCCATGAGAAATTAGGATGATGCCTCCAATTGGAGTTGTATCTACTACCATACTGTTGGTGATTGTTCCTTTGTGCATTACCCACAAAGTTTACCGAGTCAGGATTGGCTCCACAACACTCAGCTGAGTGCTCACTGCTTCCACACACTTCACACCACATCTGCTGCACTGCATTAACTGGGGCTTGAGGCTGGTTCAATGTCATGTTGCTGAAGTGATTGTTAAGTTGATTTTGCAATGCAGCTATCTGTGCAGCGATAGCTGTGAACGCATCCACTTCAAGCACTCCTGCTGCTTTCCTTGTCCCACCTCTTGATGAATCAGCATTCCATTCTGGATTGCCCTGTGAAATCCGGTTCAACAAGGTATACAACTCCTCATAAGTGTTCTCCAACGCTTGCCCTCCAGCTGCTGAGTCTAGCAATATTTTGGTGTGGGGTTCCAAACCCTCAATAAATGTGTGCACCAACACATCATTGGACTGATGATGATGAGGACAATCCCGCAACATGGATTTAAATCTCTCCCAGGCCTGATATAAATTTTTTCCCTCTCTCTGTTTGAAACTTAGAATTTGACTTCTAAGTCTTGCTGTTTTACCAGAGGGAAAAAACCGTATCAAAAACTTCTGTGCAAGATCATCCCATGTAGAAATAGAATTCGGTGGCTCAGCTTTCAACCACCTCTTGGCTTCTCCCAATAATGAGAATGGGAATAATGTAAGCCGGACATAGTCTGGTGACACTCCAGCGGGGATGTAAGTGTCACTTATCTCCAAAAAATTTTGGAGATGCTGCCGTGGATCTTCATGAGGGTGACCGGTAAATTGCCCGCTTGTGTGCAACAATTGCACCATATTTTGTTTAAGTTCAAATCTCCCTCCCGGCTCTGGTTTGCGGATACTCGATGTAACATTATTGGCATGTGGGATTGCCACCTCGCGAACCGGCCGTGCTGCTGCTTCTTTGGGCACTAACACTGCCCGTACTACCGGTGGATTCTGTTGTTGCTCCATGATCGTCTGTCTGAGCAACTGCAGCTTTCTTTGTAGAGCTTCTCTTCTCTTACTGTGAAATATCCTTTCTGGCTCTATATACGATTCCACCAGCTCCTTGTCTCTTGCCAGCGTTCAACAGCAATTAAATCTGCAAAATACAGGCTAAGACCAAGTTGTCAACACTAAGAAAATAAAAATATAGTAAATTAACACTTAAAACAATTTCACCAATTGCCAAGTCCCCTGCAACGGCGCCAAAAACTTGTTCGGGTGGTTTTGGGTATATAAAATGACACGCAAGTGCACGTGGTCGAACAAGTAGTAAGTGGATTTAGTAAGCCAAGTATCGATCCCACGGAGACTTGGATGAAGTGCAAATTGCTCAAGTGTACTATATTTTACTTCTAAAAATGCAGACAACAGCGTAACCAAAAAGTTGATAGTTTGTTTTATAAATTTTATACTAAAACTAAGAACAATTATCTACTTTGAATCTGAACTATGAATGAAAGCATGCTGAGGTTAAAACATGTAATGAAACTAATTATCATCATACTTTGGTTAATCTTTTCCTCCAGTTGCTAGCCAAGAACGTTTTCCAAGAGATTAAAACTCTCGTATTTAACCTCACTTAAGAATCATGAACCATCCGTCTACATTTATGTGATCAAATGCAATTCATGTCCTAGCTATACAATTCCGGTTCCTAAATTGACTAATACGACTTTCAGGTATATTTCTATCCTGAAAGCAAATCAGGACTCAATTTTCCCAAATCAAGTAAAGAACATATCCTATTAATTCACAACTTTCCAATTTCGTGCTCTCTCGAGTGAAACCGAACTTTTTAGATGTACATTAATGTAGGCCACACACTAATGCAGTAAGAACAAGAATTAATAGAACAACATGGAAGAAAAGATGGAAAACCAAAGAATCAATGATCAAATTTCATTACAATTGTTCATAACCTCAGCAAGGAGAGGAATTAGCCACTCATTTGTGGATTAAACATCATAAAATGAGTGTTAATCATACAAGCAATTGAATTAAAGAAGAAAGAAAGATAGAAAAAACCCTGAACTTTTCGTCCCTCAACTTCCTGTAACCCACGTCCTTGCTCCACCAAGTCAGAATATCAAAAAATGAACCTAAGTGTTCTATTTATACTGCTGGGAATTTTTTCCGGAATAACTAGCAACGTGTCACGGAGTGCATCGCGGAGCACTGCCTCCGTGATACGCTACGAATGCGGACCCTCACTGGAATTGGGGGTCTGGGAATTTATGCTCAACGTGGCACGGCGTGCATTGCGGAGCACTGGCTCCGTGCCACGGAGCAAACGCGGACCTCCACTGGAATTTGGGTGAATTTTCCCCATCCAGGCAGAATGCCTCCACGATGGCAGCGTGACACGGCTCCATCGCGGAGCCCCTTTAATTCATGCTATCCAATGCCTTTTCCCTTGCTCGCATCCAAGTCCAACTCTGATGTCATCCAACATGCATTTTAGCTTCCCGAAATCACATTCTACCTGCAAAACAATGCTAATCATGTTGGTTAGTATAAATTCACATTTTATTACCAATTACATGAGAATGTATACACATTGATAGATAAACAAGGCGAAAATGGTACTTTTGAGTATCACTTGGGCATATAAATCTGCCCAAGATCACTCACGACCCACCTCACGATTCATTGGGACTGGCCACGACTCGTGGGGTCCCATCCGTTTGGTACACTATCAGACCTCCTATTAAATCCTCAACCTCATCCCATGGTAGACCTGACGACTCGTGGTAGCTGACCACGAGTCGTTCCCATGCCCGCTGGGAATTCAACTCCTCAACCTAGTCCAACCTTCCCACGAGCCACCGGAAGACTCATGGGGTCCCTTTACGAGTCGTCTAACTACTCATCCTGCACTGCTGCAACATTTTTCAGTTTTTCCCCGTTCGACTCTCGGGTCTGATCCTTAGGTTCCCAGTGTATAACAAAATCTCCCCCTTGGAAACATTCGTCCTCGAATGTTACAAATATGCAGAAAACTCAGAAACAAGCAATTACCATATACAAATACTGATCATTTAAGCTGAAAACTGATGAAATGACTACCTCCAAAAGGAACTACATAGTTGGACTAAATTCAGACATCTCATACATTTACCACATAATAAAACAAACTAGTACGCATGAATGAATCATGAAAATTGATTAGAGGTTTAGGGCAAGAACTGATACCTCAAACTTAAAATGAGCCGGTAGGGAACAGGTGTGGATATCTAGCCATCATATCCGCCTTGGCTTCCCAAGTAGCTCCTTCAACATGCTAATTTATCCATAGTACTTTAACTAAAGCTCTTTCTTTATTCCTCAGCCTCCGAACCTGACGATCCAAGATCTCCACCGGAACTTCCTCATAGCTGAGGCTATCCCTTACATCAACGCTGTCTACCGAGACTACTAAAGTTGGATCACCCAAGCAATGTTTCAAGAGCGATACATGAAACACGGGATGAACTGAACCTAACTCTGAAGGCAAGTCCAACTAATACACCACCTTATCAACACTCCTCATAACCCGGTACGGACCAACATATCGGGAACTGAGTTTCCCCTTCTTCCTAAATCACATGACTCCATTCATGGGAGATACCTTTAGAAATACCCAATCGTCCACCTCAAACTTCAACCTTCTCCTCACATCGCCATATGATTTCTGACGACTTTGGGCGGTTTTCAACCGGTCCCTTATCAACTGAGCCTTTAACATCGCCTCGTGAATTGAATCTGGCCCTATCATAGCTGCCTCACCAACCTCAAACCATCCGATGGGAGATCTACACCTCTGCCCATAAAGAGCCTTGAACGGTGCCATTTGGATAGTAGAGTGATAGCTATTATTATAAGCTAACTCGATTAAGGGTAAATGATTATCCCAACTACCTTTAAAATCCATAACACATGCCCTCAACATGTCCTCAAGAGTCTGGATTGTTCGCTCGGCTTGGCCATCCGTTTGCGGATGAAAGGCCATGCTGAGCTTGACTTAAGTCCCAAGTCCCTTCTGAAAAGACCGCCAAAACTGAGTACCTCGATCTGAAATAATAGACAAGGGAACTCCATGAAGTCGAACCAACTCCCGAATATATAACTTGCATAATCATCTGCTGAATCTGTGGTCTTGACCGGTAGAAAATGTGCAGCCTTAGTTAACCTATCTACCACCACCCAAATGGAGTCATAGTGTTGGCGAGTGGTAGGCCTGTAACGAAATCCATATTTATTTCCTCCCACTTCCAAGTGGGAATGCTAATATCCTGAAGTACACCTCCCGACCTTTGATGCTCGAACTTCACTTGCTGACAGTTTGGACATTTAGTACAAACTCCGCAATATCCTTCTTCATACCATCCCACCAATAGATTTCTCGCAAGTCTTGATACATCTTCGTGGATCCCGGGTGGATAGAATATCTTGTACCATGTGGCTCATGCAATATCCGAACCCTCAAATTATTGACGTTCGGAACATATAGTCAACCCTAGTATCGTAGCACACCATCTCCCCCTTTGGAGAAAACCTCCACCTTTTGACTCCGCACTGCTTCCTTCAGCTTCCTCAAAGTCGGATCCTCATCTGGCATAGATTTGACATCAGCCACTAAGGACGATTCTGACCTAGTCTGCACAATAACACCGCCATCAGTCGAGTCGATCAATCTAACTCCCAACCTTGCAAGTAGATGGATATCTCTCACCAACTCCTTCTTTCCCTCACCCACGTGGGACACACTCTCCATAGAGAGCCTACTGAGCGCATCCGCAACCACATTAGCCTTTCCGAGATGGTAGAGGACACTTACGTCGTAGTCCTTTAGTAACTCCAACCACCTCCTTTGCCGAAGATTTAGATCCTTTGTGTGAACACATATTGCAAGATCTTGTGATCCGTAAATACATCCACATGAATAATTCCTCCATATCTTCAATGCAAACACCACCGCGGCCAACTCAAGATCATGGGTCGGGTAATTCTTTTCATGAACTTTCAGCTGTCTTGAGGCATATGTTATTACCTTCCCACACTGCATCAACACACATCCTAATCTAACTCTCGAATCATCGCAATATACTACAAAGCCATCAGTACCCTCAGGTAAAGTTAACACTGGTGCTGAAGTGAGTCGGGTTTTCAATTCTTGAAAGCTTTTCTCAAAAGCATCCGACCATTGGAAATTCTCCTTTTTCTGAGTCAACCTAGTCAATGGGGCTGCAATTGATGAAAAACCCTCAACAAATCTTTGGTAGTACCCTTCTAAGCCCAAGAAACTCCGAACTTTTGAAGGATTCACCGGTCTAGGCCAATTCTTCACCACCTCGATCTTCTGGGAATCTACCCTTATGCCTTCTCTTGATACCACATGACCCAAAAATGCCACCGAGTTTAGCCAAAATTCACACTTACTGAACTTTGCATATAGCTGACGATCCCTGAGGGTTTGCAGCACTATTCTCAAATGCATGGCATGCTCCTCCTCACTCTGTGAGTATACCAAGATGTCCTCAATGAACACAATCACGAACATGTCCAAATATGCCTTGAACACCATATTCATTAGATCCATAAAAGCCGTAGGGGCATTGGTTAACTCGAAAGACATAACAACAAATTCTTAGTGACCATACCGAGTCCTAAAAGCGGTCTTCGAAATGTCACTTCCCAGACTCTGAGCTGGTGATTCCCGGGCCTGAAATCAATCTTGGAGAAGCACATGGCACCCTGAAATGGTCAAAAAAATCATCGATCCTGGGTAAGGGGTACCTGTTCTTGATGGTAACCTTGTTCAACTGCCGATAGTCAATACACATGCGAAGGGAACCATCCTTCTTTCGAACAAATAGAACTGGTGCACCCCATGGAGACAGGCTCGGTCTAATGAAGCCCTTATCCAACAAATCCTTTAACTGATCCTTCAATTCCTTTAGCTTGGCTAGATCCATTTTGTAGGGAGGAATAAAGATAGGTTGCATATTGGGTAAGAGATCAATGTAGAAGTCGATTTCCCTCTCAAGGGGAACACCTGGCAAATTATCAGGAAAAACATCCGGATACTCACACACCATCGAAACTGATTGAATAGTCGGGGTCTCGGACTCAACATCCTTAACCCCAACTAGATGATACATGCAACCTTTAGAGATCATCTTTCTGGCCTTAAGATAGGAAATAAACCAACCTGTTGGTACCGCCGAACTACCCTTCCACTTTAAAACTAACTCACTTGAAAAATGAAACTCCACCGTACGGGTCCTACAATTAATTGAGGCATAACATGCAAACAACCAATCCATACTAAGAATAACGTCAAAGTCAGTCATGGCTAACTCTATAAGATCTATGGAGGTAACCTTATGCAACATAGTGATCGAGCATTCTCTATATACTCGTCTAGCTATGACCGAATCACCAACAGGGGTCGAAACTAAAAATGATTCTGAAAAGGTCTCGGGACTAACTCCAAGGCTACTAGCCATGTAAGGAGTCACGAAAGACAAGGTAGCCCCCGGATGTAGGAAGGCATAAACATCAATATGAAAGACACCCAACATACCAGTGACCATGTTTGGCGAAGTCTCCTGCTCCTGGCTCGAGGCAAGGGCATAGAATCGGTTTTGGTGTTGTTCGCCACCTCCACTAGTCGATGCTCCCTGCGGAGCAGAATGGGCTAAAGCTGCTGCTGTCCTAGTGGTCTGTGCACGAACCCTATCATCACTGTGTCTAGCATATGGGCATGCTCGGTGCATGTGCCCAGATCTACCACACCCATAGAAAACATCTAAACGAAGCAGGAACTCCCCGATATGACTCTTGCCGCACTTCCCGCAGGCTGGGGAGGTATACTATAACTGGGTACCCCTATGATCCCTCGACCCTGAAGCCCTGCTCCTATGATCACCCTTGGGTCTAGATGGAACACTAGCTGATGATGGTGCTGGGGCTAGTGATCTCTGCTGAAACTGGGGACGGTAGCCACCATCGTACCTCTGATGCGAAAACCCCCGGCTATCCGTCCGATCCCTCTTTTCCTCCTTTCGCATGAGCCACCTCCATCTGTTGGGCATACAACACTATGTAAGGAACCATATCCTGGTAAAGCATGGTGGTCCTGCAATCCTTGTCTATGTATCCAACTACACCATGAAAAAATCGGCTCAGCCGCACCCTATGATCTATCACTAACTCTGGGGCGTACTTTGACAAACGAATGAACTAAAGTGAATACTCTAGCACCGTCATCTTTGCCTGCTTTAGGTTCACAAACTTCGCTGCTTTCAACTCCCTCATCTCCCGAGGGAAGAACCTGTCGAGAAAAGCCATGTGGAACTCATCCCAGCTAATAGGGCCCGCTCCCGTAGCCCTGCTGTCTTTTCATTGCTTGTACCAAATATGAGCGACCTCTTTTAGATGATAAGAAGCCAAGTCCACACACTCCCCATTTGTCACCCCAATGACTTGGGTGACCTTCAAGATCCCTTCAATGAACTCATGTGGATCCTCATCCACCTTTGACCCTGTAAACTCAGGAGGGTTTATCCTCAAGAAGTCTCTAATCCAAGCCGCCGCTGCATTGCCATTCTGTGGGACCTGCGCAACAGCTTGCTAGTTGACCTGAGCGGTCAAGGCCTGCGCCAACATCTAAATAGCCGCCTTAAACTCAACGGGGGCAGCTGGCTCTGGTGCCTGGGGCTCCTGAACAGGTAGGGCCTACTGATGCCCATGTTCATTGCCACCCCCGTGGCCTTCATCATTTCAATTCCTCCTTCCATTCATTCTTCTAGGAGCCATAATTCTGCAATCGAAAATAGCACGAATTAGAAGGATGGAAGGACTATAGAATCATGAAAGAAGGGAACATTTCCTGAACGTCTAGCAACCTCTTCGTCATAAGTGTGGCGCGCTTCACACCCATGAAAAAGACTCTACTTAATGCGGCTTTCAGACACCCTAGGACACTTCAAACCTATGGCTCTGATACCAAGTTTGTCACGACCCGGACGTACACCTGGATTGTAGACACGGGACGAGGGATCCCGAGAGACCCCAAGTCGACTCATGGCACATGTATACAACTAATCTCATTTAATAAAGCAGAAAAATACTTAGCATAAAGCATAACGGAAATGTAATCATAGTAAACAATTGGAAATACTAGACATCTATATAAACTGAGTTTACATCCTGTCCTGAAAGCCTCTACTACATAAGATGGGTTGATGGGACAATATCCCCAACTAACTCGAACAGTACTGAAACATAAGATAACATAAGAGTCTGTCAAACAGCCCTCGGAACATGAGGACTCACCAATAAGCCGAGGACATAAACTGAGATGGACTAAGGATGAGGATGAGCCTGACGTTCGGACCCTGTATCATAAAATGATACAACATAAAAAGTATGCGATCAATACGTGGAATGTACCGAGTATGTAGGGTAAGTAAAAAGGACATTTAAAAGTAAAATAAACTCATAAATAAACATAGGAGAAGGACATCATGCTTGTATCATAAACTTTGTAAGTAAACATAAAGCTCAAGGCTTTCAAATCATTCATAAAGCATTCATAATCATAATCGTAAGTAAACATTATCAAAACATAACTTGAGACAATAACATAATTATAACAATGCATAAAACCTGTGGAACAATGGGAGGACTCTTCATAACCAACACTATCATAGTAGAGCCTTTCATGATGCCCCACTATCTCACTCAAGTGGGCAGAGCCGACCCTGGCTTGCCAGGCGAGGTATCGTGCATTAGGCGTGATATAACATTTTAAGGGATCATTATCAATACATCATACCATTAAAAACCCACAGCGGCACGTGGTTATGAGACACTGACATAGTCCTTTGAACATCGGGCTGCTCGGTGCTAGACACGGCTCCCAAAAACATGCATATAGGCTCATACATAAATCAATAAAATCATGTATTAAAATTCATTGGCTAAGATATAACATTTACCATCATTGATCCCCTTTAAAACATTCTTATCCAAGAATCAAGGCCCTTTTCATCGGCCAACATCATAAATCGATAAATCATGTTATTTGTTTCATAAATCATAAATCATTCCTCAACATGCGGGCATTGCCTAATACTTCATCATATTCAATTCTTTCAAAATATGCTCATAAACAAGGGTAACTTGAATTCATGCTTTTTCATCATCAATAAATTCAAAATGTTGCATATTCATCATAAATCATAACTTTCATAAACCTTAATCAAATGGGCATTTTAGATTTAAAAAGCTTGAAACATGATTTAAAGAAAATAATATAAAACCTGCCCATTATTCATAATTCAATAATTAAAACTCAATTAAATCATACCCATAAAGAGAAATCACATTTTCATACATTTGGGTAAAACCCCATAGACTTGAATAGGAGAATTCATCATTTAAATTGAAATTTGGGCATGGGTGTGAAAGGATTCACCCATTCTAAAACCCTACATACCTGGGGATGGACTGATTTCGAAGTTCCTTGAAGACCTACAAAGAAATTGATTGAAACTTGGAGGAGAAGACCTTGAATCTCCCTAAAACCTCTCTAAAAGCTCTTGCATAGGAATGGGTGTGCATTAGGGACTTAACCCACCTTAAAGACCCTATTCCGTCCTTAAAACGACATAGTTTAGGCCTTAAGAGTTTAGGAAATTATGAGAAGGCCCTTACTAATTTGCAGAAAATAACTTCCAGGTGACCCTAATGGGTGACCTGACGACTCGTCAGGATGGGCAACGACTCGTTGTGTTGCTCGTCAAGTACACTGCCTTAGCCTTAGTTAAAATTCCCTGGCTTGCTCACGACCCACCTCACGAGTCATTGGGACTGGCCACGACTCATAGGGTTCCATCCGTTAGGTACACTGTCAGACCTCCTATTAAATCCTCAACCTCACCCCATGGTAGACCTGACGACTCATGGTAGCTGACCACGAGTCGTTCCCATGCCCTCTGGGACCTCAACTCCTCATCCCAGTCCAACCTTCCCACGAGCCACCTAACGACTCGTGGGGTCACCTCACGAGTAGCCTAACGACTCATCCTGCACTACTACAATATTTTTCAGGTTTTTCCTCGTTCGACTCCTGGGTCTGATCCTTGGGTTCCCGGGGTATAACAACCATCCATCATAATGGTGCTTAGCCGAGTAGAGGAGGTGCTTAGGTGGGTAGGTTTCACGGACCAAATAAAGACATAGAACCTAGAACCACGAATGGCTCCAAGTCGACCCATGGCATAAACATAGTGGCTAAAGAGCATAAATTAATGGAAACTGAAAAATTAAACATGAATAAGCGGAAGTTTTCATACATAATGATCATAAACAGAGTCAACACTGACAAGCTGAGATTCTACATATTGTTTGAAAAGCCTCTAACATAACTGAAGAACTGATGGGACAACATCCCCAACTAGCTCAATAACAGTCTGAAACTGAAATAATAAAATCAAACATGAAACTGAAGGTCCTCAAAAGATGAGGGCTCAACAATAGCGGGAACTAAGCTGGACTGAGGGGAAACTGAACTAATGGTGGAACTGAATCTGAGTGTCTAAAACTGTATCATAAAATTATACAACATAAAGTATACGGTCAGTACTTGGAATGTACTGAGTATGTTGGGTAAGTAAAAAAGGCTGAGTAAGTATAACTGAAATCATGCTCATCAATATAAATAGCAAGATCATGAGAGTAGGGACAGCGTGCTGACATCTGAAAACATCTATAATCATAACTGAATCTCGTTGTTGAATAGAATGACCCAAAGCTAGAAATAAAATCATATGGTTTGCCATATTCGAAATCATACGTAAAAGCTTATAAGTTGATCATTGGGTCAACCTGTTGAAAACATAATATCATAAGTCATAAACATGCATAACTGGAATCATGAGGAACAATGGGAGAACTAGTCTTAACCGACACCATCATAATAGAGCTTACAGGATGCCCCTACTATCTCACTCAAATGGGTAAGGACGTCCTAAGTTTGCCAAGGAAAGGAATGATGCTTTGCATGATATCACTAATAAAAACCTCGTTGGGTTAACCATAAATATATAACTATGGTGGCACATAGTTCTGATACCTCGCAATTTACCTGAATGTTGGGCCTACTTGGTGCTAGATACTACTCCCAAAAACATGCACATAAGGGCTCATATAGTTATCATGCATTCGTACATGAAGTTCATGGGCTAGTTAAATCATAACATACTTGATCATATTTGAAATACATGACTAGCCATGAAATAAGGGCCCATGAGTCAGCAAAAAATCATAAACTCATAAATCATGAAGAATGTACATGCTTGAGCAAATCACTATACTTGAAATTCATAAATTCATGAAGAGTACTTGAGGAAATCATATCATAGATCATAAACCATAATTTATAGATTGGAGAATCGAAATCATAATAAAATAATAAACTTGATTTTTAATGAAACTTGCATAATTGGGCATAATTTTCTAAAAACTTGAAACCATGAATTTATAATCAAAATAGATATAAAATCTACCCATAGATATTAAAAAGATGCTTTGAAACATGAAGAAAATTGACCCATAAATAAATCATAAATAATTTCATAAAATTAGGATTAAACCCCGTAAGATCACAATTTCATAAAATTAGGATTAAACCCCGTAAGATCACAAACTTGATCTAGAACATGAATTCGTAGAATTGAGGAGAATTTTGAGCATGAGGTGAAAGAAACTCTCATTCATAGCCCTACATACTTAGGTAAACTGATTCTCAACTTGTCTTTGAAAGCCCAAGAGATTTGGAGGATTCTAGGCTTAATCTTCAATGGAGAGGTCTAAGTTTTACATACATGGGAGGGGAAGGTTTTAGAATAGGTTTAACCCCTTTAAACACCTCTTTCAGAGCTTAGAACAATGTAGTTTAGGATCTAGGAGATTAGGATTTACGAAAATACCCTTCATGAAAATTCTAGAAAATATGCACTGCCAATCGTCACGACTCTTACCACGGGTCATACAATAAATTGACGACTCGTGGTCACCTCCGATTGTCACCACTGGTTGTAGGACTATTTCTTGAGGATCAAAGCATGGGCGCCTACAATGAGTCATTACATGTCACCACGGGTCGTGAGGCCACCTGTCGTCACTGAGCCTCAACTCTCACTTCCTTTGAATTTTTCCATGCATTATAAACCATGAATCATGGTTTCCTACCACAGGTCGTAATACCACTCATGAAAACACACCCATACACAGAACTTTGAAACAACAACCCTTATCAAGACTCGTTTCCCACAACGATTCATACCACGATCTGTCCTTTCCAACCTTGGCATCCCAGTGTCTCACCATGACTCCTAACCACGAGTCGTACCCACGCACCATAACTGGTGGTGTGACTCGTCGTTTGGGCATCCAACTTTAAAATTCCGCCACGACTCCTCCTAAAGTTTGTTAGTTCTCACCCGACTCTTACCACAAGTCGATCTGAGGAAAAAATATAGATTTTTCTGCTGAACTCATTTCCAATTCTCTCATTTGGTCTTAGAAACTTTCGGGGTATTATAATATCTCCCCCTTCGTCCTCGAATGTGTATAAACATATTGAAAAACCGGGGAAAGGAACTGCAATCCCAAATACTGAACATCCGGAGCTGAGAACTGATGAAGTAACTGAATCCGAATTGATATACATGATTGACCTGAATTCATGAATCACACATACATGTACATACATGAAAGGAACTGAGAGACATGGACTAAACATTAAACTAAATAGAGTATTAGAGAGGAAACTGATACCTCATGCTTGAAATGAGTTGGAAGGGAATAAATGTGGGTATTTGTCCATCATATCTGCTTTGGCCTCCCACGTAGCTCCTTCAACAAGATGATTCCTCCAAAAGACTTTCACCGAAGCTACTTCGTCATTCCTCAACTTCCAAACCTGACAATCAAGGATCTCAACTGGAACCTCTTCATAGCTAAGGTTATCCTTCGCACATATGCTCTCTACCGGGACAACTAAAGTCGGATCACCAATGCACTTCTTTAACAATGATACATGAAAAATTGGATGTACCGAAGCCAACTCCGCTAGTAGCTTCAACTCATCGGCCACCTTGCCAACATGTCTCACGATCCTGTAGGGACCAATATATCAGGGACTAAGCTTCCCTTTCTTTTCGAACCTCATCGCTACCTTCATAGGAGACACCTTTAAAAACACCCAGTCATTTACTTCAAACTCAAGTTCTCTCCTCCCCACATCAGCATATGACTTTTGATGACTCTGAGCTGTCTTCAACCTTTCTCTTATAAGATGAATTTCTCTATAGACTCATGAACTGAATTTGTCCCTACCAACATAGCCTCACCTACCTCAAACCATCCAATAGGGGATCTACAACTCCGCCCATAAAAAGCCTCAAATGGAGCCATCTGAATGCTGGAGTGGTAGCTGTTATTATAAGCAAACTCGATGAGAGGTAAATGATTATCCCAACTACCTTTGAAGTCAATCACACATGATCTCAACATATCCTTGAGAGTCTAAATGGTTCACTCAGCCTGACCATCTGTCTATAGGTGAAAAGTTATTCTAAGCTTGACCTGAGTACCAAGGCCCTTTTGAAACGATCTCCAAAACTGGAAGGTAAATTGAGTACCTCTATCTGATATGATGGATAAAGGCACTCCATGCAATCAAACTAACTCTCGGGTGTACAATTTAGCATAGTCCTTTGCTTAATCGATAATTTTGATCGATAGAAAATGGGTTGCTTTTGTCAACCTTTCAACAACCACCCAAATAGAGTCATACTGTCGACGTGTGCGAGGCAACCCTGTGATGAAGTCCATATCAATATTTTCCCACTTCTAAATGGGGATACTGATGTCTTGTAGCATACCTCTAGGTCTCTGATGCTCCACTTTCACTTGTTGATAGTTTGGACACTTAGCCACAAACTCCGCTATGTACTTCTTCATGCAATTCCACCAATAGACTTTCTGTAGGTCATGGTACATCTTGGTGGCACCTGGATGTATAGAATATTAGGAACCATGAGCCTCACGCAACATCCCCTCTCTCAAATCATCGACATCTGGAACATATAAACGACCTTGATAGATAAGTACACAATCTCCCCCTTGGGAGAAAACCTCTACTTTCAACTTTACCAAAATAGGATTCTCATCTTGCCTAGCCTTGACTTCGGTTACCAAAGAAGATTCTAAGCTATTCATTCTGAACAATGACACTGCCACCCGTCGAGTCAACAAGGAGAACCCCTAATCATGCAAGTTGATGCACATCCTTCACCAACTCCTTCCTTCCATCCTCCATGTGAGAAACACTTTCCATGGATAGCCTGCTAAGGGCATCCACCACTACATTGGCCTTGCCCAGATGATAAAGGAGACTCATGTCATAATCATTGAGCAGCTCTAACCATCTTCTTTATCGAAAATTCAAATCCTTTTGGGTGAACACATACTGTAGGCTCTTGTGGTTCGTAAACACATCCACATAGATCCTATACAAATAGTGCCCCCAAATCATCCATGCAAACACCACCACTACCAATTCTAGATCATGCGTTGGGTAATTTTTCTCATGAGTCTTAAGCCGTCCAGAAGCATACGCAATGAGCTTATGATGCTGCATCAACAAAAACCCAAGACCAACCCTAGAGGCATCATAATACACCACAAATCCATCCGTACCTCAGGTAGGGTCAATACTGGGGCTGAAGTGAGTCGAGTCTTTAACTCCTGAAAACACTTCTCACAGGCATATGACCACTGAAATTTGACTTTCTTCTGAGTCAATTTAGTCAACGCTGCTGCAATGGATGAGAATCCTTCGACAAACCTCCTATAATAGCTAGCTAAACCCAAGAAACTCCTGATATCCGAAGGATTAACTAGTCTAGGCCAATTTTTCACTGCCTCTATCTTTTGAGAGTCCACCTGCACACCCTTACTAAACACTACATAGACCAAAAATGTTACTGAGTCCAACCAAAACTCATACTTGCTGAATTTAAAAAATAGCTGGCGATCCTTGAGACTCTATAGCACAATCCTTAAATGAGCGGCATTCTCCTCCTCGCTCCGTGAGTATATGAGGATGTTGTATATGAAGACAATCACAAACATGTCCAGATATGGTTTGAACAGCCTGTTCATCAAGTCTATAAAAGCTGCAAGAGCATTATTTAGTATAAAATACATAACTACAAACTAATAGTGACCATACCGAGTCTTAAAGGTTGTCTTCGGAATGTCACTCTCCCTAACTCTGAGCTGGTGATAGCCGAATCTGAGATCTATCTTTGAGAAGCACTTGGCAACCTGAAGCTAGTCAAACAAGTTGTCAATCCTGGGGAGAGGATACTTATTTTTGATTGTGACCTTGTTCAACTGCCAATAATCAATAAACATATGAAGAGAACCATCCTTCTTTTGTACAAATAGAACTGGGGCATCCTACGGGGACTTGCTAAGTCTTATGAAGCCCTTATCTAAGAGATTCTTCAATTGTTCTTTCAACTCCTTTAGCTCAGCTAGAGCCATTCTGTATGGAGGAATAGATATAGGTTGCGTATCGGGAATAAGGTCAACACCAAAGTCAATCTCCCGCTCGAGAGGGACTCTCGCTAGTTCATCTAGGAAAACCTTTGGATACTCACATACAACTGGGACAGACTGAAGAGTCGGGGTCTCAGATGTAGCATCCTTAACCCGAACTAGATGGTACACGCAACCCTTGGAAATCATCTTTCTGGCCTTAAGGTAGGAAACAAAGTGACCTATAGGAACAACTAAACTACCCTTCCATTCTAGGGTTGGCTAACTCAGGAACTGGAATTCTACCATATGGGTCCTACAATTCACCGAGGCATAACATGTATGCAACCAATCCGTGCCAAAGATAACATGAAAATCTATCATGTCTAAGTCTTCTAGATTGGGAGCTTGACTGCAAGACCCACCCGTCGAGCAGGGACAAAAGTCGGCCTTAGTGATCCGACGGTTCCGAGTGGAAGGGCCGTTGCTCAATGGATAAAAGTTACTCTAGGGATAATAGGATGATCTTTCCCAAGAGTTCACATCGACGGGAAGGTTTGGCGCCTCGATGTCGGCTCTTCGCCACCTGAGGCTGTAGTATGTTCCAAGGGTTGGGCTGTTCACCCATTAAAGCGGTACGTGAGCTGGGTTCAGAACATCGTGAGATAGTTCAGTCCATATCTGGTGTGGGAGTTAGAGCATTGAGAGGACCTTTCCCTAGTATGAGAGGACCGGGAAGGACGCACCTCTGGTGTACCAGTTATCGTGCCCACGGTAAACACTGGGTAGCCAAGTGCGGAGCGGATAAGAGGTCACTTTTTGAAGGACTGTGACAAAGCAATTTCTGTATACCCGTTGAGCTATAATTGAGTCACCGACCAAAGTAGAGACTGAGAAGGGTTCTGATAAGATTTCGAGACTAACTCCAAAACTAATGGCAACATAAGGAGTCATAAAAGATAATGTAGCCCCTGGATTTAACAATGTTTATATATCAAGATGGAATACTCGTAACATTCCAGTGACCATATCTGAGGAGGCCTCCTGCTCCTAACAAGATGAGAAGGCATAAAACCTGTTCTGGCACTGATCACCACCTGCACTAGTGGATGCACCCTATCGAGATGATCATGCTGGTGGAGTTGCTGAATTGGTGACTGGTTCATGACCTCTACCATGGCTCTGTCTAGCTAAATGGCAATCTCAAAGCATGTGTCCGGGCTTCCCGCACCCAAAACATACACCTGAACCTTCTAAGCACTCTTCGGTGTGCTTCTACCACATCTTCTACAAATTAGAATGCTAGGCTCTACTGACTGCTCCCCTGACCTCGAGAGTCTAATGACCTTCCCCTTTGATCATGCCTACATCTGGATGGCACACTGGCTGATGACGGTGCTGGGGCTGATGATCTCTGGTAGGAATGTTGATGATGTCTGCCACCTGACCTCTGCTGGGAAAACCCAAAGCTGCCTGTCCTAGCCCTCTTGGCCTCTCTCTCCCTTTCCTTCATCTGATCCACCTCTATCTACTAAGCTTATATAACCAATCAAGAGAAGTCTAGATCACTGTTCAGCATCATATTCCTACACTCCTTGACCAGTGAGTCGGACACTCCATACACAAATCTATTCATACATGCTCTTTGATCTACAACCATCTCCGGCGCATACCTGGACAGCCGGGTGAACTCCAAGGCTTACTCCTGCATAGTCACATTGTTCTGCCTTAAATTGACGAACTCCATCACTTTTTCCTCCCTTAACTCACTAGGAAGAATCTATCTAAGAAAGAAGCGATGAACTCATCCCAACTCACGGGAATTGCGCCCACTGCTCTACTATCCATCCACTAACAGTACCAAATATGAGCAACCCCCTTCAACTGATAGGAGGCTAAGTTTGCGCTCTCTTCTCCTGTCACCACCATAATCTGGGTGATCTTCTATATCTCTTCAAGAAACTCATGTGGGTCTTCATCCACTCTTGGCCCAAGGAACTCAGGTGGATTCATCTTGAGAAAGTCCCAAACTTAAGTCGTCGTTGTGTTCCCATTCTAAGGGACATACACCATTGCCTTTTGGTTGACCTGAGCGGTCAAAGCCTACCCCAACATCTGAAATACTGCTATGAGAGACCTGCTCGGGCAAAGGACCTATTGGTGCTGATGGGGCTTGCTGGTGCCCATCTTCATGGCCATTCCCATTTTCATTTCTTCTACCATTTACTCAGCGTGGAGGTATGATTCTACAAATGCGTATAGCATGAGTTAGAATAATAGAGAGATACTTCATTGCATGACATAGATCATGAAAGAAGGAAACTTTCCTAAAACATCTTGTAGCCTCTCCCCCATGAGGGTGGCGTGTTTCACACCCATGGAAAAGTCTACTCAATGCGGCTCTCAAATACCCTAGAACACTCTGAACCTTTACTTTGATACCAAGTTTGTCATGATCCGATTATAGGTCCAAACTGAGATACGAAACCTTGAACCATGAAGGGCTATAAGTCGACCCACAACATGAACATAGCGGCTAAAGAGCATAAATTAATGGAAACCAAAAAACTAAACATGAATAAGTGGAAGTCTGCATACATAATGATCATAAACAGAGTTAACACTGACAAGTTGAGATTCTATATATTGTCTGAAAAGCCTCTAACGTAACTAAAGATCTAATGAGACAACATCCCCAACTAGCTCGATAAAAGTCAAAAACTGAAATAATAAAATAAAACACGAATTTGAAGGTCCTTAGATGATTAAGATTCACCAATAGTGGGAACTAAGCTGGATTGAGGGGGGAATCGAACTAATGGTGGAACTGAATTTGAGCATCTAAACCTGTATCATGAAATGATACAACATAGAGTATGCGATTAGTACGTGGAATATGCTGAGTATGTAAGGTAAGTAAAATAGGTTGTGTAAGTATAACTGAAATCATGCACATAAATATAAATAGTAAGATCATGAGAGTAGGGACTGCTTGCTGATATCTGAAAACATGTATAATCATAACTGAATCTCATATTTGAATAGAATGATCTAAAGCTAGAAATAAAATCATATGGTTTGCCATATTTGAAATCATACGTAAAAGCTTATGAACTGATCATTGGGTCAACCTGTTGAAAACATAATATCATAAGTCATAAACATGCATAACTAGAATAACGAGGAACAATGGGATAACTAATCTTAACTGACACCATCATGATAGAGCTTACATGATGCCCCAACTATCTTGCTCCAGTAGGCATAGCTGTCCCAAGCTTGCCAAGGAAAGGACAGGGTACTTGGCATGATATCACTAATAAGGACCCCGTAGGGTTAACCATAAATATATACCTACAGTGGCACGTAGTTCTGAGACCTCAAAATTTACCTGTGCCAGGCTTACTCGGGCTAGACACTACTCCCTAGAACATACACATGAAGGATAATATAATTATCGTGAAATCATATATGAAGTTCATAGGCTGGTTAAATCATAACATACTTGATCATACTTGAAATACATGACTAGCCATGAAATAAGGGCCTGTGAGTCGGCCAAAAATCATAAACTCATAAATCATGAAGAACATACATGCTTGAGCAAATCACCATAAACCATACTTGAAATTCATAAATTCATAAACATTAATTGTTGGAAATCATATCATAGATCATAAACCATAATATAGAGCTTAGAGAATCAAAATCATAATAGAATTATAAACTTGACTTTTCATGAAACTTGCATAACTGGGCATAATTTTCTAAAAACTTGAAACCATGAATTTAAAATCAAAATAGGTATAAAATCTACCCATAGATCTTAAAACATGCTTTGAAACATGAAGGAAATTGACCCATAAATAAATCATAAATAATTTCATAAAATTAGGATAAAACCCCATAAGATCAAAACTTGATCTAAAACTTGAATTCATAGAATTGAGGAGAATTGTGAGCATGAGTGTGAAAAAAGCTCTCATTCATAGCCATACATACTTGGGTAAACTGATTCTCACCTTGTCTTGAAAGCCCAAGAGATTTGGAGGAGAATTGGAGGATTCTAGGCTTAATCTTCAATGGAGAGGTCTAAGTCTTGCATGCATAGGAGGGGAAGGTTTTAGGATAGGTTTAACCCCTTTAAACACCTCTTTCAGAGCTTAAAATGATGTAGTTTTGGATCTAGGATCTTAGAATTTACGAAAATACCCTTAATGAAAATTCTTGAAAATATGCACTGCCAGTCGTCACGACTCTTACCATGGGTCATAGCATGAAGTGATGACTCGTGGTCACCTCCCTTTATCACCACTGGTCATAGGACTGGTTCCTGAGGATCAAATCACGAGTGTGTACAATGAGTCGTTACGTGTCACCAGGGGTCGTGAGGCCACTCATCATCACCAAGCCTCAACTCTCACTTCCTTTGAATTTTTCCACGGGTTACAAACCATGACTCATGGTTTTCTACGACGGGTCATAACACTACTCGTGACAACACATCCATATTAGAACTTCTGAACCACGACCCTTTTGATGACTCGTTATTTTCCACAATAAGTCATACCAGGATCCGTCCTTTCCAACCCTGGCATCCCAGTGTCTCACCATGACTCCTGACCATGAGTCATACCTACGCACCACAACTCATGGTGTGTCTTATGGTCTGGTCATCCAACTTTAGAATTCCACCACGACTCCTCTCACGGTCCATTACTTCTCACCACAACTCTTACCATGAGTTGTTCTAAGGAAAAAATGTAGATTTTTCTACTGAACTCATTTCCAATTCTCTTATTTGGTTTAAGAAACTTTTGGGGTATTATAGTAGGGGTGGTATAACCTAATCGGGGCAGTTCGTAGGCAGGAATCCAAGCTCACTTTTATGCTTTTCCCAGTAGGCCCGAGGTAGAGGCTTTAAACGCTGTTATTACAGCTACGATCTTTGTGTCCGACAAAATGTCTATGGCTTTGTTTGATTTGGGTTCTCTTTTTCCTATATGTCTGCTTATTTTTCATTAGGACTGGATCTTTCTTGTGATGTGCTTGGTACTCCTATCTATGTATCTACTCCTATTGAGGATTCTCTGGTGGTGGATAAGGTTTGTCAAGATTGTATTATTGATTTTATGGGGTTTGACACTTTGGTAGACTTGGTGATCTTAGACATGGTTGATTTTTATGTTGATTCTGGGAATGAGTAGGTTATCTCCTTACCATGCCATTCTGGATTTCCATACTAAGAACGTCACTATATCAGGCCCAGGGTCGTCCAGGTTAGAGTGGAAAGGAAATTGTAGCCCTGCTCCTAGAAAATTCATTTCTTATATTCGTGCTCGTAAGTTGATAGAGCAGGATTCTTCGCATAGCTAGCGCATATTCGGGATACTAGTTCCAAGAATCCTTCCATAGAGTCGGTCCTAGTAGTTTGTGAGTTCTTGGAGGTGTTCCTTGGAGATATACCCGACATGTTGCCGGATTGTGATATTGATTTCTACATAGATTTAGAGCTAGGGGCCCGACTCATTTCTACCCCGCCATACCAAATGGCACCAGTTGAGTTAAGAGAACTCAATGTTGTAAGAGCTTCTTAATAAGGGGTTTATTAGGCCAAATGTCTCTCCGTGGGGTGCCCCAGTTTTGTTTGTGAAAAAGAAAGAAGGTAGCATATGGATGTGCATTGATTATTGTCAGTTGAACAAGGTAACTATCTGAAACAAGTACCCTTTCCCTCGAATAAATGACTTGTTTTATTAGTTATAGGGAGAAGCTGTGTTTTCAAAGATTGACTTGAGGTCGGGTTATCACCAACTGAAGAGTCGAGCTAAGGATATCCTCAAAATAGCCTTCTGGATCAGGTATGGACATTATGAGTTTTTGATTATGTCCTTCAAACTCACAAATTCTCTAGCTACATTCATGAGCTTGATGAATGGTATCTTCAAACCCTATCTAGATTCATTCATAATTGCTTTTATTGATGATATCTTGGTGTACTCCAAGACTAAGTAGGAGCACAAGAATCATTTGAGAATTGTGTTGGGGTTGTTGAAGGAGAGCAGTTGTATGCCAAATTCACTAAGCGTGAGTTTTTGTTGGACTTGGTGTCTTTTCTAGGGCATGTAGTCTCCAAAGAGGGAATCAAAGTTGACCCACAGAAGGTGGAGACATGACAGAGATTCAAAGTTTTATAGGGCTGGCCAACTACTACCACCGATTTATGAAAGGGTTCACATCCATTGCCTCATTACTGATGGTTAGAGAAATATGAAGAGAGTTTCCAGAAGCTCAAGACCCTACTGACCACGACATATATCTTGGTATTACTGGTGGAAGGTAAACATTTTGTTGTTTATTGTGATGCCTCACGATTTGGGTTGGGTTCTTTGTTAATCCAAGAAGGGATGGTCATTGCTTATGCCTCGAGACAGTTGAAGGAGAAGAATTATCCCACACATGATGTGGAGATAGCATCGGTGGTTTTCTCCCTAAAAATCTAGAGGCACTATCTATATGGGGCTCGTTGTGAGGTATTCATGGACCATCGCAGCCTACAATATGTGTTTTCTTAAAAAGATTTCAATTTGAGGTAGAGGAGATGGATGGAACTGCTCAAGGACTATAACGTCACTATCTTGTATCACCCAAGAAAGGCTAGTGGTGGCAGATGCATTGAGTTGGAAAGCAGTAAGTATGGGCAGTTTAGCTTGTCTGGAAGCTACTCGATGACTGATGGCCAGGGAAGTTTAGACACTGGCAAAAAGTTTGATGTGGCTCTCTTTGACAGAAACAGGTGGGATACTATCTAGAATGGAGGCTTTCATTGTTGTTAGAGGAAATAAAGGCAAGACAGTTTGAGGATGAGAAGTTTGGTACGATCTGAGATAAGGTTCTGCAAGGAAAAGTGAAGGAAGCAAAGCTAGATAGAGAAGGGGTTATAAGGATAAATAGGTATGTGTGTGTTCCCTGATTTGGTGAGCTAATCAAGACTTTTCTAGCAGAAGTTCATAACTCGAGGTACTCCATTTACCCTGGAGTTACCAAAATGTACCATGACTTGAAACGACACAATTGGTGGGGCAGAATAAAGAGATACATTGTTGACTATGTCGCCCCGTACTTGAACTTCCAGCAAGTGAAATACAAGCACCAAAAGCCTGGGGGAGTACTTTATAGGATGCCTATTCCTGAGTGGAAATAGGAGAGAATAACTATGGATTTCATAGTTGATCTTCCAAAGACTTTGGGGAAGTTTGACTCCATTTGGGTCATTGTAGACAGATTGACAAAGTCTACTCACTTATTGTTTGTCCAATTGACTTACAATGTCGAGAAGTTGGCCAAACTGTATGTGAAGAAAGTGAATCGGTTGCACGGGGTTCCAATGTCAATTGTGTCTGACAGGGATACTTAGTTCACCTCTCATTTCTAGAGGACCTTGTAGGCAAAGTTAGGCACCAGGTTGGACTTGAGCACAACCTTGCATCCTCATACAGACAGACAGTCAGAAAGGACCATCCAGGTATTATAGGACATGCTCTAGCCTGTGTTATAGATTTTGGGGTCCATTGGGATAAATTCCTACCCTTGGCAGAGTTCGCTTACAATAATAGCTATCACTCGAGCATCAGTATGGTGCCATTTGAAGCTCTATACGAGAGGAAATGCAAGTCTCAAATCGGGTGGTTTGATGCATTTGAGGTGAGACCTTGGGGAACCAATTTGCTGAAGGAATCTTTGGAGAAAGTTCGAGTAATCTAAGAGTATTTGGTGGCGGCTCAAAGTAGACAAAAACAATATGCAGACAAGAAGGTGAGAGATATGGAGTTTATGGAGGGAGATCAAGTCTTACTCAAGGTATCTCTCATGAAGGGGGTAATGAGATTCGGTAAGCGGGGCAATCTTAGCCCGAGGTATATTGGACCATTTTAAATCCTCCGACATGTGGGTGGAGTAGCTTATGAGTTGGCCTTACCGCCAAGGCTATCTGGGGTGCACCCGACATTCTATGTTTCTATGCTGAAGAAGTACCATAGGAATGGATCGTACATTATTAAATGGGACTCATATTGCTAGATGAGAATTTGTCCTATGAGGAGTAGCCAGTGGCAATATTGGCTAGGGAGCTCCGCAAGCTGAGATCAAAAGAAATTACGACAGTAAAGGTCTAGTGGAAGAATCATCCTATATAGGAAGCCACCTAGGAGATCCTAGCCGATATGAGGATCAAATATCCTCAATTATTCATGGAATCCGGTACATTCTCTTTCTTGCCTTTGTAGATTATTTGGGGATGAATGATATTTTAATTGGTATCTGATGTAATGATTCGTATGTCATTATGAGGGGAAATGAACCTAGAATACTCTAAACGAGGCTAGACAGTTGTTAGAGAAGTGTTGTAGGGTGAGATGATGTGAATTGATGATTTTGTGGAGTTTCTAGTTTAGGGGAACCGCTGCAGCGCTAGAATTTCCGCTGCAGCGAGACCATGGTGACGTTCGGAGTCCCACCATAATGGATTAGGGAATTAACCACTGGATTCGCTGTATCTGCTTCCTGACCGCCATAGTGGGTCCGCTGTAGTGGAAATGTGACCACTGCAGTGGATGAAGAGAATCAGAAAATGGTTTTAAGTGGGATTACTGGGGTTACACCCTATTATTTCCAAAACACAAAGGTTGAAGGTCTGAAAGCGATTTTCTCCTCCAAACCCTAAGTAAGTCTATAGCCTATTCCTTCCCCCGTTCGATTCCTCAACACCCTAGAATTGTAGGGTGGCTCTTGATGGTAAATTTTTATTAAAGGACCCTAGAATGTGTTACACCCTATAAGTTTTTATTGTTCAACCGACGCGTGCGTGCGTATGTCGAGAGTTTTGAAGTAAAACTCATGTGAGGAAGGGCTCGGGGAGTGAACACACGAGTATGGAGTCGAACTAGCAGGAGGCCAAAGTAAAGGCAAAGTGCAAGGAGCGCCGCATCGCGCCTCTACCTCGTCGCATTGAGTGGCGAGTCACCCCCGTACCTTGGCCTGTGGCCGGTATGGCCGTGCCTCCCCTGCCACTGCCTCAAGAATTATATATATACCCCCTTAACATTTTAGAATTCATTTCAACATTTCCCCAAGTCAGAGAAGCGAGGGTGAGCTATATTATCTATTGATTTTCATCAAATTACACCACTAAACTCCATCCAAATGTAAATTCACCTTGGATAACGAGTTATAGGCCTATGAGGAATGTCCCTGCATAGTTATTTCTTGGAAATTCACTCGGAGTACCGAAACCCTGCCAAGTAAAGGTTGTCAAAATCACTTTTAATTGAGTCCTAAGTAACTGCAAGTGATGGGTAAGTGTTTCTACCTTCTAAACTACCTTCTAAACCCTCAGAATTTGTGAGTTCTCGGCTGAATTAAATGAAATTGAATTATAGTCAATGTTCTTAGATAGATATAGTTGTTTGCTGATTCCTACAATTGAAATAGCCTTATTCTCTCAGTGTAGAAGCTGCTAGTGAGTGGGACTACTGGCTTCAGGTTGGAAACTGTTAGGGTGAACGAAAGTCGGCATTCGAGGTATGTTAAGGCTTATCCCTTTGGCAAGTTATTCTCGTCGAATAATGATACGACGTATGTTTTTGAACAGAGAAACAATCCTATACTTTGTAATTAGTTGTTGCTAGTAGATAAGGATCATGTATGTTGTGATTAGTTGCCATCAGTGGATTATGATTATATATGTTGTGGTTAGCTACTAGAAGACGTATTGAGAGATATTGCAGTATCCCTTATTGGGAAAGAGTATGTTAAGTGTGACTCACACTAGTAGCGTCAGCGTCATAGAAACTCCTCTGTTCTTCTGTTCACTGCATCAATAGAATTTTGATGTTTTTCTATCATGCCAAGGCCTTAGAAGTTTATGGTTAGCTATTCGGCCTGATTTGGTATGTTGGACAGCATTGTGCGCAGCCGGATAATATAACTTTCAGTTTGATGCCTATATTTTTAGTGAAGCTCGCCCAGAGGCCGTTGGTATACCTTGATGCCTCCAGGGCCAAAATTTGGATATTATGGTCATACCTTAGAGTCAGTGGCACTAGTGTTGCCTAGAGAACTGAGTGACAACCTGCCATCTAGTAAGCTACTGCCAGTGACTGTTAGTTTCAGTCGACTTAGTTCTTGTCATACAGGTCGCCCAGGAAATCATCCCAATTGTACTTGTTAGATAGACCCGTGGGTACCCTAAGGAGGGAACTTTATCATAAGTTGAATGCGGGGCCAATGCCCCATCCTACTCTTATACATACTCAGGTATAGGCTGCCGCGAGTGGGTAGGTCCAAATAAACCTGCCTACGAGGCTATGAATCGCCCGGAGAAGTCATATGAAATCTGAATAGACCAAGTTAATGTCTAAGCAACTAGAGCCATAGTAGTACAGTATTACCTTCAGGCTAAGAATTATAGTAAGCTGCCTATGGAAGGTTAGGGTTGATTGCTCAGGAGCATGTTCGGTTAGTAGCAACCTTACAGTTGTTCTAAGCGAGGGAACTGAATAGTTGGTTGCCTACGACCTTGCCATTCGCTTATGAGCTGTCCTTGTCCTAGCATGACATTCAAAGTATCATTTAGGACACTCTAGACCTTGCCCTATTCTTTCTAGATCATTAGAGATTATGATCATTGCCAGGACCCTCTGGTAAGGTGTAGGCTATTCTAGAGGTGAGTAGCAATCACGTTACGCCTAGAGGGCCAGATTCGCCTTTCGAGTGGCTAGATTGAGACTTCAGTGTAGCACATCGGTTGGGATTTCGCCTACCTAGGATAGCCTTCCGTTGACAAACTTCATGGTTGCTAATTGTGTCATCGCCTACGGGGCTATTGATCACTCAGAGGAGCTATATGATGTTGCTTAGAGGAGCTATGTGATGTCCCAAGGGACTATATTCAGGCCCAAGGGCCATATTACAGACCATGCACGAATGTGCTTCTACTTCTATGTCGTATCAACATCACTGACCCTCCGTTGAGCCTTGTGTGCCCAGAGTGCAGTTTCAGGACCCCAACAGGATCAGAAATAGTTACAGGAGTCCAATGGGCTCAGATGCGGACCTAGAAGCCAGGTAGGTTGGCTATAGTACCAGTAGAATCATAAGAACTTAGATAGGGGTATATAGATTAGGTTGTACTTTCAAAGGCTTATGGGGGCCTCGGTAGGTTGTTTCTATGTTTTTGCATCTTCTAGACTTATGGGGGCCAGGTTAGGTTCTTATTTGTATACTTGCTTGATAGCTATAGCTTGTGAATGAATAGTCATACAACTTCAGCTCATATACATGTAGTGATTTACTAGATGCAGTTTACAGATAAGAAAGCCTACAGGTTACCTTCTACCCTTGTTGCTATTTACTTTCAGTTCTTTATCAGTTTCTATTCAACCTTTGTTACTGCCTTATATATTCGGTATATATTACACTGATGCTCATCCTTGGGGCGCTACATACTTGCCTGCAGGTTTAGACAGATAGTTTGTGGGATCTCCTAGCAGTTATTCAGAGTCAGCAGATTGACCAGCTCCTTTCATTCGGAGTTGCCAGGTTTTAGAGGTTTATTTGTCTTTTAATTGTATAGCTTTTGGGTTGGCCCGGGCTCTGTCTCGACCAATATTTTTCACTCTTAGAGGCTTGCAGACTACAGTCTTCAGTTAGTTGGTTGTTGTTAGTTGTGTGGGGCCTATGTATGTGTTGTTTTACATGTTGGCCATGTGGGGCCTAGTTTAGCTAGTTAGTTAGTAGCCTTGTCGGCTATACTATGAATATGACTGTCTATTTATTTTATGTTATAACTAGACAGCATGATGGTCTTGTCGGCCTACATAGGATCTCTTTATTGTTATGTTGGCTGGGTTAGCTGTTTTTTCTTTTATAGGTGCTGCATGTCCTTGTAGGCCCGAGGCTATGTTTACAGCCGAGGTATAGCAGTTTGCTTTCTTGATTTTGAGTCGCTAGTTGGAATCAGAGGTACATATGCCTAGCCAAGTCAACCAGATCCCAGTATGGCATTAGGTGCCAGTGATGCCTTCCAAGGTGGGGCGTGACAAACTTGGTATTAGAGCAACGTTGTACCCTAGGGAGTCTACAAGACGTTTCTAGTAGAGTCTTGATTATAAATGTGTTGTACACCATATTTTATAAGCAGGAGGTTACGAGGCATGGTAGTATGGTTACCCTTTCTTCTTCTTCTCAGATCATGCTGTAGAGCCGAGTTGTACAAGGTTGAGTCCTTAATTTTTCATTGTTATGCCTGTCTAGAATAAGGTTTGATAGGGGACAAACATCATCCAGCTGTAAGTTAGCTATGGCAGTAGGAGAGGGTACCAGCAAGGTGTCACAGTTGGGTGGGATAGTTTAGTCTGAAGGTGAAAGGGGATGTCCTTTTAATCTCCTCAGTATCCTCCCGGGGCACCAGGAACCTTATAAGGTAATAGATATGCCAGCACCATCCCCAGTTCTCTCTACACTCTCGGAATAGGAGGCCAGGAGTGTGATATATATATGAGTTGGCTTATTTAGTAGAAACTTAAAATTAGATAGGGATGACAGTTAATGTTGGATTACCTGAAATATGCGAAGGTCTGCACAAGGTTTGTACCTCTAGCTTCTAGAGTTTATTGAATTTCGCGCCTTAGCCCTGCTATAAAATGATAGGGTCATTTTCCACCTCCCATCTTGCCCTTTCAGTATAACAAAAAGTGTAAGTATCAATGCCATGTTGCCCAAAATAAATAGTAAAGGAGGGCTAGAACTATTCGGTGGCGAGAACTACATGCAAGTGCACGTGGTTGAACAAGTAGTAAAGTGGCTTAGTTCAAGCCAAGTATCGATCCCACAGGGATTGAACTACGGTATTAATTAACTTAAGCGTCAGTGAACTATATCTCTATGAATGCAGACAACTGAATAAATAATATTTTAAGAGTTAAAGTTTACTCCGTAATGAAAATCTAAGTCAAGATTATAATTTGAGTCTGAGCAATAGCAATGAACAAGCTGAGGTTAAGACAAACATGCAGGGATGTAATTTATCAATTCAATTCAGCTAATCTTCTCTTCGGTTGCTAGTCAGGAATTTATTGCCTATGGATTGGATCTTTCGACTCCTATCCAATTTAAGAATCGTGAGACCTTAATCTACATTTCTGTGATATAAGAATTTCATGCTCTAGCCATACATTACCGATTCCGTAATTGACTAATAAGACTTTCAGATATATTTCTATTCTGAATGTAAATCAATTCTCAATTTTCTAAACTAAGAAAAGATCATATCCTACCAATTCACATCTGTCCAATTTCTTTCCTTTTCAAAATCAAAATTGGATTTCTGGATATACATTAACATTGGCCAAACATTAATGTAGTAAAAACAAGAATTGATAGAACAACCATTGAAGAAAAAATGAAAAATGAAATGATCAACAATTACATTCCTCTACAATTATTTTTAACCTCAACAAGAAGTGAATTAGCCACTCATTTGTGGATTAAACATCTTCAAATAAGTAGAATTCATACAAACAATTGAGATTAAAGAGAAAGAGAAAGAACCCTAGAATTTTCGTCCTCTCAACTGCCTGTAACTCACGTTCTTGCTCAACCAAGTCAGAATGTTTAAAATAAAACCTAAGTGTGCTATTTATACTATTGAGAATTTTTCCCGGAATAACAAGCAACATGGCACGGAGTGTATCGCGGAGCACTCCCTCCGTGCCACGGGGGTATCGCGGACCCTCACTGGAACTTGAGGTTTCAGGTAATTACACTCAACGTGACACGGAGTGCATTGCGGAGCACTGCCTCCATGTCACGGAGGTAACGCGAACCTCCACTGAAATTTGACAAAATTAATTCATCCGAGGAAGAATGCCTCCGCGATGGCAGCGTGACACGGCTCCATCGCGAAGCCCTTATTTTTGCTGCTCTCCCTTGTCAACTTCCACTCCTTGGTTCCAAGTCCATTCCCGCTCTTCACCAATATATATATTAGCTTCCTAAATTTCCTTTTACCTGCAAAACAACACTAATCATGTTGGTTAGTATAAATTCACATTTAACTAAGAATTACATGAGAATGTACACATAACGATAAATAAACAAGTAGAAATGAAGCATTTGAGTATCACTTGGGCATGCAATTCATCCCAAGATCACTTACCCCACACTTAAAACCTTGTTTTTCCTCGAACAATACACTCACATCTCATGCAATTCACACCCACGCATAGCTAATTTGCCTCAACCATTCAAGCTACGGCTATACAGATTATTTAAGATAGCAAATCATCAAGAAAACATGCATGGTCTCATCAATACAATGAAGTACACCACATTAAGACCTCCTAAACTCAAGAATCAATTCTCGATCTTGGCAAACTCGTGCAAATCATCTGATCAAGACATTCGACATGAAATTTTATCTCTCGTCAAGCATGTGCCCTTACAACACAAGAGAATTACCCCATTTACCATCATACGATTTCCAAAGCACTACATATAGGGGTAATGAATATGATTTCTCTCTCTCTCCCAAAGAATTCACATGCATCATGTCATGAACCATAAGCTTGCACCTAGTGTTTTACTCCACTAATATAAGGATGCATGATGTTAGATCACGTAGGACTTAATGGGTTGTTATGTAAGCTAAGGAACTAGTAAATATTGGGCTAACCAATAATAGCAACTAGCTTCCTTAAGAGCTTTTCAATACATCCCACCTTTATTACGGGCATTGCTTCCTCCTCCATCCTCTTATTCTTGAATTTTATTCTTTGTTTTTGTTCCCATTTCTTTAAACACACTCGACTTACAAGCAAAGAGTAGTTATACACCTTTATTTTTTTTTATTTCAACAAGTGCACCTTTGACCTTTTCTTTAACTCTCACATACTCGAACCTGGTGATATCCGGACCACAGGTCAATCTTAGAAAAGTACCTGGCTCCCTGCAACTGATCAATAAGTCATCAATACTGGGAAGCGGGTACTTATTCTTTACTGTAACCTTGTTCAATTGCCGATAATCTATGCACATTCGGAGCGAGCCATCTTTCTTCGTCACAAATAAAACTGGCGCACCCCATGGAGAAGTACTAGGCCGGATAAAACCTTTATCCAACAAGTATTTCAGCTGCTCCTTTAATTCTCTGAGTTCTGCAGGAGCCATACGATAGGGAGGAATTGATATCGGCTGAGTGCTTGGTAACGAGTCAATAGCAAAATCTATCTCCCTTTCTGGGGGAATACCAGGTAACTCATCAGGAAACACATCAGGGAATTCATTCACTACCGGAACAGACTGGAATGTCTGAGATCCTTCTTGGACATCCTGAACTCTAACCAAATGGTAAATACATCCCTTAGATATCAACTTTCTCGCCTGAAGGTAGGAAATAAACCTACCCTTTGGCATAGCGGTGCTGCCCTTCCACTCCCGCACTGCTTCTCCTGTGAAGTGGAATCGGACCGTCTTGGTCCAACATTCAACATTGGCAAAGCACGGCACTAACCAATCCATACCCATTATGGCATCGAAGTCTATCATCTCTAACTCGACCAGATCTATTGTGGTCTGACGGTCAGCAACCTCTACTGTACACCCGCGGTAGATTCTACTAGCTATGATAGAGTCACCAACGGGCGTGGATACTAAAAAGGGCTGCCGCAATAATTCTGGTGCAATATTGAACTTTCGTGCCACAAATGGAGTAATGTAGGACAAAGTAGACCCTGGATCAATCAATACATAAGCAGGGTGTGAGCAGATAGTTAGCATACCTGTCACAACATCCGGTGACGCTTCTGAATCTTGCCTCCCTGGTAAGGCATATGTGCGGCTTGGACCCTCTCCTGTACTGGAGGCCTCTGATCTACCCCGACTCCTGCCTGCTGAAATTGAGGGCCTATTCCCTGCCGAGGATGCAGTGGCTCGTGACCTTGCAGATGCCCTATCCTGTCTATCCCGGTCCTCTCGGCCTCTAGCTGGGCAATCTTTCATCAAATGGCCTTCTTGGCCACAAATATAACATGCAGTGGAGCCATACCTGCATGCTCCAGGATGGCGTCGACTACATATAGGGCAAAGTGGTAGGGTATACCTACTCTGCTCCGCCCTCCTCTGTAATGGTGAATCGTCCATCTACGAGCCTCTACCAGTCTCTGACTGCCCCCTGCGGCTGAATCTACCCCCCTACGGCTGTGGCGGAGGCGGGGGCCTGGGCGACCTGTCTAACAATCGTGGCCTGGGTCCTCCCCGGGCCTCCCTCTGTAACTCAACTGGCCTATCCCGGCGACGTTGTTCCTGATTGGCCCTTCTGATCCCGATGCCGCTGTCTGATGCCCTCAATATTCAGGGCGAATGCCTGAACTCGAGCAATGTCCATGTCCTCTCGCAGTGTAGCCGTAATACAAGTCTCAACATATTCCGGATTCAACCCCATGATAAAGCGGTGTACTCTGGATGCCATGGTATCAACAAAGGCCGGTGCGTACCGGGCCAAAGAATCAAACCGCAAGGAATATTCCCGAACACTCATGGCCCCCTACTCCAGATGTAGGAACTGGTCTACCCGGGCCTGTTGAATCTCTCGCAGCAAATAATGATCCAGAACAGCTCCTGAGAAGCTGGACCAGGTCGGAGGGGAAACATCTTTCCCTCGGGACCTTTCCCAGCTTTCATACCACAATATGACGATGTCCCGTAACCAAAATGCTACCAACTCAACTGGTTCTGTAGGCGTGGCATGCATAACCCTGAAAATTCTCTGCATTTGATCCAGAAAATCCTGAGGGTCCTCTGTCCGGGCCGTACCTGTAAACTGTGGGGGATTCAGAGCCAAGAACTCTCGGACCCTCGAACTACCGGGCCCTCCTGATGACTCCGCAACTGTAGACGGCATCGGCTGACGCTGAGCAGCCATCATATGTGCTAACATAACTACCGCACTCCTAACCTCCTGGTCGGAAGGTGTCGGTATAGGGACTGCTGGAGGTAGTGTCGCCCCAAGTGGCTCCTGATGTGGTGGAGACTGCTGAGAAGGCTGGGACGATGCCTCTGTAGTGCCCCCTGACCGGGTTGTTTCTAAACGAGGGTGACGCATCCTGCTGGTGCCTTCCCCTGCTGCAATATCTAAACTCCAGCCTGTGATAGGATGTCGCTGGTCTGACATTATCTGTAACCAAAGAATATAGTAAGCTTTTAGGGACTCAACCCTATATTGTACCGCTCTACAGCATGACTGAATAAGAATAAAAGACAACCATCCTATCATGCCTCGCAGCCTCCTACCCATAGTATGTGGTGCACAACACTTCCATGGATAGGACTCTACTTAGCACGACTTGCAGACTCCCTGGGATATGACCTGCTCTGATACCAAGTTTGTCACGCCCCGCCTTGGGGGGTATGACTGGCACCTGGTGCCCTAGTAGGACCTAGACTGCTATCTGGTGAGCCTAAGCACATCTGGCGCCTGACTGGCTCTAACTCAGATTTCTGGAAACAAAGGGCTATATAACGGCTGTAAACACAGCCCCAGGCCCATTAGCCTATAGCCACCTGTACCTGTAATGACAGCTAACCAGAAACATACTACTATAGGGAAACCTATGCGGGCCGACAAGGCCACCATGCTGTCTAGTTATCTGCAACTCAACAATGAAATACTAGAAGGCTACGTGACCGGCAAGGTCACCATTACTGTCAAGCTATGGCCCCACACGGCCAACATAAAAGAAGTAAAAGTACTAACAGCTATACAACTACACGGCCTCACACGACCGGCTCAACTGACTACAGGGAGATATATACAGACTGCAAGCCTCTAGGAATAAAAATAGAAATGATCGGGACAGGGCCCCGACCTACCCATACTGTACAACAAAAGAAAACGAAATACACCTCTGGAATTCAGTCTCCGGATGACAGGAGCTGAATACTCGATCGCTGACAGGAATCACGAGGGATCACCTCCTCGTCTATGGGTACCTGCAGGCAAGTAATGCAGCGCCCCACCGGGCGTCAGTACCGCTGGTACTGAGTATGTAAAGCAATAACTGAAAGGAATATCTGAAAACAACAACGCAACTGATGAAACTGAAATAGGAAGGAAAAGATTAACTGTCCGATAATGTAAAACTATGCCTACTCTTAACTATACTGGAAGGAGTAGGAGTCATACCTGGAGATGTATCGTTCTACTGTTGATCTACTCGTATCTAATATGACATGGCATAACATAACATAACATAACATAGCACACACAAACCTTACCCGGCCCCCATAAGCCGGGAGGTACAACCAGCACAAAATCTATACCCCTACCCCGGTCACCCCATCTCCTATAATAGCTATAAGCATCCTGCCGGTCCCCTGGGTATGCACTTGGGCTCGCTGAGCCCCTGACTATAACTGTACCTGAGTTCGGAGGACTCCTGAATCAACACCCGGGCGTATCCGCTCGACAGGGGTGTGTAAGGGCCGACCAAGGCACAATATGGGGAAAACTGGCATCCCATCTTCGTCCCCTGTGGGACGGCATGCCACTCCGTAGAGTGGCGTATCCTCGTCCTCTGGCGGATGAGTCGATACAGCTATCAACCTTGGGGAGGTCATGGATGCTAGGTAATCCAACCCCAAAACAATACAACGGTCTCAACTAGTAATACTATCTACATATCCCACATACTGAAGCTAATAGTAGTAAGGTATCCGTACATACTGTGTACTGAACTAGTAATGGTAATGTATATGTACTTAATACATGCTGAGACTGATAATAGTATATATGTATAAATATAATCTTCTGCCATACTGTGCTGTATACTGAGTTTCTATAATAACATGATTTACTATTTCTGACATGCTTCCTAAACTTCATTTTTAACCTATCATTCTACTTTTGAGATGCCCTACAGATATTACATTGTTTTACTGGGTTTCAACTGAATACGATAATATCCTAATATTCTGTATTACATCACATACTGAGCATACTGTGCAGTTCCTAACACATATATTAGAATCTATATCGTGCTAGGAAGTCTCGCTCTAATCATAACATGATGCTTCTAATATCGTACCAACATTCGTAATAAACATAACACATGACTTCTGAATATTCTACTGGCCTTTAAATTACTTTACTATACCGAGCTTACTAACTTGCCGAGGAAACTAACTTTACATACCTTCGCTTCTGATTTCCCGACTAACTGGCGTAGCTTGGTCAGTATTTCAGCTATTCCTCCCAACTGCATTCATATATATATCAATCAGTACTAAATACAACTTTATTCTGAGGAACGATGTTGCGCGCGTATCGCTGCTCGGTATATATTAAAAACTGACACACAAGTGTACGTGGTCAAACAAGTAATAAAGTGGCTAAGTAGCCAAGTATCGATCCAAGGAGGCTGCTCTAGATATGCAAAACTGCCTAGTTTACTATATCTCTATTCTATTTCTAACTATGTTAACAACAATCCAACCAAGATTTGAGTGAGTTTTGTTTCTAACTAATTATATACTGAAATTAATAACTACTATTTACGTTGAATTTAGACAATGGATATGCACATGCCAAGGTTAAGAACGAGTAATGAACTTGATAATCATGATAATTTGGTCATCCTCTTCTTCATATTGCTAGCCAAGAACGTTTGCCTAGAAATTAAAACTTCCGTATTTAATTTCACTTTAGAATCATAAACCATCCGTCTACATTTCTGTGATCAAATGCAATTTATGACCTAACACTCCAATTCCGGTTCCTAAATTGACTAATACGGCTTTCAAGTATTTTTCTATCAAGAAAGCACATCTAAACCCAATTTTCCCAAATCAAGTTAAGAACAATACCCTATTAATTCACAACTTTCCAATTTCATGCTCTCTCGAGTGAAATTGGACTTTTTAGATATACATTAATGGTGGCCAATCAATAATGTAATAAACACAAGAATTAATAGAACAACATGCAAGAAGAAGAAGAAACCATATCAATTATTACCAACATTCATTACACAAGTTCAAAACCTCAGCAAGAAAGGAATTAGCCACTCATTCTTGGATTAATCATCCTAGAATGAGTGTTAATCATGCATACAATTGAAGGAAAGAAGAAGGGAAGAGAAGAAAACTCTTATCTTTTCTATTCTTCAACTGCCACAAAACCACGTTCCTGCTCTCCACTTCTGAACTCAGGCTAAAAAAACTAAAACTAAAAAAACTCCCCTAAAAATAACCTAAGTGTGCTATTTATACTAGTGGGAAATTTTTCCCGGAATAACAAGCAACGTGTCACGGAGGCCAACGCGGAGCACTGCCTCTGTGACACGGCGTGGACGCGGACCCTCTCTGGAAATTGCAGGGTCCGGATAATTGGCCTCAACGTGGCACGGAGGCCATCGCGGAGGCCTATCTCCGTGCCACGGAGCTGACGCGCAGGCACACTGGAAATTGCCAATTTTATTTCTGCCCAGGCAGTGTGCTACCGCGATGGCAGCGTGGCACGACTCCATCGCGGAGCCATTGTAAAATGTGCCATCCAAGGCCTTTTCCACGCTCGCATCCCAGTCCAACTCCGACATAGTTCCAACACGCATTTTAGCTCCTAAAAATCACATTAACCTGCAAAACAAATGCTAATCATGTTGGTTAGTATAAATTCGCATTTTATTACCAAATACATGATATTATATACACATTGCACAACAAACAAGGTAAAAATGATACGTTTGAGTATCACTTGGGCATATAAATCTGCCCAAGATCACTTACCCCACACTTAAATCCTTGTTCGTCCTCGAACAACACATACACAAATCATGCACATCACATCTCAACCTTTGTCACTATGGTGCAACCATTTTACGTTACGGTCATACCGATTATTCGATTCTTGCAAATCATCAAGAAAACATGCTTGGTCGTACAAGACAATGACCTTAATACATCGAGGCTTCCTAGACTTTTAAGAATTGATTCTTGATATCGGCAAACTCATACAAATCAACTAATCAAGAAATCCGACACGAAAATCAATCTTTCATCAAGCATGTACCCTCACAACTCGAGAGAAACTTCTCCTTTTTATGTTCATGCAGCACAAAAACATGCAAGTAGGGGCATATAAAAATTACTTTCACTCTCTCTCCCAAAAGAATTCACATGCATCATGTCATGACCCATAGGCTTGCCCTTAGTGTATTACTCCACTAATATAAAGAAATGCAATGTAGGATCAAATAGGACTTTTAATGGGTTGTAACTGGGCTATGGATCTTGTATATATATATTGGATTAGCCAATAATAGTCGCTAGCATCCTTAAGCGCCTTTTCAACTCATTCCCATCGACTCGTGGACATTGTTCCTCTCTTTTCTCTTTTTCTCCCATTCATGCTGGTTTACTTTCATACAGCCCATTTCATCAGGCACACTTGACACAAAATAGAAGGTTTTCATGTACCCTCAATTTCATTTAATTACAACGGGTGCCTCTTCAACATCACCTTTTCTTTCCTCACTTTGCTTTTCTTTTCTTTTCACTCTTTTCACTGTTTAACACTTTGGGAAACATTTTCTGTTCTTTATAAGCGCTTAAGAGCTTCTTAAAGACTTTAAGGCTAATGAAAAGAAGGAATAAAGCTTAGTTCATACAATTCTGGACAAAAGAAAGAAATCGGCTAAAGGCTCAACGGGCTGACTAGGGTATACAACATATAAAAAGGTAGAATTTGACAAGAAAAAAAAATGGAAACTAACGGTTAAAACAAAGAAATGCCTACATCCTTTCCAACACTACACCTCCTTCATTTCGTTTTGTATACACACCAGGAAAGTTCTAGACAATTCACAATGACATGGAATAGCAAAACCTCACTTCACACTTCATGCACATGCTCGAATCAAGATGCATTCACAGACTCTTTAATTAGTCAATTACATGAATTCAAGATTAAGCCTCAATCATAATGAACCAAATTCTATAGCCTAGGTAACTCAACATATTTACAAAATTACATGCTTTCAACCGAATCATTTTCACATTTCGAACATCAATTACAACACGCAACGAAATTTTAGCAACCATAAGCAACTACAGTTTATTGATGCAATCCACCAAAGAAAATATAAAAACAAAACATCTACTCCTATCGACTACATTTCCCTTAAGACGGTCGTCATCCATCCATCATAGGGAACGGTCACTAACTATGACATCGGTTCAATGGGACTATTCTCGGTAAAAGAACCGAAAACAAACTCCGAGAAACCCAAAAAATAAAACTTCAAAATTTTTGCAACACATCGATCATTTCGATAGAAAATATTTGCAAACTATGTTGATAAATGCAAAATCTTTTCGCAAAAATTTTGAAAAATATCGATCATATCGATAGAAAAAAAATATTTACAAAATTTACAAAATATTTACAAAGGCAACCATAACTTTCAAAACACACATCATCAGCCACTACACAAATATATACACATAGTCACAAAATCAGTTCACAACAACAGGGAAAGCACAGACATACATAAACGTCAAGGGAAAATTATACAGCAAGTTTAGAGCCTATGACCCAGCACCTAACTACTCCCACCCCACACTTAAATCGAACACTGTCCCCAGTGTTCACAACAATACAAAGCACAACATATGGGTGGTGGAACTCCCTGCTCAGTCGAAATATTCGACTTCCTCATCTGGTGCTGCGGCCTCGTCGCCCATATCCGAATCGGCTCCACCGTCGTCATCGGACTCTACATCAGAGTCCTCACGACGTGTCTCCTCATCAGTAGGGACGTCGTCATCAGTCGGCTCCACAAAGGCTGGCCCCACCTTGCATAAAGCTCTGGCGTTCTCTCCAAAGGGGTAGTCCAACTCCAGCTGCCATAACTCATCCTCGGTGGCTGGTCTCCCACCTATCCGTAGCTGCAGCATCTGCATGCCGAACATACGGGCCATATACTGGTCGTCACGAGCATGTCGCTCGCCCAGAGTCAGCACCGGTCCGTGTGTAGTGTCGGGGGCCTTGGTCTTTGTCACATCAAGGTCCCTCCGCTCCAACTGCGGAATGTAATCCAAGGCTTCTTCCTCAATGTCGAGGCCTCGGAGGAAGGTGGTGATGAGTCCGCCAAACCCGTATCTGTGGCCCTGGTGTAGTCTGGCTCTCTTCATGGAGGATATTATGACCGCCCCCACATTAATCTCAAGCCCTTTCATAAGGGCATACACCAGGCAGACACGGTCCCGGGTCACGTCTGTCATATGCACTCCCGGGATCAAACCCGAACATACAATTTTTAGCCAGATTCTTGCCTCTCTGTTCATCTGCGAATAAGGCAGAGTCTGATGGTAACCCCTCTCTTTGTGTCTGCTCCATCGGGCTGTGGATCGAGCCCCACACAACGTACGTCTGATGTCAGCGTACGGTGGGGTGATGTTGAGCTGGCGGAGAACGTGGGCGTCTGTGTCATGCGCTCCAACAATTGCATTCAGCTGCTGGGGTTCCAGAGTGACAATCTGCCCTCTGATTTTAATAGTATGGCTCCTGATGGCCGGGTTCCAGTTTGCATAAAATTCCCGGACCAGGTGAAGGTTGCACTCCTTGGGCTCCTGAAAAATAAAGCTGAGCCCAGCTGCCTCAATTCTCTGTACGATGCGAGGGAACTCCTGTGCAAGTGGTTCCCTTGCAATATGTTCCTCCGGGAAGTACTTGTTCTCCTTATGCTTTGCGTACCATTTCTTCCCTTCATCGGTGACCCATCGTGTCTCGTATCGGCGGTGTTGACCGCGTGGAACAGCAGGTGCAGCTGGGACAGCAGTGCCCAGTCTCATTCTCTTTCTGCCGGTGCCTGAGGTTGAAGCACCCTTGCCTTTATCTTGTCGGCTGGCCATTGTACCTGTCAATTTACACAGACAAGCACAACGTTAAGCTAAAAACTTGTTAGCTTCGGCTAAGGTCGGGTTAAACAAAATTTACCCCACACTTAGTCTTTAACAATATTTACAACATTTTAGCAAGGATAGCTCTATTTACACCCCAAACACAATCAACTATAAACATGTTGCTTAGTGCGTTCACAAAAATTCGACAGCATAACGGCTAGCGAACTACTCAGACTTCATACAGCTAACCCAATCCTACTATCGACCGCTATTCACCCATAGCACTTAGCAACAATAACAACAACAAAATAAAAACACCAATACAAACCTATTATATACAACTAATCTAACCAATTCAACCAATTCACATATTATGCACTTTCCCACAAAAATTCGAGAATTAGTCGACTTTCAACAATTATACAATAGTTACCACGACTTATCTCAAATAATAAACACACCCCGGCATCAATTTCATTAAACTATCAAGTTACCCAAGTTAAAATTCAACAACCCCAAGCCCTAGAATTCACTTCGATAATCAACATTAAATTATTCAATTAATCGATAAGTTCAAACGTCAACTACAACAATCCGAACATAATCAATCATGAAATAATTCACGTCATGTTTAATTTCTGCCTAGGGTGATATATCTCACCTCACATGCTCAAAATTGACAAAAATTGCCAAAAAATTGAGATAGACGATGAAAACATACCTTGGAATTGAAGAATCGATGAAAACTTGACGTTTTCCTTGCCTATTAACGTGGCACGGAGCTTGGGGGTAGGGGAATGGGTGTTTTTGTCACGGAGGGTATAGGGAATGGGGGAAAATGGGCGAAAATCGGGGGTTTATTTAAAGGAAACACGCGGGTCACCCGGAAACCCGGTGTGACCCGGCACTGGGATAAGGGAAACGTGTCACGGAGGGTAACGCGGAGCCCCTCCTCCGTGACACGGAGCCAAAGCGTTGGCTTACTGGAATTTTTAAAAAATTCCAGATTTTCCTTCAACGTGTCACGGAGGTCAACGCGGAGCATTGCCTCTGTGACACGGCGCCAACGCGCCAGTGCTCTGTTTCACCATCAAATTTTATTTTTCATACCTCGCCTCGTTTCCTCGATTCCAAGTATTTTTCCTCCAGTATACCTGAAAATCACCTCACTAAAGAAGAATTGGTTAAATTAATAGATTCCCTACTAAAAAATAAAAAATTTACTAAATTACTAAATAAAATAAATTACTAAATAAAACGCAAATCTAAGCCTAGTCAAGAAAAAGAAAAGAAAATAGAATAAAAGAAAAACTTTACACTAAGGAAAAAGAAAGAAAAATATTTTTTCACGGGTTGCCTCCCGTGCAGCGCCTGGTTTAACGTCGCGGCTCGACAGCCTTTATGCTCACGTGTCTACTAGGGAGATGGACGATTTGTCCCGATCATGGTCATCTCCCCAGTAGTTCTCAACCTTGTCTGGTGGCCTACCTAGTAACTCTCGGGAATCACTCAATCCATTTGCATTCCCATGATCAATCACGTTGATCACCGAGAGTTCCTTATAGACAGTCGGGAGCTTAGGTGCCTTGTACACGTCGAACACCTCAACCTTGTCTTGTGCTCGCATTGTGAGTTGACCCGCAGCTACATCGATCAATGCCTTTCCGGTTGCCAAAAAGGGTTGTCCCAAAATAAATGGGACTTCCGCATCTGGTTCAAAATCCAGAACAATGAAATCTACCGGAAAAATGAGGGAGCCTACCTGCACTATCACATCCTCAACAATGCCATCCGGCTTAGCTAAAGACCTGTCTGCTAGTTGCAAGATCACTGTTGTAGGTCTAGGACTCCCTAGCCCTAACTTTCTGAATACCGAAGATGGCATCAGATTTATACTTGCCCCCAAGTCGCATAACCCACGAGCTCGGATACTTTGCCCAATCGTCAGCTGGATAGTAAAACTTCCAGGATCCTTCAGTTTAGTGGGCAACCTGTTCTGAATACGGGATGTGCATTCCTCTGTTAAAGCCACCGTGGCATATTCAGTCAAGCGACTTTTGTTGGCCACGATGTCTTTGATATACTTTGCATATTTTGGCACACCCTGCAAGACATCAACAAGAGGTAAGTTAACATGTACCTGTTTAAGTACCTCCATGAATTTCTGGAAACACGCCTCCTCCTTGTGTTTCTTAAGTCGTTGAGGGAACGGGGGTGGAGGCCTTGCTGGTTTAGCTTCTTTGGTCTTCCCCGTATCTGAGGTTTGTTCTCCCTCAGCATCTGCTGCTCTTGACTTCTGAGGCGGTCTTTCCGGTTCCACCTCCTTTAATTGTAAACCACTCCTCGTGGTCACTGCATTTACCTGCTTAGGATTGGGATCCGTGTCGCTAGGTAGTCCTCCCCTTGGTCTAGTATTTTGGGCACTAGCAAATTGCCCAAACTGATATTCAAGAGCCTTGGTTGCCAATTGATTGTTATTTACTTCGGCTGCCAATTTGACATAGTCAGCCTGCAATTTTGCCTGGTTGGCAATCATGGTCTTGAACATTTCCTGAATAGTCGGTGATGGTGGTGGAGGAGGGGCATTGTGATTTCTAAACTGATTCTGATAGCCTTGTTGCCCTCCTTGGTTTCTGTGCATACCCTGCCCTGAACCCTGGCCTTGTTGATTGTTGCTACCCCACGAAAAATTTGGATGATTCCTCCAGTTCGAGTTGTAGCCACCACCAAACTGCTGTTGATTCCTCTGTGCATTGCCCACAAAGTTGACAGAATCAGGATTTGCACCACAGCATTCAGCTGAATGCTCACTACTACCACACACTTCACACCACATCTGTTGGACTGCATTGACTGAGGCTGAAGGCTGGTTCAAATTCATATTGCTGAAGTGAGTGTTTAACTGATTTTGCAAAGCAGCTATCTGTGCAGCGATAGCTGTGAATCCATCCACTTCAAACACTCCCGCTGCTTTCCTTGCTCCACCTCTTGACGAATCTGCATTCCATTCCGGATTGCCTTGTGAAATTCGGTTGAGCAAAGTGTACAGCTCCTCATAAGTCTTCTCCAGCGCTTGCCCTCCAGCTGCTGAGTCTAACAAAATTTTAGTGTGGGGTTCCAAACCCTCAATAAAAGTGTGGACCAACACCTCATTTGACTGATGATGATGAGGACAGTCTCGCAACATGGACTTGAATCTTTCCCAGGCTTGATAAAGATTTTCTCCTTCCCTCTGTTTAAAACTTAGAATCTGACTTCTAAGTTTAGCTGTTTTACCTGAAGGGAAAAATATGATCAAAAACTTCCTTGCAAGATCATCCCACGTTGATATAGAGTTGGGTGGTTCAGCTTTTAACCACCTCTTGGCTTCACCAAGTAAGGAAAATGGAAATAAGGTGAGCCGAACATAATCAGGTGACACTCCAGCGGGGATGTAAGTGTCACTTATCTCCAAAAAGTTCTGGAGATGTTGTTGCGGATCTTCGTGAGGGAGACCGGTAAACTGCCCGCTAGTGTGCAAAAGTTGCACCATATTTTGCTTTAACTCAAATCTCCCCCCAGGCTCTGGTTTGTGGATGCTGGAATGTACATTATTAGCGTGTGGGATTGCCACCTCGCGAACCGGCCTGGCTGCTACTTCCTCGGGCACTAACACTGCCTGCACAACTGGTGGATGTGGTTGCTCCATCATAGACTGTTTAAGCAACTGCAGCTTCTTCCGAAGAGCTTCTCTACGTTGACTGTGCAATTCACGTTCTGGCTCTAAGTAAGATTCCACCAGCTCCTTGTCCCTTGCCAGTGTTCACAGAAATAAAAATCTACAAAATACAGGCTAAGACCAAGTTGTTAACACTTAAGAAAATAAAAATACAAATACAGTAAATTTACACTAAACACAATTTTACAAATCGCCTAGCCTCCCCGGCAACGGCGCCAAAAACTTGTTGCGCGCGTATCGCTGCTCGGTATATATTAAAAACCGACACGCAAGTGTACGTGGTCAAACAAGTAATAAAGTGGCTAAGTAGCCAAGTATCGATCCAAGGAGGCTGCTCTAGATATGCAAAACTGCCTAGTTTACTATATCTCTATTCTATTTCTAACTATGTTAACAACAATCCAACCAAGATTTGAGTGAGTTTTGTTTCTAACTAATTATATACTGAAATTAATAACTACTATTTACGTTGAATTTAGACAATGGATATGCACATGCCAAGGTTAAGAACGAGTAATGAACTTGATAATCATGATAATTTGGTCATCCTCTTCTTCATATTGCTAGCCAAGAACGTTTGCCTAGAAATTAAAACTTCCGTATTTAATTTCACTTTAGAATCATAAACCATCCGTCTACATTTCTGTGATCAAATGCAATTTATGACCTAACACTCCAATTCCGGTTCCTAAATTGACTAATACGGCTTTCAAGTATATTTCTATCAAGAAAGCACATCTAAACCCAATTTTCCCAAATCAAGTTAAGAACAATACCCTACTAATTCACAACTTTCCAATTTCATGCTCTCTCGAGTGAAATTGGACTTTTTAGATATACATTAATGGTGGCCAATCAATAATGTAATAAACACAAGAATTAATAGAACAACATGCAAGAAGAAGAAGAAACCATATCAATTTTTACCAACATTCATTACACAAGTTCAAAACCTCAGCAAGAAAGGAATTAGCCACTCATTCTTGGATTAATCATCCTAGAATGAGTGTTAATCATGCATACAATTGAAGGAAAGAAGAAGGGAAGAGAAGAAAACTCTTATCTTTTCTATTCTTCAACTGCCACAAAACCACGTTCCTGCTCTCCACTTCTGAACTCAGGCTAAAAAAACTAAAACTAAAAAAACTCCCCTAAAAATAATCTAAGTGTGCTATTTATACTAGTGGGAAATTTTTTTCGGAATAACAAGCAACGTGTCACGGAGGCCAACGCAGAGCACTGTCTCCGTGACACGGCGTGGACGCGGACCCTCTCTAGAAATTGCAGGGTCCGGATAATTGGCCTCAACGTGGCACGGAGGCCATCGCGGAGGCCTATCTCCGTGCCACGGAGCTGACGCGCAGGCACACTGGAAATTGCCAATTTTATTTCTGCCCAGGCAGTGTGCTACCGCGATGGCAGCGTGGCACGGCTCCATCGCGGAGCCACTGTAAAATGTGCCATCCAAGGCCTTTTCCATGCTCGCATCCCAGTCCAACTCCGACATAGTTCCAACACGCATTTTAGCTCCTAAAAATCACATTAACCTGCAAAACAAATGCTAATCATGTTGGTTAGTATAAATTCGCATTTTATTACCAAATACATGATATTATATACACATTGCACAACAAACAAGGTAAAAATGATACGTTTGAGTATCACTTGGGCATATAAATCTGCCCAAGATCAAACGACATTACTTTCGATATAATTATAGCCTAAACTTAGGCCTATCGAAAGACGGTCAAAAACTCGCTATTTTTCAGAAGTACAGAAGGGAGAAATACTCACTTCACAGCTAGAAACACATAGACATTAGTTTGGAGCAATTCTTCTTACCTTAGCTCGGTATCTCGACGATTCATCGGTCGTATTTCACGAAACTAAATCCGTAGGAATGCTCTCTGCTGCTAAATACCTCGGTATCTGAGGTTAATTTGAGTTTGGACAACGTTTGGCAGCGTAATCGGACGAAATTATATTAGCCCCTTCGTTCTTTTCTCTCCTCTGGTTTTTCCTCTCTGTTTCACTGGAAATTTATAAGTTTAAATGAATTAAAACCGAAGGGGGGCTTTATATACTTGGGCCTAGACAAGGCCAACGTGTCACGGAGCCAACGCGGAGGCTCCACCTCCGTGACACGTTTCCATCGCGGAGGGGATCGGCCTCGGCTCCTTCCGCGATGGTTCGACAGGTTTCTCGTCCGATCTTTTTCCCGGGCCTTTCTTTAGCATGTATGGCCTTCAAATACGCTTAACCAACGTGCGAATAGGTCATCTAGGTGCTGGAAATCCTACGGGGTATAATATTCTCCCCCCTTAAGAACATTCATCCTCGAATGTAAACTTTTATTTAGAGGACTTCTCAACCTACTATCTAGAAAAATTTCGGCACAGTTTCCCCTGTAATATGGACTATAGCAAAAACCTGAAATGCAGAAAAGTCCAACACAGGTACTGCACGCAATATTTTAAGATTCACTGGATAGCTAAGTATCAATCTTTCTCATTTATACATATACAACCATAAGGTAATACATAAGTAATAATACGGACATACCTGTCGCCTGACTAGGCCTGAAATAGGTGAGGATATCTAGCTCTCATATCTTCTTCAGCTTCCCACGTCATCTCCTCACGGTTCCTGTTACGCCACAATACTTTGACAGATGCAATATCTTTAGTCCTCAACCTGCGAATCTGTCTGTCTAAGATAGCTACTGGAACCTCTTCATATGCTAACTCTTTTGTGACCTGGACATCCTGAACTGGAACAACCGTGGAAGGGTCTCCTACGAACTTCCTCAACATGGATACATGGAATACTGGGTGAACAGATGCTAACTCTGGAGGCAAGTTCAATTCGTATGCAACTCGGCCTATTCTTCACTGAATCTGATATGGCCCAATGAATCTCGGGCTAAGCTTGCCTTTCTTGCCAAATCTCATCACCCCTTTCATCGGAGACACTTTCAGGTAAACCCAGTCATTTACTGCAAATTCTAGATTTCTGCGCCGAATATCTGCATAAGACTCTGAGCAGTCAGCAGGTGTTCTCTGATAAGCTTTATCTTCTCCTCTGACTGTTGAATGATGTCTGGCCCAATCAACGCTGATTCCCCCACTTCAAACCAGCCTACCGGCGATCTACATTTTCGCCCATATAATGCTTCAAAGGGCGCCATCTGGATAGCTGAATGATAACTGTTATTATATGCAAATTCAATCAACGAAAGATGCTCATCCCAGCTACCCCCAAAATCTAGTACACACGCTCGTAGCATATCTTCGAGCGTTTGGATAGTCCGCCCAGCCTGCCCATCTGTCTGAGGGTGGAATGTTGTGCTCAAATTGATCTGCGTTCCCAAACCCCTCTGGAACGACTGCTAGAATCTAGCTGTAAACTGTGCTCCCCTATCTGAAATGATGGATACTGGCACTCCATGTAATCTAACTATTTCTTTGATATATAATTCGGCATAATCCTCAGCCGAGAAGGTAGCCTTCACTGGCAGGAAATGAGCTGATTTTGTCAGCCTGTCAACTATTACCCCAGTGGAATCATTTTTGCGTCTGGTACAGGGTAACCCTGTTACAAAATCCCTATTTATCGCTTCCCATTTCCACGTAGGCACCGTTATATCTTGCGTCAAACCGCCCGGTTTTTGGTGCTCCGCTTTCACCTGCTGATAGTTAGGACATCTAGATACAAATTCAGCTATTTCAGCTTTCATACCTGGCCACCAGTAGATGTCTCTGATGTCGTGGTACATTTTCGTTGCTCCTGGATGGGGGGAATAGCGGGCGTAATGTACTTCATGCATAATCTGCTGGCGAAGCACTGAAACATTCGGAACACAAAGGCGGCCCTTACAGCGTAGCACATCATCCTCAGTCATTTGGAAATCTGACTCCTTACCTTTTTGAACTCTATCTCTGAGCTGGACTAAGTCAGGGTCCTCGTACTGTCGCCCTTTTACCTCTGTAACTAATGATGACACAACAGAATTCTAAATTACTGCTCTATTATTTTCTGTTTCCAATATTCGAACGGCTAAACCAGCTAGCTGATTAATTTCCTTAGCTAACTCCCGCTTCTCAGGTCGCAAATACGCCAAACTCCCCATTGACTTACGGCTTAGGGCATCTGCCACTACATTAGCTTTTCCGGGGTGGTATAGAATATTCACATCATAATCTTTTAACACCTCCAACCAGCGACGTTGCCGCAGATTCAACTCCCTCTGAGTGAAGATGTACTGTAGGCTCTTGTGATCTGTGAAAACATCAACATGGACGCCATACAGGTAATGCCTCCACATCTTCAAAGCGTAGATCACTGCGGCTAATTCCAGGTCGTGAGTAGGGTAATTCTTTTCGTGTTTCCTCAGCTGTCTGGAAGCATATGCAATTACTTTACCATACTGCATCAACACACAGCCTAACCCGACGCCTGATGCGTCGCAATACACTGAATAACCTTCTGTACCTTCCGGCAATGCTAACACTGGGGCGGAGGTTAATCTGTCTTTCAGTTCCTGGAAGCTCTGCTCGCATGCCTCTGTCCACTGAAACTTTGCTGCTTTCTGTGTCAGTTTGGTCAGAGGTGCCGCAATGGTCGAGAACCCTTCAACGAACCTCCTGTAATATCCTGCCAACCCCAGAAAGCTACGGACTTCAGTCGAAGTGGTAGGCCTAGGCCAGGATTTAACTGCTTCTATTTTCTGCTTGTCAACTTGTATACCAGCATCCGACACAACATGCCCTAAAAAGGCTACTGAGTTAAGCCAGAATTCACACTTAGAAAATTTAGCATATAACTGGCGGTCCCTGAGGATCTGGAGCACTGTCCGCAAATGAGTCCGGTGATCTGCTTCAGAGCGAAAATACACCAGAATGTCATCAATGAATACTATCACGAACAAGTCCAGGAAGGGTCTGAAAATACTGTTCATCAGGTCCATGAAGATTGCCGGGGCATTCATTAACCCGAAGGACATGACTAGAAATTCAAAATGTCCATATCGAGTCTTGAAAGCTGTCTTAGGAATATCCCTCTCACGTACTCGAACCTGGTGATATCCGGACCGCAGGTCAATCTTAGAAAAGTACCTGGCTCCCTGCAACTAATCAAATAAGTCATCAATTCTGGGAAGCGGGTACTTATTCTTTACTGTAACCTTGTTCAATTGCCGATAATCTATGCACATTCGGAGCGAGCCATCTTTCTTCCTCACAAATAAAATTGGCGCACCCCATGGAGAAGTACTAGGCCTGATAAAACCTTTATCCAACAAGTCTTTCAGCTGCTCCTTTAATTCTCTGAGTTCTGCAGGAGCCATACGATAGGGAGGAATTGATATCGGCTGAGTGCCTGGTAACAAGTCAATAGCAAAATCTATCTCCCTTTCTGGGGGAATACCAGGTAACTCATCAGGAAACACATCAGGGAATTCATTCACTATCGGAACAGAATGGAGTGTTGGAGATCCTGCTTGGACATCCTGAACTCTGACCAGATGGTAAATACATCCCTTAGATATCAACTTTCTCGCCTGAAGGTAGGAAATAAACCTATCTTTTGGCGTAGCGGTGCTTCCCTTCCACTCCCGCACTGCTTCTCCTGGGAAGTGGAATCGGACCGTCTTGGTCCAACATTCAACATTGGCAAAGCACAACACTAATCAATCCATACCCATTATGGCATCGAAGTCTATCATCTCTAACTCGACCAGATCTACTGTGGTCTGACGGTCAACAACCTCTACTGTACACCCGCGGTAGATTCTACTAGCTATGATAGAGTCACCAACGGGCGTGGATACTAAAAAGGGCTGCCGCAATAATTCTAGTGCAATATTGAACTTTTGTGCCACAAATGGAGTAATGTAGGACAAAGTAGACCCTGGATCAATCAATACATAAGCAGGGTGTGAGCAGATAGTTAGCATACCTGTCACAACATTCGGTGACGCTTCTGAATCTTGCCTCCCTGGTAAGGCATATGTGCGGCTTGGACCCGCACCTGTACTGGAGGCCTCTAATCTACCCCGACCCCTACCTGCTGAAACTGAGGGCCTGCGCCCTACCGAGGATGCTGTGGCTCGTGACCCTGCAGATGCCCTATCCTGTCTATCCCGGTCCTCTCAGCCTCTAGCTGGGCAATCTTTCATCAAATGGCCTTCTTGGCCACAAATATAACATGCAGTGGAGCCATACCTGCATGCTCCAGGATGGCGTCGACTGCATATAGGGCAAAGTGGTAGGGTATACCTACTCTGCTCCGCCCTCCTCTATAATGGTAAATCTGCCATCTGCGAGCCTCTACCAGTCTCTGACTGCCCCCTGCGGCTGAATCTACCCTCCTGCGGCTGTGGCAGAGGCGGGGGCCTGGGCAGCCTGTCTAACAATTGTGGCCTGAGTCCTCCCCGGGCCTCCCTCTGTAACTCAACTGGCCTGTCCCGGCGACGCTGTTCCTGATTGGCCCTTCCGATCTCCCGATGTCGCTGTCTGATGCCCTCAATATTCTGGGCGAATGCCTGAACTCGAGCAATGTCCATGTCCTCTCATAGTGTAGCCGTAATACAAGTCTCAACATATTCTAGATTCAACCCCATGATAAAGCGGTGTACTCTGGATGCCATGGTATCAACAAAGGCCGGTGCGTACCGGGCCAAAGAATCAAACCGCAAGGAATATTCGCGAACACTCATGGCCCCCTGCTCCAGATGTAGGAACTGGTCTACCCGGGCCTGTCGAATCTCTCGCGGCAAATAATGATCCAGAAAAGCTCCTGAGAAGCAGGACCAGGTCGGAGGGGAAATATCTCTCCCTTGGGACCTTTCCCAGCTTTCATACCACAATACGGTGATATCCCGTAACCAAAATGCTGCCAACTCAACCGGTTCTGTAGGCGTGGCATGCATAACCCTGAAAATTCTCTGCATTTGATCCAGAAAATCTAGAGGGTCCTCTGTCCGGTCCGTACCTGTAAACTGTGGGGGATTTAGAGGCAAGAACTCTCGGACCCTAGAACTACCGGGCCCTCCTGACGACTCCGCAACTGTAGACGACATCGGCTGACGCTGAGCAGCCATCATCTGTGCTAACATAACTACCGTACTCCTAACCTCCTGGTCGGAAGGTGTCGGTATAGGGACTGCTGGAGGTAGTGTCGCTCCAAGTGGATCCTGATGTGGTGGAGACTGCTGAGAAGGCTGGGACGATGCCTCTGTAGTGCCCCCTGACCGGGCTGTTTCTAAACGAGGGTGAGGCATCCTGCTGGTGCCTTCCCCTGCTGCAATATCTAAACTCCGGCCCGTGATAGGATGTCGCTGGTCTGACATTATCTGTAACCAAAGAATATAGTAAGCTTTTAGGGACTCAACCCTATATTGTACCGCTCTACAGCACGACTGAATAAGAATAAAAGACAACCATCCTATCATGCCTCGCTGCCTCCTACCCATAGTATGTGGTGCACAACACATCCATGGACAGGACTCTACTTAGCACGGCTTGCAGACTCCCTGGGATACGACCTTCTCTGATACCAAGTTTGTCACGCCCCGCCTTGGGGGGTATGACTGGCACCTGGTGCCCTAGTAGGACCTAGACTGCTATCTGGTGAGCCTAAGCACATCTGGCGCCTGGCTGGCACTTACTCACATTTCTGGAAACAAAGGGCTATATAACGGCTGTAAACACAGACCCCGGCCCATTGGCCTATAGCCACCTGTACCTGTAATGACAGCTAACCAGAAACATACTACTATAGGGAAACCTATGTGGGCCGACAAGGCCACCATGCTGTCTAGTTATCTGCAACTCAACAATGAAATACTAGAAGGCTACGTGACCGGCAAGATCACCATTACTGTCAAGCTATGGCCCCACACGACCAACATAAAAGAAGTAAAAGTACTAACAGCTATACAACTGCACGGCCTCACACGACCGGCTCAACTGACCACAGGGAGATATATAGAGACTGCAAGCCTCTAGGAATAACAATACAAATGATTGGGACTGGGCCCCGACCTACCCATACTGTACAACAAAAGAAAACGAAATACACCTCTGGAATTCAGTCTCCGGATGACAGAAGCTAAATACTCGATCGCTGACAGGAATCACGAGGGATCGCCTCCTCGTCTATGGGTACCTGCAGGCAAGTAATGCAGTGCCCCACCGGGCATCAGTACCGCCGGTACTGAGTATGTAAAGCAATAACTGAAAGGAATATCTGAAAACAACAACGCAACTGATGAAACTGAAATAGGAAGGAAAAGATTAACTGTCCGATAATGTAAAACTATGCCTACTCTTAACTATACTGGAAGGAGTAGGAGTCATACCAGGAGATGTATCGTTCACCTGTCGATCTACTTGTATCTAATGTGACATGGCATAACATAACATAACATAACCTAGCACACACAAACCTTACCCGGCCCCCATAAGCCGGGAGGTACAACCAGCACAAAATCTATACCCCTACCCCGATCTGTTATACCCAGTAGAATTCCCGGCACTTAGATGACCTATTCGCACGTTGGTTAAGCATATTTGAAGGCCATACGTGCTAGGGAAAGGCCCGGGAAAAGATCGGACGAGAAACCCGTCGAACCATCGCGGGAGGAGCCGAGGCAGAACCCCTCAGCGATGGCAGCGTGTCACGGAGGTGAGGCCTCCGCGATGGCTCCGTGACACGTTTCCCAGGTTCAGGCCCAAGTATATAAGCCCCCACTTCGGTTTAAAATCATTTCATCACTTAATAATTTCCAGAAAACGCAGTGAGCAGAGGGAAAACGAAGGAAAATTATAAATTATCGTCCGATTACGCTACCAAACGCTGCCCAAACTCAAATTAATCCCAGATACCCGAGTATTTAACAGCAGAGAGCATTTCTACGGAATTAGTTTCACGAAATACGGCCGACAAATCGGCGAGCCATCGAACTAAAGTAAGTAGAATTGCTCTAAATTAATGTCTATGTGTTCCTAGCTGAGAAGTGAATACTTCTCCCTTCTAGGCCGCTGAAAAATAGCGAGTTTTCGACCGTCTTTCGATAAGCCTAAGTTTAGGCTATAAACTATATCGAAAGTGACGTTGCCTTTTGAAATAAAGTTGTATTTAGTCTTGATTGACGTATTTATGAATGCAGTTGGGAGAAAATAGTTGAAGTACCGGCCGAGCCTCGTCCGACGGACGAATAATTCAAAGATAAGGTATGTAAAGTTAGTTTCCTTGGCAAGTTAAGAAATATTGAGACAGTATGGTAATTTACAGACCAGTAGAATGTTCAGAAGTCGATTATTGTGTTATTATGAATATTGGTGCAATACGAGAAGTTTTGGGGTTGTAATGTGTACGATATCTATCCGTATGATATAGATTCGGACGTAAGTGATTAAGATTGCCCAGTATATTCAGTATATGATGTAATATGCCATGTTAAGATATTGTTGTGTTTAGCTGAAGCCTCGTGAAGTAGTACAGTATCCGTAAAGCATTCCAGACATAGAATAGTAACTAAATAAAGTTTAGAAAGCATGTTAGAAATAGGAAATAATGTTAATACAGAAACTCAGTAAACAGTGTAGCTTCCAGCAGAAACACCTTCTTGTATAACCTTTGCCCCAGTACAGTTTGACAGGAGGCTATATTCATATTTATACTTACCTGTCTCAGCATGTATCAGACACTTATAGATTGCTATTATTAGCTCAGTATGTGATTTATATGATACCTTACACCTATTAGCCTTAGCTTATGAGATACACAGACAGCATGACTAGTTGAGACCGTTGTATTGATTGGGGTTGGATTACCTAGCATCCCTGACCGCCCAGGGTTAATAGCTGTATCGACTCGTCTGCCAGAGGACGAGGATACGTCACTCTACGGAGTGATATGCCGTCCCGCAAGGGGACGAAGATGGGATGCCAGTTTCCTCATATTGTGCCTTGGTCAGCCCTTATACACCCCCGTCGAGCGGGTACGCCCGGGGTGTTGATTTAGAGTCCTTCGGACTCAGGTACAGTTATAGTCAGGGGCTCAGCGAGCCCAAGTGCATACCCAGGGACCGGCAGGATGCTTACAGCCACTATAGGAGATGGGATGACCGGGGTAGGGGCATAGATTCTGTGTTGATTGTATCTCCCGGCTTATGGGGGCCGGGTAAGGTTTGTGTGTGCTATATTATGATATGTATGTTATGCTATGTTATATTAGACGTGAGTAGATTAGTAGTAGAATGATACGCCTCCAGATATGACATCTACTCCTCTCAGTATAATTGAGAACAGGTACGACTTACATCATCAGACAGATAATCTAGTTCTTCCTATTTCAGTTTTGACAGATATATTATTGATTTCAGATATCTTTTTCAGTCATTGCTTTACATACTCAGTACCAGCGGTACTGACGCCCGGTGGGGCGCTGCATTACTTGCCTGCAGGTACTCATAGACGAGCAGGCGATTCTACGTGACTCCCTGTCAGCGGTTGAGTATTCAGCCCCAGTCATCCGGAGGCTGAATTTCAGAGGTGTAGTTCAGTTTCTTTTGTTGTATACAGTACGGGTAGGTCGGGGCCCTGTCCCGGCCAGTTCTATTACTATTCCTAGAGGCTTGCAGTCTGTATGTATTCCTTGTGGTCAGATGAGCCGGTCGTGTGGGGCCGTGCAGTTGTATAGTTGCCTTTACTCTTTCTTTCTTTTGTAATGGCCGTGTGGGGCCATAGTTCGCCAGTAGTGGTGACCTTGCCGGTCACGTAGCTTCTTAGTATGCTATGTTTGAGTTATAGATAACTAGAAAACATGGTGGCCTTGTCGGCCCGCATAGGTTTCCCTGAATTACTATGTTTCTGGTCAGCTGCTAGTGCAGGTACAGGAGGCTATAGGCCAATGGGCCGGGGGCTGTATTTACAGCGGTCATATAGCCCTTTGTTTCTAGAAATGTGAGTTAGCGCCAGCCAGGCGCCAGATGCGCCCAGGCTTAACAGTCCAGCAGGTCAGGTCCTAGTAGGGCACTAGGTGCCAGTCATACCCCCCAAGGCGGGGTGTGACACGATCACCCCATCTCCTATAATAGCTATAAGCATTCTGCCGTTCCTCTGGGTATGCACTTGGGCTCGCTGAGCCCCTGACTATAACTGTACCTGAGTCCGGAGGACTCCTGAATCAGCACCCGGGCGTATCCGCTCGACAAGGGTGTGTAAGGGCCGACCAAGGCACAATATGGGGAAAACTGGCATCCCATCTTCTTCCCCTGTGGGACGGCATGCCACTCTGTAGAGCGGCGTATCCTCGTCCTCTAGCGGACGAGTCGATACAGCTATCAACCCTGGGGCGGTCATGGATGCTAGGTAATCCAACCCCAAAATAATACAACAGTCTCAACTAGTAATACTATCTGCATATCCCACATACTGAAGCTAATAGTAGTAACTTTATTCTGAGGAACGACATTACTTTCGATATAATTATAGCCTAAACTTAGGCCTATCGAAAGACGGTCGAAAACTCGCTATTTTTCAGAAGTCCAGAAAGGAGAAATACTCACTTCACAGCTAGAAACACATAGACATTAGTTTGGAGCAATTCTACTTACCTTAGCTCGGTAGCTCGACGATTCGTCGGCCGTATTTCACGAAACTAAATCCGTAGGAATGCTCTCTGCTGCTAAATACCGCGGTATCTGAGGTTAATTTGAGTTTGGACAATGTTTGGCAGCGTAATCGGACGAAATTATATTACCCCCTTCGTTCTTTTCTCTCCTCTGGTTTTTCCTCTCTGTTTCACTGGAAATTTATAAGTTTAAATGAATTAAAACCGAAGTGGGGCTTTATATACTTGGGCCTGGACAAGGCCAACGTGTCACGGAGCCAACGCGGAGGCTCCACCTCCGTGACCCGTTGCCATCGCGGAGGGGCTCTGCCTCGGCTCTGTTATACCTCGTAGGATTTCCGGCACCTAGATGACCTATTCGCACGTTGGTTAAGCATATTTGAAGGTCATACGTGCTAAAGAAAGGCCCGGGAAAAAATCGACCGAGAAACCTGTTGAACCATCGCGGAAGGAGCCGAGGCAGAGCCCCTCCGCGATGGCAGCGTGTCACGGAGGTGAGGCCTCCGCGTTGGCTCCGTGACACGTTGGCCTTATCCAGGCCCAAGTATATAAAGCCCCACTTCGGTTTTAAATCATTAAACACTTATAATTTCCAGTGAAACAGAGAGCAATCAGCAGAGAGAAGATAAGAACGAAGGAGGTATTATAATTTTCGTCTGATTACGCTGCTAAACGTTGTCCAAACTCAAATTAACCTCAGATACCGAGGTATTTAGCAGCAGAGAGCATTCCTACGGATTTAGTTTCGTGAAATACGGCTGACGAATCGTCGAGCTACCGAGCTAAGATAAGTGGAATTGCTCTAAACTAGTGTCTATGTGTTCCTAGCTGTGAAGTGAATATTTCTCCCTTCTGGACCTCCGAAAAATAGCGAGTTTTCGACCGTCCTTCGATAAGCCTAAGTTTAGGCTATAAACTATATCGAGAGTGACGTTGCTCTTTAAAATAAAGTTGTATTTAGTATTGATTGACATATTTATGAATGCAGTTGGGAGAAAATAGTTGAAGTACTGGCCGAGCCTCGTTATATAGCCCTTTGTTTCCAGAAATGTGAGTTAGAGCCAGCCAGGCACCAGATGTGCCCAGGCTTAGCAGTCCAGCAGTTCAGGTCCTACTAGGGAACCAGGTGTCAGTCATACCCCCTAAGGCGGGGTGTGACAAACTTGGTATCAGAGCAGGTCGTGTCCTAGGGAGTCTGCAAGCCGTGCTAAGTAGAATCTTGTCTATGGATGTGTTGTGCACCACATATTATAGGCAGGAGGCTGCGAGGCATGATAGGATGGTTACCCTTCCTTCTCAGTCAGTCGTGCTTTAGAGCGGTACAGTATAGGGTGGAGTCTCTAAAAACTTACCGTATTCTTTGATTACAGATACAAAGGGAGATCAACATTACCCTATTACAGGCAGAAGATCAGATATAGCAACAGAAGAAGGCATCAGCCAGTTACATGATAACTACGGCAGCAGGAGGAGGTACCCGAGACCTCCCAGCATGATACCTTTATCGGTACTATCCCCAGTATACATTGATAACGTCAGAATAGGAAGTCAGGAGTGTAATGTGCATACGAGTTGATTTACTTATTAGCTATATAAGATCTGATTAAGATTACAGACAAGGTCAGACCACCAGGTAAGTATAAGAAAGAGAGGGAAATGCAGGAATCCCAAATACATCTTTTGGATATGGTACAGTTAAATGCTTTTATTTGTTGCAATAAGAAAAGGGCTATTCCTACCTCTTGCTTTTGATGCCAGTATAGTAAAGGGGCATAAGACTTGAGATGGGGTTGCCAAATCAAGCAGTAAGTAAAGATGGGCTGATTGATCCTAGTAAGTATTGGAAAGTATAAAGAGCCCCTATGATTCCGTAATTTGTGCAGACCCTTATGATAATAAGCCAGTAGAGGAAGTAAGACCGTTAGCTTACCCGAAGCAGGGGTAAAAGACCTGTTAGTGATGAATGCCGGGTAATAGTCAAGTTCGAGTCAGAAAAAGGCCAAGTCCGCCACGTATGCTAATAGATAGCAAGACATACCTGTAAGATTGTAGTTATGATCCGATTGTAATATCGAAAGGTTGAGGGGACATGTGGATCAGATAGGTCTGACTGCAAGTCAGGGGAAGTATGAACTGATACTGGACCAGTAATCTTGTTAACAATGAAGAGCAGGTACCTTGAACCCCAGAGTTCAGCTTAAGTAAGATGAGGGAAAGAAGCAGGAATGTCAGATCTTGTGGGGAAATTAGAATTACCCCCGGATTGATAAAATATCATATTAAGGATTAAGCCTCGGGCTGACAGTAAGATTGCGGTTCAGAATACCGCAGTATGTCCGCTATGGAGAAGTTAAGAAGTTACCGATACAACAATTCTAATCTAGTGTGGCCTAGAGATAAGGCCCAGCAGACAGTCATGGGCTCTCAATATATGCCTAGTAAGGCTACAAGATTCGAACGTTGACCCCCACATCGCAAGAGTGGCGGAATTTCAAACAACAGACAATAACTAAAGTGTTTATGTTTGTTACTTTCAGAATGGGGTGACAATACAATGAAATGATAAGTCAGGGCAGGAGATATTATTAGGCCGTAAAAGCGGTGTATCATGTACGGTATGAGACTCAGCAGAGCATGTCAGAGATTATGTATTACCGCAGAATTTAGTACATATTGTACGTAGCTATTGATATATATATATATATATACAGATAATAGATATGCTGTGAGTAGCTGCCTGTAAGGGGTACAATCACAGATGCTGATTAGTAATAGATAGCATGTACAGATTGCATTGCAGGACCCCCCCCCCCCCCCCCCGCCAAAAAAAAGGGGGAGAAGAAAGAAAGAAAAGGAGAGAAGAAAGGAGAAAGGGAAAGGAGAAGAGAAAGGGCGAATTAAGTGTGAATTACGTAGGAAGTCATAGAAACTATCTCAGTTCTCAGTTATTACCTCTGGGCGCAAGTGCACACGGGGTAATCTGCTGCTGTATCTGTGACTGAAACTGCTCCTGGGTGCAAGCACGCAACAGGGTAATTTTATAAAAATCTGTATCTGAAACTGCCCCCGGCCACAAGCGCACACAGAGTAATCTGCCCCTGTAAACAGGGTAATCTGGCTCTGCGCAGAGTAAACTGAACTGCCCCTGCAAGCAGGGTGATCTGGACCGTATTATCATGGTGGTCGGCCATCATCGTCCTTTAGGCGGACGACATCGCCCAGCTGGTGGCGGTATCTGAATCTGGTATCGACACAGCCATAACCCAGGGGCGGTGGGGATGCAAAGGGACACCCACAAGCCATAGCAAGTCTCAACAAACAATAGCACATATAAATAGCAAGCATGTATAACTGAAAAGACTATCTGAAATCTAACTTCTTATTTTGATCTGTTTCTATATTGAACTGATTCTTACTAATTATACTGATTCTATAATCTCTGTTTAAATGTACGGCTAATCTGTAGCCGAGATACTATTTGTCTGAATGGCTAATCCGTAGCCATAACTGTCTGTCTATCTGATTTCTCTTCACTAACTTTTATTATGAAAATCTATTCCTTTTTATTCTACTACATGCTTGCTAATCACATAATAGGCTATACTGAATCTGGGATGCTAACTCGCCCTTCGACGCATGCTTTTCTAACCTTCAGACAGAATATGATATAACAACGCAAACTAGGTTTACTGAACTTGCACAATACTTAACATTCAATTCCGGGAATTCTACTACGGAATTTATTGTACTATACAAGACTAAAACTACTAACTTGCCGAAAGAACTAGCTTTACATACCTTAACCTCGAGTTATCCATCTGTCGGATGAGGCTCGGTCAATACTCCAGCTATTTCTCCCAACTGCATTCACAAATATGTCAATTAATACTAACTATAGCTTTATTCTAAAGAACAACGTCACTTTTGATATAATTATAGGCTAAACTTAGGCTTATCGAAAGACGGTCAAAAACTCGCTATTTTCCAGAAGTCCAGAAGGGAGAAATATTCACTTCTCAGCTAGGAACACATAGACACTAGTTTGGATCAATTCTACTTACCTTAGCTCGGTAGCTCGACGATTCGTCGGCCGTATTTCGCGAAACAAAATCCGTAGGAATGCTCCCTGCTGCTAAATACCTCGGTACCTGAGGTTAATTCGAGTTTGGACCACGTTTGACGGCGTAATCGAAAGGAAATTATCAATACTTTACGTCTTCCTCTGTTCTCTGTCGTGAAGTTTCTGGAAATTATGATATGTTAAAGGAATAAACCGAAGTGGGGCTTATATATAATAGACACTATAAATCGCATTCAAGGAATGCGATTTATATCTGAAATCTAACTTCTTATTATGATCTGTTTCTATATTGAACAGATTCTTACTAATTATACTGATTCTATAATCTCTGTTTAAATGTACGGCTAATCTGTAGCCGAGATACTATTTGTCTAAATGGCTAATCCGTAGCCATAACTGTCTGTCTATCTGATTTCTCTTCACTAACTTTTATTATGAAAATCTGTTCCTTTTTATTCTACTACATGCTTGCTATTTATATGTGCTATTGTTTGTTGAGACTTGCTATGGCTTGTGGGTGTCCCTTTGCATCCCCACCGCCCCTGGGTTATGGCTGTGTCGATACCAGATTCAGATACCGCCACCAGCTGGGCGATGCCGTCCGCCTAAAGGACGATGATGGCCGACCACCATGATAATACGGTCCAGATCACCCTGCTTGCAGGGGCAGTTCAGTTTACTCTGCGCAGAGCCAGATTACTCTGTGTGCGCTTGTGGCCGGGGGCAGTTTCAGATACAGATTTTTATAAAATTACCCTATTGCGTGCTTGCACCCAGGGGCAGTTTCAGTCACAAATACAGCAGCAGATTACCCCGTGTGCACTTGCGCCCAGAGGCAGGAGTCTTCGGACTCAGACACAGTTTATTGTCAGAGGCCAAGGCCTGAGCTGCATACCCAAGGGGGCCGATAGGAGGAGCTCACAGTTGTAAGACGAGTGGAGTGATTTATTTTTGGTTGGTTTTGACCCGGGTAGGGGTATATAGATTGTTTGCTTGCTTGGCGCCATCTGGCTTATGGGGGTTGGTATTGGCTATTGCTTGCTACTTGTATATCTATTTATGTGCTATATACTAGCTACTAGACAGCAGGCCGACGCGTCTACAGGCACGCCTCTGCCTTATCAGTACAGAAAGCTTGATCCAGTTCATTTCAGCTTCTTCAGATTCAGCTATCTCCTGCAGTACAGAAATGCTAGCTATGTTATCTATATTCAGTTGCTTTCAGTTATATTATTTCAGTTGCTTTGCATACTCAATACCAGTGGTACTGACACCCGGTGGGGCGCTGCATTACTTGCCTACAGGTACTCATAGACAAGGAGGCGATCCCTCGTGATCGTAGCCAGCGCAGAGTCATCAGCTCCTGTCATCCGGAGCTTGATATTTCAGAGGTTTATATCATTTCCTTTTTGTTGTACAGTACGGGTAGGTCGGGGCCCTGTCCGATCATTTCTATTGTTATTCCTAGAGGCTTGCAGTCTGTATATATTTCCCTGTGGTCAGTTGAGTCGGTCGCGTGAGGCCGTGCAGTTAGTTATAGCTGTTTAGCATTTCAGTTTATGTTGGCCGTGTGAGGCCTTAATTTGACAGTAGTGGTGACCTTGCCGGTCACATAGTCTTACAGTAGTTGTGTGATGATATTACAGATGACTAGACAGCATGATGGCCTTGTCGGCCAGCATAGGTTCCTTGTTATGAGTGTGTTCTTCTTAGTTGTTACTACAGGTACAGGTGGCTATAGGCCAATTGGCCGGAGGCTGTGTTTACAGCCGTTATATAGCTGGTTTATTTCTTGTAGTAGAGCCAGAGCCAGCCAAAGCACCAGATGTGCTCAGGCTGGACCATTTAGCAGTCCAGAGTCTAGTAGGCACCAGGTGCCCGTCATACCCCCCAAGGTGGGGTGTGACAAACTTTGTATCAGAGCAGGTTGTGTCCCAGGGAGTCTGCAAGCCGTGTTGAGTAGAGTCTTGTCTATGGATGTGTTGTGCACCACATACCATAGGCAAGAGGCTGCGAGGCATAATAGGATGGTTACTCTTTCTTCATATCCAGTCGTGTCATAGAACAGTACAGTATAGGGTCAAGTTCTTAAAACTTACCATATTCTTTGAATACAGATACAAGTCAGACCAGCGGTATCTTGTTCCAGGTAGAAGATCAGATATAGCAACAGGAGAGGGCACCAACCAGCTACAAGGTAATTACAGCAGCAGAAGGAGGTACCAGGGACCTCCCAATGTGATGCCTTTATCGGTACCATCCCCAGTACATTTCTATAACTTCAGAGTAGGAAGTTAGAAGCATAGCGTACATACGAGTTGATTTATTCGTTAGATATATAAGATCTGACTAAGATGATATATAATATTAGATTATCGAAGAGATGTGAGAGAGAGAGGGAAATGTAGGATTCCCACCTCCATCCTTTCAGATATGGTACAATTCCATGTCTTCGTTTTATTGCAGTAAGAAAAGGTTATTCACACTTCTTAGTTTTGATTCTAGTACAGTAAAGGGGGATAAGAATTGAGGTGAGGCTGCCCAAAACAAGCAGTAAGTGAAGATAGATTGATTAATTCCAGTAAGTGTTAGTGAGCGTAAAGAGAAAGTAAGACTGTTAGCTTAACCGAAGCAGGGGTAAAAGACCTGTCAGTAATGAATGCCTAGTAATAGTCAAATTTGAGTCAGAAAAAGGCCAAGTCCGCCATATATGCTAATAGACAGTAAGATATACCTGCAAGATTATAGATATGATTCAGTTGTGATATCGAAAGGGTGAGAGGTCATGTGAATCAGATAGATCTGACTGCAAGTCAGGGGAAGTATGAACTGATACTTGACCAGTAATCTTATTAACAATGAAAAGCAGGTATCTTGAATCCCAGAGTTCAGCTTAAGCAAGATAAGGGGAAGAAGCAGGAATGTCAGATTTTGTGGGGAAATAAGGATTACCCCCGGATTGATAGAATATCGTATTGAGGATTAAGCCACGGGCTGACAGTAAGATTGCAGTTTAGAATACCGCAGTACGCCCGCTTATGGAGAAGTTAAGAAATTACCGATACAACAATTCTAATCTAGTGTGGCCTAGAGATAAGGCCCAGCAGACAGTCATGGGCTCTCAATATAATGCCAAGTAAGGCCACAAGGCTCGGGTGTGGACCCACATTGTAAGAGTGGCGGAATGCCAATAGCAGGCCATGATCAAGCTCATATGTTGTTACATCTAGAATGGGATGAAAGTCTAAGGAAATGATAAGTCAGGGCAGGAGATATTATTAGGCCGTAGAAGCGGTGTATGATGTACGGTATGAGGCTCAGCAGAGCATGTCAGAGATTATGTATCACCACAGAATTCAGTACGTATTGTACGTAGCTACTGATATATATATATACACAGATAGTAGATATGCTGTGAGTAGCTGCCTATAGGGGTTACAATCACAGATGTTGATTAGTACTAGAAAGCATGTACAAATTACATTGCAGGACCCCCCTTGCCAAAAAAAAAAAAGAAGAAAGAAAGAAAAGGAGAGAAGAAAGGAGAAAGGGAAAGAAGAAGAGAAAGGGCAGATTAAGTGTGATTTACGTATGAATCCATAGAAACTGTCTCAGCTCTTAGTTATTAAGTTAATAGACTTATGTGTTGTTGCCAGATCTAGGCTCTAGAAGCTTACCAGAGTTAATGGCCTGAATTAGATGGCTAGATGATAAGAGCACAGTTAGACGGTCTAACGACTAGCTGGCGCTTGTATTAGCAGGGAAGCATTCCTAAAAATCAATAGCATTATCGCATATGCCGGAACTAGAATTTTTCTAGTATGTTAAGTGGTCGTACATCATTTTCCCAGCCTTGTAGGTGAGAGTCAACCTTAGTCAACCTAGCAGTTATTACAAGGAATACCCTGCAAGTCAGACAAACCTGTGGGCACCCCAAGAAAGGGGTCCACATCAGTAGTCAGCGACAGACTAGTACTTCAGCTGGTTCTCGTAAGATATTCAGATGCGGAGCCCTAGCAAAAGGCCAGTATTTACAGAATAACTCATAAGACCGAGAATTCCCCAGAATAGTAGTATAAATCCAAGTGGATACACACAAGGCGTAAGAAATTGATAGTACCCTGCTAGCACAGTGTTTGTTAAGACCAGGAGATCAGTAGACTCCCCGTGAAGATCCAGAGATTGATCGCCTACGAGTAAGTTTGATTAAGGCCAGCCTTACAGTGGTTCAAGCAAAATAACAAAGCAATTAGATGCCCACAAGTCTGCAGTTATGCATGAACTATAAGTACTCAAGTAGAACAGTTAGATCATTGTTAGACTACTGCCACATTCGGGTCATTCAACCCGACTATTCAGTTATTTAAGGTTATGCAGCCAGATCATTAGAGGTCATGATCAATATCAGGATCCTCTGATCAGATAAAGGCACAAGGTGCGCAGACGGTCGTTCAGGTTATCCCAGCAACAAGTAGCCTTAGCATGTGGCCGAAAGGCCAGATAAGCTCTAGCTACGCCTGTAAACTACCTCTCGATCTCTTTGGCAAGACAAGCCAGTATGACCGTCAATTATATGCCGAGCTCTCTAAGTACGAAAATGTTATATCAGTCAAGAAGAGGTAATGGAGCAGCAAACGCTCTTAGCTATAGATCTATTAGGAGTGTGGCGTATGTACAACCCGAGCAACGGGAGTTGGTCAGGGAGATACATCAATTGGTCAATTTAGCCGTTCGTGTGATAGAAATGAAGGGCAACAGAGCGGTAATCCAGAACACCGCCGTGTCGTCCTTAGTTGTGGAGGTAAGAGAACGGCAATATGCAGATCCTGACCTGGTCTAGCTTAAGGACAGAATCCTGCAAGGGAAGCGCCAGATTCATAAATAACAGAGGATGGAGTGCTGCGTTGTAAAGACCGTCTATGTGTTCCAGATGTCTCAGGCCTCCGCCATCAGATCATGAACGAGGTGCACTGCGCCAGCAACTATTTTCTCCACCCTGGCGCGACCAAACATGTACCATGATATCAACGAAAACTACTGGTGGCTAGAAAAAAAAAGAGAAATTGCTGAATTTGTAGCCCGGTGTCCTAACTGCCAGCAGGTGAAAGCAGAACATCAGAAACCAGGCGGTTTGACTCAGGACATAGTTGTGCCTCTCTGGAAGTGGGAAGCAGTAAATATGGTTTTTGTGGTAGGACTACCCCGTACTAAACATGGACATGACTCTATATGGGTGATAGTTGACAGATTGACCGAATCAGCTCATTTCCTGCCAGTGGAAACTACTTTCTCGGCCAGATTATGCAGGGTTGTATATCCGAGAAATAGTCAGGTTGCACGGAGTACCAGTATCCATTATTTCAGATAGAGGAGCATAGTTTACGGCTAGATTCTGGCAATCGTTCCAGAAGGGGCTGGGAATGCAGATTAATCTGAGCACAGCTTTCCACCCTCAGACAGACGGACAGGCTGAGCGCACTATTCAGACGCTCGAGGATATGCTGCGAGCGTGTGTGCTAGACTTTGGTGGTAGCTGGGACGAGCATTTGCCGCTGATAGAATTTGCTTATAATAATAGCTATCACTCGGCTATTCAGATGGCACCTTTTGAGGCTTTATACGGGCGAAAGTGCAGATCGCCGGTTGGCTGGTTCGAAGTAGGGGAATCAGCGATAATTGGGCCAGATATTGTTCAGCAGTCAGAAGTGAAAGTCAAGCTTATCAGAGAACGCCTATTGACTGCACAGAGTCGCCAGAAATCATATGCAGATGTACGGCACAACGACCTGGAGTTTAATGTGAATGACTGGGTATTTCTGAAAGTATCTCCGATGAAAGGGGTGATGAGATTCGGTAAGAAGGGTAAGCTCAGTCCGAGGTTTGTTGGGCCTTATCAGATTCGTCGGAGGATAGGCCGAGTAGCATAAGAGTTGAACTTGCCTCCAGAGCTAGAATCTGTTCATCCCGTCTTTCATGTGTCCATGCTGAGGAAATGCATAGGAGACCCATCCAGAGCAGTCCCAGTCTAGGATATCCAGGTTACCGAAGAGATGGCTTATGAAGAGGTTCCAGTAGCCATCCTAGAAAGGCAGGTTCGTAGATTGAGAACTAAGGATATTGCATCTGTCAAGGTATTATGGCGTAACAGGAATCGAGAGGAGATGATGTGGGAAGCCGAAGAAGATATGAAAGCTAGATATCCTCACCTATTCCAGGCCTAATCAGGCGACAGGTATGTCCGTATTATTACTTATGTAGTACCTTATTGTTGTATATGTATAAGTGAGAAAGATTGATGTTTAGCTATCCAGTGAATCCTAAAGCATCACATGCAGTATCTGTGTTGGACTTTTCTGCATTTCAGGTTTTTGCTATAGTCCATATTACAGGGGAGACTCTGCCGAAATTTTTCTAAGAACAAGTTAAGCTAATTGAGTAGTCCTCCATATAGCAGTTTACATTCGAGGACGAATGTTCTTAAGGGGGGGAGAATGTTACACCCCGTAAATTTCTGGCATATAGATGGCCTATTCGCGTGTTGGTTAAGAGTATTTGAAAGCCATACATGCTAGAAAATGGCCCAGACAAAGATCGGACAAGCGCCAAGTCGGCGCGTCGCAAGGCAAAATGTGACTTATAAATCGCATTCCAGGAATGCGACTTATAAATCGCATTCCCTGAATACGATTTATAAGTCGCATTTTGCCTTGCGACGCGCCGACTTGGCGCTTGTCCGATCTTTGTCCGGGCCATTTTCTAGCATGTATGGCTTTCAAATACTCTTAACCAACACGCGAATAGGCCATCTATATGCCGGAAATTTACGGGGTGTAACATAGAACTACTTTCTTGGCTGAAGATTATGCGGAGTTGTATATCCGAGAGATAGTCAGATTGCATGGAGTGCCAGTATCCGTTATTTCAGACAGAGGAGCGCAGTTCACGGCTAGGTTTTGGAAATCGTTCCAGAAGGGGCTGGGGACACAGATTAATCTAAGCACAGCTTCCCACCCCCAGACAGATGGGCAAGCTGAGCGGACTATCCAAACGCTCGAAGATATGCTACGAGTGTGTGTGCTAGATTTTGGGGGTAGCTGGGATGAGCATCTTTCGTTGATTGAATTTGCTTATAATAATAGTTATCATTCAGCTATCCAGATGGCGCCCTTTGAAGCATTATATGGGCGAAAATGTAGATCGCTGGTGGGCTTGTTTGAAGTGGGGGAATCAGCATTGGTTGGCCCAGACATTATTCGGCAGTCAGAGGAAAAGATAAGACTTATCCGAGAACGTTTACTGACTACTCAGAGCCGCCAGAAGTCTTATGCAGATATGCAGCGCAGAAATCTAGAATTTTCGGTAAATGACTGGGTATATCTGAAAGTGTCTCCGATGAAAGGGGTGATGAGATTCGGCAAGAAAGGCAAGCTTAGCCCGAGATTCATTGGGCCATATCAGATTCGGCGAAGAATAGGCCGAGTTGCATACGAATTGGACTTGCCTCCGGAGTTAGCATCTGTTCACCCAGTATTCCATGTCTCTATGTTGAGGACTAAAGATGTTGCGTCTGTCAAGTATTGTGACGTAACAGGAATCGTGAGGAAATGACGTGGGAAGCTGAAGAAGATATGAAAGCCAGATACCCTCACCTATTTCAGGCCTAGTCAGGCGACAGGTATGTCCGTATTATTACTTATGCAGTACCTTATAGTTGTATGCACGTGAATGAGAAAGATTGATACCTAGTTATCCAGTGGGTCTTAAAATATTGCGTGCAGTACCTGTATTGGACTTTTCTGCATTTCAGGTTTTTGCTATAGTCCATATTACAGGGGAAACTCAGCCAAAATTTTTTCCAGAAAGTAAGTTAAGTAGTCCTCTAGATAACAGTGTACATTTGAGGACGAATGTTCTTAAAGGGGGAGAATGTTATACCCCGTAGGATTCCCGGCACCTAGATGACCTATTCGCACGTTGGTTAAGCATATTTGAAGGTCATACGTGCTACAAAAAGGCCCGGGAAAAGATCGAACGAGAAACCTGTCGAACCATCGCGGAAGGAGCCGAGGCAGAGCCCCTCCGCGATGGCAGTGTGTCACGGAGGTGAGGCCTCCGCGTTGGCTCCGTGACACATTGGCCTTGTCCAGGCCCAAGTATATAAAGCCCCACTTCGGTTTTAAATCATTAAACACTTATAATTTCCAGTGAAACAGAGAGCAATCAACAGAGAGAAGATAAGGACGAAGGAGGTATTATAATTTTCGTCCGATTACGCTGCTAAACGTTGTCCAAACTCAAATTAACCTCAGATACCGAGGTATTTAGCAGCAGAGAGCATTCCTACGGATTTAGTTTCGTGAAATACGGCCGACGAATTGTCGAGCTACCGAGCTAAGGTAAGTGGAATTGCTCTAAACTAGTGTCTATGTGTTCCTAGCTGTGAAGTGAATATTTCTCCCTTCTGGACCTCCGAAAAATAGCGAGTTTTCGACCGTCCTTCGATAAGCCTAAGTTTAGGCTATAAACTATATCGAAAGTGACGTTGCTCTTTAAAATAAAGCTGTATTTAGTATTGATTGACATATTTATGAATGCAGTTGGGAGAAAATAGTTGAAGTATTGGCCGAGCCTCGTCCGACAGACGGATAGTTCAAGGATAAGGTATGTAAAGCTAGTTTCCTCGGCAAGTTAGTAAATCTCGGTATAGTAAAGCAATTTAAAAGCCAGTAGAATATTCAGAAGTCATGTGTTATGTTTATTACGAATGTTGGTACGATATTAGAAGCATCATGTTGTATTTAGCGCGAAACTTGTTAGCATGATATAGATTCTAATATAAGTGTTAGGAACTGCACAGCATGCTCAGTATGTGATGTGACACAGAATGTTAGTATATCATTGTATTCAGTCGAAACTCAGTAGAGCAATGTAGTATCTGTAAGACATCTCAGAAATAGATTGATAAGTTAAAATAAAGTTGGGAAGCATGTTAGGAATAGTAAATCATGTTACTATAGAAACTCAGTATACAACATAGTTTGCAGCAGAAATACTATATCATGTTCAGTATTAGACTCAGAACAGTATGGCAAAAGATTATATCTATATATATATACTATTATCAGTCTCAGCATGTATTAAATATGTACATATCGCTATCACTAGTTCATCATGCAGTATGTACAAACACTTTATTATCATTAGCTTCAGTATGTGATATATGCAGATAGTATTACTAGTTGAGACTGTTGTATTGTTTGGGGTTGGATTACCTAGCATACATGACCGCCCCGGGATTAATAGCTGTATCGACTCGTCCGCCAGAGGACGACGATACGTCGCTCTACGGAGTGGCATGCCGTCCCACAGGGGACGAAGATGGGATGCCAGTTTTCCCCATATTGTGCCTTGGTCGGCCCTTATACACCCTCGTCGAGCGGATACGCCCGGGGTGTTGATTTAGGAGTCCTCCGGACTCAGGTACAGTTATAGTCAGGGGCTCAGCGAGCCCAAGTGCATACCCAGGGGACCGGCAGGATGCTTACAGGGTTTATAGGAGATGGGATGACCGGGGTAGGGGTATAGATTCTGTGCTGGTTGTACCTCCCGGCTTATGGGGGCCGGGTAAGGTTTGTGTGTGCTATGTTATGTTATGTTATGTTATGCCATGTTATGTTAGATACGAGTAGATCAGCAGTAGAATGATACGTCTCCAGGTATGACTCCTACTCCTTCCAGTATAATTGAGAGAAGGTATGACTTACATTATCATACAGTTAATCTATTCTTCCCTACTTCAGTTTCATTAGTTATATTGTTGTATTCAGATATTTCTTTCAGTTATTGCTTTACATACTCAGTACCAGCGGTACTGACGCCCGGTGGGGCGCTGCATTACTTGCCTTCAGGTACTCATAGACGAGCAGGCGATACCACGTGATTTCTGTCAGCAATCGAGTATTCAGCTCCTGTCGTCCGGAGACTGAATCCCAGAGGTGTATTTCTCTTTCTTTTGTTGTATAGTACGGGTAGGTCGGGGCCCTGTCCCGATCATTTCTATTGTTATTCCTAGAGGCTTGCAGTCTGTATATGTTTTCCCTGTGGTCAGTTGAGCCGGTCGTGTGAGGTCGTGCAGTTGTATAGCTGTTAGAACTTGTGTTCCCTTTATGTTGGCCGTGTGGGGCCATAGTTCGACAGTAGTGGTGACCTTGCCAGTCACGTAGCTATCCAGTACTTCATGGTTAAGTTATAGATAACTAGACAGCATGGTGGCCTTGTTGGCCCGCATAGGTTTCCCTATATTGACATGTTTCTGGTCAGCTGTTAGTACAGGTACATGAGGCTATAGGCCAATGGGTCGGGGGCTGTGTTTACAGCCGTTATATAGCCCTTTGTTTTCAGAAATGTGAGTTAGAGCCAGCCAGGCACCAGATGTGCCCAGGCTTAGCAATCCAGCAGTTCAGGTCCTAGTAGGGCACCAGGTTCCATTCATACCCCCCAAGGCAGGGTGTGACAGGCTCCTTCTGCGATGGTTCGACAGGTTTCTCGTCCGATCTTTTTCCCGGGCCTTTCTTTAGCACGTATGGCCTTCAAATACGCTTAACCAACGTTCGAATAGGTCATCTAGGTTTTGGAAATCCTACGGGGTATAATAGACTATTCTCGGTAAAAGCACCGAAAACAAAACCTGAGAAACCCAACATAAAAAAATTTTAACAAAAAATTCGATAGAAAAAGATAAAAATATAATTTGAAAAAATATTTACACAACACAACCAACAGTAGCTCAACACAACACAACAATAGCTTAACATTCATTACAACACCACATTAACTATAGAACACTACACAGAGTCACAAGGTCACATTTAGCACAAGCACAACAAACAAAAACAAAACATGAACAAAGAAGCTGGCACCTAACTACTCCCACCCCACACTTTAACCGAACACTGTCCCCAATGTTCACATAATTTCAAAATATCAAAAAGGTTGGGTCATGAAACTCCTTGATCAATCAAAGTATTCAACTTTTTATCAGGTGCTAGTGCTTCGTCGCCCATGTCAGAATCGCCCCCGCCGTCCTCGTCCGACTCAACATCTGAGTCCTCCCGGTGTGTCTCCTCATCGGTAGGGACATCATCTTCCACGGGCTCCACAAATGCGGGCCCCACTCTGCATAAAGCTCGGGCATTCTCGTTGAATGGGTAATCCAACTCGAGCTTCCACAGCTCATCCTCTATTGCGGGCCGTCCTCCGATGCGCAGCTGCAACATCTGCATCCCGTATATGCGGGCCATGTACTGATCATCCCGAGCATGTCGCTCGGCTAGTGTGAGCACCGGCCCAAAAGTAGTGTCAGGTGCCTTGGTTTTGGTGACATCCAAGGCACACCTGTTGATTTTTGGGATGTAATCTAAGGCCTCCTCCTTAATATCGTGGCCCATCAGGAATGTGGTAAGCAGACCACCGAACCCGTATCTATGCCGCTGATGTAGTCGGGCTCTCTTCATGGCGGAGATGATCGCTGCCCCCACATTGATTTCCAGCCTCTTCATCAGGGCATACACTAGACAAACTCTATCCCGGGCGACATCTGTCATGTGCACCCCCGGGATCAGGCAGGAACACACAATCTTCAACCAAATCCTGACTTCCCGGTTCATCTGAGAGTAGGGCAATGTCTGATGGTAGCCCCTCTCCTTATGCCTGCCCCACCTGGCTATCGATCGGGCTCCACATAAGGTGCGTCTAATATCCGCATATGGTGGAGTGATGTTCAACTGACGTAGGACATGAGCGTCTTTGTCCCGCGCCCCAAGGATTGCATTCAGATGGTGGGGTTCAAAAGTGACAACCTGCCCTCTGATTTTTATGGTGTGGCTGCGTAAGGTCGGGTTCCAATTTTCATAGAACTCCCAGATATGATGAAGATTGCACTCCCTGGGCTCTTCAAAAATGAAGTTTAGCCCAGCGATGTCAATCCGATGTACAATCCGTGGAAATTCCTGTGCCAGCGGTTCCCATGCTATCTGCTCTTTAGGGAAGTATTTGGTTTCTTTATGTTTAGCATACAACTTTTTCCCACTCATCACTCACCCATCTGGTTCCGTATTGTCTGCGTTGACCTCTAGGAACTGCTGGTGTTGCTGGAACTGTTGTTCCCAATCTTAACCTTTTTCTGCTAGCGCCCGATGTGGATGCGCCCTTGTCCTTGTCTTGTCAGCCTGACATTGTTCCTGTACATTCAAACATACAGTCCCAATGTTATGCAAGTCATAATTAGCTACAACTAAGGTTGGGTTTAATTGGATCACCCCACACTTAGTCTTTAGCCACAATCAACACAATTCGACAAGACATTCATGATTTGGCTATTCTTAGCATTCAACAGGCTTAGTGCATTCATATAAGTCGATGGAACCATTACTATGTACTACTCAGACTTCGTACAATGAACACAAATTTCTCCATCGATTCAATTACATCATCATAGCACTTAGCAATTTTTCACAACCTATGTACTTCTCCAATTGCATTCTCCCGAAAATCCCTCTTATAATTTAGCATATTCAACTATAATCACAATACATTTCACTTCACCCAATGTTCACAACCCAATTCATCAACATTTCAAAGCATTTAATCTTCTTCCTATTCGATCCTCAACCCTAGCTATCAATTTCGCAAGAATTTCAACAAAACATGCAATCATTGAGTTCATATACTCACAAGGATACTATGAACATCATTCAATCATAACGCAATCGAATTCAAGCTTATTTTTCACTTAAGGCAAGGTTTAATCACCAAACATGTTCAAGAATCGAAAATTTGAGCAAAAATAAGAAAAAATTCAAGAACATACCTTTACTTTAATGAAATCGAACAAAACTCAAAGAAATTTGATCCCTAGGTCCATGTCACGTTGGGGGAGAAGGGGATTTTGGTTGTGGGTCGCGGAGGGAATGAAAAAGTAGGAAGAAAATGAAGGAAATTAGGGTTTAAAAGGGGTTTTTCGCGCGGGTTACCCGGTGACCCGACGCGAAATAACCCTCAACGTGTCACGGAGGGTAACGCGGAGCACTGCCTCCGTGACATGGAGCTATCGCACAGGCATTCTGGATTTTTTAAAAATCCGGAATAAGCCTCAACGTGTCACCGAGGGTAACGCAGAGGCCCTCCTCCGTGAGACGGAGCCATCGCGCAGGCTCACTGTAATGTGCCAATTTTTATTTTCTCACCTCAATTCTTTTATTTGCATTTTTTTGTATTCTTGCCATTCGTTCCACCTGAAAATCATTTCACCACAAGAATTTGGTTAGAAATCATAGGTTTCAATGCAAAAAAAAATTTATTTTTCTTTTTCTTTGTTTTTCTTTTTTTGTCTCTTTTTTCTTAAAATAATTCTACTCTTCTATTACAACACATTCACGGGTTTCCTCCTGTGCAACACCTGATTTACCGTCGCGGCTCGACGCCATTCATGCTCAATCATCCTCTAGAGTATGGACGTCTTCTCTCGAATAATGACCTCACCCCAATAATGCTTACATCATTGCCCATTCACCAAAAATATGGCACTTTTATCTTCTTGCCACAACTCCACTGCCCCGTGTGGGGTCATTCTCACCACTTCAAATGGCCCTGACCATTTGGACTGCAATTTACCTGGAAAAAGCTTCAGTCTTGAATTAAATAACAACACTTTCTGCCCCGGCTCAAGGATCCGATGCACCATATGCCTATCGTGCCACCTCTTCATTTTCTCCTTGTAGCATTTGGCACTTTCATAAGCATGCCATTGAAACTCATCAAGTTCGCTGAGTTGCATCAGCCTCTTCTTCCCTCCTAGCTCTGAATCCATGTTCAGCTTTCTCACAGCCCAAAAAGCTCGATGTTCCAGCTCGACAGGTAGATGACATGCCTTTCCATAGACCAATCTGTATGGAGAAGTCCCAATGGGTGTCTTGTACGTAGTTCTATGAGCCCACAATACATCGTCGAGTTTGCTTGACCAATCAATTCGTTGTGCATTCACTGTCTTCTGTAGAATATGCTTTATCATCTGTTCGACACCTCCACTTGCCCACTAGTTTGGGGGTGATACGTCACTGATAATAGCTCGAGGTGTCCCGAACCTAGTGACAATATGCTTTTTCAAAAATTTTGTCACCACCTTGTTGTCATTTCTGGGGCAAGCTATTGCCTCGACCCACTTAGATACATAATCAATGGATACCAAGATGTAACGATTACCAAATGACGGTGGGAATGGGCCTATGAAATCTATTCCCCATACATCAAAGATCTCCACTTCTAATATTTGTTGCAATGGCATCTCCTGCCTTCTACCGATTGTGCCTGTTCTTTGTCATCTATCGCACATTTTTACATATGCCATAGAGTCTCTAAATAGTGTAGGCCAAAAAAAACCTGATTGTAGCACCTTGTGAGCTGTCCGCTCGCCTCCGTGGTGCCCTCCATACAATGATGAGTGACAACTCCTCAATACTTCTGCAATCTGGGTCTCTAGAATGCATCTTCTCATCACCTGATCCAATCCCTACTTAAACAGATACGGATCATCCCATATGTAATACCTGCAATCATGTCTCAACTTCTTTCTTTGCTGAGTCGTAGCCTCCGGTGGGTAGACTCCACGTACCAGCAAATTCACAGTGTCTGTATACACAGGGATTTTAGCTTCCCTTATTTCCAAGAGCTGCTCATCCGGGAACTCTTCTTTGATGTTGATACCTTCCTTCACATGCAACCGGCTTTCCAATCGCGATAGGTAATCTGCCACTTGATTCTCTCTCCCCTTTCTGTCCCAAATCTCTAGGTAAAACTCTTGTAGCAACAATATCCATCTGATTAGTCTGGGCTTTGCATCCTTCTTGTTAACCAGATACCGAATTGCTGCATGATCGGTATACACCACTACTTTAGAACCCACCAGGTAGGACCTGAATTTATCAAATGCGAACACCAATGCTAGCATCTCCTTTTCCATACTGTATAATTGACTTGGGCTGCATCCAGTGTTTTTCTTGCATAATGAATGAAATGAAAAATTCTATTCCTCCGCTGCCCCAATACAGCTCCTACAGCCACGTCACTTGCATCACACATTAATTCAAACGGTTGCTCCCAATCCGGAGAAATGAGAATAGGTTCTTCTACCAACTTCTGTTTCAACTCCTCGAATGCTTTAACACAATCCTCATCAAACTCAAACTTCACCTCTTTTTCTAGCAACTGTCATATCGGTCTAGAAATTTTAGAGAAGTTCTTGATGAATTGTCTGTAGAACCCTGCATGTCCGAGAAAACTGCAAACACCCTTCACTGACATTGGTGGTGGTAGCTTTTCGATCACTTTGAGCTTTGCACGATCGACTTCCAACCCCTTGTATGACACCTTATGGGCAAGGACGATACCCTCCTTGACTAAAAAAATGACATTTCTCCTAGTTGAGTACAAGGTTGGAGTCTTCACATCGAGCTAGCACCCTGTCAAGATTCTGCAAACATGTAGCAAATGAATTACCAAAAATAGAAAAATCATCCATAAATACCTCAACAAAATCTTCCACCATATCGTGAAAGATCACTATCATGCATCTCTGGAATGTGGCGGGTGCATTTCATAGACCAAATGGCATCCGCTTGAAAGCATATGTCCCATAAGGACATGTAAAAGTGGTCTTCTCCTGGTCCTCCGATGCTATGGCTATTTGGTTATAGCCAGAATATCCATCAAGGAAACAATAGTATTCTTGACCTGCCAACCTGTCCAATATCTGATTAAAAAATGGGATAGGATAATGATCTTTCCTCGTGGCCTCATTGAGCTTTCTGTAGTCCATGCAAATTCGCCAGCCTGTGACAGTGCATGTAGGAATCAACTCATTCTTCTCGTTGGTGACCACGGTCATCCCTCCTTTCTTTGGGACACACTGAACGGGACTAACCCATTCACTATTTGAAATGGGATAGACCACACCTGCATCAAGCCACTTGATCACTTCCTTCCTAACTACATCCTTTGTCACTGGATTCAACCTCCGCTGATGTTGTACAGTTGGCTTTGCTCCTTCCATAAAAATCCTGTGTGCGCAAAAAGATGGATTGATTCCCCTAATGTATGACATTTGCCACCCCATTTCTTTCTTCCGCCTCTTGAGGACCACCAATGCATCTTTCCCCTGTGCCTCTGTCAGTTCCGCGGAGACGATGACTGGCAAGGTGTCATCTTCCCCCAAAAATACATACTTCAGATGTGGAGGCAATGTCTTCAACTCCAATTTTGGTGCTTCCTCAATTGATGGTTTTGGCAATGGTTCCAAGGACCTCATCAATGGCTGAAAGTCTTGCTTCCTGGGAAACCATTTTGGTTCGTTCAACATCTGCACCATCTCATACGTAGCCCTGCCTCCGAAATGATCGGAGCCCATCAAAGCTCTCTCCAATGGATCCTGAGAATCAACAATCTGAAGAATTGCTTCCTGATTTAGCACATTGATTGCTGATAGCTCCTCATAAATGGCCGGTAGCTTCATGGCCTTATACACATCAAACACCTCCACTTTATCATGCGCTCGCATGGTTAGCTGCCCCGCAACCACATCAATCAGCACTCACCCGGTTGCCAAGAAAGGACGTCCCAAAATAAATAGGACTTCCGCATCCGGCTCTAAATCCAAGATAATAAAATCCACAAGGAAAATGAGGGAGCCCACTTGCACTAGCACATCCTCCACAATACCATTTGGTCTGGCCAAAGAACGGTCAGCTAGCTGCAAGATCACAGTAGTTGGTCTAGGGCTTCCCGGCCCCAATTTTTGAACACCGAAGTCGGCATCAAGTTTATGCTTGCTCCCAAATCACATAATCCATGAGCTCGAATACTTTTCCCAATTATGATCTGAATGGTAAAGCTCCCAAGATGCTTGAGCTTTGTCGGCAACCTATTCTGTATCCGGGAAGTGCACTCCTCCATAAGCGCCATCGTAGCATACTCCGTCAATCTGCTTTTGTTTGCTACGATGTCCTTGATATACTTTGCATATTTCGGCACTCCCTGCAAAACATCAACCAAAGGTAAATTAATGTGTACCTGTTTCAGCACCTCCATGAACTTCTTAAAGCAAGCTTCTTCCTTGTGCTTCTTTAATCTTTGAGGGAACGGGGGTGGTGGTCTTTCTGCCTCAGCTGCCTTTTCCTTCCCCCTCTCATCATCATGTTCCCCATCTTTTTCCACTGCTCCAGATTGCTGAGGTGGTCTTTTGGTTCCACCTCCTTAAGTTGTAGTCCACTCCTTGTGGTCACTGCATTGACTTGCTTGGGATTTGAGTTAGTATCACTCGGTAGTCCTCCTCTAGGCCTGGTGTTTTGAGCTCCAGCTAACTGTCCAAACTGGTACTCACGCCTTTGTAGCTAACTGCTGATTTTTCATGTCAGCCACTAATTTCACATAATCAGCCTGCATTTGCGCTTGGTTAGCTATAATTGTTTTGAGCATGTACTCAATGTTGTTGGGTGGTGGAGGAGGTGCATTGTTTCCTCTGTATTGAGACTGAAAATTCTGATGCCCCCCTTGATTTCTCTACACGCCCTGATTCGAACTCTGTCCTTGATGGCTATTACTACCCCAAGAGAAATTTGGATGATTCCTCCAATTTGAGTTGTGACTGTTACCATACTATTGATTATTATTCCTCTGCACGTTCCCAACAAAGTTCACCGAATCTGGATTTGCACCACAACACTCAGCTGAGTGTTTATTACTCCCACATACTTCACACCAAACCTGCTGAACTGCATTGACCGGGGCTTGTGCTTGATTCAAGCTCATACTGCTGAAGTAGGTGTTGAGTTGATTTTGCAACGCAGCTATCTATGCAGCAATAGCTGTAAAACCATCCACCTCAAAGACTCCTGCCGCTTTCCTTGTTCCTCCTCGTGATGAGTCCGCAATCCATTCTGGATTTCCCTGTGAAATACGATTTAACAAAGTATAAAGCTCCTCATAAGTCTTTTCCAATGCCTGCCCCCAGCTGCTGAGTCTAGCAGAATTTTTGTATGTGGTTCCAAACCCTCAATGAATGTATGCACCAACACATCATTAGACTGGTGATGGTGAGGACAATCCCTTAACATTATGTCTCCCAAGCTTGATACAAATTCTCACCCTGTCTTTGTTTAAAACTTAGAATCTTACTTCTATGTCTGGATGCTTCCCGGATGGAAAGAATCGTATCAAAAACTTTCTTGCAAGATCATCCCAAGTAGTGATAGAGTTAGGCGGTTCAGCTTTCAACCACCTCTTTGCTTCCCCCAATAATGAGAATGGGAATAATGTAAGCCTCACATAGTCGGATGATACTCCAGCAGGAATGTAAGTGTCACTTATCTCCAAAAAGTTTTGGAGATGTTGTTGTGGATCTTCATGAGGGAGACCTGTGAATTGCTCGCTGGTATGCAACAACTACACCATGTTCTGTCTAAGCTCAAACCTACCTCCTGGCTCTGGTTTGCGAATACTCGATGTAACATTGTTTGCATGTGGGATTGCCACTTCGCGAACCGGCCTTGCTACTATCTCCTCGAGCACTAAAACTACCCTCACAAGTGGTGGATTCTGTTGTTGATCCAGAATTGCCTGTCTTAGCAACTGCAGCTTTTTCTCTAGAGCTTCCCTTCTTTGACGATGAAATTGACTCTTGGCTCTATAAATGAATCCACCAACCCCTTATCTCTTGCCAGCGTTTAGAAGAATTCAATATCTGCAAGAGAAAGGCTAAGATCAAGTTTTCAACACTTATATAGAATTTGTAAACTAACACTAAGAAAATAAATTTACCAATTTCCAGTCCCCGACAACGGTGCCAAAAACTTGTTTGATGGCGAGAACTACACGCAAGTGCACGTGGTCGAACAAGTAGTAAAGTGGCTTAGTTCAAGCCAAGTATCGATCCCACAGGGACTGAACTACGATATTAATTAACTTAAGCATCAGTGAACTATATCTCTATGAATGCAGACAACCGAATAAATAATATTTTAAGAGTTAAAGTTTACTCCGTAATGAAAATCTAAGTCAAGATTATAATTTGAGTCTGAACGATAGCAATGAACAAGATGAGGTTAAGACAAACATGCAGGGATGTAATTTATCAATTCAATTCAGCTAATCTTCTCTTTGGTTGCTAGTTAGGAATTTATTGCCTATGGATTGGATCTTTCGACTCCTATCCAATTTAAGAATCATGAGACCTTAATCTACATTTCTGTGATATAAGAATTTCATGCTCTATTCATACATAACCGATTCCGTAATTGACTAAAAAGGCTTTCAGATATATTTCTATTCTAAATGTAAATCAATTCTCAATTTTCTAAACTAAGAAAAGATCATATCCTACCAATTCACATCTGTCCAATTTCTTTCCTTTTCAAAATCAAAATTGGATTTCTAGATATACATTAACATTGGACAAACATTAATGCAGTAAAAACAAGAATTGATAAAACAACCATTGAAGAAAAGACGAAAACTAAAATGATCAACAATTACATTCCTCTACAATTATTCTTAACCTCAGCAAGAAGTGACTTAGACACTCATTTGTGGATTAAACATCTTCAAATAAGTAGAATTCATATAAACAATTGAGATTAAAGAGAAACAGAAAGAGAAAGAACCCTAGAATTTTCATCCTCTCAACTGCCTGTAACCCACGTTCTTGCTCAACCAAGTCAGAATGTTTAAAATAAAACCTAAGTGTGCTATTTATACTATTGAGAATTTTTTCCGGAATAACAAGCAACGTGGCACGGAGTGTATCGTGGAGCACTCCCTCCGTGCCACGGGGGTATCGCAGACCCTCATTGGAACTTGAGGTTCCAGGTAATTACACTCAACGTGACACGGAGTGCATCGTAGAGCACTACCTCCGTTTCACGGAGGTAACGCGAACCTCCACTGGAATTTGACAAAATTAATTCATCTGAGGCAGAATGCCTCCACGATGGCAGCGTGACACGGCTCCATCGCGGAGCCCTTATTTTTGCTGCTCTCCCTTGTCAACTTCCACTCCTTGTTTCCAAGTCCATTCTCGCTCTTCACCAACATATATATTAGCTTCCTAAATTTCCTTTTACCTGCAAAACAACACTAATCATGTTGGTTAGTATAAATTCACATTTAACTAAGAATTACATGAGAATGTACACATAACGATAAATAAACAAGTAGAAATGAAGCATTTGAGTATCACTTGGGCATGTAATTCTGCCCAAGATCAAGAACCGTTGATTCTGAGAAAGTGGTTAAGACCCCTAGTGTTTAAAAAGTTACCTAGACCCTCATGGTAGTAAATCAGAAGGTAGATAAGATTTCAGTAGCACCCAATTACATGTGAGAGTCCATAAACAATAAACCCCCAGTAATAGTAAAAGCTCAGGTCAGAAATAGGCTGATTCTGTCGTAGTGTGCTGATGACGATAGCGAATGCCTGAAGAGTAATGGCTATGAACCCTAGCTTGTTATGCCGAAGGGCAGAGAGATTATATGAGGGGAACTGGTCTGAGTGTAGATTATGATAATATAGGTTGATAGACTTGGCCAGCAGTATCCTTGCCAGTACGTGGCATGGGGCACGAACCTCGGTTTTCAGCCTATAGGAGTAAGGGAAAGACATGAATACCAAGCTCTAGGGGAAAGCAGAATTACCTCTAGACTGTAGCGGGTTGATAGAGCTTGGAATTGCCGCTGAATGTAGAGAAATGAGCACCAGGATTACATTTAAAGGATAGTGAGATTATGACCCTAGAATGTTGCGGTATCACCTTTAATGGTGGCGGCAAAGGAGTGATGGTACGAAGGCCCTACCTAGTACAACCAGAGATAAGGCCCAGTAGAAGGAGTTATTGGCCTTCAAGATAGTAGGGGCCAAAGTTTTGAGACCCATAGGTTGGCTCTATATTATAAATATGGTATGGCCTCGTCAGTGGAGTGTAGTAAGGTACACCATGTTCGTTATTCCCTCTACTCGGGCTTGATGAAAACGCATCAGGTTATGAAAGAAATCTACTGATGGCATTGGGAAGAAGGAAGAAATTATTGAGTTGTGGAACAGATCTCTAATGACTAGCAAGGGAAGGCTGGACATCAAAAATCGGGTAAGCTAATTCGGGAGATAATCGTGCCTCGTGGAAATGGGAAGTAGCTAGTCTGAATATAGTTACAAGGTTACTTCATACTAGGCGTAAATGTGACCCCATTAGGCCATTGTTGAAAAGCTAATAAGATTAACTTATCTCTTGCCGGTCAAAATGACGTTTCAGCTAAAGACTACGCTGAATTGAATACCAAAAGAAACATTCCAGCTATATGGTGTCTTAGTATCTATTAACTTTTGATAAAGGGGCACAACTCACAGCTAGGTTTTGGAAAAGTTGTCAGAACATATCGGGATGATGTTAATTTAAGTACGACTTCTTGTCCCCAGAACAAAGAGCCAAGTAGAGCACATGATACAGACACCCGGAGAGATGTTAAGGGTGGCAATGTAGGTCTCCTACATGATGAGTTGAAGTAGGTAAATCAGGGGTAGTTTAACCAGGCATACTATACCAGTCAGGGGGAAAACGTTAAGCTTATTAGAAGATATGTTCCGGTAGCCCAGGGTCATCAGAAGTCCTACCCTAACGTATCGCATAGGGAGTTAGATGTTGAAGCAATGACTGAGTATTCCTAAAAATTCCACCAATTGAAGGGCATTATAAGATTTGGTAAGAAGGGCAGTCCCATTCCTAGATTCACTAAGCTATAATAGATCCTTCGGAAGATCGACCAAGTAGCTTATGAGATAGAGTTGCCTTTGGGGTTAATATCTGTTCATCAACACTACACAAGTACATAAGGGATGTTCCTCGGATTATCCCAGTAAGGTATGAAATCAATTAAACAGTTATTCTAGATTGGCAGGTCCGTAGGAGCTATCTTAAGAGCCAAAGATGTAGCCTAGTAAAGTCTTATGGAGGAACAAAATGGTAGAAGAAATTGATTGGGAAACTGAGGACGACACAGGATCTAGATACCTTCAATTATTTCAGGCTCTATAATGATAACACACAAACTCAGACAATTGTAGTTAAGGCAAGATAATTTTCGGGTGTTTTATAATGCACTTGTTGCTATCATTATCAGTTGCTTACATATATGTGGTGGAACTATGTTATTCAGTCGCAAGTAGCATCCTGTCAGACGCTTGTGTTAGACTTTTCTGTGTTTCGGGTTTTCGGATAGTCCATATTGCAGAAGAGGCTCTGCCAAAATTTCTCCAGCAGTAGTTAAAGGAGTTGTGTCTCTAAAGTTATGATTACATTCGAGGACGAATGTCCCTGAGGGGGGAATAATGTTACACCTCATAAGTTTCTATCGTTCAACCGACCCGTGCGTGCTTATGTTGAGAGTTTTGGAGTAAAACACATGAAAGGAATGACTCGGGGAGTGAACACACGAGCACGGAGTCAAACAAATAGGAGGCCAAAACAGACGCAGGGCGCAAGGAGCGCAACATCGCACCTCTGCCCCAGCGCCTTGAGTGACGCAGCGCGCCCATATCTTAGCGTTATGGCCGACGCATCGCACCTCCCCCTGCCACTTCCTTAAGAATTATATATACCCCCTTTATATTTTAGAATTCATTTCAACATTTCCCCAAATTCAGAGAAGCGCGGGTGAGCGATATTTTCTATCGATTTTCATCAAATTACGCCGCTAAACTCTGAACAAATGCAAATTCTCCTTCGATAACGAGTTATAGGCCTACAAGGAGTGTACCTACGGAGTTATTTCTTGGAAATTCGCTTGGATTACCGAAACAACATCGAGTAAAGGTTGCCGGAATCACTTCTAACTAAATCCTAAGAGACTGCAAGTGACGAGTAAGTGTTTTTAACTTCTATACCATCAGGAATTTGTGAGTTCTCGGCTGAATTGAATAAAATTGAAATATAGTCAATGTTCTTCGATAGTTATCATTATTTGCCAATTTCTACTATTGAAATAGCCTTATTCTCTCAGCATAGAAGCTATAGTGAGTGGGACTACTGGCTTCAGGTTCGAAACTGTTCGGGTAAATGAAAGTCGGCATTCGAGGTATGTTAAGGCTTATCCCTTCGACAAGTTATTCTCATCGTATAATGATAAGAAATATGTTTTTGAATGGATAAACGATCCTATATGTTGTATTTAGTTGCTGCTAGTAGGTAAGGATCATTTATGTTGTGAGTATCTGCCTTCAATATATTATGATTATATATGTTGTGGTTAGCTACTAGAAGAAGTATTGAGAGATATCGCAGTATCCCTCATCGGGAAAGAGTATGTTAAGTGTGACTCACGCTAGGAGTGTCATAGAAACTCCTTTGTACTTCTGTTCACTGCATTAGTAGAATTCTGATGTTTTGCTGTAATGCCAAAGCCATAGAAGTTTGTGGTTAGCTGTTGGGCCTGATTTGGTAAGTTGGACAGCATCGGGTGTAGTCGGCCGATATAACTTTTAGTTTGACACCTGTATTGTCAGTGAAGCTTGCCCAAAGGCTATTGGCGTACCTTGATGCCTCCAGGGCCAGAATTTGGATAGGTTGGTCATACGTTAGAGTCAGTGGCACTAGGGTTGCCTAGAGACCTGAGCGACAGCCTGCCATCTATTTAGCTACTACCAGTGATTGTTAGTTTCAGTCAACTTAGTGCTTGTCATACAGGTTGCCCAGGAAGTCATCCCAGTTGTACAGGTCAGATAGACCCGCGGGTACCCTACATAAGGAACCTTATTAGTAGTTGGATGCGGGGCCAACGCCCCAACCTGCTCTTATAAATACTCAGGTACAGGTTACCGTGAGTGGCTAGGTCCAGATAAACCTACCTATGAGGCTATGAATCGCCAGAAGTCATATGAAATCTAAACATGCCAAGTTAATGTCTAAGGTACTAGAACCATAGTAGTACAGTATTACCTTCAGGCTAAGAATTATAGTAAGTTGCCTGTGGAAGGTCAGGGTTGATTGCTCAGGAGCATGTCTGATTAGTAGCAACCCTACAGTCATTCTAAGCAAGGGAACTGAATAATTGGTTGCCTGCAACCTTACCGCTCGCTTATGAGCTATCATTGTCCTAGCATGACATTCAAAATATTATTTAGGCCACTCTAGACCTTGCCCTATTCTTTCTAGACCATTAGAGATTATGATCACTGCCAGGACCCTCTGGTCAGGTGTAGGCACATGGAGTGTGCCTGTTGACAGCTATTTAGACTATTCTAGAGGCGAGTAGTGATCACGTTAGGCATAGTGGGCCAGATAGGCCTTTTGAGTGGCTAGATTGAGACTTTAGTGTAGAAAATCTGTTGGGATTGCCCCCACCTAGGATAGCCTTTCATTGACCATCATCAGGGTTTCTAACTGAGTCATCGCCTACGGGGTTATTAATCGCTCAGAGGAGCTATATGATGTTGCTCAGAGGAGCTATGTGATGTCCCAAGAGACTATATTCAGGCCCAAGGGAAATATTACAGTCCATCCATGAATGGGCTTCTGCTTTTATGCCTTATCAGCATCACTGACCCTTTATCAATCCATGTGTGCCCAGGGTGCAGTTACATGAGCCCAATGGGCTCAGACATAGTTATAGGAGTCTAGCGGGCTCAGATGCGACCTAGAAGCCATGTAGGTTGGATATAGTACCAGTAGAATCAAAATAACCTTGATAGGGGAATATAGATTAAATTGTACTTGCCAGGGCTTATGGGGGCCTCGATAGGTTATTTCTGTGTTGCTTGCACCTTCTAGGCTTAAGGGGGCTAGATTACGTTCTTGTTTGTATACTTGTTTGATAATTATAGCTTATGAATGTATAGTCGTGTAGCTTCATCTCGTATACATGTAATGATTTACTAGATGCAGGTTACAAATAAGAAAGCCTACAAGTTACCTTCTGCCCTTGTTGCTATTTACTTTCAGTTCTTTATCAGTTTCTATTCAGCCTTTGTTACTTCCTTACATATTCGGTATGTATTGTACTGACGCCCATCCTTGGGGCACTGCGTACTTGCCTGCAGGTTTAGACAAATAGTTTGTGGGATCCTCTAGTAGCTACTCATAGTCAACAGATTGGCCAGCTCCTTTCATTCGGAGTTGTCAGGTTGTAGAGGTTTATTTGTCTTTTATTTGTATAGCATTTGGGTATGCCGGGGCCCTGTCCCGACCAATATTTTTAAGTCTTAGAGGCTTGTAGAATACAATATTCAGTTAGTTGGTTGTTGGCCATGTGGGGCCTATGTATATCTTATTTTACGTGTTATCCATGTGGGGCCTAGTTTAGCTAGTTAGTTAGCAGCCTTATCGGCTATAGTATAAGTATGACTGCCTGTTTCCTTTTTGTTATAACTAGATAGTATGGTGGTCTTGTTAGCCTACATAGGATCCCTTTATTATTATGTTGGCTGGGTGAGCTGTTTTCTTTTACAGGTGCTACATAGCCTTGTTGGCCCGAGCCTATGTTTACAACTGAGGTATAGTAGTTTGTTTTCTTGATTTTGAGCCGCTGGTTGGTACTAGAGGTGCATATGCCCAGCCAGGTCAGCGCAGATCCCAGTATCGCATTAGGTTCTAGTCATGTCTCCCAAGGTGGGCGTGACAGAATGGTGAAACTAGGGCTGATTAAGGGAGAACTAATGGGCATTTATTCCTAGGTCTAGAAGTGAGTAATAAACACTTCCTAGGGGATTGTGAAGGCCTATATGTATATAATAGAAGGGTAGTTGGGACCCATAATTTGTTAAAGTAAGATCATTAGCTCCACTAACTATTTAAGGAGGGGAACTCGATGAGTAGGGTTGGAAAGATCGATATATGAATAGAGTGTGATGAATTCGTTAGCATCCCAAGACCCTGACTTGAAGAGTAAATAATAAAATTACTCTGTAATTATTGTGGTAGATTTTAAGCATTCCGAAGCTTTAAGAAATGGCAAGGCTCCTGTGGAATAGCTAACTTTTCTTACCCTAAAATCGAGGTAGGTTATGGTTTAGAGGAGTTAGACTTTATATAATGGCATGTTTATATAGTCAATAGTGATGTGATGATTGTTCTATGGACATTACTTGTTGTGATGAATTTCCTGTTGAATTAAATTGTTGAAGTAAAATTGTCATGACATGGTCAGCGAACCAATGTAGAACTGTATTGAATTGTTAAGTGTGTTCCTTTTTCATTGTGATTGAAATGATTGATGAATTGTTATTTACTCGAGTGAGGGAGGTAGATTGTAAACTCCTAAATGTATTAATAACAAACTCTACTATGTGTTAATTATTTTGAGAATGAATAAGGATGATAAGAATAGCCTGAGATGAGAGGCTTGTGCCCGAGGAGAACATCGGGACGAACATATGAGTGGTAGCGGGTACCACGCTGGTACAATACATGAATTTCCAGAGTCCCCTGTAGGTCATGACTAGAAGGGAAGAAATAAGACCCTCTAGCATGTGTGTACATAGATATTGGTGACAGAGTATTTATGGTGATATGGCAGAGGCATGTGCCCGGCATGTCACCATTTTTTCTATTGTATAATGTAGTTGTAAATGTGTTAAAGACTTGGAATGAAAAAGTGCTAAGTGGTTGAGTTGAGCTATTGATCGTGTGATTGTCACTTAGACATGGTAAAGTGGAAAATACTTGATGTCTGATGTGGATAAATAAATATTTTGATGTTGAATTGTTTTATCTTGTTATGATTCACTTTATACCGCACGTGATTATGTAACAGTTGTGAATCGATGTCAATAATTTATATTTATTTTTGAATAAGCCTGAGACTATGCGAATGGTTAAAAGCTGGTGAAATAATGAAGGTGCAGCTATGTTGAGATACTGCCCAAAGCAGTACCACTGCAGCAGGACTTTTTTCGCTACGGCGAGACCGCAGCGGTGGTCAAGTGACCGCTACAGCGAAAGGCCTAATCCAGTAAGCAGGCCAGTTGTTACCTGTGTTGAACTAAGTTCCTAAAATGTGTTGTATATATATGTATGATGTTCTGGACTGGTTTTATATTGTTGTTTCATTGCTTATATGTTATTATGTAAGGTTGGCCTATAATGCCTACCAGTGTCGTGTTTCGTACTGACACTACTCCTGCACTTCTTTTCTGAGTGTAGCAGTTTGATCCAGGAAGCTCCTCTCGTTCTCACCTATAAAGCAACAGTTTCATTGGAAAGGTGAGCGACTGCAAGACGGTTTGTCCAATCCTCCGTTGAAGATGTCTTTCATCTAGACATTTTAGTTCTTTATTTCCTAGACTTATCATTCCTAGTTTCTGTACATAGACATCTGGTGCAATGAAAATCGGATCTTAGGAATATTATTTGGTTTAGATAATTGTTATCGTTTTGGATATTTCATTTCGTTTTATTATAAAGTGTTATTTCTTTCTAAATGATTGATGTAGGGGTACTTGTTCGGATTCGTTGATTAGCCCACTGGGGGTTAGTATGGGTTCCAATAACGGCTATTTGGGTCGTGACACAATATCAGACATGTAAATTGAAGAATAGACACAAGGTTCATCACAATATCATACATTCTCTCTCTAAATCAAATCTAATCACACAACTATCACTCATTTGTACACATACTAGTGGATCTTTAATCTTGCCAATCCAATCATGTCCTGCAGGGATCCTAGGTATCCATGTATCATTCCAGTATGGTACGCACTTTCATTCATTTGCTCATTCGAATGCATATATTAGACATGAGCTACTCATAAATTATATAATCGCTCATCCGTAAGCTCAATTCAGAGACGAGTCACTCATCAATTATATAGTCGCACATTCATAAGCTCACATCAGACACGAGCCACTCATATCAGAATAATGGTATATTATTCAGTCATCATTAACTCACATCAGTATATTCCCTGTTCATCCAATACCCAAGATAGTACAACCACGTACACAGTGAACATTACAAGTGCACATAAAATCACAAGATATACATATGGATAAATAGCAGTAAGATCCCAACAAATTAATAGTTCATCAAAATAGGCATGATAACATAAAGACTTAACAATTCAACCCAACACTAAACATGAGTTCTCATACTAGCACTACCAACTTCAGTTTAAGGTGAACTTACTCAAGCATACATATTTATCCCTTTCATAATCGTTATCTCACTAGCAGTTTTTATAAAATGTTTATCTAATCAAGACTCGGCTCTTGAGCATAAGTGTTTTACTACGGGTTATCACTAGTACCTTGCTAATCTTTTCCTTCAAGTTTCTTCTTAGGGAAATTATATCATTACTACTAAAGTGAAATCATCACCATTCATATGCAACAATCAATAACACACGAAAAGTGGGCTTTACCCCTTTCCCTCTTCTTCAAAATCATAGCATAATTTCTTCAAGCTTTATAGCCTGATGTTGCCAAGCGCACGTGGTTGCCAAGTAATATAGGACGGTGAAGTCCTGATATCGTACCCACAGAGACTTGTCAGATTAATTGCTTAAGTTTGAACCTTTATTTCACTATTCAATAAAACACAAGTAAAATAGGGAAATGGTTTTGAGATTATTCTAATAAACTTGGAATGTAAATTAAACTAAGAAACTAAATTCGTTTGCAAAAGAGTTTGTAATTCAAATGATAATTAACATCTAGTATCTTGGCACTTTTGCTTTTAGGTTGAGTTTTAAGATTAAAATACACTAGATAAAATCCTTTTAAGATTGGTAGTTGCAAGTTACGAACCAAAAGATATATCATGAACCCTAACACTTATATCCTTATGGTTGTAGGAGAAACGTGAGACAATGGTTGAAGCTACTTGACTCAAGTAAGTAGGGTTGCAGAGTATATCCCTATCCTCAATAATGAAATCAACTCTTTAATTGTTGAACAAGATAATTAGAACCTACTCTATGATTCCTTTTAACCCTCATTAGTCCCCTCTCCTGAGTTCAACCATTGAGCCCATAGATAATATTCAAAAGGTGATCAATCTAACGAATAAGCATGAAATCAAGTAACATAAATGATCTTGGAAAGAAGAATTAAGAATCTAGCATAAATGAATATTCAACTACAACCATCAAGACAAGGAAAAATCCCCAGAAAAGGGGGTTTAGACACTCATTTTTCAAGTGCAAAACCAAAGAATTCATCATTCTAATTAACAAAGATAAAAATAAAGAAGAAAAACCTAAGAAGAAAATAAACTTCTTGTATCTCCCCCCAAAAGACTGCGTATAATGATCGATATGATTGAAAGATACCTAACAAATGCCTAGACAAAATATGTTATAAGCAGGGTAACAAATGACTATTTTTTCCTTAAGTAATTCATCTTTTGGACTTAGAAAAATCCATCCCGGCCAGGCCCTAGCATGCCACTCCATCCATCTCGCCAGACTTGGCTTGAAATTCCTTTGAAGTTTGGCTTCAGGCGTGCCACTTATCCCATCTTTCTAAGGTGCTAGATAAAATTTTGCAGTTCAAGTGTTGTTGCGCTACTTTTCTCAATGCACCATAGTGTTAGAAATTTTTTTTTGAAGTTTGGGCTCTGGTGTGCCACTTTTGCCAATGCACCAGAGTGTTAGAATATTTTTGTGTGGCACTTCTCCCAGTACCAGCTTGGTTTTGTCCGGAAACACCTCTAAAGTTTCTTCGAAGCTCCAAACCTTCCTTTATAGCTCTCTTTGGGTCTATTTCCACTACATTTACCTATTAAGTACCTATAAAATCACAATATAGGAATACAAGTATAATACATAGAAAAGATACTCAAAGAGATGACAAAAGTACTAAAAAGAGGAAAATAGAGATTAAACATATGTACTTTTGGCCTATCATCACAATCCCACACTTAGACCCTTGCTTTTCCTCAAGAAAATAACTTAAGTTATATACCTTATCCCTATATGGACTTACATCAATTGAATAGGTCTGCTCAGGCTACAACTAATATGACCACATACACATTGCAAGTTTCTAACGAAACATGCCTCAACTTTCAAAATATGCTCAAGAATAACCTTTTAAGACGACCTAGTCTCAAGAACTAACTTAAGCTCTGTGAATATTAGCTAACAAAAATATGCACTTAATCAAGAGATCAAACATTTTACCTATCCTTTATCAACCATGTTCTCTCACAAACAAGAGAGTCGCCCACATTTTCTGACAAAAGTATGAAAGAATCACATGTATGGGCGCATAAATAAAAAAAATCCTCGCTCTCTCTCACTCACAAAGAACTTATCATGCACATATGATGAATTATAAGCTTTCCCTTAATGTAAATACTCCACGAATATAAGAATGTCAAAGTAAGAATAAAGTAGGACTTAAATGGTTGTAATGTAGGCTAAGAAACAGGTAGAGTTTATTGGCCAGAATAATGACTAACCTCCCTAAGCACTTTAATACTTTACAAGTTTTTTTCAATGAGCACACTCTTTGAACTTATTACTTTACTCCTTATGCATTCCCTTGATTGAAATTTTTACAACTTGGGTGACTAGTAGAGTGTTCTTGACAATATGTATTCTTTTCAACTTATTCATTCTCATTTCTCATCTCCCTACTAATATCATCTTCCCTGTTTTACACTTTTCACCTTTTCCTTATCTTCTAAGTTCTACATTTTTGGCTTCTCCCTTTATTTCTTCACTTATGCTCCTTTCATACAAAAAAAAATTCAATTTTAAAGTGCCTTAGGAGTCATTTGGTTCAAATAAAGGTCAATAGACTAAATGGATTTAGCTTTTAACATGGCTACCAAAAGAATAGGCTAACGGCTCAACATGTCTAACTAAGGATGATGTTGTGCATATTCTTATGCCCATTTTCCATGTTTTTACCAATATTTAGCCTTGTTTTGAGTTCATAATCCCTATGAAGTGTATGAATTCGTGTTTTTTTGTGTATTGTGAGTTAACAAATGTTTCTAGATATTTTGAGAAAGAAACCAAGGAAAAAGGACCCAAAAATCACTCGAGGTGTGAGAAAGAAGAGTTCGCAAAAGTTGGCATGGGGCTATGGCTGGTGTGGCGCGCCAACACTTGTGCTTCAGAGAAATATGTGCCAAAGTTGGTGCTATGGATGGTGTTGGATGCCAGGGCCCTAGCTTCGGAGATGAGAATTTGATGAACACCTTGGTAAGATGGATGGTGTGGAGCCCTCGAAGCATTCCAGACTTAGGAAATTTTTCCAACATTCTAGTGGTATAGATGGAGTGGGGCACCAGAATGGTCCTAAAGATCAGAAATTTGACTAACATTCTGGTGCTACGGATACTGTGGGGCGCCAGAGGTATTTAGAAGTGCAGAAATTTGGCTAACACCTTGGTGCTATGGTTGGAGTGGGGCACCCAGAGCTATACTTCAAAGGAAAATTGACCTAGACTTGGGGATATGGAGGGGAAAGCACGCCAGACAAAGTCATGGATGGATTTTTCTAATTTTAAAGATAAATACTTGGCGGAAAAAGCGTCATTAGAGGGATCACCTATAAATATAACATCTAGGTCATTTTTAGCATATCAAACATCACTTTGTTTGATTGTAGAAGGTTGTAAATGCAGCTTTTGGAGGAGAGACAAGTTCCTACATAGGTTTCTTCTTTTCTTTATCATTTTACTTTGAATGATGATCATTTTTATGTTTTACCGCTTGAACATAAGTGGCTAGACGCTCATTCTAGGGTTTTGGCCATGGCTGATGATTGACGTTTGAAACACTAATTAATTCTAGTTTTGATTATTCATTAAAGGTTGTTTATATGTACTTGTTTTAAATGCTTATTCACTAGACTAGTCATCCTGTGAGTAAATTTGTTAGATTTTTGTTGAAATTGGGAAAGGGAATCGAAAGGTTAAAAGTAAATGTAAAATAGAAATTCGAAGATCCTTTGGCCCATTGATTAAAGGTTAGAAGTTGTTGTTGAGGATAGAGATATACCCTTCAACCCTATTTAATTGAAATACAAGTAGGCATAACTGTCATTTCATATTTCTCCTGTGACCATAGAGATATAGGCGTTAGGGTTCATAAGATAGTTCTTGGATACTTGGGAGTGTGGGAATAAATAGGATAGTAACATGCAACTAGCAACCTTAGGAAGAATTAATCTAGCATAATCATGTCTTGAAAACTTAACCTAAAGTGAAAGTGCCATTTCCTTATATTTTCATCATCATTTGAAGTATAAACAAGTTTTTAACAATCTTAATTCTTTAGTTAATTTTACATTTCAAGTTTTTAGTAGTTTAATACTTCAAACCATTCCCCATTTTTATCTGATTTATTAGAATAGAGAAATAAATAAGTAACCTTAAATGATTGATCTGACAAGTCTTTGAGAGATCAATAATCAGGACTTCACTGTCTTATATTACTTGATGACCACGTGCGCTTGGGCGACATGAAGTTTTTGGCACAGTTGTCTGTGACTTGAAAATCAATTGATAATTTGTAGGTTAGGATTTTTATTTCTCTATTTTGTATTGTAATACCCCGGAAGTGACTAAGACTAGACCGGGGGTTTAAAAATGGAAAGTGGCAGTAGGCTGGAAAGTATGTCTCAGAATGACTCATGGAATGAGTCGTTGGAGGTTCCAACGACCCGGTTGGACACTCGTGGTTAGGTCTGCAGAAGTAGGTTCAGAAGTAATGGGTCCAAGGTACGACTCATATGAAGCTGCAACGGGTCGTAGGTTGCCACCAAGGTACCAGGGATGAATGGTATGAGTCAAGGAATGACTCGTTGTGGTAAGTGCCTGTGGGAAGGAGTAGGGAAATTTCCAGTCGAGGTAATGGATGGAACCCACGACTCATTAGAAGTAGGCACGAGTCATGGTGTGGATCGTGGGAAGTCCAGATGCAGGTCATTAGAGAAAGTAATAGGAGGATGAAAGGGACTGTTGTTTTATGTAATGACCCATCCTGTCGAGTTGTGGGATCGAATATGAGAATTGAAGTTTGGGCAGTGGATGCAATGGACGGATACCACGAGTCGTGGTATCCTTGTACAACCTGTAGGATCGCCCATTGTCACTGCTAGTGTAGAATTTTCAGGAAATGCATTAAGGGTAAGTTCGTCATTCTTAAGTTCTAAGGTCCTAAATTACGTCGTTTAAGGCTCGAACTACAATGTTTTATGAGGGTAAAATCTATCCTAGGCTCATTCATATCCATGCATGCATATTGAAGGGGTTTAGGAGGTGATCAAGTTAAAATTCTTCAAGCTTTCCTTTAATTTTTCATTAGGCTTTCAAGGATTGGTAAATTTGATTTTCCCTAGGTATGTAGGGTTATGAGTGGGTGAATTCATTCACACCCATGCCCAATCTTTCCTGATTCATGAAATTTTAATTGAAAATTCTATGGGTTTTTTTATCCCAATTCTTATGAAATCCTTATGATCTATATATGGGTTAATTCCTTTCAAGTATAAATTCATGTTTTATGAATTATGGGCAGATTTTACAACAACTATTTCAATTATAAATTTATGCATTTAAATTTATACAAAACTATGCTCGATTATGTATGTTTCATGATAAATCAAGTTATGATTCTACTTTGATTTTGATGTTCATTAACCCATTATGATTTATGACTTATGATATGATTTCTCTCAAATATTCATCATGAATTTATGAATATCAAGTATATACATGTTTTACAAGTATGCATGAACCTCATGATTTATGATTCATGATTATGGCCGACTCACGGGCCTTATCTTCATGGCTTGTTCACATATTACAAGCATTCTTATGAATATCATGATTTAACTAGCCCATGAATCTCACGTATATTATCCTATGAGCACTATATATGTTTTGAGAGTAGTATTTAACACCGAGTAGGTTTGGGGCCCAGGTTTTACCCCGAATCTCAGAACTACATGCCATCGTAGGTCATGATGGGACCTCCCTTGAGATTGTCCCCTTTTTCCCCAATTGGACCTTTCATGTGTGATATCACGCTCTTCATGGTTCTACCTTTGGCAAGGTATGAACATCCTCCCAACTAGGGATTTACAGGTTGAGCTCCATGTTTGCTCATATGGGGTATGTCGATTATAAGAATCTCACTTTGTTCCTCATGATTTATGCATGGTTATGTTCGTATTACTTTGGCTCAAGTCATGTTTGATGAAGCTTTTCTTCTATTATTATGATTATGACTGATTTGCGAATGTATTGAAAACCTTGAGCCTTATGTTACGTTATGATATTTATGCTATGAGCATGTTGTCCCACTCTTATGAACTTTTATGTATTTTAAATGTCCATTTCATTTACCTTGCATATTCAGTACATTTCCATGTACTTACCGCATACTCTATGCCTTATCGTTTCATGATACAGGTTCTGATACTCAGATTCAGCCTCGACCTTAGCCAGCTTTCAGAGTTAGCGTCCCACATCTATTGGTGAGTCCTCATCTTTTGAGGACCATGCTTATCAGTTTACTTTATGTACTTTCAGTTTTCAGCTTTAGCGACTTAGTTTTCAGACTTAAAGGCTTTTCAGACAAAAGGATGTAATCAGCTTCAGATTCATGTGTATTTATGTTGTTATGCTATTTCAGACTTCCACTAAGTTTATCATGTTGTTTCTTCCATTTGTTTGATTGAGTTAGATGTATGTTCATGCCATGGGTCGACTCAGAGTCCCTCGGGGTTCCTTGTCTTGTGTCTCGATCCGGGCTTTCATTCGGGTCGTGACAAACTTAGTATCAGAGTCATAGGTTTTAAGTGTCCTAGGGTGTCTGAAAGCCGCACTAAGTAGATTCTTTTTCATGGGTGTGAAGCGTGCCACACTTATGATGAAGAGGCTACGAAACGTTTAGGAAATGTTCCCTTCTTTCATGATCTCATGTCGTGCGATGAAATGCCTATCTATCCTTCTAACTCGTGCTATACACGTTTGCAGAATCATGACTCCTCATCGAGTAAATGGAAGAAGAAATGGGAACGGCCACGAGAACGACAAAGAAGAACGGCACCATCAGGCCCTACCATCCCATGAGGAGCATGCACCAGAGTCGGCTGCCCATACTGAATTTAGGGCATCCATACAGATGCTAGCGCAGGCTTTGACTGCCTAGGTACATTAACAGGCGGTGGCGCATCTCCCTCAGAATGGGAATGCCGCGGTCGCTCAGGTCATAGATTTTTTGAGAATGAACCCATCAGAGTTCCTTGGGTCAAAAGTAGAGGAGGACCAACATGAATACATTTATGATATTCTAAAGATCACCCAGGTCATGTGGGTGGAAAATGGGGAGTGCGTTGAATTGGCCTCTTATCAGCTGAAAGGGGTTGCGCATATTTGGTTTAAATAATGGAAAGATAATAGGGCAGTGGGAGCAGGCCCTATCAGTTGGAAAGAGTTTCATGCAACCTTTCTGGATCGGTTCTTCCCTCATGAGATGAGAGAACTGAAGGCGATCGAGTTTGTAAATCTGAAGCAGGGTGACATGTTGGTTCAGGAGTATGCTCTGGAGTTCACCCGCTTATCCAATTATGTGCCAGAGTTAGTGGCAGATGTTCGCGCTCCAGCGCACGCGATTGTACAAGTAATAAAGTGGCCCTTTTTAGGAATCGGATGTCGAACCCCCAGGGACTAGACCGATTAAGCAAATATTCAAGTTCAAGAGTTAAAATAAACTTCACAAGTGCTGATTATAGAAGTTTTCGATAAATTCTAATTAAGTATAGGGGTGATCACAAAACACTTGAGAAACAATATAAGAAGCAACTAGAGTTAAGGCCTAATAATCATGCAATGCTACAATTCACAATGGTTCGAGGATTAAAAATTCAGTTGTTGTCTCACATAATTAAAATGCTATGTTCATGGTCTTTCGAGCCTCTAAACACGACAAACTAGTCTCACACATGCATCATTGAGCAGGGATGTGACGTCCTAATTTGTGAGCAATTTAATTACATGGATGTGGTTTACGGAGTTTGCACCCTTGATTATGGACTTTCGTACCTCTAATCATTTAACTGAACTTAGCTTCACAACTACTTCTACGAGTGGTGATGTGATAATTCTAAGTTGGTGTCTAGCTCATCCTATTTTAGTAACCAAGCAAGGAAAATTAGGTATAATTTCTATCCTAACTGCTAATCCTACCATAAAGGTAAGAACTTGCTCCCTACATTCTCATGTTCTAGCCTAGGGTTACTCTTTCAAGCTTTTACCCAAGCTTAACGCACGTGTTTTCATGGTGATCAAGCATAAAAACATAAATAATAAAGAATGTAAGACAAACCAACAACTAAAACTCAAACCATTGACGAATTCATGCATTTACAATCATCTTACATAGACTCAACCCTAGAGGAAGGTTTTAGGTACTCACGTTCATACAAATACTTAAAAACATGATTAAAGTAAAGTACTTACAATAATGATTAAAATAGAATTAAATATAGTGAACCCTAGGTAGAGTTCTTACTTTCTCCCTTTGCTCCTTTATGATTTCCCAAAGATATTTCGTGATATCTGATTTTAGGAGCTAAGGTTTTAATTTATACTAAGTGGAATTTTGCAAAATTTGGCCGTGCATGAAACTGCTCTGTGGCACGCTGCCCATCACCCCTATTTACCTCAGTGTCACAGAGCAAACGCAGATGCTCACTGGAATTATCGGCAGTGGCATGTCCTTGGCGCAGGTTGTGTGCGACACTCGGCGTGGCACGCTGATCCTCGCGCATGATGGCCTGCATGACACGGGAGCTGGTACGCAGCAAGGCTTAGCATGGCATGGCGCCAATGCACAGGCATACTGGACTGCCCCTCCTCGCGCAGCATGGCACGGCGGGGCATGATCCTTAGCGTGCAGCTTGTGCTGCGTGGCACGCTGGCTGTGCGGCAGGGCTGTTTTTCGTGCCATCTTGTGCAATTATCATCCCAACTCAATCCAAAGCTCCTACTTGCTCGTGCATATTCATATTTATCCCATATTTAATATTTTTTCCTTCAAAACAAAGAGCTAATCACATCGGTTAGTTTATGCACGTAATTAATAGAAATCACACGAGAATATAATTAATTTAATTGACAAACTTGACTTAATTAAGTTATAAAATCGCTCTTGGGCATGTAATTATGCCCAAGATCACTACCCCACACTTAAAGCCTTGTTCGTCCTCGAACAACTCTTTTACATCTCATGCACATAAAGACTCATACAAGCTAATTGAGGCAAAACGATTCAATCTAAGGCTACAACGATTGTTTTAGATGGAAACCTAAAAATAAAGAACACAAGATTTAACCCTTAAAATAGAATATAACTATGTAAAGACTTTCTAACCTCAAGAATGGACTCTCAATCTCAACAAACTCATGCAAATTAACCGATCAAGACATCCGACATGAATTTTATCCTTCATTAAACATGTGCCCTCACAATAAGAGAGTTACCCATTTCTCACTCACGATTCTTCAAATTTAGAACATGTAGTATGCATAAGAGATAAGCTCACTCTCACAAAGAATTCACATGCCACGTGTACTGAGCCATAAGCTTGCCTTTAGTGTTTTACTCCACTAATTTAAGAATGTTCGAAAGTAAGATCAAGTAGGACTTAATGGGTTGTACTGTAAACTAAGGGAGGGTAGGTACTATTATGGCCAGTAATAGTGACTATCTTCCCTAAGCGCTTTTAATACACCACACTTTCATTAGGAATTTCCATCATCCTACTTCACCTTTATATTTTTCTACTCCCATTTTCCTCTTTTTTTCCCCATCTTATTAGGCACACTTAAGCTGTTAGTATAGAGTACTTGAGCAATTTTCTTTCATTTTCTTTTTTGATCTTTTCTTCTTTTACCCCCTACTAACTCTTATTCATTTTTAAACAAGTGCACCTCTAGTCTTCTCTTCAACTCCCCCAACTACTATTTTCCTTCTTATTTCACTTCTCACACCTCAACTTCTTTGCAATTTCACATAAGTGCTTAGAAGTTTTGGATCAAATTAAAGGATAATGAAACGAAAAGATTAATCTCATTTTATGGCTATCAAAGAATAGGATAAAGGCTCACTGGGGCTAACTAGGATCAGACATTCAAGGTAGGTAAAGCGAGGGATAAAAATTAGGCTCATTCAAAGAAATGCCTAAATCATATCCTACAATCTACATCCTTCATTTCACTTTGTACACACACCAGGCAAGTTCTAGACACTACACAATAGCATGGAATATTCAAAAACCTTACACGCACAACACATGCTCAATTCAAGACAAATTCAGCAGACTCTTAACTCAGCTAATCATAAGAATGCAAAATTCAGCTTTAAACACATCATGTCACATCCAAGAGCTTAGGTTTCTCAAAGAGAGTTATACAACTGCTCACATGCTTCAAAATTTACAACACTTGCATCTCACTATCATATATAGAACATAACAAGAACATCAAGCCATCAATCAACTACGGGTTCCAAAATAAAAAAACTATTGACTAATTTTCCCTCCAGACGGTCGTCATCCATCCATCATAGGGAATTGTACTTAACTATGACTAAAACAACTATGTAGAGACAAAGAAAAATTTTATTCATCGGTTCAAAGTGCCCCCTGTCGGAAAAGAACCGAAAAGAAAAACCAACAGGTGGGTGAATCATGCTCAACTCATCTTTTTTATCCAACAATACCTTATAAAGCACTAGTTCCACCCAAAATCATTAAGCACAAAATTTTGAAATTTCGCTCACCCCACACTTAAAATATTCTATGTCCCCAAAGCATCAAATTAAAATTCAAAAAGGGTGAGAAATACTCCCTGAGGCCTCTAGGCCTAACTAACAACATGTTTTTCTTCATTTTTGTACAAATGGATTATCGACCCCACACATTTACTCTTTCATGCTTCTTAGCTTCCTCTTCCAAGGGTACTCAGACTTCCCCTCTATCTGTGCTTAATTCACCACCAAAAACAACAACAAGATGAAAATATATAAAATCAACAAAAAGGAAAAAATAGAATTATACTTGGGTACCCTTGGGTTGCCTCTCAAGCAACGCCTAATTTTACGTCGCGGCACGACGTGGACTATCCTTTTTAGGACATCCTCAAACCAATGTTCCCTTTCGAGAACCATATTCTTCTCTTTTTATTTTTTGAGGGAACAACGTCCCTATCTTCTTCCAACTCCTTCTCTAACTGAAGCCCTCTATTAGATTCAGGCTGAAAAGTGATCATCTCCTGCGGCCGTGGACCTATGGAATCTGCCACCCTAGACTTAGCCTCTAACAACACACTGACCTTACAAAGGTCTCTGTAGTGTGTGGGTGGGTTGATCTCTTGGTAGACGCGGAAGAGTTCTTCTTCATCATCGACCCTTATTTTCAGGGTCCCTGCTCTTACATTAATAATTGCTCCTCCAGTGGCCAAGAATGGTCGTCCCAAGATCAGGGGTACCGTGTCATCAACTTTAAAATCAAGTATGATGAAATTAGTGGGTATAATGAACTTACCCACTTTGATGAGAATGTCCTCGATTATTCCATCCGGTGCCACTTTAGACTTGTTTGCTAGCTGCAGCATCATTCGTGTTAGCTTTGACTGACCCAACCCTAAGGTGTTAAACAAAGATAGGGGCATTAGATTAACTGCTGCCCCTAAATCACATAGAGCTCTTATCACCTCAGCTTTACCAATTTGTATGGGGAGGGTAAAACTCCCTAGGTCTTTGATCTTTTTCGGTATCTTGCTCATTACCCTATGGCTGCACTCCTCAGTCAGTGCCACTTTCTGAACATCCACCAATCTGACTTTGTTGGCCACCACATCTTTTAAGTACTTAGTATACTTGGGCATTCCCTGCAAAACATCAAGCAAAGGCAAATTTATGTGAAGTTCTTTGAAAATATCAAAGAACTTTTTAAAGCATTCCTCCTCCTTGCTTTTTTTAGTCTTTGCAAGAAAGGTGGTGGTGGCCTCTGTGCTGGCTGCAATGATGATTGTGCATTTTGTTGCACAGCACTCTGATTATCACCCTTGTCAGTCGGTAGCCCCTTTCTAACCAACTCCAGCTGCACCTCATTTTTCTTTTCCTTCGGCGGTGTATCAGCCAACTGGCTTGCCACTCCTCAGACTGATGGCGTTGACCTATCGAGGGTTTGTATCTGTGTAACTGGGTAACCCTCCCTGAGTCTGGTGTGCTGAGTAGCTGCTATTTGACCCATCTACTTCTCTAGATTTCGGGTGGCCAACTGCTGATTATTCAAATCTAATGCCATCCTCACCTGATTCTCTGCTAATTGGGTCTGTGTTGCCATAATCTTTTGCAACTTCTCCTTAATGTTGCTGCTCGAATGGCCACCATTCTACTTGTTCTGCTGCTGTTGAGGTTGTTGGTAGCTTTAACTTTGATTTCCACCCCAAGAAAAATTCGGGTGGCTCTACCAAGTTTTGTTGTAATTGTTCCCAAAAATCTAATTGTTTCTCTGAACATTCATAACAAAATTGATCGATTCAGGATTTTCCCCACAAGATTCTGCATTGTGCCCATTATTACCACAAATCTCACACCAACTGGGAGCCTATTGAACTACATTCACTTGTCCCTGTTGTTGGTTCATACTCAGTTTATTGAACTGAGTCATTATCTAATGCTGAAATGATGCTGGTCGTGCCGCCAAGGCATTGACACCATCCACCTCTATCAGCCCTGTTGTTCTCTTTCCTACCCTCTCAATGACTCACTGTGCCACTTTGGATTTCCTTGAGAAATCCTGCTCAACAAAGTGTACAGCTCATCATAGGTCTTCTCCAATGCTTTCCCACCCGATGCAGAGTCTAGTAAAATTTTGGTGTGTGGGTCTAGACTTTCCACAAAGGTATGGGCTATCACTTCATTGGACTGCTGGTGATGGGAGCAGTCTCTCAATAATGACTTGAATCTCTCCCAAGCCAATACAAGTTCTCCTCCGGCCTATACTTGAATCTTAATATTTCACTCTTGAGTTTTGTAGTCTTGCCTGAAGGAAAGAATCTGATGAGGAACTTCTTCGCTAAGTCATCCCAAGAAGTAATGGAATTAGGTGGCTCAGCCTTCAGCCACCTCTTTGCCTCTCCCAATAATGAAAATGGGAAGAGTGTGAGTCAAACATAATAAGTTGACACTCCAGTGGGGACGAAGGTATCAGTGATCTCCAAGAAGTTCTGTAAGTGCTGCTGTGGGTCCTCATGAGTCATCCCATTGAACTGGCCACTCGAATGTAACAACTATACCATATTCTGTTTCAATTCAAAGTTCCCTCCGGGCTCCGGTTTGCGGGTACTAGAGGTCACATTTGTCGCTAGTGGGATTGCCAATTCGCGAACTGGTTGGGCTGCCATTTGGTCAGGTAACAACTCTTCTTGGCCTACTGGTGGATGTTGTTGCAACTGCTCTTGTAACCTTTTCAATTTTCACTCTAAGGCTTCCCTCCAGAGCAAATGCAACTGTCGTTCAGGTTCCAACAATGGTTCCACCAGCTTTCTATTCCTTGCCAGCTCTACAAGGACAACCTGTCACCTTCAATGTAGAAGACTAAGACCAAGTTTTTCAACACACAAAAATAGAAAAATTCACTAACCTTCGCCAGTCCCCAGCAATGGCGCCAAAAACTTGTCTGCGCTCCAACACACGCACAAGCGTACACAATCATACAAGTAATAAAATGGCCCTTTTTAAGAGCCAGATGTCGAACCCACAAGGACTGGATCGATTCAGCGAATATTCAAGTTCAAGTGTTAAAATTAACTTCACAAGTGCTGATTATAAAAGTTTTTGATAAATTCTGATTAAGTTTAGGGGTGATCACAAAATACTTGAGAAACAATATAAGAAGCAACTAGAGTTAAGGCCTAATAATCATTCAATGTTATAATTCACAATGGTTCGTGGATGAAAACTTCAGTTGTTGTCTCACATAATTAAAATTCTATGCTCATGGTCTTTTGAGCCTCTAAACACGACAAAATAGTCTCACACTTACATCGTTGAGCGGGGATGTGACATCATAATTTGTGAGCAATTTAATTACATGGATGTGGTTTACGGAGTTTGCACCTTGATTGTGGACTTTCATACCTCTAATCATTTAACCGAACTTAGCTTCACAACTACTTCTACGAGTGGTGATGTGATAATTCTAAGTTGGTGTCTAGCTCATCCTGTTTTAGTAACCAAGCAAGGCAAATTAGGTGTAATTTCTATCCTAACCGCTAATCCTACCGTAAAGGTGAGAACTTGCTCCATACATTCTCATGTTCTAGCCTAGGGTTACTCTTTCAAGCTTTTACCCAAGCTTAACGCACATGTATTCATGGTGATCAAGCATAAAACATAAATAATAAAGAATGTAAGACAAAACAACAACTAAAACTCAAACCATTGATGAATTCATGCATATACAATCATCTTACATAGCCTCAACTCTAGAGGAAGGGTTTTAGCTATTCATGTTCATTCAAATACTTAAAAACATGATTAAAATAAAGTACTTACAGGAATGATTAAAAGAGAATGAAATATAATGAACCCTAGGTAGAGTTCTTCCTTTCTCTCTTCGCTCCTTTTCGGTTTCCCAAAGATATTCCGTGATATCTAATTTTAGGAGATAAGGTTTTAATTTATACTAAGTGGAATTTTGCAAAATTTGGCTGTGCCTGAAACTGCTCTATGGCACGCTGCCCATCAGCCCAATTTACCTCCATGCCACGGAGCAAATGTGGATGCTTACTGGAATTATTGGCAGTGGCATGTCCTTATTGTAGGCTGTGTGGGACACCCGGTGTGGCACGCTGATCCTTGCGCGCGATGGCCTGCATGACAAGGGAGCTGCCGCACAACAAGGCCTGGCGTGGCACGGTGCCAACGCGCAGGCATACTGGACTGCCCCTCCTCGCGCAGCATGGCACGACGTGGCACGATCCTCAGCGCACAGCTTATGTTGCGTGGCATGCTGGGCTGTGCGGCAGGGATGTTTTTCATGCCATCTTTTGCAATTATCATCCTAACTCAATCCAAAGCTCCTCCTTGCTCATGCATTTTCATATTTAGCCCATCTTTAATATTTTTTCCTTCAAAACAAAGAGCTAATCACATTGGTTAGTTTATGCACGTAATTAATATAAATCACATGAGAATATAATTAATTTAATTGACAAACATGACTTAATTAAGTTATAAAATAGCATTTAGGCATGTAATTATGCCTAAGATCAACAGACTAGAGGGCTCGGGTGAGTCGATTTGTACATGGAGTGGTAGATACCTGGATAAGGATTGTAGGATCGCCATGTTGTATTAGGACATGGATTTCCCCTGCATAGTGTTACACGCCCAGCAGATGGAGGCGGTGTATCGGAGGCAGAGGGAGGCCAAGAGGGCTAGGACAAACAATTATGGGATTTCTCAGCCTAGATCGAGGGGCTGACATAGCCAACAGTCTCATCATAGGTATTTTGCTCCACCACCATCATTAGCTAGTGCACCATCTAGACCATGAGGTGATTAGATAAGTAGGGCTTCAAATTCGAGGGGCTAGGGTAGCATGCAGATAGAGCGCACCTTCCCAGCCTGTGCAAGGTGTAGCAAGAACCACCCAAGGAGGTGCTTAGTTGGCTCAGATGCTTATTTCGGGTGTGGCAAACCCGGACACAGACTCAGAGATTACCCTTCAGCCAGATCAGGGGGCGGTGGAGCCCGTATACCAGCCTCTAGTTCAATAGTTCCAGCAGCATATCCCTCTCAGCAGGGCGCTTCGACTAGTTCAGCTGGCGCTCAGCGCCAGAACAAGTTCTATGCCCTTGCAACCTGTTAGGAGTAGGAGACCTCCCCCGATTTGGTTACTAGTATATTATGAGTTTTTCACCTTGATGTTTATGCTTTGTTAGATACAGGGGCTACCTTGTCTTTTGTGACACCTTACGTGGCTAGAAGTTTCAGAGTCTATCCCGAGATCTTATCAGAACCCTTCTCAGTCTCTACTCCAGTGGGTGACTCAATCGTATCTAGACGGGTGTGTAGAGGTTGCTCGATCACAGTCCTTTAGAAAGTCACCTCAGCAGATCTAGTAGAGCTAGCCATGAATTATTTCAATGTTATCCTCGTCATGGATTGGCTATTTGCATGTTATGCCTACGTTAATCGTAGAACCCGTGAGGTAGAGTTTAAATTTCTTGGTGAGCCAATCTTAGAATGGAAGGGTAGTTCACCTGTGCTTGTAGGTCATTTCATTTTCTATCTTAAGACTAGAAATATGATTTCCAAAGGTTGTGCGTACCATTTAGTTAGGGTTAAGGATGCTATGTCTAAGACCCGACTATCCAGTCAGTTCCAGCGAGATGTGAGTATCCAAAAGTGTTCCCAGATGATCTATCGGGTGTTCCTCCCGAGAGGTAAATCAACTTTGGTATTGACCTCCTACCCGACATGCAGCCTACATTTATTCCTCCCTATAGAATGACTTTAACTGAGCTAAAAGAGTTGAAGGAGAAATTGAAGGATATCTTGGATAAGGGTTTCATTAGACCAAGCAAGTCCCCATGGGGTGCACCAGTTCTCTTTGTCCGAAAGAAGGATGGTTCTCTGTGTATGTGTATTGATTATCGGCAATTGAACAAGTTTACCATCAAGAACAGTTATCCTCTACCCAGTATCGATGATTTATTTGACCAGCTTTTGGATGCCAAGTGTTTTTCAAAAATAGATCTCAGATCCGGGTACCATCAGCTTAGAGTTTGAAAGAGCGACACCTCGAATACAACCTTCAGGATATTTTATAGTCATTATGAGTTTGTACTTATGTCTTTTGCACTAATGAATGCTCCTGCAACTTTTATGGACTTGATGAACAGGGTATTCAAGCCATACCTGGATATGTTTTTGATTGTGTTTATTGATGACATCCTTATATACTCTCGGAGCGGGGAGGAGCATGCCGCTCATTTGAGGGTGGTGTTGTAGAATTTGAAGGATCATCAATTGTACGCAAAATTTAGTAAGTATGAGTTTCGGTTTAGCTCAGAGGCGTTTTTGGGCCATGTGGTATCAAGCGAGGGCATACAAGTGGACTCTCAGAAAATAGAAGCGGTGAAGAATTGGCCTAGACCGGTGAATCCTTCAGATATCCAGAGCTTTTTCGGCTTAGCTGGCTACTATCAGAGATTTGTTGAAGGTTTCTCATCTATTGTAGCACCCTTGACCAAATTGACTCAAAAGCAGGTGAACTTCCAACGGGTGGAGGCTTATGAGAGGAGTTTTCAAGAGTTGAAGATTTGACTTACCTCAGCGCCAGTGTTGACCCTACCCGAGGGTACCGATAGGTTTGTGGTGTATTGTGACTCTTCAAGGATCGGACTTGGGTGTGTATTGATGCAGCACAGAAAGTTATAGCATATGCCTCCAGACAACTAAAAGTTCATGAGAAGAATTACTCGACCCATGATTTTGAATTAGCCGCGGTGGTATTCTCCTTGAAGATATGGAGACATTATTTATATGGGTTCCACGTGGATGTGTTTACGGATCATAAGAGTCTACAATATGTGTTTACCCAGAAGGATCTCAATCTTTGGAAAAGGAGGTGGTTGGAGCTACTTAAGGATTATGAAATGAGTGTCCTTTACCATCCGGGAAAGGCTAATGTAGTAGCAGATGCACTTAGTAGACTCTCCATGGAAAGTGTTTCCTATGTAAATAAGAGAAAGAAGGAGCTGGTGAAAGACGTGCATCGACTTGCAAGGTTGGGAGTTCGTTTGGTTGATTCGGATGATGGCGGTGTTATTGTTCAGAACAGATCAAAATCGTCCTTGGTGACTGATGTAAAAGCTAGACAAGAAAAGGACCCCATTTTGGTAAAGTTAAAGGGATCCGTTCAAAATCAGAAGGTAGAGGTCTTCTCCAAAGGGGGAGATCGGGTGCTTCGATACCAGGGTCACTTATATGTTTCAGATGTTGGTGATTTGAGGAATCAGATGTTACATGAGGCTCATGGATCTAGGTATTCAATCCATCCAGGTGCCACCAAGATATACCGTGACTTACGGGAAGTCTATTGGTGGAATGGTGTGGAGAAGGACATCACAAAGTTTGTAGCTAAGTGCCCAAACTATCAGCAAATAAAGGTTGAGCACAAAAGACCTGGAGGGGTGCTCCAAGATATTAGAATTCTTACTTAGAAGTGGGAAGAAATCAATATGGACTTCATAACAGGCTTGTCTCGCACCCATCGGCAGTATGACTCCATTTGGGTGGTTGTGGAAAGGTTGACCAAGGCCGCTCATTTTCTACCTGTCAAAACCATGGATTCAGCGGAGGATTATGCCAAACTATAGATCCGAGAGCTAGTTCGGTTGCATGGACTACCCTTGTCCATCATATCAGACAGAGGTACCCAATTTACCTCTCAGTTTTGGAGGTTGTTTAAAAAAGGATTGGGTACCCAGGTTAAGCTCAGTACAACATTTCAGCCAAAAATGGATGGTCAAGCAGAGTGGACAATCTATACCCTTGAGGACATGTTGAGAGCATGCGTTATTGACTTCAAGGGTAATTGGGATGATCATTTGCCTCTAATCAAGTTTGCGTACAATAACAGCTACCATTCCAGTATTCAGATGGCTCCGTTTGAGGCTCTCTATGGGTGGAGATGTAGGTTGCCTATTGGTTGGTTCGAAGTTGGTGAAGCTGCAATGATAGGACCAGATTCGGTCCATGAGGCTATGTAGAAGGTTCAGCTCATACGGGACAGGTTGAAAACTACTCAAGTCGCCAAAAGTCCTATGTCGATGTGGGAAGGAGAGAATTAGAATTCGAAGTGGTTGATTGGGTGTTTTTGAAGGTGTCTCCTATGAAGGGAGTGATGAGGTTTGGAAAGAAAGGGAAACTCAGTCCTCGTTTTGTTGGCCCCTACCGGATTGTGAAACCGGTTGGCAAGGTGGCATATGAATTGGAGTTGCCCTCAGAATTAGCTTCTGTGCATCCTGTATTCCGTGTATCGCTCTTAAAGAAGTTTTTGGGTGATCCAGCTTTGGTGATTCCGGTGGAGAGTATGGGTGTGAGAGACAGACTTAGTTACAAAGAGGTTTTGGTGGAAATATTGGATCGGCAGGTTCGAAGGCTAAGGAATAAGAAAGTAGCTTCAGTCAAAGTTATATGGAGGAACAGTATGTTAAAGGAGCTATGTGGAAAGCTGAAGCAGACATGATGGCTAGATATCCACATTTATTCTCTACCAGCTCAGTTCCAGCTTGAGGTATCAGTTTTTTCCCTAAAACTCTATTTAGCTTTCATGTGCCCTAGTTTCTTTCACGTATATGGATGTATGAATGATTCATGAAGTTCAGCCATATAGTTTAAATCGGAGTTATTGATTCCGTCAGTTTTTAACTTATATGATCAGTATTTTGTATGGTGATTGCATCTCTCTGTTTTTTGTATGATTACCCACATTCGAGGACAAGTGTTCCCAAGGGGGAGATATTATAATACCCTGAAAGTGCCTAAGACTAGAACGGGGGTTTAAAAATGGAAAGTGGTAGAAGGCCAGAAAATTTGTCTCAAAATGAATTGTGGAACGAGTCGTTGGAGGTTCCAACGACCCATTGGGACACTTATGGTCAGGTTCTATAGAAGTAGGTTCATAAGTAACGGGTCCAGGGTATGACTTGTATGAAGCTACAACGAGTCATAGGTTGTGGTCGTTGGTTGTCACTAGGGTACCAGGGATGAACGGTACGAGTGAAGGTATGACTCATTGTGGGTAACCATAATTCATGGTAAGTTCCCGTGGGAAGGAGTAGGGAAATTTCCAGTCGAGGTGACGGATGGAACCCACGACTCGTTGGAAGTAGGCATGAGTTGTGGTGTGAATCGTTGGAAGTCCAGATGCAGGTCATCAGAGAAAGTAACGGGAGGATGCAATGGGCCGTTGTTTTATGTAACGACCTGTTCTATCGAGTTGTGGGATAGAATCTGAGAAGTGAATTTTGGGCAGTGGATGCAACAGATGGATACCACGAGTCGTGGTATCCTGGTACGACTCGTAGGATCGCCTGTTGTCATTGCCAGTGTAGAATTTTTAGAAAATTTATTAAGGGTATTTTCTTCATTCTTAAGTTCTAGGGTCCTAAACTACATCGTTAGGCTCGAAATGCAGTGTTTTATGAGGGTAAAATCTATCCTAGGCTCATTCATATCCATACATGCATATTGAAGGGGTTTAGGAGGTGATCAAGTTAGAATTCTTCAAGATTTCCTTTAATTTTTCATTGGGCTTTCAAGGATTGGTGAAATTTGATCTTCCCTAAGTATGTAGGATTATGAGTGGGTGAATTCGTTCACACCCATGCCCAATGTCTCCTGATTCATGAAATTTTAATTAATAAATTCTATGGGGTTTTTATCCCAATTCTTATGAAATCCTTATGATCTATCTATGGGTTAATTCCTTTCATGTATAAATTCATATTTTATGAATCATGGGTAGATTTTACAACTATTTCAATTATAAATTTATGGATTTAAATTTCTACAAAACTATGCTCGATTATGTATGTTTCATGATAAATCAAGTTATGATTCTACTTTGATTTTGATGTTCATCAATCCATTATGATTTATGACTTTTGATATGATTTCTCTCAAATACTCATCATGAATTTATGAATATCAAGTATATACATGTTTTACAAGTATGCATGAACCTCATGATTTATGATGTATGATTATAGCCGACTCACGGGCCTTATCTTCATGGCTTGTTCACATATTACAAGAATGCTTATGGTTATCATGATTTAACTAGCCCATGAATCTCATGTATATTATCCTATGAGCACTATATGTGTTTTGGGAGTAGTATTTAACACCGAATAGATTCGGGGCCCAGGTTTTGCTCCGAATCTCAAAACTATGTGCCACTGTAGGTCATGATGGGACCTCCCTTGAGACTATCCCTTTTTGCCCCAATTGGGCCTTTCATGTGTGATATCACGCCCTTCATGGTTCTACCCTTGGAAAGGTACGAACACCCTCTTGACTAAGGATTTACAGGCCGGGTCCATGTGTGCTCATATGGGGTATGTCGGTTATAAGAATCTCCCATTGTTCCTCATGATTTATGCATGGTTATGTTCGTATTACTTTGGCTCAAGTCATGTTTGATGATGTTTTTCTTCTATTATTATGATTATGGCTGATTTGCGAATGTATTGAAAACCTTGAGCCTTATGTTACGTTATGATATTTATGCTATGAGCATGTTGTCTCATTCTTATGAACTTTTATTTATTTTAAATGTATGTTTTACTTACCTTGCATACTCGGTACATTTCATGTACTGACCGCATAATCTGTATCATTTCGTGATACAGGCTCCGGTACTCAGATTCAGCCTCGACCCTAGCCAGCCTTTCAGAGTTAGCCTCCCACATCTTTTGGTGAGTCCTCATCTTCCGAGGACCATGCTTATCAGTTTACTTTATGTACTTTCAGTTTTCAGCTTTATCGAGTTAGTTGGGGGACGTGTCCCATCAACTCGTCAGACTTAGAGGCTTTTCGGACAAAAGGATGTAATCAGCTTCAGATTCATGTGTATTTCTTTTGTTATGCTATTACAGACTTCCGCTAAGTTTACCATGGTGTTTCTTCCGGTTATTTGAATAAGTTAGATGTATGTTCATGCCATGGGTCAACTTGGAGTCCCTCGGGGTTCCTTGTCCCATGTCTAGATTCGGGCCTTCATTCGGGTCGTGACATGTATCTTATGTTTGTTTTTTTGTTGTGAAGATTACCGGTGTTGTGTGTTCAGTGTATGCCAAATACGAGAAGTCAAGAATCACTTTTGGCTTCTTTTGATCCTGAAATTGAGAGAACCTTTCAAAGGTTAACTGTGGAGAATAACGAGCAAGCGCAGGACAACAACCAGGAGAGGGTTCCAGTGTTGAATTTTGTTAGGGCGAACTTGGAGAATGCTTCTAAAATGATCATCAAGATGGCCATCAGTGGGAACTTCGAGTTGAAGGAAGGGACCATGCGATTAGTCCAAAACACTTTCCAATATCAGGGCAATCTGCACAAGGATCCCCATAGGCATATGATGACGTTCCTGGAGCTGATTTAGAACTTTAACTATCAGAACGTCTCAGCTAAGTATGTTAAGCTCATGTTGTTTCCGTCCTTGTTGATTGGTAAGGCCAAGGAGTGGATTCAAAACGAGCCAGTGAGAATGTTCAAATTCACTCCTCTTAACGAGAGAGTGTAAACGGCCATTGGCAAAACAAATATAACCGACGAGTGTTGAGGTCGAATCCCACAGGGAATAGTTGTTGATCACGCAAGAGTTTCTATCAAATTGAAGTAACTTGCATCAACGTCTCAACATCAATAAAGTAAAAATTGGGAAAATCACAACTTGTCAATTTAACTACACAATTTGCTCATAAAACAGGGACAAAGTGTAGAAAATACCAACGGAGAGAATACTAGGGGTGTGATATTGATGGGGCGTCATGGGATTGGGATTGCTAACAGCGCCTAACCTTACTCAATAGTATAATTAGTTGTGAACAAGGTGACATCCTACATTTCTCAACCAATTAGATGCCTTATAACTCGGGTTTTCTCAAACCCCAAAGTCCTTTTCAGAACAACCACATCAACTTTGGGTAAGAATCAACTATTTCTAGTTTTAATTCTCAATGGGTGTGTGATAATGGGCTTTGTCTATGTCTAGCCCAACCCCACATGATCAACATTCAGTTACCCATTAGTATTTCCTTACTCATACTTTAAATTCCTTTTTCAAGAAAAATTAAAGTAAGAAAATGCAACCCACATTTGCAACTATGAGTATTTAGATTAAAACTCAAAGGAAACACTAAAATTATACCAATTGAGTAAATCTAAGATCAATTAAACAATACCTAATCCAAATCAACCCAATCATTCACATACCCTTAGAAAGGAATTTAGTCATTCATGTAAGTAGAAGAAGACATTGCATTCAATAATAATTCAATATCCATTCAACAAAATGAGCAAGAAAAATTCAAGAACAAGGTTCTGATTTCCAATGGAGTTTTCTACCTTTTCAAAGAAGAAAATGAGTGCTTCTCTCTCTACTTCTCTCTAATTAAATATTCAATACAATGCCTAATAATAATGGAATAGAACTTTTAGTTTCTTTTTGAGATGTACAAAAGTAGGGTAAAAAATGCTCCTTTTCTTCTGAGTTGGACATTTTTGCCCTTTTTTGACAGGCTCCACTTGTGAGACACCGGTGGTTCGCCGGTGCTAGTCCGCAGTCTGCCGATCGGTCACAGCTGGTGGCCAGTGAGTTCCAGAATAATTCGGCATTGGCACTAGTAGTTATCTACTGCTGATCCGCGGTCCACCGGTAGCCAATCTTCCTCGGCATAGTAGGCATCTGCGGTTCACCAGCATTTCCTCGGTGTCCTCCAGTGGAGCGCCAGTCCTCGTCTCCATTTTTATGCTTTTTTCTCAATTTCATGCTTTTTCTACTCAAGTTAAATAGCTGCAAAGATCAAGGAGAAAGAGCATAAAATCCACCTAAAATACTTGAAAACCGAGCAAAAACTCATGTCTAAGAGCCTAATGAGTTGGTAAATTACCAACTCATCAAACCCCCACACTTGAACTATTTCTTGTCCTCAAGTAATGCAATTCTTTACAGCTGAGCAAATGGAATAGCACGTTAAACCATATGATATTATGCACTAAGGACCACTGAACCTATGACAACCAAAAAATTGCTCAACGACTCAAGGAAAAAGAGAAGAGACTCCCCTAAAACATGTTGAAAAAGTTTCAAGAGGTAACCACAATTAATAGGCATTATTCACAATTTTTTTTCATTCTTCAAAACAAGGGCATGGTTTGTTAAAACAAGCACACATAGCATCTCAAATCAGTACAAATTCATATTCAAAGCTTTCCTTGAAGCTCACAACACTAATGTCCCAATCACTTCCTCGCACCAATGCAAACATGTTCTCGAAGGGGGTGATGCCACTCACAAGATGATAGAATATCTTTTTATCATCAAGCAATACATGCACAAGGGATTATAAAATAGGATAATAATGCTCACTCTCACAAAGAAATTTTCCGTGCATACAACTTGACCCATAGGCTTGCCCTTCGTATAACTCGCCACTAATGTAGAGTTGCTACACTCAAAATCAATTAGGACTTGGGGGTCATGATGAAGGCTAGGGGTTAAGGTAGGATAAATAAGAGTTTTAATGGTTAGAACCTCCCTAATGCCTATTTGTGAACATTTAGAACATCCCATCACACTATTGAGATCATTCCACCTTATCTCTCCTTACTCATCATCTTCATCTTTTGTTTAACAAGAGCCACCCTTATAACACTTTTGGATTCCACATTCCTCCTCAACTAAGCAAGAGGTAACACCTTTCAGTATTATTTCTCTTTTCAATGATTCACAATTTTTCAACCAACCAATTCATTTATTTTTTATCACAATTTAGTGCTACCTCACATTGAAGCTATCACATTTATCCCTTTTCTTATGAACCCCCAAACTTAGGCTTTTGCCTCATTTCCACACATTTTCTTATCTCTCCCTATACCTAAGCTTGCAACCCTACTTTTCATTCTTTCTCCACTAGAACTAGGGAGGATGGGTGCCAAAAAGGGGGATTAAAAAGGGTCATTAGGCTTGTAATGTGGTTTTCAATAAAAAGGGTCAAAGGCTCAAGATTGGCTAGAAAAGAAAGATGTTTAAGGAGGTCATTTTGGGTGAAGTGACTAGCAATAGAAAGCCTAAAATCATATTCTAAGTGAAACTACCTCTAGGATTTCGCCTTGAGTCACACATAGGGCAAGTTCTAGACAAACGTATATGCATGGGAATCATTGTATCAGCCTTACAACACAAGGCATCACACTCCAAGGAGTTCACACAATACATCGCCACAGCCAGATTATGATATTACAACAATTGAGAAGTTCACCGGTGTTGATCCGCGGTCCACCTGTAGCCAATCTTCCCCAGCACAGTAGGCATCTGTGGTCCACTGACATTTCGCTGGTGTCCTCCGGTTGAGTGCTGGTCCTCGTCTCCATTTTCATGCTTTTTTCTCAATTTATGCTTTTTATACTCAAGTTAAATACCTGGAAAGATCAAGGAGAAAGAGCATAAAATCCACCTAAAATACTTGAAAACTAAGCAAAAACTCATGGCCTAATGAGTGTTTAAATTACCAACTCATCAGCCAGCAGGTTCAATCACTACTTGGGAGGTTCTTTCCAACAAATTCATCAATAGGTTCTTCTCTTCAAGGGGGGCAAAAGAGTTGGGAGGGAAGATATCTGGTTTTATGTAGAGAGATCGTGAAACATTGGATCAGTCTTGGGAATGATATAAGGGCTACTTGAGAGATTGCCCACACCACATATAGCCGAAGAAGATTATCGAGCACAACTTTATAGAAGGGCTGAAGCTGGAGTCAAAAATCTTTCTTGACAACACCGCACAGGGATAAATTTTGTCCAAGAGCTATGATGAGATAGAAGCTCTTTTGAATCTCATGTCAATGGGGAGTCAAGACTATTAGGAATCAGGTAAAGGATTTACAGCAGCCAAGGTGCTAAGAAAGCTCGAAGTAGATGGTGTGGCGGCAATCCGAGCAGATACCAGTCAACTTGTGAATGTGATTAGCAAACTTGTGACCACACTAATCGGAAATTAGGTTCAGTAGGTCTATCAGGTCTAGACTCCACCACCATCATGTGAGGTGTGTAGAGAAGGCCATGGTTATTCAGGTTGTCCACTAAACGCATAATTTGTATATTGTGCAGGACAACAAGGTTGTGTTGGAGGTTTTGCTGGTAAGAGCTATAATCAAGGGTATAGGAACGCACAAACCCCTCATAGGCAGGGAACTAGAATTTCCAAAGGCCCCAGAATAGTTATCCAAGGCCTCAGGGCGAGTAGCCTAACAGTTCACTTGAGGAGATAATGAAGCAGTAGATGGTTCAGTAGACTCTATCCATGAGCTAGAGAGATAGATAGGGCAATCTTCCCTTCATCAAACTAATAGACCACAAGAGGCACTCCGAGTAACACCAAGAAGAATTCCAAGGAAAATGTGAGTGTAATTTCATTGCGCAGTGGCAAAGAGCTAGGTGAGGTGATCCCTAGAGATAAGAAAGTTGATGAGGAGTAGGTTGTGATATCCAGACAGGAGGTTGGTGAGTCAAGAAGCTCAAAGCCAAAGTTGATAGACACCAGACCACTCCCTCAATTTCCACAAAGGTTTAAGAAGCAGAAGGAGGACATAGCCTGCCAGAAATTTCTTGATGTGTTGAAGTAGGTACATGTTAAGTTACAATTGGTGGAGCTTTTGTAGGAAGTTCTGAAATATGCCAAGCATCTGAAGGATTTTTGGCCAATAAAAGGAGGCTGACGGAGTTTGAAACTGTGGCTCTCATGGAAGAATGTAGTTCTCGGGTGTAGAACAAAATTCCTAAGAAGCTGAAAGACCCCAGGATCTTCACCCTTCCAGTGGTGATTGGGATCAGAGAAGTTGGTTTTGCACTGTGCGACTTAGGTGCAAGCATTAATCTGATGCCAACATCCTTGTTCAGAACTTTGGCTTAGGTGAACCACGTCCAACACAGTCATATTGTAGCATGCCGACAAGTCTCTCTCTTATCCTTACGGAATCATAGAGGTGTCTTAATTAAGGTTAGACCTTTTATCTTACGAGTGGACTTCATAATCCTAGATTACAAAGTAGATGAAGTAGTTCCCCTCATTTTAGGGAGAGGATTCTTATCCAAAGTCGATTTTGTTATAAAGGTGAAGTCGGCAAGATGTCGATGACTGTGGATGATCAGGAGGCAGTTTTCGATATGATCCGGGCAGCAAGAACTTCCACCCCATAATGAGGAGCTTAAAGCCATTATAGAAGTAGAATCGAAGATGTCTACTAAGGCCTTAGAGCAGTATTTATCACAAGAAGATCCAGTTGGGAGAGCACTAGTATATGAGAAAAAACAGGGTGATAGTTCAAAAAAGATTGAATGCTTAGAAGTCTTGGATGCCACTGGTACCCATGTTAGTGGAGAGGGTCCGTTGGAAACACTTGAAAAACCTTTGACTTGGGAAAGGCCGAAGCCATCTGTTCGCGCTCTGCTGCTCGGTATATATTATACACCGACACGCAAGTGTACGTGGTCAAACAAGTAATAAAGTGGTTAAGTAGCCAAGTATCGATCCAAGGAGGCTGCTCTAGATATGCAAAACTGCCTAGTTTACTATATCTCTATTCTATTTCTATCTATGTTAACAACAATCCAACCAAGATTTGAGTGAGTTTTGTTTCTAAACTAATTATCTACTAAAATTAATAACTACTATTTACGTTGAGTTTAGACAATGGATATGCACATGCCAAGGTTAAGAACGAGTAATGAACTTGATAATCATGATAATTTGGTCATCTTCTTCTTCATATTGCTAGCCAAGAACGTTTGCCTAGAAATTAAAACTTCCGTATTTAATTTCACTTTAGATTCATAAACCATTCGTCTACATTTCTGTGATCAAATGCAATTTATGACCTAACACTACAATTCCGGTTCCTAAATTGACTAATACGGCTTTCAAGTATATTTCTATCAAGAAAGCACATCAAAACCCAATTTTCCCAAATCAAGTTAAGAACAATACCCTATTAATTCACAACTTTCCAATTTCATGCTCTCTCGAGTGAAATTGGACTTTTTAGATATACATTAATGGTGGCCAATCAAGAATGTAATAAGCACAAGAATTAATAGAACAACATGCAAGAAGAAGAAGAAACCATATCAATTATTACCAACATTCATTACACAAGTTCAAAACCTCAGCAAGAAAGGAATTAGCCACTCATTCTTGGATTAATCATCCTAGAATGAGTGTGAATCATGCATACAATTGAAGGAAAGAAGAAGGGAAGAGAAGAAAACTCTTATCTTTTCTATTCTTCAACTGCCACAAAACCACGTTCCTGCTCCCACTTCTGAACTCAGGCTAAAAAACTAAAACTAAAAAAAACCTTTAAAAATAACCTAAGTGTGCTATTTATACTAGTGGGAAATTTTTCCCGGAATAACAAGCAACGTGTCACAGAGGCCAACGCGGAGCACTACCTCCGTGACACGGCGTGGACGCGGACCCTCTTTGGAAATTGCATGGTCCGGATAATTAGCCTAAACGTGGCACGGAGGCCATCGCGGAGGCCTATCTCCGTGCCACGGAGCTGACGCGCAGGCACACTGGAAATTGCCACTTTTATTTCTGCCCAGGCAGTGTGCTACCGCGATGGCAGCGTGGCACGACACCATCGCGGAGCCACTGCAAAATATGCCATCCGAGGTCTTTTCCACGCTCGCATCCAAGTCCAACTCCGACATAGTTCCAACACGCATTTTAGCTCTTAAAAATCACAATATCCTGCAAAACAAATGCTAATCATGTTGGTTAGTATAAATTCGCATTTTATTACCAAATACATGATATTATATACACATTGCACAACAAACAAGGTAAAAATGATACGTTTGAGTATCACTTGGGCATATAAATCTGCCCAAGATCACTTACCCCACACTTAAATCCTTGTTCGTCCTCGAACAACACATACACAAATCATGCACATCACATCTCAACCTTTGTCACTATGGTGCAACCATTTATGTTACGGTCATACCGATTATTCGATTTTTGCAAATCATCAAGAAAACATGCTTGGTCGTACAAGACAATGACCTTAATACATCGAGGCTTCCTAGACTTTTAAGAATTGATTCTTGATATCGGCAAACTCATGCAACTCAACTAATCAAGAAATCCGACACGAAAATCAATCTTTCATCAAGCATGTACCCTCACAACTCGAGAGAAACTTCCCCTTTTATGCTCGTGCAGCACACAAACATGCAAGTAGGGGCATATAGAAATTAATTTCACTCTCTCTCCCAAAAGAATTCACATGCATCATGTCATGACCCATAGGCTTGCCCTTAGTGTATTACTCCACTAATATAAAGAAATGCAGTGTAGGATCAAATAGGACTTTTAATGGGTTGTAACTGGGCTATGGATCTAGTATATATATATTGGATTAGCCAATAATAGTCGCTAGCATCCTTAAGCGCCTTTTCAACTCATTCCCATCGACTCATGGACATTGTTCCTCTCTTTTCTCTTTTTCTCCCATTCATGCTGGTTTACTTTCATACAGCCCATTTCATCAGGCACACTTGACCCCAAACGGAAGGTTTTCATGTACCCTCAATTTCATTTAATTACAACTAGTGCCTCTTCAACATCATCTTTTCTTTCCTCACTTTTCTTTTCTTTTCTTTTCACTCTTTTCACTCTTTAACACTTTGGGAAACAATTTTCTGTTCTTTGTAAGCGCTTAAGAGCTTCTTATAGACTTTAAGGCTAATGAAAAGAAGGAATAAAGCTTAGTTCATACAATTCTGGACAAAAGAAAGAAATCGGCTAAAGGCTCAACGGGCTGACTAGGGTATACAACATATAAAAAGGTAGAATTTGACAAGAAAAAAATGGAAACTAACGGTTAAAACAAAGAAATGCCTACATCCTTTCCGACACTACAACTCCTTCATTTCGCTTTGTATACACGCCAGGCAAGTTCTAGACAATTCACAATGACATGGAATAGCAAAACCTCACTCACACTTCATGCACATGCTCGAATCAAGATGCATTCACAGACTCTTTAATTAGTCAATTACATGAATTCAAGATTAAGCCTCACTCATAATGAACCAAATTCTATAGCCTAGGTAACTCAACATATTTACACAATTACATGCTTTCAAACGAATCACTTTCACATTTCGAACATCAATTACACACGCAACAAAATTTTAGCAACCATAAGCAACTACAGTTTATTGATGCAATCCACCAAAGAAACTAAAAACAAAACATCTACTCCTATCTACTACATTTCCCTTAAGACGGTCATCATCCATCCATCATAGGGAATGTTCACTAACTATGACATCGGTTCAATAGGACTATTCTCGGTAAAAGAACCGAAAACAAACTCCGAGAAACCCAAAAATAAAACTTCAAAATTTTTGCAACACATCGATCATTTCGATGAAAAAAATATTTACAAAATATGTTGCTAAGTGCAACATCTTTTCGCAAAAATTTTGAAAAATATCGATCATATCGATAGAGAAAAAATATTTACAAAATTTACAAAATATTTACAAAGGCAACCATAACTTTTTTAAAAACACACATCATTAGCCACAAACAAATATATACACATCATTCACAAATCAGTTCACAACAACAGGGAAAGCACAGACATACATAAACGTCAAGGAAGAATATACAGCAGATTTAGAGCCTATGACCCAGCACCTAACTACTCCCCACCCCACACTTAAATCGAACACTGTCCCTAGTGTTCACAAAAATACAAAGCACAAAATTGTGGGTGGTGAAACTCCCTGCTCAGTCGAAATATTCGACTTCCTCATCCGGTGCTGCGGCCTCATCGCCCATATCTGAATCAGCTCCCTCGCCGTCATCGGACTCCACATCAGAGTCCTCACGACGTGTCTCCTCATCAGTAGGGACGTCGTCGTCAGTCGGCTCCACAAAGGCTGGCCCCACCTTGCATAAAGCTCTGGCGTTCTCGCCAAAAGGGTAGTCCAGCTCCAGCTGCCATAATTCATCCTCGGTGGCTGGTCTCCCACCTATCCATAGCTGCAGCATCTGCATACCGAACATACGGGCCATATAGTGGTCGTCACGAGCATGTCGCTCGCCCAGAGTCAGCACAGGTCCGTGTGTAGTGTCGGGGGCCTTGGTCTTTGTCACATCAAGGGCCCGCCGCTCCAACTGCGGAATGTAATCCAAGGCTTCTTCCTCAACGTCGAGGCCTCGGAGGAAGGTGGTGATGAGTCCGCCAAACCCGTATCTGTGGCCCTGGTGTAGTCTGGCTCTCTTCATGGCGGATATTATAACCGCCCCCACATTAGTCTCAAGCCCTTTCATAAGGGCATACACCAGGCAGACACGGTCCCGGGTCACGTCTGTCATATGTACTCCCGGGATCAAACACGAACATATAATTTTTAGCCAGATTCTGGCCTCCCTGTTCATCTGCGAATAGGGCAGAGTCTGGTGGTAACCCCTCTCTTTGTGTCTACTCCATCGGGCTGTGGATCGAGCCCCACACAACGTACGTCTGATGTCGGCGTACGGTGGGGTGATGTTGAGCTGGCGGAGAACGTGGGCGTCTGTGTCCCGCACTCCAACGATGGCATTCAGCTGGTGGGGTTCCAGAGTGACAATCTGCCCTCTGATTTTAATAGTGTGGCTTCTGATGGCCGGGTTCCAGTTGGCATAAAATTCCCGGACCAAGTGAAGGTTGCACTCCTTGGGCTCCTGAAAAATAAAGCTGAGCCCAGCTGCCTTAATCCTCTGTACGATGCGAGGGAACTCCTGTGCAAGTGGTTCCCTTGCAATATGTTCCTCCGGGAAGTACTTGTTCTCCTTATGCTTTGCGTACCACTTCTTCCCTTCATCGGTAACCCATCGTGTTCCGTATCGGCGGTGTTGACCGCGTGGAACAGCAGGTGCAGCTGGGACAGCAGTTCCTAGTCTCATTCTCTTTCTGCTGGTGCCTGAGGTTGAAGCACCCTTGCCTTTATCTTGTCGGCTGGCCATTGTACCTGTCAATTTACACAGACAAGCACAACGTTAAGCTAAAAACTTGTTAGTTTTGGCTAAGGTCGGGTTAAACAAAATTTACCCCACACTTAGTCTTTACCAATATTTACAACATGTTAGCAAGGATAGATCTATTTACACCCCCAGCACAATCACTATAAACATATTGCTTAGTGCGTTCACAAAAATTCGACAGCATAACGGCTAGCGAACTACTCAGACTTCATACAGCTAACCCAATCCTACTATCGACAGCTAATCCCATAGAACTTAGCAACAATAACAACAACAAAATAGAAACAACAATACAAACATTTTATATACACTAATCTAAGCAATTCAACCAATTCACATATTACGCAATGTCCCACACAAAATCGAGAATTAGTCGTCTTTCACCAATTATACAATATTTACCACGACTTATCTCAAATAATAAACACACCCCGGCCTCAATTTTGTCAAACTATCAAGTTACCCAAGTTAAAATTCAACAACCCCAAGCCCTAGAACTCAATTCGACAATCAACAATGAATTATTCAATCAATCGATAAGTTCACCCGTCAACTACAACAATCCGAACACAATCAATCGCAAAATAATTCACGTCATGTTTAATTTCTACCTAGGGTGATATATCTCACCTCACATGCTCAAAATCGACAAAAATCGCCAAAAATTTGAGATAGACGATGAAAACATACCTTGGAATTGAAGAATCGATAAAGACTTGACGTTTTCCTTGCCTCTTAACGTGGCACGGAGCTTGGGGGTAGGGGAATGGGTGTTTGGTCGCGGAGGGAAGAGGGAATGGGGAAAATAGGGGCGAAATCGGGGCATTTAATTAAGAAAACACGCAGGTCACCCGGAAACCCGGTGTGACCTGGCACTGGGATAAGGGCAACGTGTCACGGAGGGTAACGCGGAGGCCCTCCTCCGTGACACGGAGCCAACGCGTTGGCTTACTGGAATTTTAAAAAATTCCATATTTGCCTTCAACGTGTCACGGAGGCCAACGCGGAGCATTGCCTCCGTGACACGGTGCCAACGCGCCAGTGCTCTGTTTCACTATCAAATTTTATTTTTCATACCTCACCTTGTTTTCTCGATTCCACGTATTTTTCCTCCGGTATACCTGAAAATCACCTCACTAAACAAAAATTGGTTAAATGACTAGATTCCCTACTAAAAGAATAAAAATTACTAATTAAAATGCACATCTAAACCTAGTCAAGAAAAATAAAAGAAAAGAAAATAAAAGAAAAACTTTACACTAAGGAAAAAGAAAGAAAAATATTTTTCACGGGTTGCCTCCCGTGCAGCGCCTGGTTTAACGTCGCGGCTCGACAGCCTTTACGCTCAATTTTCTACTAGGGAGATGGACGATTTGACCCGATCATGGTCATCTCCCCAGTAGTTCTCAACCTTGTCTGGTGGCCTACCTAGTAACTCTCGGGAATCACTCAATCCATTTGCATTCCCATGATCAATCACGTTGATCACCGAGAGTTCCTTATAGACAGTCGGGAGCTTAGGTGCCTTGTACACATCGAACACCTCAACCTTGTCGTGTGCTTGCATCGTGAGTTGACCCGCAGCTACATCGATCAATGCCTTTCCGGTTGCCAAAAATGGTCGTCCCAAAATAAATGGGACTTCTGCATCTGGCTCAAAATCCAGAACAATGAAATCTACCGGAAAATTGAGGGAGCCTACCTGCACTAGCACATCCTCCACAATGCCATCCGGCTTAGCTAAAGACCTGTCTGCTAGCTGCAAGATCACTGTTGTAGGTCTAGGACTCCCTAGCCCTAACTTTCTGAATACCGAAGATGGCATCAGATTTATACTTGCCCCCAAGTCGCATAACCCACGAGCTCGGATACTTTGCCCAATCGTCAGCTGGATAGTAAAACTTCCAGGATCCTTCAGTTTAGTGGGCAACCTGTTCTGAATACGGGATGTGCATTCCTCCGTTAAAGCCACCGTGGCATACTCGGTCAAGTGACTTTTGTTGGCCACGATGTCTTTGATATACTTTGCATATTTTGGCACACCCTGCAAGACATCAACAAGAGGTAAGTTAACATGTACCTGTTTAAGTACCTCCATGAATTTCTGGAAACACGCCTCCTCCTTGTGTTTCTTAAGTCATTGAGGGAACGGGGGTGGAGGCCTTGTTGGTTCAGCTTCTTTGGTCTTCCCCGTATCTGAGGTTTGTTCTCCCTCAACATCTGCTGCTCCTGACTTCTGAGGCGGTCTTTCCGGTTCCACCTCCTTTAATTGTAAACCACTCCTCGTGGTCACTGCATTTACCTGCTTAGGATTGGGATCCGTGTCGCTAGGTAGTCCTCCCCTTGGTCTAGTATTTTGGGCACTGGCAAATTGCCCAAACTGATATTCAAGAGCCTTGGTTGCCAATTGATTGTTCTTTACTTCGGCCGCCAGTTTGACATAGTCAGCCTGCAATTGTGCCTGGTTGGCAATCATGGTCTTGAACATTTCCTCAATAGTCGGTGATGGTGGTGGAGGAGGGGCATTGTGATTTCTAAACTGATTCTGATAGCCTTGTTGCCCTCCTTGGTTTCTGTGCATACCCTGCCCTGAACCCTGGCCTTGTTGATTGTTTCTACCCCACGAAAAATTTGGATGATTCCTCCAATTCGAGTTGTAGCCACCACCAAACTGCTGTTGATTCCTCTGTGCATTGCCCACAAAGTTGACAGAATCAGGATTTGCACCACAGCATTCAGCTGAATGCTCACTACTACCACACACTTCACACCACATCTGTTGGACTGAATTGACTGAGGCTGAAGGCTGGTTCAAATTCATATTGCTGAAGTGAGTGTTTAACTGATTTTGCAAAGCAGCTATCTGTGCAGCGATAGCTGTGAATCCATCCACTTCAAGCACTCCCGCTGCTTTCCTTGCTCCACCTCTTGAAGAATCTGCATTCCATTTCGGATTGCCTTGTGAAATTCGGTTGAGCAAAGTGTACAGCTCCTCATAAGTCTTCTCCAGCGCTTGCCCTCCAGCTGCTGAGTCTAACAAAATTTTAGTGTGGGGTTCCAAACCCTCAATAAAAGTGTGGACCAACACCTCATTTGACTGATGATGATGGGGACAGTCCCGCAACATGGACTTGAATCTTTCCCAGGCTTGATAAAGATTTTCTCCTTCGCTCTGTTTAAAACTTAGAATCTGACTTCTAAGTTTAGCTGTTTTACCTGAAGGGAAAAATCTAATCAAGAACTTCTTTGCAAGATCCTCCCACGTTGATATAGAGTTGGGTGGTTCAGCTTTTAACCACCTCTTGGCTTCACCAAGTAAGGAAAATGGAAATAAGGTGAGCCGAACATAATCAGGTGACACTCCAACGGGGATGTAAGTGTCACTTATCTCCAAGAAGTTCTGGAGATGTTGTTGTGGATCTTCGTGAGGGAGACCGGTAAACTGCCCGCTAGTGTGCAAAAGTTGCACCATATTTTGCTTTAACTCAAATCTCCCCCCAGGCTCTAGTTTGCGGATGCTGGAATGTACATTATTAGCGTGTGGGATTTCCACCTCGCGAACCGGCCTGGCTGCTACTTCCTCGGGCACTAACACTGCCCGCACAACTGGTGGATTGGGTTGCTCCATCATAGACTGTTTGAGCAACTGCAACTTCTTCCGAAGAGCTTCTCTACGTTGACTGTGCAATTCACGTTGTGGCTCTAAGTAAGATTCCACCAGCTCCTTGTCCCTTGCCAGTGTTCACAGAAATAAAAATCTGCAAAATACAGGCTAAGACCAAGTTGTTAACACTTAAGAAAATAAAAATACAAATACAGTAAATTTACACTAAACAAAATTTTACAAATCGCCTAGCCTCCCCGGCAACGGCGCCAAAAACTTGTTCGCGCTCTGCTGCTCGGTATATATTATACACCGACACGCAAGTGTACGTGGTCAAACAAGTAATAAAGTGGCTAAGTAGCCAAGTATCGATCCAAGGAGGCTGCTCTAGATATGCAAAACTGCCTAGTTTACTATATCTCTATTCTATTTCTAACTATGTTAACAACAATCCAACCAAGATTTGAGTGAGTTTTGTTTCTAAACTAATTATCTACTAAAATTAATAACTACTATTTATGTTGAGTTTAGACAATGGATATGCACATGCCAAGGTTAAGAACGAGTAATGAACTTGATAATCATGATAATTTGGTCATCTTCTTCTTCATATTGCTAGCCAAGAACGTTTGCCTAGAAATTAAAACTTCCGTCTTTAATTTCACTTTAGATTCATAAACCATTCGTCTACATTTCTGTGATCAAATGCAATTTATGACCTAACACTACAATTCCGGTTCCTAAATTGACTAATACGGCTTTCAAGTATATTTCTATCAAGAAAGCACATCAAAACCCAATTTTCCCAAATCAAGTTAAGAACAATACCCTATTAATTCACAACTTTCCAATTTCATGCTCTCTCGAGTGAAATTGGACTTTTTAGATATACATTAATGGTGGCCAATCAAGAATGTAATAAGCACAAGAATTAATAGAACAACATGCAAGAAGAAGAAGAAACCATATCAATTATTACCAACATTCATTACACAAGTTCAAAACCTCAGCAAGAAAGGAATTAGCCACTCATTCTTGGATTAATCATCCTAGAATGAGTGTGAATCATGCATACAATTGAAGGAAAGAAGAAGAGAAGAGAAGAAAACTCTTATCTTTTCTATTCTTCAACTGCCACAAAACCACGTTCCTGCTCCCACTTCTGAACTCAGGCTAAAAAACTAAAACTAAAAAAAACCTTTAAAAATAATAAGTGTGCTATTTATACTAGTGGGATATTTTTCCCGGAATAACAAGCAACGTGTCACGGAGGCCAACGCGGAGCACTGCCTCCATGACACGGCGTGGACGCGGACCCTCTCTGGAAATTGCATGGTCCGGATAATTAGCCTCAACGTGGCACGGAGGCCATCGCGGAGGCCTATCTCCGTGCCACGGAGCTGACGCGCAGGCACACTGGAAATTGCCACTTTTATTTCTACCCAGGCAGTGTGCTACCGCGATGGCAGCATGGCACGGCACCATCACGGAGCCACTGCAAAATATGCCATCCGAGGTCTTTTCCACGCTCGCATCCAAGTCCAACTCCGACATAGTTCCAACACGCATTTTAGCTCTTAAAAATCACATTATCCTGCAAAACAAATGCTAATCATGTTGGTTAGTATAAATTCGCATTTTATTACCAAATACATGATATTATATACACATTGCACAACAAACAAGGTAAAAATGATACGTTTGAGTATCACTTGGGCATATAAATCTGCCCAAGATCACCATCCATTGAAAAAGCGAGGAAGTGATAATACACTGCCTGTGATAATATCTACTTTGTTGTCTGATAAATAGGTTGACAGGTTACTGGAAGTGCTAAGGCGTGGTGTGATGATGCTTGGGTGGACAATAGCTGATATAAAAAGGATAAGCAGTTCCTTTTGCATGCATAATATACTACTAAAAGAGGGGGCAAGACCCTATGTTAAACACCAGTGCAAATTGAACCCAATCATGAAGGAGGTAGAAAAGAAGGAAATAATAAAATGGCTAGATGCAGGCGTCATTTACCCAATTTTGAATAGTCATTGGGTGAGACCAGTTCAGTGTGTCCTGAAAAAGGGTGGGATGATGGTGGTGCGTAATGAGAGGGATGGATTGATACCCTAGAGATCAGTCAAAGGGTGGAGGATTTGTATTGACAACCGAGAGCTTATCGTGGCCAGCAGGAAAGACCACTTCCCACTGCCTTTCTTGGATCAAATATTAGATAGGTTAGTCGGACATGACTAATATTGATTTTTGGATAGGTATTCAGGTTAGAATCAAATCATAATCGTATAGGAGGACCTGGAGAAGAATAATTTTACTTGTCCTTTTGGCACCTTTTCATTCTAAAGGATGGCATTTGGATTATGTAATTTAATAGGAATATTCTAGAGGTGCATGCTAGCTATTTTTACAGACATGGTGGAGAAATTCATGGAAGTATTCATGGACAACTTCTCAGTCTATGGGAGTAACTTTGATGACTGTTTGAATCATTTGGATGTTGTACTAGCCAGATATGAGGAGACCAATCTTGTACTGAATTAGGAGAAGTGCCATTTCATGGTATGTGAAGGGATAGTCCTAGGCCTTAAAATTTCAAAGGCGGGTTGTAATTCCTCGAAAACCCTAAGACAAGACTCGAAAGTTGAAATGGAGAAAATAAGATTTTCTGCACCAGATCACAAAATGAGTCGTCCTGTGACCCGTGGGGTAGTCCTAGAGTTGTGAAGTGACTCGTGGGGAAGGGTTCGGACTAAGTTGAAAATTTGGGGAAAATTTTAGTGACCACGAGCCGTGGTCAACACCATGAGCCGTCAAGTGAGTTGGGTCAAGGGTTGACTGAAAGTTGGAAAAGTTCAAGCAGTGTACTTAACGGGTCCTCACCATGACTCTTTTGTGACACCATGAGTCGTGGTGTCGCCCGTGGTAACCCCAGGAGGTTTTTGGTAGTGAGGGTGATGGGAGGTGACCACTAATCGTTGGGTCTCCCGATGACTCATGAAGTCAGTCATTGGCGGGATTGAAGAAATTATAAAAAACTTTAGTGCACCTAACGATTAGACCCCACGAGTCGTTCCTGACCTCACGACTCATGGAGTGCCTCATCGGGACTGGCAGGGTCCTTTTTTATGTGAATTTTCTAAGGGTGTTTCAGTAATTCCTCACCTCCTAGACCCTAAACTACATCATTTTGGTTATTTTTGAGGGGCTAAATGGTTTCCCCCTCATTCTCACTTAGATTTTTAGAAAAGTAACCTAAGTTTTCTCTCAAGATCTCTTAAGAAAAACTAAGGTTCCTCATCCATTGCAGCAATTCAAGCTTTCTTCTCCAGGGAATTCTTAGCTAGGTATGTGGGAATTCAACGAGGGAATAGTTCTTCCCTTATGTCCCCGAAAATATTCTCTGTCTTATCCATCAGTTCTAGCCCTGAAACTTTCGAATGTGAAGAAATTACATGTCAGAGTTCATTTAATTCATGTGGAATATTATTTACGTTAATTGTATATATTTTTCCACCAGTTTGTGACTATGTTGTTGCTTGTCCCTGTAAAGTAAATTCTAGCCCTAGCTCTTGAATGCAGAAAAAAACTAGAGACTTGCATAATTGATTTATTTATCAAAATTGCTGGATTATTTCAGTGTTGGGGGTTCCTATATTGTTAGTTTGTATTGAACCCTCAATCAGATGTATGTTAATTCATTTTCAGTTAGAATGATAGAATACTCAATGTTAGTCAGAAATATCAGCTAATCAGTTTGACTACATAAATTCTCAAGGTATAAGTAGTGCCTCCCAGTTATAAAATTAGACTCAATATTAGATTTTAGTGGATCTTTAGGCAGTCATGACACTTTAAGATAAGCAGCTCTGACCAGCCTTAGGACTCCAGCTTCATATTACAATTTTTTTTAGACGATTACGATGCTTCTAGATAGACAGCTCTGAACAGTCTTAGAACCCAGTTACAGAATCTAGTTCAATAAGACTCTCAGGGTTCTTCCAGATAGGTATTCCTGACTTAGTCTTGGGCCCCAGTTTTGAGCTATCAGCTTAGTCTTAGTAGTCAGTCTAGGACTATCTAGTGGGAGTAGGACATCGCACCGAGTGGACCGGGGTTCCAGTGCACCCAAGTTCCCAGAACTACGTTGGCACCGTAGGATATATTTTTATTGGCCTCATGGCCCCAGACCCATGATTACTCAGTTCATGCCTTTATACCCTAGCAAGGTATATTGGGTTATACCGATGGGGTATATACATTGGACTCCACGTCTAGCTCACGTGGTTTATATGTTGGTTATAGACTCTCCCACTAGTCAGCTTAGTTCAGTCTCAGATTAGTCAGTTCTGATCAGTTCAGTACAGTATTTCAGATTAGTTTCTCAAATTTAGGGCATTTCCTTGGCAATCAGACAGGCCATTTAGACCATCTCAGTTTATTACAGTTATTCAGTTTTAGCACTTTCAATTGGTCATTGCATGCCTTTCAATTCAGTTATTTCTCTCTTTGTGTATGGTTTCTCTCACTTACTTAGTACATTCAAAGTACTGACACATACCTTTGATGTTGTATCATTTTATGATACAGCCGCAGGTTCTCAGACTCAGCGCCATTAGTAGATTTACTCTGGTGATATCAACAACAACAGTGGTGAGTCCTCATCTTTCGAGGAAGATATTTAATTTACTTTAGTTCATTTTCTTTCAGTCAGACTTTAGAGTTATCTGTGGGCTTGTCCCAACAACTCATTATTAGTAGATGGCTTTCAAAAAAAAATTCAGATGTTCAGCATTGTAGTTCTTTCAGATGTATGAACTTATTATTAAATCAATTTTCTTAAATGATTCCATTATTTAAAGCTTCCTCTATGTTTTACTCAGAATTTCCAGTGTTATGATAGACAATGGGTTAACTTGGTGTTACTTGTGATCCTAAGTACCATATCTCGTCTAGGGTATAGAGTCGGGACATGAGAAACTTAGTATTAGAGCACTAGGTTTAGCATATCCTCGGATGTCTGAAAGCCACATTAATTAGAGTCCTTTTCATGGGTGTGAAGCACGCCACACTTATGATGGGGAGGCTACGAGATGTTATTAGGAAAACTCCCTTTTGTTCATACTCTTTATCATGCATTGAAATTCAATTCCAGAGTCATTCTCCTAACTCGTTCTCTATTTCATTTCAGCGAATCATGCCTCCGTGATGTGGTAATAAAAGAAGAGCCGGTAACGCTCACTTACCTGCCCCACCAGCTCCTATCGCCCCTCAGGGCAACTCAGTGTCCACTGTAGAGTTCAGGGCGGCTATCCAACTGCTCGCACAGATAGTTACCAATGAGGTGAACCAGCAGGTGGTCCTGATCAACAATAATGGGTCTGCAGTAGCTGCCCATGTTTGGGACTTCACTCGGATGAACCCTCCAGTTTTCCACGGATTTAAGGTGGGAGACGACCCATAAGATTTTGTGGATGATAGTAGAAAGACCACCCGAATCATGTGTGTCAGTTCCTCAAAGAGTGCCGACTTGGCTGCCTACCAGCTCAAAGGGGTAGCCTAGATCTAGTATGAACAGTGGAAAGAAGGGAGACTAGTGGGAGCAAGATCGGTAGAATGGGAGGAATTCACTACAGCCTTTCTAGACATATTCTTTCCCTAGGAGCTAAGGGAGGCTAAGGTGGCGAAATTCATGAACCTAAAGCAGGGAAAGAAGAATATGCACTGGAGTTCACCAGGTTGTCTAAGTATGCTCCAGAGATGGTAGCCGAGCCAAGGGCTTGCATGTTGAAGTTTGTGAATGGAGTTTCAAATTTGGTCTTTAAGGAGTGCAGGATAGGAATGCTTATCAAGGACATCGATCTCTTCAGCCTCATAGTTCATGCCCAGAAAATTGAGGCAGAAAAATTAAAAGATTTGGAGCGGGAAAGCAAACGGGCAAAAATCGGCCAGTCAGATTATGGCCATCAAAGATCTGGCAGTAGTAGCCACCCACAACAGCAATAGAGGGCTCCAGCACCCACTTCAGCTAGTGCCCCGACTTTTTGATCCTGTAGAAATCGGAGGGGTCGAGCATCTGGCTCACAATCCCAGAGTCATGGCTCCAGCAATCGCTACAGCTACCCAGCATGCCCTAAGTGTGGAAAGAACTATCCAGGGGAGTGTCTTTAGGGTTGAGAGGGTTGTTTTGTAGATAGCTTGGTCATCAGCTCAAGGAATGCCTGTCAGCAGGACGGGAAAGATCACAATCCACTGCTTTAATAGCTCAAGAAGGCTAACACTTTAGGTACAGATGGCAGCTAGAGCCAAAATTGTTTTTATGCATTATCTTCTCGTCAGGATCAAGAGAGCTTACCTGACGTGGTCATGGGTATATTACTCCTTTTTCATCTAGACGTGTATGCGCTACTAGATCAGGGAGCCACACTTTCATTCATAACTCCCTATGTAGTAGTCTAGTTTGATATCAGTCCATAGGTCCTCTCAGAACCATTCTTAGTCCCTAACCCAGTTGGTGAGTGAGTTAGAGCCAGCCGGGTGTATAGAAACTGCCCAGTGTCAATCTTCAATAAGGTCATTCCAACTGATCTAGTAGAGTTAGAGATGGTTGACTTTGACCTCATTCTTGTCATGGATTGGTTACACTCTAGTTATGCCTCAATCAATTGTAGAACTAGGGTCGTCAGGTTCCAGTTTCCTAATAAGCTAGCTTTAGAGTGGACGGGCAGTAGTTCAGCGCCTAAGGGTCGGTTTATTTCCTACCTTAAGGCCAGAAAGCTTATTTCCAAAGGGTGCATTTATCATCTCATTCAGGTCAAAGATTCCATCTCTGAGACCCCAACTATCTAGTCAGTCCCAATTGTCAGCGAGTTCCTAGATGTGTTTCCCGAAGATCTTCTTGGAGTCCTTCCTGAGTGGGAAATAGACTTCGGTATAGACCTCCTTCCAGATACTCAGCCCATCTCCATCCCTCCTTATATAATGGCTCTAGTTGAGCTTAAGGAGTTGAAGGAGCAACTGAAAGACCTCCTTGATAAAGTCTTCATTAGGCCCAGCATCTCTCCTTAGGGTGCTCCAGTACTATTCGTGCGGAAGAAAGATGGTACACTCAGAATTTGCATCGGTTACCATTAGTTTAACAAGGTCACAGTCAAGAACAGGTATCCCCTACCCAGGACTAATGACTTGTTCAATCATCTTCAGGGAGCCAGTTGTTTTTCCAAGATAGATCTCAGGTCGGGGTATCATCAGTTGAGAGACAAAATGTGACATACCAAAAACAGCTTTCAAAACTCGGTATGGTCACTACGGATTTGTGGTTATGTCCTTCGGACTGACTAATGCCCCTATAGCCTTTATGGACCTGATGAACAGAGTCTTCAAGAAGTATCTAGACATGTTGGTCATTGTATTTATCGACAACATTCTGGTATACTCCAGGAATGAGAAGAAAAATGCTAACCATTTGAGAATAGTGCTTCAGATGCTCAGAGACTACCAGTTGTTTGCTAAGTTCAGCAAATGTGAATTTTGGTTGAAGTCTGTGACTTTTCTCGGTCACGTGGTCTTGGGTGAGGGTATTTAGGTAGATCCTCAAAAGATAGCAGCAATGAAAGATTGCCCATACCTACCTTTCAACAGAAATCAGAAGTTTCTTGGGTCTAGTCGGTTACTACAGCCGTTTTGTGGAAGGATTTTCCTATATAGTGTCACGCCCCACCTTGGGGGGTATGACTGGCACCTGGTGCCCAACTAAGACCTGACCTGCTGAACTGTTAAGCCTGGGCGCGTCTGGCGCCTGGCTGGATCTAACTCAAATTTCTGGAAACAAAGGGCTATATAACGGCTGTAAATACAGCCCCCGGCTCATTGGCCTATAGCCTTCTGTACCTGTATTACAGCTGACCAGAAACAAGGTAATTCAGGGGAACCTATGCAGGCCGACAAGGCCACCATGCTGTCTAGTTATCTGTAACTCAAGCATAACATACTGAAAAGCTACGTGACCGGCAAGGTCACCACTACTGGCAAACTATGGCCCCACACGGCCATTACAAAAGAAAAAAAAGAGTAAAGGCAACTATACAACTGCACGGCCCCACACGACTGGCTCATCTGACCACAGGGAATATATACAGACTGCAAGCCTCTAGGAAGGATAATAGAAATGATCGGGACAGGGCCCCGACCTACCCCTACTGTACAACAAAAGAAACTGAACTACACCTCAAGAAATTCAGTCTCCGAATGACAGGAGCTGAATACTCAACCGCTGATGGGGATCACGTGGTATCGCCTGCTCGGCTATGGGTACCTGCAGGTAAGTAATGCTTCGCCCCACTGGGCGTCAGTACCGCTGGTACTGAGTATGTAAAGCAAACTGAATACAGCTGAATACAAGTAATATAACTAAAAATTCTGAATAGTAGGAGATAACTGAATCTGTAAGAACTGAAGGGATATCTGCAATCAATAACATAACTGTCAAAACTGAAATAAGAAGGAGTAGATAACTGTCTGATGGTGTAGATCGTACCTGTTCTTAATCATACTGAAGGGAGTAGGAATCATACCTGGAGACGTATCATTCTACTACTAATCTGCTCGTATCTACTGTAATATAACATAACATACATAACGTAACATGGCATACACAACCTTACCCGGCCCCCATAAGCCGGGAGGTACAATCAACACAGAATCTATACCCCTACCCTGGTCAACCCATCTCCTACACTGGCTGTAAGCATCCTGTCGGTCCCCTGGGTATGCACTTGGGCTCGCTGAGCCCCTGACTATAACTGCATCTAAGTCCGGAGGACTCCTGAATCTGCACCCGGGCGTATCCGCTCGACTGGGGTGTGTAAGGCCGATCAAGGCACAAATATGGGGAAAAACTGGCATCCCATCTTCGTCCCCTGGTGGGACGGCATGCCACTCCGTAGAGTGACGTATCCTCGTCCTCTGGCGGACGAGTCGATACAGCTATTAACCCTGGGCGGTCATGGATGCTAGGTAATCCAACCCCAAACAATACAACGGTCTCAACTGGTACTACTATCTGTGTATCTCACATGCTGAGGCTACTAGGGGTAAAGTATCATATATATTACACGCTGGGCTAATGATAGTAATCTGTACGTATTTAATACATGCTGAGGCAGGTAAAGATATATAAATATGAATATAGTCTCCTGCCGGGCTGTACTGGGCAAATGCTATATAAGATATTGTTTCTATTGAAAACTCTGCTGTTTACTAAGTTTCTGTATACACTATATGCTGGACTAGTGATAGGAATAAGTACATACTTAATACATGCTGAGGCTAGAAGTACTATGTATGTATGTACGAATATAATCTTTCTGCTAGACTACGCTGTATACTGACTTTCTATAGTAACATGATTTACTAATCCTGACATGCTTTCTGAACTTCATTTAGTCTGCTATTCTATTTCTGAAGTGCTTTACGGGTATTGCATTACTATACGGGGCTTCAACTGAATACAACCATATCTCAACATGGCATATCACATTACATACTGAGTATACTGGGCAATCTCTAACACTTGCGTTAGAATCTGTATCATACTGATAGGTTTCATATACATTACAACCCAATGTTTCTCACATCGTACCAATATTCATAATAACGCAATACTCGACTTCTGAACATTCTATTTGTCCGTAATTTATTACACTATACTGATATTACTTAACTTGCCGAAGGAAACTAACTTTACATACCTTATCCTTGAATTATTCGTCTGTCGGATGAGGCTCGGCCGGTACTTCAACTGTTTTCTCCCAACTGCATTCATAAACATATCAATTAACACTAAATACAACTTTATTTAAAAAGGCAACGTCACTTTCGATATAGTTTATAGCCTAAACTTAGGCTTATCGAAAGACGGCCAGAAACTCGCTATTTTTCAGCGGCCCAGAAGGGAGAAATATTCACTTCACAACTAGGAACACATAGACACTAATTTAGAGCAATTCCACTTACCTTGGCTCGGTGGCTCGACGATTCGTCGGCCGTATTTCATGAAACGAATTCCGTAGAAATGCTCTCTGCTGCTAAATACTTGGGTATCTGGGATTAATCTGAGTTTGGGCAGCGTTTGGTAGCGTAATCGGACGAAAATATTAAATTTTCCTTCGTCTTCCTCTGTTCACTGCATATTCTGGAATTTTCATAAGGTATTGAATGAGTTAAAACCGAAGTGGGGGCTTTATATACTTGGGCCTGGACCAGGGCAACGTGTCACGGAGCCAACGCGGAGGCTCCTCCTCCGTGACACGCTGCCATCGCGGAGGGGCTCTGCCTCGGCTCCTTCCGCGATGGTTCGACAGGCTTCTCGTCCGATCTTTTCCCGGGCCTTTCTCCCACACGTATGGCCTTCAAATATGCTTAACCACCGTGGGAGTAGGTCATCTAAGTGCCGGGAATTCTACGGGGTATAACATTCTCCCCCCCTTAAGAACATTCGTCCTCGAATGTACACTGTTATCTAAAGAACTTTCCGGATCCTCTGGAATATGGAAAAATTTACTTTCTGGAAAAACTTCGGCAGAGTTTCCCCTGTAACATGGACTATAGCAAAAACCTGAAATGCAGAAAAGTCCAATACAGGCACTGCACACAATATTCTAAGATTCAGTGAACAACTAAATATCACTTCTTCTTTATCATTTACCGACATACAACCACAAGATACTGCATAGGTAATAATTCGGACATACCTATCACCTGACTAAGCCTGTAATAAGCGAGGATGTCTGATCCTCATATCTTGATAGACGTAATATATTTAGTGCGTAGTCTGCGAATCTATCTGTCTAGGATAGCTACTGGGACCTCTTCATAGGCCAGCTTCTTCGTAACCTGGATATTCTGGACTGGGACTACTCTGGACGGGTCCCCTATGCATTTCCTCAGGATAGCTACATAACAGACCGGATACATGGATTCTAATTCCAGAGGCAAATTCAACTAATGGTAACTGCTCATTTGACTATTACTGAAATCTAGCACACACGCTCGCAACATGTCTTCGAGCGTCTGAATTGTGCGCTCAGCCTACTCATCTGTCTGAGGGTAGAACGTTGTGCTTAAATTAGTCTGCATGCCCAAACCTTTCTGAAATGATTGCCAGAATCTAACTGTAAATTGTGCTCCTCTGTCTGAAATAACGGATACTGGTATTCCATATAATCTGACTACCTTTCTGATATACAACTTACTGGCAAGAATGAACTGATTTTGCCAATCTGTCATTTATTACCCATATAGAGTCATGTCTGTGTTTAATACGGGATAATCTTGCTACAAAAATTCATATTCACCGCTTCTCATTTCCGGAGAGGCACAGCTGTGTCCTGGGTCAAACCCACCTGGTTTCTGATGTTCTGCTTTCGCCTATTGGGAGTTAGGATACTGGGATACCCGTAGTTCTCTTTAATGTCATGGTACCTCTTTGTCGTATCGGGATGAAGAGAATAGCGGGCGTAATGCGCCTCGCTCATAAACTGCTGGCGATGCCCCAAAATATCTGGAGCACAAATGCGGCCTTTATATCGCCACCCTTCATCCCCGGTTATCTGAAAATATGTCATTTCTCCTTACTGAACCTTGTGTTCAAGTTGATCCTGGCTAGGGTTTCCATACTGCCGTTCCTTTACTTCCACTGCTAACGACAACACTGAAACATTCTGTATTATCGCTCTGTTATCTTTTATTTCTGCTATATGACTGGTTATCTAGCTAACTGGTGTAACCCTCGAGTCTATCCTTGCTGTTCAGGCAGTTCAGGCTAAGGGCATCTTCCGCCACGTAAACCCTTCCTGGGTGATACAAAATCTTCTTCTTTCCTTTTTTTTTTAAAGCATAAACTACTGCCGCTAACTCCATATCAGAGGGTAAGGTAATTCTTTTCACGTTTCTTCAACTGCCTGAAAGCATAAGCTATTACTTTACCATGCTGCCTCAACCCTCTGTATCTCTTGGCGATACTAACACTGGAGCTGATGTTAACCTGGCTTTTAACTCTTGGAAGTTCTGCTCACACACCTCAGTCTACTGAAACTTTGCTGCCTTCTGTGTCAATTTAGTCAAAGGTGCTGCTAAGGTGGAAAATCCTTCCACAGACCCTCTGCAGTGTCCGGCTAACCGCAGGGACTGCGTACTTTGATCAGGGTGGTAGATTTAGGCTATGTCTTCACTGTTTTGATTTTTATGGGTATCTATTTGTACACCAGCCTCCGACACAATGTGACCGAAAAGGCTACTAAACTCAACTAAGATTCACATTTTCAAAAAATTAACATATAACTGACAATCATACTGGTTTATTATACTGGAGAATCTGACAAGTAATCTACCGGTATAACTAAAGCTTTATCTGGCCTTCTGACCGCATGCTAAGGCTACTGGTTGCTAAGGTAATCTTGAATAACTATCTGCACACCATGTGCCCGCATCAGATCAGGGGGTCCTGATATTGATCATGACCTCTAATGATCTGGCTGCATAACCTTAAGTAACTGAATAGTCGAATGACCCGAATGTGGTAGTAGTCTAGCAATGCTCTAACTGTCCTACTTGAGTGCTTATAGTTCGTGCATAACCGCAACCTCGTGGGCATCTAATTGCTCTGTTATTTTACTTGAACCACTGTAAGGCTGGACTTAATCAACTTACTCCCAGGCGATCAATCCCTGGATCATCACGGGGAGTCTACTGATCCCCTGGTCTTAATAAACACTGTGCTAGCAAGGTACTATCAATTTCTTATGCCTTGTGTGTATCCACTTGGATTTATACTACTATTCTGGAGAATTCTCGGTCTTATGGCTATTCTGTAAATACTGGCCTTCTGCTAGGGCTCTGTATCTAAGCATCTTACAAGAACCAGCTGAAGTACTAGTCTGTCGCTGGCTACTGATGTGGACCCTTCCTTGGGGTACCCACGGGTATTCTGACTGGGGTGGCCGACTGACTTATGGGGTGTTTCACATAATAACTGCTAGGTTGACTAAGGCCAACTCTCACCTACAAGACTGGAAAAAATGACGTACAACCACTTAATATACTAGAACAATTTTGGTATTGCTAATCTCTGAAATTTGCCTATTCGGCCTCCAATCCTGGTTCTAGCACATGCGCTACTGTTACCGATCTTCAGGGATGCCTCCCTGCTAATACAGGCGCCAGCTGGTCGATAGACCGTCTAACTGCGCCCTTATTATCTAGCCATCTGCTTTAGGCTATTAACTCTGGTAAGCTTCTAGAGCCTAGATCCGACAACAACACATGAATCTATCAACTTAATAACTGAGAACTGAGATAGTTTCTATGACTTCATACATAACTCACACTTAATCCGCCCTTTCTCTTCTTCTTTTCTTTCTTCTCTTTTTTTTTAGCGAGGGGGGGGGGTCCTGTAATGCAATCTGTATAGGCTTTCTATTACTAATCAGCATCTGTGATTGTGGCCCTTATAGGCAGCCACTCCCAACCTATCTATTATCTGTATATCTATAAATCGCTGGCTACGTACAATATGTACTAATTCCTGCGGTAATTCATAACCTCCAACATGTTCTGTTGAGTCTCACATCGTACATGATACATTGCTTCTACGTCCTAATACCATCTCTTGCCCTGACTTATCATTTCATTGCATTGTCACCCCATTCTGAAAGTAACAAACATAAACATTCTAGTTATTGTCTGCTGTTTAAAATTCCGCCACTCTTGCGATGTGGGGGTCGACGTTCGAATCCTGTAGCCTTACTAGGCATATACTGAGAGCCCATGTCTATCTGCTGGGCCTTATCTCTAGGCCACACTAGATTAGAATTGCTGTATCGGTAACTTCTTAACTTTTCTATAGCGGGCATACTGCGGTATTCTGAACCGCGATCTTACTGTCAGCGCGAAGCTTAATCCTTAATACAATACTTTATCAATCCGGGGTAGTTCTAATTTCCCCACAAGATCAAACATTCCTGCTTCTTCCTCTCATCTTGCTTAAACTGAACTTTGGGGTTCAAGGTACCTGCCTTTCATTGCTAATGAGATTACTGATCAAGCCCCGGCCTATACTTCTTCTGGCGTATATTCAAGCCCATCTGATTCACATGACCTCTATATCTTTTGAGGTCATAACTAGATCATAACTATAATCTTACAGGTATGTCTTGCTATCTGTTAGCATATATGGCGGGCTTGGCCTTTTTCTGACTCAACTTGACTATTATTAGGCATTAATCACTAGGAGGTCTGTTACCCCTACTTCGGGTAAGCATCAGTCTTACTGTCTTTACTGGCTTGTTATCATAAGGGTCTGCACAACTTACGTAATCATAAGGGCTCTCTATATTTTCTACTACTTACTGGGATCAATCAACCCATCTTTACTTACTGCATGCTTTGGTAACCCCATCTCAAGTCTTATGCCCCTTTACTATACTGGCATCAAAATCAGGAGGTGGGAATAGCCCTTTTCTTATTGCAACAAGTAAAAGCATTTAACTGTACCATACCCAAAAAGAAATGTATTTGGGATTCCTGCATTTCCCGCTCGTTTTCGTACTTACCTGGTGGTCTGACCTTATTTGTAATCTTAATCAGATTCTTATATACTAATAAGTAAATCAACTCATATGTATATTATACTTCTGACTCCCTATTCTGATGTTATCAACGTATACTAGGAATAATGCTAATAAGGTATCACGCGGGGAGGTCTCTGATACCCCCTCCTGCTGTTGTATTTATCATGTAACTGACTGAAGTTCTTTTCTGTTGCTATCTCTGATCTTCTGCCTGTGATAGGGAAATGCCGATCTGCCTTTGTATATGTAATCAAAGAATATGGTAAGTTTTCAGGGACTCAACCCTATACTGTACCGCTCTAAAGCACGACTGACTGAGAAGGAAAGGTAACCATCATATCATGCCTCGCAGCCTCCTGCCTATAGTATGTGGTGCACAACACATCCATAGACAAGACTCTACTTAGCACGGCTTGCAGACTCCCTGGGATACGACCTGCTCTGATACCAAGTTTGTCACGCCCCACCTTAGGGGGTATGACTGGCACCTGGTGCCCAACTAAGACCTGACCTGCTGAACTGTTAAGCCTGGGCGCGTCTGGCGCCTGGCTGGCTCTAACTCAAATTTTTGGAAACAAAGGGCTATATAACGGCTGTAAATACAGCCCCCGGCCCATTGGCCTATAGCCTTCTGTACCTGTATTACAGCTGACCAGAAACAAGGTAATTCAGGGGAACCTATGCGGGCCGACAAGGCCACCATGTTGTCTAGTTATCTGTAACTCAAGCATAACATACTGAAAAGCTACGTGACCGGCAAGGTCACCACTACTGGCAAACTATGGCCCCACACGGCCATTACAAAAGAAAAAAAAAGAGTAAAGGCAACTATACAACTGCACGGCCCCAAACGACTGGCTCATCTGACCACAGGGAATATATACAGACTGCAAGCCTCTAGGAAGGATAATAGAAATGATCGGGACAGGGCCCCGACCTACCCGTACTGTACAACAAAAGAAACTGAACTACACCTCTAGAAATTCAGTCTCCGGATGACAGGAGCTGAATACTCAACCGCTGATGGGGATCACGTGGTATCGCCTGCTCGGCTATGGGTACCTGCAGGCAAGTAATGCAGCGCCCCACTGGGCATCAGTACCGCTGGTACTGAGTATGTAAAGCAAACTGAATACAGCTGAATACAAGTAATATAACTAAAAATTCTGAATAGTAGGAGATAACTGAATCTGTAAGAACTGAAGGGATATCTGCAATCAATAACATAACTGTCAAAACTGAAATAAGAAGGAGTAGATAACTGTCTGATGGTGTAGATCGTACCTGTTCTTAATCATACTGAAGGGAGTAGGAATCATACCTGGAGACGTATCATTCTACTACTAATCTGCTCGTATCTACTATAATATAACATAACATACATAACGTAACATGGCATACACAACCTTACCCGGCCCCCATAAGCCGGGAGGTACAATCAACACAGAATCTATACCCCTACCCCGGTCAACCCATCTCCTACACTAGCTGTAAGCATCCTGCCGGTCCCCTGGGTATGCATTTGGGCTCGCTGAGCCCCTGACTATAACTGCATCTGAGTCCGGAGGACTGCTGAATCTGCACCCGGGCGTATCCGCTCGACTGGGGTGTGTAAGGCCGATCAAGGCACAAATATGGGGAAAAACTGGCATATCCCATCTTCGTCCCCTGGCGGGACGGCATGCCACTCCGTAGAGTGACGTATCCTCGTCCTCTGGCGGACGAGTCGATACAGCTATTAACCCTGGGCGGTCATGGATGCTAGGTAATCCAACCCCAAACAATACAACGGTCTCAACTGGTAATACTATCTGTGTATCTCACATGCTGAGGCTACTAGGGGTAAAGTATCATATATATTACACGCTGGGCTAATGATAGTAATCTGTACGTATTTAATACATGCTGAGGCAGGTAAAGATATATAAATATGAATATAGTCTCCTGCCGGGCTGTACTGGGCAAATGCTATATAAGATAATGTTTCTATTGAAAACTCTGCTGTTTACTAAGTTTCTGTATACACTATATGCTGGACTAGTGATAGGAATAAGTACATACTTAATACATGCTGAGGCTAGAAGTACTATGTATGTATGTACGAATATAATCTTTCTGCTAGACTACGCTGTGTACTGACTTTCTATAGTAACATGATTTACTAATCCTGACATGCTTTCTGAACTTCATTTAGTCTGCTATTCTATTTCTGAAGTGCTTTACGGGTATTGCATTACTATACGGGGCTTCAACTGAATACAACCATATCTCAACATGGCATATCACATTACATACTGAGTATACTGGGCAATCTCTAACCCTTGCGTTAGAATCTGTATCATACTGATAGGTTTCATATACATTACAACCCAATGTTTCTCACATCATACCAATATTCATAATAACGCAATGCTCGACTTCTTAACATTCTACTGGTCCGTAATTTATTACACTATACTGATATTACTTAACTTGCCGAAGGAAACTAACTTTACATACCTTATCCTTGAATTATTTGTCTGTCGGATGAGGCTCGGCCGGTACTTCAACTGTTTTCTCCCAACTGCATTCATAAACATATCAATTAACACTAAATACAACTTTATTTCAAAAGGCAACGTCACTTTCGATATAGTTTATAGCCTAAACTTAGGCTTATAGAAAGACGGCCAGAAACTCGCTATTTTTCAGCGGCCCAGAAGGGAGAAATATTCACTTCACAACTAGGAACACATAGACACTAATTTAGAGCAATTCCACTTACCTTGGCTCGGTGGCTCAACGATTCGTCGGCCGTATTTCACGAAACTAATTCCGTAGAAATGCTCTCTGCTGCTAAATACTTGGGTATCTGGGATTAATCTAAGTTTGGGCAGCGTTTGGTAGCGTAATCGGACGAAAATATTAAATTTCCCTTCGTCTTCCTCTGTTCACTGCATATTCTGGAATTTTCATAAGGTATTGAATGAGTTAAAACCGAAGTGGGGGCTTTATATACTTGGGCCTGGACCAGGGCAACGTGTCACGGAGCCAACGCGGAGGCTCCTCCTCCGTGACACGCTGCCATCGCGGAGGGGCTCTGCCTCGGCTCCTTCCGCGATGGTTCGACAGGCTTCTCGTCCGATCTTTTCCCGGGCCTTTCTCCCACACGTATGGCCTTCAAATATGCTTAACCACCGTGGGAATAGGTCATCTAAGTGCCGGGAATTCTACGTGGTATAACATATAGCATCCCCTCTGACTAGGTTGACTCAGAAGAAGGTGAAATTTTAGTGTTCAGATGCATGTGAGAAGAGTTTCCAAGAGCTAAAATATCGACTCACTACTGCTCCAATGTTGACCTTGCCGGAAGGATCAGATGGGCTTGTAGTGTATTGCGACGCTTCTAGAGTTGGACTTGGTTGCGTTCTGATGCAGAGGGGCAAGGTGATATCCTACGCCTCCAAACAGCTCAAGGTTCACGAGAAGAACTATCCGACTCGTGACTTGGAGTTGGCAGCAGTGGTGTTTGCGTTGAAAATATGGAGGCACTACCTTTATGGGGCTCACATGGATGTTTTCACTAATCACAAGAGCCTTCAGTATGTGTTCAGTCAAAAATACCTAAATCTTCGTTAGAGAAGGTGGTTGGAGCTACTGAAGGACTATGACATGAGCGTGCTGTATCATCCCGGCAAAGCCGATATGGTGGCTGACGCCCTAAGCAGAGTGTCTATGGGGAGCATGGCTCATGTTGAGGATGGCAAAAAGGAGCTGGCAAAGGATATCCACAGATTATCTCGATTGGGAGTACGGTTGGTTGATATAGCTGAGGGTGGAGTAGTAGTGCAGAGTGGATCAGATTCCTTGTTGGTAGTTGAAGTTAAGTAAGGCAGGATGAATATCCAATACTTCTTGAACTAAAGGAGGCGGTTATTAGAAAAGAAGTGGAGGCTTTCTCCTAGGGGGAGATGGTGTACTCCGTTACCAGGGTCGGTTGGGCATACCGGATGTGGGTGATTTGAGACAACAGATACTGGCTGAAGCTTACAGTTCAAGATATTCCATCCACCTAGGTGCTACTAAGATGTACCCTGATTTACAAGATCATTACTGGTGGAACGACACGAAGTGAGACATCGCAAAATATGTAGCTAAGTGCCCGAACTGCCAGCAAGTCAAAGTAAAACACCAGAGTCTAGGAGGTACGACTCAGGACATCAACATATCCACATGGAAGTGGAAATAAGTAAATATGGACTTTATTACAGGTCTACCTCGGACTCATTGGCAGCATGACTCAATCTGGGTAATAGTAGATCAAATAACTAAGTCAACACACTTTCTCCCAGTTAAAACTATAGAATCAGCTAAGGACTATGCTAGGCTGTATATCCAGGAGTTAGTCAGACTTCATGGGGTTCCCTTGTCCATTATCTCAGATAGAGGTACCTAGTTCACCTCTCACTTCTGGAAGTCCTTTCAGAAGGGACTTGGTACCCAGGTCAAGCTCAACACAACTTTTCACCCGCAGACAGATGGACAAGCTGAGTGGCCTATTCAGATCCTAGAAGATATTTTGAGGGCGTGCATGATTGATTTCAAGGGCAGTTGGGATGATCACTTGCCTCTCATCGAGTTTGCATACAACAACAGCTATCACTCCATGAAAGGGGTGATGAGATTTGGGAAGAAAGGAAAACTCAGTCCTAGATATGTGGGACCCTATAGAATTCTGATATGAATTGGCAATGTAGTCTATGAGCTAGAATTACCTTCAGAGTTGGCATCTGTGCACCTAGTCTTCCATGTGTCACTATTGAAGAAGTGCATCGGTGACCCAACTTCAGTTGTGCCACTAGACAGTGTGGGGGTGAAAGATAGTCTCTCTTACAAAGAGGTCCAAATCCAAATCCTTGACCGTCAGGTTCATAAGTTGAGGAACAAAGAAGTAGCTTCAGTTACAGACTTGTGGGATCAGCAGGTTGAGGGTGTTACGTGGGAAGCCGAAGCAGATATGATGTCTAGATACCTACATTTGTTCTCTTCCGGCTTAGTTTCATTTTAAGGTATCAATTTCTACCCTAAAACTCTTTTCGGTTCGTGTGTTCCGGTTTCTTTCATGTAAATGAATATTTATATGATTAGTGAATTCAGTTCAGCCATGTGTTCAGTTTGGAGGATGTCATTCCATTAGTTTTCAGCTTTCCCGATCAGTATTTGAGTATAATGATTGCAATTCTCTGCTTTCCTGTGTGTTTTTCAATATTCGAGGATGAATGTTACTAAGGGGGAGATATTGTAATGCCCCAGAAATCCTAAGACCAGACAAAGAAGTTGAAACAGAGAAAGCAGGATTTTCTACACCAAAGCACAAAACGAGTCGTCTTGTGACCCGTGGGGTAAGCCACGAGTTGAAGTGACTCGTGGGGAAGGGTCTAGACTAGGTTGAAAATTTGGGATAAATTTTAGTGACCACGAGTCGTGGTCAACACCATAAGCCGTCAAGTGAGTCATGGTCAAGGGTTGACTGGAAGTTGGAAAAGTTCAGGCAGTGTACTTAACGGGTTCTCACCATGAATCGTATGCGACACCACGAGTTGTGGTGCCACCCTTGGTGACCAAGGAGGTTTTTGGCAGTGAGGGTGATGGAATGCGACCATGAGTCGTTGGGTCTCCTGATGACTCGTGAAGTCAGTCATTGGCAAGATTGAAGAAATTGCAAAAAACTTCTAGTGCACCTAACAATTGGACCCCATGAGTCGTTCCTGACCTCATGACTCGTGGAGTGCCTCGTGAGGACTGGCAGGGTCCTTTTTCCATTGAATTTTCTAAGGGTGTTTCAGTAATTTTTTCACTTCCTAGACCCTAAACTACGCTGTTTTGGTTATTTTTGAGGGGATTTAGAGGGGCTAAATGGTTTCCCCCTCATTCCCACTTAGATTTTCAGAAAAGTAACCTCAGCTTTCTCTCAAGAGCTCTCAAGAAAGACTAGGGTTCCTCATCCATTGCAGCAATTCAAGCTTCCTTCTCCAGGGAATTCTTAGCCAGATATGTGGGAATTCAATAAGGGAATAGTTCTTCCCTTGTGTCCCCGAAAATCTTCTCTATCTTATCTATTAGTTCTAGCCTGGAAACTGTCGAATATGAAGAAATTACATGTCAGACTTCATTAAATTCATGTGGAATATTATTTATGTTAATTGTAGATATTTTTCCACCAGTTTGTGACTATATTGTTGCTTGTCCCTGTAAAGTGAATGCTAGCCCTAGCTCTTAAATGAAAAAATAAACTAGAGCCTTGCATAATTGATTTATTTCTCAAAATTGATGGATTCTTTCAGTGTTGGGGGTTTCTTTATTGTTAGTTTGTATTGAGCCCTCGGTCAGATGTATGTTAGTTCCATTTCAGACAGAATGATAGAATACTCAGTGTTAGTCAGAAATGTCAGCTGATCAGTTTGACTACAAAAATTCTCGAGGTGTTAGTAGTGTCTCCCAATTATCAGAATTAGACTCATTATTAGATTTTAGTGGTTTTTTAGGTGGTCATGACACTTTCAGATAAACAGCTCTGACCAGCCTTAGGACCTCGCTTCAGATTATAGTTTGTTCTTTAGACGGTTATGATGCTTTCAGATAAGCAGCTCTGACCATTCTTAGAACCCAGCTACAGAATCCAGTCTGATAATACTCTCAGGGTGCTTCTAGATAGGTATTCCTGACTTAGTCTTGGGCCCCAATTTCGAGCTATCAGTTTAGTGTTAGTAGTCAGTCTAGGACTATCCAGTGGGAATAGGACTTAACACTGAGCAGACCGGGGTTTCAGCGCACCCAGGTTCCCAGAACTACGTTGCCATTGTAGGATATATTTTTATTGGCCTCATGGCCCCATACCCATGATCACCTAGTTCATGCCTTTATACCTTAGCAAGGTATATTAGGTCCCACCGATAGGGTGTATACATCAGACTCCATGTCTAGCTCACGTGGTTATATGTCGGTTATAGACTCTCCCAATAGTCAGCTCAATTCAGTCTTAGATTAGTCAGTTCAGATCAGTTCAGTATAATATTTCAGATTAGTGTCTCAGATTTAGGGCATGTCCTTGACCATCAGACAGGGTCTTTTAGACCATCTCAGTTTATTACAGTTATTCAGTTTCAGCATTTTCAATTGGTCATTGCATGTCTTTTCAGTTCAGTTATTTTGCTCTTTGTGTATGGTTTCTCTCACTGACTCAGTACATTCAAAGTATTGACGCATACCTTTTATATTGTATTATTTTATGATACAGCCGTAGGTTCTCAGACTCAGTGCCGTTAGTAGATTTACTCTGTTGATATCAGCAGCAGCAGTGGTGAGTCCTCATCTTTAAAGGACGATATTTGATTTACTTCAGTTTATTTTATTTCAGTCAGACTTTAGAGTTAGCTGGGGGCTTGTCCCAGCAACTCATCATTAGTAGATGTCTTTCAGACAAAATTTCAGATGTTTAGTATTATAGTTCTTTCAGATGTATGAAATTATTAGTTTTCTTAAATGATTCCATTATTTAAACTTCCGCTATGTTTTACTTAGAATTTCCAGTGTTATGATAGACAATGGGTTGACTTGGGGTTACTTGTGATCCTAAGTATCGTGTCTCATCTAGGGTATAGCCTCAGGGCGTTACATGGGTATTGAGGTTAACAGGGCTAAGATTGAGGCCATTGAAAAGCTACCACCCCCTGTCTCTGTAAAAAGGGGTGCATAGTTTTTTAGGACATACTGGATATTATAGGAGGTTCATTCAATACTTCTCTAAAATAGCAAACCCAATATGCAAACTCTTGGAGAAGGATGTGAAGGTTGAGTTCAATAGAGAATGTGTGCAAGCTTTCAATACATTGAAGGACAAGTTAACCACAACTCGAATCATCATTGCCCCAGACTAGTCATTACCATTCATTGTGATGTGTGATGCTAGTGATTTTGCTATAGGAGCTATCTTGGGGTAAAACAGGGGGAAGAAGTTTTAGTTCATTTACTATGCAAGCAAATCATTAGATGCGGCTCAGAAAAATACACTGTGATTGAAAAGGAGTCATTGGCAGTGGTGTATGCGTTTAATAAATTTCAAGCTTACCTAGTGGGGAAAAATGTGATAGTGTACACTGGTCATGCTACAATTAGGTGCTTGATTGCAAAGAAGGATGCTAAACCCAGGATCATTCGGTGGATACTGCTACTGCAAGAATTTGACATTGAGATCAAAGACAGGAAAGGTACAGAGAACCGGGTAGTAGATCATCTATCTCGATTCAAGGACGGAGAGCATGTTGACTGCAAGGTTGATATTGTTAAGACTTCCCTGATGAATAGCTATTTGTTGTGCACAATCCAAAGCTGCCATGGTATGCTGATACAGTGAATTTCTAGGTCAGTGGTGTATATCCACCAGATGCAACCCCAAACAAATAAAGGATACTTCTTCACGACAACAGATTCTACATATGGAATGAATCCTTTGTAACACCCCAAAAGCTTCGTAGATCAAAACCTAGACTTAGCATGAAAAATCAGAAAAAAAAAGTTTGTCTTAGAATGACTTAGACAATGAGTCATTTTCTGAAACAACAACCCATTGTTTGATCCATAACCAACCTTGTAAGTTTTCATTCAGGAGCCAACGAGACATGGAATGACCTGTTGTCAGGAGTAACGAGTCCTCTTATCACTCGTTGTTACTCAGTTTAGAAACATGTTCAAACCTTTCCCAGAACCAACAAGCCCAGTGATGAATCATTGGAAGAAATAATGAGCCATCTTATTGATACATTAGGTGAGAATCAGAAACCATGCAAGAGCACAAAAACAGCAATGAGTGGATATAAAGAACTCTTATATTGTCTAACAGATCGTTGGTATGGCTCATTGGAAGGGATCCACAAATTATGCAAGTTCTTTCAGGGGAAATGACAGGGTTAGACGACCTGTTGTATCCTACAATGCGTCATTCTATTCACCCGTTGTGAGAAGCCTGGAGTCAGTCCAAAATCTTCTAGTGGCCACAATAGGATTCAACGACCAGTTTTATCACTTACGAGTAGTCCTGTCCATCTATGGGTCAAAGTACAAAAACCAAATTTCTAGATCCAGGACCAACGACTGGTCCCAACAGGTCGTGGTCACTACCAGTGACCTGTTGTGTGACCCGCTGGGTCCCGACAGGTAGTTTTCCAAACATTTTCTCATGGGCATTTTTATAACTTCCAACTATTTTTATCCCTAAAATACATCATTTTGAGTACGTTTAGAGGGAAATTAAAGGGGTTGATCGACTTATCCCTCTCATTTTTCTCGCAATCCTCAGACTCAATATGTAGAAGTTCCAAACAGCTTTCTCGGGGCAAAGGCTAGGGTTGCTATCTTTATCAAGATTTCTAGGTGTTTTTTTGAGGAAATTTCTCCTCCATGTATGTGGGATTCCAACAAGGGAATTTATTTTACCCTTGTGTGCCAAAATTCTTATAGAAATTCTTTTAATTCCAGCCCTATAGACAATCCAAATTGGAGTTGTTCTTCAGATAGATTATGATTTTTCATCTTTGTTTATAACTCCAGATATTTTCCAAGATTATTATCAGTTGTATTTCACGCTTGTATCTCATTTCATATAGAATGCATTTTAGCCCAAATATTTAGATGTGATTTGACTGGGACTTGCATAATTGAGAATTCAGACATGAATATTGTTTGGCAGAATAGTCCTTTTTGAATAACCAATGTTAATATTGATGCATGATTAGAAGTTAGTCTTTGATTTAGCCAGTCTCAAAGTCCTAGTAAACACTCAATATACTCATTGTTCTATGGAAATGTCAGCTGATCAGTTTGACTACTCTTAGTCTTGAGGAACTTAGTAACCTCAGTAGTACCAGTTATCAGTTTGATAGTTGTTCTTTAGAACGTTATGACACTTTCAGATAAAGTAGCTCTGACAAGTCTTGGAAAATAGTTGCTTTCAGGTCCTTAGACTCTTCGAACACTTCCAGACAAGTAGTTCTCACTTAAGTCTTAGGACACCAGTTTTGAGCTATCATCCTAGTTAGACATAATTAGAGTTTCAAGTGTGACTAGGACTTATCATCGAGCGGAGCCATGGTTCAGCGCACCTAGGTTCCTAGAACTACGTTGCCACTATAAGTTATTTGCTCAAATAGGCATCATACAGTGATCACCGAGCTCAGCTACTATACCCTAGCAAAGTATAGTGGGCCTTCTCCGATAGAGGGTATACATCGGACTCCACGTCTAGCTCACGTAGTTACATGTCGATTATAGTCTCTCGCACAGTAAAGCATAGAACAACTGAGTCTAGTACAATCTTCAGTTCATTCCAGTCTTATAGCTTTAAGGATCTGCATATGACCTTCAGATAATTATTAGTACTTACAGCATTATCAAATTTTCCAGATACTTTCAATATTTATGATTCTAGTTATGGTCATTGCATGTTCTGTCAGTTCCACTTACAGATTTTTTCAGCATCTTTATATTTATTTCATATCTCACTTACTCAGTACACTCAAGGTACTAATGCATACTCTCTATGTCATATCATATTATGATACATGTAGAGGTTTTCAGTCTCAACATCGTTAGTAGTCCTTCTCCGGTAAAAATCAATAGAGTTCAACGGTGAGTCCTCATTTGCCGAGGGTCATAGTCTCATTTTTAGTTTTGTTTCATTTTGTTATCTCAGTTCAACTATTAGAGTTAGCTGGGGGGTTTTCCCAGTAGTTCATCAGTTTATGATTAGAAGGCTTTCAGACAATATTTACAGACTCAACTAGATTTCTAAATTATTTTAGGCATTTGTCATTTATTCAGTTATAGTTACTTCCTTTATTAGCTTCTGCTCATGTATGTTAATATTCAACAAATTAGTTTTAGTAGTATATGCTCTGTTATGGTTTGCTTAGGGTCACCTATGACTCTAAGTACCATATCGCATCCAGGGTGTGAACTCGAGCCATGACAAACTTGGTATCAGAGCCAAGTTTAGAGTGTCCTATGAGAAGGAGCTACGAGGCATTTTTAGAAAAATTCCTCTTATTCATAAATCTTTTCGTGCGCAAAGTTTTTTAGATAATGATGCCTCCCATAAGAGAAAATGGAAGGAGGACCAAAAATGCTAACCAATCAGTCCCACCAGCTTCTGCAGACCCTCAGGATGATGGGTGTCCCACAAAAAATTTCGGGCTGCGATTCAGATGCTGGCCCAGGCCTTGACCAACCAGGTTAATCAGCAAGTCATGGTACCAGTTAACACTAATGGATCTACAACTGCTGCCAGAGTCCAGGATTTCACTCAGATGAATCCTCCAACATTTCATGGATCTAAAGTAGAAGAGGACCCACAGGAGTTTGTTGATGAGATACAGAAGATCACCCAAATCATGGGTGTTACCTCTACAGAGAGTGATGATCTGGTTGCCTACCAGTTTAAAGGGGTGGCTCAGATTTGGTACAAGCAGTGGAAGGAGGGAAGGAAGAATGGAGTAGGTTCGATAGAATGGGATGAATTCATTACAGCATTCCTGGATAGGTTCTTTCCCCGGGAATTGAGGGAAGCTAAGGCTGCCGTCTCCATAAACTTGAGGCAGAACAACATGACAGTAGAGGAGTATGCATTGAAGTTCATCAGTTTTTGAGATATGCTCTAGAAATTATTGCTGAGCCGAGGGCTTACATGCTCAAGTTTGTTAACGGAGTCTCAGATTTGATACTCAAGAAATGCAGGACTTCCATGCTTATCAACGATATAGAACTTTCCAATCTTATTGTTCATGCCCAGCAGATAGAGGCAAAAAAGTTGAAGGAGATAGAGAGGGAGAACAAATAAGCCAGAACCGGTCAGTTTGAGTAATCCCAATAGAGGTCAGGAGGTGGAAATCATCCCAGCAGCACCAGAGGCCTCTAGCACCTTCCTCAGCTAGTGCTCCATCTTCTAGGCCCTGTAAGGATAGAAGGGGTGGAGCATCAGTCTCCTAGTCCCAGAGCCATGTTTCTAGTAGTCTCACTTTTCTAGCATGTCCTAAGTATGGCAAGAATCATCTAACGGAATGCCATCTGGGCAGGGATGGTTGTTTTGGGTGTGGCTAGTTGGGCCACAGATTGAGGGATTTCCCGTCAACAAGACAGGGAAAGGGCCAGTCCACCATGTCAGCAGTTCCGCCAGGATGTCTTGCCTAGCAGGGTACAGGTGGCAGTCAGCACCAGAACCGTTTCTATGCTCTATCTTCCTGGCAGGATCAAGAGAACTCCTTGATGTGGTTACTGGCATGTTGCGCCTTTTCCACATTTATGTATATTCTTTACTAGATCCAGGAGACACACTTTCCTTTGTGACTCCATATATTGTTGTTCAGTTTTGATATAATTTCAAAAATTCTCTCCGAACCATTTTCAATCTTTACCCCTGTTGGTGAGTCAGTTAGAGCCAGTCGGGTATACAAAAATTATCCAGTCTTAGTGTTAAGTAAAGTCACTTCCATTGATCTAGTAGAGCTAGACATGGTCAACATTGACATTATCTTTGGCATGGACTGGGTGCATTCTTGTTATGCTTCAATTGACTGCAGAACCAAAGTTGTTAGGTTTCAATTTTCTAACAAGCCAGTCTTAGAGTGGAAGGCCAGTACTTCAACGCCTATGGGTCGTTTTATGTCGTACCTTAAGTCAAGGAGAAAGATCGCCAAACGGTACATATATCACTTGGTTAGGGTCAAAGATTCCAGTTTTGAGACCCGAAACTTTAGTCTGTTCTAGTCGTGTATGAGTTTCCTGAGGACCTCCCTGGAGTCCCTCCCGAATGGGAAATAGACTTGGGTACAGATCTTCTTTTAGATACCCCTTCCATCTCTATTCCTCCTTATAGAATGGCTTCAGCTGATCTTAAGGAGTTGAAGGAACTGAAAGACCTTCTAGATAAAGGCTTCATCAGGCCCAATATATCTCCATGGTATGCCCCAATCCTATTCATGCAAAAGAAAGACAGTACCCTCAGAATGTGCATCGACTACCGTCAACTGAACAAAGTCACAGTTAAGAATAGGTATCCTCTACCCAGTATTGACGACTTGTTCGATCAGCTTCAAGGAGCTAGTTGTTTCTCCAAGATAAATCTTAGATCAGGATACCACCAGCTCAGGGTCAGAGAATGTGACGTTCCAAAAATAACCTTCAAAACTAGGTATGGTCACTATGAATTCATCATTATGTATTTTGGACTAACCAATGCTCCTGCAACTTTTATGGATTTGATGAACAGGGTATTCAAGCTGTATCTGGACATGTTCTTCATTGTCTTTATAGATGACATTCTGGTTTACTCCATAATAGAGGAGGAGCATGCAGAGCATTTGAGAATAGTTTTACAGACTCTCAGGGATAGTCGGTTGTTTTCCAAATTCAGCAAGTGTGAATTCTGGCTAAAACCAGTTGCCTTCCTCAGTTCCAAAGAGGGTATTCAGGTGGATCCTCAGAAGATAGTGATAGTTAAGGACTAGCCAAGACCCTCATCTTCGACAGACATCAAGAGTTTCTTTGGTCTAGCCAGCTATTACAGATGATTTGTTGAAGGATTTTCCTCCATTGCATTCTTTTTGAAAAAATTGACTCAGAAGATGGTAAAGTTCCAGTGATCCGACGATTTTGAGAAGAGTTTTCAGGAGTTGAAGACTCGACTCACTACTGCTCTAGTATTAACCTCACCCAGAAGGTACAGATGGGTTTGTAATATATTGTGACACCTCCAGAATTAGCCTTGGTTGTGTCCTAATGCAGCATGGTAGAGTCATAGCTTACGCCTCCAGACAGCTCAAGGTTCATGTTAAGAACTATCCGACTCATGATCTTGAATTGGCAGCTGTAGTGTTCGCCTTGAAGATTTGGAGGCATTATCTCTATGGGGTTTATGTAGAGGTTTTCACTGATCACAAGAGTCTGCAGTATGTGTTCAGTCAAAAGGATCTAACTCTTCATCAGAGAAGATGGCTAGAATTATTGAAGGACTATGACATGAGTGTGTTGTATCACCCAAGGAAGGCCAATGTAGTGGCTGACACCCTCAGCAGAATTCTATGGGAAGTGTTGCTTATGTTGAAGAAGGTAGAAAGGAGTTGGAAAAGGATATCCACAAATTGGCTTGGTTAGTTGTCAAGTTAGTTGATTCAGAAGAGGGTGGAGTTGTGATCCAAGACGGGCCAGAATCCTCACTGATAGTAGAGGTTAAGTCCAAGAAGGATGAAGACCCCATTCTACTCAAGTTGGAGGCAGTTTTAAGAAAAGAGGTGGAACCTTTCACCAAAGGGGGAGATGGAGTGCTCTATTACAGGGTAGACTGTGTGTTCTAGAGGTGAACGATTTCGGGCAGCAAACATTAATGGAAGCTCATAGCACTAGGTACTCTATTGCCACGACCCAAACTGAGGCCCGAATCGTAACACATGACAAGGAGCCCCGAGAGACACCAAGTTGACCCATGGCATAAGCATACATCAAACTCGATCAATATAACTGAAGTATCATCAAGATAATCATAGCAGAAGTCTAGATTAAACATAACATCAGAATACACAATCTGAAGCTAAATACATCCATATCTTTGAAAAGCCTCTAAGCATGACGAGTTGATGGGACAAGACTAATTTAGCAAGACAATTCAAGATATGGCTATAATGATTATTTAAGATAGCAAGTTAAAAATAGAGCATGCACGATTTAATCCTTGAAATGAAATACAACTATGTTAAGACTTCCTAACCTCAAGAATTGACTCTCAATCTTAGCAAACTCATGCAAATTAACCGATCAAGAAATCCGACATGAATGCTATCTTTCATTAAACGTGTGCCCTCAAAACAAGAGAGTTACCCATTCTTGCTCGCAAGTTTTTAAATCACAACATGTATGGGTATATGAATAAGTGGCCATCTTGACCACTACATATATTGCAAGTGTTACAGTTTTGCCATAAGTGAGGTCCTCCACAATTCAGACAAGACTCACCAAAATATGAGTATCCACCATTCAACCCATTTGTGTTCCATGATGTCATGTCAAGAAGGGTATCAGTCTAAAAACTAAAAATGAAATAAATTTAAAACTAATTAAATTTTTTTTCAACACTTAAGGAAATTTAAAGTCACACAAAAACAGAAAAATTTACTAAACTTCGTCGAGTCCCCGGCAACGGGGCCAAAAACTTGTTGAGACTGCGCAGCAGCGCACACGCAAGTGTACGTGGTCTTACAAGTAATACAGTAGCCCTTTTTAAGAGCCGGATGTCGAACCCATAGGGACTGGACCAATTCAGCTAATTATCAAGTTCAAGTGTGATATTAACTTTCCCAAGTGTTGATTTATACTTTTTCGATAAAGTTTAATTAAGTCTAGGGGTGGTCATCGAAATACTCTGAAATCATTCAAGGAGCAACTAGAGCTAAGGCCAGATAATCATGTGATACTACGCTTTGTCATGGTTTAAGTATGGAATTATCAACTGTCGTCTCACATAATTATAGTTGCATGTTCGTGGTCTTTCGAGCCTCTAAACACGATAAACTAGCCTCACAACTACATCGTTGAGCAGGGATGTGACATTCTAGTTCGTGGGCAATTCAATTACGTGGATGTGGTTTATGGGGTTTATGCTCTTGATTAGGGACTTTTGTACCTCTAATCATTTAACCGAACTTAGCTTCACAACTACTTCTACGAATGGTGATGTGATAATTCTAAGTTGGTGTCTAGCTCATCCCCTTTTAATAACCAAGCAAGGCAAATTAGGTATAATTTCTTATCCTAACCGCGAATTATATCGTAAGATACAAACTTGCTCCCTACATTCTTTGTTCTTGCCTAGATTTACTTTCTGAAGCTTTTATCTAGGTGTAACGTGTGTGTTTTCATGGTGATCAATCATAAAAACAACCATAATTGAGAACGTAAGACAAAACAACAATCAATAACTTAAAACCAAAACAAATTCACATATTCACAATCATACCTTGTGGCTTCAACCCTAGAGGAAGGGTTCTAGCCACTCAAGTTCGTATAATTACAAGAAAACATAATTAAAGTAACATATTTACAAGAATTGGTAGAAGAGAAGATGAAATTTAAGAACCCTAGGTGAGTTCTCCTGATCTTGGGCAGATTTATATGCCCAAGTGATACTCAAACGTATCATTTTTACCTTGTTTGTTGTGCAATGTGTATATAATATCATGTATTTGGTAATAAAATGCGAATTTATACTAACCAACATGATTAGCATTTGTTTTGCAGGATAATGTGATTTTAAGGAGCTAAAATGCGTGTTGGAACTATGTCGGAGTTGGACTGGGATGCGAGCGTGGAAAAGGCCTTGTATGGCACATTTTACAGTGGCTCCGCGATGGAGCCGTGCCACGCTACCATCGCGGTAGCACACTACCTGGGCAGAAATAAAAGTGGCAATTTCCAGTGTGCCTACGCGTCAGCTCCGTGGCACGGAGATAGGCCTCCGCGATGGCCTCCGTGCCATGTTGAGGCCAATTATCCGGACCCTGCAATTTCCAGAGAGGGTCCGCGTCCACGCCGTGTCACGGAGGCAGTGCTCCGCGTTGGCCTCCGTGACACGTTGCTTGTTATTCCGGGAAAAATTTCCCACTAGTATAAATAGCACACTTAGGTTATTTTTAAAGAGGAGTTTTTTTAGTTTTAGTTTTTTTTAGCAGAGTTCAGGAGTGGAGAGCAGGAACGTGGTTTTGTGGCAGTTGAAGAATAGAAAAGATAAGAGTTTTCTTCTCTTCCCTTCTTCTTTCCTTCAATTGTATGCATGATTAACACTCATTCTAGGATGATTAATCCAAGAATGAGTGGCTAATTCCTTTCTTGCTGAGGTTTTGAACTTGTGTGATGAATGTTGGTAATAATTGATATGGTTTCTTCTTCTTCTTGCATGTTGTTCTATTAATTCTTGTGTTTATTACATTATTGATTGGCCACCATTAATGTATATCTAAAAAGTCCAATTTCACTCGAGAGAGCATGAAATTGGAAAGTTGTGAATTAATAGGGTATTGTTCTTAACTTGATTTGGGAAAATTGGGTTTTGATGTGCTTTCTTGATAGAAATATACTTGAAAGCCGTATTAGTCAATTTAGGAACCGGAATTGGAGTGTTAGGTCATAAATTGCATTTGATCACAGAAATGTAGACGGATGGTTTATGATTCTAAAGTGAAATTAAATACGGAAGTTTTAATTTCTAGGCAGACGTTCTGGGCTAGCAATATGAAGAAGAGAATGACCAAATTATCATGATTATCAAGTTCATTACTCGTTCTTAACCTTGGCATGTGCATATCCATTGTCTAAATTCATCGTAAATAGTAGTTATTAATTTTAGTATCTAATTAGTTTAGAAACAAAACTCACTCAAATCTTGGTTGGATTGTTGTTAACATAGTTAGAAATAGAATAGAGATATAGTAAACTAGGCAGTTTTGCATATCTAGAGCAGCCTCCTTGGATCGATACTTGGCTACTTAGCCACTTTATTACTTGTTTGACCACGTACACTTGCGTGTCAGTTTTTAATCTATACCGAGCAGCGATACGCGCGCAACAAGTTTTTGGCGCCGTTGCCGGGGAGGCTAGGCGATTTGTAAAATTGTGTTTAGTGTAAATTTACTGTATTTTTGTTTTATTTTCTTAAGTGTTGACAACTTGGTCTTAGTATTTGTTTTAATTCTTTGTTCATTTTAATTTTTCTCTCTTTTGGATACCCTCATTGACATGACATCTTGGAATATAAATGGTGGATACGCATATTTCGGCGAATCTTGCATGAATTGCGAAGGACCCCACTTGTGGCAAAACTGTAACACGTGCAATATATGTGGGTGTCAATATGGCCATTGGGGTGATTGTCCAAAGGCATATTCCCCTCCCCCAAGCCCCTCCTATGATCCTTTTGTTGTTTTTGCTGAATATAGGCATGTTGAAAATGAGGACTTGGGACGCCAAGTTCAAATAGAGGACATGATGAAACAACTCCTGGAGCAATCAGAAGCAATGAAGGAGTCGGTGGCAGAATTGATAATTCAGCAAAAGGAGAATGCCGAGGCTGTAAGCAGGATGAGCGTCAAACTCACGGAGATGTGTGCTGAGGCTGAAGCTTGTGATAATTTGCAGGTGGCAGATTTAGCCGATATTCAAGAGGAACTACAAGAGGAATACAAGGGTGAATTTTTGGATGAAGCCCAACAATTAGAATCTCTTAAGTGTCCCCGTGATCGGCTCATACCTATAGAAAATCCATTCATGGAAGAAGAGAAAGAATATCTCCCATTTGACATTAATGGAGAAATAGATGTCAATGTTGAAAAGGTGTACACGAGTAAGGAAGTCAAGCACAATGCAATTTCAGAGTTGAGGTTGATTAGACCACACTCGAAGCATTTTTCGACATTAATTTTGGTTGACAACACAGAATAGAGTCTTCCAAAATTATAGAGAAATGTCTAGAGGAGGACCAAGCTCCGTATATTTTGAAATTCGCTAACTCAGAGAGCCAAAATGACTTCACTTACTCAAGGGCCAATAAGTTCAAAAGAAAGCATTTACTGCTTGGTCCTTACAATTTTTCACCACCACCCCAGGAGCATAAGAGGAAATTAGAGAAGAAATTAGGGGTGAAATTCATATCCTCAAGGCAGAGGAAAAAGCGGTGAAACGTGGTACGTCGAGCCGCGACGTTAAACCAGGCGCTGCACGGGAGGCAACCCGTGAAAAATATTTTTTTCTTTCCTTAGTGTAAAGTTTTTCTTTTATTCTATTTTCTTTTCTTTTTCTTGACTAGGCTTAGATTTGCGTTTTATTTAGTAAATTTTTTTATTTAGTAATTTAGTAAATTTTTTATTTTTTTTGTATTTTTTTTGTAGGGAATCTATTAATTTAACCAATTTTTCTTTAGTGAGGTGATTTTCAGGTATACTGGAGGAAAAATACTTGGAATCGAGGAAACGAGGTGAGGTATGAAAAATAAAATTTGATGGTGAAACAGAGCACTGGCGCGTTGGCGCCGTGTCACGGAGGCAATGCTCCGCGTTGACCTCCGTGACACGTTGAAGGCAAATCTGAAATTTTTTAAAATTCCAGTAAGCCAACGCGTTGGCTCCGTGTCACGGAGGAGGGGCTCCGCGTTACCCTCCGTGACACGTTGCCCTTATCCCAGTGCCGGGTCACACCAGGTTTCCGGGTGACCCGCGTGTTTCCTTTAAATAAACCCCTGATTTTCGCCCATTTTCCCCCATTCCCTCTACCCTCCGCGACAAAAACACCCATTCCCGTACCCCCAAGCAACGTGCCACGTTAATAGGCAAGGAAAACGTCAAGTTTTCGTCGATTCTTCAGTTCCAAGGTATGTTTTCATCGTCTAACTCAATTTTTTGGCAATTTTTGTCAATTTTGGGCATGTAAGGTGAGACATACCACCTTAGGTAGAAATTAAACATGATGGTGAATTATGTTGTGATTGATTATGTTCGGATTGTTGTATTTGGCATTTGAACTTGTCGATTATGTAAATAATTCAAAATTGATTGTCGAACTCTATCCTAGGGCTTGGGTTGTTGAATTTGACTTGGGAGTGAATTCAATGCCGGGGGGTGTTTATTATTTGAGATAAGTCATGGTAAATAGTGTGTAAATGTTCAAAGACGACTAATTCTCGAATTTTTGTGGGAAATTGCATAATGTGTGAATCGGTTAGATTGTTTAGATTAGCTTGTATACGAAATATTTTTCTAGTTGTTTTTAGTTTGTGGTTGTTTTGTTGCTTGTGCGATGGTTGAATTGCTGTCGATAGTAGGATTGGGTTAGCTGTATGAAGTCTGAGTAGTTCGCTAGCCGTTATGCTGTCGAATTTTTGTGAACGCATTAAGCAACATGTTTATAGTTGATTGTGTTTGGGGTGTAAATAGAGCTATCCTTGCTAAAATGTTGTAAATATTGTTAAAGACTAAGTGTGGGGTAAATTTTGTTTAACCCGACCTTAGCCGAAGCTAACAAGTTTTTAGCTTAACGTTGTGCTTGTCTGTGTAAATTGACAGGTACAATGGCCAGCCGACAAGATAAAGGCAAGGGTGCTTCAACCTCAGGCACCGGCAGAAAGAGAATGAGACTGGGCACTGCTGTCCCAGCTGCACCTGTTGTTCCACGCGGTCAACACCGCCGATACGGGACACGATGGGTCACCGATGAAGGGAAGAAATGGTACGCAAAGCATAAGGAGAACAAGTACTTCCCGGAGGAACATATTGCAAGGGAACCACTTGCACAGGAGTTCCCTCGCATCGTACAGAGAATTGAGGCAGCTGGGCTCAGCTTTATTTTTCAGGAGCCCAAGGAGTGCAACCTTCACTTGGTCCGGGAATTCTACGCCAACTGGAACCCAGCCATCAGGAGCCATACTATTAAAATCAGAGGGCAGATTGTCACTCTGGAACCCCAGCAGCTGAATGCCATCGTTGGAGCATGGGACACAGACGCCCACGTCCTCCGCCAGTTAAACATCACCCCACCGTACGCCGACATCAGACGTACGTTGTGTGGGGCTCGATCCACAGCCCGATGGAGCAGACACAAAGAGAGGGGTTACCATCAGACTCTGCCTTATTCGCAGATGAACAGGGAGGCCAGAATCTGGCTAAAAATTGTATGTTCGTGTTTGATCCCGGGAGTGCATATGACAGACGTGACCCGGGACTGTGTCTGCCTGGTGTATGCCCTTATGAAAGGGCTTGAGATTAATGTGGGGGCGGTCATAATATCCGCCATGAAGAGAGCCAGACTACACCAGGGCCACAGATACGGGTTTGGCGGACTCATCACCACCTTCCTCCGAGGCCTCGACATTGAGGAAGAAGCCTTGGATTACATTCCGCAGTTGGAGCGGAGGGCCCTTGATGTGACAAAGACCAAGGCCCCCGACACTACACACGGACCGGTGCTGACTCTGGGCGAGCGACATGCTCGTGACGACCAGTATATGGCCCGTATGTTCGGCATGCAGATGCTGCAGCTACGGATAGGTGGGAGACCAGCCACCGAGGGTGAGTTATGGCACCTGGAGCTGGACTACCCCTTTGGCGAGAACGCCAGAGCTTTATGCAAGGTGGGGCCAGCCTTTGTGGAGCCGACTGATGACGACGTCCCTACTGATGAGGAGACACGTCGTGAGGACTCTGATGTAGAGTCCGATGACGACGATGGAGCCGATTCGGATATGGGCGACGAGGCCGCAGCACCGGATGAGGAAGTCGAATATTTCGATTGAGCAGGGAGTTCCACCACCCATATTTTGTGCTTTGTATTGTTGTGAACACTGGGGACAGTGTTCGATTTAAGTGTGGGGTGGGGAGTAGTTAGGTGCTGGGTCATAGGCTCTAAACTTGCTGTATAATTTTTCCTTGACGTTTATGTATGTCTGTGCTTTCCCTGTTGTTGTGAACTGATTTTGTGATCTATGTGTATATATTTGTGTTGTGGCTGATGATGTGTGTTTTGAAAGTTATGGTTGCCTTTGTAAATATTTTGTAAATTTTGTAAATATTTTTTTTTCTATCGATATGATCGATATTTTTCAAAATTTTTGCGAAAAGATTTTGCATTTATCAACATATTTTGTAAATATTTTCTATCGAAATGATCGATGTGTTGCAAAAATTTTGAAGTTTTATTTTTGGGTTTCTCGGAGTTTGTTTTCGGTTCTTTTACCGAGAATAGTCCCATTGAACCGATGTCATAGTTAGTGACCGTTCCCTATGATGGATGGATGACGACCGTTTTAAGGGAAATGTAGTCGATAGGAGTAGATGTTTTGTTTTTAGTTTCTTTGGTGGATTGCATCAATAAACTGTAGTTGCTTATGGTTGCTAAAATTTCGTTGCGTGTTGTAATTGATGTTCGAAATGTGAAAATGATTCGGTTGAAAGCATGCAATTTTGTAAATATGTTGAGTTACCTAGGCTATAGAATTTGGTTCATTATGATTGAGGCTTAATCTTGAATTCATGTAATTGACTAATTAAAGAGTCTGTGAATGCATCTTGATTCGAGCATGTGCATGAAGTGTGAAGTGAGGTTTTGCTATTCCATGTCATTGTGAATTGTCTAGAACTTGCCTGGTGTGTATACAAAACGAAATGAAGGAGGTGTAGTGTTGGAAAGGATGTAGGCATTTCTTTGTTTTAACCGTTAGTTTCCATTTTTTTTCTTGTCAAATTCTACCTTTTTATATGTTGTATACCCTAGTCAGCCCGTTGAGCCTTTAGCCGATTTCTTTCTTTTGTCCAGAATTGTATAAACTAAGTTTTATTCCTTCTTTTCATTAGCCTTAAAGTCTTTAAGAAGCCCTTAAGCGCTCATAAAGAACAGAAAATGTTTCCCAAAGTGTTAAAGAGTGAAAAGAGTGAAAAGAAAAGAAAAGCAAAGTGAGGAAAGAAAAGATGATGTTGAAGAGGCACCCGTTGTAATTAAATGAAATTGAGGGTACATGAAAACCTTCTATTTTGTGTCAAGTGTGCCTGATGAAATGGGCTGTATGAAAGTAAACCAGCATTAATGGGAGAAAAAGAGAAAAGAGAGGAACAATGTCCATGAGTCGATGGGAATGAGTTGAAAAGGCGCTTAAGGATGCTAGCGACTATTATTGGCTAATCCAATATATATATACTAGATACATAGCCCAGTTACAACCCATTAAAAGTCCTATTTGATCCTACATTGCATTTCTTTATATTAGTGGAGTAATAAACTAAGGGCAAGCCTATGGGTCATGACATGATGCATGTGAATTCTTTTGGGAGAGAGAGTGAAATTAATTTTTATATGCCCCTACTTGCATGTTTGTGTGCTGCATGAACATAAAAAGGGGAAGTTTCTCTCGAGTTGTGAGGGTACATGCTTGATGAAAGATTGATTTTCGTGTCGGATTTCTTGATTAGTTGATTTGCATGAGTTTGCCGATATCAAGAATCAATTCTTAAAAGTCTAGGAAGCCTCGATGTATTAAGGTCATTGTCTTGTACGACCAAGCATGTCTTCTTGATGATTTGCAAGAATCGAATAATCGGTATGACCGAAACGTAAATGGCTGCACCATAGTGACAAAGGTTGAGATGTGATGTGCATGATTTGTGTATGTGTTGTTCGAGGACGAACAAGGATTTAAGTGTGGGGTAAGTGATCTTGGGCAGATTTATATGCCCAAGTGATACTCAAACGTATCATTTTTACCTTGTTTGTTGTGCAATGTGTATATAATATCATTTATTTGGTAATAAAATGCGAATTTATACTAACCAACATGATTAGCATTTGTTTTGCAGGATAATGTGATTTTGGGGAGCTAAAATGCGTGTTGGAACTATGTCGGAGTTGGACGGGGATGCGAGCGTGGAAAAGGCCTTGTATGGCACATTTTACAGTGGCTCCGCGATGGAGTCGTGCCACGCTACCATCGCGGTAGCACACTGCCTGGGCAGAAATAAAAGTGGCAATTTCCAGTGTGCCTGCGCGTCAGCTCCGTGGCACGGAGATAGGCCTCCGCGATGGCCTCCGTGCCACGTTGAGGCCAATTATCCGGACCCTGCAATTTCCAGAGAGGGTCCGCGTCCACGCCGTGTCACGGAGGCAGTGCTCCGCGTTGGCCTCCGTGACACGTTGCTTGTTATTCCGGGAAAAATTTCCCACTAGTATAAATAGCACTCTAGGTTATTTTTAAAGAGGAGTTTTTTTAGTTTTAGTTTTTTTTAGCTGAGTTCAGGAGTGGAGAGCAGGAACGTGGTTTTGTGGCAGTTGAAGAATAGAAAAGATAAGAGTTTTCTTCTCTTCCCTTCTTCTTTCCTTCAATTGTATGCATGATTAACACTCATTCTAGGATGATTAATCCAAGAATGAGTGGCTAATTCCTTTCTTGCTGAGGTTTTGAACTTGTGTGATGAATGTTGGTAATAATTGATATGGTTTCTTCTTCTTCTTGCATGTTGTTCTATTAATTCTTGTGTTTATTACATTATTGATTGGCCACCATTAATGTATATCTAAAAAGTCCAATTTCACTCGAGAGAGTATGAAATTGGAAAGTTGTGAATTAATAGGGTATTGTTCTTAACTTGATTTGGGAAAATTGGGTTTTGATGTGCTTTCTTGATAGAAATATACTTGAAAGCCGTATTAGTCAATTTAGGAATCGGAATTGGAGTGTTAGGTCATAAATTGCATTTGATCACAGAAATGTAGACGGATGGTTTATGATTCTAAAGTGAAATTAAATACGGAAGTTTTAATTTCTAGGCAGACGTTCTTGGCTAGCAATATGAAGAAGAGAATGACCAAATTATCATGATTATCAAGTTCATTACTCGTTCTTAACCTTGGCATGTGCATATCCATTGTCTAAATTCATCGTAAATAGTAGTTATTAATTTTAGTATCTAATTAGTTTAGAAACAAAACTCACTCAAATCTTGGTTGGATTGTTGTTAACATAGTTAGAAATAGAATAGAGATATAGTAAACAAGGCAGTTTTGCATATCTAGAGCAGCCTCCTTGGATCGATACTTGGCTACTTAGCCACTTTATTACTTGTTTGACCACGTACACTTGCGTGTCGATTTTTAATCTATACCGAGCAGCGATACGCGCGCAACATCTCCCACTTCTCCCTTCACTCCTTGGCAGTTTTTCAGAAATAAATCGTGACAAAATGTTTTTAGGAGCTAAGGGACCTATTTATAGTAAATGAGAATTGTACAAAATTATTCCCGGCATGAAATAGCTCCGTGTCACAGAGGTTATCGCGCCAATTTACCTCCGTGACACAGAAGAATCGCGGATGCACACTGGAAAACACATAAAACCGTCGCCAGGCAGAAACTGACCGCTTTGGCAGCGTGTCACGCTGCTTCTGCAGCGCGTTTGAGGGTGTGTTACGGCCCTTGTCGCGCAGCCTGCCTGCCGTGGCACGTTGCCAACGCGCAGGTGGGCTGCTTCGCGTGTCCCCCTTGCCGATGTTCGCGTTTTACTTCCGATTCCATGCCTCCACTTCACCAACTCATGGATTAGTTCCTCAAATTCATTTTAAACCTACAAAAACAAGAATTAATCATATTGGTTAGTATATATATTCACATTTACATAAAATTACATGAGAATGTATATAAATAAGTAGCTAAACAAGACAAAACTAAGTTGTAAAGTAGACCTTGGGCATGCCATTTTGCCCAAGATCAAAGACCCCAACTAACTCAACAAAGTTGAACTGAAAAGACATAGAGGAAATCTGAATAAGTCTGGTCCTCGGGAGATGAGGACTCACCACAATGTAGATGCTAACTCTAAAGGCTGCTATGAATGGGCTAGGCCTAAGAGCTGGATCCTGTATCATGAAACGATACAACATAGAGTATGTGGTCAGTACGTAGAATGTACCGAGTATGCAAGATAAGTAAAACCTCTTAAGTAAGTAAATCATTTAAAACATGCATATTATAAAATATAATCCAAACAAGAATCTGAGAGTAGGGCTTTGCATGCCATTTTCTGAAATTATGATCCAAACACATCCGAACTTTGCATCTCAATGAAATGACCCAAAGCTGAAATTTAATAATCATAAGAAGACCGAACATTGGGTCAAACCTTCTTTATAACACATGTAAATACATATATATATATATATATATATATATATATATATATATATAAATCAAGAATGATAAACATGCATAATCGAAATCATGAGGAACAATGGGAGACTCGTCTTTTAACCGACATACCATGATAGAGCTTACGTGGTCCCAACTATTACACTCAAGTAGGTAGAGCCGTCCAAAATCTTTCTAGGGCTAGGGACGATACCATGATATGATATCAAGCACGAGGCCCAATCGGGGCAGGGGATAGCTCACAAGGGAGGTCAAAGAGTGTGTATATATATATATATATATATATAATAAGTATAAACCTATGTTGGCACGTAGTTTTAAGGCATAGGGTGATCGACCCTTAGCCTACTCGGTGCTAGAAACTACTCCTAAAAACATGCATATGCTCTACATCATTTTCCAACGAAGCTCAACATCGTCTATTGACGAAACTCAATAGTTAAATACATCTCAAATCCGAAATTTATATATATGAGAAGCTTTAGCTCAAAACATACCACAAGATGAAAATAATTGAGAGTTTTAACTCCCAAACCATGTGGTAAGCCTAATTCGCGAAATCATGAGTCATTCTCAAACACATGGGCATTGCGCAATTATTTAACATGCTTGGAAATACATAATTCATATCGAAAACATTATTATAAACATGGGTAGCTTGAAAACATGCTTTTCATCACAATATCTCATCATCATCATCATTCATTCATCACAAATCTCATCTTTCATGAACTTTTCATCAATGGGCTTTTAATTCATAAAACTGGAAACATGATTTTTGATTGAAAACAATATCAAACTTGCCCATGCTTCACAATTCAATAGTAGAAACATATTTAAATCATACCCATGTAGATTGGAAAAACATGCATTGGGTTAAAACCCCATGGATTAGACATAGGAAATTCATGTTTTAGAGAGGGATTGGACATGGGTGTGAAAGGATTCACCCATTCATAACCCTACATATCTGTTGGTAGATGATTCTTACACTTCTTTGATAGCCCAAGAAGAAATTGAAGAGAAATTGAGGAACACTAGGCTTGATCACCCTCTTTCACCTTTTACCTTGCATGCATGAATGTAAAACTTAACCCCTTTAAAAGTCATGATTCATAACTTAAAACGACATAGCTTAGGCCTTAGGATCTTAGAAATTATGAAAAAGCCCTTACTAAATTCGCAGAAATAACTGCCAGATGGTCCAATGAGGGACCTAATGACTCGTCCTCTATGTCCATGACACGTGGGATGATCCATAAAGTACACTACTTCTCAAATTTGCTGGGCTCGTAACGGAAGACTTAACAACTCGTTACCTGGTGACCTCGACTCGTGGTCACCATCCGTGATGTGCACTGCCTCTGATTCTTACCTTGATTCATCCCGCTGCTCACGACCCTCCACAAGAATCGTGGTGACTGACCACGATTCATGGGGTCCTCTCGTCAAGTACACTATCTCTCTTCCTTCTCTTTTCTTACTCACCCACCCCACGACTGACCTAACGAGTCGTGTGGACTGACCACAACTCGTGGTCACGTCTGTGGCATCTCATTTCTCAAATTTTCAAACTCCTCACCTGGGCCTCCCCATGAGTCACATCACGACTTGTGGGCTGCTCTCACGGGTCATCTCACGACCTGTCCTGATGTTTGGTGCTAGATTTTAACTTTTCTCCATTTCAACTTCCGGGTCTGATCTTTGGGCTTTCAAGGTATAACAATATATCCCCCTTGGGAACATTCATCCTCAAATGTTGGAAAACATACAGAAAAGCAGAGAAATGCAATTATTATATTCAAATACTGATCATTTAAACCGAAAACTGACGGAATGACTACCTTTGGTTCAAACTACATAGCTGAACTGAATTCATGAATCATATACACATCCATATACATAAATGAAACTTGGGCACATGAACTGATCAGGGGAAACTAAACAGAGTTTGAGTGCAAAAATGACACCTCAAGCTGGAACTGAGCCAGTAGAGAATAAATATGGTATCTAGCCATCACCTCCTCTTCGGCTTCCCATGTAGCTCCCTCAACATGCTGATTCCTCCATAACACTTTAACTGAAGCAACTTGCTTGTTCCTTAGCCTTCGAACTTGATGATCCAGTATTTCCACTAGAACTTCCTCATAACTAAGGTTGTCTCTACAATCCACCGGGACAACTAGAGTTGGATCACCCAAACACTTCTTTAAGAGCGACACATGGAAAAAAGGACGCACAAAAGCTAATTCTTGAGGACAACTCCAATTCATATGCCACCTTGCCAACACGTCTCACAATCTGGTATGGGCCGACATAGCGGGGACTAAGTTTCCCTCTCTTTCCGAATCTCATTACTCCCTTCTAGGGAGACACCTTCAGAAATACCCAATCATCAACTTCAAATTCTAATTCTCTCCTTCTCACATCAGCATAGGACTTTTGGTGACTCTGTGTAGTTTCCAACCTGTCCCTTATCAACTGAACCTTCTCTATAGCCTTATGAACCAAATCTAGTCCTATCATCGCCGCGTCACCAACTTCGAACCAACCAATGGGCAATCTACATCTCCTCCCATAAAGAGCCTCAAACGGAGCCATCTGAATGTTGGAGTAGTAGCTGCTATTGTATGCAAACTCGATAAGAGGCAAATGATCATCCCAACCACCTTTGAGGTCCATCATGCATGCTCTAGACATTTCTTCGAGAGTCTGAATTGTCCGTCCTGCTTGGCCATCCATTTGCGGGTGAAATGCTATGCTGAGCTTATCCTGAGTACCAAGCCCTTTTTGGAAACGACCTTCAAAACTGAGAGAAAATTGGATATCTCCATCTCAAATGATGGTCAAGGTCACCCCATGCAACCGAACTAGCTCTCGAATTATCAACACCCAGAATACACCAACTACCCTGATATTGAAGTATACCATCTCCCCCTTTGGAGATGACCTCTACCTTCTGCTCCTGAACCACTTCCTCCAACAACACCAATCTAGAATTCCCGTCTTGTCTAGCTTTCATACCAGTCACTAAGAACAATTCTAATCCATTTTGAACTATAACACCGCCACCGGTCGAGGCAACCAAACGAACTCCTGCAATGCCTGCTAAAAACATTTTGAAGTCCCGAACCTTTGAGTTCTCCTCTTTTACACTTAAGATCATGCCAAATACACAATATGCTCGAATCCACCCGAATTCCATGTGAAATCCTATGGTCACAACCCAAACACACAATCCTATCATGAAATCCATTCTGGACCGATTGGAACCCTCAAGTTACCCCTATAAGGTTATTTGACCCCAGGTTGACCGTGGTCATGCCTAGCTTCCTTAAAGCTCATAAATTCAACCAAAGGTTCAAATCTCTCTTGAATCACCTCGTAACCCATGCAAACTACCGAACTAAATCATAAATCACCATTCAGAACCAACAAAGCTTTCATAATCCAAATTTGAGCTTGACAACCTGGATTGTTAACTTTGGTTGATCCCTCACACTTCAAACCCTTCAAAAATTGAAAGTCTCATCCAATCTTCATTAAGTCATCTCGAGAACGGTGTCATCCTCCTCTGTAAATCATGAATAATGAAATGAAGATACGGGAGGATTCAACCTAGGAAAATGGATCGACAATCACAAAATGACCATGTGGGTTGTTACATTTCCTGGCTTGACTAATAACTGTGCTTATTGAACCTTTACATACACGGCACCTATGGCGGGGATAGGGAGTTATCCTAAACGTAGACATCTTAACCAGCATTTCCATCATGAGGAACATCCATAGGGTTTAGAGTAAGGGAATCATGAGCATGAATCATTTAGGAAATCTAAGCTGGGCATATACCTGATACGACACGATCTTATGAGCTGATCATATACAATACGAGGGTCATAACATAAAGCTGAACGGGTAATATTGGGATCGCTGATGGACGGGGTTGCCTATCATCTTAGGATTCTGAACGTAAGCATAAATCGAGCATAGCATCGAGCTTTACATAAGGGAACATCTAAAGGAGAAATAATGGACTACCCCCAAGTACTATATATAGAAATTCCTTACTAGAAAACTCAAGACCTGACTGGGCCCTTCACTTACCATTTCCTTACCTTCCATGAAATAAATCTCATCTTAAAATACACAAAGGGATTTGTACCTCTTACAATAGTTCTCGAAACCAGCAATAATAGTAGGTTCGAGGGGAAAACTTATAACATACCTGGGACTACTTCTTAGCCTGACTGCCACTCACTCTGGGTAACCTGTGCTGCTGGGATGGGTGATTTGCTGGAGTTGCTGGTCCGGTGCTTGGCACACAAGCTCTAACCTCACCCTGCTTGATCAAAGGGCAACTCCTACGCATGTGCCCGACCTCCATACATCTGTAGCATGCATTGAAACCTTCCAAACACTGTCCTACGTGTATTCTACCATATTTTGGGCATGCTGACTAACTAGATAGAACTACTGGAGGGGGATTCGGGGCACGACCTTTTCGGCCATCTTGCTTGGCTGTGGGACAATCCCTATGCTTATGCCCAGAATGACCACAATATAAGCATATAACTGAACCCATCAGGCACCTTCCTAGGTGGTGCTTCTTGCAACACCTACAAAGTGGATAAGTAATTTCTCTCACCCAGGGCTTGTACCCTCGAGCTAGAGCTGGTGACTCCTGACAGGGTTGAGGGCGACTCCTAGTACTCGACCCTTGCTAGGAGCTCTCCAAGTCCTCGGTCCTAGGCCTTTTACTCCTTCTCTTTTTCCCCTTACGCTCTCCACCCAAAATCGAATCACCACACTTAGGTGGGCTCTTCTTCATGAGTTCTTGAACCTTAGTAGCCTCCGTCTCTCCGGAATGGTTCACAGGTGCGATAGCTTGATGGTTAGGTTGGGTGATCATGGCCCATATCAAAACTCGGACTGCGGCCCCAAGATCTTCATCCGTAACCTGCATGAACATAGGATCATTAGGGTTGGTGGGGCTAGCTAACTCCCGTTGTTGTTCTGAGATGACAAGTTTCTGCACACGCGTATAGCTCGAGTTAGAGGAAGGGAGAGAGTGGAACTCATGGAACAAAATAGAGTCATAAAAGAAGGGGACATTTCCTAAATATCTCGTAGCATCTTCGTCATAAGTTTGGCGTGCTTCACACCCATGAAAAAGACTCTACTTAATGCGGCTTTCAGACACCCTAGGACACTTCAAACCTATTGCTCTGATACCAAGTTTGTCACGAACCGAACTGAGGCCCGGATAGCAACCCGGGACAAGGAGCCCCGAGAGACCCCAAGTCGACTCGTGGCATAAGCATACATCCAACTCGATCAACAAAATTAAAGTATCATCAAGAGAGTCATAGCGGAAGTCTAGATTAAACATAACATCAGAATACACAATTTGAAGTTGAATACATCCATATTTCTGAAAAGCCTCTAAACATGACAAGTTGATGGGACAAGACCCCAACTAACTCAATAAAGCTAAATTGAAAAGACATAGAGGAAATCTGAATAAGTCTAGTCCTCGGGAGATGAGGACTCACAACAACGTAGATGCTAACTCTGAAGGTTGGCTATGAATGGGCTGGGCCTGAGAGCTAGATCCTGTATCACGAAACAATACAACATAGAGTATGCGGTCAGTACGTGGAATGTACCGAGTATGCTAGATAAGTAAAACCGCTTAAGTAAGTAAATCATTTAAAACATGCATATTCTAAAATATAATCAAAATAAGAATCCGAGAGTAGGGCTTTGCATGCCATTTTCTGAAATCATGATCCAAACACATCCAAACTTTACTTGACCCAAAGCTAAAATTTAATAATCATAAGACGATCGAACATTGGGTCAAACCTGCTTTAGAACACATGTAAATATATATATATAAATCAAGAATGATAAACATGAATAATTGAAATCATGAGGAACAACGAGAGACTCGTCTTTTAACCAACATACCACGATAGAGCTTACGTAGTCCCAACTATTACACTCAAGTGGGTAGAGTCATCCAAAACCTTGCTAGGGCTAGGGACGATACCATGATATTGATATCAAGCTCGAGGCCCAATTGGAGCAGGGAATAGCTCACAAGGGAGGTCCCAGAGTGTGTGTATATATATACATATATATATATATATATACATACATATATATATATATATACATACATATATATATATATATATACATACATATATATATATATACATACATATATATATATATACAATAAGTATAAACTTATGTTGGCGCGTAGTTTTTAGGCATAGAGTGATCGACCCTTAGCCTACTTGGTGCTAGACATTACTCCCAAAAATAAGCATATGCTCTACATCATTTTCGAACGAAGCTCAACATCGTCTATTGACGAAGCTCAATAGTTAAATACATCTCAAATTTGGAATTTATATATATGAGAAGTTTTAGCTCAAAACATGCCACAAGATGAAAATAATTGAGAGTTTTAACTCCAAAACCATGCGGTAAGCTTAATTCGCGAAATCATGAGTCATGCTCAAACACATGGGCATTGTCCAATACTTTAACATGATTGGAAATACTCAATTCATATCAAAAACATGATTATAAACATGGGTAGCTTGAAACCATGCTTTTCATCATAATATCTCATCATCATCATTCATTCATCACAAATCTCATATTTCATGAACTTTTCATCAATGGGCTTTTATTCATAAAACCAGAAAAATGATTTTTGATTAAAAACAATATAAAACTTGCCCATGCTTCACAATTTAATAGTAGAAACATATTTAAATAATACCCAGGTAGAGAATTTTGGAAAAACATGCATTGGGTTAAAACCCCATGGATTGGACATAGGAAATTCATGATTTAGAGAGGGATTTTGCATGGGTGTGAAAGGATTCAACCATTTATAACCCTACATACTTGTTGGTAGCTGATTCTTACACTTCTTTGATAGCCTAAGAAGAAATTGAAGAGAAATTGAGGAACACTAGGCTTGATCACCCTCTTTCACCTTTTACCTTGCATGCATGAATGTAAAACTTAACCCCTTTAAAAGTCATCATTCATAACTTAAAACGGCATAGCTTAGGCCTTAGGATCTTAGAAATTATGAAAAAGCCCTTACTAAATTCGCAGAAATAACTGCCAGATGGTCCCAACGAGGACCTAATGACTCGTCCTCTATGGCCATGACTCTTGGCATGATTCGTGAAGTACACTACTTCTCAAATTTGTTGGGCTCGTAATAGAAGACTTAACGACTTGTTACCTGGTGACCGCGACTCGTGGTCACCATTCATGATATGCACTGCCTCTGATTCTTACCTTGATTCATCCTGCTAATCACAATCCTCCCCACCAATCGTGGTGACTGACCACGACTCGTGGGGTCCTCCCGTCAAGTACACTGTCTCTCTTTCTTCTCTTTTCATACTCACCTACCCCACGACTGACCTAACGAGTTATGTGGACTAACCACGACTTGTAGTCACATCCGTGGGATCCCATTTCTCAAATTTTTGAATTCCTCACTTGGGCCTCCTCATTAGTTACATCACGACTCATAGGCTGCTCTCACGGGTCACCTCACAACCTGTCCTGATGTCTGGTGTCAGATTTTAACTTTTCTCCATTTAAACTCCTAAGTATGATCTTTGGGCTTCTGGGTATAACATCTATACACCCAGGTGCCACCAAGATGTACCATGATCTACGGGAAATCTATTAGTAGAATAGCATGAAGAAGGACATTATAGAATTTACGGCTAAGTGTCCAAATTGCCAATAGGACAAAGTTGAACACCAAAGACCTGGGGGTATGACTCAGGATATTAGTATTCCTACTTGGAAGTAGGAAGAAGTGAATATGGACTTCATCACAGGTTTACCTCGCACTCGCGGACAACATGACTCAATTTGGGTGGTCGTGGATGATCTTGGGAAAAATTGCATGCCCAAGTGATACTCAAATGCTTCATTTCGACTTGTTTATCTATCGTTATGTATATTCTCATGTGATTTTTAGTTAAATGTGAATTTATACTAACCAACATGATTAGTGTCATTTTGCAGGCAAAAGAAAATTTTGGGAAGCTAATATACATGTTGGTGAAGATCGAGAATGGACTTGGAAACATGGAGCGGAAAATGACAAGGGAGAGCAGCAAAAATAAGGGCTCCGCGATAGAGTCGTGTCACGCTGCCATCGTGGAGGCATTCTGCCTAGGATGAATTAATTTTTCCAAATTCTAGTGGAGGCTCGCGTTACCTCCTTGACACGGAGGCAGTGCTCCCGCGATGCACTCCGCGTCACATTGAGTGTAATTACCTGGAACCTCAAGTTCCAGTGAAGGTGCGCGATAGCACCGTGACACGGAGGCAAGGCTCTGCAGTGCAAGTCGTGGCACGTTGAGGTGCATTTACCTGGTAGCCGACTTTCAGTGAGGGTCCGCGATACCCCCGTGGCACGGAGGGAGTGCTCTGCGATACACTCTGTGCCACGTTGCTTGTTATTCCGGGAAAAATTCTCAAGAGTATAAATAGCACACTTAGGTTTTATTTTAAACATTCTAACTTGGTTGAGCAAGAACGTGGGATACAGGCAGTTGAGAGGACGAAAATTCTAGGGTTCTTCTCTTTCTCTTTCTCTTTCTCTTTAATCTCAATTGTTTGTATGAATTCTACTTATTTTATGATGTTTAATTCACAAATGAGTGGCTAAATTCACTTCTTGCGGAGGTTAAGAACAATTGTTGTGGAATGTTATTGTTGATCATTTCAGTTTTCATATTTTCTTCAATGGTTGTTCTATCAATTCTAGTTTTTACTGCATTAATGTTTGGCCAATGTTAATGTATATCTAGAAATCCAATTTTGATTTTGAAAAGGAAAGAAATTGGAAAGATGTGAATTGGTAGGATATGATCTTTTCTTAGCTGTAAAAAAATTGAGAAAAGATTTACATTATAGAAATATATCTGAAAGTCTTATTAGTCAATTAATGAATCGGTTATGTATGGCTAGAGCATGAAATTCTTTTATCACAGAAATGTAGATTAAGGTTCATGATTCTTAAATTGGATAGAAGTCGAAAGATCCAATCTATAGGCAATAATTCTTGACTAGCAACCGAAGAAAAGATTAGCTGAATTGAATTGATAAATTTTTTCCCTGCATGTTTGTTTTAACCTCAGCTTGTTCATTGCTATTGTTCAGACTCAAATTATAATCTTAACTTAGATTTTTATCACGTAGTAAACTTTAACTCTCAAAACATTATTTATTTGGTTGTATGCATTCATAAAGATAGAGTTCATTGACGCTTAAGTTAATTAATATCGTAGTTCAGTCCCTGTGGGATCGATACTTGGCTTGAAATAAGCCACTTTACTACTTGTTCAACCACGTGCACTTGCGTGTAGTCACCACAGCACCGAACAAGTTTTTGGCGCCATTGTCGGGGACTGGCAATTGGTAAATTATTTTCTTAGTGTTAGTTTTCAAATTCTATATAAGTGCTAACAACTTGATCTTAGCCTATCTCTTGCAGATATTGAACTCTTCTGAACGCTGGCAAGAGATAAGGAGTTGGTGGATTCATATATAGAGCCGAAGAGATAATTTCATCGTCAAAGAAGGGAAGCTCTAGAGAAGAAGCTGTAGTTGCTAAGACAGGCAATTCTGGAGCAAAACAAGAATCCACCACTTGTGAGGGCAGTTTTAGTGCCCAAGGAAATGGCAGCAAGGCCGGTTCGCGAAGTGGCAATCCCACATGCAAATAATGTTACATCTAGTATTCGCAGACCAGAGCCACGAGGGAGGTGTGAGCTTAAACAGAACATGGTGCAGTTGTTGCACACCAGCGGGCAATTCACAGGTCTCCCTCATGAAGATCCACAACAACATCTCTAAAACTTCTTTGAGATAAGTGACACTTACATCCCCGTTGGAGTAACATCCGATTACGTGAGGCTTACATTATTCCCATTTTCATTATTGGGGGAAGCAAAGAGGTGGTTGAAAGTTGAACCACCTAACTCTATCACCACTTTGGATGATCTTGCAAGAAAGTTTTTAATATGATTCTTTCCATCTGGGAAAACAGAAAGACTTAGAAGTCAAATTCTAAGTTTTAAACGAAGAGAGGGTGAGAATTTGTATCAAGCTTGGGAAAGGTTCAAATCAATGTTAAGGGATTGTCCTCACCATCACCAGTCCAATGATGTGTTGGTGCATACTTTCATTGAGGGTTTAGAACCACATACAAAAATTTTGCTAGACTCGGCAGCTGGGGGAAAGGTATTAGAAAAGACTTATGAGGAGCTTTATACTTTGTTAAATCGTATTTCACAGGGAAATCCATAGTGGAGTGGTGGACTCATCACGAGGAGGAACAAGGAAAGCGGCAGGAGTCTTTGAGGTGGATGGTTTTACAGTTATCGCTGCCCAGATAGTTGCATTGCAAAATCAACTCAACACCAACTTCAGCAGTATGAGCTTGCATAAAGCACAAGCCCCAGTCAATGTAGTGTAGCAGGTATGGTGTGAAGTATGTGGGAGTAATGAACACTCAGCTGAGTGTTGTGGTGCAAATCCAGATTCAGTAAACTTTGTTGGGAACGTGTAGAGGAATAATAATCAACAGTATGGCAACAATTATAACTCAAATTGGAGGAATCATCTGAATTTCTCTTGGGGTAGTAATAGCCATCAAGGGCAGAGTTCGAATCAGGCTGTGCAGAGAAATCAAGGGGGCATCAGAATTTTCAGTCGCAATACAGAGGAAACAATGCACCTACTCCACCACCCAACAGCATTGAGGACATGTTTACAACACTTATAGCTAACCAAGCGCAAATGCAGACTGATTATGTCAAATTGGCGACAGCCATGAAAAATCAGCAGTTAGCTACAAAGGCGTTGGAGTACCAGTTTGAACAACTAGCTAGAGCTCAAAACACCAGGCCCAGAGGAGGACTACCGAGTGACACTGACCCAAATCCTAAGCAGGTCAATGCAGTGACCACAAGGAGTGGATTACAACTCAAGGAGGTGGAACCAGAAAGACCACCTCAGCAATCAGGAGCAGTGGAAAAAGAGGGGGAACATGATGATGAGAGGGGAAAGGAAAAGGCAGCTGAAGCAGAAAGACCACCACCCCCGTTCCCTCAAAGATTAAAGAAGCACAAGGAAGAAGCTTGCTTTATGAAGTTCATGGAGGTACTGAAACAGGTACACAATAATTTACCTTTGGTTAATGTTTTGCAGGGAGTGCCAAAATATGCAAAGTATATCAAGGACATTGTAGCAAACAAAAGCAGATTGATGGAGTATGCTACGGTGGCGCTTACTGAGGAGTGAACTTCCTAGATACAGAATAGGTTGCCGACAAAGCTCAAGGACCCTGGGAGCTTTACCATTCAGATCACAATCGGGCAAAGTATCCGAGCTCGCGGACTATGTAATTTGGGAGCGAGCATAAACTTGATGCCGACATCGGTGTTCAAGAAGTTGGGGTTGGCCAGTCCTAGACCAACTACAGTGATCTTGCAACTAGCAGACCGTTCTTTGGCTAGACCAGATGGTATTGTGGAGGATATGCTAGTGCAAGTGGGCTCCCTCATTTTCCCGGTAGATTTTTATCTTGGATTTTGAGTCGGATACAGAAGTCCCATTTATTTTGGGATGTCCTTTCTTGGCAACCGGGCGAGCGTTGATTGATGTAGCTGCAGGGCAGCTAACCATGCGAGCGCATGATAAAGTGCAGGTGTTTGATGTGTATAAGGCCATGAAGCTTCTGCCCATTTATGAGGAGCTATCAGCAATCAATGTGCTAAACCAGGAAGCAATTCTTCAGATTGCTGATTCTCAAGATCCATTGGAGAGAGCTTTGATGGGCTCCGATCATTTCGGAGACAGGAATACGTATGAGATGGTGCAGATGTTGAACGAACCAAAATGGTTTCTCAAGAAGCAAGACTTTCAGCCATTAATGAGGTCCTTGGAACCATTGCCAAAACCATCAATTGGGGAAGCACCGAAACTGGAGTTGAAGACATTGCCTCCACATCTGAAGTATGTATTTTGGGGGGAAGATGACACCTTGCCAGTCATCATCTCCGCGAAACTGACGGAGGCACGGGTAAAGGATGCATTGGTGGTTCTCAAGAGGAGGAAGAAAGCAATGGGGTGGCAAATGTGAGACATTAGGGGAATCAATCAGCCTTTTGCACACACAGAATTTTTATGGAGGAAGGAACAAAGCCAACTATACAACATCAGCGGAGGTTGAATCAGGTGATGAAGGATGTAGTTAGGAAGGAAGTGATCAAGTGGCTTGATGCAGGTGTGGTCTATCCCATTTCAGACAATGAATGGGTCAGTCCCGTTCAGTGTGTCCCAAAGAAAGGAGGGATGACTGTGGTCACCAATGAGAAGAATGAGCTGATTCCTACACACAGAGTCACAGGCTGGCGAATTTGCATGGACTACAGAAAGCACAATGAGGCCACGAGGAAAGATCATTATCCTATCCCATTTATTTATCAGATATTGGACAGGTTGGCAGGTCAAGAATATTATTATTTCCTTGATGGATATTCTGGCTATAACCAAATAGCAATAGCACCGGAGGACCTGGAGAAGACCACTTTCACATGTCCTTATGGGACATATGCTTTCAGGCGGATGCCATTTGGTCTATGCAATGCACCCGCCACATTCCAGAGATGCATGATAGCGATCTTTCACGATATGGTGGAAGATTTCGTTGAGGTATTTATGTATGACTTTTCTGTTTTCGATAATTCGTTTGCTACATGTTTGCAAAATCTTGACAGGGTGCTAGCTTGATGTGAAGACTCCAACCTTGTACTCAACTGGGAGAAATGTCAATTTTTAGTGAAGGAGGGTATCGTCCTTGGCCATAAGGTGTCCTGCAAGGGGTTGGAAGTCGATCATGCAAAGATCGAAGTGATTGAAAAGCTACCACCACCTGTGTCAGTAAAGGGTGTTCGCAGTTTTCTCGGACATGCAGGGTTCTACAGACGGTTCATCAAGAACTTCTCTAAAATTTCTAGAACGATATGCCAATTTCTCGAAAAAGAGGTGAAGTTCGAGTTTGATGAGGATTGTGTTAAAGAATTCGAGGAGTTGAAACAGAAGTTGACAGAAGCACCTATTCTCATTTCTCCGGATTGGGAGCAACCGTTTGAATTAGTGTGTGATGCAAGTGACGTGGCTGTAGGAGCTGTATTGGGGCAGTGGAGGAATAGAATTTTTCATTCCATTCATTATGCAAGCTAAAACACTAGACGCAGCCCAAGTCAATTATATAGTCACGGAAAAGGAGATGCTAGCATTGGTGTTCGTGTTTGATAAATTCAGGACCTACTTGGTGGGTTCTAAAGTAGTGGTGTATACCGATCATGCAGCGATTCGGTATCTGTTTAACAAGAAGGATGCAAAGCCCAGGCTGATCAGATGGATATTGTTGTTACAAGAGTTTGACCTAGAGATTCGGGACAGAAAGGGGAGCGAGAATCAAGTGGCAGATCACCTATCGCGATTGGAAAGCCGGTTGCATGTGAAGAAAGGTGACAACATCAAGGAAGAGTTCCCGGATGAGCAGCTCTTGGCAATAAGGGAAGCTGAAATCCCTTGGTATGCAGACATTGTGAATTTGCTGGTGAGTGGAGTCTATCCACCCGAGGCTACGGCTCAGCAAAGAAAGAAGTTGAGACATGATTGCAGGTATTACATTTGGGATGAGTCGTAGTTGTTTAAGTAGGGACCGGATCAGGTGATGAGAAGATGCATTCCAAAGAGCCAGATTGCAGAAGTATTGAGGAGTTCCCACTTATCATTGTATAGAGGGCACCACGGAGGCGAGCGGACAGCAAGGTGCTACAGTCAGGTTTCTTTTGGCCTACACTGTTTAGAGACTCTATGGCATATGTAAAAATGTGTGATAGATGTCAAAGAACAGGCACAATTGGTAGAAGGCAGGAGATGCCACTGCAGCAGATATTAGAAGTGGAGATCTTTGATGTATGGGGAATAGATTTCATGGGCCCGTTCCCACCGTCATTTGGTAATCGTTACATCTTGGTAGCCGTTGATTATGTATCCAAGTGGGTCGAAGCAACAGCTTGCCCCAGGAATGACAACAAAGTGGTAACAAAATTTGTGAAAAAGCATATTTTCACCAGGTTCGGGACACCCCGAGCCATTATCAATGATGGAGGGGCTCATTTTGTAAATACAAGTTTCAAGAATTTGATAGTTAAGTATGGGATGCACCACAAGGTAGCGACAACGTATCATCCCCAAACTAGTGGGCAAGTGGAGGTGTCGAACAGAGAGATAAAGCAGATTCTACAGAAGACAGTGAATGCACAACGAATTGATTGGTCAAGCAAACTCGACGATGCATTGTGGGCTTATAGAACTGCGTACAAGACACCCATTGGGACTTCTCCGTACAAATTGGTCTACGAAAAGGCGTGTCATCTGCCTGTAGAGCTAGAACATCGAGCTTTTTAGGCCGTGAGAAAGTTAAACATGGACCCGGAGCTAGCAGGGAAGAAGAGGCTGATGCAACTCAGCGAACTTGATGAGTTTCGATGGCATGCTTATGAAAGTGCCAAATGCTACAAGGAGAAAATGAAGAGGTGGCACGATAGGCATATGGTGCATCGGATCTTTGAGCCGGGGCAGAAGGTGTTGCTATTTAATTTGAGACTGAAGCTTTTTCCAGGAAAATTGCGGTCCAAATGGTCAGGGCCATTTGAAGTGGTGAGAATGACCCCACACGAGGCAGTGGAGTTGTTGCAAGAAGATAGAAGTGCCACATTTTTAGTAAATGAGCAACGATGTAAGCATTATTGGGGTGAGGACGTCATTCGAGAGAAGACGTCCATCACTCTAGAGGATGATTGAGCATGAATGATGTCGAGCCGCGATGATAAATAAGGCGCTGCACGGGAGGCAACCTGTGAATGTGTTGTAATAGATGAGTAGAACTATTTGAAAATATATATATATATATATATATATATATATATATATATATATATATATATATATATATATATATATATATATATATATAGAAGAGAACAACAAAGAAAAACAAAAATAAAAATTTTTGCATTGAAACCTATGAATTCTAACCAATTTCTTGTGGTGACATGATTTTCAGGTGGAACAGAGGGCAAAAATGCAAAGAAGCGCAAAGGAAAAAAATCGAGGTGAGAAAATAAAAATTGGCATATTACAGTGAGCCTGCGCGATGGCTCTGTGTCACGAAGAAGGGCCTCCGCGTTACCCTCCGTGACACGTTGAGGCCTATTCTGGATTTTTAAAAAATCCAGAACACTGGCGCGATGGCTCCGTGTCACTGAGGCAGTGCTCCGCGTTGCACTCCGTGACACGTTGAGTGTTATTTCGCGTCAGGTCACACCAGGTCACCAGGTAACCATCGCAAAAAATAACTTTTAAACCCCAATTTCTTTCAATTTTTTCCCACTTTCCCATCCCCTCCACGACCCACACCCAAAATCCCCTTCTCCCCCAACGTGACACAGACCTAAGGATCGAATCCCTTCAAGTTTTCTTCGATTTCATCAAATTAAAGGTATGTTCTTGAACTCTACCTCATTTTTGCTCAAATTTTTGATTCTTGAACATGTTTGGTGATTGAACCTTTCCCTAAGTGAGAAATGAGCTTGAATTTACTTGAGTTATGATTGAATGATGTTCATAGTATCGTTGTGAGTATATGAACTCAATGATTGCATGTGTGATTGAAATTCTTGAGAAATTAATAGCTAGGGTTGAAGATGGAATAGGAAGACGACTAAATTCTTTTAAATGTTGAAAAAATTGGATTGTGCATGTTGGGTGAAGTGAAATATATTGTGATTGATGTTGAATATGCTATGTTACAAGAGGGATTTTCAGGAAAATGCAATTGGAGAATTACATAGGTTATTGAAAAATTGCTAAGTGCTATGATGATGTAATTGAATCGATGGAGAAATTTGTATTCATTGTACGAAGTCTAAGTAGTACATAGTAATTGTTTCGTCGACTTATATAAATGCACTAAGCATGTTGAATGATAAGAATGGCAAAAGCATGAATGTCTTGTCGAATTGTTTTGATTACGGCTAAAGAATAAGTGTGGGGTGCCCCAATTCCACCCAACCTTAGTTGTAGTTGATTATGACTTGAATAACATTGGGACTGTATGTTTGAATGTACAGGAACAATGTCAGGTAGACAAGACAAGTGCAAGGGCGCATCCACATCGGGCGCCAGCAAGAAAAGGGTCAGATTAGGAATAGCAGTTCCAGCAGCACCAGCAGTTCCTAGAGGCCAACGCCGACAATACGGAACCAGATGGGTGACTAATGAGGGGAAAAAGTGGTATGATAAACATAAAGAAACCAAATACTTCCCGGAGGAGCAGATAGCAAGGGAGCCGCTGGCACAGGAATTCCCGCGGATTGTACACAGGATTGACACCGCTGGGCTTAACTTCATCTTCGAAGAGCCCAGGGAGTGCAATCTCCATCTTATTCGGGAGTTCTATGCCAACTGGAACGCATCCTTACACAGTCACACCGTCAAAATCAGGGGGCAGGTTGTCACTTTTGAGCCCCATCACTTGAATGGAATCCTGGGGGCACGGGACACAAACGCTCATGTCCTCCGGCAGTTGACACTACTTATGGGCCGGTGCTCACACTAGCCGAGCGACATGCTTGGGATGATCAGTACATGGCCCGCATGTACGGGATGCAGATGTTTCAGCTGCGCATAGGCGGGAGGCTGGCAACAGAGGATGAGCTTTGGCAGTTCGAGTTGGACTACCCTTTCAGCGAGAATGCCTGGGCTCTATGCAGAGTGGGGCCCGCATTTGTGGAGCCCATAGATGATGATGTCCCTACCGATGAGGAGACATGCCGAGAGGACTCAGATGTTGAGTCAGACGAGGACGGCGGGGGCGATTCTGATATGGGAGACGAAGCAACGACACCTGATGAAGAAGTTGAATACTTCGATTGATCAGGGAGTTTCACCACCCAACCTTTGTGATATGTTGAAATTATGTCAACACTGGGGACAGTGTTCGGTTTAAGTGTGGGGTGGGAGTAGTTAGGTGCCAGCTGCTTTGTTTATGTTTTGTTTTTTTTGTCGTTGTGCCTGTGCTAAATGTGACCTTGTGACTCTGTGTTGAGTGTTCTGTAATTAATTTGGTGTTGTAATGAATGTTGAGCTGTTGTTTGTTGTGTTGAGCTGTTGTTGGTTGTGTTGTGTAAATATTTTTCAAATTAATATTTTTTATTTTTTTCTATCAAAATTTTTTTTGTTGAATTTCTTTTATGTTGGGTGTTGTTTTCGGTGCTTTTACTGAGAACAGTCTCATTGAACCGAAGTCGTAGACAGCGATCGTTCCCTATGATGGATGGATGACGACTGTCTTAAGGGAAATATAGTCGATAGGAGTAGTTTTTTTCTTTCTTTTCTTTCTTGTGTTTGTTTCCCAAATGTGTCGCTACTTCATTGTTTGGAATTCTTGTTACGTGTTGTACATGATATTAAGATGCAAAGGTGATTCGTATGAAAGCATGCAAATGTGTAAACATGTTGAGATACCTAGGCCATAGAGTTCGATTCGGTGTGATCGAGGCTTAATAGTGAATTCTTGTAATTAGCTGATTGAAGAGTCTGTGAATATGTCTTGAGTTGAGCATGTGCAATGAGTGTGAGGTGAGGTTTCGGCTATTCTATGCTATCATGAAGTGTCTAGAACTTGCCTGATGCGTGTGCTAAACGAAATGAAGGATGTGGATTGTAGGAAAGGATGTAGGAATTTCTATGAATAAACCGAAAGTTTCTCCTTTATTATACCTACCTTGAATGTACATCCTAGTTAGCTCCATTGAGCCTTTAGCCTATCTTTTCTTTCTTTGAAGAGGTACAAACGAGCGTAATTCCTTCTTTTCATTAGCCGTGAATTTGATCCATAACTCTTAAGCGCTCAAGAAAAACAATTTTCCCACAGTGTAAAGGAGTGAAAATTGTGAAAAGGAAGGAAAGCGGAAGTGGTGAAAATTAAAGAAAAGGTCAAGGGTGCACTTGTTGAAATTAAAAAAAAAATAAAGATGCATGACTAATCTTTGCTAGTAAGTCGAGTGTGCTTAAAGAAATGGGAACAAAAATAAAGAAAAATTTCAAGAATGAGAGGATGGAGGAAGAAACGATGCCCGTAATGAAGGTGGGATGTATTGAAAAGCGCTTAAGGAAGCTAGTGTTATTATTGGTTAGCCCAGTATTTACTAGTTCCTTAGCTTACATTACAACCTGTTAAGTCCTACGTGATCTTACATCATGCGTCCTTATATTAGTGGAGTAATACACTAGAGGCAAGCCTATGGTTCATGACATGATGCATGTGAATTCTTTGGGAGAAAGAGCGAAATCGTATTCATATACCCCTACATGTAGTGCTTTGGAAATCATATGATGGCAAATGGGGTAATTCTCTTGTGTTGTGAGGGCACGTGCTTGACGAGTGATTAAATTTCCTGTCAGATGTCTTGATCAGTTGATTTGCACGAGTTTGCCAAGATCGAGAATTGATTCTTGAGTTTAGGAGGTCTTAATTTGGTGTACTTCATTGTGTTGATGAGACCATGCATGTTTTCTTGATGATTTGATATATTAAATAATCGGTATAGTTGTAGCTTGAATTGTCGAGCCAAATTAGCTATGTGTGGGTGTCAATTGCATGAGATGTAATAGTATTGTTCGAGGACGAACAAGGTTTTAAGTGTGGGGTAAGTGATCTTGGGAAGAATTGCATGCCCAAGTGATACTCAAATGCTTCATTTCGACTTGTTTATCTATCGATATGTATATTCTCATGTGATTTTTAGTTAAATGTGAATTTATACTAACCAACATGATTAGTGTTGTTTTGCAGGTAAAAGGAAATTTTGGGAAGCAAATATACATGTTGGTGAAGATCGGGAATGGACTTGGAAATAAGGAGTGGAAAATGACAAGGGAGAGCAGCAAAAATAAGGGCTCCACGATGGAGCCGTGTCACGCTGCCATCGCGGAGGCATTCTGCCTCGGATGAATTAATTTTGCCAAATTCCAGTGGAGGCTCGCGTTACCTCCGTGACATGGAGGCAGTGCTCCGCGATGCACTCCGTGTCACGTTGAGTGTAATTACCTGGAACCTTAAGTTCCAGTGAAGGTGCACGATAGCACAGTGGCATGGAGGCAAGGCTCCACGATGCAAGTCGTGCCACGTTGAGGTGCATTTTCCCGGTAGCGAACTTCCAGTGAGGGTCCGCGATACCCCTGTGGCACAGAGGGAGTGCTCCACGATACACTCCGTTCCACGTTGCTTATTATTCCGGAAAAAATTCTCAAGAGTATAAATAGCACACTTAGGTTTTATTTTAAACATTCTGACTTGGTTGAGCAAGAACGTGGGTTACAGGCAGTTGAGAGGACAAAAATTCTAGGGTTCTTCTCTTTCTCTTTCTCTTTAATCTCAATTGTTTGTATGAATTCTACTTATTTGATGATGTTTAATTCACAAATGAGTGGCTAAATTCACTTCTTGATGAGGTTAAGAACAATTGTAGTGGAATGTAATTGTTGATCATTTCAGTTTTCATCTTTTCTTCAATGGTTGTTCTATTAATTCTTATTTTTACTGCATTAATGTTTGGCCAATGTTAATGTAAATCTAGAAATCCAATTTTGATTTTTAAAAGGAAAGAAATTGTAAAGATGTGAATTGGTAGGATATGATCTTTTCTTAGCTTTAAAAAAATTGAGAAAAGATTTACATTCAGAATAGAAATATATCTGAAAGTCTTATTAGTCAATTAATGAATCGGTTATGTATGGCTAGAGCATGAAATTCTTTTATCACAGAAATGTAGATTAAGGTCCATGATTCTTAAATTGGATAGGAGTCGAAAGATCCAATCCATAGACAATAATTCTTGACTAGCAACCGAAGAAAAGATTAGCTGACTTGAATTGATAAATTGCTTCCCTGCATGTTTGTTTTAACCTCAGCTTGCTCATTGCTATTGTTCAGACTCAAATTATAATCTTAACTTAGATTTTTTTCACGTCGTAAACTTTAACTCTCAAAACATTATTTATTTGGTTGTCTGCATTCATAAAGATAGAGTTCACTGACACTTAAGTTAATTAATACCGTAGTTCAGTCCCTGTGGGATCGATACTTGGCTTGAAATAAGCCACTTTACTACTTGTTCGACCACGTGCACTTGCGTGTAGTCACCACAGCACCGAACAGTGGACCAATGACTAAGTCAGCACATTTCCTTCCAGTTAAGACCACAGATTCAGCAGATAATTATGCTAGGCTTTACATCCGGGAGTTAGTTAGACTGCATGGAGTTCCCTTCTCTATCACCTCAGATAGGGGTACTCAGTTCACCTCGCACTTCTAGAAGTCATTCTATAAAGGACTTGGTTCTTAGGTTAAGCTTAGCATAGCTTTCTATCCACAGACAGATGGCCAAGCCGAGCGAACTATTCAGACTTTGGAAGATATGTTGACGGCATGCCTAATTGACTTCAAGTGCAGTTGGGATGATCACCCACCTCACATTGAGTTTGCAAACAACAATTGCTACCACTCCAGTATTTAGATGGTCCCGTTCGAGGCATTATATGGTAGGAGGTGTAGATCTCCTATATGGTGGTTTGAGGTTGGTGAAGCTAACTTTATAGGTTCAGATTCAACACATCCGGCCATGTAGAAGGTTTCAACTATCAAGGAATGGTTGAGAACAGCTCAAAGCCGATAGAAATCATATGAAGATGTGAGGAGAAGGGAGTTGGAGTTTGTTGTGGATGATTGGGTGTACCTAAAAATATCACCTATGAAGGGGGTGATGAGATTCGGAAAGAAATGAAAGCTCCGTCCAGATATATTAGCCCTTATAGAATCCTGAGACGTATTGGCAATATGGCTTACGAGCTGGAGTTCTTTGCAGAGTTAGCATCGGTTCACCCGATCTTCCATGTGTTCTTGTTGAAGAAATGCATCAGTGAATCGACTTCAATAGTACCTCTAGAGAGTATTGGTGAAAGGACAGGCTTCTTATGAAGAAGTTCCAGTTCAGATCCTAAACCGTCAAGTTCGTAAGTTGAGAAACAAGGAGGTCACTTCAGTAAAAGTCTTATAGAGGAACTAGTTAGTTGAGGGAGCTACATGGGAAGCAGAAGCAGATATGATGGTTAAATGCCCTCATTTATTCCCTTCTAGTTCATCTTCAGCATCAGGTACTAAATTTCTCCTCAGTATCTATTCAATTCCATACTCATCAGTCCTATTCATGTTTAAATGTGCACCCTAGTTGCATAAGTTCAGTTAGTGTACCTATCTCAGTTCAAAGTCAGTCACTCCTTCAAAAATCAGTTTATAGTTTTCAGTGTGGAATTGCAGCTTTTTCCCCAGTCTTTCAACTTATTTAGCCTTCATTCTAGGACGAATGATCCCAAGGGGGAGAGATTGTAACCCCCCAAAAGTTTCATAGATCAAAACCCAGATTTATCATGAAAAACTAGAAAAAAAATTCTCATAATGACTCAAGCAACGAGTCGTTCTCAGCAACAACGACCCATTGTATAAGCCATTGCTAACCTTGCAAGTTGTCATTCAGGAATTAACGAGACATGGAATGGCCCATTGTCAGGAGTAACGAGTCTTCCTATCACTCGTTATTACTCAGTTCAAAAATATGTTCAAACCTTTCCCAGAACCAACGAGCCCAATGACGAGTCATTGGAGGAAACAACGAACCGTCTTATTGAATCGTTAGGTGAGAATCAGAAACCATGCAAGAGAACTGCAACAGCAACGAGTGGATACAACGAACCATTATATCATCTAACGACTCATTGGAAGGGATACAGAAACCATACAAGTTCTTTCAGGGGAAACAACTGGGTTAGACAACCCGTTGTATCCTACAACGCATCATTTTATTAACTCATTGTGAGAAGCCCATAATCTGTCAAAAATCTTTACAGTGGCCATGACAGTATTCAATGACCCATTTTATCACCTAATGGGTTGTCCTTTCCACCCGTGGATTGATGTCTAGAAACCAAATTTCCATACCCAAGACCAAAGACTAGTCCCAATGGGTCGTGGTCATGACCAACGACCCGTTGGATCACGATGGGCAGTTTTCCAGACTTTTTGTCAGGGGAATTTTTGTAACTTCTAGCTATTTTGATCCCTAAACTACATTGTTTTGAGTAAGTTTAGAGGGAAATTAAAAGGGTTGATTGACCTATCGCTCTCATTTTTCTCTCAATCCTGAGACTCAATACGTAGAAGTTCCAAACAGCTTTCTCGGGGCAAAGGCTTGGGCTGCAATCTTTCTCAAGATTTCCAGGTGTTTTTTCAAGGAAATTTCTCCTCTATGTATGTAGGATTCCAACAAGGGAACTTTTTTCACCCTTGTGTCCCAAAATTCTTACAGAAATTCTATTAATTCAGTCTTATAGACGGTCGAAACTAGGGTTGTTCTCCAAACAAATTATGATTTTTCCTCTTTGTTATAACTCCTGATATTTTTCAAGATTATTATCAATTTTAATTCATGCTTAGTATCTCATTTCATAAAGTATGTGTTTTAGCCCAAATATTTAGATGTGATTTGAATGGGACTTGCATAATTGAGAACTCAAACATGAATATTGTTTTGTAGAATAGTTCCTTTTGAATAACCAATGTTAATACAGATGCATGATTAGAAGTTAGTCTTTGATTTACCCAGTCTCAAAGTCTCAGTTAACACTCAATATACTCAGTTTTATATGAAAATGTCAGCTGGTCAGTTTGACTACTCTTAGTCTTGTGGAACTCTGTAACCTCAGTAGTACAAGTTATCAGTTTGTCAGTTGTTCTTTAGACTGTTATGACACTTTTAGATAAAGTAGCTCCGACGAATCTTGGAACATAGTATTTTTCAGGTCCTTAAACTCTCAGAACACTTCCAAATAAGTAGTTCTCACTTAAGTCTTAGGAAACCAATTTTAAGCTCTCGGCCTAGTTAGACATAATTATAATTTCCACTAGGAGTAGGACTTAGCACCAAGCAGAGTCGGGATTCAATGGACCCAGGTTCCTAGAACTATGTTGCCGCCATAGGTTATTAGCCCGAATGGGCCTCAGACAATGATTACCTAGCTTAGCTAATAGTACCCTGGCAAGGTATTGTAGGTCTTCAGCATCATTATATTTACTTCAAATCTCACTTACTCAGTACATTCAAGGTACTGATGCATACTCTCTATGTTGTATTGCATTATGATACAGGTGCAGGTTCTCAGTCTCAGCATTTTAGTAGTCCTTCTCCGGCGAAAATTAGCAGAATTCAGTGGTGAGTCCTCATTTGCCGAGGGTCGGGGTTTCATTTCTAGTTTTGTTTTATTTTGTTATTTTAGTTTAGTTATTAGAGTTAGCTGGGGTTTTGTCCCAACAGCTCATCAGTTCACGATTAGAAGGCTTTCAGACAATATTTATAGACTCGGCTAGATTTTTTGACTATTCCAGGTGTTTGTCATTTATTTAGTTATAGTTACTTCTTTTATTAGCTTCTGGTCATGTATGTTAATACTCAACAAATCAATTTTTAGTAGTACATGCTCTACAAGGGTTTGCTTGAGGTCACCTATGACTCTAAGTACCGTATCATGTCCAGAATGTGAACTCGGGTCATGACACCCTTCTTGTACAAAATAGGTCAAGATCTGCTAGTTAGAAGATGTATTCCTGAGGGAGAAGTTCACCAGATTTTGAAAAGCTGCCATCTTGACCTTACAACGGACACCACAAGGGAGATAGAACTGCAACAAAGGTCTTTCAAGTTGGATTTTAATGGTCCACCCTATTAAAAGATATATATTTGTTTGCCAAATCTTATGACAGCTGTCAGAGAATAGGGAATATTTCGAAGAGGCATTATGGAAGTTGAAGTGTTTGACTGTTGGGGAATTGATTTCATGGGTCCCTTCATTCTGTTAAATGGGAACAGGTATATTTTGGTAGTGGTTGATTATGTGTCAAAATGGGTGGAGGCTGCAGCACTACTGACCAATGATGCAAAGGCAGTAACCTGGTTCTTCAATAAGAATATATTCACCCATTTCGGTACACAAAGAGCCATTATTTTCGACAAGGGTACGTACTTTTGTAATCGACTCTTCAATAATTTGTTGGCTAAATACAATATGAAGCACAAGGAAGTTATTGCCTATCACCCACAGACTAGTGGACAGGTGGAAGTGTCAAATTAAGAATTCAAACAAATTCTTGATAAAACTGTGCGCACAAATAGAAAAGATTGGTCCAGCAAGTTAGATGATGGATGATGCACTATAGGCTTATTGGAAAGCTTTCAAAACTCTTATTGGTACTTCACCATATAGGTTAGCTTTTGGAAAAGCATGTCATCTACCGGTTGAGCTATAACACTGAGTATATCGGGCCATCCAAAAGTTGAACATGGATATGGAGGATGTTGGCGAGAAAAGGTTGCTGCAACTACATGAGTTGGATGAGTTCCATTTTAGTGCACATGAAAATGCAAAAAAATGATCAAGGAGTGAACTAAGAGAGTGCATGATAGGCGTATTCAACCTCATGAGCTTCAGGCAGGGCAGTTGGTGTTATTGTACAATTCAATGTTGAACCTGTTTGGAGGAAAGTTGAGATTAAAGTTGGTTAGGCTCATTTGAGATTGTGAATGTGAATGCATACGGTTCAGTGGAGTTGAAACCTTTGGGGTCGGACATAACCTTTTTGGTTAATGGCCAAAGGGTGAAACACTATTATGAGGATAACTTTAATAGAAAGAAGACCTCAATTTTCTTGCAAAAGGATTGAGGGGTCTTATGTCGTGCCGCGACGTTAAACCAGGTACTTGCTGAGAGGCAACCCAATGTGTAAAAATGTAATTGTCCCATTTTTATATATAGTGTCATTGTTGTTTTTTCTTTTGCGGAGAAGGGGACATTTGAGTAGCCAAAATCAAAGCTAAGGAGCATGGTCTGATCTTAAGTATGGGGTCGTGTGCCCCGTAAATCCAAGAAACCTAATACTGGCATAGCCCTAGAGGGTCTCAAAGATTAATTTCTTACTCTTATCTGATCTTTAATTTTAGATGCTCTGAGGACAGAGAAAGACTTTAAGTATGGGATGAGAGAATGTCTCCCTGAATTTTGAGGTTAAGAGTGAGTATGCCAACAAGTTTTTATTTGAAATTTTTTGAAAATGGCATGTCTCACCCACCCTTCGATTTTTTTATGGCCTTAGTTCGTTCCAAAGGGAAGACCTTTGAACTGGGTAATTTTTTTCATTTTTAGGAGTCGTTGTTGTCATAGAGTAGTGACCCTTCCCTATGATAGATGGATGATGACCGTCTTAAGAGAAATTAGTCACAGTTTTTTTATTTTTTGGTTTGAGTCGGACATAAACCACTTGTGTGCTCTTTGACATTTCACTTAGATGCTAAGCTAGGGGAAATGGAGTGGTCATCTTAAGTGAGAATTCCATGAGAGAGACACATAGTTCTTTAATTTGACTCAAGACACATGTAGGGCTTAATAATGAAAAAAAAATGTCATTCAATGTGATTGTATGAATGTGTAGCTATAGGAAATCGACTAGAGTCTTAACGCCATGTGAGATGAGATTAATTATTTTGTTTTGTACATATTGTAGCATCTAGAACTTACCTTAGTGTATGTTGGATGGCTAGTTATTAAAGAGTTAAGAGATGATTAAGGCGTTCCTTTGAAAAAGCTATGTTTCCCATGTTGTTGTACGTCATGAACATTTTTCCGAGTTAACCCCCTTAAGCCTTAATCCTTGTTCTTTTCTTAGCCACAAAAGTAGCTTATTCTCTTTTTGTTGTGTGACCTCCAGAATTTTTTATCCAAAGTAGTCTTGGCCATTTTGAGACTTGAAAGTGAAGGTCCACCAATGCATGAATGACAAGGGAAGGGAAAGAAAGAAATATGTTTGAAAAGTAAGAAGAGAAAATAGGAAGAAGGGGTGACCATAAAATGTGTTGGTTACTTGTTGCTAGGACAAAGAAAGAAAGTGTGTTAAGAGTGAAAATTCTTAGTAATTCTATAAACAAAGGCTAGTAGTCATGTAGTGAAAAAGGGACATGAAAAGAAAAAAAGGGTAAGTAAAGTGAGGGGTGAACAACAAGGAAAAGGTGGTAGACTTGAAAGATAAAAAATATCTTAAAAGTGCTTAAGGATTGGTAGTCACTATAAAAGAAAGATCACTCCTACCCGTCCCTTAGCCGACATTACAACCAAGAAAAGTTCTTACGAACTTAATATCTTGAAATGACTAAGTAGTCTAAGTGTATATAAAGGACAAGCTTATGGTATGTTGCATACGTATGATATATCATTTCTGAGTGTGAGTGTGCCTTAATTTATTATGTTCCATGCTTTGCATTGATAATTTGAGAGAGGAATATCACTAAAAGTGAGAGGCATAAAATATCTAAATTAGTGTATTATGTGTTGCATATTTTGTATTTAATCACGTTGGCCCTATTTTAAAAAATGAGTCGGTTATAAAAGTTGTGTAGTCTTAAATGTGAAAACTCTGCATGTGCTTATTGTGAATTGCTAGAAGTTGATGAACAACTTAATCGTATGCTCTCTGCTAGTTTTTTGAGTGAGAATTGATAGAGGTGAGAAGTGGTGAAAAAATATGAGTTTGCGTATCGAGTTGAGGATTGTTCGAGAACGAACAATAGTTGAAATGCAGGCTGGTGATATTGGGCATATTCTTATGCCCATAAGAAAAAAGGACCCAAAAATGACTCAAGGTGTGAGAAAGAAGAGTTCGCAAAAGTCGGCCTGGGCTATGGCTGGCGTGGCGTGCCAACACTTGTGCTTTAGAGAAATATGCACCAAAGTTGGTGCTATGGATGGCGTGGGGAGCCAGGTCCCTAGCTTCGAAGATGAGAATTTGACTAAGTGATCTTGGGCATAATTACGTGCCCAAGTGCTATTTTATAGCTTAATTTAATCGTGTTTGTCAAATTATACACTCACATTTTTATGTGATTTTGTGTAAATTTGGGTATGCACTAACCAACATGATTAGTCCTTGTTTTGTAGGTGTAAAATGCATGTGAGAGACTAAAATATGCTGGTTGAAGCAAAGGAATGAAGTTCGGACTCAATGGCAAATGAAGGCAACATGGCAGGCTAAAGATAGGGACTGCCGGCAAGGGCAGCGTGCCACGCAACACAAGTTGTGCGCTGAGGGAAGTGCCAAACCATGCCATGCCACGCGAGGAGTATCATCCAGTGGCCCTGCGCGATGGCAACGTTCCACGGCAGGCGCATGGCGCGACCAGCAGCGTGCCATGCCAGGTAACGCGCAGGTACCTCGGGCAAGACCTGCCGAGAAGACACATTCAGTAGTTGTCTGCATTTTCTCCGTGGAACGGAGGAAAATCTTTGTGATAGCCTCTATGACACGGAGCTGTTCCACCACAAGCCAAATTTTGCATATTTTCAACTTAGTATAAATTGAACCCTTACCTTCTAAAATTATTTTGCCACGAAATATTTTCTGGAAACCGTAGAAGAGCGAAGGGAGAAGTGAAGAACTCACTTAGGGTTCAATAATTTTAGCTTCTCTAAATTGAACCCTTAGCTTCTAAAATCATTTTGTCACGAAATATTTTCCGGAAACCGTAGAAGAGCGAAGGGAGAAGTGAAGAACTCACTTACAGCTCACTAATTTTACATTCTCTTTTACCTATTCTTGTAAGTACTCTACTTTAATGATGTTTTAAAGTTATTGTATGAACATGAGTGGCTAAAACCCTTCCCCTAGGGTTGAGGCCACGTGATATGATTGTAATGCATGAATTCTTTTTGGTCTGAGTTGTTAATTGTTGTTTTGCCTTACATTCTTTATTATGGTTATTTTTATGCTTGATCACCATGAAAACATACATGTTAAGCTAGGTAAAAGCTTGAAAGAGTAACCCTAGGCAAGAACATAGGAATGTAGGGAGAAAGTCCTTATCTTTCGATATGATTCACAATTAGGATAAATAATATACCTAAATTGCCTTGCTTGGTTGATAAAACGTGATGATAGCAAGACACCGGCTTAGAATTGTCACTCCACCACTCGTAGAAGTAGTTGTGAAGCTAGTTAGGTTAAATGACTAGAGGTATGAAAGTCCCTAATCAAGAGCACGTACCCTGTAAACCACATCCATGTAGTTGAATTGCCCGTGAACTAGGATGTCACATCCCACTCAACGATGTAGTTGTGAGGCTAGTTTGTTGTGTTTAGAGGATCGAGAGACCATGAACATCGCATTTTCAATTATGTGAGACAACAATTGATAATTTCATACTCGAACCATTGTGAATTGTCGCATTGCATGATTATTAGGCCTTAACTCTAGTTGCTTCTTATATCGTTTCTCGAGTATTTTGTGACCACCCCTGGATTTAATTATAATTTCCCGAAAATTTCTATAATCAATACTTGTGAATGTTAATCTTACACTTGAACTTGAATAGTTGCTGAATTGGTCCAGTCCCTGTGGGTTCGACATCCGGCTCTTAAAAAGGGCCACTGCATTTCTTGTACGACCATGTACGCTTGCGTGTGCGCTGAGCGCGAACAAGTTTTTGGCGTCGTTGCCAGGGACTGGTGAAATTGGTGAATTTCTTGTTTGTGTTAGTGTCAAATTTTCTAAGTGTTGAAAAAAATTTATTTATTAGTTTTACATTTCTTTTAATTTTTGTTTTTAGTTGATACCCTTCTTGACATGACATCATGGAACACAAATGGGTTGAATGGTGGATACTCATATTTTGATGAGTCGACCCCACTTGTGGCAACACTGTCCTATATGTAATATATGTAGTGGTCAGGATGGTCATTGGAATGGTTGTCCAAATTCGTATTCCCCTCCCCTAAGCCCCTACTATGATCCTTCTGTTGTTTTTGATGAGTATAGAAATGATGAAAATGAGGACTTAGAACACCAAGCTGAGATAGAAAATATGTTAAGACAAGTCCTTGAGCAGACAGAAGCGATGAGGAAGAAGATGGAAGTAATGAGAATTCAGACTAAGGAAAATGGTGAGGCCCTAGAGATGATAAGCACCAAGTTCATGGAGCTGATGACTAAGGCTGAAGCTTGCACTGATTTGCAAGTAACGGTCTTAGCCAATACTCAAGAGAGATTTCAAGGAGAAGAAAAGAGTGAGTTCTTGGAACAAGCTCAACAATTAGAAGCTCCTGAGAGCCTCAGTAATGGTCCCACATATATGGACAATCCAATCACAGTAAGAGAGATAGAGTTCCAACCATTTGACATTCATGTAGAGTTAGATGTTGATGTGGAGAAGGTGTACAAGAGTAAGGAGGTCAAGCATAGTGTAGTTTCACAGTTGAGGGATAGTGTATCCCACTCGAAGCATTTCTCGACATTAAGTTTGGTTGAAAACCTAGAAATAGAGTCTTCCAAGCTTGTAGAGACAGGTCGTGAGGAGGAACAAGCCCCGTACATTCTGAAATTTGCTGATTTTGAGAGACAAAATGACTTTACTTACGTAAGGGCCAACAAGTGCAAAAGGCGGAATCTACTTCTTGGTCCTTTAATATTTTCACCACACCCTTGGACCATGAGAGGAAATTAGAAAAGAAATTAGGGGTGAGATTCATATCCTCAAAGTGGAAGGAAAAGTGGTGGAACTTGATGAGTCGTGTCGCGACGTAAAATCAGGCGCTGCTTGGGAGGCAACCCAAGAGTACCACCGGTACAAATTAATTTTTTTTCTTTGTTTAGATTTTATTTATTTTCACTTATTGTTGTTTGTTTTGAAATTAAGGACAGATTGAGGGGAAGTCTGAGTACCCTTCGAAGAGGAAGCTAAGGAGCAATGGAGGAGGATGAGTGTGGGGTCGATAACCTACTTCTGCCAAAATAAAAGAAAAACATGTTGTTAGCTAGGCCTAGAGGCCTCAGGGAGTATTTCCCACCCTTGTATTACTTTTAATTGATGTTTTAGGGACATAGCATGATTCAAGTGTGGGGTGAGGGAAATTTTAAAATTTTGTGCTTAATGATTTTGGGTGAATTTAGTGCTTGATATGGTATTGGCTGATGAAAACTTCTTGAGTTGAGCATGATTCACCCACCTGTTGGTTTTTCTTTTCGGTTCTTTCCGACGGGGGGCACTTTGAACCGATGAATAAATTTTTTCATTGTCTATACATAGCTGTTTTAGTCATAGTTAGGGACTGTTCCCTACGATGGATGAATGAAGAACGTCTTGAGGGAAGATTAGTCAATAGGTTTTTATTTTGGAACCCGTAGTTGATTGATGGCTTGATGTTCTTGTTACGTGCTATGTATGATTGTGAGATGCAAGTGTTGTTAATGTTGAAGCATGTGAGTATTTGTATAACTCTCTTTGAGACACCTAAGCTCTTGAATGTGACTCGATGTGCTTAAAGCTGAATTTACATTCTTGTGATTAGCTAAGATAAGAGTCTGCGAAATTTGTCTTGAATTGAGCATGTGCTGTGTGTGTAAGGTTTTTGAATATGTCATGCTCTTGTGTAGTGTCTAGAACTTTCCTGGTGTATATATAAAGCGAAATGAGGGATGTCGATGATTTAGGCATTTCTTTGAATGAACCTAATTTTTATCCCTCGCTTTACCTCCCTTGAACGTCTGATCCTAGTTAGTCCCATTGAGCCTTTAGCCTATTTCTTGCTAGCCACAAAATGAGCTTAATCTTTTCTTTTCATTAGCCTTGAATTTGATCCAAAATTGCGAAGAGCTTATATGAAAATGCAAAAGAAGTTAAGGAGTGAGAAGTGGAATAAGAAGGAAAATAGTAGTTGTGGGAGTTGAAGAGAAGACTAGGGGTGCACTTGTTTAAAAAAATGAATAAGAGTTAGTAAGGAGTAAAAGAAGAAAAGAGCGGAAATAATTGATTAAGTATTCCTTGCTAACAGCTTAAGTATGCCAAATGAAATGGGGAAACAATAGAGAAAAATGGGAGAGAAAAGAATAAAGGTGAATAAGAGGATGGAGATTCCTAATGAAAGTGTGATATAATAAAAGCTCTTAGGGAAGATAGTCACTATTACTGGCCATAATAGTACCTACCCACCCTTATCTTACATTACAACCCATTAAGTCCTACTTGATCTTACTTTCGAACATTCTTAAATTAGTGGAGTAAAACACTAAAGGCAAGCTTATGATCAATACATGTGGAATGTGAATTATTTGTGAGAGTGAGCTTATTTCTTATAAATATACCCATGCATGTTATAATTTGAAAACATATGAGCGAAAATGGGTAACTCTCTTGTTGTGAGGGCACATGTTTAATGAAGGATAAAATTCATGTAGGATTTCTTGATCGGTTGAATTACATGAGTTTGTTGAGATTGAGAGTCGATTCTTGAGGTTAGGAAGTCTTAACATAGTTACATTTGATTTTAATGGTTATACCGTGCATGCTATATTTTCAACTTGCTATCTAAAAACAATCGTTGGAGCCGTAGCTTGAATTATCTTGCTTCAATTAGCTATATGAGGGTCTTCATGTGCATGAAATGTAATATTGTTGTTCGAGGATGAACAAGGCTTTAAGCGTGGGGTAGTGATCTTGGGCATAATTACGTGCCCAAGTGTTATTTTATAGCTTAATTTAGTTGTGTTTGTCAAATTATACACTTACATTCTTATGCGATTTTGTGTAAATTTAGGTATGCACTAACCAACATGATTAGTCCTTTTTTGTATGTATAAAATGCATGTGAGGGACTAAAATATGACAGTTGAAGCAAAGGAATGAAGTTTGAACTCGATGGAAAATGAAGGCAACATGGCAGGCTAAAGATAGGAACTATCGGCAAGGGCAGCGTGCCACGCAGCACAAGCTGCGTGCTGAGGGCCGTGCCACGCCATGCCATGTCACGCGAGGAGTGTCATCCAGTGGCCCTGCATGATGGCAACGTGCCACGGAAGGCGCATGGTGCTATCAGCAGCGCGCCACGCCGGGTAACGCGCAGGTACCTCGCGCAATACCTGCCAAGAAGACACGTCCAGTAGCTGTCCGTGTTTGTTCCGTGGCACGGAGGAAAAAATCTCCGTGACACGGAGATGTTCCACCACAGGCCAAATTTTGCATTTTTTCAGCTCAATATAAACTGAACCCTTAGCTTCTAAAATCATTTTGTCATGAAATATTTTCTGAAAACCGTAGAAGAGCGAAGGGAGAAGTGAAGAACTCACTTAGGGTTCACTAATTTTACATTCTCTTTTACCTATTCTTGTAAGTACTCTACTTTAATGATGTTTTTAAGTTATTGTACGAACATGAGTGGCTAAAACCCTTCCCCTAGGGTTGAGGCCACGTGATATGATTGTAATGCATGAATTCGTTTTGGTTTGAGTTGTTAATTGTTGTTTTGTCTTACATTCTTTATTATGGTTATTTTTATGCTTGATCACCATGAAAACATACATGTTAAGCTAGGTAAAAGCTTGAAAGAGTAACCCTAGACAAGAACATAGGAATGTAGGGAGAAAGTCTTTATCTTTCGATATGATTCGCGATTAGGATAAATAATATACCTAAATTGCCTTGCTTGGTTGATAAAATGGGATAATAGTAATACACCAGCTTAGAATTGTCACTCCACCACTCGTAGAAGTAGTTGTGAAGCTAAGTTAGGTTAAATGATTAGAGGTACAAAAGTCCCTAATCAAGACCACAAACCCCGTAAACCACATCCATGTAGTTGAATTGCCCACGAACTAGGATGTCACATCCCCGCTCAACGATGTAGTTGTGAGCCTAGTTTATTGTGTTTAGAGGATCGAGAGACCATGAACATCGCATTTTCAATTATGTGAGACAACAATTGATAATTTCATACTAGAACCATTTTGTATTGTGTCATTGCATGATTATTAGGTCTTAACTCTAGTTGCTTCTTATATCGTTTCTCGAGTATTTTGTGACCACCCCTAGATTTAATTATAATTTCCCGAAAACTTCTATAATCAACACTTGTGAATGTTAATATTACACTTGAACTTGAATAGTCGCTGAATTGGTCCACTCACTTGTGGGTTCGACATTCGGCTCTTAAAAAGGGCCACTGTATTACTTGTACGACTGCGTATGCTTGCATGTGCGCTGGACGCGAACACTAACACAGCCCCAGAAGCATTCTAGACTTACACCTTGGTGTTATGGCTGGAGTGGCGCGCTCGAAGCTATACTTTAGAGGAAAATTAACTCTAACTTTGGGCTATGGAGAGGGGGGGGCATGCCAGACACAATCCTAGACAGATTTTTCTGATTTTAAAGCTAAATACTTGAGAGCTAACGTGTCATCGGAGGGTTCACCTATAAATATAACATCTAGGTCATTTTTACCATATCAGACATCATTTTGTTTGATCGTAGAAGGTTGTAAATGCAGCTTTTTGGAGGAGAGACAAGCTCCTACTTAGGTTTCTTCTTTTCTTTATCATTTTACTTTGAATGATGATGATTTATATGTTTTTCTGCTTGAACATAAGTGGCTAAACATCATTTCTAGGGTTTTGGCCATAGTTGATGATTGACGTTTGAAACACTGATTAATACTAGTTTTGATTCTTCATTAAAGATTGTTTATATTTACTTGTTTTAATTGCTTATTCACTAGACTAATTACTTTATGAGTAAATCTGTTGCCTTTTGGTTGAACTTGGAAAAGAAAACCGAAAGGGTTAAAAGTAAATGTAGAACAGTAATTCAAAGATTCTTTGGCCAATTGGTAGAAGGTTAGAAGTTGTTGTTGAGGATAGGGATATACCATATATTCAACCCTATTTAGTTGAAATATAAGTAGGCATAACCGTCATTTCATGTTTCTCCTATGACCATAGGGATATAGGTGTTAGGGTTCATGAGATAGTTCATCAATGCTCGGGAGATTGGCAAGAAATGGATAGTAACTTGAAACTAGCAAGCTTAGTTAGAATTAATCTAGTGTCATCACGTCTTAAAAACTCAACTTGAAATGAAAGTGCCATTTCCCTAGATTTTCATCATCATTTGAAGTACAAACAAGTTTGCAACAATATTAGTTCTTTAGTTAATTTTACATTTCAAGTTTTTAGTAGTTTAATTCTTCAAACCATTCCCCATTTTTATCTGTTTTGTTAGAATAGCGAAATAAAAAATTAATCATAAAAAATTGATCTAACAAGTTTTTGAGGGATCGATAATCGGGACTTCACTTTCCTATATTACTTGACGACCACGTGCCCTTGGGAGACACCAAAGGATATCATGAATGGGTAGGTACTTCTTCGTATAAAAGCATGCTAATAAAAAAACACCTATATCATCTCCTAATTTCAACACACTTCATTTCGTTTAGCACATACACTGGGAAAGTTCTAGACATCAAGATGAAAGCATGGAATGTATGCAAATTATCTCAAACGTGCCACATGTTCAACTCAAGACAGATTCATGTAGACCCTCAATTAGGCAAACAAAAGATAGAATTCTACATCAATCCAATAAAATCACACAAGAGACTAGTAAAAGAGCCTAGGTGCCTCAAAAAAAGTTCATTCATATTTTTCCACAGCATGTTTTCAACTTTCAAACCTAACACTTGCATCTTCGGTCAAATTAGCATATAACCCGAGCACCTAGTATTCAAATAGGTTCCTAATGACTAACTTCCCTCAAGAAGGTCGTCAACCATCCATACTCGGGAAAAGCCTTTTCTTCTCCTAAAAATATTAACATTACTCCTAAAAATGAAAAAAAATAATTGGTTCAAAGGTCTCCCCTTAGAAAAAGAACCAAGGCCATAAGAAAAATCAAAGGGTGGATAAGACATGCAATTTTCAAAAATTTTCAAAAATTTTCAAATAAACTTTATGGCATACTCACTGTTAACCTCAAAATACTGGAAGACATACCCTTACCCCACACTTAAAGTCATGCTCTGTCCTCAGAGCATCTACACAATCAAAATCAGACATAGATGAGAAATACTCCCTGAGACCCTCTACGGCCTAGCTAGTAGTATGTCTCTTGGATTCGTGGGTCATTTGACCCCACACTTAAGCTCAAGACGTGCTCCTTAACTTTTATTTTGAGTACTCAGACTTTCTCTTCTCGGCACATAAAACAAAAAAACAAAAGTTACACTATTTAAAAAATAATAAAAACTACACTTACAAATCGGGTTGCCTCCCAACCAGCGTTTGATTTAATGTCGCGGCATGATGCAAGTCTCATATCAAGACACCCTCCTCTGTCTTCTCCTCTTTTTCGGAGGTTTTTCAAATTCCTTTCTTCTTCTCTTTTGCTCCACCTCACTTCCATTCAGCTTGTGATCTACCCACATATAGAATGTGAGCAACTTGACCTTACTCTCTCCTATCACATCACCACAGAGTTTCTCAGCTTCCTCTTTCTCCACCCCACACTTTTCATGGACCACCTCTGTGATCATGCATAAGTCTTTGTAGTGTGAAGGTGTGGAGATAGATTTATACATATTAAAAGTGGTCTCCTCATCATGTACTCTCATCTGGAGCTTCCCTGCTCTTACATCGATGATGGCCTCTTTAGTAGCTAAGAATGGTCTCCCCAATATGACTGACACCTTTTTATCTACTTCAAAATCAAGAATTATGAAGTCAGCGGGAATCACAAACTTACCAACTCGAATAAGCACGTCCTCAATGATGCTATTTGGAGTGATATATGATTAATCAGCCAGCTGCAAAGTCATAGTAGTGGGCCTAGGCTCTCCCAGATCAAGTGTATTGAACACAGACAAGGGCATCAAATTGATACTTGCCCCCAGATCACATAGAGCTCACTCCACTTCACTTTCACCAATTTGTATGAGGAGGGTGAAACTCCTTAGGTCTTTTAGCTTTTGGAGAATCTTTCTCAACACTTGTGAGTTGCACTCTTCAGTAAGTGCAACTGTCTCAAACTCGATCAATCTCCGCTTGCAAGCAACTACTGTCACGACCCAAGCTAGGGTCTGGATCGAGACACGGGACGAGAAACCCCGAGAGGCTCCAAGTCGACCCATGACATGAACATAACGTCTAAGCTCAACATAATAAAGTGTAAGATTCAATATACATAATAACGGAAGTCTGCATATAAATCAAGCTAGAATAGAATCATACATGACAAGATGATTTCTACATACTGTTTAAAAACCTCTAACAAATCTGATGAGTTAATGGGACAACATCCCCAACTAACTTGACAAGTCTGGAACTGAAAGAAGCATAAACAACTACAGATACTAAATGTCCTCGAAGGATGAGGACTCACCAATGCTAGCTAGACAGGTCTGAAAGGGGAGCAGGACTAAAGATGAGGCTGAGACTGATCCCTCGGACCTATATCATGAAATGATACAACATTGAGTATGCGGTCAGTAATTAGAATGTACCGAGTATGCAAGATAAGTAAGACGGACAGTTAAAATACATAAAAGTTCATAAGAGTAGGACGATATGATCATAACGTAAATATCATAATGTAACATAAGGGCTCAAGGTTTTCAAAACATTCATAAATCGGTTATAATCATAATAATAGGAGAAAAACTACATTAAACATGACTTGAGTCAAAGTAACATAAATAATACAATGCATAAATCATGAGGAATAACGGAAGATTCTTATAACTGACATACCTCACATGAGCACACATAGAGCCCGACCTGTAAACCCTTAGTCGGAAGGGTGTTCGTACCTTGCCAAGAGTAGAACCATGAAAAGAGGTGTGATATCACAACGCAAAGCCCATTCGGGCAAAGGGGAACAGTCTCAAGGGAGGTCCCATCATGGCTGCATTCGCGTGTAGTTCTGAGACTCGGGGTATGCTTGAACCCCGGGTCTACTCGGTGTTAAATACTACTCCCAAAATATATACAGTGTTCATATGATAATAGTGAAAACATACATGAGATTCATGGGCTAGTTAAATCATAATAATCATAATCATGCTTGAAATACATGAACTAGCCATAAAATAAGGCCCGTGAGTCGCCCATAATCATAAATCCATAAATCATGAAATTTATGAACACTTGTAAAACATGTATATACTTGATATTACGTAAATTCATGATAAGTACTTGAGAGAAATCAAATCATAAAGTATAAATCATAATTGGGCTAATTAAGATCAAGATCATAGTGAAATCATAACTTGACTTTTCATAAGAGAAATACATAAATTGGACATAATTTAATTAAAATATGAAACTATAATTAATAATCAAAATAGTTATAGATTCTACCCATAGATCATAGAAAAAGATTTAATACATGAAAGGGATCGACCCATCAATAGATCATAGAAATTTTCATAAGAATTGAAATAAACCTCATAGATCATGAAACTTGAATTCTAGAATTTGAAATCCATGGAATTTGAGAAGAGTTTAGGGCATGAGAGTGAAAGTAACTCCCATTCATAGCCTCACATACCTGGGTAAGTTTATCTTACACTCTTCCTTGAATGCCCAAAGGAAATTGAAGGAGAATTGATGGATTTTAGCCTTGATCATCCCTAAGAACCTACTAGTCTTGCATGTCTGGAGAGGAGTGATTTAGAATGAGCTAAAACCCCTAAAAACAATCCTAACTAAGCTTAAAACAACGTAGTTTATACCCTAAGACATAGGAATTATGGAAAAGCCCTTAATAAATTTGCAGGGAAAAACACACTACCAGTCCCCACGAAAGACTGGACGACTTATCGTCCCTGACCACGACTCGTGGTCTGTCTTTCATCGTCAGCACTAGAAGCCTATCATCCCTGGTTACCACGAGGGAAATCACGACTCGTGGTGACCGAGTCGTGATGTGCACTGCCCAAAATTTCACCTTCGTACCAACTCCTAACCACGAGTGACCCAATGACTCGTTGCTCTGAGCATGAGTCGTGGCTTGTCTTGTGGTTGTCGCGCCCCATTTTTCTCGCGAAAAGTGGGATTCAACATGTGACAACTCTTGAAGCATTGAAAAAGATGAAGAGTCACCACCTAACGAATTAAGATGTGTTAGGGCACCATTCTATGCTAAATGTCTGTTTAACTAGCTTAGGTTGCCAGAGTCGGGTAAGAGTTCAAGTTAGCTCGAAAGAAATGTGTTAGGCACCTTTCGAGGTCCACAACTGTGGGTCCCTTTTGAATTCATTATTATATGGGAAAATCAGTGATAAACTAAGGTCAATTATTAATTAATTAATCTAAAACAACTAAGTGACTAAGCATGCAAAACTTACTTTAATAAAAACACACTTAATCAAAAATATACCGTTCAAGTGCTGAAGAAGGGAAAACATACATGTTCGCTTTCTGTAAAACACTCAGAATAATTGAATAATACAAACAATTAAGAGAAACTAAGATAGAAAATCAGGAGAGTAAAAATAAAGGAGCTAACCTGATTGCTTCCAAACAGAATACTAACAAAGAATAAAGTTAAGGATATGAGAGTGGGATCAGGGTATGGCAAGGCTAAAAATGGGCTCAATGCGATGTTACTCCTTTTATTCTATTTTTTATATACTCGACTCTCTTAAGTTTCTTAAGAAAAGATGAAAATAATTCTTAAAATAAAAAAATATTTAAGCATTTTAAAAGCCATATGTAGCTAAAAATATATATCTATGGATATTTAGATTATATAAAGTATATTGACAATTTAATATAATAGTAAAAACTATCAAGTCTATGAGACTTTTAAAAGAATGACATATAAAATTCGAAAAGAAGGGAGTAACGATTTGCTTTATTTTATAAAGCCACATATATGCTTCATACAGAAAGTCAACTATAGCATGTCTTTTCATCATTTCCCGAAACGTACCTGACCCCTTTTGAAGAGACGACTCTACTTGAGCTCTGCTTCATGCGTTGACTCTTCCGATCATCGCGATGGAACTCCAAGTGATGTCGTCTCATTGTGATATATATGTAAAAATTATTTAAATGGATGAGAGTATGTCTGTTCTTAATGTTTAACTAATTAAAAAAAATTAAGATAATAAAGACTCTTAAACAAAATAAAACAATAAGAAATAAAAGAGTTTAACAAAAGTGTCTTTTTTTTTTATCACGGGGCAACAAGATTTGAAATAAATTTATTTCCCATTCACCCTTATTAATCAATTAATTGGGTCTTAATATTTGCCTATTATTATTAATGGGGATAAGCATATCGTTGATGACCCAATTAAAAGTCATGATAAATCTCAAATATATTCTCAAAATATATATCCTCACGATTCACTTAACTTAAGTCTTCAAATTCAGTAATAAATTAAAAGAAACGTGAGCTACGCCGAAAACTTAGACATAGTTAATTAGAAAAAATAAATCAGCAAGACAAACACCAAACTAATTCGTAACAGTGGAAAAAGAAATCATATTTGTACAAACAATTGGAAACCAATGAAAAAACTCATCAAAATCACATTTGTATTTGAACCAAACTTTCGGTAAAATCATGTCACAAAATTCGAAGTCTTTTCTATATTAAACTAGTACCAATCACGAAATTATTTACGGCAAACCTACTCTTCCAAATTAATCTGAAGGAAATTCAGTAAGCGAATAATATCACAATTAACGCTTGAAAGGATAACCAAATTAAATGACCATTTAAAACAAAGAAACTTAATCACGTAAAATTGGAAAGCTTCAATGATCATAGGGTTAGAAAATGAGAAGATTGAGTCAGTGATGGACCTTAATAAACATTGACAGTAGCATTTCGATTCCAATCGCCTTAACCGAGAGACCAGAGCTACGAATTAAAACCTCGAACGGTAACCTCAACTGACTGAAAATGCCATTTTTGTGGTGATGTCGATCAGTTTTACTTGGCTGGTTTTGGATATATTTCTGCTGGATTTGGGTGGTTCTCCATGGCTTCCCAGCTCCTGAACTTAGTCGCTCCCATGGTGGAGAATAGTTAAGGCCTTCTCATGGTGGTAAATGACGAACAATGGTGGTTGTTTTGTGGAGTCCGGTGGCTGCTCAGGCCCTTAGCTGTTAGGATCTCTTCTTCTTCTTCCTTCTTTTCTTTTTCTTTTTTTTTCTTTTTTTCTTTTTACCAAATCAAATCTTCCTGAAATAAATAGGTGACTCCACGTGAATAAACAGGAAGATGTTGGGGTAGACAGAAATAGTAGGAGTCGAAAATTTCATATGAGGATTTACAACTTTAAAAGCTTTGTATGATAAATAGAGATGGGGAGCAAAAAATATCTAAAAGAAATAGGAAAATTGACACAGAGTAAGAAAGGGAAATAATTATTAAGGCAAGGAACACAAAAAATTAGTTACGGATAGAAGAGTAAAGTGATAAAACAAGCTATAAAAAAAAGAGAACGGTATATGTGGGAAGATTTGCTGGAGATGGAATATTTGACAAGGAATTTTATTATTGAAATTATCTCTGAAGGAATTGGGGAAAGTAATATTCTTCCATGAAGGGAAAGATAGTGAGGAGGATTTTCAAAATATAGAAAGATTCGAAAATTTGAATTTTAAACATTATACTTAATATTAAGATTTGGGTCTAAATAAATATTCTACCAAAATATATAAATTTGATAACTGCTAAATTAATAAGTAATCGAAAAACTATGAAATTAACAATTGTATTTTATTATCAAAAATAATTTATCAATATTTATGATAAAATGAATAATAACTTTAAAATATTTGCTCTGGTGTTTATAAAAGAAATAGTGAATAAATATAGCAAGCAAAAATAAATAAATAAATAAATAATTTTACAAGTGAAGAATGAGGTGGTGGTGGTGATGATGACGATGACGACGACGACGACAACGATGATGACGACGACGACGATGATGATGAAGATGATGATGACGATGATGACAATGACGATGATGATGACAGACGCCGACGCCGACAACGATGATGATGATGATGATGATGATGATGATGATGATATGATAATACATAATAATAATATATAATTATAATACATAAAGAAAAGTTTGTACATGTGAATGTAACAAAAATGATAATGATATCTGCAATTAACTAAACATAATATTAAAATGGTAACATGGTTACATAAAAAATAATTAAAAAATAATCTGTGACTATGTAAATATGTTTAAAATATTTACAAGTAAAATAGTATGCTAAATAAGGTATGGGGAGGTCAAAATTGGGTGTCAACAGTGGTTAGTCCCAAAAGCCAAATATCTTAACCAACTCCTTCCTACCTCACGACTCACTTAATGACTCGTGGGGTACTACACGGGTCACTGGACGACTCGTCCTGTAACCTGGAGCAGAAAATCCTATTTTTCTCCATTTCAACTCCTGAGTCTGATCCTAGGGTTTTTGGGGTATTATAACATCTGCCCCTTGGAAACATTCGTCCTCGAATGTGGAAAATCATACTGAAAAGTTGGAGGATGCAATCATCATACTCAAATACTAAACTTTAAGTTGAGAATTGTCGGAGTGACTGACTCTGAATTGAAGTACATGGCTGAACTGCCTGAATAATACATACATTCATTGACATGAAAGAAACTGGGGCACATGAGCTTAACATGAAACAAAATAGAGTACTGAGGAGGAAACTGATACCTCAAGCTGAAACTGAGCCAGAAGGGAATAGATGTGGGTATTTGGCCATCATATCTGCTTCAATTTCTCATGTAGCTCCCTCAACATGTTGATTCCTCCATAAAACCTTAACCGAGGTTACTTTCTTGTTTCTTAGCTTTCGAACCTAGAAATCCAATATTCCTACCGGAATCTCCTCATAACTAAGGTTGTCCTTCATATCTACGCTCTCCACCGGAGCAAATAGAGCTAGGTCACCCAAGCACTTCTTTAAGAGAGATACATGAAAAACTGGATGAACTAAAGCAAATTCTGAGGGCAACTCCAACTCATATGCTATCCTGCCAACCCGTTTTACAATCCGGTACGGACCAACATAACTAGGACTGAGTTTCCCTTTCTTTCAGAACCCCATCACTCCCTTCAAGTTCTTTCCTCCTCACGTCTGCATAGGACTTTTGGCGACTCCGAGCTTCTTTCAACTGTCCCTTATGAGCTGAACTTTCTCTACAGCCTCATGGACTGAATCCGTTCCTATCATTACAGCTTCACCAACTTCAAACCAACCAATAGGCGATCTACATCTCAGCCCATAAAGAGCCTCAAACAGAGTTATCTACTGGAATGGTAGTTGTTGTTATATGCAAACTCAATGAGAGGAAAATGATCATCCCAACTACCTCTGAACACACACTCTCAACATATCCTGGAGAGTCTGAATATTCCACTCTGACTGACCATCCGTTTGCAAGTGAAAGGCTATGCTAAGCTTGACCTGAGTACCAAGTCCCCTATGAAACGACTTTCAAAACTAGGAGGTAAGCTGATTACTTCTATCTGATATGATGGACAAGGGCATTCCATGCAACCAAACTAGCTCTCGAATGTACAACTTGGCATAATCCTCCGTTGAATCGGTAGTTTTGACTGGTAGAAAATGAGAGGCCTTAGTCAACCTATCCACAACCACCCAAAAAGAGTCATACTATCGATGAGTACGAGGCAACCCTGTAATGAAGTCCATGTTGATTTCCTCCCACTTCCAAGTAGAGATACTAATATCTTGAAGCACACCTCCAGGTCTTTGATGATCAACCTTCACATGTTGACAATTCGAACACTTAGCCATAAATTTTGCTATGCCCTTCTTCATGCCACTCCACCAATAGACTTCCCGTAGGTCACGGTATATCTTGGTGGCACCTGGATATATAGAGAATCTAGAACCATGAGCCTCGTGCAACATCCAATCTCTCAAATTATCAACACCCAGAACACACAAGAGACCCTAGTATCGAAGCACCCTATCTCCCCCTTTGGAGAAGACTTCTACCTTCTGATTTTGAATAGCTTCCTTCAACTTTACCAAAATAGGATCCTCTTCTTATCTAGCTTTGACCCCAGTCATCACAAAAGATTTTGATCCCTTATGAACAATGACACCACCATCTATCGAGTCAACAAGATGAACTCCTATAATTCATGCTAAAAATTTTGAAAGCCTCGGAAAACGAACTCCTGAGTTTCATATTTGATGCTTAAAATCATGCTAAACACACAAAATATTCAATTCCACCCGAAGCTTACCCAGAATCCTCCAAACACCAACCAACTGTGCAATTCAATTGTAAAATCCATTCCGGACCGGTTGGAATCATGAAATTATCGATATAAGGTCGTTTTGATCTAAAGTTGGCCATGGTCACACTTAGCCTCCTTAATGCTCATAAATTCCACCAAAGGTTCTAATCACTCCCAAATCACCTCGGGATCCATGCAAACTACCCAACTAAGTCATAAATCACCATCTGGAACTAACCGAGCTCTCAGAATCCAAATTCAAGCTCATTAACCTGAAATGTTGACTCTAGTCAAACCCCTCAAACTTCAAACCTTTCAAAAACCAAAAATCTCACCCAATCTTCATTGGATCATCTCAGGAACAGTTTCATCCACCTCTGTAAGTCATAAATAACAAAATAAAGATACGAAAAGGTTCAACCCAAGGCTTAGGGTAAGGAAATAATGAGCATGAATCATTCAAGAAATCTAAGTTGGGAATATACCTGATATAGCAACATCTTATGAGCTGATAAGGCAAATCTTAAGAACTGAGTTCATAGAGCTGAGCATGCTGAGAGACATGAGTTAATATACATGAAGAGGGTCATGACATGAAGCTGAATTTTTATACAGTCATGGAGTAATATTGGGATCGTTGACTGACGGGGTTACCTATAATCTTAGGATTCTGAACATAAGCATAAGTTAAGCGTAACATCGAGTTAAGCATAGGAAACCATCTAATGAGAATGGGTTGACTACCCCTAGATACTATTTCTAGAACTTCCTTACTAGAAAGCTTATGACTTGACTTGGCCCTTCACTTACCATCTACAAGACAAACCTCATACTAGAATGTAAAAAGGAGTTTTTATACTTTACTTTGAGGCTCCTAGGCCTAACAATGTGCGAGGATCAACCTGAAAGTCTCATGACATACCTGTGACTATATTTGGAGTTGGCCACCACCAGCACTAGGTAACCTGCTTTACTGAGATGGGCGAGCTACTGATTTGTTATCTAGGGCACGAGCTCCATCATCACCCGGTCTAGCTGAAGGATAATCTCTGAGTTTGAGTTTGGGCTTACCGTACCCGAAACAAGCATCCTTGCTAATCAAACATTTCCCCCGGTGGTTCCTACCACACCTTTAGCAAGCTGGCCAACTGGACGGGGCTATTGAAGGGGTGGCCAGGGCACGGGCTCTCTGGTCTCCTTGCTTGGCTGAAGGGCAATCTCTGTGTTTGTGAACAGGCCGACCACAATAGAAGCAAACATTTGAACCTGCCAAGCACCTTCCTTGGTGGTTCTTCCCACAGCGGCCGCAAACTGGATAAGTAATCTCCCTTACCCAGGGCTTATGTCCCCGAACCTGAGCTAAACACCTCTGCTGGGGTTGAGAGTGACTCCCACTACTTGACCCTTGTTGGGAACTCTCAAGGTTTTTGGTCCTGGGTCTTTTGTTCCTCCTTTCTTTCCCCTTAAACTCCCCACCCATATTCAAATCACCAAACATAGAAGAGCTCCTCTTTATGAGTCCTTGAACCCTAGTTGCTACCGCCTCCTTGGTAGGGTTCACTAACGTGATTGTTGGCTAGTTAGGCTGGGTGATCATGGCCCGTATCAATACTCGAAAAGTGGCCCCGAGTTCTACATCCGTAACTTTCCCGAACATGGGATCCATTGGAGTTGGTGGGGCTGGCTGACTTCTGTTGTTGCTTTGAGGAGACAGATTTTTGCATACGCATATAGCACGAGTTAGAGGAATGGAGAGAGTTGAACTCATAGCACAAGGTAGAATTATGAAAGAAGGGAACATTTCCTAAACGTCTCGTAGCCTCTTCGTCATAAGTGTGGTGTGCTTCACACCTATGAAAAAGACTCTACTTAACACGGTTTTCAGACACCCTAGGACACTTCATAACCTAATGCTCTAATACCAAGTTTGTTACAACCTGAGCTAGGGCCTAGATTGAGACACGGGAGGAGAAACCCCAAGAGGCTCCAAGTCAACCCATGGCATGAACATAACGTCTAAGCTAAACATAATAAAGAGAAAAATTTAACATACATAATAACAGAAGTCTGCATATAAATCAAGCTAGAATAGAATCATACATGACAAGCTAATTTCTACATAATGTCTGAAAGCCTCTAACATATCTGATAAGTTGAAGGGATAACATCCCCAACTAACTCCGACAAGTCTGAAACTAAAAGAAGCATAAAAACTACAGATAATGAATGTCCTCGAAGGATGAGGATTCACCAATGCTAGCTGGACAGATCTAAAAGGGGAGCAGGACTAAAGATGCGGCTGAGACTCAACAACATCTCCCTCACCTTGATCCTCAACATTTTCACGGTGCTTGTGGCACCATATCTAATTCTTTGACATCACTTTAGGGCAAAAACTTTCTTGGGCTTAATGCTCGAATCTCCAAGCATCTTGCAACTCCTAGTAACAATGGCCATGCATTGACTATTCTTCGGTTTGTTTTGTGGGTATATAAAACGACACGCAAGTGCACATGGTTGAACAAGTAGTAAGTGGCTTTAGTAAGCCAAGTATCGATCCCACAGAGACTTGGATGAAGTGCAATTTGCTCAAGTGTACTATATTTTACTTCTAAAAATGCAGACAACAGTGTAACCAAAAGTTTGATAGTTTGTTTTATAATTTTTATACTAAAGCTAAAAACAATTATCTACTTTGAATCTGAACTATGAATGAGAGCATGCTGAGGTTAAACGAACATGTAATGAAATTAATTATCATCATAAGTTGGTTGATCTTTTCCTCCAGTTGCTAGCCAAGAACTATTGCCAAGAGATTAAAACTCTCGTATTTAACCTCACTTAAGAATCATGAACCATCCACCTACATTTCTGTGATTAAATGCAATTCATGTTCTAGCCATACAATTCCGGTTCCTAAATTGACTAATACGACTTTCAGGTATATTTCTATCCTGAAAGCAAATCAAGACTCAATTTTCCCAAACCAAGTAAAGAACATATCCTATTAATTCACAACTTTCCAATTTCTTGCTCTCTCGAGTGAAACCGGACTTTTTAGATGTACATTAACATAGGCCACACATTAATGTACTAAGAACAAGAATTAATAGAACAACATGGAAGAAAAGATGAAAAACCAAAGAATCAATGATCAAATTTCATCACAATTGTTCATAACCTCAGCAAGAAGAGGAATTAGCCACTCATTTGTGGATTAAACATCTTAAAATGAGTGTTAATCATACAAGCAATTGAATTAAAGAAGAAAGAAAGAGAGAAAAAACCCTGATATTTTCGTCCCTCAACTGCCTGTAACCCACGTCCTTGCTCCACCAAGTCAGAATATTGAAGAATGAACCTAAGTGTTCTATTTATACTACTGGGAATTTTTCCAGGAATAACGAGCAACGTGTCACGGAGTGCATCGCGGAGCACTTCCTCCGTGACACGCTCCGGACGCGTGAGGGTCCAGGAATTAAGGCTCAACGTGGCACGGCGTGCAACGCGGAGCCAAGCCACCGTGCCACAGACCAAACGCGGACCTCCACTGGAATTTGAGTGAAATTTCCCTATCCAGGCAGAAGGCCTCCGCGATGGCAGCGTGTCACGGCTCCATCGCGGAGCCCCTTTAATTCATGTTGTCCAATGCTTTATCCCTTGCTCGCATCCAAGTCCAACCCCGATATCATCCAACATGCATTTTAGCTTCCCGAAATTACATTTTACCTGCAAAACAATGCTAATCATGTTGGTTAGTATAAATTCACATTTTATTACCAATTACATGAGAATGTATACACATTGGTAGATAAACAAGGCTAAAATGGTACTTTTGAGTATCACTTGGGCATATAAATTTGCCCAAGATCACATAACCTTTGTTTTGTTGCCGCACATAGTAAATAGATTTTCAATTCAATGGGAAATTCATGTAAGCATGACCCTTTCCACAAAGCTCACAAACTGTTTGAACCTATAGTTCAGCTACCAAATTATGTATCATGCTCACAAGTTGACCAATGTTTGACCGGATGGTTGTGACATCATCAACCTCTAACATCTCCGGTCCTTTCTTATTGGTGAATGCTCTTCTTGGATCCGATAGTCTTGACTACCTGCAGACATCAAATTCAACAATGCCTCAATTTCTTCATAACTCTTGTACAAAATTTTCCCTTGAGCTATAGCATCTAACAATATCTTGGACTCAGGTTGCAGTCCTTTGACAAAGTTATGACCAATATTCTCCTTAGGCTACATACGATGTGGACAATCTCTCAGATAACCTATATATCTCTCCCAAGCTCGAGCCAAAGACTCCCCATCCTTATGAACAAACCCTAAGATCTTCCCACTAAACTCTTTTATTCTTTTTGAATAGAAAAATCTATTGAGAAATTTATTTAACAAAATCTTCCAAGAGGTAATAGATCCTGCATGCTCATTCTGTAGCCACTCTTTTGCTTCCCTAATCGGTGAGAAGGGAAAGAGCGTCAACTTCACATATTCATCTGAGACATTCTAATAGTGAAAATTTTCGCTCAACTCAACGAATGTGACCAGTGCTTATGAGGGTCTTCGTGTGGTCTACCCTGATACTAGTACGTATTCTGCACCATCTACACTATACCTTCTTTCAGCTCAAAATTTCCTATGATCTTTGGCTTCACAATAGCCTTTGATGCATTCTCTAAGATAGGTCTGGCAAATTTTAACATAGGAGTCCTTTTTGGTGCTAACTCGCGAGCCAATCTTGCTTCCCTGTTCTCTATAAGGTTAGGATTATGAATTTTTTCTTCTATTTGTCTCCACTCTAGGAGTGTTCTTTCAATTTCAGGATCAAATGGAATCAAAGGATGGCCTTGACTCTAAGTATCTGGCATACACTAACTTGTGATCTGAGGTGCACCAAAAACAAGAAAACAAGTAAAAACTGAACAGCTAAATAAAAATTCAAACTAGACAACAATCTGTTCCAAGTCATTGGCAATGATGTCAAACACTTGATGTTGCCAAGTGCACGCAAGTGCATGTGGTCATTAAATAATATAGGACGGTGAAGTGTCGATATCGTACCCACAGAGACTTGTCAAATTAATTGCTTAAGTTTGAACCTTTATTTCATTATTCAAGAAAACACAAGTAAACCGGGGAAATGGTTTTTAGATTACTCTACTAAACTTGAAATGTAAATTAAACTAAGAAACTAAATTCATTTGCAAAATAGTTTGTAATTCAAATGATGATTAAAATCCAGGGTCTTGGTACTTTTGCTTTCAGGTTTAGTTTTAGGATTAAAATATGCTAGATAAAATCCTTCTAAGATTGCTAGTTGCAAGTTACGAACTCACTTCTCAACTATTCTCCTGAATAGCCAAAAACTATCCCATGAACCCTAACACCTATATCCCTATACTTGCGGGAGAAACATGAGACGACAGTTGAAGCTACTTGACTCAAGTGAGTACGGTTGCAGGGTATATCCCTATCCTCAACAACAAAATCAACTCTTGAACTATTGAATAAGATAATTAAAACCTACTCTATGATTCCTTTTAACCCTCATTAGTTCCTTCTCCTGAGTTCAACTAATGAGCCAACATATAATATTCAAAAGGTGATCAATCTAACAAATAAGCATTGAATCAAGTAACCATAAACAATATTGAAAAGAAGAATTAAACATCTAGCATAAATGAATATTCAACTACAACCATCAAGACATGGCCAAAACCCCAGAAAATTGGGGTTTAGCCACTCATGTTCAAGTGCAAAACCAAAGAATTCATCATCCAAATTAACAAAGATAAAAGTAAAGAAGAAAAACCTAAGAAAAAAATGAACTTCTTGTCTCTCCCCCCACAAAAATTGCATATAATGATCGATCTAATTGAAAGATAGCTAACAAATGCCCTAGACAAAGTATTTATAAGAAAGGTAACAAATGACTCTTTTACCCTTAAGTAATTCAACTTTTAGACTTAGAAAAATCCATCCGAACAGGCTCTAGTGCACCGCGCCACTCCATCCATCTCGCCAGACTTAGCTTGAAATTTCTCTGAAGTTTGGCTTCTGGCGTGCCACTTCTCCATCTCACCAAGTTGTTAGAACAAAATTTTGCATTTCAGGTGTTGGTGTGCCACTTTTCTCAATGCACTAGAGTGTTAGAAAATTTTCTTCTGATGTTTGGGCTCTAGTGCGCCACTTCTGCCAATGCACCAAAGTGTTAGAATATTTTTCTTCTGTAGTTTGGGCTCTGTGTGCGCCACTTCTCCTAGTGCACCAGCTTGGATTTTTCTGGAAACATCTCTAAAGTTGCTCTAAAGCTCCAAACCTTCCTTTATAGCTCTTTTTGGGTCGAGTTCCACCACAATTACCTATTAAGTACCTATAAAAACACAACATAGGAATACAAGCATAATCCATAGAAAAGATACTCAAAGAGATGATAAAGTACTAAAATGCGTGGAAAATAGAGGCTAAAAATATGTACTTTTGGCCTATCATCATAGCTACATTACAATATAACAATTCACTTGTTTCATGTTAATCTCCTTCAGATGATGTTCCTATATTAACAATATCACGCCACCCACAACTCATGCATACTTTTCTACAATATTCAAGGGGACACCAGCAGAATTATATGCCCACGGACCTAAAACCGACTTCTTTCTCTAATTTCATAAGCATATATATTTTACTAATCAAAGTCTAGACTAGAGTAAACCATAACCTACCTCGATGCCAAGCTACTTTCCTATACCAGTGGAACTTCATTCCTCGCTCCAAATTCAGAGTTCTTGATGGATGACTGACGAGGAAGATGGTGAAATCACGTTCTTGGAAGGCTATACCTTCCCATTCTTTGGTAGAATGTCTAAATTTTTATTCTAGAGTGTTTCTAAAAGGAAACCCTTTTTAGATTAGGAGCTAGGCCCTGAAATAAACTTAAACATGAAATTCTAATTCGCGTCTCTTATTGCAGCGGTCTCGTTATAGCGACAGACTAGCTGCTAAAATGAGGTTTTCTTGACCGGCCCCACTTTATTTTAATTCTATTTATCAATTATTTACTTAGTTATACCATCATCTCAAAAATAAAATCTATGCCAATAAAAAAATTTAATTCTTACGTTTGTATCGCAGAAAATTTGATAACGATGGGATGGATCGTTACATCAGATACTAATTAGTAAATCTATCTCCGAATCACCCTGGGTGATATTGGGGAAATTTCACTATCACATCTACATCTAATAAGAATGTCTCCTATAAGGTTGCTATTATATTCCCTCATAGCTTACTCCCCGCTAAAGTTACGTGTTTGAAAAATATTTCTTCTCGGCCTTTTCTATCATGGCCCTGGGTATGCTAAGAGTGAATATATTCAAGTATTACTGATGAATTTGAACTTATTTATTCCACAGTATCCCAGTTTAGGGAGGGAGTTTGTTTACACATATTTTATACCAAATTCCTTATTATCCTTGTCCTTCGTATTACCTCTTTTTTCGCGGGTTACTATTTGATTCATCATGTCTCAACCAACTCGTTATGCTAACATCACCACTTATCAAACTCTCACGGATGAAGGACACATAATAGTTTTCCTATATCCGAAATGGTAGGAATGAAGTGTCGGAGTGTGCTAGTTAATTGCATTGGTGGACAAACGACAGTCCGCTACAGACATGGGATACTCATTGTAGAGAAATGGCCACCGCTGCAGCAAAGAAAGCCGGAAAGTTTTAAAGGGGAATGAGAAGAGTTTTCTCATTTCGTAACTTTACAAATCATCATCCTTGGCACTTGATTTCCTCTCTACAACTCCTGTTTTCCCTTTGATTTTTCAAGTAGTGTTCAATCCCTCTAGCGTTACTATGTTGTTTAGCATCTTTTTATTGCACTCTTACTTATCGTTCTTAGATTGATTGAAAATGGGGGTGGTGAGGGAAGTAGGATCGTTCTATTTACGTTCTTAAGTTACTTGCACTGCTTGTTGCATAATATCTACTGATTTCATGGTAGCTTTCACTTGAAAAAGTGGTGGTTGGGCTGAAAATGGTTTTGAAGTTTTTTGATCCCTTGGGACTTGAAATTGGGTGTTAAATAGTTATACAATGGAGTAGAGGGTTAAGGGCCTCAATTATGAGTGGGGCTTCATGATGAACGATGTGGAGGAAAAGGCGCTGGAGTTCTTTACCTTACTGTACTAGATGGGGTGGGACCCATCAATAAAGCAGCCTTCCTCGTGCAATGAGCAGTGGGTGAGAGACTTTTATGCTATGCTCCCCATAGTGAATTGCATTGCACTAGACCCATGCATTTATGTTCGGGGTAAGACCTTCAGAATCAGTGCGGCTGCTATCAACAAGGTGTTGGGGTCACCTAACCCATCAGAATTCAAACGGGCCATGACCAGTCACTACTCTAGTGAAGGAGTATAAGAGGGATAGGATCACCTGGGCCTATAGCCGGATGATCTTGGGCAAAATGGCATGCCCAAGGGATACTTTACAACGTAGTTTTGTCTTGTTTAACTACTTATTTATATACATTCTCATGTAATTTTATGTAAATGTGAATATATATACTAACCAACACGATTAGTTCTTGTTTTTGTAGGTTTAAAATGAATTTGAGGAACTAATCCATGAGTTGGTTAAGTGGAGACATGGAATCAGAAGTAAAACGCGAACGTCGGCAAGGAGGATGTGCGAAACAGCCCACCTGCGCGTTGGCAACGTGCCACAGTAGGCAGGCTACACGACCAAGGGCGTGGCACGGCCCCTAACGCGCTGCACAAGCAGCGTGCCGCGCTGCCAACGTGGCAGGGGGCTGCCTGGGATGTATTTTACGTGAATTCCAGAATGCCTACGCGATGCCTCCGTGTCATGGAGGCAAATTGGCGTGATAACCTCCGTGCCACGGAGCTATTTCATGTGGGGCATAATTTTGTACAATTCTCATTAAATATAAATAGGTCCCTTAGCTCCTAAAAACATTTAGTCACAATTTATTTCTGAAAAACTACCAAGGAGTGAAGGGAGAAGTGGGAGAACTCACCTAGGGTTCATCAATTTCATCTTCTCTGCTACCAATTCTTGTAAGTATGTTACTTTATTTATGTTTTCTTGTAATTATACGAACATGAGTGGCTAGAACTCTTCCCTTAGGGTTGAAGCCACAAGATATGATTGTGACTACATGATTTTGTTTTGGTTTTAAGTTATTGATTGTTGTTTTGTCTTACATTCTTAATTATGGTTGTTTTTATGATGGATCATCATGAAAACACACACGTTACACCTAGGTAAAAGCTTGTGAAAGTAAACCTAGGCAAGAACAAAGAATGTAGGGAGCAAGTTTGTATCTTACGATATAATTCGCGGTTAGGATAAGAAATTATACCTAATTTGCCTTGCTTGGTTGATAAAACGGGTTAGTAATAAGAAATCAAACTAGAATTGTCACTCCAACACTCGAAGAAGTAGTTGTGAAGCTAAGTTGAGTTAAATGATCAGAGGTACGAAAGTCCTTAATCAAGAGCATAAACCCCATAAACCACATCCACGTAATTAAATTGCCCACGAACTAGAATGTCACATCCCCGCTCAACGATGTAGTTGTGAGGCTAGTTTGTCGTGTTTAGAGGCTCGGAAGACCATGAACATGCAATGTTAGTTATGTGAGATGACAATTGATAATTCCACACTTAAACCATTACAAAGCTTAGTATCGCATGATTGTCCGACTTTAGCTCTAGTTTCTCCTTGAATGTTTTCAGAGTATTTCGATGACCACCCCTAGACTTAAATAAACTTTATCGAAAAAAGTCTTTAATCAACACTTGCGAAAGTTAATAGCACACTTGAACTTGATAATTAGCTGAATTGGTCCAGTCCCTATGGGTTCGACATCCGGCTCTTAAAAAGGGCCACTATATTACTTGTACGACCGCGTACACTTGCGGGCCATCACCGGACAGGGATTAAAAGCACTTACTTTGTGATAGAGGCTAGGAGAGGGCTAAACCTGGTGTTTAAAAGGGTCCGCCCTTCTAGCAATTTTAGTGACGTTACCTAGAATTGGGACTAGGTAGTGGCTTGCATACTGGACCAGGCATCGGTCAAATTGGAGGCCCATGTGGTGGAGAAGTGGAGGTACTTCTTGGTGAAGATCGTAGTGAGTCTGCCATTTCCCTCTCTCGTTACCATATTATGTGCACAAGCAAGAGTGCCCAGGGAGTAGGGTCAAGTGTGACATTTCCTTTGACCCGCTGAGGGTGAAGGGAGCATAGGGGCAGATCAAGAAGAAGAGCAATGTCAATTCGGATGGGGAGAACAGTTATGATCAGGGAAGTAGTGGAGTCGGGGCTGGTCCTTCCAAGTCTTCTAATCCTTTTGAGAGTGAAGGCAAAAATGGCCTTTATAAGAGAGTTGCTAAGGGGTTTTCCCAAACCTCCTACGAAGGGTTCATCATCAAGTGTTGCTTCTGGTAGCACTGAAGCATTACAGGGCAATTTTAAGTCACTGGTCCAGGCCCATATCAAGATCCGTGCAGATTTGAAGGTAAAAAAATGGAAAAGGCAATCAAGGAACAAGTTGCTAATGCAAATGCGAAAGGGAATGAAGAAGCTCCAACCCTAGCTCCCCACTCAAAGCTTTTCAAGGTGTCTAGGGAGGACGTCCAGAAATTCTCCTCCCTTAGTGGACTCGACAGCATAGCATCCAGCGGGTTAGGCGCCGGCAGTGATAAGGCGACTAGCAAGGCGTAGGCATAATGCTCCTCCCTTCCCCTCAGTCCCCGCATGTTTTTCAGCTCCTAGTGATTGTCTGCCCTTGCAGGTCTTGTTATTGAACAAATTACTTTCTTTTTGTATGTTCTGGATAATTTCTTTAAATTTGGATAATTTGATTTTCATTTCAGTGTATGAGTGTCTGTTGGGGCACTCGAAGGACAATGGTCTGTGTTTAAATCAACTTTATCCATGTCATTTTTATTTTTCGCATAATCCATAAGTCTCTTTAGTTTTTGGATTAATTTTTGAAGTTTGAAAATAGGGGAATGGATTCTACCTAACGCTTGTCCGCTGCAGCCTGTATGCTATAGCGACCCAAGCATCATTGTAGCAAACCTTTGTACGTAGGATAGGTGTTCCATAGGGTCCATATGCTCGCAAAAGCAGACTTGCTGTGGCGAGGGACCACTTGCTGCAGTGATACATACTAGGCAGATTGGTGCTACACCTGTACCTCTCACTCTATTAATAGGCACAGATCCTGTCCGTTGATAATCTTAACATGCCGACCTTTTGGTCAACACTCTAGCATGATTTATATCATCAAATACTAATTGAAATCTCCTAGATACCAATTGAATTCGTTGAGATACCAATTGAAATCTCCTAGATACCAATTAAACTCAACCCAGGTGAATAATAAACTAGGATGGCACGATAGGAAGGAATAAAAGGGAAAACTTTCTAGATGCCTCATAGCTCCCTAAGGATTCAATGTGGATAACTACACACCAATCCATAAGATGCTACTTGATATTGCTCTTGTACTTGAGAGACCGGTAATCTAAAGATCTAATATAAACTTGTCACGATCCAATTTGGAGGATCGTGTGGGCACTTACTCGATATTAGACGGATAGGAGAACCCCTTTTTATCTCTCTATTTTGAAACATGATAACGTCCAAATTCACTCCTTGTAAAGAGAGAGTGTAAATGATCGTTGGCAAAACAAATATACCCGATGAGTGTCGGGGTCGAATCCCACAGGGAATAGTACTTAGATGGAACAAAAGTTGTCTATCAAGTAAAAACTAAGAAGCATCATTTTATTTAAAAGAAAAAAATAAAAATATGGGGGTTCAAAAGATTGCAATTAAATGTAAAAATAACTATTGATCTATCGACAAGATAACCAACTTGAATCAACAAAAGTGAGCAAAAGCTAGGGGTATGCTTTTGAATGGGGTGTCAATTAGATTGGAATTAACTAAACAATCAAATTATTACTTATAAATATAAATAGTCATGGAAGAGGCGGCACCCGATGTTTTTCAACCACTTGAGTGCCTTTTACCTCGGATTTTCTCAAACCCGAAGTTCTCAAACAATATATCCATCAAGACTTGGGTCAGATTTGAGCTATTTCTAGCCTCAAAACTCTCATGAGTGAATGATTATGGGTCTTAGCTATCTCTAGCCTAACCCCACACAATCAACACCTAATTACCCACTATTGCTTTCTCATCCATACTCAATTTTTCTTTTTTCAAGAAAAATTAGAATAAGTAAACATCACCACATTTGCAACTATGAGTAATTTAATTATAAATTGAGAGAAAACAACAGATTTATATTAAATGAGTAACATTAAGATTACTCTAACAACACTCTATCCAAATTAACGACAATTCATGTACACAACCCTAGCAAAGAGATTTAGCTACTCATTGATGAGAAATACAATATTAAATTAATAATTAAATTCATGACATTCATCATCAAGAGTTAAATTCAAGCTCATAATTGTCTTCAATAGAGATTTGTTACCTTGAAGAAGAAGAAGAAAAAAAACTACTCAATATTCTATCTCTCTCTAACTTTCTACTCTCTATAAATCTGGAAGGAATAATATAGTACTTTCTAAAGAATGTACAAAATGTACTCTCTACGCAGTTTTCAACCTATCCCTTATCTACTGAACCTTCTCAATAGCCCCGTGAACCGAATCTAGTCTTATTATCGCCTCTTCACCAACCTCAAACCATCCCATGGGCGACCTACACCTCCGCCTATAGAGAGCCTCAAACGGTGCCATCTGGATACTGAAATGATAGTTGTTATTGTATGCAAACTCGATAAGAGGAAAATGCCCATCCCAGCTACCTTTGAAGTCAATCACGCATGCTCTCAACATGTCCTTGAGGGTCTGAATTGTCTGCTCCACTTGACCATCCATTTGCGGTGAAATATTGTGTTGAGCTTAACCTGTGTACCCAATACTTTTTGAAACAACTCCCAAAACTGAGAGGTAAATTGAGTACCTCTATCTGAAATGATGGATAAGGGAACTCCATGAAATCAGACTAGCTCCCCGATATATAGTTTGGCATAATCCTCCACCGAATTCGTGGTCTTAACTGGTAGAAAATGTGCAGCTTGGTCAACCTGTCTACCACTATCCAAATGGAGTCATATTGTCGACGAGTATGAGGTAAACCTATGATGAAGTCCATATTGATTTCTTCCCACTTCCATGTAGGAATATTGATATCTTGAAGCATGCCTCCCGACCTCTGATGCTCAACTTTTACTTGCTGACAGTTCGGGTACTTTGCTACGAATTCTACGATATCATTCTTTTTACCAGTCCACCAATAGACTTCCCGTAAGTCACGGTACATCTTGTTGGCACCTGGATGGATAGAATACCTGGATCTATGAGCCTCGTGCAACATCCGGCTCCTCAAATCATCAACATCTGGAACACATAGGTGACCCTAGTACCGAAGCACACCATCTCCCCCTTTAGAGAAGACCTCCACCTTTTGACTTTGAACGACTTCCTTTAACTTTACCAAAATCGAGACCTCATCTTGCCTAAATTTTACATCAGTCACCAAGGACAATTCTGATCCATTCTGAACCACAACACCTCCATCAGTCGAGTCAACCAACCTAACTCCTAATCTTGCGAGTCGATGCACATCCTTCACCAACTCCTTCTTCCCCTCATCTACATAGGACACACTATCCATTGAGAGCCTACTAAGTGTGTCCGCTACTATGTTGGCCTTACCCGGATGGTAAAGGACACTCATATCGTAGTCCTTGAGTAGCTCCAACCACCTCCTTTGCCGAAGATTGAGATCCTTCTGAGTAAACATATATTGTAAGCTATTATGATCCGTAAACACATCCACGTGAGCCCCATACAAGTAATATCGCCATATCTTCAACGCAAATACCATCGCGTCCAATTCAAGAACATGGGTCGGGTAATTCTTCTCATGAACTCTTAGCTATCTAGAGGCATATTCTATAACCTTCCCATGCTGCATCAATACAAACCCAAGTCTGATCCTTGAAGCATCACAATACACTACAAACCCATCAGTACCCTCCAGTAGAGTTAACACCGGTGCTGAAGTAAGTCGAGTCTTCAACTCTCGGAAGCTCTTCTCACAAGCCTCCGACCATTGGAATTTCACCTTCTTTTTGGTCAATTTGGTCAAAGATGCTGCAATCGAGGAGAAGCCTTCAACAAATCTCTGATAATAGCCAACTAAACCCAAGAAACTCTGAATATCTTAAGGGTTCACCGGTCTAGGCCAATTCTTCACCGCCTCTATTTTCGGAGTGTCCACCATTATGCATTCGGTTGATACCACATGGCCCAAAAATGCTTTGGAGCTCATCACACTTGCTGACTTTGGCATATAGTTGGCGATCCTTGAGAGTCTGAAGCAGTATTCTCAAATGAGCGGCATGTTCCTCCTTGCTCCGAGAGTATATCAGGATGTCATCAATAAACACAATCACGAACACGTCCAGGTATGGATTGAACATCCTGTTCATCAAGTCCATACAAGTTGTAGGATCATTTGTTAGTACAAAAGACATAATTACGAACTCATAATGACCATACCGCATCCTGAAGGCTGACTTTGGGATGTCACTCTCCCGAACTCTAAGCTGATGATACCCGGATGTGACATCTATCTTTGAGAAACACTTGGCACCCTAAACCTGGTTAAATAATACATCAATTCTAGGTAAAGGATACCTGTTCTTGACAGTGAATTTGTTTAATTTTTGATAATCAATACACATGCGAAGAGAACCATTTTTTTTTCGGACAAAGAGAACTGGTGCACCCCATGGAGACTTTCTCGGTCTAATGAAATCCTTATCTAATAGGTCCTTCAACTGATCCTTCAAATCCTTTAGCTCGGCTAAAGCCATTCTGTAAGGAGGAATAGATATAGGTTGCATGTCAGGAAGAAGCTCAATATCAAAATCACTCTCTCGCTTGGGAGGGATTCCCGGTAAATCATCTAGAAAGACCTCTAGATACTCACGTACTACTGGAACTACCTGCATAGTTAGGGTTTTGGGATAAACATCCTTAACCCTAACTAGATGGTACACACAACCCTTAGAAATCATCTTTCTGGCCTTAAGGTAGGAATTGAAATGACCTATAGGCATAGCTAAGCTACCCTTCCATTCTAAGACTGGCTCACCCTGAAATCTGAATCTACTGCCCGGGTTCTACAATTAACTGAGGCATAACATGCAGATAGCCAATCCATGCTGAGGATAACATCAAAATTGTTCATGGCTAATTCTACCAAATCTACTGAGGTGACTTTCTGAAGGACTGAGACTGAGCAACCTCTATACACCCGTCTAGCTATAACTGAGTCACCTACTGGAGTAGAAACTAAGAAGGGTTCTGATAGGACTTCGGGACTAACTCCGAAGCTATTGGCCACATAAGGTGTCACAAAAGATAAGGTAGCCCCCAGATCTAACAATGCATAAACATCAAGATGAAAAACTCAAAACATACCAGTGACCACATCCGGGGAGACCTCCTGCTCCTGGCTCGATGCTAAAGCATAGAATTTGTTCTTGCACTGACTTCCACTTGTGCTAGTAGATACCCCCTAATGTGCTGAGCGTACGGGTGAGGCTGCAGAACTATAAGCTGGGACTCGGCCCCCATCATGATCCTGCCTCGCTGATGAGCAATCTCTGAGAATGTGTCGGGACTTCCCACACCCAAAACAAGCACCTGTACCTGCTAAACACTGACCCGTGTGACCCGGCCACATCTGCGGCAAGCTGGAACATTAGAATCTATGGGTCTACTGCTTTGACCTCTAGAGCCTGATGCTCGCCCCCTATGATCGTGCCTCAGTCTGGATGGCACACTCAAGGCTGAAGATGTTGGGGCTGATGATCTCTGGTGGGTCTGCTATCGGTGCCCACCACCTGACCTTAGTTGTGAGAATCTGTGGTCATTGATCCTAGCCCTCTTGGCCTCTCTCTCTCTCAGATGTGCTGCCTCCATCTACTGGGTGCACAAGACTATCCGAGGGAAGTCTATGTCCTGGTGAAGCATGGAGGTCCTACAATCCTTATCCAAATAGCCTACTGCACCATGGACGAATCTACTCACCCGCGCTCTATGATCAGCCACTAACTCTGGGGCACACTTCGACAGGCGGGTGAACTCAAGGGCATACTCCTGCACCATCATCCTTCCCTGCTTCAGATTTATGAACTCAGCTTCCTTCAGCTCCCTTATCTCGCGAGGGAAGAACCGATCTAGGAATGCAACATGGAACTCTTCCCAAGTGACAGGGCCTACTTCGGCCACCCTGTTATCCTTCTATTGGCGAAACCAGATATGCGCGACCCCTTTCAATTAATATGAGGCCAACTTTGCGCACTCAACCCCATTTACCCCCATGACTTGGGTGATCTTCACTATCTCATCTATGAATTCATGGGGGTCCTCATCCACTTTTGACCCGAGGAACTCTAGCGGGTTCATTTTCAAGAAGTCTCGGACTCGAGCCGCTGCTGCATCGCAATTTTGCCGAACATGTGCAACGGCCTTCTGATTGACCTGAGTGGTCAAGGCCTGCGCAAACATCTGAATAGCGGCCCGAAACTCAGCATAGGCAACTGGCTCCGGTGCCTGGGCTCCTGAATTGGTGGGGTCTGCTGGTGCCCATTACCATTTCCATCCTCGTGACCTTCTCCATCCCCATTCCTTCTACCATTCATTCTTCGGGGAACCATGATTCTACAATCACAAATAGCACGAAATAGAAGGATAGGGAGACATTCGCACGACATAGATCATGAAAGAAGGGAATGTTTCCTAAATGTCTCATAGCCTCTTCGTCATAAGTGTGGCATGCTTCACACCCATGAAAAAGACTCTACTTAATGCGACTTTCAGATACCCTAGGACACTTCAAACCTATTGCTGTGATACCAAGTTTGTCACGACCCGAACAGAGGTCTAGATCGCAATACGGGACAAGGAGCCCTGAGAGACCCCTAGTCGACCAATGACATAAGCATACATCTAACTCGATCAATGAAATCATATAATCAACAATATAATCATAGCTGAAAGTCTAAACTTAAACATAACATCAGAATACACAATCTGAAGCTGAATACAACCATATGTCTGAAAATCCTCTAAACATGACAAGTTGTTGGGACAAGACCCCCAACTAACTCAACAAGCTGTAACTAAAAATACATAAGGAAATCTGAGTAGTCTAGTCCTCGGGAGATGAGGACTCATCAACAATGCAAAGGCTAACTCTGATAAGCTGACTACAAATGGGGCTAAACCTGAGAGTCGGATCCTGTATCATAAAATAATATAGCATAGAGTATGTGTTCAGTACGTGAAATGTATCAATTATGCAGGATAAGTAAAACCACTTAAGTAAGTAAAATTATTTAAAGACATGCATAACGTAAAACATAAACATTAAGAATCTGAGAATAGGGATTGGATGCATTCTTTCTAAAATCATGATCTTATCATAACATAACATATCATTATAACATATCATAACATAATTGATTGACTCAGAGCTGAAATCTGATGTTTATAAGTAAAGCTGAACATTTATTCAAACCTGCTTTAGAACATGCTTACATATGTAAACCTTATGAGTAATGAACATGAATAACTGAAATCATGAGGAACAGTAGGAGACTCGTCTTTTAACGACATACCACGATATAGCTTATGTGGTTTCAACTATCACACTCAAGTGGGTAGAGCCGTCCAAATCCTTGCCAGGGCTAGGGACGATACCATGATATCGATATCAAGCTCGTGGGCTAATAAGACTGGGGATAGCTCACAAGGGAGGTCCCAAAGTCATAATGTATAAACCTACATTTGTGAGTAGTTCTGAGGCATAGGGTGATCGACCCTTAGCCTGCTCGGTGCTAGAAAACACTCCTAAAAACATGCATATTATCTACATCGTTATTCAATGAAGCTCAATATCGTCTAGTGACGAAGCTCAATCACCAAATACATCTTATTTGTGAAATAATGCATATGAGAAGCTTTAGCCCAAAACATACCACGAGTTGAAAGAATATTGGCAGTCTTCGCTCCAAAATCATGTGGTAAGCTATGCATATGAAAATCTTTAACTCAAGCCATACAACAAGCTGAAAATATAAGTGGGAGTCTTCGCTCAAAAACCATTTGGTAAGCTTAATTCGAGAATTCATCAATTGTACTTAAATATGTGTCCATTTTCCAAAGCTTTATCATACTTGAAAATATCAATTCATATCGAAAACATGATTATAAATATGGGTAGCTTGGAAACATACTTTTCATCATAATACCTCATCATCCTCATGAATTTATCACCAATCTCATCTTTCATGAACTTTTCAACTATAGGCTTTTTAATTCATAAAGCTAGAAACATTATTTTTAATTGAAAACATGATAAAACTTGCCCATGCTTCATAATTCAATAGTAGAAATGTATTTAAATCATACTCATGTAAAGAATTAGAAAATTCATGTATTGGGTTAAAACTCCATAGATTAGTCATAGATCATTCATGATTTAGAGTGGGATTGGGTATGGGTGTGAAAGGAACCACCCATTCATAACCCTACATACCTGTTGGTAGCTAATTCTTATACTTCTTTGAATGCCCAACATGAAATTGAAGAGAAATTGATGAATGCTAAGCTTGATCACCCTCTCTAGTCTTCTACCTTGCATGAATGAATGAATAAGGCCTAAAATGAACTTAACCCCTTTAAAAGTCACTATTCATAACTCAAAATGGCGTAGTTTAGGTCTTAGAAGCTTAAGAATTATGAAATAGATCTTACTAAATTCGCATAAAATAACTACCAGATGGTCCCAACTGGGGACCTAACGACTCGTTCCCTCTGACCACGACTCGTGGCTTGATCCGTGAAGTACACTGCTCAACAGGTCTCCTGGGCTCATAACGGAAGACATCACAACTCGTTATTGGGTCGTGATATACACTACCTCAATACCAAGAATTCCTTAGCTGGCTGACCACAACCTCCCCACGAATCGTGGGGATTGACCACGACTCATCGGGTCCTTCCGTCGAGTACACTGCCTCTCCTCTTCTCCTTTCCTTACTCACCCACCCTACGACTGACCTAACGACTCATGGGGTCTGACCACGAGTCGTGGTCACGTCCATGGGATCCCCTTTCTCAGATTTTTCAAACTCCTCACCTGGCCTCCCCACGAGTCACATCACAACTCATGGGATACTCTCACGGGTCTCCTCACGACTCGTTCTATGCTTGGTGCCATATTTTATATTTTCCTCCATTTCAGCTCCCGGGTCTGATCTTTGGGCTTCCTGAGTTAAATATTGACTGCACTATGGGTGGACTCCACTCACTTGAGTACTCAAGCCATCATCTCCTCAATCTTGGGGTTTCCCACATTGCTCACACCAGGTTGTATTTGGGGATTGTTAGCCTTTGAAGGGAGAACATATAGGTTTGAGCAGCAATGGTGACTCTCCCCATCAGAACTTTGATTACCTCATCTTTTATTGTGATCAACTCAGTCCTGGTTGTCTCGGTTCCTTCAACCTTGATTCTCCTCCCTTGGTCACCAAGAGCCTTGATTGGCACCTTGGTACCCCTGGCTAGAACCCCTTATTTGGTTTTCCATGAATTATCACTCCTCTTCGTACCTAGGTGGCGAGGCTTCTCTTTCATATGGCATTGGACCTTGGTTCTCCATGACATTGACACTTTTAGAACCACTCCCATAACATGCTTCATCATCAACTCAAGATGGGTTATCATTTTTTCCAAAGTCTCATCTCGTTCCTCATCCTTTTTTCTCATCCTTTCTTCTTGAATCTCAGTCATGCCTCAAGCAATAGATCACCTGGTGTTTGCCTGAAATTAGTGATATCATCTCTTAGCTACAACATCCTCGAAGGAATGAAAAACCTGTCCAAGAAGGCTTCCGTTAATTCTCTCCATGAAGTTATACACTCCGTAAAGAGCTCCTCAAGCCACATGGTTGCTTCCCCAGTCAAGGAGAATGGAAAAAGCCTCAATCTGTTAGACTCTTGGCTTATATTGGTGATGTGAAACGGTTGGCAAATCTCAAGAAAATTATGAAGATGTTGATTTGCATCTTCATTTGGCTGACCACCGAAGAGTCCTTCATCTGTAGCAAGTGTAGCATTGTACTAGTCATATGGAACACCGCACTCCCTACCGTGGGTGGTAGGCGAATGACACTTGCTATGATGATGACCTATGATGCCAGACATAGCAAGTGTCATTCGCCTACCACCCATGGTAGGGAGTGTGGTGTTCCATATGACTAGTACAATGCTACACTTGCTACAGATGAAGGACTCTTCGGTGGTCAGCCAAATGAAGATGCAAATCAACATCTTCATAATTTTCTTGAGATTTGCCAACCGTTTCACATCACCAATATAAGCCAAGAGTCTAACAGATTGAGGCTTTTTCCATTCTCCTTGATTGGGGAAGCAACCATGTGGCTTGAGGAGCTCTTTACGGAGTGTATAACTTCATGGAGAGAATTAACGGCTCACAACGGCTCATTCAAATTCATAGGTCATCATCTTCAAATTCAAATTCAAGCTCACAACGGCTCATTCGCCTACCACCCACGGTAGGGAGTGCTCATTCCACTTTGGTCTAGTAAGCTTCTGTGTTCCAGCCGGTGTTTCGCCGGCTCCATCCGGTGGAGCGCCGATCCCACCCGATCAAGCTTCGGTCCTCTTCTTTAACTTCATGTTTTTGCCCAAGTTCTTGCTTTCTCTCCTTAAATTAAATACCTACAAAATAAAGAGAAAGAGCATAAAATCCTCTTAAATGACTTGAAAACAAAGCAAAAGCTCATGTCTAAAAGCCTAATGAGTTGGTAAATTACCAACTCATTAAAACACAATAAAATAAATAAAATACTTTAATAAATAAAGTTGCTCACTAAATCTTCAATTTTCTTACATTTACAATATTACATAAAATTTTTTGAGAGCCTACTCTGGACATGTACAAGAACTTCTAATCAGAGTAAGGACACATTAAAAGACATAGCTTCGCGTGAGGAAGAGAAACGCCGATGCTGAATACTACAACTGCAATCATGAAATTTCAAATCCTCTAACAACCTACATCCCACAAAAGGTGTAGCAAAAGTAGAAATAATATACCACACATACAGATAAGCATCATCAATTGACTAAGATTAGTTAACGCAACACAATACAAAATTAACAACACCAACAACAAATCGATGCAGTAACTCAGGCCATCTAATCATATTCTACTATATTACCTCAATGAAATCCATAAAAGATTAACAATAACCTTTACCACCTTTAATGAATATCTAGCTATAAACCCTAGACATTATTACTTAGATAATTTGTAGAATGTCAAACACAATTAGTATTCAACTAGCACCATTTTCATTACACCTGCTAATGTGTATAGTATCCAACCCTTTTAACTATTAAGAAATATCACGTTCCCCAAAGATCAATAGTCAATGGTAGTCAGATAATTAAATCATACTTAGAACAAATAGGTCAATCAATATTGGACATGTAAATCGTAGAGAAAACACAAGGGTCATGCTATAATAACAATAAAATCATGGGAATATATCCATACTGAACCATAGTTGAATAGTCTTTGCATCTATTCAGTCTCTCTCTATACCCAACCTGATCACACAACTGTCATTCATCTGTACACACATGCTAATGGAGCTTTAATCTTACTTGTCCAATCTCTACAGGGGACCCTAGGTGTCCATTTACCGTATCAATGTGGTACCTGCTCCCACTCATCTGCTCATATGTAGGCTCACATTGAATACAAGCCACTCATCAATCATATAATCGCTTATCTGTAAGCTCATATCAGATGTGAGCCACTCATCAATCAAATAATCGCTCGTCAGTAAGCTCACATCGGACACGAGCCACTCACATCAGAATAGTGGTATGTTATTCAGCCATCATCAACTCACCTCAGTGTATTCGCTATTCAACTATCACCCAAGATAGTACAACCATGTTCGCAGTGAACATTACAAGTTCATATAAGATCACAAGATATACAAATAGATAAATAGCAGCAGGATCCCAACAAATTAATAGTTCTTTCACGCAGGCATGATCACATAAAGACTTAACATTTCAATCCAACAACATGAGTTGTCATACTAGCATTATCAATTTCAGTTTAAGGTGAACTTTCTCACATACATATTTAACCCTTTCATATTCATTATCTCACTAGCAGTTTTTATAAAACAATACAACAATTTATCTATCCAAGACAACGTAAAATGTTTTACTACGGGTTATCACTAGCACCTTGCTAATCTTTTCCTTCAATTTTCTTTCTAGGGAAATTTTATCATTACTACCAAATGGAAATTGTCACCATTCGTATACAACAATCAATAACACACGAAACATGGGCTTTACCCCCTTCCCCTCTTCTTCAAAATCTTAGTATAATTTATTCAAATTTTATAGCCACATTACAATATAACAATTCTCTTGTTTCATGTTAATCTCGTTAAAATGATGTTCATATATTAGTGGTATCACACCACCCATAACTCATGTATACTTTTCTACAATGTTTTAAGGGACACCCAGCTGAATTCTATGCCCACAGACCCAAAATCGACTTCTCCTATTAATTTCATAAGCATATATATTTTAGTAATCAAAATCTAGACTCAAGTAAATGATAACCTACCTCGATGCCAAGCTGCTTCTCTATACCGGTGGAACTTCATTCCTTGCTCCAAAACTAGAGTTCTTGATGGAAGACTAGCGAGGAAGATGGTAAAACCGCGTTCTTAAAAGGCTACATCTTTCAATTCTTTGCTAGAATATCTTTATTTTTTACCTCGGGCATTTTTTAAAGGAAATCCTTTATAGAATAGGAGTTGCGCCGTGAAATAAACTTAAACACGAAATTTTGGTTTGCGTCTCTCGCTGCAGTAGTTTGGCTATAACGACATACTGGCCGCTACGGCGAGGTTCGCGTAACCTTCCCCACTTCATTTTAATTCTATTTATTGATTATTTACTTAGTTGTATCATCATATCAAAAATAAAATCCACGACAATAAATTTTTTTTAATTCTTACATTCACATCGCAGAAAATTCAATAACGACGAGATGGGTCATGATAGTTAGGTGTAGTAGAATAGAGAAAAATATCACATGAGCTAGATCATAGCTTTTACATTAATATTATCCATATGCTTTTATAGATATGAAATTATATCCATTTCAAAAGAAATTTACCAACAAACTATAACGATGTAAATAATGATGGTGATCTTTGCTTTATAAGCTATTTATATAGATATACATGGATGAATGATGAGGCTAATGTGTATTGAATTATTTTGTTGCTCGTACTCTGTCAAATTCTAGTATAATTTATGATATTGTCCCGCAGAGATTGAAGAATCTATGCTACAAACTTGTAATATTTTGATTACTATTTGAGAAAATCAAAGTGATGAAGTTGAGTTTTGAAATTATAGAATACTTGAATAAACAAGAAACTTCTGGAGAATTTCTATTTTAAGAAGAGTTGGAAATCACTGAATTTACTTAATAATATTATTATAAGAATTCTCAATTTCTACATAATTTATTTTAAGAATAATTGCTTATTTCTTAAACAATTATATTTTGCACACTCAAACATAATCAATTAATAACTGAAGTTATGTAAATTAATTGATTTTTGATTAGTGACGATAAAATTGAATACCTTTCTTGTCTGATTGTGCTAAAGGGATGTAAAATTTTTTTGAGAATTCTTTTACTAAAAATCAATAATCTTACCCAAAAAAATTTCTCCGTAAGAATTAAAACTGAGGCAGGTAAGATTACAATTTTGGAATGATAAAGTAGTAAAAATTATTTTCACTCTATTATTTTACTCGTCAGTTATTATATATTAATTTTGCTCCATGAGAATTACAAAATTAATATAAGAATAACCTTAGAGATATAATAGATAGACGTGATAGTAATTATTAATTTAAAACTATCATTTGGCACAATATGAAAATGAAAATAGTAAGATTCAGGTCAAGTATATATTAAAATTGAGATATGTATAAAAATATATCAAGTTTCACCAACTATCCCAATAAAATAACTTATTCCATTATGAAGTAAGAAGAAACTTAATTTAGAAATATAAAGTACTTATAAAGAAATATTATTCCTCTAAAAAGATAAGTACTAAGATTTAGGAGAGATCAAGAGTAGTGCTTCCCTTCATAAAGACTCGATGCCTTCTCTAAAAAATTTAAATTCTATGTATAGAGAGAGATTTTGCGACAAGGTTTCCATCATGGTTGTAACTACATGATTTTTTTCATGTGATTTTTTTTCTTCAAAGAGTAAAAGTTATAAGTGCAACTTTGATTCTTGTAGTTGCAACTATGACTTTGCTTCATCCTCTTTCGTTGCTATCATCAAGTGCTCTAGTCCATTAGAAAATCTTCTTCTTCATTCCAAGCTAGCTACCTGAATCATTACTTTTATTTATGTAATTTTTAAAATTATTTTCTCTTCAATTTTTGTAAATTATTCCTCCTACTTCATAAGTTTAGAAAATATGCAAGTAAAGAATATATCTATTCATATTTATTTAAAGTATTTAATATATAACATATAAAAATGTATGAATAAAATATATCTATCAAATACCCTCATACTTGAATCTTTACTCGTTCTCGAGAAAAATATAAGAATTGAGATTTTACCATATCATTGTAAGATAGAAAATTTATGCAAAATAACTTCGTTGTGTCAAAAGAAATTAATTTTTTCAGCTTTATCAAATTTTTTTCCTTGCTTGTGATATTCTTTTTTTTTATAAGAAAAAGCCTGCATTTTTTTCCTTTTGAATCTTTTGAAATTGATAATTTTATGATCACAACTTAAATATCACAATTCTTCGTCCATAGGCTTGCTTGGTATGTTAATCTCCACTAATATAGATTGAATTCTATTTTTTAAAATTATTTTAGGATTTTTTCTTGGCTTGTAATGTTAGGCTTTAGGCTAGTAGAATAGAGAAATTTTTTATAGTGACTTTTTTTTCTTCCAACTTGGAGCAATATTCCTTGATACTGATTGCCCATCTTTTTTTTTTCGTTTTTTCTTTTTTCTTTGATTTTTTTAGGTATATGAATATATTATATATATTTGTATCTCATATTCCCTCCTCCTCCCCCTTGTCTTTTCTTTCTTTTCTTTCTATTATGAATATATATATATATATATATATAAAAGGAGAACATGTATCATAAGAATTATTGTGTGAAAAAAGAAGGTTAAGGCTCAAAAGATGGTTCTAAGAAAGTGAATATGTGTGTATACATATACATTTATATGTCAGCGAAAATAGAAGAGGCTAAAAAGGTATATCAAAGAAGGCCTAGTTTTATTTTTCAAAATTCAGTATCATCCATTATTTCACCTTGAAAAATATTTAGACCAAGTTCTAAAAAAATTATTGAGTCTACCTGTTTGTCATCATAACTTTTCTCAAGTCCAATAGTTTCGTGTATTGGAGATGCCGATTTTTTCCTTTACAAAATTAAATTCATAGGCTTGAAATTGATATGATAACGATGAAAAAACTTATTATCTGAGCACAAAAAAAAGTTATTTTGCTAATCAAAAACCTATAATGATTATGAAGAAAACTTTCTCTTTATTTAATAATAAAATAATATAATTTGCCAAGTTTGGAAATTTAGAAGTAACCACCACTGCTACTTTGATTATTTATTAGCAGCTAATTTATCTTTTGTTTCTGCTTTTTTATTTTCTGACACAAAAAAAAAAATATTAAACGTTAGGTGCAAGATTGTTAGTAAAATCACAAAAAATAAACAGGACACAAGTAATATTTTTCTTCTTAGAATGTACTGCTTAATACTTCATATACATTAAGTGTTTCACATGCATTTTATCATACAATTTCATGCTTTCTTAACACAAAAGTACCAAGCAATACTACTAGCATCCGTACCATTCTTATTTACATTGGTTAGTTCCTACCCACAAAAATCATAAAAACCACAAAAACAGTCAAGTTATAAGGTGATAAAAGTACCACTTCACCTTATTATCCATCTAACTTCTGCATTGATATAATACACACACACATGTAGCAGTAGGATAATATAATAGAATTAGCAAATCAGATTCCAATCATCCCCCATACCTGAACGTTTCATCACTCCAGATGAAAACATCTCTTTAGAAGAGACTAAATATTTGTGTGATCGTCATCTTCTCCGCGATTTTCATCGGGATGAGTGAAAATCACATCTAACCAATTAAAGTCACCTGATGTGCTTTCTTCCTCTATAAATAGTTGTCTTGACACAAAATCCTCCCTTGTCCTTTTTGTGCTTGCTGTGCTAGGCTAAAATAAAGGGGTGAATCCCTAAAAGATATTGCTCAACTCTTGGAGCCCGGCAAATACATTAATGTTGGTTTCAGAAAAAACAGGGGTTATCGGAGACATTGGTGGTTGTGGTGCATGATAAGTTGGCAATTTACCAACTTATTAGGCTCTTAAGAATGAACTTTAGCTAGATTTTCAAGTCTTTTAGTTGGATTTTATTCCTTTTTTGCCTTTGGATGTGCAGGTATCTGATTTGAAGAGAGAGCACGAAGTTGAGTAAAAAGGATGAGATTCAAGTGAAAACAAGTGCTCCACCGGAGGAAACCGCTGAAACACCAGTCAACCGCGGGCACTCACTGGTTTAATGAACAACTACAACCAGCAGCTCACAGACAACAATCGGTGATCCACCGGTTCCATCACCGAAATATGCTGGACCTTGCTAGACAAATGATGAAATCAACCGGCGGCTCGCGGATAGCAACCGGCGAACCGCTGAAGGTATCGCCGGAAGGCTCTGGAACTTCACTAGATCACAGAGCAAAGAAACCAGCGGTTTGCAGATAGCCACAGAGGAAAGCAAGCGGCGGCTCGCGGATAGCAACCTGTGAACCGCCAGTTCCATCGCAAGTGAAAGATGCCTGAAAAGGGAAAAAATGTCCAATCCTAAAAAAGAGGAGAATGTTATGACCTACTTTTGTATATATTCTAGAAAAAGTACTCTAAACATATCATTGAATATTCTCTTTACTTTTTAGAGAAAAATAACTCCATTGGAGAAGAGAAGAAATCTTTGAATATTATTTTTTCATCTTCATCTTTTTCAGCAAGGTATAACCACTATTTTAGAGATATTTTGAGCTTGATTGTGTTTATTCCTAATGATGAAATTATTAAGTTTATTAATGAATATGCTCTTGCATTTATCAATTATGAGTAACTAAATCTATAGCTAGAGGTGTGTTATGATGGGTGTTTAATTTGATTGGGTATTGCTAGATTTGTCTTGTTATTACTTAATTAGTGTAAATCTATTAAATTCTCCTTAGATTATAGTTGATTTCTCATAGTTTCAAATATGGTTATTGTTTTCTTACTTGATTTTAGCTTGGAAAAGAAGAATTAAGTAATGGGGGAGAATTTAGTAGTGGATTGAGATCTGATTATATGGGATTGAGTTAGCAATAGCCAAAACCCATGATCATAATCCCTTTAGAGGTTGTTGGCTAGAAATAGCTCAGCCCATAATCCAAATCATATTGGAATAGTTGAATTGTACCTTGAGGTTCGAAAGGACTCGAGGATAAGCAACCCAGGTGTTGAAAAACATCGGGCTCCATCTTTTTCCAAGGTTATTTACATATATTAGTAATAATCTGACTGTCTAGTAAATCCCAATTTGATTGACATTCCATCTACACCACACCTCTAGCCCTTGCTCATTATTGTTTCTCAATTTTAATTATCTTGCTCTCTTGATTAGATGATTTTAGAATCCACAATATTCTTGCCTTCACTTCCCCCAAAATTTACATTTGCGTTTTCATTGCTTGGATGCGTATCAATTCAATTCACTAAACAACGCTTCTGCAGATCATTCTCTAGTCTTGTCACGACCCGAACATAGGCCCATATCGAGAATGGGATAAAAAACTCCGACATGCTCCAAGTCGATCCATGGCATGAACATACTTCTAACTCAATCATAGATAAGTGGAAGGTCATCATAAATACATAGAGGAAGTCTAAACAAAAGATAACATCTGAGCACAAACATTAGTCATAAAACTTAAATACAACTATGTCCGAAAAAGCCTAAAATACTGACGAGTTGATGGGACAAGACCCCAACGAACTCAATGTAGTCTGAAAACTGAAGAGACAAAACATAAGTCATATAAAGGGCCCTCGCAAGATGAGGACTCACCAACTCTAATGCGGGAAGTGCTAAAGCTGAGAATCTGGCTATCGGTGAGACTGAGTCTGGGTATCTGCGAACCTGTATCATAAAATGATACAACATAGAGTATGCGGTCAGTACATCGAATGTACCGAGTATGTAAGGTAAATAAAACCACTAAGTAAGTAAAATCATTAAATCATGCATAATATAAAACATAATCAAGATAAGATTATGCGAGTAGGGCTTGCATGATATTTTTTAAAATCATGATCTGAACATCATAACTGAAAGGAATGACCCAAAGCTGAAAACTGTTAGTCATAAGTAAAACTGAATGGGTCAAACCTGCTGAAAACATAATATCATGACTGATGTACATGCATAACTGAAATCATGAGGAATAATGGGAGACTCGTCATATAACCGATATTACCACGATAAAGATTACGTAATTCCGACTATCACACTCAAGTGGGCAGAGCCGTCCAAAGCCTTGCCAGGCTTAAGGGAGCTACCATAATATCGATATAAAGCTCAAGACCCTTGGGGGAAGGGGAAGCTCCAAGGGAGGTCCCAATGTATATTAATAAACCTACGTTGGCGCGTATTTCTGAGGCACAGGGTTGACTGACCCTTAGCCTACTCAGTGCTAGAAACTATTCTCAAAAACATGCATATTCTCTCCATCATTTTTCAACGAAGTTGACCATCATCTAATGACGAAGCTGCATAATAACATACATGCATAATCTGAAATCATAACATGAGGAGCCTTGGCTCAAACTACACCACAAGTTGAAAACGATGAGAGTCTTGACTCCAAAACCATGTGGTAAGCTAATTCATGAAATCATAAAACATACTTCATTATATGGGCTTGCCCAATACTTTAACATGCTTGAAATCAACTTGATTCACTTTGAAAACATAAGCATAACATGAATATTTCGAAATCATACGTCCTTCATAAACATCTCATCATGCTTGAACATAGATCTTATAGATCTCAACTTTCATGAACATTCATAGATGGGCATCATAGTTTTGAAAACTTGAAACATAATTTATAATTTAAAACATTATAAAATCTGTCCATTAGTCATAATTCATCATTTAGAATATGCTTAGATTATACCCATGATTAAAACTTAAGAATTCATGCATTGGATAAAACCCCATGGAATCATTAATTAGATCATCATGAATTGAGAGGGCATTGGGTATGGGTGTGGAAAATTTCACCTATTCATTACCTTACATACTTGAGAGGATCTGGTTTCACAAATTCTTTGATTGCCCAAGAAAGAATTGAGGAAGAACCTTGATGATCTATGCTTGATCACCCTCTAAACCCCCAAACTTGCATGCATGAGTTTTGAATAGGCTAGAATGACTTAACCCATCTTAATACACTCTATTCTGGGATTAAATGACATAGTTTAGGCATTAGGAACATAGAAATTATGGAAAAGCCTTACTAAACTTGCAGGAAAAAACAAATTGTCAGTCCCAATGAGAGACTGGATGAGTTATCATCAATGGCCACGGCTCATGGTCTGCAGTTGATGGCTTCACTGGAAGTTGCATACTGATAGTTACCATGAGGTACTCAACGACCCGTTACCGGTGACCACGGCTTGGGGTCACCTCCTTTCACCCTCATTGCCGAAAATTACCTGGGGGTCACCACCGGCGACACCATGACTCGCGCTGTACCCGTAAGTCGTGGTGATGACCCGTTAGGTGCACTGCCCAAATTTTCCAACTTTCGTCCAATCCTTCACCACGACTCACATGAAGACTAGTGGTGTTGACCACAACTTGTGGTCACGCCATGGTCACTTAAATTCCCAAATCATCAACCAAGTTCAAGCCTTTCCCCACGATCACTTAACAACTTGTGGTGTTCCTGACGGGTCACTGGATGACTCGTCCTGTGACCTGGTGCAAAAGTTCCTATTTTCTACATTTCTACTCCCGATTCTGATCTTAGGACTTTCGGGGTATAACAAGTCCTTGTGGGATTCGACCCCAATACTCGTCGGGTTATATTTTTTGATACTACGATCACTTATATTCTCTCTAGATAAGGAGTGTAGTTTGAGCATCATCAAAAATAGAACCATTGTTGGGGACTTGTGCTTTATATCCTTGAGTTGTTCGTTAATTTTAATTAATCTTGCATCCTAAGTAGTTTAACATTGTTCTTGTTGTTGATCATCTAGGGTGAATTCATATGAGCCAACATTCGTAAGAAGGAGATAGCTCGGTGGAAGGAAATATGGAACATGAAGAGGATAATCCCTTCATGCCTAAGATCGCAGGTGCCATTCGCCTACTAGCTATGATAGGGAATATGGTGTTTCGTGTCACTAGTATGACGTTGCACCTATTGCAAATAAAAGGGCTCTTCAAGGGTAAATTGAGTGAGGATGAAAACCGCCAATTTAGAAACTTCCTAGAGATTTTCCAACCTTTTAACATAATGAATATAATCCAAGAGTCTATTAGGTTGAGGCTCTTTCCATTCTCCCAAACGGGAGAAACAACTATGTGGTTGGAGGAGTTGTCTCCAGGATGCATCACCTCATGGCAAGAGTTGATAGAAGCATTTTTGGATCACTTTTTTCCCTCCCTCAAGGATATTGCAGCTGAGAGATGATATTATAAATTTTAGGCAAGAGCCGGGTGAGCCTTTGCATAAAGCATGGCTGAGGTTCAAGAAGAAAATGTCTCTTTTCCCTAAAGATGATCTTCCTAATGGAGTTCAAAACTTTTATCGAGTCGTAAACTCCATCAATCACCAATAATCTATCTAGGGGATCAATCATGGACCATATGTATGGTCTAGCTAAATCCCTCTTGGAGAGGATGACGAAGACAAATAGGGCATGGCATACAAGGGAGACGAGTGTATCTTCAGTTGATGCTGGTTCTAGTTTTCTAACAGTTGAAACGAGAAAGAGAGATGAAGAACAAGATGAAAATCTTGCTAAAATGATGACCCAGGTGGAGTTAATGACTAAGCATGTAATGGGAGCCAGGCCTAAAGTTGTGAATGATGTGGGAATGCAAGGTCCAATGCATTTTGAGGGAGAGTCTTCGCCACCAAGGTATGAGGAGAAGTTCCAATATGTGGCAAATCAAATGGGGGGTTCCTAACCTGGATACCAAGGGACTAATCAAAGCCCTTGGCGCCCAAGGGAAAAGAACCAACGTTGAAGGAATCATGACACACAAGTGTGGCCTGATCGAAATGAGAGATGGGGCAACAAAGAGAAAAATCGTGAGGGAGACCGCTATCATAGAAGCTCAATTTTGTATGTTCCCCTTCCTAAAGCTGAGAATGCCCAATCTCAACCAGGTGTAAATGATGTTGGGAACTCAAAAATTGAAGAAATGTTGGAAAAGGTTCTCAAGAAAGTTGAATCAATGGACAACAGGGCCAAAGAACTTAAAGGGAAGGTGTCTAACCTTGCCCAAACAATAAGGTCACACTCGGCCTCTATCGAGCATTTAGAGGCCCAAACCATTTATCAAGCAACGTGTCACGGAGGTCAATGCGGAGCACTGCCTCCGTGACACGGCGTGGACGCGGACCTTCACTGGAAATCCAGGGTCCGGTAAAATAGCCTCAACATGGCACGGAGGCCAACGCGGAGATCTATCTCCGTGCCATGGAGCTGTCGCGAGGCCACACTGGAATTTGCCATTTAATTTCCTCTCCAGGCAGTGTGCCTCCGCGATGGTAGCGTGGCACGGCTCCATCGCGGAGCCCCTATAATTTGTGCATTCCAATGTCTTTTCCACGCTCGTATCCAAGTCCAACTCCGATATAGTTCCAACATGCATTTTAGCTCCTAAAAATCATATTTTCCTGCAAAACAAATGCTAATCATGTTGGTTAGTATAAATTCACATATTATTACCAATTACATGAGAATATATACATATTGCACACAAACAAGGCGAAAATAATACGTTTGAGTATCACTTGGGCATATAAATCTGCCCAAGATCACTTACCCCACACTTAAATCCTTGTTCGTCCTCGAACAACACATACACAACTCATGCAAATTACATCCCAACCTTTGTCACTATGGTGCGACAATTTACACTACGGTCATACCGATTATTCAATTTTTGCAAATCATCAAGAAAACATGCATGGTCTTACAATGCAATGACCTTTCATACATCAAGACTTCCTAGACTTTAAGAATCGACTCTCGATATTGGCAAACTCATGCAAATCAGCTAGTCAAGATATCCGACATGAAAATCAATCTTTCATCAAGCATGTGCCCTCACAACTTAAGAGAATCTTTCCCTTTTTGTTCATGCAACACACAAACATGCAAGTAGGGGCATATAAAAATTAATTTCACTCTCTCTCCCAAAAGAATTCACATGCATCATGTCGTGACCCATAGGCTTGCCCTTAGTGTATTACTCCACTAATACAAAGAAATGCAATGTAGGATCAAGTAGGACTTTAATGGGTTGTAACGGGGCTATGGATCTAGTATATATATTGGATTAGCCAATAATAGTCGCTAGCATCCTTAAGCGCCTTTTCAACACATTCCCATCGACTCATGGATATTGTTCTTCTTTTTCTCTTTTTCATCATCCCATTCATGCTGGTTTACTTTCGTACTGCCCATTTCATCAAACACACTTGACACAAAACAAAGGGTTTTCATGTACCCTCAATATCATTTAATTATAACAAGTGCCTCTTCAACATCATCTTTTATTTCTTCACTCTGCTTTTCTTTTCTTTCCACTCTTCTCACTCTTTGACACTTCGGGAAAATTTTTCTTTTCTTCTTAAGCGCTTAAGAGTTTTGTATAGACTCTATGGCTAATGAAAAGAAGGAATAAAACTTAGTTTATACCATTTTGGACAAAAGAAAGAAATAATCGTCTAAAGGCTCAACGGGCTGACTAGGGTATACAATCACATAAAAAGGTAGAGTATGACAAGAAAAAAATAGAAACTCTCGGTTAAAACAAAGAAATGCCTACATCCTTTCCAACACTACACCTCCTTCATTTCGTTTTGTACACACACCAGGCAAGTTCTAGACATTTCACAATAGCATGGAATAACAATACCTCACTTCACACACTTCATGCACATGCTCGAATCAAGATGTATTCACAGACTCTTGAATTAACCAATTACATGAATTCAAAAATTAAGCCTCAATCACACCGAATCAAATTCTACAGCCTAGGTAACTCAACATATTTACAAAATTGCATGCTTTCAAACGAATCACTTTTACATTTTGAACATCAGTTACAACACGCAACAAAATTTTGCAACCATACAGCAACTACAGGTTCATTGATGCAATCCACCAAAGAAAAACTGAAAACAAATTAAAATCCTACTCCTATCGACTACATTTCCCTTAAGACGGTCGTCATCCATCCATCATAGGGAACGGTCACTAACTATGATATCGGTTCAATGGGACTATTCTCGGTAAAAGAACCGAAAACAAACTCCGAGAAACCCAAAATAAAAACCGAAAAATTTGGCAACACATCGATCATTTCGATAGAAAAATATTTACAAAAGATTTTGTTAAGTGCAAAATATTTTCGCGAAAATTTTTGAAAAAAAATATCGATCATTTCGATATACAGAAATATTTACAAAATATTTACAGCATTCACAAAATTTTTACCTTGGCAACCACAACTTTTCACAACACACATCATTAACCACAAAAAATATACAGCTACAACACAAATCAGTTCACAACAGGGAAACACAAACATACATACAAACCAAGGAAAAAGCATACAGCAGATTAGAGCCTAAGTCCCAGCACCCATCTACTCCCCACCCCACACTTAAATCGAACACTGTCCCCAGTGTTCACAAAAATACAAAGCACAAAATTTCGGGTGGTGGAACTCCCTGCTCAGTCAAAATATTCGACTTCTTCATCCGGTGCTGCTGCCTCGTCGCCCATGTCTGAGTCAGCTCCATCGTCGTCATCGGACTCCACATCGGAGTCCTCCTGACGTGTCTCCTCATCAGTAGGGACATCGTCATCAGTCGGCTCCACGAAGGCTGGTCCCACTCGGCATAAGGCTTTGGCATTCTCGCCAAATGGGTAATCCAGCTCCAGCTGCCATAATTCTTCCTCGGTGGCTGGTCTCCCACCAATCCGTAGCTGAAGCATCTGCATGCCAAACATACGTGCCATGTACTGATCATCACGAGCATTTCGCTCGCCCAAAGTCAGCACTGGCCCGTGTGTGGTGTCGGGGGCCTTAGTTTTTGTCACATCGAGGGCCCTCCGCTCCAACTGCGGGATGTAATCCAAAGCCTCTTCCTCGACATCGAGGCCTCAGAGGAAGGTGGTGATGAGTCCGCCAAACCCGTATCTGTGGCCCTGGTGTAGTCTGGTTCTCTTCATGGCGGATATAATGACCGCCCCAACATTAATCTCAAGCCCTTTCATAAGGGCATACACCAAGCAGACACGGTCCCGAGTCACATTCGTCATGTGAACTCCCGGGATCAAGCAAGAACATACAATTTTCAGCCATATTCTGGCCTCCCTGTTCATCTGCGAATAAGGCAGAGTCTGGTGGTAACCCCTCTCATTATGTCTACTCCATCGGGCTGTGGATCAAGCCCCACACAACGTACGTCTGATGTCGGCATACGGTGGGGTGATGTTTAGCTGGCGGAGAACGTGGGCGTCTGTGTCCCGCGCTCCAACGATGGCATTAAATTGCTGGGGTTCCAGAGTGACAATCTGCCCTCTGATTTTTATTGTGTGGCTTCTGATGGCCGGGTTCCAATTTGCGTAGAACTCCCGGACTAAATGTAGGTTGCACTCCTTGGGCTCCTGAAAGATAAAGCTGAGCCCAGCTGCTTCAATCCTTTGCACAATACGGGGGAACTCCTGTGCTAGTGGTTCCCGTGCAATATGTTCCTCCGGGAAGTACTTGCTCTCCTTATGCTTAGCATACCATTTCTTTCCTTCCTCGGTTACCCACCTTGTTCCGTATTGGCGGCGTTGGCCGCGCGGAACAACTGGTGCAGCTGGGACTGCGGTGCCCAATCTCATTCTTTTTCTGCCGGTGCCTGAGGTAGAAGCACCCTTGCCCTTATCCTGTCTGCTAGCCATTGTACCTGTCAATATAAATTAACAAGTACAAAGTTAAGCTATAAAGATGTTAACTTAGGCTAAGGTCGGGTTACACAACGTTTACCCCACACTTAGTCCTTAGCTACTTTTACGAACTACGGCAAGGATAACTCTATTTACACCAAAGACAACAACTATACAATTTATGCTTAGTGCGTTCACAAAAGAATTTTGACAGCATAACGGTTAGCGTACTACTCAGACTTCATACAGCTAATTCCAATCCTACTATCGCTAACAATTCAACCATCGCACTTAGCAATAAAAACAACAAATAAAAAAAAAACAAAGACAAACATTCTATATACAGTCGAATCCAGATAATCAAACCAATTTACACAATTTTGGCATTTTCCCCAACAATTCGAGAATTCGTCGTCTTAACATTCATACAATATTTACAACGACTTATCTCTATTTACAAACACACCCCGGCATCTAATTTACCGAATTATCAAGTCACCCAAGTCAAATTCAACAACCCATGCCCTAAAATACAATTCTACAATCAAATTCGAATTATTTACGTAATCGATAAGTTCAAACGCTAATTAGAACAATCCGAACATTTATCCATCACAAATAACTCAACATCATGTTAAATTTATACTTAGGGTGATATATCTCACCTCGCATGCCCAAAGTCGACTAAAATCGCCAAAAATTTGAGAGAAACGAGGAAAACATACCTTTGAATTGAAGAACCGAAGAAACTTGATGAATTCCTTGCCTAGTAACGTGGCACGGTGCTTGGGGAGGGGGAAATGGGTGTTTTGGTCGCGGAGAGTAGAAGAAATGGGGAAAAATTGGGCAAAATCGGGGTTAATTTAAAGAAAAACACGCGGGTCACCCGGCAACCCGGTGTGACCCGGCACCAAATATAAGGCAAGGTGTCACGGAGGGTAACGCGGAGCACTGCCTCCGTGACACGGAGCCAACGCGATGGCTCTCTGGAAATTTTAAAAATCCGGATTTTGCCTTCAACGTGTCATGGAGGGTAATGCGGAGCCCTCCCTCCGTGACACGGAGCCAACGCCCCAGCGCACTGTTTCTTCAATAAAATTATTTTTTCATACCTTGCCTTATTTTTCCCGCTTCCATGCATATTTTTCTCCGTTTGACCTGAAAATCACTTCACTAAACGAAATTGGTTAGATTAATAGATTTCCCTAACTAAAATGAGAAAAAAGAAATACTAACTAAAATGAAAAATTTGTACGAAATCAAGAAAAAGAAAAATAAAATAAAAATACAAATTAATTACACTCTACTAAAAGAACAAAAATAGAATATTTTTCTTTTCACGGGTTGCCTCCCGTGCAGCGCCTGGTTTACCGTCGCGGCTCGACGTCCACTATGCTCAATTATCTACTAGGGTGAGGGACGATTTTTCACGATCCTTGTCCTCCCCCCAGTAGTGCTCAACCTCATCTGGTGGCCTACCTGTTAACTCTCGGGAATCATTCATTATATTAGCATTCCCATGATCAATCACATTGATCACCGAGAGTTCCTCATTTACAATCGGGAGCTTGGGTGCTTTGTACACGTCAAACACTTCTATCTTGTCATGTGCCTGCATTGTAAGTTGACCCGCAGCTACATCAATTAATGCTTTTCCGGTTGCCAAAAAGGGTCGTCCCAAAATAAATGGGACTTCAGCATCTGGTTCAAAGTCCAGAACAATAAAATCGACCGGAAAAATGAGGGAGCCCACTTGCACTAACACATCCTCAACAATGCCATCCGGCTTAGCTAAGGACCTGTCCGCTAGCTGCAAGATTACCGTTGTAGGTCTAGGACTCCCTAGACCTAACTTTCTGAATACCGAAGATGGCATCAGATTTATACTTGCCCCCAAGTCGCATAATCCACGAGCTCGAATACTTTGCCCAATAGTCAGCTGGATAGTAAAACTTCCAGGGTCTTTCAGTTTCGTGGGCAGTCTATTCTGAATCCGGGAAGTGCATTCCTCCGTCAAAGCTACCGTGGCATACTCAGTCAGACGACTTTTTTTGGCCACGATGTCTTTAATATATTTTGCATATTTGGGCACTCCCTGCAAGACATCAACAAGAGGTAAGTTAACATGTACCTGTTTAAGCACCTCCATGAATTTCCTGAAACACGCCTCCTCCTTGTGTTTCTTAAGTCGTTGAGGGAACGGGGGTGGAGGCCTTTCTGATTCTGCTTCTTTAGTCTTCCCCCTATTAGAACTTTGTTCCTCCTCAACATCTGCTGCTCCTGACTTTTGAGGCGGTCTTTCCGGTTCCACCTCCTTCAACTGTAAGCCACTCCTCGTGGTCACCGCATTAACCTGCTTCGGATTAGGATCCATGTCGCTAGGTAGTCCTCCTCTGGGTCTTGTATTTTGGGCACTAGCAAATTGCCCAAACTGATATTCAAGAGCCTTGGTCGCCAACTGATTGTTCTTCACTTCGGCTGCTAATTTAACAAAGTCAGCCTGCAATTGTTCCTGATTAGCGATCATGGTCTTGAACATCTCCTCAATGGTAGGTGATGGTGGTGGAGGAGGGCCATTGTGATTTCTGAATTGAGCTTGAAAGTTTTGTTGCCCTCCTTGATTTCTCTGCATACCCTGACTAGAACCTTGGCCTTGTTGGTTGTTGCTACCCCACGAAAAATTTGGATGGTTCCTCCAATTTGAGTTGAAGCCACTACCAAGCTGCTGGTGATTTCTCTGTGCATTGCCCACAAAGTTAACAGAATCAGGATTTGCACCACAACACTCGGCTGAATGCTCACTACTACCACATACTTCACACCACATCTGTTGGACCTCATTGACTGAAGCTGAAGGCTGGTTCAAGTTCATATTGCTGAAGTGGTTATTTAACTAATTTTGCAGGGCAACTATCTGTGCAGCGATAGCTGTGAATCCATCCACTTCAAGCACTCCCGCTGCTTTCCTTGCTCCACCTCGAGATGAATCTGCATTCCATTCTGGATTTCCTTGTGAAATTCGGTTGAGTAAAGTGTACAGCTCCTCATAGGTATTTTCCAGCGCTTGCCCTCCAGCTGCTGAATCTAACAGAATTTTAGTGTGGGGTTCCAAACCCTCAATAAATGTGTGTACCAACACCTCATTGGAATGATGATGATGAGGACAGTCCCGCAACATGGATTTAAATCTTTCCCAGGCTTGATATAGATTTTCTCCCTCCCTCTAATTAAAACTTAGAATTTGACTTCTAAGTCTAGCTGTTTTACCAGAAGGGAAAAATCTAATCAAAAACTTCCGTGCAAGATCATCCCACGTTGATATAGAATTGGGTGGTTCAGCTTTTAACCACCTCTTGGCTTCACCAAGTAAGGAAAATGGAAATAAGGTGAGCCGAACATAATCAGGTGACACTCCAGCGGGTATATAAGTGTCACTTATCTCCAAAAAGTTTTGGAGATGTTGTTGTGGATCTTCATGAGGGAGACCAGTAAATTGCCCGCTTGTGTGCAAGAGTTGCACCATATTCTGCTTTAATTCAAACCTCCCTCCAGGCTCTGGTTTGCGGATGCTAGAATGTACATTGTTAGCGTGTGGGATTGCCACCTCGCGAACCGGCCTTGCTGCTGCTTCATCGGGCACTAACACTGCCCTCACAACTGGTGGATGTTGTTGCTCCATAATAGATTGTCGGAACAACTGCAGCTTCTTTTGTAGAGCTTCTCTACGTTGACTATGAAATTCACGTTCAGGCTCTAAGTAAGATTCCACCAGCTCTTTGTCCCTTGCCAGTGTTCACAGAAATCAAGTCTGCAAAATACAGGCTAAGACCAAGTTGTTAACACTTAAGAAAATAAAACAAAAATACAGTAAATTTACACTTATCACAATTTCACCAATTGCCTAGCCTCCCCGGCAACGACGCCAAAAACTTGTTCGGCTATTTTGGTTGGTATTATATATTATAAACCGACACGCAAGTGCACGTGGTCAAACAAGTAATAAAGTGGCTAAGTAAGCCAAGTATCGATCCAAGGAGGCTCAGGATATGTAAAATTTGCCTAAGTATACTATATTCTTATCTTACTTCTAATTATGCTAACAACAGCGTAACCAACAGTTAAATAAGTTTTGTTTATAAAATATATATATACTAAAACTATCAACAATTATTTACTGTGAATTTAAACTATGGATATGAGCATGCCAAGGTTAAGAACAAGTAATGAATTCGATTATAATAATAATTTGGTTAATCTCTTCTTCATGTTGCTAGCCAAGAACAGTAGCCTAGAAATTAAAACTCTCGTATTTAATTTCACTTTAGAATCATAAACCATCCGTCTACATTTCTGTGATCAAATGCAATTTATGACCTAGCAATACAATTCCGGTTCCTAAACTGATTAATACGGCTTTCAAGTATATTTCTATCAGGAAAGTACATCAAAACCCAATTTTCCCAAATCAAGTTAAGAACAATACCCTATTAATTCACAACTTTCCAATTTCTTGCTCTCTCGAGTGAAATTGGACTTTTTAGATGTACATTAATGTCGGCCAAGCACTAATGCAGTAAGAACAAGAATTAATAGAAAAACATGAAAGAAGAAGAAGAAAACCATATCATTTACAATCAAAATTCACTACACATGTTCGAAACCTTAGCAAGGAAGAGAATTAGCCACTCATTTGTGGATTGATCATCCTAAAACAAGTGTAAATCATACATACAATTGATTGAAAGAAGAAAGGAAGAGAAGAAATCCCTTAGCTTTTTCGTCCCTCAACTGCTGCTAACCCACGTCCTTGCTCCACCAAGTCTGAACTAATTAAAATAAACCTAAGTCTGCTATTTATACTAGTGGGAAATTGTTCCCGGAATAACAAGCAACGTGTCACGGAGGTCAACGCGGAGCACTACCTCCGTGACACGGCGTGGACGCGGACCTTCACTGGAAATCCAGGGTCCGGTAAAATAGCCTCAACGTGGCACGGAGGCCAACGCGGAGGCCTATCTCCGTGCCACGGAGCTGTCGCGAGGCCACACTGGAATTTGCCATTTAATTTCCTCTCCAGGCAGTGTGCCTCCACGATGGTAGCATGGCACAGCTCCATCGCGGAGCCCCTATAATTTGTGCATTCCAATGTCTTTTCCACGCTCGTATCCAAGTCCAACTCCGATATAGTTCCAACATACATTTTAGCTCCTAAAAATCATATTTTCCTGCAAAACAAATGCTAATCATGTTGGTTAGTATAAATTCACATTTTATTACCAATTACATGAGAATATATACATATTGCACACAAACAAGGCGAAAATAATACGTTTGAGTATCACTTGGGCATATAAATCTGCCCAAGATCAACTACATCCTTCATCACCGGATTCAACCTCCGCTGATGTTGTACAATTGGATTTGCTCCTTCCTCCATAAAAATTCTGTGTGTGCAAAAGGCTGGATTGATTCCCCTAATGTCTGAATTTGCCACCCCATTGCTTTCTTCCTCCTCTTGAGAACCACCAAAACATCCTTTACCCGTGCCTCCGTCAGTTCCGCGGAGATGATGATTGGCAAGGTGTCATCTTCCCCCCAAAATACATACTTCAGATGTGGAGGCAATGTCTTCAACTCCAATTTTGGTGCTTCCTCAATTGATGGTTTTGGCAATGGTTCCAAGGACCTCATCAATGGATGAAAGTCTTGCTTCCTGAGAAACCATTTTGGTTCGTTCAACATCTGCACCATCTCATACGTATTCCTGTCTCCAAAATGATCGGAGCCCATCAAATCTGTCTCCAATGGATCTTGAGAATCAATAATCTGAAGAATTGCTTCCTGGTTTAGCACATTGATTGCTGATAGCTCCTCATAAATGGTCGAAAGCTTCATGGCCTTATACACATCAAACACCTCCACTTTATCATGCGCTCGCATGGTTAGTTGCCCCGCAGCTACATCAATCAACGCTTGCCCAGTTGCCAAGAAAGGACGTCCCAAAATAAATGGGACTTCCGCATCCGGCTTAAAATCTAAGATAATAAAATCTATTGGGAAAATGAGGGAGCCCACTTGCACTAGCACATCCTCCACAATACCATCTGGTCTGGCCAAAGAACGATCTGCTAGCTGCAAGATCACTGTAGTTGGTCTAGGACTGCCCAGCCCCAACTTCTTGAACACCGATGTCGGCATCAAGTTTATGCTCGCTCCCAAATCACATAGTTCGTGAGCTCGGATACTTTGCCTAATTGTGATCTGAATGGTAAAGCTCCCAGGGTCCTTGAGCTTTGTCGGCAACCTGTTCTGTATCCAAGAAGTGCACTCCTCAGTAAGCGCCACTATAGCCTACTCCGTCAATATGCTTTTATTTGCTACGATGTCCTTGATATACTTTGCATATTTCGCCACTCCTTGAAAAACATCAACCAAAGGTAAATTAATGTGTACCTGTTTCAGTACCTCCATGAACTTCTTAAAGCAAGATTCTTCCTTGTTCTTCTTTAATCTCTGAGGGAACGGGGATGGTGGTCTTTCTGCTTCAGCTGCCTTTTCCTTCCCCCTCTCATCATCATGTTCCCCATCTTTTTCCACTGCTCCTGATTGCTGAGGTGGTCTTTCTGGTTCCACCTCCTTGAGTTGTAGTCCACTCCTTGTGGTCACTGCATTGACCTGCTTGGGATTTGGGTTAGTGTCACTCCGTAGTCCTCCTCTGCGCCTGGTGTTTTGAGCTCCAACTAGTTTTCCAAACTGATACTCCAACGCCTTTGTAGCTAACTGCTGATTTTTCATGTCTGCCGTCAATTTCACATAATCAGCCTGCATTTGCGCTTGGTTAGCTATAAGTGTTTTAAACATGTCCTCAATGATGTTGGGTGGTGGAGGAGGTGCATTGTTTCCTCTGTATTGCGACTGAAAATTCTGATGCCCCCTTGATTTCTCTACACACCCTAATTCGAACTCTACCCTTGATGGCTATTACTACCCCAAGAGAAATTCGGATGATTCCTCCAATTTGAGTTGTAATTGTTGCCATACTATTGATTATTATTCCTCTGGACGTTCCCAACAAAGTTTACTGAATATGGATTTGCACCACAACACTCAGCTGAGTGTTCATTACTCCCACATACTTCACACCATACTTGTTGCACTACATTGACTGGGGCATGTGCTTGATTCAAGCTCATACTACTGAAGTGGTTGTTGAATTGATTTTGCAACGCAGCTATCTGGGAAGCGATAACTGTAAAACCATCCACCTCAAAGACTCCTGCCGCTTTCCTTGTTCCTCCTCGTGATGAGTCCGTATTCCACTCTGGATTTCCCTGTGAAATACGATTTAACAAGGTATAAAGCTTCTCATAAGTCTTTTCTAATGCCTGTCCCCCAGCTGCTGAGTCTAGCAAAATTTTTGTATGTGGTTCCACACCCTCAATGAAAGTATGCACCAACACATCATTGGACTGGTGATGGTGAGGACAATCCCTTAACATTGATTTGAACCTTTCCCAAGCTTGATACATATTCTCACCCTCTCTTTGTTTAAAACTTAGAATCTGACTTCTAAGTCTTGCTGTTTTCGTAGATGGAAAGAATCGTATCAAAAAATTTCTTGCAAGATCATCCCAAGTGGTGATAGAGTTAGGTGGTTCAGCTTTCAACCACCTCTTTGCTTCCCCCAATAATGAAAATGGAAATAATGTAAGCCTCACGTAATCGGATGATACTCCAGTGGGGATGTAAGTGTCACTTATCTCCAAAAAGTTTTGGAGATGTTGTTGTGTATCTTCATGAGGGAGACGTGTGAATTGCTCGCTGGTGTGCAACAACTGCACCAATGTTCTGTTTAAGCTCAAACCTCCCTCCTGGCTCTGGTCTGCGAATACTAGATGTAACATTGTTTTCATGTGGGATTGCCACTTCGCGAACCGGTCTTGCTGCCATTTCCTTGAGCACTAAAACTGCCCTCACAAGTGGTGGATTCTGTTGTTGCTCCAGAATTGCCTATCTTAGCAACTGCAGCTTCTTCTCTAGAGCTTCCCTTCTTTGACCATGAAATTGTCTCTCCGGCTCTATATATGAATCCACCAACTCCTTATCTCTTGCCAGCGTTCAGAAGAATTCAATATCTGCAAGAGATAGGCTAAGATCAAGTTGTCAGCACTTATATAGAATTTGTAAACTAACACTAAGAAAATAAATTTACCAATTGCCAGTCCCCGAAAACGGCGCCAAAAACTTGTTCGGTGCTGTGGTGACTACACGCAAGTGCATGTGGTCGAACAAGTAGTAAAGTGGCTTATTTCAAGCCAAGTATCGATCCCACAAGGACTGAACTACGGTATTAATTAACTTAAGCGTCAGTGAACTCTATCTGTATGAATGCAGACAACCAAATAAATAATGTTTTGAGAGTTAAAGTTTACTACGTGATAAAAATCTAAGTTAAGATTATAATTTGAGTCTGAACAATAGCAATGAGCAAGCTGAGGTTAAAACAAACATGCAGGGAAGCAATTTATCAATTCAATTCAACTAATCTTTTCTTCGGTTGCTAGTCAAGAATTATTGCCTATGGATTGGATCTTTCGAATCTTATCCAATTTAAAAATCATGAACCTTAATCTACATTTTTGTGATAAAAGAATTTCATGCTCTAGCCATGCATAACCAATTCCTTAATTGACTAATAAGATTTTCAGATATATTTCTATTTTGAATGTAAATCTTTCCTCAAATTTTTTACAGCTAAGAAAAGATCATATCCTACCAATTCACATCTTTCCAATTTCTTTCCTTTTCAAAATCAAAATTGGATTTATAGATATACATTAACATTGGCCAAACATTAATGCAGTAAAAACAAGAATTGCTAGAACAACCATTGAAGAAAAGATGAAAATTGAAATGATCAACAATTACATTCCATTGCAATTGTTCTTAATCTCAGCAAGAAGTGAATATAGCCACTCATTTGTGAATTAAACATCATCAAATAAGTAGAATTCATACAAACAATTGAGATTGAAGAGAAAGAGAAAGAGAAGAACCCTAGAATTTTCGTCCTCTCAACTGCCTGTAACCCAAGTTCTTCCTCAACCAAGTCAGAATGTTTAAAATAAAACCTAAGTGTGCTATTTATACTCTTGAGAATTTTTCCCGGAATAACAAGCAACGTGGCACGGAGTGTATCGCGGAGCACTCCCTCCGTGCCATGAGGGTATCGCGGACCCTCACTGGAAGTCGGCTACCAGGTAAATGCACCTCAACGTGGCACGACTTGCATCACGGAGCCTTGCCTCCGTGGCACGGTGCCATCGCGCACCTTCACTGGAACTTGAGGTTCCAGGTAATTACACTCAACGTGACACAGAGTGCATCGCGAAGCACTGCCTTCGTGTCACGGAGGTAATGCGAGCCTCCACTGGAATTTGGCAAAATTAATTCATCCGAGGCAGAATGCCTCCGCGATGGCAGCGAGACACGGCTCCATCGTGGAGCCCTTATTTTTGCTTCTCTCCCTTGTCATTTTCCACTCCTTGTTTCCAAGTCCATTCCCGATCTTCACCAACATATATATTAGCTTCCCAAAATTTCCTTTAACCTACAAAACAACACTAATCATGTTGGTTAGTATAAATTCACATTTAACTAAAAATCACATGAGAATATACATAACGATAGATAAACAAGTCGAAATGAAGCATTTGAGTATCACTTGGGCATGCAATTCTGCCCAAGATCAGCGGTGATGTTAGGAAATTCACCTTTCAACCCTGCCAAGTCTAACTGCTTCTCCACAGTGATTGAATGGCCTTGGCAAACGACGCAGTTCTCTTTCATATTGGGGACGCATAAGATTACTGCCTCCTTTGTGTTGGCCCGAGTTGGGGCAGCCTTTGCCTTTCCCTTGCCTTTGCTAGCAGAAGAAGCAGGGGCCTTTCCTTTTCTTGTGTTTCTTGTTGAAGAAATGATTTGTTTTTCTACAAGAATTATGTTAGTGACAAGAATTTGAAGTAGAAATTAAAAGAAAAGAAAACTGGTCTAAGGAAAAACTGAGAAACAAGGGAAAACCAAACAATCATTTAAAGACCCAATAGCACCGGTAGAGGACTGGCGGTTCGTAGAAGGCATTTCGCGGACCGCTGATTGCCCGCCAAATCCTTACAGAAAATTGGGAAGTGAGAAGGTTTCGGCGGTTTAAGCGGCGAATTGCCAGTCCAGGTTTTGCGAATCGCCGATGTAGCGCGGGATCCACTCAGTGGCCAGAGCCAATTTTCAAAGTGAACCGGTGCTCCATCGGCGATTCACTGAATCTGACCGGTGAATCGCCGAATCCTATCATCCCCAAATTTTAACTCACTATTCACAGGCACCCATTAACACACACTCACATCAAACATAATAAAAGCAGCACTACTCCATTCAAACACATATTCATGATATTTAGCCCTTAAGGATGGCGTCACCCGATCTATCATCGGGCAAAACGTCGTGCTTTATGTAAATGGGTTACTCCGATTTCACCCTTTTCATAATGTCACACACAAAAGCACATCCCCATCCCATTCAACAAGCATGTCTCATTCAAAAATTCAACAAGGAAGGGAAACAAAGTATTACTCCTAAAGAATTAAGTTCCTATGATAAAATTAAGACAAGAGCAAGAAAATTGTTACCAAATTAGAAGATTTCTTGCACACACTTGAACTTCAAAAAGAGCTTAACTAAATCTTTCAATGTCACCTTGAGATAAATGTAGTGTAGGGAATGTGAATGTAGTGAGTGTGCTAGTGAAAAGTGGAGGGGGTTTTATAGGTGGAGAACGGAAGTGTGAGAGGTCGAGGGGAAGGTGGAGAGTTTAACGTGGGTGTGTGTTGGTAGGAAGTGGGAAAGTGAAAAGGTTGAAAAATGCATGAATATTGGGAATTGGTGTTGTTGGGTAATGGAAAGACAAAGATGGAACGAAAAAGTGTTGGGAAAGAGGGAACTATGGGAATATTTGCAGAATAGGGTGGCTTGGTCAGGTATTTGGGATTTTTTGGGCCAACCTTTTAAATTCCATTTTGTACCAACTTCGCACCTCGACCGATGTGTCATTGTCGGTTCACCGAATCACACCAGCGGTTCACTGGTGTGATTTCTTTTGCCATGTATTTTTTCTAAGTGATCTATTTCTTGATGGTGATTGATCTTGGACAAAATAGCATGCCCAAGTGATACTTTATAACTTAGTTTTCATCTTGTTTATCTACTTATTTATACACATTCTCATGTAATTTTATGTAAATGTGAATATATATACTAACCAACATGATTAGTTCTTGTTTTTGTAGGTTTAAAATGAATTTGAGGAACTAATCCATGAGTTGGTAAAATGGAGGCATGGAATCGGAAGTAAAACGTGAACATCGGCAAAGAGGATGCGCGAAACAGCCCACCTGCACGTTGGCAACATGCCACGGCAGGCAGGCTGCATGACAAGGGCCGTGACACTCCCTCTAACATGCTGCACAAGTAGCGTGCCACACTGCCAACGCGGGAAGGGGCTGCCTGGAGACAGTTTTATGAGTTTTCCAGTGTGCATCCGTGATGCCTCCGTGTCACGGAGGCATATTTTCACGATAACCTCCGTGACATGGAGCTATTCCATGCCGGGCATAATTTTGTACAATTCTCATTTACTATAAATAGGTCCCTTAGCTCCTAAAAACATTTTGTCACGAAATTATTCTGAAAAACTGCCAAGGAGTGAGGGAGATGTGGGAGAACTCACCTAGGGTTCTTAAATTTTATCTTCTCTTCTACCAATTCTTTTAAGTATGTTACTTTAATTATGTTTTCTTGTAATTATACGAACTTGAGTGGCTAGAACCCTTCCCTCTAGGGTTGAAGCCACAAGGTATGATTGTGAATACATGATTTTATTTTGGTTTTGATTTATTAATTGTTGTTTTGTCTTACATTCGTAATTATGGTTGTTTTTATGATTGATCGCCATGAAAACACACACGTTACACCTAGGTAAAAGGTTGAGAAAGTAAACCTAGGCAAGAACAAAGAATGTAGGGAGCAAGTTTCTATCTTATGATATAATTCGCGGTTAGGATAAGAAATTATATCCACCAATCTGACTTTGTTCGCCATCACATCTTTCAAGTATTTAGCATACTTGGGCATTCCCTGCAAAACATCAATAAGAGGCAAATTTATGTGAAGTTCTTTGAAAATCTCAAAGAACTTTTTGAAGCATTCCTTCTCCTTGCTCTTTCTGAATCTTTGAGGAAATGGTGGTGGTGGTCTTTGTGCTGGCTGCAATGAAGATTGTGCATTTTGTTGCATAGCACTCTGATTCTGTCCCTTGTCAGCGGATGGTCCTTGTCTAACCAACTCCGGCTGCACCTCATTTCTTTTCTCCTTTGGCACTACATCAGCTAATTGTTTTCCGCTCCTTAAATTGATGGCATTGACCTGATGGGGGTTAGGATTTGTGTCACTTGGTAGTCCTCCCTGCGGTCTCATATTTTGAGCAGATGCTATCTGACCCATCTGCTTTACTAGATTGCGGGTTGCCAATTGCTGATTCTTCAAGTCTGATGCCATCCTTGCCTGATTTTCTGCTGAGTCTGGGTCTCCATGATTTTCTGCAATGTTTCCTCAATGTTGTTTCTCAACTGGCCATCATTCTGCCTGTTCTGCTGATACTGCTGCTGTTGAGGTTGTTGATAACTTTGCTTTTGATTTCCACCCCAAGAAAAATTCGGGTGGCTTTGCTAATTCTTGTTGTAATTGTTCCCAAAATTCTGATTGTTCCTCTGCACATTCTCAACAAAATTGACTGATTCTGGATTGGCTCCACAAGATTCTGCATTGTGCTCATTATTTCCACAAATTTCACACCAACTCGGAGCTTGCTAAACTGCATTAACCTGACCCTGCTGTTGGGTCATACTCAGTTTATTAAACTGAGTCATAATCTGATGCTGGAATAAAGCTAACTGTGCCGCCAAGGCATTCATACCATCTACTTCTATCAACCCTGCACTTTTTCCTACCCTTCTCGATGACTCACTGTGCCATTCTGGATTTCCTTGTGCAATTCTATTCAACAGCGTGTACAGCTCATCATACGTCTTCTCTAAGGCTTGCCCACCCGATGTAGAGTCTAGCAAAATATTTATGTGTGGGTCTAGACTTTCTACAAAGGTATGGGCCAGCACTTCATTGGATTTCTGGTGATGGGGACAGTCTCTTAATAATAACTCTCCTAAGCAAAATATAAGTTCTCATCCGGCCTCTACTTGAAACTCAGTATTTCACTTCTCATCTTTGCAGTCTTGCCTGAAGGAAAGAATCTGATCAAGAACTTCTTCACCAAATCATCCCAAGAAGTTATGGAGTTTGGTGGCTCAGCTTTCAACCATCTTTTGGCCTCTCCCAACAATGAAAATGGGAAGAGGGTAAGTCGGACATAGTCTTTGGACACTCCAGTGGGGATGAAAGTGTCACTAATCTCAAGAATGTTCTGTAAGTGCTGTTGCGGGTCTTCATGTGCCATCTCAGTGAATTGACCACTAGAATGTAACAGCTGCACCATATTCTATTTCAATTCAAAGTTCCCTCCAGGCTTCGGTTTATGGATACTAGAGTTCACATTTGTCGCTTGTGCAATTGCCACTTCGCGAACTGGTCTGGCTGCCATTGCTTCCGGTGACAACTTTGCTGGTCCTGCGGGTGGTTGTTGTTGTACCTTTTCTTGAAGTTGTTTCAGCTTTTGCTCAATAGCTACTCTCCTTCGCAAATGGATTTGACATTCAGGTTCAAGCAACGGTTCCACAAGCTCTCTATTCCTAGCCAGCTCGGCAAGACAATCTGTCACCTGCAATAAGTCAGACTAAGACCAAGTTTCTCAACACTTAAGGAAATTTAAAAATCACACAAAAATAGACAAATTTACTAAACTTCACCAAGTTCCCGGCAACAGCGCCAAAAACTTGATGAGACTGTGCAGCAGCGCACACACAAGTGTACGTGGTCTTACAAGTAATATAGTGGTCCTTTTTAAGAGCCGGATGTCCAACCCACAGGGACTGGACCAATTCAGCTAATTATCAAGTTCAAGTGTGATATTTACTTTTGCAAGTGTTGATTATAGACTTTTTCGATAAAGTTTAATTAAGTCTAGGGGTGGTCATCGAAATACTCTGAAAACATTCAAGGAGCAACTAGGGGTAACGCCGGATAATCATGCGATACTACGCTTTGTAATGGTTTAAGTATGGAATAATCAATTATCGTCTCACATAATTATAATTGCATGTTCATGGTATTTCGAGCCACTAAACAAGACAAACTAGCCTCACAACTACATCGTTGAGTGGGGATGTGACATTCTAGTTCGTGGGCAATTCAATTACGTGGATGTAGTTTGCAGGGTTTATGCTCTTGATTAGGGACTTTCGTACCTCTAATCATTTAACTCAACTCAGCTTCACAACTACTTCTAGGAGTGGTGATGTGATAATTCTAAGTTGGTGTCTAGTTCATCCAATCCTGCAGTATACTGAGCTGGAGTCTTGGCCATCCACTCAAAGCCATAGAAGATGAATATCTGCTTCATCTCATCAACTTCATTCAGTGAGTTTCTTAGGATCCACGATTCTTCTTGGATGCTCCGCCTTGGCTTGTTTTTGGCGGTGAGAGAAGTTCCTTGCTCATAAATTTCTCTAGCTACCAGCACTCTCCACCGGACTGTGCGGTTCTCTCTAGACGGAGTCTGTTCTTTCGCATCATCAGGAGCCTCCTCCTCTGTGTCATCTAATAACATCCAAAATATATCCTTAATGCAAAGAATATACACGGCTAAAGTATCAAAACAAGTAACCCGACGAGTGCTGGGGTCGAATCCCACGAGGACTAGAGAATAATAATTTCAAGTGTTGATTGAGAAATTGATGTTAGCTTGTACCATTTAGATTTAATATAAAAACAAATAAAATTAAGAGAGTTGAAATTTTCAAAGAATTGTATTGGCTGATTTAGTAAAATAAAATAGCAAGATCAGCTAAGTTGTTAACAAGGGTGTGAAAAACTAGAGGTGCGGTGTAGATGAAATACTAACTAGATCGGGAATGCCAGGTCATCGTATAAGTTCAATAAGTGTAAATAATCTCGGAAAGTGGGTAATTATATCTTTTCAGCCTTCTAATTACCTCTCACTAGAGTTTTGTCAAACTTCTTGTCACAATTTCACTCAATCCGACTTGATTTGGATTAGCAACTGCACTATTCCTACTATTAGCTGCTAATAAGAAAAGAGAATGCAATTTTAGCTATTTCTAGACTAATTTCACACTTTCTTCTCCACACCCACTACTAAATTTTCTTCCAATACTTAATTATTCTTTTTCAAGAAATAATCAAGCAAGAATAGATATACCCATATCATAATCAATGAATCTTCCTTTATAGACTGAAGAGAATCTAATAGATTTACACTTGCATGAACAATATGAAGATGACTCTAGCAATACCCAATCCAATTAAGTATTCATCATCACACACCTCTAGTTAATGATTTTAGCTACCCATAGTTAAGAAATTCAAAAATACATTCATCAATAGCATCATTGAATTTAATAGAAAGAGAAGATAAGTCAACTTCACAAAATAATCTTCAACAATAGCTGAAACTTACTAGTACAAAAGGAAATAGAATAGAGTACTTTCTACAATTTGCAATCAGAATCTCCCTCTCTTAGCTAAGAGAATGTTCTTCAACTAAAAGGGGAAACAATGATGTGATGTAAGCTTTGTTCTCTCTCAATATCTCTATTTCTATCTCTCTCTCTTCATATCTCAGTACAAAGTACTTTTTCTCTATTTATATCCTGAAAAGTAGGGCACTTTTTATCTCTTTTCAAGTGTTAGATGATTATACCCCAATGAGCACCATTCTGGATCGAGTGGAAGCACTAGCGGTTCGCCGATTACAATTCGTGAACCGCCGAGTGTCTTTTATGCATCTTCACTAAATTCCAGTGAACACTGGCAGTTCACCTGGCATTTCGCCAATGCCAATCCGTGAATCACCGAGTCTTCAAGACATTTTCCAAAACTTTTGGGTATCATTCAGCGACTAGACCGACGACTCGCCACTGGCAAGTTGTGAACTGCCGGTGGCATTAATCCTCTGAGGCAGTGATATTCGACCTTTGGTCGGTGTCTCATCAGTTTTCATCTATGAATTGCTGATTTACTCTCACTCCCTTCTTTTTGCTTCATTTTTGCTTTTTCCTTCACTTTTTGCCATCTGTACACAACGAAAGAAAAAAGGGCATAAGATCCAAATAATCAACTCAAGAACGAAATAAAAACTCAAGTTTTAGAGCGTATGAGTTGGTAAATTACCAACTCATCTTCATCACTGCCAATTGCCTCTCCAGATTAGGTCTCCTCAGACCCTTCTTCTACATTTAAGCCATTTCTCAACTCCTAATTACCTTCTTTAGCTCCCTCCTCAGACTGGGGAGCTTGGGCAGATGTGGCAGTAGCTGCGACAGCTTGTGTTTTTGATTTTTCCCTAGTGGTTTTAGTTCCGTCGGTGTCTGATGTATCAACCTGATACTCCTCAACCGAACTAGTAGGGGAGTTGCCTTCTTGCTCAAGCTCAGACTCAGATGTTTCATCATGTAATACCCTCCGAGCAGTTGCTTTGGATGCTTTGCGCTTCATCTTCACTATACTTGTAGAGAAGAGGTTTAGAATCCCATATTTGAGAAAGGAAAACAACAAGAGAAATTCTCAGTATCTAACTACGGGTCAATAGTATGGGTCGTATCTTGGAGGTACAACTCGTATGAAGTCCCAAAAATTCTATATGCACCATACGACTCACAGGTACAAAACATACTACCAAGGTACGACCCGTACCTTGAGTCGTCTGAGGATGCCCCTATACTGCAATTTTCTCTGTATTTTTCCATGACTCATGGTACGACCGGTAGGTTGATTCCACAAGTCGTAGGAAGTACCTTTATACCTCATCTTGGCTTGGCCCTATTCAGGCCTTTGATACGAATGCAGAGTACGACTCTTAGTGACAACCCACGAATCGTACTGTGTTTCATACCTCAATTCTTGACTTATTTGATTTTGGTCCAGTTTATAGCGATTCTTTTTCATGATTTGGGTACTCAGAATTCCCAAGGTCTAGGCATGTAATTCAATCTATTTAACAATACTCATCCCTTCCCTTTTAGTCACTACCCTTAACTCAATTTTAAATGCTTCAATGCACAAGTTCATCCACTTTAAAAATGTTTTCCCAGTCGCACATAGTCCAATAACACCCTAGGTCATTGTCTCCTTCAAATTTTTCGAGCCAAAAACAAAGACTCACAGGGGTTTTGACAATTATGACTTCATGCACATAATTAATCAATAGACTTACTTGTTGATGGTTTTACTTCGACTGGTAATCAAGAATGTGAGTTGAGATGAACTTGATTTGAGCAAGAACTTGCTCCTTTGTTCTTTCATTGTTGAGATACGGGTGTGAGGGATTCGTAGGTATGGTTAGTTTTTTTTTTGAGTTTTGTTCGAGTGGGACAAGGGTAGTTTTAGGTCTTGGGTTTAAATAAGTGAGGGGTATGACTCGTACCACGAGTCGTAGTACGACCCTATGACTCATCCCTTGGACTCGTAGTTCAGAAAGTTGGAAAACTTACTTGGGGACCTACAAATGCATCCTATGACTCGTACAAGGTTGGTGGACCTACAAATGCATCCTACGACTCGTACAAGGTTGGTACGATCTGTATGATGACTCGTAGGTCATTGATTTGCATGACTTGCATGGTTCATAGGCATGGTAAATACCACAACCCGTACACATGTGTTACAACTCATAGTAGAGACCGTACCCTAAACTCTTGCTTTGAAATACATATCTAAACCTCTACATACCTCCTGCTACGGCTTGTATGATGCTGTCACGAGTTGTACTGAGAGTCGTAGCAGCTGCTCTTTCAGCAATCTTTCTGCCTCCTGTTTTTGTTGTCCCTACACACTGAGCACACATTAGTTCAATCACTTGGGTTGCCTCCCAAGAAGCACTTGATTTATGTTGCGGCATGACGCAGGTGGCTCGGGTACTCAGAATTCACCAAGACACCACTTGGGTTGCCTCCCAAGAAGTGCCTCATTTAACGTCACGGCACGGCACAAGTCTCTTGACTACTCAGAATTCATCAAGTGACTCGGATTCATCATCTAGAGCTGAAATTACACTGAATTCCTTAGGTTGTTACATTGTCCGACAGATGTTGAAAGAGATCTCTTCTTTGTTTAGTCTAAACTTTAGCTGGCCAGCCTCCACATCTACTAAGGCCCTCCCAGTCGCAAGGAATGGTCACCCAAAAATAATGGGAACCTCATAATCTACCTCACAATCCAAACTCACGAAGTCTGCTGGGAATATGAATCTTTCTACCTCAATATGTACATCAAACAGGATCCCCACTGGCTTCTTCATTGTTCTGTTGGCCATCAGTAGCCGCATATTGGTCGGTGTAGGGGATCCTAAGCCCAATTTCTTGAATACTGCCAAGGGCACCAGGTTGATGCTTGCTCTAAGATTACAAAGTGCCCTTGCGAACTTGACTCTGCCAATGGTGCGTGGTATAGTGAAAGCACCTGGGTCTTCCTTCTTTTGAGCCAGGACCCGTGTAGCTATGGCACTACAGCGATGTACATTGTCCACCATCTCATAGCTTATGGATCTCTTCTCTGTCACCAAGTCCTTCATAAACTTAGCATATCCGCGCATTGTTCCAATGCCTCAACCAATGGTATGTTAATAGATAATTGCTTAAGCATTGATAGGAATTTCTTGAACTTACCATTTTCTTCCTTTTTCTTCATTCTTTGAGGGAACAGTGGCGGTGGTCGCGGGATAGCTCGGTACACTTGAGTCACTCCTTGATTAATGTTAGGCCTTTTACACCTATCGGGGCCTCTGGCAACTCAGCATTCTCCATCTCAGCACTCTTCTCATTCTCCTCAATTATGCTCTGTTTCTTCCGCTCAACTACACCTTGAAAAGGAGGGTCAAATGTGGTCTTACCACTCCTAGTAATCACCTCTATGCAATGGCCATAATTCTTTGGGTTCTAGACGGTGTTGCTAAATAGTGTACCCTTTTGTCTAGGGTTCAGTGATGCTGACAGTTGCCCAAGCTGTTGTTCAATCTGCTTGATGGTTGTTGCATGAGATTCCACTCTCTGAACCATACTTGATATGTCACCATGGATCTCCTTCAATTGATCATCAGTGGACCTCGCCTTTTTCAGCATCTCTTCCATCACACTCTCTAACTTTGATTGCCCAACCTCCCCTCTCATTCATTGGGAGGAACATAAACTCTAGCCCGGTCATTGTGGTAGCCATCATTTCTTCTCCATTCTCCATCGAGCTCACGACCGCGGCTCCTATCTCTGTACCCATTTTGGTTATAGTTGTCTCTGTATTGGTTTCGACCATGGTTTCCAGAACTTTGGCACCAATTGTCTTGTCCAGACTCTTGGGCGTTGGCTCGGAAACCCGCCACCTGGCTATCCAGGAAATTAGCCTCTTCCTCAAAATTAGAGTGATCTGCCCCCGACTCTAGTCCTTGTTTCCCCACTGCATTTACCTTTTTGGCTCCTGCTCTTATAATGTGCTTTATAAGCAAATCCAATGATGTGCGCATGTGAGACAACTCTTGGTTGCGTTCTTCTTTATTTCTACGTTGATCTGCAATCAAACCAACAATATATGTACCACCAGCTGCATCTGCCTCCCTAGTATGCCATTCCCTATTTGTCTTGGTCACCTTGTCAAGGGTAGTAGCAGCTTGCTCCCAGGTGTGACTCATCAATGTTCCTCCTGCCACCGTGTCTGCCATAACTTTTGTGCTATAAAGACCTGTAAAAAATTTCCAACAAACTGTCATTTCAGATCTTATGGTTTAGGCACTTTGTCAACTTCTTCTTGAACCTCAGCCAGGTTTCATGAAGTGCCTCGGTTTTGACTTGTCAGAAATTGTAGATCTCATCCTTTAGCTACAACATTCTAGAAGGGGGAAAGAATCTCTCAAAGAAGGCCTGCTTGAGCTCCCTCCAGTTGGTTATGGAGTTGTTGGGCAACTCCGATAACCATAAAGTGGCTTCCCCTGATAGAGAGAAGGGGAAAAGTATGAGCCTAATGACATCTTGGCTAACTCCAAGCAACCTGTACGCCTTACATATTCCAACAAAGTTCATCAAGTGCAGGTTGGCGTCATCCGCTACATGACCACTAAACACCCCTTTCATGTTTAACAGTTGAATCATGGTGCTCGTGATGTCGAATTTGGCCTCAACAAGCAATGGTGGTGGCACAATTGCTCCAATTGACCCAGCTTCATCAGTGTTTGGGTCCTCATCATCGAAGAACTTAGGGGAAAGTCTATGACCTCTATTGCCCCTCCCATGTCGACCAGCATTAACAACCTCTTCTCTGGCATCTTCCGCATCCTGAAGTGCAGCTTGCCGATCTAGCTCGACTTGCCTAGCTTCATCAGCTATGTAGGCATCTCTCTGTTCCTGGTTTTCCATTCTGCATAGTGTTCGTTCAATTTCAGGGTTCAATAGAATCAGGGGATTTCCACTAATGTGAGTGTTTGACATTCACCATAAAATAACCTGTGGGTATCACAAATAAAAAGAAAATGTAATTAAGGAAATAGCTACCAAAAAGTCAAATACAAGCAAATAATCTAGTCTTAGCCGTATTTCCCGGCAATGGCGCCACTTTTTGATAATGTTCAAACCATACCTCCCACCAAAGTATGAAGCGGATGTTGTCAATAAAGAACTCAACTAGAGGTTAGGGTCGAACCCACAGGGAATATGGAAGACCTAGGCTAAACCTAGTAAGTGAACTTTTTGGTTAGTTACTCCAAATTGGGGGTTCAAAAGAAAGTAATAATTAAAACAACTGTTAAAATTTTGGTTGAAATCAAGAATGAAGGATAACTAGGGTTTGTATTCCCCATGAGTTCATAACTGCTTCGGGTATACATACATGATCATCACCAATGCTTGCTTGTAGAATTGATAACTAAAGTTCATCCAAACGACTGGTTCGTCCCTATTGGATGACTATACTCAATCATTGGGTCAGGTCTCATGAGCGATTTCAAACTAACCGTTATCAATATGTCCCAAATATAACTATCATGTGACCACAGCTCAAGTTAATACAATGATCATCAAGATCAAGGCTTTGCTGTAATTCTCTTTTCCTAATCTCTACCTCTCTAGGCTGAAGAGAATACAATACAAGTGTTTTACATTCGTTTTGAATCACTTTTATGTAACCCTAGCTTGTTAATCCAACATATTTCCCATAACCCTATCTATGGAGGATTTAGCCTCTCATAGTTACAAGACTGTGATTTGCATTCGTAATTAAATACATAAATCAATACTTACAATTGTAGATGAGAGAAAAACTTCTTTGATTAAATCAGCAAAATCCTCAAGAACAATTCACAAAGATCAAGAAAGAAATCAAGAAAAGGTTGATCATAAGTCAATCAACTCAATTCTATGTTTTTCCTTACTTTCTAACCTTCTCTAAGTACTTCCAACATTCTCTAATGAAAATAAAATATAAAACATATTTATACAGACATAAAAATCCTTTTCCTAGGCTAACAGGGTGAATTTCCATAACTAGTTCCGCCTGTGCCACGATCGATCCTACGACCCGTAACAGGTTTGTATGGGTCATACTTGCTTCCCATAAGTTCTTGACCGGCTGAAATTTGGCTAAGTGTTGGGCCTTGGTACGACTCGTACGTGCTCCCTACGAGTCGTACTGTGCTTCCGTGGCTTGACTATGAGAATTCTCAATTTTTCTGAAGTTCTTCACTAGTGTGATGGTACGACTTGTACCTTGATGCCACAACTCGTACTGTCTATCCGTGTCAGGAGTCAACCTCTTACGCAAATCTTCTGAATATTTCCACAACTCAGTGCTACGGCTCATATAAGTGTTGTACGACTTGTACTGAGAGTTATAGGATGCACTCTTCATAACATAGCCATCTGAAACTTTTCACGATCTTTAGTATCGCTCGTAGCATCAACCTACGACTTGTACTGAGACTTGTGACTTGAGCCTATTTTTTGCACTTTCAGGTTATCTTTTGCACATTCTTGATCCAACACCTACTTATCTTGTAACCAAAGAAAAAGTGTCTTATATCCATATAAACATACCTAAGTCTATGTTATTTTCTTAGATTTGAGCATCGAAAGTGTTGTAAACTCATAGCACATCAAGTTCTCATTCTTCTCTTTTCTTTTGCAAACCCCAAACATAGGCTTTTATTCATCTTCACATTCATCTCCTTATCGCTCCCTGATTCAGTAGTTTGAAGCCCCCATTTTCATTATTTTATTGCTAACCATTAGGGAGGATGTGTGCCAAAGAGAAGAATTAGAAATGGTCATTAGGTTTATAATGTAGTTTCCAAAAAGGGTCCGAGGCTCAAATAGTGGCTATCAAAGATTAATGCTCAAGAAGGTCATTTTGGGTGAAGTGACTACCAAAAGGAGGGCTAAGATCACGTTCTAAGTGGAACTACATCTAGGATTTCGCCTTGAGTTACACTTGGGGCAAGTTCTAGACTAGAAGAGGTGCATGGGTTTCACAAAAGTCCTTACCACACAAGGAATCACTCCTCAAGAGACCACAAAAGTCATTGTCTACACATAATCTTGGTTTAAGACATCAAAACATGCAATTTTCATAAGTCAAGTAAGGAATCTATGAAGTATGATAAAGAGTGCTATGCTCTTTATTCAACCATCTCCTCATTATCACTTTCATTTTCCTTCCCCAAATATTTTTTTTAAAAATCCCTTTCAAAAACTTTTCTGGTGGTGCCTCTCAAAACAAATCCATAAAAGACACAAACAACATGGCATTTTCCCTTAAGAAAGTCGCCACTCCATCTATCATCGGAAAATGTCAACCCGGTTTGATAAAGAAAAGAGAAAGAAAACAAATGAATGCTCCTCGAGAAAGAACCATGGTATAAATAAAACCCTCAGAGTTTATTTATTATTCTACAATTTGCAAAGGTGAACAAGAAAACAAGAAAACTTGGATCATGCGCACAAAATTTATCAACTCAAAACAAAGACCCCTTTTTATCACTAACACATCAACCTTAAAAACTAAATCATGCCATTTATTTCATTACCATAACAAGCCCGGCAAGGGCAATCATCAACAAAAAAAATAAACAAAAGCCCGACAAAGGCTATATCAAATTAATTCAGAAAAAAACATCACTGACACCCCAACAAACAAACACTCATCCCTCCCCCACTTAAGAGAATACATTGTCCCCAATGTATGCATGCAAAGGGAAAGAGACAAGAGACTCCATGAGCGGTTCATTCCTCCTTATTATCATCAGCGACATCACCTACACCATCACCACCGACCTCACCTAACCTAGCAAAATCATCCTCCAAGCCCTCGAATATATCATCAATGGGGCCCGAACTGTGGAGGGAGCAGCCATTGCAACATTAAGGGTACTGATGTCGCCCAAATTACACCTCGCAATTGAGATATAAGCGGTTGATTATCAAATATAGAACCCAACAAAGGTTGAGGTTGATCCCACAGGGAATATGGTAAGAACTTAAGTTAATGTGAATAACTATTACTATTGAGTTACTTATTTCTGAAAGGGGAAAAATATGGAAAAATACACAAAAGTAAACTTACTAAATGCTGAAATCAAATTCGGTTTGTATTCAATTAACAACTTGACTAGGATTGTGTTCCCCAAGATTTCATAACCACAAGGCTTATACACTAGTGATCTATTCCAGTGTTTAACATGCAATATTGGTAAGTTAGGTTCACCTAAATGTTTGGTCCCCTATCTAGATGATTATCACCACCCAACTTGGTCCGTATACGGGTGTACTTTAGTTGACCCTTACCCTTAATATCGGATTAGCTATCCCTGGACAAGTTCAAGCTATTAGATGAGGGTTGATAGCCTCAAATCTCCGTTGTTAATCCCTTTTCCCATTTATTACCTCCTTGGTCTGGTAAGTAAGAATAAGGCAAGTCCTAACATTTGCAACCGTCAAGAATCAATCAAAATGAAGGGAAAAACAATACATGCATAAAACCCCGTTCAATGATCACTAAGTATTTTTACCTTTGTGTGTTAATTCATCTTGGTTCCCACAAACCTAGTTATGGGTTTAGCTACTCATGCTTGTATTATCACAATAAAAAATTATTGAATAAATCATAATTGCAACTTACAAATTATCGTAGAAGAAAAACCTCGGAGATTGAATAAAAACTCCAAAATTGATGAATTATCTCCAATGTTGCTTTTGTTTCTTGACTTGAGAACAATTGATCAATACCAAAATTCAAGTTGAAAACTAGTAAAATCAGCTCTCTCAATTACTCTCTAACTGTAATTGCTCGTTCTTTAAAAATAAACCTAAACTGTGTATTTATAGTTCTAAGAAATCCTTTTCCTGATTAAAACTAGAAACCAGGTTGGCAGTGGCAACGGGCTTGGTGACGATTCGTTTGGCCCTCTGACGAGTCGTGCCTTGCTTAAAACAGTCGTCCTCAGCAATGTACCCAGTTGTGGTAATGGGTCACCTAACAATTCGTTGTTCCTGAGCATGAGTCGTTAGGTCCCTCGTGGTCTCATTACTCCAAAATTTCGGTGCATTTTACGGTTTGTCCCAGTGATCTGCCAATGAGTCATTCCTTCATGTGATGACTCGTTACGTCTGTCGTCAACTACACTAGCCACTTTGTTAAGATTTCCTTTCTCAGCCTTCATGGTTGACCTCAAGACTCGATACCAGGTGTAATGAGTAATTCCATCAACTCGTCAGGTACACTGTCTCTTCTTCTTCGAACTTCAGCTTTTTCCCACGTCTTTAACAATGAGTCGTACCTCCTGCCAATGACTCGCGACGTGCCTAGTAGTCACCCTTTCAGTTGTTTTCAGCATTAATTTAACCAGTTCACTCTTGAACCTATTTTCCTATAACATTAAGCACAAAACACATCATACCTATATAAACATACCCAAAATGTGCATAATTTCTTGGTTTTAAGTGTCGAAAGTCGCGTAAAATCACGGCACATCAACACCCTCAACTTAGAACTTTTCCATGTCCTCAGGCAAAAATAAATTAAAATAAAACAAACTAAACTAATTTGACGCTTCAATCGAAAGAACTCTAGGAATCTTACGACAGTCACATTTATACATTAAAATCAAATTTTCTAACCCTTCCCTCATCATATCAACTCAAATCACTATGCATATGCAAATTTTCAACCATAACACAGAGGAATCAAAACATGGCAAAATACTGTCACTTGCAACCATGCGCAAAAATCTATAACACTGCCCCAGACAATTTGCAAATGATTTTGTTGACCAAATGCTATCACCTCAAAGAAGTCCCACACTCACACATATGTGTTTGATTAACTCGATATATTTCTCTTGGGACTAGGTAAGATCCACTCACTCTCATAAAGAAATTTGAACTGTGTGCATGCAATACCATAGGCTTGCCTTTACTTTCAATACCTCGATTTTCGGACAAGCAGCTAGGATCACTATAGGACTTTCTCAGCTTGTAACATAGGCTCGGGCTTGGGTATGGTACATATGGAATTAGTAGCTCAACCCTCCTTGGCACTACACACCGCTTGACTCCACTTTTCACCTTTATTTCTATTTTCTCCCCCCCCCCTTTTTTTAACTGCTTCTTTTTTTGTCTTTGCTTTTGCAACTGCGGATGCAGTTTCTCTTTATTCAAACACTCATTGATTTCACACATTATTTTTCTTTTCTTTTCTTTTCTTGCTTTTTGACAACAATTTTTATTTTTCTTTTCATTATGCATACCGCACCCGCTCTTTTCCTTTTTCATTACCCAATTTTCTTTCACCTGACTCTTCTTAATCACTCCTATAATAGTCACCCTCAACTTAGGCGATTTTCCTGAGTTAAGGTTTACAATGTCCAAGGAGGGACCAGAGCCAAAATAGGTTCATTCATAATAAAATCAGGCAGGTGAATTGGTGTAAACAAAAGAAAGGTCAATTTAAGATAAAACATTTGGATCAAGGGATTTTTATTCTCTTTTGGTAGGTCTTTAAGGCTAAAGTGGACTCATAAATCAAAAACGGCTTATGATCCTTTTCTAGTTTTCTATCCTCTATCTCGGTACGGCTCACCAGGCAAGTTCTAGATTGACACACACAATCAAATTCAGCTATTAAACCTCACTCATACATAGCACAGGTCAATATCATCACTTCTACCAATCGCTAGATTAGGTACAGCCATACAATGGTAAACATGTTCACAGTTTCAATGCCATGCAAAGATTCACGAAGGTCATATTTTTCAACTTTCACATACACATATACAAATTTTTTGGAGGGTATCAAATTATCAAACAACAGTTATTTTCAATAATTTCAGGTCTTGACTGCTTTCGGTTTTCCTACTTTCTTCCAACTAACACAAAAAAACATAAAATAAAATCCAAAACATGCCGGATCTACTAGATATGGAACACCCGAGGGAAAAGATATCCAACAAGAAAAACCCTCGGGTTATGTTCAACAAAAAAAATGCACAGGTATCCCTCCCTCCCCAATCAAGAAAGCATGTGTCATCCTCGACGCATATATATAGCAAACAAAAACTAAGGAAATAGGGAACATACCTGTGTGACCTAGGTGTCAGCTACCTAGTCGATGGAGGTTGTAGATACGCCTCCAATGTCATCTCCAATATTACCAGCTTGAACCGGTGCATTCTCAGATCCAACAGAGCTCATGCCTTCTTCACAAACTCTCGCTACCTCAGTCTCAGCTCTTTGTTGAGCCTCCTTTCTCAACTCATGCAGCATTCTCTCAATCTCACTCCGCTCTCATTTTCACTGACGGAGCAGAGAAGCATCGTCATCATAACCATGCCTCCTCACGAGGCCTCTTCCCCTTATCATGTGCCACCGGCTCCTCCGTGATAAAGTTGAAAATTGGTGGCAATTCTTCTTCAAACTCGTCATCTATCATGGGAAGTACCGGTGGAGGTACTGCAGCTACCTGTTGTGCGGCCAAGTCTCGTACCTCAAATCTGAGTCCTCCTAGCTCTGAGTACAATCTAGACAACTCCGGTGCTTGTAACTATGCAAGGCGCTCATCCATTCTCTTCTCAAAAGTGTCTAGTCGGCTATGCACTGAAGTGGATAGTGTCTCCAACTCCTTTGACACCCACGGCTTTACCTGCTCCATCAGAACTCTAACCTATAGAGTCGTGTGTGACTGCTGCTTCTCGTCCACCTAGCCATATCAGCTAACAACTCCTATGAAACCATGACTAGGCCGGCTGTGGTGGCTCGTGGAGGCGCAACTGGTGGTCTTGGGGCTGCTACAGTAGATGATGACTCGGGAACACCAGCAGGTGTGGAGGTATCCACTGCATCTATAGCCTCAGGCTGGCTACCTATCTCTCTGCCCTCCATAGGCTCAACTGCCAACTCAGCAAACTATGCTGCATCAGTCTGCATCTCGTTGCCAAATGCCTCTGCTAATATTGTCGCTCCCGCAAATGCAGCTGCCTGAGTCCTCTCCCTTGATACCGGGTTTGTATCATCTTGAATAAACCCGATATCGGTAATTTTATGGACCACTACTCTTTTGTCCACTGATGGGAATACCGGCATCTTTGACTCCTGATAGAGTCTATCAATCAAACATGGAAACGGAATGGTAGTACCGTCATTGATTGCCCGCTCTCTAATTTCCTCAACAATGTATCGTGGGAAGTTGATGGCATACCCCTTGATTATACTTGCTACCAAAGCTGCTCTGTCAGGTGAAAGGATGTTGTCATTGTTGGTTGGTACCAGCCTGTGCCGCACCAATGACCACCAAAATTTCACCTGAAAATTTAGTGTGGCCTTTTTTATCTGCAATTCTAAACCATGCATCCATTCCACTAGCGGACCTCTCGTAGAAATGATCCAAGACAGCCAAGTATATTACTGGATGCGCTCCTGGCTATTCAACTTCTTGGTTTTGACTTTCTTCAGCTCAGATAGCCTGTGATCAAATTCTGCCGTGTTCATCGGAGCCTGATAATCTGGCCCATACAGCATTCTGGAGATCATCCGTTCAGAGATATCAACTAGAGTCTCTCTCACCAACACCTGATTTAAGGTGGGCCTCTTCTTCCAATTCTGGCCCCTTAATGCCAACCGTTGCAATGTGGTTGCATACGTTGCATAAAACTCTCAGACTAAGCACGGGCTATAGATACCTGATGGCTCGGTCAACCAGCCAAATCAATATTTATCGAACACTGCCTATAGCTTTGGAAGATCTTTAAGCCTTGTAGTGACCAGCCTTGGCTCCTCATATATGTTCCTCTTCGAATTACCTTTTTCATTGGGAGCAATATCTCGGTTGTATATATCCCCTATGCCATGGACACACTATCTCCGCACATTTCTCGGTTGCTCATTTGATATGTACGAGGTCTCCGTCAGCTCATTATCAGAATCCCCTCTCTGAGCATGTGATTCATGAACTCTCTCTGTGTTTTGCCTAGTTGTGGGAGGCTCCGGAACAAGTGCAGCAGTAGCCCTAGCATTCTCATCAGTGCAGCTGGGCGGATCCCTTGCTAGTGGAGTGGGAGTATCGACTAGGGCTTTTGGATTTGAACTTTGTTGAGACCTAGCCCTGGTAGATCTCCTCACTAACTACTCCTCTTATATGTCATACTCTTCCTCAGATCCACTTGACTCTTTAGAGGAAGACAGATCATCATGCAGTCTATGATATGAAGGTTAACTGCGCTCAGGTGTTTGTTTCTTTGTTGGGCCCTTCTTTGGTGTACCTCTTGGAGCTATTGTACCTGTGGAAACACTGTTAGTATGCAATATGAGAGGAAAAATAAAACATTTTTGAGCAGGTGCCCAGTGGTCTTGATGGGTGACTAAATGAGTCGTTGCCACTGGCAACGACTTGTGAGGTCACTCGTCGTCTCAGACTAGACTTCCTTCAAGATTGGCCATTGTACTTGATGGCTGGTCCCAATGAGTCGTTAGGTCAGTCTTTAGGTACACTGCCTCACTGGCTTAATTTTTCCACTCAGGACGAGCTACACAATGAGTTGTTTGGTGCTCCAATGACTCGTATTGTAGCTCGTGCTCAAGAGTTTCAGTTCACCCATTTCAACTTTATCTTCTTCCTAATTTTCAATTCCACAAACATAGAGCTTCACAATCTAAGATCAACCCAAGTGAACATACGATCGAAATCTTTGTTTAAATCTTCCAAGGGTTTATTTGCATCAAGAGGCACAGATAAACACAATATCATCCGAGGTAAATTCAATTTCATTCGCAACATGGGTCTTAGAAATTCTTGTTTAAATGCAACAATATTCACAATTTAAATTGGGAAAGAGTACTCATAATATGCTTTGATCAAAGACGGAGTGCAGTCTGTGTGTGTGTTTGAGTGAATGGCGTGTAAGGTCGAGGAGTTATGTCAATGGGGTTTTGAGTAGAAGAAGAGGGAAATTTGAAGTGGAGGGTATTGGGTTTAAGTTTAGTGGGGAGAAATAGGAGAAGGAAAAGAAATCGGGTTTTTTCAAAATTTTCCCAACTTCCAGTCCTAGGTCGGGTTAGATAGCAATTAAATGAAATACCTAATGACAAACTACATGAGTCTTTAAGTGATGACATGACTCGTGTTGACCCTTCTTATTTTACCTGAGTTCAATAACTTACCTGGGAACTAATGAGCCAAGTAACGACTTGTGGTGTCACCCAACGAGTCGTGGCCTGAGTCATGGTCCTTGGACTGGTGTAGCTTCAAGATGGGTCACTAAACGACTCCTTTGGGCTCCCAACGATTCATTGAGTGAACCTTTATCACCTTTTCCTTTTAATTCATACTTTGATCCAGTGTACATGATCGGAGACATGACGATTCATTTATTGAAGATATGAATCGTTAAGTCTCCCATTGCTCCCCTGTTTTCTGAAGTTCTCTTTATAAGTTGATTGAACGAGTTGTCAGGTCAGACGACGACTCGTTCTGTGACTTTTTGCGCTAGAACTTAAGTTCCAATTTTTAGTTTCAACTTCAGATTTTCCATCTTATTCACCTGCACCCATCAACAAATGTGAACACTAAATATTTCTTATATTTACAACTTGGGTTGCCTCCCAAGAAGCACTTGATTTAACGTCACGAAACGACGTCGGTGTTTTGGCTACTCAGACTTCACCAACACACCTCCATGGGTTGCCTCCCATGAAGCACCTAATTTAACGTCTCGACACGATGCAAGTCTCTTGACTACTCATAATTCGTCAAGTGACTCTTCTCCATCATCCAATGCTGAGATTATGCTGAATTCCTTTGGCTGTTTCATGGTCCGGCTAAGGTTAAAGGTGACCTCTTCTTTGTTCAACCTAAATTTCAACTAGCCTGCCTCCACATCTACTAGGGCTCTACCTATTGCAAGGAATGGTCACCCAAAAATGATGGGGACCTCATCGACTTCGCAGTCCAGAATCACGAAGTCTGCTGGGAATAAGAATTTTTCCACTTTGACTAGTACATGAAATAAAATCCCCATCGACATTTTAACTATTCTGTCAGCCATCAGTAGCCGCATAGTAGTCGGTGTGGGGCTTCCCAAGCCTAACTTTTTGAACACTACTAGCGGCATCAGATTTATTCTAGCTCCCAAGTCACAAAGCGCCCTTGCAAACTCAGCCTCCCCAATGGTGCAAGGTATAGTAAGCGCACCTGGGTCTTCCTTCTTCTGAGCTAGAACCTGTGTAGTTATGGAACCACATTGGTGCAAATTATCGGCAGGTTTCAAACTTACCGTCCTTTTTCTAGTGACGAGGTCCTTCATGAATTTGGCATATCCAGGCATTTGCTCAAGTGCCTCAACCAATGGGATGTTCACCGACAGCTGCTTAAGCATAGAGATAAATTTTTGATATTTCCCATCTTCAGCTTTCTTCTTCAAGCTCTTTAGATAAGGAGGAGGAGGTCGAGGGATTGCTGTCAGTTTTTGTTGTGCCTCCTTCTCCATCCCATGGACAACTCCTCTCTTCTTTGCACTAATTGGAGCAGTTTGCACATCTGAGTCTCCAATCAAAGTTGGGTTTTCAAAATCCACTACACCATCCTCATTCATCATGACGGGCTTTTTTGACTCCTTAACTACAACTGGCCTTGGGGGATCAACTGTGGCCTTCCCGCTCCTAGTAGTGACTGTCATTTTTCAAATTTTGCACAGTGTTGCTAGGAAGTGTGCCTTTCTGCCTCTGATTCATTGCAATAGACATCTAACTTATCTGCTGCTCAATCTTCCTAATTACCACGACATGAGACTCTACTTTTTGATCTAAACCAGAAATATCAGCCCGGAGCTCCTTAAAGTGGCTATCTGTTGTCTCCATCTGCTTGAGTACTTTGGAGAGCATGTCCTCAACCCTTGAACCACTGGAATCTAGCTCACGGTTTCTTGGTGGAACATACAGACCACCTATATCATTTTTGAACTCCTCGCGCTTCTTCCAATCTCCATTATCTTGGTGTTGGCCCCGATTGTAATTATTATCCTTGTAAAAGTTCCGACCTTGATTCCCTTGACCTTGACGCCAAGAGTCTTGGTTATACCCCTGGGTATTGGTCCGAAAACCCGCCCTCTGATCATCCAAATAATTGAATTCTTCTTCAGACTCAGACTTGCAACCATCATTTCTCGGGGCCTTGCCCTGAGAACCTACAGCATTTACCTTTTTCTGCTCCGACACCCATCAAGTGCTTGGCAAGCAACCCCATGGTGGTCTTTATTTATTCAATATCCTGATCACGCTCCCCATCTTTTCTCCTTTGTTCTACAGACATTCAAACCGCATATGAACCCACCGGAACCTCCGACTCTCTAGTGTGCCAAGCTCGGTTGTTTTTGGTGATCCTGTATAGCAGCTCCACAACCTCTGCATAAGTGTGACTCATAAAGGTTCCTCCGGAGGTGGTATTATCCACTGCCTTGGTGTTGGCATTCAGAGACCTATAAAAGATCTCCAACAATGTATCATTCGAAATTATGTGATTTGGCACCCTTTTGAGCTTTTTGTTGAAACGCAGCCAGGTTTTGTGAAGTGCCTCAGAATTTAGTTGTCTGAAGTTATATATCTCATCTTTCAACTGCAATTCTTTGGATGGAGGGAAGAACCTTTCAAGAAAAGCTCTCTTAAGCTCTCCCCAAGTAGTGATGGAATCATTCGGCAACTCAGCCAACTACATCATTGCCTCACTCCCTAGAGAGAATGGAAATAACCTCAGTCTAATTGCGTCCTGGTTAACCCCCGGTTTCTTGTATGCCTTACATATTCCCATGAAATTGGTCAGGTGAGGGTGGGCATCATCAGATGCATGACCCGCAAATATTCCCTTCATATTGAGCAGTTGGATCATTGCACTGGTAATGTAAAACTTTGCCCCAGCAGGCAAAGGAGGAGGGATTATAGCTCCAATGGCACCAGCTTCATCCTCTTCATTAAAGTACCAGTGTCTCTGGTGTTGTGTACCTTTGTATCGTCTAGCTCGCTCTTCTTCTGCAGCTAGATGTTGCTCTTCAGCAACTCTGGCTAACTCATGATCTCTAGCCCGAGCTTTCTCTTCAGCCAAAATTCTTGTTGTGGCTTGGTCCACGGTTTCCTACTCTTAGATGTTGGCCATTCTTCTCAGGTTTCTTAACATTAGCTCAAGTTCGTGATCAATTGGAAACAGGGGATTTCCTTGGCTTCTAGTATCGGGCATGCACAACCTAAGACCTATTAAGCAACCAAAACAATAAAATAAAAATAAAAGAAAGAAATAAGAACCAATAGTAAAGCAAACACAATTAACAAAATCCTTAGCCGTATTCCCCGGCAACGATGCCAAAATTTGATGTCGCCCAAATTATACCTTGCAATTGAGGTATAAGTGGTCGATTGTCAAATATAGAATCCAACAAAGGTTGTGGTCGGTCCTACAGGGAATATGGTAAGAACTTAAGTTAATGTGAATAACTGTTTCTATTGAGTTACTTATTTTCAAAAGGGGAAAAAATATGGAATAATAAACAAACATAAACTTACTAAATGCTAAAATCAAATTCGGTTTGTATTCAATTAACGACTTGACTAGGATTTTGTTCCCCAAGATTTCATAACAAGTCTTATACACTAGTTATCTATTCCAGTGTTTAACATGCAATATTGGTAAGTTAGGTTCACCTAAATGGTTGGTCCCCTATCTAGATGATTATCACCACGCAACTTGGTCCGTATATGGGTGTACTTTAGTTGACCCTTACCCTTAATATTGGATTAGCTATCCCTTGACAAGTTCAAGCTATTAGATGAGGGTTGATAGACTCAAATATTCATTGTTAATCCCTTTTCCCATTCATTACCTCCTTGGTCTGGTAAGTAAGAATAAGGAAAGTCCTAACATTTGCAACCATCAAGAATCAATCAAAATGAAGGGAAAAACAATACATGCATAAAACCCCGTTCAATAATCACTAAGTATTTTTACCTTTGTGTGTTAATTCATCTTGGTTCGCACAAACCTAGTTATGGGTTTAGCTACTCATGCTTGTATTATCACAATCACAAATTATTGAATAAATCATAATTCAACTTACAAATTATCGTAGAAGAAAAACCACGTAGATTGAATAAAAACTCCAAAATTGATGAATTATCTCCAATGTTGCTTTTGTTTATTGACTTGAGAACAACTGAACAATACCAAAGTTCTAGTAGAAAACTAATAAAATCGGCTCTCTCAATTACTCTCTAACTGTAACTGCTCTTCCTTTAAAAATAAACCTAAACTGTGTATTTATAGTTCCAAGAAATCCTTTTCCTGATTAAAACTAGAAACCAGGTTGGCAGTGGCAACGGGCTTGGTGACGATTCGTTTGGCCCTCTGACGAGTCGCGCCTTGCTTAAAACAGTCGTCCTCAGCAACTTACCCAGTTGTGGCAACGGGTCACCTAACAATTTATCGTTCCTGACAGGAGTCGTTAGGTCCCTCGTGGTCTCATTCCTCCAAAAGTCCAGTGCACCTTACGGTTGGTCCCAGTGATCTACCAATGAGTCATTCCTTCATATGACGACTCGTTATGTCTGTCGTCAACTACACTAGTCACTTTGTTAATATTTTCTTTCTCAGCCTTCACGGTTGACCTCACGACTCGTTACCATGTGTAAGGAGTCGTTCCATCAACTCGTTAGGTACACTGTCTCTTCTTCTTCGAACTTTAGCTTTTTCTCACACCTTTAACAATGAGTCGTGCCTCCTGCCAACAACTCGCGACGTGCCTAGCAGTCACCCTTTCAGTTGTTTTCAGCATTAATTCGACCAGTTCACTCCCGAACCTATTTTCCTAACATTTAGCACAAAACACGTTATACCTATATAAACATACCCAGAATGTGTAGAATTTCTTGATTTTAAGTGTCGAAAGTGCCGTAAAATCACGACACATTAGGCACTCATGCCAGAAACCTCTATTGAAGTCTGGCTCTTCCATTCCTGCACCTCAGTTCGTAGAGAGGTGACAACCCCCTCAACCGCATCCACCCTCTTGCACAATGCAGTGATGCTCTCATACAAAGATTTGATCTCCTTCTTCATTGTTTGAGCAATGAGTGTAGGGAGACTCTTGGCCAATCTTTGGAGTTGCCTCTCATGAGAGTTTGTTATTTCCACAAGTCTATGGAGACCACTTAATTAGGATGGTGTAGGAGGGGGAGAGGCTCCTCTAGGAGGCATGTTTCCTGAAGCTTGGCCTGATGCTTTGTGATGGGACATGTTCAAATCCGGGCCATGTGGTGAGTGGTCCGACCCCTGGGATAGTGATTCCTCAGCCAACCCAAAAGCCTGCATTCTCTTCCTCTTCACCGCGGGTGCCTCGGAATCTCTTTTCTGATCTATGGCAATCACTCCTGAAGCAGTCGGTGGGGTTTCATTCGGGAACAAAGGCACTTCAGCTTGTAGGCACAGTTGGGAAATGAGGACAACGTATGGCATGGAAGTGCTAGCCTGTCATGCCTTCCATTTCATTTGTTGGGCTACAATGGATCTTTTGTGTATAATCCTACATAATCTCGAATGTAATCAGTTTTGGTACGTAGACCAAATAATACAATGCAAGCAAAAGTTCCTCCCCAAAGTTAATGGGGACTCCGGACATGATGCAGGCGATGACAATTGATGTTTCCAAGCTGACCCTTTACTCATTCTCGGAGGGAATGATGTGGCCACAGATAAAGTCTAGCCATAACTTGGCCTCAAACTTCAAATCATGGAGAGAGATTTCACCACCCATGGATTCCCACAAAGGTGTATCAGCAGCAATGATTGGGGCTATCCAGGAGAATTTGTCCTTCATGTTCGCCACCCATGCTATGTATTCCGAAACAGAGTCAATCTCATCTTCCCAAAATAAGTAGTTGATGGAAGCCGGGGTGATTTCCACTTCCACTCCCCTTATCATGACCGATGGTAAGCACGGGAAGTCATCAACTTTGCCTCTATGTTGTATACTATCCTACTTTGCTTGGTATGAAGCATAGAACTCTGGGACCAGGCTGGGGTAGTAGGCCGGGAAAGGATTGGCAAAACCATGCCATTGTCTTTTCGTGAATTGAGAAGTGATGTTGGGAAGATCACCACGCAAGCCTGCTAGGTCAAAACGTTTCTCCACAGTGATAGACCGACCCCAGCATATGACATAGTGCTCTTTCATGTTGGGCACACAAAATATGATGGCCTCTTTGGAGTGTGCATGTGGTGCGGAGGCCTTGGTTTTACCCTCGCCCTTACTGGTGGATGATGGGCCTTGCCTTTCCGGTGTTCCTAGAGACATGATAATTCTGCAAACATGGTGTTAGTGACAGCTATACTGTAATTAAACTACAATAACTTAAGCTGTTCTAAAAGTGAAATGAAAAGCAAAGATGAAAAACCATTATTTAAAGGACCAGCAGCATCGGCGACACACCGCCGATTCATAGGAGGAGTCCGCTAACCACCGCAGACTCGCTGATGTGCAGCAAAAGACTACCGGCGACATGGCGGTGAGTCACCGGTATCGATCCTCAAACCGCCAATGCAACACGGGATCCAAGCAGTGGCCTGAAGGCAACTACAGATTAGATCGGCGTTCCATCAGTGTTTCTCCGGAACCCACCGGAGAATCGCCAAATGTCGTCATCCCCAAATCAATTCCAAACATTTTAATGGCGCCCATTCATAAACACCCATACACATTTCAGTGAATCAACAACTCTACACATGGAAAAGGGCTTAAATGATGATTTACCCTTAAGAATGGCGTCACCCAATCTATCATTGGGTAAAGCATGAAATTTCAATCCTATTGGGTTACTCAGACTTCAAGCCATTCAAATTCACACAAATATCAGACCTATCCCACACCCATTTAATCCATACACTTCTATCCCCCAGATTTTTCAAAAAGTAGAGCATCAACCACGAATCTAATGAGAAGGAAAGGTAGCAAAAGGGAAGGGAAAGTCATGTTCAAACCACATACAAAAAACAAAAATAATGTACCATTGATAAGAACATAAAAGAGACAAGGATACATTACCACACTTTAGGAAAGAATTTTGCAAAGACTAGCTTGTGGGAGCTTAGCACTTTCAGCAATGGAAGCTGTGGAGTTTGTGTAGTAGAGAAGAAGGAAGTCAATGTGAATAAGTGTAGTGAGGATGTTGGTGAAGGAAGGGAGAGGTTTTATTGGGGGGAAGGTGAGATAGTGATAGGTTGAGGAGAAGGTGGGGTAGTAATGGTGAGTTAATGTGTTGGTGGGAAGTGGAAAGGTGGGAAAGAGGAAATATGGGAAAGTGGAAAAGTTGGGCATTGGGAAGACAAAAATGGTGTGAAAAAAATAGTCAAAGGGGGATCTAAGGGAATATTGTGCAGAGTAGGGAAACTCAAGCAAGTATTTGGGGTCAGGTGGATCCATATTTGATTTAAATTTTGAAACAAAATCATACCTCGACTAGCATTATATCGGCAGTTCGCCAAATTGAATCGACTTTTCACTGTTTTACCTTTTACACTTGAAATAGTGTCCAGTTCATTGTGTCTCCTCCGGTTATTGACCGACGATGAGTGAACTGGATAGGCGGTCTGCAAGTGAGCCACTACTTGGGCCTCCAATGCTTCAGGTGATCTGTATTGTATTGGCGATATACCGGTGGTACACATTTCTGCATCGGTGGTTCACCGGAGTGTCCTTCGGTCAAATGCTCAAAATCCCAGCCTTCTACCTTCTCGTGACCTGAGGCGGCGATTTGCACTTCTGGATTGGTGATTCACCGGTGCAATGCGGTTCCCGCGTTATTATGGTTCTTTCCCTCTTTGCTCCTCACTTCATTGAACTACAAAGACAAAAACAACAAAGACGTAAAATAAATCAAATAGAACACTTGGGTTGCCTCCTAAGAAGCGCCTTAGTTAATGCCATGCCACGAGTAGCACTCATTTAACAATTCTTCTTCGACGGATCATCCTCTGACTCCATCTCCTCCTTCTCAATTCCACTATCCTCATCCTTTTTTTGTAGCACCCCTATCACCTTGCATTTGGAGGGAGTTTCAGCTGACGAACACAACTTGAAGGTGACTTCTTCACATCCAACTCTGAACTTGAGCTCCCCTAGCTCCACATCAACCACAGCTCTCCCCGTAGCGAGCAATGGTCTCCCAAAAATAATGGGTACCTCCACAGTCATTTCATAATCGAGGACTACAAAATCAACTGGTAGGATGAATTTATCCACCCTCACCAACATGTCTTCTAATAACCCCACAGGTTTTTTTATGGAATGATCCGCCATGAGTAACCTCATAAACATAGGCTTCGTGGTTCCAAGTCCCAACTTCTTGAAAATGATTAGGGGCATTAGATTTATGCTGGAACCAAGATCGAATAGAGATTTCTTAAACATACATATCCCAATTGTACAAGGGATTGTGAAAGCTCCAGGGTCTTCCTGCGTGGGGGCAAGATTGCTCATCATCATCGCACTACAAGGGTGCGTCATCTCCTCACTACCTGCATCAACCACCTTCTTCTTTTTCAGCAATTCTTTCATGAATTTAGCATATCCTATCATTTGGAGAAGGGCATCCACCAATAGTATATTAATAGAAAACTTGCTGAACATGTCAATAAATTTGCTGAACTGATCGTCCTTCTTTTTCTTGGCCAACCGTTATGGATAAGGGGGTGGAGCTCTTACTTCAACCTTGTCATAAATTGGGGCCTTCATGCACACCTCATCTTCATCAATATGTGAGGGGATTTTATCTTCCTTCCCTTCACCTTCCTCTTCACTCTTTTCACCACTCCTTGGCGTCTTTGGCATCTCGTCGATTTTGTTTTCCTCATTTGATTTGGGAGCACTAACCTCCTTGGGCTTCACACTTGCGTCTCCAACCACTTTACCACTCCTAGTGAAAATAGCCATGCATTGACTATCTTTCTTCGGGTTCGGCATTGTGTCACTTAGGAGCGTTCCCTTCATTCGGGGCTTCATTTGAGTGAACAGGTGAATCATTTGAGCTTCAAAATGCTTAATGGAAGCTGAATGAGAGCTTACCATATTGGCAAGGTTAGACACCTCCCCTCTCTATTCCTTGACCCCTCTCTCGGTTAATTCCACTTTCTTGGATAGGTCCTTACAATGTTACAGATGTTACTTCATATGGTGCAATTGAAATCCAACAGTGCAATGGAGGAAACAAGTTTAAGGTAAATAGCCACAGGCTAAAATTGTACTTCAGAGGACATTTTCAGCAACATCCATCTGTCACTTTGATAAACTGATGAATTTTAGTTAATAAGTCGAGCTGACGATGTTAAACTCAGAACTATGATATAGTGCTCGTAGCTATTGAGGGAGAAGCAATGGAGCCTCATAAGCCTGACATAGATTTGAATAATTAAATGCTTAACTAATTAATCTGGTCAATATCAGATCATTGTACAACTAGAACATCTCATGAAAGCCTCTATACAAACATAGTCACCTACACAGAAGAAACTCCGTGGCGATCGGTATGCCTAAGTAACCGATTAGTTAACCATTTAATGATGCAAGTCAGATGCTGGCACAATTAAGTTTTCTGGTTTATATTTAAACTAGGACCAAAAGATTGATAAGGTCTTAAATTAGTCAGTCTATTTCACATAGAACATGTGTGCTCACAGTTTCTTTCAAGCTTTCTTTTATGATTGTAAATTTGAAAGCCAAAAAGATCTTTTTTTACTATAATATAAGCATATACATGAATTAGTTTTATTTTCTCTATATATTTTGATCTTCTATACACAAAATATATATTATACAAATGCTTATTATATTATATTTTAAGTTCTTGGTTATGTGTCATGCTTTAATTTCTCTCTCTCAAAAAAAAATCCTTCTCATGGAATTTTTGTGATAATCCTTCAGGAAAGGAAAAGTTTCAAAAATTCTTGTAGCACTCGTTGTGTGTGTTGTGTGTGTGTGTGTTGTGTGTGTGTGTGTGTGTTTATATATATAAATAATTTATATATTTTGCTTATCTACATATAGGATAAGATTTTGGTTGTACTTTTAGTTTCAAAAAAAAAAGAAAATACATTGGGGGGGGGGGGGACAATCCGTATAGGTCCCTTGAAGTTGCAACTATAGATGTGAAAAGAAAGGAATTCTTTATATGATATATAGAGTAGTCCTTTTTCTTCATAAGAAAATCTTCAGTTTCACCGGAATCCGATCATCCCCCTATCTAATGTTATTTTATTTCAGACCTTAAATATTTTACTCTTTTCTCCAATAGAACCAAAGCTTGCTTCATCTAAGTCATCCTCATCCTCTGCTGGTGGTGATAAATGGTTTCAAAAAAAGAACCCCAATATACGAAAAGGGGATGGATTTCAACCCCAAGGATGGCATAGGAGATGCTTCCATCAATGAAATCATTGAGCACCATTAATGGGAGGATTTAGCAAAATAACCAGGGAACTTTTTTGTGGATTTGGTGATAGAATTATATAATAACCTAGACAAAAGCACCAATATATCCACTGTACAAGGAATAACCATCGATTATTCTGCGACAACGATAAACAAGATATATCACCTTCCTGAGGTCAATGACGAGGTAACCCGAGCATTTCTCAACACTCCTAATCTTGATTTAATGGAAGAAAAGCTTTTCCCATTTGGAGAAACTTGGTATTTTGATGCTAACTAGAAAAAAAAGGGTAGCATTCTTGGTACAAATATCAACTATAAGTCAAGACCAGTTCTAAATTTTATTAGTAGCAGATTGGTACCAAACACTAATAGTACTAACATCTACATCAATAGATTTTCCATGGTTTATGTCATTTTCTCAAGAATGGATCTTAATATGGGCTAGTAGATTAGTAGGAAGATCAGGGAGTATCGTTTTGAGTAAATAAAAAGAAAATAGGGTTTCCATCAACCATAACTAAGTTAATTTTGAATGCTAAAGTTTTACCAGGACTAACCATGAAGAAGACAATTTTGGAAAAGGAAACCAACAAAGTTATTTGGAACAGAATGGAGGATACTATGGGCTAAGGAAAATGGAGGGAGAAAATGAGCCATTGCATAGAAAGGAAAGAAGACAAGCACAATGCAATATGGGACTCATGAATGCAAGGTTTGAAAATTTTAAAGTTGAAACTAACAAAAACATCCAAAGTATGGAAAGTAGGCTGATGAATAAGCTGGAAAGAGTTGAATTTATCCAAATGCAGGAAGCAATGTACACGACTACTATGATTTGGGGACTTGCAAATTTTGTGAAAAGAATGGGTGAATTTAAGTAGGGATATACTGAACCATGTCAATTTCACCAATTCAAATTTATAGATCCTTCGTTGTGTCCTAATTCAAATTTATAGACCCATCGTTGTGTCCTATTCCTAGGTTTTTCGATTCTTTTATTCCCGAGGACTATGTAAACATGGATAAATAGGTTCCACAAGCTGAGTATGCACTGATAACGCTAAAACTACACTCCTCATTTAGAGAGAATGTAAGCGATTGTTGTATCAAAACAAATAACCCAATGAGTGTCGGGGTCGAATCCCACAACTACTAGAGAATGATCTACAAAAGCGTTGTTTAGTGAATTGAATTAATTTGCATCCAAACAATGTAAACGTAAATGTAAATTTTGGGGGAAGTGAAGGAAAAAAATATTGTGAATTCTAAGATTAGCTAATCAAAAGAGCAAGATAACTAAAATTGAGAAACAATAATGAGCAAGGGCTAGAGGTGTGGTGTAGATGGGATGTCAATCAAATCGGGATTTACTAGACAGTCATATTATTACTAATATATGTAAATAACCTTGGATAAAGATGGAGCCCCATGTTTTTCAACCACTTGGGCTCCTTATCCTCAAGTCCTTGCAGATCTCAAAGCACAATTCAACTATTCCAATATGGTTTGGATTAGGGACTGAGCTATTTCTAGCCAACAACCTCTAAAGAGATTATGATCATGGGTTTTGGCTATTTCTAGCCCAATCCCACATGATCAGAACCCAATCCACTATTAACTCCTCCCCCATTACTTAATTCTTCTTTTTCAAGTTAAATTCAAGTAAGAAAAAAATACTCATATTTGCAACTATGAGCAATCAACTATAATATGAGGAGAATTTAAAATATCTACACTAATTAAGTAATAACAAGACAAATCTAGTAATACCCAGTTAAATTTAAAGACCCATTACCACACACCTCTAGCTATAGATTTAGCTACTCATAATTGAGAACCACAAGTGCATATTCATTAATAAACTCAATAATTTCATCATTAGGAGTAAGCACAATCAAGCTCAACATATCTCTATAATGGTGGTTATACCTTGCTAAAAACGATGAAGATGAAAAAACAATATTCAAATATTTCTTCTCTTCTCCAATGGAGTTATTTTTCTCTCAAAAAGTAAAGAGAATATTCAATGATATGTTTAGAGTACTTTTTCTAGAATATATACAAAAGTAGGTCATAACATTCTCCTCTTTTTCAGGACTGAACATTTTTTCCCTTTTCAGGTGTCTTTCACTTGCGATAGAACCGGCGGTTTGCCTATTGTTATCCGTGAGCTGCGGTTGCTTTCCTCTGTGGCTATCCACAAACTATTGGTTGCTTTGCTCTGTGATACAGTGAAGTGGCAGAGCCTTTCAGTGATGCCTTCAGTGGTTCACCGGTTTCTATCCACGAGTCACCGTTTGATTTCTTCATTTGTCCAGTAAGTTCAAGCACATTTCAGCGATGGAACCGGTGGATCACCATTGCAGTTTTTCATTAAACCAGTGAGTGTCTGCGGTTGACTGGAGTTTTGCTGGTGTCCTTCGGCGCAGCGCTGGTTTTCACCTGAATCTCATTCTTTTTACTCAACTTCATGCTCCTTCTCTTCAAATCAGATACCTACATATCCAAAGGAAAAAAAGGCATAAGATCCAACTAAAAAACTTGAAAACCTAGCTAAATTTCATGCTTAAGAGACTAATGATTTGGTAAACTACCAACTCATCAAACCCCCAAACCTGAACCATTGCTTGTCCTCAAGTAATGCAATTCTTATCAATTAAGCAAAAGGAATGGCATGTCACTCCACAAGATTCTATGCATCAATGACCGCTCAATCTATGACAACCCAAAAATGCTCACCAAACCACAGAAAAAGAGAAACAATTTCTCCCTTAAAGGTGTGGAAAAGTTTGAAGAGGCAACCACAATTCATAGGCATGATTCCCAACTACTTTCATTTTGCAAAATAAGAGCATAGTTTATCCAATCAAATACACATAGCATCTCAAGTCATAATCACTGCATATTCAAAGTTTACCTCGGAGCTCATATTGCTCATGCCTCAATCACACCTTTACCTTTGTGCAAGTATGTCCTCAAAAGGGAGTGATGCCACTCACTACAAGAGAGAATCTCTTTACTTTATCATAAATAAATTCAAACATAAGGGGTTATAGAAAAAGATGATCACACTCACTCTCACAAAATAAATCTCCATGCACACAACTTGATCCATAGGCTTTCCCTTTGTGTAATTCGCTACTATTTTAGAGCAACTACACTCAAAATTAATTAGGACTTGCAGGTCATAATGAAGGTTAGGGATAATGGTAGGACAAATATTTAGCTCTGGTAACTAGAACCTCCCTAATGCTTTTATGGAACACTTTTATCTTCCCCATCCAACTCTTTAGATCATTCCACTTTATTCCTCATTTTGCAACCATTTTCATCTTTTATGTCTCAAAGTCCTTCCTTGTAGCTCATTTGTCTATCACATTAAGTCTTTTCTAGGCAAGAGGTAACACCATTTTACTATTTTTTTCTCTTTTAGTACCTTAAGGTTTCTCAACCCATGATTTCATTTCTTTTTATCACAATTTGGTGCTACCTCAAATTTAGGCTCCTCATATTTCTCCCTTTATTGTAAAACCCCAAACTTAGGCTTTTTGCCTCTTTCTCACTAATTTCTTTATCTCTCCCTATGTCTTTGGGCTTCAAGTTCTAAGTGTAGCTACATCTAGGATTTCACCTTGAGTCATACTTAGGGAAAGTTCTAGATAAGAAGAGATGCATGAGATTCATTAAAAAATCCTTACCACACAAGGTATCACACCTAAAGAGTTCACATAAGTCATCATTGTCACAAGATTTCGATTCAAGGCATAGGAGCATGCAAATTCACAAGCCAAACAGGGAATATGTAATGCATGACAAGAGACTGCTACCTTTTTTTTCATTTCAAATGCCCTTTTTCATTTTTTTTCATGCCACACCACAATTTTTGGTGGTACTTCTCAGAAACAGTTCCACAAAAGACTCAAAGAAAAACATGGCATTTTCCCTTTAAGAGAGTTGCCTCACAATCTATCATTGGAAAATGTCAATCCGGTTCGACAACAAAAAGAAAATGCTCATTGGGAAAGAACCATGGTATGAACAGAACCCTTGTAGTTTGATTACTATCTAGTAACTGCACAAGCGACAACCAAAATTTGGATCACAATGCAACATTCGACAATTAATGCAAGGACCCATTCATTAGCACTAACATTCAAAGACAATTAATTTCATTCACAATTCTAACAAAACAAATAACCCGGCAAAGGAAATCATCAAACATTGCTAAAATGAGCCCGACAAAGGCTCACAACTCCTCACAAGTTATAAAACAAAATCCCGACAAGAAGCTACATCAAGTCATAAACAAAATAAACCACAAATAACCCCAACTTAAACACTACATTGTCCCCAATGTAAGCATGCAAAACAAAGAGGGTGAGAACTCCCTGAGTTGGTCACTCCTCATCATCCTCATCATCATCAACACCAGCTCTAGCCTCTCTATCAAGGCCTTCATCACCCAGATCCTTTGCCTCATCTCCTAAGCCCTCAAACAAATTTTCAATGGGGCCTAGAACTGTAGAAGGGACCGCTATCGCTGCATCAAGGGCAATCAAATCAGGCACCTTCATAGATGTACGACTCTTCCACTCCCTTACTTCATTCTAGAGAGAAGTAACAACCCCCCCCCCCCCACACACACACAACATCTACCCTCTTGGACAACTTGGTAAGACTCTCATACATGGACTTCATCTCCCTTTTTACTGTTTGGGCGATAAGGGCAGGGAAACTGTTAGAAAACTTTTGAAGTTGGCTCTCATGAGAGTTAGTCATTTCCAAAAGCCTGTGGAGACTGCTTGGTTGCGAGGATTTTGGAGGAGGTGATGCTCCCCTAATAGGTAATTCACCGAAAGCTTGTCCCGATGCCTTTAGGTGTGGCATGTTTAGATTAGAGGCCCGTGGAGACTACAAAGAACCTGAAAGGATCTTCTGGAAAATCAAAAACCTACATTCGCTTTCGCTTAACCTTGGGCGCATCTATGTCCCTTTTACGATCTACTGTGATTACACTAGTAGCGGAGTTAGGGGCTTCGTTTGGGAACAGTGGCAGTTGGTCTCGCAAGCAAAGTTGAGAGATGAGCACAACAACAGGCATGGAGGTTCTAGTTTGCCTTCCTTTCCTCTTCATTTGTTTAACCACAATTTCCCCAAAGTTTCGGGGACCCCTCTCATGATGTAGGTGATAAGGATAGCTGCTTTGAAGTTGACCCGCTGTTCGTTCTTTAAAGGTATGATCTAGCCACAAATGAAGCCTAACCATAGCTTGGCCTCAAACTTGAGATTATGGAAAGAAATTTAGCCTCCCATTGTAGCCTAGAAGGGTGTGTCTATGGCAACAACTAGAGCTATCCATGAGAACTTATTCTCCTTGTCAGCAATTCTGGCCATATATTTTGAGCCAGTTTCAAGCTCATCCTCCCAAAATAGATAATTAGTTGCTGCTGGAGTGATGTCAACCTCCACACCTCACACCCTAATTGAGGGAAATTCGTCCACCTTGTGTTTATGGTGCATGCTCTCCTGCCTAGCCTGGTAGGAAGTGTAAAACTCCAGGATGAGGTTGGCGTAATAATCCGGGAGTGGATTGGCAAAAACATGCCATTGCCTATTAGTGAACTGAGCTATGATGTTGGGGAGGTCACCTCGCAGCCCCACCAAGTCAAATCTTTTCTCCACGAAGATCGAACGGCCCTTGCAAATGGCGTAGTACCCCTCCATGTTGGGTACACAGAAAATAAGGTCTTTTCGAGAGTTGGTGGGTGCTGTGGATGCCTTTGATTTCTCCTTTTCTTTTATGGACGAGGAGGCTGGGGCCTTTCCCTTGCTCAGATTCCTAGATGAAGTCATACTCTACAAAAGAGATGTTAGTGCCATACACAATGTTTCTTTTTGTATTTTTCTAATGATAAAATAAACGAACAATGACTACTCTAAAGATTAGATGAGAAACAAGAGGAGGGATCATCATGAAAAAGCTAGCAGCACCTGCGGAACTGCAGCGAGCCGCAAGAAGTGATTCGCAGATCGTAGATGAACCAGCAGCAATTGGCAGAACACAGGTACATTGAACTTTCCACCGATGAGCCGCTGGTTGCAATCCGTGAAGCATAGATGTGACGCATAGTTAGGGCAGTGGCCTGAAGCCAATTTTTTTCCAAACCGCTGTTTCATCGGCATTTCGACGGACCTGACCAGCGAGTAGCCGATGATCATCGTCTCCATTGCCTCAAAATACACACCAACATTTAACTCTAAGAAACACTTACTCACATCATATATAAGAATTGTCTATACAAGAAAAAAGAAACAAAATGATGATTCCCTTAAGAACGGCATCACCCGATCTATCATCGGGCAAATCGGGTCCTTTATAGCCCTTGGGGTTACTCAGACTTTACACCAAACTCAACTATGAAACACATCACGAGAATCTCTATCTACACAATAGAAATAATCTCCTCACACCTATTTAAGAATCAGACCCCCACTCCCCACTAATTTCACATCATATCAATCAACAACATTCATCATATATATCCACAACAATGGAAATTTGAGGAAAGGGGCAGTAGAGAGAAGGGAAGACATGCTACAAAAAGTTCATATGCACAAAAACTACAACTTGTAATAATATTAGAGTGTTAGAAGCACTTTACCAAAATACAAGACTGAAAGTAGATGAGAAATGTGGAAGCTTGAACTTACTCAACAATAGTGGAGAGTTTAACTTACTAGCAGGGAGTAGGATTTAGTGAGAATGAGGTAGAGGAAATGGGTTGTAGGGGTTCTTATAGGTGAAGGGAGAGGAATGGGATTAGTTGAGGAGAAGGTGGGGATTTAATGGTGATTTAATTGAAAGGGAGTGGGAAAATCGAGTGTTGGAAAATGTAGAAGTGAGTGGGAACATGGAGTGTTAGAAGATGAAAAGGTATATGGGGAAAATGTTAAAAGGTGGGGAAAAGGGGATTTTGGAAGAATAAAAAGGGAATAGATCAAGTTAGGGCGGTTTAAAAAGCCATCTGGGTCGGGTTGGTCAATGGGTTGGTCAAGATTTTATAACAAAGCACATACCTATATCGGTGCCTCACCGGCAGTCACCGATGAGGATCGGCGGTTCGCCACCTTAACATCACTAACCTAAATTGGTGCCCAGTGTTCTTCTTTGTATCTGGCGGTTGACCAGTGGTTCATGGATTGGGATCGACGTTCCGTTGGTAGACCGTCGCTTGTGCCCCATTCTAACTTGAGCCGGCAGTCACACGGTGGTTCGTGGACTGGTGTCGGTGTTCCATCGCTGACTCACCGGTTTGGCCTCTTTGTTCCAGGTCTCTACCTTCCTTACTCAAGGCATCGGCGGTTCACGCATCTGGACCGACGTTTCGCCGATCTAGCGTGGTGGCTGCCCTATTTTTGTGCTCCTCCTCCCTACTTCACATCTACTTAGTCCTACTAAACAACAACAACAATGACATTAAAAGAATTCAAAAATTAGAAACACTTGGGTTACCTCCCAAGGAGTACCTTAGTTAACATCATGGCACGACATATCCCTTATTCAAATTCAGTTTTTCGGAGGATTATCCTCCAACTCATCCTATTCCAAATCAACCCCTCCATTTTTGCTCTCATCATTCAAAATTCCAATAACCTTGCATTCATCGGGAGGTTCCACGGATTGACATACCTTGAAGGTGACTCTTCACCTCCCATACGAAACTTGAGCTCACCTAGCTCTACATCTACCAAGGCTCTGCCCGTGGTGAGAAATGGTCTCCTTAAGATGATTGGGACTTCCAAATCCATCTCGCAATCTAGAACCACAAAGTCAGCTGGTAGAATAAACTTATCTACCCTCACCAATGCATCCTCCAAAACACCTACCGATTTCTTGATAGAGCGATCAACCATTAACAATCTCATTGAGGTAGGTCTGGTGTTGCCAAGCCCAACTTCTTGAAGATTATGAGGGGCATCAAATTTATACTCGCCCCAAGGTCACAAAGGGCTTTCTTGAACACACACAATCCAATAGTGTAAGGGATTATGAAGGGTCCCGGATCCTCCCGTTTTGGGGCAAGGTTGCTCACATCATAGCACTACAATAATGTTTTATCTCTCCGGTGCCCACATCCACAACCTTCTTTTTCCATAGCTCTTTCGTAAACTTTGCATATCCGGGCATTTGAAGTAAGCATCCACCAATGATATATTTATGGACAATTTGCTGAACATGTTGATAAACTTGCTTAATTGATCATCTTTTTTCTTCTTGGCTAACCGTTGTGGATAAGGAGGTGGAACTCTTGATTCTTTTTCTTTCTTACTTAAGGCCTTCATGCCCGCATCTACCTCCTCATTATTAGTCACGGCCCGAACATAGGCTCGGATCGAGACATGGAATAAAGAACCCCGAGAGGCTCCAATTGACCCATGGAATGAACATAACATCTAAACTAAACATATTTAAGTGGAAGGCTAACATGTATAATAAAGCAGAAGTCTGAAAATATCACAACATCTGAATACATAACACATGACTGAAACTGCATACATGTTATGTCTGAAAAGCCTCTACTACTGACGAGTTGATGAGACAAGACCCAAACTCACTCACTATAGTTTGAAACTGGAAATACTAAATACAACTGAAAAAAGGACCCTCAAAAGATGAGGATTCACCAACTCTGGCTGAAAAGTGCTAATACTGTAGATCTGACTAGTGACGGGATTGAGCCTGAATGTCCGAGCTCATATCATGAAACGATACAGCACAGAGTATGCGGTTAGTACGTGGAATGCACCGAGCATGCAAGGTAAGTAAAACCGCTAAGTAAGTAAAATCACAAATCATGCATATCATAAAATATAATCAAGAAAAAGTTCTAACAGTAAGGCTTGCATGCTATTTTCTAAAATCATGCTGGGTAAACACGTGCTATAGGCTTTTGTGGTATGTAAAAACATCCACATGGACTCCGTATAGATAGTGTCTCCAAATCTTCAAGGCAAATACTACCGCTGCCAACTCGAGGTCGTGAGTTGGATAGTTCTTTTCATGGACTTTCAGCTGCTTGGAAGCATAGGCTATAACCTTACCGTGCTACATGAGTACAAAACCAAGGCCGATCCTCGAGGCATCACAATATACCACAAACCCATCGGTGGCCTCAAGTAGGGTCAACACTGGTGCTAAGATGAGTCGAGTCTTCAACTCTTGGAAGCTCTTCTCACAAGCCTTCAGCCATTGAAACTTTACCTTCTTCTGGGTCAATTTAGTCAATGGCGCTGATATGGAAGAAAACCCTTCAACAAACCTTTGATAGTAACCAGCTAAACCCAAGAAACTCCTGATATTCGACGGACTCACTGGTCTAAGCCAATTCTTCACCGCTTCTATCTTTTGAGAGTCCACCTGTACACCCTCACTTGATACCACATGACCCAAAAATGCCACCGAGTTCAATAAAAACTCGCATTTACTGAATTTAGCATGCAACTAGAGATCCTTAAGAGTCTGTAGCACCACCCTCAAATGAGTGACATGCTCGTCCTTACTCTGAGAGTATATAAGGATGTCATCTATGAACACAATTATGAACATATCCAAGTATGAATTGAACACCCTATTCATCAAATCAATAAAAGTTTCAGGAGAATTTCTTAGTCCAATAAACATAACTACAAACTCATAATGACCATATCGAGTCTTGAAGGTTGTCTTTGGAATCTCACTCTCTCTAATTCTGAGCTGATGGTATTCAGATCGGAGGTCTATCTTTGAAAAGCACTTAGCACCCTAAAGTTGGTCAAACAAATCATTAATCCTGGGAAGAGGGTACCTGTTCTTGATGGTAACTTTGTTCAATTGCCAATAATCAATGCACATTAGAAGGGAACCATCTTTCTTTCAGACAAAGAGAACTAGTACACCCCATGGGGATTTGCTAGGTCTGATGAAACCCTTTTCTAAGAGATCTTTCAACTACTCCTTCAACTCCTTTAGCTCAGTTGGAGCCATTCTACAAGGAGGAATAGATATAGGCTGCGTATCGGGAAAAAGGTCAATACCAAAGTCGATCTCCTGCTGGGGAGGAATCCTTAGTAAATCAGCTGGAACACTTCTGGATACTCACACACTATAGGAACTGACTGGATAGTCGGGGTTTCGGATGTAGCATCCTTAACCCTAACCAGATGGTATACTATACCTTTGGAAATCATCTTTCGAGCCTTAAGATAGGAAATGAAGCGACCTATAGGCACAGGTGAACTACCCTTCCACTCTAGGACTGGCTCACCCAAAAATCTGAACTCTACTACACGGGTTCTACAATTGACTGAGGTATAACATGCATGTAGCCAATCTATGCTGAAGATAACATCAAAATTGGTCATGGCTAACTCTACTAAATCTACTGAGGTGACTTTTTGAAGAACTGTGACTGGGAAATTTCTATATATCCATCGAGCTATAATTGAATCACCGACTGGAGTAGAGACTGAGAAGAGTATTGATAAGGTTTTGGGACTGACTCCAAAACTACTAGCAACATAGGGCGTCACAATAGATAAAGTAGCCCTGGATCTAACAATGCGTATACATCAAGGTGGAATATTTGTACATACCAGTGACTACATCTAGGGAGACCTCCTGCTCCTGACGAGATGCTAAGGCGTAGAATCTGTTTTAATACTAACTACCACCCGCACTAATAGATGGCCCCTACTGAGCTTCTGAACTAGAGGCTGGTCCTTGGCCCCTATCATTAGCCTTTCTGCTTGCTGGACAATCTCTAAGCACATGTCTGGGCTTCCCACACTCGAAATAAGCACCCGAACCTGCTAAGCCCTGACCTGTGTGTCTCCGGCCACACCTGCCACACTCTGAAATGCTGGACTTTGCGGGCATGCTAACCTGACCTCTGGATCCTGATGCTCGTCCCCATTGATCGCGCTTAAATCTAGAAGGCACACTCATGGCCGACAGCGTTGGGGCTGAATGTTCCGTGCGTTGTTGGGGTTATAAAACCGACACACAAGTGCACGTGGTCAAACAAGTAATAAAGTGGCTAAGTAAGCCAAGTATCGAACCAAGGAGACTCTGGATAAGTAAAATTGCTTAAGTATACTATATTCTAGCTTACTTCTAACTATGCTGACAACAACGTAACCAAAAGTTAAATAATTTTTGTTTATAGATTATATACTAAAACTATTAACAACTATTTACTGTGAATTGAAACTATGGATATGAGCATGCCAAGGTTAAGAACAAGTAATGAATTTGATTATAATCATAATTTGGTTATTCTTCTCTTCATTTTGCTAGCCAAGAACATTAGCCTAGAGATTAAAACTCTCGTATTTAATCTCACTTTAGAATCATAAACCATTCGTCTACATTTCTGTGATCAAATGCAATTTATGACCTAGCACTACAATTCCGGTTCCTAATTGACTAATACGGCTTTCAAGTATATTTCTATCAGGAAAGCACATCAAAACTCAATTTTCCCAAATCAAGTTAAGAACAATACCCTATTAATTCACAACTTTCCAATTTCTTGCTCTCTCGAGTGAAATCAGACTTTTTAGATATACATTAATGTCGGCCACACACCAATGCAGTAGAAATAAGAATTAATAGAACAACATGGAAGAAGAAGATGAAAAACCATACAATTCAATAATCAAAATTCATCACCATTGTTCATAACCTCAGCAAGGAAGAGAATTAGCCACTCATTTGTGGATTAATCATCCTAAAACAAGTGTTAATCATACAAACAATTGATTGAAAGAAGAAAGAAAGAGACAAAAACCCTTAGCTTTTTCGTCCCTCAACTGCCTGTAACCCACGTCCTTGCTCCACCAAGTCTGAACTAAAACTGAACTAATTAAAATAAACCTAAGTGTGCTATTTATACTAGAGGGAAATTTTTCCCGGAATAACAAGCAACGTGTCACGGAGGTCAACGCGGAGCACTGCCTCCGTGACACGGCGTGGATGCGGACCTTCACTGGAAATCCAGGGTCCGGTAAATTAGCCTCAACGTGGCACGGAGGCCAACACGGAGGCCTATCTCCGTGCCACGGAGCTGTCGCGAGGCCTCACTGTAATTTGCCATTTAATTCCCTCTCCAGGCAGTGTGCCTCCGCGATGGTAGCGTGGCACGACTCCATCGCGGAGCCCCTATAATTTGTGCATTCCAATGTCTTTTCCACGCTCGTATCCAAGTCCAACTCCGATATAGTTCCAACATGCATTTTAGCTCCTAAAAATCATATTTACCTGCAAAACAAATGCTAATCATGTTGGTTAGTATAAATTCACATTTTATTACCAATTACATGAGAATATATACACATTGCACACAAACAAGGAGAAAATAATACGTTTGAGTATCACTTGGGCGTATAAATCTGCCCAAGATCACTTACCCCACACTTAAATCCTTGTTTGTCCTCGAACAACACATACACAACTCATGCAAATTACATCCCAACCTTCGTCACTATGGTGCGACCATTTACGCTACGGTCATACCGATTATTCAATTTTTGCAAATCATCGCGAAAACATGCTTGGTCTTACAATACAATGACCTTTAATACATCAAGACTTCCTAGACTTTAAGAATTGATTCTTGATATCGGCAAACTCATGCAAATCAGCTAATCAAGAAATCCGACACGAAAATCAATCTTTCATCAAGCATGTGCCCTCACAACTCACGAGAATCTTCCCCTTTTTGTTCATGCAACACACAAACATTCAAGTAGGGGCATATAAAAATTAATTTCACTCACTCTCCCAAAAGAATTCACATGCATCATGTCATGACCCATAGGCTTGCCCTAAGTGTATTACTCCACTAATATAAAGACATGCAATGTAAGATCACGTAGGACTTTAATGGGTTGTAACGGGGCTATGGATCTAGTATATATATTGGATTAGCCAATAATAGTCGCTAGCATCCTTAAGCGCCTTTTCGACACATTCCCATTGACTCATGGACATTGTTCCTCTCTTTTCTCTTTTTCTCCCATTCATGCTGGTTTACTTTCGCACTGCCCATTTCATCAAACACACTTGACACAAAACAAAGGGTTTTCATGTACCCTCAATATCATTTAATTACAACAAGTGCCTCTTCAACATCATCTTTTCTTTCTTCACTCTGCTTTTCTTTTTCTTTTCACTCTTTAACACTTTGGGAAACATTTTCTTTTCTTTGTAAGCGCTTAAGAGCTTCGTATAGACTTTAAGGCTAATGAAAAGAAGGAATAAAGCTTAGTTTACACAATTTTGGACAAAAGAAAGAAAGAAATCGGCTAAAGGCTCAACGGGCTGACTAGGGTATACAACATATAAAAAAGGTAGAATTTGACAAGAAAAAAAATGGAAACTATCGGTTAAAAACAAAGAAATGTCTACATCCTTTCCAACACTACACCTCCTTCATTTCGTTTTGTAAACACACCAGGCAAGTTCTAGACAATTCACAATGGCATGGAATAACAATACCTCACTTCACAGTTCATGCACATGCTCGAATCAAGATGCATTCACAGACTCTCTAATTAGCCAAACACATGAATTCAAAATTAAGCCTCAATCATACTGAATCAACTTCTATAGCCTAGGTAACTCAACATATTTACCCAATTGCATGCTTCCAAACGAATCATTTTCACATTTTGAACATCGGTTACACACGCAACGAAATTTTTGCAACCATAAAGCAACTACAGTTCATTGATGCAATCCACCAAAGAAAAATTAAAAACAAATTAAAATCCTACTCCTACCGACTACATTTCCCTTAAGACGGTCGTCATCCATCCATCATAGGGAACAGTCACTAACTATGACATTGGTTCAATGGGACTATTCTCGGTAAAAGAACCGAAAACAAACTCCGAGAAACCCAAACAAAATAAAAACCGAAAATTTTTGCAACACATCGATCATTTCGATAGAAAGAAAATATTTACAAGTGCAAAATATTTTCGCGAAATTTTTTGAAAAATATCGATCATCTCGATAGGAAAAAAAAATATTTACAAAATATTTACACTGGCAACCATAACTTTAAAAAAAAATAACACACACATCATTAACCACACAAACAAATATATACAGATACAACACAAATCAGTTCACAGCAGGGTAGCACAAACATACATACAAACCAAGGAAAAAGCATACAGCAGATTAGAGCCTAAGTCCCAGCACCTAGCTACTCCCTACCCCACACTTAAATCGAACACTGTCCCCAGTGTTCACAAAAAATACAAAGCAAAAAATTTCGGGTGGTGGAACTCCCTGCACAGTCGAAATATTCGACTTCTTCATCTGGTGCTGCTACCTCGTCGCCCATGTCTGAGTCAGCTCCATCGTCGTCATCGGACTCCACATCGGAGTCCTCCCGACGTGTCTCCTCGTCAGTAGGGACATCGTCATCAGTAGGCTCAACGAAGGCTGGTCCCACTCGGCATAAAGCTCTGGCGTTCTCGCAAATGGGTAATCTAGCTCCAGCTGCCACAATTCTTCCTCGGTGGCTGTTCTCCCACCAATCCATAGATGAAGCATCTGCATGCCGAACATACGTGCCATGTACTGATTGTCACGAGCATGTCGCTCGCCCAAAGTCAGCACTGGCCCGTGTGTGGTATCGGGGGCCTTAGTTTTTGTCACATCGAGGGCCCTCCGCTCCAACTGTGGGATGTAATCCAAAGCCTCTTCCTCGACATCGAGGCCTCTGAGGAAGGTGGTGATGAGTCCGCCGAACCCGTATCTGTGGCCCTGGTGTAGTCTGGCTCTCTTCATGGCGGATATGATAACCGCCCCAACATTAATCTCTAGCCCTTTCATAAGGGCATACACCAAGCAGACACGGTCCCGAGTCACATCCGTCATGTGAACTCCTGGGATCAAGCAAGAACATACAATTTTCAGCCATATTCTGGCCTCCCTGTTCATCTGCGAATAAGGCAGAGTCTGGTGGTAACCCCTCTCCTTATGTCTACTCCATCGGGCTGTGGATCGAGCCCCACACAACGTACGTCTGATGTCGGCATACGGTGGGGTGATGTTTAGCTGGCGGAGAACGTGAGCGTCTGTGTCCCGCGCTCCAACGATGGCATTAAATTGCTGGGGTTCCAGAGTGATAATCTGCCCTCTGATTTTTATTGTGTGGCTTCTGATGGCCGGGTTCCAATTTGCGTAGAACTCCCAGACCAAATGTAGGTTGCACTCCTTGGGCTCCTGAAATATAAAGCTGAGCCCAACTGCTTCAATCCTCTGCACAATACGAGGGAACTCCTGTGCTAGTGGTTCCCGTGCAATATGTTCCTCCGGGAAGTATTTGCTTTCCTTATGCTTAGCATACCACTTCTTCCCTTCCTCGGTTACCCACCTTGTTCCATATTGGCGGCGTTGGCCACGCGGAACAGCTGGTGCAGCTAGGACTGCGGTGCCCAATCTCATTCTTTTTTTTCCGGTGCCTGAAGTAGAAGCACCTTTGCCCTTATCCTGCCTGCTCGCCATTGTACCTGTCAGTATACATAAACAAGCACAACATTAAGCTAAATACATGTTAACTTCGGCTAAGGTCGGGTTACACAACGTTTACCCCACACTTAGTCCTTAGCTACTTTTACAAACTATGGCAAGGATAACTCAATTTACACCAAAACAATCAACTATACAATTTATGCTTAGTGCGTTCACAAAAATTTCGACAGCATAACGGTTAGCGTACTACTCAGACTTCATACTGCTAATCCCAATCCTACTATCGCTAACAATTCAACCATCACACTTAGCAACAAAAACAACAAATAAAAAAACAAAGACAAAACATTCTATATACAATCGAATCCAAATAATCAAACCAATTTGCACAATTTTTGCATTTTCCCCAACAATTCGAGAATTCATCGTCTGTTAACATTCACACAATATTTACACGACTTATCTCAATTTAAAACCACACCCCGGCATCTAATTCATCAACTTATCAAATAACCCAATTCAATTTCAACAACCCATGCCCTAGAATACAATTTTACAATCAAATTCGAATTATTTAGATAATCTACAAGTTCAAATGCTAATTACAACAATCCGAACATATATCAATCACAAATAACTCAACATCATGTTAAATTTCTACTTAGGGTGATATATCTCACCACACATGCCCAAATTCGACTAAAATCGCCAAAAATTTGAGAGAAACGAGGAAAACATACCTTTGAGTTGAAGAACCGAAGAAACTTGATGATTTCTTTGCCTAGTAGCGTGGCACGTTGTTGGGGAGGGGGATTTGGGTGTTTGGTCACGGAGAGGAAAAGAAATGGGGAGAAAGGGGCAAAAATCGGGATTAATTTAAAGAAAAACACACGGGTCACCCGGCAACCCGGTGTGACCCGGCACCAAATATAAGGCAATGTGTCACGGAGGGTAACGCGGAGCCCCTCCTCCGTGACACGGAGCCAACGCGTTGGCTTACTGGAAATTTTAAAAATCAGGATTTTACCTTCAACGTGTCATGGAGGGTAACGCGGAGCCCCTCCTCCGTGACACGGAGCCAACGCACCAGTGCACTGTTTCTTCAATTAAATTATTTTTTCATACCTTGCCTTTTCCTTCCCGATTCCAGGTATATTTGTCTCCGTTTGACCTGAAAAATCACCTCACTAAACAAAATTGATTAGATTAATAGATTTCCCTAACTAAAATGAAAAATATTGACTAAAACAAAAATATATACCAAATCAAGAAAACAAAAATAAAAATAAAAATTATTTACACTAAAAAAAAGAAAGAAAGAAAATATTTTTCATGGGTTGCCTCCCATGCAGCGCCTGGTTTACCGTCGCGGCTCGACGTACCAAGTTTCACCGCTTTTTCCTCCGCCTTGAGGATATGAATTTCACCCCTAATTTCTTTTCTAATTTCCTCTTATGCTCCTGGGGTGGTGGTGAAAAATTGTAAGGACCAAGCAGTAGATGTTTTCTTTTGAACTTATTGGCCCTTGAGTAAGTGAAGTCATTTCGTTGCTTCAAGTTAGCAAATTTCAGAATATACGGGGCTTGGTCCTCCTCTAGACATTTCTCTATACTCTTGGAAGACTCTATTTCTATGTTGTCAACCAAACTTAATGTCGAAAAATGCTTCGAGTGTGGTCCAATCAACCTCAACTCTGAAATTGCATTGTGCTTTACTTCCTTACTTGTGTACACCTTTTCAACATCGACATCTACTTCTCCATTAAGGTCAAACGGGAGATATTCTTTCTCTTCTTCCATGAATGAATTTTCTATAGGTATGAGCCGATCACGGGGACAATCAAGAGATTCTAATTGTTGGGCTTCATCCAAAAATTCACCCTTGTATTCCTCTTGTAGTTCCTCTTGAATATCGACTAAAACTGTCACCTGCAAATTATCACAAGCTTCAGCCTCAGCACACATCTCCGTGAGTTTGACGCTCATTCTGCTTACAGTCTCTGCATTCTCCTTTTGCTGAATTATCAATTCTGCCACCGACTCCTTCATTGCTTCTGATTGCTCCAGGAGTTGTTTCATCATGTCCTCTATTTGAACTTGGCGTCCCAAGTCCTCATTTTCAACATGCCTATATTCAGCAAAAACAACAGAATGATCATAGCGGGGGCTTGGGGGAGGGGAATATGCCTTTGCACAATCGCCCCAATGGCCATATTGACACCCACATATATTGCACGTATTACAGTTTTGCCACAAGTGGGGTCCTCCGCAATTCATGCAAGATTCGCCGAAATATGCGTATCCACCATTTATATTCCAAGATGTTATGTCAATGAGGGTATCCAAAAGAGAGAAAAATTAAAATGAACAAAGAATTAAAACAAATACTAAGACCAAGTTGTCAACACTTAAGAAAATAAAACAAAAATACAGTAAATTTACACTTAACACAATTTCACCAATTGCCTAGTCTCCCCGGCAACGGCGCCAAAAACTTCTTCGGTGCGTTGTTGGGGTTATAAAACCGACACGCAAGTGCACGTGGTCAAACAAGTAATAAAGTGGCTAAGTAAGCCAAGTATCGAACCAAGGAGACTCTGGATAAGTAAAATTGCTTAAGTATACTATATTCTAGCTTACTTCTAACTATGCTGACAACAACGTAACCAAAAGTTAAATAATTTTTGTTTATAGATTATATACTAAAACTATTAACAACTATTTACTGTGAATTGAAACTATGGATATAGCATGCCAAGGTTAAGAACAAGTAATGAATTTGATTATAATCATAATTTGGTTATTCTTCTCTTCATGTTGCTAGCCAAGAACATTAGCCTAGAGATTAAAACTCTCGTATTTAATCTCACTTTAGAATCATAAACCATTCGTCTACATTTCTGTGATCAAATGCAATTTATGACCTAGCACTACAATTCCGGTTCCTAATTGACTAATACGGCTTTCAAGTATATTTCTATCAGGAAAGCACATCAAAACCCAATTTTCCCAAATCAAGTTAACAACAATACCCTATTAATTCACAACTTTCCAATTTCTTGCTCTCTCGAGTGAAATCGGACTTTTTAGATATACATTAATGTCGGCCACACACCAATGCAGTAGAAACAAGAATTAATAGAGCAACATGGAAGAAGAAGAGGAAAAACCATACAATTCAATAATCAAAATTCATCACCATTGTTCATAACCTCAGCAAGGAAGAGAATTAGCCACTCATTTGTGGATTAATCATCCTAAAACAAGTGTTAATCATACAAACAATTGATTGAAAGAAGAAAGAAAGAGAGAAAAACCCTTAGCTTTTTCGTCCCTCAACTGCCTGTAACCCACGTCCTTGCTCCACCAAGTCTGAACTAAAACTGAACTAATTAAAATAAACCTAAGTGTGCTATTTATACTAGAGGGAAATTTTTCCCGGAATAACAAGCAACGTGTCACGGAGGTCAATGCGGAGCACTGCCTCCGTGACACGGCGTGGACGCGGACCTTCACTGGAAATCCAGGGTCCGGTAAATTAGCCTCAACGTGGCACGGAGGCCAACGCGGAGGCCTATCTCCGTGCCACGGAGCTGTCGCGAGGCCTCACTGGAATTTTCCATTTAATTCCCTCTCCAGGCAGTGTGCCTCCGCGATGGTAGCGTGGCACGGCTCCATCACGGAGCCCCTATAATTTGTGCATTCCAATGTCTTTTCCACACTCGTATCCAAGTCCAACTCCGATATAGTTCCAACATGCATTTTAGCTCCTAAAAATCATATTTACCTGCAAAACAAATGCTAATCATGTTGGTTAGTATAAATTCACATTTTATTACCAATTATATGAGAATATATACACATTGCACACAAACAAGGCGAAAATAATACGTTTGAGTATCACTTGGGCATATAAATCTGCCCAAGATCACTGAACATCTCTGATAGAACTGCTGGCGGAGCCCACTAAGTCTCGATTGGGAGAATCCAATGCTATCAGTCCTAACCCTCTTGGCCTCTCTCTCCCGCTCATTCACCTGTACCACCTCCATCTTTTGGGCTTACAAAACTATTCGAGGAAAGTCAATATCCTGATGCAGCATCGTGGTCCAGTAATCTTTATCCAAGTACTCTGCTATCCTATGTAGGAACTGACTCACTCGGGCTCTCTGATCTGTCACCATCTCAGGTGCATACTTGGATAGATGGGTGAACTCTAAGGCATACTCCTGAACTGTCATCTTTCCTTGCTTCAAGTTACAAACTCGACTGCCTTAATCTCCCTTATCTCACGAGGGAAGAACCGATCTAGAATGCGGCATGAAACTCATCCCAACCAATAGGGCCTGCTCCAACTTCTCTACCATCCTTCCATTGCTTGAACCAAATTTGTGCAACCCCTTTCAATTGATCTGAGGCTAGATCGGCGTACTCCTCTCTAGTCACCCCCATGATCTGGGTGATCTTTAGGACCTCATCAATAAACTTATGTGGATCCTCATCCATCTTTGACCCAAGAAACTCCGGAGGGTTCATCCTCAGAAAATCTCTGACTCTCTCCGCCACCGCATTCCCATTCTAAGGGACATGCGCTATCGTCTGTTGATTACCTGGGTGGTCAAGGCCTGAGCTAGCATCTGTATAGTTTCCCTGAACTCTTCATGGATAGCTTGCTCGGGTATATGCTCCTCATGGGCTTGTGGGGCCTGCTTGTGCCCATCCCCATTGCCATTCTCATGGCCATTTTCATTTTCATTTCTTCTTCCATTAAATCAGTGAGAAGGCATAATTCTTCAAACGCATATTGCACAAATTAGAAGAATAGAGAGACATTTCATTGCACGAAATAGATCATGAAAGAAGAGAACATTTCCTAAACGTTTCGTAGCCTCTTCGTCATAAGTGTGGAACAGTTCACACCCATGAAAAATACTCTACTTAATGCGGCTTCCAGACACCCTAGGATACTTCAAAATCTAAGGCTCTGACACAAAGTTTGTCACAACCTGACATAGGCCCGGATCGAGACATGGAACAAAGAACCCCGAGAGGCTCCAAGTCGACCCATGGAATGAACATAACATCTAAACTCAACATATACAAGTGGAAGTCTAACATGTATAATAAATCAGAAGTCTAGAAATATCACAACATCTGAATACATAACACACGGCTGAAACTGCATACATGTTGTATCTGAAAAGTCTCTACTACTGACCAGTTGATGGGACAAGATCCAAACTCACTCACTATAGTCCGAAAATGAAAATACAAAATACAACTGAAAAGAAGGGCTCTTGAAAGATGAGGATTCACCAACTCTGGCTAAAAAGTGCTAATACTGCAGGTCTGACTAGCAATGGGACTGAGCCTGAATATCTAAGCCTTTATCATGAAATGATACAACATAGAGTATTCGGTCAGTACATGAAATGTACCAAGCATGCAAGGTAAGTAAAACTACTAAGTAAGTAAAATCATAAATCATGCATATCATAAAACGTAATCAATATAAGGTTCTAAGAGTAAGACTTGCATGCCATTTTCTGAAATCATGATCTGAATATAACTGAATCTAATGACCCAAAGCTGAAAAACTGATAACCATAAGTAAAACTGAACATCGAGTCAAACCGGATGAAACTATAATAACATGAATGATGAACATGCATAACTGAAATCATGAGAAACAGTGGGAGACTCTTCATATAACTGACATTACCACGATAGAGCTTACATGGTTTTGACTATCACACTCAAGTGGGTAGAGCCGTTCAAAGTCTTGCTAGGGCTAAGGATGCTACCATGATATCGATATCAAGTTGAATGCCCCTGATGGGAAGGGGAAGCTCACAAGGGAGGTCCCAAATAATCTGGACATACCTATATTGGTGTGTAGTTCTAAGGCATAGGGTTGACTGACCATTAGCCTACTCGGTGCTAGACACTCCTCCCAAAAATATGCATATGCTCTACATCATTTTTCAACGAAGTTGAACCATCGTCTAGTGATGAAGCTGACTCATAACATACATGCATAAATATGAAATCATAACATGAGAGCCTTGGGCTCAAACCATACCACAAGTTGAATATAGTGGGAGTCTAGACTCCAAAATCCATGTGGTAAGATAATACATGAAGTTTAGATAAATCATAAAACATACTTGATAATATGGGCTTGCCCAATACTTAAACATGCTTGACATAGACTTGATCATTTGAAAACATGAACATAGACATGGGTAATTCGAAATCATACTTTCTTCATCTACATCTAATCATGCTTAAATACATATATCATAGATCTCAACTTTCACGAACTTTCATGGATAGGAATCATAATTTATAAAACTTAAAAACATAAAATTTGTCATTGAAAACATTGTAAGATATGCCCATTAATCATAATTCAACATTAGAAACATGCTTAGATCATACCCATGATTTATACTTAGAGAATTCACATGTTGGGTTAAAACCCCATAGATTCATCAACTAGAATTTCATTAATTGAAGAGGGATTGGACATGGGTGTGGATAGTTACACCCTTCATAGCCTTACATACCTATATAAATCTAATTTCACAACTCTCTTGATTGCTCAATGGAAATTTTGGGAAGAACTTGATGAATCTCGACTTGATCACCCTTAGGAGCTTCTACACTTGCATGCATGGAATAGAATAGTCTTAGAATGAACTTACCCCTATTAAAACACACTATTCTGAGCTTAAAACAATGTAGTATATGCCTTAGGAACTTAGGAATTAAGGAAAAGTCCTTAATAAATTCACAGGAAAATACTCACTGCCAGTCCCAATGAGGGACTGGACGACTCATTCCCTTCGCCATGATTCGTGGTCTACTTCTTGTTGTCTGTACTGGAACTTGTCCACAAAGGTCACCATGAGGGACACCACGACTCGTGGCATGCCGTACAACTTGTGGTGATTGCTTGTTAGATGCACTACTCAAATTCTTCATCCTTCCATCAGCCCTTGACAATGGACCACCTGATGACTCATGGTGGCGACCACGACTCGTGGCCTCACCCGTGGTCAGCCCCGAATTCCAAAACTCAACCAAGTCCAACCTTCTCCCCATGAGTCACTCAACGACTCGTGGTGCACCTAACGGGTCACTGGATGACTCGTCCTATGATCTGGTGCAGAAAATTTTATTTTCTCTATTTCAACTCCTGGCTCTGATCTTAGGATTTTCGGGGTATTACATTATTTGAGGGAGTCTCAACAACATCTCCCTCACCTTGATCCTCAATATTTTCACAGTGCTTGTGGCACCTTATCTGATTCTTTGACATCACTTGCCTTTGGGGCAACAAATTTCTTGGGCTTAATGCTCGAATCTCCAAGCATCTTGCAACTCCTAGTAACAATGGCCATGCATTGACTATTGTTCGGTTTGTTTTGTGGGTATATAAAACGACATGCAAGTGCACGTGGTCGAACAAGTAGTAAGTGGATTTAGTAAGCCAAGTATCGATCCCACAGAGACTTGGATGAAGTGCAATTTGCTCAAGTGTACTATATTTTACTTCTAAAAATGCAGACAACAGTGTAACCAAAAGTTTGATAGTTTGTTTTATAATTTTTATACTAAAGCTAAACACAATTATCTACTTTGAATCTGAACTATGAATGAGAGCATGCTGAGGTTAAACGAACATGTAATGAAATTAGTTATCATCATAAGTTGGTTGATCTTTTCCTCTAGTTGCTAGCCAAGAACTATTATCAAGAGATTAAAAATCTCGTATTTAACCTCACTTAAGAATCATGAACCATCCAGCTACATTTCTGTGATTAAATGCAATTCATGTTCTAGCAATAAAATTCCGGTTCCTAAATTGACTAATACGACTTTCAGGTATATTTCTATCTTGAAAGCAAATCAAGACTCAATTTTTCCAAACCAAGTAAAGAACATATCCTATTAATTCACAACTTTCCAATTTCTTGCTCTCTCGAGTGAAACCGGACTTTTTAGATGTACATTAACGTAGGCCACACATTAATGTAGTAAGAACAAGAATTAATAGAACAACATGGAAGAAAAGATGAAAAACCAAAGAATCAATGATCAAATTTCATCACAATTGTTCATAACCTCAGCAAGAAGAGGAATTAGCCACTCATTTGTGGATTAAACATCTTAAAATGAGTGTTAATCATACAAGCAATTGAATTAAAGAAGAAAGAAAGAGAGAAAAAACCCTGATATTTTCGTCCCTCAACTGCCTGTAACCCACGTCCTTGCTCCACCAAGTCAGAATATTGAAGAATGAACCTAAGTGTTCTATTTATACTGCTGGGAATTTTTCCAGGAATAACGAGCAACGTGTCATGGAGTGCATCGCGGAGCACTGCCTCCGTGACACGCTACGGACGCGGACCCTCACTGGAACTGGGGGTCCAGGAATTAAGGCTCAACGTGGCACGGCGTGCAACGCGGAGCCAAGCCACCGTGCCACGGACCAAACGCGGACCTCCACTGGAATTTGGGCGAAATTTCCCTATCCAGGCAGAAGGCCTCCGCGATGGCAGCGTGTCACGGCTCCATCGCGGAGCCCCTTTAATTCATGCTGTCCAATGCTTTATCCCTTGCTCGCATCCAAGTCCAACCCCGATATCATCCAACATGCATTTTAGCTTCCCGAAATTACATTTTACCTGCAAAACAATGCTAATCATGTTGGTTAGTATAAATTCACATTTTATTACCAATTACATGAGTATGTATACACATTGGTAGATAAACAAGGCTAAAATGGTACTTTTGAGTATCACTTGGGCATATAAATTTGCCCAAGATCACTTACCCCACACTTAAATCCTTGTTCGTCCTCGAACAACAATCCTACACTTCATGCAATTTACATCCCAACCTCGCTACTTCGGTTCGACAATTTAGGCTACGGTCATACCGATTATTCAATACAACAAATCATCAAGAAAACATGCATGGTCTTATCAATGCAATGACCTTCAATACATTAAGACCTCCTAGACTTTAAGAATCGACTCTCGATATTGGCAAACTCATGCAAATCAGCTAATCAAGATATCCGACATGAAAATTAATCTTTCGTCAAGCATGTGCCCTCACAACACAAGAGAATCTTCCCCTTTTTGCTCATATGACTCACAAACATTCAAGCAGGGGCATGTAAAAATAATTTCGCTCTCTCTCCCAAAAGAATTCACATGCATCATGTCATGACCCATAAGCTTTCCCTTAGTGTATTACTCCACTAATATAAAGAAGTGCGATGTAAGATCACGTAGGACTTTAATGGGTTGTAATGGAAGCTACGGAACTAGTAAATATTGGATTAGCCAATAATAGCCACTAGCATCCTTAAGCGCCTTTTCAACACATCCCATCAACACATGGACATTGTTTCTTTTTTTTCATCATCCAATTCTTGATGATTTTCTTTAGTATGACCCATCATATTAAGCACACTTGACACAACAACAAAGATTATTCATGCACCTTCATTATCGTTTATTTATAGCAAGTGCACCTTCAACCTTTTCTTTTCTTCTCTCACTCTGCTTTTCTTTTTCTTTTCACTATTCTCACTCTTTGACACTTCGGGAAAATGATTTTATTTTCTTAAGCGCTTAAGAGTTTTGTATAGACTTTACGGCTAATAAAAAGAAGGAATTAAGCTCGGTTTACACTTTATGACAAAAGAAAAAATAATCGGCTAAAGGCTTAACAGGCTGACTAGGGTATACAATCAAGGTGGGTACAACAAGGAAAAATAGAAACTCTCGGTTAAAACAAAGAAATGCCTACATCCTTTCCTACAATACACCTCCTTCATTTCGTTTTGTACACACACCAGACAAGTTCTAGACACTTCACAATAGCATGGAATATCAACACCTCACTTCACACTTTTTGCACATGCTCAATTCAAGATGTATTCACAGACTCTTCAATCAGCTAATTACAAGAATTCAAACATTAAGCCTCAATCACACTGAATCTAACTCTACGGCCTAGGTATCTCAACATATTTACAAAGTTGCATGCTTTCATACGAATCACCTTTGCATTTTGAATATCATGTACAACACGTAACCAGAATTTCGCAACCATCCAGTAACTACAGGTTTTGGGATGCAACCCACCAAAGAAAAAACTGAAAAATAATTGAAAAAAATCTACTCCTAATGACTACATTTCCCTTAAGACGGTCGTCATCCATCCATCATAGGGAACGGTCACTACTATGACTTCGGTTCAATGAGACTATTCTCGGTAAAAGAACCGAAAATAAATGCCGAGAAACCCAAGAATAGAAAATGAAAATATCGATCATTTCGATAGAAAAAATATGTACAAAATATTTTAAAAATTTTTGTTTTTTTTCTTAAAAAATTATCGATCATTTCGATAACAAAAATATGTACAGAATCAGAATCAGCTAGCAACATTCAGCAACCCACATCAATTCACATAAATTTACAAATAGAACAACAACTTAAAAATTCACAACTCACAAGGGCAAACAAATTTTCACATACACGACAACAGAATAAAGCATACACACAAAACATCCCAGCCCAACACCTAACTACTCCCACCCCACACTTAGTTCGAACACTGTCCCCAGTGTTCACAAAAATTAAAATAGCACAAAATCGGGTGGTGGAACTCCCTGATCAGTCAAAGTATTCCACTTCTTCGTCGGGTGCTGCTGTTTCATCTCCCATGTCCGAGTCGCCTCCGTCGTCATCATCGGACTCCACATCGGAGTCCTCCCGACGTGTCTCCTCGTCTATGGGGACATCATCATCTGTGGGCTCTACAAATGCTGGCCCCACTCGGCATAGAGCCCTGGCGTTTTCGCCGAAAGGGTAGTCTAGCTCGAGCTGCCATAGCTCCTCCTCTGTCGCCGGCCTCCCGCCTATCCTCAACTGGAGCATTTGCATCCCATACATCCGAGCCATATACTGGTCATCACGAGCATGTCGCTCGCCAAGTGTAAGCACTGGCCCGTGGGTGGTGTCGGGAGCCTTAGTTTTCGTAACATCTAAGGCCCGCCGCTCCATCTGCGGGATATAGTCAAGGGCCTCCTCCTCGACATCTAGGCCCCTGAGGAAGGTGGTGACTAGTCCACCAAAGCCATACCTGTGCCCCTGGTGCAACCGGGCTGTCTTCATAGCGGAGATAATTACCGCCCCCACGTTGATCTCCAGCCCTTTCATCAGGGCGTACACCAGGCATACACGATCCTGAGTTACATCTGTCATATGTACCCCCGGGATTAGGCATGAGCAGACTATCTTCAGCCAGATTCGGGCTTCCCTGTTCATCTGTGAATATGGCAAAGTCTAGTGGTAGCCCCTCTCTTTGTGTCTGCTCCATCTAGCTGTCAATCGGGTCCCACACAATGTGCGTCTGATGTCCGCATACGGTGGGGTAATGTTCAGCTGTCGGAGTACGTGGGCGTCTGTGTCCCGCGCTCCTATGATGGCATTGAGGTGGTGGGGCTCCAGAGTGACTATTTGCCCTCTGATCTTGATGGTGTGACTTCTGATCGTCGGGTTCCAATTGGCATAGAACTCCCGAACCAGGTGCAAATTGCATTCCTTGGGCTCCTCAAATATGAAATTGAGCCCAGCTGCCTCGATCCGGTGGACCATCCTAGGGAACTCCTGTGCCAATGGTTCCCGTGCTATATGCTCCTCGGGGAAATATTTGTTTTCTTTGTTCTTTGCGTACCACTTTTTCCCCTCATCAGTCACCCATCTCGTTCCGTATTGGCGGCGTTGGCTGCGTGGAACTGCTGGTGCAGCTGGGACTGCTGTGCCCAGTCTGATTCGCTTCCTTCCGGCGCCTGAAGTTGATGCGCCTTTTCCTTTCTCTTGTTGGCTTGCCATTTTACCAGTCAACCCAAGTAAACAAGATCAATGTTAAGCTCACGGAGATTAACTTCGGCTAAGGTCGGGTTATGCTAGGTTACCCCACACTTAGTCCTTAGCTACAGTTACAACAATACGGCAAGATTATCTTTATTTACACACAATAAACAACTATACAATCATGCTTAGTGCGTTCGAAAAATTCGACGGTATAACTTCTGCGTACTACTCAGACTTCGTACAGCTATTCACAATCACTACCATCGCTAACATCTTAACCATCGCACTTAGCAAAGAAAAACAAAGAAACAAAAACAACAACCAAAATTTATCTACACGAACCTATACAACTAACCAAATTCTTACAAATTTCAACATTCCCTTAACCCGAGAATCTGTCGTTCTATTAACATCCTAACAATTTGTACATCGACTCATCTCATTCAACATTTACATCCCGGCATAAAATTCACAATTTCAATACATTTTCAACTTCAAATTCAACATACAAGCCCTAGAATTGATATTATCAATCAAATTTGATTAATTTATGCAATCGACAAGTTCAAGCAATCATAACGACATTCCGAACATTCATCAACAACAATTAACTCGAATTCATGATTAATTACTACGTAGGGCAATTTAGCTCACCTTCCATGCTCAATATCAAAGAAAATCGACAAGAATTTGAGAGGAAATCGAAAAACATACCTTGTCTTTGAAGAATCGAAGAAAAATCTTTGAATTTCTTGCCTTACTCCGTGTCACGTTGATAGGGGATGGGTTTTGGGGGGTTTGGTCGCGGAGAGATTAAAAAATGAGGGAAAACGGAGGGTTTTCGGGGTTAAAAAGTAAAGAAATCGCGCGGGTCACCCGGCGACCCGGTGTGACCCGTCGCGATATACAAGGCAACGTGTCACGGAGTGCATCGCGCCTCCGTGACACGGAGCCATCACGAGACTGTTCTGGAAATTTTTAAAATTTCCGGATTCTACCTCAACGAGTCACGGAGGTAACGCGGAGGTCCACCTCCGTGACACGGAGCTGTCGCCTCAGCTCACTGTTTGCCACATTTCATTAATTTTTCATACCTCGACTTTTCCTTCGCGATTCCGTGCATATTTTTCTCCGTTTGACCTGAAATTCATCTCACTATACAAAATTGGTTAGAATTATAGGTTTCACTCTAAATACAAATAAAACAAAAACTAAAACGAAAATTTTTTGTAGTAAATCAAGAAAAAGAAAAAGAAAAGACAAGTCTATTTACACTTTACAAAAAGAAAAAAAAAATTCACGGGTTGCCTCCCGTGCAGCGCCTGGTTTACCGTCGCGGCTCGACGTCGTTAAGCTCAATTGTCCTCTAGGGTGATGGACGATTTCTCTCGATCACCGTCCTCCCCCCAGTAGTGCTTACACCTATCTGGTGGTTTTCCCCTTAATTCCCGTGAATCCTTCCTCTGCTCATCATCGCCTTGATCAATCACATTGATCACCGAGAGTTCTTCATGCACCATCGGGAGCTTCGGTGCCTTGTACACATCGAACACCTCCACCTTGTCATGTGCTCGCATTGTTAGCTGCCCCGCAGCTACGTCAATTAGTGATTTCCTGGTTTCCAAGAAAGGACGTCCCAAAATAAATGGGACTTCCGCGTCTGGTTCAAAATCCAGCACGACAAAATCTACCGGGAAAATTAGGGAGCCAACTTGCACCAGAACGTCCTCTACAATGCCATCAGGTCTGGCTAAGGATCGATCCGCCAACTGCAAGATTACCATTGTGGGTCTAGGAGTCCTTAGACCCAACTTTCTGAGTACTGAAGACGGCATCAAATTTATGCTCGCTCCCAAATCACACAATCCACGAGCTCGGATGCTCTGCCCAATAGTAATCTGGATAGTAAAACTCCCAGGGTCTTTTAGCTTTGTGGGCAGTCTATTTTGGATCAAGGAAGTGCGCTCCTCCATTAGAGCCACCGTAGCATACTCAGTCAACCGACTTTTGTTTGCCACGATGTCCTTTATATACTTAGCATATTTCGGCACTCCCTGCAAGACATCAACAAGAGGTAAGTTAATATGTACCTGTTTCAGCACCTCCATGAATTTCTTAAAACACGCCTCCTCCTTGTGTTTCTTAAGTCGTTGAGGGAACGGGGGTGGAGGTCTTTCTGATTCAGCTTCCTTAGTCTTCCCCCTTTCAGTACTTTGCTCACTCTCAACTTCTATTGCTCCCGACTGTTGAGGTGGTCTTTCTGGTTCCACCTCTTTCAGCTGCAAACCACTCCTTGTGGTCACTGCATTTACCTGCTTGGGATTGGGATCCGTGTTGCTCGGCAGTCCTCCTCTAGGCCTTGTGTTTTGGGCACTAGCAAATTGCCCAAATTGATATTCAAGTGCCTTGGTAGCTAATTGGTTGTTTTTCACTTCGGCTGCCAATTTCACATAGTCAGCCTGCAATTGAGCTTGGTTAGCTATCATGGTCTTGAACATCTCCTCAATGCTGGGTGATGGTGGTGGAGGAGGTGCATTGTTCTTTCTGAATTGTGCTTGATAATTCTGCTGCCCTCCTTGGTTCCTTTGCACACCCTGAACCGAACTCTGGCCCTGATGGTTGTTGCTACCCCATGAGAAATTAGGATGATTCCTCCAATTGGAATTGTAGCACTACCATACTGTTGGTGGTTCCTTTGCGCATTACCCACAAAGTTTACCGAGTCAGGATTGGCTCCACAACACTCAGCTGAGTGCTCACTGCTTCCACACACTTCACACCACATCTGCTGTACTACATTAACTGGGGCTTGAGACTGGTTCAATGTCATGTTGCTGAAGTGGGTGTTAAGTTGATTTTGCAATGCAGCTATCTGTGCAGCGATAGCTATAAACCCATCCACTTCTAGCACTCCTGTTACTTTCCTTGTCCCGCCTCTTGATGAATCAGCATTCCATTCTGGATTGCCCTGCGAAATACGGTTCAACAAGGTATACAGCTCCTCATAAGTTTTCTCCAGCGCTTGCCCTCCAGCTGCTGAGTCTAGCAATATTTTGGTGTGGGGTTCCAAACCCTCTATAAATGTGTGCACCAGCACATCATTGGACTGATGATGATGAGGACAATCCCGCAACATGGATTTAAATCTCTCGCAGGCCTGATATAAATTTTCTCCCTCTCTCTGTTTGAAACTTAGAATCTGACTTCTAAGTTTTGCTGTTTTACCAGAGGGAAAAAACTGTATCAAGAACTTCCGTGCAAGATCATCCCACGTAGAAACAGAATTCGGTGGCTCAGCTTTTAACCACCTCTTGGCTTCTCCCAATAATGAGAATGGGAACAATGTAAGCCGGACATAGTCTGATGACACTCCAGCGGGGATGTAAGTGTCACTTATCTCCAAAAAATTTTGGAGATGCTGCTGTGGATCTTCATGAGGGAGACCGGTAAACTGCCCGCTAGTGTGCAGCAACTGCACCATATTCTGTTTAAGTTCAAATCTCCCTCCTGGCTCAGGTTTGCGGATACTAGATATAACATTATTGGCATGTGGGATTGTCACCTCGCGAACCGGACGAGCTGCTGCTTCTTCGGGCACTAACACTGCCCGTACTACCGGTGGATTCTGTTGTTGCTCCATGATCGTCTGTCTGAGCAACTGTAGCTTTCTTTGTAGAGCTTCTCTTCGTTTACTGTGAAATATCCTTTCTGGCTCTATATACGATTCCACCAGCTCCTTGTCTCTTGCCAGTGTTCAACAGCAATTAAGTCTGCAAAATACAGGCTAAGACCAAGTTGTCAACAGTAAGAAAATAAAAATACAGTAAATTAACACTTGAAACAAATTCACCAATTGCCAAGTCCCCGGCAACGGCGCCAAACACTTGTTCGATTTGTTTTGTGGGTATATAAAATGACACGCAAGTGCACGTGGTCGAATAAGTAGTAAGTGGCTTTAGTAAGCCAAGTATCGATCCCACAGAGACTTGGATGAAGTGCAATTTTCTCAAGTGTACTATATTTTTACTTCTAAAAATGCAGACAACAGTGTAACCAAAAGTTTGATAGTTTGTTTTATAATTTTTATACTAAAGCTAAAAACAATTATCTACTTTGAATCTGAACTATGAATGAGAGCATGCTGAGGTTAAACGAACATGTAATGAAATTAATTATCATCATAAGTTGGTTGATCTTTTCCTCCAATTGCTAGCCAAGAACTATTGCCAAGAGATTAAAACTCTCGTATTTAACCTCACTTAAGAATCATGAGCTATCCACCTACATTTCTGTGATTAAATGCAATTCATGATTTAGCCATACAATTCTGGTTCCTAAATTGACTAATACGACTTTTAGGTATATTTCTATCCTGAAAGCAAATCAAGACTCAATTTTCCCAAACCAAGTAAAGAACATATCCTATTAATTCACAACTTTCCAATTTCTTGCTCTCTCGAGTGAAACCGGACTTTTTAGATGTACATTAACGTAGGCCACACATTAATGTAGTAAGAACAAGAATTAATAGAACAACATGGAAGAAAAGATGAAAAACCAAAGAATCAATGATCAAATTTCATCACAATTGTTCATAACCTCAGCAAGAAGAGGAATTAGCCACTCATTTGTGGATTAAACATCTTAAAATGAGTGTTAATCATACAAGCAATTGAATTAAAGAAGAAAGAAAGAGAGAAAAAACCCTGATATTTTCGTCCCTCAACTTCCTGTAACCCACGTCCTTGCTCCACCAAGTCAGAATATTGAAGAATGACCCTAAGTGTTCTATTTATACTGCTGGGAATTTTTCCAGGAATAACGAGCAACGTGTTACGGAGTGCATCGCGGAGCACTGCCTCCGTGACACGCTACGGACGCGGACCCTCACTGGAATTGGGGGTCCAGGAATTAAGGCTCAACGTGGCACGGCGTGCAACGCGGAGCCAAGCCACCGTGCCACGGACCAAACGCGGACCTCCACTGGAATTTGGGCGAAATTTTCCTATCCAGGCAGAAGGCCTCCGCGATGGCAGCGTGTCACGGCTCCATCGCGGAGTCCCTTTAATTCATGCTGTCTAATGCTTTATCCCTTGCTCGCATCCAAGTCCAACCCCGATATCATCCAACATGCATTTTAGCTTCCCGAAATTACATTTTACCTGCAAAACAATGCTAATCATGTTGGTTAGTATAAATTCACATTTTATTACCAATTAGATGAGAATGTATACACATTGGTAGATAAACAAGGCTAAAAGGGTACTTTTGAGTATCACTTGGGCATATAAATTTGCCCAAGATCAACTATCATTTTTTGGATTTGGCATTGTATCACTAGGAAGTGTTCCCTTCATCTGGGGGAACAATTTCCCACTAGTATAAATAGCACACTTAGGTTTATTTTAATTAGTTCAGACTTGGTGGAGCAAGGACGTGGGTTAGCAGCAGTTGAGGGACGAAAAAGCTAAGTGATTTCTTCTCTTCCTTTCTTCTTTCAATCAATTGTATGTATGATTTACACTTGTTTTAGGATGATCAATCCACAAATGAGTGGCTAATTCTCTTCCTTGCTAAGGTTTCGAACATGTGTAGTGAATTTTGATTGTAAATGATATGGTTTTCTTCTTCTTCTTTCATGTTGTTCTACTTGCTCGGTGCTTTGGGCTACGGGTAAAAACCGACACGCAAGTGCACGTGGTCAAACAAGGAATAAAGTGGCTAAGTAGCCAAGTATCGATCCAAGGAGGCTCATGATATGTAAAATTGCCTAATTTACTATATTTATATTTAACTTCTAATTATCCTAACGACAACGTAACCAAGGGTTAATTGAGTTTTTGTTTCTAAACTATATACTACAATTAATAACACTATTTACTTGTGAATTCAGACAATGGATATGAACATGCCAAGGTTAAGAACAAGTAATGAACTTGATAATCATGATAATTTTGGTTAATTCTCTTCTTCAAGTTGCTAGCCAAGAACATTTGCCTAGAAATTAAAACTCTCGTATTTAATTTCACTTTAGAATCATAAACCATCCGTCTACATTTCTGTGATCAAATGCAATTTATGACCTAGCACTACAATTCAGGTTCCTAAATTAACTAATACGGCTTTCAAGTATATTTCTATCAGGAAAGCACATCAAAACCCAATTTTCCCAAATCAAGTTAAGAACAATACCTATTAATTCACAACTTTCCAATTTCTGGCTCTTTCAAGTGAAATTGGACTTTTTAGATATACATTAATGTTGGCCAATCACTAATGCAGTAAAGAACAAGAATTAATAGAACAACATTAAAGAAGAAGAATAAAACCATATCATTTACAATCAAAATTCATTACACATGTTCAAAACCTCAGCAACAAAGAGAATTAGCCACTCATTCTTGGATTGATCATCCTAAAATGAGTGTAAATTATACTTACAATTGATAGAAAGAAGAAAAGAAGAGAAGAAATCCCTTAGCTTTTCCAATCTTCAACTGCTACTAACCCACGTTCCTGCTCTCCACTTCTGAACTCAGTCTAAAAACTAAAAGCTGATTAAAATAAACCTAAGTGTGCTATTTATACTAGTGGGAAATTTTTTCCGGAATAACAAGCAACGTGTCACGGAGGCCAACACGGAGCCTTGCCTCTGTGACACGGCGTGGACGCGGACCCGCACTGGAATTTCCAGGGTCCGGTAATTTAACCTCAACGTGGCACGGAGGCCATCGCGGAGGCCTATCTCCGTGCCACGGAGCTGACGCGCAGGTACACTGGGAATTGCCAAATTAATTCATGCTCAGGCAGTGTGCTACCGCGATGGTAGCATGGCACGGAGCCATCGCGGAGCCCCTATAAATCCTGCATTCCAAGGTCTTTTCCACGCTCGCATCCAAGTCCAACTCCGACATAGTTCCAACATGCATTTTAGCTCCTAAAAATCACCTTTATCTGCAAAACAAATGCTAATCATGTTGGTTAGTATAAATTCGCATTTTATTACCAATTACATGATATTATATACACATTGCACAACAAACAAGGTAAAAATGATACGTTTGAGTATCAGTTGGGCATATAAATCTGCCCAAGATCAATTACCCCACACTTAAATCCTTGTTCGTCCTCGAACAACACATACACAAATCATGCAAATTACATCCCAACCTTCATCACTATGGTGCAATAATTTACGCTACGGTCGTACCGATTATTCAATTTTTGTAAATCATCAAAAAAACATGCTTGGTCGTACAATACAATGACCTTTAATACATCAAGGCTGCCTAGACTTTTTAAGAATTGATTCTTGATATCGGCAAACTCATGCAAATCAACTAATCAAGAAATCCGACACGAAAATCAATCTTTCATCAAGCATGTGCCCTCACAACTCGAGAGAAACTTCCCCTTTATGTTCATGCAACACACGAACATGCAAGTAGGGGCCTATAAAAATTAATTTCACTCTCTCTCCCAAAAGAATTCACATGCATCATGTCAAGACCCATAGGCTTGCCCTTAGTGTATTACTCCACTAATATAAAGAAATGCAATATAGGATCACATAGGACTTTAATGGGTTGTAACGGGGCTATGGATCTAGTATGCATATATTGGATTAGCCAATAATAATCGCTAGCATCCTTAAGCGCCTTTTCAACTCATTCCCATCGACTCATGGACATTGTTCCTCTCTTTTCTCTTTTTCTCCCATTCATGCTGGTTTACTTTCACACAGCCCATTTCATCAACCACACTTGACACAAAGCAGAGGGTTTTCATGTACCCTCAATATCAATTAATTACAACAAGTGCCTCTTCAACGTCATCTTTTCTTTCCTCACTTTGCTTTTCTTTTTCTTTTCACTCTTTTCACTCTTTCACACTTTGGGAAACATTTTCTGTTCTTTGTAAGCGCTTAAGAGCTTCTTAAAGACTTTAAGGCTAATGAAAAGAAGGAATAAAGCTTAGTTCATACAATTTTGGACAAAAGAAAGAAATCGGCTAAAGGCTCAACGGGCTGACTAGGGTATACAACATATAAAAAGGTAGAATTTGACAAGAAAAAAATGGAAACTATCGGTTAAAACAAAGAAATGCCTACATCCTTTCCAACACTACACCTCCTTCATTTCGCTTTGTATACACACCAGGCAAGTTCTAGACAATTCACGATGACATGGAATAGAAAAACCTTACTTCACACTTCATGCACATGCTCGAATCCAGATGCATTCACAAACTCCTTAATTAGTCAATTACATGAATTCAAGATTAAGCCTCAATCATAATGAACCAAATTCTATAGCCTAGGTAACTCAACATATTTACAGAATTGCATGCTTTCAAACGAATCATTTTCACAATTTGAACATCAATTACAACATGCAACGAAATTTTAGCAACCATAAGCAACTACAGTTTATTGATGCAATCCACCAAATAAAACTAAAACAACAATTAAAAATCCTACTCCTACCGACTACATTTCCCTTAAGACGGTCGTCATCCATCCATCATAGGGAACGGTCACTAACTATGACATCGGTTCAATGGGACTATTCTCGGTAAAAGAACTGAAAACAAACTCCTAGAAACCCAAAAATCAAAATCAAAAATTTTTTTGCAACACATCGATCATTTCGATAGAAAGAAAATATTTACAAGTGCAAAATATTTTCGCAAAAATTTTGAAAAATATCGATCATGTCGATAGAGAAAAAAATTTATTTACAAAATTTACAAAATATTTACAATGGCAACCATACTTTCAAAAACACACATCCTTAACCACACAACAAATATATACACATACATCGCAAACAGTTCACAACAGGGAAAGCACAACATACATAAACAACAAGGAAAAAGTATACAGCAATTTAGAGCCTTGACCTAGCACCTAACTACTCCCCACCCCACACTTAAATCGAACACTGTCCCCAGTGTTCACAAAAATACAAAGCACAAAATTTGGGTGGTGGAACTCCCTGCTCAGTCGAAATATTCGACTTCCTCGTCCGGTGCTGCAGCCTCGTCGCCCATATCTGAATCAGTTCCATCGTCGTCATCGGACTCCACATCAGAGTCCTCACGATGTGTCTCCTCATCAGTAGGGAGATCGTCATCTGTAGGCTCCACAAAGGCTGGCCCCACCTTACATAAGGCTCTGGCGTTCTCGCCAAAGGGGTAGTCCAGCTCCAGCTGCCATAACTCCTCCTCGGTGGCTGGTCTCCCACCTATCCGTAGCTGCAGCATCTGCATGCCAAACATACGGGCCATGTATTGATCGTCACGAGCATGTCGCTCGCCCAAGGTCAGCATAGGTCCGTGTGTAGTGTCGGGGGCCTTAGTCTTTGTCACGTCGAGGGCCCTCCGCTCCAGCTGTGGAATATAGTCCAAGGCTTCTTCCTCAATGTCGAGGCCTTGGAGGAAGGTGGTGATGAGTCCGCCAAACCCGTATCTGTGGCCCTGGTGCAGTCTAGCTCTCTTGATGGCGGATATTATGACCGCCCCAACATTAATCTCAAGCCCTTTCATAAGGGCATACACCAAGCAGACACGGTCCCGGGTCACGTCTGTCATATGAACTCCCGGGATCAAGCACGAACATACAATTTTTAGCCAGATTCTGGCCTCCCTGTTCATCTGCGAGTAGGGCAGAGTCTGGTGGTACCCCCTCTCTTTGTGTCTACTCCATCGGGTTGTGGATCGATCCCCACACAATGTACGTCTGATGTCGGCGTACGGTGGGGTGATGTTTAGCTGGCGGAGAACGTGGGCGTCTGTGTCCCGCGCTCCAACGATGGCATTCAGCTGCTGGGGTTCCAGAGTGACAATCTGCCCTCTGATTTTAATAGTGTGGCTCCTGATGGCCGGGTTCCAGTTGGCATAAAATTCCCGGACCAAGTGAAGGTTGCACTCCTTGGGCTCCTGAAAAATAAAGCTGAGCCCAGCTGCCTCAATCCTCTGTACAATGCGAGGGAACTCCTATGCAAGTGGTTCCCTTGCAATATGTTCCTCCGGGAAGTACTCGTTTTCTTTGTGCTTCGCCTACCATTTCTTCCCTTCATCGGTGACCCATCGTGTTCCATATCGGCGGTGTTGGCCGCGCGGAACAGCAGGTGCAGCTGGGACTGCAGTGCCCAGTCTCATCCTTTTTCTGCCGGTGCTTGAGGTAGAAGCACCCTTGCCTTTGTCTTGCCTGCTAGCCATTGTACCTGTCAGTTTACACAAACAAGCACAATGTTAAGCTAAAAACTTGTTAGCTTCGGCTAAGGTCGGGTTAAACAAATTTTACCCCACACTTAGTTCTTAACAATATTTATAAAATTTCAGCAAGGATAGCTCTATTTACAACCCCAAACACAAACAACTATACACATATTGCTTAGTGCGTTCACAACAAAATTTCGACAGCATAACGGTTAGTGTACTACTCAGACTTCATACAGCTAATACCCAATCCTACTATCGCTAGCAATTCAACCATCGCACAAGCAACAAAACAACCACAAACTAAAAACAACTAGAAAAATTATTTCATATACAAGCTAATCTAAACAATCTAACCAATTCACACATTATGCAATTTCCCACAAAAATTCGAGAATTAGTCGTCTTTGAACATTTACACACTATTTACCACGACTTATCTCAAATAATAAACACACCCCGACATCGAATTCACCAAACAATCAAGTTGTCCAAGTCAAATTCAACAACCCAAGCCCTAGGATAGAGTTCGACAATCAATTTCGAATTATTTACATAATCGACAAGTTCAAATGCCAAATACAACAATCCGAACATAATCAATCACAACATAATTCACCATCATGTTTAATTTCTACCTAAGGTGGTATGTCTCACCTTACATGCCCAAAATTGACAAAAATCGCCAAAACAATTGAGTTAGACGATGAAAACATACCTTAGAATTGAAGAATCGGAGAAACTTGACGTTTTTCTTTGCCTATCAACGTGGCACGTTGCTTGGGGAGGGGGAAATGGGTGTTTGGTCGCGGAGGGAAGAGGGAATGGGGAAAAAAAGGGCGAAATCGGGGTTATATTTAAATAAAACACGCGGGTCACCTGGAAACCCGGTGTGACCCGGCACTAGATAAGGGGCAACGTGTCACGGAGGCCAACGCGGAGGCCCTCCTCCGTGACACGGAGCCAACGCGTTGGCTTACTGGATTTTTGAAAAATCCAAATTTGCCTTCAACGTGTCACGGAGGCCAACGCGGAGCATTGCCTCCGTGACACGGCGCCAACGCGCCAGTGCTCTGTTTCACCCATACATTTAATTTTTCATACCTCGCCTCATTTTCTCGATTCCATGTATATTTCCTCCGTTATACCTGAAAATCACCTCACTAAACAAAAATTGGTTAAATTAATAGATTTTCCTAACTAAAATAAAAAATATTAAATAAAATGAAAATCTAAACCTAGTTAAGAAAAGAAAAAGAAAAGAAAAAGAAAAATTATTCACACTAAAAAGAAAGAAAGAAAATATTTTCACGGGTTGCCTCCCGTGCAGCGCCTGGTTTACCGTCGCGGCTCGACGTCCTTTAAGCTCATTTATCTACTAGGGAGATGGACGATTTGTCCCGATCATGATCATCCCCCCAGTAGTGCTCTACCTTGTCCGGTGGCCTACCTAGTAACTCTCGGGAATCACTCAATCCATTAGCATTCCCATGATCAATTATGTTGATCACCGAGAGATCCTTATAAACAGTCGGAAGCTTAGGTACCTTGTACACATCGAACACTTCGACCTTGTCATGTGCTCGCATCGTGAGTTGACCCGCAGCTACATCAATTAATGCCTTTCCGGTTGCCAAAAAGGGTCGTCCCAAAATAAATGGGACTTCAGCATCTGGTTCAAAGTCCAGAACAATAAAATCGACCGGAAAAATGAGGGAGCCTACTTGCACTAACACATCCTCAACAATGCCATCCGGCTTAGCCAAAGACCTGTCTGCTAGCTGCAAGATTACCGTTGTAGGTCTAGGACTCCCTAGACCTAACTTTCTGAATACCGAAGATGGCATCAGATTTATACTTGCCCCCAAGTCGCATAATCCACGCGCTCGGATACTTTGCCCAATAGTCAGCTGGATAGTGAAACTTCCAGGGTCTTTCAGTTTTGTGGGAAACCTATTATGAATACGGGAAGTGCATTCCTCCGTTAAAGCTACCGTGGCATACTCAGTCAAACGACTTTTGTTAGCCACGATGTCTTTAATATACTTCGCATATCTCGGCACTCCCTGCAAGACATCAACAAGAGGTAAGTTAACATGTACCTGTTTAAGTACCTCCATGAATTTCTGGAAACACGCCTCCTCCTTGTGTTTCTTAAGTCGTTGAGGGAACGGGGGTGGAGGCCTTTCTGGTTCAGCTTCTTTAGTCTTCCCCTTATCAGAACTTTGCTCTCCCTCAACATCTGCTGCTCCTGACTTTTGAGGCGGTCTTTCCAGTTCCACCTCCTTTAATTGTAAACCACTCCTCGTGGTCACTGCATTTACCTGCTTTGGATTTGGATCCGTGTCGCTAGGTAGTCCTCCTCTGGGTCTAGTATTTTGGGCACTAGCAAATTGCCCAAACTGATATTCAAGAGCCTTGGTCGCCAATTGATTGTTCTTCACTTCGGCTGCCAATTTGACATAGTCAGCCTGCAATTGTGCCTGATTAGCGATCATGGTTTTGAACATCTCCTCAATAGTCGGTGATGGTGGTGGAGGAGGGGCATTATGATTTCTGAATTGAGCTTGATAATTTTGTTTCCCTCCTTGGTTTCTGTGCATACCCTGCCCTGAACTCTGGCCTTGTTGATTGTTGCTACCCCACGAAAAATTCGGATGGTTCCTCCAATTTTAGTTGTAGCCACCACCAAACTGCTGTTGATTTCTCTGTGCATTGCCCACAAAGTTAACAGAATCAAGATTTGCACCACAGCATTCAGCTGAATGCTCACTACTACCACACACTTCACACCACATCTGTTGAACTGCATTGACTGAAGCTGAAGGCTGGTTCAAATTTATATTGCTGAAGTGAGTGTTTAACAGATTTTGCAAAGCAGCTATCTGTGCAGCGATAGCTGTGAATCCATCCACTTCAAGCACTCCAGCTGCTTTCCTTGCTCCACCTCTTGAAGAATCTGCATTCCATTCTGGATTGCCTTGTGAAATTCGGTTGAGCAAAGTGTACAGCTCCTCAGAGGTCTTCTCCAGCGCTTGCCCTCCAGCTGCTGAATCTAACAGAATTTTAGTGTGGGGTTCCAAACCCTCAATAAAAGTGTGTACGAACACCTCATTGGACTGATGATGGTGAGGACAGTCCCGAAACATGGATTTGAATCTTTCCCAGGCTTGATATAGATTTTCTCCCTCCCTCTGTTTAAAACTTAGGATTTGACTCCTAAGTCTGGCTGTTTTACCAGAAGGGAAAAATCTAATAAGAAACTTCCGTGCAAGATCATCCCACGTTGATATAGAGTTGGGTGGTTCAGCTTTTAACCACCTCTTGGCTTCACCAAGTAAGGAAAATGGAAATAAGGTGAGCCGAACATAATCGGGTGACACTCCAGCGGGTATATAAGTGTCACTTATCTCCAAAAGGTTCTGGAGATGTTGTTGTGGATCTTCGTGAGGGAGACCGGTAAATTGCCCGCTTGTGTGCAAAAGTTGCACCATATTCTGCTTTAATTCAAACCTCCCTCCAGGCTCTGGTTTGCGGATGCTAGAATGTACATTATTAGCGTGTGGGATTGCCACCTCGCGAACCGGCCTTGCTGCTGCTTCATCGGGCACTAAAACTGCCCTAACAACTGGTGGATTTGGTTGCTCCATCATAGACTGTTTAAGCAACTGCAGCTTCTTTCGAAGAGCTTCTTTAAGTTGACTATGAAATTCCCGTTCAGGCTCTAAGTAAGATTCCACCAGATCTTTGTCCCTTGCCAGTGTTCACAGAAACAAAATCTGCAAAATACAGGCTAAGACCAAGTTGTTAACACTTAAGAAAATAAAAATACAAATACAGTAAATTTACACTAAACAAAATTTTACAAATCGCCTAGCCTCCCCGGCAACGGCGCCAAAAACTTGCTCGGTGCTTTGGGCTACGGGTAAAAACCGACACGCAAGTGCACGTGGTCAAACAAGTAATAAAGTGGCTAAGTAGCCAAGTATCGATCCAAGGAGGCTCAAGATATGTAAAATTGCCTAATTTACTATATTTATATTTAACTTCTAATTATGCTAACAACAACATAACCAAGGGTTAATTGAGTTTTTGTTTCTAAACTATATACTACAATTAATAACACTATTTACTTGTGAATTCAGACAATGGATATGAACATGCCAATGTTAAGAACAAGTAATGAACTTGATAATCATGATAATTTTGGTTAATTCTCTTCTTCATGTTGCTAGCCAAGAACATTTGCCTAGAAATTAAAACTCTCGTATTTAATTTCACTTTAGAATCATAAACCATCCGTCTACATTTCTGTGATCAAATGCAATTTATGACCTAGCACTACAATTCCGGTTCTTAAATTGACTAATACGGCTTTCAAGTATATTTCTATCAGGAAAGCACATCAAAACCCAATTTTCCCAAATCAAGTTAAGAACAATACCCTATTAATTCACAACTTTCCAATTTCTTGCTCTTTCGAGTGAAATTGGACTTTTTAGATGTACATTAATGTTGGCCAATCACTAATGCAGTAAAAACAAGAATTAATAGAACAACATTAAAGAAGAAGAAGAAACCATATCAATTAAAATCAGAATTCATTACACATGTTCAAAACCTCAGCAAGGAAGAGAATTAGCTACTCATTCTTGGATTGATCATCCTAAAATGAGTGTAAATCATACGTACAATTGATAGAAAAAAGAAAGGAAGAGAAGAAATCCCTTAGCTTTTTCAATCTTCAACTGCTACTAACCCACGTTCCTGCTCTCCACTTCTGAACTCAGTCTAAAAAACTAAAAAACTAATTAAAATAAACCTAAGTGTGCTATTTATACTAGTGGGAAATTTTTCCCGGAATAACAAGCAACGTGTCACGGAGGCCAACACGGAGCCTTGCCTCCGTGACACGGCGTGGACGCGGACCCGCACTAGAATTTCCAGGGTCCGGTAATTTAACCTCAACGTGGCACGGAGGCCATCGCGGAGGCCTATCTCCGTGCCACGGAGCTGACGCGCAGGTACACTGGAAATTGCCAAATTAATTCATTCTCATGCAGTGTGCTACCGCGATGGTAGCGTGGCACGGAGCCATCGCGGAGCCCCTATAAATCCTGCATTCCAAGGTCTTTTCCACGCTCGCATCCAAGTCCAACTCCGACATAGTTCCAACATGCATTTTAGCTCCTAAAAATCACCTTTATCTGCAAAACAAATGCTAATCATGTTGGTTAGTATAAATTCGCATTTTATTACCAATTACATGATATTATATACACATTGCACAACAAACAAGGTAAAAATGATACATTTGAGTATCACTTGGGCATATAAATCTGCCCAAGATCACTATTAATTCTTGTTCTTACTGCATTAGTGCTTGGCCGACATTAATGTACATCTAAAAAGTCCAATTTCACTCGAGAGAGCAAGAAATTGGAAAGTTGTGAATTAATAGGGTATTGTTCTTAACTTGATTTGGGAAAATTGGGTTTTGATGTGCTTTCCTGATAGAAATATACTTGAAAGCCGTATTAGTCAGTTTAGGAACCGGAATTGTATTGCTAGGTCATAAATTGCATTTGATCACAAAAATGTAGACGGATGGTTTATGATTCTAAAGTGAAATTAAATACGAGAGTTTTAATTTCTAGGCTACTGTTCTTGGCTAGCAACATGAAGAAGAGATTAACCAAATTATTATTATAATCGAATTCATTACTTGTTCTTAACCTTGGCATGATGATAGTTTTAGTATATATATATTTTATAAACAAAACTTATTTAACTGTTGGTTACGCTGTTGTTAGCATAATTAGAAGTAAGATAAGAATATAGTATACTTAGGCAAATTTTACATATCCTGAGCCTCCTTGGATCGATACTTGGCTTACTTAGACACTTTATTACTTGTTTGACCACGTGCACTTGTGTGTCGGTTTATAATATATAATACCAACCGAAACAGCCGAACAGTAGTTAGGAAGGAAGTGATCAAGTGGATTGATGCAGGTGTGGTCTATCCCATTTCAGATAGTGAATGGGTCAGTCCCGTTTAGTGTGTCCCAAAGAAAGGAGGTATGACCGTGGTCACCAACAAGAAGAATGAGTTGATTCCTACACGCACAGTCACAGGATGGAGAATTTGCATGGACTATAGAAAGCTCAATGAGGCCATAAGGAAAGATCATTATCCTATCTCATTTATTGATCAGATATTGGACAGGTTGGCAGGTCAAGAATATTATTGTTTCCTTGATAGATATTTTGGCTATAACCAAATAGCAATAGCACCGGAGGACCAGGAGAAGACCACTTTCACATGTCCTTATGGGACATATGCTTTCAAGCGGATGCCATTTGGTCTATGCAATGCACCCGCCACATTCCAAAGATGCATGATAGCGATCTTTCACGATATGGTGGAAGATTTCGTCGAGGTATTTATGGATGATTTTTCTGTTTTCGGTAATTCGTTTGCTACATGTTTGCAGAATCTTGACAAGGTGCTAGCTCGATGTGAAGACTCCAACCTTGTACTCAAGTGGGAGAAATGTCATTTTTTAGTCAAGAAGGGTATCGTCCTTGGCCATAAGGTGTCCTGCAAGGGGTTGGAAGTTGATCGTGCAAAGATCGAAGTGATTAAAAAGCTACCACCACCTGTGTCAGTGAAGGGTGTTCGCAGTTTTCTCGGACATGCAGGGTTCTACAGACGGTTCATCAAGAACTTCTCTAAAATTTCTTGACCAATATTCCGGTTGCTTGAAAAAGAGGTGAAGTTCGAGTTTGATGAGGATTGTGTTAAAGCATTCGAGGAGTTGAAACAGAAGTTGATAGAAGCACCTATTCTCATTTCTCCGGATTAGGAGCAACCGTTTGAATTAATGTGTGATGCAAGTGATGTGGCTGTAGGAGCTGTATTGGGGCAGCGGAGGAATAGAATTTTTCATTCCATTCATTATGCAAGAAAAACACTTTACGCAGCCCAAGTCAATTATACAGTCACAGAAAAGGAGATGCTAGCATTGGTGTTCGCGTTTGATAAATTCAGGTCCTACTTGGTGGGTTCTAAAGTAGTGGTGTATACCGATCATGCAGTGATTTGGTATCTGTTTAACAAGAAGGAAGCAAAGCCCAGGCTGATCAGATGGATATTATTGTTACAAGAGTTTAACCAAGAGATTCGAGATAGAAAGAGGAGCGAGAATCAAGTGGCAGATCACCTATCGCGATTGGAAAGCCGGTTGCATGTGAAGGAAGGTGACAGCATCAAGGAAGAATTCCCGGATGAGCAGCTCTTGGCAATAAATGAAGCTGAAATCCCTTGGTATGCAGACATTGTGAATTTGCTGGTGAGTGGAGTCTATCCACCAGAGGCTACGGCTCAGCAAAGAAAGAAGTTGAGACATGATTGGAGGTATTACATTTTGGATGAGCCGTACTTGTTTAAGCAGGGACCGGATCAGGTGATGAGAAGATGCATTCCAGAGAGCTAGATTGCAGAAGTATTTAGGAGTTGTCATTCATCATTGTATGGAGGGCACCACGGAGGCGAGCGGACAGCGCACAAGGTGCTACAGTCAGGTTTCTTTTGGCCTACACTGTTTAGAGACTCTATGGCATATGTAAAAATGTGTGATAGATGTCAATGAACAGGCACAATTGGTAGAAGGCAGGAGATGCCACTGCAGCAAATATTAGAAGTGGAGATCTTTGATGTATGGGGAATAGATTTCATGGGCCCGTTCCCACCGTCATTTGGTAATCGTTACATCTTGGTAGCCATTGATTATGTATCCAAGTGGGTTGAAGCAATAGCTTGCCCCAGGAATGACAACAAGGTGGTAACAAAATTTGTGAAAAAGCATATTTTCACCAGGTTCGGGATACCCCGAGCCATTATCAGTGATGGAGGGGCTCATTTTGTAAATGCAAGTTTCAAGAATTTGCTATCTAAGTATGGGGTGCGCCACAAGGTAGCAACAACGTATCATCCCTAAACTAGTGGGAAAGTGGAGGTGTCGAACAGAGAGATAAAGCAGATTCTACAGAAGACAGTGAATGCACAACGAATTGATTGGTCAAGCAAACTCGATGATGCGTTGTGGCCATATAGAACTGCGTACAAGACACCCATTGGAACTTCTCCGTACAGATTGGTCTACGGAAAGGCGTGTCATCTGCTTGTGGAGCTAGAACATCAAGCTTTTTGTGCTGTGAGAAAGTTGAACATGGACCCGGAGCTAGCAGGGAAGAAGAGGCTGATGCAACTCAGCGAACTTGATGAGTTTCGATGGCATGCTTATGAAAGTGCCAAATGCTAAAAGGAGAAAATGAAGAGGTTGCACGATAGGCATATGGTGCATCGGATCTTCGAGCCGAGGCAGAAGGTGTTGCTATTTAATTCGAGACTGAAGCTTTCCAAGAAAATTGTGGTCCAAATAGTCAGGGCCGTTTGAAGTGGTGAGAATGACCCCACACGGGGCAGTGAAGTTGTGGCAAGAAGATAGAAGTGCCACATTTTTAGTAAATGGGAAACGATGTAAGCATTATTGGGGTGAGGACGTCATTCAAGAGAAGACGTCCATCACTCTTGAGGACGATTGAGCATCAATGACGTCGAGCCGCGACGGTAAATCAGGCGTTGCACGGGAGGCAACTCGTGAATGTGTTGTAATAGACGAGTAGAACTATTTGAAAATATATATATATATATATATATATATATATATATATATATATAAGAGAAAAAAAAAGAAAAAGAAAAAGAAAAATTTTTGCGTTGAAACCTATGAATTCTAACCAATTTTGTGTGGTGAAATGATTTTCAGGTGGAACGGAGAGCAAAAATGCAAAGAAGCGCAAAGGAAAAAAATCGAGGTGAGGAAATAAAAATTGGCACATTACAATGAGCCTGCGCGATGGCTCCGTGTCACGGAGGAGGGCCTCCGCGTTACCCTCCATGACACGTTGAGGCCTATTCCTGATTTTTTTAAAATATAGAACACTGGCGCGATGGCTCCATGTCACGGAGGCAGTGCTCCGCATTGCACTCCGTGACACGTTGAGTGTTATTTCGCGTCGGGTCACATCGGATCACCGGGTAACCCGCGCGAAAAATAACTTTTAAACCCTAATTTCTTTCAATTTCTTCCCACTTTCCCATCCCCTCAGCGACCCACACCCAAAATGCCCTTCTCCCCTAACGTGACATGGACCTAAGGATCGAATTCCTTCAAGTTTTCTTCAATTTCATCAAATTAAAGGTACGTTCTTGAACTCTACCTCATTTTTGCTCAAATTTTTGATTTTTGAACATGTTTGGTGATTGAACCTTGCCCTATGTAAGAAATGATCTTGAATTTACTTGAGTTATGATTGAATGATGTTCATAGTATCGTTGTGAGTATATGAACTCAATGATTGAATGTGTGATTGAAATTCTTGCGAAATTGATAGCTAGGGTTGAAGATGGAATAGGAAGACGACTAAATTCTTTAAAATGTTGAAAAAATTGGGTTGTGCATGTTGGGTGAAGTGAAATATACTGTGATTGATGTTGAATATGCTAAGTTAGAAGAGGGATTTTCGGGAAAATGCAATTGGAGAATTACATAGGTTATTGAAAAATTGCTAAGTGCTATGATGATGTAATTGAATCGATGGAGAAATTTGTATTCATTGTACGAAGTCCGAGTAGTACATAGTAATTGTTCCATCGACTTATACAAATGCACTAAGCATGTTGAATCATAAGAATGGCAAAAGCATGAATGTCTTGTCGAATTGTTTTGATTGCGGCTAAAGACTAAGTGTGGGGTGTTCGGTGCGTTTGTAGGGGTTATAAAACTGACACGCAAGTGCACGTGGTCGAACAAGTAGTAAGTGGCTTTAGTAAGCCAAGTATCGATCCACGGAGACTCTGGATAAGTGAAAATTGCTTAAGTATACTATACTATATCTCATTTCTAAATATGCTGACAACAACATAACCAAAAATTGAATAACTTGTTTTATAAATCCTATACTAAAACTACTAACAATTATCTACTTTGAATTTTAACTATGGATATGAGCATGCCAAGGTTAAGAACATGTAATGAAACTGATTATCATCATAAATTGGTTAATCTTTTCTTCCAGTTGCTAGCCAAGAACATTAGCCAAGAGATTAAAACTCTCGTATTTAATCTCACTTAAGAATCATGAACCATCCGTCTACATTTCTGTGATCAAATGCAATTCATGACCTAGCAATACAATTCCGGTTCCTAAATTGACTAATACGGCTTTCAAGTATATTTCTATCAGGAAAGCACATCAAAACTCAATTTTCCCAAATCAAGTAAAGAACAATATCCTATTAATTCACAACTTTCCAATTTCGTGCTCTCTCGAGTGAAATCGGACTTTTTAGATATACATTAACGTCGGCCACACACCAATGCAGTAGAAACAAGAATTAATAGAACAACATGGAAGAAAAAGATGAAAAACCATATAATTCAATAATCAAAATTCATCACAAGTGTTCATAACCTCAGCAAGGAAGGGAATTAGCCACTCATTTGTGGATTAATCATCATAAAACGAGTGTTAATCATACAAACAATTGAATTAGAGAAGAAAGAAGGAGAGAAAAAACCCTGAACTTTTCGTCCCTCAACTTCTTGTAACCCACGTCCTTGCTCCACCAAGTCTGAATTATGAAAAAATGAACCTAAGTGTTCTATTTATACTAGTGGGAATTTTTTCCGGAATAACAAGCAACGTGTCACGGAGTGCATCGCGGAGCACTGCCTCCGTGACACGGCGTGGACGCGGACCCTCACTGGAAATTGGGGGTCCGGGAATAAAGCATCAACGTGGCACGACGTGCAACGCGGAGGCTTGTCACCGTGCCACAGAGCTGTCGCGAGCCTCCACTGGAATTGATGCATTTTTCACCCTCCAGGCAGAATGCATCCGCGATGGCAGCGTGACACGGCTCCATCGCGGAGCCCCTTTAATTGGTGCAGTCCAATGCTTTTTCCCTTGCTCGCATCCAAGTCCAACTCCGATATCATCCAACATGCATTTTAGCTTCCCGAAATCACATTTTACCTACAAAACAATGCTAATCATGTTGGTTAGTATAAATTCACATTTTATTACCAATTACATGAAAATGTATACACATTGCTAGATAAACAAGGTGAAAATGATACGTTTGAGTATCACTTGGCCATATAAATCTGCCCAAGATCACTTACCCCACACTTAAATCCTTGTTCGTCCTCGAACAACAAACATACAATTCATGCAATTTACATCCCAACCTTCGCCACTATGGTGCGACAATTTGAGCTACGGTCATACCGATCATTCAATATTTCAAATCATCAAGAAAACATGCATGGTCTTAACAATGCAAGGACCTTCAATACATTAAGACTTCCTAGACTTTAAGAATTGACTCTCGTTATCGGCAAACTCATGCAAATCAGCTAATCAAGATATCCGACACGAAAATCAATCTTTCATCAAGCATGTGCCCTCACAACTCAAGAGAATCTTCCCCTTTTTGCTCATGTGACACACAAACATTCAAGTAGGGCCATGTAAAAATTAATTTCACTCCCTCTCCCAAAAGAATTCACATGCATCATGTCATGACCCATAAGCTTGCCCTTAGTGTATTACTCCACTAATATAAAGAAATGCAACGTAAGATCACGTAGGACTTTAATGGGTTGTAATGGAAGCTATAGAACTAGTATATATTGTATTAGCCAATAATAGCCACTAGCATCCTTAAGCGCCTTTTCAACACATTCCCATCAACTCATGAACATTGTTTCTCTCTTTTTTTTTTTTATCATCCCATTCTTGAAGATTTACTTTAGTATGACCCATTTCATTCATCACACTTGACACAATAACAAAGGATTTTTCATGCACCTTCATTATCATTTATTTATAGCAAGTGCACCTTCAACCTTTTCTTTTCTTCCCTCTCTCTGCTCTTCTTTTTCTTTTCACCATTCTCACTCTTTGACACTTTGGGAAAATTATTTTCTCTTCTTAAGCGCTTAAGAGTTTTGTATAGACTTTACGGCTAATGAAAAGAAAAAATTAAGCTCAGTTTATACTTTTTTGGACAAAAGAAAGAAATAATAGGCTAAAGGCTCAAAGGGCTGACTAGGGTATGCAATCACATAAAGGGGGAGTATGACAAGAAAAAAAAAAGAAACTCTCGGTTAAAACAAAGAAATGCCTACATCCTTTCCAACACTACACTCCTTCATTTCGTTTTGTACACACACCAGGCAAGTTCTAGACACTTCACAATAGCATGGAATAACAATACCTCACTTCACACTTTATGCACATGCTCGATTCAAGATGCATTCACAGACTCTTCAATCAGCTAATTACATGAATTCAAACATTAAGCCTCAATCACACCGAATCGAACTCTACAGCCTAGGTATCTCAACATATTTACAAAATTGCATGCTTTCATACGAATCACTTTTGCGTTTTGAATATCAGTTACAACACGCAACCAAAATTTCACAACCATATAGTAACTACAGGTTCCGTGATGCAATCCACCAAAGAAAAAAAACTGAAAATAAATTAAAATAACTACTCATACCGACTACATTTCCCTTAAGACGATCGTCATCCATCCATCATAGGGAACAGTCACTAACTATGACGTCGGTTCAATGGGACCATTCTCGGTAAAAGAACCGAAAATAAACGCCGAGAAACCCAAAAAAAAATAAAAATAAAAATTGAAAAATTTTGCAAAACATCGATCATTTCGATGGAAAAATTATTTACAAAATATTTTAAATATGAATAAAATATTTTCGCAAAATTTTAAAAATATCGATCATTTCGATAAGCAAAAATATTTACAAAAATTTTACGGACTTAGCTGGCAACATCAACATTCCACAACACACATCAATTTCACAAATAATTACAAATACAGAACAATTTGCAAATTCACAAACACAAGGAAACATACATACAAGAATACAGAGGAAAGCGTACAAGCAAACCAGCCCAGCCCAACACCTAACTACTCCCCACCCCACACTTAAATCGAACACTGTCCCCAGTGTTCACAAAAATTTAAAATCACAAAATTGGGTGGTGGAACTCCCTGATCAGTCAAAGTATTCCACTTCTTCATCAGGTGCTGCTGCCTCATCTCCCATGTCCGAGTCGCCTCCGTCGTCGTCATCGAACTCCACATCGGAGTCCTCCCGACGTGTCTCCTCGTCGGTGGGGACATCATCGTCAGTGGGCTCTACAAAGGCTGGCCCCACTCGGCATAGAGCCCTGGCGTTTTCGCCAAACGGGTAATCCAGCTCGGGCTACCATAGCTCCTCCTCCGTGGCTGGTCTCCCACCGATCCTGAGCTGGAGCATTTGCATTCCAAACATCCGCGCCATGTACTGGTCATCACGAGCATGTCGCTCGCCAAGCATCAGCACTGGCCCGTGGGTGGTGTCGGGGGCCTTAGTTTTGGTCACATCCAAGGCCCGCCGCTCCAACTGCGGGATATAATCCAAAGCCTCTTCCTCGACGTCGAGGCACCGAAGAAAGGTGGTGAGTAGTCCACCGAAACCATACCTGTGGCCCTGGTGTAATCGGGCTCTCTTCATGGCGGATATAATGACCGCCCCAACATTAATCTCCAGCCCTTTCATCAGGGCATACACCAGGCAAACATGGTCCCGGGTCACATCAGTCATGTGTACCCCCGGGATTAGGCACGAGCAGACTATCTTCAGCCAGATTAGGGCTTCCCTGTTCATCTGAGAATATGGCAGAGTCTGGTTGTAGCCCCTTTCTTTATGTCTGCTCCATCTAGCTGTGGATCAAGCCCCACACAGTGTGCGTCTGATGTCAGCATATGGTGGGGTAATGTTTAGCTGGCGGAGAACGTGGGCGTCTGTGTCCCGCGCTCCTATGATGGAATTTAGCTGTTGGGGTTCCAGAGTGACTATTTGCCCTCTAATCTTGATGGTGTGGCTTCTGATTGCCGGGGTCCAATTAGCATAGAACTCCCGGACCAAGTGCAGGTTGCATTCCTTGGGCTCCTGAAATATGAAGCCGAGCCCAGCTGCCTCGATCCGTTGAACTATTCTGGGGAACTCCTGTGCTAATGGTTCCCGTGCTATATGCTCCTCAGGGAAGTATTTGTTTTCTTTGTGTTTAGCATACCACTTCTTCCCCTCATCAGTCACCCATCTCGTTCCGTATTGACGGCGTTGGCCACGTGGAACTGCTGGTGCAGCTAGGACTGCTGTGCCCAGTCTAAGTCTTTTCCTCCCGGTGCCTGAAGTTGATGCACCCTTACCTTTATCTTGCCTGCTTGCCATTTTTTCTGTCAACACAAGTAAACAATCGCAATGTCAAGCTAAATGAATATTAACTTTGGCTAAGGTCGGGTTACGCTAAGTTTACCCCACACTTAGTCCTTAGCTACAGTTATGATACTACGGCAAGAATAACTTTATTTACACCAAACAACCAGCTATACAATTCATGCTTAGTGCGTTCACAAAGAAAAATTCGACGGTATAACTTCTGCGTACTACTCAGACTTCGTACAGCTAATCCTAATCACTACCATTGGTAGCAATTCAACCATCGCACTTAGCAAAGAGAAACAACGAAACAAAAACAACAACAAAAATTCTATATACATGAACCTATACAACCAACCCAATTTGAACAAATTTCAACATTTTCCCCACAACCCGAGAATTCGTCGTCTATTAACATTCAACCACTTCTTACAACGATTCATCCCATTCAATACGTACAACCCGGCATAGAATTCACAAACTCAACACATTACCAATTTCAAATTCAACAACCAAGCCCTAGAATTGAATTTCGCAATCAACTTCGAATAATTCATGCAATCGACAAGTTCAAACAATCATTACAACATTCCGAACTTTTATCAATCAATAAATACTCGAATTCATGCTTAATTTCAACTTAGGGTGATTTAGTTCACCTCTCATGCTTAATTTCGAATAAAATCGACAAAAACTTGAGAGATAATCGGAAAACATACCTTGAAGTTGAAGAACCGAAGAAAACTTGGTAATTCTTTGCCATAAGCCGTGGCACGTTGGTGGGGGAGGGATTTTAGGATGTTTGGTCGCGGAGGAAAATAAGAATGAGGGGAAAAGGGGAGAAATCGGGGTTTAAAATGTAGCAAAACACGCGGGTCACCCGGCAACCCGGTGTGACCCGTCACAATTTATATGGCAATGTGTCACGGAGTGCATCGTGGTGCACTGCCTCCGTGACACGGAGCCATCGCGATAGCTTACTAGAAATTTTGAAATTTCTGGATTACACCTCAACGTGTCATGGAGTGTAACGCGGAGGTCCTCCTCCGTGACACGGAGCTATCGCCCCAGCTCACTGTCTTCTACATTTTATTACTTTTTCATACCTTGCCTTTTCCTTCACGATTCCGTACACATTTTTCTCCGTTTGACCTGAAAATCCTCTCACTAAACAAAATCGATTAGAATAATAGGTTTCACCTAACTAAAATAAAAAATACTAACTAAAACGAAAAATTTTGTACTAAATCAAGAAAAAGAAAAGTAAAATCTATTTACACTTTACAAAATGAGAGAAAAAATATTTTTTTTTCACGGGTTGCCTCCCGTGCAGCGCCTGGTTTACCGTCGCGGCTCGACGTCATTTATGCTCAATTGTCCGCTAGGGTGATGGACGATTTCTCACGATCATTGTCCTCCCCCCAGTAGTGCTTACACCTATCCGGTGGTCTTCCCATCAACTCTCGGGAATCATTCATTTGCTTAGCATTACCATGATCAATTACATTGATCACCGAGAGTTCTTCATTCACCATCGGGAGCTTGGGTGCTTTGTACACATCGAACATCTCTACCTTGTCATGTGCTCGCATTGTAAGTTGACCCGCAGCTACGTCGATTAGTGCTTTCTCGGTTGCCAAGAAGGGTCATCCCAAAATAAATGGGACTTCCGCGTCTGGTTCAAAATCCAGAACAATAAAATCTACCGGGAAAATTAGGGAGCCCACTTGCACTAGAACATCCTCAACAATGCCATCCGGCCTAGCTAAGGATCGATCCGCCAACTACAAGATTACGGTTGTAGGTCTAGGACTACCTAGACCCAACTTTCTGAATACCGAAGATGGCATCAGATTTATGCTCGCTCCCAGGTCACACAATCCACGAGCTCGGATGCTCTGCCCAATAGTAAGCTGGATAGTAAAACTTCTAGGGTCTTTTAGCTTCGTGGGCAGTCTATTTTGGATCCGGGAAGTGCACTCCCCCGTCAAAGCCATCGTGGCATACTCAGTCAAACGACTTTTGTTGGCCACGATGTCCTTTATGTATTTGGCATATTTAGGCACTCCCTGCAAGACATCAACAAGAGGTAAGTTAACATGTATCTATTTAAGCACCTCAATGAATTTCTTGAAACACGCCTCCTCCTTGTGTTTCTTGAGTCGTTGAGGGAACGGGGGTGGAGGTCTTTCTGATTCAGCTTCTTTGGTCTTCCCCCTTTCCGAACTTTGCTCCCCCTCAACTTCTGCTGCTCCCGACTTTTGAGGTGGTCTTTCTGGTTCCACCTCCTTCAGCTGCAAACCACTCCTTGTGGTCACTACATTTACCTGCTTCGGATTCGGATCTGTGTCGCTAGGCAGTCCTCCTCTGGGCCTTGTATTTTGGGCACTAGCAAATTGCCCAAATTGGTACTCAAGAGCCTTGGTCGCTAACTGGTTATTTTTCACTTCGGCTGCCAATTTAACATAGTCAGCCTGCAATTGCGCTTGATTAGCGATCATGGTCTTGAACATCTCCTCAATGCTGGGTGATGGTGGTGGAGGAGGGGCATTGTTATTTCTGAATTGAGATTGGTAGTTATGTTGCCCTCCTTGATTCCTTTGCATACCCTGACCCGCACTTTGGCCTTGTTGGTTGTTGCTACCCCATGAAAAATTTGGATGGTTCCTCCAATTTGAATTGTAGCTACTCCCATACTGCTGATGATTTCTTTGTGCATTGCCCACAAAGTTAACCGAATCAGGATTTTCTCCACAGCACTCAGCTGAGTGCTCACTACTTCCACACACTTCACACCACATTTGTTGGACCGCATTAATTGGAGCTGACGGCTGGTTCAAAGTCATATTGCTGAAGTGGTTGTTCAATTGATTCTGCAAAGCAGCTATCTGTGCAGCGATAGATGTAAATCCATCCACTTCAAGCACTCCCGCTGCTTTCCTTGCCCCACCTCGTGATGAGTCAGCATTCCATTCTGGATTGCCCTGTGAAATCCGGTTTAGCAAGGTGTACAGCTCCTCATAAGTCTTTTCCAGCGCTTGCCCTCCAGCTGCTAAATCTAGCAAAATTTTGGTATGGGGTTCCAAACCCTCAATAAACATGTGCACCAACACGTCATTGGACTGATGATGATGAGGACAGTCCCGCAACATGGATTTAAATCTTTCCCAGGCTTGATATAAATTTTCTCCCTCCCTCTGTTTGAAACTTAGAATTTGACTTCTAAGTCTTGCTGTTTTGCCCGAGGGAAAAAATCTTATCAAGAACTTTTGTGCAAGATCATCCCACGTTGAAATAGAATTTGGTGGCTCAGCTTTCAACCACCTCTTGGCTTCATCGAGTAATGAGAACGGAAATAATGTAAGCCGAACATAATCAGGTGACACTCCAGCGGGTATATAAGTGTCACTTATCTCCAAAAAGTTTTGGAGATGCTGTTGTGGGTCTTCATGAGGGAGACCGGTAAATTGCCCGCTTGTGTGCAACAATTGCACCATATTTTGCTTTAGTTCAAATCTCCCTCCAGGCTCTGGTTTGCGGATACTGGATGTAACATTGTTGGCATGTGGGATTGCCACCTCGCGAACCGGCCTTGCTGCTGCTTCTTCGGGCACTAACACTGCCCTCACAACCGGTGGATTTTGTTGCTCCATAATAGTCTGTCTGAGCAACTGCAGCTTTCTTTGTAGAGCTTCTCTCCATTTACTATGAAATATACGTTCAGGCTCTATATAAGATTCCGCTGGCTCTTTGTCTCTTGCCAGTGTTCACAGCAATTAAGTCTGCAAAATACAGGCTAAGACCAAGTTGTCAACACTTAAGAAAATAAAATAAAAATACAGTAAATTTACACTTAATACAATTTCACCAATTGCCAAGTCACCCCGGCAACGGTGCCAAAAACTTGTTCGGTGCGTTTGTAGGGGTTATAAAACCGACACGCAAGTGCACGTGGTCGAACAAGTAGTAAGTGGCTTTAGTAAGCCAAGTATCGATCCACGGAGACTCTGGATAAGTGAAAATTGCTTAAGTATACTATACTATATCTCACTTCTAAATATGCTGACAACAACGTAACCAAAAATTGAATAACTTGTTTTATAAATCCTATACTAAAACTACTAACAATTATCTACTTTGAATTTAAACTATGGATATGAGCATGCCAAGGTTAAGAACATGTAATGAAACTGATTATCATCATAAATTGGTTAATTTTTTCTTCCAGTTGCTAGCCAAGAACATTAGCCAAGAGATTAAAACTCTCGTATTTAATCTCACTTAAGAATCATGAACCATCCGTCTACATTTCTGTGATCAAATGCAATTCATGACCTAGCAATACAATTCCGGTTCCTAAATTGACTAATACGGCTTTCAAGTATATTTCTATCAGGAAAGTGCATCAAAACTCAATTTTCCCAAATCAAGTAAAGAACAATATCCTATTAATTCACAACTTTCCAATTTCGTGCTCTCTCGAGTGAAATCAGACTTTTTAGATATACATTAATGTCGGCCACACACCAATGCAGTAGAAACAATAATTAATAGAACAACATGGAAGAAAAAGATGAAAAACCATATAATTCAATAATCAAAATTCATCACAAGTGTTCATAACCTCAGCAAGGAAGGGAATTAGCCACTCATTTGTGGATTAATCATCATAAAATGAGTGTTAATCATACAAACAATTGAATTAGAGAAGAAAGAAGGAGAGAAAAAACCCTGAACTTTTCGTCCCTCAACTGCCTGTAACCCACGTCCTTGCTCCACCAAGTCTGAATTATGAAAAAATGAACCTAAGTGTTCTATTTATACTAGTGGAAATTTTTTCCGGAATAACAAGCAACGTGTCACGGAGTGCATCGCGGAGCACTGCCTCCGTGACACGGCGTGGACGCGGACCCTCACTGGAAATTGGGGGTCCGGGAATAAAGCATCAACGTGGCACGACGTGCAACGCGGAGGCTTGCCACCGTGCCACGGAGCTGTCGCGAGCCTCCACTGGAATTGATGCATTTTTCACCCTCTAGGCAGAATGCCTCCGCGATGGCAGCGTGACACGGCTCCATCGCGGAGCCCCTTTAATTGGTGCAGTCCAATGCTTTTTCCCTTGCTCGCATCCAAGTCCAACTCCGATATCATCCAACATGCATTTTAGCTTCCCGAAATCACATTTTACCAACAAAACAATGCTAATCATGTTGGTTAATATAAATTCACATTTTATTACCAATTACATGAAAATGTATACACATTGCTAGATAAACAAGGTGAAAATGATACGTTTGAGTATCACTTGGGCATATAAATCTGCCCAAGATCATGGGGTGCCCCAATTCCACCCAACCTTAGTTGTAGATGATTATGACTTGAATAACATTGGGACTATATGTTTGAATGTACAGGAACAATGTTAGGCAGACAAGAAAGGGCAAGGGCGCATCCACATCGGGCGCCAACAGAAAAAAGGTCAGATTGGGAACAACAGTTCCAGCAGCACCAGCAGTTCCTAGAGGCCAACACCGACAATACGGAACCAGATGGGTGACTGATGAGGGGAAGAAGTGGTATGCTAAACATAAAGAAACCAAATACTTCCTGGAGGAGCAGATAGCACGGGAGCCACTGGCACAGGAATTCCCGTCGATTGTACACAGGATTGACACCACTGGGCTTAACTTCATCTTCGAAGAGCCCAGGGAGTGCAATATCCATCTTATCCGGGAGTTCTATGCCAACTAGAACCCGACCTTACGCAGTCACACCGTTAAAATCAGGGGGCAGGTTGTCACTTTTGAGCCCCATCACTTGAATGCAATCCTGGGAGCGCGGGACATAGACACTCATGTCCTCCGACAGCTGAACATCACTCCACCCTATGCGGACATCAGACGCACCTTATGTGGAGCCCGATCGACAGCTAGGTGGGGTAGGCACAAGGAGAGGGGCTACCATCAAACATTGCCTTACTCTCAGATGAACCGGGAAGCCCGAATTTAGTTGAAGATTGTGTGTTCCTACCTAATCCCGGGGGTGCACATGACAGATGTCACCCGGGATAGAGTTTGTTTGGTGTATACCCTGATGAAGGGGCTGGAAATCAATGTGGGGGTGGTGATCATCTCCGCCATGAAGAGAGTCCGACTACATCAGGGGCATAGATACGGGTTTGGTGGTCTGCTTACCACGTTCCTGAGGGGCCATGATATTGAGGAGGAGGCCCTGGACTACATCCCACAGATCGACAGGCGTGCCTTGGATGTCACTAAAACCAAGGCACCTAACACTACTTATGGTCCGGTGCTCACACTAGCCGAGCGACATGCTCGGGATGATCAGTACATGGCCCACATGTACGGGATGCAGATGTTGCAGTTGCGCATAGGTGAGAGGCCGGCAACAAAGGATGAGCTTTGGTAGCTCGAGTTAGACTACCCTTTCGGCGAGAATGCCCGAGCTCTATGCAGAGTGGGGCTTGCATTTGTGGAGCCCGTAGATGATGATGTCCCTACTGATGAGGAGACACGCCGGGAGGACTCAAATGCTGAGTCAGACGAGGACGGCGGGGGTAATTCTGATATGGGAGACGAAGCAACGACACCTGATGAAGAAGTTGAATACTTCGATTGATCAGGGAGTTTCACCACCCAACCTTTGTGATATGTTGAAATTATGTGAACACTAGGGACAGTGTTCGGTTTAAGTGTGGGGTGGGATTAGTTAGGTGCCAGCTGCTTTGTTTATGTTTTGTTTTTTTGTTGTTGTGCTTATGCTAAATGTGACCTTATGACTCTGTGTTGTGTGTTCTGTAATTAATTTGGTGTTGTAATGAATGTTGAGTTTTTGTGTGTTGTGTTGAGCTGTTGTTGGTTGTGTTGTGTAAATATTTTTCAAATTAATATTTTTTATCTTTTTCTATCGAAATTTTTTTGTTGAATTTATTTTATGTTGTGTTTCTCGGCCTTTGTTTTCGGTGCTTTTACCGAGAATAGTCCCATTGAACTGAAGTCGTAGATAGCGATCGTTCCCTATGATGGATGGATGACGACCGTCTTAAGAGAAATGTAGTCGATAGGAGTAGTTTTTTTCTTTCTTTTATTTCTTGTGTTTGTTTCCCAAACGTGTCGCTACTTCATGGTTCAGAATTCTTGTTACGTGTTCTACATGATATTAAGATGCAAAGTTGATTCGTATGAAAGCATGCAAATATGTAAACATGTTGAGATACCTAGGCCATAGAGTTCGAGTCAATGTGATCGAGGCTTAATAGTGAATTCTTTTAATTAGCTGATTGAAGAGTCTGTGAATATGTCTTGAGTTGAGCATGTGCAATGAGTGCAAGGTGAGGTTTCGACTATTCCATGCTATTGTGAAGTGTCTAGAACTTGCCTGGTGTGTGTGCTAAACGAAATGAAGGTTGTGGATTGTAGGAAAAGATGTAGGCATTTCTTTGAATAAACCGAAAGTTTCTCCTTTATCATACCTACCTTGAATATACATCCTAGTTAGCCCCATTGAGCCTTTAGCCTATCTTTTCTTTCTTTGAAGAGGTACAAACCGAGCTTAATCCCTTCTTTTCATTAGCTGTGAATTTGATCCATAACTCTTAAGCGCTCAAGAAAAACAATTTTCCCACAGTGTAAAGGAGTGAGAATTGTGAAAAGGAAGGAAAGCGAAAGTGGTGAAAATTAAAGAAAAGGTCAAAGGTGCACTTGTTGAAATTAAAAAAAATAAAGATGCATGACTAATCTTTTCTGGTAAGTCGAGTGTGCTTAAAGAAATGGGAACAAAAACAAAGAAAAATTTCAAGAATGAGAGGATGGAGGAAGAAACAATGCCCGTAATGAAGGTGAGATGTATTGAAAAGCGCTTAAGGAAGCTAGTGCTATTATTGGTTAGCCTAGTATTTACTAGTTCCTTAACTTACATTACAACCCGTTAAGTCCTACGTGATCTTACATCACACATCCTTATATTAGTGGAGTAATACACTAGAGGCAAGCCTATGGTTCATGACATGATGCATGTGAATTCTTTGGGAGAGAGAGCGAAATCGTATTCATATACCCCTACATGTAGTGCTTTGGAAATCATATGATGGCAAATGGGGTAATTCTCTTGTGTTGTGAGGGAACATGCTTGACGAGAGATTAAATTTCGTGTTGGATGTCTTGATCAGTTGATTTGCACGAGTTTGCCAAGATCAAGAATCGATTCTTGAGTTTAGGAGGTCTTAATGTGGTGTACTTCATTGTGTTGATGAGACCATGCATGTTTTCTTCATGATTTGGTATATTAAATAATCGGTATAGCCGTAGCTTGAATTGTTGAGCCAAATTAGCTATGCGTAGGTGTCAATTGCATGAGATGTAAGAGTATTGTTTGAGGACGAACAATGTTTTAGTGTGGGGTAAGTGATCTTGGGCAGAATTACATGCCCAAGTAATACTCAAATGCTTCATTTCGACTTATTTATCTATCGTTATGTATATTCTCATGTGATTTTTAGTTAAATATGAATTTATACTAACCAACATGATTAGTGTTGTTTTGCAGGTAAAAGGAAATTTTGGGAAGCTAATATACATGTTGGTGAAGATCGGGAATGGACTTGGAAACAAGGAGTGGAAAATGACAAGGGAGAGCAGCAAAAATAAGGGCTCCGTGATGGAGCCGTGTCACGCTGCCATTGCGGAGGCATTCTACCTTGGATGAATTAATTTTGCCAAATTCCAGTGGAGGCTCGCGTTACCTCCGTGACACGGAGGCAGTGCTTCATGATGCACTCCATGTCACGTTGAGTGTAATTACCTGGAACCTCAAGTTCTAGTGAAGGTGCGTGATAGCACCGCGGCACAGAGGCAAGGCTCCGCGATGCAAGTCGTGCCACGTTGAGGTGCATTTGCCTAGTAGCCGACTTCCAGTGAGGGTCCGCGATACCCCTGTGGCATGAAGGGAGTTCTCTGCAATACACTCCGTGCCACGTTGCTTGTTATTCCTGAAAAAATTCTCAAGAGTATAAATAGCACACTTAGGTTTTTATTTTAAACATTCTGACTTGGTTGAGGAAGAACGTGGGTTACAGGCAGTTCAGAGGACGGAAATTCTAGGGTTCTTCTCTTTCTCTTTCTCTTCAATCTCAATTGTTTGTATGAATTCTACTTATTTTATGATGTTTAATTCACAAATGAGTGGCTAAATTCACTTCTTGCTGAGGTTAAGAACAATTGTAGTGGAATGTAATTGTTGATCATTTCAGTTTTCATCTTTTCTTCAATGGTTGTTCTATCAATTCTTGTTTTCACTACATTAATGTTTGGCCAATGTTAATATATATCTAGAAATCCAATTTTGATTTTGAAAAGGAAAGAAATTGGAAAGATGTGAATTGGTAGGATATGATCTTTTCTTAGCTGTAAAAAATTTGAGAAAAGATTTACATTCAAAATATAAATATATCTGAAAGTCTTATTAGTCAATTAAGGAATCGGTTATGTATGGATAGAGCATGAAATTCTTTTATGACAAAAATGTAGATTAAGGTTCATGATTATTAAATTGGATAGGAGTCGAAAGATCCAATCCATAGGCAATAATTCTTGACTAGCAAACGAAGAAAAGATTAGCTGAATTGAATTGATAAATTGCTTCCCTACATGTTTGTTTGAACCTCAGCTTGCTCATTGCTATTGTTCAGACTCAAATTATAATCTTAACTTAGATTTATATCACGTAGTAAACTTTAACTCTCAGAACATTATTTATTTGATTGTCTGCATTCATACAGATAGAGTTCACTAACACTTAAGTTAATTAATACCGTAGTTCAGTTCCTATGGGATCGATACTTGGCTTGAAATAAGCCACTTTAACCACGCAGTTCACCGACAAGCAGTGGTGTGCATTTGCCAACCCTCTTCCACCATACTACCCCAGCTTGGTAGCTAAATTCTATGCCTCATATCAAGCCCGACAAGAGAGCATGCAGCATAGGGGCAAAGCGGATGATTTTCCATGCTTACCATTAGTGATGATCTGGGGAGTGGAGGTTGATATAACCCCAGTGGCCATCAATTGCCTATTTTGGAAGGACGAAGTTGACTCCGCTATGAAGTACATGGCAAGAGTGGCTGATATGAAGGATCAGTTCTCTTGGATAGGCCGCATCATAGCTGCTGGTAATCCTCTTTGGGCCTCTATGGGTGGCAAAATCTCTCACCACGACTTAAAGTTTGAGGCCAAGTTATGGCTCAATTTTGTTTGCGCTCGGATCATCCCCTCTAAAATGGAGAAGAGGATTAGCCTTGAAACCGACATCATTATTTCTTATATAATGACGAGAGGCCCTGTTCACGGTCTGCTGCTCGGTATATATTATACACCGACACGCAAGTGTACGTGGTCAAACAAGTAATAAAGTGGCTAAGTAGCCAAGTATCGATCCAAGGAGGCTGCTCTAGATATGCAAAACTGCCTAGTTTACTATATCTCTATTCTATTTCTAACTATGTTAACAACAATCCAACCAAGATTTGAGTGAGTTTTGTTTCTAAACTAATTATCTACTAAAATTAATAACTACTATTTACGTTGAGTTTAGACAATGGATATGCACATGCCAAGGTTAAGAACGAGTAATGAACTTGATAATCATGATAATTTGGTCATCTTCTTCTTCATATTGCTAGCCAAGAACGTTTGCCTAGAAACTAAAACTTCCGTATTTAATTTCACTTTAGATTCATAAACCATTCGTCTACATTTCTGTGATCAAATGCAATTTATGACCGAACACTACAATTCCGGTTCCTAAATTGACTAATACGGCTTTCAAGTATATTTCTATCAAGAAAGCACATCAAAACCCAATTTTCCCAAATCAAGTTAAGAACAATACCCTATTAATTCACAACTTTCCAATTTCATGCTCTCTCGAGTGAAATTGGACTTTTTAGATATACATTAATGGTGGCCAATCAAGAATGTAATAAGCACAAGAATTAATAGAACAACATGCAAGAAGAAGAAGAAACCATATCAATTATTGCCAACATTCATTACACAAGTTCAAAACCTCAGCAAGAAAGGAATTAGCCACTCATTCTTGGATTAATCATCCTAGAATGAGTGTGAATCATGCATACAATTGAAGGAAAGAAGAAGGGAAGAGAAGAAAACTCTTATCTTTTCTATTCTTCAACTGCCACAAAACCACGTTCCTGCTCCCACTTCTGAACTCAGGCTAAAAAAACTAAAACTAAAAAAACTCTTTTAAAAATAACCTAAGTGTGCTATTTATACTAGTGGGAAATTTTTCCCGTAATAACAAGCAACGTGTCACGGAGGCCAACGCGGAGCACTGCCTCCGTGACACGGCGTGGATGTGGACCCTCTCTGGAAATTGCATGGTCCGGATAATTAGCCTCAACGTGGCACGGAGGCCATCGCGGAGGCCTGTCTCCGTGCCACGGAGCTGACGCGCAGGCACACTGGAAATTGCCACTTTTTTTTCTGCCCAGGCAGTGTGCTACCGCGATGGCAGCGTGGCACGGCACCATCGCGGAGCCACTGCAAAATATGCCATCCGAGGTCTTTTCCACGCTCGCATCCAAGTCCAACTCTGACATAGTTCCAACACGCATTTTAGCTCTTAAAAATCACATTATCCTGCAAAACAAATGATAATCATGTTGGTTAGTATAAATTCGCATTTTATTACCAAATACATGATATTATATACACATTGCACAACAAACAAGGTAAAAATGATACGTTTGAGTATCACTTGGGCATATAAATCTGCCCAAGATCACTTACCCCACACTTAAATCCTTGTTCGTCCTCGAACAACACATACACAAATCATGCACATCACATCTCAACCTTTGTCACTATGGTGCAACCATTTACGTTACGGTCATACCGATTATTCGATTTTTGCAAATCATCAAGAAAACATGCTTGGTCGTACAAGACAATGACCTTAATACATCGAGGCTTCCTAGACTTTTAAGAATTGATTCTTGATATCGGCAAACTCATGCAACTCAACTAATCAAGAAATCCGACACGAAAATCAATCTTTCATCAAGCATGTACCCTCACAACTCGAGAGAAACTTCCCCTTTTATGCTCGTGCAGCACACAAACATGCAAGTAGGGGCATATAGAAATTAATTTCACTCTCTCTCCCAAAAGAATTCACATGCATCATGTCATGACCCATAGGCTTGCCCTTAGTGTATTACTCCACTAATATAAAGAAATGCAGTGTAGGATCAAATAGGACTTTTAATGGGTTGTAACTGGGCTATGGATCTAGTATATATATATTGGATTAGCCAATAATAGTCGCTAGCATCCTTAAGCGCCTTTTCAACTCATTCCCATCGACTCATGGACATTGTTCCTCTCTTTTCTCTTTTTCTCCCATTCATGCTGGTTTACTTTCATACAGCCCATTTCATCAGGCACACTTGACCCCAAACGGAAGGTTTTCATGTACCCTCAATTTCATTTAATTACAACTAGTGCCTCTTCAACATCATCTTTTCTTTCCTCACTTTGCTTTTCTTTTCTTTTCACTCTTTTCACTCTTTAACACTTTGGGAAACAATTTTCTGTTCTTTGTAAGCGCTTAAGAGCTTCTTATAGACTTTAAGGCTAATGAAAAGAAGGAATAAAGCTTAGTTCATACAATTCTGGACAAAAGAAAGAAATCGGCTAAAGGCTCAACGGGCTGACTAGGGTATACAACATATAAAAAGGTAGAATTTGACAAGAAAAAAATGGAAACTAACGGTTAAAACAAAGAAATGCCTACATCCTTTCCGACACTACACCTCCTTCATTTCGCTTTGTATACACGCCAGGCAAGTTCTAGATAATTCACAATGACATGGAATAGCAAAACCTCACTCACACTTCATGCACATGCTCGAATCAAGATGCATTCATAGACTCTTTAATTAGTCAATTACATGAATTCAAGATTAAGCCTCAATCATAATGAACCAAATTCTATAGCCTAGGTAACTCAACATATTTACACAATTACATGCTTTCAAACGAATCACTTTCACATTTCGAACATCAATTACACACGCAACAAAATTTTAGCAACCATAAGCAACTACAGTTTATTGATGCAATCCACCAAAGAAACTAAAAACAAAACATCTACTCCTATCGACTACATTTCCCTTAAGACGGTCGTCATCCATCCATCATAGGGAATGTTCAGTAACCATGACATCGGTTCAATGGGACTATTCTCGGTAAAAGAACCGAAAACAAACTCCGAGAAACCCAAAAATAAAACTTCAAAATTTTTGCAACACATCGATCATTTCGATGAAAAAAAAATATTTACAAAATATGTTGCTAAGTGCAACATCTTTTTGCAAAAATTTTGAAAAATATCGATCATATCGATAGAGAAAAAATATTTACAAAATTTACAAAATATTTACAAAGGCAACCATAACTTTTTTTAAAAACACACATCATTAGCCACAAACAAATATATACACATCATTCACAAATCAGTTCACAACAACAGGGAAAGCACAGACATACATAAACGTCAAGAAAGAATATACAGTAGATTTAGAGCCTATGACCCAGCACCGAACTACTCCCCACCCCACACTTAAATCGAACACTGTCCCCAGTGTTCACAAAAATACAAAGCACAAAATTGTGGGTGGTGAAACTCCCTGCTCAGTCGAAATATTCGACTTCCTCATCCGGTGTTGCGGCCTCGTTGCCCATATCTGAATCAGCTCCCTCGCCGTCATCAGACTCCACATCAGAGTCCTCACGACGTGTCTCCTCATCAGTAGGGACGTCGTCGTCAGTCGGCTCCACAAAGGCTGGCCCCACCTTGCATAAAGCTCTGGCGTTCTCGCCAAAAGGGTAGTCCAGCTCCAGCTGCCATAATTCATCCTCGGTGGCTGGTCTCCCACCTATCCGTAGCTGCAGCATCTGCATACCGAACATACGGGCCATATACTGGTCGTCACGAGCATGTCGCTCGCCCAAAGTCAGCACAGGTCCGTGTGTAGTGTCGGGGGCCTTAGTATTTGTCACATCAAGGGCCCGCCGCTCCAACTGCGGAATGTAATCCAAGGCTTCTTCCTCAACGTCGAGGCCTCGGAGGAAGGTGGTGATGAGTCCGCCAAACCCGTATCTGTGGCCCTGGTGTAGTCTGGCTCTCTTCATGGCGGATATTATAACCGCCCCCACATTAATCTCAAGCCCTTTCATAAGGGCATACACCAGGCAGACACGGTCCCGGGTCACATCTGTCATATGTACTCCCGGGATCAAACACGAACATACAATTTTTAGCCAGATTCTGGCCTCCCTGTTCATCTGCGAATAAGGCAGAGTCTGGTGGTAACCCCTCTCTTTGTGTCTACTCCATCGGGCTGTGGATCGAGCCCCACACAACGTACGTCTGATGTCGGCGTACGGTGGGGTGATGTTGAGCTGGCAGAGAACGTGGGCGTCTGTGTCCCGCGCTCCAACAATGGCATTCAGCTGCTGGGGTTCCAGAGTGACAATCTGCCCTCTGATTTTAATAGTGTGGCTTCTGATGGCCGGGTTCCAGTTGGCATAAAATTCCCGGACCAAGTGAAGGTTGCACTCCTTGGGCTCCTGAAAAATAAAGCTGAGCCCAGCTGCCTCAATCCTCTGTACGATGCGAGGGAACTCCTGTGCAAGTGGTTCCCTTGCAATATGTTCCTCCGGGAAGTACTTGTTCTCCTTATGCTTTGCGTACCACTTCTTCCCTTCATCGGTAACCCATCGTGTTCCGTATCGGCGGTGTTGACCGCGTGGAACAGCAGGTGCAGCTGGGACAGCAGTGCCCAGTCTCATTCTATTTCTGCTGGTGCCTGAGGTTGAAGCACCCTTGCCTTTATCTTGTCGGCTGGCCATTGTACCTATCAATTTACACAGACAAGCACAACGTTAAGCTAAAAACTTGTTAGTTTTGGCTAAGGTCGGGTTAAACAAAATTTACCCCACACTTAGTCTTTAACAATATTTACAACATGTTAGCAAGGATAGATCTATTTACACCCCCAGCACAATCACTATAAACATATTGCTTAGTGCGTTCACAAAAATTCGACAGCATAACGGCTAGCGAACTACTCAGACTTCATACAGCTAACCCAATCCTACTATCGACAGCTATTCACCCATAGCACTTAGCAACAATAACAACAACAAAATAGAAACAACAATACAAACATTTTATATACACTAATCTAAGCAATTCAACCAATTCACATATTACGCAATGTCCCACACAAAATCGAGAATTAGTCGTCTTTCACCAATTATACAATATTTACAACGACTTATCTCAAATAATAAACACACCCCGACATCAATTTCGTCAAACTATCAAGTTACCCAAGTTAAAATTCAACAACCCCAAGCCCTAGAACTCAATTCGACAATCAACAATGAATTATTCAATCAATCGATAAGTTCACACGTCAACTATAACAATCCGAACACAATCAATCGAAAAATAATTCACGTCATGTTTAATTTCTACCTAGGGTGATATATCTCACCTCACATGCTCAAAATCGACAAAAATCGCCAAAAATTTGAGATAGACGATGAAAACATACCTTGGAATTGAAGAATTGATGAAAACTTGACGTTTTCCTTGCCTCTTAATGTGGCACGGAGCTTGGGGGTAGGGGAATGGTTGTTTGGTCGCGGAGGGAAGAGGGAATGGAAAAAATAGGGGCGAAATCGGGGGTTTTTATTAAGAAAACACGCGGGTCACCCGGAAACCCGGTGTGACCCGGCACTGGGATAAGGGCAACGTGTCACGGAGGGTAACGCGGAGGCCCTCCTCCGTGACACGGAGCCAACGCGTTGGCTTACTGGAATTTTAAAAAATTCCAGATTTGCCTTCAACGTGTCACGGAGGCCAACGCGGAGCATTGCCTCCGTGACACAGCGCCAACGCGCCAGTGCTCTGTTTCACTATCAAATTTTATTTTTCATACCTCGCCTCGTTTTCTCGATTCCACGTATTTTTCCTCCGGTATACCTGAAAATCACCTCACTAAACAAAAATTGGTTAAATGACTAGATTCCATACTAAAAGAATAAAAATTACTAATTAAAATGCACATCTAAACCTAGTCAAGAAAAAGAAAAGAAAAACTTTACACTATGGAAAAAGAAAGAAAAATATTTTTCACGGGTTGCCTCCCGTGCAGCGCCTGGTTTAACGTCGCGGCTCGACAGCCTTTACGCTCAATTTTCTACTAGGGAGATGGACGATTTGACCCGATCATGGTCATCTCCCCAGTAGTTCTCAACCTTGTCTGGTGGCCTACCTCGTAACTCTCGGGAATCACTCAATCCATTTGCATTCCCATGATCAATCACGTTGATCACCGAGAGTTCCTTATAGACAGTCGGGAGCTTAGGTGCCTTGTACACGTCGAACACCTCAACCTTGTCGTGTGCTCGCATCGTGAGTTGACCCGCAGCTACATCGATCAATGCCTTTCCGATTGCCAAAAATGGTCGTCCCAAAATAAATGGGACTTCTGCATCTGGCTCAAAATCCAGAACAGTGAAATCTACCGGAAAAATGAGGGAGCCTACTTGCACTAGCACATCCTCCACAATGCCATCCGGCTTAGCTAAAGACCTGTCTGCTAGCTGCAAGATCACTGTTGTTGGTCTAGGACTCCCTAGACCTAACTTTCTGAATACCGAAGATGGCATCAGATTTATACTTGCCCCCAAGTCGCATAACCCACGAGCTCAGATACTTTGCCCAATCGTCAGCTGGATAGTAAAACTTCCAGGATCCTTCAGTTTAGTGGGCAACCTGTTCTGAATACGGGATGTGCATTCCTCCGTTAAAGCCACCATGGCATACTCGGTCAAGCGACTTTTGTTGGCCACGATGTCTTTGATATACTTTGCATATTTTGGCACACCCTGCAAGACATCAACAAGAGGTAAGTTAACATGTACCTGTTTAAGTACCTCCATGAATTTCTGGAAACACGCCTCCTCCTTGTGTTTCTTAAGTCGTTGAGGGAACGGGGGTGGAGGCCTTGTTGGTTCAGCTTCTTTGGTCTTCCCCGTATCTGAGGTTTGTTCTCCCTCAACATCTGCTGCTCCTGACTTCTAAGGCGGTCTTTCTGGTTCCACCTCCTTTAATTGTAAACCACTCCTCGTGGTCACTGCATTTACCTGCTTAGGATTGGGATCCGTGTCGCTAGGTAGTCCTCCCCTTGGTCTAGTATTTTGGGCACTGGCAAATTGCCCAAACTGATATTCAAGAGCCTTGGTTGCCAATTGATTGTTCTTTACTTCGGCCGCCAGTTTGACATAGTCAGCCTGCAATTGTGCCTGGTTGGCAATCATGGTCTTGAACATTTCCTCAATAGTCGGTGATGGTGGTGGAGGAGGGGCATTGTGATTTCTAAACTGATTCTGATAGCCTTGTTGCCCTCCTTGGTTTCTGTGCATACCCTGCCCTGAACCCTGGCCTTGTTGATTGTTGCTACCCCATGAAAAATTTGGATGATTCCTCCAATTCGAGTTGTAGCCACCACCAAACTGCTGTTGATTCCTCTGTGCATTGCCCACAAAGTTGACAGAATCAGGATTTGCACCACAGCATTCAGCTGAATGCTCACTACTACCACACACTTCACACCATATCTGTTGGACTGAATTGACTGAGGCTGACGGCTGGTTCAAATTCATATTGCTAAAGTGAGTGTTTAACTGATTTTGCAAAGCAGCTATCTGTGCAGCGATAGATGTGAATCCATCCACTTCAAGCACTCCCGCTGCTTTCCTTGCTCCACCTCTTGAAGAATCTGCATTCCATTCCGGATTGCCTTGTGAAATTCGGTTGAGCAAAGTGTACAGATCCTCATAAGTCTTCTCCAGCGCTTGCCCTCCAGCTGCTGAGTCTAACAAAATTTTAGTGTGGGGTTCCAAACCCTCAATAAAAGTGTGGACCAACACCTCATTTGACTGATGATGATGAGGACAGTCCCGCAACATGGACTTGAATCTTTCCCAGGCTTAATAAAGATTTTCTCCTTCCCTCTGTTTAAAACTTAGAATCTGACTTCTAAGTTTAGCTGTTTTACCTGAAGGGAAAAATCTGATCAAGAACTTATTTGCAAGATCATCCCACGTTGATATAGAGTTGGGTGGTTCAGCTTTTAACCACCTCTTGGCTTCACCAAGTAAGGAAAATGGAAATAAGGTGAGCCGAACATAATCAGGTGACACTCCAGCGGGGATGTAAGTGTCACTTATCTCCAAAAAGTTCTGGAGATGTTGTTGCGGATCTTCGTGAGGGAGACCGGTAAACTGCCCGCTAGTGTGCAAAAGTTGCACCATATTTTGCTTTAACTCAAATCTCCCCCCAAGCTCTGGTTTGCGGATGCTGGAATGTACATTATTAGCGTGTGGGATTGCCACCTCGCGAACCGGCCTGGCTGCTACTTCCTCGGGCACTAACACTGTCCGCACAACTGGTGGATTGGGTTGCTCCATTATAGACTGTTTCAGCAACTGCAACTTCTTCCGAAGTGCTTCTCTACGTTGACTATGCAATTCACGTTCTGGCTCTAAGTAAGATTCCACCAGCTCCTTGTCCCTTGCCAGTGTTCACAGAAATAAAAATCTTCAAATTACAGGCTAAGACCAAGTTGTTAACACTTAAGAAAATAAAAATACAAATACAGTAAATTTACACTAAACAAAATTTTACAAATCGCCTAGCCTCCCCGGCAACGGCGCCAAAAACTTGTTCGCGGTCTGCTGCTCGGTATATATTATACACCGACACGCAAGTGTACGTGGTCAAACAAGTAATAAAGTGGCTAAGTAGCCAAGTATCGATCCAAGGAGGCTGCTCTAGATATGCAAAACTGCCTAGTTTACTATATCTCTATTCTATTTCTAACTATGTTAACAACAATCCAACCAAGATTTGAGTGAGTTTTGTTTCTAAACTAATTATCTACTAAAATTAATAACTACTATTTACGTTGAGTTTAGACAATGGATATGCACATGCCAAGGTTAAGAACGAGTAATGAACTTGATAATCATGATAATTTGGTCATCTTCTTCTTCATATTGCTAGCCAAGAACGTTTGCCTAGAAACTAAAACTTCTGTATTTAATTTCAGTTTAGATTCATAAACCATTCGTCTATATTTCTGTGATCAAATGCAATTTATGACCTAACACTACAATTCCGGTTCCTAAATTGACTAATACGGCTTTCAAGTATATTTCTATCAGGAAAGCACATCAAAACTCAATTTTTCCAAATCAAGTAAAGAACAATATCCTATTAATTCACAACTTTCCAATTTCGTGCTCTCTCGAGTGAAATCGGACTTTTTAGATATACATTAATGTCGGCCACACACCAATTTTGAGCCTTTAATAGACCAGTTTTCTTTGATTAACTGATGAACCGTACCCATTTTTTATAATGAACCTATTTTGGCCCTGGTCCTTCCTTTGGATATTGTGAACCTCAACATAGGCAAAATGCCTAAGTTGAGGGTGGCTAGAGTATGGGTGCATGAATGGTGAGAATGAGAAAAAGGGAAAGAAAAGAGAAAAGGTTAAAAATAAGGTGTGGTGTGAAAAAAAAAGATGAAAAAGTTGTAAATCTTGAAAATGAAAATTCAAAAGAAAAAGGATAAAATGCTTGAAAAAGTTGAAAATACACCACACCCATACAAATGCACATAAAATAGGTGAAAAGGGAGGAAAAGGAATGAAAAGAATAGAGGGTGAAATAGGTGAATTGTGAAGCCAATGTATGTAGTGCCAAGGAAGGGATAGTCACTCAAAAATCTCTCATATTTATCATGTCCTTCCCTAAAGCTTACATTACAAGCTACAACGAATCCTATAGTGATCCTAATATGACCATATGACAGACCGAAGCGGAGAAAATAAGGGCAAGCCTATGGTATCTGATACATAGTACTTGAAACATCTTTGTGAGAGTGAGCGTCTCTCTTGTTTAGTCCCATGCAATATCTGACACTATATCTATGAGTGGGGACTTCATTTGTTGTGAGGTTACATGGATTATGTTTACTTTTACCATTGGTCTGTGTGAAAAGCATTGGTGATGACTAGATTACTTGTTGATAACTAGATGACAGGTTTTGATCCCTGTTTATCATGTTTTGTAGTTGCTTTTGATGCATTAGCTGATATTGGTTTACAACGAAAGGGTCAAAAGTTGTTGGACGTACAGTGCAAATTTTGTTTGGTATTGACTGTAGTATCCTAGTTTTATTTTCTAGTTGAGTGTCATATTTAGTTTTTCTTTTCTTTGCCTGAGGACATGTAAAAGTCTTAAGTTGAGGGTGTTGATTTGTTGTGAGTTTACAACACTTTCGACGCTCAAAACTAAGAAAATAGCATGGACTTAGGTATGTTTACTTTTTCTTTAGTTATAGGATAAATAGGTGTTGGAGAAAGAATGTGCAAAAGATATCCTGAAAGTGCATAAAATAAGCTCAAGTCACAAGTCTTAATACGAGTCGTAAGTTGATGCTACGAGCCATACTGAAGATCGTGAAAAGTTTCAGATGGCAAAGTTATGAAGAGTGCATCCTACAACTCTCAGTATGAGTCGTACAACGCTTGTACAAACCTTAGCACTAAGTCGTGGAAAGATTTAGAAGATTTGCACTGGAGGTGGACTCCTGACACGGATAGACAGTACAAGTCGTGGCGTCAAGGTATGAGTCATACCATCACACTCGTGAAGAACTTAAGAAAAATTGAGAATTCTCAGAGTCAAGCCACAGAAGCACAACACGAATCGTAGGGAGCATGTATGAGTCATACCAAGGCCCAACACTTAGCCAAATTTTGGCCGGTAAAGAACATACGGGAAGCAAGTACGACCCGTACAAACCTGCTACGGGTCATAGGATCAATTGTGGCACAGATGGCACCAGTTATGGAAATTCACCCTGTTAGCCTAGGAAAATAATTTTTATTTCTGTATAAATACGTTTTATGTTTTATTTTCATTAGAGAACATTGGAAGTAGTTAGAGAAGGTTAGAAAGTAAGGAAAAACATAGAATTGAGTTGATTGACTTGTGATCAACCTTTTCTTGTTCTTGATCTTTGTGAATTGTTCTTGAAGATTTTTCTGATTTAATAAATGAAGTTTTTCTCTTATATACAATTGTAATATTGATTTATGTATTTAATTATGAATGCAAATCACAATCTTGTAACTATAAGAGGCTAAAACCTCCATAGATAGGGTTGTGGGAACTATGGTGGATTAACAAGCTAGGGTTACATAAAAGTGATTCAAAACCAATGCAAAACACTTGTATTGTATTCTCTTCATTTTTAAATGTTTCTTAACAGTGTACGACGTTAGGACTTGCCCGAATTCTTTATTTGCTTGAGCCTAGAGAGGTAGATATTAGGAAAAGAGAATTACAATAAAGCCTTGATCTTGATGATCATTGTATTAACTTGAGTTGTGGTCGCTGGATAGTTATATTTGGGAAATATTGATAACGATTAGTTTGCAATCGCTCATGAGACTTGACCCGATGATTGAGTATATTCATCCAATAGGGACAAACCAGTCGTTTGGATAAACTTTTGTTATCATTTCTACAAGTAAGCATTGGTGATGATCACATATGTATACTCGAAGCAGTTATGAACCCATGGGGAACAGAAACCCTAGTTATCCTTCATTCTTGATTTCAACCAAAATTTTAACAGTTGTTTTAATTATTACTTTCTTTAGAACCCCCAATTTGGAGTAACTAACCAACAAGTTCACTTACTGGCTTTAGTCTAGCTCTTCCATATTCTTTGTGGGTTCTACCCCAACCTCTAGTTGCGTTCTTTCTTAACAACATACGGTCCATACTTCGATAGGAGGTATGGTTTGAGCGTCACCAGAACTTCAATGTGAGGTAGCACCCAAAACTGTGATGAAAGGAATGAATCATTTGGGTTGAAATACCTTGAATCATCAAAAGAGAAAAGAATGGTAAAAGAAGGTTCTATCTCTTGCATACAAAAGGTAGTTGTGGAATTCATGGGTGTTAAGAGGATGGTTGGTGTTACGCAAAGGATGAAAATAATGAGCAAGGAGAAATTAGGTGGAGTAATTCCAATAAGTTAACGAGATGTTGCAAATGATTATAAAGGAATTAGGGAGACATTAGTCACTAAAGATAAACATTTATCCTACACTTAGACCTAGCCTACATCATGAGCTGCAAGTCCTAAGTGATTTTAAGTGCAATTGCTCTACATTAGTGGTGATTTACATGAAGAGAAAGCCTATGGGTCGAGTTGGGTGCATGCAGATTTCTTTTGGGAGAGTGAGTGCAATCTTACCTTTGTGAAATCCCTTGTGTGAGTTCATTGAGTCTTGAAAAAATAGGGATTCTCTCTTAGGTGAGTGGCATCACTCCTTTTGAGGACACAATTGCATTAAAGGTAAATCTATGCGTAAGGCATGATAAATGCAAGCTTTAAGGTAGGTTCCAAATGTGCAATGATTATGAATTGAGCTATATTGCATTGAGCTACTATGTGTATTTATTGGATGAGAAATACCCCTTGTTCAATGAAAGGACAATTCTTGTGAACCATGTTATGAATGGTGGTAGTCTTTTGAAATATCTTCATTGTTTTGGTTTTCTTTTGAAATATCTTCATTGTTTTGGTTTTCAGGGAAATTTGCTTCTCTTTTTCGTGAGATTGGTGAGCATCTTTTGGGTTGTTATAAACTAGGTGGTTGTTGATGTTTAAACTTGTGAGGAGTGGCATGTTTTTTGACTGATGAGAATTTCATTACTTGATGACAAGCTATGGTTCAAGTTTGGGGGTTTGATGAGTTGGTAATCCACCAACTCATTAGGCTCTTTAGCCTAAATTTTTGCTTAGTTTTTGAGTTGTTTATGTGGATTTTATGCCCTTTTTGCTTTTATTGTGTGTTGTTATACCCCAACAACTCAAATATTGGACTTGGGAGTTGAAACAGAAAACAATTATGCAATTTATGTTACAGGCACAAGACAAGTCGTGGGAAAACTCATGAGGACAGCCCATGAGTCGTCAGGTGACTCATGGGGAAGGCCGGTGCAGAGTTAGGAAGTTTGGAGGATAGGGACCCTACTGGCATGGAAATGACTCGTGGTCAGACCCCACAAATCGTTAGGTCAGCCGTGGGGTGAGGGAGGAGGAAGAGAAAAGGGAGGAACCAGTGTACTTCATGGGTGGTGACCATGAGTCATGGTCAGCCACCACGATTCATTGGGTTCCCCGTTACCAGCCAAATGATTAATTTCAGAGTTTGACGCAGTGCAGTTAATGATTGGTGACCATGAATCGTGGTCACCCCTCACGAACCGTTATGTGACTCGTTACGAGCCCAATAGTTCAGGCAGGCATGTACCTAACGAGCTAGGCGACGAATCGTTGCTAGGGACCACGATCCGTCAGGTCGTTCGTTAGTACCACCTGGTAGTATTTTCCTGCGAATTTAGTAAGGGTCTTTTCCTAATTCCTAAGTTCCTAAGACCTATACTACATCGTTTAAGGCTCATTTTAAAGTGTTTTAAGAGGGGAAAACCTATTCTAAGTTATTCCTACCATGCATTCAAACTTGAGAGGTTGAAGAGGTGATTCAAGGCTAGTATTCAAGGTTTTCATCCAATTTCCTCTTCAGTAATCAAATATTTGGTGGAATAAATCCCTTATAGGTATGAAGGGTTATGAGTGGGTGTCTTCTTCCACACCCATGCCCAAATTTCTATCTAAATATAAGAAATTCCTATGATCAAGTTATGGGGTTTCCACCTAATTGCATAATTCTTCAATTTCTATACATGGGTATGATTTAATTATGTTTTATTGATGAATTGTGAAGCTTGGTTAAATTTTAAATTGTTTTCAATCGAAATTGTGTTTTTAAGTTTTATGAAATTAAAGGCCCATGGATAAGAAATTCATGAAAGAAGAGAATGATGATGATATTTGATGATGAAAAGCGTGTTTCTAAAGCTACCCATGATTATGATATTGTTTTTAAAATATATTGAGTAGATCCAAGCATGATAAAGTTTTGGGCAAAGCCCTTATATTGAGTATAATGATGTAGCATCTCTAAAGTAAGGTTACCACATGGTTTTGGAGTAAAGACTCCCACTTATCTTTGAGCTTGTGGTATGTTTCAAAATAAAGCTTCTCATACGCACGAATTCACAATTGAGATATATGTCATTATTGTGCTTCATTTTGATACAATGTTGAGTTTATGCACAGTTTCATCTTGAGATTCATCAATATACTATGTTGAGCTTCGTTATATACAATGTAGAGAATTACATGTTTTGGGAGAAGAGTCTAGCACCGAGTGGGCTAAGGGTCGATCACCCTATGCCTCAGAACTATGCGCCAACGTAGGTTGATACTATTATATGTCTTGGGACCTCTCTTGTGAGCTTTCCATTGCACGAATGGGCTTTCATCTTTATATCGATATCATGGTAGCGTCCTTAGCGCTGGCAAGGTTTCAGACAGCTCTGCCCACTTGAGTGTAATAGTCAGGACCACGTAAGCTTTATCGTGGTATGTCGGTTAAGTGACAAGTCTCCCATTGTCTATATCATTCAGATTTTCATGTTCATTACTCATGCCTATTATTTTATGCATGCATGTTCTAAAGGCAAGGTTTGACTCATTGTTCAGCTTTTCTTATAAATGTCATATTTCAGCTTTGAGTCATTTGAGTCAATTATGATGTTATGAAGCTATGTATTGTCATGTTATGAAAAGATTATGATTGTTGAAAGAATGCATGCAAGCCCTCCTTTCAGATTTGAAAGCTTATGATATGTTATGGAATGTTTTAACTGATTTACTTTACTTAAGCAGTTTTTACTTACCTTGCATACTTGGTACATTCCATGTACTGACCGCATACTTTCTATGTATTGTTTCATGATACAAGACCCGGCTCTCAGGTTCAGCCCCGCTCTTAGATAGTTCATCGGAGTTAGCGTCTGCCTTTTGGTGAGTCCTCATCTTTTTAGGACCAGACTATTTATCTTTCTTCATGTATTTTAGTTTCAGCTTGTGGAGTTAGTTGGGGTCTTGTCCCATCAACTTATCCACATTAGAGGCTTTTCAAACTTATGTATGTATTCAGCTTCGGATGTTTATTCTGATGTTATGTTGAGCTAGACTTCCGCTAAGTTTATATTATTGATTCTTCAGTTTATTGATTGAGTTAGATGTATGCTTGTGCAATGGGTCGACTTGGGGTTCCTCGGGGTACCTTGTCCCGTGTCTACGATTTGAGCCTCCTTTCGGGTCATAACAAACTTGGTATCAGAGCTATAGATTTGAGGTGTCCTAGGGTGTCTGAAAGACGCGTTAAGTAGAGTCTTCTTTCATGGGTGTTAAGCGTGCCACACTCATGATGAAAAGGCTACGAGACATTTAGAAAATGTTCCCTTCTTTCATGATATATGTCGTGCGAAGAAAATTCTTTCTATCCTTCTAATTCATGCTATTCGCGATTGTAGAGTCATGGCTCCTTGGAGAATGAATAAAAGGAGGAATGGAGTTAGTGAAGTCCACGAGGGTGGAAATAGTTATGAGCATCAGCCAACCCTACCAATTCAGAAGCCTCAAGCACCAGAGCCAGCCGCTCATGCTGAGTTTCGGGCCGCTATTCAGATGCTTATGCAGGCCTTGACTGCTCAGGTCAATCAGTAGGCCATTGCACATGTTCCCAAAAATGGCAATGCGGTGGCGGATCAAGTCAGAGACTTCTTAAGGATGAACCCGCCAGAGTTCTTGGGGTCCAAGGTAGATGAGGACCCGCATGATTTCATTGATGAGGTTGTCAAGATCACCCAAGTCATGGGGGTGAGCAGTTTTGAGTGCACAGAGTTTGCCTCCTTCCAGTTGAAGGGGGTTGCGCACATTTGGTTTTGCCAATGGAAGGATAGCAGGGTCGCATGAGCAGGTCCTATCACGTGGGAGGAGTTTCATGTTGCATTCCTTGATCGATTCTTCCCTCGGGAGATGAGGGAGCTGAAGGCAGCTGAGTTTGTAAACTTGAGGCAAGGATGAATGACAGTGCAAAAGTATTCCCTTGAGTGCACTCGCCTATCGAAATACGCCCCGGAGTTAGTGGCTGACCAGACGACGAGGGTGAGCAGATTTGTGCATGGCATAGCTGGGTATTTGGACAAGGAGTGCCAGATTGCCATGCTCCATCAGGATATGGACTACCCTCGGATTGTGCTGTACGCACAGCAGATGGAGGCGGCACATTCGAGAGAGAGGGAGGCCAAGAGGGCCAGGACCGACGACCACAGATTCTCTCAGTAGAGGTCCGGTGGTGGGCACCGATAGCAGATTCACCAGAGATCATCAGCCTAGGCATCTTCAGCATTAAGTGTGCCATCCAGGACTAGATATGATCAGAGAGGGTGAGCATCAGGCTCGAGGGGTCAGAGCAATAGACTCGCAGATTCTAGCATCCCAGCTTGTAGTAGATGTGGTCGGGGGAACACAGGCCAGTTCTTGGTAGGTTCAGGTGATTGTTTCGGGTATGGGAAGCCCGGACACATGCTTAGAGATTGTCTAGTTGCGAGGTAGGATCAGGTTGGGGGCTGAGGCCCAGCTTCTAGTTTAGTAGCCCCTCCCGCACGCTCAGCACATCAGGGAGCATCTACTAGCATAGCTAGCGGTCAACGCCAGAACAGATTCTATGCTTTAGCATCTCGATAGGAACAGGAGGTCTCCCCGGATGTGGTCATGGGTATGTCATGAGTTTTCCGTATTAATGTTTATGCCTTGCTAGATCCAGGGGCTACCTTGAATTTTGTGACACTATATGTGCCTAGTAGCTTCGGAGTCAGTCCTGATATCTTTTCAGAACCCTTCTCAGTTTCCACTAGGTGACTCAGTTATAGCCAGACGGGCGTAAAGAGGTTGCCCAGTCTGAGTCTTCCATAAGGCCACATCAGCAGATTTGATAGAGTTAGCCATGACCAATTTTGATGTTATTATCAACATGGATTGGCTATTTTCATGATATGCTTCAGTTAATTGTAGAACCCAGTTAGTAGAGTTCAGGTTTCCAGGTGAGTCAGCCTTAGAATGGAAGGGTAGTTCAGTTGTGCCTGTAGGTCGATTCATTTCCTACCTTAAGGCCAGGAAGATGATTTCTACGGGTTGCATGTATCATCTAGTTAGGGTTAAGGATGCCGATTCCGAAACCCCAAAACTATCCATTCAGTTCTAGTAGTACGTGAGTATACATAGGTCTTTCCTGATGATTTTCCAGGTGTTCCTCCCGAGCGGGAGATTGATTTCGGCATTGACCTTCTTCCCAACACACAGCCTATATCTATTCCTCCCTACAAAATGGCTCCAACCGAGCTAAAAAGTTGAAGGATCGGTTGAAAGACTTGTTAGATAAGGGATTTATTAGGTCGAGTAAGTCTCCATGGGTGCACCAGTGTTATTTGTCTGGAAGAAGGATGGTTCGCTTCGGATGTGCATTGACTATCGGCAGTTAAACAAGGTCACCGTTAAGAACAGGTATCCTTTACCAAGGATCGATGATTTTTTTGACCAGCTTTAGGGTGCCAATTGTTTCTCCAAGATTAATCTCAGATTCGGGTATCACCAGCTCAGGGTTCGGGAGAGTAACATCCCAAAAATCACTTTCAGGACTCAGTATGGTCACTACGAATTTGTTGTTATGTCTTTTAGGCTAACCAATGCCCCTACAACTTTTATGGATCTAATGAACAGGGTGTTCAAGGAATATTTGGACATGTTGATGATTGTGTTCATTGATGACATCCTTATATACTCTCGGAGCAAGGAGGAGCATGCCGCTCACTTGAAAGTAGTACTTCAGACCCTCGAGGATTGTCAGTTGTATGCAAAGTTCAGCAAGTGTGAGTTTTGGTTAGACTCCGTGGCATTTTTGGGCCATGTGATATTGAGTGAGGGCATCAAGGTAGAAAATCGAGGTGGTGAAGAATTGGCCCAGACCGGTAAACCCATCAGATATCAGGAGATTTTTGGGCTTAGTGGGTTACTACCAGAGGTTTGTTGAGGTCTTCTCATATATTGTAGCACCTTTGAACAAGTTGATTCAGAAGAAGGTAAAGTTCCAACGATCGGAAACTTGTGAGAAAAGCTTCCAAGAGTTGAATACTCGACTCACTTCAGCACTAGTGTTGACCCTACCCGAGGGTACTGATGGTTTTGTGGTGTATTGTGATGCTTTGAGAATCAGACTTGGGTGTGTTTTGATGCAGCGTGGGAAAGTGATAGCATATGCCTCTAGACAATTGAAAGTCCATGAGAAGAATTACCCGACCCACGATCTTGAATTGGTCGTTGTGGTATTTTCTTTGAAGATATGGTTTCATTATTTGTATGGGGTCCAAGTGGATGTATTCATGGACCACAAGAGCTTGCAGTATGTGTTCTAGTAGAAAGATCTCAATCTGCGACAAAGGAGGTGGTTGGAGCTACTTAAGGACTACAACACGAGTGTCTTATACTACCCGAGTAAAGCCAACGTGGTAGTGAATGCACTTAGTAGGATCTCTATGGAGAGTGTGACCCACATGGAGGAAGGAAGGAAGGAGTTGGTGAAAGATTTCCATCGACTTGCAAGGTTGGGAGTTAGATTGGTCGACTCGACCGATGGCGGCGTTGTTGTGCAAGAAGGATCAGAACTATCCTTGGTGACTGATGTGAAAGCTAGATAAGATGAGGATCCGATTTTGGTAAAGCTGAAGGAAGGCGTTCGGAGTCAGAAGGTGGAGGTCTTCTCCCAAGAGGGAGATGGGGTGCTATAGTACCAGGGCTGTCTATGTGTTCCAGATGTTGATAATTTGAGGGGTTGTATATTGCATGAGGCACATGGATCCAGGTATTCTATTCACCCAGGTGCCACCAAGATGTATCATGATTTGCGAGGAATATATTAGTCGAATGGCATGAAGAAGGATATTACGGAATTTGTAGGTGCACGAACAGTCAGCAAGTAAAAGTTGAGCATCAAAGGCAGGGAGGTGTACTTCAGGATATTAGCATTCCCACTTGGAAGTGGGAAGAGATTAATATGAATTTCATTATAGGCCTACCTCGTACCCGCTGACACTACAATTCTATTTAGGTGGTGTTAGATAGGTTGACCAAGGCTGCACACTTTCTACCAGTCAAAACCATAGATTCAGTGTATGATTACGCCAAACTGTATATCCGGGGGTTAGTGCAATAACATGGAGTACCCTTGTCCATTATCTCTGACTGAGGTACTCAGTTTACCTCTCAGTTTTACCAGTCTTTCCAAAAAGGGCTTGGGACTCAGGTTAAACTCAACGCTGCATTTCATCCGCAAATAAATGGTCAAGAGAGCAGACAATTCAAACTCTCGAAGACATTTTGAGATCATGTGTGATAGACTTCAAAGGTAGTTGGGATGATCACTTGCCCCTGATCGAGTTTGGTTACAATAACAGCTATCACTCCAGTATCCAAATGGCACCATTCAAGGCTCTCTATGGGCGGAGATATAGGTCGCCCATCAGATGGTTTGAGGTTGGTGAGGCAACTATTATAGAGCCAGATTAGATTCATGAGGCTATGGTGAAGGTTCAGTTGATAAGGGACAGGCTGAAAACCGCTCAGAGTCATCAAAAGTCATATATTGATGTGAGGAGGAGAGAGTTAGAATTTGAGGTGGATGATTGGGTATTTCTGAAGGTATCTCCCATGAAAGGAGTCATGCAGTTCAGAAAGAAAGGAAAACTTAGTCCCCGCTATGTTGGTCCCTACCAGATTATTAGAAGAGTTGGGAAGGTAGCGTATGAGTTGGACTTGCCCTCAGAGTTATCTTTCGTGCATCCCGTGTTTCATATATTGCTTTTGAAGAAGTGTTTGGGAGATCCAGCTCTAGTAGTTCTGGTGGACAGCGTTGGTGTAAAAGATAGCCTTAGCTATGAGGAAGTTCTAGTTGAAATATTGGATCATCGGGTTCGGAGGCTAAGGAACAAAGAAGTAGTTTCAGTTAAAGTATTATGGAGGAATCACATGTTGAAGGAGCTACATGGGAAGTCGAAGCGGATATAATGACTAAATACCCACACTTATTCTCTACCGGCTCAGTTCCGACTGGAGGTATAAGTTTTGCTCTACGACTCTATTTACTTTCATGTTCAGATCATGCAACACAAGTTTCTTTTATGTATATGGGTGTGTATGTGATTTGCAAATTCTATTCGGCTGTATATTTTGAATCAGAGGTAGTCATTCTGTCAGTTTTTGGTTTAAATGATCAGTATTTGCCTATGATAATTGCATGTTCTCTGTTTTCTGCTTGTTTCTAACATTTGAGGACGAATGTTCCCAAGGGGAAGATATTGTTATACCCCGGGAGCTCAAAGATCGGATCCGGGAGTTGAAACGAAAAAAAATTGTGAAATTTATGTTGCAGGCATAGGACAAGTCGTGGGATGACTTGTGAGGACAGGCCACGAGTCGTCAGGTGACTCGTTGGGAAGGCCAGTGAAGAGTTGGGAAGTTTGGAGGATAGGGTCCCCAAGGGCGTGGCAACGAATCGTGGTCAGACCCCACGAGTCGTTAGGTCGGCCGTGGGGTAAGGGAGGATGAAGAGAAAAGGTAGGAACCAGTGTACTTCACGAGTGGTGACCACGAGTCGTGGTCAGCCACCATGATTCGTTGGGTTCCCCGTTACTAGCCAAATGATTAATTCCGGATTTTGAGGCATGCAGTTAATGATTGGTGACCAAAAGTCATGGTCACCCCTAACGAACCGTTATGTGACCCGTTACGAGCCCAAGAGGTCAGGCAGGCAGTGTACCTAACAAGCTAGGCGAGGAGTCGTTGCCAGGGACCGCGATCCGTCAGGTCGTCCGTTAGGACCACCTGGCAGTATTTTCCTGCAAATTCGGTAAGGGTCTTTTTGTAATTCCTAAGTTCCTAAGACCTATACTACGTCGTTTAAGGCTCGTTTCAAAGGGTTTTAAGAGGGAAAAACCTATTCTAAGTTATTCCTACGCTGCATGCAAGCTTGAGAGGTTGAAGAGGTGATTCAAGGATAGTATTCAAGGTTTCCATCCAATTTTCTCTTGGGTAATCAAAAATTTGGTGGAATCAATCCCTTCCAGGTATGTAGGGTTATGAGTGTATGTCCTCTTCCACACCTATTCCAAATTTCTATCTAAATATAAGAAATTCCTATGATAATTCATGGGGTTTCCAACCAATTGCATAATTCTTCAATTTTCTATACATGGGTACGATTAGATTATGTTTTTATTGATGAATTGTGAAGCTTGGACAGATTTTAAATTGTTTTCAATTGAAATTGTGTTTTCTATTTTTATGAAATTAAAGATCCATGGATGAGAAATTCATGAAAGAAGAGAATGATGATGAATTTATGATGATAATGATATTAGACGATGAAAAGCATGTTTCTAAAGATACCCATGTTTATGATATTGTTTTTAAAATAAATTGAGTAGATCCAAGCATGATAAAGTTTTGGGCAAAACCCTTATATCGAGTATAACGATGTAGCATCTCTAAAGTAAGGTTACCACATGGTTTTGGAGTAAAGACTCCCACTTATCTTTGAGCTTGTGGTATATTTCAAAATAAAGCTTCTCATACGCACGAATTCACAATTGAGATGTATGTTATTATTGAGCTTCATTTTCATACGATGTTGAGTTTATGCACGATTTTATCTTGAGCTTCGTCAATAGACGATGTTGAGCATCATTTTATATGATGTAGAGTATTGCATATTTTTGGAGAAGAGTCTAGCACCGAGTGGGCTAAGGGTCTATCACCCTATGCCCCAGACTATATGCCAACGTAGGTTGATACTATTATATGTCTTGGGACCTCCCTTGTGAGCTTCCCCTTGACGAATGGGCTTTCAGCTTGATATCGATATCATGGTAGTGTCCTTAGCCCTGACAAGGTTTTGGGCAGCTCTACCTACTTAAGTGTAATAGTTGGGACCATATAAGCTCTATAGTGGTATGTTGATTAAGTGACGAGTCTCCCATTATCTATATGATTCAGATTTACATATTCATTACTCATGGTTATTATTTTATACATGCATGTTCTAAAGGCAAGGTTTGACTCATTGTTCAGCTTTTCTTATAAATGTCATATTTCAGCTTTGAGTCATTTGAGTCAGTTATGATGTTATGAAGCTATGTATTGTCATGTTATGAAAATATTATGATTTCTGAAAGAATGCATGCAAGCCCTCCTCTCATATTTGAAAGCTTATGATATGTTATGAAATGTTTTAAATGATTTACTTTACTTAAGCGATTTTTACTTATCTTGCATACTTGGTACATTCCACATACTGACCGCATACTTTCTATGTATTGTTTCATGATACAGGACTCGGCTCTCAGGTTCATCCACACTCTCAGATACTTCATCAGAGTTAGCGTCTGCCTGTTGGTGAGTCCTTATCTTTTGAGGACCAAACTGTCTATCTTTCTTCATGTATTTCAGTTTCAGCTTGTTGAGTTAGTTGGGGTCTTGTCCCATCAACTCATCCACATTAGAGGCTTTTCATACTTATGTATGTATTCAGTTTCGGATGATTATTCTAACGTTATATTGAGCTAGACTTCTGCTGAGTTAATATTATTGATTCTTCAGTTTATTGATTAAGTTAGATGTATGTTTGTGCCATGGGTCGACTTGGGGTTCCTCGGGTTCCCTTGTTCCGTGTCTATGATCCGAACCTCCATTCGGGTCATGACATGTGCAAATGCCTAATGTGAAGAAAAGAGCAAGAAATGGAGAAAAAAGAAGGAAATGAGATGAAATTCGGCATTCCACCGAAGAAGACCGGTGAAACTCCGGTCAAAAGCCGAAAACCACTGCCTCTGGGAAACAAGTCATTGGTGAAACGCGGGTTGCCAATGACGACTCGTTGGTCCATCCACCGAATGACACCTGACTTTCGGGATTGAAGAGCAAAGAATTAGTGGTGCACGAATAGAGAGTGGAAAAATGTCGAAGGAACCGCTGCTAGTTACTGGAATGCATTGAAAGCAGCAGATAGTTTAACCAGCGGTCCGTGGATTGCAATGGGCGAACCGCCGGTATTTCCACCAATGCCAGAACGTTACTCAGGGGAAAAAATGTTTATCACGAAAAAAGAGAGAGAAGATACCCTATTTTCTTGAATATATATTATAGAAAAAGTACTGTATACTGATGAGCTTTCAATTCGTAGCTTTTAGTACATTCCATTGGCAGAGAAGAGGAGAATTTTATTGGTAGAATTTGAAAAGAACTATTCTCTTTTTCTTCTCCTTCTTCTTGATAGCAAGGTACTGCCATTGTTGAATACTACTTGTTGAACTTGATTTTGCTACTCTTGTTATTAAATACAATGAGTTTATTATTAAATGTGCTTTTGAATTTATTAATTATGATAGCTAAATCATTAGCTAGAGGTGTGTAATGATGAATGCTTAATTAGAGTGGATATTGCTAGAGTCATCTCAATATTGTTTAACTAAGTGTACATCTATTAGATTCTCTTCAATCTATAATTGAAGATCCATTGAATATAATGTGGGTCTAATTGTTCTTACATAATTATTGCTTGAAAAAGAATAATTAAGTATTGGGAAAATTTTAATTATGGGTATGGAGGAGAAATTGTGAAATTGGGTTAGAAATAGCCAAAATTATAATCTCACTCCTAATTAGTAGACAATAGCTAGAAATTAGTGCAGCTACTAATCCAAATCTGATTGGGTTAAGTTAATAGTGTCTAGAGGTTTGATTGAACTCTAGCAAGAGGTATTTATAAGGCTGAAAAGCATTAAATACCCATTGTCCCTAGATTATTTACACTAATTGAACTTATGAAATGACCTAGCATGACCCTATCTAGTTAGTATATCATCTACACCACACCTCTAGTCTTTCACATTCTTGTCAACAACCTTGGTAATTTTACTATCATAGTTAACCAAATTAGCAATTATACTCTATACAAATTTCAATCTCCACAAACTTGTTCATTTCTATGTTATTTCTAAGTGGTGCTAGCTAAATTCAATTTCTCAACCGACACTCCTAATTATCACTCACTAGTCCTTGTGGGATTCGAACCCGACATCCGTCGAGTTATTTGTTTTGATACAGCGACCGTCTATACTCTTTGCATGAGGAGTATATTTTGGATGTTATCATCACTCACCATGGGTCGTACCTTGACCCGTACCATCCAACTCTGCCAACCTAGCCCCCAACCAATGGGTCCTTACCATGATTGTCTTCCAACGAGTCATACCTTACCTCTTGACAATCCAAAACCAAGCAATGACACTGACTTATGACTAGTTACTTCAACCAATGGGTCATCTTGAGACCCGTTACTTCCCAGCCTACTCTACAGATTTTCACCACGGGCACCTCCAATGGGTCGTTAGTCCCACCAACGACCCGTATCACAACTCGTTTTGAGAAGAACTCTCAGATTTCTGCTACTTTTCATTTCAAATCCCGAGTCTAGTCTTAGGCACTTCTGGTTGTATCAACAACCCGCAAGAAGGGATTCCTAAACTCAACCTCTCATGTTATGTTCATCTTGTAGACATACCCTAGACTATCAATAGACATCTTTATCTTCTCCTCCTAAGTAGGGATTAGGATGGTATCATAAAAAGACTACTCCATGAACTTTATCTCATACTTACTCATTGTCATAATACCTTGAAAAAGTTGCTTAAGTTATCTACGCAACTCATCCTGCTTTCTACTAGAGATAAACCTCCCTATAAATATTTGCACGAATTCTTCCCAAGTTAAAGGGCATAGGTTATTTGATCAAACCCCGCTTGTAGGATCCCATCAAGTATTTCCTTTCTGAAAACTAAAAAGTAATAAACTCAATCTAATGTCTCTCAAGTAACTCGAGAGAAGATGGACTATGAAATTTTGTATATCCGCAACTAACCTTTCACCCTTGAAAGAAGAACCATGCAAATTTTGTAACTTGTTCATCTTATTTGTCCATTATCACTCATAATAGAACAAACAAATTTCTAAGATGCTATATAGATTGTGGAGAAATAACAAGTGATTTCATAGCAGTCCAAACCTCTGGAGTCTAAAATATAGGTTCCTCTTACTGCAGCAAAGTGCATAATTGGAGTCGGTGCTCCCCTGACCTAAGCATGCACAACGAGTGGACCCACAAGTGCATTCCTAGAAAAAGTCTCAAAGAGGGACAACATACAAACCAATGTGTAATATAACACAAGCATAACATCAAATTTATTTAGCAACTGAACTAGTGCCTACTCCATCTCTGTAACAATGATTGGATCAACAAAAATAACTCAAGCAGGACCATGGCTAGTGGTAGGTGTTTGAATCCAGTATCTGTCACAATGAGATTCATGGTCTATGCCCCCAACCCATCCTTATTGCTTACCTCTACCTGTAACACCCCAAAGTTTTCTAAGACTAGATTTGGGAAATTGAATATGTTCAGCAGAAAATCTGTAATTTTCTCTCAGTACGACTGGCTGGTATGGGTCGTGGAAAGATGGTACAGATCATAGGAAGACTCGTGGTAAGGTTCAGAGGCTCATCCCTTAGACCACAAGTCCACACCACGAGTCATGGTTTAGTTATACGACTCGCAGTCACGTAGTCATAACATGCTACTGAATTGTCAGGTTCTAGTCATACGAGTGATTGTATGACTCGTAGTAGAGAACTATGAGTCATGGTAGGAATCCATGGGAATAATTAGAGAGTTGGAGAAATTGGACAGGCTAGCCACAGGAGGAAACCACGAGTCGCAGGTTGATGGTACGACTCATGGTATGAGTCTTGGTGACTGACAATGGATATTTCCTAGATGAATCATTAAGGACATTTTTGTCATTCCTAAGCTCCTAACTTTCTAATGAAGTTGTTTTAAGCCCTGATAGAGTGTTTATCCTATTCTAAGTTATTAGACTCCCATGCATGCAATATATTGAGATTCACCTTCAAGATCAAGCTAGAATTCTCCTAAATTTCTTCCCCAATTCTCTTGGCTTTCAAGGATAGTTTTCGAAATTAGTTTACCTAGTTATGTAGGGCTATGAGTGAGGGTTTCCTTCCACCCTCATGCCCAACTTGCTTCTCAAGTTCATGAATTCAAGTTCTTAATCAAGTGTATTGATTTCTAGGGTTTTGACCCAATTTTGTGAAATTCTCTATGATTTGTTTATGGGTATAATTCGCTCATGTTCTAAAGTATGTTTTAAAGTCTAATGGGAAGATTTTATCATCAATTTAGTTATAAATTCATTATTTTATGTTATTAGAAATTATACCCTATTATGCTAGTTTTATGAAAAGTCAATCTTATGATTCACGATTTCAAGTATGATGAGATATCTAGAATGAATCAATGTTTATGAACTGCCCACTTATGATTGCATGATTATGATTTATGAAGTCTATTTCAAGTATGAATGATTTTATGATTTGGGAAAGCCCATACAAGTTAAGTATATTTTTACGATATAGCTAAGGCTAATAAGATTAGTTTATCATATGGTTTGGAGTCAATATTCCTAATACAGCTTATGATATGTTTGGATCCAAGACTTTCAATGTTTAGATTTCAAGCTATGTATAAATTATGATTTTAGCTTCATTGAAAAATGATGTGAGCATTATACAAGTGATTATGATTTCAGCTTCATTGAAAAACGATGTGAGCATTATGTATGGCTTTGGGAATAGTGTCTAGCACCGAGTAGGCTTGGAGTCTGATGTTCCCTGGTCTCAGAACTACAAACCAACGTAAGTATATATATACATGTTTGGGACCTCTCAAGAGAGTATTTTCCCGCCCTAAGGGGCCTCAGCTTGATATCAATATCATGGTAGCGTCCTTAGCCCTGGAAAGGTTTTGGACGAACAATGGTTTAAGTGAATTGCTAGAAGTTGATGAACCACTTAATTGTATGCTCTCTGCCAGTTTTTTGAGATTCTTATCTGAATAATAATAACACAGAGAACCAGAAAATTTAAAATTGACATCATACTTGCTGACCATCGATGAACTGATTGGATTAACCAACCAACAAAAGACAGAAACAAACCACTATCCATTTTACATCAAGAAATACATGGAGTAACTCCCGATATAATAGTAAAAGAAAGACGTATAGGTGGATCGACTCATCACTTTCAGGGCCTATCCGAAAGAGAATCTAGAGAATCTAGTACTTCTTGGTCATAAATATCTGAACATGACTATTCATAGTTTTTACCTTGACACCAAAGAAGAGTTCGATCCAATGCTTTATTTCTGTCCTAGTTGATCCTGATTCAACATTAGAAGTCACCTTGGCCTGGTCACTGTGACCCGCTTTGTGAAGAGGCACCCGTTGAGTTCTTAAGAATCATAATATTTTTTTCGTCTAAATGATAAAATGGATTTCTTTTTCTTTTCAAAAACTAAATTTTTCTCATTTTTCTGATCATGTTTTTGAAAAATTAACTTCATTGATGAATTGATAGAGGTGACAAGTGGTGAAAAAAATATGAGCTTGTGCATGGAGTTGAGGATTTTTCAAGGAGGAATAATGATTTAAGTGTGGGGTGGTATTCTTATGCCCATTTGCCATAATTTTACCCATATTTTTCCTTGTATTAAGTTCATAATCCTTATGAAGTGTATGCATTCATGTTTTCATATGTCTTGTAAGATAATGAATGTTTCTAGATGTTTTGAGTAGGAAACCAAGAAAAAAGGACCTAAAAATAACCCGAGGTATGGAAAAGACGAGTTCGCGAAAGTTGGCCTGGGGCTATAGCTGGCGTGGCACGCCAACACTTGTGCTTCAAAGAAATATGAACCAAAATTGGTTCTATGGATGGCATAGGCCGTCAGGTCTCTAGCTTAGAAGATGAGAATTTAACTAACACATTGGCAAGATGGATGACGTGGAGCCCCAGAAGCATTCCAGACTTAGGAAATTTTCCCAATATTCTAGTGCTATGGATGGAGTGGGGCACCAGATGGGTCCTAAAGCTTAGAAATTTGACTAACACTCTAGTATTGTGGATGAAGTGGGGCACTAGAGGTGTTTAGAAGTGCAGAAATTTGGCTAACACCTTGGTGCTATGGCTGGCGTGGGGTGCTCAGAGCTATACATCAGAGGAAAATTGACCCAGACTTGGGGCTATGGAGGGGGCAGCGCACAGACACCTGCTTGGATGGATTTTTCTAATTTTTATACTAAATACTTGAGTGCAAAAGCATTATTTGAATTCTCACCTATAAATATAACATCTAGAGCATTTTTAGCATATGATTTATCATTTAGTGTGATTGTAGATGGTTGTAAACATAGCTTTTGGAGGAGAGACAAATTCTACTTAGGTTTCTTCTTTTCTTTATCATTTTAATTCAAATGATGATTATGTCTTTGTTTTTTTGCTTGTCTATGAGTGGCTAAGCACTCCTTGTAGGGTTTTGGCTATGGGTGTCAAATATGACCCAAAATATAATGGCTTGCCCAACCCGCCCAAAATTTTATGGGTTGGGCACAAAATAATACAGCAATGGGCTAATTTTTAACCTATACAATAGAACCCGTTTTTAAACTGATTGTCATTTTATCTCAATATTATGCCTAATTATAGCCCAACTCTAACCGTGAAAAGCTAAATCCTTCACACCCCCAAAGTCAATGTTCATTTGCACTTCAATAGAGCACACTCTATTTCTCTCTCTTCAGTTTCAACGTAGGTCCAGCGACTCTCCAACAACTCTATCTTGGTTCATCGCAATTCCCAGGTTCAATTCCTCCTTTTCGTCATCATTTCTTTCTTCGCTCTTATTTGTTATCAATTTGTTTTCAAGTTTTTTTAATTTTAATTTTTTTAATTATGATTCTAAAGTTTCAGAGCAGGAAATTAATTCTATTATGTTCAGAATAGATGCTAACCATTTAGGTTTGTGTAATTGAGTTGACAATGATTTTCTTTTTTTCTTGTTTTTTTTCAGTTTTATGTGCAGTTGAGAGGTTTTTGTATTGAATTTGTGATTATGATTCTAAAGTTACATAGTAGGAAATAAATTCTTTTATGTTCTGAATAGTTGCGAAGCATTTAGATTGTGTGACTGAGTTTAACCTGTTATTTTTTTACTTTCTTTCTCTTCAATACATAAAAACAACACCAGTTGTGCTATCTTGTTCATTTTTGTCTAGCCATTGCATAGAATAATTTTGTCCTTTTATTTTTATAGGTAGTTCCTTTTATCTTCTTGTTATGGATCGCAATGAAGAGTCTAATGAAGTGACTTAAGAGAGTTTTTCAAGTTCATCAAAATGACAAAAAACTAAATCTAAAACGTGGGAGGGTTATGAGAAGTTGCCAAGGGACAATGACAATAGATTAAGGGAAAAATGCACAACTTGTGGAGATATTTTTTTGGCTGATTCGACTTCAATAACTACAAATTTAAATCGCCATCAAACTTGAAACCTAAAACAGGCTGCCTCTCAGGTTATGCCAATAAATACGAAGATTATCATGATAAGGTAGCCAAGTCTATAGTTAGACGCAACTACCCATTTTGTTTTGTGGAGCATGAAGGGATTAAGGAGTTGCACACCTTTTTGAATCCTACTGTTAAGACTCTCTCAAGAAATACTGCTAGAGCTGACGTTAGTAAGTTGTATCAAAAACAAAAAGAGATAGTCAAAAATGAACCTGCAGTTATTCTAAGTAGGATATGTACGACATCTGATTTATGGAGCTCAATCACCTCAAATGGTTATATGTGTTACTGCACATTATGTTGATATAGATTAGGTTTTGCAAACTTGGTTTTGATATTTCTTCATGTGCCTCCTCCCCACAATGGTGCCATTTTAGGTCCTAAATTGATCATTATGCTTCAAGAATGGGGAATTAAGTAGATATTTTCAATAACTTTAAATAATGCACGATATAATGATAGTGTTGTGAATGGATTGGTTGAACATTTTAAGTTGTTGGATTCCTTACTTTGCAATCGAAAATTTATGCATATTCGATGTGCGAACCACATTTTAAATTTGGTTGTCAAGGCAGGTTTGAAAACAATTGAGATGGCCATATTTAATACTAGAGAAAGTATAAAGTATGTTAAAGGCTTCAAGTAAAAAATCATAAAATTTGTATAGTGTATCAAGAACCTTGGCTTAAATTTGAATGGAAAACTACGTCAAGATGTATTATCAAGATAGAATTCTACATATTTGATGCTTGAGAGTGCTATACCTTACCATCGTGCATTTTCTAATTTTAAGGTATTGGATATCGAGTTTAAATATTGTCCTTCAGAGGATAACTAGGTTAAAGTTGATAGAATTGCTAAGTTTTTTATGCTTTTCTATGATGTCACTACTTTGTTTTTAGGGAATCAGTATCCTACTGCCAATATGTATTTCATAAAGTTTGAAAAATTCATTTGATGATAAGAGAAGAGAAAGATAGTGAGGACCTTAATATCAATGAAATGGCCATAGAAATGGAGAAAAAGTTCAAAAAGTATTGGCAGGAAGACTATAACCTGGTTGCTTCAATGACAGTAGCCCTTGATCCTCGGTACAAGTTAAAGCTTGTGAAATTTTGCTTCTCTAATCTTGATCTATCTACTTGCAATGAAAAGGTAAAGGTAGTTGAAGATAATATGCAAAAATTGATTAAATATTACTCAAAATATTCAATTTCTGATATTGATACAGTAAAAAATAATTGTGGTGGATCTAATGTTGAAAGGGCAGATGAAGTAGAAGAGTTTGATTTTTTTGAAAGTCCACTTGAACTTGGTTCATAAAAGACACAACTAAGTATGTACGTGGAAGAGCCTGTGTTGGTTCGCAAAGGAAGTGAAAACTTGGATGTGCTTAAATTTTGAACGGATAATAGGATTAAATATCTAGAACTTTCATTAATGGCGCGTGATTTATTAAGTACTCCTATCACCAGTGTTTCATCTGAGTCCTCTTTCAGCATTGGAGGTCATATTATCAATAAATTTCAAAGTTCTAATTGGCATGCAGAAGCTAAGTTGTGTTCGCGAGATCGGCTTTATGGTTATCAAGGTAAAATACAATCAAAATTATAATCATATCATTTTTTATCCAATTTTATTGTAGCGTCACTTTTTTTTTTGATCTTATGTCTTTAGCTTATGCTGACTTTGAAGAGGAAAATGAGATTGCAATAGACATAGAAAAAATTGTTGCTATACTTCTAGTTAGCTACTTGGTGATGTGTACATGTATATTCACCGTTTACTTTTGCATTTGTCATTTTCTCTTGCATTTATTATTGATGGGATGTTGAGAGTAGATGCAATCCAGTTGCATGATATATTGTGCAAATGAGAGGTAAAGTAGACGGATATCTACTGGTTGTTTTGGAGGAAGAAGATGGTAGTTTTATATTTGAATTGAGTATCAACATCCAAGAGTTATCATCATCCCTAACCTACTATATAGAAGTTCAAAAACCCAATTATTTTGGGAGGGATGTTGTAAGAACTCAACCTACAAATAGAGATTAATAGCCACACTTTTTTTCCTTCCACTTCTCACTTTCTTAAGTTAATTTATGGATTGAGGAAATGGACTATATAGGTAACATCTCCTTTATTTCTTTTTCCTGTTCATTTCAATCTTTTTTTCCCAATTTAATTTTGCATTCCTTGGTCACTTTCTTATTGATCTCTCCTTCAACCGTTACAGGTTTCACATCCAATTCCTTTGGGATTTATTACCACAGAAGGCTAAATACAGTTACTTATAACTATCCATCTATCTATTTTGAGAATAAGAGAACTAAGGGGCTTTGTGCTTTATACTTGTAACACCCCAAATCTTTCCTAGACCAAACTCAAAATCAGCAGATTAAATTAGAAATTTTTGCCTCAGAACGACCGAGACAACGAATCATTGTCAGCTCCAATGACCCATTGTCTGGGTCATGGTCATCATTGCCATGATCCTTCGAGAACCAACGGGAAATGGAACGACCCGTTGTGAGGAGCAATGATTCGTCCTGTCAGTTGTTGCATTCCTAGCTCAGAACCTAGTTGATCCCTTTCTAGGAACCCACAAGTCAAATAACGAGTCATCGTTTGATATAACGACTCATCGTGTGACTCGTTAGTTGGGGCTCCCAGGTTTTTCATGACCAACTCCTTCAGTGAAAACAAGTGGAAACAATGAACCATTGTATGAACAATGAGTCATTCTATCCACTTGTGGTGACAAGTCCAGGGATCCTCAGAATTTTCCAGTGGAAATGATGAGTCGATAAAATGACCCATTGCTCCTACCAACGAGTCGTTGCGTTGCTCGTTGTTGGGTTTCCTAGTCTTTCTGCCAGTGACAATGGGAGGTACCAATGACTCGTCGGTTCTTCCAATGAGTTGTGGTCCCCACCCATTACCAGTTCCAGTAAGCCCTAGGTTTAAGCCCAGGAAGGACGACTGGTCCCAACGAGTCGTGATGTCAACCAACGACTCGTTGTGTGACCCATTGGTCCCCTGTTGGGAAATTTTCTAGACTTCCTCTCAGGGTTATTTTGTAACTTTCCACCTTTTTAATGCCTAAACTACATCGTTTTGGGTCATATTCAACAAATTTAGGGGGGTAATCGACGTTATACTTCATTCCTCTCATTCCCTCAAAAGTCAGATCGTAGAACTTTTTTAGAAAAACTCAGAGCAGAAGCAAGGGTTCAACTTTTCTTCTCAGATCTTCTCAAGGGTTTCCTCTTGGGTTTTCATCACCAGGTATGTGAGATTTTAGCAAGGGAATTGTCATTCCCTTGTTCCCCCAAAATCCATTTAAAATTTCTTATCAGTTCTAGTCCTGGACGTTTCAAATGTGAATAAATTTTAGCCAGATTTCGTCTATATCATGTGGAATATTATTCATGTTAATTGTAGTTATATTTTCACTATCTTGTGACTATGTTGATACTTGTTCCTGTAAATGGATTCTAGCCCTAGCTTTGAAGGCAGTAAATTAGATTCTTGAATAATTGATTAGCTATTCATATTTCTTGATTCTATTAGTGTTGGGATTCCCATGTTATTAATACCAGTTGAAATTTCAGTCAGTTGCATGCTAGTCTAGTTTCAGTCAGAATATTAGCATTCTTAGTATTTTCAGAAATGTCAGCTGATCATTTTGACTATAGTCTTTTCTTGAGGTGTCAGTAGTGCCTCCCAGATATCAGTTGTCATACTTAGTTATCAGTATTTTATATTAGTTTGTTCTTTAAACGGTTAAAACGCTTCCAGCTAAGCGTCTCTGACCAGTCTTAGAACACCATTTACAGAATCTGGTCCGATAAGACTCTCAGTGTATTTCTAGATAAGTATCCTTGACTTAGTCTTGGACCCAAGTTTTGAGCTATCATCTTAGTATTCAGATTAGGACTATCCAGTGGGAGTAGGACTTAGCACCGAGCAGATCGGGGTTCCCGCGCACCCAAGTTTCTAAAACTACGTTGCCACCGTAGGTTATTTTATTGGCCCTATGACCCTAGATTTGTGATCATCTAGTTCATGCCTTTATACCCTGGCAAGGTATATTGGGTTCTATCGATGGGGTGTATACATCGAACTCCACGTCTAGATCACGTGGTTATATCTCGGTTATAGACTCTCCCACTAATCAGTACAGATTCAGTTTAGCTTAGCTCAGTACAATTTCAGCCTAGCTCAACTTAGTTCAGTTCAATTTAGCTCAACTCAGTATCTCAGATTTAGGACATGTTTATGACCATCATCCAGGGTCATTATTGACTATATCCGTTATATTTCAGTTTTTTAGTTTTCAGTATTCAGTTGTTCATTTCATGTTATTTCAGTTCAGTTATTTGTCCTTTCATGCATTATTATGTCTCTCGCTTACTCAGTACATTCCAAGTACAGACGCATACCTTCTATGATGTATCATATCAACTTACAGGCGCAGGTTCTTAGACTCAGCATCGTTAGTCAATTCCTCCAGGTGATATCAGTAGTTGTAGTTGGTGCGTCCTCATCTTTCAAGGACGATATTTATTTTCAGTTAATTTCTTTTAGTTAGACTTTGGGCTTGTCCCAGCAACTCATCATTAGTAGATGACTTTTATACATAGACTCAAATATTCAGTATTGTTTTTCAGATGTATGAACTTTTATCAAATTAGCTTTCTTAAATGATTTTATTGTTTAAAGCTTCCTCTTATGTTTACTCAGATTACCAGTATTATGATAGACCATGGGTTGACTTGGGGTTACTTGTGACTCCAAGAACCGTGTCTCGTCCAGGGTATAGACTCAGGTCGTGACAAAACTCTATTTATCTTTCGATGGAAATTAAGGCAAGAATAGCACTTTATTTCAAATTTTCCGTTCATGGTCCCTGCAGGTCCAATCTATTTCTATTGTTTCTAGTTAGAGGAGTCATATAATTTCTTCGAATGAGAAGAACATTAAATAATTTCCACAGAATGCTCTGAATAATGGGAGGAAAAATTGATTTTCTTAGTTCTTTGTTCTTTGACTTCTGAAACAAACATCTATTAGAGTTACCTCCTACAGTACGATACAGTACTAGCTTAGCAACTGGTGTAAATGTAAGTTTGTTTGTATCTGGATGCAGACGTTGGAGGGACAACTGTTGATCATTTGGCCAAGGACAAGATTGAAACAGATAAAATCAAGTGTGATCACTGAAAAAGTGAAGCCCTTTGAATTCATTATTTTGTGGCTAAAGAGCAGCTAGCGACTACGACCATTTTTTCTCAATAGCTCTAATTATTTGATGTATAATTTGTCTGAAGAATAATTTGTAGAAACCATGGAACATTTATAATTTGCAATATACCTTTAGCTGCAAAGTTATAGTTCCTATGGTTGCCTGTAATAGATTTTTTGTGGCTCAAAAGCATGGTGAGGATGTCATTATGAATTTTGGAAAATTGCACATTGTTTTTCTTATGATTACCTAAAATGGATGATTTTTTGTCCGAGTATGCCTTGCCATTAAGTCATTATAGTTTTCAATGTGCTTTTTAGTAGTGCCAAAGGGGTGGACTTGAGTAAAGGGTGGGATAGAGGAACATTGGATCATTTAAAAGAATTGAATCAAATTGGGCGGGTCATGACCCAACCCATTTTAGCCCATTTTAGCCCATTTCAGCCCAACCCATTTCAGCCCTAATAGCTTTTGCCCAAGTAGCTTTTGGGTTGATATTAGCCCAACCTATTTATTAACTCAACCCATTTTATCTTGTTCAATTTCAGCCCAACCCGCCCATTTGACACCATAGTTTTGGCCATAGTTGATGGTTGACATTTGAAAGATTGATTAATGCTAGTTTAATTCTTCATTAAAGTTTGTTTATATTTACTTGTTTTAATTGCTTATTCACTAGAATGATCACCTTGTGAGTTAATCTATTGTATTTTGGTTGAACTTGGAAAAGAGAACTGAAAGAGTAAAAAGTAAATGTAAAAAAAGAATTCGAAGATCCTTTGGCCTATTGGTTGAAGGTTAGCAGTTGTTGTTGAGGATAGGGATATATCCTTCAACCCTATTTAGTTGAAATACAAATAGGCATAACCACCGTTTCATGTTTCTCCTGCGACCATAGGGATCTAGACGTTAGGGTTCATGAGATAGTTCTTGGATGCTTGGGAGAGTGGTAAGAAATGGGATAGTAACTTGCAACTAGCAACTTTAGGAAGAATCAATCTAGCGTAATCACATCTTGGAAACTCAACCTGAAACAAAAGTATCATTTCCCTAGATTTTCATCATCATTTGAAGTACAAATAAGTTTGCAACAATCTTTAGTTAATTTTACATTTCAAGTTTAGTAGTTCAATTCTTCAAACCATTCCCCATTATATTTGTTTTCTTAGAATAGCTAAATAAAGAAATAACCTTAAAATGATTAATCTGACAAGTCTCTGAAGGATCAATAATTGGGACATCACCGTCCTATATTACTTGACGACCACCTGCGCTTGTGTGTGCTTGGGTGACATCATCTAGCTACTGCTAAAGCAGTACTGCTGCAGGGGGACTTGTTCCGCCGCGGCGAGACCATGGCAGCGGTCAAGCGACCGCTACAACGGTGACCCAATCCAGTGATTAGGCCGGTTAGCACCTGAGTAGAAGTAATTTCTAAAATGTGAATTGTCTATATACGAGTGTTGTTTAAAGATAATTTTATATTGTTGTTTACATGTATGTATGTTATTATGTAAGGTCGGCCGATGATGCCTACCAATACTGTGTTTCATACTGACGCTACTCCTACACTTCTTTTCTGAGTGCAGAAATTGATCTTGGAAGATTATCTTGACCTCACTTCTAAAGCAATAGTAGAGTCACGAAAAGGTAAATGATGTCAGATATGCAATTTTACACCTCCTCCGAAGATGTCTCTTGTTCAAACATTTATAGCTTCTTACTCATTTTTGTCTTGATACAATCTTAGACAATGTTAAGTAGATGTGTTCATATGCAATGACAATCAGTTCTAGGAGTGTTATTTTAGTGGATGATTTTTGGTTTCTTTAGTTATAATGATGTTCAATTAATTTATTTCATATGTGGTTTATTCCTTCTAAGTATCAATGGTTTTGGGGTAAAGAGTTGGGAAACGTTGGTTCACCCACCGGAAGGTCAGTATGGATGCCAATTATGGCCATTTGGGTCATGAAAAAGTTGGTATCAGATCCCTAGGTTTGTTGATCTCATTACACAAAGACGATTCTAGTAGAGTCTCGTGGATTGGTGTAAAGACGTCTGTAACTTATCTTTGAGAGGATGCAGGACTTTAGAAAAACTCCTTTCTTTATTTCCTTTTCATGTGATTACTTGATTTAAATTGGTATCTGGTAATCCAAATTGGTATCTAACAATTCTTTTTTATTTCTCTCATAGATGGTGGGAGTACGTGCAAGCAAAAACTGAGAGGAAGCACCCAAGCCGACAACAACATCTGCAGTTCGCGACAGAGGATGGGACTGAGGTCACGAGTGGAGGCCTACCACTGCCAGAGGAGGTGCCCACGCTCCTCCTCCGATTCAAGAGAGATCAACATCTCTCATACCACTGGTAGTGCAAGAGATGGTGGCTTTGTAGGTGGAGGTTCCGACTCAGGGAGAGGCTGCAGCCGCTACAGCATCCTCTGAGGTCCTGGCTCAGGTTCTTAACCTCCTGAGTGGCCTCGTGGGTAATGGGGCAATGCCAGCGACTCCTGCAGGGCAACAGTCAAGGATACAACATGCAGTTGTTGTGGCTCCTCATATTGATGATATGATAGAGGCTGTGATGTTCCTAAGGCCAGTAGTTAGACCAGTAATGATTTGAGAGGAACATGACTTGTCCTAGGGGTTCACCAAGATGAAGCCTCCCACCTTCTATGGTACTGAGGTGGAGGATTCCTACGAGTTCATAATTGACTGTCATGAAAGGCTCCACAAAATGGGGGCAGTGGAAAAGTATGGGGTAGAGTTTGTCACCTTCCAGTTGATGAGTGATGCTAAGCTCTGGTGGAGAGCTTTTGTGAAGTTCAAGTTAGCAGGGTCAGCACCATTGACCTAGACCCAATTCTACTCCGCTTTTCTAGAGAAGTACGTTCCCCGAACCCTAAGAGATAGAAGGCGGGATGAGTTCACCACCATTGAGTAGGGGAGCTCTTCGGTCGCAGCGTACGAGGCCCAATTTCACTCACTATCTAGGTATGCTCTACCCTTACTACCCACAGAGGAGGAGAGGATCAGGCGATTCGTTGAGGTCCTGAATGTGGGTCTCCAACTTTTAGCCCTTCAGATAGTCTTTGTATGTAGGATCTTTCAGGAAGTAGTGGAGTATGTGAAAAATGTGGAGGGGGTGAAACAGGATGGTTACGCAAAGAATGCCAAGAAGAAGGCTCGGAAGGTGGGTTCTTACAATGGCTCTTTTTCTAGAACTCAGGTACCTCAGGGCTACTTGGGATGCCCTGTTCAGTCAACCATGTAGATTTTCGTTGGGGGTTCGCCAGGGACCACTTCACAACCAACAGGTACAGCTGAGAGTAACTAGATAGTGCACTCAAATATTGGAGCTCGTCCTATCTCTTTTGTTTTGACTAAGACACCAGTGATTGAGAAGGTGTGTCACGAGTGCGGAGAGTATGGCCATATCCATAGGTGGTGTCCTCGATTTGGTCAGGGCGGGCAGATTGTTCCGCACCCAACTCCTCGAGCTTCGACCCCTACCGGGAGAGGAAGGAGTACGTTCAGTAGGGATCGCCCCCAGTTAGGGAGGGGCAGTTAGCTAGTGGTCAGAGGTGGCACCCAAATAGGTAGAGGAGGTGCTCAGACTAGAAGGGGAGGCAATCAGTCCGATAGAGGGGTTGTGCAGCCCAACAGGGGCGGTTCTCAGGTAGGTAATTGATCCCATTTCTATACATTTTCAGGTAAGACTGATGTAGAGGCTTCCAATGCCATTATCACATGTATGATTTTCATGTTCAACAAAATGGTTACAAACTTATTTGATCCTTGTTCTACTTTTTCCTATGTGTTTTCTTATTTTTCTTTGGGATTGGATCTTGCTTGTGATGTGTTTTACACTCCTATCCATGTGTCTACTCCTGTTGAGGATTTTGTGGTGGTATATAGGGTCTGTCATGATTGTATTATTGACTTTATGGGTATTGATACTCTGGTAGATTTGGTGATCTTAAACATGATAGATTTTGATTTGATTTTAGGGGTGAGCTGGTTGTCTTCTTACCATGCCACTCTGGGCCCAGGGTCATCCAAGTTGGAGTGGAAAGAAAATTGTATCCCTGCTCCTAAGAAACTCATTTTCTATATTCATGCTCGGAAATCGATAGAGCTGGGGTGTTCAGTATATCTATCTTATATTCGAATACCAGTTTTGAGGTTCCTTCCATAGAATCGGTTTTGGTAGTTTGTGAATTCTTAGAGGTAATTCCCACGGATCTTCCTGGCATGCCGCCAGACCGCGATATTGATTTCTGTATAGATTTAGAGTTAGGGACCTAACCTATCTCTATACCACTGTATAGAATGGCACCAGCTGAGTTGAGAAAACTCAAGGAGCAATTGCAAGAACTGCTTAATAAGGGATTTATCAGGCCGAGTATCTCTCTGTAAGATGTCCCGATCTTGTCTATGAAAAAGAAGGACGGTAGTATATGAATGTGCATTGATTATGTTAGTTGAATAAGGTAACCATCTGAAATAAATACCCTCTTCCTCAAATACATGACCTGTTTGATCAATTACAGGGGGCAGCGATGTTCTCCAAGATTAACTTGAGATCGGGCTACCATCAACTGAAGATTCATGCTGAGGATATACCCAAGATGACTTTTCGAGCCAGATATGGATATTATAAATTCCTAGTCATGTCCTTCGGACTCACTAATGCTCCAACAGTGTTCATGAGCTTGATGAATGGTATCTTCAAACCTTATCTAGATTCATTTGTAATCGTATTCATTGATGATATCTTGGTATATTTTAAGATTAAACAAGAACATGAGAATCATCTGAGGATTGTGCTGGGATTGCTAAAGGAGAAACAATTGTACGCCAAGTTCACCAAATGTGAATTTTTGCTGTAATCGATATCTTTTCTGGGATATTTAGTCTCCAAGAAGTGGATTAATGTAGATCCACAGAAGGTGGAGGTGGTACGAAACTAGGGTATACCTACTACAGTGATAGAGATTGGAGTTTCATGGGCTGGCCAGTTACTGCTGCCGATTTGTGAAGAGATTTGCATCCATTGCCTTAGTGTTGACAAGGTTGACTAAGAAGGATGTGCCTTTTCAATGGGCCGATAAATGTGAAGAGAGTTTTCAGAAGCTCAAAGCCTACTAACCACAACACCAATGTTGGACCTACTGATGGAAGGTAAAGATTTTGTTATTTATTGTGATGCCTCACGGGCTGGCTTGGGTGTTGTGTTAATACAGGAAGGACAGGTCATTGCTTATGCTTCGAGGAAGTTGAAGGTGCATGAGAATAATTACCCTACACATGACCTGGATTTGGCAACGATGGTGTTCACCTTGAAAATTTAGAGGCACTACCTGTATAGGGCTCATTGTGAGGTGTTCATGGACCATCGCAACCTGCAGTATGTGTTCTCCCAGAAAGATATCAATTTGAGAAAGAGGAGTTCGATGGAACTTCTCATGGATTATGATGTGACAATCTTGTATCACCCAAGGAAGGCAAACATGGTGGCTGATGCCTTGAGACGGAAGGCTGTGAGTATGGGCCGCCTAGCTTGCTTGGAATCTACTCAGCGACCGATGGCTAGAGAAGTCCAGATACTGGCAAACAGCCTAATAAGGCTTCCATTGATAGAAATGGGTGGATACTATCCAGTATGGAGGCTAATTCATCACCATTAGAAGAGATAAAGTCAGGCAGTTTGAGGATATGAAGTTGAGTAAGATTTGAGACAAGGTACTATGGGGGGAAACTAAGGAAGCAGTTCTAGATGAAAAAAGGGTCCTGAGAATAAAGGGACATGTGTGTGTTCCCTGGGTTGATGGGCTGATTAAAACCATCCTGGCAAAAGCTCAAACCTCGAGGTACTCCATCTATCTTGGGGTTACTATAATGTACCATGACTTGAAGCAACATTATTAGTGGGGCAGGATGAAGAGGGACATTGTTGAGTATGTCGCCCAGTGTTTAAACTGTCAGCAAGTGAAGTATGAGCACAGAAACTTGGGGGAGTACTTTAGAGTATGCCCATCCCTGAGAAGAAATGAGAGAGGATAGAAATAAATTTTGTGGTTGGTCTTCCAAAGATATTGGGGAGGTTTGACTCTATTTGGATCATTATTGATAGGCTGGCTAAGTCTACCTATTTCTTGCCTGTTTAGGTAATTTACAATGTTGAGAGACTGGACAAGCTATATGTGAAGGAGGTGATTCAATTTTATGGGGTGCTAATTTCAATCGTGTCGTACATGGGTACTCAATTCACCTCCCATTTTTGGAGGACTTTACCGGCAGAACTAGGTACCAGGTTGGTTTTGAGCTCAACCTTCCATCTACAGACAGACGGATAGTCATAGAGCACCATTCAGGTGTTAGAGGATATGCTTTGGGCCTCTATTATAGATTTTGGTGGACATTGGGATAAATTTTTACCCTTGGCGGAGTTTTCTTACAACAACAGTTTTCATTCGAGCAATGGCATGGCGCCATTTGATGCTCTATATAAGAGGAAATGCGGATCTCCAATTGGATGGTTCGATGCATTTGAGGTTGAGACCTTGGGGTACTGATTTGCTTAAAGAGTCCTTAGAAAAATTTCAGGTAATTCAAGAACATCTGGTAGCTACTCAAAGTAGGCATAAGCAATACGCAGATAAGAAAGTGAGAGATACGGAGTTCATGGTGGGAGAGCAAGTATTGCTCAATGTATCCCCCATGAAGGGGGTAATGCGGTTTGGGAAGTGGGGCAAGCTTAGCCTGAGGTACATTGGTACATTTGAGATTCTCCGACCTATGGGGGAAGTAGCTTATGAATTAGCATTGCTGCCAGGACTGTCAGGAATACATCCAACCTTCCATGTTTCCATGTTGAAGAAATACCATGGAGATGGATCAAACATAATTAAATGGGACGCAGTGTTGCTGAACGATAATTTGTCCTATGAGGATGAGCCAGTGGCAATAGTAGATAGAGAGGTCCAAAATTTGAGATCAAAGGAAATTACAATGGTAAAGGTCCAGCGGAAGAATCATCCCATAGAGGAAGCCACTTTGGAGACCAAGGCCGACATGCAAAACAAGTATCCTCAACTATTTGTGGAATATAGTATGCTCTCTTCCTTACTTTTGTAGGTCATTCGGGGATAAGTAATATTTTAATTGGTATTTGATGTAATGACCCATACATATTACGAGAGGAATAAGTTTGGAATACCCTAACTCACCTAAGTTGTGGGTAGGAAGGTGTTAGTTGAGTGTTAGTGAAAATTCTGAGTTGGGGAGTGGTTTGAGAAAAGGTTTGGGAGTTATTGATTATGGGGGACCACTACAGCTGTGGGATTTCCACTGCAGTGAGACTTTCATCATAGTTGGAGTCCGCTGTAAAGGACCAAGAGAATAACCATTGGATCAGCCGTAGCAGTGTCCTGACCACTATAACAAGTCCGCTGCAGCGAAAAAGTGACCGCTGCAACAGATGAAAAGAATTAGTAAGTGGGTTTTAGGTTGTTTTTCAGGGGCTATGCCCCATTATTTTCAAAGCATGAACTCTCAAAGAGCTAGAGGTAATTTTCCCCTAGAGCAGTACAATTTCCCTTCTCAAGGTAAGAAATTCGACTTACTTCTTTTACGTTCGATTCTTCATCACCTATGAATCAAGGGGGAATCCCTAATGGTGGAATTTCTAACCAAAGAACCCTAGGTTGGTAGAACTAGGGCTGAATAATGGGGAATTAATGGGTGTTGATCCCTATGTTTAGAAGGGAGTAATAATCATTCCCTATGGCGAAGTGTTGGTAGAACGCGGTTCAAGTAAAAATTGAGACCTAGAACATGGTGAAATTGGGACTTTACCCTTATAAACTACCTTAAAAGGGTTTGATGGAGTAATGTTCAAGAATTAAAGCCAGGGGAAACGAAGTGGATTATGATAATGGGTAGAATGGGGTGGATTTGAATTCTCAAAACCCTTGATTTTGGAAGTGGACTATTGAATTATCTTAGTCTCTTATTTTTAGACTTTGAACGTTTGGAGGCATTGAGGAAAGTCAAGGCTCCAACGCAGTAATTGACATTCGAACCCTTCAAATAAAGGTAGGTTATGGTTTAGAAGGATTTAGACTTTTCATAATGACATGTATAGATGTGGAATGATAATGTGTATATTGGTATCTAGACCTTAAGTGTTTAAAAAATTCCTTGTTGAATTCCCTAATTGATTGATCCTAATGCAATGTTGTTACCTGCGTAATGTGGAAGTGAATGTGTATGATTTGTTCATGACTTTTGTAATTGTTGAGAATAATCTCGAATTGTTAAAATATTTAAGCTAATGGAGGTAAGATGAGACCTCCTAAAAGTCATGTCAATAGACCTAATGATAATATATTGATTATGAGAATGAATGTGGATACGATGAATATCCTGAGATGAGTGGCTTGTGCTCGAGGGGAGCATTTAGGCGAGAAATGATGATTGATTGGCTCATGTCCGAGGGGGCCGGACGAGCATATGAGTGGGAGCGGGTACCACACCGGTACATTACATGGATTTCTAGAGTCCCCGCAGGTCATGATTAGAAGGGCAGAAATAAGATTCTCTAGCATGTTTGTATATTGATGTTTAGTGATTGAGTGTTCATGGTGATGTGATGGAGGCGTGTGCTAGGCATGTCACCATTCATTGTATCATTTGATGTGCTATAAGAATCTGAAAATCGGACTGAGTATGTGGTATCTTACTAAACTAAACTTGTGGTGGTCATGTGTTTGCTGTCTGAATTGTTGAGGCATTGTAGTGACTTGATGGATAGAATAGTTAAACGAGAACTAGTGATTGAGTTATGGAATCTTTGTGCATAATTCATTCTATATTTTATGTGGTTATGTGGTATCAATGGTCTATTGTTGACTGTGAATAATGTGGATGCTTATATTGATTGTAAGTTATAAAGAGTTAATAAAATATTGAGTGTGCAACTAAGTCGAGCTACTACCAAAGCAGTACCGCTGCAGCGGGACTTGTTCCACTACAGCGATGGCCCAATCCAGTGAGTAGGCCAGTTAGCACCTGGGCAAAAGTAATTCCTAAAATGTGAATTGTCTATATATGAGTGATGTTCTGAGCTAATTTCATGTTGTTGTATACATATATATATGTTATTATGTAAGGTCGACCGATGATGCCTACCAGTATTGTGTTTCATACTGATGCTACTCCTGCACTTCTTTTCTGAGTGCAGAATCCAATTTCAAAAGCTCATCTCGATCTCACCTCTAGAGCAACAGCAGACTAACGGAAAGGTGAGCGATGCCAGATGTGTAGTTCTATGCCTCCTCCGAAGAAGTCTCTTGTCCAGACATTTATAGCTTCTTACTCATTTCTGTCTTGATACAATCTTAGATAATGTTAGGTAGATATCTTCATGTATAATGATAATCAGATTTTGGAAGTGTTATTGTAGTGGATGAATTTTTGGGTTCTTTAGTTATATTCTTTAATTTATTTCATAATGTGGTTTATTCCTTCTGAATATCGATGGTTTTGAGGTAAAGAGTTGAAAACTATTGGTTCGTCCACTGGGGAGTTAGTGTGGGTGCTAATCACGGTAGAACATCATACAAATAAACAAGTCTTAATCTAAATATTGCAGAATCAATCCAAAAGCATTTCTAGGGATTGATTACACTAATCATGAGCATTTAGGAACAAAATAATATAATGTTGTCTAAAAAAGGATACATGGCCTATCTGATGAGAACAAACACAAATAAAATGTTGAGCTACCATGAATTAGTTGTCAGCTCACCATTGGAATCTCAAGCAATATCCAGAGCTCACACCTTGACAGTGCAAGCACACAACTATTACACCCCATGTTATACCTCGAAAGCCCTAAGATTAGACCCGGAGTTTAAATGGAGAAAACAAGATTTTCTGCACCAGGTCACAGAACGGGTCGTCATGTGACCCGTCAGGTTGGCCATGAGTTATTAGATGACTCCGTGGTAAGGAGTGCTGACATGCCTGGATTTTTTTAAGGTAGGGTGACCATGGGTGAGACCACGAGCCGTGGTCAGCCACCACAAGTCGTTAGGTCACCCGTGGCCAATGGCAGTAGAAGGATGAAGGATGAGTTGCAGTGTACTCCACGAATGGTCACCACGAGTCGTGGTCAGGGGCCACGATTCATCAGGTTAGTCGAGGTCAGCAGTTGGTTAATGACTTAATGTCTTGGGCAATGGAAGTAACGAGTGGTGACGCCAAGTCGTGGTCACCAGTAATGAGTCGTTAGGTCCCTCATGGGGACCCCCTTGAGGAAATGTGGCAATGGACTTCACGATAGCAGACGACGACTCGTCCCCAGTAATGACTCGTTTAGTCCCTCGTTGGGACTGACAGCCAGTTATTTTTTGCGAATTTAGTAAGGGATTATCCGTAATTCCTATGATCCTAAGGCCTAAACTACTTCGTTTTAAGCTATGAATAGTGAGTTTTAAGAGGGGTAAGTTCATTCTAGGCTATTCTTATTCAAGCATGCAAGAGTAAAGGTCTAGAGAGGTGATCAAGCTCAATTTCCTTCAAGTTTTCATCAATTCTTCCTTGGACAATCAGAGAAGTTGTAGAATCAGATCCTCTCAGGTATGTAAGGCTATGAATGGGTGAATTCATTCACACCCATGCCCATCCCTCTCTAATTCATGAAAATTCATATGTTGATCTTATGGAGTTTTAACCCAATGCATGAATTTTTCCTAATTTTCTACATGGGTATGATCTAAACATGTTTCTATTATTGAATTATGATTCATGGGCAAGTTTTACAATGTTCACTTATAAATCATGTTACAAGTTTTATAAATTATAATGCTCATCCATGAGAAGTTTATGAAAGTTGAGATTTATGATGTATGTTCAAGTATGATGAGATATTATTGATGAAAAGCATGTTTTCAAGTTACCCATGTCTATGATCATATTTTCAAGTGAATTATGTATTTTCAAGCATGTTTAAGTATTGGGAAAGCCCAAATGTTCAAGTATGATTTATGATTTCAAGTTAATTAGCTTACCACATGGTTTTGGAGTCAAGACTCCCAATTATGTTCATCTTGTGGTATGGTTTGAGCCAAGGATCCTCATGTATAATTTTAGATTTTATATGTATATGATTATTCATCTTTGTCAATAGATGATGGTCAGCTTCGTTGAAAAATGATAGAGAGCATATGCATATTTTTGGGAGTAATGTCTAGCACCAAGTAGGATAAGGGTCAATCAACCCTATGCCTCGGAACTACGCGTTAATATAGGTATGATCAGACTATTTGGGACCTCCTATGTGAGCTTTCCCTAGTCCCAAGGGGCCTTCAGGTTGATGTCGATATCCTAGTAGCATCTTTAACCATGGCAAGGCTCTAGACGGCTCTGTCCACTTGAGTGTGATAGTCAGGACCATGTAAGCTCTATCGTGGTCATGTCAGTTATATGATAACTCTCCCATTATTCCTCACGATTTCAGTTATGCATGTTTATCATTCATGATATATATATATATATATATATATATATATATATATATATATTCAAAAGCAGGTTTGACCTAATGTTCAATTTTACTTATGATTATCATATTTCAGCTTTGAGTCATTCGATTCAGTTATGATTTTCAGTTATATTCAGATCATGATTTCTAGAAAATAGCATACAAGCCCTACTCTCAGATTCTTATCTTGATTACATTTTATATTATCCATATTTTGAATGATCTTACTTATTTAAGCGGTTTTACTTTCCTTGCATACTCGGTACATTCCATGTACTAACCGTATACTCTATGTTGTATCGTTTTATGATACATGCTCTTATCTTTAGACTCAACCCCGTCATTAGCCAGCTCCTAGTGATTAGCACTTAGCTTCAGTGGTGAGTCCTCATCTCCCGAGGACCATTCGTTATCAGTTATCTTTGCATTTTCATCTTTCAAACTTGTCGGGTTAGTTGGGGTGTTATTCCATCAACCTTTTAGATACATTAAAGGCTTTCAGACTGTATGTAGTAATTAGCTTGTCATGTATGAAGTGAATTTCGGTTCTGATATTATGTTATATTAAACTTTCGCTATGTTTATTATGTCAAGTTTTTTGCTTTATTTGGTGGAGTTAGATGTATGTTCATGCCATGGGTCGACTTGGAGTCTCTCGGGGCCCCTCGTCCCATGTCTCGATCTGGGCCTATGTTTGGATTATGACAAACTTAGTATCAGAGCAATAGATTGTGAAGTGTCCTAGGGTATCTGAAAGCTGCGTTAAGTAGAGTCTTTTTCATGGGTGGGAAGTGCGTCAAACTTATGAAGAAGAGGCTATGAGATGTTTAGAAAACGTTCCCTTCTTTCATGATCTATGTCGTGCAGTGAAATGTCTCTCTATCCTTATAATTCGTGCTATTCGCGATTGCAGACCCGCAGAGTTAACGACAGAAGAAAGGAAATGGAAATGGCCATAAGGATGACAATGGAGATGGTCACCAACAAGCTGCACCAGCCCATGAGCACCATGCACCAAAACTGATTGCCCATGCTGAATTCAGGGCAGCCATTCAGATTCTTGTCTAGGCTTTGACTGCCTATGTCAACCAGCAGGTGGTAGCACATGTCCCCAGAACGGTAATGTGGCGACAGCACGAGTCAGAGATTTCCTAAGGATGAACCGACTAGAGTTTTTTGGGTCAAAGGTGGACGAGTGTAATACCCCGAGAAGGCCTAAGAATAGACCTAGGAGTTAAAAATTGAAAAGTGCAGAAAACTGGTAAAAATATCACAGAACGGACGACCCTACGACTCGTGGTAGGATACCATGGGTTGTCATATGCAGTCGTGGTTTGGGAAGTCAGGGAAGCAGTGGGGACAATTGACGGTGTAATGACTCATTGTCAGGAACAACGAGTCATTGTTACTAGTCGTTAGAAGGACCGAACTTAGGGTGAGGAGAAAGCAATGGGCCATCCCACGAACCGTGGTGAGAGACAAAAACCCATTGTTTCAAGTTGTTACTGGTTGGTTGAGGTTTCCAGTGCATCCAACGGATGGAAACCACGACTCATTGGAAGTCACAATGAGTCGTGGTGAGGCTCGTGGAAAGGGGAGTTAGTTTGGTCAAGGAGTTGACGACGGTCAATTCAATGACCCATGGTTTGAAGTAACAACTCATCCTGACGAGTCGTGGAAAGGGATCTGAGATGTGATATGAGGCAGTGCACCCGACAACTCGATACCACGAGCCGTGCTATGTAGCCAGACCCATTAGGTCGGTTATTGGTCCGTCCAGGACAGTATTCAGGGAAATTATTTTAAGGGTATTCTCGACCTTTCCTCGTTTTTAGCCCCTAAACTACATTGTTTTAGATATTTTCTAAGTATGATAATATGAGTTAAGTCCTTTAGGCATGTCCATTCTCATGTAAGGATTCTAGAGAGGTTTATGGGTGATTCAAGGCCTTCTTTCCCAAAATTTTCTTCAATCTCTTTGTGGGTGTTCAAGGAATTTCGAGTCTCTCCATTCCAAGTTATGTAGGGTTTTAAAGTGCGGGGAATTCTTCCTCACCCATGCCCAATTTCGATTAAGGTCATGAATTCTCCTACTCAAATTCCATGGGGTTTTACCTAGAGCATGCCAATGTGATTTCTACTTATAGGTATGTTTTAATTGAGTTTTATTTATTGAAATATGCATGTTGGGAAGGTTTAGTATTATTTTCATCAAAATCATCTTTCAATTTTTTTAAATTGAAATTTCCCATTTATGGAAGTTCATGGAAATTATGATTTATGATGAATATTCATTATTTTAAGTTTATTGATTATGGAAATTCATGAGTCCATGTTACCATGTTTATGAGCATATTTTAAAAGAATTGAGTAAGATAAATTGAGTATGATAAAGGTTTGGGTAATGCCATATGATGAAGAACGATTTATGATTTACGAAATGAATTTCATGATTTATCGATTTATGATGTTGGCCGATAAAGAAGGCCTTGATTCTTGGCTAAGCATGTCTTAAAGGGGATCCATGATCATAAATGATATATCTTAGCAAATGAATTTTATGCATGATGTTAATGGTTTATGTATGAGCCTATATACATGTTTTTGGGAGTCGTGTCTAGCACCGAGCAGCCCGACGTTCAAAGGACTACGCCAGTGTCTTATAACCACGTGCCACCGTGGGTTGTAAACGTTATGATGTTATGATAATGATCCCCCCTCAAATGTGAAATCACGCCTTATGCACGACCCTTGCCTGGCAAGCCAGGGTCGGCTCTGCCCACTTGAGCGAGACAATGGGGCATCATGAAAGGCTCTACCATGATGGTGTTGGTTATGATGAGACCTCCTATTGTTCCGCATGTTTTATGCATTGTTATAATTATGTTATTGGCTCAAGTTATATTATGATAAAGTTAAATTACGATTACGATAATGAATGATTATGAATGATTTAAAAGTCTTGAGCCTTATGTTTTATAGTGAAGAATATTGATGCAAGCATGATGTCCTTCTCTTATGTCTATTTTTGAGTTCACTTTTCTTTTAAAATTCTCGTTTTACTTACCTTGCATACTTATTACATTTCATGTACTGACCGCATACTTCCTATGTTGTATCATTTCATGATACAGGGTCCGGATTTCAGGCTCATCCTCACCCTTAGGCCATCTCAGCTTCCGCTTTCAGGTTGTTGGTGAGTCCTCATATTCCTAGGGCTGTTTTATAGACTTTCATGTTGTTTATGTTTCAGTACTGGTAGGGTTAGTTGGGATGTTGTCACATCAATCCATCTTATGTTTTAGAGGTTTTCGGACAAGTATGTAGTATTCAGCTGTGTAAATGTTTGGTATTTCTTGATGCTATGTTATGATTATGTTTCTGCTATATCCTTATGATTATCGTTCCATTTATTTGAATGAGAATAGTTGTATTCATGATCCATGGGTCGACTTGGGGTCCTTCCGGGTCCCTTGTCCCATGTCTATGATCCGTGTGTACGTTCGGGTCATGACAAACTTGGTATCAGAGCCACAGGTTTGAAGTTTTCTAGGGTGTCTGAAAGTCGCGTTAGGTAGAGTCTTTTTCATGGGTGTGAAGCGTGCCACACCTATGACGAAGAGGCTACTAAATGTTTCTAGGAAATGTTCCCTTCCTTCATGTTTTATGTCGTGCGATGAAAAGTCTCTCCATCCTTCTAATTCGTACGATTCGCGATTGTAGAATTATGGCTCCTATAAGAACGAACGGAAAGAGGAATGGAAATGATGAAGGCCATGGAGATGGCAATGATCATGGGCATTAGCGAGCCCCACCTGTTCGGATATTGCATGAGGTGCATGGTACTAGATATTCAATTCATCCAGGATCCATGAAAATGTATCGGGATTTGCGAGAAATCTATTGGTGGGATGGTATCAAGAAGGATATTACGGAGTTCGTGGCAAAATGTCCAAACTATCAGCAAGTGAAAGTTGAACACCAAAGGCTGGGAGGCGTACTTCAAGATGTCAGCATCCCCACTTGGAAGTGGGAAGAGATTAATATGGATTTTCTTACAGGCCTACCTCGTACTCGCTGACACTATGACTCCATTTAAGTAGTGGTGGACAGGTTAACCAAGGCGGCACATTTCCTACCGATCAAGACCACAGATTCAGCGGATGATTATGCTAAATTTTGTATTCGAGATTTAGTTCGACTTCATGGAGTGCCCTTGTCTATTATTTTAGACCGAGGTACTCAGTTTACTTCTCAATTTTGGCGTTCCTTTCAAAATGGACTTGGTATGCAAGTTAAGCTCAGTACAGCCTTCCATCTGCAGACACACAACCAGGAAGAACGGACCATTCAGACCCTTGAGGATATATTGAGGGCATGTGTTATAGACTTTAAAGGTAGTTGGGATGATCATTTTCCCTTGATCGAGTTTGCTTATAAAAACAGTTACCTCTCTAGTATCTAGATGGCACCGTTCGAGGCTCTTTACAAGTGGAGGTGTAGATCTCCTATCGGATGGTTCGAGGTTTGTGACACCTCTATGATAGGACTAGATTCGATTCATGAGGCGATGGTGAAGGTTCAGTTTATAAGGGACTGATTGAAAACTGCTCAGAGTCGTCAAAAATCGTATGCTGATGTAAGGAGAAGAGAGCTGGAGTTTGATGTGGTTGACTGGGTGTTTCTGAAGGTGTCTCCCATGAAGGGAGTCATGCGGTTCGGAAAGAAAGGTAAACTCAGTCCCCGCTATGTTGGTCCCTACCGGGTTGTGAGGAGAGTTGGTAAGGTGGCGTATGAGTTGGACTTTCCATCAGAGTTATCTTCAGTTCATCCCGTCTTTCATGTGTCACTTTTAAAGAAGTGCGTAGGTGATCCAGCCTTGGTAGTTCCGGTAGACACCATTGGAGTGAAGGACAACCACAGCTATGAAGAAATTCCGGTGGAAATCTTAGATCATCAAGTTCGTAAGCGAAGGAACAAAGAAGTAGCTTCAGTTAAAGTGTTATGGAGGAATCGGCATGTTGAGCGAGCTACGTGGGAAGCCGAAGCAGACATGATGGCTAAATACCCACATTTATTCTCTACCGGCTCAATTCCGACTTGAGGTATCAGTTTTTCCCTATGACTCTATTTAGTTTTCATGTTCAATTTACGTGTGAAAGTTTCTTTTATGTGTATGAATGTATATGTGAAGCCTGAGATCAGTTCAGCTATGTGGTTTGATTCGGAGGTAGTCATTCCGTGAAAGTTTCGGTTAAAATGATCAGTATATAGCTATGATGAATTGTATGTTTCTGTGTTCTGCATGTTTCCTACATTTGAGGACAAATGTTCCCAAGGCGGAGATATTGTAATACCCTGGGAAGGCCTAAGAATAGATCCGGGAGTTAAAAATTGAAATGTGCAGAAAACTGGTAAAAATATCACAAAATGGACGACCTTAAGACTCATGGTAGGATACCATGGGTCGTCATATGCAGTCGTGGTTTGGGAAGTCAGGGAAGCAGTGGGGACAACGGACGGTGTAACAACACATTGTAAGGAACAATGAGTCGTTGTTACTAGCCATTAGATGGACCGAACTTAGGCTGAGGAGGAAGCAGCGGGCCATCCCACGATCCATGGTGAGAGATAATGACCCATTGTTTCAAGTCGTTTCTGGCTGGTTGAGGTTTCCAATGCACTCAATGGATGGAAATGATAACTCGTTGGAGTCACAATGAGTCGTGGTGAGGCTCGTGAATGGGGAGTCAGTTTGGTCAAGGAGTTGACGATAGTCGATTCAATGACCCGTGGTCTGAAGTAACGACTTGTCCTGACGAGTCATGGGAAGGGATCTGAGATGTGTTATTAGGCAGTGCACTCGACGACTTGATACCACGAGCCGTGGTATATAGCTACGACCCATTGGGTCGGTCGTTGGTCCATCTGGGACAGTTTTCAGGGTAATTATTTTAAGGGTATTCTCGACCTTTCCTCATTTTTTGCCCCTAAACTACGTCGTTTTGGATATTTTGTGAGTATGATAATATGAGTTAAGTCCTTTAGGCATGCCCATTCTCATGCAAGGATTCTAGAGAGGTTTTTGGGAGATTCAAGACCTTCTTCCCAAAAAATTTTCTTCAATTTCTTTGTGGGTGTTCAAGGAACTTCGAGTCTTTCCATTCCCAGGTATGTAGGGTTTTAAAGTGGGTGGAATTCTTCCTCACCCATGCCCAATTTCGATTAAGGTCATGAATTCTCCTACTCAAATTCCATGGGGTTTTACCCAAAGCATGTCAATGTGATTTCTCCTTATGGGTATCTTTTAATTGAGTTTTATTTATTGAAATATGCATGTTGGGAAGGTTTAGTATTATTTTCATCAAAATCATGTTTCAATCTTTTTAAATCTAAATTTTCCATTTATGAAAGTTCATGGAAATTATGATTTATAATGAATATTCATTATTTTGAGTTTATTGATTATGGAAATGCATGAATCCAAGTTACCCATGTTTATGAGTATATTTTTAAAGAATTGAGTATGATAAAGCTTTGGGCAATGCCCATATGATGAAGAACGATTTATGATTTACGAAACGAATTCCATGATTTATCGATTTATTATGTTGGCCAATAAAAAGGGCCTTGATTCTTGGCTAAGCATGTTTTAAAGGGGATCCATGATGATAAATGTTATGTCTTAGCCAATGAATTTCTATGCATGATGTTAATGATTTATGTATGAGCCTATATGCATGTTTTTGGGAGCCGTATCTAGCATCGAGCAGCCCGGCGTTCAAAGAACTACTCTGGTGTCTCATAACCACGTGCTACTTTGGGTAGTAAAGGTTATGATGTTATGATAATGATCCCCCCTCAAAAGTGATATGATGCCTTGTGCACGACCCTCGCCTGGCAAGCCAGGGTCGGCTCTGCCCACTTGAGCGAGACAGTGGGGTATCATGAAAGGCTCTACCATAATGGTGTTGGTTATGACGAGACCTCCCATTGTTCCACATGTTTTATGCATTTTTATAATTATGTTATTGGCTCAAGTTATATTATGATAAAGTTAAATTACGATTACGATAATGAATGATTATGAATGATTTAAAAGTCTTGAGCCTTATGTTTTATAGTGAAGAATTTTGATACAAGCATGATGTCCTTCTCTTATGTCTATTTTTGAGTTTACTTTGCTTTAAAAATGCCCATTTTACTTACCTTGCATACTCAGTACATTCCACGTACTGACCGCATACTTTCTATCCTGTATCGTTTCATGATACAGGGTCCGAATCTCGGGCTCATCCTCACCCTTAGGCCATCTCAGCTTACGCTTTCAGGTTGTTGGTGAGTCCTCATATTCCGAGGGCTGTTTTACAGACTTTCATGTTGTTTATGTTTTAGTACTGGTAGGTTTAGTTGGGGATGTTGTCCCATCAACCCACTTATGTTTTAGAGGCTTTCGGATAAGTACGTAGTATTCAACTGTGTAAACGTTTGGTACTTCTTGATGCTATGTTATGATTACGTTTCCACTATATCCTTATGATTATCGTTCCGCTTATTTGGATGAGAATAGTTGTATGCATGAGCCATGGGTGGACTTGGGGTCCCTCGGGGTCCCTTGTCCCTTGTCTATGATGCGGGTGTACATTTGGGTTGTGAAAAACGTTGTATCAGAGCCACAGGTTTGAAGTTTCCTAGGGTGTCTGAAAGCCGCGTTAGGTAGAGTCTTTTTCATGGGTGTGAAGCATGCCACGCCTTTGACGAAGACACTACTAAACCATTTTAGGAAATGTTCCCATCTTTCATGTTCTATGTCGTCCAATGAAAAGTCTCTCCATCCTTCTAATTCATGCGATTCGCGATTGTAGAATTATGGCTCCTAGAAGAATGAACGGAAGGAGGAGTGGAAATGAAGAAGGCCACGGAGATGGCAATGAACATGGGCATCAGCGAGCCCCACCTATTCCGGAGCCCCAAGCACCATAGCCGGCTGCCCATGCTGAGTTTCGGGCGGCTATTCAGATGTTGGCACAAGCCTTGACTGCTAAGGTCAATCAACATGCTTTTGTGTAGGTTCCCCAGAATAGCAATGCGGCGGCGGCTCGGATTAGAGAATTCTTGAGGATGAACCCTCCAGAGTTCACGGGATCGAAGGTGGATGAGGATCCACATGAGTTTATTGAAGGGATCTTGAAGGTTAATCAGGTTATGGGAGTGACAATTGGGGAGTGTGTGGACTTGGCCTCTTATCAGCTAAAAGAGGTCTCTCATATATGATACAGGCAATGGAAGGAAAGCAGGGCAGCGGGAGTGGGCCCTATCAGCTTAGATGAGTTCCACATAGCCTTTCTCGATAGGTTCTTCCCTTGGGAGATGAGGGGATTGAAAGCAGTTGAGTTTGTGAACCTCAAGCAGGGAAAGATGACAGAGCCGGAGTATTCACTTGACTTCACTTATTTGTCAAAGTACGCCCCAGAGTTGGTGATGGATCAGAGGGCACGGGTGAGTCGATTCGTTCATGGTGTGGTTGGTAATTTAGAGAAGGATTGCAGGACTTCCATGATTCACCAGGATATGGACATTCCTCGCATTGTGTTGTACGCCCAGCAGATGAAGGCGGCTCATGCGAGGGAGAGGGAGGCAAAGAGGGCTCGGACAGATAGTCGTGGGTTTTCACATCAAAGGTCCGGCAGTAGCTACCATTCATAGTTTACAGAGGTCACTAGCCCCAACGCCATCATCAGCTAGTGTTCCATCAAGACCCAGGGTGATCAGAGGAGCAGGGTTTCAGGGTCGAAGGATCAGAGGGACACCCAGTTAGAGTATACCTCTCCAGCCTGCGGGAAGTGCGGCAAGAGACAAACTGGGTAGTGCCTACTCAGTTCAGATGTCTATTTTGGGTGTGGTAGACCTAGGCACATGCGCCGTGTGTGCCCATATGCTAGACAGGGTGATGATAGGGGTCGTGCACAGACCACCAAGACAGCAGCAGCTCCAGCCCATTCCACCCCATAGGGAGCATCGACTAGTGGAGGTGGTGGACAACGCCATAACCGATTCTATGCCCTTGCCCCACGATAGAAACATGAGACTTCACCATACATGGTCACTGGTATGTTGCGTGTCTTTTGTATTGATCTTTATGCCTTGCTAGATCAGGGAGCTACATTGTCGTTCATGACTCCTTACATTGCTAGCAGCCCTGGAGTTAGTCCCGAGACCTTGTCAAAACCATTTTCAGTTTCTACCCCTGTCGGTGATTCGGTTGTAGCTAGACGGGTGTATAGAGGGTGCCCGATCACGGTGTTGCATAAGGTTACCTCCTCAGATTTAGTAGAATTGGCCATGACTATTTTGACATCATTTTGGGTATGGATTGGTTGTTTTAATGTTATGCTTCGATTAATTGCAGGACCCGTACAATGGAGTTTCATTTTCCGGGTGAATCAGTTATGGAGTGGAAGGGTAGTTCGGTGGTGCCAGCAGGTCAGTTTATTTCCTATCTTAAGCCTAAAAAGATGATGTGTAAGGGGTGCATGTACCACCTAGTTAGGGTTAAGGATGTGGAGTCCGAGACCCTGACTATTCAGTCAGTTTCGGTGGTGTGCGAATACCCTGAGGTGTTTCTTGAGGATTTGCCAGGTGTTCCTATGGAAAGGGAAATTGATTTCGGTATTAATCTATTGCCAGATATGCATCCTATTTTTATCCCTCCTTACAGGAAGGCTCTAGCCGAGCTAAAGGAATTGAAGGAGCAGTTGGAGGATCTGTTGAACAAGGGCTTTGTTAGACCGAGCCAATCTCCATGGGGTGCACCAGTTCTATTTGTTCGAAAGAAGGACGATTCCCTTCACATGTGTATTGACTACTAGCAGTTGAACAAGGTTACCATCAAGGACAGTGTCACGCCCCGCCTTGGGGGGCATGACTGGCACCTGGTGCCCTACTAGGACCTGACTCGCTGGACTGTTAAGCCTGGGCACATCTGGTGCCTGGCTGGCTCTAACTCACATTTCTGGAAACAAAGGGCTATATAACGGCTGTAAACACAGCCCCCGGCCTATTGGCCTATAGCCTTCTGTACCTATATTATCAGCTGACCAGAAACAAGGTAATTCAAGGGAACCTATGCGGGCCGACAAGGCCACCATGCTGTCTAGTTATATGCAACTCAATCATAAAGCACAAAAAGAAACTACGTGACCGGCAAGGTCACCACTACTGGCAAGCTATGGCCCCACACGGCCAAGGTAAAAGAAAGCAAGAATACTGGCAACTAAACAACTGCACGACCTCACACGACCGGCTCATCTGACCACAGGGAATATATAGACTGCAAACCTCTAAGAATAGCAATAGAAATGATCGGGACAGGGCCCCGACCTACACGTACTGTACAATAAAAAGAACTGGACTACACCTCTAGAAATTCAGTCTCCGGATGACAGGAGCTGAATATTCAACCGCTGATGGGGATCACGTAGTATCGCCTGCTCGTCTATGGGTACCTGCAGGCAAGTAATGCAGCGCCCCACTGGGCGTCAGTACCGCTGGTACTGAGTATGTAAAGCAACTGAAATAATATAACTGAAAACAATATCTGAAAGCAATAATATGACTGATGAAGCTGAAGTAGAAGGAATAACTTAACTGTCTGATAATGTAAACCTTACCTTCTCACAATCTTTACTGGAAGGGATAAGAGTCATACCTGGAACGTATCGTGCTACTGCTGATCTACTTGTATCTAACATAACATGGCATAACATGAAATAACATAACATAGCACACACAAACCTTACCCGGCCCCCATAAGCCGGGAGGTACAACAACACAGAATCTATACCCCTACCCTGGTCATCCCATCTCCTATAGTGGCTGTAAGCATCCTGCCGGTCCCAGGGTATGCACTTGGGCTCGCTGAGCCCCTGACTATAACTGCATCTGAGTCCGAAGGACTCCTGAATCTGCACCCGGGCGTATCCGCTCGACTGGGGTGTGTAAGGGCCGATCAAGGCACAAATATGGGGAACAACTGACATCCCATCTTCATCCCCTGGTGGGACGGCATGCCACTCCGTAGAGTGACGTATCCTCATCCTCTGGCAGATGAGTCGACACAGCTATTAACCCTAGGCGGTCATGGATGCTAGGTAATCCAACCCCAAACAACACAACGGTCTCAACTGGTAATACTGTCTGGGTATCTCACATGCTGAGGCTAATAGGGGTGAAGTATCATATATATTACATGCTGAGCTAATGATAGTAATCTGTACGTATTTAATACGTGCTGAGGCAGGTAAAGACGTATAAATATGAGTATAGTCTCCTGCCAGGCTGTACTGGAGCAAATGCTGTATAAGACAATGTTTCTGCTGAAAACTCTGCTGTTTACTAAGTTTCTGTATACACTATATGCTGGACTAGTAATAGAAATGTGTACATACTTAATACATGCTGAGGCTGGAAGTAATATATATGTATGTACGAATATAGTCTTCTGCCCGACTATACTGAGGCTAATGCTGAACATGATATAGACTTCCTGCTGAAACTATGTTGTATACTGATTTTCTATAGTAACATGAGTTACTATTCCTGACATACTTTCTAAACTTTGTTTTAGTCTACTATTCTATGTCTGAAATGCTTTACGGATACTATACTATTCCGCGGGGTTTCAGCTGAACACAACAATATCTTAACGTAGCATATTACATCACATACTGATAGGTCTCGTACACGTTACAGCCCAATGCTTCTCATGTTGTACCAATGTTCATAATAACGCAATACTGAACTATACTGTATCTGAGATATTATCTGATTGTCTGCCTATACTGTAACTGAGATATCATCTGACTATCTGATGTTGCTTTACTAACTTTGATTCTGAGTATATGTATATCATAATATCATAAAAACATGCTTACTAAATTCAAACTGGACTTAGTGCTTGACTTATAAGTTCTTTTTTCTCTGTACATCATGCTATCTATCGTACTGGATTACTAACTCGCCGAAGGAATTAGCTTTACATACCTTATCCTTGAATTATTCGTCTGTCAGACGAGGCTCGGCCGGTACTTCAACTGTTTTCTCCCAACTGCATTCATAAACATATCAATTAACACTAAATACAACTTTATTTAAAAAGGCAACGTCACTTTCGATATAGTTTATAGCCTAAACTTAGGCTTATCGAAAGACGGCCAGAAACTCGCTATTTTTCAGCGGCCCATAAGGGAGAAATATTCACTTCACAGCTAGGAACACATAGACACTAATTTAGAGCAATTCCACTTACCTTGGCTCGGTGGCTCGACGATTCGTCGGCCGTATTTTACGAAACTGAATCCGTAGGAATGCTCTCTACTGCTAAATACATCGGTATCTGGGATTAATTTGAGTTTGGGCAGCGTTTGGCAGCGTAATCGGACGAAAGTATATAATTTCCTTCGTTCCTTTCCTTTCCTCTACGTTGCCCTCTGTTTCTCTGGAAATTTTTAAGGATATAATCATTTAAAACCGAAGTGGGGCTTTATATACTTGGGCCTGGACAAGGACAACGTGTCACGGAGCCAACGCGGAGGCTCCTCCTCCGTGACACGCCGCCATCGCGGAGGGGCTCTGCCTCGGCTCCTTCCGCGATGGTTCGACAGGCTTCTCGTCCGATCTTTTCCCGGACCTTTCTCCAACACGTATGGCCTTCAAATATGCTTAACCAACGTGGAAATAGGTCATCTAAGTGTCGGGAATTCTACGGGGTGTAACAGACAGGTACCCCTTACCCAAGATATATGATTTTTTTGACCAGCTTCAGAGTGCCAAGTGCTTCTCCAAGATCGACCTCAGGTTCGGGTATCGCCAACTCAAAGTTTGGGAGAGTGACATCTCAAAGACCGCTTTCAGGACTCGGTGTGGTCACTACGAATTTGTTGTTATGTCTTTTGGGCTAACCAATGCTCCTGCAATTTTTATAGACATGATGAATATGGTGTTTAAGCAATATTCGGATATGTTCGTGATCGTGTTCATCGATGACATTCTTATATACTCCCGAAGCGAGGAGGAGCATGCTGCTCATTTGAGAACAGTGTCGCAAACCCTCAAGGATCATTAGTTGTATGTAAAGTTTAGCAAGTGTGAATTTTGGCTAAACTCGGTAGCATTTCTGGGTCATGTGGTATCAAGCGAAGGCATAAGGGTAGATTCCCAGAAGATAGAGGCAGTGAAGAATTGCCTTCGACTGGTGAATCCTTCAGAAATTCAGAGTTTCTTAGGCCTAGCTAGCTATTACCGGAGGTTTGTTGAGGGTTTCTCATCTATTTCAGCACCTTTGACTAAGTTGACTTAGAAAAAGGTGAAATTCCAATGGTCAGATGCTTATGAAAAAAGATTCCAAGAGTTGAAGACCCGACTCACCTCAACACCCGATGTCTTTGTTGTCTATTGTGATGCTTTGAGAGTCGGACTGGGATGTGTGTTGATGTAGCGTAGGAAGGTAATAACATATGCCTCGAGGTAGCTAAAGGTCCATGAAAAGAATTACCTGACCCATGATCTTGAGTTGGCTGCGGTGGTATTCGCATTGAAGATATGGAGGCATTACTTGTATGGGGTCCACGTGGATGTATTTACGGATCACAAGAGCTTGCAGTATGTGTTCACTCAGAAGGATCTAAATCTTCAGCAAAAGAGGTGATTGCAATTACTTAAGGACTATGACATGAGTGTCGTTTACCACCCGGACAAGGCTAATGTGGTTGCGGATGCGCTTAGTAGACTCTCCATGGAAAGTGTATCCCATGTGAATGAGGGAAAGAAGGAGTTGACGAAGGATGTCCACTGGCTCACAAGGGTGGGAGTTAGACTGATCAATTCGACTGATGGCGGTGTTGTTGTACATAACGGGTTAGATCATCCTTGGTAGTTGATGTTAAATCCATGAAAGACGAGGATCCAATATTGAGGAAGCTAAGGAGGTGGGGAGATGGTGTGCTACGATACCAGGGTCGACTATGTGTTTCAGACGTCGATAATTTAAGAGTTCAGAGATTGCATGAGGCGCATGGTACCAGATATTCTATTCATCCAGGATCCACGAAAATGTATCGAGATTTGCGAGAAATCTATTGGTGGGATGGTATGAAGAAGGATATTGTGGATTTCATGGCAAAATGTCCAAACTGTCAGCAAGGGAAAGTCGAACACCAAAGGCCGGGAGGCGTACTTCAGGATGTCAGCATCCCCACTTGGAAGTGGAAAGAGATTAATATGGATTTTGTTACAGGCCTACCTCGTACTCGCCAACACCATGACTCCATTTGGGTGGTGGTGGATAGGTTAACTAAGGCTGCACATTTCCTACCGATCAAGACCATAGATTCAGCGGATGATTATGCTAAATTATATATTCGAGAGTTAGTTCAACTTCATGCAGTGCCCTTGTCTATTATTTCAGATCGAGGTAAGCAGTTTACTTCTCAATTCTGCCATTCAATTCAAAAAGGACTTGGGACGCAGGTCAAGAACACACCATTCGGACCCTTGAGGATATGTTGAGCGCATGTGTTATGGACTTTAAAGGTAGTGGGGATGATCATTTGCCCTTAATCTAGTTTGATTAAAATAACAGTTACCACTCCAGTATCCAGATGGCACTGTTCGAGGCTCTTTATGGGTGGAGGTGTAGATCTCCCGTTGGATGATTCGAGGTTGGTAAGGCCGTTATGATAGGACCAGATTTGGTTCATGAGGCGATGGTGAAGGTTTAGTCTATAAGGGACCGATTAAAAGCCACTCAGAGTCATCAGAAATTGTATGCTGATGTGAGGAGAAGAGAGCTGGAGTTTGATACGGATGACTGGGTGTTTCTAATGGTGTCTCCCATGAAGGGAGTCATGCGGTTCAGAAAGAAAGGTAAACTTAGTCCCCGCTATGTTGGTCCCTAACGGGTTCTGAGGAGAGTTGGTAAGGTGGCGTATGAGTTGGACTTGCCATCAGAGTTATCTTCAGTTCATCCTGTCTTTAATATGTCACTTTTGAAGAAGTGCGTAGGTGATCCAGCGTAGGTAGTTCCGGTAGATAGCATTGGAGTGAAGGACAACCTCAACTATGAAGAAATTCCGGTGGAAATCTTAGATCGTCAAGTCCATAAGCGAAGGAACAAAGAAGTAGCTTCAGTTAAAGTGTTATGGAGGAATCAGCATGTTGAGGGAGCTACGTGGGAAGCCGAAGCAAACGTGATGGCTAAATACCCACATTTGTTCTCTACCGGCTCAATTCCTACTTGAGGTATCAGTTTTTCCCTATGACTCTATTTAGTTTTCATGTTCAATTTACATGTGCAAGTTTCTTTTGTGTGTATGAATGTATAAGTGAAGCCTGAGATCAGTTCAGCTATGTGGTTTAATTCAGAGGTAGTCATTCCATGAAAGTTTCGGTTAAAATGATCAGTATATAGCTATGATGAATTGTATGTTTGTGTGTGTTGTATGTTTCCTACATTCAAGGATGAATGTTCCCAAGGGGGAGATATTGTAATACCGCAGGAAGGCCTAAGAATAGTCCCGGGAGTTAAAAATTGAGAAGTGCAGAAAACTGGTAAAAATATCACAGAACAGAAGACCCTACACTCGTGGTAGGATACCACGGGCCGTCATATGCATTCGTGGTTTGGGAAGTCAGGGAAGCAGTGGGGACAACGGACGGTGTAATGTCTCATTGTTAGGAACAACGAGTCGTTGTTACTTGTCATTAAAAGGACCAAACTTAGGCTGAGGAGGAAGCAACAGGCCATCCCACGATCCATGGTGAGAGGCAACGACCCATTGTTTCAAGTCGTTACTGGTTGGTTGAGGTTTCCAGTGCATTCAACGGATGGAAACCACGACTCATTGGAAGTCACAACGAGGCGTGCTAAGGCTCGTGGAAAGGGGAGTCAGTTTGGTCAAGGAGTTGATGACGGCCGATTCAACGACCCGTGGTTTCAAGTAAGGACTTGTCCTGACGAGTCGTGGGAAGGGATCTGAGATGTTTTATTAGGCAGTGTACACGAATACTCGATACCACAAGTTGTGGCATGTAGCCATGGCCCATTGGGTCGGTCGTTGGTCCGTTTGGGATAGTTTTTAGGGAAATTATTTTAAGGGTATTCTCGACCTTTCCTCATTTTTATCCCTTAAACTACGTCGTTTTGGATATTTTCTGAGTATGATAATATGAGTTAAGTCCTTTAGGCATGCCCATTCTCATGCAAGGATTCTAGAGAGGTTTTTGGGAGATTCAAGACCTTCTTCCCAAAAATTTTCTTCAATTTCTTTTTGGGTGTTCAAGGAACTTTGAGTCTCTCCATTCCCAGGTATGTAGGGTTTTAAAGTGGGTGGAATTCTTCCTCACCCATGCCCAATTTCGATTAAGGTCATGAATTCTCCTACTCATATTCTATGGGGTTTTACCCAAAGCATGTTAATGTGATTTCTCCTTATGGTTATGTTTTAATTGAGTTTTATTTATTAAAATATGCATGTTGGGAAGGTTTAGTATTATTTTCATCAAAATCATGTTTCAATCTTTTTAAATCTAAATGGCCCATTTATGGAAGTTCATGGAAATTATGATTTATGATGAATTTCATTATTTTAAGTTTATTGATTATGGAAATGGATGAATCCAAGTTACCTATGTTTATGAGCATATTTTGAAAGAATTGAGTATGATAAAGCTTTGGGCAATGCCCATATGATGAAGAACGATTTATGATTTATGAAATGAATTTCATGATTTATCAATTTATGATGTTGGCCGATTAAAAGGGCCTTGATTCTTGGCTAAGCATGTTTTAAAGGGGATCCATGATGATAAATGTTATATCTTAGCCAATGAATTTTTATGCATGATGGTAGTGATTTATGTAGGAGCCTATATGCTTGTTTTTGGGAGCTGTGTCTAGCACCGAGCAGCCCGACGTTCAAAGGACTACCCGATGTCTCATAACCACGTGCCACCGTGGGTTGTAAATGTTATGATGTTATGATATTGATCCCCCCTCAAATATGATATCACGCCTTATGCAAGACCCTCATCTAGCAAGCCAGGTCGGCTCTGCCCACTTGAGTGAGACAGTGGGGCATCATGAAAGGATCTACCATGATGGTATCGGTTATGATGAGTCCTCCCATTGTTCCACATGTTTTATGCATTGTTATAATTATGTTATTGGCTCAAGTTATATTATGATAAAGTTAAATTACGATTACGATAATGAATGATTATGAATGATTTAAAAGTCCTGAGCCTTATGTTTTATAGTGAAGAATTTTGACGCAAGCATGATGTCCTTCTCTTATTTCTATTTTTGAGTTTACTTTGCTTTTAAAATGCCTGTTTTACTTTCCTTGCATACTCAGCACATTCCACGTACCGACCGCATAATTTCTATGCTGCATCGTTTCATGATACAGGGTCCGGATCTCAAGCTCATCCTCACCCTTAGGCAATCTCATCTTACGCTTTCAGTTTGTTGGTGAGTCCTCATATTCCGAGGGCTGTTTTACAGACTTTCATGTTGTTTATGTTTCAGTACTGGCCAGGTTAGTTGGGGATGTTGTCCCATCAATCTATCTTATGTTTTAGGGGCTTTCGAACAAGTATGTAGTATTCAGCTGTGTAAATGTTTGGTATTTTTGATGCTATGTTATGATTACGTTTCCGCTATATCCTTATGATTATCATTCCGCTCATTTGAATGAGAATAGTTGTATGCATGAGCCATGGGTCGACTTGGGGTCCCTCGGGGTCCCTTATCCCGTGTCTATGATCCGAGTGCACGTTTGGGTCATGACAATGAGGATCCACATGAGTTTATTGATAAGATTTTGAAGATCACCCGGTTATAGGGGTAAATGGAGAAGAGTGTGCTGATTTGGCCTCATATCAATTGAAGGTTGTCGCACACATTTGGTTTAAATAGTGGAAGGATAGTAGGGCGGTCAGAGCAGGCCCTATCAGTTGGGTTTAGTTTCATGTCGCGTTCCTAGATCGGTTCTTCCCTCAGGAAATGAGGGAGTTGAAGGCATCCGAGTTCGTGAATTTAAAACAAGGAAAGATGATAGTACAGGAGTATGCCCTAGAGTTCACTCATTTATAAAAGTATGCCCCAGAGTTAGTGGTTGATCAGAGGGCGCGAGTGAGTAGGTTTGTTCATGGAGTGGGGGACTATCTAGACAAGGATTGCAGAACCACCACGCTCCATCAATATATGGATTTTCCTCGGATAGTCTTGTACGCCCAACATATGGAGGCGGCGCATCTGATGGAGAGAGAGGCCAAGAGGGCCAAGAAAGACAGCTATAGGTTCTCTCAACTGAGGCCAGGAGGTGGGCACCAACAGTAGTCCCACCAGAGATCTTCAGCCCAAACATCTTCAGCGATGAGTGTGCCATCTAGACCTAGGCACGCCTAGAGAGGATAAGCATCAGGCTCTAGGGGTCAGAGCAGCAGGCCCGCAGATTCCAGTAATCCAGTTTGCGACAGGTGTGGTCGGAGGCACACAGGTTAGTGTTTGGCGGGTACAAGTGCTTGCTTTGGGTGCGGGAAGCCTGGACATATGCTAAAAGATTGCCTAACAGCTAGACAAGGCCATGATAGGGGCTGAGGCCCAGCTCCCAGTTCAGTATCTCCACTAGCATGCTCAGCCCAATAGGGGGCATCTACTAGCATAGGTGGTAGTAGAACCAAAACAGATTCTATGCCTTAGCATCCCACCAAGAGCAGGAGGTCTCCCCAGATGTAGTCACTGGTATGTTGCGAGTTTTCCATCTTGATATATATGCTTTGTTAGATCCAAGGGCTACTTTTTTTTTTGCGACACCTTATGTGGCTAGTAGTTTCGGAGTCAGTCCCGAAAACTTGTCAGAACCCTTCTTAGTCTCTACTCTAGTGGGTGATTCAGTTATAGCTAGATGGGTGTATAGAAGTTTCCCCGTCACAGTCCTTCAGAAAGTCACCTCAACAGATTTAGTAGAGTTAGCCATGACTGATTTTGATGTTATCCTTGGCATGGATTGGCTATTTTCATGTTATGCCTCAGTTAATTGTAGAACCCGGGTAGTAGAGTTCAGATTTTTGGGTGAGCCAGTCTTAGGGTGGAAGGGTAATTCAACTGTGCCTGTAGGCCGTTTTTCATTTCCTACCTAAAGGCCAGAAAGATGATTTTCAAAGGTTGTGTGTACCATCTAGTTAGGGTTAAGGATGCGAAGTCCGAGACGCTGACTATCTAGTCAGTCCTAGTAGTATGTGAGTATCCAGAAGTCTTCCCAGATGATCTATCGGGAATCCCTGCCGAGCGGGAGATTGATTTTGGTATTGACCTTGTTCCTAATATGCAGCCTATATATATTCCACCTTACAGAATGGCTCCTGTTGAGCTAAAGGAGTTAAAGAAGAGGTTCAAATACCTTTTAGATAAGGGGTTCATCAAACCGAGCAAATCCCCATGGGGTCCACCAGTTCTCTTTGTCTAAAAGAAGGATGGTTCTCTTCGTATGTGTATAGATTATTGGAAATTGAACAAGGTCACTATCAAGAATAGGTATCCTCTTCCTAGGATTGATGATTTGTTTGACTAACTTTAGGATGCCAAGGGCTTTTTGAAGATAGATCTCAGGTTTGGATACCATCAGCTCAAGGTTCGGGAGAGTGACATTCCGAAGATAGCATTTGGGATGCAACATGGTCATTATGAGTTTGTAGTTATTTCTTTTGGACTAACAAATGCTCCTGCAACTTTTATGGATTTGATGAATAGGGTGTTCAAGACATACTTGTATATGTTCATGATCGTGTTTATCGATGACTTCCTGATATACTCATGGGGTGAGAAGGAGCATGTCGCTCATTTGAGGGTGATAATATAGACTCTCAAGGATTGCCAACTATATGCTAAATTCAGTAAATGCGAGTTTTGGTTGAACTAGGTGGAATTTTTGGGTCATGTGGTGTTGAGTGAGGGCATAAAGATGGACTCTCAAAAGATAGAGGAAGTAAAGAACTGGTCTAGACCAGTGAATCCTTCAGACATCAGGAGTTTCTTGGGTTTAGCTGGGTACTATCAAAGATTTATTAAGGGTTTTTCATCTATTACGGCGCCATTAACCAAATTGACCCAAAAGAAAGTAAAATTCCAATGGTCGGATGCTTGTGAAAGGAGCTTTCAAGAGTTAGAGACTCGACTTACCTCAGCACCGGTGTTAACCCTACCCGAGGGTATGGATAGGTTTGTGGTGTATTGTGATGCTTCTAGGATCGGCCTTGGTTGTGTATTGATGCAGCATGGTAAAGTGATAGCATACTCTTCCAGACAGTTGAAGGTTCATGAAAAGAATTACCTAACTCATGATCTTGAATTGGTGGGGGTGGTATTTGCATTGAAGATTTGGAGACACTATTTTTATGGGCTCCATGTAGATGTGTTTACGGACCACAAGAGCCTACAATACATGTTTACCTAAAAGGACCTAAATCTCTGCCAAAGGAGATGGTTGGAGCTACTCAAGGATTATGATATGAGTGTCCTTTACCACCCGGGTAAGGCTAAAGTAGTAGCAGATGGACTTAGTAGACTCTCTATGGAGAGTGTGTCCCATTTAGATGAGGGAAAGAAGGAGCTGGTGAAGGATGTGCATCGACTTGCATGGTTGGGAATTCATTTGGTTGACTCGACTAATGGTGGTGTTATAGTTTAGATCGGGTCAGAATCATCTTGGTGGATAATGTGAAAGCTAGACAAGACGAGGACCCTATTTTGGTAAAGTTTAAAGAGGTCGTTTAGAAATAGAAGGTAGAGGTCTTCTCTAAAGGGGGAGATGGTGTGCTTCGATATCAGGGTCGCTTATGTGTCTCGGATGTTGGCAATTTGAGAAATCGGATGTTGCAGGAGGCTCACCGTTCCAAATATTTGATACATCCAGGTGCCACCAAGATGTACCATGATGTACAGAAAATTTATTGGTGGAATGGCATGAAGAAGGACATCGTAGAATTTGTAGCTAAGTGTCCCAACTGTCATCACGTGAAGGTAGAGTATCAGAGACCGAGAGGTGTTCTTCAGAACATCAGTACCCTACTTGGAAGTGGGAGGAAATTAATATGGACTTCAGTACAGGGTTGCCTCGCACTCGTCGACAATATGACTCCATTTGGGTGGTCATGGATAGGTTGACCAAAGACGCTGATTTTCTACCAGTCAAAATCACCGATTCAGCAGAGGATTATGCCAAACTATACATCCAAGAGCTAATTTGGTTGTATGGAGTGCCCTTGTCCATCATATCTGACAGAGGTACTCAATTTACCCCTCAGTTTTGGAGGTCATTTCAGAAGGGACTTGGTACTCAGGTCAAGCTTAGTATAACATTTCACCCGCAGACGGATGGTCAGGCGAAGCAGACTATTCAGACTCTTGAGGATATGTTGAGAGCCTGTGTTATTGATTTCAAGGGTAGTTGGGATGATCATTTTCCTCTCATCGAGTTTGCATACAACAACAGCTACCATTCCATCATTTAGATAGCTCCATTTGAGGCTCTCCACGGATGGAGATGTAGATCGCCTATTGGTTGGTTTGAAGTTGGTGAGGCTACATTGATAGGTCTGGATTCAATCCATGAGGTTATGGAGAAAGTTCAGCTTATCAGGGAAAGGTTGAAAACAGTTCAGAGTCGTCAAAAGTCCTATGCGGATGTGAGGAGGAGAGAACTTGAGTTTGAAGTTGATTATTGGGTGCTTCTGAAGGTATCTCCCATGAAGGGAGTGATGAGGTTCAGAAAGAAAGGGAAACTCAGTCCCTGTTATGTTGGCCCGTACGGATTGTGAAATGGGTTGGTAAGGTAGCATATGAATTGGAGTTTACCTCAAAGTTATCTTCCGTTTATCTAGTTTTCCATGTATCGCTCCTAAAGAAGTGCTTGGGTGATCCAGCCTTAGTTGTTCCAGTGGACAGTGTCGGTGTGAAAGACAGCCTTAGTTATGAAGAGGTTCTGGTGGAAATACTAGATCATCAGGTTTGAAAGCTAAGAAACAAGGAAGTAGCTTCAGTTAAGGTTTTGTGGAGAAATCATCATGTTGAGGGAGCTACATGGGAAGCCGAAGAAGATATGATGGCTAGATACCCACATTTGTTCTCTACCGGCTTAGTTCCAACTTGAGGTATCAGTTTTTGCCCTAAAACTCAATTCAATTTCATGTTTAGTTCATGTTCCCCAGTTTCTTTCATGTCAATGTATGTATGTATGATTCATGAATCTAGTTCAGTCATGTAGTTTAAATCAGAGTTAGTGATTCCGCTAGTTTTCAGCTTATATGATCAGTATTTGAGTATGATGATTGCGTTTCTCTACTTTTTTGTATGTTTTCCAACATTCAAGGACAAATGTTTCCAAGAGGGAGATATTGTTATACCCCGAAATCCCTAAGATCAGACCCGGGAGCTTAAATGGAGAAAATAGGATTTTCTGCACCACGTCACAAAATGGGTCGTCATATAACCCATCAGGCTGACCACGAGTCGTTAGGTGACACGTGGTGAGGAGTGTAGACTTGCTTGGAATTTTTTTTAAAGTGGGGCGACCATAAGTCATGGTCAGCCACCACGAGTCGTTAGGTCACCCATGGTCAATGGCAGTAGAAGGGTGAAGGATGAGTGGCAGTGTACCCCACGAATGGTCACCACAAGTCGTGGTTAGGCGCCACGATTCATCATGTTAGTCGTGCTTAGCAGTTGGTTAATGACTTGATATCTTGGGTAGTGGAGGTAACGAGTGGTGACCATGAAGTAACTAGTCGTTAGGTCCCTCGTGGGTACCCTCTTGAGGAAAGGTGCCAGTAGACTTCACGAGAGCAGACGATGACTCGTCCCCCTAGTAACGACTCGTTCAGTCCCTCGTTGGGACTGGCAGTCAGTTATTTTCTGTGAATTTGGTAAGGGCTCATTCGTAATTTCTATGATCCGAAGGCCTAAACTACGTCGTTTTAAGATATGAATAGTGAGTTTTAAGAGGGGTAAGTTCATTCTAGGCTATTCTTATTCATGCATGCAAGAGTAAAGGTATAGAGAGGTAATCAAGCTCAATTTCCTTCAAGTTTTCATCAATTCTTCCTTGGACAATCAGAGAAGTTGTCGAATCAGATCCTCTTAGGTATATAAGGACATGAATGGTGAATTTGTTCACACCCATGCCCAATTCCTCTCTAATTCATGAAAATCCATATGTTGATCTTATGGGGTTTTAACCCAATTCATGAATTTTTTCTAATTTTCTTCAAGGGTATGATCTAAGCATGTTTCTATTATTGAATTATGATTCATGGGAAAGTTTTACAAAGTTTTTACTTATAAATCATGTTTCAATTTTATAAATTATAATGCCCATCCATGAGAAGTTTATGAAAGTTGAGATTTATGATGTATGTTCAAGTATGATGAGATATTATTGATGAAAAGGAAGTTTATGAAAGTTGAGATTTATGATGTATGTTCAAGTATGATGAGATATTATTGATGAAAAGCATGTTCAAGTTACCCGTGTTTATGATCATGTTTTCAAGTGAATTAAGCATTTTTAAAGCATGTTTAAGTATTGGGAAATCCCAAATGTTCAAGTATGATTTATGATTTCATGTTAATTAGCTTACCAAATGGTTTTGGAGTCAAGACTCCCAATTATGTTCAACTTGTGGTATGGTTTGAGCAAAGGCTCCTCATGTACAAGGCTAAGGGTCAATCAACCCTATGCCTTAGAACTACTCGCCAACATAGGTATGATGAGACTACTTAGGACCTCCTATGTGAGCTTTCCCCTTCCCCAAGGGGTCTTCACTTGATAATGATATCCTGGTAGCGTCTTTAGCCCTGGCAAGGCTCTAGACGGCTCTTCCCACTTTAGTTTGATAGTCGAGACCACGTAAGCTCTATCGTGGTAATGTCGGTTATATGATGAGTCTCCCATTGTTCCTCATGATTTTAGTTATGCATTTTATCATTCATGATATATCTATATGTGTGTGTGTGTGTGTGTGTGTTCTAAAGCAGGTTTGACACAATGTTCAATTTTACTTATGATTATCAGATTTCAATTTTGCATCATTCGATTCATTTAGGATGTTCAGTTTTGCTCAGATCATGATTTCAGAAAATAGCATACAAGCCCTACTCTCAGATTCTTATCTTGATTGTGTTTTATATTATCCATGTTTTAAATGATCTTACTTATTTAAGCGGTTTTACTTACCTTCCACACTTGGTACATTCCACGTACTGATCGCATACTCTATGTTGTATCATTTTATAATACAGGCTCCGATATACAAACTCAGCCCCATCATTAGCCAGCTCCCAGAGATTAGCATTTAGCTTCAGTGGTGAGTCCTCATCTCCCGAGGACCAGTCGTTATTAGTTATCTTTGCATTTTCAGCTTTCAGACTTGTCGAGTTAGTCATAATCATAATGGAAGAGCCTTACTTAACATAACTTGAGCCAGCATTCATAATCATAAACGTGCAAAAATCATGAGGAACAGTGGGAGGTTCTTTTAACCGACATACCCCATATGAGCACACAGGAAGCCCGACTTGTAACCCTAGTCGGGAGGGTGTTCGTACCTTACCAAGGGTAGAAACCATGAAGGACATGATCACACAGGAAAAGGGCCACTTGGGCCAGGGACAAACATGAAAGGGTCCCAACATACCTACGGTGGCACGTAGTTCATGAGATTCGAGGCTTAACATGGGCCCCGAACCTACTCGGTGTTCGATACTACTCCAAAAATGTATATAGTGCTCATAATAATACATTCACAAGTTCATGGGCTAGTTAAATCATGATAATCGTAAACATGCTTGAACATATAAGAGCTAGCCTTGACTTGAGGCCCGCGAATCGACCAAAAACATAATTCATGATTGATAAAATTCATGCATATTTGTAGATCATGCATATAGCTTGAAATTCATAAGTTCATAATAGATAACATAAAAAATTCATAAACAAATTCATAATTCATGCTGGGATTATCAAAAACACCGACAGATCAATGGATCATAAATTGATTCATCATGGGCATGCATAATCAAGATTAATTGTTTAGAAATTCAAAATCAACAATATTATACTCAATTTAATCTCAAAGATGATCAAAATCAGTAGATTAAGATAAGATTTAAAAATCACAAGACCCATACTTAAATCATTTAATTTTATACAAATCCAATAGAAAACCCCATGAGTTCTCAAATAATTTTGGATAATTAATATAGAAGGAGCATGGGTGTGGAAGAATCCACCCATTGAAGACCTTACATACCTGGAATTATTAACTCATAACCCTCCTTAAAAGCCCAAGAATGAAATTGAAGGAATTGAGGTGAAAAGCTTGAAATCTCCCCTTGAATCCCCTCTCAAAGTCTTGCATGCATGAATGGGAGTTTAGAATAGGTCATCCTCTTAAAGCCCAGCTTTTCCCAAGCCAAAACGATGTAGTTTAGGGCCTTATATCGTGAAAAAGTCAAAAATACCCTTAATGAACCTGCCCTGAAAACTGTCCAGATCGATCCCACGGGTGGGACTAACGGGTTGTTGGAACCAACGACGACCCATCACATCCCTCATTGAAGCCACTGTTGGTATCCCATTCTCAGAACCCAAACAACGGACAGTCAGGACGACCCATACTTCCAACCAATGACTCATCACATCGCCCGTAGTTAAGCCCCCTGAACCTTGGCATCTCATCTCCTAACGGGTCACACCATGACCTGTCACAACAAACTACGAACTGCTGTTATACCACGTAGAGTGCACTGGAACAACTAAAACCCAAAACACGACCACAACCAACGACTCGTGGTCTATTCTAATAGGTCGTTGGGATGCCCGTTGAAAGTCACCTGAACAACCTATCCTCATCCTACGACTGCAAACGACGACTCGTGGTTTCCCAAAATGAGTCATCACATCTCCCGTGGTCTCCACTGACACCATCCTTTCCCAAACCAACGACAGCATACAAAGACTCGTGGTTTGATACCACGAGTCATTCTGTGGTCCGTTTTGTGATGTTTTACTAGTTCTTCTGCACTTTTCAATTTTAACTCTCAGGTCTATTCTTAGGCCTTCTTGGGGTATTACAATATCTCCCCCTTGGAAACATTTGTCCTCGAATGTAGGAAACAAGAAGCAAACAAAAATATAATATTATTATAGCTATATGCTAATCATTTTAACTGAAATTTTCACGGAATGACTACGTTCGAATCAAACCACATAGCTGAACTAATCTCATGCTTCACATACGCATTCACACATATAAAAGAAACTTGCAGACATAAACTAAACATGAAAACCAAATGGGATCATAGGGAAACACTGATACCTCAAGTCGGAGTTGAGCCAGTAGAGAACAAATGTGGATATCTAGCCATCATATCCGCTTCAGATTCCCACATGGCTCCCTCAACATGCTGATTCCACCATAACATTTTCATTGAAGCTACTTCTTTGTTCCTTAGCTTATGGACTTGACGATCCAAGAGTTCAACGGGGATTTCTTCATATCTGAGGCTGTTTTTTACCCCAATGTTTTCTACCGGAACTACCAAGGCAGGATCACCCAAACACTTTCTCAAAAGCGACACATGAAACACCGGATGAACTAAGGATAACTCCGAGGGAAAGTCCAACTCATATGCCACCTTACCAACTCTTTCTCATAACCCAATAGGGACCAACATAGCGAGGACTGAGTTTCCCTTTCTTTCCGAACTTCTTGACTCCCTTCATGGGAGATACCTTTAGAAATACCCAGTCATCCACATCAAACTCCAAATCTCTTCTCCTTTCATCAGCATACAATTTCTAACGATGTAAGCGGTTTTTAACTAGTCCCTTATCAATTGGACCTTCAACACTGCCTCGTGAACCGCATCTGACCCTATCATGGCCACCTCACCAACTTCAAACCATCCGACGGGAGATCTACACCTCCGCCTGTAGAGGGCCTCGAACAGTGCATCTGGATACTAGAGTGATAACTGTTATTATAGGAAAACTCGATCAAGGGAAAATGATCATCCCAACTACCTTTGAAATCCATAACACATGCCCTCAACATATCCTCGATGGTCTGAATGGTTCGTTCTTCCTAGCCATCCGTTTGCGGATGGAATGCTGTGCTGAGTTTAATCTGAGTCCCAAGTCCCTTCTGAAAAGACCACTAGAACTGGGAGGTAAACTGAGTACCTCGGTCTGAAATAATAGACAATGGAACTCCATGAAGTCAAACCAACTCCCAAATATACAACTTGGCATAATCATCTATTGTATCCGTGGTATTGACCGGTAGGAAGTGTGCAGCCTTGGTTAACCTGTCGACTACCTCCCAAATGGAGTTGTATTGTCGGCGAGTATGGGGTAGACCTGTAACAAAGTCCATGTTAATTTCTTCCCACTTCCAAGTGGGGATGCTGATATTCTGAAGTACGCCTCCCGGCCTTTGGTGTTCGGCCTTCACTTGCTGGCAGTTTGGGCATTTCGCTACGAACTCTGCAATATCCTTCTACATACCATCCCACAAATAGATTTCTCACAAGTCCCAATACATCTTCATGGATCCTGGATGAATAGAATATCTAGTACCATGTGCCTCATGCAATACCCGGACTCTCAAATCACCTATATCTGGGACACAAAAATTACCCTGGTATTGTAGCACACCATCTCCCCCTTGGGAGAAAACCTCCACCTTTTGACTCTACACCGCCTCCTTCAGCTTTCTTAAAATGGGATCCTCATCTTTCCTATATTTAACATCAACCACCAAGGACGATTCTGACCCGCTATGTACAACCACACCGCCATCGACCGAGTTGGTCAGTCTAACTCCCAGTCTTGCAAGTCGGTGGACATCTTTCACCAACTCCTTCTTCCCCTCATCCACATGAGACACACTCCCTATTGAGAGCCTACTAAGCGCATCTACAACCACATTTGCCTTGCCCGGGTGGTAAAGGACACTCATGTCGTAGTCCTTTAACAATTCCAACCACCTTCTTTGCCGAAGATTTAGATCCTTCTGCGTGAACACATATTGCAAGCTCTTGTGATCCGTAAATAAATCCACGTGAACCCCATAAAAGTAATGCCGCCATATCTTTAATGCAAACACTACCGCGGCCAACTCAAGATCATGGGTCAGGTAATTCCTTTCGTGAACCTTTAACAGTCGTGAGGCGTATGCTATCACCTTCCCAAGCTGCATCAACAAACATCCCAGTCTGACTCTCAAAGCATCACAATATACAACAAAGCCATCGGTACCCTCGGGTAAAGTCAACACTGGTGCTGAAGTGAGTCGGGTCTTCAATTCCTGGAAGCTTTTCTCACAATCCACTGACCATTGGAACTTCACCTTTTTTTGAGTCAACCTGATCAAAGGTGTTGCAATGGATGAGAAACCCTCCAAAAACCTCCGATAGTAGCCTGCTAGGCCCAAGAAACTTCAAATTTCTAAAGGATTCACCGTCGGCCAATTCTTCACCACTTCGATTTTCGGAGAATCTACCCTTATGCCCTCAGTTGACACCACATAGCCTAGAAATGCCACCGAGTTCAGCCAAAATTCACACTTGCTAAACTTTACATATAGTTGACGATCCTTGAGGGTCTAAAGTACTACCTGTTCGGGCGTTTGGTAACTACACGCAAGTGCACGTGGTCGAACAAGTAGTAAAATGGATTAAGTAAGCCAAGTATCGATCCCACAGGGATTGAACTAAAGTAATAATCAACTTAAGTGTTAATGAACTCTAACTTTAAAGATGCAGACAACAATTTAAATAGGATTTTGAGAGTTTAGTTTCCCAATTTATACGAATATAAGACAAAATTATAAAGCGAGTCTGAACTATAGTAATGAGCATGCTGAGCCTAAAACGAACATGCAGGGAAGTAATTTGTCGATACAATTCAGTTAATCTTTCCTTCGGTTGCTAGTCAAGAATTATTGCCTATGGATTGAAACTTTTGTATCCTGCCCAACTTAAGAATCATGAACCTTCAACCTACATTTCTGTGATAAAAGAATTTCATGTTCTAGCCATACAAAACCGATTCCTTAATTGACTAATACGAATTTCCGATATATTTCTATTCTGAATGTAAATCAATTCTCAATTTTCCCAAACTAAGAAGAGATCATATCCTACCAATTCACAACTTTCCAATTTCTTTCCTTTTCAAAATCAAAATTGGATTTTTTAGATATACATTAACATTGGCCAAACATTAATGTAGTAAGAACAAGAATTGATAGAACAACCATTGAAGAAAAGATGAAAACTAAATTGATCAACAATTACATTCCACTACAATTGTTCTTAACCTCAGCAAGAAGTGAATTTAGCCACTCATTTGTGAATTAAACATCATCAAATGAGTATAATGCATACAAACAATTGAGATAAAAGAGAAAGAGATAGAGAAGAACCCTAGAATTTTCATCCCCTCAACTGCCTGTAACCCACGTTCTTGCTCAACCAAGTCAGCCCTATTAAAAATAAACATAAGTGTGCTATTTATACTGGTGGGAATGTTTCCCAAAATAACAAGCAACGTGGCACGGAGTGTATCGCGGAGCACTCCCTCGGTGCCACGGTGCAAACGCGGACCCTCACTGGAATCATGTTCCTTAGCAATTTCTCCTTGGCGTGCCACAGCCTGCAACGCGGAGCCAGGCCAACATGTCACGGCGCAGTCGCGAACCTTTACTGGAAGTTGATGTCCCAGGTCAATGTCCCCAACGTGCCACGGCTTGTATCGCATGGCATTGCCTCCGTGTCACGGAGGCAGCATGGAACTTCACTGGAATTGGCCAAATTAAATCATCTGAGGTAGAATGCCTCCACGATGGCAGCATGACACGGCTCCATCGCGGAGCCCTTATTTTTGCTGCTCTTCCTTGACCTTTTCCACTGCTCGCTTCCAAGTCCATTCCCGATTTTTACCAGCATGTATCTTAGCCTCCTAAAATTACATTTTACCTGCAAAACAACACTAATCATGTTGGTTAGTATAAATTCACATTTTAACTACAAATCACCTGAGAATGCACACATAACGATAGATAAACAAGACGAAATGAAGCATTTGAGCATCACTTGGGCATATAATTCTGCCCAAGATCACTTACCCCACACTTAGAACCTTGTTCATCCTCGAACAATACTCTCACATCTCATGCGATTGACACCCATGCATAGCTACTTTGGCTCGACAATTCAAGCTACGGCTATACCGATTATTTATTATAGCAAATCATCTAGAAAACATGCATGGTCCCATCAATACCATGACATACACCACATTAAGACCTCCTAAACTCAAGAATCAACTCTCAATCTCGACAAACTCATGCAAATCAACTGATCAAGACATCCGACACGAAATTCAATCTCTCGTCAAGCATGTGCCCTCACAACACAAGAGAATTTCCCCCTTTTCAATCATATGATTTCCAAAGCATTACATGTAGGGGTATATGAACACGATTTCGCTCTCTCTCCCAAAGAATTCACATGCATCATGTCATGAACCATATGCTTGCCTCTAGTGTATTACTCCACTAATATAAGGACATGTGATGTACGATCACGTAGGACTTAACGGGTTGTAATGTAAGCTAAGGAACTAGTAAATACTGGGCTAACCAATAATAGCAACTAGCTTCCTTAAGCGCTTTTCAATATATCCCACCATCATTATGGGCTTTGTTTCTCCTTCATCCTCTCATTCTTGAATTCTTTTCTTTGTTTTTGTTCCCATTTCCTTAAGCACACTCAACTTAATAACAAAGATTAGTTATACATCTTTGTTTTCTTTAATTTCAGCAAGTGCACCCTTGACCTTTTCTTTACTTTCACCACTTCCGCTTTTCCTTCCTTTTCACAATTCTCACTCCTTGACACTGTGGGAAAATTATTTTTCTTGATCGCTTAAAAGTTTTGGATCAAATTCACAGCTAATGAAAAGAAGGAATTAAGCTCGGTTTCTACCTCTTCAAAGAAAGAAAAAAATAGGCTAAAGGCTCAATGGGGCTAACTAGGATGTACATTCAAGGTAGGTATGATAAGGAAAAAAAAACTTTTTGTTTAATCAAAGAAATGCCTACATCCTTTCCTACAATACACATTCTTCATTTCGTTTCGCACACACACCAGGCAAGTTCTAGACACTTCACAATAGCATGGAATAATCGAAACCTCACCTCACACTCATTGCACATGCTCAACTCAAGACTTATTCACAAACTCTTCAATCAGCTAATTACAAGAATTCAATATTAAGCCTCAATCACACCGAATCGAACTCTATGGCCTAGGCATCTCAACATGTTTACAAATTTGCATGCTTTCATATGAATCATTTATTCATCTTAATATCATGTACAACACGCAACAAGAATTTCGAACCATGAAGTAGCGAAACGTTTGGGAAACAAACAAAAGAAAGAAAATAAAAGAAAGAAAAAAACTACTCCTATCGACTACATTTCCCTTAAAATGGTCGTCATCCATACATCATAGGGAACGGTCACTATTTACGACTTCGGTTCAATGGGACTATTCTTGGTAAAAGCACTGAAAACATAGGCTGAGAAACCCAATCATAAGAAAATTCAACAAAAATTTTTCAAAAGTATCGATAATTTCGATAGAAAACAAAAAATATTTACAAAAAAATATTTACATAACCAACCAATCAACAACAGCTCACACAACCACAACAGCTTACATTCATTACAACACCATTTAATTACAAAGCACATCACAAAGAGTCACAGGGTCACAATTATTTCACAGGCACAACAACACAAAACATAAACAAGAACAAAAACAACAGCAAAACATCCAGCACCTAACTACTCCCACCCCACACTTAAACCAAACACTATCCCCAGTGTTCAGAAAATTCAACATATCACAAAGGTGGGTGGTGAAACTCCCTGATCAATCGAAGTATTCCACTTCTTCATCAGGTGTTGTTGCCTCGTCTCCATATCCTAATCGCCCCCGCTATCCTCATATGACTGAACATCTGAGTCCTCACGGCGGGTCTCCTCATCAGTGGGGACATCATCATCTATAGGCTCCATAAAAGCTGGCCCCACTCGGCATAGAGCCCGGGCATTCTCGCCAAAGGGGTAATCTAGCTCGAGCTGCCACAGCTCATCTTCTGTTGTTGGCCTCCGGCCTATGTGCAATTGCAGCATCTGCATCCCGTACATGCGGGCCATATATTGATCATCCCGAGCATGTCGCTCGACTAGTGTGAGAATTGGCCCGTGAGTAGTGTCAGGTGCCTTGGTTTTTATGACATCCAAGGCACGCCTATCCATTTGCGGGATGTAGTCCAAGGCCTCTTCCTCGATGTCGTGGCCTTTTAGGAACGTGGTAAGCAAACCACCGAACCCGTACCTGTGCCCTTGATGGAGTCGGGCTCTCTTCATGGCGGAGATGATCACCGCTCCAACATTTATCTCAAGCCCTTTCATCAGGGCATATACCAAACACACACAATCCCGGGTTACATCAGTCATGTGCACCCCGGGGATCAAGCAGGAACACACAATTTTGAGCCAAATCCTGGCTTCCCTGTTCATTTGAGATTAAGGCAGTGTCTGATGGTAGCCCCTCTCCTTGTGCCTGCTCCACCGTGTTGTCGAACGGGCTCCACACAGAGTGAGTCTGATGTCCGCATAAGATGGAGTTATGTTCAGCTGCGGGAGTACATGGGCGTCTGTGTCCCGCGCCCCCAATATAACATTCAGGTGATGGGGCTCAAAGGTGACAACCTGCCCTCTTATTTTGACGGTGTGACTGTGGAGGGTCGGGTTCCAGTTGGCATAGAACTCCCAAATCAGATGGAGATTGCACTCCTTGGGCTCTTCAAAGATGAAGTTCAGCCCGACAGTGTCAATCCGGTGTACAATTCTGGGGAATTCCTGTGCCAGCGGCTCCCTTGCAATGTGCTCCTTTGGGAGGTATTTGGTCTCTTTGTGTTTTGCATACCATTTCTTCCCTTCATCCGTCACCATCGGGTTCCGTATTGTCGGCGTTGGCCTCGCGGAACCGTTGGTGCTGCTGGAACTGTTGTTCCCAATCGAATCCTTTTTCGATCGGCGCCCAATGTAGATGTGCTCTTTCCCTTGTCTTGCCTACCTGACATTGTTCCTGTACCATTGAACAGACAATCCCAATGTTATTCAAGTTAAACATATCTATAACTAAGGTTGGGTTGAGTTAGGTCACCCCACACTTAGTCTTCAGCCACAATTAAAATAATTTGGCAAGACAATCATGCTTTCCCAATTCTTATCAATCAAATTGCTTAGTGCATTCAGATAAGTCGATGAAATAATTACTATGTACTACTCAGACTTCGTACAACGACTAACAATATCACCATCAATTCCATTACATCACATAACACTTAGCCAAAATTTTTGTTCTCAACAACCTATGCAATTCACCAATTTCATTTTTCTAACAATTCCCTTGTCTACTTAGCATATTTCAACCTTAATCACGACATAATTCGCATCACCCAACACGCACAACCCAAATTTTTTCACATTTTCAACCAAATTTAGTTTCTTCCTATTCAAATTCTAACCCTAGCTACCAATTTCGCAAAAATTCAATCAAACATTCATTCATCGAGTTCACATACTCACAACGATACTATGAACATCGATCAATCAAAATTTAAGTGAATTCAAACTTAATTTACACTTAGGGCAAGGTTTGCTCACCTCACATGCTCAAAAATTGAAAATTTAAGCAAAAATTGAGGTTAAGTTGAAGAACATACCTTTAATCCGATGAAATCGAAGAAAAGTTGAAGAAATTTTGTGCCTAGGTTCGTGTCACGTTGGGGAGGAGGGAATTTAGGGAGTTGGTCGCGGAGGGAATGGGAATTGAGGAAAAAATGAGGGGATTTCGGGGTTTAAAGGGTGTTTTTCGTGCGGGTTACCCGGCTACCCGGTGTGACCCAATGCGAATTACACCTCAACGTGTCACGGAGGGGAACGCAGAGCACACCCTCCGTGACACGAAGCCATCGCGCCCCTGTTCTGGAATTTTTTAAAAGTTTTGGAATAGGCATCAACGTGTCGCGGAGGCTAACGTGGAGGCCCTCCTCCATGACACGGAGCCAACGCATAGGCTCACTGTAATGCCACTTTTTTTATTTTTCTCACCTCGATTTTTCTCCTTTGCGATTCTTTGCATTTTTTCCCTCCGTTCTACCTGAAAATCATCTCACAACAAGAAATTGGTTAGAATTCATAGGTTTCAACGCAACAATAATTTTTTCTTCTATTTATTTTTTTTTTGTTGTTTTTTCTTTTTCTCTTTTTTTCTTTTTTTTTTCTCTTTTTATTCACTATTTTATTCATCTATTACAACAATTTCACAGGTTACCTCCCGCGCAGTGCCTGATTTACCGTCGCGGCTCGACGTCATTGACACTCAATCATCCTCTAGAGTGATGGACGTCTACTCTCAAATAACGTCCTCACCCCAGTATTGCTTACAACGTTGCCCATTAACCAAGAACGTGGCACTTCAATCTTCTTGCCACAACTCCAGTTTTGGTGCTACCTTAATCGATGGTTTTGGCAATGGTACTAGGAACCTCTTTAACAGCTGAAAGTCATGCTTCTCGAGATAACATTGTGGTTCATTCAACATTTGCACCCTCTCATAAGTATCTCTATCTCCGAAATGATCGGAGCTCACCAATGCTCTTCCCAATGGATCTCGAGATTCAACAATCGGAAGAATTTCTGCTTTATTTAGCACATTAATTGCTGAAAGCTCCTCATATATGGCCGGAAGCTTCATGTCCTTATATACATCAAATACCTCCACTTTGTCATGTGCCCTCATGGTTAGCTGCCCTGCAGCTACATCAATCAAAGCTCTCCCGGTTGCCAAGAAAGGACGTCCCAAAATAAATGGGACTTCCGCATCCGGCTCAAAATCCAAAACAATAAAATCTACCAGGAAGATAAGGGGGCCCACTTGCACCAACATGTCCTCCACAATGCCATCTGGTCTGGCTAAAGAACGGTCCGCTAACTGCAAGATCACCGTCGTTGATCTAGGACTGCCCAGCCCCAACTTCTTGAACACCGATGTCGGCATCAAGTTAATACTCGCTCCCAAATCGCATAATCCGCGAGCTCGGATACTTTGCCCAATTGTGATTTGAATTGTAAAGCTCCTAGGGTCCTTGAGCTTTGTTGGCAACCTGTTCTGTATCTGGGAAGTGCACTCCTCAGTCAGCGCCACCGTAGCATACTCCGTCAATCTGCTTTTGTTTTCTACGATGTCCTTGATATACTTTGCATACTTCGGCACTCCCTGCAAAACATCAACCAGAGGTAAATTAATGTGTACCTGTTTATGCACCTCCATGAACTTTTTGAAACAAGCTTCCTCCTTGTGTTTCTTTAATCTTTGAGGGAATGGGGGGGTGGTCTTTCTGCTTCAGCTGCCTTCTCCTTCCCCCTCTCATCATCCTATTCCCTTTCTTTCTCTACTACTCCTGATTACTGAGGTGGTCTTTCTAGTTCCACCTCCTTGAGTTGTAAACCACTCCTTGTGGTCACTGCAATTACTTTCTTGGGATTCGGGTCAATGTCACTCGGTAGTCCTCCTCTTGGCCTGGTGTTTTGAGCTCCAGCTAGTTGTCCAAACTGGTACTCACACGCCTTTGTAGCTAACTGATTGTTCTTTACATCTGCTTCCAATTTCACATACTCAGCCTGCAATTGAGCTTGGTTAACTATCATTGTTCTAAACATTTCCTCAATGTTGGGTGGTGGTGGAGGAGGTGCATTGTGTCCTCTATATTGAGTCTGATAGTTCTACTGCCCTCTTTTATTTCTCTGTGCACCCTGATTCGAACTCTGCCCTTGATGGCTGTTACTACCCCAAGAGAAATTCAGATGATTTCTCCAATTTGAGTTGGAGTTGTTGCCATACTGTTGATGATTATTTCTCTATACATTCCCCACAAAGTTCACTGAATCTGGATTTGCACCACAACAATCAGCTGAGTGTTCATTACTACCGCATACTTCACACCAAAACTACTACACTACATTAACTGGGGCTTGAGGTTGATTCAAGATCATATTGCTGAAGTGGGTGTTAAGTTGATTTTGCAGCGCAGCTATCTATGCAGCTATAGCTGTAAAACCATCCACTTCCAAGACTCCTGCCGCTTTCCTTGTTCCTCCTCTAGAAGAGTCCGCATTCCACTCTGGATTTCCCTGCAAAATACGATTTAACAAAGTATACAGCTCCTGATAAGTCTTTTCTAATGCTTGTTCCCCAGCTGCTGAGTCTAGAAAAATTTTTGTGTGGGGTTCTAAACCCTCTATGAAAGTATGCACCAACACATCATTGGACTGGTGATGGTGAGGACAATCCCTTAGCAGTGATTTGAACCTTTCCCAAGCTTGATAGAGATTCTCCCCCTCTCTTTGTTTAAAACTTAGAATTCGACTTCTAAGTCTTGCTGTTTTCCCGGACGAAAAGAACCGTATAAAAAATTTTCTTGCAAGATCATCCCAAGTGGTGATAGAGTTAGGTGGCTCAGCTTTCAACCACCTCTTTGCTTCTCCCAATAATGAGAATGGAAATAATGTAAGCCTTACGTAATCGGATGATACTCCAGCGGGGATGTAAGTGTCACTTATCTCCAAAAAGTTTTGGAGATATTGTTGTGGATCTTCGTGAGGGATACCTGTGAATTGCCTGCTGGTGTGCAGCAATTGCACCATATTCTGTTTAAGCTCAAACCTCCCTCCTGGCTCAGTTTTGCGAATACTTGATGTAACATTGTTAGCATGTGGGATTGCCACTTCGCGAACCGGCCTAGCTTCCATTTCCTCGGGCACTAACACTGCCCTCACAAGTGGTGGATTCTGCTGTTGCTCCAGGATTGTCTGTCTCAGCAACTGCAGCTTCTTCTCTAGAGCTTCCCTTCTTTGACGATGGAACTGTCTTTCTGGCTCTAAGTATGAATCCACCAGCTCCTTGTCTCTTGCCAGTGTTCAAAAGAATTCAATATCTGCAAAAGACAGGCTAAGATCAAGTTGTCCGCACTTATATAGAAATTGTAAACTAACACTAAGAAAACAATTTTACCAATTGCCAGTCCCCGGCAACGGCGCCAAAAACTTGTTCGGGCGTTTGGTAACTACACGCAAGTGCACGTGGTCGAACAAGTAGTAAAATGGCTTAAGTAAGCCAAGTATCGATCCCACAGGGACTGAACTAAGGTAATAATCAACTTAAGTGTTAATGAACTCTAACTTTAAAGATGCAGACAACAATTTAAAGAGGAATTTTGAGAGTTTAGTTTCCCAATTTATACGAATCTAAGACAAAATTATAAAGTGAGTCTGAACTGTAGTAATGAGCATGCTGAGGCTAAAACGAACATGCAGGGAAGTAATTTGTCGATACAATTCAGTTAATCTTTCCTTCGGTTGCTAGTCAAGAATTATTGCCTATGGATTGAAACTTTCATATCCTACCCAACTTAAGAATCATGAACCTTCGACCTACATTTCTGTGATAAAAGAATTTCATGTTCTATCCATACAAAACTGATTCCTTAATTGACTAATACGACTTTCAGATATATTTCTATTCTGAATGTAAATCAATTCTCAATTTTCCCAAACTAAGAAGAGATCATATCCTACCAATTCACAATTTTCCAATTTCTTTCCTTTTCAAAATCAAAATTGGATTTTTTAGATATACATTAACATTGGCCAAACATTAATGCAGTAAGAACAAAAATTGATAGAAAAACCATTGAAGAAAAGATGAAAACTAAATTGATCAACAATTACGTTCCACTACAATTGTTCTTAACCTCAGCAAAAAGTGAATTTAGCCACTCATTTGTGAATTAAACATCATCAAATGAGTATAATGCATACAAACAATTGAGATAAAAGAGAAAGAGACAGAGAAAAACCCTTGAATTTTCGTCCCCTCAACTACCTATAACCTACGTTCTTGCTCAACCAAGTCAGCCCTATTAAAAATAAACCTAAGTGTGTGTTATTTATACTGGTGGGAATTTTTCCCAAAATAACAAGCAACGTGGCACGGAGTGTATCGCGGAGCACTCCCTCCGTGCCACGGTGCAAACACGGACCCTCACTGGAATCAGGTTCCTCAGGAATTTCTCCTTGGCGTGCCACGACCTGCAATGCGGAGCCAGGCCAACGTGCCACGGCGCAGTCGCGAACCTTTCTGGAAGTTGATGTCCCAGGTCAATGTCCCCAACGTGCCACGGCTTGTATCGAGTGGCATTGCCTCCGTGTCACAGAGGCAACGTGGACCTTCACTAGAATTGGCCAAACTAAATCATCCGAGGCAGAATGCCTCCGCGATGGCAGCGTGACACGGCTCCATCGCGGAGCCCTTATTTTTGCTGCTCTTCCTTGACCTTTTCCACTGCTCGCTTCCAAGTCCATTCTCGATTTTTATCAACATGTATCTTAGCTTCCTAAAATTACATTTTACCTGCAAAACAACACTAATCATGTTGGTTAGTATAAATTCACATTTTAACTATAAATCACAAGAGAATGCACACATAACGATAGATAAACAAGATGAAATGAAGCATTTGAGCATCACTTGGGCATATAATTCTGCCCAAGATCACTACCCTCAGGTGAGCGACATGCTCCTCCTCGCTCCGTGAGTATATAAGGATGTCATCAATGAACACAATCAACAACATGTCTAAGTACGCCTCGAATACCCTATTCATTAGATCCATAATAGCTGCAGGAGCATTGGTAGTCCAAAAGACATAACTACAAACGCGTAGTGGCCATATCAAGTTCTGAAAGCTATCTTTGGAATGCCACTCTCCCGAACTCTAAGCTGGTGATATCCGGACCTGAGATCTATCTTCGAGAAACACCTGGCACCCTGGAGTTGGTCAAATAAATCATCAATCCTGGGCAAGGGGTACCTATTTTTGATGGTGACCTTATTAAGTTGTCGATAATCAATACACATCCAAAGGGAACCATCCTTCTTTCGAACAAATAGAATCGGTGCACCCCATGGAGACTTGCCTGGTCTAATGAAACCCTTATCCAACAAATCCTTTAACTGATCCTTTAACTCCTTTAGCTCGTCTAGAGCCATTCTGTAAGGAGGGATAGAAATAGGTTGCGTATCGGGCAGTAGATCAATACCAAAATCAATCTCCCTCTCCGGAGGAACACCTGGAAAATCATTAGGAAACACCTACGGATATTCGCACACCACCGGAACTGACTGAATGATCGGGGTCTCGGACTCCACATCCTTAACCCTAACTAGGTGGTACACGCAATCCTTAGAGATCATCTTCTGGTCCTTAAGATAGGAAATAAACCGACTGGTTGGTACGGCTGAATTACCCTTCCATTCCAAAACTGGCTCCCCCGGAAATTAGAATTCCACTGCACGGGTCCTACACTTAATCGAAGCATAACATGAAAACAACCAATCCATACCCAAAATGATGTCGAAATCAGTCATGGCCAATTCTACTAAGTCCGCGGAGGTAACCTTATGCAACACCGTAATGGGGCAACCTCTATATACCCGCCTAGCTACAACTGACTCTCCAATTGGAGTACATACGGAGAATTGTTCGGACAGAATTGCAGGACTAACCCCAAATCTACTAGCAATGTAAGGGGTCACAAAAGACAAGGTATCTCCTGGATCTAACAAAGCATAAGCATCAATATGGAAGACTTGCAACATACCCATGACCACATCTGGCAAAGCCTCCTGCTCCTGGCGAGGTACTAGAGCATAAAACCTGTTCCGATGCTAAACACCTGCCGAACTAGTGGAGGCTCCCTACTAAGGGGGTCGTGCTGTTGGAGCGGTAGAACTAGATGTAGGACAATCTCTGATCCTATTCCCGGGTTTGTCACACTCGAAACAAGCATCTGCACTGACCAGGAACCTCCCTGGATGATTTTTGCCATATCTCGTGCACACTAGGAAAGTGCACTCCACCTGCATGCTACCATGGTCCTTCGAGCCTGATTTCCTGCTCCTCTAGTCTCCCCTTATCCTGGATGGCATGCTAGCCAATGATGGAGCTGGAGCAGTGATCCTGTGCTGAGGTTGTCATGATCCTCCTCCTGACCTAGTCTGAGAAACCCCGTAGCTGTCGGTCCTGGCCCTCTTGGCCTCTCTCTGCCTCCTATTGACCGACTCCATATATTGGGCATACAATAAAATACGGGAAAAGACCATGTCCCGATGTAGCATGGCTATCTGACAATCCTTATCCAAGTAATCTGCTATTCCATGCACAAAGCGACTCACCCGAGCCCACTGATCCGCCACCAACTCCGGAGAATATTTAGATAGTCGAGTCAACTCCAAGGCATACTCCTGGACTGACATGTTGCCCTGCTTCAAATTCACAAACTCAGCAACCTTGAGCTTCCTCATTTCTCGAGGGAAGAACCGATCCATGAACGTGGTATGGAACTCATCCCAGCCTATGGGGCCTGCACCTGCTGCCATAGCACCTCTCCATTGCTGGAACCATGTATGTGCTACCCCCTTGAGCTGATAGGAGGTCAAATCAACACATTCCCCATTATTCACCCTCATAACCTGGGTGATCTTCAGAATTTCCTCATTAAAGTCACGTGGGTCCTCATCTACCTTCGACGCTATGAACTCTGGGGGCTTATCCTCAGAAAGTCCCTTGCCATAGTAGCTGTCGCATTTCCATTTTTCAGATAATGAGCCACAATCTAATTCTAGACCTGAGCTATCATGGCCTGTGCCAACATCTGGATCGCCGCCCTAAACTCAGCGTGGGCGGCTGGCTCTAGTACGTGCCCCTCATGAACGAGTGGAGCTGGCGGATGCTCCCCATCATGTGCACCCTCATGATCATCACCGTTACTGTTCCTCCTATCATTTACTCAGCATGGAGGCATGATTCTGCAAACGCGAATAGCATAGAGGAGTAAAGGACGTTCATCGCACGACATAGATCATGAAAGAAGGAAACATTCCTAAATGTCTAGTAGCTTCTTCATCATAAGTTTGGTGTGCTTCACATCCATGAAAAAGACTCTACTTAACGCGGATTTCAGACACCCTAGGACACTTCAAACCTATGGCTCTGATACTAAGCTTTTCACGACCTGAACAGAGGCCTAGCTCGTAACACGGAACAAGGAGCCCCAAAAGACCTCAAGTCGACCCATGGCTCAAGCATACATCTAATCCATTCATATAAGCAGAAGACTTAACATAAGAAAACATAAACATGTCATAATAACGGAGAAAATATGATACATGATCCATACATGACGACTGAATACAACTTATAGTCTGAAGAGCTTCTAATCATGAAAGAGGGGTTGATAGGACAACACCCCAACTAACCCTATGATACTAAAATGGAAAGAGAAACAATAGAGTCTAAACATATGGCCCTCGGAACATGACGACTCACCAAATAAGCTGATAGCAAACTCTGAGGAGCTATTGAGGAGGGTGAGCCTGAGAGCTGGGTCCTGTATCATGAAACGATACAGAATAGGAAGTATGTGGTCAGTACGCGGAACGTACTGAGTATGCAAGGTAAGTAAAATGGACATTTAGAACATGTATAAAACTCATAAGTGATCATAAGAATAGGACAACATGCTCATAACATATTTATCTTACTATGACATAAGGATCAAGGTTTTCGAAACATTCATAGCGTAAACATAATCATAATCATAATGGAAGAGCCTTACTTAACATAACTTGAGCCAGCATTCATAATCATAAACATGCATAAATCATGAGGAACAGTGGGAGGTTCTCTTAATCGACATACCCCATATGAGCACACATGAAGCCCGACTTGTAACCCTAGTCGGGAGGGTGTTCGTACCTTGCTAAGGGTAGGAACCATGAAGGGATTAATCACACATGAAAAGGGCCACTTGGGCCAGGGACAAACATGAAAGGGTCCCAACATACCTACGGTGGCACGTAGTTCAGGAGATTTAGGGCTTAACATGGGCCCCGAACCTACTCATGTTCGATACTACTCCAAAAACGTATATAGTGCTCATAATAATACATACATGAGTTCATGGGCTAGTTAAATCATGATAATCATAAACATGCTTGAACATATAAGAGCTAGCCATGACTGGAGGCCCGTGGGTCGGCCAAAAACATAATTCATGATTGATAAAATTCATGCGTATTTGTAGATCATGAATATAGCTTGAAATTCATAAGTTCATAATAGATAACATAATAAATTCATTAAAAAATTAATAATTCATGCTGGGCTTATCAAAAACACTGACGGGTCAATGGATCATAAATCGATTCATCATGGGGCATGCATAATCAATCTTAATTGTTTAGAAATTCAAAATCAACAATGTTATACTCAATTTAAATCTCAAAAATGATCAAAATCAGTAGATTAAAATAATATTTCAAAATCACAAGACTCATACTTAAATCATTTAATTTTATACAAATCCAATACAAAACCCCATGAGTTTTCAAATAATTTTGGATAATTAATATAGAAGGAGAATGGGTATGGAAGAATCCACCCATTGAAGAGCTTACATACCTGGTATAATTAACTCTTAACCCTCCTTAAAAGCCCAAGAATGAAATTGAAGGGATTGAGGTGCAAAGCTTGAAATCTCCCCTTGAATCCCCTTTCAAAGTCTTGCATGCATGAATGGGAGTTTAGAATAGGTCATCCTCTTAAAACACAACTTTTCCCAATCCAAAATGATGTAGTTTAGGGCCTTTTATCATGAAAAAGTCAAAAATACCCTTAATGAACCTGCCCTGAAAACTGTCCAGATCGATCCCACGGGTGGGACTAACAAGTTGTTGGAACCAACGATGACTCGTCACATCCCTCGTTGAAGCCACTGCTGGTAGCCCATTCTCAGAACCCAAAAAACGGACAGTCAGGATGACCCGTACCTCCCAACAACGACTTATCACATCGCCTGTGGTTTAACCTCCCTAATCCTTTGCATCTCATCTCCTAATGGGTCACACCATGACCTGTCACAACAAACAATGAACCGTTGTTATCCCCCGTAGAGTGCACTGGAACAACTAAAACCCAAAACACGACCACAACCAACGACTCGTGGTCTATTCTAATGGGTCTTTGGGATGCCCGTTGAAAGTCACCTGAACAGCCTATCGTCTTTCTATGACTGCAAATGATGACTTGTTGTTTCCCGCAACAAGTTGTCACATCTCCCATGGTCTCCACTAACAACATCCTTTCCATAACCAATGACAGCATATAATGACTCGTGGTTTGATACCATGAGTCATTCTGTGGTCTGTTCTGTGATGTTTAGCCAGTTTTTCTACACTTTTCAATTTGAACTCCCAGGTCTATTCTTAGTCCTTCCCAGGGTATTACATTGTCCCGTGTCTCAATCTGGGCCTATGTTGGGTTGTGACACCCCGTAAGTCTCCATTGGTTAACCGATGTGTGCGCATGTATTTTGAGAGTTTTAGAGTACAACATATGTGGAAAGGGCTCGGGGCAATGAGCATGCGAGCACGTGGTCGAGCAAGCAGTAGCAGGGCGCACCGGGCGCCGCACCTACACGTTGGCTGGCGTGCAGCGCCTGTGTGCTGGCGCTATGTGCGGCGCAATGCACCCCCTTCCCACAGCCTCAAATTATATATATTCTCCTTTAAGTTTAAGTGAATCATTTAAAACATTTCCCCAAACCAGTAGGAGCGACTTGTGAGGGTTTTATAAGATTTTTGCCGAATTACGCCGTTAAACTCCATTCAGATGTAAATTTGTCTTGGATAACAAGTTATGGGCCTACGAGGAATGTATCTATGGAATTATTTCTTGAAATCTAGCTCGTATTTTCAAAGTCCCATCGAGTAGAAGTTGTAGGAATCACTTCTAACCGAGTCCTAAGCGTCTTCTAGTAATAAGTAAGTATTTCTACCTTCTGAACTCTCGAGAATTTGTAAGCTTTTGGCTGAATTGGATAAAGTTTGATTTTTGGTTAATGTGCGTTAAGGATATTATTTCTAGCCATTTCCTCGATTTGAAAATAGCTTTATTCTCTCAGCATATGGGCTGCAATTTGGAGGAATACCGGCTTTAGGTTGGAATTGATTGGGTGAATAGAAATCTACGAGATAGGTATGTGAAGGCCAATCTCTTTGGCAAGTTATTCTCTTCGTAACACCAATATGGCTTGTGCTTCTGTAGTAACTTAATAATTTGAACGTTTTAGTTAGTCATCACTAATAGAATTGAGATTGTAGCGTAGTATCCCGAGTTGCGGTTGATTATATTTCATACGGCTTCTCGCCATGGATAGTTGAGGGGCTGCTGGTTGTATGAACTGATTACTGAGCTATAAATTACTTACGGAACTATGATGTTGTTGACATTTATGGAGCTATGATGCTGCTATCGCTTACGAAGCTACAGACTGCTTACGAAGCTATGAACCTAAATTGCTTACGAAGCTATTAATTATCTAAAAGGACTAAAGTAAAGCCTTCGGGCCCATCTTGGAGTCTCTTATGAACTCCTTATATTCCACGATGGCACTACTAACCCTTACTAGGTCCTAGTGTGCCCGAGACATAGTTTCAGTCACATGTGGGGCCTTAGGGGTATATAGACTGATTGACACTTTTCAGGGCTTATGGAGACCCAGGTAGGTTATCTCTGTGTTGATTGTACCTTCCAGGCTTATGGGGCCCGGTTAGGTTCTTATTTGAGTATTATCTTCTAGTTGTAGCTTATGATTATGACATTGTGCAGGTTAGGTTCTCATTCCTGTAGCTAAGTACTTCTAGTTCTTTTAACAGCTTTCATTCAGCCATTTCTATTACTTTCTTACGTATTCGTTACATATTGTACTAACGCCCACATTTGGGGCGCTGCATACTTGCCTGTAGGTTCGAACAAATGAGTTTCAGGACCTCCTTGGCAGCTACTTAGCGTCAGCAGATTGGTCAGCTCCCTTCCTCCGGAGTTGCCAGTTAGAGAAGGTTTGCCTACATTTATTGTATAGTTTTGGGGTAGCTCGGGCCCTGTCCCCACCATTATTTCACTGTTAGAGGCTTGCAGATTACAGTTCCTAGCTAGTTGTTTGTTGTTGGCCGTGTGGGGCCTATATGTGTTATATTTTGTATGTTGGCCGTGTGGGGCCTAGTGTAGATATCTGTTAGCAGCCTTGTCATCTTTAATTTATATATAATTGTCTGTCTTCCTTCTGTTATGACTTAGACAGCATGGTGGTCTTGTCGGCCCGCATAGGAACCTTTTATTATAGTGATTTCTAGGTTAGCTATTTTTATGTAGGTTCATTGTGCGGCTCTATCGGCCTGAGGTTGTGTTTACAGCCAAGATATAGTTGTTTATTTTCTTGATTATATGTTGCTGGTAGGCATCAGAGGTGCATATGCCCAGCTAGGTTAGCTCAGAGTCTAGTGTGGCACTAGGTGCCAGTCATACCTCCCAAGGTGCGTCATGAAAAACTTTGTATTAGAGCAACATCGTATCTTAGGGAGTCTACAAACCATGTCTAGTAGAGTCTTGTTTATGGATGTGTTGTGCACCACATTCAATAAGCAAGAGGTTATGGGGCATGATAGCATGGTTACCCTCCTTCCTTTTCAAATCGTTCTATAGAGATGAGTTGTATAGGGTTGAGTCCCTAAGCTTATGTTATTCTGCATATCTACAAAGAACATTCTGATCCATGACAGACTACGACTGTTCGGGAGTTGGATACCGCAGCAAGAGAGGGCACTAGCAGAGTGCCACAATCAGAGACGAGCCGACCCGACCTAAGGGCTAGAGGGAGATATCATCTCGATCTCCCCAGCATTCTCGCCACACCAGGACCCCCCACCCCCTCAGGGTAGCAGATATGTCAGTACCATCCCCAGTCATCCCTGTACCATCGGATCAGGTGGTTAGAAGTGAAGTTTACATGTTGGCTCAAATGATGGCCGCTCAGCGTCAGCCAGTGGCACCGGTTGTTGTTGAATCCACTGAGGGACCAGAAAGTTCGAGGGTTCGTGAGTCTCCTGCCTTGAGTCCTCCGTACTTTATGGGGACAGACCACAGAGAGGATCCTCTGGACTTCTTAGATCAGATTTAGAGAATATTCAGGGTAATGCATGCTTCATCCACATAGTCAATTAAGTTGGCAGTGTTTTGACTACGAGATACAGCAATTTTGTGGTATGAGAGTTGGGAAAGGTCCAGAGGTAGAGATGCGTCCCCACCTACTTGGTCTAGTTTTTTGGAGGTCTTCATAGATCATTATTTTCCTCGAGAGATCTGACAGGCTCGAGTGTATCAGTTCTTACATCTGGAGTAGGGCAGGATGAGCATTCGGGAGTACGCACTGAAGTTTGACTCCTTAGAAAGATATGCGCCAGCTTTTTTTGATACTTGCTAGCTAAGGTACACCGGTTTATCATGGATCTTTCTACGGAGTATATGGAGGCATGTATTAAAGCTACGTTGTGCAAGGATATGGATATTTCGCGCATTCAAGCTTTTGCTTAGAATATAGAGAGGATCAGGCAGCGCCAGCATGAGGCTGAGAGGGTGAGTCGGGAGCAGCGCTGGAGGGATAGATCCACTGATTTGCAGGTAGAGTTTAAGAGGGGACCCAGATCTCGGTTACCAGGTAGGCCACCTACACTGTCTCCGCAGCAGCAAGGCAGCAGGTTAAATCATCATGGACAACCAGGTCCTAGCGAGAGTTCATGAGCGTCAGGCTTACAACAGTAGATAGGTTCAGATCAGAGCAGGCCTATTACACCGGGTTGTAGCATTTTTGGGAGGTGTAGGTACAACTCTATTACTTTATATACTTGTGGGAAAGAGGGTCATATGATGAGGGACTGTCTAACCATAGATCGGGCGATCGGGACAAGCAAAACAGGTCCTCAGTGGGATCACATTCCCCAACTCCTTCGATAGGGCGTAGGTCCTTAGCTCCAGTCGCTCGAGGTAGAGGTAGAATAGGGGCATCCAGTTCTGGTAGTGGTCCAAATCGCACTTACGCCTTACTAGGGTGATAGGAGTTAGAGTTGTCACCAGATGTTGTGATAGGTATACTGGATGTTTATTTTCACCCAATTTATGTTTTGATAGATCGAGGTTCTACCTTGTCTTATGTTACTTTGCTAGTGGCAAAAAAATTTGGTATAACACCAGAGTTGCTTCAGCGACTATTTTCTGTATCCGCACCCGCCGGTGACTTTATTATTACTGTGAGGATCTATCGAGGCTATACAGTAGAGTTTGTTGGTTGCCAGACTTTGGCAGACCTAGTGGATCTAGAAATGATTGATTTTGATGTAATTATGGGCATGGATTGGCTAGCTCCATGTTATGCCAATGTGGAGTGCTAGACCAAGACTGTCCTATTTCACTTCCCCGGGGAGGTAGTGCGAGAATGGAAAGGCAATGCAGCTATGTTGAAAGGTAGGTTCATATCCTATCTTCAGGCGAGGAAGCTGTTAGCAAATGGTTATATTTACCATATTGTTAGGGTTCGAGATATGCAGGCAGAATCCCCAACTCTTCAGTCTATTCCTGTGGTTAGTGAATTTCTGGATGTATATCTAGATGAGCTTCCGTGTATTCCCCTAGAGGAGGAAATTGATTTCTCTATTGATATACCACCAGGTACACAGCCCATATCCATCCCTCTATACCGAATGGCCCCTACCAAGCTGAAGGAACTGAAAGAACAGTTGAAAGACTTGTTAGATAAAGGCTTTATCAGGCCTAGTGCATCACCGTGGAGTGCGATAGTTTTGTTTGTAATGAAGAAGCATGGCTCCCAATGAATGTGTATAGATTATTGACAACTGAATAAGGTTACTATTAAGAATAAATACCCCCTTCCCAAGATAGATGATTTATTTGATCAACTACAGGGGAAAAATATTTCTCAAAGATCAACTTGAGGTCAGGATACCATCAGGTACGTGTTCGAGAAAAAGATATTCCGAAAATAGCTTTTAGAACCAAATACGGCCATTTTGAGTTTTTAGTCATGTCCTTCGGGTTGACAAATGCCCCAGAAGTGTTCATGGACTTAATGAACAACATCTTCAGGCCATATTTAGATTTGTTTGTGATAGTGTTTATTCATGACATCCTGGTATATTCCCGCTTAAAACCTGAACATAGAGATCATTTGCGAATAGTACTTTAGGTCCTCAGAGATCATAAGTTGTATACAAAATTCTCTAAATGTGAGTTTTGGTTAAACTCTGTAGCTTTCTTGGCCATATCGTATCAGGTGCAGGTATTCAGGTTGACTCACAGAAAATAGAAGTTGTAAAGACTTCGCCCAGACCCACGAATCCAACGGAGGTACATAGTTTTTCGAGGTTAGTCGGGCATTATAGGAGGTTCGTAGAGGGATTCTGATGTCGCCCTAATTACACCTCGAAATTGAGATATAAAGCGGTCGATGTCAAATGTACACAGTTTTTCAGGGTTAGCGGGGTATTATAGAAGGTTCGTAGAGGGATTCTGATGTCACCCAAATTACACCTTGCAATTGAGATATAAAGCGGTCAATGTTAAATATAGAACCCAATGAAGGTTGAGGTCGATCGCACAGGGAATATGAAAAAAACTTAAGTTAATGTGATTGGCTATTACTATCGAATTACTTATTTCCTAGGGGGAAAGAAATAAAATAATAAACAACAGTAAATACTACCAGATGTTTAAATCAATTTCGATTTGTATTCAATCAACAAATTGACTAGGATTGTGTTCCCCAAGACTTCATAACCACAAGTCTTTTACACTAGTGATCTATTCCGGTGTTTAACATGCAATATTGGTAAGTTTAGGTTCACCTAAATGGTTGGTCCCCTATCTATATGATTATCACCACGCAACTTGGTCCATATACAGGTGTATGCTTAATTAACCCTTACCTTTAATATCGAATTAGCTATCCCCCGACAAGTTCAAGCTATTAGATGAGGGTTGATAGCCTCAAATCTCTGTTGTTAATCCTTTTTCCCATTCAATACCCCCTTGATCTGGTAAGTAAGAATAAGGCAAGTTCTATTGTTTGCAACCGTTAAGAAAAAATTAAAACGAAGAAAAAAAATAATACATGCATTAAACCCTGTTCAAGAATCACGAAGTGTTTAACCTATGTGTGTTAATTCATCAAGGTTCCCACAACCCCAGTTATGGGATTAGCTACTCATGTTAGAATAATCACAAACACAAAATATAAAATAAATCATAACTGTAACTTATAAAAATTCATAGAAGAAAACCAAGTAAATTGGATATAACTCCAAACTTGATGAACAAAACTCCAATGTTGATTAATTCCCAAAATCAAGAACAAAATTATGAACTTTGTTTCTTGAACCAAGAACAATCGTGAACAACACTAGAATCCTCCTAAAAGCAGGTAAACATACTACGTACAAAAAATAAACCTAAAAATTATATTTATAGTTCTAAACAATTCTTATCCTAATTAAATTTGGATTCCAGCTCGGCAGGGGTAACGGGCCAAGTAACGACTCGTTGGGTCTCTCAATGAATCGTGGCCAGTACAAATCATTCGTCCTCAGCAATAGGCCCAGCTGTGGTAACGAGTCACCTAACGACTCATCGTGTTAGGGCATGATTCGTTAGGCCTCTCATGGTCTTAGATCTCCAAAATTCCAATGCACATGACGATTCATCCTAGTGCTCTCCTGACGAGTCATCCCAACACCCGATGACTTGTTACATCTGCCGTTGCCTTCACTAGATCTTTTTTAGAGTTCATCTTCCCAGTATTCACGACTCATTACCAGACGTAACCACTCTGCAGGTAAAGGTGCTTGTGGAGCAAGTCAAGCCTTGGGTTACCAAAGAATTGGAGGCGCTCTCTAGCTCCGTGCATGACAGGTTAGAATCTTTTGAGAGACACATGGATGAGCGCCTTGCAAGGTTACAGGCGCCTGAATTGGAAAGGTGGTATGTGGAGGTAGAAGCACTCAGAGCGAAGGTGTGGGAGTTGTCCGCATGACAGGCAGCTGGTATCCCTCCACCCATGCTTCTAGTGATAGAGGATGAGAGCGAAGAAGAGCTACCACCAATATTTTATTTTATTACTAAGGAGTCAGTGGCAGAAGATAAGGGAAAAAGGCCTCATGAGGAGGTGAGTTTTGAGGAGGATGACTCTCTACTCTGTTAACAGAAGCTAGAGCAGACAGAAATGGAGAGAGCACTGCATTTATCCATAGAGGAGGATCGATAGAGGGCCATAGTTGAGGCAGCGAGAGCTTGGGGAGAAGGTACGAGCTCAGTTGGATCTGAAAATGCACCGGGTCAAGTCGGTGGTATCGGAGAGGACAACGGAGAAGTATTTGCACCCTCTACCGACCAGGTAGCAAACACCTAGATCGCACAGGTATGTTTCCTATTTCCATAGTTTTATATATATATATATATATATATATATATATGCGTCGAGGATGATGCATGCTTTTCTTGATGGGGGTGGGGAGGGATACCTGTGTATTTTTGCTGAACATAACCTGAGGGTTTTTTTTCCGGATATTTTTTTGTTGAAAATAACCTGTCGTTAGCCTGATCCTCGAAGCTTACATTCCTCAGTCAGTTTTGGTAAGTCCTCATCCTTCGAGGATCATTTTATCAGATTATGTTCAGTATTTTCAGTTTTAGTCTTTAGTGAGTTAGTTGAGGTCTTGTCCCATCAACTCGTCAGTGTGTAGAGGCTTTTAAGACTTAGTATGTATTCATCTTCATAATTGTGTTATGTAATAAGATGTTCGGATGTTATCATATTTTCATACTTCCACTTTATGTATGTTAGACTTCCGCTTATTTATGTTAAGTTTTAGATATCATGTTCATGCCATGGGTTGACTTGGAGCCTCTCGGGGTTCTTTGTCACATGTTCGATCTGAGCCTATGTTCGTGTCATTAAAAACTTGGTACCAGAGCATTAGGTTTAAAGTGTCCTAGGGTGTCTGAAAGCCGCGTTTAGTAGAGTCTTTTTCATCGGTGTGAGGAGAGCCACACTTATGAAGAAGAGGCTACGAAACGTTTAGGAAATGTTCCCTTCTTTCATGATCTATGTTGTGTGATGAAATGTCTTTCTATCCTTCTAACTCATGCTATACGCATTTGCAGAATCATGCCTCCTCGCCGAGTTAACAGAAGAAGGAATGAAACAGAAATGGTACGAGAATGGCAATGGGGATAGGCACCAGCAGGCCCCACCAGCCCCCGAGGATCATGTGCCTCAGCAGGTTGCCCATGTAGAGTTTTTCATTCAGATGCTAGCTCATGCTTTGACTACCCAAGTCAACCAACAGGCGATAGCGCATATCCCTCGAAATGGGAATGCGGCGGTGGCGAGAGTTAGAGATTTTCTGAGGATGAGCCCTCCAAAGTTTCGCAGATCAAAGGTGGGCAAGGGTCCGCATGAGTTTATTGATGAAATTTTGAAGATCACCCAGATCATGGGGGTGATTGGGTAGGAGTGCACAGATTTAGCCTCATATCAGTTGAAAATGGTTGCGCATATCTGGTTCAGACAATGAAAGGATACCAAGACAGTTGGAGCGAGCCCAATGGGTTGGGAGGAGTTCCATACCGCATTTTTGGATCGGTTCTTCCCTCGGGATATGATGGAGATTAAACCAGTTGAATTTTTGAACCTAAGGTAGGGTAATATGATAGTCTAGGAGTACTTTGGATTTCACTCATTTTTCCAAATATGCACCAGAGCTAATGGCTGATTAGAGAGCTCAGGTGAGTAGGTTTGTGCACGGAGTAGCAGACTGCTTAGTCAAGGATTGTAGGATCGCTATGCTTCATCAGGACATTGACTTTCCTCAATTGGTTTTTGTCACGACCCGAACGTACCCTCGTATTGTAGACACGGGACAAGGGACCCCAAGAGACCTTAAGTCGATCCATGTCACATGCATACAACTAATCTCATTCAAATAAGCAGAATGATAATCATAAATACATAGCGGGAACGTAATTATAGCATAACGTCAGGAAATACTGGACAAATACACATCTAAGCACTACATACTTGTCTGAAAGCCTCTAACACATATGATGGGCTGATGGGACAACATCCCCAACTAGCCCGGCCAATACTGAAACATAAATCACCATGAAAGTCTATCAAACGGCCCGCGGAACATGAGGACTTACCAACAAGCTAAAAGCATAAGCTGAGATGTACTAAGGATGAGGATGAGCCTGAGATCCGGACCCTGTATCATGAAATGATATAGCATAAAAAGTATGCGGTCAGTACGTGGAATGTACTGAGTATGCAAGGTAAGTAAAACGGACATTTTAAAGTAAAGTAAAACTCATAAGTAAACGTAGGAGAAGGACATCATGCATATATCATAAACTCCGTAAGAAAACATAAGGCTCAACACTTTCAAATCATTCATAAAGCGTTCATAATCATAATGGTAAGTAAACATTATCAAAACATAACTTGAGCGAATAACGTAAATATATACCAAAGCATAAGACATGCGGAACAATGGGAGGACTCGTCATAACCGACACCATCATGGTAGAGGCTTTCATGATGCCCCAACTATCTCACTCAAGTGGGCAGAGCCGACCCTGGCTTACTAGGTGAGGGTCGTGCATCAGGCATGATATCACATTTGAGGGAATCATTATGAATACATCATATCATTAGAAACCCACTGAGGCACGTGGTTATGAGACACCGACGTAGTCCTTTGAACACCGAGCTGCTCGATGCTAGACACGGCTCCCAAAGACATGTATATAGGCTCATACATAAATCAATAGAATCATGCATTAAGATTCATTGGCTAAAATATAACATTTATCATCATTGATCCCTTTTAAAACATGCTTAGCCAAGAATCAAAGGCCCTTTTCATCGGCTGATAACATAAGTCGATAAATCATGCAATTCACTTCATAAACCATAAATCATTCTTTAACATGTGGGCATTGCCCAATACTTCATTATATTCAATTTTTTCAAAATATGCTCATAAATATAGGTAACTTGAATTCATGATTTTCCGTTATCAATAAATTTAAAATATCGCATATTCATCGTAAATTATAACTTTCATAAACCTTCATCAAATGGAGCATGCAGACAAAGTGTACCTTTTCGTTCTGTGGAAAGTGTGGAAAGAGTCATATGGGAGAGTGCTTGATGGGATCAGATGTCTGTTTTGGGTCTGGTAGATCCGGACACATGTGCCGAGAGTGTCCCTTGGCTAGACAGGGTGATAGTAGTGGTTGTGCTCAGGCTACTGATAACACTCAAACCACACTTCCAACTAAAGTATGAAGCGGATGTTGTCAATAAAGAACCCAACTAGCGGTTGGGGTCGAACCCACAGGGAATATGGAAGATCTAGATTACAGCCGGTAGATGAACTTGTATGGTAATTACTTCACAACGGGGGGAATTCTAATAAAAATCAATAATAGAAATAAGCAGCAGTCAAGATTATAGTTGCAAATCAATAATTAAAGGAATAACTAGGGTTTATGTTCCCCATGGATTCATAACAGCTTTGGGTATACACTCGTGATTTTTACCAATACTTACTTACAGAACTGATAACTTAGGTTCATTCAAATGATCGACCAATCCCTATTGAATGACTATCCTGAATTACTCAACCAAGTCTCATGAGTTTTGGAAACTAACCATTATCACTAAGTTCTAGATATAACTATTCTGTGACCACAACTCAAGTTAATACAATGATCATCAAGATCAAGGCTCTGTTGTAATTCTCTTTTCCTAATCTCTACCTCTTCGACCAAAGCAAGTAAAGAATTTAGGCACTTCCTAATGTTGCACACTGCTAAGAATCATTAAAGATGAAGATACTACAATATAAGTAATTAGTATTGGTTTTAGACTCACTTTGTGCAACCCTAACTTGTTAATCCGCCATGGTCCCCACAACCCTAGCTATTTAGGTTTTAGCCTATCATAGTTGCAAGGTTGTGAATTGTATTCATGATTGAAAACATAAAACAATACTTACAAAGATGATTGAGAAAAATGATTCCTTCGATTAAACCATGAAATATTGAATAACAAGTAGCAAGAACAATATGAGTTCAAGAAAAGGTTGATTACAAGGTTGAACCAACTCAATTCTCTCTTTCAATGACGTAAAATTGCTTACTACAATGTTTTTCTACTAGAATGTAGTCTATTCGTCATCCTCTATGAAACATAAAACATAAAAAGTATTTATAGAGACACAAGAATCCTTTTCCTAAACTAACAGGACTGCGTTCCATATCTGTAGTCGAACTCATCATGGGTCCACCTATGACTCGTAGGGGCTTCTCACGGACCGTGGCATCAACTCGTGGCTTGAAGTGTTGGCTGAATTTTGGCTAAGTATTAGGCCAAGGTACGATTCGTACCAACATCCTACGACTCGTACATTGCACCCGTGGCTTGATCCTGATACTTTGAACTTTGTCTAAACTTCACTATGACCAGTATGGTAGGACTCATACCTTCATCTCACGGGTCGTAGGGTACTCTCATATTGAGAATCAGCCTCCTGCGCAATTCTTCTGGAGTTCATCACGACTGGCTTACCACGACTCATACCATCACGGTACGATCCGTGACAAGTCTCATGGGATCAGTCTTCCAGGTTAAACTTTCAGCTTCTATTAAAGGCCCTCAGTACGACTCATAGGTCCATCCTACAGATCGTACTGTAGACTGCACTTTTTGCCCTTTTTTGCACACTTTTTGCTTCATTTTGTAATTTATTATTCCAACACCCATTTATCCTGAAATCAAAGGCAAAGTGCCTTATATCCACATAAATACACCTAAGTCCATGCTATTTTCTTAGTTTTGAGCATCAATAGTGCTCTAAATCCACAACACATCAGCTACCAGCTCCATAGTAGCACCATCACACTCAGTTCAGCAGAGTGCATCCACTAGTGCAGGTGGTGGCCAGCGCCAAAACAGGTTTTATGCCCTTACATCCCAACAGGAGTAGGAGACTTCACTAGATGTGGTCACCGGTATGTTACGAGTATTCCACTTTGATGCGTATGCATTGTTAGATCAAGGGGCTCTTTATCTTTTGTGACATCCTATATTTCTAGTAGATTTGGAGTTAGTACCGAAATCCTATCAGAACCCTTCTCAGTCTCTAGTCCAGTTGATGGTTCAATTATAGCTCAACGAGTATATAGAAACTGCCCTGTCACAGTCCTTCAGAAAGTCACCTCAACAGATTTAGTAGAGCTAGCCATGACCAATTTTGATGTTATCTTTGGCATGGATTAGCTAAATGCATGTTATGTCTCAGTAAATTGTAGAACCCATGCGGTAGAGTTCCGGTTTCCGGGTGAGACATGCCTAGAGTGGAAAGGTAGTTCAGTTGTGCCTGTAGGTCGCTTCATTTCCTACCTTAAGGCTAGAAAGATGATTTATAAGGGTTTTGTGTACCATCTAATTAGGGTTAAGGATGTTACCTTTGAAACCCCGATTATCCAGTCAGTTCCCGTAGTGTGCGACTATCCAGAAGCATTTACAGATGATTTACCGGAAATTCCCCCTAAATGGGAGATTGATTTTAGTATTGAACTTCTTCCCGATATGCAACCTATATCTATTCCTCCTTATAGAATGGCTCCAGCTGAGCTAAATAAGTTGAAGAAGCAGTTGAAGGACCTTTCAGACAAGGGTTTCATCAGACCTAGCAAATCCCCGTGGGGTGCACCAGTTTTCTTTGTCCGAAAGAAGGATGGTTCCCTTCGGATGTGTATTGATTAGCGACAGTTGAATAAGGTCACAGTCAATAAACAAGTATCCTCTCCCCAGGATTGATGATTTGTTTGACCAGTTTTAGGGTGCTAAGAGTTTTTTAAAGATAGACCTCAAATCCGGGTATCATCATCTTAAGGTTCGGGAGAGCAGCCTTAAGGAGTCGGTATGGTCACTATGAGTTTGTAGTTATGTCTTTTGGACTAATAGATGCTCCTGAAGCTTTTATGGATTTTATGAACAAGGCGTTCAAGCCATATATAGATATGTTTGTGATCATGTTCATAGATGATATTCTTATATACTCTCAGAGCAAAGAGGAGCATGCCGATCATTTGAGGGTGGTGCTACAAACTCTTAAGGATCGCCAGTTGTATGCTAAGTTCAGCAAGTGTGAGTATTGGTTAAACTCAATTGCATTTTTGGGTCATGTGGTGTCAAGTGAGGGTGTACAAGTGGACTCTCAAAAGATAGAAGCTATGAAAAATTAGCCCAGACCAATTAATCCTTCAGATATCAAGAGTTTCTTAGGTTTAGCTGGTTACTACCAGAGGTTTGTGGAAGGGTTTTCGTCTATTGCAGCACCGTTGACTAAGTTGACTCAGAAGAAGGTGAAGTTTCAATGGTCAAAGGCCTGTGAGAAGAACTTCCAAAAGTTGAAGACTCGACTCACCCTAGCACTAGTGTTGACCCTACCTGAGGGTACCGATGGGTTTGTGGTATATTGTGACACCTTGAAGATCGGTCTTGGTTGTGCATTAATGCAGCATGGTAATGTTATAGCCTATGCTTCCAGGTAGTTGAAGGTCCACGAGAAGAACTATCCAACTCACAACCTCGAGTTGGCGGCGGCAGTGTTTGCCTTAAAGATTTGGAGGCACTATCTCTACGGGGTCTACGTGGATGTGTTTATGAACCACAAAAGCCTACAGTATGTATTTACCCAAAAGAATCTTAATTTACATCAGAGGAGGTGGTTGGAGCTTTTGAAAGATTATGATATGGGCATCCTTTATTATTCGGGAAAGGAAGATATAGTGGCAGATGCTCTTAGCAGGCTTTCTATGGAGAGTGTGACCCATGCAAATGAGGAGAGGAAAGAGTTAGTGAAGGATGTGCATCAACTTGCACGACTAGGAGTTCATCTTGTTGACTCGACGGATGGTGGTGTCATTGTCCAAAATGGATCATAATCCTCCTTGGTGACTAAGGTCAAAGCTAAAACAATACGAGGATCTTATTTTAGTAAAGTTGAAGAAAGCCGTTCAGAATCAGAAAGTGGAGGTCTTCTCCCAACGGGGAGATGGGGTACTACGATATCAGGATCGTTTGTGTGTGCCGGGTGTTGATGATTTGAGAGACTGGTGTTGCACAAGGCTCATGGTTCCATGTATTCTATATATTCGGGTTCCACCAAGATATACCATGACCTACAGGAAGTTTATTGGTGGAATGACATGAAAAAGGATATAGCAGAGTTTGTGGCAAGGTGTCCGAATTGTCAACAGGTGAAGCTTGAGAATCAAAAACCTGGATGTGTGCTCCAAGGTATTAGTATCCCTACTAGGAAGTGGGAGGAGATCAATATGGACTTCATTACAGGGCTGCCTCGTACTCGCCGATAGTATGACTCTATTTGGGTTGTTGTAGACAGGTTGACTAAAGCAACTTATTTTCTACCGATCAAAATTACTTACTCAACGGAGGATTATGCTAAGTTATATCAGATAGAGATACTCAGTGCACCTCCTAGTTTTGGAGATAATTTCAGAGATACTTATTTTCTACCGGTGAAGGAACTTGGTACTCAGGTCAAGCTTAGCACAGCATTTCACCCGTAAACAGATGGTCAGGTCGAGTAGACCATTCAGACTCTTGAAGATATGTTGAGGGCATGTGTGATGGATTTCAAAGGTAGTTGGGATGATCATTTACCTCTCATTGAGTTTTCATATAATAACAATTATCAATCCAGCATTGAGATGGCTCCATTTGAGGCTCTCTATGGGTGGAGATGTAGATCACCTATTGGTTGGTTCGAAGTCGATAAAGCTGCATTGATAGGACTAGATTCAGTCCATGAGGCTAAGGAGAAGGTTCAACATATAAGGGAAAGGTCGAAAACATCTCACAGTTGCCAAAAGTCCTATGCGGACGTGAGAAGGAGAGACCTTGAGTTTGAAGTTGATTATTGGGTGTTTCTGAAGGTATCTCCCAAGAAAGGAGTGATGAGATTCAGAAAGAAAGGGAAACTCAATCCCCATTATGTTGGCCCGTACCGGATTGTAAGACGGGTTGGCAAGGTAGCATATGAGTTGGAGTTGCCCTTGGAATTGGCTTAGTACATCTGGTATTTCATGTGTCGCTTTTGAAGAATTGCATGGGTTACCTGGCTTTGGTTGTTCCGATGGAGAGATAGGTGGTGAAGGATAGCCTCAACTACAAGAAAGTTCCGGTGAAAATACTTGATCGTTAGGTTAAGAAGCTAAGAAACAAAGAAGTAGCCTCGGTAAAGGTTTTATGGAGGAATCAGCATGTTGAGGGAGCTACGTGGAAAGTCAAAGGAGATATGATGACTAAATACTCGCATCTATTCCCTTGCGGCTCAGATTCTACTTGATGTACCAGTTTCCTCCCTAGTAAACTATTCAGTTTCATATTCAGCTCCTAGTATCTTTCATGTCAATTTATGTATATGTGATTCATGAATTCAGTTTAGCAATGCATTCTAGTCCAGAGTCATTCACTCTGTCAGTTTCTAGCGTTAAATGTTCAGTATGTGAGATATCAGTTATTCTCCCCAGATTTCAGTATATTCTTTCACATTCGAGATGATTGTTCCCAAGGGGGAGATATATTAATACCCCAAAAGTGCCTAAGACTAGACTCGGGAAGTTGAAATGAAAACAACAGAAAAATATGAGATTTCTCTTAGAACGACTCATGGTACGGGTCGTCGGTGGGTCTAACGACCAGTTGGAGGCACTTATGGTGAGGGTCTGCAGAAGTAAACTTGGGAGTAATGAGTCTAAGGACAACCTATTGGTTGTTATTACAAGTCATGGTAAGGGGTTTGTTGTGAGGGTGGTTCTTGTCAAGGTGGCTGGCACGAGTCACGGCACGACTCGTTGTATGAGACAACGAGTCGTGGTATGGTTCTGTTGGGAGGATTCCTAGGAAGAGAGCAGTGGTGACAATGGACGGACACGAAAAGTCATTGGGGCTAGTCACAACTCATCCTGTCCATTCGTGGTGGCAGACATGAGTCTGGAAAATGGAGTGAAACCACGAGTAAGGTAACAACCCATTGGAGTAAAGAACGAATTATTGAGGCCTCGTTGTCACTGGCAGTGCAGAAATTTAAAACTTTTTATTAAGGGTATTTTCATAATTCCTAAGCCCTAAGGTCCTAAACTATGTCATTTTAAGCTTACTTAGTAGTATTTTTTAAGGGTGTTAAACCTATTCTAAGCATTCCACTCCATGAATGCAACTTAGAGCTCTTCTTTGGAGATCAAACTTGAAGAATTTCTCCAATTTCTCTCCAATTTCCTTTGGGCTTTCAAGAGGAAGTATAAATCTGATTTACCCAGGTATGTGGGGCTATGAATGAGAGTTCCCTTCACTCTCATGCCCTAAATCCTTCTCAATTTCATGGATTTCAAATATAGATTCTAGTTTCATGATCTATGGGGTTTATTCCAATTCTTATCTAATTCTCTATTGTCACGCCCCGCCTTGGGGGGTATGACTGGCACCTGGTGCCCTACTGGGACCTGAACTGCTAAACTGCTGAGCCTAAGCACTTCTGGTGCCTGGCTGGCTCTAACTCTGGATTCAAGAAAACGACGGGCTATATAATGGCTGTAAATACAGCCTCTGGCCAAGTAGGCCTATAGCCACCTATACTATAACATCAGCTAACCAGAATCACATTCATATAGGGGAACCTATGCGGGCCGACAAGGCCACCATGCTGTCTAGTTATCTCTAAATCAAGAAAACAGGTGCTAAACCGCTACGTGACCGACAAGGTCACCACTACCAACTGAGTAAGGCCCCACACGGCCATCATAACAAGCTAAAGCGTACACGCGGCCTCAAACGACCGGTATAACTAACCACAGGGTATACACAATCTGCAAGCCTTTACGAATACTGATAATATGGTCGGGACAGGGCCCCGGCCTACCCATACTGTACAACAAAAGAAAAGGGATGCACCTCTAGCTATCTAGCTTCGGATGATTGGAGCTGATGACTTTGTGAGCTGGCTGGAATCACGAGGTATCGGCTCCTCGTCTATGAGTACTTGTAGGAAAGTAATGCAGCGCCCCACACGGGCATCAGTACCGTTGGTACTGAGTATGTAAAGCAACAACTGCAAAATATCTGAAAACAACAATACAACTGATGGAACTGAAATAGAAAGAAATAGACTGAAACTGACTGAAAATGTGAATCTAAGACTGTTCTCAACTATGCTGGAAGGAGTAGGAGTCACACCTGGAAATGTATCGCTCTACTTTCGATCTACTCATATCTAGCGTAACATGGCATAACATAACATAACATAACATAGCATAGCACACATAAACCATACCCGGCCCCCATAAGCCGGGAGGTACAATCAACACGCAATCTATACCCCTACCCCGGTCGTCCCATCTCTTATAATAACAATAAGCATCCTGTCGATCCCCTGGGTATGCACTTGGGCTCGCTGAGCCCCTGACTATAACTGTACCTGAGTCCGGAGGACTCCTGAATCAACACCCTGGGCATACCTGCTCGACGGGGGTGTATAAAAGCTGACAAAGGCAAAATATGGGAAACCAGCATCCCATCTTCGTCCCCTGGGGGACGGCATGCCACTCCATAGAGTGACGTATCCTCGCCCTCTGGCGGATGAGTCGGTACAGCTATTAACCCTGGGGCGGTCATGAATGCTAGGTAATCCAACCCCAAGACAATACAATGGTCTCAACTGGTAATACTAACTGCGTACACTACATGTTGGAACTAGTGACAATAATGTTTATGTATATACTACATGCTAAAACTAATGATAGTGATATGATACTTAATACATGCTGAAACTGATAATGGTATATATACAATCTTCTGTCATACTGTGCTGATTTTAATGTTGAACAAGATATAGTTTTTCTGCTGGGAATCATGCTGTATAACTGAGTTTCATAGTAACATGGTTTACTATTTCTAACATGCTTTCTAAACTTCATTTTAGGCTACCATTCTATTTATACAATACCTTACAGGAACTTATATTGCTTTACTAACTTTCGACTGAACACAATAATATCCTAACATACTTTACTAAATCACATATTGGGCATGCTGTACAGTTTTGTCACCTTCTACTAGGATTTGCATCGTGCTAGTAAGTTTCACACTACACAAGACGTGATGTTGCTAATATCATACTAAACATAATATGAGGTTTCTAAAACATTCTAATGGCACTTGAACTATTTTACTATACCGGAACTATTAACTTGCCGAAGAAACTAGCATTACATACCTCAGTTGTCGGCTTTCGGCCAACTGGCGTAACGCGACCAATATTTAGCTATTTCTTCCAATTGTATTCATATATATATATATATTTATATGTCATACCCCGCCTTGGGGGTTATGACTGCTGGACTGCTAAGCCTGGGCACATCTGGTGCCTGGCTGGCTCTAATTCACATTTCTGGAAACAAAGGGCTATATAACGGCTATAAACATAGCCCCCGGCCCATTGGCCTATAGCCTCCTGTACCTGTACTAACAGCTGACCAGAAACATGTCGATATAGGGAACCCTATGCGGGCCGACAAGGCCACCATGCTGTCTAGTTATCTGTATCTCAACAATAAATTACTGAATAACTACGTGACCGGCAAGGTCACCACTTCTATCAGACTATGGCCCCACACGGCCAACATAATCAACAATGCTAAACAGCTAACAAAACGCACGGCCTCACACGACCGGCTCATCTGACCACAGGGAAATATATACAGACTGCAAGCCTCTAAGAATAACAATAGAAATGATCGGGACAGGTCCCCGACCTACCCGTACTATACAACAAAAGAAAATGAAATACACCTCTGGAATTCAGTCTCCGGATCACAGGAGCTGAATACTCGATCGCTGACAGAAATCACGTGGTATTTCCTGCTCATCTATGAGTACCTGCAGGCAAGTAATGCAGCGCCCCACCGGGCGTCAGTACCGTTGGTACTGAGTATGTAAAGCAATAACTGAAAGAAATATCTGAAAACAATACTATAACTGATGAAACTGAAGTAGAGAGAAATAGATTAACTGTCTGATAATGTAAGTCATACCTTCTCTCAATTATACTGGAAGGAGTAGGAGTCGTACCTGGAGACGTATCATTCTACTGCTGATCTACTTGTATCTATCATAACATGGCATAACATAACATAGCATAACATAGCACACACAAACCTTACCCGGCCCTAATAAGCCGGGAGGTACAACCAGCACAGAATCTATACCCCTACCCCGGTCATCCCATCTCCTATAAACCCTGTAAGCATCCTGCCAGTCCCCTGGGTATGCAATTGGGCTCGCTGAGTCCCTGACTATAACTGCATCTGAGTCCGGAGGACTCCTGAATCGACACCCGGGCGTATCCGCTCGATAGGGGTGTGTAAAAGCCGACCAAGGCACAATATGGGGAAAACTGGCATCCCATCTTCGTCCCCTATGGGACGGCATGCCACTCCGTAGAGCGACGTATCCTCGCCCTCTAGTGGACGAGTCGATACAGCTATCAACCCTGGAGCGGTCATGGATGCTAGGTAATCCAACCCCAAACAATACAACAGTCTCAACTAGTAATACTATCTGCATGTCCCACATACTGAAGCTAATAGTGGTAAAGTATTTGTATATACTATATGCTGAGCTAGTGACAGTAATATGTACGTACTTAACACATGCTGAGGCTGGTAATAGTATATATGTATAAATATAGTCTTCTGCCAGACTACACTGGGTCTAATGCTGAACATGAAATAGTCTTTCTGCTGAAACTATGCTGTATACTGAGTTTCTATAGTAACATGATTTACTATTCCTAATATGCTTTCTAACCTCATTTTAACTTATCATTCTGCTTCTGAGATGTCTTACAGATATTACATTGCTTTACTGGGTTTCAACTGAATACGATATTATCCTAACATTCTGTGTCACCTCACGTACTAAGCCTGCTGTGCAGTTTCTAACACTTGTATTAGAATCTATATCGTGCTAGCAAGTCTCGCGCTGATCATAACATGACGTTTCTAATATCGTACCATCATTCATAGTAAACATCATACATGGCTTCTGAATATTCTACTGGCCTTTAAATTACTGTACCGTACCAAGATTACTAACTTGCCGAGGAAACTAACTTTACATACCTTATCCTCGAACTATCCGGCTGTCGGACGAGGCTCGGCCAGTACTTCAACTATTTTCTCCCAACTGCATTCATAAATGTGCCAATTAATACTAAATACAGTTTTATTGTAAAGAGCAACGTCACTTTCGATATGGTTTATAGCCTAAACTTAGGCTTATCGAAAGACGGTCGAAAACTCGCTATTTTTCAGCGGTCCAGAAGGGAGAAATATTCACTTCACAGCTAGGAACACATAGACACTAATTTAGAGCAATTCCACTTACCTTAGCTCGGTGGCTCGACGATTCGTCGGCCGTATTTCGCGAAACTAAATCTGTAGGAATGCTCTCTGCTGCTAAATACCTCGGTATCTGAGGTTAATTTGAGTTTGGACAACGTTTAGCAGCGTAATCGGACGAAAATTATATTATCTCTTCGTTCCTTTTTCCTTTTCTGCTGGTTTGCTCTGTTTTCTGGAAATTACATGGGTGATTAATGATTTAAAACCGAAGTGGGGCTTTATATACTTGGGCCTGGACAAGGCCAACGTGTCACGGAGCCAATGCGGAGGCTCCACCTCTGTGAAACGCTGCCATCGCGGAGGGGCTCTGCCTCGGCTCCTTCCGCGATGGTTCGATAGGTTTCTCGGCCGATCTTTTCTCGGGCCTTTCTCTAGCACATATGGCCTTCAAATATGCTTAACCAATGTGCGAATAGGTCATCTAGGTGCCGGGAATCCTACGGGGTATAACATTCTCCCCCCCTTAAGAACATTCGTCCTCGAATGTATACTGCTATCTAGAGGACTACTTAACTTACTTGTTTAGAAAAAAATTTCGTCAGAGTCTCCCCTCTAATATGGACTATACCAAAAATCTAAAATGCATAAAAGTCCAATACAGGTACTGTACACAATAGTGTAGGATTCACTGGATGGCTACGTGTCAATTTTCCTCACTTATACATACACAACCATAAGATACTACATAAGCAATAATACGGACATACCTGTTGCCTGACTAGGCCTGGAATAGGTGAGGATATCTGGTCCTCATATCTTCCTCCGCTTCCCAAGTCATCTCCTCTTGGTTCCTGTTACGCCTCAATACCTTGATAGACGTAATATCTTTAGTCCTCAATCTGCGGATCTGTCTGTTTAAGATAGTTGTTGGAACCTCTTCATAGGCCAGCTTTTTCATAACCTGGATATTCTGGACTGGGACTGCTCTGGACGGGTCTCCTATTCATTTCCTCAGCATAGATACATGAAAGACCAGATGAACGGATTCAAATTCCGGAGGAAAATTCAACTCATATGCTACTCGGCCTGTCCTTCGACGAATCCGATAAGGCCCAACAAACCTCGGGCTGAGCTTATCTTTCTTGCCGGACCTCATTACCTCTTTCATTGGGGATACTTCAGAAATACCCCGTCATACACATCAAACTCCAATTTTATGTGCCGCACATCTGCATATGATTTCTGGCGGCTCTGTGCAGTCAGTAAGCATTCTTCGGATGAGCTTTACCTTTTCCTTTGACTGCTGAACAATGTCTGGGCCAACCAACACTGACTCTCCGATTTCAAACCAACTATTCAGCGATCTGCATTTTCGCTCGTATAATGCCTCAAGAGGCGCCATCTGGATGGCTGAATGATAGCTATTATTGTAGGCAAATTCAATCAACGGTAAATGCTCACTTTGGTTACTACCGAAATCTAGCACACACGCTCGCAACATGTCTTTGAGCGTCTGAGTTGTGCGCTCAGCCTACTCATCTGTCTGAGGATAGAATGCTGTGTTTAAATTAGTCTGCGTTTCCAGATCCCTCTGGAAAGACTGCCAGAATCTAGCTGTAAACTGTGCTCCCCTATAAGAAATGATAGATACCGGCATTCCATGCGATCTAACTATTCTTCTGATATATAATAATGAGCTGATTTTGTCAGCCTGTCAACTATTACCCAAATAGAATCATTTCCGCGTCTGGTACGGGGTAATCCTGCCACAAAATCCATATTCACTGCTTCTCATTTCCAGAGAGGCACAGCTATGTCCTAAGTTAACCCGCCTGGTTTCTGATGTTCTGCTTCCACCTGTTGGCAGTTAGGACACTGGGCTACAAATTCAGCGATTTCTCTTTTCATACCTGGCCGCTAGTAGTTTTCTTTGATATCACGGCACATTTTCGTCGCGACTGGGTGGAGAGAATAGCGGGCGTAATGCGCCTCGCTCATAAGCTGCTGGCGATGCCCCAAAATATCTGGAATACAAATGCGGCCTTTATATCGCAACATTTCATCCCCGGTTATCTGAAAATATATCACCTCTCCTTACTAAACCTTGTGTTCAAGTTGAACCCGGCTAGGGTCTCCATGTTGCCGTTCCTTTACTTCCACCACTAACGACAACACTGCGACATTTTGTATTAACGCTCTGTTATCCTTTATTTCTGCTACGTGAACGGCTAAACCGCCTAACTAGTGTAATTCTCGGGTCTATTCTCGTTGTCCAGGCTGCAAGTATGCCAACTCCCCATAGATTTACGGCTAAGGGCATCTGCTACCATATTAGCCCTTCCTGGGTGATACAAAATTTTCACTCTTAAGGCATAAACTATTGCAGCTAACTTCAGGTCATGGGTAAGATAATTCTTTTCACGCTTCTTCAACTGCCTGAAAACATAAGCTATTACTTTACCCTGTTGCATCAACCCTCTGTACCTCCTGGCGATACTAATACTGGAGCTGATGTTAACCTGGCTTTTAACTCTTGGAAGTTCTACCCACACTCCTCAGTCTACTGGAACTTTGCTGCCTTCTGTGTCAATTTAGTCAGAGGTGCTGCTAAGGTGGAAAATCCTTCCACAAACCCTCTGCAGTACCCGGCTAACCGCAGGGATTGCGTACTTCGATCGGAGTGGTAGGTCTAGGCTATGTCTCCACTACTTCAATTTTCTGTGTATCTATCTGTACACCAGCCTCCGACACAATGTGACCAAAAAGGCTACTAAACTCAACCAAAATTCACATTTACAAAAATTGACATATAACTGACGGTCATACTAGTTTATTATACCGGAGAATCTGATAAGTAATCTACCGGTATAGCTAGAACTTATCTAGCCTTCTGGCCGCATGCTAGGGCTACTTGTTGCTAAGGTAACCTTGAATGACTATCTGCACACCATGTGCCCGTATCTGATCAGGGGGTCCTGATATTGACCATGACCTCTAATGATCTGGCTGCATAACCTTAAAAAACTGAATAGTCGGGTTAAATGACCCGAATGTGGCAGTAATCTAACAATGCTATAACCGTTCTACTTGAGTGCTTATAGTTCATGCATAACCGCAGACTTGTGGGCATCTAATTGCTCTGTTATTTTGCTTAAACCACTGTAAGGCTGGGCTTAATCAAACTTACTCCCAGGCGATCAATCTCTGGATCTTCACGGGGAGTCTACTGATCCCCTGGTCTTAATAAACACTGTGCTAGCAGGGTACTATCAATTTCTTACGCCTTGTATGTATCCACTTGGATTTATACTGCTATTCTGGGGAATTCTCGGTCTTATGAGTTATTCTGTAAATACTAGCCTTCTATTAGGGCTCTATATCTAAATATATTACGAGAACCAACTGAAGTACTAGTCTGTCGCTGACTACTGATGTGGACCCTTCTTTGGGGTACCCACGGGTATTCTGACTGGGGCGGTCGGCTGACTTATGGTGTGTTTCACATAATAACTGCTAGGTTGACTAAGGTCGACTCTCACCTACAAGTCTGGGAAAATGACGTACGACCACTTAACATACTAGAACAATTCTGGTATTGCTAATCTCTGAAATTTGCCTATTCGGCCTCTAATCCTGGTTCTAGCACACGCACTAATGTTACCGATCTTCAGGGATGCTTCCCTGCTAATGCAGGCGCCAGCTGGTCGGTAGACCGTCTAACTGCGCCCTTATCATCTAGTCATCTGGTTTAGGCCATTAACTTTGATAAGCTCCTAGAGCCTAGATCTGGCAACAACACATAAGTCTATTAACTTAATAACTGAGAACTGAGATAGTTTCTATGACTTCATACGTAATTCACACTCAATCTGTCCTTTCTCTTCTCCTTTCCCTTTCTCCTTTCTTCTCTCCTTTTCTTTCTTTCTTCTCCCCTTTTTTTTGGCAAGGGGGGGTCCTGCAATGCAATTTGTACATGCTTTCTATTACTAATCAGCATCTGTGATTGTACCCCTTATAGGCAACTACTCACAGCATATCTATTATTTGTATATATATATATCAATAGCTATGTACAATATGTACTGAGTTCTACGGTAATACATAATCTCTAACATGCTCTGCTTAGTCTCATACCGTACATGATACATCGCTTCTACGGCCTAATAATATCTCCTGCCCTGACTTATCATTTCATTGCATTGTCACCCCATTCTGAAAGTAACAAACATAAACACTTTAGTTATTATCTGCTGTTTGAAATTCCACCACTCTTGCGATGTGGGGTCGACATTCGAATCTTGTAGCCTTACTAGGCATATATTGAGAGCCCATGACTGTCTGCTGGGCCTTATCTCTAGGCTACACTAGATTAGAATTGTTGTATCGGTAACTTCTTAACTTTTCCATAGCGGACATACTGCGGTATTCTGAACCGCAATCTTACTGTCAGCCCGAGGCTTAACCCTTAATATGATATTTTATCAATCCGGGGGTAATTCTAATTTCCCCACAAGATCTGACATTCCTTCTTCTTTCCCTCATCTTACTTAAGCTGAACTCTGGGGTTCAAGGTACCTGCTCTTCATTGTTAACAAGATTGCTGGTCCAGTATCAGTTCACACTTCCCCTGACTTGCAGTCAGACCTATATGATTCACATGACCCCTCACCTTTTCGATATCACAACCGGATCATAACTACAATCTTACAGGTATGTCTTGCTATCTGTTAATATACGTGGCGGACTTGGCCTTTTTCTGACTCGAACTTGACTATTACCCGGCTTTCATCACTAACAGGTCTTTTACCCCTGCTTCGGGTAAGCTATCGGTCTTACTTTCTCTACTGGCTTATTATCATAAGGGTCTGCACAACTTACGGAATCATAGGGTCTCTTTATACTTTCTAATACTTACTAGGATCAATCAGCCCATCTTTACTTACCGCTGGATTTGGCAACCCAATCTCAAGTCTTATGCCCCTTTACTATACTGGCATCAAAATCAAGAGGTAGGAATAGCCCTTTTCTTATTGCAACAAATAAAAGCATTTAACTGTACCATATCCAAAAAGATGTATTTGGGATTCCTGCATTTCCCTCTCTTTCTTATACTTACCTGGTGGCCTGACCTTGTCTGTATTCTTAATCAGATCTTATATAGCTAATAAATAAATCAACCGTATGTACATTACACTCCTGACTTCCTATTCTGATGTTATCAACGTATACTGGGGATAGTACCGATAAAGGTATCATGCTGGGAGGTCTCGGGTACCTTCCTCCTGCTGCTGTAGTTATCATGTAACTGGCTGATGCCTTCTTCTGTTGCTATATCTGATCTTCTGCCTGTAATAGGGTAATGCTGATCTGCCTTTGTATCTGTAATCAAAGAATATGGTAAGCTTTTAGAGACTCCACCCTATACTGTACCGCTCAAAAGCACGACTGACTGAGAAGGAAGGGTAACCATCCTATCATGCCTCGCAGCCTCCTGCCTATAGTATGTGGTGCACAACACATCCATAGACAAGACTCTACTTAGCACGGCTTGCAGACTACCTGGGACACGACCTGCTCTGATACCAAGTTTGTCACACCACGCCTTGGGGGGTATGACTGGCACTTGGTGCCCTACTGGGACCTAAACTGCTGGACTGCTAAGCCTGGGCACATCTGGTGTCTGGCTGGCTCTAATTCACATTTCTGGAAATAAAGGGCTATATAACGGCTGTAAACACAGCCCCCGGCCCATTGGCCTATAGCCTCCTGTACCTGTACTAACAGCTGACCAGAAACATGTCGATATAGGGAACCCTATGCGGGCCGACAAGGCCACCATGCTGTCTAGTTATCTGTATCTCAACAATAAAATACTGAATAACTACGTGACTGGCAAGGTCACCACTACTATCAGACTATGGCCCCACACGGCCAACATAATCAACAATGCTAAACAGCTAACAAAACGCACGGCCTCACACAACCGGCTCATCTGACCACAGGAAAATATATACAGACTGCAAGCCTCTAAGAATAACAATAGAAATGATCGGGACAGGTCCCCGACCTACCCGTACTATACAACAAAAGAAAATGAAATACACCTCTGGAATTCAGTCTCCGGATTACAAGAGCTGAATACTCGATCGCTGACAGAAATCACGTGGTATTGCCTGCTCATCTATGAGTACCTGCAGGCAAGTAATGCAGCGCCCCACCGGGCGTCAGTACCGTTGGTACTGAGTATGTAAAGCAATAACTGAAAGAAATATCTGAAAACAATACTATAACTGATGAAACTGAAGTAGAGAGAAATAGATTAACTGTCTGATAATGTAAGTCATACCTTCTCTCAATTATACTGGAAGGAGTAGGAGTCGTACCTGGAGACGTATCATTCTACTGCTGATCTACTCGTATCTATCATAACATGGCATAACATAACATAGCATGACATAGCACACACAAACCTTACCCGGCCCCCATAAGCCGGGAGGTACAACCAGCACAGAATCTATACCCCTACCCCTGTCATCCCATCTCCTATAAACCCTGTAAGCATCCTGCCGGTCCCCTGGGTATGCAATTTGGGCTCGCTGAGCCCCTTACTATAACTGCATCTGAGTCCGGAGGACTCCTGAATCAACACCCCGGCGTATCCGCTCGATAGGGGTGTGTAAAAGCCGACCAAGGCACAATATGGGGAAAACTGGCATCCCATCTTCGTCCCCTGTGGGACGGCATGCCACTCCGTAGAGCGACATATCCTCGCCCTCTGGCGGACGAGTCAATACAGCTATCAACCCTGGAGCGGTCATGGATGCTAGGTAATCCAACCCCAAACAATACAACAGTCTCAACTAGTAATACTATCTGCATGTCCCACATACTGGAGCTAATAGTGGTAAAGTATTTGTATATACTATATGCTGAGCTAGTGACAGTAATATGTACGTACTTAACACATGTTGAGGCTGGTAATAGTATATATGTATAAATATAGTCTTCTGCCAGACTACACTGGGTCTAATGCTGAACATGAAATAGTCTTTCTACTGAAACTATGCTGTATACTGAGTTTCTATAGTAACATGATTTACTATTCCTAATATGCTTTCTAACCTCATTTTAACTTATCATTCTGCTTCTGAGATGTCTTACAGATATTACATTGCTTTACTGGGTTTCAACTGAATACGATATTATCCTAACATTCTGTGTCACCTCACGTACTAAGCATGTTGTGCAGTTTCTAACACTTGTATTAGAATCTATATCGTGCTAGCAAGTCTCGCGCTGATCATAACATGACGTTTCCAATATCGTACCATCATTCATAGTAAACATCATACATGGCTTCTGAATATTCTACTGGCCTTTAAATTACTGTACCGTACCAAGATTACTAACTTGCCGAGGAAACTAACTTTACATACCTTATCCTCGAACTATCCGGCTGTCGGACGAGGCTTGGCCAGTACTTCAACTATTTTCTCCCAACTGCATTCATAAATGTGCCAATTAATACTAAATACAGCTTTATTGTAAAGAGCAACGTCACTTTCGATATGGTTTATAGCCTAAACTTAGGCTTATCGAAAGATGGTCGAAAACTCGCTATTTTTCAGCGGTCCAGAAGGGAGAAATATTCACTTCACAGCTAGGAACACATAGACACTAATTTAGAGCAATTCCACTTACCTTAGCTCGGTGGCTCGACGATTCGTCAGCCGTATTTCGCGAAACTAAATTGGTAGGAATGCTCTCTGCTGCTAAATACCTCGGTATCTGAGGTTAATTTAAGTTTGGACAATGTTTAGCAGCGTAATCGGATGAAAATTATATTATCTTTTCGTTCCTTTTTCCTTTTCTGCTGGTTTGCTCTGTTTTCTGGAAATTACATGGGTGATCAATGATTTAAAACCGAAGTGGGGCTCTATATACTTGGGCCTGGACAAGGCCAATGTGTCACGGAGCCAACGCGGAGGCTCCACCTCCGTGACACGCTGCCATCGCGGAGGGGCTCTACCTCGGCTCCTTCTGCGATGGTTCGACAGGTTTCTCGGCCGATCTTTTCCCGGGCCTTTCTCTAGCACGTATGGCCTTCAAATATGCTTAACCAACGTGCGAATAGGTCATCTAGGTGCTGGGAATCCTACGGGGTATAACAATATATATATATATTAGGACTAAATACATGAATATTCTAGAAGAAGATAACACTTTTAATATATATATATATAGCCAAAACTTTGACTTATCAGAAGACGGCCAAAAACTCGCTATTTCTCAAAAGTCCAGAAGGGATAAATACTCACTTTAGGGCTAGGAGTATATTGACACTAATTTGGAGCAATTCCACTTACCTTAGCTCGGTAGCACGACGGTTCGCCGGCCAAATTTTGCGAAACTAAACTCGCAGGAATGCTCTGTACAGCTTTATACTCCGGTATCTAGGATTAGTTTGAGTTTGGACCATGTTTAGCGACATAATTGAAAGGAAATTTCAAAGAAACCTTCATGCCCTCTGTTCTTAGCTATGTTCTCTATTATTTTCTGGAAATCTTAAGTTAAATGAAATAAAAACCGAAGTTTGGAGGCTTTAATACTTGGGGCTGCACCTCACCTCCGTGGCACATTGTGTATCATGGAGGTTAGCCTCCGTGACACGCTGTGTATTGCGGAGGTGAGCCTCCGTGACACTCTGGCCATCGCGGAGGAGGTCTGCCAGCCTCCTCTTGCGATGGTTCGACGTGTCGCTTATCCGATCTTTTCCCGGGCCTTTTCCTAGCATGTATGGCATTCAAAAATTCTTAACCAACATGCAAATAGGCCATCTACATGTCGTGAATTTACGGGGTGTAACATTTTCCCCCCCTTAAGAACATTCATCCTCGAATGTAAACTTCTACTTGCAAGAAGTTCAACTTACTTGACTTATTCTAGAAAAATTTCGGCAGAGTCTCCCCTGTAATGTGGACTATCTCAAAAACCTGAAATGCAGAAAAGTCCAATACAGGTACTCCACACAATACTATATCAATCATCATTTAAAATTCTAGAGCTGGCTATCTCATTATACATGTAATATAAGGCATCTCATATGATAACAATACTAACATACCTCTCGACTGATTAGGCTTGGAATAAGTGAGGATATCTGACTTTCATGTCTTCCTCTGCTTCCCAAGTCATCTCCTCTCGGTTCTTGTTACGCCACAATACCTTGACAGAAGCAACATCTTTAGTCCTCAACCTGCGAATCTGCCTGTCTAGTATGGCTACTGGGACCTCTTTATAGGCCAACTCTTCTATAACCTGGACATCCTGGACTGGGACAACTCTGGAGGGGTCCCCTATATACTTCCTCAACATAGACACGTTGAAAACTGGATGAACAGACTCTAATTCTGGAGGCAAGTTCAACTTGTATGCCACTTGGCCTATTCTCCGCCGAATCTAATAAGGCCCAATGAACCTCGGACTGAGCTTACCCTTCTTGCCGAATCTCATCACCCCTTTTATCGGAGATACTTTCAAAAATACCCAGTCATTCACATTAAATTCCAGGTTTCTGCGCCGCACATCAACATACGATTTCTGGCAGTTCTGAGCAGTCAGTAGGCGTTCTCTGATAAGCTTTACCTTCCCCTCTGACTGATGAATAATATCTGGCCCAATCAGCGCTGACTCTCCTACTTCAAACCAGCCAACTGGTGATCTACATTTTTTCCCATACAATGCCTCGAAGGAAGCCATCTGGATAGCTGAGTGGTAACTATTGTTATGAGCAAACTCAATTAGCGGTAAATGTTCATCCTAGCTACCTCCAAAGTATAGCACACACGCCTGTAGCATATCCTTGAGTGTCTGAATAGTGCATTCCGCCTATCCATCCGTCTGCGGGTGGAATGCTATGCTCAAATTAATTTGCGTTCCCAAACCTCTCTGAAATGACTGCCAAAATATAGCTGTAAATTGTGTTCCTCTATCAGAGATAATAGATACTGGAACACCGTGTAATCTAACTATTTCTCTGATATACAATTCGGCATAATCTTCGGCAGAGAAAGTGGCTTTTACTGGCAGGAAATGGGCTGATTTCGTCAGTCTGTCAACAATTACCCAAATTGAATCATGTTTATTCCTGGTACGGGGTAATCCTGCTACAAAGTCCATGTTTACTGCTTCCCACTTCCAAAGAGGCACAGTTATGTCCGGGGTCAACCCACCTGGTTTTTGGTGTTCCGCTTTTACTTGCTGACAGTTAGGACACTGGCTACAAATTCTGCTATTTCCCACTTCATACCTGGACACCAGTAAATTTCTTTGATATCATGGTACATTTTCGTCGCGCCTGGGTGGAGAGAATAGCGGGCATAATGCGCCTCGCTCATGATCTGCTGGTGAAGCCCTGAAATATCTGGAACACAAATGCGGCCTTTACATCGCAACACTTCATCCTCAGTTACCTGAAAATCTGGCGCTTTTCCTTGTTGAATTCTGTCCTTAAGATGAACCAGGTCAGGATCTTCATACTGCCGTTCCTTTACCTCCACAACTAATGACAACACTACGGTGTTCAGAATTACCGCTCTGTTGTCCTCTGGTTCTGCTACACGAATAGCTAAACTGGCTAATTGATGTATTTCTCTGACCAACTCCTGCTGCTCGGGTTGTAAGTACGCCAAACTCCCCATAGATTTGCGGCTGAGAGTATCTGCTACTACGTTGGCCTTTCCCCGATGATACAGAATGTTCACATCATAATCTTTCAATAACTCCAACCAGTGACGCTGCCGCAAATTCAACTCCCTCTGAGTGAAGATATATTGTAGGCTCTTATGGTTAGTGAAAATATCCATATGGACGCCATACAGGTAATGTCTCCATATCTTTAAGGCGTGGATCACTGCGGCTAGTTCCAGGTCATGGGTAGGATAATTCTTTTCGTGTTTCCTCAACTGTCTGGAAGCATAAGCAATCATTTTACCATGCTGCATCAACACACATCCCAACCCAATACCTGATTTGTCACAATACACTGAATAACCCTCTGTACCTTCTGGCAACGCTAATACTGGGGCGGAGGTCAACCTGTCTTTCAATTCTTGGAAACTCTGCTCACATGCCTCTGTCCACTGGAACTTTACTGCTTTCTGCATTAGCTTAGTCAGAGGTGCCACTATGGTGGAGAATCCCTCAAAAAACCTTCTATAGTATCCTGCTAATCCCAGGAAACTGCGGACTTCAGTCGGAGTGGTAGGTTTGGGCCACGTTTTTATTGCTTCTATTTTCTGCGTGTCTACCTGTATACCAGCATCCGACACAATATGCCCCAAGAAAGCTACTGAGTTCAACCAGAATTCATATTTGGAGAACTTGGCATACAACTGACGGTCCCTGAGAATCTGGAGCACTGCCCGTAAATGAGTCTGGTGATCTACCTCTGAACGAGAATACACAGAATATCATCGATAAACAATATCACGAACAGGTCTAGGTATGGTTTGAAGATACTGTTCATCAGGTCCATAAATACCGTTGGGGCATTCGTCAGCCCAAAGGACATGACTAGGAACTCAAAATGGCTGTATCTGGTCCTGAAGGCTGTCTTCGGAATGTCCCTTTCACGAACTTGAACCTGATGGTATCCGGACCGTAAGTCAATCTTGGAGAAATATCTGGCCCCCTGTAACTGGTCAAACCAATCATCTATTCTGGGAAGCGGATACTTATTCTTAACTGTAACCTTATTCAACTGCCGATAATCTATACACATGCGAAGCGAGCTATCCTTCTTTCTCACAAATAGAACTAGCGCACTCCATGGTGAAGTACTCGGCCTGATAAACCCCTTATCTAACAGATCTTTCAGCTGCTCCTTTAATTCTCTGAGTTCAGCAGGAGCCATACGATACGGAGGAATTGATATGGGCTGAGTTCCTGGTAATAAATCAATGGCAAAATCTATTTCCCTTTCTGGAGGAATACCAGGTAGCTCATCTAAAATACGTCAGGGAATTCATTCACCACTGGAACAGACTGGAGAGTCGGAGGCTCTACCCGAACATCCTGAAATCTGACAAGGTGGTAAATGCACCCCTTAGCTATCAACTTCCTCGCCTGAAGATAGGAAATAAACCTACCTTTTGGCATAATTGTACTGCCCTTCCACTCTCGTACTGCCTCCCCTGGAAAGTGGAATCGGACTGTCTTGGTCCAGCATTCTACATTTGCATAGCACGGAGCAAATGGAGTCTATACTATACACCCGCGATAGACCCTTCTAGCTATAATGGAGTCACCGATGGGGGTGGATACTGAAAAGGGTTGCTGAAGCAACTCTGGTGCAACACTAAACTTTCGAGCCACAAATGGAGTAATGTAGGACAAAGTAGATCCTGGATCAATCAATACATAAACAGGGTATGAGTAGATAGTCATCATACCTATCACAACATTAGGTGATGCTTCCGAATCCTGCCTCCCTGGTAAGGCATATGTGCGGCTTGGACCCGCACCTACACTGGAGGCCCCTGATCTGCCCCGACCCCTGCCTGCTGAAACTAAGGGCATGTGCCCTGCCGAGGATGCTGAAGCTCATGACCCTGCGGATGCCCTGTCCTACCTATCCTGGTCCTCCTATCCTCTGGCTGGACAATCTCTCATCAGATGGCCCTCTTGGCCACAAATATAACATCAGGTGGAGCCACACCTGCATGCTCCAGAATGGCGTCGACTGCATATAGGGCAAAGTGGTAGGGTATACCTACTCTGCTGCGCGCTCCTCTGTAATGGTGAATCTGCAGTCTACGAGCCTCTGCCGGTGTCTGACTGCCCCCTACGGCTAAATCTTCCCCTCTGCGGCTGTGGTGGAGATGGGGGTCTGGGTGGCCTATCTAACAATCGTGGCCTAGGTCCTCCCCGAGCGTCCCTCTATAACTCAACTGGCCTATCCCTGTGGCGCTGTTCCTGACTGGTCCTCCTAATCTCCCGATGCCGCTACCTGATGCCCTCAATATTTTGGGCAAATGCCTGAACTCGGGAAATATCCATGTTCTCTCGCAGTGTGGCCATAATACAAGTCTCAACATATTCTAGATTCAACCCCATGATGAAGGGTGTACTCTAGATGCCATGGTATCAACAAAGGCTGGTGCGTACCGGGCCAAAGAATCAAACCGCAAAGCGTATTCCCAAACACTCATGGCCCCCTGCTCTAAATGTAAAAACTGGTCCACCCGAGCCTGTCGAATCTCCCATGGAAAATAATGATCCAGAAAAGCTCCTGAGAATCTGGACCAGGTCGGAGGGGAAACATCCCTCCCTCGGGACCTTTTCTAGCTTTCATACCACAACACAGTGATGTCCCGTAACCGGAATGCTGCCAACTCAACCAATTTTGTAGACGTGGCATACATAACCCTAAAAATTCTCCGCATATGATCTAGAAAATCCTGAAGGTCCTCTGTATGGTCCGTACCTGTAAACTGTGGGGGATTCAAAGCCAAGAACTCTTGGACCCTCGAACCACCGGGCCCTCCTGACGATTCCACAACTGTAAATGGCATCGGCTGACGCTGAGCAGCCATCATCTGTGCCAACATGACTACCACACTCGTGACCTCCTAGTCGGAAGGTATCGGTATAGGGACTGCTGGAGGTGGTGTCGCCCCAAGTGGTTCCTGATGTGGTGGAGACTGCTGAGAAGGTTGGGACGATACCTCTGTATTGCCCTCTGATCGGACTGTTTCTAAACGAGGGTGAGGCATCCTGCTGGTGCCTTTCCCTGCTGCAATATCCAAGCTCCGGCCTATAATAGGATGTCACTGGTCTAACATTATATATAACCAAAGAATACAGTAAGCTCTAGGGACTCAAACCTATACTGTACCGCTCTACAGCACGATTGAATAAGAATAAAAAGGCAACCATCCTATCATGCCTTTCAGCCTCCTACCCATAGTATATGGTGCACAACACATCCATAGGTAAGACTCTACTTAACACGGCTTGCAGACTCCCTGGGATACGACCTGCTCTGATACCAAGTTTGTCACGCCCCGCCTTGGGGGGTATGACTGGCACTTGGTGCCCTACTGGGGCCTGAACTGCTAAACTGCTGAGCCTAAGCACTTCTGGTGCCTGGCTGGCTCTAACTCTGGATTCAAGAAAATGATGGGCTATATAACAGTTGTAAATACAGCCTCCGGCCGACTAGGCCTATAGCCACTTGTACTATAACATCAACTAACCAGAATCATATTCATATAGGGGAGCCTATGCGGGCCGACAAGGCCACCCTGCTGTCTAGTTATCTCCAAATCAAGAAAATAGGTGCTAAACCGCTACGTGACCGACAAGGTCACCACTACCAACTGAGTAAGGCCCCACACGACCATCATAACAAGCTAAAGCATACACGCGGCCTCACACGACCGGCATAACTAACCACACGGTATACACAATCTGCAAGACTCTACGAATACTGATAATATGGTCGGGACAAGGCCCCGACCTACCCATACTGTACAACAAAAGAAAAGGGATGAACCTATAGCTCTCTAGCTCTGGATGATTGGAGCAGATGACTTTGTGAGTTGGCTGGAATCACGAGGTATTGGCTCCTCGTCTATAGTACCAGTAGGCAAGTAATGCAGCGCCCCAAACGGGCGTCAGTACCGTTGGTACTGAGTATGTAAAGCAACAACTGCAAAATATCTGAAAACAACAATACAACTGATGGAACTGAAATAGAAAGAAATAGACTGAAACTGACTGAAAATATGAATCTAAGACTGTTCTCAACTATGCTGGAAGGAGTAGGAGTCATACCTGGAAATGTATCACTCTACTGTCGATCTACTCGTATCTAGCGTAACATGGCATAACATAACATAACATAACATAGCATAGCACATACAAACCTTACTCGGCCCCCATAAGCCGGGAGGTACAATCAACACGCAATCTATACCCCTACCCCGGTCGTCCCATCTCCTATAATAACTATAAGCATACTGTTGATCCCCTGGGTATGCACTTGGGCTCGTTGAGCCCCTACCTATAACTGTACCTGAGTCTGGAGGACTCCTAAATCAACACCCCCAGCGTACCCGCTCGACGGGGGTGTATAAAAGCCGACCAAGGTAAAATATGGGGAAACCGGCATCCTATCTTCGTCCCCTGGGGGACGGCATGCCACTTCGTAGAGCGGCATATCCTCGCCCTCTGGCGGACGAGTCGATACAGCTATTAACCCCGGGGCGGTCATGAATGCTAGGTAATCCAACCCCAAGACAATACAGTGGTCTCAACTAGTAATACTAACTGCGTATACCACATGCTGGAACTAGTGATAATAATGTGTATGTATATACTACATGCCAAAACTTATGATAGTGATATGTATATACTTAATACATGCTGAAACTGATAATGGTATATATACAATCTTCTGTCATACTGTGCTGAGTTTAATTCTGAACAAGATATAGTTTTTCTGCTAGGAATCATGTTGTATAACTGAGTTTCATAGTAACATGATTTAATATTTCTAACATGCTTTCTAAACTTCATTTTAGGCTACCATTCTATTTCTTAAATACCTTACAGGAACTTATATTGCTTTACTAAGTTTTGAATGAACACGATAATATCCTAACATACTTTACTAAATCACATATTGGGCATGTTGTACAGTTTTGTCACCTTCTACTAGGATTTGCATCGTGCTAGTAAGTTTCACACTACACAAGACGTGATGTTGCTAATATCATACTAAACATAATATGAGGTTTCTAAAACATTCTAATGGCACTTGAACTATTTTACTATACCGGAACTATTAACTTGCCAAAGAAACTAGCATTACATACCTCAGTTGTCGGCTTCTGGCTAACTGGCATAACTCAACCAATATTCAGCTATTTCTTCCAACTGTATTCATATATATATCAATTAGGACTAAATACATGAATATTCTGGAAGAAGATAACACTTTTAATATATATATTATCCAAAACTTTGACTTGTCGAAAGATGGCCAAAAACTCGCTATTTCTCGGAAGTCCAGAAAAGATAAATACTCACTTTAGGACTAGGAGTATATTGACACTAATTTGGAGCAATTCCACTTACCTTATCTCGGTAGCATGACGGTTCGCCGGCCGAATTTTGCGAAACTAAACCTGCAGGAATGCTCTCTGCAGCTTTATACTCTGGTATCTAGGATTAATTCGAGTTTTGACCACGTTTAGCGACGTAATCGGAAGGAAATTTCAAAGAAACCTTCGTGCCCTCTGTTCTTAGCTATATTCTCTGTTATTTTCTGGAAATATTAAGTTAAATGAAATAAAAACCGAAGTTTGGAGGCTTTTATACTTGGGGCTGCACCTCACCTCCGTGGCACGCTGTGTATCGTGGAGGTTAGCCTCCGTGACACGCTGTGTATCGCGGAGGTGAGCCTCCGTGACACTCTGGCCATCGCGGAGGAGGTCTGCCAGCCTCCTCTTGTGATGGTTCGACGTGTCGCTTATCCGGTCTTTCCCCGGGCCTTTTCCTAGCATGTATGACATTCAAAAACTCTTAACCAACATGCGAATAGGCCATCTACATGTCGTGAATTTACGGGGTGTGACATATATGATCAATCTATGGGTCAGTTCTCTTCATGTATTAAATCATGTTTTGTGATCTATGGGCAGATTTTATAATTATTTTTTATTATTAGTCTATAGTTTCAATTTTTAATTGAATTATGCCAATTATGCATGCTTCATGAAAAGTCAAGTTGTGATTCTATTATGATTTTATCTTATCAACTCAAAATTTTGATTTATGATTTTAATATATGAATTCTCTTCAAGTACTCATCATGGATTTATGAATATCAAGTATATACATGTTTTACAAGTATGCATGAATTACATGATTTACAGATTTATGACTCTTGGCCAACTCATGGGCCCTTATTCATGGCAAATCATTTATTTCAAGTATGATCAAGAATGTTATGATGTAATTGGCAATGAACTTCATGAATGATTTATGATTATGATATGAGCCTCATGTGCATGTTTTTGGGAGCAGTGTCTAGCACCGAGTAGACCCGACGTTCAGGTAAACCCCGCGGTCTCAGAACTACGTGTCACCATAGGTATATACATATATATATATATTCAAATGTTAATGGATGCCCGTGATATCAGATAACGCACGTTCCTTGCCTAGCAAGCCTTAGATGGCTCTGCCCACTTAAGCGAGATAGTTGGGGCATCATGTAAGCTCTATCTTGATAGTGTCGGTTATGATGAGTCCTCCCATTGTTCCTCATGATTTATGCATGGTTATGTTATGTTACTTTGGCTTAGGTTATGTTTAATTACGACTATGATCATGATTGGTTTACGAATGGTATGAAAACCTTGATCCCTTATGTTTACATTATGATATTTACTTTACGATCATGTTGTCCTACTCTTATGAACTCTTATGTATTTTAACTGTCTGTTTTATTTACCTTGCATACTCAGTACATTCCAAGTACTGACCGCATACTTTATGTTGTATACTTTCATGATATAGGCTTGGACATTCAGGTTCAAGCCCGTCATTAGCCTAATCCTCGGAGCTTGCATTCCTTAGTCAGTGTTGGTGAGTCCTCATCCTTCGAGGACCATTTTATCAGATTATGTTCAGTATTTTCACTTTCAGTCTTTAGTGAGTTAATTGGGGTCTTGTCCCATCAAGTCGTCAGTGTGTTGAGGTTTTTCAGACTTAGTATGTATTCAACTTCAGAATTTTGTTATGTATTTAGATGTTTGGATGTTATCATATTTTCCAACTTCTGCTATTATGTATGTTAGACTTTCACTTATTTCTGTTAAGTTTTATATATCATGTTCATTCCATGGGTCAACTTGGAGCCTCTCAGGGTTCTTTGTCCTATGTCTCGATTCGGGCCTGTGTTTGGGTCGTGACACAAAGGGTTCATAGGGTTATATGGTATATTATGATGCTTAGGCATTGGTTTAGGGTGTGTTCTGATGCAACATGGCAAGGTAATACTCTATGCTTCAAGACAATTAAGGAAGCACGAAAAGAACTATCCCATCCATGATCTAGAGTTAGCTACAGTGGTCCATGCTCTGAAGATATGGAAACATTATCTATATGGTGTTCATATGGATATTTTTACTGATCATAAAAGCCTCCAGTACATTTTCACACAGAAGGAGTTAAATTTACGATAGTGTCATTGGCTAGAGTTGCTGAAAGACCACGACGTGAATATCTTATATCACCCAGGGAAAGCTAATATTATAGTTGATGCCCTTAGCTACAGATCCATGGGCAGTCTAGCATATTTGAGGTCAGAACAGCTAGAAATGGTTCGAGAGCTGCACCAGCCAGCCAATCTAGCAGTCCAGGTAATAGATTCAAAGGATAGCGGGGTTGTGATTCAAAATACATCAGTGTCATCTCTAATTGTAAAGGTAAAGGAGCGACAGTACGACGACCCTAGCCTAGTGCAGCTCAGAGACAAGGTTTAGCAGGGCGAACTATCGGCCTTTGAGTTAACAGGAGATGGTGTCTTGAGATTCATTGGTCGACTCTGCGTTACAGATATAGCAGAGCTTTGCCAGTAGATTATGGCAGAAGTACATTATTCTCGTTACTCTCTTCATTCAGGTTCGACGAAGATGTACCATGACATAAAGGATATATATTGGTGGCCTGGAATGAAGAAGGGTGTAGCTGAGTTTGTAGAACAGTGCCCTAATTGCCAGCAGGTAAAAGTTGAACATCAGAAACCTAGCGGACTAACTCAAGAGATAGTTGTGCCTACGTAGAAATGTGAAGCAATTAACATGGATTTTGTTACATGGTTACCTCGCACCAGGCATAAATTTGACTCTATCTGGGTCATTGTCGATAGGTTGACAAAATCAGCCCATTTCTTGTCAGTCAGGACTACATTTTCAACCGAAGATTATGCTGAGTTGTATATTAAGGAGATAGTCCGGCTATATGGTGTCCCAGTATCTATCATCTCCGACAGAGGTGCACAGTTCATAACAAGATTCTGGCAGTCATTTCAAAAAGGTATGGAGATGCAAGTTAATTTGAGTACATCCTTTCACCCCCAGAAAGATGGCCAGGCTAAGCGCATGATTCAGAAACTCGAGGACATGTTATGGGCGTGCATGCTAGACTTCGGAGGGAATTGGGATAAGCACCTACCTCTTATTGAGTTTGCATACAATAACAGTTATCATTATGCTATTCAGATGTCGCCTTATGAGGCTTTATACGGGTGAATATGTAGGTCCCTCATAAGATGGTTTGAAGTAGGGGAAGCAGGGTTGATTGGACCGGATATGATTCATCAATCATAAGAAAATGTGAAACTTATCAGAGAGCGTTTGCTGACAGCCTAGAGTCGTCAGAAGTCCTATTCCGATGTTCAATGTAGAGACTTAGATTTTGATGTTGATGATTGGGTATTCCTTAAGGTTTCACCCATGAAGGGTGTTATCAGATTTTGCAAAAAGGACAAGCTTAGTCCTAGGTTCATTGGGTCATATCGGATCCTTCGTAGGATAGGCTGAGTAGCTTAAGAGTTATAATTTCCTTCATAGCTAGAATCTATCCATCTAGTTTTCCATGTGTCAATGCTATGGAAGTGCATAAGAGACCCTTCTCAGGTTGTCCCTATTGAGGATGTCCAATTCACTAAGGAATTGTCCTACAAAGAAACTCCAGTTGCTATACTGGATCGGCAAGTTCGTAGATTTAGGACTAAAGATATAGCCTCTGTTAAAGTCTTATGGAGGAATAGAAATATGGAGGAGGTGACTTGTCAAGCTAAGGATGACATGAGGTCTAGATATCCTTATTTATTTCAGGCTTGACTCGAATCGTGCTTGTTGTTCAGTTATTGCTTTGTTGCTTATGTTATCAGTATTGATTGGTTGCTCACTTTTATGTTATGGATCTATGTTGTGTAGTTGCTTGTAGCAATCTGTGAGACGCCTATGCTGAACTTTTTTGTGTTTTAGGTTTTCACATAGTCCATATTACAGAGAAAACTCTTCTGAAGTTTTCTCGACAATGGTTAAAGAGTTGAGTCTCTTAAGATTAGATTATATTCGAGAAGAATGTTCCTAAGGGGCGATAATGTTACACCTTGTAAGTCTTCGTTGGTTAACCGACGCGTACATATGTATGTTAAGAGTTTTGGAGTATGACGCATATGGGAAAGGGCTCGAGGAAATAAGCGTATGAGCTTGTGGTCGAGCGAGCAGGAGGCCAGGGTTGGAGGCAGGGTGCATCAGGTGCCACGTCGCGTAGCCATGCCTGCACACTGTCCAGCATATTGCGCCCGTGTGCTGGTGCTATGGGCGGCGTGCCGCGCCCCTTTGCCCACCACCTCAAATTATATATATTCTCCTTCAAGTTTAAGTGAATCATTTAAAACATTTCCCCAAATCAGTAGGAGAGACCTGAGCGAGGGTTTTATAAGATTTTTGCTAAATTACACGTTAAACTCCATTCAAATGCAAATTCATCTTGGATAACAAGTTTCGGGCCTACGAGGAACATACCGTCGGAGTTATTTCTTGAAATCTAGCTTGGATTGACGAATTCCAACTGAGTAGAAGTTGTAGGAATCACTTCTAATCCAGTTCTAAGCATCTTCAAGTGATAAGTAAGTATTTCTACCTTCTAAACTCTCGGAAATTTGTAAGCTTTTGGCTAAATTAGATAGAGTTTGATTTTTGGTTAATGTGCGTTAAGGATATTATTGCTAGCCATTTCCTCAAATTGAAAATAGCTTTATTCTCTCAGCGTAAAGGCTGTAATTTAGAGGTATTACCGGCTTTAGGTTGGAACTAATTGGGTGAACAAAAATCGATGATTAAAGTATGTGAAGGTTAATCTCTTTGGAAAACACTGATACGTCTTGTGCTTCTGTAGTAACTTAAGAATTTGAATGTTGTAGTTAGTCATCATGAATAGAATTGAACTTGTAGCGTAGTATCCCTGGTTGGGGTTGATTGTATTTCATACGGCCTCTCGCCATGGATAGCTGAGCGGCTGCTAGTTGTACGAACTGCTTGTGGAGCTATAAATTGCTTATGAAGCTATGAAACTGGTGACGCTTACCTAGATACGATGCTGCTATCGCTTATGGACCTACAGACTGCTTTCGAAGATACAAACCTAAATTTTTTACAGAGTTATTAATTGTCTAAAAGGACTATAGTAAAGCCTTGGGGGCCATCTTGGAGTCTCTTATGAACTCCTTTAATGCCAAGATGGCACTAATGACCCTCACTAAGGCCTGGTGTGGTCGAGAAGCAATTGCAGTCACATATGGGGCCTTAGGGGTACATAGACTAATTAACGCTTGTCGGGACTTATTGGGGCCCAGATAGGTTATCTCTGTATTGATTGTACCTTCCATGCTTATGGGGGCCCGGTTAGGTTCTTGTTTGAGTATTATCTGCTGGTTGTAGCTTATGATTATGATGTTACACAGGTTAGATTCTAATTCCTGTTGCGCCCCAGCGCACGCGCAAGCGTATGCGGTCGTACAAGTAATAAGGTGGCTCTTAAAGAGCCGGATGTCGAACCCACATGGACTGGACTAATTCAGTGAATATTCAAGTTCAAGTGCTATATTAAATTTCACAAGTGTTGACTTTAGAGATTTCGGTTGTTTAAACTAAATCTAAGTGATGAACACAAAATAGTCGGGAAACAATAATAAGAAGCATCTAGAGTTAAGGCCTGACAATCATGCAGTGCTACAATTCACAATAGTTCAAGTTTATGAAATCCAGTTGTTGTCTCATAGAGTTAATATGCAGTGTTCATGGTCTTTTGAGCCTCTAAACACAGCAAACTAGTCTCACACCTACATCATTGAGTGGGGATGTGACGTCCTAATTCGTGAGCAATTAACAATATGGATGTAAGCACGGGGTTTATGCCCTTGATTATGGACTTTCGTACCTCTAATCATTTAACCTGAGTTAGCTTCACAACTACTTCTACGAGCGGGGATGTGACAATTCTAATTCGATGTCTAGCTATCATCCCGTTTAATTAACCAAGCAAGGAAAATTAGGTATAATTTCTATCCTAACCGCGAATCCTATCATAAATACAAGAACTTGCTCCCTGCATTCTTTCGTTCTAACTTAAGGTTACTCTTTCGAGATGTTGCCTAAGCTTAACAAGTTTGTTTTCATGGTGATCAAGCATAAAAAACAACAATAATTAAGAATGCAAGACAAAACAACAACTAAAATTCAAACCAACGATGAATTCAAGCATTTACATAACACCCCAGGGGAAGGGTTTTAGCCACACATATTCATACAATTACTCAAAACCATAATTAAAGTAAATTTCTTACAAGAATGATAAAAGATAATGAAAGTTTATGAACCCTAGGTAGAGTTTTCCTCGTTCTCCCTTCGCTCCTTTCAGTTTCTCCAAAAATATTTTGTGATAATGAATTTAGAAGCTAAGGGTGCTATTTATAATAAAGAAACTTGCAAAAATTTGTCATTTGTGAAAAGCCTCCATGCCACGCTGCCTATCACACAGCATGTCCTCCGTGGCACAGGGCTGTCGCGCGGGGCTACTAGAATGAAATGTCACGGGCGACGGGTGTCGGGCGTGGCAAGGACACTGGCGCACTGCTCGCACGTTGTGGCATGGACTAGACACGGACAAGGCAGGGCGTGGCATGGGCCTATCGCGCGACTTCACTGGTCGGGCAAGTCTCTCGCGGGCAGACGCTGGGTGTGCCACATTTCTTGTCGCATCGCTTCCTTGCCATGGCACATTGCTGAGCGCGTTAGCCGTGCTGCATGGCACATTAGGTGGCTCGGCATGTGTATACGTATATGCAACATCATGCGATTCTTTTGCCTTTTATTCCAAGCTTCTTCCTCAAGCTTTAACCATCATATTTAGTCCCTCCTAAGCATTGTACACCTACAAAAGAAAGACTAATCATGTTGGTTAGTTCATGCACAAAAACAACTAAATTCACATGAGAATGTAATCAATTAAATTAACAAACATGACTAAAACTAAGTTATAAAATAGCACTTGGGCACGTAAATATGCCCAAGATCACTGTTCGGTCTATTATATGGGTATAAAACTACACGCAAGTGCACGTGGTTGAACAAGTAGTAAGTGGCTTTAGTAAGCCAAGTATCGATCCCACAGAGACTTGGATGAAGTGCAATTTGCTCAAGTGTACTATATTTTACTTCTAAAAATGCAGACAACAGTGTAACCAAAAAGTTGATAGTTTGTTTTATAAATTTTATACTAAAACTAAGAACAATTATCTACTTTGAATTTGAACTATGAATGAAAGCATGCTGAGGTTAAACGAACATGTAATGAAATTGATTATCATCATAAATTGGTGAATCTTTTCCTCCTGTTGCTAGTCAAGAACATTTGCCAAGAGATTAAAACTCTCGTATTTAACCTCACTAAAGAATCATGAACCATCCGTCTACATTTCTGTGATCAAATGCAATTCATGTCCTAGCCATACAATTCCGGTCCCTAAATTAACTAATACGACTTTCAGGTATATTCTATCCTGAAAGCAAATCAAGACTCTTTTCCCAAACCAAGTAATGAACATATCCTATTAATTCACAACTTTCCAATTTCTTGCTCTCTCGAGTGAAACCGGACTTTTTAGATGTACATTAATGTAGGCCACACACTAATGCAGTAAGAACAAGAATTAATAGAACAACAAGGAAGAAAAGATGAAAAACCAAAGAATCAATGATCAAATTTCATTACAATTGTTCATAACCTCAGCAAGGAGAGGAATTAGCCACTCATTTGTGGATTAAACATCATAGAATGAGTGTTAATTATACAAGCAATTGAATCAAAGAAGAAAGAAAGAGAGAAAAAACCCTGATATTTTCGTCCCTTAACTGCCTTAACCCATGTCCTTGCTCCACCAAGTCAGAATATTGAAAAATGAACCTAAGTGTTCTATTTATACTGGTGGGGATTTTTCCCGGAATAACAAGCAACGTGTCACGGAGTGTATCGCGGAGCACTGCCTCCGTGACACATTGTGTATCGCGGAGCACTGCCTCCGTGACACGTTGTGTATTGCGGAGCACTGCCTCCGTGACACGGTGGGTATCGCGGAGCACTGCCTCCGTGACACGTTGCTGTTCCACCACAGGCCAAATTTTGCATTTTTTCCTTGTTGATATCCGAGTCCAACCCCAATCTCTCCCAACACGCATTTTAGCTTCTCAAAATTATATTTCACCTGCAAAACAACGCTAATCATGTTGGTTAGTATAAATTCACATTTTATTATCAATCACATGAGAATGTATAAACATTGATAGATAAACAAGGATAAAATGACACCTTTGAGTATCACTTGGGCATATAAATTTGCCCAAGATCACTTACCCCACACTTAAAGTCTTATTCGTCCTCGAACAAACCTTTTACATCTCATGCACATGAAGACTTACACATAGCTAATTTTAGCAAGACAATTCAAGCTACAACTACAATGACTGTTTAAGATAGCAAGCTAAAAATAGAGCATGCACGATTTAATCATTGAAATGGAATACAATTATGTAAAGACTTCCTAACCTCAAGAATTGACTCTCTATCTTAGCAAACTCATGCAAATCAACAGATCAAGAAATCCAACATGAATTATATCCTTCATTAAACATGTGCCCTCACAACAAGAAAGTTACCCATTTTCACACGCAAATTTTTAAATCACAACATGTATAGGTAAATGAATAGAATTACGCTCACTCTCACAAAGAATTCACATGCATCATGTAATGACCCATAAGCTTGCCCTTAGTGTTTTACTCCACTAATTTAAGGATGTTTGAACGTAAGATCAAGTAGGACTTAATGGGTTGTAATGTAAGCTAAGGGACGGGTAGGTACTATTCTGGCCAGTAATAGTGACTATCTTCCCCCAAGCGCTTTTAATAACTTCAACCTTCATTAAGGATATCTCTTCCCTTACTTCACCCTCATTCTTTTCAATCCTGAATTTTCTCTTCTTGTTCCCATTTCTTTAAGCACACTCAGCTTAGTAGTAAGGAGTACTTAAGCAAATTTTTTTTTCATTCATTTATTTTCTTACTCCCTACTAATAATCAACTATTTTTACACAAGTGCACCTTTGTCCTTTTCTCAACTTTCACAACTTCTACTTTTCCTTCCTTTTCACGCTTCTCACTCCCTCATTCTTTGGAATTTTATCACTTAAGCGCTTAGGAGTTTTGGATCAAATTCAAGGCTAATGAAAGAAAAAGGATTAAGCTTATGTTGTAGCTATCAAAGAATAGGCTCAAGGCTCAATGGGGCTAACTAGGATTAAATATTCAAGGTAGGTAAAGTGAGGGATAACATTTATGTTCATTCAAAGAAATGCCTAAATCATCTCCTACAATTCACATCCTTCATTTCGTTTTATATACACACCAGGCAAGTTCTAGACATTCAACAATAGCACGGAATATTCGAAAAACTTACACTCACAGCACCTGCTCAATTCAAGACACATTCCGCAGACTCTTAACTCAACTAATCACAAGAATTCAAAATTAAGCTTCAATCATATCAAGTCAAATTCAAGAGCCTAGGTGTCTCAAACATAGGTATACCACTTGCATGCTTCAGCACTAAAACATACTTGCATCTTACAATCATTTATAGCACATAACAAGAATATCAAGCCATCAATTAGCTACGGGTTTAAAAACCAACCTACTGACTAATCTTCCTCAAGATGGTCGTCATCCATCCATCGTTGGAAACAATCTCTAACTATGACTAAAAACATTATATACAGACAAAGAAAAATTTTTATTCGGTTCAAAGACCCCCCGTCGGAATAGAACCGAAAAGAAAAACCAACAGGTGATGAAGTCATGCTTGACTCACAAAAAAAACAAAAAAATTCAAATATTTCTAACAAGCATTACATTCACCAAAAATCGTTAAGCACAAAAATTTTAAAATTTTCCTCACCCCACACTTGAATAATGCTATGTCCCCATAGCATCAACTTAACATTTAAAGAGGGTGAGAAATACTCCCTGAGACCTTTAGGCCTAGCTAACAGCATGCCTTTCTTCAACTTTGCACAAGTGGGTGTTCGACCCCACACTTTTTCTCTTCCATGCTTGTTAGCTTCCTCCTCCACGGGTACTCAGACTTCCCCTCCATCTGTGCTTAACTTTCCACCAAAACAACACAAGATGAAAAATAAATAAAATAAACTTAAATGCAAGAAATTAAAATGGTACCCATGGTACCCTTGGGTTGCCTCCCGAGCAGCGCCTAATTTTACGTCGCGGCACGACGTATCAAGTTTCACCGCTTTTTCCTCCACCTTGAGGATATGAATCTCACCCCTAATTTCTTCTCTAATTTCCTCTTATGCTCCAGGGGTGGTGGTGAAAAATTGTAAGGACCAAGCAGTAGATGTTGCCTTTTGCATTTATTGGTCCTTAAGTAAGCGAAGTCATTTTGTCTCTCCGAGTTAGCAAATTTCAAAATATACGGGGCTTAGTCCTCCTCTAGACATTTCTCTACAAACTTGGAAGACTCTATTTCTATGTTGTCAACCAAACTTAATGTCGAAAAATGCCTAGAGTGTGGTCCAATACACCTCAACTCTGAAACTGCATTGTGCTTGACCTCCTTACTTGTATACTCCTTCTCAGCATCGACATCTATCTCTCCAGTAATGTCAACTAGGGGATACTCTATCTCTTCTTCCACGAATAGATTTTCCATAAGTGTGAGCCCATCACGGGGACACTCAAGAGATTCTAATTGTTGGGATTCATCCAAAAATTCACCCTTGTCTTCCTTTTGTAGTTCCTCTTGAATATCGGCTAAAACTGTTACCTGCAATTTATCACAAGCTTCAGCCTCAGCAATCATCTCCGTGAATTTGATGCTCATCCTTTCTAGAGTCTCTGCATTCTCTTCTTGCTGAATTCTCAATACTGCCATCGCCTGCTTCATTGCTTCTGATTGCTCCAGGAGTTGTTTCAGCATGTCTTCTATTTGAGCTTGGCGTCCCAAGTCCGCATTTTCAGCATGCCTATATTCAGCAAAAACAACAGAAGGATCATAGTAGGGGCTTAGTTGAGGGGAATATGCATTCGGACAACCATCCCAATGGCCATCTTGACCGCCACCTATATTGCACGTGTTACAGGGTTGCCACGAGTGGTGTCCTCCGCAATTCAAACAAGATTCGCCAAAATATGAGTATCCACCATTTAAACCATTTGTATTCCACGATGTCATGTCAATAAGGGTATCCGAAAAAGAAGAAAAATAAAATAAAATAAAAAAATAAATAAAAAGAATTAAAACAAACACTAAGACCAAGTTGTCAGCACTTAGAAAAAAATATAGTAAATTTACACTTGAGAAAATTTCACCAATAGCCAGTCCCCGGCAACGGCGCCAAAAACTTGTTCGGTCTGTTATATGGGTATAAAACTACACGCAAGTGCACGTGGTTGAACAAGTAGTAAGTGTCTTTAGTAAGCCAAGTATCGATCCCACAGAGACTTGGATGAAGTGCAATTTGCTCAAGTGTACTATATTTTACTTCTAAAAATGCAGACAACAGTGTAACCAAAAAGTTGATAGTTTGTTTTATAAATTTTATACTAAAACTAAGAACAATTATCTACTTTGAATTTGAACTATGAATGAAAGCATGCTGAGGTTAAACGAACATGTAATGAAATTGATTATCATCATAAATTGGTGAATCTTTTCCTCCTGTTGCTAGTCAAGAACATTTGCCAAGAGATTAAAACTCTCGTATTTAACCTCACTAAAGAATCATGAACCATCCGTCTACATTTCTGTGATCAAATGCAATTCATGTCCTAGCCATACAATTCCGGTCCCTAAATTAACTAATACGACTTTCAGGTATATTCTATCCTGAAAGCAAATCAAGACTCAATTTTCCCAAACCAAGTAATGAACATATCCTATTAATTCACAACTTTCCAATTTCTTGCTCTCTCGAGTGAAACCGGACTTTTTAGATGTACATTAATGTAGGCCACACACTAATGCAGTAAGAACAAGAATTAATAGAACAACAAGGAAGAAAAGATGAAAAACCAAAGAATCAATGATCAAATTTCATTACAATTGTTCATAACCTCAGCAAGGAGAGGAATTAGCCACTCATTTGTGGATTAAACATCATAGAATGAGTGTTAATTATACAAGCAATTGAATCAAAGAAGAAAGAAAGAGAGAAAAAACCCTGATATTTTCGTCCCTCAACTGCCTGTAACCCACGTCCTTGCTCCACCAAGTCAGAATATTGAAAAATGAACCTAAGTGTTCTATTTATACTGGTGGGGATTTTTCCCGGAATAACAAGCAACGTGTCACGGAGTGTATCGTGGAGCACTGCCTCTGTGACACGTTGTGTATCGCGGAGCACTGCCTCCGTGACACGGTGTGTATCACGGAGCACTGCCTCCGTGACATGTTGCTGTTCCACCACAGGCCAAATTTTGCATTTTTTCCTTGTTGATATCCGAGTCCAACCCCAATCTCTCCCAACATGCATTTTAGCTTCCCAAAATTATATTTCACCTGCAAAACAACGCTAATCATGTTGGTTAGTATAAATTCACATTTTATTATCAATCACATGAGAATGTATAAACATTGATAGATAAACAAGGCTAAAATGACACCTTTGAGTATCACTTGGGCATATAAATTTGCCCAAGATCAATCACTACCCCACACTTAAAGTCTTGTTCGTCCTTGAATAACTCTATTACATCTCATGCACACGAAGGACTCACGCATAACTAATTGAAGCAAGAAAATTCAAGCTAAGGCTACAATAACTGTTTCAGATAGCAAGTTTAAGATAGAGCCTATAGTATATAACCACTAAAATCACATACAACTAAGTTAAGACCTCCTAGCCTCAAAGATTGACTCTCAACTCGGCAAACTCATGCAAATTAACCAATCACGAAACCCGACATGAATTTTATCCTTCCTCAAACATGTTCCCTCACAACAAGAGAGATACACATTTTCACTTTTAATTTTCAAATCATAACACATAGGGGTATATGAATAAGAATTCAACTCACTCTCACAAAGAATTCACATGAAACATGTATTGACCCATAAGCTTGCCTTTAGTGTTTTACTCCACTAATTTAGGAATATTTTAAAGTAAGATCAAGTAGGACTTATTAGGTTGTAATGTAGGCTAAAGGACGGGTAGGTACTATTCTGGCCAGTAATAGTGACTATCTTCCCTAAGAGCTTTTAATACATCACAATTTCATTATGGATATCTCTTCTCTTACTTTACCTTTATTCTATTCACTCATCATTTTCCTCTTTTGTTTCCCCATTTATTGAGGCACACCTAGGCTATTAGTAAGGAGTACTTAAGCAATTTTTTTCTTTTCGCTCTTTTGTTCTCTTACTCCCTACCAATACTTATGCATTTTTAAACAAGTGCACCTCTAGTCTTTTCTTCATCCCACAATCATTATTTTCTTTATTTTTCACGATTCTCACTCCTTTACTCTTTTGCATTTTTCAAATAACCACTTAGGAGTTTTGGATCAAATTTAAGGCTCTTGAAAAGAAAGAATTAAGCTTATATTGTGGCTAGCAAAGAATAGTCTAAAGGCTCAACGGGGCTAACTAAGATCATACATCAAGGGGAGGTAAAACAAAGGATAAAATTAAGCCTATTCAAAGAAATGCCTAAATCATCTCCTACAATTAACATCCCCCATTTCTCTTTGCAAACACAACAATAAAGTTCTAGACACTACACAATAGCATGGAATATTCATAAACCTTACACTCGCAACACATGCTCAATTCAAGATAAATTCAGTAGACTCTTAACTCAGCTAATCACAAGAATTAAAAATTAAGATTTCCAGCATACAAAGTCATATTCAAGAGCCTAGGTGTCTCAAACAAACTTATACAATTGCTAAACATGCTTCAAAATTTACAACACTTGCATATCACAATCATGTACAACACATAACAAGAATATCAAGCTATCAATTAGCTAAGGGTTCAAAACAAAAACCTATTGACTAATTTTCTCTCAATACGGTCGTCATCTATCCATCGTCTAGCAAAGTCCCTAACAATGACTGAAAAGTTATGTACAAACAAAGGAAAATTTTTATTTCTTGGTTCAAAGTTCCCCCCTTCAGAAAAAGAACCAAAGAGAAAAACCAAAAGGTGGGTGAATTGTGCTCAACTTCAACTTTATCAACACTGCACCAACTTCACCCGAATTCACTAAGCACCAAATTTAAAATTTTTGAAATTTCCCTCACCCCACACTTGAATTATGCTATGTCCCCAAAGCATCAAATAAAATTCACACAAGGGTGAGAACTACTTCCTGAGGCCTCTAGGCCTAGCTAACAACATATTTTTCTGCATTTTGAACATATGGGTTAATGACCACACACTCATCTTTTGTCATGCTCCTTAGCTTTCCCTTCCATGGGTACTCAGACTTCCCCTGAATCATGCTCAACAAACAAAACAAACAACAACAAGTGATAAATGATAAAATATGAAATAAACTAAAAAGAAAATGTACCTGTGGTACTCTTGGGTTGCCTCCTAAGCAGTGCCTAATTTTACGTCGAGGCATGATGTGAACTATCCTTTTCAGGATATCCTCAAATAGGTGTTCCCTTTCGGGAACCATCTTTTCCTCTATTTGTTTTTAGAGGGAACAACCTCTACTCTATCCCTCTTTTCTTCCATCTTCTTCTTCAATTTTTGCCCTCTATCATACTCGGGTTTAAGTGTCAACATGTCCTGCAGTAGTGGACCCATGGAATCTACCACCTCACACTTGGCATTTGACAACACATTGATCTTATAAAGATCTTTGTAGTGTGTGGATGGGTTGATTTGTTGGTAGACTCTGAAGAGATCTTCTTCCTCATTGACCCTCATTTTAAGGGTACCTGCTTTCACATTTATGATAGCTCCTCCAGTTGCCAAGAATGGTTGTCCCAGGATCAAGGGTACCTTATCATCCACCTTAAAATCAAGAATGATGAAGTAATAAGGTATAATGTATTTACCTACTTTGATGAGAAGGTCCTCGATTATTCCCTCTAGTGCCACTATAGACTTATCTACCAATTGCAGCATTATTCTTGTGGGCCTCAGCTTACCCAATCTCAGGGTGTTAAATGGAGATAGGGGCATTAAATTGACTACTTCCCCTAAACCACACAGAGCCCTTATAATGTCAGCTTCACCAATTTGTACAGCGAGGGTGAAACTCCCTAGGTCCTTGAGCTTTTTTGGCATATTTCTCATCACCCTGTAGTTGCACTCCTTAGTAAGTGCCACTATCTAGACATCCACCAGCCTCACTTTGTTGGCCACCACATCTTTCAAGTACTTAGCGTACTTTTGGCATACCCTGCAAGACATCAAGTAAAGGCAAATTGATGTGAAGTTCTTTGAAAATATCAAAGAACTTCTTAAAGCATTCCTCCTCCTTGTGCTTCTTGAGCCTTTGTGGGAATGCTGGTGGTGGTCTTTGTGCTGGCTGCAATGATGGTTGTTGATGAGTTGGTAATTTACCAACTCATTAGGCTCTTAAGCTTGAGTTTTTTCTTAGTTTTTGAGTTGATTATATGGATTTTATGCTCTTTTTTCCTTTGTTGTGTGCAGATACCTAAATGTGTAGAAAAGAGAAAAAATGGAGCAAATAGAAGGAAGTGAGAGCAAATCGGCAGTCCACTAATGAAAATCAGTGAAATGCCGGTCAAAGGTTGATTATCACTACCTCTGAGAAATAATTCCACCAACGAAACACGAGTTGCCAATGGTGACTCGCTAGAGTCACCAAATGCCATCCGGTTTTCTGGAATAAAGAACAAAGACTCGATTGTTCACAAATTCAGCACGGTGAAACGTCGGATGGACCGTCGGTGTTGTCTAGAGTTTAGTGATGACGCAAATAATGTGTTTGGTGGTTCACGAATTTGAATCGTGGAACTGCCGGTGCCTCCGCCTATTCCAGAACGACGCTCAGGGGTAAAATTGTCTAGCACAAAAAAAGAGAGAGAAGATGCCCTATTTTCTTGGATATAAGTTCTAGATAAAGTACTGTGTACTAGGGGAGACATCATAGCAGAGCATATCACATCATTTTTTCCTTTCTTAGCTTTAGAACATTCTTTTAGCAGAGAAAAGGAGATTTTGATTTGTAGACTTTGAAAAGTACTATTCTCTACTTCTTCTTCTCAATAGTAAGGTACAACCATTGTTGGAGACTATTTGTGAATTTGATTTTACTGCTCTCTTTATTAAATTCAATGAGTTTACTATTGAATATGCTTCTGAATTTCTTAATCATGAGCAGCTAAATCATTAACTAGAGGTGTGTGATGATGAATACTTAATTAGAGTGGGTATTGTTAGAGTCATCTTCATGTTGTTTTAATAAGTGTAAATCTGTTAGATTCGCTTCAATCTATAATGGAAGATCCATTAATTATGATGCGGGTCTATTTGTTCTTACTTGATTGTTTCATGTAAAAGAATAATTAAGTATTGGAAGAGAATTTAATGATGGGTATGGATGGGAGATTGTGAAGTTGGGATAGAAATAGCTAAAATTGCATTCTCACTCCTAATTAGTAGCTAATAGCTAGAAATTAGTGCATCTACTAATCCAAATCTGATCTAGTTAAGCTAATAGTAGCTGGAGCTTTGATAAAACTCTAGGAAGAGGTAGTTATAAGGCTAAAAAACTGTAATTACCCATTTCCCGAGATTATTTACACTAATTGAATTTATAAGATGACCTAGCATGTCCCTATCTAGTTAGTATATCATCTACACTACACCTCTAGTCTTTCACATTTTTGTTGACAACCTTGCCGATTTTGCTATTTTATTCAACCAAATTACCAAATATAATCCACTACATATTCGAATCCCCCAATTTATTTGTTTTTATGTTAACTCTAAGTGGTGAAAGCTAACTTCAATTTCTCAACTGACGCTTGTAATTATCATTCACTAGTCCTTGTGGGATTCAACCCCGACACCCATCGGATTACTTGTTTTGATACTTAGGTTGTGTATATTCTTTGCATGAAGGATATATTTTGGATGTTATAAAAAATGGCATTGTTGTTGGGGACTAGCACTTGATATTCCTATGTTGATTGTTAACTTGAATTAGTTCCACACCACTATGGTTTCTACTAACATATCGTGTGTGGCTCATGAGCAGTTTTGGGGGATGGTGACAAGACCTGGAGGGGGTGCCTGGTGTGGAGACCATCAAGCTAGTAGACAAGATGTGGCGTAGAGAGGGGAAGAGAGATGCAATTTTGCTAGTCATGATGAAGCAGATGGAGTTGTTGACGAACTATATGAAGGGTTTCCATGCAAGATACAACCAAGCCAACCATGGCTATGAGCATGCTTATTATGGAAATCAAGGTTGGAACAATGTTCAGTCAGTCAATACGAGTATCCAGGAGAGCAATGAGTCAGTGCCACCCTATATGGAAAGTACTATCGAAGTGGTGCTTCAAAAGGTCCTATCAACTGAAGAGGGAGTTCAGGAGTTAAGGAGTAAACTCTTGGACCTGACAACCACTATGAAGAGTCATGATGTAATAATTCAACAATTGGAGGAGCGGATGAATGAGTTAGCATCTCAGGTGGCAGCTCAAACAACAGAAACCAACACGGCGCCAATGCAGGACATTGTGGATAATGATATATTCGAGTGGGAAATGGAGGAAGAGGTGTTGAAGAACTTATTGTCGATGTCTTTTTGAAAGGTGAAGAACTTGAGGAGGTTCATCATGTGCATAAGGATATAAAAAATTATCCTTTCCCACCAAGAAAGTTGGACCTTGATTTAAAGAATCGTACAACTCCTCCATCAAAGCCATCTATTATGACACCACCAAAGCTGGAGCTCAAACCCTTGCCCACTCACCTACAATATGCATACTTGGAGGGAGAATGAAATGCTCCCGGTTATCATTTCAGCAAAGATCATCCTGTTATAGTTAGATAAACTCATTGAGGTGTTGAAGAGGCACATTTGATCTATATGATGGTCAATAGTTGATATCATTGGTATTCCTCCGGGGATTTGCACTCACAAAATTAACCTTCAAGAATATTGCAGCCTATCAGTTGAACATCAAAGGAGGTTGAATCCACATATGCAAGAGGTGGTCAAGAAGGAGATTATTAAATAGCTAGATGCAGGGTGGTATATCCTATCGCAGACAGTAGTTGGGTAATCTTGGTATAGTGTGTGCCAAAGAAAGGAGGCATCACGGTTATTCCGAATGAAAAGAATAAATTGATAGCTACTCGTCCAGTCACTGGATGGAGAGTTTTCATGGATTACTGTAAGTAAAACTAATGTACAAAGAAGGATAGTTTCCCGGTGCCATTCATTGACCAAATGCTAGACCAGTTGGCTTGTAAAGGTTACTATTGTTTCTTGGATAGATACTCGGGATACAATAAAATCTCAATCACACTTAAGGATCAAGAAAAAAACCTCATTTATATGTCCCTATGGCACTTTCGCATTCAAAAGGATGCTTTTTGGTCTTTGCAATGCCCCTGCCACTTTCCAATGATGCATGATGTCCATCTTTTCTGATATGGTTGAAGATAATATGGAATTCTTCATGGATGACTTTTTAGTTGTGGGGGACTCATTTGATGACTGTTTGACACATTTCGACGAGGTATTAAAGAGATTTACTGAAATAAATTTAGTCCTTAATTCGGAAAAATGTCATTTTATGGTCAAAGAAGGGATTGTGCTGGGACACAAAATTTCTGAAAAAGGGATTGAGGTGGATCAAGACAAAGTGGACGCCATTGCTCAGTTACCTCCATCGTGTACCGTGAAGGGTGTTAGGAGTTTCCTTGGACATGCGGGTTTCTACCGCCGATTCATTAAAGATTTCTCTAAGATAGCTCATCCCCTATTTCGGTTGTTAGAGAAAAAGGCAAAGCTTAATTTTGATGAAGATTGCTTGACGGCCTTTGTGGAGTTGAAGGAAAGGTTGATTTATTCTCCCATCATTATAGCACCTAATTGTTCAAAACCATTTGAGCTCATGTGTGATGCAAGTGGGGTGGCATTAGGAATGGTCCTTGCTCAGTGAAGAGAGATATTTCACCCGATCTACTATGCTAGCAAAGCCCTGAACAATGCACAAACAAATTACATAGTAATGGAGCAAGAGCTACTAGCTATTGTGTTTGCATTTGAAAAGTTCTGGGAATACTTGCTAGGAACAAAAGTGGTGGTGCACACGGACCATGCAACTCTTAGGCATCTAATGTCCAAGAAAGATGCTAACCCAAGATTGATCAGGAAGGTTTTGTTGTTGCAGGATTTGACTTTGAGATGAAGGATCATAAGGGATGTGAGAATCAAGTAGCTGACCATCTATCACTCCTTGAGACATGTGAGAAGCCAGGAACACATGAAGAGATCAACAATGTCTTTCCGGATGAGCGAATCCTAGCCGCAACCCACGATCTAACATCATGGTTTGGCGATTTTGCTAATTACCTGGCCAGCAACATTGTACCCAAAGGCTTGAACTTTCAGCAAAAGAAGAAATTCATGCATGATGTCCAGAAATTCTTTTGGGATGAACCTTACCTCTTCTGAAGTTTTGCAAATGGTTTAATATGTCAGTGTGTTCCAAAAGTAGAGATGGTCCCAATTCTAGAGGCTTGTCATTCTTCCCCTACTGGAGGTCATTATGGGAATGTGCGAACAGCAGCTAAGGTGTTGCAATTTGGGTTTTATTGGCCTACATTACACCAAGATGCCCATGCCTTTATGAAGAAATGTGATTGATGTCATAGGACAGGGAGTATTTCAAGGCGGCATGAACTTCCGCTAACACCAATATTAGAGGTTGAGTTGTTCGATGTATGGGGGATCGACTTCATGGGCCCTTTTGTAAGCTCTTATGGAAACACATACATTTTGGTGGCAGTTGATTATGTCTCCAAATAGGTGAAAGTTGTTGCACTACCAAATAATGAACGGAGGAGTGTAACAACCTTTTTGAAGAAACATACCTTCTCGCGGTTCAGTACTCCCAGAGCCATCATTAGCGATGGAGGTCCTAATTTTTACAACCGAGTATTCAGCACACTGCTAGCTAAATATGGTGTGAAGCACAAAGTATCCACCCCTTATCACCCGCAAACTAGCGGACAAGTGAATGTTTCAAATCAAAAAATAAAATCCATCTTGATTAAAACAATCAAGGTGAACAGAAACGACAAGGCGTAGAAGTTAGATGATTCCTTGTGGGCATATCAGACTGCATTTAAAATGTCGATTGGAATGTCTCCTTAGCAGCTGGTGTTTGGCAAATCATGTCACATCCTGGTGGAGCTAGAACACAAAGCTTTGTGGGCATTGAAAAGTTTAAACCTTTAATGGGGAGGAGATGTCCAAGGTAGAATCCATAATTTACATGAGCTGGATGAATTTAGAATGAAGGCATATGAGAATGCAGCTATTTACAAAGACAGAATGAAATACTATTATGACCAAAAAGTGTTGCAGCGTAGTTTTGCTCCAGGGGATTAGGTGCTGCTATTTGTTCGGTGTTTGTTATATGGGTGTATAACTACACGCAAGTGCACGTGGTCGAACAAGTAGTAAAGTGGCTTAAGTAAGCCAAGTATCGATCCCACAGGGATTGGGATGAGGTAACAACTTACTTAAGTGTTACTATATTGATTCTAAAAATGAAGACAACAGTGCAACAAAGAGTTTGATATATTTTGGTTTCTAATTTTATCCTAAGTCTGCAAAGATTATATAATTTAAGTCTGAACTATGAATGTGAGCATGCTGAGGTTAAACGAACATGTAAGGAAATAAATTATCGATATAATTTGGTTGACTTTTCCTCCGATTGCTAGTCAAGAACTATTGCCAATGGATTAAAACTCTCGTATTTAACCCAACTTAAGAATCGTGAACCATCCACCTACATTTCTGTGATTAAACGAAATTCATATTCTAGCCATACAAAACTGGTTCCTTAATTGACTAATACGACCTTCAGGTATATTTCTATCCTGAAGGTAAATCAATTCTCAATTTTCCCAAACCAAGAAAAGATCATATCCTATTGACTCACAACTTTCCAATTTCTTGCTCTCTCGAGTAAAACCGGACTTTTTAGATGTACATTAATATAGGCCACACATTAATGCAGTAAGAACAAGAATCAATAGAACAACCATGGAAGAAAAGATTAAAAACCAAATTGATCAACAATCACATTTCAATACAATTGTTCTTAACCTCAGCAAGAAGAGGAATTAGCCACTCATTTGTGGATTAAACATCGTTAAATGAGGGTTAAACATACAAGCAATTGAATTAAAGAAGAAGGAGATAGAGAAAAACCCTGATATTTCGTCCCCTCAACTGCCTGTAACCCACGTTCTTGCTCCACCCAGTCAGAATCTTGAAAAATGAACCTAAGTGTTCTATTTATACTAGTGGGAATTTTTCCCGAAATAACAAGCAACGTGTCACGGAGTGCATCGCGAAGTACTGCCTCCGTGACACGCCACAGACGCGGAGGCTCTCTGGAAATGGACTGTCCAGGTAATAAAGCCCAACGTGGCACGTTGGCCTGCCCCAACATGCACCCACACTGAAATTTGGCCAAAAATTCCCTAGCCAGGCAAAAGGCCTCCGCGATGGCAGCGTGACACGGGTCCATCACGGAGCCCGTTTAATTCTTGCCGTCTAATGCTTTTTCCTTTGCTAATCATCCGAGTCCATCCCCGATCTTTCCCAACACGCATTTTAGCTTCACAAAATTACATTTCACCTGCAAAATAACTCTAATCATGTTGGTTAGTATAAATTCACATTTTATTATAAATCACATGAGAATGTATACTCATTGATAGATAAACAAGGTTAAAATGACACATTTGAGTATCACTTGGGCATATAAATTTGCCCAAGATCACTTACCCCACACTTAAATCCTTGTTCGTCCCCGAACAACAATCTTACACCTCATGCAATTTACACCCCATCCTGGCTACTTTGGTTTGACAATTCAGGCTACGGTCATCCCGATTATTCAATACAGCAAATCATCAAGAAAACACACATGGTCTTGTCAATGCAATGACCTTCAACACATCAAGACCTCCTAGACTTAAGAATCGACTCTCGATATTGGCAAACTCATGCAAATAAGCTGATCAAGATATCCGCCACGAAAATTAATCTCTCATCAAGCATGTGCCCTCACATTGCAAGATAATTTACCCTTTTTAATCACATGAACTCTAACGGTTACATGCAGGGGCATATAAACACAATGTCACTCGCTCTCCCAAAAGAATTCACATGCATCATGTCATGAACCATAGGCTTGCCCTTAGTGTATTACTCCACTAATATAAGAAAATGTGATGTAGGATCACGTAGGACTTTAACGGGTTGTAATGTAAGCTGCGGAACTAGTAAATATTGGGCTAGCCAATAATAGCCACTAGCATCCTTAAGCGCCTTTTCAATACATCCCATCAAACTCATGGGCATTGTTTCTTCCTTCATCCTCCCATTCTTGAAGTCTGTGTTTAGTTTGGCCCATATCTTATTAAGCACACTTGACTCGATAACAAAGATTATTCAGACACCTTCATTATATTTTATTAATAACAAGTGCACCTTCAACCTTTTCTTTTCTTTTGTCACTCTGCTTTTCTTTTTTTTTCACCATTCTCACTCTTTGACACTTTGGGAAAATTATTTTCTCTTCTTAAGCGCTTAAGAGTTTTTGGATCAATTTACGGCTAATGAAAAGAAGGGGTAAAGATTGGTTTACACATTTTCGACACAAGAAAAAATAATAGGCTAAAGGCTCAACGGGCTAACTAGGGTGTACATTCAAGGTGGGTGCAATAATGAAACAGAGAAACTTTCGGTTAACACAAAGAAATGCCTACATCCTTTCCTACAATACACCTCCTTCATTTCGTTTTGCACACACACCAGGCAAGTTCTAGACACTTCACAATAGCATGGAATAAACAAAACCTCACTTCACACTTATTGCACATGCTCAATTCAAGACGTGTTCACAGACTCTTCAATCAGCGAATTACAAGAATTCAAACATTAAGCCTCAATCACACTGAATCGACTCTATGGCCTAGGTATCTCAACATATTTACAAAGTTGCATGCTTTCATACGAATCACCTTTGCATTTCAAATATCATGTACGACACGCAACCAGGATTCCGCAACCATAAAGTAACTACAGGTTTGGGGATGCAACCCACACAAGAAAACAACTGAAAAATAAATGAAAAATCTACTCCTAACGACTACATTTCCCTTAAGACGGTCGTCATCCATCCATCATAGGGAACGGTCACTAACTAGGACTTCGGTTCAATGGGACCATTCTCGGCAAAAGAACCGAATACAAATGCCGAGAAACCCAAGAATTTAAAAAAAATTACTTTAAAAATATCGATCATTTCGATAAAAACAAAAATATGTACAAAATCAACTAGCAAAATATTCAGCAGCACACAACAGTTTCACATTTAATTACAATACAGAACAACAACTTCACAATCACAAATCACAGGATCACAAAAGTTTTTCATCAGGCACAACAACTGAACAGAACATACACAACAACACAACCAGCACCTAACTTCTCCCACCCCACACTTATATCGAACACTGTCCCCAGTGTTCACGAAATTAAAATAGCACAAAAATTGGGTGGTGGAACTCCCTGATCAATCAAAATACTCCACTTCTTCATCAGGTGCTGCTGCTTCATCTCCCATGTCTGAATCACCCCCATCGTCATCATCGGACTCCACATCGGAGTCCTCACGATGTGTCTCCTCATCTGTGGGGACATCATCATCCGTGGGCTCTACAAAAGCTGGCCCCACTCGGCATAGAGCCCTGGCATTTTCTCCAAAAGGGTAGTCTAGCTCGAGCTGCCATAGCTCCTCCTCTGTTGCCGGCCTCCCGCCTATCCGTAGTTGGAGCATCTGCATCCCGTACATGCGAGCCATGTACTGATCATCCCGAGCATATCGCTCGGCTAGTGTAAGCACTGGCCCGTGGGTGGTGTCGGGAGCCTTAGTTTTAGTGAAATCTAAGGCCCGCCGCTCCATCTGTGGGATATAGTCAAGGGCCTCTTCCTCAATGTCCAGGCCCCTCAGGAATGTGGTGAGTAATCCACAAAATCCGTATCTGTGCCCCTGATGCAACCGAGCTCTCTTCATGGCGGAGATAATCACCGCCCCCACATTGATCTCCAGCCCTTTCATCAGGGCGTACACCAAGCATACACGATCCCGGGTTACATCCGTCATATGCACCCCCGGGATTAGGCAGGAACACACGATCTTAAGCCATATCTTGGCTTCCCTGTTCATCTGTGAGTAGGGCAACGTCTGATGGTAGCCTCTCTCCTTATGTCTGCTCCACCTAGCCGTCGATCGGGTTCCACACAAAGTGCGTCTGATGTCCGCATATGGTGGAGTGATATTCAACTGTCGAAGCACTCGGGCGTCTGTGTCCCGCGCCCCTAAGATAGCATTGAGGTGGTGGGGCTCAAAAGTGACTATTTGCCCCCTTATTTTGATGGTGTGACTTCTGAAAGTCGGGTTCCAGTTAGCGTAGAATTCCCGAATCAAGTGCAAATTGCATTCTTTGGGCTCTTCAAAAATGAAGTTTAGCCCAGCTGCCTCGATCCTCTAGACAATCCTGGGGAACTCCTCTGCCAACGGTTCCCTTGCTATGTGTTCCTCGGGGAAGTACTTTCTCTCTTTGTGTTTTGCGTACCACTTCTTCCCCTCCTCAGTCACCCACCTGGTTCCATATTGACGATGTTGACCGCGTGGAACCGCTGGTGCTGCTGGGACCGCTGTTCCCAGTCTGATTCTTTTTCTGTCGGCGCTAGATGTTGATGCGCCTTTTCCCTTGTCCTGCCTGCTTGCCATTTTTCCTGTCAACCCAAATAGACAAGATCAATGTTAAGCCAACTAAAATTTGCTTCGACTAAGGTTGGGTTAAGCTAGGCTACCCCACACTTAGTACTTAGCCAAAATTACAACATTAAGGCAAGATCGTGCTTTTTTGCACAAACAACCAACAAAACATAACAAATATGCTTAGTGCATTTGGAGAATTCGACGGTATATTCTATGTACTACTCAGACTTCGTACAGCTAACCAAAATCATTACCATCGATAACATTTTATCCCATCGCACTTAGCAAGGAGAAACAAAGAAACGAAAACAAAAAGAATTTATCTACATGAACCTATACAATTCACCCAATTCTTGCAAATTCCAATATTTCCTTCACCCGAGAATCCGTCGGTCTTTTAGCATAGTAACAGTTAGCACATCGACTCATCTCACTCAACATGTACAACCCAACATGAATTTCACTAGTTCACTAATTTTTTCCGATTCAAATTCAAAAGCAAGCCCTAGCTATGATTGTATCAAAAATTCGATTAAATTATGCAATTAACGAGTTCAAGCAGTCACAATGATACTCCGTACATCCATCAACAATAATTCAATTGAATTTACGCTTAATTCCTACTTAGGGCAAGTTTAGCTCATATCACATGTTCAACATCGAAGAAAATCGACAAGAAATGAGATGGAATTGAAGAACATACCTTAAATTCGAAGAATTGAAGAAAACTCGATGAAATTCTTGGCCTAAGTCCGTGTCACGTTGAGGGGGGAGGGGTTTTAGGGAGCTTGGTCGCGGAGTGTGTGAGAAATAAGGAAAATTGAGGGGGAATTAGGGTTTAAAAGTGGGAAATTCGCGCGGGTCACCCGGCGACCCGGTGTGACCCATCGCGATATACACTGCAACGTGTCACGGAGGGTAACGCGGAGCGTGACCTCCGTGACACGGAGCTTTCGTGTGGGTGTTCTGGAATTTTTTTTAATATTCCAGATTTACACCTCAACGTGTCACGGAGGGTAACAAGAGGCCCTCCTCCGTGAAACGGAGCCATCGCCCTAGCTCACTATTTTGCCACTTTTTATTATTTTTCATACCTCGAATTTTCCTTTGTGATCACTTGCACATTTATCCTCCGTTCAACCTGAAATTCATCTTACGGCAAGAAATTGGTTAGAATTATAGGTTTCACTCAAAATAAAAATAAAAACAAAAACAAAAATAAAAACTAAAAATTTTGTTGTTAATCAAGAAAAAGAAAAAGAAATATATTCACAATTTACAAAGAAAAATTTCACGGGTTGCCTCTCGTGCAGCGCCTGGTTTACCATCGCGGCTCGATGTCATTCAGCTCAGTCATCTTCTAGGGTTACGAACGTTTTCTCTCGACCACCGTCCTCACCCCAATAGTGCTTACATCTCTCCGGTGGTTTTCCCATTAACTCTCGTGAATCAACTATCTGAGCATCATCACCTCAATCAATCACGTTGATCACCGAGAGTTCATCGTACACAGTCGGGAGCTTGGGGGACTTATATACATCGAACACTTCCACCTTGTCGTGTGCCCGCATGGTTAGCTGCCCTGCAGCTATATCAATTAGCGCTTTCCCGGTCGCCAAGAAAGGACGTCCCAAAATAAATGGGACTTCCGCGTCTGGCTCAAAATCCATCACGATGAAATCTACCGGGAAGATAAGGGAGCCCACTTGCACCAGCACATCCTCCACAATGCCATCAGGTCTGGCTAAGGACTGATCCGCTAGTTGCAAGATCACTGTTGTTGGTCTAGGACTCCCTAAACCCAACTTCTTGAATACCGATGACGGCATCAAATTAATACTCGCTCCCAAATCACATAATCCGCAAGCTCGGATACTCTGCCCAATTGTAATTTGTATAGTAAAGCTCCCAGGATCTTTGAGCTTTGTGGGCAGTCAGTTTTGTATCTGGGAAGTGCATTCCTCCGTGAGAGCTACCGTAGCATACTCAGTCAACCGACTTTTGTTTGCCACAATGTCCTTTATGTACTTTGCATATTTCGGCACTCCCTGCAAAACATCAACAAGAGGTAAGTTAATATGTACCTGTTTCAACACCTCCATGAATTTCTTGAAACACGCCTCCTCCTTGTGTTTCTTTAATCTTTGAGGGAACGGGGGTGGTGGTCTTTCTGATTCAGCTTCCTTTTTCTTCCCCCTCTCATCACTTTGCTCCCTCTCAACTTCTGCTGCTCCTGATTGTTGAGGTGGTCTTTCTGGTTCCACCTCTTTCAGTTGCAAAACACTCCTTGTGGTCACCGCATTCACCTGCTTGGGATTGGGATTTGTGTCGCTCGGAAGTCCTCCTCTAGGCCTGGTATTTTGGGCTCCAGCAAATTGCCCAAATTGATATTCAAGTGCCTTAGTAGCTAACTGGTTGTTCTTCACCTCGGCTGCCAATTTCACATAGTCAGCTTGCAATTGAGCTTGGTTAGCTATCATTGTCTTGAACATCTCCTCAATGCTGGGTGATGGTGGTGGAGGAGGTGCATTGTTGTTTCTATATTGTGCCTGATAGTTCTGATGCCATCCTTGATTCCTCTGCGCCCCCTAACTCGAACTTTGCCCCTGATGGTTGTTGCTACCCCAAGAGAAATTCGGGTGATTCCTCCAGTTGGAATTGTAGTTGTTGCCATACTGTTGGTGGTTGTTCCTCTATACATTTCCCACAAAGTTCACCGAGTCAGGATTTGCTCCACAACACTCAGCTGAGTGCTCACTGCTCCCGCACACTTCACACCAAATCTACTGCACTGCATTCACTGGGGCTTGAGGCTGGTTCATTGTCATGTTACTGAAGTGGGTGTTGAGTTGATTCTGTAAAGAAGCTATCTGTGTAGCAATAGCTATAAAACCATCCACTTCTAGAACTCCTGTTGCTTTCCTTGTTCCTCCTATTGATGAATCAGCATTCCACTCCGGATTGCCCTGCGAAATATGGTTTAACAAGGTATACAGCTCCTCATAAGTTTTCTCCAATGCTTTTCCCCCAGCTGTTGAGTCTAGCAAGATTTTTGTGTGGGGTTCCAAACCCTCTATAAAAGTGTGCACCAGCACATCATTGGATTGATGATGATGTGGACAATCCCGCAACATGGACTTGAATCTCTCCCAAGCTTGATATAGATTCTCTCCCTCTCTCTGTTTGAAACTTAGAATTTGACTTCTAAGTCTTGCTGTTTTACCGGATGGAAAAAATCGTATCAAGAATGTCCTTGCAAGATCATCCCAAGTAGTAATAGAATTTGGTGGCTCAGCTTTCAACCACCTCTTGGCTTCTCCCAATAGTGAAAATGGGAACAATGTAAGCCTGACATAATCTGATGACACTCCAGCGGGGATGTAAGTGTCACTTATCTCCAAAAAATTTTGGAGATGCTGCTGTGGATCCTCATGAGGGAGACTTGTGAACTGCCCGCTGGTGTGTAGCAATTGCACCATGTTTTGCTTGAGCTCGAGCCTCCCTCCTGGCTCAGGTTTGCGGATGCTAGATGTGACATTCTTAGCATGTGGGATTGCCACCTCGCGAACGGGCCAAGCTGCTACTTCCTCGAGCACTAACATTGCCCTTACTACTGGTGGATTCTGTTGTTGCTCCATGATTGTTTGTCTGAGCAACTGCAGCTTTTTCTCTAGAGCTTCTCTACGCTGACGATGAAATAGTCTCTCAGGCTCTAAATATGAGTCCACAAGCTCCTTGTCTCTTACCAGTGTTCAACAGCAATTATATTTGCACAATACAGGCTAAGACCAAGTTGTCAACACTAAGAAAAAAAATATAGTGAATTAAAACTTAACAAAAATTCACCAATTGCCAGTCCCCGGCAACGGCGCCAAAAACTTGTTCGGTGTTTGTTATATGGGTGTATAACTACACGCAAGTGCACGTGGTCGAACAAGTAGTAAAGTGGCTTAAGTAAGCCAAGTATTGATCCCACAGGGACTGGGATGAGGTAACAACTTACTTAAGTGTTACTATATTGATTCTAAAAATGAAGACAACAGTGCAACGAAGAGTTTGATATATTTTGATTTCTAATTTTATCCTAAGTCTGCAAAGATTATATAATTTGAGTCTGAGCTATGAATGTGAGCATGCTGAGGTAAACGAACATGTAAGGAAATAAATTACCAATATAATTTGGTTAACTTTTCCTCCGGTTGCTAGTCAAGAACTATTGCCAATGGATTAAAACTCTCGTATTTAACCCAACTTAAGAATCGTGAACCGTCCACCTACAATTCTGTGATTAAACGAAATTCATGTTCTAGCCATACAAAACCGGTTCCTTAATTGACTAATACGACCTTCAGGTATATTTCTATCCTGAAGGTAAATCAATTCTCAATTTTCCCAAACCAAGAAAAGATCATATCCTATTAATTCACAACTTTCCAATTTCTTGCTCTCTCGAGTGAAACCGGACTTTTTAGATGTACATTAACATAGGCCACACATTAATGCAGTAAGAACAAGAATCAATAGAACAACCATGGAAGAAAAGATTAAAAACCAAATTGATCAACAATCATATTTCAATACAATTGTTCTTAACCTCAGCAAGAAGAGGAATTAGCCACTCATTTGTGGATTAAACATCGTTAAATGAGTGTTAAACATACAAGCAATTGAATTAAAGAAGAAGGAGATACAGAAAAACCCTGATAATTTCGTCCCCTCAACTGCTTGTAACCCACGTTCTTGTTCCACCCAGTCAGAATCTTGAAAAATGAACCTAAGTGTTCTATTTATACTAGTGGAATTTTTTCCGGAATAACAAGCAACGTGTCACGGAGTGCATCGCGGAGCACTGCCTCTGTGACACGCCACAGACGCGGAGGCTCACTGGAAATGGACTGTCCAGGTAATAAATCCCAATGTGGCATGGCGTGCAACGCGGGGCTAGGCCAACGTGCCACGGCCCCAACGCGCACCCACACTGGAATTTGGCCAAAAATTCCCTAGCCAGGCAGAAGGCCTCCGCGATGGCAGCGTGACACGGCTCCATCGCGGAGCCCCTTTAATTCTTGTCGTCCAATGCTTTGTCCTTTGCTAATCATCCGAGTCCATCCCCGATCTTTCCCAACACGCATTTTAGCTTCACAAAATTACATTTCACCTGCAAAATAACGCTAATCATGTTGGTTAGTATAAATTCACATTTTATTATAAATCATATGAGAATGTATAATCATTGATAGATAAACAAGGTTAAAATGACACATTTGAATATCACTTGGGCATATAAATTTGCCCAAGATCACTATTCCATTCGCGACTATGGCTATTTCCCGAGAAACTAAATTCTAAATGGTCAGGGCCTTTTAAGGCATCTTAGTTTGTATGAAAACGGTGCCATAGAACTCCATGGAGAGAATGGGAGGGAGTTCAAAGTAAATGGCCAACGGGTCAAAAGATATTTAGGGGTGTTGGAAGAAGTTGGCCAAGCAGAGGTTGTGTATCTAGATGAACCATAGGTCTTGAGGGACTTCTATCATGCCACGACATCAAATAAGGCGCTTCTTGGGAGGCAAACCAAGCATCTTCCATTTTTATCTAACTCTTCTTATATGTTTTGTTGTTTTTGATTTTTTCTTTTTTAGGGTAGGTTGGTTCACTTCAGGAAGAGCATGAATAGGGTAGACCAGCACTGCAACCGGCGAAATGCAGGCAGAATTTCGTGAAATGCCGGTTGGGCGCCGACTCATCCCAGTGCACTGAAAGATTCAAGGAACATTCGTGACCCAAACTGACAAAATGCCGATGGTATTTCGTGAAGCGCCGATTGGTCGCCGATCATATCCAGTGAACTGAAGGTTTCAAGGCGAATCAACAGCCCCACCTACGAAATGCCATGTCAAAGTGTGGATCGCTAGTCTGTCGCTGCTGTCAACTAGTATACCTGGCAACAGATCGGGCAATAATTTCTCACCTGGAGAAACACTGGACGCATTCCGCAAAATGCTGGTCAGCCGCCGATCTTGTTCCAAGAGACTCGTATAGGTAAGGATAGTGAGGGACTCAACGGTGAATCGCTAGTTCTTTTTTATGATTGTCGATGTGCCCTGTGGTGGAATATCCCTGTTTTCCCAAAAATATCCCAAACATTCAAACTCCCACATTTTTTTTCTCTTTTTCCTCACAAGATTTCACTCTCCCCAAAGAACCACTACTTCCCACCTAACTTCTATTAATAACTACCACCCAAACAGCCATTCAACTTCCCCGCCTTTTCAATTAAAAAATCCCCAATTTACTTTCATCTTCTTCATTCCACCAATAATCTTAACTCAGCAGTAATACACACGCAGTCCAGTGGTGGTAAGAATTCTATCACTCATGCTTTAAGGTTTCTAATAATATTGGTGATACTTTGCTCTTGTTGTGTTTATCTTATGTTTTTCTCTATTATATGTGGGTGAATTTGGTTTTGTTGGGGTCATTAAGTATCTGGGTGTAATATGAGTAAGACCAACCACCTCAAATTGCCCAATGATAGATTGATTGACACCTTTCTTAAGGGCAATTTGTCATTTTTGTTGAGTAAAGACTGTGATTGGTTTGCATCTATATGGGGGTGGTCGGTGGGTGAAATATACTCAAGACGGCTGCTATCAGACCATCAATTGTGTTTCACCAATGGGACACTGCTGCACCTAACATTGATTCTAACTTAATATGCCCATTGGCGAGTCATCGTCCATTCGCAGATATGCAACCGCCTTTCGCCGATGGTTCTTCATTTCCACTTGAAGTCTATAACCTTCCCACCTGATTTCTTTCTTTTTGCCATGTTCTAGATTTACAAATAATGGCACAGTGCTAACCTTCATTTGCAGCATCATGTTTGTTTCCTCAAACTCTCACACAGGACAAGCACCAACAACATACAGGTTCGATTTGGGTTGGAAGGAATGGAGGAGTATTATATTGCTTTCAAGGAGAAGCTGTCATCCATGCAGAAGCCTAATTTGATGCAGAATCTTTCAAGACTGCATGCTTAGATATATACTACCAGATTGGGATGCGCGATTGGGGCCCATTCACCATACCAGTTGACTCATATTTTCCAAAACTGGTGTCGGAATTCTATGCAACATATAGAGCAAGGCAACAACTGCTAAAGCACAAGGGCCGCACTAAAACATTACCGTGCCTGATATTAGTATGAGTGTGCGGGCAAGAGGTACCTGTAACACTAGAAGCAACCAATTCGCTTTATTGGGACGAGCCAATCCAATCACACCCAATATTTTGCAAGAAAGTGGAAGACAAAGCAAACCAATTCCAATGGGTAGCCAACTTGATTGCAAAAGGTCAACCACAATAGGCTATCTCTAGGGGCCTCATTCATCGGCGTGATTTAAAATTCGAAGCCTACATGTGGTTAGACTTGGTTTGTACGAGGATAATACCCTCTCGGAATACATCAAAATTCCCAATTGAAGTTGTCATTCTCCTTTCTTTCATAATGGATCATGTACACATCAATGTGGAGGAGATTATTGCTGATCAGTTCAAACGAAGCCAAGCAGCAGGCCACAACATTGCCATTCCCTAACCTGGTGAGTATGTTATATATGAGGGCTGCTTGTCCTTTGTTCCAACCATTAGATAGGGTTGTACAGGCTGATAGTGTGATTATATTAGCCACCAAAACTAACAAAGATTCTCCCGTTATGAAGCGGGCAAAGTATACAGGGAACAAGACCCCTCCACCACCTTTGGCATCTACTCACACATCAGCTGTCCTGCTCCATACAAATGAGTTCCATAGTACCACACCTCATGTTTTTCTAAACATCGCACAAAGGGCCAAAATGCATGACAGTCAGCTTGTGCAGTTAGCCAAGGCCATTCCGTCCATGATACAGCTTGCCATCAAGAAAGCATTGCAACCTACTAAAGACAAGTTAACAATCCTATGCTCTATAGTGCACGTCCTTGAGAGCGAAGTGGGTACTTTAATACAAGAGGTGGCTACACTCAATGCACATCCATCCACTGGCCACCCAACCCTTCGTGAACCTGAAGTGATGCCCATGCATCCCGAAGCACGCAGGAGTCCACTGGATGATTGGTGGGTGGGGTATGACAGTGATTTAGAGATAGTGTCTGATGAGGAAACATATCATAGCTGAACTTCTCCACCTTCAATGTGCTTGGTGTATGATGTCGATCCTTGCTGGGCACCAGGTGGAGTGGTAACAATGTCTTACCATGAGTTTCGCACTCTGCCGGACAATTGGGTGGTACCGGGTCCCGGGAAACCAGTGGCACTCCCACCTGATCCACTGCAACCTACGGATGAAGAGATGACTTCTTGGCACTTTGATTCCGCCACATATACTTGGAAGCCGCGGCTCAATCACTAACTCAATCAGGAAGCCTCTTTCACCTTATTGTCTTTTCTTTTGGATACATTGGGGGCAATGTCTAATTTAAGTTTAGGTGTGGGATGTTGAAATTTTTGGGGTGCTGCAAATTTTCTTAATGGTTGATGGTTAGTAATTAAATGGGGTCATTGCTTTAAATTGCGATATTTTGCATGAAATGACCCAAGTTCTTATTTCTTTTTTGCCTTTGTAAATAGTAGTGTAATAATCAAAACTCCGAGGGTTTTATTTAGACCACGGTTCTTTCTTGAGGAGCATTCTTTTGTTTATTTTTATTTTTGTTGTCGAACCGGGTTAGCATTTTCCGATGATAGATTGAGTGACGACATTCTTAAGGGAAAATGCCATATTGTTTTGAGTCTCTTATGAAGTTGTTTTCAGAGGCACCACCGAAAAATTTGTTCAAATGAAATTTTAAAATGAGGGTATTAAAATGAAGATAATGAGCAAATATTGGCGCAATAGCATAGCATTCTTTGTCATACGTTGTAAATTTTTTACTTGACTTATTAGTTTTCCTGCTTTGATGTCCTAACTTGAAATCTTGTGATGAGAATGACTCTTGTGGACCCTTTAATGGTGATGCCTTGTGTAGTGAGAAATTTTTTATGAGTCTTATGCATGACTTCTCATCTAGAACTTGCCCCAAATGTGACTCAAGGCGAAATCCTAGAAGTAGTTGCACTTAGAACATGATTTTAGCCTTTCCTTTATCTAGCCACTTCACCCTTATACCCTCCTTGAACATTGATCCTTGTCACCAACATTGAGCCTTAGACCCATTCTTTCGCAACCACATTACAAGCCTTAATACCATTCTTAATATCTCTCCTTGGCACCCATCCTCCCTAAATTCTAGTGATAAGATAGTGATGAAATGAGGCTTTAGGCCTAAGAAAAAATTGAGTGATAAGGAAAAAAAAGAGAAATGAGGCAAACGCCCAAGTTTGGGGTGTGCAAAAAGGGGAAAATAAGAATTTCAGTTTGAGGTAGCACTACATTGTGTCAAAATGCATAAAAGGATAAATCGAAAAGAGAAAAACAATTTGTGTGAACCGGTGCTTCCTCTTGAGGTGATAAGGCTAATTGTGAAAGCCAAAGGGGTTATAAGGAAGGTTATTGAGAAATCAAAGCCAGAAACAATGAAAGAAGAGAAACAAAGTGAAGTGATTGATAGGAGTTGAGGGGAGATATGTTAACAAAAAGCATTAGGGAGGATCTAGTCACTACAACAAAATTTTCATCCTACCCTTAACCTAAGCCTACATCATAACTCGCAAGTCCTAAATGATTCTTAGTGCAGTCATTGTTACATTAGTACAGAATTACATGAAGGGCAAGCCTATGTGTTTTACCCCGAGAACTTAAAGATCGGACCTGAGAGTTGAAATGGGGAAAAACTGAAAGTTTCAGTTGCAAGCATAGAACGAGTAGTTGGACGAATCATGAGATCATCCCACGAGTCGTCAGGTGGCTCGTGGGGAAGTCTAGGGAAGAGTAGGAAGTCGGAGGATAAGGAGTCACTACGGGAGTGGGAACGACTCGTGGTCGGACACCACGAGTCGTTAGGTCAACCGTGGGGAGGAGGCATATGAAAAATAGAAGAGGTCAACCAGTAAACTTAATGGAAGGAGGCCACGACACGTCATGTAAAGCAACGAGTCCTAACATGCGTCGTTGGATGGTATACAAGGAGAGTGATATGATAGAGGTAGTGTACTTGACGATTGGTGACTGCTCGCTTGTGCTATTCCGCTTGGTATTATATATTATAAACCGACACGCAAGTGCACGTGGTCAAACAAGTAATAAAGTGGCTAAGTAGCCAAGTATCGATCCAAGGAGGTTCAAGATATGTAAAGTTTCCTAGATTACTATATTCCTATTTCACTTCTAATTATGCTAACAACAATGTAACCAACAGTTACTTGAGTTTTTGTTTCTAAACTATATATACTACAATTAATAACAACTATTTACTTGTGAATTTAGACAATGAATATGAACATGCCAAGGTTAAGAACAAGTAATGAACTTGATAATCATGATAATTTGGTTAATCTCTTCTTCATGTTGCTAGCCAAGAACATTAGCCTAGAAATTAAAACTCTCGTATTTAATTTCACTTTAGAATCATAAACCATCCGTCTACATTTCTGTGATCAAATGCAATTTATGACCTACCACTACAATTCCGATTCCTAAATTGACTAATACGGCTTTCAAGTATATTTCTATCAGGAAAGCACATCAAAACCCAATTTTCCCAAATCAAGTTAAGAACAATACCCTATTAATTCACAACTTTCCAATTTCTTGCTCTTTCGAGTGAAATTGGACTTTTTAGATGTACATTAATGTTGGCCAAGCACTAATGCAGTAAGAACAAGAATTAATAGAACAACATGAAAGAATAAGCAGAAAACCATATCAATTATAATCAAAATTCATTACACATGTTCAAAACCTCAGCAAGGAAGAGAATTAGCCACTCATTTGTGGATTGATCATCCTAAAATGAGTGTAAATCATACGTACAATTGATAGAAAGAAGAAAGGAAGAGAAGAAATCCCTTAGCTTTTTCGTTCCTCAACTGCTACTAACCCACGTCCTTTCTCTCCACTTCTGAACTCAGTCTCAAAACTCAAAAAACTCCTTAAAATAAACCTAAGTGTGCTATTTATACTAGTGGGAAATTTTTCCCGGAATAACAAGCAATGTGTCACGGAGGCCAACGCGGAGCACTGCCTCCGTGACACGGCGTGGACGCGGACCTTCACTGGAATTTCAGGGTCCGATAAATTAGCCTCAATGTGGCACGGAGGCCAACGCGGAGGCCTCTCTCCGTGCCACGGAGCTGACGCGAAGGCACACTGGAATTTGCCATTTTAATTCCTGTTCAGGCAGTGTGCTACCACGATGGTAGCATGGCACGGCTCCATCGCGGAGCCCCTATAAAATGTGCATTCCAAGGTCTTTTCCACGCTCGCATCCAAGTCCAACTCCGACATAGTTCCAACATGCATTTTAGCTCCTAAAAATCACATTTACCTGCAAAACAAATGCTAATCATATTGGTTAGTATAAATTTGCATTTTATTACTAATTACATGATATTATATACACATTGCACAACAAACAAGGTAAAAATGATACGTTTGAGTATCACTTGGGCATATAAATCTGCCCAAGATCAGTGATCACGAGTCGTGGTCACCCTCGATGAACCGTTAAGTGATCCATTATGAGCCCAGGAGTTTTGACTAACTGTGTACCTGACGAGCGACATAACGAGTCGTTTGGGCCAGCGATGATCCGTCAGGTCATCCGTTAGGACCACCTGGCAGTTGTTTTCTGTGAAATAGTAAGGGCCTTTTCATAATTTTCTAAGATCCTAAGGCCTAAACTACGACGTTTTGGGTTATGAATAGGGAAAATTAAAGGGGTTAAGTTTAGTTTTCTCTTCATCCATACATGCAAGAAGAGTGAGAGGTAATCAAAGGAGATTCTAGGCTCTTCTCTTCAATTCTTCCAATTTCATTCTTGGGTAATCAAGGGAAGTTAAGAATCAGATAATCCCAGGTATGTAAGGCCATAAATGGGTGAATTCTTCCACACCTATGCCCCTACTCTATGATTTTACTTAAAATTTATCAAAAACTCATGGTGTTTTGTATTCGATTTAGATGAAATCTAATAATTTAATTAAGGGTTTTGTGATTTTCAAATCTTATCATAACCTACGAATTTTGATCATATTTTGAGATTTAAATTGATTATAATATTATTGATTTTGATTTATAAGTAATTAAGCTTAATTATGCATGCCCCATGATGAATCGATTTATGATCTATTTTTCCATTGATGTTCTTTACAAGCCCAACATGAATTATGTTTTAAATTATGAATTTATTAAGTTATCCATTATGATTTTATGAAATTCAAGCTATATGCATGATCTACAAGTATGTATGTATCTTATTAATCATGAATTATGTTTTTGGCCTACTCACGGGCCTCATGTCATGGCTAGATCACATATGTTCAAGCATGTTTATGATTATCATGATTTAACTAGCCCATGAACTCATGTATGTATTATTATGAGCACTATATATGTTTTAGAAGTAGTATCAAACACCGAGTAGGTTCGGGGCTCAGGTTAAGCCCCGAATCTCATGAACTACGTGCCACCGTAGGTATGTTGGGACCCCTTTCATGTTAGTCCCTGGCCCAAATATCCCTTTTCATGGTGTTATCGCACTTTCATGTTCCTACCCTTGGAAAGGAACGGACACCCTCCCGACTAGGGTTACAAGTTGGGCTTCATGTGTGCTCATATGGGTATGCCGGTTAAGAAAATCTCCCACTGTTCCTCATGATTTATGCATGTTATGATTATGTATTTTGGCTCAAGTCATGTCAATTAAATCTCTTCTATTATGATATAATTATGTTACGTCACGAATGCTTTGAAAAGAAAAAAAACCTTGAGCCGTATGATATGTTATTATAATTTACGATACGAGCATGACTACTCTTATGATCATTTATGAACTTTATACATGTTTTAAATGTCCATTTTACTTATCTTTCATACTCAGTACATTCCACTTACTGACCGCATACCTTCTATGTTGTATCATTTCATGATGCAGGTCCCAATTCTCAGGCTCATCCTCACCCATAGATAGTTTCAGATTTGCTCTCAGCGCTCTTGGTAAGTTCTCTTATTTTGAGGGTTGTATGTTCTTACTTGATGTTGTTCTTTCAGTTTCTAGATGTTCGATTAGTTGGGGATTTGTCCCATCAATCTGTCCTTCATGTTTACAGGCATATCAGATTGCAAGTTGTATTCAGCCGTATTGTATAAGTCTTGTACTGATTTTCCATTTGGTTATGTTATGATTACGTTCTTATACGTTAAGTCTTCCGCTCGTGTGATTGTATTAGATGTATGCTCATGTCATGGGTAGACATGGAGTCTCTCGTAGCTCCTTGTCCTGTGTCTACGATTCGGCTGTACATCTGGGTCATGACAAACTTGGTATCAGAGTCATAGGTTCTGGAGTGTCCTAGGGAGTCTAAAAGCCACGTTAAGTAGAGTCTTTTTCATGGGTGTGAAGCGCGCCACACTTATGAAGAAAAGGCTACTAGACGTTTAGGAAATGCTCTCTTCTTTCATGATCTATATCGTGCGATTAATGTCCTTTACTCTTCTAATTCATGTTATTCGCAGTTGTAGAATCATGCCTCCACATCGAGTAAATGCCAGGAGAAAAGGTAATGGTAATGATCATAAGGGTTCCCAAGATGGTGAGCATGAGCCAGCTCCACCCGTTCATGAGGAGCACATACCAGAGCTAGCTGCTCACGCTGAGTTTAGGGCAGCGATTTAGATGCTGGCACAGGCCATGATTGCCCAGTTCCAGAATCAGATAGTGGCACATTTCCCTTAGAATAGGAATGCAGCGGCAGCTAGGGTGAGGGATTTCTTGAGGATGAGCCCTCCGGAGTTCACGGGGTCAAAGGTGGACAGGATCCACACGATTTTATAGAGGAGATTCTGAAAATCACCTAGGTTATGGGGGTGAACAATGGGAAATGCGTTGACTTGACCCCATACCAGCTAAAGGGGATTGCACATATATGGTTTAAGCAATGGAGAGATGTAAGGGAGGCGGGTGCAGGCCCGATAGGTTTGGATGAGTTTCACACTGCATTCATGGATCGACTCTTCCCTCGAGAGATGAGGGAGCTCAAGGCGGCCGAGTTTGTGAATTTGAAGCGGGGAAATATGTCAATCTAGGAATATGCATTGGAGTTCACCCGGTTATCTAAATATGCTCCGGAGTTGGTGGCAGATCATCGGGCTCGGGTGAGATGTTTTATGCATGGAGTAGCAAATTACTTGGACAAGGATTGCTGGATTGCCATGCTTCATCGAGGCATTGATTTTCCCCGTATTTTATTGCATGCGCAGCAGATGGAGTCAGTATACAAGAGGTAGAGAGAGTCAAAGAGGGACAAGACCCACAGCTATGAGGTTTCTCAGGCCAGGTCAAGGGGTGGACCACGTCAACAGACCCAGCATAGGTCCATAGCTCCAGCTCCATCATCGGCCAGCACAGCATCCATGTTTAGGGGAGACCATAGGAGTAGGGATACAGGATCGAGGGATCATGGTAGCATGTAGGTGGAGCGCACTTTTCCAGTTTGTGCGAAGTGCGGCAAGAATCATCCCGGGAGGTGCCTGGTCAGTGCAGATGCTTGTTTCGGGTGTGGCAAACCCAAGCACAGGATCAAAGATTGCCTTGCAGCAAGTTCTACTGCTCTAGCAGCACGACCCCTTCAGCAGGGTGCCTCCACTAGTTCAGCAGGTGGTGAATGCCAAAATAGGTATTATGCCTTAGTGCCTCGCCAGGAGAAGGAGGCTTCACTAGATGTGTTCACGGGTATGTTGCAAGTCTTCCATATTGATGCTTAGGCTTTGTTGGACTCAAGAGCTACTTTGTCTTTTGTGACCCCTTACGTTACTAGTGGTTTTGGAGTTAGTCGTGAAATTCTGTCAGAACCATTCTCCGTATCTACTCAAGCCGGTGAATCAATGGTAGCGAGGTGGGTATATAGAGGGTGTCCCATCACAATGTTGCATAAGCTTACCTCCATAGGCTTAGTCGAGTTGGCCATGACAGACTTTGATATCATCTTGGGTATGGATTAGTTGTTTGCATGTTATGCTTCGATTAATTGTAGGACTCGTGCGGTGGAATTCCAATTTCTGAATGAGTCAGTTCTGGAATGGAGGGGTAATTCTGATGTACCAGCCGGTCGGTTTATTTCATATCTTAAGGCTAGTAAAATGATCTCTAAGGTTGCATGTACCACCTAGTTAGGGTTAAGGATGTAGAGTCCGAGACCCCGACTCTTCACTTAGTTCCAGTGGTTTGTGAGTATCCGAAGGTTTTCCCTGATTATTTGCCAGGTACTCCTCCGGAGAGGGAAATTGATTTCGATATTGATCTATTGCCCGATACGCAGCCTATCTCCATTCCTCCTTACAGGATGGTTCCAGCTGAGCTAAAATAGTTAAAGGAACAGTTGAAGGACTTGTTGGATAAGGGTTTGAATAGACCGAGCAAGTCCCCATAGGGTGCACCGGTTCTCTTTGTTCGAAAGAAGGATGGATCCCTTCAGATGTGTATTGATTATCGGCAACTGAATAAGGTCACTGTCAAGATCAGGTACCCCTTGCCCAAGAATGATGATTTATTTGACCAGCTCCAGGGTGCCAGGTGTTTCTCGAAGATAGATCTCAGGTCCGGGTATCACCAGCTCAGAGTCTGGGAGAGTGATATCCCAAAGACAACCTTCAGATTCCCGTATGGCCATTATAACTTTGTAGTTATTTCATTTGGACTAACCAATGCTCCTGCAGCCTTTATGGATCTGATGAACAGGGTGTTCAAGTTGTATCTAGACATGTTCGTGATTGTGTTCATTGATGACATCCTTATATACTCCTGGAGCAAGGAGGAGCATGCCTCTCATTTGAGAGTAGTGCTTCAGATCCTCAAGGATCGTTAGTTGTATGCCAAGTTTAGCAAGTGCGAGTTCTGGTTGAACTCGGTAGCATTTTGAGCCATGTAGTATCAGGTGAGGGCATAAAAGTAGACTCTCATAAAATCGAGGCGGTAAATAATTGGTTGAGACTGGTGACCCCATCAGATATCAGGAGCTTTTTGGGCTTAGCGGATGAGATTTGTGGAGGGTTTCTCAGCAATTGTAGCCCCATTGACCAAGTTGACTCATAAAAAGATAAAGTTCCAATGGTCGGAGGCTTGTAAGGAAAGCTTCCAGGAATTGAAGACCCGACTCACTTCAGCATCAGTGTTGAATTTACCCAAGGGTACGGATGGCTTTGTTGTATATTGTGATTCTTTAAGAGTCGAACTTGGATGTTTATTGATGCAACATGGGAAATTAATAACATATGCCTCTCGATAGTTGAAAGTTCACGAAAAGAATTACCCGACCCATGATCTCGAGTTGTCCGCGATGGTGTTTGCATTGAAGATATGGCGGCATTACTTGTATGGGGTCCATACGGAAGTTTTCACGGATCACAAGAGCTTTCAATATGTGTTCACGTAGAAAGATCTCAATCTTCGGCAAAGGAGGTGGTTGGAGTTATTAAAGGACTATGATATGAGTGTTCTTTACCACCCGGGCAAGGCTAATGTGGTGGCGGATGCACTTAGTAGGCTCTCTATGGAGAGTGTGCCCCACGTGTATAAAGGAAAGAAAGAGTTGGTGAAGGAAGTCCACTGGCTTGCAAGGTTGGGAGTTAGATTGATCGACTCGACCGGTAGCGATGTTGTTGTGCAGAATGGGTCAAAATCATCTCTGATTGTTGATGTCAAATCTAAGCAAGATGAGGATCCGATTTTGAGGAAGCTAAAGAAAGCGGTGCAGAGTAAAAAGCTGGAGGTTTTCTCCCAAGGGGGAGATGGTGTGCTTTGATACCAGGGTCGCCTATATTTCCCAGATGTTGATGATTTGAGGGTTCAGATATTGCATGAGGCACATGGTACCAGATATTCTATCCATTCGGGATCCACGAAGATGTATCGAGACTTGCGAGAAATATATTGGTGGGATGGTATGAAGAAGGATATTGCAGAGTTCATAGCCAAATGTCCAAACTGTCAGCAAGTGAAAGTCGAGCATCAAAGGCTGGGAGGTGTACTTCAGGATATCAACATTCCCACATGGAAGTGGAAGAGATTAACATGGACTTCATTACAGGCCTACCTCGTACTCGACAACACTATGATTCCATTTGGGTGGTGGTAGACAGGTTAACCAAGGCTGCACACTTTCTACTGGTCAAGACCATGGATTCAGCAGATAATTATGCCAAATTGTATATTTGGGATTTGGTTCGACTTCATGGAGTGTCCTTTTCTATTATTTCATACCAAGATACTCAGTTTACCTCCTAGTTCTGGCGGTCTTTTCAGAAGGGACTTGGGACTCAAGTCAAGCTCAACACGCCCTTTCATCCGTAAATAGATGGCCAAGCCGAGCGAACAATCCAGACTCTTGAGGACATGTTGAGGGCATGTGTTATGGATTTTAAAGGTAGTTAGGATCATCATTTGCCCTTAATCGAGTTTTCTTATAATAAAAGTTATCACTCCAGTATCCAAATGGCACCGTTGGAGGCTCTCTATGGGCGTAGGTGTAGATCTCCCATCGGTTGGTTTGGGGTTGGTGAGGCAGCTATGATAGGGCCAGATTCGGTTCATAAGGCTATGGTGAAAGTTCAGTTGATAAGGGACCGGTTGAAAACCGCTCAGAGTTGTCAGAAATCATATGCCGATGTAAGGAGAAAGGACCTGGAGTTTGATGTGGGCGATTGGGTATTTCTCAAGGTATCTCCTATGAAGGGAGTCATGCGATTCAGGAAGAAATGGAAACTCAGTCCCCGATATGTTGGTCCCTACCAGGTTATGAGAAGAATTGGTAAGGTAGCGTATGAATTGGACTTGCCATCAGAGTTATCTTCTGTGCATCCCGTGTTTCTGTGTCGCTCTTGAAAAAGTTCTTGGGTGATCCAGCTTTAGTAGTCCCAGTGGATAGCTTTGGTGTAAAGGATAGTCTCAGCTATGAAGAAGGTCTGATGGAAATCTTGGATCATTATTTTCGGAGGTTGAGGAACAAAGAAGTAGCTTCGATGAAGGTGTTATGGAGAAACCAGCATGTTGAGGGAGCTACGTGGGAAGCTGAGGCGGCTATGATGGCTAAATACCATCACCTTTCTCTACCGGCTCAATTTCAGTTTGAGGTATCAGTTTTTTCCCTAATTCTCTAATCAGTTTCCATGTTCAGTTCATGTGCACAAATTTGATTAATGTTATGATAGATGTACGTGATGTCTGAATTTAGTTCAGTTATGTAGTCCTTTTCGGAGGTAGTCATTCCGCTAGTTTTCGGGTTAAATAATCAGTAATTGCATATGATAATTGCTTGTTTCTAAGTTTTCTATGTGTTTCTAACATTCGAGGATGAATGTTCCCAAGGGGGAGATATTGTTATACCCCTAGAACTCAAAGATCGGACCCGGGAGTTGAAATGGGGAAAAAGCGAAAATTTCAGTAGAAGGTATAGAACGAATCATTGGACGACTCGTGAGATCAGCCCATGAGTCGTCAGGTGGCTTGTGGGGAAGGCTAGGTAAGAGCAAGAACTCGGAGTATAAGGAGTCCCCACGGGCGTAGGAAAGACTCGTGGTCAGACACCACGAGTCGTTAGGTCAACCATGGGGAGGAGGCGTATGAAAAACAGAAGAGGTCAACCATTGAACTTAACAGAAGGAGGCCACGACTCGTTATGTCAGGCAACAAGTCATGATGTGCGTCATTGGATGGTACACAAGGAGAGTGATATGATAGAGGCAGTGTACTTGAAGATTAGTGACCACGAGTCGTGGTCACCACCGACGAACTGTTAAGTGATCTGTTATGAGCCCAGGAGTTTTGACTAACAGTGTACCTGACAAGCGACATAACGAGTCATTTAGGCCAGTGACAATCCGTCAGGTCCTCCATTAGGACCACCTGGTAGTTGTTTTCTGCGAAATAATAAGGGCTTTTTCGTAATTTTCTAAGATCCTAAGGCCTAAACTATGACATTTTCGATTATGAATATGGGAAATTTAAAGGGGTTAAGTTCAGTTTTCTCTTCATCCATGCATGCAAGAATAGTGAGAGGTAATCAAAGGAGATTCTAGGCTCTTCTCTTCAATTCTTCCAATTTCATTCTTGGGTATTCAAGGGAAGTTAAGAATAAGATAATCCCAAGTATGTAAGGCCATAAATGGGTGAATTCTTCCACACCCATGCCCCTACTCTATGATTTTACTTAAAATTTATCAAAAACTCATGGGGTTTTGTATTCGATTTAGATGAAATCTAATGATTTAATTATGGGTTTTGTGATTTTCAAATCTTATCATAACCTACGGATTTTGATCATCTTTTGAGATTTAAATTGATTATAATATTGTTGATTTTGATTTCTAAGTAATTAAGCTTAACTATGCATGCCCCATGATGAATCGATTTATGATCTATTTTCCCATTGATGTTCTTTACAAGCCCAGCATGAATTATGTTTTAAATTATGAAGTTATTATGTTATCCATTATTATTTTATAAAATTCAAGCTATATGCATGATCTACAAGTATGTATGAATCTTATTAATCATGAATTATGTGTTTGGCCGACTCACGTGCCTCATGTCATGGCTACATCATATATGTTCAAGAATGTTTACGATTATCATGATTTAACTAGCCCATGAACTCATGTATGTATTATTATGAGCACTATATACATTTTGGGAGTAGTATCGAACACCGAGTAGGTTTGGGGCTCAGGTTAAGCCCCGGATCTCATGAACTACGTGCCACCGTAGATATTTTGGGACCCCTTACATATTAGTCCTTGGACCAAATGGCCCTTTTCATGGTGATATCACACTTTCATGGTCCTATCCATGGAAAGGTACGGACACCCTCCCGACTAGGGTTATAAGTCGGGCTTTATGTGTGCTTATATGGGGTATGTCGGTTAAGAGAATCTCTCACTGTTCCTCATGATTTATCCATGTTATTATTATGTATGTTGGCTCAAGTCATGTTAAGTAAATCTCTTCTATTATGATATGATTATGTTATGTCACGAATGTTTTGAAAAAAAAAACCTCGAGTCGTATGATATGTTATTATAATATACGGTACGAGCATGACGTCCTACTCTTATGATCATTTATGAACTTTATACATGTTTTAAATGTCCGTTTTACTTACCTTTCATACTTAGTACATTCCACTTACTGACCGCTTACCTTCTATGTTGTATCGTTTCATGATATAGGTTCCAGTTCTCAGGCTCATCCTCACCTGTAGATAGTTTTAGATTTTCTCTCAGCGCTCTTGGTGAGTCCTCATGTTTCGAGTGTTGTATGTTCTTACTTTATGTTGTTCTTTCAATTTTTGGATGTTGGATTAGTTGGGGAATTGTCCCATCAATCCTTTTTTCATGTTTAGAGGCTTATCTGACTGCAAGTTGTATTCAGCCGTATTGTATAAGTATTGTACTGATTTTCCCTTTTGTTATGTTATCATTATGCTCTTATTTGTTAAGTATTCCTCTCATGTGATTGGATTAGATATATGCTCATTCCATGGGTCAACATGGAGTCTCTCGGGGCTCCTTATCCCGTGTCTATGATCCGGGTGTAGTCTGGGTCGTGACACTATGCGTCAAGTGTGTGCATGAGGACTTCTTTTGGGAGAGTGAGTGTAATTATCTCTTCCAAACAATCCCTTGTGTGCATTCAATTATTACATGATAAAATAATAGGGATTCTTATTTCGTTGAGTGGCATCATCCCTTTTTGAGGACATAAGTGCATTTGGAATTAGTGGGTGAATAGGGCATGAGAAGAGTAAACTCTAAGGCAAGTTTTGAATGTGCACTGATTATGACTTGAGATACCATGTGTATTTTATGGTTGAGCAATGCCCTTTTTTTACTAAATGAATCATTTCATGAACCATGTTGGTGAAAAGTGGTAGCCTCTTGAAATATCTTCCTTGTTTTGGTCTTTTGTGGTATTTGCTTCTCTTTTTCGGTGAGATTGGTAAGCATTTTGTGGCTTGTCATAGCTCAGGTGATTGGTGATGTTTACATTTGTGTAGAAGTGGTATGTTTTTCAATGAATGAGAATTGCATTACTTGAGGAAAAGCATTGGTTCATGTTTGGGGGTTTGATGAGTTGGTAATTTACAACTCACTAGGCTCTTAAGCTTCAGTTTTTACTTAGTTTTTGAGTTGATTATATGGATTTTATGCCCTTTTTATCTTTGTTGTGTGCAGATACCTAAATGTGTAGAAAAGAGTAAAAATGGAGCAAAAAAAGGAAGTGAGAGCAAATCGGCGGTCCACCGATGAAAACCGGCGAAACGCCGGTCAAAGGCCGTATCACTGCCTTTGAGAAAAAATACCACTAGAAATATGCAAGTTGCCAACGCCAACTCAGCAGACTAGTCGCCGAATGCCATCTAATTTTCTGGAATCAAGAACAAAGACTCGGCGGTCCATGAATTGAGATTGGCAAGACACCGGATGGACCGCCGATGCTCACTGGAGTTTAGTGATGACGCAGATAATGTACCCAGCAGTTCATGGATTTGAACCGGCGAGCAGCCAGTGCCTCCGCCAATTCCAGAACGATGCTTAGGGGTAATATTTTCCAGCACGAAAAAATAGAGAGAAGATGTCCTATTTTCTTGGATATAAATTCTAGAGAAAGTACTGTGTACTAGGGGAGATATCATAGCAGAGTATATCACATCATCTTTTCCTTTCTTAGCTTTAGAATATTCTTTTAGCAGAGAAAAGGTGATTTTGATTGGTAGACTTTGAAAAGCACTATTCTCTAGTTCTTCTTCTTAATTGTAAGGTACAACCATTGTTGGAGACTATTTATGAATTTGATTTTACTACTCTCGTTATTAAATTCAATGAGTTTACTATTGAATGTGCTTTTGAATTTCTTAATCATGAGTAGCTAAATCATTAACTAGAGGTGTGTGATGATGAATACTTAATTAGAGTGTGTATTGCTAGAGTAATCTTCATGTTGTTTTAATAAGTGTAAATCTGTTAGATTCTCTTCAATCTATAATGGAAGATCTATTGATTATGATGTGGGTCTATTTGTTCTTACTTGATTGTTGCTTGTAAAAGAATATGAAGTATTGGAAGCGAATTTAATGGTGGGTATGGATGGGAGATTGTGAAGTTGGGCTAGAAATAACTAAAATTGCATTCTCACTCCTAATTAGTAGCTAATAGCTAGAAATTATGCAGCTACTAATCCAAATCTGATCGGGTTGAGCTAATAGTGGCTAGAAGTTTGATAAAACTCTAGTAAGAGGTAGTTATAAGGCTAAAAAGCTGTAATTACCTATTTTTCGAGATTATTTATACTAATTGAACTTATAAAATGACCTTACATGTCCCTATCTAGTTAGTATATCCTCTACACCACACCTCTAGTCTTTCACATTCTTGGTGACAACCTTGCTGATTTTGCTATTTTATTCAACCAAATTACCAAATATAATCCACTACAAATTCCAATCGCCCAATTTATTTGTTTTTATGTTAACTCTAAGTTGTGCAATCTAACTTCAATTTCTCAACCAACACTTGTAATTATCACTTATTAGTTCTTATGGGATTCGACCCTGACACCCGTCGGGTTACTTGTTTTGATACTTCGACCGTGTATATTCTTTGCATGAAGGATATATTTTGGATGTTACAGTTGTGCATTTTGTTTTGCAGCACTCTGCATATCTTCTCTATCAGCTAATGGACCCTGTCTGACTAGCTCTGGCTGCACCTCATTTTTCTTTTCTTTCAATTCTGCATTAGCTAACTGCTTGCCACTCCTCAGACTGATGGCATTGACCTGTCGGGGTTTTTTATTTGTATCACTGGGTAACCCTCCCTGAGGTCTGGTATGTTGAGCAATTGCCAACTGACCCATCTATTTTTCTAAATTTCTGGTGGCCATCTGCTAATTTTTCAAGTCTGAAGTCATCCTTGCCTGATTCTCAGCCAGCTGGGTCTGAGTGGCCATGATTTTCTGCAACATCTCCTTAATGTTGCTACTACTGGATTGGCCATTGTTCTGCCTATTTTGCTATTGGTACTGCTGCTGCTGAGGCTACTGGTAACTCTGACTCTGATTGCCACCCCAAGAAAAATTTGGGTGACCTTGCCAATTTTTGTTGTATGTGTTCCCCTAATTCTGACTATTTCTCTATATATTACCCACAAAATTGACCGATTCTGGATTGGCTCCGCCAGAATCTGCATTCTGCATTATGCCCATTATTCCCACATATCTCACACCAGCTAGAAGCTTGCTGAATTGCATTAACTTGTCCCTGTGGTTGGTTCATAATCAGTTTGCTGAACTGAGTCATCATTTGGTGTTGCAGTGACGCTAACTGTGCTGCCAAGGCATTAACACTATCTATCTCTATCAGCCCTACTGCTCTCTTTCTTTTCCCTCTGGATGATTGCTATGCCACTCTAGATTTCTTTGAGAAATTTAATTCAGTAGAGTGTACAACTCATCATATGTCTTCTCCAGTGCTTGCCCACCCGATGCAGAGTCTAACAAGATCTTCGTATGTGGGTCTAGACTCTCTACAAACGTGTGAGCTAACACCTCATTAGACTATTGGTGATGGGGCCAGTCTCTCAACAATGACTTGAACCTCTCCCAAGCCAAGTATAAATTCTCTTCAGTCCGCTGCTTCAAACTTAAGATTGTACTTTTGAGCTTGGCAGTCTTACCTGAAGGGAAGAATCTAATGAGGAACTCCCTTGCTAGGTCATCCCAAGAAGTAATGGAATTCGATGGCTTAGCCTTCAACCACCCTCTTCGCCTCTCCCAACAGTGAAAATGGGAAGAGGGGGATTCGTACATAATTAGTTGACACTCTAGTGGAGACAAAAGTGTCACTGATCTCCAAAACGTTCTGTAAGTGCTATTGTGGGTCCTCATGTGTCATTCCAATGAATTGACCACTAGAATGCAACAGTTGCACCATGTTCTATTTAAGCTCAAAGTTTCTTCCAAGCTCCGGTTTGTGGATACTGGAGGTCATATTTGTCGCTAGTAGGATTGCACTTCGTGAACTGGTCGAGCTGTCATTTTCTCAGGCAACAACTCTCTTGCCCTGCTGCTGCATGTTGTTGTAAATGTTCCGACAACCTCTTCAACTTCCGCTCTAGAGCTTCTCTCTGAAGCAAATGTAATCGGCGTTCAGGCTCCAACAAAGGTTCCACTAGCTCTCTATTCCTCGCCAGTTCTGCAAGGACAACCTGTTACCTGCAATATAACAGACTAAGACCAAGTTTTTCAACACTTTAGAAAAATTAAAAATCACACAAAAACTAAAAACTCACTAAACACTACCAGTCCCTTACAACGGCACCAAAAACTTGTTGCGCCCCAGCGCACGCGGAAGCGTATGCGGTCATACAAGTAATACAGTGACTCTTAAAGAGCCGGATGTCAAACCCATAGGGACTGGACTAATTCAGCGAATATTCTAGTTCAAGTGCTATATTAAATTTCACAAGTGTTGATTTTAGAGATTTTGATTATTTAAACTAAATCTAAGTGATGATCACAAAATATTTGAGAAACAATAATAAGAAGCATCTAGAGCTAAGGCCTGAGAATCATGCAATGCTACAATTCACAATAGTTCAAGTTTATGAAATTCAGTTGTTGTCTCACAGAGTTAATATGCAGTGTTCATGGTCTTTCAAGCCCCTAAACACAACAAACTAGTCTCACACCTACATCATTGAGCAGGGATGTGACGTCCTAATTCATGAGCAATTAATAATATGCATGTGGTTTATGGGGTTTTTGCCCTTAATTATGGACTTTTGTACCTCTAATCATTTAACCTGACTTAGCTTCACAACTACTTCTACGAGCGGTGATGTGACAATTCTAAGTCGGTGTCTAGCTATCATCCCATTTAATTAACCAAGTCAAATTAGATATAATTTCTATCCTAACCGCGAATCCTATCATAAAGACAAGAACTTGCTCCCTACATTCTTTCTTTCTAACCTAGGGTACTCTTTCAAGCTTTTGCCTAAGCTTAACAAGTTTGTTTTCATGGTGATCAAGCATAAAAACAACAATAATTAAGAATGCAAGACAAAACAACAACTAAAACTCAAACCAACAATGAATTCAAGCATTTACATTCATATCATATGGCCTTAACCCTAGAGGAAGGGTTTTAGCCACTCATGTTCGTACAATTACTCAAAAACATAATTAAAGTAAAGTACTTACAAGAATGGTAAAAGAGAATGAAAGTTTATGAATCCTAGGTAGAGTTTCCGTCGTTCTACCTTCTCTCCTTTACATTTCTCCAAAAATATTTCGTGATATTGAATTTATAAGCTAAGGGTGCTATTTATAATAAATGAGAAACTTGCAAAAATTGGCCATTGGTGAAATGCCTCCGTGCCACACTGCCTATCACGCAGGACCACTAGAATGGCATGTCATGGGCGAGGGGCGACGGGCATGGCACGGACGCTGTTGCGATGCTCGTACGTCGTGGCATGGACTAGACGCGAAGAAGGCAGGGCGTGGCACTAGCCTATCGCATAACTTCACTGGACGGGCAGGTCTCTCGCCGTAAAAGATGGGTGTAGCTCACCGCCTGTCACATAGACGCCTTGTCATGGTGTGCTGCTGAGCATGCTGCCTGTGCTGCGTGGCCCGTTGGGTGGCCCAGCATGTGTATACACATATGCAGCATCATGCGATTCTTTTTCCTTTTATTCCAAGCTTGTTCCTCAAGCTTTAACAATCATATTTAGTCCCTCCTAAGCATTATGCACAAAAACAACTAAATTCATATGAGAATGTAATCAATTAAATTAACAAACATGACTAAGACTAAGTTATAAAATAGCACTTGGGCACGTAAATATGCCCAAGATCAATTCCTGTTGCTAATTACTTCCAGTTCTTTTAACAACTTTTATTCAGCTATTTCTACTACTGCCTTACATATTCGATACATATTGTACTGACGCTCACATTTGGGGCGCTGCATACTTGCCTGCAGCTTCAGACAGACGAGTTTTAGGACCTCCTTAGCAGCTACTCAAGGTCAACATATTAGTCAGCTCCCTTCCTCCAGAGTTTCTAGTTAGAGAAGGTTTTCTTGTTTTATTATATAGTTTTGGGGTAGGCCGGGGCCCTGTCCCGACCACTATTTCACTCGCAGAGGCTTGCAGACTACAGTTTTGAGCAAGTTATTCATTGTTGGCCGTGTGGGGACTATATGTGTTATGTTTTGTATGTTGACTGTGTGGGGCCTAGTGTAGATATCTATTAGCATCCTTGTCTGTTGTAGTTTATATATAACTGCCCGCCTTCCTTATGTTATGACTTAGAAAACATGGTGGTCTTTTCTGCCTGCATAGGATCTTTATATTGTTGTCATTATTGGGTTAGTTGTTTTTATGCAGGTTCATTGTGTGGCCTTGTCGTCCTGAGGTTGTGTTTACATCCGAGATATAGTTGTTCGTTTTCTTGATTATCCGTTGCTGGTAGGCACCAGAGGTGCATATTCCCAGCTAGGTCAGCTCAGAGTCCAGTGTAGCACTAGGTGCCGGTCATGCCTCCCAAGGTGGGGCGTGACATCGAGAAAAGAAAAAAGAATGTTAAACAAGGGATGTGACTTAATGTAAGAACCCTAAAAAGACCCTAAGAGTTGGTCTGGGACTTAGAATAAAAAACCAACCAAAAGCTATCAAAAGGCATAGTACAAGCCATGTATCAAATCGTGGAGAGAACCAAGGAGTCGTGACATGACTCGTGGGAAGGGCAGTGTTGTAGAGTGAGGGAAACAACGAGAGACTTAACTACTCATTGTGTCAAGTAATTAGTCATTGTAACAAGTCATTGGTTGGGGATCAGAGAAGGAATAAAATGGAACCAAGTTATTCCAGTCACCCCGGAAAAAGACTACAAATCGTGGTGACTGGGTACGGATCATACTGACGATTCATGGCATGAAGGTTCAGAAACCAAGTAGCTAAGGTTTAGTGACCATGAGTCATGGTATGACTCCTAGTAACTGGTGACGAACCGTACTAAGCAATCATGCATTGAAGTTCAGAATGCAGGAAAATTTCTCCAGTCATAACGGAAGGATCTAACAATCCGTTGCTCCACACAATGACTCATTGGAGGAGTCTTGGTCACTAACGGACAAGTTTCCATAAATGATTTCAAGGTTATTTTTGTAAATTCCTATGTTTAAGTCATCCAAGCCCAGCTGGTTTAGGATTGCTAAAGTCATTATTTAAGTATTCTAAATAACTTAAACTCCTATTCTTCCAATTTCGAATGTAAATTTAAGAGAATTAAGCTCTCAAGTCTTCAAGAAACTAATAAGTCTTCTTCTCCAAAAGTTAGGGTCTTTCAATCTTGAGTCTAAGGATTTATGTAAGACTAACCTAAGTGAGGAAATCCAGATCTTCCTCATGTCCTTATTCTGTAATTAATATTATTGAATTCAAAGCTAGGGTTTGTTAAATTCATGATCCTCTACCCTAGTCTTTACATATGTCATTGACTTCTTCGAATTCATCATATTAAGTTTATCGATGTCCATTGATTTTCATGTTAACCTATTGAGTTATTGATCATCCTATCTTGATTATTGTTATTCATTGATTGATTGAGTTAGGTCATGTTCTTATCCTATGAACTCTAATTTGCATAAAAGCATGATATTTGGAGCATTGTTTTGAAAGCATGTATTTTTGAAGTAAATGCATTATTTTCATAAAGATTGAGCATATTTTCAAGAGAGCATGCATGATGAAATTTCAAAGCATAAAGATATGGTTTCTAGCATGATTTTCAAAAGCATAAGTAAAAGGCTATTTTTGAAAGTCATGAGATGTTTTGAGCAAAGGCTCCATATTGATGTTTAAAGATGGTTTTGAGCGAAAGGTTCTTTATTGATGTTTAAAGATATTTTAAACTATGTTTTGAGCGAGAGACTTGTAAGCAAGTTTAAAGATGATTTTTGAAAGAACGGCTCCACAATTTCAAAAATTCATTATATGTTATAGTTACAAATTGCTTTACAATTATTATTTTAATATTTCCTAAGATAGGCATTTGATTGGACATGAGAAAGATTATTATGGGAAGAGTATTTAGCATCGAGTGGGTGATCAGGTTCGGACAACCCCTAATCCCCATAACTATGTCTCCAACTTAGGTAAGGATCACACCATTGGTTTCGGCCACTCCATAGATAGTCCGTGGTAAGGACTTTGATTTTTAGGGATCCTAGATTGTGATCGTCCTCTACCCTAGCAAGGTTTTGGACGACTCTGCCAACTTGAGTGAGATAGTTGGGTATCGTGTGCTCATTCATGATGATGTTGGATATGAGAAACTCCCACCCAACCTACTATTGATATACTTTATTTGCATAAGCACTTACAGATATGTTTTGATGCATGTGTTTTACTGTATAAATTATTTTACACATAATCATATTGTGTCCCATGCATCATATTGAGTTCAGTTCCACTTAATTATTTCATGCCAAGTTTATTGACTCCATTTATATCCTTATATTGAGATACTCTTGCTCAAGTTTCATTCAGCCATTTTACATACCGTACATTCTATGTAATGATGCGTTTTTTAATGCTGCATCATATTATGATGCAGACTTAGGTAGACAGGCACCGCAAGGGATGCTTTGATAGGACTTCACTTCATCTAGCCACTTGGTGAGGCCTCCTAAATCCGGAGTGTCACAATTTTGATCAAGTCTTTTTTTTAGAGCTTGAGGTAGCCGTGAGAACTATGTCCCCCCCACCCATCATTAGTTTTAGAGGCTTCATAGACGGAGTAGTTATTAAGTTAACAATGTTACTTCTTAACATGTATTTCAATTATATGATAAACTCTCTTTTATTATATTAATCTCATTTATGTTTAAGCTTCCGTGCTACTTTATTGAGATCTAAGCTATAGCAAGCCAGACTAAGGGTTCTCTTAGATTACGAAAGTGGTCTAAGTGCTGGTCTACGCCCTGAGTCTAGATTCAGGGTGTGACAAACTTGATATCAGAGCTTTAGGTTCAAAGAGACCTAGGGATTCTATAAAGTCGTGTCAGTAGGATCTCATTTATGGTTGTGAGGGCCCCACTGCTATAAATGAGGGACTACATGTGTTTAAGAAAAGTTTTCCCTTCTTTAGTACTCTAGTTTGTGCGATAGAGTTTAAGTCTATAAAGACTTCCTCTTGACTCATGTATTCACGTGTTTCAGATCATGCCTCCGAAACATACTGCAGTCGGAGGAGCATGCCTCCACAGAATAGGATGCATACCCAGAATGGGTGACGTAATCCTATCTGAAGATCTAGTTTTGGGGCCTAGAATGCTCCAACTACCAGCGGAAGGGTTCCATAGACCACAGTTCCAAAGCCTCCCAACATAGGTACTTTGGAGGCTGAGTTTAGAGGAGCAATCCAGATGCTCACTCACTTAGTAGCTACCCAGTCAAGCTGCCAGAACTCAGCATCGGCTAGTAGTAGTTCACATGACTCAGGAGCTTCAAGGATCATAGAGTTCCTAAGTATGAACCCTCCAGTTTTCATTGGGTCAAAGGTTGAGGAAGACCCTCAGAACTTCATTGATGAGACCTAAAAGATCTTGAGAACAATGCATTCTTCTGAGACAGAGGGAGTTGAGTTTGATTCCTACCAGCTTAAGGATGTTGCTAATGTCTGGTATGATCAATGGGGGCAAGGAAGGTGTGATAATGCAGCTCCAGCTACTCGGGACCTTTTTACGGAAGCTTTTTTAAGCCATTTCTTCCCCCAAAAGTTGACAAAGCGAAGGCAGAAGAGTTTGTAAACCTTAGGCAGGGTACTATAAGTATGAAGGAGTACAACCTCAAGTTCATTCAATTATCCATATATACTCCAGAGATGGTACCAGACATGAGGGAAAGGATGAGGAAGTTTATATTTGGTCTGGGTAAACATGTGAAGGAGGAGTGCAAAGCTACTCTACTTATTAATGAAATAGACATCTCAAGGTTAATGGTATATGCACGACAACTAGAGGAAGACAAACAGAAAGATAAGGAAGAACATCAAAGAAAGAAGGCTAAGTTGGCAGGTAATGAGGTTACACAGCAAAAGAACGGAAACGGGAATAAATCCTTCTTCAGAAAGAGGTCCTCTAGGTATACGCAATCAGCTAATGTCACAACATAGGGTCACAGGAATGAGCAGAGGTCACATAGACAGGATGGCACAGTTCAGGGAACCCAGAGACAACCACCTTGTGGCAAGTACGGTAAGACACACTTAGGTGAGCGCTGATTGGGAAAGGATGGATGTTATGTTTGCGGCCAACAAGGCTGCTATTTGAGAGACTGCCTATCCAAGAAGGGAAATGAGGGCAATAGATCTTGGTCTACTCTATCAGCTGGAAAACCTTCCCATAGAGGCACTAATTCAAGAACAAGCAGTAGCGAAAATCATCTTTATGCTATGGCTAACCGTTAGGGTTTGGAGAATTCCCTAGTTGTTGTTAATGGTATGTTAAATTTTTTCTCCATTGATGTTTATGCCTTACTTAACCCAGGCACTACATTATCTTTTGTGACTCCTATGTAGCCGACAAGTTTGAAAAGCGTACAAAAATACTCTAAGAGCCTTATTATGTTTCTACTCTGGTCAGTGAGTCAATTCTAGCTAAGAGGGTCTATAGAGATTGTACAGTTTTAGTTCATCATAGAGACACCACTACTGACTTGATAGAGCTTGATATGGTGGACTTTGATGTTATTCTAGGCATGGATTGGTAATATTCCATAGTTGATAGTAGGAACCAAATCATAGAATTTTGATTTCCAAATGAGCCATTCTTAGTTTAGGAAGGTAGTGCCATTATGCTTAAGGATCATTTCATTTCATACCTTAAGGTCAAGAAGTTAATCTCTAAAGCGTGCATGTATCATTTGGTTAGAGTTAAAGATTCTGATGTTGAGACCCCATCCCTCCAGTCTATTCCAATTGTTAATCAGTTCCCTGAGGTCTTCCCCAATGTTCTTCCAGGAGTCTCTCCAAATAGGGAGATAGATTTTGGAATCGATATTGTTCCTAATACCCATCCCATTTTGATTTTGCCATATAGAACGGCTTCAGCCGAGTTGAAAGAGCTAAAGGAGCAGTTAAAGTATCTACTAGATAAGGTTTTCATCCATCCAGTGGTTCACCTTTGGTGCTCCAGTTCTCTTCATGCATAAAAAGATGGTGCCCTTAGAATGCGCATAGGTTACAGATAGTTGAAAAAAGTCACCGTTAAGAATAAGTATCCTCTTCTTAGAAGAATGACAATAAAATAAGTCAACGCTCAATCCAAGATAGCGCTGATAGCTTATAGTGAACAACCCCATTATGAAACCAACCGAAAGCAGTTTGATGACTTATTCTATCAGCTTCAGGGTGCTACGTGTTTTTCTAAGATAGACCTTAGATCTGTCTATCATCAGTTAAAGGTAAGGAAAAATGATATTCCCAAGACAGCTTTTATGACCCGCTATGGCCATTATGAGTTTGTTGTTATGTCCTTTGGATTAACTTACACCCCTGCAGCCTTTATAGATCTCATGAACAGAGTGTTCCAGCCATACTTAGATATGTTTGTTGTTGTATTCATTGATGATATCTTGGTTTACTCCAAAAGTGAGGAGGATCATGTTAACCATCTTAGAAAAATCCTCTAGACACTTAAGGACAAGGAGCTATTCACCAAATTCTCTAAGTGCGAATTTTGCTGAAGTCCGTGGAATTCTTAGGCCATATAGTTTCCAGTGATGGTATCAAGGTTGACTCTCAGAAGATTAAAGTGGTTAAAAATTGGCCTAGATCCACAACCCTGATAGATATCAGAAGTTTCTTGGATCTAGCAGGCTATTACCAGAGTTTTGTAGAGGAATTTTCATCCATAGCCACTCTATTGACTAAGTTAACCCAGAAGAAGGCCAAATTCCAATGGTCTGAAGCTTGTGAGAAAAGCTTTAAGGAATTAAAGACCCATTTGACCACAGCTCCTGTATTAACCCCACAAAAGGGCACAGATTATTTTGTTGTATATTGTGATGTCTCTAGAGTTGGCATTGGATGTGTATTGATGCAAAATGGTAAGGTTATAGCTTATTCCTCTAGGTAGCTGAAAGTACAAGAGAAGAATTATTCGACTCATGACCTAGAGTTTGCAGCGATTGTGTTCGCATTAAAGATTTGGCACCATTGTCTCTATGGTGCTTATGTTGATATGTTCATAGACCACAAGAGTTTGCAGTATGTGTTTATACAAAAAGAGCTAAACTTGAGACAGAGAAGATGGCTTGAGTTGCTTAAGGATTATGACATGAGTATTCTCTACCATCCAAGTAAAGCTAATCTAGTTGTTGATGCTCTTAGCAGGATGTCTATGGGGAGTACAACCCATGTAGAGAAAGAGAAGAGAGAACTAGCCAAGTATGTGCATATGCTCTCAAACTTGGGAGTTCATCTTTTAGACTTTAAGGAAGGTAGTGTACTTGTTCAATGTGGGGCCGAATCATCTTTGGTAGTGGAAGTTAAGGAAAAGCAGGACCAAGATCCCCTTTTACTTCAAATGAAGGAAGATGTTCAAAAGTTGAAGATATTGGTTTTAGCGCAAGGGGGAGATGGTGTCCTGAGATACCAAGGTAAATTGTGTGTTCCAGAAGTATTTGGCCTTAGAGATAGAATTATGGCAGAAGCACATAGTTCTAGATAATTGATTCACCCAGGTTCCACCAAGATGTACCACGACTTGAAGGAAGTCTATTGATGGAATGGTATGAAGAGGGACATAGAAAAGTTTGTCACTAAGTGTCCAAACTGTCAGCAGGTTAAGGTTTAGGATCAAAAGCTATGTGGTGTTTGCTCAAAATATAGCACTCCCCGAGTCAAAGTAGGACATGATTAATATGGACTTTATCACCAGTCTACCAAGGTCTTGTAGACAGCATGACTCTATTTGGGTGATCATGGATCGAATGACTAAGTCAACTCATTTCTTAGCAGTAAAGACTACAGACTCAGTAGAGAATCTTGCTAAGTTATCCCTTTGGGAAGTGGTGAGACTTCATGGAGTGCCATTATCCATTATTTCAGATATGGTAGTTTACAGCTCAGTTTTGGAAGTCATTTCAGAAAGATCTGGGGTCGAAGGTGAACCTTAGTACCGTTTTCACCCACAAACTGATGGTTAGGCAGAGCATACTATTCGGACCTTGGAGGATATATTAAGATCTTGTGTGATTGATTTTAAATGGAATTGGGATGAAACATTTACCTTTTATTGAGTTTTCTTATAACAACAGTTATCATTCTAGCATATAGATGGCAACTTTTTATGGCTGGAGGTGTAGATCTCCAATTGGTTGATTTGAGGTTAGTGAAACAGAATTAATAGGACCAGACCCAGTGCAGCAAGCTATGAAAAAGGTTAAGATCATCAAAGAAAGGTTAAAGACTGCGCAAAGTCGTCAGAAGTCTTATACAGATGTTAGGTGGAGAGATTTAGAGTATGAGGTAGATGATTAAGTTTATCTAAAGGTGTCCCCCATAAAGGGTGTTATGAAATTTTGTAAGAAAAGAAACTTAGTCCCTACTATATTGGTCCATATCGAATTTCTAAGAGATTTGGCAAGGTAGCTTATATAACACCCCAAAAGTCCCTTGTAGTAGAATCAGTAGACAAATCTACAGAATTTCTCAGAATGACTCATTGTAGGTGTCATGGTTTGATGTCATGAGTCGTTGGAGATGTTATGGTATGCACCAGTTCTCCCTGGCCCAAGAACAACGAATCGTACGCAGTAATGAGTCAAGGTATGACTCATTGTAAGGAACAATGAGTCATGAAAGACAGTCGTGGTTTGGGTTTGCTGAGGGAAGTTCTGATATCACGAGTCGTGGTATGACTCATTCTAGGAAACAATGAGTTATTGTAGATAGTCGTGGGGTGAAAGTATAGAGGATGGGACCCCAAACCACGAGCCAATGTATGACTCATTATAGGAAACAATGAGCCGTAGTAACGTCCGTAGGTGGAGAACCAGAGAATTAGGAATTTATATGGGAAAGAAATAAAAGGAAACCAGAAGTCGTTGTTTGGTGGTACGACTCGTGGTACCTGGCAGACAGTTTTTTAATTACATTTTTCTAGGGGTATTTTTGTAAATTCCTAGACTTCTAACCCCTAAGTGACATCGTTTTTGGTTTCTTAAAGTGCGTTTTAAGTGGCTTAACCTAGCCTAAGTCCTTTATGCTCTCATAACTACAGTAGATTTTGAAATCCTCTCTCAAGATCAAGGCTAGGATTCTTCCTCAAATTCTCTTCTAATCTTCTTAGGTTTTCAAGACAAGTTGAGGAGTAAATTACCTAGATATGTATGGTTATTAATGGTAGAAATTCTTCCACCCTCATGCCCAATTTCATCCCTATCCTATAATTTCAAGTATCTAAGCATGCCAAGTTAAATCCTAGGGTCTACCCATTTTTATGAAATCTTTCATACTATCTCTATGGGTTTAAGCCTCTCATGTTTCAATTGATATTTTATGGCTACTAGGGCAGATTTAACCCTCAATTTAATTTCTAATTGATGATTTCAAGTTTATGAAGATTATGCCCTATTATGCCTGATTTATGAATTTCAAGCTTATGAGCCATGATTTCAAGTATGAAGAACTATCTACTATGTATGATTATTTATAAAATCCTAAATTTATGATTCCATGATTTTGAAGTTATAAAGATTCAATAAAGCATGTGTTATTTTCATGAAATTCAAGTTCAAGTGTCATGTCCAATTTATCGCATTTTTCATGAATATTACATGCGTGTCAAGTATGATAATGATTTCATGTTTCAGCTAGCCCATGCAAGTTCAAGTATGTTTTCACAATAATGATTATGAGCCATGTGCATATTTTTGGGAGTAGTTTCTAGCACCAAGTAGGCTAGGAGTTCAGGCAAATCCCAAGTCTTAGAACTACGTGCCACCGTAGGTATATATATTCATGTTCAAAACCTATGGAGACTCATGATCTTGGGCAGATTTATATGCCCAAGTGATACTCAAACGTATCATTTTTACCTTGTTTGTTGTGCAATGTGTATATAATATCATGTAATTGGTAATAAAATGCGAATTTATACTAACCAACATGATTAGCATTTGTTTTGCAGATAAAGGTGATTTTTAGGAGCTAAAATGCATGTTGGAACTATGTCGGAGTTGGACTTGGATGCGAGCATGGAAAAGACCTTGGAATGCAGGATTTATAGGGGCTCCGCGATGGCTCCGTGCCACGCTACCATCGCGGTAGCACACTGCCTGAGCATGAATTAATTTGGCAATTTCCAGTGTACCTGCGCGTCAGCTCCGTGGCACGGAGATAGGCCTCCACGATGGCCTCCGTGCCACGTTGAGGTTAAATTACCGGACCCTAGAAATTCCAGTGCGGGTCCGCATCCACGCCGTGTCACGGAGGCAAGGCTCCGCGTTGGCCTCCGTGACACGTTGCTTGTTATTCCGGGAAAAATTTCCCACTAGTATAAATAGCACACTTAGGTTTATTTTAATTAGTTTTTAGTTTTTAGACTGAGTTCAGAAGTGGAGAGCAGGAACGTGGGTTAGTAGCAGTTGAAGATTGGAAAAGCTAAGGGATTTCTTCTCTTCTTTTCTTCTTTCTATCAATTGTAAGTATAATTTACACTCATTTTAGGATGATCAATCCAAGAATGAGTGGCTAATTCTCTTTCTTGCTGAGGTTTTGAACATGTGTAATGAATTTTGATTGTAAATGATATGGTTTTATTCTTCTTCTTTAATGTTGTTCTATTAATTCTTGTTCTTTACTGCATTAGTGATTGGCCAACATTAATGTATATCTAAAAAGTCCAATTTCACTCGAAAGAGCAAGAAATTGGAAAGTTGTGAATTAATAGGGTATTGTTCTTAACTTGATTTGGGAAAATTGGGTTTTGATGTGCTTTCCTGATAGAAATATACTTGAAAGTCGTATTAGTCAATTTAGGAACCTGAATTGTAGTGCTAGGTCATAAATTGCATTTGATCACAGAAATGTAGATGGATGGTTTATGATTCTAAAGTGAAATTAAATACGAGAGTTTTAATTTCTAGGCAAATGTTCTTGGCTAGCAACTTGAAGAAGAGAATTAACCAAAATTATCATGATTATCAAGTTCATTACTTGTTCTTAACCTTGGCATGTTCATATCCATTGTCTGAATTCACAAGTAAATAGTGTTATTAATTGTAGTATATAGTTTAGAAACAAAAACTCAATTAACCCTTGGTTACGTTGTTGTTAGCATAATTAGAAGTTAAATATAAATATAGTAAATTAGGCAATTTTACATATCTTGAGCCTCCTTGGATCGATACTTGGCTACTTAGCCACTTTATTACTTGTTTGACCACGTGCACTTGCATGTCGGTTTTTACCCGTAGCCCAAAGCACCGAGCAACTCACTAGTGATATCACGCCTTAATATTTCCTAGCCTTGGCAAGCTTGGGATGGCTCTACCTACTTGAGTGAGATAGTTGGAGCATCATGTAATCTCTATCATGATGGTGTCGGTTAAGAAAAGCCTCCCATTATTCCTCATGTTTTCCGATACTCACTTTCATGTCTTATGATATTATGTGTTATAGCATATTTGACCCGTTGATCAGTTTATGAGTTTTCATTTATGTTTTCAATTATGACATGCTATATGATTTCTATTTCTAAACCTTGGGTCATTATGTTCATATTACGATGAATAGCTTATGATTATGTATACTTCAAAGATATGGCTTTTAGAATGTTGCCCTTACTCTCATGATCTATCTTGATTTATACTCATGATTTCCTACTATCGTTTACTAGCATGTTTTACTTTCTATACATACTCAGTACATTCAAATTACTGACCGCATACTCTATGATATATCATCTCATGATATAGGTTTAGGTGATCCATCTCAGACCCGTCGCTATCTTGCTTTCGATTAGTCCAGCTCTATTCCAGTTTTGGTGAGTCCTTATTGTCTGAGAAAATAAGTTTTGATTATGTCTCCTCTATTCATGTATTTTAGATTCAGACTTAGCGAGCTAGTTAGGGTGTTGACTAATCAGCTCATCAGATGTTTAGAGGTTTTTCAGACAGCTTGTATAGATGTTTTCAGCGATGTTGGTTCGTGTTACTTTTATGTTGTTACCCTATGCAAACTTCCGCTTACGTCATGTTTATACTTTATTTCCTCTTAGTAATGCTCTTATTCATTCTATGTATAGTCCATGGGTTAGCTTGGAGTCATTCGTGGTTCTAGGTCCCGTGTATTAGTCTGGGGTCCCAACTCGCGTCATCACAGCTTATGAGTTGGACCTGCCAGCAGAATTAGCCTCAGTTAATCCAGTTTTCCATATATCTATGCTTAAGAAGTGTGTGGGAGACCCTTCACTTATTGTGCCTATGGAGAGTGTTGGGTTAATAATAACCTGTCATACAAAGAGATTCTAGTGGTGATTCTAGATCATCAAGTTTGAAAGCTAAGGAACAAAGAAGTTGCTTCAGTGAAGGTGCTATGGAGGAATCAACATATTGAGAGAGCTACTTAGGAAGCTGAAGCAGATATCATAGACAAGTACCCCCATTGTAATACCCCAAAAATGCCTAAGATTAGACCCTGGATCAAAATTTTAAGTTGGCTTCAAAACTGGGAAAAAAGTCACAGGATGAGTGTTGTAACGGCTCATGGTTGGAAACCATGAGCCGTTGTTAGTAGTCATGGTTTTAGGAGTCCTGGTGGTAGTGGATATAATGGGTGATGTAACGACTCGTTGCTTGTAACAACGGGTCATTATTGGTGATCTTTGGTGAGTACTGGACATAAGCATGGGGGATGTAATGAGTCATTCAACGACTCATTGTTACCTACAATGATCCGTTGTCACCAATCATTGTCTAGGTGGTCAGATTTCTAGTGCACTCAATGGATGGTTACCACGACTCATTGGAAGCAACCACAAGTCGTGGTGAGGCTCGTGGTAAGGAAGATCAGGTTGTGAAGGGAGCTGGCAATGATCGATCTAACGACTCGACGTTTGTATCAATGACTCGTCCTGATGAGTCGTGGAAGAATCTGAAAGTATTTCTTGACACAGTGGATCCGACGACTGGATACCACAGGTCGTAGTATCAAGCAACGACTCGTGGAATCAGTCGTTGGTTCACCCAGTTTAATTTTTCAGGGAAATTTCATTAAGGGTATTTTCGACCTTTCTATGCTCTAAGCCCCTAAGCTACATCATTTTATGTATTTTTCGGGGCATAATAAGATAGGTTAAGTCACTCTTGCTTAAGCCATTCCCATGCATGCAAATTAAGAGAATTCTAGAGAGATCAAGCACAAATTCAAGTTTTTCCCTATCAATTCTTCATTGGGCATTCAAGAACTCCAGAATCTGATTTTACCCAGGTATGTAGGGTTACGAATGGGTGTTTCCGTTCACACTCATGCCCATTTTCTATTAATTTATGAAAATCTATTAAAAATACCCTGTGGTTTTTAATTCAATTCTTGTGAAAATTTAATGATTTCTTAATAGGCTATTATGATTTATGATTTACATCATATTTTATGGATTTTGATCAGAATTTACAATTATTTCTACTTATAAAATTATAGATTTTGATTTCTACCAAATTAAGTCTAATTATGTATGACCTATGATGAATCGATGTATGATCTACGCTTTAATTGTTTATATTTACAAATCCATCATGATTTATGATTTGAAATATGAAATTATTCAATTACCCATCATGATTTGATGATTTTCAAGTTATATGTATGACCTACAAGTATGCATGAAACCTATGATTCATGAATTATGTTTCTGGCGACTCACGGGCCTTATGTCATGGATAGTTCATGTATGTACAAATATGTTTATGATTATCATGATTTAACTAGCCCATGAATTCATGCAAGTTATACTGTGAGCACTATATATGCTTTGGGAGTAGTATCGAACACGGAGTAGGTTCGGGGCATAGGTTCTACCCCAGATCTCATAAACTACGTGCCACCGTAGGTATGTTGGGACATCCTATGAGACTATCCCTACCAAATGACCCTTTTTATGGTGATATCACACTTTCATGGTTCTACCCTTGGCAAGGTACGGACACCCTCCCGACTAGGGTTACAAGTCGGGCTTCATGTGTGCTCATATGGGGTATGTCGGTTAAGAGAATCTCCCACTATTCCTCATGATTTATGCATATTTATGATTACGTATTTTGGCTCAAGATATGTTCAATATAGCTTTACTCTCATGCTCATGGTTATGAATGTATTGTGAATGCTTCGAAAACCTTGAGCCGTATGTTATGTTATGTTACGATATTTATGATAGGACCATGATGTCCTACTCTTATGATGTTTTATGATTTTTTTATATACTTTAATGTCTGTTTTACTAACCTTACATACTCGATACATTCCACGTACTAATTGCATACTTTCTATGTTGTATCATTTCATGATGTAGGACCTGGCTCTCAGGCTCAACCTCATCTTTAGACCATCTCAGAGTTCACTTTCAGCTTGTTGGTGAGTCCTCATGTTTCGAGGGCCGTTTTACTAGACATTTATGTTATTTGATGTTTCAATACTTGGCTGGGTTAGTTGGGGGTGTTGTCCCATCAACCCATCTCATGCAGTAGAGGCTTTCAGATAGTATGTAGTACTCAGCTTGCGTGTATGTCTAGTGATTCCTTATGTTATGATATGTATGTTATGTTCACGTTTCCTCTACGCCTTATGTTCATTCTTCTGCTTAAGTGGATGAAGTTAGATGTATGCTTATTCCATGGGTCGACTTGGGGTCTCTCGGGGTTCCTTATACCGTGTTACGATCCGGGTCTACGTTCGGGTCATGACAAACTTGGTATCAAAGCAATAGGTTTGAAATTTTCTAAGGTGTCTGGAAGCCGCATTAAGTAGAGTCTTTTCATGGATGTGAAGCGCTCCACACTTATGACAAAGAGGCTATGAGATGTTTAGGAAATGTTCCCTTCTTTCACGATCCATGTCATGTGAAGAAAAGTCTTTCTATCCTTCTAATTCGTGCTATTCGCGATTACAGAATCATGGCTCCCAGAAGAATGAACAGAAGAAGGAATGGAAACAGTGAAGGCTGATGTGCCCGCAAGTGTACGGTCGTACAAGTAATATAGTGGCCCTTTTTAAGAGCCGGATGTCGAACCCACAGGGACTAGACCAAGTCAGCTCATTATCAAGTTCAAGTGTGATATTAAATGCCGCAAGTGTTGATTATAGACTTTTTCGAGAAATTTCATTATGTCTAGATATGGTCAACGAAATTATTCTGAATTCATTCAAGGAGCAACTAGAGTGAAAGCCGGATAATCATGCGATACTACGATTTACAATGGTTTAAGTATGAAACTATCAATTGTCGTCTCACATAATTAGAATTGCATGTTGATGGTCTTCCGAACCTCTAAACACGACAAACTAGCCTCACTACTACATTGTTGAGCGAGGATGTTATTTCTAGTTAGTGGGCAATTCACTACGTGGATGTGGTTTATGGGGTTATGCCATTGATTTGGATACTTTCGTACCTCCAACCATTTAACCAATCTTAGCTTCACAACTACTCCTACAAGTGGTGGAGTACGAATCTAAGTTGGTGTCTTTCTATCTTCCCATTTTATCAACTAAGCAAGGTATTAGGTATATTCCTATCCCAACCACAAATCTTATCAAAAGACAAGAACTTGCTTCCTACATTCTTATTGTTCTTGCCTAGGTTTGCGTTCTCAAGCATTTACCTACACGTAACGTGTGTGTTTTCATGGTGATCAATCATAAAAACAACCATAATTAAGAATGCAAGACAAAACAACAATCAATAACTTAATTCCAAAACAAATTCGTAAAAACACAATCATAACTCATGGCTTCAACCCTAGAGGAAGGGTTCTAGCCACTCAAGTTCGTAAAATTACAAGAAAACATTGTTAAAGTAACACACTTACAAGAATTGGTAGAGGAGAAGATGAAATTGATGAACCCTAGGTGAGTTCTCCCACTTCTACCTTCACTCCTAGGTGGTTTTTCAGAATAAAATCGTGACTTCCGGTTTTTAGGAGCTAAAGGACCTTTTTATAGTAGATGAGAATTGTGCAAAATTATGCCTGTCATAGAATGGCTCCATGGCACGGAGTGTATCCCGGAGCACTACCTCCGTGACACGGAGTGTATCGCGGAGCACTGCCTCCGTGACACGGAGTGTATCCCGGAGCACTACCTCCGTGACACGGAGTGTATCACGGAGCACTGCCTCCGTGACACGGAGATATCGCGGAAGCCCTCTGGAAATCGCCCAATTTATTCCAACTTTGGTGTTTCGCTCCCAATATCATTCCTCCACTTCACCAAATCATAGATTGGGTCCTCCAATGCATTATTTCCTTCAAAAACAAAGACTAATCATGTTGGTTAATATTTATTCTCATTTATATAAAAAGGCATGAAAATGTACATAATTAAATACATAAACAAGGCAAAACTAAGTTATAAAGTATCACTTGGGCATGTAATTATGCCCAAGATCACAACCCCACACTTAAAGTCTTTTTCGTCCTCAACAAACCTTTTACATCTCATGCACATGAAGACTCACACATAGCTAATTTAGCAAGACAATTCAAGCTACGGCTACAATGACTGTTTAAGATAGCAAGCTAAAAATAGAGCATGCATGATTTAATCATTGAAATGAAATACAACTATGTTAAGACTTCCTAACCTCAAGAATTGACTCTCAATCTAAGCAACCCATGCAAATCAACTGATCAAGAAATCCAACATGAATGCTATCCTTCATTAAACATGTTCCCTCACCACAAGAGAGTTACCCATTTTAACTCATGAATTTTCAAATCACACCATGTATGGGTATATGAATAAAAATTATGCTCGCTTTCACAAAGAATTCACATGCATCATGTAGTGACCCATAAGCTTGCCCCTAGTGTTTTACTCCACTAATTTAAGGATGTATGAACGTAAGATCAAGTAGGACTTAATGGGTTGTAATGTAAGCTAAGGGACGGGTAGGTACTATTCTGGCCAGTAATAGTGACTATCTTCCCCAAGCGCTTTTAATAACTTCAACCTTCATTAAGGATATATCTTCTCTTACTTCACCCTCATTCTTTTCAATCCTGAATTTTTTTTCTTCTTGTTCCCCTTTCTTTAAGCACACTCAGCTTAGTAGTAAGGAGTACTTAAGCAATTTTTTTCATTCATTTATTTTCTTACTCCCTACTAATAATCAACCATTTTCACACAAGTTCACCTTTGTCCTTTTCTCAACTTTTACAACTTGCTACTTTTCCTCCTTTTTCCTGTTTCTCACTCCTTCACTCTTCCGGATTTTTTTTTCTTACGCGCTTAGGAGTTTTGGATCATATTCAAGGCTAATGAAATAAAAAGGATTAAGCTTATGTTGTATCTATGAAAGAATAGGCTCAAGGCTCAATGGGTCTAACTAGGATTAAATATTTAAGGTAGGTAAAGTGAGGGATAAAAATTAGGTTCATTCAAAGAAATGCCTAAATTATCTCCTACAGTCCACATCCTTCATTTCGTTTTATATACACACCAGGCAAGTTCTAGATATTCCACAATAGCACGAAATATTCAAAAAACTTACACTCACAGCACATGCTCAATTCAAGACACATTCGGCAGACTCTTAACTCAGCTAATCACAAGAATTCAAAATTAAGCTTCAATCACATTGAGTCAAATTCAAGAGCCTAAGTGTCTCACAAAAAGTTATACACTTCTTACATGCTTCAACACTAACCACACTTGTATCTTACAATCATGTATAGCACATAACAAGAACATCAAGCCATCAATTAGCCACGGGTTCAAAAACCAAAACCTATTGACTAATTTTCCTCAAGAAGGTCGTCATCCATCCATTGTCGGAAATAGTCTCTATATATTTCTAAAAACATCATATACAGACAAAGAAAAAAACTTTTTTTTTTCTTAAGTTCAAAGATCCCCCATCGGAAAAGAACCGAAAAGAAAAACCAACGGGTGGTGAAGTCATGCTCAACTCAAAAAATTTTCCAATATGTATCAAGCACTACATTCACCAAAATCATTAAGCACAAAACTTTTGAAATTTTTCTCACCCCACACTTGAATCATGCTATGTCCCCATAGCATCAAATTAAAATTAAAAAGGGTAAGAAATACTCCCCGAGACTCTATGCCTAGCTAACAACATGCTTTTCTTCAAATTTTCACAAGTGGGTGTTCAACCCCACACTTTTTCTCTTCCATGCTTGTTAGCTTCCTCCTCCACGGGTACTCAGACTTTCCCTCCATCTGTGCTTAACTTTCCACCAAAACAACACAAGATGAAAAATAAATAAAATTAACACAAATGCAAGAAATTAAAATGGTACCCACGCTACCCTTGGGTTGCCTCCCAAGCAGCGCCTAATTTTACATCACGGCACGATGCATCAAGTTTCACCACTTTTTCCTCCACCTTGAGGATATGAATCTCACCCCTAATTTCTTCTCTAATTTTCTCTTATGCTCCCGGGGTGGTGGTGAAAAATTTAGAGGACCAAGCAGTAAATGTTTCCTCTTGTATTTATTGGCCCTTACATAAGTGAAGTAATTTTTGCTCTCAAAATCAGCAAATTTCAGAATATATGGGGCTTGTTCCTCCTCTAGCTCTTTCTCTACAAGTTTGGAAGACTCTAGTTCTAGGTTGTCAACCAAACTCAATGTCGAAAAATGATTCGAGTGGGGTACAATACACCTCAACTCTGAAACTGCATTTTGCTTGACTTTCTTACTTATATATACCTTCTCCACATTAACATCTAACTCCTCATGAATGTCAAATGGTAGGTATTCTATCTCTTCTTTCAATAATGGATCGGCTATACGTGTAAGACAATCATGGAGACTCTCGAGAGCTTCCCACAGTTGAGCTTATTTCAAGAACTCACTCTCATCTTCTCCTTGTAGTCCCTCCTGAGTATTGCATAAAACCGTCACTTGCACTTCAGAGCAAGCTTCAGCTTCAGCGCTCATCTCCATGAACTTGTTTCTTATCATTTCCAAGGCCTCTCCATTTTCCTCTTGCTGAATTCTCAATGCTTCCATCTCCTCCTTCATTGCTTCTGTTTGCTCAAGGACCTGTTTTAGCATGTCTTCTATTCGAGCTTGGCGTTCCAAGTCCTCATTTTCATCATGCCTATATTCAGCAAAAACAACAGAAGGATCATAGTAGGGGCTTGGGGGAGGGGAGTATGCATTCGGACAACCATCCCAATGGCCATCTTGACCACCACATATATTGCACGTGTTATAGTGTTTCCACAAGTGGGGTCCTCCGCAATTTAGACAAGACTCATCCAAGTAAGAGTATCCACCATTTAACCCATTTATATTCCATGATGTCATGTTAAGAAGGGTATCAGATTAAAAACTAAAAATAAAATAAATCTAAAACTAATAAAGGATTTTTTTTCCAACACTCAAGGAAATTTAAAAATCACACAAAATAGAAAAATTCACTAAACTTCGCTGAGTCCCCGGCAACGGCGCCAAAAACTTGGTGTGCCCGCAAGTGTACGGGTCGTACAAGTAATATAGTGTCCCTTTTTATGAGCCGGATGTCAAACCCACAGGGACCGGACCAAGTCAGCTCATTATCAAGTTCGAGTGTGATATTAAATGTCGCAAGTGTTGATTATAGACTTTTCTGAGAAATTTCATTACGTCTAGATGGGGTCAACGAAATTATTCTGAATTCATTCAAGGAGCAACTAAGTTAAAGCCGGATAATCATGCGATACTACGATTTGCAATGGTTTAAGTGTGAAACTATCAATTGTCGTCTCACATAATTATAATTGCATGTTGATGGTCTTCCGAACGTCTAAACACGACAAACTAGCCTCACTACTACATTGTTGAGCGAGGATGTTATTTCTAGTTCGTGGGCAATTCACTACGTGGATGTGGTTTATGGGTTTATGCCATTGATTTGGGTACTTCCGTACCTCCAACCATTTAACCAATCTTATCTTCAAAACTACTCCTACAAGTGGTGGAGTACGAATCTAAGTTGGTGTCTTTCTATCTTCCCATTTTATCAACCAAGTAAGGTATTAGGTATATTCCTATCCTAACCACAAATCTTATCAAAAGACAAGAACTTGCTTCCTATATTCTTATTGTTCTTGCCTAGGTTTGCGTTCTCAAGAATTTACCTACGCGTAACGTGTGTGTTTTCATGGTGATCAATCATAAAAACAACCATAATTAAGAATGCAAGACAAAACAACAATCAATAACTTAATTCCAAAACAAATTCGTAAAAACACAATCATAACTCATGGCTTCAACCCTAGAGGAAGGGTTCTAGCCACTCAAGTTCGTAAAATTACAAGAAAACATTGTTAAAGTAACATACTTACAAGAATTGGTAGAGGAGAAGATGAAATTGATGAACCCTAGGTGAGTTCTCCCACTTCTCCCTTCACTCCTAGGTAGTTTTTCAGAATAAAATCGTGACTTACGGTTTTTAGGAGCTAAGGGACCTATTTATAGTAAATTAGAATTGTGCAAAATTATGCCTGTCGTGGAATGGCTTCGTGGCACGTAGTGTATCGCGGAGCACTGCCTCCGTGACACGGAGTGTATTGCGGAGCACTACCTCCGTGACACAGAGTGTATCGCGGAGCACTGTCTCCGTGACATGGAGGTATCACGGAAACCCTCTGGAAATCGCCCAATTCATTCCAACTTTGGTGTTTCGCTCCCGATATCATTCCTCCACTTCACCAAATCATAGATTGGGCCCTCCAATGCATTATTTCCTTCAAAAACAAAGACTAATCATGTTGGTTAATATTTCTTCTCATTTATATAAAAAGGCATGAAAATGTACATAATTAAATACATAAACAAGGCAAAACTAAGTTATAAAGTATCACTTGGGCATGTACTTATTCCCAAGATCAAAGGCCACGGAGATGGAAATGATTGTGGGCATCAACAAGCCCCACCTATTGAGGAGCCCCAGGCACCAGAGCCAGCTGCCCACGCAGAACTTTGGGCGGCTATCCAGATGTTGGTGCAGGCCTTGACCGCTCAGGTCAACCAGCAGGCTGTTGTGCATATCCCATTGAATGGCAGTCGGCAGCGGCACAGATTAGAGACTTCTTGAGGATGAACCCTCTCGAGTTCCTTGGGTCCAAGGTGGATGAGGATCCGCACGATTTCATCGAGGAGATTCAAAAGATCACCTAGGTTTTGGGGGTGACCAATGAAAATTGTGTTGATCAGCTAAAAGGGGTGGCTCACATATGGTTCAAGCTGCGGAGAGATATTAGGGCAGTGGGTGTAGTCTCTATAGGTTGGGAAGAGTTCCACGAGGCATTCTTGGATTAGTTTTTCCCTCGAGAGATAAGGGAGCTTAAGGCGACTAAGTTTGTTAACTTGAAGTAGGGGGATATGTCCGTTCAGGAGTACACTGTTATATCCCGAGAACTCAAAGATCAGACTCAAGAGTTGAAATGGGGAAAACTTAAAATTTGGGTTGTAGGTGCAGAACGAGTTGTTGGACGACTCGTGAGGAAAGCCCACGAGTCGTCAGGTGACTCGTGGGGAGGCTTGGGAGAGTTGGAAAATATTTAAGGAAAAGGAGTCCCCACGGGCATGGGAACGACTCGTGGTCAGACACCACGAGTCATTAGGTAAATCGTGGGGAGAAGGTGTATGAAAATAGAAAAGGGCAAGGCAGTGTACTTAACGGGAGGAGACCACGACTCGTCATGCCAGGTGACGAGTCGTGGTATGAGTCGTTGGGTGAAATATACATAAATTGGTATTAGGGGAACAATTTACTCGATGAGCCAAGTAACGAGTCGTTTGGGCACGTAACGAGTCGTCAGGTCACTCTTTAGGGTCACCTGGAAATTATTTTCCTGCGAGTTAGTAAGGGCTTTTACGTAAATTCCTAAGATCCTAAGACCTAAACTACGATGTTTTGGATTATGAATAGGGAAATTTAAAGGGGTTAAGTTCACTTTTCACCACATTCATTCATGCATGCAAGGTAAGGGAATTGGAAGAGTGATTCAAGCTTAGAACTAATCAATGCATTGCAATTTCTTCTTGGGTTATTAATAGAGGTTAAGAACTAGTAATCCAAGTATGTAAGGTTCTGAATGGGTGGTTTCTTCCACACCCATGCCCTTCCTCTACGATTTTACTAAAATTTCAATAAAAACACATGGGGTTTTGACTTTGATTTAATTAAAATTCTAATGATTTGATCATGGGCTTTATGATTTTTGAATCTAATTATAATCTACGGGTTTTTATCAACTTTGTAGCTTGAACTAATTATAATTTTATTGATTTGGATTTCCATGTATTTAAGCCTAATTATGCATGCCCCATGATGAATCGATTTATGATCTACTCTCCCATTGATGATATTTACAAGCCCAGTACGGATTATGATTTAAATCCTGAATTTATTATGTTACCCATTATGATTTTTATGAAATTCAAGCTATATTCATGATTTACAAGCATGTATGAACCTTGTGAATCATGAATTATGTTTTAGCCGACTCACAGGCCTCGTTTCATGGCTAGCTCACGTATGTACAAGTATGTTTATGATTATCATGATTTAACTAGCCCATGAATGCATGCATGTTATACTATGAGCACTATATATGTTTTGGGAGTAGTAATGAACACCAAGTAGGTTCGGGGCCTAGGTTCTGCCCCGGATCTCATAAACTACGTGCCACCGTAGGTATGTTGGGACCTCCTATGGGACTATCCCCAGCCCAAATGGCCCATTTCATGGTGATATCACACTTTCATGGTCCTACCCTTGGCAAGGTACGGACACCCTCCCCACTAGGGTTACAAATCGGGCTTCATGTGTGCTCATATGGGGTATGTCGGTTAAGAGAATCTCCCACTGTTCCTCATGATTTATGCATGTTATGATTATGTATTTTGACTCAGGTCATGTTAAGTAATCTAATACCCTGAAAGTGCTTGAGAATAGACCCGAGATGTTAAATCTGAAATCTGCAGAAAATTGGAAAAAAATAGCTCAAACGAGTGGAGTAACGACTCGGGGTTTCAAACCATGAGTTGTTGTTGGCAGTCGTGGGTTCAGGTGTTCGGGTGGCAGTGGAAGCAACAGTTGATGTGATGACTCAATGTAAGAAACAACTAGTCCTCATTAGTGGTCGTGGTAAGAGATGGACTTAGCAGTTGGGGAGTAGAACGGGTCATCCAACAACCCGTCGTGGCATGCAATGAACCGTTGTGATGAGTCATGGTAAGGGAACCCAAATCTCCAGTGGACTCGACGGAAGGATACCACGATCCATTGGAGCCCACAATGAGTTATGGTAAGACTTGTCGTGGGGAAGTTCAGAAGGTTCAGGAGGGCAAACAATGGTCAATGTAATGATTCGTTGTCTCAGAGGACGAGTCATCCTGTTCGCCCGTTGTTCAGATCCGAAGGCCAGTCTCAGAAGTGCATAGCATGGACAGATACCACGGGTTGTGGTATCCTCCCACGATTCGTAGGGTCGTCCGTTGTTTGGCCCAGTGAATAATTTTCTGTGAATTTAGTAAGGTTATTTATGTTATTTCCCATGTTCTAGGGGCCTATACTATGTCGTTTATGGCTCGTTTCAGTGGGTTTAAGGAGGGGACAACCTATTCTAAGCATGTTCATTCCATGCATGCAAACTTGAGAGTTTGAAGAGAGGATTTAGATCAAGCTTTGAAGGTTTCTATTGGAATCTCATCTTGGCCTATTAGATAAGTAATACAATCATCCCTCCCAGGTATGTAGGGTTATTAGTGGGTGTCTCCTTCCACACCCATTCCCAATTTCTATCAAATCATGAAAATTACGTACGATCAACTATGTGATTTTTACCCAATTGCATAATTCTTCAATATCTATACATGGGTATGATTAGATTATGTCTATATTGATGAATGGCGAAGCTTGGGCTGATTTTAATTTGTTTTCAATCAAAATTGTGTTTTCTAAATTTTGAAATTTAAATGCCCATGGATGAGAAGTTCATGAAAGAAGAGGATGATGATGGATGTGTGATGATGATGAGATTTGATAATGAAAAGCATGTTTCTAAAATTACCCATGATTATGATATTATATTCAAAATGAATTGAGTAGATCCAAGTATGGTAAAGCTTTGGGCAATGCCCACAAGTTGATTTAAAATGATGATTTTCCCGAAATAAGCTTACCAACTTGTTTAGAGCGAAGTCTCCCAAATTTCATATTATTAGCTTGTGGTATGTTTCAAATTAAAGCTTCTCATATGCATAAGTTCCTAATTGAGATGTATGTCATTATTGAGCTTTGTCAAAAGACAATGTTGAGCTTCATTTTCATATGATGTCGAGTCTATGCATGATTTCATTATTGAGCTTTGTCAAAGGACAATGTTAAGCTTCATTTCATACGATGTTGAGTTATGCATGATTTCATCTTGAGCTTCATCAATAGACGATGTTAAGCTTCGTTATATATGATGTAAAGCTTGTATGTTTTGGGAGAAGAGTCTAGCACCGAGCGGGCTAAGGGTCAACCACCCTATGCCCTAGAACTACGCTCCAATATAGGATGATACTATTATGTTATTGGGACCTCCCTTGTGAGCTATCCCCGGCCCTAATGGACCATGAGCTTGATATCGATATCATGGTAGTGTTCTTAGACTTGGCAAGGTTTTGGACGGCTCTGCCCACTTGAATGTAATAGTCGGGACGACGTAAGCTCTATCGTGGTATGTCGGTTAAGTGACGAGTCTCCCATTGTCTATATGATTCAAATTTGCATATTCACTACTCATGATTATTACTTTAAGTGTGCATGTTCTAAAAGCAAGGTTGACTCATTGTTCAGCTTTTCTATACATGTCATATTTTAGCTTTGAGTCATTCGAGTCAGTTACGATGTATGAAGTTATGCATGGTCATATTATGAAAAGATTATAATTTCAGAATGAACGCATGTAGCCTTTCTTCTAAGACTTGAAAGCTTATGATATGTTATGAAATATTTTAAATGATTTATTTTACTTTAGCAGTTTTACTTACCTTGCATACCCGGTACATTCCACGTACTGACCGCATACTTTCTATGTTGTCTCGTTTCATGATACTAGATCCAGCTTGCAGCTTCAGCCCTACTCTTAGACAGTTTTTCATAGTTAGTATCTGCTCGGATTGGTAAGTCCTCATCCTTCGAGGACTAGACTATCATTTTCCTTTATATACTTCTAGTTTCAGTATTGTTGAGTTAATTGGGGTCTTGTCCCATCAACTTGTCCAGACTAGAGGTTTTTTAGACTTATGTATGTGTTAGCTTCAGATGCTAATCTGATGTTATGTTGAATTATACTACCGCTGAGTTATATTGATGATTTCTTCAATTTGTTGAATGAGTTAGTTATATGCTTATGCCATGGGTCGACTTAGGGTCTCTCAGGGTCCCTTGTCCCGTGTCCACGATCCGAGCCTCCGTTCGGGTCGTGACAAACTTGGTATCAGAGCCATAGGTTTGAAGTGCCCTAGGTTGTCTGAAAGACACATTAAGTAGACTCTTTTTCATGGCTGTGAAGCGCGCCACACTTATTACAAAGAGGCTACGGTACGTTTAGAAAATGTTCCCTTTTTTCATGATCTATGTCATGCAATGAAAAGTCTTTCTATGCTTCTAATTTGTGCTAATCGCGATTGCAAAATCATGTCTCCCCGAAGAATGAATGGAAGGAGGAATGGAGGAGGTGAAAGCCACGAGAATGGAAATGGTTATGGGCATCAGCCTGCCCCACCAGTTCAGGAGCCTCAGGCACCGGAGCCAGCCACTCATGCTGAGTTCCGAGCCACTATTCCGATGCTTGCGCAGGCCTTGACCGCTTAGGTCAATCAGCAGGCTGCTACGCATGTTCCTCAAAATGACAATGCAGCGGCGGCCAGAGTCAGATACTTCTTGATAATGAACTCGCCGGAGTTCCTGGGGTCTAAGGTAGATGAGGACCACATGATTTCATTGATGAGATTGTCAAGATCACCCAAGTCATGGGGGTGAGTAGTGTTGAGTGCGCAGAGTTGGCCTCCTACTAGTTGAAGTGGGTGGCACATATCTACTTTCGCCAATGGAAGGATAGCAGGGTCACAGGAGCGGGTCCGATCGCGTGGAGGAGTTTCAGGTTGCATTCCTAGATCGGTTCTTCCCTCGAGAGATGAGGGAGCTGAAGGTAGATGAGTTTGTAAACTTGAATCAGGGAAGGATGACAGTGCAAGAGTATTCCCTTGAGTTCACTCGCCTATCGAAATATGCCCCGGAGTTAGTGTCTGACAAGAGGACGCGGGTGAGTAGGTTTGTTCATGGTATAGCAAGATATTTGGAGAAGGAGTTCCGGATTTCTATGCTTCACCAAGATATGGACTTCCCTCGTATGATATTGTACGCCCAGCAGATGGAGGCGGCACATTCGAGAGAAAGGGAGCCCAAGAGGGCCAGGACCAAGGATCACAGGTTCTCTCTAGGCAGAGGTCCGGTGGTGGACACCGACAGCAGATTCACCAGAGATAGTCAGCCCCGACATCTTCGGCATTGAGTGTGCCATCTAGGCCTAGACATGATCAGAGAGGTCAAGCATCAGGCTCGAGGGGTCAAAGTAGCATACCCGCAGATTCTAACATCCCAGCTTGTTGTAGATGTGGTCGGGGGCACACAGGCCAGTGCTTGGCATGTTCAAGTACTTGTTTCGGGTGTGGGAAACCCGGGCACATGCTTCGAGATAGTCCAGTTATGAGGCAGGATCAAGTTAGGGGTCGAGGCCTAGCTTCTAATTAGCAGCACCTTCCCCACGCTCAGCATACCAGGGGGCATCTACTAGCACAGCTGGCAGTCAGCGCCATAACAGATTCTATGCTTTAACTTCCCGTCAGGAGCAGGAGGTCTCCCCAGATGTGGTTACTGGTATGTTGCGAGTTTTCCATATTGATGTATATGCCTTGTTAGATCTGAGGGCTACCCTATCTTTTGTGGCACCATATGTGGCAAGTAGCTTTGGAGTCAGTCTCAATGTCTTGTTAGAACCCTTCTCAGTTTATACTCTAGTAGGTGACTAGCTTAGCTAGAGGGGTATATAGAGGTTTCCCAGTCTCAATCCTTCATAAGGTCACCTCAGCAGACTTGATAAAGTTAGCCATAACCGATTTCGATGTTATTCTCGGCATGAATTGGCTTTTTACATACTATGCTTCAGTTAATTGTAGAACCCGGGCCGTAGAGTTTAGATTTCTAGGTGTGCCAGCCTTAGAATGGAAGGGTAGTTCAGCTATGCCTATAGGTCAATTCATTTCCTATCTTAAGGCCAGAAATATGATTTCTAAAGGTTGCATGTACCATCTAGTTAGGGTTAAGGATGTCGAGTACGAAACCCCGCCTATCTAGTTAGTTCTAGTAGTACGTGGGTATCCAGAGGTCTTTCCTGATGATTTGCCACGTGTCCCTCCCAAGCGGGAGATTAATTTCGGTATAGATTCTTCTTCCCGATACGCAGCCTAATCTATTCCTCCCTACAGGATGGCTCCAGCCGAGCTAAAAGAGTTGAAAGATCAGTTAAAGGACCTATTAGATAAGGGCTTTATTAGGTCGAGTAAGTCTCCATGGGGTGCACCAGTGTTATTTGTCTAGAAGAAGGTTGGTTCGCTTCGGATGTACATTAATTATAGGCATTGAACAAGGTCACTGTTAAGAATAGGTATCCTTTGCCTAGAATCGATGATTTGTTTGACCAACTTCAGGGTGCCAAGTGTTTCTCCAAGATTTTTCTCAGGTCCGGGTATCATCAACTCAGGGTTCGGAGAGTGACATCCCAAAAACCGCCTTTAAGACTCGGTATGATCATTTCAAATTTGTTGTTATGTCTTTCGGACTAACTAATACCCCTGCAACTTTTATTTTTCTAATGAACAGGATGTTCAAGGAATATTTGTACATGTTCGTGATTGTGTTCATTGATGATATCCTCATATACTCTCGGAGAAAGGAGGAGTATGCCGCTCACCTGAGAGTAGTGTTTCAGACCCTCAAGGATCGGCAGTTGTATGCAAAGTTCAGCAAATGTGAGTTTTGGTTGGACTCTGTGGAATTTTTGGGCCATGTGTGGTATCAAGTGAGGGCATAAAGGTAGATTTTCAGAAAATCGAGGCGGTAAGGAATTGGCCCAAACCGGTGAACCCATCAGATATCAGGAGCTTTTTAGGTTTAGCAGGTTACTACCGGAGATTTGTTGAGGGTTTTTCATCAATTGCAGCACCTTTGACAAAGTTGACTCAGAATAAGGTAAAGTTCCAATGGTCGGAGACTTGTGAGAAAAGCTTTCAGGAATTGAAGACCCGACTCACTTCAGCACCAGTGTTGACCCTACCCGAGGGCACCAATGGTTTTGTGGTCTATTGTGAAACTTTGAGAATTAGACTTGGGTGTGTGTTGATGCAGCATGGGAAAGTGATAGCATACACCTCAAGACAATTGAAAGTTCATGAGAAGAATTACCCGACCCATGATCTTGAGTTGGCTGTGGTGGTGTTTGCATTGAAGATATGGCGACATTACTTGTATGGGGTCCAAGTGGATGTATTCATGGATCACAAGAGTTTGCAATATGTATTCACGTAGAAATATCTCAATCTTCGGCAAAGGAGGTGGTTGGAGCTACTAAAGGACTATGACATGAGTGTCCTTTACCACTTGGGTAAGGCTAATGTAGTAGAGGATGCACTTAGTAGGCTATCTATGGAGTGTGTGTCCCACGTGGATGAGGAAAAGAAGGAGTTGGTGAAAGATGTTCATCGACTTGCGAGGTTGGGAGTTAGATTGGTCGACTCGATTGATAGCGGTGTTGTTATGCAAAATGGATCATAATCGTCCTTGGCAACGGATGTGAAAGCCATACAATATGAGGATCCGATTTTGGTAAAGCTAAAATAGGTCATTCGGAGTCAGAAGGTGGAGGTCTTCTCTCAAGAGGGAGATGGGGTGTTACGGTACCAAGGTCATTTGTGTGTTCCAGACGTTGATGATTTGAGGACGAATATTACATGAGGCACATGGATCTAGGTATTCTATCCATCCAGGTGCCACCAAGATGTATCATGATTTGTGGGAAATATATTGGTGGAACGGCATGAAGAGGGATATTACAGAATCCGTAGCCAAGTGCCCGAACTATCAGAAAGTGGAAGTCGAGCATCAAAGGTCGGGAGGCGTACTTCAGGATGTTAGCATTCCTTCTTGGAAGTGGGAAGAGATTAATATGGATTTCATTACAGGCATACCTAATACTCGCCGACACTATGATTCTATTTGGGTGGTGGTAGATAGGTTGACCAAGGCTTTACACTTCCTACCGGTCAAAACCACAGATTCAGCGGATGATTATGCCAAACTATATATCTGGTAGTTGATGCGATTGCATGGAGTGCCCGTGTCTATTATCTCAGACCGAGGTACTCAGTTTACCTCCCAGTTTTGGCGGTCTTTTCAAAAAGGGCTTGGGACTCAAGTTAATCTCAGTACAGCCTTTCATCCGCAAATGAATAGCCAAGCTGAACAAACAATCCAGACTCTTGAGGACATGTTGAGAGCTTGTGTGATGGACTTTAAGGGAGTTGGGATGATCACTTGCCCTTGATCGAGTTTGCTTACAATAACAGCTATCACTCCAGTATCCAAATGGCACTGTTCGAGGCTCTCTATGGGCGGAGGTGTAGGTCGCCCATCGGATGGTTTGAGGTTGGTGAGGTAGCTATGATAGGGCCTGATTCAGTTCATGAGTCTATGGTGAAGGTTCAGTTGATAAGGGACAGGCTGAAAACTGCTCAGAGTCGTCAAAAGTCATATGCGGACGTGAGAAGGAGAGAGTTGGAGTTCAAAGTGGACGATTGGCTATTTCTGAAGGTATCTCCCATGAAGGGAGTCATGCGGTTTGGAAAGAAAGGAAAACTTAGTCCCCGCTATGTCGGTCCCTACCGGGTTATGAAAAGAGTTGGTAAGGTAGCGTATGAGTTGGACTTGCCTTCAGAGTTATCTTCAGTTCATCCCGTCTTTTATGTATCGCTCTTGAAAAAGTGCTTGAATGATCCATCTTTAGTTGTCCCAGTGGAAAGCGTTGGTGTGGGAGATAGCCTTAGTTATGAGGAAATTCCAATTGCAATCTTGGATCATCAGGTTCGGAGGCTGAGTAACAAAGAAGTAGCTTCGATGAAGGTGTTATGTAGAAATCACCATGTTGAGGGAGCTATATGGGAAGCCGAAGTGGCTATGATAGCTAAATACCCCCACCTGTTCCCTACCGGCTCAGTTTTAGTTGGAGGTATCAGTTTTTGCCCTAATTCTTTAATCAGTTTCCATGTTCAGTTCATGTGCACGAGTTTGATTTGTGATATGATAGATGTATGTAATGTCTGAATTTGGTTCAGCTATGTAGTTCTTTCCGGAGGTAGTCATTCTGCTAATTTTCGGTTTAAATGATCAATATTTGATTATGATAATTGTGTGTTTCAATTTTCTGCTTGTTTACAACATTCGAGGATGAATTTTCCCAAGGGGGAGATATTGTAATACCCCGAAAGTGATTGAGAATAGACTCGGGAGGTTAAATCTGAAATTTGCAGAAAATTGGAAAAAAATAGCTCAAACGAGTGGAGTAATGACTCGTGGTTTCAAACCATGAGCCGTTGTTGGCAGTCGTGGGCTCAGGTGTTCAGGTGGCAGTGGAAGCAATGGTTGATGTAACGACTCATTGTAAGAAATAATGAGTCATTGTTAGAGGTCTTGGTAAGAGATGGACTTAGCAGTTGGGGAGTATAATGGGTCATCCAACGACCCGTCATGGCATGAAACGATCCTTTGTGATAAGTCATGGTAAAGGAAACCAGATCTCCAGTTGACTCGACGGACAGATACCACGATCCGTTGAAGCCCGCAATGAGTCGTGGTGAGACTCATCGTGGGGAAGTTTGGAAGGTTCAGGAGGGCAAACGACGGTCGATGTAACGATCTGTTGTCTTAGAGGACGAGTCATCCTGTTTGCCCGTTGTTCAGATCCGAAGGCCAGTCTCAGCAGTGCATAGCACGGACAGATACCACAGGTCGTGGTATCCTCCGACGACCCGTTGGGTCGTCCGTTGTTTGGCCCAGTGAATAATTTTCTGCGAATTTAGTAAGGTTATTTTTGTAATTTCCCAAGTTCTAGGGTCCTATACTACGTTGTTTAAGGCTTGATTCAGTGGGTTTAAGGAGGGGAAAACCTATTCTAAGCTAGTTCATTCCATGCATGCAAACTTGATAGTTTGAAGAGAGGATTTAGAGCAAGTTTTGAAGGTTTCTATTGGAATCTCATCTTGGGCTATTAGAGAAGTGGTTTAATCATCCCTCCTAGGTATGTAGGGTTATTAGTGGGTGTCTCCTCCCACACCCATTCCCAATTTCTATCAAATCATGAAAATTACGTACGATCAACTATGTGATTTTTACCCAATTGCATAATTCTTCAATATCTATACATGGGTATGATTAGATTATGTCTATATTGATGAATGGTGAAGCTTGGGCTGATTTTAATTTGTTTTCAATCAAAATTGTGTTTTCTAAATTTTGAAATTTAAATGCCCATGGATGAGAAGTTCATGAAAGAAGAGGATGATGATGGATGTGTGATGATGATGAGATTTGATAATGAAAAGCATGTTTCTAAAATTACCCATGATTATGATATTATATTCAAAATGAATTGAGTAGATCCAAGTATGGTAAAGCTTTGGGCAATGCCCACAAGTTGATTTAAAATGATGATTTTCCCGAAATAAGCTTACCAACTTGTTTAGAGCGAAGTCTCCCAAATTTCATATTATTAGCTTGTGGTATGTTTCAAATTAAAGCTTCTCATATGCATAAGTTCCTAATTGAGATGTATGTCATTATTGAACTTTGTCAAAGGACAATGTTGAGCTTCATTTTCATATGTTGTCGAGTCTATGCATGATTTCATTATTGAGCTTTGTCAAAGGACAATGTTAAGCTTCATTTCATACGATGTTGAGTTATGCATGATTTCATCTTGAGCTTCGTCAATAGATGATGTTGAGCTTCATTATATATGATGTAGAGCTTGTATGTTTTGGGAGAAGAGTCTAGCACCGAGCGGGCTAAGGGTCAACCACCCTACGCCCTAGAACTACGCTCCAATATAGGATGATACTATTATGTTATTGGGACCTCCCTTGTGAGCTATCCCCGGCCCTAATGACCCATGAGCTTGATATCGATATCATGGTAGTGTTCTTAGCCTTGGCAAGGTTTTGGACGGCTCTGCCCACTTGAACGTAATAGTCGGGACGACGTAAGCTCTATCGTGGTATGCCGGTTAAGTGACGAGTCTCCCATTGTCTATATGATTCAGATTTGCATATTCACTACTCATGATTATTACTTTAAGCGTGCATGTTCTAAAAGCAAGGTTGACTCATTGTTCAGCTTTTCTATACATGTCATATTTTAGCTTTGAGTCATTCGAGTCAGTTACGATGTATGAAGTTATGCATGGTCATATTATGAAAAGATTACGATTTCAGAATGAAGGCATGTAACCCTTCTTCTCAGACTTGAAAGCTTATTATATCTTATGAAATATTTTAAATGATTTATTTTACTTACCTTGCATACTCGGTACATTTCACGTACTGACCGTATACTTTCTATGTTGTATCGTTTCATGATACAGGATCCGGCTCGCATCTTCAGCCCCACTCTTAGACAGCTTTCTGAAGTTAGTTGCTACTCGGATTAGTGAGTCCTCATCCTTCGAGGACTAGACTATCATTTTTCTTTATGTACTTCTAGTTTCAGTATTGTTGAGTTAGTTGGGGTCTTGTCCCATTAACTCGTCTAGACTAGAGGCTTTTCAGACTTATGTATGTGTTAGCTTCAGATGTTAATCTGATGTTATGTTGAATTAGACTTCCATTGAGTTATATTGATGATTTCCTCAGTTTATTGAAGGAGTTAATTGTATGCTTATGCCATGGGTTGACTTGGGGTCTCTCGGGGTCCCTTGTCCCGTGTCCACGATTTGGGCCTCCGTTCAGGTCGTGACAAATAAAGCTTTTCTCCTATAATTATGATTATGTTTGTATTATGAATGTTTTTGAAAACCTTGACTCTTATGTTATGTTATGATGTTTATGATATGATCATGATGTCCTACCCTTTTAATCATTTATGAGTTTTATATATTTTAAATGTCCGTTTTACTTCCCTTACATACTTAGTACATTCCACGTACTGACCACATACATTCTATGCAGTATCGTTTCATGATACAGGACCCGACTCTCAGGCTCACCCTCCTCAGTAGCTCTTCAGAGTTTGCCATCAGCTTATTTGGTGAGTCCTCATGTTCCGAGGGACATATGTTCAGACTCTATTATTCTCTTTCAATTTCAGTATTGTAGGGGTTAGTTGGGGTATTGTCCCTTCAACCCGTCTTTCATGATTAGAGGCTTTTCATACTATCAGTTGTATTCAGTCATCATGTATGGATCATGTATTGTCTTTTCTCTGTTGTGATGTCATGATTTTGTTTCCTTATGTTAAGTCTTCCGCTTATGTGAATGAATTAGATATATGCTCACGCCATGGGTCGAATTGGGGTCTCTCGGGCTCCTTGTCTTGTGTCTACGATCTGGTGTATGTTCGGGTTGTGACACATTGCAACTTCACCTACTTCAAAGCAAGCAATAGGCGATCTACACCTCCGCCCATACAGAGCCTCAAACGGAGCCATCTGAATGCTGGAATGGTAGCTGTTGTTATACGCAAACTCAATAAGAGGCAAATGATCATCCCAACTACCCTTGAAGTCAATCATACATGCTCTCAACATATGCTCGAGATTCTGAATAGCCTGCTCCGCCTGACCATTTTGGGGGTGAAATGTTGTGTTAAGCTTGACCTGATTACCAAGTCCCTTCTGAAACGATCTCTAAAACTGGGAGGTAAATTGAGTACCTCTATCTGATATGATGGACAAGGTCAATCCATGCAACCGAACTAACTCCTAAATGTACAACTTAGAATAATCCTCAGCTAAATCGGTAGTTTTGACTGGTAGGAAATGAGCCGCTTTAGTCAACCTGTCTACGATCACCCAAATAGAGTCAAACTGTCGACGTGTACGAGGAAACCCTATAATGAAGTCCATATTGATCTCCTCCCACTTCCAAGTAGAGATACTAATGTCTTGGAGCACACCTCCAGGTCTTTAATATTCCACTTTCACCTATTGACAATTCGGGCACCTAGCCACAAATTCTGCTATGTCCTTCTTCGTGCCATTCCACCAATAGACTTCCCGTAGGTCATGGTACATCTTGGTGGCACCTGGATGTATGGAATATCTAGAACCATGAGCCTCGTGCAATATCCTCTCTCTCTCTCAAATCATCAACATTCGGAACACACAAATAACCCTGATATCGAAGCACACCATCTCCCCCTTTGGAGAAGACCTCCACCTTTGATTCTGAACAACTTCCTTTAACTTTACAAAAATAGGATCCTTGCCTTTTCTAGCTTTAACATCGGTTACTAAAGATGATCCTGACCCATTCTGAACAATAACTCCACCATCGGTTGAGTCAACCAGATGAACTCCCAACCGTGCAAGCCGATGCACATCCTTCACCAACTCCTTCCTCCCCTCATCTACATGGGACATTCTCTCCATAGAAAGCCTACTAAGAGCGTTTGCTACCACATTAGCCTTGCCCGGATGGTAAAGGATACTCATATCATAATCCTTGAGTAGCTCCAACCACCTCCTTTGATGTAGATTCAAATCCTTTGGGTAAACACATATTGTAGGTTTTTGTGGTCCGTAAACACATCTACGTGGACCCCGTAAAGATGTGTCTCCAAATCTTTAAGGAAAATACTACCACCGCCAATTTGAGATCATGAGTCGGATAGTTCTTTTCATGGATTTTCAGCTACCTAAAAGCATAGGCTATGACCTTACCATTCTGCATGAGTACACAACCAAGGTCGATCCTCGAGGCGTCATAATATATCATAAACCCCTCGGTACCCTCAGGTAGGGTCAATGATCTTGGGCAGATTTATATGTCCAAGTGATACTCAAATGTGTCATTTTGCCTTGTTTATCTATCGATGTTTGTACATTCTCATGTGAATTGTAATAAAATGTGAATTTATACTAACCAACATGATTAGCGTGGTTTTGCAGGAAAAATATAATTTTACGAAGCTAAGATGCATGTTGGGAGAAATCGGGATTGGACTCGGAAGCTAGCAAGGAAAAAATCACAAGGAAAGCACGAATTAAAGGGGCTCCGCAATGGAGCCGTGTCACGCTTCCATCGTGGATGCATTCTGCCTGGATGCTGACAATATGCCAAATTCCAGTGAAGGTGTGCGTTGGGGCCGTGGCACACTGGCCTAGCCCCACGTTGCATGTCGTGCCACGTTGGGCTTTAATACTTGGATGACCAGATTCCAGTGAGGGTCTGTGTTGGTGGCGTGTCACGGAGGCAGTGCTCCACGATGCACTCATTGATACGTTGCTTGTTATTCCGGGAAAAATTCCCACTAGTATAAATAGAACACTTAGGTTCATTTTTAATTATTCTGACTTGGTGGAGCAAGAACGTGGGTTACAGGCAGTTGAGAGGACGAAAATCTCAGGGTTTTTCTCTATCTCCTTCTTCTTTATTTCAATTGCTTGTATGATTAACACTCATTTAACGATGTTTAATCCACAAATGAGTGGCTAAATTCCCTTCTGCTGAGGTTAAAAACATTTGTATTGAAATGTAATTATTGATAAATTGATTTTTCATCTTTTCTTCCATGATTGTTCTATTGATTCTTGTTCTTACTGCGTTAATGTGTGGCCAATGTTAATGTATATCTAAAAAGTCCGGTTTCACTCGAGAGAGCAAGAAATTGGAAAGATGTGAATTGATAGGATATGATCTTTTCTTAGTTTGGGAAAATTGAGAATTGATTTACCTTCAGGATAGAGATATACCTGAAAGTCCTATTAGTCAATTAAGGAATCGGCTTTGTATGGCTAGAACATGAATTTCTTTTTATCACAGAAATGTAGGTGGAAGGTTCATGATTCTTAAGTTGGGTTAAATACGAGAGTTTTAATCCATACTGGAGGAAAGATTAATCAAATTGTATCGATAATTTATTTCTCTACATGTTCATTTTAGCCTCAGCATGCTCATACTTATAGTTTAGACTCAAATTGTATATTCGTTTTAGACTTAGTATAAAATTAGGAAACAAAAATATCAAAATCTTCTTCACACTGTTGTCTGCAGTTTAGAGTTAAAGTTTATTGACACTTGATTAGATTGATACCTTAGTCCAGTTCCTGTGGGATCGATACTTGGCTTACTTGAGCCACTTTACTACTTGTTCGACCACGTGCACTTGCGTGTAGTTATTCCAAACAGCCACCGAACAGTCAACACTAGTGCTGAGGTGAGTCGAGTCTTCAACTCTTGGAAGCTCTTCTCACAAGCCTCCGACCATTGAAACTTCACTTTCTTCTGGGTCAATTTAGTCAACGGGGCTGCAATGGATGAAAAATCCCAAACAATTTCCGATAATAACCAGCTAAACCTAAGAAACTCTTGATGTCCGAAGGACTCACAGGTCTAGGCCAATTCTTCACTATTTCTATCTTTTGAGAGTCCACCTTTACCCCCTCACTCGGCACCACATGACCCAAATATGCCACTGAGTTCAACCAAAACTCGCATTTTCTAAACTTAGCATATAGCTGACGATCCTTAAGAGTCTGTAGAACCACCCTCAAATGAGCAGCATGCTCCTCCTTGCTCCGAGAGTATATGAGAATATCATCGACAAACACAATCACAAACATATCCAAATATGGATTGAACACCCTATTCATCAAATCCATAAAAGTCGCAGGAGCATTTATTAGTCCAAAAGACATAACTACAAACTCATAGTAACCATACCGAGTCTTGAAGGCTGTCTTCGGGATGTCACTCTCCCGAACCTGAGTTGATGGTATCCGGATATGAGGTCTATCTTTGAAAAGCACTTAGCACCCTAAAGTTGGTCAAAAAAAGCATCAATCCTGGGGAGAGGATACCTGTTCTTGATGGTAACTTTGTTCAATTGCCGATAATCAATACACATACAAGAGAACCATCCTTCTTGCGGACAAAGAGAACTGGCGCACCCCATGGGGATTTGCTAGTTCTGATGAAACCCTTGTCTAAGAGATCTTTCAACTACTCCTTCAACTCCTTTAGCTCAGGTGGAGCCATTCTGTAAGGAGGAATAGATATAGGTTGCATATCGGGAAGAAGGTCAATACCAAAATCGATCTCCCACTTGGGAGGAATTCCCGGTAGATCATCTGGGACACTTCTGGGTACTCATACACTACGGGGACTGATTGGATTATCGGGGTTTCGAACATAGAATCCTTAACCCTAACTAGATGGTACACACAACCCTTATAAATCATTTTTCTGGCCTTAAGGTAGGAAATAAAGTAACCTACAAGCACATCTGAATGACCTTTCCACTCTAGGACTGGTTCACCCGAAAATCTGAAATTTACTACACAGGTTCTATAATTAACTGAGGCATAACATGCATATAACTAATCCATGTCGAGGATAACATCAAAATCGATCATCAATAACTCTACTAAATCTGCTGAGGTGACTTTTTGAAGTACTGTGACAGGGCAATTTCTATATACCCGTCTAGCTGTAACTGAATCATCGACTGGAGTAGAGACTGAGAAGGGTTCTAACAAGATTTTGGGACTGACTCCAAAACTACTAGCAACATAGGGCATCACAAAAGAAAAAGTAGCCCTTGTATCTAATAATGAATATACATCAAGGTGATACTCGTAACATACCAGTGACTACATCTGGGAGACCTCCTACTCCTGAAGAGATGCTAGGCCATAGAATCTATTTTGACGTTGACCACCACCTGCACTAGAGATGCCCCTTGTTGAGCTGGGGCGTGCTGGTGGAGCTGCTGAACAAGAAACTGGGCCACAGCCCCCATCATGACCCTGTCTGGCTGCTGGGAAATCTCTAAGCATATGTCCCGACTTCCCGCACCCAAAACAAGCACCTAAACCTGCTAAACACTAACCTATGTGTCTCCGGCCACATCTGTGACACTCTAGAGAGCTGGTCTCTGCGGGTCTGCTACGTTGGCCTCTAGAGCCTGATGTTCGTTCCCTCTAATCGCACTTGGATCTGGATGGCACACTCATAGCCGAAGGTGCTGGGGCTGAAGATCTCTGGTGGGACTGCTGATGGTGCCCACTAAGTCTCTATTGGGAGAATCCGAAGCTATCAGTCCTGCCTCTCTTGTCATCTCTCTCCTACTCACTCATCTGCACTGCCTCCATCTGTTGGGCATATAGAACTATCCGAGCAAAGTCAATATCCTAATAAAGCATCATGGTCCGGCAATCCTTGACTAGGTAGTCTGCTACCCCATGCATGAACCAGCTCACTGGGGCTCTCTGATCCACCACCATCTCAGGTGCATACTTGGACAAGCAAGTGAACTCAAAGGCATACTCCTGAACTGTCATCTTCATATGCTTTAGATTCACAAACTCGACTGCTTTGATCTCCCTCATCTCACGAGGGTAGAATTGATCAAGAAAAGCGGCATGAAACTCATCCGAACCAATAGGGCCTGCTCCAACTGCCCTACTATCCTTCCATTGCTTGAACCATATGTGCACAACCCCTTTCAACTAACACGAGGCTAGATCGGCGCACTCCTCTCCGGTCACCCCCATGATCTAGGTGATCTTTAGAGCCTCATCAATGAACTCTGGATCCTCACCCACCTTTGATCCAAGAAAGGAGAGTTCATCCTCAGAAAATCTCTGACTCTTGCCGCCACCGCATTCCTGTTCTGAGGGACATGCGTTACTGCCTGCTAATTGACCTGGGCGGTCAAGGCCTAAGCTAACATCTGTATGGATGCCCTGAACTCAGCATGGGCAACCGGCTCAAGTACATGCTCCTCATGGGCTGGTGGGGCCTGATGGTGCCCATCTCCATTGTCATTCTCATATCCATTTCCTTTTCCATTTCTTCTTCCATTAACTCAGTGAGGAGGCATGATTCTGTAAACGCGCATAGCACAAGTTAGAAGGATAGAGCAACATTCTATCGCATGACATAGATCATGAAAGAAGGGAACATTTTCTAAACGTCTCATAGCTCTTCATATAAGTGTGGCGCGCTTCACACCCATGAAAAAAACTCCACTTAATGCGGCTTTCAAATATCCTAGAACACTTCAAAACCTAATGCTCTAATACCAAGTTTTTCACGACCCGAACATAGGCCCGGATCGATACACAAGATAAAGAACCGCGAGAGGCTCCAAGTCTACCCATGACATGAACATATCATCTAACTAAATCATATTAAAGTGGAAGAACAACATAATTAATATAGCGGAAGTCTGAGCATATCATACATCTGAATACATAACATAAGTCTAAAGCTGAATACATACTATGTCCGAAAAGCCTCTAATACTGGCGAGTTGATGGGACAAGACCACAACAAACTCAATATAGCTTGAAAACTAAAACTACGAAACACGTCTGATAAGAAAGATGAGTATTCACCAACTTTGATCGGAAAGTACTAATGTTGGGAATCTGGCTAGCGGCGAGACTGAGTCTGGATATCGGAGCTTGTATCATGAAATGATACAACATAGAGTATGTGGTCAGTACGTGGAATGTACTGAGTATGCAAGGTAAGTAAAACTCCTAAGTAAGTAAAATCATAAAACATGCATATTATAAAACCTAATCAAGATAAGATTCTGAGAGTAGGGCTTGCATGCTATTTTCTGAAATCATGATTTGAACATAACTGAACATCATAACTGAATCAAATGACCCAAAGTTGAAAACTGATAATCATAAGTAAAATTGAACATTGAGTCAAACCTGTTGAAAACATATTATCATAACTGATGAACATGCATAACTGAAATCATGAGGAATAATGAGAGACTTGTCATATAACTGACATTACCACGATAGAGCTTACATGGTCCCAACTATCACACTCAAGTAGGAAGAGCCGTTAAAAGCCTTGTTAGGTCTAAGGACGCTACCATGATATCAATATCAAGTTGAAGGCGCCTTGGGGGTAGGGGAAGCTCACAAGGGAGGTCCCAAATAATTTGAACATACCTACGTTGGCGCGTAGTTCTGAAGCATAGGGTTGACTGACCCTTAGAATACTCGATGCTAAACTCTACTCCCAAAAGAACATGCATATGCTCTCCATCAATTTTCAACGAAGTTGAACCATTATCTAATGATGAAGCTGACTCACAACATACATACATAAATCTGAAATCATAACATGAGGAGCCTTGGCTCAAACCATACCACAAGCTAAAAATAGTGTGAGTCTAGACTCAAAATCCATGTAGTAAGTTAATACATGAAGTTTTGATATATCATGAAACATACTTGATCATATGGGCTTGCCCAATACTTAAACATGATCGACATGGACTTGATCATTGAAAACATGAACATAAACACGGGTAATTCAAAATCATACTTTCTCCATAAGCATCTCATCATGCTTGAATACATATTTCATAGATCTCAACTTTCATGAACTTTCATGGATGGGCATCATAATTTATAAAACTTGAAAACATAATTTATAATTGAGAACATTATAAAATCTGCCCATTAATTATAACTCAACATTAGAAAAATACTTAGATCATACCCATGATTGAAACTTAGAAAATTCACATGTTGGGTAAAAACCCCATAGATTCATCAATTAGAATTTCATGATTGAGAGGGGATTGGGCATGGGTGTGGAATTTTAAACCCATTCATAACCCTACATACTTGAAGAAATTTGATTTCAAAACTTCCTTGATTGCCCAAATTTTGAAGAGACTAGGATTGATCACTCCTAAACTTCTAAGCTTGCATGCATGAATTGGAATAGGCTTAGAATGACTTAACCCTTCTTAAAACACACTATTCTGAGCATAAAAATAATGTAGTATAGGCCTTAGAAACTTAGAAATTACAAAAAAGCCCTTAATAAATTCAGAAGAAATTGCACACTACCAGTCCCAACGAGGGACTGGACGACTCGTGCCCTCTTACCATGACTCAAGGTCACTTTCTCATGATCAGCACTGCAACTTGCCTTCCTTGGTCACCACGGGGGACACCACGACTCGTGGAGGCTTGTTGCTTGCTCTAAACTAAAGTAAGTAAACTACCTTTGAAAGCTCCACGGGACCACCTACCACTAGTTCTAGAATTCTTTCTTTGATACCCGATGACTCATGGTGATGACCCGTTAGGTACACTGCCCATTTTCCTTCATCCAAACCACCCTTGACCATGGTCGACCTAACAAATCGTGGTGCTGACCATGACTCGAGGTCACACCCGTGGTCACCCCAAATTTGAAAATTCCAATCATGGCCAAGCCCCTCCCCACGAGTCACTTAACGACTCCTGGTGTTCCTGATGGGTCACTAGACGACTCGTTCTCTATTTCAACTCCTGGGTCTGATCTTAGAGTTTTTGGGGTATTACAGATATTTTCAAAGAACTTTATATAAACCTTCCTCAGATTAATATTTTATAGAAAATGCCCGTGTACGCTAAGTACTTGAAGGAGGTTTTGTCGAATAAGAAGAAGCTGGTGGATGTCGAAATAGTGGCACTCACTAAAGAGTGCGGCTCAATGGTGATGAGCAAGCTACTAGAAAAGCTCAAAGACCCTGGGAGTTTCACCCTCCTGAGAGAAACTGGTGAAAATGTGCTAATACAGGTCTTGTATGATTTAGGGGCAAGTATGAACTTGATGCCCCTATCATTATTTAATACACATGGTTTCGGACAACCAAGGCCTTCTAGAGTGGTGCTGCAGCTGGCTGACCAAATAAAAGTGATTCCGGAAGGGATCATTGATGATGTGCTCATAAAAATTAGTAAATTCATAATCCTTGCTGACTTTATTATTCTTGATTTTAAAGTTGATGATAGGGTATCAATCATATTGGGACATCCATTCTTAGAAATTCACGAGGCACTGATCGATGTCAGAATGAGCAACCTAAAGATGAGAGTCAATGATGCGGAGAAAATTTTAGAGTGTACAAAGCACTCAACATCCTGACATACTACATGGATCTCAGTATAATCACTGAGTTAAAAGAGGATGAGTGTGGGGTGGAGGACTGCAAGATGACAAGCCCTCATTTGAAAGCTCTCATGGAAAGGCCCAAAGCTGATACAGAAGACCGACTCAAGCTGAAAATGGAACCCAAGCCTGTGGCTGAGAGACTGCAATGTGATCCCGATGGGGATGTGATTGTGGGAAAGAGGGAAAGTGTGGAGACTGTTTTCTCAAGAGTTAAAAAAAAAAAGACTAAGCCTGAAAGGAAGGAAGATATCGAGGACATCCTAAAATGGATGTCACTCACGTCGTGCCGTGGCGTTAACTCAGGCGCTACATGGGAGGCAACCCAAGTTGTACAACATGTATAATTTTTTCTCTTTTTTAATTTTTTTAATATCACCTTTGTTTTTATTATTGATTTGTTAGATCAGATTGAGGAAAAGTCTGAGTATCCAGAGAAGTGGAGCTAAGGAGCATGATGAAGCATCAAGGTGAGGTCATTGACCCTTGTAATCAAATAGTGGAGGGGAACATGCTGCTAACTAGGTCTGAGGGCCTAAAAAAGTATCCTAACACTTATTTTGGGGACACATCATAATTTTAAATGTGGGATAAGGGAATTTCAAAATTTTGGTATTGGATGAGGGTGAAATACATGCTACGTCTAAAGTATTTTATTTAAAAGTCTGAGTAGAGCACACTTCACTCACCCCTAGGTTTTTCTTTTCGGTTCTTTTTTGAGGAAAGGCAACCAAAAATAAATTTTTGACTTGTGTGAAATATTTTTTTTTTTGAATCATAGTTAGGGACTTTATGTGATGATGGATGGATAATAACTGTCTTGAGAAAAAATTGGTCTTTAGGATTTTTCTTTAGAACCCTTGATTGATTGGATGCTTGATGCTTTTGTTAAGTGCTACACATGTCTGAAATATGCAAGTGATCTTTGAATTGAGAAGTATGTATGTAAATTGAATGACTTTTTTTGAGACATCTAGACTCATGAAATTGACAATTATATGCTTTGTGCTTAATGTTGAATTCATGTGGTTAGCTGAATTGAGAGTTGGTATGGACCTGTCTTAAGTTAAACATGTGCAGTGAGGGTGAGTTCTTTGTGTATTCCATATTGTCATGTAATGTCTAGAACTTACCTGGTGTGTTTGTAAAGAAAAATGAGAGTTGTTAAATGTAGGAAATGACATAGGCATTTCTTTGATTATACATGATTTTATCCTTTACTTTACCCGCCCACAATACATGATCCTAGTTAGCCATTGAGCCTTTAACCTATTCCTTGAAGCCATACAAGTAGCTTAATTCTTTTCTTTTTAATTGACCATGAATTTTATCCAAATCTTTCATGTGCTTAAGTGAAAAATGTATAAGAGTACAAGGAGTAAATATTGCAAAAAAAGAAAGGGGGATAGTTGAGTGTGGAAGTTGAAGAAAAGATTAAGGGTGCAATTATTCAAAATGCATATGTTGTTGGTAGAGAGTAGAGAAAGGATAAAAAGAATTGAAAAATGTGTGATACTTGAATACTCCCTACTAGTGTATGTGAACATACTTAACAAAACGGGAAAACAAAGGAGGTTATGGATGAGAAGAGCAGGGAAAGAAGTAAGTGATTAAAGATTGTGCTTGATAAGAAAGTGTGATGCATTAAAGCACTTAAAGAAGATAGTCACTATTACTAATCAGAATAGTTCCTACCCATCCCTTAGCCTACATTACAACTTGTAAAGTCCTACATGATCCTGCAGTTAGATGTTCCTATATTAGCGAAGTAGTACACTAAGGGAAAGCTTATGGTTCATTATATTTTGCATGTGAAATCTTTTGTGAGAGTGAGAGTAATTGTTATTCATGTACCCATACTTGTTATAACTTGTATATTTGTGCGTAAAAATGGGTATCTCTCTTGTTGTGATGGTACATGGTTGATGAAAGATAGTGTCATGACCCGAACACAGGTCCAGACCAAGACACATAACCTAGAACCATAAATGGCTCCAAGTCGACTCAAGGAATGAACATGATAATTAAAGCTCAATATAAGAAAAGTGGAAAACTAAATTCTGAAATAGTGGAAGTCTGAATAATAAAACATCTAACCAACGGAAATATCACAACACTGAATCTGAAGCTGAATATACAAACTATGTCTAAAAAGCCTCTAACATACTGACGAGTTGATGGGACAACACCCCAACTAGCTCACTACAAGTCTGAAATTTAAAATGATAAAAATCATCTAACTGAAGGTCCTCGAAGGATGAGGACTCACCAACACAACAGTCTGGGGTAGACTCTGGAAACTGGCTAGCGGCGGGACTTAGTCTAAATGTCTGAGCCTGTATCATGAAATGATACACCATAGAGTATGGGGTTAGTACTTGGAATGTACTGAATATGCAAGGTAAGTAAAATAGGCTAAGTAAGTATAATTGAAAACATGCATAACTTAAATCATATCATTAAAATATTCTTGAAAACCGGATTAAACATAAACTAAATTTCATAAGTGAATCGAATGACCCAATGCTGAAATTGATATTCCTAAGAAAAACTGATAAACTGAATAGTGAGTGAAACCCGTTGAAAACATCATATCATATATGATAACCATGCATAACTGAAATCATGAGGAACAATAGGAGACTCGTTATGTAACCAACATGATCACAATAGAGCATACGTGATCCCAACTATTACACTCAAGTGGGTAGAATCGTCTAAAGCCTTGCTAGGGTAAGGTCGTTATCATGATATCGATATCAAGCTGAAGGCCCCTTGGGAGCAGGGAAAGCTCACAAGGGAGGTTCCAATAAATCTGAATAAATCTTCGTTGGCGCGTAATTCTAAGGCTCGAGGTTTACCTGAACCCCTAGCCTACTCGGTGCTAGACATTACTCCCAAAAACATGCATATGCTCTACATCATTTTTCAACGAAGATGAACCATCATTTTTCGACGAAGATGATCATGAAACTACATGCATAGTCTGAAATCTGAATATAATGGGTCTGGGCTCAAAACATACCACAAGCTAAAAAGTGGGAGTCTAGACTCTAAAACCATGTGGTAAGCTAGTATCATAAAATAGAGTTAATTCATAAAACATACTTAGATCATGTGGGCTTGACCAAACTTAAACATGCTTGAAATAGTCTTGATAGTTAAAATCATGGATACATGCATGGGTAAATCATAATCATACTTTCATACTAGACATTTCATCATACTTGAAAACATAGATCATAATCTCAACTTTTTCATGAAACTTGCATAATTGGGCATCATATTTTTAAAACTTGAAATCATAAATTTTAATCAAAATAATTATAAAACATGCCCATGAATCTTAAAACATTATTAGAAACATAAAGAGAATTAACCCATGATTGAAACATAGAGAATTTCATAGGTTGGGTTAAAATCTCATAGAACCATACATCTTAAATTCATGAATTGAGGAGGGATTTGGGCATGAGAGTGAAGAGAAACTCCCATTCATAATCCTACATACCTGGGTAAATCTAATTTCACACCCTTCCTTGAATGCCCAAAAGATTTGGGAAAGAACTAAGGGAATTTTCAAGCTTGATCTCCAATGAAGCACTCTAATCTTGCGTGCATGGAATAGAATGGCTTAGGATAGGTATAGTCTCTTAACATCCTCCTAACAAAGCTTAAAATAACATAGTTTAGGACCTAGGAGCTTAGGAATTACAAAAACACTCTTACTAAAATGTAGGAAATTTGGACACTACCAGTCCTTACGAGTAACCTCACGACTCATGAGGTACTGGATGACTCATGAGGAACCATCTGTGAAGTCTTCTGGAAAGATCAAGTCTCCAACTCAACCTCCTGGTCACGACCAACTTCACGAGCCGTGAAGTCACTTCACGGCTCATGGCTGTCTTCCATGGTCACCGTCTGACCACGAGTTCTTACCAACCATCCTCCACTTCACGAGTCACTCCACAACTAGTGGAGTCACCTCACAGCTCACTGGATGACTCATCCTGTGAATCAGGCAACATTTTTCTATTTTCTCTACTTGAACCCTCAGGTCTGATCTTAGAGACTTTCGGGGTATTACAGATAGGTTGCATATTTGTCTTTTTGAATGGTTAACTTGCATGAGTTTGCTAAGGTAATAGAGTCAGTTCTTGAGGTTAGGAGGTCTTGACATAGTAGTTCATGGATTTAACTATGCTACAGATAACATGCTTGATAAAATCTTGCCATCTAGGTCAGTCTTTGTAGCCTTAACTTGAGTGATCTTGCTTCAACTAGTGACTATTAAGCTTTCTTGTAGCATGAGATATAAAAGAGTGCTCTAGGATGAACAAGGTTTTAAGCGTGGCGTATTTAAATGCCAAGTGCCATTGCATGCCCATATTTTGTCTTAGTTTGTACCTTAATTTAAAGATAATCTCATGTATTGTGATTAAATTGTGTCTATCGACTAACAATTGTGTTGAGTTCTCTTTGTAGGTGAAAAATGCTAAATAATGGAGCTCAATGTAAGGATGAATAATATAGATTATGGCATGGAGCAAAATTTTAACTTCATGGCATATTAATGGCCAAGACAACCTGCCGCGATGGAAGCCGTGTCACATTGGCACATTGGTGTGCAAAGCGTTGTGCCACGCCATGTCGATGTACGCCCCTGTTTCTTATCCAGTGCGGTTGGCGTTTGCGTCGTGCCATGAGTAGATGTGTCATTCCCATCAACGTGCCACACCAAGGTCAGTGCATACACATTCCTTATCCAGAACACATCCGCGACCAGGTAGTGCCACGCCGGCAGATTGAGGCGTTGGGAAGCATGGCATGTTGGGTGTATATTCTAGCCAAAATTCTCCATCCATAAATAATACACTTAGGCTTTTAATATAAGATATCACAATATACATTGACAGAAGAGAGAACGACTGAGCAAAGTCAAGGTTAGGCATCATTTTAGGGTTCTTTTTCTTTTCTTCTCTTTTAAACTCTTGTTATTACATGAATTCAAATACAATTGTTGAGTTTTTGTAACACCGTGAGTGGATAAAACCCTCATACTAGGGTTGAGTCCACAAACATGATTGTTAGCTTAATTTAATATCTGTTGATTACTTATTTATTGATTATTCTTTCATTCTTTTTTTAAAAATTATTTTAATGCGTGATCATCATTAAAATACACTTAGAATTCTTGTGCAAACCTAAAAAGGATGAACACTAGAATAGAATGAAGAATGCAAGGAGTGTGATCTTATTTTCAAACTTGAATTGCATTTAGGATAGAAATATACCTAACATGCTGCACTTGGTTATAAAATGGGATGATAGCTAAATGCAGTAGAATTGAGTTGTCACTGATGTGTTGTAGGTTTATAGTACTTTCGATGCTTAAAATCGAGGAAATATGCATGGTCTTAGGTGTATTTATATAGATATGATGCACTTTTGCTTTATTTTTAGGGAAATCATGTGTCGGAGTTGAATCCTACAAAAAAAGTAAAAAGAGTGCAAAAAATGGTGAAGTTGCAGGCCTCAGTACAATACGTAACTTGGTCATACGAGCCGTACTGTGCATCCTTGATAAAATCCAGAGGAACTGCACAAGGTGATGGCCAAGTACGACTCTTGGTACAAGGCGTACTAGAGCAGTCGTGAAAAATTATAGAAGTATGCATTTGTCTAGACTCCTGGTATGGGTAGCAGCTATGAGTCATGATGACCACATACAACTCGTACCAAAGAGCCATGGTAAACTTCAGAGAAAATGTTGAATGGCAGATCTAAGGGTATGAGAAGATACCATGAGCCGTGAGATCAAGGTATGAGTCATACTAAAGCACTCGTGGAAATATTCAAAGGATGCCAGACTTCACAGTATCAGACCACAACATGAATGTATGACTTGTAACAGCATTGTACAATTCGTACCAGCTCCCAAGACTTAATCAATTTAAACCTGCCTAGAATTATATAGATGGAAGGTACAACTCGTAGCTACAAGCTACGACTTGTAGGATCTGACGGCGACAATTATAGCAGTTTCTCTGTTAATTTAGGAAAGGTTTTTAATTATTTGTATAAATATTTTTCTAGGTTATGTTTGTTAGAAGACCAACTTTTTGATAGAGAACCAATACTTTGAGATTCTTCTTGAGTTTTTCAATATTCTTGGAGATATTATTTATTGTTCTTGAATTGTTGGAACTTGAATTGTGCAATAATCTATTGGGTTTTTATTTCAATCATCACTGTAAGTCTCTAATTATGATTTCTTCCATGAATACTAATTCGTTTCTTACAAACATGAGAGGCTAAAACCTCCACAACTAGGATTGTGGGAACCATGGTGGAATAACTAACTAGGGTTTGCCAATAGTGATTCGAAACCAATGCTTATATTTTTATTGTCTTCTCTTCATCTAAAATATTTCGTAACAGAGCGCAATGTTAGGACTTACTCGAATTCTCCACTTGCTTGAACCTAGAGAGGTAGAGGTCAAGAAAAGAGAAGAACAACAAAGCCTTGAACTTTATGATTCATTAGATAACTTGAGCTACAGTCGCAGGATAGTTAATTTGGAGCAAATTGATAATGGTTAATGTGAAGATACTCAAGATACCTAATCCGGTGATTGAGTATAGTCATTCAATAAGGGCGAATCAGTCATTTGGATGAACCTATGCCATCATTTCTAGAGGTTAAGTATTGAGATAGATCACTAGTGTATTCACCTGAAGTTGTTATGAATCCATGGGGATCGCTTCCCTAGTTAATTGCATAAACTAGACAACAACACCAATTTACAACACTTTTACTTGTTTACTTTTTTGAAACCCCCCTATTAGGAAATAATTGTACTAAAAGAATAATACTAGCGTTATTCTGCGTTCTGACCATATTCCCTGTGGGATTGACCCCAACCTAGTTGGATTCTTGATTGACAACTTTCGCGTTATACTCTTACAGAGGTATTATCAGCCACAACTTCACTCAACGATGTAGTTGCGATGTCAATTCGAGGAAAACCATTAGAGGTTCAAAAGACCATAATCATGTATTTTAACCCCATAAATCAACAATCAAGATAATTGATTTGACAATGTGAGTTAACGGTGTGCATAGATGTAGGCCTCGACCTTGGAATCTTTCCAATTATTGTGTACAATTAGTGAGTGATCATTTTAGATTTTTGCAAGCAAACAACAAGATTTTGAAAACCACTGCACTTGTGAAAATTAATAGTAGTACCTAAAGTTAGATATTTATTGAAATTCAAGTCTTTGTGGGTTCGACATTCGGCTCGCAAAAGCCACTTTATTACTTACACGACCACGTACACTTGCGTGTGTGATAGGGCACATGATTTGCAAAGGGTAAGTGATATTCCTTGGCTCCTTCTATGCTAATAAAGCAAGGTGTGAATGAAAAAATATGGTTGATGCTTTGAGCCGAGTCTTGAGGTTAGGTGATTACGAAAAGGTTCTTTATTTATTTTAAATATTCTTGGCATGACAAGTAAGTGAGAGTTGTTTGAAATGATCGTTTCACCTTTGGAGTATAGTGTGTACTCGAGGGCGAGTAATAGTTTAAGTGTGGGGCAGAAATGGTTACATAATTACATAATTTTTATGAGCTTATTTGATGTGAATTTTATGACATGTTATAAATAGATCCTAAACACATTTTAGAGGTACTTTTTTCCTACGAAATTTTGAAAGAGCATAAAAGAGCTTAAAATGTTGAATGCACTACTTTCCATCACGATTCAAATCAATATGGAAGTTTGAATAAATTATCGGTTGTAATGTCTTCTAATGCTTATTCTTTGATATTTTCTTTTTCTATTATGAAGTGGGTTTTCATAGAATTTTTGAAATACATGGTGTTTTGATAATTTATCATAGGTTTTGATTCTTGTTTATGCTTGAGCTCGAATTGGATCGTATTAAATTGCATCCTTATTCATTATTTTGTTTAATCAAAAGAGGAACAAATAAGTGAATATCTTTACACTATCTTATTTGGTTTGATTTATTATTTGACCTAAGTAATCGAACGAGCTTGTCAAATTTATCGATTGAACCAATGAGAAAAAATATTCGAAAGATGATTTTCTCGAGACTAAATCATTAAGGAGTTCTTACATATATTTTCACAGGGCATTTATTAGTTATTTCATAGATTTTAGATTTAATTGAGGAATCTAAGTTTCAAGAATAATCTAATTAACAATTGAATTCATGAGAATCAATAGAACCTTAGAAGTGAAATTCAAATAGAGTTAGATTCCCAATAATTATCTCGCACTTGTGTTGTCAAACCCTTACTTCTCATCAGGATAGTAACTTTTTCTCTGGTCATAACTTATTTTTACTTAAATTTTAGTCAAAAATTATATCACTTGAATAATAGTAAGCAAATTTTATTTGATTTATTATTTGATCCAATCCCCGTGGAGACGATCTTGATACTATACTATCTTTGGCTGGCGAAGCGCTTAGTTTACATTGTGTTTTGCGCTCATCACAGGCCGGGGCGGGGCAGGGCAGGACAAAAGCTAAGCGGGACAGGGCAGGGTAATGCTTAAATAGGGGCAGGGCAAGGAGAAGCGGGTCAAAGTTTTTATTTTTTAACATTAAACGGGGCAGGGCAGGTGATAGGGCAATATAAGCTTAAGTTTCTTCAGCTATTTTGATCTTCCATAATCAAGATTTTATTCTTAAAAAAGAACCAGCTCAACTTAAATATTTGAAGATGAGATGATTGAGCAATATAATTTTATATCACTTTAAATTATGAGATAAGATTAAACAAAAGGGCGTTTAATAAAATAATTCATGTGAGATAATTACAAAATAAAATATAGTGATATTATAAAATTATCATTACAAAATAATCAACAACTAATAAATTAAAAAATTATTAAATAAAATAAAAAGAATTGAAGATGATGTTAAAATAACTAAATTGAAATAAATGTTACATTTTAATAATGAAAATAAAAAAATATATAAATAGGGTTAAATGGAGCGGGACAAAACATGCTAAATGGGACAAAGCAGAGCATAATTTAAATAGGGCAAATAGTTAAATGAGATAGGGCAGATCATGACAAAACTTTAATAGAAAAAAATTTAACCTACCCCATTGCCATCCTAATAGAAAGACCAAGAAAGAAAGTAAAGAATAAATGATATGGAACGGGTCATTCGCACAAATCCTCTTATTTTAGGATGATCTTTAATTTTTTTTCCTTAAATAATTGATTTTAAATTTTTTTTTTCGGCACTTTAAATGACAAAAGTTGGTCAAAAATTCCCTTAGTAGAAAAAAAGAAGAAGATAAAATCGCAAGGCAAGAACAAAATTCGCAAGACATAAGTTTTTGCCCAATTTATGCCTTAAGACATAAATTGACGCGGTTATGCCTCAAGACATAAGTCCAATTTATGCCTTAAATTTACACAAGTTATGCCTCAAGGCATAAGTTATGTAGTATGAACTTGTGCCTCAGGAGTAGGAGTTTAGTAACATGAATTTCTGCCCCAAAAAATTCAATTGCATGAATTTCTACTGCTAGACAGAAGTATGCAGAAATTCAATTGTATGAACTTTTGCCTTAGGGCACAAGTTCAATTGCATGAATTTTTGTCCGTAGACACAAATTCAATAACATGAATTTATGCCTTGAACTGAACTTCTGCCTATTGAACTTGAGCCTTGGGATAGAAGTTCATGCAATTGAACTTGTGCTTTCGAGCAGAAATTCAGCGACATGAACTTCTACATACCAAACTAACTTATCCCTTGCGAATTTTATTTATTTTATAATTTTTTTAAAAGATATTAGAAATATTTTTATTTTATTTTTATTATTTAAAATATTAAAAAGTAAAAATTAAGCAAAAATTAAAAACCACCATTTTAAAAAGCGGCGGTAGGCACAAAAACTTGTAAGATATCATTATGGGGCAGGCCAATCACATATTGGGGATTTTCGGTTCGGATAAATTGATGTGGCCTGTGGGACATCCAAAAATACCAGAGAAAGAAAATTAGAAGGAAAACCAGAATTTTATCACCATACATAAGCAGGCCACGTAATTGTCAGAGAAATCTCCAAATCCATTTTCGTCCATGAACTGTTGCTTCAACAGAAATGTTTACTTAGCTCCTCAATCCTTCCCCTAAAACCCTTCTATCACTCTCTCTCTCTAAACAGCGTGGCCACTCGTCACCCTCTTCATCCCTTTTTGGCTTTTCCTTCTGTTAGCATCACCTTTCACATTCTCAGTATACAAATAGACTCAAAATAAAAAGAAATCGAAAAATCTGAGAATTCTTCATGTTCTATTCTAAAATCCATTTTGGGAATTCCTCAATGCTTGGTGTCTTTCATAAAGCTTTCTCTTTTTTGTCGTCAAAGTAAATACTATGTGTGACTTGGTCCTTCACTGTCCAGGTCCCAAGGTATGACTTTCCATGTACATGAATTGTGTTCTTTCAGTTTGTCCCTGAACTGCATATCTCTTGATTGGTGAGGAAGGGAAATAAAATGCCTCAATCTCGAATTAATTGTCGGCTATATAAATCCTTGTACCAATTCATCATAGTTTGAATTTTTATGTTGGCTGTCAACCTACACAACCACACTCCTTATCCATAGGACAAGTAATTCTTTGTCCGAAATAATCCAGAAATGATTAAGGTTTTTGAAATATCAGTTATTACCCAAACACGGTAGAACTCTTCACGTTGCTATATCATTCTTTTTCTTCTACTTGGTTGAGGAGTACTTTTGGTAGTATTTGCAAACTATTTTGGACATATAAACAAGAGCTTTTTCCCCCAATCATCTAATCTTGACTGCTTAGTCTCTAATCCTAGCACATTTAATCAGAGTATTTCTTGCCAGTTTATGCTGAGGTGGTTGTTGAAAGGGACTGCCTTGAAATGATTATCTTTCTATCATCTTTTTAAAAGCAATTAGATCAGTCCATCAATCAGCTATTCAGGGGATTCGTTATGATTTTGAGTATTTTTATGGTATCCAACAACCAACTGCTACCTCCTCCTTTATTTGGGATTGGGATGGGCTATGCTTGTGAGCTCACATGGGTGGAGTCCTTAGAAGGAATATAGTAAGTGTCACGCCCCAAAACCTTGGTGAGGCGGACCGACGCTCGGTGTCTTGACTTGATTGAGCGGACCAACCAGACATGAATCATATAACCTTACATAAACATGAAACATATGTGAAAGTGATATGATAGACATACTTCCAGAAAAGATCTATTTATACATAGAAGAAGTCTCTGGGATTTAAACATAAGATTGACATAAGACCCAACTGAAACATGAGTCATAACATTTGTACATACATGACAACATCAACATAGGTCTATGAAGCCTCTAGATAAGCTAGGAAACTGTATAAGTGTCGGGAAAGGATACCGACCTATCCAAATCTCTATATACAATACATGGATACTAGACTTAGCCCTAGGTAGTAAGTGGGGCTCACCAACAACAATTGAAATGCAAAGCAGATGCCTAGCAAAGTAGTCTGCTACTCTATACGTTTGAGCCTGTAGTGTTAGTGTAGCCCCCCGACAAGAAGAATGTGAGTACATATGGAATAGTATTCGTATGATAAGACAGACAAAATAACATAAGATATATATTGAAGCTCATACAAGAGAGACATGAAAACATGGCCTACTGGAGGCGTAACATCTTATGGATCATCGTACCTTAACATCTTCTAGTTCATTATACTATAACATTTTCTGATCATTATGCCCAAAACGTACTTTTGTCGTTATGCATTAGCATTCTGGATCGTTATATTTTAACACTCTTCTTTTAGTCATTAGGAGTAATATACGCCACATGAGGGCCTTTGTGTCAACACACAGGGACTTTGTGCATAACATAGCATGGACCGTCTCATTACAGGAAGTAATACATATTCCACAAGGGGCCTTCGTTTCAACAGACGGGGGCGTCATGCATAACATAGCATGGACTGTCCCATGACAGGAAGTAAAATATATGCCATAAGGGGTCTTCGTGTCAACATAGAGAGTCTTTAGTACCATAAGGGGTACTGGCTACCCCATATGAGTCTTTGTGCTTAGCACGATGGTATAAATCATAGAAGATCAACTTGTACATTATCATTCTTAGGAGATACATTTCATTAGTTTTTGGGATTTGTTATACATAGTTTTTTCGTGATTGTAATTCTTTGAAAAATATTCCATTTTGGCATACATTAGGATAAACATTTCAGTAAGAGGAATTATGAACTCGCGGAAGAGACATGGTGAACATATAACGACGGGGCATCAACTAATACATAATCATGGAAGTACATAGCATGGGAACTCATAGCGATACACAATCAACAGAGTTCATAGACTCGTAGAGAAAGCTTCGAATAGGGAGTCATGCCATAAAGGGAAAATAAGATGGTTTAGCCTTACATGGAGTCATGCCATAAAGGGAAAATAAGAGGGTTTAGCCTTACATTCCATGATTCCAATCTCTAACATACTCGATGATCAAATAGTCTTGTAGAACTTCAATCTATAACAATGGTGATAATAGGAACTCATGATAGCAAGCAAACATCGCCCAAACCATTTAGGCAATTTGTTGAACACTTGATGAGCATAAAGCTTGAAGGTTCTTTAACAATGGTGTTTCTCCACACCCATCCTTCTTCCTAGCTCACAACGTCACACAAACTTTTTACGAGGCTATACACTACCTTCCCTGCATCACAACACCTAAAACAACCCCCATACTCCTCAATTAATCTCATAAAAAAGTCAACACTTGAATTCATGACTTTCGATAACCATCCCGTGAGTCCTAACCGTAGAACATACTAAGAATACTTACATGAATCCATACATATGGCTAGAAGAAGATTCTTACCTTTGTTGATGAAATCCTAGAAGTTCTTCACTCGAACCTTTGGGAAGAAATCCTTGACTTGCAATAATTTGAAGAGGAATTGACGTTAGAATCACGTAATTATTGATGGGCTTGTAAAGTTCTGAGCTATTTCGATGCTTCTTAAAGACTTAAAATAATACTCATTAGATGATGATTATATGGGAGGAATAAATTTCTAAGTCCCAATACAATATGTATAAAAAAACACTATATTTAGGGACCATTTGGAAGTTAGTTAGATGGATGGAGTAACTATATACAAATATTTGTAATTAAAATATTATTTATTTACATATATATAAGGATTGAGTTGGAGAATTAAATAAATTGGCTAGTGGGATAATTTCCATTTCTAAATGGAATGAATATAAAAAATTAAATATATATTTAATACGTGGGTCAAGCCCATGATGTCTTTTACGATGGGAGCTCTTAATTAAGGAATATATTATGTCTCAAGGGATTTTGGTGGCCGGAAAGAGACAACTTATGCCTTATAGATTCTTATTGGCTATAAGTACATGGACAAGGGATGTGTGGACGGGAAAACCTTATAATTTTGCTCATAGAATCAGTAAGTAAGAAGTTTTGGAGATTAGAGATAAAGAAAGATAGGCATTGGTTCAGAAAATAGGCGGTGTAGGAGCTAGCTTGTTGAAAGTTTTTGTAGACAGTCTGAGAATTTGAGTTATATATTCATATCACGCATATGTTGTACAATGATAAGAAAATGTATAAACACATTTGTATAAATTTTCAGAATGTTTCCTTGAACTTGAGATCCAAATATTATATTTATTTTTCAAAGAATTGCATTGAGTCGCACATTTTTATTTGAATGAGAACATATTAGAAAGCCAAGATGGTCTGCTCGGTCAAGTTAAGGCACTGGGTGCCAGTCACGGCTTGATCAGAAAATGGGTCGTGACAGGGCTAACCATAATTAACCTTAGGATTCACTTACCTTGGAGGAGGGGAGAGTGAGATTTGGAGCTGTGGAGGTCTGGTTCAAAGTGAGAAAATGTGAAAGAAAATCTAATTTGGGGTACTTGAAATACTTTGCCATGGTGAACCCTACTTTCACATTTTATATTGTCTCCTTGATCTTAGCCAAAAAGGTCAAGAAAGGTGTTATCCTTTATGCATTAGTTGCCCATGTTTATGTCACATGGGTTTTCACCCATTGTGGCATTTTAGATTAATACACACTTGACTTTATCAAATACTTTTCAGTATAATATTCGAAACTTCATGTACAAATTTCGGATTGACATACGGTTTGATATGTTGGAAACTAGACTCAAAGACCTCAATTTGATAGGTAATTCACCACATAACACTTTATAATCTGGGAGATATTCTTGTTTGAAGTTGGACCATGTGCGAGCTCATTTGAAATATTAGTCTGTGAGTAGCTTCCAACTCGACTTTGTGATAGGACTACCTTAGCCCTTAAATCACTCTTAGTACACCTCCTATACTTATTATCATAGTTCATATTCGTCATGTCATATTCGTAGTTCATAGAAAATCATGAAGGCTTCTCTGTAGAGGAAAAATCATAAATCATGTAACTGATGCTTTTCATAGAAAGATTCTTAAAACGCATGAAATAAAATAGTAATGAGCACATAAAGAATTCATAGGAGTCCATAGTGTTCAGATTGAATTTACATGAACAAAATCATAACTTTCACATTAGCCTTGATTATCTCACGGTGGAAATTAGTTTTCAATTTTTCATAGAAACGTAGTGTGGTGAAGAACAAATAAGTTGCCATACATGAGATAGTCTTACAAACCTTAATTGCTCCAAAAGATCCAAAGAAAAACTCTACTTTGAAGAACAACCAAATCTTTGCTTGAATCTTTAAGAAGGGTTTCTTGAAAACCCTAAGAATTTTACACGGTTAAAATCGTTTACTTGGAATCTAGGGATTAGAATGTTGAATCCCGCATTAATCCTTGCTAATTCGATGTTGTAATCATGGGAATTAAGGTAAGAATTCACTTTTATGTGGTTTGGCGAAGCCCTAGAGTGTTTTCCCTCTCAATAGTCGCCAAAACAAAGTGGGATTGAAAATCCCAAAATTTTTCATGTCATTGGTATTTATGGACGAACTTGTTCTGCTGAATGATATAATGCTGCATATCGGGGTGCTGCAGCATATCAAATGCATTCCGAGACAGAATACCTGGCAATTTTGGGGCCAAAATGTGATCAATATGTGGACCACATATTGCATTTTGCGGCCGCATATTGATCTAGTGGACTTCTCTGCGACCTGTTAGTAAAACGATCATATCTCCTTGTAGAAAAGTCTTAATGACGAACGGTTTGAAGTGTCGGAAACTAGACTCAAAGACCTTTAATTGGATAGGTAACTCACCACATAAATCATTATAACTAGGTATATATGCTTGTTTGAAGTTGGACCTTGTGCGAGCTCATATGAAGTATTAGTCTGTTTATAACTTTCAACTTGGCTTTGTGCTAGGGATAACCTTAGCCCCTAAATACTCTTGATACCTCCCCTATACTGATTATCATGTCATTATCATGGACATGTGATATGGTACTTGTTCATAGCCTCTTTTGGCACACAGAGAGTTATTTCTAATCATCGTTGTTGCACTTTAAAGTCTTGACTCATTTTGGGTTTTCACCCTTATTGCTCAAAGTACTTCCACGCTTATTGTAGTACCTTAAATCTACTTTCTTACTTTATAATCCTCTTGGTCTTCCTACTTCTGATCTTGATATGATTTTTCAAGGTTCGAATTTTTGGGGTCTTACATTTACCATGCTAGTGCATGCATTAATAATATTGGTATTGCTAATACCATAATTTGTTATGTAGTAGTAGACATATGATAATACCAAATAGACTCTATTAACTAATACTTTAGTTATACATAGATTGAAAAAGTATACCAAACAAGAGACCAGTGATACCAAAACTAATACATGCATTATTATTTCCAATACCTTCTGCAAAACGACCCCTAAAGGCAATGCAGAAGTACTAATGGGTTGTTTGGTAGCTGGTCTAGATATGAGTTGTGCATGTATTAAATTTGCATAAATAATACCATGTTTTGGTAGTTCGTTAGGAGATAAGTTATTCATGTATAAAATTAATACGGTGTGTTTGGTTTGCAATTTAGAAATCTTCATACATGTATATGAGGAAATCTATGTATTAAATGTGGAATAAGTAATACATAAATAAATTATACATGAATGACTACACCCTGCATAACTAAAACCTTCACAAAATAGTACACAAATTCCTTCATAACTAATCCATATGTTACTAATACCCTCATAACTCTAACCAACTACCAAATGACCCCTAACAACATTAAAATTGACTCACTTCAATCAGGTGCTTAAAATTAAAACAATTAAAGAGAGACAAGGCTTAAAAAGCAAGATAATGACTCACTGATTAGGGAATTATCTCAATCATAAAGGACAACATTGTTTGTAAGATTTAGTAGAATCCAGATTCAAGAAGAGCAGCCTTTGTTTTGATTATTAAAACCCTAACTTTAGAAGCTTGGGGATTGAAGAACCTTTTGAAAAGGAAAGTTTTTGACTCTCTATGTATTTAAAAAGGACAAAAGTTTTTAGGGAACTGGGCCCTTTATAAACAGGAAAAGAACAAAAAATGTTCTATGTGCTGTACGAGTAGTAAAAGTCTCCCAGCTGTCAAGAAAAATTCCGTTAAAAAATTGTAGTCACAGGGAATTGAACTCGAGCCTTCTTTGTGGAATGAATAATACTACAGCGGTTCACCACTGAACCCATAGCCTCATTTGGTCTATAGGTTCATAGGTTAATATATATCTATATTTCAGAGATTTTGCATAACATCTCTATGGTTCGGCGTGAAAGTTGTGGGTTCAGTTGAATCCATCCCTATAACACTAAATCCATCCCTGAGTAAGTGCCAAAAGTTGTTTGGAATATAGAATTACATTGCTACTTTAATTAGCAATGAGTGGTATGTTGTTATAGTAGCTGTTTAAGAACAGCCAGTCATTTTCTTAATGGACTTCTCGATTTTCAGTTTTAAACAGTGAAGTAGCTGAAGTGAATAGAGGTCAAGTGCCAAATAAACCTAGAAAGCCAAGGCTGATGACAATGAGAATGATGTTTGGATAGTCTCATATGGCATCAGATATGGAGCATGCATATATGTTCTAGCCAGATGGTAAAAAGGAGCAAGAGTACAATTATCTAGCCAGATGGTTGAACTCCGATGCATAAATGCGACTATAACCTTACTTAACTTTGTCCTAGTGCTGCTTTCATCTGAATATCTCCTTTTCTTTCATGTTCTTTTATAGTCTCTCACTCTCTCTGCATCTGTTTAAAATTGCTAGTGATCATAGACTCAAATAAATGAGAACTAATTGTACTTTCCCGATGTTTAACCTTGCAGGGATATAATGTAAGAGCTCAAACGCGGTCCACCTGGTCCACCTTTTCTGTTTCTTATTTGCATCGACATTGTTGTAATGTATCATATGCCTATAACAAATCCATTCATATTTCATCAGTTTCTTCGTATCACAAGATAAACCATCCATCTTCTGGAACAAATGGTATCTGCAAAAGTACACCTTTTTCATCTTCCTACAGTGGAAAAGGAGTTTGTATCTTAAAACACCGGAAGTCTTTGAGGTTTAGGTTTCAGATATATTCATCACTTGATGTTGCAAGTGCTGTTGATGTTATCAATGACCTTGGGTTGGACACTTTGACATTCTTAGCGGTGACTGTACTGGTTGTTCCTGCCTTCAAGACCATAAAAGCTAGCCCTGTGAGTTGAATACATATCATGATCGATTTCCGCTTTTCAAATCAAGTGCTACCCTCCTTATGTTATTTGATACTTTAGGCATATCAGAGTCGACTGAAGCATCTCTTCGTTTTAGTGAAGTAAATTTTGTTGATGAATTTTAGGATCAAATAAGGCCTTAGCTGGCGTCAAGATTTACTTTGTTCAGCATTAGGCATTAGAGAGTATACTTGATGATCCTAAGACCAAATGGAGTTTCTAGTTCAATCAGTAACAATGTTGCTGTAATGCAGGCAGTTTATAAGGGAAGGTGGATATCGTTAAGTGTAGCCTAAAAAGGAAAAGTAGCCATTTACATGATATTAGTTTCCAAAAGTGCATTTCAAAATGAGGATATACAGGAAGAAACACATGATAGTTTTTTGTGGACCTATTCACTTGTCCTACATCATGACAACGTTGATCTGAATGAATAATATGCCTTCATTTGATCCGTATTATCAAAAGCTGATGTAAACAATCTCAGCTCACATCATATCTTGGATTCTATCCTAAGTTAACCTTAAAACATGTAAATCCTAAATATTGATATTACACCATAGTTCAACCCAGAGACTTACTTGCCTGAACTTGTTTTTTCCAGTGAGAAAGAATAAAGCTGCTTTTTGACTTGGTGAAAAAAAACTTTGAATTGTCTATATTTGACCTTTACCATACATGTTACTCTGAGTTTATCTGCACTCAGTTGTTAGTGTTTCGACATTAAATATCAGTTCACTGGTAAGCTTAGTACTGTATTATGGTACTACCAGTCATTTTTAGTACTTGCACTGGCATTTGAGTTAAAATTTAAATCACCTAGGTGAAGTCTTTGATGTATTCTTTACCTCTCTACGAGGGCGTATTTAATGCCTTCCACTGATAATTAACATTTCAAGTCTAGCTCAAAGCTCTTATAGCACATCTGCATTAAAACAATCTAGTGTCTCTTCGCTCTGAATGATTCTTTGGTGTCCTTGACAAAATCATATAAGTTCCTAGAAGTGATTATACTTTTGAGATTCATGGAAAATTCCATGAAACAATTTGCCACCCATAGTATGCCAAAATGGAATTGCAAACAATTGTTTGACAATGCATTTAATGGTTTATACGTGAAAGCATGGTATGAGTTCATTTGTAAACTAGTCATCTGTTGGACTCGCATCAAAATTGCATGTCACTGAAGTTTGAGACAGATTGTGTAGCACTAATCTCTTGTAGTCATATGGTGCTAATCTATTTATTAGTTTCAGATACTTGGTTTTTTCTTTGCTGGAGTTGTGCTCAATCAATTTGGGCTGATCAGAAACATCACGGATGTTAAAGTTCTTTCAGAGTGGGGGATTCTTTTCTTGGTAAGCTCATTGGTTGCTGTTTATCCCATTTTGAGGGTCTGACCGTGCAGGTAGTGTGTTGTTATACCACTTAAAAGCAAGAAACCGAAGTCAGTAAGTAGTTAATCAGATACGAGAGACAGGCTTAATTGCTTATTTCATTCCATCTCTAAGTAGTTTGTCAGTCTTTCCCTTCAGTTACGCTTGTTCTTTATCTTCATTTCACCATTTTTTGTTTGTTATTTTTTCTGTTCATAAATCCCTAGTCCTTTCCCTTTCACTCTCTTTAATAAAACAAAAAGAATGGCACCCCTTGCTAAAGTGCAATCATGTTTTTATCATATATTTGTTGAAGGAATCAGTTACAGAGAATGTTGGAGGTGACTTCACACTGTTTTGCCTTCTTCAGCTTATTTATATACTCTATTGTATTTGATAATGACATCCATGGAAATGTAGCATAGGCATCTGTGAATATTATTGGTTTAGACATATTTCATGTACCTGTGCTGGTGGAGGTAGCAGGCACCCCGTGGAATTAGTTAAGGTGCGCACAAGCTAGCTTGGGCACCACAATTATTAAAAAAAAAAATTTTATATTGTAAAGGTCAACCAATATTTATGTTATTTACTTGTACGTTTGTTTCTCTGACTTTTTGCAAATGCTATTCATTAGAATAGGAACCACTTATTGATTATCTAAATCAATCAAATCAACAATCAACTATGCCTGAATCTTAAATTAGTTGGGGCTGGCGATATGAATCCTTAGATATTCTGCTCTCTTTGGCCCGTTTTCTATTGTTTCTCTAAATGATCTATTGTAATGGAGCACCTTGGAAATTTAAACTGTCCAAACTTCCAATTAGCCTGTATTGGGAAGACATTGACAGATCCATAACTACTCACAGTTACTTACAGGATAGGCTTGTGAGTAATCTATTGATAGCCTTGCATGATATCTGGTGCATATGGTAGTATCTGATATTAAATTCCTCTTTTCCATTGCTTGCGTCTTGACTTATTTGGAAAAAACTTGTATTTACTCCCTATGTTCAATTTGTTTGTCTTACTTTCCTTTATAGTCCGTTTAAAAAAGAATGCCTCTTTCCTTTTCTGGTAACTCTTTAATTTCAACTTTCCACATGGCATATTTAAGACCACAAGATTAAAGGACATTTTGGGACATTCTGCATATCTTTAGTTTAAGACCACAAGATTCAAAAGTCTTGTTTACTTTCTTAAATTCCGTGCCAAGTCAAAACTAGACAAACAAATTGAAATGGAGGGACTATGTGTTTTCGTATAGAAAAATCACAGCAGTCAATTAAATGTATGCCGACAAGCGAAGGCCATTTTAGTTAAGATCAGTGATTTAATTTTTCGGTTTGGTTGGGCCTTTCTTTTGGGGGGTGGAAGTGATAATATATGTTGTGTTGTTTAACTTAAAACTTTTTGTGTGCATTCATGTTCTGGTGAGTTGATAATATAGTTAATTCCTGCATTTACACATAAAAATGACATATTACAAGCTCTAGTCTAATGGTAAGAGTGCAACTTGTGATGAGTCAAGCGCAGATAAAAGCCATATATTTACGTGGTGAAGGGTAGAGGAGTGAACTCATTATCCATCGAGTTTTGACCCGTGTGCCACTAGCCCGGAGAGATTGTCTTATATGTAACTTAATCATGAAAATGAAAGGCTGACATTGCAATTGTTTGCTAAGGTAGGAATATTTTTCAGAATAAGGAAGACAAGAGAATAAGAGAAAGCTTTATGCTTAGAACTTAGCTTTTAATTAATACCAATATTTCAATGGAAAAAAACTGAAGTAATTGATATTTCAAAAGGTTCTAGGTTTCTTTACACCTTTAAGCTATTGACGGTTAATGTTTCAAAGTCCTTTTTAACAAGTTACAGTAGGACTAGTAACAGAAACATGTTTTATACGGAACTTAAATCATGAAAAGTAGAGACTTATATCACAATGGTTTGCTGCAGTGGAAATATTTTGCAGTATAAGGAAGGCAAAAGAAGAAGAGAAAGCTTTATGTTTTTTTTGAGGAGGAAAAAGAGCTTTATGCTTATTTTGCAGGATAGAACTTAGCTTTTAATTAATAGCAATATTTCAATGGAAACAAAAGGCTAGTAATTGATATTTCAGAAAGTTCTAGGATTCTTATACCCTTCCAAGTTATGTTACTTCAAACTTGCTTTTACATGATAAAAAAGAAGTTTCTTCAAACATGCTATATCTTGAACGGGGAAATATGCTCTGCTGTTCCATCTGGTAGAATGAAAATGTTGCTCCCTTCATTTCTTTCACATCACAGGATAAAAAATTCTCTCTTCTCCTCCTGTTTTTGTCATACGCTTTCATGGATTCCTCTTTATCTTTCTAGCTGGATCCCCTGTTTATTTAGAGGATAATTCCTAACTAGAGATTCCTTACTTGATCCCAAAAAGAAAAAAGTTCCTGAGTAGAGATGTGCTTGTTAGTCCTGGAATCCTCTGATCCAACAACATATAATGTGATTAGTTTCGTAAAGAAATATAATGATGATTAGGAGATTAGGAATACCTAAGAAGCTGAAAGGTCAATATACTTGGTGGATTGTTGCATTTCTGTAAATTTCTAGGTAGTCTTATCTGGAGAATCAATATCTTAATCTGTTTTAGTGCCCTATTTTTCCATTATCAAGCATTATCAGACATTTCTTCTCTTGTATCCTTGGTTTTGTTTGTTAATAATGTTGCGAGGCTGAATGGACTCCATGAAATATCTTTTTACAGCTTTTTGAAATGGGATTGGAGCTTTCACTTGCACGCTTGAAAGCTCTTGCAAAGTTTGCTTTTGGCATGGGACTGACTCAGGTATTTTTCTCGTAAAAGAGTTGAATCGCTCCATTTATAGATTACTAAAAATTCTACATTCAATGGAAAAAGACCTTCTATCATTTCAGCAACAGATATTTATATTAAATTCCTGTTAAGAAGTTGCAATAATGCGTCAATATGCTTTTTAGCTAAACGTAAGAAGGGCAGGCTTGTGCTTGAAGACAATGCACCTCCTTCTTGAGATATTTATTACTGTTATTATCTGCGATTTTAGGAATTATTATGTGGGATATGGCCGTACATAGAGATAAGTTGATTCTCTGCTTTTGGAACCATTTCCTGGCCTTTAGGAGTTCAGACTCCATTGTGAGACTAACTGGGTTTTGGGTCTTGCTGTCTATGGAGTTACCACTAAATATGGTACTCATTTGCCCTATCTTCCTTTTCTATCTTACAATAATGCTTTCTGGCAAATGGATAGTCATCAATGCATATCTAAATCTACATATAAAATAAAAGGATATATATTGACGGACACTATTTGCGTGTGTGTTGGAATTAGCCGCTTTCAACAAGGCACTCCTCTCCTCATCTTTCTAGGTTCTTTATTCCATCAGTTTACCCTCTCATCTAATCCTTGTAGCACGTCTAGTGGGGTTGATACGTAGAGGTTTACACTCTGGTGTTGCTAGAGTACTACTTTGCTCTTTCGGCACCACTTGAGCCGGATATTAAGTAATCACTCTTCGACTTCTATTTTAGGATAGAAGGATGGATTCCTTCTAGCACCAAATTCATCCTATACATAGCTATGGTTTCAAAATAATTCCATAATAAGCTTGATTTAGAGCATCTTCTATCCTGCTTTAGACTTTCTTACTGATTTATTGATTTACAGTAATGAAAACTCAAAGCTAACTCTGTGTATAAATTGTGAACCTTCGCCGGCGTGTTACAAGAGACGTGAGCTTATGTTACTTCGTCTGCCATTAGCATGATGGAGTGAAGGCAGCTCCATCTCCTCCTTACCAGGTGGAGACAGTCCCCTGCTTGCTACAGTTCGTATGTTTGTTAATATTTCATTTTTTCAATTAAAAGCTTCTCAAAGCCTGAGTTCTCAGCCTTTTTAGTAAAGGCCAGATTTCTCACCCTTCTCTTTCTTTTTGACACATTCAGTTCTGTTGAGAACTTCACAATCATGATACACCAATTGTTTCTTCTCCCATTTTTGCTGATGCACGTTACAGGGTTGAGCTAAAGTTGGAGGAACCTGTTAGTACTTGTTATTGTGCTATTTATCTGTTTTAGTTGGTTTCTGGAGAAGGTTATGCTTTTTCAGGTAATATCGTAGCAATGACATGCTAATCATGTGCTGCTTCATTGCACCTTCACAAGGAAGATTTGGTCAATGTTTCTACTCATTTGTGGAGTCAATGGGTCATTGCCGGAAGTATTAAACTTGTTCTATGATGCCGGCGTAAATAATCCTTACCCAAAGGAAGCACACAGTTCTGGGAATGCTGTTCCTACTTGCATATTCTGGAATACCTGGTTGGAAAGAAATAATAGGTGTTTTAATGATAGGAGGGATAACATTTCACTTGTAAAATCTAGATGTTTAAAAAGTCTCTATTTGTGGGATCGGAAGAATATTGTATCTGATTTTGACTCTTTGACTGTAACACCCCGACCTTGGGAGGCGGACCAACACCCTGTGCCTTTAATTCAGCCGAGCAGACCAGCTCTATATGAAACGGATACCATGACATCACATATAATATGAAAGAGAAAGATGAGACATAACAACATAACATTTCACAAAGGAGCTTATTTTATACAAAAAGCGGGACTTAGCTCCACGAACATGAGTCTAGACAAAAGTAGACATAAAGAGTGAAACAAAACATACATCAATCCGTGACACTGACACAGGTCTATGAAGCCTCTAATAAAGATTTTATCACTGAAGAAATGTTGGACAGGGCCCCAACATACCTAAACACCTATTTACATCAACAGATTTCTAAACATCACGTCTTATAAAAGAGGGGCTCACCAAAATAGCTGAGCTGTGAGGAGAGATAGCCTAGCGAGGGTATCCGCCAACCTGAATATCAGAATCTGCATTGTGAAGTGCAGCGTCCCTGGCAAAAGGAATGTAAGTATATATGGAATAATATTCGTATGATAAGGCAGTCAGAATAACATAACATAGACAATAAGCTCATAGAGTTAAGAACATGAAACATGCATTAGAAAATATAAAGTAGTTGATAGGCATCATTAAGGTTCATTCTGCATATCTTTATTATCTTTCTTAGTCTTTGAGATGACTTTGTTACCTTCTTTAAGATCTGGGATACTATCCGCGTATTTGGGCCTTCGTGCATGGCACAGACATATCATAATAGTGGAATACTATCCGCCGTATCTGGGCCTTCGTGCTACTGGCAAGGTCATACCATAAGGATGAAATACTATCTAGTATCCAGGCCTTCGTGCGTAGCACGAGCATATCATAAGGATGGAATACTACCTGGCACCTGGCTTATTAGGGCCTTCGTGCTAATGGACGGTCGTCGTAATATGATATGACTATACGTAATATATATCATTTGTGAATTACATTCAGCGATCTCATTAATCTTCATTATGCTATTCTACTCAGGTATCCTTTCAAGATCATGGCTCAACTTAGAATCTTCCGTTTGGGTTGCTTTAGGCTACTTTGTGCGTCTTCATTATCATCTTTTTACAAATTATCCTTTCACATCATACGTTGATTGGGAGAAACTTATTTAAGCACATTATGGGAAACTTAACCACTTTCGTAAGAGAGACTATGAGCACATAAAAACATTCATGGGTTACTTCACATTAGCCCTCTTTGGGATACATTATGTCTAAATCGCGTATTAGCACTTTAGGGTGGTGGTGGTTCCATTAGACATTCATGATAATAAGAATGTTCATAAGAGAGGTTACCGACCATTTACATATACAAACAATTGCGGCATTTAGAAATGCAGACATATATCCTTATAAATTGGGGACAACCTAGCATGAAGGGCTTAAGACCTTTAGGAACTTATAGCTATGATAGATGCATCATTTCATGGATAGCATCATATAATGTAGAGTGTGCCTTAGGGCTAGGGGACTTGGACCCTTCTTGGGACATATTACATGAGAAGTACCTATCGTTGAGTTTATGACACATTTCAGAATCTTAGATATAACTAGCTCGTAGGAGACGAGTGATCGTATGGAGATACTTTAGGCTCTTAAGACATTAGCTCACTAGAATGCATCACATGGAAGGACATATTAGTATGCTACATTCAATGGGGATGTACCTAACATTTGAGGACATTAAAGATGGAGAATACTCATCATTTCGGGCTTCCGACTTAACATTTTATGATTGGGGAAAACACATATGACGTATCATTTATGAAGAGAACATATTGATTGATTATTAAGAAGTGAACATTCATGAGCGTGTTGCCATTCTTGTGATCACCTCGGGGATCATTATGATTTTCTTAGTCGTGAATATTGTATTGGGGTAAAAGGTACTATTTAGGCACTCATAGTATTTGACTTATTTATATGAGCAACATAAAGACTAAACAAGGAGGTATGGTAAGCTTGTAGTAATAGTTTCAACAACTAAACTTTTCAAAGACAGAAGGTTATTCACATGGAGAATAAGGCATACATGGAATGTGGAATTCAAGGACCCAACATGGAAGGCATAGTAGTCATGTGCTAAGGGAAACACTCAAAAGGGGTGCATATACATGAATGGTTCATCATATCAGGAATTCATAACACGTCATGGAACATGGTTTATCCTAAACTCAGGCGAGAGAGTACACCATATGGAGGGTCATGCCATATTTGGGAAAGAGAGGGTTTAACCTTGCATGCTTCAATCGCCCTTCTGAGCTGACGATAGTCCCACGAGTTTCCAACGACTCTATTGAATGATAATCTACATCATATAAATAGTTTTAGTCATAATCGGATCGATAATTCAAGAGTTGGATCACTACGACATTTCGTCGAATACCTAGTGGGCATAAAGATTCACAACCTCCATCAATGGTGTTTTAACACCCAACCACCCTTTTCCTTGCCAACAAAAGATACTACATCATATTTAGACATATAACAACCTCCATCACATATGAATCCAACAATTTACTCCTAACAACCAATTCTTCATTTAAGTCATTTATTCATTCTCTATCGTGCTCATCAATTAACAATCGAGAACTTATAGCTTACAAATACCAAGTTCACAACCATATTCGAGTGTAGGATGAAGATCTACCTTTTGGTATCCAAATCTTGAATTTCAGATTCTAGGGTTTCTTGGTCAAGATGAAGACTCAAGCTAGAATCTATGAATTCCCAAGTTTTAATCTTGTTAGTAAGAGTATTGGGGACTTGGAATCAACTCAAAAACACCATTAAAATTTACCTTGGAGTGTTCTTGATGCCTTGGCCAAGCTCCCTCTCTCTCTAGAATAATTTTTATAATTTTTAGGCTTAGGGGAAATGAGGAATTGAATCCCGTCTAGCCTTTAAAAAAGGAAATCCTCATTTTCGTGGACCAGTTTGTCTCAACGTTTTCAGTTTCGTGGACCAATTCATCTAAACATTTCAGTTTTTTGGATCAATTCATCTAGATGTTTATTTTCGTGGACTTGGACAGAACCTTCTCATATTCATACTTAGAAAAATTCAAGTTCATCTACCATCAGAAACGTCACCACGAAAGCAAAATGTGAGCACGATTTTGTCTTCTCAGTCTTTAATAAAACGTGGATAACTTTTTGCTCCAAGCTCGGATTGATGAACGGTTTGATTCGTCGTAAACTAGATTCAAAGATCTATAACTTGATAGGTAACTCAAATCTTAATTCCTTATATTTTGGGAGACATACCTGTTTGAAGATGGACCTTGCACGAGCTTATATGAAAACTTAGTATGTGGAGAAGCCTCCAACCCAACTCTATGCTAGATTTCCGTTATGACCTTAATTCAGATACAACAGCCCCACACTTGAACCATGACCTTTACACCTGGGCACAACCAAAATTTTCAGGTTCGTGTCTAATTACATAACCCGAACGGTTCAAACCTTAGCCCCAAAGTATGGGGCGTTATGTTGATAGACCTTTTTGCGCTTCTTCAACCTATAAAAGAATGCTCCCTTTTCTGATGTAATCTTTCAGTACCTTGTTGGTTCTTCTTTAGTAAAATATTTACCTTGTCATAAAAAAATGCGAAACTTAAACCTGGCTGAACTGTGGTTTGAGCAAAAAAATTGTCTAATAAAAATTAAGGACAAGGGGCTGAATAGCAAATCAACATGGGAAGAGAGTTTATTGTTATACTTTCACTTCTTCGACTTTATCAAGAGAAAGTATTTGCATTAGCACTGATAAGATCACTTCTCTGTGCTACATTATTTTATGTCATTCATTAATAATCAATAGGCAATATTGATTGAAACTTATGAGGAAAAGTTGCCTCTTATGCAACAACAACTATGTCTGGTCCTACTTTCACTTCTTTTCTGCATTTGAATTCTTACAACATGATGTAAGTGCCTAAGTGCCTAGGTGATTGAAGAATCAGAGAAATAAGGAAAATTAGAATACAACCTTTTGCTGGTGAAATTAGCTTTCACAGTCAAGTATGTGCTATTGCTTAATGCAGCATGAAGAGATGCTTGAAGTTTGACCTGTTTGTTGAATTCCTTTTGGATACTTGTCCTTAGGTACTGAGGTCCTTAACATCTGTTTGTCGAAGGTTTTTATGAAAGTCAAGTATGTGCTATTGTTTGATGCTCTAGCATAATGGAATACCTGAAGTTTGATCTATCTGATGATTTCCTCTTGGATATTTGTACCTAGGTATTACGTGGTCCTTCTAACATTTGCCTTATATTTTCTTGTTTATTATGTTGAAGGTTGTATTATCAACTTTGGCATTTACATCTTTCGAGCTTCCACCTAATGACGCTATCGGGACAAAGATTTTGGAGTTTCTTTTTCACTCAAGGCCTGATCTGGTAAGTATCATCCTTTAGGAACTAATTGTATTGAAACAACTCCTATAGTAAATATAGAGACTTTTATGAATGTTAGAAATGTATGTAGATACAGGGTGTGTGCATGCAGTGTGTTGGTATACCACTTAAAAGCAAGATACCCTAGTTGGTAAATAGTTAATCAGATATAAGTAGTTTGTCAGTCTTTCCCTTCATTTACTCTTGTTTGTTCTTCTTCATTTCACCATGTTTTGTTTGTTATACATAAGTCCCTAGTCATTTCCGTTTCTCTCTCCTAAATAAAACAAAAAGAATGGCACTCCTTGCAAAAGTGCAATAATGTTTTTTAATCATGTCTTTGTTGAGAGAATCAGTTACAGAGAATGTTGGAGGTGACTTCACACTGTTTTGCCTTCTTTCAGCTTATTTATATACGCTACAGTATTTGACTATGGTGTCCATGGAAAAATAGCATAGGCACTGTGGATATTATTGGTTTAGACATATTTCATGTTGTAACCTATGCTGGTGGGAGGTAGTAGGAATTAGTCGAGATGCCCACGAGCTGGGCCGAACACCATAGTTACAAAAAGAAATATTTCATGTTGTACAGGTCAACCAATGTTTTTTTAATTTACTTGTACGTTTGATTTTCTGACTTTTTAGAAATCCTATTTATTAGAATAGAAAGCGTTTATTGATTATCTATCAATCAACAATCAACTAAGTCTGATTCTCAAACTAGTTGGGGATGGGAATATGGATCCTTAAATATTCTGATTCTTAGATATTTTGCTCTATTCTGGCCCATTTCTATTGTTTCTCTTACTGCTCCATTGTAATTGAGCATCTTGGAAATTTGTATTACCGAAACTTCCAATTAGCCTGTATTGGAAGAAATTGATGTTCCATAACTACTCACTATTTTCCATAAGTACTCACTATTACTTATAGGCTTTTCGAGAACCTTAGTTAATAAATTAAAGCGCTCCATTTCTACAGCTTAAACTTCAGATGAGACATTTCAAAATTCGATATGCCACTAGAGCATGTAAAATTTTGAGTTCAGTGTCACCGCCATCCATCAAGAGAGAGAGCGAGAATATGTGTGTGTTATGGAAATTGGAAATGTTCAACTTCCAATTAGCCTGTATTGGAAAGACATTATTAGATCAATAATGATCCACAATTATTTACAGAATAGGCGTGTCGAAGACTTGAAAAATAATTAAAGTATTCTATTTCTAACGACTTAAATTTTTAGATGAGACATTACACAGTTCAATATAGTATATAGCAAATTGATGCATTGATTTTTAGTAAAAAAACTGAAGTTGCTAAAGTTTGACTTGAACAAGCAGAATAAAAAAGTGTATGAGAATCTGGAAGAAAGGAAAACAAGGGCTATGATCAGCCTGGAACGAATAGACAAAGAAAAAGCACGTATCCAAAATAGTGAGTATGATGATTCTGAAAGGGTCTCTGTCATTAAAGAAGGTGACAGGAATACAAAATGCATGCAAGAGATTCAATAATATCGATAAAATGGTGACAGAGGAGGAGGTGGTGGAGGATGAAAAACTCATTAAAGATCACATAGTGGGCTTTTATGAGAAACTGTTTTCAGAATTTGAAAATCGGAAAATAGTGTGGCTAGAAGAAGGGATTGAAAAATTAACAGATGAGGAAAATGAATGGATCCAGAGAACCGTTTCCATGGAGGAAGTGGAAAACAGTGTCGTCAAAAGCAAAAAGCGCAAAAAAGCTCTAAGGTCCGTTTGAGCTTTAAGCGCTAACCGCAAATAATGCGTGGGCTTTAATAGAAAAGGCGCAAAGGGAGAAAAAATACAAATATATATGTTTAGTCCAAGACTACTAATTATAAGCAGGAATGACAAATATATGAACGAAAAAATTGAAAAAAAATTACAATAGAGTGAAATATCAATTGTTTAGCATCGCCTCTTTAGAAGAGGCTCCATTGGCAAGGGAAAGTATGCTTTAGAATCTTGATGACAACACTGAAGTGCACATTAAAGCGAGGCGAAGCGCTCAACACATTTTGAGCGCCGCTTCAGGGCTTACGCGCGCTTTAAGCGCCTTTTTGACAAAGCTGGTGGAAACTACTGTTAAGTTATTCAGGGGTGATAAGACATTTGAGCCAGATGGCTTTAACATGTTCTTTTTCCAGAAATGTTGGAATATAATCAGGGAGGAAATGTGGAGAACAGTTGACTGGTTCTAGCAAAAGGGCACTTTCACTAGAAGCCCTACTTCAACTTTTATTGCTTTAATTCCTAAGAAGAAAGGGGCAGTGGAAGTGAAGATTTCAGGCCAATTAGCTTATTGGGCGGTGCCTATAAAATTTTTGCAAATTTGATGGCTGAAAGGCTAAAAAAGATAATTGGGAATTTGCTATCTATCAGATAACCAGAATGCATTTGTTGAAGGCAGGAAAATTATTAATGCTTCTATGTGTCACGTTAAAAAATTTCCCTCTAGATGTAACTGACACCCGCTGATACCACCTGCCATGCGAACCAATTTTTCATACTCTTTTCCATTTCTATAAGAACTACGATAAAATATGAACAACTCCAAACGCATCAATAGTCATTAAAAGTGAAGTAATTATCCAACCCAAAATCATATATCAATTTATGAAAAAAAACAAACGATCTTTTAAATAATATATCTCTAGCGCAGATCCCACACTAACACCATGGATCATCTAATAGAATTACATGAGTTTAGCTGTTGAGCATACAAACCCCCAAAAACATATATATGCTATAAAATAGATAGAGCTGAAACGACAGCCTCCACGAACAATGCGAAGGTTCACCTCAGCAATAAAATTTACACGAATGGATTCGTCAACCAGTAGTGTCGCCCTCTGCAACAGTATCTACGTAGACATGCAGGTAAGAAGTGAGCTATACATGAATATAACCCAGTAACATCCTCGACCCGCCACTTTAATACCCCTAGAATAAGTGTTAGAATATACAACCACATAACGAGCATAGGGATAATATGCACAAAATATATTTCTTAATATAATACTCAATAAGATCCAAACAAATGTTAAACAAGGAAATTACATATCTCAACACAATCCACACTCAGGACTTGTTATAAAAGGCAGTAAAGAAGATCAGCCTAGCACCCGACTAGTCCTCGACATCATATATAAAGCGCCAAATGTACACCACATTAACATGTACAAGTCCCCTAAAATATTACGGTATCATAGGTATGCCCCTAACATATTACGGTAGCGCATGTATAGCCCTAGTAAATATATCACAATAGTGAAGGAAGGATATCCAATGCTACAACGCTATGGTACGAGGCTGCACCACTGTAGATCACTTATCAAATAATTTTAATATTCTTCTCAATGTAACATATATGTGGCTGGTCAAAGAACACAAATTTTGCTAAGTAGTAAGCACAACTTTGTCCCAACACATAGACCAGGCAGACAAAACACATTTTTAAAGCAGGTTTGAAAAGCAAGCACTAAGCTTAAAATCTCATTTACCTCAAATACGCAACTCAAGGACCCCTTTCAATAAATCAGAACTAAGATCTTGGGTTTCTAGGTCACCTCAAACTACACAAAAATAAGTTTAGTTGTCAAAAACCCTTCGGTAGACTTTTTCTTAATTTTTAACACAAATCAAACTTGCGGTCAAGGATTGAACAAAAAGTCAACTTTGATCAACGGGTTAGAATCCCCAAACCATGACCACCAACAGATTCTCCTCGGCTAGACGATTCCAGAACACTAATCAAACTCAAATTTTGATAACGTTTGCCCTTTCAAATCAATGATTTAGATTGAAGAACCCTGGGGCTAAACTTTTTCAATTCCTCATAATTTCTCCATGTTTCTTCCATATTTTTTTTCTCATAACCACGTAGCAGTCTCATAGAAAATTCTTTGCTTCTGCGTTGTCTTCTCCTATCTACGTTTTTTGTTTCTGCGTTTTCTGATTTTCTCACGTCTGATGGCGCTTAGACTTTAGTTCCTTTTCTTTTTTTTTCCCTCCTTTGGCTAGGCCCACTTATTTTATTTTTTATTTGCTTTTGGTGAAAAAAATACAAATTAACCCCTTATTAATTTAGGGTTATTACACTATGGTAGCTTATGAATGCCTTGAATACTTATTCAAAAGAAAAGATTGAAGGTGTGGCTTGCAAGCTTGACTTGGAAAAGGCTTTTAGCCGTGTTTACTAAATCTCATGAAGCAAATGAATTTTGGTAATAAATGGATTGAGTGGATAAAATACTGATCTCTACAGTCAGCTTCTCAGTATTAATTTATGGATGTTGACAAGGTTATTTCAATTCTCATAGGGGATCAAGACAAGGGGATCTCTTGTCCACTTATCTATTTTTTTCTGATGATGAAATTTTGAGCGAAATGCTTCGAAGAGCGGAAAAAGCGGGCTTAGAGGACTAAAATGGAGAAGAAATCAGGGAGAGGAGTTAGCAGCCCATATACTCTATGCTGATGATATCTTGATCTTATGTGAAGCTAGGGAAGATCATTCTCTGCATCTAGGGGAAGTATTATTAGCTTTTGAAGCTGTATCTGGATTAAAAATCAGATTTCTCTCTCTGTGACCAGCTATACTTAAAGGTGGACCAATCTGCGGCTCAATATGCAGTCCGCAGACAGGCATATGCGGCTGCAAACTGGACGTAATTTGAGACAAAATCTGGTTCAACTGAAGAGCATTCTGTGGACCACATATCACTTCTGCAAACTGCATTTCTGCCGCTTGTTGTTCCAGAATTCCCAGCTTCAAGGGTCAGTTTTGTGGTCTATTCTGCGGACCACAGACCTGCTTTGCGGTATGTAGACTGAAGCTCATCCCTGTTTCTTTGGCAGTTTCAACTTTCTGCCCTCGCGTCCAAACATGCCGTCACCCCTCCTTGGCTATCCTATCATTTAAATGAACTTAACATACTTGTAAGGCCTCACAATCCTGGACTAGGTCGACTTATAAGGTGCTTACCCTGGAATTTGATCAAATCTTGAGGTACGAACTTACGGGGTCTTACAGTTACAAAAGCAACAGGTAATGTATGAGCCAGATTGGCCATGAAAAGCTATCTGGAAGTTCAAAGCACCTGGTAGAGTAGCTTGTTTTGGATTGGTGGCAACAAAGGAAGTTTGTTTAACTCAGGAGAACTTGCAGAAGAGAGGAATTATTCTTAGAAACAGATGCTATATGTGTGAAGAAGACTCAAAAACTGTCAATCATCTATTTATTCACTGCTAAGTGGCAAGACAATGTTGGGAGCTATTGTAAAATATATATGGTGTCAGATGGGCAATGTCCCCAAATGTTAAGAACCTGCCTGAGACTTGGCAATTGTAGAAGATGACAAAGAGTTAGTTTTCTGTACAGAGAACAGTCCTTTTATGTGTTCTATCGACAGTTTGTCCTGAGAAGAATAGGGTCTGCTTTGAAGGAAAAGACAACATATCTCCGGGATAAAGATAGGTCCTTATTAAATTTGCATTTCTGGCATAAAAGTAGTGTTATGGAAAATTTGTATAAATATATGGATTTTCTAGAGAGTTACATAATATGTAGAAGTCTTTTTGTATCAGCAGCTGGGATGTTGTAATTGTACCATCTTGGTACCTCTATCCATAAAATGTTGGATTACCAAAAAAAGTATGGAGATTTCAGATTTGAACGTCTACTATCCACACACTACTCCCCTCTCTCCAATGTATACAAAAAATATAATAGTTGTACATTGATATATATTTAGTATATAAACAATATGCATTGACAATACACCAATTAAAACATTAGAACTCAATGTCTATTATGTATAATTGGTATATAATCAATATATAATTAGTGTATAAACATTGTACAATGAGCATAAATTACTGATCTATAACCTCACCACTGGCAGATCTGGAAAAAATAGCAGTCTAAAGATAAAATAGAAGAAAAGTAGAAGAAGATAGATGGCGTTCCATGTGAACTTTTCCTTTTCCTTTTCTCAGACTATCAAAAATAGTGAAAAAATGTTGCTGCCATTTTTACAACAGTTAGAGCTTTCATCTCAGACCTACTTTTGAATCTCAAAAAGATCCTAGCTCATCTACAAAAGGCAGTGACCAACGAGGAACTACACAAAATCGTGACCTATAAGGGCTCTGCATGACCCCATCTAATCTCCATACCTCAGAAAAATGAATAGGGTCCATCTCTGTCCCATTTCACCATAAGCCCTTTTCCTATTTTAGTGAGAGTCCCCTATGACTGAAGGTGAAGAAGAAGAAGGGATTCAACGACAGCAGTTGAAGGAGAAGAAGCAGCAGGACAATGAAGTGTTAGGGTTAGAGAGAAGAATGTTTGATGTGATTTGTGTGGAATGAGATATCATGAAAAGATTAGGATTTTATGAGGGAGTAGCTATAAAAGTATGAAACCTAAGTGTTAAGTAGGGTATATAAAAAGAATAGGGGTATTCTTTGTATTGGGATATGTTGGGTTGCTAATCCGGTTAAATCTTCTAAGTTAAAAGATATAGATATTGATTAGGTGCTTACATATATACACCATTTACACACTCCTTTATCCCCTTTCTGCGCTATCAGTAACTTATTGGATGCATGTGATTCTTTTTTTTTTTTTGAAGATATGAAATAATATTCTTAGCTTCTTAATCTTTTTTTATTTATTTATTTTAATAATATTTTGATATAAATATTCGATAGGCGCACACATAACAATGTCTACACTCTCCTTTATCCTCTTTTCCCTCCTTCATCAATAACTTATTTAGGATGCAGGTGAATATTAGAAGTGTTGATGAGGCTGTAGTGATTGGTGCCGCTCTCTCACTGTCTTCTTCAGCTTTTGTTCTGCAGGTAATTTGTTATTATGCTACAGTGGCCTGATATGTGAATGAACACTGCAAATGCCTTCTACTTTTTGAGATGAAAGGAGGGTGCAAAAGGAAATGCCTTCTACTTGTTAAAAGCTTCTTTCAAAAAGTCTTCGTTCTGTTAAAGATTCATTTCTTGGGGAACTCTTGGCATCCCTTCTTAATGGCAATTTGGGTGCAAAGCTGCAACATTCTATGTTGAACTTTAGTAGGGAGATATTTGCATGGATCCCTTGTAATGACATTTTTTATGTGAAAGGTAACAGATTTTATAAAAACCACCCTTTGTACTTAAGAGGACAGCATAGTTACAATTTAAAAATATCAACTAGTCCAATGATGCTTAACAGGGTCTTACATCATCAACAAAACCTTCTTTACACAAAACGTGAAACAGAAATAACAGTAAATTTTGATCTTCTGTTGAGAGCTATGAATGTCTTCATAACATCCTGAGTTCCTTTCCTGCCACACTGTCCGCCAAATACATGCCCCTTCCTCAAATTGTCTTGTGTCAAGATTGTCTCTTTAACCGCTAACCAACTAAAAACGTGCTACTTTGAAGAGTATTTTCACTTTCCAGACATGTTTCCAATGCCATAACCCAAAAAACTGCGCATTCTGTTTAAACTTGCATATGCAGAACCTACAGTGAAACATCCTCTACTACACCTTGCCCACCAGCCTATTCTCTTGTTCCGTAGTACCTATGAAATTCTCTAACAGCTTGAGAAAGTCAACCAATCTACTGTTTTCCCAGTCATTTAAGAGTCTTCTGAAGCTTAAATTCCAACCCTCAGCCACTATGATCTTTGGATGCTGTACCAGATTGATATCAGGAAAAACATCTTTGAGAGGGTCATTTCCAAACCAATCATCATTCCAAAACGAGGTCCTAACACTGTTTCCCGCTTTTATGCTCACACTATTTACAAAGTATATCCATAGTGCTTTTGTAGACTTCCATAAGCTAATTTCATATGCAGCTGACACCATCTTTCAACACAACTGTCCCTGTACTCTATTTTTTTCACGTACCACCCTTCTCCATAGGCCTGTTCCTCCGTACAAAATCTCCATAGCCGCTTCGTAAGAAGGCTCTTGTTATGTTGTCTCAGATTTCTAATTCCCAAGGCTCCTCCTCCTTCCTACAAGTCAGTGACTTCCCGTTCACCAAGTGAACACATCTGTTCTCTTTGTTACCGTGCCAAATGAAATTCCTCTTTGAAGCATCAATTTTTTTCTCAATCTTTACTGGTAATGGTGAAGGAAAAAGGGACATCATATAAGTAGGAAGTGAGTCTAGAACACTATTCACCAAATTAATCCTCCCTCCTAGTGATAGATAATTACTCTTCCAATTAGTCAATTTCTTCTCACATCTCTCCAATACCCCATTCCATATCTCCTATGCCATGTGTTTTGAGCCACGAGGTAATCTGAAATATGTCATTCGAAGGCATCCCACCTCACAACCCAAAGTCCCTGCTAATAGATGAATATTTGAAACTTCATTTACAGGGAATGTCAAACTTTTCCGGTTTCCTCCAGTTCACATGAAGTCCTAATATTATTTTTTTTTGAGAAGGTAACTTGTTGTATGTACTAGACACAAAACAGTACATGGGTTGTACTGAAACCATATATACAAGTGAGCACAAGAGAGCAAAACTATTCTACTGCTCTAACATGAAGTCCTAATATTGCTTAAAAAATAGTTAAAAATTAACATCAACTGCCTTGCCCGTTCTATTGCAACATCACATGGAATCAAGGAATCATCAGCGTACCATATATGTGTAATCTCCAGGTTGCTCCTCTCACTCTCCAGGAACTCCGAAACCCTTTAACCAGCCATTCTGATTTTCCTTCTTAATCATGTTGTTTAGCCGTTCAATATAAATAATAAAGAGAAAAGGTCACAATGGGTCATCTTGCCTCAAACCTCTTTGAGATGGGAAAAAAACCTCCAGGAGAGCCATTTATCAGAATAGAGAATCTGACATTACTGATGCAGAATCGTATCCACCTAATCCACTTGCTCCCAAACCTCATATCATTCAGAATTTTCAAAAAAAAGTCCCAATTCACATGATCGTATGCCTTTTCAATGTTTAACTTGCACATAATCCTTGGAATCCTTCCTTTAATTCTGGAATCCACATATTCATTTGCAGATAAAGCCGCATCCATGACCTACCCACCTCTTATAAAGGCTATTTGTTGTGTATCCACTACCTTATATATCAACTTTTTCAATCTCTCAGTTAGACCTTCAGAAATGATCTTGTACACACTCCATATTTGACTAATCGGTCTAAAATCCTTCAACTCCAAATCTCCAACCTTTTCAGGGATTAGAGCTACATAAGTGACATTGAAGCTCTTCTCAAAGTATTCTTGAGAATAGAAATTTTGGATAGTGTTCATGATATCGTCCCGAACAATGTCATGTCACGATAGAAAGGAACCCATGGTATAGCCATCTAGTCTAGGTGACTTATTAGCTGCACATGCCTTTAAATCCTTCAACACTTCCTGCTCTTCAAATTCTCTTTGTAACCATCGCCCTTTGTACGCGTTTTGGACATTATATAGGGTTTAATTTCGGCCTCAAATCTTTTGGTTCTATTTCAATATATAAGTTTTGGTAGAAAGCTAGGATCTCCACGTAGATGACATTTAAATCATCAACCTCTTTACCATTACTATTAAGCTTGTCAATCAAATTTTACCTCCTGTGAGCATTTGCAACCTTATGGAAATTGTTTTTTATCCCCTGCTTTACCCACTGGATTTTTGATCAAGTCTCAACGATCTCTTCATTCCTAGCAATCTCTTCTCTCTCCATAAATAGGTTAGCTTTTAATATCAATTCATCTTCATTGAGATCTCTCACCTCCTTGGAAAACATCTAATTAAGAAACTCGTTTGGGACAATCACACTTGTTATTATTAGCTTCAATTTCCACCTCCATCAGGTTGAGTCGGCCCAAGGCTTCATACTTATTCTCCCACCATATTTTAAATCCCTTATTTGGGATATTGGATATGTGGACATACTAGAAGAGATAGGATTAGTAATGAAGATGTCCAAGACAAGGTGGGGGTGGCCCCCCATTGTGGACAAGATGAAGGAAGCGAGACAGAGATGGTTTAGACATGTGAAAAGGAGATGTGTAGATGCTCCAGTGAGGATGTGTGAGAGATTGACAATATTAGGTATAAAGAGGGCTAGAGGGAGGCTGAAAAAGTATTGGGGAGAGATGATTCTATAGGGCATTGCACATCTTGAGCTTACTGAGAACATGACTTTAGATAGGAGATATAGAGGTCACATATTAGGTTAAACGGTTAGTTGGTAGTTGAGCGCCGTCTCACTTTTTGGTGGATAGGCTTGGTGGTAGTTTAGAGCACCGTATCTGCTTCTCCTTTCATGCCGTAGTATTAATATTATTTTCGTAGTTTCTTGTTCTTTGATTTCTGTTACTATTTTTTATTTCTTGTGCTTCGATTATCTTCTAATTTAGCTGTGGTTACTGTTCCTTTATTTTAGAATGCTATATAATTCTTTCCTTATTATTTTCCATGGCTTCTTCGCTTTTGCTTTTTCTGTGTCCAAAACTACTTTGAAATGCTTTGCTTTTCTTTGTTTTCTCTTCTTTTCTTTATTTGACTTGGGGTCTATCGGAAACAACCTCTCCACCTTCATAAGATAGGGGTAAGGTTTGTGTATACACTACCCTCCTCCCAGACCCTACTTGTGGGATTACATTGGGTTGTTTGTTGTTGTTTGGGATATTATTTCGCCCAACTAGGAGTTCTGTCATAATGGGCCATTGTCTTTGTAGTGTGATTGAGCAATAATGGCCCATCCTTGCAAATAATATTAACCGATAACGGATAACCATACTACTCCTATAGATAAAGGATTTAAATTTGAATCCACCTTTCTTGATCCCACATGTCCCATCTCATCAGGATCCACGTGTTCCATCCCATCTGAACCTATAGACCTAACTTTACACCTATATAATTTAGCCATCCCCCAATATACCCTTCTCTACCACGTTGAAACTCCACACTGCCGGAGCTTCACACCATGTTGGAATTTTAAATACCACACCATTCTTCGAAATGTTGACACTTCTAGGTATAGTTTCCCATGCCCCCCTCACTTCTACACGAGCCCACTTCAAATCGTTTTTCAGTGAGGTCTCATTTTCAACTTCAATCCACCCCGTATGCCTATTTTCGATTTCTTTAAATACTATTTGCGACCAAAGAGTAAGAGGAATGCCTATATTCTCACCTAGACATTATTGAGTCCTTACATTATTAGGTAAACATCCTGCGGTTGGTGACCACCATTCCAGATTTAGAAGAGTCCGCCTCCATTTCAATTCCTCCAAAAGGTATGCGCTGCCAACCTCAACAACAACAACATACCAAGTGCCAGCCTCTCACACCTCCTCACGGGTGCATCCACGCACCTCCTCTTCATATGCTCTAACCATCTCAGCCTCGCTTCCTTGATCTTGTCCACCATAGAGACTACTCCCACTTTGTCTTGTATAACTTTGTTCCTAATTTTATCTCTCTTAGTAGGCCAACACATCCATTTGAGCATCCTCATCTCTGTGCTACCTTCATCTTCTGAATATATGCATTCTTGACTAGCCAGCACTCTACCTCATATAACAGTGTAGGTCTAACCACTGCTTTGTAGAACTTGCCTTTAAGCCTTGGCAACACCTTCTTATCACACAGTACCTCGGATGCGAGTCTCCATTTCACCTACCCCGCTTCAATACGATGTGCCACGTCATCATCAATCTTAGTGTCTCCTTAGATTATAGGCCCAAGATACGTGAAACTTTCTTTCTTGGGTATGACTTGTGGATCGATCTCCACTTCCACTTCCGCTTCATGCATAACGTCACTGAACTTGCACTCCAGGTACTCTGTTTTAGTCCTCTTCAACCTGAAATCTTTAGACTCTAGGATCTGTCTCCAAACTCCCAGCCTATCATTAACTCCACAGCGCGTCTCTTTGATCAATACTGTATCGTTTGCAAATAACATACACCATGGAAAGCTCCGCCAACCTCTTGGACAGAAATTCAAAGAGAAATTTCGAGTTTCAACCGCTGCATCTCATAGATCTGGATGTAATGGCGTTTTGGGTGCAACTTATTTTGATTACTTTATTTGGTGCTTAGAAGGTTTCTTTTTATCTCATGGCTGTGACTTTGTCTTGCAACTATCATAAAATTTCTCTAGTATCTAACTTTTATTTTGTACTACAACTATTTTCCATTATGACAAGACCAAGTTCTCTAGAAGTTTGCGAAGGAGTAGATTGTGTACTTAATATCTAATCAGATTTTATTCACAAGCTTAGAACATCATCCTTTAACTGAAATTCACAAGCTTAGAACATCATCCTTTAACTGAATTTTAGTACCTTCAATTATAGAGACAACTTATATCCTTAACACAGTTCCAACACCTTTAGAACTATAAATCATGTGGTTGCAGTCCTGCATGTGTTACAATTTTAACACCACTGACTCATTTATTATCTAATGTTGGACTCACTCAGTTTCTCTTTTCCTCATTCTTGTTTATTTCGCTTTATGCATATATAGAAAGATTTTCCGAAGATACAATTTTGGAAGCCATGTTGTAGCCTGTATACTATGAGTTGTGCGGTTATAACTCCTCGCTTACTTTTTTGAAAAAAATGGTTAAGTGGAGTTTATGCTTTAGCCTAAACACAAGCTATCATCTTCAGGATGATCTATACTATTTGAGATAATATGCTTCCTAGGAGACATCTTCCCTATCATCTAGGCCAAATTGATCAAGCATCTGACATCCTTATGCAGCCGTGGTATGGCAATGGCAGTGATGTTCGTGGCAGTGATTTGGAGAGCGTGAAGCGGACAAAAAATGACAAGGCCCTACTTCGCTAAATGCGTGAAGCGAAACGCTCGCTTCATTGAAGTGAAGTGCAATTTAAAAGAGAAAGGACCAAAATAAATAGAGACAACATATAAGCAAAAGATCAAATTAAAAACTAAAAGGTCGATGTCACAAAATTCTCCATAAACCATAGGACAAACAAAATCAAAGCTATTAATGGATCAACATCTAATTCTTAATCTTCTACTTCTACAAGATTGTCAAAAGCTTTGTGTTTGTCCATTATCATTGTATTGCTCGTCATCTTTCTCAACTCCATCATCACTTTCAACTTTATTAACTAGGGATAGACTTGTAGCTGCTTCTTTTCCCCGCCTATGTAAGCTTGAAGTATTCCCCATTAAACCATAATGGTTCTCCTCAACTCCACTTGCCTCCGCAGTAGCACCCTAAGTAAAATTAGAATCTCCCTAAAATATTGCTTCATCTTCATGATTTCCAGGGATTCGGGTTAGCCATTCATTAGCATCATGAATATTGTCCAAAAGAATTGGATCAATTACGTTGCGAGCGTTGTAACGACGCCTGAATGTTCTATTGTATTTTTTAAACACTAGCTCATTGAGGCACTTTAGGGTTAGTCTACCTCTTCTTGGTATGAATCTGCAGGTAAGTCGTGGCAAGTAATTAGTAGGAGTTGAGACAATTGAGATATAATTTAGTTATCTCAATATACTAAATCTTTCTTCTTAGTTCTTACATGTTCAAACACACTCCAGTTCTTCTCACATACGGATTGGCTACAAGTTAGACTTAGAACTTTGATGGGCAAACTTTTGTAACTCTAGAGTTTCTGAACCATTATTTCTCCCCCATTCAACTATTGAAGTAGAACAAAAATTCAAAAATTAATAGGTATAAAGAAATAACTTAAAAGTTAAAGCTATACAGAAACATAGAAGCACTTGCTCACCTGGTGACTACTTCTTCTTTCTTTGTCTAATAGCCACTTGTAATGCAAAAAGTCCATCAGCATTCCTGTAACTACTAGTCTGATTTGCTATTGTATCTTGCACATCTTCATGGGCGACCAACTTACCAACACAATCATGGGATCCCTTCCTCACTTTTTTAACTAGTAAATCCATCTCACAATTATCATTAGAGTGATGGGTTCAAAATATTCCCAACTACATGCAAAGGTTGATGAAGTTGATCTGACCACCTTTTATCAATAATCTCAAAAACTTTCCATATTTATGCTCAACACTAAATGCCGCTCGAATAGCCTCCTTACCCTTCATAGCTTCATAAAGGTAACCCTTTTTTCTCCCCATCCACCATGCAAAGTGCTTTAATCAAGGGACCACCAATTTTAAGAGCATGAACAACATTGTTCCAAAAGAAATAAGAAAGAATTATGTATGTAGCTTCGTTCCCCATAACCTTTTTTGCAAATTTACTAGTGTTCCATTCTTTTGAATTGAACAAGCTTCTCAAATTGGCCTTTTTGCATGTGCATACTATGCAAGGTAAAGAAATCAATAACAAATCTAGTCTTGCTAGGTTTCACCAAGTTTTTGTGTTTTGTGAATCTCCTCATCATATTCAATAATAAAGGCGTTTGAATAATGTATGTACCCTAACTGCCTGTGTGGAAACAGTAGAGAAGGGTCTTTCCTTAAAACTATCCCCGTTTATACAATAAGCTGCTCATGGAGTCCAATAAATGTGCGGGAATATACTCCTTTCAACATATCACCCACTTTAACATTTCACTTGCATTATCTGTAACAATTTGAACATAATTCCCTACTCCAATCTTCTCTACTTTTTGAGGGAATCAGTAGATGAGTTGCCCGCATTAATGGATTCAAGAAATAAGCTTTCTTTTGGATAGTCCACCAACATATTGATTATCATTTTTCCTGTTCTTGCTGTCCACTTATCCATCATAATGGAACATCCAAACTAGTTCCATTCTACCGATGATCCTACATAATTTTCTTTGTTTCTTCCACTTCTTTAGTTAGACTCTAACTTCATGATAAGTGGGGGGCTTCATTCCGGGACCAAATTGCCCTACAACCTCATGAAGGCTCCAAAGTGTCGGTATAATTGACAAAATTGAAGGGGACTGTTGCATCATACACCCACTGTGAAAAAGCTGCTACTGCATGAACTTTGTGGTGGTGGATATTGACGGGATACTCATGGTGCTGAGGTTTCAAGGTGTATCAAACGAAATATGATCAGAATATGCAAACAACTAGAAGTTCGAAAACAAGGATATGAGAGAGACATCCTCGAGCTTCTTAAGCGCATGGGACAGATCAATCCCTCTAGTAAAACATGCTTTTTCAGGAGTCCATCATCAAGACAGAAAGATATAGGGAAGTAAAAGCTCTGGAAATTAATGTCAATTATGATAGAGAAATATTAGGGTTTTTTCTTAATAAGGAATTTTAGGGGTATAAATGATGAAAAGAAAAGGACTACTAAAATTGCTGCAAAACAAATGGAGTGCTGAACTGCTGATCTATATTGCTTGCAAGAAATAAAAAATTGCTTGCAAGAGACAAAATTCAATCCTCCTCTTCTTCTTTACTCAAACATATTTGGAGTAACCATTGTCTTGACTAGGCAAAACTTGAGCTCAAGGATAGATTCGTTGAAACATTCTCATTCGTTGTGTTTTTGAAAGATTCAAAATCGGGTTTCAATTTTGGTTTCACAAGTGTCTATGCGCCATGTAAGAAAAAAGCCAAGAAGGAGCTATGCGTACAACCATCAGAGGACTTAGTGTATACCATTGGGGGATAGAGGGTGATTTTAATGCAACCAGACACCTCAAAGAGAGAAAGAAAACTGGGTGAAGAATTATTGAGGCAAGGAAGGATTTCTGAAAATGCATCACTTAGTGGTCACTCATTGATCTAGCTCTTCATGGAGGTTAGTATACCTGGTATAAAGGAGGTGAAACTGATGTGGCTTCTATGATCAACAGGTTTCTCATATCTGAAGACATGGATGAGTCTTTTAAATTCACAAAACAAAGAGTTTATCCAAAAATAATGTCTGATCGCTTCCTTTAATGCTTGAATGTAGTGATTTTGGGAAGAATAAATCATATCTTAAATTTCAAAATATGTTGCTGGGGGATGAAAATTTCATAGGTCTAGTGTAGAAATGATAGAATTCCTATGATATATTGGGAAAACTTGATAAATTTTTAGCAGTCACTAGATTAGAAGCACATGACAGTTTGGATGAAGCAAACTCTGTTACAGAGGCTGGAATCACACACTTGTTGGGCTTCTAAGTGATCTTGACTCAGTGGGGGATCATATTTTGGCACGTCCAACCATTTCTACGGTAGATGAGGTGTTCCTTCAATTACTACATCTTACTGCTCCTGGTCACACACTGATCAATAAGGCATTGATGACAGCTTGAAACGACATCCTTTCAACATTTTCATACCAAGGACATGGGTAAATTATGATATTTCATTGGAATTGAGGCAGCTCAATCCAGATGAAGTATTTTCATTTCCCGACGAAAGTATGCTCTTGACATACTTGAGGAGACAAGGATGACAATTGTAGACCTATCCATAGTCTTATCATCCGAAATGTCAGGGTGCTACCAAGATAGAGGCAGCCCCTCAATGATCTCGGGAGATACAAGAGGTTAGTTGGAAAACTGAATTATCTCATTGTAACACGCCTAAACGTTGCCTTTTCAGCGAGTATTGCTAGTCAGTTTATAGATTCTCCATGTGAAACTAATTGGGATGCCGTAGTCTATATTTTTTGGCATTTTAAATTTCTCCAGAAAAGGGCTACTTTATGAGGATCATAATTAGTAAAAATAAATATACATAGGTTAGGTGGATGCAAGAACATGATAATTATGGATTGAACCTTAGTGGAAGCATTAAGAAGAGATTATGGGACTAGAAGAATAGAGATATGCCGAAGACATTGTTGGGTGTACAAATGTTGATTGGCCAGGGTCCCCTTCTGGTAGACGCTCTATGTTTGGTGTGTTCTAGTTGGAGGGAAATTAGTATCTTGAAGAGCAAAAACCAAAGTGTGGTTGTGAGATCCACTATTGAAGCTGAATATTGAGCTATGAAAGTTGCAACTTGTGAACCTATATGGTTCAGACTATAGAAAGAAATGAAGTTTGGAAAGGGATTGGAGGACCAAAAATGTCACTATGACATGCATATAGTTTGTGGAGAAATGTATTGAGGGATGGGAAGAGTTTGGCGTATATGCATTTCGTGTTGGGAATGGGAGGAGGGTTAGTTTTTAGGGGTACTAGTGGTGTTGGGAAAACCTGTTCGTGCTTCGGCGCACGCAAGTGCACGCGGTCGTACAAGCAGTAAAGTGACTCTTAATAGCTGGATGTCGAACCCACAGGGACTAGAATTTGAATGAATTACAGAGTTCAAGTGTTAAGTCAAATTTCACAAGTTCTAGTTTTCAAGATTTGAGTTGTTTGTTACTAAATGTAGTTTTGATCACAAAGTAATTTGAATAACAATAATAACAAGCATCTAGAGCTAAGGTCCAACAATCCTGTAAAGCTACATTCTCATTGGTTCAAGTATGCGCATCATTTGTTGTCTCACAAAATAAATGCTATGTTCATGGTCTTTTAAGCCTCTAAACATAGATGAATTAACCTCACAACTACATCGTTGAGCGGGGATGTGACAACTTAATTCATAAGCAATTATCTATGCGGAGTGGTTTACGGGGTTAATGCCCTTGGCTTTGGACTTTCGAACCTCTAACCACTTAACCTAGAATTAACTTCAGAACTACGTCTGTGAGTGGTGATGTGACAATTTAATCCTAAGTGTCTAGCTATCATCCAGTTTATTAACCAAGCAAGGGGAATTAGGTATATTTCTATCCTAACCGTGAATCAAGTCTTGAAGACTTGAAGACTTGATCTTACTTCCTGCATTCCAAGTTCTAACCTAGGATTTGCTCTTTCGAGTTTGCCTAAGCTTACCGAGTACATTGTAATGGTGATCAAGCATTAAAACGATAAACAAACAGGAATGCAAGACAAACAACCATGAAAACTTGAACCATATACGAATTTAAGCAATTACATTCATGTTTTTGGCCTCAACCCTAGAAAAGGGTTTTAGCCACTCATGCTAAGACAAGAATTCATAGTAATTGTTGAATTCATGAACAACAAGAGTGGAAAAAGAAAAGAAATTGAACCCTAGGTAGAGTTTCCTTCGTCTCTCCTTCGCTCCTCTGCGTTTTCTAGATCAAAACCGTGATAAAAAAATAAAATAAGACAAGTGTTTAATTTATAGGAGCTAAAAATTAGTCGTGCACCATCTACCTCCGTGCCACGCTGCCGGTCGCGGCAATGCAGTGGCGTGGCACGGCTCCATCACGGCATGCTACTGGAATCTAGGCGTTGGCATGTCATGGCATGGTGCCATTGGGCCTGATACGACCCTTATTGCGGAGCAGGTATGGCGTGACATGGATGCTGGCGCACAGGAGGCCTGGCGTGGCATGGAGCCAGCGGGCAGGCACACTGCCTGGCATGCAATCTTGCACGCACACGCCTGCGTGACACGGCGCTAGTCGCGACAAGCAGTTAGCGTGGCACGCTGCCCATGTGCGGCAACACACTCCTCAAGCTATCTTCATGCCACTTTCTTTGTGCTTCATTCCCAACTCTCTTCTTGTGCGTTGAACCTCATATTATGCCCATCCTTAGTATATTTCACCTGTAAAACGGGCTAATCAAATTGGTTAGTCCATGTACACAAATATCCACAAAACACATGAGATTGTACTCACTTTAATTGACAAATATGACTCAAAATAAGATATAAAATAGTACTTGAGCATATAAATGTGCCCAAGATCACTACCCCACACTTAAAGTCTTGTTCGTCCTCGAACAACTCCATTACATCTCATGCACATGAAGGACTCCACATTACCAATTGAAACTAGTCAACTCAAGTTAAGGCTACAATGACCGACTTAGATGGCAAGTTTAAAATAGAGCATGCTATATAGTACGCAAATAAAATCATGACAACTAAGTTAAGACCTCCTAACCTCAACAATTGACTCTGAGAATCACAGCAAACTCATGCACATTAACCAATCAAGAAGTCTGATATGAATTCTACCTTTCGTCTAACATGTGCCCTCACAACAAGAGATATCCACTTTCACTCATAAAATTTCAAATTACAACATGCATGGGTATATGAATTAGAATTACGCTCACTCTCAAAACAAATTCACATGCAACATGCAATGGCCCATATGCTTGCCCTTTGTGTGTTACTCCACTAATTCAGGAACGTCTAAAATTAAGATCAAGTAGGACTTTAGGGGTTGTAATGTACGCTAAGGGACGGGTAGGTACTATTCTGTCCAGTAATAGTGACCATCTTCCCTAAGCACTTTTAATACATCACTTCCTCATTAAGCACATGCTCTTCTTTTCTTCCTTTACTTCACCCCTTATTCTTTTCAACTCTCAATTCCCTTTTTGTTTCCCCCATTCTTTAAGCACACTTATGCCATTAGTAGGGAGTACTTATGTATTAAACACTTTTTCTTTCTTTATTCTTCTCTACTCCCTACCAACACTCATGCATTTTTAGCATTGCACCCTTAATCTTTTCTTTGACTTCCACAACCAAATATTTCCTTCTTTTCACGATTCTCACTCCCTTAACTCTTTTGTATTTTCACTTAAGCGCTGAGGAGTTTTGGATCAAATTCAAGGCTATTGAAAGAAAAGGATTAAGATTAAGCTTTTATTACGGCTAACAAAGAATAGGCTAAAGGCTCAATGGGGCTAACTAGAATTATGCATTAAGGGTAGGTAAAACAAAGAATAAAATTAGGCTTATTCAAAGAAATGCATAAATCATCTCTTACAATTAACATTCCTCATTTCACTTAGGGCTGTAGGGCTGTAGGGCTGCTACTAATCAGACATGCTCCTAAGCAGTTAGCCCTAACTTCCCGCACGCAGCTTACTATAATTCTTAGCCTGAAGGTAATGCTGTGATACTATGGTTCTAGTCCCCTAGATATTAACATTGTCTGTCCAGATCTCATAAGACTCCTCCGGGCGATTCATAACCTCGTAGGCGGGTATATCTAGATTTAGCCCTTTGCGGCAACATGTACATGGGCATCTGTAAAGGTAGCCCGAGGCGTTGGCCCTACATCTAACTACTAACAAAGTTCCTTCCCTTAGAGTATCATCTAGTCTATCAGACTTCTAAGAAAAATTCAAGTGATTCTGCCAGCTCCGGTTGTAGGTGTTCCCAAAATTCTAATTACCTCTCAACACGTTACCTACAAAGTTGACCGACTCTGGATTGGCATCGCAAGAGTCTGCACTATGCCCATTGTTGCCACATATATCGCACCAGCTAGGAGCTGGTTGTACTGCATTGACCTGTTGGCTGTACTAAGTTTAGCTTGCTGAACGGAGTCATCATCTGATGCTGGAATGAAGCTAGTTGGACTGCTAATGCATTTATGCTGTCAACTTCGATCAACCCCGCTGCTTTCTTGCCTGCCCCTCTGGACGAATCACTATGCCACTCTGGATTTCCTTGTGCAATTCTATTTAATAGAGTGTATAGCTCATGGTAAGTCTTCTCAAGTGCTTGCCCACCTGATGCAGAGTCTAGCAAGATTTTTTTGTATGTGGGTCTAGACTCTCTACACAAAAGTATGGGCCAGCATTTCATTGCTTTGCTGGTGATGGGGGCAATCTCTCAATAGCGACTTGAATCTCTCCCAAGCTAAGTAAAGATTTTCCTTCGGCCTCTGCTTGAAATTGAGTATTTCACTTCTAAACTCTGCTGTCTCACCGGAGGGAAAGAATCTGATGATGAACTTCCTTGCTAGGTCGTCCCAAGTAGTGATGGAGTTTGGTGGCTCTGTCTTCAACCACCTCTTTGCCTCTCCCAAAAGTGAAAATGAGAAGAGGGTAAGCCTGACATAATCAATTGACACTCTGGTGGGGACAAAGGTGTCACTGATTTCCAGAAAGTTTTGTAGGTGCCGTTGTGGGTCATCGTGTATCATCCTAGTAAACTGCCCAATCGTGTGCAACAACTGCACCATGTTCTGCTTTAATTCAAATCGACCTCCAGGCTCTGGTCTGCGGATACTAGAGGTCACATTCGTTGCGAGTGGGATTGCCACTTCGCGCATTGGTCTGGCTACTATTACTGTGGGTGCAACCTCGTCCTGTTGAACTTGCTGAATTGGGTATAGAGCTGCACCCTCCCTTCTAGCTGTCGCAACCTTCGTTCAGGTTCAGGATAGGGTTCAACTAGGTCTCTATCCCTTGCCAGCTTGCTGCAAGGACTAACCTGTTACCTGCAAATAAGCAGACTAAGACCAAGATTTTTAACACTTAAGAAAAATAAAAATAACACAAACTAAAAATTCACCAAATGTAGCCAGTCCCTCAAAATGGCTCCAAAACTTGTTCGCGCTCCGGTCCTCGCAAGTGCATACTATCGTACAAGTAGTAAAGTGACTCTTAAGAGCTGGATGTTGAATCCACAGGGATTGGAGTTTGAATGATTTACAGAGTTCAAGTGTTAAGTCAAATTTCAGAAGTGCTAGTTTTCAAGATTTGAGTTGTTTGTTACTAAATCTAGTTTTGATCACAAAGTAATTTGAATAACAATAATAAGAAGCATCTAGAGCTAAGGCTGAACAATCTTGTAAAGCTACATTCGCATTTGTTCAAGTATGCGCTTTCATTTGTTGTCTCACAAAATAAATGTCATGTTCATAGTCTTTCGAGCCTCTAAACATAGATGAATTAACCTCACAACCACATCGTTGAGCGAGAATGTGACAACTTAATTCATAAGCAATTATCTATGCGGAGTGGTTGTCACGTCTCAAAGTACCCCGTAGACGTGACTGGCACCCGCTAACATCACCCACCGGGCGAACCAACTTATCCATTTCACTTGCTCATTTATATAAGTACTGAGAGCAAATACGTGCAAGTCTAAACAATTTAATAATTCTTAAATAGAAATAGTGATTCAACGGAATCCCAAAATTAATCTAACAATTTCAACAATCTCTCAAATATTAAGTGTCTAGCTCAAATCCGACAATAAGACCATGGAGCATCTAATAAAGTTACATGAGTTTAACCATCGGGCATGCAAATCCCAAGAAGGAAAAAGGAATGCTATAAAATAGATGACGCTAAAAGGAAGGCCTCCACGAATCGATGTGAAGGCTCACACCTCAGCAATAGAATCTACGAGAATGAACTCATCAGCCACTAGTCTCATGCTCTGCAATGTTATCTGCATAGACATGTAAGTAAGGAGTGAGTTATATACAAATATAACTCAGTAAGATCCTTGACCTGCCACTTTAAATACCCTTGGAGCAAGTGTTAAAAAATACTATATACATATATATACATACATATATATATATATACACATTGTTCCATAACTTGCTCCTCCAGATGGGAAGTATAGATAGAAAGGCAGAAAAGGAGGCGTTGGCTCTGAAATGATGGAAGATAATCTTCAACTAGGTTCACACAATTAATTATCAAGAATATTATATATTTCAACACAATTTGCACCGAGGGCTTGTTAGGAATGACATCTAAGCAAATTACTCAGCACCACTATTCCACAACAGCATACACAATGCTCAGTATTGTCAAGAAGCATACACAATTCCCAATACTATCAAGAAGCATACACAATGCCCCAACCTCATGGCTCACAGCCGTATCACTCCACGAAATAGTTCTTACAATAAAGATAGTTTAGAATGCTTAAACATAAGATATACGCAGTTGGCATTGAAGACCACCAATTTTGCTAAGGACACGCTCATCCCAACACATAGACCAGGCAGACAAAACTTATATATATTTTCTTAAAACAAATTCAAAAAGCAAGCACTCAAAGTTTAAAGTCTCACTTGCCTCGAAATCACAATCCAAGCACCCTTTCCAATAAACAAGAACTATATTCTCGAATCTTCTGATCACCTCACACTACACCCAAAACGGATTTAGAATAGTCAAAACCCTTTAGGTGAACATCCTCTTAAATTTATATATATATATTGGGCAAGTTAAAATCAAAGGCTGCACTCAATACCACTGCTATATACTAATATGCTTCTACATCCCATCATCATTACTACAATCCTACGCCATCTAGGAGCAGACATGGCGTGACACGAATGCTGGCGCGTAGGAGGCCTGACGTGCACGGAGCCAGCGCGCAGGCACACTGCGTGGCATGCCATCTCGTACACACATGCCTGCGTGACACGGCGCTGGTCGTGCCAAGCAGCTAGCGTGGCATGCTGCCCATGTGCGGCAACATACTCCTCAAGCTATCTTCATGCCACTTTCTTTGTGCTTCATTCCCAACTCTCTTCTTGTGCATTGAACCTCATATTATGCCCATCCTTAGTATATTTCACCTCCAAAACGGGCTAATCAAATTGGTTAGTCCATGTACACAAATATCCACAAAACACATGAGATTGTACTCTCTTTAATTGACAAACACGACTCAAAATTAGATATAAAATAGCACTTGAGCATTTAAATATGCCCAAGATCAGAACACCTTGAGCATTACTTTCCTAACTTCTACAATATTTCATTCTAGAAGGAGATGATAGTCCTATGGAGTCCAAAGTGTACAAGATAGAGAAGTGTTTTGGGATTTGAGATTTAGGTAAAACTTTCAGGTTTGGTAGGTGGCAGAATTCTAAAGTTGGATTGAGTTACTTCATAAACAAAGTACACAACAGTCCTATTACACAACAGTCCATAGGATAATCATTATGCTTGGAGTTCGGGGATGGTGAATAATGGATTTCTCTCTGTTAAATCCTATTATGAAAAGTTTCTGAACGGAGGTTGCCTTAGTGTATAGTTCAATTTGGATCTCGAAAATATCGAGAAAGGTGTGTTTTTTCACTTGGTTAGCAGCAAGAGGGTTGATATTGACGACTGAAAACCATCAGAAGAGCAAAATTACTTATGTCAATTGGTGGTCTGTGTGCAAGGGTTCGGGTGAAGATGCCGACCACCTTCTCATTCATCTCTAATGGCATCGAGATTATGGTGGGTAATTCTTAGATATTTTGGTACATTTTGAGTGATGCTAGGCATGGTGAAAGAGGTAGCATTCAATTGGAATTTTGGTAGAAGGAGGAGACATCGGGGGTGGAAGCTTGCAACGTTAGCTTTTATGTGGGTTGTTCGGAGGGAAAGAAATATAAGAGCTTTTGAGGCTGTAGAAATGAGTTTTGATCCGTTAATGAGTAGTCTTTTGTCCCTTTTTTTTTTCTGGGAACACCCTTAAGGTTCCTTTAGGTATTGAAGATTGGGTGTCACTGGTGGAAAACAATCTCCTTTTGTAGGTTTTTCTATTTTTGGTATACCTCTTGTATACATGCAATTTTTTTCCGAAACATTAACAAAATTATTACTTAATCGACATAAATAAAAATTTCTATTTTTTCAGATGTTAAAAATTTCAATTGGTTGAAGTTATAAATCATTCTTTGTGTGTTATTTTTCCCACTTGAAGAGTTATATTTAAGGTAATATACATTTATAAGTTCTTCCTTTTATAAGTTTCAGTTTCCTTCCTTATTACACTATGCTTGAGTTTATGCAAATCGAATTCAAAATATTATTCTATTGAATTGAAACTTTGTTTTGTAGAAAGTTGTTATCAAACTTGACAATTGATATGGGAAAATACCTCAAGAAGTTAAAAGGTAAATAGATTTTATCAAACAAAAAATATATCGAATTTGAGCTATTTTTTGATAAATCATCCAAATGATTTTTGATAGGCATTTTCAGATTTATTGGATTTTCTTTTTCTCTTTCTTAAAAAGTTTATTAGTAGAATTCTGTTAAGGAGAGGAAAAATATCAAACTGAACCCAAATACGGATAAAGATCTAGTAAATCGAGCCCAATTAACCTGAAATCGACTGGACTGACTGAGTGTACACCCTTTAATCACTTGTGACAAGCTATATTATGAGTATACTGGGTTATGCCTGAGAGTATTCAGCAAGCTCTGAGCAGCTGGGATGGGCAGACCACAACTAAGAGTAGCAGTCTACTTTGGAGAGCAGTTTCTACTTGCATATTTTGGAGCATTTGGCTCGGGAGGAATAGTAGATGCTTTTGTAAAAAGGAAGAACACATATCCTTTTAAAAATAAAATGTCTTGAGACTCTTTTCTTTTTGGTGTAAAAAGAAAATGGCTACCGATTTTAATTCCTTGTTTTCTCTTATGTACTCCTTCAATTTATAGAATGAGAAGAACCTGTCTTGTACCATTACAGTACCCTCTTGTTATTTGTCATTAAAACTTTTTTCCTTACTATAGAAAAAATTTCCCTTTAATCCAGAGCTGTTCAATTTTATTATTTTCGTAGCTTTACATGATAGATACACATAAAAAATGAATGTTCTTATTGATACTGAAACTGTTCGTAGAGAAGTTTCATGTATTTTTGCCCATGGATTCTTGTTCTTAACTCTAGTTTTCTTGTTTTTCTCTAATCTCTTTAGCTTTTTCGAGTATAGTGTCCTATCATGAAAATTGCTGAATTAATGTGGGATTTTGCCCTATGTTAGCAGAACCTGAAATTATTGCTTGTGAATGGATCTATGGTTTCTGTGCTCAGTTTGTCATAATTTTAGATTCTTGCAGAGAAGGGTGAGCTTCCAACTAGATTTGGCTCGGCTACATTGGGAATACTTCTTCTTCAGGTTCTATTAGCATTTTACATTTATGACAACTTTTTGAAACGGTATGGTATTTAGATACAAAAAAACCAGCACTAAGAGAGTTCTGTGGTTAACCAGAAAATAACAAAAGAGAAGAAAAAAACAAGAAAAACCTGTGTGACATAGGGCCCTTACATGCAATCTACGGCCGTACCTCACACCATACATGAACTAACACCTTCAAACATGATCTGTTCATCCCTAAATCCACTCCAAATTTAAATAACACTTCATCAAGCATAAATGGGTCCTCCAAACATCTAAGAACCACCAAAATTTTCCGGGTTCGGGTCAAATCACATACGTCGAGCGGTTTAAACCTTAGCCCGAAAGTATGGGCATTACACAGATTTACAGGAATCCCTCTTAATTTCTTTCCTTAGTTAGCTCCTAAGGTATTGTATTTATGTATTGCTCACCTATTGTAATAAGACAAGATCTTCCATTCGATTACAGGTCTAAATCCCCTTTCTGTATTCTACCAAAGGACAATGGTGTGAGTAGCCAGGGAACATGTTGCCCATTAATCTTTTTGTTCTGTGCTTCTTGATATATGCAGGACATTGCGGTTGTGCCTCTTCTAGTCATTCTACCGGTGCTGGAGACCCAGGTACGTGGAGCTTGGGAACATCAAATGTCTATAAATTTCTTTGATGCAGTTAGTCGAAAAATATTATTCTAAAAATTTGTCTCTAAGCATCATTATGTTAACGACTTAGATAAGTTTTTTTCCCTATAAGTATGAGAGGTAAAAATATTTCTTCGTGGATTATATGTTAAATTGCAAGATTTCTCAATGAGTCCTTATCAGATAAATTTAGTTCCCAACTTGGTCAAAATTTCCTCGGATGGGGTACATAAAGTAACTTCCCTTATGTTTTTACACAGATGTGGGATCAAGCTATCAGACATGCCATTTCTTGTTTCTATCCTTACTGCTGTATGTGTTTTGACTGTTATGAGTAACTTTATCTTAAAATCTCTGCAGAATCTGATAGAAGAAAGTATTTTGCCAATGCTTGCAAAAGAAAGTCTGAAGGCTTTAGGTGGACTGGGGTTGCTTTCTTTTGGAGGGAAATACATATGGAGGCGAGTTTTTGAGGTGCTCATCCTTGTTCTTTGGCCAAGAATAGCATGTAAACCAGGGGAGAATATAGGCACAGTGAATACACACACTCGTATCTTTACAGCTGAAACGATAGATTGTGTTTATCGATAATAGGTTGTTGCAGAAACGAGAAGTTCGGAAGCTTTTGTTGCACTCTGCCTTTTGACCGTTGCAGGAACATCACTATTAACTCAGAAGTTGGGCTTTAGTGACACGGTCAGATACACCTCTTGAAAAAGTAATACCAATTGATCCAGATAACAGTTGAGTTCATCATTTGATATTTATCCCATGGTGCAGCTTGGAGCCTTTTTAGCTGGAGCTCTGCTAGCAGAAACAAATTTCCGTACTCAGATTGAAGCTGATATAAGGCCATTCAGAGGATTACTTCTTGGTTTATTTTTTGTGACTACTGGAACTTCTATTGATATGCAGGTATTATCTCAAAAGTATGACATTTATTATGTAGTGTTGCATGCACTCTTTCTGGGTCTTTAATCCCTTATCTAATTACATATCATTCTTAACCTCATGCCAGCTTCTTTTCCGGGAGTGGCCAAATGTGCTTTCCCTCTTGGCTGGTCTGATTGTTATCAAGACATCGATCATAACAGCAATAGGTCCCCGAGTTGGACTATCCCTTCAGGAGAGTGTGAGAATTGGATTTCTTCTTTCTCAAGGAGGAGAATTTGGATTTGTGGTCTTTTCCCTAGCTAATAGGTGAGTTTCATCTGAAGTTCTATGAAATAGAATAATTTTCTTCAACTGATAAAGACAACCATTTAACTGTAGGCTAGGAGTGCTGCCACTAGAGCTGAATAAACTACTTATCATTGTTGTTGTACTGTCTATGGCACTGACTCCATTACTCAATGAAATTGGACGAAAAGCTTCTGAGTTTATTGGCGAGAAGTTTGACAATGAGGATGTAAGTCTTTTACCAGTCCTGGAATATGAGTAATGTAATGAAACTGATTTATCCATGAGTACTATCTCTCTCTCTTCGAATATTATCTCATTGCGTCATCTCTCTGAATCTTGAAATTTCACATATGAAGATTGAGTTTATCTAGCAGCGAATAAACTGTATTTTAGTTTCAGTAAACATGTAGGATGAAACTTTGTTGAAATTCCTGTGTCACATATAGTCTAGTATAAGATTCAATTGCTTAACCTGTTAAGGAAAAAAATGATGCTTTTGTTGCCTCTTCCTCTTGAGGTTATATGAAATAAAGCAGAGGTGTTATCTAAGGTCCTCGAATTCTCTGAGTCTCTGACTGACGTGAATCAGAAGTTAATTGTTCTTATAACTACTAATGTAAAGTAACTTCATGATCATCTCAGGGAACTGCTGAAATGGCAAACTTTGATGTGAGTGAACCAGTAGTTATCCTTGGATTTGGCCAAATGGGTCAGGTAATGCAGTTGTGGATCGCTGTTTCTTAGGAAGAAGCTCTTTTTTATCTTTCTGATGGTTTGTTTTTCTCCCTACATACAGGTCCTTGCCAATTTATTATCAACACCACTAGCATCAAGTGATGGGGAGGAGTGGCGATATGTTGCTTTTGATCTAGATCCTTCTGTTGTAAAGGTTACTTTATTTCATAGATTAAGTTGTGGGCTATTGCAATATTGCATGTTCTTGTCGGAAAACCAAAGGAACTGGTTAGTGATATTTTGCCCATGTCACTGCAACAGGCTTCTACAAAACTTGGTTTTCCTGTTATCTATGGTGATGGTTCACGTCCTGCAGTTCTGCAGTCTGCTGGTATATCTTCTCCAAAAGCAGTCATGGTCATGTACAGAGGAAAAGAAAGGACCACAGAAGCTGTTCAGAGAATTCGACTAGCCTTTCCAGCGGTACTTTGCCCCCCATCTCTTGTGTATATTGGACTGCAGTGGAAAAGTTGGAGAAAGTTCAATTTTACAAATTGAAGCGAGGATAATCCAGTTCAAAACAGAGAAAAAAGTTTACATAGCAGAAATGTACAAAGCTGTAACTAGTATTCTTGTGCATTGCTGGTGTTGGATGCATTAAATACATCTGGATTCTTATGACTCATCATAGTGTCAGTTTCCGGGTTTTATCATCACTTGAATTCTGACCTTTTGCTATTTCTCGACTGAATATCAATTTTACAGGTACCAATATATGCACGAGCTCAGGATGTGATGCATTTATTAGATCTGAAGAAAGTAGGAGCAACAGATGCTATTCTTGAAAGTGCAGAGGTAAGCCATGGCAATTCTTCTTTTTCCTTATGTGAATTCTGATCATGCCCTATATGTTCCTGCAGACAAGTTTGCAGCTTGGCTCTAAACTTCTAAAAGGGTTTGGTGTCATGTCTGATGATGTAACTTTTCTAAGTCAACTTATTCGAGATTCTATGGAGCTGCAAGCACAAGAGGTTGTTGATAAATCTGATGATCAGGTGTCTAATGTTATGAAACCATTGCAGGTACCAATCGTTAAAGAATACAAGTATATGCTTTATTTCCACATGCTTGGATAGATTTTTATTATGAGTTTTCTAGTGTTGGAACATCAAGTTTGCGTCTATGTGACATTCCTTCCAGTACTGGCAGTCTACCACTAGCTGATTTTTGGGTGTGGTGAACTGGGTTTTCATGGTCTGAAATCTTTGAGTTTATCAGCCTAAATTTTTATTTAGTTTTTGGTTCCAAACGATATGATTATATTAATTACCTACCAAAAGTACATGGAGCATTGTGATACAAAAAGGGGGGGGGGGGTGCGCTCGTATGTTAGTCAGTACAAAAAGGGATATGGGAGGGGCAACTTTGTGAAAAGTCGTTAAAAGGGGGAAAAGGTTGGGGGTTGGCTATTCCTTGAAGCAGATATTCTTTCCCATTGATGTCTTTCTGCAGTACGTCCTTGACAACATGTGGAGGGTCTTTGAACACAATGATGGAGTTGTCATTGACCTCTTCCCATCTATATTTTGCCAGCTTGTCTGCTAAACAATTTTATTCCCTGTAGACATGTTCCATCAAGGGATCAGTCAGCAATCTGTGCAAATACATGCAATCCTTTAAAAGTGATGAGTGAGCTATATGTTGAGACATTGTGCTAGTGAGCTGACGACCTCCTGTGCATCAATATTTATTTGGAGAGGGGTAAGGTTCCGTTGACAGGCTAGTTTGACGCTGTAGAAAAGAGCCAGCAGTTTGGCCTGATAACAGTTTGAAGGTGCAATATTTCCCGAGTGTCCAAGCATCCAATGTTCCCGGTTATTGCCAAAAAAACTTCACCAATGCCCACGGTGGAGTTTAACTGTTTATATTATCATAAAAATAAATTACTTAACAAGTATATCTCCCTGCACTAACCCTTTTGAAGAAATTCAAAAGGAAAATAAGTTGCTTTTTAGTATAAGCCAAGTAAACTTATAAGCATATAAGAATGTGCCCTTATAAGTCAACTTCAAAATATAAACTTGATTCTTAAAAAATTCTTTATGAGAAAATTGAAGTAAAAGTATAAGGGGACGTTTGGTTGGAAAAAAAGATATTCCGGGATAACTAATCTCGGGTTAGTTATTCCGGGATTATTATCCCATCTTCAATAAAGAATAAGGAATAAATATGGGTTTATCTCATGTTTGGTTGAGATAAAATCTAGGGATAACTTATCCCGGGATTAGTTACCCCACATTGAAGGCGGGATAAATATAATACTATAATTCCGGGATAACTAATCTCGGGATAAGTTATCCTGAGATTTTATCTCAACCAAACATGGGATAAACTCATATTTATTTTCTATTCTTCATTGAAGATGGATAATAATCCCGGGATAACTTGTTTCCTAACCAAACGACCCCTAAGTTATTTCCTGAAAGCATTAGAACTATAATTCTTATGCAATTTTAAGAACAAAATAACAAAAAGTAAAGGAAATAAATATACAAGAATCTTTCTACCAAAGTTCTTTCTGTATATAACGTAACTTTTAATTATGATTTGGTTTAGGATATCATACCACTTTTTGGCAAAACCAGCTCAAATTTGAATACAAGCTATTACAAATAAGTTCAGCTCTTAATTTCAAAGGAACTATTTCCAAAATGTTAGTTTAACGCATTTTGGGAACTCATATTTCTAGGAGTTAAATCAAAACAAGCAAAACCAACCCATAACTTTACACGCATCAGTGAATGAGATGGTTTTCGTTGATTTCAGGTATAGCCTTTTAAGACTTCTTCTTACATTATTTCTAGGACTGTGCATGTTGCAGATTTTCTTCAGACTTAATAACTTATGAATTCTAAACAAGTACACCATTGCTAAAAAATTTGCAAACAGATTTTGTATAACGACCAAAAATCCTAAAGCCACGTGACCAGCACCCAACAACCCCCATGTCAAGCCCAAATAATTACAACTCAAACGAACACAAGTCTAAAATAACACCATTTATATAATATGAAAACACTTGTACAAGTACAACGCAAAAGCTTAAACCCAAAATAATACAGGACTGGGTACATACTAGTCACAAGCCTGTATTAATAGAAAAGTACAACAACTGACTGAAAGAGAAGATACAATAAATATGATCTAGAGCTGCCGGGACAAGGTACACAGATCACCACTGTCACAACACCAACTCTGGAACTCACTCACAGCCCCATTGGTTCTTGTGTCCAAGTCTGCATTATAAAAATGCAGAGAAGAGGAGGTGAGTATGGGGGTACTCAGTAACTATCAATGACCATGGCAAGGTCTTTGATACATAAGTACGTTCTCCAAAATAAACCAGTGTAGTAATTATAGAATGCACCCAACACAGCCTATGCACAACAATATAAGGTAAATGCAAGGATAACACATAAAAGGATATGTACAAGTCCACATCTATATTATATTAAAAGGATGAACTCTGCTTGAAAGTTAAATGACCTAAATACCTTTGTAAATGATTACATACCTTAATCATCCTAAATAACCTAATTAAAAGCCCCAAGCGAATTACCGTGACAAGTCTCAACTCTTCATACTTAACCAAACCTGTCAAGCTCTCTATAGATTTGGAACAATTCCTTACAACCACGTATACGGACATTTCAAGGGCATGAAAAAGTATTTACTTTTGGAAAAGAAAAATACAAAGAAAAAAGAGGTCTCAAATTACTTTTAGATAGAGGTTATATTTTATTTAAAACCTCTAGATCTCAATACATTGAGAGCAACAGGATTTACAAAGAAAATTATGTTAAATTTAGACCCGTGCAAACAAAAGAAAAAATGAAGAAGCGCAAATATTTCTATTCATTAACCATGGTATACATATAAAAAGGAAGAATTTTTAAGAGTAACATATGCTTGAAGATATTTTTTATTCTTTTGACCAAACAAAAATGTTCAGTGGATATACAATTTGGTAGCATGCATGATTTGAAAGATTATTTTCAAGGTTATTAAAATATGAAATAGACTTATATTAATACTTGATAATTATCTTGAGATCACGAAAATGATATATATGAGCACTTTTCTTAAATGGATAAATAGATTTTAACAGTTGTTATGATAATTTGAGATATATGAAAATACTTAATATTATTAGTATGTTGTTTAGAATTTTATTAAAGATTGAAAGACCTTTTATATGTATTTGATATTCTTTAATGAGAAGAATAAAATATTAATATTATCGGCATTATACTTAACAACAATAAAATATAGAGTTACCCGTGTACGTATTTGGCAATTGAAATATTTAAAAAAATGGGGTGCTTGACTTATGATTAAGGGTGTGTTCGGTATGAAGGAGTATATTTTTGAAAAATATTTTTTAGGAAAATAAGTTAGTTTCTTACTTATTTTCTTGTGTATGGTGAGTAATAAAATATTATTTTAAAAATATTTTTATACAATCTAAACAATCACTATGGAAGGTGGCGATGAAGATGAAATGTGTTTGAGGGTAGGGAAGACAATCAATGTGAAATACCACTTGTGGAACTTATTTTTTCTACTTTTACTGTGAAAGTCATTTTTTTCATTCTTAAGGAACTTGTTTTCCCGAAAAAAAAAGTTTTTAAAAAATTTTGACCAATTGAACATGAAAAATTGGAAAGCATTTTCTAAAAAATATTTTCCTCCCTATCAAACACACCTTAAAAGGTTATATGCGGTGCTTAACATTCCCTCTAACTTTATCCCATATATTATTTCTCTCAAAAATAATTAGTTGAGGAGAGAATCTCTCGATTAAAGACGTGATTTATATTTCAAAATCACTTTTTTAAAATACCCTATTTGTTTATTTACTAAAAACCTCTAGCCACGGAAGAAAAATCATATGATTGCTCCATCCTGCGTAGAGTTGCAACTATTTAATCTCCTCCTTAAAAATCAAATTCCACATTTTCTCCTCACATTTGATCTTCTCTATTAATTCTCCGTTCTGCCTTTAAATTTTGGTGTTCTTCGCTTTCGCGAAGTTAATTTGACTTATCCAAACAAAATATTTCAACTTAGATTTACTTCGCTATTACTTTGTATGTTGTTTTTTATACTGTTAAAATCATTTGAATTGACAATTCCACTAGCTTCGAAAAATCCTTCATCGATGTTGTTTTCATCATATCAGATAGCCATAAGGTGGGTATTACGTAATTGTTGTATCTCATTTTGTTTTTATCCTTTTTTTCTTGATTGGGTCTTAAAATATTATTTTTTTATTGTGTTCTTTATTTGGGTTTAGATATAAATTATTTGAACATAAATTGTACTTATTTGAAATCCAATATGCTTTGAAAAGTTGGCATATGTTGAGTTAGAACAAAAAAAAGGGGATACTTTTTCAGAAAAAAAAATTGAAGCAAAAGATAAATACCTAGGGTGAGTCGTATTATTCTAATTTTTTTCTTTACTTATTTGATAGTAATTTAAATTCTATAATGTTCTAATATGAGATCGAGTTCCCACATTTTTCTTATTTGCACACTCTTTGTAGCCATTTATTCAAATATTTTATGCTTCAGGTTCGATCTAGAGGTCTAAGTACATATGTATGTCTAGATAGTCTAAATATATAAACTTAGAACAAAATATGAGGACAGTGCGGAGTAAGGATGAAAATTAGAAGTAAATAGCCATTAGTTAGTCTGGTCTATTACTTGTTCCATTTTCAAGTGTTCATCTCTGCATACTAAGGGTGAGATGAGGGTGGAGAAATCATAGTTTTTACTAATAATCATGGCAAATTGATAATTTCTTTCAAGTTTAAAGCAACTCATCAAAAAAATTAAAAGCAACATATGATATATCAATAGTTTGTTATTGTTTTTTTCAGTTCCAATATTGTTTTCAAATCATGTTTTTATAATTAACTAATCAATTCAATTAATATTTTTTATTCGTTCTACATATATACTTGATATTTTATGCTATGATTTGAGTTAAAGGAACTAAAAGATCTTGCAAAATAATAAAACTATTTCATACTAGTTAATTAGCAATGAATTCATTATTTGAAATTTATGAGTTTTTATATCAACTTCAAGTTAATTTTATAATAATAACTTTGTCCACAATCAAGTATTATAGGTATTTAGTAGATTTCTTAATATATATGTATGCACACAAGCTATTGATTCCCCTGAATCCATTTTTAAGCATCTATATACGCCCCTGGTAGTTATAACAATAATGAGAACATTCTTGCGCGTAACAATAAAATTTGGAGGGCTTGGTTAATATATTTATATATCAAGGATCAGGGGCGGAGCTACATGGGATGAAAGGGGTTCCGAACCCCCTTCGTCAAAAAATTACGCATATATGTGAGGTCAAATTTGATTTTTGTGAATATATATGCTGAAATGAACCCCCTTGACACAGTTGAGAAGCTTGGCTTGGTGGTCATGGGGGTTCGGATTGACTTTGAGGTTGCGGAATCGGTTCTCGCTCTCTCCATTTTTAGCTCTGTATTTGTGAGAGGAGATAACATTAACATTTCAATGTGAAATGTGTATTAAGTTATTTAATTTACTTGCAAATCTTTCTTTCTCCTGTAATTTTCAAAGTAGCATACATCGCTGTAAGTTCTCAAGAAAAGGGTAAAATGAATCATATTTTGTTCTTTACCAAAACATCTAGTATCCCTTACAACTACTTTTCACAGCCTAATTTTCGGCAATGCATGGAACTAAAGGTACTTTTATATTTTGTAACAAGACTATATCAAGGATAAGAATTATGAAAATTGGAACATATATAACAGTAATAAAAGTTATTGACACCAAATTAACCAAGGATTAGGCGTGTCAATAGTACGTAGCCCAAAAAAAAATTGTATCCTGTAGACAACTTAAAAGTCTGAACTGAACAGCACATCTGAGACAACAAGTCTATCGCTTTTCGTTTCTCCTTTCTTAATTTTGGTGTTTCCCACAACTTTATGCTATACTTTTATCATCTAACATACTGATATTAATGTTGTAGAGTACTTTTTTTTCTTTGTTAAGTATTGAATATGTATTATAATGTCAGTAATTTAGTTCTTATATACCTTTTAAGAATCTTGACGATTTTTCAAAGATAATATACGATGGAAGGTGCACTAATTTGGAAGAGAAAAACCAAAGTTCTAAATAAAGTCAAACACTGTAAAATGAAAAAGAAAAAAAGCATAAATTTTTTTAAGAAGAGCTCGATGGAGCAGGGCAAATGTAGGAAGAAATATTAAACGGAGCATGACAAGATGAGTTAGTGTTAAGGTTAGTCTTGCCCTTCGCCACCCTGCTCGGTTTATCATTATATTTTTCGCATGTTTATTTCTGTATATTTTGAACCCCCTTGGTAAAAATTCTGCTTTCGCCACTGTCAAGGGTGAAAAGTGGTGTCATAACGAAAGATGTTTTGCCTTTAGTTATATTTGAATAATTATTTTAATACTCTTTTCTCTTGCTATTCTGTGTCCTTAAAATTGGGTCATATAGTGTTCTTTTATTATGTCATCCACCCTCAATCAATATATAGGAACATATTGAGGCTCACAACTCATGAGTGTTACTTTTATAATGTATTATTAAACTGTGATATATTGTGCGAAATGGTTATAATTTAATGATAGTTAAAATTTAGTTGGATTTGAGTTTTTTCACATTAAGTTTTCCATTTTTTTATATGTTTGATTATTCAACTTCATAGGTTCAAACGATATATAATCAACATGACCTCGATAAACAAATCACCCACGATCCATATTGATTCTTCATAAACACTTGAACTTTAATCCTTCACGTATAATTATATATTTAAAACTTAATTTAATAACATTTATATTATCTTACAAAGAGTACTACATAACTCAGCACACACGTACCGAGAGAGACTAGTTTATCAAAAAGTCCAAAGACACAACATAGCTAGATATGCTGAGATAAAGATTTTAACTTTAATAATAACCGGCATTCATGTGATGCATGAGTATATAAATATGCATAAATAAAGCATATAACTATATGCACCACTATCAACAATCTCTACTGGCACCCCATGCCCCATATATCAACTTTACTCATAACTGATATGTCAAAACCGACATGCCGTTGGATTGACAATTGATCACATATCAACATTTGAGACCCAGTGTATTAGCACAAAGTTGATATCCATAGGTACAAGTTAGAACAGGTTACTCTGGACATGTGGTAGAGTAGTTATGTGTTGTTGGAAGGTTTGATCCAGTTTGAGTGATTGATAGGTCCATTGAGTTTTACACTCTACGTCAGATTAGATTGCTTATATAGTGCAGCAGTTTACACAAATGTATTATCTGGGAGGTTAAACAGTTGCACAAGATATTCGTCTTCATCAGATTTAATAGAGTGACAGCTAACAGAGAAAGTATGATAGCGTCACTGGATTGAGTTGAGAATAACCTTAACATTCGCAACCTGATGGACAGCCTGAGTGGATTATATAGATACTCCGAAACTTGTTAAGAATGTATAACATTGAATCAGGGAGTCATTGGAGTGATCGGTTACTTTCAACAGAGTTGGCACATAAAGACAATTGCTAGTCTAGTGTAGATCGTGTCACTTGAGGTTTTCAATGAATATCGGTGCTGTTCGCTAGTTTGAGTAGTTTGAACTTGAGAAAACAAAGCTAATAGATCTGGGATTAGCCCAGTAGGACTTGGATAAGCTAGATCAGGATGAAACTGCGTTGAGACTGCATGGTGTAGGCAAAGGTCCTTTTTAGAGCTGAGGAAATCCATGACTTATTGGGGGTGACCATGTGTTTTAGAGGTTTCTCTTATGTGTCATAAGATCTTGGAAGAAAAATAAGTTAGAGTCGAGGCATATAACTAATATGGATTTGGCTATAGCTAAAAGACTTCTTGTCTGGTGGTGATGCGACAATTCCTCAGTCTCATTCTTTGATAAGGCCTTCATTTCTTCAATCACAGCTTGCTTCCATTTAGAATCTTCAAAAGCTTCTCTCCAATTATTGGGAATAGACACGGAAGAAATAGACCAGGCAAAGGTTCTATAGGATGAAGACAGAATTATAGGAAACAAAGTTAAATAAAGGGTGTTTTTTGCAAGATCTGATCCTTTCCTGTGAGCAGTAGGAAAATCGTACTAGGAAATGTAGATAACTCACCAGAAGAAGAAGGTTCTGCTTTGGCAGATTGCATGATGGCTTCTTTCGGCAACCCCATTTTGTGCACCAGTGTAAGGACAACTAGTTTGATAGATTATCCCATAAGACTCCAAATATGCTTTAAAAGATTGTTTAAAGCTCAAAATTTGATTTTTGCTGAAACAGAGAAGGCTCTCTAAACTTGAGTAGTTTCCAAAGATGATAGTGTTTTAACTCCTTAGTACGTCCACCCTACTTTAACCTTAACTTTACCACCACCATTTCAGGAGTAAATATTCGCAGAACTTTTTATATTCTAAATGTCACCTGTAGTGTACATCTTTTAATTGTTTCTAAACCTGTACCATATTAGTAAAAGGATGAATTAGTCAATGTCCAAAATGGGTTTTTATTTGTCTATTTTCCGAAGCAACCACATTTGGTCATGTTAAATGGGACAGAAACACTAGAGTTTGTTAAAGTAAAAGGCTTTTGCTGGCTTCACAGTTAAAGGAGTTGGGATTTGGGACATAAGCTTATTTGTTTCCATTGATTATGCTTACAACTCCGAGCTGCTATAAATTCTTTATTCTTTTGCTAATTATTCTCAGATGCTTAAGCTGGTTAAATATGGCTATTAACGAAGTTGGAGAAAATTTTTATTAGGTAAGAGTTGCAGACTTTGTCCAGAATGGGACACCCACACAGTCAACTGACACAACACAGGATCTAAGGGATAGAAGTGGCAGTTTGGCTGCAGCTGATCAGTCATCTGATGATGGCGAGAGCCATCCATCTCATGCTCTAGAAAATGGAGAACAGTTGTTTGAGGAGGCTGATATGGAGAAGACATTTCCAGCTACCTCGAAAAGTGGTGGTGTGGAAAGTGATACAGATGAGATCTCTCAACAAACTTAGGGTGCTCAGCTGGTTCTGCTACTGCTGCCTAAGGTCTTGGCATTAGACTTTCATCCTTTTAAAACAAAGGAAAAAATAAAAACAACGCGAACCTTGCATTTGGAGGCATCCAATTTAGGTCTATTCCTCCAATGAGTACTTTTTCTAGATTCCAATTTTTTGACAGTTGCATTATTGATGTTTGACTATGGACGAGACACAAGCATGGTAGGAAATTGGCTTGCAAATTGAAGATCTGTTAGTGATCATATATTTTACATAGTCGAATTTATGGGACTGGGCATTAGCTAGATTTTGTTCACCTATCCAGAAAAATAGGTAAATTGATTTGATTCTGCTTTTAGTCGCATATAAAACAAGAAAAGTTATGGGGCAATTTGAAGAATAAAAGATGAAGAGTGATCTTTATCAAATTCCTCTTCAAACAGTGTTGTAATATGAAGTCTCTTTTTAATAGGCTCCAAGTTCAGCTACTCTAGCCCATCCCCCTTGTCGTCTTCTTGATTTGGACATCCATGTTCTACCTGTTATTTTCAAATTCCTTTTTGAAGAGAATCTTGCTAACATCAGGAAAGCTTTTTTATCCTAGAAACATAATTACCATCCTTAAGAATATTACTTTAAAGAACAATTTCAGACAACTTCCGAACAACCAGTTTTGATTTCTTGACAAGCACTGATATTTCAATTCTTGATAATCTTCATCCGCATCAACATCACAAACCTCACCCAACTGTCTTTATTTGTCAATATTTTTCCCTATTAGTCTCAAGTTCAGCTTCTAAAACCTTCATTACTTCCTCTCCTCTACTCACAATCTGTTGAGAAGCCCTCATTTTTACTCTATCGTTTTATTATATGTTTGGTCTAAGTTTTACTCTGGTTTAACTTAAATTCAGATTATGTGTAATAACTTGGTTGTTTTGCTGAAATCATTTGCGTTATTCAGTATTGTTGGTTTATAATCGTATGCCTGGGAAAAAATTTTGAAAAATTATGAACTCCACTACACTTTTGTTATTCAGTACTGTGTATTAGTTCATAATCATAAATACAAAAAAATTAGAAAAATTATAGAACTACCGCACGGTGTGCTGGAGTTTCACTTACAAAAACATGAAACTCCATCAGATAAGAGTTTCACATAAAGGGAATTTTCGAACTAGCTCGGTGAGCTGATGTTTTACATGTTAAAGTTTGAACCTACATTACATTGTACTGGAGTTCCTGATCCATCCCGGTGCTTTGGGGTTTCACATTTAAAAATTTGAATCTCTATCGTTTCACATGAAGGAGAAGTATTGGAGTTCCACATGTAAAAATTTGAATCTCTATCGTTTCTCATGAAGGAGAAGTTTTTGAACAGTAGCTCATTATACTAAAGTTTCTTCGTGTTTTAGTTAAGAATATTTTTGTCCAAATATATATATATATTTCATAAAAAGGTGGCTACTTTTCAATTATATTTCAAATGGAGGTTACACTTAGAATACTGGTTCGAAAAATTAGCACACAATTTTATGCGGGGTGAGTGATATTTAACCACAGGTCAAATATGGGATCAAACCATATTGAACCCGCTGAAAAAGGGGTAACCAGGAGCAAATATGAGTTGGTTGAAACTACGGTAGAGCTTTATCATTGTGACCCAAAATGGGAGAAATGGTTTCAGTTTTTTCTGCGGATTGCCCTTAAATGTTACTGATTTTTAATTTTTTTTTCTTTCATATATGTGATCTTTAAATTTTACTTGTAAAATACATTTAATGATGTTTTATGAATGAAAACTTTATTTTTGTTATTCCTCCGGAGGCTTATATTTTTTATATTTCGTTTATTCCACATTGCCTTTTCTCTTTTTCCGATCTTTTTCTCATTCTTTTCTGCTCTCTATTTTTGATTTCGTGTGTTGATCAGCTGTAGTTTGTTTTTTTGTGATTCTTTTGGATCTGTTTATTATTGAATTTTGGTATTTTTTTCACTTGTTTTACATTATTTGTTTTATCAGTTCCTCTTTTAGATAATTTTTGCGCTTCGGGCATAAGTTGTGTAATATATTTATAGTTTTGAAATTATTTGTATGAGATTCATATTCAATTTTTGGATGTTCAGACATAAGTTGTTTAAACGTTTTTAGTCATATCTGTGCAATATGTGAATTTTTTGAAATTGTTTCAGTAGTTAAATCTTAGTTTTTCAGGAAAAAGTTCATGTAACTTTTAGATTTTTCGAATTTGTGCCTATAATCAAAATTTGGCGTTAAGATTATTAAGCTGTAACATAATTTTTCGAATTTTGAAATTGTGCCTCTATAATCAGTTTTTGCCCCTCCAGGCGCAAGTGTGCAACATTAATAATATTGATACTTTATCGTATATTCAAATTTTGTTGTTTTAGGTATAAGTTGGGTAAATATTTTAATAATTTTCAAATTCTGCCTTATAGCCAATTCGTGACCCTTTCAAGCATAAGACTGCAATACATAGTTTTTTGAAATTATGTTGTATAGTCAAATTTTGTCGGTTCAAGCATAGCTGTGCAATATGTGAATTTTTCGAAATTATGCCTATAGTTAAATTTTAGTCCTTTAGGCATAAGTTCGCGTAACTTTTAAATTTTTTGAATTTGTGCCTATAATCAAATTTTGACCTTTAGAGTATTATGATGTAACACAATTTTTTGAATTTTGAAATTGTGCCTCTATAGTCGATTTGTGCCCCTCTAGACGCAATTGTGCAACATAAATAATATTGATACTTTGCCTTATATTCAACTTTGCCAGTTCAAACATAAGTTGGGTAAACATTTTAATAATTTTCAAATTGTACCTTATAGCTAGTTCATGTCCCTTCCGGGCATAAGGCTACAATACATAGTTTTTTGAAACTGTGTCATATAGTCAAATTTTGCCGGTTGAGGCATAGCTGTGCAATATGTGGATTTTTTAAAATGATACCTATTGTCAAATTTTAATCCTTCAGGCATAAGCTCGTGTAATTTTTAGATTTTTGAAGTTGTGCATATAGTCCAATTTTTCCTTTCAGAGTATTATTTTTTTCTTATAGTTAATTCCTGCTTTTTCAGATGTAAGCATTCAATATGTAAACTTGTGAAACAATGAGGTATAGTCAAAATACGTTGATTTAGGCATAAGTTGGATAATTTTTTTTCGAATTTTATAATTTTAATTACAATGATTGTCAAATGTTACGTTGCATAATTTCTTCTGCTATAGGTATAAGTTGTATAGCACTTGCATAGTCTTTTTTTTCTTTTTGTTTTTATATATGATGTTGATGATTTTTAATAAGCTCATATTTTTCATTTTATGATGCAGGTTATCTGATCTCTCTGTTCTGCTTTGTCTAACTATTTTTCTATTATGGTAGATGTTTATCATTTTCTTAGTACTTTTTTATTTGAATATCTTTTACCTATATAATTTCTTAATATTTATTTATTTAAAATGAAGATCATTTGTTCAAGTTTGAATATTGGTTTGAAGCACATGACGATTGGAGTGGTGATTTCAACTTTAACAAGTTGATTACATTATTCCTGAGTGCCCCCTGGGATGTCTAGGTTGAAAAAAAAGGTTTTTTCAAACTTTATTTAGAGTTAGGTGATGTTGTAATTTTTTTAAAAAAGTATTTTGCATTGTTTACTTTTTTCTCAAGTTGTGTCTAATAACTCTAGTTTAATAAAGTTCAATATATTTGATCGTGAAATTATTTTTAATCGGAGTGTTTCTATCTCATCACCGCTTATAATATTTTTTATGGTTATTTTAGTGGTGTATCTTCTTGACCTAACAGACTGCTGAACCGATACTTCCCAAATGACGAACGGATTAAGTTGGTTGACCTTTGGAAGTTCTTTGAGTTTTCGTCAATTAATCATACTGTTGGATTTTGAGAGAAACTCACTAATCTTGTTAGACTTGCTGAGTTATATATAGTTGAGAAGGTCTTGTTGGGTCGTCATGAGTCAACGATCATATAATGAAAATAATTGAACATGATGTTCTTCGTCTATCTTTTCCATAGGGTATGCTTGATTTTGATGGTTTGGTAAGGTCACTATGAGGTTGTTTACGGAATTTGAAAATATGTTTGATGGTAGCCATTCTAATTATACGCTATCCGATTTTTCTTATGCTTTTAATGTTTGGGCATTGAAAGTTTTTCCTGTGGGTATTCACATCATATGGCTCGAAAGGTCCCACGTATATTGTCTTGAGCCCCTGTGAAATAGACTCTTTATGAAATTATCATTGATAATTTCTTCCATGCTGAACATGTATGTGCATTTTTTTAATATTTGTTTATCCTTTTTTTCCTTCCTGAGTTTTATATTCTTTTATGTATTTTTCCCCCTTGTGACAAAGATTTAACAGTTTTCAAGTGAGTGCTTATCATGACCTAAGCATAGCAATAGACGCGACACAGAACCTAGAACCATGAATGACTCCAAGCTAATCCATGGTACATGCATAACATGAGCATAAGCATACAACTATGCAGAAGTAAATTAAGAGACATAACATAAGCAGAATAATTTTAAGATATCATAGAACGTATAGCTGAGACAACAAGTCAAACCGCTGAACATCTATACATCATAATCTGAGAAGCTTCTAAACATAAGAAAAATTGAAGGGATAGGCCCCCAACTAGATCTACAAAGTCTATAACTGAAATGACTAAAAGAAAGCATAAGCCAAACCTGTCATCCTCGAATGATGAGGACTCACCACTTTGAGTTGAATCGAAAACAAGAGTAAATCTAGCAACGGAAATATCCGAGCCTATATCATGAGATGATATAATACAAAAAAGTATGCGATTAGTACATAGAATGTATTGAGTATGGAGATAAGTAAAACGTGAAAGTAAGGACAACCTATTGAAAATCATGATCGTGATATAGTCATAAAACATGAGATTTTCATCATAAACTGAAGTATAATGACCCAAGGTTTTAAATCAATATCATAAAACTTAACATGTTTGAAATCACAAGTAAAGCTCATAAACTGATCAATGGGCCAAAAATACTATAACTCATGGCATCATAAAACATGAACATGAAGAAACATAGAACATGTATGTCACATTGGGAGATTCTTATAACTAACATACTCCAAGTGAGCCTTATAGAGCCCAACCTGAACCCCTAGTTGGGAGGGTATCCATACCTTGCCAAGGGTAAGAACCATGAAGACGTGATACCACTCATGAGACTATTAGAGTAAGAGAGACACTCTCAACTGGCGAGCTATTATCTAAGGGCAAGGGAGACACACTCTATTGGCGAGGAACGTTTATCCTACGGTGACATTGGGAGTCTTGACTCCAACTCATATCATAAACTGATCTTGTTAGCCTTGGATAAAATCATAATAAGCACACTTAACTTGCATTGGATTGCCCAATCATAAAATCATGCATACTTGAAATAGACTTCATAAGTCAAAATCATAGAATCATAAGTGGAGAATTCATAAACATTTATGCATACTAGATAGCTCTAACCGAGGAATCCCTTAGATATGATGCAAAAGGGCTCTTGGTCTATCCTTGATCAGAGATTTCTCTATGAAAAATATGAATCGGAGTTTGAAGTAGGGGAGGGAGAAGGAGCCCTTGACCGCTTTCTTATCAGAATAGATAAGACTATAAACAAAAGGACTCTTTTCATAACCCCAATACATTTTGTATGCATATACTAGAATAGCTTGATCAAAATCAAAGATTATGTCCAATTTGCAGCGGGTACTCAATTTGACCTGGTCCGTCACGCTTTGGACATCGCCACCAGGATCGTTGAGGCCCCATGAAGACGACTCTACTTCACTGGGAAGATGTGGTACTCATTAGCAAGCGTCTGGTGACCAACGATTCCGGATTCCCCTGTCCTCTACTTCGAGCCCGGCCAAGAATGAGCTTCCCGATAGTCTCTTTCTTCCTAGAAATAGAACTCTAACTATCAAATCCATCCCGTCTCCTTACTCGAGCTCTTATCTGTAAGTAAGGAGCGGAAAATAAGTCCTTAGGAGGGACCTCATTCTCAATGCAAGCTAGCTCTTACTTGTGTTTAGTGAGGAGGCTACCTAACATACAGGTGACTGCCCTGGTTGTGATTTCTTCCTTGGGTAGGACCAGCCACCTGTTCTGAAACTTTCAGTTCCAATCGAAGCATATATATCTGTAAATAGATTTGTATGTATAGCCACTTCAATCGTGCTCGTCCTTTCTCAAAAATATCTTTTTTCTGGGAACATGGTCAATCAGAAATTATTATGTTCGCGATTCTTCATCCACTGATGGAAAAAAAGGGTTTTGATTGATCAAAAGAAGAATCTACTTCCACCGATATTCCCTTAGGCACGGCCATACATCATGCTTGAAATAGTTGATTATAGGCTTGAATTTTCATAAAACTTGCATGATAGGGCATAATTTCTAATAACTTGAAATCATAAATTTATGATTATATTAAGTGTAAAATCTTTCCATTAGACTTAATTCATACATTAGATTATGAGAGGATTGGACCTATAAACATAATATAGATAATTTCATAGAATTAGGTTAAAATACCAGAATTCAACACACTTGATTAGAAACATGAATTCATGAATTTGGTGGTGAAATTTGGGCATGAGGGTGGAAGAAATCCCCCATTCATAGCCCTACATACCTAGGTAAACTGATTTCCAAACTTTTCTTGAAAGCCCAAGAGAATTGAGGAAGAAATTGAGGAGGAATTCTAGTTTGATCTTGGAAGAGAAATTCAATACAATGCATGCATGGGAGCTTAATGACTTAGACTAGGCTAAACCATCTTAAAAGAGTTAGGAGCTTGGGAAATTACAATACTACCCCTGAGAAAGAACATGAAAAAAATTTGATGACGACCAATCCAATGAGTCATTGTAGGATTTGACGACTCGTTGGACCATCCGTTGTTTCCTGGAGTATTCCTGGTACCCTTCTGATCCACTGACCAACGAATGAACAAGATGAGTCATTATAGGAAATAACGACTCATCACTCCTTTCATTGTCACCACTGCTCCTCACTTGCCTTGATTCCATACTCCCGACAATGGATCCACACAATGGGTTATTACTCGCCTCAATGAGTCATTGTATCTCCCCATTGTCTCTGAACCAACTTTGACCCTTTACTGAACTCCACTCAATGACTACTTAGAATGACTTATTGAATGCACCAATGAGTCGATGCCAGGCTCATTGTTTTTGGGAGGCCTTAACTAGAAGCTTACAACGAATCATATAACGAGTCATTGTAACAATGACTCGTTCCTTGAGTCGTTTCGTGGCTCTGGTGTAGATTTTTCTGATTTCTCTTATTCAACCCTTGGGTCTAATCTTAGGGGATTTTGGGGTGTTACATTATATCCCCCTTGAGAATATTCGTACTCGAATGTAGATTAAGCATACTGAAAGGCCGGGGAAGGAACTACAATCCGAAAACTGAACAATTATAGCTGAGATCTAATAGAGTGACTGACTCCAAAATGATATACATGACTTAACTGAGTTCATGAAAAATACATGCATGCAATAACATGAAAGGATCTGAGAGACATGAACTTGATATGAAACTGCATAGAGTACTAAGAAGGAAACTGATACCTCATGCTGGAACTAAGATGGAAGGAAAAAGATGAGGGTATATAGCCATCATATCTGCTTCGGCTTCCCGCGTAGCTCCCTCAACAAACTGATTTCTCCATAACACCTTTACTGAAGCTACTTCCTTGTTCCTCAACTTCCGAACCTGATGATCAAGGATCTCAACCGAAACCTCCTTATAGGTAAGGCTATCCTTCAGACCCATGCTCTCCATCGGTACAACTAAGGCTGGGTCACCAATGCACTTTTTCAACAGAGATACATGGAAAACTAGATGCATCGAAGCTAACTCTGCTGGTAGCTCTAACTCATATGCCACCTTGCCAACTCGCCTCAAAATCCTATAAGGACTAACATATTGGGGACTAAGCTTCCCTTTCTTTCTGAACCTTATCACTCCCTTTATGGGAGACACCTTCAGAAACACCTAATCATAAACCTCAACCTCAAGCTCTCTCCGCCTAGCATCCACATACGATTTCTAATGACTATAAGCTGTTTTCGGCCTTTCTCTAATAAGTTGAACTTTATTCATTGCCTCATGAACTGAATCTGGCCTTATCAATGTAGCCTTACCTACCTCAAACCATCCAATATGTAATCTATACCTCTGCCCATAAAGAGGCTCAAATGGAGCCATCTGAATGCTGGAGTGATAATTGTTATTATAGAAAAACTCAATGAGAGGTAAGTGATTATCCCAACTACCCTTGAATCAATCACACACGCTCTCAACATATCATATCCTCAAGAGTCTGAATGGTCTGCTCAACCTGACCATCTATTTGGGGCTGAAAAGCTGTGCTAAGCTTTACTTGTGTACCAAGGCCCCTCTAAGATGACGTCCAAAACTGAGAGGTAAACTGAGTTACTTGTGTACCAAGGCCCCTCTAAGACGACCTCCAAAACTGAGAGGTAAACTGAGTACCCCTGTCTGAGATGATAGACAAAGGAACTCCGTGCAACCAAACTAACTCCCTAATTATAATCTAGCATAATACTCGACTGAATCGGTAGTTTTGACTGATAAGAAATAGGCTAATTTGGTTAACTTGTCCACAATCACCCATATAGCGTTATACTGCAGCGGGTACGAGGCAAGCCTGTAATGAGGTCATATTTATCTCCTCCCACTTCCAAGTAGGAATACTAATATCCTAATTCATACCTCTAGGTCTTTGATGCTCAACCTTCACCTGTTGGCAATTCGGACACACAGCCACAAACTCCGCTGTGTCCTTCTTCATGCTATTCCACCAATAGACTTCCCGTAAATCACAGTACATCTTGGTGGCACTTGGATGGATAGAGTACCGAGAGCCATGAGCCTCGCTCAACATCCTCTCTCTCAAGTCATCTACAACTGACAAACACAATCGGCCCTGATATTGGAGTACACTATCTGCCCCTTGGGAGAACACCTCCACTTTCTAATTCTGGACAGCTTCCTTTAGCTTCACTAGGATAGGATCCTCATCTTGCCTAGCTTTGACTTCTGTCACCAAAGAAGATTTTTACCCATTCTGAACAATCACACCACCATCCATGGAATATGTAAGGCGAACCCCCAATCGAGCAACGTTATGGACATCCTTCACCAATTCTTCCTCCCATCATCCACATAAGCCACACTCTCCATGGACAACCTCCTAAGAGCATCTGCCACTACATTGCCCTTCCTCGGATGGTAAAGGACACTCATGTCATAGTCCTTGAGAAGTTCTAGCCATCTTTTTTGCGCAAATTCAGGTCCTTCTGATTGAACATATACTAAAGGCTCTTATGGTGCATGACTACATCTACATGCACATCACACAAATAGTGTCTCCAAATCTTCAAACCAAATACCACGACTGCCAACTCTAGGTCATGCGTCGAATAATTCTTCACATGGGTATTAAGTTGTCTAGAGGTGTACGCAATGACCTTACCATGCTGCATCAACACACAACCAAGACCAACCCTAGAGGCATCATAATACACAAGAAAAACATCCGTGCCCTCTGGTAGGGTCAACACTAGGGCTGAAGTGAGTCGAGTCCTTAACTCCTAAAAACTCTTCTCACATTCATTCGACCACTGAAATTTTACCTTCTTCTGGGTCAACTTAGTCAATGGTGCTACAATGGATGAAAATACCTCTATGAACCTACTGTAGTAGCCAGCTACACCCAAAAGCTCCTAATATCCATAGGACTGACAGGTCTAGGCCAATTCTTCACTGCTACTATCTTTTGAGAGTCCACCTGCACACCCTTGTTAGACCCTATATGGCCTAAAATGCTATTGAGTTCAGCCAGAACTCACACTTTTTGAACTTAGCAAACAACTGGTGATCCTTAAGAATCTGCAACATAATCCTCAAATAAGTGGTATGCTCCTCCTGGCTTGATGTCTTGTGAGATTATAACACTTTCGATATTTAAAACTGGGAAAATAACATGGACTTAGGTGTGTTTATATGGATATGAGGTGCTTTTACTTTGTTTTTAGGGAAAATAGGTATTGGAGTGAAAATATGCAAAAGATACAGAAAAGAGGCCAAGTACGAATCTCAATACGTGTTGTACCATGATTGTACGAGCCGTACTAAGACTTATGGAAAATTCCAGAAGATTGGTACAAGGCAAAGGCAAAGTACGACTCTCGGTATGAGCCGTACCATCTTGGTATGAGTCATAACTTGAGTCGTAGAATACTTCAGGGTAAAGTTATACAGTTGAAGTCTCCTGATATGGGTAGCTATTACAGATCATAATATCTATCTATGACTATACTAGGAACCATAAAGAACTTCTGAGATTTTTAGGACTTAGCAGATCTCATGGTACGACAAGCTGTTACGAGTCGTAGGAGCAAGGTACGAGGCGTACCAAGACACTCGCAAAAATCTTCAAAAGATACCAGAGTTCTTAATATCAAGCCATGACTTGATTTACAACTCATGAGATCATGTTACGAGTCATACCAGAGGCTAACAGTTAACAAATTCTATATAAGCCAAGGGATGTACAAAATAATGAACGACCCGTACAATCCTGTTATGGACACCAGATTTGGATATTTCCCTGTTAACATAGGAAAATGATTTTATTATCTTTATAAATACTTTTAGGTTTCTTTTAGTTCAAAAGTCGTTAGAGGAGGTTCATTATCAGTTTGCAATCTATTTTTGACAATATTGGAGAGCAATTCTTAGGACTTTAACTTGGATTTTCTCAATTGTTCTTGAAATTTTTCATCATCTTTTCTTGCAATATTCAAAGTAGGTTTTCTTGAAATCATCATAGTAAGTATTTAATCATGTGTTTGCCTATGGATACTAATCATAATCTTACAATCATGAGAGCTAAAACCTCCACAACTAGGATTGTGGGAACCATGATGGATTAACAAACTAGGGTTACACAAAGTGATTCGAAAACAATGCTATACGCTTGTATTATATTCTCTTCATCTTTAATGTTTCTTAATGAAGCACAATGTTAGGACTTACTCTAATTCTTTACTTGCTTGAACCTAGAGAAATAGAGATTAGGAAAAGAGAATTACAAAAAAGCCTTGATATTTATGATCATTGTATAACTTGAGCTGTGGTAGCAGGATAGTTAATATGAAACAAATTGATAACGGTTAAATTGAAATCGCTTATGAGACCCAACCCGGTGATTAAGTATAGTCATCCAATAGGGACGAACTAGTCGTTTGGATGAACCCTAGTTATCAGTTCTACAAGTAAGAATTGGAATAGATCATGAGTGTAAAGTCAAACTAGTTATGAACCCATGGGGAACACTTACCCTAGTTAATTGCATATCTTGATAAACAACAACTGATTTTCACACTTGTTTTACTACGTTTTTTCTATAAACCCCCCAATTTGGAGATAACATACCTAAAGCTTAAATACCTGCGTTAGTCTAGTTCTTACCAAATTCCCTATGGGTTCGACCCCAACCTTTGTTGGGTTCTTTATTGAAAACGCCCGCTTTATACTTTATTGAGTTTGAGAGTTATCAAAAAGTGGCGCCGTTGTCTGGAAATACGACTAAGATTAGATTAATTATTTGTGTTTAACTTTTGGTTGTTATTTCCTCATTTATGTTATCATTTTGTTTATGACACCCACAAGTTGTCTCTTGGTGAGTGCCAAGTACTCGATGGAGCGGAAACCCCCATATTCCTTTGGATCTTGAAATAGAAAGAACACTGCGAAGAATGGAGAACCAAGAGCAAAGAGATGCCCGTCTTGTTGAAGAAACTAAGAAAGCAGAGCTAGCTCGGCAAGCTTCACTTCAGGAAGTCGAGGATTGTTATACCCCGAAAGCCCAAGGATCAGACCCGGAAGTTGAAACGGAGAAAAACTGAAATTCTGCACTAGGTCACAGAATGGGTTGTTAGGTGACCCTTGAGAAGGGACCACATGTCATGAGGTGACTCGTGGACAAGGGGAAGTGAATGAAGTTTTGAAGGGTCATCATGGGCATGACCATGAGTCGTGGTCAGGCTAAACAACTCGTGGATTCACTTGTGGTCTGGACTGGAAGTGTTGCAAGTATAGTTGGGCAGTGTAGGCCAAGGATGGTGACCACGAGTCGTGGTCACTCACCATGATCGTGGTGTCCCCCGTGGGGTCCCATGGTGATTTTTGGCAGTGTACCTCACGACTCAAGGCCATGAGTCGTGGGCCCTGGTGACGAGTCATCCAGTCCCTCGTGGGGAATGACAATCAGTAAAATTCTATGATTTAAGTAACGGATTTTTTGTAAATCCTAAGTCTTAGGGTCCTAAACTGCATCGTTTTAACCTCACAAAGGTGGGTTTAAGAGGGAAAAGACTAGCTTAAGTGTTCATTCATGCATGCAAAGGAGTAGAAGGGTGATAGAGGTGATTTCAAGGCTTGCTTCCTCAATTTCCTCTTGGGTAATCAAGAGAGTGTAGAGATTTAACTCCAAATCAGGTATGTAGGGTTTGAATGGGTGGTTTAATCCACACCCATGCCCAATTCTCCCTAATTTATGAATTCTACAATTCAATTCTTATGGGGTTTTAACCCAATGCATGAATCCTCAAGTAATTGATATGGGTATGTTACTAATATGTCTAAATTAATGGATTTCGGATAATGGTCTGATATTATATTGTTTTAAATCTTTATTTTGTATACTAGTGTTTCAAACTTAAGGTTCCCAATTATGAGAAATACAAGGGAGTTCATGGTTATGATGATTTTACAAGTATGATGTTAATTTTCGATTTAGAAGCATGTTTTTAATTACCCATGTTTTTGTGATCATGATTTCCATCAAATTGAGTATTTCAAGTATGTTTAAATATTGGGAAAAGCCCACATGTCAAGCATGATTCATGATTTATGACTTTGGCCGACTCACGGGCCTGATTTCATGGCTAGTTCACGAACCTTCAAGCATGTTTATGATTATCATTATTTAACTAGCCCATGTATGTCATCTATGTTACTTTATGAGCACGTTGCATGTTTTGAGTGTAGTATTTAACAACGAGTAGGTTCGGGGCCCAGGTTACTCCTCGACTCTCAAAACTACGTGCCACCGTAGGTCTTCTTTGGGACCTCCCTTGAGACTGTCCCCTTTTGCCCTAATGGGCCTTTCATGAATGATATAACGCCTTTCATGGTTCTACCCTTTTCAAGGTATGAATGGCCTCCTGACTAGGTTTACAGGTCGGGCTCCATGTGTGCTCATATAGGGTATATCGGTTATGAGAACTCCCACTATTCCTCATGGTTTATGCATGTATGAGTATGTTCTTTGTCTCAAGTCATGTCTTCTAAATTCTTTTCTCAGTATGATTACGACAAGTTATGAATGTTTTAAAAACCTTGAGCCTTACGTTTATTTTATGATTTTCGCATTATGATCATGTTGTCGTACTCCTATGAACTTTATGTATTTTAAATGTTCATTTTACCTACTCTGCATACTCGGTACATTCCACGTACTGACCCACATACTTTCTATGTTGTACCGTCTCATGATACAAGACCCGACTCTTAGGCTTATCCTCCTCAGTAGTCCATTCAGAGCTAGCTATCAGCCTTTTTGGTGAGTCCTCATGTTTTGTGGGCCATATGTTCAGACTTGATGTTTCTTTCAGTTTTCAATCTTTTAGGGTTAGTTGGGGGTGTTTTCCCATCAACTCTTCGGTTATGACTAGAGGCTTTCAGACTATATGTAGTTCTCAACTGTCATGTGTGGATTATGTATCATCTTTCTTTCTATCTTATGTCATGATTTCATTTCCGTTATGTTATTATGTTAAGTCTTCCACTTTACTCGAATGAATTAGATGTATGCTTATGCCATGGGTTGACTTGGAGCCTTTCGGGGTTCCTTGTCCCGTGTTTATGATCCGGGTCTACTCTCAGGTCGTGACAAACTTGGTATCAGAGCCATTGGTTTGAAGTATCAGAGCCATAGGTTTGAAGTGTCTTATGGTGTCTGAAAGACGCATTAAGTAGAGTCTTTTTCATGGGTGTGAAGCGCGCCACACTTATGACGAAGAGGCTACTAGACGTTTAGGAAATGTTCCCTTCTTTCATGATCTATGTCGTGCGATGAAAAGTCTTTCTATCATTCTAATTTGTGTTATTCGTGTTTTCAGAATCATGCCTCCATGCCAAGTGAACGTCAGAAGAAATGGCAATGGTAATGATCATGAGGGTGCCAATGGTGATGGGCATCAACCAACCCCACCTGTTCATGAGGAGCACGCACCTGAGCCAGCTGCCCACGCTGAGTTTAGGGTAGTGATTCAGATGCTGGCAAAGGCCATGGCTGCCCAGGTTCATAACTAGACAGTTTCACATTACCCTCAGCATGGGAATGTGGCGGCAGCTAGGGTGAGGGATTTCTTGAGGATGAACCCTCCTGAGTTCACGGGGTCGAAGGTGGACGAGGATCCACATGAGTTTATTGAGGAAATCTTGAAGGTCACCCAGGTTATGGGGGTGGAAAATGGTGAGTGTGTTGACTTCGCCTTCTATCAGCTAAAAGGAGTCCCTCATGTCTAGTACAAACAATGGAAAAACAGCAGGGCAGCGGGAGCGGCCCCTATTAGTTGGAATTAGTTCCACATGGCCTTCCTTGATCGATTTTTCCCGCGGGAGATGAGGGAGTTGAAGGCATCCGAGTTCGTGAATCTTAAGAAGGGAAAGATGAAAATGCTGGAGTATTCACTTGAGTTCACTCTCTTGTCAAAATAGGCCCTAGAGTTAGTGGTTGACCAAAAGGTACGAGTGAGCAGGTTCGTGCATGGGGTGACCGAGTATTTAGATAAGGATTGAAGGACTGCTATGCTTCACCAGGACATGGATTACCCCCGGATAGTCTTATATGCCCAGTAGATGGAGGTAGCTCACATGAGAGAGAGACCAAGAGGGCTAGGACTGACAACTATAGATTCTCTCAACCAAGGTCAGGAGGTGAGCATCACTAGTAGTCTCAACACAGGTCTGTTGCACCAGCACCATCGTCAGCTAGTACCCCATCTAGACCACGAGATGATCAGAGGAGCAGAGCTTCAGGTTCGAAGGGTCAGGGTAACACGTAGATAGAGCGTACCTTTCAGGCCTGTGCAAGTTGTGGCAAGAATCACCCACGGAGGTGTTTAGTGGGCTCAGATGCTTGTTTCGAGTGTGGCAGACCTGGACATAGACTCAAGGATTGTCCTTCATCCAGGTCAGAGGATGGTGGAGCCCGTACCCTAGCCGCTAGCTTAGCAGCTCTAGTGGCACATCCTTCCCAGCAGGGTGCTTTGACTAGTTCAGCTGGCAACCAACGCTAGAACAAGTTTTATGCACTTTCCTATTGACAAGAGGAGGAGACTTCCCCTGATGTGGTTATGGGTATGTTGCGAGTCTTCCATATTGATGCTTATGCCTTGTTTGATCCAGGAGCTACCCTGTCTTTTTTGACACCTTATATTGCTAGTAGCTTTGGAGTTAGCCCTGAAATTCTGTCAGAACCATTTTCAGTTTCTACTCCAGTTGATGATTCAGTTGTAGCTAGGCGGGTGTATAGAGGTTTTCCCATTACAGTATTACATAAGGTCACCTCCGCAGACTTAGTAGAGTTAGCTATGACTGACTTTAACATCATTCTGGGTATGTATTGGTTGTTTGCATGTTATGCTTCTGTTAATTGTAGATCTCGTGCAGTGGAGTTCCATTTTTTGGGTGAGCCAGCCTTAGATTGGAAGGGTAGTTCAGTCGTGCCTGTAGGTCACTTTATATCCTATCTCAAGGAAAGGAAAATGATTTCTAAGGATTGTATTTACCATCTAGTCAGGATTAAGGATGCTACTTTCGAGACCCCGATCATTTAGTCAATCCCCGTGGTATGTGAGTATCCTGAGATATTTCCAGATGATCTACTAGGTGTTCCTCCTGAGAGGGAGATTGATTTTGGGATTGACCTCCTACCTGACACTCAGCCCATATCTATTCCTCCTTATAGAATGGCTCCAAAAGAGCTAAAGGAGTTAATGGAACATTTGAAGGACTAGTTAGATAAGGGTTTCATTAGATCGAGTAAGTCTCCATGGGGTGGACCAGTCCTATTCGTCTGGAAGAAAGATGGTGCTCTCCAGATGTGTATTGATTATAGACAGTTGAACAAGGTCACCATCAAGAACAGATACCCTTTACCCAGGATTGATGACTTATTCGATCAGATTCAGGGTGCCAAGTGTTTCTTCAAGATAGATCTCAGGTTCGGGTCACCAGCTTAGGGTTCGGGAGAATGACATCCCAAAAACCGCTTTCAAGACTCGGTATGGTCACTACGAATTTATAGTTATGTATTTTTGACTAACTAATGCCCCTGTAGCTTTTATGGACCTAATGAACAGGGTGATCAAGGAATATCTGGACATGTTCATGATCGTGTTCATTGATGACATCTTGATATACTCTCGGAGCGAGGAGGAGCATGCCGCTCATCTAAGAGTAGTACTTCAAACTCTCAAGGATTGCCAGCTATATGCCAAATTCAGCAATTGAGAGTTTTGGTTGGATTCAGTAGCGTTCTTGGGTCACGTGGTTTCAAGTGAAGGTATAGAGGTGGATTCTCAGAAAATAGAGGCGGTGAAGAATTGGCCCGGACCGGTGAACCCTTCAGATATCAGAAGCTTTTTGAGCTTAGCGGGTTACTATCGGAGATTTGTTGAGGGCTTCTCATCTATTGCAACACCTTTGACCAAATTGATCCAAAAGAAGGTGAAATTTCAATGGTCGGAGGCATGTGAGAAGAGCTTCCAAGAATTGAAGACTCGACTCATTTCAGCACTGGTATTGACTCTACCCGAGGGTACTGATGGATTCGTAGTGTATTGTGATGCTTCAAGGATCGGACTTGGGTGTGTGTTGATGCAGCATGGGAAGGTTATAGCATATGCCTCTAGACAATTGAAAGTTCATGAAAAGAATTACCCGACCCATGATCTTGAATTGGCCGAAGTGGTGTTTGCCTTGAATATATGGCTACATTATTTGTATGAGGTCCATGTAGATGTATTCCTGAACCATAAAAGCTTGCAATATGTGTTCACACAGAAAGATCTCAATCTTCAGCAAATGTGGTGGTTGGAGCTACTTAAGGACTATGATATGAGCATCCTTTACCACCTGGGTAAGGCCAATGTGGTAGCGGATGCACTTAGTAAACTCTCTATGAAGAGTGTGTATCATATGGATGAAGGGAAGAATGAGCTTGTGAATGAGGTGCATCGACTCGCAAGGTTGGGAGTTAGGTTGGGTGACTCGACCGATGGCAGCCAGTGTTATTGTTTAGAATGGATCAGAGTCTTCTTTGGTGACTGATGTGAAAGCTAGACAAGATGAGGATCTGATATTGGTAAAGTTGAAAGAAGCCGTTCAGAATTAGAAGTTAGAGGTCTTCTCCAAAGGGGGAGATGGTGTGCTTCGATACCAGAGTCACTTATGTGTTCCAGACGTGGATAATTTGAGGAGCCAGATGTTGCATGAGGCTCATGGATCCAGGTATTGTATCCATCGGGGTGCCACCAAGATGTACCATGACTTGCGGAAAATCTATTGGTGGAATGTCATGAAGAGGGATATTGCAGAATTCGTAGCCAAGTACCCGAACTATTAGTAAGTAAAGGTTGAGCATCATAAATCAGGAGGTGTACTTTAGGACATCAGCATTCCTACTTGGAAGTGGGAAGAAATAAACATAGACTTCATAACAGGTTTGCCCCACACTCGTACACAGTATGACTCTATTTGGGTTGTGGTGGAGAGGTTGACCAAGACTGCTCATTTTCTACCGGTCAAAACTACCGATTCAGTGGATGATTATGCCAAGTTATACATTCGGGAGTTGGTTCGGTTGCATGTACTGCCCTTGTCCATCATATCAGATAGAGGTATTCAGTTGACCTCTCAGTTCTGGAGATCTTTCTAGAAGGGACGTGGTACTTAAGTCAAGCTTAGCACAACATTCCATATGCAAACAGATGGTCAGGCGGAACGTACTATTCAGACTCTTGAAGACATGTTGAGAGCCTGCGTCATTGATTTCAAGGGTAGTTGGGATGATCACTTGCCTCTTATTGAGTTTTCCTACAATACAGCTACCATTCCAGTATCCAGATGGCTTTGTCTGATGCTGACTATAGGCGGAGATGTAGGTCTCCCATTGATTCGTTTGAAGTCGGTGAGGATATGCTGATAGGTCCGGATTCAGTTCATGAGGCCATGGAGAAAGTTTAGTTGATAAGGGAAAGGTTGAAAATGGCTCAAATTCACCAAAAGTCCTATGTAGATGTGAGAAGAAGAGAGCTTGAGTTTGGAGTCGATGATTGGGTGTTTTTGAAGGTATCTCCCATGAAGGGAGTGATGAGATTTAAAAAGAAAGGGAAACTTAGTCCCTGTTATATTGTCCCATACCTAATTGTGATGCGTGTGGGTAAAGTGGCTTATGAGTTAGAGTTACCTTCAGAATTAGCTTCAGTTCATCCCGTCTTTCATGTATCGCTCTTGAAAAAGTGCTTGGATGATCCATCTTTAGTTGTTCTGGTGGAAAGTGTGGGTGTGAGAGATAGCCTCAACTATGAGGAAATTCCGATTGAGATATTGGATCATCAGATTCGGAGGCTAAGGAACAAAGAAGTAGCTTCAGTAAAGGTGTTATCGAGAAATCAGCATGTTGAGGGAGCTACGTGAGAAGTTGAAGCGGATATGATGGCTAAATACCCTCACCTGTTCACTGCCGGCTCAGTTTTAGTTTGAGGTATCAGTTCTTTCCTTAATCTCTAAACAGTTTCCATGTTCAGTTCACGTGCGCAAGTTTGTTTTAGGATATGTTAAATGTATGTGATGTGTGAATTCAGTTCAGTTATGTAGTTCTTTTCAGAGGTAGTCATTCCGTTAGTCTTCAACTTAAATGATCAGTGTTTGAATATAATGATTGCATGTTTCTACTTTTTCTGTGTGTTTCTAACATTCGAGGATGAATGTTCCCAAGGGGGAGATATTGTTATACCTCGAAAACCCAAGGATCAGACCCGGGAGTTGAAATGGAGAAAAACTAAAATTCTATACCAAGTCACAGAACGAGTTGTTAGGTGACCCGTGAGGAGGGACCACGAGTTATGAGGTGACTCGTGGTCAAGGGGAAGTGAATGAAGTTTTGAAGGGTCACCACGGGCATGACCACGAGTCGAGGTCAGGCCACACGACATGTGGAGTCACCCATGGTTTGGAGTGGAAATATTGTAAAGATAGTTGGGCAGTGTAGCCCATGGATGGTGACCACGAGTCGTGGTCACTCGCCACGATTTGTGGTGTCCCCCATGGGGTCCCATGGTGATTTTTGGCAGTGTACCTCACGACTCAAGGCCACGAGTTGTGGGCCCTGGTGATGAGTTGTCCAGTCCCTCGTGGGGATTGGCAGTCAGCAAAATTCTGCAATTTAAGTAAGGGCTTTTCCATAATTCCTAAGTCCTAGGGTCCCAAACTTCGTCGTTTTAACCTCAGAAAGGAAGGTTTAATAGGGGAAAGACTAGCCTAAGTGTTCATTCATGCATGCAAAGGAGTAGAAGGGTGATAGAGGGGTGATCAAGGTGATTTCAAGGCTTGCTTCCTCAATTTCCTCTTGGGAAATCAAGGGAGTGTAGAGATTTAACTCCAAGTCAGGTATGTAGGGTTTGAATTGGTGATTTAATCCACATCCATGCCCAATTATCCCTAATCTATGAATTCTACAATTCAATTCTAATAGGGTTTTAACCTATGCATGAATCCTCAAGTAATTGATATGGGTTACTAGTATGTCTAAATTGATGGGTTTTGGATAGTGGGATAATTTTATATTGTTGTAAATCATTATTTTGTATACTAGTGTTTTAAACTTAAGGTACCCAATTATGAGAAATCCATGGGAGTTCATGATTATGATGATTTTACAAGTATGATGTGAATTTTCCATTTAGAAGCATGTGTTCAATTACCCATGTTTTTATGATAATGATTTCCATCAAATTGAGTATTTCAAGTATGTTTAAATATAGGGCAAAGCCCACATGTCAAGCATGATTCATGATTTATGACTTTGGCCGACTCACGGGCCCGATTTCATGGCTAGTTCACGAACCTTCAAGCATGTTTATGATTATCATGATTTAACTAGCCCATGTATGTTATATATGTTACTTTATGAGCACGTTACATATTTTGGGAGTAGTATTTAACACCGAGTAGGTTTGGGGCCCAGGTTACACCCCGAATCTCAGAACTAGGTGCCACCGGAGGTCATTTTTGGGACCTCCCTTGAGACTGTTCCCTTTTGTCCTAATGGGCTTTTCATGAGTGATATCACGCCTTTCATGGTTCTACCCTTGCCAAGGTACGAACGACCTCGCGACTAGGTTTACAGGTCGGGCTCCATGTGTGCTCATATGGGGTATGTCGGTTATAAGAATCTCCCACTGTTCCTCATGGTTTATGCATGTATGAATAGGTTCTTTGGCTCAAGTCATGTCTATTAAATGCTTTTCTCTCATGTTTATGATTACGACAAGTTATGAATGTTTTGAAAACCTTGAGCCTTACATTTATTTTATGATTTCCGCATTATGATCATGTTGTCCTACTCCAATGAAATTTATGTATTTTAAATGTTCATTTTACTTACTCTGCATACTCGGTACATTCCACGTACTGGCCCGCATACTTTCTATGTTGTATCGTCTCATGATACAGGACCCGGCTCTCAGGCTTATCCTCCGGTAGTCCATTCAAAGCTAGCTATTAGCCTTTTGGGTGAGTCCTCCTGTTCCGAGGGCCATATGTTCATACTCGATGTTTCTTTCAATTTTCGTTCTTATAGGGTTAGTTGGGGGTGTTGTCCCATCAATTCGTTGGTTATGACTAGAGGCTTTCAGACTATATGTAGTACTCAGCTGTCATGTGTGGATTATGTATTGTCTTTCTTTCTATATTGTGTCATGATTTCATTTTTGTTATGTTATTATGTTAATTCTTCCACTTTACTTGAATGAATTAGATGTATGCTCATGCCATCGGTCGACTTGGAGCCTTGGGGGTTCCTTGTCCCGTTTTTACGATCCGGGTCCACTCTAGGGTCGTGACAAGGATGCTCGGGATGAAGTTATAAACACTGGCCACCATGGAAGGGGAAACAAAGGCCAGAGATATGCTCCTCAGTTCTTTGATGAGGACGACTCGGATATTGATGAAGTTGGGTCAACTAGAGCTATCATTCCACCACTTTTGCCTGCTGGGGCAAAGTTTGACATCACTAGCACCATGATGCAGTTGCTGAATATGAAAGGGGTCTTTAGTGGTCATGCAGCTGATGATGCCAACCTGCACTTAATGAACTTTGTCAGAATATGCAAGGTGTACAAGTTGCCCGGTGTCAGTTAGATGCAATAAGGTTGAGACTCTTCCCCTTCTCTCTTTCTGGGGAGGCCACTTTATGGTTATCAGAGTTGCCCAACAACTCCATTACCAACTAGAGGGAGCTCAAACAAGCTTTCCTTGAAAGGTTCTTCCCACCCTCCAGGATGCTACAACTTAAGGATGAGATCTACAATTTTTGACAACTGAAAATCGAGGAACTTCATGAAACCTGGTTGATATTTAAAAAGAAGTTGACCAAGTGCCCAAACCATAAAATCCCTGATGACAGTTTGTTGGAGATTTTTTTCAAGTCATTGAATAATAGCACTAAAGCTATAGTTGATACTGTAGAGGGAGGAGCACTGATGAGTCACACGTGGGAACAAGTTGCCACTATTCTTGACAGAGTGACAAAAACTAACATGTACTGGCACACTAGGGAAGCGAAAGCAGCTGCGAGTATATATGTTGTTGGTATGACTGCAGACCAACGAAAGAAGGAGGAGGAGAGTGATCAGGAATTAGCCCACATGCGTACATCATTAGACTTGCTCATGAAGAATACCATGGGTACTGGGGTAAGAAATGTAAATGCAGTGGGATCTCAGGGATAGGAACCGGGGTCGGAGCATTCAGATTTCAAGGAGGAAAACTTCTTGGACAAACAGGTGGCAGGTTTTTGGGCTAATGCCCAAGGGTCTGGACAGGACACTTGGTGCCAAGGTTTTAGAAATCAAGGTCGGAACCAATATCGGGACAACTACAATCGTAATGGGTACAGAGATATGAGCCGAGGTTGTGAGCGAGAGGGAGAATGGAGAAGGAATGATGGTTACCGCAACGACTGGAAAGGATTATATATTCCTCCTAATGCATGTGAGAGAGAGGCTAGACTGGCAAAATTGGAGAGCATGATGAATGAGATGCTCAAGAAGGTGAGATCCACTGAGGAGCAGGTTAAACACATCCATGGAGATATATCTGGCATGGGCCAGAAAGTTGAGTCACATGCCACAACCATCAAGCAAATAGAGCTGCAGTTGGGTCAACTGTCGACATCCTTGAACTCCAGGAATAAAGGAACACTACCTAGCAACACAGTGCAAAATCCAAAGAATTATAGTCACTGTATTAGAAAAGAAGGTGGAAGATGGTACGTTTTAGAAATTTCTTTCTATGGTTAAACAATTATCTATAAACATACCATTGGTTGAGTCATTGGAGCAGATGGCTGGATACGCCACATTTATGAAGGACCTTGTTATCAAGAAGAGGTATGTGAGCTATGAGCCAGTAAGTAACTTGCATCATTGCAATGCCGTAGCCTCACAGGTCCTTGCCTAGAAAAAGGAGGATCCAGGTGCCTTCACTAGTCCATGTACTATTGGTGACGTTGAGTTTGCAAAGGCACTTTGCGACTTGGAAGCAAGCATCAATCTGATGCCATTAGCTATGTTCAAGAGATGGGCTTGGGAGCCCCCACACCAACTACTATGTGGCTATTGATGGCCGACTGTACTGTGAAGAAGCCTGTGGGGATCATGTTTGATATGCTTGCCCGATTGGTCTTTACATAGGTTTTAGGATGGTTGGTTAGGAAAGGATCATAGACTGATTATTTTAGCCCATTTTAGCTTAAATTGCCCTACCAAAATGATATGATTCCCTTGATCCTGATTTTAGCCTTAATTGTTGACCTATTTTTCTTGATTACCTGTTCACCTTAACCAATATTTATAATGAACCTATTTGGCCCTGGTCCCTCCTTGGACATTGTGAACCTCACCTCTGGCAAAATGCCTAAGTTGAAGGTGGCTATAGTAGGGGTGCATACATTGTGTGGGCTGAAAAAAAAAAGAAAGAAAAAGAGTCAAAGAACTGTGAGGTGTGGTGTGAAAAACACAAAAAAAAAATGAGCTGAAAATTCAATATGCAAAGAAAGAAAAAAGAGAGCTGAAAAAAAGAAAAAAAAAATCCACCACACTCACACATGTTAGAAAAGGGAGAAAAGGGAGAAAAAAAGTGAAAAAGTGAAAAGTGAGGCCACAAATATGTAGTTCCAAGGAGGGATTAGTCACTAAATTTTATGTTTATCATATCCAGCCTGAAGCCTACATTACAAGCTGAATAAAGTTCTATAGTGATCCTAGCCTGACTGTCCAAAAAGCCAAAATAGAGAAAATAAGGGCAAGCCTATGGTATCCGATGTGCAGTATTTGAAACTTCTTTGTAAGAGTGAGAGTCTTACTTGTTTAGTAATAAGTTTCATATTTTCATATATCTGTGAGTTGGGGACTTCATTTGTTGTAAAGGTACATGGTTTGTATTTTATTCTGCCAGTTGTCTGTGTAAAAAGCATTGATAATAACTTGATTTTCTGCTAATAACTAGATGACATATCTTGATCCTTGTTTATCATGGTTTGTGTTCACTTGATGTGCATAGCTGATTTGGTATATATGAAGAAGGGTCAAAAGCTGTTTTTGTTCATAGTGCAAGTTTTGAGGGTGTTGATGTGCTATGAGATTACAACATTTTCGACGCTTAAAACTGGGAAAATAGCATGAACTTAGGTGTGTTTATGTAGATATGAGATGCTTTTACTTTATTTTTAGGGAAAATAGGTGTTGGAGTGAACATATGCAAAAGATGCAGAAAAATGTAGAAAAGAGGTCAAGTACGGATCTCATGGTACGACAAGCTGTTACGAGTCGTATGAGCAAGGTACAAAGAATACCAAGACACTCATAGAAATCTTCAGAATATTCCAGCGTTCTCAGTATCAAACTACGACTTATTGTATGACTCGTACGATCATGTTACCAGTCGTACCAGAGGCCAACACTTAACAAATTATGCATAAGCCAAGGGATGTTCAAGATAATGAATGACCCATACAATCCTATTACGGGTCATATGAGGAGTCGTATAAAGTGTAGAGATTATGAAAAGAGAATTACAATAAATCCTTGATATTTTTGATCATTGCGTAACTTGAGCTGCGGTTGTAGGATAGTTAATTTGGAATAAATTGATAATGGTTAAATTGAAATCGCTCATAAGACTTAATCCGGTGATTGAGTATAGTCATTCAATAGGGACGAACCAGTCATTTGGATGAACCCTAGTTATCAGTTCTACAAGTAAGCATTGGGATAGATTGTGAGTGTAAACTCGAAATAGTTATGAACCCATGGGGAACAATTATCCTAATTAATTGCATATCTTGATAAACAACAACTGATTTTCACTCTTGTTTTACTACTAATTTTCTATAAACCTCCAATTTGGAGATAACATACCTAAAAGCTTAAATACCTATGTTAGTCTAGTTCTTACCATATTCCCTGTAGGTTCGACCCCAACCTTTGTTGGATTCTTTATTGACAACGTCTGCTTCATACTTTATCAGGAGTGTGAGTTTGAGCGTTATCATCGCTATGAGAGTATATGAGAATATCATCTATGCAGTCAATCACAAATGTATCCAAATATTGCTTGAACACCCTGTTCATCAAATCCATAAAAGCCACAGGATCATTTCTTAGTCCAAAAGACATAACTACGAACTCATAGTGAACATACTGAGTCCTGAAGGATGTCTTAGGAATGTTACTCTCCCTAATTCTGAGCTGGTGAAAGCCGGATCTGAGGTCTATCTTGGAAAAAAACTTAGCACCTTGAAGCTGGTTAAAAAATCATCAATCCCGAGGAGAGGATACTTCTTCTTGATTATGACCTTGTTCTACTGCCGATCTCAATGCACATCCTACGGGAACTACCCTTCTTTCGAACAAAAAGAACTGGAGCACCCTATGGGGATTTACTATGTCTAATGAAACCCTTATCTAGGAGATCTTTCAACTTCTCTTTCAACTCCTTTAGCTCGTCTGGGGCCATTCTATAAGGAGGAACGGATATAGGCTACGTATCAGGGAGAAGATCAATACCAATGTCACTCTCCTGCTCGGGAGGGACTTTTGGTAGATCATCTGGGAACACCTCTGGATACTCACATACAACAGGGACAGACTGAAGAGTTAGGGTCTCAAATGTAGAATCCTTGACCTGAATTAGATGGTATATAAAACCATGAGAGATCATCTTCCTGGCCTTGAGATAGGAAACAAAGCGACCTACAAGCACAGCTGGACTACCCTCCCACTCTAGGACTGGTTCACCCAAAAACCAAAACTCTACCATACGGTTCTATAATTTACTGAGGCACAACATACATGTAACTAATTCATACCAAAAATAACATCGAAATTAGTAATATGTAGCTCCAATAGGTCGGCTGAGGTGAGTTTCTAAAGAATCATGATAGGGCAATTTCTGTACACCCGTCGAGCTAAAACTGATTCACAAACAGGAGTAGAGACTGAGAAGGGTTCTGATAGGATTTCAGACTGACTCTGAAACTAACAACAATATAAGGAGTCACAAAAGATAAGGTATCCCCTGGATCTAACAATGCATACACATCAAGATAGAATACTCACAATATACCAGTGACCACATTGGGAGAGACTTCTTGCTCCTAGAGAGAAATAGTGCATAAAACATATTTTGGCGCTGACCGCCACTTGCACTAGAAGAGGCACCCTGTTGAGATGGGCGAGCTGCTGAAGTGGTGGCTGGGGCAAAACCTCCAATGTTGCCCTGCCTAGCTAAAGGACAATCCCTAAGCATATGCCGGGCTTCCCATACCTAAAGCAAACATCTGAACCAACCAAGCACTCGCCAGGGTGCTTCTTGCCAAACTCCCCACAAGCTAGAAAAGTGTGCTCTCCTGTAATGCTCCTCTAACCCCTAAAGCCTGATGCTCTACCTCTCCGATCTCCTCGAGGCCTGAATGGTACACTGGCTAATAAGGGAATTGGGTCCGACTAACCCTGTTGGACCTGAGGTCGATATCCCCTATTGGACTTTTACTGAAAGTGCCCATGACTCCCTATCCTGGCCCTCTTGTACTCTCTCTCATTCTTCTTCGCCTTCATCTTCTCTACCTCTATTTGCTGGGCATATATGACCAATCGGGAGAAATATATTTCATTGATCAACATGGTGGTCCTGCACTCCTTGACCAAGGAATCTACCATACCATTCACAAGCTTGTTCACACAAGCCCTAGGATCAGCAACTATATCCGATGCATACTTGGACAACCGGGTAAATTTGAAAGCATACTCTTAGATAGTCCTGTTGTTCTGCTTCAAGTTGATGAACTCCATCGCCTTTGCCTCCCTCAACTCCTTAGGGAAGAGCCTGTCCAGGAAAGAAGTCACAAACTCATCCCCACCCACAGGAGCTTCCCCAACTCCTCTCCTATCCTTCCACTGATGGAACCATATGTGAGCAATCCCCTTCAGCTGATAGGAGGCTAAATCTGCACTCTCCTCTCCCATCACCCCTATAATCTGGGTGATCTTCTACACCTCCTCAAGGAACTCATATGGGTCCTCATCCACCTTTGACCCAAGAAACACAAGTAGGTTCATCCTAAGAGAGTCTCACACTCTTGCTGCTATTGCGTTCCCATTCTGAAGAACATGAGCCACCGCCTGCTAGCCTATGCCAACATATGAAATGCATCGTGAACTTGACAAGAGTAACTGCTCAGGCAAGGGATCCACTGGAGCTGGTGGGGCTTGCTGATCCCCATCTTCATTGCCATTACCATTTGCCATTCTTTGCCATTTATTCTACCATTTATTCGGCTTGGAGGCATATTTCTGCAAACATGTATAGGATGAGTTAGAGAAATAGAGAGGTAGTTCATCACACGATATAGATCATGAAAGAAGGGAAATTTTCTAAAATGTCTTATAGCTTCTTCCCCATAAGTGCGGTGCACTTCACACCCATCAAAAAGACTCTTCTTAACGTGGCTTTTAGACACCATAAGAAACATCTAAACCTTTACTCTGATACCAAATTTGTCACGACCCGAGTTGAGACCCCGGATCGAGATACGGAACCTAGAACTAGGAATGGCTCCAAGCTAACCCATGGTACATACATAGCATGACTGAAGAGCATAATCAAGCAGAAATAAACATAAACATTAATAAGTGAAAGCCTAAATATCGTAAAGAGTATATGATGCGATGACATCACAATGTTGAATCTTAAAACTGAACATAATAGTCTATATCTAAAAAGCCTCTACCATCTGATGAGATGTTGGGACAAGCCTCCAGCTAAATCCAAGTCTGAAACTAAACAAAACATAACAAGTCTAAACTGATAGATGTCCTTGGATGATGAGGACTCACCTAAAGTAGGATAGAGCTGAACTGAGTGAATGCGAGCTAGTGACGAAACTCAGAGGGATCACCCGGACCTATATCATGAGACGATATAACGTAGAGTATGCGGTTAGTACTTTGAATGTACTATGTATGTAAGGTAAGTAAAATATACTTAGTAAAACATTGTTTAAATCATGCATATAAATTAAATAGATCATTAGAGTAAGGACTGCATGATAAAAGCCATGTATATGAGATATACATAATCATAAGCTATTCATCATAATTGAACATAATGACCCAAGATTTAGAAATAGAAATCATATGACTTGTCATGCTTGAAATCATAAGTAAAAGATCATAAACTAATCATTGGACCAAACAGTCATGAACATAAGTAACTGAAATCATGAGGAATAATGGGAGGCTCGTCATAACCGACAACCACCATGTATGAGCGCATGATTCCATGTCTTGCCCACATGGAGAAGATCCATCCTAAGCCTTATCAGGGCAAAGGATGAATAACGTGTGATATCACGGTGTGCCCTCTGGCGGGGGAAGCTCTCTCTTGAGAGGTCCCAAATATATACCTAAGTTGGCGTATAGTTTATGAGACTGGGGAACCTCAAAACCCCTGGCCTACTTGGTGGTAGAAACCACTCCTAAAACATTCATATTGCTCATATAATTATATACTCAAAACATAGCTTAAATCTGAACATTGGGAGTCTAGACTCCAAATCATATCATAAGCTGCATTGGGTGTCTTGACTCCAACTCATTTGATAAACTGATCTTGTTAGCCTTGGCTAAAATCATAATAAGCATATTTAACTTGCATGGGCTTGCCCAAATCGTAAAATCATGTATACATGAAATAGACTTCATAAGTCAAAATCATGGAATCATAAGTTGAGAGTTCATAAACATTCATGCAAACTTGATATCTCATCATGCTTGAAATCATGGATGATGGGCTTGAATTTTCATAAAACTTGCATGATAGGGCATAATTTGTAATAACTTGAAATCATGAATTTATAATCAAATTAAGCGTAAAATCTTTCCATTAGACTTAATTCATATATTAGAACATGAGGAGATTGGACCCATAAACATAGCATAGATAATTTCACAAAATTAATTAAAACCCTAATGTTCAACACACTTGATTAGAAACTTGAATTCATGAATTGGGGAGGGAGGGGAGAATTTGGGCATGAAGATGGAAGAAATTCCCCATTCATAGCCCTACATACCTGGATAAACTTATTTCCAAATTAGTTTTGAAAGCCAAAGAGAATTGAGGAGGAATTCTAGTTTGATCTTGGAAGAGAAATTCAATACAAATGCATGCATGAGAGCCTAATGACTTAGACTAGGCTAAACCCTCTTAAAACACTCAATTTAAGGCTCAAAACAACATTATTAAATAGTTAAGATCTTGGGAAATTGCATAACTACCCCTAATAAAATGCATGAAAAAATCTGACTGCCAGCTACAACGACCAATGCAACGAGTTATAGGATTTGACGACTCGTTGGACCATCCGTTGTTTCCTGGGGTATTCCTCGTACCTTTCTGATCCTTTGACATACAAATGAATAGGACGATCCTTATAGGAAACAATGACTCGTCACTCCTTTCGTTGTCATCACTGCTCCTCACATTCCTTGCTTCCAAACTCCCGACAATGGATCCACACAACAGGTCGTTACTTGCCCCAATTATTGAATTTGCCCGTTGTCTCTGAGCCAACTTCGACCCTTTACTTATTTCCTCTCAAAAACTACTTTGAATGACCTGTTGAATGCACTAACAAGTCGTGCCAGGCTTGTTGCTTCTGGGAGTCCTTAACTGGAAGGTTACAATGAATCACATAACGAGTTGTTCCCAACAATGACTTGTTCCTTGGTTCTATAACTCTGGTGCAGATTTTCCTGATTGCTCTTATTCAACCCTTGAGTCTAATTTTAGGGGCTTTTGGGGTTCTACAAAGGAAAACACTACTGCTGCTAACGCAAAGCCGTGTGTCGGGTGATTCTTCTTATGAGTATTAAGCTATCTCGAAGCATAAGCAATGACCTTACCATGATGCATCAACACACACCTGAGGCCAACTCTTAAGGCATCATAATACACTACAAAGACATACTTGTCCTCTGGTAGGGTCAAAATCAAAGTGAAAACGAGTCGGGCCTTTAACTCCTGAAGGCTCCTCTAACAAGCATCGGACCACTGAAATTTGACCTTCTTTTGAGCCAATCAAGCCAAAGGTGAGGCAATGGATGGAAATCTCTCTACAAACCTTCTGTACTAACCAACTAAACTAAAAAAGATGCTAATGTCGGTGGGAGTGACAGGACAAGGCTAGTTCTTCACCGCCTCAATCTTTTGAGAGTCTACCTGAACACCCTTACTCAATACCACATGCCCAAGAAGCACAACTGATTTTAGCCAAAACTCAGACTTGTCAAACTAAGAAAATAATTAAGGATCCTTAAGATTTTGCAACACAATTCTCAAATGAGCAGCATTCTCCTTCTCATTCCGAGAGCATACAAGGATGTCATCTATGAAGACAATGATGAACATATCCAAATACTAGTAGAACATCCTATTCATCAAATCAATAAAAGCTGCAGGAGCATTCGTTAGTCCAAAAGACATAACTACAAATTCATAGTGACTATATTGAGTCCTGAAGGCTATCTTTGGAATTTCACATTCTCTAACTCTAAGCTGGTGATATTGTAATACCCTAAAAATCCTAAAATCAGACCTAGGAGTTGAAATAGAGAAAATAGGATTTTCTGCACCATGTCATAGGATTAGTCATCTAGTGACCCGTGGGGTGCACAATGAATCGTTAAGTAACTCGTGGGGAGGAGTTTGGATTTGGCAGAGATTTTGGAGTTTGAGGCTGACCACGGGTGGGACCACGAATCGTGGTCATCACCACGAGTCGTCAGGTGGTTTGGTGTCAAGTATCAAATGAGGGATGAAGGATTTGGGCAGTGTGGGTAACGAATTGGTCACTATGAGTCATTGGGTAGACCATGAGACATGGTGTCCCTCGTGGTGACCCTCAGAAGGTACAATCCAGTGCAGGTGACGGAAGGTGACCATGAGTTGTGGTTAGGGAAGATGGGTCGTCCAGTCCTTCATTGAGACTGGTAGTATGTTTTTGCCTGTGAATTTATTAAGGGCTTTTCCATAATTTCTAAGTTTCTAAGGCCTAAACTACGTCATTTTAAGCTTAGAATAGAGTGTTTTAAGAGAGGTAAGTTCATTCGAGGATTATTCATCTCCATGCATGCAACCTAGACCTTCCTTGAAGATCAAGTTTGAGAGATTTCACCAAATTCTCTTCAATTTCCTTTGGGTTTTCAAGTAGGTGTGTGAACTCGATTTACCCAGGTATGTGAGACTATGAATGAGAGTTCCTTTCACTCTCATGCTCAAAGCTCTTCTCAATTTCCATGGATTTCAAATCTAGATGCAAGTTTCATGATCTATGGGGTTTATTCCAATTCTTGTGAAATTCTCTATGATCTATTGATGGGTCAATTACTTTCATGTATTAAATCATGTTTTATGATATATGGTTAGATTTTATGACTATTTTTAATATAAATTTATAGATTTGAATTTAAATCCTACTATACCCAATTATGTATGTTCTTATAAAAATTCAAGTTATGATTTCATTATGATCTTGATCTAAATTAGCCCAACTATGATTTATGCCTTATAATATGATTTATATCAAGTACTTATCATGGATTTATGAAATATCAATTATATACATGTTTTACAAATATGCATGAGTTTCATGATTTATGGACTTATGATTATGGCCGACTCACAGGCCTTTTTACATGTCTAGTTCATGTATTTCAATCATGCTTATGATTATTATGATTTGAACTAGACCATGAACCTCATGTATGTTTTCCCTACTATAAGATGAGCACTATATATGTTTTGGGAGTAGTATTTAACACCAAGTATATTTGGGGTCCAAGCATACCCCGAGACTCAAAATTACATGCCAAAGCAGCCATGATGGGATCTCCCTTGAGACTGTCCCCTTTTTTGCCGTATGGGCCTTTCATGAGTGATATCACACTGCTTTTTATAGTTCTACCCTTGGCAAGGTACGAATACCCTCCCGATTAGGGGTCTACAAGTCGAGCTCCATGTGTGCTCATGTGGGGTATGTTGGTTATAAAAACTCCCATTATTCCTCATAATTTATGCATGGTTATGTTTATGTTACTTTGGCTCAAGTCATGTTTAATGAAGCTTTTCTCCTATTATTATGATTATGACTGATTTATGATTGTTTTGAAAACCTTAAGCCCTTATGTTACATTATGATATTTACGTTATGATCATGTTGTCCTACTCTTATGAACTCTTATATATTTTAATTGTTTGATTTTACTTAGCTTGCATACACAGTACATTCCATATACTGACCACATACTCTATGCTGTATCGTTTCATGATACAGGTCGGATGGATCAATCTCAATCGCGTCATTAGCCCCTACTTCCCTCTCTGACTTGTCCAGCTAGTGTTGGTGAGTCCTCATCCTTCAAAGATGTTCAGTCATTATAGTTTGTTATGTTCCTTTTAGTTTCAGAATTTGTTGAGCTAGTTGGGGGTGCTGCCCCATCAGCTTATCAATTGTCAGAGACTTTTCAAACATTATGTATAACTCAGCTTGTCATTGTTGATGAAGTTCTAGCTTGATATAGATATATGTATGTTAAACTTCTGATTTATGGTGTTGAGTTTAGATGTTATGTTCATTCCATGGGTCGACTTGGAGCCTCTCGGGGTTTTCGGTCCCGTGTCTAAATTTCGGTCTATGTCGGGTTATGAAAAATTTGATATTAGAGCATTAGGTTTTGAAGTGTCCTAGGGTGTCTGAAAGCCACGTTAAGTAGAGTCTTTTTCATGGGTGTGAAACGCGCCAAACTTATGACGAAGAGCCTATGAAACATTTTAGGAAATTTCCCTTCTTTTATGATATATGTCATGCGATGAAATGCCTCTCTATCCTTCTAACTTGTGCTATACACGTTTGCAGAATTATGCCTTCTCGCCGAGTATATGAAAGAAGAAATGGGAACGAAAATGGCCACGAGAATGGTAATGGAGAAGGGTACCAACAGGCCCCACCAGCCTATGAAGAGCACGTACCCGAGCCGGTTGCCCATGCCGAGTTCAGGGAAACCATTCAGATACTAGCTCAGGCCTTGACCATCCAGGTCAATCAGTAGGCGGTAGCGCATGTCCCTCAAAATTGAAATGCGGCAGTGGCAAGAGTCAGTGATTTTCTAAGGATGAACCCTCCGAAGTTTCTCGGGTCAAAGGTGGACAAGGATCCGCATGAGTTCATTGATGAGGTTTTAAAGATCACCCAGATCATAGGGGTGACTGGAGAGGAGTGTGCCAATCTAGCCTCATATCAATGGAAAGGGGTTGCGAGCATTAGGTTCAAGCAATAGAAGGATAGCAGGGTGATGTGCCGTGATTTTACGACACTTTCGATGTTTAAAACCAAGAAACTATGCACATTCTGGGTATGTTTTATGTAGATATGATGCGTTTGTATTGAATGTTGTAGGAAAATAGGTCCGAAAATGGAAATATGCAAAGTAAGGCATAAAAGGACTGAAATGGAGGCTGTTGTCAAGTCACGAGTCATTGTCACTGTGCACGACTCGTTGTTGAGGTCATGGGATAAGATTGATTTATGAAGCTGAGAACCAGTGCACTTCACGGGTTGAAGGCATGACTCATTACATTTGGTAATGAGTCGTGAAGCCAGTCGTGAAGACTGGGATGAGGATTCCTGAAGAAACATCCAGTGAAGGTAACAGACGATATCATGAGTCGTTGGCTAACTGCAAGACTCGTTGTGAGATCACTAGAGTGAATCATAGGGTGCACAAGATATTTGAAGAAGAAAGACCACGAGAGGCCTAACGACTCATGCTCGAACATGATGAGTCTTTAGGTGACCCGTTGCCATGACTGAGCCGCTGAGGACGACTACTTTTCACTATTCACAAATCATTAGGAGACCCGATGAGTCGTTACTTGGCCCGTTACCCCTGCCGACCTGGAATCCAAATTTAGTTAGGAGAAGATTTGTTTGGACCTATAAATACAATTTTTAGGTTTACTTTTCATACATAGTTATTTTTACCAACTTTCACATGAATTCTAGTGTTGGTAAAAATTGTTCTTGGGTCAAGAAACAAAATTTATAATTTTGTTCTTGATTTTGGGAATTAATCAACATTGGAGTTTTGTTCATAAAGTTTGGAGTTATATTCCATTTACTTGGTTTTTTTCTACGAATTTTTGTAAGTTGTAATTATGATTTATCCAATATTTTGTGATTGTGATTATTCAAACTTGAGTAGTTAAACCCATACCTAGGGTTGTGGGAACTGTGATGAATTAACACACATGTGTGAAACACTTAGTGATTCTGGAACGGGGTTTAATGCATGTATTGTTTTTCCCTTCATTTAAATTATTTCTTAACAATTGCAAACGTTGAAACTTGGCTTATTCTTACTTACCAGATCAAGGGGGTATTGAATGGGAAAAGGGATTAGCAACGGAGATTTGAGGCTATCAACCCTCATCTAATAGCTTGAACTTGTCTGGGGATAGCTAATCCGATATTAAGGGTAAGGGTTAATTAAGCATACACCCGTATACAGACCAAGTTGCATGGTGATAATCATCTAGATAGGAGACCAACCATATAGGTGAACCTAACTTACCGATATTGCATGTTAAACACCGAAATAGATCACTGGTGTAAAAGCTTTGTGGTTATGAAGTCTTGGGGAACACAATCCTAGTCAATTTGTTGATTGAATACAAACCGAATTTGACCTAAGCATTTAGTAGTTTTTACTCTTGTTTAGTATTTTATTTCTTTCCCCCTAGGAAATAAGTAATCTGATAGTAATAACCATTCACATTAACTCAAGTTCTTTCCGTATTCCCTATGGGAGAAACCTCAACCTTCGTTGGGTTCTATATTTGACATCGACCGCTTTATATCTCAATTGCAAGGTGTAATTTGGGAGACATTAAATTTTGGTGCCGTTGCTGGGGAATACGGCTAAGGCTTTTGTTAATTGTATTTTCTTTACTGTTGGTTCTTATTTCCTTTTTATTTTTCTTTTATTGTTTTTGTTTTTAACAAGACATAGGTTCGTGCATGCCTAGTACTAGGATCTAAGGAAATCTCTGGTTCAAATCGATCACGAACTTGAGTAGACACTGAGAAACTTGAGAAGAATGGCCCACATCCAAGAGAAAGAAACAATGGACCAAGTTACAGAGAGAATGTTGGCTGACGAACAAGCTTGGGATAGAGATCGTGAGTTTGCTAGGGTTGCTGAAGAGCAACATCTAGATGCCGAAGCAGAGTGAGCTAGAAGGGCACTGAGGTCCGGAACAGTAGAGACATCGGCATTTCGATGAGGATGATGATGTTGATATAGACGAAGCCGGTGCCACTGGAGCTATTGTCCCTCCCCCTTTGCCTGCTGGGGCAAAGTTTGATATTACCAGTGCTATGATCCAAGTGCTCAACATGAAGGGAATATTCGCGGGTCATGCAACTGATGATGCCCATACTCACTTGACAAATTTTGTGGGTATCTGCAAGGCATACAACAATCGGGAGTAAGTCAGGATGCATTTCGGCTGATGTTATTTCCCTTCTCATTAGGGAGTGAGGCAACGCTCTGGTTGGCAGAACTGCCCAACGATTCTTTCACTACATGGAGGGAGTTGAAGAGAGCTTTTCTTGAAAGATTTTTCCCACATTCTAGAGCCTTGCAGTTAAAAGATGAGATATATAACTTCAGGCAGTTAAATTCTGAGGCACTTCATGAGACGTGGTTGAGATTCAACAAGAAGCTTAAAAGGGTTCCCAACCATAGGATCCTAGATGATGCATTGCTGGAAATTTTATATAGATTGTTAAATGCTAACATCAAGGCGGTGGATGATACCGTGTCTGGCGGAACATTTATGAGCCACACTTATGCTAAAGCTGCTGAGCTACTTGACAAAATTACTAAAACCAACCGCGCATGGCACACAAGAGAGTCGGAGACTCTGGCTGGTTCTTATGCGGTAGGTATGACTGCAGAACAGAGAAGAAAGGACAAAGAATGAGATCAAGACATTATTGAGATAAAGACCATAATGGGGTTGCTTGCTAAGCATTTGATGGGAGCTGAAACTGAAAAAGTGAATGTTGTGGGTTCTTAAGGCAAGTCCCCGAGTAATGATGGAGGCGAATCTAAATTTAAGGAGGAAGCTAATTATCTAAATGGTCAAGGGGCGGGTTTCCGGAGCAACACACAAGGGTCTAACCAAGACTCTTGGCATCAAGGTCAAGGGAACCAAGGTCGGAACTTTTACAGAAATAACAATTATAGCCGAGGCCAATACAGAGATAATGGTGACTAGAAGAAGTGTGATACAGTAATGACAAAAGCGGTTTATATGTTCCTCCAAGGAACCGCAAGCCAGAGTCTAGTGGTTCACGGGTAGAAGATATGTTATCCAAGGTTCTTAAGTAGGTTGAGGCGACAGATGGCCATTTCAAAGAACTCCACGTTGATATTTATGGGATGAACCAAAAAGTGGAATCACATGTCGTTGCCATAGAGCAGATTGAGTAGCAGCTGAGTCAGATGTCTATTGCAATGAACTAGAGGCAGCAAAGGCACGCTTCCCAGCAACACTATACAAAATTTGAAAAATGATAGTCATTGAATGGTCGTCACTACTAGGAGCGGGAAATCGACAGTTGATCTGCCAAGGCAGGTTGTGATGATGAGACAGTTGAGCCCTTAGTGATTAATGATGATAGGGTGGCATATTCCGAGGATCAAATTTTGGCTGATGAATCAGTTGAGAAGACCGCTCCTGGTAATGCAAAGGAGCATGGGTCTACCAAAGAAAAGGAGAAGGAAGTACATCAAAAGATCAAACCTATTCCTAGACCTCCTCCCCCTTTTCCACAGGGTTGAAAAAAAAGGCCGAAGATGGGAAGTATCACAAGTTCATCTCAATGTTAAAATAATTTTCTGTGAACATTCCATTAGTCAAGGCACTTGAGCAGATGCCTAGCTATGCAAAATTCATGAAGGACCTTGTCAATAGAAAGAGGACTGTGAGTTTCGAACCTGCAGATAATTTGCCCCATTTTAGTGCAATAGCATCTCATTCTCTTGTTCAGTAAAAGGAGGACCCTGGGACATTCACTATATCGTGCACTATTGGAGCCTTTGATTTTGCTAAGGCATTAGTGATCTTAGTTCTAGTATCAATTTGATGTCATTAGAAGTTTTCATACAGTTGGGCTTGGGAGCCCCCAAACTGACTACAATGTGGCTTTTGATGGAAGATCGTACAGTGAAAAATTCGGCGGGTATCCTCTATGATGTTCTAGTGAAGGTAGAGTCCTTTATATTTTCATATGATTTTGTCATTTTGGACTGTGAGGTTGATTTTGAGGTCCCCATTATCTTGGGGCAACCATTCCTCACCACCGGACGTGCTCTTGTAGATATGGAGACTGGACAACTCAAATTCCGGTTGAACAACGAGGAAGTTACATTCAATATATGCAGATCCATGAAACAACCAAATGATATGAGGGTGGTCTCAGTAATTGATGTTGTGGAACCCGAGTTCCCAATTATACCCATTGAGGAGTTTTTGATTCTTGATGACCTAGCAGCAGTTTTGATGGATATTAGTGCTGAGGAGATCCATGGGGGTGAGGAGATTGTTAATGCACTTGCTGGCATGGGGTCATACACTTATGATCCAAACAATATTGATCTAGACTTGAAGAATCAGGTGACCCCACCAGCCAAGCCATCTATTAAGGAGCCTCCGGTATTGGAGCTCAAAGCACTCCCATCTCATTTGTAGTATGTATTTTTGGGAGTTGGTAACACTTTACTGGTCATTGTTGCAACTGACTTGGAGGAATGGCAAGTGGAGTCTTTGGTCTCCATTTTGAAGAGATATAATGTCACACCCCGCCTTTGGGGGTATGACTGGCACCTGGTGCCCTACTAGGACCTGACCTGCTGGACTGTTAAGCCTGGGCGCATCTGGCGCCTGGCTGGCGCTAACTCACATTTCTGGAAACAAAGGGCTATATAACGGCTGTAAATACAGCCCCCGGCCCATTAGCCTATAGCCTCCTGTACCTGCACTAGCAGCTGACCAGAAACATAGTAATTCAGGGAAACCTATGCGGGCCAACAAGGCCACCATGCTGTCTAGTTATCTATAACTCAAACATAGCATACTAAGAAGCTACGTGACCGGCAAGGTCACCACTACTAGCGAACTATGGCCCCACACGGCCATTACAACAGAAAGAAAGAGTAAAGGCAACTATACAACTGCACGGCCCCACACGACCAGCTCATCTGACCACAGGGAATACATACAGACTGCAAGCCTCTAGGAATAGTAATAGAACTGGCCGGGACAGGGCCCCGACCTACCCGTACTGTATACAACAAAAGAAACTGAACTACACCTCTGAAATTCAGCCTCCGGATGACTGGAGCTGAATACTCAACCGCTGACAGGGAGTCACGTAGAATCACCTGCTCGTCTAGGAGTACCTGCAGGCAAGTAATGCAGCGCCCCACTGGGCGTCAGTACCGCTGGTACTGAGTATGTAAAGCAACTGAAATAATATAACTGAAACAACATCTGAAAGCAATAATATGACTGGTGAAGCTGAAGTAGGAGGAATAACTTAACTGTCTGATGATGTAGATCATACCTGTTCTTACTGATACCGAAGGAAGTAGGAATCATACCTGGAAGCGTATCATTCTACTACCAACCCACTCGCGTCTAATATAACATGGCATAATATACATAACATAACACAGCACATACAAACCTTACCCGGCCCCCATAAGCCGGGAGGTACAATCAACACAGAATCTATGCCCCTACCCCGGTCATCCCATCTCCTATAGTGGCTGTAAGCATCCTGCCGGTCCCTGGGTATGCACTTGGGCTCGCTGAGCCCCTGACTATAACTGTACCTGAGTCCGAAGGACTCTAAATCAACACCCCGGGCGTACCCGCTCGACGGGGGTGTATAGGGGCCGACCAAGGCACAATATGGGGAAACTGGCATCCCATCTTCATCCCCTTGCGGGACGGCATATCACTCCATAGAGTGACGTATCCTAGTCCTCTGGCGGACGAGTCGATACAGCTATTAACCCTGGGCGGTCAGGGATGCTAGGTAATCCAACCCCAATCAATACAACGGTCTCAACTAGTCATGCTGTCTGTATATCTCATAAGCCAAAACTAATAGGCGTAAGGTATTATATAAATCATGTACTGGGCTAAAAAAATAGCAATCTGCAGATGTCTGATACATGCTGTGACAGGGAAGTATAAATATGAATATAGTTCCCTGTCTAACTGTACTGGGGCAAAGGCTATACAAGCGGGTGTTTCTGCTGAAAGCTATGCTGTTCACTAGATTCCTGTATTAACATGATTTCCTATTTCTAACATGCTCCCTAAACCATATACAATTACTATTCTATATCTGGAATGCTTTACTGATGCTGTACTATCTTGCGAGGTTTTAGCTAAACACAACAATATCTTGGCAGGGCATATTATATCACATACTGAATATACTGAGCAATCTTACTCATTTATATTCGAATCTATATCATACGGATAGGTATCGTACACGTACGGCCCAAAACTGCTCATATTGCACCAATATTCATAATAACACGATAATCGATTTCTAAACATGCAACTGGTCTGTAATTTACTATACCGCTTCGAGGTTACTCAACTTGCCGAGGAAACTTAACTTTACATACCTTATTTTTTGAATATTCGTCCGTCGGACGAGGCTCGGCTGGTACGTCAACTATTTTCTCCCAACTGCATTCATAATTACGTCAATCAATACTAAATACAACGTTATTGTAAAGAGCAACGTTACTTTCGATTTAATTTATAGCCTAAACTTAGGCTTATCGAAAGACGGTCAAAAACTCGCTATTTTCCAGCGGCCCAGAAGGGAGAGTTATTTACTTCTCAGCTAGGAACACATAGACATAAATTTGGAGCAATTCTACTTACTTTAGTTCGGCGGCTCGCCGATTCGTCGGCCGTATTTCGTGAAACTAACTCCGTAGAAATGCTCTCTGCTGCTAAATACTAGGATATCTAGGATTAATTTGGGTTTGGGCAGCGTTTGGCAGCGTAATCGGATGAAAATATTTAATTTTCCTCGTCTTTCTCGGCTTCACTGCATTTTCTGGAAATCTGTTAAGTGTGAAATTATTTTTAACCCGAAGTGGGGGCTTTATATACTTGGGCCTGGACAAGGGCAACGTGTCACGGAGCCATCGCGGAGGCCTCACCTCCGTGACACGCTGCCATCGCGGAGGGGTTCTGCCCCGGCTCCTCCCGCGATGGTTCGACGGGTTTCTCGTCCGATCTTTTCCCGGGCCTTTCCCTAGAACGTATGGCCTTCAAATATGCTTAACCAACATGCGAATAGGTCATCTAAGTGCCGGGAATTCTACTGGGTATAACATTCTCCCCCCCTTAGGAACATTCGTCCTCGAATGTATACTGTCATCTAGAGGACTACTTACTTTATTTTCTGGAAAAATTTTGGCAGAGTTTCCCCTGTAATATGGACTATCGCAAAAACCTGAAATGCAGAAAAGTCCAACACAGGCTCTGCACGCAATGATCTAAGATTCACTGGATAACTAAATATCACTTCTTCTTTATCATTTACAAACACACAGTCATAAGATACTGTATAAGTAATGATACGGACATACCTGTCGTCCGACTAGGCCTGAAATAGGTGAGGGTATCTGATTTTCATATCTTCTTCAGCCTCCCACGTCATTTCCTCCCGATTTCTATTACGCCATAATACTTTGACAGACGCAACATCTTTAGTTCTCAGCCTGCGAATCTGTCTGTCTAGGATAGCTACGGGAACCTCTTCGTAGGCTAACTCCTCTGTGACCTGAACATCCTGGACTGGAACTACTGTAGAAGGGTCCCCTACGAACTTTCTTAACATGGAAACGTGGAATACTGGGTGAACAGATGCTAATTCTGGAGGCAAGTTTAACTCATATGCCACGCGGCCTATTCTTCGCCGAATTTGGTACGGCCCAATGAATCTTGGGCTAAGCTTGCCTTTCTTGCCAAACCTCATTACCCCTTTCATCGGGGACACTTTCAGATATACCCAGTCGTTTACCGAAAATTCTAGATTTCTGCGCCGTCTATCTGCGTATGACTTCTGACGACTCTGAGCGGTCAGTAAACGTTCCCGGATAAGCTTTATCTTTTCTTCGGACTGCCGAACGATATCTAGGCCAACTAATGCTGATTCTCCTACCTCAAACCAGCCCACCGGCGATCTACATTTCCGCCCGTACAATGCCTCGAAAGGCGCCATCTGAATAGCTGAATGGTAGCTGTTATTATAAGCAAATTCGATTAACGAAAGATGTTCATCCCAGCTACCCCTAAAATCTAATACACACGCTCGTAGCATATCTTCGAGCGTCTGAATTGTACGTTCAGCCTGCCCGTCCGTCTGAGGATGGAATGCTGTGCTCAAATTAATCTGCATCCCCAGACCTTTCTGAAATGACTGCCAGAACCTAGCTGTAAACTGTGCCCCTCTGTCTGAAATGATAGATGCCGGCACTCCATGTAACCTAACTATTTCTCTGATATATAATTCGGCATAATCCTCAGCTGAGAAGGTAGCCCTCACTGGCAGGAAATGAGCTGATTTTGTCAGCCTATCAACTATTACCCAAATGGAATCATTTCTGCGTCTAGTACGGGGTAACCCTGTTACAAAATCCATGTTTATTGCTTCCCATTTCCACATAGGTACTGTTATCTCTTGCGTCAAACCGCCCGGTTTCTGGTGCTTGGCTTTTACCTGCTGACAATTAGAACATCTAGACACAAATTCAGCTATCTCAGCTTTCATACCTGGCCACCAATAGATGTCTCTGATATTGTGGTACATTTTCGTCGCCCCTAGAGGAAGGGAATAGCGAGCGTAGTGTACCTCATGCATGATCTGCCCACGAAGTCCTGAGACATTCGGGACACAGAGGCGGCCCTTACAACGTAGCACATCATCCCCGGCTATCTGAAAATCTGGCTCCTTACCTTTCTGAATTCTATCTCTGAGCTGGACTAAATCGGGATCCTCGTACTGTCGTTCTTTTACCTATGCAACCAATGATGACACTGTAGAATTCTGAATTACGGCCCCATTATTTTCTGTTTCCATTACTCGAACGGCTAGGCCAGCTAACTGGTGGATTTCTTTGGCTAACTTCTGCTTCTCAGGTCGCAAATATGCTAAACTCCCCATTGACTTACGGCTCAGGGCATCTGCTACAACATTAGCTTTTCCGGGGTGGTATAGAATATTCATATCATAGTCTTTTAACAACTCCAACCAGCGGCGTTGCCGCAGATTCAACTCCCTCTGAGTGAAAATGTACTGTAGGCTCTTATGATCTGTGTAAATATCAACATGAACTCCGTACAGATAATGCCTCCACATCTTCAAGGCATGAATTACTGCGGCCAATTCTAGGTCATGGGTAGGGTAATTCTTTTCGTGTTTCCTCAGCTGTCTGGAAGCATATGCAATTACTCTACCATACTGCATCAACACACAGCCCAGCCCGACACCTGACGCGTCGCAATAAACTGAATACCCTTCTGTGCCTTCCGGCAGTGCTAGTACTGGGGCGGAGGTTAACCTGTCTTTCAGTTCCTGGAAACTCTTCTCACATGCCTCCGTCCACTGAAACTTGGCTGCTTTCTGTGTCAATTTAGTTAAAGGTGTTGCAATGGTTTAGAACCCTTCAACGAACCTTCTGTAATACCCTGCTAATCCCAGAAAGCTACGAACTTCAGTCGGGGTGGTAGGCCTAGGCCATGACTTAACTGCTTCTATCTTCTGCTTGTCTACCTGTATACCAGCATCTGAAACAATATGCCCTAAAAAGGCCACTGAGTTAAGCCAGAATTCACATTTCGAGAATTTAGCATACAACTGGCGATCCCTGAGAATCTGGAGCACTGTTCGCAAATGAGTCCGGTGATCAGCTTCAGAGCGAGAATACACCAGAATATCATCAATGAATACTATCACGAACAAGTCCAGGAAAGGTCTGAAAATACTGTTCATCAGGTCCATAAAAACTGCTGGGGCATTTGTTAGTCTGAAGGACATAACCAGAAATTCAAAATGTCCATATCGGGTCCTGAATGCTGTCTTAGGGATATCTCTCTCACGTACTCGGACCTGGTGATATCCGGACCGCAAGTCAATCTTAGAAAAGTATCTGGCTCCCTGCAATTGATCAAATAAGTCATCAATTCTGGGAAGCGGGTACTTGTTCTTTACTGTAACTTTATTGAGCTGCCGATAGTCTGTGCACATTCGGAGCGAGCCATCTTTCTTTCTCACGAACAAGACTGGCGCACCCCAAGGGGAAGTACTCGGCCTGATAAAACCTTTATCTAACAAGTCTTTCAACTGCTCCTTTAACTCCCTGAGTTCTGCTGGAGCCATACGATAAGGAGGTATTGATATTGGCTGAGTGTCTGGTAGCAAGTCAATAGCAAAGTCTATTTCCCTTTCTGGGGGAATACCAGGTAACTCATCGGGAAATACATCTGGGAATTCATTTACCACTGGGATAGACTGGAGTGTCGGAGACTCTGCTTGGACATCCTGAACTCTGACAAGATGGTAAATGCACCCCTTAGATATCATCTTTCTCGCCCAAAGGTAGGAAATAAACCTACCTTTTGGCATCGCGGTGCTGCCCTTCCACTCCCGTACTGCCTCCCCCGGGAAGTGGAATCGGACCGTTTTGGTCCAACATTCAATATTAGCAAAACATGGTACTAACCAATCCATGCCTATTATGGCATCGAAGTCTATCATTTCTAGCTCGACCAGATCTACTGTGGTCTGACGATCAGCAACCTCTACTGTACACCCGCGGTAAATTCGGCTAGCTGTGATAGAGTCACCGACGGGCGTGGAAACTAGGAAGGGCTGCTGTAATGATTCTGGTACAATACTAAACTTCCGTGCCACAAATGGAGTAATATAGGACAAGGTAGACCCTGGATCAATTAGTACATAAGCAGGGTGTGAGCAGATAGTTAGCATACCTGTCACAACATCAGGCGATGCCTCTGAATCTTGCCTCCCTGGTAGGGCATATGTGCGGCTTGGACCCGCACCTGTACTGGAGGCCCCTGATCTGCCCCGACCCCTGCCTGCTGAAACTGGGGGCCTGCGCCCAGTCGAGGATGCTGTAGCTCGTGATCCTGTTGGTGCCCTATCCTGTCTGTCCCGGTCCTCACGACCTCTGGCTGGGCAATCTCTCATCAAATGGCCTTCTTGGCCACAAATATAACATGCGGTGGAACCATACCTGCATGCTCCAGAATGGCGTCGACTGCATATAGGGCAAAGTGGTAGGGTATACCTACTTTGCTCCGCTCTCCTCTGTAATGGTGAGTCTGCCGTCTGCGAGCCTCTACCAGCTTCTGACTGCCCTCTACGACTGAATCTACCTCCCTGTGACTGCGGTGGAGGCGGGGGCCTGGGTGGCCAGTCTGACAATCGTGGCCTGGGTCCTCCCCGGGCCTCTCTTTGTAACTCAGCTGGCCTATCCCGGCGACGCTGCTCCTGATTAACCCTTCTGATTTCCCGATGTCGCTGTCTGATGCCCTCAATATTCTGGGCAAATGCCTGGATTCGGGAAATATCCATATCTTCTCGCAGTGTGGCCGTGATACAAGTCTCGACATATTCTGGGTTCAACCCCATAATAAAATGGTGCACTCTGGATGCCATGGTATCCACGAAAGCCGGTGCATATCGAGCCAAGGAGTCAAACCGCAAGGAATATTCCCGAACACTCATGGCCCCCTGTTCCAGATGTAGGAACTGGTCTACCCGGGCCTGTCGGATTTCCCGCGGCAAATAGTGATCCAGAAAGGCTCCTGAAAAGCTAGACCAGGTGGGAGGGGGAACATCTCTCCCTCGGGACCTCTCCCAGCTTTCATACCATAACACCGCAATATCTCGCAACCGGAATGCGGCCAATTCAACTGACTCAGTAGGCGTAGCATGCATAACCCTGAAGATTCTCTCCATCTGATCCATAAAATCCTGAGGGTCCTCTGTGCGATCCGTGCCCGTGAACTGTGGGGGATTCAGGGCTAAGAACTCTCGGACCCTCGAACTACCGGGCCCTCCTGATGCTTCTGCAACTGTGGATGGCATTTGCTGCCGCTGAGCGGCCATCACCTGTGCTATCATAACTACAGCACTCCTAACTTCCTGATCGGAAGGCATCGGTATAGGAATTGCTGAAGATACTGTCGCTCTAAATGGCTCCTGACGTGGTGGAGACTGCTGAGGAGGCTGAAATGAAGCCTCTGTAGGGCCCTCTGATCGGGCTATCTCCAAATGAGGGGGAGGCATCCTGCTGGTGCCTTCCCCTGCTGCGATGTCTAAGCTCCGACCTGTGACGGGATGGCGCTGGTCTGACATTATCTGTAGACAAAGAATATGATAAGATTTTAGGAATTCAACCCTATACTGTACCGCTCTATGGCACGACTGAATCAGAATAAAGACAACCATCCTATCATGCCTTGCAGCCTCCTACCCATAGGATGTGGTGCACAACACATCCATGGACAGGACTCTACTTAGCACGGCTTGCAGACTCCCTGGGATACGACCTGCTCTGATACCAAGTTTGTCACACCCCGCCTTGGGGGGTATGACTGGCACCTGGTGCCCTACTAGGACCTGACCTGCTGGACTGTTAAGCCTGGGCGCATCTGGCACCTGGCTGGCGCTAACTCACATTTCTAGAAACAAAGGGCTATATAATGGTTGTAAATACAGCCCCCGACCCATTGGCCTATAGCCTCCTGTACCTGCACTAGCAGCTGACCAGAAACATAGTAATTCAGGGAAACCTATGCGGGCCGACAAGGCCACCATGCTGTCTAGTTATCTATAACTCAAACATAGCATACTAAGAAGCTACGTGACCGGCAAGGTCACCACTACTGGCGAACTATGGCCCCATACGGCCATTACAACAGAAAGAAAGAGTAAAGGCAACTATACAACTGCACGGCCCCACACGACCGGCTCATCTGACCACAGGGAATACATACAGACTGCAAGCCTCTAGGAATAGTAATAGAACTGGCCGGGATAGGGCCCCGACCTACCCGTACTGTATACAACAAAAGAAACTGAACTACACCTCTGAAATTCAGCCTCCGGATGACTGGAGCTGAATACTCAACCGCTGACAGGGAGTCACGTAGAATCACCTGCTCGTCTAGGAGTACCTGCAGACAAGTAATGCAGCGCCCCACTGGGCGTCAGTACCGCTGGTACTGAGTATGTAAAGCAACTGAAATAATATAACTGAAACAACATCTGAAAGCAATAATATGACTGGTGAAGCTGAAGTAGGAGGAATAACTTAACTGTCTGATGATGTAGATCGTACCTGTTCTTACTGATACCGAAGGAAGTAGGAATCATACCTGGAAGCGTATCATTCTACTACCAACCCACTCGCGTCTAATATAACATGGCATAATATACATAACATAACACAGCACATACAAACCTTACCCGGCCCCCATAAGCCGGGAGGTACAATCAACACAGAATCTATGCCCCTACCCCGGTCATCCCATCTCCTATAGTGGCTGTAAGCATCCTGCCGGTCCCTGGGTATGCACTTGGGCTCGCTGAGCCCCTGACTATAACTGTACCTGAGTCCGAAGGACTCTAAATCAACACCCCGGGCGTACCCGCTCGACGGGGGTGTATAGGGGCCGACCAAGGCACAATATGGGGAAACTGGCATCCCATCTTCATCCCCTTGCGGGACGGCATATCACTCCATAGAGTGACGTATCCTAGTCCTCTGGCGGACGAGTCGATACAGCTATTAACCCTGGGCGGTCAGGGATGCTAGGTAATCCAACCCCAATCAATACAACGGTCTCAACTAGTCATGCTGTCTGTATATCTCATAAGCCAAAACTAATAGGCGTAAGGTATTATATAAATCATGTACTGGGCTAAAAAAATAGCAATCTGCAGATGTCTGATACATGCTGTGACAGGGAAGTATAAATATGAATATAGTTCCCTGTCTAACTGTACTGGGGCAAAGGCTATACAAGCGGGTGTTTCTGCTGAAAGCTATGCTGTTCACTAGATTCCTGTATTAACATGATTTCCTATTTCTAACATGCTCCCTAAACCATATACAATTACTATTCTATATCTGGAATGCTTTACTGATGCTGTACTATCTTGCGAGGTTTTAGCTAAACACAACAATATCTTGGCAGGGCATATTATATCACATACTGAATATACTGAGCAATCTTACTCATTTATATTCGAATCTATATCATACGGATAGGTATCGTACACGTACGGCCCAAAACTGCTCATATTGCACCAATATTCATAATAACACGATAATCGATTTCTAAACATGCAACTGGTCTGTAATTTACTATACCGCTTCGAGGTTACTCAACTTGCCGAGGAAACTTAACTTTACATACCTTATTTTTTGAATATTCGTCCGTCGGACGAGGCTCGACTGGTACGTCAACTATTTTCTCCCAACTGCATTCATAATTACGTCAATCAATACTAAATACAACGTTATTGTAAAGAGCAACGTTACTTTCGATTTAATTTATAGCCTAAACTTAGGCTTATCGAAAGACGGTCAAAAACTCGCTATTTTCCAGCGGCCTAGAAGGGAGAGTTATTTACTTCTCAGCTAGGAACACATAGACATAAATTTGGAGCAATTCTACTTACTTTAGTTCGGCGGCTCGCCGATTCTTCGGCCGTATTTCATGAAACTAACTCCGTAGAAATGCTCTCTGCTGCTAAATACTAGGATATCTAGGATTAATTTGGGTTTGGGCAGCGTTTGGCAGCGTAATCGGACGAAAATATTTAATTTTCCTCGTCTTTCTCGGCTTCACTGCATTTTCTGGAAATCTGTTAAGTGTGAAATGATTTTTAACCCGAAGTGGGGGCTTTATATACTTGGGCCTGGACAAGGGCAACGTGTCACGGAGCCATCGCAGAGGCCTCACCTCCGTGACACGCTGCCATCGCGGAGGGGTTCTGCCCCGGCTCCTCCCGCGATGGTTCGACGGGTTTCTCGTCCGATATTTTCCCGGGCCTTTCCCTAGCACGTATGGCCTTCAAATATGCTTAACCAACGTGCGAATAGGTCATCTAAGTGCCGGGAATTCTACTGGGTATAACATATAAAAAAGCCATCGGGTGGACCATTGCAGACATTATTGGAATCCCAGCCGGTATTTGCACTCACAAGATCTAGCTAGAGCCAGATTGTATTTCGAGTATTGAGCATCAGCGTAGGTTGAATCTACCTATACAAGAGGTGGTCAAGAAGGATATCATCAAGTGGTTGGATGCGAGTGTGGTTTATCCTATCGCAGACAGCAAATGGGTAAACCCAGTCCATTGTGTACCGAAAAAGGGAGGAATCACGGTAGTCCCAAATGCTAAAAATGAGCTCATTCCTCTACGACCAGTCACCGGTTGGAGACTATGCATTGATTATAGGAAGTTGAACAATTGGACGTAAAAAGATCACTTTTCGATGACATTCATGGACCAGATGCTAGATCGACTTGTAGGCAGAGGATGGTATTATTTCCTTGACAGTTGTTCGAGGTACAATCAAATTTATATAGCCCCCGAAGACCAAGAGAACACCATGTTCACTTGCCCATATGGTACATTTGCTTTTAAGAGGATGCCATTCGGGTTATGTAATGCACCCGCCACTTTTCAGCATTGCATGATGTCCATATTTTCTGACATGGTGGAAAACACCATTGAAATCTTTATGGATGACTTTTCAGCGTGGGTGATTCATTCAAAGATTGTTTGGCTTATTTGAGCAAGGTGCTGCAGAGATGTGAAGAGTCCAACTTGGTGCTTAACTGGGAAAAGTTCCATTTCATGGTCAAGGAAGGTATAGTGCTTGACCATAGGATTTCTGGTAAGGGTATTGAGGTGGATAGAGCTAAGATTGATGTTATTGCTAGTTTATCACCCCATATTTCTATAAAAGGTGTTCCAAGTTTTCTAGGTCATGCAGGGTTTTATAGAATATTCATCAAGGACTTCTCGAAGATTGCACATCCTTTGTGTAAACTGCTTGAGAAAGAGGTGAAGTTTGTTTTTGATGAAGCATGTCTGAAGGTTTTTGAACGCCTTAAAGAGAGATTGACCACTGCCCCCATTATAGTGGCACCTGACTAGTCTTTGCCTTTTGAGGTCTTGTGTGATGCTAGCGGTGTGTCCCTAGGAGCTGTGTTGGGTCAAAGGCGTGAAAAGATTTTCCATCTTTTTATTATGCTAGCAAGGCTCTAAATGTAGCTCAAAAAAATTATACCGTGACAGAACATGAGTTGTTGGTTGTAGTTTTTGCATTTGAAAGGTTTCGGGCATACTTGCTTGGAACTAAGGTGATAGTCCATACAGACCATGAAACTTTGAGATATTTGATGGAAAATAAGGATGCCAAGCCATGGTTGATTCGATGGTTTCTGCTGCTACAAGATTTCGAGTTCAAGGTAAAAGACCGAAAAGGAACTAAAAACCAGGTGGCAGATCACTTATCAAGATTGGAACTGATGCAGCACTTCGAGATGAGCACGACATAGATGATGCATTTTCAGACGAGCAGGTTTTAGCAGCCTCACAAGATCTCATCCCATGGTTTGCAGACTTTGCTAATTATCTGGTGAGTGATGTTGAACTAGAGAACTTATCTTTTCAACAAAGGAAGAAGTTTATGTCTTTCGTGCAGATATTTTTCTAGGATGAGCCCTATTTATTTAACATATGTGATGATGGGGTGATTTGAAGATGCATGTCAGAGGTTGCGATGTGAGTATATTGGAGGCCTGCCACTCATCCCCTATTGGGGGTCACCACAACGGGATTCGCACATCCCACAAGATTCTGCAATGTGGGTATTATTGGCCAACCATTCACCAGGACGCGTATGATTTCGTAAAGGTATGTGATGCATGCCAAAGGCAAGGAGGCATATCACGGAGGCATGAGCTTCCTCTTACTCCCATCCTGGTCATTGAGCTACTTGATGTATGGGGCATTGATTTCATGGGCCCATTTGTGATCTCAAAACGGGATGCAGTACATACTTGTCGCTGTTGACTATGTTTCAAAATGGGTGGAGGCAGTTGCGCTTCCAAATAATGAAGGGAAGAGCATCACAACATTCTTGAAGCGGAATATATTTTCTAGATTTGGGACTCCCATAGCCATCATTAGTGATGGGGGTTCGCACTTCTGCAACTAGTTGTTTTGCACTTCATTGGAAAAATATGGGGTAAAACACAGGGTGGCAACACCCTATCATCCGCAGTCTAGTGGACAGGTAGAAGAAACAAACCGGGAGATAAAGACCATCTTGGTGAAGACTGTGAATGCAAACCGGACAGATTGGGAAAGAAAGCTAGATGATGCTTTATGGGCTTATCGAATCGCATTCAAGACTCCTATAGGTATGTCTCCATATCATCTTGTATATGGAAAAGCATGTCATCTTCCGGTTGAACTTGAGCACAAAGCAATGTGGGTTCTCAAGAAGCTGAATTTAAACTAGAACGAACCTGCAAACATGAGGCTTGATCAGTTAAATGAGCTTGATGAATTTCGGTTAAAAGCCTATGTGAATTCTGAAATTTACAAACTAAGGATGAAAATTCAGCATGACTGGATGATTGAGAAGAGAGAATTCAGTCTAGGTGATATGGTGCTACTATTCAATTCTAGACTTCATTTGTTTCCTGGCAAGTTGAAGTCTAAATGGCTGGGACCTTTTCGAGTGATTCAAGTATCCTCCCATGGGGCAATTGAACTGGAAAATCATGAAGGAAAGCACTTTAAAGTTAACTGTCAACGGGTAAAAGCATATCTAGGGAGAAACAAAGAATTGAAGCAGGTGGATCTCTGGGCTCTGGGTGAAGTCCGACTCACCCAAGGACTTGCATTGTGCCGCGACGTTAAATCAGGCGCTGCATGGGAGGAAACCCATGGAGGTGTTTTGGTGAAGTTTGAGTAGTCAGAAGACCCGCGTCGTGCCGCGACGTTTAATCAAGCGCTTCTTGGGAGGCAACCCAAGTTGTAGATGTAAGAAAAATATAGTATTTACATGTGTTGATGTGTGCAGGTGATTTAGATGGGAAATTTGAAGTTAAAATCAAAAATCTGAAGTTGAGTTGCTGGATCCAAAAAGCACAAAATGAGCTGTTAGCAGACCAAACGACTCGTTAACTAAATCGTCATCATTGCTGCATGAAATAGTATAGACAACGGTTGACCAAATGAGTCATTGCCACTGGCAATGAATCGTGAGGTCTTCCGTCAAGTCTACTGGATCAAAGGTGAAATTAAACCTAGAAAGGTTATAATGACTCATTTAACGAATCGTTGGGCAACCAAACGATTCGTTATGTGACCCGTCAGGAAGCTACCACAGTTCAGGGCCAACGACTCAAGTCATGACTCGTTGGGTTACACCACGAGTCGTTAGGTCCCAGGTAAGTTCTCAAGCTCAGGTCACTGCATGAAGGGCCAAACGACTAGTTTAACTATATAACAAATCGTTACGTGGATCATAATATATTTTTAATTAGTTGCTACCTGACCCAACCCACGAACAATTAGGGTAAATCATTATTTTAAAAATTTATAACCCGATTGTCTTGCCCTCCTAAACTCTCACCTAAACTTAAAAATTAGAAATTTAACTTCAAAAATTGATCACTTCTTCACCACTACAAGATCGCATTGCTCCATCTCAAAGCATTCACACACACACACGATCGCACTCACCTACTCAATGTACCACACAAGATTGCAAATTTCAAATTCAATTCTTTCCTGCTCAACTCGAAATTATTGTAAGTATTTGATTATGTATGCTCTTCTCCATCAGTTTTCTCATATAATAATTTTAAATTTGACCTAATATCATGAATTTCATGGAATCCTAGCGGTAAGACATTGAATGAAAAATTTTTTCGGAACCCTTGAAGAATCTAATGACCTGTGCTTATGCAGTCTTTAGTTTAGATGTTGAAGTTATTTGAACAACTGTTTGTCAAATTCTTGAGCACGAGCCATGTAACGAGTCGTGGTATCATCTCACGACTCGTCATATGGCTCGTCCCGAGTGGAAATTAAACCTGGTGACCAATGTACCTAACAACCAACCGCACAAGTCGTCGCCTCAGGTAACGACGCGTTGTGACTAGTTGTTAATTCCACTGGTCCAACAAGAAGAAAACACATCCTGAGATAACGACTGACCTCACAAGTCGTGGCCAGTGGCAACGACTCATTAGTCACTCATCAGGTCTACTGAGACTCAGTTTAAAAGTGCTTATGTTTCATCTCATCTGGTATACTAACTAATCTTCCATAGGTACAATGGCTTTGAGGAGTACACCAAAGAAAGGTCTGGAAAAGAAACAAGTGCCGGAGAGGAGTCAACCGTCATACCGCATACTTCGGGATGAGCCATCCTCCTCCGAAGAGTCAAGTAGCTCGGAGGAGGAATATGAAGTGTCAGAAGAGCAGCTGGTACGGAGATCAACTAGGGCTAGGGCTCAACAAACTACAAATCCGACATCCATGGTTGATGCTCTTACTCCATTGGCAAGAGACCCTCCAAGACGTATAGATGAAAATTCCGGGGCCACAGTCGAAATCGCTCCCGAGGGAACCGCAACTATGCAAAATACAGAAGTAGCTGATGAGTCACGTGCTCAGCAAGGGAACACAAATGATGAACTGACTGAGACCTTGAACACATCCAATGATCTAACAAGGCACATGAGGAGATGGTGTGTTCATGGTATGAGGTTTATCTATAACAGAGACATTGCTCCAAATAATAAAGGACATCTAAAGAGGAGCATATACAAGGAGCCCAGGCTAGTCTCCACAGGGCTTAAGGACCTTCAAGAGTTGCAGGATTTATTTGACAAGTACAGGTTCGGGTGGTCGATTGAGCCATCAGGAAGCTATAGCCCCTTCCTAGTCAGAGAATTCGATGCAGCCTATGCAACCACAGTATAACGTCTGGCATTAGGTGGTCAAGACTGGAAAAAGAGACCTGCTTTGACACAGGTGTTGGTTCGGGAGACACCGTGGACATATCTGAGAGGAGCATCTCCAGACTACTTTATAGGCCAGACTATCATGCCCGGATGAACACAGCCGAGTTCGATCATAGACTATTCGAGATGAAGAAAGTTAAGACTAAGAAGTTGAATAGTGAGGAGCAAATCAGCCAATACCTTGGCTATCTTGGGTCATTTTCATAAGAGGTCCGTTGGTTGAATGGTTGCACAGCAGCGAGTCCCAGATGAAAAAGGCCACATTAAATTTTCACGCTAAATTTCGGTGCTCACTGGTGCGGCATAGGCTGGTACCAACCAGCAATGATAATATTCTTTCACCTGACAGAGCTGGATTGGTAGCAAGCATTATGGAGGGATACACCATAAATTTCCCGCGGTACATTACTGACGAGATTAGAGAGCGAGCAATAAATGATGGTACTACAATTCCCTTTCCATGTCTTATTGATAGACTCTATCAGGAGTCAAAAGTGGCAAATTTTCCATTCATCGACTAGCACATAGTGGTCCACAAGATAACCGATATCAGGTTGATACGAGATGACACAAACCCGGTATCGAGAGCAAAGAATCAGGCTGCCGCATTTGCTGGAGCGACTATATTAGCAGAGGCATTCAACAGTAGGATGCAGATTGAGGCTGCTATATTTACTGAGATTGCGGCAGAGCCCAAGGAGGCCAGGGAGATAGGTAGCCAGCCTAAGGCTACAAGTGTAGCTGACATTCCCGAATCTGTGGAGATTCTAGAGTCGTCATCTACAGAAGCTGCACCTCGCCAACCTGTTGCACCCTCAAGTTCTCCTTCAGCTCGTCTAGTCATAATTTCCAAAGAATTCCTGACCGAATTGGCTAGACAACTGGCAAAGGCTGAGAAACAACAAGCACACATGGCTCTGCAGGTATAGGTGCTAATGGAGAAAGTCAATCCATGGGTTACCAAAGAATTGGAGGCGCTCTATAGCTCCGTGCATGATAGGTTGGATGCTTTTGAGAGACGCATGGAGGAGCGCCTTGTATAGTTATAGGAGCCTGAATTGGCAAGGTGGTATGAGAGGTAGCAGCAGTTAGAACAGAGGAGCGGGAGTTGTACGCACGACAAGTAGCTGTGATCCCTCCACTAGTGCTTCCAGTGATAGAGGATGTGGGCGAAGAGGAGCTACCACCGGTGTTTGACTTCACTACTAAGGAGCCAGTAGCACAAGACAAGGGAAAAAGGCCTCGTGAGGAGGCAAGTTTTGAGGTGGATGACTCTCTACTCCATTAGCAGAAGCGAGAGGGAGATTGATGGAGATAACATTGCATTTATCTAGAGAGGAGGCTCAATAGAGGGCCACAGTTGAGGCAGCGAGAGCTCAGGGAGAAGGGACGAGCTCAGTTGGGTCTGCAAATGTACCGGGTCAAGCCAGTGATATCACAGAGGACATTGGAGGAGTATTTGCAGCCTCCACCAACCAGGTCATAGACACCTAGGTTGCATAGGTATGTTCCCTACTTCCATAGTTTTGTTATATATATATATATATATATATATATATATATATGCATCGAGGACGACGCATGCTTTTCTTGATGGGGATGGAGAGGGATACCTGTGTATTTTTGCTGAACATAACCCGAGGATGTTTCTTGCCGGATATTTTTTCCTCGAGTGTTCCTTATCTAGTAGAACCGTCACATTTAGGGTTTTATATTTTTGTGTTTGCTTGTGTCAGTTTAAAGAAAGTTAGGTGAACTTAAGGCAGTCAAGAGCTTGAATTTTTAATTTTAGTTGAACTGATAATGTGATACCCCTCCTAAATGTTTTATGTGTGTGTTAAAATCGACAAGTATGACCTTTGTGAATCTTTGCATGGAATTAAAAATGTGAACATGTTTACCATTGTATGACTGTGCCTGAATTAGCTATTAGTAGAAGTGATGATGTTGGCCTGTGCTATGTGTGAGTGAGATTTAGTAGTTAAATTCAACTATGTGTGTGTCAATCTAGAACTTTTCTAGTCAGTCATACCGAGATAGAGGATGGGAAACTAGGAAAGGATCATAGGCCATTTTTGATTAATGAGCCCACTTTAGCCTTAAAAGACCTACCAAAAGAAAATAAATATCCCTTGATCCAAATTTTTGAGCTTAAATTGACCTTTCTTTTCGTTTACACCAATTCACCTTCCTTCTTTGATTAAGAATAAACGTATTTTATCCCTGGTCCCACCTTGAACACTGTGAACCTCAACTCAGGAAAATCGCCTAAGTTGAGGGTGACTATTATAGGGGTGATTAAGAGGAGTAGGGTGGAATGAGATTGGGTAATGAAAATGAAAGAGAGGGTGCGGTGTGTGTAATGAAAGAAAAGAAGAAAACAAAATGTTGTTAAAGAGAAAAAAAGCAAGAAAAGAAAATAAATATGTTAAATCAATGAATGCTTGAATGAGAAGAATGACACTCGTAGTTGCAAACGAAAATAAAAGAAGAAGCAAGTAAAGGAAAAAGGGGTGAAAATATGAAAAAGGTGAAAGTGGAGTCAAGGCGTGTGTAGTGCCAAGGAGGGTTAAGCTACTAATCCCATATGTATCATACACGAATCCGAGCTTACATTACAAGCTTAAAAAGTCCTATAGTGGTCTTGGTTACCCGTCTAAAAATTGAGGTATTGAAAGCAAAGGCAAGCCTATGGCATTGCATGCACACAGTTAGAATTTCTTTGTGAGAGCGAGTGTTATCTTACCTAGTCCCAAGAGAAATTCATTGAAATTAATCATATACACATGAGTGAGTATGGGACTTCTTTGAGGTGAGAGCATTTGGTCAACAAAATCATCTGCAAATTGTCTGGGTCAGTGTTATAGATTTATGTGCATGGTTGCAAGTGACATTGTTTTGCCATGTTTTGATTCCTCTGTGTCATGGTTGAAAATTTTTCATATGCATTGTGATTTGAGTTGATATGATAAGGGAGGGGATAGAAATTTTGATTTAATGAAGAATTATGACTGTCGTAAATTTCCTAGAGTTCTTTTGATTGAAGCGTCAAAATAGTTTATTTTATTTTATTTTTGCCTGAGTACATGCAAAAGTTCTAAATTGAGGGTGTTGATGTGTCGTGATTTTATGGCACTTTCGACACTTAAAACCAAGAAACTATGCACGTTCTGGGTATGTTTATGTAGATATGATGCGTTTGTGTTTAATGTTGCAGGAAAATAGGTCCGAAATGGGAAATGGGCAAAGTAAGGCATAAAAGGACTGAAATGGAGGCTGCTAGTCAAGTCACAAATTGTTGTCACTATGCACGACCCGTTGTTGAGGTTGTGGGATAAGATTGATTTAAGAAGCTGAGAACCAATGCACTTCATGGGTTAAAGGCACGACTCGTTACATCTAGTAACGAGTCGTGAAGCCAGTTGTGAAGACTGGGAGGAGGATTCTTGAAGAAACATCCAGTGAAGGTAACGGACGACATCACGAGCCATTGGTTGACTGCACGACTCGTTGTGAGATCACTGGAGTGAATCATAGGGTGCACTGGATATTTGAAGAAGCAAGACCATGAGAGGCCTAGCAACTCGTGCCCGGACATGATGAGTCATTAGGTGATCCATTGCCACGACTGGGCCTAATGATGAGGACGACTGCGTTTCACTGATCACAACTCGTTTGGAGACCCGAAGAGTCGTTACTTGGCCCGTTACCCCTGCCGACCTGGAATCCAAATTTAGTTAGGAGAAGATTTGTTTGGAACTATAAACACAATTTTTAGGTTTATTTTTCGTATGCAGTTAACTTTTACCAACATTCACATGAATTCTAGTGTTGTTTACAATCGTTCTTGGGTCAAGAAACAATTTTTAGAATTTTGTTCTTGATTTTGGGAATTAATCAACATTGGAGTTTTGTTCATCAAGTTTGGAGTTATATTCAATTTACTTGGTTTTCTTCTACAAATTTTTGTAAGTCGCAACTATGATTTATTCAATATTTTATGATTGTGATTATTCAAACATGAGTAGCTAAACCCATACCTAGGGTTGTGGGAACCATGATGAATTAACACATATAGGTGAAACACTTAGTGATTCTTGAACGGGGTTTAATGCATGTATTGTTTTTCCCTTCATTTTAATTATTTCTTAATGGTTGCAAACGTTGGAACTTGCCTTATTCTTACTTATCGGATCAAAGGGGTATTGAATGGGAAAAGGGCTAACGACGGAGATTTGAGGCTATCAACCCTCATCTAATAGCTTGAACTTGTCTGGGGATAGCTAATTTGATATTAAGGATAAGGGTTAATTAAGCATACACCCATATACAAACCAAGTTGCGTGGTGATAATCATATAGATAGGGGAACAACCATTTAGGTCAACCTAACTTACCGATATTGCATGTTAAACACTGGAATAGATCACTAATGTGAAAGCCTTGTGGTTATGAAGTCTTGGGGAACACAATCCTAGTCAATTTGTTGATTGAATACAAACTGAATTTGACTTAAGCATTTAGTAGTTTTTACTCTTATTTAGTATTTTATTTCTTTCCCCTTGGGAAATAAGTAATCCGATAGTAATAGCCATTCACATTAACTCAAGTTCATTCCATATTACCTGTGGGATCGACCTCAACCTTCGTTGGGTTCTATATTTTACATCGACCGCTTTATATCTCAATTGCAAGGTGTAATTTGGGCGACATCATAGGGCAGCTAGAGCAGGCACTATTTGTTGGGAGGAGTTTCATGTCGCATTTCTAGATCGGTTCTTCCCTCGTGAGATGAGGGAGAGTAAAGCAGCGGAGTTTGTGAACCTGAAGTAGGGCAACATGACAATCCAGGAGTATGCTTTGGAGTTCACTCATTTGGTCAAGTATGCACCATAGCTAGTGGCTGATCAGAGAGCTCGTGTGAGCAGGTTTGTACATGGAGTGGTGGACTACCTGGGATCACCATGCTTCATTAGGATATTGATTTTCCCCAGATGGTTTTGCATGCCAAGCGGATGGAGGTGGTGTATTTGAGATAGACAGACCAAGAAGGCTAGGACAGACAGTGTTGGGTTCTCTCAGCAGAGATCCGCTGGCAGTCATTGCCCTCAGTTCCAGCAAAGGTCATCAGCCCCAACACCATCATCAACCAGTGTCCCATATAGACTCAAACATGATCAGAGAGGTAGAGCGTAAAACTCGAGGGGCCAGGGAAGCACTGCATGAGATCGCACTTTCCCAGCTTGTACGAAGTGAGGCAAAAATCACCCAGGGAGGTGTTTAGTTGGCTCAAATGCTTGTTTCTGGTGTGGCAAACCTTGACATAGACTCAGGGATTTCCCTTCAGCCAGACCAGGTGATGGTGGAGCCAGTATCCCAGCCGCTAGTTCGGTTGCTCCGGCAGCACGTCCCTTCCAGTAGGGTGATTTTACTAGCTCAGTTGGTGGCCGGTGCCAGAACAGGTTCTATTCACTCTCGTCACGACAGGAGCATGAAATTTCGCTCGTAGTGGTGAATGGTATGTTATAAGTATTCCACTTTGACGTATATGCATTGTTAGATCCAGGGGCTACTTTATCTTTTGTGACACCCTATGTTGCTAGTAGTTTCGGAATCAGTCCTAAAATCTTATCAGATCCCTTCTGAGTCTCTACTCCAATTAGTGATTCAATTATAGCTAGATAGGTATATGGAAAATGCCATGTCATAGTCCTTCAGAAAACCACCTCAGCAGATTTAGTAGAGTTAGCCATGACCGATTTTGATGTTATCCTCGACATGGATTGGTTATATGCATGTTATGCCTCAGTCAATTGTAGAACCCTTGTAGTAGAGTTTAGATTTCCGGTGAGCCAGTCCTAGAGTGGAAGGGTAGTTCAGCTGTGCTTGTAGGTCGCTTCATTTCCTATCTTAAGGCTATAAAGATGATTTCTAAAGGTTTCGTGTACCATCTAGTTAGGGTTAAGGATGATATGTCTAAAACCCTGACTATCCAGTCAGTTCCTGTAGTGTGTGGTATCCAGAGGTGTTTCTAGATGATTTACCAAGAATCCCTCCTAAGCGGGAGATTGATTTTGGTATTGACTTTCTTCCCGATACACATCCTATATCTATTATTCCTTACAGAATGGTTCCAACTAAGTTAATGGAGTTGAAGAAGCAGTTAAAAGACCTTTTAGACAAGGGTTTCATCAGATCGAGCAAATCCCCATGGGGTGTGCCAGTTCTCTTTGTCCGCAAGGAGGATGGTTTTCTTCATATGCATTAATTATAGGGAATTAAATAGGGTTACCATCAAGTACAGGTATCCTCTCCACAGGATTGATGATTTGTTTGACCATCTTCAGGGTGCTAAGTGCTTTCAAAGATAGGTCTCAAATTCGGATACCATCAGTTCAGGGTTCAGTAGAGCAATATTCCAAAGACAGCCTTCAGGACTCGGTATGGTCACTATGAGTTTGTAGTTATGTCTTTTGGACTAATGAATGCTCCTGCAGCTTTTGTGGATTTGATGAACAGGGTGTTCAAGACATACTTGGATATGTTCGTGATTGTATTCATAGATGACATCCTTATATACTCTCGAAGCAAGGAGGAGCATGCCACTCATTTGAGGGTGGTGCTATAGACTCTTAAGGATCGCCAATTGTAAATTCAGTAAATGTGACTTTTGGTTGAACTCGGTGGAATTTTTGGGCCATGTGGTTCAAGTGAGGGAATATAGGTAGACTCTCAAAAGATAGAAGTGGTAAAGAATTAGCCTAGACCGGTGAATCTTTCGGATATCAGGAGTTTCTTGGGTTAGCTGGTTACTATCGAAGTTTTGTTGAAGGGTTTTCATTCATTGCAGCTCCGTTAACTAAATTGACCCAAAAGAAAGTGAAGTTTCAATGGTCGGAGGCTTGTGAGAAGAGCTTCCATGAGTTGAAGACTCGACTCACCTCAGCACCAGTGTTGACCCTACCTGAGGGTATTGATGGGTTTGTGGTGTATTGTGATGACTCAAGTAATGGCCTTGGGTATGTACTCATGCAGCACAGTAAAGTTATAGCCTATGCTTCCAGGTAGCTGAGAGTTCATGACAAGAATTATCCGACTCATGATCTCGAATTAGTGGCGGTAGTATTTTCCTTGAAGATTTGGAGACACTATTTTTATGGGGTCCATGTAGATGTGTTTACGGACCACAAACGCCTACAGTACATGTCTACCTAAAAGGATTTGAATCTATGTTAGAAGAGATGGTTGGAACTTCTTAAGGATTATGATATGAGTGTCCTTTATCATCTGGGAAAGGCTAATATGGTGGTGGACGCTCTTAGCAGGATTTCCATGGAGAGTGTATCTCATGTGGACGAGAAGAGGAAGGAGTTAGTAAGGGATGTGCACCGACTTTCACGACTAGGAGTTTGTTTGGTTGACTCAATGGATGGTGGTGTTATTGTGCAGAATGGGTCAGAATCATCTTTGGTGACTGATGTTAAGGCTAGGCAAGATGAGGATCCTATTTTGGTGAAGTTGAAGGAAGTCGTTCAGAATTAGAAAGTAGAGGTCTTCTCCAAAAGGAGAGATGGTGTGCTCCAATATTGGGGTTGTGTGTACCAGATGTTCCTGACTTGAGGAAGTGGATCTTGCATGAAGCTCATGGTTCCAGATACTCTATACATCCAGGTGCCACTAAGATATACCATGACCTACGAGAAGTCTATTGGTGGAGTGGCATGAAGAAGGATATAGCAGAGTTTGAGGCCAAGTTTCCGAATTGTCAACAGGTGAAGGTTGAGCATCAAAGACCTGGAGGTATGCTTCAAGATATTAATATCCCTACTTGGAAGTGGGGAGAGATTAATATGGACTTTATCACAGGGTTGCTTCGCACTTGTCGACAGTATGGCTCTATTTGGGTAGTTGTGGCCAGGTTGATTAAAGTAGCTCATTTCCTATTGGTCAAACCTATCGATTCAGTACGTAGGGGAATTAGTTGGTTGCATGGAGTGCCATTGTCTATCATATCGGATAGAGGTACTCAGTTTACCTCTCAGTTTTAGAGATCACTTCATAAGGGACTTGGTACTCAAGTCAATCTTAGCACAGCCTTTCACCCGCAAACAAATGGTCAGGCGGAGTGGACTATTTAGACTCTTGAGGATATGTTGAGAGCATGTGTGATTGTTTTCAAGGGTAGTTGGGATGATCATTTTCCTCTCATTGAGTTTGCATATTACAACAACTACCATTCTAGCATCTAGATGGCTCCGTTTGAGGCTCTTTATGGGCGAAGATGTAGATCGCCTATTAGTTGGGACCTTCTATAGGTGAGTTTGCTTTGATAGGACCAAATTCAGTCCATAAGGCCATAGGGAAAGTTTAGCTTATAAGGGACAGGTTGAAAATAGCTTAGAGTCATCAAAAGTCCTATGCGGATGTGAGGAGGAGGGAGCTTGAGTTTGAAGTTGATGATTGGGTGTTTCTAAAGGTATCCCCCATGAAGGGAGTGATGAGATTCGAAAAAAAAGAGAAACTCAATCCCAGTTATGTTGGTCCATCCCGGATTGTGAAACGGATTGGCAAGGTGGCATATGAGTTGGAGTTGCCCTCAAGATTAGCTTCAGTCCATCCAATTTTCCATGTATCTCTCTTAAAAAAGTGTTTGGGTGATCTAGCTTTGGTTGTTTCGGTGGACACTGTCGGTATGAAAGATAACCTTAGTTATGAGGAGGTTCTGGTAGAAACACTTGATCATTAGGTTCGTAAGTTGAGAAACAAAGATGTATCTTTAATTAAGGTTTTATAGAGTAACTAGCATGTTGAGGGAGCTAAGTGGGAAGCCAAGCAGATATGATGGCTAAATACCCACATCTATTCCCTTTAGGCTCAGTTTCAGCTTAAGGTATCAGTTTCCTCCTTAATACCCTATTTAGTTTCATGTTCCATTCATGTGCCCTATTTTCTTTCATGTCAATGAATATATGTTTGATTCAGGAATTCAATTTAGTTATGTAGTTTAGTTTAGAGTCAGCCATTTCGTCAGTTTTCAGCATGTATGTTCAGTATGTGAGTATGACAATTATATTTCTCTACTTTTTAGTATGTTTTCCCATATTCGAGGATGAATTTTTTCAAGGGGGAGATATTGTAATACCTCAAAAATCCTAAGATCAGACCCAGGAGTTTAAACGAGAAAATAGGATTTTCTGCACCAAGTCACAGGACGAGTCGTCTAGTGACCCGTGGGGTGCACCACGAGTCATTGATTGAATCGTGCGAGGAGTTTGGATTTGGCTGAGATTTTGGAGTTTGAGGCTGACCACGGGTGGGACCATGAGTCGTGGTCACCACCACAAGTCGTCAGGTGCTCCATGGTCAAGTATGGAATGAAGGATGAAGGATTTGGGCAATGTGGGTAACGACTTGGTCACCACGAGTCGTGGCGTCCCTCATGGTGACCCTTAGAAGGCAGAGTCTAGTGCAGGTGACAGAAGGTGACCACGAGTCGTCGTCAGGGATGACGGGTCGTCTAGTCCCTCGTTGGGACTGGCAGTATGTTGTTCCCTATGAATTTATTGAGGGCTTTTCCATAATTTCTAAGTTCCTAAGGCCTAAACTACGTTGTTTAAAGCTCAGAATAGAGTGTTTTAAGAGGGGTAAGTTCATTCTTGGCTTATTCATCTCCATGCCTGCAACCTAGAGCCTTCCTTGAAGATCAAGTTTGAGAGATTTCACCAAATTCTCTCTAATTACATTTGGGTTTTCAAGTAGCTGTGCGAATTCGATTTATCCAAGTATGTGAGGCTATGAATGAAAGTTCCTTTCACTCTCATGCCAAAACTCTTCTCAATTTCCATAGATTTCAATTCTAGATGCAAGTTTCATGCTATGGGGTTTATTTCAATTCTTGCGAAATTCTCTATGATCTATCGATGTATCAATCCCTTTCATGTATTAAATCATGTTTTATGAACTATGGACAGATTTTATGACTATTTTGAATATAAATATATAGATTTGAATTTAAATCCAACTACACCCAATTATGTATGTTCTTATGAAAAGTCGAGTTATGATTTCATTATAATCTTCACCTAAATTAGCCCAACTATGATTTATTCCTTATAATATGATTTCTCTCAAGTACTTATCATGGAATTATGAAATATAAAGTATATATATGTTTTACAAATATGCATGAATTTCATGATTTATGGACTTATATTATGCCGACTCACGAGCCTTATAAGAATGTGTGCTCAAGTCATTGTTCGGTGTGTTATATGGGGTATATAAAACAACACGCAAGTGCACGTGGTCGAACAAGTAGTAAGTGGCTTTAGTAAGCCAAGTATCGATCCCACAGAGACTTGGGTTTAGTGCAATTTGCTCAAGTATACTATATTTTATTCCTAAATATGCTGACAACAACGTAACCAAAAAGTTGATAATTTGTTTGATAAATTTTACACTAAAACTAAGAACAATTATCTACTTTGAATTTGAACAATGGATAAGAGCATGCTAAGGTTAAACGAACATGTAATGAAACTGATTATCATCATAAATTGGTTAATCTTCCCTTCCTGTTGCTAGCCAAGAACATTTGCCAAGAGATTAAAACTCTCGTATTTAATCTCACTTAAGAATCATCAACCATCCGTCTACATTTCTGTGATCAAATGCAATTCATGTTCTAGCCATACAATTTCGGTTCCTAAATTGACTAATACGACATTCAGGTATATTTCTATCCTGAAGGCACATCAAAACTCAGTTTTCCCAAACCAAGTAAAGAACAATATCCTATTAATTCACAACTTTCCAATTTCGTGCTCTCTCGAGTGAAATCGGACTTTTTAGATGTACATTAATGTAGGCCACACACCAATGCAGTAAGAACAAGAATTAATAGAACAACATGAAAGAAAAAGATGAAAAACCATATAATCAATAATCAAAATTCATCACAAGTGTTCATAACCTCAGCAAGGAAGGGAATTAGCCACTCATTTGTGGATTAATCATCATAAAACGAGTGTTAATCATACAAACAATTGAATTAGAGAAGAAAGAAAGAGAGAAAAAACCCTGAACTTTTCGTCCCTCAACTGCCTGTAACCCACGTCCTTGCTCCACCAAGTCTGAATTATGAAAAATGAACTTAAGTGTTCTATTTATACTAGTGGGAATGTTTCCCGGAATAATGAGCAACGTGTCACGGAGTGCTGCCTCCGTGACACGCCATGAACGCGGACCCTCACTGGAACTGGGGGTCTGGGAATTCAAGCTCAACATGGCACGACATGCATCGCGGAGCACTGGCTCCGTGCCACGGAGCAAACACGGACCTTCACTGGAAATTTATTGAATTTTCACCCTCCAGGCAGAATGCCTCCGCGATGGCAGCGTGACACGACTCCATCGCGGAGCCCCTTTGATTCATGCTGTCCAATGCCTTTTCCTTGCTCGTATCCAAGGCCAACTCCGATATCATCCAACATGCATTTTAGCTTCCCAAAATCACATTTTACCTGCAAAACAATGCTAATCATGTTGGTTAGTATAAATTCACATTTTATTACCAATTACATGAAAATGTATACACATTGCTAGATAAACAAGGCGAAAATGGTACTTTTGAGTATCACTTTGGCATATAAATCTGCCCAAGATCACTTACCCCACACTTAAATCCTTGTTCGTCCTCGAACAACAAACATACAATTCATGCAATTTACATCCCAACCTCGCTACTATGGTACAACAATTTAAGCTACGGTCATACCGATCATTCAATATTGCAAATCATCAGGAAAACATGCATGGTCTTATCAATACAATGACCTTCAATACATTAAGACTTCCTAGACTTTAAGAATCGACTCTCGATATCAGCGAACTCATGCAAATCAGCTAATCAAGTTAGCCGACACGAAAATCAATCTTTCATCAAGCATGTGCCCTCACAACTCAAGAGAATCTTCCCCTTTTTGCTCATGTGACACACAAACATTCAAGTAGGGGCATGTAAAAACAATTTCACTCTCTCTCCCAAAAGAATTCACATGCATCATGTCGTGACCCATAAGCTTGCCCTTAGTGTATTATTCCACTAATATAAAGAAATGCAATGGAAGATCACGTAGGACTTTAATGGGTTGTAATGGAAGCTATGAAACTAGTAAATATTGGATTAGCCAATAATAGCCACTAGCATCCTTAAGCGCCTTTTCAACACATTCCCCTCAACTCATGGACATTGTTTCTCTCTTTTTTTTTCATCATCCCCTTCTTGATGATTTACTTTAGTATGGCCCATTTCATTAAGCACACTTGACACAATAACAAAGATTATTCATGCATCTTCATTATCGTTTATTTATAGCAAGTGCACCTTCAACCTTTTCTTTCTTTTCATCACTCTGCTTTTCTTTTTCTTTTCACCATTCTCACTCTTTGACACTTTGGGAAAATTATTTTCTCTTCTTAAGCGCTTAAGAGTTTTGTATAGACTTTACGGCTAATGAAAAGAAGGAATTAAGCTCGGTTTACACTTTTTGGACAAAAGAAAGAAATAATAGGCTAAAGGCTCAAAGGGCTGACTAGGGTATACAATCACAGAAAGGGGGAGTATGACAAGAAAAAAATAGAAACTCTCGGTTAAAACAAAGAAATGCCTACATCCTTTCCTACAATACACCTCCTTCATTTCGTTTTGTACACACACCAGGCAAGTTCTAGACACTTCACCATAGCATGGAATATCAACACCTCACTTCACACTTCATGCACATGCTCGATTCAAGATGTATTCACAGACTCTTCAATCAGCTAATTACAGGAATTCAAACATTAAGCCTCAATCACACTGAATCGAACTCTACAGCCTAGGTATCTCAACATATTTACAAAATTTGCATGCTTTCATAAGAATCACCTTTGCATTTTGAATATCATGTACAACACGCAACCAAAATTTCGCAACCATATAGTAACTACAGGTTTCGGGATGCAATCCACCAAGGAAAAAAAACTGAAAATTAATTAAAAAAAAAAACTACTCCTAACGACTACCTTTCCCTTAAGACGGTCGTCATCTATCCATCATAGGGAACAGTCACTAACTATGACTTCGGTTCAATGGGACCATTCTCGGTAAAAGAACCGAAAACAAACGCCGAGAAACGCAAAATTAAAAAGTTGAAAAATTTGCAAAATATCGATCATTTCGATAGGAAAAAAAAAATTTATGTACACAATATTTTAAAGAAATTTTTTTAAAAATATCGATCATTTCGATAAACAAAAAAAATATTTATAGAATCAGCTGGCAACATTCAACAACACACATCAATTTCCCAAATATTTACAAATACAGAACAATTTGAAAATTCACAAACACAGGGAAACACAACATACAAAATAACAGAGGAGAACATACAAACAAAACAGCCCAGCCCAGCACCTAACTACTCCCACCCCACACTTAATCCGAACACTGTCCCTAGTGTTCAAAAAAATTAAATAGCACAAAATCAGGTGGTGGAACTCCTTGATCAATCAAAGTATTCCACTTCTTCGTCGGGTGCTGCTGCTTCATCTCCCATGTCCGAGTCGCCTCCGTCGTCATCATCGAACTCCACATCGAAGTCCTCCCGACGCGTCTACTCATCCGTGGGGACGTCATCGTCTATGGGCTCTACAAAGGCTGGCCCTACTCGGCATAGAGCCCTGGCGTTTTCGCCAAACGGGTAATCTGGCTCTAGCTGCCATAGCTCCTCCTCCGTCGTTGGCCTCCCACCTATCCTGAGCTGGAGCATCTGCATCCCATACATCCGCGCCATATACTGGTCATCACGAGCGTGTCGCTCGCTAAGTGTCAGTACTGGCCCGTGGGTGGTGTCGGGAGCCTTAGTTTTGGTAACATCTAAGGCCCGCCGCTCCAATTGCGGGATATAATCGAGGGCCTCCTCCTCAACATCGAGGCCCCTGAGAAAGGTGGTGAGTAGTCTACCGAAACCATACCTGTGCCCCTGGTGCAACCAGGCTCTCTTCATGGCGGATATAATAACCGCCCCGACATTTATCTCCAGCCCTTTCATCAGGGTGTACACCAGGCAAACACGATCCCGGGTTACATCAGTCATATGTACCCCCAGGATGAGGCAAGAGCAGACTATCTTCAGCCAAATTCGGGCTTCCCTATTCATCTGTGAATATGGCAGAGTCTGGTGGTAGCCTCTTTCCTTGTGCCTGCTCCATCAAGCTGTAGATCGGGCCCCACACAGTGTGCGTCTGATGTCAGCATACGATGGGGTAATGTTCAGCTGTCGGAGGACGTGGGCGTCTGTGTCCCGCGCTCCTATGATGGCATTGAGCTGGTGGGGCTCCAGAGTGACTATCTTCCCTCTGATTTTGATGGTGTGGCTTCTGATTGACGGGTTCCAATTAGCATAGAACTCCCGAACCAGGTGCAGGTTGCATTCTTTGGGCTCCTCGAATATGAAATTGAGCCCAGCTGCCTCGATCCGGTGAACCATCCTTGGGAACTCCTGTGCCAATGGCTCCCGTGCTATATGCTCCTCGGGGAAATATTTGTTCTCTTTGTGCTTGGCGTACCACTTTTTCCCCTCGTCAGTCACCCATCTTGTTCCATATTGGTGGCGCTGGCCACGTGGAACTGCTGGTGCTGCTGGGACTGCTGTGCCCAGTCTGAGTCGCTTCCTTCCGGTGCCTGAAGTTAATGCACCTTTCCCTTTCTCTTGCCGGCTTGCCATTTTACCTGTCAACCCAAGTCAACAAGCTCAACGTTAAGCTAAATAAATATTAACTTCGGCTAAGGTCGGGTTACGCTAAGTTACCCCACACTTAGCTCTTAGCTACAGTTACAACCTACGGCAAGAATATCTTTATTTACATCAAACAACCAGCTATACAATCATGCTTAGTGCGTTCAAAAGAAAATTCAACGGTATAACTTCTGCGTACTACTCAGACTTTGTACAGCTAATCACAATCACTACCATCGCAAATATTTTAACCATTGCACTTAGCAAAGAAAAACGAAGAAACAAAAATAACAACAAAAATTTATATACATGAACCTATCCAACTAACCAAATTCAAACAAATTTCAACATTTCCCCCAAACCCGAGAATTCGTCGTCTATTAACATCCTAACAGTTTGTACAATGACTCATCTCATTCAACACGTACAACCCGACATAAAATTCACAATTTCAACACATTTCCAACTTCAAATTCAACAACAAGCCCTAGAATTAAGATTATCAATCAAATTCGAATAATTTATGCAATCGACAAGTTCAAACAATCATAACGACATTCCGAACATTTATCAATCAACAAATAACTCTAATTCATGCTTAATTTTGACTTAGGGCGATTTAGCTCACCTCCCATGCTTAAAATCAAAGAAAATCGACAAAAACTTGAGAGGGAATCGGAAAACATACCTTGAAGTTGAAGAATCGAAGAAAACTCGGTAATTTGTTGCCTTAAACCGTGGCACGTTGATGGGAGAGGGGTTTTGGGATGTTTGGTCGCGCAGGAAATTGCCAATGAGGGGAAAAGGGGAGGTTTCGGGGTTTAAAAGGTAGAAAAACACGCAGGTCACCCGGCAACCCGGTGTGACCCGTCGCGATATACAAGGCAACGTGTCACGGAGTGCATCGCGGTGCACTGCCTCCGTGACACAGAGCCATCGTGATAGCATTCTGGAAATTTTTAAAATTTCCGGATTATACCTCAACGTGTCACGGAGGGTAACGCGGAGGTCCTCCTCCGTGACACGGAACTATTGCCCCAGCTCACTGTTTTCTACATTTTATTAAATTTTCATACCTCGACTTTTCCTTCACGATTCCGTGCACATTTTCCTCCCTTTGACCTGACAATCATCTCGCTATACAAAATTGGTTAGAATTATAGGTTTCACCTAACTAAAATTAAAAACAATAACTAAAACGAGAAATTTTGTAATAAATTACGAAAAAGAAAAAGAAAAATCTATTTACACTTTACAAAATGAAAGAAAAAATTTTCACGGGTTGCCTCCCGTGCAGCGCCTGGTTTACCGTCGCGGCTCGACGTCACTTAAGCTCAATTGTCCGCTAGGGTGATGGACGATTTCTCTCGATCACCGTCCTCCCCCCAGTAGTGCTTACACCTATCCGATGGTCTTCCCATTAACTCTCGGGAATACTTCATCTGCTCGTCATTACCGTGATCAATCACATTGATCACCGAGAGTTCTTCATGCACCATCGGGAGCTTGGGTGCTTTATACACATCGAACACCTCTACCTTGTCATGTGCTCGCATTGTGAGTTGCCCCGCAGCTACGTCGACTAATGCTTTCCCGGTTGCCAAGAAGGGTCGTCCCAAAATAAATGGGACTTCCGCGTCTGGTTCAAAATCCAGCACAACAAAATCTACCGGGAAAATTAGGGAGCCAACTTGCACTAGAACATCCTCAACAATGCCATCCGGCCTAGCTAAGGATCGATCCGCCAACTGCAATATCACCGTTGTGGGTCTAGGACTCCCTAAACCCAACTTTCTAAATACCGAAGACGGCTTTAAATTTATACTCGCCCCCAAGTCACACAATCCACGAGCTCGGATGCTCTGCCCAATAGTAAGCTGGATAGTAAAACTTCCAGGGTCTTTTAACTTTGTGGGCAGTCTATTTTGGATCCGAGAAGTGCACTCCTCCATTAAAGCCACCGTAGCATACTCAGTCAACCGAATTTTGTTGGCCACGATGTCCTTTACGTACTTGGCATATTTAGGCACTCCCTGCAAGACATCAACCAGAGGTAAATTAACATGTACCTGTTTAAGCACCTCCATGAATTTCTTGAAACACGCCTCCTCTTTGTGTTTCTTGAGTCGTTGAGGGAACGGGGGTGGAGGTCTTTCTGATTCAGCTTCTTTGGTCTTCCCCCTTTCCGAACTGTGCTCCCCCTCAACTTCTGCTGCTCTCGAATGTTGAGGTGGTCTTTCTGGTTCCACCTCCTTCAGCTGCAAACCACTCCTTGTGGTCACTGCATTTACCTGCTTGGGATTCGGATCCGTGTCTCTTGGAAGTCCTCCTCTAGGCCTTGTATTTTGGGCACTAGCAAATTTCCCAAACTGATACTCAACAGCCTTGGTAGCTAACTGATTGTTTTTCACTTTGGCTGCCAATTTCACATAGTCAGCCTGCAATTGAGCTTGGTTAGCTATCATGGTCTTGAACATCTCCTCAATGCTGGGTGATGATGGTGGAGGAGGTGCATTGTTATTTCTGAATTGAGATTGGTAGTTCTGTTGCCCTCCTTGGTTCCTTTGCACACCCTGACCCGAACTTTGGCCTTGATGGTTGTTGCTACCCCATGAGAAGTTAGGATGGTTCCTCCAATTTGAATTGTAGCTACTACCATACGGCTGGTGGTTCCTTTGTGCATTACCCACAAAGTTTACCGAGTCAGGATTGGCTCCACAACACTCAACTGAGTGCTCACTGCTTCCACATACTTCACACCACATCTGATGGACTGCATTAACTGGAGCTGAAGGCTGGTTCAAAGTCATGTTGCTGAGGTGGTTGTTCAATTGATTTTGCAAGGCAGCTATCTGTGCAGCGATAGCTGCAAACCCATCCACTTCAAGCAATCCTGCTGCTTTCCTTGTCCCACCTCGTGATGAATCAACATTCCATTCTGGATTGCCCTGTGAAATCCGGTTTAGCAAGGTATACAGCTCCTCATAAGTCTTTTCCAGCGCTTGCCCTCCAGCTGCTGAATCTAGCAATATTTTGGTGTGGGGTTCCAAACCCTCAATAAATGTGTGCACCAACACCTCATTAGACTGATGATGATGAGGACAGTCCCGCAACATGGATTTAAATCTCTCCCAGGCTTGATATAAATTTTCTCCCTCCCTCTGTTTGAAACTTAGAATTTGACTTCTAAGTCTTGCTGTTTTACCAGAGGGAAAAAACCTTATCAAGAACTTCCGTGCAAGATCATCCCACGTTGAAATAGAATTTGGTGGCTCAGCTTTCAACCACCTCTTGGCTTCTCCAAGTAAGGAGAATGGAAATAAGGTAAGCCGGACATAATCAGGTGACACTCCAGCGGGTATGTAAGTGTCACTTATCTCCAAAAAATTTTGGAGATGCTGTTGTGGGTCTTCATGAGGGAGACCGGTAAATTGCCCGCTTGTGTGCAACAATTGCACCATGTTTTGCTTGAGTTCAAATCTCCCTCCAGGCTCTGGTTTGCGGATACTGGATGTAACATTATTGGCATGTGGGATTGCCACCTCGCGAACCGGCCTTGCTGCTGCTTCTTCGGGCACTAACACTGCCCTCACAACCGGTGGATTCTGTTGTTGCTCCATAATAGTCTATCTGAGCAACTGCAGCTTTCTTTGTAGAGCTTCTCTCCGTTTACAGTGAAATATACGTTCTGGCTCTATATAAGATTCCACCAGCTCTTTGTCTCTTGCCAGTGTTCACAGCAATTAAGTCTGCAAAATACAGGCTAAGACCAAGTTGTCAACACTTAAGAAAATGAAAATACAGTAAATTAACACTTAAAAAAAATTCACCAATTGCCAAGTCCCCGGCAACAGCGCCAAAAACTTGTTCGGTGTGTTATATGGGGTATATAAAACAACACGCAAGTGCACGTGGTCGAACAAGTAGTAAGTGGCTTTAGTAAGCCAAGTATCGATCCCACAGAGACTTGGGTTTAGTGCAATTTGCTCAAGTATACTATATTTTATTCCTAAATATGCTGACAACAACGTAACCAAAAAGTTGATAATTTGTTTGATAAATTTTACACTAAAACTAAGAACAATTATCTACTTTGAATTTGAACTATGGATAAGAGCATGCTAAGGTTAAACGAACATGTAATGAAACTGATTATCATCATAAATTGGTTAATCTTCTCTTCCTGTTGCTAGCCAAGAACATTTGCCAAGAGATTAAAACTCTTGTATTTAATCTCACTTAAGAATCATGAACCATCCGTCTACATTTCTGTGATCAAATGCAATTCATGTTCTAGCCATACAATTCCGGTTCCTAAATTGACTAATACGACATTCAGGTATATTTCTATTCTGAAGGCACATCAAAACTCAGTTTTCCCAAACCAAGTAAAGAACAATATCCTATTAATTCCCAACTTTCCAATTTCATGCTCTCTCGAGTGAAATCGGACTTTTTAGATGTACATTAATGTAGGCCACACACCAATGCAGTAAGAACAAGAATTAATAGAACAACATGGAAGAAAAAGATGAAAAAACATATAATCAATAATCAAAATTCATCACAAGTGTTCATAACCTCAGCAAGGAAGGGAATTAGCCACTCATTTGTGGATTAATCATCATAAAATGAGTGTTAATCATACAAACAATTGAAATAGAGAAGAAAGAAAGAGAGAAAAAATCCTGAACTTTTCGTCCCTCAACTGCCTGTAGCCCACGTCCTTGCTCCACCAAGTCTGAATTATGAAAAATGAACTTAAGTGTTCTATTTATACTAGTGGGAATTTTTCCCGGAATAATGAGCAACGTGTCACGGAGTGCTGCCTCCGTGACACGCCATGAACGCGGACCCTCACTGGAATTGGGGGTCCGGGAATTCAAGCTCAACGTGGCACGGCGTGCATCGCAGAGCACTGACTCCGTGCCATGGAGCAAACGCGGACCTTCACTGAAAATTTGGTGAATTTTCACCCTCCAGGCAGAATGCCTCCGCGATGGCAGCGTGACACGGCTCCATCGCGGAGCCCCTTTCATTCATGTTGTCCAATGCCTTTTCCTTGCTTGCATCCAAGTCCAACTCCGATATCATCCAACATGCATTTTAGCTTCCCAAAATCACATTTTACCTGCAAAACAATGCTAATCATGTTGGTTAGTATAAATTCACATTTTATTACCAATTACATGAAAATGTATACACATTGCTAGATAAACAAGGCGAAAATGGTACTTTTGAGTATCACTTGGGCATATAAATCTGCCCAAGATCAGTCATGTCGGGTGTGTCAGTTATAAGAATCTCCCATTGTTCCTCATTATTTATGCATGGTTATGTTTATGTTACTTTGGCTCAAGTCATGTTTAATGAAGCTTTTCTCCTATTATTGTGATTATTACTAATTTATGAATGTTTTGAAAACCTTGAGCCCTTATGTTACATTATGATATTTACATTATGATCATGTTGTCTTACACTTATGAACTCTTATGTATTTTAACAGTCCGATTTTACTTACCTTGCATACTTAGTACATTCCAAGTACTGACTGCATACTCTATGCTATATCATTTCATGATACAGGTCTGAGGGATCACTCTCAGCCATGTCATTAGCCTTTTCTCCCCTCTCTAACCTGTCCAGCCGGTGTTGGTGAGTCCTCATCCTTCGAGGATGTTTAGTCATTATAGTTTGTTATGTTCCTTTCAGTTTCATAATTTGTCAAGCTAATTGGTGGTGTTGTCTCATCAGCTCATCAGTTGTTATAGGCTTTTCAGACATTATGTATAACTCATCTTGTCATTGTTGATTCAGTTCCAGCTTGATATAGATATATGATGTTAATCTTCCGCTTTATGATGTTGAGTTTAGATTTTATGTTCATGCCATGGGTCGACTTGGAGCCTCTCGGGGTTTTTGTCCCGTGTCTCGATCCGGGTCTACGTTCGGGTTGTGACAAATAGCCAGATCTGAGGTCTATTTTCAAAAAGAAAATAGTGTCCTAAAGCTGATCGAGCAAGTTATCAATCCTGGGAATGAGATAATTATTCTGGATTGTGACCTTGTTCAACTGGCAGTAGTCGATGCACATCCTGAGAGAACCATCTTTCTTACGCATGAAAAGGATTAGAGCAGCCCATGGACACTTACTAGTCCTGATAAAACCCTTATATAAGAAATCCTTCAACTTTTCCTTCAACTCCTTAAGCTCAACTGGAGCCTTCTGTACGGAGGAATGGATGTGGGCTGCGTATCGAGTAGGAGGTCGATCCCAAAGTCAATCTCCCACTCAGGAAGGACTCCTGGTCGATCATCTGGGAACACTTCTAGATACTCGCAAATAACTGGAATTGACTGAAGAGTCAGGGTTTTGGACTTAGAATCCTTAATCTGAACTAAATGATATACACAATCCTTGGAAATCATCTTCCTGGCCTTAATATAGGAGACAAAGAAACCTACTGGCACTACAAAACTACCCTTCCATTCTAGGACTGGTTTACCTAAAAATTGAAGCTCTACTATTCAGTTACAATTGATTGAAGAATAATAAGAATACAACCAATCCATACCAAATATCACATTGAAGTCGGTCATGTCTAACTCTACAAGATCAGCCAGAGTGACTTTTTGGAGAACTATAACAGGGTTGTTTTTGTATACCCTTCATGCTAAGAAGCTGTTTCTGTATACCCTTCACGCTAAGACCGACTTACCGATAGGAGTAAAGATTAAGAAGGGTTCTGAGAGGATTTTGGCATTAACCGAAGCTGATAGCAGCATAAGGAGTCATGAAGGATAATGTGGCCCCTGGATCTAGCAATGCATAAACATCAAGGTGAAAAACTCATAACATAAATGTGACCACATCGAGTGATCTTTCCTACTCCTGGCATGAGGATAGTGCATAGAAATGGTTTTTTTGTTGTTTGCCACAGGCACTAGATGAGGCACCTTGTTAGAATGGGCGAGCTGTTGGAGCTGCTGAAGAGGTGGATTGGGCACGACATCTACCGTCACCTATCTGGCTGAAGGACAATCTCAAATTTTGTGACCGGGCTTACCACACCTAAAACAAGCATCTGAACCTATCAAACACTCTCCAAGTGGTTCCTACCACACTTCTTACAAGTTGGGAATGTGAGTCCTGCAGACATACATCCTTGAGTCCTATAGCATGGTGCTCTACCTCTCTTATCACCTCTGGTCCTGTATAGGATGTTAGCTAGTGATGGAGTTAGGGATGATGACCTCTGATAGGACTAGGAATGATTCCCACCTCTTGTCCTCTGCTAAGAATACTCAAAGTTTCCTATCCTACCTCTCTTTGTCTCCCTCTCCTTCTCTTTCAAAATCTCCTCCTCAATTTGTTGGGCATGAATCATGAGTCGAGAGATATCCATGTCACTGATAAGCATAGAGGTTCTGCATTCCTTGACCACAAAATTTAATACTTCTGCTACAAACTTGCTCTATCAATCCCTCAGCTTGGCAACAATCTCTGGAGCGTACAAAGACAACTGAGTGAACTTCAAGGCGTACTCCTGAACCATCATACTATTTTGCTTCAAGTTGATGAACTTTGCAACCTTTGGTTCCCTCATCTCCTAAGGGAAGAATCTATCCAAGAAGGCTATCACGAACTTATCCCAATCAACAGGAGCTATGCCTGCCGTACGACCATCCTTCCACTGCCTGTACCATATGTAAATGATAATGCTCAAATTACACCCCTATAAGAGTATGACGCAGACGTTGTCACTAAAGAGCCCAACTAGGCTGGGGTTGATCCCACAGGGAATATGGTTAGGATGTAGAATAACTCTAGTATTTTCGCTTTTAATACATTTCCTAATAGGGGGTTTCATAGAAGTAAATAAGCAACAGTGTTGTAAATGGTGTTGTTTTCAAGTTTATGAAATTAACTAGGGACGCTATCCCCATGGATTCATAACAACTTCGGGTGAATGCACTAGTGATCTATCTCAATTTTTAGCATGTAGAACTAATAACATAGGTTCATCCAAATGACTAATTTGCCCCTGTTGAATGACTATACTCAATCACTAGATTGGGTCTCTTGAGTGTTTTCACAGTAACCGTTATTAATTTATTCCAAATTAACTATCCCGCGACCGCAGCTCAAGTTATTCAATGAATCATAAAGTTCAAGGATTTGTTGTTCTTCTCTTTTCCTAATCTTTACCTCTCTAGGTTCAAGCAAGTGGAGTGTTCGAGCAAGTCCTAATGCTGTGCTCCATTAAGAAACATTTTAGATGAAAAGAAGATAATACAAACATAAGTATTGGTTTTGAATCACTATGTGCAAATCCTAGTTAGTTATTCCATCATGGTTCCCACAACCATAGTTGTGAAGGTTTTAGCCTCTCATGTTTGTAAGAAATGAATTAAAAATCATGAAAAAAATCATAACTAGAGACTTACAATGATGATTGAAATAAAAACCCAATTGATTATTGCATAATTCAACTTCCAACAGTTCAAGAACAATAAATAATATCCCCAAGAATATAGGAAAACTCAAGAAGAATCTCAAAACTATTGGTTCTCTATGAAAAAGTTAGTCTCCCAACAAAAATAACATAGAAAAGTATTTATATAAATAATCAGAAACCTTTCCTAAACTAACAGAGAAGCCGCTATAACGATTTTCACGAGATCCTACGAGTCGTAGCTTGTGGCTATGAGTCATACCTTCCATCCGTACAATGCTAGGAAGCTTTGAAATTAGTTATGTCTTGGGAGTTGGTACGCATTGTACAATGCTTTTGCAAGTTGTACATTCCTATCGTTTGACTTATACTGTGAAGTCTGGTATCCTCTGAGTATTTTCATGATTACTCTGGTATGACTTGTACCTTGATCTCACGACTTGTGGTATCCTCTCGTACCCTGAGATCTGCCAATCAACATTTTCTTTAAAGTTTAACATGACTCCTTGGTGCAAGTCGTATGTGGTTATCATGAATCGTAGCTACTATCCATACCAAGAGACTAGACAAGTGCATACTTCTGTAATTTTTCACGTCTGCTCTGGTACGACTCGTACCAAGAGTCGTACTTGGCTATCACCTTGTGCAGTTCCTATGAATTTTATCACGAATGCACAGTATGGCTTGTACCACTAAGGTACAGCTCATACTGAGGCCTGCAACTTCACCATTTTCCACACTCTTTTCACTTCTTTTTATAGGATTGAACTCTGACAAATGATTTCCTTGAAAACAAAGCAAAAGTGCATCATATCTGTATAAACACACCTAAGACCATGCTTATTTCCTTAGTTTTAAGAATCAAAAGTGTTGTAAACCCACAACACATCAACACCCTCAACTTAAAACTTTTGCATGTCCTCAAGCAAACAAAACAAAACTTTAGCACGACGCTTAACTAGAAAGTAAAGTAGCAAACATACAGCCAACCCAACCAAAAATTTGCACACATGACCATTTTCAGATATTGTGTCACGCCCCGCCTTGGGGGTATGACTAGCACCTGGTGCCTTATTAAGACCTGAACTGCTAGACTATTGAGCCTAAGCACATCTGGTGCTTGGCTGACTCTAACTCATATTCAAGGAATCAACGGGCTATATAACTGCTGTAAATAAAGCCTCCGGCCGACTGGGCCTATAGCCACCTGTACTATAACATCGATTAACTAGAATCATACTCATATAGGGAAACCTATGCGGGCCGACAAGGACACCATGCTGTCTAGTTATCTCTAAATCAATATAACAAATGCTGAACAACTAAGTGACCAGCAAGATCACCACTACTAACCGGATAAGGCCTCACACGGCCAACATAAACAACTAAACATATGCACGGCCCCACACGACCGGCACAACTAACCACAGGAAAATATATATAGACTGCAAGCCTCTAGGAATACTGATAAGATGGTCGGGATAGGGCCCCGACCTACCCGTACTGTACAATGAAAGAAAATGATATAAACCTCTGAAATATCAAGCTCCGGATGACAGGAGCTGATGACTCTGCTCTGGCTAGGATCACGAGGGATCGGCTCCTCAGCTACGAGTACCTGTAGGCAAGTAATGCAGCGCCCCAAACGAGCATCAGTACCACTGGTACTGAGTATGCAAAGCAAACTGAACATGACTAAATATAAACAACAATGCTAGTAAATTCTGAATAGCAGGAAGTATCTAAAACTGTCTGAACTAGCAAGATCTGGAATAGGCTTATCTGTACTGAAGGTAAGGTAGAGTCATACCTGTCGTCATGGCGACCTGCTGTCTATCAACTGGTAGATATCATGTATATACATATATATAACACACAAGAACCTATACCAGCCCCCATAAGCTGGAAGGTGCCAACCAACACACAATCTATATACCCCTACCCGGGTCCAAACCATCCAAAAATAAATCACTCCACTCACCTACTAACTACGAGCACCTCTACCGGCCCCCTAGGTCTCCAGCTCGGGCTATGGCCTCTGATATAAATAACTGTGTTTGAGGCCGGAGGACTCCTGTACTATAATCTGTAGTCTGTATCTTTATCTGTATCTGTAATCTACCCCCTAGGCGCAAGCGCATAGCAGGGTAAGCTATACTGCTATGCTGATCATCCTGATATGGGGAATGCTTCATCCCATCTTCGTCCTACTATGGACGGCATACCACTCCTTGGAGTGGCGTATCCCCACCCTCACGGTGGGTCGACACAGTTACCATCCCAGGGGCGGCGAGGATGCTCAAAGGGTGCCCTCATAACACAAACAGGTCTCAACAAACAATAATCACGTATAGCAAGCATGTTTAAATTGAAAATACTATCTGTACTCTAATTTCTCATTTTGAACTCTTTTATGTGTTATACTGATTCCCATACTGAACTATACTATATTTGAGATATTATCTGACTGTCTGATATTGCTTTACTAACTTTTATTCCGAATATATATCCTAATATCATAAAACATGCTTGCTAAATTCAAACTGGACTCAATTCTTGACTTCTGAGTTCTTTCTTCTATACATCACGCTATCTGCCGTACTGGATTACTAACTTGTCGGAGGAATTAGCTTTACATACCTTCGCTTTGGAGTTCCCGACTAACTGGCGTAGTTCGGTCAGTATTTTTGTTATTTCTCCCAACTGTATTCATATACATATCAATTAGAGCTACATACGCTAATATTCTGGAAGAAAACATCACTTTCAATATATATATAGCCCAAACTTTGGCTTATCGAAAAACGGTCGGAAACTCGCTATTTCTCGAAAGTCTAGAAGGGAGAAATACTCACTTTGGGCTAGGAGTATATTGACACTAGTCTGGGGCAATTCCACTTACCTTAGTTCGGTAGCACGACGATTCGCTGGCAAAATTTCACAAAACTAAATTCGTAGGAATGCTCCTTACTACTTAATACCTCGGTATCTAGAGTTAATTTGAGTTTAGACCACATTTGACGGCGTAATCGGATGAATATTATAAGAGATTCTCGTTCCTCCCAGTTTTCCCTCGGTTTCTCTGGAAGTTATACGAGTTATATCATTAAAAACCGAAGTGAGGGGTTTATATACTTGGGCTGGGACAGGGCCTCTGTGAAACGGAGCCAACGCGGAGGTCCTCTCTCTGTGGCACACTGCCATTGCGGAGGGGTTCTGCCCCGGCTCCTCCCACGATGGTTCGACGGATTTCTTATCTGGTCTTTCTCCGGGACTTTTCCTAGCATGTATGGCATTCAAAAACTCTTAACCAACATGCAAATAGGCCATCTACATGTCGAGAATTTACGGATTGTAACATTCTCCCCCCCTTAAGAACATTCGTCCTCGAATGTAAACCTCTATTTATAGGAATTCTCGACTTACTCAACTTATTTTTAGAAAAATATTGGCAGAGTTTCCCTTGTAATATGGACTATCCCAAAAACCTGAAATGCAGAAAAGTCCAATACAGGTACTCCACACAATACTATAGTATTCATTACATGAAAGATTGGAATCGATTATCTCATTTATACATATACTATAAGGCACTGCATAAAATAACAATACTAACATACCTCTTGACTGACTAGGCTTGAAATAAGTGAGGATATATGGTTTTCATATCTTCCTCTGCCTCCCAAGTCATCTACTCTCGGTTCCTGTTACGCCATAGTACCTTGACAGAAGCAATATCTTTCGTTCTCAATCTACGAATCTGTCTGTCTAAGATAGCTACTGAAATCTCTTCATAGGCCAGCTCTTCCGTAACCTGGACTTCCTGGACTGGGACTACTCTGGATGGGTCCCCTATGCATTTCCTTAGCATAGATACGTGGAAAACTGGATGAATGGATTCTAATTCTGGAGGCAAGTTCAATTCGTATGCCACTCGGCCTACTCTCCGCCGGATCTGATAAGGCCCAACGAATCTCGGACTGAGCTTACCTTTCTTGCCGAATCTCATCACCCCTTTCATTGGAGATACTTTCAGAAATACCCAATCATTCACATCAAATTCCAGGTTCCTGCGTTGCACATCGACATATGATTTCTGGTGGTTCTGTGCAGTCAGTAGGCGTTCTCTGATAAGCTTTACCTTCTCCTCTGACTGATGAATAATATCTGGCCCAATCAGCGCTGACTCTCCCACTTCAAACCAGCCCACTGGCGATCTACATTTTTGCCCATACAGTGCCTCAAATCTAGCACACACGCCCGTAGCATATCTTCGAGCGTTTGAATGGTGCGTTCAGCCTGTCCATCTGTCTGAGGGTGGAATGCTGTGCTCAAATTGATTTGCATTCCCAGACCTCTCTGAAATGACTGCCAAAATCTATCTGTAAATTGTGCTCCTCTGTCAGAGATAATAGATACTGGAACACCGTGTAATCTAACTATTTCTCTAATATACAATTTGGCGTAATCCTCGATAGAGAAAGTAGCTTTCACTGGTAGGAAGTGGGCTGATTTTGTCAGTCTGTCAACTATTACCCAAATGGAATTATGTCTATGCCTGGTATGGGGTAATCCTGCCACAAAGTCCATGTTTACTGCTTCCCATTTCCAGAGAGACACAACTATGTCCTGAGTCAATCCGCCTGGTTTCTGGTGTTCCGCTTTTATCCGTTGGCAGTTAGGACATTGGGCTACAAATTCTGCTATTTCCCTCTTCATATTTGGCCACCAGTAGATTTCCTTGATATCGTGGTACATTTTTGTCGCGCCTGGGTGGAGAGAATAGCCGGCGTAATGTACCTCATTCATAATCTGCTGGAGGAGCCCTGAAACGTCTGGAACACAGAGGCGGCCCTTACATCGCAGCACTTCATCCTTAGTTACCTGAAAATTTGGCGCTTTCCGTTGCTGAATTCTGCCCTTAAGCTGGACCAGATCAGAATCTTCATACTGCCATTCTTTTACCTCCACAACTAATGATGACACAATGATGTTTTGAATTACCGCTCTATTGTCCTCTGTTTCTGCTACACGAATGGCTAGGCTAGCTAATTGATGTATTTCTCTGACCAACTCCCGTTTCTCGGGCTGCAAATAAGCTAAACTTCCCATTGATTTACGGCTAAGAGCATCTGCTACTACATTGGCTTTTCCCGGATGATACAGAATGTCCACGTCATAATCTTTCAATAACTCCAACCAGCGACGCTGTCGCAAATTCAACTCCCTCTGAGTGAAGATATACTGTAGGCTCTTATGATCTGTGAAGATATCCACATGGACGCCATACAAGTAATGTCTCCATATCTTTAAGGTGTGGATCACTGCGGCCAATTCCAGGTCGTGGGTAGGATAATTCTTTTCGTGTTTCCTCAACAGTCTGGAAGCATACGCAATCACTTTACCGTGCTGCATCAACACACAACCCAACCCAATACCTGATGCGTCACAATACACTGAATAACCCTCTATACCTTTCGGTAATGCTAACACTGGAGCGGAGGTTAATCTGTCCTTTAATTCTTGGAAACTCTGCTCACATGCCTCCGTCCACTGAAACTTTACCGCTTTCTGTGTCAGCTTAGTCAGAGCTGCTTCTATAGTGGAGAATCCCTCAACAAATCTTCTGTAATATCCCGCTAATCCCAGAAAACTACGACTTCGGTTGGAGTGGTAGGTCTAGGCCATGTTTTGACTGCTTCTATTTTCTGCATGTCAACCTGTATACTAGCATCCGACACAATATGCCCCAAGAAAGCTACTGAGTTCAGCTAGAATTCACATTTGGAGAATTTAGCATACAGCTGACGGTCCCTGAGAATCTGGAGCACTGTCCTTAAATGGGCCTGGTGGTCTGCCTCTGAGCGAGAATACACCAGAATGTCATCGATAAATACTATCACGAACAGGTCCAAGTATGGTCTGAATATGCTGTTCATCAGGTCCATAAATACTGCTGGGGCATTCGTCAACCCAAAGGACACAACTAGGAATTCAAAGAGTCCGTATCGAGTCCTGAAGGACGTTTTAGGAATGTCTCTTTCAAGAACTCGAACCTGATGATATCCGGACCGTAAGTCAATCTTGGAGAAATATCTGGCCCCTTGTAGCTGATCAAATAAATCATCTATTCTGGGAAGCGGATATTTATTCCTTACTGTAACTTTATTCAGCTACCGGTAATCTATACACATGCAGAGCGAGCCATCCTTCTTTCTCACAAATAGAACTGGCGCACCCTAGGTGAAGTACTCGGCCTGGTAAAGCCCTTATCTAACAGATCCTTTAGCTGCTCTTTTAATTCTTTGAGTTCAGCAGGAGCCATGCAATACGGAGGAATTGATATGGGTTGAGTGCCTGGTAGCAAGTCGATTGCAAAATCTATTTCCCTTTCTAGGGGAATACCAGGTAACTCATCTGGAAATACATCAGGGAATTCATTCACCACTAGAACATACTGGAGTGTTGGAGACTCTACCCGAACATCCTGAACCCTGACTAGGTGGTAAATACATCCCTTAGCTATCAACTTCCTCGCCTGAAGGTAGGAAATAAACCTACCTTTGGGCGTAGCTGTACTGCCCTTCCACTCTCGCACTGCGTCCCCTGGAAAGTGGAATCGGACCGTCTTGGTCCAACATTCTACGTTAGCATAGCATGGCACCAACCAATCCATACCCATAATGGCATCGAAATCGATCATCTCTGGTTCTACCAAATCTACTGTAGTCTGAAGATCAACAACCTCTACTATACACCCTCGATAAATTCTACTAGCTATAATGGAGTCACCGACAGGTGTAGATACTGAGAAGGGCTGCTGTAACAATTCTGGTGCAACACTAAACTTTCGAGCCACAAATGGGGTAACATAGGACAAAGTGGACCCTGGATCAATCAGTACATAAGCAGGGTATGAGTAAATAGTCATCATTCCTGTTACCACATCTGGAGACGCCTCTGAGTCCTGTCTCCCTGGTAATGCATAGGTACAACTTGAGCCCGTACCTGAGCTAGAGACTTCTGATCTACCTCGGCCTCTACCTGTTGAACCTGAGGGCCTACGCCCTGCTGAGGCTGCTGGAGCTCGTGGCCCTGTCCCCTGTCCTGGCTATCTCGGCTACCTTGCCCCCTGGCCGGACAATCTCTCATCCGGTGCCCCTCCTGCCCGCATATATAACATCCTGAGGAGCCATATCTACAAGCTCCAATGCGAGATCAGCTACAAATAGGGCAGGGTGGGGGTGTGTATCTTCTCTACTCTACCCTCCTCTGCTGAGGTGAATCCACCGTTCGAGAACTGCCACCAGAATCTGACTACCCTCGACGAATAAATCTACCCCTCTGCTGTTGTAAGGGAGGTGGGGGTTTAGGGGGCCTGTCTGACAACCGGCGCCTGGGTCCTCTCTGAATCTCCCTCTGTATATCATCTGATCTATCGCTGTGGCGCTGCTCCTGATTTATCTATCTACTGTCCTGTTGCCGCTGTCTAAGGCCCTCAATAGTCTTGGCAAAGGCCTGCACCCGGGCAATGTCCATATCTTCCCATAATGTAGCTAATTGTGCATGCCTCAATGTATTTTGGGTTCAGACCCATAATGAACCGGTGGACTCTAGATGGCATGGTGTCCACAAACGCTGGAGCATAGCGGGCTAAGGAGTCAAACTGTAGGGCATATTCTCGTACACTCCTCGCCCCCTGCTCCAAGTGCAAAAACTGATCCATCCGGGCCTGCCTGATCTCCCATGGCAAATAATGGTCCAGGAAGGCCTCCGAGAAGCTGGACCAGGTCAGAGGGGCAACATCCCTCCCTCGAGACCTTTCCTAGCTCTCGTACCATAATACGGCTACGTCTCGCAACCGAAATACTGCTAACTCCACCGATTCTGTAGGTGTCACACGTATGACCCGGAAGATTCTCTGCATCTGATCTAGGAAATCCTGGGGGTCCTCTGCTTGATCTGACCCTGTGAACTGTGGGGGACCTAATGCCAAAAATTCCCTGACCCTCGAACTGTCAGATCCACCTGATGGCTCCGCTGTTACAAGTGGCACTGATTGGCGCTGAGTGGCCATCATTTGTGCCAACATAACAACTACACTGCAAACCTCCTAGTCGGATGGTGTAGGTACAGGAGCTATCGGAGGCGGTGTCGTTCCGAATGGTTCCTGGTGAGATGGGGACTGCTGAGAAGGCTGTGATGATGCCTCTATATCTCCCTCAGATTGGGTTGATTCTAAATAAAGCTGAGGCATCTTGCTGGTGCCTTCTCCTACTGCGTTATCCAACCTTCTACTTGTGGCAGGGTGTCGCTGGTCTGCCATTTTTATCTGTAGACAAAGAATATGATAAGTTTTAAGAACTCGACCCTATACTGTACTGTTCTATGGCACGACGGAATATGAAGAAAGAGTAACCATCCCATTATGCCTTGTAGCCTCCTGCTTATAGTATGTGGTGCACAACACATCCATAGACAAGACTCTACTTAGCATGGCTTGAAGACTCCCTAGGAAACGACCTTCTCTGATACCAAGTTTGTCACGCCCCGCCTTGGGGGTATGACTGGCACCTGGTGCCCTATTAGGACCTGAACTGCTAGACTACTGAGCCTAAGCACATCTGGTGCCTGGCTGGCTCTAACTCAGATTCAAGGAATCAACGGGCTATATAACGACTGTAAATACAGCCTTCGGCCGACTGGGCCTATAGCCACCTGTACTTTAACATCGGCTAACTAGAATCATACTCATATAGGGAAACCTATGCGGGCCGACAAGGCCATCATGCTGTCTAGTTATCTCTAAATCAATATAACTAATGCTGAACAGCTATGTGACCGGTAAGGTCACCACTACTAACTAGATAAGGCCTCACACGGCCAACATAAACAGCTAAACATACGCACGGCCCCACACGACCGGCACAACTAACCACAGGGAAATATATACAGACTGAAAGCCTTTAAGAATACTGATAAGATGGTCGGGACAGGGCCCCGACCTACCCGTACTGTAGAACAAAAGAAAATGATATAAACCTCTGAAATATCAAGCTCCGGATGACAGGAGCTGATGACTCTGCGCTGGCTAGGATCACGAGGGATCGGCTCCTCAGCTACGAGTACCGCAGGCAAGTAATGCAGCGCTCCAAACGGGCGTCAGTACCACTGGTACTGAGTATGCAAAGCAAACTGAACATGACTAAATATAAACAACAATGCTAGTAAATTCTGAATAACAGGAAGTATCTAAAACTGTCTAAACTAGCAGGATCTGGAATAGGCTTATCTGTACTGAAGGGAAGGTAGAGTCATACCTGTCGTCATGGCGACCTATTGTCTATCAATTGGTAGATATCATGTATATACATATATATAACACACAAGAACCTATACCAGCCCCCATAAGCCGGAAGGTGCCAACCAACACACAATTTATATACCCCTACTCGGGTCCAAACCATCCAAAAATAAATCACTCCACTTGCCTACTAACTAGGAGCACCTCTACCGGCCCCCTGGGTGTCCAGCTCGGGCTATGGCCTCTGATATAAATAACTGTGTCTGAGCCCGGAGGACTCCTGTACTGTAATCTGTAATCTGTATCTGTATCTTTATCTGTAATTTGCCCCCTGGGCGCAAACGCACAACAGGGTAAGCTATACTGCTATGCTGATCACCCTGATATGGGGAATGCTTCATCCCATCTTCGTCCTACTGCAGACGACATACCACTCCTTGGAGTTGCGTATCCCCACCCTCATGGTGGGTCGACACAGTTACCAACCCAGGGGCGGCGAGGACGCCCAAAAGGTGCCCTCATAACACAAACAGGTCTCAACAAACAATAATCACGTATAGCAAGCATGTTTAAACTGATAATACTATCTGTACTCTGATTTCTCATTCTAAACTCTTTTCTGTGTTATACTGATTCTCATACTGAACTATACTATATCTGAGATATTATCTGATTGTCTGATATTGCTTTACTAACTTTTATTCCGAATATATATCCTAATATCATAAAACATGCTTGCTAAATTCAAACTGGACTCAATTCTTGACTTCTGAGTTCTTTCTTCTATACATCACGCTATCTACCGTACTGGATTACTAACTTGCCGAAGGAATTAGCTTTACATACCTTCGCTTCAGAGTTTCCGACTAACTGGCGTAGTTCGGTCAGTATTTCTGCTATTTCTCCCAACTGCATTCATATACATATCAATTAGAGCTACATACGCTAATATTCTGGAAGAAAACATCACTTTCAATATATATATAACCCAAACTTTGGCTTATCGAAAAACGGTCGGAAACTCGCTATTTCTCGAAAGTCCAGAAGGGAGAAATACTCACTTTAGGGCTAGGAGTATATTGACACTAGTTTGGAGCAATTCCACTTACCTTAGTTCGGTAGCACGATGATTCACCGGCCAAATTTCAAGAAACTAAATCTGTAGGAATGCTCCTTACTGCTTAATACCTTGGTATCTGGAGTTAATTTGAGTTTGGATTGCCTTTGACGGCGTAATCGGATGAATATTATAAGAGATTCTCGTTCCTCCCTATTTTCCATCGGTTTCTATGGAAATTATATGAGTTATATCATTAAAAACTGAAGTGAGGGGTTTATATACTTGGGCCTGGACAGGGCCTCCGTGGCACGCTGCCATCGCGGAGGGGTTCTGCCCCGGCTCTCCCGCGATGGTTCGACGAATTTCTTATTCGGTCTTTCCCCGGGCCTTTTCCTAGCATGTATGGCATTCAAAAACTCTTAACCAACATGCAAATAGGCCATCTACATGTCGAGAATTTACGGGGTGTAACATATTGACTCCTTCTTCATTCAAAACCAAGTCAGCTATGCATACATGCAACTACAACTCATGACACACAGGGATCTAGATATGGCATCTAACTATTAATAATGAACTAAGCTGTCACTAATGCGATGAACAGAGACAACCGATAAAATGCAATGCAAACCACATACCCTCACATCAAATGAAGTCCCCAACACTTATATATATATATATATATATATATATGGGACTAAAAAGCAAGACTCTCACTCTTATGAAGAAGTTTCAAATACTGCCCAACGGATACCATATGCTTGCCCTGATTTTCTCTACTTTGATTTTTCAGACAGTCAAGCTAGGATCACTACAAGACATTTATCAACTTGTAATGTAGGCTTAGGATTGTGTATGGTATATATGAAAATAGTGACTAGACCTCCTTGGCACTATACAACTTGGCTTCAATTTTTACTTGGTACCTCTTTTTTCTTTTTCCTCTTTTCCTCCCTTTTTCTCCATTCAACTGTCATTTGTGGATGTGGTGAATTTTCTCTTTTTCAACTTTGTTTCTTTCATTTTTCTTTTTCTTCACCACACCTAACCTTTCATTAATCAATTTTTTCTATTTTTTCTCCCCCTCCTTATCTATGCACCCCTACAATAGTCACCCACAACTTAGGCTTCTTGCCTGAGTTGAGGTTCACAATGTCCAAGGAGGGACCAAGACTAAAATAGATTCATTATAAACAAAATAGGGAAGATGAATGGCCTAATCAACAAAATGGTCACTTTTAGGCTCAAACATGAGATCAAGGGATTAATCTTATTTGGTAGGGCAATATAAGCTAAAAGTGGGCTAAATCAAAAATGGCTTATGGTCCTTTCCTAACCAACTGCTGTACAACCTATGTAATGAACAACTGGGCAAGTTCTAGATCCTCTACACAGTATTGAACTAGGTAAGAATCCTCACTCACACATGGTACAGGTTTGCATTTATTCAACCTATCTGGTTCATGCACAACTAAGCTACAATTACACATGCTAATTTATCAAATGCCATAAAAAGATTCATAGTAGTCATGCTTTGCAATCAACATACACAACTAAACCAATTTTTTTTAAAAAAGGGCCATTTTTCAACAATTTCCAAAACATCAAACACGTGTGCACTTATTGGATTTAAAGAACTTCTAAACTAGTTCTAGTTTAAAAAAACAAAAAATCCTAAACATGCCAATTCTACTAGATAGCATGTCCGAGGGAAAAGAAATACGACAACAAAAACCCTCGGATGGTCAAAAACTCAATGGACAGATACCCCCTCCCTCTTTTTTACAAGTCATGCTTTGTCCGAAAAGTAGTAAAAAAAATGAAACCCAGGAAAATGACATACCTGTGGCGCTCTAAGCTCTCGTGTCAGCTACCCAAACTTCAACGATCATTGATGAGTTGCCTCCCATTCGACGCCTGATCTAACATCGCGACATGATGCAACTTTCTTGACTATTCAGGCCTACATCAACTCGATTCCCTTTACTTCATTGGTTTTCCCAGATACAACTTCACTCTCTTCCTATTTACTTTAAACCTCTTGCCATCTTTGTTTTCTAGTTCAATGGCACTATATGGGAATACCTCTACCACTCTATACGTCCCATCCATCTAGATTTCAATTTACCCAGATGTAAGTGGAGCCTCGAGTTAAACAAAAAGGCCAAATCACCAGTATTAAACTCCCTTTTGCAATCTTGCGGTCATGATACATCTTCATTTTCTCCTTATAGATTGATGCACCCTCATAAGCTTCGTGCCAGGATTCATCCAACTCAATCAGCTGATCTAGCCTTAACTTGGCTGTTTCACTCCAGTCCAGGTTCAACTTCATTAGTGCCCATAATGCCTTATGCTCCAGCTCTACCAGCAAATGGCATGACTTGCGATAAACTTGCTTATATGGTTAGGTGCCAATAGGGGTCTTATAAGCTGTCCGATATGCCTAAAGTGTATCATCTAGTTTCCTAGGCCAGTCTGTCCGATTGGTGTTCATTGTTTTCGCTAGGATCGTCTTGATCTCCCTGTTGGGGACTTCCACTTGTTTGCTTGATTAAGGATGCTAAGGTGTTTCCACCTTATGATTTACACCATATTTCTCAAGCATAGCTCTAAAAAGGTGGTTACAAAGTGTTATCCACCATCATTGATGATGGGTCTGGGAGTACCAAATCTGGAAAATATGTGCTTTCACAAAAACGCGCTGACACTTTTCCCATCATTGTTAGGGAGTGCGATGGCTTCTACCTATTTTGAGACATAATCTACAACCACCAAAATATACTTTATCTATATGAGCTCACAAATGGGACCATAAAGTCAATACCCCATACATCGAATAACTTTACTTCTAGAATGGGGGTTAGTGGTAGCTCATGCTTATGAGTGATGCCATCTTGTCTTTGTCATTGATCACATGACTTAGCAAAATCTACGCATCCTAGTGGATTATGGGCCAATAGTACCAGTACTGCAGAATTTTATGTATAAGTTTGAATACCACTATGATGACCACCAACCTAGCCTGAGTGACAAGCCTCAATTATGCTCAGCATATCAACCTCTGGAACACACCTATGGATCAGCCAATCCGCATAAATACGAAACAAATATGGCTCATCCCAGTACCTTCGTGCGTCAAACAGAAACTTCTTCCTTTGTTGGAAAGTCAGATCTGCCGGGATCATGTCACTCACCAAATAATTTACATTGTCAGCAAACCATGGGATCAAATCTTAAGATACATCCAACACTTGCTCATCTGAAAAAGCATCATCAATGTCAAGCTCATCTCTCAACCTTGCCTCTACCTCCGGTCTGGATAAGTGGTCAACCACCTGATTCTCAATCCCCTTTAGGTCCTTCACCTCAAACTCAAATTCCTGTAAGAGCAATACCCATCTGATTAGCCTTGGTTTAGCATCCTTTTTTGACATTAGATACCGCAATGCTGCATGGTCTATATGGACAATCACCTTAGTTCCAAGCAAGTATGCCCAAAACGTTTTGAATGCGAAGACTACTGCTAGCAGCTCCTGTTCAGTCACCATCTAATTTTTCTGAGCTGCATTGAGTGTCTTGTTGGCATAAATAGATTGGGTTGAATATCTTCGCTCTCCTTTGGCCTAAGACAGCACCTAGGGAAACTCCACTGGCATCACACATCACCTCAAATGGTAGAGACTAGTCGGGGCTATGATAATGGAGGCTGAGGTAAGTCTCTCCTTTAGGCATTTGAAGGCTTTCAAACATGCTTGATCAAAAATGAACTTCACCTCCTTCTCAAGTAGCTTGCATAATGGTTGTGCAATTTTTGAGAAGTACCTTGATAAATCTCCCATAGAACCCTGCATGCCCTAAAAGACTTTGGGTACCTTTAATAGAAATAGGTGGTGGCAACCCAACAATCACCTCAATTTTAGCTCTGTCTACTTCTATCCCTTTTCCGGAGATTCTATGGCCTAACACAATCCCCTCTTTAACCATAAAATGACATTTTTTTCCAATTGAGGACAAGATTGGTTTCTTCACACCCGCTCAATAGTTTACTCAAGTGCTTAGGGCAATCTTCAAATGAATCACCCACAATCGAGAAGTTGTGTAGAAACACTTCAATGGTATCCTCTACTATGTCTAAAAAGATGGACATCATGCAGCGCTGGAATATGGCCGGTGCATTGCACAACCCGAAAGGCATCCTTCTAAAAGCAAAAGTCCCATAGGGGCATGTGAAGGTGGTTTTCTCTTAGTCCTCCGGGTCTATGGAGATCTGATTATACCCCGAATAGCCATTAAGAAAATAGTACTATCCTCTGCCTGCCAACCTATCGAGCATATTATCCATGAATGACATTGGGGAGTGGTCCTTTTGGGTATAATGGTTGAGTTTTTGGTAGTACATGCAAACACGCCAACCTGTAATGGGTCTAGTTGGTACTAGCTTAGTCTTCTCATTTGGCACCACCCTAATACCTCCGTTCTTCAGTACACAATGCACCGGGCTCACTTACTTACTATCAGCAATAGAATAGACTACATCAGTATCTAACCATTTGATGATCTCTTTCTTCACCACCTCTTGCATTGGTGGATTTAGTTGTCGCTGATGCTCTATGCTCGGTATGCAGTTCGACTCAAGCTGAAATTTATGGGTGTATAAACTTGGAGGGATATTGATGATGTCGATAATGGTCCAACTAATTACCTTTTTATATCTTCGCAATATTGAAACCAGAGCCTTAACTTGCCATTCTACAAGGTCTACAACAATAATCATTGGCAAGGTGTTGTTCTCCTCCAAGAATGCATATTTCAGATGTGGAGGTAGAGCTTTGAGCTCCAAAACTGGTGGTACCAAAACTGATGGTTTTGCTAGAGGGGTGGCCTAGTTCTTTAAATCAAGATCCAACTTCTTCTGTCTGAAGTTGTAGGACCCTATTCCCTCCAGTGCATTCACCATTTCAGTGTATCTGTGGACATCATCCTCAACATAGTTCATAAGGATAGCTGCCAGTGTTTCAACCCTAAATTGTTCCTCTAGAGACACGAGCAACCTTTTATCCTCTATCATGTTGTTCATGGAGGTTGCTTTTAAGTTATGGTAACCCTGCTGTAGCCTGAATAGATCAAAACAAAAGAGAAAAAAATAAAAAATGAGGAAATAATGACTAAAAGTTAAACACAAGCAATTAATCTAATCCTAAGCCGTATTCCCCGTCAACGACGCCACTTTTGATAATGGTCAAATCACACCCCTATAAGAGTATGGCGCGGACGTTGTCAATAAAGAAACCAAGTAGGTTAGGGTCGATCCTATAGAGAATATGTTCAGGATGTAGAATAATGCAAGTATTTATGTTTTTAGTATAATTATTTCCTAATAGGGGGGTTTCAAAGAAGTAAACAAGTAACATTGTTGTAAATTGGTGTTGTTGTCGAGTTTATGCAATTAACTAGGGAAGTGATCCCCATGGATTCATAACAACTTCAGGTGAATGCACTAGTGATCTATCTCAATACTTAGCCTATAGAACTGATAATATAGGTTTATCCAAGTGACTGATTCACCCCTATTGAATTACTATACTCAATCACCGAATTAGGTCTCTTGAGTGGTTTGACATTAACCATTATGAATTTGTTCCAAATTAACTATCCCACAGTCACAACTCAAGTTATTCAATGAATCATAAAGTTCAAGTATTTGTTGTTCTTCTCTTTCCCTAATCTCTACCTCTCTAGGTTCAAGTAAGTAGAGAATTTAGGCAAGTCCTAACGTTGTGCTCCGTTAAGAAACATTTTAGATGAAGAGAAGACATACAAACATAAGTATTGGTTTTGAATCACTATGTACAAACTCTAGTTAGTTATTCCACCATAGTTCCCACAATCCTAGTTGTGGAGGTTTTAGCCTCTCATGTTTGTAAGAAACGAATTAACATTCATGGAATAAATCATAATTAGAGACTTGCAATGATGATTAAAATATAAACCCAATTGATTATTGCACAATTTAGCTTCCAACAATTCAAGAACAATAAATACTATCTCCAAGAATAATGGAAAACTCAAGAAGAATCTCCAAACTATTGGTTCTCTATCAAAAATTCGATCTTCTAACAAAAATAACCTAGAAAAGTATTTATACAAATAATCAGAAACCTTTCCTGAATTAATAAAGAAATTTCAATAACTGTTGCCACTAGATCCTACAAGTTGTAGCTTGTAGCTACGAGTCGTACCTTACAATGCTAGACAACTTTGAAATTGGTTTAAGTCTTGGGAGCTGGTACGAATCGTACAATGCTGTTGCAAGTTGTACATTCCTGTTATGGTCTGATACTATGAAGTCTGGCATCCTCTGAATATTTCCATGAGTGCTTTGGTATGACTCGTACAATGATCTCATGACTCATGGTATCCTCTCATATCCTGAGATCTGCCAATCAACATTTTCTCTTAAGTTTACCATGGCTCCTTAGTACGAGTCATATGTGGTAACCACGACTAGTAGCTGCTACCCGTACCAAGAGACTAGACAGCTGCACATTTTTGAAATTTTCCATGTCTGCTCTGGTATGGCTCATACTGGGATGGTAAGACTTGTACCAAGAGTTGTACTTGGCCATCACCTTGTGCAGTTCCTCTGGATTGTATCACGAATACACAGTATGGCTTGTAATGCATCATACTAAGGCTTGCAACTTCACCATTTCCTACACACTTTTCACTTCTTTTATAGGGTTCAACTCTGACATATGATTTTCCTGAAAACAAAGCAAAAGTGCATCATATCTGTATAAACACACCTAAGATTATGCATATTTTCTCAGTTTTAAGTGTCAAAAGTGTTGTAAACCCACAAATATCAGTGAATTAGCCCCTTCAGCTAATAGAAGGCCAAATCTACACTTTCCTCTCTAGTGATGCCCATAATCTGAGTGATATTTTGGATCTCATTAATGAACTCCTGTGGATCCTCATCCACCCTAGAACCATGAAACTCCGACGGGTTTATCTTGGTGAAGTCTCACATTCTAGCCATTACAGCACTCCCATTTGGGTTGACAGGTGCAACACCTGCTGGTTGGCCTGAGTCGTCATGGATTGTGTCGACATCTGAAAGGTAGCCCTAAACTCCATATGGGTCACTTGTTCATACAGAGGGTCTGTTGAAGCTGGTGGGCCTGGCTGGTTCCCATTACCATTTCTCCTTCTGTTGGATCTTTGAGGAGGCATTTTCTACAAACACATATAACACGAGTTATAAAAGTAGGAGAGTTGGACTTTATCGCATGATATAGAATATGAAAGAAAGGAAGTTCCCTAAAACGTCTCATAGATTCTTCCTCATAAGCGTGGCACATTTCACACTCATGAAAAAGACTACTTAATGTAGCTTTTAGACACCTTAGAACACACACCTAAACCTGATGCTGTGATACTAAGTTTATCACAACTTGAGCATAGACCTCGGATGCAACACGGAAACTAGAACTACAAAGGGCTCCAAGATAACCCATGGTATATGGATAACATGAGTATAAGCATACAACTAAGTAGAAGTAAATCTAGAGACATAACATAAGCGGAATAAGTCTAAGACATCATAGAATGTAGAGATGAGAAAACAAGCCAAACCGCTGAACATCTATACATCATAATCTGAGAAGCCTCTAAACATAAGATGAGTTGAAAGAATGGGCCCCCAACTAGCTTTACAAAGTCTGTAACTAAAATGACTAAAAGAAAGCATAAGCCATAACTGCCATCCTGGGATGATGAAGACTCACTACTCTGACCTAAATGGGGGAACAAGAGTGAATCTAGCAGCGGAAATGAGACTGCACACCCAAACTTATATCATGGACGATATAGTACAAAATATATGTAATCAGTACTTTGAATGTACTGAGTATGGAGATAAGTAAAACATAAAACTAAGGATAACATGCTGAAAATCACGATCATGATATATTCATAAAACATGAGATTTTCATCATAAACTGAAGTATAATGACCCAAGTTTCTAAAATAATATCAAAAGCTTAACACGTTTGAAATCATAAGCAAAACTCATAAATTGATCAATGGGCCAAATATAGTATAAGTCATGGCATCATAAAATATGAACATGAAGAAACGTGGAACATGTGTGGAACAGTGGGAGATTCTTATAACCTACATATTCTAAGTGAGCCTTATGGAGCCCAACCTATAACCCTGGTTGGGAGGGTGTCCATACCTTGTCAAGGGTATGAACCATGAAGACGTGATATCACTCATGAGTCCACTAAAGTAAGAGGGACACTCTCAACAAGTGAGGACCCCTTATCTAAGGACAAGGGAGACACTCTCTACTGGCAAAGACCTCATATCCTATGGTGACATGTAGTTCTAAGACCTGGGTGTGTTGAACCCAACCTATTCAATGTTAAATACTACTTTTAAATCATACATAGTGCTCATAATCATACTTGAAACATGGAGGATTTGTACGGGCTAGTTAAAATCATGTAAATTCATAAATTCCTTAACATAAACTATCCCTGAAAACTATGCTGAAAATACTACCACAAAGCAAAACCTTGAAATTCATGAGATTCATACATAATTGGGTAAATCACTCTAACTTGAAAATAGAGAATCAAGAGAATTTTACATAGAAATCAACCCAATAATAATAATAATGAAATACATATAAAATCATGAGAGAATCAATGAATAAAAGAATATAGAGTTTTGCATGAAAAGGGTGTAACCATAGAAATTTGTGAAAATCATAATTGGATACATGGGAGAACTGAATTCTTGAAATTGAGCATGGGTTTGGGCATGAGGGTGGAAGAAATCCCCCATTGATGATCCCACATACTTGGGCTTGCTGATTTCTTGACTTAACTTGAGACCCAAGAAAATAGGAGAAGATGAACCCTAGCTTCCTTAAGAGTTTGATTTTCAATCTATGATGTTTGGAGAAAGGAATGACATTTTAGGCTATCCCCCTTAGGAACCCCAAAACGACCTAGTTTAGTAGTTAAAAGCATAGAAAATTACGAAAATACACCTAGAAATCTGAACATAAAATCTACCAGTCTAGTGCCACGAGTCATACCATGACTCGTGGTGACTGATTGTAACTCGTGGTCACTGGAATTAGGTTGGTCAGTCTCTGTATCTCTTCTCACGGCCAGAAAGCACGAACCGTACCAATATAGCATGATCCATAAGTACTGCTCGTGGTTACCGGGACTATTTTTGGTTACTGTCTTAACTTCATCCCACGGATGGATACCACGACCCATACTACCTCACCATAAGTCGTACTGTGACTCATTGTCACTGAAACTGTCACGACTTGAGGTGGAACCCCAGATCGAGACACGAAACCTAAAATTAAGAATGACTGTAAGTCGACCCATGGCATGAACGTGATAATTAAAGAACATACATTAAGCGGTATCTGATAACTGAAACATGAATAAGTGCATGTATTCATAACATATTAACTATAAATAGGTCAACTCTCGGCAAAGCTGATAATCTATGTAATGTGTGATAAGCCTATACTATTATCTGATGAGCTGATGGGACAACATCCCCAACTACCTCGCTAAATTCTGAAAACTAAAATATCAGAATTAAGTACTAAGATGAAGGCCCCCAGAAAAATGAGGACTCACCACAGCGGGAACTGAACTGGACCAAGTTACAGGAGACTGGACTAATGGTGGAACTGAGTCTGATCGCTTGGACCTGTATCATGAAATGATACAACATAAAGTATGTGGTTAGTACTTGGAATGTATCGAGTATGTAAGGTAAGTAAAACATGCTGAGTAACTATTAACTGAAATCATGCATATAAACATAATTCATAAGATCATGAGCATAAGGACTGCATGCTGAAATCTGAATGTGAAACATGTACAATTACAAGCTGAATATCATATCTGAATAGAATTACCCAAAGCTAAAGTAGAAATCATATGACTTTTCATAGATGAAATCATAAGTAAAATCTTGTAATCTGATCATTGGGTCAAACCTGTTGTAAAACATAATATCATAAGTAATAAACATGAACAACTGAAATCATGAGGAATAATGGGAGAATCATCATAACCCTTCAACAAACCTCCTGTAGTAGCCAACTAAACCCAAGAAGCTCCTGATATCCGGAGGACTAACTTGTCTAGGCCAATTGTTCACCACCTCTATCTTTCGAGAGTCCACTTGGACACCCTCGCTTGACATCACATGACCCAAAAATTCTACTGAGTTTAAACAAAACTCACACTTGCTGAATTTTAGCAAATTTGGCGATCCTTGAGAGTCCATAGCACAATCCTCAAATTAGCGGCATACTCCTCCTCGCTCTATGAGTATATGAGAATATAGTCTATGAAAACAATCACGACCATATCCAAATACTGCTTGAACACTTTTCTCATCAAATCCATGAAAGTTTCCGGTGCATTCATTAGTTCAAAGGACATAGTTACAAACTCATAGTGACCATACTGAGTCTTGAAGGCTGTCTTCGGAATGTTACTATCTCTAACTCTGAGATGATGATAGCCGGATTTGAGATCATCTTTGAGAAACACTTAGCACCCTGAAGTTTGTCAAACAAGTCATCAATCCTGGGGATGGGATATTTGTTCTTGACTGTAACCTTGTTCAGCTGCCAATGATAAATGCACATTCTAAGAGAACTATCCTTTTTCCAAACAAAAAGAACTGGAGCGCCCTACGGGCACTTACTAGGCCTGATGAATCCCTTATCTAGAAGATCTTTCAACTAGTAGATCAACTCCTTTAGCTCTGCTAGAGCCATTCTTTAAGGAGGAATGGATATAGGTTGTGTATCGGGGAGAAGGTCGACACCAAAGTCGATCTCCCACTCAGGAGGGACTCCTGGTAGATCATCTGGGAACACCTCAGGATACTCACATACTATAGCAACTGACTGAAGTGTTGGGGTTTCGAACATCACATCCTTAACCTAAACTAGATGGTACACACAGCCTCTAAAAATTATCTTCCTGGACATAAGATAGGAAACAAAGTGACCTATAGGTGCGATGAACTATCCTTCCATTCTAGGACTGGCTCACTTGGAAATCAGAACTCTACCGCACATGTTCTAAAATTTACTAAGACATAACATGCATGCAACCAATCCATAACTAATATAACATCAAAATTGGTCATGTCTAACTCTACTAGATTGGTTGAGGTGACTTTCTGAAGGACTGTGACAAGGAAACTTCTGTATACCCATCAAGCTATAACTGAGTCACCGACTGGAGTAGAGACTGAGAAGGGTTCTGATAGGATTTTGGGACTGACTCCAAAACTAATAGCAACATAAGGAGTCAAAAAAGATAAGGTAGACCGTGGGTCTAAATATGCATATACATCAAGTTGGAATACTCATAACATACCAGTGACCACATCTGGAAAGACTTTCTGTTCCTAACGAGATGAGAGGGTATAGAATCTATTCTGACGCTGACCACCACCTGCACTAGTGGATGCACCCCACTGAGTTGGGCGTGCTGGTGGAGTTGTTGAACTAGTGACAGGGTCATGAAATCTACTATGGCCCTGTCTGGCTAAAGGACAGTCTCTGAGCCGGTGTCTAGGCTTCCGACACCTAAAAATATGAACTTGAACCTGCTAAGCGTTCTATGGTGTGCCTCCTATCATACCTGCCATAAACTGAAATGCTAGGCTCTCCTGACATGCTCCCCTGATCTCCGGAACCTGATGCTCTACCCCACTGATCACACTTAGATCTGGATGGGACACTAGCTGATAACGGCGCTGGGGTTGACTATCTCTGATGGGACTAGTGGCTATGTCTGCCAAATCTCTGCTAGAACTATCTGAAACTCCTTGTCCTACCCCTGCTGGCCTCTATCTCCTTCTCCTTCATCTGATTCACCTCTATCTGCTGGGTGTATATGACCAACCATGAGAAGTATAGATCACTGTTCAGCATAGTGGTCCCGCACTTCTTGACTAGCGAGTTTGATACTCCATTCACAAACCTACTCATACGAGCCCTCCGATCTGTAACCATCTCTAGGACATACTTGGACAGCTGGGTAAACTCCAAGGCATACTCTTGGACAGTCTTGTGATACTGCTTCAAGTTGACGAACTCCACCGCTTTCGCCTCTCTCAACTCCCTAGGGACGAACCTATCTAAGAAGGTAGTCACAAACTCGTCCCAACTCACGAGAACTGCTCCCACTGCTCTATCATCCTTCCACTAGCAGTACTATATGTAAGCAACCCCCTTTAGCTGATAGGAGGCTAGTTTTGCACTCTCCTCTCCAATCACCCCCATAATCAGGGTTATCTTTTGCACCTCCTCAACGAACTCATGAGGGTCCTCATCTAGTTGCGACCCCAAGAACTCAAGTGGGATTCATCCTGAGAAAGTCCCAAACTTTAGCCACCTCTACATTCCCATTCTGAGGAACATGAGCCACCGCCTGCTGATTGACCTGGGCGGTCATCGCCTGTGACAACAACTAAAATGCCGCTCTAGACTCGGCATGAATGACCTGCTCGGGCATAGGATTTGCTGGTGCTGGCAGGGCTAACTAATGCCCATCTCAATTGCCATTGTCGTGGCCATTTCCATTGCCATTCCTTCATCTATTCACTCAGCATGAAGGCATATTTCTGCAAACACGTATAGCATAAGTTAGAAGGATAGAGAGGTATTTCATCTCATGACATAGATCATGAAAGAAGGAAAATTTCCTAAAACATCTTGTAGCCTCTCCCCCATAAGTGTGGTGCACTTCACACACATGGAAAAGACTCTACTCAACATGGCTTTCAAACACTCTAGGAAACATCTAAACCTTTTCTCTTAGACCAAGTTTTTCACGACCCAAGCTAGAAACCGAATCGAGACATGAGACCTAGAACCATGAATGGCTCCAAGTCGGCCCATGACATGAACATGATAACTAAAGAACATACATTAAGCAAAATTTGATAACATAAGTATGAATAAGAGAAAGTCTGAATAACATATTAATCATTAATGGGTCAACTCTCGGCAAAGCTAATAATCTAAATAATGTCTGATAAGCCTATACTACTGTCTGATGAGCTAATGGGACAACATTCCAACTAGCTCACTAAAGTCTGAAAATTGAAATATCATAATCAAGTGCTAAGCTGAAGGTCCCATAAAAAATGAGGACTCACTACAGGGGGAATTGAACTGGACTAAGTTGCGGGAGACTAGGCTAACGGCAGAACTAACCTGATAGCTCGGACCTGTATCATGAAATGATACAACATAAAGTATGTGGTCAGTACTTGGAATGTACTGAGTATGCAAGGTAATTAAAACATGTTGAGTAACTGTTAACTGAAATCATGCATATAAATATAATTCATAAGATGATGAGAGTAAAGACTGCATGCTGAAATCTAAATGTGAAACATGTATAATCACAAGCTGAATGTCATATCTAAATAGAATGACCCAAAGCTAAAATAGAAATCATATGACTTGTCATAGCTGAAATCATAAGTAAAATATTGTAATCTGATCATTGGATCAAACCTACTTTGAAACATAATATCATAAGTAATAAACATGAACAACTGAAATCATGAGGAACAATAGGAGACTTGTTATAACTTCCACCACTGCATGAGCTTACGTGATGCCCCAACTATTACACTCAAGTGGGCAGAGCCATCTAAAATCATGTCAGGGCTAAGGACGTTACCATGAAATCAATATCAAGCTGAAGGCCCTCTAGCGGGTGGGGAAAGCTCTCTTAAGAGGTCTCCAATGTAAATATAACTACGTTGGCATGTAGTTCTAAGACCGGAAAACCTTGGAAACCCAAGCCTACTCGGTGCTAGACACTACTCCCAAAAATATACGTAATGCTCCTATCATTTTTCAATGGACCTAAAATCGTAATCATAAGCATAGCTTGAAATCTAAACATGGGGAGTATTGACTCCAAAATATAAAATAAGATGTAGTGGGAGTCTTGATTCCAAAACATATGATAAGTTGATCTTATTAGCCATGGCTAAATTATGAAAATATACTTAACTTGTGTGGGCTTGCCCAAATCTTAAAATCATGCACATTGGAAATAGACTTCATAAGTCAAAATAATAGATCCATACATGGGTAATTTGTAAACATTCATTCATTCTAGATATCTCATGATACTTGGAATCATGAATCATAAACTTGACTTTTCATGAAACTTGCATAATTAGGCATAATTTTCTAAAACTTGAAAGCATGAATTTATAATTAAAATACGTATAAAATCTATCCATGAATCTTAAAACATACTATGTAATATGAAAGGAATTGACCCATAAAAAATGATAGAGAACTTCGTGAAATTGGGTTAAAACCCCATAAGATCATACACTTGAATTAAAACTTAAATTCTTGAACTTGAGGAGAAATTTAGGCATGAGAGTTGAAAGAAAACTCTCATTCATAGCCCTACATACCTAGGTAAGATAAATATAAACTTGACTTTGAAAGCCCAAGATATTTGAGGAAGAATTTAGGAATTTCAAGCTTGATCTTCAAAGGGGAACTTCTAAGCTTGCATGCATGGGAGTTAAATGAATTAGAATAGGTTAAACTCCCTTAATACACTTTTTTCAGGGCTTAAAATGACATATTTTAGGACTTAGGAATTACTAAAATGACATATTTTAGGACTTAGGAATTACAGAAACAACCTTACTGATTTCATAGGAAAAATGTAAACTACCAGATGCCACGACTCCAACAACAAGTCATCCTTCGATGTCACGACTCATTGTATCACTCGTATCAACCCTACACTATTCACCCAATATTTGATCCTCAAACCACCAGTAGACAGGACGAGTTATTACCCGTCACAATGACTCGTTACTTCCACCCGTCGTCACTATTGTCCATGTATGCTTAGCTTATGGAATTTCCCACAATGGGTCCATACCACAAGTCGTTAATCTTTCCACGGGTCGTTCGACCATCTGTTGTCACTGCACCAACTTTCAGTGCACCTTCTCATAGGTACTAACCACGACTCATTGTTTCCTATAACGAGTTATACCACGACTCGTACCATCCACCCTGACAGCACAGATCCAAATGACAACTCCAACCTATGACCTGTTACAAAGACCCATGAGTCATTCCATGGCTCATTGTTACTGGACTTTCTTCAGAAGATACTAACCACTATTGATCCTACGACTCGTTACTTCTCACCACGACTCGTACAATGAGTCATCTTGAGTCATTTTTTCAAACTTTTCTGCTAATCACATTTCAAATTCCGAATCTAGTCTTAGGGACTTTTTGGGTATTACAGAAATAGTCCTGAACATCTATCTAAATCCCACACTACAGCTCTTTACCACAAATCATACCTCCATACCACGACTTAAGTATGGTCCGTACTGAGGGAAAGTTCCAATTTTCCTATTGGTTTCTTGCTTCATGTCTAGGATCCGATCTTAGAAACTTTTGGGGTGCAATAGTGCTCTTGTTGCTATTGACAAAGAAAGGCAATACGTTTTAGTTCCACTTCAATTTGCTTATGATTTATACTATTCTTCTTCTTCTTATGGTTCTTTGTTCTCATGTGGTTTGCTTGATCACCTAGTTGATGTATGTTCTTCTGTTTCTTTTATCTTATGAACATCTTGAAATTGGGAAGGGTGGTTTTTTCTTTTGTTTCTTTGTTTTTAACATTTTTATTATAAAGGGTGTTGTCTACAACTTTAGAAAGGAAATGACTGAACAACAGTCTACTATTCTCAATCAAATTACAGTTAGATTTTCTTTGCTGCCCATGATAATTTCTGTTGATGGTTTTTGTTATTGGTTGTTCCTGTTTGTTTAATTCTACTTTCGTTATTTGCTATCTTTTATAGAAGTTGGAAAGTAGATTTGATGGAGTGGAATATCTTGCTGATTTGCATAATAGATTTGGTGATGTTATTAATCTCATCGAAAGTCTATCTTAAATACATAAAGAAAGCAAATCAGGCGTAGTTATTGTTCAAAACTCCAAAAAGGCTGTTAGATTTCAAGATAAATCAATTTCCACCCTAAACATTGATGTTGTTTGTGTGCCTATTGAAGCTTTGGATCATTTGTCTGGGAAGACTAAGACACTTTCCTAGGTTAAATTTAAACTTGCAATGGAAGCAGAAGTAGCACGTGCAAAACACCATGCATCAATTGCTACCGAACTAGAGTATGAAGTGAAATGTAAACTTATTTGTTTGACCACACCCAGATTCTGTGGTGATAAAATATTATGTTTTTTTACTTGATGATTTTTTTTGGATTTTTCTAATTTTTTAAATTTTTTTGTGATAAAATTTATATATATATAACAATACCTTGTCTTTTTGCAGGATGTTGATGGTCATCATTGATCCTGAAGATGTTATTAATTTTGGAGATGAAGTTTAAAATAAAAGTTAGAAAATTGATGAGGGAAAGAAAGCCGATAAATATGTCCTTTGTTGAGATTTGATTACACTTGAGGATAAAACATTAAGTGGGGAGACTGATATATATTGTACTACAGAAGAATTAGAAAAGTAAAATGTCATTTATTAATATGTCTTTTAGGGCAGATGTTTATCCTTGTTTATATAAATCTTTGCCACCAATTGGGATATGTTTACTGTATATGCATTTTGAGTTTATTATTAGTTTCTAGTGCCCCATGTTCATCTTATGTCCCCTAAGAATTTTTCAAAAGAAAATCATATCTTAATTGACCAATTTATGCTGCCAACTATGAGTTCAATTGCACAAGTTCTGCCGAAAGCTTAAATTAACATCGCCAGGCATGACTTCAGTTTAACAAATCAATAAGTTCACTAAAAAAATGGTACAAGTTTTAGTTATGACTCAAATACCAAGCTTCACGACATGTCATAAGAACTCATAACTTTTATAGTGATGTACATTCATGTTATGCCTCCCAAAAATATTTTAAAAGAAATTACACCTTAAGGCATGATTTTATTCCGCCCATCACGAGTTCAATGTACAATATATTCCTAAAGTCATTAATTCGAATTGCACAAATTACGCCTGCCACGACCCAAACATAAGCCCGGATCTAGACACGGAACCTAGAATCATAAATGGCTCCAAGTCGACCCATGGCATGGACATGATAACTAAGCTCTGATGAAGGCCGTATTTACGCACTTCATATATATATTTTTGCCCGTACTTTACTATGTTTTGAGAACGAATTATGTGTATTTTCATGTGTTTATGTTATATATTTGTAAAATTAGCTAACCCATATGATTAGATGTTTTCAGGTCTAAAAGTGACGAATTTGGGTGTGTTTGAGAAGCTTGGATTGAAGTTGAAGAAGAAGGAATACACTAAGAAAAAATTAAATAAAAAAATATACAGTGCAATGCCATACCCGCGCGACCAGCAGCGCAAGGCGCCATAGGCCGCGCGAGGCAGCAGCAAGATAAGCACATGGCTAGGCGCGAGGCTCCAGCAGTCTCGGCACAACAAGGAGTGTGACACGAGCATTCTCCTATGTGATGGCAGGCACGCAGCAGCCCTCTTCTCGCGTGATGGGGCATGCGACACGGCACCGGATGCGACAGTGGCATGAGGCGACGTGCAAGGTGTTTCAAAAGTCCTAAAAATGGATCTCCCACTTCAACTAGGAAAAGGAACTTTAAGTCCCAGGTCAAATTCATCAAGGAACAAGGAAAACATAAATATACTACTATAAATACCCTTTTATTTTCATGTAATAGCCAAGTTTTAAGAGTTGAAGTTTTACAGAGAGCTTTTGATAAGAGTTTTAAGTCTATAGTTTTTAGATACAAGTATGGTGTCTTATGTTTTGAACTTTGAGATGATTGTTGAATTGTTCTTCCAAATTTTTGCATTAATCAAGTGAAGGTTCTTCCTATTATCGTTGTAAGTGTTAATTTTTTCTTTTTTTTATGAATGCTATTAATTCACTTATGAACATGATAGGGTAAAACTACCACAACTAGGGTTGTGGTAACCATGGCAAATTAACGAACTAGGGTTTGCACGACATGATCTAAACCAATAAATGCTTGTATTGTATTCCCTTCATACTTAAACATTTCTTAACGGTGCGCAACGTTAGGACATGCCTGAATTCTTTATTTGCTTGAGCTTAGAGAGGTAGCGATTAGGAAAAGAGAATTACTACAAAGCCTTGATCTTGATTATCATTGTATTAACTTGAGCTGTGGTCGCAGAATAGTTATATTTGGAACAAATTGATAACGGTTAAATTGAAATCGCTCATGAGACCTGACCCAGTGATTGAATATAGTTATCCAATAGGGACGAAACAGTCGTTTGGATAAACATATGTTATCGATTCTACAAGTAAAGTATTGGGATAGATCACTAGTGTAAAACCCGAAGTAGTTAAGGAACCATGGGGAATACTTACCCTAGTTAATTGCATTAATTTGGCAACCATCAATTTCTCAACATTGTTACTTATATTTTACAAATCCTCCCTCTTAGGAAATAATTGACTAAAAAGATTAAGAACTAGCGCTCTTCTACATCCTTCCATATTCCCTGAGGGATCGACCCCAACTTCTAGTTGGGTTCTTTATTAATAACGTCCACTTCATACTTCGGTAGGAGGTATGGTTTGAGCATTATCAAAAAGTGGCGCCATTGCCGGGGAATACGGCTTAGGATTAGATTAATTACCTGTGTTTAACTTTTAGTCTTTATTTTCTATCTCTCATTTTTTTTCTTTTATTTTCTGACGTGTCACAGGTTAGCATGGTAAAACAAGCGGCCAAGATGTGACCACGGTCTCAACAGGTATCTTGATGAAGTCTGAGTAATCAAGATACCTGTGTCGTGCCGTGACATTAAATCAGGCGCTACTTGGGAGGCAACCCAAGATAAATTTTTCATTTTGATGTGTTTGTTCAAGTGTGCAAGTGATAAGTCAAGATTTTCAACAAAAAATATTGAGCTTAAATAGTGAAAAGGGGGAGAAAGACAGTCGAAAGTGTGCACCAGGCATCGCTTAGGCCAAGCAGCACAAGGCCTGGCGCAAGGCGCAGGCATAAGTGCCGCAAGGACTGGTGAGATGCACAGGCAGCAAGAGGCGCGACGCACAAGAGTGTTGGCGCATCCAGGTGTGCGATGCGCGCATATGTTGGCGCATCCAGAGGCGCCTCGTGCAGCAAGTGTACAGGCAAAAATTTTAAGGGAAAACTTTGAATTTCTAGCTTTAAGGAGCATTATAAATGGACTAGACCTAAATATTTCAGCTCATCTTCATAAGAGCCGCACCGCACCCTCCATATTTCCTAACCAAACTTTCTCAAAAGTCCATCTATTCATAAAAATCTTCCAAATTGTTTCACTCAAATCACAAAGTATATCATTTTTCTTGTAAAACCTCCACAAATGGCACCAAAAGTAATGTCACAACCCAAACGTACACCCGGATCATAGACACAGGACAAGAAGCCTCGAGAGACCCCAAGTCGACCAACGACATGAGCATACATCTAATTCAATCACATGAGCGGAAGACTTAATATAAAGAATGTAATCATAACATAACATAAGAGAAAAACCAATACAAGACTTATACAATACGGTGGAATACAATGTGTAGTCTGATAAGCCTCTAAACATGAAAGGCAGATTGATGGGACAACTCCCCAACTAATCCAATATCCAGAAACTGAAAGGAATAACATAGAGTGTGAACATTTAGCCCTCAGAACATGAGGACTCACCAAGTGTGCTGAGAGAAAATTCGAATCTATCTTTGGGTGAGGATGAGCCTGAGAACTGGGACCTGTATCATGAGATGATATAGCATAGAAAGTATGCTGTCAGTACGTGGAATGCACTGAGTATGCAAGGTAGGTAAAACGGACATCTAAAACATGTATAAAGTTCATAAATGATCATAAGAATAGGACATCATGCTCGTATCGTAAATCATGATGACATATCATATGGCTCAAGGTTTTAAAAACATTCATAACGTAACATAATAATAATCATAATAGAAGAGATTTACTTAAAATGACTTGAGCCAACATACATAATCATAACATGCATAAATAATGAGGAACAGCGGGAGATTATCTTAACCGACACACCCCGTATGAGCACACAGAAGCCTGACTTATAACCCTAGTCTGGAGGCTGTTCGTACCTTGCCAAGGGTAGAACCATGAAAGTGTGATATCACCATGAAAAGTTCCATTTGGGCCATGGACTAACATGAAAGGGGTCCCAACATACCTACGATGGCACGTAGTTCATGATATTCGGGGCTTAACTTGCACCCCGAACCTACTCGGTGTTCGATAGTAATCCCAAAACATATATAGTGCTCATAATAATACATACTTGAGTTCATGACAATCATAAACATGCTTGAACATATGCGATCTAGCCTTGACATGAGGCCCATGAGTCGACCAAAAATATAATTCCTGAATAATAAGATTCATACATACTTGTAGATCATGCATATAGCTTGAATTTTATAAAAATCATAATGGGTAACATAATGAATTCATAATTTAAAACATAATTCATGCTGGGCTCATAAGAACATTGATGGGATAATAGGTCATAAATCGATTCATCATGGGGCATGCATAATTAAGCTTAATTTCTTAGAAAATCAAAATCAACGATATTATAATCAATTTAAATCTCAAAAGATGATCAAAATCCATAAATTATGATAATATTTCAAAATCACAAAACCCATGATTAAATCATTAGATTTTATATAATCAAATACAAAAACCCATGAGTTTTTTTTGGATAAATTTTAAGTAAAAATCATAGAGTAAGAGCATTTGTGTAGAAGAATTCACCCATTGATGACCTTACATACCTGGGATTATCTGGTTCTTAACTTCCCTTGCTAGCCCAAGATGGAATTTAGAGGAATTGAGGAAGAACACCTTGAATAACCTTCTATTCTCCTCCCTAAACTCTTGCATGCATGAATGAGGCTTAACATGAACTCAACCCCCTTAAAAGACCCTATTCAGACCTTAAAAAGACGTAGTTTAGGCCTTAGGAATCTAGGAATTATGAAAAAACCCTTACTAAAAATGCAAAATTTCCTAGTTGCTAATCCCCATGAGGGACCTCACAAGTCGTTGCCATGGGGCACGACTCGTGGCTTGGATCCATGATGTGTACTGCCCAACAAGCTTAGGGGACCTCACGAGGGATCCCATGAATCGTGGACTCGTGGTCACCACCCGTGGTCCCTACTGCCTCAAACCCCTAGCCATGCATTCCATCCTCGCCATGGTTGACCTCACGAGTCGTGAGGTCCGACCATGACTTGTGGTCACCCCACGGCCTCCCAATACTCTTCCAAGCCCAACCTGACCATGAGTAACTTCACGACTTGTGGTCCCACCTAACGAGCCACCTCACAAACCATCTTGTGACATGGTGCGAATTTCCAATTTTTCTCTGTTTTGACACCGGGGTCTGATCCTTGGGTTCCCGAGGTATTAAAAGTAAGAAAATAAAACGGAGTGGCTTCTTCAAGCCATGGGTCAAAAAGCACAAGGAGACCTAGTGAGGAGGACCATGAAGATGTGAGTATGGCACCACCACCATTGAGGCGATATGGTCTCCGTGGGTCACGGAGAAAGAAGGTAAAAAATGGTCCAGGGAACATAAGGAATCTAAATACTCACGTGATATGTTTATTGATAGAAATTGCTTGTCACTAGTTTTCCCTCACATGGTAGATAGGATACTCACCCTTGGTCTTAGTTTTATGTTTAATGCGCCGGGTGAATGCAATTTGAATATGGTGAGAGAATTCCTTGCAAATTGGATGCTAAAGGAAAGGCCAAACCAAGTTAAAATAAGGGGTCAAATTATTGAGTTTGAACCTAAATCTTTGAATAGATTACTTAGGACACCTAATGTTGACCCACAACCCTTTGTTAACATGGTGAAGAAACCTCCGTATAGGAATATTAGACATACTCTATGTGGCCCTAACTCTGTTGCATGGTGGATTTGCCACCAACAACTTGGGTATCATGTTCCGATTCCATATGCTCACTTAAGTAGAGAGACACGAGTTTGGTTATAAATAGTATGTGCTTGTTTGGTGCCCGGAAAACATGTAACCCACGTGACTAGAGAAAGAGTGTGTCTTATATATGCGCTAATGAATGGAATGCCAATTAATGTGGTGGTGTTCATTAAAAATGTGTTGAAAAGAGAAAGGGTTAAAAAAAGGGAAAAACTTCGAATTTGGGGGTCTCTTTACCCGATTTTTGCAGGGGCACGACATTGAGGAGGAGGAAGCGGACTATAAACCTGCTTAAGATCCTAGGGGGGTTGATGTGACAAAAACAAAGGAACTCGAGGGTATAAATGATCCACAACATGTTGAGCCACTTATACGGTATGCAAATGCTCCAGCTGAGGATGAATGGTGTGACTGAGGAGTAGCTACAGCAGCTTAACATAGACAACCCTCTGAGTGAGCTCTCGCGAGCCCTTTGCATAGTTGGACCTAGATATGAAGAGCCTCTTGATGATGTTTCCATGGAGGACGAGATGGAAAGAGTAGACTCAGACATAGAGTCTAGTGATGATAATGACGAAGATTATGAGATGGGGGAAGCTGCACTTGCCCCCACAAACGATGAGGAGTAGAGGCCTAGGGAGTTCTTTCACTCTATTACTTTATACTTATTTGCTTTAACACTGGGGACAGTGTGACTAATTAAGTGTGGGGTGGGAGAAGTGAACTTCATATTACCATGCATCCCTTAATTGCTAAATTTGCACATGGTAGGCCTAGTTTTTTTGGGATTTATGATTTATCATGCATGCTTGTTGGTTTGTAGTATTTTTCTTAATTTTATTTTATTTTAGATTCCTCCGATTTTTGTTTACAATACTTTTCCGGTGGATAGTCCCTTAGAGCCGATTAGAGAATCTAGATTTTTTTTTATATTTTTAGTCATTGAGTCATGATTTTGCCCGATGATGGATGGATGATGACCTTCTAAAGGGTAAATTTGTCATTAGGAAGAACAATAACTTGACCTTTGAATGCTATGTGCTTCACTTTAGGTATCATTGAGACTTTATTAAATTCACTCAAAAATGCATGAAAAAGGTAGAAGCACTTAGTCTTTTGGGAACTTGACTCTTGTACTTAAAAAAATGGGCTTAATTATGTTATGCATGCAATATGAATATATGTGTTTATATGATCTTGATTTCCATTGTTAAACCATTTTGTGTCAATGTGTGAGGCATTTTTTTATATACTCCATGCTTGTGAATTGATGTCTAGAACTTGCCCACTGTATATTCAAAGCAAAATGAGAATGATGGATTTAGGAAGTGATATAAGCGTTTCTTTGGTAGCCTTTATTTTATCCTATTTTACCTATCTTGATTGTAATTATCCTAGTTATCCATGTTGAGCCTTAGCCTATTCTTTTGATAGCCATATTACAAGCTTAATCCCTTTTTGTTCTATTGACTTGTATTTGATCCAAATGACTCCTAGAGCACTTTAATGAAAAAAATTTCATGAAAGGATCATAAGTGGAGAAGTGAAGGAAAAAGCCAAAAAACGTGGAAATTAGAAGAAAAGAAAAGGGTGAAAATTGCTAAACAAGGAGGGCATTGTTAGTGGGAAAACAAAAAGAAGAAAGATCTTTCAAAAATTGAAGATGAAAAAAAAAGTGTGAATGAGCTCAATGATTAAAAGAAAAATCCCCACTAGTCACCTAAGTTCAAAAATTTAAAAATAAAAGGAGGTATAAGGAGAAGATTTGGAGATTGAGTAAAGTGCTAAATAGTTAAAGTGTTGTGAAGTATTAAAGTTCTTAGGAGGTTAGTCACTATCTTGGCCAAATAGTTCCTACCCGTCCCTTAGCATACATTACAACCAAATTTAAAGTCTTAATTGATCCTAGATTCATAATTCTATATTAGCGAGTATTACACTAAGGGCAAGCCTATGGGTCGTCTTTCGCATGCTTGTTGAGTTCTTTGGGAGAGTGAGCGGATTTTGTTATATTTATGCCCAAGTTAATATGATTCTATATTTTGTGTGTGAAAGGGCATCTCTCCAAAGTGTGAGGGGCACAATGGTAAGACTTTCGTGAATCTTGATTGCTAAATTACATATGATTCATGTTGGCCCAAAATATGTCTTCATGAGCTAATTTTCAAAAGTTAAGTAAATTCGAACTTTGACATTCTAATGTTGATCCTATATGCATGCGAGTGAGTTGTTTGAGCTTCATTGATTTGTCTCATGGTCCTAAGTGCAAGTAGACCTGTTCGTAGGATGAATTTTATGCTTAAATGTGAGAAGGGAAGTAGTAGATTGTTCGAAGATGAACAATAGTTTAAATGTGGGATGCTGATGAAGGGCGTATTTACGCACTTCATAGACATATTTTTGCCTGTACTTTACTATGTTTTTAGAACAAACTATGTGTGTTTGCATGTGTTTATGTTATATGTTTGTGAAATTAGCTAACACATGTGATTAGATATTTTCAGGGCTAAAAGTGATGGATTTGGGTGAGTTTGAGATGTTTAGATTGAAGTTGAAGAAGAAGGAATGCACTAAGCAAAAATTAAAAAAAACCAGCAGTGCAAGGCGCCAGGCCATTGGCGCTATAGGCCGCGCCAGGCAACAACAAGACAGGCGCATGGCCAGGCGCGAGGCGTTAGCAGTTTCGGCAAAACAAGGAGCGCGATGGAGGCCTTCTCCTGCGCAATGGCAGGAGTGCAAAAACCCTCTCCCCACGCAATGGGGCGTGCGACGTGGCACTGGATGCGGCAATGGCATGAGGCGACGCACAAGGTGTTTCATACAACTCAAAAATGGATCTCCCACTTCAACTAGGAAAAGGAACTTTAAGTCCTAAGTCAAATTCCTCAAGGAACAAGGAAAACATAAATCTAATACTATAAGTGTCCTTTTATTTTCATGTAATAGTCAAGTTTTAAGAATTGAAGTTTTACAAAGAGCTTTTGATTAGAGTTTTAAGTCCCAAGTTTTTAGATACAAGTTTGGTGTGACACCCCAGAGAAACTTTAGTGATTATTTGATGTTTGTATGCTATCTTAAGGGAAGTACGGGTTGTATATTGATCATAGATGACAAGGGAAATGTGTATGAATGGAAAAACAAAGAGTATGTAAAGTTTATAAATTAAGGTCAACTTTAAATGACCATATCTCCCAATATATAATGAACTAGAATCCCCACACCCTATCAAATTAAATATCTTCGAGTATATTTTTCATAACATCAAACGGCTCATCAATCGGAGTTCGGAATAAAAAGTTATAGGTATTTTACGGTAGCACTATCGGGCAATGACATGGCCATCGCCCTAAAAACGGACACCACCCAAACACCTTTATATTTTAAGTTTTTGGTTATGAAATCATTTTCAAATTTTTCAGGTTTGAGGTGCTTGCTTACGCTCTGAAATCCTCTCTCTTTCCAGTAGCAAAGCCTTAGAAACCAAGAGGAAATCCCTCAAGAAAACACCATCAAAACTCAAGCAAAAGTTGATGGAAGTGAAGGCAACATTGCGGTGAAGTTGTTGCCTTGTAGCTTCATTTTGGCAGTGCTGTTTCTGCGTGTTTGGGACTATTTTGAGCTAATGTTATACTGCATCTTAGTAGGAATTGTTCATAATAAATAGTAAGTCACTTCCCTCTTTTGAAATCTCTAATAAGTGTACGAATTTTGGAAGGAAAACTAGAAGAAAGTTATGGTTTGTATGTTCACTTGTTGTAGTTGTTGTGCAGTTATTTTGCTGCATTCTGGGCAGCAGATTGCTGCGTTATTGGGAAGTGATTTGGAGGAAAATACTCCTATTATATCCAACAATATTCTCATGCCAAGGGTAAGTGTTTCTAATTTCTTAACTTGCCTAAAAATCCTAGCTAAAACTAGAAGTTGGAGGTTATGTTGGGCTGCCGTTGTTGGTATGTTGTTGTTGAAGTTCTGCTCGTTTTTGAAGGTTGGAATAGCTGTGTTTTTCTGAGAATATACTCTATATTTGTGGGAGTTTTTCATGATAAAAGTGAGGTAATTTCCTACCTCTATTTTCCTCCAAAGTTGTAGAAACAAGTTGAAATAAGAAATGCTAAGTGTTGCCTTATTTGTTTGTGTTGTGATTGCCTATTGATGTAACATTTTGGATGGATAAATTGTCTCGAAACATCCTTGTCACTTGGTGATAAACTGAAGTAATTTAAGGGGCTAAAGTTCTGGTTGTTGAAATAAAGAAACGACATAAGAAAGCTCGCCGAAAAAAAAAGTATGTAAGGCACTCTTTGTCTCTTGATTTTCAAGCCCAAATTCATGCCGAGGATTAATCCATCTTTCCCCTGTACTTGAGCTTCTGTAGTAGCATATTATGGTTCTTCCCAGTTTTTATAATTACTTTGTATTAAGTTGTGTATTTTTAAATAGCTGGAACACATGAATGTAAAGCAGAGAGGGCAATTGCATTCGATTATGATCATAGTTGTAAATTGATTCTGAAGTCCCCTCGGTGTGGGCACTGTGAGCTGGTCCTTTACATTACATTATGTTTTTGTGGTTTAAAAGTTGTTTCACATTATGGTTGCTAAGGAAATTGGTAAACATGGAAAGACGACAACGCGCGGGCAAACCAGATAGTTGAAATCGGTTTTAACTCAATAAGGATTAATGAGGGTAACAAAATGGAATTTCCCTACAACAGTTACCTACCCTCTTATATTCATGTTTTAAGGTGCCTAGGGCCATGAGAATCTTCCTCGATCCCTCTCCCTTAATTTAAGAGACTAATAAATACGTTTCTTAATTAACCAATACGTTAAACTTGGAAGATAGAACCCAAATGGGTAAACTATTGATATTTCTATGGGACCATATTTTTTGGCAGGTTATGAAAATATCTTGATGTTAACATGTTAGACGAAAATCATAATATATATATATTTATGCTTACATTCAAATTACTCACTAAAGTGACAAGGATTGCCTTTAGAAAGTCACTATATGTTTATTAGAGCTCTAGAGTTATCTAGACCTCCTGAGAATTGCAGGATTTAAGTATACACGTCGCATGTTCTTTGAAAGTTGTAGATGTTTGAGGAAATTAACCTAAGTTTAAAAGTTGAGGCGCTAGTAGCAAATGAGAGATAAGAGTAAATGTTAGACCTTTTAAGGTAATATGTGAGGTATATGCCTTTTCTACATAGTTGATTTCAAGAACCTTTGAGTGACGTTAAAATATGAGCAAGACGAGTTTAAGAGACAAGGTTGGCAATTAGGTAAGAAGGTAAGTGCGTACAAGAATTGTTGGAATAGTGAACACGAGAGTAAATAATTAGGTAGGGAATGACGAATCCTGTTTGGAAAAGAATTTAAGATGAATACGAAAAGTAGAGCTAAAGGTTGTTAAATTTGATGATAAGTGTTATGATTGTTAATGAATTAGGCAAATAGCTAGTAAGATTTACCCTGTTCTAAAGACATTTAGCAAAAGAGTTATAAATAAAGTTGTTTATGTTAAGTTGTGTTAACCTAATGAAAGGCCAGTAAAATGTTAACTCCTTAAGAAATAATTAGAATCGAATATTTTGAGATAGTGATTCAAGTTAAAGAGAAGTTCTTCGTTGTACTTTTAAACAATTATCTTTGATTATTTGTTCTAAGAGTTGGATTAACTTTTTCAAGTTTTAAAAGATTTTATTTTTCTTGAAAGTTTCTAAACTGTTTATAATGCTGCTAAGCTTTTCTAAGCTCCTCATATATTGCAAAGTTTCACACGAGCCTTTCCTATATTGTCTAAAGCACGCCAATAAGTCGTTATTTATCTTAAGGCAGCCCCTAGATAGTTGCCTAGCATTTTTATATTAAAGAGCTCCAGGTTTGAGATACACAAGTTATGTCTTCCTGTTCATAAGTTACATCGAGATGTGATATGCTGTGCAATGAATGAGGTATGCTCACAATTCTTGATATGAAAGTATGAAAGTCAAACAAGTATAAGCACGAATTGAATGCTAAGCTTGTTAATAGAAAATGTTAGGTTAAGTTATTCCTCTCTGCTCCTCGTGTTAGAATTGCTAGGAGATGTTTAAAATCATGAACGTGAGTCTACACATGTTTTTATGATATTCCAGTTCTAGGAACTTCCCTAGAGTTCATTCACATCATATGTATGTATTTAAATTCTAAATGAAAGACCTATATATGTATGGCATAATTGTAGTATTAGGGGTCGTGGTAAGATCCTACACATATTATAGTTACTGATCGACATATTTTATAGTTTCCAGTATCAGATAGTTTGTATGAGCTCTGTCAGCTCCATTTATGATTGTGATTAAGATTTATTTTTATTTTACCCCGTGTGGTACACCGGCTAGAGATCTTTTTATTTTACCCTAGTGTGGTACATCGGCCGGAGATATTTTTATTTTACCTCGGTGTGGTACATCGGCTGGAGATTTTTTTATTTTACTCAAGGTGTGGTACATCGGCCGGAGAAATTTTTACTTTACCCCAGTGTGGTACACTAGCTGGAGATCTTTTTATTTTACCCCGGCGTGGTACACCATCTGGAGATATTTTTATCTTACCCCCGTGTGGTACACCGACTGGACAAATTTTATATATGGATTTACGGTTGGCTGGTCATTGGCATTACAGTTATAGTTTCTTTCTTTTGCATTTCTTAATTGCATTTTCATCTCATCATAGAGTTATTATCATGTTTCAGTTTCCAGGATTCTAGGTTGTTGCCATTCCTTATTCCTGGTTCAGTTATCTTGAGTTCGTTATAGTAAGTTGTTATCAATTACAGGTTGCAGAGTTCCAGGTTATATTTATCCTTTATATGTTTAGGTGCTAAGTTAGTTATTACAGGATTGTTATCTCATGGTTACAATTACAGCCTTACATACCAGTACATTTCATTCGTACTGACGTCCCCTTGCTTGGGGACCTGCGTTCGTGCCGCAGGTGCAGGTAGAGGTCAGGATGACCAGTTGAGTAGCAGTTCATGAGATCAATAGATTGTTGGTATGCTCCTTTCTTCCTGAAGCTAGGGCTTAGTTATTTATGCTTGAGTTTTGAGATGCAGGTATGGGTATGTCGGAGCCCTGTTCCGACCATCAGTCAGTTTACTCTTTAGAGGCTTTGTGGACTTAGTATGTATAGTGTTATTCAATTTGTGGCCTCGTCGGCTTATTGTTGCTTGGTTTAGCACACTAATTGCCTTGGTTGCATTTCGATTGTTTACCCCGTATTGTTGAGACCTTATGGGTCCAGTTTATTCTTTAGTTGATTGAGACAGGTGGCCTGGATGGCCTAAGTGTTACAGTTACAGATGTCATATAGCCGGTTTCTCGAACAATCATGAATCGAGTGCCAGTTGCGCCCTACCCCAGTTTTGGGACGTGACATTTGGTGTCTTACGTTTTGAACTTTGAGATGATTGTTGAATCGTTGTTTCGAATTTTTGCATTAATCAAGTGAAGGTTCTTCCTATTATCATTGTAAGTATTAATTTTTGATTTTATGTGAATGCTATTAATTCACTTATGAACATGATAGGCTAAATCTACCACAACTAGGGTTGTGGGAACCATGGTGAATTAACGAACTAGTGTTTGCACGACATGATTCTAAACCAACACTAAACGCTTGTATTGTATTCTCTTCATGCTTAAACATTTCTTAATGGTGCGCAATGTTAGGACATGCCTGAATTCCTTACTTTCTTGAGCCTAGAGAGGTAGAGATTAGTAAAAGAGAATTACAACAAATCCTTGATCTTGATGATCATTGTATTAACTTGAGTTGTGGTCGCAGAATAGTTATATTTGGAACATATTGATAATGGTTAAATTGAAATCCCTCATGAGACCTGACCTGGTGACTGAGTATAGTTATCCAATAGGAATGAACTAGTCGTTTGAATAAACATATTTTATCAGTTCTACAAGTAAAGTATTGGTATAGACCACTAGTGTAAAACCTGAAGTAGTTAAGGATCCATAGGGAACACTTACCCTAGTTAATTGCATTAATTTAGAAACAACCATCAATTTCTCAACATTGTACTTATTAATTTTACAAATCCCCCCTCTAAGGAAATAATTGACTAAAAATCTTAAGCACTAGCATTCTTCTAAATCCTTCCATATTCCCTGTGGGATCAATCCCAACCTCTAGTTGGGTTTTTTATTGACAAGGTCAGCTTCATACTTCGGTAGGAGGTATGGTTTGAGAGTTATCAAGCTCAACATAAATACTACAAAAATCTAACATCTAAAACAGCAGAAGTTTGGATATTTAATAACATCTGAACAACGAAACATCACACACGAAATCCGGAGATGAATACATAACTTGTCTGCTAAGCCACTACATATTGACGAGTTGATGGGACAAGACCCCAACTAGCTCATTAAAAAACTAAAACTAAAAGGTGCCGATAACAAGCATACTAAAGGTCCTCGATGTATGAGGACTCACCAACAAGTATGGCTGTGGGACTGGGCCTGAATGTCTGATCTGTATCATGAAACGATACAACATAGAGTATGCAGTTAGTACTTGAAATGTACCGAGTATGCAAGGTAAGTAAAACAGATGAGTAAGTAAAACTTGAAAACATGAGAATCATAAATCATTACATCATATGATTCTGAGAGTAAGGCTTTCATATTATTAACTGAAAACTGATAGTCATAAGTAAAAGCTGAACATTTGGTCAAACCTGCTGAAAACATAATATCATAACGGATGAACATGCATCTCATGAGGAACAATAGGACACTCGTCATATAACTGACATTACCTCGATAGAGCTTATGTGATCCCAACTATTACACTCAAGTGTGCAGAGTCGTCCAAACCCTTGCTAGAGCTAAGGGCGCTATCATGATATTGATATCAAGCTGAAGGCCCCTCTGGGAAAGGGAAACCTCACAAGAGAGGTCCCAAAGAATCTAAACATACCTATGTTGGCATGTAGTCTTGAGGTCGTGGGTTGTCTGAACCCCTAGTCTACTTGGTGCTAGACACTACTCCTAAAAATATGCATATTCTCTCCATCGTTTTTCAACGAAGCTGAACCATCATCTTTCGAAGAAGCTGATCATAAAAATATATACATAGTCTGAAAACTGAACATGAGGAGCCTTGACTAAAAACATACCACAAGCTAAAACGTGGGAGTCTAGACTCGAAAAACCATGTGGTAAGCTAATATTACAAGATTTAGACAAATCATGAAGTCATACTTAGACAATGTGGGCTTGCCCAAACTTTAGCATACTTTAAAATAGACTTGATAGTCAAAAATTATGGATACATTCATGGTAATTCATAAGAATTCTTAAATACTAGAAATCTCGTCATACTTGGAAGCATAAATTATAAATTCAACTTTTCATAAAACTAGCATAATTGGGCATCATACTTTTAAAACTTTGAAATCATAACTTGTAATCAAAATCATTATAAAACTTTCCCATGAATCTTAAAACATCACTACAAACATGAATAGAATTGACCCATGATAGAAACATAGAGGATTTCATATATTGGGTTAGAACCCCATGAACCATGCACTTGGATTCATGAATTGAGAAGGGATTTGGGCATGAGAGTGAAGAGAAACTTCCATACCTACATTCCTGGATGCTTTGATTTAACAACCTTCTTTGAATTCCCAAGATGTTTGGGGAATAACTAAGGGGGATTCTCTAGCTTGATCTCCATTAGAGCACCTTAAACATACATGCATGGAATGGGAAGGGTTAGGATAGGTTAAGAACTCTAAAATCCTCCTAACTGAGCTTAAAACGATGTATGTTAGGACTTAGAATCTTAAAAATTACGAAAACACCCTTCCTAAAAGACATGAATTTTGGACACTACCAGTCACCACGAGTGACCTCACGATTCGTGGTGTACTGCACGAGTCATTAGTTCAAGCCATTAAATCTACTTCTCAATTTATAGTCTCCAACATAGCTCCTGGCCACGACCAACTTCACAAGCCGTGCAGTCACATTACGACTCATGGCTGCCTTTCGTGGTCACCCCCACCCTTAAATCATCAACACTCGGAACATACAAATGACCTTAATATAAAAGTACACCATTTCCCCCTTGGGAGAAGACCTTAACCTTCTGATTCTGAACCACTTCCTTCAACTTTACCAAATTAGGATCTCCGTCTTGCCTAGACTTGGTCTTGGTCACCAAAGAGGAATCTGAACTGTTCTTAATAATGACCCACCATATGTAGAATCAATAAGGCGAACTCCTAGTCGTGCAAACTGATACACATCCTTCACCAACTCTTTCCTCCCCTAATCTACATGAGACACACTCTCCATAGAAAATCTGCAGAGTGTCTTCCACTATATTAGCCTTTCCTTGATGATAAAGGAGACTCATATCATAATCTTTAAGAAGTTCCAATCACCTTCTTTGTCATAGATTCAGATCCTTCTGGGTAAACACGTACTATAGGCTCTTGTGATCTATAAACACATCCATATGGACCCCGTACAGATAATGTCTCCAGATCTTCAAGGCAAATACTACTGTTGCTAACTCGAGGTCATGCGTCGTATAGTTCTTCTCATGGACCTTAAGCTGCCTAGAAGCATAGGATATAACCTTACTATACCACATTAATACACAACAAAGGCCGATCCACAAGGCGTCACAATATACCATAAATCCATTAATACCCTCAGGTAGGGTCAACACTGGTGCTGAGGTGATTCGCGTCTTCAACTTCTAAAAACTCTTTGCACATGCCTCCGAGCATCGAAACTTCACTTTCTTCTAGGTCAACTTAGTCAATGGTGCCATAATGGATGAAAATACTTTGACGAACCTCTTGTAGTATCCAACTAAACCCAAGAAACTCCTGATATCTGAAGGGCTAAGTGGTCTAGGCTAATTCTTCATAGCTTGTATATTTTGAAAGTCCACCTGCACACCCTCACTTGACACCACATGACCCAAAAATGCTATTGAGTTTAGCCAAAACTCACACTTGTTGAATTTAGCAAACAATTGGTGATCTTTAAGAGTTTTAGCACCACCCTCAAATGAGCGGCATGCTCCTCCTTGCTCCGAGAGCATATGAGAATGTCATCTATGAACACAATCACGAACATGTCCAAATATGGCTTGAACGCCCTGTTCATCAAATCCATAAAAGATGTAGGAGCATTTTTTAGTACAAAAGACATAACAATAAACTCATAGTGACCATACTGAGTCCTAAAAGCTGTTTTTGGAATGTCACTCTCTCTAAGTCTGAGCTGATGATAACCAAACTAGAGGTCTATCTTCGAGAAGCACTTAGCACCCTGAAGTTGGTCAAAAGAGTCATCAATTCTTGGGAGGGGATATTTTTTCTTGATGGTTACCTTATTCAACTACTAATAATTGATGCACATATGAAGGGAACCATCCTTCTTTCGGACAAATAGAACTAATGCACCCCATGAGGATTTGCTCGATCTGATGAAACCTTTGTCTAAGAGATCCTCCAACTGCTTCTTCAACTCCTTTAGCTCAGCTGGAGCCATTCTATAAGGAGGAATAGATATAGGCTACGTATCAGAAAGAAGGTCAATACCAAAGATCTCCCGCTCGGGAGGGACTCCCAATAGATCATCTAGAAACACATCTGGGTACTCACACACTGTAGGTATTGAATGGTTAGTCGGGGTCTTAAAAGTAGCATCCTTAACCGGAACTAGATGTTATACATAACCCTTAAAGATCATCTTCCTAGCCCTAAGGTAGGAAATGAAACGACCTACAGACACTGCTAAACTACCCTTCTACTCTAGGACTGGCTCACCCAAAAACGGAAACTCTACCGCTCGGGCTCTACAATTCACCAAAGCATAACATGCATGTAGCCAATCCATGCCAAAGATAACGTCAAAATCTTTCATGGCTAGCTCTACTAAATCTGCTGAGGTGACTTTCTGAAGGACTGTGATAGCGCAATTTTTGTATACCCGTCGAGCTATAACTGAATCACTGACTGGAGTAGAGACTGAGTAGGGTTCTGATAGAATTTCGAGACTGACCTCGAAACTACTAGAAACATAGGGCGTCACAAAAGATAAAGTAGCCCTTGGATGTAACAATGCATATACATTAAGGTAAAATACTTGTAACATACCAATGACTACATCTGGAGAGACTTCTTGCTCTTGACGAAATGCGAGGGCATAAAATCTGTTATGACGTTGACCACCACCTGCACTAGATGATGCACCCTACTGATCTGAGCATGCTGGTGAAGCTGCTGAACTAGTGGGTGGGTCTCGGCCTCTACTATGGCCTTGTTTGGCTGTTGGACAATGTCACGACCCGAACATACACCCGAATCGTAGACACGGGACAAGGGACCCTGAGAGACCCCAAGTCTACCCATGAAACATGCATACAACTAATATCATTCAAATAAGCAGAATCATAATCTTAAAAACATAGACAAAATGTGATTATAGCATAACATCAAGAAATACTGGACATATACACAGCTGAGCACTACATACTTGTCTGAAAGCCTCTAATACATGAGATGGGTTGATGGGACAACATCCCCAACTAACACGACCAATACTGAAACATAAATAGCATGAAGGTATGTCAAACGACCCACAGGACATGAGGATTCACCAATAAGCTGAAAGCGTAAGCTGAGATGGACTAAGGATGAGGATGAGCCTGAGATCCGAAACCCTGTATCATGAAACGATACATCATAGAAAGTATGTGATCAGTACGTGGAATTTACTGAGTATGCAAGGTATGTAAAACAAACATTTTAGAGAAAATAAAACTCATAAGTAAATATAAGAGAAGGACATCATGCTTACATCAAATCTTTGTAATAAAACATAAGGTTCAGGACATTCAAATCATTCATAATCATTTGTTTTCATAATCGTAAGTAAGCTTTATCAAAACATAACTTCAGCCACAACATAAACATAACAATGCATAAAACATGTGGAACAATGGGAGGACTCGTCATAACCGACACCATTATGGTAGAGCCTTTCATGATGCCCCACCATCTCGCTCAAGTTGGCAGAGCCGACCTTGGCTTGCCAAGCGAGAGTCGTGCATTAGGCGTGATATCACATTCGAGGGGATCATTATCAATACAATATATCACTATAAACCCATGGTGGCGCGTGGTTATGAGACACCGACGTAGTCCTTTGAATGCCGGGCTACTCGGTGCTAGACATGGCTCCCAAAAACATGCATATAAACTCATACATAAATCAATAACATCATGCATTAAGATTCATTGGCTAGAATAAAATATTTATCATCATGGATCCCCTTTAAAACATGCTTAGCCAAGAACCATAGGCCCTTTTTATCGGCCAACATCATAAATCAATAAATCATATAATTCACTTCATAAATCATAAATCATCTTCAACATGTGGGCATTGCCCAATACTTCATCATATTCAATTCTTTCAAAATATGCTCATAAACATGGGAGTTTGGAATCATGCTTTTCCATCAGTAATAAACTCAAAAATATAGAGTATTCATCATAAATCATAACGTCCATGAACTTTAATTAGATGGGCATTTTCGATTTAAAAGATTAAACAAAATTTTAAAGAAAATAATGTAAAACCTGCTAATCATTCATAATTCAATAATTAAAACTCAATTAAATCAAACCCATAAAGAGAAATCACATTTTCATACTTTTGGGTAAAACCCCATGGAATTGAATAGGAGGATTCACGATTAAATTCGAAATTTGGGCATGGGTGGGGAAGAATTTCACCTATTCTAAAACCCTACATACCTGGGAATGGATTGCTTTCGAGGTTCCTTGAATACCCACAAAGAAATTGATGGAAATTTAGGGAAGAAGACCTTGAATCTCCCAATAATCTCTCTAAGCTTTTGCATGAGAATGGGCATGCATAAAGGACTTAACTCATCTTATATCACTCAGAAAAATATCCAAAATGACGTAGTTTAGGCCTTAGGAACTTAAGAATGACAAAAACACCCTTATTAAAATGTAGGAAATTTCTGGTCGCCAGTGTTACACCCCGTAGGTTTATAGCACTTGGTTGGCCTATTCACACGTTGGTTGGGAGTTTTAGAATGCCATACGTGCGAGGAAAAGGGCCCGAGGAAAGGCCGAACGGGTGCCAAGTTAGATTTTCGCAAGAGGAGGCCGAACCGTGCTGCCCAGAGGGGAAACGTGGCACGAAGGCGCCTCCTCCGCGATGGCCAGCGTGGCACGGAGCCAAATTGGCATTATGGCCAGCGTGCCACGTTGCTATGCAACTGGCTTCAAGTATATAAAGGCCTTCCACTTCATTTTTAGGTCACTTTTAATTTTATTTCCAGCAGAAACAACCAGAAAACAGAGGAGAACGAGGGTTCAACATAAATATTCGTCCGATTATGCTGTCAAATGCAGTCAAAACTCAAATTAACCTCGGGTACCGAAGTATAAAGATGTAGGGAGCATTCCTATCGAGTTAGTTTCGGGAAATTCGCTCGGCGAAGCATCGACCCGCCAAGTCAAAGTGATTGGAATTGCTCCAAACTGGTGTTAATACACTCCTAGGCTTAAATTGGGGAGAATAGCTGAATACTAGCCAAGCTACGCCAGTTAATCAGAAAGCCGGCAGTCGAGGTATGTAAAGGCAGTCTCTTTCGGCAATTTAGCTTCTCCAATACAGTAAAACAACGTGAATCTCAGTAAAGTATTTCAGAAATATTATATCACGTTCAGTATGAAGCTTAGTAAAGCATGTCAGAAATTATTATCATATTCAGTATGTATCACATGTAGTAATTGATAAATATACAGAAATATTATATATATATATATATATATATATATTGCGAGTGACTGCTAATAGGGATTACAGTATCACAGATTCTGGTTAGCTGCTAGGAAGTGTATACAGATAGTACTGTAGGACCCCTCGCTAAAAGGGAGCAGGTTAAATGTGATTCAAGTATGATGATATAGAAACTCTTTTAGTTCTCAGTTTATTGTGATGGTAGACTTATATGTTGTTGCCAGACCTAGACTTTAGAGCTCGTAAGAGTTAGTAGTCGGAATCAAACAGTTAGATGATATGGGCGCAGTGAGGCGGTCTAATGACTAGTTGGCGCCTGTATTAGCAGGAAAGCATCCCTAGAAGCCAGTAACGTTATCGCACGTTCCAGAACCAGAAATAGTGACAGAATAAGAATATTCCAGAGTTAAAAACACCAGAGTTCTCAAGTGTGCTGAGTGATCGTACATCGTCCTTTCAGCCTTATCGGTGATTACCAGTCTTAGTCAACCTAAAAGTTATCATGCAGGACACCCAGCAAGCCATCCCAGTCGTCCCAGTCAGATAAACCCGTGGGTACCCCAAGGAGGGGTCCACATCAGTAGCCAGTGATGGGTTAGTACCCCAGCCAGTTCTCATAAGGTATTCAGGTACAGCGTCGCAGGAGAGGACCAGTCCTTATAGGATTGGCCATAAGACTGAGAATTTCCTAGAACAGCAATATAGATCCGAGAGGATTCAGACAAGGCCTAAGGAGTTAGTAGTACTCTGCTAGTATAGTGTTTACCTAGTTAAGGAGATCGGTAATCTCCCTATGGAGACCAGGGACCGATCGCCTAGAAGCAAGTTCGACCAAGCCCAGCTCTATAGTTGTTTAATTAGAAGAATAAAGTAGTTAGCTGTCCGTAACCCCACATTTATGCTTGAGCTATAGATGTCTGAGTAGGACATCCAGAGCATTGTTAGACTACTTCAGGCCTCACTCTATTAAGCCCAGATTATTAGGGATCATGATCACTATCAGGATCCTCTGATCAAATACTTGCACATGGTGTGCAAACAGTCATACAGATTATGCTAGAAGCGAGTAGCGTCAATATGAGGCCCAGAAAGCCTGATACGCTCTTGCTATATAGATAGATTTATTTGTCAGTTTCTCCAACATAGTAATCCAGGATAACTCTCAGTAGAGCATGTCAGAGATTATATTATTATTATCAGATTCAGTATGTATTATATGCAGTCATTGCTATCAATTGAGACTTGATTGTATTTTTTTGGGTTGGATTACCTAGCTTCCATGACTGCCCCAGGGTTAATAGCTGTATCGGCTCGTCCGCCAGAGGGAGAGAGTACGTCGCTCTACGGAGTGGCATACCGTCCACTAGGGACGAAGATGGGATGCCAGTTTCCCTATATTTTGCCTTAGTCGTCTCTTATACACTCCCGTCGAGCGCTTGCGCCCGGGGTGTTGATTTCAAGAGTCCTCCGAACTCAGGTACAGTTATAGTCAGGGGCCCAGCAGGCCCAAGTTGCATATCCAGGGGATCGGCAGGTTGCTTATAGTTACTAGGTGATGTGGTATGACCTAGGTAGGGGTAAATAGATTGTGATGATTGTACGTTCCGACTTATGGGGCCCAGATAAGGTTTGTGTTGTGTTGTGTTATGTCATGTTATTTTAGTTATGGTTAGATAGACAGTAGGACGCCACGTTACCAGGTGCGACTCCTACTTTTTTCAGAATAGTTGAGGTTAGTCCTGATCCCACTATTTCAGTCAGTTTCAGTGTATTTCCTATTACTTTAGTTACTGCCAGCTTTATTATTTGCCTTCATCTATTTACAGTTATTATTTTACATACTCGATACATATTTTACTGACGCCCTTCACGGGGCGCTGCATTACTTTCTTGTAGGTACAGTTAGACGAGGAACAGATCCCTCGTAGTTTCAGTCAGCGGTAGAGGGCCTTCAGCTCCTTTTTTCTGGAGCTTGGGTGACAGAGGTTTACTTTCTGTTGCTTGTATAGTATGGGTAGGCCGGGGCCCTGTCCCGTCCATCATATTACTCCTAGAGGCTTGTAGATTGTATTATATTCCCTGTGGTTAGATATATCGGTCGTGTGGGGCCATTTATGTGTTTCAGGTGGTGCCTTGTTCAGCTGTTAGTTGGTGACCTTGATGGTCACTGATTAGTTTAGTACCTGATTTCGTTTCTCAGCTATAACTAGATATCATAGTGGCCTTGTAGGCCCACATAGGACTCCTTATATTCAGTTGTTTCTGGTTAGCTACTACTTTTAACAGGTGGCTATAGGCCTTGTCGGCCGAGGGCTGTATTTACAATCGCCATATAGCCCGTCTTTTTCTGATTTCAGAGTTAGAGCCAGCCTTGCACCAGAAGTGCTTAGACTCAGTTAGTTCAGCAGTCTAGGTCCTAGTAGGGCACCAGGTGCCAGTCATGCCTCCCAAGGCGGGGCGTGACAAACTTGGTATCAGAGCAGGTCGTATCCCAGGGAGTCTGCAAGCCATGCTGAGTAGATTCTTGTCTATGGATGTGTTGTGCACCACATACTATAGGCAGGATGCTACAAGGCATGATAGGATGGTTACCCTTTCTTCCTCTAAGATCGTGCTATAGAGCAAGTTTTTATAGGGTTAAGTCTCTAAGTTTTCTTTGTTATGTCTGTCTAGGATAACGATTAATATAAGGCAGACACCAACTAGTTGCAAGCTAACTACAACAGCAGAAGGAGGTATCATTAAGACGCTACAATGGGGAGATATTCAGCCTAAGGATGGGAGCGGACGTCCTTGATCTCCCTAATATTCTCCTGAGGTACCAGGAACCTCACACTGTGATACATCTATCAGCATCGTCCCCAGTTCATTTCTATAACTTCAGAGTAGGAAGTCAGGAGCATAGTGTATATACGAGTTGATTTATCTGCTAGATATATAAGATCTAATCTAGATGACAGATACTATCAGATTACCTGATGGATGTGAGAAAGAGAGGGAAATGCAGGATTCCCACCTCCATCCTTTTGAATGATCGTACAGTTCCATATTCCCATTCCATTGCTGTAAGAAAAGGCTATTCCTACCTCTTAGTTTTGTTTCAAGTATAGTAGAGTACATAAGAATTGAGGCGATAGTGAGCGAAGATTGGATTGTTTGACTTCAGAAAGTGTTAGGAAAGAATAGGAAGCCCCAATGATTATGTGAGTTGTGATTGTGAAGACCCTCATGGTAATAAGTCAAAAAAGCGGATAAGACTACCAGCTTAATCGAAGTGTGTGTAAGAAATCCATCAGTGATAAACTCCCAGTAATAGTCAAGTTCACGTCAGAAAAAAAGCTATGTCCGTCGTAGCATGTTAATAACGACAGGATATGCCCGTAAGATAATGGTTATGATCTTAGTTGTGATATCGAAAGACAGGAAGGTCATATGAATAAAATGGGTCCGACTGCAAGTTAGAAGAAGTATAGACTAAAACTTGACCGGTAACCTTATTGACAATGTAAGGCGGGTACCTTGAACCCCAGAGCTCGGTCTAAGGAAGGTAAGGAGGAAAAGCACGAATATCAGACTTTGGAGGAAATTAGAATCACCTCCAGGTTAATAGAACAACGTATATTGATGACTAAGCCTGGGGCTGACAGTTAAGAGACGGTAAGGTTGTAGTCTAGAATGTTGCGGTACGTCCGCCTAAGGGGGAGGTAAGAGAGTGCCGACATGGAGACTCTAATCTAGTGCAGCTTGGAAATTAGGCCCAGCGGATAGTTACGGGCCTTCAGTATAATAACAAGTAAGGTCATAAGGTCCGGATGTTAACCTCACATTCCAAGGGTGATGGAACTTCTGCTAGCAGATCATAGCTACGGTACATGTGTTCGTTGCCCCAAAATTTAATGAAAAGGGTAATGAGATGGTATGTGAGGACAGGAGATATCATTAAATCATAGAAGCAGAGCCCCAGTGACTGGCCAAAAGGGGTGGAATAGCAGGAACTGAGTTATCCAGTATAAGAGATGATCGCGTCTGCAAGGGAGTGAAGAGTAGTTAATATGAATACAGTTACAGGGTTATCTCACACCAGGTGTAGCCTGACCTTATTTGAGTCAGTATAATAAGACCAATGAGGTCAATTAGGGCCTCGCCAGAGGAAATTATGTTGCCATTAAGACTTATGTCAGGTTAAATACCTCAGAAGTAGATGGGGTGCATGGAGCCTCAGTGTTTGATAAAACTCCGACAGAGGAGCACAATTTATGACTAAAATTTAAGCAAGGATGTTGGAACAGACGGTGACAAGATTGGATAAGAAAGGCAAGCTCAGCCCAAGGTTTATTGGGTTTTATCAGATTCGCCGAAGAATAGGCCAGGTGGCATATGAATTGGATTTACCTCCAGAGTTAGAATTTGTTCACCTAGTTTTCCACGTATCAATGCTAAGAAGGTGCATAGGAGATCCCTCCCGAATTGTCCCAGTTCAAGATGTTCAGGTCACAAAAGAGTTAGCTTATGAAGAAGTTCCAGTAGCCATACTAGACCGGCAGATCCGTAGATTAAGAATTAAGGATGTTGCTTCTATCAAGGTATTATTGCATAATAAGAACTGAGAGGAGATGACTTGGGAAGCAGAAGATGATATGAAAACCAGGTATCCTCAGTTATTCTAGACCTAGTCCGATTATACAACCATAGGTATGTTGTTATTGTGTTTCATGAGTTGCTTTATATTAATGTATATGTGAGGTAGTTGACCCCAATTTATTATGAAGATGAATGCTATAGTATCGTGTGGAGTACCTGTATTGGAATTTTCTGCGTTTCAGGATTTTCGGATAGTCCATATTACAGGGGAGACTCTGCCGATATTTTTCCAGAATAAGTAATGGCAAGTTAAGAGTCTTGCAAGCAGAAGGTAACATTCGAGGACTAATGTTCTTAAGGGGGGGAGGATGTTACACCCCGTAGGTTTCAAGCACTTGGTTGGCCTATTCACATGTTGGTTAGGAGTTTTAGAATGCCATACGTGTGAGGAAAAGGGCCCGGGGAAAGGCCGAACGGGTGCCAAGTTAGATTTTCGCAAGAGGAGGCCGAACCGTGCTGCCCAGAGGGGCAACATGGCACGGAGGCACCTCCTCCGCGATGGCCAGCATGGCACGGAGCCAAATTGGCGCGATGGCCAGCGTGCCACGTTGCTATGCAACTGGCTTCAAGTATATAAAGGCCTTCCACTTCATTTTTAGGACACTTTTCATTTTATTTCCAGTAGAAACAACCAGAAAACAGAGGAGAACGAGGATTCAACATAAATATTCGTCCGATTATGCTGTCAAATACAGTCCAAACTCAAATTAATCTCGGGTACCGAAGTATAAAGCTGCAGGGAGCACTCCTACGGAGTTAGTTTCATGAAATTCGCCTAGAGAAGCGTCGACCCGCCAAGTCAAAGTGATTGGAATTGCTCCAAACTAGTGTTAATACACTCCTAGGCTTAAATTTGGGAGAATAGCTGAATAATAGCCAAGATATGCCAGTTAATCAGAAAGCCGGCAGTCGAGGTATGTAAAGGCAGTCTCTTTCGGCAATTTAGCTTCTCCAATATAGTAAAACAGCGTGAATCTCAGTAAAGTATTTCAGAAATATTATATCACGTTCAGTATGAATCTTAGTAAAGCATGTCAGAAATTATTATCATATTCAGTATGTATCACATGTAGTAATTGATATATATATAGAAATATTATATATATATATATATATATATATATATATATATATATATATATTGCGAGTGACTGCTAATAGGGATTACAGTATCACAGATTCTGGTTAGCTGCTAGGAAGTGTATACAGATAGTACTGTAGGACCCCTCGCTAAAAGGGAGCAGGTTAAATGGGATTCACGTATGACGCTATAGAAACTCTTTTAGTTCTCAGTTTATTGTGATGGTAGACTTATATGTTGTTGCCAGACCTAGACTTCAGAGCTCGTAAGAGTTAGTAGTCCGAATCGGATAGTTAGACGATATGGGCGCAGTGAGGCGGTCTAATGACTAGTTGGCGCCTGTATTAGCAGGAAAGCATCCCTAGAAGCCAGTAACGTTATCGCACGTTCCAGAACCAGAAATAGTGACAGAATAAGAATATTCCAGAGTTAAAAACACCAGAGTTCTCCAGTGTGCTGAGTGATCGTACATTGTCCTTTCAGCCTTATCGGTGATTACCAGTCTTAGTCAACCTAACAGTTATCATGCAGGACACCCAGCAAGCCATCCCAGTCGTCCCAGTCAGATAAACCCGTGGGTACCCCAAGGAGGGGTCCACATCAGTAGCCAGTGACGGGTTAGTACCCCAGCCAGTTCTCATAAGGTATTCAGGTATAGAGTCCCAGGAGAGGACCAGTCCTTATAGGATTGGCCATAAGACTGAGAATTTCCCAGAACAGCAATATAGATCCGAGAGGATTCAGATAAGGCCTAAGGAGTTAGTAGTACTCTTCTAGTACAGTGTTTACCTAGTTATGGAGATCGGTAAGCTCCCTATGGAGACCAGGGACCGATCGCCTAGAAGCAAGTTCGACCAAGCCCAGCTCTATAGTTGTTTAATTAGAAGAATAAAGTAGTTAGCTGTCCGTAACCCCACAGTTATGCTTGAGCTATAGATGTCTGAGTAGGACATTCAGAGCATTGTTAGACTACTTCAGGCCTCACTCTATTAAGCCCAAATTATTAGGGATCATGATCAATATCAGGATTCTCTGATCAAATACGTGCACATGGTGTGCAAACAATCATATAGATTATGCTAGAAGCGAGTAGCATCAATATGAGGTCCAGAAGGCCAGATACGCTCTCGCTATACAGATAGATTTATTTGTCAGTTTCTCCAACATAGTATTCCAGGATAACTCTCAGTAGAGCATGTCAGAGATTATATTATTATTATCAGATTCAGTATGTATTATATGCAGTCATTGTTATTAGTTGTGACTTGATTGTATTGTTTTGGGTTGGATTACCTAGCTTCCATGACTGCCCCAGGGTTAATAGCTGTATCGACTCATCCGCCAGAGGGCGAGGATACGTCGCTCTATGGAGTGGCATGCCATCCACTATGGACGAAGATGGGATGCCAGTTTCCCCATATTTTGCCTTGGTCGACTCTTATACACCCTCGTCGAGCGCTTGCGCCTGGGGTGTTCATTTTAGGAGTCCTCCGAACTTAGGTACAGTTATAGTCAGGGGCCCAGTGGGGCCATGTTGCATACCCAGGGGATCGGCAGGTTGCTTATAGTTACTAGGTGATGTGGTATGACCTGGGTAGGGATAAATAGATTGTGATGATTGTACCTTCCGGCTTATAGGGGCCAGGTAAGGTTTATGTTGTGTTATGTTATGTCATATTATTTTAGTTATGGTTAGATAGACAATAGGACGCCACGTTACCAGGTGTGACTCCTACTCTTTTTAGAATAGTTGAGGTTAGTCCTGATCCCACTATTTCAGTCAGTTTCAGTCTATTTCCTATTACTTTAGTTACTGCCAGCTTTATTATTTGCCTTCAGCTATTTACAATTATTGCTTTACATACTCGGTACATATTGTACTGACACCCTTCCTGGGGCACTGCATTACTTGCCTGCAGGTACGGTTAGACGAGGAACAATCCCTTGTAGTTTCAGTCAGCTGTATAGGGCCTTCAGCTCCTTTCTTCCAGAGCTTGGGTGACAGAGGTTTACTTTCTTTTTCTTGTACAGTATGGGTAGGCCGGGGCCCTGTCCTGACCATCATATTACTCCTAGAGGCTTGCAGATTGTATGATATTCCCTGTGGTTAGATGTATCGGCCGTGTGGGGCCATTTATGTGTTTCAAATTCTATGTGATGGTTGTGTGGGGCCTTGTTCAGCTGTTAGTTGGTGACCTTGACGGTCACAGATTAGTTTAGTACCTGATTTCATTTCTCAGCTATAACTTGATATCATAGTGTCCTTGTCGGCCCGCATAGGACTCCTTCTATTCAGTTATTTCTGGTTAGTTGCTACTTTTAACAGGTGGCCATAGGCCTTGTCAGCCGGGGGTTGTATTTACAATCGCCATATAGCCCGTCGTTTTCTGATTTTAAGAGTTAGAGCCAGCCTTGTACCAGAAGTGCTTAGGCTCAGTTAGTTCAGCAGTCTAGGTCCTAGTAGGGCACCAGGTGCCAGTCATGCCTCCCAAGGCGGCGCGTGACAGCTAGTCCCCATGAGAGACCTCATAGATCATTGCCATAGGGCACAACTCGTGGCTATGGTCCATTGAGTCTACTGTCCAAAACATCCAAGGGGACCCCATGGGTGACTTCATGAGTCATGAGGTCAAACCATGACTCGTGGTCACCTTTTGTGGCCTACACTGCCCATCCCAACTTGCCAAACCTCCAAGGTAGACCACGGGTGACCTCACGAGTTATGAGGTCTGACTACGACTTGTGGTTAGGCCCGTGGCCTCCTCACTCAGGCCTTCACAAACCATGTTGACCACGAGTCACCTCACGACTTGTGGTCACTCCTCACGACCCACCTTATGGATCGCTCTGTGACCTGGTGAGAATTTTTAGTGTTTCTCCGTTATTACTTTCGGGTCTAATCCTTGGGTTCCCGGGGTATAACAATATCTCCCCCTTGGGAACATTCATCCTCGAATTTAAAAACATGCAGAAAACTCAGAAACAAGCTATCACCATATACAATTACCGGTTATTTAAGCTGAAAACTGACGGAATGACTACTTCCAAAAAGAACTACATAGCTGAACTGAATTTAGAAATCACATACATATACCATATCATAAAACAAACTTGTACACATGAACTGAACATGTAAATCTTATTAAAGGTTTATGGCAGAACTGATACAACAAGCTGAAACTGAGCCGGTAGGGAACAAATTAGGGTATTTCGCTATCATATCTGCTTCGGCTTCCCACATAGCTCCCTCAACGTGTTGTTTTCTCCATAATACTTTAATTGAAACTACTTCTTTGTTCCTCAGCCTCCGAACCTGACGATCCAAGATCTCCATCGGAATTTCCTCATAGCTAAGGCTATCCTTTACACCAACGCTGTCTACCGAGACTACTAAAGCTATATCACCCAAGCACTTTTTCAAGAGCGATACATGAAACATGGGATGAATTGAAGATAATTTTGAAGGAAAGTTCAACTCATATGCCACCTCACCAACTCTCCTCATAACCCGGTAAGGACCAACATAGTGAGGACTGAGTTTCCCTTTCTTTTAGAACCGCATGACTCCCTTCATGGGAGATACCTTTAGAAATACCCAGTCGTCCATATTTAACTACAGATCCCTTCTCCTCACATCAGCATACAATTTCTGACGACTCTGAGCGGTTTTTAACCGGTCCCTTATCAACTGAACCTTCACCATCACCTCGTGAATCGAAACTGGTCCTATTATAGCTGCCTCACCAACCTCAAACCATCCGATATGAGATCTACACCTTCGTCCGTAAAGATCCTCAAACAGTGCCATCTGGATATTGGAGTGATAACTATTATTATAGGTGAACTCGATTAACAGCAAATGATCATCCCAACCACCTTTAAAACCATAACATACGCCCTCAACATATCCTTGAGGGTCTGAATGGTTCATTCTGCCTGGCCGTCTGTTTGCGGATGGAAGGCTGTACTGAGCTTAACTTGCGTCCCAAGTCCTTTTTGAAAGGAACGCTAGAATTGAGAGGTAAACTGAGTACGTCGGTCTGAAATAATAGACAAGGGCACTCCATGAAGTCGAACCAACTACCGAATATACAACATGGCATAATAATCCACTGAATACATGGTCTTAACCGGTAGGAAGTGTGCCGCCATAGTTAACCTGTCTACCACCATCTAAATGGAGTCATAGTGTCGGCGAGTACGAGGTAGGCCTGTAACAAATCCATATTTATTTCCTCCCACTTCCAAGTGGGAATGCTAATATCCTGAAGTACACCTCCCAGCCTCCGATGCTCGACTTTCACTTGCTGACAGTTTGGACATTTAGCTATGAACTCCGCAATATCCTTCTTCATACCATCCCACCAATAGATTTCTTTCAAGTCCCGATACATCTTCGTGGATCCCGGGTGGATAGAATATCTAGTACCATGTGCCTCATGCAATATTCAAACTTTCAAATTATCAACGTCTGGGATACATAGTTGACCCTGGTATCGTAGCACCTCATCTCCCCCTTGGGAGAAAACCTCCACCTTTTGACTCTGCATTGCTTCCTTCAGCTTCCTCAAAGTCGGATCCTTATCTTGTTTAGATTTGACATTGACCACTAAGGACGTTTCTGACCCATTCCGCACAATAATGCCACCATCAGTCGAGTCGATCAATCTAACTGCTAGTCTCTCAAGTTGATGGACATCTCTCACCAACTCCTTCCTTTCCTCATCCACGTAGGACACACTCTCAATAGAGAGCCTAATAAGCGGATCCGCAACCACATTAGCTTTTCCCGGATGGTAGAGGACACTCATGTCGTAGTCCTTTAGTAACTCCAACCACCTCCTTTGCCAAAGATTTAGATCCTTCTGTGTGAACACATATTGCAAGCTCTTGTGATCCGTGAATACATCCACGTGGACCCCATACAAGGAATGCTGCCATATCTTCAATGCAAACACCACCGCGGCCAACTCAAGATCATGGGTAGGGTAATTCTTTTCATGAACTTTCAGCTGTCTCGAGGCATATGCTATTACCTTCCCACGCTGCATCAACTCACATCCCAGTCCGACTCTCAAAGCCTCACAATACACTACAAGGCCATCAATGCCCTCGGGTAAAGTCAACACTAGTGCTGAAGTGAGTCGGGTCTTCAACTCTTGGAAGTTTTCTCACAAGCATCCAACCATTGGAACTTCACCTTTTTCTAAGTCATCTTAGTCAAAGGTGTCGCGATAGATGAGAAACCCTCAACAAACCTTCGGTAGTAGCCAGCTAGACCCAAAAAACTCTGAATTTCTGAAGGATTCACCGGTCTTGGACAATTCTTCGCCACCTCAATCTTCTGGGAATCTACCCTTATGCCTTCGCTCGATACCACATGACCCAAAAATGCCACCAAATTTAGCTAAAATTCACACTTGCTAAACTTTTCATACAACTGATGATCCTTGAGGGTTTGCAGCACTATTCTCAAATGAGTGGCATGCTCCTCCTCACTCCAGGAGTATATAAGAATGTCAGTGATGAACACGATCACGAACATATCCAAATATGCCTTGAAAACCCTATTCATTAAATCCATAAAAGATGCAGTGACATTGGTTAGTCTGAAAGACATAACAACAAATTTGTAGTGACCATACCGAGTCTTGAAAGCGATCTTTGGGATGTCACTCTCTCGAACACTGAGTTGGTGATACCCGAACCTGAGATCAATCTTGGAGTAGCACTTGGCACCCTGAAACTGGTCAAACAAATCATCGATTCTGGGTAAGGGGTACCTGTTCGTGACGGTAACCTTGTTCAACTTCTAATAGTCAATACACATGTGAAGTGAACCGTCCTTCTTTCGAACAATAGAACTGGTGCACCCCATGGAGACTGGCTCGGTCTAATGAAGCCCTTATCCAATAGATCCTTTAACTGATCCTTCAATTCCTTCAGTTCGGATGGAGCCATCCTGTAGGGAGGAATAGAGATAGGCTGCATATTGGGTAATAGACCATACCGAAATCAATTTTCCTCTTTGGAGGAACATCGGGAAAATCATCAGGAAACACCTCTGAATATTCGCACACCACAAAAACTGACTGAATATCGGGGTCTCGGAATCCACATCCTTAACCCTAACTAAGTGGTACATGCAACCCTTAGAGATCATTTTCCTGTCCTTAAGATAGGAAATAAACCAACCTGCTGTGTACCGCCGAACTACCCTTTCACTCCAACATTGACTCACCCGGAAAACGAAATTCCACCATACGGGTCCTACAATTAATCGAAGCATAACATGCGAACAACCAATCCATGCCAAGAATAATGTCAAAGTTAGTCATGGCTAACTCTACAAGGTCTGCGGAGGTAACCTTATGCAACACAGTGACCAGACATTCTCTATATACTCGTCTAGCTATGACCGAATCATCAATAGGGGTCGCAACTGAAAACGGTTCTGACAAGGTCTCAGGACTAACTCCAAGGCTACTAGCAATGTAAGGAGTCACGAAAGACAAGGTAGCTGGCAGATCTAGCAAGGCATAAACATTAATATGAAAGACACGCAACATACTGGTGACCACGAACTGTCATCTTTCCCTACTTGAGGTTCACAAACTCAATTGCTTTCAACTCCCTCATCTCCCGAGGGAAGAACCTGTCGAGAAAGGCCATTTAGAACTCATCCCAATGGATAGGGCCCGCTCCTGCTGCCCTGCTATCCTTCCATTGGTTGTACCAAATATGAGCGACCTCTTTTAGCTGATAAGAGGCCAAATCGACACACTCCCCATTTGTCACCCCCATAACCTGAGTGACCTTCAAGATCCCTTCAATAAACTCCTGTGGATCCTCGTCCACCTTCGACCCCGTAAACTCAGGAGGGTCCATCCTCAAGAAGTCTCTAATCTAAGCTGCCGCACCATTGCCATTTAGTGGGACCTACGCAATAGCCTACTGGTTGACCTGAGCAGTCAAGGCCTGCACCAACATTTGAATAGCCGCCTGAAACTCAGCGTGGGTAGCTAGCTTTGGTGCTTGGGGCTCCTGAACAGGTGGGGCTTGCTGATGCCCATGGTCATTTCCATCTCCACGGCATTCATCATTTCCATTCCTCCTCCCATTTATTCTTCTAGGAGCCATAATTCTGCAATCACGAATCGCACGAATTAGAAGGATGGAAAGGCTTTTCATTGCAAGACATAGAACATGAAAGAAGGGAACATTTCCTAAATGTCTAGTGGCCTCTTTATCATAAGTGTGGTGCGCTTCACACCCATGGAAAAGACTCTACTTAACGCGGCTTTTAGACACCCTAGGACACTTCAAACCTATGGCTCTGATACCAAGTTTTTCATGACCAGAATGTACACCCGGATCGTAGACACGGGACAACGGACCCCAAGAGACCCCAAGTCGACCCATGGGACATGCATACAACTAATCTCATTCAAATAAGTGGAATGATAATCATAAAAACCTAGTGGAAATGTAATTATAGCATAACAACAGGAAATACTGGACATATACACAGCTGAGAACTACATACTTGTCTAAAAGCCTTTAATACATGAGATGGGTTGATGGGATAACATCCCCAACTAACCCGACCAATATTGAAACATAAATAACATGAAGGTCTATCAAACGACCCTCAGAACATGAGGACTCACCAATAAGATGAAAGCGTAAGCTGAGATTGACTAAGGATGAGGATGAGCCTTAGATCCGGACTCTGTATCATGAAATAATACATCATAGAAAGTATGCGATCAATACGCAGAATGTACTGAGTATGAAAGGTAAGTAAACCGGACATTTTAGAGTAAATAAAACTCATAAGTAAATATAAGAGAAGGACATCATGCTTACATTAAATCTTCATAATAAAACATAAGGCTCAAGACTTTCAAATCATTCATAATCATTCATTTTCATAATCGTAAGTAAAATTTAACAAAACGTAACTTGAGAAACAACATAAACATAACAATGCAAAAAACATGCATAACAATGGGAGGACTCGTCATAACCGACACCATCATGGTAGAGGCTTTCATTATGCTCCACTATCTCGCTCAAGTGGGCAGAGCCAACCCTGGCTTGCCAGGTGAGGGTTGTGCATTAGGCGTGATATCAAATTCAAGGGGATCATTATCAATACAATATATCATTGGAAACCCACGGTGGCATGTGGTTATGAGACACCGACGTAGTTCTTTGAACGTCGGGCTACTCGGTGCTAGAGACGGCTCCCAAAAACATGCATATAGGCTCATACATAAATCAATAACATCATGAATTAAGATTCATGGCTAGAATATAACATTTATCTTCATGGATCCCCTTTAAAACATGCTTAGTCAAGAATCATAGGCCTTTTTTATCAGCCAATATAATAAATCGATAAATCATGTAATTCACTTCATAAATAATAAATCATATTCAACATGTGGGCATTGACCAATACTTCATCGTATTCAATTCTTTCAAAATATGCTCATAAACATGGGAGTTTGGAATCATGCTTTTCCATCATCAATAAACTCAAAATATAGAGTATTCATCATAAATCATAACTTCCACGAACTTTCATCAAATCGGCATTTTCGATTTAAAATATTGAAATAAAATTTTAAAGAAAATAATATAAAACCTTCCGATCATTCATAATTCAATAATTAAAACTCAATTAAATCAAATCCATAAAGAGAAATCACATTTTCATGCTTTTGGGTAAAACCCCATGGAATTGAATAGGAGGATTCACGAGTAAATTCAAAATTTGGGCATGGGTGGTGAAGAATTTCACCCATTCTAAAACCTTACATACCTGTGAATGTATTTCTTTTGAGGTTCCATGAATACTCACAAAGAAATTGATGGAAATTTGGGGAAGAAGACCTTTAATCTCCCAAAAATCTCTCTAAGCTTTTGCATGAGAATGGGCATGCATAAAGGACATATTGCATCTTATCTTACTCAGAAAAATATCCAAAATGACATAGTTTAGGCCTTAGGAACTTAGGAATTATGAAAACACCCTTAATAAAATGTAGAAAATTTCTGGGCGCGAGTCCCCACAAGGGACCTCACAGGTCGTTGCCACAAGGCACGACTCATGGCCATGGTCCGTTGAGTCCAGTATCCAAAACATCCAAGGGGACCCCACGGGTGACTTCACGAGTCGTGAGGTCAGACCACGACTAGTGGTCTCCTTTCGTGGCCTACACTTCCCATCCCCACTTGCCAAACCTCCAAGGTAGACCACGGGTGACCTCATGAGTCATGAGGTCTGACCATGACTCGTGGTCTGGCCCGTGGCCTCCTTACTCTGGCCTAGCCAAACCATCCTGACCACGAGTCACCTCACGACTCGTGGTCACTCCTCACGACCTACCTCACGGATCGTTCTGTGACCTGGTGCGAATTTTCAATTTTTCTCTATTTTTACTTCCAAGTCTGATCCTTGGGTTCCTGGGGTATAACAGACAATCTCTAAGCATATGTATAGGATTTCCACACCCGAAAGAAGCACCTGTACTTGCTAAGCACTGACCAGTGTGTCTCCTACCACACCTATCACACCTTGGAATGCTGCACTCTAAGGGCGTACTCCCTTGACCTCGAGAGCCTGATGCTCGTTCCCCTTAATCATGCTTAGGTCTTGATGGCACACTCACTATTAACGACGCTAGGGCTAATGATCTCTAGTGGGACTGCTGATGATGTCCAACACCAGGCCTCTGTTGGGAGAACCCAAAACTACTGGTCATGGCCCTCTTGGCCTCTCTCTCTCTCTCACTCAACTGAACTGCGTCTATCTGCTAGGCATACAAGACCAACTGTAAGAGTCAATATCTTTATGAAGCATAGAGGTCCTGCAATCCTTGACCAAATAGTCCACTATCCAATGCACAAACCTGCTCACCCGAGCCCTCTAATTGTCCACCATCTCCGATGCATATTTGGATAATTGGGTGAACTCTAAAGCATACTCCTAGACTATTATGTTGTTCTACCTCAGGTTCAAAAACCCTGCTGCCTTGATCTCCCTTATCTCTCGGGGAAAGAATCGGTCTAAGAACACGGTAAAAAACTCATCCCAACCAATGGGACCTGCTCCAACTCCCCTTCTATTATTCCACTGTCTTAACCAGATATGGACAACCCCTTTCAACTGATAAGAGGCTAGATCTGCACACTCCTCCCCTATCACCCCCATAATTTGGGTGATCTTTTGGATCTCATCAATAAACTCATGTGGATCCTCATCCACTCTCGATCCATGGAACTCATCGGGGTTCATCCTCAGGAAATTCCTGAACCTAGCCACTATCGCATTCCCATTCTGGGGAACATTAGCCATCGCCTACTGGTTGACCTGGGTGGTTAATGCCTATGCCAACATTTGGACGGCTGCCCTAAACTCAGCATGGGCAATTTGCTCAGGCACATGATCCTCAAGGGCTGGTAGAGCTTGCTGGTGCCCATCGCCATTGCCATTCTCATGCCCATTTCCATTCCCGTTCCTTCTTCCATTAACTCGGCAAGGAGGCATGATTCTGCAAGCACAAGTTAGAATGATAGAAGACATTTCATCGCACAACATAGATCATGAAAGAAGGGAGATTTCCTGAAGCGTTTCGTAGCCTCTTTGTCATAAGTATGGTGCACATCACACCCATGAAAAAGACTCTACTTAACACAGCTTTCAGACAGCCTAGGACACTTCAAAACCTATGGCTTTGATACCAAGTTTTCCATGACCCAAACATAGGCCCGAATCAAGACACGAAATCTAGAACCATAAATGGCTCCAAGTCGACCCATGGCATGAATATGATAAATAAACTTTACATAAATACTATGGAAAACTAACATTTGAAATAGCGGAAGTCTGAATATTTAATAACATTCGAACAACAGAACATCAAACATGAAATCTAGAGATGAATACATAACTATGTCTGATAAGCCTCTACATATTGACGAGCTGATGGGACAAGACCCCAACTAGCTCACTAAAAGACTGGAATTGAAAGGTACCAATAACAAGAAAATTGAAGGTCCTCGAAGGATGAGGACTCACTAACAAGTCTGGATGTGCTAAACTCCAAGAACTTGCTAGTGGTGGGACTAGGCCTAAATGTCTGAGCCTGTATCATGAAATGATACAACATAGAGTATGCGGTCAGTACTTAGAATGTACCGAGTATGCAAGGTAAGTAAAACAACTGATAAGTAAAACATTAAAACATATGAATCATAAATCATTACATCATAAGATTCTGAGAGTAAGCCTTGCATGTTATTAACTGAAAACATGATTAAATATAACTGAATCAAATGACCTAAAGCTGAAAACTGATAGTCATAAGTAAAAATTGAACATTTGGATCAAACCTACTGAAAACATAATATCATAACTAATCAACATGCATAACTGAAATCATGAGGAACAATGGGAGACTCATCATATAACCGACATTACCACAATAGAGCTTACGTGGTCTCGATTATTATATTCTAGTGGGTAGAGCCGTCCAAAGCCTTGCCAGTGCTAAGGGTACTACCATGATATTGATATCAAGATGAAGGCCCCTCAGGGGAAAGGAAAGCTCACAAGGAGGTCCCAAAGAATTTAAACATACCTACGTTGCCACGTAGTTCTGAGGCTCGGGGTTGTCTAAACCCCTAGCCTACTCGGTGCTAGACACTACTTCCAAGAACATGCCTATGCTCTCCATTATTTTTTAACGAAGCTGAACCATTATTTTTCGATAAAGCTAATCATAACAATATATACATAGTCTGAAAACTGAACATGAGGAGCCTTGGCTAATAACATATCATAAGTTGAAAAGTGGGAGTCTAGACTCCAAAAACCATGTAGTAAGCTAATGTTATAAGATCTAAACAAATCATGAAGTCATACTTAGACCATGTGGGCTTGTCCAAACTTTAACATACTTTGAAATAGACTTGATAGTCAAAAATCATGGATACATACATGGTAATTCATAAAAATTCTTAAATACTAGAAATCTCATCATACTTGAAAGCATAAATCATAAATTCAACTTTTCATGAAACAAGCATAATTGGGCATCATACTCTTGAAACTTTAAAATCATAACTTCTAATCAAAATCATTATAAAACTTGCCCATAAATCTTAAACATCATTAGAAACATGAATAGAATTGACCCACGATAGAAACATAGAGGATTTAAAAAATTGGGTTAGAATCTCATGGAACCATGCACTTGAATTCATGAACTGAGAAGGAATTTGGGCATGAGAGTGAAGAGAAACTCCCATACCTACATACCTGTGTACTTGGATTTCATAACCTTCCTTGAATGCTCAAGAGGTTAGGGGAAGAACTAAGGGGGATTCTCTAGCTTGATCTCCAATGGAGCTCCTTAAACTTGTATGCATGGAATAAGAAGGCTTAGAATAGGTTAAATACTCTTAAAACCCTCTTAATTGAGCTTAAAACAATGTAGTTTTGGACCTAGGAGCTTAGGAATATGAAAACACCCTTACCAAAACATAGGAATTTTGGACACTACCAGTTACCACGAGTTACCTCACGACTCGTGGTGTACTGAATGAGTCGTTAGTCTATGTCGTTAAGTCTACTGCCCAATTTCTAGTCTCCAACACAACTCCTGGCCACGACCAACTTCACGAGTCGTGGAGTCACATCACGACTCTTGGCTGTCTTTTAGGGTCACCCCCAAACCATGGGTGTTCGCCAATTCTTCCTTACTTCCCAAGTCATTTAACGACTAGTGAAGTCTTCCCACGAATCACTGAATGACTCATCCTATGACCTGAGCAATATTTTTTCATTTTCTCTGCTTGAACCATCGGGTCTGAACTTAGGGACTTTCAGGGTATTACAACACCTTAATGACATGAGTTTATGTCAGTAGTCAGTAGCTCAAATTGCACAAGTTATGGCTTATTGCAAGAACTATACTTTAAGGCACAAAGTATGCCCATGCTGGAGCATAATCAATGCAAAAGTTATACCTAAAGGTATAAGTTTAGTGAAACAAAACTATGCCAATATTTTAAAAAATAGGTAAAACAATATATGCCCATATTATAACTTCAATGGCCAAAATTATGCCATATGGCACAAGATCAATTGTAAATGACATAATTTTTTGTGTAAACGGACAAAATTAAAAAGCAACGATTTTTCAGGGGCATAAGTTCTGGAAATTTTTACTAAATTATGCAGTCTAATATAAAATATTACATTTACATAACCCATATTTTTATATTAAACCCGTATAGCCTTTTTTTGCCAACAGTGTTTATACAACATTATAAAACATTATATACTTACTGTACATAATGTATTAACTTTGTGTAAAAGTATATAATAGTATATAGGAGGTGTTTATACATAGTTTTACACTCTTATATAAAATTACAGATATTATATAAGAAATTGTGTTTGATCTCCTATGAACTTCAATTAAGAAACTCCATTTGAAATGGAATTTTTTTCAAATGACTTCAAATATTAACCACAACTTTGAGATGACATCACCAATGAATTACAGTTATCAATTTGTTAAAAATGTTCAAAATTCATTTTTGAATTTTCAAACTTTTAAGAACTTCAACAATGGAGTTTTAATTTTTTTTAATTTAATTCATCTAACAATTAATATTTAAATTTATAATGATAAAAATATTAAATTTACACATAATATATACAAAACTAAATTTAAAATGATGAACAAGAAGAAGAAGAAGAAGAAGAAGAAGAAGAAGAAGAAGAAGAAGAAGAAGAAGAAGAAGAAGAAGAAGAAGAAGAAGAAGAAGAAGAAGAAGAAAAAGTTGTAGAAAGAAGCAACAAAAAAAAAAGAAAGAAAGGAAAAAAGAAGCAACAAAGAAGAAACAGAAAAGAAAAATAAGATTAAATAAGAAGAAGAAGGAGGAGGAAAATAACAGGAAAGAAAGTAAGAAGAAGGAAGAAAAAAGGAATAAGGAAAAAAAGAGAACAAAGAAACAAAACATATAAACCAATTAAAAAGATTAGGCTAAGAAGTAATAACTGAAATATAGGCTAAAGTGGGTAATTAAATTTATTTTAATTATCATAAAGTGTAATTTTTTACTATGTTCTATGCACGTGCTTATGTTTTGTGCACGTGTTTAAAATGTCAAATCTGTTTGATATAAAAAGATATGCCCGGTGGCATAAGATATGCCCGGTGGCATAAGATATGCCTTTTCTTTTATTATCATATTTTTAATTTATACTATTATAGTTCGCTGTAAGACATAACTTTGTTTATATATAACCATACTACGAAGCAGTATATACATATTATGCCTCCAGAAAATTTTTAAAAAACTTACACCTTAAGGCACGATTTTATGCTGCCCATCATGAGTTCAATTGTACAAGTTATGCCTTAGTTATTAATTCAAATTGCACAAATTACGCCTCAATGACATGAATTTATATCAGTAGTCATTAGGTTAAATTTCAAAGTTGTGTCTTACTGCAAGAACTATGCCTTAAGGAACGAGTTATGCCCTTGCTGGAGCATAATCAATGTAGAAGTTATACCTGAAGGTATAGGTTTAGCGAAATAAATGTCACGACCCGAACATAGGCCCGGATCTAGACACGAAACCTAGAACCATAAATGGCTCCAAGTCAATCCATGGAATGAACATTAAAACTAAAGCTCAACATACACAAAGAAGAAAACAAAATTCTGAAGTAGCAAAAGTCTAAATAATAAAACATCTAACCATCAGAAGTATCAAAACACTGAATTCGAAGCTGAATATACAACTTTATATCCGAAAAGCCTCTAACATACTGACAAGCTGATGGGACAATTTCCCTAACTAGCTCACTAGAATTCTGAAACAAAAAATGACAACAACTCAATTAACTGAAGGTCCTCAAAGGATGAGGACTCACCAACAAGTTGTTTGGGCTAAACAGTGGAAAGTGGCTAGCGGGGGGATGGAGTCTAAATGTCTAAGCCTGTATCATAAAATAATACAACATAGAGTATGCAGTCAGTACTTGAAATGTACTAAGTATGTAAGGTAAGTAGAATAGTCTATGTAAGTAAAACTGAAATCATGGATATCTTAAATCATAACATCATAAGATTTAGGGAGTAAAGGTTGTATACTGATATCTGAAAACATGAATAGACATGAACTGAAATAAGTGCATATGTCTTGCCATATCATAAATCATAAGTAAAAGCTCACAAACTGACCCTTGGATCAAACCTGCTAAAAACATGATATAATATCTTATAGTATATGCATTACTGAAATTATGAGGAACAATGTGAGACTTGTCTTAGCCGACAACCACCATGTATGAGTGCATGGTGATCCAACGTCTTGCCTACATGGAGGAGGGTCGTCCTAATGTCATGATCCAAAAGTACACCCGAGTCGTAGATATGGGATAAGGAGCCTCGAAAGACCCCAAGTCGATCCGTGGCATGAGCATACATCTAATCCATTCACATAAGCGGAAGACTTAACATAAGAAAACGTAAACCTGTCATAATAAGGGAGGTAATACGATACATGATCCATACATGATGGCTGAATACATCTTAAAGTTTGAAGAGCCTCTAATCATGAAAGACGGGTTGATGGGACAACACCCCAACTAACCCTACGATATTGAAACTGAAAGAGAAATAATAGAGTCTGAACATATGGCCCTCGGAACATGAGGACTTACCAAATAAGTTGATAGCGAACTCTGAGGAGCTACTGAGGAGGATGAGCCTGAGAGTTGGGTCCTGTATTATGAAATGATATAGCATAGAAAGTATGCGGTCGGTATGCGAAATGTACTGAGTATGCAAGGTAAGTAAAATGAATAGTTAAAACATCCATAAAACTCATAAGTGATCATAAGAATAGGACAACATGCTCATAACATATTTGTCGTACTATGACATATGGCTCAAGGTTTTTAAAACATTCGTAATCATACTCATAATGGAAGAGCCTTATTAACATAACTTGAGCCAACATTCAAAATCATAAACATGCATATATCATGAGGAACAGTGGGAGATTCTCTTAACCGACATTACCCCATATAAGCACACAGGAAGCCCGACTTGTATCCCTAGTCGGGAGGGTGTTCGTACCTTGCCAAGGGTAGGAACCATGAAGGGCGTGATCACACATGAAAAGGGCCACTTGGGCCAAGGACAAACATGAAAGGGTCCCAACATACCTACAGTGGCACGTAGTGCATGAGATCCGGGGCTTAACATAGGCCCCGAACATACTCGGTGTTCGATACTACTCCCAAAACGTATATAGTGCTCACAATAATACATACATGAGTTCATAGGCTAGTTAAATCATGATAATCGTAAACATGCTTGAACATATAAGAGCTAGAATGACTTGAGGTCCGTGGGTCGGCCAAAAACATAATTCATGATTGATAAAATTCATGCACATTTGTAAATCATGCATATAGCTTGAAATTCACAAGTTCATAATAGATAACATAATAAACTCTTAAACAAATTCATAATTCATGTTGGGCTTATCAAAAACACCGATGGATCAATGGATCATAAATCGATTCATCATGGGGCATGCATAATCAAGCTTAATTGTTTAGAAATTCAAAATCAATAATATTTTACTCAATTTAAATCTCAAAGATGATCAAAATTAGTTGATTAAGAAAAGATTTCAAAATCACAAGACCCATACTTAAATCATTTAATTTTATACAAATTCAATACAAAACCCCATGAGTTTTCTAATAATTTTGGATAATTAATATAGAAGGAGCATGAGTGTGGAAGAATCCACCCATTGAAGACCTTACATACTTGCCATTATTAACTCCTAACCCTCCATAAAAGCCCAAGAATGAAATTCAAGGGATTGAGGTGAAAATCTTGAAATCTCCCCTTGAATCCCCTATCAAAGTCTTGCATGCATGAATGGGAGTTTAGAATAGGTCATCCTCTTAAAACTCAACTTTTCCCAAGCCAAAATGATGTAGTTTAGGGCCTTATATCGTGAAAAAGTCAAAAATACCCCTAATGAACTTGCCCTAAAAATTGTCCATATCGATCCCACGGGTGGGACTAATGGGTCGTTTGAACCAACGACGACCCGTCGCATCCCTCGTTGAAGCCACTGCTGGTAGCCCATTCTCAGAACCCAAACTACGGATAGTCAGGACGACCGTACCTCCAACCAACGACTCATCACATCGCCCATTGTTAACCCCCCTGAACCTTGGCCTCTCATCTCTAAACGGGTCACACCACAACCCGTCACAAAAAAGATGGACCATTGTTATCCTCTGTAGAGTCCACTTGAACAACTAAAACCCAAACCATGACCACAACCAACGACTCATGGTCTATTCTAATGGGTCGTTGGGATGCCTGTTGAAAGTCACTTGAACAGCCTATCCTCTTCCTACGACTGCAAATGACGGCTCGTTGTTTCCCACAAGAGTCGTCACATCTCCCATGATCTCCACTGACACCATCCTTTCCCCAACCAACGACAACATACAAACGACTCATGGTTTGTTACCATGAGTCGTTCTGTGGTCCATTTTGTGATGTTTTGCCAGTTTTTCTACACTTTTCAGTTATAACTCCCAGGTCTATTCTTAGGCCTTCCCGGGGTATTACAATATCTGCCCCATGAAAACATTAGTCCTCAAATGTAGGAAACAAGCAACAAACAGAAATATACAATTATCATAGCTATATACTGATCATTTTAACCAAAATTTTCACGGAATGACTACCTCCGAATCAAACCACATAGCTGAATTGATCTCATGCTTCACATATGCATTCACACACATAAAAGAAACTTGCACACATAAACTGAAAATGAAAACCAAATGGGATCATAGGGCAAAACAGATACCTCAACTCAGAGCTAAGCCGGTAGAGAACAAATGTGGATATCTAGCCATCATATCCGCTTTAGCTTCCCACGTGGCTCCCACAACATGCTGATTCCTCCATAACACTTTCCCTAAAGTTACTTCTTTATTCCTTAGCTTACGGACTTGACGATCCAAGATTTCAATGGGGATTTCTTCATAACTGAGGTTGTCTTTTACCCCAATTCTGTCTATCGAAACTACCAAGGATGGATCTCCCAAACACTTTCTCAAAAGCGACATATGAAACACCGGATGGACTGAAGATAACTCCGAGGGCAAGTCCAACTCATACGCCACCTTACCAACTCTTCTCACAACCCGGTATAGACCAACGTAGCGGGGACTGAGTTTCCCTTTCTTTTTGAACCTCACAACTCCCTTCATGGGAGATACCTTTAGAAATACCCAGTCCTTCACATCAAACTCCAAATCTCTTCTCCTTTTATCAACATATGATTTCTAACGACTCTGAGTGGTTTTTAACCGGTCCCTTATCAATTGGACCTTCACCATCGCCTCATGAACCGCATCTGGCCCTATCATGGCTACCTCACCACTTCAAACCATCCAATGGGAGATCTACACCTCCTCCCACAGAGGGCCTCGAACAGTTCCATTTGGATACTAGAGTGATAACTGTTATTATAAGAAAACTCGATCAAGGGAAAATGATCATCCCAACTACCTTTGAAATCCATAACACATGCCCTCAATATATCCTTAAGGGTCTGAATGGTTCATTCTTCCTGGCCATCCGTTTGCGGATGGAATGCTGTGTGGAGTTTAATCTAAGTGCCAAGTCCCTTCTGAAAAGATGGCCAGAACTGGAAGGTAAGTGATCTTGGGCAAATTTATATGCCGAAGTGATACTCAAAGGTGTCAATTTAGCCTTGTTTATCTATCAATGTTTATACATTCTCATGTGATTGATAATAAAATGTGAATTTATACTAACCAACATGATTAGCGTTGTTTTGCAGGTGAAATATAATTTTGGGAAGCTAAAATGCGTGTTGGGAGAGATTGGGGTTGGACTCGGATGTTAGCAAGGGAAAAGCATTTGAAGGCACAAATTAAAGGGGCTCCACGATGGAGCCGTGTCACGCTGCCATCGCGGATGCCTTCTGCCTGGATAGGGATTTTTTTTGCCAAAATCCAGTGAGGGTCCGCGTTGGGGCCGTGGCACGTTGGCCTAGCCCCGCGTTGCACGCCGTGCCACGTTGGGCCTTATTACCTGGACACTCAATTTCCAGTACGTGTCCGCGTTAGTGGCGTGTCACCGAGGCAGTGCTCCGCGATGCACTCCATGACACGTTGCTTGTTATTCCGGGAAAAATTCCCACTAGTATAAATAGAACAATTAGGTTCATTTTTAATAATTCTAACTTGGTGGAGCAAGAACGTGGGTTACAGGCAGTTGATGGGATGAAATTATCAGGGTTTTTCTCTATCTCCTTCTTCTTTAATTCAATTGCTTGTATGTTTAACACTCATTTAACGATGTTTAATCCACAAATGAGTGGCTAATTCCTCTTCTTGCTAAGGTTAAGAACAATTGTATTGAAATGTAGTTATTGATCAATTGGGTTTTTCATCATTTCTTCCATGGTTGTTCTATTGATTCTTGTTCTTACTGCATTAATGTGTGGCCAACGTTAATGTATATCTAAAAAGTCCGGTTTCACTCGAGAGAGTAAGAAATTGGAAAGTTGTGAATCAATAGGATATGATCTTTTCTTAGTTTGGGAAAATTGAGAATTGATTTACCTTAAGGATAGAAATATACCTGAAAGTCGTATTAGTCAATTAAGGAATCGGTTTTGTATGGCTAGAACATGAATTTTGTTTAATCACAGAAATGTAGGTGGACGGTTCATGATTCTTAAGTTGGGTTAAATACGAGAGTTTTAATCCATTGGCAATAATTCTTGACTAGCAACCGGAGGAAAGATTAACCAAACATTGTATCGATAATTAGTTTCTATACATGTTCATTTAGCCTCAGCATGCTCACATTCATAGTTCAGACTCTCATTAGATATTTGTTTTAGACTTAGCATACAATTAGAAATCAAAATATATCAAACTCTTCTTTGCACTGTTGTCTTCATTTTTAGAGTTAAAGTATAGTAACACTTAAGTAGTTGTTACCTTATCCCAGTCCCTGTGGGATCGATACTTGGCTTACTTAAGCCACTTTACTACTTGTTCGACCACGTGCACTTACGTGTAGTTAAGTACCCCAAAGCAGACAGCGAACAAGTTTTTGGTGCCGTTGCCGGGGACTGGCAATTGGTGAATTTTTCTTAAGTGTAAATTTACTATATTTTTTTTTCTTAGTGTTGACAACTTAGTCTTAGCCTGTATTTCGCAGATATAATCTCTGTTGAACACTGGCAAGAGACAAGGAGCTGGTGGACTCATATTTAGAGCCTGAAAGACAATTTCATCGTCAGCGGAGAGAAGCTCTAGAGAAAAAGCTGCAGTTGCTCAGACAAACAATCATGGAGCAACAACAGAATCCACCAGTAGTAAGGGCAATGTTAGTGCCCGAGGAGATGGCAGCTAGGCCGGTTTGCGAGGTGGAAATCCCACATGCTAACAATGTCACATTTAGCATCCGCAAACCTGAGCCAGGAGGGAGGTTCGAGCTCAATCAAAACATGGTGCAATTACTGCACACCAGCGGGCAGTTCACAGGTCTCCCTCATGAGGATCCGCAACAGCATCTCCAAAATTTTTTGGAGATAAGTGACACTTACATCCCCACTGGAGTGTCATCAGATTATGTCAGGCTTACATTGTTCCCATTTTCACTATTGGGAGAAGCCAAGAGGTGGTTGAAAGCTGAGCCACCTAATTCTATTACTACGTGGGATGATCTCGCAAGGAAATTCTTGATACAATTTTTTCCATCCGGTAAAACAGCAAGACTTAGAAGTCAAATTCTAAGTTTTAAACAGAGAGAGGGGGAGAATCTATATCAGGCTTGGGAGAGATTCAAGTCCATGTTGCGGGATTGTCCACATCATCATCAATCCAATGATGTGCTGGTGCACACTTTTATAGAGGGTTTGAAACCCCACACAAAGATCTTGCTAGACTCAGCAGCTGGTGGACAAGCATTGGAGAAAACTTATGAGGAGCTGTATACCTTGTTAAATCGTATTTCGCAGGGAAATCCGGAGTGGAATGCTGATTCGTCAAGAGGAGGAACAAGGAAAGCAGCAGGAGTTCTAGAAGTGGATGGTTTTACAGCTGTTGCTGCATAGATAGCTGCTTTACAGAATCAACTCAACACCCACTTCAGTAATATGACAATGAACCAGACTCAAGCCCTAGTGAATGTAGTGCAGCAAATTTGGTGTGAAGTGTGCAGGAGTAGTGAGCACTCAGCTGAGCGTTGTGGAGCAAATCCTGACTCGGTGAACTTTGTGGGAAATGTACAGAGGAACAACCACCAACAGTTTGGCAACAACTACAATTCTAACTAGAGGAATCATCCGAATTTCTCTTGGGGTAGCAACAACCATCAAGGGCAAAGTTCGAGTCAGGGGGCGCAGAGGAATCAAGGAGGGTAGCAGAACTATCAAGCACAATATAGACACAACAATGCTCCTCCTCCCCCACCATCACCCAGCATTGAGGAGATGTTCAAGACAATGATAGCTAACCAAGCTCAATTGCAGGCTGACTATGTGAAATTGGCAGCCGAGGTGGAGAACAACCAGTTAGCTACTAAGGCACTTGAATATCAATTTGGGCAATTTGCTGGAGCCCAAAACACCAAGCCTAGAGGAGGACTTCCGAGCGACACAGATCCCAACCCTAAGCAGGTGAATGCAGTGACCACAAGGAGTGGTTTGCAGCTTAAAGAGGTGGAACCAGAAAGACCACCCCAACAATCGGGAGCAGCAGAAGTTGAGAGGGAGCAAAGTGATGAGAGGGGGAAGAAGAAGGAAGCTGAATCAAAAAGGCCACCACCCCCGTTCCCTCAAAGATTAAAGAAACACAAGGAGGAGGCATGTTTCAAGAAATTCATGGAGGTCTGAAATAGGTACATATTAACTTACCTCTTGTTGATGTTTTGCAGGGAGTGCCGAAGTATGCAAAGTACATAAAGGACATCGTGGCGAACAAAAGTCGGTTGACTAAGTATGCTACGGTAGCTCTCACGGAGGAGTGCACTTCCCGGATACAAAACCGATTGCCCACAAAGCTCAAAGATCCTGGGAGCTTTACTATACAAATTACAATTGGGCAGAGTATCCTAGCTCGCGGATTATGTGATTTGGGAGAGAGCATTAATTTGATGCCGTCATCGGTATTCAAGAAGTTGGGTCTAGGGAGTCCTAGACCAACAACAGTGATCTTCCAACTAGCGGGTCGGTTCTTAGCCAGACCTGATGGCATTGTGGAGGATGTGCTGGTGCAAGTGGGCTCCTTTATCTTCCCAGTAGATTTCGTCATGCTGGATTTTGAGCCAGACGCAGAAGTCCCATTTATTTTGGGACGTCCCTTCTTGGCGACCGGGAAAGCGCTAATTGATGTAGCTGCAGGGCAGCTAACCGTGCAGCACACGACAAGGTGGAAGTGTTTGATGTATACAAGGCCACAAAGCTCCCGACTATGTACGAAGAACTCTCGGTGATCAACATGAATTAATCAAGCTGATGATGCTCAGATAGTTGAATCACGAGAGTTAATGGGAAAACCACTGGAGCGATGTAAGCACTACTGGGGTGAGGACGGTGGTTGAGAGAAAACGTTTGTTACCCTAGAAGACGACTGAGCTAAATGACGTCGAGCCGCGACGGTAAACCAGGCGCTGCACGGGAGGCAACCCGTGAAATTTTTTCTTTGTAAAACGTGAATAGATTTCTTTTTCTTTTTCTTTTTTTTGATTAACAACAAAATTGTTAGTTTTTATTTTTATTTTGTTTATTCTTATTTTTATTTTGAGTGAATCTGATAATTCTATCCAATTTCTTGTAGTAAGATGAATTCCAGGTTGAACGGAGGGTAAACATGAAGGAATCACAAAGGAAAATCCGAGGTATGAAAAATAATAAAAAGTGGTAAAACAGTGAGCCAGGGCGATGGCTCCGTGTCACGGAGGAGGACCTCCGCGTTACCCTCCGTGACACGTTGAAGATAATTCTGGAATTTTTACAAATTCCAGAACACCTACGCGATGGCTCCGTGTCACGGAGGGCATGCTCCACGTTACCCTCCGTGACACGTTGAGGTGTATATCGCGACGGGTCACACCGGGTCGCCGGGTGACTCGCGCGAAATTCCCACTTTTTAACCCCGATTCCCCTTCATTTTTCCTTATTTTTCATACTCTCCGTGACCAACATCCCAACAACCCCTTCCCCCTCAACGTGACACGGACTTAGGCCTATAATTTCATTAAGTTTTCGTCACTTCTTCGAATTCAAGGTATGTTCTTCAACTCTATCTCAATTCTTGTCGAATTATTTCGATGTTGAACATGTGATATGAGCAAAACTTGCCCTAAGTAGAAATTAAGCTTAAATTCAATTGAATTATTGTTGATTGATGTTCGGAGTAACGGTGTGATTGCTTGAACTCAATAACTACATAGCTTAATAGAATTTTTGATAAAATCATAGCTAGGGCTTGACTTTGAGTTTGAAATGGAAAAAAATTGAGTTGAACTAGTGAAATTCATGCTGGGTTGTACATGTTGGATGAGATGAGTCGATTGTGCTAACTGTGACTATGCTAAAAGACCGACGGATTCTCGAGTTAAGAAAATAGTGGAAATTGCAAGAAATGGGTGAATTGTATAGGATCATGTAGTTAAAATTTTTCTTTCGTTTCTCCTTGCTAAGTGCTATGGGATAAAATGTTATCGATAGGTAAGGATGTTGGTTAACTGTACGAAGTCTGAGTAGTACATGGAATATATACCGCCAAATTCTCCCAAGGCACTAAGCATATTTGTTATGTTTTGTTGTTTGTTTGTGTAAATAAGTACGATCTTGCCTTAATGTTGTAATTTTGGCTAAGGAGTATGTGTGGGGTAGCCTAGTTTAACCCAACCTTAGTCGAAGCTAATTTTAATTGGCTTAACATTGAACTTGTCTATTTGTTTTGACAGGAACAATGGCAAGCAGGCAAGACAAGGGAAAAGGCGCATCAACATCTGGCGCCGGAAGAAAAAGAATCAGACTGGGCACAGCGGTCCCAGCAGCACCAGCGGTTCCACGCGGCCAACGCCATCAGTACAGAACTAGGTGGGTGACAGAGGAGGGGAAGAAATGGTACGCAAAGCATAAGGAGAGCAAGTACTTCCCCGAGGAATACATAGCAAGGGAACCGTTGGCACAGGAGTTCCCCAGGATTATCCATAGGATCGAGGCAGCTGGGCTGAACTTCATCTTTGAAGAGCCCAATGAATGCAACTTGCACTTGATTAGGGAATTCTACGCCAACTGGAACCCGACTCTCAGAAGTCACACCATCAAAATAAAAGGGCCAATAGTCACTTTTGAGCCCCACCACCTCAATGCTATCCTAGGGGGGCGGGACACAGACGCCCATGTGCTTCGACAGCTGAATATCACTACTCCATATGCGGACATCAGACGCACTTTGTGTGGAACCTGATCAACAGCTCGGTGGAGCAAGAACGTGGGTTACCGGCAGTTGAGGGGACGAAATTATCAGGGTTTTTCTCTATATCCTTCTTCTTTAATTCAATTGCTTGTATGTTTAACACTCATTTAACGATGTTTAATCCACAAATAAGTGGCTAATTCCTCTTCTTGCTGAGGTTAAGAACAATTGTATTGAAATGTAGTTATTGATCAATTGGGTTTTTCATCTTTTCTTCCATGGTTGTTCTATTGTTTCCTGTTCTTACTGCATTAATGTGTGGCCAACGTTAATGTATATCTAAAAAGTCCGGTTTCACTTGAGAGAGCAAGAAATTGGAAAGTTGTGAATCAATAGGATATGATCTTTTCTTAGTTTGGGAAAATTGAGAATTGATTTACCTTCAGGATAGAAATATACCTGAAAGTCGTATTAGTCAATTAAGGAATCGGTTTTGTATGGCTAGAACATGAATTTTGTTTAATCACAGAAATGTAGGTGGACGGTTCATGATTCTTAAGTTGGGTTAAATACGAGAGTTTTAATCCATTGGCAATCATTCTTGACTAGCAACCGAAGGAAAGATTAACCAAACATTGTATCGATAATTAGTTTCTATACATGTTCATTTAGCCTCAGCATGCTCACATTCATAGTTCAGACTCACATTAGATATTCGTTTTAGACTTAGCATACAATTAGAAATCAAAATATATCAAACTCTTCTTTGCACTGTTGTCTTCATTTTTAGAGTTAAAGTATAGTAACACTTAAGTAGTTGTTACCTTATCCCAGTCCCTGTGGGATCAATACTTGGCTTACTTATGCCACTTTACTACTTGTTCGACCATGTGCACTTGCGTATAGTTAAATACCCCAAAGCAGACAGCGAACAGTAAGCTGAGTACCTCGATATGAAATAATAGACAAGAACACTCCATGAAGTCGAACCAACTCCCAAATATACAACTTGGAATAATCATCTGCTGCATCCGTGGTCTTGATCAGTATGAAGTGTGCAGCCTTGGTTAACCTGTCGACTACCACCCAAATGGAGTCGTATTGCCGGCGAGTATGGGGTAGACCTGTAACGAAGTCCATATTAATTTCTTCCCACTTTCAAGTGGGGATGCTAATATTCTGAAGTACGCCTCCCGGCCTTTGGTGCTCGACCTTCACTTGCTGGCAGTTTGGGCATTTCTCTACGAACTCTTCAATAACCTTCTTCATACCGTCCCACCAATAGATTTCTCACAAGTCCCAATACATCTTCGTGGATCCTGGATGAATAGAATATCTAATACCATTTGCCTCATGCAATATCCAGATTCTCAAATAACCTACATCTGGGACACATAAACAACCCTGGTATCGTAGCAAACCATCTCCCCCTTGGGAGAAAACTCCACCTTTTGACTTTGCACCGCCTCCTTCAACTTCCTCAAAATGGGATCCTCATCTTGCCTGGATTTAACATCAACCACCAAGGACGATTCTGGCACGCTATGTACAACCACACTGCCATCAGGCAAGTCTGTCAATCTAACTCCCAGTCTTGCAAGTCGGTGCACATCTTTCACCAACTCCTTCTTCCCCTCATCCAGATGAGACACACTCCCCATTGAGAGCCTACTAAGAAGATCTGCAACCACATTTGCCTTGCCTGGGTGGTAAAGGACACTCATGTCGTAGTCCTTTAACAACTCCAACCACCTCCTTTACCGAAGATTTAGATTCTTCTGCGTGAAACATATTGCAAAATCTTGTGATCTGTAAATACATCCACGTGAACCCCATACAAGTAATTCTGCCATATCTTTAATGCATACACTACCACAGCCAACTCAAGATTATGGGTCAGGTAATTTCTTTCGTGAACCTTTAACTGTCGTGAGACGTATGCTATTAACTTCCCACGCTGCATCAACACACATCCCAGTCCGACTCTCGAAGCATTTCAATATACAACAAAGCCATCGGTACCCTCGGGTAAAGTCAACACTAGTGCTGAAGTTAGTCGGGTATTTAATTCCTGGAAGCTTTTCGCACAATCCTCTGACCATTGGAACTTCACCTTTTTCTAAGTCAACCTGGTCAAAGGTTCCACAATGGATTAGAAACCCTCCACAAACCTCCGGTAGTAGCCTGCTAGGCCCAAGAAACTTCAAATTTCTGAAGGATTCACCGGTCTTGGCCAATTCTTCACTGCTTCAATTTTTTGAGAATCTACCCTTATGCCCTCACTTGAAACTACATGGCTCAGAAATGCCACCGAGCCCAGCCAAAATTCACACTTTCTAAACTTTGCATATAGCTGATGATCCTTGAGAGTCTAAAGTACTACCCTCAGGTGAGCGGCGTACTCCTCCTTGCTCCGCGAGTATATAAGGATGTCATCAATGAACTCAATCACAAATATGTACAAGTATGCCTCAAATACCCTGTTCATTAGATCCATAAAAGTTGCAGGAGCATTGGTTAGTCCAAAAGACATAACTACAAACTCATAGTGGCCATATCGGGTTCTGAAAGTTGTCTTTGCAATGTCACTCTCCCGAACTCTGAGCTAGTGATATCCGGACTTGATATCTATCTTTGAGAAACACCTATCACCCTAGAGCTGGTCAAATAAATCATCAATCTTGGGAAAGGGGTACCTATTTTTGATGGTGACCTTAATAAGTTGTCGATAATCAATACACATCTGAAGGGAACCATCCTTCTTTCGAACAAATAGAACCGGTGCACCCCAGGAGACTTGTTTGGTCTAATGAAACCCTTATCCAACAAATCCTTTAATTGACCCTTTAACTCCTTTACCTTGGCTAGATCCATCCTATAAGGAGGGATAGAAATAGTCTGTGTATCGAGCAGTAGATCAATACCAAAATCAATCTCCCTCTCCGGAGGAACACTTGGCAAATCATTAGGAAACACCTCGGGGTATTCGCACACCACTGGAACTGACTGAATGGTCAGGGTCTCAGACTCCACATCCTTAAACCTAGGTGGTACACGCAACCCTTAGAGATCCTCTTCCAGGCCTTAAGATAGGAAATAAATTGACTGGCTGGTACGCTGAATTACCCTTCCATTCCAAAACTGGCTCCCTCGAAAATTGGAATTCCACTACACGATTCCTACAATTAATCAAAGAATAACATGCCAACAACCAATCCATACCCAAAATGATGTCGAAATTAGTCATGGCCAATACTACTAAGTCCGCAAAGGTAACCTTATGCAACACCGTAATGGAGCAACCTCTATATACCCGCTTAGCTACAATTGACTCTCCAACTGGAGTAGATACGGAGAATGGTTCGAACAAAATTTCAGGACTAACTCCAAAACTACTAGCAATGTAAGGGGTCACAAAAGACAAGGTAGCTCCTAGATCTAATAAAGAATAAGCATCTATATGGAAGACTTAAAACATACCCGTGACCATATCTGGCGAAGCCTCCTGCTCCTGGCGAGGTACAAAAGCATAAAACCTGTTCCGGCGCTGACCACCTGCCGAACTAGTGGAGGTTCCCTAATAAGGAGGTCGTGCTGCTGGAGTGGTGGAACTGGCTGCAGGACAATCTCTGATCTTATACCAGGGTTTGCTACACCCGAAACAAGCATCCGCATTGACCAGGCACCTCCCGGGATAATTTTTGCCACATCTCGCACACGCTGGGAAAGTGCGCTCCAGCTGCATACTACCATGGTCCTTCAAGCCTGGAGCCCTACTCCTCTGGTCTCCCCTGAACCTGGACGGTGTGCTAGCCGATGATGGAGCTGGAGCAGAGATTCTGTGTTGAGGCTGCTATCGTGACCCACCTCCTGACCTAGTTTGAGAAACCCCATAGCTGTCGGTCCTGGCCCTCTTGGCCTCTCTCTGCCTCCTATAGACCGACTCCATCTGCTAGGCATGCAATAAAATACGAGGAAAGTCGATGTCTCGGTGTAGCATGGCGATCCGGCAATCCTTATTCAAGTAATCTGCTATTCCATGCACAAAGCGGCTCACCCGAGCCTGCTAATCCGCCACCAACTCCAGAGCATATTTAGATAGCCGAGTGAACTCCAAGGCATACCCCTAGATTAACATGTTTCCCTGCTTCAAATTCACAAACTCAATCGCTTTGAGCTCCCTCATTTGTCGAGGGAAGAATCGATCCATGAATGTGGTATGAAACTCATCCAAACCTATCGGGCCTACACCCGCTGCCCTAACACCTCTCCATTTCTTAAACCATATATGTGCTACCCCCTTGGGCTGATAGGAGGTCAAATCGACACATTCCCCGTTATTCACCCCCATAACCTAGGTGATCTTCATAATTTCCTCAATAAAGTCATGTGGGCCTCATCTATCTTCGACCCTGTGAACTCCGGAGGGCTCATCCTCAAAAAGTCCCTAACCCTATCAGCTGCCGCATTTCCATTTTGTGGATAATGGGCCACAGTTTGATTCTAGACCTGAGCTATCATGGCCTGTGCCAACATCTGGATCGCCACCCTAAAACTCAGCATGGGCGGCTGGCTCTGCTACGTGCCCCTCATGAACGGGTGGAGCTGGCGGGTGCTCCCCATCATGTGCACCCTCATGATCATCACCGTTACCGTTCCTCCTAGCATTTACTCGGCATGGAGGCATGATTCTGCAAATGTGAATAACACAAATTAGTGGAGTAAAGGACGTTCATCGCACGAAATAAATCATGAAAGAAGTGAACATTCCTAAACATCTAGTAGCCTTTTCATCATAAGTGTGGCTCTCTTCACACCCATGAAAAAGACTCTACTTAATGCGACTTTCAAATGCCCTATGACACTTCAAACCTATGGCTCTGATACCAAGTTTGTCACGATCCAAAAGTACACCCGAGTCGTAGACACGGGATAAGGAGCCCCGAAAGACCCCAAGTCGACCCATGGCATGAGCATACATCTAATCCATTCACATAAGCAGAAGACTTAACATAAGAAAATTTAACATGTCATAATAACGGAGGTAATACGATACATGATCCATACATGATGGCTGAATACATCTTATAGTCTGAAGAGCCTCTAATCATGAAAGACGGGTTGATGGGACAACACCCCAACTAACCCGACGATACTGAAACTGAAAGAGAAACAATAGAGTCTGAACATATGGCCTCGGAACATGAGGACTCACCAAATAAGCTGATAGCAAACTCTGAGGAGCTATTGAGGAGGGTGAGCCTGAGAGCTAGGTCCTGTTTCATGAAATGATACAACATATAAAGTATACGGTCAGTACACGGAATGTACTAAGTATGCAAGGTAAGTAAAACGGACATTTAAAACATGCATAAAACTCATAAGTGATCATAATAATAGGACAACATGCTCATAACATATTTTTTGTACTATGACATAAGGCTCAAGGTTTTCAAAACATTCATAGCGTAAACATAATCATACTCATAATGGAAAAGCCTTACTTAACATAACTAGAGCCAGCATTCATAATCATAAACATGCATAAATCATGAGGAACAATGAGAGATTCTCTTAACTGACATACCCCATATGAACATACATGAACCCTGACTTGTAACCCTAGTCGGGAGGGTGTTCCTACCTTGCCAAGGGTAGGAACCATGAAGGATGTGATCACACATGAAAAGGGTCACTTGGGCCAGGGACAAACATGAAAGTGTCCCAACATACCTATGGTGGCACGTAGTTCATGAGATCCGGGGCTTAACATGGGCCCCGAACCTACTCGGTGTTTGATACTACTCCCAAAACGTATATAGTGCTCATAATAACACATACATGAGTTCATGGTCTAGTTAAATCATGATAATCGTAAACATGCTAGAACATATAAGAGCTAGACATGACTTGAGGCCCGTGGGTCGGCCAAAAACATAATTCATGATTGATAAAATTCATGCATATTTGTAGATCATTCATATGGCTTGAAATTCATAAGTTCCTAATAGATAACATAATAAATTCATAAACAAATTCATAATTCATGCTGGGCTTATCAAAAACACCTATGGATCAATGGATCATAGATCGATTCATCATGGGGCATGCATAATCAAGCTTAATTTTTTTGAAATTCAAAGTCAACAATATTATACTCAATTTAAATCTCAAAGATGATCAAAATCAGTAGATTAAGATAAGATTTCAAAATCACAATACCCATACTTAAATCATTTAATTTTATACAAATCCAATACAAAACTCCATGATTTTTCAAATAATTTTGGATAATTAATATAGAAGGAGCATGGGTGTGGAAGAACACCCATTGAAGACCTTACATACCTGGAATTATTAACTCCTAACCCTCCTTAAAAGCCCAAGAATGAAATTGAAGGGATTGAGGTGAAAAACTTGAAATCTCCCCTTGAATCCCCTCAAAGTCTTGCATGCATGAATGGGAGTTTAGAATAGGTCATCCTCTTAAAACCCAGCTTTTCCCAAGCCAAAACAATGTAGTTTAGGGCCTTATATCGTGAAAAAGTCAAAAATACCATTAATGGACCTGCCTTGAAAACTGTCCATATCGATCCCACGGGTGGGACTAATGGGTCTTTGGAACCAACGACGACCCGTCACATCCCTCGTTGAAGCCACTGCTGGTATCCCATTCTCAGAACCCAAACAACGGGAAGTCAAGACGACCCGTACCTCCGACCAACGACTCGTCACATCGCCCGTGGTTAACCCCCTGAACCTTTGCATCTCATCTCCAAATGGGTCACACCACGACCTGTCAAAACAAATAACGGACCGTTGTTATCCCCCGTAGAGTCCATTGGAACAACTAAAACCCAACCCACGACCACAACTAACGACTCATGGTCTATTCTAATGGGTCATTAGGATGCCCGTTGAAAGTCACCTGAATAGCCTATCCTCTTCCTACGACTGCAAACGATGGCTCATTATTTCCCACAACGAGTTGTCACATTTCCCGTGGTCTCCACAGGCACCATCCTTTCCCCAACCAACGATAGAATACAAAGACTCGTGGTTTGTTACCAAGATTTGTTCTACAGTCCGTTCTGTGATGTTTTGCCAATTTTTCTGCACTTTTCAATTTTAACTCCTGGGTCTATTCTTAGGCCTTCCCTGGGTATTACACCTAAATCTTGCTAGGGCAAAGGATTAAGTAAGGTGTGATATCACCGTCTGGCCCACGTGGAGGAGGGCCATCTTAAACCTTTCTAGGGAAAAGGATTAAGTAAGGTGTGATATCACGATGTGCCCTTAGGTAGGGGATATGCTCTCTTGAGAGGCCCCAAAGTATAGCTACATTGGCGCATAGTTCATGAGACTAGGGAACCTTGGAAGCCCTAGCCTACTCAGTGCTAGACACTACTCCCAAAACTTATATAATGCTCATATAATCATATATCAGAACATAACTTAAATCTTAGTATATGAGGAGTCTGGACTCCAAAACTTGAGATAACTGAACTTATAGCCTTGGCTAAATCGTCAAATCAAGCTTAACTTGAGTGGGCTTTCCCATATCATAACATCATGCTTGCATGAAATAGACATCATAAATATATTCATGGGTAATTTGTAAACATTCATACATGCTGGATCTTTCATCATACTTGGAAGCATAAATCATAAACTCGACTTTTTATGAAACTTGAGTAATTGGACATCATGTACTTAAAACTTGAAGTCATGAATTGTAATTAAAATAGGTATAAAACATGCCTATGAATCTTAAAACATCATTCAAAACATGAAAGGAATTGACCCATGAATTAAACATAGAGAATTTCATAAATTGGGTTAAGACCCATAAAATCATACACTTGAATTCATGAACTTGAGATAGGATTTGGGCATGAGAGTGAAGGGAAACTCTCATTCATGACCCTACATACCTGGATAAGTTGATTCTACACCCTTGAAAGCCAAAGAGATTTAGGGAAGAACTAGAAGAATTCTTAGACTTGATCTTCAAAGGAACTCTCTAAGCTTGCATGCCTGGGAGAGAATGATTTAGAATAGGCTAAACCTTCTTAAACCTTCCTAATAGAGCTCAAAATGACGTTGTTTAGGTCTTAGGAGCTTAGGAATTATGAAAACACCTCTACTAAAATCTTTTGAAAATTGACTCTGCCAGTCCTCACGAGGTACTTCACGAGTCGTTATGTGTCTCACGACTCATGGCCCTCACTCGTGAAGTCCATTGGAAATTCCACCTTCGACTCAACACCCCTAACCATGACTCATTCCACAAGTCGTGAAGTAGCACCACGACTCGTGGCTCCATCCATGGTTACCCCCTAACCATGGCTCATTACTGGCTTGCCACCCACTTCACGAGTAACTTAACGACTCGTTAGGTGACCTGATGAGTCACCTGATGGGGTCATTCTGTGACTTGTGAAAAAGGTTTCCTGTTTCCTTCGCTTCAACCCTTGGGGATGATCTTAGGGAATTTTGGGGTATTACAATATATCTCCCATGGGAACATTCGTCCTTAAATATGGGTAAAAATATTAAATAAAGAAACTGCCATCCCAAATATAGAATATCTGAAGCTGGAAACTAATGGAGTGACTGACTCCGAAGTAAGATACATAACTGAACTGAGTTCATGAATCACACATACACAAGCACTGACATAAATGAAACCAGGAGACATGAAACTGAATAGAGTACTAAGGATGAAACTAGTACCTCAAGCTGGAACTGAGCCAGAAGGGAAAAGATGCGGGTATTTAGCCATTATATTTGCTTCGGCTTCCCACGTAGCTCCCATGGCAAGCTGATATCTCCACAGAACCTTTACTGAAGCTACTTCTCTATTCTCAACTTTTCAACCTGACGATCAAGGATTTTAATCGGAACCTCTTCATAGCTAGGACTATCCTTTACACCAATGCTCTCTACTGGAACAACCAATGCAGGATCACTAATGCACTTCTTGACGAGCGATACATGGAAATCGAATGTATTGAAGCTAACTCAATTGGTAGCTTTATCAGGGACTAAGATTCCCTTTCTTTCATTACCTCATCATCCCTTCATGGGAGATATCTTCAAGAACACCCAATTGTCAACTTCAAACTCAAGCTCTCTCTGCCTAACATCAACATATGACTTTTGATGACTCTAAGATATTTTAACCCTTTCTATTATAAGTTGAAATTTCTCTATAGCCTCATGAACTGAATCTGGACCTATCAACGTAGCTTCACCTACCTCAAACCAACCAATAGACGATCTATATCTCCGCCCATAAAGAGCCTCAAATGGAGCCATCTGAATACTGGAGTGGTAACTATTGTTGTAAAAAAACTTGATAAGAGGTAAATGATCATCCAAACTACCTTTGAAATCAATCACACATGCTCTCAACATATCATCAAGAGTCTGAATGGTCCGCTTGGCCTAACCATCCATATGTGGTTGAAAAGTTATGCTAAGATTGACCTAAGTACCAAGTCCCTTTTGAAACGACTTCCAAAATTGCAAGGTGAATTGAGTACCTCTATATGATATGATGGACAAAGGAACACCATGCAACTGAACTAACTCTCGAATATACAACTTAGCATAGTCCTCTGCTAAATCGGTAGTTTTGGCCAGTAGAAAATGAGCCGTTTTAGTGAATCTGCCAAATAGAGTCATACTATCAACGTGCACGAGGAAACCCTGTGATGAAGTCCATATTGATCTATTCCCACTTCCAAGTGTGAATACTGATTTCTTGTAGTGCACCACCTGGTCTTTGATGCTCCACTTTCACTTATTGATAGTTCAGATACTTAGCCACAAATTCCACTACGTCCTTTTTCATGCCATTCCACCAATAGACTTCCAGTAGGTCATGGTACATCTTGGTGGCACCTGGATGTATACAATATTGGGAACCATGAGCCTCATGAAACATACGCTCTCTTAAATCATCAACATCTGGAACACACAAATGATCCTGATATCAAAGTACACCATCTCCCCCTTGGGAGAAGACCTCTACCTTCTGATTCTGATCTACTTTCTTCAACTTTACTAAAATAGTATCCACATCTTGTCTAGCCTTGACCTCAATCACCAAAGAGGATTCTGAACCATTCTGAACAATGACACCACCATCCATTGAGTCAACAAGATGAACTCCTAATCGTGCAAGCCGGTGCATATCTTTCACCATCTCTTTCCTTCAATCTTCCACATGAGAAATACTCTCCACAGATAGCCTGCTAAGGGCAACCGCCATTTCATTGGCCTTGCCTGGATGATAAAGGACACTCATGTCATATTCATTGAAAAGCTCTAACCACCTCCTTTATTGAAAATTCAGGTCCTTTTGAGTAAACACATAGTGAAGACTCTTGTGGTCCATAAACACATCCACATGGACCCCATACAAATAGTGTCTCCAAATCTTCAATGCAAACACTACTGATGCCAACTCTATATCATGGGTTGGGTAATTCTTCTCATGAGTCTTAAGCTGTCTAGAGGCATACGCAATGACCTTTCCATGATGCATCAACACACAACCAAGACCAACCCTAGAGGTATCACAATACACCACAAATCCATCTGTACCCTTAGGTAGGGCCAATACTGGGGCTAAAGTGAGTCGAGTCTTTAGCTCTTTAAAACACTTCTCTCAGCCATCCGACCACTAAAATTTGACTTTTTTCTAGGTCAACTTGGTCAATGGTGCGGCAATCGATGAAAATCCTTCAACAAACCTTCTGTAATAGCCAGCTAAACTTAAGAAACTCCTAATATCTGAAGGATTAACTTGTCTAGGCCGACTCTTCATAGATTCTATATTTTGAGAGTCCGCTTGTAAACTCTCACTTGACACCACATGGCCCAAAGAATGCTACTGAGTTCAGCCAAAACTCACACTTGCTGAATTTAACAAACAACTGGCGATCCTTAAGAGTCTGTAGCACAATCCTCAAATGAGCAACATGCTCCTCCTCGTTCCGAGAGTATATGAAAATGTCGTCTATGAAGACAATCACGAAAATATCCAATTATGCTTGAGCACTTTGTTCATCAAATTCATAAAAGCTGCAGGGGCATTCGTTAGTCCAAAATATATAACTACAAACTCATAGTGACTATATTGAGTCTTGAAAGTTGTCTTTGGGATGTAACTCTCCCTAACTCTGAGTTGGTGGTAACCAAACTTGAGATCTACCTTTGAGAAGCACTTGGCACCTGGAAGTTGGTCAAACAAATCATCAATCCCATGGAGGGGATGCTTGTTCTTTATTATAACCTTGTTCAACTGCTGATTTTCAATGCACATACGAAGAGATCCATCATTCTTCCAAACAAAGAGAACTAGTGCACTCCACGGGGATTCGCTAGGCCTGATGAAACCTTTGTCCAAGAGATCCTTCAACTGCTCTTTCAACTACTTTAGCTTAGCTAGAGCCATTCTATAAGAAGGAATAGATATAGGTTGCATATCGAGAAGAAGGTCAATTCCAAAATCAATCTCCCGCTCGGGGGGGGGGGGACTCCTGGTAGATCATCTGGGAAAACCTCTGGATACTCACACACTATAGGAACTAACTGGAGAGTCGGGGTCTCGGATGTAGCATCCTTAACCCGAACTAGATGGTAAAGACAACCATTAGAAATCATCTTTTTGACCTTAAGGTAGGAAATAAAGCAACCTATAGGCATAGCTGAACTACCATTTCATTCTAGGATTGGCTCATCCGAAAACCAAAACTCTACGGTACGGGTTCGACAATTTACTGAGGCATAACATGAATGTAGCCAATCCATGCAAAAGATAACATCACAATCAAGCATTTCTAACTCTACTAAATTTGCTGAGGCGACTTTCTGAAGAAATATGATAGGGTAATTTTTGTATACCCGTCAAGCTATAACATAGTCACCGACTAGAGTAGAGACTAAGAAGGGTTCTAATAGAATTTCAGGACTGACTCTACAACTACTAGCAACATAGGGCCTAACAAAAGACAATATAGCCCCTGGATCTAATAATGCATAAACATCAAGATTAAATACTTGTAACATACCAGTGACCACATCTAGAAAGACCTCATACTATTGATGAGACGAGAGGGCATAAAACTTGTTTTGACATTGACCACCACCTGCACTGGTGGATGCACCCTGTTGAGTCAAGCTTGCTGGTGGAGCTGCTAAACTGGTGGCTGGTCTCGACCTCTACTTTGACCCTGTCTGGATGAAGGGCAGTATTTGAGCATGTGGATGGGCTTCCCGCACCCAAAACATGCCCTTGAACCTCCCAAGCACTCCCCAGGGTGCTTCCTTCCACACTTCCTGCACACTAGAATGCTAGGATCTCCTGACCCGCTCTCCTAACCTTTGGAGCCTGATGCCCTTCTCCTCTGCTTGCGCTGAGATCTAGATGGTACACTAGCTAACAACGACACTGGAGTTGATAGTCTCTAATGAGACTACTGATGATGCCCTCCACTGAGCCTCTGCTGGGAGAACTCAACATTACTCATCCTGTCCCTCTTGGCCTCTCTCTCCTTATCCTTCATCTGATCCACCTCCATCTACTGGACATATATGACCAATCGAGAGAAGTATATGTCACTATTCAGCATCGCCGTCCTACACTCCTTGACCAGTGAGTTGGAAACTCCATGTACAAATGTATTCATATGGGCCCTTTGGTCTGCCACCATCTCTGATGCATACTTGGATAATCGGATAAACTCCAAGGCGTACTCTTGAACCGGTATATCATTTTGCTTTGAATTGATGAACTCCGCTGCCTTTGCCTCCCTCAACTCCTCTAGGGAAGAATCTATATAAGAAAGTTGTCATGAACTCATTCCAACTCACAAGAACTATGCCCTCTGCTCTACTATCTCTCCACTGATGGTACCAAATATAAGCAACCCCCTTCAACTGATAGGAGGCTAAGTCTGCATTCTCTTCTCCCGTAACCCCCTCTGGGTGATCTTCTATACCTCCTCCAGAAACTCATGTGGGTCCTCATCCACTCTCGACCCAAGGAACTCAAGGGGATTCATCCTGAGGAAATTCCAAACTCAAGCTGCCGCTGCTCTCCTATTCTTCTTGACATGGGCCACCTCCTACTAGTTAACCTGAGTGGTCAAAGCTTGGGCCAACATTTGAAAAGCTGCCCTAAACTCAGCATGAGAGACCTGCTTGGACAATGGACCTACTGGGGCTGGTGGGGCTTGCTGGTGCCCATCTCCATTGCCATTCTCATGGCTATTTCCATTTCCATTCCTTCTTCCATTAACTCAATGTGGAGGCGTGATTCTGCAAATTTGTATAACATAGGTTATAAGGATAGACAGATACTTCATTGCACGACATTGATCATGAATGAAGGGAAATTTCCTTAAATATTTCGTAGCCTCTTCGTCATAAGTATGGCGCGCTTCACACTCATGAAAAAGACTCTACTTAATGCGACTTTCATACACCCTAGGACACATTGAACTTTTTCTCTGATACTAAGTTTTTCATGACCCAAACATAGGCCAAGATCTAGACATGGAACCTAGCACCATAAATGGCTCTAAGTCAATCCATAGAATGAGCATGAAAACTAAAGCTCAACATACACAAAGCGGAAAACTAAATTCTAAAATAGCAAAAGTTTGATTAATAAAACATCTAATTATCAAAAATATCAAAACACCAAATCTGAAGATGGATATACAACTTTATGTCTGAAAAGCCTCTAACATACTAACGAGTTGATGGGACAATACCCCAACTAGCTCGCTAGAAGTCTGAAATAGAAAACGACAACAAGTCAACTAACTGAAGGTCCTCAAAGGATGAGGACTCACCAACAAGCTGTCTTGGATAAACTATGGATCTGTCTAGCGGCTGGACGGAGTCTGAACATCTGAACTTGTATCATAAAATGATACAGCATAAAGTATGCAGTCAATACTTGGAATGTACTGAATATGCAAGGTAAGTAAAACAGACCAAGTAAGTTAAACTAAAATCATGCATATCTTAAATGATCATAACATCATAAGATTTAGGGAGTAAAGGTTGTATGCTTATATTTGAAAACATGAATAGACATGAACTGAAATAAGTGCATACGACTTGCCATATCTGAAATCATAGGTAAAAGCTCATAAACTGACCCTTGGATTAAACCTGCTAAAAACATGATATAATATCTTATAGTATATGCATTGCTAAAATCGTGAGGAACAAGCATTGCTAAAATCATGAGGAATAATGAGAGACTCGTCTTAACCGACAACCACCATGTTTGAGCGCATGGTGATCCCACGTCTTGCCCACATGGAGGATGGCCATCCTAAACCTTTTCAAGGTGAAGGATTAAGTAAGGTGTGATATCACGGTGTGCCCTTGTGCTAGGGAAATGCTCTCTTGAGAGGTCCCAAAGTATACCTATGTTGGTGCGTAGTTCATGAGACTAGTGAACCTTAGAACCCCTAGCCTACTCAGTGCTAAAAACTACTCCCAAAAATTATATAATGCTCATATAATCATATATCAAAACATAACTTAAATGTTAGCATATGAGGAGTCTTGACTCTAAAACTTGAGATAACTGAACTTATTAGCCTTGGCTAAATCTTGAAATCATACTTAAATTGAGTGGGCTTTCCTAAATCTTGACATCATTCTTGAATAAAATAGACACCATAAGTATATTCATGTGTAATTCGTAAACATTCGTATATTCTAGGTATTTCATCATACTTGGAAGCATAAATCATAAACTCGACTTTTCATGAAACTTGAATAATTGGGTAACATGTTCTTAAAACTTGAAGTCATGAATTGTAATCAAAATAGGTATAAAACCTTCCCATGAATCTTAAAACATCAATCAAATCATGAAAGTAATTGACCTATGAATTAAACATAGAGAATTTCATAAATTGGGTTAAGACCCCATAGAATCATACACTTGAATTCATGAACTTTAGATGGGCTTTGGGCATCAGAGTGAAGGGAAACTCTCATTCATGACCCTACATATCCGGGTAAGCTGATTCTACACCCTTCCTTGAAAGCCCAAGAGATTTGGGAAGAACTAGGGTAATTCTTAGACTTGATCTTCAAAGAAACTCTCTAATCTTGGATGCATGGGAGAGAATGATTTATAATAGGCTAAACCTTTTCAAAACCTTCCTAACAGAGCTTGGAAAGACGTTGTTTAGGGCTTAGGAGCTTAGGAATTATGAAAATATTCTTACTAAAATCGCTGAAAAATTGACTCTACTAGTCCTCACGAGATACTTATGAGTCATTAGGTGGGTCAAAATTCATGGCACTCACTCATGAAGTCCACTGGAAATTCCACCTTCGACTCAACACCCCTGACCATGACTAACTTAATGAGTCATGAGGTGACACCACGACTTATGGCTCCATCTGTGGTCACCCCCGACCATGGCTCATTACTAGTACCACCCACTTCACGAGTAACTTTATGACTTGTTGGGTGACCTGACAAGTCACCTGATGGGTCGTTCTGTGACTTGTGCAAAAAATTTTCTATTCTCTCCACTTCGACCCTCGAGTATGATTTTAGTGACTTTTGGGATATTACAATAACATTATGCCTATATTCCAATTAACAAATCCAACAACTTATGCCCAGATTGTAAATTAAATTGCCAAAAATATTCTATATGGTATAAAATTAGTTGTAAGTGACACAATGTTTTTGTGTAAGCCAAAATTAAAGAGCAATGATTTTTCTGAGGCATAAGTTTTGTGGACGTACTTTATTTTTGTGTATATGTTTAATTTTAAAATTTTTTTGATATACCATAAAGGTTTGCCGGGTGACATAAGATATGTCTTTTTTGGTTATATTTTTAATTTTTACTATTACAGTTCACGATAAGGCATAACTTTATTTTATATATAAACGTACTATGAGCAGTATGTTCATGTTTTTCCTTAGAGAAACTTTAAAAGAAACTATTCCTCAAGGAACAAATTTATGTCACCCATCAATGAGTTCAATTGTACAAGCCTTAAGTGATTAATTCGAATTCCCAAGTCACGCCTCAATGACCTAATTTTTGCTGGTAGTCATTAGCTCAAATTGCACAAGCTATGTGTTTCTGCAAGAATTATTTCTTAAGACACAAATTATACCCCTACTAGAGCATAATCAATGCAGAAATATACTTGAAAGCATAAGTTTATCAAAACAAAGTTATGCCTATATTCAAAAAGATAGGTATAACAAGTTATTGCCCGATTATAAATGAAATGTGTTACACCCCGTAAGTATTTAATGTTCAAATGGCCTATTCGTACGTTGGTTAAGAGTTTTAGAGTGCAATACGTGCGAGAAAAGGTCCCGGAAAGGGTTGAATGAGTATAGAGCCGGGACTGTGCGGGAGAAGGCTGGGCCAGCTGCCCAAAGGGGTAATGTGGCACGGACCCCCTCCCTCCATGTTGGGCTCCATGGCACGCCCGTAAATTGATGCGTTGGGGTCTGTGCCACGAACCCCAGTCCACCCCCTCAAGTACATATATATATATCCCTCCCTATGTTTTCATTTCATTATATATGTATATATCCATGGACCGAGGGAAAAACAACGAAGAAACTAATATTTTTCTTCCATTTACGCTACGAAACGCTGCCTGAATTCAAATTAACTTTGGGTATTGAAGTTTAAGGCTGCAGGGAGCATTACTACGGAGTTAGTTTCGTGAAATTCGCCCGGCGAATTGTCACCCCGTCGAGCGAAAGTTGTCAGAATTATGCCAAACTAATTTCTATGCGATCACTGGCTTAAAGTAAGAATTTCTCCCTTCTGGACTTTCGAGAACTTATGAGTTTTCGATTGTGTTTCGTCAAGTTGAAATATAGTTAATATTTATTTATAAAGTTATCGTTTTCTTTGAATTTAGTACTGAAATTAGCCTCATTCTTCCAATAATATGATTGCAGTTGAGAAGATTAGTTGAATACGAGTTGAAACTCGCCAGTTAACCAGTAATCGATGAACAAGGTATGTTAAGGCAAATTCCCTCGGCAGGTTAGTTCCTATAGCATTATAACTCAGCCTAAATCCCAGTAAGAGATTGAGAAGTACGTTAATCATGAATAATTGATGTTATTAGATTAGACTAGTATTTGATGATGTTTTTGGGATTTGATTTGTCTATATAGCCCTCCATGACCAACCCCAGGGTTATTAGCTGTGTCGTCGCCCGCTAGGGGCGAGATGATGTCGCTCCATAAAGAGTGGCATGCCGTCTGTGAGGGATGAAGATGGGGTCTCAGGTCCTCATAGAGTCCATTCTATGGCTAGACTAGTATACATACGCCATATCTGCACCACACCCCCACCGAGCCTGGTACCCGGGGTGTAGACATCAGGAGTCCGCGGGACTCAAACACAACTACAGTCAGGGATCGAGCGGGCTTAGTTGTAGACCCAGGGGACTAGCAGGATGGCTATAGTTACTAGTTTGACCCATTATGACCTCGATAGGAGTATATAGATTGACGTGTACTCACCAGGGCTTATGGGAGCCCCAGGTGGGTTATTTGTGTTGGTTGTACCTGTCAGCTTATGGGGGCTAGGTAAGGTCTTTGTTTGCTTTAGTTATTGATAGACTAGATAATAGAGAATCCATCTACTCAGGTATGACTCCTATCCCTTTTGTTTCAGTCATTTTCAGCTCTATCTTTTACATTCAGTCATTTATAGTTATTTCCTTACATACTAGGTACATGTTGTACTGATGACCTTTTGGGGCGTTGCATTACTTGTCTGCAGGTACGGATAAACGAGGAGTAGATCCCTCTTAGATTCCATCAAGAATTAGTAGCATAGTCGACTCCTTTCTTCTGGAGCTTGTAGATAAAAGGCTGTTCTTTTGATTGTACAGTTTTTGGGTAGGTCGTGGCCTTGTCCCGACCATCATATTATTCCTAGAGGCTTGCATATTGTTTCTACTTCCCTGTGGTTAGCTGTTATTGGCCGTGTGGGGCCTATATGTGCTTTAGTTTGCATTTTGGCTATGTGGGGCCTTGTTTAGCTAATAGACTAGCGACCTTGTCGGCCATAGTTTAGCTTATCTCTGGATTTACTTTATTGTCATAACTAGTCATCATGGTGGTCTTGTCGGCCCGCATAGGATTCCTTGTTGCTGTTTCTAGCTAGCTGGTTTTCTTTTACAGGTGGCTATAAGGCCTTGTCAGCCGGGGGCTATGTTTACAGCCGAGATATAGCCTGTTGTTTTCTTGATTTGGAGAGTAAGCCTGCACCAGGAGTGCTTAGGCTCAGTCAGTTAAGTCAGTTCGGATCCTAGTAGGGCACCAGGTGTCAGTTATGCCTCCTAAGGTAGGGCGTGACAAAATGGCCAAAATTATGTCATATGTCACAAGATCAGTTGTAAATGACACAAACTTTTTGCGTAAACGACCAAAATTAAAGAGCAGTTATTATTCAAGGAATAAGTTTTATACACGTGTTTAAGTTTGTGCACGTGTTTAATTTTCAAATTTTATGGATATACAAAAAGATTTGCCGAACGACATAAGATATGTCTTTTCTTTTATTTTATATTTTAAAGTATTATTATTATAGCTCACCGTAAGAAATAAATTTGTTTTATACATAAACTTCATAGTATTTCTTTTCTATTCATCCAATATTTTACTTAAGTTTTTTCTTCGAGATTTACAGAAAACTATAATGCCCCAAAAATTCTAAGATCATACCCGAGAGTTGAAATGGAGAAAATAGGACTTGTTGCACCCGATCACAGAATGTGTCATCCTATGACCCTTGGGGTAGGCTACGAGTCATTAAGTGACTCATGGGGAAGGGTCTGGACTTGGTTGAAAATTGGGAAATTGAGTGATCACGGGTGTGACCACGAGTCGTTATGAGAGTCGTGGTCAAGGGTTGGCTGAAGGTTGGAGAAATTAGGGCAGTTCCCTTAACGTGTCCTCACCATGACTCATTTGGGACACCACGAGTCGTGGTGTTCCCCATGGTGACCCCTAGGTGGTTTGTCAGCAGTGATGACTACGGGAGGTGACCATGACTTGTGGTCATCGGTAACGAGTCACTAAGTAGCCCGTGGTGACCCCTAAAGGGAAATTCTGGTTCAATGGCAATGGGAGACTTCACTAATCATTAAGTTTCCTGATGGCTCGTGAAGTGAGTCATTTCCAAGTTGGGGAATTCGTAGAAATTCTCCAGTGCATATTATGACTAGTCACCATGAGTCATCCATGACCTCACGACTCATGGGGTGCTTCGTGCAGATTGGCAGGGTTCTTTTTCCTGCGAATTTCCTAGGGAGTTTTACGTAATTTTATAACCTCCAAGACTCTAAACTACGTTGTTTTGGGTTTTAGTCAAATTTTGTAGAGGGGGTATCTGATGTTTTATTTCATTTTACACATCCCCTCAAAAATTTAGAACGTAGAATCTTTCTCATAAAGACTCGGAGCAGAAGCTAGGGCAATAGAATTCTCCATAGATTTCCAAGAGATTCTTTCAGGGATTTCCATCACCAGGAATATGGGAATTCAACAAGGGAATAGTTCTTCCCTTGTGTCTCCAAAAATCTCCTCTATCTTCTTTATAAGTTATAGCCTTGTAGTTTCGAAATGTGAAAAGTTTTAAGACAAATTTCTTTGTGGGTTCAAAGGGAATATATCCATGAATTTATATTTCTTATTTATTCCCCTATTTCTATAAATTGTGAAAGATTGCACCTAGTAGCATAATTCAGCCCTAGTCATAGCTCAGTAGAAATTAGAACATGCAGGTTGAACTAGTTTTCTCTGTAGCGTGTTTCTATCAGCTTTGGGAAGCACATGTATTAATTTATGTTAAAATATCAGTCAGAATCATGTCAGTCTACTATCACTTAGAATTTTTAGCAACCTCAGTGTTGTTAAGAAAAATGTCAATTGATCAGTTTGACTATAGTTAATTCTTGAGGTGTCTGTGATACCTCCCAGTTATCAGTATTAGACTCAGTATCGATTTTAGTGGTTCTTTAGGTGGTCATGACACTTTCAGATAAGTAGCTCTTACTATCCTGAGGACCTAGCTTCAGATTACAGTTTGTTCATGAGACAGTTATGACGCTTCCAGATAGGCAGCTCTGACCAGTTTTGGAACACCAGTTATGGAATTCGGTCCGATAAGACTCTCAGATTACTTCCAGATAGGTATCCCTGACTTAGTCTTGGCCCCCAGTTTTGAGCTATCAGCCTAGTAGTCAGTCTAGGACTATCTAGTGGGAGTAGAACTTAGCACTGAGTGGATCGAGGTTCCAGCACACCCAGGTTCCTAGAACTACGTTGCCATCATAGGATATATTTTATTGGCCTCATGGACCTAGACCTGTGATCACTCAGTCCATGCCTTTATACCCTGGCAAGGTATATTGGGTCCTACCGATAGGGTGTATACATCAGACTCCACATCTAGCTTACATAGTTATATGTCGATTATAGACTCTCCCACTAGTCAGATCAGTTCATTCTTGGATTAGTCAGTTCAATATAGTATTTCAGATTAGTATCTCAGATTTAGAGCATGCCTTGGACTATCAGATAGGGAAATTTTGACCACCTCTGTATATTACAGTTATCAGTTTCAATATTTTTAGTTGGTCATTGCATGTCTTTCTAGTTCAGTTACTTTATTCCTTGTGTATAGTTTCTCTCACTTACTCAGTACATTCAAAGTATAGACCGTTTATGCTGTATCATTTTATGGTACAACTGCAGGTTCTCAGCCACAACACCATTAGCTGACCTCACTTAGACTTTTCCAGCTGCATCATTTGTGAGTCCTCATTTTTCGAGGACGAGGATTATTTCTTTCAATTATATTTATTTTATTTAGACTTGAAGTTAGCTGGGGAACTTGTCCCAGCAACTCATCAATTTTAGTTGGCTTTCAGACACAGATATTGTTTTAGACATTCAACTTTGTTTAAGTTGTTTTTAAACTTTATGATTTAGCTTTATTTTAATAAATGTTTTATATTATTATTTTAAATCTTCCGCTATGTTTTACTCATAATGCCAATGTTATGATAGACCATGGGTTGACTTGGGGTTACTTGTGACTCCAAGTATCGTGTCCCGTCCAGGGTATAGAATCAACGCATGACAAACTTGGTATCACAGCATTAGGTTTATAGTATCCTAGGATGTCTGAAAGTCGCATCAAGTAGAGTCCTCTTCATGGGTGTGAAGCACGCCACACTTATGACGGGGAGGCTATGAGATGTTATTAGGAAAAAACTCCCTTTTGTTCATACTCTTTATCGTGCGTTGAAATTCAATTCCAAAAATGCTCTCTTAACTCATGCTCTATTTCATTTCAGTGAAATCATGCCTCGACGATGTGGTAACGGAAGAAGAACAACCAATAATGCTCACCGACCTGCCCCACTAGCTCCAGTAGCCCCTTAGGATGATCCAGTGTCCTCTGCAGAGTTCTAGGCGGCTATCCAGTTTCTCGCATGGATAGTTACCAATCAGGTGAACTAGCAGGTGGTTCTAATCAACAATAATGGGTCATAGCAGGTGCCCTAGTTCAAGACTTCACTCGGATGAACCCTCAAGTTTTCCACGGATCTAAGGTGGGACAAGACCCACAGGAGTACGTGGATGAGATAGAAAGATCACTCAAATTATGGGTGTCAGTTCCTCGGAGAATGCCGACTTGGCTGCCTACCAGCTGAAAGGGGTAGCCCAGATCTGGTACGAACAATGGAAGGAAAGAAGACCAGCGGGAGTAGGACCGGGGTAATGGGAGGAGTTCACTACAGCCTTTCTAGACAGATTCTTTCACCAGGAGCTTAGGGAGGCTAAAGTGACTGACTTCATGAATCTGAAATAAGGAAATCGGACGGTGGAAGAGTATGCACTCGAGTTCACCAGGTTGTCTAAATATGCTCCAGAGATGGTAGCCAAGCCAAGGGCTCGTATGCTAAAATTTGTTAATGGGGTGTTGAAATTGGTCCTCAAGGAGTGTTGGACTGGAATGATTATTAAGGATATCGATCTCTTCAGCCTAATAGTTCATGCCCAGTAAATTGAGGCAGAAAAATTAAAAGATTTGGAGCGGGCGAACAAATGGGCAAGAACCGACCAATCAATTTATGGCCATCACAGATCTGGCAGTAGTAACCGTCCACAGCAGCAGCAGAGGTCTCCAACACCCACTTCAGCTAGTGCCCCAACTTTCCAGTCCCACAAGGATCAGAGGGGTCAAGCATCTGGCTCACAATCCTAGATTCATAGCGCCAACAACCGCTACAGCTACCCGGCTTGCCCTAAGTGTATAAAGAACCATCCAGGAGAGTGTCTTTAGGGCCGAGAGGGTTATTTTGGGTGTGGAAAGCTTGGTTATCAGCTCAAAGAATTCCCGTCAGAAGGAAGGGGAGATCACAATCCACCGCTTCAACAGCTCCAATAGGCCAACCAGCTCAGCAGGACAACACTTACGGTGCGGATGGCGGCCAACACCAAAACTCTTTTTATGCTTTATCCTCTTGTCAAGATCAAGAGAGCTCACCTGACATGGTCACGGGTATGTTACGCCTTTTTCATCTAGACGATATGCCCTACTAAATCCAGGAGCCACCCTGTCATTCGAGACTTCCTATGTAGCAGTCCAGTTCAAAATCAGTCCAGAGGTCCTCTCAGAACCATTCATAATCTCCACCCCAGTTAGCGAGTTAGTTAAAGCCAACTGGGTGTATAGAAACTGCCCACTCTCAAAATTGTATAAGGTCATTCCAGCTGATATGGTAAAGTTAGACATGGTTGATTTTGACCTCATTCTTGGAATGGATTGGTTACACTCCGATTATGCCTCAGTCGACTGCAGAACTAGGGTCATCAGGTTTCAGTTCCCTAATGAGCAAGCTTTAGAGTGGACGGGCAGTAGTTCGGTGCCTAAGGGTCAATTTATATCCTACCTTAAGGCCAAAAAGCTTATTTCCAAAGGGTGTATTTATCATCTAGTTTGGGTCAAAGATTCCATCTCTGAGACCCCAACTATCCATTCAGTCCCAATGGTCAACGAGTTCCCTGACGTATTTCCCAAAGATCTTCCCGGAGTCCCTCCTGAGCAAGAAATAGACTTTGGTATAGACCTTCTCCCAGAACCTCAGCCCATCTCCATCCCTCCTTATAGAATGGCTCTAACTGAGCTTAATATGTTAAGGGAGCAGCTAAAAGACCTTCTTGATAAAGGTTTTATCATACCCAACATCTCTCCTTGTGGTTCTTCAGTACTATTCCTGCGAAAGAAAGACGGTACCCTCAAAATGTGCATCGATTACCATCAGTTGAACAAGGTTACAGTCAAGAATAGGTATCCCCTACCCAGGATTGATGACTTGTTCGATCAGCTTTAGGGAGCCATTTGTTTTTCTAAAATAGATCTCAGGTTGGCGTATCATCAACTAAGAATTAGAGAATGTGACATACCGAAAATAACTTTTGAAACTCGGTATGGTCACTATAAATTTGTGGTTATGTCCTCCGAACTGACTAATGCCTCTGTAGCTTTTATGGACTTGATGAACAGAGTCTTAAGTAGTATCTAGATGTGTTCATCATTGTATTTATCGACGACATTCTAGTACACTCAAAAATTGAGGAAGAACATGCTAATCACCTGAGGATAGTGCTTCAGACGCTCAGAGATCACTAGTTGTTCACAAAATTCAGCAAATGCGAATTCTGGTTGAAGTCTGTGACTTTTCTTGGTCACGTGGTCTTAGGTGACGGTATCCAAGTAGATCCTCAAAAGATGCAGCGGTGAAAGACTGGCCTAGACCTACCTCCCCAACCGAAATTAAAAGTTTCTTGGGTATAGCCGGTTACTACCGACGTTTTATGGAAGGGTTTTCTTCTATAGCATCCCCTCTGACTAGGATGACTCAAAAGAAGGTGAAATTTCATTGGTCAGATGTGTGTGAGAAGAGTTTCCAGGATTTAAAAACTCGACTCACTACCGTTCCAGTGTTGACCTTACCTGAAGGAATAGATGGGTTTGTGGTATATTGTGACGCTTCCAGAGTTGGCTTGGTTGCGTTTTGATGCAGTGGGGTAAGATGATAGCCTACGCCTCTATACAGCTCAAGGTTCATGAGAAGAACTATCCCACTCATGACTTGGAGTTGGCAGCGGTGGTGTTTGCATTGAAAATATGGAGGCACTACCTTTAGGGGGCTCACGTGGATGTTTACACCGTTCAAAAGAGCCTTTAGTATGTGTTTAGTCAGAAAGATCTTAATCTTCATAAGAGAGGATGGTTAGAGTTATTGAAGGACTATGACATGAGCGTGTTGTATCACCTGGGCAAAGCGAATGTGGTGGATGATGCCCTAAGCAGGATGTCTCTGGGGAGTGTGACTCATGTTGAAGAAGGCAAAAAATAGCTGGCAAAGGATATCCATAGATTAGCTCGGTTGGGAGTATAGTTGGTTGATACAACTGAGGGTGGAGAGTGGTGCAGAGTGGATCAGATTCCTCATTGGTAGTTGAAGTTAAGTCAAGGAAGGATGAAGATCTCATATTGCTTAACTTGAAGGAGGCAGTTCTCCGAAAAGAAGTGGAGGCTTTCTTCTAAGGGGAAGATGGTGTACTCAATTACCAGAGTAGGTTGTGCATGCCGGAAGTGGGTGATTTGAGACAGCAGATACTGACTGAAGAACACAATTTGAGATATTCCATCCACCCAGGTGCTACTAAGATGTACCGTGATTAACGTCATATTTACTGGTGAAACGACATGAAGAGAGACATGAAGAATTTGTAGCTAAGTACCTAAACTGCTAGCAGGTCAAAGTAGAACACTAGAGACCGGGAGGTATGACTCAGGATATCAACATACCCACATGGAAGTGAGAAGAAGTAAATACAGATTTTATTATATGTCTACCTCGGACTCGTCGGCAGCATGATTTAATCTGGGTGAGAGTAGATCGGATGACTAAGTCAGCACACTTCCTCCCAGTTAAAACTACAGAGTCAGTTGAGGATTATGCCAGGATTTATATCCGAGAGTTGGTCTGACTTCATGGGGTGCCATTGACCATTATTTTAGATAGAGGTACCTAGTTCACCTCTTATTTTTGGAAGTCGTTTTAGAAGGGACTCGGTACCCAAGTCAAGCTCAGCACAACTTTTCACCTGTAAACAGATGGACAAGCTGAGCAAACTATTTAGACTTTGGAAGATATGCTAAGAGTGTGCGTGATCGAATTCAAGGGTAGTTGGGATGACCGTTTGCTTCTCATCGAGTTCGCGTACAACAATAGCTACCACTCCAGTATCCAGATGGCCCCGTTTGAGGCATTGTATGGTAGGAGGTGTAGTCTCCTATCGAGTGGTTTGAGGTTGGTGAAGCTACTTTAATCAGTCCAGACTCAGTCCATAAAGCTATGCAGAAAGTATAGCTCACCCGAGAAAGGTTGAAAACAGCTCAGAGCCGTCAAAAATCTTATGCTGATTTGAGGAGAAGAGAATTAGAGTTTATAGTGGATGACTGGGTTTATCTAAAAATTTCACCCATAAAAGGGGTGATGAGATTTGGTAAGAAAGGAAAGCTCAGTCCGAGGTATGTGGAACCCTACAGAATTATGAGGTGAATTGGCAAGGTAGCCTATGAGCTGGAGTTACCTTCAGAGTTATCATCTGTGCACCCAGTGTTCCATGTGTCAATTTTGAAGAAGTGTATCCGTGATCCAACTTCAGTGGTGCCACTAGACAAAATGGGAGTGAACGATAGTCTCTCTTACAAAGAGGTCCCAGTTCAGATCCTTGACCGTTAGGTTCATAAGCTGAGGAATAAAGAATAGCCTTAGTCAAAGTCTTGTGGAGAAATCAGTATGTTGAAGGAGCAACATGGGACACCGAAGCATATATGATGGCTAGATACCCACACTTATTCCCTTCCAGCTCAGTTCAGTTTAAGGTATCAATTTACTCCCTAAAAACTCTATTCAGTTACATATTCAATCCATGAGCCCCAGCTTCTTTCATGTTAATGAATGTGTGTATGATTCGTGAATTCAGTTCAGTCATGTAGTTCAGTTCGAAGGTAGTCATTTCATTAGTTTTAAGCTTTCATGATTAGTATTTGAGTATAATGGTTGCAAATCTCTGCTTTTTGTGTGTTTCTCCATATTCGAGGATGAATGTTCTCAAAGGGGAGATATTGTAATGCCCCAGAAACTCTAAAATCAGACCCGGGAGTCGAAACGGAGAAAATAGGACTTTCTACACTAGGTCATAGAACAAGTCGTCCTGTGACCTGTGGGGTAGACCACGAGTCGTGAAGAAACTCGTGGGGAAGGGTCTGGGCTTGGTTGAAAATTGGGAAATTGAGTGACCACGGGTGTGACCTTGAGTTGTGGTCAACATAACGAGTCGTTATGAGAGTCGTGGTCAAGGGTTGGCTGAAGGTTGGAGAAATTTGGGCAGTGCACTTAACGAGTCCTCACCACAACTTGTTTGTGACACCACAAGTCATGGTTTTGCCCGTGGGGACCCCCAGGTGGTTTGTGGAAGTGATGACTACGGGAGGTGACCACGAGTCGTGGTCACCGGTAACGAGTCATTAAGTAGCCCGTGGTGACCCCTGAAGGGAAATTCTGGTTCAGTGGTAACGGGAGTCTTCACGAGTCGTTAAGTCTCCTGAAGACTCATGAAGTTAGTCGTTGCCTGGTTGGGGAATTGGTAGAAATTTTCCAGTGTATATCACAACTGGTCACCACGAGTCATCCACGACCTCATGACTCGTGGGGTGCCTCGTGGGGACTGGTAGGGTTCTTTTACCTGTAAATTTCCTAGGGAGTTTTACGTAATTTCATAACCTCCTAGACTCTAAACTACGTTGTTTTGGGTTTTACTCAGAGGTTTTAGAGGGGGTAACCGACAGTTTATTTCATTTCACGCACCCCCTCAAAAATTTGGAACGTAGAATCTCTCTCAGAAAGACTCAGAGTAGAATCTAGGACAATTGAATTCTCCTCAAATTTTCAAGAGATTCTCTTAGGAATTTCCATCACTAGGTATGTGGGAATTCAATAAGGGAATAATTCTTCCCTTGTGTCCCCAAAAATCTCCGTTATCTTCTTTATCAATTATAGCCCTGTAGTTTCAAAATGTGAAAAGTTTTCAGACAGATTTCTTTGTGGGTTCTGTTCGGTGCGTTGTTGGGGTTATAAAATCGACACGCAAGTGCACGTGGTCAAACAAGTAATAAAGTGGCTAAGTAAGCCAAGTATCGATCCAAGGAGGCTCAGGGTATGTAAAAATTGCCTAAGTATACTATATTCTTATTTTACTTCTAACTATGCTAACAACAACGTAACCAACAGTTAATTGAGTTTTTGTTTATAAAATATATACTAAAACTATTAACAATTATTTACTATGAATTTAAACTATGGATATGAGCATGACAAGGTTAAGAACAAGTAATGAATTCGATTGTAATAATAATTCGGTTAATCTCTTCTTCATGTTGCTAGCCAAGAACATTAGCCTAGAAATTAAAACTCTCGTATTGAATTTCACTTAAGAATCATAAACCATTCGTCTACATTTCTGTGATCAAATGCAATTTACGACCTGTGACACGGCGTGGACGCGGACCTTCACTGGAAATCCAGGGTCCGGTAAATTAGCCTCAACGTGGCACGGAGGCCAACGCGGAGGCCTATCTCCGTGCCACGGAGCTGTCGCGAGGCCTCACTGGAATTTGCCATTTAATTCCCTCTCCAGGCAGTGTGCCTCCGCGATGGTAGCGTGGCACGGCTCCATCGCGGAGCCCCTATAATTTGTGCATTCCAATGTCTTTTCCACGCTCGTATCCAAGTCCAACTCCGATATAGTTCCAACATGCATTTTAGCTCCTAAAAATCATATTTACCTGCAAAACAAATGCTAATCATGTTGGTTAGTATAAATTCACATTTTATTACCAATTACATGAGAATATATACACATTGCACACAAACAAGGTGAAAATAATACGTTTGAGTATCACTTGGGCATATAAATCTGCCAAAGATCACTTACCCCACACTTAAATCCTTATTCGTCCTCGAACAACACATACACAACTCATGCAAATTACATCCCAACTTTCGTCACTATGGTGCGACCATTTACGCTACGGTCATACCGATTATTCAATTTTTGCAAATCATCACGAAAACATGCTTGGTCTTACAATACAATGACCTTTAATACATCAAGACTTCCTAGACTTTAAGAATTGATTCTTGATATCGGCAAACTCATGCAAATCAGCTAATCAAGAAATCCGACACGAAAATCAATCTTTCATCAAGCATGTGCCCTCACAACTCAAGAGAATCTTCCCCTTTTTGTTCATGCAACACACAAACATTCAAGTAGGGGCATATAAAAATTAATTTCACTCACTCTCCCAAAAGAATTCACATGCATCATGTCATGACCCATAGGCTTGCCCTTAGTGTATTACTCCACTAATATAAAGACATGCAATGTAAGATCACGTAGGACTTTAATGGGTTGTAACGGGGCTATGGATCTAGTATATATATTGGATTAGCCAATAATAGTCGCTAGCATCCTTAAGCGCCTTTTCGACACATTCCCATCGACTCATGGACATTGTTCCTCTCTTTTCTCTTTTTCTCCCATTCATGCTGGTTTACTTTCGTACTGCCCATTTCATCAAACACACTTGACACAAAACAAAGGGTTTTCATGTACCCTCAATATCATTTAATTACAACAAGTTCCTCTTCAACATCATCTTTTCTTTCTTCACTCTGCTTTTCTTTTTCTTTTCACTCTTTTCACTCTTTGGGAAACATTTTCTTTTCTTTGTAAGCGCTTAAGAGCTTCGTATAGACTTTAAGGCTAATGAAAAGAAGGAATAAAGCTTAGTTTATACAATTTTGGACAAAAGAAAGAAAGAAATCGGCTAAAGGCTCAACGGGCTGACTAAGGTATACAACATATAAAAAAGGTAGAATTTGACAAGAAAAAAATGGAAACTATCGGTTAAAAACAAAGAAATGCCTACATCCTTTCCAACACTACACCTCCTTCATTTCGTTTTGTAAACACACCAGGCAAGTTCTAGACAATTCACAATGGCATGGAATAATAATACCTCACTTCACACTTCATGCACATGCTCGAATCAAGATGCATTCACAGACTCTCTAATTAGCCAAACACATGAATTCAAAATTAAGCCTCAATCATACTGAATCAAATTCTATAGCCTAGGTAACTCAACATATTTACCAAATTGCATGCTTTCGAACGAATCATTTTCACGTTTTGAACATCAGTTACACACGCAATGAAATTTTTCAACCATAAAGCAACTACAGGTTCATTGATGCAATCCACCAAAGAAAAAAACTGAAAACAAATTAAAATCCTACTCCTATCGACTACATTTCCCTTAAGACGGTCGTCATCCACCCATCATAGAGAACGGTCACTAACTATGACATCGGTTCAATGGGACTATTCTCGGTAAAAGAACCGAAAACAAACTCCGAGAAACCCAAAATAAAAACCGAAAATTTTTGCAACACATCGATCATTTCGATAGAAAAATATTTACAAAAGATTTTGATAAGTGCAAAATATTTTCGCATAAAATTTTGAAAAAAATATCGATCATTTCGATATACAGAAATATTTACAAACTATTTACAACATTCACAAAATATTTACCTTGGCAACCACAACTTTTCACAACACACATCATTAACCACAAAAAAAATATACAGCTACAACACAAATCAGTTCACAACAGGGAAACACAAACATACATACAAACCAAGGAAAAAGCATACAGCAGATTAGAGCCTAAGTCCCAGCACCTATCTACTCCCCACCCCACACTTAAATCGAACACTGTCCCCAGTGTTCACAAAAATACAAAGCACAAAATTTTGGGTGGTGGAACTCCCTGCTCAGTCGAAATATTCGACTTCTTCATCCGGTGCTGCTGCCTCGTCGCCCATGTCTGAGTCAGCTCCATTGTCATCATCAGACTCCACATCGGAGTCCTCCCGACGTGTCTCCTCATCAGTAGGGACATCGTCATTAGTAGGCTCAACGAAGGCTGGTCCCACTCGGCATAAAGCTCTGGCGTTCTCGCCAAATGGGTAATCCAGCTCTAGCTGCCATAATTCTTCCTCGGTGGCTGGTCTCCCACCAATCTGTAGCTGAAGCATCTGCATGCCGAACATACGTGCCATGTACTGATCGTCACGAGCATGTGGCTCACCCAAAGTCAGCACTGGCCCATGTGTGGTGTCGGGGGCTTTAGTTTTTATCACATCGAGGGCCCTCCGCTCCAACTGTGGGATGTAATCCAAAGCCTCTTCCTCGACATCGAGGCCTCGGAGGAAGGTGGTGATGAGTCCGCCAAACCCGTATCTGTGGCCCTGGTGTAGTCTGGCTCTCTTCATGGCGGATATAATGACCGCCCCAACATTAATCTCAAGCCCTTTCATAAGGGCATACACCAAGCAGACACGGTCCCGAGTCACATCCGTCATGTGAACTCCCGGGATCAAGCAAGAACATACAATTTTCAGCCATATTCTGGCCTCCCTATTCATCTGCGAATAAGGCAGAGTCTGGTGGTAACCCCTCTCCTTATGTCTACTCCATCGGGCTGTGGATCGAGCCCCACACAACGTACGTCTGATGTCAGCGTACGGTGGGGTGATGTTTAGCTGGCGGAGAACGTGGGCGTCGGTGTCCCGCGGTCCAACGATGGCATTAAATTGCTGGGGTTCTAGAGTAACAATCTGCCCTCTGATTTTTATTGTGTGGCTTCTGATGGCCGGGTTCCAATTTGCGTAGAACTCCCGGACTAAATGTAGGTTGCACTCCTTGGGCTCCTAAAATATAAAGTTGAGCCCAGCTGCTTCAATCCTCTGCACAATACGAGGGAACTCCTGTGCTAGTGGTTCCTGTGCAATATATTCCTCCGGGAAGTATTTGCTTTCCTTATGCTTAGCATACCATTTCTTCCCTTCCTCGGTTACCCACCTTGTTCCGTATTGGCGGCGTTGGCCGCGCGGAACAGCTGGTGCAGCTGGGACTATGGTGCCCAATCTCATTCTTTTTCTTCCGGTGCCTGAGGAAGAAGCACCTTTGCCCTTATCCTGCCTACTCACCATTGTACCTGTCAATATACATGAACAAGCATAATGTCAAGCTATAAACATGTTAACTTCGGCTAAGGTCGGGTTACACAACGTTTACCCCACACTTAGTCCTTAGCTACTTTTACAAACTATGGCAAGGATAACTCAATTTACACCAAAACAATCAACTATACAATTTATGCTTAGTGCGTTCACAAAATATTTTCGACAGCATAACGGTTAGCGTACTACTCAGACTTCATATAGCTAATCCCAATCCTACTATCGCTAACAATTCAACCATCGCACTTAGCAACAAAAACAACAAATAAAAAAAACACAGACAAAACATTCTATATACAATCGAATCCAAATAATCAAACCAATTTGCACAATTTTCGCATTTTCCCCAACAATTCGAGAATTCGTCGTCTTTTAACATTCACACAATATTTACATGACTTAGCTCAATTTACAACCACACCCCGACATCTAATTCATCAACTTATCAAATAACCCAATTCAATTTCAACAACCCATGCCCTAGAATACAAATTTACAATCAAATTCGAATTATTTAGATAATCTACAAGTTCAAATGCTAATTACAATAATCTGAACATATATCAATCACAAATAACTCAACATCATGTTAAATTTCTACTTAGGGTGATATATCTCACCTCACATGCCCAAATTCGACTAAAATCGCCAAAAATTTGAGAGAAACGAGGAAAACATACCTTTGAGTTGAAGAACCGAAGAAACTTGACGATTTCTTTGCCTAGTAGCGTGGCACGTTGGTTGGGGAGGGGGATTTGGGTGTTTGGGCGTGGAGAGGAAAAGAAATGGCGAGAAAGGGGCAAAAATCGGGGTTAATTTAAAGAAAAACACGCGGGTCAGTCGGCAACCCGGTGTGACCCGACACCAAATATAAGGCAATGTGTCAAGGAGGGTAACGCGGAGCCCCTCCTCCGTGACACGGAGCCAACGCGTTGGCTTACTGGAATTTTTTTTTAAAAATCCGAATTTTGCCTTCAACGTGTCACGGAGGGTAACGCGGAGCCCTTCCTCCGTGACACGGAGCTAACGCGCCAGTGCACTATTTCTTCAATTAAATTATTTTTTCATACCTTGCCTTTTCATTCCCGATTCCATGTATATTTTTCTCCGTTAGACCTGAAAATCACCTCACTAAACAAAATTGGTTAGATTAACAGATTTCCCTAACTAAAACGAAAAATATTAACTAAACAAAAATTTATACCAAATCAAGAAAAGAAAAAATAAAAATAAAAATTATTTACAATAAAAAAGAAAGAAAGAAAAAAATATTTTTCACGGGTTGCCTCCCGTGCAGCGCCTGGTTTACCGTCGCAGCTCGACGTACCAAGTTTCACCGCTTTTTCCTCCACCTTGAGGATATGAATTTCACCCCTAATTTCTTCTCTAATTTCCTCTTATGCTCCTGGGGTGGTGGTGAAAAATTGTAAGGACCAAGCAGTAGATGCTTTCTTTTGAACTTATTGGCCCTTGAGTAAGTGAAGTCATTTCGTTGCTTCGAGTTAGCAAATTTCAGAATATACGGGGCTTGGTCCTCCTCTAGACATTTCTCTATAATCTTGGAAGACTCTATTTCTGTGTTGTCAACCAAACTTAATGTCGAAAAATGCTTCGAGTGTGGTCAAATCAACCTCAACTCTGAAATTGCATTGTGCTTGACTTCCTTATTTGTGTACACCTTTTCAACATCGACATCTATTTCTCCATTAAGGTCAAATGGGAGATATTCTTTCTCTTCTTCCATGAATGGATTTTCTATAGGTATGAGCCGATCACGGGGACACTCAAGAGATTCTAATTGTTGGGCTTCATCCAAAAATTCACCCTTGTATTCCTCTTGTTGTTCCTCTTGAATATCGGCTAAAACTGTCACCTGCAAATTATCACAAGCTTCAGCCTCAGCATACATCTCTGTGAGTTTGACACTCTGTCACACCCCGCCTTGGGGGGGGGGGGGGTACGACTGGCACCTGGTGCCCTACTAAGATCTGACCTGCTAGGCTGTTAAGCTTGGGCGCGTCTGGCGCCTGGCTGGCTCTAACTCAGATTTCTGGAAACAAAGGGCTATATGACGGCTGTAAATATAGCCCCCGGCCCATTGGCCTATCGCCTGCTGTACCTATCTTTGCAGCTAACCAGATATATAGTAACTCAGGGAAACCTATACGGGCCGACAAGGCCACCATGCTGTCTAGTTATTTGCTGCTTAATCAATAAGCACAAAAAGAAGCTACGTGACCGGCAAGGTCACCACTGCTGACAAGTATGGCCTTACACGACCATCACAGAAGTAAGAAAGAGTAAATGCAACTATACAACTGCACGGCCCCACACGACCGGCTCATCTGACCACAGGGACTACATACAGACTGCAAGCCTCTAGGAATAGTAATAGAACTGATCGGGACAGGGCCCCGACCTACCCATTCTATATACAACAAAAGGAACTGAACTACACCTCTGAAATTCAGCCTCCGGATGACTGGAGCTGAATACTCAACCGCTGACAGGGAGTCACGTAGAATCACCTGCTCGTCTAGGAGAACCTGCAGGCAAGTAATGCAGCGCCCCACTGGGCGTCAGTACCACTGGTACTGAGTATGTAAAGCAACTGGAACACTATAACTGAAAATAACATCTGAAAGCAATAATATGACTGATGAAGCTGAAATAGGAGGAATAACTTACTGTCTGATGATGTAGATCGCACCTGTTCTTACTGATACCGAAGGAAGTAGGAAACATACCTGGAAGCGTATCATTCTACTACCAACCCACTCGCGTCTAATATAACATGGCATAGTATACATAACATAACACAGCACATACAAACCTTACCCGGCCCCCATAAGCCGGGAGGTACAATCAACACAGAATCTATGCCCCTACCCCGGTCATCCCATCTCCTATAGTGGCTGTAAGCATCCTGCCGGTCCCTGGGTATGCACTTGGGCTCGCTGAGCCCCTGACTATAACTGTACCTGAGTCCGAAGGACTCTAAATCAACACCCCGGGCGTACCCGCTCGACGGGGGTGTATAAGGGCCGACCAAGGCACAATATGGGGAAACTGGCATCCCATCTTCGTCCCCTGGCGGGATGGCATATCACTCCGTAGAGTGACGTATCCTCGTCCTCTGGCGGACGAGTCGATACAGCTATTAACCCTGGGCGGTCAGGGATGCTAGGTAATCCAACCCCAATCAATACAACGGTCTCAACTAGTCATGCTGTCTGTGTATCTCATAAGCCAAAACTAATAGGCGTAAGGTATTATATAAATCATGTACTGGGCTAAAAAAATAGCAATCTGCAGATGTCTGATACATGCTGTGACAGGGAAGTATAAATATGAATATAGTTCCCTGTCTAACTGTACTGGGGCAAAGGCTATACAAGCGGGTGTTTCTGCTGAAGGCTATGCTGTTCACTAGGTTTCTGTATTAACATGATTTCCTATTTCTAACATGCTTTCTAAACCATATACAGTTACTATTCTATATCTGGAATGCTTTACTGATGCTGTACTATCTTGCGAGGTTTCAGCTAAACACAACAATATTTTGGCAGGGCACATTATATCACATACTGAATATACGGCCAATCTTAATCATTTATATTCGAATCTATATCATACGGATAGGTATCGTACACGTTACGAACCAAAACTGCTCATATTGCACCAATGTTCAAAATAATACAATAATCAATTTCTGAACCTTCTACTGGTCTGTAAATTACTATACTGCTTCAATGTCACTCAACTTGCCGAGGAAACTTAACTTTACATACCTTATCTTTGAATATTCGTCCGTCAGACGAGGCTTGGCCGGTACTTCTACTGCTTTCTCCCAACTGCATTCATAAATACGTCAATCAATACTAAATACAACGTTATTTCAAAAGGCAACGTCACTTTCGATATAGTTTATAGCCTAAACTTAGGCTTATCGAAAGACGGTCGGAAACTTGCTATTTTTCAGCGGCCCAGAAGGGAGAAATATTTACTTCTCAGCTAGGAACACATAGACATTAATTTAGAGCAATTCTACTTACTTTAGTTCGGCGGCTCGCCGATTCGTCGGCCGTATTTCGTGAAACTAACTCCGTAGAAATGCTCTCTGCTGCTAAATACTAGGGTATCTAGGATTAATTTGGGTTTGGGCAGCGTTTGGCAGCGTAATCGGACGAAAATATTTAATTTTTCTTCGTCTTCCTCGACTTCACTGCGTTTCTCTAGAAATTTATAAGTGTAATATGATTTTAAACCGAAGTTGGGGCTTTATATACTTGGGCCTGGACAAGGGCAACGTGGCACGGAGCCATCGCGGAGGCCTCCCCTCCGTGACACGCTGCCATCGCGGAGGGGCTCTGCCTCGGCTCCTCCCGCGATGGTTCGACAGGTTTCTCGTCCGATCTTTTCCCGGGCCTTTCCCTAGCACGTATGGCTTTCAAATATGCTTAACCAACGTGCGAGTAGGTCGTCTAAGTGCCGGGAATTCTACGGGGTATAACATTCTCCCCCCCTTAGGAACATTCGTCCCCGAATGTATACTGCTGTCTAGAGAGCTGTTCACTCTAGTTTCTGTGAAAATATTGGCAGAGTTTCCCCTGTAATATGGACTATCGCAACGCCCTGAAATGCAGAAAAGTCCAACACAGGCACTGCACACAATATTCTACAATCCACTGGACAACTGAATACCACTTCTTTCTTTATCATTTACAACATACAACCATAAAGTACTGCATAAATAATGATACGAACATACTTGTCATCTGACTAGACCTGAAATAAGTGAGGGTATCTGAATTTCATATCTTCTTCAGCCTCCCACGTCATTTCTTCCCGATTTCTATTACCCCACAATACCTTGACAGATGCAACATCTTTAGTTCTCAGCCTGCAAATCTGTCTGTCTAAGATAGCTACGGGAACCTCTTCGTAGGCTAACTCCTCTGTGACCTGAACATCCTGGACTGGAACTACTGTAGAAGGGTCCCCTACGAACTTTCTTAACATGGAAACGTGGAATACTAGATGAACAGATGCTAATTCTGGAGGCAAGTTTAACTCATATGCCACGCGGCCTATTCTTCGCCGAATTTGGTACGGCCCAATGAATCTTGGGCTAAGCTTGCCTTTCTTGCCAAACCTCATTACCCCTTTCATCAGGGACACTTTCAGATATACCTAGTCGTTTACCGAAAATTCTAGATTTCTGCGCCGTCTATCTGCGTATGACTTCTGATGACTCTGAGCGGTTAGTAAACATTCCCGGATAAGCTTTATCTTTTCTTCGGACTGCCGAACGATATCTGGGCCAACTAATGCTGATTCTCCTACCTCAAACCAGCCCACCGACGATCTACACTTTTGCCCGTATAATGCCTCGAAAGGCGCCATCTGGATAGCTGAATGGTAGTTGTTATTATAAACAAATTTGATTAACGAAAGATGTTCATCCCAGCTACCCCCAAAATCTAATACACACGCTCGTAGCATATCTTCGAGCGTATGAATTGTACGTTCAGCTTGCCCGTCTGTCTGAGGATGGAATGCTGTACTAAGATTAATCTGCGTCCCCAGACCTTTCTGAAATGACTGCCAGAACCTAGCTGTAAACTGTGCCCCTCTGTCTGAAATGATAGATGCCGGCACTCCATGTAACCTAACTATTTCTCTGATATATAATTCGGCATAATCCTCAGCTGAGAAGGTAGCCCTCACTGGCAGGAAATGAGCTGATTTCATCAACCTATCAACTATTACCCAAATGGAATCATTTCTGCGCCTCGTATGGGGTAATCCTGTTACAAAATCCATATTTATTGCTTCCCATTTCCACATAGGTATTGATATCTCTTGAGTCAAACCACCCGGTTTCTGGTGCTCGGCTTTTACCTGCTGACAATTAGAACATCTAGACACAAATTCAGCTATCTCAGCTTTCATACCTGGCCACCAATAGATGTCTCTGATATCGTGGTACATTTTCGTCGCCCCTGGATGAAGGGAATAGCGAGCGTAGTGTACCTCGTGCATGATCTGTCCGCAAAGTCCTGAGACATTCAGGACACAAAGGCGGCCCTTACAGCGTAGCACACCACTCTCGGTTGTCTGAAAATCTGGCTCCTTACCCTTCTGAACTCTATCTCTGAGCTGGACTAAATCGGGATCCTCATACTGTCGTTCTTTTACCTCTGCAACTAATGATGATACTGCAGAATTCTGAATTACGGCCCCATTATTTTCTGTTTCCATTACTCGAACGGCTAGGCTAGCTAACTGATGAATTTCTTTGGCTAACTTCTGCTTCTCAGGTCGCAAATACACTAAACTCCCCATTGACTTACGGCTCAGGGCATCTGCTACAACATTAGCTTTTCCTGGATGGTACAGGATGTTCACATCATAATCTTTCAACAATTCTAACCAGCGACATTGCCGCAGATTCAACTCCCTCTGAGTGAAAATGTACTGCAAGCTCTTATGATCTGTGTAAATATCAACATGAACTCCGTATAGATAATGCCTCCACATCTTCAAGGCATGAATTACTGCGGCCAATTCTAGGTCATGGGTAGGGTAATTCTTTTCATGTTTCCTCAGCTGCCTGGAAGCATATGCAATTACTCTACCATGCTGCATCAACACACATCCCAATCCGACACGTGATGCGTCGCAATAAACTGAATAACCTTCTGTGCCTTTCGGCAGTGCTAATACGGGAGCGGAGGTCAATCTATCTTTCAGTTCTTGGAAACTCTGCTCACATGCCTCTGTCCACTGAAACTTGGCTGCTTTCTGTGTCAATTTAGTTAAAGGTGCTGCAATGGTTGAGAATCCCTCAACGAATCTCCGATAATACCCTGCCAACCCCAAAAAGCTACGAACTTCAGTCGGGGTAGTAGGCCTAGGCCATGACTTAACTGCTTCTATCTTCTGTTTGTCTACCTGTATACCAGTATCTGAGACAATATGCCCAAAAAAGGCTACTGAGTTAAGCCAGAATTCACACTTAGAAAATTTTGCATACAACTGGCGGTCCCTGAGAATCTGGAGCACTGCCCGCAAATGAGTCCGATGATCTGCTTCGAAGCGAGAATACACCAGAATATCATCAATGAATACTATCACGAACAAGTCCAGGAAGGGTCTGAAAATACTGTTCATCAGGTCCATAAAAACTGCTGGGGCATTTGTTAGCCCGAAGGACATAACCAGAAATTCAAAATGTCCATATCGGGTCCTGAATGCTGTCTTAGGGGTGTCCCTCTCACGTACTCGGACCTGGTGATATCCGGACCGCAAATCAATCTTAGAAAAGTATCTGGCTCCCTGTAACTGATCAAATAGGTCATCAATCCTAGGAAGCGGATACTTATTCTTTACTGTAACTTTATTGAGCTGCCGATAATCTATGCACATTCGGAGCGAGCCATCTTTCTTTCTCACGAACAAGGCTGGCGCACCCCACGGGGAAGTACTCGGCCTGATAAAACCTTTATCTAACAAGTCTTTCAACTGCTCCTTTAATTCTCTGAGTTCTGCAGGAGCCATACGATAAAGAGGTATTGATATTGGCTGAGTGCCTGGTAGCAAGTCAATAGAAAAGTCTATTTCCCTTTCTGGGGGAATACCAGGTAACTCATCAAGAAATACATCTGGGAATTCATTTACCACTGGGACAGACTGGAGTGTCGGAGATTCTGCTTGGACATCCTGAACTCTGACAAGATGGTAAATGCACCCCTTAGATATCAACTTTCTCGCCCGAAGGTAGGAAATAAACCTACCTTTTGGTGTCGCGGTGCTGCCCTTCCACTCCCGTACTGCCTCCCCCGGGAAATGGAATCGGACCGTTTTGGTCCAACATTCAACATTAGCAAAACATGGTACTAACCAGTCCATACCCATTATGGCATCGAAATCTATCATTTCTAACTCAACCAGATCTACCGTGGTCTGACGACTGGCAACCTCTACTGTACACCCGCGGTAAATTCGGCTAGCTGTGATGGAGTCACCGACGGGCGTAGATACTAAGAAGGACTGCTGTAATGATTCTGGTACAATACTAAACTTTCGTGCCACAAATGGAGTAATATAGGACAAGGTAGACCCTGGATCAATTAACACATAAGCAGGGTGTGAGCAGATAGTTAGCATACTTGTCACAACATCAGGCGATGCCTCTGAATCTTGCCTCCCTGGTAAGGCATATGTGCGGCTTGGACCCGCACCTGTACTAGAAGTCCCTGATCTGCCCCGACCCCTGCCTGCTGAAACTGGGGGCCTGCGCCCAGTCGAGGATGCTGTAGCTCGTGATCCTGTTGATGCCCTATCCTGTCTGTCCCGGTCCTCACGACCTCTGGCTGGGCAATCTCTCATCAAATGGCCTTCTTGGCCACAAATATAACATGCGGTGGAACCATACCTGCATGCTCCAGAATGGCGTCGACTGCATATAGGACAAAGTGGTAGGGTATACCTACTCTGCTCCGCCCTCCTCTGTGACGGTGAGTCTGCCGTCTGCGAACCTCTACCAGCCTCTGACTGCCCCCTGCGGCTGAATCTACCTCCCTGTGACTGTGGTGGAGGCGGGGGCCTGGGCGGCCTGTCTGACAATCGTGGCCTGGGTCCTCCCCGGGCCTCTCTTTGTAACTCAACTGGTCTATCCCGGCGACGCTGCTCCTGATTAACCCTTCTGATTTCCCGATGTCGCTGTCTGATGCCCTCAATATTCTGGGCAAATGCCTGGATTCGGGAAATATCCATATCTTCTCGCAGTGTGGCCGTGATACAAGTCTCAACATACTCTGGGTTCAACCCCATAATAAAACGGTGCACTCTGGATGCCATGGTATCCACAAAAGCTGGTGCATATCGAGCCAAAGAATCAAACCACAAGGAATATTCCCAAACACTCATGGCCCCCTGTTCTAGATGTAGGAACTGGTCTACCCTGGCCTGTCGGATCTCCCGCGGCAAATAGTGATCCAGAAAGGCTCCTGAAAAGCTGGACCAGGTAAGAGGGGGAACATCTCTCCCTCGGGACCTCTCCCAGCTTTCATACCATAACACCGCAATATCTCGCAACTGAAATGCGGCCAATTCAACTGACTCAGTAGGTGTAGCATGCATAACCCTGAAAATTCTCTGCATCTGATCCAGAAAATCCTGGGGGTCCTCTGTGCGATCCGTGCCCATGAACTGTGGGGGATTCAGGGCTAAGAACTCTCGGACCCTCGAACTACCTGGCCCTCCTGATGCTTCTGCAACTGTGGATGGCATTTTCTGCCGCTGAGCAGCCATCACCTGTGCTATCATAACTACAACACTCCTAACTTCCTGATCGGAAGGTATCGGTATAGGGACTGCTGAAGATACTGTCGCTCCAAACGGCTCCTGACGTGGTGGAGACTGCTGAGGAGGCTGAGATGAAGCCTCTGTAGGGCCCTCTGATCGGGCTATCTCCAAATGAGGGGGAGGCATCCTGCTGGTGCCTTCCCCTGCTGCAATGTCTAAACTCCGACCTGTGACGGGATGGCGCTGGTCTGACATTATCTGTAGCCAAAGAATATGATAAGATTTTGGGAATTCAACCCTATACTGTACAGCTCTATAGCACGACTGAATCAAAATAAGAGACAACCATCCTATCATGCCTTGCAGCCTCCTACCCATAGTATGTGGTGCACAACACATCCATGGACAGGACTCTACTTAGCACGGCTTGTAGACTCCCTGGGATACGACCTGCTCTGATACCAAGTTTGTCACACCCCGCCTTGGGGTGGGGGGTACGACTGGCACCTGGTGCCCTACTAAGATCTGACCTGCTAGGCTGTTAAGCCTGGGCGCGTCTGGCGCCTGGCTGGCTCTAACTCAGATTTCTGGAAACAAAGGGCTATATGACGGCTGTAAATATAGCCCCCGGCCCATTGGCCTATCGCCTGCTGTACCTGTCTTGGCAGCTAACCAGAAATATAGTAACTCAGGGAAACCTATATGGGCCGACAAGGCCACCATGCTGTCTAGTTATCTGCTGCTTAATCAATAAGCACAAAAAGAAGCTACGTGACCGGCAAGGTCACCACTGCTGACAAGTATGGCCTCACACGACCATCACAGAAGTAAGAAAGAGTAAATGCAACTATACAACTGCACGGCCCCACACGACTAGCTCCTCTGACCACAGGGACTACATACAGACTGCAAGCCTCTAGGAATAGTAATAGAACTGATCGGGACAGGGCCCCAACCTACCCATTCTATATACAACAAAAGGAACTGAACTACACCTCTGAAATTCAGCCTCCGGATGACTGGAGCTGAATACTCAACCGCTGACAGGGAGTCACGTAGAATCACCTGCTCGTCTAGGAGTACCTGCAGGCAAGTAATGCAGTGCCCCACTGGGCGTCAGTACCACTGGTACTGAGTATGTAAAGCAACTGGAACACTATAAATGAAAATAACATCTGAAAGCAATAATATGACTGATGAAGCTGAAATAGGAGGAATAACTTACTGTCTGATGATGTAGATCGCACCTGTTCTTACTGATACCGAAGGAAGTAGGAAACATACCTGGAAGCGTATCATTCTACTACCAACCCACTCGCGTGTAATATAACATGGCATAGTATACATAACATAACACAGCACATACAAACCTTACCCGTCCCCCATAAGCCGGGAGGTACAATCAACACAGAATCTATTCCCCTACCCCGGTCATCCCATTTCCTATAGTGGCTGTAAGCATCCTGCCGGTCCCTGGGTATGCACTTGGGCTCACTGAGCCCCTGACTATAACTGTACCTGAGTCCGAAGGACTCTAAATCAACACCCCGGGCGTACCCGCTCGACGGGGGTGTATAAGGGCCGACCAAGGCACAATATGGGGAAACTGGCATCCCATCTTCGTCCCCTGGCGGGATGGCATATCACTCCGTAGAGTGACGTATCCTCGTCCTCTGGCGGACGAGTCGATACAGCTATTAACCCTGGGCGGTCAGGGATGCTAGGTAATCCAACCCCAATCAATACAACGGTCTCAACTAGTCATGCTGTCTGTGTATCTCATAAGCCAAAACTAATAGGCGTAAGGTATTATATAAATCATGTACTGGACTAAAAATAGCAATCTGTAGATGTCTGATACATGCTGTGATAGGGAAGTATAAATATGAATATAGTTCCCTATCTAACTGTACTGGGGCAAAGGCTATACAAGCGGGCGTTTCGGCTGAAGGCTATGCTGTTCACTAGGTTTCTGTATTAACATGATTTCCTATTTCTAACATGCTTTCTAAACCATATACAGTTACTATTCTATATCTGGAATGCTTTACTGATGCTGTACTATCTTGCGAGGTTTCAGCTAAAAACAACAATATCTTGGCAGGGCACATTATATCACATACTGAATATACGGCCAATCTTAATCATTTATATTCGAATCTATATCATACGGATAGGTATCGTACACGTTACGGCCCAAAACTGCTCATATTGCACCAATGTTCAAAATAATACAATAATCAATTTCTGAACCTTCTACTGGTCTGTAAATTACTATACTGCTTCAATGTCACTCAACTTGCTGAGGAAACTTAACTTTACATACCTTATCTTTGAATATTCGTCCTTCGGACGAGGCTTGGCCGGTACTTCTACTGCTTTCTCCCAACTGCATTCATAAATACGTCAATCAATACTAAATACAATGTTATTTCAAAAGGCAACGTCACTTTCGATATAGTTTATAGCCTAAACTTAGGCTTATCGAAAGACGGTCGGAAACTCGCTATTTTTCAGCGGCCCAGAAGGGAGAAATATTTACTTCTCAGCTAGGAACACATAGACATTAATTTAGAGCAATTCTACTTACTTTAGTTCGGCGGCTCGCCGATTCGTCGGCCGTATTTCGTGAAACTAACTCCGTAGAAATGCTCTCTGCTACTAAATACTAGGGTATCTAGGATTAATTTGGGTTTGGGCAGCGTTTGGCAGCGTAATCGGACGAAAATATTTAATTTTTCTTCGTCTTCCTCGACTTCACTGCGTTTCTCTGGAAATTTATAAGTGTAATATGATTTTAAACCGAAGTTGGGGCTTTATATACTTGGGCCTGGACAAGGGCAACGTGGCACGGAGCCATCGCGGAGGCCTCCCCTCCGTGACACGCTGCCATCGCGGAGGGGCTCTGCCTCGGCTCCTCCCGCGATGGTTCGACAGGTTTCTCGTCCGATCTTTTCCCGGGCCTTTCCCTAGCACGTATGGCTTTCAAATATGCTTAACCAACGTGCGAGTAGGTCGTCTAAGTGCCAGGAATTCTACGGGGTATAACACACTCATCCTGCTTACAGCCTCTGCATTCTCCTTTTGTTGAATTATCAATTCTGCCACCGACTCCTTCATTGCTTCTGATTGCTCCAAGAGTTGTTTCATCATGTCCTCTATTTGAACTTGGCGTCCCAAGTCCTCATTTTCAACATGCCTATATTCAGCAAAAACAACAGAATGATCATAGCGGGGGCTTGGGGGAGCGGAATATGCCTTTGGACAATCACCCCAATGGCCATATTGACACCCACATATATTGCACGTGTTATAGTTTTGCCACAAGTGGGGTCCTTCACAATTCACGCAAGATTCGCCGAAATATGCGTATCCACCATTTATATTCCAAGATGTCATGTCAATGAGGGTATCCGAAAGAGAGAAAAATTAAAATGAACAAAGAATTAAAACAAATACTAAGACCAAGTTGTCAACACTTAAGAAAATAAAACAAAAATACAGTAAATTTACACTTAACACAATTTCACCAATTGCCTAGCCTCCCCGGCAACGGCACCAAAAACTTGTTCGGTGCGTTGTTGGGGTTATAAAACCGACACGCAAGTGCACGTGGTCAAACAAGTAATAAAGTGGCTAAGTAAGCCAAGTATCGATCCAAGGAGGCTCAAGGTATGTAAAAATTGCCTAAGTATACTATATTCTTATTTTACTTCTAACTATGCTAACAACAACGTAACCAACAGTTAATTGAGTTTTTGTTTATAAAATATATACTAAAACTATTAAGAATTATTTACTATGAATTTAAACTATGGATATGAGCATGCCAAGGTTAAGAACAAGTAATGAATTCGATTGTAATAATAATTCGGTTAATCTCTTCTTCATGTTGCTAGCCAAGAACATTAGCCTAGAAATTAAAACTCTCGTATTTAATTTCACTTAAGAATCATAAACCATTCGTCTACATTTCTGTGATCAAATGCAATTTACGACCTAGCAATACAATTCCGGTTCCTCAATTGACTAATACGGCTTTCAAGTATATTTCTATCAGAAAAGCACATCAAAACCCAATTTTCCCAAATCAAGTTAAGAACAATACCCTATTAATTCACAACTTTCCAATTTCTTGCTCTCTCGAGTGAAATTGGACTTTTTAGATGTACGTTAATGTCGGCCAAGCACTAATGCAGTAAGAACAAGAATTAATAGAACAACATGAAAGAAGAAGAAGAAAACCATATCATTTACAATCAAAATTCACTACACATGTTCAAAACCTTAGCAAGGAAGAGAACTAGCCACTCATTTGTGGATTGATCATCCTAAAACAAGTGTAAATCATACATACAATTGATTGAAAGAAGAAAGGAAGAGAAGAAATCTCTTAGCTTTTTCGTCCCTCAACTGCTGCTAACCCACGTCCTAGCTCCACCAAGTCTGAACTAAAACTGAACTAATTAAAATAAACCTAAGTGTGCTATTTATACTAGAGGGAAATTTTTCCCGGAATAACAAGCAATGTGTCACGGAGGTCAACGCGGAGCACTGCCTCCGTGACACGGCGTGGACGCGGACCTTCACTGGAAATCCAGGGTCCGGTAAATTAGCCTCAACGTGGCACGGAGGCCAATGCGGAGGCCTATCTCCGTGCCACGGAGCTGTCGCGAGGCCTCACTGGAATTTGCCATTTAATTCCCTCTCCAGGCAGTGTGCCTCCGCGATGGTAGCGTGGCACGGCTCCATCGCGGAGCCCCTATAATTTGTGCATTCCCATGTCTTTTCCACGCTCGTATCCAAGTCCAACTCCGATATAGTTCCAACATGCATTTTAGCTCCTAAAAATCATATTTACCTGCACAACAAATGCTAATCATGTTGGTTAGTATAAATTCACATTTTATTACCAATTACATGAGAATATATACACATTGCACACAAACAAGGCGAAAATAATACGTTTGAGTATCACTTGGGCATATAAATCTGCCCAAGATCAGGTTCAAAGGGAATATTTCTCATGAATTTAGATTTCTTATTTATTCTCCTATTTCTAGCAATTGTGAAAGATTGCAGCTTGTAGATAATTCATCCCTAGTCACAGCTTAGTAGAAATTAGAAACTTGTGGGTTAAAATAGTTTTCTCTGTAGCGTGGTTCTATCAGCTTTGGGAAGCACATGTATTAATTTATGATAAAATCTCAGTCAGAATTTTTAGCAACCACAGTGTTGTTCAGAAAAATGTCAGCTGATCAATTTGACTATAGCTAATTCTTGAGGTGTCTGTCATACCTTCCAGTTATCAGTATTAGACACAATATCATATTTTAGTGGTTCTTTAGGCAGTCATGGCACTTTCAGATAAGCAGCTTTGACTAGTCTCAGGACCCCAACTTCATATTACAGTTTGTTCTTTAGATGATTATGACGCTTCCACATAAGCAGCTTTGACTAGTCTTGGAACACCAGTTACATAATCCTCTTTGATAAGTCTATCAGCGTATTTCCAAATAGGTATCCCTGGCTTAGTCTTTGGGCCCCAGTTTTGAGCTATCAGCTTAAAAGTCAGTTTAGGACTATCCAGTTGGAGTAGGACTTAGCACCGAGCGAACCTGGGTTCCAGCACACCCAGGTTCCAAAACTACGTTGCCACCATAGGTTATATTTTATTGTCCTCATAGACCCAGACATGTGATCACTTAGGTCATGCCTTTATACCCTGGTAAGGTATATTGGATCCTACCGTTGGGGTGTATACATCGGACTCCACGTCTAGCTCACGTGGTTATATGTCGGTTATAGACTCTCCCACTAGTCAGCTCAGTTCAGTATCAGATTAGTCAGTTCAAATCAGTTCAATATAGTATTTCAGATCAGTATCTCAAATTTAGAGCATGCTTTTGACCATCAGACAGGGTCATTTTGACCACCTCTGTATATCACAGTTATTTAGTTTCATTATTTTTAGTTGGTCATTGCATGTCTTTCCAGTTTAGTTATTTTATTCCTTGTGTATAGTTTCTCTTGCTTACTCAATACATTCAAATTACTGACACATACCTTTTATGTTGTATCGTTTTACGATACAGCTGCAGGTTCTCAGTCACAACACCATTAGCCGACCTCGCTCAGACTTTTCCGGCTGCATCATTGGTCAGTCCTCATTTTTCTAGGACGAGGATTACTTCTTTAAGTTATATTTATTTTATTTAGACTTGAAGTTAGTTGAGGGACTTCTCCAGTAACTCATCAGTTGTAGTTGGCTTTCAGACACAGATATAGTTTCAGACCTTCAGCTTTATTTCAGTTGTTTTTTTAAACTTTACGATTCAGCTTTGTTTTCATAAATATTTTATATTATTATTTTAAAGCTTCCTCTATATTTTACTCATAATTCCAATGTTATGATAGACCATGGGTTGACTTGGGTTACTTGTGACTCCAAGAACCGTGTCCCATCCAGGGTACAGACTCGGGTCGTGACAAAAACACTTTGTGCGTGACAAGTTCGTAATCTTTGCTTTCTTGTTGGAACCCATAAAAAATATGAGTTTATCTGTTGTGTTAATGTATTCTTCAATTTTTAGGACATATATTTTTTGGTGTTTTAGTTATTATTTATTTTATTATTATTTTACGAAGTGAAGTCTGTCGTAGAAGGCAAACTTTGCCTTCTAAGGTACTCTATTGACAAGTTTGTGGTGTTGATGTTGTGTTTTGTTATTATTATTATGTTTTTTTTGGGCAAATTTTGTTGTAAATCATGGACATTACTCTTTATTTTATAACTCCAATTTAGTTATTTGCATGTAACTATTATTGGAGAGGTGAAAGAAGTTTCAATTGTTAATATAAAAATTTCTAATCCCTCTTTAGTTGAACATGTTGATGGAGCATCCTTTTGAAAAATTTATATCTGTCAATATTTCCAAAAGGCTTGGGAGTTGTTACATTGTAAGTTGTTTCTAAAGTTCATAATGATGGTAGCAATACAATATCTTTTAATATGAAAGGAAATATTGTGACTTTAACATCAGAGACGTTCAATAGAGTTAACTGATTTATCCATTATTGTTCCCGGTCCATCCTTTTACGGAAAAGCTAATACTAAGGATAGTAGTCATATTTTGAAAAAGTATTTCTATGATAGTATTGCAAAAAATGTCTTTCTATGAAGAAATTATATTTCCTCATTAACAATGTCCTCGAAAACTAATTTGATTGAATAAGATATTGATGTTGTTTTTCTACTTGAGGTATACATTTTTTGTTGTGTGATATTTGGTGGTAGAGACAACAAGATCTCTAAGTGAAAGTACCTTAATGATATACAGGATGTTGAATTATTCCAGCAAGACAACTAGAAAGATGAATGTTTTAACAAGCTTTTTTCATCTCTCAAAAGTGTATTAAAAATGGGATATCAATATGAGCAAACCGATATGGTACTGTTCGTTTCACTTTTAGATTTTTTATTGGATTATTGATTTGTTTGCAGAATTATCATTCAAAGAATGTTCGTATTGTTGGTTCTATCAAAGAACCTCTGATGCTATCATATCAAAATATTGGTACTCCACAATACGAGATAATGAAGAAAGTGCTTCTCTTTAATCAATAGATACAAAATGTAATGGCACTTATCAACTTTCATTTTTTTTCTTTTTTCAATAATCTTTTAGTTTTTCAAAATTTTCTTTGTTTGCTAAATTTTCTCATTATCAGTTTGTTTATCTTATTTTAATAGCATGATAAAGTTGTTGTTGGTTCTCTTTCAATCAAGTTTAGGAAAGAGAATCATGAAAGTAATCATGAAATTGATGCCAAATTCTTATGTTAGAAAATCACTTAAAGGTATGCATTCTCATGACATAAGTATTAGTTTTTTTTTATTTTATATCATTTCATATTTAGTGCAACCCCTTATTGTGTTGTAATGTTTATGTGTAGTTTTTGGAGAGAAACCTTAACATTAAATTGGACAAAATTTTAGCAAATAAGATGCATGAGAGAAAACACATGGACGATTTGATTTTCTTTCTGAAACTCTCCACCTAAAAGGCCAGTGCTCATGGTGATGCTCTTCTACACTCTGTTGATGTTCACTTTTCTTTACTTGTTGTAGAGGTGATTAGTAAGAAGAGAAAGCATTCTTCTAGTGGGAAATGAATAAAGACACTACATATTATTCAAGTGACGGCTGATAAGTGGCAAACATTAGACCAATCAATCTTTTTTTTAATTTTGATAATAGTGTTGATTTTCCTAATACTATAGACCAAAACGCTTTTAGAGGTGGCACTTATGACACACTTGTCCTTGTGTCGATTGTTTGTGTTGGAGATAAATTTGATGCAAGACATTTGACTTATCTCAGGAATAGTTTTTAAAATAATGACAAGCAACAATATCTTGACATTTATCACCTAGATTATGTTGGTAGGAGGTTGAGTTAGGATGAGAAATCAGATTAAACACAAAGTCCAGTCAACCACCTAGTATGTCAGGCACATCAGCAGGTATAGGTGCACTAGAAGTTGATGCTTTATTAGCTGACATTGGCTATAAAAACAATCTTCATTCAGTTGAAGCTGGCAAAAATATCAATTCTAACTTAGTTAATGTTACCCAAAAAGCAACCAGGTAGTGAAGATAGAAATTGGTGGGGACAATAATATTTCATTAGTTGAGGATTGTGCAAAAGGTAACCAACCAATTGTAAAAGAAGTTGGTGGAAAAACCAATGCTATCTTAGTCAAAGTGACCCGGAAAAGCAATCATCCAGTGGAGAAAGAAATTGATGGAAAAAACAATACCTCATTAGTTGAAGATTGTGCGAAAGCCAACCAGCCAATTGTAAAAGAAGCTGGTGGAGAAACCAATGCTACCTTAGATGAGGATTTCCAGGAAAGAAATCAACAAATTTAGAAAGAAGAGGTGTTTCTTCTCTTAATAAATATCCTCAAACTCAACAAAGCATTGATACACCGGTGAACCCAAAGACAACTACACAATATGTTTCCCAAGAAGATATTTGTGTTACCCTTGCATCTATAGACATGTAGCTTGAATTTACTTTAGTAGTCTGAATTATGTTAGTTTTCTTCTTTGATTCCTAAACTTTTCGTCTATTTTTATGTGTGTTTTTGTGTGTTTCAGTCTAAATCTGGAATATTGGTATACGATCGCGGTTCAAAGAAATGAAAAACTTTGCCTATCAGTGTAAATCCAATTTTTGCTCAATCTTTTATTTCCCAATTGTTCCTATTTCTTCACTTGAGTCTAATAAATATGACGCATCAAGAAAGTTCTTGAGGTAGTTACTCATATGGAAGAGGAACACCCAGTTGTTCTTGAAGCATGATGTGTTGGAAGTTACAACACATCTTTATTTTATTTTATAGATTTTTGCATGCCTTTAAGTACTAATTTAAGTTAAAACTAACCTTATTATGTTTTATTTCAAGAACCAAATTGAAATGAAGAAAGGAGGAATCAAAGTCACTAAGTCTGCCCAAAAGCAAAGCAAAGGACGGACTATCTCTTCAATAGATGATCCACACTTCAAAAAGTCCAATGTGCCTGTGTGATCCAGAAACCACTCCCAGGTGGTTGGCAACCGAAAATGCAAAGGACATACCATCTTTCAAAAAGATAGTCCATCTTTCAGAAGTCGAATCATAGACTGAAAACCATCAGGAGTCAATGGATGATGCAAAGGACGGTCCATCTTTTCAAAAGAAGGATCATCAATCAAGGGATAGACAGGCTAGGAAGAAGCCAAATTCAAGTGATGATTCAAACGACAGTCCATCCCTGCACACTTGGTACCCTCTAATTTTAAATGATATGGATTTTTTTAGGCTTAGTATATATAGCATTTTTCCATTTTTTTAGATATAGTTATAGTCGATTGATAGACAGTTGGAGAGAGAGATATAGATATTTTCCAATAAAGAGTAGATCAATATTGTAATTGAAGATTGAAGATCAAAATTATCAATTCAAGTTTTCTTCTCCTATTTGTGATTTCATTGGTAAGAATCTTCAATTACTTGCTTTATTCTTCATTTCTTGCTATGGATAACAAACCCATATCTAGGGTTGTGAACCCTAATAATCTCAATTGGGTAAAATTGATTATGGGCATAAGAATATTTGATTGATTTGGGATTTGTAAAGTGTGAATGATGATGAAAGTTATTCAATACTACCCAATTAACTTTATTGTTCTTAAAAGAGCCAACTTAGGTTGGGTTAGAATCAATCAACAATAACTCAAGGATCTAACCCTTATTTAACAAATTCACCTAGACATAGGTTGAATGCAATTGACAAAATGCAATGGGGTAGAAGGGAGTTCTCTTCAATTTGATAAAATTAAGATATATTGACACGTCAATTGAGTGACCCCTTGGGAAGTCCTCGTGTTGAATCCCTTGTCACGACCTGAGAGTACACCCGGATCGTAGACACGGGACCCCGAGAGGAACCCAAGCCAACCCATAGCATAAGCATACAACTAACTCATTCAATAAATATAAAGGAAGCATAAATATAACTCATCAGAAGTCTAACTTAGCATAACAACAGAATAAACATCTGAGATTAATACATATCTAAGTCTGAATAGCCTCTAATTTGGATGAGCTGATGGGACAATACCCCCAACTAACTCAAAAATATTAAAACTGAAAGTATGCTCAAAATAACTGAAAGTCTAGTCCTAGGAGGATGAGGACTCACCAAGTAGGCGAATGCTAACTCTGATAGGCAGCTACGAATGGGGCTGAACCTGAGAACCCGATCCTGCATCATGAAACGATGCAGCATAGAAGTTATACGATCAGTACGTCGAATGTACCGAGTATACAAGGTAAGTAAAACCGCTTTAATAGTAAAATTAGCTAAACCCAGTCATCCGTATATATAATAAACTTTAAGAGTAAGTAAAAGACACGTGCATAAATTTTGAAATCAAACTTTATCATAACATGCTCATGCATGGCGTTAGAACATCATGACTGACTCGAATGACTCAAGCTAAATCATAACATTTATATCAAAAGATGAATAATGAGTAAAACCTTGTTTTCCTAACATGCATGCATAAGATAATCATCGTGAGTAATGGACATGCAAATTCAAATGATATAGACTATGGGAGACTCTCACTTAACCGACATACCACGATAAAGCTTACGTGGTGCCAACTATCACACTCAAGTGGGTAGAGCTGTCCATAACCTTGTCAGGGCGATGGACGATACCATGATATCAATATCAAGCTCAAAGGGCCAATCGGGTTGGGCATAGCTCGCAAGGGAGGTCCCAATAACACAATAGAATCAATCCTGTGTTGGCGCGTAGTTCTAGGGCATAGGGTAGTCGACCCTTAGCCCGCTCAGTGCTAGACTCTTCTCCCAAAACAAGCAATGCTCTACATCGTATAAATACGAAGCTCAACATCGTCTAATGACGAAGCTCAATGTGAAATTATGCATAAACTCAACATCGTATGAAACAAAGCTCAACATTGTCTATTGACAAAGCTCACTAAGAACTCATGCATGCATTAGACATCATATAAATATGAAGCTCAACAATGTCATCTCGACAAAGCTTAGAATATAATCGTACTAAGGCTCAACATCATGTGAAATGAAGCCTAATGAAAACATACATCTCAATTATGAATTTATGCATATGAGAAGCTTAATTATGACACATACCATAAGCTCAAGAATAGTGGGAGGCTTCACTCCAAAATCATGTGGTAAGGCTACTTTAGAAATATCACTTCATCATCAACAACATAAGGGACTTTCCCAAAACCTTATCATACTTGGACTTATACAATTTATTTGAAAACATTATAATAATTGGGAGATTTCACTCCGAAACAAGCAATAGAGTCAATTCACGAAAATCATCATTTATACTCAACACTGGGCACTACCCAAAGCTTCATCATACATGGGTCAATTTAACCTTCTTTTAAAACAAAATCAATATCATGGGTAAGAGTGAAAACATTCGTTTAATCATCTATTACATCACCATCACATTCTATTAGGAACTTCCTACACATGGGCATTTTAGATTCAATTCTTTAGAAAATAATTTTGTAAAAGAAATTAAGTTAGAATCCGCCCAAGCTCAATAAATCATCACTATCAACTCAATTAATCATACACATGAGTATAAATGTAAAATTCATGCAATTGAAGGAAAACCCATACTTAATCATCACAAATAAATCACAATTTGATAGGGAATGGGCATGGGTGTGGAAGAAAGCACCAACTCATAGCCTTACATACCTAGGATTGAATAATATTATCTCTTCCTAATTACCCAGCTGAGATTTCCCTTGAAATCCTTGAATTTCTCCTTACTTTCTCCCCTTCAAGCTCTCACACTTGCATGCATGAAGAAAATGGCCTAGATGGGTTTATCTCAGCTTAAAATCCTCTACTACGAGCTCAAAACACACGTAGTATAGACCCTTAGAACTTAGGAATTATGAAAAAGCCCTTATTGAAATCGCTGAAATTAACTATTAGGGGGTCCTAACGGACGACCTGATGACTCGTTACCAGGGCTCATGATCTGTTGGATCGCCCGTCAAGTACACTGCCTCTTCACTTCAAGAAATTTCCACTGGCTGGTAATGGCCCACCTAATGGGTCGTTAGGGCTAACAACGAGTCGTTGGTTTCCATCTCTCAAGTACACTGGATAGGCCTTGCTAACTTTCCCTTGGACCGACCAATGACTAACTTGACGTCTCATTGTGACTGACGACATGTCTTTACATCCCCTGTGAGGACCTCGAGTTCTCCAACATCTCAGGCCTCCCCACGAGCCATCTGACGACTCGTTATGCCTCCTCATGAGTCGTCAAGTGGCTCGTTCTACAACCTGCAACATTTTTTTCCAGTTTTTCTCTTGATTCACTTCCGGGTTCGATTTTTGAATTCTCGAGGTATAACATCCCTTCTTTTAGAGAGATGAGAAGAGGGATTCCCCTCATGCTGTTATTGTAGCTCAGCTTGATTGATAGTTTATTTTAAAGGGAGCCTTGGACTAACTACTAAAGTTGCTACCATGTGATTAGGAGGTCACGGGCTCTCGTCGTGAAAATAGCTGCTTGCAAAAAATGCAAGGTAAGGCTGCATATAATAGACCCTTGTAGTCTAGCCTTTCCCTGGATCCCGTGCATAGTGGGAGCTTTAATGTACCGGGCTGTCCTTTTTTAGGTAGATTGACACCATTGATTTTATTGAAAGATACCAATTAGTTGCCTAAGTGATTTCTTGCATATTGTAACACCCTAAAAGCCCCTAAGGTCAGACCTGAGGGCTAAATGGAGAAAACTAGGAAAAATTTCATCAGAGTCACAAAATGACTCAAGGAATGAGTTTTTGTTGGAAACAACAGCTCGTTGTGTAATCTGTTGTAAGCGTCTAGTCAAGGTTCCACCATAAACAATGAGGCTAGTAGTGGCTCGTTGGATGATCCAACAGGTCATCTTGAGTAGTCATTGAATGGAGTTCAAAAAGAGGTCAGATATGTTCTACAGACAATGGAAGGGTGCAATGACCCATTAGGGAGAGTAGTGACCCATTGGTTATATCTGTTGTCTGGCATTTGGAAGCAGGCAGGTGAGAAGTAGTGGTGTCAATAAATGAATTGACGAGTCACTGTTGCAAGTAACGACTCGTCCTATCTGGTCATTGGTTTGAGAACTAGAAGAGTACCATAATTTCCTAGGAAATAACGGATGGTCTAATGACCTGTCATATCCAAGAACGACCCATTATATTGGTCATTCTAGCTGGCAATTAGGTTTTTCATGCAAATTTTTTGGGGTAATGTTATAAATTCCCAAGCTCCTAAATCATTAATGATGTCATTTTAAGCCCTAAAAAGAGGGTTTTAAGAGGGTTTAGACTATCCTAAGTTATTAGGCTCTCATGCATGCAATGAATTAAAATTCCCTTCCAAGATCAAATTAGTATTCTCCTTAATATCTTCCCCAATTCTCTTGGGCTTTGAAGACTAGTTTGGAAATCAGATTACATAAGAATGTAGGGACATGAATAATGGATATATTCTATCCTCATGACCAAATTTCCCCTCTAATTCATGAATTCAGGTTCCTAATCAAGCATATTGATTTCTAGGGTTTTAATTCAATTCTATGATATTATCTATGCAATATTTATGGGTCCAATACCCTTATATTCTAATGTATGATTAAGTCTAATGGGAAGATTTTTACACTCGATTTGATTATAAATACGTGTTCTGAAGCTTTTAGAAATTATGCCATAATATGCATGTTTTAAGAAAAATCAAGCCTATGATTTATGATTTCAAGTATGATGAAGTAAATTATGTTTTATGATTATAATGCATGATTTCCATAAGAATCCTTCATGAATTTTATGGATTTTATAGTATTATGATTCCCTCAAGTATGCATGACTTTTACAAGTATCATGTTCATGATCAAGGCCAACTCATGGGCCTACTTGTTCACGTATTTCAAGTATGTTATGAATCTCATGATTTCAACTAGCCAATGTACATCAAAATGTTTCATGCTTATGATATGAGCACTATATATGTTTTGGGAGTAGTATTTAACACTGAGTAGGCTGAGGTTCTAGCGAACCCAGGTCTCAAAACTATGTTCCAACATAGTCCTGATGGGGTCCTCCACGAGAGTGTCTCCCATTCCTATATGGACCATCCAGGAGTGATATTACACCTTTTCCTGGTTGTAATACCCCAAAAGTTCCTACGACTAGATTCAGGTTTTGAAGTATGTTTCAGCAGAAAATCTAGAAGTTTTCTCTTAGTATGACTCAAAGTACAATTCGTAAGGTTATTGTAAGGGTCGTAGGATGACTCATGGTGGAAAGCTAGAAGTTCACCCTCCCAACCACGAGTTCCCACCTCGAGTCATGGTGTGTGGGTATGACTCATGCTCAGGAGTTGTACCAAGTCATTTGATTTTTTAGGTGCTAGTTATACGAGTGGTTTTACAATTTGTAATGGGGAGTTTTGAGTCATGGTAGTAGTCATGGAAATATTCAGAGAGTTGGAGAAAATGGACTGGCTAACCACGGGATAAAACCATGAGTCGTGGGAGGATTGTATGACTCGTGGTACAGGTCGTAGCAACTGGAAGAGATCAGTTTTCCTGCTAAATCATTAAGGGTATTTTCATAAATTCTAAGCTCCTAAGTCCAAAACTACATCGTTTTAAGCCCTGAAAGGAGTGCTTTAAGAAGGTTTATCCTATCTCATGTCACTATGCTTTCCTATGCATGAAAAGCTTTGAATTCCCTTGAAAGATCAATCTAGAAATTCTCTCAATTATTCCTCAATTCTCCTGGGCTTTCAAAGACAAGTTGAGAATCAGTTTACAGATGTATGTAGGGCTATGAATGAGAGTTCCCATTTAGTCTCATGCCCAAATTTCTCCATAAATTCATGAATTCAAGTTCCAATTCAAATATATGATCTTATAGGGTTTTAACCTAATTTTGTGAAATTCTCTATGATATGTCTATGGGTCAATTTCACTCACATTTCAAAGCATGTTTTAAGATTTATGGGAAGATTTTATACACAAATTGATTATAAATTCATAATTTGATATTTTAGAATATTATGTAAGAATCCATGATTTTGACTTGTGAAGTCTATTTCAAGTATGCATGATTTTAAGATTTAGGCACGCCCACACAAGTTAAGTATCTTTTCTTGATTTAGCCAAGGCTAATAAGATCATATTATATATGTTTTGGAGTCAAGACTTCCGCTACAGCTTATGATATGTTTTGGAGTCGAGACTCCCCATGATCAACTTTCAGACTATGCATGTAATTTATGATTTTAGCTTTGTTGAAAAATGATGGAAACACTATGCATATTTTGGAAGTAGTGTCTAGCACCGAGTAGGATGGGGGTTCCAAGGTTCCCATGTCCCAGAACTACGCACCAATGTAGGTTTATATATTTACATTGGGATCTTCCCTAAGAGTTTTTCCATCCGCAAGGGGCCTTCAGCTTGATATCGATGTCATGGTAGAGTCCTTAGCCTTAGTAAGGTTTTGGACGACTTTGGCCACTTCATTGTGATAGTTGGGGCATTATGTAAGCTCTATCATGATGATTTTGGTTATGAAGAGTCTCCCATTGTTCCTCACGATTTCAGTTATTTATGTTCATAACTTATGATATTATGTTTTACAGCAGGTTTGACCCAATGATCAATTTATGAGCTTTTACTTATGATTTCTTCCAAGACAAGTCATATGATTTCTATTTTTTTAGCTTTGGGTCATTCTATTCAGATATAATACTCAACTTATGACTATATATGTTTCAAATTCAGATTTCAGCATGCATTCCCTACTCTTATGATATATTCATTTATATTTATATGCATGATTTCAGTAAATAGTTACTTAACATATTTTACTTACCTTGCACACTCAGTATATTTTAAGTACTGACTGCATACTCTATGTTGTATCATTTAATGATACAGGTCCAGATGATTAGACTTAGTTCAGCTGTTAGTCTAGCATCCCGCAGTTTAGCACGGTTCCCATTGTTGGTTTGTCCTCATATTCCAAGGACATTCAGTTTGCTGTTGGATTATGATATTTTCTATTTCAAACATTAGAAAGGTAGTTGTTAGTGTTGTCCCATTAGCTCATAAGATAGTTTATAGGCTTATCAAACATTATGTAGATTTTGAACTTTGTCTATTGTTGACTCCATTTTTGATTGTTATGTTATTAAGACTTTCGCTTATTCATGCTTCATTTATTAGATTCTACTTTAATGTATGCCTTTTAGTTGTTGTGTTCATGCCATGGGTCTACTTGGATCTATTCGTGGTTCTAGATTTCGTGTCTCGGTCTGGGGTCCCAACTCCAGTCGTGAAAAACATGATATCGGAGCATAGTTTTAGGGTGTCCTATGTGTTTGAAAGCCGCATTGAGTATAGTATTTTTCAAGGGTGTAAAGCGCGCCACACTTATGGCGAAGAGGCTACAGGGCGTTTTAGGAAATTTCTCTTCTTTCATTATCTAAGTCGTGCGATGAAGTATCTATCTATCCTTCTAACTTGTGCTATACGCATTTGTGGAACATGCAATGCTATACATGTTTTTATAAACATGCCTCCATGCCGAGTGAATGGAAGAAGGAATGGTAATGGAAATGGCCATGATAATAGCAATAGAGATGGGCATCAACAAGCCCCTCCAGCACCAGTAGATCCTATGCCCTAGAAGGTCACTCATGTCGAGTTTAGAGTGATATTTTATATGTTGACACAGACAAGGACTGCTCAGGTCAATCAGCAGGCAGTGGCTCATGTTCCTTTGAGTGGAAATGCAGTAGTGGCTAGAGTTTGAGACTTTCTCAAGATGAATACACCTGAGTTTCTAGGGTCGAAAATGGATGAGGACCCCCATGAGTCTATTGAAGAGGTGTAGAAGATCACCTAGATTACGGGGGTGACTAGAGAGGAGAGTGTAGATCTATCCTCCTATCACCTGAATGGGGTTACTTACATATGGTATTGCCAGTGGAAGGATGGAAGAGCATTAGGAGCAGTTCCTATGAGTTGGGATGAGTTCATGACTACCTTGTTCGATAGGTTCTTCCCTAGAGAGTTGAGGGAGGCGAAGGCAATGGAGTTCATCAACTTGAAGCAGCACCACAAGACTGTCCAAGAGTATGCCTTAGAGTTTAATCGACTGTTAAAGTAAGCGCTGGAGATGGTTGCGGATCAGATGACTCATATAAGTAGGTTTGTGAACAGAGTATCAAACTCACTAGTCAAGGAGTGCAGGACTGCTATGTTGAATAGTGATCTAGAATACTCATAATTGGTCATATACGCCCAACAGATAGAGGCGGATCAAGTAAAGGAGAAAGAGAGAGAGGAAAAGAGGTCCAGGTGATAGAGTTATGGACAATTCCAGCAGAGGCCTGGTGGAGGGCATCGTCAGTAGTCCCACCAGAGGTCATCAGTCTTAATGCCATCATCAGCCAGTGTTCCATCTAGACATGTTCATGATAAGAGGGGTGAGGAATCAGGCTATAGAAGTCAAGGGAGAAGGTCAGAAGAGCCCAGCATTCCCGATTGTAGTAGATATGGTAGGAGGCACATCGGGGAGTGCTTAGCGAGTTTAGGCACGTGTTACGAATGTGGGAAGCCCGGACATCTGCTTAGAGACAATCCTTCAGCCAGAAAGGGTTGTAGTAGAGGTCACGAGCCAGCCACCAGTTCAGCAGCTCCACTAGCATGCTCATCTCAGCAAGGTGCATCCACTAGTGCAGGTGGTGGTCAGCGTCAGAATTGATTTTATGCTCTTTCATCGTGCTAGGAGCGGAAGGTCTCTCTAGATGTGGTCATTGGTATGTTGCGAGTATTCTATCTTGATGTGTATGCATTGTTAGATACAAGGTCTATCTTATCTTTAGTGACTCCTTATGTTGCTATTAGTTTTGGAGTCAGTGCTGAAATCCTATCAGAACCCTTTCGATCTCTACTCTAGTCAGTGACTCAGATATAGCTTGATAGGTATATAGAAATTGCCCTATCACAGTCCTTTAAAAAGTCACTTTAACTGATCTAGTAGAGTTAGATATGATCAATTTTAATGTTATCTTCTGTATGGATTGATTGCATGCATGCAATGCCTTAGAAAACTATAGAACCCATACGGTAGAGTTTCAATTTTCGAGTGAGCCAGTCCTAGAATGGAAAGGTAGTTTAGTTATGCTTGTAGGTCATTTTATTTCCTATATCAAGGTTAGAAAGATGATCCCTAAAGGTTGTGTGTACCATTTAGTTCGGGTTAAGGATGCAACGTTTGAGACCCCCACTCTTCAATCAGTTCCTATAGTGTGTGATTATCCGGAGATATATCTATATAATCTACTTGGAGTCCCTCTTGAGCGGGAAATTGATTTTGGTATCGATCTTCTCCCCAATATGCCTTATGGAATGGCTCCAGTCAAGCTAAAGGAGTTGAAAGAATAGTTGAATGATCTTCTAGATAAGAGTTTCATCAGGCCTAGTAAGCCCCCGTGGGGTGCACCAGTTCTCTTTTTTTGAAAGAAGGATAATTGCCTTAGAATGTGTGTTGCTTATCGGAAGTTGAACAAGCTCACAATCAAGAACAAGTATCCCCTCCCCAGAATTGATGACTTGTTTGACCAACTTTAGGATGCTATGTGCTTCTCAAAGATAGACCTCAAATCCGACTATCATCAGCTCATAGTTAGAGAGAGTGACATTCCGAAGACAACTTTCAAGACTCAATTGGTTACTATAAGTTTATAGTTATGTGTTTTCGACTAACGATGCTCTTGCAGCTTTTATGGATTTGATGAATATGGTATTCAATACATATTTGGATATCTTTGTGATTATCTTCATAAATGATACTCTTATATACTCTTGGAGCAAGGAGGAGCATGCCACTCATTTGAGGATTATGCTACAGACTCTCAAGGATCACTAGTCGTTTGCTATGTTTAGCAGGTGTGAGTTCTACCTACCATTAGCAGCATTTTTAGCTCATGTGGTGTAAAGCTAGGGTGTGCAGGTGGACTATCAAAAGATAGAGGCGGTGAAGAATTGGCCTAGAGCAGTTAGTCCTTTGGATATCAGGAGCTTCTTGGGTTTAGCTTGCTATTAAAGGAGGTTTGTGAAGGGATTTTTATCCATTGCAGCACCATGACTAAGTTGACCCAGAAGAAGGTCAAATTTAAGTGGTCGGATGCCTGTGAAAAGAATTTTCAAGATCTAAAGACTCAACTTACTTCATCCCCAGTATTAACTCTACCAGAGGGCATGGATGGATTCGTTGTGTATTGTGATGCCTCTAGATTTGGTCTTATTTGTGTGTTGTTGTCATTGTGTGTTCCTCTAGAAATCTTAAGACTCATGATAAGAATTACCCTATGCATGACCTAGATTTGGCAACGGTTGTGTAGGCATTTAAGATTTGGAGGCACTACTTGTATGGGGTGCATATGGATATGTTCACGGGCCACAAGAGCCTTCAGTATGTGTTCACTCAACCTGAACTTGCGAGAAAGGAGATGGTTAGAACTTCTCAAGGACTATGACATGAGTGTCCTTTATCATCCAGACAAGGCCAATGTAGTGGAAGATGCCCTTAGTAGGTTGTCCATGGAGAGTGTCTCATGTTGAGGATGGGAGGATGAAGTTAGCAAAGGAAGTTCACAGACTTGCTCATTTAGGGGCTTGCCTTGTTGACTTGGAAGATGGTGGTGTCATTATTCAGAATGTTTCAGAATCTTCATTGGTGACCAAGGCCAAGGATAGGTAAGATGAGGATCCTATCTTGGTAAAGCTAAAGGAAGCTATCCAAAATGAGAAGGTGGAGGTCTTGTCCCAAGGGGGAGATGGTGTACATCATTATCAAAGTCATTTATGTGTTTCAGGTGTTGATGATTTGACAAAATGAATGTTACATGAGGTTCCTGGCTCTCATTATTCTATCCACCTAGGTGCCACCAAGATGTACCATGACCTGTGCGAAGTTTATTGGTGGAATGGCATGAAGAAGGACATAGCGGAGTTCATGGCTAAGTGTCCAAATTATCAAAAACTGAAAGTTGAGCATTAGAGACCTGGAGGTATGCTACAATACGTTAGCATCCCTACTTGGAAGTGGGAAGATATAAATATATACTTCGTCATAGGATTGCCTCATACAAGCTGACAGTATGACTCTATATGGGTGGTTATAAATAGGTTGACCAAAACAACTCATTTCTTATCGGTCTAAACTACCGATTCAGCTAAGGATTATGATATATTTTACATTCGGGAGTTAGTCCGATTGCATGGAGTGCCATTATCCATCATTTAAGACAGAGGTACTCAGCTCACCTCTCAGTTTTGGAGGTTGTTTTAGAATGGACTTGGTACTCAAGTCAAGCTTAGCACGACTTTTCATCCACAAACAGATGGTTAGGCAAAGTTGACCATTCAAACCCTTGAGGATATGTTGAGAGCATGCGTGATTTATTTCAAAGTTAGTTGGGATGACCATTTGCCTCTTGTCGAGTTCGCTTACAATAATAGTTACCACTCCAACATTCAAATGGCTCCATTTAACGATCTTTATAGGTGGAGGTATAGATCGCCTGTTGGTTGGTTCGAGGTAGGTGAGACTACATTGTTAGGGCCAGATTTAGTTCATGAGGCCATGAAGAAAGTCCAACTTATTAGGAGGAGGCTGAAAATAGCTCAGAGTCGTAAGAAGTCTTATACGAATGTTAGACGAAGAGAGCTTGAGTTTGAAGTTAATAATTGTGGATTTTTGAAGGTGTCTCCTACGAAGGGAGTAAAAGAAAGGGAAGCTAAGTCCCCGATATGTTGGTCCTTCTAGGATTCTGAGGCTAGTTAGCAAAGTAGCATATGAGTTGGAGCTACCAGCAGAATTAGCTTTGATACAACCAGTTTTCCATGTATCTCTACTAAAGAAGTGCATTGGTGACTTGGCCTTGTTTGTTCTAGTGGAGAGCATAGGTGTAAAGGATAGCCTTACCCATGAGGTGGTTCCGGTTGAAATCCTTGATCGTTAGGTTCGAAAGCTGAAAAATAGGGAAGTTCCTTCAGTGAAGGTTTTGTAGAGGAATCACCTTGTTGAGGGAGTTATGTGGAAATCCGAAGTAGATATGATGTCCAAATACCCGTATCTTTTCCTTTTTGTCTCAGTTCTAGCATGAGGTGTCAGTTTCCTTCTTAGTACTCTATTCAGTTTCATGTCAAGTTGATGTCTCTCAATTCCTTTCATATTTTAGCATGTATATATGAGAGTTCAGTTCAATCGTGTATTTCAGTCTGGAGTCAATCACTCCATTAGATTTCAACTTTAGAAGTTTAGTATTTGGGATTATAGTTCCTTTCCCAGATGTTTAAGTATGGTTATTCTACATTCGAGGACAAATGTTTCCAAGGGGGAAATATTGTAATACCACAAAAGTTCCTAAGACTAGATTCGAGACTTGAAGTATGTTTCAGCAGAAAATCTGAAAGTTTTCTCTCAATACGACTCATTGTATGAGTCGTAAGGTGGTTGTACGGGTCATAGGATGACTCGTCGGGGAAAGCCAGAAGTTCACCCTTCCAACTATGAGTCCCCACCCCATGTCGTGGTGTGTGGGTATGACTCGTGGTCAGGAGTTGTACCAGGTCATTCCATTTCTTAGGTGCTATTTATACGAGTGGTTGTATGATTCATAGAAAGAAGTTACAGGTTGTGGTAGGAGTTGTGAAAATATTTAGAGAGTTGGAGAAAATTGGACTGGCTAACCACGAGATCAAATCATGAGTCATAGGAGGATTGTACGATTCGTGGTAAGGGTCATAGCAACTAGCAGAGATCATTTTTCCTGCAAAATAATTAAGGATATTTTCATAAATTCTAAGCTCTTATGTCATAAACTACGTCATTTTAAGCCCTAAAACAAGTATTTTAAGAGGGTTCATCCTACCTCAAATCATTAGTCTTTCCCATGCATGCAAAGCTTTGAATTCCCTTGGAAGATCAATCTAGAAATTCTCTCAATTCTTCCCTAATTCTCTTGATTTTTCATAGACAAGTCGAGAATCAGTTTAATCAAGTATGTAGGGCTATGAATGAGAGTTCCCTTCCACTCTCATATCTAAATTTCTCCTCAAGTTCATGAATTCAAGTTCTAATTCAAGTATATGATCTTATAGGGTTTTAACACAAATTTATGGAATTCTCTATGATATATCTATGGGTCAATTCCCCTCATGTTCCAAAGCATGTTTTTAGATTTATGGGAAAATTTTATACCAAAATTGATTATAAATTCATAATTTCAAGTTTAAGGAAATTATGCCCTATTATGACATTTTTATGAAAAGTCAAGTCTATGATTCACGATTCCATGTATGATGAGATGTCTAGAATGAATGAATGCGAATAAATTACTCATGTATGAATCTATGATTTTGACTAATGAATTCTACTTCAAGTATTCATGATTTTAAGATTTGGTCAATCCCACACAAGTTAAGTATGTTTTCATGACTTAGCCATGGCTAATAAGATCAACTTATCATATGTTTTGGAGTCAAGACTCCCACTACAGCTTATGATATGTTTTGGAGTCAAGACTCCCCATGATTAGATTTATACTAAGCATGTAATTTATGATTTAAGCTTCGTTGAAAAACGATGGGAGCAATATACATGTTTTTGGGAGTATTGTCTAGCACCAAGTAGGCTTGGGGTTCCAAGTTTCCCCGATCTCAGAACTACGTGCCAATGTAGGTTTATATATTTATATTGAGATCTTCCCTAAGAGTTTCCCTGCCTGCAAGGGGCCTTTAGCTTGATATCAATATCATGGTAGCGTCCTTAGCCTTGACAAGGTTTAAGACGACTCTGCCCACTTGAGTGTGATAGTTGGGGCATCAGGTAACCTCTATCATGATGGTATCAGTTATGATGAGTCTCCCATTGTTCCTCATGATTTCAGTTATTCATGTTCATAACTTATGATACTATGTTTTACAACAGGTTTGACCCAATGATTAGTTTATGAGCTTTTACTTATGATTTCAACTATGAAAATTTATATGATTTCTATTTCTTAGCTTTGGGTCATTCTATTCAGATATCATACTCAGCTTATGACTATATATGTTTCAGATTCATATTTCAACATGCAGTCCCTGCTCTCATGATATATTGATTTATACTTATACGCATGATTTCAATCAAAAGTTACTTAGCATGTTTTACTTACCTTGCATACTCAGTACATTCCATGTACTGACTGCATACTCTATGTTGTATCATTTCATGATACAAGTCCAGATGATCAGACTCAGTTCTGCTATTAGTCCATCTTCCCACAGTTTTGCTCAATTCCCATCGTTGTTGAGTCCTCATCTTCCGAGGACATTCAGTTTAGAGTTGAATTATGCTATTCTCCGCTTCATACTTTAGCGGCTAGTTGGGGTTTGGTCCCATCAGCTTATCAGATAGTTTAGAGGCTCATAAGAAATTATGTAGATTTTCAGCTTTGTTTAGTGTTGACTCCATTTATAATTGTTATGTTATTCAGACTTCTACTTATTCATAATTTAGTTATTAGATTTTACTTTAACGTATGCTCTTTAGTTGTTTTGTTCATGCCATGGGTCAACTTGGAGCTATTTGTGGTTCTAGGTCCCATGTCTCAGTCTGAGGTCCCAGCTTAGATCGTGACAATGGTCCTACCCTTGGCAAGGTACGGACACCCTCCTTACCAGGGTTTTACAGGTCGGGCTCCATGTATACTTACATGGGGTATGTCAGTTATAAGAATCTCCCATTCTTCCTTAATTTCTATATATAAGTATGTTCATAGTTTATGATCTTATAACCTATGGCATTTCAATTTATGATTAATATCCTACCCTTTTACTATTTTAGTCTCATGATCTATCTTGATTTGGATGCATGATTTCTTACTATCGCATTACTAGAATGTTTTACTTACCTTACATACTAAGTACATTCCAAGTATTGATCGTATACTCTATGCTACATCGTCTCACGATATAGGTTCAGGTCATCCCTCGTAGTCTTGTGGCTAGCTCACGCCCGCTCAGTTTAGATCTATTCTGCTTTGGAGTGAGTCCTCATCATCCGAGGACATCTATCAGTCTTGACTTTTTATGCTTGGTTTAGTTTCAGATTTGGAGTTAGCTGGGGGCTTGTCCCAGCATCTCATTAGATAGTAGAGGCTTTCCAACACAGACATAGTATGTCTAGCTTTTGTGTTCAATATTAGGATATTATCGTTTTGTTTATGCTTTATGACATTCAACCTTCCGCTTATTCATGCTCATGTTGTTTTCCACTTGATTATGATTTTTATTCATGCTATGAATGTACCATGGGTTAGATTAGAACCATTCATGGTTCAAGGTCCTGTGTCTCGATCTGGGGTCCAGCTTGGGTCTTGACACATATTCATCAAAAGTCATTCTTAATTTACCCATATTGAGTAATTTAGGGGGATCAATCCAAATTTGGGGTCACTTCCTGTTACACCCCATAAGTTTCTAATGTTTAGTCGGCCTATTCGTACATTAGTTAAGAGATTTATAGTACGACGCATACGAAAAAGGGTCCGGGGGAAGGTCGAACGAGCGCAGAATCGAGATCGCATGGAAGAAGGCCGGAGCAGGCCTCGATAGGGGCGGCGTGTCATGGACCCCCTCCCTGAGCGTTGGGATCCGTGGCGCACCCGTAAATTGGCGCATTGGGTTTCGTGCCACGGACCCCCTGTCCACCGCCCAAAGTATATATATATAGTACCTTTTTTCATTTGATATATTTCAAAAAGTAAAGCCTCGGCCAGAAAAGAGGAAACACGAAGAAATCAATAAATTTCCATCTGTTTACGGATCGTGGGCAAAATAGCATGCCCAAGTGATACTTTATAACTTAGTTTTGCCTTGTTTATGTATTTAATTATGTACATTTTCATGCCCTTTAATATAAATGAGAAGAAATATTAACCAACATGATTTGTCTTTGTTTTCGAAGGAAATAATGCATTGGAGGACCCAATCTATGATTTGGTGAAGTGGAGGAATGATATCGGGAGCAAAACACCAAGGTTGGAATAAATTGGGCGATTTCCAGAGTGCTTCCGTGATACCTCCGTGTCACGGAGGCAGTGCTCCGTGATACACACCATGTCACGGAGGCAGTGCTCCACGATACATACCATGTCACAGTGGCAGTGTTCCGCGATACACTCCGTGCCACGGCGCCATTCCACGACAGGCATAATTTTGCACAATTCTCATTTACTATAAATAGGTCCCTTAGCTCCTAAAAAAAGTCACGATCTTATTCTGAAAATCCACCTAGGAGTGAAGGGAGAAGTGGGAGAACTCACCTAGGGTTCATCAATTTCATCTTCTCTTCTACCAATTCTTGTAAGTACGTTACTTTAACAATGTTTTCTTGTAATTTTACGAACATGAGTGGCTAGACCACTTCCTCTAGGGTTGAAGCCACAAGATATGATTGTGATTTTGCGATTTTGTTTTGGTTTTAAGTTATTGATTGTTGTTTTGTCTTGCATTCTGAATTATGGTTGTTTTTATGACTGATCACCATGAAAACAAGTGGGTTAAGCTTAGGTAATTGCTTGAGAAAGATAACATAGCAAGAACAAGAGAATGTAGGGAGTAAGATTGTATCTCACGATATTATTTGTGTTAGGATAGAAGTATACCTAATACCTTGCTTGGTTGATAAAATAGGATGAGCTAGACACCAACTTAGAATTATCACATCACCACTCGAAGAAGTAGTTGTGAGGCTAAGTTGAGTTAAATGATTAGAGGTATGAAAGTCCCTAATCAAGAGCATAAACCCTATAAACCACATCCACGTAGTGAATTGCCCACGAACTAGAAATAACATCCTCGCTCAACAATGTAGTAGTTAGGCTAGTTTTTCGTGTTTAGAGGTATGAAAGACCATGAACATGCAATTCCAATTATGTGAGACGACAATTGATAGTTTCATACTTAAACCATTGCAAATCGTAGTATCGCATGATTATCCGACTTTAACTCTAGTTGCTCCTTGAATTAATTCGGAGTATTTTGTTGACCGCCCCTAGACTTAATTAACTCTATCGAAAACTTTTATAATAAACACTTGCGGCATTTAATATCACACTTGAACTTGATAGTTAGCTGAATTGGTCCAGTCCCTGTGGGTTCGACATCCGGCTCTTAAAAAGGGCCACTATATTACTTGTATGACCCGTACATTTGCAGGCCCAACATTTACGCTATGAAATGCCGTTCAAATTCAAATTAACTTCGGGTATAGAAGTTTAATCCTATAGGGAGCATTACTATGGAGTTATTTTCGTGAAATTCACCAGGTAAACCATATCCCAACCGAGCCAAAGTTGTCAGAATTGCTCCGAACTAATTTCTATACGATACAGGCTTCACCTATGTATTTCTCCCTTCTGAACTTTTGAGAAGTTATGCATTTTCGATCGTGTTCCGTTAAGTTGAAGTATAGTTAATATTTATATAGAAAGTTACAATTTTTGCCAAATTTAGTACTGAATCTAGTCTCATTCTCCTAGTAATACGGTTACAGTTGGAAAGAGTTGTTGATTATGATTTGAAACTCGCCAATTAATCAGAAATCGGTGAGCTAGGTATGTTAAGGCAAATTCATTCGGCAAGTTAGTTTCTTCAGTATTATAATTCAGTTTGAATCCCAATAAGAAAGCCAAAAGTATATCTATAGTGATTAGCAGTTGTTATTAGCTGAGACCAGTATTCCAGGTTTAGTTGGGGATTGTCTTTGCCCTTGTTGCCCTCCACAGCCAACCCCAGTGTTAATAGTTGTGTCGACACCCACCAGGGGCGAGATGACGTCGCTCCAAGGAGCGGTATGCCGACAGCAAGGGACGAAGATGGGGTCCCAGGTCCTCATACAGTCTATTCCATGACTGGACTATTTTTATGTCGATCGGCACTACACCACACCCCCTATTGAGCCTGGTCCTCGAGGTGCAGATATCAGAAATTAGAAGTCCATCGGACTCTGACACAACTACAGTTTAGGGGCCGAGCGGGCTCAGTTGCAGACCCAGGGGATTGTTAGAATGGCTATGGTTATTAGATGACTTAGTACGACCTTACTAGGCTATATAGATTGGAGTGTACTCACCAGGGCTTATGGGGGCCTCAGGTGGGTTATTCTGTGCTGGTTGTACTTTTCGGCTTGTGGGGGCCAGGTAAGGTTCTTATTTGCATTAGTTACTAATAGATTAGGCAGTAGGAAGTTCATCTATTCTGGTGATATCTTTATCTCTTCTTTTCAGTCACTTTCAATTTCATTTCAGTTCATTCAGTTATTTACAGTTACTACCCTACATATTCGATACATATAGTACTGACGCCCTTCTTGGGGCGCTGCATTACTTGCCTGCAGTACCAATAAACATGAACTAGGAACTTCCTAGTTTTCAGCCAGATTAGCAGTGCAGTCGGCTCCTTTCCTCTGGAGCTCACAGTTAGAAGGTTAACTCTCATTTTGTTTGTACAGTTTACGGGTAGGTCGGGGCCCTATCTCGACTAGTATATTGTTCCTAGAGGCTTGTAGATCATTTCTGATTCCCTGTGGTTAGTTGTGGTTGGTCGTGTGGGACCCATATATGTTTTATCTTGTGTGTTGACCGTGTGGGGCCTTGTTTAGCCGTTAGTTAGCGGCCTCATCTGCCATAGCTTAGTTTAGTGCTGAATTTACTTTAGAGTCATACTAGACATCATGGAGGTCTTGTCAGCCCGCATAGGATTCCGTATTATAGTCTATTTATAGATAGTTGTTTTCTTTTACAGGTGTCTATACGACCTTGTCGGTCGGGGGCTGTGTTTACAGCTGAGATGTTGCCCGTTATTTTCTTGATTTAAGATTTAGTGTTAGACATGCACTAGTGGTGCGTAAGACCAGTCAGGACAGTTCAGACCCTAGTAGGGAACCAAGTGCCAGTCATGCCTCCCATGGTGTGGCGTGACAAACTTGGTAACAGAGCAGGTCGTATCCTTGGGAGTCTCCAAGCCGTGCTAAGTAGAGTCTTGCCTATGGAAGTATTGTGCACCACATACTATAGACATGAGGCTACAAGGCATGTTAGGATAGTTACTCTTCTTTCTCTTCTAGTTGTTCTATAGAGTTGTGCTGTATTGGGATGAGCCCCTAAGCATACCATAATTTACTTTTCTACTGAGAAATGTCGGATGTGCGATAGACCATGACTGGCAGGAGATTAGATGTTGCAGCTGGAGAAGGCACTAGCAAGGTGCCCCAGTCAGAGTCAGCCCGACCTGAGTGCAACAGGGAGACTTCATCTCGGTCTTCCCAGTAGTCTCTACCCCATCAGGAGCCACTCAGAGCGGTGGCTATGTCGGCACCACCTCCAGTAGTCTCTATACCGATGCCATCAGATCAGGATGTTAGGAGTGCTGTTTTTATGATAGCCCAAATGATGGTTGCGTAGCGTCAGCTAGCTGTACCCGTGGTTGCGGAATCTTTAGAAGGACCTAGTAGTTCAAGGGTCCGAGAGTTCCTTGCACTGAGTCCCTCGCAGTTTATGGGGACGGACCAGAACGAGGACCCTCAGGACTTTTTGGACCAGCTGCAATGGATCTTTAGAGTAATGCATGCTACACTTGCCGAATCAGTTGAGTTAGCGGTATTTCGGCTACGAGACATAGCAGTGTTATGGTATGAGAATTGGGAGAGGTCTTGAGGTAGAGATGTTCCTCCTCTGACTTAGCCCAGCTTTTCAAAGGCCTTCTTGGACCATTATTTGCCATGGGAAATTCGTTAGGCCATGGTAGATCAGTTTTTGCATCTGGAGTAGGGCCCGATGAGTGTCCGGGAGTATGCAATGAGATTTGACTCCTTAACCCGATATGCACCAACTTTTGTAGATACTATGCCAGCCAGGGTGCACCGGTTTATCATGGGATTGAATCCAGAATACATAGAGAGTTGTATTACAGCTACTCTATGAGAGGACATGGATATTGCCCGTGTTCAGGCATTTTCTCAAAATATTGAGGGAATCAGACAGTGGCAACGAGAGATAGAAAGAATAAATTAGGACCAGCAACGCAGGGCTAAACCTAGTGATGTGCAGTTAGAATTTCAGGGCGGACCTAGGCCACGACTATCAGGCAGACCATCCAGACCCCCACCTCCGTAGTAGCAGCAGGGTGGTAGATCAGGCCGTTAGGGGTAGTCAGGACCTGACAAGAGTTCATGACCATCGGGCTTGTAGCAGCAAAGGGGGGTCAGAGTAGAGTAGATTTACCGTGCCACATTGCCCTATTTGCAATCACTGTCATCCTGGGGCATGTAGGTATGGTTCTTCTGCATGTTACATATATGGGTAGGAGGGTCATTTGATGAGGGACTGTCCAACCAAGGGTCAGGGTGATCGAAACCGATCGGACAGATCTTCATTAGAGTCACGTGCCCCAGCATCTCCAGCAGGGCGTAGGCCCTCAGCACCAACCGGTAGAGGCCGAGGCAGATCAGTGGCATCTAGCTCAAGCACCGGTCTAGATTGCACTTATGCTTTACCGGGACGACAGGAGTCAGAGTCATTGCTGGATGTGGTGACAGGTATGTTGGATGTTTGCTCTTATTCCGTGTATGTCTTGATAGACCTAGGCTCCACTTTGTCCTTATGTTACACCATTAGTGGCCTGTAAGTTCGATATTACGCCAGAATTTCTTTAGAGACCTTTTTCAGTGTCCACACCCATCAGTGATTCTATTATAGCTAAAAGGATCTATCGGGGTTGTACAATAGAGGTTGCTGGTTGCCAAACTTTGGCAGATTTGGAGGAATTAGAAATGATTGACTTTGATGCAATTGCGGGTATGGATTGGCTTGCATTATGTTATGCCAATATAGAATGTTGGACCAAGACTGTCTTATTCCACTTTCCAGGGGAGGTAGTATGGGAGTTGAAAGGTATTATAGCCACGCTAAAAGGTAGGTTTATTTCCTATCTTCGGGCGAGAAAGTTGACAACGAAGGGGTGCATTTATCATATTGTCAGGGTTCAAGATGTTCAACCAGAACCTTCGGTCTCCAGTCCATTCCAGTAGTCAGTGAATTTCCAAATGTATTCCCTAATGAACTTCTTGGTATTCCCCCAGAATGGGAGATCGATTTTGCGATCGACTTATTGCTAGGTACTCAGCCTATATCCATCCCTCCATATAGAATGGCTCCTGCTGAGCTTAGAGAATTGAAGGAGCAGCTGAAAGATCTATTAGATAAGGGCTTCATCAGGCCGAGTACTTCACCGTGGGGTGCGCCAGTTCTATTTGTAAGAAAGAATGATAGCTTCCTCCACATGTGTATAGACTACCTACAGCTGAATAAAGTCACCATCAAGAATAAATACCCACTCCCCAAAATAGATGACTTGTTTCACTAGTTACAGGAGGCGAAGTATTTCCCAAAAATTGACTTAAGATCTGGTATCATCAGGTTCGGGTTCGAGAGAGGGACATTCCAAAAACTGCTTTCAAGACCAGGTATGGCTATTTTGAATTCCTAGTCATGTCCTTTGGAATAACGAATGCTCCAACAGTGTTCATGGATATGATGAACCACATCTTCAGGCCGTATCTAGACCTGTTTGTGATAGTATTTATTGATGATATTCTGGTGTATTCCCATTCAGAAGAAGAACATCGGGATCACGTACAGACAATGCTTTAGATTCTCAGAGATTGCCAAATGTATGCGAAATTTTCTAAATGTGAGTTTTGGCTAAATTCAGTGGCCTTTTGGTCACATTGTGTCAGAAGCTGGTATTTAAGTAGATTCACAGAAGATCAAGGCATTAAAGACATGGCCTAGACCCACAACTCCGATTGAGGTACGTAGTTTCTTGGGGTTAACCGGATATTACAGAAGGTTTGTAGAGGGGTTTTCTACTTTATTAGCTCCCTTGACCAAGTTAACTCAGAAAGTAGCAAAATTTCACTGGACTAAAGTGTGTGAACAGAGTTTAAGGTGTTGAAAAATAGGTTGACATCAGCACCAGTGTTAGCTTCGCCAGAAGGATCAGAGGGTTATGCAGTGTACTGTGATGCTTCCGGGGTCGGGTTGGGCTGTGTTCTGATGCAACATGGTAAGTTAATTGTTTATACTTCAAGACAATTGAGGAAGCATGAATAAAACTACCTCACCCATGATCTGGAATTGGATGCAGTAATTTATGCCTTGAAAATATGGAGGCACTATCTATATGGCGTCCATGTAGATATTTTTACTGACCATAAGAGCCTCCAGTACATTTTTACCCAAAGAGAATTGAATCTACAGTAGGGTCATTGGTTAGAACTGTTGAAGGATTACGATGTGAACATTTTATATCACCCAGGGAAGGCCAACATTGTAGAGGATTCCCTCAGCCGCAAATCCCTGGGAAGTTTGGCATACTTGAAGCCCGAAAAATGGGGACTAGCCCCAGAATTGCATCAGTTAGCCAGTTTGGCCGTCCGAATAGTAGACTTGGGAGACAGTGGAGTAGTGATCCAGAATACTGCAGTATCATCCTTGGTTGTAGAGGCAAAAGAACGGCAATATGAAGACCCTAACCTGGTTCAGCTCAGAGATAAATCTTAGCAAGAGGGAGTATCATCTTTCGAAGTAACCGCAGATGGGGTCTTGAGATATAGGGGTCGCCTCTGTGTTCTAGATTTGGCAAGCCTTCGCCAGCAGATCATAGCATAGGTACATTATTCTCGTTATTCTCTTCACCTAGGTTCAACAAAGATGTATCATGACATAAAAGAAATTTACTAGTGGCCGGGAATGAAGAAGGAGGTAGCAGAATTTGTAGCACAATGTCCTAATTGCCAGCAAGTGAAGGCGGAACATCAAAACCCGACGCATTGACATAGGAAATAGCAGTGCCTATGTGGAAATGGGAGGAAATTAATATGGATTTTGTGACACGATTACTCGTTACCAGGGGCAGATTTGACTCCATTTGGGTCATTGTTGATAGATTGATGAAGTTAGCTCATTTTCTGCAGTCAAAGCTACCTTATCAGCTGAGGACTATGCTAAACTGTATATAAGAGAGATAGTTCGATTACATGGAATTCTAGTATCAATTATTTCTGGCGGAGGGGCACAGTTCATAGCTAAATTCTGGCAGTCCATTCAGAAGGGCCTGGGGACACAGGTTAACTTGAGTACAACCTTCAATCCTCAAATAGACGGGTAGGCAGAACGTACAATTCAAACGCTCGAGGATATGTTACGGGCGTTCATGCTATACTTTGGGGGTAGCTGGGATGAACATTTACCCCTTATTAAATTTTCTTATAATAACAATTATCATTCAGCAATCTAGATGGCACCTTATGAGGCCTTATATGGGGAAATGCAGGTCCCTAGTTGGCTGGTTCGTGGTAGGAGAATCAGGGTTAATTGGAATAGACATAATCCACTAGTCAAAAGAGAAGGTGAAACTTATTAGAGAACGCCTGCTAACAACTCACATCTGCCAGAAATCTTACGTTGATGTATGACTTAGAAACCCGGAGTTCGATGTTGGTGACTGGGTATTTTTGAATGTCTCACCAATGAATGGCGTGATGAGGTTCGATAAAAAGGGAAATCTTAGCCCTAGGTTTATTGGCCCGTATTAAATCCTCCGAAGAATAGGCCAGGTGGCATATGAGCTAGATATGCCTTTAGAGTTGGAAGTTGTTCACCCGATCTTTCATGTGTCGATGTTACGGAAGTGCATAGGGGATCCATATTGAGTTGTTCCCGTTGAGGACATACAGATTATTGAGGAGTTGGCTTATGAAGAAGTTCCAGTAGCCATATGAGACTGGCAAGTTCGTAGGTTGAGAACTAAAGAAGTCAACTCTGTTAAGGTGTTGTGGAGAAACAGGAATGGAGAAGAGATTACTTGGGAAGCTGAGGACGATATGAAATCCATATATACTCATTTGTCCCAAGCTTAGTTCAGACTATGTAGTTGAGGTAAATTCTTGATTTAGTTGTTGTTTTATGATTTGTGTTACATATATGGCCCAGTTGACTACAATCTTGTTGTGAAATAGTTGTCATAATAGTCTATGCAAAGTGACGTGCCCAATTCGCGCGTTCGCAAGTGTACGGGTCGTGCAAGTAATATAGTGGCTCTTTTTCAGAATCGGAATGTCAAACCCACAGGGACTGGACCCATTCCTCTAAATATCCATTTCAAGTGTGATCTTAACTTTCGCAAGTGTTGGTTATAGAAGTTTTCGAGGGAGATTTAATTAAGTTTGTTTTGGTCAACGAAATATCCTGAATTTACTCTAGGAGCAACATAGAGTTAAAACCAGATAATCATGCGATACTACAAATTGCAATGGGTTAAGCATGAAACTAGCGATTGTTATTTCACATAATTAGAATTGCATGTTCATGGTTTTTCGAGCCTCTAAACACGGCAAACTAGCCTCACTACATCATTGTGAGTGAGGATGCTAATTTCTAGTTTGTAGGCAATTAATTATATTGTGGTTTATCGGGAAACGATTAGGGACTTTCGTGCATCTAACCATTTAACTCAACTTACCCTCACAACTACTTCTTCGAGTGGTGATGTGATAATCCTAAGTTGGTCTCTTAATAACCCCCATTTTATCAACCAAGCAAGGTGTTAGGTATATTTCTATCCTAACACGAAATTATATCGTTTGATACAAACATGCTCCTTACATTCTCATGTCCTTACCTAGGTAATTCTTTCTCAAGCAATTTCCCAAGCTAACGTATATGTTTTCATGGTGATCAATCATAAAAACAACCAACAATCCAGAATGCAAGACGAAAAAAACAATCAATAAATTAATTCCAAAACAATTTCATAAAATCACAATCATAATTCATGGCTTCAACCCTAGAGGAAGGGTTCTTGCCATTCATGTTCGTAAAACTACAATTAACTACTACTAAACTAACATACTAACATGAATTTGGTAGATGAGAAGGGAATTTGCCAAACCCTAGATGAGTTCTCCCACTTCTCCCTTCACTCCTAGGTAGTTTTCCAGAATAAAATAGTGAAAAAGTGGTTTTAGGAGCTAAGGGACCTATTTATAATAAATGAGAAACGTGCCTAATTTATCCTGTCGTGGAACGGTTCCATGTCACGGAGTGTATCGCGGAGCACTGCCTCCGTGACACGGAGGTAACGCGAAAGCTCTATGGAAATTGCCTCCGGAAGTCGAAACTGCTGAGTGCCACCGCATTGGCAGCGTGTCATGCTGCTTGGGCAGCGCATTGGCCTTGCTCTGTTGCGCAGCTGGCACGGCGTGGCACGTTGCTGGAGCGCTGGTGCGCCTGCCTACCTCATCTGCTCCCGACTCCATTCCGCTACTTCACCAACTTATAAATTAGTTCCTCAAAATCATTGAAACCTACAAAACAAGGACTAATCATGTTGGTTAGCACATATATTCACATTTATATAAAATCACATGAAAATGTATATAATTACTTAGCTAAACAAGACTAAATTAAGTTCTCAAGCGTCACTCGGGCATGATATTTTGCCCGAGATCACAACCCCACACTTAAAAGTCTTGTTCGTCCTCGAACAACCTTTTACATCTCATGCATATGGAGACTCACCCATAACTCATTTAGCAAGATTATTCAAGCTACGACTATCATGATTACGTAAGATAAACAAGCTAAAAATAGAGCATGCACGACTTGATCATCGAAATGAAGTACAACTATGTTAAGACTTCTTAACCTCAAGAATCGACTCTCAATCTTAGCAAACTCATGCAAATCAATTGATTAAGAAATCCCACATGAATTATATCCTTCATTTAACATGTGTCGCTCACGGAAAGAGAATTACCCAATTTCACACGCAAAAACAATTTTTAAATCATAACATGTGTGGGTACAGGAATAGAATTACGCTCACTCTCACAAAGAATTCACATGCATCATGTAATGACCCATAAGCTTGCCCTTAGTGTTTTATTCCACTAATTTAAGGATGTCTGAATGTAAGATCAAGTAGGACTTAATGGGTTGTAATGTAAGCTAAGGGACAGGTAGGTACTATTCTAGCCAATAATAGTGACTAACTTTCCCAAGCGCTTTTAAAACATCACGCCCTCATTACAAACTTCCCTTCTCTTACTTCACCTTTTTCTCCTTTCAGCTTTCTTTTTCCTCTTCTGTTCCCCCTTTCTTTAGGCACTTTTAGCTTATTAGTAAGGAGCTCTATAAATAATTTTTCATTAGTTTGTTTTCTTACTCCATATAATAATTAGCCGTTTTCAAACAAGTGCACCCTCGACCTTTCTCAACTTTTACAATTGCTACTTTCCCTTTTTTCATTCTTCCCACTCCTTTACTCTTTCGTATTTTTCCTCTAAGCGCTTAGGAGTTTTGGTTCAAATTCAAGGCTAATGAAAGAAAAAGGATTAAGCTTATGTTGCAGCTGTCAAAGAATAGGCTCAAGGCTCAATGGGGTTAACTAGGATTAATTTTTCAAGGTAGGTAAAATGAGGGATAAAAATTTGGTTCATTCAAGGAAATGCCTAAATCATCTTCTACAATTCACATCCTTCATTTCTTTTTATATACACACTAGGCAAGTTCTAGACATTCCACAATAGCACAGAATACTCAAAAACCTTACACTCATGGCACATGCTCAAATCAAGACACATTCGGCAGACTCTTACTCAGCTAATCACAAGAATTCGAACATTAAGCTTCAATCATATTGAGTCAAATTCAAGAGCCTAAGTGTCTCAAACAAAGTTATACACTTGCATGCTTCACACTGAACATACTTGCATCTTACAATCACGTATAGCACATAACAAGAACATCAAGCACCAATTAGCTACGGTTTGAAAAACCCAAAACCTATCGACTAATTTTTCCTCAAGACGGTCGTCATCCATCCATCGTCGGAAACAGTCCCTAACTATGACTAAAAACACTATATACAGACAAAGGAAAGAAAAATAAAAATTTTATTCTTCGGTTCAAAGACCCCCCCGTCGGAAAAGAACCGAAAAGAAAAACCAACGGGTGATGAAGTCATGCTTAATTCACAAGAATTTTTCAAATTTTTCAAATTTCTCACAAAATCCTCACAAGCATTACATTCATCACAAACTTGTTAAGCCCAAAAATTTTGAAATTTTTCTCACCCCACACTTAAATCATGCTATGTCCTCATAGCATCAAATTAACATTTAAAGGATGAGAAATACTCCCTGAGCCTCTATGCCAAGCTAAAAGCATGCTTTCCTTTCAAGTTTTCAGAGGTGGGTGTTTGACCCCACACTTCTTCTATTCCCTGCTCTTTAGCTTCCACCTTCTCGGTACTCAGACTTCCCTCCATCTGTGCTTAACTTTCCACCAAAAACACAAACAAAATGAAAATAACAAAATCAAACACAAAATCAAAATTACAAATTGTACCTGAGGTACCCTTGGGTTGCCTCCCAAGCAGCGTCTTATTTTACGTCGTGGCCCGACGTGGACTGTCCTTTCCGGACATCCTCATACCTGGGTTCTCTTTCGAGAACCATCTCCTTTTCTTTTGCTGTTTAGAGGAAATATCCTCCACTCTGTTCCTCTCTTCCTCCAACTTCTTCTCAATTTGAAGCCCTTTATCAGACTCGGGCTGAACACTTGTCATTGCCTTTGGCCCTGCACCTGTGGAATCCTCCACCCCACACTCATCCTCTGCCAACACACGAACCTGAGAAAGGTTTCTGTAGTGTGCAGATGGGTTCATTTCTTGGTAAACGCGGAAGATTTCTTCTTCATCCTCAACCCTTATTTTCGGGGTCCCTGCTTTCAAGTCAATCACCGCTCCTCCAGTGGCCAAGAATGGCCATCCCAAGATCAGGGGTACCTGGTCATCAACCTAAAAATCTAAGACAATAAAATCAGCAGGTATAATGAACTTACCTACTTTGATGAGAAGGTCCTCTATTATTCCATCAGGTGTCACTAGCGACTTGTCAGCCAGCTGCAGCATCAACCTTGTCGGCCTCGGTTTTCCCAACCCCAGGGTGTTGAATAAGGATAGGGGCATTAGATTAACTGTTGCCCCTAAGTCACATAAAGCTCGTAGCACCTAAGCTTTACCAATTTGTATGGGGAGGGTAAAACTCCCTAGGTCTTTGAGCTTCTTTGGCATTTTGCTCAATACCTTGTGAATGCACTCCTCAGTCAGTGCTACACTCTGGACGTCCACCAATCTAACTTTGTTCGCCATCATGTCCTTCAAGTATTTAGCATACTTTGTCATTCCCTGCAAGACATCAATAAGAGGCAAATTTATGTGAAGTTCTTTGAAACTTTCAAGGAACTTTTTGAAGCATTCCTCCTCCATGCTCTTTCTGACTTTCTGAGGGAATGGTGGTGGTGGTTGATCTTGGGCAAATTTATATGCCCAGGTGATACTCAAATGTGTCATTTTGCCTTGTTTATCTATCGATGTTTGTATATTCTCATATGAATTGTAATAAAATGTGAATTTATACTAACCAACATGATTAGCGTGGTTTTGCAGGAAAAATATAATTTTACGAAGCTAAGATGAAGGTTGGGAGAAATCGGGATTGGACTCGGAAGATAGCAAGGGAAAAAGCACAGGGAAAGCACGAAGTAAAGGGGCTCCGCGATGGAGCCGTGTCACGCTGCCATCGCGGATTCATTCTGCCTGGATGCTGAAATTATGCCAAATTCCAGTGAAGGTGTGCGTTGGGGCCGTGGCACGTTGGCCTAGCCCCGCGTTGCACGTCGTGCCACGTTGGGTGTTAATACTTGGACGACCGGATTCCAGTGAGGGTCCGCGTTGGTGGCGTGTCATGGAGGCAGTGCTCCGCGATGCACTCCGTGACACGTTGCTTGTTATTTCGGGAAGCATTCCCACTAGTATAAATAGAACTCTTAGGTTCATTTTTAATTATTCTGACTTGGTGGAGCAAGAACGTGGGTTACAGGCAGTTGAGGGGACGAAAATCTCAGGGTTTTTCTCTATCTCCTTCTCTATTTCAATTGCTTGTAAAATTAACACTCATTTAACGATGTTTAATCCACAAATGAGTGGCTAAATTCCCTTCTTGCTGAGGTTAAGAACATTTGTATTGAAATGTGATTATTGATAAATTGGTTTTTCATCTTTTTTTCCATGGTTGTTCTATTGATTCTTGTTCTTACCGCGTTAATATGTGGCCAACATTAATGTATATCTAAAAAGTCCGGTTTCACTCGAGAGAGCAAGAAATTGGAAAGTTGTGAATTGATAGGATATGATCTTTTCTTAGTTTGGGAAAATTGAGAATTGATTTACCTTCAGGATAGAGATATACCTGAAAGTCGTATTAGTCAATTAAGGAATCGGTTTTATATGGCTAGAACATGAATTTCGTTTTATCACAGAAATGTAGGTGGAAGGTTCATGATTCTTAAGTTGGGTTAAATACGAGAGTTTTAATCCATAGGCAATAATTCCTGACTAGCAACCGGAGGAAATATAATCAAATTGTATTGATAATTTATTTCTCTAAATGTTCATTTTAGCCTCAGCATGCTCATACATATAGTTCAGACTCAAATTGTATATTCGTTTTAGACTTAGTATAAAATTAGGAAACAAAATATCAAAATCTTCTTTGCACTGTTGTCTGCAGTTTAGTGTTAAAGTTTATTGACACTTGATTAGATTGATACCTTAGTCCAGTCCCTGTGGGATCGATACTTGGCTTACTTGAGCCACTTTACTACTTGTTCGACCACGTGCACTTGCGTGTAGTTATACCCAACAAGCCGAACAAGTTTTTGGCGCCGTTGCCGGGGACTGGCAATTGGTAAATTTTTCTTAAGTGTTAGTTTACTATTTCTTCTTAGTGTTGACAACTTGGTCTTAGCCTGTATTTTGCAGATACTAATTTCTGTTGAACACTAGCAAGAGACAGGGAGGTGGTGGACTCATCTTTAGAGCTGGAAAGACAACTCCATCGCTAAAGGAGAGAAGCTCTAGAGAAAAAGCTGCAGTTGCTCAGACAAACAATCCTGGAGCAGCAACAGAATCCACTCATTGTATGGGCAATGTTAGTGCCCGAGGAAATGGCAGCTAGGCCGGTTCGCGAGGTGGCAATCCCACATGCTAACAATGTCACATCTAGCATCCGCAAACCTGAGCCAGGAGTGAGGTTCGAGCTTAAATAGAACATGGTGCAATTGCTGCACACTAGCGGGCAGTTCACAGGTCTCCCACATGAGGATCCACAGCAACATCTCCAAAATTTTTTGGAGATAAGTGACACGTACATCCCCGCTGGAGTGTCATCAGATTATGTCAGGCTTATATTATTCCCATTTTCACTTTTGGGAGAAGCTAAGAGGTGGTTGAAAGATGAGCCACCTAATTCTATCACCACGTGGGATGATCTTGCAAAGAATTTCTTGATACGGTTCTTTCCATCCGGTAAAACAGCAAGACTTAGAAGTCAAATTCTAAGTTTTAAACAGAGAGAGGGAGAGAATCTGTATCAGGCCTGGGAGAGATTCAAATCTACGTTGCGGGATTGTCCTCATCATCACCAATCCAATGATGTGTTGGTACATACTTTCATAGAGGGTTTCGAACCCCACACAAAAATCTTGCTAGACTCAGCAGCTGGGGGACAAGCACTAGAGAAGACTTATGAAGAGCTGTATACCTTGTTGAATCATATTTCGCAGGGGAATCTAGAGTGGAATGCAGATTCGTCAAGAGGAGGAACAAGGAAAGCTGCAGGAGTCCTAGAAGTGGATGGTTTTACAGCTATTGCTGCACAGATAGCTGCATTACAGAATCAACTCAACACCCACTTCAGTAACATGAGCATGAACCAGTATCAAGCCCCAGTGAAGGTAGTGCAGCATATTTGGTGTGAAGTGTGCGGGAGTAACGAACACTCAGCTGAGTGATGTGGAGCAAATCCTGATTCGGTGAACTTTGTTGGTAATGTACAGAGAAACAACCACCTATAGTATGGCAACAACTACAATTCCAACTGGAGGAATCACCCGAATTTCTCTTGGGGTAGCAACAACCATCAAGGGCAAAGTTCGAGTCAGGCGGCGCAGAGAAATCAAGGGGGGCAGTAGAACTATCAGTCACAATACAGAAGCAACAATGCAACTCCTCCTCCACCATCACCCAGCATTGAGGAAATGTTCAAGACAATGATAGCTAACCAAACTCAATTGCAGGCTGACTACGTGAAATTGGTAGCTGATGTAAAGAACAATCAGTTAGCTACAAAGGTGCTGGAGTACCAGTTTGGGCAATTTGCCGGAGCTCAAAACACCAGGCCGAGAGGAGGACTTCCAAGTGACATTGACCCCAACCCCAAGCAAGTAAATGCAGTGACCATGAGGAGTGGTTTGCAACTCAAGGAGGTGGAACCAGAAAGACCACCATAGCAGTTGGGAGCAGGTGAAAAGGAGAGGGAGCACAATGATGATAGGGGGAAGGAGAAGGAAGTTGAACCAGAAAGACCACCACCCCCGTACCCTCAAAGACTAAGGAAACACAAGGAGGAAGCGTGTTTCAAAAAGTTCATGGAGGTGCTTAAGCAGGTACACATTAATTTACCTCTTGTTGATGTTTTGCAGGGAGTGCCGAAGTACGCAAAATATATCAAGGACATCGTGGCAAACAAAAGCAGGTTGACTGAGTACGTTACGGTGGCGCTTACGGAGGAGTGCACTTCATGGATACAAAACAGGTTGCCCACAAAGCTCAAGGACCCTAGGAGCTTTACAATTCAAATTACAATTGGGTAGAGTATCCGAGTTCATGGATTATGTGATTTGGCTGCGAGCATTAACTTGATGCTGACATCGATATTCAAGAAGTTGGGGCTAGGAAGTCCTAGACCAACAACAGTGATCTTGCAGCTGGCGGATCGCTCCTTAGCCAGACCTGATGGCATTGTGGAAGACGTGTTGGTACAAGTGGGCTCCCTTATCTTCCTGGTAGACTTCGTCGTGCTGGATTTTGAGCCAGACGCGGAAGTCCCATTTATTTTGGGACGTCCTTTCTTGGCTACCAGGAAAGCACTTATTGATGTAGCGGCAGGGCAGCTAACTATGCGGGCCCATGACAAGGTGGAGGTGTTTGAGGTGTACAAGGCTACAAAGATGCCGACCGTGTACGAGGAACTCTTAGTGATCAACGTGCTTGATCGAGCGGATAGTGCTCAGTGCGTTGAGTCACGGGAGCCATTGGGGAAACCACAGGAGAAGCGTAAGCATGACATGGGTGAGGACGGTAGTCGAGAGAAGACATCTGTCACCCTAGAGGATGACTAAGCTTAATGACGTCTAGCCGCGACGGTAAACCAGGCGCTGCACGGGAGGCAACCCGTGAAATTTTTGTAATATGTGAATAGATTTCGCAGAAAAGAAATAAAAAAAAGGAAAAGAAAAAAATGAGAAAAATAAAAATAAAAACAAAAAAATTATATTTTATGTGAAACCTATAAATTCTAACCAATTTCTTGTTCTGAGATGAATTTCAGGTTGAACGGAGGGTAAAAATGCAAAGGATCGCAAAGGAAAAATTGAGGTAAAAAAAATAAGAAAAAGTGGCAAAACAGTGAGCCTGCGCGATGGCTCCGTGTCACGGAGGGAGTGCTCCGTGTTACCCTCCATGACACGTTGAAGTGTAATCTGGAATTTTTGAAACATTCCAGAGTACCTGCGGGATGGCTCCATGTCATGGAGGGCATGCTCCGCGTTACCCTCCGTGACACGTTGAGGTGTTATTCGCGACGGGTCACCGGGTGACCCCCGCGAAAAACCTCCCTTTTAACCCCTTTTTCCCTCATTTTTTCCCATTCCTCATCTCCTCCACGACAAACAACCCAAAATCCCCCTTCCCCAACGTGACACCGACCTAGGAGCTAAATTTCTTCAACTTTTCATCGATATCATCGAATTGAAGGTATGTTCGTTAACTTCATCTCATTTCTTGTCTAATTTTTCCGATTTTGAGCATAGGAAGTGAGGAAAACTTGCCCTAAATGTAAATTGAGCTTGAATTCGTGTAAGCTATGGTTAATTGATGTTCGTAGTATCTTTGTGATTATATGAACTCGATAAATACATGGGTGATTGAAATTCTTGTGAAGTTGCAGCTAGGGTTAGAATTCACATATGAAGAAGTTAAAATTGAGTTGAAATGTGAAATTCTTCTTGGTTTGTGCATGCTGAATGAAGTAAATGAAGTTGTGCTTAACGTTAAGATGCTAAAGGCGCAACGTATTGTCGGGATAATGAAATTGTTGAAATTGCATAGAAATTGGGGGAATTGCATCGGTTTTGTTGATAGAAATTTGCGCTAAGTGCTATGTGATGAAATGTTATCGGTGGTAATAGTGGATTAGCTGTACGAAGTCTGAGTAGTACATAGAATTTATACCGTCGAACCCTCTGAATGCACGAGGCATTGTTTTTATTGTTTTGTTTTATTTTTTATTTGGAAAGTTAGAAAAAGAGGATTGTCTTGCTGTAATGTTGTGATTGTGGCTAAAGACTAAGTGTGGGGTGGCCTAGCTTAACCCAACCTTAGTCGAAGATAATTTTAATTGCAATAACGTTGGACCTATCTGTTTGGTTTGACAGAAACAATGGCAAGCAGGCAAGATAAAGGGAAGGGCGCATCTACATCGGGCGCCGGAGGAAAAGAATCAGACTGGGAACAGCAGTCCCAGCAGCACCAGTGGTTCCGCACGACCAACGTCGGCAATACGGAACCCGATGGGTGACAGAGGAGGGGAATAAATGGTACGCAAAGTATAAGGAAAGCAAATACTTCCCCGAGGAACACATTGCTAGGGAACCATTGGCACAGGAGTTCCCCGGGATTGTCCACAGGATTGAGGCAGCCGGGCTGAACTTCATCTTTGAAGAGCCCAAGGAGTGCAATCTGCACCTAATTCGGGAATTCTACGCCAACTGGAACCCGACACTCAGAAGTCACACCATAAAGATAAGGGGGCAGGTAGTCACTTTTGAGCCCCATCACCTCAATGCCATCTTGGGGGCGCGGGACACATACGCCCATGTGCTCCGGCAGCTGAATATCACTCCACCATATGCGGACATCAGACGCACTCTGTGTGGAGCCCGGTCTACAGCACGGTGGAGCAGGCATAAGGAGAGGGGCTACCATCAGACATTGCCCTACTCACAGATGAATAGGGAAGCCAGGATGTGGCTTAAGATTGTTTGTTCCTGCCTTATCCCGGGGGTGCATATGACAGAGGTCACCTGGGATCGTGTGTGCTTGGTCTATGCCTTGATGAAAGGGCTGGAGATCAATGCTGGGGCAGTGATTATCTCTACCATGAAGAGAGCCCGTTTGCATCAAGGGCATAGGTACGGGTTTGGTGGATTACTGACCACGTTCCTGAGGGGCCTGGATATTGAGGAAGAGGCCCTTGACTACATCCCGCAAATGGAGAGGCGGGCCTTAGATGTCACCAAAACTAAGGCACCCGACACCACTCACGGGCCAGTTCTTACTCTAGCCGAGCGACATGCTCGGGATGATCAGTACATGGCTCGCATGTTCGGGATGCAGATGCTCCAGCTGCGCATAGGCGGGAGGCCGGCAACAGAAGATGAGCTGTGACAGCTCGTGCTAGACTACCTTTTTAGCAAAAATGCCAGGGCTCTATGACGAGTGGGGCCATCTTTTGTAGAACCCACTGATGATGATGTCCCCACAGATGAGGAGACACATCACGGCGACTCCGATGTTGAGTCAGATGATGACGACGGGGGCGATTCAGAAATGGGAGACGAGGCAACGGCACCTGACGAAGAAGTGGAATACTTCGATTGATCAGGGAGTTTCACCACCCACTTTTGTGCTATGCTGAATTTTGTGAACACTGGGGACAGTGTTCGATTTAAGTGTAGGGTGGGAGTAGTTAGGTGTTGGTTGTTGTTGTTATTAATATCTCTGCTCTGTTGTTGTGTTTGGAAAAACTTGACCCTGTGATTTTTGTGTGTATGTCTGTATTGTAAGTAATGTGAAGCTGTTGTGTGTTGTTAAATGTTGTTAGCTGGTTTTGTAAATATTTTTGTTTTATAGAAATAATCGATATTTTTAAAATTTTTCGTGAAATTTTTTATTTTCGGGTTTCTCGGCGTTTGTTTTCGATTCTTTTACCGAGAATAGTCCGAAGTCATAATTAGTGACAGTTCCCTATGATGGATGGGTGACGACCGTCTTAAGGGAAATGTAGTCGATAGGAGTAGATTTCTTTTGTTCTTTTTAATTTTTTTCATTTGTTTGTGTGTATCCCAAACGTGTCGTTACTTTATGATTGCGAAATTCTGATTGCGTGTTTTACATGATATTTAAAATGCAAAGGTGATTTGTATGAAAGCATGCAACTTTGTAAATATGTTAAGATACCTAGTCCATAGAGTTCGATTCGGTGTGATTGAGGCTTAATGTTTGAATTCTTGTAATTAGCTGATTGAAGAGTCTGTGAATATGTGTTGAGTTGAGCATGTGCAATGAGTGTGTGGTGAGGTTTCGTTTCTTCCATGCTATTGTGAAGTGTGTAGAACTTGCCTGGTGTGTGTATGAAATGAAATGAAGGATGTGTATTGTAGGAAAGGATGTAGGCATTTCTTTGCTTTAACCGAAAGTGTTTTCATTATCGTACCTACCTTGAATGTACATCCTAGTTAGCCCATTGAGCCTTTTAGCCTAATTTTTTTTTCTTTTGTCAAAAAGGTGTAAACCGAGCTTAACCCCTTTTTTTCATTATTCGTGAATTTGATCCAAAACTCTTAAGCGCTCAAGAAAAAAATAATTTTCCCACAGTGGCAGGGAGTGAGAATTTTGAAAAGAAAAGAAAAACCAGAGTGATGAAAGGAAAGAAAAGGTCAAAGGTGCACTCGTTATCAATTAAATATAATGAAGACGTATAACTACTCCTTGTTATTAAGTCAATTGTGCTTAAAGATATAGGGTCAAAAATAAAGACAGACTTCAAGAATGGGAGGATGAAGGAAGAAACAATGCCCATAAGGTTGATGGGATGTATTGAAAACGCGCTTAAGGAGGCTAGTTGTTATTATTGGTTAGCACAGTATTTGCTAGTTCCGTAGCTTACACTACAACTCGTTAAGTCCTACGTGATCTTACATCACGCATCCTTATATTAGTGGAGTAATACACTAAAGGCAAGCCTATGGTTCATGACATGATACATGTGAATTCTTTTGGGAGAGAGAGCAAAATCTTGTTTATATGCCCCTGCATGTGATGTCTTTGAGTTCATGTGAATAAAAAGGGGAACATTCTCTTGTGTTGTGAGGGCACATGCTCGACGAGAGATTGAATTTCTTGTCGGATATCTTGATCAGCTGATTTGCATAAGTTTGCCGATATCGAGAGTCGATTCTTGAGTCTAGGAGGTCTTAATGTGTTGAAGGTCATTGTATTGATAAGACTATGCATGTTTTCTTGATGATTTGCTATGTTAAATAATCGGTATAACCGTAGCTTGAATTGTCGAGCCAAAGTAGCCAGGATTGGGTGTCAATCGCATGAGGTGTAAGATTATTGTTCGGGGACGAACAAGGATTTAAGTGTGGGGTAAGTGATCATGGGCAGATTTATATGCCCAAGTGATACTCAAATGTGTCATTTTACCTTGTTTATCTATCGATGTTTGTATATTCTCATGTGAATTGTAATAAAATGTGAATTTATACTAACCAACATGATTAGCGTGGTTTTGTAGGAAAAATATAATTTTACGAAGCTAAGATGAAGGTTGGGAGAAATCGGGATTGGACTCGGAAGCTAGCAAGGGAAAAAGCACAAGGAAAGCACGAAGTAAAGGGGCTCCGCGATGGAGCCGTGTCACGCTGCCATCGAGGATTCATTCTGCCTGGATGCTGAAATTATGCCAAATTCCAGTGAAGGTGCACGTTGGGGCCGTGGCACGTTGGCCTAGCCCCGCGTTGCACGCCGTGCCAAGTTGGGTGTTAATACTTGGACGACCGGATTCTAGTGAGGTGATCTTAGGCAGATTTATATGCCCAAGTGATACTCAAAAGTATCATTTTCGCCTTGTTATCTAGCAATGTGTATACATTTTCATGTAATTGGTAATAAAATGTGAATTTATACTAACCAACATGATTAGCATTGTTTTGTAGGTAAAATGTGATTTCGGGAAGCTAAAATGCATGTTGGATGATATCGGAGTTGGACTTAGATGCGAGCAAGGAAAAAGGCATAGGACTACACGAATTAAAGGGGCTCCGTGATGGAGCCGTGTCACGCTGCCATCGCGGAGGCATTCTGCCTGGAGGGTGAAAATTCATCAAATTTCCAGTGGAGGTCCGCATCTGCTCCGTGGCACGGTGGCTAGCCTCCGCGTTGCACGTCGTGCCACGTTGGTGTTTGATTTCCTGGACCCCCAGTTCCAGTGAGGGTCCGCGTTCACGGCTTGTCACGGAGGCAGTGCTCCACGATGCACTCCGTGACACGTTGCTCGTTATTCCGGGAAAAATTCCCACTAGTATAAATAAAACACTTAAGTGTATTTTTCATAATTCAGACTTGGTGGAGCAAGGACGTGGGTTACAGGCAGTTGAGGGACGAAAAGTTCAGGGTTTTTTCTCTCTTTCTTTCTTCTCTAACTCAATTGTTCGTATGATTAACACTTGTTTTAGAATGATTAATCCACAAATGAGTGGCTAATTCCCTTCCTTGCTGAGGTTGTGAACACTTGTGATGAATTTTGATTATTAATTATATGGTTTTTTATCTTTTTCTTCCATGTTGTTCTATTAATTCTTGTTTCTACTGCATTGGTGTGTGGCCTACATTAATGTACATCTAAAAAGTCCGATTTCACTCGAGAGAGCACGAAATTGGAAAGTTGTGAATTAATAGGATATTGTTCTTTACTTGATTTGGGAAAATTGAGTTTTGATGTGCTTTCCTGATAGAAATATACTTGAAAGTCGTATTAGTCAATTTAGGAACCGGAATTGTATGGCTTGAACATGAATTGCATTTGATCACAGAAATGTAGACGGATGGTTCATGATTCTTAAGTGAGATTAAATACGAGAGTTTTAATCTCTTGGCAATTGTTCTTGGCTAGCAACTGGAAGAAAAGATTAACCAATTTATGATGATAATCAGTTTCATTACATGTTCTTTAACCTCGGCATGCTCTTATTCATAGTCCAAATTCAAAGTAGATAATTGTTTGTAGTTTAGTATAAAATTTATAAAATAAATTATTCACTTTTGTGTTATTTAGTTGTCAGCATATTTAGAAGTAAAAATATAGTATACTTGAGCAAATTGCACTTAACCCAAGTCTCTGAGGGATCGATACTTGGCTTACTAAAGCCACTTACTACTTGTTCAACCACGTGCACTTGCGTGTCGGTTTTACAACCCCAACAAACGCACCGAACACGTTTTTGGCGCCGTTGCCGGGGACTTGGCAATTGGTGAATTTGTTTTAAGTGTTAATTTTACTGTATTTTTATTTTTTTCTTAAGTGTTGACGACTTGGTCTTAGCCTGTATTTTGCAGACTTGATTGCTGTGAACACTGGCAAGAGACAAAGAGCTGGTGGAATCTTATATAGAGCCAGAACGTATATTTCACAGTAAACGGAGAGAAGCTCTACAAAGGAAGCTGCAGTTGCTCAGACAGACCATTATGGTGCAACAAAATCCACCGGTTGTAAGGGCAGTGTTAGTGCCCGAAGAAGCAGCAGCAAGGCCGGTTCGCGAGGTGGCAATCCAACATGCCAATAATGTTACTTCCAATATCCGCAAACTAGAGCCTGGAGGGAGATTTGAACTCAAGCAAAATATGGTGCAATTGTTGCACACAAGCGGGCAATTTACCGGTCTCCCTCATGAAGACCCACAACAGCATCTCCAAAACTTTTTGGAGATAAGTGACACTTACATACCCGCTGGAGTGTCACCTGACTATGTTCGGCTTACATTATTTCCGTTCTCATTACTCGGAGAAGCCAAGAGGTGGTTGAAAGCTGAGCCACCAAATTCTATTTCAACGTGGGATGATCTTGCAAGAAAGTTCTTGATAAGGTTTTTTCCCTCTGGTAAAACAGCAAGGCTTAGAAGTCAAATTCTGAGTTTCAAACAGAGGGAGGGAGAAAATTTATATCAAGCCTGGGAGAGATTTAAATCCATGTTGCGGGACTGTCCTCATCATCATGAGTCCCATGAGGTGTTGGTGCACACATTTATTGAGGGTTTCGAACCCCTCACAAAAATATTGCTAGATTCAGCAGCTGGAGGGAAAGCGCTGGAAAAGACTTATGAGGAGCTGTATACTTTGCTAAACCGGATTTCACAGGGCAATCCAGAATGGAATGCTGATTCATCACGAGGTGGGGCAAGGAAAGTAGAAGGAGTGCTTGAAGTGGATGGGTTTACAGCTATCGCTGCACAGATAGCTGCCTTGTAAAATCAATTGAACAACCATTTCAGCAACATGACTTTGAACCAGCCATCAGCTCCAGTTAATGTAGTCCAGCAATTTGTGAAGTGTGCGGAAGCAGTGAGCACTCAGCTGAGTGCTGTGGAGCAAATCCTGACTCAGTAAACTTTGTGGGTAATGCACAAAAGAATCACCAGCAGTATGGTAGTAGCTACAATTCAAATTGGAGGAATCATCCTAATTTCTCATGAGGTAGCAACAACCATCAGGGCCAAAGTGTGGGTCAGGGTATGCAAAGGAATCAAGGAGGGCAACAGAACTACCAATCTCAATTCAGAAATAACAATGCACCTCCTCCACCACCATCACCCATCATTGAGGAGATGTTCCAGACCATGATAGCTAACCAAGCTCAATTGCAGGCTGACTATGTGAAATTGGCAGCCGAAGTGAAAAACAATCAGTTAGCTACCAAGGCTCTTGAGTATCAATTTGGGCAATTTGCTAGTGCCCAAAATACAAGGACTAGAGGAGGACTGCCAAGCGACACGGATCCGAATCCGAAGCAGGTAAATGCAGTGACCACAAGGAGTGGTTTGCAGCTGAAGGAGGTGGAACTAGAAAGACCACCTCAACACTTGGGAGTAGTAGAAGTTGAGGGGGAGCAAAGTTCGCAAAAGGGGGAAAACCAAAGAAGCTGAATCAGAAAGACCTCCACCCCCGATCCCTCAACGACTCAAGAAACACAAAGAGGAGGCGTGTTTCAAGAAATTCATGGAGGTGCTTAAACAGGTACATGTTAATTTACCTCTTGTTGATGTCTTGTAGTGAGTGCCTAAATATGCCAAATACATAAAAGACATCGTGGCCAACAAAAGTCGGTTGACTGAGTATGCCACGGTGGCTTTAACTAAGGAGTGCACTTCCCGGATCCAAAATAGACTGCCCACAAAGCTAAAAGACCCTGGAAGTTTTACTATCCAGCTTACTATTGGGCAGAGCATCCGAGCTCGTGGATTGTGTGACTTGGGGGCAAGTATAAATATGATGCCGTCTTCGGTATCCAGAAAGTTGGGTTTAGGGAGTCCTAGACCTACAACCGTAATCTTGCAATTGGCGGATCGATCCTTAGCTTGGTCGGATGGCATTGTTGAGGATGTTCTAGTGCAAGTTGGCTCCCTAATTTTCCCGGTAGATTTTGTTGTTCTAGATTTTGAACCAGACGCGGAAGTCCCATTTATTTTGGGACGACCCTTCTTGGCAACCGGGAAAGCATTAATCGACGTAGCTGCGGGGCAACTGACAATGCGAGCACATGACAAGGTAGAGGTGTTCGATGTGTATAAAGCACCCAAGCTCCCGATGGTGCATGAAGAACTCTCGGTGATCAATGTGATTGATCATGGTAATGCTAAGCAGATGAAGCATTCCCGAGAGTTAATGGGAAGACCACCGAATAGGTGTAAGCACTACTGGGGGGAGGACGTTGATCGAGAGAAATCGTCCATCACCCTAGCGGATAATTGAGCTTAAATGATGTCGAGCCGCGACAGTAAACCAGGCGCTGCACGGGAGGCAACCCGTGAAAATTTTTTTTTCTTTCATTTTACAAAGTGTAAATAGATTTTTCTTTTTCTTTTTCTTGATTGATTACAAAATTGTTCGTTTTAGTTAGTATTTTTTATTTGTAGTTAGGTGAAACCTATTATTCTAACCAATTTTACTTAGTGAGATGATTTTCAGGTCAAACGGAGAAAAATGTGCACGGAATCATGAAGGAAAAGGCGAGGTATGAAAAATTAATAAAATGTAGAAGACAGTGAGCTGGGGCGATAGCTCCGTGTCACGAAGGAGGACCTCCGCGTTACCCTCCGTGACACGTTGAGGTATAACCCAGAAATTTTAAAAATTTCCAATATGCTGTCGCGATGGCTCCGTGTCACGGAGGCAGTGCACCGCGATGCACTCCGTGACACGTTGCCTTGTATATCGCGATGGGTCACACTGGGTTGCCGGGTGACCCGCGTGTTTTTCTACCTTTTAAACCCCGAATTCCCTTTTCCCCTCATTTTCGATTTCTTCCGCGACCAAACGTCCCAAAACCCCTCTCCCACCAACGTGCCACGGCTTAAGGCAACAATTTACCGAGTTTTCTTCGATTATTCAACTACAAGGTATGTTTTCCGATTCCCTCTCAAGTTTTTGTCAATTTTCTTTGATTTTAAGCATGGGAGGTGAACTAAATAGCCCTAAGTCGAAATTAAGCATGAATTCGAGTTATTTTTTGATTGATAAATGTTCGGAATGTCGTTATGATTGTTTGAACTTGTCGATTGCATAAAGTATTCGAATTTGATTGCGAAAATCAATTCTAGGGCTTGTTGTTGAACTTGAAGTTGGAAATGGGTTGAAATTATGAATTGTATGCCGGGTTGTACGTGTTGAATGAGATGAGTCATTGTACAAAGTGTTAGAATGTTAATAGACGACGAATTCTCGGGTTTGGGGGAAATGTTGAAAAATTGTTTGTATTTGGTTGGTTGGATAGGTTAATGTATATAAATTTTTGTTGTTATTTTTGTTTCTTTGTTTTTTTCTTTGCTAAGTGCGAGGGTTAAAATGTTTGCGATGGTAGGAATTGTGATTAGCTGTACGAAGTCTGTGTAGTACGCAGAAGTTATACCGTCGAATTTTCTTTTTAAACGCACTAAGCATGATTGTATAGCTGGTTGTTTTGTGTAAATAAAGTTATTCTTGCCATAGGTTATAACTGTAACTAAGGACTAAGTGTGGGGTAATTTAGCGTAACCCGACCTTAGCCGAAGTTAATATTTATTTAGCTTAACATGGCGATTGTTGACGTGTGTTGACAGGCAAAATGGCAAGCAGACAAGATAAAGGGAAGGGTGCATCAACTTCAGGCACCGGAAGAAAGCAACTCAAACTGGGCACAGCAGTCCCAGCTGCACCAGCAGTTCCACGCGACCAGCGCTGCCAATATGGAACAAGATGGGTGACGGACGAGGGGAAAAAGTGGTATGCGAAGCATAAAGAGAACAAATATTTCCCCGAAGAGCATATAGCACGGGAGCCATTGGCACAAGAGTTCCCAAGAATAGTTCAACGGATCGAGGCTGTTGGGCTAAGTTTCATATTCGAGGAGCCCAAAGAATGCAACCTGCACCTGGTCCGGGAGTTCTATGCCAACTGGAACCCGTCAATAAGAAGTCACACCATCAAAATCAGAGGGCAGATAGTCACTCTGGAGCCCCACCAGCTAAATGCCATCATAGGAGCGCGGGACACAGACGCCCACATCCTTAGACAGCTGAACATTACCCCACCGTATGCCGACCTCAGACGCACACTGTGTGGGGCCCGATGTACAGCTAGATGTAGCAGGCACAAGGAAAGGGGCTACCATCAGACTCTGCCATATTCTCAGATGAACAGGGAAGCCTGTATTTGGATGAAGATAGTCTGCTCTTGCCTCATCCCGGGGGTACATATGACTGATGTAACCCGGGATCGTGTGTGCCTGGGGTACGCCCTGATGAAAGGGCTGGAGATAAACATTGGGGCGGTTATCATATCCGCCATGAAGAGAGCCCGATTGCACCAGGGGCTCAAGTATGGTTTCGGTGGACTACTCGCCACCTTTCTGAGGGGCCTCGATGTAGAGGAGGAGGCCCTCGATTATATCGCGCAGTTGGAGCGGCGGGCCTTGGATGTGACCAAAACTAAGGCTCTCGACACCACCCACGGGCCAGTGCTGACACTTGGCGAGCGACACGCTCGTGATGACCAGTACATGGCGCGGATGTATGGGATGCAAATGCTCCAGCTAAGGATCAGTAGGATACCAGCCACGGAGGAGGAGTTATGGCAGCTCGAGCTAGATTACGCGTTTGGCGAAAACGCCAGGGCTCTATGCCGAGTAGGGCCAGCCTTTGAAGAGCCCACTGATGATGACGTCCCCACGGACGAGGAGACGCGTCGGGAGGACTCCGATGTGGAGTCCGATGATGACGACGGAAGCGACTCGGGCATGGGAGATGAGGCAACAACACCTAATGAAGAAGTGGAATACTTTGACTTATCAGGGAGTTCCATCACCCGATTATGTGCTATTTAATTTTTGTGAACACTGGGGACAGTGTTCGGATTAAGTGTGGGGTGGGAGTAGTTAGGTGCTAGGCTGGGCTGGTTTGTTTGTATGTTCTCCTTTGTTATTTTGTATGTTATGTTTCCCTGTGTTTGTGAATTTTCAAACTGTTCTGTATTTGTAAATATTTGTGGAATTGATGTGTGTTGTTGAATGTTGCCAGTTGATTCTGTAAATATTTTTGTAAATATTTTTGCTTATCGAAATGATCGATATTTTTAATTTTTTTTTGAAAATACTTTGTTCATATTTAAAATATTTTGTAAATAATTTTTCTATCGAAATGATCGATGTTTTGCAAAATTTTTCAATTTTTTTTAATTTTGGGTTTCTCGGCGTTTGTTTTCAATTTTTTTACCGAGAAGGGTCCCATTGAACCGACGTCGTAGTTAGTGATCGTTCTCTATGATGGATGGATGACGACCGTCTTAAGGGAAATGTAGTCGTTAGGAGTAGTTTATTTTAATTTATTTTTAGTTTTTTTCTTTGGTGGATTGCATTTCGGAACTTGTAGTTACTATATGGTTGTGAATTTTTGGTTGCGTGTTGTGCATGATATTCAAAATGCATAGGTGATTCGTATGAAAGCATGCAATCTTGTAAATATGTTGAGATACCTAGGCTGTAGAGTTCGATTCGGTGTGATTGAGGCTTAATGTTTGAATTCATGTAATTAGCTAATTGAAGAGTCTGTGAATACATCTTGAATCGAGCATGTGCATAAAGTGTGAAGTGAGGTGTTGATATTCCATGCTATTGTGAAGTGTCTAGAACTTGCCTGGTGTGTGTACAAAACAAAATGAAGGAGGTGTATTGTAGGAAAGGATGTAGGCATTTCTTTGTTTTAACCGAGAGTTTCTATTTTTCTTGTCATACTCCCCCTGTCTGTGATTGTATACCCTAGTCAGCCCGTTGAGCCTTTAGCCTATTATTTCTTTCTTTTGTCCAAAAAGCTTAAACTGAGCTTAGTTCCTACTTTTCATTAGCCGTAAAGTCTATACAAAACTCTTAAGCGCTTAAGAAGAGAAAATAATTTTCCCAAAGTGTCAAAGAGTGAAAATGGTGAAAAGAAAAAGAAAAGCAGAGTGAGGGAAGAAAAGAAAAGGTTGAAGGTGCACTGGTTATAAATAGACGATAATGAAGGTGCATGAATAACCTTTGTTATTGTGTCAAGTGTGCTTAATGAAATGGGCCATACTAAGGTAAATCATCAAGAATGGGATGATGAAAAAAAAAGAAAAAAAAGAAACAATGTCCATGAGTTGATGGGAATGTGTTGCAAAGGCTCTTAAGGATGCTAGTGGCTATTATTGGCTAATTCAATATATACTAGTTCCATAGCTTCCATTACAACCCATTAAAGTCCTACGTGATCTTACATTGCATTTCTTTATATTAGTGGAGTAATACACTAAGGGCAAGCTTATGGGTCATGACATGATGCATGTGAATTCTTTTGGGAGAGAGAGTGAAATTGTTTTTACATTCCCCTACTTGAATGTTTGTGTGTCACATGAGCAAAAAGGGGAAGATTCTTTTGAGTTGTGAGGGCACATGCTTGATGAAAGATTGATTTTCGTGTCGGATATCTTGATTAGCTGATTTGCATGAGTTTGCCGATATCGAGAGTCGATTCTTAAAGTCTAGGAAGTCTTAATGTATTGAAGGTCATTGCATTGTTAAGACCATGCATGTTTTCTTGAGGATTTGCAATATTGAATGATCGGTATGACCGTAGCTTAAATTGTCGCACCATAGTAGCGAGGGTGGGATGTAAATTGCATAAATTGTATGTTTGTTGTTCGAGGACGAACAAGGATTTAAGTGTGGGGTAAGTGATCTTGGGCATATTTATATGCCCAAGTGATACTCAAAAGTATCATTTTCGCCTTGTTATCTAGCAATGTGTATACATTTTCATGTAATTGGTAATAAAATGTGAATTTATACTAACCAACATGATTAGCATTGTTTTGTAGGTAAAATGTGATTTCGGGAAGCTAAAATGCATGTTGGATGATATCGGAGTTGGACTTGGATGCGATCAAGGAAAAAGGCATATGACTGCACGAATTAAAGGGGCTCCGCGATGGAGCCGTGTCACGCTGCCATCGCGGAGGCATTCTGCCTGGAGGGTGAAAATTCATCAAATTTCCAGTGGAGGTCCGCATCTGCTCCGTGGCACGGTGGCTAGCCTCCGCGTTGCACGCCGTGCCACGTTGGTGTTTGATTTCCCGGACCCACAGTTCCAGTGAGGGTCCGCGTTCACGGCGTGTCACGGAGGCAGTGCTCCACGATGCACTCCGTGACACGTTGCTCGTTATTACGGGAAAAATTCCCACTAGTATAAATAGAACACTTAAGTGTATTTTTTATAATTTAGACTTGGTGGAGCAAGGACGTGGGTTACAGGCAGTTGAGGGATGAAAAGTTCAGGGTTTTTTCTCTCTTTCTTTCTTCTCTAACTCAATTGTTCGTATGATTAACACTTGTTTTAGAATGATTAATCCACAAATGAGTGGCTAATTCCCTTCCTTGCTGAGGTTGTGAACACTTGTGATGAATTTTGATTATTAATTATATGGTTTTTCATCTTTTTCTTCCTTGTTGTTCTTTAATTCTTGTTTCTACTGCATTGGTGTGTGGCCTACATTAATGTACATCTAAAAAGTCCGATTTCACTCGAGAGAGCACGAAATTGGAAAGTTGTGAATTAATAGGATATTGTTCTTTACTTGATTTGGGAAAATTGAGTTTTGATGTGCTTTCCTGATAGAAATATACTTGAAAGTCGTATTAATCAATTTAGGAACCGGAATTGTATGGCTTGAACATGAATTGCATTTGATCACAGAAATGTAGACGGATGGTTCATGATTCTTAAGTGAGATTAAATATGAGAGTTTTAATCTCTTGGCAATTGTTCTTGGCTAGCAACTGGAAGAAAAGATTAACCAATTTATGATGATAATCAGTTTCATTACATGTTCTTTAACCTCGACATGCTCTTATTCATAGTCCAAATTCAAAGTAGATAATTGTTTGTAGTTTAGTATAAAATTTATAAAACAAATTATTCACTTTTTGGTTATTTAGTTGTCAGCATATTTAGAAGTAAAAATATAGTATACTTGAGCAAATTGCACTTAACCCAAGTCTCTAAGGGATCGAGACTTGGCTTACTAAAGCCACTTACTACTTGTTCGACCACGTGCACTTGCGTGTCGGTTTTATAACCCCAACAAACGCACCGAACATGAGGGTCCGTGTTGGTGGCATGTCACGGAGGTAGTGCTCTGCGATGCACTCCGTGACACGTTGCTTGTTATTCCGGGAAAAATTCCCACTAGTATAAATAGAATACTTAGGTTCATTTTTAATTATTCTGACTTGGTGGAGCAAGAACGTGGGTTACAGGCAGTTGAGGGGACGAAAATCTCAGGGTTTTTCTCTATCTCCTTCTTCTTTATTTCAATTGCTTGTATGATTAACACTCATTTAACGATGTTTAATCCACAAATGAGTGGCTAAATTCCCTTCTTGCTGAGGTTAAGAACATTTGTATTGAAATGTGATTATTGATAAATTGGTTTTTCATCTTTTCTTCCATGGTTGTTCTATTGATTCTTGTTCTTACTGCGTTAATGTGTGTCCAACATTAATGTATATCTAAAAAGTCTGGTTTCACTCGAGAGAGCAGGAAATTGGAAAGTTGTGAATTGATAGGATATGATCTTTTCTTAGTTTGGGAAAATTGAGAATTGATTTACCTTCAGGATAGAGATATACCTGAAAGTCGTATTAGTCAATTAAGGAATCGGTTTTGTATGGATAGAACATGAATTTCGTTTTATCATAGAAATGTAGGTGGAAGGTTCATGATTCTTAAGTTGGGTTAAATATGAGAGTTTTAATCCATAGGCAATAATTCTTGACTAGCAACCGGAGGAAAGATTAATCAAATTGTATCGATAATTTATTTCTCTACATGTTCATTTTAGCCTCAGCATGCTCATACTTATAGTTCAGACTCAAATTGTATATTCGTTTTAGACTTAGTATAAAATTAGGAAACAAAATATCAAAATCTTCTTCGCACTGTTGTCTGCAGTTTATAGTTAAAGTTTATTGACACTTGATTAGATTGATACCTTAGTACAGTCCCTGTGGGATCGATGCTTGGCTTACTTGAGCCACTTTACTACTTATTCGACCACGTGCACTTGTGTGTAGTTATACCCAACAAGCCGAACAATGGTCTTTGTGCTGGCTGCAATGAAAGTTGTGCATTTTGCTGCCCAACACTCTGATTATATCCCATGTTGATGGATGGTCTTGGTCTAACCAACTCTGGCTGCACCCCCTTTCTCAGCTCTTTTGGCACTACATCAGCTAATTGCTTACCGCTTCTCAGACTGATGGCATTGATCTGTCGGGGGTTCGGATCTGTGTCGCTTGGTAATCCCCTTTGTGATCTCATGTTTTGAGAAGCTGCTATCTAACCCACTTGTTTTTCAAGATTGCGGGTGGCCATTTGCTGATTCTTTAAGTCTGTTGCCGTCCTCGTCTGATTTTCCGCTAATTGATTCTGGGTCTCCATAATTTTCTGCAGTGTTTCCTCAATGCTGCTACTCAATTGCCCATCATTCTACCTATTCTGCTAATACTGGTGTTATTGAGGTTGCATATAATTTTGCTTTTGGTTTCCACCCCAAGAAAAATTCGGGTGGCCCTGCCAATTTCTGTTGGAGTTGTTCCCAAAATTCTGATTCCTGTGCACATTCCCAGCAGAATTTACTGATTCCGGATTGGCTCCACAAGATTCTGCATTGTGCCCATTTTTGCCACAAATTTCACACCAACTTGGAGCTTGCTGAACTGCATTAACCTGGCCCTGGTGTTGGTTCATACTCAGTTTATTGAACTGAGTCATCATCTGATGCTGGAACGAAGCTAACTGCGCTGCCAAGGCATTCAAACCATCTACTTCTATCAACCCCGATCTCTTTCCTGCCCCCCTCGATGACTCGTTGTGCCACTCCGGATTTCCTTGAGCAATTCTATTCAACAAAGTGTACAACTCATCATACGTCTTCTCCAAGGCTTGCCCACCCGATGCAGAGTCTAGTAATATTTTTGTGTGTGGGTCTAGACTTTCTACAAAGGTATGAGCCAGCACTTCATTTGATTGCTGGTGATGGGGGCAGTCTCTCAATAATGACTTGAATCTTTCCCAAGCCATATATAAGTTCTCATCAGGCCTCTGCTTGAAACTGAGTATTTCACTTCTCAACTTTGCAGTTTTGCCTGAAGGGAAGAATCTGATAAGGAACTTCTTAGCCAAGTCATTCCATGAAGTTATGGAGTTCGGTGGCTCAGCCTTCAGCCACTTTTTTGCCTCTCCCAACAGTGAAAATGGGAAGAGGGTCAGTCGGACATAATCTGTGGACACGCCGGTGGGGACAAACGTGTCACTAATCTCTAAAAAGCTCTGTAGGTGCTGTTGCGGGTCCTCATGTGCCATCCCAGTGAATTGACCACTAGAATGTAACAGCTCCACCATGTTCTGTTTAAGCTCAAAGTGCCCTCCAGGCTCCGGTTTACGAATGCTAGAGGTCACATTCGTTGCTAGTGGGATTGCCACTTCGCGAACTGGTCTTGCTAACATTGCTTCTGATGACAATTGTGCTTGTCCCGCGGGTGGTTGTTGTTGCACCTTTTCTTGAAGTCTCTTCAGCTTTTGCTCTAGAGCTACTCTCCTTCGCAAATGGATTTGACGTTCAGGTTCCAGCAACGGTTCCACAAGCTCTCTATATCTAGCCAGCTCGGCAGGACAACCTGTCACCTGCAAATAAACAGACTAAGACCAAGTTTCTCAACACTTTAGGAAATTCAAAAATCACACAAAAATAGATAAATTATCAAAACTTCGCTGAGTCCCCATCAATGGCGCCCAAAACTTGACGTGCCCGATTCACGCGTCCGCAAGTGTACGGGTCGTGCAAGTAATATAGTGGCTCTTTTTCAGAAACGGAATGTCGAACCCACAAGGACTGGACCCATTCCTCTAAATATCCATTTCAAGTGTGATCTTAACTTTCTCAAGTGTTGGTTATAGAAGTTTTCGAGGGAGATTTAATTAAGTTTGTTTTGGTCAACGAAATATCCTGAATTTACTCTAGGAACAACATAGAGTTAAAACCAGATAATCATGCGATACTACGAATTGCAATGGGTTAAGCATGAAACTAGAGATTGTTGTTTCACATAATTAGAATTGCATGTTCATGGTCTTTCGAGCCTCTAAACACGGCAAACTAGCATCACTGCATCATTGTGAGTGAGGATGCTAATTTCTAGTTCGCAGGCAATTAATTATGTTGTGGTTTACGGGGAAACGATTAGGGACTTTCGTGCGTCTAACCATTTAACTCAACTTACCCTCACAACTACTTCTTTGAGTGGTGATGTGATAATCCTAAGTTGGTCTCTTAATAACCCCTGTTTTATCAACCAAGCAAGGTGTTAGGTATATTTCTATCCTAACACGAAATTATATCGTGGGATACAAACATGCTCCTTACATTCTCATGTCCTTACCTAGGTAATTCTTTCTCAAGCAATTGCCCAAGCTAACATATATGTTTTCATGGTAACCAATCATAAAAACAACCAACAATCCAGATTGCAAGACGAAAACAACAATCAATAACTTAATTCCAAAACAATTTCATAAAATCACAATCATAATTCATGGCTTCAACTGTAGAGGAAGGGTTTCTTGCCATTCATGTTCGTAAAACTACAATTAACTACTACAAAACTAACATACTTACATGAATTTGGTAGATGAGAAGGGAATTTGCCAAACCCTAGATGAGTTCTCCCACTTCTCCCTTCACTCCTAGGTAGTTTTCCAGAATAAAATTGTGACAAAGTGGTTTTAGGAGCTAAGGGACCTATTTATAATAAATGAGAAACGTGTCTAATTTAGCCTGTCGTGGAACGGCTCTGTGTCACGGAGTGTATCGCGGAGCACTGCCTCCGTGATACGGAGGTAACGCGAAAGCTCTCTGGAAATTGCCTCCGGAAGTCGAAACTGTCGAGTGCCACCGCGTTGGCAGTGTGTCACGCTGCTTGGGGAGCGCATTGCCTTGCTCTGTCGCGCAGCTGGCACGACGTGGCATGTTGCTGGTGCGTTGGTGCTGCCTACCTGCCTCATCTGCTCTCGACTCCATTCCGCTACTTCACCAACTTATAAATTAGTTTCTCAAAATCATTGAAACCTACAAAACAAGGACTAATCATGTTGTTTAGCACATATATTCACATTTATATAAAATCACATGAAAATGTATACAATTACTTAGCTAAACAAGACTAAATTAAGTTCTCAAGCGTCACTCAGGCATGCTATTTTGCCCGAGATCACAAAGCCTATGTTGGACTTTTCTGCGTTTCAAGGTTTTCAGATAGTCAATGTTATAGGGGAGACTCTACTGAAATTTTTCCAGAATAGTAGGTAAAAGAGTTAGATTCCCGTAAGCTAAGGTAACATTCGAGGACGAATGTTCCTAAGGGGGAAGTATGTTACACCCCGTAAGTTCCTAACATTTAGACGACCTATTCATACGTTAGTCAAGAGTTTCAGAGTACAACACATACGAAAAAGGGTCCGGGGGAAGGTCGAATGAGTGCAGAATCGGAATCGCATGGAAGAAGGCCGGAGCAGGCCGTGACAGGGGCGACGTATCACGGAACCCCTCCCTGTGCATCGGGCTCCGTGGCACGCCCGTAAATTAGCGCATTGGTATGGACCCCCCTGTCCAGCACCCAAAGTATATATATATAGTACCTCATTCATTCGATATATATTCAAAAAGTAAAGCCTCGGCCAGAGAAGAGGAAACACGAAGAAATCAATAGATTTCAGTCTGTTTACACAATGAAATGCTATTCAAATTCGAATTAACTTTGGGTATCAAAGTTTAAGCCCCTAGGGAGCATTACTACAAAGTTATTTTTGTGATATTCGCCCGGTAAACTGTAACCTCGCTGAGCCAAAGTTGTAAGAATTGCTCCAAACTAATTTCTATATAATCACAGGCTTCACGTAAGTATTTCTCCCTTCTTAACTTTCGAGAAATTATATGTTTTCGACCGTGTACCATTAAGTTGAACTATAGTTAATATTTATATAGAAAGTTATCATTTTTGTCGAATTTAGTACTGAAACTAGTCTCATTCTCCCAGAATGTGATTATAGTTTGAAAGAGTTGTTGAGTACGATTTGAAACTCGCCAGTTAATCAGAAATCGGCGATCCAGGTATGTTAAGGAAGATTCGTTCGGCAAATTAGTTTCTTCAGTATTATAATTCAATTTGAATCCCAGTAAAAAAGATAGAAGTATATCTATAGTGATTAGTAGTTGTTATTAGCTGAGACCAATATTTTAGATTTAGTTGGGAATTGAGTTTTCTATGTGTAGCCCTCCATAGCCAACCCTCGGGTTAATAGCCGTGTCGACGCCCGCGAGGGGTGAGATGACGTCACTCCAAGAAATGATATGCCGTCCACAAGGGACGAAGATGGGGTCCCAGGTCCTCATACAGTCCATTCCATGACTAGACTATTTTTATGTCGATCGACACTACATCACACCCCCTATCGAGCCTGGTGCTCGGGGTGCAGATATCAGATATCAAGAGTCCACCGGACTCTAACACAACTACAGTTTAGGGGCTGAGCGGGTTCAGTTGCAGACCCAGGGGACTGGTAGGATGGCTATGGTTATTGGATGACTCATTACGACCTTGCTAGGTTATATAGATTGGAGTGTACTCACTAGGGCTTATGGGGGCCCTGGGTGGTTATTCTATGCTGGTTGAACCTTCCGGCTTATGGGGGCCAGGTAAGGTTCTTGTTTGCATTAGTTACTAATAAATAAGATAGTAGGAAGTTTAGCTATTAAGGTGGTATCTCTATCCCTTCTTTGTAGTTACTTTCAGTTTCATTTCAGCTCATTTAGTTATTTATAGTTACTTCCTTGTATATTTGATACATATTGTATTGACAGCCTTCTTTGGGCGCTGCATTACTTGCCTGCAGGTACCGATAGACAGGACCAGACCTTCCTAGTTTTCAGCCAGATTAGCAGTGCAGTCAGCTCCTTTCCTCCAAAGCTCATAGTTAGAAGGTTGACTCTCTTTTTGTTTGTACAGTTTACAGGTAGGTCGCGACCCTATCTCGACCAATATATCATTCCTAGAGGCTTGCAGATCATTTCTGATTCCCTGTGGTTAGTTGTAGTTGGCCATGTGGAGCCCATATATGTTTTATGTTGCGTGTTGGCCGTGTGGGGCCTTGTTTAGCCGTTAGTTAGCGGCCTCATTGGCCATAACCTAGTTCAGTGTTGAATTTACTTTACATTCATAACTATACATCATGGTGGTCTTTTCGGGCTGCATAGGATTCCCTATTATTGTCTATTTCTGGATAGTTGTTTTCTTTTACAAGTGGCTATAAGGCCTTGTCGGCTGGGGGCTGTGTTTACAACCGAAATATAGTCCCTTATTTCTTGATTTAAGATTTAGTGTTAGACATGCACTAGAGGTGTGTAAGACCAGTTAGGCCAGTTTAGACCCTAGTAGGGAACCAGGTGCTAGTCATGCCTCCCAAGGTGGGGCGTGTCACTTCCCTAGTGTTTCTAATTATTGATTACAACCTCAAGCATTTACATATATGAATTAAAAATTACTAGATAGTTTGGGTCTACCAAAGTCCTTGTGGATTCGACCGAAACTCTTAGTTGGGTATTATATTCTCATCAACCGGGCACAGTTCCAATTGGAGTGGATTTGGGCGACGATCAAATTTATGGCGATGATGCCTGGGATTTTGGCATAGGCCTTATCTAACATTTTTTATTTAGTTTGTTTGATTAGATCTATTCTTTCACTTTTACTTTGATTTGTTGTTTGAAGCATAAGTATCTTTTTACTGCAAGGAGAAATGGATAATGTGTTTGTTAAGATCAATGATGAATTTGGCCACAAAAGTGCAATTATGCCGCCAAGGGTCAATGATACATATTTTAAAATAGATGGTAGAATTTACACTATTCTTAAAGCTGAAGGCCAATTTCATAACTCCACTGATAATGATCCTCATCAACACCTGAAGGACTTCTTGGAGGTTCGGAACCTTCACAATCAAAACAGCATCTCCGATGATGCCATTCAACTAAGGGTTTTCAAATACTCTTTAGCCGGTGAAACTAGAGAGCGGTTGCAGTGGTTGCCTCCAAATTTGATCCACACATGGCAATAACATGTAAATGTGTTCCTCAAGAAGTGGTTCACATTAAGTAGAAAGGTCGAGCTTCGGGATAAGATTTTCTACTTCCAATAGCTCCCAGGGAAGCAACTCTTTGAAGCGTTGGAATGTTTCAAGCAATATATACTTAGGGCATCCAACCACGGGTTTCTCGAGCATATTTTTCTTGAAAAATTCTATATAGACTTGGACATATTAACACATTTCGTAGCGAACAATGCAACTGGGGGGTGCTTCATGGACAAGATCTTCAGCTGGATTGCTATTATTTTAGATCGGATTGCAAATCACAACCATGCATGGCATGGTGGGGACCAAAGTTGAGATGAATGTGGGTACTCCTTCCTTATCTAACTTGATCAAGGAGAACCAAAATTATTATCAAATGATGGAAGCTATGGCCACCAACCTTGCCTACTAACCAAAAAGTTGATTGAGGTTGAAGTCAAAAAGGTTCATGCTGTGGAGGAAGCTCCGAATTGTTCTCAATATAGGTATGGATGCCCCCTTCTCCATATCAATATTAATCGTACCAAGAGCCACCTCCCATGCAAGTAGAAGATGATAACTATGTTGGCAACATATCTGGAGGCTATAAACCACACTACCCATAGTAACATCAAGGCCATCTCCCTTCCTCATATGAAGGACAATGGTGTCCTCAACTATAACGTCAAGGTCAATACTTCCCAAGGAATTAGTACAGTGGTCTAAATCAATGGTGGTATTGTCACGCCCCGCCTTGGGGGGTATGATTGGCACCTGGTGCCCTAGTAGGACCTAGACTGCTAACTAGTGAGCCTAAGCACATCTGGTGCCTGGCTGGCTCTAACTCAGATTCAAGGAATCAATGGGCTATATAACGGCTGTAAATACAGCCTCCGGCCGAATGGGCCTATAGCCACCTGTACTGTATCATCAGCTAACCAGAATCATCTCATATAGGGAGACCTATGCGGGCCGACTAGGCCACTATGCTGTCTAGTTATCTGTAACTCAACAATAGAATACTGAATAACTACGTGACTGGCAAGGTCACCACTACTATCAGACTATGGCCCCACACGACCAACATAATCAACAATGCTAAATAGCTAAACAAAATGCACGGCCTCACACGACCGGCACAACTAACCACAGGGAGATGAATATATACAATCTGCAAGCCTCTAGGAATACTGATAAGATGGTCGGGACAAGACCCCGACCTACCCGTACTATATAACAAAACAAAATGATATACACCTCTGAATATCAAGCTCCGGATGATAGGAGCTGATGACTCTATAAGCTGGCTAGAATCACGAGGGATCGCCTCCTCATCTGTGAGTACCTGCAGGCAAGTAATGTAGTGCCCCAAATGGGCGTCAATACCACTAGTACCGAGTATGCAAAGCAACTGAATACAACTGAATACAAATAACATAACTAGCAATTCTGAATAGCAGGAGATAACTGAATCTGTAAGAACTGATATGAACTGAATCAGACTTTCTGTGTTGTGATAGGGCAGGAGCGTACCTGTAGACGCGACAACCTGCTGTCTATTAACTAATATATAGCACATAAATACATATATATATATATATAGCAAACAAGAGCCAATATCAACCCCCATAAGCCGGATGGCGCCAAGCAAGCAAACAATCTATATACCCCTACCCGGGTCAAAACCAGCCAAAAATAAGTCATTCCACTCATCTGCTAACTACGAGCACCTCTGCCGGCCCCCTGGGTCTCTGGCTCGGCCCATAGCCTCCGATATAAATAATCGTGTCTGAGTCCAGAGGACTCCTATACTGTATCTGTAACTGTAACTGTATCTAAATCTGTTCCCTGGGTGCTTGCGCACAACAGGGCTATTTGTATTGTAATGCTGATCAGCCTGATATGGGGAAAGCTTCATCCCATCTTCATCCAAACTGGGTACGGCATGCCACTCCTTGGAGTGACATAAATCCACCCGCTCAGTGGGCGACACAGTTTCCAACCCGGGGGCGGTGAGGACGTTCAAAAGGGTGCCCTCACGACACAACCAAGTCTCAACAAACAATAAGCACATATATAGCAAGCACGTTTAAACTGAAAAAATACTATCTGAATTCTAATTTCTTATTATGATCTCTTTCTATATTATACTGATTCTCATACTGCTTTATACTGAATCTGTGATCTCTATCTTACTGCATGGCTAATCTGTAGCCAAGATACTATCTAACTGTATGGCTAGTAGATATCATCTGTCTGTATGGCTAATCTGTAGCCAAGATACCATCTGACTGTCTGATTTTTCTTTACTAACTCTTATTCTGAATATCTGTCATATTATTCTAGAAACATGCTTGCTAATCACATACAGGGCTATACTGAGTCTGGAATGCTAACTTGCCATTTTGGCGCATGCTTTACTAACTTTCGGACTGAGTACGATATAACAACGTAAACCAGATTTATTGAACTTGCACAATACTCAATATTCAACTCCGGGAATTCTACTACGGAGTTTACTGTGCTATACAAGGCTAAAAATACTAACTTTCCAAAGAAACTGGCTTTACATACCTTAACCTCGGTTTATCCGACTAACAGACGAAGCTCAGTCAGTACTCCATCTTTTTCTCCCAATTGCATTTACATATATGTCAATTAGGACTAAATACACTAATATTCTGAAAGAAAACGTCACTTTCGATATATATTTATAGCCCAAACTTTGGCTTATCGAAAGACGATCGAAAACTTGCTATTTCTCGACAGTCCAGAAGGGAGAAATACTCACTTTAGGGATAGGAGTATATTGACACTAGTTTGGAGCAATTCCGCTTACCTTAGCCCAGTAGCACGACGATTTGTCGGCCGAATTTTGCGAAACTAAATCTGTAGGAATGCTCCTTACTGCTTAGTACCTCGATATCTGGAGTTAATTTGAGTTTGGACTACATTTGACGGCGTAATCAAGCGATAATTTATCAACAAACCTTCGCACCCTCTGTTTCTCTTCGTGTTTTGGAAATTAAATGATGTAATAATGAAATGAACTGAAGTGGAGGCTTTATATACTTGGGCCTGGACAGGGCCAACGTGTCACGGAGCCAACGCGGAGGCTCCACCTCTGTGACACGCTGCCATCGCGGAGGGGCTCTGCCCCGGCTCCTTCCGCGATGGCTCGACAGGTTTCTCGTCCGGTCTTTTCCTGGGCCTTTTTCTAGCATGTATAGCTTTCAAATACTCTTAACCAACAGGCGAATAGGCCATCTATGTGTTGGGAATTTTACCTTGGTGTAACATTCTCCCCCCCCCCCCTTAAGAACATTCGTCCTCGAATGTAAACTTCTATCTAGAGGACTTCTCAACTTACTCAACTTGTTTTTAGCAAAATTTCGGCAGAGTTTCCCCTGTAATATGGACTATCCCAAAAAAAACCTGAAATGTAGAAAAGTCCCATACATGTACTCCGCACAATACTATAGTATTTAAATGACAGATTAAAATAGACTTTCTCATTTATATGAATACTATAAGGCACTGCATAAGATAATAATACTAACATACCTGTCGCCTGACTAGGCTTGAAATTACGCCACAATACCTTGACAGACGCAATATCTTTAGTTCTCAATCTACAAATCTGTCTGTCTAAGATGGCTATTGGAACCTCTTCATTGGCCAGCTTTTCCGTAACCTGGATATCCTAGACTGGGACTGCTCTGGATGGGTCTCCTATGCATTTCCTCAGCAGAGATACATGAAAGACTGGATGAACGGATTCCAATTCTGGAGGCAAGTTCAACTCATATGCTACTCGGCCTATCCTTCAACGAATCTGATAAGGCCCAACAAATCTCGGACTGAGCTTACCTTTCTTGCCAAATCTCATCACCCCTTTCATCGGAGATACTTTCAGAAATACCCATTCATTCACATCAAATTCCAGGTCTCTGTGCCGCACATCAGCATATGATTTTTGGCGGCTCTGTGCAGTCAGTAGGCATTCCCTGATAAGCTTTACCTTCTTCTCTGACTGTTGAATGATGTCTGGCCCAATCAACGCTGATTCTCCCACTTCAAACCAGCCAACCGGTGATCTGCATTTTTCGCCCATACAATGCTTCAAAGGGCGCCATCTGGATGGCTGAGTGAACTATTATTATAAGCAAATTCAATTAACGGCAAATGCTCGTCCCAGCTACCTCCAAAATCTTGCACACATGCTCGTAGCATGTCCTCGAGCGTTTGAATAGTGCGCTCAGCCTGTCCATCTGTTTGAGGGTGGAATGCTGTGCTCAAATTAATCTGCTTTCCCAGGCCTCTCTGAAATAACTGCCAAAATCTAGCTATAAATTGTGCTCCTCTGTCAGAGATAATAGATACTGACACTCCATGTAATCTAACCATTTCTCTGATATATAATTCGGCATAATCCTCGGCCAAGAAGGTAGCTTTCACTGGCAGGAAATGAGCCGATTTTGTCAGCCTGTCAACTATTACCCAAATAGAATTGTGTCTATGTTTGGTACGGGGTAATCCTGCTACAAAATCCATATTCACTGCTTCCCATTTCAAGAGAGGAACAACTATGTCCTGAGTTAACCCGCCTGGTTTCTGGTGTTTCGCTTTTACCTGTTGGCAGTTAGGACACTGGGCTACAAATTAGGCAATTTCTCTTTTCATTCTTGGCCACCAATAATTCTCCTTGATATCATGGTACATTTTCGTCGCACTGGGGTGAAGAGAATAACAGGCTTAATGTACCTCGTTCATAATCTGCTGGCGGAGCCATGAAACATCTAGAACACAGAGCCGGCCTTTACATAACAGCACATCTGCCTCAGTTATCTGAAAATCTGGCGCTTTACCCTGCTGAATTCTGTCTTTGAGCTGGATCAGGTCAGGATCCTCATACTGCCGTTCTTTTACTTCCACAATTAATGATGACATGGTGGTGTGCTGAATTACCGCTCTGTTGTCCTCTGTGTCTGCTATACGAATGGCTAGGCAGGCTAATTGATGTATCTCCCTGACCAACTCCCGCTGCTCGGGCTACAAATATGCCAAACTTCCCATGGATTTACGGCTGAGAGCATCTGCTACTACATTGGCTTTTCCCGGATGATACAGAATATCCACATCATAATCTTTTAATAGCTCCAACCAGCGATGCTGTCGCAAATTCAACTCCCTCTGGGTGAAGATATACTGTAGGCTCTTATGATCTGTGAAAATATCCACATGGACGCCATACAAGTAATGTCTCCATATCTTAAAGGCGTGGATCACTGCGGCTAACTCCAGGTCATGGGTAGGGTAATTCTTTTCGTGTTTCCTCAACTGTCTGGAAGCATACGCAATCACCTTACCATGCTGCATCAACACACAACCCAACCCAATACCTGATGCGTCACAATACACTGAATAACCTTCTGTACCTTCCGACAATGCTAACACTGGGGCGGAGGTTAATCTGTCTTTTAACTCCTGGAAGCTCTGCTCACATGCCTCTGTCCACTGAAATTTCGTTGCTTTCTGCGTCAGTTTGGTCAGAGGTGCCGCTATAGTAGAGAATCCCTCAACAAATCTCCTGTAATATCCCGCTAACCCCAGAAAACTGCGGACTTCGGTCGGAGTGGTAGGCCTAGGCCAAGTTTTAACTGCTGCTATCTTCTGCGTGTCAACCTGTATACCAGCATCCGACACAACATGCCCCAAGAAAAATACTGAGTTCTGCCAGAATTCACACTTGGAGAACTTAGCATATAATTGATGGTCCTTGAGAATCTGGAGCACTGTCCGTAAATGAGCCTGGTGATCTGCTTCAGAGCAAGAATACACCAGAATATCATCGATAAATACTATCATGAACAGGTCCAGGTATGGTCTGAAGGTACTATTCATCAGGTCCATAAATACTGCTGGGGCATTCGTCAATCCAAAGGACATAACTAGGAATTCAAAGTGTCCATATCGGATCCTGAAGGCCGTTTTAGGAATGTCTCTTTCACAAACTCAAAACTAATGATATCCGGATCGCAAGTCAATCTTGGAGAAATATCTGGCCCCCTATAACTGATCAAACAAATCATCTATTCTGGGAAGCGGATACTTATTCTTTACTGTAACTTTATTCAGTTGCCGGTAATCTATACACATGCGGAGCGAGCCATCCTTCTTTCTCACAAATAGAACTAGCGCACCCCACGGTGAAGTACTCGACCTGATAAAACCCTTATCTAGCAGGTCCTTCAGCTGCTCCTTTAATTCTCTGAGTTCAGCAAGAGCCATGTGATATGGAGGAATTGATATAGGCTGAGTGCCTGGTAGTAAATTGATTGCAAAATCTATTTCCCTTTCTGGGGGAATACCAGGTAACTCGTCTGGAAATACATCAGGGAATTCATTCACCACCGGAATAGACTGAAGTGTTGGAGATTCTACCCGAACATCCTGAACCCTGACTAGGTGGTAGATACATCCCTTAGTTATCAATTTCCTCGTCTTAAGGTAGGAAATAAACCTACCTTTAGGCGTAGCTGTGCTTCCCTTCCACTCTCGCACTGCCTCCCCTAGAAAGTGGAATCGGACCGTCTTGGTCCAACATTCTACGTTAGCATAGCATGGCACCAACCAATCCATACCCATAACGGCATCGAAATCAATCATTTCTAACTCTACCATATCTACTGTAGTCTGGCGATCAGCAACCTCTACTGTACACCCTCGACAAATTCTACTAGCTATAATGGAGTCACCGACGGATGTAGATACTGAAAAGGGATGCTGTAATAACTCTAGTGCGACATTAAACTTCCGAGCCACAAATGGGGTAATATATGACAGAGTGGGCCCTAGATCAATTAGTACATAAGCAGGGCATGAACAGATAGTCATCATACCTGTCACTACATTTGGAGACGCCTCTGAGTCCTGTCTCCCTGGTAATGCATAGGTACGGCTTGAGCGCGTACCTGAACTGGAGGCTCCTAATTTACCTCGGCCTCTCCCTGCTGTACCTGAGGGCCTATGCCCTGCCGAGGCTGCTAGAGCTCATGGCCCTGCGGATCCCCTGTCCTGACTATCTCTGCTCTCTTGTCCCCTGACCTGACAATCTCTCATGCGGTGCCCCTCCTGCCCGCAAATATAACACCCCAAGGAGCCATATCTACAAGCTCCCATGTGAGGTCGGCCGCAGTTAGGGCAGGGTGGGGGTGTAAATCTACTCTGCTCTCCCCTTCTCTGCTGCGGGGAATCTACTGTTCGAAAACTGCCACCAGACCCTGGCTTCCCTCGACGAATAAATCTACCCCTTCGCTGTTGTGGTGGAGGTGGGGGTCTAGGGGGTCTGTCTGACAATCGGGGCCTGGGTCCTCTCTGAACCTCCCCCTGCATTCCATCTGATCTGTCTTTGCGGCACTATTCCTGATTTGTCTGTCTACTGCCCTATTGCCGCTGTCTAAGGCCCTCAATGGTCTGGGCAAAGGCCTGTACTCGGGCAATATCCATATCTTCTCGTAACGTAGCCTTCATGCAAGCTTCAATATATTCCGAGTTCAGACACATAATGAATCGGTGGACTCTGGATGGCATAGTGTCCACAAAAGTTGGAGCATAGCGGGCTAGGGAGTCAAACTGTAGGGCATATTCTCGTACACACCTCGCCCCCTGCTCCAAATGCAAAAACTGATCCATCCAGGCCTTCCTGATCTCCCGTGGCAAATAACGGTCCAGGAAGGCCTCCGAGAAGCTGGACCAGGTCGGAGGGACAACATCTCTCTCTCGAGACCTTTTCCAACTCTCGTACCATAATACAACTATGTCCCGCAACCGAAACACTGCCAGCTCAACTGATTCTGTAGGGGTCACATGCATAACCAGGAAAATTCTCTGCATCTAATTTAGGAAATCCTGGGGGTCCTCTGCTTGATCTTACCCAGTGAACTATGGGGGACCTAGTGCCAAAAACTCCCTGACCCTGGAACTACCTGACCCTCCCGAAGGCTCTGCTGCTACAGGTGGCACTGACTGGTGCTGTGTGGCCATCATTTGTGCCAACATAACCACTGCGCTCTGAACTTCCTGGTCTGATGGCAAAGGTACAGGAGCTATCGGAGGCGGTGTCGTGCCCAACGGCTCCTGATGTGAGGGGGACTACTGAGAGGGCTGTGATGAAGCCTCTATATCGCCCTCAGATCGGGCTGACTTTGAATGGAACTGAGGCATCCTGCTGGTGCCTCCTCCTGCTGTTGTGTCTAATCTTCTGCCAGTGGCAGGGTGACGCTGGTCTGCCATTCTTATCTGTAGACAAAGAATATGATAAGTTTTAGGGACCCAACCCTATACTGTACCGCTCTATAGCAAAACTGAATGAGAAAGAAGAGTAACCATCCTATCATGCCTCGCAGCCTCCTGCCTACAGTGTGTGGTGCACAACACATCCATAGACAAGACTCTACTTAGCACGGCTTGTAGACTCCCTGGGACACGACCTGCTCTGATACCAAGTTTGTCACACCCCGCCTTGGGGGGTATGACTGGCACCTGGTGCCCTAGTAGGACCTAGACTGCTAACTGGTGAGCCTAAGCACATCTGGTGCCTGGCTAGATCTAACTCAGATTCAAGGAATCAACGGGCTATATAACGACTGTAAATACAGCCTCCGGCCAACTGGGCCTATAGCCACCTGTACTGTATCATCAGCTAACCAGAATAATCTCATATAGGGAGACCTATGCGGGCTGACAAGGCCACCATGTTTTCTAGTTATCTGTAACTCAACAATAGAATACTGAATAACTACGTGACCATCAAGGTCACCACTACTATCAGACTATGGCCCCACACGACCAACATAATCAACAATGCTAAATAGCTAAACAAAACGCACGGCCTCACACGACCGGCACAACTAACCACAGGGAGATGAATATATACAATCTGCAAGCCTCTAGGAATACTGATAAGATGGTCGGGACAAGACCCCGACCTACCCGTACTATATAACAAAAGAAAATGATATACACCTCTGAATATCAAGCTCCGGATGATAGGAGTGATTACTCTATAAGCTGGCTAGAATCACGAGGGATCGCCTCCTCGTCTATGAGTACCTGCAGGCAAGTAATGCAGCGCCCCAAATGGGCGTCAGTACCACTGGTACCGAGTATACAAAGCAACTGAATACAACTGAATACAAATAACATAACTAGCAATTCTGAATAGCAGGAGATAACTGAATCTGTAAGAACTGATATGAACTGAATCAGACTTTCTGTGTTGTGATAGGGCATGAGCGTACCAGTAGATGCGGCGACCTGCTGTCTATTAACTAATATATAGCACATAAATACATATATATATATATATATATAGCAAACAAGAGCCAATACCAACCCCCATAAGTCAGATGGCACCAAGCAAGCAAACAATCTATATACCCCTACCCAGGTCGAAACCAGCCAAAAATAAGTCACTCCACTCATCTGCTAACTACGAGCACCTCTGCCGGCCCCCTGGGTCTCCGGCTCGGGCCATAGCCTCCAATATAAATAACCATGTCTGAGTCCGGAGGACTCCTACACTATATATATAACTGTAACTGTATCTGAATTTGTTCCCTGGGCGCTTGCGCACAACAGGGCTATCTGTACTGTAATGCTGATCAGCCTGATATGGGGAAAGCTTCATCCCATCTTCATCCAAACTAGGGACGACATGTCACTCCTTGGAGTGACGTAAACCCACCTGCTTAGTGGGCGACACAGTTACCAACCCAGGGGTGGCGAGGACGCTCAAAAGGGTGCCCTCACGACACAACCAAGTCTCAACAAACAATAAGCACATATATAGCAAGCATGTTTAAACTGAAAAAATACTATCTGAATTCTAATTTCTTATTATGATCTCTTTTTGTATTATACTGATTCTCATACTGCTTTATACTGAATCTGTGATCTCTATCTTACTGCATGGCTAATCTGTAGCCAAGATACTATCTAACTGTATGGCAATACTGTAGCCAAGATATCATATGTCTGTATGGCTAATATGTAGCCAAGATACCATCTGACTGTCTGAATTTACTTTACTAACTCTTATTCTGAATATCTGTCATATTATTCTAGAAACATGCTTGCTAATCACATACAGGCTATACTGAGTCTGGAATGCTAACTTGCCATTTTGGCGCATGCTTTACTAACTTTCGGACTGAGTACGATATAACAATGCAAACCAGATTTACTGAACTTGCACAATACTCAATATTCAACTCCGGGAATTCTACTACGGAGTTTACTGTGCTATACAAGGCTAAAACTACTAACTTGCCGAAGAAACTTGCTTTACATACCTTAACCTCGGTTTATCCGACTAACGGACGAAGCCCGGTTAGTACTCCAGCTATTTCTCCCAACTGCATTTACATATATGTCAATTAGGACTAAATATACCAATATTCTGAAAGAAAACGTCACTTTCGATATATATTTATAACCTAAATTTGGCTTATCGAAAGATGGTCAAAAACTTTCTATTTCTCGAAAGTCCAGAAGGGAGAATTACTCACTTTAGGGATAGGAGTATATTGACACTAGTTTGGAGCAATTCCACTTACCTTAGCTCGGTAGCACGATGATTTGTCGGCCAAATTTTGCGAAACTAAATCCGTAGGAATGCTCCATACTGCTTAGTACCTCGTTATCTGGAGTTAATTTGAGTTTGGACTACGTTTGACGGCGTAATCGAGCGATAATTTATCAACAAACCTTCTCACCCTCTGTTTCTCTTCGTGTTCTGGAAATTAAATGATGTAATAATGAAATGAACCGAAGTGGAGGCTTTATATACTTGGGCCTGGACAGGGCCAACGTGTCACGGAGCCAACGCAGAGGCTCCACCTCCGTGACATGCTGCCATCGCGGAGGGGCTCTGCCCCGGCTCCTTCCGCGATGGTTTGACAGGTTTCTCGTCTGGTCTTCTTCCGGGCCTTTTTCTAGCATGTATGACTTTCAAATACTCTTAACCAACACGCGAATAGGCCATCTATGTGTTGGGAATTTTACGGGATGTAAAAGGTATAATAATGGGAATTATGCTAAAAAAATTTCGAATCCCTATGTCCCATTGAGGGGCCCTTCCTCTAGTTCTCAAAAGGGTTCTAAGTTTGAAGGGATGCTGGAAAAAGTACTTGAAAATCAAGAAAGGTCTGATGTATGTTTAAAGATCTTAATGGAAATTGGTGGCTCCCATACAATGTCCATTTAGAAATTGAAAGTAGCAAGTAAGGGATCTTTTAGGTGAGCACAACCCCAAAAAAAAAAACATCTCCCTAGTAACACCATGGCCAACCCAAAGGGGCATGTTGGTACATCCAATGCTCAATGTATGGCTATTATCACTAAGAGTGGAAAGATTGTGAAACCCTTGGGTAGTGAGATCATTGAAAATATATTTGGTAAAGATGTTGAGAATATGCATGAGGGTGATGATAAAAGTGAGGAGTTGATGAAGCCACATGTTGGTGAGATTGTTGATGATAGAGTGATACCACCAGTAGAAGCGGTTGATAAAGATTCTACTGTTGCTTCTTAAAGGAAGGGGAAGGCCAAGGGAGGCATTGATGACATTGTTAAATATTTTCCCTCGCATATTTCCCCTTTCCACAAAGGCTGGCCAAACAAGCTCTTGATGCCAAAATTGGTAAATACACTGAGCAGTTAAAAGAAGCAACACTTTGGGTTCCATTCATAGATGAATTCAAGGAGATGCCTGATTTTTTGAAGTACTTGAAGATGTTATTAACATTCCTATAACACATCCAGTGGGTGCTATAATTGCAAGCATATGTGTAAAGAAAAAGGTGATCTGGGTGAGTTCATAATGCCTTTCCAAATTGGAAGATATAATTGCTTGCATGCCTTGTGTGACAATGGGATAGCATAACTTTGATACCCCTAGTAATATAAAAGAAATTAGGATTGTCTTTGCTAAATCCCACCTCTATTCGACTCTAAATATCCTACAAGTCTATCGAAATGCTGGTAGGGGCAGTGGAGGATGTGTTGGTCAAGGTAAGAAAATTTTGTGCTTACCACTGATTTTGTGGTGTTGGATTGAGATATGGATAAACACATCCCAATTATCCTTCATAGACCTTTTCTGGCTACCGAGAGGGCAGTTTTTGACTCAAATAAGCATGAGATCATCTTTTGGGTCAAGAATGAAAGCATCACAAAGCTGGAAAGGGTTACTTATTTCCCATAGATGTTGGGAATATTTGTGTGGCTAGAGTTGCTTACAATGAAATAGGAGGAGCTGAGTATGTAACCAAGGCATCACCCAAAAAATAAGAAGGCCAAAAGTAAATAGGTGAAGTTGTACCTTTTTGGCTCAACAGAAAGCAATGGGTGAGGAAGTATCGTCCTAAGGACGACTCACCAATTTGTTGATTTAGGTATCTTGTGTTATGCCATGATGTTAATCAGGAATTTCTTGGGAGGCAATGTCATGACCCAAACGTACACCCGGATCGTAGACACGGGACAAGAGACCCCAAGAGACACCAAGTCAACCCATGACACATACATACATCTGATCTCATTTAAGTGAGCAGAATGGTAATCATAAAAACATAGCGGAAATGTAATTATGGCATAACATCAGGAAATACTGCACATATACACAGTTGAGCACCACATACTTGTCTGAAAGCCTCTAATACATAAGATGGGTTGATGGGAAAACATCCCCAACTAACCCGACAAGTACTGAAACATAATCAACATGAAAGTCTATTAAACGGCCCTCGGAACATGAGGACTCACCAATAAGCAAAGAGAGTAAGCTGAGATGGACTAAGGATGAGGATGAGCCTAAGATTCGGACCCTGTATCATGAAACGATACAATATAGAGGGTATGCAGTCAATATGTTGAATGTACCGAGTATGCAGGGTAAGTAAAATGGACATTAAAAGTAAAACAAAACTCATAAGTAACGTAGGAGAAGGACATCATGCATATATCATAAACTTCGTAAGAAACACAGGGCACAAGGCTTTCAAATCATTCATAAAGCATTCATAATCATAATTGTAAGTAAACATTATCAAAACATAACTTGAGCCAATGATGTAAATATAACAATCCATAAGACATGTGGAACAATGGGAGGACTCTTCATAACCGACACCATCATGGTAGAGCCTTTCATGATGCCCCAACTATCTAACTCAAGTGGGCAGAACCGACCTTTGCTTGCCAGGCGAGGGTCATGCATTAGGCGTGATATCAGATTTGAGAGGATCATTATCAATACATTATATCATTAGAAACCCACGGTGGCATGTGGTTATGAGACATTGGCATAGTCCTTTGAACGTCGGCCTACTCGGTTCTAGACACGCTCCCAAAAACATGCATATAGGCTCATACATAAATCCATAAAAACATGCATTAAGATTCATTGGCTAAACTATAAAATTTATCATCATTGATCCCCTTTAACACATGCTTAGCCAAGAATCATAGGCCCTTTTCATCGGCCAACATCATAAATCAATAAATGATGCAATTCGCTTTATAAATCATAAATCATTCTTAAACATGTGGGTATTGCCCAATACTTCATCATATTTAATTCTTTCAAAATACGCTCATGAACATAGGTAACTTGAATTCATGCTTCCGTCATCAATAAATTCAAAATATTGTGTATTCACTGAAATCATAACTTTCATGAACTTTCATCAAATGGGAATTTTCGATTTAAAATATTAAAACATGTTTTTAAAGAAAATAATATAAAACCAGCCCATCATTCATAATTCAATAATTAAAACTTAATTAAATGAAACCCGTAAAGAGAAATCACATTTTCATGCATTTGGCTAAAACCCCATAGAATTTGAATAGGATAATTCATGATTACATCGAAATTTGGGCATGGGTGTGAAAGAAATCACCCATTCTAAACCCTACATACCTGGGAATGGATTGATTCCGAGTTTCCTTGAATACCCACAACGAAATCGATGGAAACTTGGGGAAGAAGACCTTGAACCTCCCAAAAATCTCTATAAAGTTCTTGCATGAGAATTGGCATGCATAAAGGACTTAACTCAGCTTAACCCACTCAAAAAAAATACACAAATGATGTAGTTTTAGGGTCTTAAAATGTGGAAAAGTTGAATATGCCCTTAATTAACCTGCCCTGAAATCTGGACGTATGGAACCCACGAGAGGTAGGGTTGTGGGAACCACCAATGACTCGTCGTGTCCCTCATTGACTGGGTTGCTGAATGACCTAGTCTCGGACCCAAACAATGCGTTGACAGGACAAGCCGTGCCTTCAACCCATGACTCGTTATATCATCCATTGTTTTCTCATCATAAGGTTTGAACCCTCTTACCAAGAGACTCACCACGACTCATGGTTCCTTCCAAAGAGTCGTGGTCTCAACCTGTTACTTCCACTGGAAATTATTATCCTCCAACAACGACGACAACCAACGACCCATGGTTATTTCTAACGGGTCATTGGGTTTCTCGTTGCTTACCCTGTTGCCCAGCCTGACCCTAACCACAATTGCAAAGGACGACCCTTTGTATCCCACAACGGGTCATCATACCCCTCGTTGTCTCCTCTGCCACCAACCTTTCTCTGACCAACGACAGCATTCAACGTCTCGTAGTTTGATACCACGAGTCGTTCTGTGGTCCGTCCTATGGTATTTGCCAATTTTTTTGCATTTTTCAAATACACTCCCAGGTCTATTCTTAGGCCTTCCTGGGGTGTTACAATATCTCCCCCTTGGAAACATTCGTCCTCAAATGTAGGAAACAAGCAGCAAACAAAAACATACAATTTATCATATCCATATAAAAATCATTTTAACCGAAATTTTCACAGAATGACTATCTCCGAACCAAACCACATAGTTGAACTGATCTCATGCTTCACATACACATTCATACACATTAAAGAAACTTGCACACATGAACTGAACATAAAAACTAAATGGGATCATAGGGTAGAACTAATACCTCAAGTTGGAACTGAGCCGGTAGAGAAAAAATGTGGGTATCTAGTCATCATATCCTCTTCGGCTTCCCACGTAGCTCCTTGAACATGCTAATTTCTCCATAAGACCTTAACTGAAGCTATTTCTTTGTTTCTCAACTTCCGAACCTGACAATCCAAGATTTCAACGGGAATTTCTTCATAACTAAGGTTGTCTTTTACCACAATGTTGTCTACTGGGACTACCAAGGCTGGATCAACCAAACACTTCTTCAAAAGCGACACATGGAAAACGGGATGAACTAAAGATAACTCTGATGGTAAGTCCAACTCATATGCCACCTTACCAACTCTTCTCATAACCCGTTAGGGACCAACATAATGGGGACTAAGTTTCCCTTTCTTTCCGAACCGCATGACTCCTTTCATGGGAGATACCTTTAGAAATACCCAGTCGTCCACATCAAACTCCAAATCCCTTCTCCTCACATCAGTATATGATTTCTGACCACTCTGAGCAGTTTTTAACCGTTCTCTTATCAACTAGACCTTTACCATGCCCTCATGAACCGAATCAGGTCCTATCATGGCTGCCTCACCAACCTCAAACCATCCGATGGGCGATCTACACCTTTTCCTATAAAGAACCTCGAACGGTGCCATCTGGATACTAGAGTGATAACTGTTATTATAAGTAAACTTGATTAAGGGAAAATGATCGTCCCAACTACCTTTAAATCCATGACCCATTCTTTCAACATGTCCTCAAGAGTCTGGATTGTTTGCTCGGCTTGGCCATCCGTTTGAGGATGAAAGGCCGTGTTGAGTTTGACTTGAGTCCCAAGTGCCTTCTGAAAAGACCTCCAAAACTGAGAGGTAAATTGAGTACCTCGGTTTGAAATAATAGAAAAGGGCACTCTATTTTGTCGAACCAACTCCCGAATATACAACTTGGCATAATCATCCGCTGAATCTGTGGTCCTGACCGATAGAGTGTGCAGCCTTAGTTAACCTGTCTACCACCACCCAAATGGAGTCATAGTCTCAGCGAGTACGAGGTAGGCCTGTAATGAAATCAATATTTATTTCCTCCCACTTCCAAGTGGGAATGCTAATATCCTGAAGTACACCTCCTGGCATTTGATGATCGATTTTCACTTGCTGATAGTTTAGGCATTTAGCTACGAACTCCGCAATATCCTTCTTCATACCATCCCACCAATAGATTTCTCGCAAGTCCCGATACATTTTCGTGGACCCCGGATGGATGGAATATATGATACCATGTTCCTCATGCAATATCCGATCCATCAAATTATCGACGTCCGGAACACATAGTCGACCCTGGTATCGTAGCACACCATCTCCCCCTTGGGAGAAAACCTCCACCTTCTGACTCAGCACCGCCTCTTTTAGCTTCCTCAATGTTGGATCCTTATCTTGCCTGGATTTAAAATCAACCACCAAGGACGATTCTGACCCGTTATGTACAACAACACCTCTATCGGTCGAGCTGATCAATCTAACTCCCAGTCTTGTGAGTCAGCGAACATCTTTCACCAACTCCTTCTTCCCCTCATCCACATGGGACACACTCTTCATTGAGAACCTACTAAGCGCATCCACAACCACATTTGCCTTGCCCCGGTGGTAAAGGACACTCATGTCATAGTCCTTAAGTAACTCCAACCACCTCCTTTACTGAAGATTTAGATCTTTCTGTGACAACACATATTGCAAGCTCTTGTGATCCGTAAATATATCCACGTGGACCACATACAAGTAATGCCGCCATATCTTTAATGTAAACACCACTGTGGCCAACTCAAGGTCATGGATCGGGTAATTCTTTTCATGAGCTTTCAGCTGTCCTGAGGCATTTGCTATTACCTTCCCACGCTGCATCAACACACACCCCAGACCAACTCTTAAAGCATCACAATATACAACAAAGCCATCAGTACCCTCGGGCAAAGCCAACACAGGTGCTGAAGTGAGTCAGGTCTTCAACTCTTGGAAACTTTTTTCACAAGCATCCGACCATTAGAATTTCACCTTTTTCTGAGTGAACTTAGTCAGAGGTGTTGCAATAGATTAGAAACGCTCAACAAACCTATGATAGTAGCCAGCTAGACATAAGAAACTCCAAATTTCCAAAGGATTCACCGGTCTAGGCCAATTCTTCACCGCCTCAATTTTCTAGGAATCTACCCTTATGCCCTCACTTGACACCACATAGCCCAGAAATGCCACCAAGTCCAACCAAAATTCACACTTGCTAAACTTTGCATACAACTGACGATCCTTGAGGGTCTGAAGTACTTTTCTCAAATGAGCGGCATGCTCCTCCTCGCTACGAGAGTATATAAGGATGTCATCAATGAACACAATCACGAACATATCCAGATATGCCTTGAACACCATGTTCATCAGGTCCATAAAAGTTGCAGGAGCATTGGTTAGTCTAAATGACATAACTACAAACTCATAATGGCCATACCGGGTCCTGAAGGCTGTCTTTGGGATATCACTCTCCCGGACTCTTAACTGGTGATACCCAGACCTAAGAACTATCTTCGAGAAACACCTGGCACCCTGGAGCTGGTCAAATAAATCAATCCTGGGCAAGGGGTACCTATTCTTGATGGTAACCTTATTAAGTTGCCGATAATCAATACACATGCGAAGGGAAGCATCCTTCTTTCGAACAAATAGAACTGGTACACCTCATGGAGACTAGCTCGGTCTAATGAAGCCTTTATCCAACAGATCCTTTAGCTAATCCTTCAATTCCTTTATCTCGGCTGGAGCCATCCTATAGGTAGGAATAGAGATAGGTTGTGTATCGGGTAATAGATCAATACCGAAATCAATTTCCCTCTCTGGAGGAACACCTGGCAAATCATCGGGAAATACCTTTGGATATTCGCACACCACTAGATCTGATTGAATAGCCGGGGTCTCGAACTCCACATCCTTAATCCTAACTAGGTGGTACATGCAACCTTTATAGATCATCTTCCTGGCCTTAAGGTAGGAAATAAACTGACTTGCTGGTACCGCTGAATTACCCTTCCACTCCAACACCGACTCACCCAAAAAATGAAATTCCACCATACGGGTCCTACAATTAATATAAGCATAACATGAAACAACCAATCGATGCCATGAATAATGTCAAAGTCAGTCATGGATAACTCTACAAGGTCTGCGGAGGTCATCTTATGCAACATAGTGACCAGGCATTATCTACATACTTGTCTAGATATGTTCGAATCACCAACAGGGGTCGAAATTGAAAAAGGTTCTGACAAGGTCTCATGACTAACTGCAAGGCTACTAGAAATTTAAGGAGTCACAAAAGACAAGGTAGCTCTCGGATCTAGAAAGGCATAAACATAAATATGAAAGACATCCAACATACCAGTGACCACGTCTGGTGAATTCTCCTGCTCCTAGCATGAGGCAAGGGCATAGAATCGGTTTTGACGTTGTCTGCCACCTCCACTAGTCGATGCTCCCTGCAGAGTGGAATGGGCTGGAGCTACTACAGTCCTGGTGGTCTGTGCACGACCCCTATCATCACCCTATCTAGCATATGGGCACGCTCGGCGCATGTGCCCAGATCTGCCACACCCATAGCAAACATCTAAATCGAGCAGGCACTCCCTGGCATGACTTTTGCTGCACATCCCGCAGGCTGGAGAGGTATACTCTAGCTGGGTGCCTCTCTGATCCCTTGATCCTGAAGCCCTGCTCCTCTGATCACCCTTGAGTCTTGATGGGACACTAGCTGATGATGGTGCTGGGGCTAGTGATTTCTGCTGAAACTATGGGCAGTAGCCACTGCCGGACCTCTGATGCGAAAACCCATGGCTATCCATTTGTGTCCTCTTTGCCTCCCTCTCCTTCGCATGAGCCACCTCCATCTGCTGGGCGTACAACACTATGCGAGGAAAGTGTATATCCTGGTGGAGCATAGCAGTCCTGCAATCCTTATCTAGATAACTAGCCACACCATGAATGAATTGGCTCACCCGCACCCTCGGATCCATCACTAACTCTGGGGCGTACTTTGACAGACGAGTGAACTCAAGGGAATACTCTAGCACTGTCATCTTTCCCTGCTTGAGGTTCACAAACTCAGCTACCTTCAATTTCCTCATCTCCTGAGGGAAGAACCTATCGAGAAAAGCCATCTGGAACTCATCTCAGCTGATAGGGCCCGCTTTCGCTGCCCTGCTGTCCTTCCATTGCTTGTACCAAATATGAGCGACCTCTTTTAACTGACAAGAGGCCAAGTCCACACACTCCCCATTTGTTACCACCATAACTTGAGTGACCTTCAAGATCCCTTCAATAAACTCGTGTGGATCTTAGTCCACCTTTGACCCCGTAAACTCAGGAGGGTCCATCCTCAAGAAGTCTCTAATCTGGGATGCCACTGCATCGCCATTCTGTAGGACCTGCGCAACAGCCTGCTGGTTGGCCTGAGCGATCAAGGCCTGCGCCAACATTTGAAAAGCCGTCAGAAACTTAGCGTGGGCAGCTGGCTCTGGTGCCCGGGGCTTGCTGATGCCCATGGTCATTTACATCTCCGTGGCCTTCATCATTTCCATTCCTTCTTATGTTCATTCTCCTAGGAGCCATAATTCTGCAATTGCGAATCGCATGAATTAGAAGGATGGAGAGACTTTTCATCGCACGACATAGAACATTAAAAGAAGGGAACATTTCCTAAACGTCTAGTAGCCTCTCCTTCATAGGTGTGGCGCGCTTCACACCCATGAAAAAGACTCTACTTAACGTGGCTTAGAGACGCCCTAGGACACTTCAAACCTATGGCTCTAGTACCAAGTTTGTCACGACCCAAATGTATACCCGAATCGTAGACACGGGATAAGGGACCCCAAGTCAACCCATAGAACATGCATACATCAAAAATCATTTAAGTAAGCAGAATGGTAATCATAAAAACATAGAAAAAACGTAATTATAGAATAACATCAAGAAATACTAGACATATACATAGTTGAGCACTACATACTTGTCTAAACGCCTCTAATACATAAGATGGGTTAATGGGACAACATCCCAAACAAACCCGACCAGAACTAAAACATAATCAACATGAAAGTCTATCAAACGACCCTCGAAACATGAGGATTCACCAATAAGCCGCGAGCATAAGCTGAGATGGACTAAGGATGAGGATGAGCCTGAGATCCGGACGCTGAATCATGAAACAATACAACATAGAAGGTATGCAGCCAGTACGTGGTGTATCGAGTATGCAGGGTAAGTAAAATGAACATTTAAAAGTAAAACAAAACTCATAAGTAACGTAGGAGATGGACATCATGCATATATCATAAACATCGTAAGAAACATAGGGCTCAAGGCTTTCAAATCATTCATAGAGCATTCATAATCATTATCTTAATTAAACATTATGAAAATATAACTTGAGCCAATAATGTAAATATAACAATGCATAAGACATGTGGAACAAAGGGAGGACTCGTCATAACTAACACCATTATGGTAGAGCCTTTCATGATGCCCCAACTATCTCACTCAAGTAGGTAGAGCCGACCCTGGCTTGTTAGGCGAGGGTCGTGCATTAGGTGTGGTATCACATTTGAGGGGGTCATTATCAATACATTATATCATTAGAAAAACCATGGTGGCACATGGTTATGAGACACCGGCGTAGTCCTTTGAACGCCGGGCTGCTCGGTGCTAGGCACGACTCCCAAAAAAATGCATATAGGCTCATTCATAAGTTCATAACATCATGCATTAAGATTCATTCGATAAAATATAACATTTATTATCATTGAACCCCTTTAACACATGCATAGCCAAGAATCATAGGCCCTTTTATCGGCCAACATCATAAATCAATAAATTATGCAATTCGCTTCATAAATCATAAATCATTCTTTAACTTGTGGGCATTGCCCAATACTTCATCAGATTCAATTCTTTAAAAATATGCTCATAAACATGGGTAACTTGAATTCATACTTTTCCGTCATCAATAAATTCAAAATATTGCATATTCACCGTAAATCATAACTTTCATGAACTTTCATCAAATGGGCATTTTCAATTTAAAAGATTAAAACATGTTCTTAAAGAAAATAATATAAAACCTACCCATAATTCATAAATCAATAATTAAAACTCAATTAAATCAAACCCATAATGAGAAATCACATTTTCAAGCATTTGGGTAAAACCCCATAGAATTTGAATAGGAGGATTCATGATTACATCGAAATTTGGGCACGGGTATGAAAGAAATCACCCATTCTAAACCCTACATACCTAAGAATAGATTGATTTCTAGGTTCCTTGAATACCCACAAAGAAATTGATGGAAACATGGGAAAGAAGACCTTGAATCTCCCAAAAATCTCTCTAAAGTTCTTGCATGAGAATAGGCATGCATAAAGGACTTAACTCACCTTAACTCACTCAAAAAAATACACAAATGACGTAGTTTTAGGGTCTTAAAATGTGGAAAAGTCGAATATGCCCTTAATGAACCTGCCCTAAAATCTGGCCGAATATAACCCATGGGAGATACCAACGGGTCGTGACCCATCGTGTCCCTCGATGAATGGATTGCTGAATGACCTAATCTCAGACCCCAACAACGGGTCGACAGGATTACCCATGCCTTTAACCCACGACTCGTTATATCGTCCGTTGTTTGCTCATCATAAGGTTTGAACCCTCTCATCACGAGCCTCACCACGACTAGTGGTTCCTTCCAACGAGTCATAGTATCAACAAGTCACTTCCACTGGAAATTATTAGCCTCCAACAATGAGCACAACCAATGACACGTGGTTACTTCTAACGGGTCGTTGGGTCTCCCGTTGCTTTCCTTGTTGCCCAGCTTTACCCTAACCATGATTACAAAGGACGGAACGTTGTATCCTACAACGGGTCTTCATACACCTCGTTGTCTCCACTGCCAACAACCTTTACCTGACCAACGACAACAGTCGTTCTGTGGTCTGTCCTGTGTTATTTGCCAGTTTTCTGCACTTTTCAAATTACACTCACAGGTCTTTTCTTAGGCTTTCTCGAGGTATTACAGGCAACCTAAGGGATGCTATGTGTAGTATCCATGTCATGCCACAATATTAAATCAAGCGCTTCTTGGGAGAGAACCAAGTATTTTATGACTAATGTGTGTTGATGTATGCATGAGAACATAGAATAGTGGAGTTGATTGATTCAAATAAAAGAGGGAAAATTTAGCCTGCAAGGGATGGTTGGAAAGACGGACCACATCTTAAAGATGTTGATCGTCCTTTCTTTTGTCACTTGAGTCCAGGTAAGGAATGGTTCTAGTATCCAAAAAAGACAAAGGATAGTCCGATGTGTGACCGCACTCTAGCTTGAATGTCCATATTTTGGACTGTCTTATATGCTTAAAACTGAAGGTTATTTTTGTCTTTTATGCATAATTCAGGTTGGAACTTTTTGAGATAAGGGGGTCATCTTTTAATAAAGACACCGGTCAGATGGAAATCGACCAGACCCAAGTTCCCTTTTCAAATTAATAAGGGTTTGGACAAGAATTGAGGCTGGTACTTTCTCCCTCACTTCCCCCGTCCTACTCCCTTCTTCTTCACAAGAAAAACTTCCATTGTTGTCATCATTCTCAAGCTTCAACATTAACATTTTAATCGCGCACTCTCACATACACCTAAATTCTTTTTCTTCATGGATTGATTCTTTTAGAAGCTAGGGTTCATTTGCATCTCTAAGTTTTGTCATTCACTGTCAACACACAAGCACATCTATTGCCCTGGGTAACTTTTTTCACATTTTGAACTTAAGTTGGTTGTAATGCTTGTATCTTTAACTTGGGTAGTTGTATACCTATACTTCAATGTTAAAATTAGGGGAGAATTGGAGGATTGGTTGATGCATGGATGGGGCATAAAATTTGAAATTGATTACATATTCTATGTTTGTTTATCTATGTGAAAGGCAGATTTAAATGCCCTGACCCATGTTTAACAACTAGAGAAAATGTTCAATACGTGAATTTCATGTTTTCCCCACTTGACAATGGAGTTGACAGAGCATCTTTTTTAAAGACGGACCATTTTGGCATCGTTTTGAAAGACGGACCGTCTTCGGCTCTGTCTTTTGAACCAAAAGGACCAAATGGCCTGTGTCAAAGGACAACTCAGGAGACAGACTATCTTTTCAAAAATCAGTCTAGCATTTTAGTCCGTCATTTGAAATAGAATATTAGGTTCTTTGAGTTTAAGGGATGGTGTAAGGTGTGGTCCATCTCTTCAAGATACAGGCCATCTTCTTCCCTATTCATTGCACAAATATTTCTGATTCCAAGTTATTTAATACCCATGTATAGACTAGTTGTTACATGATCATAGGTAATAACACCTTTTGCGTCCAGATATAACGTAAGTGTATGCAGTCAACAAGTAGTATAGGACAGTGAAGTCCAAATAATGATCCCACAAAGACTAGTGATTTAGCAACTTCTCATTCGTTCAATTACTACTTGTTTTATTAAGTGTCAAAAGTAACCAAGATTGTCTGAATTTTTTATTTAAACTTATATAGAAGTAAAGGTTATAAAGCAAGTAAATGTTGTTATCACTATTTGTATGAATTCTAGGGTTATGACCTTATGCAACATATCTAGTATCAAGAATCATTGACTAGTTAGTTCATCTGGTTGTTGATTTACGGGGTTAATATTATGATTATGGTCTGTCGAGACTTTAATAATCTATCCAGATTAGTCCCACAACGACATCATTGAGAAAGGATGTTTTAACTAGTCCAAATGCATTTGTCTATCTTCTCGTTTTGTAATAAAGTAAGGCGTTTTAGGTATATGTCTATCCTATTCACAAATTAATTCTTACGAAAAGAACTTGCTCCCTACAATCTTATCTATCTTGATGATTCTTCTGTCGAGTTTACAATAAGATTATAAATTTATTCTAATGATGATAAAGCATTAAAATAGTCAAAGCAAGAATATAAGAACAACCAATATGATAAACTAACTTTGTCAACTCAATTGTCAACTAAGATATTCATGCTTTTGGCCATAACCCCAGAATAAAGGTGCCACTCATATTTCATACTAAAACCCAAGTATTCAAATTAAACATATAAGCTAATGACTTGTAAAAGTAAAAATAAGAAAAACCTAATGGTGAATCCTCTATTGTTTCTTGCATTTCAATAGAATAGTGATCCCCGTAAAAACCGTCCTGAGGGGATATATATAGTGATAGAAAATTACCCTTCTATCCTCCTTGGATTCAGATTACATAACTTGAAAATTTTATCTTGGAAAACACTTGGCACATTGTACCCCTTATCGCACTTGATGGTCGGGCTGAGTTTTCTTCTTGGCGCATTGCGCCTGAAACTGTGCCAAAAATTGGTTTTTTCTCTATCTGAAGTTTGTGCTCAGGCAATGCACGCCTCTTATAGCATCAGCCTGCTGGATCTTTGTTTTTCTAAAGATTCACCTTTGGTTCTAAGCACCAGCTAAAACATCAATATGGTTTTCTCAAGAAACACTTCAAAGTTGTCCTAGAGCTCCGAATCCTCCCTAATAGCTCATCTAGGGTCAATTTCCATCACATTTTCCTATAAACACCTCATTATATTCATTAGTTTATAGTCAAGAGTTGTTCAATTGAAACATGCAATTGTAAGTGAATATCGTTCTCAAAATAAGGCAAAAGATAGGTACAATGTGGAAAGTGGGGGCACAAATACGCCCAAGATCAACACCCAAACGAGCAACATCCCGAGGTGGCATGGCTAGTACTCAAAAAAGTTCTCGGTTTAGGGACGCATATGGGACGAGTACCAACCTTCGTCCCCTAGGAGGGCCACCGCACTAGCCCCATTGTTGTCACCTGCTCACTAGTGAGTTGGTAATTTACCAACTCATCAGGCTCTTAGACATGAGTTTTTGCTCATTTTTCAAGTATTTTAGGTGGATTTTATTCTCTTTCTCATTGTTCTTTGCAGGTATTTAATAAAAGTATAAAAATCATGTAATTAAGCGAAAATCATGAAAATGGTGACAAGAATCGGCACTCCATCGGAGAACACCAACGAAATACCGATGGACCGCAGATGCGTACTGCGCTAAGGAAGATTGGTTACCGGTGGTCCATGGATTAACACTGATGAATTGCCAACACCAGTGCCAAATTTCTCTAGAAATCACTGTCCATCAGCTATGACCAACCGACGGACCCCTGACTAGCTCTGGTGAAACATCGATGTCTCACAAGTGACGCCTATCAGAAAAGGGCAAAAGTGTCCAGCTCAGAAAAAAGGAGCATTTTTTGTACCCTACTTTTGTACATCTCCCAAAGGGAACTGAATATTCTATTCCATTATTATTTTATTGGCATTTATTGAATTAAAGTGAAGTAAAGAGAGAAACACTTATCTTCTTTGAAAAGATAAAAAACTCCATTGGAGATCAGAACCACGTGCTTGAATTTTTCTTACTCATTTTGTTGAATGGATATTGAATTATTTTTGAATGCAATGTCTTCTTCTACTTACATGAGTGGCTAAATTTCTTGCCAGGTGTGTGTAAATGATTGGGGTTAATTCGGATTTTGTATTGGTCAATTGATCTTAGATTTTATCAATTAATATAATTTTAGTGTTTCCTCAGCGTTTTAATCTAAATACTCATAGTTGCAAATGTGGGTTTCATTTTCTTACTTTACTTTTTCTTGAAAAAGGAATTTAAAGTATGGGTGACAAAATACTAATGGGTAATTGGGTGTTTGATCATGTAGGGTTGGGCTAGATATAGCCAAAACCCATTATTACACACCTATTGAGAATCAAAGCTTGAAATAGTTTATTCTTACCCAAGTTGATGTGGTTGTTGTGAAAGACACGTTGGGGTTTGAGAAAATTCAAGGTATAAGGCATCTAATTGGATGATAAACATAGGATGCCACCTTGTCCACCACTAATTATACTATTGAGTAAGGCTAGGATCTGTTAGGAATCCCAATCCGATGATTCCCCATCAATATCACACCCCTATTATTTTCTCCTTTGGTATTTTCTACACTTTGTCCCTGTTTTCATGAGCAAATTTTGTAGTTCAATTGACAAGTAGTGATTTTCCCATTTTTTACTTTATTGTTGTTGAGTCTTTTGTGCAAGTTACTTCAATTTTAATAGACAACTCTTGCATGATCAACTACTATTCCCTATGGGATTCGACCCCGACACTTATGGTATATTTTTTTTGTGAATGACCATTTACACTCTCTTGTTAAGAGGAGTAAATTTGGACGTTATCAAGAATGACACCGTTGCCGGGGAATATAGTTTGATAGCCTTTAGTTGTTTGTTATTTTGAATTGATTTGTTGCATCTTGGTTGGTTTGACTTTACTCTTGTAATTAGTGCCATTTAGGTTGATCTTGATATGAATCAACACTCACAAGAAGGAGAAGGTTCGGTGGATGGGCATACGAATCATGAGGATGATGATGTCATGATGCCCAACGTAGCAGGTTCCATTCGCCTACCTCTTATGGTAGCGAATGCAATATTTTATGTGAGCAGTACAATCCTGCACTTCCTCCAAATGAAGGGGCTCTTTGGAGGAATTCCAAGTGAGGATGCAAACAGGCATCTCTGAAATTTTCTTGCAATTTGTCAACCCTTCAACATTGAAAATATAAGGCAAGAGTTGATTAGATTGAGGCTCTTGCAATTTTCACTAACCGGGGAAGCGACCGCTTGATTGGCGAAGTTGCCTCCTGGGTCTATTACCTCTTCGAATGAACTCACAAAAGCACTTTTGGACAAGTTCTTCCCTCCCTCGAGGATGCTACAACTAAGGGATGACATTACCAACTTCCGGTAACTTGTTGGGGAACAACTCAATGAAGCATTGTTGAGGTTCAAGAAAAAAATTGTCATTTGCCCAAACCATGGGTTGCCTGATGGGGTTCTACTTTAGAGCTTCTATCGTTCATTGGATTCTATCAATTGGTCTGTGGCAAATAATTTTCATGGAGGATTCCATCATGGATCATCCCTTGGAATAGCCACAGTACTTCTTAATAGAATGACTAAGACCAATAGAGTATGACATACTATAGAAGCGAAGGTATCTTCTAGTGGTATTACTCCCAACCTTATGACTGTTGAGATGAGGAAAAGGGATGAGCCTAGAGATGAAACCCTTGTTAAGATGATGACCCAACTAGAGTTGATGAAGAAACTTGTGATGGGAGCTGGTGCAAAGTGTATGAATATTATAAGTGCCCCAAGCTATCTTCAATTTGATGATGACACTTCGCCCCTGAGACATGAGGAGGAGTGTCAATACATGGCGGGCCAATGGGGGTTCTCGCCCTAGGTATCAATGTGCCAGTCAAGGCCCTTGGTGCCAAAGGGAAGAGAATCAAGGTTGGACAAACTGTGATACTCAAGGATGGGGGGATAGAAATGATGGATGGGCGAATAGAGATCAAAATCGCGAAGGAGAGTGATACCACCGAAGTGCTAACCCCTATGTGCCTCCCCCAAAAGCAGAAGCATTTCAAGGGCATCCAAGATTGAGTGGTGTGGGCAAATTCAAATATTGAAGACACATTGTCTCGGGTGTTGAAGGAGGTTGAATCCATCGACTGTGGGGTTAAAGAATTAAAACGGGAGGTGTCTAACCTCACACAAATAGTAAGTTCCCACTCAGCATCGATCAAGCACCTTGAAGCCCAAATGAACCATTTGTCTTCAAAAATGAATCCCCACATGAAGGGTGCACTCCAGAGTGACATTGTTCCCAATCTAAAGAAAGATGGCTATTGCATGGCAATCGTGACTAGAAGTGGGAAGATATTCAAGGATATGGATGTGAAGCCCAAAGATGTTGTTGCCCCAAAGGTAATGGATGATGATGTCATGGAAGAGTGCCAAAAACACCAAGTGTTTTTTATGATGAAGAAGGGAAGGATAAGGGAGAAGTTGATTTGAGTCCTTCGTATAATGTGATTGAAATAAAGGCAAGAAGGCCCCAATGATAAAGATCAAGAAACAAGAGCTCCACCTCCATATCCATAATGGCTGACCAAGAAAAAGGAAGATACTCAGTTTCACAAGTTTATAAAAATGTTTAGAAAATTATCCATATACCACTTATGGAATCTTTGATTCAAATGCCAGGCTACACGAAGTTTATGAAGGAGCTATTGAAGAAGAAAAATGTGGTGGATACGGGCACCGATGAGGTGACCTATCATTGTAGTGTTGTCATGACCACCAACCTTACTCAAAATCATGAAGATCCAGGAGCATTTACCATTCCTTTCATAATTGGCTTGTGCATATTTAACAAAACTCTTTGCGACCTCGGTGCTAGTATTAACTTGATACCTCTGGTCATTTTCAAGAAACTCAGATTGGGGAGTCCCAAACCAATATCCATGAGGCTCTTGATGGAGAAAAGGTCAATTAAACAACCCCTTGGAGTGTTAGTTGATGTCCTTGTGAGAGTGGAAAAATTCATACTTCCAACTGATTTTGTTGTGTTGGATTGTGAGATGGATATCGAGGTGCCAATTATCTTGGGGCACCCACTTCTAGCAACGGGAAGAGCTTTGATTGATTTAGATCTTGGGGAGCTTAAGTTCGGAGTAGGTGGTGAGGTCACCTTCAATATGTGTCAGGCTATCAAGCCCCCGGATGAGTGTAAGGTCATGGAAGTGCTTGATGGTGAAGTGGTGCATTATGAACCATTTGATGATGAGATTGAACTAGAGGATGACCATACGGAGTGTTGAAGATTCAGAAGATATCAGTGACATTAACTAAGGAGCTTCTTGGGAGGCAACCCATACTTTAAGCACTTTAATATTTTTGTTGTTTTTGATTTTGTAGGAAAATTGGATGAAAAAAAAGGAGAAGAAGAACAGGGCAGGCACGCTGCTTGACCAGTGAACCACTGGTCCATACGCGCAAAGCGACGCTTCAATGTGAGTCAAGAGCAGAAAGTTGGGAAGTAGAGGGTAAAACTGGCGAGTCACCGGTGGAACGCTGGTGCCAAATCGAAAATCGTCGGAGGCAGCACTAGTGCAAACCATAACACCTGGGAGTTGAAGCACAATCGACAATGAAATGGGTGAAATGCAGGTGCGAACCCGTGAACTGCTAGTCAACCACCACGTACAAAGTAGTGAACTGAACAGGGTGTTGGTCACCTGCGTTAAGGTGGCAAAAGACTGGTACCAACCAGTGATCATTGGTTAAGCACAGGCCTAGGTACGCAATGTAATTAAAATTTGACCAATCCGTTGACCAACCTGACCTAGGATTTAAAAAATTTGGCAAAACCTCTCCAACCCCCTATAAACCCTTTTCTCCACCTTTTCATTTCCCTATTTACACTTCTTAACTTCCACATACATCACCTTTCTACCTTCCCACCATTAAACCTATATCCTCACCTATCACTTCTATCCACTTTTTCTCTCCTATAAATTCCCCATTCCTACTCCAGTTATTTCATCACTTCTCACTCATCTTTTCACTACAGTAAAGCAAAAATCTTATAGAAACTCCATTGTTGGGCAACAACAACCTTTGATCTTTCTTTGCTCTTTGTTCTCAAATTCATTTGGTATGTGTATCCTAATTTGATTTTGATTATTGTTTGAATATGTGAATCAGTTTGAGCATTTAAAAATGTTGAAGTTTTCCCCACTCATGTGTCCCCATTACCCCGTTCTTATGCTTTTCATTACTTGTATATTTTCACCTTGTGGGTATGAGGGGTTGGTGATAAAATGTTGAATGACAATGTGGGTATCCTATGTGGTAAAATTATTGATTCTTGATGTGTTTGATTTGCGTTGGGGATGAAGTCTAAGCAGCCTCATGTGTTCTTAGAATGCACAATTTGCCCGATGATAGATGGAGTGACGTCTTTCTTAAGGGTAAATAATCACTTTTACATTATTTTTTTGTTGTTGTTATGTTGGGTGACTGAATCTTGGATATGAAAGTTTTGTTGTTTCACTGAGTTTGGGGATGAAATACACTGAATAGGATTCACTAGTGAACTGTCGATTAGGCCTAGTGAAATGCTGGATGAAGCAGGTTGAGGTACAAGGCTTCAGGACGCTATCCCAGACCTGCATTACACCGGTGCTTTGCGAGTCAAGACCGGGGAAACACTAGTGTGGTGCTAGATGAACCATGTTTTTCCCAGTTTACTGTAAATGACTGGCAACTAACTGGCAGTTCAGGGGTCTCCACTTCCGTTTCACCGGTGTTCCATCGGTACTGCCAGTTCTCAACCTCTGAACTCTTCAACTTGTTTTCCATCCAATTGTTATAATTCCCTGCCTTAGCTTAGAGTAGATGCCAGTTTTTATTTTTCATAAGAAAAAATACAAAAAGGGAAATATTATTGTATGGCACTAACATGGTCCTGTAGAGTATGTCTTCATCCAGGCAACCAAGCAAAGGCAAGGCCCCAGCCTCATCTAAAAGGAAAGGAAAGGGGAAGGAAAGGGTGACCCCAGACCTCAATACTAGAGAAGATATTATCTTTTGTGTGCCCGACATGGAGGGGCTATTTGCAAGGGGAGCTTCTATCACAGTAGTGAAGCGCTTCGACTTTGTGGGGCTGTGGGGTGACTTCCCCAACATCACAACACAATTCACAGACTGCCAATGGCATGTTTTTGCCAATCCTCTACCTGACTTCTACTATAGCCTAATGCCCAAGTTCTATGCATCATACTAGGCTAGGCAACAGAGCATACCTCATACAGGAAAGGTTGACAAAATCCCCTGCCTTCCCTCAGTGATAGTGAGTGGTGTAGAAGTTGACATCACACCGACGACCATCAATTCTTTTCTCTGGGAGGATGAGATTGACACTGGCTCTAAGTATGCAGCCAAAATTGCCGACAAAGAGAACCAGTTTAGGTGGATAGCTCCTGTCATTATCACCGACAAAACTTTATGGGCCTCTACGGGTGGCGTGATCTCCCGACATTATTTAAAGTTTGATGTCAAGCTATCGATGGATTTCATTTGCGGCCGCATCATGCCTTCAAAGAATTAGCAGAGAGTAAATTTGGAAGAACCCATCCTCATCAGTTGCATCATGACAGGGTTCCCCATAAACATTGGGGAAATAGTGGCCATTTAGATAAAGAGAAAGGCAAGGAAAGCTGGCACCTCAATTCCCTATGATGTACTCATATCTCAGTTGTGCCTTCGAGTCGGCCTGCCACTTTTCCTAGATGAAGCCCCCAACTTTGCTACTGGTGTGATCACAATGGAAAGAAAAAGGGACGCGTATGCTCCCAAGAGGAAGCAGAAGTGGATGCAAGCCTTCAAAGTCCCCGAGGAGTCTATCTCTCATGGACTAGAGCAGTCCCCAATGGTCCCCGATCTCAACATGCCACATCCTGAGGCATCGGGCCAGGCTTCTGAAGAAGCAACTACTAGGGAAGCCTCACCTCCTCCCACATCTTCTCAGCCAAATAGCCTCCACAAACTTGTAGAGATGACATACTCCAATGAGAGCCAGCTTTAGAAATTGGCTAAAAGTCTCCCTGCCCTGATTGCCAAGATGGTGAAAAAGGAGATGAGGTTAATGTATGATATCTTGACCAAGTTATGCTCGTGTGTGGATGTTGTGGAGGGGGCTGTCACTTCTCTTCGAGCTGAAGTAAGGGAATGGAAAGGTTGGACGTCAATAGCAGTACCCGACATGAGCGCTCTTGATCCAACTATGGTTGCCTATTCTATAGTCCGATGCCCCTATTGACGACTTACTCGAGGGCTTGGGGGATGATGAGGAGGATCTGGGAGACGAAGGCCATGATTAGGATGCTGAGGCCAAAGATAATGAGGATGATGATGAGTAACCACTTTAGGGAGTTCTTACCATCATTTGTTTTGTATCCATACATTGCGGACAATGGTAACACCCCGAAACTTTCCTAGACCAAATTCAGACCTTGTAAGAAAAATCCAGGAAAAAACAAAAAAATGCCTCAGAACGACTGAGACAACGAGTCATGGTAAGCTCCACTGACTTGTTGTGTCAATCGTGGTCAACCCTGCTTGGTCCTTCGGGAACCCACGGGACATGAAATGACCTGTTGTGAGAAACAATGAGTCATCCTGTCACTCGTTGGTTCCCCAGCTCAAAAGTCCTTTTCTAGGACCCCACGACTCAACCAATGAGTCGTCATTTGATACAATAACTCGTGGTGTGAGTCGTTGGTTGAGAGTCCCAAAAATCCTTTTTAGTGGCAACGAGTGTTGGCCATGATTCGTTGTACCATACAATGAGTCTTTTTCGCCACGCATTATGTCAAGTCAGAGATCTTTTATAAATTCTTCCAGTGAAGGTAATGATTTGACACAATGACACGTTGGGTCCACCAACAAGTCGTTTTGTTGCCCTTCATCAAGCCTCCCAGTTTTTCTCGCCTAGTGACCACAGGAGGAACCAACAACCAGTTGGTTCATCCAATGAGTCGTGGTGTCTCCTGTTTCCAAATCCAGTGAACCCAAAACCCAGACAATAAGGCCAATGACTGGTCCCGACATGTCACAACCCAGACGTACACCCAGATTGTAGACACAGGACAAGGGACCACGAGAGACCCCAAGTCGACCCATGGCATAAGCATGCATCTAATCTTAATCAAGTAAGCGGAATACTTAGCATATCATCATAGCGAAAAAGTAATCATAGTGTAACACCGGAAGTATTAGACATATACATAAGCTGAGTGCTACATCCTTTCTGAAAGCCTCTACTACATAAGATGGGTTGATGGGAAAACATCCCCAACTAACCCGACCGATATTGAAACATAAATGACATGAAAGTCTGTCAAACGACCCTCGGAACATGAGGACTCACTAATAAGCTGAGAGTGAGAGCTGAGATGAACTAAGGATGAGGTTGAGCCTGGGATCCGGACCCTGTATCATAAAATGATACAACATAAACAGTATGCGGTTAGTATGTGAAATTTACCGAGTATGAAAAGGAAGTAAAACAGACATTTAAAAGGAAATAAAACTCATAAATAATCATAGGAGAAGGACATCATGCTTATATCTTAAATTCCATAAGAAAACATAAGGCTCAAGACTTTCAAATCATTCATAAATCATTCATTATCATAAGCGTAAGTAAACTTTATCAAAACATAACTTGAGCCAATAACATAAACATAATAATGCATAAAACATGCGGAACAATGGGAGGACTCATCATAACTGATACCATCATGGTAGAGCCTTTCATGATGCCCCACTATCTTACTCAAATGGGCAAAGTAGACCCTGGCTTCCCAGGCAAGGGTCGTGCATTAGGCGTGATATCACATTTTGGGGGGGGGGGTTCGGTATCAATAAAATATATATAACATTAGAACCCACGGTGGCATGTGGTTATGAGACACGGGCGTAGTCCTTTGAACGCCGGGCTGCTCGGTGCTAGACACAACTCCCAAAAACATACATATAGGCTCATACATAAATCAATAACATCATGCATTAAAAATTCATTGGCTAAACTATAACATTTATCATCATTGATCCTGTTTAAAAACATGATTAGCCAAGAAACAAAGGCCCTTTTCATCGGCCGACATCATAAATCGATAAATCATGCAATTCGTTCATAAATCGTAAATTATTTTTCAACATGTGGGCATTGACCAATACTTTCACATACTCAATTCTTTCAGAAATATGCTTATAGAAATGGGTAACTTGAAATCATGTTTTTCCATCATCAATAAACTCCTAATATCAAATATTCATCATATATCATTACTATCATGAACTCTCATCAATGGGAATTTTAGATTTAAAATGCCTGAAAGTTGATTTTAAAGAAAGTGATATAAAATCTGCCCGTCATACATAATTCAACAATTAAAACTCATTTAAATCAACCCATAAAGAGAAATTACATTTTCATGCATTTGGGTAAAACCCCATGGAATTGAATAGGAGGATTCATGATTAAATTCTAAATTTGGGCATGGGTGTGGAAGAAATCACCCATTCTAAACCCTACATACCTGAGGTGGACTGATTTTACTCTCCCTTGAATGCCCACAAAGAAATTGATGGAAACCATGGAGAAGAAGACCTTGAATCTTCCTAAAACCTCTCTATAAACTCTTGCATGGGAAATGGTATGCATTAGGGACTTAACCCATCTTATCATACTCGGAAAAATACACAAAACGTCGTAGTTTAGGGCCTCAACGCATGGAAAAGTAGAAAATGCTCTTAATAAAACTTCCCCGAAAAACTGGTCTGGATGGACCAACAACCAATCCCATGGGCCGTTGCATAATACCACAACTCATGGTACCAAGTCGTTGAGTCCACTGCTTCACTTCATGCTTCCGGTTCTTCCCACGACTCGATAGGACGAGTCGTTGTTTCAGTCGACGGGTCGCTGGATCAATCATTGTCAGCTCCTTGAAAAGTTTGAACTTGCCTCACCACGAACTTCACCACAACTCGTGGTTGCCTCCAAAGATTCGTGGTATCCATCCGTTATATGTACTCGAAATTCATTTCCCCCTACCATGACTTCAAACAATAGGTCATTGTAACTAACGACAGGTCGTTGGATGACCCGTTACTTCCCAAACTTTGCTCAGGTCAATGCTTCCTACGGGTACAAACAATGACTCGTTGTTTCAAGCAAAGAGTCATCACTTCGCTTGTTACATCTATTGCCACCAGAACCCTTGAAACCACGACTGGCTCCAATGGATCGTTGGTTGGACCCACGATCCGTTGGGTCATTCATTCTGTGGTGTTTCTTCCAGTTTTCTGCAGTTTTAACTTCCAAACTTCTAGGTCTATTCTTAGGCCTCCACAGGGTATTAAAATATCTCCCCCTTGGGAACATTCGTCCTTGAATGTAGGAAACAAGCAAGCAACAGAAACATACAATTCACCATATTCAATACCAATCATTTTAACCCGAAAATTAATGGAATGACTACCTCCAAAAAGATCCACATAGCTGCACCGAATTCAGACCTCACATATATTCATCATAACATAAATCAAAGTTGCGCACATGGACAAAATCATGAAAACTAAATAGAGTCATTGGGCAAAACTGATACCCTAAGTCGAAACTAAACCGATAGACAACAGATGTGGGTATCTAGCCATCATATCCGCTTCGGCTTCCCAGGTAGCTCCTTCAATATGCTAACTCCTCCATAATACTGTAACTGAAGACACTTCCTTGATCTTTAGCCTCCGGACCATCCAGTCCAATATTTCCACCGGAACTTCCTCATCGCTAAGACTGTCTTTTACACCGATGCTATCCACTGGGACAACTAAAGCTAGATCTCCCAAACACTTCTTCAAAAGTGACACATGAAACACAGGATGTACAGAAGATAACTCTGAGGACAACTCCAACTCATATGCCACCTTACCAACCCGTTCCACTATCCGGTAGTGACCAATGGATGAGGGCTGAGTTTCCTCTTCTTTCCAAATAGCATCACTCCCTTCATGGGGAATACTTTCAGAACACCTAATCATCAACCTCAAGCTCAAGATCCCTCCTTCTCACATCCACATAAGACTGTTGGTGACTAGGAGTTGTTTTCAATCCTTCCCTTATTATCTGAACCTCCTCCGTAGCTTCATGAACTGAATTTGGCCCTATCATTGTTGTCTCACCAACCTCGAACCATCTGATGGGCGATCTGCATCTCTTCAAATAAAGAGCCTCAAATGGAATCATCCCAATGCTGGACATGGTAACTATTATTGTAGGCAAACTCAATAAGAGGAAATGAGCATCCCAACTACCTTATTATTGAAATACCCCATCTCCCCCTTCGGAATAACCTCTACCTTCTGATCTCAACGACCATCTTCGACCTTACTAAGATAGGATCCTCACCTTACCTAGCTTTGCCTCCGGTCATCAATAAAAATTATGATCCATCCTGAACCATGACACCACACCTTATACTTAGAATCGTGCTAAACACACAAAACGTTCAAATCCACCCGAAGCTCATCCGGATTCCTACGGAGCAACCCAAATATGCAATTCAGTCATAAAACACATTCCAGGCATGTTGGAATCATCAACCACCAATATCAGTTGTTTTATCGATAGTCGACCATGGTCAAACTCAACCTCCTTAAAGTACCCGACTTAACCAAAAAGTTCAAATTACTCCCGAATCACCTCGAGACCCTACAACTACCCAACTAAGTCATAAATCACCATCCGATACTAACAAAACTTTCAAAACCCAAATTCGAGCTCATTAACCTGAAATGTTGACCTTGGTCAAACCTCTCAAACTTCAGACCTCCCAAAAACCGAGAATCTTATCCGATCATCATCGGATCATCTTGGAAATGGTTTCATCCATCCCCGCAAGTCATAAGTAGATAAATACATATAAGGAAAGGTTCAAACTAGGGAAACGGGTCAAAATCACAAGATGACCATGTGGGTTGTTGCACTTCTAGGTTTTAGCTAATCATTGCACTTTCTGAACTTCTACATGACTACCACCTATAGCAGGGGTAGGGAGTTATCCTGTACATATACATCTTAACTATCATTTACATCGTGGGGAACACCCATAGAGCCTCGAGTAAGGAAATCATGAGCACGAATTATTCAAGAAATCCAAACTGGGCATGTAACGAATATAACACGATTCTCATGAGTCGATAAGGCAGATCTCAAGGACTGAGTTTATAAAGCTGAGTGTACTAAGGGATATGAACTCACATAAGCAACGAGGGTTATGACATGAAGTTGAATTTATGGAGTCATGGACTAATGTTGGAATCAATGATTGGCGGGGTTGCCTATCATCTTAGAGTTCTGAACGTAAGCATGGGTTGAGCGTAACATCAAGCGACATACGAGAGAAACATCTAGATGAGAATGGGTTGACTATTCCTAAGTACCATCTCTAGAACTTCTTTGCTAAAACTTAAGTCTCGACATGACCCTTCATTTACCATCTCTCTCTTAGATTAGAGCTATCATTCTAAGGCTCTAGGACCCTTTGTTAAAGTTGCACTAATATCACTAACTCCAGACGGCTCATTCACCTCCAAAGATATCGCTGAATATTTCATACTCTTAGCCATTGCCTACCTCCCACAAAATAGATCTCATACTAAGGTGCATACAGGAATCCCGTACCTTATACAGTAGGCTCTCAGAACTAGAGATCATGGTAGGGTCGATGGAAAAGCTTATAACATACCTAAGACATACATCTGATGTCGACCACCACTTGCTCTTGACACCCTATGCTGTGGAGGTGGGAAACTTGATGGAACTAATAGAGAGGGATTCAGAGCACATCCTTTCCAACCATCTCACTTGGTTGCAGCGCAATCCTCATGTTTATGACTGAGTTGGCCACAATAAAAGCAAACATTTGAACCTGCCGAGCATTCTCCTCGGTGGTGCTTCCCACAACGCTCGCAAGATGGGTAAGTAATCTCCATCACTCATGTCTTGTATCCCCAAGCTTGGGCTTGAGTCTTCTGACAGACTTGAGAGCGACTCCCCCTTCTCGACCCTTGTTGGACCCCTCAAAGTCACCAGCCCTGGGCCTCTTACTCTCCCTCCTGCCCCCTCTATACTTCCCAACCACACTCGAGTTACCAAACTCTAGTGGGCTCTCCTTCATGAGTCCTTGAGTGCCAAAAGTTGCTGCTTCTCCGACATAGGTGCGATAGCCCACTGGCCAAGCTGGGTGGTCATAGCTCGCATCAACACTTTAAGAGCGGCTCCGAGCTCCACATAGTAACTTGTATGAAATCCATCAAAGTTGGTGGTGTTGGCTGACTTCCATCATTGTTATGAGAAACATGTTTCTGCACACGCGTAAAGCATGAGTTAGAGGAATGCAGAGAGTTAAACTCATGGCACGAGGTAGGATCAAGAAAGAAGGGGTCACTTCCTAAACGTCTAGCCTCTTCGTCATAAGTGTGGCGCACTTCACACCTATGAAAAGGACTCTACTTAGCGCGGCTTTTAGACACCCTAGGACACTTCAAACCTATGGCTCTAATACCAAGTTTTTCACAATTCGGACATACACGACAGGGGACAAGCGACCCCAAGATACCCCAAGTCGACCCATGGCATAAGCATGCATCTAATCTTAATCAAGTAAGCGGAATACTTAGCATATCGTCATAGAGGAAACATAATCATAGTGTAACACCCGGAAGCATTAGACATATACATAAGCTCAGTTCTACATCCCGTCTGAAAGCCTCTACTACATCAGATGGGTTGATGGGACAACATGCCGAACTAACCTAACAATACTAAAACATAAATGACATGTAAGTCTATCAAATGGCCCTTGGAACATGAGGACTCACTAATAAACTGAGAGCGAGAGCAGAGATGAACTAAGGATGAGGTTGACCCTGGGATCCGGACCCTATATCATAAAATGATACAACATAAACAGTATGTGGTTAGTACGTGGAATGTACTGCGTACGCAAGGTAAGTAAAACGGACATTTAAAAGGAAATAAAACTCATAAATAATCATAGGAGAAGGACGTCATGCTTATATCATAAATTCTGTAAGAAAAAATAAGGCTCAAGACTTTTAAATCATTCATAAATCATTCATTATCATAAATGTTACACCCCATAAGTTTCTAGCACTTAGTTGTCCTATTCGCATGTTGGTTGAGAGTACTAGAATGCAATGCGTGCGAGGTAAGGGCCCGAGAAAGGCTGAACGAGTGCCAAGTCGGATTTTCACAAGAGGAGGCCGAACCGCGCTACCCAGAGGGGCAACGTGGCACGGAGGCACCTCCTCCGTGATGGCCAATGTGGCACGGAGCCAAATTGGCACGATGGCCAGCGTGCCACGTTGCCATGGTTTGGGCTCCAAGTATATAAGGATCTCACTCTTCATTTTCATATCATTTCATCAAGTACACGACCAGAAAACAGAGGGAACGAAGGGTTCTTATAAAGATCGTACTGCAGGACCCCTCACTAAAAGGGAGCAGGTTAAATGTGATTCACGTATGACGCTATAGAAACTCTTTTAGTTCTCAGTTTATTGTGATGGTAGACTTATATGTTGTTGCCAAACCTAGACTTCTGAGTTCGTAAGAGTTAGTAGTCTGAATCAAATGGTTAGATGGTATGGGTGTAGTGAGGCGGTCTAACGACCAGTTGGCACCTGCATTGGAAGGAAAGCATCCCTAGAGGCCAGTAACGTTATCGCACATTCCAGAACCAGAAATAGAGACAGAATAAGAATATTCCAGAGTTAGGAACACCAGAGTTTTGCAGTGTGTTAAGTGATCGTACATCGTCCTTTCAGCCTTATCGGTGATTGTCAGTCTTAGTCGACCTAACAGTTATCACGTAGGACACCCAGCAAGCCAGCCTAGTCATTCCAGTCAGATAAACCTGTGGGTACCCCAAGGAGGAGTCCACATCAGTAGCCAGTGACGGGTTAGTACCCTAGCCAGTTCTTATAAGGTAATCAGGTACAGAGTCCCAGGAGAGGACCAGTCCTTATAGAATTGGCCATAAGATTGAGAATTTCCCAGAACAACAATGTAGATCTGAGAGGATTCAGACAAGGCCTAAGGAGTCAGTAGTACTCTGCTAGTACAGTGTTTACCTATTTAAGGAGATCGGTAAGCTCCCTATGGAGACCAAGGACCGATCGCCTAGAAGCAAGTTCGACCAAGCCCAGCTCTATAGTTGTTTAATTAGAAGAATAAAGTAGTTAGTCGTCCGTAACCCCATAGTTATGCTTGAGCTACAGATGTTCGAGTAGAACATTCAGAGCATTGGTAGACTACTTCAGGCCTCACTCTATTCAGCCCAGATTATTAGAGATCATGATCACTATCAGGATCCTATGATCAAATACGTGCACATGGTGTGCAAACAGTCATACAGATTACGCCAGAAGCGAGTAGCATCAGTATGAGGCCTAGAAGGCTAGATATGCTCTCGCTATACAAATAGATTTATTTGTCAATTTCTCCAGCATAGTAATCCAGGATGACTCTCAGTAGAGCATGTCAGAGATTATAATATTATTATCAGATTCAGTATGTATTATATGCAGTCATTGCTATTAGTTGAGACTTGATTGTATTGTTTTGGGCTGGATTAGCTAGCTTCCATGACTGCCCCAGGGTTAATAGCTGCATCGACTCCTCCGCTAGAGGGAGAGAATCGTCGCTCTACGGAGTGGCATGCCGACCGCTAGGGACGAAGATGGGATGCCAGTTTCCCCATATTTTGCCTTGGTCAGCTTTTATACAGCCCCGTCGAGCTCTTGCGCCCGGGGTGTTGATTTTAGGAGTCCTCTGGACTCAAGTACAGTTATAGTCAGGGGCCCAGCGGGCCCAAGTTGCATATCCAGGGGATCGACAGGTTGCTTATAGTTACTAGGTGATATGGTATGAACTGAGTATGGGTAAATAGATTATGATGATTGTAGCTTCCAGCTTATGGGGGCCAGGTAAGGTTTATGTTGTGTTATGTTATGTCATGTTGTTTTAGTTATGGTTAGATAAACAGAAGGATGCCACGTTACCAACTACGACTCCTACTCTTTTCAAAATAGTTGAGGTTAGTCCTGAACCCACTATTCCAGTCAGTTTCAGTCTGTCTTTCTTATTGCTCTAGTTACTATCAGTTCCATTATTTACTTTCTGTATTTTCAGTTGTTTCTTTGCATACTCAGTACCAGTGGTACTGACGCCCGTTTTGGGGCACTGCATTACTTTCCTACAGGTACACATAGACGAGAAGCAGATCTCTCGTAGTTCCAGTCAGCATTACAGAGCCGTTAGCTCCTTCCATCCGGAGCCTGGAAAAAAGAGGTGTAATTTCTTTTTGATTTTATAGTATGGGTAGGCCGGGGCCCTTTCCCCACCTTCTTATTATTCCTAGAGGCTTGCAGATTGTATTATATTCCCTGTGGTTAGAAGTATCGGCCGTGTGGGGCCTTGTCCAGCTGTTAGTTGGTGACCTTTTCGGTCACAAATCAATTTAGTACCTATTTTCGTTTCTCAACTATAAGTAGATATCAAAGTGGCATTGTCGGCCTGCATAGGACTCCTTATATTCAGTTGTTTCTGGTTTGCTGTTACTTTTAACAGGTGGCTATAGGCCTTGTCGGCCGAGGGCTATATTTACAGCTGCCATATAGCCCGTCGTTTTCTAATTTCAGAGTTAGAGCCAGCCTTGCACTAGAAGTTCTTAGGCTTAGTTAGTTCAGCAGTCCAAGTCCTAGTAGAGCACCAAGTGCCAGTCATGCCTCCCAAGGCGGGGCGTGATAATAAGCATAAGTAAACTTTATCAAAACATAACCTGAGCCAATAACATAAATATAATAATGCAGAAAATATGCGGAACAATGGGAGGACTCATCATAATCGACACCATCATGGTAGAGCCTTTCATGATGCCCGAACTATTTCACTCAAGTGGGTAGATCTGACCCTGGCCTGCCAGGAAAGGGTCGTGCATTAGGTGTGATATCACATTTGGGGGGGGGTCGGTATCAATATAATATATATAACATTAGAACCCACGGTGGAACGTGATTATGAGACATACACATAGTCCTTTGAACACCGGGCTGCTCGGTGCTAGACACGGCTCCCAGAAACATGCATATAGGCTCATACATAAGTCAATAACATCATGCATTAAAAATTAATTAGCTAAAATATAACATTTATCAGCATTGATCCCCTTTAAAAACATGCTTAGCCAAGAATCAAAGGCCCTTTTCATTGATCGACATAATAAATCGATAAATCATGCAATTCGTTCGTAAATTGTAAATCATTTTTAACATGTGGGCATTGCCCAATACTTTGACATACTCAATTCTTTCGAAAATATGCTTATAAACATGGGTAACTTGAAATCATGCTTTTCCATCATTAATGAACTCCTAATAATGAATATTCATCATAAATCATAATTTTCATGAACTCTCATCATGGGCATTTTAGATTTAAAAAGCTTGAAATATGATTTTAAAGAAAGTGATATAAAATTTGTCTGTCATTAATAATTCAACAATTAAAACTCATTTAAATTAACCCATAAAGAGTAATCGCATTTTCATGCATTTGGGTAAAACCCCATGGAATTGAATAGGAGGATTCATGATTAAATTCTAAATTTGGGCATGGGTGTGGAAGAAATCACCCATTCTAAACCCTACATACCTGTGGTAGACTGATTTTACTCTCCATTGAATGCACACAAAGAAATTGATGGAAACCGTGGAGAAGAAGACTTTGAATCTTCCTAAAACCTATCTAAAAACTCTTGCATGAGAATGGGTATGCATTAGGGACTTAACCCATCTTATCATACTTAGAAAAATACACAAAACACCATAGTTTAGGGACTCAAAGCATAGAAAAGTTGAAAATGCCCTTAATAAAACTTCCCTGAAAACTGGTCTGGACGGACCAATGACCGATCCCATGGGCCATTGCATAATACCACGATTCGTGGTACCATATCGTTGAGTCCACTGCTTCACTTCATGCTTTCGGTTCTTCCAACGACTCGACAAGACAAGTCATTGTTTCAGTCAACGGGTTGTTGGATCGATCATTGTCAGCTCCTTGAAAATTCTGAACTTCCCTTGCCACGAGCCTCACATCGACTCTTGTTGCCTCCAATGAGTCATGGTCTCTATCTGTTATATGCACTGGAAATTCATTTCCCCCTACCACAACTTCAAAAAATGGGTTGTTGTAACTAACGACGGGTCATTGGATGAACCGTTACTTCCCAAACTTTGCTTAGGTCAATGTTTTCCACAGGTACAAACAACGAATCATTGTTTCAAGCAATGAGTTGTCACTTTGCTCGTTACATCCATTGCCACCCGAACCATTGAAACCACGACTGGTTCGAACGGACCGTTGGTTGGAACCACGATCTATTGGGTCGTCCATTCTGTGGTGTTTCTTCTAGTTTTATGCAGTTTTAACTTCCAAACTCTCGGGTCTATTCTTAGGCCTCCCCGGGGTATTATACAACAGGTGGTGGTCTCACAATGACTTGTTGAGTGACCCATTGGTCCCCTGTTGAGGAGTTTTCGAGATCTTATTTTAGGGATATTTTTGTAATTTCCCACACTTTTAATCCCTAAAGTACGTCATTTTAAGCATATTTTCAAAGAATTTAGAGGGTTTAAAGGTTCTCCTCCCTCATTCACTACTTAGACTTTCAGAATAACGTTCGTAGAACCCAGGTCATTCCTCTCAAGCAAGAACTAGGACTCTTTGTCAGTTGTATAAACTCAAGCATTTTCTCAGGGGATTTCTTATCTAGGTGTATAGGAATTCAACAAGGGAATTTTTCTTCCCTTTTGTCTCCAAAACCTTGCTCTATTTTTTCTATTAGTTACAACCCCGTGGATTCTAAATGTAGAAAGTTTTCAGACAAATTTCTTTAGGATTTCAAGTGGAATATTATTCATGATATTAACTACTTATTTATTCCCTATTTCTAGAATGAAACTAGTATCTAGTGGAATGATTTAGCCCTAGTTTTTCAGTTTAGTAAGAATTAGAATCTTACGGGTTGGACTAGTTTTCCCTGTAGCTTGATTCTATCAGTTTTGGGATTCCTATATTGTTAGTATATGTTGAAATCTCAGTCATATGCGTGTTAGTCCAGTCTCAGTCAGATTATTAGCATACTCAGTATTTTCCAGAAATGTCAGCTGATTAGTTTGACTATAGTCATTTCTTGAGGTGTCAATGGTGCCTCCTAGTTGTCAGTTATTAGACTCAGATATCAGATTTTAGTGGTTCTTTAGATTGTTGTGACACTTCTAAATAAGCAGCTCTAACTAGTCTTACAACCCCCAGCTTCAAATTTCAGTTTGTTCTTTAGACGGTTACAACGCTTCCAAATAAGCAGCTTTGGCCAGTCATAGAACACTAGTTATAGAATCTGGTTTGATAAGGCTCTCAGGGTACTTCCAGATAGGTATTCCTGACTTAGTCTTGGACTCCAATTTTGAGCTATCAACTTAGTAGTCAGTCTAGGACTATCCGGTAGGAGTATGACTTAGCACCGAGCGAAGCGGGGTTCCAGTGCACCCAGGTTCCCAGAACTATGTTGCAACCATAGGTTATTTTTATTGGCCTTATGACCCCAAACTTGTGATCACCCAGTTCATGCCTTTATACCCTGGAAAGGCATATTGGGTCCTACCGATGGAGTGTATACATCAGACTCCATGTCTAGCTCGTGTGGTTATATATGGGCTATAGACTCTCCCACTAGTCAGTTCAGTCTCAGATTAGCTCATTTTAGAACAGTTTCAGTTTACTCAGTTCAGTACAGTTAGTTCAGTTTCAATATCAGAGATTCTGGGCATGTCTTTGACCATCAGATAGGGTCATTTTGACCATCTCTATATATCTCAGTTTATTCAGTTTTAGCATTTTAGTTGGTCATTGCATGTCATCATAGTACAGTTATTTATTCTCTGTGTTATGTTTTCTCCTACTTACTCAGTACATTCAAAGTACTAACGCATACCTTCTACATTGTATCATGTTATTATAAAACTGTAGATTCTCAGTGTTAGCAGTATTAGCAGATCTTCTCCAGGAGTTATCAGCTGCCATAGTGGTGAGTCCTCATCTTTCAAGGACGATGTTTATTTTCTTCAGCTATTGTCATACAGTTAGACTTTAGAGTTAGCTGGGGGCTTGTCCCAATAACTCATCAGATATAGATGGCTTTCAAACACAGATTCAGACTTTAAGTTTTTGTTTTCATATGTATAGATTTTTATTATTCAGGTTTCCTTAAATGGCTTTATTATTGAAGCTTCCTGTCATGACCCAAACATACACCCGGATCATAGACACGGGATAAAGAGACTCGTGTTCGGTTGGTTCCTTAGGTATCTAAACCGACACGCAAGTGCACGTGGTCAAACAAGTAGTAAGTGGCTTTAGTAAGCCAAGTATCGATCCCTCAGAGACTCGGATTAAGTGAAGTTTGCTTAAGTATACTATACTATATTTTAATTAACTTCTAAATATGCTGACAACAACGTAACCAAAAAGTGAATAATTTGTTTTCTAATTCTATACTAAAACTTCTAACAATTATCTACTTTGAATTTGGACTATGGATAAAAGCATGCCGAGGTTAAAGAACATGTAATGAACTTGATTATCATCATAAATTGGTTAATCTTTTCTTCCAGTTGCTAGCCAAGAACATTAACCAAGAGATTAAAACTCTCGTATTTAATCTCACTTAAGAATCATAAACCATCCGTCTACATTTCTGTGATCAAATGCAAATAATGACCTAGCAATACAAATCCAGTTCCTAAATTGACTAATACGGCTTTCAAGTATATTTCTATCAGGAAAGCACATCAAAACTCAATTTTCTCAAATCAAGTAAAGAACAATATCCTATTAATTCACAACTTTCCAATTTCGTGCTCTCTCGAGTGAAATCGGACTTTTTAGATAGACATTAATGTAGGCCACACACCAATGCAGTAAGAACAAGAATTAATAGAACATGGAAGAAAAAGATGAAAAACCATATAATTAATAATCAAAATTCATCACAAGTGTTCATAACCTCAGCAAGGAAGGGAATTAGCCACTCATTTGTGGATTAATCATCCTAAAACAAGTGTTAATCATACAAACAATTGAGTTAAAGAAGAAAGAAAGAGAGAAAAAACCCTGAACTTTTCGTCCCTCAACTGCCTGTAACCCACGTCCTTACTCCACCAAGTCTCCATTATGAAAAATGAACCTAAGTGTTCTATTTATACTAGTGGGAATTTTTCCCGGAATAACAAGCAACGTGTCACGGAGTGCATTGTGGAGCACTGCCTCCATGACACGCCATGAACGTGGACCCTCACTGGAATTTGGGGGTCCGGGAATAAAGCACCAACTTGGCACGGCGTGCAACGCGGAGGCTATCCACCGTGCCACGGAGCTGTCGCAAGCCTCCACTGGAATTGATGAATTTTTCACCCTCCAGGCAGAATGCCTCCGCGATGGCAGCGTGACACGGCTCCATCGCGGAGCCCCTTTAATTTGTGCAGTCCAATGCTTTTTCCCTTGCTCGTATCCAAGTCCAACTCCGATATCATCCAACATGCATATTAGCTTCCCGAAATCACATTTTACCTACAAAACAATGCTAATCATGTTGGTTAGTATAAATTCACATTTTATTACCAATTACATGAAAATGTATACACATTGCTAGATAAACAAGGCGAAAATGATACTTTTGAGTATCACTTGGGCATATAAATCTGCCCAAGATCACTTACCCCACACTTAAATCCTTGTTCGTCCTCGAACAACAAACATACAATTCATGCAATTTACATCCCAACCTTCGCTACTATGGTGCGACAATTTAAGCTACGGTCATACCGACCATTCAATATCGCAAATCATCAAGAAAACATGCATGGTCTCAACAATGCAATAACCTTCAATACATTAAGACTTCCTAGACTTAAAGAATTGATTCTCGATATTGGCAAACTCATGCAAATCAGCTAATCAAGATATCCGACACGAAAATCAGTCTTTCCTCAAGCATGTTCCCTCACAACTCAAGAGAATCTTCCCCTTTTTGCTCATGTGACACACAAACATTCAAGTAGGGGCATGTAAAAAATAATTTCACTCTCTCTCCCAAAAGAATTCACATGCATCATGTCATGACCCATAAGCTTGCCCTTAGTGTATTACTCCACTAATATAAAGAAATGCAATGTAAGATCACGTAGGACTTTAATGGGTTGTAATGGAAGCTATGGAACTAGTATATATTGGATTAGCCAATAATAGCCACTAGCATCCTTAAGCGCCTTTGCAACACATTCCCATCAACTCATGGACATTGTTTCTCTCTTTTCTTTTTTTTTTCATCATCCCATTCTTGATGATTTACCTTAGTATGGCCCATTTCATTAAGCACACTTGACACAATAACAAAGATTATTCATGCACCTTCATTATCGTTTATTTATAACCAGTGCACCTTCAACCTCTTCTTTTCTTTCCTCACTCTGCTTTTCTTTTCTTTTCACCATTCTCACTCTTTGACACTTTGGGAATCTTATTTTCACTTCTTAAGCGCTTAAGAGTTTTGTATAGACTTTACGGCTAATGAAAAGAAAGAATTAAGCTCAGTTTATACTTTTTGGACAAAAGAAAGAAATAATAGGCTAAAGGCTCAAAGGGCTGACTAGGGTATGCAATCACATAAAGGGGGAGTATGACAAGAAAAAAATAGAAACTCTCGGTTAAAACAAAGAAATGCCTACATCCTTTCCTACAATACACCTCCTTCATTTCGTTTTGTACACACACCAGACAAGTTCTAGACACTTCACAATAGCATGGAATAACAATACCTCACTTCACACTTTATGCACATGGTCGATTCAAGATGTATTCACAGACTCTTCAATCAGCTCATTACATTAATTCAAACATTAAGCCTCAATCACACCGAATCGAAATCTACAGCCTAGGTATCTCAACATATTTACAAGATTGCATGCTTTCATACGAATCACTTTTGCATTTTGAATATCAGGTACAACACGCAGCCAAAAATTCACAACTATATAGTAACTACAGGTTCCGGGATGCAATCCACCAAATGAAAAAACTGAAAATAAATTAAAATCACTACTTCTACAGACTACATTTCCCTTAAGACGGTCGTCATCCATCCATCGTAGGGAACAGTCACTAACTATGACGTCGGTTCAATGGGACTACTCTCGGTAAAAGAACCAAAAACAAATGCCGAGAAACCCAAAAATTAAAAAAAAAATTGAAAAACTTTTGCAAAACATCAATCATTTCGATAGAAAAATTATTTACAAAATATTTTAAATATGAACAAAATATTTTCGTAAAATTTTAAAAATATCGATCATTTAGATAAGCAAAAATATTTACAAAAATTTTACAGACTCAGCTGGCAACATCAACATTCCACAACACAAATCAATTCCACAAACATGTACAGATACAGAACAATTTAAAAATTCACAACCACAGAGAAACATACATACAAAAATACAGAGGAAAACAAACAAGCAAACCAGCCCAGCCCAACACCTAACTACTCCCCACCCCACACTTAAACCGAACACTGTCCCCAGTGTTCACAAAAATTAAATAGCACAAAGTCGGGTGGTGGAACTCCCTGATCAGTCAAAGTATTCCACTTCTTCATCAGGTGTTGCTCCCTCATCTCCCATGTCCGAGTCGCCTCCGTCGTCGTCATCGGACTCCATATCGGAGTCCTCCCGACGTGTCTCCTCGTCTGTGGGGACGTCATCGTCAGTGGGCTCTACAAAGGCTGGCCCCACTAGGCATAGAGCCCTGGCGTTTTTGCCAAATGGGTAATCTAGCTCGAGCTGCAATAGCTCCTCCTCCGTGGCTGGTCTCCCACCTATCCTGAGCTGAAGCATTTGCATCCCATACATCCGCGCCATGTACTGGTCATCACGAGCATGTCGCTCGCCAAGTGTCAGCACTGGCCCGTGGGTGGTGTCGGGAGCCTTAGTTTTGGTCACGTCCAAGGCCCGCCGCTCCAACTGCGGGATGTAATCCAAAGCCTCCTCCTCGACGTCGAGGCCTCTGAGATAGGTGGTGAGTAGTCCACCGAACCCATACCTGTGGCCCTGGTGTAGTCGGGCTCTCTTCATGGCGGATATAATGACCGCCCCAACATTAATCTCCAGCCCTTTCATCAGGGCGTACACCAGGCAAACACGGTCCCCGGTCACATCAGTCATGTGTACCCCCGGGATTAGGCACGAGCAGACTATCTTCAGCCAGATTCGGGCTTCCCTGTTCATTTGAGAATAAGGCAGAGTCTGGTGGTAGCCCCTTTCTTTGTGTTTGCTCTATCTAGCTGTAGATCGAGCCCCACACAGTGTGCGTCTGATGTCGGCATACGGTGGGGTAATATTCAGCTGGCGGAGAACGTGGGCGTCTGTGTCCCGCGCTCCTATGATGGCATTTAGCTGTTGGGGTTCCAGAGTGACTATCTGCTCTCTGATCTTGATGGTGTGGCTTCTGATTGCCGGGTTCCAATTAGCATAGAACTCCCGGACCAAGTGTAGGTTGCATTCTTTGGGCTCCTGAAATATGAAACTTAGCCCAGTAGCCTCGATCCGTTGAACTATTCTGGGGAACTCCTGTGCTAATGGTTCCCGTGCTATATGCTCCTCGGGGAAATATTTGTTTTCTTTGTGCTTAGCATACCACTTCTTCCCCTCATCAGTCACCCATCTCATTCCGTATTGGCGGCGCTGGCCGCGTGGAACTGCTGGTGCCGCTGGGACTGCTGTGCCCAGTCTGAGTCTTTTCCTTCCGGTGCCTGAAGTTGATGCACCCTTACCTTTATCTTGCCTGCTTGCCATTTTACCTGTCAACACAAGTAAACAAGCTTAATGTCAAGCTAAATGAATATTAACTTCGGCTAAGGTCGGGTTACGCTAAGTTTACCCCACACTTAGTTCTTAGCTACAGTTACGATACTACGGCAAGAATAACTTTATTTACACCAAACAACCAACTATACAATCATGCTTAGTGCGTTCAAACGAAAATTCGACGGTATAACTTCTGCGTACTACTCAGAATTCGTACAGCTAATCCCAATCACTACCATCGCTAGCATTTCAACCATCGCACTTAGCAAAGAAAAACAACGAATCAAAACAACAACAAAAATTCTATACATATGAACCTATACAACCAACCAAATTTGAACAAAATTTCAACATTTTCCCCAAAACCCGAGAATTCGTCGTCTATTAACATTCAAACACTTCTTACAACGATTCATCTTATTTAACAAGTACACCCCGGTATAGAATTCACGAATTCAACACATTACCAACTTCAAATACAACAACAAAGCCCTAGAATTGATTTTTGCAATCAACTTTGAATAATTCATGTAATCGACAAGTTCAAACAATCATTACAACATTCCGAACTTTTATCAATTAATAAGTAACTCGAATTCATGCTTAATTTCGACTTAGGTTGATTTATCTCACCTCCCATGCTTAATTTCGAATGAAATCGACAAAAACTTGAGAGAGAATTGAAAAACATACCTTGTCGTTGAATAAGCGAAGAAAACTTAGTAATTTGTTGCCTTAAGCCGTGGCACGTTGATGGGAGAGGGGTTTTGGGATGATTGGTCACGGAGGAAAATGAAAATGAGGGAAAAGAAAGGGAGAAATCGGGGTTTAAAAGGTAGAAAACACGCGGGTCACCTGGCAACCCGGTGTGACCCGTCACAATTTATACGGCAATGTGTCACGGAGTGCATCGCGGTGCACTGCCTCCGTGACACGGAGCCATCACGATAGCCTTCTGGAAATTTTGAAATTTCCGGATTACACCTCAACGTGTCACGGAGGGTAACGCGGAGGTCCTCCTCCGTGACACGGAGCTATCGCCCCAACTCACTGTCTTCCACATTTTATTAACTTTTCATACCTCGCCTTTTCCTTCATGATTCCGTGCACATTTTTCTCCGTTTGACCTGAAAATCATCTCACTAAACAAATTTGGTTAGAATAATAGGTTTCACCTAACTAAAACAAAAAATACTAACTAAAACAAAAAATTTTTGTACTAAATCAAGAAAAAGAAGAAAAGAATAAAAAAAGAAAAATCTATCTACACTTTACAAAATGAAAGAAAAAACAAATTTTCACAGGTTGCCTCCCGTGCAGCGCCTGGTTTACCGTCGCGGCTCGACGTCATTTACGCTCAATTGTCCGCTAGGGTGATGGACGATTTCTCACGATCATTGTCCTCCCCCCAGTAGTGCTTACACCTATCCGGTGGTCTTCCCATCAACTCTTGGGAATGCTTCATCTGCTTAGCATTACCATGATCAATTACATTGATCACCGAGAGTTCTTCATGTACCATTGGGAGCCTGGGTGCTTTATACACATCGAACACCTCTACCTTGTCATGTGCTCGCATTGTAAGTTGCCCCGCAGGTACATCGATTAATGCTTTCCCGGTTGCCAAGAAGGGTTGTCCCAAAATAAATGGGACTCCTGCGTCTGGTTCAAAATCTAGAACAATAAAATCTACCGGGAAGATTAGGGAGCCCACTTGCACTAGAACATCCTCAACAATGCCATCCGGCCTAGCTAAGGATCGGTCCGCCAACTGCAAGATTACGGTAGTAGGTCTAGGACTCCCTAAACCCAACTTTCTGAATACCGAAGATGGCATCAGATTTATGCTCGCTGCCAGGTCACACAATCCACGAGCTCAGATGCTCTGCCCAATAGTAAGCTGGATAGTAAAACTTCCAGGGTCTTTTAGCTTTGTGGGCAGTCTGTTTTGGATCCGGGAAGTGCACTCCTCAGTTAAAGCCACCGTGGCGTACTCAGTCAAACGACTTTTGTTTGCCACGATGTCCTTTATGTATTTGGCATATTTAGGCACTCCCTGCAAGACATCAACAAGAGGTAAGTTAACATGTACCTGTTTAAGCACATCCATGAATTTCTTGAAACACACCTCCTCCTTGTGTTTCTTGAGTCGTTGAGGGAACGGGGGTGGAGGTCTTTCTGATTCAGCTTCTTTGGTCTTCCCCCTTTTCAAACTTAGCTCTCCCTCAACTTCTGCTGCTCTCGAATTTTGAGGTGGTCTTTCTGGTTCCACCTCCTTCAGCTGCAAACCACTCCTTGCGGTCACTGCATTTACCTGCTTCGGATTCAGATCCGTGTCGCTCGGCAGTCCTCCTCTGGGCCTTGTATTTTGGGCACTAGCAAATTGCCCAAATTGATATTCAAGAGCCTTGGTCGCTAACTGGTTATTTTTCACTTCGGCTGCCAATTTAACATAGTTAGCCTGCAATTGCGCTTGGTTAGCGATCATGGTCTTGAACATCTCCTCAATGCTGGGTGATGGTGGTGGGGGAGGTGCATTGTTATTTTTGAATTGAGATTGGTAGTTCTGTTGCCCTCCTTGATTCCTTTGCATACCTTGACCCGAACTTTGGCCTTGATGGCTGTTGCTACCCCATGAAAAATTTGGATGATTCCTCCAATTTGAATTGTAGCCACTACCATACTGCTGGTGATTTCTTTGTGCATTACCCACAAAGTTTATCGAATCAGGATTTGCTCCACAGCACTCAGCTGAGTGCTCACTGCTTCCACACACTTCACACCACAATTGCTGGACTGCATTAACTGGAGCTGACGGCTGGTTCAAAGTCATGTTGCTGAAGTGGTTGTTCAATTGATTTTGCAAGGCAGCTATCTGTGCAGCGATAGCTGTAAATCCATCCACTTCAAACACTCCAACTGCTTTCCTTGTTCCACCTCGTGAAGAATCAGCATTCCATTTTGGATTGCCCTGTGAAATCCGGTTTAGCAAGGTATACAGCTCCTCATAAGTCTTTTCCAGCGCTTGCCCTCCAGCTGCTGAATCTGGCAATATTTTGGTGTGGGGTTCCAAACCCTCAATAAATGTGTGCACCAACACGTCATTGGACTGATGATGATGAGGACAGTCCCGCAACATGGATTTAAATCTCTCCCAGGCTTGATATAAATTTTCTCCCTCCCTCAGTTTGAAACTTAGAATTTGACTTCTAAGTCTTGTTGTTTTGCCAGATGGAAAAAACCTTATCAAGAACTTTCGTGCAAGATCATCCCACGTTGAAATAGAATTTGGTGGCTCAGCTTTCAACCACCTCTTGGCTTCACCAAGTAATGAGAACGGAAATAATGTAAGCCGAACATAATCAGGTGACACTCCAGCGGGTATATAAGTGTCACTTATCTCAAAAAAGTTTTGGAGATGCTGTTGTGGGTCTTCATGAGGGAGACCAGTAAATTGCCCGCTTGTGTGCAACAGTTGCACCATATTTTGCTTGAGTTCAAATCTCCCTCCAGGCTCTGGTTTGCGGATACTGGATGTAACATTGTTGGCATGTGGGATTGCCACCTCGCGAACCGGCCTTGCTGCTGCTTCTTCGGGCACTAACATTGCCCTCACAACCGGTGGATTTTGTTGCTCCATAATGGTCTGTCTGAGCAACTGCAACTTCCTTTGTAGAGCTTCTCTCCGTTTACTATGAAATATACGTTCAGGCTCTATATAAGATTCCACCAGCTCTTTGTCTCTTGCCAGTGTTCACAGCAATTAAGTCTGCAAAATACAGGCTAAGACCAAGTTGTCAACACTTAAGAAAAGAAAATACAAATACAGTAAATTGACACTTAACACAATTTCACCAATTGTCAGGTCTCCCCGGCAGCGGCGCCAAAAACTTGTTCGGTTGGTTCCTTAGGTATCTAAACCGACACGCAAGTGCACGTGGTCAAACAAGTAGTAAGTGGCTTTAGTAAGCCAAGTATCGATCCCTCAGAGACTCGGATTAAGTGAAGTTTGCTTAAGTATACTATACTATATTTTAATTAACTTCTAAATATGCTGACAACAAGGTAACCAAAAAGTGAATAATTTGTTTTCTAATTCTATACTAAAACTTCTAACAATTATCTACTTTGAATTTGGACTATGGATAAAAGCATGCCGAGGTTAAAGAACATGTAATGAACTTGATTATCATCATAAATTGGTTAATCTTTTCTTCCAGTTGCTAGCCAAGAACATTAACCAAGAGATTAAAACTCTCGTATTTAATCTCACTTAAGAATCATAAACCATCCGTCTACATTTCTGTGATCAAATACAATTCATGACCTAGCAATACAAATCCGGTTCCTAAATTGACTAATACGGTTTTCAAGTATATTTCTATCAGGAAAGCACATCAAAACTCAATTTTCCCAAATCAAGTAAAGAACAATATCCTATTAATTCACAACTTTCCAATTTCGTGCTCTCTCGAGTGAAATCGGACTTTTTAGAAATACATTAATGTAGGCCACACACCAATGCAGTAAGAACAAGAATTAATAGAACATGGAAGAAAAAGATGAAAAACCATATAATTAATAATCAAAATTCATCACAAGTGTTCATAACCTCAGCAAGGAAGGGAATTAGCCACTCATTTGTGGATTAATCATCCTAAAACAAGTGTTAATCATACAAACAATTGAGTTAAAGAAGAAAGAAAGAGAGAAAAAACCCTGAACTTTTCGTCCCTCAACTGCCTGTAACCCACGTCCTTACTCCACCAAGTCTCCATTATGAAAAATGAACCTAAGTGTTCTATTTATACTAGTGGGAATTTTTCCAGGAATAACAAGCAACGTGTCACGGAGTGCATCGCGGAGCACTGCCTCCGTGACACGCCATGAACGCGGACCCTCACTGGAATTTGGGGGTCCGGGAATAAAGCACCAACATGGCACGGCGTGCAACGCGGAGGCTATCCACCGTGCCACAGAGCTGTCGCGAGCCTCCACTGGAATTGATGAATTTTTCACCCTCCAGGCAGAATGCCTCCGCGATGGCAGCGTGACACGGCTCCATCGCGGAGCCCCTTTAATTTGTGCAGTCCAATGCTTTTTCCCTTGCTCGCATCCAAGCCCAACTCCGATATCATCCAACATGCATATTAGCTTTCCGAAATCACATTTTACCTACAAAACAGTGCTAATCATGTTGGTTAGTATAAATTCACATTTTATTACCAATTACATGAAAATGTATACACATTTCTAGATAAACAAGGCGAAAATGATACTTTTGAGTATCACTTGGGCATATAAATCTGCCCAAGATCACCCCGAGAGACCCCAAGTCGACCCATGGCATGAGCATACAACTAATTCAATCACATGAGCGGAAGTCTTATGATAAATAAAACGTATGCATGTCATAATAGCAGAGAAAAGACAATACATGATTCCATATACGAAAGATGAATATGAAATAAAGTATGAAAAGCCTCTAATCATAAAGGACGGGTTGATGGGATAATTTCCCCAACTAACCCTCCATAAAGAAACTGAAAGAAAAGCATAGAGTCTAAACATATGGCCCTCGAAATATGAGGATTCACCAATAACCTGATATTGGTCTTGATAGCACTATAGGGGAGCATGATCCGGAGAATCGAGACTTGTATCATAAGACGATACAACTAGAAAGTATACGGTCAATATGTGGAATGTACTGATTATGCATGGTAAGTAAAACGAACATTTTTAAAACATATAAGAAATTCATAAATCATTATAAGAGTAGGACGGCATGTTCGTATCATAAATCATAACAACATATCATATGGCTCAAGGTTTTCAAAATGTTTGTAACATAACATAATCGTAATCATAGTAGAAAAGGTTTACTTATCATGACTTGAGCCGACATACATAGTCATAACATGCATAAATCATGAGGAATAGTGGGAGATTCTCTTAACTGACATACCCCATATAAGCACACATGAAGCCCGACTTGGAACCCTAGTCGGGAGGGTGTTCATACCTTGCCAAGGATAGGAACCATGAAGGGCGTGATCTCACTTGAAATGGGCCATTTGGGCTAGGGAAAAACATGAAAGGGTCCTAACATACCTAGGGTGGCACATAGTTCATGAGATCCAGGGCTTAACCTGAGCCCCGAACCTACTCGGTGTTCGATACTACTCCTAAAATGTATATAGTGCTCATAATAATACATACACGAGTTTATGGGCTAGTTAAATCATGATAATCGTAAACATGCTTGAACATACATGAACTAGCCATGACTTGAGGCCCGTGGGTCGGCCAAAAACATAATTCATGATTGATAAAATTCATACATACTTGTAGATCATGCATATAGCTTTAAATTCATAAGTTGATAGTATAACATAATAAATTCATAATTCATGCTGTGCTTATCAAAATACCAATGGATCAATGGATTGTAAATCAATTCATCATGGGGCATGTATAATCAAGCTTAATTATTTAGAAATTCAAAATCAACAATATTATAATGAATTTAAATCCCAAAAGAGGATCAAAATCAGTAGATTATGATGAGATTTCAAAATCACAAGACCCATAATTAAATCATCAAATTTAATAAAAATCGATTATAAAAACCCATGAGATTTTAAATAAATTTTGAGTGAAATCATTGAGTAGGAACATGGGTGTGGAAGAATCCACCCATTGAAAACACTAATTCTTAATTTTCCTTGAAAATCCAAGGTGGAATTGTGAGGAATTAGGGAAGAACACCTTGAATCGCCTTCTATCCTCCTTCCTAAACTCTTGCATGCATGAATGAGGCCTAACATTAGCTAATCCAACTTAAAAGACCCAATTTAGAGCCTAAGAGGACATAGTTTAGGACTTAGGAACTTAGGAGTAACGAAAACACCCTTACTAAAATGCAGGAAATTTTCTGGTTGCCAGTCCCCATGAGGGACCTCATGAGTCGTTGTTAGGGGCACGAATCGTGGCCTGAAACCTTCATGCTTATTGCCCAAAATCCCCATGGGACTCCACGAGAGACCCCACGAATTATGGTGGCTGACCACGACTCGTGGTCACCACCGATAGTCTTCACTTTCCTTTCCCAATTTGCCAACTGGTCCACCTCGGCCATGGAAGACCTAACGAGTCGTGTGACGTGACCACGACTTGTGGTCATGCCCGTGGTCTCCCCCAAAACTATGTCGTGCCGTGCTTGACCATGAGTCACTCCACGACTCGTGGTCACCCCTCACGACCCACCTCACGGGTCATTCTGTGACCTGGTACGAATTTCAAGCTTTTCTCCGTTTTGACTCCCGTGTTTGATCCACGGGTTCCCGAGGAATAACAATATCTACCCTTTGAGAACATTCATCCTCGAATGTTAGAAACAAGCAATTCCCATATAAATACTGATCATTTAAGCTGAAAACTGACGGATTGACTACCTCTGAAAAGGACTACATAACTGAACTGAATTTAGACACCCCATACATATGCCATATTAAAAACAAACTTGTACGCATGAACGGAATGTGAAACTGATTAGAGGTTTATGGAAAAAACTAATACCTCAAACTGAAACTAAGCCGGTAGAGAATAGGTGTGGGTATTTAGCCATCATATTCGCTTCGGCTTCCCACGTAGCTCCTTCAACATGTTGATTTCTCAATAGTACTTTAATTGAACCTACTTCTTTGTTCCTTGGTTTACGGACTTGATGATCTAAGATTTTCACTGGAATTACTTCACAGCTAAGGCTATCCTTTACGCCAAAGCTGTCAACCGGGACTACTAAAGTTGGATCATCCAAGCACTTTTTCAAAAGTGACACATGTAACACAAGATGAACCGAAGATAACTCCGACGGCAAGTCCAACTCATACGCCACCTTACCAACTCTCCTCACAACCCGGTAGGGGCCAGCGTAGCAGGGACTGAGTTTCCCCTTCTTCCCAAACTGCATGACTCCTTTCATGGGAGATACCTTTAGAAAAACCCAGTCGTCCACATCAAACTCCAAATCTCTTCTCCTTACATTAGCATACGATTTCTGACGACTCTGAGTGGTTTTTAATCGGTCCCTTACTAACTGGACCTTTACCATGGCCTCATAAACCGAATCAGGTCCTAGCATGGATGTCTGACCAACCTCAAACCATCCAATGGGCCTCGAATGGTGCCATCTGAATACTAGAGTGATAACTGTTATTATAGGCATATTCGATCAAGGGAAAATGATCATCCCAACTACCCTTGAAATCCATGACACATGCCCTCAACATATCCTCAAGAGTCTGAATCGTTCGTTTCGCCTGGCTATCCATCTGCGGATGAAATGCTGTGTTGAGCTTAATTTGAGTCCCAAGTCCCTTCTAAAAGGATCTCTAGAATTGGGAGGTAAACTGAGTACCTCGGTCTGAAATAATAGACAAGAGCACTCCTTGAAGTCGAACCAACTCTCAAATATATAGTTTGGCATAGTCATCTGCTGAATTCGTGGACTTGACTGATAGAAAATGGGTAGCCTTAGTTAACCTTCTAATGGAATCATAGTGCCATCGAGTACGAGGTAGGCCTGTAATGAAGTCCATACTAATCTCTTCCCACTTCCAAGTGGGGATGCTAATATCCTGAAGTACACCTCCCGGTCTCTGATGCTCGACCTTCACTTGCTGACAATTAGGACATTTGGCTACGAACTCTGTGATATCCTTCTTCATACCTTCCCACCAATAGATTTCTCAAAAGTCCCGGGACTCTGTGCACCCCATCTCTCCCTTGGGAGAAAACCTCCCCCTTTTGACTCTGTGCTGCTTCCTTCAGCTTCCTTAAAACAGATCTTCGTCTTGCTTAGATTTCACATCAACCACCAAGGACGATTTTGACCCATTATGCACAACGACACCGCCATTGATTGAGTCGATCTATCTAACTCCCAATCTTGCGAGCCGGTGGACATTCTTCACCAACTCCTTCTTTTCCTCCTCCATGTGGGACACGCTTTCCATAGAGAGCCTACTAAGTGCATCCTCCACCACATTAGCCTTGCTCGGGTGGTAAAGAATACTCATATCATAGTCCTTTAATAACTCCAACCACCTCCTCTGTCGAAGATTGAGATTTTTATGCGTGAACACATATTGCAAGCTCTTGTGATCCGTGAACACATCCACATGGACCCCATACAAATAATGTCGCCATATCTTCAATGCAAACACACACTGCAACCAACTCGAGATCATAGGTCGGGTAATTTTTTTCGTGAACGTTTAACTGGCTAGAGGCATATGCTATCACTATCCCACGCTGCATCAATACACATCACATTTCGACTATCAAAGAATCACAATATACAAAAAGGCCATTCGTACCCTCGGGTAAAGTCAACACTGGTGCTAAAGTGAGTCGGGGCTTCAATTCCTGAAAGCTTTCCTCACAAGCCTCCGACCATTGGAACTTTACCTTCTTCTGACTCAACCTGGTCAAAGGTGTCGCAGTAGATGAGAAACCCTCAACAAATCTCCGGTACTAACTTGCTAGGCCCAAGAAACTCCGAATTTCTTAAGGATTCACCGGTCTAGACCAATTCTTCACTGCTTCGATATTCTGGGAATCTACCTTAATGCCCTCACCTGAAATCACATGGCCTAGAAATGCCAGCGAGTTCAACCAAAATTCACATTTGCTGAACTTTGCATATAATTGATGATCCTTGAGGACTTGAAGCATTACACGCAAGTAAGTAGCATGCTCCTCCTCGCTTCCGTAGTATATAAGGATATCATCGATGAACACGATCACGAACATATCTAGATACGGATTGAACACCCTGTTCATCAGATCCATAAAGGCTATAGGAGCATTAGTTAGTCCAAATGACATAACTACAAACTCATAATGCCATACAGGGTTCTGAAGGCTATCTTTGGAATATCACACACTCGAACTCTGAGATGGTGATATCCAAACTTGAGATCTATCTTCGAGAAGCACCTGGCACCTTGGAGCTGGTCAAATGAATCATCAATCCTTGGAAAGGGATACTTGTTCTTGACGGTGACCTTATTAAGCTGCCGATAATCAACACATATTCGAAGGGATCCATCCTTCTTCTGAACAAACAAAACCAGTGCACCCCATGGAGACATGCTCTGCCTAATAAAACCCTTATCCAACAAATCTTTCAACTGTTCCTTTAACTTTTTTAAATCAGCTGGAGCCATCTTGTAAGGAGGAATACAAATAGGCTGTGTATCGGGCAATAGATCAATTCTGAAATCAATTTCCCTTTCCGGAGGAACACTTGGCAAATCATCGGGAAAAACCTCCGGATACTCACACACCACTGGAACTGACTGAATAGTCTAGGTCTCGGACTCCACATCCTTAACCCTAACTAGGTCGTACATGCAACCCTTAGAGATCATTTTCCTGGCCTTAAGGTATGAAATAAATTGATCGGTTGGTACAGCTGAATTACCCTTCCATTCCAAAACTGACTCACCCAGAAATTGAAATTCCACAGTAGGGGTCCTACAATTCATCAAAGCATAACATGAAAACAACCAATACACACCCAAGATGATATCAAAGTCAGTCATGTCCAACTCGACTAAGTCTGCGAAGGTAACCTTAAGCAACACTGTAATGGGGCAACCTCTATATACCCGTTTAGCTACAATCGATTCACCGATTTCAAGATAGGTAAAAATAGGGTTTCCTACTTCTACTAGGAAGAGGAACATCAAGTACAAGTCAAATTCAACAAGGCATAAGGAAAAGCATCAATCTACTACTATAAATACCCCTTTTATTTTCATGTAAATAGATATAAGTTTTAAGTTTGAAAGTTGTAAATCTTTCAAGAATATTGTTTTAGAGTTTTAAGTCTGAAGTTTTTAGATACAAGTTTTGAGTCTTATGTTTTGAAGTTTAAGACGATTGTTGAGGTGTTCTTCCGAATTTTGCATTAATCAAGTGAGTTCTTCCAATCATCATTGTAAGTATTAATTTTTGTCTTTATTTATGAATTTTATTAATTTACTTATAAACATGATAGGATAAAACCACCACAACTAGGGTTGTGGGAACCATGACAAATTAACACACATAGATAAAATACTTAGTGATTCTTGAACGGAGTTTATGCATGTATTGTTTCTTCCTTCATATTAATTGATTTTTAACGGTTGCAAATGTTAGAACTTGACTTATTCTTACTTACTGGACCAAGGAGGTAATGAATGGTAAAAGGGATTAACAACGGAGATTTGAGGCTATCAACCCTCATTAATAGCTTGACCTTGTTTGGGAATAGCTAATCCAATATCAAGGGTAAGAGTTAGTAAAACATACACCCGTAGACGGACCAAGTTGCATGGTGATAATTATCTAAATAAGGGACCAACCAATTAGGTGAAATTAACTTACCGATATTGCATGCTAAGCACCTAAATAGATCACTTGTATAAAATGCCTTGTGGTTATGAAGTCACGGGGAACAGTTACCCTAGTTAATTGCATTAATTTCTAAACAACAAACAATTTCTCAACATTGTTATTTATTTCTTTTACAAATTTCCCCCTCTTAGGAAATAATTAACTAAAAATCTTAAGCACTAGCATTCTTCTACATCCTTTCCTATTCTCTGTGGGATCGACCCCAACCTATAGTTGGGTTCTTTATTGACAACATCCGCTTCATAGTTCATAAGGAGGTTCGGTTTGAGTGCTATTAAATAGTGGCGCCGTTGTTGGGGAATACGATTTAGCATTAGATTAATTGCTTGTGTTTAACTTTTAGTATTTATTTCCAATTTGTTTCTTTTATTTTGTGACGTGTCACATGGCGGCGTGGTGAAACAAGCGGCCAAGATGTGACCACGGTCTCAACATGTATCTTGATGAAGTTTGAGAAATCAAGATACTTGTGTCGTGCCACGACGTTAAATCAGGCGCTACTTGGGAGGCAACACAAGATGATTTTCTTTGTTTCATTTTTATGTGTTTGTTCAAGTGTGCAGGTGATAGGTCATGAGTTTCAACAAAAATTGAGCTTAAACATTGAAAACGAGGAGTAGAGGCCAAGGGAGTTCTTCTTGCACTCTATTACTTTATGCTTATTTGCTTTAGCACTAGGAATAGTGTAACCAATTAAGTGTGGGGTGGGAGAATTGAACTTCATATTACCATGCATTCCTTAAATGCTAAATTTGCACATGGTAGGCCTAGTTTTTTGGGATTTATGATTTGTCATGCACGCTTGTTAGTTTGTAGTATTTTATTATTTTGGGTTCCTTCGGTTTTGTTTTCGGTACTTTTCCGGTGGATAGTCCCTTAGAACCTACTAGAGAGTCTAGATTTTTATTTTTTTTATATTTAGTTATTGAGTCAGGACTTTGCCCGATGATGGATGGATTACGACCGTCTTAAGGGTAAATTAGTCATTAGGAAAAAAAAGAACTTGGACCCTTTGAATGCTAGGTGCTTCACTATAGGTATCATTGGGACTTTAATTAATTCACTCAAAAATACATGAAAAAGGTAAAAACACTTTGTCTTTTGGGAACTTGACTCTTATACTTGAAAAAATGGGCTTAATTATTTTATGCATGCAAGATGAATATATGAGTTTATGTGATCTTGATTTCCATTGTTAAACCATCTTGTGCCAATGTGTAAGGAATTTTTGATATACTCCATTCTTGTAAATTGATGTCTAGAACTTGACCGATGTGTGTACAAAGCGAAATAAGAATGATGGATTTAGGAAGTGATAGAGGCATTTCTTTGGTAGCCTTATGTTTATCCTATTTTATATACCTTTATTGTAATTATCCTAGTTATCCATGTTGGGCCTTAGCCTATTCTTTTGATAGCCATATTACAAGCTTAATCTCGTTTTGTTCTATTGACTTGTATTTGATCCAAATGACTCCTAGAGCACTTTAATGAAAAATTTTGTAGTAAAGGAGCATAATTGGAGAAGTGAAGGGAAAAACTAAAAAGTGTAGTGAATTGAAAGAAAAGAAAAAGGTGGAATTCTTCTAAACAAGGAGGGTGATTTTTAGTGGGAAAACAAAAAGAAGAAAGAGCTTTGAAAAATTGAAGATCATGATTTATTCGATTAACCGTACCCATTTATTTACAATGAACCTCTTTTTGCCCTGGTATCATGATTTACTGATTAACCGTACTCATTTGCTTACAATGAACCTTTTTTGGCCCTTGGCCTTCCTTGGATATTGTGAACCTCAACATAAGAAAAAATGCTTAAGTTGAGTGTTGCTAGAGTAGGGGTGCGTAAAGGGTGGGAATGGAAGAAAGGAAAAGAAAAGAGAAAAAACTGTGTGTGAATAGCTCAATGATAAAAAGAAAAATCCCCATTTGTCACCTAAGTTGAAAAATGGAAAAATAAGGAGGTATAAGGATAAAATTTTTGAAATTGAAGAATGAGCTAAAAATCAAAGTGTTGTGAAGTATTAAAGTGCTTAGGGAGATTAGTCACTATCTTGGCCAAATAGTTCCTACCCGTCTCTTAGCCTACATTACAACCAAATTAAAGTCCTAATTGATCCTTGATTCATAATTCTATATTAGCGGAGTATTACACTATGGGAAAGCCTATGAGTCGTCGTTTGCATGTATTTATAGTTCTTTTGTGAGAGTGAGCGAAAAATATTTTATTTATGCCCAAGTTAATCTTATTCTATATCTTGTGTGGAGACAGGCATCTCTCCAAATTGTGAGGGGTACAATGGTAAGAATTTGGTAAATCTTGATTGCTAAATTATATATGATTCATGTTGGCCCAAAATATGTCTTGATGAGTTAGTTTTCAAAAGCTAAGTGATTTCGAACTTTGACAATTTAATGTTGAGCCTACATGCATGCGAGTGAATTATTTGGGCTTCATTGATGTGTCTCATGATCCTAAGTGTATGTAAACCTGTTCATATGATGAATTTTGTGCTTAAATAGGATAAGGGAAGTAGTAGATTGTTCGAGGATGAATAATAGTTTAAGTGTGAGGTGTTGATGAAAGGCATATTCATGCACATCATAATCATATTTTTGCCCGTACTTTACTATATTTTGAGAACAAATTTATGTGTGTTTGTATGTGTTTATGTTATATATTTGTGAAAATATCTAACACATGTGATTAGATGTTTTTAGGGCTTAAAATGATGAATTTGAAGGTATTTGAGGCTTATTGATCAAATGTTAAGAAGTGGGATTGAAGAGTGCAAGGATTGAAGGTCGCACGAGGTTGGCACACAACCGCGCAAGGCAGCCGCGCACTGGCGCAATGCCAGGCGCGGTGCGGTAGCAGCAATGCTGCATGGGCAGGCGCGAGGTGCCCCAATATTGGCGCAAGGACACACACGCAGCAGCCCCTTCTCCCGCGCGATGGCAGGTGTGCAGCTGCTTCCTTCCAGGCGCGTTGGCATGTGCTATGCGGCACTAGACACGACAGTGGTAGAAGGCGATGCGGCAAGGCTTCCAAGACGGGTAAAAATTAGATTGCCTACTTCAACTAGGAAAAGAAACATCAAGTCCAAGTCAAATTCAACAAGGAATAAGGAGAAGCATCAATCTACTACTATAAATACCCCTTTTATTTTCATGTAATAGATATAAGTTTTAAGTTTGAAAGTTGTAGAGCTTTTGAGATTATTGTTTTAGAGTTTTAAGTCTGAAGTTTTTAGATACAAGTTTAGAGTCTTACGTTTTGATGTTTGAGACTATTGTTGAGGTGTTCTTCCGAATTTTGCATTAATCAAGTGAGTTCTTCCTATCATCATTTTAAGTATTAATTTTTTTCTTTATTTATGAATTCTATTAATTTACTTATAAACATGATAGGCTAAATCCACCACAACTACGGTTGTGGGAACCATGAAAAATTAACACACATAGGTAAAATACTTAGTGATTCTTGAATGGAGTTTATGCATGTATTATTTCTTCCTTCGTTTTAATTGATTTTCAACAGTTGCAAGCGTTCGAACATCCCTTATTCTTACTTACCGGACCAAGGAGGGAATGAATGGGAAAAGGGATTAACAACGGAGATTTGAGGCTATCAACCCTCATCTAATAGCTTGACCTTGTCCGGAATAGCTAATCCGGTATCAAGGGTAAGGGTTAGTAAAGCATACACTCGTAGACGGACCAAGTTGTATGGTGATAATCATCTAAATAGGGGACCAACCATTTAGGTGAAATTAACTCACCGATATTGCATACTAAGCACCAGAATAGATCACTAGTATAAAACGCCTTGTGGTTATGAAGTCATGGGGAACAGTTACCCTAGTTAGTTGCATTAATTTGGAAACAACAAACAATTTCTCAACATTGTTATTTATTACTTTTACAAATACCCCCTCTTAGAAAATAATTAACTAAAAAGATTAAGCACTACCGTTCTTCTACATCCTTCCGTATTCTCTGTGGGATCGACCCCAACCTCTAGTTGGTTCTTTATTGACAACGTCCTCTTCGTACTTCATAAGGAGGTTTGGTTTGAGACAATACATGCATAAACTCTGTTCAAGAATCACTAAGTATTTTACCTATGTGTGTTAATTTTTCATGGTTCCCACAACCCTAGTTGTGGTGGTTTTAGACTATCATGTTTATAAGTAAATTAATAGAATTCATAAATAAAGACAAATATTAATACTTACAATGATGATTGGAAGAACTCACTTGATTAATGCAAAATTCAGAAGAACACCTCAATAATCGTCTCAAACTTCAAAACGTAAGACGCTAAACTTGTATCAAAAAACTTGAGACTTGAAACTCTAAAACCATATTCTCCAAAGCTTTACAACTTTCAAACTTAAAACTTATATCTATTACAGGAAAATAAAAGGGGTATTTATGGTAGTAGATTGATGTTTTTCCTTATTCCTTGTTGAATTTGACTTGGACTTGATGTTCCTTTTCCTAGTTGAAGTAGGAAATCCAATTTTTACCCATCTTGGAAGCCTTGCCGTTTCGCCTCTTGCCACTGCCAAGTTCAGTGCCGCATAGCACATGCCAAAGCGCCTCGAAGGAAGCAGCTGCACGCCTGCCATCGCGGGGGAGAAGGGGTTGCTGTGCGTGTGTCCTTGCTCCAATATTGGGGCGCCTCGCGCTTGCCCATACGGCATTGCTACTGCCGAGCCACGCCTGGCATTCTGCCAGTGTGTGGATGCCTCGCGCGGCTGTTTGCCAACCTCGTGCGACCTTCAATCCTTGCATTCTTCAATCCCACTTCTTCACATTTGATCAATAAACCTCAAATACCTTCAAATTCATCATTAAAGCCCTAAAAACATCTCACCAAATGCGTTATCTATTTTCACAAATATGTAACATAAACGCATGCAAACACACATAAATTTATTCTCAAAACACAGTAAAGTATAGGCAAAAATATATCTATGAAGTGCATGAATACGCCTTTCATCAACACCCCACACTTAAACTATTGTTCATCCTCGAACAATCTAATACTTCCCTTCTCATATTTAAGCACAAAATTAATCCTATGAACAGGTCTACTTACACTTAGGATAATGAGACACATCAATGAAGCTCAAATAATTCACTCTCATGCATATAGGCTCAACATTAAATTGTCAAAGTTCGAAATCACTTAGCTTTTGAAAACTAACTCATCAAGACATGTTTTGGGCCAACGTGAATCATATGTAATTTAGCAATCAAGATTTACCAAAGTCTTACCATTGTGCCCCTCACAATTTGGAGAGATGCCCATTTTCACACAAGATATAGAATAAGATTAACTTGGGCATAAATAAAATAATTTCCGCTCACTCTCCTAAAAGAACTCAACATACATTCAAACGATGACCCATAGGATTGCCCTTAGTGTAATACTCTGCTAATATAGAATTATGAATCAAGGATCCATTAGGACTTTAATTTGGTTGTAATGTATGCTAAGGTACGGGTAGGAACTACTTGACCAAGATAGTGACTAATCTCCCTAAGCACTTTAATACTTCACTACACTTTGATTTTTAGCTCATTCTTTTTCCAAAATTTTCTCCTTATACCTCTTTATTTTTAAAATTTTCAACTTAGGTGACAAGTGGGGATTTTTCTTTTCATCATTGAGCTTATTCACACACATTTTTTTCTCTTTTCTTTCCCTTTCTTCCGTTCCCACCCTTTACGCACCCCTACTCTAGCCACACTCAACTTAAGCATTTTTTCTTATGTTGAGGTTCACAATATCCAAGGAAGGACAAGGGCCAAAATGGGGTCATTATAAGCAAATGGATACGTTTAATCGATAAATCATGATCTTCAATTTTTCAAAGCTCTTTCTTCTTTTTGTTTTCCCACTAAAAATCACCCTCCTTGTTTAGAAAAATTTCACCTTTTTCTTTTCTTCCAATTCACCACACTTTTTAGTTTTTCCGTTTACATCTCCAATTATGCTCCTTTCCTACAAAAAATTTTCGTTAAAGTGCTCTAGGAGTCTTTTGGATCACTTACAAGTCAATAGAACAAAACGAGATTAAGCTTGTAATATGGATATCAAAAGAATAGGCTAAGGCTCAACATGGCTAACTAGGATAATTACAATCAAGGTAGATAAAATAGGATAAACATAATGTTACCAAAGAAATGCCTCTATCACTTCCTAAATCCATCATTCTTATTTCAGTTTGCATACACACGGGGCAAGTTCTAGACATCAATTTACAAGAATGGAGTATACAAAAATTCCTTACTCACACATTGGCAGAAGATGGTTTAACTATGGAAATCAAGATCACATAAACTCATATATTCATCTTGCATGCATAAAATAATTAAGCCCATTTTTTCAAGTATAAGAGTCAAGTTCCCAAAACACAAACTGTTTTTACCTTTTTTATGTATTTTTGAGTGAACTAATTAAAGTCCCAATGATACCTAGAGTGAAGCACCTAGCATTCATAGGGTCCAAGTTCTTTTTTTTCCTAATGACTAATTTACCCTTGAGACGGTCGTCATCCATCCATCATCGGGAAAAGTCATGACACAATAACTAAAAAAAAAAAAAAAAAAATCTAGACTCTCTACTCTGTTCTAAGGGACTATCCTCCATAAATGTACCGAAAACAAAAATCAGAGGAACCCAAAATAAAAAAATACTACAAACTAACAATCATGCATGACAAATCATAAATCCCAAAAAACTAGGCCTTCCATGTGCAAATTTAGCATTTAAGGAATGCATGGTAATATGAAGCTCACTTCTCCCACCCCACACTTAATTGGTTACACTATTCCTAGTGCTAAAACAAATAAGCAATGTAATAGAGTGCAAGAAGAACTCCCTTGGCTTCTACTCCTCGTTTTCAATGTTTAAGCTCAATTTTTGTTGAAACTCATGACCTATCACCTGCACACATGAAAAAACTTATAAAAAAGAAACAAAGAAAATCATCTTGGGTTGCCTCCCAAGTAGCGCCTGATTTAACGTTGCGACACGACATAGGTATCTTGATTACTAAGACTTCATCAAGATACCTATTGAGACCGTGGTCACATCTTGTCCACTTGTTTCACCATGCCTCCCTGTGATACGTCACAAAATAAAAGAAAAAAAAGGAAATGAAGAATAAAAGTTAAACACAAACAATTAATCTAATCCTAAATCGTATTCCCCGGCAACGACACCACTATTTGATAACGCTCAAACCACACCTCCTTATGAAGTATAAAGCGGACATTGTCAATAAAGAACCGAACAAAAGGTTGGGGTCGATCCCACAGAGAATACGGAAGGATGTAGAAGAACGCTAGTGCTTAAGCTTTTTAGTTAATTATTTCCTAAAAGGGGGAAATTTGTAAAAGTAATAAATAACAATGTTGAGAAATTATTTGTTGTTTCCAAATTAATGCAACTAACAAGGGTAAGTGTTCCCCATGACTTCATAACCACAAGACTGTCACACCCCACCTTGGGGGGTATGGCTGGCACCTGGTGCCCTACTAGGACCTGAACTGCTGGACTGCTAAGCCTGGGCACATCTGGTGCCTGGCTGGCTCTAGCTCACATTTCTGGAAACAAAGGGCTATATAACGGCTGTAAACACAGCCCCCGGCCTATTGGCCTATAGCCTCCTGTACCTGTACTAACAGCTGACCAGAAACATGTCAATATAGGGAAACCTATGCGGGCTGACAAGGCCACCATGCTGTCTAGTTATCTATAACTTAACCATGAAGTACTAGATAGCTACGTGACCGGCAAGGTCACCACTACTGTCGAACTATGGCCCCACACGGCCAACATAAAGGAAACACAAGTACTAACAACTATACAAGGGCACGACCTCACACGACCGGCTCATCTGACCACAGGGAAACATATACAGACTGCAAGCCTCTAAGAATAACCATAGAAATGATCGGGACAGGGCCCCGACCTACCCGTACTATACAACAAAAGAAAATGAAATACACCTCTGGAATTCAGTCTCCGGATTACAGGAGCTGAATACTCGATCGCTGACAGGAATCACGCGGTATCGCCTGCTCGTCTATGAGTACCTGCAGGCAAGTAATGCAGCGCCCCACCGGGTGTCAGTACCGCTGGTACTGAGTATGTAAAGCAATAACTGAAAGAAATATCTGAAAACAATAATATAACTGATGAAACTGAAGTAGGAAGGAATAGATTAACTGTCTGATAATGTAAGTCATACCTTCTCTTAATTATACTGGAAGGAGTAAGAGACATACCTGGAGACGTATCGTTCTACTGCTGATCTACTCGTATCTAACATAACATGGCATAGCATAACATAACATAACATAGCACACACAAACCTTACCCGGCCCCATAAGCCGGGAGGTACAACCAGCACAAATTCTATACCCCTACCCCGGTCATCCCATCTCCTATAATAACTATAAGCATCCTGCCGGTCCCCTGGGTATGCACTTGGGCTCGCTGAGCCCCTGACTATAACTGTACCTGAGTCCGGAGGACTCCTGAATCAACACCCCGGGCGTATCCGCTCGACGGGGGTGTATAAGGGCCGACCAAGGCACAATATAGGGAAAATTGGCATCCCATCTTCGTCCCCTGTGGGACGGCATGCCACTCCGTAGAGCGACGTATCCTCGTCCTCTGGCGGACGAGTCGATACAGCTATTAACCCTGGGCGGTCATGGATGATAGGTAATCCAACCCCAAACAATACAACGGTCTCAACTAGTAGTACTATCTGCATATACCGCATACTGAAGCTAATGATAATAAAGTGTTTGTACATACTGTATGCTGAACTAGTGATAGTGATATGTACGTATTTAATACATGTTGAGACTGATAATAGTATATATATAAAAATATAATCTTCTGCCACACTGTACTGAGTCTAATGCTGAACATGATATAGTATTTCTGCTGAAAACTATATTGTATACTGAGTTTCTATAGTAACATGATTTACTATTCCTAACATGCTTTCAAACTTCATTTTAACTTATCATTCTATTTCTGAGATGTCTTATAGGTATTACATTGCTTTACTGGGTTTCAACTAAATACGATGATATCCTAACATTCTGTGTCACATCACATACTGAGCATGATGTGCAGTTTCTAACACTTGTATTAGAATCTATATCGTTCTAGCAAGTTTCACGCAAGTTATAACTCGATGCTTCTAATATCGTACCAACATTCGTAATAAACATAACACATGATTTCTGAACATTCTACTAGCCTTTAAATTACTGTACCATCCCGAGATTACTAACTTGCCGAGGAAACTAGCTTTACATACCTTATCCTCGAACTATCCGGCTATCGAACGAGGCTCGGCCAGTACTTCAACTATTTTCTCCCAACTACATTCATAAATGTGTCAATTAATACTAAATACAGCTTTATTGTAAAGAGCAATGTCACTTTCGATATAGTTTATAGCCTAAACTTAGGCTTATCAAAAGACGGTCGAAAACTCGCTATTTTCCAGCGGTCCAGAAGGGAGAAATATTCACTTCACAGCTAGGAACACATAGACACTAATTTAGAGCAATTCCACTTACCTTAGCTCGGTGGCTCGACGATTCGTCGGCCGTATTTCGCGAAACTAAATCCGTAGGAATGCTCTCTGCTGCTAAATACCTCGGTATCTGAGGTTAATTTGAGTTTGGACAACGTTTAGCAGCGTAATCGGACGAAAATTATATTACTACTTCATTCCTTTTTCCTTCTCTGCCAATCTGCTCTGTTTTCTGGAAATTTACAAGTGTTTTAATCATTTAAAACCGAAGTGGGGCTTTATATACTTGGGCCTGGACAAGGCCAACATGTCACGGAGCCAACGCGGAGGCCTCACCTCCGTGACACGCTGCCATCGCAGAGGGGCTCTGCCTCGGCTCCTTCCGTGATGGTTCGACAGGTTTCTCGTCCGATCTTTTTTCGGGCCTTTCTCCAGCATGTATGGCCTTCGAATATGCTTAACCAACGTGCGAATAGGTCCTTTAGGTTCCGGGAATTCTACGGGGTATAACATTCTTCCCCCCTTGAGAACATTCGTCCTCGAATGTACACTGTTATCTAGAGGACTACTTCCTTGCTTTCTAGAAAAATTTCGGCAGAGTTTCCCCTGTAATATGGACTATAGCAAAAACCTGAAATGCAGAAAAGTCCAACAAAAGCACTGCACGTAATATTTTAAGATCCACTGGATAACTAAATATCAATCTTTCTCATTCACACACATACGCTATAAGGTACTGCATAAGTAACAATACGGACATATCTGTCACCAGACTAGGCCTGAAATAGGTGAGGGTATCTGGCTTTCATATCTTCTTCAGCTTCCCACGTCATTTCCTCTCGGTTCCTATTACGCCACAATACTTTGCGAGACGCAACATCTTTAGTCCTCAACCTTCGAATTTGTCTGTCTAAAATAGCTACTGGAACCTCTTCATATGCTAACTCTTCTGTGACCTGGACATCCTGAACTGGAACTACTGTAGAAGGGTCCCCTACGAACTTTCTCAACATAGAGACATGGAATACTGGGTGAACATATGCTAACTCTGGAGGCAAGTTCAATTCGTATGCTACTCGGCCTATTCTTCGCCGAATCTGATATGGCCCAATAAATCTCGGGCTAAGCTTGCCTTTCTTGCCAAATCTCATTACCCCTTTCATCGGAGACACTTTCAGATATACCCAGTCATTTACTGCAAATTCTAGATTTCTGCGCCGCATATCTGCATAAGACTTCTGGCGGCTCTGAGCAGTCAGTAAACATTCTCGGATAAGCTTTATCTTTTCCTCTGACTGCCGAACAATGTCTGGGCTAACCCATGCTGATTCTCCTATTTCAAACCTACCAATCGGCGATCTACATTTTCGCCCGTATAATGCCTCGAAAGACGCCATCTGGATGGCTGAATGATAGCTATTGTTATAAGCAAATTCAATTAACGAAAGATGCTCATCCCAGCTACCCCCGAAATCTAGCACACACGCTCATAGCATATCTTTGAGCATCTGAATTGTACGTTCAGCCTGCCCATCTGTCTGAGGATGGAATGCTGTGCTCAAGTTAATCTGCGTTCCCAAACCCTTCTGGAACGACTGCCAGAATCTAGCTGTAAACTGTGCTCCCCTATCTGAAATGATGGATACCGGCACTCCATGCAATCTAACTATTTCTCTGATATATAACTCGGCATAATCCTCAGCCGAGAAGGTAGCCTTCACTGGCAGGAAATGAGCTGATTTTGTCAGCCTGTCAACTATTACCCAAATGGAATCATTCCTGCGTCTGGTACGGGGTAACCCTGTTACAAAATCCATGTTTATCGCTTCCCATTTCCACATAGGCGCTGTTACATCTTGCATCAAACCGCCCGGTTTCTGGTGCTCTGCTTTCACCTGCTGACAGTTAGAACATCTAGATACAAATTCAACTATCTCAGCTTTCATACCTGGCCACCAGTAACTGTCTCTGATGTCGTGGTACATCTTTGTCGCTCCTAGATGAAGGGAATAGCGAGCGTAATGTACCTCATGCATGATCCGCCCGCGAAGCCCTGAAATATTCGGGACATAGAGGCGGCCCTTACAGCGTAGCACATCATCCTCAGTTATCTGAAAATCTGACTCCTTGCCTCTCTGAATTCTATCTTTGAGCTGAATTAAATCAGGGTCCTCATACTGTCGTTCTTTTACCTCTGTAACTAATGATGACACAGCAGAATTCTGAATTACTGCTCTATTATTTTCTGTTTCCATTACTCTAATGGCTAACCCAGCTAACTGATGAATTTCTTTGGCTAACTTCCATTTCTCAGGTCACAAATACGCCAAACTCCCCATTGAATTACGGCTCAGGGCATCTGCTACAACATTAGCTTTTCCCGGGTGATACAGAATATTCACATCATAATCTTTTAACAGCTCCAACCAGCGGCGTTGCCGCAGATTCAACTCCCTCTGAGTGAAGATGTACTGTAGGCTCTTATGATCTGTGTAAATATCAACATGGATGCTGTACAGATAATGCCTCCAAATTTTTAGGGCGTGGATCACTGCGGCCAATTCCAAGTCGTGGGTAGGGTAATTCTTTTCGAGTTTCCTCAGCTGTCTGGAAGCATATGCAATTACTCTACCATGCTGCATCAACACACAACCTAACCCGACACCTGACGCGTCGCAATAGACTGAATAACCTTTTGTGCCTTCTGGCAATGATAATACTGGGGCGGAGGTTAATCTATCTTTTAGTTCCTGGAAGCTCTACTCACATGCCTCTATCCATTGAAATTTTGCTGCTTTCTGTGTCAATTTTGTTAGAGGTGTTGCAATGGTCGAGAACCCTTCAACGAACCTCCTGTAATACCTTGCCAACCCCAGAAAGCTACAAACTTCAGTCGGAGTGGTAGGCCTAGGCCATGACTTAACTGCTTCTATTTTCTGCTTGTCTACCTGTATACCAGTATCCGACACGATATGCCCTAAAAAGGCCACTTAGCTAAGCCAGAATTCACACTTAGAAAATTTAGCATACAACTGGCGGTCCCTGAGAGTCTGGAGCACTGTCCGCAAATGAGTCCGGTGATCTTCTTCAGAGCGAGAATACACCAGAATGTCATCAATGAATAGTATCACGAACAAGTCCAGGAAAGGTCTGAAAATACTATTCATCAGGTCCATGAAGACTGCCGGGGCATTCGTTAACCCGAAGGACATGACTAGAGATTCAAAATGTCCATACCGGGTCCTGAACGCTGTCTTAGGAATATCTCTCTCACGTACTCGGACCTGGTGATATCCGGACCGCAATTCAATCTTAGAAAAGTATCTGGCTCCCTGCAACTGATCAAATAAGTCATCAATTCTGGGGAGCGGGTACTTGTTCTTTACTGTAACTTTGTTTAACTACCGATAATCTATGCACATTCGGAGCGAGCCATCTTTCTTCCTCACAAATAAAACTGGCGCACCCCACGGTGAAGTGCTCGGCCTGATAAAACCTTTATCCAATAAATCTTTCAACTGCTCTTTTAATTCTCTGAGTTCTGCAGGAGCCATGCGATAAGGAGAAATCGATATCGGCTGGGTGCCTGGTAATATATCAATAGCAAAATCTATCTCCCTTTCTGGGGGAATACCAGGTAACTCATCAGGAAACACATCAAGGAATTCATTCACCACTGGAACAGACTGGAATGTCGGAGATTCTGTTTAGACATCCTGAACTCTGACCAGATGGTAAATACATCCCTTAGATATCAACTTTCTCGCCTGAAGGTAGGAAATAAACCTACCTTTTGGCGTAGCAGTGCTGCCCTTCCATTCCTGCACTACTTCTCCCGGGAAGTGGAATCGGACCGTCTTGGTCCAACATTCAACGTTGGCAAAACACGGTACTAACCAGTCCATACCCATTATGGCATCGAAGTCTATCATTTCTAACTCGACCAGATCTACTGTGGTCTGACGGTCAACAACCTCTACTGTACACCCTCGGTAGATTCGGCTAGCTGTGATAGAGTCACCGACGGGCGTGGATACTAAGAAGGGCTGCTGTAATAATTCTGGTGCAATACTAAACTTTCGTGCCACAAATGGAGTAATGTAGGACAAAGTAGACCCTGGATCAATCAACACATAAGCAGGGTGTGAGCAGATAGTTAGCATACCTGTCACAACATCAGGTGACGCTTCTGAATCTTGCCTCCCTGGTAAAGCATATGTGCGGCTTTGACCCGCACCTGTACTGGAGGCCCCTGATCTGCCCCGACCCCTGCCTGCTGAAACTGAGGGCCTGCACCCAGTCGAGGATGCTGTGGCTCGTGACCCTGAAGATGCCCTATCTTGTCTATCTCGATCCTCTCGGCCTCTGGCTGGGCAATCTTTCATCAAATGGCCTTCTTGGCCATAAATATAACATGCGGTGGAACCATACCTGCATGCTCCAGGATGGCGTCGACTGCATATAGGGCAAAGTGGTAGGGTATACCTACTCTGCTCCGCTCTCCTCTGTACTGGTGACTCTGCCATCTGCGAGCCTCTACCAGTCTCTGACTGCCCCCTGCGGCTGAATCTACCCCCCTGCGACTGTGGCGGAGGCGGGGATCTGGGCGGCCTGTCTAACAATCATGGCCTGGGTCCTCCCCGGGCCTCCCTTTGTAACTCAACTGGCCTGTCCCGGCGACGCTGTTCCTGATTAACCCTTCTGATCTCCCGATGTCGTTGTCTGATGCCCTCAATATTCTGGGCAAATGCCTGAATTCGAGCAATGTCCATGTCCTCTCGCAGTGTGGCCGTAATACAAGTCTCAACATATTCTGCATTCAACCCCATGATAAAGCGGTGTACTCTGGATGCCATGGTATCAACAAAGGCCGGTGCATATCGAGCCAAAGAATCAAACCGCAAGGAATATTCCCGAACACTCATGGCCCCCTGCTCCAGATGTAGGAACTGGTCTACCCGAGCTTGTCTAATCTCCCGCGGCAGATAATTATCCAGAAAAGCTCCTGAGAAGCTGGACTAGGTCGGAGGGGAAACATCTCTCCCTCGGGACCTTTCCCAGCTTTCATACCATAACACGGCGATGTCCCGTAACCGAAATGCTGCCAACTCAACTGATTCTGTAGGCGTGGCATGCATAACCCTGAAGATTCTCTACATTTGATCCAGAAAATCCTGAGGGTCCTCTGTCCGGTCCGTACCTGTAAATTGTGGGGGATTCAGAGCTAAGAACTCTCGAACCTTCGAACTACGGGGCCCTCCTGATGACTCCGCAACTGTAGACGGCATTGGCTGACGCTAAGCAGCCATCATCTGTGCTAACATAACTACAGCACTCCTAACCTCCTGGTCGGAAGGTGTCGGTATAGGGACTGTTGAAGGTAGTGTCGCCCCAAGCGGCTCCTGATGTGGTGGAGACTGCTGAGAAGGCTGGGACGATGCCTCTGTAGTGCCCTCTGATCGGGCTATTTCTAAACGAGGGTGAGGCATCCTGCTGGTGCCTTCCCCTACTGCAATGTCTAGGCTCCGGCCTGTGATAGGATGTCGCTGATCTGACATTATCTGTAACCAAAGAATATAGTAAGTTTTTAGGGACTCAACCCTATATTGTACCGCTCTACAGCACGACTGAATAAGAATGAAAGACAACCATCCTATCATGCCTTGCAGCCCCCTACCCATAGTATCTGGTGCATAACACATCCATGGACAGGACTCTACTTAGCACATCTTGCAGACTCCCCGGGATACGACCTGCTCTGATACCAAGTTTGTCACACCCCACCTTGGGGGGTATGGCTGGCACCTGGTGCCCTACTAGGACCTGAACTGATGGACTGCTAAGCCTGGGCACATCTGGTGCCTGGCTGGCTCTAGCTCACATTTCTGGAAACAAAGGGCTATATAACGGCTGTAAACACAGCCCCCGGCCCATTGGCCTATAGCCTCCTGTACCTGTACTAACAGCTGACCAAAAACATGTCAATATAGGGAAACCTATGCGGGCCGACAAGGCCACCATGCTGTCTAGTTATCTATAACTTAACCATGAAGTACTGGATAGCTACGTGACCGGCAAGGTCACCACTACTGTCGAACTATGGCCCCACACGGCCAACATAAAGGAAACACAAGTACTAACTACTATACAAGGGCACGGCCTCACACGACCGGCTCATCTGACCACAGGGAAACATATACAGACTGGAAGCCTCTAAAAATAACCATAGAAATGATCGGGACAGGGCCCCGACCTACCCGTACTATACAACAAAAGAAAATGAAATACACCTCTGGAATTCAGTCTCCGGATTACAGGAGCTGAATACTCGATCACTGATAGGAATCATGCGGTATCGCCTGCTCGTCTATGAGTACCTGCAGGCAAGTAATGCAGCGCCCCACCGGGCGTCAGTACCGCTGGTACTGAGTATGTAAAGCAATAACTGAAATAAATATCTGAAAACAACAATATAACTGATGAAACTGAAGTAGGAAGGAATAGATTAACTGTCTGATAATGTAAGTCATACCTTCTCTTAATTATACTGGAAGGAGTAGGAGTCATACCTGGAGACGTATCGTTCTACTGCTGATCTACTCGTATCTAACATAACATGTCATAGCACAACATAACATAACATAGCACACACAAACCTTACCCGGCCCCCATAAGCCGGGAGGTACAACCAGCACAAAATCTATACCCCTACCCCGGTCATCCCATCTCCTATAATAACTATAAGCATCCTGCCGGTCCCCTGGGTATGCACTTGGGCTCGCTGAGCCCCTGACTATAACTGTACCTGAGTCCGGAGGACTCCTAAATTAACACCCCGGGCGTATCCGCTCGACGGGGGTGTATAAGGGCCGACCAAGGCACAATATGGGGAAAACTGGCATCCCATCTTCGTCCCCTGTGGGACGGCATGCCACTCCATAGAGCGACGTATCCTCGTCCTCTGGCGGACGAGTCGATACAGCTATTAACCCTAGACGGTCATGGATGCTAGGTAATCCAACCCCAAACAATACAACGGTCTTAACTAGTAGTACTATCTGCATATACCGCATACTGAAGCTAATGATAATAAAGTGTTTGTACATACTGTATGTTGAACTAGAGATAGTGATATGTACGTATTTAATACATGCTGAGACTGATAATAGTATATATATACAAATATAATCTTCCGCCACACTGTACTGAGTCTAATGCTGAACATGATATAGTATTTCTGCTGAAAACTATGCTGTATACTGAGTTTCTGTAGTAACATGATTTACTATTCCTAACATGCTTTCCAACTTCATTTTAACTTATCGTTCTATTTCTGAGATGTCTTACAGGTATTACATCGCTTTACTGGGTTTCAACTAAATACGATGATATCGTAACATTCTGTGTCACATCACATACTGAGCATGATGTGCAGTTTCTAACACTTGTATTAGAATCTATATCGTTCTAGCAAGTTTCACGCAAGTTATAACTCGATGCTTCTAATATCGTACCAACATTCGTAATAAACATAACACATGATTTCTGAACATTCTACTGGCCTTTAAATTACTGTACTGTCCCGAGATTACTAACTTGCCAAGGAAACTAGCTTTACATACCTTATCCTCGAACTATCCGGATGTCGGACGAGGCTCGGCCAGTACTTCAACCATTTTCTCCCAACTGCATTCATAAATGTGTCAATTAATACTAAATACAGCTTTATTGTAAAGAGCAACGTCACTTTCGATATAGTTTATAGCCTAAACTTAGGCTTATCGAAAGACGGTCGAAAACTCGCTATTTTCTAGCGGTCCAGAAGGGAGAAATATTCACTTCACAGCTAGGAACACATAGACACTAATTTAGAGAAATTCCACTTACCTTAGCTCGGTGGCTCGACGGTTCGTCGGCCGTATTTCGCGAAACTAAATCCGTAGGAATGCTCTCTGCTGCTAAATACCTCGGTATCTGAGGTTAATTTGAGTTTGGACAACGTTTAGCAGCATAATCGGACGAAAATTATATTACTACTTTGTTCCTTTTTCCTTCTCCGCCGATCTGCTCTGTTTTCTGGAAATTTACAAGTGTTTTAATCATTTAAAACCGAAGTGGGGCTTTATATACTTGGGCCTGGACAAGGCCAACGTGTCACGGAGCCAACGCGGAGGCCTCACCTCCGTGACACGCTGCCATCGCGGAGGGGCTCTGCCTCGGCTCCTTCCGCGATGGTTCGACAGGTTTCTCATTCGATCTTTTCCCGGGCCTTTCTCCAGCACATATGGCCTTCGAATATGCTTAACCAACGTGTGAATAGGTCCTTTAGGTGCCGGGAATTCTACGGGGTATAACAAAGACGTTTTATACTAGTGATCTATTCCGGTGCTTAGCATGCAATATCAGTAAGTTAATTTTACCTAAATGGTTGGTCCCCTATTTAGATGATTATCACCACACAACTTGGTTCGTCTGCGGGTATATGCTTTACTAATCCTTACCCTTGATATCGGATTAGCTATTCCCCGACAAGGTCAAGCTATTAGATGAGGGTTGACAGCCTCAAATCTTTGTTGTTAATCCCTTTTCCCATTCATTTCCTCCTTGGTCCGGTATGTAAGAATAAGGCAAGTTCTAACGTTTGCAACCGTTAAAAATCAATTAAAACGAAGGAAGAAACAATACATGCATAAACTCCGTTCAAGAATCACTAAGTATTTTACCTATGTGTGTTAATTTGTCATTGTTCCCACAACCCTAGTTGTGGTGGTTTTAGCCTATCATGTTTATAAGTAAATTAATAAATTCATAAATAAAGACAAAAATTAATACTTACAATGATGATAGGAAGAACTCACTTGATTAATGCAAAATTTGGAAGAACACCTCAACAATCGTCTCAAACATCAAAACGTAAGACTCTAAACTTGTATCTAAAATTGAGACTTAAAACTCTAAAACAATATTCTCCAAAGCTTTACAACTTTCAAACTTAAAACTTATATCTATTAAATGAAAATAAAAGGGTTATTTATTGTAGTAGATGGATGCTTTTCCTTATTCCTTGTAGAATTTGACTTGGACTTGATGTTACTTTTCCTAGTTAAAGTAGGAAATCCAATTTTCACCCGTCTTGGAAGCCTTGCCGCATCACCTCTTGCCACTGCCGCGTCCAGTGCTCCGTAGCACATGACAACGCACCTGGAAGGAAGTTGCTGCATGCCTGCCATCGTGTGGGAGAAGGGGCTGTTGCGCATGTGTCATTACGCCAATATAGGGGTGCCTCACGCCTGCCCATTTAGCATTGCTGCTACCGCACCGCGCCAGTATGCGGATGCCTCGTGCGGCTGTGTGCCAACCTCGTGCGACCCTCAATCCTTGTACTCTTCAATACCACTTCTTCACATTTGATCAATAAGCCTCAATACCTTCAAATTCATCATTTTAAGCCCTAAAAACATCTCATCACACGCGTTAGCTATTTTCACAAATATATAACATAAACAAATGCACACACACATAAATTTGTTCTCAAAACATAGTAAAGTACAGGCAAAAGTATGTCTATGAAGTGTGTGAGTACGCCCTTCATCAAAGACTTGCAACATACCCGTGACCACATCTGGCGAAGCCTCCTGCTCCTGGCGAGGCACTAGGGCATAAAACCTGTTTTGGCGCTGACCACCTGCTGAACTAGTGGAGGCACCTTGCTAAGGGGGTGGTGCTGCTGGAGCGGTAGAACTGGCTGCAGGGCAATCTCTGATCCTATGCCCGGGTTTGCCACACCCAAAACAAGCATCCGCACCGACTAGGCACCTCCCGAGATGATTTTTGCCGCATCTCGCATAAGATGGGAAAGTGTGTTCCACATACATGCTACCATGATCCCTTGAGCTTGAAGTCCTGCTCTTCTGGCTCCCCTGAACCTGGATGGCATGCTGGCCTATGATGGAGCTGGAGCAATGGACCTGTGCTGGGTCTGCTGACGTGGTCCACCTCCTGACCTGGCCTGAGAAACCCCGTAGCTGTCGGTCCTGGCCCTCTTGGCCTCTCTCTGGCTCCTATGTAGGGACTCCATCTGTTGTGCATGCAATACAATATGGGGAAATTCAGTATCCCGGTGAAGCATGGTGATCCAACAATCCTAGTCCAAGTAATCTGCTACTCCATGCACAAAGCGGCTTACCCAAGCCCGCTGATCCGCCACCAACTCCGGAGCATATTTAGATAACCGTGTGAACTCCAATGCATACTATTGGACGTACATGCTATCTTGCTTCAGATTAACAAACTCGGCTTCCTTGAGCTCCCTCATATCTCGAGGGAAGAACCGATCCATGACTGCAATGTGAAAATCATCCCAACCTATCGGTCCTGCACCCGCTACCCTGGCATCTCTCCATTTCTTAACCATATATGTGCTACCCCCTTTAGCTGGTAGGAGGTCAAATCAACTCATTCCCCATTGTTCACCCCTATGACTTGGGTGATTTTCAGAATCTCCTCTATAAAATCGTGTGGATCCTCGTCCACCTTTGACCTCGTGAACTTTACAGGGCTCATCCTCAAGAAATCTCTCACCCTAGCTGCCGCTGCATTCCCATTCTGAGGTAAATGTGCCATCATCTAATTCTGGACCTAGGAAGTCATGGACTGTGCCAGCATCTGAATCGCCGCCCTAAACTCAACATAGGCATCTGGCTCTGGTATGTGCTCCTCATGTAAGGGTGGAGCTGGCTGATGCTGACCATTATGGGCGCCCTCATGATCATTACCATTTCCATTTCTCTTGGCGTTTACCCGACGCAGAGGCATGATTTTGTAAACGTGAATGGCACAAATTAGAGTAAAAGATGTTCATCGCACGGCATAAATCATGAAGGAAGGTAACATTTCCTAAATGCCTAGTATCCTCTTCGTCATAAGTGTGGCGCGTTTCACACCCACGAAAAAGACTCTACTTAACGCAGCTTTCAGACTCCCTAGGACACATAAACCTATGGATCTGCTACCAAGTTGTTCACGACCCAAACGTACACCCGGATCGTAGACACAAGACAAGGAGCCCCGAGAAACCCCAAGTCGACCCATGGCATGAGCATACATCTAATTTATTCGCATGAGCGGAAGACTTATCATAAAGAAAACATATGCATGTCATAATAGCAGAGAAAAGACAATACATGATTCTGTATATGACAGCTGAATATGACTTATAGTCTGAAAAGCCTATCATAAAGGACGGGTTGATGGGATAATATCCCCAACTAACCCACAATACAGAAACTGAAAGAAAAGAATAGAGTCTGAACATATGGCCCTCAGAACATGAGGACTCACTAATAAGCTGATATTGGTCTCGGAAGCACTACAGAGGAGGATGAGCCTGAGAACTGGGACCTGTATAATAAGACGATACAACATAGAAAGTATGTGGTCAGTACGTGGAATGTACTGAGTATGCAAGGTAAGTAACATAGATATTTTTAAAACGTATAAGAATTTCATAAATCATTGTAAGAGTAGGACGGCATGTTCTTATCATAAATCATAACAACATATCATATGGCTCAAGGTTTTCAAAATGTTCGTGTAACATAATCGTAATCATAGTAGAAAAGGTTTATTTATCATTACTTGAGAAAACATACATAGTCATAACATGCATAAATCATGAGGAACAGTGGGAGATTCTCTTAACCGACATACCCCATATGAGCACACATGAAGCCCGACTTGTAACCCTAGTCGGGAGGGTGTTTGTACCTTGCCAAGGGTAGGAACCATGAAGGGCGTGATCACACATGAAAAAGGCCATTTGGGCCAGGGACAAACATGAAAGGGTCCCAACATACCTATGGTGGCACGTAGTTCGTGAGATTCGGGGCTTAACCTGAGCCCCGAACCTACTCGATGTTCGATACTACTCCCAAAATGTATATAGTGCTCATAATAATACATACATTAGTTCATGGGCTAGTTAAATAATGATAATAGTAAAACATTCTTGAACATACGCGATTTATCTAGGACTTTAGGCCCGTGGGTCGGCCAAAAACATAATTCATGATTGATAAAATTCATACATACTTGTAGATCATGCATATAGCTTGAAATTCATATGTTCATAGTAGATAACATAATAAATTCATAAATAAATTCATAATTCATGCTTGGCTTATGAAAACACTAATGGATCAGTGGATTGTCAATCAATTCATCATGGGGAATGTATAATCAAGCTTAATCATTTAGAAATTCAAAATCAACAATATTATAATCAATTTAAATCCCAAAAGATGATCAAAATCAGTAGATTATGATGTGATTTCAAAATCACAAAACCCATAATTAAATCATCAAATTTTATATAAATCGAATATAAAACCCCATGAGTTTTTAAATAAATTTTGAGTGAAATCATTGAGTAGGAACATGGGTGTGAAAGAATCCACCCATTGAAGACCTTATATACCTGAAAACCCTGATTCTTAATCTCCCTTGAAAGCCCAAGGGCGAATTGTGAGGAATTGGTGAAGAACACCTTGAATCACCTTCTATCCTCCTCCCTAAACTCTTGCATGCATGGATGAGGCCTAAAATTAGCTACTCTACCTTAAAAGACCCCATTTAGAGCCTAATACGACATAGTTTAGGCCTTAGGAACTTAGGAGTTAAGAAAATACCATTACTAAAATGCAGGAAATTTTTTGGTTGCTAGTCCCCATGAGGGACCTCACCAATCATTGCTAGGGGGCACGACTCGTGGCCTGAAACCATCATGCTCACTACCCAAACTCCCCAGGGGACCCCACGAGGGACCCCACGAATCATGGTGGCTGACCACGACTCGTGTCACCACCCGTGGTCTTCACTATCCTTTTCCAATTTGCCAACTGGTCCACCTAGGCCACGGAAGACCTAACGAGTCGTGTGACGTGACCACAACTCATGGTCATTCCTGTGGTCTCCCCCAAAACATAGTCATGCCCTGCTTGACCACGAGTCACTTCGTGACTCATGGTCACCCCTCATGACCCACCTCACGGGTCGTTTTGTGACCTAGTGTGATTTTCCAACTTTTCTCCGTTTTGACTCCTGGGTCTGAACCATGGGTTCCTAGGGTGTAACACTTTTGCTATGATTTTACTCAGATTACTAGTGTTATGATAGACCATGGGTTGACTTGGGGTTACTTATCACTCCAAGTATCGTGTCTCGTCCAGGGTATAGACTCGGGTCATGACAAACATTGTATCAGGCACTAGGTTTAGAGTATCCTAGGTTGTCTAAAAGTCGCATCAAGAAGAGTTCTTTTAATGGGTGTGAAGCGCGTCACACTAATGACAGGGAGGCTACGAGACGTTATTAGGAAAACTCGTTTTTGTTCATACTCTTTATCGTGCGTTGAAGTTCAATTCCAAAAATGTTCTCCTAACTCGTGCTCTACTTCGTTTCAGTGAAATCATGCCTCCAAGACACAGTAACAGAAGAAGGGCCGAGAATGCTAACTGACCTGTCCCACCAGCTCCATCAGCCCCTCAGGATGACCCAGTGTCCTCCGTAGAGTTTTGAGCAGCGATCCAGCTGTTTGCACAGACAGTCATGAACCATGTGAACCAGCAGGTGGTTCCGGTTAACACTAATGGGTTCGCATCAACTGCCCGAGTTCGGGATTCATCCGAATGAAGCCTCTAGCCTTCCATGGATCTAATGTAGGAGAGGACCCACAAGAGTTTGTGGATGAGATTAGGAAGATCACCCGAATTATGGGTGTTAGCTCCTCTAATAGTGCTGACCTGGCTACCTACCAGCTAAAGGCGTAGCCCAGATTTGGTACGATCAGTGGAAGGAAGAGAGACCAGCGGGAGCAAAACCAGTAGAGTGGGAGAAGTTCACAATAGCCCTTCTAGAAAGATTCTTTCCCCATGAGCTCAGGGAGGATAAGGTGGAAGAATTCATGTACATGAAATAGGGCAACAGGATGGTGGAAGAGTATGCATTGGAGTTCACACGGTTGTCAAAATACGCTTCGGAGATGGTAGCTGAGCCAAGGGCTCGCAAGCTAAAGTTTTTCAATGGAGTATCCAATTTGGTCCTTAAGGGGTGTAAGACTACAATGTTTGTCAAAGATATTGAGCTCTCCAGCCTCATCGTCCATACCCAGCAGATTGAGGAAGAAAAGTAAAAGACTTGGAGCGGGAGAATAAGCGGGCAAGGACCGGCCAATCAGATTATAGCCACCAGAGGTCTAGCGGTAGTAGTTGCCCACAGCAGTAGCAGCAGAGGGCTCCAACACCTTCTTCAGCTAGCGCCTCTACTTTCTTCCCGCAAGGATCGGAGGGTTGGAGAATCTGGCCCACAGTCCCATAGTCACAGTGCCAGCAACCGCTACCCATCTTGCCCTAAGTACAACAAGAACCATCAAGGAGAATGCTTTCAGGGCTGAGAGGGTTGCTTTAGGTGTGGACAACTAGGCCATCGGCTCAAAGAATTCCCATCAGCAGGACAGGGGAAATCACAATCCACCACTTCAGCAGCTCCAGTAGGCCAACCAGTTTAGTAGGCCAACACTTCAGGTATGGATGACGGCCAGCATCAAAACCATTTTTATGCTTTGTCCTCTCGTCAGGAGCAGGAGAGCTCACCTGATGTGGTCAAAGGTATGTTACGTCTTTTCCATTTAAATGTATATTCCCTACTAGATCTAGGAGCCACACTATCATTTGTGACTCCCTATGTAGTTTTACAGTTGGATATCAGTCCAGAAGTCCTCTCAGAACCATTCTTAGTCTCCACACTAGTTAGTGAGTCATTTAGAGCTAGTCGAGTGTATAGAAACTGCCAAATCTCAATCTTGAATAAGGTCATTCCAAATGATCTCGTAAAGTTAGAGATGGTTGATCTCTACCTCATTCTTGGGATGGATTGGTTACACTCCGATTATGCCTCGTCGACTGTAGAACTAGAGTCATCGGATTTCAGTCCCCTGATGAGCCAGTTTTAGAGTAGTTCAGCGCCTAAGGGTCGGTTTATTTCCTACCTTAAGGCTAGAAAGCTTATTTCTAAAGGGTGTATTTATAATCTAGTTCGGGTAAAAGATTCTAGTTTCGAGACCCAACTATCCTGTCAGTCCCAGTTGTCAGCGAGTTCCCCGACGTGTTTTCCCAAGATCTTCCCGGAGTCCCTCCTAAGCGGGAAATAGACTTCGGCATAGACCTCCTTCCTCACACTCAGCTCATCTCCATCTCTCCTTGCAGAACTGAGCTTAAGGAGTTGAAGAAGCAGCTAAAATACCTCCTTGATAAAGGTTTCATCAAGCCCAACATCTCTCCATGGGGTGATCCAGTATTATTCGTGCGAAAGAAAGACGGTACCCTTAGAATATGTATCGACTACCGTCAACTGAATAAGGTCACAGTTAAGAACAGGTATCCCCTGTTCGGTGCGTAGTATGAGTATTATAAAACTGACACGCAAGTGCACGTGGTCGAACAAGTAGTAAGTGACTTTAGTAAGCCAAGTATCGATCCCTCAGAGACTTGGGATAAGTGCAATTTGCTCAAGTATACTATATTTTTTACTTCTAAATATGCTGACAACTAAATTACCAAAAATTGAATAATTTGTTTTATAAATTTTATACTAAACTACAAACAATTATCTACTTTGAATTTGGACTATGGATAGAAGAATGCCGAGGTTAAAGAACATGCAATCAAACTGATTATCATCATAAATTGGTTAATCTTTTCTTCCAGTTGCTAGCCAAGAACAATTGCCAAGAGATTAAAACTCTCGTATTTAATCTCACTTAAGAATCATGAACCATCCTTCTACATTTCTGTGATCAAATGCAATTCATGTTCTAGCCATACAATTCTGGTTTCTAAATTGACTAATACGGCTTTCAAGTATATTTCTATCAGGAAAGCACATCAAAACTCAATTTTCCCAAATCAAGTAAAGAACAATATCCTATTAATTCACAACTTTCCAATTTCGTGCTCTCTCGAGTGAAATCGGACTTTTTAGATGTACATTAATGTAGGCCACACACCAATGCAGTAAGAACAAGAATTAATAGAACAACATGGAAAACAAAATGAAAAACCATCTAATCAATAATCAAAATTCATCACAAGTGTTCATAACCTCAGCAAGGAAGGGAATTAGCCACTCATTTGTCGATTAATCATCCTAAAACAAGTGTTAATCATACAAACAATTGAATTAGAGAAGAAAGAAAGAGAGAAAAAACCCTGAACTTTTCGTCCCTCAACTGCCTGTAACCCACGTCCTTGCTCCACCAAGTCTGCATTATGAAAAATACACTTAAGTGTTCTATTTATACTAGTGGGAATTTTTCCCGGAAAAATGAGCAACGTGTCACAGAGTGCATCGCGGAGCACTGCCTCCGTGACACGCCGTGAACGCGTACCCTTACTGGAACTGGGGGTCTGGGAAATCAAACACAAACGTGGCACGGCGTGCAACGCGGAGGCTAGCCACCGTGCCATGGAGCAGACGCGAACCTCCACTAGAAATTGATGAATTTTCACCCTCCAGGCAGAATGCCTCCGCGATGGCAGCGTGACACGGCTCCATCACGGAGCCCCTTTAATTTGTGCAGTCCAATGCCTTGTTCCTTGCTCGATTCCAAGTCCAACTCCGATATCATCCAACATGCATTTTAGCTCCTCGAAATCACATTTTACCTACAAAACAATGCTAATCATGTTGGTTAGTATAAATTCACATTTTATTACCAATTACATGAAAACGTATACACATTGCTAGATAAACAAGGCGAAAATGATACTTTCGAGTATCACTTGGGCATATAAATCTGCCCAAGATCACTTACCCCACACTTAAATCCTTGTTCGTCCTCGAACAACAAACATACAATTCATGCAATTTACATCCCAACCATAGCTACTATGGTGCGACAATTTAAGCTACGGTCATACCGATCATTCAATATTGCAAATCATCAAGAAAACATGCATGGTCTTCACAATGCAATGACCTTCAATACATTAAGACTTCCTAGACTTTAAGAATCGACTCTCGATATCGGCAAACTCATGCAAATCATCTAATCAAGATATCCAACACGAAAATCAGTCTTTCCTCAAGCATGTGCCCTCACAACTCAAGGGAATCTTCCCCTTTTTTCTCATGTGACACACAAACATTCAAGTAGGGGCATGTAAAAACACTTTCACTCTCTCTCCCAAAAGAATTCACATGCATCATGTCATGACCCATAAGCTTGCCCTTAGTGTATTACTCCACTAATATAAAGAAATGCAATGTAAGATCACATAGGACTTTAATGGGTTGTAATGGAAGCTATGGAACTAGTATATATTGAATTAGCCAATAATAGCCACTAGCATCCTTAAGCGCCTTTGCAACACATTCCCATCAACTCATGGACATTGTTTCTCTTTTTTCTTTTTTCATCATCCCCTTCTTGATGATTTACTTTAGTATGGCCCATTTCATTCAGCACACTTGACACAATAACAAAGGTTATTCATGCACCTTCATTATCGTCTATTTATAACTAGAGTACCTTCAACCTTTTCTTTTCTTCCCTCACTCTGCTTTTCTTTTTCTTTTCACCATTCTCACTCTTTGACACTTTGGGAAAATTATTTTCTCTTCTTAAGTGCTTAAGAGTTTTGTATAGATTTTACGGCTAATGAAAAGAAAGAATTAAGCTCGGCTTAAGCTTTTTGGACAATAGAAAGAAATAATCGGCTAAAGGCTCAAAGGGCTGACTAGGGTATACAATCACAGCAAGGGGGAGTATAACAAGAAAAAAAAATAGAAACTCTCGGTTAAAACAAAGAAATGCCTACATCCTTTCCTATAATACACCTCCTTCATACCGTTTTGTACACACACCAGGCAAGTTCTAGACACTTCACAATATCATGGAATAACAATACCTCACTTCACACTTTATGCACATGCTCGATTCAAGATGCATTCAAAGAGTCTTCAATCAGCTAATTACATGAATTCAAACATTAAGCCTCAACTACACTGAATCGAACTCTACCGCCTAGGTATCTCAACATATTTACAAAATTGCAAGCTTTCATACAAATCATCTTTGCATTTTGAATATCAGGTACAACACGCAACCACAAATTCACAACCATATAATAAGTACAGGTTCCGGGATGCAATCCACCAAAGAAAAACAAAAAATAATTGAAGAAAAAAACTACTCCTACCGACTTCATTTCCCTTAAGACGGTCGTCATCCATCCATCATAGGTAACGGTCACTAACTAAGACGTCGGTTCAATGGGACCATTCTTGGTAAAAGAACCGAAAACAAACGCCGAGAAACCCAAAATTAAAAAAGTTGAAAATTTTTGCAAAACATCGATCATTTCGATAGAAAACTTATTTACAACATATTTTAAATATGAACAAAATATTTCCAAAAAAATTTTAAAAATATCGATCATTTCGATAAGCAAGAATATTTACAAAAATATTTACAAAATCAGCTGACAACATTCAACAACACACATCAATTCCACAAATATTTACAAATACAGAACAGATTGAAAATTCACAAACACAGGGACACACAACATACAAAAATACAGAGGAGAACATACAAGCAAACCAGCCCAGCCCAGCACCTAACTACTCCCACCCCACACTTAAACCGAACACTGTCCCCATTGTTCACAAAAATTAAATAGCACAAAATCGGGTGGTGGAACTCCCTGATCAGTCAAAGTATTCCACTTCTTCATCAGGTGTTGCTGCCTCATCTCCCATGTCCGAGTCGCCTCCGTCGTCGTCATCAGACTCCACATCGGAGTCCTCCCGACGTGTCTCCTCGTCTGTGGGGACATCATCGTCTGTGGGCTCTACAAAGGCTGGCCCCACTCAGCATAGAGCCCTGGCATTTTCTCCAAACGGGTAATCTAGCTCGAGCTGCCATAGCTCCTCCTCCATTGCTGGTCTCCCACCTATCCTGAGCTGGAGCATTTGCATCCCATACATCCGCGCCATGTACTGGTCTTCACGAGCATGTCGCTTTCCAAGTGTCAGCACTGGCCCGTGGATGGTGTCGGGAGCCTCAGTTTTGGTCACATCCAAGGCCCGCCGCTCCAACTGCGGGATATAATCCAAAGCCTCCTCCTCGACGTCGAGGCCTCTGATAAAGGTGGTGAGTAGTCCACCGAAACCATACCTGTGGCCCTGGTGCAATCGGGCTCTCTTCATGGCGGATATGATGACCGCCCCAACATTAATCTCCAGCCCTTTCATTAGGGCGTACACCAGGCAAACACGGTCCCGGGTCATATCAGTCATGTGTACCCCCGGGATTAGGCACGAGCAGACTATCTTCAGCCAGATTCAGGCTTCCCTGTTCATCTGAGAATATGGCAGAGTCTGGTGGTAGCCCCTTTCCTTGTGCCTGCTCCATCTAGCTGTAGATCGAGCCCCACACAGTGTGCGTCTGATGTCGGCATACGGTGGGGTAATGTTCAGTTATCTAAGGACGTGGGCGTCTGTGTCCCGCGCTCCTATGATGGCATTGAGCTGGCGGGGTTCCAGAGTGACTATCTGCCCTCTGATCTTGATGGTGTGGCTTCTGATTGACGGGTTCCAATTTGCATAGAACTCCCGGACCAGGTGCAGTTTGCATTCTTTAGGCTCCTGAAATATGAAACCGAGCCCAGCTGCCTCGATCCGGTGAACCATTCTGGGGAACTCCTGTGCTAATGGCTCCCGTGCTATATACTCCTCGGGGAAATATTTGTTCTCTTTGTGCTTAGCATACCACTTTTTCCCTTTGTCAGTCACCCATCTCGTTCCGTATTGGCGGTGCTGGCCACGTGGAACTGCTGGTGCAGCTGGGACTGCTGTGCCCAGTCTGAGTCTTTTCCTTCCGGTGCCTGAAGTTGATGCACCCTTCCCTTTATCTTGCCTGCTTGCCATTTTTCCTGTCAATACAAGTAAACAAGCTCAATGTTAAGATAAATAGATATTGACTTCGGCTAAGGTCGGGTTATGCTAAATTTACCCCACACTTAGTCCTTAGCTACAGTTACGATACTACGGCAAGAATAACTTTATTTACACCAAACAACCAACTATACAATCATGCTTAGTGTGTTCAAACGAAAATTCGACGGTATAACTTCTGCGTACTACTCAAACTTCGTACAACTAATCACAATCACTACCATCGCTAGCATTTTGACCATCGCACTTAGCAAAGAAAATCAACGAAACAAAAACAACAACAAAAATTCTATACAAATGAACCTATACACCCAACCAAGTTTGAACAAATTTCAACATTTTCCCAAACCCGAGAATTCATCGTCTATTAACATTCAAACAATTTGTACAATGATTCAACCCATTCAACACGTACAACCCGGCATACAATTCATGATTCCAACACATTACCCACTTCACATTCAACAAAAAGCCCTAGAATTGATTTCTTCCATCAAATTCGAATAATTCATGCAATCGACAAGTTCAAATAATCAAAACGATATTCTGAACATTTATCAATCAACAAATAACTCGAATTCATGCTTAATTTCGACTTAGGGCGATTTCTCTCACCTCCCATGCTTAATTTCGAATAAAATCGACAGAAACTTGAGAGAGAATTGGAAAACATACCTTGTAGTTGAAAAAGTGAAGAAAACTTGGTAATTTGTTGCCTTAAGCCGTGGCACGTTGATGGGAGAGGGGTTTTGGGACGTTTGGTCGTGGAGGAAAATGAAAATGAGGAGAAAAGGGGAGTTTTCGGGGTTTAAAAAGTAGAAAAACACGCGGGTCACCCGGCAACCCGGTGTGACCCGTCACAATTTACACGACAATGTGTCACGGAGTGCATCGCGGTGCACTGCCTCCGTGACACGGAGCCATCGCGATAGCTTTCTGGAAATTTTTAAAATTTTCGGGTTACACCTCAAAGTGTCACGGAGGGTAACGCGGAGGTCCTCCTCCGTGACACGGAGCTATCGCCCCAGCTCACTGTCTTCTACATTTTATTAATTTTTCATACCTCGCCTTTTCCTTCCCGATTCCGTGCACATTTTTCTCCGTTTGACTTGAAAATTATCTCACTAAACAAAATTGGTTAGCATAATAGGTTTCACCTAACTAAAAAATAAAAAATACTAACTAAAATGAAAAATTTTGTAATAAATCAAGAAAAAGAATAAGAAAAATCTATTTACACTTTACAAGATGAAAGAAAAAAAAATTTTCCACGGGTTGCCTCCCGTGCAGCGCCTGGTTTACCATCTCGGCTCGACGTCATTCAAGCGCAATTGTCCGCTAGGGTGATGGACGATTTCTCTCGATCATTGTCCTCCCCCCAGTAGTGCTTACACCTATCCGGTGGTCTTCCCATTAACTCTCGGGAATGCTTCAGCTACTTAGCATTCCCATGATCAATTACATTAATCACCGAGAGTTCTTCATGCACCATCGGGAGCTTGGGTGCTTTATACACATCGAACACCTCTACCTTGTCATGTGCTCGCATTTTCAGTTGCCCCGCAGCTACATCGATTAATGCTTTCCCGGTTGCCAAGAAGGGTCATCCCAAAATAAATGGGACTTCCGCGTCTGGTTCAAAATCCAGAACAATAAAATCTATCGGGAAAATTAGGGAGCAAACTTGCACTAGAACATCCTCAACAATGCCATCCGGCCTAGCTAAGGATCGGTCCACCACTGCAAGATTACCGTTGTAGGTCTAGGACTCCCTAGACCCAACTTTCTGAATACCGAAGATGGCATCAGATTTATGCTCGCTCCCAGGTCACACAATCCACGAGCTCGGATGCTCTGCCCAATAGTAAGCTGGATAGTAAAACTTCCAGGGTCTTTTAGCTTTGTGGGCAGTCTTTTTTGGATCCGGGAAGTGCACTCCTCAGTTAAAGCCACCGTGGCATACTCAGTCAAACGACTTTTGTTTGCCACGATGTCCTTTATGTATTTGGCATATTTAGGCACTCCCTGCAAGACATCAACAAGAGGTAAGTTAACATGTACCTGTTTAAGCACCTCCATGAATTTCTTGAAACACACCTCCTCCTTGTGTTTCTTGAGTTGTTGAGGGAACGGGGGTGGAGGTCTTTCTGATTCAGCTTCTTTGGTCTTCCCCCTTTCCGAACTTTGCTCCCCCTCAACTTCTGCTGCTCCCGAATTTTGAGGTGGTCTTTCTGGTTCCACCTCCTTCAGCTGCAAACCACTCCTTGTGGTCACTGCATTTACCTGCTTCGGATTCGGATCCGTGTCGCTCGGCAGTCCTCCTCTAGGCCTTGTATTTTGGGCACTAGCAAATTGCCCAAATTGATACTCAAGAGCCTTGGTCGCTAACTGATTGTTTTTCACTTCGGCTGCTAATTCAACATAGTCAGCCTGCAATTGCGCTTGGTTAACGATCATGCTCTTAAGCATCTCCTCAATGCTGGGTGATGGTGGTGGAGGAGGTGCATTGTTATTTCTGAATTGAGATTGGTAGTTCTGTTGCCCTCCTTGGTTCCTTTGCACACCCTGACCCAAACTTTGGCCTTGATGGTTGTTGCTACCCCATGAAAAATTTGGATGGTTCCTCCAATTTGAACTGTAGCTACTCCCATACTGCTGATGATTTCTTTGTGCATTCCCCACAAAGTTTACCGAATCAGGGTTGGCTCCACAGCACTCAGCTGAGTGCTCACTGCTTCCACACACTTCACACCACAATTGCTGGACTGCATTAACTGGAGCTGAAGGCTGGTTCAATGCCATGTTGCTGAAGTGGTTGTTCAATTGATTTTGCAAGGCAGCTATCTGTGCAGCGATAGCCGTAAACCTATCCACTTCAAGCACTCCTGCTGCTTTCCTTGTTCCACCTCGTGATGAATCAGCATTCCATTCTGGATTGCCCTGTGAAATCCGGTTTAGCAAGGTGTACAGCTCCTCATAAGTCTTTTCTAGCGCTTGCCCTCCAGCTGCTGAATCTAGAAATATTTTGGTATGGGGTTCCAAACCCTCAATAAATGCACCAACACGTCATTGGACTGATGATGATGAGGACAGTCCCGCAACATGAATTTAAATCTCTCCCAGGCTTGATATAAATTTTCTCCCTCCCTCTGTTTGAAACTTAGAATTTGACTTCTAAGTCTTGCTATTTTGCCAGAGGGAAAAAACCTTATCAAGAACTTTCGTGCAAGATCATCCCACGTTGAAATAGAATTTGGTGGCTCAGCTTTCAACCACCTCTTGGCTTCTCCAAGTAATGATAACGGAAATAATGTAAGCCAAACATAATCAGGTGACACTCCTGCGGGTATATAAGTGTCACTTATCTCCAAAAAGTTTTGGAGATGCAGTTGTGGGTCTTCATGAGGGAGACCGGTAAATTGCCCGCTTGTGTGCAACAATTGCACCATATTTTGCTTGAGTTCAAATCTCCCTCCAGGCTCTGGTTTGCGGATACTGGATGTAACATTGTTGGCATGTGGGATTGCCACCTCGCGAACCGGCCTTGCTGCTGCTTCTTCGGGCACTAACACTGCCCTTACTACCGGTGGATTTTGTTGCTCCATAATGGTCTGTCTGAGAAACTGCAGCTTCCTTTGTAGAGCTTCTCTCCATTTACTGTGAAATATACGTTCAGGCTCTATATAAGATTCCACCAGCTCTTTGTCTCTTGCCAGTGTTCACAGCAATTAAGTCTGCAAAATATAGGCTAAGACCAAGTTGTCAACATTTAAGAAAAGAAAATAAAAATACAGTAAAATTAACACTTAAAACAAATTCACCAATTGCCAAGTACCCGGCAACGGCGCCAAAAACTTATTCGGTGCGTAGTATGGGTATTATAAAACCGACACGCAAGTGCACGTGGTCGAACAAGTAGTAAGTGGCTTTAGTAAGCCAAGTATCGATCCCTCAGAGACTTGGGATAAGTGCAATTTGCTCAAGTATACTATATTTTTTACTTCTAAATATGCTGACAACTAAATAACCAAAAATTGAATAATTTGTTTTATAAATTTTATACTAGACTACAAACAATTATCTACTTGAATTTGGACTATGGATAAAAGCATGCCGAGGTTAAAGAACATGCAATGAAACTGATTATCATCATAAATTGGTTAATCTTTTCTTCCAGTTGCTAGCCAAGAACAATTGCCAAGAGATTAAAACTCTCGTATTTAATCTCACTTAAGAATCATGAACCATCCGTCTACATTTCTGTGATCAAATGCAATTCATGTTCTAGCCATACAATTCCGGTTTCTAAATTGACTAATACGGCTTTCAAGTATATTTCTATCAGGAAAGCACATCAAAACTCAATTTTCCCAAATCAAGTAAAGAACAATATCCTATTAATTCACAACTTTCCAGTTTCGTGCTCTCTCGAGTGAAATCGAACTTTTTAGATGTACATTAATGTAGGCCACACACCAATGCAGTAAGAACAAGAATTAATAGATAAACATGGACGAAAAAAATGAAAAACCATCTAATCAATAATCAAAATTCATCACAAGTGTTCATAACCTCAGCAAGGAAGGGAATTAGCCACTCATTTGTGGATTAATCATCCTAAAACAAGTGTTAATCATACAAATAATTGAATTAGAGAAGAAAGAAAGAGAGAAAAAACCCTGAACTTTTCGTCCCTCAATTGCCTGTAACCCACGTCCTTGCTCCACCAAGTCTGCATTATGAAAAATACACTTAAGTGTTCTATTTATACTAGTGGGAATTTTTCCCGGAATAATGAGCAACATGTCACGGAGTGCATCGCGGAGCACTGCCTCCGTGACACGCCGTGAACGCGGACCCTTACAGGAACTAGGGGTCCGGGAAATCAAACACGAACGTGGCACGGCGTGCAACACGGAGGCTAGCCACCGTGACACAGAGCAGACGCGAACCTCCACTGGAAATTGATGAATTTTCACCCTCCAGGCAGAATGCCTCGGCGATGGCAGCGTGACACGGCTCCATCGCGGAGCCCCTTTAATTTGTGCAGTCCAATGCCTTGTTCCTTGCTCGATTCCAAGTCCAACTCCAATATCATCCAACATGCATTTTAGCTCCTCGAAATCACATTTTACCTACAAAATAATGCTAATCATGTTGGTTAGTATAAATTCACATTTTATTACCAATTACATGAAAACGTATACACATTGCTAGATAAACAAGGCGAAAATGATACTTTCGAGTATCACTTGGGCATATAAATCTGCCCAAGATCATCCCCTACCCAAGATTGACGACTTGTTCAATCAACTTCATGGAGCCAGTTGTTTCTCCAAGGTAGACCTTAGGTTGGGGTGCCATAAGCTAAGGGTTAGAGAATGTGACATATTGGAAATAGCTTTCAAAACTCGATATGGTCACTACAAATTTGTGGATATGTTCTTTGGACTAACTAATGCCCTGCAACTTTCATGGACCTGATGAACAGGATTTTCAAGTCATATCTAGACATGTTCGTCATTGTATTTATTGATGACATTCTGGTATACTCTAGAAGCAAGGAAGAGCATGCTAACCATTTGAGGATAGTGCTATAGACGCTTAAAGACTGCCAGTTGTTCGCTAAGTTCAGCAAATATGAATTCTGGTTGAATTTTGTGACTTCCCTTGGTCACGTGGTCTCCCGTGAGGGTATTCAGATGGATCCTCAAAAGATAGCAGCGCTGAAAGACTGGCCAAGACCTACTTCCCCAACCGAAATTAGACGTTTCTTGGGTCTATCTGGTTATAACTGATGTTTTTGTTGAAGGTTTCTCCTCTATTGCATCTCCTCTGACTAGGTTGACTTAGAAAAAGGTGAAATTTCAGGGTTCAGAATCACACCCATGCCCAATCTCTCCTAAGTCATGAAGTTTGATCAAAAATCTTATGGGGTTTTAACTCAAATCTCATGGAAATTCTAATGATCTATCAATGGGTTATTATCTTTTGTGATTTATATCATATTTTCTTAATTATGATCAGATTCTATAACTATTTTGACTATAAAATTATTGATTTCGATTTCTACTAAATTAAGCCTAAGTAATCATGTTCTATGATGAATCAAGTTATGATCTATACTTCAATTGTTGATATCCATAAAACCATCATGATTTATGACTTGAAATATGGATTTATTCAAATACCCATTATAATTTGATGATTTGCAAAGTATATGTATGATCTACAAGCATGCATGAATTTCATGATTTATGAATTATGTTTTTTGCCGACTCACAGGCCTCACCCTCATGGCTAGTTCACGTATTTACAAGAATGTTTATGATTATCATTATTTAACTAGACCATGAATCTAATGAATATTATACTATGAGCACTATATATGTTTTGGGGAGTAGTATTTAACACCGAGTAGGTTCAGGGCCTAAGTTCTGCCCCGAATCTCAGAATTACGTGCCACCATAGGATATGATGGGACTCCCTTATGACTGTCCCCTTGCTCTAATAGGCCTTTTTCATACTGATATCACGCCCTTCATGGTTCTACCCTTGGCAAGTTACAAATGCCTCCCGCCTAGGTTTACAGGTCGGGGGCCATGTGTGCTCATACGGGGTATGTCAGTTATGAGAATGTCCCACTGTTCCTCATGATTTATGCATGTTTATGATTATGTATATTGGCTCAATTCATGTCAATAAAGCTTTTCTCTTATGATCATGATTATGAATGAATTACGAATGTTTTAAAAACTTTGAGTCTTATGTTATCATGTTCTATTTATGTTATGAGCATGTTGTCCTATTCTTATTAGAATTTATGAGCTTTTATATATATTTTAAATGTTTGTTTTACTTACCTTGTATGCTCGGTACATTCCATGTACTAACCGCATACTTTCTATGTTGTATCGTTTCATGATACAAGAACTGGCTCTCAGGCTCTTCCCCGTCAGTAGTCCATTTCAGAGTTATCTATCAACCCTTTTTGGTGATTCCTCATGTTCCGAGGGCCATATGTTCAGACATTGAGGTTCCTTTTGTTTCAGTTTTTTTTGCTGGCTTTAAGGCTAATTGTAGTACTCAGCTGATATGTAATGCTAGTACGTTCCGCTTATCATGCTATATTATGTTACATTTATGTTTCTGCTATATCATATGTTCAGTATTCCGCTTAAGTGATATGAAGTTAGATGAATGTTCATGCCGTTGGTCGACTTGGATTCTCTCAGGACTCCTTGTCCCGTGTTATGATTTGGGCCTACGTTCGGGTCATGACACTTTCATTTAACATTTAAATAAATACATATGCTGAGAATGTATTCCAGGGAAGTTCCTAGGAATGGAATATTATAAAGACTGTGTAGACATACGTTCATGATTTTAAACATCTCCTAGTAATACTAACACAAGCAGCAGAGAGGAATAACTTAACTTAACATTTTCTATTAACAATCTTAACATTCATTTCGTACCTATACTTATTTGACTTTCATACTTTCATATCAAGAATTGTAAGAATACCTCATTCGTTGCACATCATATCACATCTCAACGTAACTTATGAACAGGAAGACATAACTCGCGTATCTCAAACTTGGAGCTCTTTAACATAAAAATGCTAGACAGTTGTCTAGGGGCTTCCTTAAGATTAATAAAGACTTATAGTCGTACTTTAGACAACATAGGAAAGACTCGTGTGAAACTTTGCAGTATTTATGGATCTTAGAAAAGCTTAGAAGCATTATAAACAATTTAGAAACTTCCAAGAAAAAAATCCTTTAAAACTTGAAAAAGTTAATCCAAATCTTAGAACAAATAATCAAAGATAATTGTTTAAAAAGTACAATGAAGAACTTCTCTTTAACTTGAGTCACTATCTCAAAATATTCAATTCTAATCATTTCTTCAGAAGTTAGCACTTTACTGGCCTTTCATTAGCTTAACACAACTAAACATAAACGACTTTATTTATAACTCTTTTGCTAAATGTCTTTAGAATAGGGTAAATCTTGCTAGACATTTTCCTAACTCATTAACAATCGTAACACTTATCATCTAAGTTAACAGCCTTTAGCTCTACTTTTTGTATTCATCCTAAATTCTTTTCCAAACAGGATTCGTCATTCCCTACTTAATTATTTACTCTCGTGTTCACTATTCCAGCAATTCATATACGCACTTACCTTTTTACCTAATTGCCAACCTTATCTCTTAAACATTGTCTTTCTCATATTTTAATGTCACTCAAAGGTTCTGGAAATAAATTATGGACAGAGGGCATATAACTCACATATTACCTTAAAAGGTCTAGCAGTTACTCTTATCTCTCCTTTGCTACTAGCGCCTCAACTTTTGCACTTAGGTTAATTTCCTTACACATCTACAACTTTCAAAGAATATGCGACGTGTCTACTTAAAGCCTTAAGCAATTCTCAGGAGGTCTAGATAACTCAGAGCTCTAATAAACATATAGTGACTTTCTAAAGACAATCCTTTCCTCTTTAGCATGTAAGTTGAACATAAGCATAAACATATATATATTATGATTTTTGTATAACCTATTAACATCAAAATATTGTGTATAACCTGACCATATAGATGGTTCCATAGAAATATCAACAGTTTACCCATTCGGGTTCTATTTTCTATGTTTAACATATCAGTTAATTAAGAAATGCATTAATTAGTTGCTTAACTTAAGGGAGAGGGATAGGGGAATCTTCTCATGGACCCAGGTGTATTAAAACATGCATTTAAGAGGGTAGATAACTATTTTAAGTAAATTCCATTTTGTTACCCTCGTTAGCCCTTATTGAGTTAAAACCGATTTCAAATATTAGGTTCATCCGCGTGTTGTCTTATTGCCATGTTTACCAATTTACTTAGAAACCATAATGTGAAACAACTTTGACACCACAAATACATAGCATAATGTAAAGGACCAGCTCATAGTGCCCACGCTGATGGGACTTCAGACTCAATTAACAACTATGACCATAATCAAAGGCAATTTCCCTCTTCACTTTACATTCATGTGTTCAAACACTTTAGAAAATACACAGCGTAATACCAAGTAACTCTAACTACTGGAAAGAACCATAATATGCTACTATAGAAGCTCAAGTACAGGGTAATGCATGATTCATCTTCAACATGAATTCGTGCTTGAAAATTAAGAGACAAAGAGCACCTTACATACATTTTTTCGACGAGCTTTCTTATGTCATTTCTTCCTTTAAAAAATCAAAACTTATCCCCTTATATTACTTGATTTTATCACCAAGTGAAAAGGCTGTTTCAAGATAATTTATCCAGCCAAACCGTTACATCAGTAGATAGTCACAACACGAACAAATAAGACAACACTTAGCATTTCTTATTTCAACTTGTTTCTACAACTTTGAGGAAAAATAGAGGCAGTAAATTACCTGACTTTTTTCATGAAAAACTCCCACAAATATAGAGTATATTCTCAGAAAATAATAGCTATTCCAACCTTCAAAAACGAGTAGAACTTCAACAACAACATACCAACAACGGCAGCCCAACATAACCTCCAACTTCTAGCTTTAGCTAGGATTTTTAGGCAAGTTTAGGAATTAGAAACACTTATACTTTTCATGAGAATATCATTGGATATAATATGAGTATTTTCCTCCAAATCACTTCCCGCTTACGAAGAAATCTTGCTGCCCAAAATGCGGCAACATAACAGCACAACAACTACAACAAGTCAACACACAAACTATAACTTTCTTCTAGTTTTCCTTCAAAAATTCCATAGACTTATTAGAGATTTCAAAAGAGGGAAGTTAATTACTCTTTCTTAAGAATAATTCCTAGTAAAATGGAGTATAACTTTAGCTCAAAATAGTCCCAAACATGCAGCAACAACACTGCCAAAATGAAGCTACAAGGAAGCAACAACTTCACCACAATGTTGCCTTCACTTCCATCAACTTTTGCTTGAGTTTTGATGGTGTTTTCTTGAGGTATTTTCTCTTGGTTTCATAGGCCTTTCTACTGTAAAAGAGAGAGGATTTTATAGGGTAAGCAATAACCTCAAACCTGGAAAAGTTGAAAATGATCTCACAACACAAAACTTAAAATATAAAGGTGTCTGGGTAGTGACCGTTTTTAGGGCAGTGGCCATGTCACTGCCCAATAGTGCCACCATAAAACACAATAACTTTTTACTCTGAACTCTGATTGATGCGCCGTTTGATGTTCTGGAAACAAGACTCAAAGATCTTTAATTTGATAGATCGTGGGGCTTCTAGTTCATTATACATTGGGAGATATGGTCATTTAATGTTGACTCTAACTTATTAACTTCACATACTCTTTGCTTTTCCATTTGTACACATTTCTCTTGTCATCTACGACCAATATACAACCCGTACTTCCCTTAGCATAGCATACAAATGTTAAATAATCACCAAAAAGTTTTTGGGGTGTAATAGTTTTAGACTTCATTTGAGGATGGATAATCCCAAGGGGGAGATATTGTAACACCCTGAAACTTTTCTAGACCAAACATAGACCTTGCAAGAAAAATCCAGAAGAAACCAGAAAAAAATGCCTCAGAACGACTGAGGCAACAAGTCGTGGTCAGCTCCAATGACCCATTGTGTCAGTCATGGTCAGCCCTACTTGGTCCTTCGGGAAGCCATGAGAGATGGAACGGCCCGTTGTGAGAAACAATGAGTCATACTGTCACTCATTGGTTCCCCAGCTTAGATCTCCTTTTCCAGGACCCCATGAAACAACCAACGAGTCATCCTTTGAAACAACGACTTGTGGTGTGAGTCGCTAGTTTAGAGTCCTATAAATCTTCTTCAATGGCAACGACTGGTAGTAGTGACTCGTTGTACCACACAATGAGTCGTTATCACCACTCGTTGTGTCAAGCATCAGAGATATTTTATAAATTCTTCTAGTGAAGGTAACGATGAGACACAATGACCTGTTGGTTCCACCAACGAGTCATTGTGTCGCCTGTCGTCAGGCCTCCCAGTTTTTCTTGTCCAGTGACCACGAGAGGAACCAATGACCCATTGGTTCATCCAATAAGTCATGGTGACTCCCATTTCCAAATCCAGTGAACCCAGAACCCATAAAGTAGGAGCAACGACTGGTCCTATGTCATACCCCACCTTGGGGGGTATGTCGGGCACCTGGTGCCTGCTAGACTCTAGGCTGCTAAACGGTCCAGCCTGAGCACATCTGATGCTTTGGCTGACTCTGGCTCTATTTCAAGAAACGGAACCGACTATATAGCGGCTGTAAATACATCCCCCGGCCGATTAGGCCTATACAACCTGCAATGCACAACAGCTAACCAGAATGATGACACTATAATTCGAAGCAACTGCTATTCACATTTGTGACCGACATGGTCACTAACTATAACCAGAACAAGGCCCCACACGGACAACATCAACAACTAAACATATATATACTTGCACGGCCCCACACGACCGGCTCCATCACCACAGGGAAATATCAGACTGCAAGCCTCTAGGAAGTAATAATAGAATGGTCGGGACAGGGCCCTGACCTACCCAAACTGTAATAAAAAAGGAAATAGGAACAACCTCCGACTGTCTAGCTCCGGAGGATAGGAGCTGATAACTCTGCTGACTGGATCACGAGGGATTGACTCCTCGTCTATGTGTACCTGCAGGCAAGCAATGCAGCGCCCCCACGGGCGTCAGTACCACAGGTACTGAGCATGTAAAGCAAACTGAAATATACAACTGAAAGGGGTAACAACAATAACATGACATATAAGCAGGAAGTAGCTGAGTCTATCTGGCTGAGGATAATTGGGGAGAGTTTGCCTATTCTATAACTAAATTGGGCGTACCTGACGATGTGTCGTCTTACTGTCTATCAGTATCTAGTAGCACATAGAGATATACATATAAATACACACAATACCTGACCAGCCCCCATAAGCCGGAAGGTGCCAACCAACAGAACAATTTATTTACCCCTACCCGGATCTAAACCAACCAAAAATTAGTCACTCCACTCATCTACAACTGTGAGCTCCTCCTACCGGCCCCCTTGGGTACGTATCTCGGGCCTTGGCCTCTAACAATGAACTGTGTTTGAGTCCGAAGACTCCTGCCTCTGGGCGCAAGCGCTCAACGGGGTAATCTGCTGCTGTATCTGTGACTGAAACTGCCCTTGGGTGCAAACAAGCAACAGGGTAATTTTATAAAAATTTGTATCCAAAACTGCCCCCGGCCACAAGCACACACAGAGTAGTCTGCCCCTGTAAACAGGGTAATCTGGCTCTGCTGAGAGGGAACTGAACTACCCCTGCAAGCAGGGTAATTTGGACCGTATTATTATGGTGGTCAGCCAGCATTGTCCTCTAGGCAAACGGCATCGCCCAGCTGGGGGGGGGGGTATCTGAATCTGGTATCGACACAGCTATAACCCAGGGGCGGCGGGGATGCTAAAGGATTCCCACATGCCATAACAAGTCTCAACATGCAAAACACATACACAACAAGCATGCTCAAATGAGAAATACTAATCATATTCTCTTCTTTTATTTCAAGGCCAGTTTGTATTAAACAACTGATGCTCCATTCTGTTTTGCAGTATTTCTGATTGCTGGGCTAACTGCTACCTGGCCTTTATCTGTTTATCTGATTATTGTTATCCGTGATATGAAGCTATATCAGTTTCTAGAGCCATACCTGTTTTTGGAGTTATATCTGTATCTGGAGCTATATCGGTGTCTGGAGCTATTTCTATATCTAATTACTGATCTGATTATATCTGGATATAACTCAATAACATAGAACATGCCATCTATAATTTGATATAGCTCAATAATATAAAATGTGCCATCTATTACAGGATACAGTCTCAACAAATGTAATACATACTATCTGTAATCTTGCTAATTCATTATACTACTTTTACAACTTCCATTCTGGGTATTATGTAAGAACATGTTGAGCTACTAGCAGATACCACATTACTATCTGAAATCATCTAACTATCCATTATTCTGATTATCGCATGATACGTAATGATATACTAGCATGCTTGCTGGAAATTGTATTGAAATCGTTCATGTACGCTGGGTATCTGTTAATAGCCTTTATTCTATTTATTTTCTAGATTGTACTTCCTGGCTTGCCGAAAGAATAGCTCTACATACCTGGTTTCTGAGTACCCAACTAACCGATGTGATTTCCGTCGATACTTCTGCTGTTTCTCCCAACTACATTCATATACATGTCAATTAGAACTAAATACATTAATATCCGGGAGAAATTATCACTTTTGATATATACTTATCCCAAGCTTTGAATTATCGGAAAACAGTCGAAAACTCGTTATTTGTCGATAGTCCAGAAGAGATAAATGCTCACTGTAAGGCTAGGAACACATTGGTACTAATTTAAAGCAATTCTATTTACTTTACCTCGGTAGCACGACATTTCGCCATCCAAATTTCACGAAACCAACTCCGTAGGATTGCTCTCTACAGCTTTATTCTTCGGTACCCAAAGTTAATTTGAGTTTGGACTATATTTGATGGTGTAATCAAATAAAAATTTACTTCAAACCCTTCTTTCTCTGTTTCTGGGCATTCTCAAGAGTGCAACATCATGCACATCCTTGCTACTAAAAGAAATAGAATAGGAAATTATACTATTCTATGTGTGGACATTATATATATATATATAGGAAGTGGGTTGAATTTTTTATTATTATTAACTAGTAAGTGATCATTACTATGGATGGGTAATGGGATCACTTCTGCACCAACTTCTCCCCCTTCCATGTGGGTGTGGAGGTGTATGCTCAATTTGGCTTCATCCATTATATTGGGGTGGGGCCCATGACATATTATTTATTCGAATTTTGCATAGGCTCATGGTAAAATGCGCATAACTTTTTATTCTGAACTCGAATTATGAGGGATTATAAATAAATAAAAATTTAACACATATCACAGTTGAAAAAGTTTCATAAATATGGAGGCATAAAAAAAAATTTTAATCAAATTCAAACCTGATCTGATGTCCTCGAATGTGAGGGATGTAACATCCTTCCCCCCTTAGAAACATTCGGCCTCAAATGTCATCTTCAAGCATACAGGAGTTAACTCTTTTAACTAATATTTGAATAAAAATGTCGACAGAGTCTCCTACGTAGTATGGAGTATCCCAAAATCCTTTGACTGTATAACCTGACTAGATTTGGAATAACTGAGGATATCTGACCTTCATATCCTCTTCTGCTTCCCAAGTCATTTCCTCTCGATTCCTATTACGCCATAATACTTTGACTGAAGCAACATCTTTCGTTCTCAGTCTACGGATCTGTCTGTCTAGTATAGCTACTGGAACCTCTTCATATGCTAACTCTTCTGTGACCTGGACATCCTGAACTGGAACAACTGTGGAAGGGTCTCCTATGAACTTCCTCAACATAGATACATGGAATACTGGGTGAACAGACGCTAACTCTGGAGGCAAGTTCAACTCGTATGCAACTTGGACTATTCTCCGCCGAATCTGATATGGCCCAATGAACCTCGGGCTAAGCTTGCCTTTCTTGCCAAATCTCATCACCCCTTTCATCGGAGACACTTTCAAATATACCCAGTCATCCACTACAAATTCTAGATTTCTGCGCCGCATATCTGCATAAGACTTCTGGCGGCTCTAAGTAGTCAGTAGGCGTTCTCTGATAAGCTTCACCGCCTCTTCTGACTGATGAATAATATTCGGCCCAATCAGTGCTGTCTCCCCCACTTTAAACCAGCCGACGGGTGATCTACATTTCCGCCCGTATAATGCTTTAAAGGGCGCCATCGGGATAGCTGAATGATAACTGTTATTATAGGCAAATTCAATCAACGACAGATGCTCATCCCAGCTACCCCAAAATCTAGTACACACGCTCGTAGCATATCTTCGAGCATTTGGATAGTTCGTTCTGCTTGCCCGTCTATCTGAGGATGAAAGGCTGTACTTGAGTTAATCTGTGTCCCCAGGCTTCTCTGGAACGACTTCCAGAATCTCGTTGTAAATTGTGCTCCTCTATCTGAGATAATAGACACCGGAACACCGTGCAATCTAACTATCTCTCTGATATACAGTTCAGCATAATCCTCAGCAGAGAATATAGTTCGTACTGGCAGGAAATGGGCTGATTTTGTTAATCTGTCAACGATTACCCAAATAGAATTGTTTTTGCGTCTGGTACGGGGTAACCCTGTTACAAAATCCATATTTATCGCTTCCTATTTCCACAAAGGCACGGCTATATCCTGCGTCAGACTGCCCGGTTTCTGGTGTTCTGCTTTCACCTGCTGGCAGTTAGGACATCTAGATACAAATTCAGCTATTTCAGATTTCATACCTGGCCACCAGTAGATGTCTTTGATGTCGTGGTACATTTTCGTTGCTCTTGGATGGAGGGAATAGCGAGCATAATGTACCTCATGCATGATCTGCTGGCGAAGCCCTGAAACATTCGGGACACATAGGCGGCCCTGACAACGTAGCACTTCATCCTCAGTCACTTGGAAATCTAGCTCCTTACCTTTCTGAACTCTATCACTGAGCTGGACTAAGTCAGGGTCCTCGTACTGCCGTTCTTTTACCTCTGTAACTAACGATGACACAGCAGAGTTCTGAATCACCGCTTTGTTATTTTCTGTTTCTACTACTCGAATGGCTAAACCAGCTAGATGATGAATTTCCTTGGCTAACTCTTGCTTCTCGGGTCGCAAATACGCTAAACTCCCCATTGACTTACGGTTAGGGCATCTGCTACTACATTAGCTCTCCTTGGGTGGTAGAGAATATTTACGTCATAATCTTTCAGCAATTCTAACCAACGACGCTGCCGCAGATTTAACTCCCTCTGTGTGAAAATGTACTATAGGCTTTTATGATCTGTAAATATGTCTACATGAACGCCATACAGATAATGCCTCCAGATTTTCAGAGCGTGGATCACTGCGGCCAGTTCCAAGTCATGGGTCGGATAGTTCTTTTCGTGCTTCCTCAGCTGTCTGAAAGCATAAGCAATTACCTTTCCATGCTGTATCAGCACACAACCCAGTCCAATGCCTGAAGCATCGCAATACACCGTACATCTGTTCCCTCTGGCAATGCTAGTACTGGGGCGGAGGTCAATCTGTCTTTCAATTCTTGAAGACTCTGCTCACATGCCTCCGTCCACTGAAATTTCGCTGCTTTCTGTGTCAGCTTTGTCAGAGGTGCTGCTATAGTGGAGAATCCTTCAACAAATCTCCAGTAATACCATGCTAAACCCAGGAATCTGTGGACCTCAGTCGGAGTAGTAGGTCTGGGCCATGTCTTGACCGCCTCTATTTTCTGTGTGTCCATCTGTGTACCAGCATCCGACACGATATGCCCCAAAAAAGGCAACTGAGTTCAGCCAAAACTCACACTTAGAAAACTTGGCGTACAACTGACGGTCCCTAAGGATCTGGAGAATTGTTCGTAATGGTTCTGGTGATCTGTCTCTGAACGAGAATATACCAGAATATCATCGATAAATACTATCATGAACAGATCCAAATACGGTCTGAATATGCTGTTCATCAGGTCCATAAACACTGCGGGAGCATTCCTCAGCCCAAAAGACATGACTAGAAATTCAAAGTGACCATATCTGGTCCTAAAGCAGTCTTTGGAATGTCCCTCTAACGAACTTCGACCTGGTGGTATCCGGACCTCAGATCTATCTTAGAGAAACATCTGGCCCCCTGCAACTGGTCAAACAAATCATCTATTCTAGGGAGCGGGTATTTGTTTTTAACCGTTACCTTATTCAGCTGCCGGTAGTCTATACACATACGGAGTCAGCCATCTTTCTTTCTTACAAACAGAACTGGCGCACCCCACGGGGAAGTACTAGGCCTGATAAAGCCTTTGTCGAGCAAATCTTTTAACTGCTCTTTCAACTCTCTAAGCTCAGCTAGTGTCATGCGATATGGGGGAATGGATATAGGTTGAGTCCCTGGCAACAAGTCAATGGCAAAATCTATTTCCCTTTCGGGAGGGATACCAGGCAACTCATCTGGAAATACGTCAGGGAATTTATTGAGCACTGGAACAGACTGAAGATTCGGAGTTTCCACCCCAACGTCCTAGACTCTAACTAGGTGTTAAATACATCCCTTTGCTATTAATTATCTCGCCTGAAGGTAGGAAATAAACCTACCCTTTGGCGTAGCTGTGCTCCCTTTCCACTCTTGCACTGCTTCCCTCGAAAAGTGAAATCGGACCGTGTTGGTCCAGCATTCTAAGTTGGCATAGCATGGCACTAACCAGTCCATACCCATAATGGCATCGAAGTTGACCATCTCAAGTTCTATTAAGTCTACTGTGGTCTGGCGATCAGCAACCTCTACCGTACACCCTCGGTAAACTCTTTTAGCTGTAATCGAGTCACCGACCCGTGTAAGAACTGAAAAGGGCTGCTGAAGCAATTCTAGTTTGATACCCAACTTCCGGGCCACGAATGGTGTAATATATGACAAGGTAGACCCTGGATCAATCAATACATAAATAGGGTATGAGCAGATAATCAATATACCTGTGACCACATCGGGAGATGCCTCTGAATCCTGCCTCCCTGATAATGCATAGGTACGGCTGGGGCCTGCACCTGAGCCAGAGGCTCCTGATCTACCTCGGCCCCTATTTGCTAAACCTGAGGGTCTGCGCCCTGCTGAGGCTGCTGGAGCTTGTGGCCCCGCTGATGCTCTATCCAGACTATCCCGGCTACCTTGTCCTCTGGCCGAACAATCTCTCATTAAATGCCCTTCCTGTCCGCAGTAATAGCACCCTGGGAAGGCTTGCCTGCAGGCTCCAAAATGGGGTCGGTGGCATATAGGACAAGGGGTAGGTGCAAATCTACTCTGTTCTGCCCTCCGCTACTGAGGTGATGCTACTGTCCATAAACTGCTACCGGACTCTGACTAACTCCGGCGAACAAATCTGCCTCTCTGCTGCTGTATCAGAGGTAAAGATATGGGTGGCCTATCTGAAAACCGTGGTCTCGGCCCCCTAGGGATTTCCCCCTGAATCTTAGTGGGTCTGTTTCTACAGCGCTGCTCTGAAGTCGCCTACCTGTCGCCCCGCTGCCGCTGTCTCAGTCCCTCAATTGTCTGTGCGAAGGCCTGTACCCTGGCTATGTCCATGTCCTCTCTCAAAGTAGCCGTCATGCACGTCTCTATATAATCTGAATTCAGGCCCATAATAAAGCGATGGACTCTGGACGACATGGTGTCCATAAATGCTGGAGCATAGCGGGCTAAAGAGTCAAACTGTAAAGACTACTCACAGACGCTCCTGGCCCCCTGCTCTAAGTGTAAGAACTGGTCCATCCGGGCCTGTCTGACCTCCCGGGGTAAGTAGTGGTCCAAGAAGGCCTCTGAGAAGCTGGACCAAGTAGGAGGGGCTGCATCTCTTCCCCGAGATCTCTCCCAACTTTCGTACCACAAAACAGCAATATCCCTCAACCGGAACACAGCTAATTCCACTAATTCTGTTGGGGTTACGTGCACGACTCTAAAGATTCTCTGCATCTGGTCCAGAAAGTCCTGAGGGTCCTCCACTGAATCTGACCCTGTAAACTGAGGGGGTCCCAATGCCAAGAATTCTAACCCTGGAACTACCTAGCCCACCTAGAGAATCTGCTGCTACAGGTGGTACTGGCTGACGCTGAATAGCTAGCATATGGGTTAACATAACCACCGCACTATGTAGCTCCTGATCAGATGAAGTGGGTGCAGGAGCTGTGGGAGGCGGTGCTGCCTCAAATGGTGTCTGGCGAGGCGGAGACTGCTGGGAGGGTCGAGATGACACATCCGTATCGCCCTCAGACCGGGCATAATCTAGCTATAAGTGAGGCATCCTGCTGGTGCCTTCGCCCGCCGCTGTATCCAATCTCCTGCCTGTAGCAGGGTGCCACTGATCTGCCATAGTATCTGTAGACAAAGAGGGTGGCAAGTTTCAAAAGAACCAACCCTATACTATACTGTGCTATGGCACGACTGAGTATGAAAGAAGGGTAACTATCCTATTATGCCTCGCAGCCTCCTTCCTATAGTATGTGGTGCACAACACATCCATAGACAAGACTCTACTTAGCACGGTTTGCAGACTCCCTGGGACATGAACTGCTCTGATACCAAGTTTGTCACACCCCACCTTGGGGGGTATGACGGGCACCTGGTGCCTGCTAGACTCTGCGCTGCTAAACGGTCTAGCCTGAGCACATCTGGTGTTTTGGCTGACTCTGGCTCTATTTCAAGAAATGAACCGGCTATATAGCGGCTGTAAATATAGCCCCCGGCCGATTAGGCCTATAGCCACTGCAATGCACAACAGCTAACCAGAACAATGACACTATAATCCGAAGCAACTGCTATTCACATTTGTGACCGACAAGGTCACTAACTATAACCAGAAGAAGGCCCCACGCGGCCAACATCAACAACTAAACATATATATACATGCACATGATATGTGTTAAATTTTTATTTATTTATAATCCCTCATAATTCGAGTTCAGAATAAAAAGTTATGCGTATTTTACCACGAGCCTATGCAAAATCCGAATAAATAATATGTCATGGGCCCCACCCCAATATAATGGATGAAGCCAAATTGAGCATACACCTCCACACCCACGTTGAAGGGGGAGAAGTTGGTGCAGAAGTGATCCCATTACCCATCCATAGTAATGATCACTTACTAGTTAATAATAATAAAAAAATTAACCCACTTCCTATATATATATATATATAATGTCCACACATAGAATAGTATAATTTCCTATTCTATTTCTTTTAGTAGCAAGGATGTGCATGATGTTGCACTCCTGAGAACTCCCAGAAACAGAGAAAGAAGGGTTTGAAGTAAATTTTCATCTGATTACACCTCCAAACATAGTTCAAACTCAAATTAACTTCGGGTACCGAAGTATAAAGCTACAGAGAGCAATCCTACGGAGTTGGTTTCGTGAAATTTGGCCGGCGAAACGTCGTGCTACCGAGTGGGGAGAAACAACAGAAGTACCGACGGAAATCACATCGGTCAGTCGGGTACTCAGAAACCAGGTATGTAGATCTATTCTTTCGGCAAGCCAGGAAGTACAGTCTAGAAAATAAATAGAATAAAGGCTATTAACAGATACCCAGCGTACAGGAATGATTTCCATACAATTTCCAGCAAGCATGCTAGTATATCATTACGTATCATGCGATAATCGGAATAACGGATAGTCAGATGATTTCAGATAGTAATGTGGTATTCGCTAGTAGCTCAGCATGTTCTTACATAATACCCAGAATGGAAGTTGTAAAAGCAGTATAATGAATTAGCAAGATTACAGATAGTATGTATTACAATTGTTGAGACTGTATCCGGTAATAGATGGCACATTTTATATTATTGAGCTAAATCCAGTTATAGATGACATGTTCTATGTTATTGAGTTATATCCATATATAATCAGATCAGTAATCAGATATAGAAATAGCTCCAGACACCGATATAGCTCCAGATACAGATATAGCTCCAGAAATAGATATGGCTCTAGAAACTGATATAGCTTCAGATTACGGATAACAATAATCAGATAAACAGATAAAGGCCAGGTAGCAGTTAGCCCAGCAATCAGAAACAGTGCAAAATAGAATATAGCATCAGTTGTTTAATACGGACTGGCCTTGAAATAAAAGAAGAGAATATGATTAGTATTTCTCATTTGAGCATGCTTGTTGTGTATGTGTTTTGCATGTTGAGACTTGTTATGGCATGTGGGCATCCTTTAGCATCCCCGCCGCCCCTAGGTTGTAGCTGTGTCGATACTACATTCAGATACTGCCCCCAGCTGGGCGATGCCGTCCGCCTAGAGGACGATGATGGCTGACTACCATAATAATACGGTCTAGATTACGCTGCTTGTAGGGGTAGTTCAGTTTGCTCTAAGCAGAGCCAGATTACCCTATTTACAGGGGCAGACTAATCTGTGTGCGCTTGTGGCCGGGGGCAGTTTCAGACACAAATTTTTATAAAATTACCCTGTTGCGTGTTTGCACCCAGGGGCAGTTTCAGTCACAGATACAGCAGCAGATTACCCCGTTGAGCGCTTACGCCCGGAGGCAGGAGTCTTCGGACTCAGACACAGTTCATTGTCAGAGGCCATGGCCTGAGCTACGTACCCAAGGGGGCCGGTAGGAGGAGCTCACAGTTATCATATGAGTGGAGTGACTTATTTTTGGTTGGTTTAGACCCGGGTAGGGGTAAATAGATTATTCTGTTGGTTGGCACCTTCCGGCTTATGGGGGTCGGTCAGGTATTTTGTGTATTTATATGTATATCTATATGTACTATTAGAGACTGATAGACAGTAGGACGACACGTCGTTAGGTACGCCCAGTTTAGTTACAGAATAGGTAAACTCTCCCTAGTTATCCTCAGCCAGATAGACTCAGCTACTTCCTGCTTATACGTCATGTTATTGTTGTTACCCATTTCAGTTGTATATTTCAGTTTGCTTTACATGCTCAGTACCTGTGGTACTGACGCCCGTGGGGGCGCTGCATCGCTTGCCTGCAGGTACACATAGACGAGGAGTCATCCCTCGTGATCCAGTCAGCAGAGTTATCAGCTCCTATCCTTCGGAGCTAGACAGTTGGAGGTTGTTCCTATTTCCTTTTTTATTACAGTTTGGGTAGGTCGGGGCCCTGTCCCGACTATTCTATTATTACTTCCTAGAGGCTTGCAGTCTGATGTTTCCCTGTGGTGGTGGAGCCGGTCGTGTGGGGCCGTGCATGTATATATGTGTTTAGTTGTTGATGTTGGCCGCTGGGGCCTTCTTCTGGTTATAGTTAGTGACCTTGTCAGTCACAAATGTGAATAGCAGTTGCTTTGGATTATAGTGTCATTGTTCTGGTTAGCTGTTGTGCATTGCAGGTGGCTATAGGCCTAATCGGTCGGGGGCTGTATTTACAGCCGCTATATAGCCGGTTCATTTCTTGAAATAGAGCCAGAGTCAGCCAAAGCACCAGATGTGCTCAGGCTGGACCGTTTAGCAGCCCAGAGTCTAGCAAGCACCAGGTGCCCGTCATACCCCCCAAGGTGGGGTGTGACAGTTTATGACACTTCTAGATAAGCAGCTCTGACCAGTCTTAAAACCCCAAACTTTAGATTTCAGTTTATTCTTTAGATGGTTACGACGCTTCCAGATAAGCAACTCTGGCCAGTTTTAGAACACTGGTTACAAAATCCAGTCCGATAAGGCTCTCAGGATACTTCCAGATAGGTATTCCTGACTTTGTCTTGGACCCCAGTTTCGAGTTATCATCTTAGTCGTCAGTCTAGGACTATGAAGTGGGAGTAGGACTTAGCACCGAGCGGATCGGTGTGCCAGCGCACCCAGGTTTCTAGAACTACATTACCACCGTAAGTTATTTTTATCGTCCTTATGGCCCTAGATATGATCACCCAGTTAATGCCTTTATACCCTAGCAAGGTATATTGGGTCCTATCAATAGGGTGTATGTATCAGACTCCACGTCTAGCTCACATGGTTATATGTAGGTTATAGCCTCTCCCACTAGTCAGTTTAGTCTCAGATTAGCCCAGTTCCGAACAATTTTAGTTTACTCAGTTCACTACAGTTAGTTCAGTTTCAGTATCACAGATTAAGGCATGTCTTTGACTATCAAACAGGGTCACTTTGACCATCTCAGTATATCTCAGTTTATTCAGTTTTAGCATTTTAGTTGGTCATTGCATGTCATCACAGTTCAGTTATTTATTCTCTTTGTTATATTTTCTCCTATATACTAGTACATTCAAAGTACTGGCGCATACCTTATATGTTATATCGTGTTGTGATACAACTGCAGGTTCTCAGGCTCAGCACCGTTACCAGATCTTCTCTAGGAGTTATCAGTTGAGCTAGTGGTGAGTCCTTATCTTTTGAGAATGATGTTTATTTTCTCCAGTTATTTTCATACAGTTAGACTTTAGAGTTAGCTGGAGTCTTGTCCCAGCAACTCATCAGATATAGATGGCTTTCTAACATAGATTCAGACTTTTAGTTTTGTTTTCAAATGTATAAATTTTTATTATTCATCTTTCCTTAAATAATATTATTATTTAAGCTTCCACTATGATTTTACTCAGATTACCAGTGTTATGATAGACCATGGGTTGACTTGGCGTTACTTGTGACTCCAAGTACTGTGGCTCGTCCAGGGTATAGACTCGGGTCATGACAACAATATATTTTTTTAGTTGGGGGTGGAATGATTGTGTCTTTTGTTGTGGTCATTGTCATTGATGATTGTTGTTTCCCTTGTTGGACTTTTATTTTTGAATTGTGATGATTTTTGAGCCTTTGTTGGGCTCGGGATGCCCTTATTGGTCTTATTTTTATTGATGATCAATGTTGCCCTTGCCGGGCTATTATTTTGGTAGTTGTTGAATGGTTGTTAAGCCTTTGTTGGGCTTAGAATGGATAAAAGGAAATTTTTTTCTTAAATTTTTAGTGAAAGTCTGATTTTCTCCTTATTAAATAGTAGATACTAAATAACTTCAAGGGCTTTCTTTATACCATGGTTCTTTTTCGAGGAACAATTTCTTTTATTTTCTTTTTTCGATTGTCGAACCGGGTGACATTTCCCAATGATAGATTGTAAGGTGACTTTCTTAAGGGAAAATGTCATGTTTTTGAGTCTTGTTGAAATTAATTTTGAGGGATACCACTGAAAGTTTTTTCTGTGGAATAACAAAATGAGTTTTAAAGAAATGGGGCATTTGAAATGAAAAATGTAGAACTCTCTTGTCATATATTGCACATTCCTTATTTGGCTTGTTGATTCACATACTCAATTGTCTTAAAATAATAATCTTGTTGTGGTGATGTATTGTGTGAACTCCTTGGAGTGTGATGCCTTGTGTGGTGAGGCTAATTGAATGATTCCCATGCATGTACGTTTGTCTAGAACTAGCCCTAAGTGTGATTGAAGGCAAAATCCTAGAGGTAGTTGCACTTAGAAGATGATTTTAGGCTTTCTATTGCTTGTCACTTCACCCAAAATGACCTCCTTAAGCATCTTCCTTTGCTAGGCAATGATGAGCCTTTGACCCTTTTTATTGGAAACGGCATTACAAGCTTAATGACCCTTTTTAATCCCCGTCATCGGCACCCATCCTCCCCATGCTAGTGGAGAAAGAATGAAAATTGGGGCTGCAAGCATAGGAATAGGGAGAGATAAAGAAGTGTGTGTAAATGAGGAAAAAGCCTAAATTTGGGGGTTCACAAGAAAAGGGAGAAATGTGATAGCTTCAATGTGAGGTGGCACCAAATTGTGATTAAAAATTAATGAATTAGTTGGTTGAAAAACCGTGAATCGTTGAAAATAGAAATAATAGTGAAAGGTGTTACCTCTTGCATAGATGAGGCAGAATGTGGAATCCAAAAGTGTTATAAGGGTGGCTCTTGTTAAACAAAAGAAGAAGACGATGAGTAAGGAGAGATAAGGTGGAATGATCTGAATAGTGTGATGGGATGTTCAAAATATTTGAAAATAGGCATTAGGGAGGTTCTAACCACTAAAACTCATTGTTTATCCCACATTAAACCCTAGACTTCATCATGGCCCCCAAGTCCTAATTAATGTTGAGTGTAGCAACTCTACATTAGTGGCGAGTTATACAAAGGGCAAGCCTATGGTTCAAGTTGTGTGCATGGAGAATTTCCTTGTGAGAGTGAATGTTATTGTCCAAATCTATAATCCCTTTTTTGTGCATTGCTTGATGATAATATGGGATTCTCTCTTCTTGTGAGTGGCATCACCCTTGTGAGAACATACTTGCGTTGGTGCGAAGAAGTGATTGAGACATTAGTATTCTGAGCTTCAAGGATAGCTCTGAATGTGAATTTGTAATGATTTGAGATGTTATGTGTGCTTGTTTTTATAAACCATACCTTGGCTTTGGAGAATCAAAATATTTTTGAATTATGCCTATTCGTTATGGTTACCTCTTGAAACTTTTGCAATGTATTTTGGGGAGTCTCTTCTCTTTTCCTTGAGTCGATGAGAAATTTTTGGGTTGTCATAGCTTTAGTGGTCCTTGGTACATAATCTCATATGGTATAATATGCTATTCCATTTGCTCAGCTGTAAAGAATTGCATTACTGGAGGATAAGCAATGGTTCAAGTTTGGGGGTTTGATGCGTTGGTAATTTACCATTTAGGTTCTTCGACATTAGTTTTTGCTTGGTTTTCAAGTATTTTAGGTGGATTTGATGCTATTTCTCTTTGATCTTTTTAGGTATTTAATTTAAGTATAAAAAGTATGAAATTGAGCAAAGGCCATGAAAATGAAGATGAGGATCGACGCTCTACCGAAGGACACCAGCGAAACGCCGGTAGACCATAGATGCCTACTATGCTGAGGAAGATTGGTTATCGGCAGACCGAAAATCAACACCGGTGAACCGCTAGTGCCAACGCCGAATTTCTCTGGAAATCACTGGCCATCAGCGGTGACCGACCGGCGGACCGTGAACTAGCACCACCGAACTGCCGGTGTCTTGCAAGTGTCACCCGTCAGGAAAGGGCAAAAGTGTCCAGCTCACAAAAAGAGGAGCATTTTTTATAACCTACTTTTAAACATCTCAAATTGGGAACGAAACATTCTATTCCATTATTATTCTATTGGCATTGTGTTGAATTAAAGAGAAGTAGAGGAAGAAGCACTCATCTTCTTCTTTGAAATGATAGAAAACTACATTGTAGATCAAAACCTTGTGCTTGAATTTTTCTTACTCATTTTTTTGTATGGATAATGAATTATTATGAATGCAGTGTCTTCTTCTACTTATATGAGTGGAGAAATTCCTTTCTAGGTGTGTGTGAATGATTGTGGTTGATTTGGATTGGGTATTATTCAATTGATCTTAGATTTACTCAATTGGTATAATTTTAGTGTTTCCTTTGAGCTTTAATCTAAATAATCACATTTCCAAATGTAGGTTGCATTTTCTTACATTAATTTTACTTGAAAAAGGAATTAGAAGTATGGGTGAAGAAATACTAATGGGTAATTGGGTGTTGATTATATGGGGTTTGGCCAGACATAGCCAAAACCCATTATCACACATGCATTGAGAATCAAAGCTAGAAATAGTTGATTATTACCCATGTTGATGTGGTTGCTGTGAAAAGGACTTTGGGGTTTGATAAAACCCGAGCTATAAGGATTCTAATTGGTTTAGAAACATAGGATGTCACCTTGTCCACAACTAATTATACTATTGAGTAAGGCTAGGAGTGGTTATCAATCCCAATCCGATGACACCCCATCAATATCACACCCCTAGTATTCTCTCCTTTGGTATTTTCTACACTTTGTCCCTATTTTCTTGAGAAAATTTTGTAGTTCAATTGAAAAGTTATGATTTACCATATTTTTACTTTATGTTGTTGAGACATTGATGCAAGTTATTTCAATTTGATAGACAACTATTATGTGATCAACTACTATTTCCTATGATATTAAACCCCGACACTCGTCGGGTATATTTATTTTGCCAATGACCATTTACACTCTCTCATTAAGAGGAGTGAATTTGGATGTTATCACTCACTCAACACGGGTGGCATTGACAGAGACATCGTCTTTACAATATTCATCCTAGTCCGATGATGAGCAGCCACAAGCCAAGTTAGGTGGGCTATAGATAGACATCTCTTTTAGGGAGTCCACAGGAGAAAACTCCATTAGGCAGAGACCTTCTACCCAGAAAGATCTATCCTAGCTGAGGAGAAAATAGAGATAAGACATATTCAGGATGAGATGGCAGTGTAGTGTGCTTGAGAGATATATCTAGAGGGGTGGATGGCTCAAAAAGGAAAGCCCCACTGGAGCATCACAGAGGAGAGTATTAGCACTACTGGGTTAGAACAATACCCAAACATCATGGAGCGGCTGTAGATTCAGTGCTAGGACTTTCTCTTTCATCCCCCAAGCCAGTACTTCCAGACACTGGTCTGAGAGTTCTTGCAGTATATAGGGTGATACTCTAAAGGACCAATCGAGGATTGTGGTCTCAGGCCGAGCCACTCATGTCTATGGTTATTAGAGGAGTGTCGATTGATATTAGCCTTGAGGCAATCAAGTGGAACTACCTAGGTAAGGGCTATGATATTGTTAATACTGCAGAGTATGATGAGTTGGTAGCTCGGGGAGGATGAGCACGACCATGGATAGCCGGAGTCATTGCTAAAGGTACTCCCACCTTTGTAGCTTTTGAGATGACCAAGATTTACAAGAAAAACATGCATCTTAGTGTGAAATTTTGGTGGAATATAGTGTGCAGCTGGATATTCCCAACAAAGAGATATAACAGACTTCCTCTTGGACATGCTTTCGTCATGGCTGCTATTATGGCAAAGAAGAGAATTTACATTGGCTAGATGTTGTGCATGTAGATTAAGGAGCAAGCTCTACAGGCGGCAGTACCTTTCCCGTGCTTGGTGACAATACTGTTCTAGAGAGCAGGTATCCCGATCCTACCTAGAGAGGACTTGTTTACAGAGCCTCGTCTATTGATTGACATCACCAAGATAAGAGATAACACTTTGGTCAAAGTCGTCAGCTGCCCTAGCTTAACATTGTTTGTTGGGCCCCTAGCAGATCCTTAGGGCATCAAATCTGAGGAGCCCACCATATAGCCTCCGGCAGCATCTGACCCAACACTATCAGAGTCCGCACCCATGGAGCCTAGCCTTCTACCACGACCACTATACTAGTGTTGGATGCTTCTCCTAGACCTCTTTTGAGCCAAAGAATCATTACCAAGAAAAGATGCTAGGCTTGACAGATAGGAGAGGTAGCTGTCCAGATTAAATAAGGAGATGCCAGTCTTTGTGACCACAATTGTTGAGCATGCATTGCAGCCACTCCGGGATACCATTAGAGCCTCTGATAAGGCATTGTGTTTCAATTTAAGGATTATGGATGCCATATTTGTCTAGCTAGAGCAAAGTGCCAACCATTAGATATTTAGAGGCTCCATGTCAACCTAGAAGAAACCAAAGCCACTGTATTGGACTTGCATATGAGAAAGCGATGGCCTAAGGAGGGTCGAGCACCATTGGCTAATCTAATGCGACCCGTTGCTAGCTTGATAGAGATGATTCTGCATGTTGTTCTAGCTCATCCTTCTCAGACCTAGTCCTCACAACCACCAGTTACTTCTCTTTAAGCTGCCACAAACAGAGTTTCACTTAATCAGGGTCCTCCTGTTATACCTTGAGAGCCTAATGATCGTACTCAGGAGTTGAAACAGAGAGAAGTTGAAAATTTTGCAGCAGATTCAGAACGAGTCATGGGGAGACTCGTGAGAGTAGCCCACTAGTCATGAGGTTACTCGTGGGGAAGGACTAGGGACCAGTGAGAAGAATTGGAAGAGATGAGACCCCACGGTCAAGACCACGACTAGTGAGGTGGTCAGGCCTCACGAGTCGCTGGGTCAGTCGTGGGGAGGGAGGTAGGAAAGGAAAAGAAAGGTAGGGCAGTGTACTTCATGAGTGGTGACCACGAGTCGTTGTCACCCATAACGAGTCATTGGTTTACCCGTAACGAGCCCAGAAAATTTGTTAAGCAGTGAACATAACGGATGACACAATGAGTCGTACCCCCTAGCCACGAGTCATCAGGTTACTCGTTAGGGCCACATGTCAGTTGTTTTCTGTGAAGTTAGAAAGGGACTTTATGTAATTCCTAAGTTTCTAGAGCCTAAACTATGATTTTTTGGGGTATGAATAGTGGCCTTTATGGGGTTAAGTTCAGATTATTCATTTTCCATCCATGCATGCAAAGTAGAAGAGATTTGAGAGGGTGCTCAAGCTAGTGATCTTCAATTTCTTTCAATTTCTTTTTGGGCATTCAATGGAGAGTAAGATTCATCCTCCACTAGGTATGTAAGGTTATCAATGGGAACCCATGCCCAATCCCTCTCTAAACTATGAAATTCTATGTCTACTCAATGGGGTTTTTACCCAAATGCATGAACTATCTACTTCTATATATGGGTATGATTTGATTATGATTCTACAACTGAATTATGAAGCATGGGCAAATTTTATAATGTTTTTAATTTAAAATCATGATTGTTGCTTTATGTATTAAAATCCCATGGATGAGATGTTCATGAAAGATGAGATACTATGTTGAAAAGCGTGATTTGAAGCTACCCGTGTTTATAATTATGATTTTGACAAGTATTGAGTATTTCTATGTATGATAAAGCTTTGGGAAATGCCCATATGTTAAGTATGAATAATGCTTTTCCGAAATTAAGCTTACCACCTTGTTTTTGAGTGAAAACTCTCAATTATAGTTTTAGCTTGTGGTATGTTTTGAGTTAAAGTTTTCCTATGTATAGCTTACCACATGGTTTTAAAGTGGAAGCTCCCAATTATGTTTCAGCTTGTGGTATGTCTTGAGTTAGAGCTTCTCAAATGCATGATTTCATATTTGAGACGTAATTGAGCGTTGAGCTTCGTCAATAGACGATGTTGAGCTTCGTTATAAAATGATGTAGAGCATATGCATGTTTTGGGAGTAATGTCTAGCACCGAGTAGGCTAAGGGTCGATCACCCTATGCCTCAAAACTACAGGCCAACGTAGTTTTATACTACTATATAACTTAGGACCTCCCTTGTGAGCTTCCCTTGCCCAAATGGGCCTTCAGCTTGATATCGATATCATGGTATCGTCCCTAGCCCTGGCAAGGCTTTTTTCCCGACTCGAACGTACACCCGGATCATAGTCGTGGTATAAGGAGCCTGAAGAGACCCCAAGTCAACTCATGGCATGAGCTTACATCTAATTCAACCACATAAGCAGAAGACTTCACATAAGAAAATGTAAACATTTCATAACAACGAAGAAAAGACAATATATGATCCATACATGACGGCTGAATACAACTTATAGTCTTGAAAGCCTCTAATCATGAATGACGGGTTGATAGGACAACTCCCCAACTAACCCAACAATTATAAAACTGAATGAAAAGCATAGAGTCTGAACATATGGTCCTTGAAACATGAGGACTCACCAAATAAGCTAATAATAATCTTGGAAGCACTACTTAGGAGGGTGAGCCTAAGAGCCGGGTCCTGTATCATAAAACGATACAACATAGAAAGTATGCGTTCAGTACATGGAATATATTGAGTATGCAAGGTAAGTAAAAAAGAAATTTAAAACATATAAACCTCATAAATGATCGTAAGAGTGGGACATCATGCTCGTATCATTAATCATCATAACATGTCATAAGGCCCAAGGTTTTCAAAACACTCATAATGTAAACATAGTCATAATCATAAGGAAAGAGCTTTACTTAACATGACTTGAGTCAAAATACATAATCATAACATGCATAAATCATGAGGAACAGTGGGAGATTCTCTTAACCGACATACCCCATATGAGCACACATGAAGCCCGACTTGAAACCCTAGTAAGGAGGGTGTCCATACCTTGCCAAGGGGCGAACCATGAAAGTGTGACGTCACCATGAAAAGGGCCATTTGGACTGGGGACAGTCCCATAGGAGGTCCCCACATACCTACAATGGCACGTAGTTTATGAGGTTCGGGGTAGAACCTAGGCCCCGAACCTACACGATGTCTGATACTACTCCCAAAACATATGTAGTGCTCATAGTATAACATACATGAATTAATGGGCTAGTTAAATCATGATGATCATAAACATACTTGTACATACGGGAACTAGCCACAAAATAAGGCCCGTGAGTCGGCCAAAACATAATTCATGATTCATAAGGTTCATACATACTTGAAAATCATGCATATAGCTTGGAATTCATAAAATCATGATGAGTAGTATCATAAATCCATAATTCAAATCGTAAATCATGCTGGGTTCATGAACAACATCATTTGAAGAGAAGATCATAAATCGATTCATCATGGGTCATGCATTATTAGGATTAATTTCATAGAAATCAAAATCGATAAAATTATAAATGGTTTAAATAATGAAAACTGATCAAAACCCATAGATTATGATGAGATTCTAAAATCACAAAACCCATTATCAAATCGTTAGACTTTTATAAAAATCATCTTCAAAACCCTATGAGTTTTTAATAAAATTTTGTAAAAATCATAGAGGATGGGCATGGGTGTGAAATAAATCACCCATTGATAGCCTTACATACCTTACAATAACTCGTTATTAACTTCCCTTAATTGCCCAAGAAGAAGATTAGAAGAATTGAAGAGAAGAGCCTTGAATCACCTTAGATTACCTCTCTATTATTTTGCATGCATGAATGGGGAGTTCGAATAAATTATCCCCCAAAAAACCCACCTTTCATAAGCTAAAACAATGTAGTTTAGGGTCTCTTAGAGTGGAAAAGTCGAAAATGCCCATAATGAATCTAGCTTGAAAACTGGACGGGTTGAACTAACGGACGGAACCAACGGCTCGTTAGAGAAAACGATGACCCATTCTGTCGCTCATGGTTTGCATAGCTATGGCTTACTTCCAGAACTAATCAATGGATGGACAGGATGAATCGTCCTGTGAAACCACGATCTGTTACACCGTCCGTTGTTTGCTCATCACCAAATCTGAACCTGCTTATCACCGGCCTCACTACAATTTGTGGTTCCTTCCAACGAGTTGTGGTCCTGATCTATCATATACACTGGAATTCCTTGCAACCCAATGACAACCGATGACAATGGGTCGTTACATCTTACAATGAATCGTTGGTAGATCCATTGTATCCTACCTACTAAAATCCATGTTTCACCACGACTACATAGGTCGGTCCGTTGTATCTCACAATGGGTTGTTATACCACTCGTTGCCTCCACTGCCACCAAAACTCCCCTAACCAACGACTATATACAACAAATCATGGTTTGATACCACGAGTCGTTCCTTGGCCCGTCCTATGCAAAATTTTTCAATTTCTGCAGTTTTCAATTTTTAACCTCCCAGGTCTATTCCTATGCACTTACGGGGTATTACAATATCTCCCCCTTGGGAACATTCGTCCTCGAATGTAGGAAACAAGAAAAAAATAGAAACATGCAATTATCATATGCAAATACTGATCATTTAAATCGAAACCTTACGGAATACTACCTCCGATTCGTATCACATAGCTGAACTGATCTCATGCTTCACAAACACATTAATACACATAAAGTAAACTTGAACATATGAACTAAAAATGAAAACTAAATAGAGTCATAGAGCACAAATGATACCTCATGTCGAAATTGAACTGGTACAGAACAAATGTGGGTATCTTGCCATCATATCCGCTTCGGCTTCCCATGTAGCTCCTTCAACATGTTGATTTCCACATGATACTTTAACTGAAGCTACTTCTTTGTTCCTTAGTCTCCAATCTTGACGGTCAATATTTCCACAGGAACTTCTTCACAGATGAGGTTATGCTTTGCACCGAAGCTGTCCACCGGGACTACTAGAGCTGGATCTCCCAAGCACTTCTTCAAAAGCGACACATGAAACAAAGGATGTACAGAAGATATCTCTGAGGGCAGGTGCAACTCATATGCTACCTTACCAACTCTTCTCGTGATCCGGTAGGGATCAACATAGCGAGGACTGAGTTTTCCTTTCTTCCCAAACCACATGACTCCCTTCATGGGAAATACCTTTAGAAATACCAAATCGTCTACCTCAAACTCCAAATCTCTTCTTCTCACATCCACATATGACATTTGACGACTCTGAGCAGTTTTCAACCAGTCTGTTATCAACTGAACCTTTACTATAGCCTCATGAACCAAATCAGGCCCTATCATAGCTTCCTCACCAACCTCAAACCATCCAATGGGCGATCTACACCTTCGTCCATAAAGAGCCTCAAACAGTTCCATTTGGATGCTAGAGTGATAGCTGTTATTATAGGAAAATTCGAGCAAGGGCAAATGATCATCCCAACTACCTTTGAAGTCCATTACACATGCTCTCAACATGTCCTCAAAAGTCTAGATTGTTCGTTCGGCTTGACCATCCATTTGCGGATGAAAAGCCGATGAGTTGGAAATTTACCAATTCATTAGGCTCCTAATCATGAGTTTTTGCTTAGTTTTCGAGTCATTTATGTGGATTTTATGCCCTTTCTCTTGAATTCTTTGTAGGTACCTCAAGTGAGTAAAGAAAGCATGAAATCAAGAAAGACACATCGAATTTGAGAAGAAATTTCATGAGTTAGCATATGAGGGAGAGGAGCTAAAGATAAGGGAAGATTTGAGCTCAAAAAGAAGTGCAAAGATATGCTTGGAATCGGCTAAACGCGGATCTGGAAGCATGAAACGCCGAAGCTACTGCCCATACTGGCTAAACAACTGGCCCTTCATGAAATTTCACTAGTTAAACGCCACTGAACTGCCAGTTCACCCCTTCCATGCCAATGTTTTCAATCGGCCACAGTTTGGCTCTCCATGAATTGCCACCGGAGAAACGCCGGTTCCTCGCCGGAGAGGCCATCAAATGAAGGGTAAAAGGGTCCAAAAAGGTCTCCAAAGCATCTATAATCTTCAAGGGCATTTGAGGAAAGTTGTACACAAGAAAGTACAGATATATAACCTCCATTGTACACCAACCAAGGGGAGAACCATTTTCAACCAACAAATTACTCATCTAATTTTCATCTTCTTCATAGAATTAGGAGTAGATTGTTTTCTCCATAGTTTTGTAGAGTGAGGTAGGACTTTTCTTCTTCATTTTATTTAGCACATTTGGGGGGAATTCCACCATTGTTGTAATAGCTTGTGAAGCAAAAATTGTGAAGCTAAGGCAATGAAAGTGAGGGGAATCCTCTTGGTATCTTCTCTCTATCTTTAAATATGCTTTACTAATTTGCTAGTTAGAAGTATATTCATGGTGTGTTTGTTAATTTGATTAGGTTTTGATAAATTTCTCTTGGATTCGTATTGAATTATAGGTGGGTGTTGCTAGATTCATTTTTCTATTGTTCAATTAAGTGTTAATCTATTAGATTCTCTTCAATCTATTAATAAAGATCCATTGATTATGATATGGGTCTATCTATACTTGCTTGATTGTTGCTCGGGAGAGAATGATTAAGTATTGGAAGGGATGTGGTAGTAGGTATGGATAGGAGATTCTAAAATTAAGCTAGAAATAGCTGAAATTACTTCCTCCTTTCTAATTGGCAGTTAATAGCTAGGAATAGTGAAGTTGCTAATCCAAATCAATTCGGGTTGAGCTAAATCGCAACTATAGTTTGAGAAAACTCTAGCTAGGGGTAGTCAATAGGTTGGGAAGCTGAGGCTACCTGCTTCCCGAGATTATTTACACTTGTGTCTAAGGCATTGAAGAAATTTTCGATTTAATTGTGATCTCACCCATAGAATGTCCCTAGACTCTCACTTGTGATTACATCAATTGGAATTCCCCAAATTAGTTTTAGTTTAGAATTAGTTAGTTAATTGTCCCTTTTTGTTTCTTCCCCAATTTTACCTTTCAAATGTTGAACAATTATGCACTCTAGTTTGAATTAGTTTATAACTTCTGATTTATCTACTAAATCTCTATGGGATTCGACCGCAACATCCGTCGGGAATATTTGTTTTGAGCAGCGATCATTTACGTTCTTGCATAAAAGAGGAGTGTATTTTGGACGTTATCAAAAATGATGCCGTTGCTGGGAAATTGAGTTGTGATAAGCAATTAGTTATTTATTGATTCGAACTAGTTTTGCATTTTTGTTTTACAAATGTTTTGCTTTTATTTTTGCTATTGTTTTTGTTTGCCTGTAGTTGAATGATGGCATCATGGAATGAAAGGAGGTTTGTTGTGGTAACCCTTATTATGATTACCCATGTCCTTATTGTGGAGAACCACACTATTGGCAAGATTGCAAATATGCCCCTAGAAGGGAGATGAGTGCACCTTCTCCTTCCTATGGTGGGTATAGATTCACATTATATGGTAGTCATGGGAGACATTGGGATGGATTCCCAAATGGCTTCACTTCCCCCTATAATGGTTATGATAGGAGTTGTGCTCCCAAGCTTGAAAGAAATGAAGCCACGACAAGTGAGGGAAGGAGGAGCACATGTGGACACATAAAAGCCATGTTCCAAGCCTTTGTGGAGCGGGTGTATAATGCGGAAAAGAATACCAACCCCTCAATGCCCATGGAATTATCAAATCCGCTAGAAGAAAGATGTAAATCTCTAAAAGAAGAACCAGAGGAGACATTGAGGAGCATAGCAAGAAGAAGTGAACAATGGGGCATAGCTCAACTTGAGTCATGGGAGGAAGCTCAAAATGATGATGAAGTAGGAGTCAAGGTGAACTTTGAAGAAGTCATAGAGGTGCACCAACCAACCAACATTTTAAAAATGAAAGAGGCCAAGGTTGAAGAAGTAACACTAGAGTCTCCAAATGATATCCAACAATTCATGCTCAAGGACTCTAGTGCACTTGAAGAGGAGGATGGCAAGCAAGAGGCATGCTTTAAAGGGGAACGACTTAGATCACCCTCTTATCATTTTTCAACATTGACCTTGGTTGATAAAATGGAAACTGAGGAGACCAAGTCGATGAACGGAATTGAGGAGGAAGATCAAGGTGGCTTCATCTTAGAGTATGCCATGCCAACAAGGCCAAAGAACTTCCCTCCTTCAAGGGCCAAGAAACACAAGATGAAACATCCATTGCTTGGTCCTTTGATGCTTACACCACCACCCCTAAAGTGGAGTGAAAGAATGGACAAGAAACTAGGGGTGCAATTCAAATGCTCAAAGTGGAGACATAAGTGGTGAAGTTGAAGTCGTCGAGCCACGACGTTAACTAAGGCACATCTTGGGAGGCAACCCAAGCGCTTTTACATTTTGTTTTTATTTTTCTATTTGTTTTGTTTTATTTAAAGTTTGTGTTGTCTTTGTTTGTGCAAGGGTGCAATAGGTATGGAATGTGATGAAGGTGAGAGAAGCCAAATTCAAAGTGAGCAACCAGTGCTAAACTAGCGAAGCGCAAGTTCAAATGCATGAATCGCAGATGTCAAACAGAATGCATGGAATAAAAATTGGTTAAGCAGTGGCACATCGGTGTTAGACCGGCGAAACGCCGGTTCCAAAGCCGCAAAATGCCAGTGGAACGCCGATTATGAGTAGAAGGCCTAGTGAGTTCTTTCACCTATTCCTTCCTTACTTTGTTTTACCATGTGCATCTGTAATACCCCGAGAAGGCCTAAGAATAGACTCGGGAGGTTAATTTGAAAAGTACTAAAAACTAACAAAATGTCACAGGACGGACCACAGAACGACTCGTGGTATCAAACCACGGGTCGTTGCATGTTCTCGTTGGTTGGGGAAATGTTTGTGGAAGTGGAGACAACGAGAGGTATGACGACCTGTTGTGGGATACAAAGGTCCATGCTCTGCAGTCGTGGTTAGGGTCAGGCTGGGCTACAATATAAACAATGGGAGACCCAAAGACCCGTTAGGAAAAGCCACAGGTCGTTGTTGGAGGGTAAGAATTTCCAGTGCAGGTGACGGATAGAGACCACGACTCGTTGGAAGGAACCACGAGTCGTGGTGAGGCTCGTGGTAAGTGGGTTCAAATTTTATGATGAGCAAACAACGGATGATGTAATGAGTCCTGGGTTGGAGGTACGGGTCATGTTGTCGACCCCTTGTTTGGATCCGAGACCAGGTCATTCAGCAGTTATTTCAATGAGGGACACGACGGGCCATTGGTGGTTCCCACGACCCGTTAGTACCATTTGTGGGTTCCATCCGACAAGTTTTCAGGACAGGTTCATTAAGGGTATTTTTGACTTTTTCATGATATAAGGCCCTAAACAACGTCGTTTTGGCTTAGGAAAGCTGGGTTTTAAGAAAATAGACCTTCCTATACTCCCATTCATGCATGCAAGGATTTTGACAAGTGATCTAAGTGGAGATTTCAAGCTTTTCACCCCAATTAGTTCAATTTCATTCTTGGGCTTTTAAGGAGGGTAAGGAGTTGAATAATCCCAGGTATGTAAGGTCTTCAATGGGTGGATTCTTCCACACCCATTCTCCTTCAATATTAATTACTCAAAATTTATTTGAAAACTCATGGGATTTTATATTCGATTTGAATAAAATTTAATGATTTAATTATGGGTCTTGTGATTTTGAAACCCTATCGTTATCTACTAATTTTCATAATCTTTGGAGCTATAGATTGATATTAGTATGGCTTATTTCTAATTTCTAATCATTTAAACCCGATTTTGCATGCCCATGATAAACCGATTTATGACCCATTGATCCATTGATATTTTTGATAAGCCCATCATGTATTATAAATTAAATCATGAATATACTATGTTATCTATTATGTTCTTATGGAAATTTAAACTATATGCATGATCTACAAGTATGCATGTATTTTATTAAGCATGAATTATGTTTTGGCCGACTCATGGGCCTCAAGTCATGGCTAGTTCACGTAAGTTCAAGCATGTTTATGATTATCATGATTTGACTAGCCCATGAACTCATGTATGTATTATTATGAACACTATATATATTTTGGGAGTAGTATCGAACACCGAGTAGGTTTGGGGCTCATGTTAAGCCCAGATCTCATGATCTATGTGCTACCGTAGGTATGTTGGGACCATTCCATGTTTGTCCCTAACCCAAATGGCCCTTTGCATGTGTGATCACGCCCTTCATGATTCCTACTCTTGGAAAGGTACTAACACCCTCCCAACTAGGGTTACAAGTCGGGCTTCATGTGTGCTCATATGGGGTATGTCGGTTAAGAGAATCTCCCACTGTTCCTCATGATTTACGCATGTTATGATTATGTATGTTGGCTCAAGTAATGTTATGCGAAGTCCTTCTCTTATGATTATGGCTATATTTATGTTATGAAAGTTTTGAAAACCTTGAGCTGTATAATGTGTTATAATGATTTATGATACGAGCATGGTGTCCTACTCTTGGGATCATTTATGAGTTTTATACATGTTTTACTTAACTTCCATACTCAGTAAAGTTCCACGTACTGACCGCATACTTTCTATGTTGTATCGTCTCATGATACAGGTCCCAGTTCTTAAGCTCATCCTCACCCGTAGATAGATTTGGACTTGCTCACTGTGTACTTGGTGAGTCCTCATGTTCCGAGGCTACATGTTCACACTCTATGTTATTCCTTCAGTTCTAGATATTGGATTAGTTGGGGAGCTATTCCATCAATCCGCCTTTCATGTTTAGTGGCTTATCAGACTAAAAAGTTGTATCTCGTCGTATTGTATAAGTGTTTTACTATTTTCCCTTATGTTATGTTATGACTACGTTCTCTATGCTAAGTCTTCTGCTCATGTGATTGAATTAGATGTATGTTCATGCCATGGGTCGGCTTGGGATCTCTCGGGGCTCCTTGTCCCGTGTCTATGATCCTGGTGTACATTTGGGTTGTGACAAAATTTGTATTAGAGCCATAGGTTTATGTGTCCTAGGGAGTCTGAAAGCTGCATTATGTAGAGTCTTTTTCATGGGTGTTAAGCGCGCCACACTTATGATGAAGAGGCTACTGGACGTTTAGGAATCTTCCCTTCTTTCATGATTTATGTTGTGCGATGAATGCCCTTTACTCTTCTAATGTGTGCTATTTGCATTTGCAGAATCATGCCTCCACCCAGAGTAAATGCCAGGAGGAACGGTAATGGTGATGATCATGAGGGTGCCTATGATGGAGAGTATCAGCCAGCTCTACCATCTACCAAAGTCAGCCGCCCACGCCGAGTTTAGGGCGGTGATTCAAATGTTGGCACAGGCCATGACAACTCAGGTCCAGAATCAGACTGTGGCACATTATCCACAAAATGGGAATTCGGCAGCTGCTAGAGTGCGAGACTTTTTAAGGATGAGCCCTCCGGAGTTCACAGTGTCGAAGGTAGACAAGGACCTATATGACTTTACTGAGGAAATTTTGAAGATCACCCAGGTTATGGGGGTGAATAATGGGGAATGTGTTGGTTTGACCTCCTATCAGCTCAAGGGGGTAGCACATACATGGTTTAAGTAATGGAAAGGTGCTAGGACAACGGGTGCAGGCCCGATAAGTTGGGATGAGTTCCACACAGCGTTCATGGATCGGTTCTTCCCTCGGGAGATGAGGGAGCTCAAGGCGGCTGAGTTTGTGAATTTGAAGCAGGGAAACATGTCAGTCCAGGAGTATTCCTTGCAGTTCACTCAGCTATCTAAATATGCTTCGGAGTTGGTGGTGGATCAACGGGCTTGGGTGAGCCACTTTGTGCATGGAGTAGAAGATTACTTGGACAAGGATTGCTGGATTGCCATGCTACACGGGGACATCAACTTTCCCTGTATTGTATTGCATGCCTAGCAGATGGAGTCGGTCTATAGGAGGAAGAGAGAGGCCAAGAGGGCCAGGTCCGACAGCTACGGGGTTTCTCAAGACAGGTCAGGAGGTGGATCACGTTAGCAGTCCTAGCACAGGTCCACTTCTCCAGCTCCATCATCGGCTAGCATGTTGTCCATGAATAGGGGAGACCAGAGGAGCAGGGCTACAGGTTCAAGGGATCATGGTAGCATGCAGGTGGAGCGCACTTTCCCAACTTGTGCGAGATGAAATAAAAATCATCCTGGGAGGTGCCTGGTCGGTGCGGATGCTTGTTTTGGGTGTGGCAAACCCGAGCACAGGATCGGAGATTACCCTGCAGCTAGTTCTACCGCTCTAGCAGCATGACCCCCTCAGTAGGGTGCCTCCATTAGTTCTACAGGTGGTCAGTGCGGAAACAGGTTTTATGCCCTAGTGCCTTGCCAGGAGCAGGAAGCTTCGCCAGATGTGGTCACGGGTATGTTGCAAGTCTTCCATATTGATGCTTATGCTTTTTTAAATCCAGGAGCTACCTTGTCTTTCGTAACCCCTTACATTGCTAGTACTTTTGGAGTTAGTCCTGAAATTCTGTCAGAACCATTCTCCGTATCTACTCCAGTCGGTGAATCAGTTATAACTAAGCGGGTATTTAGAGATTCGCCCATTACAGTGTTGCATAAGGCTATCTCCGCGGACTTAGTAGAATTTTCCATGAATGATTTTGACATCATTTTAGGTATGGATTAGTTGTTTGCATGTTATGCTTCGATTAATTGAAGGACCAGTGTAGTGGAATTCCGATTTCCAGGTGAGTTGGTTTTGGAATAGAAGGGTAATTCAGCTATTCCAGCCTGTCAGTTTATTTCATATCTGAAGGACAGGAAGATGATCTCTAAGTGTTACATGTACTACCTAGTCAGGGTTAAGGATGTAGAGTCCGAGACCTGGACTATTCAGTCAGTTCCAGTGGTGTGCGAGTATTTGGAGGTTTTTCACAATGATTTACTAGGTGTTCCTTCGAAAAGGGAAATTGATTTCGGAATTGATCTACTGCCCGATATGCAGCCTATCTCTATTCCTCCTTATAGTATGGCCCCAGTTGAGTTAAAAGAGTTAAAGGAACAGTTGAAGGACTTGTTGGATAAGGGTTTCATTAGACCAAGCCAGTCTCCATGGAGCGCACCGGTTCTATTCATTCAAAAGAAGGATGGATCCCTTGGAATGTGTATTGATTATCGGTAACTTAATAAGGTCACCATCAAGAACAGGTACCCCTTGCCGAGGATTGATGATTTATTCGACCATCTCCAAGGTGTCAGGTATTTCTTGAAGATAGATCTCAGGTCTGGCTATCACCAGCTTAGAGTCCGGGAGAGTGATATCCCAAAGACAGCCTTCAGGACTCGGTATGGCGATTATGAGTTTGTTATTATGTCATTTGGACTAACCAATGCTCCTATAGCTTTTTTGGATCTAATGAATAGGGTATTCAAGGCATATTTGGACATGTTCGTGATTGTTTTCATTGATGACATCCTTTTATACTCCCAGAGCGAGGAGGAGCATGCCTCTCATCTTAGAGTAGTGCTTCAGATCTTCAAGGATCGTCAGTAGTATGCAAAGTTTAGCAAGTGTGAATTTTGACTGGACTCGATGGCATTTCGGGGCCATGTGGTGTCGAGTGAGGCATAAGGGTAGATTCTCAAAAAATTGAAGCGATGAAGAATTGTCCTAGACTGGTGAATCCTTCAGAAATTTAGAGTTTCTTGGGCTTAGTAGGCTACTATTGAAAGTTTATTGAGGGTTTCTCATTTACTGCGGCACATTTGACCAAGTTGATTCAGAAAAAGATAAAGTTCCAATGGTCAGAGGATTGTGAGAAAAGCTTTCAGGAATTGAAGACATGACTCACTTCAGCACCAATATTGACTTTACCCGAGGGTACTAATGGCTTTCTTGTGTATTGTGATGCTTTGAGAGTCGGACTGGGATTTGTGTTGATGCAACGGGGGAAGGTGATAGCATAAGCCTCTCGACAGTTAAAGGTTCACGTAAAGAATTACCCAACCCATGATCTTGAGTTGGCCGTGGTGGTGTTTGCACTGAAGCTATGGCGGCATTACTTGTATGGGGTTCACGTGGACATGTTCATGGATCACAAGAGCTTGCAATATGTGTTCACGTATAAAGACCTCAATCTTTGGTAAAGGAGGTGGTTGGAGTTGCTAAAGGACTACGATATGAGTGTCCTTTACCACCCGAGCAAGGCTAATGTGGTTGTGGATGCACTTAGTAGGCTCTCTATGTAGAGTGTATCCCACATGGATGAGGGAAGGAAGGAGTTGGTGAGAGATGTCCACCGACTTGCAAGGTTGGGGGTTAGATTGATCGACTCGACCGATGGCGGCGTTGTTGTGCAGAATGAGTCAGAATCTTCCTTGATGGTCGATGTAAAATCTAAGCAAGATGAGGAACCAATTTTGAGAAGGCTTAAGGAAGCGGTGTGTAGTCAACAAGTGGAGGTTTTCTCCCAAGGAGATGGTGTCCTCCGATACCTGGGTCGGGTATGTGTTCCAGATGTTGATAATTTGAGAGTCCGGATATTACATGAGGCATATGGTACCATATTTTCCATCCATCCGGGATCCACGAAGATGTATCGGTATTTGCGGGAAATCTATTGGTGGGATGGTATGAAGAAGGATATCGCAGAGTTTGTCGCCAAGTGTCCAACCTATCAGCAAGTGAAGGTTTAGCACCAAAGAATAGGAGGTGTACTTCAGGATATAAGCATTCCCACTTGGAAGTGGGAAGAGATTAATATGGATTTTATTATAGACATACTTCGTACTCGCCGACACTATGATTCCATTTGGGTGGTGGTAGACAGGTTAACAAAGTCTGCACACTTCCTACCAGTCAAGACCACGGATTCAGCGGAGGATTATGACAAGTTGTATATTTGGGAGTTGGTTTGACTTCATAGAGTGCCCTTATCTATTATTTCAGACCGAGGTACTCAGTTTACCTCCCATTTCTGGTGGTGTTTTCAGAATGGACTTGGGATTCAGATTAAGCTCAGCACAGCATTCCATCTGCAAACGGATGGCTAGGCGGAACGAACAATCCAAACTCTTGAGGATATATTGAGGGCATGTGTTATGGTTTTTAAAGGTAGCTGGGATGATCATTTTCCCTTGATCGAGTTTTCTTATAAAACAATTATCACTCTAGTATCCAGATGATACTGTTTGAGGCCCTCTATAGGGGAGGTGTAGATCTCCCATCGGATGGTTTGAGGTTGGTGAGGCAGCTATGATAGGGCCAGATGCGGTTCACGAGGCGATGGTGAAGGTCCAGTTGATAAGGGACCAATTAAAAACTGCTCAGAGTCATCAAAAATCATATGCTGATGTGAGGAGAAGAGATTTGGAGTCTGATGTGGACGAATGGCTATTTCTAAAGGTATCTCCCATGAAGGGAGTCATGCGGCTCGAAAAGAAAGGGAAACTCAGTCCCCGCTATGTTGGTCCTTACCGGGTTATGAGAAGAGTTGGTAAGGTGGCGTATGAGTTGGACTGGCCATCGGAGTTATCTTCAGTTCATCCCGTCTTCCATGTGTCGCTTTTGAAAAAGTGTTTGGGTGATCCAGCCTTGGTAATCCCGGTAGATAGCATTGGAGTAAAAGATAGCCTCAGTTATGAAGAAATTCCCATTGAAATCTTGGATCATCAGGTTCGGAAGTGGAGGAACAAAGAAGTAGCTTTAGTTAAGGTTTTATGGAGAAATTAGCATGTTGAGGGAGCTACTAGGGAAGCCAAAACGAATATAATGGCTGGATACCCACATTTGTTCTCGGCTCAGTTCTGACTTGAGGTATTTGTTCTATTTTACGATCCTATTTAGTTTTCATGTTGAGTTCATGTGTGCAATTTTCTTTTATGTGTATGAGTGTGTATGTGAAGCATGACATCATTTCAGCTATGTGTTATGAATCGGAGATAGTCATTCCGTAAGGTTTCAGTTTAAATGATCAGTGTTAGCATATGATAATTGCATGTTTCTATTTTCTGCTTGTTTCCTACATTCGAGGATTAATGTTTCGAAGGGGGAGATATTTTAATACCCCAGGAAGGCCTAAGAATAGACCCTAGAGTTAATTTGAAAAGTGCTGAAAACTAGCAAAATATCACAGGATGGACCATAGAATGAATCGTGGTATCAAACCACGAGTTGTTGTATGATGTCGTTTTTTGGGGAAATGTTGGTGGAAGTGGAGACAACGAGAGGTATGAAGACCCATTATGGGATACAATGGGCTGTCCTTTGCAGTCGTGGCTAGGGTCAGGCTGGGCGACAATGTATACAACGGCAGACCCAACGACCCGTTAGGAGAAGCCAGGGGTCGTTGGTTCTGGTCGTTATTGGAGGGTAAGATTTTCCAGTGTACGTGACGGGTTGAGACCACGACTCATTCGAAGGAACCATTAGTCGTGGTGAGGCTCGTGGTAAGTGGGTTCAGATTTTATGATGAGCAAAAAATGGATGATGTAACGAGTCGTGGGTTGGAGGTATGGGTCGTCTGGTCGACCCGTTGTTTTGATCCGAGACTAGGTCATTCAGTGGTCCATTCAATGAGGGACATGATGGGCCACTGGTGGTTCCCACAACCCATTGGTACCACTCATGGGTTCCATCTAGCCAGTTTTCAAGGCAGGTTCATTATGCGTATTTTTGACTTTTTCAGGACATAAGGCCCTAAACTATATCGTTTTGGCTTGGGAAACCTGGGTTTTTAAGAAAATAGACCTTTCTAAACTCTCATTCAAGCATGCAAGGATTTTGACAAGTGATCTAAGTGGAGATTTCAAGCTTTTCACCCCAATTCCTTCAATTTCATTCTTGGGCTTTAAGGAGGGTTAGGAGTTCATAATCCCAGGTATGTAAGGTCTTCAATGGGTGGATTCTTCCACACCCATGCTCCTTCTATATTAATTACTCAAAATTTATTCAAAAACTCTTGGGGTTTTATATTCGGTTTGTATAAAATTTAATGATTTAATTATGGGTCTTGTGATTTTGAACCCCTGTCATTATCTACTGATTTTGATCATCATTTGAGCTCTAATTAGATATTAGTATGGCTGATTTCGAATTTCTAATCATTTTGACCCGATTTTGCATGCCCATGATAAACTGATTTATGACCCATTGACCCATTGATGTTTTTGATAAACCCAGCATGTGTTATAAATTAAATAATGAATATATTATGTTATCTATTATGTTCTTATGGAAATTTAAACTATTTGCATGATCTACAAGTATGCATGTATTTTATTAAGCACGGATTATGTTTTGGCCGACTCACGGGCCTCATGTCATGACTAGTTCATGTATGTTAAAGAATGTTTACGATTATCATGATTTGACAAGCCCATGAATTCATGTCTGTATTATTATGAGCACTATATATGTTTTGGGAGTTGTATCGAACACCGAGTAGGTTCAGGGCTCATGTTAAGCCTCGGATCTCATGAACTACGTGCCACCGTAGGTATGTTGGGACCCTTCAATGTTTGTCCCTGGCCCAGATGGCCCTTTTCATGTGTGATCATGCCTTTCATGGTTCCTACCCTTGGCAAGGTACAAACACCCTCCCGACTTGGGTTGCAAGTCGAGCTTTATATGTGCTCATATGGGATATGTTGGTTAAGAGAATCTCCCACTGCTCCTCATGATTTATGCATGTTATGATTATGTATGTTGGCTCAAGTTATGTTAAGCGAAGTCCTTCTCTTATGATTATGGCTATGTTTATGTTACGAAAGTTCTGAAAACCTTGAGTCGTATAATATGTTATAATGATTTATGATACGAGCATGTTGTCCTACTCTTATGACCATTTATGAGTTTTATACATGTTTTAAATGTCAACTTTACTTACCTCAGTACATTCCACGTACTGACCGCACACTTCCTATGATGTATCGTCTCATGATACAGGTCCTAGTTCTCGGGCTCATCCTCACCCATAGATAGATTCGGACTTGGTCACTGCGTACTTGGTGAGTCCTCATGTTCCGAGGGCTACATGTTCACACTCTATGTTATTCCTTCAATTCTGGATGTTGGATTAGTTGGGGAGTTGTCCCATCAATCCGCCTTTCATGTTTAGAGGCCTATTAGACTAAAAAGTTGTATTTTGTCGCATTGTATAAGTATCGTACTATTTTCCCTTATGTTATGTTATGACTACGTTCTCTATGCTAAGTCTTCCGCTCATGTGATTGAATTAGATGTATGCTCATGCCATGGGTCAACTTGGGGTCTCTCAGGGCTCTTCGTCCCATGTCTACGATCCGGGTGTACGTTTGGGCCGTGACAGCATCGAGTACAATGCTTTATTTGTGTTAGGGGGTGAAGTCCGAGTAACCCACTTGTTAAGTGATGCACGATATGACCCTAAGGTAGATTGGGTGACGTCATTCTTAAGGATAAATCATCATTACTTGTGAGTTTGTATCGCCTTTTTAGCTAGTAGTCTTTGAATAAACTCCAAGGGTTTTCTTTATACTATGGTTCTTTCCCAAGGAGGGATTTATTTTTCTTTTCTTTTATTGTCAAACCGGGTTGGCACTTCCTGATGATAGATTGAGAGGAGACTTTCTTAAGGGAAAATGCCAAGTCAAAAGTCTTGTTGAGTCATTTGTGGATTTTACCCTGATGATAGATTGAGTCGAAATGATAGATGTGGCTGCACTTAGAACATGATCTTAGGCCCTCTTTTGTTAGTCACTTCACCCAAATGACTTCCTTTAACATTAATCTTTGATAGCCAAAGTTTGAGCCTTGGACCCTTTCTTTGGAAACCACATTACAAGCCTAATGACCATTTTTAATCCTTCTCTTTGGCACCCATCTTCCCTAATTTCTAGTGATAAAATAATGAAAAATGGGGCTTGAAGCCCATGAGATGGGTAGCAATAAGGAAATGAATGTGAGATAGGAAAAAGCCTAAGTTTGGGGGTTCGCAAGAGTAGGGGAAAAATAAGAATCCTAAAAGTTAGTTAGCACCAAAATGTTGATGAGTTGAATGAATCGATGGGTTGAAAGACCTCGAATCATCAAAAAAGAAAAGATAGTAAAAAGGTGCTATCTCTTGCATAGATAAGGCTAAATGTGAAATTCATGGGTGTTATAGGGGTGGCTTGTGTTATACAAAAGATAAAGATGATGAACAGGGAGAAATAAGGTGGAGTGATTTCAATAAGATGATGGGGTGTTACAAGCTTTTGTAAAGGAAATAGGGAGGCTTTAGTCACTAAAGCTAAATATTTATCCCACCTTTACCCCTAGCCTTCGTCATGACCCGAAAGTCCTAATTGATTTTGAGTGTAGCAACACTACATTAGTGGCGATATACATGAAGGACAAGCCTATGGGTCAATTTATATGCACTTGAATTTGATTGTGAGATTAAGCGCATTTATCTTATCTTATAATCCCATTTTGTGAAATGCTAAAAGAAAAATGTGTGTGGGATTCTCTCTTCTTGTGAGGGGCATCATTTTCTCAGAGTACATGTTTAAAATTATTTTTAAAGAGATGTATAATTAAGGCAAGCGGGTAGCGAACTTTAAGGCAAGTTTTGAATGTTAATTGTCAATGACTTGAGATTCTCTTTAAACTTGTTTTGGGAAATATGCCCCTTGTTTGAATGAAATGAATGCATGAAAAATATGTTTAATGATTGTGGTTTTGCCTTGCGGATTAATGATTTTGTGTAAAACTACCACAGTGCCATAAATTTTAGTAATGTCCTCTTGTGCAAGAATATCTTGATTGGCCCTTGATGCAAAAACTCATGTATAGCATGTGGTTCATTTGCTCAACTATACAGAATTGCATTACTTGAGGACAAGCAACGGTTCAAGTTTGGGGTTTGATGAGTTGGAAATTTACCAACTCATTAGGCTCCTAATCATGAGTTTTTGCTTAGTTTTCGAGTCATTTATGTGGATTTTATTCCCTTTCTCTTGAATTCTTTGTAGGTACCTCATGTGAGTAAAGAAAGAATGAGATCGAGAAAAACACATCGAATTGAGAAGACGTTTGATGAGTTAGCATATGAGGGAGAGGAGCTAAAAATAACGGAAGATTTGAGCTCAAAAAGAGGTGCAAAGACACGCTTGGAATCGGCTAAACGCGGATCTAGAAGGGTGAAATGCCAAAGCTACTACCTTGACCAGCTAAACAACTGGCCCTTCACGAAATTGCACCGGCTAAATGCCACTGAACCGCCGGTTCACCCCTGCCAGGCCATGTTGAGGCTGCGCCCGAGCGCACACGCAAGTGTACGTGGTCTTACAAGTAATACAGCGGCCCTTTTTAAGAGCCGGATGTCAAACCCACAGGGACTGGACCAATTAAGCTAATTATCAAGTTCAAGTGTGATATTAACTTTCACAAGTGTTGATTTAGACTTTTTCGATAAAGTTTAATTAAGTCTAGGGGTGGTCACAAAAATACTATGAAAAAATTCAAGAAGCAACTAGGGCTAACACCTGATAATCATGCGATACTATGCTTTGTAATGGTTTAAGTATGGAATTATCAATTATTGTCTCACATAATTACAATTTCATGTGCATGGTCTTTCGAGCCTCTAAACAGGACAAACTAGCCTCACAACTACATCGTTTAGCGGAGATGTGACATTCTAGTTCGTGGGCAATTTAATTATGTGGATGTGGTTTACGGGGTTTATGCTCTTGATTGGGGACTTTCTTACCTCTAATCATTTAACTCAACTTAGCTTCACAACTACTTCTACGAGTGGTGATGTGATAATTCTAAGCTGGTGTCTAACTCATCCCGTTTTAGTAACCAACCAAGGCAACTTAGGTATAATTTCTTATCCTAACCGCGAATTATATCGTAGATACAAACTTTCTCCCTACATTCTTTTTTTCTTTCCTAGGTTTACTTTCTCAAGCTTCTACCTAGGTGTAACTTGTGTGTTTTCATGGTGATCAATCATAAAAACAACCATAATTAAGAATGTAACAAAACAACAATTAATAACTTAAAACCAAAACAAATTCACATAGTCACAATCATACCTTGTGGCTTCAACCCTAGAGGAAGGTTCTAGACACTCAAGTTCATCTAATTACAAGAAAACATAATTAAAATAACATACTTACAAGAATTGGTAGAAGAGAAGATGAAATTTAAGAACCCTAGGTGAGTTCTCCCACTTCTCCCTTCACTCCTTGGCAGTTTTTCAGAATAATTTCGTGACAAAATATTTTTAGGAGCTAAGGGACCTATTTATAGTAAATGTGAGGTGTATAAAATTATTCCCGGCATGAAATAGCTCCGTTTCATGGAGGTTATCGCGCCAATTTGCCTCCGTGACACGGAGGCATCGCGTAGGCAATCTGGAATTTGCATTAAATACACGCCAGGCAGCCCCTTGCCGCGATGGCAGCGTGGCACGCTACTTGTACAACGCGTTGGGGGCCGTGACACGCCCTTGGTCGCGAAGCCTACCTGCCGTGGCACGTCGCCAATGCGCAGATGGGCTGTTTCACGCATCCTCCTTGCAGACGTTCGCGTTTTACTTCCGATTCTATGCCTCCACTTCACCAACTCATGGATTAGTTCCTCAAATTCATTTTAAACCTACAAAAACAAGAACTAATTATGTTGGTTAGTATATATATGCACATTTACATAAAATTACATGAGAATGTATATAAATAAGTAGCTAAACAAGACAAAAACTAATTTGTAAAGCATCACTTGGGCATGCCATTTTGCCCAAGATCAACCACCCCACACTTAAAGGCCTTGTTCGTCCTTGAACAACCCTTTTACATCTCATGTAAATGAAGACTCACACATAACTAATTTAGTAAGGCAATTCAAGCTATGGCTACAATGATTGTTTAAGATAGTAAGTTAACAATAGAGCATGCACGATGTAGTCATTGATATGAAATACAACTATGTTAAGACTTCCTAACCTCAAGAATCGACTCTCAATCTTAGTAAACTCATGCAAATCAATTGTTCAAGAAATCCGACATGAATGTTATCTTTCATTAAACATGTGACCTCACAACAAGAGAGTTACCCATTCTTAGTCTCAAGTTTTTAAAACACAACATGTATGGGTATATGAATAGAATTACGCTGACTCTCTCAAAGAATTCACATGCATCATGTAGTGAACCATAAGCTTGCCCTTAGTGTTTTACTCCACTAATTTAAAGAGGTATGAACTTAAGATCAAGTAGGACTTAATGGGTTGTAATGTAAGCCAAGGGATGGGTAGGTAATATTATGGATAATAACAGTGGCTATCTTCCCCAAGCGCTTTTAATACATCCAACATTCATTAAGGACATCTCTTTTCTTACTTCCTCCTCATTCTTTTCACTCTTGAATTTTCTCTCCTTGTTCCCATTTCTTTTTGCACACTCAGCATATTAGTAAGGGGTACTTAAGCAACTTTTTCATTCATTTATTTCTTACTCCCTACCAATAATCAAGCATTTTCAAACAAGTGCACCCTTGACCTTTCTCAACTTTTACAACTGCTACTTTTCCTTCTTTTTCATGCTTCTCACTCCTTCACTTTTTCGGATTTTTTCCTTAAGTGCTTAGGAGTTTTGGATCAAATTCAATTCTTATTAAAGAAAAAGGATTAAGCTTATGTTGTAGCTATCAAAGAATAGGCTTAAGGCTCAATGGGGCTCACTAGGATTCAACATTCAAGGTAGGTAAAGTGAGTGATAAAAGTTAGGTTCATTCAATCATCTCCTACATTCCACATCCTTCATTTCGTCTTATATACACACCAGGCAAGTTCTAGAAACTCCACAGTAGCACGGAAGATTCGAAAAACTTCCTCTCACAGCACATGCTCAATTCAAGACACATTCAGCAGACTCTTAACTCAGCTAATCACAAAAATTCAGAATTAAGCTTCAATCACATTGAGTCAAATTCAATAGCCTAAGTGTCTCAAAAAAAATTATACACTTCTTACATGCTTCAACACTAACCACACTTGTATCTTACAATCATGTATAGCACATAACAAGGACATCAAGCCATCAATTAGCTAGGGTTTCAAAAACCAAAACCTATTGACTAATTTTTCCTCAAGACCGTCATCATCCATCTATCGTCGGAAATAGTCTCTAACTATCACTAAAAACATTATATACCGACAAAGAAAATTTTTATTATTCTTCGGTTCAAAGACCCCCCATCGGAAAAGAACCGAAAAGAAAAACCAACGGGTGGTGAAGTCATGCTCAACCAAAAAAATTTTCCAATATGTATCAAGCACTACATTCACCAAAATCATTAAGCGCAATTTTTTTTAAAAATTTTCCTCACCCCACACATGAATCATGCTATGTCTCCAAAGAATCTAATTAAAATTTAACAGGATGAGAAATACTCACTGAGGCCTCTAGGCCTAGCTAATAGCATGGTTTTCTTCAAATTTGCACAAGTGGGTGTTTGACCCAATACTTTTTCTCTTCCATGCTTGTTAGCTTCCTCCTCCACGGGTACTCGGACTTCCCCTCTATCTGTGCCTAACTTTCCACCAAAAACAACACAAGTTGACAATAACCAAAATCAACATAAACAAAAATCACAAATTGTACCTATGGTACTCTTGGGTTGCCTCCCAAGCAGCACCTTATTTTACGTCGCTGCACGACGTGGACTATCCTTTTCAGGACATCCTCATGCCTGGGTTCCCTTTCGAGAACCATCTTCTTTTCTTTTAATTTTTAGAGGAAACAGCCTCCACTCTGTTCCTCTCTTCCTCTAACTTCTTATCAAACTGAAGCCCTTTATCAGACTCGAGCTGAACACTTATCATTACCTTCGGCCATGGACCTGTGGAATATACCACCCCACACTTATCCTCTGACAACACACTAACCTTACAAAGGTTTCTGTAGTGTGTGGGTGGGTTCATTTCTTGGTGTATTCGGAAGAGTTCTTCTTCATCCTCGACCCTCATTTTTAGGGTCCCTGCTCTTAAGTCAATTACCGCTCCTCCGGTGGCCAAGAATTGCCATCCCAAGATTAAGGGTACCTGGTCATCAACATGAATATCTAAGATAATAAAATCAGCAGGTATAATAAACTTACCCACTTTGATGAGAAGGTCCTCTATGATTCCATTCAGTGCCACTCGCGACTTGTCCGCCAGCTGCAGCATCAACCTTGTTGGCCTTGGTTTTCCCAACCCCAGGGTGTTAAATAAAGATAGGGGTATTAGATTCCTTGCTTCCCCTAAATCACATAAAGCTCGTATCACCTCAGCTTTACCAATTTGTATGGGGAGGATAAAACTCCCTGGGTCTTTAAGCTTCTTAGGAATCTTGCTCAATACCCTGTTACTGCACTCCTCCATCAGTGCCACCGTCTGGGCATCCACCAATCTGACCTTATTCGCGACCACATCTTTCAAATATTTAGCATACTTGGGCATTCCATGCAAAACATCAAGCAAAGGCAAATTTATGTGAAGTTCTTTGAAAATCTCAAAGAACTTTTTGAAGCATTTCTCCTCCTTGCTCTTTTTGAATCTTTGAGGGAATGGTGGTGGTGGTCTTTGTGCTGGCTGCAATAAAGATTGTGCATTTTGTTGCACAGCACTCTGATTCTCTCCCTTGCCAGTGGATGGTCCTGGTCTACCCATCTCCGGCTGCACCACATTTTTTTTCTCTTTTAGCACTGCATTAGCTACTTGTTTGCCGCTCCTCAGATTGATGGTGTTGACCTGATGGGGGTTAGGATCGGTATCACTGGGTAGTCCTCCCTACGGTCTCATGTTTTGAGTAGCTGCTATCTGACCCATCTACTTTTCTAAATTGTGGGTGGCTAATTGCTGATTCTTCAAGTCTGATGCCATCCTCGCCTAATTTTCTGCTAACTGAGTTTGGGTCTCCATGATTTTCTGCAATAATTCCTCAATGTTGCTGCTCAACTGGCCATCATTCTATCTATTCTGCTGATACTGCTGCTGTTGAGGTTGCTGATAGCTTTGCTTTTGATTTCCACCCCAAGAAAAATTCGGGTGGCTCTGCCAATTTTTGTTGTAGTTGTTTTCAAAATTTTGAGTGTTCCTTTGCACATTCCCAACAAAATTTACTAATTGCGGATTGGCTCCACAAGATTCTGCATTGTGCCCATTGTTTCCGCAAATTTCACACCAACTCGGAGCTTGCTGAACTGCATTAACCTGACCCTGTTATTGGTTCATACTCAGTTTATTGAACAAAGTCATAATCTGATACTGGAATGAATCTAGCTGTGCCGCCAAGGCATTCATACCATCTACCTCTATCAACCCTGCTCTCTTTCCTGCCCCTCTCAATGACTTGCTATGCCATTCTGGATTTCCCTGTGCAATTCTATTAAACAGTGTGTACAACTCATCATACGTCTTATCTAGGGCTTGCCCACCCGATTCAGAGTCTAGTAAAATTTTTGTGTGTGGGTCTAGACTTTCTACAAAGGTATGGGCCAGCACTTTATTGGATTGCAGGTGATTGGGACAGTCTCTTAATAATGACTTGAATCTTTCCCAAGCCAAATATAAATTCTCATCAGGCCTCTGCTTTAAACTTAGTATTTCACTTCTCAATTTTGAAGTCTTGCCTGAAGGAAAGAATCTGATCAAGAACTTCTTCGCCAAATCATCCTAAGAAGTTATGGATTTTTGTGGCTCAACTTTCAACCACCTTTTTGCCACTCCCAACAATGAATATGGGAAGATGGTAAGTCGGACATAGTCTGTGGACACTCTGGTGGGGACGAAAGTGTCACTAATCTCTAAAAAGTATTGTAAGTGTTGTTGCGGGTCCTCATGTGCCATCCTAGTGAATTGACCACTAGAATGTAACAGCTGCACCATGTTCTGTTTTAATTCAAAGTTCCCTCCAGGTTCTGGTTTATGGATACTAGAGTTCACATTCGTCGCTTGTGGGATTGCCACTTCGCGAACTGGTCTGGCTGCCATTGCTTCCGGTGACAATTGTGCTTGCCCTGCGGGTGGTTGTTGTTGTATCTTTTCTTGAAGTCTTTTCATCTTTTTCTCAAGAGCTACTCTCTTTCGCAAATATATTTGACGTTCTGGTTCAAGTAACTGTTTCACAAGCTCTTTATTCCTAGCCAGCTCGGCAAGACAACCTGTCACTTGCAATAAGTTAGACTAAGACCAAGTTTCTCAACACTTAAGGAAATTTAAAAATGACACAAAAATAGACAAATTTATTAAACTTCGTTGAATCCCCGGCAACGGCGCCAAAAAATTGTTGAGGCTGCGCCCGAGCGCACACGCAAGTGTACGTGGTCTTACAAGTAATACAGTGGCCCTTTTTAAGAGCCGGATGTCGAACCCACAGGGATTGGACCAATTCAGCTAATTATCAAGTTCAAGTGTGATATGAACTTTCACAAGTTTTGATTTAGACTTTTTAATTAAGTCTAGGGGTGGTCACAGAAATACTCTGAAAACATTCAAGAAGCAACTAGGGCTAACGCCGGATAATCATGCGATACTATGCTTTGTAATGGTTTAAGTATGGAATTATCAATTATCGTCTCACATAATTACAAATTAATGTTCATGGTCGTTTCGAGCCTCTAAACAGGACAAACTAGCCTCACAACTACATCGTTGAGCGAGGATGTGACAATCTAGTTTGTGGGCAATTCAATTACGTGGATGTGGTTTACGGGGTTGGTGCTCTTGATTGGAGATTTTCGTACCTCTAATCATTTAACTCAACTTAGCTTCACAACTACTAACATGAGTGGTGATGGGATAATTCTAAGTTGGTGTCTAACTCATCCCATTTTAGAAACAAAGCAAGGCAACTTAGGTATAATTTCTTATCCTAACCGCGAATTATATCGTAAGATACAAACTTGCTCCCTACATTCTTTTGTTCTTGCCTAGATTTACTTTCTCAAGATTTTACCTAGGTGTAACGTGTGTGTTTTCATGGTGATCAATCATTAAAACAACCATAATTAAGAACGCAAGACAAAACAACAATTAATAACTTAAAACCAAAACAAATTCACATAGTCACAATCATACCTTGTGGCTTCAACCCTAGAGGAAGGGTTCTAGCCACTCAAGTTCGTATAATTACAAGAAAACATAATTAAAGTAACATACTTACATGAATTGGTAGAAGAGAAGATGAAATTTAAGAACCCTAGTTGAGTTCTCCCACTTCTCCCTTCACTCCTTGACAGTTTTCCAGAATAATTTCATGACAAAAAGTTTTTAGGAGCTAAGGGACCTATTTATAGTAAATGTGAGGTGTATAAAATTATTCCCGACATGAAATAGCTCCGTTTCATGGAGGTTATCATGCCAATTTGCCTCCGTGACATGGAGGCATCGCGTAGGCAATCTGGAATTTGCATAAAAAACACGCCAGGCAGCCCCTTGCCGCGATGGCAGCGTGGCACGCTGCTTGTGCAACGCGTTAGGGGCCGTGACACACCCTTGGTCGTGCAGCCTGCCTGCCATGGCACATTGCCAACCCGTAGGTGGGCTGTTTTGCGCATCCTCCTTGCCGGCGTTCGCGTTTTACTTCTGATTCCATGCCTCCACTTCACCAACTCATGGATTAGTTCCTTAAATTCATTTTAAAGCTACAAAAACAAGAACTAATCATGTTGGTTAGTATATATATTCAAATTTACATAAAATTACATGAGAATGTATATAAATAAGTAGCTAAAGAAGACGAAAACTAAGTTGTAAAGCATCACTTGGGCATGCCATTTTGCCCAAGATCAGGCCACTATTTTCAATCGGCCACAGTTTGGCTCTCCACGAATTTCCACTGGCGAAACACCGGTTCCTCGCCGTAGAGGCCGTCTAATGAAGGGTAAAATGGTCCAAAAAGGTCCCCAAAGCATCTAGAATCTTCAATGGCATTTGAGAAAAGTTGTACACAAGAAAGTACTGATATATAACCTCCATTGTACACCAACCAAGGGGAGAGCCATTTTCAACCAACAAATTACTCATCTAATATCATCTTCATAGAATTAGGAGTAGATTATTTTTTCCATAGTTTTGTAGAGTTAGGTAGGACTTTTCTTCTTCATTTTCTTTAGCCCATTTTTGTGAAATTCCACCATTGTTGTAAGAGCTTGTGACGCAAAAATTGTGAAGCTAAGGCAATGAATATGAGGGGAATCCTCTTCGTATCTTCTCTCTATCTTTAAATATGCTTTACTAATTTTCTAGTTAGAAGTATGTTCATGGTGGGTTTGTTAATTGATCTTGGGCAAATTTATATGCCCAAGTGATACTCAAAGGTGTCATTTTAGCCTTGTTTATCTATCAATGTTTATACATTCTCATGTGATTGATAATAAAATGTGAATTTGTACTAACCAACATGATTAGCGTTGTTTTGCAGGTGAAATATAATTTTGGGAAGCTAAAATGCGTGTTGGGAGAGATTGGGGTTGGACTCGGATGTTAGCAAGTGCACAAGTGTTTGAAGGCACAAATTAAAGGGGCTCTGCGATGGAGCCGTGTCACGCTGCCATCGCGGATGCCTTCTGCCTGGATAGGAATTTTTGGCCAAAATCCAGTGAGGGTGCGCGTTGGGGCCGTGGCACGTTGGCCTAGCCCCGCGTTACACGTCGTGCCATGTTGGACCTCATTACCTGGACTATCAATTTCCAGTAAGGGTCCGCGTCAGTGGCGTGTCACGGAGGCAGTGCTCCGCGATGCACTCCGTGACTCGTTGCTTGTTATTCCGGGAAAAATTCCCACTAGTATAAATAGAACACTTAGGTTCATTTTTAATTATTCTAACTTGGTAGAGCAAGAACGTGGGTTACAGGTAGTTGAGGGGACGAAATTGTCAGGGTTTTTCTCTATCTCCTTCTTCTTGAATTCGATTGCTTGTATGTTTAACACTCATTTAATGATGTTTAATCCACAAATGAGTGGCTAATTCCTCTTCTTGCTGAGGTTAAGAATAATTGTATTGAAATGTAGTTATTGATCAATTGGGTTTTTCATCTTTTCTTCCATGGTTGTTCTATTGATTCTTGTTCTTACTGCATTGATGTGTGGCCAACGTTAATGTACATCTAAAAAGTCCGGTTTCACTAGAGAGAGCAGGAAATTGGAAAGTTGTGAATCAATAGGATATGATCTCTTCTTAGTTTGGGAAAATTGAGAATTGATTTACCTTTAGGATATAAATATACCTGAAAGTCGTATTAGTCAATTAAGGAATCGGTTTTGTATGGCTAGAACATGAATTTCGTTTAATCACATAAATGTAGGGGGACGGTTCATGATTCTTAAGTTGGGTTAAATACGAGAGTTTTAATCCATTGGCAATAATTCTTGACTAGCAACCGGAGGAAAGATTAACCAAATATTGTATCGATAATTAGTTTCTATACATGTTCATTTAGCCTCAACATGCTCACATTCATAGTTCAGACTCACATTAGATATTCGTTTTAGACTTAGCATATAATTAGAAATCAAAATATATCATACTCTTCTTCACATAGTTGTCTTCATTTTTAGAGTTAAAGTATAGTAACACTTGAGTAGTTTTTACCTTATCCCAGTCCCAGTGGTATCGATACTTGGCTTACTTAAGTCACTTTACTACTTGTTCGACCACGTGCACTTGCGTGTAGTAAATACCCCAGAGTAGACAGCCGAACAAGTTTTTGGCGCCGTTGTTGGGGACTGGCAATTGGTGAATTTTTCTTAAGTGTAAATTTACTATATATTTTTTTTCTTAAGTGTTGACAACTTGGTCTTAGCCTGTATTTCACAGATATAATCTCTGTTGAACACTGGCAAGAGGCAAGGAGCTAGTGGACTCATCTTTAGAGCCTGAAAGACAATTTCATCGTCAACGGAGAGAAGCTCTAGAGAAAAAGCTGCAGTTGCTCAGACAAACAATCATGGAGCAACAACAGAATCCACCAGTAGTAAGGGCAATGTTAGTGCCCGAGGAGATGGCAGCTAGGCCGGTTCGCGAGGTGGCAATCCCATATGCTAACAATGTCACATCTAGCATCCGCAAACCTGAGCCAGGAGGGAGGTTCGAGCTCAAACAAAACATGGTGCAATTGTTGCACACCAGCGGGCAGTTCACAGGGCTCCCTCATGAGGATCCACAGCAGCATCTCCAAAACTTTTTGGAGATAAGTGACACTTATATCCCCGCTGGAGTGTCATCAGATTATGTCAAGCTTACATTGTTCCCATTTTCACTATTGGGAGAAGCCAAGAGGTGGTTGAAAGCTGAGCCACCAAATTCTATTACTACGTGGGATGATCTTGCAAGGAAATTCTTGATACGATTTTTTCCATCCGGTAAAACAGCAAGACTTAGAAGTCAAATTCTAAGTTTCAAATAGAGAGAGGGGGAGAATCTATATCAGGCTTGGGAGAGATTCAAGTCCATGTTGCGGGATTGTCCACATCATCATCAATCCAATGATGTGCTGGTGCACACTTTTATAGAGGGTTTGGAACCCCACACAAAAATCTTGCTAGACTCAGCAGCTGGGGGACAAGCACTGGAGAAAACTTATGAGGAGCTGTATACCTTGTTAAATCGTATTTCGCAGGGAAATCCGGAGTGGAATGCTGATTCGTCAAGAGGGGGAACAAGGAAAGCAGCAGGAGTTCTAGAAGTGGATGGTTTTACAGCTATTGCTGCACAAATAGTTTCTTTACAGAATCAGCTCAACACCCACTTCAACAATATGACAATGAACCAGACTCAAGCCCCAGTGAATGTAGTGCAGCAAATTTGGTGTGCAGTGTGCGGGAGTAGTGAGCACTCAGCTGAGTGTTGTGGAGCAAATCCTGACTCGGTGAACTTTGTGGGAAATGTACAGAGGAACAACCATCAACAGTATGGCAACAACTACAATTCCAATTGGAGGAATCACCCGAATTTCTCTTGGGCTAGCAACAACCATCAAGGGAAAAGTTTGAGTCAGGGGGCGCAGAGGAATCAAGGAGGGCAGAAGAACTATCAAGCACAATATAGAAACAACAATGCACCTCCTCCCCCACTATCACCCAGCATTGAGGAGATGTTCAAGACAATGATAGCTAACCAAGCTCAATTGCAGGCTGACTATGTGAAATTGGCAGCCGAGGTGAAGAACAACCAGTTAGCTACCAAGGCACTTGAATATCAATTTGGGCAATTTGCTGGAGCCCAAAACACCAGGCCTAGAGGAGGACTTCCGAGAGACACAGATCCCAACCCCAAGCAGGTGAATGCGGTGACCACAAGGAGTGGTTTGCAGCTTAAAGAGGTGGAACCAGAAAGACCACCTCAACAATCGGGAGCAGCAGAAGTTGAGAGGGAGCAAAGTGATGAGAGGGGGAAGAAAAAGGAAGCTGAATCAGAAAGGCCACAACCCTCGTTCCCTCAAAGATTAAAGAAACACAAGGAGGAGGCGTGTTTCAAGAAATTCATGGAGGTGCTGAAACAGGTACATATTAACTTACCTCTTGTTGATGTTTTGCAGGGAGTGCCGAAGTATGCAAAGTACATTAAGGACATCGTGGCAAACAAAAGTTGGTTGACTGAGTATGCCACGGTAGCTCTCACAGAAGAGTGCACTTCCCGGATACAGAACCGACTGCCTATAAAGCTCAAAGATCCTGGGAGCTTTACTATACAAATTGCAATTGGGCAGAGTATCCGAGTTCGCGGATTATGTGATTTGGGAGCAAGCATTAATTTGATGCCGTCATCGGTATTCAAGAAGTTGGGTCTAGGGAGTCCTAGACCAACAACAGTGATCTTGCAACTAGCGGATCGGTCCTTAGCCAGACCTGATGGCATTGTGGAGGATGTGCTGGTGCAAGTGGGCTTCCTTATCTTCTCGGTAGATTTCATCGTGTTGGATTTTGAGCCAGACGCGGAAGTCCCATTTATTTTGGGACGTCCCTTCTTGGCAACTGGAAAAGCGCTAATTGATGTAGCTGCAAGGCAGCTAACCATGCGAGCACACAACAAGGTGGAAGTGTTCGATGTATACAAGGCCAGCAAGCTCCCGACTGTGTACGAGGAACTCTCGGTGATCAATGTGATTGATCGAGATGATGATGCTCAGATAGTTGAATCACAAGAGTTAATGGGAAAACCACTGGAGCGAGGTCAGCACTACTGGGGTGAGGATGATGGTCGAGAGAAAATGTCCGTCACCCTAGAAGATGACTGAGCTGAATGACGTCGAGCTGCGACGGTAAACCAGGCGCTGCACGGGAGGCAACCCGTGAATTTTTTTTTTCCTTTGTAAAATGTGAATAGATTTCTTTTTCTTTTTCTTCTTTTTTTGATTAACAACAAAATTGTTATTTTTTATTTTTATTCTTATTTTTATTTTGAGTGAATCCTATAATTCTAACCAATTTCTTGTAGTAAGATGAATTTCAGGTTGAACGGAGGGCAAATATGCAAGGAATCACAAAGGAAAATCCGAGGTATGAAAAATAATAGAAAGTGGCAAAATAGTGAGCCAGGGCGATGGCTCCGTGTCACGGAGGAGGACCTCCGCGTTACCCTCTGTGACACGTTAAAGGTAATTCTGGAATTTTTACAAATTCCAGAACACCTATGCGATGGCTCCGTGTCACGGAGGGCATGCTCTGCGTTACCCTGTGCGACACGTTGAGGTGTATATCGCAACAAGTCACACCGGGTCGCCGGGTGACCCGCACGAAATTCCCACTTTTTAACCCCGATCCCACCTCATTTTTCCTCATTTTTCATACTCTCCACGACCAACCTCCCAAAAACCCCTTCCCCCTCAACGAGACACAGACTTAGGCCCGTAAGTTCATCAAGTTTCGTCATCTCTTCGAAATCAAGGTATGTTCTTCAACTCTATCTCAATTCTTGTCGAAATTTTTCGATTTTGAACTTGTGATATGAGCAAAACTTGCCCTAAGTAGAAATTAAGCTTAAATTCAATTGAATTATTGTTGATTGTTGTTCGGAGTAATGGTGTGATTACTTGAACTCGACAATTACATAGCTTAATCGAATTTTTGATAAAATCATAGCTAGGGCTTGACTTTGAGTTTGAAATGGTCAAATTGAGTTGAACTACTAAAATTCATGCTAGGTTGTACATGTTGGGTGAGATGAGTCGATTATGCTAACTGTAACTATGCTAAAAGACCGACGGATTCTCGGGTTAAGAAAATATTGGACATTGCAAGAAATGGGTGAAGTGTATAGGATCATGTAGTTAAAATTTTTCTTTTACTTTTCCTTGCTAAGTGCTATGGGATAACATGTTATCGATAGGTAAGGATGGTGGTTAGCTGTACGAAGTCTGAGTAGTACATGGAATGTATACCGTCGAATTCTCCCAAGGCACTAAGCATATTTGTTATGTTTTTTTTTTGTTTGTTTGTGTAAATAAGTACGATCTTGCCTTAATGTTGTAATTTTGGCTAAAGACTATGTGTGGGGTAGCCTAGCTTAACCTAACCTTAGTCGAAGCTAACTTTAATTGTCTTAGCATTGAACTTGTCTGTTTGGTTTGACAGGAACAATGGCAAGCAGGCAGGACAAGGGAAAAGGCGCATCAACATCTGGCACCGGAAGAAAAAGAATCAGACTGGGCACAGCGGTCCCAGCAGCACCAGTGGTTCCACGCGGCCAACGCCGTCAATACGGAACCAGGTGGGTGACAGAGGAGGGGAAGAAGTGGTACGCAAAGCACAAGGAGAGCAAGTACTTCCCCGAGGAACACATAGCAAGGGAACCGTTGGCACAAGAGTTCCCCAGGATTGTCTAGAGGATCGAGGCAGCTGGGCTGAACTTCTTTTTTGAAGAGCCCAAGGAATGCAACTTGCACTTGATTCGGGAATTCTACGCCAACTGGAACCTGACTCTCAGAAGTCACACCATCAAAATAAGAGGGCAAATAGTAACTTTTGAGCTCCACCACCTCAATGCTATCCTAGGGGCGCGGGACACAGACGCCCATGTGCTTCGACAGCTTAATATCACTCCACCATATGCGGACATTAGACGCACTTTGTGTGGAACCCGATCAACAGCTCGGTGGAGCAGACATAAGGAGAGGGGCTACCATCAGACCTTGCCTAACTCATTGATGAACAGGGAGGCCAGGATATGGCTGAAAATTGTTTGTTCCTGCCTAATCCTGGGGGTGCATATGACGGATGTAACCCGGGATCGTGTATGCTTGGTGTATGCCCTGATGAAAGGGCTGGAGATTAATGTGGGGGCGGTGATTATCTCCGCCATGAAGAGAGCCCGTTTGCATCTAGGGCACAGATACGGATTTGGTGGACTACTCACCACATTCCTTAGGTGCCTGGATATTGAGGAAGAGTCCCTTGACTACATCCCGCAGATGGAGCGGCGGGCCTTAGATGTCACCAAAACTAAGGCACCTGACACCACCCACGGGCCAGTTCTTACACTAGCCGAGTGACATGCTCGGGATGATCAGTACATGGCTCGCATGTACGGGATGCAGATGCTCTAGCTGCGAATAGGCGGGAGGCCAGCGACAGAAGAGGAGCTATGGCAGCTCGAGCTAGACTACCCTTTTGGCGAAAATGCCAGGGCTCTATGTCGAGTGGGGCCAGCTTTTGTAGAGCCCACAAATGATGATGTCCTCACGGATGAGGAGACACATCGTGAGGACTCCGATGTGGAGTCCGATGATGACGATGGGGGCGATTCAGACATGGGTGACGAGGCAGAAGCACCTGATGAAGAAGTGGAGTATTTTGATTGATCAAGGAGTTCCACCACCCAATTTTTGTGCTATGTTAATTTTTGTGAACACTTGGGATAGTGTTCAATATAAGTGTGGGGTGGGAGTAGTTAGGTGCTGGTTGTGTTGATGTTTATGTTTCTGTTCTGTTGTTGTGCCTGTGGAAAAAAAAAATTTATGACCATGTGATTGTGATGTTTTTGTTCTGTATTGTAATTAAATGTGAAGCTGTGGTGTGCTATTGAATGTTGCTAGCTGATTTTGTACGTATTTTTGTTTTATCAAAATGATCGATTTTTTTGTAAAAAATCTTTTCAATTCTTGGGTTTCTCAGCGTTTGTTTTCGGTTCTTTTACCGACATTGGTCCCATTGAACCGAAGTCTTAGTTAGTGACTTTTCCCTATGATGGATGGATGACGACTGTCTTAAGGGAAATGTAGTCGTTAGGAGTAGATTTTTTTCTTTTCATTTATTTTTCAGTTGTTTTCTTTTGTGGGTTGCATCCCATAACCTGTAGTTACTTTATGGTTGCGGAATTCTGGTTGGGTGTTGTACATGATATTTGAAATGCAAAGGTGATTCGTATGAAAGCATGCAACTGTGTAAATATGTTGAGGTACCTAGGCCATAGAGCCGATTCAGTGTGATTGAGGCTTAATTTTGAATTCTTGTAATTAGCTGATTGAAGAGTCTGTTAATATGTCTTGAATTTAGCATGTGCAATAGATGTGGGGTGAGGTTTTGTTTATTCCATGCTATTATGATATGTCTCGAACTTGCCTGGTGTGTGTACGAAACGAAATGAAGGACGTGTATTGTAGGAAAGGATGTAGGCATTTCCTTGTTTTCATCCAAAAGTTTCTCTTTTTCATTATTGTACCCACCTTGATTGTACACCCTAGTTAGCCCGTTGAGCCTTTAGCCTATTATTTTTTTCTTGTGTCAAAAATGTGTAAACCGAGCTTGACCCTTTCTTTTCATTAGCCATAAATTTGATCCAAAACTCTTAAGCGCTTAAGAAGAGGTAATAATTTTCCCAAAGTGTCAAAGAGTGAGAATGCTGAAAAGAAAAGAAAAGCAGAGTGATGAAACGAAAGAAAAGGTTGAAGGTGCACTTGTTATAAATAAAATATAATGAAGAGGTATTAATAATCTTCGTGATTAAGTCAAGTGTGCTTAATGAGATGGGTCAAAATAAACACAGACTTCAAGAATGGGAGGATGAAGGAAGAAACACTGCCCCTGAGCTTGATGGGATGTATTGAAAAAGCGCTTAAGGATGCTAGTGGCTATTATTGGCTAGCCCAGTATTTACTAGTTCCGTAGCTTACATTACAACCCGTTAAAGTCCTACGTGATCTTACATCACACTTCCTTATATTAGTGGAGTACTACACTAAGGGCAAGCCTATGGTTCGTGGCATGAGGCATGTGAATTCTTTTGGGAGAAAGAGCGAAATTGTTTCTATATGCCCCTGCATGTAATCGTTTGAGTTCATGTGATGAAAAAGGGGAAAATTCTCTTGTGTTGTGAGGGCACATGCTTGATGAGAGATTAAATTTTGTGTCGGATATCTTGATCAGCTGATTTGCATGAGTTTGCAAATATCGAGAGTCGACTCTTAAGTCTATGAGGTCTTGATGTGTTGAAGGTCATTGCATTGATAGGACCATGCATGTTTTCTTGATGATTTGCTGTATTAAATAATCGGTATAACCGTAGCTTGAATTGTCGAACCAAAGTAGCCAGGTTGGGGTGTCAATTGCATGAGGTGTAAGATTATTGTTCGGGGACGAACAAGGATTTAAGTGTGGGGTAAGTGATCTTGGGCAAATTTATATGCCCAAGTGATACTCAAAGGTGTCATTTTAGCCTTGTTTATCTATCAATGTTTATACATTCTCATGTGATTGATAATGAAATGTGAATTTGTACTAACCAACATGATTAGCGTTGTTTTGCAGGTGAAATATAATTTTGGGAAGCTAAAATGCGTGTTGGGAGAGATTGGGGTTGGACTCGGATGTTAGCAAGTGCACAAGCGTTTGAAGGCACAAATTAAAGGGGCTCCGCGATGGAGCCGTGTCACGCTGCCATCGCGGATGCCTTCCGCCTAGATAGGAATTTTTGGCCAAAATCCAGTGAGGGTGCGCGTTGGGGTCGTGGCACGTTGGCCTAGCCCCGCGTTACACGCCGTGCCACGTTGGGCCTCATTACCTGGACTATCAATTTCCAGTAAGGGTCCGCGTCAGTGGCGTGTCACGAAGGCAGTGCTCCGCGATGCATCTCTGTGACACGTTGCTTGTTATTCCAGGAAAAATTCCCACTAGTATAAATAGAACACTTAGGTTCATTTTTAATTATTCTGACTTGGTAGAGCAAGAACGTGGGTTACATGCAGTTGAGGGGACGAAATTGTCAGGGTTTTTCTCTATCTCCTTCTTCTTGAATTCAATTGCTTGTATGTTTAACACTCATTTAATGATGTTTAATCCACAAATGAGTGGCTAATTCCTCTTCTTGCTGAGGTTAAGAACAATTGTATTGAAATGTAGTTATTGATCAATTGGGTTTTTCAACTTTTCTTCCATGGTTGTTCTATTGATTCTTGTTCTTACTGCATTGATGTGTGGCCAACGTTAATGTACATCTAAAAAGTCCGGTTTCACTCGAGAGAGCAAGAAATTGGAAAGTTGTGAATCAATAGGATATGATCTCTTCTTAGTTTGGGAAAATTGAGAATTGATTTACCTTCAGGATAGAAATATACCTGAAAGTCGTATTAGTTAATTAAGGAATCAGTTTTGTATGGCTAGAACATGAATTTCATTTAATCACAGAAATGTAGGTGGACGGTTCATGATTCTTAAGTTGGGTGAAATATGAGAGTTTTAATCCATTGGCAATAATTCTTGACTAGCAACCGGAGGAAAGATTAACCAAATATTGTATCGATAATTAGTTTCTATACATGTTCATTTAGCCTCAGCATGCTCACATTCATAGTTCAGACTCACAACAGATATTCGTTTTAGACTTAGCATACAATTAGAAATCAAAATATATCAAACTCTTCTTCACACTGTTGTCTTCATTTTTAGAGTTAAAGTATAGTAACACTTGAGTAGTTTTTACGTTATCCCAATTCCTGTAGGATCGATACTTGGCTTACTTAAGTCACTTTACTACTTGTTCGACCACGTGCACTTGCGTGTAGTAAATACCCCAGAGTAGACAGCCGAACATTAATTTGATTTGGTTTTGATAAATTTCTCTTGGATTCTTATTGAATTAAAGGTGTGTGTTGCTAGATTCATCTTCCTATTGTTCAACTAAGTGTAAATCTATTAGATTCTCTTCAAATCTATTAATGAAGATCCATTGATTATGATATGGGTCAATCTATACTTGCTTGATTGTTTCTCAGTAGAGAATGATTAAGTATTGGAAGGAAATCTAGTAGTGGGTATGGATAGGAGAATGTAAAATTAAGCTAGAAATAGCTGAAATTACTTCCTTTTTCCTAATTGGCAGCTAATAGCTAGGAATAGTGAAGTTGCTAATCCAAATCAATTCGGGTTGAGCTAAATCGCAGCTAGAGTTTGAGAAAACTCTAGCTAGGGGTAGTCAATAGGCTGGGAAGCTGAGGCTACCTACTTCCCTTGATTATTTACATTTGAGTTTAAGGCATTGATGAAATTCCAGATTTAATTGTGATCTCACCCATATAATGTCCCTAGCCTCTCATTTGTGATTATTTAAATTGGAATTCCCCCCAATTAGTTTTAATTTAGAATTAGTTAGTTAATTATCCCTTTTTATTTCTCTCCAATTTTACTTTTCATATGTTGAACAATTATGTGCTCTAGTTTGAATTAGTTTATAACTTCTGATTTATCGACTCAATTCTCTGTGGGATTCGACCCCGACATCCGTTGGGAATATTTGGTTTGAGTAGAGACCTTTATGATCTTTCATAAAGAGGAGTGTATTTTTGACGTTATCAAAAGCTGTGCTGAGCTTAACTTGGGTCCCAAGCCCCTTCTAAAAAGACCGCCAGAAATGGGAGGTAAATTGAGTACCTCGGTCTGAAATAATAGACAAGGGAACTCCATGAAGTCGAACCAAATCCCGAATATAGAACACGGCATACTCATCCACTGAATTTGTGGTTTTCACTGGCAAGAAATGTGCCGCCTTGGTCAACCTGTCGACCACCACCCAAATGGAGTCATATTGTCGGCGAGTACAGGGCAACCCAGTTATGAAGTTCATATTGATTTCTTGCCACTTCAAAGTAGGAATGCTAATATCCTGAAGTACGCCTCACGACCTTTGGTGCTCGACCTTCACTTGCTGACAGTTCGAGCACTTGGCTTCGAATTCTGAAATATCCCCCTTCATTCCTTTCCACCAATATATTTCCCACAAATCATGATACATCTTGGTGGCACCCGGATGAATAGAGTACCTGGATCCATGTTCCTAATGCAATATCTGATCCCTCAAATCATCTACATCTGGAAGACACAAATGACCTTGGTACTGCAACACACCATCTCCCCCTTGGGAGAAAACCTCCACCTTCTGACTACGGATGGCTTCTTTCAGATTTACCAACATTGAATCCTCATCTTGCTTAGCCTTCACATCAGTCGCCAAGGAAGATTCGGATCTGTTTTGCACAACAACACCGCCATCGGTCGAGTCGACCAATCTACCTCCCAACCTTGCAAGTCGATGGAAATCCTTCACCAACTAATTGTTTCCTTCATCCACGTGGGACACACTCTCCATAGAGAGCCTACTAAATGCGTCCGCTACCACATTAGCCTTACCCGGGTGGTACTAAACACTCATATCGTAGTCCTTAAGTAGCTCCAACCACCTTCTTTATCGAAGATTGAGATCTTTCTGCGTAAACACATATTGCAAGCTCTTTTGGTATGTAAATACATCCACGTGGACCCCATACAAGTAGTTCCACCATATCTTTAATGCAAACACCACCGCGGCCAACTCAAGATCATGGGTCGGGTAATTCTTCTCATGGATTTTCAGCTGCCTTGGAGGCATACGCTCACTTTCCCATGCTGCATCAACACACACCCAAGTACAATTCTCGAAGAATCACAATATACTACAATACCATCGATACCCTCGGGTAGGGTCAACACCGGTGCTAAAGTGAGTCGAGTCTTCCATTCCTGAAAGCTTTTCTCACAAGCCTCCAACCATTGGAACTTTACCTTTTTATTAGTCAACCTGGTCAATGGTGTTGCATTTGATGAAAAACCCTCAATGAATCTCCGGTAATACCCTTCAAGGCCCAAGAAACTCCGAATTTCTGAAGGATTCAACAATTTGGGCCAATTCTTTACTGCTCCATTTTTCTGAGAATACCTTTATGCCCTCACTCGATACCACATGGCCTAAGAATGCCACGGAGTCCAAACAAAATTCACACTTGCGGAACTTTTCATACAATTGGTGATCCTTGAGAGTCTGCTACACCACTCTCAAATGATCGGTATGCTCCTCTTCGCTCCGAGAGTATATAAGAATATCATCGATGAACATGATTGCGAACATGTGTAGATATTTCTTGAACACCCTGTTCATCAGGTCCATAAAATTTGTAGGGGTATTGTTAGTCTAAATGACATAATTACAAACTCATAATGGCCATATCGAGTTTTGTAGGCTGTCTTCAGGATATCACATTCCCGAACTCTGAGCTGATGATACCCGGACCTGAGATCTATCTTTGAGAAACATATAGCACCCTGGAGCTAGTCAAACAAATCATCAATCTTGGGTAAGGGGTACCTGTTCTTGATGGTGACCTTGTTCAACTGCCGATAATTAATACATATGCGAAGGAAACCATTCTTCTTTCAAAAAAATAATACCGATGCACCCCATGGAGACTTGCTCAGTCTAATGAAACCTTTATCCAACAAATCCTTTAATTGATCCTTCAACTCCTTTAGCTCGGCTGGAGCCATCCTGTAGGGAGGAATAGAGATGGGCTACATATCGAGTAAGAGATCAATGCAAAAATCAATTTCCCTCTAAGGAGGAACACCTGGAAAATCCTTGGGAAAAACCTTCAGATACTCACACACTACCGGAACTGAATGGATTGTAAGGGTTTCAGACTCAACATCCTTAACCCTAACTAGGTGATACATACAGCCCTTAGAAATCATTTTCCTGGCCTTAAGATATGAAATAAACCAATCGGGTGGTACAGTTGAATTACCCTTCCACTCTAAAACTGACTCACTTGAAAATTGAAATTCCACCGCATGGGTCCTACAATTTATCGAAGCGTAACATGCAAACAACCAATCCATACCTAAAATGATATTGAAGTTAGTCATAGCTAACTCTACTAAGTCTTTGGTGGTGACCTTATGCAATACTGTAATGGGGAAACCTCTATAAACCCGCCTAGCTACCACTGAATCACCGATTGGAGTAGAGACTGAGAACGGTTCTGACAGGATTTCAGGGCTAACTCCAAAACTACTAGCAATATAAGGAGTCACAAAAGACAAAGTGGCTCCTGGATCTAATAAGGCATAAGCATCAATATGGAAGACTTGTAACATACCAGTAACCACATCTAGCGAAGCCTCCGGCTCCTGGCGGGGTACTAGAGCATAAAACCTATTTTGATGCTGACCGCCTGCTGACTAGTAGAGGCACCCTAGTGAGGGGGACGTGATGCTAGAGTGGCAAAACTGGTTGTCATCACATGGGCCCCACCGACCCCTAATCTGGCGGAGGGGCAATCCCTAAGTCTGCGCTCGGGTTTGCCACAATCGAAACATGCATCTGAACCAGCTAAGCAACTCCCAGGATGATTCTTACTGCACTTTACATAAGCTAGAAAAGTGTGCTCCACTTGGATGCTACCCTGATCCCACTAGCCTAAAGCCTTGCTCCACTAATCTCCTCTGAACCTAGATGGTGTGTTGGCCGATGATGGAGCTGGAGCGATAGACCTCTGCTGGGACTGAGGATGTTGTCCACCCCATGACTTGACCAGAGAAACCCCATAGCTGTTAGCCTGGACCTCTTGGACTCCCTCTACCTCCAGTAGACCAACTCCATCTGCTAAGCATGAAAAAAAACGCGGGGAAAATCGATATCCTGATGTAGCATGGCAATCCTGCAATCCTTGTCCAAATAATCTGCCACCCCATGCCGGAAATGACTCACTCGAGCCCTCTAGTCCACTACCAACTCTGGAGCGTACTTAGATAATTGAGTGAACTCCAATGCATATTCCTGAACGGATATGTTACCATACTTCAAATTAACAAACTCGGCCGCCTTGACCTCCCTTATCTTCTTAGGGAAAAATTGATCCAAATATGCCGCGTGGAACTCTTCCCAACCTATCGGGCTTTCACCCACTGCCCTGGCATCTTTCCACTGCTTATACCAAATATGAGCCACCCCCTTTAGCTGATAGGAGGTCAAGTCAACACACTCTCCATTGTTCACCCCTATAGCCTGGGTGATCTTCAGAATCTCCTTAATAAAATCATAGGGATCCTCATCCACCTTCAATCCCGTGAACTCAGGAGGGTTGATCCTTAAGAAATCCCTCACCCTGGCTGCTGCCGCATTCCTATTCTGAGGGTAATGTGCCACTATCTTATTTTGAACTTGTGCCATCATGGCCTGCGCCAGCATCTGAATCGCTTCCCTAAACTCTGCGTGGGCAGTTGGCTCTGGTGCGTGCTCCTCGTGAACGGGTTGGGCTGGCTGATGCTCCTTACCATTGGCACCCTCATGATCTTTACCATTACCATTTCTTCTAGTGTTCACTCAGCATGGAGGCGTGATGTTGCAAACATGAATAACATGAATTAGAAGGGTAGAGAACTTTTCATCGCACGGCATAGATCATAAAAGAAGGGAACATTTCCTAAACATCTCGTAGCCTCTCCGTCATAAGTGTGGTGCGCTTCACACCCATGAAAAAGACTCTACTTGACCTGGATTTCAGACATCCTAGGACACTTCAGACCTATTGCTTCGATACCAAGTTTTTCATAACCCGAACGTACACTCGGATCGTAGACAAGGGACAAGGTGCCTCGAGAGACTCCAAGTCAACACATGGAATGAGCTTACATCTAATTCAACCTCATAAGTAGAAGACTTAACATAAGAAAATGTAAACATGTCATAACAACGAAGAAAAGGAAATACATGATCCATACATGATGGCTGAATACAACTTATATTCTGGAAAGCCTCTAATCATTAAAGACAGGTTGATGAGACAACTCCCCAACTAACCCAACAATTCTGAAACTGAAAGAAAAGCATAGAGTCTGAACATATGGTCCTCATAACGTAAGGACTCACCAAATAAGCTAATAACAATCTCGGAAGCACTACTAAGGAGGGTGAGCCTGAGAACCAAGTCGTGTATCATGAAATGATACAGCTTTGAAAGTATGCGGTTAGTACGTGGAATGTACTGAGTATGCAAGACAAGTAAAACGGACATTTAAAACATATAAAACTCATAAATGATCATAAGAGTGGGACATCATGCTCGTATCATTAATCATCATAACATGTCATAAGGCCCAAGATTTTCAAAACACTCATAATGTAAACATAGTCATAATCATAAGTGTCACACCCCGCCTTGGGAGGTATGACTAGCACCTGGTGCCCTACTAGGACCTGGACAGCTGGACTACTGAGCCTAAGCACTTCTGGTGCCAGGCTAGCTCTAATTCTTGATTTATGGAAACAACGGGCTATATAACGTCTATAAATACACCTTCCGGCCGACTAGGCCTATAGCCACCTGTAGGAATATAACAGCTAACCAAAACAACTAAGCATAAGAGAACCTATGCGAGCCGACAAGGCCACCATGCTGACTAGTTATCACTGAAAAGTATAATCAAGTGCTGAACTAATCTGTGACCGACAAGGTCACGAACGAACAACTGAACAAGTCCCCACACGGCCATAACTGAAACATACATACGGCCCCACACGACCGGTACAACTAACCATAGGGAATATACAATCTGCAAGCCTCTAAGGATAATAAAATGGTCGGGACAGGGCCCGACCTACCCATACTGTACAAACAAAAAGGGAAGTAAACCTTTAGCTGTAAAGCTCCGGATGACAAGATCTGAAGACTATGTACGCTGGCTGGAACTACGAGGGATCTACTCCTCGTCTATGAGTACATGCAGGCAAGTAATGCAGCGCCCCAAAATGGGCGTCAGTACCATTGGTACTGAGTATGCAATCAATAATTGAAAATAACTGAAAGCAAACAATAATACTGATAGATACTGAAGTAATAGGAGACGGGCTGAGACTGACTGAAAAGAGCATAACTTTACTGAAGAGAGTAAGAGTCATACCTATTAACATGGCGGTCTACTTTCTATCTATTAATAACTAACACAACATAGCATACAAGAACCTTCCCAGCCCCCATAAGCCGTAAAGTACCAACCAGCACACAATCTATATACCCCTACCCAGGTCACACCATCCACCTAGTAACTATGAGCATCCAGTTGGCCCCCTGGGTATGCAACTTGGGCTCACTGGGCCCCTGACTATAGATGTATCTGAGTCCGGAGGACTTTTGAAATCTGAAATATTTAATCTTAAAACTGTAATCTGCACCCTTGGCACAAGAGCTCGACATGGGGTGTGGTATAGTGCTGATCAGCCTGCTATGGGGAATCTACATCCCATCTTCGTCCGCTGGCGGACGACTTGCAACTCCGTAGAGCGACGTATGCTTACCCTCTGGCGGGCGAGCCGACACAGATATTAACCCTGGGGCGGTCAAGGAAGCTCTAAGGGTGCCCAATATAGAATAATCATGTCTCCACAGATAGCAATAACTGCATGTAATATATATATACTGAATCTGATAATAATATTTATATTTTGGTATTCTATTCTGAATTTCATACTGAAATATACTGAATTTAATACTGAAATATACTGAATTTGAAATAGTATTTCTGGAATATTTTGCTGGGAACTATATTGTTTTACTGAGTTCCATGCTGAACACTGTATAATAATTCTAACATGCTTACTGAACTCAACTGAATATAATATACGGCTTCTGAAACATTCTACTGTAATTTGTACTATTTTGCTATACTGGAACTACTAGCTTGCCGAAACAAACTGGCTTTACATACCTCAACTGCTGACTTTCTGATTAACTGGCGTAGCTCGACTGGTATTCATCTATTTCTCACAACTGTATTCATATTCAAGAAAGAATAGAATTAATTCTACTATTATTTTGGAAAGAAACTATACTTATGGATATACCTACTGCCTATTCTTTGACTTATCGGAGAATGGCCGAAAACTCGTAATTTCTCGGAAGTATAGAAGGGAGAAATACTCACTTTAATGTTGGGGGTATATTAACAATAGTTTGGAGCAATTCCACTTACCTTGGCTCGGTGAGACGATGATTCGTCGACCGAATTTCGCGAAACTAACTCCGCAGGAATGCTCCCTGCAGCTTTATACTTCGCTACCCGAAGTTAATTTGAGTTTGGACTGCGTTTGACAGCGTAAACGGAAGGAGATTTAATCAAACCCTTTATTTCCCTCTGTTTCTGTTTGTTTACTGGAAATTATATGAAGGGAAAATGATTTAAAACGAAGTGGGAGCCTTATATACTTGGGGCCTTTAAGTCTCATTTGTCGAATGCGATTTATAAGTTGCATTTGTTGAATGCGATTTATAAGTCGCATTTGCCTTGTGACACTCTGACTTGGCGCTTGTCCGGTCTCTCCCCGGGCCCTTTTCTCTCACGTATGGCATTCTAAAACTCTTAACCAACATGCGAATAGGCCAACTAAGTGTCAAGAACTTACGGGGTGTAACATCCTTCCCCCCTTAAGAACATTCGTCCTTGAATGTTAACTTTCATTTACAGAAATTTTAACTTGCTCTACCTTTTCTGAAAAAATTTCGGCAGAGTTTCTGTTATACCCCGTAGAATTCCCGACACCTAAATGACCTATTCGCACGTTAGTTAAGCATATTTGAAGGCCATACATTCAAGAGAAAGGCCCAGGAAAAGATCGGACGAGAAACCTGTCGAACCATCGCGGAAGGAGCCGAGGCAGAGCCCCTCCGCGATGGCAGCGTGTCACAGAGGTGGAGCCTCCGCGTTGGCTCCGTGACACGTTGTCCTTGTTCAGTCCCAAGTATATAAAGCCCCACTTTGGTTTTAAATGATTAAAACAATTATATTTCCAGTAAAACAGAGAGCAATCAGCAGAGAGAAGATAAGAACGAAGGAGGTATTATGATTTTCGTCTGATTACGCTGCTAAACGTTGCCCAAACTCAAATTAACCTCAGATACCGAGGTATTTAGCAGCAGAGAGCATTCCTACGGATTCAGTTTCGTGAAATACGGCCGAAGAATTGTCGAGCCACCGAGCTAAGGTAAGTGGAATTGCTCTAAATTAGTGTCTATGTGTTCCTAGCTGTGAAGTGAATATTTCTCCCTTCTGGACCGCTGAAAAATAGCGAGTTTTCGACCGTCTTTCGATAAGCCTAAGTTTAGGCTATAAACTATATCGAAAGCGACGTTGCTCTTTACAATAACGTTGTATTTAGTATTGATTGGCACATTTATGAATGCAGTTGGGAGAAAATAGTTGAAATACTGGCCGAGCCTCGTCCGACAAACGAATAGTTCAAGGATAAGGTATGTAAAGCTAGTTTCCTCGGCAAGTTAGTAATCTTGGTACAGTACAGTAATTTAAAGGCTAGTAGAACATTCAGAAGTCATGTGTTACGCTTATTATTAATGTTGGTATGGTATTAGAAGTATCGAGTTATAATTTGCGCAAAACTTGCTAGCCCGATATAGATCCTAATACAAGTGTTAGAATCTGGTCAGCATGCTTATTATGTGATGTGACACAGAATGTTAGGATATCATTGTATTCAGTTGAAATCCAGTTAAGCAATGTAATATCTGTAAGACATCTCAGAAATAGAACGATAAGTTAAAGCGAAGTTAGAAAGCATATTAGGACTAGCAAATCATGTTACTATAGAAACTTAGTATACAACATAGTTTCAGCAGAAAGACTATTTCATGTTCAGCATTAGACCCAGTGTAGTCTGGCAGAAGACTATATTTATACATATATACTATTACTAGGCTCATCATGTGTTAAGTACGTACATATTACTATCACTGGCTCAGCATATAGTATATACAAATACTTTACCAATATTAGCTTCAGTATGTGGGACATGCAGATAGTATTACTAGTTGAGACTGTTGTATTGTTTGGGGTTGGATTATCTAGCATCCATGACCGCCCCAGGGTTGATAGCTATATCGACTCGTCCGCCAGAGGGCGAGGATACGTCACTCTACGGAGTGGCATGCCGTCCCACAGGGGACGAAGATGGGATGCCAGTTTTCCCCATATTGTGCCTTGGTCGGCTTTTACACACCCCTGTCGAGCGGATACGCCCGGGTGTTGATTCAGGAGTCCTCCGAACTCAGAAGCAGTTATAGTCAGGGGCTCAGCGAGCCCAAGTGCATACACAGGGGACCGGCAAGATGCTTACAGGGTTTATAGGAGATGGGATGATCGGGGTAGGGGTATAGATTCTGTGCTGGTTGTACCTCCCGGCTTATGGGGGCCGGGTAAGGTTTGTCTGTGCTATGTTATGTTATGATATGTTATACCGTGTTACAGTAGATACGAGTAGACCGACAGTAGAATGATAAATCCTCAGGTATGACTCCTACTCCTTCCAGTATAATTAAGAAAAGGTATGACTTATATTATCAGACAGTTAGCCTATTTCTTTATACTTCAGTTTCATCAGTTATGTTATTGATTTCAGATATTTCTTTCAGTTATTGCTTTACATACTCAGTACCAACGGTACTCACTCCCGGTGGGGCGCTGCATTACTTGCCTGCAGGTACTCATAGACGAGCAGGCGATACTACGTGATTCCTGTCAGCGATCGAGTATTCAGCTCCTGTCATCCGGAGACTGAATTCCAGAGGTGTATTTCAGTTTCCTTTGTTGTATAGTACGGGTAGGTCGGGGCCCTGTCCCGATCATTTCTATTGCTATTCCTAGAGGCTTGCAGTCTGTATATATTTCCCTATGGTCAGATGAGCCGGTCGTGTGAGGCCGTGCAGTTATTTAGTTATTAGTACTTCTGTTTCTTTCATGTTGGCCGTGTGGGGCCATAGCTTGACAGTAGTGGTGACCTTGCCGGTCACATAGCTTCCTAATATTCTATGATTAAGTTACAGATAACTAGACAGCATGGTGGCCTTGTCGGCCCGCATAGGTTTCCCTATATCGACATGTTTCTGCTCAGCTGTTAGTACAAGTACAGAAGGCTATAGGCCAATGGGCCGGGGGCTGTGTTTACAGCCGTTATATAGCCCTTTGTTTCCAGAAATGTGAGTTAGAGCCAGCCAGGCACCAGATGTGCCCAGGCTTAGCAGTCCAGCAGTTCAGGTCCTAGTAGGGCACTAGGTGCCAGTCATACCCCCCAAGGCGGGGTGTGACAAACTTGGTATCAGAGCGGGTCGTATCCCAGGGAGTCTGCAAGCCGTGCTAAGTAGAGTCCTGTCCATGGATGTGTTGTGCACCACATACTATGGGCAGGGGGCTGCAAGGCATGATAGGATGGTTGTCTTTCATTCTTATTCACTCGTGCTGTAGAGCGGTACAATATAGGGTTGAGTCCCTAAAAACTTACTATATTCTTTGGTTACAGATAATGTCAGATCAGCGACATCCTATCACAGGCCGGAGCCTAGATATTGCAGCAGGGGAAGGCACCAGCAAGATGCCTCACCCTCGTTTAGAAATAGCCCGATCAGAGGGCACTATAGAGGCATCGTCCTAGCCTTCTCAGCAGTCTCCACCACATCAGGAACCGCTTGGGGCGACACTACCTTCAGCAGTCCCTATACCGACACCTTCCGACCAGGAGGTTAGGAGTGTTGTAGTTATGTTAGCACAGATGATGGCTGTTCAGCGTCAGCCAATGCCATCTACAGCTGCGGAGTTATCAGGAGGGCCCGGTAGTTCGAGGGTCCGAGAGTTCTTAGCTCTGAATCCTCCACAGTTTACAGGTACGGATCGGACAGAGGACCCTCAGGATTTTCTAGATAAAATGCAGAGAATCTTCAGGGTTATGCATGCCACGCCCACAGAATCAGTTGAAATTGGCAGCATTCCGGTTACGGGATATCGCCGTGTTATGGTATGAAAGCTGGGAAAGGTCCCGAGGGAGAGATGTTTCCCCTCCCACCTAGTCCAGCTTTTCAGGAGCTTTTCTGGATCACTATTTGCCGCGGGAGATTCGACAGGCTCGGGTAGACTAGTTCCTGCATCTGGAGCAGGGGGCCATGAGTGTTCGGGAATATTCCTTGCGGTTTGATTCTTTGGCCCGATATGCACCGGCCTTTGTTGATACCATGGCATCCAGAGTACACCGCTTCATCATGGGGTTGAGTCCAAAATATGTTGAGACTTGCATTACAGCCACACTGCAAGAGGACATGGACATTGCGCGAGTTCAGGCATTTTCCCAGAATATTGAGGGCATCAGACAGCGACAACGGGAGATCAGAAGGGTTAATCAGGAACAGCGTCGCCGGGACAGGCCAGTTGAGTTACAGAGGGAAGCCTGGGGAGGACCCAGGCCACGATTGTTAGACAGGCCGCCCAGGCCCCCGCCTCCGCCACAGTCGCAGGGGGGTAGATTCAGCCGCAGGGGGCAGTCAGAGACTGGTAGAGGCTCGCAGATGGTAGATTCACCAGTACAGAGGAGGGCGGAGTAGAGTAGGTATACCCTACCACTTTGCCCTATATGCAGTCGACGCCATCCTGGAGCATGCAGATATGGCTCCACTGCGTGTTATATTTGTCGCCAAGAAGGCCATTTGATGAAAGATTGCCCAGCCAGAGGTCGAGAGGACCGGGATAGACAGGATAGGGTATCTGCGGGGTCATGAGCCACAGCATCCTCGGCAGCGCGCAGGCCCTCAGTTTCAGCAGGCAGGGGTCGGGGTAGATCAGAGACCTCCAGTACAGGTGCGGGTCCAAGCCGCACATATGCCTTACTAGGGAGGCAAGATTCAGAAGCGTCACCTGATGTTGTGACAGGTATGCTAACTATCTTCTCACACCCTGCTTATGTGTTGATTGATCCAGGGTCTACTTTGTCCTACATTACTCCATTTGTGGCACGAAAGTTTAGTATTGCACCAGAATTATTGCAGCATCCCTTCTTAGTATCCACGCCCGTCGGTGACTCTATCACAGCTAGCCGAATCTACCGCGGGTGTACAGTAGAGGTTGCTGACCGTCAGACCACAGTAGATCTGGTCGAGTTAGAAATGATAGATTTCGATGCCATAATGGGTATGGATTGGTTAGTACCGTGTTTTGCCAATGTTGAATGTTTGACCAAGACGGTCCGATTCCACTTCCCAGGAGAAGCAGTGTGAGAATGGAAGGGCAGCACCATTACGCCAAAAGGTAGGTTTATTTCCTACCTTCAGGCGAGAAAGTGGATATCTAAGGGATGTATTTACCATCTGGTCAGAGTCCAGGATGTCCAAGCAGAACCTCCGACACTCCAATCTGTTCCGGTAGTGAATGAATTCCCTGATGTGTTCCCAAACGAGTTACCTGGTATTCCCCCAGAAAGGGAAATAGACTTTGCTATTGACTTGTTACCAGGCACTCAGCCGATATCGATTCCTCCTTACCGCATGGCTCCTGCAGAACTCAGAGAATTAAAGGAGCAGTTGAAAGATTTACTGGATAAAGGTTTCATCAGGCCGAGTACTTCACCGTGGGGTGCGCCAGTTTTATTTGTGAGGAAGAAAGATGGCTCGCTCCGAATGTGCATAGATTATCGGAAGTTAAACAAAGTTACAGTAAAGAACAAGTACGCGCTCCCCAGGATTGATGACTTATTTGATCAGTTGCAGGGAGCCAGATACTTTTCTAAGATTGACTTGTGGTCCGGATATCACCAGGTCCGAGTACGTGAGAGAGATATTCCTAAGACAGCGTTCAGGACCCGATATGGACATTTTGAATTTCTAGTTATGTCCTTCGGGTTAACGAATGCCCCGGCAGTCTTTATGGACCTAATGAACAGTATTTTCAGACCTTTCCTAGACTTGTTCGTGATAGTATTCATTGATGACATTCTGGTGTATTCTCGCTCTGAAGCAGATCACCGGACTCATTTGCGGACAATGCTCCAGATTCTCAAGGACCGTCAGCTGTATGCTAGATTTTCTAAGTGTGAATTCTGGCATAACTCAGTGGCCTTTTTAGGGCATATCGTCTCAGATGCTGGTATACAAGTTGACAAACAGAAAATAGAAGCAGTTAAGTCATGGCCTAGGCCTACCACTCTGACTGAAGTTCGTAGCTTTCTGGGGTTGGCAGGATATTACAGGAGGTTCGTTGAAGGGTTCTCGACCATTGCAGCACCTCTAACCAAATTGACACAGAAAGCAGTAAAATTTCAATGGACAGAGGCATGTGAGCAGAGCTTCCAGGAACTGAAAGACAGATTAACCTCCGCCCCAGTATTAGCGTTCTCGGAAGGCACATAAGGTTATTCAGTCTATTGCGACGCGTCAGGTGTCGGGTTAGGTTGTGTGTTGATGCAACATGGTAGAGTGATTGCTTATGCTTCCAGACAGCTGAAGAAACAAGAAAAGAACTACCCTACCCACGACTTGGAATTGGCCGCAGTAATCCACGCCTTGAAGATGTGGAGGCATTACCTGTACGACGTCCATGTTGATATTTACACAGATCACAAGAGCCTACAGTACATCTTCACTCAGAGGGAGTTGAATCTACGGCAACGCCGCTGGCTGGAGCTGTTAAAAGATTATGATGTGAATATTCTATACCACCCCGAAAAAGGTAATGTTGTAGCAGACGCCCTGAGCCGTAAGTCAATGGGGAGTTTGGCATATTTGCGACCTGAGAAACGGAAGTTAGCCAAAGAAATTCATCAGTTAGCTGGTTTAGCCGTTCGAGTAATGGAAACAGAAAATAATAACGCAGTAATTCAGAATTCTGCTGTGTCATCATTAGTTACAGAGGTAAAAGAATGACAGTACGAGGACCCTGATTTAGACCAGCTCAGAGATAGAATTCAGGAAGGTAAGGAGTCAGATTTTCAGATAACTGAGGATGATGTGTTACGCTGTAAGGGCCGCCTCTGTGTCCCAAATGTTTCAGGGCTTCGCGGGCGGATCACGCATGAGGTACATTACGCTCGCTATTCCCTTCATCTAGGAGCGACAAAGATGTACCACGACATCAGAGACATTTACTGGTGGCCAGGTATGAAAGCTGAGATAGCTGAATTTGTATCTAGATGTTCTAACTGTCAGCAGGTGAAAGCAGAGCACCAGAAACCGGGCGGTTTGACGCAAGATATAACGGTGCCTATGTGGAAATGGGAAGCGATAAACATGGATTTTGTAACAGGGTTACCCCGTACCAGACGCAGAAATGATTCCATTTGGGTAATAGTTGACAGGCTGACAAAATCATCTCATTTCCTGCCAGTGAAGGCTACCTTCTCAGCCGAGGATTATGCCGAATTATATATCAGAGAAATAGTTAGATTGCATGGAGTGCCGGTATCCATCATTTTAGATAGGGGAGCACAGTTTACAGCTAGATTCTGGCAGTCGTTCCAGAGGGGTCTGGGAACGCAGATTAACTTGAGCACAGCATTCCATCCTCAGACAGATGGGCAGGCTGAACGTACAATTCAGACGCTCGAAGATATGCTACGAGCATGTGTGCTAGATTTTGGGGGTAGCTGGGATGAGCATCTTTCGTTAATTGAATTTTCTTATAATAATAGCTATCATTCAGCCATCCAGATGGCACCTTTCGAGGCATTATATGGGCGAAAATGTAGATCGTCGGTGGGCTGGTTTGAAATAGGAGAATCAGCATTGGTTGGCCCAGACATTGTTCGGCAGTCAGAGGAAAAGATAAAACTTATCCGAGAGCGTTTATTGACTGCTCAGAGCCGCCAGAAGTCTTATGCAGATATGCGACGCAGAAATCTAGAATTTGCGGTGAATGACTGGGTATATCTAAAAGTGTCTCCGATGAAAGGAGTAATGAGATTCGGCAAGAAAGGCAAGCTTAGCCCGAGATTTATTGGGCCATATCAGATTCGGCGAAGAATAGGCCGAGTTGCATACGAATTGAACTTGCCTCCGGAGTTAGCATCTGTACACCCAGTATTTCATGTCTCTATGTTGAGGAAGTTTGTAGGGGACCCTTCTACAGTAGTTCCAGTTCAGGATGGGTAGGTCACAGAAGAGTTGGCTTATGAAGAGGTTCCTGTAGCTATCTTAGACAGACAGATTCGCAGGTTGAGGACTAAAGATGTTGCATCTGTCAAAGTATTGTGGCGTAACAAGAACCGTGAGGAAATGACGTGGGAAGCTGAAGAAGATATGAAAGCCAGATACCCTCACCAATTTCAGGCCTAGTCTGGCGACAGGTATGTCCGTATTGTTACTTATGCAGTACCTTATAGTGTATGTGTGTGAATGAGAAAGATTGATATTTAGTTATCCAGTGGATCTTAAAATATTACGTGCAGTGCCTGTGTTGGACTTTTCTGCATTTCAGGTTTTTGCTATAGTCCATATTACAGGGGAAACTCTGTCGAAATATTTCTAGAAAGCAAGTAAGTAGTCCTCTAGATAACAGTGTACATTTGAGGACGAATGTTCTTAAAGGGGGAGAATGTTATACCCCGTAGAATTCCCGGCACCTAAATGACCTATTCGCACGTTGGTTAAGCATATTTGAAGGCCATACGTGCTAGAGAAAGGCCTGGGAAAAGATCGGACGAGAAACCTGTCGAACCATCGCGGAAGGAGCCTAGGCAGCGCCCCTCCGCGATGGCAGCGTGTCACGGAGGTGGAGCCTCCGCGTTGGCTCCGTGACACATTGGCCTTGTTCAGGCCCAAGTATATAAAGCCCCACTTCGGTTTTAAATGATTAAAACACTTATATTTCCAGTAAAACAGAGAGCAATCAGCAGAGAGAAGATAAGAACGGAGGAGGTATTATGATTTTCGTCCGATTACGCTGCTAAACGTTGCCCAAACTCAAATTAACCTCAGATACCGAGGTATTTAGCAGCAGAGAGCATTCCTATGGATTCAGTTTCGTGAAATACGGCCGACGAATCATCGAGCCACCGAGCTACGGTAAGTGGAATTGCTCTAAATTAGTGTCTATGTGTTCCTAGCTATGAAGTGAATATTTCTCCCTTCTGGACCACTGAAAAATAGCGAGTTTTCGACCGTCGTTCGATAAGCCTAAGTTTAGGCTATACACTATATCGAAAGTGACGTTGCTCTTTACAATAACGTTGTATTTAGTATTGATTGGCACATTTATGAATGCAGTTGGGAGAAAATAGTTGAAATACTGGCCGAGCCTCGTCCGACAGACGAATAGTTCAAGGATAAGGTATGTAAAGCTAGTTTCCTCGGCAAGTTAGTAATCTTGGTACAGTACAGTAATTTAAAGGCCAGTAGAACGTTCAGAAGTCATGCGTTACGCTTATTATGAATGTTGGTACAGTATTAGAAGTATCGAGTTATAATTTGCGCAAAACTTGCTAGCCCGATATAGATCCTAATACAAGTGTTAGAATCTGGTCAGCATGATTATTATGTGATGTGACACAGAATGTTAGGATATCATTGTATTCAGTTGAAATCCAGTTAAGCAATGTAATATCTGTAAGACATCTCAGAAATAGAACGATAAGTTAAAGCGAAGTTAGAAAGCATATTAGGACTAGCAAATCATGTTACTATAGAAACTCAGTATATAACATAGTTTCAGCAGAAAGACTATTTCATGTTCAGCATTAGACCCAGTGTAGTCTGGCAGAAGACTATATTTATACATATATACTATTACCAGCCTCAGCATGTGTTAAGTACGTACATATTACTGTCACTAGCTCAGCATATAGTATATACAAATACTTTACCACTATTAGCTTCAGTATGTGGGACATGCAGATAGTATTACTAGTTGAGACTGTTGTATTGTTTGGGGTTGGATTACCTAGCATCCATGACCGCCCCAGGGTTGATAGCTGTATCGACCCGTCCGCCAGAGGGCGAGGATACGTCGCTCTACGGAGTGGCATGCCGTCCCATAGGGGACGAAGATGGGATGCCAGTTTTCTCCATATTGTGCCTTGGTCGGCTTTTACACACCCCAGTCGAGCGGATACGCCCGGGTGTTGATTCAGGAGTCCTCCGGACTCAGATGCAGTTATAGTTAGGGGCTCAGCGAGCCCAAGTGCATACCCAGGGGACCGGCAGGATGCTTACGGGGTTTATAGGAGATGGGATGACCGGGGTAGGGGTATAGATTCTGTGCTGGTTGTACCTCTCGGCTTATGGGGGCCGGGTAAGGTTTGTCTGTGCTATGTTATGTTATGATATGTTATACCGTGTTACAGTAGATACGAGTAGATCAACAGTAGAATGATAAATCCTCAGGTATGACTCCTACTCCTTACAGTATAATTAAGACAAGGTATGACTTATATTATCAGACAGTTAGCCTATTTCTTTCTACTTCAGTTTCATCAGTTATGTTATTGATTTCAGATATTTCTTTCAGTTATTGCTTTACATACTCAGTACCAATGGTACTGACGCCCGGTGGGGCGCTGCATTATTGCCTGCAGGTACTTATAGACGAGCAGGCGATACTACGTGATTCCTGTCAGCGATCGAGTATTCAGCTCCTGTCATCCGGAGACTGAATTCCAGAGGTGTATTTCAGTTTCTTTTGTTGTATAGTACGGGTAGGTCGGGGCCCTGTCCCGATCATTTCCATTGCTATTCCTCGAGGCTTGCAGTCTGTATATATTTCCCTGTGGTCAGATGAGCTGGTCGTGTGAGGCCGTGCAGTTATTTAGTTGTTAGTACTTCTGTTTCTTTCATGTTGGTCGTGTGGGGCCATAGCTTGACAGTAGTGGTGACCTTTCCGGTCACATAGCTTCCTAATATTCTATGATTAAGTTATAGATAACTAGACAGCATGGTGGCCTTGTCGGCCCGCATAGGTTTCCCTATATCGACATGTTTCTGGTCAACTGTTAGTACAGGTACAGAAGGCTATAGGCCAATGGGCCGAGGGCTGTGTTTACAGCCGTTATATAGCCCTTTGTTTCCAGAAATGTGAGTTAGAGCCAGCCAGGCACTAGATGTGCCCAGGCTTAGCAGTCCAGCAATTCAGGTCCTAGTAGGGCACTAGGTGCCAGTCATACCCCCAAGGTGGGGTGTGACAGTTTCCCCTGTAATATGGACTATCTCAAAAGTACAATATAGATACTCCATATAATACTATAGCATTCATTTTATAATAAACTGATGTCAACATCTTTAGCTCTTAATATTCAGATCAGCCGGTCTAGTATGGCTACTAGAACTTCTTCATAGGCCAACTTATCTGTAACCTGAACATCTTGGACTAGGACAATTTTGGAGGGATCTCCTATGCACTTTCTCAGCATTGATACATGGAAAACTGGGTGGACAGATTCTAACTTTGGAGGTAAGTCTAACTCATATGCCACTTGGCCTATTCTTCAGCAAATCTGATAAGGCCCAACAAACCTCGGGTTGAGCTTGCCTTTCTTGCCAAATCTCATTACACCCTTCATCGGTGAAACTTTCAGAAACACCCAATCACCCACATTAAATTCCAAGTTTCTGTGCCGCACGTTAGCAAATGATTTTTGACGGCTCTGAGCAGTCAGTAAATGTTCTCCGATAAGCTTTACTTTTTCCTCTGACTGATGAATGATATCTGGCCCAATCAATGCTCATTCTCCTACCTCAAACCAACCAACTGGAGATCTGCACTTTTGCCCATATAATGCCTTATAAGGCGCCATCTGAATAGCTGAATGGTAACTGTTATTATAGGAGAACTAAATGAGTGGTAAATGTTCATCCCAGTTACCTCCAAAATCCAACACACATGCTCGCAACATATCCTCGAGCGTTTGAATGGTGCATTCTGCCTACCCATCTGTCTGAGGATGAAAAGTTGTGCTCAGGTTAACCTGCGTCCCCAATCCACTCTGAAATGATTGCCAGAATTTAGCTGTAAACTGCTCCCTTCTGTCGGAGATAATGGACACTGGAACACCATGCAACCTGACTATTTCTCTGATATATAGCTTAGCATAATTCTTGGCAGAAAAGGTAGCCCTTACTGGCAGAAATGAGCTGATTTTGTCAGTCTGTCAACAATCACCCAGATCGAATCATATCTACGCCTGGTGCGGGGTAATCCTGCTACAAAATCCATATTTACTGCTTTCCATTTCCATAGAGGCACAACTATATCCTGAGTCAGTCCGCCTGGTTTCTGATGTTCAGCTTTTACCTGCTGGTAGTTGGGACACTGAGCAACGAATTCTGCTTCCCCTTCTTCATTCCTGGCCACCAGTAGATTTCTTTTATATCGTGGTACATTTTTATTGAACCTAGGTGGAGAGAATAACGGGCATAATGTACCTCGACCATAATCTACTGGCGAAGCCCTGCAACATCTGGAACACAAAGGCGATCTTAATATCGCAATACCCCATCCTCGGTTATCTGAAAATCTGTCACCTCTCCTTGCTGAACTCTGTTTTTAAGCTGAACCAGGCTAGGATCTTCACACTACCGTTCCTTTACTTCTACGACTAAAGACAACACTGCGGTGTTCTGGATTACTGCTCTGTTGTCCTCTGTTTCTGCTACACGAATGGCAGAACTGGCTAACTAATGCAATTACCAGGCTAATTCCCGCTGCACAGGTTGTAAGTATGCCAAACTCCCCATAGACTTATAGCTAAGGGCTTCTGCCACCACGTTTACCCTTCCTGGGTGATACAGAATATTTACATCATAGTCTTTCAACAACACTAACCAGCGACGCTGCCGCAAGTTCAGTTCTTTCTGGGTAAAGATATACTATAGGCTCTTATGATTAGTGAAAATATCCATGTGGACCCCATACAAGTAATGTCTCCATATCTTCAAGGCGTGAATCACTGCGGCCAATTCCAGGTCATGGGTAGGATAGTTCTTTTCATGTTTCCTCAACTGTCTAGAAGCATAAGCAATTACTTTACCATGCTGCATCAACACACATCCTAACCCAACACCTGAAGCATCACAACAAATTGCATAACCTTCTGTACCTTATGGCAATGCTAACACCGGAGTTGATGTTAGCCTGTCTTTCAATTCCTGGAAGCTCTGCTCACATGCCTCAGTCCACTGAAATTTTGTTGCCTTCTGTGTCAGTTTAGTCAGAGGTGCTGCTAAGGTGGAAAATCCTTCAACAAACCTCTTGTAGTACCCTGCAAACCCAGGAAACTGCGTACCTTGATCGGAATGGTAGGTCTAGGCCATGCTTTTACTGCTTCAATTTTCTGGGTATCTACTTGTATACCAGCATCCGACACGATATGACCCAAAAAGGCTACTGAATTCAGCCAGAATTCACATTTCGAGAACTTGGCATATAGCTGACGGTCCTTGAGAATCTGGAGCACTGTCTGCAAATGATTCTGGTGGTCTGCCTTTGAGTGAGAGTACACTAGAATAACGTCAGTAAACACTATCACAAACAAGTTCAGGTATGGTTTGAAAATACTGTTCATCAGGTCCATAAACACGGCTGGACCATTCGTTAGCCCAAAGGACATGACTAAGAATTCAAAATGATCGTATCTGGTCCTGAAGGCAGTCTTTAGAATGTCCCTTTCACGAACGCGAACCTGATAATTTCTGGACCTTAAGTCAATTTTGGAGAAATATCTAGCTCCCTGTAATTGATCAAACAGATCATCTATACTGGGAAGCGGATACTTATTCTTGACAGTAACTTTATTCAATTGTTGATAGTCTATACACATGTGGAGGGAACCATCCTTCTTTCTTACAAACAGAACTTGCGCACCCTAAGGTGAAGTACTCTTCCTGATAAAGCCCTTTTCTAACAAATCTTTCAACTACTCCTTTAGTTCTCTGAGTTCAGGAAGAGCCATGCGATAAGGGGGAATTGATATGGGCTGAGTGCCTGGTAATAAATCAATTGCAAAGTCTATTTCCCTTTCTGGGGGAATACCAGGTAGCTCATCTGGGAATACATCAGGGAATTCATTAACCATTGGAACATACTAGAGAGTCGAAGGCTCTACTCGAACATCCTGAACTCTGACAATGTGGTAAATGCACCCCTTGGCTATCAACTTTCTCGCCCGAAGATAAGAAATAAACCTACCTTTTGGCATAGCTTTACTGCCCTTCCACTCTCATATTGCCTCCCCTTGAAAGTGGAATCGGACCATCTTGGTCCAGCATTCTACATTGGCATAGCATGGAGCCAACCAATCAATACCCATAATGGCATCAAAATCAACCATTTCTAACTCTACCAAATCTGCTGTGGTCTGACTGTTAGCAAACTCTATTGTGCACCCTCAATAAACCCTTCTGGCTATAATAGAGTCACCGACGGGTGTAGATACTGAAAAGGGTTGCCGAAGCAATTCTGGTATAATACTGAACTTTCGAGCCAATAATGGGGTAACATAGGACAAGGTAGATCCCGGATCGATTAATACATAAGCAGGGTGAGAGCAAATAGTCATCAAACCTGTCACAACATCTGGAGACGCCTCTGAATCCTGTCTCCCTGGTAATGCATAGGTACGACTTGGGCCCGCACCTGAACTAGAGGCCCCTGATTTGCCTCGGCCTCTGCCTGCTGAAACTAAGGGCCTGCGCCCTGCCAGGGCTGCTAGAGCTCGCGACCCTACTAATGCCCCGTACTGTCTATCCTGGTCACCTTGATCCCTGGCTGGATAATCTCTCATTACATGACCCTCCTGTCTGCATATATAACACCTTGTGTAGCCATATCTGCAAGCTCTAGAGTGGCGTCGGTTGCAAATAGAGCAAAGTGGTGGTGTATACCTGCTCTGTTCTGCCCTCCTCTACTGGGGTGAATCTACTGTTCGAGAATTTCCGCCGGACTCTGACGGTCCTCAGCGACTGAATCTAACCCTCTAATGCTGTGATGGAGGCGGGGGTTTAGGTGGCCTATCTGACAACCGTGGCCTAGGCCCTCTTCGAATCTCCCCCTGTAACTCATCTGACCTGTCCTTGTGGCGTTGTTCCTGACTTATTCGTCTGCTATCCTGTTGCTGTTGTCTAAGGCCCTCAATAGTCTGAGCAAAAGCCTGTACTCGAGCTATATCCATATCTTCCCGCAAAGTAGCTATCATACAGGCCTCAATATACTCTGGGTTAAGCCCCATAATAAACCGGTGGACTCTGGATGGCATGGTGTCTACAAAGGCTGGAGCATATCGGGCCAAAGAATCAAACTGCAGGGCATATTCTCGAACACTCATCGCCCCCTGCTCCAGGTATAAAAACTGTTCCATCCAGGCCTGTCGGATCTCTCATGGTAGATAACGGTCCAAGAAGGCCTCTGAAAAGCTGTACTAGGTCGGAGGGGCAACATCTCTCCCTCGAGACCTTTCCCAACTCTCATACCACAACACAACAATATCCCGCGGTCGGAATTCCGCCAATTCGACCGACGCTGTAGATGTAACATGCATTACCCAGAAAATCCTCTGAATCTGATCCAGGAAGTCCTGGGGGTCCTCTATTTGATTTGTCCCGATAAACTGTGGGGGACCTAGTGCCAGGAATTCTCGGACCCTCGAACTACCAGGCCCACCTGATGATTCTGCTGCTGTAGGTGGCATTGACTGGCGCTGAGTAGCCATCATTTGCGCTAACATAACTACGGCACTCCTGACCTCCTGGTCAGATGGTGTAGGTATAGGAACTGTCTAAGGTGGTGTCATCTCGAGTGGCTCCTGATGGGGTGGAGACTACTGAGAAGGTCAGGATGATGCCTCTGTATCGCCCTCAGATCGGGCTGATTCTAGACGAGGCTGAGGCATCCTGTTGGTTCCCTCTCCTGCTGCTATGTCCAATCTTCTGCCTGCAATAGGATGTCACTAATCTGACATTTTATCTATAAACAAAGAGTATAATAAGCTTTAGGGACTCAACCCTATACTGTACTGCTCTATGGCACGACTGAATATGAAGAAAGAGTAACCACCCTATCATGCCTTGCAGCCTCCTACCTATGGTATGTGGTGCACAACACATCCATAGATAAGACTCTACTTAGCACGGCTTGCAGACTCCCTAGGATATGACCTGCTCTGATACCAAGTTTGTCACGCCCTGCCTTGGGAGGCATGACTGGCACCTGGTGCCCTACTAGGACCTGGACTGCTGGACTACTAAGCCTAAGCACATCTGGTGCCAGGCTGGCTCTAATTCTGGATTTATGAAAACAACGGGCTATATAACGGATGTAAATACAGCCTCCGGCTGACTAGGCCTATAGCCACCTGTAGGAATATAACAGCTAACCAGAACAAGCATAAGGGAACCTATGCGGGCGGACAAGGCCATCATGCTGACTAGTTATCACTGAAAAGTATAATCAAGTGTTGAAATGATCTGTGACTGACAAGGTCACAGACTGACAACTGAACAAGGCCCCACACGGCCATCACATGCAAACTGAAACATACATACGGCCCCACACGACCGGTACAACTAACCACATGGAATATACAATCCGCAAGCCTTTAAGGATAATAAGATGGTCGGGAAAGGGCCCCGGCCTACCCATACTGTACAAACAAAAAGGGACGTACACCTTTAGCTGTCAAGCTCCGGATGACAGGAGTTGAAGACTTTGTACGCTGGCTGGAACTACGAAGGATCTGCTCCTCGTCTATGAGTACCTGCAGACAAGTAATGCAGTGCACCAAAACGGGCGTCAGTACCGCTAGTACTGAGTATGCAAGCAATAACTGAAAGCAAACAATAATACTGATAGATACTGAAGTAATAGGAGACGGGCTGAGACTAATTGAAAAGAGTGTAACTTTACTGAAGAGAGTAAGAGTCATACCTAATAACATGGCGGTCTACTTTCTATCTATTAATAACTAACACAACATAGCGTACAAGAACCTTTCCAGCCCCCATAAGCCGTAAGGTACCCACCAGCAAACAATCTATATACCCCTACCTAGGTCATACCATCCACCTAGTAACTATGAGTATTCAGCCGGCCCCCTGGGTATGCAACTTAGGCTCGCTGGGCCCCTAACTATAGTTGTATCTAATTCCGGAGGACTCCTGAAATTAGAAATACGTAATCTAAAATCTGTAATCTGAAAACTGTAATCCGCACCCCGGGCGCAAGCGCTCGATAGGGGGTGTGGTATAGTGCTGATCAGCCTACTATGGGGAATCTGCATCCCATCTTCGTCCGCTGCCGGACGGCATGCCACTCTGTAGAGTGAAGTATCCTCACCCTTTAGCGGGCGAGTCAACACAGTGATCTCGGGCAAAAATAGCATGCCCGAGTGATGCTTTATACCTTAATTTAGTCTTGTTTATCTAATTTATTTTATACATTTTCATGTAATTTTATATAAATGTGAATACATGTACTAACCAACGTGATTAGTCTTTGTTTTGTAGGTTTTAATGAATTTGAGGAACTAATTCATAAGTTGGTGAAGTAGAGGAATGGAGTCGGGAGCAATTGGTGAAAGTCGGCAAGGAGCATGCCATGGCAAGGCTCTAGCGCGCCAGCGCCGTGCCATGCTAGGCCAGTTGCACGACAGAGTAAGGCCAACGCGCTGCATGAGCAGCGTGTCACGTTGGCAGTGCGGTGACACTCGACAGTTTTGGCATCCAGAGGCAATTTCCAGAGAGCCTCCATGTTACCTCCGTGTCACGGAGGCAGTGCTCCGCGATACACTCCGTGACACGGAGCCATTCCACGATAGGCTAAGTTGTGCCCGTTTCTCATTTACTATAAATAGGTCCCTTAGCTCCTAAAACCATTTTTTCACGATTTTATTTTGGAAAACCACCTAGGAGTGAAGGGAGAAGTGGGAGAACTCATCTAGGGTTTGTCAAATTCCCTTCTCTTCTACCAATTCTTGTAAGTATGTTAATTTAGTTGTAGTTTCTTGTAGTTTTACGAACAAGAATGGCTAGAACCCTTCCTCTAGGGTTGAAGCCCTGAATTATGATTGTAATTTCATGAAATTGTTGTAGAATTTAGTTATTGATTGTTGTTTTGTCTTGCATTCTGGATTATTGGTTGTTTTTATGATTGATCACCATGAAAACATACACGTTAACTTGGGCATTTGCTTGAGAAAGAATTTACCTAGGTCAGAACATGAGAATATGAGGAGCATGATTGTATCTCACGATATAATTTGTGTTAGGATAGAAATATACCTAATGCCTTGCTTGGTTGATAAAACAGGGTTATTTAGAGACCACCTTAGGATTATCACATCACCACTCAAAGAAGTAGTTGTGAGACTAAGTTGAGTTAAATGATTAGGTGCACGAGAGTCCCTACTCATTTCCACGTAAACCACATCCACGTAATTAATTGCCCACAAACTAGAAGTAACATCCTCGCTCACAATGATGCAGTGAGGCTAGTTTGTCGTGTTTAGAGGCTCGAAAGGCCTTGAGCATGCAATTCTAATTATGTGAGACAACAATTGATAATTTCATACCTAATCCATTGCAATTCGTAATAGCGCATGATTATCTGGTTTTAACTCTATGTTGCTGCTGGAGTGAATTTAGAATTTGTCGTTGACCAAAATTAGACTTAATTAAACCTTCTCGAAAATTTCTATAATCAACATTTTCGGTGTTTAATATCACACTTGGAATAGATAGTTAGAGGAATGGGTCCAGTCCCTGTGGGTTCGACATTCCGGTTCTTAAAAAGAGCCACTATATAACTTGAACGACCCGTACATTTGCGGGGTCACCACGTTTTTGGCGTCGTTGCCGGGGACTCGGCGAAGTTTTTATAACTTATCTATTTTTGTGTGATTTGTGAATTTCCTAAAGTGTTGAGAAACTTGGTCTTAGTCTGATCATTTGCAGGTGACAAGTTGTCCTGCTGAGATAGCTAAAAATAGAGAGCTTGTGGAACCGTTGCTTGAACCTGAACGTCAAATCTATCTGCGAAGGAGAGTAGCTCTAGAGAAAAAGTTGAAGAGACTTCATGAAAAGGTACAACAACAACCACCTGCTAGACAAGCACAATTGTCATCGGAAGCAATGGCAGCTAGACCAGTTCGCGAAGTGGCAATCCCACTAGCGACGAATGTGGCCTCTAGCATTCGGAAACAGGAGCCTGGAGGGAACTTTGAGCTTAAACAGAACATGGTGCAGCTGCTACATTCTAGTGGTCATTTCACTGGGATGGCACATGAGGACCCGCAGCAGCACTTACAGAGCTTTCTAGAGATAAATGACACGTTTGTCCCCAATGGCGTGTCCACAGATTATGTTCGACTGACCCTCTTACTATTTTCATTGTTGGGAGAGGCGAAAAAGTGGTTGAAGGCTGAGCCACCGAACTCCATAACTTCGTGGGATGACTTGGCTAAGAAGTTCCTTATCAGATTCTTTCCTTCAGGAAAAACTGCAAAGATGAGAAGTGAGATATTCAGTTTCAAGCAGAGGCCTGATGAGAATTTATATTTGGCTTGGGAAAGATTCAATTCATTGTTAAGAGACTGTCCCCATCACCAGCAATCAAATGAAGTGCTGGCCCATACCTTTGTAGAAAGTCTAGACCCACACACGAAAATATTACTAGACTCTGCATCGGGTGGGCAAGCCTTGGAGAAGACGTATGATGAGTTGTACACTTTGTTGAACAGAATTGATCAAGGAAATCCAGAGTGGCACAGCGAGTCATCGAGAGGGGCAGGAAAGAGAGCAGGGTTGATAGAGGTAGATGGTATGAATGCCTTGGCAGCACAGTTAGCTTCGTTCCAGCATCAGATAATGACTCAGTTCAATAAACTGAGTATGAACCAACAACAGAGCCAGATTAATGCAGTTCAACAAGCTCCGAGTTGGTGTGAAATTTGTGGTAATAATAGGCACAAGGCAGAATCGTGTGGAGCCAATTCGGAATCAGTCAATTTTGTTGGGAATGTGCAGCGGAGCAATTAGAATTTCGGACACAACTACAACAAGAATTGGCAGAGCCACCCGAATTTTTCTTGGGGTGGAAATCAAAAGCAGAATTATATGCAACCTCAACAACAGCAATATCAGCAGAATAGGCAGAATGATGGGCAAGTGAGCAGCAACATTGAGGAAACATTGCAGAAAATCATGGAGACCCAGACTCAGTTAGAAGAGAATCAGGCGAGGATGGCAACAGACTTGAGGAATCAGCAAATGGCCACCCGCAATCTTGAAAAACAAGTGGGTCAGATAGCAGATGCTCAAAACATGAGACCGCAAGGGGGATTATCAAGTGACACAGATCCTGACCCCCAGCAAGTCAATTCAGTCTTAGAAGCGGAAAAAAATTAGCTGATGCAGTGCCTAAATAGCTGAGAAAGGAGGTGCAGCCGGAGTTGGTTAGACCAGGGTCATCCACCAACATGGGAGATAATTAGAGTGCGGGGCAACAAAATGCACAATCTTTAGTGCAGCCAGCACAAAGACCACCACCACCATTCCCTCAGAAATTTCGAAAGAGCAAGGAGGAGGAATGCTTCAAAAAGTTCTTTGAGAGTTTCAAAGAACTTCACATAAATTTGCCTCTTATTGATGTTTTGCAGGGAATGCCCAAGTATGCTAAATAATTGAAAGACGTGATGGCAAACAAAGTTAGGTTGGTGGATGTCCAGACTATAGCACTGACGAAGGAGAGCAGTCACAGGTTATTGAGCAAGATTCCAAAGAAGCTCAAAGACCCAAGGAGTTTTACCCTCTCCATACAAATTGGTAAAGCTGAGGTGCTACGGGCTTTGTGTGATCTAGGGCAGCAGTTAACCTAATGCCCCTATCCTTATTCAACACCCTAGAGTTGGGAAAACCGAGGCCAATGAGGTTGATGCTGCAGCTGGCTGACAAGTCGCGAGTGACACCCGATTGAATAATAGAGGACCTACTCATCAAAGTAGGTAAGTTTATTATACCTGCTGATTTTATTGTGCTAGATTTTCAGGTTGATGACCAGGTACCCTTAATCTTGGGACGGCCATTCTTGGCCACCGGAGGAGCGGTGATTGATTTGAGAGCAGGGACCCTGAAAATGGGGGTCGAAGATGAAGAAGAACTCTTCCGCGTTTACCAAGAAATGAACCCATCCGCACACTGCAGAAACCTTTGTCAGGTTAGTGTGTTATCTGAGGATGAGTGTGGGTTGGAGGATTCCACAGGTGCAGGGCCAAAGGCAGTGACAAGTGTTCAGCCTGAGTCTGATAAAGGGCTTCAAATTGAGAAGAGTTGGAGGAAGAGAGGAACAGAGTGGAGGCTGTTTCCTCTAAACAACAATAGAAAAGGAGATGGTTCTCGAAAGAGAACCCAGGTATGAGGATGTCCTGAAAAGGACAGTCCACGTCGTGCCGCAACATAAAATAAGGCGTTACTTGGGAGGCAACCCAAGGGTACCTCAGGTACAAATTGTTTAATTTTGATTTTGTGTTAATTTTGTTGTTTTCATTATGTTTGTGTTTTTGGTGGAAAGTTAAGCACAGATGGAAGGGAAGTCTGAGTACCGAGAAGGAGGAAGCTAAAAAGCATGGAGTAAAAGAAGTGTGGGGTCAAACACCCACCTAGGAGAACTTGAAGAAAAGCATGCTTTTCGCTTGGCATAGAGGCTCAGGGAGTATTTCTCGTCCTTTAAATTTTAATTTGATGTTATGAGGACATAGCATGATTTAAGTGTGGGGTGAGAAAAATTTCCAAATTTTTGTGCTTAACAAAAATTTTTTTTTGGTGAATGTAATGCTTGTGAGGAATTTGTGAGAAATTTGAAAAATTTGAAAAAAATTTATGAGTAAAGTATGAATTTATCACCCGTTGGTTTTTCTTTTCGGTTCTTTTTCGACGGGGGATCTTTGAACCGAAGAATAAAAATTTTCTTTGTCTGTATATAATGTTTTTAGTCATAGTTAGGGACTGTTTCTGACGATGGATGGATGACGACCGTCTTGAGGAAAATTAGTCATTAAGTTTTGGTTTTTGAAACCGTAGCTAGTCGATTCTTGATGTTCTTGTTATGTGCTATAAATGATTGTAAGATGCAAGTATGTCAGTTTTGAAGCATGTAAGAAGTGTATAAATTTTTGTGAGACACTTAGGTTCTTGAATTTGACTCAATATGATTGAAGCTTAATTTTGAATTCTTGTGATTAGCTGAGTAAGAGTCTGCTGAATGTGTCTTGATTTGAGCATGTGCCATGAGTGTAAGGTTTTTGAGTATTCTGTGCTATTGTGGATTGTCTAGAACTTGCCTGGTGTGTTTATAAAATGAAATGAAGGATGTGAATTGTAGGAGATGATTTAGGCATTTCTTTGAATGAACCCAAATGTTATCCCTCATTTTACCTACCTTGAATACTTAATCCTAGTTAGCCCCATTGAGCATTGAGCCTACTCGTTGATAGCTGCAACATAAGCTTAATCCTTTTTCTTTCATTATCCTTGAATTTGATCCAAAATTCCTAAGCGCTTGAGTGAATAATCTGAAAGAGTAAAGGAGTGAGAAAAATGAAAAAGAAGGAAAAGTGGAGGTTGTAAAAGTTGAGAAAGGTTAAGGGTGCACTGGTGTGAAAATGGATGATTATTATAAGGAGTTAGAAAATAAATGAATGAAAAGTTACTTATAGAACTCCTTACTAATAAGCTAAGAGTGCCTGAAGAAATGGGGAAACAAAAGAGGAAAAAGAAAGCTGAAAGGAGATGAAGGTGAAGTAAGAGCAGGAAAGCCCGTAATGAGGGCGTGATGTATTAAAAGCGCTTAGGGAAGATAGTCACTATTACTGGCCATAATAGTACCTACCCGTCCCTTAGTTACATTACAACCTTAAAAGTCCTACTTGATCTTACATTCATACATCCTCAAATTAGTGGAATAAAACACTAAAGGCAAGCTTATGGGTCATTACATAATGCATGTGAATTCTTTGTGAGAGTGAGCGTAATTCTATTCATGTACCCATGCATGTTGTGATTTAAAAAGTTTTTGCGTGTGAAAATGGGTAACTCTCTTGCCGTGAGGGTACATGTTGAATGAAGGATATAATTCATGTTGGATTTCTTGATCAGTTGATGCGCATGAGTTTGCTAAGATTGAGAGTCGATTCTTGAGGTTAGGAAGTCTTGGCAGGGTTGTATTACATTTCAATGTTCAAATCATGCATTCTCTACTTTTGACTTGCTATCTTAAATAATCACTATAGTCGTAGCTTGAACTATTTTGCTAAATTAGCTATGTGTGAGTCTCCATACACATGAGATGTAAAAGATTGTTCGAGGACGAACAAGGCTTTGAGTGTGGGGTAGGTGATCTCGGGCAAAAATAGCATGCCTGAGTTATGCTTTATACCTTAATTTAGTCTTGTTTATCTAATTTATTTTATACATTTTCATGTAATTTTATATAAATGTGAATACATGTACTAACCAACGTGATTAGTCTTTGTTTTGTAGGTTTTAATGAATTTGAGGAACTAATTCATAAGTTGGTGAAGTAGAGGAATGGAGTCGGGAGCAATTGGTGAAAGTTGGCAAGGAGCATGCCATGGCAAGGCTCTAGCGCGCCAGTGCCGTGCCACGCTAGGCCAGTTGCGCAATAGAGTAAGGCCAATGCACTGCAGCAGCGTGTCACGTTGGCAGTGCGGTGACACTCGACAGTTTTGGCATCCAGAGGCAATTTCCAGAGAGCCTCCGTGTTACCTCCGTGTCATGGAGGCAGTGCTCCACGATACACTCCGTGACACGAAGCCATTCCACGACAGGCTAAATTGTGCACGTTTCTCATTTACTATAAATAGGTCCCTTAGCTCCTAAAACCATTTTTTCACGATTTTATTTTGGAAAACCACCTAGGAGTGAAGGAAGAAGTGGGAGAACTCATCTAGGGTTTGTCAAATTGCCTTCTCTTCTACCAATTCTTGTAAGTATGTTAATTTAGTTGTAGTTTCTTGTAGTTTTACGAACATGAATGGCTAGAACCCTTCCTCTAGGGTTGAAGCCATGAATTATGATTGTGATTTCAGGAAATTGTTTTGGAATTAAGTTATTGGTTGTTGTTTTGTCTTGCATTCTGGATTATTGGTTGTTTTTATGATTGATCACCATGAAAACATACACGTTAACTTGCGCATTTTCTTGAGAAAGCATTTACCTAGGTCAGAACATGAGAATGTGAGGAGCATGATTGTATCTCACGATATAATTTGTGTTAGGATAGAAATATACCTAATGCCTTGCTTGGTTGATAAAATGGGGTTATTTAGAGACCGCCTTAGGATTATCACATCACCACTCGAAGAAGTAGTTGTGAGACTAAGTTGAGTTAAATGATTAGGTGCACGAGAGTCCCTACTCATTTCCGCGTAAACCACATCCACGTAATTAATTACCCATGAACTAGAAGTAGCATCGTCGCTCACAATGATGCAGTGAGTCTAGTTTGTCGTGTTTAGAGGCTCGAAAGGCCCTGAGCATGCAATTATGATTATGTGAGACAACAATTGATAGTTTCATACTTAATCCATTGCAATTCGTAATAGCGCATGATTATCTGGTTTTAACTCTATGTTACTCCTGGAGTGAATTCAGAATTTGTCGTTGACCAAAATTAGACTTAATTAAACCTTCTCGAAAATTTCTATAATCAACATTTTCGGTGTTTACTATCACACTTGGAATATATAGTTAGAGGAATGGGTCCAGTCCCTGTGGGTTCGACATTCCGGTTCTTAAAAAGAGCCACTATATAACTTGCACGACCCGTACACTTGCGGGGTCACCACACAGCTATTAACCCTGGGGCGGTCATGGAAGCTCTAAGGGTTCCCAACACAGAACAATCATGTCTCCACAGATAGCAATAACCGCATGTAATATATATATACTGAATTAGATAATAATATTTATATTCTGATATTCTGTTCTGAATTTCATACTGAAATATACTGAATCTGATACTGAAATATACTGAATCTGAAATAATATTTCTGGAATATTCTTCTGGGAATTATACTGTTTTACTGAGTTTCATGCTGAGCACTGTATAATAATTCTAACATGCTTACTCAACTCATACTGAATATAATATACAGCTTCTGAAACATTCTACTGGAATTTGTACTATTTTTCTATATTGGAACTACTAGCTTGCCGAAAGAATCTGGCTTTACATACCTCAACTGTCGACTTTCTAATTAACTGGCATAGCTCGGCTAGTATTCAGATATTTCTCCCAACTGTATTCATATTCACGAAAGAATAGAATTAATTCTACTATTATTTTGGAAAGAAACCCTACTTGTGGATATACCTACTACCTATTCTTTGACTTATCGGAGAACGGCCGAAAACTTGTAATTTCTCAGAAGTCTAGAAGGAAGAAATACTCACTTTAATGATGGGAGTATATTAACACTAGTTTGGAGCAATTCCACTTACGTTGGCTCAGTAAGACGACGATTCGTTGGCCAATTTTCGTGAAACTAACTCCGCAGGAATGCTCGCTGCAGCTTTATACTTTCCTACCCGAAGTTAATTTGAGTTTGGACTGCGTTTGACGGCGTAAACGGAAGGAAATTTAATCAAACCCTTCATTCCCCTCTGTTTCTGTTCGTTTACTGGAAATTATATGAAGGGAAAATGATTTAAAACGAAGTGGGAGCCTTATATTCTTGGGGCCTTTAAGTCGCATTTGTTGAATGCGATTTATAAATCGTATTTGTCGAATGCGATTTATAAGTCGCATTTGCCTTTCGACGCTCCGACTTGGAGCTTTTCCGGTCTCTCCCCGAGCCCTTTTCTCGCACATATGGCATTCTAAAACTCTTAACCAACATGCGAATAGGCCAACTAAGTGTCAGGAACTTACGGGGTGTAACAATAAGGAAAGAGCTTTACTTAACATGACATGAGCCAACATACATAATCATAACATGCATAAATCATGAGAAATAGTGGGAGATTCTCTTAATCGACATACCCCATATGAGCACACATGAAGTCTGACTTGTAACCCTAGTCGGGAAGGTGTCCATACCATGCCAAGGGTCGAACCATGAAAGTGTGACGTCACCATGAAAAGGGCTATTTGGGCCGGGGACAGTGCCATAGGAGGTCCCACATACCTACGGTGGCACGTAGTTTATGAGGTCCCGGGAAGAACCTAGGCCCCAAACCTACTCGATGTTTGATACTACTCCCAAAGCATATGTAGTGCTCATAGTATAACATACATGAATTCATGGGCTAGTTAAATCATGATGATCATAAACATACTTGTACATACGGGAACTAGCCATGAAATAAGGACCGTGAGTCGGCCAAAACATAAATCATGATTCATAAGGTTCATACATACTTGTAATTCTTGCATATAGCTTGGAATTCATAAAATCATGCTGGGTAGTATCATAAATCCATAATTCAAATCATAAATCATGTTGGGTTCATAAACATCATCATTTGAAGTGAAGATCATAAATCAATTCATCATGGGTCATGCATAATTAGGCTTAATTTAACAGAAATCAAAATTGATAAAATTATAAATGGTTTAAATAATGAAAAATGATCAAAACCCATAGATTATGATGATATTCTAAAAATCACAAAACCCATTATCAAATCTTTAGACTTTTATAAAAATCATCTTTAAAACCCTATGAGTTTTTAATAAATTTTTTGTAAAAATCATAGAGGATGGGCATGGGTGTGGAAGAAATCACCCATTGATAGCCTTACATACCTGAGAATAACCGGTTCTTAAATTCCCTTAATTGCCCAAGAAGAAAATTGGAAGAATTGAATAAAAGAGCCTTGAATCACCTTAGATTACCTCTCTATGATCTTGCACGCATGAATGGGGATTTAGAATAAATTATCCCCCTAAAGCCCCACCTTTCATAAGCTAAAATGACGTAGTTTAGGGTCTCTTAGCATGAAAAAGTCAAAAATACCCTTAATGAATCCGGCCTGAAAACTGGCCAGGTTGAACTAACGGACGGACAACAGGTCGTTAGAGATAATGACGACCCGTTCTATCGCTCCTGGTTTGCACTGTTGTGGCTTACATCTGGAAATAACCAATGGATGGGCAGGATGACTCTTCCTATGAAACTACGATCCATTACACCGTCCCATAGGAGGTCCCCACATACCTACGGTGGCACGTAGTTTATGAGGTCCAAGGTAGAACCTAGGCCCGGAACCTACTTAATATTTGATACTACTCCCAACACATATGTTGTGCTCATAGTATCACATATATGAATTCATGGGCTAGTTGAATCATGATGATCATAAACATACTTATACATACAGGAACTAGCCATGAAATAAGGCCTGTAAGTCGGTCAAAACATAAATCATGATTTATAAGGTTTATACATACTTGTAAATCATGCATATAGCTTTGAATTCATAAAATCATGATGGGTAGTATCAGAAATCCATAATTCAAATTATCATGTTGGGTTCATAAACATCATCATTTGAAGAGAAGATCATAAATCGATTCATCGCGGGTCATGCATTACTAGACTTAATTTCATAGAAATCAAAATTAATAAAATTATAAATGTTTTAAATAATACAAGTTGATCAAAACCATAGATTATGATGAGATTCTAAAATCCCAAAACCCATTATCAAATCATTAGATTTTTATAAAAATCATCTTCAAAACCCCATGAGTTTTTAATAAATTTTTTGTAAAAATCATAGAGGATAGGCATGGGTTTGGAAGAAATCACCCATTGATAGCCTTACATACCTTAGAATAACTGGTTCTTAACTTCCCTTAATTGCCCAAGAAGAAGATTAGAAAAATTGAAGAGAAGAGCCTTGAATCACCATAGATTACCTCTCTATGATCTTGCATGCATGAATGGGGACTTAGAATAAATTATCCCCCTAAAAACCCGCCTTTCATAAGTTAAAACGATGTAGTTTAGGGTCTCTTAGCATGGAAAAGTCAAAAATGCCCTTAATGAATCTAGCTTGAAAACTAGACGGGTTGAACTAACGGATGGAACAAAGGGTCGTTAGAGAAAATGACCACCCGTTCTGTCACTAATGGTTTGCATTGCTATGTCTTACTTCCGAAACTAACCAACAGATGTACAAGATGACTCGTCCTCTGAAACCACGATCCGTTACACCGTCCGTTGTTTGCTCATCACAAAATCTGAACCTGCTTACCACGGGCCTCACCACAACTCGTGGTTCCTTCCAATGAGTCGTAGTCTTGATCCGTCATCTACACTGGAATTCCTTGCAACCCAACGATGACCGGTGACAATGGGTCATTACATCTCACAACGAGTCGTTGGTAGTTCCGTTGTATCCCACCTACTGAAATCCATGTTTCACCACGACTGCAAAGGACGGCCCATTGTATCTCACAATGGGTCGTCATACCACTCGTTTCCTCCACTTCCACCAACACTCCCCTAACCAGCGATTGCATACAAAAACTCATGGTTTGATACCACATGTAGTTCCTTGGCCCGTCTTATGCAAATTTTCCCAATTTCTGCAGTTTTCAACTTTTAACCTCCCGGGTCTATTTTTATGCACTTCCGGGGTATTACATCTTTGGAAGGCTCTACCGACTTAAGTGTGATAGCTGGGACCACATAAGCTTTATCGTGGTATATCGGTTAAAAGACAAGTCTACCATTATTCTTCATGAGTTCAGATATGCTTATTCATTACTTATGAGATTTATGTAAATGCATGTTCTAAAGCAGGTTTGACTCAATGTTAAGCTTTTACTTATAAATTTCAGATTTCATCTTTGAGTCAATCGATTCAGTTATGATGTTATGAAGTTATGTTATGTCATGTTATGAAAGAATCATGATTTTAGAATGAATGCACGCAAGCCTTACTCGCAGATTCTCAATGTCTATATTTTTCTTGATGCTTTGTCTTTAAATGCTTTCCGTTACTTTAGCGATTTTACTTACTTTGCATACTCGGTACATTCCTCGTACTGACCGCATGCTTCTATGTTATATCATTTTATGATACAGTACCTGGCTCTCAATTTTCTCCCCGCTCTTAGTCAACTTGTCAGAGCTAGCATTGCTTGTTGGTGAGTCCTCATCCTCCGAGGACTATACTATTCAACTTTTCTATATGTACTTCTGTTTTAGCTGCTTGAGTTAGTTGGGGTCTTGTCCCATCAACTCGGCATGTTTAGAAGCTATTTAGATATATATATATATATGTATATATATATATGTATTCAACTTCAGATTTCATATTCTGATGTTACATTTCAAGTTATACATCCGCTAAGATTGTATTGTGGATTAATCAGTTTCTTGACTGAGTTAGATGTATGCTTGTGCTACGGGTCGGCTTGGGGTCTCTTGGGGCTCCTTGTTCCGTGTTACGATCCAGGCCTCTGTTCAGGTTGTGAAAAACTTAGTATCAGAGTCATAGGTTTGAAGTGTCCTAGGGTGCCTAAAAGCGGCGTTAAGTAGAGTCTTTTTCATGGGTGTGAAGAGCATCACACTTATGATGAAGAGGCTACGAGACGTTTAGGAAATATCCCTTTATTTCATGATCTATGTCGTGCAATGAAAGGTCTTACTATCCTTCTAATTCGTGCTATTCACGATTGTAGAATCATGGATCCTACAAGAATGAACGGAAGAAGAAATGGAAATGGTGAAGGCCACGAGTATGGCAATGGGCATGGGCATCAGCAAACCCCACCAATTCTGGAGCCCCATTCACCAGAGCCAGTTGCTCACACTGAGTTCCGAGCCTCTATTTAGATGATTGCGCAGGACTTGACCGCCTAGGTCAATCAGCAGGTCGTTGCGCATGTTCCGCAGAACGGCAATGCTGTAGAGGCTTGAATTAGAGACTTTTTGAGGATGAACCCACTAGAGTTCCTTGGGTGCAAGGTAGATGAGGACCCACATGATTTCATAGACGAGATCGTCAAGGTCACCCAAGTCATGGGGAAATTGGGTTGAGTGTGCCGAGTTGGCCTCTTATCAGTTAAAAGGGGTCGCGCATATCTTGTTTTGCCAATGGAAGGATAGCAAGGTTGCAGGAGCAGGTTCGGTCACTTAGGAAGAGTTCCATATGGCATTGCTAGACCGGTTCTTCCCTCGAGAGATGAAGGAGTTAAAGTCAGCTGAGTTCGTGAATCTGAAGTAAGGGAGGATGATGGTGCAAGAGTATGCTCTTGAGTTTACTCGCTTGTCAAAGTATTCCCCAGAGGTAGTGGCTGATTAGAGGGAGCGGGTGAGCCGATTTATCCATGGTGTGGCATGTTATTTGGACAAAGAATGTAAGACTGCCATGCTTCATCAGGATATGGACTTTCCTTGTATAGTGTTGTACGCCCAACAGATGGAGGCGGCACATCTGTGGGATAGGGAGGCCAAGAGGGCCATATTCAATGACCACCGATTCTCCCAGCTGAGGTCAGGTGGTGGGCACCAACAACAGATTCACTAGCAACCTTCAACTCCAGCATCTTTGGCATTGAGTGTGCCATCCAGGCCTAAACATGATCATAGAGAGCGAGCATCAGCCTCGAGGGGTCAGAGAAGTAGGCCCGCAGATTTTAACATCCCAGCTTATTGTAGATGTGGTTGGGGACACACAAGCCAGTGCTTGGAAAGTTCAGGTGCTTGTTTCGGGTGTGGGACGCCCAGACACATGCTCAGATATTGCCCGAAAGCTAGACAGGATCAGATTGGGGGTCGAGGCCCAACTTCTAGTTCGGCAGCCTCTCCCGCACACACAACACATCGGGGATATCTACTAGCATAGTTGGTGGTCAGCGCCCATATTCTATGCCTTAACATCCAGTTAGGAGCAAGCGGTCTCCTCCGATGTGGTCACTGGTATGTTACAAGTTTTCCATATTGATGTTTATTCTTTGTTAGAGTTAAGGTCTACCTTGTCTTTTGTGACACCTTACATAGACAAAAGCTTCCGATTCAGTCCTGAAGTCTTGTCAGAATCTAAGTTTCTACTCTAGTAGGTGACTTAGTTATAGCTAGATGGGTGTATAGGGGTTTCCCAGTCTCAGTCCTTCAGAAGGTCACCTCAGCAGATTTGATAGAGTTATCCATGAACAATTTTGATGTAATTCTCTGCATGGATTGGCTATTTGCATGCTATGCTTCAGTTAATTGTAGAATCTAGGCAGTAGAGTTCAGATTTCCAGGTGATCCAGTTTTAGAATGGAAGGGTAGTTCAGTTGTCCTTGTAGGTCGTTTCATTTCGTACCTTAAGGCCAGAAAGATGATTTCTAAGGGTTGTGTGTACCATCTAGTTAGGGTTAAGGATGTTGAGTCTGAGACCCCGACTATCCAGTCAGTTTCAGTAGTACGTGAGTATCCAGAGGTCTTTCCTGATGATTTGCCTAGTGCTCCTCCCAAACGGGAGATTGACTTTGGTATTGACGTCCTTCTCGACGCACAACCTATATCCATTCCTCCTTACAAAATGGCTCCAGCCTAGTTAAAAGAGTTGAAAGAGAAGTTGAAGGACTTGTTAGATAAGGGTTTCATTAGACCATGCAAGTCAACATGGGGTGCACTAGTTTTATTCGTCCGAAGAAGGATGGTTCCCTTCGAATGTGTATTGTCTATCGGCAATTGAACAAAGTCAGTGTCAAGAACAGATATCCTCTACCCAGTTTGACCAGCTTCAGGGTGCCAAGTGTTTTTCAAAGATAGATCTACAATTCGGGTACCATCAACTTAGAGTTCGGGAGAGTGATATCCCGAAGATAGACTTCAGGACGTGGTATGGTCATTATGAGTTCGTAGTTATGTCTTTTGGACTAATGAATGCTTTTGCAGCTTTTATGGATCTGATGAACGGGTGTTCAAGCCATACCTGGACATGTTCGTGATCGTGTTCATTGATGACATCATGATATACTCTTGGAGTGAGGAGGAGCATGCCGCCAATCTAAGAGTAGTGCTTCAAACTCTCAAGGATCATCAATAATATGCCAAATTCAGCAAGTGCAAGTTTTGGTTGAACTCCGTAGCCTTTTTGGGCCATGTGGTATCAAGTGAGGGCATAAGGTGGACTCTCAGAAAATTAAGGCGGTGAAGAATTTGCCTAGACCGGTGAATCCTTCAGATATTTGGAGTTTCTTGGGTTTGGTTGGCTATTATCAGAGGTTTGTTGAGGGTTTATCGTCTATCGCAACACCTTTGATCAAACTGATTAAGAAGAAGATAAAGTTCCAATAGTCGGAGGCTTGTGAGAAGAGTTTCCAAGAGTTGAAGACCCGACTTACCACTGCACCAGTGTTGACCCTACCCGAGGTTACCGATGGATTTGTGGTGTATTGTGATGATTCAAGAATTAGACTCGGGTGTGTATTGATGCAGCATAGGAAAGTGATAGCATATTCCTCTAGACAGTTGAAAGTCTATGAGAAGAATTACCTGATCCATGATCTTGAGTTAGCCGCGGTGGTATTCGCCTTGAAGATATGGAGACACTACTTGTATGGAGTCCACGTGGATGTGTTTATGAACCACAAGAGCTTACAATATGTGCTCACGCAGAAAGACCTCAATCTACGGCAAAGGAGGTGGTTGGAGCTACTCAAGAACTATGATATGAGTGTTCTTTATCATCTGGGTAAGGCTAATATTGGAGCATATGCGCTTAATAGACTCTCTATGGAGAGCATGGCTCATGTGGATGAGGGGAAAAAGGAGCCGGTAAAAGATATACATCGACCAGCAAGGTTGGGGATTAGGTTGGTTGACTCTGCCAATGGCGGTGTTGTTATTCAAAGCTGATTTTAATCATCCTTGAGGACTGATGTGAAGGCTAGAAGAAATGAGGACCCAATTTTGGTAAAGTTGAAGGAAGTCGTTCAAAGTCAGAAGGTGGAGGTCTTCTCCCAAGGGGGTGATGATGTGCTTCAGTACCAGGGTCGCTTGTGTATACCGGATGTGGATGATTTGAGGAGCCGAATGTTGCACGAGGCTCATGGATTCAGGTATTCTATCCATCCAGGTGCTACAAAGATGTATCGTAACTTACGGGAGATTTATATGTGGAGTGGCATGAAGAAGGATATTGCAGAATTCGTAGTCAAGTGCCCGAACTGTCAACAAGTAAAGGTTGAGCATCTGAGACCAGGAGGTGTACTTCAGGATATCAGCATTCCTACTTGGAAATGAGACGAAATTAATATGGATTTTATCACAGGTATGCCTCGTACTCTTCGACAATATGATTCCATTTGGGTTGTGGTAGACAGGTTGACCAAGGCTACACATTTTCTACCAGTTAAGACCATGGACTCGGTAAGGATTATGCCAAACTATATATATGGGAGTTGGTCCGATTGCATGGTGTGCCCTTAGCCATCATTTTAGATCGAGGTACTCAATTTACCTCTCAGTTTTGGAAGTCGTTTCAAAACGGATTGGGTACACAAATTAAGCTCAGCACAACATTTCACCCACAAACGGATGGTCAAGCGGAGCGGACAATCTAGACTCTTGAAGAAATGTTGAGAGCATGTGTGATAGACTTCAAAGGTAGTATCCAGATGGCGTCGTTCAAGGCTCTCTATGGGGGGAGATGGAGATCGCCAATCGCGTGGTTTGAGGTTGGTGAGACAGCATTGGTAGGGCTAGATTCGGTTCATGAAATAATGGAGAATGTTTAGTTGATTAGAGACAGGTTGAAAACTGCACTGAGTCACCAAAAGTCTTATGTGGATGTGAGAAAAAAAGACTTAGAATCAAGGTCGATGACTGGTATTTCTTAGAGTGTCTCCCATGAAGGGAGTGATGCAATTTGGAAGAAAAAGGAAACTTAGTCCCCGTTATATCGTCCCGTATAGGATAATGAGACATGTTTGCAAGGTGGCATATGAGTTGGAGTTTCCTTTAGAATTAGCTTCTGTGGATCCTGTGTTTCATGTTTACTTTTGAAGAAGTGTTTAGGTGATCCAGCCTTAGTTGTCTCAGCACAGTGTTGGTGTGAGAGACAACCTTAACTATAAAGAGGTTTCTGTGAAAATATTGGATCATCAGATTTTGAAGGCTAAGGAACAAGTAGCTTCAGTTAAAGTGTTATGGAGGAATCAACATGTGGAAGAAGCTATGTGGGAAGTCGAAGCAGATATGATGGCTAAATACCCACATTTATTCTCTACCGGCTCAATTCTGACTTGAGGTATGAGTTTCCCTAAAACTCTATTTAGTTTCATGTTCAGTTCATGCGCCCAAGTTTCTTCTATGTATGTGAATATATGTATGATTGGTGAATTCAGTTTAGCTATGTATTTTGAATCGGAGGTAGTCATTCCGTCAGTTTCAGTTTAAATGATCAGTATTTGAATGTGGAAATTTCATATTTTTGCTTTCCTGTGTGTTTTCCAACATTCTAAGATGAATGTTCCCAAGAGGGAGATATTGTTATACCCCGGGAGCCCAAAGATCGGACTCGGGAGTTGAAACAGAGAGAAGTTAAAAATTTTGCAGCAGACTCAAAACGAGTCATGGGGAGACTCGCGAGAGCAGCCGACGAGTCGTGAGGTGAAATGTAGGGAAGGTCCAGGGACCAATGAGAATAATTGGAAGAAATGAGACCCCTTGGGCGAGACCACAACTCGTGGTCAGGCCCCATTAAGTTGTTGGGTCAGCCGTGGGGAGGGATGTAGGAAAGGAAAAGAAAAATAGGGCAGTGTACTTCACGAGTGGTGACCATGAGTCATGATCACCCATAACGAGTCGTTGGTTGACTTGTGAAGAGCGCAGAAGGTTTGCTAACTAGTGAACATAATGGATGACACCACAAGTCATACCCCCTAGCCACGAGTCGTCGGGTTACTCGTTAAGGCCACCTGGCAGTTATTTTCTATGAAGTTAGTAACGGCATTTTGGTAATTGCTAAGCTCCTAAAGTCTAAGGTATGACGTTTTGGGGTATGAATAGTGACCATTTATGGGGTTAAGTTCAGATTATTCATTTTCCATCCATGCATGCAAAGTAGAAGAGATTTGAGAGGGTGCTCAAGCTAGTGATCTTCAATTTTTTTCAATTTCTTTTTGGGCATTCAAGGGAGAGTAAGATTCATCCTCCACCAGGTATGTAAGGTTATGAATGGGTGATTTCTTTCACACCCATGCCCAATCCCTCTCTAAAGTATGAAATTCTATGTCTACTCAATGGGATTTTTACCCAAATGCATAAACTATCTACTTCTATACATGGGTATGATTTGATTATGATTCTACTACTGAATTATGAAGCATAGGAAAATTTTATAATGTTTTTAATTTATAATCATGATTGTAGCTTTATGAATTAAAATACCATGGATGAGATGTTCATGAAAGATGAGATATTATGATGAAAAGTATGATATGAAGCTACCCATGTTTATAAATATGATTTCGACAAGAATTGAGTATTTCTATGTATGATAAAGCTTTGGGCAATGCCCATATGTTAAGTATGAATGATGATTTTCCGAAATTAAGCTTACTACCTTTTTTTGAAGAGAAAACTCTTAATTATAGTTTCAGTTTATGGTATGTTTTGAGTTAAAATTTTCCTATGTATAGCTTACCGCATGGTTTTGGAGTGAAAGCTCCCAATTATGTTTCAACTTGTGGTATGTCTTGAGTTAGAGCTTTTCATATGCATGATTTCATATTTGAGATGTATTTGAGCATTGAGCTTCGTTATAAAATGATGTAGAGCATATGCATGTTTTGGGAGTAATTTCTAGCACCGAGTAGGCTAAAGGTCGATCAACCTATGCCTCATAACTACGTGCCAATGTAGGTTTATACTATTATATGCCTTGTGAGCTTTCCTTGCCCGAATGGGCCTTCAGCTTGATATCGATATCATGGTATCATCCCTAATCCTGGCAAGGCTTTGGACGGCTCTACCCACTTGAGTGTGATAGTTAGACCACGTAAGCTCTATTGTGGTATGTCGATTAAAAGACGAGTCTCCGTCATAACTCATGAGTTTAGATATGCATATTCATTACTTATGAGATTTATGTAAACTTATGCTCTAAAGAAGGTTTGACTCAATGTTCAGCTTTTACTTATAAATGTCATATTTCATCTTTGAGTCAATTAATTCGATTATGATGTTATGAAGTTATGTTATTTCATGTTATGAAAGGATCATGATTTCAGAAGGAATGCACGCAAGCCCTACTCTCAGATTCTTAATATCTATATTTTGCTTGATGCTTTGTCTTTAAATGCTTTTCGTTACTTCAGCGGTTTTACTTACTTTGTTACTCGGTACATTCTACGTATTCACCGCATACTTCTATGTTGTATCGTTTTATGATACAGGACCCGGCTCTCAGCTTCAGCCCCACTCTTAGTCAGCTTGTCAGAGCTAGCATAGCTTGTTAGTGAGTCCTCATCTTCCAAGGACTAGACTATTCCGCGTTTCTTTATGTATTTCAGTTCTGGTTGAGTTAGTTGGGATCTTGTCCCATCAACTCTTCATATTTAGAGGCTATTAAGATATATATATATATATATATGTATGTATGTATTCAATTTTGGATTTCATATTCTGATGTTACATTTCAAGTTAGACTTCCGCTAAGATTGTATTGTTGATTACTTAGTTTCTTGATTAAGTTAGATGTATGCTTATGCCATGGGTCGACTTGGGGTCTCCCAAAACTCCTTGTTTCGTGTTACGATCGGGGCCTCTATTTGGGTCGTGACAGCTCCTCCCATTACAGCACAACCAGCCATTCTTGATCCTCCACATGACAAGGGTAAGGGGCGTCTATAGGAGGAGCATATTAAGTCTGAGAAGAGAGGCCTCCGAGAGGAGGATGACCTAAACATGGACCCAACAAAGGCTGCTACTATTAAGGCCATAAAAGAGGCCTCGCTTCTCATCATCCAAGGCTGACCTCATGACACAGAAGTGAGCACTTCAGCGGCATCCCAACATGACCTTTAGTGGCACAATATGAGAGCTATAGGGAGCTTCTGACACTCTTGTTCTTTTATTTATGTTGTATGTGCATTTGAGGCGCTGCATAATTTTTGAGTGGGGGGTGGAGGTTGTTTGATATTTTTCGCCCTAGTGGCATATTTTCTTGCACAGTTTAATTCTTGATATGATAACTCGTGTTTTGTATTGAAATATGCATTTATTAGTTAAATGATGATGTGTGTGATTGTTCATTTTATCACTTTTTTTAGTATAGATTTTTATTTTTGTTTTTATTGCTCTCTCAGCTTAGGCTCTTTTCGAGTCTTGTTAGCCATGGTTATTTCCCAAGAGGCTTATTTCCTGTTGAATATGGTAAAGTAAAGGTAGTTAGAGCATCGTAGTGTATGGGCCCAATAATAGATTGCTCAACAATATTCTTAAGGCTACCAACCTACTAGTTGAGTCTTTTTTGGTTGAATAAAATGTTTTTTTTGAATTAGGTGGCGATGGAATTGAGTTTATAGCATGCTTATATCACTTCTTGAAAAACAATCCCCCCCTTAAATTTTTTGCCACAACTGTTTGGTATTGACATGTGTACCTCAACTTTAGTTATTTAATTGTGCTAATTTTTAAAATGTATCCCTAGTTGAGAGTAAAATGTTTAGTCAAATTGATATCCATGTGCCATTGTATGGTAAATAATCTTGTTTGTTCACTTGTTTTAGTCACCCTCTAGAAATTGCCTTGCTACTTGTGCTTGGTTTTAGGATTGACTATAGGTTGTAGAGATAAACTTAGGCCTTCTTTGTGCTTCACAAGCCACATTTGCCTAAATCAACCTACCAAATAATGCATTTATACCTAGTCTCCCATTTTGAACCTATTACCCTTTTTCTTGATCAACCGAAATGAATGCTAAAATCAATTCACAAGTTGACCCTCTTTTGAACCCTTCATCCTTGACACTATAAAGTATGATGAAAATGAGCAAAAAGTTGTAAGTTGGGGGTGATAAGGTGAAAAGAAATAAAAAGGGAAAAAAGGAGTGTTTGATCATATACTAAGGTGTATTGAGCAAAGAGCTAAATAGAACAAGAAGAAAAAAGGAAACCAATGAAAAAAAGAGAAAATGAAAATTGAGGTCACAAAAGTACCTTAGGATATGAAAAATTGCTAAGAAAAAAAAGAAAAGAAAAGGAAGGGATCGTAAAGTGAAAAAATATAGTGAAAATATGATGTATTAATAAAAAATGGTAAATGAGTCAGTAAAGATCACGTTGGTATCTTACCATCCATTTGACCATCATTACAAGCTTAGAAAAGCCCTTGTGTGATCTCAACCCGGATGTCCAAAAGAAAAGGCATTTGAGTAAATACGGAAGCATATGGTAGTTGTGACCTATCCTGTGAAGTCCTTTGTGAAAGTTGACTAGTTTTCTCTTCTCTTTTCATCTTGTGTGTCATTGAAATATGTTTTATCATTACTTCCAAATATAGACACTTTCCTTGGTCTGATTGTGAGGGCATGTGGATGCTAACGGCTGGCATGTCTTACTTATCAAATCTAGGTGTGTACATATTGATATGATATCATTAATGGAGATTGCATGCTTCAGAAAGTAGTGAGAAAAGTGATTTTGTTAGATAGAGGGGGTGGCTAGACTGAAATTTGTGTGTTTGTAGTTGTTTGTCAAAGCAACCCTAGTCATTGCATTTTGTGATGCCGGTTTAGTTTAGTTTTAAGTTAGTATTTCTCATGTTGGTTGCTTTAAGACAAGAAAATGCATTAATTTAGGGGTGTTGATATGTTGGGAGTTTACAAAAAATCTTTGCTTCATTTCATAGAGATTTGCATGTTTTAAGTACTAATTTATGTCAAAACTAAGCTTATTATGACATGTTTCATGAACCCAAGTAAAGTGAAGAAAGGAGGCATCAAAGTCACCTGTCTTCCTAGAAACATACAAAGGCGGATTGTCTCTCGAAAGGACGGTCCGCTCTTTTAGAAGTCAAACATATCCTACTTGACAAGAAACAGAACGACTTCCAAGTAGTTGGCAATCGATGATGGAAAGGATGGATATCTTGAATGAAAAGCTTCAGAGCCAAGGGATAAAGTGAAGGACATACCGTCTTTTCAGAAGACGGTTCGTCAATCAAGGGACGAACATATCACGACCCGAGCATAGGCCTCAGACGTAACATGGGACTTAGAACAATAAATGGCTCAAAGTTGACTCGTGGTATATGCATAACATAAGCATAAGCATTCACTATGTGAAGGAAAGCATAAAAGATAACATAAGTGGAAGTCTAAGATATTATAAAACGTATAATTGGTGACTACAAGTCAAAACTGTTGAATATTTGCATAACATAGTCTGAAAGCCTTTAACATGAGATGAGCTGATGAGAAAAGTCCCAAACTAGCTCTGCTAAGTCTGAAAATTAGAATGGAATAAAAACATGAATTCAAGCTAACGTCCTCAGTTGATGAGGACTCACCAACACTGGGCTGAATCTGGAGAAAGATCGAATTTAGCAACAGGGTTGAGACTGATCACCTGAATCTATATCATGAGACAATATAGCACAAAAGTATGCAATCAGTACTTTAAATGTAATGAGTATGAATGATAAGTAAAATATGAGAGTAAGGACAACATGCTAAAAAGTCATGATCATCATAGTCATAAAACATAAGTTATTCATCATAATCCAAATTATAGTGATCCAAGGTTTTGAAAAGAAATCATAAAGCTCATCATATTTGAAATAATAAGTAAATCTCATAAATTGATCAATGGGTCAAAATACCACAAGTCATAACATCATAAGACATGAACATGAAGAATCTTAAAAACATGACGACCAATGAGAGATTCTTATAACTGACATACTCCAAGTAAGCATACATAGATCCCAGCTTGTAACCCTAGCTGGGAGGTGTGTTCACAACTTGTAAAGGGTAAGAACCATGAAGGCGTGATATCATTCATGAACCTATTATGGCAAGGTAGATGCTCTATGGAGAGGACCCCTTCATACCTACGGTGGCACGTAGTTTATAAGACCTGGGTGCTGTAATAGCCTAAAATTTCCTAGGATTAGACCCAGGGGATGCTTTAGAGAAAATCAGGAAAATTCATCAAAGTCACAAAATGACTCAAGGGATGAGTCTTTGTGTGAAACAATGGCTCGTGGTATGTGCCATTGTAGGCCTTAAGTTAGATCCTCTCCCAATAACAATGAGCCTAGCAATGACTCATTGGAAGGTGCAACGGGTCGTCATAGGTAGTTGTTGGATGGATTCCAGAAAGGGGTTAATTGAATCAGTATCAGTAGACGGGTTCAACGACCCATCATTACGAGTAAAGACTCGTGGAAAGTGCCCATTTGAAGGACTCCAGAAACTATGCAAGGTATTAGTGGTGACGATGAAAGGGAATGATAGGCCAGCTTTGAGAGTAACGACCCATCCTGTTTAGCCGTTTTTTGAGTATATGATAATTGGGAGATTAGGGCTAGATAGCGACGAATGGATACAATGGGTCATTGTATTGTAGGACGACCCGTCGGATTGGTCATTGTACCTGACATTGGCTATTTTCCAAACAATTCACCAAGAGTGTTTTTGTAAGTCCTAAGCTTCTAAGTCCCTAATGACGTCAGTTTGATCCATGAAAGGAGTTTTTTAAGAGGGTTTAGCCTATTATAATGCATTAGACTCAAATGCGTGCAAGTTATTAAGAACCCTCTTCAAGATCAAGCTAGAACTCTTTCAATTCTTTCCCTAATTCTCTTGGGCTTTCAAGGCTAGTTTGAGGATCAGTTTACCCACGTATGTGGGGATATTAATGAGGGTTTCCTTCCACCCTCTTGCCAAATTTCTCCTCAAGTTCATGAATTCAAATTTTAATTCAAGTGTATGGATTTATAGGGTTTTAACCTAATTTTATTGAATTCTCTATAATATGTTTATGGGTCTAATTCGCTCATGTTCTAAAGTATGTTTTAAGTCTAAGGGTCAGAGTTTATACTATTTGATTATAAATTTATGATTTCAAATTATTAGAAATTATGCCCTATTATGAAAGTTTAATAAAAAGTCAATCTTATGATTCATGATTTCGAGTATGATGAGATATCTAGCATGAGTGAATGTTATGAATTCTCCAAGTATGAATCCATGATTTTGACTTATGAAGTCTATGTCAAATATGCAAGATTTTATGATTTGGGAAAACCCACACAAGTATGTTTTCATGATTTATCTAAGGCTAATAAGATCAACTTATGATGTGTTTTGGAGTCCAGAATCCCAATGTTCAGATTTCAGGCTATGTATAGATTATGATTTCAGCTTCATTGAGAAATGATGTGAGTATTTTGCACGTAATAATGATTTCAGCTTCATTGAAAAATAATGTGAGAACTATGTATGTTTTGAGGAGTAGTGTCTAGCACCGAGCAGGCTTGGGGTCTAATGTTCCCCAGTCTTAGAACTACACACCAATGTAGGTATATGTTACATGTTTGGGTCCTCTTAAGAGCATTCTCCCCTGCCCCTATGGGGCCTCAGGTTGATATCAATATCATGGTAGCTTCTTCAGCCTTGGCAAGGTTTTGGATGGTCTACCCACTCGAGTGTGATTGTTGGGGCATCACGTAAGCTCTATCGTGATGGTGTCGGTTATGACGAGTCTCCTATTGTTCCCTATGATTTTGGTTGCTCATGTCATAACTTATGATATTATGTTTTGCAGTAGATTTGACCCAATGATCAGTTTATGAGATTTTACTTACAATTTTAGCTATGACAAGTCATATGATTTCTGTTTCTAAATCTTGGGTCACTATGTTCAGTTATGATAACCAGCTTTTGACTATGTATGTCTCAGATACAGTTTTAAGTATGCAATCCCTACTCTCATGATCTAATTAGTTTATATTTATATGTATGATTTCAGTTAACATTTTCTAAGCATGTTTTTACTTATCTTACATACTCAGTACATTTAAAGTACTTACCATGTACTATATGCTATATCCTTTTATGATATAGGTTCAGGTGATCCACTGCAGTCTCGCCAGTAGTTTGCTTCCATATAAGCTCAGTTAGATCTGTTGGGTGAGTCCTCATTTCTTGGGGACATCCATTTAGTTATGCCAATCATGTTAGTTTTGTTTCCGACTTGGAGATAGCTGGGGACTTGTTCGACCATCTTATCAAATAGTAGAGGCTTTCCAGACACAGACTAGTATGTTCAGCTTTGAGATTTGGCGTTATGATGTATCATTGATATACATTTTATTTTACTCAAACTTCTATTTATTAATGTTTAAGTCATTTATTTCCACTTTAATATATGCTCTTTAGGTGTTATGTTCATGTCATGGGTCGACTTGGAGCCATTTGTGGTTCTAGGTTCTATGTCTTGATCTGGGGTCCTTGATTGGGTCGTTATAGGTGCACTGCAACCCCAACCTACTCGGTGTTAAATACTACTCCCAGAATATACATAGTGCTCATAATCATACTTGAAACATGAGTTTTTCATGAGATATTTTAAGTTAACATGATAGATTCTTAAATTGCATGGTATACATAAACTAGCCATTTAAACAATATTGAAAATACAACCATGATACATAAACTTGATATTCATGAGATTCATACCTACTCGAGTAAAATTATCTCAACTTGGAAATAGAGAATCATGAGAGTTTTCTTATAGAAATCATGTAATCACAGTCATAAATCATAATTAGAATCATGAGGAAATCAAATACACAAGAAATTATAGAGTTTGGCATCAAAAAAGGTCTAACCCTAGAAATTAATGAAAATCATCATTGGAAACTTGAAGGAATTGAAATTATGAATTTAGAAATGAGATTGGGTATGAGGGTGGAAGAAATCCCCATTCATAACCCTACATACCTGGCTTAAAGAGTTCTTGACACTAGCTTGAGACGCAAGAAGAATTGAGAAGAAGAAGAACCTTAGTTGCTTGAGAGCCTTAAGAGAATTTGATCTTCAATCTATGATGTTTTGAGACTATCCTTTACACCAAGGAGATGAGGTTTCTTTGGCGTTATATCTGCTTCGGCTTCCCAAGTAGCTCCCTCAACATGATGATTCTTCCAAAGGACTTTCACTGAAGTGACCTCCTTGTTCTTGAACTTCCGAACCTCATCGTCAAGAATCTCAATTGGAACGTCTTCATAGGTGAGACTATCCTTTACACAATGCTCTCTATAGGTACCACTAGAGATGGATCGCCAATGTAGTTCTTCGATATAGATACATGGAAAAATGTAACACCTCAAAAGTTCCTAAGATCGTACCCAGGGGTTGAATTAGAGAAAATCAGGAAAAATGCACCAGGGTCACGGAATGACTCAAGGAACGAGTCACTGTGGCAAAGAACGACCCATTATTATGACTCTATGTAATCTTATAGACAAACCTACCAGAAACAATGAGCCTACCAACAACTCGTTGGAGGATCCAATGGGTCATGGTAAGTGGTCGTTGATTGGAGTTCAAAAAGGGGTTAGATCTATTTCATTGACAATGAAAGGGTACAACGACCTGCGGTGGCAAGTAACGACTCATCTTGTCTGGTCGTTGGTTGGAGAACCAAAAGAGTACCATAATTTCCCCTGGAAACAACAAATGGTCCAATAACCCATCATATCCTACAATGACCCGTTGGATTGGTCGTTGTAGCTAGCAGTCAGGTTTTTTATGCAAATTCTGGGGTAGTTTTGTAATTTTCCAAATTCCTAAATCTTTGATGATTTCATTTTAAGAGCTAAACTGAGTGCTTTTAGAGGGTTTAGCCTATCCTAAGTCATAAGGCTCCCATACATGCATTGAATTGAGATTCCCTTCTATGATCAACTAGAATTCTCCTCAATTTGTTCCCCAATTCTCTTGGGATTTCAAGGCTAATTTGGAAATCTATTTATCCAGGCACGTAGGACTATGAATGGGGGATTTCTTCCACCCTCATACCCAATATTCTTCTTAAATTCATGAATTCAAGTTCTTAATCAAGTGTATTGATTCCTAGGATTTAAACCAATTCTATGAAACTACCTATGCTATGTTTAGGGTTTACTCCCCTTATATTCAAAAGTATGTTTTATGTCTAATGGGCAAATTTTACCCTCAATTTGATTATAAATTCATGATTTTAAGTTATTGAAAATTATTCCCTATTATACTTGTTTTATTAAAAGTCAAGCTTATGATCCATGATTTCAAGCATGATGAGATATGAAGTATACATGAATGTTTATGAGCTCTCAACTTATGAATCCTTTGACTTACAAAGTCTATTGCAAGTATGCATGTTATTATGATTTGGGTAAGCCCATACACATTAAGTATGTTTATTATAATTTAGCCAAGGATAATAAGATCTGTTTACGATATGATTTGGAGTCAGGATTCCCAATGCAGTTTATGATATGATTTGGAGTCAAGACTCCCAATGTTCAGATTCAAGCTATGTTTTGAGAATATGATTTCAGCATTGTTGAAAAACAATGTGGGCTATATGCATGTTTTGGGAGTAGTGTCTAGCATCGAGTAAACTTAGGGTTCTGAGGTTGCCCAATCTCATAACTACACACCTATGTAGGTATATATATTTGGGACCTCTCAAGAGAGTTTTTCCCTGCCCCAAGGGGCTCAACTTGATATTCATATCATGATTTAGTGTCCTTAGCCCTAGCAAGATTTTGGATGGCTATGCCCACTTAAGTATGATAGTTGGGACATCACGTAAGCTCTATCGTGATCATGTCGGTTATGATAAGTCTCCCATTGTTCCTCATGATTTTAGTTACTCATGTTCATAATTTATGATATGATGTTTATTAGCATGTTTGACCCAATAATCAGTTTATGAGCTTTTACTTATGATTTCAACTATGAAAAGTCATGTGATTTCTATTTCTAAATCTTAGGTCATTATATTCAGCTATGATAACCAGCTTATGATTATGTATATCTCAGATATAGATTTTCTCATGCAGTCCTTACTCTCATGATCCTTTTGATTTATATGCATGATTTCAACTAACATTTTACTAAGCATGTTTTACGTACCTTACATACCCAGTACATTCAAAGTACCTACCACATACACTATGCTATATCATTTTATGATGTAGATCCAGGTTCACAAACTTAGCTCACAGTCAAAAATATTTTAGACTTGATCAGCTAGCAAGGGTGAGTCCTTATCTTTCGAGGGCTAGAGTTATCTACTTCATTTCAGCTCTTTTACCTTGTTTTAGTTTTAGACGTTGGAGTTAGCTAGGGGCTTTTCCCGGTAGCTGATTAGTTAGTAGAGTCTTACAGACATAGAGTTAGCATGTTCGGCTTTTGACTCAGTGTTTACATTATCATATTATCTTGTTATCCGTAAGTAATATGTTATATTTCAATTAGCTACTACTCAGTTTTCCTTTTAAGTTCTATTGTGCTGGTAATATGTCACTCCATGGGTTAACTTGGAGCCATTAGTGGTTCTAGGTCCCATGCCTTGATCTGGGGTCCATGCTCGGGTCTTGACAGAAAACTAGATGCACTGATGCTAACTCTGCAGGAAACTCCTACTCATAAGCCACATTTCCAACATGTCTCAGAATCTTGTAAAGACCAACATATCAAGGACTAAGATTCCCTTACTTCAAAATCTTATCATTCCTTTAATGGGTTACACCTTCCGAAACACCTAATCATCAATTGCAAACTCAAGCTCTCTCTTCCTTACATCCACATAGGATTTCTGATGACTTTTAGCTATTTTCAACCTTCCTCTAATAAGATGAACTTTCTCCATAGCCTCATGCACTGAATCTGACCCAATCATATAGCCTCACTTACCTCAAACCATCTAATAGGTGATCTACATCTTTTCCCACGAAGAGCCTTAAATGGAGTCATCTAAATACTGGAGTGATAATTATTGTTATAAGAAAAATCGATGATAGGTTGTGATCATCCCAACTATCCTTGAAATCAATCACAAAAGCTCTCAACATGTCCTCTAAAGTCTAAATGGTCTACTCAGCCTGACCATCTATCTGTGGGTGAAAAGTTATGCTAAGCTTAATTAGAGTACTAAGCCCTTCCGAAACGACTTTCAAAACTGCAAGGTGCACTGAGTACCTCTATCTATGATAATGGACAATGAAACTCTATGCAACCTAACTAACTTCTGAATGTGAAGTCTAGATTAGTCCTTGGCTTAATTTGTAGTCTTAATTGGCAGAAAATGTGGTAACTTAGTCATTTTATCCACAATCACCCATATGGAATCATGTTGTTGGCGTGTACGAGGCAAACCTATAATGAAGTCCATATTGATTTCATCCCATGTCTAAGTAGGAATACTAGAATCTTGTAGCATACCTCCTAGTCTCTGATTCTCAACCTTCACCTGTTGGCAACTTGGATACTTAGCCACAAATTCGTCAATGTCCTTCTTCAAGCCATTCCACCAATAAACTTCATGTAGATCACTGTACAACTTGGTGGCACCAAGGTGGATAGAATATCGAGAGCTATGAGCCTCTCTCCATATCTGCTCTATTAAGTCATCAACATCCTGAACACATAATCATCCTTAATACAGAGTACACCATCTCCCCCTTGGAAGAAAACCTTCGCTTTCTAATTTTGGACTACTTCCTTCAACTTAAATAATATAGGATCCGCATCTTGCTTTGCCTTAAATTTTGTCACCAATGAAGATGTAAACCATTTTGAATGAAAGCCCTTCCCACATGAATCAGACCACTAAAATTTGACCATCTTCTGAGTCAACTAGTTCAAAGGTGAGGTAATGATGAAATTCCCACTATAAACCTGTTGTAGTAGCCAACTAAACCCAAAAAACTTCTAATGTTAGTGGGATTGACAAGTCTAGGATAGATCTCCACTGCCTTAATCTTCTGAGAGTCTACCTGCACACCTACACTAGATAGCACATGCCCAAGAAAAGCAACTGACTTAACCCAAAACTCACACTTGTTGAACTCAACAAATAACTTACAGTCCTTAAGAGTCTGCAACACAATCCTCAATTGAGCAGCATGTTCCTCCTTACAAAGAGAGTACACAAGGATATCATTTACGAAAACAATGACAAACATATACAAATACTGCTTGAACACCATATTCATGAAATCCATAAAAGATGCAGGAGCATTTGTTAATCTAAAAGACATAACCATAAATTCATCGTCACCATATCGAGTCCTGTAGGCTTTCTTCAGAATTTCACACTCTCTAAATTCATCATCACCGTACCGTGTCCTGAAGGCTTTCTTTAGAATGTCACACTCTCTAATCCTTATCTAGTGATAGCTAGATCTCAGGTCTATCTTTGAAAAGTAACCAACACCCTAACGCTGATCGAACAAGTCATCAATCCTAGGAATGAGACACTTATTCTTAATTGTGACCTTGTTCTCTTGCGGTAGTTGATACACATCCTGAGAAAACCATCTTTCTTTTGTATGAAAGAACTAGAGCACCCTACGAGGACTTACTAGGTTTGATGAAACCCTTATCCAAGAGATCCTTCAATTGTCCCTTCAACTGCTTAAGAACGTTGGATCCACTTATAAGGGGGAATGGATATGGGTTGTGTATTAAGGAGAAGGTCGATCCCAAAGGCAATCTCCTGCTCAGGAGGGACTCTTGGTAGGTCATCTAGAAGCACCTCTGGATACTCACAAATGATTGGGACTGACTAAAGAGTTGGGGTTTTGGACTTGGAATCCTTAACCTTAACTAAATGATACACATAACCCCTACAAATCATCTTTTTAGCCTTAAGGTAGGAAACAAAGTGACCTATATGCATTACTGAACTACTCTTACATTTTAGGGCTGACTTACCCAATAATTGAAACACTACTTATCAGATTCTACAGTAGACTGAAGAAAAACAAAAATACAACCAGTCTATATCAAAGATAACATCAAAGTAGGTCATATCTAACTTCACTAAATCAACCGAGATGACCTTCTGAAAAACTGTAACAAGGAAGTTTCTACATACCCTATGTGCTAAAACTGACTCACCGATGGGTGTAGCGACTGGTAAGGGTTCTACAAGTCAAAATTGTCGAATACCTGCATAACGTAGTCTGAAAGCCTTTAAACATGAGATAAGTTGATGAGACACGACCCCAACTATCTTTGCTATGTTTGAAAAGTGGAATGACATAAAAAAACATGAATTCATGCTGACATCCTCGGATGATGAGGACTCACCAAACCTAGGTTGAATCTGGAGCAAGATCGAATCTAGCAGTGGGCTAAGATTGATCACCTAAACTTATATCAGGAGATGATACAACATAAAAGTATGAAATCAGTAATTTAAATGTACAAGATATGGAGGATAAGTAAACATGAGAGGAAGGAAACATGCCAAAAATTCATAATTGTCATAGGCATAAAATATAAGCTATTCATCATAATTCAAAGTATAATGACCCAAGGTTTTGAAAACAAAATCGTAAAGATCATCATATTTCAAATCATAAGTAAATGTTATTAACTGATCAATGGGTCAAAATACCATAAGTTGTAATATCACAAGACATGAACATGAAGAATCATCAAAACATGAGGAACAATTGGAGATTCTTATAATCGACATACTCCAAGTAAGCACACATGGGGCCCAACTTGTAAACCTAGCTAGGAGGTGTTCATAACTTTCCATGCGTAAGAACCATGAAGGTGTGATATCACTTATGAGCCCATTAGGTCAAGGGAGATGCTCTCTGGTGAGGACCCCTTCATACCTGCGGCGGCACGTAGTTAATAAGACCTAGGTGCGCTGGAACCTTGGCCTACTCGATGTTAAATACTACTTCCAAAATATACATAGTAATCATAATCATATTTGAAACATGAGTTTTTCATGGGCTAGTTTAAAATAACATGATAGATTCATAAATTGATTGACATATATGAACTAGCCATGAAAATAATGCTAAAAATACAGCCATGATACATAAGCTTGAGATTCATACATACTTGAGTAAATTTATGTCAACTTGAAAATAGACAATCATGAGAGTTTTTCATAAAAATCATGTAATCATAGTCATAAATCATAATTAGAATTACGAGGAAATCAAATCCATAAGAAATCATAGAGTTTTGCATCATAAAGGGTCTAACCCAAGAAATTCATGAAAATCATCATTGGTTACTTGAAAGAATTAAAAAATTATGAAATTAGACTTGAGATCGGGAATGAGAGTAGAAGAAATACCCCATTAATAACCCCACATACTTGGTTTGGATAGTTCTTGACACTAGCTTGAGACTCAAGAAGAATTGAGAAGAAGAAGTACAATAGTTGCTTGAGCACCTTGAGAGAAGTTGATCTTCAATCTATGGTATTTTGAGAGGAATGAGAGTTTAGGCTAAGTGAAACCCTATAATAAACCCTTTAGGAAACCCAACATTACCAAGTTTATGAGTTAAAATCATAGAAAGTTAGAAAATGCCTTTAGGAAATCACACTTATAAACTGCCCGCTAGTGACCACGAGCCATACCACGAGCAATCACACTTATAAACTGCCCGCTAGTGACCAAGAGCCATTGATTGTCACCACGACTTGTAGTGACCATCCATCGCAAGTTGTCCCTGATTTAACAACTATCTGATCCTCATAGAATGACTCCCCTACCACGACTCGTCCTATCTTAGTGATGTTGGGCATATTTTTATGCTCATTTGCCATGTTTTTATCCATATTTAATTAGGTTTAGATTTCATAATCCTTAATTTAAGCTTATATTAATGTGTGTGTGTGTGTGTTTATGTTCTAGCAAACAATTTGAGTTGATTTGAGCAGAAAACTAAGCAAAATGGGCTCAAAATGATTAAGGGAGTGAAGATTTGAGGAGATAAAGGGCCTGGTGCTATGGCTAGCACCCCGCACCATGTCCCAAACTTTAGAAAAAAAACTTCAAGTTAGTGTTATGGATGGCATGCCGCGGTAGCCCTTGAACTTCAAAAGATTTTCACTTCACAAATCTTGGCGATATGAGTGGCGCCTCGCGTCCGAAGGGTTTAGACTTAAAAAAAAGTTGACAAACATCTAGGCGAGATAGGTGGAGCAGTGCATCCAAGCCCAAACTTTAGAATAAATAAGCCAAAGCTGGTGAGATACGTGAGGCAACATGCCAGACCTTATCTGAAGCTGAAATTATTGGAAATTTGACTATGTTTGTGGTGAGATATGTGGGGCGTCGTGCCAGCGTTTCACGACCCCAAAGTACACTCGAATCATAGACATATGACAAGGAGCCCCGAGGTACCCCAAGTCAACACATGGCATGAGCATATAACTAAACCATTCACTTAAGGTGGAAGCATTAGCTTAATAGTCATGAATTAAATAAAATTGTGACATGAAATATAAGAAAACAACAGTACATGATCCAAGTGTAAATAGCTGAATACTAAAATAGGTCTGAAAGCCTCTAATCATAATAGACAGGTTGAAGGGACCCGACCCCAATTAACCCCAACATTCTGAAAACTAAAAGACAGACAAAAACCCAAACATGAAGTCCCCGAATCATGAGGACTCACCACTGAGAATTGAGAGCAAGTTAAGAGAGATGCTGAACTTGCAAACCAGATCTTGTATAATGAAATGATACAACATAGAAACTATGAGGGTCAGTACTTGGAATGTACTGAGTATGCGAGGTATGCAAAACAATACTTAAAAACATGAAAGTTATAAGAGTGGGGACATCATTATCATAAGGAGTGAAATCATAAATATATCGTAAGGCTCAAGATTACCAAAATATTCGTAAACCTGCCATAGTCATAACATGAGAGAAGAACATTTCATAAAATATGAGTTGAGCCAAAAGAATATAATCATACATGCATCAAAACAATGAGGAATACTGGGAGATTTCTGTAACCGACATACCCCATATGAGGACACATGAAGCCCGACCTGTAAGCCTAGATGGGAGGCCGTTCATACCTTGCCAAGGGTATGAACCATGAAAGGCATGATATCACTCATGAAGGCGCCATAGGGAAAAAGGGATAGTCACTGAGGAGGTCCTAAACATAACCCACAGTGGCACGAAGTTTTAAGATTCGAGGGGTAACCTAGGCCCCGAACCTACTCGGTGTTAAGTACTACTCCCAAAACATGCAACGTGCTCATAGAAATTCATACATGACATGCATGGATAGTTAAATCTTGATAATCATAACATGCTTGAGAATTCGTAATACTAGCCATGGAATTAGGCCCGCGGATCGGCCAAAATAATAGTTCATAAATCATCAGCGATACGTGGGCATCGCCCATAATATCTATCATACTTAAAATGCTTAAATTTATAGGGAACAAGATCATAATAACATGAGTAATTGAAAACATGATTAAGATTCAAAGGTTCATATCATGCTTGAGAAAATCACCATAGCCATGAGTTTCACTAAAATCCTCGTGATTTGGGCACATATGCTTTGAGAGATTTAAATCATCCAATATTGAATAAAACAAGTGACAACAGCCCAATAATTCGAAGCCCGTGATCTTAGACATGCTACAACTAGCTCATATCGATTTTTGAGGAAACATGCATTTGGGTGATGACCCATCAAGTATTGGTAACTTAGACATAGAATTAGGAAGAAATTGGGCATGGGTAGGGAGTAAACCACCCATTCAAAACCCCACATACCTGGAACTTCTCGATTCTTAACTCCCTTGAAAAGCCTTAGATGGAAACTTGAAGAAGAACACTTGAATCCCTTTCCTCTTTCCTTTCTACTCTTACATGCATCAAATGAGGTTTATCATGAATGATTTCCCCTTAAAAGATCCTGTCCTACCCTCAAAATGATTTAGTTTAGGTCTTAGGAGCATAGGAAATTATGAGAAAGCCCTTACTAATTCGTAGGAAATAACTATCGGGAGACCCCAACGGGCGACCTGACGACTAGTTACTAGGGACAATGAGTCGTTGGGTTGTTTCGTCTAGTCTACTGGAATTTTTCGCCTGGGCTCCTAATGGAGGACATGAACACTCATCCCCCGAGGCAATGACTAGTTACCAGCTTCCGTTAAGCACACTGCGTCATCCTTAATTAAATCCTCAACCTTACCTCACGGTGGACCAGGTGACTCGTGGTGGCTGACCACGAGTCGTTCCCATACCCGTGGGGACCTCAATTCCTTATCTTAGTCTAACCTTCCCACGAGCTACTAGATGACTCATGTGGTCTCCTAACGAGTCATCTAATGACTCGTCCTTCACTGCTGCAACATTTTCCAGATTTTTATCCATTTGACTCCCAGGTCTGATCCTTGGGTTCCCGAGGTATAACAATATCTCCCCCTTGGGAATATTCCGTCCTCGTATGTTAGAAACATGCAGAAAACTCTGAAAGAAGCAATCACCATACGCAAATACTGATCATTTAAGCTGAAAACTAATGGAACGACTACCCCCCCCCCCCGAAAAGAACTATATAACTGTACTAAATTCAGACATCACATACATATATCATATCATAAAATAAACTTGCATGCATGAACGGAATAGGAAAAACTGATTAGAGGTTTAGGGAAAAAATCGATGCCTCAAACTGAAACTGAGCCGGTAGGTAACAAATGAGTGTATTTAGCTATCATATCTGCTACGACTTCCCACATAGCTCCCTCAACATACTGATTTCTCCATAACCCCTTTATTGAAGCTACTTCATTGTTCCTCAGCCTCCAAACCTGACGATCCAATATTGCAACGGGAATTTTCTCATAATTGAGGCTATCCTTCACACCAACATTTTCCACCAGAACAACTAAGGCTGGATCTCCCAAGCATTTCCTCAAGAGCGATACGTGAAATATGGGATGAACAGAAGCTAACTCTGAAGGTAACTCTAACTCATAGGCTACTTTACCCACTCGTTTCACAATCTGGTATGGACTAATATAGTGGGGCCTGAGTTTTTTCCTTTCTTTCTGAATCTCATTACTCCCTTCATGGGAGATACCTTCAAAAATACCCAATCATCGACCTTGAACTTAAGCTCTCTTCTCCTCACATCCACATAAGACTTTTGGCGACTTTGAGCCATTTTTAGCCTTTCTCTTATCAACTGAACCTTCTCTATAGCCTCGTGGACTGAATCTGAACCCACTAACGGAGCCTCACTGACTTCAAACCAACCAATGGGCGATCTATGCCTTCACCCGTAAAGAGCCTCAAACGGTGCCATTTGGATGCTAGAGTGATAACTGTTGTTTTAGGCAAACTCAGTAAGAGGTAAATGCTCATCCTAACTACCCTTGAAATCAATGATGCAAGCTCTTAACATGTCCCAAAGAGTTTGGATAGTCCGCTCTCCCTGGCCATCTGTTTGCGGATGAAATGTTGTGCTAAGCTTGACCTAGGTACCAAGTCCTTTTTGAAAAGATCTCCAGAACTGAGAGGTGAACTGAGTGCCTCTATCGGATATGATGGACAAGGGCACTCCATGCAATCTAACCAACTCTCAAATTATAATCTTTCGCTGAATCAGTGGTTTTGACTGATAGAAAATGAGTAGCCTTGGTCAACTTGTCCACCACAACCCAAATGGAGTCTTATTACTGTCTACGAGTGCAGGGAAAACCTGTTATGAAGTCCATGTTGATTTCTTACCACTTCCAAGTAAGAATGTTGATATCTTGAAGTACACCCCCAGTCTCTGATGCTCAACTTTCACTTGTTGTCAATTCAGACATTTGGCTACAAATTCTGCAATGTCCTTCTTCATGCCATTCCACCAATAGATTTCCCACAAGGCATGATACATCTTAGTGGAACCTATATGGATGGAATATCTGGATCTGTGAGCCTCATGCAACATTCGGCTCCTCAAATCACCCATGTTCGGAACACATAAGCGACCCTGGTACCGAAGTACACCATCTCCCCCTTTGGAGAAGACTTCTACCTTTTGGTTTTGAACAACTTCATTCAATATTACCAATGTTGGATCTTCATCTTGCTTTGCCTTTACCTCCATTACCAAGGACAACTCTGACCCATTCTAAACAACAACACCTCCATCGATCGAGCGAACTAATCTAACTCCCAACCGTGCAAGTTGATGTACCTCCTTCACTAGCTCCTTCATGTCTTCAATTATGTGCGACACACTCTCCATATAGAATCTACTAAGGGCATCCTCTACCAAGTTAGCCTTAGCCGGGTGGTAAAGGACACTCATGTCATAGTCCTTAAGTAGCTCCAACCACCTCCGCGGTCAAATATTGAGATCCTTCTGTGTGAACACATATTGTAAGCTCTTGTGGTCAATGAATACATCTACTTGCACTCCATACAAGTAGTGTCACCATATCTTCAAAGAAAAAACCACCGCGGCCAACTCAAGATCATGAGTCGGGTAATTCTTCTCATGGATTTTCAGTTGTTTGGAAGCATATGTTATGACTTTCCTGTGTTGCATCAATACACATCCTAGTTCGACTCTCGAAGCATCGCAGCATACCACAAAGCCATTGGTGCCCTCCGGTAAAGTCAGCACCGGTGCTGAAGTGAGTCAGGCCTCTAATTCCTAGAAGCTCTTCTCACAAGCCTCCAACAATTAGAACTACACCTTTTCCTATGTTAATCTATACAATGAGGCTGCAATGGATGAGAAACCTTCTATAAACCTCCGAAAGTAACCCGCTAAGCCCAAAAAGCTCCTAATCTCCAAAGGGTTTACCGGTCTGGACCAGTTCTTCACTGCCTCTATTGTCTAGGTGTCCACCCTTATACCTTCGCTTGACACTACATGTTCTATGAATGCAACTGTATTTAGAAAGAACTCACATTTGCTGAACTTGGCGTATAGCTGGTTATCCTTGAGGGTTTGGAATGCTACCCTCAGGTAAGCGGCATGCTCCTCCTTGCTCCTGGAGTATATTAATATGTCGTCAATGAAGATGATCACAAATATATCAAGATATGCCTTAAATACCCTATTGATCGGGTCCATAAAAGCTGCAGGGGAATTGGTTAGTCCAAATAACATAACAACGAATTCATAATGGCCATACCGAGTCATGAAAGCAGTCTTCGGGATGTCAATCTCCCGAACCCTGAGCTGGTGATACCCGGACCTGAGATCTATCTTGGAGAAACATTTGGCCCCCTAGAGCTGATCAAATAGGTCATCAATCCTGCGAAAAAGGTACCTATTCTTGACAATGACCTTGTTCAACTGCCTATAGTCAATACACATCCGAAGAGAACCATCTTTCTTCCGGACGAACAACACTGGGACACCCCATGGAGACTTGGTCTAATGAAACTCTTATCTAGCAAATCCTTCAACTACTCCTTTAACTCTTTTAGCTCGGCTAGGGCCATTCGGTAAGGAGGAATCGATATGGGTTGTGTGTCGAGTAAAAGATCAATCTCAAAATCAATCTCCCTCTAGCAAGGAGCACCAAGTAGGTCATCTAGGAATACTTCGGGATGCTCACATACCACGGGGACTGAATGGTCGGGGTCTCAAACGTGGCATCCTTAATCCTAACCAAATGGTAAATACAACCCTTAGCAATCATGTTTTGGGCCTTGAGATAGGATATAAAGCGGCCTACAAGTACCGCTGAACTACCCCTCCATTCTAAAACTGGTTCATCTGGAAACCTGAACTCCACCGCTCGAGTTTTATAGTTAATAGAAGCATAACATGCAAACAACCAATTCATGCTCAAAATTATGCCAAAATTAGTCATAGCCAATTCTATTAAGTCTTCAGAGATAACCTTATGCAATACTATAATAGGGAAACCTAAATATACCTGCCTTGCTATGACTGCATCCCTAACGTGAATAGATACAGAAAATGGTTCTAACAAAATTTCAGGACTGACTCCCAAGTTACTAGCAATGTAAGGATTCACAAAAGATAGTGAAGCTCCCAGATCTAAAAAAGCATAAGCATCAATGTGAAAGACTCGCAAAATACTCGTAACCACATTGGGAGAAGTCTCCTACTCCTATCGAGAGCTAAGTGCTTAAAACCGGTTCTATCACTGACCACCGGCTAGACCAATCAAAGCACCTTGCTGAGTAGAACTTGCCGTTGGAGCTGCTGAACTAGCTACTAGAGTGCGGGCTCCGCCATCCCTGACCTAGCTGCGGGGCAATTAATAAGCTTGTGTATGGGTTTGCCACCAAAAATAAGCATTTGAGCCCACCAAACACGTCCCAGGGTGATTCTTTCCATAACTAGCACAAGATGGGAATGTGTGCTCAACGCGCATGCTACTCTGACCCCTCAATCCTGAGGCCCTACTCCTCTAATCGTCTCGAGGCCTGTATGGGGTACTGGCTGAAGATGGTGAGACCTGTGCTGGGACTGCTGATCTTGGGCAGATTTATATGCCCAAGTGATACTCAAACGTATTATTTTCGCCTTGTTTATCGTGCAATGTGTATACATTTTCATGTAATTGGTAATAAAATGTGAATTTAGACTAACCAACATGATTAGCATTGTTTTGTAGGTAAAATGTGATTTTAAGGAGCTAAAATGCATGTTGGAACAATATCGGAGTTGAACTTGGAATCGAGCACGGAAAAGGCACTGGACTGCACAATATAAAGGGGCTCCGCGATGGAGCCGTGTCACGCTGCCATCGCGGAGGCATTCTGCCTGGAGGGTGAAAAATTAGTCAAATTCCAGTGGAGCCTCGCGACAGCTCCGTGGCACGGTGGCAAGCCTCCACGTTGCACGCCGTGCCACGTTGATGCTTTATTCCCGGACCCCCAATTTCCAGAGAGGGTCCGCGTCCATGCCATGTCACGGAGGCAGTGCTCCGCGATGCACTCCGTGACACGTTGCTTGTTATTCCGGGAAAAATTCCCACTAGTATAAATAGAACACTTAAATGTATTTTTTTCATAATTCAGGCTTGGTGGAGCAAGGACGTAGGTTACAGGCAGTTGAGGGACGAAAAGTTCAGGGTTTTTTCTCTCTTTCTTTCTTCTTTCACTCAATTGTTTGTATGATTAACACTTGTTTTAGGATGATTAATCCACAAATGAGTGGCTAATTCCCTTCCTTGCTGAGGTTATGAACATTTGTGATGAATTTTGATTATTGAATTATATGGTTTTTCATCTTCTTCTTCCATGTTGTTCTATTAATTCTTGTTCTTACTGCATTGGTGTGTGGCCGACATTAATGTATATCTAAAAAGTCTGATTTCACTCGAGAGAGCACGAAATTGGAAAGTTGTGAATTAATAGGGCATTGTTCTTAACTTGATTTGGGAAAATTGAGTTTTGATGTGCTTTCCTGATAGAAATATACTTGAAAGCCGTATTAGTCAATTTAGGAACAGGAATTGTATTGCTAGGTCATGAATTGCATTTGATCACAGAAATGTAGACGGATGGTTTATGATTCTTAAGTAAGATTAAATACGAGAGTTTTAATCTCTTGGCTAATGTTCTTGGCTAGCAACTGGAAGAAGGGATTAACCAATTTACGATGATAATCAGTTCATTACATGTTCTTAACCTTGGCATGCTCATGTCCATAGTTTAAATTCAAAGTAAATAATTGTTAATAGTTTTAGTGTAGAAATTATAAAACAAATTATTCAACTGTTGGTTACGTTGTTGTCAGCATATTTAGAAGTGAGATAGAATATAGTATACTTAAGCAATTTTTACTTATCCAGAGTCTCCTTCGATCGATACTTGGCTTACTTAAGCCACTTACTACTTATTTGTCCACGTGCACTTGCGTGTTGGTTTATAACCCCAACCAAACCACCCGAACAAGTTTTTGGCGCCGTTGCCGGGGAGACTAGGCAATTGGTGAAATTGTATTAAGTGTAAATTTACTGTATTTTTATTTTATTTTCTTAAGTGTTGACAACTTGGTCTTAGCTTGTATTTTGCAGACTTGATTTCTATGAACACTGGCAAGAGACAAAGAGCTGGTGGAATCTTATATAGAGCCTAAATGTATATTTCATAGTAAACGCAGAGAAGCTCTATAAAGAAAGTTGCAGTTGCTCAGACAGACTATTGTGGAGCAACAAAATCCACCGGTTGTTAGGGCAGTGTTAGTGCCCAAAGAAGCAGCAAGGACGGTTCGCGAGGTGGCAATCTCACATGCCAACAATGTAACATCCAGTATCCGTAAACCAGATCCTGGAAGGAGATTTGAACTTAAGCAAAATATGGTGCAACTGTTGCACACAAGCGGGCAATTTACCGGTCTCCCTCATGAAGACCCACAGCAACATCTCCAAAACTTTTTGGAGATAAGTGACACTTATATACCTGGTGGAGTGTCACCTGATTATGTTCGGCTTACATTATTTCCGTTCTCATTACTTGGTGAAGCCAAGAGGTGGTTAAAAGCTGAGCCACCAAATTCTATTTCAACGTGGGATGATCTAGCACGAAAGTTCTTGATAAGATTTTTTTCCTCTGGTAAAACAGCCAGACTTAGAAGTCAAATTCTAAGTTTCAAACAGAGGGAGGGAGAAAATTTGTATCAAGCCTGGGAAAGATTTAAATCCATGTTGCGGGACTGTCCTCATCATCAGTCCAATGAGGTATTGGTGCACACATTTATTGAGGGTTTGGAACCCCATACTAAAATTTTGCTAGATTCAGCAGCTGGAGGGCAAGCGCTGGAAAAGACTTATGAGGAGCTGTACACTTTGCTAAACCGGATTTCACAGGGCAATCCAGAATGGAATGCTGATTCATCACGAGGTGGAGCAAGGAAAGCAATAGGAGTGCTTGAAGTGGATGGATTTACAGCTATCGCTGCACCGATAGCTGCCTTGCAGAATCAATTGAACAACCACTTCAGCAACATGAATTTGAACCAGCCTTCAGCTTCAGTTAATGGGGTCCAGCAAATGTGGTGTGAAGTGTGTGGTAGTAGTGAGCACTCAGCTGAGTGCTGTGGAGCAAACCCAGATTCGGTTTACTTTGTGGGCAATGCACAAAGAAATCAGCAGTAGTATGGTAGTAGCTACAATTCAAATTGGAGGAACCATCCAAATTTTTCATGGGGTAGCAACAGCCATCAGGGCCAAAGTTCGGGTCAGGGTATGCAAAGAAATCAAGGAGGGCAACAGAACTACCAATCTCAATTCAGAAATCATAATGTCCCTCCTCCACCACCATCACCCAACATTGAGGAGATGTTCAAGACCATGATCGCTAACCAGGCGCAATTGCAGGCTGACTATGTTAAATTGGCAGCCGAAGTGAAAAATAATCAGTTAGCGACCAAGGCTCTTGAGTATCAATTTGGGCAATTTTCTAGTGCCCAAAACACAAGGCCCAGAGGAGGACTGCCTAGCGACACGGATTCAAATCCGAAGCAGGTAAATGCAGTGACCACAAGGAGTGGTTTGCAGCTGAAGGAGGTGGAACCAGAAAGACCACCTCAAAAGTCAGGAGCAGCAGAAGTTGAGGGGGAGAAAAGTTCGGAAAGGGGGAAGACCAAAGAAGCTGAATCAGAAAGACCTCCACCCCCATTCCCTCAACGACTCAAGAAACACAAGGAGGAGGCGTGTTTCAAGAAATTCATGGAGGTGCTTAAACAGGTACATGTTAACTTACCTCTTGTTGATGTCTTGCAGGGAGTGCCTAAATATGCTAAATACATTAAAGACATTGTGGCCAACAAAAGTCGTTTGACTGAGTATGCCATGGTGGCTTTGACGGAGGAGTGCACTTCCCGGATCCAAAATAGACTGCCCACGAAGCTAAAAGACCCTGGAAGTTTTACTATCCAGCTTACTATTGGGCAGAGTATCCGAGCTCGTGGATTGTGTGACTTGGGGGCGAGCATAAATCTGATGCCATCTTCGGTATTCAGAAATTTGGGTCGAGGGAGTCCTAGACCTACAACCGTAATCTTGCAGTTGGCAGACCGATCCTTAGCTAGGCCGGATGGCATTGTTGAGGATGTTCTAGTTTAAGTGGGCTCCCTAATTTTCCCGGTAGATTTTATTGTTCTGGATTTTGAACCAGACGCGGAAGTCCCATTTATTTTGGGACGACCCTTCTTGGCAACCGAGAAAGCATTAATCGACGTAGCTGCGGGTCAACTTATTATGTGAGCACATGACAAGGTAGAGGTGTTCGATGTGTACAAAGCACCCAAGCTCCCGATGGTGAATGAAGAACTCTCGGTGATCAATGTAATTGATCATGGTAATGCTAAGCAGATGAATGATTCCCGAGAGTTGATGGGAAGACCACCGGATAGGTGTGAGCATTACTGGGGGGAGGACAATGATCGTGAGAAATCGTCCATCACCCTAGCAGACAATTGAGCGTAAATGACGTCGAGCCGCGACGGTAAACCAGGCGCTGCACGGGAGGCAACCCGTGAAATTTTTTTTTTTTCTTTTCATTTTGTAAAGTGTAAATAGATTTTTCTTTTTCTTTTTCTTGATTTATTACAAAATTTTTTGTGTTAGTTAGTATTTTTTTTATTTTAGTTAGGTGAAACCTATTAATCTAACCAATTTTGTTTAGTGAGATGATTTTCAGGTTAAACAGAGAAAAATGTGCACGGAATCATGAAGGAAAAGGCGAGGTATGAAAAAAATTAATAAAATGCAGAGACAGTGAGCTGGGGCAATAGCTTCGTGTCACGGAGGAGGACCTCCGCGTTACCCTCCATGACACGTTGAGGTGTAATCTGGAATTTTCAAAAATTCCAGTAAGCTATCACGATGGCTCCGTGTCACGGAGGCAATGCACCGCGATGCACTTCGTGACACGTTGCCATATAAATTGTGACGGGTCACACCGGGTTGCCGGGTGACCCGTGTGTTTTCTACATTTTAAACCCCCAATTTCTCCCCTTTTTCCCTCATTTTTACATTCCTCCGCGACCAAACACCCAAAATTCCCTTCCCCATCAACGTGCCACGGTCTAAGGCAAAGAATTACCAAGTTTTCTTCGGTTCTTCAACTACGAGGTATGTTTTCCGATTCTCTCTCAAGTTTTTAGCGATTCCATTCGAATTTAAGCATGAGAGGTGAGATAAATCACCCTAAGTCGTAATTGAGCATGAATTTGAGTATTTATTGATTGATAAAAGTTCGGAATGTTGTAATGATCGTTTGAACTTGTCGATTGTATGAATTATTCGAGTTTGATTGCGAAATTCAATTCTAGGGCTTGGTTGTTGAAATCGAAATTGGTAACTTGTTAAATTTCTGAAATATATGTCGGGGTGTGCTTATGAAATGAGATAAGTCGTTGTAAATATTGTTTGAATGTAATAGACGTCGAATTCTTGGGTTTTTGGGAAAATGTTGAAAATTGTTCAAATTGGGTTGGTTGTATAGGTTCATGTGTATATATTTTTTGTTGTTGTTTTTGTTTTGTTGTTTTTCTTTGCTAAGTGCGTTGGTTGAATTGCTAGCGATGGTAGTGATTGGGATTAGCTGTACGAAGTCTGAGTAGTACGCAGAAGTGATACCATCGAATTTTTTGTTGTGAACGCACTAAGCATGAATTGTATAACTGGTATTTTGGTGTAAATAAAGTTATTCTTGCCGTATTGTTATCACTGTAGCTAAGGACTAAGTGTGGGGTAAACTTAGTTAACCCGACCTTAGCCGAAGCTAATATCTATTTAGCTTGACATTGCGCTTGTTTATTTGTGTTGACAGACAAAATGGCAAGCAGGCAAGATAAAGGTAAGGGTGCATCAACTTCAGGCACCAGGAGGAAAAGACTTAGACTGGGCACAGCAGTCCCAGCTGCACCAGCAGTTCCACGCGTCCAGCGCCGCCAATACGGAATGAGGTGGGTGACTGATGAGGGGAAGAAGTGGTATGCCAAACACAAAGAAAACAAATACTTCCCCGGGGAGCATATTGCACGGGAACCATTAGCACAGGAGTTCCCCCGCATAGTTCAACGGATCGAGGCAGCTGGGCTCAGCTTCATATTTCAGGAGCCCAAGGAGTGCAACCTACATCTAGTCTGGTAGTTCTATGCTAATTGGAATCCGGCAATCAAAAGCCACACAATCAAGATCAGAGGGTAGATAGTCACTCTGGAACCCCAATAGCTAAATGCCATCATCGGAGCGCGGGACACAGACGCCCACGTTCTCCGCCAGCTGAACATCACCCCACCGTATGCCGACATCAGACGCACACTGTGTGGGGCTCGATCCACAGCCAGATGGAGCAGACATAAGGAAAGGGGTTACCACCAGACTCTGCCGTATTCTCAAATGAACAGGGAGGCCCGAATCTGGCTGAAGATAGTCTGCTCGTGCCTAATCCCGGGGGTACACATGACTGATGTGACCCGGGACCGTGTTTGCCTGGTGTATGCCCTGATGAAAGGGCTGGAGATTAATGTTGGGGCGGTCATCATATCCGCCATGAAGAGAGCCCGACTACACCAGGGCCACAGGTATGGGTTCGGTGGACTACTCACCACCTTTCTCCGGGGCCTCGACGTCGAGGAGGAGGCTTTGGATTACATCCCGCAGTTGGAGCGGCGAGCCTTGGACGTGACCAAAACTAAGGCTCCTGACACCACACACGGGCCAGTGCTGACACTTGGCGAGCGACATGGTCGTGACGACCAGTACATGGCACGGATGTTTGGAATGCAAATGCTTCAGCTCAGGATTGGTGGGAGACCAGCCATGGAGGAGGAGCTATGGCAGCTCGAGCTGGATTACCCGTTTGGCGAAAACGCCAGGGCTCTATGCCGAGTGGGGCAAGCCTTTGTAGAGCCCACTGACGATGATGTACCCACGGACGAGGAGACACGTCGGGAGGACTCCGATGTGGAGTCCAATGACGACGACGGAGGCGACTCGGACATGGGAGATGAGGCAGCAGCACCTGATGAAGAAGTGGAATACTTTGACTGATCAGGGAGTTCCACCACCCAATTTTGTTATTTTAATTTTTGTGAACACTGGGGACAGTGTTCGATTTAAGTGTGGGGTGGGGAGTAGTTAGGTGCTGGGGCTGGGTTGGTTTGCTTGTATGCCTTCCTCTATACTTTTTGTATGTATGTTTCCCTGTGTTTGTGAATTGCAAGTTGTTATGTATTTGTAATTATTTGTGGTATTGATGTGTGTTGTGGAATGTTGTTGTTGTCAGCTAAGTCTATAAAAATTTTTGTAAATATTTTCTTATGTTTCTTTTTTTTTCTATCGAAATGATCGATATTTTTAAAATTTTGCGAAAATATTTTGTTCAGATTTAAAAATATTTTGTAAATAATTTTTCCATCGAAATGATCGATGTTTTGCAAAATTTTTCAATTTTTATTTTTTTTGGGTTTCTCGGAGTTTGTTTTCGGTTCTTTTACCGAGAATAGTCCCATTGAACCGACGTCATAGTTAGTGACCGTTCCGTATGATGGATGGATGACGACCGTCTTAAGGGAAACGTAGTCGGTAGGAGTAGTTATTTTAATTTATTAACAGTTTTTCTTTGGTGGATTGCATCACGGAACCTGTAGTTACTATATGATTGTGAAATGCTGGTTGCGTGTTGAACCTGATATTCAAAATGCAAAAGTGATTCGTATGAAAGCATGCAACTTTGTAAATATGTTGAGATACCTAGGCTGTGGAGTTCGATTCGGTGTGATTGAGGCTTAATTTTTGAATTCATGTAATTAGCCAATTAAAGAGTCTGTGAATGCATCTTGAATCGAGCATGTGCATAAAGTGTGAAGTGAGGTATTGTTATTCCATGCTATTGTGAAGTGTCTAGAACTTGCCTGGTGTGTGTACAAAACGAAATGAAGGAGGTGTAGTGTTGGAAAGGATGTAGGCATTTCTTTGTTTTAACCGAGAGTTTCTATTTTTTTATTGTCATACTCCCCTTTTTATGTGATTGTATACCCTAGTCAGCCCGTTGAGCCTTTAGCCTATTATTTCTTTCTTTTGTCAAAAAATGTATAAACTGAGCTTAATTTTTTCTTTTCATTAGCCGTAAAGTCTATACAAAACTCTTAAGCGCTTAAGAAGAACAAACAATTTCCCAAAGTGTCAAAGAGTGAGAATGGTGAAAAGAAAAAGAAAAGCAGAGTGAGGAAAGAAAAGAAAAGGGTGAAGGTGCACTTGCTATAACTAAATAATAATGAAGGTGCATGAAAAACCTTTGTTTTTGGGTCAAGTGTGCTTGATGAAATGGGCCATACGAATGTAAATCATCATGAATGGGATGATGAAAAAAAATAGAAAAGAGAGAAACAATGTCCATGAGTTGATTGGAATGTGTTGAAAAGGCGCTTAAGGATGCTAGTGGCTATTATTGGCTAATCCAATATATACTAGTTCCATAGCTTCCATTACAACCCATTAAAGTCCTACGTGATCTTACATTGCATTTCTTTATATTAGTGGAGTAATACACTAAGGGCAAGCTTATGGGTCATGACATGATGCATGTGAATTCTTTTGGGAGAGAGAGTGAAATAAATTTTTACATGCCCCTATTTGAATGTTTGTGTGTCACATGAGCAAAAAGGGGAAGATTCTCTTGAGTTGTGAGGGCACATGCTTGATGAAAGATTGATTTTCGTGTCGGATATCTTGATTAGCTGATTTGCATGAGTTTGCCGATATCAAGAGTTGATTCTTAAAGTCTAGGAAGTCTTGATGTATTGAAGGTCATTGCATTGTTAAGACCATGCATGTTTTCTTGATGATTTGCAATATTGAATGATCGGTATGACCGTAGCGTAAATTATCGCACCATAGTGGCGAAGGTTGTGATGTAATTTGCATGAATTGTGTGTTTGTTGTTCGAGGACGAACAAGGATTTAAGTGTGGGGTAAGTGATCTTGGGCAGATTTATATGCCCAAGTGATACTCAAACGTATCATTTTCGCCTTGTTTATCGTGGAATGTGTATACATTTTCATGTAATTGGTAATAAAATGTGAATTTAGACTAACCAACATGATTAGCATTGTTTTGTAGGTAAAATGTGATTTTAAGGAGCTAAACTGCATGTTGGAACAATATCGGAGTTGGACTTGGAATCGAGCACGGAAAAGGCATTGGACTGCACAATATAAAGGGGCTCAGCGGTGGAGCCGTGTCACGCTGCCATCACGGAGGCATTCTGCCTGGAGGGTGAAAAATTAGTCAAATTCCAGTGGAGCCTCGCGACAGCTCCGTGGCACGATGGCAAGCCTCCACGTTGCACGTCGTGCCACGTCGATGCTTTATTCCCGGACCCCCAATTTCCAGAGAGGGTCCGCGTCCACGCCGTGTCACGGAGGCAGTGCTCCGCGATGCACTCCGTGACACGTTGCTTGTTATTCCAGGAAAAATTCCCACTAGTATAAATAGAACACTTAAATGTATTTTTTTCATAATTCAGGCTTGGTGGAGCAAGGACGTAGGTTACAGGCAGTTGAGGGACGAAAAGTTCAGGGTTTTTTCTCTCTTTCTTTCTTCTTTCACTCAATTGTTTGTATGATTAACACTTGTTTTAGGATGATTAATCCACAAATGAGTGGCTAATTCCCTTCCTTGCTGAGGTTATGAACATTTGTGATGAATTTTGATTATTGAATTATATGGTTTTTCATCTTCTTCTTCCATGTTATTCTATTAATTCTTGTTCTTACTGCATTGGTGTGTGGCCGACATTAATGTATATCTAAAAAGTCTGATTTCACTCGAGAGAGCACGAAATTGGAAAGTTGTGAATTAATAGGGCATTGTTCTTATCTTGATTTGGGAAAATTGAGTTTTGATGTGCTTTCCTGATAGAAATATACTTGAAAGCCGTATTAGTCAATTTAGGAACCGGAATTGTATTGCTAGGTCATGAATTGCATTTGATTACAGAAATGTAGACGGATGGTTTATGATTCTTAAGTGAGATTAAATACGAGAGTTTTAATCTCTTGGCTAATGTTCTTGGCTAGCAACTGGAAGAAGGGATTAACCAATTTACGATGATAATCAGTTCATTACATGTTCTTAACCTTGGCATGCTCATATCCATAGTTTAAATTCAAAGTAAATAATTGTTTATAGTTTTAGTGTAGAAATTATAAAACAAATTATTCAACTGTTGGTTGCGTTGTTGTCAGCATATTTAGAAGTGAGATAGAATATAGTATACTTAAGCAATTTTTACTTATCCAGAGACTCCTTGGATCGATACTTGGCTTACTTAAGCCACTTACTACTTGTTTGACCACGTGCACTTGCGTGTCGATTTATAACCCCAACCAAACCACCCGAACAACTGCTTGTGAGGCCCACCTCCTAGCCTCGACTGGGAGGACCTATAGCTATCAGTTCAGACCCTCTTGGCCTCTCTCTGCCTCATATGAGATGCCTCCATCTACTGGGAATAAAGGACTATCCGTGGGTAGTCCATATCCTGATGAAGGATGGTTGTTCTGTAGTCCTTTTCCAGATACTCAGCTACTCCCTGCACGAATCTTCTCACCCGTGCCCTTTAGTCCATCACTAACTCCGAGGCATACTTTGATAGGTGAGTGAACTCAAGTGAATATTCTAACAGTCATCTTTCCCTATTTGAGATTAACAAACTCAACTAATTTCAATTCCCTCATCTCCCGAGGGAAGAACATATCGAGAAAGACTATGTGGAACTCATCCCAACTGATAGGACCCTCTCCCGCTGCCCTGCTATCCTTCCATTGCTTGTACCAAATATAAGTGACCTCCTTTAGCTGGTAAGAGGCCAAATCAACACACTCCTCATTTGTCACCCCATAACTTGGGTGACCTTCAAGATCCCTTCAATGAACTCGTGTGGATCCTTGTCCACCTTTGATTCCGTGAACTTGGGAGGGTTCATCCTCAAAAAGTCTCTAATCCAAGCTGCTGTTGCGATACTATTCTGTGGGACATGCGCAATAGCCTGCTGGTTGATCTGAGTAGTCAAGGCCTGCACCAACATCTGAATAGCCCCCCAAAACTCAGTGTGGGCAGCTGGCTCTGGTGCTTGGGGCTCCTAGGCAGGTGGGGCTTGTTGATGCCTATGATAATTGCCACCTCCGGGGCCTTCATCATTTCTGTTCCTCCTTTCGTTTATTCTTTTGGGAGCCATAATTTTATGCAGTCATGAATAACACGAATTAGAAGGATGGAGAGACTTTTCATTGCACGACATGGATCATGAAAGAAGGGAATATTTGCTAAAATGCTTAGTAGCCTCTTCGTCATAAGTGTGGCGCGCTTCACACCCATGAAAAAGACTACTTAGTGCGGCTTTCAGACACCCTAGGACACTTCAAATCTATAGATCTGATACCAAGTTTGTCATGACTCGAGAGTACACCCGAATCGTAGACACGGGACAAGGAGCCCCAAGGGACCCAAAGTCAACCTATGGCATGAGCATATAACTAAGCCATTCACTTAAGGCGGAAGAGTTAGCTTAATAGTCATGAACTAAATAAAGCCATGGCATGAAATATAAGAAAACAACAGTACATGATCCAATTGTAAATAGCTGAATACTACAAATAGGTCTGACAACCTCTAATCATAATAGACGGGTCGAAGGGATACGACCCCAACTAACCCCAACATTCTGAACACTAAAAGATAGACAAAAACCAAAACATGAAGCCCCCGAATCATGAGGACTCACCACTAAGAACTGAGAGAAAAACTGAGAGCAAGCTAAGAGTGATGTTGAACTTGCGAACCGGATCCTGTATCATGAAACAATACAACATAGAAAATATGTGGATCAGTACTTGGAATATACTGAGTATGTGAGGTATGCAAAACAATACTTAAAAACATGAAAGTTGTACTGAGTATGCGAGATATGCAAATATGTTTAAGTTTGGGCAAGTACATTTGATCAAGTATGTTTCATGATTTATCTCAATTTCATGTTATTAGCTTACAACATGGATTTTGGAGTCTAGACTCCCACTCTTTTTATCTTGTGGTATGATTTGAGCCAACCTCCTCATTTTATGTTTTCATATTATGCATGTATTATTGTGATTCAGCTTCGTTGAAAAATGATGGAGAGCATATGCATGTTTTTGGGAGTATTATCTAGCATCGAGTAGGCTAAGGGTCAGTCAACCCTGTGCCTTAGAACTATGTGCCAATATAGGTATGTTCAGATTACTAGGACCTCCCTTGTGAGCTTTCTCTTCCCCCAAGGGGCCTTCATCTTGATATTGATATCATGGTAGCATCCTTAGCCCTAGAAAGGCTTTGAACAGCTCTGCCCACTTGAGTGTAATAGTCGGGACCACATAAGCTCTATTGTGGTAATGTTAGTTATATGACGAGTCTCCCATTTTTTCCCATATTTTAAACTATACAAGTCCATAAGTCATGATATTATATTTTCAGCAGGTTTGACCCAATGTTTAGTTTTACTTATGAATAACCAGTTTCACCTTTGGGTCATTCGATTCAATTATGATATTCAGTATGTTTAAATCATGTTTTTAGATACTAGCATGCAAGCCCCACTCAAAGAATCTTATGATGAAATGTTTTATGATATGCATGTTTACTGATTTTTACTTACTTACAGTTTTACTTACCTTATATACTCAGTACATTCCACGTACTAACGCATACTCTATGCCATATCATTTCATGACACTGGCTCGGATATTCAAGCTCAGTCCCACCATTAGCCAGATCCTCAAAGTTAGCATCTCTCAGCTAGAATTGGTGAGTCCTCATCCTTCTAGAACCCTTTTCTCAGTTGTATTGAGTATTATCAGTTTCAGACTTTAGTGAGTTAGTTGGAGTCTTGTCCAATCAACTCGTCAGTATGTGGAGGCTTATCAGACATAGTATGTTTTCAGTTTTAGATTGTTGTTATGTATTAGGATATTCAATGTTATCAAATTTTCAGACTTCTACTATTTTATATGTTAGACTTCTGCATTTTTGTGTTGAGTTTAGATGACATGTTCATGTCACGAGTTGACTTGGAGCCTCTCGGGGTTATTGTCTTGTGTCTTGATCTGGGCCTATGTTCGAGTCATGACACCTCAAGAGGACTAAGAAGGGCAAAAGTTGGGCTAGTTCTTCAGCTTCCAAAGTCGGCCCCGCAAGGAGATTATGAGAAAAAGCGGTAGAGCCTCATCGACTTACTTAGTTTAACACTCAAAAAAGAAGCCAAGTATGCACCGAAGAATTGGATAGATAAGGGCCGCTTAGCACTTGAGTTCTCGACCATTCGGGACAAGATATGTAAGTTGAGAGTGGGTTACATCTTCAATGAGTCGGAGAGGTACAACCTCACATTGGTGAGGGAGTTCTATGCAAACTAGGATACCTCATTCGGAGAGAGCACTAAGGTAAAGATCAGAGGTCAGGTGGTGCGATTCATAGCTAAAAGGTTCAATTCCTTCTTGAGACACCTGCAGTAGACCCTTCAGAGTATTTTATCTTACTGGAGAAGCCTCCATAAAGAAATATCCGTCACACTTTATGTGGTGAGCACTCATCCGCCTGTTAGTGAAGGATCATAATGGAACTCATTCCACACTTGCATTTGGTTATTTGAATAGGGAGGCAATGGTGTGGGTGAAGTTGGTGTGTGCTTTCTTTCTCCCTAGGACACATATGACAGAGGTAACTTGAGAGCGGATTGTCTTGGTATACACGTTGATGAAGGGAATACCGGTCAACTTTGGTTCCTTGATTCGTGATAATATGAGAAGATCACGAGACAATTGTAGATGAAAATATTGTCATGACAGTCTCTTGACCATGTTCTTGAGCGAGGCAGGTATTGAGGAGGAGGATGCAGACCTTCTCTTACCTTTGGCAGGACACTTGGTTGGAAAGATGATGGATATCAAAAGGGTGAAGGAGATTGTCCCTTCCATAGGTCCTCTTCTTACTATAGTTGATCAACAAGCTGGTGATGAGAGTTGGCAGGGTCGTATATTTGGGATGCTGGAATTACAACTGAAGCTAGGAGGTCAACCTACTACTACAGAAGAGATGACAGCTTTGGAGGCACGGTACCCGCTTACGGAGAGTGCTATGTTGATATGCTGAGTAGGCCCAGCCTTTGAGGAGCCACTTGATGATGATGAGGCCACAATCCTTACTAACGTTGTTGATGACCTAGATATGGATGAGGAGGATGATGCTTCTATGGGTGCCATGTTGGTTAATGGAGAAGATGATAATTGAAGATGAGGAGTATAATCCCGAGGATGATGCTTAGTGACCCAGGAAGTTCCTTTCCTCTCCCTTGATGATATGATATTGTGTAGGTTGAGGATGGTGCACCTTTTAGGTGTGGGGTGGAGGAAAGATAGATTACTTTTGTTCTTTGATTGCTTATTTTTAGTAGGTCATAACACTATTACGTCATTCCTCATAGTAGTAGCTTGATGATTCGTAGGTCATGGGTTGTAATAGCTAGTATGGTGATGTTGACTTGGATGCCTGGGATATTCTGACTTGTGTTCGTCTTGACCATGTTATGTTTAGTTGCTTTTTTTTGGTATTAATTTGTTGTTTTGTTTAGGAGTAGTTGTCTTCATAAGTAATGACGTTTTCCTATGATAGATGGATGACGATCGTCTTAAGGGAAGATTCGTCATAGTTTTTTTATGTTTTAGGATTAAGTCAAAGGTTATCTGCTTGTATGCTTGTTGATATTCTACTTAATTGCTATGCTGGAGTGAATAGAGTGGTTATCTTGATTGCATGAGTGAGGATCCATGAGAGACTCAACATATCCTTAGGGCTCAATTATGAATAAACTTGTCATTCAATATGATTGTGTGAATGTGTAGCTGTAGAAACTAATTAGATTCTTGTTGCCATGAGAGTTGAGCTAAATTGTTTTGTGTGTATATATTGTAGTATCTACAACTTTCCTTAGTGTATGTAGAATAAATAGTTGGTAGGGAGTTGAGAGATGATCAAGGCATTTCTTTGAAGAAACCATTTTTTTCCTATAGTTGTTTTACCTTCCTAATCATTCTCCCTAGTTACCCCCGTTGAGCCTGAAAGTCTTATTCATTCTTAGCCATGAAAGTAGCTTAATCCCTCTTTCTGTGAGACCTCAGATTTTTTATCCAAATTAGTCTTAGACACTTTGAGATTTTAAAGTTAAGGTCCACCAAGTTATATTGCAAGGGAAAAAGAGAAAAAATTGTGGTGAGAAAAGAAGAGTGAGAAGAAGGGGTGCCCACAAAATTGTGTTGTTAACTTGCTATTAAGGAATTGAAAAAGAGAACTTTAATTGCAAAATTATTAGTTATTCTATGAGTAGGAAACTTGTAGTCAAATAGTGAATAATAGGGTATGAAAATAAAAGACAAAGATGAGTACATGAAGGGTGAACAAAAAAGGAAAAAGGTGGTGGACAAGAAAAGTGAAATATGTCTTAAAAGTGCTTAGGGTAGTAGTAATTATAAAATGAAATATCAACCCTACCCATCCATCATCCGAAATTACAACCAATAAAAGTCCTTCTGATCTTAATCTGTTGAAGCAATTAGGTAGTCTTAACATACACAAAGGGCAAGTCTATGGCATGATTATATATGTGCATTACATCATTTATGAGTGTGAGTGTGCCTTGCTTATTGCATTCCATGTATTTACATTGATGAATTTGAGAGAGGAACATCACTAAAAGTGAGGGGCACAAGAGGTCTAAATCAGTGTACTACTTTCTGCATGTGTCACTCCTAATCATGTTGGTCCTTTGTGTTGATAAAGATGAGTTAGTTATAGAGATTATGTGATCTTGAGTGTGAAGCTTGCATATGTATTTGATGAAATTGTGTTGCTTATAATAAAGCACTCTCTGAATGATTTGTGCTAGTTGGTTGAGTAAGAGTTGATAGAGGTGTCAAGTGTCATGGTGAAACATGAGTTTAGGTATGTTTTAAGGATTGATCGAGGATGAATAATGGTTTAAGTGTGGGTGGTGATGTTGGACATATTTCTATGCGTATTTACAATGTGTTTACCCATATTTAATCATGTTTTGAGTTCATAATCCTTAATTTATGCTTAGACTCATGTGTGTGTATGTGTTTGTTGTTTTCGCTAACAAATGATTTGAGTTGATTTGAGTAGGAAACTAAGCAAAATTGGCTCAAAATGATTCAAGGAGTGAAGGTTTGAGGAGCTCAAGGGCCTGGTGCTATGGTTGGCGCCCCGCACCAAGTCCAGAACTTAAGAAAACAAAACTTCAAGTTGGTGCTATTGCTGAACTTCAGAAGATTTTCACTTCACAAATCTTGGTGAGATGAGTGGCACCTCGTGCCCAAAGTGTTCAGACTAAGAAAAATTTGCCAAGCATCTTTGCGAGATTGGTGGGGTGGCATGCCCAAGCCCAAACTTCAGAAGAAAAATAAGCCAAAGTTGGTGAGATACATGGGGCAGCGCGCCCAACCTTGTCCAAAGTGGAAATTTTTGGAAATTTGACTAAGTCTGAGGTAATATATGTGGGGCGGCGTGCCAGGGCCATTTCAAGGCAGAAAATGCTGATTTTAAAGTTAAATTTTGAAGGGAAGAAGCGTCATTTGAAGGCTCATCTATAAATACATGCCTTAGGTCGTTTGTAAGGAGGCTTTAAATCATCTTTTATCGATCTTAGTTCATATTTTACATTCGATAGTTCATTTATGAAAGCTAGAAAGCCATTTGGAAGGAAGACACAGTTCTACAACTAAGTTTTTCTCTTCTTTACTTCGTATTTTTGTATGATGATGACTAAGTATTTGTTTTTCTGCTTGTCTATGAGTGGTAAACTTATATTCTAGGGTTTTGGCCATAGTGAATGGTTGATTGTTTGAAAGACTGATTAAATTTGGTTTTGATTCTTCAAGATGGTTGTTTATATTTGTTTGTGTTAATTTATTATTTATAAGATTGATCACTTTGTAAGTAATCTGTTGGCTTTCAATTGAACTTGGGAAAGGAAATCGAAAGGGTTAAAAATAAATATAGAACGGGAATTCAAAGACCCTTGAACCCATTGGTGATAGAATAGAAGTTGTTATTGAGGATAGGGATATACCCTTCAACCCCGTTTAGTTGAAATACAAGTAGGCATAATTTTCGTTTCATTTTTCTTTGTGCGACCATAGAGATATAGTCATTACGTTTCATAAAATAGTTCTTGGATGCTAGTGATAGTGGCAAGAAATGAGATAGTAACTTGCAACTAACAACCATAGGAAGAATAATGCCAGTTTAATTACATCTTGAGAACTCAACTTGAAACTAGCCAAATGCCATTGCCCTAGTTTTTCACCATCATTTAAATACAACCAAGCTTACAATTGTTTTTAGTTAATTTTATATTTGAAGTTTTAGTAATTTAATTTTTCAAACTAGTCTTCATTTTATTTGTTTTGTACATTAGTGAAATTAAAGTGAAAACCTTATATCGGTTAAATTGACAAGTCCTTGTGGGTACGATATCTCTTAACAATCCAATATTACTTTACAACCACGTGCGCTTTCATGTGCATGGGCGACATCACTTACCATGACTCGTCGTGCGACTCGTCGCCAGTGGATCCCTCTTGCATATTCTCTGAAACTCTTTCTATGGACAGATAACATGGATCACATGATAATCCTATGGGTTGTTACATGTACTCGTACCTCTTGAATCCATATCGGTTATTTTCTGAAATCCATCCTGCGCAACTTGTTACACCATGCTATGGGTTGTACTGTAGCTCGTGGTCACTGGAAAATCCATGAACACTTCTCAGAACCTCATCGCATGAGCACCTGCCACAAACCGGACCTACATACCATGACTCGTGTTATAGTCCGTCTTGAAGCGAAAGTTTAGATTTTTTTTGCTAATTTAAAATTTAAGTCTGGGGTCTGATCTTAGGTACTTTTCAGGTGTTAAATTAACTCCCCCTTGGGAACATTCTTCATTGAATGGAGACTGACATAGCTGAAAAGATAGGGAAAGAGTTGCAATCCTAATACTGAATATTATAAGTTGAATACTGATGGAGTGACTGACTCCAAACTGAGAGACAAAGACTGAACTGATTTCATGAATCATACATGCATACTATGACATGAGAGTAACCGAAGGACATGAAACTGAATAGAGTATAAAGAGGAAACTAGTACCTCATGTTGGAACTAGATGGAAGAGAAGAGGTGAGGGTACTTGGCTATCATATCTACTTCGTCTTGCCAAATAGTTCCCTCAACAAGATGATTCCTCCAAAGGACTTTCACTTAAGAAACCTCTTTGTTCCTCAACTTCTGAACCTGATGGTCAAGAATATCAACATGGACCTCTTCATAGGTGTGGTTATCCTCTTCACCAATGCTCTCTCTCTATATATATATGAATTGAGCTGGATCGCCAATGCACTTCTTCAATAAGGATACATGGAAAACTGGATGCAGTGATGCTAACTCTGTGGGCAAGTCCAACTCATAGGGCAAATTGCTAACAGGTCTCAAAATCCTCTAAGGACCAACATATCAGGGACTAAGCTTCCCTTTTTTGCCAAATATTATCATACCCTTCATGGGTAACACCTATAGAAACACCTGATCATCAACTGCGAACTCAAGCTCTCTCCTCCTTATATCCACATAGGATTTTTGATGACTTTTAGCTATTTTCCGCCTTTCCCTAATGAACTAAACTTTCTCCATAGCATCTTGCACTGCCCTAGCAATATAGCCTTGCCTACCTCAGACTATCCAATAGGTGATCTACATCTTCGCCCATAATGAGCCTCAAACGGAGCCATCTGAACACTAGACTCATAATTGTTGTTATAAGCAAACTCCCTAAGAGGTAAGTGATCATCACAACTACCCTTGAAATCAATCGCGTAAGCTCTCAACCTATCCTCAAAAGTCTAAGTGGTCCGCTTAGCCTGAAATTCTATCTGTGGGTGAAAAGTTGTGTTAAGCTTAGCCCGAGTACCAAGGCCCTTCTAAAATAACTTCCAAAACTGCATGGTGAATTGAGTACTTCTACCTGTGATAATAGATAAGGGAACACCATGCAACCTGACTAACTCCTGAATTTAAAGTCTAGCATACTCCTCAGCTGAATCTATAGTCTTAACTGGCAGGAAATGTGCTGACTTAGTAATTTGGTCCACAATCACCCATATAGAATCATGTTGTTGGTGTGTACAAGGCAAACATGTAATAAAGTCCATAGAGATCTCTTCCCATTTCTAGAAAGGGATACTTATATCCTATAGCATACCTCCTAGTCTCTGATGCTCAACTTTCACCTGTTTGCAATTTGGACACTTAGCCATAAATTCTGCACTGTCTTTCTTCATGCAATTCCACCAATAGACTTCTCATATATCATGGTACATTTTGGTGGCACCTGAGTGGATAGATCACCAAGAGCTGTGAGCCTCTCCCAATATCCAATCTTTCAATTCATCCGCATCCGGACCACATAATCATACTTGATATCCAAGTACACCATCTTCCCCTTGGGTGACAATCTCCACTTTCTGATTCCAGTTTGCTTCGTTCAACTTAACTAAGATAGGATCCTTATCTTGCTTCAGCTTAATTTCTAGCACTAATGAAGACTCTAAACTATTTTAAACGATGTCACCACCATTTGTTGAGTCCGTAAGGCGAACTTCAAGGTAAGCCTATAAAAATCTCTAGCCAACTCTATCTTCTCATCCTCTACATGAGTCACACTTCCCATATACAACCTACTAAGAGCATCCACCACTATGTTGGCCTTGACCAGATGGTATTGAACACTCATATCATATTCCTTGAGAAGCTCAAGCCATCTCCTTTGCCACAAATTTAGGTCCTTCTGAGTAAACACATACTGAAGCCTTTTGTGATCCATGAACATATCCACATGCACGCTACACAAATAGTGCCTCCAAATCATTAAAGAAAAGCACAAGATCGTGCATTGGGTAATTCTTTTCTTGTGTCTCAAGTTGTCTCAAGGAATAAGTGATGATATTACCATGCTGCATCAACACACACCCTAAGCCAACTCTAGAGGAATCACAATACACCACAAAACCATTCGTTCCGTCTGGTAGGGTCAATATTATAGCAGAAATGAGTCAAGCCTATAACTCCTGAAAGATCTTCTCACACATATCGGATCGTTGAAATTTGACCTTCTTCTGAGTCAACCGGGTCAAAGGTGAGGCAATGATAAAAATTCCTCTACAAACCTCCTGTAGTAGCTAGCTAAACCCAAAAAGCTTCTAACGCCAATGGAATTGATAGGTTTAGGCTAGTTCTTCACTGCCTCAATATTTTCAGAGTCTACCTGCACACTGATGAGCCCACAAGTGTACGGGTCGTACAAGTAATATAGTGGCCCTTTTTAAGAGCCAGATGTCGAATCCATAGGGATTGGACCAATTTAGCTAATTATCAAATTCAAGTATGATATTAAATTCTGCAAGTGTTGATTATAGACTTTTTCGAGAAATTTAATTAAGTCTAGATGTGGTCAACAACATACTCTGAATTCATTCAAGGAGCAACTAGAGTTAAAGCCGGATAATCAGTCAATACTACGATTTTCAATGGTTTAAGTATGCAACTATCAATTGTCATCTCACATAATTAAAATTGCACGTTCATGGCTTCCGAACCTTTAAACACGATAAACTAGCCTCACTACTACATCGTTGAGCGAGGATGTCATTTCTAGTTTGTGGGCAATTCACTACGTGGATGTGGTTTATGGGGTTTATGCCCTTGATTGGGTACTTCCATACCTCCAACCATTTAACCAAACTTAGCTTCCAACTATTCCTACAAGTAGTGGAGTACAATTCTAAGTTGGTGTCTTTCTATCTTCCCATTTTATCAACCAAGGTAGGTAAATTAGGTATATTCCTATCCTAACCACAAATCTTATCAAAAGAAAAAAACTTGCTTCCTACATTCTTATGTTCTTGCCTAGGTTTGCTTTCTCAAGCATTTACCTACGCTTAACATGTGTGTTTTCATGGTAATCAATCATAAAAACAACCATAATTAAGAATGAAAGACAAAGCAATAATCAATAACATAATTCCAAAGCAAATTTGTAAAAACACAATCATAACTTATGGCTTCAACCCTAGAGGAAGGGTTCTAGCCACTCAAGTTCATAAAATTACAAGAAAACATTGTTAAAGTAACATACTTACAAGAATTGATAGAAGAGAAGATGAAATTGATGAACCCTAGCTGAGTTATCCCACTTCTCCCTTCACGCCAAGGTGGTTTTTCAGAATAAATTCGTGACAAAATGATTTAGGAGCTAAGGGACCTATTTATAGTAAATGAGAGATGTATAAAATTATGCCCGACATGGAATAGCTCTGGTTCACGGAGGTTATTGCGCCAAGATGCCTCCGTGTCACAGAGGCATCGCGTAGGCACACTGGAAATCAAAACAGTCACCAAGCAGAAGCTGGCTGCGATGGCAGCGTGTCACACTGCTTGTGCAGAGCGTTTGATGGCGTGTCACGGCCTGGTCGTGCAGCCTGCCTGCTGTGGTACATTGCCAACGCGTAGGTGGACTGTTTCGCTCATCCTCCTTACCGATGTTTGCGCTTTACTTTCGATTCCATGCCTCCACTTCACCAACTCATGGATTAGTTTTTCAAATTAATTTTAAACCTACAAAAACAAGAACTAATCATGTTGGTTAGTATATATATTCACATTTATATAGAAATACATGAAAATGCATATAATTAAGTCGATAAACAAGATGAAACTATGTTATAGAGCATCACTCGAGCATGCTATTTTGCCCGAGATCACACACCTTTACTAGACACCACATGCCCAAGAAAAGCAACTAACTTTAGAAAAAAATCACACTTTTTGAATGTAGCAAACAACAGATGGTCCTTTAGAGTCTGCAACACAATCTCAAATGAGCGGCATGCTCCTCCTCACTTTGAGACTACACAAGGATATCATCTATAAAAACAATGACAAACATATCCAAATAATTCTTGAACACACTATTCATCAAATCAATAAAAGCTATAAAAGCAGTCATTTGTCCAAAAGACATAACCACAAAGTCATAGTGATTGTACTGAGTCTTGAAAGCTGTGTTCAAAATGTCACACTCTTTAATCCTGAGTTGGTGATAGTTGGATCTAAGGTCAATCTTTGAAAAGCAATTAACACCCTGAAGTTGATCAAACAAGTCATTAATCCTGGGAATTGGATAATTATTCTTGATTGTGACATTGTTAAATTGGCAGTAGTTGATGCACATCCTGAGAGAACCGTCTTTCTTTCATATGAAAAAGACTAGATCACCCTACGTGGACTTACTAGGCCTGATGAAACCCTTAACCACGAGATCCTTCAACTGTTCCTTTAACTCCTTAAGCTTGACGTGAGCCATTCTTTTAAGGAGGCATTAATATGGCTTGCGAATCAAGGAGAAGGTTGATCCTAAAGTCAATCTTCTACTAAGGAGGGACTCCTGGTAGGTCATCTGGGAATACCTCTAGATACTCAAAAACAACTGGGACTGGTCGGGGTTTCGAACTTGGAATCCATAACCTAAACTAAATCATACACACAAACCTTGGAAATCATCTTTTTGGCATTAAGGTAGGAAACAAAGTGACCTACACACACTACTGAACTACCCTTCCATTTTAGGATTGGCTTAACCAGAAATTGAAACTCTACTGATCAGGTTCTATAGTTGACTAAAGAATAATAAGAATACAATCAGTCTATGCCAAAGATAACATCAAAGTCGGTCATATCTATCTCCACTAAATCAACTGAGGTGATCTTCTGGAGAACTGTAATAAGGCAGTTTCTACATAATCTCCATGCTAAAATTGACTCACCTATGGGAGTAGATACTAAGAAGGGTTTTGGGAGGATTTCGGGACTGACATCAAGACTAATACAAACATAGGAAGCAACGAATGATAATGTGTCCCCTGGATCTAATAATTCATAAACATCAACATGAAAAACTCATAACATCCCCGTCACCACATATGGTGAGCTCTCTTGATTTTGGCGTGATAAAAGGGCAGAAAAATGATTTTGCGTTGTCCGCCACTTCCCTAGATTATGCGCCCTGCTAGGATAGGAGAGCTGCTGGAGTTATCGAAGAGGTGGCTGGTGCACGACCTCTACCATCACCCTGTCCGGCTGAAGGATAATCCTTGAGTTTGTGTTTAGGTTAACCACACCCAAAATAAGCGTCCTTGCTGATCAGACACTCTCCCAGGTGATTCCTACCATACCTTTAGTAAGATGGGAAAATATGCTCCCCAAATATGTTCCCCTGAATCTTAGAGACTGGTGTTCTACCCCTCTAATCATCTATAGTCCTAGATTGAGCGCTGGTTGATGATAGAGCTGGGGCTGATGACCTCTGATGGGACTGTGAATGATGGCCACCACCGTCCTCTACTGTGAGAACTCGAAGTTACTCATCCTAGCCCTCTTGTTCTCCTTCTCTTTTAACTTCTCCTCCTCAATCTACTAGGAATATGTCGTGAGTTAAGAGATATCTATGTCACTGGTAAGCATAGGGGTCCTGCACTCCTTGACCATTAAATCTGAGTCTCCTGATACAAACTTGCTCATATGAGCCCTTAGCTCGGGAAATTTCATTTGGGCATACTTTGACAACTTAGTGAACTTTAAGGCATATTCCTACACCTTAATGTTGTTCTTCTTCAAATTGATGAACTCTGTGACCTTTGCCTCCCTCATCTCTTGGGGAAAGAATCTATCCAAAAAAAGACCACCACAAACTCATCCCAACCAACAAGAACTACGCCTACCCTATGACATTCCTTCCACTATATAAACCAAATATAAGCTACCCCCTTCAACTAATAGGAGGCCAAATGTGCGCTCTCCTCTCCAGAAATCCCCAAAATCAAGGTAATTTTCTGAATCTCTTCATAGGTGCAACCGCCTACTGTTGACCTCGGCCATTGTGGCTTAGACCAATATCTGAAAAGTAGCCCTAAACTCAACATTAGTCAACTGATCATTCAAAGGATCTGATGGAGCTGGTGGGACTGACTGGTTCCCATTGCCATTTACATTTCCGTTCCTTCTTCCATTTTCTTTTTGGGGAGGCATTTTCTACAAATGCGTGTAGCATGAGTTAAAAATATAGACAGAGTTGGACTTCTTCACATGATATAGAAATGAAAGAAGGGAAGTTCCCTAAAACGTCTCGTAGCCTCTTCCTCATAAGTGTGGAGCGCTTTGATCTGGGGCAAATTTATATGCCCAAGTGATACTCAAGTGTGTCATTTTAGCCTTGTTTATCTATCAATCTTGATACATTCTCATGTGATTGATAATAAAATGTGAATTTATACTAACCAACATAATTAGCGTTGTTTTGCAGTTGAAATGTAATTTTGTGAAGCTAAAATGCGTTTTGGGAAAGATCGAGGTTGGATTCGGATGTCAGCAAAGGAGCAAGCATTGGACGGCAAGAATTAAAGGGGCTCCGTGATGGAGCCGTGTCACGCTGCCATCGCGGAGGCCTTCTGCCTGGAGAGGGAATTTTTGGCCAAATTCCAGTGTGGGTGCGCGTTGGGGCCGTGGCATGTTGGCCTAGCCCCGCGTTGCACGCCGTGCCACGTTGGGCTTTATTACCTGGACAGTCTATTTCCAGTGAGCCTCCGCGTCTGTGGCGTGTCATGGAGGCAGTGCTCCGTGATGCACTCCGTGACACGTTGCTAGTTATTCCGGGAAAAATTCCCACTAGTATAAATAGAACACTTAGGTTCATTTTTCAATATTCTGACTTGGTGGAGCAAGAACGTGGGTTACAGGCAGTTGAGGGGACAAAATTATCAAGGTTTTTCTCTATCTCCTTCTTCTTTAATTCAATTGCTTGTATATTTAACACTCATTTAACGATGTTTAATCCATAAATGAGTGGCTAATTCCTCTTCTTGCTAAGGTTAACAACAATTGTATTGAAATGTGATTGTTGATCAATTTGGCTTTTCATCTTTTCTTCCATGGTTGTTCTATTGATTCTTGTTCTTACTGCATTAATGTGTGGCCTACGTTAATGTACATCTAAAAAGTCCGGTTTCACTCGAGAGAGCAAGAAATTGGAAAGTTGTGAATCAATAGGATATGATATTTTCTTGGTTTGGAAAAATTGAGAATTGATTTACCTTCAGGATAGAAATATACCTGAAAGTCATATTAGTCAATTAAGGAACCGGTTTTGTATGGCTAGAACATGAATTTCGTTTAGTCACAGAAATGTAGGTGGATTGTTCATGATTCTTAAGTTGGGTTAAATACGAGAGTTTTAATCCATTGGCAATAGTTCTTGACTAGCAACCGGAGGAAAAGTTATCCAAATTATATTGATAATTTATTTCTTTACATGTTCGTTTAACCTCAGCATGCTCACATTCATAGTTCAGACTCAAATTATAAAATCTTTGTAGACTTAGTATAAAATTAGAAATCAAAATATATCAAACTCTTCTTTGCACTGTTGTCTTCATTTTTAGAATCAATATAGTAACACTTAAGTAATTTGTTACCTCATCCCAGTCCCTGTGGGATCGATACTTGGCTTACTTGAGCCACTTTACTACTTGTTCGACCACGTGCACTTGCGTGTAGTTATACATCCATATAACAAACTCCGAACAAGTTTTTGGCGCCGTTGCCGGGGACAGGCAATTGGTGAATTTTTCGTAAGTGTTAATTTACTATATTTTTTTTTTCTTAGTGTTGACAACTTGGTCTTAGCCTGTATTTTGCAGAAATAGTGTTGAACACTGGCAAGAGACAAGGAGCTGGTGGACTCATATTTATAGCCTGAAAGACTATTTCATCGTCAGCGTAGAGAAGCTCTAGAGAAAAATCTGCAGTTGCTCAGACAAACAATCATGTAGCAACAACCAAATCCACCAGTAGTACGGGCAATGTCAGTGCCCGAGGAAGTAGCAGCTCGACCGGTTCGCGAGGTGGCAATTCCACATGCTAACAATGTCACATATAGCATCCGCAAACCTGAGCTAGGAGGGAGGTTTGATCTCAAACAAAACATGGTGCAATTGCTGCACACCAGCGGGCAGTTCACAGGTCTCCCTCATGAGGATCCACAACAGCATCTCCAAAACTTTTTGGAGATAAGTGACACTTACATCCCCGCTGGAGTGTCATCAGATTATGTCAGGCTTACATTGTTCCCTTTTTCACTATTGGGAGAAGCCAAGAGGTGGTTGAAAGATGAGCCACCAAATTCTATTACTACGTGGGATGATCTTGCAAGAAAATTCTTGATACGATTTTTTCCATCCGGTAAAACAGCAAGACTTAGAAGTCAAATTCTTAGTTTCAAACAGAGAGAGGGAGAGAATCTATATCAAGCTTGGGAGAGATTCAAGTCCATGTTGCGGGATTGTCCTCATCATCATCAATCCAATGATGTGCTGGTGCACACTTTTATAGAGGGTTTGGAACCCCACACAAAAATCTTGCTAGACTCAGCAGCTAGGGGACAAGCATTGGAGAAAACTTATGAGGAGCTGTATACCTTGTTAAACCATATTTCGCAGGGCAATCCGGAGTGGAATGCTGATTCATCAAGAGGAGGAACAAGGAAAGCTGCAGGAGTTCTAGAAGTGGATGGTTTTACAGCTATTGCTGCACAGATGGCTGCTTTACAGAATCAACTCAACACCCACTTCAGTAACATGACAATGAACCAGCCTCAAGCCCCATTGAATGTAGTGCAGCAGATTTGGTGTGAAGTGTGCGGGAGCAGTGAGCACTCAGCTGAGTGTTGTGGAGAAAATCCTGACTCGGTGAACTTAGTGGGAAATGTATAGAGGAACAACCACCAACAGTATGGCAACAGCTACGACTCCAACTGGAGGAATCACCCGAATTTCTCTTGGGGTAGCAACAACCATCAAGGGCAAAGTTCGAGTCAGGGGGTGCAGAGGAATCAAGGAGGGCATTAGAACTATTAGGCACAATATAGAAACAACAATACACCTCCTCCATCACCATCACCCAGTATTGAGGAGATGTTCAAGACAATGATAGCTAACCAAGCTCAATTGCAGGCTGACTATGTGAAATTGGTAGCCGAGGTGAAGAACAACCAGTTAGCTACTAAGGCACTTGAATATCAATTTGGGAAATTTGCTGGAGCCCAAAATACCAGGCCTAGAGGAGGACTTCCGAGCGACACAGATCCCAATCCCAAACAGGTGAATGCGGTGACCACAAGTAGGGTTTGCAGCTGAAAGAGGTGGAACCAGAAAGACCACCTCAACAATCGGGAGCATTAGAACTTGAGAGGGAGCAAAGTGATGAGAGGGGGAAGGAAAAGGAAGCTGAATCAAAAAGACCACCGCCCCCATTCCCTCAAAGATTAAAGAAACACAAGGAAGAGGCGTGTTTCAAGAAATTCATGGAGGTGTTGAAACAGGTACATATTAACTTACCTCTTGTTGATATTTTGCAGGGAGTCCCGAAATATGCAATGTACATAAAGGACATCGTGGCAAACAAAAGTCGGTTGACTGAGTATGCTACGGTAGCTCTCACGGAGGAGTGCACTTCCCGGATACAAAACCGTTTGCCCACAAAGCTCAAAGATCCTGGGAGCTTTACCATACAAATTACAATTGGGCAGAGTATCCGAGCTCGCGGATTATGTGATTTGGGAGCGAGCATTAATTTGATGCCATCATCGGTATTCAAGAAGTTGGGTCTAGGGAGTCCTAGACCAACAACTGTGATCTTGCAACTAGCGGATCGGTCCTTAGTCAGACCTGATGGCATTGTGGAGGATGTGCTGGTGCAAGTAGGCTCCCTTATCTTCCTGGTAGATTTCGTCATGCTGCATTTTAAACCAGACGCGGAAGTCCCATTTATTTTGGGACGTCCTTTCTTGGCGACTGGGAAAGCGCTAATTGATGTAGCTGCAGGGCAGCTAACCATGCAGGCACACGACAAGGTGGAAGTGTTCGATGTATATAAGGACCCCAAGCTCCCGACTGTGTACGAGGAACTCTCGGTGATCAACGTGATTGATCGAGGTGATGATGCTCAGATAGTTGAATCACGAGAGTTAATGGGAAAACCACCGGAGAGATGTAAGCCCTACTGAGGTGGGACGGTGGTCGAGAGAAAACATCCGTCACCCTAGAAGATGATTGAGCTGATTGACGTCGAGCCGCGACGGCAAACCAGGCGCTGCACGGGAGGCAACCCGTGAAATTTTTCTTTGTAAATTGTGAATAGATTTCTTTTTCTTTTTCTTGATTAACAACAAAATTTTTAGTTTTTATTTTTGTTTTTATTGGAGTGAAACCTATGATTCTAACCAATTTCTTGCCATAAGATGAATTTCAGGTTGAACGGAGGATAAATGTGCAAGGGATCGCAAAGGAAAATTCGAGGTATGAAAAATAATAAAAAGTGGCAAAAAAGTTAGCTAGGGCGATGGCTCCGTGTCACAGAGGAGGGCCTCCGTGTTACCCTCCGTGACACGTTGAGGTGTAAATCTAGAATTTTGAAAAAAATTCCAGAACACCCTCGCGACAGCTCCGTGTCACGGAGGGCATGCTCCACGTTACCCTCCGTGACACGTTGCAGTGTATATTGCGACGGGTCACACCGGGTCGCCGGGTGACCCACGCGAATTTCCCACTTTTAAACCCCGATTCCCCCTCAATTTTCCTTATTTCTCATACACTCCGCGACCAACCTCCCAAAAACCCCTCCCCCCTCAACGTGACACGGACTTAGGCCAAGAATTACATCGAGTTTTCATCAATTCTTCGAATTCAAGGTATGTTCTTCAATTCTATCTCATTTCTTGTCGATTTTCTTCGATATTGAACATGTGATATGTGCTAAACTTGCCCTAAGTAGAAATTAAGCGTAAATTCAATTGAATTATTGTTGATGGATGTTCGTAGTATCATTGCGATTGCTTGAACTCGTTAATTACATAGTTTAATCGAATTTTTTTGATAAAATCATAGCTAGGGCTTGCTTTTGAGTTTGAATTGGAAAAATTTAGTTGAACTAGTGAAATTCATGCTGGGTTGTACATGTAGAGTGAGATGAGTCGATGTGCTAACTGTTACTATGCTAAAATACCGACGGATTCTCGGGGGAAGGAAATATTGGAATTTGCAAGAATTGGGCGAATTGTATAGGTTCATGTAGATAAATTCTTTTTGTTTTCGTTTCTTTGTTTCTCCTTGCTAGGTGCGATGGGATAAAATGTTATCGATGGTAATGATTGTGGTTAGTTGTACGAAGTCTGAGTAGTACATAGAATATATACCGTCGAATTCTCCAAATGCACTAAGCATATTTGTATGTTTTGTTGTTTGTTTGTGTAAGTAAGCACGATCTTGCCTTAATGTTGTAATTTTGGCTAAGGACTAAGTGTGGGGTAGCCTAGCTTAACCCAACCTTAGTCGAAGCAAATTTTAATTGGCTTAACATTGATCTTGTCTATTTGGGTTGACAGGAAAAAGGGCAAGCAGGCAGGACAAGGGAAAAGGCGCATCAACATCTGGCGCTGGTAGAAAAAGAATCAGACTGGGCACAATGGTCCCAGCAGCACCAGCGGTTCCACGCGGCCAATGCCATCAATATGGAACCAGGTGGGTGACTGAGGAGGGGAAGAAGTGGTACGCAAAGCACAAAGAGAGCAAGTATTTCCCCGAGGAACACATAGCAAGGGAACCGTTGGCACAGGAGTTCCCCAGGATTGTCCAGAGGATCGAGGCAGCTGGGCTGAACTTCATTTTTGAAGAGCCCAAAGAATGCAACTTGCACTTTATTTGGGAATTCTACGCCAACTGGAACCTGACTCTCAGAAGTCACACCATAAAAATAAGGGGGCAAATAGTCACTTTTGAGCCCCACCACCTCAATGCTATCTTAGGGGCGCGGGACACAGACGCCCACGTGCTTCGACAGCTGAACATCACTCCACCATATGCGGACATCAGACGCACTTTGTGTGGAACCTGATCGATGGCTAGGTGGAGCAGACATAAGGAGAGGGGCTACCATCAGACTTTGCCCTACTCACAGATGAACAGGGAAGCCAGGATATGGCTTAAGATCGTGTGTTCCTACCTAATCCTGGGGGTGCATATGACTAATGTAACCCGGGATCGTGTATGCTTGGTGTACGCCCTGATGAAAGGGCTGGAGATCAATGTGGGGGCGGTGATATTTCCGCCATGAAGAGAGCCCGGTTGCATCAGGGGCACAGATATGGATTTGGTGGATTACTCACCACATTCCTGAGGCGCCTGGATATTGAGGAAGAGGCCCTTGACTACATCCCGCAGATGGAGCAGTGGGCCTTAGATGTCACCAAAACTAAGGCTCCCGACACCACCCACAGGCCCGTTCTTACACTTGGCTCGCATGTACGGGATGCAGATGCTCCAGCTACGATAGGCGGGAGGCCAGCAACACAGGAGGAGCTATGGCAGTTCGAGCTAGACTACCCTTTTGGTGAAAATGCCAGGGCTCTATGCCGAGTGGGGCCAGCTTTTGTAGAGCCCACGGATGATGATGTCCCCACAGATGAGGAGACACGTCGTGAGGACTCCGATGATGACGATGGGGGTGATTCAGACATGGGAGATGAAGCAGCAGCACCTGATGAAGAAGTGGAGTATTTTGATTGATCAGGGAGTTCCACCACCCAATTTTTGTGCTATTTTAATTTTTGTGAACACTGGGGACAGTGTTCGATATAAGTGTGGGGTGGGAGTAGTTAGGTGCTGGTTGTGTTGTTGCGTATGTTCTGTTCTGTTGTGCCTGATGAAAACTTTTGTGACCCTGTGATTTGTGATTGTGAAGTTTTTGTTCTGTATTGTAATTAAATGTGAAACTGTTGTGTGTTGCTGAATGTTGCTAGCTGATTTTGTACATATTTTTGTTTTTATCGAAATGATCGATATTTTTAAATTATTTTGATAAAATTCTTTGGTTTCTCGGCTTTTGTTTTTGGTTCTTTTACCGAGAATGGTCCCATTGAACCGAAGTCCTAGTTAGTGACCATTCCCTATGATGGATGGATGACGACCGTCTTAAGGGAAATGTAGTCGTTAGGAGTAGATTTTTTCATTTATTTTTCAGTTGTTTTCTTTTGTGGGTTGCATTCCAAAACCTGTAGTTACTTTATGGTTGCGGAATTCTGGTTGCGTGTCGTACATGATATTTGAAATGCAAAGGTTATTCATATGAAAGCATGCAACTTTGTAAATATGTTGAGATACCTAGGCCATAGAGTCGATTCAGTGTGATTGAGGCTTAATGTTTGAATTCTTGTAATTCGCTGATTGAAGAGTCTGTGAATACGTCTTGAATTGAGCATGTGCAATAAGTGTGAAGTGAGGTTTTGTTTATTCCATGCCATTGTGAAGTGTCTAGAACTTGCCTGGTGTGTGTGCGAAACGAAATGAAGGAGGTGTATTGTAGGAAAGGATGTAGGCATTTCTTTGTGTTAACCGAAAGTTTCTCTGTTTCATTATTGTACCCACCTTGAATGTACACCCTAGTTAGCCCGTTGATCCTTTAGCCTATTATTTTTTTTCTTGTGTCAAAAATGTGTAAACCGAGCTTTACCCCTTCTTTTCATTAGCCGTGAATTTAATCCAAAACTCTTAAGCGCTTAAGAAGAGATAATAATTTTCCCAAAGTGTCAAAGAGTGAGAATGGTGAAAATAAAAGAAAAGCAGAGTGATGAAAGAAAAGAAAAGGTTGAAGGTGCACTTGTTATAAATAAAATATAATGAAGGTGTCTGAATAATCTTTGTTATTGAGTCAAGTGTGCTTAATAAGATATGGGCCAAACTAAAGACAGATTTCAAGAATGGGAGGATGAAGGAAGAATCAATGCCCATGAGTTTGATGGGATGTATTGAAAAGGCGCTTAAGGATGCTAGTGGCTATTATTGGCTAGCCCAATATTTACTAGTTCCATAGCTTACATTACAACCCGTTAAAGTCCTACGTGATCCTACACCACATTTCCTTATATTATTGGAGTAATACTCTAAGGGCAAGCCTATGGTTCATGACAAGATGCATGTGAATTCTTTTAGGAGAGAGAGTGAAATTGTGTTTATATGCCCCTGCATGTAACCGTTAGAGTTCATGTGATTAAAAAAAAAGGGGAAAATTCTCTTGCATTGTGAGGGCACATGCTTGATGAGAGATTAATTTTAGTGTCGGATATCTTGATAAGATGATTTGCATGAGTTTGCCAATATTGAGAGTCGATTCTTAAGTCTAGGAGGTCTTGATGTGTTGAAGGTCATTGCATTGATAGGACCATGCGTGTTTTCTTGATGATTTGCTATATTGAAAAATCGGTATGACCATAGCCTGAATTGTCGAACCAAAGTAGCCAGGATGGGGTGTAAATTGCATCAGGTGTAAGATTGTTGTTCGGGGACGAACAAGGATTTATGTGTGGGGTAAGTGATCTGGGGCAAATTTATATGCCCAAGTGATACTCAAGTGTGTCATTTTAGCCTTGTTTATCTATCAATGTTGATACATTCTCATGTGATTGATAATAAAATGTGAATTTATACTAACCAACATGATTAGCATTGTTTTGCATTTGAAATGTAATTTTGTGAAGCTAAAATGCGTGTTGGGAAAGATCGGGGCTGGACTCGGATGTTAGCAAAGGACGAAGCATTGGACGACAAGAATTAAAGGGGCTCCGCGATAGAGCCGTGTCACGCTGCCATCGCGGAGGCCTTCTGCCTAGAGAGGGAATTTTTGGCCAAATTCCAGTGTGGGTGCGCGTTGGTGCCGTGGCACGTTGGCCTAGCCCTGCGTTGCACGTCGTGCCACGTTGGGCTTTATTACCTGGACAGTCTATTTCCAGTGAGCCTCCACGTCTGTGGCGTGTCACGGAGGTAGTGCTCCGTGATGCACTCCATGACACGTTGCTTGTTATTTCGGGAAAAATTCCCACTAGTATAAATAGAACACTTAGGTTCATATTTCAATATTCTGACTTGATGGAGCAAGAACGTGGGTTACAGGAAGTAGAGGGGACAAAATTATCAAGGTTTTTCTCTATCTCCTTCTTCTTTAATTCAATTGCTTGTATGTTTAACACTCATTTAACGATGTTTAATCTACAAATGAGTGGCTAATTACTCTTCTTGCTGAGGTTAAGAACAATTGTATTGAAATGTGATTGTTGATCAATTTGGTTTTTCATCTTTTCTTCCATGGTTGTTCTATTGATTCTTGTTCTTACTGCATTAATGCGTGGCCTACGTTAATGTACATCTAAAAAGTCCGGTTTCACTCGAGAGAGAAAGAAATTGGAAAGTTGTGAATCAATAGGATATGATCTTTTCTTGGTTTGGGAAAATTGAGAATTGATTTACCTTCAGGATAGAAATATACCTGAAAGTCGTATTAGTCAATTAAGGAACCGGTTTTGTATGGCTAGAACATGAATTTCGTTTAATCACAGAAATGTAGGTGGACGGTTCATGATTCTTAAGTTGGGTTAAATAAGAGAGTTTTAATCCATTGGCAATAGTTCTTGACTAGCAACCGGAGGAAAAGTTAACCAAATTATATCTATAATTTATTTCCTTACATGTTCGTTTAACCTCAACATGCTCACATTCATAGTTCAGACTCAAATTATAAAATCTTTGTAGACTTAGGATAAAATTAGAAATCAAAATATATCAAACTCTTCTTTGCACTGTTGTCTTCATTTTTAGAATCAATATAGTAACACTTAAGTAATTTGTTACCTCATCCCAGTCCCTGTGGGATCGATACTTGGCTTACTTGAGTCACTTTACTAATTGTTCGACCACGTACTTGCGTGTAGTTATACACCCATATAACAAACTCCGAACATGCTTCACACCCATGAAAAAGACTAAACTTAACGTGGCTTTCGGACACCCTAAGACACACCTAAACTTGATACTTTGGTACCAAGTTTGTCACGACCAAAGCATAGACCCCGGACATAACATGGGACCTAGAACCACAAATGAATTTAAGCTAACCCATGATACATACATAACATAAGCATAAGCATTCACTAAGAAGAAACAAGCATAAGAGATAGCATAAGAGAAACTCTAAGATACCATAAAACACATAACAAGGGACTATAAGTCAAAATCATTGAACATCTGCATAACATCGTCTGAAGGCCTCTAAATATGAGATGAGCTGATGAGACAAGCCCCCACTAGCTTTGGTAAGTCTGAAAACTAGAATGACATAAAAAAAATAAATCAAAGCTAATGTCCTCGGATGGCGAGGACTCACCAATAGTAGGCTGAATTTAGAGCAAGATCGATCAAGCGGTGGGGCTGAGACTGACCATCTGAACCTATTTCATGAGATGATATAGCACAATAGTGTGTGATTAGTACTATGAATATATTGAGTATAGAGGATAAGTAAAATGTGAGAGTAAGGGCAACATGCTAAAAAGTCATGATCATGATAGTCATAAAACATAAGCTAATTATCATAATCCAAAGTATACTGACACAATATTTTGAAAAAAAAATCAGAAAGAACATCATATTTGAAATCATAAGTAAATCACACAAACTGATCAATAAGTGAAACTACAATAAGTTGAAACATCATAAGACATGAACATAGGGAATCATGAAAACATGAGGAATAATGAGATATTCTTATAACTGACATACTCCAAGTGAGCATACATGGAGCCCTTCTTTTAACCCAGCTAGGACCTGTGATCATAACTTTCCAAGGGTAAGAACCATAAAGGTGTGATATCACTCATGAGCCTATTAGAGAAAGGGAGACACTTTCTAGTGAGGACCCTTCATCTCTATGGTAGCACATAGTTTATGAGGCCTTGGTGCGCTGGAACCCTGTTCTACTCGGTTTTAAGTACTACTCAAAAAAAATATATAATGATCATGATCATACTTGAAACATTGCTTTTAATATGGTCTAGTTTAAAATAACATGATAGATTCATAAATTACTTGACATACATGAATCAACCATGAAAATAATGCTGAAAATACAGCCATGATACGTAAGCCTGATATTCATGAGATTCATACATAGTTAAGTGAAATCTTGTCAACTTGAAAATAGAGAATAATGAGAGTTTTACATAAAAATCATGTAATTAGTCATAATTCATAATTATAATTACGAGGAAATCCAATCCATAAGAAATCATGGAGTTTTGCATCATAAAGAGGTCTAACCCTAGAAATTCATGAAAATCATCATTGGAGACTTGCAAGATTGAATTTATGAAATTAGACTTGAGAATGGACATGAGGGTGGAAGAAATACCCTATTTTTAACCGCACATACTTGTCTTGAAGAGTTCTTAACTCTAGCTTGAGACCCATGAAGTATTGAGAAGAAGAAGAACCATAGTTGTTTGAGAGAATTTGATCTTCTATCTATGGAGTTTTGAGAGGAATGAGAGATTAGGCTAAGTAAAGTCCTCTACACACCCTTTAGGAAACCGAAAATGACCTAGTTTAGGAGTTAAAATCATAGGAAGTTATAAACATGCCCTTAGGAAATCACACTTAAAAAAAGCTTGCCAATGACCGCGACTCACACCACGGGTTGCTGGTTGTCACCACGACTCGCGGTGACCATCCGTCACAAGCTGACCCTAATTTCACAAATATCTGATATTTATAGAATGAATCCCTTACCAAGACTCATCCTATCTTACCACAAGTCGTCCTATGACTAGTGGTCAGTGGATCCATCTTGCACATTTTCTGAAATTCTTCACACGGATGGATAGCACGGATCATACCATGTCATATCGGACATTCTCTGAACTCCATCGTATGGACACTCATCATGAATCGTACCACCACATCACAGGCCGTATTGTGGCTCATGATCACTGAAACTTCCCTGAAAATTTCTCTGAACCTCATACCATAAGCACCTACCATAGACCGTACCTACATACCATGACTCATGGTATTCAAGTTTTTCTGCTGGTTTCAACTTTGAGTCTAGGGTCTGATCTTAGGATATTTTGGGGTGTTGCAGGACATTAGCTAGACTGAAGCTAGATTCAAATAATGAAGCAAAGAGCCATCTGTACCTGCATATGTAGGACCTTCTTACTTTGAAAAACTAGGGTTTTTTGAGGCTTGGTATAAATAGTATTTTTCTCTTCTCTTTAGAGAGAGTAGATAACTTAGAATAGTGAAGAGTTTACAATAGATAAAGATAGAATAGGGAAGGAGATCCATCTTGTAATTGAATATTAAAGATCAAAATTATCAATTTCTATTTTCTTCTCCTAATTTCCATTTCATTGGTAAGAATGATCAATTACTTGGTTTTTTCTTCAATTCTTGCTATGGGTAGCTAAACCTAGATCTAGAGTTATGAATCCAATGGGTTGTGAACCAAATGGATTGTGAACCCTAATGATCTCAATTTGGTAAAATTGATTGTGGGCATAAGAATATTTTATTGATTTGAGATTTGTTAAGTGTGATTGATGATGAAAGTTTGTAACACCCCAGAACTTTCCTAGACAAAACTCAAACTTTGCATGAAAAACCAGAAAGCACTAGAAAATTTTGACACAGACGACCTAGACAATGAGTCATTGTCACCTATAATGGACCACTGTCTGAGTAATTATCTATCCTGCAGATTTCTTTTCGAGGACCAACAAGGGATAGGATGACCCGTTGGAAGGAGTAATGAGTCGTCCTGATGTCCATTGTATCCCAAGTCCAGAAACCTGCCAGACCTCCCCCTGTACCAATGAGTGGGACTAATGGCTCGTGGTTCATACCAAAGAGTCGTTTTTTTCATTTGTTTCCTAATCCAGTAACCCTTAAGGTCAAGACAATGTTGACCACAAGCAGACACAACGGCTGATTGGTTCTACCAATGAGTCATTGTGTCGTCCGTAGCAGAGGAGCTAAGTTTTTCTTTCCAGTAACAATGGGAGGTACCAATGACCCGTTGGTTCGTCCAATGAGTCGTTGTCTCCTTTCGTTGCCCAATCTAGTGAGCCTTGTTTCTAGGCCCAGAACTAATGACTGATCCCAAAGAGTCGTGATGTCAACCAACGACTCATTGTGCGACCCATTGGTCCGCTGTTGGGTAGTTTCCAAAATTTTCTTCCAGGGATATTTTTGTAACTTGCCACCTTTTTAATCCCTAAAATATTTAATTTTGGGGTTATATTCAGGGAATTTTGGGAGGTAATCGACGTTCCCTTTTCATTCCTCTCATTCTCACAAAAGTCAAAACGTAGAACTTAGTCAGAAAGCACAAAGGAGGAGCAATGGTTCGATTTTCTTCTAAGAATTTATCAAGGATTTTCTCAAGAATCTTTCATCAGGTATGTGAGAATTTAGCAAGGGAATTGTCCTTCCCTTATGCCCCAAAACCCATTTAAATTTTCTTATCAGTACTAGCCTGAGGTTTCGAAATTTAGAAATCTTTCAGTCATAATTAGATCAAATTCATATGGAATATTGTTCATATTGTTAGTTGCTATATTTCCATTACTTAGAGATCATGTTGATACCTGCTTCCTGTAAATGGGTTTTAGTCCTAGCTTTTGAGTATAGTGAGTCCTGCACAATTGATTAGTTATTCATGTTGCTTGATTCTATCAGTGTTAGAATTCCCATATTAATAATATCTGTTGAATTCTAAGTTAGTTGCATGCTAGTCCAGTTTCAGACAAAATATTAGCATTTTCAGTATTTTCAGAAATGTAAGCTGATCAGTTTGACTATAGTCTTTTCTAAGGTGTCAGTATGCCTCCCAGATATCAGTTATCAGAATCTGTTATGAGTTATACGTTTTTTCTTTAGACGGTTATGACGCTTCCAGATAAGTAGCTCTGACAAGTCTTAGAACACTAGTTACTGTATTCAGTCTGATAAGACTCGCAGGGTACTTCTAGATAAGTGTCCCTGACTTAGTCTTGGGTCCCAGCTTTGAGCTATCATCTTAAAAACCAGTATAGGATTTATCTAGTGAGAGTAGTTCTTAGCACTGAGTGTACCAGGGTTTCAGCGCACCCGGGTTCCCAGAACTACTTTGCTACCGTAGGTTACTTGGCCCATCGGGTCCCAGATTTGTGATCACCCAGTTCATGCCTTTATACTCTGGAAAGGTATATTGGGTCCTATCAATGGGGCGTACAAATCGAACTCCATGTTTATCTCACATCGTTATATGTCGGTTATACACTTTCCCTGTAATACCTTGGAAATGCCTAAGATTAGACCCGGGATCAAAATGGGAAGTTGGCTGAAAACTAGAGAAAAGTGCAAAGGACGGACGACCCAATGGATCATAAGTCCAACCAACAACCCGTTGGATCCAGTCGTGGTAAGGGGAGTCCTGGTGGCAGTGGATACAATGGATGATGCAACGACTCGTTGGTTAGAACAACGAGTCATTGTTTGTAATCGTGGGTGGACGTGGAACTTGGTATTTAAGGATGTAACGGGTCATCCAATGACCCGTCGTGAGTTATAACAACCCATGGTCAGCAGTCGTCATTTGGTTGCTAGAATTTCCAGTGCATGTAAAGGATCAAGACCACGACTCATTGGAAGCAACCAAAAGTGGTGGTGCGGCTCATGGTAAGGGATGTTCAGGGTTGTGAAGGGGATAGTAACGATTGACTCAACGATTTGTTTGATCAAAGGACGAGTCTTCTGATCTTGGGCAAATTTATATGCCCAAGTGATACTCAAAGGTGTCATTTTAGCCTTGTTATCTATCAATGTTTATACATTCTCATGTGATTGATAATAAAATGTGAATTTGTACTAACCAACATGATTAGCGTTGTTTTGCAGGTGAAATATAATCTTGGGAAGCTAAAATGCGTGTTGGGAGAGATTGGGGTTGGACTCGGATGTTAGCAAGTGCACAAGCGTTTGAAGGCACAAATTAAAGGGGTTCCGCGATGGAGCCGTGTCACGCTGCCATCGCGGATGCCTTCTGCCTGGATAGGAATTTCGGCCAAAATCCAGTGAGGGTGCGCGTTGGGGCCGTGGCACGTTGGCCTAGCCCCACGTTACATGTCGTGCCACGTTGGGCCTCATTACCTGGACTATCAATTTCCAGTAAGGGTCCGCGTCAGTGGCGTGTCACGGAGGCAGTGCTCCGCGATGCACTCCGTGACACGTTGCTTGTTATTCTGGGAAAAATTTCCACTAGTATAAATAGAACACTTAGGTTCATTTTTAATAATTCTTACTTGGTGGAGCAAGAACGTGGGTTACAGGCAGTTGAGAGGACGAAATTGTCAGGGTTTTTCTCTATCTCCTTCTTCTTTAATTCAATTTCTTGTATGTTTAACACTCATTTAACGATGTTTAATCCACAAATGAGTGGCTAATTCCTCTTCTTGCTGAGGTTAAGAACAATTGTATTAAAATGTAGTTATTGATCAATTGGGTTTTTCATCTTTTCTTCCATGGTTGTTCTATTGATTCTTGTTCTTACTGCATTGATGTGTGGCCAACATTAATGTACATCTAAAAAGTCCAGTTTCACTCGAGAGAGCAAGAAATTGGAAAGTTGTGAATCAATAGGATATGATCTCTTCATAGTTTGGGAAAATTGAGAATTGATTTACCTTCAGGATAGAAATATACCTGAAAGTCGTATTAGTCAATTAAGGAATCAGTTTTGTATGGCTAGAACATGAATTTCGTTTAATCACAGAAATGTAGGTGGACGGTTCATGATTCTTAAGTTGGGTTAAATATGAGAGTTTTAATCCATTGGCAATAATTCTTGACTAGCAACCGGAGGAAAAGTTAACCAAATTATATCTATAATTTATTTCCTTACATGTTCGTTTAACCTCAGCATGCTCACATTCATAGTTCAGACTCACATTAGATATTCGTTTTAGACTTAGCATACAATTAGAAATCAAAATATATCAAACTCTTCTTCACACTGTTGTCTTCATTTTTAGAGTTAAAGTATAGTAACACTTGAGTAGTTTTTACCTTATCCCAGTCCCTGTGGGATCGATACTTGGCTTACTTAAGTCACTTTACTACTTGTTCGACCACGTGCACTTGCGTGTAGTAAATACCCCAGAGTAGATAGCCGAATAAGTTTTTGGCGCCGTTGCCGGGGACTGGCAATTGGTGAATTTTTCTTAAGTGTAAATTTACTATATATTTTTTTTTCTTAAGTGTTGACAACTTGGTCTTAGCTTGTATTTCGCAGATATAATCTCTGTTGAACACTGGCAAGAGGCAAGGAGCTAGTGGACTCATATTTAGAGCCTAAAAGACTATTTCATCGTCAGCGGAGAGAAGCTCTAGAGAAAAAGCTGCAGTTGCTCAGACAAACAATCATGGAGCAACAACAGAATCCACCAGTAGCAAGGGCAATGTTAGTGCCCGAGGAGATGGCAGCTAGGCCGGTTCGCGAGGTGGCAATCCCACATGCTAACAATGTCACATCTAGCATCCGCAAACCTAAGCCTAGAGGGAGGTTCGAGCTCAAACAAAACATGGTGCAATTGCTGCACACCAGCGGGCAGTTCACAGGGCTCCCTCATGAGGATCCACAACAGCATCTCCAAAATTTTTTGGAGATAAGTGACACTTACATCCCCGCTGGAGTGTCATCAGATTATGTCAGGCTTACATTGTTCACATTTTCACTATTGGGAGAAGACAAGAGGTGGTTGAAAGCCGAGCCACCAAATTCTATTACTATGTGGGATGATCTTGCAAGGAAATTCTTGATACGATTTTTTCCATCCGGTAAAACAGCAAGACTTAGAAGTCAAATTCTAAGTTTCAAACAGAGAGAGTGGGAGAATCTATATCAGGCTTGGGAGAGATTCAAGTCCATGTTGCAGGATTGTCCACATCATCATCAATCCAATGATGTGCTGGTGCACACTTTTATAGAGGGTTTGGAACACCACACAAAAATCATGCTAGACTCAGCAGCTGGGGGACAAGCATTGGAGAAAACTTATGAGGAGCTGTATACCTTGTTAAATCGTATTTCGCAGGGAAATCCGGAGTGGAATGCTGATTCGTCAAGAGGTGGAACAAGGAAAGCAGCAGGAGTTCTAGAAGTGGATGGTTTTACAGCTATTGCTGCACAAATAGCTGCTTTACAGAATCAACTCAACACCCACTTCAACAATATGACAATGAACCAGTCTCAAGCCCCAGCGAATGTAGTGCAGCAAATTTGGTGTGAAGTGTGCGGGAGTAGTGAGCATTCAGCTGAGTGTTGTGGAGCAAATCCTGACTCGGTGAACTTTGTGGGTAATGTACAGAGGAACAACCATCAACAGTATGGCAACAGCTACAATTCCAACTGGAGGAATCACCCGAATTTCTCTTGGGTAGCAACAACCATCAAGGGCAAAGTTCGAGTCAGGGGGCGCAGAGGAATCAAGGAGTGCAGCAGAACTATCAAGCACAATATAGAAACAACAATGCACCTCCTCCCCCACCATCACCCAGCATTGAGGAGATGTTCAAGACAATGATAGCTAACCAAGCTCAATTGCAGGCTGACTATGTGAAATTGGCAGCCGAGGTGAAGAACAACCAGTTAGCTACTAAGGCGCTTGAATATCAATTTGGGCAATTTGCTGGAGCCCAAAACACCAGACCTAGAGGAGGACTTCCGAGTGACACATATCCCAACCCCAAGCAGGTGAATGCGGTGACCACAAGGAGTGGTTTGCAGCTTAAAGAGGTGGAACCAGAAAGACCACCTCAACAATCAGGAGCAGCAGAAGTTGAGAGGGAGCAAAGTGATGAGAGGGGGAAGAAAAAGGAAGCTGAATCAGAAAGACCACCACCCCCGTTCCCTCAACGATTATAGAAACACAAGGAGGAGGTGTGTTTCAAGAAATTCATGGAGGTGCTGAAACAGGTACATATTAACTTACCTCTTGTTGATGTTTTGCAGGGAGTGCCGAAGTATGCAAAGTACATTAAGAACATCGTGGCAAACAAATCGGTTGACTGAGTATGCTACGGTAGCTCTCACGGAGGAGTGCACTTCCCGGATACAAAACCGACTGCCCACAAAGCTCAAAGATCCTGGGAGCTTTACTATTCAAATTACTATTGGGCAGAGTATCCGAGCTCGCAGATTTTGTGATTTGGGAGTGAGCATTAATTTGATGTCGTCATCGGTATTCAAGAAGTTGGGTCTAGGGAGTCCTAGACCAACAACAGTGATCTTGCAACTAGCGGATCGGTCCTTAGCCAGACCTGATGGCATTGTGGAGGATGTGCTGGTGCAAGTGGGATCCCTTATCTTCCCGGTAGATTTCGTCGTGCTGGATTTTGAGCCAGACGCGGAAGTCCCATTTATTTTAGGACGTCCCTTCTTGGCAACTGGGAAAGCGCTAATTGATGTAGCTGTAGGGCAGCTAACCATGAGAGCACACGACAAGATTGAGGTATTTGATGTGTTTAATGCCATGAAGCTGCCGGCCATACATGAGGAGCTGTCAGCAATCAGTGTGGTTGAACAAGAAGAAATTCGTCAGATTGTTAAATCTCAAGACCCACTGGAAAGAGTGTTGATGCACTCCGATCATTTTGGAGATAGAGACGCCTATGAGGTGGTCCAAATGTTGAACGAGTCACAAAGGCATCCGAGGAGACAGGAATTTCAATCCTTCATGAGGTCCCTAGAACCGTTGCCGAAACCATCCATTGAGGAGGCACCAAAGCTGGAATTGAAAGAATTGCCTCCCTATTTAAAATATGTCTTTTGGGGGGAAGATGAGATGTTACCAGTCATCATCTCGGCAGAATTGACAGAGGCACAGGAGAAGGAAGCATTGGGTGTCCTCAGAAAAAGGAAGAAAGCAATGGGTTGGCAAATGTCAGATATTCAGGGTATCAATCCAGCTTTTTGCACACACAGGATTTTCATGGAGACAGGAGCAAAACCAATCGTTCAGCCGCAACGAAGGCTAAATCCAGCAATGAAGGATGTGGTTAGGAAAGAAATAATTAAGTGGCTTGATGCAGGTGTGGTCTACCCGATTTAAGACAGTGAATGGGTCAGCCCCGTTCAGTGCGTTCCAAAGAAAGGAGGGATGACCGTGGTCACCAATGAGAAAAATGAGTTGATTCCTACACGAACCGTCACAGGCTGGCGGATTTGCATGGACTATAGAAAGCTGAATGAAGCCACAAGGAAAGATCATTATCCTATCTCGTTCATTGATCAAATGTTGTATAGGTTGGCTGGACAGGAATATTATTGATTCCTTGATGGGTACTCTGGTTATAACCAAATAGCCATAGCTCTGGAGGACCAAGAGAAGACTACTTTCACCTATCCTTATGGGACATATGCTTTTAGGCGGATGCCATTTGGGTTATGCAATGCACCCGCCACATTCCAGAGATGCATGATGGCTATTTTCCACGACATGGTGGAGGATTTTGTTGAGGTATTTATGGATGACTTTTCTGTTTTTGGTAATTCATTTGCTACTTGTTTGCAGAATCTTGACAGGGTGCTGGCTCGCTGCGAGGAATCCAACCTTGTACTAAACTGGGAGAAATGCCACTTCCTAGTTAAGGAGGGTATTGTCCTTGGCCACAAAGTGTCTCGCAAGGGGTTGGAAGTCGATCGTGCTAAGATCGAAGTTATTGAGAAGTTGCCACCACCTGTGTCGGTGAAAGGTGTTCATAGTTTTCTTGGGCATGCAGGATTCTATAGACGGTTCATCAGAAACTTCTCCAAAATTTCTAGACCATTATGCAGATTGTTAGAAAAAGAGGTAAAGTTTGAGTTGGATGATGAGTGTGTTAAAGCATTTGAGGAGTTGAAGCAGAAATTGATAGAAACACGTATCCTTACTTCTCCGGATTGGGGACAACCATTTGAGCTGATGTGTGATGCAAGTGATGTGGCTGTGGGAGCTGTATTGGGGCAAAGGAAAAATAGAATCTTTCATTCTATTCATTATGCAAGCAAAACGCTTAATACGGCCCAAAGCAATTACACAGTCAGAGAGAAGGAAATGCTAGCATTGGTGTTTGCATTTGACAAATTCAGGTCCTATTTGGTGGGGTCAAAAGTAGTGGTGTACACCGATCATGCAGCGATCTGGTACCTATTTAACAAGAAGGATGCTAAGCCCAGGCTGATCAGATGGATCCTGTTGTTTCAAGAGTTCAACCTTGAGATTAAGGACAGAAATGGGAGCGAAAATCAGGTGGCAGATCACTTATCGCGATTGGAGAGCCGATCGCATATGATGGAAGGTGATAACATCAATGAGGAGTTCCCGGATGAGCAGCTCTTGGAAGTAGGGGAGGCTGAAGTTCCCTGGTAAGCAGGCATAGTCAACTTGCTAGTGAGTGGAGTCTACCCACCTGAGGAAACAGACCAACAGAGAAGGAAATTGAGGCATGATTGTCGGCACTTTGTTTGGGATGAACCATACTTATTTAAACAGGGACCAGATCAGGTGATGAGAAGATGCATCCCGGAGAGTCAGATTCTAGAGGTGTTGAGGAGCTGTCACGCTTCATTGTATGGGGGTCACCATGGAGGCGAGCGAACAGCACACAAGGTTCTACAGTCAGGGTTCTTTTGGCCTACACTGTTCAGAGACTCTATGGCATACGTCAAAATGTGTGATAGATGTCAGCGTACAGGAACAGTTGGTAGAAGACAAGAGATGCCGCTACAGAATATACTGGAAGTAGAGACCTTTGATGTATGGGGCATTGATTTCATGGGCCCATTCCCACCGTCATTTGGTAATCGTTACATCTTGGTGGCCGTAGACTAAGTATCAAAATGGGTGGAAGCAATAGCTTGCCCCAGGAATGACAACAAGGTGGTAACAAAATTTGTGAAAAAACACATTCTCACCAGGTTCGGGACTCCCCGAGCCATTATCAGTGATGGAGGGGCTCATTTTGTCAATGCAAGTTTCAAGAAACTACTAGCCAAGTATGGGGTGCGCCACAAAGTGGCAACAACATACCACCCCCAAACTAGTGGGCAAGTGGAGGTGTCGAATAGAGAAGTGAAGCAGATTCTCTAGAAAACGGTAAACACACAATGGAATGATTGGTCAAGCAAACTTGATGAGGCGTTGTGGGCATACAGAACTGCTTATAAGACATCGATTGGAACCTCACCATACCGATTGGTCTATGGTAAAGCTTGTCATCTACCGGTGGAGCTAGAGCACCGAGCCTTCTGGGCCATGAGGAAATTAAATATGGACTTAGAGCTAGTGGGCAAGAAGAGACTAATGCAACTCAGTGAACTTGAAGAATTCTGCTGGCATGCTTATGAGAGTGCCAAGTACTACAAGGAGAAAACAAAAAGGTGGCATGACAAGCATGTGGTGCATCGTATCTTTGAGCCAGGGCAGAAAGTATTACTCTTCAATTCAAGATTGAAGTTGTTTCCAGGAAATTTGAGGTCCAAATGGTCGGGGCCATTTGAAGTGGTGAGAATGACCCCGCACGGGGCAGTAGAGTTGTGGCAAGAAGATCGGAGTGCCACGTTCTTAGTCAATGGGCAGAGATGTAAAAACTACTGGGGTGAGGATGGTGGTCGAGAGAAAATGTCTGTCACCCTAGAAGATGATTGAGCTGAATGACGTCGAGTCGCGACGGTAAACCAGGCGCTGCACGGGAGGCAACCCGTGAAATTTTTTTCTTTGTAAAATGTGAATAGATTTCTTTTTCTTTTTCTTTCTTTTGATTAACAACAAAATTGTTAGTTTTTATTTTTATTCTTATTTTTATTTTGAGTGAATCCTATAATTCTAACCAATTTCTTGTAGTAAGATGAATTTCAGGTTGAACGGAGGGCAAATAAGCAAGGAATCACAAAGGAAAATCCAAGGTATGAAAAATAATAGAAAGTCGCAAAACAGTGAGCCAGGGCGATGGCTCTGTGTCACGGAGGAGGAACTCCGTGTTACCCTCTGTGACACGTTGAAGGTAATTTTGGAATTTTTACAAATTCCAGAACACCTACGCGATGGCTCCGTGTCATGGAGGGCATGCTCAGCGTTACCCTCCGTGACACGTTGAGGTGTATATCGCGACGGGTCACACTGGGTCGCCGGGTGACCCGCGCGAAATTCCCACTTTTTAAGCCCGATCCCACCTCATTTTTCCTCATTTTGCATACTCTCCTTGACCAACCTCCCAAAAACCCCTCCCCCCTCAACGTGACACGGACTTAGGCCCGTAATTTCATCAAGTTTCGTCATCTTTTCGAATTCAAGGTATGTTCTTCAACTCTATCTCAATTCTTGTCGAAATTTTTCGATTTTGAACATGTGGTATGAGCAAAACTTGCCCTAAGTAGAAATTAAGATTAAATTCAATTGAATTATTGTTGATTGATGTTCGGAGTAACGATGTGATTGCTTGAACTCGACAATTACATAGCTTAATCGAATTTTTGATAAAATCATAGCTAGGGCTTGACTTTGAGTTTGAAATGGAAAAAATTTGTTGAACTAGTGAAATTCATGCTAGGTTGTACATGTTGGGTGAGATGAGTCGATTATGCTAACTGTAACTATGCTAAAAGACCGACGGATTCTCGGGTTAAGAAAATATTGGACATTGCAAGAAATGGGTGAAGTGTATAGGATCATGTAGTTAAAATTTTTCTTTTGCTTTTCCTTGCTAAGTGTTATGGGATAACATGTTATTGATAGGTAAGGATGGTGGTTAGCTGTACGAAGTCTGAGTAGTACATGGAATGTATACCGTCGAATTCTCCCAAGGCACTAAGCATATTTGTTATGTTTTTTTTTGTTTGTTTGTGTAAATAAGTACGATCTTGCCTTAATGTTGTAATTTTGGCTAAAGACTAACTGTGGGGTAGCCTAGCTTAACCTAACCTTAGTCGAAGCTAACTTTAATTGTCTTAGCATTGAACTTGTCTGTTTGGTTTGACAGGAACAATGGCAAGCAAGCAGGACAAGGGAAAAGGCGCATCAACATCTGGCGCCGGAAGAAAAAGAATCAGACTGGGCACAGCGGTCCCAGCGGTTCCACACAGCCAACGCCGTCAATATGGAACCAGGTGGGTGACAGAGGAGGGGAAGAAGTGGCACGCAAAGCACAAGGAGAACTTCCCCGAGGAACACATAGCAAGGGAACCGTTGGCACAAGAGTTCCCCAGGATTATCCAGAGGATCGGGGCAGCTGGGCTGAACTTCATTTTTGAAGAGCCCAAGGAATGCAACTTGCACTTGATTCGGGAATTCTACGCCAACTAGAACCCGACTCTCAGAAGTCACACCATCAAAATAAGAGGGCAAATAGTCACTTTTGAGCTCCACCACCTCAATGCTATCCTAGGGGCGCGGGACACAGACGCCCATGTGCTTCGATAGCTTAATATCACTCCACCATATGCGGACATCAGACGCACTTTGTGTGGAACCCGATCAACAGATCGATGGAGCAGTCATAAGGAGAGGGGCTACCAACAGACCTTGCCTTACTCACAGATGAATAGGGAGGCCAGGATATGGCTGAAAATTGTTTGTTCCTGCCTAATCCCGGGGGTGCATATGACGGATGTAACCCGGGATCATGTATGCTTGGATTACGCCCTGATGAAAGGGCTGGAGATTAATGTGGGGGCGCTGATTATCTCCGCCATGAAGAGAGCCCGTTTGCATCAAGGGCACAGATACGGATTTGGTGGACTACTCACCACATTCCTTAGGGGCCTGGATATTGAGGAAGAGGCCCTTGACTACATCCCGCAGATGGAGCGGCGGGCCTTAGATGTCACCGAAACTAAGGCACCCGACACCACCCACGGGCCAGTTCTTACACTAGCCGAGCGACATGCTCGGGATGATCAGTACATGGCTCGCATGTACGAGATGTAGATGCTCCAGCTGCCAATAGGCGGGGAGGCCGGTGACAGAAGAGGAGCTATGGCAACTCGAGCTAGACTACCCTTTTGGCGAAAATGCCAGGGCTCTATGCCGAGTGGGGCCAGCTTTTGTAGATGCCACGGATGATGATGTCCCCACAGATGAGGAGACACGTCGTGAGGACTCTGATGTGGAGTCCGATGATGATGATAGAGGCGATTCAGACATGGGAGACGAGGCAGCAGCACCTGATGAAGAAGTGGAGTATTTTGATTGATCAAGGAGTTCCACCACCCAATTTTTGTGCTATGTTAATTTTTGTGAACACTGGGGACAGTGTTCGATATAAGTGTGGGGTGGGAGTAGTTAGGTGCTGGTTGTGTTGTTGTTTATGTTTCTGTTCTATTGTTGTGCCTGTGGAAATTTATTTTTTGTGACCCTGTGATTGTGATGTTTCTGTTCTGTATTATAATTAAATGTGAATCTGTGGTGTGCTGTTGAATGTTTCTAGCTGATTTTGTACATATTTTTGTTTTATCGAAATGATCAATATTTTTTGTAAAAAATATTTTCAATTCTTGGGTTTCTCGGCGTTTGTTTTCAGTTCTTTTACCGAGATTGGTCCCATTGAACCGAAGTCAGTGACCTTTCCCTATGATGGATGGATGACGACTGTCTTAAGGGAAATGTAGTCGTTAGGAGTAGTTTTTTTTCTTTTTATTTATTTTTCAGTTCTTTTCTCTTGTGGGTTGCATCCCATAACCTGTAGTTACTTTATGGTTGTGAAATTCTGGTTGGGTGTTGTACATAATATTTGAAATGCAAAGGTGATTCGTATGAAAGCATGCAACTGTGTAAATATGTTAGGATACCTAGGCCATAGAGCCGATTCAGTGTGATTGAGGCTTAATTTTGAATTCTTGTAATTAGCTGATTGAAGAGTCTGTGAATATGTCTTGAATTGAGCATGTGCAATAGATGTGGGGTGAGGTTTTGTTTATTCCATGCTATTATGAAATGTCTAGAACTTGCCTGGTGTGTGTACGAAACGAAATGAAGGACGTGTATTGTAGGAAAGGATGTAGGCATTTCTTTGTTTTCAACCGAAAGTTTCTCTTTTTCATTATTGTACCCACCTTGATTGTACACCCTAGTTAGCCCGTTGAGCCTTTAGCCTATTATTTTTTTCTTTTGTCAAAAATGTGTAAACCGAGCTTAACCCTTTCTTTTCATTAGCCATAAATTTGATCCAAAACTCTTAAGCACTTAAGAAGAGGTAATAATTTTCCCAAAGTGTCAAAGAGTGAGAATGGTGAAAAGAAAAGAAAAGCAGGGTGATGAAAGGAAAGAAAAGGTTGAAGGTGCACTTGTTATGAATAAAATATAATGAAGATGTATGAATAATCTTCGTTATTTAGTCAAGTGTGCTTAATGAGATGGGTCAAAACAAAGACAGACTTCAAGAATGGGAGAATAAAGGAAGAAACACTGCCCATGAGCTTGATGGGATGTATTGAAAAAGCGCTTAAGGATGCTAGTGGCTATTATTGGCTAGCCCAGTATTTACTAGTTCCGTAGCTTACATTACAACCCGTTAAAGTCCTACGTGATCTTACATCACACTTCCTTATATTAGTGGAGTACTACACTAAAGGCAAGCCTATGGTTCGTGGCATGAGGCATGTGAATTCTTTTGGGAGAAAGAGCGAAATTGTTTCTATATGCCCCTGCATGTAATCGTTTGAGTTCATGTGATGAAAAAGGGGAAAATTCTCTTGTGTTGTGAGGGCACATGCTTGATGAGAGATTAAATTTCGTGTCGGATATCTTGATCAGCTGATTTGCATATCGAGAGTCGACTCTTAAGTCTATGAGGTCTTGATGTGTTGAAGGTCATTGCATTGATAGGACCATGCATGTTTTCTTGATGATTTGCTGTATTAAATAATCGGTATAACCATAGCTTGAATTGTCGAACCAAAGTAGCCAGGTTGGGGTGTCAATTGCATGAGGTGTAAGATTATTGTTTGAGGAAGAACAAGGATTTAAGTGTGGGGTAAGTGATCTTGGGCAAATTTATATTCCCAAGTGATACTCAAAGGTGTCATTTTAGCCTTGTTTATCTATCAATGTTTATACATTCTCATGTGATTGATAATAAAATGTGAATTTGTACTAACCAACATGATTACCGTTGTTTTGCAGGTGAAATATAATTTTGGGAAGCTAAAATGCGTGTTGGGAGAGATTGGGGTTGGTCTCGGATGTTAGCAAGTGCACAAGCGTTTGAAGGCACAAATTAAAGGGGCTCCGTGATGGAGCCGTGTCACGCTGCCATCGCGGATGCCTTCTACCTGGATAGGAATTTTTGGCCTAAATCCAGTGAGGGTGCGCGTTGGGGCCGTGGCACGTTGGCCAAGCCCCGCGTTACACGCCATGCCACGTTGGGCCTCATTACCTGGACTATCAATTTCCAGTAAGGGTCTGCGTCAGTGGCGTGTCACGGAGGCAGTGCTCCGCGATGCACTCCGTGACACGTTGCTTGTTATTCCGGAAAAAATTCCCACTAGTATAAATAGAACACTTAGGTTCATTTTTAATAATTCTGACTTGGTGGAGAAAGAACGTGGGTTACACGCAGTTGAGGGGACGAAATTGTCAGGGTTTTTCTCTATCTCCTTCTTCTTTAATTCAATTGCTTGTATGTTTAACACTCATTTAACGATGTTTAATCCACAAATGAGTGGCTAATTCCTCTTCTTGCTGAGGTTAAGAACAATTGTATTGAAATGTAGTTATTGATCAATTGGTTTTTTCATCTTTTCTTCCATGGTTGTTCTATTTATTCTTGTTCTTACTGCATTGATGTGTGGCCAACATTACTGTACATCTAAAAAGTCCGGTTTCACTCGAGAGAGCAAGAAATTGGAAAGTTGTGAATCAATAGGATATGATCTCTTCTTAGTTTGGGAAAATTGAGAATTGATTTACCTTCAGGATAGAAATATACCTGAAAGTCATATTAGTCAATTAAGGAATCGGTTTTGTATGGCTAGAACATGAATTTCGTTTAATCACAGAAATGTAGGTGGACGGTTCATGATTCTTAAGTTGGGTTAAATACGAGAGTTTTAATCCATTGGCAATAATTCTTGACTAGGAACCGGAGGAAAGATTAACCAAATATTATATCGATAATTTTTTTCTATACATGTTCATTTAGCCTCAGCATGCTCACATTTATAGTTCAGACTCACATTAGATATTCATTTTAGACTTAGCATACAATTAGAAATCAAAATATATCAAACTCTTGTTCACAATGTTGTCTTCATTTTTAGAGTTAAAGTATAGTAACACTTGAGTAGTTTTTACCTTATCCCAGTCCCTGTGGGATCGATACTTGGCTTACTTAAGTCACTTTACTACTTATTCGACCACATGCACTTGCGTGTAGTAAATACCCCAGAGTAGAAAGCCGAATATCTTCCTATCGAGTTGTGGTAAGAATTCAGGATCAGGGCCTGGGCAGTGCATATGATGGGTCATACGACGAGTCGTGATAGCTTCCAATGACTCATTGGTACGCCCGTTGGATCGATCTGTGCAGTTTTTGAGGGAATATTCATTAAGGGTATTTTCAACCTTTCCATGCTCTAAGGCCCTAAACTACGTTGTTTTATGTATTTTTCTAGGCATAATAAGATAGGTTGACTACCTTTTTCTCAAGACAATCCTATGCATCCAAATTAAGAGAATTCTAGAGGGATCAAGAATAGATTCAAGCTTTTCCTTGTCAATTCTCCATTGGGAATTCAAGAACTCTAGAATCTGATCTTACCCAGGTATGAAGGGATACGAATGGGTGTTTCCGTTCACACCCATGTACATTCTCTATCAATTTATGAAAATCTATCAAAAATCTCATGGGGGTTTTAATTCAATTTTTGTGAAAACCTAATGATTTGCTAATGGGTTATTATGATTTGTGATTTACATCATATTTTATGGATTTTGATCAGATCTTACAACTATTTTGAATATAAAATTATTGATTTCAATTTCTACTAAATTTAGCCTAATTATGTAAGTTCTATGATGAATTGATTTATTATCTACGTTTCAATTGTTGATATATACCAACCCAGCATGATTTATGATTTGAAATATAGAATTATTCAATTACCTATCATGATTTTCAAATTATATGTATGACCTACGAGTACGCATGGAACCTATGATTCATGAATTATGTTTTTGGCCGACTCACGAGCCTTATGTTGTGGCTAGTTCACGTATGTACAAGTATGTTTATGATTATCATGATTTAACTAGCCCATGAATTCATGCATGTTAAACTATGAGAATTATATAAGTTTTGGGCGTAGTATCGAACACTGAGTAGGTTTGGGGCCTAGGTTCTGCCTCGGATCTCATAATCTATGTGCCACCAAAGGTATATTGGGACATCTTTGCATCTGTACTCGGCCTAATAGGCCCTTTTCATGGTGATATCACACTTTCATGGTCCTACCCTTGTCAAGGTACGGACACCCTCCCGACTAGGGTTACAAGTCGGACTTCATGTGTGCTCATATGAAGTATGTCAGTTAAGAGAATCTCCCAATGTTCCTCATGATTTATGCATGTTTATGATTATGTATATTGGCTCAAGTTATGTTCCAAACAACTTTACTGTCATGATCATGATTACGAAGATATTACGAATGTTTTAAAATCCTTGAGCCTTATGTTATGTTATGATATTTATGATATGAGCATGACGTCCTACTCTTATGATCACTTATGAGTTTAATATATATTTTAAATGCCTATTTTACTTACCTTGCATACTCGATACATTCCACGTACTAACTGCATACTTTGTATGTTGTATCGTTTCATGACATAGGACCAGGCTTTCGGGCTCATCCTCATCTTTAGACCATCCCAGAGTTCACCTTCGGCTAATTGGTGAGTCATCATGTTCCAAGGGCCATTTGACTAGACCTTATGTTTTTTTATGTTTCAGTACTTGGCGGGGTTATGCCACGACTCACATGTACACCTGGATCGTAGACACGGGACAAGGAGCCCCAAGAAACCCCAAGTCGACCAATGGCATGAGCATACATCTAATTTAATCACATGAGCGGAAAACTTAACGTAAAGAATGTAATCATAGCATAGCATAAGGGAAAATCAGTAGAAGACTTTTACAATACGGTGAAATACAACTCGTATCTGATAAGCCTCTAAACAAGAAGCAGGATTGATGGGATAACTCCCCACCTAATCCAACATCCAGAAACTGAAAGAACAACTTAGAGTAGGAACATACTGATCTTGGGCATAATTACATGCCAAAGTGATACTTTAATACTTCAATTCTACTTGTTTATCAACTTTTATGTGTGCATTCTCATGTGATTTGTATGTAAATGTGGATTTATACTAACCAACATGATTAGTGTTGTTTTGCAGTCTAGAAGGAATTTTTGGAAGCTAATCTACAAGTTGGTGAAGTGTGGAAATGGACTCAGAAGCAAGAAGCGAAAATAGACAAGGGAATTGGCCAAGTTTGGTGCTCCGCGATAGAGGTCGTGTCACGCTACCATCGGGGAAGCAGTTTGCCTAGAAGGAATTTTTATCTCGATTTCCAGTGAAGGTGCGCGTTACCTCCGTGGCACGGAGCTGAGGCTACGCGATACACTCCGTGCCACGCTGAAGATTATTATTCGGAACCCCAAGTTCCAGTGGAGGTGCGCGATGGCACCATGGCACGGAGCCTAAGCTACACGATACACTTCGTGCCACGTTGCCAGTTATTCCGGGAAAAATTTCTCAATTGTATAAATAGCACATTTAGGTTTTATTTTAAAGTATCTGACATTTTGAGCAAGAACATGGATAGAAGGCAGTTGAGGAGAAGAATTCCTAGGGTTAATTCTCTTCCTTTTTCTCTTTAATTTCAATTGCTTGTATGATTTCTACTAATTTGAAGATGTTTAATCTGCAAATGAGTGGTTGATTCACCTCTTGCTGAGGTTGAGGATAATTGCAGAAGAATGTAATTAACGATTATTTCAGTTTTTATCTTCTCTATAATGGTTTTTCTACCAATTCTTGTTTTTACTATGTTAATGTTTGGCCAATGTTAATGTATATTCTAGAATTCCAATTTCCATTCCAAAAGGGAGACTAATTGGATAGATGTGAATTGGTGGAATATGTTCTTTCTTTTGTTGAGAAATTAAGGGAAGATGTACGTTCAGAATAGAAATATATTTGTAATGTCATATTTGGTCATTTATGGAATGTGTTATGTATAGCTAGAACATGGGGTTTTTGCATCACAGAAATGTGTAATGCAAGTCTTGTGATTCTTTAATTGGTGTGGAGTCGAAAGATCCAATCCATGGGTTATTAATTCCTGACCAACAACCGAAGAGAAGATTGACTGATTTTAATTAATAAATTACATCCCTGCATGTTTGCCTTAACCTCAGCTTGTTCATTGCTATTGTTCAGACATTAACTTACAATATTCACTTAGGTTTACATTAACTATTTATCGTGACTCAAAAGAATTATTTGTTTGGTTGTCTACCTGCATAACAAAATCGTTTACTAACAATTAGGAAAATTACTGCCATATTACAGTCCCTGTGGGATTGATACTTGGCTTGAAATAAAGCCACTTTACTACTTGTACAACCACGTGCACTTGCGTGTAGTTGGGATCGAACAAGTTTTTGGCGCCGTTGCCGAGGACTGGCAATTGGTTATTTAATTCTCTTAGTGTTAGTTTAAAAGTTTGATACAAGTGTTGACGACTTGATATTAGCCTTTCTCTTGCAGGTACTATTTTTTTTTCTGAACGCTGGCAAGAGACAAGGAGTTGGTGGATTAATTATAGAGCCAGAGAGACAATTTCATCGACAAAGAAGGGAAGCTCTAGAGAAGAAGCTGCAGTTATTAAGGCAGGAAATTCTGGAGCAGCAACAGAATCCACCAATTGTAAGGGCATTTTTAGTGCCCAAAGAGATGGCAGCAAGACCGGTCCGCGAAGTGGCAATCCCACACGCAAATGATGTAACATCCGACATTCGTGGACTGGAGCCAGGAGGGAGATTCGAACTCAAGCAGAATATGGTGCAGTTATTACACAGTAGCGGGCAATTTATAGGTCTCCCTCATGAAGATCCACAACAATATCTCCAAAACTTTTTGGAGATAAGTGACACCTATATCCTCGCTGGAGTATCATCCGACTCTATGAGGCTTACATTATTCCCGTTTTCACTGCTGGGGGAATCAAAGAGGTGGTTGAAGGATGAACCACCAAATTCTATCACTACTTAGGATGAGCTCGCAAGGAAGTTTTTGATATGATTCTTTCTATGAGGGAAGACAGACAGACTTAGAAGTCAGATTCTAAGTTTCAAACAGAGAGAGGGTGAGAATTTGCATCAGGCTTGGGAGAGGTTCAAGTCAATGCTAAGGGATTGTCCTCATCATCACCAGTCTAATGATGTGTTGGTGCATATGTTCATTGAGGGTTTGGAACCGCATACTAAGATTTTGTTAGATTCAGCAGTCGGTGGGCAAGCATTGGAGAAGACCTACGAAGATCTTTACACTTTATTAAATCGTATTTCACAGGGAAATCCAGAATGGAATGCGGATTTAACTCGTGGAGGAGCAAAGAAAGCAACAGGGGTGTTTGAGGTGGATGGTTTTACAGCTATCGCTGCACAGATAGTTGCTTTGCAAAATCAACTTAACACCCATTTCAGTAGTATGAACTTGAGTCAGGCACAAGCCCCAGTCAATGCAGTTCATTAGGTATGGTGTGAAGTCTGTGGAAGTAGTGAACATTCAGCTGAGTGTTGTGGTGCCAATCCAGATTCGGTGAATTTTGTTGGAAATGCCTAGAGGAGCAGTAATCAGCAGTATGGAAACAGTTACAACCCAAGGAATCATCCGAATTTTTCATGGGGGAGTACTAGTCATCAAGTATATAGTTCAAATCAGGGCGTACAGAGAAACCAAGGGGGGCATCACAATTTTCAGCCAAAATATAGAGGAAACAATGCACCTCCTCCACCTAGCAACATCGAGGATATGTTCAAAACCATAATAGCAAACCAAGCACAGATGCAGGTTGATTATGTAAAACTAGCTGCTGACATGAAAAATCAGCAATTAGCTACAAAGGCATTGGAGTATCAGTTTGGACAGTTAGCTGGAGCCCAAAACACCAGACAGAGGGGAGGATTACCAAGCGATACAAACCCAAATCCTAAGCAGGTCAATGCAGTTACTACCAGGAGTGGAACTCAACACAAGGAGGTGGAACCAGAAAGGCCACCTCAGCAATATGGAGTGGCAAAAAGGATGAAGGACATGATGAAGTGAGAGGGAAGGAAAAGGCAGCAGAGATAGAAAGACCACCGCCCCCATTTTATCAGAGATTGAAAAAGCACAAGGAGGAAGCTTGCTTCAAGAAATTCATGGAAGTGTTGAAACAGGTACATATTAATTTATCTTTGGATGATGTTTTGCAGGGAGTGCCGAAATATGCAAAGTACATCAAGGACATTGTAGCAAACAAAAGCAGATTGATGGAGTATGCTACAGTGGCGCTTACTGAGGATTGCATCTCCCGAATACATAATAGACTACCGACAAAGCTCAAGTATCCTGGGAGCTTCACTATTCAAATTACAATTGGGCAGTCTATTTAAGCTGGCGGATTGTGTGATTTTGGAGCAAGCATAAACTTGATGCCAACATCAGTGTTTAAGAAGTTGGGGCTGGGCAGCCCTAGACCCACTACTGTGATCTTACAGCTAGCTGACCGTTAATTGGCCAGACCTGATGGTATTGTGGAGGATGTGCTAGTGTAACTACGCTCCCTCATTTTCCCGGTGGATTTTATAATTCTGGATTTTGAGCCAGATGCAGAAGTCTCATTTATTTTCAAACGTCCCTTCTTGGCAACCGGGCGCACCTTAATTGATGTGGCTGCTGGGAAACTAATCATGTGAGTGCATGACAAAGTAGAGGTTTTTGATATGTACAAGGCCATGATGCTACCGGCCATTTATGAGGAGCTATCAGCAATCAGTTTTTTAAATCAGGAATCGACCCTTCAGATTGTTGACTCACAGCAAGCATTGGAGAGAGCCTTGGTTGGCTATGATCATTTTGGGGACAGTGCTTCATATGATATGGTGCAGACTTTGAATGAGCCAAAATGGTTCTTCATGAAGCAGGAATTTGAACCGTTGAAGAGGTCCTTGGAACCCTCGCCAAGGCCATCAATTGAGGAGGCACCGAAATTGGAGTTAAAAAGACATTCCCTCCACATCTGCAGTATGTATTTTTGGGTGAAGATGACACCGTGCCAGTCATCATTTCAGAAGAACTGACAAATGCACAAGTGAAAGATGCATTGGTGGTCCTTAAGAGGAGAAAGAGCGCAATGGATTGGCAGATGTCGGACATCAAGGGGATTAGTCCAGCTTTCTACACGTACAGGATATTTATGGAGGAAGGATCCAAGCCAACCGTGAAACATCAGCGGAGGTTGAACCCGGTGATGAAAGATGTATTCATAATAGAAGTGATCAAGTGGCTTGATGCAGGTGTGGTATATCCTATCACAGAGAGTGAATGGGTTAGCCCAGTTCAGTGCGTTCTGAAGAAAGGAGGGATGACCGTGGTCACCAATGAAAAGAATGAGCTGATTCCCACACGCACAGTCACAGGCTGGTGAATTTGCATGGATTACAAGAAGCTTAATGAGGCCACGAGGAAAGATCATTATCCTATTCCATTCATTGATCAGATTTTGGACAGCTTGGCAGGTCAGGAATATTATTGTTTTCTGGATGGATATTCCGATTGTAATCAAATACCCAAAACCCAATTTTTCCCATTTTTCTTCACATCTTCACGACAAAAACCCCACTCCCTCTTCTTCCTCAAGCGTGGAACGATAGTACTCAAACAATTCCACAAATTTCATTTCAATTGTAATAAGTAAGGTATGTTCTTCCATTTTCTTTCAATTTTAGACGAAAAATTCAAACCTTGTACATGTTTTGTGAGGAAAATCCGCCCTAAGGTATTGAGTAGGTATGTGATTGTTTGAGACATTGATGAATGTTGATTTTGTACTACTTTTTGCTTAGAACTAAATAATTGCATGACGTGTGTTGAAATTCTTCCATTGTTGATACCTAGAGTTGGGAAATTGAGTATGGGTTGAAAAATTGAATTGAAAAATGGAGCATTGGTTGACAACTTGAGTTGGATAATTGAGTATATATTGAAAACTTAAGTTAGAAAATTGTGTGGATTGTGTTGGAGTTTAAAAAGAATTCTTTGTGCTTAAATTGTGAATGTGTGAGCTTGAAGATCAAATGCTAGGGGAATGAAAGTAGGGAATTCTCATAGGTTGTTGTGCGCAAATTGCAAAGTCCTCATGATTATATAAATGAATCAATGGATGAACTTTAATAATGCATTATATGAAGTCCGAGTAGTACAATGAAATTGTTCCATCAACTTGTATGAATGCACTGAACATGTTGGGAAATATGAACTGAAAAAATGTGAATGTCCTTGTTGAATTGTGTTGAATGCAACTAACGACTAAGTGTGGAGTGATCAAATTAAGCCCAGCCTTAGTCGTAGACAACTATGCCTTGAATAACGTTTGAACTGTATGTTTTTGAATGCACAGGAAAAATGTCTGGAAGGCAGGACAAAGGCAAGGGCGCATCCACATCTGGTGCAAGCAGAAAAAGAGTAAGAATTGGGGCAGCAGTACTAACAGCACCATCTATTCCTCAAGGGAAACACAGACAATATGGAACAAGATGGGTGACAGATGAGGGAAAGAAATGATATTCCAAACACAATGAAACCAAGTATATCCCGGAGGAACAGATAGCACGGGATCCATTAGCATAGGAATTCCCTAGGATCCTACATAGGATTGACACTACTGGGTTAAACTTCATCTTTGAAGAACCCAAAGAGTGCAATCTCCATCTTATCTGGGAATTCTACGCTAACTGGAACCTGACTTTGCGCAGCCACACCATCAAGATCAGAGGGCAGGTTGTTACTTTTGAACCACATCATTCAAATGCAATCCTGGGGGTGCGGGACACAGACGCTCATGTCCTCTGCCAGCTGAACATCACTCCACCATACGCAGATATCAGATGCACTTTATGTGGAGCTCGATCGACAGCCAAGTGGAGTCGTCACAAGGAAAGGGGATACCACCAGACATTGTCATTTTCCAGATGAACAGAGAAGCTCAGATATGGTTAAAGATAGTTGGCTCTTATCTGATACTAGGGGTGTACATGATTGATGTCATGGGGGATAGAGTTTGTCTGGTTTATGCACTGATGAAAGGGATAGAAATTAATGTTGGAGCGGTGATCATCTCCGCCATGAAGAGAGCCAGATTGCATCAGGGGCATCGGTATGGGTTCGGTGGTCTTCTCACCGCTTTCCTCAGGGGCCATGGTATTGAAGAAGAGGCCCTGGACTATATTCCTCAGATTGACCAGCGTGCTTTGGATGTCACTAAGACCAAAGCACTTGATACTACATATGGGCCTGTGCTTACACTAGCCGAGCGACATGCTCGGGATGATCAATATATGGCCCGAATGTATGGGATGCAGATGTTGCAACTGCAAATTGGTGGAAGCCTGCTACGGAGGATGAATTGTGGCAGCTCAACATGGATTATCCATTCAATGAGCATGCCCGAGCTTTATGCAGAGTTCGGCCTGCATTTGTAGAACCAGTTGATGAAGACATCCCTATTGATGAGGAAACACGCTGGGAGGACTCAAACTTTGAGTCGGAGGAAGACGGTGGGGACGATTCTGACCTTGGTGATGAGGCACTGGCACCTGATGAAGAGATTGACTATTTTGATTGATCAGGGAGTTACGCCACTCAAACTTTGTTTTTAATTGCAGATATATGAACACTGGGGACAGTTTTCCGATTAAGTGTGGGGTGGGAGTAGTTAGGTGCTAGAGTAGAAAGGCTGCTTGTGTTTGTGCTTTTGTGGATGTGCCATTTGTTACTCTGTTACTCTGTGTTTCATGTTATATGGTGGCTGAAAATTTTTTCGTAGCTGGTGATGTAATAAATAGTAAGCTTCTTGTGGAAGTTATGTGTAAATTTTTTATTATATTTATTTTTTTCTATCGATTTTTTTTGTCTGGGTTTCTCGATTTTTGTTTTCGGTGCTTTTCCCAAGAATAGTCCCCTTGAACTGACATCTTAGATAGCGACTGTTCCCTATGATGGATAGATGACGACCATCTTAAGGGAAATTTAGTCGATAGGTTTAGATTTTTTTTCTTTTGTTTGTTTTCCAAATGTGTAGCTAATTAATGGTTCGACATTCTTGTTATGTGCTACATATGATTGTAAGATGCAAGTGTGATTCGTACGGAAGCATGCAAATGTGTTAAACTTGTTGAGATACCTAGGCCCTAGAATTCGATTCGATGTGATCAAGGCTTAATTATTGAATTCTTGTAATTAACTAAATGAAGAGTCTGTGAATATGTCTTAAGTTGAGCATGTGCAGTGAGTGTGAGTTTTCTAATATTCCATGCTATTGTGAAGTGTCTAGAACTTGCCTAGTGTGTATATTAAACGAACTGAAGGATGTGGATTGTAGGAAAGGATGTAGGCATTTCTTTGAATGAACCAAAATTTTTCTCCCTTATCGCACCCACCTTGAATGTTAAATCCTAGTTAGCCCCATTGAGCCTTTAGCCTATTCTTTGATAGATACAACCCAAGCTTAATCCTTTTTTTACATTAGCCATGAATTTGATCCAAAACTCCTAAGCGCTTAAGAAAAAAAACAATTTTCTCAAAGAGTGAAGGAGTGAGAAGCTTGAAACGGAAGGGAAAGTGGAAGTTGTGAAAGTTAAAGAAAAAGACAAAGGTGCATTTGTTTGGAGTTGATTAATTATTAGTAGAGAGTAGGAAAATCAATTAATGAAAAAGGTTGCTTAAATACTCTTTTCTAGTAAGTCGAGCGTACCTAAAGAAATGGGAACAAAAACGAAGAGAAAATTCAAGAGTGAGAGGAATGAGGAAGAAGCAATGTCCGTAATGAATGTGGGATCTATTAAAAGCGCTTAGGTAAGCTAGTTACTATTATTGGTTAGCCCAGTATTTACTAGTTCCTTAGCTTACATTACAACCCATTAAGTCCTACGTGATCTTACGTCATGCATCCTCAAATTAGTGGAGTAAAACACTAAGGGCAAGCTTATGGTTCACGACATGATGCCTGTGAATTCTTCGGGAGAGCGAGCATAATCTTATTCACATACCCCTACATGTAGTGCCTTGGAGATTTTATGAGTGAACATGGGGTAACTCTCTTGTGTTGTGAGGGCACATGCTTGATAAGAGATAACATTCATGTCGGATGTCTTGATCGGTTCATTTGCACGAGTTTTCCAAGATCGAGAGTCGATTCTTGAGGTTAGGAGGTCTTAATGTGGTTGATCACGGGCAAAAATATATGCCCGAGATACTCTTTATTACTTCAATTAGTCTTGTTTATCTAAGTTATTGTATACATTTTCATGTAATTTTATATAATGTGGAGATATGTGCTAATCAACATGATTAGCCTTTGTTTTGTAGGTTTTGATGATGTTTGAGTAACTAATCCATGAGTTGGTGAAGTAGAAGCTTGGAAACGGAATTAACACGCGAACGTCGGCAAGGAAGAGGCACAAAACAGCCCACCGGCGCGTCGACAAGGTGCCACCACAGGCAGGCCGCTCAAAACAGCCCACCTTGCCGCGTTGGCAACGTGTCACGATAGGTGGACTCCGCGACCATGGGGCTGTAACGCGCTGCCCAGGCAGCGTGACACGTTGCCAACGCGGCAAGGTGCTGCCTGGGCCGATTTTGGGTGATTTTCCAGAAAGCCTCCGCTTCCGTAGCGTGTCACGGAGGCCGTGCTCCGCGATGCACTCCGTGACACGTTGCTTGTTAATCCGGGAAAGATTCCTACTAATATAAATAGCACACTTAGGTTTATTTTTCATGAGGAAGACTTGGTGGAGCTAGGACGTGGGTTAGGAGCAGTTGAGGGACGAAAAAGCTAAGGGTTTTTCTCTCTTTCTTTCTTCTTTCAATCAATTGTACGTATGATTTACACTCATTTGAGGATGATCAATCCACAAATGAGTGGCTAATTCTCTTCCTTGCCAAGGTTTTGAACATGTGTATTGAATTTTGATTGTGAATTATATGGTTTTTCATCTTCTTCTTTCATGTTATTCTATTAATTCTAGTTCTTACTGCATTACTGTGTGGCCAACATTAATGTACATCTAAAAAGTCCAATTTCACTCGAGAGAGCAAGAAATTGGAAAGTTGTGAATTAATAGGGTATTGTTCTTAACTTGATTTGGGAAAATTGGGTTTTGATGTGCTTTCCTGATAGAAATATACTTGAAAGCCGTATTAGTCAATTTAGGAACCGGAATTGTATTGCTAGGTCATAAATTGCATTTGATCACAGAAATGTAGACGAATGGTTTATGATTCTAAAGTGAGATTAAATACGAGAGTTTTAATCTCTAGGCTAATGTTCTTGGCTAGCAACATGAAGAGAAGAATAACCGAATTATGATTACTATCGAATTCATTACTTGTTCTTAACCTTGGCATGCTCTTATCCATAGTTTCCATTCAAGTAAATATTTGTTAATAGTTTTAGTATATAGTTTATATACAAAATTATTTAACTTTTGGTTACATTGTTGTCAACATAATTAGAAGTAAACTAGAATATAGTATACTTAAGCAATTTTACTTATCCAGAGTCTCCTTGGATCGATACTTGCCTTACTTAGCCACTTTATTACTTGTTTGACCACGTGCACTTGCGTGTCGGTTGATAATATTTAATACTAACCGAAGCAGACCGCGAACAAGTTTTTGGCGCCGTTGCCGGGGAGGCTAGGCGATTTGTGAAATTGTGTTAAGTGTAAATTTACTGTATTTTTGTTTTATTTTCTTAAGTGTTGACAACTTGGTCTAGTGTTTGTTTTAATTCTTCTTTATTTTATTTTATTTTTCTGCTTGTGCGTATACCCTTATTGACATGACATCGTGGAATATAAATGGTTTCAATGGTGGATACTCATATTTTAGTGAATCTTGTCTGAACTGTGGAGGACCCCACTTGTGGCAAAACTGTAATACGTGCAATATATGTGGGTGTCAATATGGCCATTGGGGTGATTGTCCAAAGGCATATTCCCCTCCCCCAAGCCCCTACTATGATCCTTCTGTTGTTTTTTCTGAATATAGGCATGCTGAAAATGAGGACTTGGGACGCCAAGCTCGAATAGAAGACATGTTGAAACAACTCTTAGAGCAATCAGAAGCAATGAAGGAGGCGATGGCAGTATTGAGAAATCAGCAAGAAGAGAATGCAGAGGCTTTAGAAAGGATGACCATCAAATTCACGGAGATGATCGCTGAAGCTGAAGCGTGTGATAAATCACAGACAACAGTTTTAGCCGATATTCAAGAGGAACTACAAGAGGACGACAAGGGTGAATTTTTGGATGAAGCCCAACAATTCGAATCTCTTGAGTGTCCCCGTGATGGGCTCACACTTATGGAAAATCCATTCTTGGAATGAAAGTTAGCGTATCCCCCAGTCGACTTTAATGGTGAGATAGATGTCGATGTCGAGAAGGTATATACAAGTAAGGAGGTCAAGCAAAATACAGTTTCAGAGTTGAGGTGTATTGCACCACACTCTACGCATTTTTCAACATTAAATTTGGTTGACAACATAGAAATAGAGTCTTCCAAGTTTGTAGAGAAATGTCTAGAGGAGGACCAAGCACCATATATTTTGAAATTTGCTAACTCAGAAAGACAAAATGACTTCGCTTACTTAAGGACCAATAAATGCAAAAGGCAACATCTACTGTTTGGTCCTTACAATTTTTCACCACCACCCCTGGAGCATAAGAGGAAATTAGAGAAGAAATTAGGGGTGAGATTCATATCCTCAAGGTGGAGGAAAAAGTGGTGAAACTTGGTACGTCGTGCCGCGACGTAAAATTAGGCGCTGCTTGGGAGGCAACCCAAGGGTACCATGGGTACCATTTTAATTTCTTGCATTTATGTTTATTTTATTTATTTTTCATCTTGTGTTGTTTTGGTGGAAAGTTAAGCACAGATGGAGGGGAAGTCTGAGTACCCGTGGAGGAGGAAGCTAACAAGCATGGAAAAGAAAAAGTGTGGGGTCGAACACCCACTTGTCCATAGTTGAAGAAAACCATGATGTCAGCTAGGCCTAAAGGCCTCAGGGAGTATTTCTCACCCTTTGTAACCGTTAGTTTGATGCTATGCGGACATAGCATGATTTAAGTGTGGGGTGAGGGAAATTTCTAGGAAATTTCAAAATTTCTGTGCTTAATGATTTTTGGTGAATGTAATGCTTGTACAAAAGTTGGTGAGAAATTTGAAAATTTGAAAAATTTGAAAAATTTTTGTGAATTAAGCATGACTTCATCACCCGTTGGTTTTTCTTTTCGGTTCTTTTCCGACGGGGGGTATTTGAACCGAAGAGTAAAATTTTTTTTTTCTTTTCTTTTTTCTTTCTTTCCTGACTCTGTATATAAAGTTTTTTTAGTCATAGCTAGGGACTGTTTCCGACGATGGAAGGATGACGACCGTCTTGAGGAAAATTAGTCGATAGGTTTTGGGTTTTGAAACCATAACTAATTGGTGCTGGATGTTCTTGTTATGTGCTATAAATGTTTGTAAGATGCAAGTATGTTCAGTGTGAAGCATGAAAGTGTATAACTTTGTTTGAGACACTTAGGCTCTTGAATTTAACTCAATATGATGGAAGCTTAATTTTGAATTCTTGTGATTAGCTGAGTAAGAGTCTACTGATTGTGTCTTGATTTGAGCATGTGCCATGAGTGTAAGGTTTTTGAGTATTCCGTGCTATTGTGGATTGTCTAGAACTTGCCTGGTGTGTTTATAAAATGAAATGAAGGATGTGAATTGGAGGAAATGATATAGGCATTTCTTTGAATGAACCAACTTTTTATCCCTCATTATACCTACCTTGAAAAATTAATCCTAGTTAACCCCATTGAGCCTTGAGCCTATTCTTTGACAGCTGCAACATAAGCTTAATCCTTTTTCTTTCATTAGCCTTGAATTTGATCCAAAACTCCGAAGTGCTTAAAGAAAAAAAATCCGAAAGAGTAAAGGAGTGAGAAGAATGAAAAAGAAGGGAAAGTAGCAATTGTAAATAGTTGAGAAAATGAAAAAGGTGCATTTGTGTGAAAATGGTTGGTTATTAGTAGGGAGTAAGAAAAGGAATGAATGAAACATATTGCTTAAGTACTCCTTACTAATAAGCTAAAAGTGTCGAAAGAAATGGGGGAACAAAAGAGGAAAAAGAAAACTAAAAGGAGAAAAAGGTGAAGTGAGGGAAGGGAAGTTTGTAATGAAGGCGTGATGTATTAAAAGCGCTTAGGAAAGATAGTCACTATTACTGATCATAATAGTACCTACCCGCACCTGAGTTACATTACAACCTAAAAAGTCCTACTTGATCTTACATTCATACATCCTTATATTAGTGGAATAAAACACTAAGGAAAAGCTTATGGGTCATTACATGATGCATGTGAATTCTTTGTGAGAGTGAGCATAATTCTATTCATATACCCACACATGTTGTGATATAAAAATTGTTTTTGCGTGTGACATTGGGTAACTCTCTTTCCGTGAGGGGCACATGTTGAATGAAGGATATAATTCATGTGGGATTTCTTAATCAGATGATTTGCATGAGTTTGCTAAAATTGAGAGTCGATTCTTGAGGTTAAGAAGTCTTAACATGGTTGTACTTCATTTCAATGATCAAATCAGACATGCTCTATTTTTAGCTTGTATCTTACATAATCATTATAGCCGTAACCTGAATTATCTTGCTAAATTAGTTATGTAGGAGTCTCCATTTACATGATATGTAAAAGGTTGTTCGAGGACGAACAATGCTTTAAGTGTGGGGTTGTGATCACGGGCAAAAATATATGCTCGAGATACTCTTTATTACTTCAATTAGTCTTGTTTATCTAAGTTATTGTATACATTTTCATGTAATTTTATATAATGTGGAGATATGTGCTAATCAACATGATTAGCCTTTGTTTTGTAGGTTTTGATGATGTTTGAGTAACTAATCCATGAGTTGGTGAAGTAGAAGCTTGGAAACGGAATTAACACGCGAACGTCGGCAAAGAAGAGGCACAAAACAGCCCACCGGCGCGTCGACAAGGTGCCACGGCAGGCAGGCCGCTCAAAACAGCCCACCTTGCCGCGTTGGCAACGTGCCACGGCAGGTGGACTCCACGACCATGGGGCTGTAACGCGCTGCCCAGGCAGCGTGACACGTTGCCAACGCGGCAAGGTGCTGCCTGGGCCGATTTCGGGTGATTTTCCAGAAAGCCTCCGCGTCCGTAGCGTGTCACGGAGGCCGTGCTCCGCGATGCACTCCGTGACACGTTGCTTGTTAATCCGGGAAAGATTCCTACTAATATAAATAGCACACTTAGGTTTATTTTTCATGAGGAAGGCTTTGTGGAGCTAGGACGTGGGTTAGGAGCAGTTGAGGGACGAAAAAGCTAAGGGTTTTTCTCTCTTTCTTTCTTCTTTCAATCAATTGTACGTATGATTTACACTCATTTGAGGATGATCAATCCACAAATGAGTGGCTAATTCTCTTCCTTGCCAAGGTTTTGAACATGTGTATTGAATTTTGATTGTGAATTATATGGTTTTTCATCTTCTTCTTTCATGTTGTTCTATTAATTCTTGTTCTTACTGCATTAGTGTGTGGCCAACATTAATGTACATCTAAAAAGTCCAATTTCACTCGAGAGAGCAAGAAATTGGAAAGTTGTGAATTAATAGGGTATTGTTCTTAACTTGATTTGGGAAAATTGGGTTTTGATGTGCTTTCCTGATAGAAATATACTTGAAAGCCGTATTAGTCAATTTAGGAACCGGAATTGTATTGCTAGGTCATAAATTGCATTTGATCACAGAAATGTAGACGAATGGTTTATGATTCTAAAGTGAGATTAAATACGAGAGTTTTAATCTCTAGGCTAATGTTCTTGGCTAGCAACATGAAGAGAAGAATAACCGAATTATGATTACTATCGAATTCATTACTTGTTCTTAACCTTGGCATGCTCTTATCCATAGTTTCCATTCAAGTAAATATTTGTTAATAGTTTTAGTATATAGTTTATAAACAAAATTATTTAACTTTTGGTTACATTGTTGTCAACATAATTAGAAGTAAACTAGAATATAGTATACTTAAGCAATTTTACTTATCCAGAGTCTTCTTGGATCGATACTTGCCTTACTTAGCCACTTTATTACTTGTTTGACCACGTGCACTTGCGTGTCGGTTGATAATATTTAATACTAACCGAAGCAGACCGCGAACAGTGGTGTATTTCATTTCATTGATGAAACCCTTCATGCTCTCTTGATGATTTGCTATCTTAAATAATCCTTATAGTCGTAGCTTGAATGGTCTCGCCAAATTAGCTATGCGTGGGTTTCAATTGCATGAGATGTGAAAGGATTGTTCAAGGACGAACAAGGTTTTAAGTGTGGAGTAGGTGATCTTGGGCATAATTGCATGCCCAAGTGATACTTTAATACTTCAATTCTACTTGTTTGTCCACTTTTATGTGTGCATTCTCATGTGATTTGTATGTAAATGTGGATTTATACTAACCAACATGATTAGTGTTGTTTTGCGGTCTAGAAGGAATTTTTGGAAGCTAATCTACAAGTTGGTGAAGTGTGGAAATGGACTCAGAAGCAAGAAGCGGAAATCGACAAGGGAATTGGCCAAGTTTGGTGCTCGGCGATGGAGGCCGTGTCACGCTACCATCGCGGAAGTAGTCTGCCAAGAAGGAATTTTTATCTCGATTTCCAGTGAAGGTGCGCGTTACCTCTGTGGCACGGAGCTGGGGTTTCGAGATACACTCTGTGCCACGCTGAAGATAATTATCCGGAACCCCAAGTTCCAGTGGAGGTGCGCGATGGCATCGTGGCACGGAGCTTAAGCTCCGCGATACACTCCGTGCCACGTTGCTAGTTATTCCGGGGAAAAATTTTCACTGGTATAAATAGCACACTTAGGTTTTATTTTAAAGTATCTGACATTTTGAGCAAGAACATGGATAGAAGGCAGTTGAGAAGAAGAACTCCTAGGGTTAATTCTCTTCCTTTTCCTCTTTAATTTCAATTGCTTGTACGATTTCTACTTATTTGAAGATGTTTAATCCACAAATGAGTGGCTGATTCACCTCTTGCTGAGGTTGAGGTTAATTGCAGAAGAATGTAATTAATGGTTATTTCAGTTTTTATCTTCTCTAGAATGGTTGTTCTACCAATTCTTGTTTTTACTAGGTTAATGTTTGGCCATTGTTAATGTATATTCTAGAATTCCAATTTCCATTCCGAAAGGGAGACTAGTTGGATAGATGTGAATTGGTGGAATATGTTCTTTCCTTGGTTGAGAAACTAAGGGAAGATGTACGTTCAGAATAGAAATATATCTGTAATGTCATATTTGGTCATTTATGGAATGTGTTATGTATAGCTAGAACATAGGGTTTTTGAATCACAGAAATGTGTAATGTAAGTATTGTGATTCTTTAATTGGTGTGGAGTCGAAAGATCCAATCCATGGGTTATTAATTCCTGACCAACAACTGAAGAGAAGATTGACTGATTTTAATTAATAAATTACATCCCTGCATGTTTGCCTTAACCTCAGCTTGTTCATTGCTATTGTTTAGACTTTAACTTACAATATTCACTTAGGTTTACATTAACTATTAATCGTGACTCAAAAGCATTATTTGTTTGGTTGTCTACCTGCATAACGAAATCGTTTACTAACAATTAGGAAAATTACTGCCATATTACAGTCCCTGTGGGATCGATACTTTGCTTAAAATAAGCCACTTTACTACTTTTACGACCACGTGCACTTACGTGTAGTTGGGATCGAACACATACAACCCCAGAAACATGAGGACTCACGAAGAGCGCTGGGAGAAAATCTGAAAGTATCTACGGTGAGGATGAGCTTGAGAACTGAGACCTGTATCATGAAATGATACAACATAGGAAGTATGTGGTCAGTACATGAAATGTACTGAGTATACAAGGTAAGTAAAATGGACATTTAAAACGTAAATTCATAAATGATCATAAGAGTGGGAAGTCATGCTCGTATCGTAAATCATAATAACGTATCATATGGCTCAAGGTTTTCAAAACATTCATAACATAACATAATCATAATCATAATAGAAGATATTTACTTAACATGACTTGAGCCTACATACATAATCATAACATGCATAAATCATGAGGAACAGTGGGAGATTCTCTTACCTGACATACCCCATATGAGCACACATGAAACCCGACTCATAACCTAGTCGGGAGGGTGTTCGTACCTTGCCAAGGGTAGAACCATGAAAGTGTGATATCACCATGAAAAGGACCATTTGGGCCAGGGACTAACAAGAAAGGGTCCTGACATACCTACGGTGGCACGTAATTTATGAGATCCGGGGCTTAACCTGAGCCCCGCACCTACTCGGAGTTCGATACTACTCCCAAAACATATATAGTGCTCATAATAACACATACATGAGTTCCCGGGCTAGTTAAATCAGAAAAATCGTAAACATGCTTGAACATGTGAGATCTAGCCTTGACATGAGGCTCGTAAGTCGGCCAAAAACATAATTCATGAATAATAAGATTCATACATACTTGTAGATCATGTACATACCTTGAATTTCATAAAATCATAATGGGTAATAAAATAAATTCATAATTTAAAATATAATTCATGTTGGGCTCACAAAGAACATCAATGGAAAAATAACTCATAATTCGATTCATGATGGGGCATGCATAATTAAGAGTAATTGCTTAGAAAATCAAAATCAATGATATTATAATCGATTTAAAACTCAAAAGATGATCGAAATCCATAGATTATGATGATATTTCAAAATAACAAGCCCACAATTAAATCATTAGAATTTTATATAATCAAATACAAAACCCCATAAGCTGTTTTTGATAAATTTTAAGTAAACTCATAGAGTAGGAGCATGGGTGTGGAAGAATTCACCCATTTATGACCTTACATACCTGGGATTATCTGGTTCTTAACTTCCCTTGCTAGCCCAAGATGGAAATTTAGAGAACTTGGGGAAGAACACCTTGAATCACCTTCTAGACTCCTCTCTATACTATTGCATGCATGAATGAGGCTTAACATGGACTAATCCCCCTTAAAAGACCCTATTCAAACCTTAAAATGACATAGTTTAGGCCTTAGAAATTTAGGAATTATGAAAACACCCTTACTAAAAATGCGGAAATTCCTGATTGCCAGTCCCCACGGGGGACCTCAGGAGTCGTTGCTAGGGGGCACGACTTGTGGATGGGATCGGTGATGCCTACTGCCCAAACAAGCTCAGGGGACCCCATGAATCATGGTGGCTAACCATGACTTGTGGTCACCACCCGTGGTCCCTACTGCCTCAATCGCTAGCCATGCATTCCATCCTCGCCACGGATGACCTCATGAGTAGTGAGGTTTGGCAACGACTCGTGGTCTCCCCCATGGCCTCCCAATACTCTGCCAAGCCCAGCCTAACCACCAGTAACTTCATGACTCGTAGTCCCACCTGACGAGCCACCTCACTCACCGTCCGGTGACCTGGTGCGAATTTCCAGTTTTTCTCCGTTTTGACTCACGGGTCTGATCCTTAGGTACCCGGGGTATAACAATATCTCCCCCTTGGGAACATTCCTCCTAGAATGTTAGAAACATGTAGAAAACTCATAAACAAGCTATCACCATATACAAATACTGATCATTTAAGCTAAAAACTGACGGATTGACTACCTCCGAAAAGAACTACATAACTGAACTGAATTCAGACATCACATACATTTACCATATCATCAAAAAAACTTGTAAGCATGAACTGAACATGAATACTGATTAGAGATTAAGGGAATAAACTAATACCTCCAACTAAAACTAAGCCGATAGAGAACAAGTGTGGGTATGTAGCCATAATATCCACTTCGGCTTCCCACATAGCTCCTTCAACATGCTGATTTCTCCATAATACTTTAACTAAAGATACTTCTTTTTTCCTTAGCTTACGGATATGATGATCTAATATTTCCACGGGTACCTCTTTATAACTGAGGCTGTCTTCTCACCAATGTTGTCCACCGAAACTACTAAATCTTGATCTCCTAAACACTTTTTCAAAAGTGACACGTGAAACATAGGATGAACTGAAGATAACTCCGAGGGCAAGTCCAACTCATACGCCACCTTTCCAACTTTCCTCAAAACCCGGTAGGGGCCAACATAGCGGGGACTGAGTTTCCATTTCATTTTGAACCGCATGAATCCCTTCATGGGAGATACCTTTAGAAATACCCAATCGTCCACCTCAAACTCCAAATCTCTTCTCCTCATATTGGCATATGATTTCTAATGACTCTGAGCGGTTTTCATTCAGTCCCTTATCAATTGAACCTTCACCATCGCCTCGTGAATCGAATTTTTCCCTATCATAGCTGCCTCACGAACCTCAAACCATCTGATGGGAGATCTACACTTTCGCCCATAGAGGGCCTCGAAAGGTGCCATTTGGATACTAGAGTGATAGCTTTTATTATAAGCAAACTTGATTAAGGGAAAATGATCATTCCAACTACCTTTAAAATCCATCACACATATCCTAAAGAGTCTGGATTGTTCGCTCGGCTTGGCCATCCTTTTGTGGATGAAAGGCCGTGCTGAGCTTCACTTGAGTTCCAAGTCCCTTCTGAAAAGACCGCCAGAACTCGGAGGTAAACTGAGTACCTCGGTCTGAAATAATAGGCAAGGGAACTCCATGAAGTCGAACCAACTCCCGAATATACAATTTGGCATAATCATTCGCTGAATCTGTGGTTTTGACCGGTAGAAATTGTGCATCCTTGGTTAACCTATCTACCACTACGCAAATGGAATCGTAGTGTCGTCGAGTACGAGGTAGGCCTGTAATGAAATCCATGTAAATCTCTTCCCACTTCCACGTGGGAATGCTAATACCCTGAAGTATGCCTCCCGGCCTTTGATGCTCAACTTTCACTTGCTAACAGTTTGGACATTTGGCTATGAACTCTGCGATATCCTTCTTCATACCATCCCACCAATAGATTTCTTGCAAGTCCCAATAAATCTTCATGGATCCCGGATGGATAGAATATCTGGTACCATGTGCCTTATGTAATATCCGAACTCTAAATTTATCAACGTCTGAAACACATAGTCGACCCTAGTATTATAACACACCATCTCCCTCTTTGGAGAAAACCTCCACCTTTTGATTCTACACTTCTTCCTTCAGCTTCTTCAAAATTGGGTCATCATCTTGTTTAGATTTGACATCGACCACCAAGGATGATTCTGACCCATTCTGCACAGTAACGTCGCCATCAGCTGAGTCGATCTATCTAACTCCCAATCTTGCAAGCCAGTGGATATCTTTCACCAACCTTCTTTCCCTCATCCACGTGGGACACGCTCTCCATAGAGATCCTACTAAGTGCATCCTCCACCACATTAGCCTTGCCCGGGTGGTAAAGGACACTAATGTCATAGTCCTTTAATAACTCTAACCACCTCCTTTGCCGAAGATTGAGATCTTTCTGCATGAACACACATTGCAAGCTCTTTTGATCCGTGAATATATCAACGTGGACCACATAAAAGTAATTCCTCCATATCTTCAATGCGAACACCATTGCGGCCAACTTGAGATCGTAGGTCGGGTAATTGTTTTCGTAAACTTTCAGCTGTCGAGAGGCATATGCTATTACTTTCCCATGCTGCATCAACACACATCCCAGTCTGACTCTAGAAGTATCACAATATACAACAAAATCATCCGTACCCTCAGGAAAAGTCAACATTAGTGCTGAAGTGAATCGGGTCTTCAATTCCTGGAAGCTTTCCTCACAAGCCTCCGACCATTGGAACTTCACCTTCTTCTGAGTCAACTTGGTCAAAGGTGGACAATAGATGAGAAACCCTCAACAAATCTCTGCTAGTAACCTGCTAGGCCCAAGAAACTCCAAATTTCTGAAGGATTCACTGGTTTGCGCCAATTCTTCACCGCTTTGATTTTCTGGGAATCTACCTTTATGCCATCACCTGATACCATATGGCCTATAAATTCCACCGAGTCCAACCAAAACTCACATTTGCTGAACTTTGCATATAACTGATGATCCTTGAGGATCTGAAGCACTATTCGCAAGTGAGCGACATGCTCCTCCTCGCTCAGAGAGTATATAAGAATATCATTGATGAACACGATTATGAACATGTACAGATACTACTTGAACACCCTATTCATCAGGTCCATAAAAGCTGCAGGAGCATTGGTTAGTCCAAAAGACATATCAACAAATTTGTAGTGACCATACCGAGTCCTAAAAGAAATTTTTGGGATGTCACTCTCCCGAACTCTGACCTGGTGATACCCGGACCTTAGATCTATCTTCGAGAAACACCTGACACCCTGGAGCTGGTCAAATAAATCATCGATCCTAGGCAAGGGGTACCTGTTCTTGATAGTGACCTTATTCAACTGGAGATAATCAATACACATCCGAAGGGATCCATCCTTCTTTCGAACAAAGAGAATTAGTGCACCCCATGGATACTTGCTTGGTCTAATGAAACCCTTATCCAACAAGTCCTTCAACTGTTCTTTTAACTCTTTTAGCTAGGCTGGAGCCATCCTATAAGGAGGAATGGCGATAGACTACATATCGGGCAATAGATCAATACCGAAATCAATTTTCTTTTTTGGAGGAACACCTGGCAAATCACCGGGGAACACCTTCGGATACTCACACACCACTGGAACTGACTGAATAGTCGGGGTCTAGGACTCTACATACTTAACCCTAACTAGGTGGTACATACAATCCTTAGAGATCATTTTTCTGTCCTTGAGGTAAGAGATAAAGTGACCTACAGGTAACGCTTAATTACCCCTCAATTCTAAAGCTGGTTCCCTAGGAAAACGGAACTCCACCGCTCGGGTTCTACAGTTAATCGAAGCATAACATGAAAACAACCAATACATGCCCAGAATAATATTAAAATCATCCATAACTAATTCTACTAAGTCTACAGAGGTGAACCTATGCAATACCGTAATAGGGAAACCTTTATACACCCTGTCACGTTCCGCCTTGGGAGGCATGACTGGCACCTGTGCCCTACTAGGACCTAAATTGTTGAGCTAACTGAGCCTAAGCACCTCTGGTGCAGGGCTGACTGTAACTCTAGAATCAAGAAAACAACGGGCTATATAGCGACTGTAAATACAACCCCCGACCGATAAGGCCTATAGCCACCTGTGAAAATAAACAGCTAACCAGAGACAAATAATCATAGGGAGTCCTATGCGGGCCGACAAGGCCACCATGATATCTAGTTATAACAGAAAAGTAAAATCAGATGCTAAACTGAACTATGACCGACAAGGCCACCAATCAACAACTAAATAGGGCCCCACAAGGCCAACACACATGATCTAAAACACATATGAGCCCCACATGGCCGATATCGTCTAACCACTGGGAAGTAGCACAATCTGCAAGCCTTTAGGAGTAATAAGATGGTTGGGACAGGGCCCCGACCTACCCATACTGTACAAACAAAGGAATAAACCTCTATCACACAAGCTCCGGAAGAAGGGAGCCAACGGTTCTGTGCGGCTGACTGGAACTACAAGGGACCTGCTTCTCGTTAATCTGTACCTGCAGGAAAGCAATGCAGCGCCACAGAAAAAGGCGTCAGTACCACAGGTACTGAATATGTAAGGCAGTAACTTTAAATAATTGAAAGTAAGGAAATAGGACTGACAATGACTGAAGTAAAGGAACCGAACTGAAGATGACTGAAGTAGTGAAATTAGGGCTAAACATAACTGTAATAAGGAGGGTAGGGGTCATAGTTGACAAGCGAGGTGTCTTACTGTCTAACTAAAGCAAACATAAACCTTACCTGGTCCCCATAAGCCGGAAGGTACAATCAGCACAAAATAACCCACCTGGGCCCCTATTAGCCCTAGTTAGTACACCTCAATCTGTATACTCCTATCCAGGTCATACTGAGTCAACTACCAGCTATAAGCGTCATGTCGATCCCCTAGGTCTGCAATTGGGCCCGCTCGGCCCCTGACTGTAGCTGTGTCTGAGTTCAAAGGACTCCTGATATCTACACCCCGGGCGTAAATGCTCGGCGGGGGTGTGTATAAGGCCAACCACGGCATATGAGGATCTGGATCCCCATCTTCATCCCTTCCGGACGGCATGCCGCTCTGTAGAGCGACGTAATCTCGCCCCTTGCGAGCGGCGACACAGCTATTAACCCTGGGGTGGTCACGGAATCTATACATGTATAATCCAGCCCAAAACAATACAATTTACGAGTCTCGACTGACAACAACAACTAGACATGATAACATACTTCTGACATGCTTTACTAGGATTCATACTGGACTACTATGCTGAAGAAACTAACTTGCCAAAAGAAAATGCCTTAACATACCTCGTTCGCTGTTTACCGATTAACTGGCGAGTTTTGGCTGGTGTTCAACTGCCCTTCTCAACTGTAATCATATTAATGGAAGAATAGGGCTGCTTTACTACTATATTCGAAGAAAACAATGACTTATACGTATATATAATGACTATACTTCAACTTATCGAAAGACGATCAAAAACTCGTAATTTCTCGGGAATCTAGAAGGGAGAAATGCTTAATTTAGGCACGTGATCGTATTGACACTAGTTTGAAATATTTCCACCAACTTAGGCTCGGTGGGACGATGATTCGCGGGCGTATTTTACGAAAATAACTCCACAGCGATGCTCTCTACAGCCTTATAGTTCACTACCTGGAGTTAATTTTGATTTGGACGGCGTTTAGCGGCGTAATCGGATGATTTCCAAAGGTTTTCCTTCGTTGTTACCTTTGCTGGTCGAAGTTATATGAATAATGACATAATATCTAAGTGTGAGGCCTTTATATACTTGAGGCGGCAGACAAGGCAACGTGGCACTCTGCCCATCGTGCTGATTCTGCTCGGTGCCACTTTGGGTAACGCGGAGGGGGTTTCTCCGTGCCACTTTTCCCCTGGGCAACTTGGTTCGGCCTCCTCCCGGGGCCCTTTCCTCGTACGTATGGCACTCTAAAACTCTTAACTAAAGAATGAATAGGTCGACTAAATGTTAGAAACTTATAGGGTGTAACATCCTCCCCCCCCCCTTAAAAACATCCTCGAATGTTAACTTCTACTGGCAAGAACCTTAACCTTGCAATTACTTATTCTGGAAAAATTTCGGCATAGTCTCCCCTGTCATATGGACTATGCGAAAACCCTGAAAAGCAGAAAAGTCTAATACAGGTACTTCACACAATACTATGGCATTCATTTCACAATAGACTGAAGTCAACTACTCCACATATACATGTATATAATGCAACTTATGAAACAATAACAACAATATACCTCTAGCTGCACAATCTGACTAATTCTGAAATAACTGAGGATATCTGGTTTTCATATTGTCTTCTACTTCCCAGGTCATCTCCTCTCGGTTCTTATTCTGCCATAACACTTTAACAGAAGCAACATCTTTAGTTCTTAGTCTGTGGATCGTCCGATCTAGTATAGCTAGTGGAGTTTCTTCATAAGCTAACTCCTCAGTGATTTGGACGTCCTTGACTGGGACAATCCGGGAGGGATCTCCTATTCGCTTCCTCAGCATCTATACATGAAAAACTGGGTGAATAAATTCTAATTTTGGAGGTAAATCCAATTCATAAGCCACCTGGCCTATCCTTCAGCGAATCTGATAAGGTCCAATAAACCTTGGGCTGAGCTTGACTTTCTTACCAAATCTCGTCACACCCTTCATTGGTGAAACCTTCAGGAATACCAGGTCACCCATATTAAACTCTAGGTTTCTTCGCCGCACATCAACACATGATTTCTAGCGGCTCTGAGCTGTCAGCAGACGTTCCTTGATAAGCTTTACTTTCTCTTCTAACTGATGAATAATATCTGGCCCAATCAATGCAGATTCTCCTACCTAAAACCAACCAGCTAGAGACCTGCACTTCCGCCCATATAACGCTTCATAAGGCGCCATCTGAATTGCTGAATGATAACTCTTATTATAGGAAAGTTCAATAAGCGGTAGATGTTCATCCCAACTGCCTCCAAAATCTAGCACACACGCCCGTAACATATCCTTGAGCGTCTAGATTGTACGTTCTGCCTACCCGTTTTTCTAAGGATGGAAGGCTGTGCTCAAGTTAACCTGCGTCCCCAGGCCCTTCTGAAAAGATTTCCAAAATTTAGCTGTAAACTGCGCCCCTCGGTTAGATATATTTAACAATGGAACACCATGTAATCAGACTATTTCTCTAATGTGCAACTCAGTATAATCTTCGGCTGAAAAGGTAGCCCTTACTGGCAGAAAGTGAGCTGATTTTGTCAACCTGTCAACAATTACCCAGATAGAATCAAATTTACGCCTGGTACGAGGTAACCCTACTATGAAATCCATATTAATTGCCTCCCATTTCCATAAAGGCATGTTTATATCCTGGGTCAGTCCGCCTGGTTTCTGATGTTCAGCTTTCACCTGTTGGCAATTGGGACATTGAGCTACGAATTCTGCTATCCCCTTTTTCATTCCCGGCCACCAGTAAATCTCTTTTATGTCATTTTTGTCGAACATAGATGGAGAGAGTAACGGGCATAGTGTACCTTGCCCATAATTTGCTAGCGAAGCCCTGTCCGTCTGGAACGCAGAGGCGATCCCTATATCTCAAAACATCATCCTCGGTTACCTGTAAATTTGTCAGTTCCCCTCGTTGGACCCTAGTTCTGAGATGAACCAGGCTAGGATCTTCATACTGCCTTTTTTTCACTTCCAAAACCAACGATGACACTGCGCTATTCTGGATTACCGCTCCATTCTCTCCTGATTCTAGTATACAAACGGCTAAACTAGCTAGCTGATGCAATTCTCGGGCCAATTCCTTCCGCTCAGGTTGTAAATATTCCATGCTTCCCATAGATTTGCGGCTAAGGGCATCTGCTACAATATTGGCCCTTCCTGGGTGATATAAAATATTCACATCGTAATCCTTTAATAGCTCCAAGCAGTGACACTGCCACAGATTCAACTCTTTTTGGGTGAAAATATACTGCAGACTATTGTGATCAGTGAAAATATCTACATGGACACCATAAAGGTAGTGTCTCCATATTTTCAAGACATGAATCACCGCGGCTAACTCCAGGTCATGGGTAGGGTAGTTATTCTCATGCTTCCTCAGCTGCCTGGAAGCATAGGCAATCACCTTAGCATGTTGCATCAAAACACATCCTAACCCAACACCCGGAGCGTTACATAACCCTATGTTCCTTCTGGCAAAGCTAGCACCGGTGATGATGTCAATCTGTCTTTCAATTCTCGAAAGCTCTGCTCACATGCCTCAGTCCAATGGAATTTTGCTGCTTTCTGCGTCAGTTTGGTTAAAGGTGATGCTAAAGTGGAAAATCCTTCCACAAACCTTCTATAATACCCAACTAACCCCAGGAAACTACGTACCTCAATCAGAGTGGTAGGTCTAGGCCATGTTTTCACTGCCTCTATCTTCTGCGTATCTACTTGTATACCAGTATCTAACACAATATGGCCCAAAAAGGCTACTGAATTCAGCCAAAATTCATATTTAGAAAATTTTGCATATAGTTGGCGATCTCTGACAATCTAGAGCACTGTCCATAAATGATCCTGGTGATCTGCCTCTGAGCGGGAATACACTAGAATATCATCGATAAATACTATCACGAACAAGTCCAGATATGGTCTGAAAATGTTGTTCATCAGGTCCATGAACACTGCTGGGGCATTTGTCAGTTCGAAGGACATGACTAGAAATTCAAAATGGCCATATCTGGTCCTGAAGGTAGTCTTTGGAATATCTCTTTCACGAACCCGAACCTGATAATATCCTGACCTTAAGTTAATCTTTGAAAAATACCTTGATCCCTGTAGCTGGTCAAACAAATCGTCTATTCTGGGAAGCGGGTACTTATTCTTGATAGTGACTTTATTCAACTGTCGATAATCTATACACATATGGAGAGAGCCGTCCTTCTTCCTCACGAACAAAACTGGCACACCCCATGGTGAAGTACTTGGCCTGATAAAGCCCTTTTCTAGCAAATCCTTCAATTGTTCCTTTTGTTCTCTGAGTTCAACAGGAGCCATCCGATATGGAGGAATAGATATATGTTGAGTGCCTGGTAATAGATCGATTACAAAATCAATTTTCCTTTCTGGGGGAATACCGGGGAGCTTATCTAAAAATACATCAGGAAATTCAATAACCACTAGAATAGACTGAAGGGTCGGAGGCTCTTCCCGAACATCCTGAACTCTGACAACATGATAAATGCACCCTTTTTCTATCAATTTTCTCGCCCGAAGATAGGAAATAAACCTACCTTTTGGCGTGGTTGTACTACCTTACCACTCCGCTACTGTCTCCCTTGGAAAGTGGAACCGGACAATCTTGGTCCAACATTCAACTTTGGCATAGCATGGAGCTAGCTAATCCATACCCATAATGGCATCAAAATCAACCATTTCTAGTTCTATCAAGTCTGTCGTAGTCTGACAATTGGCAACCTCTACTATACACCCCTGATAGACCCTTCTATCTATAATAGAGTCACCAACAGGTGTAGACACTGAGAAAGGTCACCGAACCAATTCCGGCATAATACTAAACTTCCAAGCCACTAACTATGTAATATAGGACAAGGTGTATCCTGGATCTATCAACACATAAGCAGGATGAGATAAAATGTTCAACATACCTATCACAACATCTGGTGACTACTCTAACTCCTGTCACCCTGGTAGTGCATAAGTACGGTCTGAGCCGACACCTGAACTGGAGGCCGCTAATCTGCCTCAGCTTCTGCCCGCTGAAAGTGAGGGCCTACGCCCTTCCGAGGATGCTGGAGCTCGTGATCCTATCGAGGACCTATCCTATTGATCCCGGTCACCCTGACCCCTAGCTGGACAATTCCTCATCTGGTGACCCTCCTGTCCATAAATGTAGCATGCGGTGGAACCATACCTGCATGATCTAGAGTGGCGTTGACAGCAAATAGGGAAAATTGGTATTGTAAACCCACTCTGCTCCACTCCCCTCTACTGTTGTGAACCTACTACGCGCGAACCTTCGCCGGGCTCTTGCTGCCCTCGGTGACTAGACCTTCTCCTCTGCTGCAGTGGTGGAGGCGGGGGTCTAGGCAGCCTATCTGATAATCGTGGTCTAGGTCCTCCCCAAGATTCCTCCTGTAATTCACCCGATCTGTCCCTGCGGCGCTGCTCATGACTCATCCTCCTAATCTCCCATTGCCGCTGTCTGATACCCTCAATATTCCGAGCAAAAGCCTGCACACGGGCGATATCCATATCCTCTCGTAGTGTGGCTGTGATGCAGGTCTCAACATATTTTGGGTTCAGCCCCATAATAAAGTGGTGTACCCTGGCTGGCATTGTGTCCACAAAAGCTGGCGCATAACGAGCCACGGAATCAAACCGCATGGCATATTCCCAAACACTCATCGACCCTTGCTCCAAGTGTAGGAACTGATCAACCGGGGCCTGTCAAATCTCCCATGGTAGGTAATGATCCAAGAAAGCCTCTAAGAAGCTAGGCCAGGTTGGAGGGGAAACATCTCTCCGTCGGGACCTCTCCCAACTCTCATACCACGGTACGATGATGTTCCATAGCCGGAATACCGCCAACTCAACCGACTCTGTGGGTGTAGCATGCATCACCCTAAAAATCCTATGCATTTGGTCTAAGAAGTCCGGAGGGTCCTTGGTCCGATCTGTCCCTGTGAATTGCAGGGGACTTAGTGCTACGAACTCTCGGACCCTCAAGCTACCAGGCCCTCCTAAGGATTCTGCAACTGTAGGTGGCATTGGCTGGCGCTGAGCAGCCATCATCTGGGCTAGCATAACCACCGCGCTCCTGACCTCCTGGTCATATGGTACGAGTATAGAAACTTCCGGAGGCGGTGCCGTCACACCGGATGTCCCAGGCGGCTCCTGACATGGTGGAGACTATTGGGGAGGTCGAGATGATACCTCTGTATTTTCCTCAAATCGGGTCAATTCTAACTGACGCTGAGGGACCCTGCTAGTGCCCTCTACTATTGCTAGATCTAGCCTCCTGCCTATCGTAGGGTGTCGCTGGTCCAACATTTCTCTGTAATCAAAAGAGTATAATAAGCTTAGGGACTCAACCCTATACTGTATCGCTCTTTGTACCATGACTGAATAAGAAGAAAGAGTAACCATCCTATCATGCCTTGTAGCCTCATGCCTATAGTATGTGGTGCACAACACATCCATAGACAACACTCTACTTAGCACGGCTTGCAGACTCCCTGAGATACGACCTGCTCTGATACCAAGTTTGTCACGCCCCGCCTTGGGAGGCATGACTGGCACCTGGTGCCCTACTTGGACCTGAACTGTTGAGCTAACTGAGCCTAAGCACCTCTGGTGCAGGGCTGACTCTAACTCAAGAATCCAGAAAACAATGGGCTATATAGCGGTTGTAAATACAACCCCCGGCCGATAAGGCCTATAGCCACCTGCGAAAATAAATAGCTAACCAGAGACAAATATAGGGAGTCCGATATAGGCCGACAAGGCCACCATGATATCTAGTTATAACTGAAAAATATAATCAAATGCTAAACTGAACTATGACCGACAAGGCCACTAATCAACAACTAAATAGTGCCTCACAAGGCCAACACACATAATCTAAAACACATATGGGCCCCACACAACTGATATCATCTAACCACAGGGAAGTAGCACAATCTACAAACCTCTAGGAGTAATAAGATTGTTGGGACAGGGCCCCGACCTACCCATACTGTACAAACAAAAGGAAAAAACCTCTATCACACAAGCTCCGGAAGAAGGGAGCTGACGATTCTGTATGGCTGACTGGTACTACGAGGGACTTGCTCCTCGTCTTTCTGTACTTGTAGGCAAGCAATGCAGCGCCCCAGAAAAAGGTGTCAGTACCACAGGTACTGAATATGTAAGGCAGTAACTTTAAATAACAGAAAGTAAGGAAATAGGACTGATAATGACTGAAGTAAACGAACCGAACTGAAGATGACTGAAGTAGTTAAATCAGGGTTAAACATAACTATAATAAGGAGGGTAGGGGTCATAGTTGACAAGCGAGGCGTCTTACTGTCTAACTATCAGTAACTGAAGCAAACATAAACCTTACCTGGTCCCCAGAAGCTGGAAGGTACAATCAGCACAGAATAACCCACCTGGGCCCCCATTAGCCCTAGTGAGTACACTCAATCTATATACCCCTATCCAGGTCATACTGAGTCAACTACCAGCTATAAGCGTCATGCCGATCCCCTGGGTCTGCCACTGGGCCCGCTCGGCCCCTGACTGTAGTTGTGTCTGAGTTCGGAGGACTCTTGATATCTACACCCCGAGCGTAAATGCTCGGCGGGGGTGTGTATAAGGCCAACCACGGCATATGAGGATCTGGATCCCCATCTTCATTCTTTGCAGACGGCATGCCGCTCCGTATAGGGACGTAATCTCGCCCTTGCGGGCAATGACACAACTATTAACCTTGGGGTTGGTCACGGAAGCTATACATGTATAATCCAGCCCAAAATAATACAATTTATGAGTCTCGATTGACAACAAAAACTATAGATGATAACATACTCTTTACATGCTTTACTGGGACTCATACTGGACTACTATGCTGAAGAAACTAGCCGAAAGAAAATGCCTTAACATACCTCGTTCGCTATTTATTGATTAACTGGTGAGTTTTGGCACGTGTTCAACAGCCCTTCTCAACTGTAATCATATTAACGGAAGAATAGGGCTACTTTATTACTATATTCGAAGAAAATAATAACTTATATGTATATATAATGACTATACTTCAACTTATGGAAAGATGATCAAAAACTAGTAATTTCTCGGGAATCTAGAAGGGAGAAATGCTTACTTTAGGAACGTGATCTTTTTGAAACTAGTTTGAAATAATTCCACCAACTTAGGCTTAGTGGGACGACAATTCGCCAGGCATATTTTATGAAAATAAATCCGCAGTGACGCTCTCTACAGCCTTATACTTCACTACCCAGAGTTAATTAGATTAGGACGGCGTTTAGCAGCGTAATCGGATGATTTCCAAAGGTTTTCCTTCGTTCTTACCTCTGCTGGTCAAAGTTATATGAATAATGACATAATATCTAAGTGTGAGGCCTTTATATACTTGAGGCGGCAGACAAGGCAACGTGGCACTCTGCCCATCGCGCTGATTCTTCTTCATGCCACTTTGGGTAACGTGGAGGGGGTTGCTCCATGCCACTTTTCCCATTTGGGCAACTTGGTTTGGCCTCCTCCCTTGAAATCCCTACTTTGCACTTGTTCGGCCTTTCCCTGGGCCCTTTCCTCATACGTATGGCACTCTAAAACTCTTAACTAAAGTATGAATAGGTCGACTAAACATTAGAAACTTACGGGGTGTAACACACCTTCCTAGCTATAACTCAATCATCGATCGGAGTAGACATAGAGAATAATTGTAGCAAAATTTTAGGGCTAACTCAAAAGCTACTAGCAATGTAAGGCATCACAAATGAAAATGTAGCTCTCGAATCTAACAGAGCATAAGCATCAATATGAAAGACTCGCAACATATCTGTTACCGTATCTGGTAAAGCCTCCTACTCCTGGCGAGGTACTAGGGCATAAAACCTATTTTGGAACTGACCACCTGCTGAACTAGTGGAAGCACCCTACTTAGGGCGTCATGCTGCTGGAGTGGTAGAACTGGCTGTGGGGCAAAATTTTGATCCTGTGTCGGGGTTTGCCACACCCGAAATAAGAATTCGCGCCGACCAGACACCTCCCTGGATGATTCTTGCTGCATTCTCACAAACTGGAAAAGTGCTCTCCACCTGCATGCTACAATGATCCCTCAAGCCTATGGCCCTGCTCCTCTGGTCTCCCCTGAACCTAGATGGCGTGCTGGCCGATGATGGAGCTGGAAGAATGGACCTGTGCTGGGTATGCTAACGTGGTCCACCCCCTTACTTAGCCTGAGAAACCCCGTAGTTGCCGGTCCCGACCCTCTTGGCCTCCCTCTGCCTCCTATAGACCAACTCCATCTGCTGCGCATACAATACAATACGGGGAAAATCAATGTCCCGGTCAATCATGGCAATCCAACAATCCTTGTCCAAGTAATATGCTACTCTATGCACAAAATAGCTCACCCGAGCCCGCTGATCCACCACCAACTCCGGAGCATATTTCGATAACCAGGTGAATTCCAATGCATACTATTGGATAGACATGTTAACCTGCTTCAGATTCACAAACTCGGCCACCTTGAGTTCCCTCATCTCCCGAGGGAAAACCGATCCAGGAACAAAGTGTGAAACTCATCCCAACCTATCAGGCCTGGACCGCTGCCCTTGCATCTATCCATTGCATAAACCATATATGTGCTACCCCATTTAGCTGATAGGAGGTCAAGTCAATGAATTCTCCATTATTCACCCCCATAACCTAGGTGATCTTCAGAATCCCCTCAATGAAATCATGTGGATCCTCGTCCACCCTTGACCCTGTGAACTCCGGAGGGCTCATTCTCAAGAAATCCCTCACCCTAGTTGCCATTGCATTCCCATTCTGAGGGAAATGCGCCACCGTCTGATTTTGGACCTAGGAAGTCATAGCCTATGACAACATCTAAATCGCTGCCCTAAACTCGGCGTGGGCAGCTGGCTCTGGTACGTGCTCCTCATGAATGGGTGGGGCTGGCTGATGCTCACCATCATGGGCACTCTCATGATCATTACCACTACTGTTTCTCCTAGAGTTTACCTGACATGGAGGCATAATTCTACAAACATGAACAGCTTGAATTATAACAGTAAAGGACGTTCACCACACGACATAGGTCATGAAAGAAGGGAACATTTCCTAAATGTCTAGTAGTTTCTTCGCCATAAGTGTAGCGCGCTTCACACCCATGGAAAAGACTCTACTTAATGCGGCTTTCAGACTCCCTAGGACACTTCAAAACCTATGGCTATGATACCAAGTTTGTCACGACCCACATGTACACCCGGATCGTAGACATGGGACAAGGAGCCCCGAGAGACCCCAAGTCGACCCATGGCATGAGCATACATCTAATTCACTATCATGAGCAGTAGACATAATATAAAGAATGTAATCACAACATAGCATAAGGGAAAATTAGTACAAGACTTATACAATATGGAGGAATACAACTTGTAGTCTGATAAGCCTCTAAAAATGAAAGACGAATTGATGGGACAACTCCCCAGCTAATCCAACATCCAGAAACTGAAAGAACAACATAGAGTAGGAACATACAGCCCTCGAAACATGAGGACTCACCAAGAGCACTGAGAGCGAATCCAAAACTATCTACGGGTGGGGATGAGCCTAAAAACTGGGACCTGTATCATGAAAGGGTACAACATAGAAAGTATGCAGTCAGTACGTGGAATGTACTGAGGATGCAAGGTGAGTAAAATGGACATTTAAAACATACAAAATTCATAAATGATCATAAGAGTGGGACTTCATGCTCGTATTGTAAATCGTAATAACATATCATATGGCTCAAGGTTTTCAAAACATTTGTAACATAACATAATCATAATCATAATAGAAGAGATTTTATTAACATGACTTGAGCCCACATACATAATTATAGCATGCATAAATGATGAGGAACAGTGGGAGATTCTCTTAACCGACATACCCCATATGAGCACACATGAAGCCCGAATTGTAACCCTAGTCGGGAGGGCCTTCGTGCCTTGCCAAGGGAAGAACCATGAAAGTGTGATATCACCATGAAATGGGCCATTTGGTCTAGGGACTAAAATGAAAGGGTCCCAACATACCTACAGTGGCAGGTAGTTCATGAGATCGGGGATTAACCTGAGCCCCGAACCTACTCGGTGTTCGATACTACTCCAAAACATATATAGTAGTCATAATAATACATGCATGAGTTCACGGGCTAGTTAAATCATAAAAATCGTAAACATGCTTGAACATATGTGATCTAGCCTTGACATGAGGCCTGTGAGTCGGCCAAAAACATAATTCCCGAATAATAAGATTCCTACATACTTGTAGATCATGTACATAGCTTGAATTTCATAAAATCGTAATGGGTAATAAAATAAATTCATAATTTAAAACATAATTCATGTTTGGCTCGTAAAGAACATCAATGGAAAAATAGCTCATAATTCGTTTCATCACGGGGCATGCATAATTAAGCTTAACTGCTTAGAAAATCAAAATGAACAATATTATAATTAATTTAAAACTCAAAAGATGATCGAAATCCATAGATTATGATAATATTTCAAAATCACAAAACCCACAATTAAATCATTAGAATTTTATATAATCAAATACAAAATCCCATGAGTTTTTTTGATAAGTTTTAAGTAAAATCATAGAGTAGGAGCATGGGTGTGGAAGAATTCACCCATTGATAACCTTACATACCTGGATTTATCTGGTTCTTAACTTCCCTTGCTAGCCCAAGATGGAAATTTAGAGAACTTGGGGAAGAACACCTTGAATCACCTTCTAGACTCCTCTTTGTACTCTTGCATGCATGAATGAGGCTTAACATGGACTAATCCCCCTTAAAAGACCCTATTCAAACCTTAAAACTACATAGTTTAGACATTAGCAATTTAGAAATTATGAAAACACCCTAACCAAAAAAGCAGAAATTCTTGGTTGCCAGTCCCCACGAGGGACCTCACGAGTGTTGCCAGAGGGCATGACTCGTGGCTGGGATACATGATTCCTACTACCCAAACAAGCTCAGGGGACCCCATGAATCGTGGTGGCTAACCACGACTCGTGTTCACCACCTGTGGTCCCTACTGCCTCTATCCCTAGCCATGTATTCCATCCTAGCCATGGTTTACCTCATGAGTCGTGAGGTCTGGCCACAACTCGTGGTCACCCCCGTGACCTCCCAATACTCTTCCAAGCCCATCCTGACCATGAGTGACTTCACAACTCATGGTCCTACCTGACAAGCCACCTCACGTACTGTCCTGTGACTTGGTGCGAATTTCCAGTTTTTCTCTGTTTTGACTCCCGTGTCTGATCCATAGGTTCCCGGGGTATAAAAAGTTAGTTGGGGGTGTTGTCCCATCAACCCATCTTATGTAGTAAAGGCTTTCAGACAGTATGTAGTGCTCAGCTTGCATGTATGTCTAGAGATTTCTTACATTATGATATGTTATGCTATATTTATGTTTTTGTTATGCCTTATGTTCAGCCTTCCACATAAAATGAATGAAGTTAGATGTATGCTTATGCCATGGATCGACTTGGGGCCTCTTGGGACCTTGTCCCGTGTTACGTTCCGGGTCTACATTCGGGTCGTGACAAACTTGGTATCAAAGCAATAGGTTTTGAAGTGTCCTAGGCTGTCTGAAAGCCAGGTTAAGTAAAGTCTTTTTCATGGGTGTGAAGTGCGCCACACTTATGACGAAGAGGCTACGAGACATTTAGGAAATGTTTCCTTCTTTCATAATATATGTCATGTGATGAGAAGTCTTTATATCCTTCTAATTCGTGGTATTCGTGATTGCAGAATCATGGCTCCCAGAAGAATAACCAGAAGAAGAATTGGGAACGGTGAAGGCCACGAGGATGGCAATGGTTAGGGCATTAGCAAGCCCCACCTATTTAGGAGGCCAAGGCATTAGAGCCAGTTTCCCACGCGGAGTTTCAGGCGGCTATCCAGATGTTAACGCAGGCCTTGACCGCTCAGGTCAACCAGCAGGTTGTTGCGCAATTCCCCAGAATGGCAATGCTGCAGCGAACCATGTTGCATCAGGATATAGACTATCCCTGCATTGTGTTGCATTCTCATCAAATGGAGTCAGTGTGTCATAGGTAGAGAGAGGCCGAGAGGGCCAGGACCGATAGCTATGGGGCATCTCAAGCTAGATCAGGGGGTGGACAGCGTCAGCAGTCTCAGCATACGTCTATTGCTCCAGCACCATCATCGTCTAGTACACCGTCTAGTTTCAGAGGGGATCGGAGGAGCAGGGCCCCAGACTCGAGAGGCCAGGGTAGCATGTAGATGGAGCAAACTTTTCCAACTTGTGCGAAGTGCGGCAAGAACCACTCAGGGAGGTGCCTAGTTGGTCCGGATGCTTGTTTTTAGTGTCGAAAACTCGGACACAAACTCAGGGATTGCCCTTCATCCAAATTAGGGGGCAGTGGAGCCCGTATGCCAGCAACCAGTTCAGCAACCCAAGCAGCACGTCCCCCTCAGCAGGGTACCTCGACTAGTTAAGCTGGCGGTCAGCACCAAAATAGGTTTTATGCTTTAGCACCCCGCCAGAAGGAGGAGGTCTCCCTAGATGTGGTCACTAGTATGTTGCGTGTTTTTCATATTGATGTTTATGCTTTGCTAGATATGGGGGCTACCTTGTCTTTTGTGACTCCTTACATTACTAGTAGCTTCGGAGTTAGTCCCGAGACTCTGTTAGAGACATTTTTAGTTTCTACTCATGTTGGTGATTCAGTTGTAGCTAAGTGAGTGTATAGAGGATGACCGGTCACTATATTGCATAAAGTCACCTCCGCAGACCTTGTAGAGTTAGCCATGAATGATTTGGATATTATTCTTGGAATGGATTAGTTGTATGCATGTTATGCTTTTGTGAATTATAGAACCTGTGTGGTGGAATTCCATTTCCTAGGTGAATCATTGTTGGAGTGGAAGTGTAGTTCGGTACTGGCAGGTCGATTTTTTTCATATCTTAAGGCCAGAAAGATGATTTCTAAGGGTTGCATGTATCATCGAGTTAGGGTTAAGGATGTTGGGTCTGAGACCCCGACTATTCAGTCTGTTTCGGTGGTGCGCGTGTACCCAGAAGCATTCCCTGATGATTTACCAGGTGTTCCTCATGAAAGGGAAATCAATTTTGGTATAGATATTCTACCCTATACGCAATCTATCTCTATTCCTCCTTATAGGATGGCTCTAGCCGAGCTAAAGGAGTTGAAGGATTAGTTGAAGGACCTTCATTAGACTGAGCAAGTCTCATGGGGTACACCAGTCTTATTTGTGCGAAAGAAGGATGGTTTGCTTCGGATGTGCATTGTCTATCGGTAATTGAACAAAGTCACCGTTAAGAACAGGTATCCTCTGTTCGGTCTGTGTTATATGGGTATCTAAACCGACACACAAGTGCACGTGGTCGAACAAGTAGTAAGTGGCTTTAGTAAGCCAAGTATCGATCCCTCAAAAGACTCGGATTAAGTGAAGTTTGCTTAAGTATACTATACTATATTTAACTTCTAAATATGCTGACAACAACGTAACCAAAAAGTGAATAATTTGTTTTATAAATTTTATACTACAACTACTAACAATTATCTACTTTGAATTTAAACTATGGATATGAGCATGCCGAGGTTATAGAACATGTAATGAAACTGATTATAATCATACATTGGTTAATCTTTTCTTCCAGTTGCTAGCCAAGAACATTAGCCAAGAGATTAAAACTCTCGTATTTAATCTCACTTAAGAATCATAAACCATCCGTCTACATTTCTGTGATCAAATGCAATTCATGACCTAGCAATACAATTCCGGTTTCTAAATTGACTAATACGGCTTTCAAGTATATTTCTATCAGGAAAGCACATCAAAACTCAATTTTCCCAAATCAAGTTAAGAACAATATCCTATTAATTCACAAATTTCCAATTTCGTGCTCTCTCGAGTGAAATCGGACTTTTTAGATATACATTAAAGTAGGCCACACACCAATGTAGTAAGAACAAGAATTAATAGAACAACATGGAAGAAAAAGATGAAAAACCATATAATTAATAATCAAAATTCATCACAAGTGTTCATAACCTCAGCAAGGAAGGGAATTAGCCACTCATTTGTGGATTAATCATCCTAAAACAAGTGTTAATCATACAAACAATTGAATTAGAGAAGAAAGAAAGAGAGAAAAAATCCTGAACTTTTCGTCCCTCAACTGCCTGTAACCCACGTCCTTGCTCCACCAAGTCTGAATTATGAAAAATGAACCTAGGTGTTCTATTTATACTAGTGGGAATTTTTCCCGGAATAACAAGCAACGTGTCACGGAGTGCATCGCGGAGCACTGCCTCCGTGACACAGCGTGAACGCGGACCCTCACTGGAAATTAGGGGTCCGGGAATAAAGCACCAACGTGGCACGGCGTGCAACACGGAGGCTAGCCACCGTGCCACGGAGCTGTCGCGAGCCTCCACTGGAATTGATGAATTTTTCACCCTCCAGGCAGAATGCCTCCGCGATGGCAGCGTGACACGGCTCCATCGCGGAGCCCCTTTAATTTGTGCAGTCCAATGCTTTTTCCCTTGCTCGCATCCAAGTCCAACTCCGATATCATCCAACATGCATTTTAGCTTCCCGAAATCACATTTTACCTACAAAACAATGCTAATCATGTTGGTTAGTATAAATTCACATTTTATTACCAATTACATGAAAATGTATACACATTGCTAGATAAACAAGGCGAAAATGATACTTTTGAGTATCACTTGGGCATATAAATCTGCCCAAGATCACTTACCCCACACTTAATGTCTTGTTCGTCATCGAACAACAAACATACAATTCATGCAATTTACATCCCAACCTTCGCCACTATGGTGCGACAATTTGAGCTACGGTCATACCGATCATTCAATATTGCGAATCATCAAGAAAACATGCATGGTCTTAACAATGCAATGACCTTCAATACATTAAGACTTCCTAAACTTTAAGAATCGACTCTCGATATCGGCAAACTCATGCAAATCAGCTAATCAAGATATCCGACACGAAAATCAATCTTTCATCAAGCATGTGCCCTCACAACTCAAGAGAATCTTCCCCTTTTTGCTCATGTGACACACAAACATTCAAGTAGGGGCATGTAAAAATTAATTTCACTCTCTCTCCCAAAAGAATTCACATGCATCATGTCATGACCCATAAGCTTGCCCTTAGTGTATTACTCCACTAATATAAAGAAATGCAATGTAAGATCACATAGGACTTTAATGGGTTGTAGTGGAAGCTATGAAACTAGTATATATTGGATTAGCCAATAATAGCCACTAGCATCCCTAAGCGCCTTTGCAACACATTCCCATCAACTCATGGACATTGTTTCTCTCTTTTCTCTTTTTTTTTTCATCATCCCATTCTTGATGATTTACTTTAGTATGGCCCATTTCATTAAGCACACTTGACACGATAACAAAGGTTTTTCATGCACCTTCATTATCATTTAATTATAGCAAGTGCACCTTCAACCTTTTCTTTTCTTCCCTCTCTCTGCTTTTCTTTTTCTTTTCACCATTCTCACTCTTTGACACTTTGGGAAAATTATTTTTTCTTCTTAAGCGCTTAAGAGTTTTGTATAACTTTACGACTAATGAAAAGAAAGAATTAAGCTCAGTTTATACTTTTTGGAAAAAAGAAAGAAAGAATAGGCTAAAGGCTCAAAGGGCTGACTAGGGTATACAATCACATAAAGGGGAAGTATGACAAGAAAAAAGTAGAAACTCTCGGTTAAAACAAAGAAATGCCTACATCCTTTCCAACACTACACCTCCTTCATTTCGTTTTGTACACACACCAGGCAACTTCTAGACACTTCACAATAGCATGGAATAACAATACCTCACTTCACACTTTATGCACATGCTCGATTCAAGATGCATTCACAGACTCTTCAATCAGCTAATTACATGAATTCAAACATTAAGCCTCAATCACACCGAATCAAACTCTACAGCCTAGGTATCTCAACATATTTACAAAATTGCATGCTTTCATATGAATCACTTTTGCATTTTGAATATCAGGTACAACACGCAACCAACATTTCACAACCATATAGTAACTACAGGTTCCGTGATGCAATCCACCAAAGAAAGAAAAAAACTGAAAATAAATTAAAATAACTACTCCTACCGACTACATTTCCCTTAAGACGGTCGTCATCCATCCATCATAAGGAACCGTCACTAACTATGACGTCGGTTCAATGGGACCATTCTCGGTAAAAGAACCGAAAACAAATGCCGAGAAACCCAAAAATAAAAATTGAAAAATTTTGCAAAACATCGATCATTTCAATGGAAATATTATTTACAAAATATTTTAAATATGAACAAAATATTTTCGCAAAATTGTAAAATTATCGATCATTTCGATAAGCAAAAATATTTACAAAAATTTTACAGACTTAGCTGGCAACATCAACATTCCACAACACAAATCAATTCCACAAACATGTACAAATACAGAACAATTTGAAAATTCACAAACACAGGGAAACATACATACAAAAATACAGAGTAAAGCATACAAGCAAACCAGCCCAGTCCAGCACCTAACTACTCCCCACCCCACACTTAAACCGAACACTGTCCCCAGTGTTCACAAAAATTAAAAATCACAAAATTAGGTAGTGGAACTCCCTGATCAGTCAAAGTATTCCACTTCTTCATCAGGTGCTGCTGCCTCATCTCCCATGTCCGAGTCGCCTCCGTCGTCGTCATCGGACTCCACATCGGAGTCCTCCCGACGTGTCTCCTCGTCCGTGGGGACGTCATCGTCAGTCGGCTCTATAAAGGCTGGCCCCACTCAACATAGAGCCCTGGCGTTTTCGCCAAATGGGTAATCTAGCTCGAGCTGCCATAGATCCTCCTCCGTGGCTGGTCTCCCACCGATCCTGAGCTGGAGCATTTGCATCCCAAACATCCGCGCCATGTACTGGTCATCACGAGCATGTCACTCGCCAACGTCAGCACTGGCCCGTGGGTGGTGTCGGGGGCCTTAGTTTTGGTCACATCCGAGGCCCGCCGCTCCAACTGCGGGATATAATCCAAAGCCTCTTCCTCGACGTCGAGGCCCCGGAGAAAGGTGGTGAGTAGTCCACCGAACCCATACCTGTGGCCCTGGTGTAATCGGGCTCTCTTCATGGCGGATATGATGACCGCCCCAACATTAATCTCCAGCCCTTTCATCAGGGCATACACCAGGCAAACACGGTCCCGGGTCACATCAGTCATGTGTACCCCCGGGATTAGGCACGAGCAGACTATCTTCAGCCAGATTCGGGCTTCCCTGTTCATTTGAGAATATGGAAGAGTCTGGTGGTAGCCCCTTTCTTTATGTCTGCTCCATCTAGCTGTGGATCGAGCCCCACAAAGTGTGCGTCTGATGTCGGCATACGGTGGGGTAATGTTCAGCTGACGGAGAATGTGGGCGTCTGTGTCCCACGCTCCTATGATGGCATTTAGCTGTTGGGATTCCAGAGTGACTATCTGCCCTCTGATCTTGATGGTGTGGCTTCTGATTGCCGGGTTCCAATTAGCATAGAACTCCCGGACCAAGTGCAGGTTGCATTCCTTGGGCTCCTGAAATATGAAACTTAGCCCAGCAGCCTCGATCCATTGAACTATTCTGGGGAACTCCTGTGCTAATGGCTCCCGTGCTATATGCTCCTCGGGGAAATATTTGTTCTCTTTGTGCTTAGCATACCACTTCTTCCCCTCATCAGTCACCCATCTCGTTCCGTATTGGCGGCGCTGGCCACGTGGAACTGCTGGTGCAGCTGGGACTGCTGTGCCCAGTCTGAGTCTTTTCATTCCGGTGCCTGAAGTTGATGCACCCTTACCTTTATCTTGCCTGCTTGCCATTTTACCTGTCAACACAAGTAAACAAGCTCAATGTTAAGCTAAATGAATATTAACTTCGGCTAAGGTCGGGTTACGCTAAGTTTACCCCACACTTAGTCCTTAGCTACAGTTGCGATACTACGGCAAGAATAACTTTATTTACACCAAAATACCAGCCATACACTCATGCTTAAGTGCGTTCAAATGAAAATTCGACGGTATAACTTCTACGTACTACTCAGACTTCTACAGCTAATCCCAATCACTACCATCGCTAGCATTTCAACCATCGCACTTAGCTAAGAAAAAACGAAGAAACAAAACAACAACAAAATTTTATACACATGAACCTATACAACCAACCAAATTCGAACAAATTTCAACATTTTCCCCCAAAACCCGAGAATTCGTCGTCTATTACATTCAAACACTTCTTACAACGATTCATCTCATTTAACAAGTACACCCCGGCATAAAATTCACAAATTCAACACATAACCAATTTCAAATTCAACAACCAAGCCCTAGAATTGAATTTCGCAATCAACTTCAAATAATTCATGCAATCGACAAGTTCAACCAATCATTACAACATTCCGAACTTTTATCAATCAATAAATAACTCAAATTCATGCTTAATTTCGACTTAGGGTGATTTAGTTCACCTCCCATGCTTAATTTTGAATAAAATCGACAAAAACTTGAGATAGAATCGAAAAACATACCTTGTCGTTGAAAAAGCGAAGAAAACTTGGTAATTCATTGCCTTAAGCCGTGGCAAGTTGGTGGGGGAGGGATTTTGGGATGTTTGGTCGCGGAGGAAAATGAGAATGAGGGAAAAAAGGGAGAAATCGGGGTTTAAAATATAGAAAACACGCGGGTCACCCGGCAACCCGGTGTGACCCGTCACAATTTATACGGCAACGTGTCACGGAGTGCATCGCGGTGCACTGCCTCCGTGACACGGAGCCATCACGATAGCCTTCTGGAAATTTTGAAATTTCCGAATTACACCTCAACGTGTCACGGAGGGTAACGCGGAGGTCCTCCTCCGTGACACGGAGCTATCGCCCCAGCTCACTGTCTTCTATATTTTATTAATTTGTCATACCTCGCCTTTTCCTTCACGATTCCGTGCACATTTTTCTCCATTTGACCCGAAAATCATCTCACTAAACAAAATTGGTTAGAATAATAGGTTTCACCTAACTAAAATAAAAAATACTGACTAAAACGAAAAATTTTGTAATAAATCAAGAAAAGAAAAAAAAAGAAAAATTTATTTACACTTTACAAAATGAAAGAAAAAAAAAATATTTTTTTTTCACGGGTTGCCTCCCGTGCAGCGCCTGGTTTACCGTCGCGGCTCGACGTCATTTACGCTCAATTGTCCGCTAGGGTGATGGACGATTTCTCACGATCATTGTCTTCCCCCTAGTAGTGCTTACACCTATCCGGTGGTCTTCCCATCAACTCTCGGGAATCATTCATCTGTTTAGCATTACCATGATCAATTACATTGATCACCGAGAGTTCTTCATTCACCATCGGGAGCTTGGGTGCTTTGTACACATCGAACACCTCTACCTTGTCATGTGCTCGCATTATAAGTTGACCCGCAACTACGTCGATTAATGCTTTCCCGGTTTCCAAGAAGGGTCGTCCCAAAATAAATGGGACTTCCGCGTCTGGTTCAAAATCCAGAACAATAAAATCTACCGGGAAAATTAGGGAGCCCACTTGCACTAGAACATCCTCAACAATGCCATCCGGCCTAGCTAAGGATCGATCCGCCAACTGCAAGATTACGGTTGTAGGTCTAGGACTCCCTAGACCCAACTTTCTGAATACCGAAGATGGCATCAGATTTATGCTCGCTCCCAGGTCACACAATCCACGAGCTCGGATGCTCTGCCCAATAGTAAGCTGGATAGTAAAACTTCCAGGGTCTTTTAGCTTCATGGGCAGTCTATTTTGGATCCGGGAAGTGCACTCCTCCGTCAAAGCCACCGTGGCATACTCAGTCAAACGACTTTTGTTGGCCACGATGTCTTTAATGTATTTGGCATATTTAGGCACTCCCTGCAAGACATCAACAAGAGGTAAGTTAACATGTACCTGTTTAAGCACCTCCATGAATTTCTTGAAACACACCTCCTCCTTGTGTTTCTTGAGTCGTTGAGGGAACGGGGGTGGAGGTCTTTCTGATTCAGCTTCTTTGGTCTTCCCCCTTTCCGAACTTTGCTCCCCCTCAACTTCTGCTACTACCGAATTTTGAGGTGGTCTTTCTGGTTCCACCTCCTTCAGCTACAAACCACTCCTTGTGGTCACTGCATTTACCTGCTTCGGATTCGGATCCGTGTTGCTCGGCAGTCCTCCTCTGGGCCTTGTATTTTGGGCACTAGCAAATTGCCCAAATTGATACTCAAGAGCCTTTGTCGCTAACTGGTTATTTTTTCACCTCGGCTGCCAATTTAACATAGTCAGCCTGCAATTGCGCTTGATTAGCGATCATGGTCTTGAACATTTCCTCAATGCTGGGTGATGGTGGTAGAGGAGGGGCATTGTTATTTCTGAATTGAGATTGGTAGTTCTGTTGCCCTCCTTGATTCCTTTGCATACCCTGACCCGCACTTTGGCCTTGATGGTTGTTGCTACCCCATGAAAAATTTGGATGGTTCCTCCCATTTGAATTGTAGCTACTCCCATATTGCTGATGATTTCTTTAGGCATTCCCCACAAAGTTAATCGAATCAGGATTTGCTCCACAGCACTCAGCTGAGTGCTCACTGCTTCCACACACTTCACACCACATTTGCTGGACTGCATTAACTGGAGCTGAAGGCTGGTTCAAAGTCATGTTGCTGAAATGGTTGTTCAATTGATTCTGCAAAGCAGCTATCTGTGCAGCGATAGCTGTAAATCTATCCACTTCAAGCACTCCTGCTGCTTTCCTTGCCCCACCTCGTGATGAATCAGCATTCCATTCTGGATTGCCCTGTGAAATCCGGTTTAGCAAGGTGTACAACTCCTCATAAGTCTTTTCCAGCGCTTGCCCTCCAGCTGCTGAATCTAGCAAAATTTTGGTATGGGGTTCCAAACCCTCAATAAATGAGTGCACCAACACGTCATTGGACTAAGATGATGAGGACAGTCCCGCAACATGGATTTAAATCTTTCCTAGGCTTGATATAAATTTTCTCCCTCCCTCTGTTTGAAACTCAGAATTTGACTTCTAAGTCTTGCTGTTTTGCCAGAGGGAAAAAACCTTATCAAGAACTTTCGTGCAAGATCATCCCACGTTGAAATAGAATTTGGTGGCTCAGCTTTCAACCACCTCTTGGCTTCACCGAGTAATGAGAACGGAAATAATGTAAGCCGAACATAATCAGGTGACACTCCAGCGGGTATATAAGTGTCACTTATCTCCAAGAAGTTTTGGAGATGCTGTTGTGGGTCTTCATGAGGGAGACCGGTAAATTGCCCGCTTGTGTGCAGCAATTGCACCATATTTTGCTTGAGTTCAGATCTCCCTCCAGGCTCTGGTTTGTGGATACTGGATGTAACATTGTTGGCGTGTGGGATTGCCACCTCACGAACCGGCCTTGCTGCTGCTTCTTCGGGCACTAACACTGCCCTCACAACCGGTGGATTTTGTTGCTCCATAATAGTCTGTCTGAGCAACTGCAGCTTCCTTTGTAGAGCTTCTCTCCGTTTACTATGAAATATACGTTCAGGCTCTATATAAGATTCCACCAGCTCTTTGTCTCTTGCCAGTGTTCACAGCAATTAAGTCTGCAAAATACAAGCTAAGACCAAGTTGTCAACACTTAAGAAAAGAAAATAAAAATACAGTAAATTTACACTTAACACAATTTCACCAATTGCCAAGTCCCCGGCAACGGCGCCAAAAACTTTTTCGGTCTGTGTTTTATGGGTATCTAAACCGACACGCAAGTGCACGTGGTCGAACAAGTAGTAAGTGGCTTTAGTAAGCCAAGTATCGATCCCTCAGAGACTCGGATTAAGTGAACTTTGCTTAAGTATACTATACTATATTTAACTTCTAAATATGCTGACAACAACGTAACCAAAAAGTGAATAATTTGTTTTATAAATTTTATACTACAACTACTAACAATTATCTACTTTGAATTTAAACTATGGATATGAGCATGCCGAGGTTATAGAACATGTAATGAAACTGATTATGATCATACATTGGTTAATTTTTTCTTCCAGTTGCTAGCCAAGAACATTAGCCAAGAGATTAAAACTCTCGTATTTAATCTCACTTAAAAATCATAAACCATCCGTCTACATTTCTGTGATCAAATGCTATTCATGACCTAGCAATACAATTCAGGTTCCTAAATTGACTAATACAACTTTCAAGTATATTTCTATCAGGAAAGCACATCAAAACTCAATTTTCCCAAATCAAGTAAAGAACAATATCCTATTAATTCACAACTTTCCAATTTCGTGCTCTCTCGAGTGAAATCGGACTTTTTAGATATACATTAATGTAGGCCACACACCAATGTAGTAAGAACAAGAATTAATAGAACAACATGGAACAAAAAGATGAAAAACCATATAATTAATAATCAAAATTCACCACAAGTGTTCATAACCTCAGCAAGGAAGGGAATTAGCCACTCATTTGTGGATTAATCATCCTAAAACAAGTGTTAATCATACAAACAATTGAACTAGAGAAGAAAGAAAGAGAGAAAAAATCCTGAACTTTTCGTCCCTCAACTGCCTGTAACCCACGTCCTTGCTCCACCAAGTCTGAATTATGAAAAATGAACCTAAGTGTTCTATTTATACTAGTGGGAATTTTTCCCGGAATAAAAAGCAACGTGTCACGGAGTGCATCGCGGAGCACTGCCTCCGTGACACGGCGTGAACGCGGAACCTCACTGGAAATTAGGGGTCCGGAAATAAAGCACCAACATGGCACGGCGTGCAACGCGGAGGCTAGCCACCGTGCCACGGAGCTGTCGCGAGCCTCCACTGGAATTGATGAATTTTTCACCCTCCAGGCAGAATGCCTCCGCGATGGCAGCGTGACACGGCTCCATCACGGAGCCCCTTTAATTTGTGCAGTCCAATGCTTTTTCCCTTGCTCGCATCCAAGTCCAACTCCGATATCATCCAACATGCATTTTAGCTTCCCGAAATCACATTTTACCTACAAAACAATGCTAATCATGTTGGTTAGTATAAATTCACATTTTATTACCAATTACATGAAAATGTATACACATTGCTAGATAGACAAGGAGAAAATGATACTTTTGAGTATCACTTATGCATATAAATCTGCCCAAGATCATCCTCTACCCAGGATCGATAATTTGTTTGATTAGCTTCAAGGTGCAAGGTGTTTCTCAAAGATAGAACTCAGGTTCGGGTATCATCAGCTCAGGATTCGGGAGTTTGATGTCCCGAAAAAAGACTTCGGAACGCAATATGGTCGTTATGAGTTTGTAGTTATGTGTTTTGGACAAACAAATGCTCCTGCAGCTTTTATGGACCTGATTAACAGGGTGTTCAAGCCGTACCTGGACATGTTCATAATCGTGTTCATTGATGACATCCTTATATACTCTCGGAACGAGGAGGAGCATGCGACTTATTTGAGAGTAGTGCTTCAGACTCTCAAGGATGGCCAATTATATGAAAAGTTCAGCAAGTGCAAGTTTTGGTTGAACTCGGCGGCATTTTTGGGCCATATGGTAACAAGTGAAGGCACAAAAGTAGATTCTCAAAAAATCGAGGCGGTGAAGAATTGGCCTGGACTGGTGAATCCTTCGAATATTCGGAGCTTCTTGGGCATAGATGGATACTACTGGAGATTCGTTGAGGGTTTTTCATCAATCGCAGCACCTTTGACCAAGTTAACTCATAAGAAGGTGAAGTTTCAATGGTCGGAGGCTTGCGAGAAGTGCTTCCATGAGTTGAAGACCCAACTTACTACCGCACTGATGTTGACCCTACTCGAAGGTTCGAACGACTTTGTAGTGTATTGTGATGCTTCGAGAATCGGACTCGGGTGTGCATTGATGTAGCGAGGGAAGGTAATAGCATATGCCTCTAGATAGTTAAAGATCCATGAGAAGAATTACTCGACCCATGATTTGGAGTTAGCCGTAGTGGTATTCACATTGATGATATGGTGACACTACTTGTATAGGGTCCACGTGGATGTGTTTACGGACCACAAAAGATTACAATATGTGTTTACACAGAAAGACCTCACCTATGGAAAAAGAGGTGGTATGAGCTACTCAAGGACTATGATATGAGGGTTCTTTACCATTCGGGTAAGACTAATATGGTGGCAGACACACTTAGTAGACTCTCCATGGAGAGTGTGTCCCATGTGGATGAAGAAAAGAAAGAGCTGGTGAAGGAGGTGCATCAACTAGAAAGGTTGGGGGGTTAGACTGGTTGACTCCGCTGATGGCGGTGTTGTTGTTCAAAGAGGATCAGAATCATCCTTGGTGACTGATGTGAAATCTATACATGATGAGGTCCCAATTTTGGTAAAGTTGAAGGAAGCCATTCGGAGTCAGAAGGTGGAGGTTTTCTCCCAAGGGGGAGATTGTGTGCTTCGGTACCAGGGTCACCTATGTGTTCCAAATGTTGATGATTTGTGGAGCCAGATATTTCATGAGGCTCACGGATGCAGGTATTCCATCCATTGGGGTGTCACTAAGATGTATCGTGATTTACGATAAATCTATTGGTGGGATGGCATGAAGAAGGATATTGCAGAATTTGTAGCCAAGTGCCCGAACTATCAACAAGTAAAGGTTGAGCATATAAGGCCGGGAGGAGTACTTCAGAATATTAGCATTCCTACTTGGAAGTGGGAAGAGATTAATATGGACTTCATCACAAGACTATCTCGTACTCGCCGACAATATGATTCCATTTGGGTGGTGGTGGACAGGTTGACCAACACTGCATATTTTCTACCAGTAAAAACCACGGACTCAGCCGAGGATTATGCCAAGCTATATATACGAGAGTTGGTTCGATTGCATGTAGTGCCCTTGTCCATTATTTCAGATCAAGGTACTCAATTTACCTCTTAATTTTGGCAGTCTTTCTAGAAAGGATTGGACTCAGGTTAAGCTTAGCACAACATTTCATCCGCAGACTGATGGTCAAGCAGAATGGACAATCCAAACTCTTGAGGACATGTTGAGAGCATGTGTGATGGACTTCAAAGGTAGTTGGAATGATCACTTGCCACTAATTGAGTTTTCTTACAATAACAACTATCACTCCAGCATTCAGAAGACACCATTCGAGGCTCTTTATGGGAGGAGATGTAGATTGCCGATCGGATGGTTTGAGGTTGGTGAGGCAGCTATGATAGGGACAGATTTGGTTCATAGGCCATAATGAAGGTTCAGTTGATAAGGGATAGGCTAAAAACTGCTTAGTGTCATCAAAAGTCATATGAAGATGTGAGGAGGAGAGAGTTTGAGTTTGAGGTGGAAGATTGGGTATTTCTGAAGGTATCTCCCATAAAGGAAGTAATGCGGTTCAAAAAGAAAGGAAAACTCAGTTCCTGCTATATTGGTCCCTATCGGGTTGTGAGGAGAGTTGGTAAGGTTGCGAAAACTCAGTCCCTGCTATATTGGTCCCTATCGGGTTATGAGGAAATTTGTTAGGTCGCGTATGAGTTGGAGTTTCCCTCAGAGTTGTCTTCTGTGCATCCTGTGTTTCATGTATCGCTTTTGAAGAAATGTATGGGAGATCTAGCTCTTGTAGTCCTAGTAGACAACATTGGTGTAAAAGATAGCCTTAGCAATGAGGAGGTTCCGGTGGAAATATTAGATCACCAGGTTCGGAAGCTAAGGAACAAGGAAGTAGCTTCAGTGAAATTGTTATGGAGAAATCAGCATGTCGAAGGAGCTACGTGGGAAGCTGAAGCGGATATGATGGCTAAATACACACACTTATTCTCTATCGTCTCAGTTCTGACTTGAGGTATCAGTTTTGCCCTATACCTCCATTTAGATTTCATGTTCAAATCATGTGTTCAAGCTTCTTTTATGTAGATGTATGTGTATGTGAATTATGAAATCAGATCAGTTATGTGATATGAATTGGAGGTAGTCATTCCATTAGTTTTCGATTTAAATGATCAGTATTTGGGTGTAAGGATTGCATGCCTTTGTTTTTTGCTTGTTTCCAACATTCGAGGAGGAATGTTGCCAAGGTGGAGATATTGTAATACCTCGGAAATGCCTAAGATTAGACCCCGGATCAAAATGGGAAGTTGGTGTAAAACTTGAGAAAAGTGCACAGGATGGACAACCCAATGGATCGTTGGTGCAACCAACGACCCGTTGGATCCAGTCGTGGTAAAGGAGTCCTGGTGGAAGTGGATACAATGGATAATGCAATGACTCATTGCTTGGAACAACGATTCGTTATTTGTAATCATGAGTGGAGCTGGAACCTTGGTATTTGAGGATGTAACGGTCGTCGAACGAACCATTGTGAGTTATAACGACCCGTGGTCAGCAGGCGTCATTTGGTTGCTAGAATTCCAGTGCATGTAATGGATCAAGACCACGACTCATTGGAAGCAACCACGAATGGTGGTGAGGCTCATGGTAAGGGATGTCCAGGGTTGTGAAGGGGCTAGTAACGATCGACTCAATGATTCGTTTGATCAAAGGACGAGTCATCCTATCGAGCCGTGGGTAAGAATCCGGGATCAGGGCCTGGGCAGTGCATATGACTGGCCATACCACGAGTCGTGGTAGCTTCCAATGACTCATTGGTATGCCCGTTGGATCGATCTGTGTAGTTTTTCAGGGAATATTCATTAAGGGTATTTTCGACCTTTTCATGCTCTAAGGCCCTAAACTACGTCATTTTTATGCATTTTTCTGGGCATAATAAGATAGGTTAAGTACCTATTTCTCAAGCCATTCCCATGCATGCAAATTAAGAGAATTCTAGAGAGAACAAGCATAGATTCAAGCTTTTCCCTATCAATTCTCCATTGGGCATTCAAGTACTCTACAATCTGATCTTACCCAGGTATGTAGGGTTACAAATAGGTGTTTCCGTTCACGCCCATTCCTATTTTCCATCAATTATGAAAATGTATCAAAAATTCTCATGGGGATTTTAATTCAATGTTTATGAAAACCTAATGATTTGCTAATGGGTTATTATGATTTGTGATTTACATCATATTTTATAGATTTTGATTAGATCTTACAACTATTTTGAATATAACATTATTGATTTTGATTTCTACTAAGTTTAGCCTAATTATGTAAGATCTATGATGAATCAATTTATGATCTACGTTTCAACAGTTTATATTTACAAACCCAGCATGATTTATGATTTAAAATATAGAATTATTCAATTACGCATCATGATTTGATGATTTTCAAATTATATGTATGACCTACGAGTATGCATGAAACCTATGATTCATGAATTATGTTTTTGGATGATTCACGAGCCTTATATCATGGCTAGCTCACGTATCTACAAATATGTTTATGATTATCATGATATAACTAGCCATTAATTCATCCATGTTATACTATGAGCACTATATGTTTTGGGAGTAGTATCGATCACTGAGTAGGTTCGGGGCCTAGGTTCTTCCCCGGATATCATAAACTACGTGCCACTGTAGGTATGTTGGGACCTCCTTGCGACTTTCCCCGGCCTAATTGGCCCTTTTCATGGTGATATCACACTTACATGGTCCTATCCTCGGCAAAGTACGGACACCCTCCCGACTAGGGTACAAGTCGGGCTTCATGTGTGCTCATATGAGGTATGTCGGTTAAGATAATCTCCCACATTTCCTCATGATTTATGCATGTTTATGATTATGTATATTGGCTCAAGTTATGTTCCAAACAACTTTTCTCTCATGATCATGATTATGAAGATATTATGAATGTTTTAAAAACCTTGAGCCTTATGTTATGTTATGATATGAGCATGATATCCTGCTCTTATTATCACTTATGAGTTTTATATATATTTTAAATGCCCGTTTTACTTACCTTGCATACTCGGTACATTCCACGTACTGACCGCATACTTTCTATGCTGTATCGTTTCATAATACAGGACCCGGCTCTCAGGCTCATCATCATCTTTAGACCATCCTAGAGTTCACCTTCAGCTTATTGGTGAATCCTCATGTTCCGAGTTCTGTTTGACTAGACCTTATGTTATTTTATGTTTCAGCACTTGGCCGGTTTAGTTGGGGGTGTTGTCCCATCAACCCATCTTATGCAGTAGAGGCTTTCAGACAGTATGTAGTACTCAACTTGTGTGTATATCTAGAGATTTCTTATGTTATGATATGTTATGCTATGTTTACATTTCTGCTATGCCTTATGTTCAACCTTCAATGTAAAGTGAATGAAGTTAGATATATACTTATGCCATGGGTTGTCTTGGGGCCTCCCGGGATTCCTTGTCCCGTGTTACGATACGGGTCTACGTTCGGGTCATGACACTCCCGCTAATCAATACAGTCTTAGTTCAACATAGTTTATGTCATGACCCGAACGGAGGCCCGGATTGAGACACGAGATGAGGAGCCCCCGAGAGACACCAAGTTGAGCCATTGCATGAATATACATCTAACTCAATTACTAGAATTGAAGAATCAACATAATAATCTTAGCGAAAGTCTGAAATAAACATAACATCAAAATACACAATATGAAGCTGAATACATCCTTTTGTCTGAAAAGCCTCTAAACATGATGAGTAGATGGGACAAGACCCCAACTAACTCGATAAAACTGGAAACATAAAATACATAGAGAAATCTAAATAAGCATGGTCCTTGGGAGATGAGGAATCACCAACAAGATTAAGATGCTATATTTGAAGACTGGCTATGAACAGGGTTGAGTCTAAGTGTCAGGTCCTGTATCTTGAAATGATACAACATAGAGTATGCGGTCAATACATGGAATATACCGAGTATGCAAGGTAAGTAAAACCACTTAGATAAGTAAAATCATTTAAGAACATGCATAATGTAAAACATAAACCATAAGAATCAGAGAGTAGGGCTTTCATGCATTCTTTCTAAAAACATGATCTCATAATAACATAACATAATATCATAACTGACTATACCGAGTATGCAAGGTAAGTAAAACCGCTTAGATAAGTAAAATCATTTAAGAACATGCATAATGTAAAACATAAACCATAAGAATCAGAGAGTAGGGCTTTCATGCATTCTTTCTAAAAACATGATCTCATAATAACATAACATAATATCATAACTGAATCGATTGACTCAAAAGATAAAATCTGCTAGAAATGAGTAAAATTGAACATTGAGTCAAACTTGCTTTAGAACATGTATAGATATATAAATCTCATTAATGATGAACATGCATAACTGAAATCATGAGGAACAATGGGAGACTCGTCTTTTAACCGATATACCATGATAGGGCTTATGTCGTCCTAACTATCACACTGAAGTGGGTAGAGCCGTCCAAAGCCTTGCTAGAGCAAAGGACGATACCATGATTTCAATATCAAGCTCGTGGTCCAATAAGGAAGGGGATAGCTCAGAAGGGAGGTCCCCAAGTAATATATATATATAAGCATAAACCTATGTCGGCGCGTAGTTCTAAGGCATAGGGTAATCGACCCTTAGCCTACTCGGTGTTGACACTACTCCCAAAAACATGCATATGCTCTCCATCATTTTTCAATGAAGCTCAACATTGTCTATTGATGAAGCTCAATAATTAAATACATTTCAAATCTGAAATCATGCATATGAGAAACTTTAACTCAAACCATACCACAAGCTGAAAGATAATTGGGAGTCTTCGCTCCGAAAACCATGTGGTAAGCTTAATTCAGGAAATCATAACCATAATTGAACAGGTGGTCATTTCCCAATACTTTCACATGCTTTAAAAATACTCAATTCACATCGAAAACATGATTATAAACATGGGTAGCTTGAAAACATGCTTTTCATCATAATATCTCATCTTTCATGAACTTCTCATCAATGGGCTTTTTAATTCATAAAACTTGAAACATGATTTTTAATTGAAAACAATATAAAACTTGCCCATGAATCATAATTTAATAGTTGAAACATATTTAAATCATGCCCATGTAGAGAATTAGGAGATTCATGCATTGGGTTAAAACCCTATAGATTTGACATAGGAAATTCATGATTTAGAGAAGGATTGGGAATGGGTGTGAAAGGATTCACCCATTCATAACCCTACAGACCTAATTATAGATAATTCTTACACTACCTTGAATGCCCTAGAAGAAATTGAAGAGAACCTTGAAGGATTTGCCTTGATCACCTCTCTAGACTATCACTCTAACATATATGAATGAAAATGTCCTAAAATGAACTTAACACTCTTGAAGGTCATCATTCACAACTCAAAACGATGTAGTTTAGTCTTTAGGATCTTAGGAATTATGAAAAAGCCCTTACTAATTTCGTAAAAAATAACTGCCAGTCAGTCCCCACGAGGGACATAAAGACTACTCACCCTTGGGCACGACTCATGGCATCATCCGTCAAGTACACTGCTTATCGAGTCATATAGGCTCGCCACTGGTGACTTCACAACTCGTTACTGGTGACTACGACTCGGGGTCACCACTCATCATGTACATTGCCTGCGATTTTTATTTTGCTTCACCATGCAGCTCACGACCCTCCCCATGAATCGTGGTGACTAACAACGACTCATGGGGTCCTTCTAGTAGGTACACTGCCTTCTTCCTTTTTCTTCTCAATCATCACTTCCCACCACTGACCTAACGAGTCGTGGGGCCTGGCCACGACTTGTGGTCTCATCTATGGGGATCTAAATTCCCAAATTTCAACTCATCTCCTAAGCCTCACCATGAGTCACATCACGACTCGTGGGCTGCTCTCACGGGTCACCTCATGACCTGTTCTGTGTCCTGATGCTAGTTTTAAATTTTTCTCCATGTCAACTCCCAGGTTTTATCTTTAGTCAGTATAACAATATCTCCCCCTTGGGAAAATTCTTCCTCAAAAGTTGAAAAACTTACAAAAAAGCAGTGAAATGCAATCGTCATATTTAAATACTGATCATCTAAGATGAAAATTGACGGAATGACTATCTCTAATTCAAACTACATTGCTAAGTTGAATTCAAGAATCATACATACATCCATATACATAAAAGAAACTTGGGCACATGAACTGAACATGAAAACTGAATAGAGTTTTAGGTCAAAACTGATACCTTAAGCCAGAACTGAGCCGGTAGAGAATAAATGTGGGTACCTAGCCATCATATCCTCTTCGGCTTCCCACGTAGCTCCCTCAACATATTGATTCCTCCATAAAACTTTCAATGAAGCTATTTCCTTTTTCACTAGCGTTCGAACTTGACAAGCTAGTATTTCCACTGGAACCTCCTCATAACTGAGACTGTCTTTCACACCAACATTGTCCACCAATATAACTAGAGCTGGATCACCCAAACACTTATTTATGAGCGATACATGGAAAATAGGATGCATGGAAGCTAATTCTAAGGGCAACTCCAATTCATATGCCACCTTGCCAACCTGTTTTACAATCCGGTAGGGGCCAACTTAACAAGGGCTAGGTTTTTCTTTCTTTCCAAACTACATTACTCCCTTCATGGGAGATACCTTCAAAAACACCCAATAATCCACCTCGAATTCTAATTCCCTCCTTCTCACATCGGCATAGGACTTTGAGCAACTTTGAGCTATTTTCAAGCTGTCTCATATGAGCTGAACCTTCTCCATAGCCTCATGGACTGAATATAGTCTTATCATTGCCGCTTCACCAACTTCGAACCAACCAATGGGCGATCTATATCTCCGACCATAGAGAGCCTCAAATAGAGCCATCTGAATACTAGAATGGTAACTGTTATTCTAAGCAAACTCAATAAGAGGCAAATGATCATCCCAACTACCCTTAATGTCAATCACGCTTGCTCTCAACATGCCTTCGAGAGTCTAAATTGTGCGCTCCGCTTGACCATCCATTTGCGGGTGAAATTTGTGTTGAGCTTAACTTGAGTACCTAGTCCTTTTTGAAACGACCTCCAAAATTGAGAGTAAATTGGGTACCTCTGTCTGATTGATGGGAAAGGACACTCCATGAAATCGAACTAGCTCCCGAATATATAGTTTGGCATAATCCTCTGCAGAATCCGTGGTTTTGACCGATAGAAAATGAGCGGCCTTGGTCATCCTGTCTACCACAACCCAAATGGAGTCACATTGTCGAGGAGTATGAGGTAAACCTATCATGAAGTCCATATTAATTTCTTCCCACTTCCAAATAGGAATACTGATATCCTGAAGCACACCTATTGGTCTTAGGTGTTCAACCTTTACTTGCTGATAGTTTGGGCACTTAGCTACAAATTGTGCGATGTCCTTCTTCATGCCATTCCACCAATAGACTTCCCGTATGTCACTGTACATCTTAGTGGCACCTGGATGAATAGAATACTCGGTTCCATGAGCCTCGTGTAATATCCAGTTCCTCAAATCATCCATATCTAGAAAAAATAAGAGACCTTGGTATCGAAGCACACCATCTCCCACTTTGGAGAAGACCTCCGGATACTCACATACTAATGGGACAGACTTGATAGTTGGGGTCTCGAACATCACATCCTTAACCCTAACTAGATGGTACACACAACCTTTGGGGATCATCTTTCTGGACTAAAGGTAGGAAATGAAGCAACCTACAGGCACAACGGAACTACCCTTCCATTCTAAGACTGGCTCACCCAAAAATCTGAACTCTGCTACTTGGGTTCTACAATTAACTAAGGCATAACATGAAAATAGCCAATCCATGCCAAGTATAACATAAAACTCGGTAATGGCTAACTCTATCAAATCTGCTGAGGTGACTTTCAGGAGGACTGAGACCGGGCAACTTCTGTACACCCGTCTAGCTACAACTAACTCACCTACTGGAGTAGAAACTAAGAAGGGTTTTGACAAGACTTTGGGATTGACTCTAAATCTATTGGCCACATAAGGTGTCACAAAAGACAAAGTAGCCCCCGGATCTAGCAAAGCATATACATCAAGATCAAAAACTCGTAACATACCAATGACTACATCCCGGGAGACCACCCGCTCCTGGCGGGATGCTAAGGCATAAAATCTATTTTGGCGCTGACCGCCACCTATGCTGGTAGATGCCCCTTGCTATGAAGACATGCGGGAAAGGCTGCTATACTAGAAGCTAAGCCTTGGCCCCCATCATTATCCTATCTCATTGCCGAGAAATCTATGAGCATGTTTCTGGGCTTCCCACACCCTAAACAAGAAGCTGTACCTACTAAGCACTGGCCCATGTGTCCCCGACCATATCTAGGGCAAGCCGGGATGCTTGAATTTGTGGGTCTGCTACTCTAACCCCTAGATACTAATGCTTGCCCCCTCTGATCGTGCCTAAGAATAGATGGAACACTCAATGCTGAAGATGTTGGGGATGAAGATCTCTTTTGGGTCTGCTATTGGTGCCCACAACCTGACCTCAGCTAAGAGAATTCGTAGTCATCGGTCCTAGATCTCTTGGCCTCCCTCTCTCTCAGATATGTCGCCTCCATCTGTTGGGCGTACAACACTATCCGAGGGAAATCCATATCTTGGTGGAGCATAGCGGTCCTGCAATCCTTGTCCAAATAGCCCGCCACGCCATGAACAAACCTACTTACCCGTGCCCTCTGATCAGCCACTAACTCTGGGGCGTACTTTCATCGGCGAGTGAATCTAAGGGCATACTCCTGCACCGTCACTCTCCCTTGATTAGGATTCACAAAATCGGTTGCCTTTAGCTCCCTTATCTCACGAGGGAAGAACTGATCAAGGAATGCAACATGGAACTCCTCCCAAGTTACACGACCTGCTCCGATGGCCCTACTATCTTTCCATTGATGAAAGCAAATGTGTGCGACCCCTTTTAGTTGATACGAGGACAACTCCGCACACTCAAATCCGTTCACCCCCATGACTTGGGTGATCTTCACAATCTCATCAATGAACTCATGCGGGTCTTTATCTACTTTTGACATGAGGAACTCTAGCGGGTTCATCCTCAAGAAATCCTTAACTCGAGCTGCCACCTCATTGCCATTTTGCAGGACATGCGCAACTGCCTGTTGATTGACCTGAGCAGTCAAGGCCTTCGTGAGCATCTGAATAGCTGCCCTAAATTCAGCATGGGCAACCAGCTCCGATTCATGGTGCTCCTGGACTGGTGGGGTCTGCTGGTGCCTGTTTCTGTTGCCATCCTCGTGGTCGTTTCCATTCCTATTCCTTATACCATATACTCTTTGGGGAGCCATGATTCTGCAATCGTGAATAGAATGAATTAGAAGGATAGGGAGACATTTCATCGTATGACATAGATCATGAAAAAAGGGAACATTACCTAAAAGTTTTGTAGCCTCTTCGTCGTAAGTGTGGCATTCGTCAAACCCCTGAAAAAGACTCTACTTAACGCGACTTTCAGACATCCTAGGACATTTCACACCTATTGCTCTGATACCAAGTTTTTCATGACCTGAACGGAGGCCCGGATCAAGACACAGGACAAGGAGCCCCTAGACACTCCAAGTCAACCCATGGCATGAAGATACATCTAACTCAATTACTAGAACTGAAGAATCAATATAATAATCTTAGCGGATGTTTGAAATAAACATAATATCGTAATACACAATCTGAAGCTAAATACATCCTTTTATCTGAAAAGACTTTAAATATGACGAGTTGATAGGACAAGACTCCAACTAACACGATAAAGCTGGAAATTGAAAATTCATAGAGAAATCTGAATAAGCATGGTCCTTGGGAGATGAGGACTCACCAACAAGCGTAAGATGCTATCTTTAAAGACTGGCTATGAATGGGACTGAGTTTGAGTGTCGGGTCCTATATCATAAAATGATACAACATAGAGTATGCGGTCAGTACGTGGAATGTACTGAGTATGAAAGGTAAGTAAAACTTCTTAGATAAGTAAAATCATTTTAGAACATGCATAATGTAAAACATAAACCATAAGAATTTGAGAGTATGGCTTCCATACATTCTTTCTAAAATCATGATCTCATCATAACATAACATAACATCATAACTGAATCAATTAACTCAAAGGTGAAATCTGCTAGAAATGAGTAAAACTGAACATTGAGTCAAACCTGCTTTAGAACATGTATAGATATATAAATTTCATGAATGATGAACATGCATAACTAAAATCATGAGGAACAATGGGAGACTCATCTTATAACTAACATTACACGATAGAGTTTACATGGTCCCAATTATCACACTCAAGTAGGTAGAGTCATCTAAAGCCTGGCTAGGGATAGGGACGATACCTGATATTGATATCAAGCTTGTGGCCCAATAGGACAGGGGATAGTTCAAGGGATGTCCCGAAGTAATGTGTATATATATCTATATATAAGTACAAACCTATGTTGGTCTATAGTTCTGAGGCATAGGGTGATCGACCCTTAGCCTACTCGGTGCTAGACACTACTCTAAAAAATATGCATATGCTCTCCATCATTTTTCAATGAAACTCAACATCGTCTATTGATGAAGCTCAATAATAAAATACATCTCAAATATGAAAGCATGCATTTGAGAAGCTTTAACCCAAATCATATTACAAGCTGAAAGATAATTGGGGATTTTCGCTCCAAAAACCATGTCTTAAGCTTTATTCAGGAAATCATAAATCATACTCGAACATGTGTGCATTGCCCAATATTTTCACATACTTAAAAATACTAAATTCACATCAAAAACATGATTATAAACATGGTTAGCTTGAAAACATGCTTTTCATCATAATATCTAATCTTCCACGAACTACTCATAAATGGGCTTTTTAATTCATAAAACTTGAAACATGATTTTTAATTGAAAACAATATAAAACTTACTAATGAATCATAATTCAATAGTTGAAACATATTTAAATCACACCCATGTAGAGAATTAGGAGATTCATGCATTGGGTTAAAACCCCATAGATTTGACATAGGAAATTCATGATATAGAGAGGGATTGGGCATGGGTGTAAAAGGATTCACCAGTTTATAACCCTACACACCTAATTATAGCCGATTCTTACACTTCCTTGAATGCCCAAGAAGAAATTGAAGAGAACCTTGAAGGATTTGCCTTGATCACCTCTCTAGACTATCACTCTTGCATGCATGAATTAACATTGCCTAAAATGAACTTAACCCTCTTAAAAGTCATCATTCATAACTCAAAATGACGTAGTTTAGTCCTTAGAATTCTAGAAACTACGGAAAATCCCTACTAATTTTGCAGAAAATAACTGCCAGTTAGTCCCCACGAGGGACATGAGGACTCGTCACCCCTGCCACGACTCATGGCATCATCTGTCAGGTACACTTCTCATCGAGTCACCTGGGCTCGTCACGGGTGACTTCATGATTTATTACTGGTGACCACGACACATGGTCACCACTTGTCACATAAACTGCATGTGATTTTAATTGTACTTCACCATGCTACTCACGACCCTCACCATGAATCGTGGTGACTGACAATGACATGTGGGGTCCTTCCTTTAGGTACACTGCCTTCTTCCTTTTCCTTCTTAATCATCACTTCCCACAACTGGCCTAATGAGTCGTGAGCCTGACCACGACTCTTGGTCTCATCTGTGGGCATCCAAATTCCCAAATTTCAACTCATCTCCTAATCCTCACCATGAGTCATATCACGACTCATGGGATTCTCTCACGGGTCACCTAACGACCCGTTTTGTGTCTTGATGCCATTTTAAATTTTTCTCCGTTTCAACTCTGGGGTTTTATCTTTAGGCTTATGGGGTATAATCGTTTAGCTCAACTTAGTATCTCAGATCTAGGACATGTCTATGACCATCAACCAGGGTCATTATTGACCATATCAGTTATATTTTGGTTGTATCAGTTTTCAGTATTTTAGTTAGTCATTTCATGTCATTTCAGTTCAGTTACTTGTTCCTTCATGCTTATTATATTTCTCACTTACTCAATACATTCAAAGTACTGACACATACCTTCTACATTGTAGTATCATGTTACAAATGCAGGTTCTCAGTCCTAGCATCGTCAGTAGTTTCCCTCACATGATATCAGCAACAGCTTTTGGTAAGTCCTCATCTTTCGAGGATAATATTTATTTTTAGTTAGTTACTTTCAGTTAGATTTTAGAGTTAGCTGGGGGTTTGTCCCAGTATCTTATCATTGAGTAGATGGCATTAATACATAGACACAATTTTTAAGTATTGTATTTCAGATGTATTGACTCTTGTCAAATAAGTTTTTCTTAAAAGATTTTATTTATTTAAAGCTTCCACTTGTTTTTGCTCAGTTTACCAGTGTTATGATAAACCATAGGTTGGCTTGGGGTTACTTGTGACTCCAAGTACCGTTTCTCATCCAGGATACAGACTCGGGTCATGACAAACTTTGCATTAGAGCACTAGCTTTAGAGTTTCCTAGGATGTCTGAAAGCCACGTCGGAAGAATGCCACACTTCTGACGGAGAGGCTACCAGATTTTATTAGGAAAACTCCTTTTTGTTCATACTCCTTATCATGTGTTGAAATTCAATTCTAGAAACGTCATCCTAACTCGTGCTTTATTTTATTTCAGTGAAACTATTCCTCCAATACGAGGAAATGGATGGAGGGTTGGCAATGCTAACCAACCTACCCCACCAACTCTAGCATCCCCTTAGGACAATCAAGTGTCCTCAACAAAATTCGGAGCGACAATCAAGCTGCTGGCTCAGACAGTGACTAATCAAGTGAACCAGCAGGTAGTTTCGGTGAACACAAACAGATCCGTAGCAACTTCTAGGGTTCAGGACTCCACTCGAATGAACCCTCAAGCTTTTCATGGATCTAAGGGGGGAGAAGATCCACAACAGTTCGTATATGAGGTACGGAAGATCACCCAAATTATGGGTCTTAGTTCCACGGAGAGTGTTGATCTGGCCGCCTACTAGTTGAAAGGGGTGGAATAGATTTGGTACGATTAGAGGAAGGAAGGGAGACCAACAGGAGCAGAAGCGGTAGAGTTGGAAGAGTTTACCACAACATTCCTAGACAGATTCCCCCAGGAGTTGAGGGAGGCTAAGGTCACAGAGTACATGAACTTAAAACAGGGTAACAGTACCGTGGAAGAATATACATTAGAGTTGACGCGGTTGTCAAGGTATGCTCCAGAGATGGTAGCTAAGCTAAGGGCTCGCATGCTTAAATTTTTCAATGGGGTATCAAACCTAGTACTTAAGGATTGCAGGACCGCAATGCTCATAAAGGATATGGACTTCTCCAGCCTCATAATTCATGCCCAGCAAATTGAGGTAGAAAAGTTGAAAGATATGGTGCGGGAGAACAAGCAAGCTAGAATTGGTTAATCAGATTATGGCCACTAGAGATTCGGCAGTAGTAGCTGCCGACAGCAGTAGCAGTAGAAGACACCAGAACCCACATCAGCCAGTGCCCCTTCTTTTTAGTCCCACAAGGATCGGAAGGGTGGAGCATCTGGATCTTAGTCCTAGAGTCATAGTGCCAGCAACCGCTACCTAGTTTATCCTAAGTGTGATAAGAACCATCCAGGCGAGTGCCTTCTGGGCAAAGAGGGTTGCATTAGATATGTACAGCTAGGTCATCAGTTAAAGAATGTCCATCAACAAGACAGGGGAGATCACAGTCTACCTCTTCAACAGCCCAGTAGGTTATCCAGCTCAATAGGGTAACACTTCAGGTAGGGATGGCAGTTAGTGCCAAAACCACTTTTGTACTTTGTCCTCTCGTCAAGATCAGGAGAGCTCACATGACATGGTTATGGGTATGATATGTCTCTTCCATCTAGATGTGTATGCCCTACTAGATCCAGGAGCCACCCTATCATTCGTGGCTCCCTATGTAGCTGTCCAATTTGAAATCAGTCCAGAAGTCATCTCAGTACCATTCTCAGTCTCTACCCTAGTTGGTGAGTTAGTTAGAGCCATTCAAATGTATAGAAACTGCCCAGTCTCAGTCTTGAGTAAAGTCATTCTAGATGATCTAGTAGAGTTATACATGGTCGATTTCGATCTCATTCTTGGCATGGATTGGCGACACTTCGATTATGCCTCCGTCGACTACAAAATTAGAGTCGTCAAATTTCAGTTTCCAAATGAGCCAATCTTAGAATGAATGGGTAGTGTTTCAGCGCCTAAGGGCCGGTTTATTTCCTACCTCAAGGCAAGGAAGCTCATTTCGAAAGGCTGTATCTATCACCTAGTTCGAGTTAAAGATTTCATCTCTTAGACACTAACTATTCAATCTGTTCCAGTTGTTAGTGAGTTCCCTGACGTGTTTCCTGAAGATCTTCCTTGGGTCCCTCCTGAGCGAAAAATACACTTTGGCATAGACCTTTTTCCAAACACTCGGCCCATCTCCATTCCTCCTTCCAAAATGGCTCCAGCTGAGCTTAAGGAATTGAAGAAGCAGCTAAAAATACCTACATGATAAGGGTTTTATCAGGCCCAACATCTCTACATGGGGTTCTCCATTGTTGTTCGTGTGAAAGAAAGATGGTACTCTTAGAATGCGTATCGACTAACGTCAATTGATCAAATTTACAATTAACAACAGGTATCCCCTATCCAAGATTGATAACTTATTCGATCAGCTTCAAGGAGCCCGTCATTTTTCCAAGGTAGATCTCTGGTCCGAGTATCATCATCTCAGAGTCAGAGAATGTGACATACAAAAAAAGCCTTCAAAACTTGGTATGGTCACTATAAATTCGTGGTTTTGTCCTTTGGACTAACTAATGCCCCTGCACCTTTCATTAACCTGATGAATATGGTTTTCAAGCAGTATCTAGACATGTTCGTCATTGTATTCATTGATGACATTCTGGTATAATCCAGAAACGAGAAAGAACATGCTAACCATTTGAACATAGTGCTACAAACGCTCAAAGACTGCTAGTTGTTCGCTAAATTCATCAAATGTTAATTTTGGTTGAAGTATGTAACTTTCCTTTGTCACATGGTTTCAGGTAAAGGTATTCAGGTAGATCCTCAAAACATTTCAATGGTGAAAGACTTACCAAGACCTACTTCCCCAATTGATATCAGAAGTTTCCTGGGTCTAGCTAGTTATTACTGATGATTTGTAGAAGGATTTTCCTCAATTGAATCTCCTTTAACTAAGCTAACTTAGAAAAAGGTGAACTTTCAATGGTCAGATGCATGTGAGAAGAGTTTCCAAGAGTTGAAGACTAGACTCACTACCGCTCCAATTTTAACCTTACTAGAAGGAACATATTAGTTCGTGGTATATTGTGACTCTTCCAGAGTTGGACTCGGTTGTTTTATGATGTAGTGGGGATAAGGTAATAGCTTACGCCTCCAGACAGCTAAAGATTCATGAAAAGAACTACCTGACTCATGACCTTTAATTGGCAGTGGTAGTGTTTGCTTTGAAGATATGGAGGCATTATCTTTATGGGATTTGTGTGGATGTTTTCACCGATCACAAGAGCCTTCAGTACGTGTTCAGTTAGAAAGATTTGAACCTTCTTAAGAGGAGGTGGTTGGAGTTACTAATGGATTATTACATGAGCATGCTATACCACCTGGGCAAGGCCAATGTGGTGGTTGATGCCCTAAGCAGGATGTCCATGGGGAGTGTTGCTCATGTTGAAGAGGGTAGAAAGGAATTGGCAAAGAATATTCATAGGTTAGCTAGGTTGGGAATGCAATTGGTCGATTCAGCTGAGAGCGGAGTAGTACTACAAAGTGGGTCAGATTCCTTGTTAGTTGTGGAAGTTAAGTCAAAGCAGGATAAAGATCCTATACTGCTTAAGCTAAAAGAAGCAGTTCTCAGAAAAGAAGTGGAGGCTTTTTCTAAAGGGGGAGATGGTGTGCTTCATTGCCAGGGCATACTTTGTGTACCGAATGTAGGTGACTTAAGACAACAAATACTAGTGAAAGCACACAACTCCAGATATTCTATCCACCCAAGTTCCACTAAAATGAACCATGACCTACGGGATATCTACTAGTGTAACGAGATGAAAAGAGATAGTGGAGAATTTGTGACTAAGTGTCCGAACTACCAGTAGGTTAAGGTGGAGCATTAGAGACCTGGAGGTATGACTCAGGATATCAGCGTACCACATGGAAGTGGGAAGAAGTAAATATGGATTTTATTACAATTCTACTTCATACTCGTCAGCAATATGACTCAATTTGTGTGATAGTGGATTGAATGACCAAGTCAACACATTTCCTCCCAGTTAAAACTATAGACTCAGCTGAGGATTATGCTAGGCTATACATCCGAGAGTTGGGGCAGACTACGTGGGGTGCACTTGTTCATTATTTCAGATAGAGGTACCAGTTCACCTCGCATTTCTGGAAGTCATTTCAGAAAGGACTCGGTACTCAGGTCGAGCTCAACACAACTTTTCACCCTTATACTAATGGAAAAGCTGAGCGGACTATTTAGACCATAGAATATATGTTGTGAGCTTGTATGATCAACTTCAAGGGCAGTTGGGATGATCACAAACCTCTCATTGAGTGTGCGTAAAATAATAGCTACCACTCCAGTATTCAGATTTACCTGTTTGAGGCATTATACGGTCAGAGGTATAGGTCTCCTCCTATAGGGTGGTTTGAAGATGGTGAAGCTACCTTGATAGAACCATACTCAGTTCATGAATCTATGCAAAAAGTGCAACTTATCAGAGAAACGGTTGAAAATAGCTCAGAGCAGAAAGAAATCATATGTGGTCTAAGGAGAAGAGAGTTAGAATTTACTATCGATGATTGGGTTTATTTGAAAATTTTAGCCATGAAAGGGGTAATTGTCACACCCCGCCCTGGGGGGTATGATTGGCACCTGGTGCCCTACTAGGACCTGACCTACTGGACTGCTAAGCCTGGGCGCATCTGGCGCCTGGCTGGCTCTAACTCACATTTCTGGAAACAAAGGGCTATATAACGGCTGTAAATACAGCCCCCGGCCCATTGGCCTATAGCCTTCTGTACCTGTACTAACAGCTGACCAGAAACATAGTAATTCAGGGGAATCTGGGCCGACAAGGCCACCATGCTATCTAGTTATCTGCAACTCAATCATAAAGCACAAAAGGAAACTACGTGACCGGCAAGGTCACCACTACTAGCAAGCTATGGCCCCACACGGCCAAAGTAAAAGAAAGCAAGAATACTGACAACCAAACAACTGCACGGCCTCACATGACCGGCTCATCTGACCACAGGGAATATATAGACTGCAAGCCTCTAAGAATAGCAATAGAACTGGTCGGGACAGGGCCCCGACCTACCCGTACTATAAAACAAAAGAACTGAAGTACACCTCTGGAATTCAGTCTCCGGATGACAGGAGCTGAATACTCGATCGCTGACAGGAATCACGTGGTGTCACCTGCTCGTCTATAAGTACCTGCAGGCAAGTAATGCAGCGCCCCACCGGGCGTCAGTACCGCTGGTACTGAGTATGTAAAGCAATAACTGAAAGCAAAATCTGAATACAATAATATAACTGAAGAAACTGAAGTAGAGAGAATAGACTAACTGTCTGATAATGTAAATCATACCTTCTCTCAATCTTTACTGGGAAGGGTAAGAGTCATACCTGGAAACGTATCGGGCCACTGCTGATCTACTTGTAGCTAATATAACATGACATAACATGAAATAACATAACATAGCATACACAAACCTTACCCGGCCCCCATAAGCCGGGAGGTACAACCAGCACAGAATCTATACCCCTACCCCGGTTATCCCATCTCCTATAGTGGCTGTAAGCATCCTTCCGGTCCCAGGGTATGCACTTGGGCTCGCTGAGCCCCTGACTATAACTACATCTGAGTCCGGAGGACTCCTGAATCTGCACCCGGGCGTATCCGCTCAACTGGGGTGTGTAAGGGCCGATCAAGGCACAAATATGGGGAAAAACTGGCATCCCATCTTTGTCCCCTGGCGGGACGGCATGCCACTCCGTAGAGTGACGTATCCTCGTCCTCTGGCGGACGAGTCGACACAGCTATTAACCCTGGGCGGTCATGGATGCTAGGTAATCCAACCCAAACAACACAACGGTCTCAACTGGTAATACTGTCTGGGTATCTCACATGCTGAGGCTAATAGGGGTGAAGTATCATATATATTACATGCTGAGCTAATGATAGTAATCTGTATGTATTTAATACGTGCTAAGGCAGGTAAAGAAGTATAAATATGAGTATAGTCTCCTGCCGGGCTGTACTGGAGCAAATGCTATATAAGACAATGTTTCTACTGAAAACTCTGTTGTTTACTAAGTTTCTGTATACACTATATGCTGGACTAGTAATAGAAATGTGTACATACTTAATACATGCTGAGGCTGGAAGTAATATATATGTATGTACGAATATAGTCTTCTGCCAGACTATACTGAGGCTAATGCTGATCATGATATAGACTTCCTGCTGAAACTATGCTGTATACTGATTTTCTATAGTAACATGAGTTACTATTCCTGACATACTTTCTAAACTTTATTTTTGTCTACTATTCTATGTCGGAAATGCTTTACGGATACTATACTACGCCGCGGGGTTTCAGCTGAACACAACAATATCTTAACGTAGCATATTACATCACATACTGATAGGTCTCGTACACGTTACAGCCCAATGCTTCTCATGTTGTACCAATGTTCATAATAACCCAATACTGAACTATACTGTATCTGAGATATTATCTGACTGTCTGCCTATACTGTAACTGAGATATCATCTGACTATCTGATGTTGCTTTACTGACTTCGATTCTGAGTATATGTATATCATAATATCATAAAAACATGCTTACTAAATTCAAACTGGACTTAGTGCTTGACTTATAAGTTCTTTCTTCTGTACATCACGCTATCTATCGTACTGGATTACTAACTTGCCGAAGGAATTAGCTTTACATACCTTATCCTTGAATTATTCGACTGTCGGACGAGGCTCGGCCGGTACTTCAACTATTTTCTCCCAACTGCATTCATAAACATATCAATTAACACTAAATACAACTTTATTTCAAAAGGCAATGTCACTTTCGATATAGTTTATACCCTAAACTTAGGCTTATCGAAAGACGGCCAGAAACTCGCTATTTTTCAGCGGCGCAGAAGGGAGAAATATTCACTTCCCAGCTAGGAACACATAGACATTAATTTAGAGCAATTCCACTTACCTTGGCTCGGTGGCTCGACGATTCGTCGGCCGTATTTTACGAAACTGAATCTGTAGGAATTCTCTCTGCTGCTAAATACTTCGGTATCTGGGATTAATTTGAGTTTGGGCAGCGTTTGGCAGCGTAATCGGACGAAAATATATAATTTCCTTCATTCCTTTCCTTTCCTCTACGTTGCCCTCTGTTTCTCTGGAAATTTTTAAGGATATAATCATTTAAAATCGAAGTGGGGCTTTATATACTTGGGCCTGGACAAGGCCAACGTGTCACGGAGCCAACGCGGAGGCTCCTCCTCCGTGACACGCCTCCATTGCGGTGGGGCTCTGCCTCGGCTCCTTCCGCGATGGTTCGACAGGCTTCTCGTCCGATCTTTTCCCGGGCCTTTCTCCAACACGTATGGCCTTCAAATATGCTTAACCAACGTGGAACTAGGTCATCTAAGTGCCGGGAATTCTATGGGGTGTAACATTCTCCCCCCCTTAAGAACATTCGTCCTCGAATGTATACTGCCATGTAGAGGATTACTTAACTTACTTGTTTAGAAAAATTTTGGCAGAGTTTCCCCTGTAATATGGACTATACCAAGAATCTGAAATGCAGAAAAGTCCAATACAGGCACTGCAGGATCCACTGGATAGTTAAATATCAATCTGTCTCACTTATACATACAGGACCATAAGATACTATATAGCAATAATATGGACATACCTGTCGCCTAAATGGGTGAGGATATCTGGTCCTCATATCTGCGAATCTATTTGTCTAGGCTAGCTACTGGAATCTCTTTGTAGGCCAGCTTTTTCGTAACCTAGATATTCTGGACTGGGACTATTCTGGACGGGTCTCCTATGCATTTCCTCAGCATAGTTACATAACAGACCGGATAAATGGGTTCTAATTCTGGAGGCAAATTCAATTAATGGTAAATGCTCATTTTGGCTATTACCGAAATCTAGCACATGTCTTCGAGCGTCTGCATTGGGCGCTCAGCCTGCTCATCTGTCTGAGAATAGAACGCTGTACTTAAATTAATCTGCGTGCCCAAACCTTTCTGAAATGATTGACAGAATCTAGCTGTAAATTGTGCTCCTTCGTCTGAAATAATGGATACTGGTATTCCATGTAATCTGACTACCTTTCTGATATATAACTCAGCATAATCTTCGGCCGAGAAAGTAGCTCTTACTGGCAAGAACTGAGCTGATTTTTGTCAATCTGTCACTTATCACTCATATAGAGTCATGTCTGTGTTTAGTACGGGGTAATCTTGCTATAAAATTCATATTCATCGCTTCTCATTTCCAAAGAGGCACAGCTATGTTCTAAACTAACCTGCCTGGTTTCTGATATTCTGCCTTCAACTGTTGGCAGTTAGGACACTGGGCTACCAGTAGTTCTTTTTAATGTCATGGTACCTCTTTGTCATATCGGGATGAAGGGAATAGCGGGCGTAATGTACCTCGCTCATAAACTCCTGGCGATGCCCCAAAATATCTGGAGTACAAATGCGGCCTTTATATCGCCACACTTCATCCCCGGGTATCTGAAAATATGTCATCTCTCCTTACTGAATCTTGTGTTCAAGTTAAACCTGGCTAGGGTTTCTATACTGCCGTTCCTTTACTTCCACCTCTAACCGCAATACTGCGATATTCTGTACTATCGTTCTGTTATCCTTTATTTCTGCTATACGAATGGCTAGACCAGCTAACTAGTAAAATTCTCGGGTCTACTCCCGCTGTTCAGACGGCAAGTATGCCAACTCCTCATAGATCTACGGCTAAGGGCATCTACTACCGTATCAGCCCTTCCCGGGTGATACCAAATTCTCGCTTTTTAAGGCATAAACTACTGCAACTACCTCCAGGTCATGGGTAAGATAATTCTTTTCACGTCCCTTCAATTGCCTGAAAGCATAAACTGTTACTTTACCATGCTGCACCAACCCTCTGTACCTTCTGGTGATACTAACACTGGAGTTGATGTTAACCTGGCTTTTAACTCTTGGAAGTTCTGCTCACACGCCTCAGTCTACTGGAACTTCGCGGTCTTCTGTGTCAACTTAGTGAGAGGTGTTGTTTAAGGTGGAAAATCCTTCCACAGACCCTCTGCGGTATTCGGCTAACCGCAGGGACTGCGTACTTCGGTCGGAGTGGTAGATCTGGCTATGTCTTCACTATTTCGATTTTTTGTGTATCTGTCTGTACACCAACCTTCGACACAATATGACCAAAAAAAACTACTAAACTCAATCAAAATTTACATTTACAAAATTTGACATATAACTGACGGTCATACTAGTTTATTATACCAGAGAATCTGACAAGTAGTCTACCGGTATGTTAGAGCTTATCTGGCCTTCTGGCCGCATGCTAAGGCTACTTGTTGCTGGGATAACCTGAACGACTGTCTGCGCACCTTGTGCCTTTATCTGATCAGAGGGTCCTAATACTGACCATGATCTCTAATGATCTGGCTACATAACCTTAAATGACTGAATAGTCGGGTTGAATGACCCGAATGTGACAGTAGTCTAGTAATGCTCTAACTGTACTACTTGAGTACTTATAGTTCATGCATCAGCGCCAACTCGTGGGCATCTAATTGCTCTGTTATTTTGCTTAAACCACTGTAAGGCTGGACTTAATCAACTTACTCCCAGGCGATCAGTCTCTGGATCTCCACGGGGAGTCTACTGATCCCCTGGTCTTAATAAACACTATGCTAGCAGGGTACCATTAATTTCTTATGCCTCGTGTGTATCCACTTGGATTTATACTGCTATTCTAGAGAATTCTCGGTCTTATGAGCTATTCTGTAAATACTGGCCCTCTGCTAGGGCTCTGTATCTAAATACCTTACGAAAACCAGCTGAAATACTAGTCTATCGCTGACTGCTGATGTGGACCCTTCCTTGGGGTACCCACGGGTATTCTGACTGGGACGGCCGGCTGACTTATGAGGTGTTCTACATAACAACTGCTAGGTTGGCTAAGGCCGACTGTCGCCCACGAGGCTGGGAAAACGACGTATGACCACTTAGCATGCTAGAACAATTCTGGTATTGCTAATCTCTGAAATTTGCCTATTCGGTCTCTAATCCTGGTTCCGGCAAATGCACTACTGTTACCGATCTTCAGGGATGCCTCCCTACTGATGCAGGCGACAGCTGGTCGGTAGACTGTCTAACTGCGCCCTTATCATCTAGCCATCTGTCTTAGGTCAATAACTCTGGTAAGCTCCTAGAGCCTAAATCTGACAACAACACATGAATCTATCAACCTAATAACTGAGAACTGAGATAGTTTCTATGACTTCATACATAACTCACACTTAATCCGCCCTTTCTCTTCTTCTTTTCTTTCTTCTCTTTTTTTTTTTAGAGGGGGGGGGGTGTCCTGTAATGCAATCTGTATAGGCTTTCTATTATTAATCAACATCTGTGATTGTGGCCCTTATAGGCAGCCACTCACAACATATCTAAGATCTGTATACATATATATCACTAGCTACGTACAATATGTACTGATTTCTGCGGTAGTTCATAATCTCTGACAGGTTCTGCTGAGTCTCACATCGTACATGATACATTGCTTCTACGGCCTAATACCATCTCTTGCCCCAACTTATCATTTCATTGCATTGTTACCCCATTCTGAAAGTAACATCATAAACATTCTAGTTATTGTCTGCTGTTTGAAATTCCGCCACTCTTGCGATGTGGGGGTCAACGTTCCAATCCTGTAGCCTTACTAGGCATATATTGAGAGCCCATGTCTATCTGCTGGGCCTTATCTCTAGGCCACACTAGATTAGAATTGCTGTATCGGTAACTTCTTAACTTTTCCATAGCAGACATACTGCGGTATTCTGAACCGCGATCTTACTGTCAGCGCGAAGCTTAATCCTTAATACAATACTTTATCAATCCGGGGTAGTTCTAATTTTCCCACAAGATCTGACATTCCTGCTTCTTCCTCTCATCTTGCTTAAACTGAACTCTAGGGTTCAAGGTACCTGCGTTTCATTGCTAATGAGATTACTGATCCAGCCTTGGCCTATACTCCTTCTTACGTATATTCAAGCCCATCTGATTCACCTGACCTCTATATATTTCGAGGTCACAACTAGATCATAACTATAATCTTACAGGTATGTCTTACTATCTGTTAGCGTACATGGCAGACTTGGCCATTTTCTGACTCAAACTTGACTATTATTAGACATTTATCCCTAGCAGGTCTGTTACCCCTACTTCGGGTAAGCTAACAGTCTTACTTTCTTTACTGGCTTGTTATCATAAGGGTCTACTCAACTTACGTAATCATAAAGGCTCTCTATATTTTCTACTACTTACTAGGATCAATCAACCCTTTTCGTATTGCAACAATAAAAGCATTCAACTATACCACACCCAAAAAGATGTATTTGGGATTCCTGCATTTTTTTTCTCTTTCTTATACTTACCTGGTGGTCTGAATTTATCTGTAATCATAATCAGATCTTATATAACTAATAAGTAAATCAACTCATATGTATATTATACTTCTGACTCCCTATTCTGACGTTATCAACGTATACTAGGAATAATGCTAATAAAGGTATCACGCTGGGAGGTCTCTGATACCTCCTCCTGCTGCTGTAGTTATCATGTTACTGACTGATGCTCTCTTCCGTTGCTATTTCTGATCTTCTGCCTGTGATAGGATAATGCTGATCTGCCTTTGTATCTGAAATCAAGAATATGGTGAGTTCTCAGGGACTCAACCCTATACTGTACCGCTCTAAAGCACGACTGACTGTGAAAGAAGGGTAACCATCATATCATGCCTCGCAGCCTCCTGCCTATAGTATGTGGTGCAGAACACATCCATAGACAAGACTCTACTTAGCACGGCTTGCAGACTCCCTGGGATACGACCTGCTCTGATACCAAGTTTGTCACACCCCGCCCTGGGGGGTATGACTGGCACCTGGTGCCCTACTAGGACCTGACCTGCTGGACTGCTAAGCCTGGGTGCATCTGGCGCCTGGCTGGCTCTAACTCACATTTCTGGAAACAAAGGGCTATATAACGGCTGTAAATACAGCCCCCGGCCCATTGGCCTATAGCCTTCTGTACCTGTACTAACAGCTGACCAGAAACATAGTAATTCAGGGGAACCTATACGGGCCGACAAGGCCACCATGCTGTCTAGTTATCTGCAACTCAATCATAAAGCACAAGAGGAAACTACGTGACCGGCAAGGTCACCACTACTGGAAAGCTATGGCCCCACACGGCCAAAGTAAAAGAAAGCAAGAATACTGACAACCAAACAACTGCACGGCCTCACATGACCGGCTCATCTGACCACAGGGAATATATAGACTGCAAGCCTCTAAGAATAGCAATAGAACTGGTCGGGACAGGGCCCCGACCTACCCGTACTATAAAACAAAAGAACTGAAGTACACCTCTGGAATTCAGTCTCCGGATGACAGGAGCTGAATACTCGATCGCTGACAGGAATCACGTGGTGTCACCTGCTCGTTTATAATTACCTGCAAGCAAGTAATGCAGCGCCCCACCGGGCGTCAGTACCGCTGGTACTGAGTATGTAAAGCAATAACTGAAAGCAAAATCTGAATACAATAATATAACTAAAGAAACTGAAGTAGAGAGAATAGACTAACTGTTTGATAATGTAAATCATACCTTCTCTCAATCTTTACTGGGAAGGGTAAGAGTCATACCTGGAAAGGTATCGGGCCACTGCTGATCTACTTGTAGCTAATATAACATGACATAACATGAAATAACATAACATAGCACACACAAACCTTACCCGGCCCCCATAAGCCGGGAGGTACAACCAGCACAGAATCTATACCCCTACCCCGGTCATCCCATCTCCTATAGTGGCTGTAAGTATCCTGCCGGTCCCAGGGTATGCACTTGGGCTCGCTGAGCCCCTGACTATAACTTCATCTGAGTCCGGAGGACTCCTGAATCTGCACCCGGGCGTATCCGCTCGATTGGGGTGTGTAAGGGCCGATCAAGGCATAAATATGGGGAAAAACTGGCATCCCATCTTCGTCCCCTGGCGGGATGGCATGCCACTCCGTAGAGTGACGTATCCTCGTCCTCTGGCGGATGAGTCGACACAGCTATTAACCCTGGGCGGTCATGGATGCTAGGTAATCCAACCCAAACAACACAACGGTCTCAACTGGTAATACTGTCTGGGTATCTCACATGCTGAGGCTAATAGGGGTGAAGTATCATATATATTACATGCTGAGCTAATGATAGTAATATGTACGTATTTAATACGTGCTAAGGCAGGTAAAGACGTATAAATATGAGTATAGTCTCCTGCCGGGCTGTACTGGAGCAAATGCTATATAAGACAATGTTTCTGCTGAAAACTCTGCTGTTTACTAAGTTTCTGTATACACTATATGCTGGACTAGTAATAGAAATGTGTACATACTTAATACATGCTGAGGCTGGAAGTAATATATATGTATGTACGAATATAGTCTTCTGCCAGACTATACTGAGGCTAATGCTGAACATGATATAGACTTCCTGCTGAAACTATGTTGTATACTGATTTTCTATAGTAACATGAGTTACTATTCCTGACATACTTTCTAAACTTTATTTTAGTCTACTATTCTATGTCGGAAATGCTTTACGGATATTATACTACACCGCGGGGTTTCAGCTGAACACAACAATATCTTAACGTAGCATATTACATCACATACTGATAGGTCTCGTACACGTTACAGCCCAATGCTTCTCATGTTGTACCAATGTTCATAATAACGCAATACTAAACTATACTGTATCTGAGATATTATCTGACTGTCTGCCTATACTGTAACTGAGATATCATCTGACTATCTGATGTTGCTTTACTAACTTCGATTCTGAGTATATGTATATCATAATATCATAAAAACATGCTTACTAAATTCAAACTGGACTTAGTGCTTGACTTATAAGTTCTTTCTTCTGTACATCACGCTATCTATCGTACTGGATTACTAACTTGCCAAAGGAATTAGCTTTACATACCTTATCCTTGAATTATTCATCTGTCGGACGAGGCTCGGCCGGTACTTCAACTGTTTTCTCCCAACTGCATTAATAAACATATCAATTAACACTAAATACAACTTTATTTCAAAAGGCAACGTCACTTTCGATATAGTTTATAGCCTAAACTTAGGCTTATCGAAAGACGGCCAGAAACTCGCTATTTTTCAGCGGCCCAGAAGGGAGAAATATTCACTTCCCAGCTAGGAACACATAGACACTAATTTAGAGAAATTCCACTTACCTTGGCTCGGTGGCTCGACGATTCGTCAGCCGTATTTTACGAAACTGAATCCGTAGGAATGCTCTCTGCTGCTAAATACTTCGGTATCTGGGATTAATTTGAGTTTGGGCAGCGTTTGGCAGCGTAATCGGACGAAAATATATAATTTCCTTCGTTCCTTTCCTTTCCTCTACGTTGCCCTCTGTTTCTCTGGAAATTTTTAAGGATATAATCATTTAAAACCGAAGTGGGGCTTTATATTCTTGGGCCTGGACAAGGCCAACGTGTCACGGAGCCAACGCGGAGGCTCCTCCTCCGTGACACGCCACCATCGCGGAGGGGCTCTGCCTCGGCCCCTTCCGCGATGGTTCGACAGGCTTCTCGTCCGATCTTTTCCCGGGCCTTTCTCCAACACGTATGGCCTTCAAATATACTTAACCAACGTGGAAATAGGTCATCTAAGTGCCGGGAATTCTACGGTGTGTAACAGTAATGAGGTTTGGAAAACTCAATTCGAGGTACGTAGGACCCTACAAGATTCTTAGGCAAATTGGCAATGTGGCCTATGAGTTAGAATTACCTTCTCAGTTAGCATTTGTGCACCCAGTCTTTCATGTGTCACTATTGAAGAAGTGCATTGGTGATCCGGGCTCAATTGTGCCATTAGACAGTGCGAAAGTGATGGATAGTCTCTCTTATGAAGGAGTCCCAGTTCAAATCTTAGGCCATAAGGTCCATATGAACAAGGAAATCACTTTAGTGAAAGTCTTATTGAGGAACCAGCTAGTTGAGACACATGGAAGGAAGAAGCAGACATGATAGCTAAATACCCTCATTTATTCCCTTCAAGTTCAGTTTCCACATCAGGTATTAAATTCCTCCTTATACTTTGTTCGGTTCCATACTCATCAGCTCTATTCAGATTTTCGGTATGCATCCTAGTTGCATCAACTCAGTTAGCATGGTTAAATCATGTGTCTATAAGTGTTAGAATTCCCATAAGGTATTAAATTCATCCTCAACACTCTGTTCAGTTTCCTAGCTCTAGAATACAGTGATTAGGGTCTTGTATAATTGATTAGTTATTCATGCTTCTTTATTCTATTAGTGTTAGAATTTCCATATTATTAATATCAGTTGAATTCTCAATCAGTTGCATGCTAGTCTAGTTTCAGACAAAATGGATCTAAGGTGGGAGAAGATCCACAGCAGTTCATAGATGAGGTGCGGAAGATCACCCAAATTATGGGTGTTAGTTCCACGGAGAGTGTTGATCTAGTCGCCTACTAGTTGAAAGGGGTGGAATAGATTTGGTACAATTAGAGGAAGGAAAGGAGACCAGTAGGAGCGGAACCGGTAGAGTTGGAAGAGTTTACCACAACATTCCTAGACAGATTCCCCTAGGAGTTGAGGGAGGCTAAGGTCACAGAGTTCATGAACTTAAAACAGGGTAACAGGACCGTGGAAGAATATACATTAGCGTTCACGCAGTTGTCAAGGTATGCTCCAGAGATGGTGGTTAAGCTAAGGGCTCGCATGCTTAAATTGGTCAATGGGGTATCAAACCTAGTAGTTAAGGAGTGTAGGTCCGCGATGCTCACAAAGGATATGGACTTCTCTAGCCTCATCATTCATGCCCAGCAGATTGAGGTAGAAAAGTTGAAAGATATGGAGCGGGAGAACAAGCAGGCTAGAATTGGTTAATCAGATTATGACCACCAGAGGTTCGGTAGTAGTAGCTTCCGACATCAGTAGCAGTAGAGGACACCAGAACCCACATCAGCCAGTGCCCCTTCTTTTCAGTCCCACAAGGATCGGAAGGGTGGAGCATCTGGATCTCAGTCCTAGAGTCACAGTGCCAACAACCGCTACCTAGTTTATCCTAAGTGTGAAAAAAACCATCCAAGTGAGTGCCTTCTGGGCAAAGAGGGTTGCTTTAAATGTGGACAGCTAGGTCATCGGCTAAAGAATGTCCATCAACAAGACGGGGGAGATCACAGTCTACCTCTTCAGCAGCCCAGTAGGCCGTCTAGCTCAATAGGGTAACACTTCCGGTAGGGATGGCGGTCAGTGCCAAAACCACTTTTATACTTTGTCCTCTCATCAAGATCAGGAGAGCTCACATGATATGGTTATGCGTATGATACATCTCTTCCATCTAGACGTGTATGCCCTACTAGATCCAGGAGCCACACTATCATTCGTGGCTCCCTATGTAGCTGTCCAATTTGAAATCAGTCCAGAAGTCCTCTCAGTACCATTCTTAGTCTCTACCCTAGTTGGTGAGTTAGTTAGAGCCATTCGAATGTATAGAAACTGCGTAGTCTCAGTCTTGAGTAAAGTAATTTCAGCTGATCTAGTAGACTTAGACATGGTTGATTTCGATCTCATTCTTGGCATGGATTGGCTACACTTCGATTTGCCTCAGTCGACTGCAGAATTAGAGTCGTAAATTTCAGTTTCCAAATGAGCCAATCTTAGAATGGATGGGTAGTGTTTTAGCGCCTAAGGGCCGGTTTATTTCCTACCTCAAGGAAAGGAAGCTTATTTCGAAAGGCTGAATTTATCACCTAGTTTGAGTCAAAGATTTCATCTCTCAAACCCTAACTATTCAATCTGTTTCAGTTGTTAGTGAGTTCCCTGATGTCTTTCTTTAAGATTTTCCCTGGGTCCCTCCCGAGCGAAAAATAGACTTTGGCATATACCTTCTTCCAGACACTCAACCCTGCTCCATTCCTCCTTAGAAAATAGCTCCAGCTGAGCTTAAGGAATTGAAGGAGCAGCTAAAATACCTACATGATAAGGGTTTTATCAGGCCCAACATCTCTACATGGGGTTCTCTATTGTTGTTCGTGTGAAAGAAAGATGGTACTCTTAGAATTAGTATTAATAAACGTCAATTTAGCAAAGTTACAATTAAGAACAGGTATCCTTCGATCAGCTTCAAGGAGCCAGTTGTTTCTCCAAGGTAGATCTCAGGTCCCGGTATCATCATCTTAGAGTCAGAGAATGTGACATATCAACAATAGCCTTCAAAACTTGGTATGGTCACAATGAATTCGTGGTTTTGTCCTTTGGACTAACTAATGCCCCTGCAACTTCCATGGACCTAATGAATAAGGTTTTCAAGAAGTATCTAGACATGTTCGTCATTGTATTCATTGATGACATTCTGGTATACTCCAGAAACGAGAAAGAACATGCTAACCATTTGAAGATAGTGCTACAGACGCTCATAGACCGCTAGTTTTTCACTGAATTCATCAAATGTTAATTTTGGTTGAAGTATGTGACTTTCCTTTGTCACATGGTTTCAGGTGAGGGTATTCAGGTAGATCCTCATAACATAGCAGTGGTGAAAGACTTACCAAGACCTACTTCCCAAACTGATATCAGAAGTTTCCTAGGTCTAGCTAGTTATTACTAATCATTTGTAGAAGGATTTTTCTCTATTGCATCTCCTCTAACTAAGCTAACTTAGAAAAAGGTGAAGTTTCAGCGGTCAGATGCATGTGAGAAGAGTTTCCAAGAGTTGAAGACTAGACTCACTACCACTCCAATTTTAACCTTACTAGAAGGAACAGATGGGTTCGGGGTATATTGTGACGCTTCCAGAGTTGGACTCGGTTATTTTATGATGTAGCGGGGGTAAGGTGATAGCTTACGCCTCCAGACAACTCAAGATTCATGAAAAGAACTACCTGACTAATGACCTTGAATTAGCAGTGGTAGTGTTTGCTTTGAAGATATGGAGGCATTATCTTTATGGGGTTCATGTGGATGTTTTCACCGATCACAAGAGCCTTCAGTACGTGTTCTGTTAGAAAGATTTGAACCTTCTTCAGAGGAGATGGTTGGAGTTACTAATGGATTATGACATGAGCATGCTATACCACTTGGGCAAGGCCAATGTGGTGGCTGATGCCCTAAGCAGGATGTCCATGGGCAGCGTTGCTCATGTTGAACAGGGTAGAAAGGAATTGGCAAAGGATATTCATAGGTTAGCTAGGTTGGGAATGCAATTGGTCGATTCAGCTGAGAGAAGAGTAGTTCTGCAGAGTGGGTCAGATTCCTTGTTAATTGTGGAAGTTAAGTCAAATCAGGATAAAGATCCTATACCGCTTAAGCTGAAAGAAACAGTTCTCAGAAAAGAAGTGGAGGCTTTTTCCAAAGGGGGAGATGGTGTGCTTCGTTACCAGGGCAGACTTTGTGTACCGGATGTAGGTGACTGAAGACAATAAATACTAGCGGAAGCACACAGCTCCAGAAATTCTGTCCACCAAAGTGCCACTAAAATGTACCATGACCTACGGGATATCTACTAGTGGAACGACATGAAATGAGATAGTGGAGAATTTGTGGCTGTGTCCGAATTACCAGTAGGTTAAGGTGGAGCATCAGAGACCTGGAGGTATGACTCAGGATATCAGCATACCACATGGAAGTGGGAAGAAGTAAATATGGATTTTATTACAATTCTACTTCATACTCGTCGGCAATATGACTCAATTTGTGTGATAGTGGATCGAATGACCAAGTCAGCACATTTCCTCCTAGTTAAAACTACATACTCAGCTGAGGATTATGCTAGGCTATACATCCGAGAGTTAGGCAGACTATGTGGGGTGCCCTTGTCCATTAATTCAGATAGAGGTACCAGTTCACCTCGCATTTCTGGAAGTCATTTCAGAAAGGACTCGGTACTCAGGTCGAGCTCAACACAGCTTTTCACCCTTATACTAATGTAAAAGCTGAGCGGACTATTTAGACCTTATAATATATGTTGTGAGCTTGTATGATCAACTTCAAGGGCAGTTGGGATGATCACCAACCTCTCATGGAGTGTGCGTAAAATAATAGCTACCACTCCAGTATTCGGATGGCCCTGTTTGAGGCATTATACGGTTAGAGGTATAGGTCTCCTCCTATAGGGTGGTTTGATGATGGTGAAGCTACCTTGATAGGACCAGACTCAGTTCATGAAGTTATGCAAAAAAATCAACTTATCAGAGAACGGTTGAAAATAGCTCAGAGCAGAAAGAAATCATTTGCGGATGAGAGGAGAAGAGAGTTAGAATTTACTGTGGATGATTGGGTTTATCTGAAAATTTTAGCATGAAAGGGGTAATGAGGTTTGGAAAACTCAATCCGAGGTACGTAGGACCCTACAAGATTCTTAGGCAAATTGGCAATGTGGCCTATGAGTTAGTATTACCTTCTGAGTTAGCATTTGTGCACCCAGTCATTCATGTGTCACTATTGAAGAAGTGCATCGGTGATCCGGGCTCAATTGTGCCATTAGACAGTGCGAAAGTGAAGGATAGTCTCTCTTATGAAGAAGTCCCAGTTCAAATCATAGGCCGTAAGGTCCGGAGGAACAAGGAAATCACTTTAGTGAAAGTCTTATTGAGGAACCAACTAGTTGAGACACATGGGAGGAAGAAGCAAACATGATGGCTAAATACCCTCATTTATTCCCTTCTAGTTCAGTTTCAACATCAGGTATTAAATTCCTCCTTAATACTCTATTCAATTCCATACTCATCAGCTCTATTTAGATTTTCAGTATGCATCCTAGTTGCATCAACTCAGTTAGCATGGTTAAATCATGTGTCTATCAGTGTTAGAATTCCCATCAGGTATTAAATTCATCCTCAACACTCTATTCAGTTTTCTAGCTCTTGAATACAGTGATTTGAGTCTTGTACAATTGATTGGTTATTCATGTTTCTTGATTCTATCAGTGTTAGAATTTCCATATTATTATGATCAATTGAATTCTCAATCAGTTGCATGCTAGTCTAGTTTCAGACAAAATGTTAACATTTTTAGTATTTTTAGAAATGTCAATTGATCAGTTCTTTTTTTGAGGTGTAAATAATTCCTCTCAGATATTAGTTATCAAAATAAGCTATCAGTTATCGGTTAGTTCTTTAGACGGTTATGACACTTCCAGATAAGCAGCTCTAACCAGTCTTAAAACACCATTTACTGTATTCGATCCGATATGACTTGCAGAGTACTTCCAGATAAGTGTCTCTGACTTATCCTTGGGTCCCAGCTTCGAGCTAGCAACTTAGTAAACCAGTTTAGGATTTATCCAGTTGGAGTAGTACGTAGCACCGAGCGGATCGAGGTTTCAGCGCACCCAGGTTCCCAGAACTATGTTGCCACCATAGGTTACTTTTGGTGAATCCTTGTCTTTCGAGGACAATATTTATTTTCAGTTAGTTACTTTTAGTTAGATTCTAGAGTTAGCTGGGGCTTTTCCCAGCAACTCATCATTGAGTAGATGACTTTCAGACATAGATGCAGATTTTCAGTATTATATTTCAGATTTATTGACTTTTGTCAAATTAATTTTTCTTAAATGATTTTATTTATTTAAAGCTTCTGCTTATGTTTGCTCAGTTTACTAGTGTTATGATAGACCATGGGTTGGCTTGGGGTTACTTATGATTCCAAGTACCGTGTCTCGTCCAGGGTAGAGACTCGGGTCATGACAAAGTCATTCAATCCTTCCCAATTAGCTTTATTGTGCTTCAAATAGTCCATTTATATTGGGTTAGAATAAATCAATAATAACTCAATGCTCTAACCTTTGTTTAATGAGTTCACCTAGACATAGGTTGAAATCCAATTGGTAAATTACAACCAGGTAGAAGGGAGTTCTCTTCAATTTGACGAAATTGAGGTTGATTGACACCATGGGTGTTATTGAAAGATACCCATTGGATTCTAAGTGATTGTTTATATGTTCATCAATAGCCCATTCTATCCACATGGAGTGATTTTTAGGGATCGATCCAAAATTGGGGTCACTTTCTTGGTGTTTCTCATTATTGATTACAATATCAAGCATTTACATTAATTAGCTATAGCTATATATATCCTAACCTTAATTTAAATAGAATCTAAACTCTCAAATTTGAATTGAAAACTGCTAGATAGTTTGGGTCTTCCAAAGACCCTGCGGATTCTACCCCGACTCTTAGTTAGGTATAATATTTGCTTCTACCACATACACTTCCTAATTGGATTGGATTTGAACAACAATCAAATTTATGATTCCATTCCCGGGGATTTTGGCATAGCCCTTATCTAGAATTTTTGATTTAGTTTGTTTGAGTGGGCGGTGGAAGTTGTTTGACATTTTTGGATCTTTTTGGAATATTTTCTTATATAGTTTGATGCTTGATATGACAAATCATGTTTTGTTGAAATGTGCATTTTTTAGTTTATTAATAATATGTTTGATGGTCAGTTTTGTTACTTCATTAATATAAAAATTTTCATTTGTTATTGTATAGGAACCCAGGTGAAATAAAGAAAGAAGGAGTCAAAGTTACTAGTCTACCAAAAATATAGAGTAAAGGATAAACCATCTCTCAAAAGGACGGTCCTCACATTCAAAATTCCAACATGTCCTGCTTGATACAGGAACCACTTCCAAGTGGTTGGTAATCGACAATTGAAAGGATGGACTATCATTCTACAAAGTTGCCAATTAATCAAAGGATGGATCACTTGACGGAAAAGCTTCAGAACCAAGGGATGAAGTGAAGGACAGACTGTCTTTTCAAAAGATGGTCTATCAGTCAATGAATGAACTATAATAAACCGAAAGTGAGTAGGAGTAGACCCAGAAGTGAAAAATTGAAAACTGAAGAAAATTGGGAAAAATGTCCCAGGACAGGTCAAGGTACGACTCGTGATGACATACCACGGGTCGTTGTAATGAGTCGTGGTTGGGGAAAGGCTAGGTGACAGTGCAAAACACAGAACGTATGACGAATCATTGTGGGAAACAACGAGTCATCGTTAGAAGTCATGGGAAGGAGTTAGGTTTTCAAATGACTTTCAACGGGCATCCCAACGACTCGTTAGAATAGACCACGAGTTCGTTGGTTGTGGTCATTGTTTGAGTTTAAGTTTTTCTAGTGGACTCTATGGGGGAAACAATGGTCCGTTGTTTGTAGTGACGGGTTGTGGTGTGACCCATTAGGATATGAGATGCCAAGGTTCAGGGGGCTAACCACGGGCGATGTGACGAGTCATGGGTTAAAGGTACGAGTCATCCTGACGATCCAGAATTTGGTATCGAGAATGGGCTATAAGCAGTGATTTCAATGAGGGACGTGACAGGTTGTCGTTTGTTCCAACAACCCGTTAGTCCCATCCGTGGGATCAATCTGGCCAGTTTTTAGGGAAGGTTCATTAAGGGTATTTTCAAACTTTTCACAATAAAAGGCCCTAAAATACGTTGTTTTGTGTATTTTTCTGAGTGTGTTAGGATTGGTTAAGTCCCTAATGCATTCCAATTCCCATGCAAGAGCTTTAGAGAGGTTTTAGGGAGATTCAAGGCCTTCTTATCCAAGTTTTCATCAATTTCTTTGTGGGTATTCAAGGAACATCGAGATTAGTCCATTTTCAGGTATGTAGGGTTTTAGAATGGGTGAAATCCTTTCGCACCCTTTCCCAAAATTTCGTTTTACATCATGAATTCTCCTATTCAAGTTCTATGGAGTTTTACCCAAATACATGAAAATGTGAATTCTCTTTATGGGTATGATTTAATTGAGTTTTAATTATTGAATTATGAATGATGGGCAGGTTTTATATTATTTTCTTTAAAATCATGTTTCAAGCTTTTAAATCTAAAATACCCATTAATGAAGGTTCCTGAAAGTTATGATTTATGATGAATATTCAATATTTTAAGATTTATTTGTAATGGAAAAGCATGAATTCAAGTTACCCATGTTTATGAGCATATTTTTGAAACAATTCAGTATGTTAAAGTATTGCTCAATGCCCATATGTTGAAGAATGATTTACGATTTATGAAACGAATTACATGATTTATTGAGTTATGATGTCATCCAATGGAAAAGGCCTTTGATTCTTGGCTAAGCATGTTTTAAAGGGGATCAATGATGATAATTGTTATCTTTTAGCCAATGAATCTTAATGAATGATGTTATTGATTTATGTATGATCCTATATGCATATTTTTGGGAGCCGTGTCGAGCACCGAGCAGCCCAATGCTCAAAGGGCTATGCCGGTGTCTCATAACGACGTGCCACCATGGGTTTCTAATGACATTTGTATTGATAATGATCCCCTCAAATGTGATATCACGTCTAATGCATGACCCTCTCTTGGCAAGCCAGGGTCAGCTCTGCTCACTTGAGCAAGATAGTGGGGCACATGAAAGGCTCTACTATAATGGTGTTGGTTATTACGAGTCCTCCCATTGTTCCGCATGTCTTATGCATTGTTATGTTTATGTTATTGACTCAAGTTATGTTTTGATAAAGTTTACTTTTGATTATGGTTATGAAAGTTGTATGAATGATTTGAAAGCCTTGAGCATTACATTTGTTTACGAAGTTTATGATACAAGCATGATGTCCTTCTCCTATGTTTATTTATGAGTTTGCTTTTAACATCCGTTTTACTTACCTTGCATACTCGGTACATTCCCCGTACTGATCGCATACTTTCTATGTTGTATCATTTCATGATACAGGGTCCGGATCTCAGGCTCATCCTCATCCTTAGTCCATCTCAGCTTACGCTTTCATCTTATTAGTGAGTCCTCATGTTCTGAGGGCCATTTGACAAAATTTCATGTTATTTCGTGAGTCCTCATGTTCCGAGGACCATTTGATACACTTTTATGTTATCTTGTGTTTCCATGCTATTCAGTTAGTTGGGAATGTTGTCCCATCAACCCATCGCAGGTACTAGAGGCTTTCATACATTATGTAGTACTCAGCTTATGTGTACGTCTAGTATATTCTAATGTTATGGTATGGTTACGTTTTCGCTATATTTTATGCTTAATATCCCGCTTATTTAAATGTGATTGGCTATATGCATGTGCCATGGGTCGAGTTAGGGTCTCTCGGGGTCCCTTGTCCTGTGTCTATGATCTGGGTGTACGTTCGAGTTGTGACAAACTTGGTATCAGATAAATAGGTTTGAAGTGTCATAGGGTGTTTGAAAGCCGCGTTAAGTAGAGTCTTTTTCATGGATGTGAAGCACGCCAGACTTATGACAAAGAGGCTACTAGACGTTTAGGAAATGTTTCCTTCTTTCATGTTCTATGTCATGCAATGAAAAGTCTCTCCATCCTTCTAATTCGTTCAATTCGCGATTGCAAAATTATGGCTCCTAGAAGAATGAACAGAAGGAGGAATGGATATGATGAAGGCCACGGGGGTGGCAATGACCATGCGCACCAGCAAGCCCCACCTGTTCAGGAGCCCCAGGCACCAGAGACAGCTTCCCACGCTGAATTTCGGGCGGCTACTCAGATGTTGGCATAGGCCTTGACTGCTCAGGTCAACCAACAGGCTATTGCACAGGTCCCATAGAATGGCAATGCAGCAGCGGCTCGAATTAGAGACTTCTTGAGGATGAACCCTCCTGAGTTTATAGATTCAAAGGTGGACGAGGAGCCACACAAATTCATTGAAGGGATCTTGAAGGTCACTTAGGTTATGGGGGTAAAAAATGGGGAGTGTGTGGACTTGGCCTCTTATTGGCTAAAAGAGGTCGCTAATATTTGGTACAAGCAATGGAAGGACAGCAGGGCAGCGGGAGCGAGCCCTATCAGCTAGGATAAGTTCCACATTGCTTTTCTCAATAGGTTCTTCCCTCGAGAGATGAGGGAGTTGAAAGCAGCAGAGTTGTGAACCTCAAGCAGGGAAAGATGACAGTGCTGGAGTATTCGCTTAAGTTCACTCGTTTGTCAGAGTACACCCCAGAGTTAGTGATGGTTCAGAGGGCGAAAGTGAGCCGATTTGTTCATGGTGTGGATAGTTATTTAGACAAGGATTGCAGGACAACCATGCTCCACCTGGATATGGACTTTCCTTGCATAGTGTTGTACGCCTAGTAGGTGAAGGCGGCTCATGCGAGGGAGAGGGAGGCAAAGAAGGCTCAGACGGATAGCAGTGGGTTTTCGCATCATAGGTCCAGCATTGGTTACCATCCACAGTTTAAACAGAAATCACTAGCCCCAGCACCATCATCAGCTAGTGTTCCATCTAGACCCAGGAGTGATCAGAGGAGCAACGCTTTAGGGTCGAGGAATCAGAGGGGCACCCAGTTAGAGTATACCTCTCCAGCCTGCGGGAAGTACAGCAAGAGTCATACCGGGGAGTGCCTACTTGGTTCGGATGTTTGCTATGGGTGTGGTAGATTTGGGCACATGCGTCGAGCGTACCCATATGCTAGATAGGGTAATGATAAGGGTCATGCACAGACCACCAGGAAAGTAGTAGCTCCAGCCCGTTTCGCTCCGCAGGGAGCATCGACTAGTGGAGGTGGCGGACAGTGCCAAAATTACTTTTATGCCCTTGCCTCGCGCCAGGAGAAGGAAACTTTGCCAGACGTAGTCACTGGTATGTTGCGTGTCTTTCATATTGATGCTTACGCTTTGTTAGATCTAGGAGCTACATTGTCTTTTGTGACGCCTTACATTGCTAGTAGTTTTGGAGTTAGTCCTGAAATTTTGTCAGAACCGTTCTCCGTATCCACTTTAGTAGGTGAATCAGTGGTAGCTAGGCGAGTATATAGAGGTCGCCCCATCACAGTGTTGCATAAGGTTACCTTCGCGGACCTAGTATAGTTGGCCATGACTGACTTTGACATCATTTGGGTATGGATTGGTTGTTTGCATGCTATGCTTCGATTAACTGTAGGACCCATGCAGTAGAATTCTGATTTTCAGGTGAGTCAGTTTTTGAATAGAAGGGTAATTCTGCAGTACCAACCGGTTGATTTATTTCACACCTTAAGGCTGGGAAAATGATCTCTAAAGGTTGCATGTACCACCTAGTCAGGATTAAGGATGTAGAGTGATCTTGGGCAGATTTATATGCCCAAGTGATACTCAAACGTATCATTTTCGCCTTGTTTATTGTGCAATGTGTATACATTTTCATGTAATTGGTAATAAAATGTGAATTTATACTAACCAACATGATTAGCATTGTTTTGTAGGTAAAACATGATTTTGAGGAGCTAAAATGCATGTTGGAACAATATCGGAGTTGGACTTGGATGCGAGCACGAAAAACACATTGGACTGCACAATGTAAAGGGGCTCCGCGATGGAGTCGTGCCACGCTACCATCGCGGAGGCACACTGCCTGGAGGGTGATTAATTTGTCAATTTCCAGTGAAGCCTCGCGACAGCTCCGTGGCACGGAGGCAAGCCACCCCGTTGCATGTCGTGCCACATTGAGGCTTTATTCTCGGACCCCAGATTTCCAGTGAGGGTCCGCGTCCACGCCGTGTCACGGAGGCCAATGCGGAGCACTGCCTCCGTGACACGTTGCTTGTTATTCCGGGAAAAATTCCCACTAGTATAAATAGAACACTTAGGCTTATTTTTAATTAATTCAGACTTGGTGGAGCAAGGACGTGGGTTACAGGCAGTTGAGGGACGAAAAAGCTCAGGGTTTTTCTCTCTTTCTTTCTTCTTTCAATCAATTTTTTGTATGATTAACACTTGTTTTAGAATGATTAATCCACAAATGAGTGGCTAATTCTCTTCCTTGCTGAGGTTATGAACAATGGTGATGAATTTTGATTATTGAATTGCATGGTTTTTCATCTTCTTCTTCTATGTTGTTCTACTAATTCTTGTTTCTACTGCATTAGTGTGTGGCTGACATTAATGTACATCTAAAAAGTCCGATTTCACTCGAGAGAGCACGAAATTGGAAAGTTGTGAATTAATAGGGTATTGTTCTTAACTTGATTTGGGAAAATTGGGTTTTGATGTGCTTTCCTGATAGAAATATACTTGAAAGCCGTATTAGTCAATTTAGGAACCGGAATTGTATTGCTAGGTCATAAATTGCATTTAATCACAGAAATGTAGACGGATGGTTTAGGATTCTTAAGTGAGATTAAATACGAGAGTTTTAATCTCTAGGCTAATGTTCTTGGCTAGCAACAGGAAGAGAAGATTAACCAAATTAGGATTATAATCAAATTCATTACTTGTTCTTAACCTTGGCATGCTCATATCCATAGTTTAAATTCAAAGTAGATATTTGTTAATAGTTTTAGTATATAATTTATAAACAAAAATTATTTAACTTTTGGATACGTTGTTGTTAGCATATATAGAAGTAAGATAGAATATAGTATACTTGAGCAATTTTTACTTATCCAGAGTCTCCTTGGTTCGATACTTGGCTTACTTAGCCACTTTATTACTTGTTTGACCACGTGCACTTGCGTGTCGGTTTTTAACCCCTATAGCAAACACCCGAACAAGTTTTTGGCGCCGTTGCCGGGGAGACTAGGCAATTGGTGAAATTGTGTTAAGTGTAAATTTACTGTATTTTTTATTTTATTTTCTTAAGTGTTGATAACTTGGTCTTAGCATGTATTTTGCAGACTTGATTTCTGTGAACACTGGAAAAGGACAAGGAGCTGGTGGAATCTTATATAGAGCCTGAACGTGAATTTCATAGTAAACGCAGAGAAGCTCTACAAAAGAAGTTGCAGTTGCTCAGACAGACTATTATGGAGCAACAAAAATCCACCGGTTGTGAGGGCAGTGTTAGTGCCCGACGAAGCAGCAACAAGGCCGGTTCGCGAGGTGGCAATCCCACATGCCAACAATGTACATTCAAGTATCCGCAAACCCGAGCCTGGAGGGAGATTTGAACTTAAGCAGAACATGGTGCAACTATTGCACACAAGCGGGCAATTTACCGGTCTCCCTCATGAAGACCCACAACATCTCCAGAACTTTTTGGAGATAAGTGACACTTATATACTCGCTGGAGTGTCACCTGATTATGTTTGGCCCACACTATTTCCGTTCTCATTACTTGGTGAAGCCAAGAGGTGGTTAAAAGCTGAGCCACCAAATTCTATCTCAACCTGGGATGATCTAGCATGGAAGTTCTTGATAAGATTTTTTCCCTCTGGTAAAACAGCCAGACTTAGAAGTCAAATTCTAAGTTTCAAACAGAGGGAGGGAGAAAATTTATATCAAGCCTGGGAAAGATTTAAATCCATGTTGCGGGACTGTCCACATGATCATCAGTCTAATGAGGTGTTGGTACACACATTTATTGAGGGTTTGGAACCCCATACTAAAATTTTGCTAGACTCAGCAGCTGGAGGGCAAGCGCTGGAAAAGACTTATGAGGAGCTGTACACTTTGCTCAACCGGATTTCACAGGGCAATCCAGAATGGAATGCTGATTCATCTCGAGGTGGAGCAAGGAAAGCAGCAGGAGTGCTTGAAGTGGATGGATTTACAGCTATCGCTGCACAGATAGCTGCCTTGTAGAATCAGTTGAACAACCACTTCAGCAACATGAATTTGAACCAGCCTTCAGCTTCAGTCAATGCGGTCCAGCAAATGTGGTGTGAAGTGTGTGGAAGCAGTGAGCACTCAGCTGAGTGCTGTGGAGCAAACCCAGATTCGGTTAACTTTGTGGGCAATGCACAAAGAAATCAGCAGCAGTTTGGTAGCGGCTACAACTCAAATTGGAGGACCCATCCAAATTTTTCGTGGGGTAGCAAAAACCAACAAGCCCAAAGTTCGGGTCAGGGTATGCACAGGAATCAAAGAGGGCAACAGAACTACCAATCTCAATTCAGAAATCACAATGCCCCTCCTCCACCACCATCACCTACCATTGAGGAAATGTTCAAGACCATGATCGCTAATCAGGCGCAATTGCAGGCTGACTATGTTAAATTGGCAGCCGAAGTGAAAAACAATCAATTAGCGACCAAGGCTCTTGAGTATCAATTCGGGCAATTTGCTAGTGCCCAAAACACAAGGCCCAGAGGAGGACTGCCTAGCGACACGGATCCAAATCCGAAGCAGGTAAATGCAGTGACCACAAGGAGTGGTTTGCAGCTGAAGGAGGTGGAACCGGAGAGACCACCTCAAAAGTCAGGAGCAGCAGATGTTGAGGAAGAACAAAGTTCGGATAGGGGGAAAATCAAAGAAGCAGAATCAGAAAGACCTCCACCCCCATTCCCTCAACGACTCAAGAAACACAAAGAGGAGGCGTGTTTCAAGAAATTTATGGAGGTGCTTAAACAAGTACATGTTAATTTACCTCTTGTTGATGTCTTGCAGGGAGTGCCAAAATATGCCAAATATATTAAAGACATCGTGGCCAACAAAAGTCGTTTGACTGAGTATGCCACGGTAGCTTTGATGGAGGAATGCACTTCCCGGATCCAAAATAGACTGCCCACGAAGCTAAAAGACCCTGGAAGTTTTACTATCCAGCTTACTATTGGGTAGAGTATCCGAGCTCGTGGATTGTGTGACTTGGGGGCGAGCATAAATCTGATGCCATCTTCGGTATTTAGAAAGTTAGGTCTGGGGAGTCCTAGACCTACAACCGTAATCTTACAGTTAGCAGACAGATCCTTAGCTAGACCGGATGGCATTGTTGAGGATGTGCTTGTGCAAGTGGGATCCCTCATTTTTCCGGTAGATTTTATTGTTCTGGATTTTGAACCAGATGCTGAAGTCCCACTTATTTTGGGACGACCTTTCTTGGCAACCGGGAAAGCATTAATCGACGTGGCTGCGGATCAACTTTCAATGCGAGCACATGACAAGGTAGAGGTGTTCGATGTGTACAAAGCACCCAAGCTCCCAATGGTGAATGAAGAACTCTCGGTGATCAATGTAATTGATCATGGGAATGCTACTCGAATGAATGATTCCCGAGAGTTGATGGGAAGACCACCAGATGAGGGTGAGCACTACTGGGGGGAGGACAATGATTGTGAGAAATCGTCCATCACCCTAGTGGACAATTGAGCATAAGGGACGTCGAGCCGCGACGGTAAACCAGGCGCTGCACGGGAGGCAACCCGTGAAAAATATATATTTTTCTTTTATTTTGTAAAGTGTAATTAGATTTTATTTTAATTTTCTTTTTCTTGATTTAGTACAAATTTTTCGTTTTAGTTAGTATTTTTCATTTTAGTAGTGAAATCTATTAATCTAACTAATTTTGTTTAGTGAGGTGATTGGCAGGTCAAACGGAGAAAAATGTGCACGAAATCGTGAAGGAAAAGGCAAGGTATGAAAAAATGAATAAAATGAAGAGACAGTGAGCTGGGGCGATGGCTCCGTGTCACGTAGGTGGACCTCCGCGTTACCCTCCGTGACACGTTGAGGTTTAATCTGGAATTTTTAAAAATTCCAGAGGACTGTCGCGATGGCTCCGTGTCACGGAGGTAGTGCACTGCGATGCACTCCGTGACACGTTGCCCTATATTTTGTGACGGGTCACACCGGGTTGCCGGGTGACCCGCGTGTTTCCCTTCATTTTAAACCCCGATTTTATTCCCTTTTCCCTCATTTTCTCACTTCTCCGCGACCAAACACCCAAATTTCCCTCTCCCATTAACGTGCCACGGTATTAAGCAAAGAAAGTATCAAGTTTTCTTCGGTTTTTCAACTATGAGGTACAATGGCAAGTAGGCAGGATAAGGGTAAAGGTGCATCTACTTCAGGCACCGGAAGAAAATGACTTAGACTGGGCACAGCAGTCCCAGCTGCACCAGCAGTTCCACGCGGCCAACGCCGCCAATACGGAACGAGGTGGGTAACCGATGAAGGGAAGAAGTGGTACGCTAAACACAAGGAAAATAAATACTTCCCCGAGGAGCATATTGCACGGGAACCACTAGCACAGGAGTTCCCCCGCATAGTGCAAAGGATCGAGGCAGCTGGGCTCAGCTTCATATTTCAGGAGCCCAAGGAATGCAACCTTCATCTAGTCCGGGAGTTCTATGCAAATTGGAACCCGACAATCAGAAGCCACACAATAAAAATTAGAGGGCAGATTGTCACTTTGGAACCCCAGCAATTGAATGCCATCATTGGAGCGAGGGACACAGACGCCCACGTTCTCCGCCAGCTGAACATCACCCCACCATATGCTGATATCAGATGCACATTGTGTGGGGCTCGATCCACAGCCAGATTGAGCAGACATAAGGAGAGGGGTTACCACCAGACTCTGCCGTATTCTCAAATGAACAGGGAGGCCAGAATATGGCTAAAGATAGTCTATTCATGCTTAATCCCGGGGGTGCACATGACTGATGTGACCCGAGACCGTGTCTGCCTGGTGTATGCTCTGATGAAAGGGCTAGAGATTAATGTTGGGGCGGTCATCATATCTGCCATGAAGAGAGCCCGATTACACCAGGGCCACAGGTATGGGTTCGGAGGACTTATCACCACCTTCCTCCGGGGCCTCGACGTCGAGGAAGAGGCTTTGGACTACATCCCACAGTTGGAGCGGAGGGCCCTTGATGTGACCAAAACTAAGGCCCCCGACACCACACACGGGCCAGTGCTGACACTTGGCGAGCGACATGCTCGCGACGACCAGTACATGGCACGGATGTTTGGTATGCAAATGCTTCAGCTTCGGATTGGTGGGAGACCAGCCACGGAGGAGGAGCTATGGCAGCTGGAGCTGGATTACCCATTTGGCGAAAACGCCAGGGCTTTATGCCGAGTGGGGCCAGCCTTTGTAGAGCCCACTGACAATGATGTCCCCACGGGTGAGGAGACACGTCGGGAGGACTCCGATGTGGAGTCCGATGACGACGACGGAGGTGACTCGGACATGGGCGATGAGGCAGCAGCACCGGATGAAGAAGTCAAATATTTCGACTGATCAGGGAGTGCCACCACCCAATTTTGTGATTTTTAAGTTTTGTGAACACTGGGGACAGTGTTCGATTTATGTGTGGGGTGGGGAGTAATTAGGTGCTGGGGCTAGGCTGGTTTGCTTGTATGTTCTTTCCTCTGTTTTGTATGTATGCATATGTTTCCCTGTGTTTGTGAAGTGCAAACTGGTTTGTATCTATATATATTTGTGGTAATTGATGATGTGTGTTGTGAAATGTTATGGTTTGCCAGCTAAGTCTGTAGAAAAAAAAAATTTGTAAATATTTTCCTAATTTTTTTTCTCTATCGAAATGATCGATATTTTTAAAATTTTGCGAAAATATTTTGTACATATTAAAAATTTTGTAAATATTTGTCCATCGAAATGATCAATGTTTGAAATTTTTTTTTCTTTCAATTTTTATTTTTGGGTTTCTTGGAGTTTGTTTTCGGTTCTTTTACCGAGAATAGTCCCATTGAACCGACGTCATAGTTAGTGACCGTTCCCTATGATGGATGGATGATGACTATCTTAAGGGAAATGTAGTCGGTAGGAGTAGTGATTTTAAATTGTTTTCAATTTTTTTTTCTTTGGTGGGTTGCATCACGGAACCTATAGTTACTACATGGTTGTGAAATTTTGGTTGCGTGTTGTAACTGATATTCAAAATGTAAAAGTGATTCGTATGAAAGCATGCAATTTTGTTAATATGTTGAGTTACCTAGGCTGTAGAATTCAATTCGGTGTGATTGAGGCTTAAATTTTGAATTCATGTAATTGGCTAATTAAAAAGTCTGTGAATGCATCTTGAATCGAGCATGTGCATGAAGTGTGAAGTGAGGTGTTGTTATTCCATGCTATTGTGAAGTGTCTAGAACTTGCCTGGTGTGTGTACAAAACGAAATGAAGGAGGTGTAGTGTTGGAAAGGATGTAGGCATTTCTTTTTTATTAACCGAGAGTTTCTATTTTTTTTTGTCATACACTACCTTTTTATGTGATTGAATACCCTAGTCAGCCCATTGAGCCTTTAGCCGATTCTTTCTTTCTTTTGTCCAAAATTGTATAAACTGAGCTTAATTCTTTCTTTTCATTAGCCGTAAAGTCTATACAAAACTCTTAAGCGCTTAAGAAGAACAGAAAAATTTTTCCCAAAGTGTCAAAGAGTGAGAATAGTGGAAAGAAAAAGAAAAGCAGAGTGAGGAAAGAAAAGAAAAAGGTGGAGGGTGCACTTGCTATAATTAAATGATAATGAAGGTGCATGAAAAACCTTTGTTGTTGTTGTCCGGGTGTTTGCTATAGGGGTTAAAAACCGACACGCAAGTGCACGTGGTCAAACAAGTAATAAAGTGGCTAAGTAAGCCAAGTATCGAACCAAGGAGACTCTGGATAAGTAAAATTGCTTAGGTATACTATATTCTATCTTACTTCTAAATATGTTGACAACAACGTAACCAAAAGTTAAATAATTTTTGTTTATAAATTATATACTAAAACTATCAACAAATATTTACTGTGAATTGAAACTATGGATATGAGCATGCCAAGGTTAAGAACAAGTAATGAACTTGATTATCATCATAATTCGGTTATTCTTCTCTTCTAGTTGCTAGCCAAGAACATTAGCCAAGAGATTAAAACTCTCGTATTTAATCTCACTTAAGAATCATAAACCATCCGTCTACATTTCTGTGATCAAATGCAATTTATGACCTAGCAATACAATTCCGATTCCTAAATTGACTAATACGGCTTTCAAGTATATTTCTATCAGGAAAGCACATCAAAACCCAATTTTCCCAAATCAAGTTAAGAACAATACCCTATTAATTCACAACTTTCCAATTTCTTGCTCTCTCGAGTGAAATTGGACTTTTTAGATGTACATTAATGTCGGCGAGAAGTTGAGGAATGGAGATTGCGGATGCCTTTGGCTTCCGTCTCCTGTCTATTTATAAACAAAAATTTACAAGTGACTCTTTACAAGTGGCCTTTACTGTTCATAAACGACCTCTACTGTTTATGAATAGTAATTTGTGGCCGACACTTTACTATTCTACTTTGCGACTTTTGTTAAAGCAGCCGCCCTATTACTGTAGACTTTACGACTTTTGTGCAAAAGTAATAAAACAAAAAACTTTACATAGCTGTCTTCTTCTTTTTCTGTTGGCCGACACCTTTATCTGCTGGCCGACATCTTTATGTTATTTTCTTCTGTCTTCTTTCTTTTCAGCTTTTCCTTTATGTCGTTTTCTTTGGTTTTTCTTTTCTATCTTATTCCAGCTGTACTTCTGGTATTTGGTCGTCATTTTCACCATGACACTTGGAACAATGGTGATCTGGGTATTTTTGTCCTATAGTCTTGCAGTATCTTGTCAGTAGTGCTGGAGAAATATAGTTTCTTCGTATAGCTCTTGTTGTGGGTATTTCTTCTGGTTTAAGCAGACTGAGTATCCACTGGCGTAATTCTTCCATATCTGCTTCTTTATGTTCTCTGGAGTTTGCATATATCATTGTTTGATCTCTTGAATAGTAGCTCCAGATAGAATTCCCGTTTAAGAAATTATTGGCTAGTTCACTTAATATCGTAGCTAAACCAATAATTCTTTTGTTTGCGTAGAATTCTGGTATATCTGTACATGTAATCTCTTCCTGTTGGTCTATTTTTTCTGGTATAATCATTTCTCTTGTCAGTCCTATCTTTACCACTTGTATAATTGGTTTTATTTCATCAAATAATATTTCCGCAGGTGCTGCGTATATTTTAATATAAAAGAATGTTCCTTTTGTTATTCTTTTATATATCATATATGCTTTATGTAGCTCCGGTATAGTTGCTATTTCGTCTCCTGTTTTGGTATATACTGTACTGAGTAGTCCGTAGTTGTAACATGTTTTAACTAGGTTGGAGTTGGTATTTGGTTGTGCTATTAACTTGTTATATCCTTGTAGATATTGGGTAATATAATCCTCTTCTGGATGCTTGGTATTTATAGATCGTGGGTTTCTGTATAGGAAAGTTTGTATTTTGTGGATGTTTTGTATGTAGGTACTGGCTATATGGTTATAGGTCTGTTTAGTCTGGTTTAGACTTTCCTTGTATGTGCTGGTTTGTGGAGTAGGAGGTACATTTTTCATTGTAAATTGTTTGTCGAATAGTTGTTTCCTGATGATATCTCTTCTTTCTGTAGGTCTTGAAGTACCTGCAACTGTACTAGGTGAAATGTTAGCTTGGGTTTTATGGAGTTTCCCAACGTCTCCTTTTAGCTCTGGAAGTTTAACGTCTTCCGATCGACGTAGTTCCGCGTTTTTTGAGTCACGTTGCTGACTACTAGCTTTGCATTTTAGCTGCTGTATTTCTTCCTCCATACTTTCCACTTTTTTGCAAAGTGTAGTTAGGAGTCCGAGTATCTGTTCCATTTTACCTTCTTCAGGTTTTGCATCTTGAGATGTAATCTGCAATTGTATTCTTTTCAGTCTTGATAACTTCAATTGTAAATGAGAAATTTAATATATTCAATACCAATCTCCTTATTTCTTTTGTTGTTACAGAATCTTGTACTTTTCTAGTTATCCACCATTTCACTTGTGTATTATCTGTTCTAACAATAAATTTGTTATGAACAATATATGGTTCGAATGCAAGTAAACATTTATATAATGCAAATAATTCTTTTCTGTTTATCTCCCATTTAATCTGTGGTTCTGTATATGATCCTGAGTGATATCTACAGTGGTGTTCTACCTTTTCATTTTCATATTTGTATTTCAGTACTCCTCCATAACTATGGTTACTAGAATCTGATTCCACTATATAGGTAAATTGTTTATTTTCATCCGGGAAATATAATTTTGGTAATTTTTTACACATTTCTTTTATCTTTTTTATGTAATTTCTGTCTTTTTCATCGAAATTATATTCTACATCCTTTTTTAATTTTCTTTGTAATGGCTTTAGATTTTCTGCTAACTTTGGTATATATTCTCGTACTTGGTTAACTAATCCTAAAAAGGATTGTAATTTTTTCTTAGTATCTAATAATTCTTCAGAATTAATTATCTTTTGTACTATATGTGTTTGCATTTTTACTCCGTTTTTGTCTATTTGTATACCTAGAAATTCTATTTGGTTTTTCAGTATTTCAGCTTTCTTTTTGCTTAAGCTTATTCCTGATATTTCTATAATGTGTACGAATTTTTCCAGTAATCTTATATGTTCTTCTTTCGTTCTTGCATAAAGTAATATGTCATCTATGTATACTATACAGTTTTCTAGTTGGTTAAAATAACTATCCATGAAGTGTTGATATCTACCTGGTGCATTTTTGTATCCAAAAGGTAATACGTTCCATTCGTAGAATCCTTGTGGTACAGTAAATGTTGTTAGTTGTTTTGATTCTTCTTCTAGTTTTAAGTGGTAAAATCCTGATTTACAATCGAATTTACTGAAGTAGTTATATCCTTGTATTTGTCTTATTTTTAGTATCTTATTTGGTATTGGGTAGTTATATGTTTTGGTTTTTGCATTTAGATTTCTGTAATCTATTACCATTCTACTTTTTCCTCTTTTTTGTTCATTATGCTTATTTACTATAAATGCCGGACTGTTATGTTTACTATTGCTTTCTTGTATGTAATTATTTTCTAGTAGTTCTTTTATATGCATCTGGAATTCTTTTTGATCTTCAAAATTATATCTCAATGGTTTTTGTGTTATTATACTATTCTCATCTATTAGTTCGATTTTTACTTTTGTTTTATGTTTTTCCCATCCTTGTAATGGGTTTTCATTATATAATGATTTTAACTTATCTTGTAATATTTGTATTTTATCTATTGTGAATATTATCATTTCAATCTTTTGGTCGTTTGGTGTTATATTTTCTAATTTTTGAGTAATTTTTTCGCTTCCTTTTATCCATGGCGTATTTTTTCTTATTTTATTGTTTACTCTTTTTGCTCCTATTTTCTTATTACATGGGGTAGTAAACCACCAATGTGTTTTTGTTATAGTATGTGGGTATAATTTTTCTAAAAATGGCATTCCTAGTAGTATATCTCTATTAGTGAATTCGTAACTATACATTTCTTCTATTATTAGTATTTTATCCCATATCTGTACTTTTATATTTTTAGCTTTGTGTGTTATAATGCTTCCTTCATTGTTAAAGCCAGTAACTATAAGAGGTGTTTTTAATTTTTCCCATTTATCTTCTGGTAAGCAGTTATGTTTACACATATTTGCTCCTGCTCCCGTATCTACCATGGGTGTGTAATATCTGTTGTAATATCCCTCTACTATTATTTTCATTAGTATATAGATTTTTTTCATTCTTTCATATTAAAGTTCTTTTAATAATTATCTTTTTGTTTTCATAGTGTATTATTAGCTGTCTTTCATCTAGATTATAAGGTTTTACTATTTCCAGCCATTTTATTCCTAAAATAATATTATCTTTTCCTTGGTGTATTTTGAATTTTATCTTTATTGGTATTCCGCCAATAATTAATTCTTGTTCTGTACTTTGTTCCATATTTGTTAGTATTCCTGGTAATTCTGTATTTATATTCTCGTTTCTATCAATTTCTTCTTCTTTTACCAGTTCTCTTGTAATGTAGCTTTCAATCTGTCCTATATCTATTTTTATTAGATATTTTCGTTGGTTTAGTATTCCTGTTATATAATATTGATAGGGGTGTATTTCACTTATTCTTTGTTCTAATAATCTTGGTTGTATTTCATGATCTATCCTTGTTGAGGTACTATTTCTAGATGATGATGGTGTATCATAGTTTATTCTTTTTGATGTGCTTAATCTTTCTTTTACTATTTCTAGATCTTCTTCAATGTCTATTTCTTTGTAACTATAATCATTATTATCAATGATAGTAACTATTTTATCGAAAGGATTTTCTATTTTAATTCTTTGGATTTTATTTCTAGCCATTATTTTATGTTTTGTTGTTAATACATATAGATTTTTACATCTTGCTGTAAATATTTTACTGCCTGGTGCTAGCTCTATTCCTGACATTTTCCAGTATAGTACTAGTGATTTATCTATGTTTCTGTCATCTAATGCTACTGAGTAGTTAGCACTTATTATAAATTTAAATTTTTGATATATTAAATTTCCTTTAACTGCGCTTATTATACTTTTTTCTATTGGGTGGATAATTCTGTCATCTGCTAAATATATTTCAATTGGTGTATCTATTCCTTCTCTAAAACATGCTTTTATAAGTATTTCTGTTCCTCCCAGATGTACATATTTTATCGGATTTTTAGCTTTTATTTCTTGGATTTCTTTGTTTATTATCTTTTTATTTATTATGGGTATTTTAGCTTTACCCTGAGTATATTTGCAATCTATTATGTGTTCTTTTTGGCTTACTACATAATATTCTTCTTGTCTTATTTTAAAGAAATTTCTTAGTTTAGGTACTTCTAGTATTTTATCTATACTTAAATCTAATTCTTTTCCTTTTATTTGTTCAAACATATTATTATCAAATATTATTTTTTGCTCTGTACTTTCACTATCTTGGTATTCTTCTTTACTTATAATTCTTATATCTGTCTCAGTCATTATCTGTTTCGTATTCTATTATCTCATTTTCGCTATCTGTTTTCTCATATTCTGTTAGTTCGTATATACTATCGTCATCGTTTAAATTATAGTCTATGTATTCTATTTGTCTGTATTGTTCATTTTCTATTACTACTTCTGATACTTGTTTTTTGGTTATATTCCTAGGCATTTTACAATCTCTAGCTAAATGTCCTAATTTGCCACAATTGTAGCATTTACATTCTGTTATATTTTTCTTAGTTCTGTGAGGTCTTTTTTGTTTGTAATTTTTTATATAGTATCTTTTTCTTGGCTTTTTATACTTGTATTTTGTTCTAAATGGTCTGTATTTTTTGATTCTTTTCTTGTATTTATATTTATTTGTGCATCCAAATTGTGGTGCTGTTCTAGTTGTGCAACATGCTAGGTTTTTTACTAATATTTTTTCCATTTTTATTTCTTCTTTATGTTTTTCACATAATTCTGTAAACCATTTTTGTAGAAATTTTATTCTAGATCCTAGTGTATCTATTAGTCCTGATTCTTGCCATTCTTTAGCTACTTTTGAACTAAATGGTTCTGGTAATTTTGCATAGTATTATTTTCTTATTTCTTTACTTTCCTCATTCGTATATAGTCCTTTATAGTAGTATTCTTTAAATGCACATGTGTATTCATCCATATAACTCATCTTACATATACTTAATTTATTCAGTAGATTTCTGTTTAGTTCTTTATCTTTTTGTCGTTCATCTATTTCGGTAGTCATACTACTAAATTCATTTCTTATTGCCATTTCATATTTATTTAATATGTCTATAGATGTTGTTGCTGGTTCGTTATTAATTTTCTTATTATTTCTTAGTGTTTCTAAACTTTCTGGTGATAAATTTTGTAACCATATTTTCGTTGTTCCTATAAGCGTTCTTTCTATGAATCCAGGGGAATCTGCTATTAATATTTTATTATCTATTAGTTGTTTTGAAATATATCCTATCCATAATTGGATTGTTTTATTTGTATCTGCTACACAGTCTAAATCTAAAAAGTTATATTGTTCTATGTTTTGTCTAGGTGTCCAGTTTTTATTTAGTCTTTTATTCCATAATGTTTTATTTCTATTTTCTCTTTTGTAAGTGTAATAAGTTGGGCTAGTATCTAATCTCTTTGGACTTCTAGTTCCTGACGTACTAGGTTTTTCATCTACATCTTCTACATTAATTTTTATGTTGTTTTCTCTTTCTATTAGGTTAGTATAGGTTTCCGAAGTTTCTGAATATTGATCTAAATCTTCATCATTTTGTTTGCTTATATCGTCCATTCCTATTTTAGGTTGATTTTCTATCGTACCTGATTCTTCTAATAATATTTTAAATTTTTCTATTTCTTCTGTAAGTTTTAGCTCTTCACGTTGTTTCTCTTTAGCTTTTAATTTTTCTTCATATAGTTGTTTAAGTTTATCTAATTCTTTTTCTAGTTCTTGGATTCTCGTGTCTATTTCTTCTTTAATTTGTTGAACTTCTATTTGGGCTTGTTTTTTAATTTTTTCTATTTCCTTTTTTCTGTCTATTTCTTCATTTTCTCTGTTTATTCTTACCATTGCTGTTAGACTATCTTCTAGTTTTGCTGATTCTTTTTCTAACATTAAATATAGTTGATCTCCTATCTTTTTAAATCTTCGTCCTAAATTTGAGTGTACAATTTTTATTTCTAGTCCTTTTTGACTTGTATATTTTTCTTCTTCTACAGCATATTCTTCTTTATTCATGGAAGTCCGTGTTGTAATTTATATTCTAGGTGTTGTAGTTTGATTTCTAAATAGAATATTTCTTTCCTTTGTGTTTTTATTGATGTGTGACATACTCCTGCAGTTATGTTGTAGATTAACCTTTCCTTTCTAATTTCAATTTTATCAGTTATTTCATTTATTTTATTAAGTAGTTGTCGTTTATATTCTTCGCTGTTATCGATATTATTTCTCATTTTTGCTTTTTTAGATATTTTATATAATTATATTCTATTTTTGAAATTAGGTCTATTAAGTATTCAAGTCTAATGTTGTTTGTTTTATTTGAGCTTAATTGCTTATATTCAGGATATAACATTTTTAATTGATTCTTTAATTTTTTGACTTTTTTCTGAATATGTCCTTTTCTTGACTTCCGTAGTTCTTTATTCATTAATCATGTGTAAACATTTTATTATAATATTCGATTTTTAGTGGTTCTAATCTCTGTATTTCTTTTATATTTTCTAGTGCATATTCTAAATATTCTAGATCTCTATTTCCCATATATTTTCTTATATTTTCTTCTAATAAAAGTTCTAACAGTCTTACGTTTTCTACAGTATCTAACCAATATTTCATATATTCGTAGTTTATCATTTCTAATCTGAATTTTTATCTAATTTTCTAATTTCTTCTATAGTCATCTCCTTCCATCCTTGGTTCATTAATTCTATGGTTTCATTGAGTTCTGTTATTTCTTCTAATATCTGAACTAAGATTTTTATCATACATAGGATAAGTAACTTATGTCTACAATCTTTACCTGGCTGATTGGAATTCATTCTATGAATTTTTTCTAAACATAATATTCCCTCTAATCTCTTTAGGCATTATTTGAAATTATCCAGTTATTATAGCGTTATTTTGAATAGTCTTTTTCGGTCATTACTATGCATTTTCAGCTTTGATCAGTTACCCTAACAGCGCCTCAACACCGTGTACTCCCCTAAAATGGCTCTCTTGGCCTTACCGGTTTCCACCTTAGGATGGCATAGTCTGGGCTTACCTACTCGCAGCTTACTAATCACGTACATAGCAAACTTAATCAAGCTTTCATCATAACGGTATAACAAGAAGATAATATCATATAATACTTAGGAGATTATAAGGAATATAACAGTTTAGCTATTCATATTCATGAATTTCCATACCTTAGTTTGTAGATCTGCATCGTTGCTAGATTTCTCCATAGATGAATATTTTTAAATAGATAGTTCTTATTTTTTGTTTATAGCTCTGATACCAATTTGGGGGTTGGGGGTTTTGCGGAAGTAAATGAGAGAGAAGTTGAGGAATGGAGATTGCGGATGCCTTTGGCTTCCGTCTCCTGTCTATTTATAAACAAAAACTTACAAGTGACTCTTTACAAGTGGCCTTTGAATTAATAGAACAACATAGAAGAAGAAGATGAAAAACCATACAATTCAATAATCAAAATTCATCACCATTGTTCATAACCTCAGCAAGGAAGAGAATTAGCCACTCATTTGTGGATTAAACATCCTAAAACAAGTGTTAATCATACAAATAATTGATTGAAAGAAGAAAGAAAGAGAGAAAAACCCTTAGCTTTTTCGTTCCTCATCTGCCTATAACCCACGTCCTTGCTCCACCAAGTCTGAATTAATTAAAAATAAGCCTAAGTGTTCTATTTATACTATTGGGAATTTTACCCGGAATAACAAGCAACGTCTCACGGAGGCCAACGCGGAGCACTGCCTCCGTGAACGGCGTGGACGCGGACCCTCACTGGAAATATAGGGTCCGGGAATATAGCCTCAACGTGGCACGGAGGCCAACGCGGAGGCTTATCTCCGTGCCACGGAGCTGTCGCGAGGCTTCACTGGAAATTGCCAATTAAATCATCCTCCAGGCAGTGTGCCTCCGCGATGGTAGCGTGGCACGGCTCCATCGCGGAGCCCCTTTACATTGCGCATTCCAATGTCTTTTCCATGCTCGCATCCAAGTCCAACACCGATATTGTTCCAACATGCATTTTTGCTCCTCTAAATCATATTTTACCTACAAAACAATGCTAATCATGTTGGTTAGTATAAATCCACATTTTATTACCAACTACATGAAAATGTATACACATTGCATAACAAACAAGGCGAAAATGATACGTTTGAGTATCACTTGGGCATATAAATCTGCCCAAGATCACTTACCCCACACTTAAATCCTTGTTCGTCCTCGAACAACACATACACAACTCATGCAAATTACATCCCAACCTTCGCCACTATGGTGCGACAATTTATGCTACGCACATACCGATCATTCAATATTGTAAATCATCAAGAAAACATGCATGGTCTTAACAATGCAATGACCTTTAATACATCAAGACTTCCTAGCCTTCAAGAATCGACTCTCGATATCGGCAAACTCATGCAAATCAGCTAATCAAGATATCCGATACGAAAATCAATCTTTCATCAAACATGTGCCCTCACAACTCAAAAGAATCTTCCCCTTTATGTTCATGCAACACACAAACATTCAAGTAGGGGCATATAAAAATTAATTTCACTTTCTCTCCCAAAAGAATTCACATGCATCATGTCATGACCCATAGGCTTGCCCTTAGTGTATTACTCCACTAATATAAAGAAATGCAATGTAAGATCAAGTAGGACTTTAATGGGTTGTAATGGAAGCTATGGAACTAGTATATATTGGATTAGCCAATAATAGTCACTAGCATCCTTAAGCGCCTTTTCAACACATTCCCATCGACTCATGGACATTGTTTCTCTCTTTTCTTTTTCCTCTCATCCCATTCATGCTTGTTTACTTTCGTACTGCCCATTTCATCCAACACACTTGACACAATACAAAGGGGTTTCATGTACCCTCAATATCATTTAATTATGATGAGTGCACCCTCCACCTTTTTCTTTTCTTTCCTCACTCTGCTTTTCTTTTTCTTTTCACCCTTCTCACTCTTTGACACTTTGGGAAAAAATTTTCTTTTCTTCTTAAGCGCTTAAGAGTTTTGTATAGACTTTACGGCTCATGAAAAGAAAGAATAAAGCTTAGTTTATACATTTTTGGACAAAAGAAAGAAATAATCGGCTAAAGGCTCAACGGGCTGACTAGGGTATACAGTCACATAAAAATGAGAGTATGACAAGAAAAAAATAGAAACTCTCGGTTAAAAACAAAGAAATGCCTACATCCTTTCTAACACTACACCTCCTTCATTTCGTTTTGTACACACACCAGGCAAGTTCTAGACACTTCACAATAGCATGGAATAACAATACCTCACTTCACACTTCATGCACATGCTCGATTCAAGATGCATTCACAGACTCTTTAATTAGCCAATTACATGAATTCAAAATTAAGCCTCAATCACACCGAATCGAATTCTACAGCCTAGGTATCTCAACATATTTACAAAATTGCATGCTTTCAAACGAATCACTTTTACATTTTGAACATCAGTTACAACACGCAACCAAAATTTCACAACCAGATAGTAACTACAGGTTCAGTGATGCAATCCACCAAAGAAAAAAACTTAAAATAAATTAAAATCACTACTCCTACCGACTACATTTCCCTTAAGACGGTCGTTATCCATCCATCATAGGGAACGGTCACTAACTATGACTTCGGTTCAATGGGACTATTCTCGGTAAAAGAACCAAAAACAAACTCCGAGAAACCCAAAAAAAAAATTGAAAAATTTTGCAACACATCGATCATTTCGATGGAAAAGTATTTACAAAATATTTTAATATGTACAAAACATTTTCACAAAATTTTGAAAATTATCGATCATTTCGATAGAGAAAAAAAATATTTACAAAATTTACACTGGCAACCACAACATTTCACAACACACATCAATTACCACAAAAATATATGCAGATACAACACAAATCAGTTCACAACCACAGGGAAACATAAAAAACATACATGCAAAACAAAGGAAGAACATACAGCAGATTAACACAGGTCCCAGCACCTAGCTACTCCCCACCCCACACTTAAATCGAACACTGTCCCCAGTGTTCACAAAAATTAAAAATCACAAAAATTTCGGGTGGTGGAACTCCCTGATCAGTCGAAATATTCGACTTCTTCATCTGGTGTTGCTGCCTCGTCGCCCATGTCCGAGTCTCCCCCTCATCGTCATCGGACTCCACATCGGAGTCCTCCCGACGTGTCTCCTCATCCGTGGGGACATCATCGTCAGTGGGCTCAACGAAGGCTGGTCCCACTCGGCACAAAGCTCTGGCGTTCTCGCCAAATGGGTAATCCATCTCCAGCTGCCATAACTCTTCCTATGTGGCTGGTCTCCTACCAATCCGGAGCTGAAGCATTTGCATACCAAACATTCATGCCATGTACTGATCATCACGAGCATGTCGCTCGCCCAGTGTCAGCACTGGCCCGTTTGTGGTGTCGGGGGCCTTGGTTTTGGTCACATCAAGGGCCCTCCGCTCCAACTGCGGGATGTAGTCCAAAGCCTCTTCCTCAACGTCGAGGCCCCGAAGAAAGGTGGTGATGAGTCCGCCGAACCCAAATCTGTGGCCCTGGTGTAGTCGGGCTCTCTTCATGGCGGATATGATGACTGCCCCAACATTAATCTCCAGCCCTTTCATAAGGGCATACACCAGGCAGACACGGTCCCAGGTCACATCCGTCATGTGAACCCCCGAGATCAAGCACGAACACACTATTTTCAACCATATTCTGGCCTCCCTGTTCATCTGCGAATAAGGCAGAGTCTGGTGGTAACCCCTCTCCTTATGTCTGCTCCATCGGGCTGTGGACCGAGCCCCACACAAAGTGCGTCTGATATCGGCGTATGGTGGGGTGATGTTCAGCTGGAGGAGAACATGGGCGTCTGCGTCCCGTGCTCCAACGATGGCATTTAATTTCTATGGTTCCAGAGTGACAATCTGCCCTCTGATTTTTACTGTGTGGCTTCTGATGGCCGGTTTCCAATTTGCATAGAACTCTCGGACTAAGTGTAGGTTGCACTCCTTGGGCTCCTGAAATATGAAGCTGAGCCCAGCTGCCTCGATTCTCTGCACAATACGGGGGAAGTCCTGTGCGAGTGGTTCCCGTGCAATATGCTCCTCAGGGAAGTACTTATTCTCCTTATGTTTAGCGTACCACTTCTTCCCTTCATCGGTCACCCACCTCGTTCCGTATTGGCGGCGCTGGCCGCACGGAACAGCTGGTGCAGCTGGGACTGCAGTGCCCAATCTCATTCGTTTTCTCCCGGTGCCTGAAGTAGAAGCACCTTTACCCTTATCCTGCCTACTCGCCATTGTACCTGTCAACATAAATAAACAAGCACAATGTCAAGCTAAATACATGTTAACTTCGGCTAAGGTCGGGTTAAACTAAGTTTACCCCACACTTAGTCCTTAGCTACTTTTACGATACTACGGCAAGGATCACTTTATTTACACTAAAACAAACAACTATACAATTTATTGCTTAGTGTGTTTACAAAAAAAAAAATTCGACAGTATAACTTTTAGCGTACTACTCAGACTTCATATAGCTAATCCCAATCCTACTATCGCTAGCAATTCAACCATCGCACTTAGCAACGAAAACAACAAACAAAAACTACGACAAAAATTCTATATACATACGAATCCAAATAATCAAACCAATTTGAACAATTTTCATCTTTTCCCAAAAACAGAGAATTCGTCGTCGATTACCTTCAAACAATATTTACAACGACTTATCTCAATTCACAAACACACCCCGGCATATAATTCACCAATTTAGCAACTTACCCAATTCGATTTCAACAACCCAAGCCCTAGAATTCAATTTTACAATCACATTCGAATCATTCACGCAATCGACAAGTTCAAAAGCTAATTACAACATTCCGAACATCTATCAATCAAAGAATAATTCAATATCATGCTAAATTGCTACTTAGGATGATTTATCTCACCTCCCATGCTCAAATTTGATTAAAATCGACAAAAACTTGAGAGAAACGAGGAAAACATACCTTTACGTTGAATAACCGAAGAAACTTGACAAATTGTTTGCTTAGTAGCGTGGCACGTTGGTTGGGAGAGGGAACTTAAGTGTTTGGTCGCGGAGAAGAGAGAAAATGAGGGGAAAAAGGGGGTTTTCGGGGTTTAAAATGAAGAAAAACACGCGGGTCACCCGGCAACCCGGTATGACCCGACACTAAATATAGGGCAACGTGTCACGGAGGGTAACGCGGAGCCCCTCCTCCGTGACACGGAGCCAACGCGATGGCTCACTGGAATTTTTAAAAAAAAATTCGGATTTAACCTCAACGTGTCACGGAGGGTAACATGGAGCCCTTCCTCCGTGACACGGAGCCAACGCCCCAGTGCACTGTCTCTTCATTTTATTCATTTTTTCATACCTTGCCTTTTCCTTCCCGATTCCATGCATATTTTTCTCCGGTTGACCTGAAAATTACCTTACTAAACAAAATTGGTTAGATTAATAGATTTCACTAACTAAAATGAAAAATATCAACTAAAACGAAAATTCTATACTAACTCAAGAAAAAGAAAAATTAAAATAAAAACTATTTACACTTTACTGAACAAAAGAAAAAGAAAAAAAATATTTTTCACAGGTTGCCTCCCGTGCAGCGCCTGATTTACCGTCGCGGCTCGACGTCCTTTATGCTCAATTATCTACTAGGGTGATGGACGATTTTTCACGATCATTGTCCTCTCCCCAGTAGTGCTCAACCTTATCAGGTGGTCTTCCTATCAACTCTCGGGATTCACTCATTTGATTAGCCTTCCCATGATCAATCACATTGATCACTGAGAGTTCCTCATTTACCATTGGGAGCTTGGGTGCTTTGTACACATCAAACACTTCTACCTTGTCATGTGCTCACATTGTAAGTTGACCCGCAGCTACGTCAATTAATGCTTTTCCGGTTGCCAAGAAGGGTCGTCCCAAAATAAATGGGACTTCAGCATCTGGTTCAAAATCCAGAACAATAAAATCGACCGGAAAAATGAGGGAGCCCACTTGCACAAGTACATCCTCAACAATGCCATCCGGCCTAGATAAGGATCTGTCTGCTAGCTGCAAGATTACGGTTGTAGGTCTAGGACTCCCTAGACCTAACTTTCTGAATACCGAAGATGGCATCAGATTTATGCTCTCCCCCAAGTCACATAATCCACGAGCTCGGATACTCTGCCCAATAGTCAGCTGGATAGTAAAACTTCCAGGGTCTTTTAGCTTCGTAGGCAGTCGATTTTTGGATCCGGGAAGTGCATTCCTCCGTCAAAGCTACCGTGGCATACTCAGTCAGACGACTTTTGTTGGCCACGATGTCTTTAATATATTTAGCATATTTTGGCACTCCCTGCAAGACATCAACAAGAGGTAAATTAACATGTACCTGTTTAAGCACCTCCATAAATTTCTTGAAACACGCCTCCTCCTTGTGTTTCTTGAGTCGTTGAGGGAACGGGGGTGGAGGCCTTTCTGATTCAGCTTCTTTGGTCTTCCCCTTATCCGCAAGTTGCTCTCCCTCAACATCTGCTACTCCTGACTTTTGAGGCGGTCTTTCCGGTTCCACCTCCTTCAACTGCAAACCACTCCTCGTGGTCACTGCATTCACCTGCTTCGGATTAGGATCCGTGTCGCTAGGCAGTCCTCCTCTGGGCCTTGTGTTTTGGGCACTAGCAAATTTCCCAAATTGATACTCAAGAGCCTTGGTCGCTAATTGATTATTTTTCACTTCGGGTGCCAATTTAACATAGTCAGCCTGCAATTGTGCCTGATTAGCGATCATGCTCTTGAACATTTCCTCAATGGTAGGTGATGGTGGTGGAGGAGGGGCATTGTGATTTCTGAATTGGGATTGGTAGTTCTGTTGCCCTCCTTGATTCCTGTGCATACCCTGACCCGAACTTTGGCCTTGTTGGTTGTTGCTACCCAACGAAAAATTTGGATGGTTCCTCCAATTTGAGTTGTAGCCGCTACCAAACTGCTGCTGATTTCTTTGTGCATTGCCCACAAAGTTAACCGAATCTGGGTTTGCTCCACAGCACTCAGCTGAATACTCACTGCTACCACACACTTCACACCACATTTGCTGGACCGCATTGACTGAAGCTGAAGGCTGGTTCAAATTCATATTGTTTAAGTGGTTGTTTAACTGATTCTGCAAGGCAGCTATCTGTGCAGCGATAGCTGTAAATCCATCCACTTCAAGCACTCCTGCTGCTTTCTTTGCTCCACCTCGAGATGAATCAGCATTCCATTCTGGATTGCCCTATGAAATTCGGTTGAGCAAAGTGTACAGCTCCTCATAAGTCTTTTCCAGCGCTTGCCCTCCAGCTGCTGAGTCTAACAAAATTTTAGTATGGGGTTCCAAACCCTCAATAAATGTGTGTACCAACACCTCATTGGACTGATGATGATGAGGACAGTCCCGCAACATGGATTTAAATCTTTCCCAGGCTTGATACAAATTTTCTCCCTCCCTCTGTTTGAAACTTAGAATTTGACTTCTAAGTCTGGCTGTTTTACCAGAGGGAAAAAATCTTATCAAAAACTTCCGTGCAAGATCATCCCACGTTGATATAGAATTTGGTGGTTCAACTTTTAACCACCTCTTGGCTTCACCAAGTAAGGAAAACGGAAATAGGGTGAGCCGAACATAATCAGGTGACACTCCAGCGGGTATATAAGTGTCACTTATCTCCAAAAAATTCTGGAGATGTTGTTGTGGGTCTTCATGAGGGAGACCGGTAAATTGCCCGCTTGTGTGCAAAAGTTGCACCATGTTCTGCTTTAATTCAAATCTCCCTCCAGGCTCTGGTTTGCGGATACTAGAATATACATTGTTGGCATGTGGGATTGCCACCTCGCGAACCGGCCTTGCTGCTGCTTCGTCGGGCACTAACACTGCCCTCACAACCGGTGGATTTTGTTGCTCCATTATAGTCTGTCTGAGTAACTGCAACTTCTTTTGTAGAGCTTCTCTGCGTTTACTATCTAATTCACGTTCAGGCTCTGCATAAGATTCCACCAGCTCCTTGTCCTTTGCCAGTGTTCACAGAAATCAAGTCTATAAAATACAGGCTAAGACCAAGTTGTCAACACATAAGAAAATAAAACAAAAATACAGTAAATTTACACTTAACACAATTTCACCAATTGCCTAGTCTCCCCGGCAACGGCGCCAAAAACTTGTCCGGGTGTTTTCTATAGGGGTTAAAAACCGACACGCAAGTGCACGTGGTCCAACAAGTAATAAAGTAGCTAAGTAAGCCAAGTATCGAACCAAGGAGACTCTGGATAAGTAAAATTGCTTAGGTATACTATATTCTATCTTACTTCTAAATATGTTGACAACAACGTAACCAAAAGTTAAATAATTTTTGTTTATAAATTATATACTAAAACTATCAACAAATATTTACTGTGAATTGAAACTATGGATATGAGCATGCCAAGGTTAAGAACAAGTAATGAACTTGATTATCATCATAATTCGGTTATTCTTCTCTTCTAGTTGCTAGCCAAGAACATTAGCCAAGAGATTAAAACTCTCGTATTTAATCTCACTTAAGAATCATAAACTATCCGTCTACATTTCTGTGATCAAATGCAATTTATGACCTAGCAATACAATTCCGGTTCCTAAATTGACTAATACGGCTTTCAAGTATATTTCTATCAGGAAAGCACATCAAAACCCAATTTTCCCAAATCAAGTTAAGAACAATACCCTATTAATTCACAACTTTCCAATTTCTTGCTCTCTCGAGTGAAATTGGACTTTTTAGATGTACATTAATGTCAGCCACACACTAATGCAGTAGAAACAAGAATTAATAGAACAACATAGAAGAAGAAGATGAAAAACCATACAATTCAATAATCAAAATTCATCACCATTGTTCATAACCTCAGCAAGGAAGAGAATTAGCCACTCATTTGTGGATTAATCATCCTAAAACAAGTGTTAATCATACAAAAAATTGATTGAAAGAAGAAAAAAAGAGAAAAAAACCCTTAGCTTTTTCATTCCTCAACTGCCTCTAACCCACGTCCTTGCTCCACCAAGTTTGAATTAATTAAAAATAAGCCTAAGTGTTCTATTTATACTATTGGGAATTTTTCCCGGAATAACTAGCAACGTGTCACGGAGGCCAACGCGGAGCACTGCCTCCTTGACACGGCGTGGACGCGGACCCTCACTGGAAATATAGGGTCCGGGAATATAGCCTCAACGTGACACGGAGGCCAACGCGGAGGCTTATCTCCGTGCCACGGAGCTGTCGCGAGGCTTCACTGGAAATTGCCAATTAAATCACCCTCCAAGCAGTGTGCCTCCGCGATGGTAGCGTGGCACGGCTCCATCACGGAGCCCCTTTACATTGCGCATTCCAATGTCTTTTCCATGCTCGCATCCAAGTCCAACTCCGATATTGTTCCAACATGCATTTTTGCTCCTCTAAATCATATTTTACCTACAAAACAATGCTAATCATGTTGGTTAGTATAAATCCACATTTTATTACCAATTACATGAAAATGTATGCACATTGCATAACAAACAAGGCGAAAATGATACGTTTGAGTATCACTTGGGCATATAAATCTGCCCAAGATCAGTTGTGTCAAGTGTGTTTGGTGAAATAGGCCATACGAAAGTAAACCAGCATGAATGGGATGATGAAAAAAAAGAAAAGAGAGAAACAATGTACATGAGTTGATCGGAATGTGTTGAAAAGGTGCTTAATGATGTTAGTGGCTATTATTGGCTAATCCAAGATGTACTAGTTCCATAGCTTCCATTACAACCCATTAAAGTCCTACGTGATCTTACATTGCATTTCTTTATATTAGTGGAGTAATACACTAAGGGCAAGCCTATGGGTCATGACATGATGCATGTGAATTCTTTTGGGAGAGAGAGTGAAATTAATTTTTACATGCCCCTACTTGAATGTTTGTGTGTCACATGAACAAAAAGGGGAAGATTCTCTTGAGTTGTGAGGGCACATGCTTTATGAAAGATTGATGTTCGTGTCGGATATCTTGATTAGCTGATTTGCATGAGTTTGCCGATATCGAGGGTCGATTCTTAAAGTCTAGGAAGTCTTGATGTATTAAAGGTCGTTGCAATGTAAGACCATGCATGTTTTCTTGATGATTTACAATATTGAATGATCGGTATGACCGTAGCGTAAATTGTCGCACCATAGTGGCGAAGGTTGGGATGTAATTTGCATGAGTTGTGTATGTGTTGTTCGAGGACGAACAAGGATTTAAGTGTGGGGTAAGTGATCTTGGGCAGATTTATATGCCCAAGTGATACTCAAATGTATCATTTTCGCCTTGTTTATTGTGCAATGTGTATACATTTTCATGTAATTGGTAATAAAATGTGAATTTATACTAACCAACATGATTAGCATTGTTTTGTAGGTAAAACATGATTTTGAGGAGCTAAAATGCATGTTGGAACAATATCGGAGTTGGACTTGGATGCGAGCACGAAAAAGACATTGGACTGCACAATGTAAAGGGGCTCCGCGATGGAGCCGTGCCACGCTACCATTGCGGAGGCACACTGCCTGGAGGGTGATTAATTTGTCAATTTCCAGTGAAGCCTCGCGACAGCTCCGTGGCACGGAGGAAAGCCACCGCGTTGCATGTCGTGCCACGTTGAGGCTTTATTCCTGGACCCCAGATTTCCCGTGAGGGTCCGCGTCCACGCCGTGTCACGGAGGCAGTGCTCCGCGTTGGCCTCCGTGACACGTTGCTTGTTATTCCGGGAAAAATTCCCACTAGTATAAATAGAACACTTAGGCTTATTTTTAATTAATTAAGACTTGGTGGAGCAAGGACGTGGGTTACAGGCAGTTGAGGGACGAAAAAGCTCAGGGTTTTTCTCTCTTTCTTTCTTCTTTCAATCAATTGTTTGTATGATTAACACTTGTTTTAGGAAGATTAATCCACAAATGAGTAGCTAATTCTCTTCCTTGCTGAGGTTATGAACAATGGTGATGAATTTTGATTATTGAATTGTATGGTTTTTCATCTTCTTCTTCTATGTTGTTCTATTAATTCTTGTTTCTACTGCATTGGTGTGTGGACAACATTAATGTACATCTAAAAAGTCCGATTTCACTCGAGAGAGCACGAAATTGGAAAGTTGTGAATTAATAGGGTATTGTTCTTAACTTGATTTGGGAAAATTGGGTTTTGATGTGCTTTCCTGATAGAAATATACTTGAAAGCCGTATTAGTCAATTTAGGAACCGGAATTGTATTGCTAGGTCATAAATTGCATTTGATCACAGAAATGTAGACGGATGGTTTATGATTCTTAAGTGAGATTAAATACGAGAGTTTTAATCTCTTGGCTAATGTTCTTGGCTAGCAACAGGAAGAGAAGATTAACCAAATTAGGATTATAATCAAATTCATTACTTGTTCTTAACCTTGGCATGCTCATATCCATAGTTTAAATTCAAAGTAGATATTTGTTAATAGTTTTAGTATATAATTTATAAACAAAAATTATTTAACTTTTGGTTACGTTGTTGTCAGCATATATAGAAGTAAGATAGAATATAGTATACTTGAGCAATTTTTACTTATCCAGAGTCTCCTTGGTTCGATACTTGGCTTACTTAGCCACTTTATTACTTGTTGAACCACGTGCACTTGCGTGTCAGTTTTTAACCCCTATAGCAAACACCCGAACATAGAGTCCAAGACCCTGACTATACAGTAAGTTCCTGTGGTGTACGAGTATTCGGAGGTTTTCCCCGATGATTTGCCAGGTGTTCCTCCAGAAAGGGAAATTGATTTCGGAATTAATTTATTGCCCGATACGTAGCCTATATCTATTCCTCCTTATAGGATGGACCCAACCAAGCTAAAGGAGCTAAAAGAACAGTTGAAGGACTTGTTGGATAAGGGTTTCATTAGACCGGGTAAGTCTCCATGGGGTGCACCAGTTCTCTTTGTTCGATAGAAGGATGGGTCCCTTCGAATGAGTATTGATTATCGGTAGCTTAATAAGGTCATTTTCAAGAATAGGTACCCCTTGCCCAGGATTGATGATTTATTTGACCAACTCCAGCGTGCCAGATGCTTCTCGAAGATAGATCTCAGGTCCGGATATCACTAGCTCAGAGTTCGGGAGTGTGATATTCCAAAGACAGCCTTCGGAACCTGGTATGACCATTATGAGTTTGTAGTTATATCATTTGGACTAACCAATACTCCTACAACCTTTATGGACCTGATGAACTGGGTGCTCAAGCAGTACCTGGACATGTTCGTAATAGTGTTCATTGATGATATCTTTATATACTCCAGGAGCGAGAAGGAGCTTTCTACTCATTTGTGTATAGTGCTTCAAGTTCTCAAGGATCTCCCATTATATGCAAAGTTCAGCAAATGTGAGTTTCGATTGGACTCGGTGGCATTTCTTGGTCATGTGGCATCAAGCGAAGGCATAAGGGTGGATTCCAAGAAGATTGAGGCGGTGAAGAATTGCCCCAGGCCAGTGAATCCTTCAGAAATTTGGAGTTTCTTGGGCTTAGCAGGATACCACCAAAGATTTGTTGAGGGCTTTCCATTAATTGCAGCCCCATTGACCAGGTTGACTCGGAAAAAGGTGAAGTTCCAATGGTCGAATGCTTGTGAGAAAAGCTTCCAAGAGTTGAAGACCCGAATCACTTCAGCACCAGTGTTGACTTTACCCGAGAGTACTGATGGTTTTGTTGTATATTGTGATGCCTCGAGAGTCAGATTGGGGTGTGTGTTGATGCAGCGTGGGAAAGTGATAGAATATGTCTCACGACAACTGAAGGTTCACGAAAGGAATTACCCGACCCATGATCTTGAGTTGGCCGCGGTAATGTTTGGGGTCCACATTGACGTATTCATGGATCATAAGAGCTTACAATATGTGTTCATGCAGAAAGACCTAAATCTTCGGCAAAGGAGGTGGTTGGAGTTACTAAAGGACTACGATATGAGTGTCCTTTACCACCCGGGCAAGGCCAATGCAGTTTCGGATGCACTTAGTAGGATCTCTATGGAGAGTGTGTCCCACGTGTATGAGGGAAAGAAAGAGTTGGTGAAAGAGGTCCACAGACTAGCAAGGTTGGGGGTTAGATTGATCGACTCGACCGATGGCGGTTTTGTTGTGCAGAATGGGTCAGAATCGTCCTTGGTGGTTGATGTCAAATCTAGGCAAGATGAAGATCCAGTTTTAAGGATGCTGAAGGAAGCATTAGGAGTCAAAAAGTGGAGGTTTTCTCCTAAGGGGGAGATGGGGTGCTACGATACCCGGGTCGATTATGTGTTCCGGACGTTGATAATTTAAGTGTTCAGATATTGCATGAAGAACAAGGTACCAGATATTCTATCCATCTGGGATCCACGAAAATGTATTGGGACTTGCGAGAAATCTATTGGTGGGATGGTATGAAGAAGGATATTGTAGAGTTCGTAGCTAAATGTCTCAATTATCAGCAAGTGAAAATCGATCATCAAAGGCCAGGAGGTGTACTAGATATTAGCATTCCCACTTGGAAGTGGGAGGAAATAAATATCGATTTCGTTACAGGCCTACCTCATACTCGCCGACACTATGACTCCATTTGGGTGGTGGTAGACGGGTTAACTAAGGCTGCACACTTCCTACCGGTCAGGACCACAGATTCAGTGGATGATTATGCCAAATTATATATTCGGGAGTTGGTTCAACTTCATGGAGTGCCCTTGTCTATTATTTTAGACCGAGGTACTCAGTTTACCTCCCAGTTCTGGTTGTCTTTTCAAAAGGGACTTGGGACTCAAGTCAAGCTCAACACAGCCTTTCATTCGCAAACAGATGACCAAGCCGAACGAACGATTCAGACTCTTGAGGATATGTTGAGGGAATGTGTTATGGATTTCAAAGGTAGTTGGGATGATCATTTTCCCTTGATTGAATTTGCCTATAATAACAGTTATCACTCCAGTATCTAGATGGCATCATTTGAGGGTCTTTACGGACGAAGGTGTAGATCGCCCATCGGATGGTTTGAGGTTGGTGAGGCAGCCATAATAGGACCTGATTCAGTTCATTAGGCCATGGTAAAGGTCCAGTTGATGAGGGACCAATTGAAAACCACTCAGATTCGTCAGAAATTTATGCGGATGTGAGGAGGAGAGATTTGGAGTTTGATGTGGACGACTGGGTATTTCTAAAGGTATCTCCCATGAAGGGAGTCATGTGGTTCGGAAAGAAAGGGATACTTAGTCCCCACTATGTTGGTCCCTACCGAGTTGTGAGGAGAGTTGGTAAGGTGGCGTATGAGTTGGACTTGCCATCGGAGTTATCGTCCCATCTTTCATGTGTTGCTTTTGAAGAAGTGTTTGGGTGATCCAGCCTTGCTAGTCCTAGTAGACAGCATTGGGGTAAAAGACAACCTCCGTTATGAAAAAATTCCCATTGAAATCATGGATTGCCAGGTTTGAAAGTTGAGAAACAAAGAAGTATCTTCACTTAAGGTTTTATGGAGAAATCAGCATGTTGAGGGAGCTACATGGGAAGCCGAAGCGGATATGATGGCTAGATACCCACATTAATTCTCTACCGGCGCAGTTCCGACTTGAGGTACTAGTTTTTACCCTATAACTCTACCTAGTTTTCATGTTCAATTCACGTGTACAAGTTTCTTTTATGTGTATGAATGTGTATGTAAAGTATGAGATCAATTCAGCTATGTGGTTTTATTCGGAGGTAGTCATTCCGTGAAAATTTCGGTTAAAATAGTCAAAATTAGAGTATGATAATTGTATGTCTCTGATTGTTGCTTGTTTAGAACATTCAAGGATGAATGTTCTCAAGGGGGAGATATTGTAATACCCTGGAAGTGCGTAGGAGTAGACCTGGATGTGAAAAATTGAAAACTGCAGAAAATTAGGAAAAATGTCTTAGGACGGGTGTAGGTATGACTCGTGGCGACATACCATGAGTCGTTGTAACAAGTCGTGGTTGGGGAAAGGCTGGGTGACAATGCAAACCATGGGAAATATGATGACTCGTTGTAGGAAACAACGAGTCATTGTTAGCAGTCGTGGGAAGGAGTTAGGTTTTTCAGATGATTTTCAACGGGCGTCCCAACGACCCATTAGAATAGACCACGATTCATTAGTTGTGTTCATTTTTTGAGTTTTAATTTTTTTTTCTAGTGGACGCTACGGGGAAAACAACGGTCTGTTGTTTATGGTAACGGGTTGTGGTGTGACCTGTTAGGAGATGAGGTGCCAAGGTTCAGGGGGCAAACCACGAGCGATGTGACCAGTCGTTGGTTGAAGGTACGGGTCGTCTTGACGATCCATTGTTTGGTCCCGAGAATGGGTTATCAGCAGTGGTTTCAACGAGGGAGTGATGGGTCGTCATTGCTTTCAACGACCCGTTAGTCCCACCCGTGGGATCAATCTGGCCAGCTTTAAGGGCAGGTTCATTAAGGGTATTTTTGACTTTTTCATGATATAAGGCCCTAAACTACGTCATTTTGTGTATTTCTCTGAGTGTGTTAAGATGGGTTAAGTCCCTAAAGCATCACCATTCCCGTGCAAGAGCTTTAGAGAGGTTTTAGGGAGATTCAAGGCCTTCTTCTCCAAGTTTCCATCAATTTCTTTCTGGGTATTCAAGGAACTTTGAAATCAGTCCATTTCCAGGTATGTAGGGTTTTAGAATGGGTGAAATCCTTTCTCACCCATGCCTAATATTTCATTTTACATCATGAATTCTCCTATTCAAGTTCTATGGGGTTTTACCCAAATGCATGAAAATGTGATTTCTCTTTATGGGTATGATTTAATTGAGTTTTAATTATTGAATTGTGAAGGATGGGCAGGTTTTATATTATTTTCTTTAAAATCATGTTTCAAGCTTTTTAAATCTAAAATTCCCATTGATGAAGGTTCCTGAAAGTTATGATTTATGATGAATATTCAATATTTTGAGATTTATTTATGATGGAAAAGCATGAATTCAAGTTACCCATGTTTATGAGCATAATTTTGAAAGAATTGAGTATGTTGAAGTATTGGGAAATGCCTATATGTTGAAGAATGATTTACGATTTCTAAAACGAATTACATGATTTATTGAGTTATGATGTCGGCCGATGAAAAAGGCCTTTGATTCTTGGCTAAGCATGCTTTAAAGAGGATCAATGATGATAATTGTTATATTTTAGCCAATGAATGTTGATGCATGATGTTATTTATTTATGTATGAGCATATATACATGTTTTTGGGAGCCGTGTCTAGCACCGAGCAACCCAGCATTCAAAGGACTACGGCGGTGTCTCATAACCACGTGCCACCATTGGTTACTAATGATATTTTCAACCGGCTATAGTTTGGTGCTCCGCGGATTGACATCAGCCAAACTTCGGTTCTTTATGGGACAGGTCGTCTAAGGAAGGGTAAAAAGGTCTAGAAAGGCCTCCAAAATATCTAAAAGCCTCAAGGACATTTGGGAAATGTTGTACACAAGAATGTACAAATATTTACATAACTTTCATTAGCTTCGTTGAAAATCAATGATTTCAGCTTCAAATGATGGAGAGCAATTGAGTGTTTTTGGGAGCAGTGTCTAGCACCGAGTAGGCTAGGGGTTCATGAAAACTCCGTGTCTCAGAACTACGTACAAACATAGGATTATCTAGTTACTTGGGACCTCCCTTGTAAGCTTCCCCTGCCCCTAATGGGCATTCAACTTAATATCGATACCATGGTAGCGCCCGATTTAATTGTGATCTCACCCATAGAATGTTCCCAGCCTCTCACTTGTTTTTACTTCTATTGGAATTCCCCCCAATTAGTTTTAGTTTAGAATTAGTTAGCTAATTTTCCCTTTTTATTTCCCCCCAATTTTACTTTTCAAATGTTGAACAATTATGCACTACAGTTTGAATTAGTTCATCACTCTTGAATTATCGACTTAATTCTCTGTGGGATATGACCCCGGTCACTCGTCGGAAATATTTGTTTTGAGAAGCGACCGTTTACGCTGTTTCATAAAGGAGAAGTGTATTTTGGACATTATCAGTTATGATTTATGATATGCATGATTTCAATTTTTATTTACTCATCCTATTTTACTTACGTTGCATACTTAGTACATTTCAAGTACTGATCGCATACTATATGTTGTATCATTTCATGATACAAGTTCATACATTCAGACCCAGTCCCGCCGCTATTCTGTCTCCAGAGCTAGAAATCAGTTCTCCAGTTGGTGAGTCCTCATCCTTCGAGGACCTTCAGTTAGTTGAATTATGTTATTTCAGTTTCAGACATCTAGTGAGCTAGAGTGGGTATTGTCTCATCAGCTCGTTAGTATGTTAGATGCTTTTCAGAATAGACTTGTATTTTCAGCTTCAAATTTAGTGTTATGATGTTACCATTCGATAGACGTTTTTTTATTCAAGCTTATGCTATTTCATAATTTAGTTATTATCTTTATTTATGATGATCTTTAGTTATTATATTCATACCATGGGTGTACTTGGAGTCATTTATGGTCCTAGGCTTTGTGTCTCGATCCGAGGTCTCAACTCGGATCGTGACACATCATTTATAGAATTGCAAAGCATAATTAGGCGTGGCACACTAATGATCAAAGTGGAGTTATACATGTTGGTGCCCCATCCATGACCTATTTGATAAAGGAGAACCAAGAATGCGATCAAATGATGGCATCCATGCCACTAATATTGTGTTGCTTACAACGAACTTGACCAAAAATGAGCTTAAGAAAGTGAATGTGGTTGACGATCCATACCAAAATCAACAATTTCAAGACCAACTTCTCGTGTAATTTGAGTATGCAAACTACATTAGTAATGCACCAGGAGTTTATTCAAGGCAAAATTATGAACAACCGAATTAAAGCCATATATGTTCAAACTACCAAAGTCAATGGAGACCTCAACCACAAGGTCATTATTATGGTAGAATGACTATGGAGGTTTGAGTCAAGGATGGCAAAGTCTTTAGGAATGGAGGATCCAATCCCTATATTCCATCGAGGGGCCCGTCCTCTAGTTTGAATTTGAGGGAAGGGCCATCTCAAGATCATGGAGGCTCAATGATTGAAGGAATATTGGAGAAAGTACTCCAAAATCAAGAGAGATCGACTGAATGCTTGAAAATTTTAACTGAAGTTGTTAGCTCCCACATGGCTTTTATCCAAAAGTTGGAGCAACCCGAAGCAAAAAAGGAAATTTCCTAGTGATACAGTTGTGAATCCCAAAGGAAATAGAAAAGTCCCCAGTTCTTATTGTATGACCATTGTGACTCGCAGTGGCAAGATGTTAAAATAGGGTGTTGATAAGAATTTTTATGTTAAGGTTGTTGGAGTTAGTGTTGAGGAGTGCAGGGTTGGAGATAATGTTGTGGGGAAGCCTCAGGTTGGTATTGTTGGTGAAGAAGTTGTGATGAGTAGTAGAGACAAGGAAAATGTAAAGGGAAGGTGGATGACATTGCTAAATCATTACTACCAATTCCAAAACCTATTCCTCCATTTCCATAAATATGGATGAAGAAAAATATTGATGCCAAGATTGATAGGCATATTGAGTGGTTGAAGGAGGCGATCTTAAGGGTGCCATTTATTGATCCTATCAAAGAAATGCCTGCTTTTTCCATGTATTTTAAGAGTTTCTTATCAAAAATAGATCCATTAAAGATGAGGTGATACTTATCACTCACTAGGTTTGTGTTATCATCGCGGGCATACATATGGACAAAAAAGGTGATCTGGGTGAATTTACCATACCATGCACTATTGGCACTATGATTGCTTGAGATTATTATGTGACAATAGGGAAAGCATCAATTTGATGTCTCTTTCCATTTATAAGAGCTCTGATCTCATCATGCTCAAACCCACCACAATTAGGCTTTAAATGATGGATAAGTCCATAAAGAAGCCGGCGGGTATTGTAGAAGATGTTCTTGTCAAAGTTAGTAAGTTTACACTTCCGGTTGGCTTAGTAGTCCTTGATTGTTCCATGTAAATTGACCTACCCATCATCCTTAGGTTTCCACTCCTTTCTAGGAAAGAGCTTTGATAGACTCGGAGAAACATGAGATCAAATTCCGAGTCAACGAAGAAGAAATCACTTTCAAGGCAGGAAAGGGGCTTTTGTTGCCCAAGGGTTGTGAGAGTATAGCTATAATTAAGGATGTTAAGGGTGAGTATGTTCCTACCAAGCTTGGAGGAAAGGCAGCACCCGAGAATAAAATGGAAAAAAGAAAATGGGTGAAGCAATACCTATGCAACTCAAAAGAAAGAAAGAGGGTGAGAAAGTCCCATCCTAGGGATTACTCATCTATTAGATGATACAGGTATTTGCTTCATGTTGTGATATTAATCAGGAGCTTATTGGGAGGCAACCCATGGGGTGCTACATAATTATAGTATCCACTTCGTGCTGGCTTAGGAGACAACCCAAGTGTTTTAGTCTAATAAGTATTTTTTTAGTGTAGGTTTGACACTTGGGAGATGTGGGGAAGAAATGACAAAGGTAAAGAAAAGAGCATCAGCTTTCAACTTGTGAGCCCAGTCAAGGATCGTGAATTAAATGTACGATTCGTGAGTGGTATCATAGGTTGAAGGCCAAGTATCAAATTCTTAGAAGTTTTATCTATGAAGCAACGTACGGTTTGCAAATCCAATTTATGAATCGTAAGTCATATCGTGGATTAAAACAGTATTACATGCTATATGAAGTTGACATACGACCCATTAGACAGATTGTATATTGCTTTTACGATCATAGATAGGACCGCGATTTGATCATAACTAAAGTGGATCAAGCCCTTATTTAGGGTCACATTTGACCCCATTTGCAACTCTTGAATGCAATTGACAATCGTAAGCAGTACGTGCCTAACCTAACCTGTTTGACCCATCGTTCCTTTTAAAATATAAGACTGCATGTTTCCCATTGCTTTATTCTTCTTTCCTTCTTTGAAAACTCCATTGTAGAAAGCTTGACCTTGCAAACTTATATCACCGTAAGTCTACACATAGTCACTTGTATACTTCATTATACACAAAACTTTGCCTCTTGCACGCTTAGGGTTTTAATGTATCAAGGAGCTTCAATTTTATCAGCACACACTATGTACTTCTAATCGACTAACCCTAGGTATTGTTCTTATCCAAATGCTCCTATCTGTGCTTAATTCCGTGGAGTGATTGATTCTTATGTTTGAATTTGAATTGGGAAGGAAGAACTGAGGGATTCTTTTTGATTTGTTTGGGGGTTTGTGGTCTTGAACTATTAGATTCATTAAAATACAGTCTATAATTATTATGTACGACCATAAATGACCCGCAAATCATGTTAATGAACTAACATTGGTTAAATTTGACTAAGTATGATGGACCCTTATAATTTAATGTACAAATTGCATTGTCAATATATGAATCGTAAAAAATTTTAAATGTTATCCCTGAGAGTACCAAATCTCTGAAGTTCAATTTATGACCAAATGTATGGTTCGTACATGAAGAGGTCTCTTCTTTTAATGTATAATCTTGATAATACTGTGTATAATAATTTTTTCTTTTGTAGTATTTTTACTTTTGTAGGATGTTGAGTCCTCCCAGGTTTACCTAGACATGGTTCTTTCTCTGGAGGATTTATTTCTGTTGGATCTGGCCTAATAAAGTAGTTTAAGTGTGGTAGTGATCGATCTCGATGATAGATTACTAGAAAATTTTCTTAAGGATACTAGTCTATTTTAGTGTCATATTTGGTTGAGTAAAATGTGTTTGACTTAGATAATGGTGGCAAAATTATCTTGAAGCATGCATGTGTGATTACTTGTGAAAAGTTTCCCCCCTCAAAAACGTTTTCCACAACTGTTTTGTATTAATATGTTAACCTCTATTTGTGACATTTGCTTGTGATATAACTATGACATAGATTACCTAGTTGGGAGTAAAAATGATTAGTTCGTTTGATATCCTGTGCCACTGTGTGGTGAGAATTATAGTTTAGTTCACTTATTACAGTCACACTCTAGAACTTGCCTAGTTACTCATGCTTTAGCTTAGGACTGATTGGGTTATAGAATGAACTTAGACTTTCTTTGTGTTTCAAAAACCTTATATGCCTAAATTAGCCTACCAAATGATGAATGTGTCCCTAGCCTCCTCTTTTGAGCCTATAATCCTTTTTCTTGATCAAATGCTATGAAACGAAGCCAATTTTTAATTCATCCTCTTTTAAACCCATCCTCCTTGACACTAAAAAATGATTTGATGAGTGAAAAGGTGTCAGTTGGGAGTAAAATAAAGTGAAAAATAAAAGAGAGGGTAAAAATGAGTACCTAAACCATTTTCCAAGGCATATTGATTAAGAAAAAAAGAAAAAAGAAATAAAAAGAAATGAGAAAAAGAGAAAGAAAAGAAAAAAAGAAAAAAGGAATAAGCTAACCAAAAAGTTTCTTCAGATGTGGAAAATGCTAAGGAAGAATAGGAAAGAAAAAGAAGGGACCAAAACCAAGAAGGAAGAAGTTGATGTAGTGTTCAAGGATGGTACCAAGTCACTAAAGTCGCATATATGTATCCTACCTATCCTTTGAACCAACATTACAAGCTTAGAAAAACTCTTACGTGATCTCAACCCGTTGTTTCAAAAGTAGAAGTATTTGAGAATAAAGGAAAGAATGTGGTAGCTGTGTCTTAACTTGTCAACATCTTTGTGATAGTTGAGTTTATTTATCTTCTCTTTTGATCTTTTGTTCTTGTATTGAATGTGAACCTTATTTCTAAATATGGACAGCTTTCTTGGTCAAATGTGAGGGCATGTGGATGAAAATGCTAGCATAAGTTGCTTCTCAATTTAAGTGACTTGAATTTTGATATGATGTCATAAATAGAGATTGCATGCTTAGTATTAATGGTTGTGAGAAATTCTTTTTTTATATAATAGAGGGGTGACTTATTGGAGAAATGAATTCTTGTAGTTACTTGCCAAAACCACCATATTCCACTATGTGAAACCAAAACATGAGTCTAGGTTAGATTTTCTTATCTTAATTGTTTGAGGACAAGCAAAGACTTTAAGTTGGGGATATTGATGTGTCGGGGTTTTACATCATATTTGTACTTATTTTCATAGAATTTTATATTCCTTTGAGTACTAACTAAAGTAAATACTAATATTAGTTTTCTAAGTTTCATAAATCCCAATAAAATAGAGCAGAGAGGCATCAATCCCAAAAAATCTACCGAAAAGAGGAAACAAACAAGCCATAGATGCAATATTGTCACGACCCAAATGTACACCCGGATCGTAGACACGGGAAAAGGGGTCCCGAGATACCCCAAGTCGACCCATGATATGAGCATACATCTAATTCAATCACATAAACGGAAGACTTAAGATAAGGAACGTAAGGGAGAATCAGTACTAGATATAATACATCGAATACAACTTGTAGTCTAATAAGCCTCTAAACATGAAAGGCGGATTGATGGGACAACTCTCCAACTAATACAATATCCACAAACTGAAAAGAAATAACATAGAGGGTGAACATATAGCCCTCGAAACATGAGGACTCACCAAATACACTGAGAGCAAGGCTGAACTAGTTACGGGTGAAGATGAGCCAGAGAACTGGGAACTGTATCATGAAAATGATATAGCATAGAAAGTATGCAGTCAGTACGTGAAATGTATTGAGTATGCAAGGTAAGTCAAACGGACATTTAAAACATATATGAAATTCATAAATAATCATAAGAGTAGGACGTCATGCTCGTATCATAAATCATAAAAACATGTCATATGGCTCAAGGTTTTCAAAACATTCGTAACATAACATAATCATAGTCATAATAGAAGTGATTTACTTAACATGACTTGAGCCAACATACATAATCATAACATGCATAAATCATAAGGAACAGTGGGAGATTCTCTTAATCGACATACCCCATATGAGCACACGTGAAGTCCGACTTTTAACCCTAGTCAGGAGGGTGTTCATAACTTTCCAAAGGTTGGAACCATGAAGGGCGTGATCACACATGAAAAGGGCCATTTGGTCCAGGGAAAAACATGAAAGGGTCCCAACATACCTACGGTGGCACGTTGTTCATGAGATCCGGGGCTTAATTGTGAGCCCGAAACCTACTCGGTGTTCAATACTACTCCTAAAACATATATAGTGCTCATAATAATACATACATGAGTTCATGGGCTAGTTAAATCATGGTAATCGTAAACATGCTTGAACATACGTGAACTAGCAATGACTTGAGGCCCGTGGGTCGGCCAAAAACATAATTCATGATTGTGCATTCAATCTCATATTGCAAGAAATCCAAGAATTTCTAGGGGCACTGGCACGAGCAAAAATGGTTGAAAAGTCTATTGTTTGAAATAGAGTAAAACAACCCAAAATCCCAGGAGCTAATCCTTCCTCTTCTTCCACGAAGATTCAGAAAAAATGTAGCTTGGATGGAACTGAACAAGATTTGGTGAACGAATACAAATTCATACATACTTGTAAATCATGCATGTAGCTTGAAATTAATAAGTTCGTAGTCGATAACACAATAAATTCATAAATAAAATTCATAATTTATGTTGGGCTTATCAAATCACTCATGGATTAATGGATCATAAATGGACTCATCATGCGGGCATGCATAAACAGGCTTAATTGTTTAGAAACTCAAAATCAACAATATTATAATCAATTTAAATTCCAAAGGATGATCAAAATCAGTAGATTATGATAAGATTACATAATCACAAGACTCATAATTAATCGTTTAATTTTATACAAATCAATTACAAAATCCCATGAGTTTTTGATAATTTATAAGTAAAATCATAGAGTAGGAGCATGAGTATGGAAGGAACCACCCATTGATGACCTTACCTACCTGAAAACACTGATTCTTAATCCCCCTTGAAAGCCCAAGGTGGAATTGTGACAAATTGGGAAAAACACCTTGAATCACCTTCTATCCTTCTCCCTAAACTCTGGCATGCATGAATGAGGCCTAACATGAGCTAATCCCCTTTAAAAGACCCAATTTAGAGCTTAAAACGGCGTAGTTTAGGCCTTAGGAACTTAGGAATTATGAAAACACCCTTATTAAAATGCAGGAAAAACACTGCCAGGGCCTCCTAAAGAGGGACCTCACGAGTCGTTGCCAAGGGGCACGACTCGTGGCTAGGACTCATCATGCTCACTGTCCTAAACTCCCTAGGGGACCACATGAAACGTGGTGGCAGACCACGACTCATGGTCACCACCTGTGGTCTTCACTACCCCTTTCCCATTTTGCCAACTAGTCCACCTAGGCCACGGGACACCTAACAAGTAGTGTTGCTTGACCATAACTCGTGGTAATGCCCGTGGTTTCACCCCAAAACTTAGCCATTCCATTCTTGAGCAAGTGTCACTCCAAGACTCGTGGTCACCCCTCATGACCCACCTCACGGGTCGTTCTGCGGCCTGGTGCAAATTTTCTAGTTTTTCTTCGTTTTGACTCCCGAGTCTGATCCGTGGGTTCCTGGGCTATAACAATATCTCCCTCTTGGGAACATTCATCCTCGAATATTAGGATCATGCAGAAAACTCAGAAACAAGCAATCACCATACATAAATACTGATCATTAAGTTGAAAACTGACGGATTGACTACCTCTGAAATGAATTACATAACTGAACTAAATTCAGACATCACACACATTTACCACATCATAAAACAAACTTGTACACATGAACGAAACATGAAAACTAATTAGGGTTTTAGGACAAAAACTGATACCTCAAACTGAAATTGAGCCGATAGAGAACAAGTGTTGGCATCTAGCAATCATATCCGCTTCGGCTTCCCATGTAGCTCCTTCAACATTCTGATTTCTCCATAATACTTTAACTGAAGCTACTTCTTTGTTCCTTAGCTTACGGACTTGTCGATATAAGATTTTCACCGAAATTTCTTCATAGGTGAGGCTATCCTTTACGCCAACGCTGTCAACCAGGACTACTAAAGCTGGATCACCCAACCACTTTTTCAAAAGTGACACATGAAACACAGGATGAACTGAAGATAACTCCTAGGGAAAGTCCAACTCATATGCCACCTTACAAACTCTCCTTACAACTCGGTAGGGGCCAATATATCGGGGACCGAGTTTCCCTTTCCTTCCGAACTGCATGACGCCCTTCAAGGGAGATACTTTGAGAAATACCCAGTCGTCCACATCAAACTCCAAATCTCTCCTCCTCACATCCGCATACTATTTCTGACGACTCTGAGCAATTTTCAACCGGTCCCTTATCAATTGGACCTTTACCATGGACTCATGAACCAAATTAGGTCCTAACATGGCTGTCTCACCAACCTCAATCCATCCGATGGGTGATCTATACCTTCGTTTGTACAGAGCCTCGAACGGTGCCATCTGGATACTGGAGTGATAGTTGTTATTATAATCAAAGTCGATCAAGGGCAAATGATCATCTCAACTACCTTTAAAATCCATAACACATGCCCTCAACATGTCTTCAAAAGTCTGGATCGTTCGTTCGGCTTGGCCATCCGTCCACAGATGAAAGGTTGTGCTGAGCTTGACTTGAGTCCCAAGTCCCTTTTGAAAAGACCGCCAGAATTGGGAGGTAAACTGAGTACCTCGGTCTAAAATAATAGACAAGGGCACTCCAAGAAGTCGAAGCAACTCCTGAATATACAGTTTAGCATAGTCATCTGCTGAATCTATGGTCTTGACTGGTAGAAAAAGGTTAGCCTTAGTTAACCTGTCTACCACCACCCAAATGGAATCATAGTTCTGTCGAGTATGAGGTAGGCCTCTAATGAAGTCCGCATTAATCTCTTCCCACTTCCAAGTGGGGATTCTAATATCCTAAAGTATGCCTCCTGGTCTTTGATGCTCGACCTTCAGTTGCTGATATTTAGGACATTTGGCTACAAACTCTACAATATCCTTCTTCATACCATCCCACCAATAGATTTCTCGCAAGTCCCGGTACATCTTCGTGGATTCCGAATGGATAGAATGTTTGGTACCATGTGCTTCATGCAATATCCGAACCCTCAAATTATCAATGTCCGGAACACATAGTCGACCCTGGTATCGTAGAACTCCATCTCCCTCTTGGGAGTAAACCTCCACCTTTTGACTCCACACTACTTCCTTCAGCTTCCTTTAGCTTCCTTAAAACCGAATCTTCTTCTTTCTTAGATTTGACATCAACCACCAACGATGATTCTTACCCATTCTACACAATGACACCGCCATCGGTCGAGTCGACCAATCTAACTCCCAATTTTGCGAGCCGGTGGACATCCTTCACTAACTCCTTTTTTCCCTCCTCCACGTGGGACACGCTATCCATAGAGAGCCAACTAAGTGCATCATCCGCCGTATTAACCTTTCCTGGGTGGTAAAGAAGACTAATATCATAGTCCTTTAATAACTCCAACCACCTCCTTCGCCGAAGATTGAGATCCTTCTGTGTGAACACATATTGCATGCTCTTGTGATCCGTGAATACATCCACGTGGACCCTATACAAGTAATGTCGCCATATCTTCATTGCAAACACCACTGTGACCAACTCGAGATCATTGCTCGGGTAGTTCTTTTCATGAACTTTAAGCTGTCGAGAGGCATATGCTATTACTTTCCCATGTTGCATCAACACACATCCCAGTCCACCTCTCGAAGCATCACAATATAAACAAAGCCATCTGTACTCTCGGGTAAAGTCAACACTGATACTGAAGTTAGTTAGGTCTTCAATTCCTAGAAGATTTCCTCACAAGCCTCCGACCATTGGAAGTTTACCTTTTTCTAAGTCAATTTGGTCAAAGGTGCCGCAATAGATGAGAAACGCTCAAAAAATCTCTGGTAGTAACCTGCTAGGCCAAAGAAACTCTAAATTTCTGAAGGACTCATCGGTCTAGGCCAATTCTTCACCACTTCGATTTTCTGAGAATCTACCTTAATGCCCTCACGTGAAACCACATGGCCTAGAAATGCAACCGAGTCCAACCAAAACTCTCATTTGCTGAACTTTGCATATAACTGACGATCCTTGAGGAATTGAAGCACTATATGCAAGTGAGTAGCATGCTCCTCCTTGCTCCGGGAGTATCTAAGGATATCATCGATGAACACAATTACGAACATGTCTAGATACTTCTTGAACACCCTGTTCATTAGGTCCACAAAAGCTGCAAGAGCATTGGTTAGTCCAAATGACATAACTACAAACTCATAATGGCCATACGGAGTTCTGATGGCTGTCTTCAGGATATCACACTCCTGAACTCTAAGTTGATGGTATCCAGAACTGATATCCATGTTCGAGAAACACCTGGCACCCAGGAGATGGTCAAATAAATCATCAATCTTGGGAAAGGGGTACCTATTCTTGATACTGACCTTATGCAACTGCTGATAATCAATACATATTCGAAGGGATCCATCCTTCTTCCAAACAAAGAGAACTAGTACACCCCATGGAGACTTCCTCGGATTAATGAAACCCTTATCCAACAAGTCGTTCAACTGTTCCTTTAACTCATTGAGCTCGGTGGGAGCCATCCTATTAGGGGAAATATAGATAGGCTCCGTATAGAGAAATAGATCAATATCAAAATTAATTTGCCTCTCCGTAGGAACACCTAGAAAATCATCGGGGAAATCCTCCGAATACTCACACACCACCGAAATTGACGGTATAGTCGGGGTCTCGGACTCTACATCATTAAACCTTACTAGGTGGTACATGAAACCCTTAGAGATCATTTTCCTGGCCTTAAGGTAAGAGATAAAGTGACCTAAAGGTACCACTAAACTACCTCTCCATTCCAAAACTGGTTCACCCGGAAAACAAAACTCCACCGCTCGGGTTCTACAATTAACCAAAGCATAACATGCAAACAACCAATCGATGCCCAGAATAATATCAAAATTAGTCATATATAATTCCACTAAGTCCGTGAAGGTGACCTTATGCAACACCATAATGGGGAAACCCCTATACACCCGCCTAGCTACCACTAATTCACCGACTGGAGTAGATATGGAGAACGGTTCTGACAAAATTTCAGGGCTAACTCCAACACTACTAGAAATGTAAGGGGTCACAAAAGACAAAGTAGCTACTGGATCTAACAAAGCATATGCATCAACATGGAAGACTTGCAACATACCCATGACCACATCTCGCGACGCCTCCTGCTCCTGGAGAGACACTAGGGCATAAAACCTATTTTGACGCTGACCACCTGCTGAACTAGTGGATGCACCCTATTGAGGTGGTCGTGTTGTTGGAGCGGTAGAACTGCCTGCAAGGAAATCTCTGATCCTGTGCCCGGGTTTGCCACACCCGAAACAAGCATCCGCACCGACAAGGCACCTCCCGGAATGATTTTTGTCGCATCTCGCACAAGCTAAGAAAGTACGCTCCACCTGTATGCTACCATGATCACTCGAGCCTGAATTCCTGCTCCTTTGCTCTCTCCTAAACCTAGATAGAGTGCTGGCCGATGATGGAGCTGGAGCAATGGACCTGTGTTGGGTCTACTGACGTGGTCCACCTCCTGACCTGGCCTGAGAAACCCTATAGCTGTCGGTCCTGGCCCTCTTGGCCTCTCTCTTCCTCCTATAGACCAACTCTATTTGCTATGCATGCAATACAATACAGGGAAAATTGATGTCCCGGTGAAGCATGGAGATCCGACAATCTTTGTCCAAGTAATCTGCTACTCCATGCACAAAGCGGCTCACTTGAGCCCTTTAATCCTCCACCAACTTCGGAGCATACTTAGATAACCAAGTGAACTCCAAGTCATACTCCTAGACTGACATGTTGCCCTGCTTCAAATTCACGAACTCAATTTCCTTGAGCTCCCTTATCTCTCGAGGAAAGAATCGATCCATGAATGCAGTGTGAAACTCATCCTAGCCTATCAGACCTGCACCCGCCCCCTAGCATCTCTCCATTTCTTAAACCATATATGTTCTACCCCCTTTAGCTGGTAGAAGGTCAAATCAATGCATTCCCTATTGTTCACCCCCGTGACTTGGGTGATTTTTAGAATCTCCTCTATAAAATCGTGTGGATCCTCGTCCACCTTTGACCCCGTGAACTCTAGAGGGCTCATCCTTAAGAAATCTCTCACCCTAGCTGCTGCTGCATTCCTATTTCGAGGGAGATGCACCACTGTATGATTCTAGACCTTGGCTGTCATGGCCTTTGCCAGCATCTGAATCGCCACCCTAAACTAAGCTTGGGCAGCTGGCTCGGGTACGTGCTCCTAATGAACAGGTGGAGCTGACTGATGCTCACCATCCTGTGCACCCTCATGATCATTACCATTTCCATTTCTCCTGGCATTTACTCGATATGGAGGCATGATTCTGCAAACGTGAATAGCATGAATTAGAGGAGTAAAGGATGTTCATCACATGACATAGATCATGAAAGAATGAAATATTTCCTAAACGTCTTGTAGCCTCTTCGTCATAAGTGTGGCGCACTTCACACCCATGAAAAAGACTCTACTTGATGCGGCTTTCAGACTCCCTATGACCCATAAACCTATGGCTCTAATACCAAGTTTGTCATGACCCAAACGTACACCCGGATCGTAGACAAGGGACAAGGAGCCCTGAGAGACCCCAAGTTGACCCATGGCATGAGCATACATCTAATTCAATCATATAAACTGAAAACATAACATAAGGAATGTAATCATACCATAGCATAAGGAAGAATCAGTACTAAACTTATACAATACAACAAATACAACTTGTAGTCTAATAAGCCTCTAAAGATGAAAGTTGGATTGATGGGAAAACTCCCCAATTAATCGAATATTCATAAACTGGAAGAAATAACATATAGGGTGAACATACAACCCTCGCAACATGAGGACTCACCAAATACGCAGAGAGTAAGGCTGAACTATCTATGGGTGAGGATGAGCCTGAGAACTGGGACCTATATCATGAAACGATACAACATAGAAAGTATACGGTCAGTACGTGGAATATACTTAATATACAAGGTAAGTAAAACGGACATTTAAAACATATATGAAATTCATCAGTGAACATAAGAGTAGGACGTCATACTCATATCATAAATTATAATAACATGTCATATGGATCAAGGTTTTTAAAACATTCTAAACATAACATAATCATAGTCATAATAGAAGCGATTTAATTAACATGACTTGAGCCAACATACATAATCATAACATGGATAAATCATGAGGAACAGTGGAAGATTCTCTTAATCGACATACCCCATATGAGCACATATGAAGCCCGACTTGAAACCCTAGTCGGGAGGGTGTTCATATCTTGCCAAGGGTAGGAATCATTAAGGGCGTGATCACACATCAAAAGGGCCATTTTGGCCAGGGACAAACATGAAAGAGTGCCAACTACCTATGGTGGCACGTTGTTCATGAGATCCGGGGCTTAATCATGAGCCCCGAACCTACTCGGTGTTCGATACTAGTCCAAAACATATATAGTTCTCATAACAATACATACATGAGTTCATGGGCTAGTTAAATCATGATAATTGTAAACATGCTTGAACATACGTGAACTAGCCACGACTTGAGCCCTGAGGGTTGGCCAAAAACATAATTCATGATTGATAAAATTCATACACACTTGTAAATCATGCATATATCTTGAAATTCATAAGATCATAGTAGATAACATAATAAATTCATAAATAAAATTCATAATTTATGTTGGGCTTATCAAAACACCAATGGTCAATGGATCATAAATGGATTCATCATGGGGGCATGCATAAACAAGCTTAATTATTTAGAAATTCAAATAAACAATATTAGAATCAATTTAAATTCCAAAGGATGATAAAGATCAGTAGATTATGATACGATTTCAAAATCACAAGACTCATAATTAAATCGCTTAATTTTATACAAATCAATTACAAAACCCCATGAGTTTTTGATAATTTATAAGTGAAATCATAAAGTAGGAGCATGGGTGTGGAAGGAACTACCCATTGATCACCTTACATACCTTAAAACACTAATTCTTAATCTCCCTTGAAAGCCTAAGGTGGAATTGTGAGGAATTGGGGAAGAACACCTTGAATCACCTTCTAACCTACTCCCTAAACTCTTCCAAGCATGAATGAGGCCTAACATGAGCTAATCCCCCTTAAAATACCACATTTAGAGCTTAAAACAATGTAGTTTAGGCTTTAGGAACTTAGGTATTAAGAAAAAATACTTATTAAAACGTAGTAAAAACACTGCTAGGGCCTCCTAACGAGGGACCTCATGAGTCATTGCCAAGCGGCATGACTCGTGGCTAGGACCCGTCATGCTTACTACCCCAAATTCCCCAGGGGACCCCATGAGGGACCACACGAATCGTTGTGGTAGAACACGACTCACGGTCACCACCCGTGGTCTTCACTGCCCTTTTCCCATTTTGCCAACTGGTCCACCTAGGCCATGGGAGACCTAACGAGTCGTGCGGCCTGACCACGACTTGTGGTCATGTCCGTGGTCTCACCCCAAAACTTAGTCGTGCCCTGCTTGACCACGAGTCACCCCACGACTCATGGTCACCCCTCACGACCCACCTCATGGGTTGTTCTGTGACCTGGTGCGAATTTTCCAATTTCTCTCCATTTTGACTCCCAGGTCTGATCCGTGGTTTCCTGGGGTATAACAAATATGCAGTTCATTGATTCAACCTAGATCAACTTTAAGAAAGTTTCATGTATGGGAGAAAAATATGAAGCTAGATATGTTCCATAGAAATTCATGGATCACGAATAACCACTGCAGAGTGAGATTTAGAGAGATTGCAACGTGGAACTCCAACCTCTCAGAGAAGATATGGTCCATAAATGCAAAAATGGACTATAAATGAAGTCGTGAATCAAAATTTATAGAGTTGACATTTTCCAATCCACAAGGGGAATATACAGAATGTAGATCCAAAGTATGGTCCATAGATTGATTCACGGCCACCAATAGACCAGAGAAAATATCCAACTTGCGGTACAATATACAAACCATAAATCTAATATACGATCCGTAACTGTGAATTGGGTAGACCAAAATTAAATTGGGCGTGTGATTTTGACCTTAATATAAATGGAATTTTTAGTCTTTTTGTTCTTGAGAGGGAAGAATATTGTTAGAGAGAATATAATTTTTAAAGAATACCCATTGTAATTGAAGCTTCTTTGAAAGGTTTACATTAAGGCTTTGGAATTCTCTTTCTTCTACTATAATGTAAGTTGATTATGGTTAATTCAATGCTTTATTCTTCATATCCAAGAATGATCAACTAAATTCTTATCTAAGGTTGTGAACCCAATTGGATTGTGAAATATAGGCGTTTCAATTATGATAAATTGATATCATTTTTTTTATTGATCTTTGATTTTGTAGTTAAAATTGGTGATTGGAAAAACCAATTTATGTTAAATTGCCCCAATTGTGCTTGAAAGATCCAATTAGGGTTTGGGTGGCATCAATCAATAACAACTCAAGGATTAACCCTTGTTTAATAGAGTCTCTTAGAAATATGTTGAATCTAATTGGAGATTTACAATCTGTTTGTATTAAATTCTTATCAATTTGAAAGAATTGAATGAGATAAACATTGCTTGATTATTGAAAGAGATGGAGTGATTGTATGCATATTGTAAGAAGTCTATTATCGATGAATCTAATTGAGTGATCTAGATGGATTAACCCTAAGTCCGGACACATACTTTATTTTATCTCTCATTTATTTAATCCTGTGAAATTAGATATACATATTAGTTTGCTTCTCTCTCTATCAATTAACTAGAGTAGCATCTTAAAGCACCAAATCACAATTTCACTCATCTTAGTAGTTTGATCAATCTATGTACCTATGGATTCGACCCCAAATCCTAGTTGGGTTTAATTATATTGCTAATCAGTGTGTGAACTTGCTCAAAGAGGAGTGTATTTAGACATTCACCAATGACCAAAGGCTTATGATAGACCGTCATAGCTCTTTCTTACGAAAGTACTTAGGAAGTTTGGATTCTTAGAGTCCTACTTGATATGGTGTACATGCTACTATCAAATAATTGGTACTCAACTCTCATAAATGTTCAATCACATGGCTTTTTAAAGTCATCCAGAGGGGTGAAGCAAGTGATCTCTATCACCAGAACTTTTTATAATTATTGTTGAAGCTCTATCTAGTGGATTGAAATCTTTAATGGAAAATGAGAACTTTAAAGGGTTTGAATGCCTAAATGGAGTCCATAGATCAACCACCATTTATCATATATAGATGATACTATTCTATTTGTATATGCTAAAAGGAAATCTATGAAGATGATGATGAAAGTTCTAAGAAGCTATGAAGTTTTCTCTGGCCAGTTAGTCAACTTGGAGAAAAGTGCATTCTATGTTTATGAGAAAGTAGAACCAAGATTGATAGGAAGAATAAAGAGGCCAACCAAAATTAAACAAGTAATTTTTCCATTCATATATTTTTAGCCTGTTCGGCCAAACTTCTAAAATTAACTTATTTTGAGAAGTGTTTTTTTCAAAAGTTCTTATCAAAAAAGTACATTTTGATGAGAAACAGTTTGTGTTTGGATAATAAATATAAAAATCTCTTTTGAGCATCAATTAGTGCTTGGTCAAGCTTTTTAGAAGTGATTTTAAGTGTATTTGTCTCAAAAGTACTTTTCAAATAAGTACTTTTGGGGAGAAGCTACTTTTTTTTAGCTTTTGAAAAACAGCTTCTACTGCTACCTAAAAGCACTTATTTTCTCTCTAAAACTTGATCAAACACATCCTTTTTTTAAAAGTGATTGGCCTTCCAAAAATATTGGCCAAACAGGATATTAGGGCGTCCAATGTTCTATGGGAGAAACAAGATATCACACTATGATACAATGAGCAAAAAGGCAACTCAAAATGCTTTCATTTGGGGGTAGGATTGTGCTAATCAACCATACCATGTACTACAAAGTGTACCAATATATATACTATCAAATGTTTTTCACATTCTTCTGAAAAATACCATATATAACAAAAGAAAGCATGAAATAAACTAGGATAGCTTATGTATCAAAGGATCTTTTTTGTAGAATATAGTGGATATTTATGAAAGACAACTTTATGAAGTTCATACATGAACAACAAATATTGCAAGAAGTTACATCCAGTGATTATACAAAGTAAGAGAGCCTCAACAAATTGGAGAACAATGATCAAAGTTAGGGATTTGATAGAACATCAATATAGTGGAAGATCAAGAAGAAGGATTCTAGTTTCTGGTTTGATGATTGGACAACTTTAGGTGCTTTATACTACTACAACCCTTAAATAAGTGAGGCGTAGGAAATAGAAGTTAAAGAATGTGTAGATGGTCGGGGATGGAAAGATAAAATTAAAAGATGTATACTAGAATACATAGTTCAACACATTATAAATACCATTTCAAGCCCCTCTGATGTGAGAACTCTAGAAAACACATGGTGGATGTGGGGGAAAAAGTTCATAAGAAGAAGTGCAAATAAATATGTGAGACAAAAAGAGGATGTGCACAAGAGATAAACCAACATGTGGATGAAACTCCCTTCAAAACGTATTGTTTATATAGAGAGTCTGAAAATATAGAATTCCAATAGATGATATCCTTATAGGGATGGGTGTGAATATAACCTCTAGATGTTTGTGTTGCTAAGTCTAAAACAGGAGACAATGGAACACATTTTTCTAACCTTCCCTATAGCTCAAACTATGGAGAATGTTTGTTAGTTTTGCAGATCGGAATATTGAAGGATAGACTAGCTTAGGTGATCTACACATGATGGAATAAATATAGTGAAAAAAAACTTCAATCTATATTGAAGGCAATTTCAGCTTTGATCATATGATAACCATGGAGAAAAAGAAACATGATCGGATATAGGAATACTATGAATTACAATAGATTGCAATATCAAGTTAGCTTTGATATATGGAAATTTGCAAGAACCACATCCCCAAGTCAGAAACAGTACCCAACATATTGGCCTAGCATGGAAATTCACAATAGATCATAAACCAAACATCTTCCACAAAATGATTAAATGGATTCCACCAGAAATATGCATGATGAAGTGTAATACAGATGGGACTAGTAGGGGTAACCTAGGTAAGTGCCCTTATACCTACTGTTTCAGAGATTAGAAAGACGATCTGCTATTTTGTCAAGCAGAAGAGATACAAGAAATAACCAATGTGGTAGTAGAGGCAGTAACCATCAAAGAGGTTAAATATCATTGTGTTATTAGAGGTTATACTAGAGTAATAGTAGAAATATATTCACTAATGATGGGAAATATAATAACAGATAGATGGGAGATCCCATGATATATTAGAACAGGCTCTCCTACTAATGCAACATTGTCAAGTCAATGTAGAGCATAAGTATAGAGAGGGTAACACTGATTATCTAGCTAATTAAGCATTGGAAAATAGAAGCATACATGTTTTTAAATCTTTTCAAGAATTACCAATGCAGGGAAGACAAATCCTAAATTTGGATAAACATTCGTATGAAAATTTGGGAATAATGAGCAAGAAAATCAGGGATGAAGGTTTACATGATAGATTATAACTCTATAAAGGATTATATGTGTCTCAGTAGACAACAAGCAAAGTGTAAAAAGCTATATGTAGATGAAATATAAGACATAAATAAAAGAGACAGAATGAAACAATGATCAACAACATCATAGTAAGAATGTAAGTATCTATTGTAAAACGATCATCAGGAGAATATCAAAATAACTAAAAGACAATTAAAAGCTTGCAATAAGAAAGAGGAAACATATAAGTAGAAAGAAACAGCTCGAAACATCAATTTGTAGAAATAACCATCAAAACTGCACTAAATCTACCAGATAGACACCATTATGCAACCTCTGAGACTTCGAAGAAAAGATGCAGATCACAAACTTGGAGATCAATCTAGAGAGAAGTTGCAACAACTTTAATACACAAAAAATGAAAGTTTCTCAGTACAAATGGTTTAGAAAGAGTTCTTTCAGTTACCACGTGTAGACTACTTGCACATATGGAAGCATCATTAGTAATATATATTCATTTGTGCACAAATATTCCATAGAACAAAGTAATCTTCATGAGAAGAAGATAAGAAAGAAAAAGAGTGACATCACTAAGCACACTCAACCGCACGTGGTTGTCAAGTATTATAGAATCGTGAAGCCCCGATATCGTACCCACAGAGACTTATCAGATTAATTTCTTAAGTTTGAACCATTAATCCACTATTCAAGAAAATACGAGTAAAATGAGGAAATGGTTTTTGAGATAATTCTACTAGACTTGAAAGGTAAATTAGACTAAGAACTAAATTCATTTGCAAAAGAGCTTTATAATTCAATTGATGATTAAAATCTAGGGTCTTGGCACTTTTACGTTCAGGTAGAGTTTTAGAATTCAAATATGCTAGACTAAATCCTTCTAAGACTGCTAGTTGCAAGTTACGAACTCACTTCAAAACTATTCTTTCGAATATCCAAGAACTATATCATGAACCCGAACACCTATATCTCTATGGCTGCAGGAGAAACATGAGACGACGGTTGAAGCTACTAGACTCAACTGAGTAGGATTGCAGGGTATACTCCTATCCTCAATAACAAAATAAACTCTTGAAAAGCTGAACAAGATAATTGAAGCCTACTCTATGCTTCCTTTCCACCCTCATTTCCCTCTCCCAAGTTCAACCAATGAGCCAACAGATAATATTCGAAAGGTGATTAGTCTAATGAATAAGCATGAAATTAAGTAAGAATAAACAATCTTGAAAAGATGAATGAGTGTCTAGCGTAAATGAATATTTATATGACAACCCTCAAGTTGGCCAAAACCCCAGAAAAAGGAGTTTAGCCACTAATATTCAAGTGCAAAATCAAAGAATTCATTATTAAAATTGACAGAGATAAAAGTAAAGAAGAAACACCTAAGAAGAAAATGAACTTCTTGTCTCTTCCCCAAAAGACTGTGTACAATGATTGATCTAATGAAAGATGTCTAACAAATACCCTAGACAAAGTATTTATAAGTGCTGTAATACATGACTATTTTGCCCTTAAGTAATTCAGCTTTTGGACTTAGAAAAATCCATCCGGACAGGCCATGTCGTGCCACGCCGGCCATCTTGCTAGACTTGGATTGAATTTCCTCTGAATTTTGGCATCTGGCATGCCACATCTCCCATATCACCAAGGTATTAGTCAAAATTCTGCATCTCTGGACCTGGTGTGCCACTTCTAACAATGCACCAGAATGTTAGAAAATATTTCAAACTCTGGAACCTCTCTGGTGCGCCGCTCCACTCAATTCGCCAAGGTATTGATAAAAAATTCTTTTGAAGTTTGAGGTATGGCGCGCCATGCCAGCCATAGCACCAATTTGAGCATAATTTTCTCTAAAGTTTAGTGACTGGTGCGCCACTCGAACGATCTCACCAAGCCAAATTTTCCTTGAATTCTCTTTTCTTTGCACCTTGCATTGTTTTTTAGTATTTTTTCATGTGTTAACTGCTAAAATCACCTAAAACATTTGTTAGCTCATTTTACACACACGTTCATGAAATCATGTTTTTCATAAGGATAATCATCTCAAAGCATTATACAATAAGGGTAAAAGTATGACAAATAGGCATAAGAATATGCCAAACATCACCACCCCATACTTAAATCATTGTTCTTCCTCGAACAAGAAACTTAATCACTATACCTTATCCTTATATGGACTTAGATCAATTTAATAGGTCTACACTGGCTACAGCTAATATAACCACATAGATAGTGTATGTTTCTAACACAACATGCCTCAACTTTCAAAATAAGCATAAGAACAACCTTTTAAGATGACCTAACCTCAAGAACTGACTCAAGCTCAATGAATATTGGCTAGCAAACATGTCATAGCTAGAGACTGTTTCCGACGATGGATGGATGACGACCGTCTTGAGGAATATTAGTCAATAGGTTTTAGTTTGTGAACCCGTAGCTAATTGATGGTTTGATGTTCTTGTTATGTGCTATAAATAATTGTAAGATGCAAGTATGTTCAGTGTTGAAGCATGCAAGTGTATAACTTTGTGTGAGACACTTAGGCTCTTGAATTTGACTCAATATGATTGAAGCTTAATTCTGAATTCTTGTGATTAGCTGAGTTAAGAGTCTGCTGAATGTGTCTTGATTTGAGCATGTGCCATGAGTGTAAGGTTTTTGAGTATTCTGTGCTATTGTGGAAGTGTCTAGAACTTTCCTGGTGTATTTATAAAACGAAATGAAGGATGTGGACTGTAGGAAATGATTTAGGCATTTCTTTGAATGAGCCAAATAGTTTATCCTTGCTTTACCTTCCTTGAATAATTAATCCTAGTTAGCCCCATTGAGCCTTGAGCGTATTCTTTGATAGCTGCAACATAAGCTTAATCCTTTTTCTTTCATCAGCCTTGAATTTGATCAAAAACTCCTAAGCGTTTAAGTGAAAAAAAAATTCGAAAGAGTAAAGGAGTGAGAAGAATGAAAAAGAAGGAAAAGTGGCAGTTGTAAAAGTTGAGAAGGTCAAGGGTGCACTTGAAAAAAAAAGGCTGGAATATTGGTAGGGAGTAAGAGAACAAATTAATGAAAAAGTTACTTATAGAACTCCTTACTAATAAGCTAAGAGTGCCTAAAGAAATGGGGAAACAAAAGAGGAAAAGGAAAGCTGAAAAGAGATAAAGGTGAAGTAAGAGAAGGGGAGTTCGTAATGAGGGCGTGATGTATTAAAAGCGCTTAGGGAAGATAGTCACTATTACTGGCCAGAATAGTACCTACACGTCCCTTAGCTACATTACAACCTAAAAAGTCCTAATTGATCTTACGTTCATACGTCCTTAAATTAGTGGAATAGAACACTAAGGGCAAGCTTATGGGTCATTACATGATGCATGTGAATTCTTTGTGAGAGTGAGCGTAATTCTATTCATGTACGCACACATATTGTGATTTAAAAAGTTTTTGTGTGTGAAAATGGGTAACTCTCGTTCCGTGAGGGCACATGTTGAATGAAGGATATAATTCATGTGGGATTTCTTAATCAGTTGATTTGCATGAGTTTGCTAAGATTGAGAGTCGCTTCTTGAGGTTAAGAAGTCTTAGCGGAGTTGTATTTCATTTCAATGATTAAATCGTGCATGCTCTATTGTTAGCTTGTCATCTTAAATAATCATCATAGCCATAGCTTGAATTATTTTGCTAAATTAGCTATGTGTGAGTCTCCATATGCATGAGATGTAAAAGGTTGTTCGAGGACGAACAAGGCTTTAAGTGTGGGGTAGGTGATCGTGGGCAAAAATAGCATGCCTGAGTGATGCTTTATACCTTAATTTAGTCTTGTTTATCTAATTTATTTTATACATTTTCATGTAATTTATATAAATGTGAATATAGGTGCTAAACAACATGATTAGTCCTGATTTTGTAGGTTTCAATGATTTTGAGAAACTAATTCATAAGTGGGTGAAGTAGAGGAATGGAGTCGGGAGCAAATTGCGAAAGTCGGCAAAGAGCATGCCATGGCAAGGCTTCAGCGCGCCAGGTAGCGTGCCACACCAGGGCAGCCGCGTGGAAAATTTCAGAGGATATTTTCTTGTTTTTTCTTAGATATGCAGTTATAACACTTTCTATTCACAAGTATGATGACTTTTAAGAAGAAAGCAATCAAAGACACCAAAGAAAAAGCTACCAGGGCAAAGATAGCTACTCGAAGGGCATTGAGAGATGAGCCCTTTGACTCTAAACATGCAGACAACACTCTTAGTGGTTCAGTGTAAGAGTACAGGGTCGATACATCTGACATCGATGGGACACGAAACACTAGGGAAAAATCTAAAGCCCAGGCCAAGGCAGCCACTGCCACATCTGTTGACGCTCCCCAATCTGAGGAGGGAGCTGAGGAAAAAGTCCAAGAGTCTAGAAGTGGCTCTAATGATGATGAGGGGTCCAAGGAGGCCCAATCTGGAGATGGAGATAGTGAGTCCAGATCTGAGGATGAGGCAACAAATGATGAGGGTGACCAAACTCTGCCTAGGAAGAACCGCACTATTCGGCGGAGAATACTCGGGGTGCAAGAGATCTATGAGTAGGGTCTCTCTCTCAAGAATCACCCTAGGCGGAGTATTCAAGAAGAGCCGTGGATCCTCACCAATCCACTGAATGAGGTGGAGGAGATGAAGCGGATATTCTGCTTTTACGGATGCGACTAGATGGATAAAACCCCAGATTGATAAACTTCAGAGATCGTCTGGGAGTTTTATACCAATTATTTGACTACCATGGAGCAGAAGGATGGGAAAAAGTTTTAAGATTAACCCAAGTTGGAGAGCGTAATGGTGCGAGGCTGCAATGTTGACATATTCGAGCGTACTATTGCTTGGGTATCATATGGGCCTCAGTTCATACCACCACATACTACACCAGAGTTTGACTACTGGGTGGATGCCATGAAGAAGATCAAGAAGTTAGGTATCGAGGAGAGGAAGAATAAGATAAAGTGGTTGTTTGGGGTCATTGCTGAGGATAAGGAGGATGCAGAATGAGTGACTAGTGGAAAGCAAGCAAAGGCCTGCTGGACGTTAGTTCGGCACATGTTGGCACCAACCGTAAACAACAACACCCTCAGTGTAGATAGAGCAATATTGGTGGCATGTATCATGTCAAGATATGCCATCAACATTCCAAGGGTCACTATAGAGGAGATCCGGGATTGGTCTATGGGATTGAGCACTACTATCCCATTCTCGAGTCTCGTGTTCAGATTGTGTATGGAGGCAGGCCTCAAGGTGCGTCCTAATGAGGAGTGGTTGATTGGAGGATAGCGGACAATAGACATAGGGTTAATCTGGGAAGAAATGAACCCGATAAGCCTAGAGAGACATTCTACTGCCGTCCTGGTACCACGAGCAGTTGGGGGAAATCAGGTTAATGCCCCGACGTCACAGGAGCAGGCCGAGACATCGACTACAGAGGCCGATCATTCAGAGGCAGCTCCCAGCACCTGTGCTGCACCACCTATGGGCCTTCTAGGCCAGACCCTAGCAGGGTTCTCAAGAGAGTGGTGAAATCAAATTTCCACAGGTATGTAGGATTATGAATGGGTGTATTCATCCACACCCATGCCCAGCCCCTCTTAAAGTCATGAAATTCTAAGTTGATGAATCTAAGGGGTTTTAACCCAACTTGTGAATTCTCTTAGTATCTATCATGAGTATTCTCTATGCATATTTCAAATGTTGAATTATGATTCATGGGAAAATTTTACAATACTTTCAATTACAAATTATGTTTTCAAGTTTTACAAATTATGATGGCCAACCATGAAACTTCATGAATAGATGAGATTATGATGTATGTGTTCAATCATGATAAGATGTATATGAAGAAAGTATTATTTCAAAGTAACCATGTTTATATCTATGTTTTCGATTGAATTAAGCCTATATTAAGCATGTTTAAGTATTGGGCAAGACCATATGATCAAGTATGTTTCATGATTGATCTAACTTTCATGTTATTAGCTTACCACATGGATTTTGGAGTCTAGACTCCCACTATTTTAGCTTGTGGTATGGTTTGAGCCCAAGGCTCCTCATGTTATGATTTCAGATTTTTGCATGTATGTTATGAGTCAGCTTCATCACTAGACAATGGTTTAGCTTCATTGAAAAATGATGGATATCATATGCTTGTTTTTGGGAGTAGTGTCTAGCACCGAGTTGGCTAAGGGTCAGTCAACCCTATGCCTCAGAACTACGTGCCAATGTAGGTATGTTCAGATTATTTAGGACCTCCCTCGTGAGCTTCCCCTCCCCCAAAGGGCCTTTTGCTTGATATCGATATCATGGAAGCGTCCTTAGCCCTGGCAAGGCTTTGGACGGCTCTTCCCACTTGAGTGTAATAGCCTGGACCACATAAGCTCTATCGTGATAATGTTGGTTATATGACGAGTCTCCCATTGATCCTCATGATTTTAGTTATACATGTTCATCAATCATGATATTATGTTTTCAGCAGGTTTGACCCAATATTCAGTTTTACTTATGATTATCAGTTTTCAGCTTTGCGTCATTCGATTCAGTTATGTTTAGATCACTATTTCAAAAAATAACATGCAAGCCTTACTCTTAGAATCTTATCTTTATTATGTTTTCATGATATGCATGATTTATGATTTTACTTACTTAGATATTTTACTTACCTTACATACTCGGTACATTCTACATACTGATCGCATACTCTATGCTATATCATTTCATGATACTGGCTCGGACATTCAGGATCAGTCCCGCCATTAGCCAGACTCTCAATATTAGCATCCTCCAGTCTCAGTTGGTGAGTCCTCATCTTCTGAGGGACCTTTTTCAGTTGTATTTAGTATTTTCAGTTTCATACATTAGTGAGTTAGTTGTGGTCTTGTCCCATCAACTCGTCAGTAGTAGAGGATTTTCAGATATTGCATATATTCATATTCAGTTGTGTGTATGTATTCAGATGTTATTATATTTTCAGACTTCCGCTTTAGTATATATGTTAGACTTCCACATGATTCTGCTGATTTTAGATATCATGTTCATGCCATGGGTCGACATGGAGCCTCTCGGGGTTCTTTGTTTTGTGTCTTGATCTGGGCCTATGTTTGGGTCGTGACAAACTTGGTGTCAGAGCATTAGGTTTTGAAGTGTCCTAGGGTGTCTGAAACCTGCGTTAAGTAGATTCCCTTTCAGGGGTGTGAAGCGTGCCACACTTATGACAAAGAGGCTATGAAATATTTTAGAAAATGTTCACTTCTTTCATGATCTAAGTCATGCCATGAAATATCTCTCTATCCTTCTAACTCGTGCTAGGAATCCTCGTGGTGTTAACGGAAGAAGTAACGGGAATGAGAATGGCCATGAAAATGGCAATGAGGATGGGCACTAGCAGGCCCTACTAGTCCATGAGGAGCATGTGCCCGAGCAGGTTGCCCATGAAGAGTTTAGGGAAGCCATACAGAAGCTAGCTCAGGCCTTGGCTGCCCAATTCAACCAACAGGTGGTAGCATATGTCCCTTAGAACGGGAATGCGGTGGTGGGAAAAGTCAAAGATTTTCTAAGGATGAATCCTCTGGAGTTTCTTGGGTCAAAGGTGGACGAGGATCCATATGAGTTTATTGATGAGGTTCTGAAGATCACCCAGATTATGGGGGTAACGGGAGAGGAGTGTGCCGATCTAACCTCATATAAGTTGAAAGGGGTTGTGCACATTTGGTTCAAGTAATGAAAGGATAGTAGGGCAGTTGGAGCAGGCCCTATTGGTTGGGATGAGTTTCATGCTGCATTTCTGGATCGGTTCTTTCCTCTTGAGATGAGGGAGATTAAAGCAGTCGAGCTTGTGAACCTGAAGCAAGGAAAAATGAAAGTTGAGTAGTATGCCTTGGATTTCACTTGCCTGTCCAGGTATGCATCTGAGATGGTGATAGATTTGAAAGCCTGAGTGAGTCGGTTCGTGCATGGTATAATAGATTATTTGGTGAAGGATTGCCAGACTGTGATACTTCATTAGGATATTAAATTTCCTCGGATAGTTCTGTACGCCTATCAGATGGATGTGTTACAGGTAAGTGAGCGGGAGAGAGAGGCTAAGAGGGCCAGGACTGATAGCTTTGGTTCTCCCAGAAAAGACCTAATGGGCACTACCAACAGTCCCACCAGAGATCTTCATCCCTGGCACCGTTAGCTATGCGTGTGCCTTCCAGATCTAGGTGCGATCAGAGAGGACGAGCATCAGGCTCTAGAGCTCATAGTAGCAGGCTCGTAGAGTCCAGCATTCCAAAGTGTAGCAGGTGTGGTCGGAGGCACACGGGTCAATGCTTAGCAGGTTCAGGTGCTTATTTCAGGTATGGGAAGCCTGGACATATGCTTAGGGATTGCCCAACAGCCAGATAGGGCCAAGATAGGGGCCAAGGCCCAACCTCCATTTCAGCAGCTCCACTAGCACACCCAACTCAGTAGGGGACGTCTATTAGTGCGGGTGTTCAACGCTAAAATAGATTTTATGCCCTAGCATCTCGTCAGGAGCAGGAGGTCTCCCTAGATATAATCACTGGAATATTATGCATATTCCACCTTGATGTATATGCATTGTTAGATCCAGGGGCTACTTTGTTTTTTGTGACGCCCTATGTTGTTAGTAGTTTCAGAGTTAGTCATGAAATCCTATAAGAACCTTTCATAGTCTCTACTCCAGTAGGTGATTTAGTTATATCTCGATGGGTATATAGAAATTGCCCTATCATGGTTCTTTAAAACATCACCTTAGTAGATTTAGTAGAGCTAGCCATGACCGATTCTGATGTTATCTTCAGTATGGATTGGCTACATGAATGTTATGCCTCAGTCAATTGTAGAACCCATGCAGTAGAGTTCAGATTTTTGGGTGACCCAATCCTGGAGTGGGAGGGTAGTTCAATTGTGCCTGTAAGTCACTTCATTTCCTACCTTAAGGCTATAAAGATGATTTCTGAGGGTTGCGTGTACCATCTAGTTAGGGTTAACGATTCTACATCCAAAACCCCAACTATCCAGTCAGTTCCTATAGTATCTGAGTATCTAGAGGTGTTTCCAGATGATTTATCGGGAATCCCTCCCGAGCGGGAGGTCGACTTTAGAATTGACCTTCTTCCTGATACAAAACCTATATCTATTCCTCCTTATAGAATGGCTCCAGCTGAGCTAAAGGAGTTGATGGAGCAGTTGAAAGACCTCTTAGACAAGGGTTTCATCAGACGTAGAAAATCCCCGTGGGGTGCACCGGTTTTGTTTGTCCTCAAGAAGGATGGTTCTCTTCGAATATGCATTGATTATTGGAAATTGAACAAATTTACCATCAAGAAAAGGTATCCTCTCCCCAAGATTGATGATATTTTTTATGAGCTTTAGGGTGCTAAGTGCTTTTCTAAAATAGACCTCAGATTCGGGTATCATCAGCTCAGGGTTCGAGAGTGTGAAATCCCGAATATCACCTTCAGGACTCGGTATGGTCACTATGAGTTTGTAGTTATGTTTTTTGTACTAATGAATGCTCCTGTAGCTTTTATGGATTTGATGAAAATGGGTGTTCAAGCCGTATTTGGATATGTTCTTGATTGTGTTCGTAGATGACATTCTTATATACTCTCACATAGAAGAGGAGCATGTCACATATTTGAGGGTGGTGCTATAGACTCTGAAGGATCATCACTTATATGCCAAGTTCTGCAAATGTGAGTTTTTTTTAGACTCAGTAACATTTTTGGGTCATGTGGTGTCTAGTGAGGGTGTACAAGTGGCCTCTCAAAAGATAGAAACGGTGAAGAATTGACCTAAACCAGTTAGTCCTTCAGATATCAGGAGTTTCTTGGGTTTATCTTGTTACTATCGAAGGTTTTTTGAAGGGTTTTCATTCATTGCACCTCTGTTGACTAGATTGAACCAGAAGAAAGTGAAGTTTCAATGGTTGGAGGCTTGTGGGAAGGCTTCAAAGATTTGAAGACTCGATGTACCTCAGCACCGGTGTCCACCCTACCTGAGGGTACCGATGGGTTTGTGGCATATTGTGATGACTCGAGGATAGGCCTTGGTTGTGTACTCATGCAGCATGGTAAAGTTATAGCCTATGCTTCTAGGCAGTTGAAAGTTCATGAAAAGAATTATCCGACTCACGACCTCTAGTTGGCAGCAGTAGCATTTGCCTGGAAAATTTGGAGACCCAAGGGTGATCAAAGGAGTTGGGCTTTAGGATTGAGGGACCAGACGGGCACGCAGGTAGAGAGCACCTCTCCAGCCTACGAAAAGTGCGGGAAGAGTCATGCTAGGGAGTGTTTGCGCAGCTTAGATATTTGCGATGAGTGTGGTAGGTACATCCACATGCATCGTCCGTGTCCATTTGCTAGACAGGATGATGATAGAGGCCATGCACAAACAACCAGGACAGTAACAACTCCAGTACGTTCAGCTCCATAGAGAGCATCTACTAGTGGGGGTGGAGGATAGTGCCAAAATAGATTTTATGCCCTTGCCTCGCGTCAGGAGCAGAAGACTTCACCGGATGTGGTTACTGGTATGTTAAGAGTGTTTCACCCTGATGCTTATTCTTTGTTAGATCCAAGGGCTACCTTTCCTTTTGTGACACCTTATATTGCTTGTAGCTTTGGAGTTAGTCTGAAACCCTATTAGAGCCATTTTCAGTTTCTACCCCTATTGGTGATTTAGTTATAGCTAGGCGAGTGTATAGACGATGTCCGATCACTATATTGCATAAAGTCACCTCCATAGACCTTGTAGAGTTAACCATGAATGAATTTGACATTATTCTTGGCATGGATTGGTTGTATGCATGTTATGATTCCGTTAATTGCAGAACCTGTGCGGTGGAGTTCTGCTTTCCGGGTGAGGCAATCTTGGAGTGGAAGGGTAGTTCAGCCGTTCCTATAGGTCATTTTATTTCCTATCTTAAGGATAGGAAGATAATTTCCAAGGGTTATATATATATCATCTAATTAGGGTTAAGGATGTTGAGTCCGAGACCTCGACTATTCAGTCAGTTCCAGTAGTGCGTGAGTACCCAAAAGTATTTACGGATGATTTACCAGGTGTTCCTCCCAAGAGGGAAATTGATTTTGGTGTTGACCTTCTTCCCGACACGTAGCCTCTATCTACCCCTCCTTACAGAATGACTCCAGCTGAGTTAAACGAGTTGAAGGAGCAGTTGAAGGACCGGTTAGATAAGGATTTCATCAGGCCAAGCAAGTCTCCACGGGGTGCGCCAGTCTTATTTGTCTAAAAGAAGGATGGTTCCCTTCGGATGTGCATTAATTATCGGCAATTGAATAAAGTGATCATCAAGAATAAGTATCCTTTACCCAAGATTGATGATTTATTTGACAAACTTCAGGGTGCCAAGTGCTTCTCAAAGATAGATGTCAGGTTCGGGTATCACCAGCTCAGGGTTCGGGAGAGTGACATTCCGAAGACAACCTTCAGGATGGGGTATGGTCATTATGAGTTTGTAGTTATGTCTTTTGGACTAACAAATGCTCCTGCAGCTTTTATGGACCTGATGAACAAGGTGTTCAACCCATACCTGGACATGCCTGTGATTGTGTTCATTGATGACATCCTTATATACTCTCGGAGCGAGGAGGAGCATGCCGCTCATTTGAGAGTAGTGCTTCAGACTCTCAAGGATCATCAAACCAAATTCAGCAAGTGTGAATTTTGGTTGAACTCTGTGGCATTTTTGGGCCATGTGGTATCAAGTAAGGGCATAAAGTTAGATTCTCAGAAAATGAGGCAGTGAAGAATTGGCCCAGGCCTATGAATCCTTCAGATATTCAGAGTTTCTTGGGTTTAGATGGCTACTATCAGAGATTTGTTGAGGGTTTTTCATCTATTACAGCACCCTTGACCAAATTGACCCAGAAGAAGGTGAAATTCCAATGGTCAAAGGCTTGTAAGAAGAGCTCCCAAGAGTTGAAGACTTGACTTACCTCAGCACCGGTGTTAACACTATCGGAGGTACCGATGGGTTCGTAGTGTATTGTGATGTTTCAGGGATTGGACTTGGGTGTGTATTGATGCAGCATGGGAAAATCATACTCTATGCCTCCAGACAGCTAAAGGTTCATGAGAAGAATTACCCGACTCATGATCGTGAATTGGCTGTGGTGGTATTCGCCTTGAAGATATGGCAGAATTACTTGGACGGGGTCCACATGGATGTGTTCACAGACCATAAGAGTTTGCAATATGTGTTTACCGAGAAGGACCTCAATCTTATGCAAAGGAGGTGGTTAGAGCTACTCAAAGACTACGATATAAGTTTCCTTTACCATCCAAGTAAGGAAAATATGGTAGTGGACGCACTTAGTAGACTCTCTATGGACAGTGTGTCCTATGTGGGTGAGGGGAAGAGCGAGCTGGTGAAAGATGTGCATCAAATTGCAAGGTTGGGAGTTAGGTTGATTGACTAAACTGATGGCGGTGTTGTTGTGCAGAATGGATCAGAATCATCCTTGGTGACTGATGTGAAAGCTAGACAAGATGAGGACCCAATTTTGGTAAAGTTAAAAGAAGCCATTCAGAATCATAAGGTGGAGGTCTTCTCCAAAGGGAGAGATGGTGTGCTCTCATACCAGTGTCACCTATCTGTTCCAAATGTTAATAATTTGAGGATCTGGATGTTCCATGAGGCTCATGGATCCAGGTATTCTATCCATATAGGTGCCACCAAGATGTACCGTGACTTACGGGAAATCTATTGGTGGAATGGCATGAAAAAGGATATTGCAGAATTCATAGCCAAGTGCTCAAACTGTCAGCAAGTAAAGGTTGAGCATCAAAGGCCGGGAGGCGTGCTTCAAGATATCAGCCTTCCTACTTGGAAGTGGGAAGAAATTAATATGAATTTCATCATGGGTTTACCTCGTACTCTCCAACAATATGACTCCATTTGGGTTGTGATAGATAGGTTGACCAAGGTTGCTCATTTTCTACCAGTTAAGACCACGAATTCGGTGGAGGATTATGCCAAATTATATATCCAGTAAGTAGTTCAATTGCATGGAGCGCCCTTATCTATCATTTCAGACAGAGGTACCCAATTTACCTCTTAGTTTTGGAGCTCATTTCAAAAAGGTCTTGGTACATAGGTTAAACTCAGCACAAGATTTCACCCGCAAATGGATGGTCAAGCGAAGCAGACAATTTAGACCCTCAAGGACATGTTGATGGCATGCGTGATTGACTTCAATGGTGGTTGGGATGATCACATGCCCCTGATTGAGTTTTCCTACAATAACATCTATCATTCTAGTATTTAGATAGAGCCATTCAAGGCTTTTTATGGGCAGAGATATAGGTCGCCCATCGGATGATTTGAGGTTGGTGAGGTAGCAATGATAGGGCCAAATTCGGTTAATTAGGCTATGAAGAAGGTTCAATTGATAACGGACAGGCTGAAAACCGCTCAGAGTCGCCAAAAGTCCTACGCCGATGTAAGAAGAGAATTAGAGTTTGAGGTAGATGATTGGGTGTTTCTAAAGGTATCTCCCATGAAGGGAGTGATGTTGTTTGGAAAGAAAGGGAAGCTTACTCCCCGCTACGTTGGCTCTTACTAAATTGTGACAAGCGTTGGCAAGGTGGCATGTGAATTGGAGTTGCCCTCAGAGTTATCTTCCGTGCATCCTGTGTTTCATATATCGCTCTTGAAGAAGTGCTTGGGTGATCTAGCCCTAGTTGTCCCGGTAGACATTGTTGGTGTAAAAGACAGCCTTAGCTATTCGGAGGTTTCGGTGGAAATATTGGATCGTCAGGTTAGAAGGCTAAGGAACAAGGAAGTAGCTTCTGTTAAAGTGTTATGGAGGAATCAGCATTTTTAAAGAGCTACATAGAAGGCCGAAGCGGATATAATGGCTAGATACCCACATTTATTTTCTACCGACTCAGTTCCAACTTGTGGTATCAGTTTTTCTCTAAAACTCTATTTAGTTTTGATGTTCAGCTTATGTGATCAAGTTTCTTCTATGTATATGGATATGTATGTGAATCATGAAATCAATTCAGCTATGTGGTTTGAATCTGAGATAGTCATTTCGTCAGTTTTCGATTTAAATGATCAGTATTTGAGTGTAATGATTGCATGTCTCTATTTTCTATATGTTTTCAACATTCTAGATGAATGTTCCCAAGGGGGAGATGTTGTAATACCCTGAAAGTGCCTAAGATTAGACCCAAGTTTAAAATTGAAGTTGGCTGAAAACTGGGAAAAATCCCACAGGACGGACGACCCAACAGATTCCAACCAACGACCCATGGGAAGGACTAGGCATGGTGATAGTGGAAATAACGAGTAAAGTAACAACTTGTTATTGGTTACAATGAGTCGTCGTTTGGAGCCGTGGTGAGGAGTGGACCTCACCTTAAGGGAAGGTGACGGTTCATCCCACAACCCATTGTGAAAAGTAACAGGTCATGGTCACTAGTCATGGAATGGGGATAGGTATATTTTTACTAGTGGACCTAACGGGAGGCAACCACGACTCGTTGGATGAAGTAACGAGTAGTGGTGAGGCTTGTTGGAAGGACCAGTGCAGGATCTGAAGGGGGAAAAAACGGATGATGTGACAATCCGTTAGATGGAAGGATGACTCCTCCTGTCTAGTCTAGGTCGAATCTGAGATCAAGAATTTTGGGCAGTGCAGATAACAGATGGATACCATGAGTCGTGGTATCCTCCAACGATCCTTTAGTCCGGTCCTTGGTTCACTCACTGTAGATTTTTAGGGTTTTTCATTAAGGGTATTTTCATCATTCCTAGCTCTAAGGTCCTAAATTATGTCTTTTTAAGTTATTTTCTGAATGTACTAAGATAGATTAAGCCTTTCTAGCCTATTCATTCTCATACATGCAAAGTTAGAAAATTAAGAAGGTGATCAAGCTTGTCTTCAATGTTTTCTCCATCAATTCCCATTGGGTTTTCAAGGAGTGGTGAGATTTGATTTTCCCCATGTATGTAGGGTTATGAATGGGTGATTCCTTTCACATCCATGTCCAATCTCTCTCAATTTAAGAAAATTCCTATAAAAAATCTATGGGGTTTTTACCCAATGCATGAAAATTTGATTTCTCTACATGGGTTTGATCTAATTGAGTTACTACCATTGAATTTCGAATTATGAGCATGTTTTATGTTGTTTTTCATTACAAATCATGTTTCGAGTTTTATAAATCAAATTTCCCATTCATGAAAAGTTCATCAATGTCAAAGTTTATTATGAATGTTCGAGTATTATGAATTGATGATGATGAAAAACATGTTTTCAAGTTACCCATATTTTATAAGCATGTTTCGAATGAATTGAGTATTGTAAAGCATGCTAAAGTATTGGAAAATGCCAACATGTTGAAGAATGATTTAACATTTATGAAATGGATCTTATGATTTATCAATTTATGATGTTGGCAGACTAAAGGGCCTCTAATTCTTGGTTAATCATGTTTTAATGGGGATCAAGGAATGATAAAAAATTTTATTAATCCATGAATCTTAATGAATGATGTTATTGATTTATCCATGAGCCTAATGTGCATGTTTTTGGGAGCCGTGTCTAGCACCGAGCAGCCTGGCCTTCAAAGAACTACATCGGTGTCTCATAACCACGTACCACCATGGATTTATAACGATACATTACACTAATAATGATCCCCTCTTTCGTGATATCACATAATGCATGTCTCTCGCATGGCAAGCTAGGGGCGACTCTGCCCACATGAGTGAAATAGTTGGGGCATCATGTAAGGCTCTACCATGATGGTGTCGGTTATGATGAGTCCTCCCATTTTTCTACTTGTTTTATGCATTATTATGTTTTTGTTGTTGGCTCAAGTGATGATTTGATAAAGTTTCTCTTATGATCATGATAATGAATGGTTTATGAATGATTTGAAAACCTTGAGCCTTATGTTATCTTATGATATTTATGATACGAGCATGATGTCCTTCTATTATGATCATTTTTGAGCTTTTATGTATTTTTAAATGTCTATTTTACTTATCTTGAATACTCAGTTCATTCCACGTACTGACCGCATACTCTATGCTGTATCGTTTTATGATATAGGCTCCAATCTTCAGATCCAACATCGCCATTAGCTTGTTATGGAGTCTGACATCCATCTTTTTGGAGAGTCCTTATTCTCCGAGGACCATTTGATGAGACATTGATGCTTTCTTTTTGTTTCAGTTGCCGGGTTAGTTTGGGATGTTGTCCCATCAACCCATCTATTACGTTAGAGGCTTTCAGACTATATGTAGTACTCCGTTGTTATGTATTTACTCCATACCGATTATCATGCTATGTTATGTTATGTTCATGCTTCTGATATGTTGATATGTTATGTATTCCGTTATGATAATATGAAGTTAGATGAATGTTCATGCCATGGGTCATCTTGGAGTCTCTTGGGGCTCCCTGTTCTATGTTACGATCCAGGTCTACGTTCGGGTCGGGTCGTGACATGCATCCTGCAGTCTCTGTTGGGGAGTCCTCATCTTTCGAGGGCCCTTTTTCTGTGGTATATCCATTTGCAGATGGAATGTTGTGCTGAGTTTTACCTGCGTACCAAGCCCTTTTTGAATTGACCTCCAAAACTGAGAGGTAAATTGAGTACCTTGATCTGAGAAGATGGATAAGGGAACATGCAATCGGACCAACTCCCGTATATATAGTTTGGCATAATCCTCTGCTCAATTCGTAGTTTTAACCGGTAAAAATTGAGCGGCCTTGGTCAACCTGTCTACCACAACCCAAATGGAACCATATTATCGAAGAGTACTGTTACACCCCGTAAATTTTAAATGAATAAATAGCCTAATGGCATGTTGGTTAAGGAATTTAGAAAAAAAAAGACAAAATTCGATTTTTCCATTCTTATCAATAAAAATCAGAAAAAATAGGGGGTATAGCCATGTAAGGCAAAACCCATGACTATTTGCTCAAATTTCCTTCCGTTTACTCTACGAAACGCGGTCTAAACTCCGTTCCGACTTAGATACAGAGGTATAAAGCTGCAGAGAGCAATCCTACGGAGTTGGTTTCGGGAAATTTGGCCGGCGAAACGTCGTGCTATTGAGGTAAAGTAAATAGAATTGCTTTAAATTAGTACCAATGTGTTCCTAGCCTTACAGTGAGCATTTATCCCTTCTGGACTATTGAGAAATAACGAGTTTTCGACTATTTTCTGAAAGGTCAAAGTTTGGGATAAATATATATCAAAAGTGATAATTTCTCCCAGATATTAATGTATTTATTTCTAATTGACATGTATATGAATATAGTTGGGAGAAACAGCAGAAGTACCGACGAAAATCACATCGGTCAGTCGGGTACTCAGAAACCAGGTATGTAAATCTATTCTTTCGGCAAGCCAGGAAGTACAGTCTAGAAAATAAATAGAATAAAGGCTATTAACAGATACCCATCGTACAGGAACGATTTCAGTACTATTTCCAGCAAGCATGCTAGTATATCATTCCGTATCATGCGATATCAAAATAACAGATAGTTAGACGATTTCAGATAGTAATGTGGTATCCGCTAGTAGCTCAGCATGTTCTTAAGTAATACCCAGAATGGAAGTTGTAAAAGTAGTATAATGAATTAGCAAGATTACAGATAGTATGTATTACATTTGTTGAGACTGTAACCGGTAATAGATGGCACATTTTATATTATTGAGCTATATCCAGTTATAGATGGTATGTTCTATGTTATTGAGTTATATCCAGATATAATCAGATTAATAATCAGATATAGAAATAGCTCCAGACACCGATATAGCTCCAGATACAGGTATAGCTCCAGAAACAGATATGGCTCTACAAATTGATATAGCTTCATATCACGGATAACAATAATCAGATAAACAGATAAAGGTCAGGTAGCAGTTAGCCCAACAATCAGAAATAGTGTAAAACAGAATATAGCATCGGTTGTTTAATACGGACTGGCCTTGAAATAAAAGAAGAGAATATGATTAGTATTTTTCATTTGAGAATGCTTGCTGTGTATGTGTTTTGCATGTTGAGACTTGTTATGGCATGTGGGTACCTTTAGCATCCCCGCCGCCCCTAAGTTATAGCTGTGTCGATACCAGATTCAGATACCGCCCCCAGCCGGGCGATGCCATCTGCCTAGAGGACGATGATGGATGACCACCATAATATATGGTCCAGATTACCCTGTTTGCAGGGGCAGTTCAGTTCACTCTGCGCAGAGCCAGATTACCCTGTTTACAGGGGCAGACTACTCTGTGTGCGCTTGTGGCCGGGGGCAGTTTCAGATATAGATTTTTTATAAAATTACTTGTTGCGTGTTTACACCCACGGGTAGTTTCAGTCACAGATACAGCAGCAGATTACCCCGTTAAGCGCTTGCACCCAGAGGCAGGAGTATTCGGACTCAGACACAGTTCATTGTTAGAGGCCAAGGCCTGAGCTACGTACCCAAGGGGGCCGGTAGGAGGAGCTCACAGTTATCAGATGAGTGGAGTGACTTATTTTTGGTTGGTTTAGACCCGGGTAGGGGTAAATAGATTGTTCTGTTGGTTGGCACCTTCCGGCTTATGGGGGTCGGTCAGGTATTGTGTGTATTTATATATATATCTATATGTGCTATTAGATACTGATAGGCAGAAGGACGACACGTCGTCAAGTACGCCCAGTTTAGTTACAGAATAGGTAAACTCTCCCCAGTTATCCTCAGCCAGATAGACTCAGCTACTTCTTGCTTATATGTCATGTTATTGTTGTTACCCATTTCAGTTGTATATTTCAATTTACTTTACATGCTTAGTACCTGTGGTACTGACGCCCGTAGGGGCGCTGCATTGCTTGCCTGCAGGTACATATAGACGAGGAGTCGATCTCTCGTGATCCAGTCAACAGAGTTATCAGCTCCTATCCTCCGGAGCTAGACAGTTGGAGGTTGTTCCTATTTCCTTTTGATTACAGTTTGGGTAGGTCGGGGCCCTGTCCCGACCATTCTATTATTACTTCCTAGAGGCTTGCAGTCTGGTATTTCCTATGGTGGTGGAGCCGGTCGTGTGGGGCCGTGCATGTATGTATGTGTTTAGTTGTTGATGATGGCCGCGTGGGGCCTTCTTCTGGTTATAGTTAGTGACCTTGTCGGTCACAAATGTGAATAGCAATTACTTCAGATTATAGTGTCATTGTTCTGGTTAGCTGTTGTGCTTTGCAGGTGGCTATAGGCCTAATCGGCCGGGGGTTGTATTTACAGCCGCTATAGAGCTGGTTCATTTCTTGAAATATAGCCAGAGTCTAACAGGCACCAAGTGCCCATCATACCCCCCAAGGTGGGGTGTGACAAACATGGTATCAGAGCAGTTCGTGTCCCAGGAAGTCTGCAAGCCGTGCTATGTAGAGTCTTGTCTATGGATGTGTTGTGCACGACATACTATAGGCAGGAGGCTGCGAGGCATAATCGGATGGTTACCCTTTTTTCGTACTCAGTCATTCCATAGCACAATATAGTATAGGGTTGGTTCTTTTGAAACTTACCACCCTCTTTGTCTATAGATACTATGGCAGATCAATGGCACCCTGCTACAGGCAGGAGATTGGATACAGCGGTCGGCGAAGTCACCAACAGGATGCCTCACGTACAGCCAGGTTCAACCCGGTCTGAGGGCGATACAGAGGTGTCATCTCGACCCTCCCAGCAGTCTCCGCCTCGCCAGACACCATTTGAGGCAGCACCGCCTCCCACAGCTCCTGCACCCACTTCATCTGATCAGGAGATACGTAGTGCGGTGGTTATGTTAATCCAGATGCTAGCTACTCAGCGTCAGCCAGTACCACCTGCAGCAGCAGAATCTCTAGTTGGGCCAGGTAGTTCCAGGGTTAGAGAATTCTTGGCATTGGGACCCTGTAGTTCACTGGGTCAGATCAAGCAGAGGACCCCCAAGATTTCCTAGATCAGATGCAGAGAATTTTCGGGTTATGCATGTGACCCCTACAGAATCAGTTGAGCTGGCAGTGGTTCGGTTGTGGGACATAGCTATATTATGGTACAAGAGTTGGGAAAGGTCTCGAGGGAGAGATGTTGCCCCTCCGACCTAGTCCAGCTTCTCAGGGGCCTTCTTGGACCATTACTTACCCCGGGAGGTTAGACAGGCCCGGATGGACCAGTTCTTACACTTAGAGCAGGGGGCCAGGAGCGTCCCTGAGTATTCTTTACAGTTCGACTCCTTAGCCCGCTATGCTCCAGCATTTGTGGACACCATGTCGTCCAGAGTCCATAGCTTTATTATGGGCCTGAATTCAGATTACATAGAGATGTGCATGATGGCTACTTTGAGAGAGGACATGGACATAGCCAGGGTACAGGCCTTCACACAGATAATTGAGGGCCTGAGACAGCGGCAGCAGGGCAACAGGCAGGCGACTTCAGAGCAGCGCCATAGAAATAGACCCGCTGAGAGTCTGGGGGAAATCCCTAGGGGGCCGAGACCACGGTTTTCAGATAGGCCACCCAGATCTTTACCTCCGGTACAGCAGCAGAGAAGAAGATTTATTTGCCGGAGTCAGTCAGAGTCCGGTAGCAGTTTACGGACAGTAGCATCACCTCAGCAGCGGAGGGCAGAACAGAGTAGATTTGCACCTACCCCTTGTCCTATATGCCACCGATCCCATTCTGGAGCCTGCAAGAAAGGCTTCTCAGGGTGCTATTACTACGGACAGGAAGGGCATTTAATGAGAGATTGTCCGGCCAGAGGACAGGGTAGCCGGGATAGTCTGGATAGAGCTTCAGCGGGGCCGCGAGCTCCAGCAGCCTCAGCAGGGCGCAGACCCTCAGGTTCAACAAATAGGGGCCGAGGTAGATCAGGAGCCACCGGCTCAGGTGCAGGCCCCAGCCGTACCTATGCATTACCAGGGAGGCAGGATTCAGAGGCATCTCCCGACGTGGTCACAGGTATATTGATTATCTGCTCATACCCTGTTTATGTATTGATTGATCCAGGGTCTACCTTTTCATATATTACACCATTTGTGGCTCGAAAGTTGGGTATCGAACCAGAATTGCTTCAGCAGCCCTTTTCAGTGCTGACACTGGTCGGTGACTTGATTATAGCTAAAAGGGTTTACCGAGGGTGTACGGTAGAGGTTGCTGATCGCCCGACCACAGTAGACTTAATAGAACTTGAGATGGTCGATTTTGATGCCATTATGGGTATGGACTGGTTAGTGCCATGCTATGCCAACTTAGAATGCTGGACCAAGACGGTCCGATTTCACTTTCCGGGGGAAGCAGTGCGAGAATGGAAAGGGAGCACAGCTACGCCAAAAGGTAGATTTATTTCCTACCTTCAAGCGAGAAAATTAATAGCAAAGGGATGTATTTATCATCTACTTAGAGTGCAGGACGTTCGGGTGGAACCTCCAACTCTTATGTCTGTTCCAGTGGTCAATGAATTCCCTGGCGTATTTCCAGATGAGTTGCCTAGTATCCCTCCCGAAAGGGAGATAGATTTTGCAATTGACTTGTTTCCAGGGACTCAACCTATATCCATTCCCCCGTATCGCATGGCACCAGCTGAGCTTAGAGAGTTGAAAGAGCAGTTAAAGGATTTGCTCGACAAAGGCTTTATCAGGCCTAGTACTTCCCCGTGGGGTGCTCCAGTTCTGTTTGTAAGAAAGAAAAAGGGCTCACTCCGTATGTGTATAGACTACCGACAGTTGAATAAGGTAACGGTTAAAAAAAAATACCCGCTCCCTAGAATAGATGATTTGTTTGACCAGTTGCAGGGGGCCAGATGTTTCTCTAAGATTGATCTGAGGTCCGGATACCACCAGGTCCGGGTTCGTGAGAGGGACATTCCAAAGACTGCTTTCAGGACCAAATATGGTCACTTCGAATTTCTAGTCATGTCTTTTGGGCTGACGAATGCTCTCGCAGTGTTTATGGACCTGATGAACAACATATTCAGACCGTATTTGGATCTGTTCATGATAGTATTTATCGATGATATTCTGGTATAATCTTGTTCAGAGATAGTCACCAGAACCATTTACGAACAGTACTCTGGATCCTTAGAGACCGTCAGCTGTATGCCAAGTTTTCCAAGTGTGAGTTCTGGCTGAACTCAGTTGCCTTTTTGGGGCATATCGTGTCGGATGCTGGTATACAGGTGGACACATAGAAAATAGAGGCGGTCAAGACATGGCCCAGGCCTACCACTCCGACCAAGGTCCGCAGTTTCCTGGGTTTAGCAGGGTATTACTGAAGATTTGTTGAAGGATTCTCCACTATAGCAGCACCTCTGACAAAGCTGACACAGAAATTAGCAAAATTTCAGTGGACGGAGGCATGTGAGTAGAGTTTTCAAGAATTGAAAGACAGATTGACCTCCGCCCCAGTACTAGCATTGCCAGAGGGAACAGATGGGTATGCGGTGTATTGCAACGCTTCAGGCTTTGGACTGGGTTGTGTGCTGATGCAGCATGGAAAGGTAATTGCTTATGCTTCTAGACAGCTGAGGAAGCACGAAAAGAACGACAGTACGAGGACCCTGACTTAGTCCATCTCAGAGGTAGAGTTCAGAAAGGTAAGGAGCCAGATTTCCAAGTGAGTGAGGATGAAGTGCTACGTTGTAAGGGCCGCCTATGTGTCCCGAATGTTTTAGGGCTTCGCCAGCAGATCATGCATGAGGTACATTACGCTCGCTATTCCCTCCATCCAGGAGCAACGAAAATGTACCACGACATCAGAGACATCTACTGGTGGCTAGGTATGAAAGCTGAAATAGCTGAATTTGTATCTTGATGTCCTAACTTCCAGCAGGTGAAAGCAGAACACCAGAAACCAGGCGGTCTGACGCAGGATATAGCTATGCCCTTGTGGAAATGGGAAGCGATAAATATGGATTTTGTAACAGGGTTACCCCGTACCAGACGCAAAAACGATTCTATTTGGGTAATCGTTGATAGATTAACAAAATCAGCCCATTTCCTGCCAGTACGAACTACATTCTCCGCTGAGAATTATGCTGAACTGTATATCAGAGAGATAGTCAGATTGCACGGTGTTCCGGTGTCTATTATCTTAGATAGAGGAGCACAATTTACAGCGAGATTTTGGCAGTCGTTCCAGAGAGGCCTGGGGACACAGATTAACTTAAGTACAGCCTTTCATCCTCAGACAGACGGGCAAGCAGAACGAACTATCCAGACACTCGAAGATATGCTACGAGCGTGTGTACTAGATTTTGGGGGTAGCTGGGATGAGCATCTGCCGTTGACTGAATTTGCCTATAATAATAGTTATCATTCAACTATCCAGATGGCGCCCTTTGCAGCATTATACGAGCGGAAATGTAGATCACCCGTTGGCTGGTTTGAAGCGGGGGAGACAGCGCTGATTGGGCCAGATATTATTCGTCAATCAGAAGAGGCGGTGAAGCTTATAGAGAATGCCTACTGACTACTCAGAGCTGCCAGAAGTCTTATAAAGATATGCGGCGCAGAAATTTAGAATTTGCAGTGGATGACTGGGTATATTTGAAAGTGTCTTCGATGAAAGGGGTGATGAGATTTGGCAAGAAAGGCAAGCTTAGCCCGAGGTTCATTGGGCCATATCAAATTCGGCGAATAATAGGCCGAGTAGCATACGAATTAAACTTGCCCCTAGAATTAGAGTTTGTTCACCCAGTATTCCATGTATCTATGTTGAGGAAGTTCATAGGAGACCCTTCCACAGTTGTTCCAGTTCAGGATGTCCAGGTCACAAAAGAGTTAGCATATGAAGAGGTTCCAGTAGCTATCTTAGACAGACAGATTCGTAGATTGAGAACTAAAGATATTGCATCTTTCAAGGTATTGTGGCATAACAGGAACCGAGAAGAGATGACCTGGGAAGCCGAGGAGGACATGAAAGCCAGATATCCCCACTTATTCCAGGCATAGGCAAATAGGACGTATGTTAGAACTGTTTTTCCTTATGAATGCTTATATTTCATATATGGAAGCAGGCGATTGATTATAGACAGTTATATACGAATATTAGTATATCGTGTGGAGTACCTGTATTGGGCTTTTATGCTTTTCAGGAATTTTGAGATAGTCCATAATACAGGGAAAACTCTGCCGAAATTTTTCCAGGGATAAGTCAGCCAGTTAAGATTTCTATAAATCAAAATGTCATTCAAGGATGAATGTTTTTAAGGGGTGAAGGATGTTACACCCCGTAAATTTTAATGAATAAATAGCCTAATGGCATGTTGGTTCAGGGATTTAGAAAAAAAAAAGGACAAAAGTCAGTTTTTCTATTCTTATCAATAAAAATCAGAAAAAAACAGGGGGTATAGCCATGTAAGGCAAAACCCATGACTATTTGCTCAAATTTCCTTCCGATTACGCTATGAAACGCGGTTTAAACTCCGCTCCGACTTAGATGCAGAGGTATAAAGCTACCGAGAGCAATCCTACGGAGTTGGTTTCGTGAAATTTGGCTGGTGAAACGTCGTGCTACCGAGGTAAAGTAAATAGAATTGCTTTAAATTAGTACCAATGTGTTCCTAGCCTTACAGTGACCATTTATCCCTTCTGGACTATCGAGAAATAATGAGTTTTCGACCATTTTCCGAAAGGTCGAAGTTTGGAATAAATATATATCAAAAGTGATAATTTCTCCCGGATATTAATGTATTTATTTCTAATTGACATTGAATGTAGTTGGGAGAAATAACAGAAGTACCGACGGAAATCACATCGGTCAGTCGAGTACTCAGAAACCAGGTATGTAAAGCTATTCTTTCGGCAATCCAGGAAGTACAGTCTAGAAAATAAATAGAATAAAGGCTATTAACAGATACCCAACATACAGGAACGATTTCAGCATAATTTCCAGCAAGCATGTTAGTATATCATTACGTATCATGCGATAATCAGAATAACGGATAGTTAGACGATTTCAGATAGTGTAATGTGGTATCCGCTAGTACCTCAGCATGTTCTTATGTAATACCCAAAATGGAAGTTGTAAAAGTAGTATAATGAATTAGCAAGATTACAGATAGTATGTATTACATTTGTTGAGACTGTAACAGGTAATAGATGGCACATTTTATATTATTGAGCTATATCCAGTAATAGATGGTATGTTCTATGTTATTGAGTTATATCCAGATATAATCAGATCAGTAATCAGATATAGAAATAGCTCCAGACACCGATATAGCTCCAGATACAGGTATAGCTCCAGAAATAGATATGGCTCTAGAAATTGATATAGCTTCAGATCACGGATAACAATAATCAAATAAACAGATAAAGGCTAGGTAGCAGTTAGCCCAGCAATCAGAAAAAGGGAAAAACAGAATATAGCATCGGTTGTTTAATACGGACTGGCCTTGAAATAAAAGAAGAGAATATGATTAGCATTTTTCATTTGAGCATGCTTGTTGTGTATGTGTTTTGCATGTTGAGACTTGTTATGGCATGTGGGTACCTTTAGCATCCCCGCTGCACCTGGGTTATAGATGTGTCGATACTAGATTCAGATACCGCCCCCAGCCGGGCGATGCCGTCCGCCTAGAGGACGATGATGGCTGACCACCATAATAATATGGTCCAGATTACCCTGCTTGTAGGGGCAGTTTAGTTCACTCTGCGCAGAGCTAGATTACCCTGTTTACAGGGGCAGACTACTCTGTGTGCGCTTGTGGCCGGGGCAGTTTCAGTTACAGATTTTTTATAAAATTACTTGTTGCGTGTTTACACCCAGGGGCAGTTTCAGTCACAGATACAGCAGCAGATTACCCCGTTGAGTTCTTGCACCCAGAGGCAGGTGTGTTTGGACTCAGACACAGTTCATTGTCAGAGGCCAAGGCCTGAGCTATGTACCCAAGGGGGCCGGTAGGAGGAGCTCACAGTTATCAGATGAGTGGAGTGACTTATTTTTGGTTGGTTTAGACCCAGGTAGGGGTAAATAGATTGTTCTGTTGGTTGGCACCTTCCGGCTTATGGGGGTCGGTCAGGTATTGTTTGTATTTATATGTATATCTATATGTGCTATTAGATATTGATAGGCAGTAGGATGACATGTCGTCAGGTACGCCCAGTTTAGTTACAAAATAGGTAAACTCTCCCCAGTTATCCTCAGCCAGATAGACTCAGCTACTTCCTGCTTATATGTCATGTTATTGTGTTACCCATTTCAGTTGTATATTTCAATTTGCTTTACATGCTTAGTACCTGTGGTACTGATGTCCGTGGGGGCGCTGCATTGCTTGCCTGCAGGTACACATAGATGAGGAGTCGATCCCTCGTGATCCAGTCAACAGAGTTATCAGCTCCTATCCTCCGGAGTGAGACAGTCAGAGGTTGTTCCTATTTCCTTTTGATTACAGTTTGGATAGGTCGGGGCCCTGTCCCGACCATTCTTTTATTACTTCCTAGAGGCTTGCAGTCTGATGTTTCCTGTGGTGGTGGAGCCGGTCGTGTGGGGTCGTGCATGTATGTATATGTTTAGTTGTTGATGATGGCCGCGTGGGGCCTTCTTCTAGTTATAGTTAGTGACCTTGTCAGTCACAAATGTTAATAGCAGTTGCTTCAGATTATAGTGTCATTGTTCTGGTTAGTTGTTGTGCTTTGCAGGTGGCTATAGGCCTAATCGGTTGGGGGCTATATTTACAGCTGCTATATAGCCGGTTCGTTTCTTGAAATAGAGCCAGAGTCTAGCAGGCACTAGGTGCCCGTCATACCCCCCAAGGTGGGGTGTGACAAGTATGAGGCAGACCTGTGATGAAATCCATATTAATTTCTTCCCACTTCCAAGCGGGAATGCTAATATCCTGAAGTATGTCTCCCATCCTCTGACGCTCAACCTTTACATGCTGACAGTTCGGATACTTGGCTACGAATTCCGCAATATCCTTCTTCATGCCATTCCACCAATAGATTTCCCATAAGGCACGGTAAATATTGGTGGCACCCGGATCGATAGAATACCTAGATCCATAAGTCTCATGCAATATCCGACTCCTCAAATCATCGATATCAAAAACACATAAGAGACCCTAGTGCTGAAGCACACCATCTCCCCCTTAGGAGAAGACCTCTACCTTCTGACTTTGAACGGCTTCCTTCAACTTTACCAAAATTGGGTCCTCATCCTGTCTAGCTTTCACATCAGTCAACAAGGGCGATTCTGATTCATTCTGCCTAACAACACCGCCATCGGTCGTGTCAACCAACCTAACTCCCAACCTTGCATGTCAATGCACATCTTTCACCAGCTCCCTCTTCCCCTCATCTACATAGGACACACACTCCATAGAGAGTCTACTAAGTTCGTCCACTACCACATTTCCCTTACTCGTATGGTAAAGGACACTCATATCGTAGTTCTTGAGTAGCTCTAACCACCTCCTTTGCCGAAGATTGAGATCTTTCTACGTGAACACATATTGTAAACTCTTATGGTTCATAAATACATCCACGTGGACACCACATAAATAATATCGCCATATCTTCAAGGAGAATACCACTATGGCCAATTCAAGATCATGGGTCGGGTAATTCTTCTCATGAACTTTCAGCTGTCTAGAGGCGTATGCTATAACTTTCACGTGCTACATCAACACACACCCAAGTCTGATCCTTGAAGCATCACAATACACCACGAAACCATCAGTACCCTCTAGGAGATTTAACACCGGTGCTGAGGTAAGTCTAGTCTTCAACTCTTGAAAGCTCTTTTCACAAGCCTCCGACCATTCGAACTTCACCTTCTTCTGGGTCAATTTGGTTAAAGGCGATGCAACAGATGAAAAACCCTCAACAAATCTCCATAGTAGCCAGCTAAACCCAAGAAACTATGAATATCTAAAGGATTCACCAGTCTAGGCCAATTCTTCACCGCCTCTATTTTCTGAGAATCCACCTTGATGCCCTCACTTGATACTACATGGCCTAAAAATGCTATGGAGTTCAACAAGAACTCGCACTTGTTGAACTTGGCATACAATTGGTATCCTTAAGAGTCTGAAACATTATTCTCAAGTGAGAGGCATGTTCCTCCTCACTCAGAGAGTATATCAAGATATCATCCATGAACACAATCACGAACATATCCAAGTAGGACTTGAACACCCTATTAATCAGGTCCATAAAAGCTGCAGGAGAATATGTTAGTCCAAATGAAATGACTACAAACTCATAATGACCATACAACATCCTGAAGGCTTTCTTCGGGATGTCAGCCTCTTAAACTCTGAGCTGATGATACCTGAATTTGAGATATCTCTTCAAGAAACACTTGTCACCCGGAAGCTGGTCAAATAAATCATCAATCCTAGGTAGAGGATAACTATTCTTGATGGTGACTTTGTTCAATTATCAATAGTCAATGCATATTCGAAGGGAACCATCCTTCTTTCAGACAAATAGGACTGGTGCACCCTATGAAGACTTTCTCGGTCTAATGAAACCCTTATCTAAGAGATCCTTCAACTGATCCTTCATCTCCTTTAGCTCAGATGGAGCCATCCTGTAAGGAGGGATAGATATAGGCTGCATATCGGGAAGAAGGTCAATTCCAAAATCGATCTCCCGCTCGGGAGGGATTCCCGTTAAATCTTCTGGAAAGACCTCTGGATACTCACGTACTACTGGAACAGACTAGATAGTCCGGATCTCAGACTCAACATCCTTAATCCTAACTAGATGGTACACAAAACCCTTAAAAATCATCTTCCTGGCCTTAAGGTAGGAAATGGAACGACCTACAGGCACAACTTAACTACCCTTCCATTCTAAGACTGGCTCACCCGAAAATCTAAACTCTACTGCCTGGGTTCTACAATTAACTAAAGCATAGCATGAAAATAGCCAATCCATGCTGAGAATAACGTCAAATTCAGTCATAGCTAACTCTATCAAATCTGCTAAGGTGACCTTCTAAAGGACTGAGACTAGGCAACCTCTATACACCCGTCTAGCTATAATTGAGTCACCTACTGGAGTAGAAACTGAGAAGGGTTCTGTCAAGACTTCGGGACCGACTCCGAAGCTACTGGCCACATAAGGTGTCAATAAGGACAAGGTAGCCCCCGGATATAACAAGGAATAAACATAAATATGGAAAACTCATAACATACAATTGACCACATCTGGGGAGACCTCCTGCTCTTGGCAGGATGTTAAAGCATAGAATCTGTTTTGGCGCTAGCCGCCAGCTATGCTGGTTGATGGCCCTAATGGGCTAAGCATGCAAGAGAAGCTACTAAACTAGAAGCTGGGCCTCAACCCTAAACCTGATCCGGCCTCGCTGCTGGGAAATCTCTATGCATGTGTCCGGGTTTCCACACCCGAAACAAGCACCTGAACCTGCCAAGAAGTGGCCTGTGTGCCCCCAACCATATTTGCGAAAAGCTTGGATGCTAGAATCTACGGGTCTACTGCTCTGACCCCTCGATCCTGATGCTCACTCTCTCTGATCAAGTCTAGGCGTGGATGCCACACTCAATGCCGAAGATGCTGGAGCTAATGATCTCTGGTGAGCCTACTGTCAGTGCCCACCACCTGACCTCGGCTGGGAGAACTTGTGGTCATCGTTCCTGGCCCGATTGGCCTCCCTCTCTCTTAGATGTGCCGCCTCCATCTTCTTGGCATTCAACACTATCCGTGGGAAATCCATGTCCTGGTAGAGCATAGCAGTTCTACAATCCTTGTCCAAATAGCCCGCTACTTCATGCACAAACCTGCTCACTTGCGCCCTCTGATCAGCTACTAACTCTGGGGTGTATTTCGATAGGTGAGTGAACTCAAGAGCATACTCTTGCACCGTTATTCTCCCTTGCTTCAAATTCACGAACTCGGTTTCCTTCAGCTCCCTCATCTCACGAGGGAAGAATAGATCCATGAATGCAACATGAAACTCTTCCCAAGTGATAGGACCTGCTCCGGTGACCCTGCTATCCTTCTATTGGTGAAACCAGATATGCGTGACCCCTTTCAACTGGTAAGAGGGCAACTGTGTGCACTCAACTCCATTCACCCCCATGAATTGGGTGATCTTCACTATCTCATCTATGAACTCATGCGGGTCCTTATCTATTTTGGACCCAAGGAACTCTGGCGGGTTCATCCTCAAGAAGACTCTGACTAGAGCGGCCGCTGCATTACCCTTTTGCGGAACATGCGCAACGGACTGTTTGACCTAAGTAGTCAAGACCTGCACAAGCATCTGAATAGCAGCCTGGAACTCAGCATGGGCGACTGGCTCTGGTGCCTGGTGCTCCTGAACTGGTGGAGCCTACTAGTGTCCATTCCCATTTCCATCCTCGCGGCCTTCACCATTCCCGTTTCCTACCATTCATTCTTCGAGGAGCCATGATTCTACAATTGTGAATAGCACGAATTATAAGGATGGAAAGACTTTTCATCGCGTGACATAGATCATGAAAGAAGGCAATATATAGTAAACATCTCGTAGCCTTTTCGTCATAAGTGCGGTGCACTTCACACCCATAAACAAGATTCTACTTAATGTGGCTTTTCGACACCCCAATACACGTCAAATCTATGGCTCTAATACCAAGTTTGTCACGACCCGAATAGATTCTCGGATCGTAACACGGGACAAGGAGCCTCGAGAGACCCTAAGTCGACCCATGACATAAGCATACATCTAATCTCAATCAAGAAACTAAATAATCAATAAACTACTCATAGCAGAAGTCTAACTTGAACATAACGTCAGAATATAAAATCCGAAGTTGACTACATACATATGTCTGAAAAGCTTCTAAACATGACAAGTTGATAGGATAAGACCCTAACTAACTCAACAAAACTGAAACTGAAATACACGTAAGAAATATGAATAGTCTAGTCCTCGAGATATGAGGACTCACCAACAATGCAAATGCTAACTCTGATAAGCTGACTACGAGCGGGGCTAAACCTGAGAGACGGGTCCTATATCATGAATCGATACATCATAGAGTATGCGGTCAGTACTGTCCGGTGGTTTGCTATAGGGTTAAAAACCGACACGCAAGTGCACGTGGTCAAGCAAGTAATAAAGTGGCTAAGTAAGCCAAGTATCGAACCAAGGAGACTCTGGATAAGTAAAGTTGCTTAACTATACTATATTCTAGCTTTACTTCTAATTATGCTGACAACAACGTAACCAAAAGTTAAATAATTTTGTTTATAACTTATATACTAAAACTATTAACAAATATTTACTTTGAATTGAAACTATGGATATGAGCATGCCAAGGTTAAGAACAAGTAATGAATTTGATTATTATCATACTTTGGTTATTCTTCTCTTCATGTTGCTAGCCAAGAACATTAGCCTAGAGATTAAAACTCTCGTATTTAATCTCACTTTAGAATCATAAACCATTCGTCTACATTTATGTGATCAAATGCAATTTATGACCTAGCAATACAATTCCGGTTCCTAAATTGACTAATACGGCTTTCAAGTATATTTCTATTAGGAAAGCACATCAAAACCCAATTTTCCCAAATCAAGTTAAGAACAATATCCTATTAATTCACAACTTTCCAATTTCTTGCTCTCTCGAGTGAAATTGGACTTTTTAGATGTACATTAATGTCGGCCACACACTAATGTAGTAGAAACAAGAATTAATAGAACAACATGGAAGAAGAAGATTAAAAACCATACAATTCAATAATCAAAATTCATCACCATTGTTCATGACCTTAGCAAGGAAGAGAATTAGCCACTCATTTGTGGATTAATCATCCTAAAACAAGTGTAAATCATACAAACAATTGATTGAAAGAAGAAAGGAAGAGAAGAAATCCCTTAGCTTTTTCGTCCCTCAACTGCCTCTAACGCACATCCTTGCTCCACCAAGTCTGAATTAATTAAAAATAAGCTAAGTGTTCTATTTATACTAGTGGGAATTTTTCCAGGAATAACAAGCAACGTGTCACGGAGGCCAACGCGGAGCACTGCCTCCGTCACACGGCGTGGATGCGGACCCTCACTGGAAATCCAGGGTCCGGGAATATAGCCTCAACATGGCACGGAGGCCAACGCGGAGGCCTATCTCCGTGCCACGGAGCTGTCGCGAGGCTTCACTGGAATTTGCCAATAAAATCATCCTCCAGGCAGTGTGCCTCCGCGATGGTAGCGTGGCACGGCTCCATCGTGGAGCCCCTTTACATTGCGCCTTCCAATGCCTTTTCCATGCTCGCTTCCAAGTCCAATTCCGATATTACTCCAACATGCATTTTAGCTCCTAAAAATCATGTTTTACATGCAAACAAATGCTAATCATGTTGTTTAGTATAAATTCACATTTTATTACCAATTACATGAAAATGTATACACATTGCATAACAAACAAGGCGAAAATGATACGTTTGAGTATCACTTGGGCATATAAATCTGCCCAAGATCACTTACCCCACACTTAAATCCTTGTTCATCCTCGAACAACACATACAAAACTCATGCAAATTACATCCCAACCTTTGCCACTATGGTGCGACAATTTATGCTACGGTCATACCGATTATTCAATTTTTGCAAATCATCAAGAAAACATGCATGGTCTTAACAATGCAATGACCTTTAATACATCAAGACTTCCTAGACTTAAAGAATCGACTCTCGATATCGACAAACTCATGCAAATCAGCTAATCAAGATATCCGACACGAAAATCAATCTTTCATCAAGCATGTGCCCTCACAACTCAAGAGAATCTTCCCCTTTATGTTCATGCAACACACCAACATTCAAGTAGGGGCATGTAGAAATTAATTTCACTCTCTCTCCCAAAAGAATTCACATGCATCATGTCATGACCCATAGGCTTGCCCTTAGTGTATTACTCCACTAATATAAGGAAATGCGATGTAAGATCAAGTAGGACTTTAATGGGTTGTAATGGAGGCTATGGAACTAGTATATATTGGATTAGCCAATAATAGTCACTAGCATCCTTAAGCGCCTTTTCAACACATTCCCATCAACTCATGACATTGTTTCTCTCTTTTCTTTTTTCATCATCCCATTCATGCTTGTTTACTTTCGTACTGCCCAGTTCATCAAACACATTTGACACAACACAAAGGGTTTTCATGTACCCTCAATATCATTTAATTATGATGAGTGCACCCTCCACCTTTTTCTTTTCTTTCCTCACTCTGCTTTTCTTTTTCTTTTCACCCTTCTCACTCTTTGACACTTTGGGAAAAAGAAAAAAAAAATTCTTTTCTTCTTAAGCGCTTAAGAGTTTTGTATAGACTTTACGGCTAATGAAAAGAAAGAATAAAGCTTAGTTTATACATTTTTGGACAAAAGAAAGAAAGAATTGGCTAAAGGCTAAACGGGCTGACTAGGGTATACCGTCACATAAAAATGAGAGTATGACAAGAAAAAATAGAAACTCTCGGTTAAAAACAAAGAAATGCCTACATCCTTTCCAACACTACCCCTCCTTCATTTCATTTTGTACACACACCAGGCAAGTTCTAGACACTTCACAATAGCATGGAATAACAATACCTCACTTCACACTTTATGCACATGCTCGATTCAAGATGCATTCACAGACTCTTTAATTAGCCAATTACATAAATTCAAAATTAAGCCTCAATTACACCGAATCGAATTCTACAGCCTAGGTAGCTCAACATATTTACAAAATTGCATGCTTTCATACGAATCACTTTTACATTTTGAACATCAGTTACAACACGCAACCAAAATTTCACAACCAGATAGTAACTACAGGTTCAGTGATGCAATCCACCAAAGAAAAAAACTTAAAATAAATTAAAATCACTACTCCTACCGACTACATTTCCCTTAAGACGGTCGTCATCCATCCATCATAGAGAACGGTCACTAACTATGACATCGGTTCAATGGGACTATTCTCGGTAAAAGAACCGAAAACAAACTCCGAGAAACCCAAAATAAAAATAAAAAAATTTTGCAACACATCGATCATTTCAATGGAAAAGTATTTACAAAATTTTTTAATATGTACAAAATATTTTCGCAAAATTTCGAAAATTGTCGATCATTTCGATAAAGAAAAGAAAAAAAATATTTACAAAATTTACAAAATTTTCACTGGAAACCACAACCTTTCAAAACACACATCATTTACCACAAAAATATATACAGATACAACACAAATCAGTTCACAACCACAGGGAAACATAAAAACATACATGCAAAACAAAGGAAGAACATACAACAGATTAGCCCAGGTTCCAGCACCTAACTACTCCCCACCCCACACTTAAATCAAACACTGTCCCCAGTGTTCACAAAAATTAAAAATCACACAAATTTCAGGTGGTGGAACTCCCTGATCAGTTGAAATATTCGACTTCTTCATCTGGTGCTGCTGCCTCGTCGCCCATGTCCGAGTCACCTCCATCTTCGTCATCGGACTCCACATTGGAGTCCTCCCGACGTGTCTCCTCATCCGTGGGGACATCATCATCAGTGGGCTCAACGAAGGCTGGTCCCACTCGGCACAATGCTCTGGCGTTCTCGCCAAATGGGTAATCCAGCTCAAACTGCCATAACTCATCCTCCGTGGCTGGTCTCCCACCAATCCGGAGCTGAAGCATCTACATACCAAACATCCGAGCCATGTACTGATCGTCACGAGCATGTCGCTCGCCCAGTGTCAGCACTGGCCCGTGTGTGGTGTCGGGGGCTTTAGTTTTTGTCACATCAAGGGCCCTCCGCTCCAACTGCGGGATGTAGTCCAAAGCCTCTTCCTCGACATCGAGGCCCCGGAGAAAGGTGGTGATGAGTCCGCCGAACCCATATCTGTGGCCCTGGTGTAGTCGGGCTATCTTCATGGCGGATATGATAACTGCCCCAACATTAATCTCCAGCCCTTTCATAAGGGCATAAACCAGGCAGACACTGTCCCGGGTCACATCCGTCATGTGAACCCCCGGGATCAAGCACGAACACACTATTTTCAGCCATATTCTGGCCTCCCTGTTCATCTGCGAATAAGGCAGAGTCTGGTGGTAACCCCTCTCCTTATGTCTGCTCCATCGGGCTGTGCATCGAGCCCCACACAAGGTGCGTCTGATGTCGGCGTATGGTGGGGTGATGTTCAGCTGGAGGAGAACGTGGGCGTCTGTGTCCCGCGCTCCAATGATGGCATTTAATTGCTGGGGTTCCAGAGTGACAATCTGCCCTCTGATTTTTATTGTATGGCTTCTGATGGCCGGGTTCCAATTTGCATAGAACTCCCGGACTAAATGTAGGTTGCACTCCTTGGGCTCCTGAAATATAAAGCTGAGCCCAGCTGCCTCAATCCTTTGCACAATACGGGGGAACTCCTGTGCTAGTGGTTTCCGTGCAATATGCTCCTCAGGGAAGTACTTATTTTCCTTATGTTTAGCGTACCACTTCCTCCCTTCATCGGTCACCCACCTCATTCCGTATTGGCGGCGCTGGCCGCGCAGAAGCTGGTGCAGCTGGGACTGCAGTGCCCAATCTCATTCGTTTTCTCCCGGTGCCTGAAGTAGAAGCACCTTTACCCTTATCCTGCCTACTCGCCATTGTACCTGTCAACAAAACAAGCACAAAGTCAAGCTAAATCCATATTAGCTTCGGCTAAGGTTGGGTTAAACTAAGTTTACCCCACACTTATTCCTTAGCTACGTTTACGATACTACGGCAAGGATTACTTTATTTACAATAAAACAAATAACTATACAATTTATTGCTTAGTGTGTTCACAAAAATTTCGACAGCATAACTTTTAGCGTACTACTCAGACTTCATACAGCTAATCCCAATCCTACCATCGCTAGCAATTCAACCATTGCACTTAGCAACGAAAACAACAAACAAAAACAACAACAAAAATTCTATATACATACGAATCCAAATAATCAAACCAATTTGAACACTCTTTACATCTTCCCAAAAACAGAGAATTCATCGTCTATTACACTCTAACAATATTTACAATGACTTATCTCAATTCACAAACACACCCCGGCATATAATTCACCAATTTAGCAAGTTACCCAATTCGATTTCAACAACCCAAGCCCTAGAATTCAATTTTACAATCACATTCGAATCATTCACGCAATCGACAAGTTAAAACGCTAATTACAACATTCCGAACATCTATCAATCAAAGAATAATTCAATATCATGCTAAATTGCTACTTAGGGTGATTTATCTCACCTCCATTGCTCAAATTCGACTAAAATCGATAAAAACTTGAAAGAAACAAGGAAAACATACCTTTACGTTGAATAACCGAAGAAACTTGACAAATTGGTTGCTTAGTAACGTGGCACGTTGGTTGGGAGAGGGAATCTAGGTGTTTGGTCACGGAGAAGAGAGAAAATGAAGGAAAAGAGGGCAAAAATCGGGGTTAAAAAGAAGAAAAACACGCGGGTCACCCGGCAACCCGGTGTGACCCGGCACTAAATATAGGGCAACGTGTTACGGAGGGTAACGCGGAGCCCCTCCTCCGTGACACGGAGCTAACGCGATGGCTCACTGGAATTTTTTTTAAAATTCCAGATTAAACCGTCAACGTGTCACGGAGGGTAACGCGAAGCCCCTCCTCCGTGACACGGAGCCAACGCCCTAGTGCACTGTCTCTTCATTTTATTTATTTTTTTCATACCTTGCCTTTTCCTTTCCGATTCCATGCATATTTTTCTCCGTTTGACCTGAAAATCACCTCACTAAACAAAATTGGTTAGATTAATAGATTTCCCTAACTAAAATGAAAAATACTAACTAAAACGAAAAATTTTATACTAAATCAAGAAAAAGAAAATTAAAATAAAAACTATTTACACCTTACTAAACAAAAGAAAAAAAATATTTTTCACGGGTTGCCTCCCGTGCAGCGCCTGGTTTACCGTCGCGGCTCGACGTCCTTTATGCTCACTTATCTACTAGGGTGATGGACGATTTTTCACGATCATTGTCCTCCCCCCAGTAGTGCGCAACCTTATCAGGTGGTCTTCCTATCAACTCTCGGGATTCACTCATTTGATTAGCCTTCCCATGATCAATCACATTGATCACCGAGAGTTCCTCATGTACAATCGGGAGCTTTGGTGCTTTGTACACATCGAACACTTCTACCTTGTCATGTGCTCGCATTGTAAGTTAAACCACAGCCACGTCGATTAATGCTTTTCCGGTTGCCAAAAAGGGTCGTCCCAAAATAAATGGGACTTCAGCGTCTGGTTCAAAATCCAGAACAATAAAATCAACCGGAAAAATGAGGGACCCCACTTGCACAAGCACATCCTTAACAATGCCATCCGGCCTAGCTAAGGATCTGTCTGCTAGCTGCAAGATTACGGTTGTAGGTCTAGGACTCCCCAGACCTAACTTTCTGAATACCGAAGATGGCATCAGATTTATGCTCGCCCCCAAGTCACATAATCCACGAGCTCGGATACTCTGCCTAATAGTCAGCTGGATAGTAAAACTTCCAGGATCTTTCAGCTTCGTGGGCAGTCTATTTTGAATTTGGGAAGTGCATTCCTCTGTCAAAGCTACCGTGGCATACTCAGTCAGACGACTTTTGTTGGCCACGATGTCTTTAATATATTTGGCATATTTTGGCACTCCATGCAAGACATCAACAAGAGTTAAATTAACATGTACCTGTTTAAGCACCTCCATAAATTTCTTGAAACACGCCTCCTCTTTGTGTTTCTTGAGTCGTTGAGGGAACGGGGGTGGAGGTCTTTCTGCTTCTGCTTCTTTGGTCTTCCCCCTATCAGAACTTTGTTCCTCCTCAACTTCTGCTACTCCTGACTTTTGAGGCGGTCTTTCCGGTTCCACCTCCTTCAACTGCAAACCACTCCTCGTGGTCACCGCATTTACCTGCTTCGGATTAGGATCCGTGTCGCTAGGCAGTCCTCCTATGGGCCTTGTGTTTTGGGCACTAGCAAATTGCCCAAATTGATACTCAAGAGCCTTGGTCGCTAATTGATTATTCTTCACTTCGGCTGCCAATTTAACATAGTCAGCCTACAATTGCGCCTGATTAGCGATCATGGTCTTGAACATCTCTTCAATGGTAGATGATGGTGGTGGAGAAGGGGAATTGTAATTTCTGAATTGAGATTGGTAGTTTTGTTTCCCTCCTTGATTTCTGTGCATACCCTGACTCGAACTTTGGCCTTGTTGGTTGTTGCTACCCCACGAAAAATTTGGATGGTTCCTCCAATTTGAGTTGTAGCCACCACCAAACTGCTGCTGATTTCTTTGTGCATTGCCCACAAAGTTAACCGAATCTGGGTTTGCTCCACAGCACTCAGCTGAGTGCTCACTGCTACCACACACTTCACACCACATTTGCTAGACCGCATTGACTGAAGCTGAAGGCTGGTTCAAGTTCATATTGCTGAAGTGGTTGTTTAACTGATTCTGCAGGGCAGCTATCTGTGCAGCGATAACTGTAAATCCATCCACTTCAAGCACTCCTGCGGCTTTCCTTGCTCCACCTCGAGATAAATCTGCATTCCATTCTGGATTGCCCTGTGAAATCCGGTTGAGCAAAGTGTACAGCTCCTCATAAGTCTTTTCCAGCGCTTGCCCTCCAGCTGCTGAGTCTAACAAAATTTTAGTATGGGGTTCCAAACCCTCAATAAATGTGTGTACCAACACCTCATTGGACTGATGATGATGAGGACAGTCCCGCAACATGGATTTAAATCTTTCCCAGGCTTGATACAAATTTTCTCCCTCCCTCTGTTTGAAACTTAGAATTTGACTTCTAAGTCTAGCTGCTTTACCAGAAGGAAAAAATCTGATCAAGAACTTCCGTGCTAGATCATCCCACGTTGATATAGAATTTGGTGGTTCAGCTTTTAACCACCTCTTGGCTTCACCAAGTAAGGAAAACGGAAATAAGGTGAGCCGAACATAATCAGTTGACACTCCAGCGGGTATATAAGTGTCACTTATCTCCAAAAAATTCTGGAGATGTTGTTGTGGGTCTTTATGAGGGAGACCGGTAAATTGCCCGCTTGTGTGCAAAAGTTGCACCATATTCTGCTTCAATTCAAACCTCCCTCCAGGCTCTGGTTTGCGGATACTAGAATGTACATTGTTGGCATGTGGGATTGCCACCTCGCGAACCGGCCTTGCTGCTGCTTCATCAGGCACTAACACTGCCCTAAAAACCGGTAGATTTTGTTGCTCCATAATAGACTGTCTGAGCAACTGCAGCTTCTTTTGTAGAGCTTCTCTGCGTTTACTATGAAATTCACGTTCAGGCTCTGTATAAGATTCCACCAGCTCCTTGTCCTTTGCCAGTGTTCACAAAAATCAAGTCTGCAAAATACAGGCTAAGACCAAGTTGTCAACACTTAAGAAAATAAAACAAAAATACAGTAAATTTACACTTAACACAATTTCACCAATTGCCTAGTCTCCCTGGCAACGACGCCAAAAACTTGTCCGGTGGTTTTCTATAGGGTTAAAAACCGACACGCAAGTGCACGTGGTCAAGCAAGTAATAAAGTGGCTAAGTAAGCCAAGTATTGAACCAAGGAGACTCTGGATAAGTAAAATTTCTTAACTATACTATATTCTAGCTTTACTTCTAATTATGCTGACAACAATGTAACCAAAAGTTAAATAATTTTGTTTATAACTTATATACTAAAACTATTAACAAATATTTACTTTGAATTGAAACTATGGATATGAGCATGCCAAGGTTAAGAACAAGTAATGAATTTGATTATAATCATACTTTGGTTATTCTTCTCTTCATGTTGCTAGCCAAGAAAATTAGCCTAGAGATTAAAACTCTCGTATTTAATCTCACTTTAGAATCATAAACCATTCGTCTACATTTCTGTGATCAAATGCAATTTATGACCTAGCAATACATTTCCGGTTCCTAAATTGACTAATACGGCTTTCAAGTATATTTCTATCAGGAAAGCACATCAAAACCCAATTTTCCCAAATCAAGTTAAGAAAAATACCCTATTAATTCACAACTTTCCAATTTCTTGCTCTCTCGAGTGAAATTAGACTTTTTAGATGTACATTAATGTCGACCACACACTAATGCAGTAGAAACAAGAATTAATAGAACAACATGGAAGAAGAAGATGAAAAACCATACAATTCAATAATCAAAATTCATCACCATTGTTCATGACCTCAGCAAGGAAGAGAATTAGCCACTCATTTGTGGATTAATCATCCTAAAACAAGTGTAAATCATACAAAAAATTGATTGAAAGAAGAAAGGAAGAGAATAAATCCCTTAGCTTTTTCGTCCCTCAACTGCCTCTAACCCACGTCCTTGCTCCACCAAGTCTGAATTAATTAAAAATAAGCTAAGTGTTCTATTTATACTAGTGGGAATTTTTCCCGAAATAATAAGCAACATGTCACGGAGGCCAACGCGGAGCACTGCCTCCGTCACACAGCGTGGACGCGGACCCTCACTGGAAATCCAGGGTCCGGGAATATAGCCTCAACATGGCACGGAGGCCAACGCGGAGGCCTATCTCCGTGCCACGGAGCTATCGCGAGGCTTCACTGGAATTTGCCAATAAAATCATCCTCCAGGCAGTGTGCCTCCGCAATGGTAGCGTGGCACGACTCCATCGCGGAGCCCCTTTACATTGCGCCTTCCAATGCCTTTTCCATGCTCGCTTCCAAGTCCAATTCCGATATTACTCCAACATGCATTTTAGCTCCTAAAAATCATGATTTACCTGCAAACAAATGATAATCATGTTGGTTAGTATAAATTCACATTTTATTACCAATTACATGAAAATGTATACACGTTGCATAACAAACAAGGCGAAAATGATACGTTTGAGTATCACTTTGGGCATATAAATCTGCCCAAGATCAAGTACGTAGAATGTACCGAGTATACAGGGTAAGTAAAACCAATTAAGTAAACAAAATCATTTAAAGACAGTGCATAATATAACATAAACATTACGAATGTAAGAGTAGGGCTTGCATGCATTCTTTTTGAAATCATGATCTCTCCATAACATCACATGACATAGCTTCATAACATCATAATTGAATCGATTGACTCAAAGCTAAATTCTGACATTTAAAAGTAAAGTTGAACATTGAGTCAAACCTGCTTTAGAACATGCATAAATATATAAATCTTATGTGTAATGAAATATGCATATCTGAAATCATGAGGAACAATGGGAGACTTGTCTTTTAACTGGCATACAACGATAGAGCTTACGTGGTCCCAACTATCACACTCAAGTGCCTAGAGCAGTGCAAAGCCTTTCCAAGGCTAGGGACAATACCATGATATCGATATCAAGATGAAGGCCCATTTGAGTAGGGAATATCTCACAACGGAGGTACCAAAGTAATATATATAATAGTATCAACCTACGTTGGCGCGTAGTTCTGAGGCATAGGGTGATCGACCCTTAGCCTGCTCAGTGCTAGACACTAGTCCAAAAAACATGTATATTCTCTACATCATTTTGTAGAGAAGCTCAACATCATCTATTGACGAAGCTCAATACTCAAATACGGAATCATGCATATGAGGAGCTTTAGCTCAAAACATACCACAAGCTGCAAACCTAATTGGGAGCCTTCGCTCCAAAACCATGTGGTAAGCTATACATAGGAGAACTTTAACTCAAAACATACCACAAGCTAAAAATATAATTGGGAGTATTCACTCCAAAACAATGTCGTAAGCTTAATTCGGGAAAATCATCATTCAAACATAACATGTAGTCATTGCCCAAAGCTTTATCATACTTAGAAATACTCAATTCTCATCGAAAACATAATTGTAAACATGGGTAGCTTCAAATCATCCTTTTCATCATAATATCTCATCATCATCATATACTCATCACAAATCTCATCTTTCATGAACATCTCATCTATGAGCTTTTAATTCATAAAACTAAAATCATGATTTTAAATTGAAACATTATAAAATTTGCCCATGCTCCATAATTCAATAGTAGAATCATAATCAAATCATACCCATGTATAGAATGAGGAGATTCATGCATTTGGGTTAAACCCCCATAGCCTAGACATAAAATTTCATACTTTAGAGAGGGATTGGGCATGGGTGTGAAAGAAATCACCCATTCATAACCCTACATACCTGTTGGTAGCTGATTCTAACACTTCTTTAGATGCCCAATAGGAAATTGAAAAGAAATTGATGAATGCTAAGCTTGATCCCCCTCTCAAGTCTTCTACCTTGAATGCACGAATGAATGAGGCCTAAAATGAATTTAACCCCTTTAAAAGTCACTATTCATATCTGAAAACGTTGTGTTTGGGCCTTAGGAACTTAGGAATTATGGAAAAGTCCTTACTAAATTCGTAGAAAATAACTGTAGGTGGTCCTAATGGAGGACCTAACGACTCGTCGCTCAGGGTCACGACTCGTGGAGTCATCCATTAGGTACACTGCTCATTTGATCATCTGGGCTCGTCACAGGCAAAATCACAACTCATTACTGTGACCACGACTCGTGGTCACTACCCATTATGTATACTGCCTGAACTTCAACAATAACATACCCTGCTTAACTACGACTCACCCCACGAATCATGGGGATTGAACACGACTTGTGGGATCCTTCCGTCGACTGAACTGCGTTCCTTCTTCTCTTTTCTTTCCTTACCCACCCCATGGCTGATCTAACGACTTCTGGGTCCATCCGTTAGGTACACTTCTCATCTGATCATCTGGGCTCATCACGGGCAAAATCACAACTCATTACTGTGACCACGACTCGTGGTCACCACCCATTATGTATACTGCCTGAACTTCAACAATAACATACCCTTCTTGAGTACGACTCACCCCACGAATCGTGGGGACTAACCACGACTTGTGGGGTCCTTTCGTCGACTGCACTACATTCCTTCTTCTCTTTTCTTTCCTTACCCACCCCACGGCTGATCTAACGACTTCTGGGTCTGACCACGAGTTGTTGTCACGCCCATGGGGTATTTTCTCTCAAACATCCCAACTCCTCACCGGCTTCCCCACGAGTTACATCATGACTTGTGGGCTGCACCAATGAGTCATCCCACGACTCGTCCTGTGCCTGGTGCCAGTTTTAAGCTTTTGTCCATTTCAACACTCGGGTCTGATCTTTGGGCTTCCAGGATATAACACTTAACTATCAGACTAAAGTAGTCATGTTACAGTTCGCCAATGTCATGTTTTAAAATGGAAGGGTAACATCATGATGCCGAAGGGTAGGTTTATTTCCTACCTTAGGGTGAGTAAATTAACTTCCAAGAGATGTTTGTGTCATCTAGTGGGGGTAAGATATATTACTAACGAGGCACTAAAATTTCAGTCGGCGCCTACTATTAATGAGCTCCTAAATGTATTCCCAAATGAACTTCTAGGAACCCACTTCAAGAGGAAGATCGATTTGAGAATTGATGTTATTCTCAGAACGAAGCCCATATCTACTCCTCCATATAGAATGGCCCCATCAAAGATGAAAGAATTGAAAAAATAGTTAAAGAACCTACTTATCAAGGGATTTATTCGATCAAGTGTCTCATCATGGGGTGCACCGATACTATTTGCTGAAAGAAAGACAGATTGTTGTTGATGTGCATTGATTACTATCAATCAAACAAGTTCACCATAAAATTAAGTATTCACTTTCGAGGATGGATGATTTATCTAACTAACTTCAGGTTGCCAATTATTTCTAAAAGATAAACCTTACGTCAGGGTATTACAGATAAATAGATATTTTAAAAATAGCTTTTAGAACTCAATATGGACATTTTGAATTTCTGACGATGTCTTTTAGGTTGACAAATGCACCAGCAGCTTTTATGGACCTCATGAACAAGGTATTCAAGTTGTATCCCAATTTATTCGCGATTGTATTCGTTGATGATATCTTAGTATACTCAAGGGATGAGGGTGAACACGCAAATCACCTCATGTTAGTGTCGCAGACGCTTAGAGGCTGCTAGATTTATGCTAAATTTCCTAAGTGCAAGTTTTGGATAAAATCAATTCATTCTTAGGCCATGTGGTGTCAAGTAAGAGCATCAAGGTGGATTATGAAAAGATTGAGGTGGTTAAGAATTGACCAAGGACACAACTCCCATAGATATTAGGAGTTTGTTGGGTTTGGCAGGCTACTATAGAAGGTTTGTATAAGATTTCTCCTCTATGACTACTTGATGAGTTGGTAATTTACTGTAATAACCTGGAAGTGCCGAAGACTAGACTCAGATTTTGAAATGTGATCAGTAGAGAAATGGGAAGAATCACCTCAGAATGAGTCATGGGAAGAAGTAGTAAGTCGTAGGATCAGGCGTAGTTAGCAACCTGTTGGGGAAAAGTTGATAGCAATAAGTGCGGTAATGACTCGTGGGACCTAGTAACGATTCATGGATTGGAGTTTTCATTTGGCTCTGGACTGTCAGGATGGAAGGTATGAGCCGTGACACAATTTATGGTGAGGAACCATGGATCTTTGTAAGGACTTGTTTCTTAGATCTGGGGTGACAGGGTTGGAAGGTATGACCCATTGTAAGGAACAACAAGTCATTACTCACACCCATAGGAAGCAGCAGGGAATTTTCCCAATTGTGGTAACAAAGGAGTCCAACGACTCGTGGGATGGTGGTACGATTCATTGTGTAACCCATGGAAAACTCTTGAAGATTAGGGATGAAGTAGTGGCAATAGAGGAAAGAACCCATAACTCATGGTATCTGGGTACGACTCGTGTGAGTTGTTGCTTTGGCAGTGAATAGTTTTTTTTTGCGAATTTAATAAGCTTATTTTCGTAATTCCTAAGCTCCTAAGCCCTAAACTATGTTGTTTTAAGCTCATTTAGGAGTATTTTAAGAATTTTTAGACTATTCTAACCTATTCCCTCCCCATGCATGCAAGTTTAGAGATTCCCAAAGGTGATCAAGTCTAGAATTCTTCAAGTTCTTCCCCAAATCTCTTGGGATTTCAAATAAGCGTGTAGAATCAGATTATCTAGATATGTAGGGTCATAAGTGGTAGTTTCCCTTCACTCTCATGCCCAAATTCCATCTCAAGTTCATGAATTCAAGTGTATGATCCTATGGGGTCTTAACTAAATTTTATGAAATTCTCTATGATTAATTCATGGGTCGATTCCTTTCATGTTTTAAATGTTGTTTTAAGATTCATGGGTGAGTTTTATACCTATTTTGATTACAATTCATGATTTTATGTTTTAAGAACATGATGCCCAATTATGCAAGTTTAATGAAAAGTTGAGTTTATGATTTATTCTTTCAAATATGATGAAATTTCTAGCATATGTGAATGTTTACAAATTACCCATGAATATATTTATGATGTCTATTTCATGTAAGCATGAATTTAAGATTTGGGCAATCCCACTCAAGTTAAGTAAGATTTCATGATTTAGCCAAGGCTAATGAGTTCAGTTATCTCAAGTTTTGGAGTCAAGATTCCCCATATGTTAAGATTCAAGTTATGTTTTAATCTATAATTATATGAGCATTTACATGTTTTGGGAGTAGTTTCTAGCACCGAGTAGGCTTAGGGTTCAAAGGTGTCACGACCTGAGCGTAGACCCGAGTGTAGACTCGGATCGTAGACATGGGAAAAGGGATCCCGAGAGACCTCAAGTCGACCCATAGCATAAGTGTAGAACTAACTCATTCGATAAACTTAAGAAATCACCAATATAACTCAGCGAAAGTCTAATTCAACATAACATCATAATAAAATCCGAAGCTGCACATACATAAATCTGAAAAGCCTCTAGTCTGGACAAGTTGATGGGACAAAACCCCCAACTAACTCAACCACACGGAAACTAAACTATGCAAAAGAAACTAAAAGTCTAGTCCTCGAAAGATGAGGACTCACCAATCACGCAGCAGATACTAACTCCGGAAGCTGTCTAAGAGCGGGGCTGAAGCTGCGTGCCGGCGCCTGTATCATGAAACGATACAACATAAAAAGTATGTGGTCAGTACGTGGAATATACCGAGTATGTAAGGTAAGTAAAACCGCTCAAGTAAAATAAATCCTTTAAAACATTTCATAACATATCATACGCTTTCAACATGCGAGGAAGGGCATAAATGCATTCTTTCTGAAATCATAATCTCATCATAACATGACCATGCATAGCTTTATAACATCATGACTGATTCGAATGACTCAAAGATGAAACATAACATTTATATTGAAAAGATGAACAATGAGTCAAACCTTGCTTTTAGAACATGCATGCGTAGAGTAATCATCATGAGTAATGATATGAAAATTTGAATGATTTAGACTGTGGGAGACTCATCACTTTACCGACATACCATGATAGAGCTTACGTGGTCCCAACTATCATACTCAAGTGAGCAGAGCCGTCCAAAACCTTACCAGGGCTAAGGATGCTACCATGATATCAATATCAAGATCAAAGGGCCAACTGGGCCAGGGATAGCTCAAAAGGGAGGTCCCAATAATATAATAGTATCAACCTATGTTGGCGCATAGTTCTGGGGCATAGGGTGGTCGGCCCTTAACCCGCTCGGTGCAAGACTCTTCTCCCAAAACATGCAATGCTCTACATCGTATATAATGAAGCTCAACATCGTCTATTGACAAAGCTCAACATCGTCTAATGAAGAAGCTCAATATGAAATCATGCATATCTCAACATTGTATGAAACGAAGCTCAACATTGTCTATTGACAAAGTTCAATAATGAAATCATGCATAGACTCGAAATCATATAAAAATGAAGCTCAACATTGTCCTTTGATAAAGCTCAATAATGACATGCATCACAATTATGAATTCATGCATATGAGAAGCTTTATTTCAAAACATACCACAAACTTTATCATAGGTGGGAGCATCTACTCTAAATCATGCGGTAAGCTACATGTAAAAATATTTAACTCAACATACCACAAGCTAGAATTTATGAAAAATTGGGAACTTCACTTCAACAATGTGGTAAGCTTATGTCGGAAAAATGATCACTTTAAATCGACATGTTGGCATTACCCAAAACTTTATCATACTAGGATCTACTCATTTCATTTTGAAAACAACATCATAATCATGGGTAGCTTTAGAAATATGTTTTTCATCATTAAATCTCATCATCATCATACATTCAACATCATTCTCTTCTTTCATGAACTTCTCATCCATGGGAATTCAATTTCACAATTTAGAAATCGCAATGTGGATTGAAAAAAATTTAAAATCTGCCCAAGCTTCATAATTCATCAATATAAATATAATCTAATCATACCCATGTATAGAGATTGAAGAATCATGAAATTGGGTAGAAACCCCGTACTTGATCATAGGCAATTCATCATGTTTTGATAGAAATTGGGCATGGGTGTGGAATGAAGCACCCACTCATAGCCTTACATACTTGGGAATGGTGAATCTCAACACTCTCTAGTTGCCCGAGCTGAGATTCCAATGGAAACCTTGAGATTTTCCTTGAATCCTCTCTTCAAACCTTCAAACTTGCATGCATGGGAAGAATGACTAAGAATAGGTTTTCCCTGCTTAAAACCCACTAAAACGAGCCTTAAACGATGTAGTATCGGTCTTAGGAACTTAGGAAATTACGAGAAGTCCCTTACTAATTAGCAGCAAATAACTGCCAGTTGATCCTAACGGGTGAACTAACAACTCATTAGGATGGGCAACGACTCGTCGAGTCGCTCGTCAAGTACACTAGATGATAGATCACTTAGGGCTCGTAATGAGGAACAAAATGATTCATTCCTCGAGACCATGACCCATGGTAACCTCCCGTCATGTACACTGCCTCGTTCTCAGATAAAGTTCAACCTGCTTGCTCACGAGTCATTGGGACTGACCACAACTCGTGGGGTCCCTCTGTTAGGTACACTAGTCAGGGACTGACCACGACTCGTGGGGTCCCTCTGTTAGGTACACTAGTCAATCTTCCTATTTATTCCTCAACTTCACCCCACAGTTAACCTGACGACTCGTGGTGGCTGACCACGAGTCGTTCATACACCCGTGGGGACCTCAAATATACAGCTCATCCAGGCCTTCCCACGAGCCATCTAATGACTCATGGGATCTCCTCACGAGTCGTCCAATGACTCGTCCTACAACTGAAGCCTCATTTCCCAGATTTTTCACCGTTTGACTCCCGGGTCTGATCCTTGGGTTTCCAGGGTATTACAATATCTCCCCCTTGGAAACATTCTTCCTCGAATGTTAGAAACAAGCAGAAAATAGAAAAATGAAATTTTTATAAGAAAATACTGATTATTTTAACCGAAAACTAGAAAAATGACTACCTCTGAGAAGAACTACACAGCTGGACTGAATTCAGACATCACATACATTTAACAAAACATAATTCAAACTTGTGCACATGAACTGAACATGGAAACTGACTAGAGAATTAGGGCAAAAACTAATACCTCAAATTGAAACTGAGTCAGTAGGGAACAGGTGGGGGTATTTAGCCATCATGGCTGCTTCGGCCTCCCACGTAGTTCCCTCAACATGCTGGTTTCTACACAACACCTTCACAGAAGCTACTTCTTTGTTCCTCAGCCTCTGAACCAGGCGATCCAAAATTGCAACTGGAAATTCCTCATAACTAAGGCTATCTCCTACACCAACGCTTTCCACTGGGACTACTGAAGCTGGATAACCCAAGCACTTTTTCAAGAGCGACACATGCAACACGGGATGTACTGAAGATAACTATAATGGCAAGTCCAACTCATAGGCTACCTTACTAACTCTTCTCATAACCCGCAAGGGACCAACATAGCGGGGACTGAGTTTTCCTTTCTTTCCGAACTGCATGACTCCCTTCATGCATAATACCTTTAGAAATATCCAATCATCAACCTCAAACTCCAAATCTTTTCTTCTCACATTCACATATGAGTTTTACAACTCTGAGCAGTTTTCAGCCTATCCCTTATGAACTTAACCTTCGCCATAGCCTCGTCAATCGAGTTTGGTCCTATCATAGCTTCCTCACCAACCTCAAACCATCCGATGGGCGACCTACACATTCACCCATAAATTGCCTCGAACGGTGCCATTTGGATACTGGAGTGATAGTTGTTATTATAAGCAAACTCGATCAAGTGCAAGTGATAATCCCAACTACCTTTAAAGTACATCACACAGGCTCTCAACATGTCTTCGAGAGTCTGGATTGTCTGCTTCACTTGACCATCTGTTTGCGGATGGAATGTTGTGCTTAGCTTAACCTGAGTCCTAAGCTCTTTTTGGAAAGACCGCCAAAACTGAGAGTTAAACTAAGTAGCTCGGTCTAAAATAATAGACAAGGGCCCTCCATGAAGCCGAACCAACTCCTGAATATACAATCTTGCATAATCATCCACTGAATCTGTGGTTTTGACTGGTAGAAAGTGTGCAGGCTTGGTCAACCTGTCTAGTACCACCCAAATGGAATCATGATGTCGGCGAGTATAAGGTAGGCCTGTAATGAAATCTGTGTTAATCTCTTCCCACTCCCAAGTAGGAATGCTGATATCCTGAAGTACGTCTCCCTCGGGCTTTGATGTTTGACCTTCACTTATTGATAGTTTGGGCACTTGGCTATAAATTCTGCAATATCCTTCTTCATGAAGTTCCACCAATATATTTCCCGCAAATCATGATACATCTTGGTGGAACCCGGATGGATGGAATACCTGGACCCATGTGCCTCATGTAATATCCGGTCCATCAAATTATTAACATTTGGAACACAGAGATGACCCTGGTACCAGAACACCCCATCTCCCCCTTGGGAGAAAACCTCCATCTTTTTACTCCAAACGACCTCCTTCAGCTTTATCAACATCGGATCGTCGTATTGCCTAGCTTTCACATCCACTACCAAGATGATTCTGATCCAATTTGTACAACAACGCTACCATCAGTAGAGTCAACCAATCTAACTCCCAACCACGCAAGTCGATGGACATATCTTACCAACTCCTTCTTTCCCTCATCCAGATGGGACACACTCTCCATAGAGAGCCTACTAAGTGCATCTGCTACTACATTAGCCTTGGCCGGGTTGTAAAGGACACTCATATCGTAGTCCTTTAGTAACTCCAATAGCCTCTTTTGCTGAAGATTGAGATCCCTCTGCGTGAACACATATTGCAAGCTCTTGTGATCCGTAAATACGTCCACGTGGACCCCATACAAGTAATGTCGCCATATCTTCAATGCAAACACCACCACGACCAAATCAAGATCATGGGTCGGGTAGTTCTTTTCATGAACCCTCAACTGTCTCGAGGCATATGCTATCACTTTCCCATGCTGCATCAACACACACCTGAGTCCGACTCGCGAAGCATCACAATACAACACAAAATCATCGGTACCCTCAGGAAGGGTCAAAACTAGTGCTAAAGTGAGTCGGGTCTTCAACTCTTGGAAGCTTTTCTCACAAGCCTCCGACCATTGAAACTTCACGTTCTTCTGTGTCAACTTGGTCAAAGGTGCAACAATGGATAGGAAACCCTCCACAAATCTCCGATAGTAACTTGTTAAGCCCAAAAAGCTCCTATATGATGGGTTCACCGGTCTGGGCCAATTCTTTACCACCTCGATATTTTAAGATACTACTTTTATGCCCTCACCTGATACCGCATGGCCTAGAAATGCCACTGAGTCAAACCAAAACTTACATTTGCTGAACTTCGCATACAACTAATGATCATTGTGGGTCTGAAGCACTATTCCCAAGTGAGCGGCATGTTCCTCCTCACTCCGAGAGTATATAAGGATGTCATCAATGAACACAATCACGAACATGTCCAAATATGCCTTGAACACTCTGGTCATTAGATCCATAAAAGCTGCAGGGGCATTGGTTAGTCCAAAAGACATAACAACAAATTCATAGTGACCATACCGAGTCCTAAAAGCGGTCTTCGGGATGTCACTCTCCCGAATCTTGAGTTGGTGATACTCGGAATTGAGATCAATCTTGGAGAAACACTTGGCTCCCAAAAGCTGATCTAACAAATCATCAATCCTGGGTAAGGTGTGCCTGTTCTTGATGATAACCTTATTGAACTGTCGATAGTCAATGCACATCCAAAGTGAACCATCCTTCTTCCTGACAAATAACACTGGTGCACCCCATGGAGACTTACTCGGCCTAATAAATCCCTTACTAGAAGGTACTTCAACTGATCCTTTAACTCTTTTAGCTAGGCTAGAGCCATTCTGTAAGGCGGAATAGATATAGGTTGCGTGTCTGGAAGAAGATTTATACTGAAATTAATTTCCCACTCGGGAGGGACACTTGGAAAATCATCAGGAAAGACCTTTGGAGACACACGTACTATTGGTACGAACTGGATAGTCGGGGTTTTGGACTCCACGTTCTTAACCCTAACTATATGGTACATGCAACCCTTAGAAATCATCTTCCTGGCCTAAAGGTAGGAAATGAATCGGCCTACAGGCACAACTGAACTACCCTTCCATTCTAAGGCTGTCTCACTCAAAATTCTGAACCCTACTGACCGGGTTCTACAATTAATCGAAGCATAACATGCAAATAGCCAATCCATGCCGAGGATAACATCGAAATTGGTCATAGCTAACTCTGTCAAGTTTGTTGCGGTGACCTTATGAAGGGCTGAGACTGGGCAACCTCTATACACCCGTCTAGCTATTACTGAGTCACCTACTAGAGTAGAAATTGAGAAGGACTCTAACAAGACATCGGGACTGACTCCAAATCTATTGGCTACATACGATGTCACAAAAGATAGGGTAGCCCCCGGATCTAGCAATGCATATACATCAACATGAAAAACTCTCAACATACTAGTGACTACATCTGGTGATGCCTCCTACTCCTAATGAGTGGCTAAGGCATAGAATCTATTCTGGCATTGCCAACCAGCTGTGCTAGTAGATGCTCCCTGATGTGTTGTGCGTGGAGGAGGGGCTGCTAAACTAGAAGCTGGACCTCGGCCCCCAACTTGATCCAATATCTCCATGAGACAATCTCTGAGCATATGTCTCTACTGCCCACATCCAATACAAGATCCTTGTCACGCCCCAAAACTGGGGTAGGGTGCAACTGGCACTCAATTCATGATTGATCGAGAAGAAGGCTATATGATATCTGTAACTGTAATACTTAGGCCATCCAGGCCACCTATCACAATCAACTGAAGAATAGACTGGACACATAAGGTCTCAACAATACGGGGTAAACAATAAAAATGCAACCAAGGCAATTAGTGTGCTAAACCAAAAAAAATAAGCCGACGAGGCCATAAACTGAATAACACTGTACACACTAAGTCTACAAATCCTCTAGAGAGTAAACTGACTGATGGTCGGAACAGGGCTCTGACCTACCCATACCTGCATCTCAAATCTCAAGCATAAATAACTAAGCCCTAGCTCCATGAAGAAAGGAGCATACCAACCATCTGTTGATCTCACGAACTGCTACTAAACTGGCCATCTTGACCTCTTCCTGCACCTGCGGCATGAACGCAGGTCCCCAAGAAAGGGGACGTCAGTATGATTGAAATGTACTGGTATATAAGGCTGAAAGTGTAACCATAAGATAACAATCCTATAATAACTGACTTATCACATAAACATATAAAGGATAAATATAACCTGGAACTCTACAACCTGTAATTGATAACAACTTACTATAACATAACTAAACTAAAGATAACTGAACTAGGGATAAGGAATGGTAACAACCTAGAATCCTGGAAACTGAAACCTGATAATAACTCTATAATGAGATGAAAATGCAATTAAGAAATGCACAAGAAAGAAACTATAACTGTAATGCCAGCGACCAGCCAACCATAAATCCATATACAAAATTCGTCCAGTCGGTGTACCACACCGGGATAAAATAAAAATATCTCCAACCGATGTACCACACCAGGGTAAAATAAAAAGATCTCCTGTCGGTGTACCACACCGGGGTAAAATAAATATATCTCCAGCCGATGTACCACACCGGGGTAAAATAAAAATATCTCCAGCCGATGTACCACACCGGGATTAAAATAAAAACAAATCTTAATCACAATTATAAGTGGAGCTGACAGAGCTCATACAAACTATCTGAATATTGAAAACCATAAAATATGTCGATTAGTAACTATAACATATGTAGGATCTTACCACGACCACTAATACTACAATTATGACATACACATATAGGTCTTTCATTTAGCATTTAAATACATAGATATGTTGTGAGTGAATTCTAGGGAAGTTCCTAGAACCGGAATATCATAAAAACATGTGTAGACTCACGTTCATGATTTTAAACATCTCCTAGCAATTCTAACACTAGGAGCAGAGAGGAATAACTAAACCAAACATTTTCTGTTAACAATTTTAGCATTCATTTCGTGCTTATGCACGTTTGAATTTCATACTTTCATATCAGGAATTGTGAGCATACCTCATTCATTGCAAATCATATCACATCTCGAGGTAACTTATGAACAGGAAGACATAACTTGTATATCTCAAACCCGGAGCTCTTTAATATACAAATGCTAGGCAACTGTCTAGGGGATGCCTTAAGATAAATAAAGACTTATAGTCATGCTCCAGACAACATAGGAAAAGCTCATGTGAAACATTGCAATATATGTGGATCTTAGAAAAGCTTAGCAGCATTACAAATAGTTTAGAAGCTTCCAAGAAAAAAAATTATTTAAAACTTGAGAAAGCTACTCCAACTCATAGAACAAATAATCAAAAATAATTGTTTAAAAAGGACGACGAAGAACTTCTCCTTAACTTGAGTCACTATCTTAAAATATTCGATTCTAATCATTTCTTAAGGAGTTAACACTTTACTGGCCTTCCATTAGCTTTACACAACTGAACATAACCAAATTTATTTATAACCCTTTTTGCTAAATGTCACTAGAACAGGGTAAATCTTGTTGTCTATTTGCCTAACTCATCCAAAATCGTAACGCTTATCATCTACAAACAACCTTCGGCTTTACTTTTCGTATTCATCATAAATTCTTTTCCAACTAGGATTCATAATTTCCTGCTTAATTATTTATTCTCGTGTTCGTTATTCAAGAATTTCTTATACGCACTTACCTTTTTATCTAATTTCCAACCTTATCTCTTAAACATCATCTTGTTCATATTTAACATCTCTCAAAGGTTCTTGAAATCAACTATAGGCAGAGGGCATATAACTCACATTTTACCTTAAAAGGTCTAATATTTAGTCTTACCTCTCCATTCTACCCGAGCCTCAACCTTTACTATTAGGTTGATTTCCTTATACATCTACAACTTTCAAAGAACATACGACGTATCTACCTAAAGACTTAAGAAATTTTCATGAAGCATAGATAGCTCAAGAGCTCTAATAAACATAAAGCGACTTTCAAAAGGTAATCCTTACTGCTTTAATGCGTAATTTGAACGTAAGCATAAACGCATATATATATATATATATATATATATATATATCATGATTTTCATATAACCTGTTAATATCAATATATTGTGCATAACCTTCCAATAAAGATTGTTACATAGAAATATCAATAGTTTATCCATTCAGACCCTATTTTTGAAGTTTAACGTATTGGTTAATTAAGAAACACATTAATTAGTCGCTTAGCACAAGGAAAAGGGATCTGGGAACCATCTCATGGACCTAGGTACCTTAAAACATGAATATAACAGTGTAGGTAACTATCATAAGGAAATTCCATTTTGTTACCCTCATTAGCGCTTATTGAGTTAAAATCCGATTTCAATTATTAGGTTTGTCTGCGCGTCCTCGTCTTACCATGCTTACCAAATTTCTTAGCAACCTTAATGTGAAAAAACTTTGACACCACAAATTCATAACGTAATGTAAAGGACCAACTCACAGTGCCTACTCCGAGGGGACTTCAGACTCAATTTACAACTATGACCATAATAGAAGGAAATTGCCCTCTCTGCTTAACATTCATGCCCCAACTCTTTAGAAAATACACAACTTAATACCGAGTAATTCTAACAACTGGGAGGAACCATAATATGCTACTATAGAAGATCAAGTACAGGGTATGCCTGATTAATCCTCGGCATGAATTCATGCCTGAAAATCAAGAGACAAAGAACGCCTTACACACCTTTCTCTGATGAACTTTTCTCTAGCCGATTTCCTATTTCAATGATCAGCCTTCAACCTCCTTAATCCAGTGGTTTTATAGGACAATGACAAGCTTAATCTATAGAAAAAAATGAATCCAAAATAAATAAACAATGGCAGTCACAATAGCAACAACTACACACGGCAACATCAACAACATTTAACCATTTTCTCAACTAGTTTTCACTAACTTTTAAGGGAGAAACAAGAGGAAATTTTACCTTAGTTCTGCTGTATTTCATCCCCTCAATATGAAGTATAATTCCAGAAAAATAAAAAGCCAAAAATCCTAAGGAAAATGAGCAATAGTTAGCTCACAAACAGTCCATTGGCAGCTCACTTAGCTGCCAATTTCCAGATTTTCGCTTTACAATTTGAGAGGTTTAAAAGGGGTGAAATACTTACCTTTTGCTGGGGATTTGTTCTTGGTTAAGACTAGGCGTAATTGAACTCAACTTCTTGTCCAAAATTACAGAAACCTTGCTGTCCAAAACGCCACAAAACAGTTCACCAACACACCAAACACACCTCCAACTTCTAGTCTTGTAATCAAAAATTCAAGCAAGGATAGTAGTAGAATCATTACCTTTTATACTTGTTTTTAATCCATACCAAGAGTGAACGTATTTGTAGCTTAGGAAAGCTTTAAAAATTCAGCAAATTCACCACAGCAGCACTGCCCTAGTGCAGCCAAAACAGCCACCAACACACCACCTTCACCCTATGGTAGATCCCCTTCACTTAGCTTTAGTTTAATGGAGTTTAGCTTAGTGTTTTTTCTTAGTTTTTTGCTGGAAATTTGAGAGAATTTCAGAGGGTAAACAGGCACCTTAATTCTGGAAACATCGAAAATGATTTGATAAGTCATGACTTAAAATATAAAGCAAGTTTGGCGGTGGCCGTTTTTGGGGCGGTGGCCTCCATATTGCCCGAAAGTGTCACGGTAAAAGCTATATAACTTTTTACTCCGAACTTCGATTGATGAGCGGTTTGATGTTCTGAAAACTAGACTCAAAGATATTTAATTTGATAGATTGTGGGGCTTCTAATTCATTATATACTAGGAGATATGGTTATTTAAAGTTGACCCTTACTTATGAACTTCACATACTCTTCGATTTTCTGTTCGTACACATTTCCCTTGTCATCTACGGTAAATATACAACCCGTACTTCCCTTAACATAGCATACAAATATCAAATATTCACCAAAAATTTTCCAGGGGTGTAACATCCTCCTCCCCCCCTAGAAACATTCGTCCTCGAATGTCATAACACCTTTAACTCATCCTTGTCTTCCATCATAATATCCTTTCCAGTCGTTGCTTCATATCAAACTATATTTATTTAACTCATTCTATTAATCTGACATAAGGAAGACGTGCCTTAACACTACATAATCGATGAACTTTTCTAAGCATAAGCAAATTTATACACTACCACGACATATAATTATCTCCAATACCACTTTCCATTCACTACTTAAGATACAACATCAATGTTAAATATGAAGCTATGTTTTTACCTTTACTTTTACCACGACCAATTATTGGCGGTCCTGATAACTGAAACTAAAGCGTGATCTAGGAAAACAAAAAGGGACTAAGTCTTCAAGAGAAACTAAATGTCTAGCCACCTAGTGCCTTGAAACACTACAAGGAGCCTTAAATAATCCTATTGACCTGGTCTCCCCCACTTTATTCTACTTTTATGTCGGTACTTGAAGACAGTGAATCAGATCCTCCATCAAACCTAATACAATTGATATACCCCCTCATATTTTGCACCCCTATCTGAAGCATATCGGACCAAAGTATTAAACCTAAGACTATATTCGCGAATACTCATGTTGCCCTGCTTTAGGTACAAAAACATACTAACTCGAACTCGTTGAAGTTCCCCGAGTATGTACTGATCCGTAAAGGCTAAGGGGTTTAGGCTCAAAATACACGATCACTAAAGCTCTCAGAATTATTCCACAAGACCCTGCCATTAATTTCAACAGCTGATTTTTGAAATTTCACTATTCGGGTTAACATCTAAAATGCTTCCTCAAAATCTCATCCCTTTGATATAGCTAAAGGTGCTGGAGGAAAAAAAACTCTGCCTCCTCCTAGCTCTACAGAAACTAGGACAACATGGGGGTTGAATCCCTTCTCACGGTAGCTCTGACTAGAACTAGAGGAACTATAACACGGGGAGTAAAACAAAACTCACTTCGAGCATATAATCTATTTCTCAGATCGACAGGAGGGGCGACTGGGACCCTTTAAATAATCTCATAGCCATCTGCCTTACTTCAGGTGAATTCTAAAACATAAGCACGATTTAGACTTCAAATAGCCCTTACATCTTTGCTCTATAGGACGATCTATTAATGAACAAAGTGAAACAACCCCTAAATGCCCTGTAGCCTCCTAATTATAAGTATGGTGCACAACATACTCATAAGCAAGACTCTACTAGACATGGCTTGTGGACTCCCTAGGATATGCCTTCGCTCTAATACAAAGTCTCTCACTCCCCAAAACTAGGGTAAGGCGCAACTGGCACTCGATTCATGATTGATCGAGAAGCCGGCTATATGACATCTGTAACTGTAACACTTAGGCCATCCAGGCCACCTATCACAATCAACTAAAGAATAAACTGGACCAATAAGGTCTCAACAATACGGGGTAAACAATCGAAATACAACCAAGGCAATTAGTGTGCTAAACCAAGAAACAATAAGCCGACGAGGCCACAAACTGAATAACATTGTACACACTAAGTCCACAAAGCCTCTAAAGAGTAAACTGACTGATGGTAGGAATAGGGCTCCGACCTACCCATACCTGCATCTCAAAACTCAAGCATAAATAACTAAGCCCTAGCTCCAGGAAAAAAGGATCATACCAACCATCTGTTGATCTCACGAACTACTACTAAACTGGCCATCTTGACCTCTACCTACGCCCACGGCACGAATGCAGGTCCCCAAGCAAGGGGACGTCAGTACGAATAAAATGTACTGGTATGTAAGGATGAAACTATAACCATGAGATAACAATCCTGTAATAACTGTCTTAGCACATAAACATATAAAAGATAAATATAACCTAGAACTCTGCAACCTGTAATTGATAACAACTTACTATAACATAACTAAACTAAAGATAACTGAACCAGGGATAAGGAATGGTAACAACCTAGAATCCTGGAAACTAAAACCTGATAATAACTCTATAATGAGATGAAAATGCAATTAAGAAATGCACAAGAAAGAAACTATAACTGTAATGCCAGCGACCAGCTAACCGTAAATCCATATATAAAATTCGTCCAGCCAGTGTACCACACCGAGATAAAATAAAAATATCTCCAACCAATGTACCACACCGGGGTAAAATAAAAATATCTCCAGCCGATGTACCACACCGGGGTAAAATAAAAATATCTCCAGCCGATTACCACACCGGGGTAAAATAAAAATATCTCCGGCCGATGTACCACACCGAGGTAAAATAAAAAACTCCAGCCGGTGTACCACACTGAGTTAAAATGAAAACAAATCTTAATCAAAATCATAAGTGGAGCTGACAGAGCTCATACAAACTATCTGAATATTGGAAACCATAAAATATGCCGATCTGTAACCATAACATGTGTAGGATCTTACCACGACCACTAATACTACAATTATGACATACACATATAGGTCTTTCATTTAGCATTTAAATACACACATATGCTGTGAATGAATTCTAGGAAAGTTCCTAGAACTGGAATATCATAAAAACATGTGTAGACTAACGTTCATGATTTTAAACATCTCCTAGCAATTCTAACACTAGGAGAAGAGAGGAATAACATAACCTAATATTTTCTATTAACAATCTTAACATTCATTTCGTGCTTATACACGTTTAAATTTCATACTTCCATATCAAGAATTATGAGCATACCTCATTCATTGCACATCATATCACATCTCGAGGTACTTATGAACAGGAAGACATAACTTGTGTATCTCAAAGCTGGAGCTCTTTAATATACAAATGCTAAGCAACAGTCTAGGGGCTACCTTAAGTTAAATAAAGACTTATAGTCATGCTTCAGACAACGTAGGAAAAGCTAATGTGAAACATTGCAATATATGTAGAGCTTAGAAAAGCTTAGCAGCATTATAAACAGTTTAGAAGCTTCTAAGAAAAAAAATCCTTTAAAACTTGATAAAGTTACTCCAACTCAAAGAACAAATAATCAAAAATAATTGTTTAAAAAGGACGACGAAGAACTTCTCCTTAACTTGAGTCACTATCTAAAAATATTCGATTCTAATCATTTCTTAAGAAGTTAACACTTTACTGGCCTTACATTAGCTTAACACAACTGAACATAACCAACTTTATTTATAACCCTTTTTGCTAAATGTCATTAGAACAGGGTAAATCTTTTTTGGCTATTTGCCTAACTCATTAAAAATCGTAACACTTATCATCTAAACACAACCTTTGGCTTTACTTTTCGTATTCATCATAAATTATTTTCCAACCAAGATTCATAATTCCCTACTTAATTATTTACTCTCGTGTTCATTATTCAAGAGTTTCTTATACGCACTTACCATTTTACCTAATTTCCAACCTTATCTCTTAAAAATCATCTTGTTCATATTTAACATCTCTCAAAGGTTATTGAAATCAACTATGAACAGAGGGCATATAACTAAGATTTTACCTTAAAAGGTCTAATATTTACTCTTACCTCTCTGTTGCTACCAGAGCCTCAACCTTTACTCTTAGGTTGATTTCCTTATACATCTTCAACTTTCAAAGAACGTACGACGTGTCTACTTAAAGCCTTAAGCAATTCTCAGGAAGTCTAGATAACTCAAGAGCTCTAATAAACATATAGCGACTTTCGAAAGGTAATCCTTACTGCTTTAGCGCCTAATTTGAACGTAAGAATAAATGCATATATATATATATATATATCCTGATTTTCCTATAATCTATTAATATCAAGATATTGTTCATAACCTTCCAATAAAGATGGTTCCATAGAAATATCAATAGTTTATCCACTCGGACCCTATTTTCCAAGTTTAACGTATTGGTTAATTAAGAAACACATTACTTAGTCGCTTAGCTTAAGGAAAAGGGATCGGGGAACCATCTCATGGCCCTAGGTACCTTAAAACATGAATATAAGAGGGTAGGTAACTGTCATATGGAAATTCCATTTTGTTACCCTCATTAGCCCTTATTGAGTTAAAACCCGATTTCAATTATTAGGTTTGTCTGCGCGTCGTCCTCTTGCCATGATTACAAAATTTCTTAGCAACCATAATGTGAAACAACTTTGACACCACAAATTCATAACATAATGTAAATGACCAACTCATAGTGCCTACGCCGAGGGGACTTCAGACTCAATTTACAACTATGACCATAATAGAAGGAAATTACCCTCTCCGCTTCACATTCAAGCGTTCCAACTCTTTAGCAAATACACAATTTAATACCAAGTAATTATAACAACTGGGAGGAACCATAATATGCTATTAAAGAAGCTAAAGTACAGGGGAACGCCAGATTAATCCTCCACATGAATTCGTGCTTGAAAATCAAGAGACAAAGAACACCTTACATACCTTTCTCTGATGAACTTTTCTCTGGCCTATTTCCTATTTCAATTATCAGCCTTCAACCTCCTTAATCCAGTGGTTTTATAGGCCAATGAAAATATTAATCTATAGAACAAAATGCAGCCAAAATAACTAAACAATGGCAGTCACAATAGCAACAACAACACACGACAATATCAACAACATTTAGCCATTTTCTCATCTAGTTTTCACTAACTTTTAAGGGAGAAACAAGAGGAAATTTTACCTTAGTTCTAATGTAATTCTTCCCATAAATATGAAGTATTATTCCAGAAAAATAAACAGCCAAAAATCTTAAGGAAAATGAGCAATACATAGCTCACAAATAGTCCATCTGCAGCTCACTTAGCTGCCAATTTCCAGATTTTCGCTTTACAATTTGTGAGGTTTAAAAGGGGTGAAATACTTACCTTTTGCTGGGGATTTGTTCTTGGTTAAAAATAGGAGTAATTGACCTCAACTTCTTGTCCAAAAATACAGCAACCTTGCTGTCCAAAATGCCACAAAACAGTTCACCAACACACCAAACACACCTCCAACTTCTAGTCTTGTAATCAAAAATTTAAGCAAGGATAGTAGTAGAATCCTTTCCTTTTATACTTGTGTTTAATCCCTACCAAGAGTGAACATATATGTAGCTTTGGAAATCTTAAAAAATGCAGCAAATTCACCACAGCGACACTGCCCAAGTGCAGCCAAAAAAGCCACCAACACACCACCTTCACCTTATGGTAGATCCCCTTCACTTAGCTTTAGTTTAATGGAGTTTAGCTTAGTGTTTTCCTTAGTTGTTTGCTGAAAATTTGAGAGAATTTCAGAGGATAAGCAGGTACCTTAATTCTGGAAACATTGAAAATGATTTGATAAGTCATGACTTAAAATATAAATCAAGTTGGGCGGTGGCCTCCTTATTGCCCGATAGTGTCATGGTAAAACGTCTATAACTTTTTACTCTGAACTCCGATTGACGAGTGGTTTGATCTTCTGAAAACTAGACCCAAATACCTTTAATTTTATTGATGTGGGGCTTCTAATTCATTATATACTAGTAGATATGGTTATTTAAAGTTGACCCTTACTTATGAACTTCACATACTCTTCGGTTTTCTATTCGTACACATTTCCCTTGTCATCCATGGAAAATATTCAACCCATACTTTCCTTAACTTAGCATACAAACATCAAATAATCACCAAAAAATTTTCAGGGTGTAACACTCCTGACCCTGCCAAGCACTTGCCTATGTGTCCTCGGCCGCACCTACGACAAGCTGGAATGCTGGAGTCTGCGGGTTTGCTTCTATGACCCCTCAAGCCTGACCCTCTTCCCCTATGATCATGCTGGGGCCTGGATGGCACACTCAGTGTAGAAGATGCTCGGGATGATGATCTCTAGTGGGTCTGTTGTCGATGCTCACCATCGGACCTCTTTTGAGAGAATCAGTGGTCCTCCGTCCTGGCGCTCTTGGTCTCGCTCTCCCTCGAATGAGCTGTCTCCATTTGTTGAGCGTACAACACAAGAGAGGGAAGTCCATGTCCTGATGGAGCATAGCTATCCTGCAGTCCTTGTCCAAATATCCTTCTATACCATGCACAGATCAGCTCACCCATGTCTGTTGGTCAGCCGCTAACTCCGGGGGATACTTAGACAGGCGGGTGGACTCAAGGGCGTACTCCTGAATAGTCATCCTTCCGTTCTTTAAATTCAAGAACTCAGATGGTTTACTCCCTTATCTCTCGAAGGAAGAACCGATCTAGGAATGCAACCTGAAACTCCTCCCATGTGATCGGACCCACTCTTGCGACCCTGCTGTCCTTCCACTGGTGGAACCAAATATGCACAACCCCCTTCAACTGGTAGGAGGCCAACTCTGCGCACTCAACACTAATCACCCCTATAACCTGGGTGATCTTGATAATCTCATCAATTAAATCATGCGAGTCCTCATTTACCTTGGACCCTAGAAACACCAGTGGGTTCATCCTCAAGAAGTCCCTAACTCAAGCCGCCGTTGCATTTCCATTTTGTGGAACATGTACAACGACCTGCTGATTGACCTGAGCTATCAAGGCCTGCACAAGCATCTGAATGGCAGCTCGGAACTTAGCACGAGTGGCTAGCTTCGGTGCCTGAGGCTCCTGAACTAGTGGGGCTGGCTGATGCTCATGACCGTTTCCATTCTTGTGGCCTTCACCACCTCCATTCCTCCTCCCATTCATCCTTCGAGGAGCCATGATTTTAAAATCGTGAATAGCATGAATTAGAAGAATAGAAGTCTCTTCATCGCACGACGTAGATCATGAAAGAAGGGAACATTTCCTAAAACATCTAGTAGCCTCTTCATCATAAGTGTGGTGCGCTTCACACCCATGTAAAAGACTCTACCTAACGCGGCTTTCAGACTCCCTAGGACACATCAAATCTATGGCTCTGATACCAAGTTTGTCACAACACGAGCGTAGGCCCAGATCATAGACACGGGACAAGGGACCCCGAGAGACCCCAAGTCAACCCATGTCATAAGCATACAACTAACTCATTCGATAAACTAAAGAAATCATCAATATAACTCAGCGGAAGTCTAATTCAACATAACATAAGAATAACATCTGAAGCTGCACATACATAAATCTAAAAAGCCTCTAGTATGGACGAGTTGATGGGACAAAACCCCCTACTAACTCAACAATACGGAAACAGAATACGCAAAAAAAATTGAAAGTCTAGTCCTCAAAAGATGAGGACTCACCAATCACATAGCAGATACCAACTCCGAAAAGCTATCTAAGAGCAGGGATGAAGCTGCAAGCCGGGGCCTGTATCATGAAATGATACCGCATAGAAAGTATGCAGTCAGTATGTGAAATGTACCGAGTATGCAAGGTAAGTAAAATCACTCAAGTAAAATAAATCCTTTAAAACATTTCATAACATATCATATGCTTTTAACATAAGAGGAAGAGCATACATGCATTCTTTCTGAAATCATAATCTCATCATAACATGACTATGCATAGCTTTATAACATCATGACCGATTCAAATGACTCAAAGCTGAAACATAACATTTATATTGAAAAGCTGATCAATGAGTCAAACCTTGCTTTTAGAACATGCATGCATAGAGTAATCATCATGAGTAATGAATATGAAAATATGAATGATATAGACTGTGGGAGACTCGTCACTTAACTGACATACCATGATGGAGCTTACGTGGTCCCAACTATCACACTCAAGTGGGCAGAGCCGTCAAAAACCTTTCTAGGGCTAAGGACGCTACCATGATATCGATATCAAGCTCAAAGGGCCAACTAGGCCAGGGATAGCTCACAGGGGAGGTCCCAATAATATAATAGTATCAACCTATATTGGTGCATAGTTCTGGGGCATAGGGTGGTCGACCCTTAAACCGCTCGATGCTAGATTCTTCTCCCAAAACATGCAATGCTTTACCTCGTATATAACAAAGCTCAACATCTTCTATTGACGAAGCTCAACATCGTCTAATGACGAATCTCAATATGAAATCATGCATTTCTCAACATCGTATGAAACGAAGTTCAACGTTGTCTATTGACAAAGCTCAATAACAAAATCATGCATAGACTTGACATCATATGAAAATGAAGCTCAACATTGTCCTTTGACCATGCTCAATAATGACATGCATCTCAATTATGAATTGATGCATATCAAAAGCTTTATTTCGTAACATACCACAAGCTCAATCATAGGCGGGAGCATGTACTCCAAATCATGTGGTAAGCAACATGTAGAAATATTTAACTCAACATACCACAAGCTAGAATTTATGAAAAATTGGAAACTTCACTTCAACAATGTGGTAAGCTTATGCTGGAAAATCATCACTTTAAACAAACATGTGGGCATTGCCCAAAACTTTATCATACTAGGATCTACTCATTGCATTTTGAAAACAACATCATGATTAGATTTAGAAGCATGCTTTTCATCATTATATCTCATCATCATCATATATTAAACATCATTCTCTTCTTTCATGAACTTCTCATCCATGGGCATTCAATTTCATAATTTAGAAATCACAATTTGTATTAAAAACAATCTAAAATCTTCCCAAGCTTCAGAATTCATCAATATAAATATAATCTAATCACACCCATGCATAAAGATTGAAGAGTCATGCAATTAGGTAGAAACCCCATACTTGATCATAGGCAATTCATCATGTTTTGATAGAAATTGGGCATGGGTGTGGAAGGAAACACCCACTCATAGCCTTACAGACCTAGGAATGGTGAATTCTAACACCCTCTAGTTTCCCAAACTGAGATTCCAATAGAAACCTTGAGATTTCTCCTTGAATCCTCTCTTCAAACCTTCAAACTTGCATGCATGGTAAGAATGACTTAGAATAGGTTTTCCCCTGCTTAAACGCACTAAAATGAGCCTTAAACGATGTAGTATAGGTCTTAGCAACTTAGGAAATTTACGAGAAGGCCCTTACTAATTCGCAACAAATAACTGCCAGGTGACCCTAACGGGTGACCTGACGACTCATCAGGACAGGAAACGACTCGTCGAGTCGCTCGTCAAGTACACTGGATGGAAGATCACTTAGGGCTCATAATGAGGAACTAAATGATTCATTCCTCCATACCACGACTTGTGGTAAGCTCTCTTCATGTACACTGCCTCATTCTCATATAATGTTCAACCTTCTTGCTCATAACTCACCTCACGAGTCGCCGGGACTGACCACGACTCGTGGTGTTCATTCCATTAGGTACACTGGTCAATCCTCCTATTTATTCCTCAACTTCACCCCACGATTAACCTGACGACTCGTGGTGGTTGACCACGAGTTGTTCCCACGCCCGTGGGGACCTCAAATCTATAGCTCATCCAAGCCTTCCCACGAGCCACCTGACGACTCGTGGGATTTCCTCACGAGTCGTCCAATGACTCGTCATACAACTGAACCCTCATTTTCAAGATTTTTCCCAGTTTGACTCTCGGGTCTGATCCTTGGGTTCCCAGGGTATTACACAAGGTTCCCTAGTCTCATGAACTACGTGCAAATGTCTGTATACTTTGGGACCTCTCAAGAGAGCATTTCCCCTAGCCCAAGGGCCCACTATGATATCACACATTATATAATCCTTCGCCCTGGCAAGGGTTAGGGTGACTCTCATCCACATGGGCAACACGTGGGATCATCATGAGCTCATACATGATGGTTGTATGTTAAGACGAGTCTCCCATTATTCCTCATGATTTCAATAATGCATGTACTATAATATATTATATCATGTTTTTAATAGGTTTTATTAAAGGATCAGTTTACGAGCTTTTACCTATGATTTTAGATATGGAAAGCCATATACACTTATTTCAGTTTATGTCTACTCACATTTTCAGATATCTGTATACATCATTTACTCTTAGAATCATATGATGTTATGGTTTAAAATATGCATGATTTCAGTTTCACTTACTTAGCTTGTTTTACTTACCTTGCATACACAGTACATTCCAAGTACTGACTGCATACTCTATGCAGTATTATTTCATGATAAAAGCTCATACACTCAGACTCTGTCCCGTCGCTAGTCAGATCCCAGAGTTCAGCCCCGATAGATTGCTGGTGAGTACTCATCTTTCGAAGACCTTTAGATAGTTGAGTCATTTTCAGACTTCTAGTGAGCTAGTTGGGGTTGTTGTCCCATCAGCTCATTAGTATGTTAAAGGCTTTTCAGACAAAGTTTGCATATCCAACTACAGATTCAATGTTTTTGAGATTTTCATAGTCTTAATGTTTTACTATTTAGGTGTCTACAATTTTAAAATTTATTCTTCCACTTTATTTATGTTGAGCTTTAGTTTTCATGTTCATGTCATGGGTCGACTTAGAGCCATTTATGGTTCTAGGTGGCACAAGTGATACTCAAATGTGTCATTTTGCCTTGTTTATCTATCGATGTTTATACATTCTCATGTGATTTGTAATAAAATGTGAATTTATACTAACCAACATGATTAGCATTGTTTTGCAGGAAAAATATAAAGTTATGGAGCTATGATGCATGTTGGGAGAGATCGGGATTGGACTCGGAAGCTAGCAAGGAAGAAAAACACTTGAAGGCACGAATTAAAGGGGCTCCGCGATGGAGCCGTGTCACGCTGCCATCGCGGATGCATTCTGCCTGGATGGTGAAATTATGCCTATTTCCAGTGGAGGTGCGCGTTGGGGCCGTGGCACGTAGGCCTAGCCCCACGTTGTACGTCGTGCCACGTTGGGCCTAAATACCTGGACGTCCGGATTCTAGTAAGGGTCCGCGTTGGTGGCGTGTCACGGAGGCAGTGCTCCGCGATGCACTCCGTGACACGTTGCTTGTTATTCAGGGAAAATTTCCACTAGTATAAATAGAACACTTAGGTTCATTTTTAATAATTCTGACTTGGTGGAGCAAGAACGTGGGTTACAGGCAGTTGAGGGGACGAAAATCTCAAGGTTTTTCTCTATCTCCTTCTTCTTTATTTCAATTGCTTGTATGATTAACACTCATTTAACGATGTTTAATCCACAAATGAGTGGCTAAATTCCCTTCTTGCTGAGGTTAAGAACAATGGCATTGAAATGTGATTATTGATAAATTGGTTTTTCATCTTTTCTTCCATGGTTGCTCTATTGATTCTTGTTCTTACTGCATTAATGTGTGGCCAACATTAATGTATATCTAAAAAGTCCGGTTTCACTCGAGAGAGCAAGAAATTGGAAAGTTGTGAATTGATAGGATATGATCTTTTCTTAGTTTGGGAAAATTGAGAATTTATCTACCTTCAGGATAGAAATATACCTGAAAGTCGTATTAGTCAATTAAGGAATCAGTTTTGCATGGCTAGAACATGAATTTCGTTTTATCACAGAAATGTAGGTGGAAGGTTCATGATTCTTAAGTTGGGTTAAATACGAGAGTTTTAATCGATAGGCAATAATTCTTGACTAGCAACCGGAAGAAAGATTAACCAAATTGTATCGATAATTTATTTCTCTACATGTTCATTTAACCTCAGCATGCGCATACTTATAGTTCAGACTCAAATTATATATTCATTTTAGACTTAGTATAAAATTAGGAAACAAAATATCAACCTGTTCTTCACATTGTTGTCTGCAATTTAGAATTAAAGTTTATTGACACTTGAGTAGATTGTTACTCTAGTCCGGTCTCTGTGGGATCGATACTTGGCTTACTTGAGATACTTTACTACTTGTTTGACCACGTGCACTTGCGTGAAGTTATATACTCAATAACCATCGAACAAATTTTTGGCGCCGTTGCCGGGGACTGGCAATTGGTAAACTTTTCTTAAGTGTTAGTTTACTATTTCTTCTTAGTGTTGACAACTTGGTCTTAGCCTGTATTTTGCAGATACTTATTTCTATTGAACACTGGTAAGAGACAAGGAGATGGTGGACTCATACTTAGAGCCGGAAAGACAATTTCATCGTCAAAGAAGAGAAGCTCTAGAGAAAAAGCTGCAGTTGCTCAAACAAACAATCATGGAGCAACAACAGAATCCACCAGTCGTAAGGGCAATGGTAGTGCCTGAGGACATGGCAGCTAGGCCGGTTTGCGAGGTGACAATCCCACATGCTAATAATGTCACATCTAGCATCCACAAACCTGAGCCAGGAGGGAGATTCGAGCTGAAACAAAACATGGTGCAATTGCTGCACACCAGCGGGCAATTCACAGGTCTCCCTCATGAGGATCCACAGCAACATCTCCAAAATTTTTTGGAGATAAGTGACACTTACATCCCCGTTGGAGTGTCATCAGATTATGTCAGGCTTACATTGTTCCCATTTTCACTTTTGGGAGAAGCCAAGAGGTGGTTGAAAGCTGAGACACCTAATTCCATTACCACGTGGGATGATCTTGCAAGGAAATTCTTGATTCGGTTCTTCCCATCTGGTAAAACAGCAAGACTTAGAAGTCAAATTCTAAGTTTTAAATAGAGGGAGAGAATCTGTATCAAGCCTGGGAGAGATTCAAATCTATATTGCGGGATTGTCCTCATCATCACCAATCCAATGATGTGCTGGTGCATACTTTCATAGAGGGTTCGGAACCCCACACAAAAATCTTGCTAGACTCAGCAGCTGGGGGACAAACATTGGAGAAAACTTATGAGGAGCTGTATACCTTGTTGAATCGTATTTCACAGGGAAATCCGGAGTGGAATGCTGATTCTTGCCGTAATGTTCTGATTATGGCTAAAGACTAAGTGTGGGGTAGCCTAGCTTAACCCAACCTTAGTCGAAGCTAATTTTAATTGGAATAACATTGGGACTGTCTTTTGGGTTTGACAGGAAAGATGGCAAGCAGGCAAGATAAAGGGAAGGGCGCATCTACATCGGGCGCCGAAAGGAAAAGAATTAGACTGGGAACAGCAGTCCCAGCAGCACCAGCGGTTCCACGCGGCCAACGCCGTCAATATAGAACCAGATGGGTGACAGAGGAGGGGAAGAAATGGTACGCAAAGCACAAGGAAAGCAAATACTTCCCCGAAGAACATATTGCTAGGGAACTGTTGGAACAGGAGTTCCCCAGGATTTTCCACAGAATTGAGGCAGCAGGGCTGAACTTCATCTTTGAAGAGCCCAAGGAGTGCAACTTGCACCTAATTCGGGAATTCTATGCCAACTGGAACCCGACACTCAAAAGTCACACTATCAAAAGAAGGGGGCAGATAGTCACTTTTCAGCCTCATCACCTTAATGCCTTCTTGGGGGCGCGGGACACAGACATTCATGTGCTTCGACAGATGAATATCACTCCACCATACGTGGATATTAGACGCACTTTATGTGGAGCCCGATCTACAGCACGGTGGAGTAGGCATAAGGAGAGGGGCTACCATCAGACTCTGCCCTACTCACAGATGAACAGGGAAGCCAGGATATGGATGAAGATTGTTTGTTCCTGCCTGATCCCGGGGGTGCATATGACAGATGTCACCCGAGATCGTGTATGCTTGGTCTACGCCTTGATGAAAGGGCTGGAGATCAATGTGGGAGCGGTGATTATCTCCGCCATGAAGAGAGCCCGTTTGCATCAAGGTCACAGGTATGAGTTTGGTGGCTTACTGACCACATTCCTGAGGGGCCTGGATATTGAGGAGGAGGCCCTTGACTACATCCAGCAGATGGAGAGGCGGGCCTTAGATGTTACCAAAACTAAGGCACCCGACACCACTCATGGGCCAGTTCTCACATTAGCCGAGCGACATGCTCGAGATGATCAGTACATGGCTCGTATGTTTGGGATGTAGATGCTCCAGCTGCGGCGGGAGGCCAGCAACAGAAGAGGAGTTGTGGCAACTCGAGCTAGACTACCCGTTTGGCGAAAATGCTAGGGCTCTATGCCGAGTGGGGCCAGCTTTTGTGGAGCCCACTGATGATGATGTCCCCAAAGATGAGGAGACACGTCGTGATGACTCCGATGTAGAGTGAGATGATGACGACGGGGGTGATTCAGACATGGGAGATGAGGCAGCGGCACCTGACGAGGAAGTGGAATACTTTGATTAATCAAGGAGTTTCACCACCTACTTTCGTACTATGCTGAATTTTGTGAACACTGGGGACAGTGTTTGATTTAAGTGTGGGGTGGGAGTAGTTAGGTGTTGGTTGCTGTTGTTATTATTAATGTCTCTGTTCTGTTGTTGTGCTTGGATAAACTTGTGACCCTACGATTTTTGTGTATGTTTGTATTGTAATTAAGGTGAAGTTGTTGTGTGTTGTTGAATGTTGTTAGCTGGTTTTGTACATATTTTTGTTTTATCGAAATGATCGATATTTTTTAAAATTTTTCATGAATTTTTAAATTTTTGGGTTTCTCGGCATTTGTTTTCGGTTCTTTTACCGAGAATAGTCCCATTAAACCAAAGTCGTAGTTAGTGACCGTTCCCTATGATGGATGGATGACGACCGTCTTAAGGGAAATGTAGTCGTTAGGAGTAGATTTCTTTGTTCATTTTGTCCTTTTTTGTTTTTTCTTTTGTTGGTTTGCATCCCAAAACCTGTAGTTACTTTATGGTTGCGAATTTCTGGTTGCGTGTTGTACATGATATTTGAAATACAAAGGTGATTCGTATGAAAGCATGCAACTTTGTAAATATGTTGAGATGCCTAGGCCATAGAGTTCGACTCAGTGTGATTGAGGCTTAATGTTTGAATTCTTGTAATTAGCTGATTGAAGAGTCTGTGAATATGTCTTGAGTTGAGCATGTGAAATGAGGGTGTAGTGAAGTTTCATTTCTTCCATGCTATTGTGAAGTGTCTAGAACTTGCCTGGTGTGTGTACGAAATGAAATGAAGGATGTGTATTGTAGGAAAGGATGTAGACATTTCTTTGATTTAACTGAAAGTTTCTTTTTTTTTAATTATTGTACCCACCTTGAATGTACATCCTAGTTATCCCATTGAGCCTTTAGCCTATTATTTTTCTTTTGTCAAAAAGGTGTAAACCGAGCTTAACCCCTTCTTTTCATTATCCGTGAATTTGATCCAAAACTCTTAAGTGCTCAAGAAAAGAAAATAATTTTCCCACAGTGTCAAGGAGTGAGAATGGTGAAAAGAAAAGAAAAAGAAGAGTGATGAAAGGAAAGAAAAGGTTGAAGGTGCACTCATTATAAATTAAATATAATGAGGATGTATAAATAATCTTTGTTATTGAGTCAAGTGTGCTTAAAGATATGGGGTCAAAAATAAAGACAAACTTCAAGAATGGGAGGATGAAGGAAGAAACAATGCCCATGAGGTTGATGGGATGTATTGAAAAAGCAAGCTAGTTGTTCTTATTGGTTAGCCCAGTATTTACTAGTTCCGTAGCTTACATTACAACCCGTTAAGTCCTATGTGATCTTACATCACACGTCCTTATATTAGTGGAGTAATACACTAAAGGCAAGCCTATGGTTCATGACATGATGCATGTGAATTCTTTTGGGAGAGAGAGTGAAATCGTGTTTATATGCCCCTGCATGTAATGTCTTTGAGTTCATGTAATTAAAAAGGGGGAAAAATTCCCTTGTGTTGTGAGGGCACATGCTCGACGAGAGATTAAAAATTCATGTCGGATATCTTGATCAGCTGATTTGCATGAGTTTACCGATGTCGAGAGTCGATTCTTGAGGCTAGGAGATCTTAATGTGTTGAAGGTCATTGTATTGATCAGACTATGCATGTTTTCTTGATGATTTGCTAGATTAAATAATCGGTATAACCGTAGCTTGAATTGTCGATGCCAAAGTAGCCAGGATGGGGTGTCAATTGCATGAGGTGTAAGATTATTGTTCGGGATGAACAAGGATTTAAGTGTGGCGTAAGTGATCTTGGGCAAATTTATATGCCCAAGTGATACTCAAATGTGTCATTTTGCCTTGTTTATCTATCGATGTTTATACATTCTCATGTGATTTGTAATAAAATGTGAATTTATACTAACCAACATGATTAGCGTTGTTTTGCAAGAAAAATATATAGTTATGGAGCTATGATGCATGTTGGGAGAGATCGGGATTGGACTCGGAAGCTAGCAAGGAAGAAAAACACTTGAAGGCACGAATTAAAGGGGCTCCGCAATGGAGCCATGTCACGCTGCCATCGCGGATGCATTCTGCCTGGATGGTGAAATTATGCCTATTTCCAGTGGAGGTGCGCGTTAGGGTCGTGGCACGTTGGCCTAGCCTCGCGTTGCACGCCGTGCCACATTGGGCCTAAATACCTAGACGTCCGGATTCCAGTAAGGGTCCGTGTTGGTGGCGTGTCACGGAGGCAGTGCTCCACGATGCACTCCGTGACACGTTGCTTGTTATTCAGGGAAAAATTCCCAGTAGTATAAATAGACATCATAGGTTCATTTTTAATAATTCTAACTTAGTGGAGCAAGAACGTGGGTTACAGGCAGTTGAGGGGATGAAAATCTCAGGGTTTTTCTCTATCTCCTTCTTCTTTATTTCAATTGCTTGTATGATTAACACAATCATTTAACGATGTTTAATCCACAAATGAGTGGCTAAATTCCCTTCTTGCTGAGGTTAAGAAAAATTGTATTGAAATGTGATTATTGATAAATTGGTTTTTCATCTTTTCTTCCATGGTTGTTCTATTGATTCTTGTTCTTACTGCATTAATGTGTGGCCAACATTAATGTATATCTAAAAAGTCCGGTTTCACTCGAGAGAGCAAGAAATTGGAAAGTTGTGAATTGATAGGATATGATCTTTTCTTAGTTTGGAAAAATTGAGAATTGATTTACCTTCAGGATAGAAATATACCTGAAAGTCATATTAGTCAATTAAGGAATCGATTTTGTATGGCTAGAACATGAATTTCGTTTTATCACAAAAATGTAGGTGGAAGGTTCACGATTCGTAAGTTGGTTTAAATACGAGAGCTTTAATCCATAGGCAATAATTCTTGACTAGCAACCGGAAGAAAGATTAACCAAATTGTATCGATAATTTATTTCTCTACATGTTCATTTAACCTCAGCATGCTCATACTTATAGTTCAGAATCAAATTATATATTCGTTTTAGACTTAGTATAAAATTAGGAAACAAAATATCAACCTTTTCTTCACATTGTCGTCTGCAATTTAGAATTAAAGTTTATTGACACTTGAGTAGATTGTTACTTTACTCCAGTCTTTGTGGGATCTATACTTGGCTTACTTAACCCACTTTACTACTTGTTCGACCACGTGCACTTGCGTGAAGTTATATACTCAATAACCACTGAACACTAGGTTTCGTGTCTAGATCTTGTCCTATGTTCGGGTCATCACTTTTGCCAACTCATTAGGATTTTAAGCATTAGATTTTGATTTGTTTTCAACTCATTTATTAAGATTTTATACCCTTTCTTTTTGATTTTGCAATATTGAACTTAAACAAATAAAAGAGAGGAATCGAACTAAAAAACAAAGTGCTGGAAGAAGAAGATGACCTACGATTCACAAGTTGACACCTGTGAAACGTAGGTTCCACATAGAGTCACACTGGTTGGAAGTTGAAAAGCACCTATGAAACGGAAGTGGGCACCTGTGAAACGTAGGTGCAATTGTAGGAAGCACCCAGTTTTCTCTGACCCAGAGCTGTGTGTTGAGTTGGTAATTTACCAACTCATTAAGCTTTTAAGCATGAGCTTTTGCTTTCTTTTCAACTCATTTAGAAAGGTTTTATGCTCTTTCTCTTTGATTTTGTAGTTATTGAACTTAAACAGGGAAAGTAGAGGAATTAAACTACAAAGCAAAGTACTGGGTGAAGAAGACTGATGGTTCGCAGGGTGGCACCTATGAAATGCAAGTCCCTAGTAGGATCACACTAGTAGGGAGCTGAAGCACACCTGTGAAATGCAGTTAAGCACCTGCGGAACGCAAGTGCAACCGTATGATACATTTAGCCTTCTCTGACCCAGAGCTGTGAGAGACTTGCATCTCATGGATGAGCACTTATGAAATGTAGGTTCCACACAAGTGAGTCTGTGTTGAAAAGGGTAAAATTTTCTAGCTCTGGCACGAGAATATTTTGGTAGCTTCTCAGGGCAAAATGGAAATCCGTGCACAAGAAATGAGGAGCAGACCTTCCCTAATTTGTACAGACCTCAATATTAGAAAAAAGGAGAACTTTTTGAATATCAATTTTTATAGAGAGAGAAACATAGACAGAAGTCAGAGCTTGTCTTCTTCTTCAAATTGTTTGGGTAAGAACCCACCATTGGAGCATACTTTGAAGCTTAATTTTACTACTCAGTGATGAATGTTAATGAATATTTTGTTGATATAATCTTCTTATTCCCTTTCATAAGTAGGTAATTTGATTGCTAGGGGTATGTGCTTTATAGGGTTTTTGAATGGATTGGTTGTTATTGTTTTAGTCTTAGAATCACCTATTGTGCATGAATCTAATGCTTTATCTATTTAATTCAAATATTTATGGTTGCAAACATAAATTGTGTTTACTTATCTTGCTTTTTCTTGAAAAATGGTAGTAGGATATTGGTGAGAAAGCATTAGTGGGGATTTGAGTTGTGAAAGTGTGGGGTTGGGCTAGAGATAGCAAAGACCCCTTTTCATAAATCATTCAAGGGTTAAGGCTAGAAATAGCCTAATTCTTCTCCAAGACAATATGGGTAATTTGTTATGTGACCTTGGGGTTCAAAAGAACCCAAGTAGAATATACCCAAGTGGTTGAAAAATATCGGGTGTAACTAATCCATGGCTATTCATGATTCTAGTTGATTCATGAGACTTAGAAATTAACACCAATCCTACTAATGCCCCATCAATAGCACATCCCTAGTACTTGCACTCATTGTTGCGTTAACTCGCATTGCCCTGATATTGCTTTTCGAACCCGATAGTGATCTTATTTTCCCCCAACCATTTTTTATATGTTGTGATACAATAATGCTAGTTAGTTTAGATCGATTTACAACTTTAATAGAAATCACTCCCCATTCCATGTGGATTCGACCCTGACTCTTAGTTGGGTAAATTATATTGTATACAACTGTGTGCCCTCTCTCATTTGAAGAGTAGATTTGGACGTTACTAACTTTGGCACCATTACCGGGGAATAGGCATTGATAGCCTAGAGTTGTTTGTTAATTTGAACTAGTTAAGCATCTTGTGTGAATTTACATAAGTTATCGTTTTCACTGCTTGCTTAGGTTGAACTTCATGAGCGAAGACTCTCAAGTAGGTTTTGCGAATGGCCATATGGACCGGGATGATGATGAGTCAATGTTGCTCGATGTAGCTGGTGCTATTCTCCTATCACCTATGATCGGAAATGTTTGTTTTCCATGTGACAAGGTCTATGCTGCACATGTTGCAAATGAAGGGGTTATTTGGAGGGTAATCAAATGAAGATGCCAATAGACACCTCCATAAGTTCCTTGAAATCTACCAACCCTTTAATATTACCAACATTAGACAAAAGTCAATTTGGCTGAGGATTTTCTCATTCTCATTAATAAGAGAAGCCATTAAACCCACCAATCCACTCACTTTCCCTCCATCTATAAAACCCATCTACCCACACCATTTTCTTCCATCACTTACTACCACCTCTCACTTAGCATAAGAAGTTCAAGTTCTGGATTAGCCTTTGTTAAGAAGGCATTTCAAGTTCTCAATTTCATTACTTCTCTCCGCTAGCTTGATATGTGTGCTTCTGCTTCTTATTCTCTTGATTCTTAGTGATTGTAGCACGTTAGAATTGAATATTTTTAGTAACTCATCTTCCCCAAATACCTGTATTGTGTTCTTTACTCATTTGATAGAATTGTTTATTGCAGGTAAAGTGGGCGAGTTCAAATTGCAAAATGTGGGTAGAAACCCTTGTTAGAAATGCTTTATCTTTCATGTGTTCATATGTCTTGAGATGCTAGTTGGGGGTGAAATCTGAGTAACTCGTGTACTTGGAATGTATGATTCTTCCCGATGATAGATGGGATGACATCCTTCTTAAGGGAAAATCATCATTCTTTTCTTAAGGGGCACTTGAAATTATAAATTGAGCACTCTCTTTTTATGAGTTGCACATTCCTTGATTGGCTTTTTGAATCACATGCTAGCTTTACTAAAGTCATACTCTTTATGTGATTTTGAAAGTATGTAAAATCCTTGGATTGTGATGGCTTGTGTGGTGAGGTATTTTAGCTGAATTCTCATTTGTGCATAATTGTCTAGAAATTTCCCTAAGTGTAACTCAAAGCAAAATTATAGATATGGCTGCAATTAGAACATGATCTTAAGCTTTCTTTGGATAATCACTTCACCCAAAATGGCCTCCTTGAATATCTATCTTTGCTAGCCAATGTTTGAGCCTTTGAATCTTTTTCTTTGAAAATTACATTACAAGCCTATTATCCTTTTGTAATCCCTCTCTTAGCACCCATCCTCCCTAGTTGTTATTGTTGAATAAATGGAAAATGAAGCTTGAATCCCAAAATGTGGGGAGAGATACGGAAGAAATGAAGCAAAAGCCTAAGTTTAGAGGTGTGAAAAAAGGGGCAAGAATATGAAAGCTTTCAACAAGGGGTAGTACCAAATTATGATGAAACGTATGAAATGGTTGGTTGAACAACCACTAGCATGAAAAGAAAAAGAATTCTTAATAGGGTGCTACCTTTTTCTTAAATATAGCTAGTTGTGAAACCAAAGGGGTTACAAGGGTGATTCTTGATGAAAAATAATAATGATGAATAAGGAGAGATAAGGTAGAATGACTTCATTAAAGTAGTGGGGTGTTTAAAAGTGTTCAGAAAAGACATTAGGGTGGTTCTAGTCACTAGAACTAAACATTTATCCAACCCTTACACCTAACCTTCATGATAAACCACAAGTCCTTAGTGATTTTGAGTGTAGCAACTCTATATTAGTGGAAAAATACACGAAGGGCAAACCTATGGGTCAATTTGTATGCACTTGAATGTGAGAGTGAGCGTATCTACTTTATTCTATAATTCCTATGTGTGAAATTCTTAAAAATGAAGGGGATTCTCTCTTTGTGTGAGTGGCATCACTTCCTTGGGTACATACTTAAATGTGTTTTAAATTAGCAGGTGTGATTGGGACAAGTATGCAGTGAGCTTCAAGGAAAACTCTGAATGGGAACTATCCATGACTTGAGATGCTACTTGAGATTGTTTTGATGAACTATGCCCCTTGAATTGAATGAAATAAAATATTTGTGCTATGTGCCAATCGGTTGTTGTCATCTCTTAAAGTATGTGCAACATGTTTGAGTGTTTTTTTGTATTGAGTCGGTGTGAAATTTTGAGGTTGTCCTAAGTTTTAAGGGCCCTTCATATGCAGCTCTTGTGACACGGCATGCTTAAGTCAATTTCTTAGTTGTGAGGAAAGGCCTTTCTTGAGGACACACAATGGTTCAAGTTTGAGGGTTCGATGAGATGGTAACTTACCAACTCATTAAGCTTTTAAGCATGAGATTATGATTTGTTTTCAACTCATTTGGGAAGGTTTTATGCCCTTTCTCTTTTATTTTGCAGGTATTGAACTTAAATAGGGAAAGTAGAGGAATTAAATTTAAAAGCAAAGTGCTAGGGGAAGAAGATCGACAGTTCATAGGATGGCACCTGCGAAATGCAGGTCCCACATAGGATCACACTGGTAGGGAGCTAAAGCACACCGGAAAAATGCAAGTAAGCACCTGCAAAGTGTAGGTGCAACTGCAGGATACATTTAGCCTTCTCTGACCCAGAGTTGTGAGAGACTTGCATCTCACGGATGGGCACCTACCAAACTCAGGTGCCGCGCAAGTGAGTCTGTGTTGAAAAGGGAAAAATTGTCCAGCTCTAGCATAAGAATATTTTGGAAGCTTCTCAGGACAAAATGGGAATCCTGTGAACATAGGGACTCAACCCTATACAACTCAGCTCTATAGCACAATCTGAGCAGAAAAAGGGTAACCATACTATCATGCCTCCTGCTTATAAAATATGGTGCACAACACATTTATAAACAAGACTCTACTAGACACGACTTGCAGATTCCCTAGCATATGGCGTTGCTCTGATTTCAAGTTTGTCATGCCCCACCTTGGGAGGCATAACTGGCACCTGATGCCACACTAGACCCTGAGCTTACTTAGCTGGACATATACACCTTTGGTGCACACCAGCAACAGATAATAAAGAAAGCAATCAAGTATATATTGGATTAAGAATGCCTTTTGCCGATAAGGCCACAATATAAACACATGTCTAGATGTTCAGGTGAACCAACAGTTCACGATAATAATAACATACTATGTGGGTCGACAAGACCACCATATTTTATAAATTAATAAACCAGAAGCTAGACATATATACAAGGTCCATTAAGGCCGCTAAAATGCTTAGAAAAATAACCAAGCTAACATGGACAAGAATGTACTTCTATACAATCCCATTATCTGCAAGCCTTTAAGGAGTAAATACTTGGCCAGGACAGGATCTCAACCAACCCAAAAAGAGTGATAAAGCAAAAGATAGGCAAACCTCTAATGTATGGCAACTCATGTAAGAGGAGTTGACCAATGTGCTGAGCCTAAACTGTTACTAAGGAGGTCCCTGAACCTGTCTGTCAAAACCTGCAGACAAGAGTGCAGCGCCCCCACGCTCGAGCATCAGTACAACAATTCACCAAGCATATAAGTTAATAAAAATAAGTTAAAACTAAATTGATAGTAATAACGAAATTTAAACAGTTAAAAGAATAAGAGAATAACCTGAAGGATCTTATTAAATTATATAGGAACTAAATAGGCAATAGCCAAACAAGAACCTAACCTGGCCCCTATGAGCCTGGCAAGTACAAACAATAAGAAATAACCTACCTAAGCCCCTACAAGCTCTGGTAGGTACAACTCAATCTACATATCCCTATTCGTAACATTGTAGCCCCGTAGGTAAGCTGTAACTATATCTTGAGCACACTTGACTCCTGTGTCTGTATCTTGAGCCTTCTGGGCTCCTCTAGATGTATCTAAGCCTTTTGGGCTCTTGTAAGTACATCTCGATGGCACAAGGCTCTACTGAGGGTCATTAATATCAGCATAGGCATAAAGGAAGTTCATAAATGAGTAGTCTGCAATATAGCTCTGTGGGCTTAAATATGGTCCTTCTGGATATTCAATAGCTTTTATAAAAAGAGTATAGCCCCATAGGCAAGGTACGCTTGTAAATAGCCTTTCTATGTAACTTGTAAATGGTAACTTGTGCATGTATAGCCTAAACAGATAGGCCCCAACACTAACAACTGACAAGATAGACAACGAAGGCATCAAACAATCTTTTAATCTATCATCAAGAAAGTTGGTTTTCTAAGTGACTTGCACGATGATTTGTATGTCGCATCAAAGTATAAAGTCTCTAATAAAGAGGTGGAATATCTAGAAGCTCACCTCCATAGCTCAATAGGCAGCCATGATGCCAACTACCCAAAAAACTACAACTCTAATTCTTTAGCTCTATGGGTGTCAAGATATGCTAAAGGCCCGTAGGTGAGCTATGTAGATATAGGTCTAAAATCACATAGTTTCTACAAAAAAACAGTAAAAATGCCGTCAATATCAACTTGAAATGCTATGAAACTAATCACAAATCCCTTAAGGTATCGACAAAACAACAAACTGTCAATAGCTAACTAAGCGACGACTATTTAGATGAGGATATTTTCATGTTGCTTTAACATGTGGCATCAGCTAAACAAGACAAATCTCAATAAAGGGAAGATCATATATGCACATATATATAATCCAGAAGTGAACTCAATCAACAATCAATAAGGCTTCGAGTACTATGGCAAATAAGAACAAGTCGTATCAACTAAACGACGAAGGAAACTTGCCGAAAAAGGTTGTGCTTTAACATTCCTAGTAAGAGATCTAATAGATCAACAATTCTCAACCAAACCTTCAATTATGTACTTCATTATAATAACCACCATTTTATACAACTCCATAGCCACCTAAATCAGTCCACAATGCAAAAGACAAAATGAATTTCCTATATCAATAGCTGTTTTGATATATGGTGTATAACCATCAAATTAACGATGGAGGGGGGTTAGGAACTCTTACCTTAAAATATACTAGAGAAAAAAGTCATAAACAGCTATATCAACAATCTTTCCCTTCAAATAACTCGAAAACAAAGCTGAAATCGATGAAAACAAATGTGTGCTAGTTGTTCTTCACAACAACCCCGAATTTTACCTCGATTTTGGGAGAGTTTGGATGGTGGAATCACCTATAGTGAATGTTGGAACCTTAGGGGAACCATGGAAGAGACGAGCTGAAGTTTTTCAAACTGTTTGGAATGAAAAAAATCACATCCAAGTCGTGAAGATATATTCCCGACGATATGGGGCCTACCTCCACGTGCTTGCTTGTGCAGTCTCGTGAAAATGCGAATATCTCTCTGTTCTGAAGTCGTATTAAAGAACCATTTTGTGCGTTGGAAACTAGACTCATAGACCTTCAATATGATATGTAGTAGCCTCCCCAATCTTTATATATTGGTAGAAAATTTCTAAGACATTTGGCCCAAATTTCAAAGAATTTCTAAAAGTAACTTGTGATAACTTTTGCCGATTTTCGTTTTATAACTTTCTCGACTTCAAATCTTAAGGTACGATCATTGAATGATATGGATACCTCATGGCACATCCTTCTTATTATACTAAGCACTCATGGCTATAGCTTGAAAATCTGAGTTTATCGCTTAAATTATATAGGGTGTTACATCCTTCCCCCTTTAGGAACATTCGTCGTCGAATGTAACATAGATTCACGAATTCAAGCCTATAGAAGTAGTCGAAAAAAATTCAACTGAGGCTCTCCTGTAATATGGACTATCCAAAAATCTAAAACACAAAAAAGTCCAGCCTGTAAGACTCACAGAACGATACAAATTGCTAAACAACATAACTCCACAATAGTAATGCATATAAAATACAACAAAAATGATAATAAGCAACAATATAAAGTACGAATAAGTATCTCTCCTCAATTGTAGTAATTTGAACTGATACGCCATCACCTTGGGATCTGAAACAAGTAAGCATATCTGGATCTCATGTCATCCTCAGCTTCCTAGGTCACTTCTTCCACATTCCTGTTTCTCTAGAGGACTTTAACGAAAGTCACATCTTTTGTACCCAATCCACAAAGCTATCAATCTAATATGGAAACTGGTGTTTCCTTGTAGGACAACCCTTCTATGATCTGAACATCCTTCACTGGGACAACCCCAGAAGGGTCTCCTGTGCACTTTGTAGCATCGACATATGGAAAATTAGATGAACAAATTCTATCCCTGGAGGTAACTCTAGCTTATAAGAAACATGGCTTATCATCTTGAGGATTCGATATGGCCTAATAAATCTCGGGCTAAGCTTTCCCTTCTTGCCAAATCTCATAACGCCCTTCATAGGCGAGACTTTTGAGAATACCCAATCGTCAACACAAAACCCCAAATCTCTATATCGTACATCAAAGTAAGATTTTTGATGACTTTGAGCTGTCAATAGTCTCTCTATAATGAGCTTAACTTTCTCTTCACATTGATGTATCAAGTCCGGTCCAATCAGCCTTGATTCACCTAACCCAAACCATCCAATGGGGGGTCTGCATTTTTGGCCATACAAGGCCTCATAAGGGGCTATCTTAATGCTAGAATATTAACTTTTGTAATATGCAAACTCAATATGAGGTAGTGATCATCCCAAAACCCCTAAACTATAGCACGCACGCCCATAACATATCCTCGAGCGTATTAATCATGCGCTCAGCTTGCTCTTCTATATAGGGATGAAAAGTTGTACTCAGATTAACCTGTGTCCCCAATCCCTTTTGGAATTATTTCCAGAAATTAGTTATAAATTATGCCCCTCTATCAGAAATAATAGATATTGGCACACCATGCAGTCTAAATATCTCTCTAATATATAACTCAACATAATCTTCAGCTATAAATATAGTCTTAACTGGAAAGAAATGAGTTGATTTTGTCATCCTATGCACAATGACCCAAATAGAGTCAAATTTATGCCTGGTAGGAGGTAAACCTGTAACAAAATCCATGTTGATTTCTTTGCATTTCTGCATAGGCACGTCTATCTCCTAAGCTAACCCGCCAAGCTTGTGATGTTCAGCTTTTACATTCTAGAAACTAGGAGATTGTGCTACAAACATAGCAATATCTTTCTTCATCCCATGCCACCAATAGATTTCTTTTATATCATTGTACATCTTTGTCTAACCCGGGTGAAGAGAATAACGGGAATAATGTACCTCTACCATGATCTGTTGCTGAAGGCCCGCAATCTTTGAAACATAGAGTCAACCTCTGAATCTTAAGACTCTGCCTCCTATTATCTCAAAGTCCAATGACTCTTCCTGTTGAGCCTTTCTTCTAAGTTGTACTAGAATAGGATCTCGTATTGTTGCTCTTTCACCTCCACAACTAGAGATGACACTACAGTATTTTGAATCACAACCCAACTATCATCTGAGTCCATCAATTGGACCACTAAATTGGCTAGCTGATCCAGCTCCCAAGCCAGTTCTCTCTTTTTTGGCCTCAAATATGATAAGCTACCCATAAATCTACGACTAAGGGCATCATCTACAATGTTAGCCTTCCTTGGGTGATACAATATATATACATCATAGTCTTTCAGAAACTCAAGCCAACAACGTTGTTGCAGGTTCAACTCTTTCTATTTAAAGATATATTGGAGACTCTTGTGATCTCTAAGTACCTAGAGTACTGCTCGCATATGATCTCTATGCTCAATATCTAATGTGAATATACAAGGATATCATCAATAAATATTATCATGAACAGATCTAATAATGGACAAAAAATTCATTAGGTCCATAAACATTACTGGGGCGTTCGTCAATTCGAAAGACATCACGAAGAACTCAAAGTGGTCATATTTGGTCTAAAAGTTGTTTTTGGAATATCTTTCTCCCCAACTCATAGATGATGGTATCCTGATCTCAAATCAATCTTTGACTATATTTGGCACCTTGAAGATGATCAATTGAGTCATCTACCCTTAGGAGGGGATTTTTTTCTTAATAGTGACTCTATTCACCTGTTGTTAATCTACACACATTCATAGGGAGCCATCTTTCGTTCTCAAAAACAAGATTGGTGCACCCCAAGGTGAAGCACTAGGCCTAATAAATACTTTATCAAGCAAGTCTGTCAGTTGATCTTTCAACTCCTTTAGCTTGGCAGGAGCCATATTTTAAGGAGGGATAGATATGGTCTATGTATCTGATAGCATACTAATGGCAAAATAGATTTCCCTTTCTGGGGAATACTAGGGAGCTCATCTAGAAACATATCCTGGAATTCACTAAACACCGAAATAGACTAAAGAGTTAGGGATTCCGCCTGTAATCCCGAACTCTGATAATATGATAAATACAACCCTTTGCAATTAGCTTCCTTACCCAGAGATAGGATATAAACCTACCTTTAGGTGCAGCTACAATGCCCTTCCATTCTTGAACTACTTCCCCAGGAAATGGAATCTAACAATCTTTTTCCATCACTCAACATTGGCATGACATGGTGCTCGCCAATCCATGCCCATAATTATATCAAAACCAATCATCTCTATTCTATTAAGTCTATAGAGATCTGGCGGTCAACAATTTCCACCGTACCACCTCGATAAACTCTCCTAGAAATAATGGATTCACTAATAGGTGTACACACAAAAAAAGGTTGCCAGAGATATTTTGGTACAATACAAAATTTTCCTACTACAAGCGGAGTAACATAGGACAGTGTTGAGCCTAGATATATCAAAGTATATACCAAGTGGGAACAAACATTTAGTTACCTGTCACAACATCTAGCGATGACTCAGAGTCCTGTCACCCTGCTAATGAATATGTACTATTGTGACGACTACCAGAATTGGATGCTCCCAATTTGCCTCTACCTTTGCCCACTGATGTTTGGGGCCCATGCCCTATAGAAGATGCTAGTGAATGTGATTGTGGTGATGATCTAGTCTACCGATTCCTATCACCCTGATCTCTAGTATGGTAATCCCTCATCATGTGACCCTCCTATCCACAAGAATAGTAAGTTGTGGAACCATATCTGCATCTCCAAATATGCCTCCTGCCACATGTAACACAATGCGGTGGGGCTGGCCTGATTTAATCTGAGCCTCTGTTGTTGCTATGAGCCTGATGCTCAGGAAGTCTCACTGGACATGACTGCATATGACAATCAGACTTGCTACCCTATTGCTGCTGGAGTGGAAGCCTAGGTGGTCTACCTTAAAATCAGGGTCCAGGTCCACCCTGGGACTCTAGATGTAGCTCAGCTGATCTGACCCTTTTGTGCTGCCCTTTGTCTACCCTCTTAGCTATACGTTGCCACTGTCTGACTTCTTCTATATTCTGGGCAATGTGATATATCCATCTCCTCTCGCAATGCAGTAGTAGTACAGGACTCAAAGCTCTACTATGAATTTGTGTACCCTAACTGGCATAGTGGCAACAAAAGTTGGTGCATACTCTCGGACACTCATCTTGCCATGCTCCATATGTAAGAATTGTTCTACTCTGGCTTGTTGGATCTCTCTAGGAATGTAATGATCTATGAAGGCCTCAGAGAAACTAGTCAAGTAGGTAGAGGTGCATCCCCCCATCTAGACCTCTCTTAACTCTCATACACCAAAACTTCTATATATTCTAGTCGGAATATAGCTAGCTTAACTAACTCTATGGATGAGGTATGAATAACCATGGATTTCCTCTACAACTGATCTAAAAAGTGTTGAGGGTCCTCTCTACAGTCTTTCCCCGTAAACTGTGGAGGACTCAAAGAAAGAAACTCATGAACCCTTGAACTTCTAGGTCCCTTAATGCGCCCAGCAACAACTGGTGTCATTGACAGAGGCTGAGCAACCATCATCTGAGCCAACATATATACTACACTCCTAATATCTTGGTCTAAGGGTGTAGGAATTACGGGAAGTGATTCTATCACGTCAGTAGCCCTGGGAGGTTCCTGACATAGTAGGGTATGCTGGAGAGATAGAGAAGATGTCTCCTTTTCGGTCCTGAGTTAGGTCATCTTCGACTATGGCACCCAACTAGTACCCTTTCCTACCGCTATATCCATCTCTCAGTCGGCTGCAGTCTATCTTGCATCAGGCATCTATGTAAATAGATATAACAATATGAACTTAGGGACTCAACCCTATACAACTCAACTCTATAGTATGATTTGAGCAGAAAAAAGGTTACCATACTATCATGTCTCGTAGCTTCCTACTTACAAAATATTGGGCACAACAAAAAACAAGACTCTACTAGACATGACTTGTAGATTCCCAAGCATACGACATTGCTCTGATAATACTTCTCCCCACCTTGGGAGGTATAGCTGGCACCTAATGCCATACTGGACCCTAAGCTAACTTAGCTAGACATATGCACCTATGGTGCACACCAGATGCACATAATCAAGAAAAAGATCACGTATATCCCGGCTTAAAGAAGCCCTTGTGGTAACGTCCAAATTCACTCCTCGATAGGATGGAGTGTAAATGGTCATTGACAAAACAAATATATATAATACCCTGGAAGTGCCTAAGACTAGACCTGAGATTTAAAAATGAAAGTTAGCAGAACCTAGGAAAATTTCCACAAAACAGACCACATAACGAATCGATGGTCCAATCGACGATTCGTGGGAAGCGTCTGTGGTGAGGTCTGACCGGGTGGCAATTAGAAGTAATGGGTTACGTAATGACTCATGTCTTGAAACTACAAGTCATCGTTTGAGGTTGTGGGGAGACTGGTCCTTAGCCTGAGATTAAGCAACGTGTTGTGGGATGACTTAACATGAGCTGTAATGGTTTGTGGGGACCAACTGTGGAAAGGGGTATTGAAACTTCCAGTGGAGGTAATAGAAGGAAACCATGACTTGTTTGAAGTAGGAATGAGTCATGGTGTGGCTCGTGGGAAGGCTTGGTGTAGGTCGACAAGGTGGAAACAATGGACGAAATAACGGACCATCATCTGAAGTGACGACTCTTCCTATTGAGTCGTGGGATTGAATCTGAGAAATGAGGTTGGACAGTGGACACAATGGATGGATACCACGAGTCGTGGTATCCAGGCACGACCTGTTAGGACAGTCGTTGTCACTGCCAGTGCAAATTTCCAAGAAATTCATTAAGGGCATTTGCATCATTCCTAAGTCCTAGGGTCCTAAACTATGTCATTTACGGCTCAAAATACAGTATTTTATGAGGGTAAAATCTATCCTAGGATCATTCATATCCATGCATGCATATTGAAGGGGTTTAGTAGGTGACCAAGAAGTAGATCTTCAAGCTTTCTTTCAATCCTTCATTGGGCTCTCAAGGAAGTGTAAGAATCAGCTTTAACTAGGTATGTAGGGTTATGAATTGGTGAATCTATTCACACCCATGCCCAAGCTCTCTCTAAATCATGAATTTCCTATATCGAATCTATGGGGTTTTAATCCGATGCATGAAATTTTGAATTCTGTACATGGGTATGATCTAAACCAGTTATTATTATTGAATTATGGGTAAGTTTTACATTGTTTTCCATTAAAATCTTGTTTCAAGCTTTCAAAATCAAATTGCCCAATTATGAAAAGTTCGAAAGTTATGATTTATGATGAATGTTCTTGTATGATGAAGTATTGATGATGAAAATAATTTTTTCAAGTTATTCATGTTTATAATCATGTTTTCAAGTGAGTTGAATAATTTCAAGCATGTTAAGGTATTGGAAAATGTCCACATGTTCAAGTATGATTTATGATTTATGAAATGGATTTCATGATTGATCGATTTATGATATTGACTGACTAAAGGGCCCTTGATTCATGGATAATCATGTATCAAAAGGGGATTAACGATGTTAAATGTTTATATAGCCATGAATCTCATGAATGATGTTTATGATTTACGTATGAGCCTAATGTTCATGGTTTTGGGAGTAGTGTCTAGCACCGAGTAGCCCTGCATTCAAAGAACTATACTGGTGTCTCATAACTACGTGCCATTGTAAGTTCATAATGATACATTATAATGTTAGTGGATCCCCTCTTTCATGATATCACATAATGCACATCCCTTGCCTGACAAACCGGGGACGGCTCAATCCACTTGAGCGAGATAGTTGGGGCATCATGTAAGACTCTACCATGATGGTGTCGGTTAAGATGAGTCCTCCCATTGTTACACATGTTTTTATGCTTTATTTTGTTTATGTTATTTTGGCTCAAGTGATGATTTATAAAGTTTCTCTTACTATTATGATAATGAATGTATTACGAATGATTTGGAAACCTTAAGCCTTATGTTATTTTATGATATTTATGTTATGAGCATGTTGTCCTACTCTTATGACCTCTTATGAGCTTCTATGTATTTTTAAATGTTTGTTTTGCTTACCTTGCCTACTCGTTACATTCCACGTACTGACCAGATACTCTATGCTGTATCGTTTCATGATACAGGATCCGATCTTCAGCCTCAGCACCGTCATTAGCTCGTCTCGAAGATTAGCATCCAGCTCTTTGGTGAGTCCTCATTCTTGAGGATCGATTTGCTATCAGTTATCTTTTCATGCTCAATTTTCAAAACTTTTCGGGTTAGTTGGGTGTATTGTCCCATCAACCCATCAGATATGTTAGAGGCTTTCAGACTATGTGTAGTATTCAGCTGTTAAGTATGAAGTACGTTCTTTTTCAATGTTATGTCATGTTTATGCTTCTACTATGCCGTTATGTTGAGTATTCGGCTTTATTGATATTGAGTGAGATGTATGTTCATGCCATGCGTCGACTTGGGGTCTCTCGGGGCTTCTTGTCTCGTGTTACGATTCGAGTCTATGTTTGGGTCGTGACAAATATGGTATCATAGCCATAGGTTTAAAGTGTCCTAGGGTGTCTAAAAGCTGCATTAAGTAGAGTCTTTTTCATGAGTGTGAAGCGCGCTACACTTATGACGAAGAGGCTACTAGACGTTTAGGAAATGTTCCCTTCTTTCATGATCTATGTTGTACGATTAAATGTATCTCTATCCTTCGAACTCATGCTATTCACAATTGCATAATTATGGATCCCCATAGAGTAAATGGTAGGAGGAATGGGAATGGAAATGACCACGAGGATAGCAACGGAGACAGGCACCAGCAAGCCCCACCAGTCGAGGAGCACCATGCACTGGAGCCGGTTGCCCATGTTGAGTTTTGGGAAGCTATTTAGATTCTAGCACAGGCCTTGACCACTCAGGTCAATCAACAGCCAGTAACACATGTCCTGCAAAATGGAAATGTGGTGGCAACTCGCGTCAGAGATTTCTTGAGGATGAACCCACCAGAATTCCTCGGGTCAAAAGTAGATGAGGACCCCTATGAGTTCATTGATGAGATCATGAAGATCACCCAAGTCATTGGGGTGAATGGGGTTGAGTGTGCTGAGTTGGCCTTATATCAGCTGAAAGGAGTCGCACACATCTGGTTTCAACAATGGAAAGATAGTAGGGCCGTCGGAGCAGGCCCTGTCAATTGGGAGGAGTTTCATGTTGCGTTCCTAGATCGGTTCTTCCCTCATAAGATGAGAGAGTTGAAGGTAGCTGAGTTCGTGAATCTTGAGAAAGGAAGGATGACGGTACAGGAGTATGCCCTTGAGTTCACTCACTTATCAAAGTACGCCCTAGAGTTAGTGGTTGATTAGAGGGCGCGAGTGAGCAGGTTTGTTCATGGGGTGGCGAGCTACTTGTACAAGGATTGCAGGACCACTATGCTCCACCAGGTTATGGATTTTCCTCGGATAGTCTTGTACGCCCAGCAGATTGAGGCGGCACATATGAGGAAGAGGGAGGCCAAAAGGGCTCGGATAGATAGCTATGGGTTTACTCAGCAGAGATCTGACATGGTCACCGCCCTCAGATTCAGTAGATTTCACTAGCTCCAGCACCATCACCAGCAAGTGTCCCATCCATACCCAAGGGTGATCAGAGGAGCAAGGCCTCAGGTTCGAGGGATCAGAGGGGCATGCAGGTAGAGCACACCTTTCCAGCCTGCGGGAAGTACTACAAGAGTCATGACGAGGAGTGCTTGCTCGACTAAGATATTTGTTATGGGTAGGGTAGATCCGACCGCCTAGTGCGCCCATTTGCTAGACAGGATGATGATAGAGGTCGTGCACAAACTACCAGGTCAGCAGCAGCTCTAACACGTTCAGCTCCGCAGGGGGCATCCACTAGTTGGGGTGGTGGACAACACTAAAATAGATTTTATGCCCTCGCCTCACGCCAGGAGTAGGAGACTTCATCAGATGTGGTTACAGTTATGTTATGAGTGTTTCACCTTTATGCTTATGCTTTGTTAGATCTAGGGGCTACCATGCCTTTTATGACACCTTATATTGCTAGTAGCTTTGGAGTCAGTCCCGAAATTCTGTCAGAACCATTTTCAGTCTCTACTCCCACTGGAGATTCAGTGTTAGCTAGGCAGGTGTATAGAAGTTTCCTGGTCACAGTATTGCATAAAGTCACCCCAGCAGACCTTGTATAGTTAGCCATGACTGACTTTGATATTATTCTCATCATGGATTGGTTGTATGCGTGTTATGTTTCTGCTAATTGTAGAACCTATGCGGTGGAGTTCCATTTTTAGGGTGAGTCAGTCTTGGAGTAGAAGGGTAGTTCGGTTGTGCCTGTAGGTCCTTTTATTTCCTATGTTAAGGCCCAGAAAATGATTTTCAAGGGTTGTGTGTACCATCTAGTTAGGGTTAAGGATGTTGAGTCCAAGACCCCGACTATCCAGTCAATCCTGATAGTATATGAGTATCAAAAAGTCTTCCCTGATGATTTATCGGGTGTTCCTCCCGAGAGGAAAATTGATTTCAGTATTGACCTTCTTCCCGACACATAACCTATATCAATTCCTCCTTACAGAATGGCTCCGACTAAGCTTAAAGAGTTAAAGGAGCAGTTGAAGGATCTCTTGAAAAAGGGTTTCATCAGACCAAGCAAGTCTCTATGGGGTGCACCAATTCTATTTGTCTAGAAGAAGGATGGTTCCCTTCGGATGTGCATTGACTATCGGCAATTGAACAAGGTTACCATCAAGAACAGGTATCCTCTACCCAGGATTGATAATTTATTTGACTAGCTTCAAGGTGCCAAGTGTTTTTCGAAGATAGATCTCAGATCCGGGTACCATCAGCTCAGAGTTCAGGAGGGTGACATCCCCAAGACAGCCTTTAGGACGCGGTATGGTCATTATGAGTTTGTAGTTATGTCTTTTGGACTAACGAATGCTCCTGCAACTTTTATGGACTTGATGAACAGGATGTTTAAGCCATACCTGGATACGTTCGTGGTTGTGATTTTTGATGACATCTTGATACGCTCTCGCAGCAAGGAGGAGCATGTCGCTCATTTGAGGGTGGTGCTACAAACTCTCAGGGATCGCCAGCTATATGCTAAATTCAGCAAGTTCGACTTTTGGTTAAACTTAGTGGCATTTCTGGGCCATGTGGTATCAAGTGAGGGCATACAAGTGGACTCTCAGAAAATAGAAGAGGTGAAGAATTAGCCTAGACCAGTGAATCCTTCAAATATCCGGAGCTTTTTCGGCTTAGCTGGATACTATCAGAGATTTGTTGAAGGTTTCTCATCTATTGCAGAACCCTTGACCAAATTGACCCAAAAGAAGGTGAAATTCTAATGGTTGGCGGCTTGTGAGAAGAGCTTCCAAGAGTTGAAGGCTCGACTTACCTCAGCACCGGTGTTGACCCTACCCACGGGTACCTATGTGTTCGTGGTGTATTGTGATGGTTCAAGGAGCGTACATGGGTGTGTATTGATGTAGCATGGAAAAGTTATAGCATATGCCTCCAAATAGCTAAAAGTTAATGAGAAAAATTACCCGACCGATGATCATGAATTGGCCGCGGTGGTATTCGCCTTGAAGATATGGCGACATTATTTGTACAGGGTTCACGTGGATGTGTTTACGGACCATAAGAGTTTACAATATGTGTTTACCCAGAAGGAACTCAATCATTGGTAAAGGAGGTGGTTGGATCTACTCAAGGACTATGACATGAGTGTCCTTTACCATCCGAGTAAGGCAAATGTAGTAGCAAACACACTTAGTAGACTCTCTATGGAGACTGTGTCCCATGTGGGTGGGGGAAAGAAGGAGCTGGTGAAGGATGTGCATCGACTCGCAAGGTTGGGAGTTCGGTTGGTTGACTCGATCGATGGTGGTGTCAATGTTCAAAACATATCAGAATTGTCTTTGCTAACTGATGTAAAAGCTAGACAAGATGAGGACCCGATTTTGGTAAAGTTAAAGGAATCCATTCAAAATCAGAAGGTAGAGGTCTTCTCCAAAGGAGGAGATGGTGTGCTTCGATACCAGGGTCTCTTATGTGTTTCGAATGTTGATGATTTGAGGAGCCGAATGTTGCATGAGGCTCACAGATCTGGGTATTCTATCCATATTGGTGCTACCAAGATGTACAGTGACTTATGGTAAGTCTATAGGTGAAATGGCATGAAGAAGGACACCGCAGAGTTTGTAGCTAAGTGCCCAAACTATCAGCAAGTAAAGGTTGAGCATCAGAGACTAGGAGGTGTGCTTAAGGATATCAGTAATCCTACTTAGAAGTGGTAAGAAATCAATATGGACTTCATCAAAGGGTTTCCTCGCATTCAACGGCAATATGACGCCATTTTGGTTGTTGTAGATAGGTTTGACCAAAGCCGCTCATTTTCTATTGGACAAAACCACAGATTTGGTGGAGGATTATGCCAAGCTGTATATACGAGAGCTAGTTCGGTTGCATGGACTTCTCTTGTTCATCATATCAGACAGAGGTACCCAATTTACCTCGCAGTTTTAGAGGTCATTTCAAAAAGGGCTAGGTACTCATGTTAAGCTCAGCATAACATTTCACCTGAAAATGGATGGTCAAGGGGAGCGGACAATTCAAACTCTTGAGGACATGTTGAGAGCATGCGTGATTGACTTCAAGTGTAGTTGGGATGATTATTTGTCTCTTATAATGAGTTTTCATACAATAACAACTACCATTAAAGTATTCAGATGGCTCTGTTTAAGGCTCCTTATGGGTGGAAATGTAGATCACCTATTGGCTGGTTCAAAGTTGGTGAAATGGCGATGATAGTACCAAATTTAGTCCATGAGGCTATGGAGAAGGTTCAACTCATACGAGATAGGTTGAAAACAGCTCAAAGTTGCCAAAAGACCTATGTTGATGTGAGAAGGAGAGAATTAGAATTCAAGGTGGATGATTGGGTATTACTGAAGGTGTCTCCCATGAAGGGGGTGATGAGGTTTGGAAATAAAGAAAAAATCATCCCTCGTTATGTTGGTCCCTACCGGATAGTGAGACGGGTTGGCAAGGTGGCATATGAATTAGTGTTACCCTCAGAATTATCTTCTGTGCATCCTGTATTCCATGTATCCCTCTTAAAGAAGTGTTTGGGTGATCCAACTCTAATTGTCCTAGTGGACAATGTCAGGTGAAAGACAACCTTAGTTATGAGGAAGTTTCGGTGAAAATACTGGGTCGTCAGGTTCAAAGGCTAAGGAACAAGGAAGTAGCTTCATTCAAAGTGTTATGGAGGAATCATCATGTTGAAAGAGCTACGTATGAAGCCAAAGCAGACATGATGGCTAGATACCCACAGTTATTCCCTATCAGCTCAGTTCTAGCTTGAGGTATCAGTTTTTCCCTAAAACTCTATTTAGTTTTCCTGTTCAAGTCATGTGCCCTAGTCTTTTCCATGCATGTGGATGTGTTTATGATTCATGAATTCAGTTCAACCATGTACTTTGAATCTGAGATAGTCATTCCATCAGTTTTCGGCTTAAATGATTAGTATTTGAGTATGATGATTACATTTCTTTGCTTTTTGTATGTTTTACCTACTTTCGAGGATGAATGTTCCCAAGGGGGAGATATTATAATACACTGCAAGTGCCTAAGACTAGACTCGGGATTTAAAAATGAAAGTTGGCAGAATCTAGGAAAATTTCCATAGAACGGGCCACATAACATATCGTAGGTCCAACCAACTGTCCGTGGGAAGCGTTTGTGGTGCGGTCTGGCCAGGTGGCAGTTGGAACTAACGGGTCACGTAACGACCCATTGCATGAAACCATGAGTCATCATTACAGGTCATGGGGAGACTGTTCCTAAGCCTGAGAAGTAGAAATGGGTCATGGGATGACTCGTCGTGAGCTGTAACGGATTGTGGTGAGCAACCATGGAAAGGGGTATCGAAACCTCCAATCGAGGTAATGGAATGAAGCCATGATTCATTGGAAGGAGGAATAAGTCGTGGTGTGGCTCATGGGTTGGATTGGTGCAGGTTGGTGAGGGGAAACAACTTTCAAAGTAACGGACCATCGTCTGAAGCGATGACACGTCATGTTTAGTCGTAGGATTGAATCTGAGAAGTGAGATTGGATAATGGACACAATGGATGGATACCACGAGCCGTGGTATCCAGGCACAACCCGTTAGGATGATCATTGTCACTTCAAGTGCAAAACTTCCAGGAAATTCATTAAGCGCAATTTCATCATCCTAAGTCCTAGGGTCCTAAACTATGTCGTTTAAGGCTCAAAATGTAGTGTTTTATGAGGGTAAAACCTATCCTAGGCTCATTCATATCCATGCATTCATATTGAAGGGGTTTAGGAGGTGATCAAGTTGGAGTTCTTCAAGTTTTATTTCAATCCTTTATTGGGCTCTCAAGGAAGTTTAAAAATCAGCTTTAATCAGGTATGTAGGGTTATGAATGGGTGAATCCGTTCACACCCATGCCCAAACGCTCTCTAAATCATGAATTTTCTATATCGAATCTATGGGGTTTTAACCCGATGCATGAAATTTTGAATTCACTTCATTGGTATGATCTAAACGAGTTATTATTATTGAATTATTAATCATGGGCAAGTTTTTATGTTGTTTACCATTAAAATCATGTCTCAAGCTTTTAAAATCAAATTGCCCATTTATGAAAAGTTCAAAAGTTAAGATTTATGATGAATGTTCATGTATGATGAAGTATTGATGATGAAAAGCATGTTTTCCATTTACTCGTGTTTTCAAGTGAGATGAATAATTTCAAGCATGTCAAGGTATAGGGTAATTTCCACAGGTTCAAGTATGATTTATGATTTATGAAATGGATTTCATGATTGGTCGATTTATGATATTGGCCGACTAAAGGGCCCTTGATTAATGGATAATCATGTATGAAAAGGGGATCAATGATGTTAAATGTTTATTTAGCCATGAATCTCATGAATGATGTTTATGATTTACGTATGAGCCTAATGTGCATGGTTTTGGGAGCAATGTCTAGCACCGAGTAGCCCGGCGTTCAAAGGACTACGCAGGTGTCTCATAACTACGTGCCACCATAGGTTCATAATGATACATTACAATGTTAATGGATTCTCTCTTTCATGATATCACATAATGCACGTCCCTTTCCTATCAAGCCAGGGACGGCTCTGCCCACTTGAGCGTGATAGTTGGGGCATCATGTAAGGCTCTACCATGATAGTGTCAGTTATGACGAGTCCTCCCATTATTCCGCATGTTTTTATGAATTATTATGTTTATGTTATTCTAGCTCCAGTGATGATTTATAAAGCTTCTCTTACTATTATGATAATGAATGGATTACGAATGATTTGAAAACCTTGATCCTTATGTTATCTTACTATATTTATGTTATGAGCATGTTGTCCTACTCATATTACCTATTATGAGCTTTTATGTATTTTTAAATGTCTTTTTTACTTACCTTGCATACTCGGTACATTCCACATGCTAACTGTATACTCTATGCTGTATTATTTCATGATACAGGCTCTGATCTTCAGCCTCAACACCATCATTATACCACCTCACAGATTATCATCCAGCTCTTTGGTCAGTCCTCATTCTCCAAGGAACGGTTTGATATCAGTTATCTATTCATGCTTAGTTTTCTAGACTTGTCGGGTTAGTTGGGGGTGTTGTCCCATCAACCCGTCATATATGTTAGAGGCTTTCAGACTATGTGTAGCATTCTGCTGCTATGTATGAAGTATGTTCCATTTTCAGTGTTATGTCATGTTTATGCTTCCGTTATGTCCTTATATTGAGTATTTCACTTTATTGATATTGAGTTAGATGTATGTTCATGCCATGGTTTGACTTGGGGTCTCTTGGGGATCCTTATCCCATGTTACATTTCAGGTCTACGTTTAGGTCGTGACAATATACCCGACGGGTGTTGGGGTCGAATCCCAAAGGGAATATGAGTTGATCACACAAGAGTTGTCTATCAAGTTGAAGTAATTCGCATCATTGTTTCAACAACAATAAAGTAAAAGTTGGGCAATCACTACTTCATAATTGAACTACAAAACATGCTCACAAAAACAGGGACAAAGTATAGAAAATACCAACGGAGAGACTACTAGGGGTGTGAAATTATCAGTGCATCATTGGATTACGATTGTTAACATCTCCTAGCCTTACTCAATCGTATAATTAGTTGTGGACAAGATGGCATGCTGTGTTTCTCAATCAATTAGATGCCTTATACCTCGGGTTTCTCAAACCCCAAAGACTTTTTTCACAATAGCCACATCAACTTGGGTAAGAATCAACTATTTATAGCTATTATTCTCAATGGGTGTCTGACTATGGGTTTTCGCAATTTCTAGCCCAACCCAACATGATCAACACCCAATTACCCACCAATGTTTCATCACCCATACTCTATATTCCTTTTTCTAGAAAAATTAGAGTAAGTAAAAATAACCCACATTTGCAACTATGAGTATTTAGATTAAAATTTAGATGAAAAATTATAATTATACTAATTGAGTAAACCTAAGATCAATTGATCACTACACTATCCAAATCAACCCCAATCTTTCACACACCCCTATCTACTCATATAAGTAGAAGAAGACATTGCATTCAATAACAATTCAACATCTATTAAACAAAATGAGTAAGAAAAATTCAAGCTCAAAGGTCTGATCTCCAATGGTGTTTTCTACCTTTTCAATGAAGAAGAAGATTAGTGATTATCTCTCTACTTCTCTCTTCTTTTTCTCTCTTTAATTCAATACAAGGATAATAGAATAATGAAAAACTAATATGGGATAATGGAATGTTCAATTTCTTTTTGAGATGTACAAAAATAGGGCACATTCTTTCTCCTCTTTTTCTAAGCTGGACATCTTTACCCCTGTGCAGACAGGCATCACTAGCAATTCATTGGCGATCCGCCTATTGATTTTGGCCGATGATAAGAGAATTGCAGAACCCTTCGATGCTAGCACCGGAGGTTTTTCGGTGCTGAGTCGTGGCTTGCGGGTATTAATCTCATCAGCGTAGTGTGGAACTACGATCAACCGGTGTTTCGTCGTGCCCTTCGGTAGAGCGTCGGTGCTCATCTCCTTTTTTCCCATGCTTTTTGCTCAATTTCATGCTTTTTCTATTCAAGTTAGGTACCTGCAAAGATCAAGGAAAAAGGGTATAAAATCTACCTAAATGACCTGAAAACTAAGCAAAAACTCATGTTTCAAAGCCTAGTGAGTTGGTAAATTACCAACTCATCAAACCCCCAAACTTGAACCATTGCTTGTCCTCAAGAAATATAATTCTTGTCATTCGAGCAAATAAAACAACATGTCATCGATGAATCTATGCACTAACGACCAATGAGCCTAAGACAACCCAAAAATACTCACCAACTCACGGAAAGAGAGAAAAGATTCCCCAAAATATGAAAAAGTTTCAAAAGGTAACCGCAATGAATAGGCATGATTCACAAATGCTTTCCTTCTTCAAAACAGGGGCATGGTTTATCACCACAAGCACACATAGCATCTCAAATCATTACAAATTCATATCCAAATCTTGCCTTGAAACTCACAACACTAATTTCCCAATCACTTCTTTGCACCAATGCAAGTATGTTCTCAAAGGAGATGATGCCACTCACAAGAAGAGAATCCCATTTTTTATCATCAAACAATGCACACACAAGGGATTATAGAATATAACAATAATTCTCACTCTCGCAAAGAAATTCTCCATGCACAGACTCGACCCATAGGCTTTCCCTTTGTGTAACTCGTCACTAATGTAGAGTTGCTACACTCAGAATCAATTAGGACTTGGGGATCATAATGAAGGTTAGAGGTAAGCGTAGGAAAATTATTTAGCTCTACTGACTAGAACTTCCCTAATTTCCCTTTTTGAACTCTTTTAACATCCTATCATACTCTTTAGATCACTCCCCCTTATCTCTCCTTTTTCTCCATTTTCATCTTTGTTAATCAAGAGCCACCCTTATATCTCCTATCATTTTCACATTAGCCTCATTTAAGCAAGGGGTAACACCTTTCACTATTCTTTCTCTTTTGATGATTCTAGGCTTCTCAACCAATCATTTCATTCATTTTGATCACAATTTGGTGCTATCTCCCATTAAAGGTAATCACATTTATCCCCTTTTTGCAGACTCCCAAACTTAGGCTTTTTGCCTCATTTCTGTTGATTTCCTTATATATACCCATTTCTTAGGCTTCAAGCCCTCTTTTTCATTCATTCATTACCAAAAGAATCAATTATGAAGGATGGATTCCAAAAGATAGGATTACAATGGGACATTAGCTTGTAATGTGGTTTTCAATAAAAAGGGTCGAAGGCACAACATTGGCTAACAAGGGAAGATGTTTAGGGAGGTCATTTTGGGTGAAGTGACTAGCAATAGAAAGCCTAAAATCATGTTCTAAGTGAAAATATCACTAGGATTTCTCCTTGAATCACACTTAGGAAAATTTCTAGACAAACATGTTGTAATACCTCGAAAGCCCTAAGATCAGACCTGGGAGTTGAAACAGAGAAAACAGGATTTTCTGCACCAAGCTATAGGACGAATCGTCCAGTGACTCCTTGGGTGCACCACGAGTCATTGTGTGACTCATGGGGAGAAGGTTGGACTTGGTTGAGTTTTGGGATTTGAGGCTAACCACGGGTGGGACCACGAGTCATGGTCACCACCACGAGTCGTCAGGTGGTCCTTGGTCAAGGGTTGAATGAAGGATGAAGAATTCGGGTAGTGCACCTAATGACCAGTCACCACGAGTCGTAGGGCACACCATGAGTCGTGGTTTCCCCCATGGTAACCAGTGTTGACAAGTTCCAGTGCAGGCAACGAGAAGCAGATCACGAATCGTGGTGAAGGGCATGAGTTGTCTAGTCCCTCCTTGGGACAAGCAGTGGAGTATTCTCCTGTAAATTTATTAAGGGTTTTTCCATAATTCCTAAGTTCCTAAGGCCTAAAATACATCATTTTAAGCTCAGAATAATGTATTTTAATAGGGGAAGGTTCATTCTAAGCCTATTCTCTTCCATGCATGCAAGTCTAGAAGCTCCTAAGGGTGATCAAGTCTAGATTCATCAAGTTCTTCCCCCAAATTTCCATTGGTCAATTAAGAGAGTTGTGAAATCAGATTTCTACAGGTAAAGACTATGAATGGGTGTATCGATCCACATCCATGCCCAATTCCTCTTCAATTCATGAAATTCTAGTTGATGAATCTATTGGTTCTTACCCAACACGTGAATTCTCTAAGTATCAATCATGGGTATGATCTAAGCAAGTTTCTAATGTTGAATTATGATTAATATGCATATTTTATAATGTTTTCAATTAGAAATCATGTTTTTAAAGTTTTATAAATTATGATGCCCATATATGAAAGTTCATGAAAGTTGAGATCTATGATATATGTATTCAATCATGATGAGAAGTGTATGAAGAAAGTATGATTTTGAATTACCCATGTCTATCTTCATGTTTTCGAATGATCAAGTCTATGTCTAGCATGATTAAGTATTGGGCAAGCCCATATTATCAAGTATGTTTTATGATTTATCTAAACTTCATGTATTAGCTTACCACATGGATTTTGGAGTCTAGACTCCCACTATATTCAACTTGTGGTATGGTTTGAGCCCAAGGCTCTCATGTTATGATTTCATATTTATGCATGTATTTTATGAGTCAGCTTCGTCACTAGACGATGGTTCAACTTCGTTGAAAAATGATTAAGAGCATATGCATATTTTTGGGAGTAGTGTCTAGCACCGAGTAGGTTAAGGGTCAGTTAACCCTATGCCTCAGAATTACACGCCAATGTAGGTATGCTCAGATTATTTGGGACCTCCCTTGTGAGCTTCCCCTGCCCCAAGGGGCCTTCAACTTGATATTGATATCATGGCAGCGTCCTTAGCCCTAGCAAGCTTTGGACTGCTCTGTCCACTTTAGTGTAATAGTTGGGACCACATAAGCTCTATCGTGGCAATGTCAGTTATATGATGTGTCTCCCATTGTTCCTCATGATTTCAGTTATGCATGTTCATCAGTCATGATATTATGTTTTCAGCAAGTTTGAACCAATGTTCAATTTTACTTATGATTATTAGTTTTTAGCTTCGGGTCATTCGATTCATTTATGATATTTAGTTATTTTCAGACCATGATTTCAGAACATAGCATGCAAGCCCCTGCTCTTAGAATCTTATCTTGGTTATGTTTTATAATAGGCATGAGTTATGATTTTACTTGCTTAGAGATTTTACTATCTTATATACTTGGTACATTTCATGTACTGATCGCATACTCTATGCTATATCATTTCATGATACAGGCTCGGATATTCGAGCTCAGTCCCATCATTAGCCAGATCTGCAGTATTAGCACTTTTTAGCCAGAGTTGGTGAGTGCTCATCTTTGGAGGGCCTTTCTTTTCAGTTTGATTTAGTATTTTTGGTTTCAGACTTCAGTGAGTTAGTTGGGGTCTTGTCCCATAAACTTGTCAATAGTAGAGGCTTATCAGACATAGCATGTATTCAGCTTCAGCCGTGTGTTATGTATTCAGATGTTATGACATTTCCAGACTTCTTCTTTATTATCTATGTTAGACTTCTACTTGATTTTGTTTATTTTCGATATCATGTTCATGCCATGGGTCGACTTGGAGACTCTCGTGGCTCTTTGTCCCGTGTCTTGACCCGGTCCTATGTTTGGATTGTGACAAACTTGGTATCAGAGTATTAGGTTTTGAAATGTCCTAGGGTGTCTAAAAGCCGCGTTAAGTAGAATCTTTTTCGTGGGTGTAAAGCGCGCCACACTTATGACGAAGAGGCTACAAGACCTTTAGGAAATGTTCCCTTCTTTCATGATTTAAGTCGTGCGAGGAAATATCTCTATCCTTCTAACTCATGCTATTTGTGTTTGTAGAAACATGCCTCCTCACCGAGTTAACGAAAGAAGAAATGGAAATAAAAATGGCCCTGAGAATGGCAATGGGGATGGGCACCAGCAAGCCTCACCAGCCCATGAGGAGCATGTACCCGAGCAAGTTGCCCACGCAGAGTTTAGGACATCCATATAGATGCTAGCTCAGGCCTTGACCGCCTAGGTCAATCAACATGCGGTAGCACATGTCCCTCAGAACGGAATGCTTTGGCGGAAAACGTCAGAGATTTTCTGAGGATGAACCCTCCAGACTTTCCTGGGTCAAAGGTGGACGATGATCCACTTGAGTTTATTGACGAGGTTCTGAAGATCACCCAGATCATAGGGGTGATGGGAGTGGAGTGCGCCGATCTAGCCTCGTATCAGTTGAAAGGGGTTGCGCTTATTTGGTTCAAGTAATGGAAGGATAATAGAGTAGTTGGAGCAGGCCCTATTGGTTGGGGTGAGTTTAATGCTGCCTTTCTAGATCAGTTCTTCCCTATAGAGATGAGGGAGACAAAAGCAGCCGAGTTTGTAAACCTAAAGTAAGGAAAGATAAAAGTTTAGGACAATTCCTGTCACACCCCGAGTCTACACCCTGGACGGGACACGGTACTTGAAGTCACAAGTGACCCCAAGTCAGCTCCTGATCTATCATAAACTGGTATTCTGAGTGAAACAAATATAGCGGAAGCTTTGAAATAATAGTATAAAAGCATTTACGAAAATATAATTTAAAATATAAAGTTTAAGAACATGTGAAGTCTGAAATTAATTCTATGTTTGAAAGCCCTATAACTAATGAGTTGCTGGGACAAGCCCCCAGCTAACTCTAAGTCTAGCTAAAAATAATGAACTATTTGAAAGAATTAAAATAAGGCCCTCGAATGATGAGGAATCACACTTCAACTTCTGAGGAGGAGTATCTCAACCGCGGTGACTAATGGTGTTGAGTCTGAGAACCTGCAACTGTATCATGAAACAATACAGCATAAACGTATGCGTCAATACTTTTAATGTACTAAGTAAGTGGGAGAAAACATCACAGAATATAAAGTATGAACTGAAATTACATGCAATGACCAATAATTAAACTAAACGGAACTACTGAAGTAAACTGAAATGGTCAAGATGACCCTGTCTGATGGTCAAAGACATGTCCTAAGCATGAAAGTTCTGAGTCTGAAATACTCTACTAAACCTTGCTAAACTGATAGAACTAGAACTAAACTGACTTGCTTATTCTGAAAATGGATTGGACTAACTAGTGGGAGAGTCTATAGCCGACATACAACCACGAGAACTCGGCGTGGAGTACGATGTATACACCCCACTGGTAGGATCCAATATACCTTGCTAGGGTGTAAAGGCATGAACTGGGTGATCACAAGAGTTTGGGGCCAATCAGGCCAAGTAATACTGTAACCTACGTTGGCAATATAATTTTGGGAACTTGGATGCGCTGGAACACCAGCCCACTCGATGCTAAGTCCTAGTCCCACTGGAAAACCTAAACTGAACTACTAGGCTGATAGCTCAAAATTGGGGTCCAAGACTAGTCAGGGATATAACTGAAGTACCCTGAAAGTCTTATTGGACCAGATTCTGAAACTGGGTTCTAGAATGGTCAGAGCTGCTTATCTAGAAGCTTCGTAACCATCTCAGAACAAGATGTAGTCTGAAATGGGGTCCTAAGGCTAGTTAGAGTTATATATCTAAAATGTCATGACCGCCTAATGAACCAATAACTAGCTTCTGAATCTAATTATAATAACTGTGAGGCACCATTGACACCACAGAAAAATACTGAAGTCAAACTGATCAGTTGACAAGTTCTGAATAGTTCTGAAGAAGTTCTATGTTCAAACTGAGCTGAACTACTAAGCAGCTAATAGAGAACCCAACTCATTCCAACAACACGGATCCATAATATGGAAAAATTTCAAAAATTAAAGAAATCTTATCCGACAAGGCTAAAATCATTCTTATCAACGGAGTATTTACTCAACATATAAACAATAAGAATTATTAGAAAATTCAGCCCAAATCACACTTCACAACTACTCAGAATTTAGTATGCAAATAGTCTTTACTCGAAATTTTGGGGCTTAAAATAACTTTGGAAAGAATAACAATAATTTAGTTCGAATTGATGGAGATCAGATCAATAATAATCAAGAATATCATTCTATGAAAAATTGACGAAAAACAACATGTACTCTCCTCGTATTCGAAAGCTTAGGGCTAAAACTGATAGAGAAACGATGAAAGGGTTTTAGGGGACAGAAGGGAAGAACAACTCCATTGTTGAATTCCCACATACTTGAGTTGAAGTTTCTTGAAGGGGAAAGCTTGGATTGCTTCAATGGAGGAATACCCTAGGCTTACTCTGAAAGTTCTTGAGAGACTTGCCGATATTTTTTTTGAGAATGAAAGTGGGAATAAGGGGAGGAATCGTTGAAACCCTCTAATATCCTTGGAATTTTACCTAAAACAATGTAGTTTAGGAATTAAATAGGTAGGAGATTACAAAAATATCCCTGGGAAAAAATCTAAAGTCTGGTCGATTGGGTCCCGATGGATCACTCAATGAGTCGTTGGTTGGGTCCATGACTCGTTTGGACCTCTTGTTAGGTCTACTGCCTGAAATCACTTATGTCCTCAAAGTGGACATAACAACTCGTTATAACAGGCCACAACTCGTGACATTGCTTGTCAATTACACTAAACAAAAATCATCGGGGGCTGGTAAAGGGGGACATCACGACCCGTCACTGGTGACAACAACTCGTGGTCACCATCTCTCAACCTCACTACTTCGACTCTAAATTTTCTAACCCCAACCTGAGCACGAGTGACCTAATGGGTCATGGGACCTGACCAAAACTCGTGAGGTGTTCTGTTTGGATCACTGTTTCTCCCTTACCAATACTCCATCCTCCTCCTCCTCACGATTGACCCAATGAGTCGTTAGGTCTCACAGCGACCCGTTAGGTGAGTCGTTCTATGACAATTTCTGCAGATTCTAGATTTTCTAATTTAAGTCCCGCATCTAGTCTTTGAGTTTTTGGGGCATTACAATATCTCTCCTTTGAAAACATTCATCCTCGAATGTTAGAAAACACACATGAAAGTAGAAATATGCAATCATAACTTTCAAATACTATTCATTTGACTTCAAAACTATCAGAATGACTACCTCCATTTCAAAATACATGACTGAACTAAATTTACCTTTCATACATAAATTCAAAAACATAAAAGATGCTTGAACACCTGAACTGAATCATGAATTCTAGGGCCAAAACTAATATCTCAAGTTGTGATAGAGCCGGTAGAGAACAAATGCGAGTATTTGTCCATCATATCTGCTTCGGCCTCCCACGTAGCTCCCTCAACCTACTGATTTCTCCATAAGACTTTGACTGAAGCTATTTCCTTGTTCCTCAGCCTACAAACCTGACAGTCAAGGATCTGGACTGGTACTTCCTCATGTGAGAGACTATCTTTTATTCCTACACTGTCCAACGGCACAACTGAGGTTGGATCTCCGATGCACTTCTTCAAAAGTAACACATGGAAAATTGGGTGTACAGCTGGTAGTTCTGAAGGTAATTCTAGTTTATAGCCTACATTGTCGATTTGCCTCAAAATTCTATAGGATCCCATATATCTTGGACTGTGCTTCCCCTTCTTACCAAACCTCATCATCCCTTTCATGGGAAATTTTTTAAGGTAAACCCAGTCATCAACTGCAAACTCCAACTCTCTTCTCCACACATCAACATAAGAATTCTAACGGCTCTGAGTTGGTTTCAACCTTTCTCGGATGAGCTGAACTTTTTGCATTGCCTCGTGAACTAAGTCTGGCCCTATCAAGGTAGATTCACCAACCTCGAACCACTCTATAGGAGATCTACATATTATCCCATATAATGCTTCAAATGGGGCCATCTAAATGATAGAGCGGTAGCTATTATTGTACGCAAACTCGATAAGAGGCAAATGGTCATCCCAATTATCACTGAAATAGATCGCGCATGCTCTTCATATCTTCTAGAGTCTGAATAGTCCGCTCAGCTTGCCCATCTGTCTGGGGGTGAAAAGTTGTACTAAGCTTGACCTGAGTGCCAAGTGCCTTCCGAAAAAACTTCCAGAAATGGGAGGTGAACTGGGTACCCCTGTATGAAATAATGGCCAATCGCACCCCATGAAGTCTAACGAGCTTCCAGATATAAAGTTTAGCATAGTCCTCAGCTAAATCTGTGGTTTTGACTGGGAGGAAATGTGTTGACTTAGTCATCCAGTCTACTACTACCAAGATTGAGTCATGCTGCCGACAAGTCTGAGGTAGACCCATAATGAAGTCCATGTTTACTTCTTCCCACTTCATGTGGGTATGCTGATATCCTGGGTTCTACCTCTTGGTCTCCAGTGTTCTACCATGACTTACTGACAGTTCAGGCACTTAGCTATAAATTCAGCGATATCTCTTTTCATGTCATTCCACCAGTAAACATCCCGTAAATCACGGTACATCTTAGTAGCTCTAGGGTGAATGGAATATCTAGAAATGTGTGATTCAGCCAATATCTGATGCCTCAACTCACCGACATCTGGTACACACAACCTGCCCTGGTAACGGAGCACCCCATCTCCCCCTTTGGAGAAAGCTTCTATTTCTTTTCTCAAAACTTTTCCCTTAAGCTTAGTAAGATGGGATACTCATCCTGTCTAGACTTGACTTCAACTACCAAGGATGAATCTGACCCCCTTTGCATTACCACACCACCTTCGGCTGAATCCACCAACTACACCCTTAACCAGGCTAGTCTTTGAACATCCTTCGCTAACTCATTCTTGCCTTCCTCAATGTGAGCCACACTCCCCATAGACTGTCTGCTTAGGGAATTAGCCACCACATTGGCTTTACTCGGGTGATACAGCATGCTTATGTCATAGTCCATTAATAATTCCAACCACATTCATTGACACGGATTTAGATCCTTCTGACTCAGCACGTACTAAAGACTCTTATGATCTGTAAACACATCTACGTGAGCTCCATATAAGTAATGCCTCCATATTTTTTGCAAACAACACCGCTGCCAACTCCAAGTCATGAGTTGGATAGTTCTTCTCATGAACTTTGAGCTGTCTGGAGGCGTAGGCTATCACTTTGCCCCGCAGCATCAGAACGCATCCAAGTCCAACTCTTGAAGCATCACAATAAACAACCAATCCATCTGTTCCTTCTGGTAGGGTCAAAACTAGTGCGGTAGTGAGTCGAGTCTTCAACTCCTGGAAACTCTTCTCACAATCATCTGACCACTAAAATTTCACTTTCTTCTGGGTTAACTTAGTCAGAGGAGATGCTATAGAGGAGAAACCTTCCATAAACCGTCCGTAATAACCCGCCAAACCCAGGAAACTCCTAATTTTAGTAGGATAGGTAGGTATGGGCCAATCTTGCACGACTGCTACTTTTGAGGTTCTACTTGTATTCCTTCACTTGAGACCACATGACCTAAGAAGGTCACGGACTTTAACAAAAATTTGCACTTGCTGAACTTGGCGAACAACTGGCTGTCCCTGAGTGTCTGCAATGCTAATCTTAGGTGATTTGCAAGCTCTTCCTCATTTCTAGAGTATACTAGAATGTCATCAATAAATACAATGACGAACATATCCAGATACTACTTGAAAACCCTGTTCATCAAATCCATGAAGGTTGTTGGGGCATTTGTTAGCCCGAAGGATATCACCACAAACTCATAGTGACCATACCAAGTTCTGAATGTTGTTTTCGGTATGTCACAGTCTCTGACCCTTAACTGATGATACCCTAACCTGAGATCGATATTTAAGAAATAGCTAGCTCCTTGAAGCTGGTCAAACAGGTTGTCAATTCTAGGTAGGGAATACCTGTTCTTGACTGTGACCTTGTTCAGCTGACGATAATCTATGCACATTCTGAGAGTGTTGTCTTTCTTACGCACGAATAACACTGGAGCACCCCCAGGGAGAGATACTGGGTCTGATAAAACCTTTGTCAAGAAGATCTTTTAACTTCTCCTTCAACTCCTTAAGCTCAGCTGGAGCCATTCTGTAAGGAGGGATGGAGATGGGTTGAGTATCTGGGAGAAGGTCTATCTCGAAGTCTATGTCCCGCTCAAGGGGAACTCTGGAAAGATCCTCAGGAAATAAATCTGGGAACTCACTAACTACTGGAACTGACTTGATAGTTGGGGTCTCAGAGTTGGAATCCTTGACCCAAACTAGATGATAGATACATCCCTTGGAGATGAGTTTCAGGGCCTTAAGGTAGGAAATAAACCTACCCTTAGGCGCTAAACTAGTGCCCATCCATTCTAACACTGGTTCATTTGGAAACTGGAACTTGATAACTCTAGTCCTGTAATTAATTGAGGCATAGCAAGAGTGTAACAAATCCATGCTAAGCATAAGGTCAAAACCGACCATATATAACTCTGTGAGGTCTGTTGGGATGACTTTATTCAGGACTGAGACTAGGTAGTTTCTATACACCCAGATGGCTCTAACTAACTTTCCAATTGGGGTGGAGACTGAGAATTGTTCTAAGAGGACCTCTGGACTGATATTGAACTGGACTGCTACGTAGGGAGTCATGAATGAAAGAGTGGCTCCTAGATCTAGGAGTGAATACACGTCTAGATGAAAGAGACGTAACATACCCGTGACTACGTCAGGTGAACTCTCCTAATCCTGATGGGAAGACAGAGCATAGAAATAGTTTTGGCGCTGATCGCCATCCATACCTAATGTGTTAGCCTGCTGGGCTGGTCGACCTACTGGAGCTGATTATGTGGTAGATTGTGATCTCCCTCACCCAGCTGATGGGCACTCCTTGAGTCGATGTCCGAGCTGTCCACAACTGAAACAACCCTCTCGATTCTGAAGGCACTCTCCTGGGTGGTTCTTGCCACACTTGGGGCAAGCTAGATACCTATTCCGGTGTTGTGGGTCTGAAATTGAGTGCCAGATGACCCACCCCTCCGATCCTGGCGGGACCGAAAGGTTAGGGTGCTGGCTGAACTGGGTGCTGGGGCTCTCTGCTGCTACTACTGCTACTACTGCTATGGGAAGCTACTATAGCTAGACCTCTGATGGCCATAATCTGACTAGCCAGTCCTTGCCCGTTTGTTCTTTTGCTCCATATCCTTTAGCTTTTCAGCCTCAGTCTGTTGGGCATAGACAATCAAGCTGGAGAGGTCCATGTCTTTAATCAATATTGTTGTCTTGCACTCCTTGAGGACTAGATTCAACACCGCGTCACAAATTCAATATGTGAGTACTTGGCTCGATTGCCATCTCTGGAGCATACTTAGATAGCTAGTAAACTCCAGAGCATATTCCTCCATTGTTCTGTTGCCTTGTCTCAAATTCATAAACTCCGCCATCTTTGCCTCCCTCAACTCCCGAGGGAAAAATCTGCCTAAGAAAGCTGTGTGGAACTCCCCCCCCCCCAATCTACTGGTCCTACTCCCGCTGGCCGCCCCTCCTTCCACTGTTCATACTAGACCTGGGCTACCCCTTTTAGCTAGTAGGCAGCCAAATCAGCACTCTCAGAGGAGCTGACGCCTATAATGCAGGTAATCTTCTTGATCTCATCCATGAACTCTTGGGGATCCTCCCTAATTTGGATTCCTGAAAGGATGGAGGGTTCATACGGGTGAAGTCCCACACCCTCGCAGCTACTGCAAATCCGTCCATGGTTATCGAAACCACCAGTTGGTTCACTTGGTTGGTAACTATTTGGGCTAGCAGTTGAATGGCCGCCCTGAAATCGGCGGTAGACACTAAATCATCTTGAGGAGCTATTGGGGATGGTGGGCCAGGTCTATTGGCGTTACCGGCCCTTCTTCCATTACCGTGTCTGGGAGGCATGATTCACTGAAATGAAATAAAGCATGAGTTAGAAGGACATTTCTGGAGTTGAACTTTAACACACGATAATGAGTATGAACAAAAGAGATTTTTCCTAATAACATCTCGTAGCCTCCTCGTCATAAATGTGGCACGCTTCACACCTATGAAAAGGACTCTACTCGATGCGGCTTTCAGACATTCCGAGGATACTCTAAACCTAGTGCTTTGATACCAAGTTTTTCATGCCCCGAGTCTACACCCTGGACGGGACACAGTACTTGAAGCCACAAGTGACCCCAAGTCAACCCCTGGTCTATCACACACTGGTATTCTGAGTAAAATAAATATAGCGGAAGCTTTGAAATAATAGCATAAAAGAATATATGAAAATAAAATTGAAAATATAATGTTTAAGAACATCTGAAGTCTGAAATTAATTTTGTGTGTGAAAGACCTCTAACTGATGAGTTGTTGGGACAAGCCCCCAGCTAACTCTAAGTCTAGCTAAAAATAATGAACTATTTGAAAGAATTAAAATAAGGCCCTCGAATGATGAGGAATCACACTTCAACTTCTGAGGAGGAGTATCTCATCCGCGGCGACTAACGATGTTGTGTCTGAGAACCTGCAATTGTATCATGAAATGATACAGCATAAAAGTATGCGTTAGTACTTTGAATGTACGAGTAAGTGGGAGAAAACATAACTGAATATAATGTCTGAACTGAAATGATATGCAATGACCAACAGTTAAACTGAACTGAACTACTGAAGTAAACTAAAATGGTCAAAATGACCCTGTCTGATGGTCAAAGACATGTCTTAAGCCCAAAAGTTCTAAGTCTAAAATACTGTACTGAACTGGGCTAAACTGATAGAACTGGAACCGAACGGAGTTTCTTATTCTGAAACGAGATTGAACTAACTAGTGGGAGTGTCTATAACCAACATATAACCATGTGAGCTCGACGTGGAGTCTGATGTATACACCCCACCGGTAGGACCCAATATACCTTGCCATGTATAAAGGAATGAACTGGGTGATCACAAGAGTCTAGGCCCAATTAGGCCAAGTAATACTATAACCTATGCTAGCAACGTAGTTCTGGGAACCTGGGTGCGCTGGAACCCTGGCTTGCTTGGTGCTAAGTCCTACTCCTACTGGAAAACCTAAACTGAACTACTAGGCTGATAGCTAGAAACTAGGGTCCAACACTAGTCAGGGATATACCTGAAGTACCTTGAGAGTCTTGTCGGACCAAATTCTGAAACTAGGTTCTAGACTGGTCAGAGCTGCTTATCTAGAAACATCGTAACCATCTAAGAACAAGTTGTAGTCTTAACTGGGGTCCTGAGGCTAGTCAAAGCTATATATCTAAAATATCATGACCGCCTAATGGACCAATAACAGGCTTCTGAATTTAATTCTGATAACTGGGAGGCACCACTTACACCTCAGGAAAAGACTGAAGTCAAACGAATCAGTTGATAAGTTCTTAATAGTACTGAAGAGGTTCTATGTTCTTACTAAACTGAACTACTAAGTAGCTAATAGAGAACCCAACTCATTCCAACAACTCGGGAATTCCATAATATGGCAAACTTCAAGAACTAAAGAAATCTTATCCGAAAAGGCGAAAATCATTCTTATCAATGGAGTATTTACTCAACATATAAACAATAAGAAATGTTAGAAAATTCATCCCAAATCACACTTCACAACTAGACAGAATTTTTGTATGCAAATAGTCTTTACTCAAAAATTTAGGGCTTAAATTCACTATGGCAAGAATATCAACAATTCAGGTAAGAATTTATGGAGATCATATCAATAATAAGCAGGACTATCATTCTATTAGAAATTGAAGAAAAACAACATGTAATATCCTTGTATTTGAAAGCTCAGTGTTAAAACTGATAGAGAAACGATGAAAGGGTTTTGGGGGACACAAGGGAAGGAAAACTCCCTTGTATTCCCGCATACCTAAGTTGAAGTTTCATGAAGGAGAAAACTTGGACTGCTGCAATGGAGGAAAACCCTAGGCTTTCTCTAAAAGTTCTTGAGAGACTTGCCGATATTTTTCTGAGAATAAACATGGGAATAAGGGTAGGGAACGTTCAAACCCTCTAATATCCCTGGAATTTTACCTAAAATAGCGTAGTTTAGGGATTAAATAGGTAGGATATTACAAAAATATGGCTAGGCAAAAATCTGAAGTCTGGTCGACTAGGTCCCGACGGATCACTCAACAAGTCATTGGTTGGGACCATGAATCGTTGGGAAATCTCGTTAGGTCTACTTCCTGAAATCACTTAAGTCCTCACAGGGGACATAACGACACGCTATAACTGGCCACGACTCGTGACGTTTCTCGTCAAGTACACTAAACAAAAATCATTTGTGGCTGGTAACGGGGGACACCACGACCCATCACTGGTGACCACAACCCGTGGTCATAATTCATCAACCTCACTGCTTCGACTATAAATTTCCTGACCCCAGCCTGAGCACGAGTGACCTAATGGGTTGTGGGACCTGACCACGACTCGTGAGGTCTTCCGTTGGGAGCACTGCTTTTCCCTTACCAATACTCCATCCTCCTCCTCCTCACGACTGACCTAATGAGTCTTTAGGTGTCACAACAACCCGTTAGGTGAGTCATTTTGTGACAATTTCTACAGATTCTGTATTTTCTAATTTAAGTCCCGAATCTAGTCTTTGAATTTTCGGGGCATTACAATGCCTTAGAGCTCACTCCTTTGTACAAGTATGCAACTGGGATGGTGATAGATCAGAGAGCCAAAGTGATTTGGTTCATGCATGGGATAGCAGATAACTTGGAGAAAGAATACCGGACCATGATGCTGCATTAGGACATTGATTTTCCTCGTAGTATTGTACCACCCAGTAGATGGACGCGGTACAGGTGAGTTAGCAGGAGAGACAGGAAAAGAGGGGCAAGAATGATAGCTTCGGATTCTGCCAGCAGAGACCTAGTAGGAACCGCCAACAATCCCAACAGAGATCTTCAGCCCCAGCGCCGTTGACTATGAGTGCACCATCCAGATCCAAGCACGATCAGAGGGGACGAGCATCAGGCTCTAGAGATCAAGGTATCAAACCCACATAGACCAGCATTCCAGAGTGTAGAAGATGTGGCTGGAAAAACGTGGGTTAGTTCTTAGCAGGTTTAGGTGCTTTTTTCAGGTATGGGAAGCTCAGACATATGCTTAGGGATTACCCAGTAGCCAGACAGGTCCATGATAGGGGTCGAGGCCCAGCCTCTAGTTCAGCAGCTCCACCAGCATGACCAGCTCAATAGGGGGTATCTACTAGTATGGGTGGTGGTCAGCGGCAAAACAGATTCTATGCCCTAGCATCTCGTCAGGAGCAGGAGGTTTTCCTAGATGTAGTCACTGGTATGTTATGAGTATTCCACATTGATGTATATGGATTGTTAGATCCAGGGGTACTTTTTCTTTAATGATGCCCTATGTTGGTAGTAGCTTCAGAGCTAGTCCCAAAACCTTATTAGAACCCTTCTCAGTTTCTACTCCAGTTGGTGATTCTGATATAGCTCGATGGGTATATAGAAATTGTTGTGTCATAGTTCTTTAAAAAGTCACCTCAGCAGATTTAGTGAGTTAGCCATGACCGATTTTGATGTTATATTCGGTATGGATTGGCTACATGCATGTTATGCCTTAGTAAATTGTAGAACCCGTGCAGTAGAGTTCAGATTTTCAGGTGAGCCAGACCTAGAGTGGAAGGGTAGTTCAGCTATGCTCATAGGTCGCTTCCTTTCCTACCTTAAGGCCAGAAAGATGATTTCTAAAGATTGCGTGTATTATCTAGTTAGGGTTAAGCACGCTACATCCAAAACCCCAATTATCTAGTTAGTTCCTATAGTGTGTGAGTATCCAAAGGTGTTTCCAGATGACTTACCAGGAATTTCGCCCAAGCATGAGATCAATTTTGGTATTGACCTTCTTCCCGATATGCAGCCTATATATATTCCTCCTTATAAAATATCTCCAGCTGAGCTAAAGTAGTTGAAGGAGAAGTTAAAGGACCTCTTAGACAAGGGTTTCACCAGACCTAGCAAATCACCATGAGGTGCACCAATTCTCTTAGTCCGCAAGATAGATGGTTTCCTTCGAATATGCATTGATTATCGGCAATTGAACAAAGTTACCATCAAGAACTGGTACCCTCTTCCTAGGATTAATGATTTGTTTGACCTCAGGGTGCTAAGTGCTTTTCAAAGATAGACCTCCGATATGGATATCATTAGCTTAGAGTTAGAGAGAGTGACATTTCGAAGACAACCTTCAGGACTCGGTATGGTCATTATGAGTTGGTAGTTATATCTTTTGGACTAACGAATGCTCCTACAGCTTTTATGGAATTGATGAAAAGGGTGTTCAAGCAATATTTGGATATGTTTGTGATTGTGTTCATAGATGATGTTCTCATATACACTAAGAGCGAGGAGGAGCACTCCGCTCATTTGATGGTGGTGCTGCAGACCCTTAAGGATCGCCAGTTGTATGCTAAATTCAGTAAATACGAGTTCTGGTTCAACTTAGTGGCATTTTTGGGTCATGTGATGTCATGTGAGGGTCTACAGGTTGACTCATAAAAGATTAAAGCGGTGAAGAATTGTCCTAGACCAGTGAGTCCGTTGGATATCAGGAGTTTCTTGGGTTTAGCTGGTTACTATTGAAGGTTTGTTGAAGGTTTTCGTCCATTGCAGCACCATTGACTAAATAGACCTAGAACAAGGTGAAGTTTCAATGGTCGGAGGCTTGTGAGAAGAGCTTCTAAGAGTTGAAGACTCGACTCACCTCAGCACCAGTGTTGACCCTACCTAAGGGCACCGATGGGTTTGTGGTATATGTGACACCTCGAAGATCGGCCTTGCTTGTGTACTTATGCAGTAAGGTAAGGTTATAGCATATGCTTCCAGGCACCTGAAAGTCCATGAAAATAACTATCCGACTCATGATCTCGAGTTGGTAGTGGTAGTATTTGCCTTGAAGATTTGGAGACACTATCTGTACGGGGTCCATGTGGATGTGTTTATGAAACATAAAAGCCTACAGTATGTGTTGTCCTAAAAGGATTTGAATCTACGTTAGAGGAGGTTGTTGGAGCTACTTAAGAATTATGATATGAGTGTCATCTATCATACAGGCAAGGCTAACGTGGTGCCGCATGCTCTTAGCAGGAATTTTATGGAGAGTGTTGTCCGGTGCTTTGGTTAGGGGTTAAAAACCGACACGCAAGTGCACGTGGTCAAACAAGTAATAAAGTGGCTAAGTAAGCCAAGTATCGAACCAAGGAGACTCTGGATAAGTAAAAATTGCTCAAGTATACTATATTCTATCTTACTTCTATATATGCTGACAACAACGTAACCAAAAGTTAAATAATTTTTGTTTATAAATTATATACTAAAACTATTAACAAATATCTACTTTGAATTGAAACTATGGATATGAGCATGCCAAGGTTAAGAACAAGTAATGAACTTGATTATAATCATAATTTGGTTATTCTTCTCTTCCTGTTGCTAGCCAAGAACATTAGCCAAGAGATTAAAACTCTCGTATTTAATCTCACTTAAGAATCATAAACCATCCGTCTACATTTCTGTGATCAAATGCAATTTATGACCTAGCAATACAATTCCGGTTCCTAAATTGACTAATACGGCTTTCAAGTATATTTCTATCAAGAAAGCACATCAAAAACCAATTTTCCCAAATCAAGTTAAGAACAATACCCTATTAATTCACAACTTTCCAATTTCGTGCTCTCTCGAGTGAAATCGGACTTTTTAGATGTACATTAATGTCAGCCACACACCAATGTAGTAGAAACAAGAATTAATAGAACAACATGGAAGAAGAAGATGAAAAACCATAAAATTCAATAATCAAAATTCATCACCATTGTTCATAACCTCAGCAAGGAAGAGAATTAGCCACTCATTTGTGGATTAATCATCCTAAAACAAGTGTTAATCATACAAAAAATTGATTGAAAGAAGAAAGAAAGAGAGAAAAACCCTTAGCGTTTTCGTCCCTCAATTGCCTGTAACCCACGTCCTTGCTCCACCAAGTATGAATTAATTAAAAATAAGCCTAAGTGTTCTATTTATACTAGTGGCAATTTTTCCCGGAATAACAAGCAACGTGTCACGGAGGCCAACGCGGAGTACTGCCTCCGTGACACGGCGTGGACGCGGACCCTCTCTGGAATTTTAGGGTCCAGGAATAAAGCTTCAACGTGGCACGGCGTGCAACGCGGAGGCTTGCCTCTGTGCCACGGAGCTATCGCGAGGCTCCACTGGAAATTGGCAAATTATTCATCCTCCAGGCAGTGTGCATCCGCGATGGTAGCGTGACACGGCTCCATCGCGGAGCCCCTTTAATTGGTGCAGTCCAATGCCTTTTTCGTGCTCGAATCCAAGTCCAACTCCGATATTGTTCCAACATGCATTTTAGCTCCTCAAAATCATATTCTACCTACAAAACAATGCTAATCATGTTGGTTAGTATAAATTCACATTTTATTACCAATTTACATGAAAATGTATACACATTGCACAATAAACAAGGCGAAAATGATACGTTTGAGTATCACTTGGGCATATAAATCTGCCTAAGATCACTTACCCCACACTTAAATCCTTGTTCGTCCTCGAACAACAAATACACAATTCATGCAAATTACATCCCAACCTTCGCCACTATGGTGCGACAATTTACGCTACGGTCATACCGATCATTCAATATTGTAAATCCTCAAGAAAACATGCATGGTCTTACAATGCAATGACCTTTAATACATCAAGACTTCCTAGACTTTAATAATCGACCCTCGATATTGGCAAACTCATGCAAATCAGCTAATCAAGATATCCGACACGAACATCAATCTTTCATCAAGCATGTGCCCTCACAACTCAAGAGAATCTTCCCCTTTTTTGTTCATGTGACACACAAACATTCAAGTAGGGGCATGTAAAAATTAATTTCACTCTCTCTCCCAAAAGAATTCACATGCATCATGTCATGACCCATAGGCTTGCCCTTAGTGTATTACTCCACTAATATAAAGAAATGCAATGTAAGATCACGTAGGACTTTAATGGGTTGTAATGGAAGCTATGGAACTAGTATATATTGGATCAGCCAATAATAGTCACTAGCATCCTTAAGCGCCTTTTCAACACATTCCCATCAAGTCATGGACATTGTTTCTCTCTTTTCTTTTTCTTTTTTTTTTCATCATCCATTTCATGCTGGTTTACTTTCGTATGGCCCATTTCACCAAACACACTTGACACGACAACAAAGGTTTTTCATGCACCTTCATTATCATTTAATTATAGCAAGTGCACCTTCCACCTTTTTCTTTTCTTTCCTCACTCTGCTTTTCTTTTTCTTTTCACCATTCTCACTCTTTGACACTTTGGGAAAAATTTTTGTTCTTCTTAAGCGCTTAAGAGTTTTGTATAGACTTTACGGCTAATGAGAAGAAAGAATTAAGCTCAGTTTATACAATTTTGGACAAAAGAAAGAAAGAATCGGCTAAAGGCTCAATGGGCTGACTAGGGTATACAATCACATAAAAAGGTAGTGTATGACAAGAAAAAAAATAGAAACTCTCGGTTAAAACAAAGAAATGCCTACATCCTTTCCAACACTACACCTCCTTCATTTCATTTTGTACACACACTAGGAAAGTTCTAGACACTTCACAATAGCATGGAATAACAACACTTCACTTCACACTTCATGCACATGCTCGATTCAAGATGCATTCACAGACTCTTAGATTAGCCAATTACATGAATTCAAAAATTAAGCCTCAATCACACCGAATCAAATTCTACAGCCTAGGTAACTCAACATATTTACAAAATTGCATGCTTTCATACGAATCACTTTTACATTTTGAATATCAGTTACAACACGCAACCAACATTTCACAACCATATAGTAACTACAGGTTCCGTGATGCAATCCACCCAAAAAAAAAACTGAAAATAAATTAAAATCACTACTCCTACCGACTACATTTCCCTTAAGACGGTCGTCATCCATCCATCATAGGGAACGGTCACTAACTATGACGTCGGTTCAATGGGACTATTCTCGGTAAAAGAACCGAAAACAAACTCCGAGAAACCCAAAAAATAAAAATTGAAAAAAATTTCAAACATCGATCATTTCGATGGAAAAAAAAATTTACAAAATATTTTAAATATGAACAAAATATTTTCGCAAAATTTTAAAAATATCGATCATTTCGATAGAGAAAATAAACATAAGAAAATATTTACAAAAATTTTTACAGACTTAGCTGGCAAACCACAACATTTCACAACACACATCATCAATTACCACGAATATATACAGATACAAACCAGTTTGCACTTCACAAACAAAGGGAAACATAAACATACAAAACAAAACAAAACAGAGGAAAAACATACAGCAAACCAGCCCAGCCCCAGCACCTAACTACTCCCAACCCCACACTTAAATCGAACACTGTCCCCAGTGTTCACAAAAATTTACAATCACACAAAATTTGGGTGGTGGAACTCCCTGATCAGTCAAAATATTCGACTTCTTCATCCGGTGCTGCTGCCTCATTGCCCATGTCCGAGTCACCTCCATCGTCGGTATCGGACTCCACATCGGAGTCCTCCTGACGTGTCTCCTCGTCCGTGGGGACATCATCGTCAGTGGGCTCTACAAAGGCCGGCCCCACTCGGCATAGAGCCCTGGCGTTTTCGCCAAATGGGTAATCCAGCTCGAGCTGCCATAATTCCTCCTCCGTGGCTGAGCTCCCACCAATCCGAAGCTGAAGCATTTGCATACCAAATATCCGTGCCATGTACTGGTCGTCACGAGCATGTCGCTCGCCAAGTGTCAGCACTGGCCCGTGTGTGGTGTCGGGGGCCTTAGTTTTGGTCACATCAAGGGCCCTCCGCTCCAACTGCGGGATGTAGTCCAAAGCCTCTTCCTCGACATCGAGGCCCTGGAGAAAAGTGGTGATAAGTCCTCCGAACCCATACCTGTGGCCCTGGTGTAGTCGGGCTCTCTTCATGGTGGATATGATGACCGCCCCAACATTAATCTCTAGCCCTTTCATCAGGGCATACACCAGGCAGACACGGTCCTAGGTCACATCAGTCATGTGCACCCTCGGGATTAAGCACGAACAGACTATCTTTAGCCATATTCTGGCCTCCCTGTTCATTTGAGAATACGACAGAGTCTGGTGGTAACCCCTCTCCTTATGTCTGCTCCATCTGGCTGTGGATCGAGCCCCACACAATGTGCATCTGATATCGGTATATGGTGGGGTGATGTTCAGCTGGCGGAGAACGTGGGCGTCTGTGTCCCGCGCTCCAATGATGGCATTCAATTGCTGGGGTTCCAGAGTGACAATCTGCCCTCTGATTTTTATTGTGTGGCTTCTGATTGCCGGGTTCCAATTTGCATAGAACTCCCAGACTAGATGTAGGTTGCATTCCTTGGGCTCCTGAAATATGAAGCTGAGCCCAGCTGCCTCGATCCTTTGCACTATGCGGGGGAACTCCTGTGCTAGTGGTTCCCGTGCAATATGCTCCTCGGGGAAGTATTTATTTTCCTTGTGTTTAGCGTACCACTTCTTCCCTTCATCGGTTACCCACCTCGTTTCGTATTGGCAGCGTTGGCCGCGCGGAACTGCTGGTGCAGCTGGGACTGCTGTGCCCAGTCTAAGTCGTTTTCTCCCGGTGCCTGAAGTAGATGCACCCTTACCCTTATCCTGCCTACTTGCCATTGTACCTGTCAACACAAATGAACAAGCAAAATGTCAAGCTAAATGCATGTTAACTTCGGCTAAGGTCGGGTTAAGCTAAGTTTACCCCACACTTAGTCCTTAGCTACGGTTACGATACTACGGCAAGGATCACTTTATTTGCACCCAAAAACAAACAACTATACAATTTATGCATAGTGCGTTCGCAAAGAAAATTTCGACGGTATAACTTTTAGCGTACTACTCAGACTTCATACAGCTAATCCCAATCCTACCATCGCTAGCAATTCAACCATCGCACTTAGAAAAGGGAACAACAAAACAAAAACAACAACAAAAATTTTATATACATATGAACCTATATAACCAACCAAATCGAACAATTTTCACATTTTCCCAAAACCCGAGAATTCATCGTCTATTACATCCAAACAATATTCTACAACGACTTATTTCAATTCACAAGCACACCCCGGCATATAATTCACCAATTTACCAAGTTACCCATCTCGATTTCAACAACCCAAGCCCTAGAATTGAATTTCACAATCAAACTCGAATCATTCACGCAATCGACAAGTTCAAACGCTCATTACAACATTCAGAACATTTATCAATCAAAGAATAACTCAATTTCATGCTAAATTTCTACTTAGGGTGATTGATCTCACCTCCCATGCTCAAATTCGACTAAAATCGACAAAAACTTGAGAGAGAATAGGAAAACATACCTCGTAGTTGAAAAACCGAAGAAAACTCGATAATTTCTTTGCTTAATACCGTGGCACATTGATGGGAGAGGGAAATTTGGGTGTTTGGTCGCGGAGAAGTGAGAAAATGAGGGAAAAGGGAATAAAATCGGGGTTTAAAATGAAGAAAAACACGCGTCACCCGGCAACCCGGTGTGACCCGTCACAAATCATAGGGCAACGTGTCACAGAGTGCATCGCGGTGCACTGCCTCCGTGACACGGAGCCATCGCGATGGCTCACTGGAATTTTTTAAAAATTCCAGATTAAACCTCAACGTGTCACGGAGGGTAACGCGGAGGTCCTCCTCCATGACACGGAGCCATCGCCCCAGCTCACCGTCTCTTCATTTTATTCATTTTTTCATACCTTGCCTTTTCCTTCACGATTCTGTGCACATTTTTCTCCGTTTGACCTGCCAATCACCTCACTAAACAAAATTGGTTAGATTAATAGATTTCACTACTAAAATGAAAAATACTAACTAAAACGAAAAATTTGTACTAAATCAAGAAAAAGAAAATTAAAATAAAATCTAATTACACTTTACAAAATAAAAGAAAGAAAAAAAAATATTTTTCACGGGTTGCCTCCCGTGCAGCGCCTGGTTTACCATCGCGGTTCGACGTCCCTTATGCTCAATTGTCCACTAGGGTGATGGACGATTTCTCACGATCATTTTCCTCCCCCCAGTAGTGCTTACACTTATCCGGTGGTCTTCCCCTCAACTCTCGGGAATCATCCATTTGATTAGCATTCCCATGATCAATTACATTGATCACCGAGAGTTCTTCATTCACCATTGGGAGCTTGGGTGCTTTGTACACATCGAACACCTCTACCTTGTCATGTGCTCGCATTGTAAGTTGACCCGCAGCCACGTCGATTAATGCTTTCCCGGTTGCCAAGAAAGGTCGTCCCAAAATAAATGGGACTTCCGAGTCTGGTTCAAAATCCAGAACAATAAAATCTACTGGGAAAATTAGAGAGCCTACTTGCACAAGCACATCCTCAACAATGCCATCCGGCCTAGATAAGGATCTGTCTGCCAACTGCAAGATTACGGTTGTAGGTCTAGGACTCCCTATACCTAACTTTCTGAATACCGAAGATGGCATCAGATTTATGCTCGCCCCCAAGTCACATAATCCATGAGCTCGGATACTCTGCCCAATAGTAAGCTGGATAGTAAAACTTCCAGGGTCTTTTAGCTTCGTAGGTAGTCTATTTTGGATCCGGGAAGTGCATTCCTCCGTCAAAGCTACCATGGCATACTCAGTCAAACGACTTTTGTTGGCCACGATGTCTTTAATATATTTGGCATATTTTGGCACTCCTGCAAGACATCAACAAGAGGTAAATTAACATGTACCTGTTTAAGCACCTCCATAAATTTCTTGAAACACGCCTCCTCCTTGTGTTTCTTGAGTCGTTGAGGGAATGGGGGTGGAGGTCTTTCTGATTCTGCTTCTTTGGTCTTCCCCCTATCCGAAGTTTGCTCTCCCTCAACATCTGCTGCTCCTGACTTTTGAGGTGGTCTTTCTGGTTCCACCTGCTTCAGCTACAAACCACTCCTTGTGGTCACTGCATTTACCTGCTTCAGATTAGGATCCGTGTCGCTAGGCAGTCCTCCTCTGGGCCTTGTGTTTTGGGCACTCGCAAATTGCCCAAATTGATACTCAAGAGCCTTGGTCGCTAATTGATTATTTTTCACTTCGGCTGCCAATTTAACATAGTCAGCCTGCAATTGCGCCTGATTAGCGATCATGGTCTTGAACATCTCCTCAATGCTAGGTGATGGTGGTGGAGGAGGGGCATTGTAATTTCTGAATTGAGATTGGTAGTTTTGTTGCCCTCCTTGATTTCTTGGCATCCCCTGACCCGAACTTTGGCCTTGTTGGTTGTTGCTACCCCACGAAAAATTTGGATGGTTCCTCCAATTTGAATTGTAGCCGCTACCAAACTGCTGCTGGTTTCTTTGTGCATTGCCCACAAAGTTAACAGAATCTGGGTTTGCTCCACAGCACTCAACTGAGTGCTCACTGCTGCCACACACTTCACACCACATTTGCTGGATCGCATTGACTGAAGCTGAAGGCTGGTTCAAGTTCATATTGCTGAAGTGGTTGTTCAATTGATTCTGCAAGGCAGCTATCTGTGCAGCGATAGCTGTAAATCCATCCACTTCAAGCACTCCTGCTGCTTTCCTTGCTCCACCTCGAGATGAATCAGCATTGCATTCTGGATTGCCCTGTGAAATCCGGTTTAGCAAAGTGTACAGCTCCTCATAAGTCTTTTCCAGCGCTTTCCCTCCAGCTGCTGAGTCTAGAAAAATTTTAGTATGGGGTTCCAAACCCTCAATAAATGTGTGTACCAACACCTCATTGGACTGATGATGATGAGGACAGTCCCGCAACATGGATTTAAATCTTTCCCAGGCTTGATATAAATTTTCTCCCTCCCTCTGTTTGAAACTTAGAATTTGACTTCTAAGTCTAGCTGTTTTACCAGAGGGAAAAAATCTTATCAAGAACTTCCGTGCTAGATCATCCCACGTTGAGATAGAATTTGGTGGCTCAGCTTTTAACCTCCTCTTGGCTTCACCAAGTAATGAGAACGGAAATAGTGTGAGCCTAACATAATCAGGTGACACTCCAGCGGGTATATAAGTGTCACTTATCTCCAAAAAGTTCTGGAGATGTTGTTGTGGGTCTTCATAAGGGAGACCGGTAAATTGCCCGCTTGTGTGCAATAGTTGCACCATGTTCTGCTTAAGTTCAAATCTCCCTCCAGGCTCGGGTTTGCGGATACTTGAATGTACATTGTTGGCATGTGGGATTGCCACCTCGCGAACCGGCCTTGCTGCTGCTTCGTCGGGCACTAACACTGCCCTCACAACCGGTGGATTTTGTTGCTCCATAATAGTCTGTCTGAGCAACTGCAGCTTCTTTTGTAGAGCTTCTCTGCGTTTACTATGAAATTCACGTTCAGGCTCTATATAAGATTCCACCAGCTCCTTGTCCTTTGCCAGTGTTCACAGAAATCAAGTCTGCAAAATACAGGCTAAGACCAAGTTGTCAACACTTAAGAAAATAAAATAAAAATACAGTAAATTTACATTTAACACAATTTCACCAATTGCCTAGTCTCCCCGGCAACGGCGCAAAAAACTTGTTCGATGCATTGGTTAGGAGTTAAAAACCGACACGCAAGTGCACGTGGTCAAACAAGTAATAAAGTGGCTAAGTAAGCCAAGTGTCGAACCAAGGAGACTCTGGATAAGTAAAAATTGCTCAAGTATACTATATTCTATCTTACTTCTATATATGTTGACAACAACATAACCAAAAGTTAAATAATTTTTGTTTATAAATTATATACTAAAACTATTAACAAATATCTACTTTGAATTGAAACTATGGATATGAGCATGCCAAGGTTAAGAACAAGTAATGAACTTGATTATAATTATAATTCGATTATTCTTCTCTTCCTGTTGCTAGCCAAGAACATTAGCCAAGAGATTAAAACTCTCGTATTTAATCTCACTTAAGAATCATAAACCATCTGTCTACATTTCTGTGATCAAATGCAATTTATGACCTAGCAATACAATTCCGGTTCCTAAATTGACTAATACGGCTTTCAAGTATATTTCTATCAAGAAAGCACATCAAAACCCAATTTTCCCAAATCAAGTTAAGAACAATACCCTATTAATTCAAAACTTTCCAATTTCGTGCTCTCTCGAGTGAAATTGGACTTTTTAGATGTACATTAATGTCAGCCACACACCAATGCAGTAGAAACAAGAATTAATAGAACAACATGGAAGAAGAAGATGAAAAACCATAAAATTCAATAATCAAAATTCATCACCATTGTTCATAACCTCAGCAAGGAAGAGAATTAGCCACTCATTTGTGGATTAATCATCCTAAAACAAGTGTTAATCATACAAACAATTGATTGAAAAAAGAAAGAAAGAGAGAAAAACCCTTAGCTTTTTCGTTCCTCAACTGCTTGTAACCCACGTCCTTGCTCCACCAAGTCTGAATTAATTAAAAATAAGCCTAAGTGTTCTATTTATACTAGTGGGAATTTTTCCCGGAATAACAAGCAACGTGTCACGGAGGGTAACGCGGAGCACTGCCTCCGTGACACGGCGTAAACGCGGACCCTCTCTGGAATTTTAGGGTCCAGGAATAAAGCTTCAACGTGGAACGACGTGCAACGCGGAGGCTTGCCTCCGTGCCACGGAGCTGTCGCGAGGCTCCACTGGAAATTGGCAAATTATTCACCCTCCAGGCTGTGTGCATCCGCGATGGTAGCGTAAAACGGCTCCATCGCGGAGCCCCTTTAATTGGTGCAGTCCAATGCCTTTTTCGTGCTCGAATCCAAGTCCAACTCCGATATTGTTCCAACATGCATTTTAGCTCCTCAAAATCATATTCTACCTACAAAACAATGCTAATCATGTTGGTTAGTATAAATTCACATTTTATTACCAATTTACATCAAAATGTATACACATTGCACAATAAACAAGGTGAAAATGATACGTTTGAGTATCACTTGGGCATATAAATCTGCCCAAGATCAAGTGTGTCTCATGTAGATGAGGAAAGGAAGGAATTAGTGAAGGAAGTGTATCGGATTGCATGGCTAAGAGTCCTTCTTGTTGACTCGACAAATGGTGGTGTCTTTATTCAAAATGTGTTAGAATCATCCTTAGTTACTGAAGTTAAAGCTAGACAAGGAGAGGATCCTATTTTGGTATTGTTGAAGGAAGCTATTCAGAACCATAAGGTATAAGTCTTCTCTAAAAGGGGAGATGGTGTGCTTCGATATCAAGGTCGCTTATGTGTTTCGGGTGTTGATGATTTGAGAGATCGGATGTTGCATGAGGCTTATAGTTCTAGATATTCTATACATCCAGGTTCCACCAAGATGTACCGTGACCTACGGGAAGTTTATTAGTGGAGTGGCATGAAGAAGGACATAGCAGAATTTATGGCTAAGTGTCCAAATTGTCAACAGGTGAAAGTGGAACATCAAAGACTTGGAGGTTGTGCTCCAAGACATTAATATCCCTACTCGAAAGTGGAAGGAGATCAATATGGACTTCATTATAGGGTTGCCTCGCACTCGTCGATAGTATGAATCTAATTGTGTGGTGGTAGACAGGTTGACTAAGACATCTCATTTCCTATCGGTCGAAACTACCGATTCAATGGAGGATTATGTTAAGTTGTACATTTTGGAGTTAGTTCGATTGCATGGAGTACCATTGTCCATCATATCATATAGAGGTACTCAGTTTAACTCCCTGTTTTAGAGATCGTTTCAGACGGGACTTGGTACTCAAGTCAAGCTTAGTACACCATTTCACCCACAAATAGATGGTCAAGCGGAGCCAATCATTCAGACTCTTGCAAATATGTTGAGAACATGTGTTATTGATTTCAAGGGTAGTTGGGATGACCACTTGCCTCTCCTCGAGTTTGCATATTACAACAGCTACCATTCTAGCATTTAGATGGCTCCATTTGAGGCTCTCTACGGGCGGAGATGTAGATCGCCTACTGGTTGGTTGAAGTCGGTGATTATGCGATGATAGGACTAGATTGAGTCCATGAGGCTATGGAGAAATTTCAGCTTATAAGGGAAAGGTTGAAAACAACTCAGAGTCGCCAAAAGTCCTACGAGGATGTGCGGAAGAGAGAACTTGAGTTTGAAGATGATGATTGAGTGTTTTTGAAGGTGTCTCTCATGAAGGGAGTGATGAGATTCAGAAAGAAGGTGAAACTTGGTCACAGTTATGTTGGTCCGTACCGAATTGTGAAATAGGTCGGCAGGGTAGCATATGAGTTGGAGTTGCCCGCAGAATTGGTTTTAGTACATCAAGTATTCCATATGTCACTTAAAGAAGCGCGTGGGCGATCCAACTCTGGTTGTTCCTATGGACAGTGTAGGTGTGAAGTATAGCCTTAGTTATGAGGAGGTTTTGAGTGAAATACTTGATCGTTAGGTTCCAAAGCCAAGAAACAAAGAAGTAGCTTTAGTAAAAGTTTTGTGGAGAAATCAGCATATTGAGGGAGCTACGTGGGAAGCTAAAGCAGATATGATGGATAAATAGTCGCATCTTTTCCCTTCCAGTTCAGTTCTAGCTTGAGGTATCAGTTTCCTCCTTAGTACTCTATTCAGTTTCCTGTTCAGTCTATGTATCCCAGTTTCTTTCATGTTAATGCATGTATGTGTGATTCATGAATTCAGTTCAGTCATGTACTTCAGTCCGGAGTCAGTCACTCCATCAGTTTTCAACTCTAGATGTTCAGTATTTGGGATGATAGGTTTTTCCCATATTTTTAGTATGTTCTTTCACATTCGAGGATGAATGTTCCCAAGGGGGAGATATTGTAATATCCTCGAAAGTCCTATGATCAAACTCGAGGGTTTAAGCAAAGAAAGTAGAAAAATCTTGCCCAGGTCATAGGATGAGTCGTCTAGTGACCCGTGAGGAGACATCACGAGATGTTAAGTGACTCGTGAGGTGAGGAAAAGTTGGCAACAATTCTTGGTTTGGGGGTAACCATGAGAGGCAGCCACAAGTCGTGAAGTGACTCCATGACTCGAGGAGTTGGCCATGGTCAGGAGCAGGTGGGATGTTTAATTTCTTGGCAGTGTTCATCACGACTAGGTCCCCACTAGTCTGTTGGTACACACGAGTCATGGTGATTGGCAGTACGAATTTTTCCTGCATTTTAGTAAGGGTGTTTTCATAATCTCTAAGCCCCTAGGTCCTAAACTACGTCATTTTAAGCTCAAAATAGGGAAGTTTTAAGAGGGTCAAATCTATTCTAACCTATTCCCTCCCTATGCATGAAAACTATAGGATTTCTTAAGGAAGATCAAGCCTAGAACTCCCCAATTTCTTCTTCAATTCCTTTGGGCTTTCAAGGGAGAGTGCAAGATCAGATTACCCAGGTATATAAATTTGATGATCTTATGGGGTTTTAACCCCAAATTCATGGGTTTCACTTTGAATTGATTATGGGTCGATTCCCTTTATGTTCTAAATGTTGTTATAAGATCTATGGGCGTATTTTATACTTAAATTGATTACAATTTTATGATTTCAAATCATAGTCAATCTATGCTCAATTATGCAAAGTCTTCATGAAAAGTCAAGTTATGATATTATTATGATTTTTGATCTTCCTAAGCCTAAATTATGATTTATGATTTATGATATGATTTCTCTTCAAGTACTCCACATGGATTTATGAATATTAAGTACATGAATTTTCACAAATATGCATGTTCTTCATGATTTATGAATTTATGACTTGTGGCCAACTTAGGGGCCCTTATTCATGGCTAATCATGTATTTCAAGTATGATCAAGTATGTTATGATTTATTTGTCCATGAACATTAAGAATGATTTCACAATTACTATATGAACCCTCATGTGCATGCTTTTGGGAGTAGTGTTTAGCACTGAGTAGACCCGGCGTTTAGGTAAACCCTGTGGTCTCAGAACTATGTGGCACCGTTGGTATAGGTATTCATGGATTCCCCCTTGTGATATAACATCATGCATATCCCTTGCCTGGCAAGCCTGGGACGGCTCTGCTGACTTGAGCAAGATAGTTGGGGTATTATGTAAGCTCTATAATGATGGTGTCGATTAAGACGAGTTCTCCTGTTGTTCCTCATGATTTATGCATTGTCATGTTTATGTTACTTTTGCTCAAGTTATGTTTTTATAAGGTTTCTCTTATGATTATGACTATGACTAAATTATGAATGGTTTCAAAACCTTGAGCCTTTATGTTAACATTATGACATTTACTTTATCTTTATACTATCCTACTCTTATGAACTCTTATGTATTTAACTATTCGTTTTTACTTACCTTACATACTCAGTAGATACCAAGTACTGACCACATACTCTATGTTGTATCATTTCATGATATAGGTCCGAGGATCAGTCTCAGCCGCATCATTAGTCCTACTTTCCCATCAGTCCTGTTCAGCCAATGTTGGTGAGTCCTTAACCTTCGCGGACATTCAGTTTGATCATTGATATGTTATTTTAGTTACATATTTTTTGTCGAGCTAGTTGGAGATGTTGTCCCATCAACTCATCAGTTATGTTAGAGGCTTTTCTGACATTATGTAGAATATCAACTTGTCAGTGTTGGCTCTGATTTAGATTGATATGTATGCAAACTTCTGTTTAAGCATGTTTTGTTATATCAGTTCGGCTTGTTGTATGTTCTTAGCCGCTATGTTTAGGCCATGGCTCGACTTGGAGGCTCTAAGGGTTATTTGACCCATGTCTCTATCCGGGCCTATGTTCGGGATGTGTTAACGCAACAAAACAATTAAAAATAACAAACAACTAAAGTCTATCTAACTACATTCCTTGAAAATGGTTCCAATTTTGGTAATGTCAAAATTCACTCCTCCTAGGATGGAGTGTAAATGGTCGTTGACAACAAATATACCCGACAGGGAATGCGAGTTGATCACATAAGAGTTGTTTATCAAGTTTTAGTAATTCTCACCAATATTTCAACAACAATAAAGTAAAAATTAGGAAACCACTACTTGACAATTGAACTACAAAATGTTCTCACAAAAACAGGGACAAAGTATAAAAGATACTAAGGGAGAGACTACTAGGGGTGTGAAATTATCGGTGCATCATTGGATTGGGATTGTTAATATCCCCTAGCTTTACTCAATCATATAATTAGTTGTGGACAAGATGGCATCCTGTGTTTCTCAACCAATTAGATGTCTTATACCTCAGGTTTTCTCAAACCCCAAAGCCTTTTTCACAACAGCCACATCAACTTTGGTAAGAATCATCTATTTCTAGCTTTGATTTTCAATGGGTGTTTGACAATGGGTTTTGGCTATTTCTAGCCGAACCCTAGATGATCAACACCCAATTAACCACCAATGTTTCATCACCCATACTCTAAATTCCTTTTTTAAGCAAAATTAGAGTAAGTAAAAACAACCCACATTTGCAACTATGAGTATTTAGATTAAAACTTAGATGACACATTAGAATTATACTAATTGAGTAAATCAATGATCAATTGAACAATACCCAATCCAAATCAACCTCAATCTTTCACACACCCCTAGAAAGAAATTTAGCAACTCATATAAGTAGAAGAAGACATTGCATTCAACAAAATCAGTAAGAAAAATTCAAGCTCAAAGGTTTGATCTCCAAAGGAGTTTTAGACCTTTTCAATGAAGAAGAAGATGAGTTCTTCTCTCTCTACTTCTCTCTTCTCTTTCACTCTCTAATGCAATACAAGGCTAATAATATATGGAATAATAGAATTATTAGTTCCTTTTTGAGATGTACAAAAATAGGGTTCATTCTTTCTCCTCTTTATTTAAGTTAGACATTTTTACCCCTATGCAAACGGGCGTCACTTGCGATTCACCGGCGGTTCGCTGGTGCTCATCCATGATCCACTGGTTGATTTTGGCCTATGATCAGTGAATTACAGAGACCCTCAGCACTAGCTCCGATGGTTCACTAGTCCTGATCCACAGCTCGATGGTGTTGATCCATGGCTCGCCGATATTAATCTTCATCAGCATAATGTGGAGCTACGATCAACCCGCGTTCCGCCGATGCCCTCTGGTAGAGTGCCAGTCCTCATCTCCTTATTATTCATGATTTCGCTCAATTTTATGATTTTCCTATTCAAGTTAGGTACCTTCAAAGATCAAAGAAAAAGGGCATAAAATCCACCTAAATGACCTGAAAACTAAGCAAAAACTCATGTTTAAGAGCCTCGTGAGTTGGTAAATTACCAACTCATCACCTTGGCCAACAAGGACACAATATAAACACCTGTGCAGATATTCAGCTAACCTAATAGGTCACAATAATAATAACATCCTATGCGGGCCAACAAGACAACCATAATGTCTAAATCAAATAAACCAGAAGGTAGACATATATACAAGGGTCATTAAGGCTGCCAAACTGCTCAGACAAAATAACCAAGATAACACAAACAACAACATACTTCTATACAATTCCATTTTCTACAAGCCTTTAAGGAATAAATGCTTGGCCTATACAGGGAACCGACCTACCCAAAAAGAGCTATACAACAAAATATAGGCAAACCTCTAGAGTATGGCAACTTAGGAAGAGAGGAGCTGACCAATATGCTGAGCCTGAATTGTTACTGAGGAGGTCCCTGAACCTATCTACCAGAACCTGCAGGCAAGAGTGCAGTAGCCCCAGGCTCGGGCGTCAGTACAATAATGCATCGATTATATAAGGTAATACCAATAAGTTGCAAATAAAATGATAGTAAGAATGAAATGTAAAGAGCTAAAAGAATAAGAGAATAACCTGAAGGATCATATTAAATTATATAGGAACTAAATAGGCAATAGCCAAACAAGAACCTAACTTGGCCGCCATAAGCCTGGCAGGTAGAAACAATAAGCAATAACCTACCTAAGCCCTCATAAGCCCTGGAAGGTACAACTCAATCCACATATCCCTATTCAAAATACTATAGCCCCGTAGGCAAGTTTTAACTGTATCTTGAGCACACTTGGCTCTTGTGTCTGTATCTTGAGCCTTCTGGGATCCTCTAGCTGTATCTGAGCATTCTAGGCTCCTGTAAATGCACCACGAGTGCACAAGGCTCTATGAGGGTCACTAATTCCAACATAGGCATAAAGGAAGTCAAAAAATGAGTAGTCCTCAAAATAGCTTGGTGGGCATAAATATGGTTCTTTTAGACATTTTATAGTTTTTATAAGCAAAGTATCACCCCATAGGCAAGGTACGATTATAAATAGCCTTTATAGGAAACTTGTAAATAGGAACTTGTATATGTATAGCCTAAAGAGATAGGCCCCAACAATATAAGCTGACAACATTTTCAATGAACGTATCAAACAGTCTTTCAATCTATCAGCAAGCAAGGTCGCTTTCTAAGCAACCTGTGCGATGATCGGTATGTCGCATCGAAGTAAAAGGTCTCTAATAAAAAGGTGGAATACCTAGAAGCTCACCTCCACAGCTCAATAGGCCTCCATTATGCCAATTACCCAATGGTAAAACTACAACTCTAATTCTTTAGCTCTATGGGCATCAAGATGCGCCAAAGGCCCGTAGGTGAGCTATGTAGATATAGGTGTTACAATCACATAGTTTCTATGCAAAAATAGTAAACTTCTGCCAATATCAACTTGAAATGCTAAGAAACTAATCATAAATACCTTATGGCATCGACAAAATAACAAACTATCAATAACTAACTAAGCGACGACGATTTAGACGAGGAGATTTTCATGTCGCTTTAACATGTGGAAGCAGTAAAATAAGATCAAGCCTAATAAGGGAAGCTCACATATACACACATACATATATAATACCAGCATCCAACTCAATCAACAATCAATATGGCTCTGAGTACTATGGAGAATAAGGACAAGTCCTATCAACTAAACAACGAAGAAAAGTTGCCAAAAAAGGTTTTGCGTTAACATACCTTGTAAGAGATCTGATAGCTTGACTATTCTCAGCCAACCCTTAAATTATGTACTGCAGCACACTAACCACCATGTTATATAACTCCAAAGCCACCAAAAATAGTCCACAATGCAACAAATGAAAGAATTTCCAACATCAGTAGCCATTTTGATATATGGCGTATCACCTTTGAACGATGGAGGGAGGGTTAGGAACCCTTAAGTTGGAATATAAAAGAGAAAACAAGTCATAAAAAGCCTTCTCAACAATCTTCTCTTTCGAAGAACTTGCAAACAAAGCCGAAATCGATGAAACAAACATGTGGTAGTTGTTCTTCATGATAACCCGGACTTTTACCTCAATATTTGGAGAGTTTGGATGGTGGAATCACCTACAATGAACCTTGGAACCCTAGGGAACCATGGAAGAGACGAGCTAAATTTTTTGGAGCTATTTGGAATGAAAAAAATAACATCCAAGTAGTGAAGATATATTCCCGCGACATGGCCCACCTCCACGTTCCTGCTTGCGCAGTCTCATGAAAATGCGAATATCTCTCTATTCTAAAGTCGTATTGCTGATCGTTTTATGTGCTAGAAACTAGACTCATTGACCTTCAATTTAACAGGTAGTAGGCCTCCTAACTATTTATATATTGGGAGATAATATTCGAGATATTTTACCCAAATTTTAAAGAATTTCTAAAAGTAACTTGCGATAACTTTTGCCGATTTTCGTTTTACAATTTTCTCGACATCAAATCTTAATGTACGATCATTGAGTGATATGAATACCTCATAAAACCTCCTTCTTATGGTACAAAGCACTCCTGGCCATAGCTCAAAATTATGAGTTTATCACTTAAATTATACTGGGTGTTACATTATCTTTCCCAACCATTTATTTAATAAGTTGTGATTCAATAATGATAGTTAGATTAGATTGATTTACAACTTTAGTAAAATTCACTCCCCATTTCTTGTGTATTCAACTCTGACTCTTAGTTGGGTAAATTATATTGCATATGACTATGTGCACTCTCTCATTTGAGGAGTGAATTTGGACATTATCAATGAGAAAGACTTGCGTCTTGCAGATAGCCACTTGTGAAACGCATGAGCCCCGCAAGTGGGCTCTGTACTCAAAATGGGTAAAATTATCCAGCTTTGGTACAATGATACTTTGGATGCTTCTAAGGGAATGCAAAATGAAAAGGAGTCTAATTTCCTTAATTTGTACACACCCTTGATAATAGGAAAGAGAACCTTTTAAATAGATCATATTGTAGAGAGAGAAAAATGGAGTGAAGTGAAAGCTTTTCTTTCTTCTTCTTCTTCTTCTTCAAGTTGCTAGGGAAAAACCCACTATTGAAGCACATTTTGAAGCTTGAGTTTTCTATTAAATGATGAATTTGAATGAATCATTTATTGGTATAATCTTCTTATCTTCATTCATGAGTAGCGAATTTTATTACTAGGGGTGTGTGCTTGATAGGGGTTTAGAATGGTTGTGTATTGTTGTTTTAGTATTACAATCACTTATTTTGCATGAATCTATTACTTTTTCTAAGTTTCGATTGAAATATTTATGGTTGCAAACATAAATTGTGTTTACTTATCTTCCTTTTGCTTGAGAAAGAGAAGTAGGATTTGGGTGAGAAAGTAATAGTGGGTAATTGAGTTTTGAAGGTGCGGGGTTGGGTTAGAGATAGCCAAGACCCATTTTCATAACTCATTCAGGAGTTAAGGCTAGAAATAACTTAATTCTTCACCAAGTTAATATGGCTAAGTTGTTATGTCACCTTGGGGTTCAAGATAACTCATGTAAAATGTACCCAATTGGTTGAGAAACATCAAGTGCAGCCTTGTCCATAGCTATTCATGCTTGTAATTGGGTCTTTAGACTTGTTGATTAACCCCAATCCTATAGAAGCCCTATCAATAGCATATCCCAAATACTTTCTCTCATTGTTGCTTCAATTCACATTGCCCTATTTTGTTATTGCTTTTATAGTCATATAGTGATGTTATTTTCCTGCAAAATTTACTTTATAAGTTATTATATTAGATGCCAGTAGTTCCAATTGATTTACAACTTTACTAGAAATCACTCCCTATTCCTTATGGATTCGACCTTGACACATAGTTGGGTAAATTATATTGCATACGATCGTATACTCTCTCTCTCTTTGAGGAGTGAATTTGGACGTTATCAATTTTGGCACCGTTGCAGAGAGTGGGCATTGATAGCCTAGAGTTATTTGTTAATTTGAATTAGTTAAGCATCTTTTGTGCATTTACATTTTATGATGTTTTCGCTTCTTGTTTTAGGTTGAACTTCATGAGCCAAGACTCTCAAGTAGGTTGTATGGATGGCCACATAGACCATGATGATGATGAGCAGATGTTGCCCGATGTAGCTAGTGTTATTCCCCTACAACCTAAAGTAAGGAATGTCGTCTTCAATGGGAGGAGCACCATAATACATTTGTTGCAAATGAAGGGATTATTCGGAGGGCAACCAAGTGAAGATTCCAGTAGACACCTCCAAAATTTTCTTGAAATCTTCCAACCCTTTAGTATTACCAACATTAGCCAAGAGTCCATTCGGCTGAGGCTTTTCCCATTCTCTTTAATAGGGGAAGCCACTATTTGGTTAGAAGAGTTGCCCCCCAGGTCAATCACTTCATTGAAGGAGCTAACACAGGCCTTTTTCAACAGATTCTTCCCTCCCTAAAGGATGCTTCAATTAAGGGACAAGATTACTAATTTTAGACAACTTCCAAAAAAGTCACTGCATGAGGTTTGGCTCCGATTAAAAAATAAGGTTGCAATATGCCCCAACCATGGTTTGCTTGATGGAGTCTTACTTCAAAGTTTCTATCATTCCCTTGACTCAATCAACAAGTCGATGGCTAACAACCTTACTAGTGGGTCTTATGGACCAAACATTCGCAATGGACAAAGCTCTTCTTGATCGTATTACCAAAACAAATAGAGCATGGCACACTAGACACACCGAGGTATCCCCAAGTAGTGTTGCTTTCAAACAAATAAACATTGAAATAAGAAAGCGTAATGATGAAAGAGATGAAACCTTAGAAAATGATGATAACCCATTTTTAGATAATGACTAAACATGTTATTGGGGCCGAGATTGTGAGTGTTGTAGGGACCCAAGGGCATGGTCTATATAAGGGAGATAGTTCACCTCCTAGATATAATGAGGAATGTCAATACATGGCAGGTCAAATGAGGGGTTCTCGTCAAGGAAACCAAGGTTCTAACCAAGGCCCTTGGCGCCCTTATGATGAGAATCAAGGTTGGAGAAATCATGAAAAATCAAGGTTGGAATGATAGAAATGATAGATGGGGGAACCAGAAGAAAAATCGTGAGGGGTATCATAGAAGCTCAAATCCATATATACCACCTCCCAAAGATGATGCAACCCAAATCCAACCAGGGGTAAGTGATGTTGGCAATTCAAAAATTAATTAGATGTTAGATAGGGTGTTGAAAAGAGTAGAGTCTACCAATAGTGGAGTGAAGGAATTAAAAGGGGAGGTGTCTAACCTTGCCTATATTGTGAGCTCCCATTCAACCTCCATCAAGCATTTAGAGGCTGAAATGACCCATCTCTTAACCCAAATGAACCCCTGGATGAAGGGAACCCTCCCGAGTGATACCATACCCAATCGGAAGAGGGATAATCATTGCATGACTATTTTCATGAGGAGTGGAAAAGTTGTAGCTGATGTGGGTGTTACTACAAAGAAAGTTATTGATCCGAAAGGAAGTAATGAAGTGAGTGATATAGTGCCAAAAGCACCAATTTGTGTTGACAATGAGGAAGAACTAGAGAAGGAAGGAGTAGATGTTCCTCATAAGAATGTGGTTGCTGAGAAAGAGGGCGAGGTGCCTTTTAATAAAAATGAACAAGAGCCTAGACTTCTACCCCAATACCCTCAACAGTTGGCTAAAAAGGAGGAGAATAACCAATTTTGAAGATTCATTGACATGTATAGTAAATTGTCGATAAATATACCACTCGTGGATGCATTGTTCAAAATGCTTGGCAATGCCAAATTCATGAAGGAGCTATTGAAAAATAAGAAGATTTTGGATGCGGCATAGTGGAGGTGTCATACTATTGTAGTGCCATGATGGCCAGCAATGTTGCTCCCAAGAGAGAGGACCCAATGGATTTCACCATTCCTTACACCATCAGAGTGTGCATGTTCAACAAAGCACTATGTGATCACGGAGCATGTATAAACCTAATGCCTCTTATGATATTTAAAAATATAGGTTTGGGGAATCCCAAGCCTAGAACAATGAGGCTATTGATGGTGGATTGGTCTATCAAGTGCCCCATATTAGTTATTGAGGAACTCTTGGTCCGTGTGGATAAGTTCATACTTTCAGTCGACTTTGTCGTGTTGGATTGTGACTTGGATATTAAGGTTCCCATCATATTGGGATGACCATTGTTGGCAACGGGGAGAGGGATAGCTGATGTAGAGTTGGGGGAGTTAAAGTTTAGTGTTGGTGGCGAGGAAGTCACCTTCAACGTGTGTTATCCTACAAAAGCCTCTAAGGAATGCAAGATGATTGCAGTCCTTGATGAATATGAGAAGCAAGGGAATGATTGTGAGGTTGAAGTTGTGTACTGCCCCGAAAGCCCTAAGATCAGACCTGAGGGCTCAAATAGAGAAAATAGGAAATTATGCACTAGGTCATAGGATGAGTCGTCCAGTGACTCATGAGGAGACTTCATGAGTCGTTAACTGACTTGTGAAGTGGAGGAAGAGTTGTCCATGATTTGTGGGTAGGGTGTGACCATGAGTGAAGTAATAATTAATAATACCCTTTGTTTACTATTGGTAAAGAGGTCTATGAAACCCTTTAAAAGTAAGGTTAAGATGCGGAAGATTGAATATCTAAGCCAAAAAATCGAGGCAAGTGAGAAAGCTATATGTGTGAAGGCATCACAGATGTCATGCCCCACCTTGAGAGGCATGACTGGCACGTAATGCCACATTGGGATCTGGGCTAACCTGGCTGGGCATATGCACCTCTGGTGCTTACCAGCACCTCAAAATCAAGAAAACAAACTACTATATCTCAGGTGAAAATATAGATTCGGGCCGATAAGGCCATGCAACACATATAAAAGAAGACAGCAAACCCAGCCAACATAACAATAAAAGGGATCCTATGAAGACCGACAAGATCACCATGTTGTCTAGTCATAAAAGAATGAAAATAGGCAGTCATGTTCATACTATAGCCAACAAGGATGCTAATTGGAAGCTATACTAGGCTCCACACGACAAACATAAGAACCATAACAAATATAGGTCCCACACATCCAACACGAACCACTAACTGAAGACTGCAATTTGCAAGCCTCTAAGAGTGAAAATATTGGTCGGAGCAGGACCTTGTCCTACCCAAATGCTATACAATTATGAGACAAGAAACCTCTACAACTTGCAAACTATGAATGAAAGGAGCTGGCTGAACTGCTGACTCTGAACAGCCGCTAGAAGATCCCAAATCCTATTTGTCTAAACCTATAGGCAAGTATGCAGCGCCCCATAGTTAGGTGTCAGTACAATATGTATCGAATATGTAAGAAAGTAATAAAAAAACTAAATAGAAGCTGATAAAGACAGAAAGTAAGTAGAAAGAAAGGGCAGGAGATAACCTGTAAGCTTGCTTATCTATAACCGGCATCTAGTAAATCACTACATGTATATGAGCTGAAACTATACGACTATACATTCATAAGCTATAGCTGGCAGGCAAGTATACAAACAAGAACCTAACTTGGCTCCTATAAGCAAGGAAGGTACAAGCAACATAGTAATAACCTACTTAGGCCATCATAAGCCTCGGCAGGCGCTAATCAATCAATATACCCCTATTGGTACCCCTCCAACCCTATAAGTAACTATAACTATATTTGAGCCCTCTGGGATCCTCTGACTATATATGAGCCATCTGTGCCCCTGTATTGTATATGAGCCGTCTGGGCTCCTTTAACTGAATATGAGTCGTTTAGGCTTCTGTGACTGGATATGAGCCGTCTGGGCTCCTTTACCTGAATATGAGCTGTTTGGGCTCCTGTAACTGATTATGAGCCATTTGGGCTCCTATAACTGAATATGAGCCGTCTGGGCTCCTGTAACTGAATATGAGTCTTCTGGGCTCTCATAACTTAATTCGGGCCTTCTCTCCCTTGTAATTGTACCTCGAGTAGGCGAGACTCTACAAAGGGTCCATAATGTTTTTAAAGCGTAGAAGAAACCCATAAGTGAATAGACTTCAATATGGCCCCGTAGACTATTCAGTAGTTTCGTAAGTAATGCAGCATCATAGCTCCGTAAGGAGTTTATAGCTGTGAAAGTAGTTTCATACAGCTAGCTGCCTCTTAGCTATTTCAGGCAAGAGGAGGTATAAAATACAATCTATCCCAAATAGGGACACTATAATAGAATCTACAAGCCTAGTCGATGAAAAGGCATATCTTGCCCCTTACGCCTAACGTAACCACTACCCTTTACTCACCCCTAGACAGGTCTACATAGTTGCTAACAGGCACAATATGTGCGCCTACATCTACCCAGAGGGTCCTAGCCATGACCACAACCTCCATCAACTTAGACGGAAAAGGACGAGGTCCAGGTGACTTAAGCAATAGTCTGAAGGTCATGCTGGTGTAAGAATACTCATAAGAAAACTGTAAGGTCACAAGTGACCAGCTATTTAGTTCCTCCACTTAGAACAACTGTGAGGCTGCTACTAATCGGACATGCTCCTAAGCAGTCAGCCTTAACTCTCCATGGTAGCCTACCACAAGTCCTAGCCTGGAAGTAACACTGTGATACTATGGTACTAGTCCCTTTATACTTTAATTTAGTCCATTCAAATCTCATATGGCTTCTCTGGGTGACTCATAGCCTCGTAGGTAGGTTTATCCGAACCTAATCATTTGCGACAACTTCTACATTGATATCTATAAGAGAGGGCTGGGGTGTTGGCCCCCCATCTAACATCTAATAAGGTTCCCTCCTTAGGGTATCCACTGATCTATTCGACTTGTAGTAACTAGGATGTTTTCCTGGGAAACTAGTATGACATGCATTATGTCGACTGGAACTAATGGCCACTGATTGAGGCCAACCATATGGCGAGTTGTTGCCCAGTTTTTAGGCTACCCTAGTGCCATTAGCTCAAGGATAAGCCCACCCTATCTAGATTCCATCCTTGGAGGAATCAAGGTAAGCCATCGGCCTCTAGGCAAGCTTTACTGACAATACAGGCGATAAACTGAAAGCTATATTCCCTGAGTATTCCCTAGACTGTAACACTTAGGCATTCAGTCCCAACAGCTAAACATAGACTTCTAAGGCCTTGGCACGATAGCAGAATATCAGAATTCTACTAATACAGTGAACAGAAAAATAGAGGAGTTTCTATTATGCACCTAGCGTGTATCACACTTAACGTACTCTTTCCTGACGAGGGATACTGCAATATACTCTCAATACGTCTTTTAGCAGCTAACCACAACATATATAATCATAATCTACTAATAGAAGCTAATCACAGCATACATGATCCTTATCTACTAGTAGCAACTAATTACAACATATAGGATCACTATCTCCGTTCAAGAATATAGGTCGTATCACTATACGACCATAATAACTTGCCGAAGGGATAAGCCTTAACATACCTCGAATGCCAACTTTCTTCCATCAAATAGTTCCCAATCTGAAGCCAGTAATTCCACTAAATTACAACATTTACGCTGAGAGATAAGGTTATTCCAATAGTAGGTGTCAGCAAACAACAATATCTTTGAAAGAATTTTGATTACAATTCAACTTTGTTTAATTCGACCAACAACTCACAAATTATCGAGTGTTTAGAAGTTAGAAATGCTTACCTATCACTTGCAGTCGCTTAGAACTTAATTAGAAGCCACTCCGAAAACTTTTACTCGGCGGGGTTCTGGTACTTCGAGCGAATTTCCAAGAAATAACTCCGCAGAGATGTTCCTCATGGGATTGGAACTTGTTATCTAAGATGAATTTGCATTTGGAAGGATTTTAGCGGCGTAATTTGATGAAAAATGCCTGAAACCCATGCTCCTCCTCTGTTTACTATCGAAGGAAATATTTAAAAATGAGTAAACTAAACATAAGGGGCTTTATATATAATTGAGGCGGTGGCTGGGGGGGCACAATGCTAGGCTAGGGGCGTGATGCGTTGGCCTGGATGTGTGGTACGGCACCTAGGGTGTGTGGCCTCTTGCTCGCTCGATACTGTGCTCGTGTGTTCATTCCCCGAGCCCTTTTCTATATGCATCGTACTCCAAAACTCTCAACATACGTACACACGTATCGACTAAACAATGAAAACTTACGGGGTGTAACATCATTCCCCCCCTTAGGAATATTCATCCTCGAATGTAATCTTAGGCTTAAGAGACTCAACTCCTTTAACTGTTGCAAGAAAAATTTTGGTAGAGTCTTCTTTGTAATCTGGACTATCTGAAAACCTAAAATACAAAAAAATCCAACATAGGCATCTTACAGGACTTTATTCGCAACTGAAACACAGGTCCACCACATATATATAAATAATTGTGAATAATAGCAACAAAAACAACCATACAACACTTGAACTACCTTTCGTTGACTGCAATTGTGTAAGTTTAAACACTATCTGCGTAGAGCCTGGAACAACTGAGGCTATCCAGACTCAACGTCATCCTTAGCTTCTCAATTTATCTCAGCTAAACTCTTGTTCCTCTCGAAGATATTTAATGGATCACATCTTTGATTCTTGAGGTAGCCCTTACGGACCTGGCGATCTAGTATAACTGTTAGAGCCTCCGCGTGCGATAGCTCTTCTGTAACCTGACTGTCCTTGACTGGGTCAATCTGAGAAAAGATCTCCTATGCGCGTGTCTAGTGTTGATGAACAGATCCTAGTCCCGAAGGCAACTCTATCTCACAGGCCACTTGGCCGATCTTCAGGAGGATCTAGTATAGCTTAGTAATTCTAGGGCTAGGCTTTCCCTCCTTATTAGATCTCATAACTCCCTTCGTTAGAAAAATTTTTAAGATTACCTAGTCACTACTTTCCTTAAATCTCTATGACATCCATTAGAGTAGGACTTCCGACAACCCCAGTTTGCTGGTACATATTTTCTAATAAGTTTAACTTTTTCTTTCTGACTAATCTAGTACGCTCGATTCAATTACCCCCAATTTACCTGCTTAAGGTCATCATAAAGGGGGCCTACATTTCCACCCATAACAGTTATCTAGGCATTTGAATCATGTTCTCTACTTGTCTATTTGTTTGGGGACGAGAAGCCATACTCAAATTAACATGCGTCCTAGTCTGCTCTGACGGCTTTTCCAAAACCTAGCTGTAAGTTATACCCCTTTGTCAAAAGTTAATAAACACTGAGACACCATATAGAAGGAATATTTCTTTAGTATTCAATTTAGCATGATCTTTAGTTGAACTATACGTCTGACCAGCAAGAAATGAGTTGATCTCGTTAGTCTTTCAACAGTGATCCAAATAGGGTCACGTTTGTTCTTGTTACGAGGTAACCCCGTAGCTATATTCACATTGTCTTTTTTCCACCTTCATGCATGCACGACTATTTCTTGAATTAGCCTTCCCGGTTCTTGATGTCCGACGTCCCCTTGCTGGCCACTAGAGCTTTGTGCCACAACTCGATAACATCATTCTTCTTCCTGTGCCACTAGTAGATTTCTTTTATAACCTGGTGCGTTACTGTCAAACTCGGATAAGGGAATAATGAACATGATGTATCTTTCTACAGTCTACTAACGAAGTCCTGCTATATTTGGTACATAGAGTGGACCTCTAGGTCTCAAAACTCTTTCCCCTTCTATCTCAAAGGTTGGTGACTCCTTCTGCTGGGCCTTATCTCTTGTTACACTAGGCTAGTGTCTCCGTACTGTCACTCCTTTGCCTCCACAACTAAAGGTGATATCGCAGTGTTCTAGGTCACAATCTCGCTATCCTTTAAACTTTAGTTGGATACTCATTTCTTGACAATCATCGGCATTTCCAGGTTCTATCAGCCTGCTACAGCCTGGAGGTGATTCTGTTCTCCTCAAGAGCTAGATACTCATTCCTTCCCCTTACTTTTTTAGGCTGAGATTTGGGGTTCATGCCCCAAGCACCGTACTAACGAGGATATTACTGGCCAAGCCTACCAACCTGTATTGTTCTCACCCACACTTGGGCCAATTTCACTCATATAATTTCTCTGTCCTTCGACATAACAAACTAGGGCCATAGCCGTTATTCTGCAGGTATACCCTACAATTATTAACACACTGCGGAGGTTAGTTTATTCCTGACTTAAACTTTTCTATTGATGGGTATCTACTGCTTATGGACTCTCACCCATACTTGGGTGCTACTAGCATTCTTAACTTCCCTTTTGATTTACTACCGTGAGGGTCTAGGTTACTTTTTAAATACTAGGGATCTTAATCACTTTCTAACACTTCCCGGAATCAACAGTCCTAGCCCTCCTTTACTATTCACTCTGGCAACATCGCGTTAATACTTATGCTCTCTACTGTACTAAGAAAAGGCTGGGGGTGGGAAATAGTCCTATCATTTTATAACGGGGCTAAGAGGAGAGACTCAACAAACTCTAAAGGGCTGGGGGTGAGAATCCCACAATTTCGCAATATGGCATACATTTCGGACAACCCGACATTAACTATTGCCCCTGTATAATTCTGAGTATCTACTAAATAAGCCAACTCATATATACACCGCACTCCTAACCTCCCGTTTCGAGGTGTGTAGAAAGAACTAGGGATGGTGCTGGCATATCTATTACCTTATGAGGCTCCTGGTGCCTCGAGAGTATGCGGAGGAGATTAAAAGACATCCACTTTCCCCCTCAGGATAGCTGTCCCCCAGTTGTGGCACCTCATTGGTATCCTCTCCTTCATTAGTAGCTAACTTGTGGCTGGCTAGAGTCTGTCTTATATAAAACATTACTCTAGACAGACATGACAATGAAAGTTTAAGGACTCAACCCTATACAACTCGGCTCTATAGCACGATCTAAAAAAAGTGGTAACCATACCATCATGCCTCGTAGCCTCCTGCTTATAAAATGTGGTGCACAAAACATTTATAAACAAGACACTATTAGACACGACTTGCATATTCCCTAGGATACGATGTTGCTCTGATACCATGTTTGTCATGCCCCACCTTGGGAGGCATGAGTAGCATCTAATGCCACACTGGGATCTGGACTGACCTAGCTGGGAAGATGCACCTTTGGTGCTTACCAGCGACTCAAAATCAAGAAAGAAAACTTCCATATCTCGGCTGTAAATACAGCCTCAGGCCGACAAGGCCACGTAACACCTGTAAAAGAAGACAGCTAACCCAGCTAACATAACAATAAAAGAGATCCTAAGCGGGCCGACAAGACCACAATGTTGTCTAGTCATAACATAATAAAAAAAGGATGTCATGTTAATACTATAGCCAATAAGGCTTCTAACCGGAAGCTATACTAGGCCCCACACGACAACCATACAAACCATAAAAAATATAGGCGCCACACGAACCACTAACTGAAGACTGTAGTCTGCAAGCCTTTAAGGGTTAAAATATTGGTCAGGGCAGGGCCCCAGCCTACCCAAATGCTATACAATTACAAGACAAGTAACCTCTACAACCTAGCAACTCTGAATGAAAGGAGCGGGCCGAACTGCTGACTCTGAACAGTTGCTAGGAAATCCCAAATCTTGTATGTCTAAACCTATAAGAAAGTATGCAGCACCAAATAGTTGGGTGTCAGTATAATATTTTTATACCTGTCACGCCCCGCCTTGGGGGGTATGACTGGCACCTGGTGCCCTACTAGGACCTGAACCACTAGACTGCTGAGCCTAAGCACATCTGGTGCCTGGCTGGCTCTAACTCAGATTTCTGGAAACAAAGGGCTATATAACGGCTGTAAACACAGCCTCCGGCCAGCTGGGCCTATAGCTACCTGTACCTGTACTAATAGCTAACAAGAAACACATCAATATAAGGGAGCCTATGCGGGCCGACAAGGCCACCATGCTGTCTAGTCATCTGTAACTCAACAATGAAATACTGGAAAGCTACGTGACCGGCAAGGTCACCACTAATGACTGAATAAGGCCTCACACGGCCAACAAAAACTGAAATGCTAAACAACTATAACATACTGCACGGCCTCACACAACCGGCTCAACTGACCACAGTGATATATATACAGTCTGCAAGCCTCTAGGAATACTAACAAGATGGTCGGGATAGGGCCCCGACCTACCCGTACTGTACAACAAAAGGAAATGATGTAAATCTCTGAAATATTAAGCTACGGATGACAGGAGCTGATGACTCTACGCTGGCTAGGATCACGAGGGATCGCCTCCTCGTCTATGAGTACCTGCAGGAAAGTAATGCAGCGCCCCACTGGGCGTCAGTACCACTGGTACTGAGTATGTAAAACAACAACTGAAAAATATCTGAAAGTAACAATACAACGGATGGAATTGAAATAGAAAGGAATAGACTAAACTAATTGAAAATGTAAAGCTAAGCCTACTCTTAACCATGCTGGAAGGAGTAGGAGTCATACCTGGAGATGTATCGCTTTACTGTCGATCTACTCGTATCTAGTGTAACATGGCATAACACAACATAGCATAGCACACACAAACCTTACCCGGCCCCCATAAGCCGGGAGGTACAATCAACACGCAATCTATACCCCTACCCCGGTCGTCCCATCTCCTATAATAACTATAAGCATCCTGTCAATCCCCTGGGTATGCATTTGGGCTTGCTGAGCCCCTGACTATAACTGTACCTGAGTCCGGAGGACTCCTGAATCAACACCCCGGGCATACCCGCTCGACAGGGGTGTATAAGGGCCGACCAAGGCACAATATGGGGAAAACCGGCATCCCATCTTCGTCGCCTGTGGGACGGCATGCCACTCCGTAGAGCGATGTATCCTCGCCCTCTGGCGGATGAGTCGATACAACTATTAACCCTGGGGCATTCATGAATGCTAGGTAATCCAACCCCAAGACAATACAGTGGTCTCAACTAGTAATACTATCTGCATATACCACATGTTGAAGCTAGTGATGATAATGTATCTGCACATACTATATGCTGATTAGCGATAGTGGTATGTATGTATTTGATATATGCTGAGACTGACAATGGTATATATATATAATCTTCTGTCATACTATGCTGAGTCTAATGTTGAAAAAGATATAGTTTTTCTGCTGGAAATCATGCTGTATAACTAAGCTTTTATAGTAACATGATTTACTATTTCTAACATGCTTTCTAAACTTTATTTTAATCTACCATTCTACTTCTGAGATACCCTTCAGATACTTATATTGCTTTACTAAGTTTCAACTGAATACGATAATATCCTAACATACTTTACTAAATCACATACTGGGCATGCTGTACAGTTCCCAACACTTTGTATTAGAATTTATATCATGCTAGAAAGTTTCACTCTATACATAACATGATGCTTCTAATATCGTACCAATATTCATAATAAACATAACACATGACTTCTGAGCATTCTACTGGCCTTTAAACTATTTTACTATACCAAGACTACTAACTTGCCGAGGAAACTAGCTTTACATACCTTCGCTTCTGATTTCCCGACTAACTGGCGTAGCTCGATCAGTTTTTCAGCTATTCCTCCCAACTGCATTCATATATATGTCAATCAGTACTAAATACAACTTTATTCTGAAGGAAGACATCACTTTCGATATAATTATAGCCTAAACTTAGGCTTATCGAAAGACGGTCGAAAACTCGCTATTTTCCAGAAGCCCAGAAGGGAGAAGTATTCACTTCACAACTAGGAACACATAGACACTAGTTTGGAGCAATTCAACTTACCTTAGCCTGGTAGCACGATGATTCGTCGGCCATATCTCGCGAAACTAAATCCGTAGGAATGCTCCCTGTTGCTAAATACTTTGGTATCTGGAGTTAATTTAGATTTGGACTACGTTTGGCAGCGTAATCAGACGGAAATTATCAAGAAACCTTCGTTCCCTTTTCCTCTCTAGTTTTTCTCTCTGTTTTCGCTGCAAATTATGAAAATTATTTCATTTAAAACAGAAGTGGAGGGCTTATATAGTTGGGCCTGGACAGGCCCAATGTGTCACGGAGCCAACGCGGAGGCTCCACCTCCGTGACACGTTGCCATCGCGGAGGGGCTCTGCCCCGGCTCCCTACGTGATGGTTAAACAGGTTACTCGTCCGATCCTTTCCCGGGCCTTTCCCTAACACGTATGGCTTTCAAATATGCTTAACCAATGTGCGAATGGGCCATCTAGGTGTCGGAAATCTTACGGGGTATAACATTCTCCCCCCCTTAGGAACATTCATCCTCGAATGAAAGTGCTATTTAGAGGACTATTCATCTAACTCAACTTGCTCCTAAGGAAATTTCAGCAGAGTTTCCCCTGTAATATGGACTACACCAAAAACCTGAAACGCAGAAAAGTCCAATACAGGTACTGCACATGATACTTAAGATTCACTTGATAGCTAAACATCAATCTTTCTCATTTATACATATACAACCATAAAGTACTGCATAAGCAATAATACGGACATACCTGTCTCCTGACTAGGCTTGGAATAAGTGAGGATATCTAGCTTTTATATCTTCCTCAACCTCCCAAGTCATCTCTTCCCGGTTCCTATTACGCCACAATACTTTGACAGACGCAATATCTTTAGTCCTCAATCTGCGAATCTGTCTGTCTAGGATAGCTACTGGGACCTCTTCATAGGCCAGCTTTCTTGTAACCTAGATATCTTGGACTGGGACTGCTCTGGATGGGTCTCCTAAACATTTCCTCAGAATAGACACGTGAAAGACTGGATGAACAGATTCTAGCTCTGGAGGCAAGTTCCACTCATATGCCACTTGGCCGATTCTTCGACGAATCTGATAAGGCCCAATAAATCTTGGACTGAGCTTACCTTTCTTGCCGAAACTCATCACCCCTTTCATCGGCGACACTTTCAAAAATACCCAATCATTCACATCGAATTCCAGGTTTCTGCGCCGCACATCTGCATATGATTTCTGGCGGCTCTGTGCAGTCAGTAGGCATTCTCGGATAAGCTTTACCTTTTTCTTTGACTGCTGAACAATGTCTGGCCCAACCAACGCTGAGTCTCCTATTTCAAACCAATCAATCGGCAATCTGCATTTTCGCCCGTATAAAGCCTCAAAAGGCGCCATCTGGATGGTTGAGTGATATTTGTTATTATAAGCAAATTCAATTAACGGCAAATGCTCATCCCAGCTACCACCGAAATCTAGCACACACACTCGCAACATATCTTCGAGCGTCTGAATAGTGCGCTCAGCCTGTCCATCTTTCTGAGGGTGGAATGCTGTGCTCAAATTAATCTGCGTTCCCAGACCTCTCTGAAACGACCGCCAAAATCTAGCCGTAAACTGTGCTCCTCTATCTGAAATAATGGATACTGGCACTCCGTGCAATCTGACTATCTCTCGGATATACAACTCTGCATAATCTTTGGCCGAGAAAGTAGCTCTTACTGGCAGGAAATGAGCTGATTTTGTCAATATATCAACTATCACCCATATAGAGTCATATCTGTGTCTGGTACGAGGTAATCCTGCCACAAAATCCATATTTACTGCTTCCCATTTCCAGAGAGGCACAGCTATGTCCTGAGTCAAACCGCCCGGTTTCTGATGTTCTGCTTTCGCCTGTTGGCAGTTAGGGCACTGAGCTATGAATTCAGCAATTTCTCTTTTCATACCTGGCCACCAGTAGTTTTCTTTGATATCGTGGTACATTTTTGTTACACCGGGGTGAAGAGAATAACGGGCGTAATGTACCTCGCTCATAATCTGCTGACGGAGCCCTGAAACATCTGGAACACATAGGCGACCTTTACATAATAGTACTTCTTCCTCAGTTACCTGAAAATCTGGCGCTTTACCCTGCTAGATTCTATCTTTGAACTGGATCAGGTCAGGATCCTTATATTGCCGTTCTTTCACTTCCATAACTAATGATGACACGACGGTGTTCTGAATTACCGCTCTACCATCCTCTGCTTCTACTACACGAATGGCTAGGCTAGCTAACTAATGTATCTCCCTGACCAACTCCCGCTGCTCGGGCTACAAATATGCCAAACTCCCCATGGACTTACGACTGAGAGCATCTTCTACAACATTGGCTTTTCCTGGGTGGTATAGAATATTCACATCATAATCCTTTAACAGCTCCAACCAGCGACGTTGCCGCAGATTCAACTCCCTCTGAGTGAAGATGTACTGTAGGCTCTTGTGATCTGTAAAAATATCAACATGGACGCCATACAGGTAATGCCTCCACATTTTCAAGGCGTGGATCACTGCGGCTAATTCCAGGTCGTGGTTAGGGTAATGCTTTTCGTGTTTCCTTAGCTATCTGGAAGCATACGCAATCACTTTACCATGCTGCATGAACACACAACCTAACCCAATACCTGATGCGTCGCAATACACTGAATAACCCTTTGTACCTTCTGGCAATGCTAGCATTGGGGCGGAGGTTAATCTGTCTTTTAACTCCTGGAAGCTCTGCTCACATGCCTCTATCCATTGAACTTTACTGCTTTCTGCGTTAGTTTAGTCAGAGGTGCTGCTATAGTAGAGAATCCCTCAACAAACCTCCTGTAATAACCTGCTAATCCCAGAAAACTACGGACCTCGGTCGGAGTGGTAGGCCTAGGCCATGATTTGACTACTTTTATCTTCTGCGTGTCAACCTGTATACCAGCATCCGACACAATATGCCCTAAAAAGGCTACTGAATTAAGCCAGAATTCACACTTAGAAAATTTAGCATATAACTGGCGGTCCCTGAGGGTCTGGAGCACTGTCCGCAAATGAGTCCGGTGACCTGCTTCAGAGCGAGAATAAACCAGAATGTCATCAATGAATACTATTATGAACAAGTCCAGGAAAGGTCTGAAAATACTGTTCATCAGGTCCATGAATATTGCCGGGGCATTCATTAACCCAAAGGACATGACTAGAAATTTAAAATGTCCATATCGAGTCCTGAACGCTATCTTAGGAATATCTCTTTCACGTACTCGAACCTGGTGATATCCGGACCGCAAGTCAATCTTAGAAAAGTATCTGGCTCCCTACAACTAATCAAATAAGTCATCAATTCTGGGAAGCGGGTACTTGTTCTTCACTGTAACTTTGTTCAATTGCCGATAATCTATGCACATACGGAGTGAGCCATCTTTCTTTCTCACAAACAGAACTGGCGCACCCCATGGTGAAGTACTCGGCCTAATAAAACCTTTATCCAACAAGTCTTTCAGCTGCTCCTTTAATTCTCTGAGTTCTGCAGGAGCCATACGATAGGGAGGAATTGATATCGGTTGAGTGCCTGGTAACAAGTCAATAGAAAAATCTATTTTCCTTTCTGGGGGAATACCAGGTAACTCATCGGGAAACACATCAGGGAACTCGTTCACCACCTGAACGGATTGGAGTGTCGGAGATTCTGCTCGGACATCCTGAACCCTGACTAGGTGCTAAATACATCCCTTAGATATCAATTTCCTCGCCTGAAGGTAGGAAATAAACCTACTTTTTAGCGTAGCGGTGCTGCCCTTCCACTCCCGCACTGCTTCTCCTGGAAAGTGGAACTGGACCGTCTTGGTCCAACATTCAACATTGGCAAAGCACGGCACTAGCCAATCCATACCCATTATGGCATCGAAGTCTATCATTTCTAACTCGACCAGATCTACTGTGGTCTGACGGTCAGCAACCTTTACTGTACACCCTCGGTAAATTCTGCTAGCTACAATAGAGTCACCGACGGGCATGGATACTGAAAAGGGTTGCTGCAATAATTCTGGTACAGTATTGAACTTTCGTTCCACAAATGGAGTAATGTAGGACATAGTAGATCCTGGATCAATCAATACATAAGCAGGGTGTGAGAAGATAGTTATCATACCTGTCACAACATCAGGTGACGCTTTTGAATCCTGCCTCCCTGGTAAAGCATATGTGGGGCTTGGACCCGCACCTACACTGAGGCCTCTGATCTGCCCCGACCCCTGCCTGCTAAAACTGAGGGCCTGCGCCCTGCCGAGGATGCTGTAGCTCGTGACCCCGCGGATGCCCTGTCCTGTCTATCCCGATCCTCCTGACCTCTAGCTAGGCAATCTCTCATCAAATGGCCCTCTTGGCCACAAATATAACATCCGGTGGAGCCATACCTGCATGCTCCAGAATGGCGTCGGCTGCATATAGGGCAAAGTGGTAGGGTATACCTACTCTGCTCTGCCCTCCTCTATAATAATGAATATGCAATCTGTGAGCCTCTGCCGGTCTCTAACTGCCCCCTGCAATTAAATCTACCCCTCTGCAGCTGTGGTGGAGGCGGGGGCCTGGGCGGCCTGTCTAACAATCGTGGCCTAGGTCCTCCCCTAGCCTCCCTCTGTAACTCAATTGGTTTGTCCCTGCGGCGCTGTTCCTGATTGGTCCTCCTGATCTCCCGATGCCGCTGCCTGATGCCCTCAATATTCTGGGCAAATGCCTGAACTCGGGCAATATCCATGTCCTCTCGCAGTGTGGCTGTAATACAAGTCTCAACATATTCTGAATTCAACCCCATGATAAAGCGGTGTACTCTGGATGCCATGGTATCAACAAAGGCCGGTGCATACCGGGCCAAAGAATCAAACCGCAAGGCGTATTCCCGAACACTCATGGCCCCCTGCTCTAGATGTAGAAACTGGTCCACCTGGGCCTGTCGAATCTCCCGTGGCAAATAGTGATCCAGAAAAGCTCCTAAGAAGCTGGACCAGGTCGGAGGGGAAACATCTCTACCTCGGTACCTTTCCAAGCTTTCATACCACAATACGGCGATGTCCCGTAACCGGAATGCTGCCAACTCAACCGATTCTGTAGGCGTGGCATGCATAACCCTGAAAATTCTCTGCATTTGATCTAGAAAATCCTGAGGGTCCTTTGTCCGGTCCATACCTGTAAACTATGGGGGATTCAGAGCCAAGAACTCTCGGACCCTCGAACTACCAGGCCCTCCTGACGACTCTACAACTGTAGATGGCATCGGCTGACGCTGAGCAACCATCATCTATTCTAACATGACTACCGCACTCCTAACCTCCTGGTCAGAAGGTATCGGTATAGGGAACGCTGGAGGTAGTGTCGCCCCAAGTGGCTCATGATGTGGTGGAGACTGCTGAGAAGGCTGGGACGATGCCTCTGTAGTGCCCTCTGATCGGGCTGTTTCTAAGCGAGGGTGAGGCATCCTGCTGGTGCCTTCCCCTGCTGCAATATCTAAGCTCCAACCTGTGATAGGATGTCACTTGTCTGACATTATCTGTAACTAAGGAATACAGTAAGCTTTAGGGACTCAACCCTATACTGTACCGCTCTACAGCACGACTGAATAAGAATAAAAGACAACCATTCTATCATGCCTTGCAGCCCCCTACCCATAGTATGTGGTGCACAACACATCCATAGGCAGGACTCTACTTAGCACGGCTTGCAGACTCCCTGGATACGACCTGCTCTGATACCAAGTTTGTCACGCTCCGCCTTGGGGGGTATGACTGGCACCTGGTGCCCTACTAGGACCTGAACCACTAGACTGCTGAGCCTAAGCACATATGGTGCCTGGCTGGCTCTAACTCGGATTTCTGGAAACAAAGGGCTATATAATGGTTGTAAACACAGTCTCCGACCAGCTGGGCCTATAGCTACCTGTACCTATACTAACAGCTAACCAGAAACACATCAATATAAGGGAGCCTATGCGAGCCGACAAGGCCACCATGATGTCTAGTCATCTGTAACTCAACAATGAAATACTGGAAAGCTACGTGACCGGCAAGGTCACCACTACTGAATGAATAAGGCCTCACACGGCCAACATAAACTGAAATGCTAAACATCTATAACATACTGCACGACCTCACATGACCGGCTCAACTGACCACAAGGACAAATATACCGTCTGCAAGCCTCTAGGAATACTGACAAGATGGTCGGGACAGGGCCCCGACCTACCCGTATTGTACAATAAAAGGAAATGATGTAAAGCTCTGAAATATCAAGCTACGGATGACAGGAGCTGATGACTCTGTGCTGGCTAGGATCACGCCGGATCGCCTCCTCGTCTATCAGTACCTATAGGCAAGTAATGCAGTGCCCCACTGGGCGTCAGTACCACCGGTACTGAGTATGTAAAACAACAACTGAAAAATATCTGAAAGTAACAATACAACTGATGGAATTGAAATAGAAAGGAATAGACTAAACTGATTGAAAATGTAAAGCTAAGCCTACTCTTAACCATGCTGGAAGGAGTAGGAGTCATACCTGGAGATGTATCGCTTTACTGTCGATCTACTCGTATCTAGTGTAACATGGAATAACACAACATAACATAGCATAGCACACACTAACCATACCCGGCCCCCATAAGCCGGGAGGTACAATCAACACGCAATCTATACCCCTACCCCGGTCGTCCCATCTCCTATAATAACTATAAGCATCCTGCCGATCCCCTGGGTATGCATCTGGACTCGCTGAGCCCCTGACCATAACTGTACCTGAGTCTGGAGGACTCCTGAATCAACACCCCGGGCGTACCCACTCGACGGGGGTGTATAAGGGCCAACCAAGGCACAATATGGGGAAAACCGACATCCCATCTTCGTCCCCTGTGGGACGGCATGCCACTCCGTAGAGCGATGTATGCTCGCCCTCTGGCAGATGAGTCGATACAGCTATTAACCCTGGGGCGGTCATGAATGCTAGGTAATCCAACCCCAAGACAATACAGTGGTCTCAACTAGTAATACTATTTGCATATACCACATGCTGAAGCTAGTGATGATAATGTATCTGCACATACTATATGCTGACTAGCGATAGTGGTATGTATGTATTTAATATATGCTGAGACTGACAATGGTATATATATATATAATCTTCTATCATACTGTGCTGAGTCTAATGTTGAACAAGATATAGTTTTTCTGCTGGAAATCATGCTGTATAACTGAGCTTTTATAGTAACATGATTTACTATTTCTAACATGCTTTCTAAACTTTATTTTAATCTACCATTCTACTTCTGAGATACCCTTCAAATACTTATATTGCTTTACTAAGTTTCAACTAAATATGATAATATCCTAACATACTTTACTAAATCACATACTGGGCATGCTGTACAGTTCCCAACACTTTGTATTAGAAATTATATCATGCTAGCAAGTTTCACTCTATACATAACATGATGCTTCTAATATCGTACTAATATTCATAATAAACATAACACATGACTTCTGAGCATTCTACTGGCCTTTAAACCATTTTACTATACCGAGACTACTAACTTGCCGAGGAAACTAACTTTACATACCTTTGCTTCTGATTTCCCGACTAACTGGTGTAGCTCAGTTAGTTTTTCAGCTATTCCTCCTAAGTGCATTCATATATATGTCAATCAGTACTAAATACAACTTTATTCTGAAGGACGACATCACTTTCGATATAATTATAGCCTAAAATTAGGCTTATCGAAAGACGGTCGAAAACTCGCTATTTTCCAGAAGCCCAGAAGGGAGAAATATTCACTTCACAGCTAGGAACACATAGACACTAGTTTGGAGCAATTCCACTTACCTTAGCCCGGTAGCACGACGATTCGTCGGCCGTATCTCGTGAAACTAAATCCGTAGGAATGACCCCTGCTGCTAAATACTTCGGTATCTAGATTTAATTTAGATTTGGACTACGTTTGGCAGTGTAATCGGATGAAAATTATCAAGAAACCTTCGTTCCCTTTTCCTCTCTGGTTTTTCTCTCTGTTTTCACTGGAAATATTATTTCATTTAAAACCGAAGTGGAGGGCTTATATAGTTGGGCCTGGATAGGCCCAACGTGTCACGGAGCCAACACGGAGGCTCCACCTCCATGACACGTTGCCATCGCGGAGGGGCTCTGCCCCGGCTCCCTCCGTGATGGTTCGATAGGTTACTCGTCCAATCCTTTCTCGGGCCTTTCCCTAGCACGTATGGCTTTCAAATATGCTTAACCAATGTGCGAATAGGCCATCTAGGTGTCGGAAATCTTACGGGGTATAACAATACCCCGGGAACTCAAAGATCAGACTCGGGAGTTGAAGTGGAGGGAAGTTGGAAATTTGGCACCAAGCACAAGAAGAGTCGTGGGAAGACTCGTCAGGATAGCCCACGAGTTGTGATGTGACTCGTGGGGAAAGCTCAGGTGTTCAGTGAAAGAGATTGTAGAGGTTAGACCTCACGGACAAGACCGTGAATCATGGTCAAGCCCCACGAGTCATTGGTTCAGTCTTCAGGAAGGGGATTAAGGAAGAAAAGAAGATGGAACAGTGGTCATCACGAAAGGCTCCCCACAAGTCATGGTCAATCCCCACGATTTGTGGGGTGGGTCTTTAGCAAGCTTGGGATTTAATTTGAAGAGGCTAGGTAGTGTACCTCACGGGTAGCAACCACGTCTCGTTGTCATCAGCAGTGAGTCATTGGATCGCCTTTGACGAGCCCAAAAAATCAGTTGAAGCAGTGCACGTAACGAGCTATGTGACAAGTCATTTTTCCCAGTGACGAGTCGTTAGGTTGTCCATCAGGACAACCTAACAGTTATTTTTTGCGAATTAGTAAGGGCCTTTTCATAATTTCTAAATGTCCTAAAGCCTAAACTACGTCATTTTAGCCTATGAAATTTGGGTTTTTAGAGGGATAATCTATTCTAAATACTCATCCATACATGCAAGAGTATAGAGAGGTGATCAAAGAGTGATTCAAGGTTTCCTTCTTCAATTTCTTTTAATTCCTTTTTGGGAATTCAAGGGAGAGTAAGAATCAGTTATTTTCAGGTATGTAGGGTCACGAATGGGTGCTTCCATTCACACCCATGCCCATTCTTTACGAATTCATGAAAAATCTATCAAAAATCTTATGGGGTTTTAAGTTCAATTTTGAGAAAACTAATGAATTACTAATGGGTTTTTATGATTTATGATATATCATATGTTATTGATTTATATCAAATTCTAACATTAATTTTGATTATAAATTCATTAATTTCGATTTCTACCAAATCAAGACTAATTATGCATGATTTATGATGAATCATTTTATGATCTACTCTCTAATTGTTGATATTTAGAAACCCATCATGATCTATGATTTGCAATATGAATTTATTTAATTACCCATCATGATTTGAGGATTTACAAGTTATATGTTTGATCTACAAGTATGCATGGATCCTATGAATTATGAATTTATGTTTTGGCCGACTCACATGCCTTGATCATGGCTAGTTCACATATTTACAAGCACATTTATGATTATCATGAATTAACTATCCCATGAACTCATGCATGATATACTATGAGCACTATATAAGTTTTGGGAGTAATATTGAACACCGAGTAGGTTCGGGGCCCAGGTTCTTCCCTGGATCTCATAAACTACGCGCCACCATAGGTATGTTAGGACTTCCTTTGTGACTGTTCCAGACCCAAATGGCCCTCTTCAGGGTGATAGCACACTTTCATGGTTCTACCCTTGGCAAGGTACGAACACCTCCCGACTAGGTTTACAAGTCGGGCTCCATGTGTGCTCATATGGGATATGTCGATTAAGAGAAGTCTCCCACTGTTCCTCATAATTTATGCATGATTATGTTTATGTATATTGGCTCAAATCACGTTTAATAAAGCTTTTCTCTTATTATTATGACTACAATCGTATTATGAATGTTTTGAAAACCATAAGCCTTACGATATGTTATGTTACGATATTTATGTCATGAGCACGGTGTCCTACTCTTATGTTGTTTTATGATCTTTTATATATTTTAAATGTCATTTTACTTACCTTGCATACTTGGTACATTCCCCCTACTGACCGCATACTTTCTATATTGTATCGTCTTATGATACAGGTTCCAGCTCTCAGGCTCATCCTCAAATCTAGACCCCTTCGGAGTGTACTTTCAGCTTACTGGTGAGTCCTCATGTTCCGAGGGCCATTTGATAGACATTTGTGCTACTTATGTTCCAATCCTTTCTCGGGTTAGTTGGGGGTGTTGTCTCATCAACCCATTGTATATAGTGGAGGCTTTCAGACAATGTGTAGTACTCAGCCTGTTTATGTCTAGCGATTTCATATGTCATGATATGCTATGTCACATTTATGTTTACGCTATGTTTTATGTTTAGTATTTCTCTTAATGTGAATTAAGTTAGATATGCTTATGTCGACTTGGGACCTTTCGGGGTTCCTTATCTCGTGTTTATGATCCGAGTCTACTCTGGGGTCGTGACAAACTTGGTATTAGAGCTATAGGTTTTGAAGTGTTCTAGGGTGTCTGAAAGCCGCGTTAAGTAGAGTTTTTTTCATGAGTGTGAAGCGCGCAACACCGATGATGAAGAGGCTACGAGATGTTTAGCAAATCTCCTCTTCTTTCATGATCTATGTCGAGTGATGAAAATTCCTTCTATTCTTCTACTTCGTGCTAACAGTGATTGCAGAATCATGACTCCCAAAAGTATGAACAGCAGGAGAAATAGGAACGGTGAAGGCCACGAAGATGGAAATGATCATGGGCATCAGTAGGCCCAACCTATTTAGGAGCCCCAAGCACTAGAGCCAGTTGCCCACGCTGAGTTTCGGGCGACTATCCAGATGTTAACGCAGGCCTTAACCGCTCAGGTTAACTAGTAGGCTGTTGTGCATATCCTACAGAATGGCACGGTGGCAGCGGCCTGGATTAGAGACTTCTTGAGGATGAACCCTCCGGATTTCCTTGGGTCCAAGGTGGATGAGGATCCGCATGATTTCATCGAGGAAATTCTAAAGATCACCCAGGTTATGGGGGTGACCAATGGAAATTGTGTTGATTTAGCCTCCTATCAACTAAAGGGGGTGGCTCATATATGGTTCAAACAGTGGAGTGATGCTAGGGAAGTGGGTGTAGGCCCTATCAGTTGGGAAGAGTTCCACACAGCATTCTTGGATCGATTCTTCCCTCGAGATATGAGGGAGCAAAAGGTAGTCGAGTTTGTTAAATTGAAGCAGGGTGACATGTCAGTTTGGGAATACGCATTGGAGTTCACCCGACTATCTAGATATGCACCAGAGTTGGTGGCAGACTAGAGGACTCGAGTGAGTCGATTTGTGCACGGGATGGCGGACTACTTGGATAAGGATTGTAGGATCACCATGTTGCATCGGGATATAGATTTTCCCCATATTATGTTTCATGCTCAGTAGATGGAGTCAGTATATAGGAGGCAGAGAGAGGCCAAGAGGGACAGGACTGACAATTACAGGAATTCTCAGGTTAGATCAGGGGGTGGACAGTGTCAGTAGTCCCAGCACAGGTCTATTATTTCATCCCCATAATCAGCTAGAATGCCATATAGATTCAGAGGGGATCAGAGGAGCGGGGCTTCATATACGAGAGGCCAGGGTAGCTTGCAGGTGGAGCGCAATTTCCCAGTTTGTGCGGGGTGTGGCAAGAATCATCCTTGGAGGTGCCTGGTTAACTCAGATGCTTGTTTTGGATATGGCAAACCCGGACACAGACTCAAGGATTGCCCTTCAACTAGATTAGGGGTCAATGGAGTCAATATGCTAGCAGCTAGTTCTTCCGCTCCAGTAGCACGTCCCCCTTAGAAGGGTGCCTCGACCAGTTCAGCCGGTGGTCAACATCAAAATAGGTTTTATTCTTTAGCACCCTATCAGGAGTAGGAGGTCTCCCCGAATGTGGTCACTGGTATGTTGCGTGTTTTTCATATTGATGTTTATGCTTTGCTAGATTCGGGAGCTACCTTGTCTTTTGTGACCCCTTACGTTGCTAGTAGCTTTGGAGTTAGTCTTGAGACTCTATCAGATCCATTTTCAATTTCTACTCCTGTGGGTGATTCAGTTGTAACTAGGCGGGTGTATAGAGGATGCCTAGTCACTATATTGCATAAAGTCACATCCGCAGACCTTGTAGAGTTAGCCATGAGTTACTTTGATTTATTCTTGGCATGGATTGGTTGTATGCATGTTATGCTTCCGTAAATTATAGAACTCGTGCGGTGGAATTTTGTTTTTCGAGTGAATCCATTTTGGAGTGTAAGGGTAGTTCGGATGTACCAGTAGGTCAAATTATTACATATCTTAAGGCCCGGAAGATGATTTCTAAGGGTTGCATGTACCAGCTGGTCAAGGTTAAGGATGTTAAGTCTGAGACCCTGACTATCTAGTCAGTTTCGGTTGTGCGTGAGTATCTGAGGTCTTTCTCGATGATTTAAAAGGTATTCCTCCTGAGTGGGAGATTGATTTTGGTATTGACCTTCAACCCGATACGCAACCCATCTTTATCTCTCCTTACAGGATGGCTCCAGCCAAGCTAAAGGAGTTGAAGGATCAGTTGAAGGATCTATTAGATAAGGGCTTCATTAGACCGAGCAAGTCTCCATGGGGTGCATCAGTGTTATTTGTCCAGAAGAAGGATGGTTCGCTTCGGATGTGCATCGACTATCGGCAATTGAACAAGGTCATCGTTAAGCACCGGTATCCTTTGCCCAGAATTGATGATTTGTTTGACCAGCTTCACGGTGCCAAGTGTTTCTCCAAGATTTAGGTTCAAGTAACATCATCTTTGACTTCGAGAGAGTGATATCCCGAAGACAGCCTTCAGGACGCGGTATGGCCATTATGAGTTTGTAGTTATGTCTTTTAGACTAACCAATGCTCCTGCAGCTTTTATGGACTTGATGAATAGGGTGTTCAAACCGTATCTGGACATGTTCATGATTGTGTTCATTGACGACATCTTTATATACCCTCAGAGCGAGGAGGAGCATGCCGCTCATTTGAGAGTAGTGCTTCAGACCCTCAAGGATCGATAGTTGTATGCAAAGTTTGGCAACTGCGAGTTTTGGTTGAACGCGGTAGCATTTTTGGGCCATGTAGTATCAGGCGAGGGCATAAAGGTAGATTCTCAGAAAATCAAGGCGGTGAAGAATTGGCCTAGACCGGTGAATCCTTTGGATATTCGGAGTTTCTTAGTCCTAGCTAGCTACTACCAGAGATTTGTTGAGGGTTTTTCATCAATTGTAGCACCTTTGACCAAGTTGACTCAGAAAAAGGTGAAGTTCCAATGGTCGGAGGCTTGTGAGAAGAGATTCCAAGAATTGAAGACTCAACTCACTACCGCACCAGTGTTGACCCTACTCGAGGGTACGGATGGTTTTGTGGTGTATTATGATGCTTCGAGAATCATACTCAGGTGTGTATTAATGTAGCGAGGGAAAGAGATAGCATACACTTTGAGAAAGTTGAAGGTCCATGAGAAGAATTACCCAACCCACGATCTTGAATTGGCCGCGGTGGTGTTCACATTGAAGATATGGCAACATTACTTGTATGGGGTCCATGTGGATGTGTTCACAGACCACAAGAGCTTGCAATATGTGTTCACGTATAAGGACCTCAATCTATGGCAAAGAAGGTGGTTAGAGCTACTTAAGGACTACGATATGAGTGTCCTTTACCATATGGGTAAGGATAATGTGGTAGCGGATGCACTTAGTAGGCTCTCTATGGAGAGAGTGTCCCATGTCGATGAGGGAAAGAAAGAGCTGGTGAGAGATGTCCATCAACTTGCAAGATTGGGAGTTAGATTGATCGGCTCGATCGATGATGGTGTTGTTGTGAAAAACAGATCAGAATTTCCCTTGGTGACTGATGTGACAGCTAGACAAGATGAGGATCCGATTTTGGTAAAGTTGAAATCTTCTCCCAAGGGGGAGATGGTGTGCTGCGGTCCCAGGGTCATCTATATGTTCCAGATTTTGATAATTTGAGAGGTCGGATGTTGCATGAGGCACATGGATCCAGGTATTCTATCCATCCAGGTGCCACCAAGATGTATCGTGATTTATGAGAAATCTATTAGTGGGATGGCATGAAGAAGGCTATTGTAGAATTCTTAGCCAGGTGCCCAAACTGTCAGCAAGTAAAGCTTGAGCATCAAAGGTCGGGAGGCGAACTTCAGGATATTTGCATTCCCACTTGGAAATGGAAAGAGATTAATATGGATTTCATCACAACCCTACCTCGTACTCATCAACAATATGATTCAATATGGGTGGTGATAGACAGGTTGACCAAGGTTGCACACTTTCTACCAGTCAAAACCATAGATTCAGCGGATGATTATGTCAAACTGTATATTTGGGAGTTGGTTCGATTACATGGAGTGCCCTTGTCCATTATATTCAGACCGAAGTACTCAATTTACCTCTCAGTTTTGGTGTTCCTATTCAAAAAGGGCTTGGGACTCAGGTTAAGCTCAACACAACAAGTCATCCGTAAATGGATGGTCAGAAGGAGCAGACAATCCAAACTCTCGAAGACATGTTGAGAGCTTGCGTGATGGACTTTAAAGGTAGTTGGGATGATCACTTGCCCTTGATCGAGTTCACTTACAATAACAACTATCACTCCAGTATCCAAATGGCACCATTCGAGGCTCTCTATGGGCGGAGATGTAGATCGCCCATCGGATGGTTTGAGGTTGGTGAGGTAGCTATGATAGGGCTAGATTCATTTCATGAGGCTATGGTGAAGGTTTAGTTGATAAGAGACAGGTTGAAAACTACTCAGAGATGTCAAAAGTCATATGCTGATGTGAGGAGGAGAGAGTTGGAGATCGAGGTGGACGATTAGGTATTTCTGAAGGTATCTCCCATAAAGGGAGTCATGCGGTTCGAAAAGAAAGGAAAACTTAGTCCCCATTATGTTGGTCCCTACCGGATTATGAGAAGAGTTGGTAAGGTAGCATATGAGTTGCACTTGCCCTCAGAGTTGTCTTCTATGTATCTTGTGTTTCATGTATCTCTTTTGAAGAAATGTTTGGGAGATCCAGCTCTAGTAGTTTTGATGGACAACGTTGGTGTAAAGACAGCCTTAGCTACGAGGAAGTTCCAGTGGAAATATTATATCATCAAGTTCGGAAGCTAAGGAACAAGGAACTAGCTTCAGTTAAAGTCTTATGGAGAAATTAGCATGTTGAAGGAGCTACGTGGGAAGCCGAAGCGGATATGATGGCCATATACCCACATTTATTCTCTACCGACTTAGTTCCGACTTGAGGTATCAGGTTTTCTCTATGACTCCATTTAGTTTTCATGTTCAGTTCATGCGTTCAAGTTTCTTTTATATGTATGGATGTGTATGTGAAGCATGAGATCAGTTCAGCCATGTGATGTGAATCAGAGGTAGTCCTTCTGTTATGTTTCGGTTTAAATAATCAGTATTTGAATATGATAATTGCATGTTTCTATTTTTTGCTTGTTTCCACCATTTGAAGATGAATGTTCCCAAGGGGGAGATATTGTTATACCTCGGGAACCCAAAGATCTGACCGAGAGTTGAAGCGGAGGGAAGTTGGAAATTTGGTACCAGACATAGGATGAGTCGTGGGGAGACTTGTCAGGACAACCCACGAGTCGTGATGTGACTCGTGGGGAAAGCTTAGGTGTTCAGTGAAGGAGACTGGAGAGGTGAGACCTCACGGACAGGACCACGACTCATGATCAGGCCCCACGAGTCATTGGTTCAATCGTGAGAAAGGGGATTAAGGAAGAAAAGAATATGGAATAGTGGTCATCACGGAAGGCTCCCCATGAGTCATGGTCAGTCCCCACGATTCGTGGGGTGGGTCATTAGCAAGCTTGGGATTTAATTTGAATAGGCTAGGCAGAGTACCTCACGGGTGGCAACCATGACTTTTGGTCATCAGCAACGAGTCATTGGGTCGCCCGTGACGAACCCAGAAAGTCACTTGAAGCAGTGCACTTAACAAGTGATATAACGAGTCATTTTTCCCAGTGACGAGTCATTATGCCGTCTGCTAGGACCACCTGATAGTTATTTTCTTCGAATTAGTAAGGGCCTTTTCGTAATTTCTAAATGTCCTACAGCCTAAACTACGTCGTTTTATCCTATGAAAGGTGGTTTTCAGAGGGATAATCTATTCTAAGTCCTCATTCATGCGTGCAAGAGTATAGAGAGGTACCAAAGGGTGATTCAAGGTTTCCTTCATTAATTCCTTCTTGGGCATACAAGGGAGAGTAAGAATCAGTTATTTTCAGGTATGTAGGGTCACGAATGGGTGCTTCCATTCACATCCATGCCCATTCTCTACAAATTCATGAAAAATCTATCAAAAATCTTATTGGGTTTTAAGTTTAATTTTGAGAAAAACTAATGAATTACTAATGGGTTTTTATGATTTACAACATATATCATATTTTATGGATTTAGATAAAATTCTACCATTAACTTCAATTATAAATTCATTAATTTCGATTTATACCAAATCAAGCCTAATTATGCATGATTTATGATGAATCGATTTATGATCTACTCTCTAATTGTTGATATTTACAAACCCATCATGATCTATGATTTGAAATATGAATTTATTCAATTATCCATCATGATTTGAGGATTTACAAGTTATATGTATGATCTACAAGTATGCATGGATCCTATGAATTATGAATTTATGTTTTGGCCCACTCACAGGCCTTGATTTATGGCTAGTTCACGTATTTACAAGCATGTTTATGATTATAATGAATTAACTAACCCATGAACTCATGCATGATATTCTATGAGTACTATATAAGTTTTGGGAGTAATATCGAACACCGAGTACGTTCGGGGCCCAGGTTCTGCCCCGGAACTCATAAACTGCGTGCTACCGTAGGTATGTTGGGACCTCCTTTGTGACTGTCCCCAGCCCAAATGGCCCTCTTCATGGTGATATCACACTTTCATGGTTCTACCCTTAGCAAGGTATGAACGACCTCCCGACTAGGTTTACAAGTCGAGCTCCATGTGTGCTCATATGGGGTATGTCGGTTAAGAGAAGTCTCCCACTGTTCCTCATAATTTATGCATGATTATGTTTATGTATATTGGATCAAGTCAAGATTAATAAAGCTTTTCTCTTATGATTATGATTACGATCGTATTATGAATGTTTTGAAAACCTTGAGCCTTACGATATGTTATGTTACGATATTTATTTCATGAGCATGTTGTCCCAGTCTTATGATGTTTTATGAGCTTTTATATAATTTAAATGTTCGTTTTACTTACCTTGCATACTCAATACATTCCATGTACTAACCGCATACTTTCTATGTTGCATCATCTTATGATACTGGTTCTGGCTCTCATGCTCATCCTCATATCTAGACCCCTTCGGAGTGTACTTTCAACTTACTGGTGAGTCCTCATGTTCCGAGGGCCGTTTGATAGACAACCATGATACTTATGTTTCAGTCCTTGCCATGGTTAGTTGGGGGTGTTGTCCCATCAACCCATCATATGTAGTAGAGGCTTTTCAGATGGTGTGTTGTACTCAGCCTGTGTGTGTCTACTGATTTTGTATGTCATGATATGCTATGTCACATTTACGTTTCCGCTATGTTTTATGTTTAATCTTCCGCTTAATGTGAATGAAGTTAGAAATGCTTATGCCATGGGTCGACTTGGGACCTCTCGAGGTTCGTTGTCCTATGTTTACAATCCAAGTCTACTCTCGGGTCATGAAAAATATGTACCAAATATGTACGGAAATAATAAAAAGATGAATAGAAGCTAATAAAGACATAAAGTAAGTAGCAAGAAGGAGTAGGAGATAACCTGTAAGCTTTTATCCGTAACCAGCATCTAGTAAATCACTACATGCATATGAGCTGAAACTACATGAATATACATTCATAAGCTATACCTGGCAAGCAAGTATACAAATAAGAACCTAACTTGGTCCCTATAAGCCGAGAAGGTACAAGCAACACAGTAATAACCTATCGGGGCCCCCACAAGCCTCGGCAGGCACCAATAAATCTATATACCCCTATTGGTACCCCTTCGGCCCTACAAGTAACTATAACTGTATCTGATCCCTCTGGGTTCCTGTGACTGTATGTGAGCCATCTGGGCCCCTTTACTATATATGAGCCGTCTGCGCTCCTGTGACTAAATATGAGCCATCTGGGCTCCTGTAACTGAATATGAGCCGTCTAGTCTCCTGTAACTGAATATGAGCCGTCTGGGCTCCTATAACTGAATACGGGCCTTCTCTCCCCTATAACTATACCTCGAGCATACAAGGCTCTATGAAGGGTCTACAATGCCGCTACAACGTAGAAGAAACCCATAAGTGAATAGACTTCAATATGGCCCCATAGGCAATTCAGTAGTTCTATAAGTAATGCAGCATCGTAGCTCCGTAAGAAGTTTATAGCTCCGAAAGCAGTTCGTATAGCTAGCTGCCTTTTAGCTATTCTAGGCAAGAGGCAGTATGAAACACAATCTACCCCAACTAGGGACATTATGTTAGAATCTACAAACCTAGTCATTGAAAAGGAATATCTATCCCCTTAGGCCTAACGTAACCTCTGCTCTTTACTCTCCCCTGGATAGGTCTATATAGGTGCAAACAGGCACAATGTGTGCGCCTACATCTGACTAGTGGGTCCTGGCAATGATCATAATCCCGTCGACTTAGACAGAAAAGGACGAGGTCCGAGTGACTAAGCAATAGTTTGAAGGTCATGCTGGGGTAAGAATAACTCATAAGCAAACTGTAAGGTCACAAGTGACCAGCTAGTTAATTCCTCCACCTAGAACAACTGTGGGGCTGCTACTAATCGAACATGCTCCTAAGCAGTCAGCCCTAAATCTCCTTAGCAGCAACCACAACTCCTATCCTATAAGTAACACTGTGATACTATGGTACTAGCCCCTTTATACTTTAACTTAGTCCATTCAGATCTCATATGGCTTCTCTGGGCGACTAATAGCCCCTTTATACTTTAATCAGCATGTGGGCATCACCGAAAGCTCTATCATTCTAGAATCCAATCGATTCATTTAGGAAACAACATCAAAATCATGGGTAATTTTAGAAACATGCTTTTCATCATCAACTTCATCATCATCACACATTTACCATAAATCACCTCTTTTATGAAGTCTTCACCCATGGGCGTTTTAGATTCAAATATTAGAAACAACATTTATAAGGGAAAACAACTTGGAATCCACCCAAGCTTCATAAATCATCAATATAAATATAATTTAATCATACCCATGTGTAGAGATTGAAGAATCATGCAATTGGGAAAAACCCCATACTTGATCATAGAAAATTTATCATATTCTGATAAGGACTGGGCATGGGTGTGGAAGAAAACACCCACTCATAGCCTTACATACCTGGAATTGGTGAATTCTAAAACCCTCGAATTTCCCAGCTGAGATTCCAATTGGAAACCTTGAGATTTCACCTTGAACCTCCCTTTCAAACCTTCAAACTTGCATGCATGAGAATAATGTCTTAGGATAGGTTTTACCCTACTTAAAACCCACTAAAACGAGCCTTAAACGATGTAGTATAGGTCTTAGAAACTTAGGAATTACGAAAAGACCCTTACTAAATTCACAGGAAAACACTGCCAGGTGACCCTAACGGGTGACCTGATGATTCATCAAGACGGGCAACGACTCATCCAGTCGCCCATCAAGTACACTGGTCAACTAATCTGTTGAGCTCATAACGGATGACTTAGCGACTCGTCCCCCGTGACCTTGACTCGTGGACACCTTTCATCCGGTACACTACCCTAACCTTCAACCTGCTTGTTCATGATGCACTTCACGAGTCGCTGGGACTGGCCACGACTCGTGGGGGCCAATCCGTTAGGTACACATGTTGCTTCTTCTCACTTAATTCCAACATCACCCCCACAAGTGACATGACGACTCGTGGTGTCTGACCACGAGTCGTTCTCTCCCCCGTGGGGACCCTGATCCTTCATCTAATATAGGCCTGCCCTCGAGTCAATTGACGACTCATGGGGTCTCCTCACGAGTCGTCCCACGACTCATCCTATGCCTGCAACATCCATTCCATAATTTTCCCATTTCAACTCTTGGGTCCACTCTTTGAGCTCTGGGGGTATAACATGGCCCCCCATCTAACTACTAGGTTCCCTCCTTAGGGTATCCACTGATCTATCTAACTTGTAGTAACTATGAAGGTTTCCTGGGAAACCTGTATGACAAGAATTAAGTTGATTGGAACTAACGGTCATTGACGGAGGCCAACCATATGGCGAGTTGTCATCCAGTTCGTTAGGCAAGCCTGGTGCCATTAGCTCAAGGATAAGCCCACCCTATCGAGATTCTAACCCTGGAGGCATCAAGGTATACCATCGGCCTTTAGGCGAGCTTTATTGACAATAAAGGCGATAAATCGAAAGCTATATCGCCTGACTACACCCTATGCTATCAAACATAGGAATTTAGGCCCAACAGCTAAACATAGACTTCTAAGGCCTTGGAATGACAGAAAAACATCAGAATTTTGTTAATATAGTGAATAGAAGAATAGAGGAGTTTCTATGACGCTCCTAGCATGAGACAGACTTAACATACTCTTTTTGTAATACCCCGATAGGCCTAAGATCATACTCGGGAGTTGAAACGAAGAAAATAGGATTTTCTGCACCAGGTCACAAGATGAATTGTCCAGTGACCGGGAAGGAACACCACGAGTCGTTAAGTGACTCGTGGGAAGGGGTTTGACCATGTTTAGAAAGTTTAGGTTTGGGTTGACCATGAGTCGTGGTCAGCCTAATGATTCGTTAGGTCACCCGTGGTCAAGGATGTTATGAAGGAAGAATAAAATTGATAGTGCACCTAACGGGTCATTACCATGACTCGTCAGGTACACCACGAGCTGTGGTGTCCCTCGTGGTGAACCTCAGCAGAAAGTTTGTAGTGAAGGTGATGGGAGGTGACCACGAGTCATGGTCACCCACAACAATCCATCCAGTCCCTCGTTGGGACTGGCAGTATGTTTTTCCGTACGAATTTATTAAGGTCTTTTCCGTAATTTCCAAAGTTCCTAAGGCTTAAAATATGACGTTTTAAGCTCAGAATAGAGTGTTTTAAGAAGGGTTAAGTCATTCTAAGACTATCCTAATTTATGCATGCAAGCTTAGATGTTTGAGAGGTGATCAAGGCTAGTTTTTTCAAAGTGCTTCCTCAATTCTCTTTGGGCAATCAAGGAAGTGTGAAAATCATATCTCTTCAGGTATGTAGGGCAATGAATGGGCGTAATAGCCCACACCCCTGACCAATTCCCTCTTAATTCATGATGTTCTGATTGATGATTCTGTAGGGGTTTTACCCAATGAGGAAATTTCCTAAGTATCAATCGTGGGTATGATCTAAGCATGTTTTCAATGTTGAATTATGATAAATGGGTAGATTTTACATTATTTTAAATTTTAAATTATGTTTTCAAGTTTTCTAAACTATGATGCCCATCCATGAAAGTCCGTGAAAGTTGAGATCTATGACGTATATGTACAAGAATGATGAGATGTTTATGAAGAAAGTATGATTTTGAAGTACCCATGTCTACGTTCATTTTTTCAAAGTGAATCAAGTTGATTTCAAGCATGTGTAAGAATTGGGCAAGCCCACATGATCAAGTATGTTTTGATGATTTCATGAATTAGCTTACCATATGGTTTTGGAGTCTAGACTCCCATTATTTTCAGCTTGTGGTATGGTTTGAACCAAGGCTCTTCATGTTATGATTTCAGATTTATGCATGTATGTTATGTGTCAGCTTTATCTCTAGACAATGGTTCAACTTCATTAAAAAACGATGGAGAGCATATGCATATTTTTTAGAGTAGTGTCTAGCATCGAGTAGGCTATGGGTCAGTCAACCCATAGCCTCAGAACTACGCACCAATGTAGTATGTTTACATTATTTGGGACCTCTCTTGTGAGCTTCCCCTGCCTCCAAGGGGCGTTCAGCTTGATATTGATATCATGGTAGTGTCCTTAGCTTTGGCAAATCTTTGCATGGCTCTGCCCACTTGAGTGTGACAGTCGCGACCATGTATGCTCTATCATGGTAATGTCGGTTATATGACGAGTCTCCCATTGTTCCTCATGATTTCAATTATGCATGTACATCAGCAATGATATTATGTTTTCAGCAGGTCTGAGCCAATGTTCAGTTTTACTTATGATTATCAGTTTTCAGCTTTGGGTCATTCGATTCAATTATGATGTTTAGTTATGCTTAGATCATGATTTCAGAAATTAGCATGCAAGCCCTACTCTCAGAATCTTATCTTGATTATGTTTTATAATATGCATGATTTATGATTTTAGTTACTTAGCGGTTTTACTTACCTTGCATACTCGGTACATTCCACGTACTGACCACATACTCTATGTTGTATCGTTTTATGATACAGGCTCCGAAAACCAGACTCAGCCCCGCCGATAGTCAGATTTCCAACATTAGCACTTCCCAATCAGAGTTGATGAGTCCTCATCTTTCGAGGGCCTTTCAATTCAGACATGTTCAGCATTTTCAGTTTTCAGACTATTGTGAGTTAGTTGGGGTCTTGTCCCATCAACTCGTTAGTACTAGAGGCTTTTTGGATATAGTTTGTATTCATCTTTAGACTCATGTATGTATTCAGATGTTATGTTATGTTTAGACTTATGATATGTTAAGTATGTTGAACATCTGTTTCATTTGATTGAGTTAGAAGTTATGTTCATGCCATAGGTCGACTTGGAGCCTCTCGGGGTTCTTTGTCTCGTGTTTCGATCCGGGCCTATGTTAGGGTCGTGAAAATTTCCCGATGAGGAATACTACAATATACTCTCAATACCTCTTTTAGCAGCTAACGACAACATATATAATCATAATCTACTGACAGTAGCTAATCACAACATACATGATCCTTATCTACTAGCAGTAGCTAATTACAACATATAGGATCGTTATCTCCATTCAAGAATATAGGTCATATCATTATACGATGAGAATAACTTGTTGAAGGGATAAGCCATAACATACCTCGAATACTGACTTTCGTCCATCAAATAGTTCCCAACCTGAAGCTAGTAATACCACTCAATTACATCGCTAAGAGAATAAGGCTATTTCAATAGTAGGTGTTGGCAAATAACAATGTCTTCGGATGAATTTTGGCTACAATTCAACTTTGTTTAATTCGACCGACAACTCACAAATTCTAGAGAGTTTAGAAGGTAGAAATATTTACCTATCACTTGTAGTTGCTTAGAACTCAATTAGAAGCCATTCCGTCAACTTTTACTTGACAGGGTTTTGATACTCCGAGTGAATTCCCAAGAAATAACTAAGCAAAGATGTTCCTCAGTAATACCCCAAAAGTTTCTAAGATTAGACCTCAAAGTTAGATGGAGTTCAGTAGAAAATCAGCAGGGAAATCTCTTAGAACGACCTATTTAACAAGTCATGGGATGCTCTAATGGTCCGTTAAGTGAGTCATTGGAAGGGTTACAGAAAAATGCTAAGTATGTTTGACACCACGGGAAGATAGAACGAGTCATTGTGGGAAACAACGACCTTTCGGATGGAGGCATGGTGAGTTGGCAGACCAGGCTTCCCAGAGGTGACGAGCCAAGTGACGACCCGTTAATTGCTGTGACAGGTCGTCCTAAGGAGTCATTAGTTGGAGTTTAGAGTTTTTAGTTCAGTGATGATGGACAAAGACAACGAGCTGTTAGGAGGAGAAACGACCCGGCGTGTCAATCATTGGAAGGAAATCGAAGGTTGGACCAGTGGTAATGATGGAAGGTGATGACGAGTCGTTGGATGAGGTCCTAACGAGTCGTGGGGCCTTACCACAACTCGTGGTCAAGTCCGTGGGGATCCCATTTTCAAATTTCAAACTCAACACCTAGGCCTCACCACGAGTCACATCACGACTTATGGGCTGCTCCCACGGGTCACCTCACGACCCGTTCTGATACGTGATGCCAAATTTTAATTTTTCTCCATTTCAACTCCCAGGTCTAATATTTGGGCTTTCAGGGTTTAACAATATATCCCCCTTGGGAGCATTCATCCTCGAATGTTGGAAAATACACAGAAAAGAAGAGAAATGCAATTATTATATTCAAATACTGATCATTTGAACTAAAAACTAATGAAATAACTGTCCCTGATACAAACTATATAGCTGAATGGAATTCATGAATCATACATACATACATATTCATAAAAGAAACTTGGACACATGAACTGCACATGGAAACTATATAGGGTTTTAGGGCAAAACTAATACCTTAAGTTGCAACTGAGCCGGTAGAGAATAAATGTGGGTATCTAGCCATCATATCTGCTTTGGCTTCCCATGTAGCTCCCTCAGCATGCTAATTCCTCCATAACACTTTGACTAAAGCTACTTCCTTGTTCCTTAGCCTTAGAACCTAACAATCTAGTATTTCTGCCAGAACCTCCTTATAACTAAGGTTATCTTTCACACCAACGCTGTCCACCGGGATAACTAGAGCTGGATCACCCAGACACTTATTTAAGAGCGATACATGGAACACAGGATGCCCAAAAGCTAATTCTAAGGGTAACTCCAATTCGTATGCTACCTTTCCAACCCGCTTTATGTTCGGTCTGTTTGGTATAACTACACGCAAGTGCACGTGGTCGAACAAGTAGTAAAGTGGCTCAAGTAAGTCAAGTATCGATCCCGCAGGGACTGGACTAAGGTATCAATCTAATCAAATGTTAATAAATTTTAATTCTAAACTGTAAACAACAGTGTGAAGAAGATTTTGATATTTTGTTCCTAATTTTATACTAAGTCTAAAACGAATATACAATTTGAGTCTGAACTATAAGTATGAGCATGCTAAGGCTAAAATGAACATGTAGAGAAATAAATTATCGATACAATTTGATTAATCTTTCCTCCGGTTTCTAGTTAAGAATTATTATGGATTAAAACTCTCGTATTTAACCCAACTTAAGAATCATGAACCTTCCACCTACATCTCTGTGATAAAAAGAAATTGATGTTCTAGCCATACAAACCCGATTCCTTAATTGACTAATACAACTTTCAGGTATATCTCTATCCTGAAGGTAAATCAACTATCAATTTTCCCAAACTAAGAAAAGATCATATCCTATCAATTCACAACTTTCCAATTTCTTGCTCTCTCTAGTGAAATCGGACTTTTTAGATATACATTAACATTGGCCACACATTAACGCAGTAAGAACAAGAATCAATAGAACAACCATGGAAGAAAAGATGAAAAACCAATTTATCAATAATCACATTTCAATACAAATGTTCTTAACCTCAGCAAGAAGAGAATTTAGCCACACATTTGTGGATTAAACATCGTTAAATTAGTGTTAATCATACAAGAAATTGAACTAAAGAAGAAGGAGATAGAGAAAAACCCTGAGATTTTCGTCCCCTCAACTGCTTGTAACCCACTCTTGCTCCACCAAGTCAGAATAATTAAAAGTGAACCTAAGTGTTCTATTTATACTAGTGGGAATTTTTCTCGGAATAACAAGCAACTTGTCACAGAGTGCATCGCGGAGCACTGCCTCCATGACACGCCACCAACGCGGACCCTCCACCAACGCGGACCCTCACTGGAATCCGGTCGTCCAAGTATTAAAACCCAACATGGCACAGCGTGCAACGCGGGGCTAGGCCAACGTACCACGGCCCCAACGCGCACCTTCACTGGAATTTGGCATAATTTTAGCATCGAGGCAGAATGGATCCGCGATGGCAGCGTGACACGGCTCCATCGCGGAGCCCCTTTAATTCGTGCTTTCCTTGTGCTTTTTTCCTTGCTAGCTTTCGAGTCCAATCCCGATTTCTCCCAACATGCATCTTAGCTTCGTAAAATTATATTTTTCCTGCAACACCACGCTAATCATGTTGGTTAGTATAAATTCACATTTTATTACAATTGACATGAGAATGTACAAACATCGATGGATAAACAAGACAAAATGACACATTTGAGTATCACTTGGGCATATAAATTTTCCCAAGATCACTTTACATACCGGTAAGGGCCAATATAACAAGGGTTGAGTTTTCCTTTCTTTCCAAACCACATAACTTCCTTCATGGGAGATACCTTCAGAAATACCCAATCATCCACCTCGAATTCGAATTCCCTCCTTCTAACATGGGCATAGGACTTTTGGCAACTCTAAGCGATTTTCAACCTGTCCCTTATCAATTGAACCTTCTCCATAGCCTCATGAATCGAATCTGGTCCTATCATCACTGCTTCACCCACCTCAAACCAACCAATGGGAGACCTACATCTCTGCCCATAGAGATCCTCGAACGGTGCCATCTGAATACTGGAGTGATATTTGTTATTATATGTAAACTCGATAAGAGGCAAATGCTCATCCCAGTTACTTTGAAGTTAATCATGCATGCTCTCAACATGTCCTCAAGAGTCTGGATTGTCTACTCCGCTTGACCATCCATTTGCAGGTGAAATGTTGGCTAGAGAAGAGGAAACACGAAGAAATTGATAAATTTCCATTTGTTTACACTAAGAAACGCCGTTCAAATTCAAATTAACTTTGAGTATCAAAGTTTAAGCCTGTAGGGAGCATTACTACGGAGTTATTTTCGTGAAATTCGCCCGGCAAACCGTAACCCTGCCAAGCCAAAGTTGTTAGAATTTCTCCGAACTAATTTCTATACGATAGCAGGCTTCATGTAAGTATTTCTCCCTTCTGAACTTTCAAGAAATTATGCCTTTTCGACCGTGTTCCCTTAAGTGTAAGTATAGTTAATATTTATATAGAAAGTTCTCATTTTTGCCGAATTCAGTACTAAAACTAGTCTCACTCTCCCAATAATATGATTACAGTTGTAAAGAGTTGTTGAGTACGATTTGAAACTCGCCAGTTAATCAGAAATTGGTGATCCAGGTATGTTAAGGCAAATTTGTTTGGCAAGTTAGTTTCTTCAGTATTATAATTCAGTTTGAATCCCAGTAAGAAAGCCTGAAGTATATCTATAATAATCAGCAGTTGTTATTAGCTGAGACCAGTATTCCAAGTTTAGTTAGGGATTAACTTTGACTTGTGTAGCCCTCCATAGCCAACCCCAAGGTTAATAGCAGTGTCAACGTCTGCTAGGGGCAAGATGACGTCACTCCAAGGAGCGATATGCCATCTGCAGGGACGAAGATGGGGTCCCAGGTCCTTATAACACCACACCCCCTGTCGAGCCTGGTGCCCGGGGTGCTATATCAGATATCAGGAGTCAACCGGACTAAGACACAGCTACAGTTCAGGGGTTGAGCGGGCTCAATTGTAGACCCAGTGGACTAGTAGGACAACTATGGTTATTAGATGAATCAGTACGACCTTGCTAGGGTATGTAGATTGGAGTGTACTCACAGGGCTTATGGGGGCCCTGGGTGGGTTATCTTATGCTGGTTGTACCTTCCTGCTTATAGGGTCCAGGTAAGGCTCTTGTTTTCATTAGTTACTAATAGATTAGAAAGTAGGAAGTTCAGTTATTCAGGTGGTATCTCTAACCCTTCCTTTCATTTACTTTCAGTTTCATTTCAGTTGATTCAGTTATTTATAGTTACTGCCTTACATATTAGGTACATATTGTACTGACGCCCTTCTTGGGGAGCTTCATTACTTTCCTGTAGGTACTGATAGAAACATACCAAGACCTTCCTAGTTTTCATATAGATTAGCAGTGCAGTCGGCTCCTTTCCTCCGTAGCTCATAGTTAGAAGGTTAACTCTCTTTTCATTTGTATAGTTTACTGGTAGGTTGGCTGTCTCGACCAGTATATCGTTCCTAGAGGCTTGTAGATCATTTCTGATTCCCTGTGGTAAGTTTTGGTTGGTCGTGTAGGGCCTATATATATTTTATCTTGCGTGTTGGCTGTGTGGGGCCTTATTTAGCTGTTCGTTAGCGGCCTCGTCGGCCATAGCCTAGTTTAGTGATGAATTTACTTTACAGTCATAACTAGACATCATGGTGGTCCTTTCGTCCCACATAGGATTCCCTATTAATTTATGTTTCTAGATAGCTGCTTTCTTTTACAGGTGGCTATAAGGCCTTGTCGGCCGGGGGCTGTGTTTACTATCAAGATATAGCTCGTTATTTTCTTAATTTAAGATTTAGTGTTATACATGCACTAGAGGTGCATAAGATCAGTCACGCCAGTTCAGACCCTAGTGGGCCATCAGGTGCCATTCATGGCTCCCAAGGTAGGGCATGAAAAACTTGGTATCAAAGCAGGTCATATCCTAGGGAGTCTGCAAGCCGTGCTGAGTAGAGTCTTGCCTATGGATGTGTTGTACACCTCATACTATAGACAAGAGACTGCAAGGCATGTTAGGATGGTTACTCTTCTTACACTTCTAGTCATGCTAGAGCTATGTTGTACAGGGATGATCCCCTACACTTACCGTAATTTACTTTTCTACATAGAAATGTTAGACGCGCGACAGACCACGACTGGCAGGAGATTAGATATTGCGGTAGGAGAAGGCACTAGCAGGGTGCCCCAGTTGGAGTCAGCCTGACATGAGGGTGACAGGGAGACTTCATCTCAGTCTCACCAATAGTCTCCACCCCATCAGGAGTCACTCAGAGCGACGGATGCATCGATACCACCTCCAGCAGTCTCTATACCAACTCCATCAGATCAGGAGGTTAGGAGTGTTGTTTTTATGATGGCCCAGATGATGGCGGTACCTATGGTTGCTGAATCTTTAGGAGGACCTGGTAGTTTGAGGGTCCAAGAGTTCCTTGCACTGAGTCCCCTGCATTTTATGGGGACAGACCGGGACGAGGACCCTCAGGACTTTTTGGACCAGCTGCAGCGGTTCTTTTGAGTAATGCATGCTGCACCTGCAGAACCAGTTGAGTTAATGGTATTTCGGCTATGGGACATAGCAGTGTTATGGTACAAGAGTTGGGAGAGGTCGCAAGGTAGAGATGTTACCCCTCCGACTTGGCCCAGCTTTTCAGAGGCCTTCTTGGACCATTATTTTCCATGGGAGATCCGCCAGGCTCAGGTAGATCAGTTTTTGCATCTGGAGTAGGGCTGGATGAGTGTCCGGGAGTATGCCATGAGATTTCACTCCTTATCCCAATATGCACTAGCTTTTGTAGATACCATGCTAGCTAGAGTGCATCGATTTATCATGGGATTGAATCCTGAATACATAGATACTTGTATTACAGCTACTCCGCGAGAGGACATGGATATTTTCCGTGTTCAGGAATTTGCTCAAAATATTGAGGGAATCAGACAGCAGTAGCAAGAGATAGAAAGAATAAATCAGGAGCACCGCAGCAGGTCTAGACCTAGTGATGTGCGGGCAGAATTTCAGGGCGGACCTAGGCCATGACTATCAGGCAAACCACCCAGACCCCTACCTCCGTAGTAGTAGCAAGGTGGTAGATCAGGCCGTCGGGGCAGTCAGGACCCGGCGAGAGTTCACGAAGATCATGCTTGCAGCAGTAGAGGGGGTCAGAGCCGAGTAGATTTACCGTGCCACTTTACCCTATTTGCAGTTGTCATCATCCTGGGGCATGTAGGTATGGTTCTTCTGCGTGTTACATCTATGGGCAGGAGGGTCACCTGATGAGGGACTGTCCAGCTAGGGGTCAGGGTGATCGGGACCGATAGGATAGATCTTCAGTAGAGTCACATGCCCCAGTATCTCCAACAGGGCGTAGGCCCTCAGCTCCAGTCGGCAGAGGCTAAGGCAAATCAGGGGCATCTAGCTCAGGAACCGGTCCAGATCGCACTTATGCTTTACCGGGACAATAGGAGTCAGAGTCATCTCCAGATGTGGTGACAGGTATGATGGACATTTGCTCACATTCCGTGTATGTCTTGATAGATCCAGGCTCCACTTTGTCTTATGTTACTCCATTAATGGCCCTTAAGTTTTGTATTACGCCAGAATTGCTTTAGTGACCTTTTTCAGTGTCCACACCTATCAGTGATTCTATTATAGCTAAAACGATCTAGCGGGGTTGTATAGTAGAGGTTGCTGGTCGCCAGACTTTGGCAGATTTGGTGGAATTAGAAATGATGACTTTGATGCAATTATGGATATGGATTGGCTAGCACTATGTTATGCCCATATAGAATGTTGGACCAAGGCTATCCGATTCCACTTTCTAGGGGAGGTAGAATAGGAGTGGAAAGGTAATATAGCCACACTAAAATGTAGGTTTATTTCCTATCTTCGGGCGATAAAGTTGATAGCGAAGGGGTGCATTTATCATATTGTCAGGGTTCAGGATATTCAAGAAAAACCTCTGGCTCTCCAATCCATTCCAATAGTCAATGAATTTCTAGATGTATTCCCTAATGAACTTCCTAGTATTCCCCTAGAACAGGAGATTGATTTTGTGATCGACTTATTACCAGGAACTCAGCCTATATCCATCCCTCCGTATAGAATGGCTCCTGTCGAGCTTAGAGAATTGAAGGAGCAACTGAAAGATCTATAGGATAAGGGCTTCATCAAGCCAAGGACTTCACCATGGGGTGCGCCAGTTCTATTTGTAAGAAAGAAGGATGGCTCCCTCCATATCTGTATAAACTACTGGCATCTGAATAAAGTCACCATAAAGAATAAACACCCACTCCCCAAAATAGATGACTTGTTTGACCAGTTACTGGAGGTAAGGTATATCTCAAAAATTGACTTAAGATCTGGGTATCATCAGGTTCGGGTTCGAGAGAGAGACATTCCAAAAACTTCTTTCAAGACTAGGTATGGCCATTTTGAATTCCTAGTCATGTCCTTTGGACTGAAGAATTCTCCAGCATGTTCATGGATTTGATGAACAACATTTTCAGGTCATATCTAGACCTATTTGTGATAGTATTTATTGATGATATTCTGCTGTATTCCCATTCATAAGAAGAACATCAGGATCACCTACAGACAGTTCTTTAGATTCTCAGAGATCGCCAACTGTATGCGAAATTTTCTAAATGTGAGTTTTGGCTGAATTCAGTGGCTTTTTTGGGTCACATTGTGTCAGAAGCTGGTATTCAAGTAGATTCATAGAAGATCGAGGCAGTAAAGACATTCCCTAGACCCACAACTCTGACTGAGGTACGTAGTTTCCTGGGGTTAGACGGATATTACAGAAGGATTGTAGAAGGGTTTTCTACTTTATTAGCGCCCTTGACCAAGTTAACTCAGAAAGCAGCCAAATTTCATTGAACTGAAGCGTATGAATAGAGTTTTTAGGAGTTGAAAAACAGGTTGACATCAGCCCCAGCGTTAGCTTTGCTAGAAGGATCGACATCAGCTCTAGTGTTAGCTTTGCCAGAAGGATCAGAGGGTTATGCAGTGTACTGTGATGCTTCGGGTCAGGTTGGGATGTGTTCTAATTCAACATGGTAAGGTAATTGTTTACGCTTCAAGACAGTTGAGGAAGAATGAAAAAAACTACCCCACCCATGATCTAGGATTGGTTGCAATAATTCATACCTTAAAAATATGGAGGCACTATCTGTATGGCGTGTACGTAGATATTTTTACTGACCATAAGTGCCTCTAGTACATTTTTACCAAAAAAGAATTGAATCTACAGCAGCATCGCTGGCTAGAACTGTTGAAGGATTATAATGTGAACATTTTATATCACCTAGGGAAGGCCAACGTTGTAGCGGATGCCCTCAGCTGCAAATCCATGGGAAGTTTGGCATACTTGAAGCTCGAACAGAGGGGACTGGCTCGAGAATTGCATCAGTTAACTAGTTTGGCCGTCCGAATAGTAGACTCGAGAGACAGTGGAGCAGTGATCCAGGATACTACAGTATCATCCTTGGTTGTAGATGAGAAAGAACAACAATATGAAGACCCTAACCTAGTTGAGCTTAGAGATAAAGCTCGGCAAGGGGAAGTATCAGCTTCTGAAGTAACCACAGATGGGGTCTTGAGATATAGGTGTCGCCTCTGTGTTCCAGATGTGGTCGGCCTTCACCAATAGATCATGGAAGAGGTACATTATTCCCGTTATTCTCTTCACCCAGGTTCAACAAAGATGTATCATGACATAAATGAAATTTATTAGTGGCCGGGAATGAAGAAAGAGGTAGTAGAATTTGTCGCAACAATGTCCTAATTGCCAGCAAGTGAAGGCGAAACATCAAAAGCCCGGTGGATTAACACAGGAAATAGCAGTGCCTATGTGGAAATGGGAGGCAATCAATATGGATTATGTGATAGGATTACCCCGTACAAGGCGTAGATTTGACTCCATTTGGGTGATTGTTGACAGATTGACGTCAACTCATTTTCTGTCGGTCAGAGCTACCTTCTCAGCCAAGGACTATACTGAAATGTATGTAAGATAGATAGTTCGATTACATAGTGTTAAAATATCAATTATTTCTGACAAAGGGGCGCAGTTCACAGCTAAATTCTGACAATCCTTTCAGAAGGGCCTAGGGACACAGGTTAACTTGAGTACAGCCTTCCATCTTCAAACAGATGGGCAGGTAGAACGTACAATTCAGACGCTCGAGGATTTTTTAGGGGCGTCTGTGCTAGACTTCGGGGGATGTTGGGATGAACATTTACCCCTTATTGAATTTTCTTAAAATAAAAGTTATCATTCAGCAATCCAGATGGCACCTTATGATCCCTTATATAGGTGGAAATACAGGTCCCTAGTTGGATGGTTCGAGGCAGGAGAATCAGGGTTAATTGGACCAAACATAATCCACCAATCAAAAGAGAAGGAGAAACTTATCAGAGAATGCCTTCTAACAGCTCATAGCCGCTAGAAATCTTACGCTAATGTAAGAAACCTGGAGTTCAATGTTGGTGACTTGGTATTTTTGAAAGTCTCACCAAAGGGCGTGATGAGGTTCGGTAAAAAGGGAAAACTTAGCCCTAGGTTTATTGGCTCGTATCGAATCCTCCGAAGACTAGGCTAGGTGGCATATGGGCTAGATCTGCCTTTAGAGTTGGAATTTGTTCACTCGGTCTTTCATGTGCCGATGTTACGAAAGTGCATAGGGGATCCATATCCAGTTTTTCCCGTAAAGGAAGTCCAAATTACTGAGGAGTTGTCTTATGAAGAAGTTCCAATAGCCCTATTAGACCGGATGGTTCGTAGGTTGAGAACTAAAGATGTCGCCTATGTTAAGGTGTTGTGGAGAAACAAGAATAGAGAAGAGATGACCTGGGAAGTTGAGGACGATATGAAATCTAGATAGCCTCATTTGTTCCAAACTTAGGTCAGACTATGCAGTTGGGGTAAATTCTTGATTTAGTTGTTGTTTTATGATTTGTGTTCCATATATTGCCCAATTGACTACAATCTTGTTGTGAAATAGTTGTCATAATAGTGTGTGCAAAGGTTGGACTTTTCTGCGTTTCAAGGTTTTCAGAAAGTCCGTGTTACAGGGGAGACACTGCAAAAATTTTTCCAGATTAATAGCTAATAGAGTTATATTCCCGTAAGCTAAGATAACATTCGAGGATGAATGTTCCTAAGGGGGGGAGGATGTTACACCGTATAAGTTCCTAATGTTTAGTCAGCCTATTCGTACGATATTCAAGAGTTTTAGAGTATGACGCGTACAAAAAAGAGTCGGGGGGATGATCAAACGAGCGCAGAATCGAGATCGCACGGAAGAAGGCCGGAGCAGGCCGCGATAGGGGCGGAGTGTCACGGACCCCATCCCTACGTGTTGGGCTCCGTGGCACGCTCGTAAATTGGCACATTGGGTTCCATGCCACGGACCCCCTATACACCGCCCAAAGTATATATATATAGTACTTTGTTCATTTGATATATATTCAAAAAGTAAAGCCTCAGCCAGAGAAGAGGAAACACGAAGAAATCGATAAAGTTTTGTCTATTTACGATACAAATGCCGTTCAAATTCAAATTAACTTAGGGTATCAAAGTTTAAGCCCATAAGGAGTATTACTATAGAGTTATTTTTGTGAAATTCACCCAGCAAACCGTAACCCCACGGAGCCAAAGTTGTCAGAATTGCTCCGAAATAATTTCTATTCGATCCCAGACTTCACGTAAGTATTTCTCCCTTCTGAACTTTCGAGAAATTATGCATTTTCGACCGTGTTCCGTTAAGTTGAAGTATAGTTAATATTTATATAGAAAGTTATCATTTTTGCCGAATTTAGTACTGAAACTAGTCTCATTCTCCCAGTAATACAATTACAGTTGGAAAGAGTTGTTGAGTACGACTTGAAACTGGCCAATTAATCAGAAATCGTCGATCCAGGTATGTTAAGGCAAATTTGTTCGGCAAGTTAGTTTCTTCAGTATTATAATTCGGTTTGAATTCAAGTAAGAAAGCAAGAAGTATATCTATAGTGATTAGCATTTGTTATTAGATGAGACCAGTATTCTAGGTTTAGTTGAGGATTGACTTTGCCCTGTGTATCCCTCCATAGCCAACCCCAAGGTTAATAGCTGTGTCGACGCTCGCTAGGGGCGAGATGATGTCGCTCCAAGGAGCGGTATGTCGTCTGCAAGGGATGAAGATAGGGTCCCAGGTCCTCATACAGTCCATTCCATGGCTGGACTATTTTTCTGCCCATCGGCGCTACACCACATCCCCTGTCGAGCCTGGTGTCAGGGGTGCAGATATCAGATATTAGGAGTCCACCAAACTCAGACACAGCTACAGTTCAGGGGCCGAACGGGCTCAGTTGCAGACCCAGGGGACTGGTAGGATGGCTATGGTTATTAGATGACTCAGTACGACCTTTCTAGGTTATATAGATTGGAGTGTACTCACCAGGGCTTATGGGGGCCCCAGGTGGGTTATTCTTTGCTTCGTTGTACCTTCCTGCTTATGGGGTCAGGTAAGGTTCTTGTTTGCATTAGTTACTAATAGATTAGATAGTAGGAAGTTCAGTTATTCAAGTGGTATCTCTATCCCTTCTTTACAGTTTCATTTCAGTTCATTTAGTTATTTACAGTTACTGCCTTACATATTCGGTACATATTGTATTGATGCCCTTCTTGGGGCGCTTCATTACTTGCATGTAGGTACTGATAGATATGGACCAGGACCTTCCTAGTTTTTAACCATATTAGCAGTCCAGTCGGCTCCTTTCCTCCGGAGCTCATAGTTAGAAGGTTGACTCTCTTTTTTTTCTTTGTACGCTTTACAGGTAGGTCCGGCCTATCTCAACTAGTATATCATTCCTAGAGGCTTCCAGATCGTTTATGATTCCCTGTGGTTAGTTGTGGTTGTCCGTGTGGGGACTATATATGTTTTATCTTGTGTGTTGGCTATATGGGGCCTTGTTTAGCCGTTAGTTAATGGCCTCGTTGGCCATAGCCTAGTTTAGTGATGAATTTACTTTACAGTCATAACTAGACATCATGGTCGTCTTATCGGCCCGCATAGGATTTCCTATTATTTTCTGTTTCTGGATAGTTGTTTTCTTTTTACAGATGGTTATAAGGCTTTGTCGGTCGGGGGCTATGTTTACAAGCGAGATATAGCCCATTATTTTCTTGATTTAAGATAGTGTTAGACATGCACTAGAGGTGCGTAAGACGAGTCAGACCAGTTCAGACCCTAGTAGGGCACTAGGTGCCAGTCATGCCTCCCAAGGTGGGGCGTGATAGCACCCCTGTCTGAAATGATGGATAAGGGAACTCCATGCAATCGAACTAGCTCCCGAATATACAGTTTAGCATAGTCCTCGGCCAAATCCATGGTTTTGATCGGTAAAAAATGAGCGGCCTTGGTCAACCTGTTTATCACAACCTAAATGGAGTCATATTGTCGGCGAGTACAAGGCAACCCTGTGATGAAGTCCATGTTGATTTCTTACCAATTCCAAGTAGGAATACTGATATCCTGAAGCACACCTCCCGATCTCTGGTGCTCAACCTTTACTTGCCGACAATTTAGACACTTAGATACAAATTCTACTATGTCCTTCATGCCATTCCACCAATAGACTTCCCGTAATTCATGGTACATCTTGGTGGCACCTAGATGGATAGAATACCTGGATCCATGAGCCTTGTGCAACATCCGATCCCTCAATTCATCAACATCCGGAACACATAAGTGACCCTGGTACAGAAGCACACCATCTCCCCCTTTAGAGAAGACTTCTACCTTATGATTTTGAACGGCTTCCTTTAACTTTATCAAAATCTATTCCTCATCTTTCCTAGCTTTTACATCAGTCAGCATTGACATTTTTGATCCATTTTGAACAACAACACCGCCATCAGACGAGTCAACCAACCTAACTCCCAACCTTGCAAGCCGATGCACATCCTTCACTAGTTCCTTCTTCTCCTGATCCACATGGGACACACTCTCCATAGAGAGTCTACTAAGTGTGTCCGCTACAACATTGACTTTACCCAGATGGTAAAGGATGCTCATATCATAGTCCTTGAGTAGCTCCAACCACCTCCTTTGCCGAAGATTGAGGTCCTTCTGTGTAAACACGTACTGTAAACTCTTATGGTACATAAACACATACACGTGAACCCCGTACAAATTATGTCGCCATATCTTCAAGGAGAATACTACCGCAACCAACTCAAGATCATGGGTCGGGTAATTCTTCTCATGAACCTTTAGCTGTCTAGAGGCATATGTTATAACTTTCCCACGCTGCATCAGTACACACCCATGTCCTATCTTTGAAGAATCATAATACACCACAAACCCATCAGTACCCTTCGGTAGAGTTAACACCGGTGCTGAAATAAGTCAGGTCTTCAATTGTTGGAAGCTCTTCTCATAAGCCTCCGACCATTGGAATTTCACCTTCTTCTGGGTCAACTTGGCCAAAGGTGATGCAATAGATGAGAAACCTTCAACAAATCTCCGATAGTAGCCAGCTAAACCCAAAAAGCTCCAAATATCTGAAGGATTCACCGGTCTAGGCCAACTCTTCACCGCTTCTATTTTCTGAAAGTCCATCCTTATGCCTTCACTTGATACTACATGGCCCAAAAACGCCACTGAGTTCAACCAAAACTCACACTTGTTGAAATTGGCATATAGTTGGCGATTCTTGAGAATCAGAAGCACTATTCTCAAATTAGCGGCATGCTCCTCCTCGCTCCGACAGTATATCAGGATGTCATCGATAAACACAATCATGAACATACCCAAGTTTGGCTTGAACACCCTGTTCATCAAGTCCATAAAAGCTACAGGAGCATTCGTTTGTCCAAAAGACATAACTACAAACTAATAATGACCATACCGCGTCCTGAAGGCTGTCTTTGGGATGTCGCTCTCCCGAACTCTGAGCTGATGATACCCAGATTAGAGATATATCTTTGAGAAAAACATGGCACCCTGAAGATGGTAAAATTAATAATCAATCTTGGGTAGAGGATACCTGTTCTTGATGGTGACTTTGTTCGATTGCCGATAATTAATACACAAATGCGAAGAGAACCATCTTTCTTTCGGACAAAGAGAACTGGTTCACCCCATGGGGACTTGCTTGGTCTAATGAAACCCTTATCTAATAGGTCCTTTAACTATTCTTTCAACTCCTTTAGCTCAGCTGGAGCCATTATGTAAAGAGAAATAGATATAGGCTGCATGTCAGGAAAAAGGTCAATACCAAAATCAATCTCCCATTCAGGAGGGATTCCCGGCAAATCATCTGGGAAGACTTTCGGATACTCACATACTACTGGAACTGAATGGATAGTCGAGGTCTCAGACTCAACCTCCTTAACCCTAACTAGATGGTGCACACAACCTTTGGAGATCATCTTTCTGGCCTTAAAGTAGGAAATGAAATGACCTACAAGCATAACTGAACTATCCTTCCACTCTAAGACTGGATCACCTGGAAATCTGAAATCTACTACCCGGGTTCTACAATTAACTGAGGCATAACATGCAAATAGCCAATCCATGCCAAGGATAACATCGAAATGGGTCATGGCTAACTCTATCAAATCTGCTGAGGTGACTTTCTGAAGGACTGAGACCGGGCAACTCCTATACACCCGTCTAGCTATAACTGAATTACCTACTGGAGTAAAAACTAAGAAGGGTTCTGACAAGACTTCAGGAATGACTCCAGTGCTACTGGCCACATAAGGTGTCACAAAGGACAAGGTAGCCCCCGGATATAGCAAAGCATAAACTTCAAGATGGAAGACTCGTAACATACTAGTGACCATATCCGAGGAGACCTCCTACTCCTAGTGGGATGCTAAGGAATAGAATCTATTTTGGAGCTGACGGCCACTTGTGCTGGCAGATGCCCCCTGATGTGCTGAGTGTGTGGGAGGGGATGCGGAACTAGAAGCTGGGCCTCGGCCCCCATCATGACCCTTTCTCACTACTAGGAAATCTCTGAGAATATGTCTGCGCTTCCCACACTTGAAACAAGAACCTGTACCTACTAAGCACTAACCCGTGCGCCCCCGACCATATCTGCAGCAAGATGGAATACTAGAATATGCGGGTTTTCTGCTCTAACCCCTCGAGCCTAATGCTTGTCCACTCTGATCGTGCCTCAGTCTGGATGGCACACTCAATGCTAAAGATGCTGGGGTTGAAGGTCTCTGGTGGGTCCACTATCGATGCCCACCACCTGACCTCGACTGTGAGAATCTGTGGTCATCGGTCCTAACCCTCTTGGCCTCCTTCTCTCTCAGGTGTTTCGCATCTATCTGCTAGGCGAACAAAACTATTCGAAGGAAGTCCATGTCCTAGTATAGCATAGCGGTCCTAGAAACCGCCTGCTGATTGACCTGAGCGGTCAAGGCCTGCGCGAGCATCTGAATAGCTGCCCGAAACTCAGCATGGCCAACCGGCTCCGGTGCCTGGTGCTCCTGAACTAGTGGGGCCTGCTAGTGCTCATTTCCATTGCCATCTTCATGGCCTTCTCCATTCCCATTCCTTCTACCATTTACTCTTCGAGGAGCCATGGTTCTGCAATCGTGAATAGCACGAATTGGAAGAATAGGGAGTCTTTTCATCGCACAACATAGATCATGAATGAAGTGAACATTTCCTAAATGTTTCGTAGCCTCTTCATCATAAGTGTGGTGTTCTTCACACCCATGAAAAAGACATTACTTAATGCGGCTTTCAGACACCCTATGACACTTCAAACCTATGGCTCTGATACCAAGTTTGTCATGACCCAAACAGAGGCCCATATTGCAACACCGGACAAGGAGCACCGAGAGACACCAAGTTAACCCATGGCATGAACATACATCTAAATCAATTACTAAAACTGAAGAATTAACAAGATAATCATTGCGGAAGTCTAAATTAAATATAACATCAGAATACACAATCTGAAGACGAATACATCTTTTGTCTGAAAAGCCTCTAAACATGACAAATTAATGCGACAAGACCCCAACTAACTCACTGAAGCTGAAACTAAAAATACATAAAGGAAATCCAAATAAGTCTAGTCCTCGGGAGATGAGGACTCACCAATAATGTAAGATGCTAACTCTGAAGACTAACTATGAACGGTGCTAAACCTGAGAGTCGGGTCCTGTATCATGACACGATATAGCATAGAGTATGCATTCAATACGTAGAATGTACCGAGTATGCAAGGTAAGTAAAACTGATCAAGTAAGTAAAATCATTAAAATACATGCATAATGTAAAATATAAACAATGAGGATCTGAAAGTAGGGCTTGCATGCATTCTTTCTGAAATCATGATCTCATCATAACATAACATAGCATCATAACTGAATCGATTGACTCAAAGCTAATATTTGATAGTCATGAGTAAAAATTGAACCTTGAGTCAAACCTACTTTAGAACATAAATAGATATAGAAATCTCATGTTTGATAAACATGCTTAACTAAAATCATGAGGAACAATGAGAGACCGTCTTTTAACCAACATACCACGATAGAGCTTACGTGGTCCCAACTATCATACTTAAGTGGGTAGAGCCAAAGCCTTGCTAGGGCTAGGGACGATACCATGATATCGATATCATGTCCGTGGGCCAATAGGGCCGAGGATAGCTCACAAGGGAGGTCCCAAAGTAATATAAGTATAAACTTATGTTGGCACATAGTTTTGAGGCATAGGGTGATTGAACCTTAGCCTATTCGGTGCTAGAAAACTATTCCCAAAAACATGCATATGCTCTACATCATTTTTCAACAAAGATCAACATCATCTATTGACGAAGCTCAATAATCAAATACATCTCAAAAATAAAATCACGCATATAAGAAGCTTTAACTCAAACCATACACAAACTGAAAGATAATTGGGAGTCTTCGCTCCAAAACCATGTGGTAAGCTTAATTTGAGAAATCATAAATCATACTTAAGCATGTGGGCATTGCCTAATACTTTCTCATGCTTGAAAATACTCAATTACATTGAAAACATGATTACAAATATGGGTAGCTTGAAAACATGTGTTTCATTATAATATCTCATCATATCATACATTCATCACAAATCTCACTTTCCATGAACTTCTCATCAATGGTCTTTTTAATTCATAATACTTGAAACATGCTTTTTAATTGAAAACAATATAAAACTTGCCCATGCTTTATAATTCAATAGTAGAAACATATTTAAATCATACCCATGTAGAGAATTTAGGAATTTCATGCATTGGGTTAAAACCCCATAGATTAGGCATAGGAAATTCATTATTTAGAGAGGGATTGGGCATGGGTGTGAATGGATTCACCCATTTATAACCCTACATACCTTTTGGTAGCTGATTCTTACACTTCTTTGATAGCCCAAGAAGAAATTAAAGAGAATTTGAAGAACAATAAGCTTGATCACCCTCTCCAGCCTTCTACCTTTGCATGCATGAATGTAAATGGCCTAAAATGAACTTAAACCCTTTAAAAGACATCATCCATAACTCAAAACAATGTATTTTAGGCCTTAGGATATTAGGAATTACGGAAAAGACCTTAATAAAATCACAGAAAATAACTACCAATTGGTCCCCATGAGGGACCTAATGACTCGTCTTTATGGGCCACGACTCGTGGAGTCATCCAGCAAGTACACTGCTCTTCAGATCATCTAGGCTCGTCATGAGTAACATCACGACACATTACTAGTGACCACGACTTGTGGTCACCATCCATTATGTACACTGCCTCATCCTTGATTAAATTTTTACCCTGCTGCGCACAATCCTCCGCATGAATTGTGGTGACTGACCAGGACTTGTGGGGTATTTCCATTAAGTCAACTGCCATCCTTTTCCTCTTTTCTCAATCACCACTCCCTACGACTGGCCTAATGAGTCGTGGGGCCTGACCATTACTTGTGGTCACGTCCGTGGGGATTCCATTTCCAAATTTCAAAATCAACATCTGGGCCTCACCATAAGTGACATCGAGACTCGTGGGGTACTCCAACGATTCACCTCACGACCCGTTCTGATATCTGATGCAAAATTTTAATTTTTCTCTGTTTCAACTCTCGGGTCTGGTCTTTGAGCTTTCGGGGTATAACATAGAAAATGTGTCCCTTAGCATAATCCATGATATTAGTTTAGCTTAGCTCTGTATAGATTCAGACTTCAGTTTAAATCAGATTTAGAAGAATTTAGTCTCAATTATCAACAGATGGTTAGTAAAGTGTATGATAGCAGTTACAACTTCAGTTCTCAGTATATGTACAGCATATGACCCCTATGCATCAGTTTGTTTATACTTCAGTAAATGTTTTCGAATAAAAGCTTCATGTTAATACATATGTTTATCTCATACAGGGTCATTGTATTTCATCTCAGTTTATATCCCTTGATGTATTCAGCTTACTTCCCTCTTGTGTACTTGCATATTTAGTTTATTTACACTTCCCGCATACTCAGTACATTCTAAGTACTGACCGTATACATTATGTGCTATATCATTTCATGATATAGATTCAAGTTTCCAGACTCGGCTGCATGGTTAGATACTCTCCATTCCCATTTCAGTTGCTTGTGGTGAGTCCTCATCTCCTGAGGATGCGACTATATTTCTATTCTCATTTATGCTTCAGTTTCAGACTTTAGGAGTTAGCTGGGGGCTTGTCCCAGCAACTCATCAGTGTAGTAGAGGCTTTTAGACTTGTGTAAATAGACAGTTGATGTATTAGATTTTTATTAAATTATGTTTTATGTATCAGTTAGCTTCTGCTCAGTTGTGACTTTGTTAGTTATTGTCTTGTTAATGTTATGCTATGATTATTCCATGGGTCGACTTGGAGCCTCACGGGGTTCCTTGTCCCGTGTCTTAATCTGGGCCTATTTTCAGGTCATGACATCCTCATGGACATGGAACTCATTATCTAAGATGAATTTGCGTTTGGATGGAGTTTAGCAGCGTAATTTGATGAAAAATGGCTGAAACCCATGCTCCACCTCTATTTACTGTCGAAGGAAGTATTGAAAAATGAGTTAAATAAACATGAGGGGGCTTTATATATATTCGAGGTGGGGGTAGGGGGTGCAGTGCCCCAGCCATAGTGCCAATCCAGGGGCGCAATGCACCGGCCATAGCACCAGCCTAGTGGCGCGGCGCAGTGCCCAGGGCGCCTGGCCTCTGGCACCGGCCTCTTGCTCGCTCGATACCGTGCTTGTATGTTCTTTCCCCGAGCCATTTTTCATATGAGTTATACTCCAAAACTTTCAACATACATACGCACGCATCAGATAAACAACAGAAACTTACGGGCTGTAACAACAGATATGCCAGTTGGAAAATCAATTATAGTTAGATGAAGCTACCATATGAGATGGTGATGGTCATTGCAAAAACTAAGTGAGATTGATTTGATTATAACTGTACAAGGCAAATTAGTTTTCTCCGAAGGAGTTCCCAGTGATATGTAGGGGTAATTTAGTAATGCTCATATGTGAGTATATTTGTACTCCTGAGAATAAGAGAGAATTCTTAAGGTTATGGAGATTTTATTTTCCTAAACTGGGAGAAGGTGAAAAGATAAAATAAAACACCCTTCATTTATAGCTCAAACATTGAGGTCTTGTTGTCAAAAGGTTTGATTGCTTACCTATTTTAACTAGCAAGAGTCATTATGAAGGAAGCCATGAAAAGGATTGTTTAACGACCTATAGTGTTGAGTGAAGAAATGAATTGGCATAAATTCAATATAGATAAGAAACTTATTGGAAAGTCCATACGAGCAAGGATGTTGCTATAGATAGGACTTGATTACTTGATGCGGTCAGTTAAGGTTCTAAGTTGATGACACCTGACCGTTTGAGATTCATATTAGTAAAGACTATTATGAGATGGTAGAGGTACTAAGCTACATATATGATATAAAGTAATATGCAAGGACCCTTCAAAAGTATATTTGGTAAGAAAGGACTTGGATTATAAAGAAATTATCTTGAGATTCGGGTTCAAAAGCCCAGGACCAAGATAGTAATGGAAGTACTAGATGTACAAATGTTAATATTGTTTACAGAAGTTACGGGACTATTAAAGGAAAGGTAAGAAAAGTCATAACGATAATGTTGCAATTATTGCCGGCAAGTTATGATATTGAGGAAATAACGTGACAAACTTGCTCTAACAAGAGAAAAGGCAAGAGGAAAAGTACTTTTAAGATGATTATGAACTATAGATCTTGTAATAGTTCCCCTTTGGTTGGGTAATATGAATTTGAAAGATACTTTGAATAGAGTAAAGCTTATAAGGTGTGAAGGTAAAGGTCTTAAGAAAGATGAGGAAGGATAATTGTCCTTAACAATGCCTATTTATAGTAACTGATATTGTATGAACATTCAAATAGCTCTAAATGAGGCATGATATAGCCAATACATATTTCTACGTGAAGATAAAAATCACAACTAAAGTAAAGGTTACCTGAATAAGCTGCAGAGAGTTCAAGATAGACATTAATTAGAAGATAACAATATACTGCTGGATGTTAAAGATAAGATTAATAAGTGGACTCTCTAAAGTTATTTCCTATGGAAAGAATTACGTATTATATTGAGAAAGAATAGGATAGAGTTCTATGTTTGGAAAAATAAGGTGAGAAATGCATTGATATGGTTTAGTAAAGTGTAGTATGAATTTTTAAAAAATGATAAAAGGATAGATTGACTTCAGCACCTTTCTTTATCCTTCCTGAAGGCACGAGGGTTATGTGGTTTATGTGATTTTCTAGAATTGGGTCTGATAATGTTCTGAACAATGCGGCAAAGTTAGTACCTATGCTTCTAGGAAGCTAAGGAAACACGAGCAGAATGACCCATCCATGACCTAGAGTTGGCAGTAGTGGTGTTTGCATTGATTATATGGCGTCACTACTTATATGGGATACATATTGATATATTCTTAGATCATAAGAGTCTCCAACATTTTTTTCAGTAAAAGGAGCTAAATTTAAGTAGAGAAGGTAATTAGAGTTTCTGAAGGATTATGATGTAAGAATTCTATACCATCTAGGAAAAGATATTGTGAGGTTGATGCATTAAGCCATAAATCTATGTGGCGTTTAAGTTATGTTAAGGCTAACAGGGTTGAAATGGTAAAAACCTTGCAACAGTTAACTGATTTGCATATTCAGTTATTAGACACCAAAGATAGAGGTGTTATAGTTCATAATACCACAAAATCCTCAATAGTGTCAAAACTTAGGCAGAGCCAGTATGATGATCCAGAGTTTGTGTTGCTAAGAGATAGCATACCGCAACAAAAGTTGAACCTGTTTGAGTGTGGGCTAGATAGAGTTCTCAAATATCATACTTGCTTGCATGTGCCCAATATGGGTAAGCTATAGGATTAGATTATGACTAAAGCTCATTATTCCTATTACTCAATACATCCAGGTGCCAAGAAGATGTATCGTGACATAAGACAACTTTACTGGTGGCATGATATGAAGAAGGACATTATGATTTTTGTAGCTGCGTGTCCTAATTATCAGCAGGTAAAGGTTGAGCATCAAAAGGCCAGGAGGCCTGACTCAAAGTATTGATATCCCAACATGGAAATGGGAAATGATCAATATGGATTTCATTACAACTTTGTCTCAAACGAGTAGGATGAATGATTCAATTTGGGTTATTGTTAATAGATTGAAAAAATCAGATCATTTCCTACTAGTCATGACTACTGAAATAGTTGAGGGTTATGCTAAACAATATATACATGAGATTATCTGCCTTCATGGCGTACCTTTATGTATTTTTTAGACAGCGACGCACAATTTATAGTGGACTTCTGGGAGTCTTTCCACAAAGGTCTAGGCACTTAAGTAAGCCTTAGTAATGCTTTTCATCCCCAGATTAACGAACAGACCAAACGCACTATACAGACACTTGAAGATATGTTACATGCTTGTGTTTTAAACATTGATGAATGTTGGGGTGATCATGTTTCTTTTTTAGAGTTTTCTTATAATAACAACTATCACACGAGCATTCAGATGGCTTCTTATGAAGCTTTATATGGACGTAAGTGTAGATCACTATTAGGCTAGTTTGATCTTAGTGAGACAGAATTATTGGGGCCAGATTTAATGCAGCAGGCTATTGATAAGGTGAAGATCATTAGAGAAAGACTTCAGATCGCTTAGAACAGGCAGAAATATTATGCTAAGGTATGTCGTCTAGCATTGGAGTTTGATATTAACGATTGGGTTTTCCTAAACGTATTGCCTATGAAAGGCGTCATGAATTTTCACAAAAAGGGAAAGTTGAGCCTTAGGTATGTTGGGACCTTATAGGATTATTTGTAGGCCTACCAGTTAGAGTACCAGCTAAGCTAGCAGTGATACATCTTGCATTCTATGTATCCATGTTATGGAAGTGTGTAGGAGATCCAGCCTATGTTATGCCTATAGAGGATGTTCAGATCTTTGAGGAAATGACCTACACAAAGGTCACAGTTGCCATTTTAGATTGACAAGTTAGAAAATGCTAGACTAAAGAAGTCTCCTCAGTTAAAGTGTTGTGGAGAAATATAAAGTCGAGAAGATAACTTGGGAAGCAGAGGAAGAAATGAGGATGAAGTATCCTCACTTGTTTGTGACTCCGATATGACATCGAGGTATGTATTCGATGAATTAAAGTCTTATGTCATGAGTTGTAAATTTGTTAATGTAAAGATGAAATCCCATTCGAGGATAAATGTTTCTAACGGAGGAGGATGTAACACCCCCCAAAAAATATGATTATTTACAATTGTATGTTACAATAAGGGCTTTAAAGATGTGGACTGCGTGTTAAAAAAGTGTTGGGAGAATGAAATTCCAAATGAGTGGTCATATCATGAGATGGATATATGAGGTGATTAAAGAATTAAATTAAATCTCTAGGCCAAAGGGAGCTTGGTAACAAAATTTGAGTTCACGGTTTATTACGAGAAAATATTTTTTATAAGTCTCATATATTTTCTAACTTGTGAAGATCATATATCCAAATCTATAATGAGTTAGAAGTCCCATGACCTATGAAATTGGAGGTTTTGAGTCTAATTTTTAGAATATCAAATTTTTCATCAATCGGAGTTCAGAGTAAAGAGTTATGGTCATTTTACTGAAGCACTACCGAGCGGTGACGTGAGCATGATGTAATACCCCAAAAGTGCCTAAGACTATACTCGAGATTTAAAATGAGAAGTAGCAGAAAATTTGAGATTTTTTCTCAGAAAGACTAGTTGTATGGTTGTTGGTGGGCCTAACGACCCATTGGATGTGCTCATGGTGAGAATCTGTAGAGTAGGACTGAAAGTAACGGGTATCAGAATGACCCATTAGACAATGTAATAGGTCATTGTAAGGGGGTCGTTGGGAGGATGTTCTTGGTAAAAATGGTTGGGACGAGTCATAGGACGACTCATTGTTCGAAGGGTCTAGTCATTATATAGTCCCGTTGGAAGAGTTCCAAAAAGGCAGGAAGTGGTGACAACGGGTGGTTATCACGAGTCATGGGATATGGGTATGACTCATGGTACCGATTGTGGTGGAAGAACTATGTATGAAAAGTGGGGTGAAGCAATGAGGGGAGTAATGATCCGTAGGATCCAGTAGTGACCCGTTGTACCAGTCGTTATCACTGGCAGTGCAGATTTTCCAGGTTTTCCATTAAGGGTATTTTCATCATTCCTAAGCCCTAAGGTCCTAAACTAAATTGTTTTAAGCTTAGTTAGCAGGGTTTTAAGGGGGATAAACCTATTCTATGTATCTCCACTCCATGCATGCAACTTAGAGTCTTCCTTGAAGATCAAGTTTGAAGAATTTCTTCAGATTCTCTCCAATTTCCTTTTGGCCTTCAAGTGGGGGTATGAAACTGATTTACTCAGGTATATGAGGCTATGAATGAGAGTTCCTTTCACACTCATGCTCTAAATTTTTCCTAATTACTTGAATTTCAATTCTAGATTCAAGTTTCATAGTCTTATGGGGTTTATTCCAATTCTTGTGAAATTCTTTATGATCCTATCTATGGGTCAATTTCCTTTATGTATAAAATCATGTTTTATGATATATGGGTAGATTTTATAATTATTTTGATTATTAATTTATAGTTTCAACTTCTAATTAAATTATGCCTAATTATGTAGGCTTCATGAAAAGTCAATTTATAGTTTCGTTATGATCTTGATCTTCTTAAGCCCTAAATTATGATTTATGATATGATTTCTCTCAACTACTCATCATAGATTTATGAATATCAAGTATATACATGTTTTACAAGTAAGCATGGATTTCATGAATTATGGATTTATGACTCTTGGCTGATTCATGGGCCCTTATTCGTGGCTAATCATGTATTTTCAGTGGGATCCATCATGTTACTATTTATTTGGCCATGAACTTCATGAATGATTCCACGATTACGATATGAGTCCTCATGTGCATGTTTTTGAGAGCAGTGTCTAGAACTAAGTAGACCTGACGTTCAGGTAACCCCGTGGTCTCAAAACTACGTGCCACAGTAGGTATATGTATATATTTATTATTGGATCCCTGTGATATCACCACGCATGCACGTTCCCCTGCCTAGCATGCCGGGACAGTCATGACCACTTAGGCAAAATAGGGGGCATCATATAAGGCTCTATCATGATGGTATCGGTTAAGATGAGTCCTCCCAGTGTTCCTCATGATTTATGCATGGTTATGTTTATGTTACTTTGGCTCGATTGGTGTTTAATAAATCTTTCTCTTATGATTATGACTACGACTGGTTTATGAATGTTTTGAAAACCTTGAGTCCCTTATGTTTACATTATGGTATTTACCTTATGATCATGTTGTGCTACTCTTATGAACTTTTATGTATTTTAAATATCCATTTTACTTACCCTGCATACTCAGTATATTCCAAGTACTGACTGCATACTCTATGTTGTATCGTTCCATGATACAGGACTGAGGGTTTAGTCTCAGCCGCATCGTTAGTCCTACTCCCCTCTCAGACCTAGCTACCCAGTATTGCTGAGTCCTCATCCTTCAAGGAAATTCAGTTATCTATATTTATGTTCTTTTAGTTTCAAACTATAGTGAGTTAGTTGGGGTCTTGTCCCATCAACTCGTCAGTAGTAGAGGCTTATAAGACATAGCGTGTATTTAGTTTTAGTCGTGTGTTATGTATTCATACGTTATGATATTTTCAGACTTCCGCTTGAGTATGTTGATTTTAGATATCATGTTCATGCCATGGGTCAACTTAGAGCCTCTCGGGGTTCTTGTCCCGTGTCTCAATCCGGGCCTATGTTTCGGTCGCAACAAACTTGGTATCAGAGCATTAGGTTTTTAAGTGTCCTAGGGTGTCTGAAAGCTGCGTTAAGTAGAGTCTTTTATGGGTGTAAAGCGCGCCACACTTATGAAGAAGAGGCTACGAGACATTTAGGAAATGTTCCCTTATTTCATGATCTATGTCATGTGGTGAAATGCCTCTCTATCCTTCTAACTCGTGCTATACACGTTTGCAGATTCATGCCTCCTCGCCGCGTCAACAGAGGAAGAAGCAGGAATGGAAATGGCCATGAGAATGAAAGTGGGGATGGGCACCAGCAGCCCCACCTGCCCATGAGGATCATGTACCCAAGCAGGTGGCCCACGCAGAGTTTAGGGTTTCCATTCAGATGCTAGCTCTGGCTTTGACCGCCTAAGTCAACCAACAGGCGGTACCGTATGTACCTCAGAATGGGAATGCGGCGGCGACGAGAGTCAGAGATTTTCTGAGGATGAACCCTCCGGATTTCCTTGGATCGAAGGTGGATGAGGATCCACATGAGTTTATTGATGAGGTTCTGAAAATCACCTAGATCATGGGGGTGACGGGTGAGGGGTGCGCCGATCTAGCCTCGTATCAGTTGAAAGGGGTTGTGCACATTCGGTTCAAGCAATGAAAGGATAGAGGGCAGTTGGAGCAAGCCCTATTGGTTGGGATGAGTTTCATGCTGCATTTCTGGATCAGTTTTTTCCTCACAAGATGAGGGAGATTAAAGCAGCAGAGTTTGTGAACTTGAGTAGGGTAACATGGCAGTCCAGGAGTATGCTTTAGAGTTCACTCGTTTGCCCAAGTATGCACCTAAACTAGTAGCTAATCAAAGAGCTCGGGTGAGAAAGTTTTTACATGGAGTAGCGGACTACCTGGACAAGGATTGTAGGACCTCCATTCTCCATCAGTACATTGACTTTCCCCGATTGGTTTTGTACGCCCAGTAGATGGAGGCGGTGCATCTAATAGAGAGAGAGGCCAAGAGGGCCAGGATAGACAGTTATGGGTTCTCTCAGCAAAGATCAGGAGGCGGACATTGTCAAAACTCTCATCATAAGTTGGTAGCTCCAGCGCCATCATCGGCCAGTGCACCATCCAGACCGCGAGGAGATCAGAGGAGAAGATCCTTAGGTTCGAGGGGCCAGAGTAGCATGTAGACAGAGCGTACTCTCCCAGCCTACGGGAGGTGTGGAAAGAATCATATAGGGGAGTGTTTGATTGGGTCAGATATCCGTTTTTGGTGTGGTAGACCCGGCCATAGCGCTGAGAGTGTCCATTGGCTAGATGGGGTGATGGTAGAGGTCATACTCAGGATACTAGCTCCGCAGCAGCACCATGTCACGACCCAAGAGTAGACTCGGATCATAAACACGGGACAAGGAACCCCAAGAGGTCCCAAGTCAACCCATGGCATAAGCATACATCTAACTTCAGTCATTATAAGCGAAAGACAAATCACAAGGCATAACGGAAACATAAACATAATCATAACATATCGTAACATAAGGAAATCTCTAGACATACATGCAAGCTGAGTACTACATATTGTCTGAAAGCCTCTACTACATACGATGGGTTGATGGAACAACACCCCCAACTGATCCGGCCAAATGCTGAAACATAAAATAGCATAAATTTTGAGTCAAACGGCCCTCGGAACATGAGGACTCACCAACAATACTGAAAGGGAACTCTGAGATAGTCTAAGCATGAGGATGAGCCTAAGAGTGGGGTCCTGTATCATGAAATGATACAACATAGAAAGTATGCGGTCAGTACGTGAAATGTAACGAGGATGCAAAGGTAAGTAAAACCGCTTAAGTAAAGCAAATCATTTAAAGAATTTCATAAAATATCATAATCTTTCAAATCTGATAGGAGGACTTGCATGCATTCTTTCTGAAATCAAAATATTTTTCATAATATGACAATACATAGCTTTGAAACATCATAACTGACTCGAATGACTCAAAGCTGAAATATGACATTTATAAGAAAAGCTGAACAATGAGTCAAACCTTGCTTTTAGAACATGCATGTATAAGATAACAACCATGAGTAATGAATATGAAAATCTGAATCATATAGACAATGGGAGACTCGTCACTTAACCAACATACCACAATAGAGCTTACGTGGTCCCGACTATTACACTCAAGTGGGAAGAACCATCTAAAACCTTGCCAAGGCTAAGGATGGTACCATGATATCGATATCAAGCTCATGGGCCATTTGGGCCGGGGATAGCTCACAAGGGAGGTCCCAATAATATAATAGTATCAACCTACGTTGGCGTGTAGTTCTAGGGAATGGGGTGATCGACCCTTAACCCGCTCAGTGCTAAACTCTTCTCCCAAAACATACAATGCTCTACATCTTACATACCAAAGCTCAGCATTGTCTCTTGAAGAAGCTCAAGATGAAATCATGCATAATCTCAACATCGTATGAAATGAAGCTCAACATTGTCTATTGACAAAGCTCAACAATAAAATCATGCATAAACTCGACATCGTATGAAAATGAAGCTCAATAATAACATACATCTCAATTGTGAATTCATGCATATGAGAAGCTTTATTTCGAAACATACCACAAGCTCAAAGATAAGTGAGAGCTTTTACTCCAAAAAACATGTGGTAAACTTACTTTAGAGATACTACATCATCATACTCGATATAAGGGCTTGGCCCAAAAATTTATCATGCTTGGATCTACTCAATTCATTTGGAAACCAATATCATAATCATGGGTTGCTTTAGAAATATGCTTTTCATCATCAAATCTCATCATCATCATACATTCAACATCATTATCTTCTTTCATGAACTTCTCATCAATGGGCCTTTAGTTTCATAAAACTAGAAAAGACAATTTTGATTAAAAATAATTTAAAATCTATCCATGCTGCACAAATCATCAATAGAAACATAATCTAATCGTTCCCATGTATAGAAAATGAAGAAATATGCAATTGGGTGAAAACCCCATAACTTGATTATAGGAATTTCTCATATTTAGATAGAAATTGGTCATGGGTGTGTGAGAAGACACCCACTCATAGCCCTACATACCTAGAAGGGATTGATTCCACCAAATCATAGATTATCCAAGAGGAAATTGGGTTGAAACCTTGAATACTAGCCTTTAATCACCTCTTCAAACTCTAAAGTTTGCATGCATGGAAGGAGTTAACTTACAATAGGTTTTTCCCTCTTAAAACCCACCAAAACGAGCCTTAAACCACATAGTTTAGGCCCCTAGGACTTAGGAATTATGGAAAAGCCCTTGCTAAAATCACAGAATTTGGTTGACTTCTAGTCCCCACGAGGGACTGGATGACTCGTGCTTACAGTCCATGATTCATGGCCATGAGTCATCTGGTTCACTACCCAAAAACAACTAGGGGACCTCACGGTAGACACCACAACTCGTGGTCATCATCCGTGGCTTCTACAGCCCAATGCCTCCTTGCCAAACAACCAGCCTATGCCACGAGAGACCTCACGAGTCGTGAGGCCTGACCACGACTCGTGGTCTTCTCAACACACCTTGCCAACCTTGCTGGACCACGAGTCACTTCACGACTCGTGGTCACTCGTCACGAGCCTCCTCACGATTCGTTCTGTAATATGGTGCAAATTTTCAGTTTTTCTCCGTTTTGACTCCCGGGTCTGATCCTCAGGTTCCCAGTGTATTACAATATCTCCCCCTTGGTAACATTCATCCTTAAATATTAGAAACACATAGAAAATGCAGAAACATGAAATCGTCATACGCAAACACTGATTATTTAAATCGAAAACTGACGGAATGACTACCTTCGAAAAGAACTACATAGCTGAACTGATATCAGACATCACATACATCTATCATAACCTAAAATAAACTTGCGCACATGAACTGAACATGGAAACTAATTAGAGTCATAGATCAAAATTGATACCTCAAGTCGGAACTTAGCCGATAGAGAATAAGTGTGGGTATTTAGCCATCATATCTGCTTCGGCCTCCCACGTGGCTCCTTCAAAATGCTGATTCCTCCATAATATTTTAACAGAAGCTACTTCTTTGTTCCGTAACCTTCGAACCTGACGATCTAGTATTCCTACCGGAACCTCCTCAAAGCTAAGGCTATCTTTTACACCAATGCTGTCCACCAGAACTACTAAAGCTGGATCTCCCAAACATTTCTTCAAAAGAGATACATGAAACACAGGATGCATGAAAGATAGCTCTGAGGGCAAGTCCAACTCATACACCACCTTACCATCTCTTCTCATAACCCGGTAGGTACCAACATAGTGGGGATTGAGTTTTCCTTTCTTCCAAAACCACATGACTCCCTTCATGGGAGATACCTTCATAAATACCCAATCGTCCACCAGGAACTCCAACTCTCTCCACCTTACATCAGCATATGACTTTTGACGACTCTGAGCGGTTTTCAGCCAGTCCCTTATCAACTGAACCTTCACTATAGCCTCATGAACATAATCTGGCCCTATCATTGCTGCCTCACCAACCTCCAACCAACCAATGGGCGATCTACACCTCCGCCCATATAGAGCCTCGAATGGGTGCCATCTGGATACTGGAGTGATAGCTGTTATTAGAAGCGAATTCGATCAGAGGCAGGTGCTCATCCCAACTACCTTTGAAATTAATGACGCAGGCTCTTAACATATCTTCCAGAGTCTGTATAGTCCACTCCGTCTGACCATCTATTTGCGAATGAATGTTGTGCTAAGTTTGACTTGAGTACCAAGTCCTTTTTGTAAAGACCTCTAAAACTAAGAGGTAAAATGGGTACCTCTATCCGATATAATGGACAAGGGCACTCCATGCAACCGAACCAACTCCCGGATGTATAACTTCACGTAGTCCTACACTGAATCGGTAGTTTTGACTGGTAGAAAATAAGCAGCCCTGGTCAACCTATCCACCACAACCCAAATGGAGTCATATTGTCTATGGGTGTGAGGCAAACCTGTTATAAAGTTCATGTTGATTTCATTCCACTTCCAAGTAAGAATGCTGATATCCTGCAGTACACCTTCCGGCCTCTGATGCTCAACTTTCACTTGCTGACAATTCGGACACTTAGCGATAAATTCAGCAATATCTTTCTTCATGCCATTCCACCAATAGATTTCCTACAAGTCATGGTACATATTGGTGGCACCTGGATGGATGGAATATCTGGATCCATGAGCCTCATGCAACATCCGGCTCCTTAAATCACTCACTTCCGGAACACATAAGAGACCATAATATCGTAGCACACCATCTCCCTCTTTGGAGAAAATCTCTACCTTCTGATTTTGAACGGTTTCCTTCAACTTTACCAATATTGGGTCCTCATCCTGCCTAGCTTTCACCTCAATCACCAAGGATGATTTCGATCTATTATGAACCACAACACTGCCATCGGTCGAGTCAACCAACCTTACTCCCAACCTTGCGAGTCGGTGCACCTCCTTCACCATCTCTTTCCTTCCTTCATCCACATGGGACACACTCTCTATAGATAGCCTACTAAAAGCATCCGCTACCACATTAGCCTTACCCGGATGGTAAAGGGAACTCATGTCATAGTCCTTAAGTAGCTCCAACCACTTCCTTTGCTGAAGATTAAGGTCCTTTTGTGTTAACACATATTGCAAGATCTTGTGGTCTGTGAATACATCCACGTGGACCCCATACAAATAATGCCTCCATATCTTCAATGTGAACACCACCACGGCCAAATCAAGATCATGGGTCGGGTAATTCTTCTCATGGACCTTCAACTATCTAGAGGCATATGTTATAACTTTCCCATGCTACATCAACACACACCCAAGTCCAATTCTTGATGCATCACAATACACCACGAAGCCATCCATACCCTCGGGTAGGGTCAACATTGGTGCTGAAGTGAGTCGAGTCTTCAACTCTTGGAAGCTTTTCCCACAAGCCTCTGACCATTGGAACTTTACCTTCTTCTGAGTCAACTTGGTCGAAGGTGCTGTTATAGATTAGAAGCCTTCAAAAAACCTCCGGTAGTAGCCAGCTAAACCCAAGAAACTCCAAATATATGAAGGATTCACCGGTCTAGGCCAATTTTTCACCGCCTCAATTTTCTGAGAATCTACCTTTATGCCCTCGCTCGATACCACATGGCCCAAAAATGCCACGGAGTCCAACCAAAGCTCAGACTTGCTGAACTTTGCATACAACTGACGGTCCTTGAGGGTCTGAAGCACTACTCTCAAGTGAGCGGCATGCTCCTCCTCGCTCCGAGAGTATATAAGGATGTCATCAATGAACACAATCACGAACATGTCCAAATATGCCTCGAACACCCTATTCATTAGATCCATAAAAGCTGTAGGGGCATTGGTTAGTCCAAAAGACATAACAACAAATTCATAGTGACCATACCGAGTCCTAAAAGTTGTTTTTGGGGTGTCACTCTTCCGGACCCTGAGCTGGTGATACCCGGATCTGAGATTAATCTTGGAGAAACACTTGACACCCTGAAGCTGGTAAAAATAATCATCGATCCTGGGTAAAGTATACATGTTCTTAACAGTGACCTTGGTTACCTGCCAATAGTTAATGCACATCCAAAGCGAAGCATCCTTCTTCCAGACAAATAACACTGGTGCACCCCATGGAGACTTACTCGGCCTAATAAAGCCCTTATCTAGTCTTTCAACTACTCTTTCAATTCCTTTAGCTCAGCTGGAACCATCAAGTAGGGTGGAATAGATATAGGCTAGGTGTCGGGAAGAAGATCAATACCAAAATCAATCTCCCGCTCGGGAGGGACACTGGCAATTCATCAGGAAAGACCTCTAGAAAACTCAGTACTATTGGGATTGACTGGATAGTCGGGGTTTCGGACTCGACATCCTTAACCCTAACTAGATGGTAGATGAAAGCCTTAGAAATCATCTTCTTAGCCTTAAGGTAGGAAGTGAATCAACCTACAGGAACAACTGAACTACCCTTCCAATCTAAGACTGGCTCTCCTGAAAATCTAAACTCTACTGCCCAGGTTCTACAATTAACTGAAGCACAGCATGCAAATAACCAATCCATGCCGAGAATAACATCGAAATCGATCATGGCTAACTTTATCAAATCTGCTGAGGTGACCTTATGAAGGACTGAGACTGGGCAACCTCTATACACCCATCGAGCTATAATTGAGTCACCTACTGGAGTGGAAATTGAGAAGGGTTCTAGCAACACATCGGGACTGACTCTGAAGCTACTGGCCACATAAGGTGTAACAAAATATAGGGTAGCCCCTGGGTCTAGCAAAGCATATAAATCAATATGGAAAACTCGCAATATACTAGTGACCATATCCTGGGAGACCTCTTGCTCCTTTCAGGATGCTAAAGAATAGATTTTTTTCTAGCGTTGACCGCTAGCTATGCTAGTAGATGCTCCCCGATGTGCTGAGCGTGCGGGAGGGGCTGCTGAACTACAAGTTGGGCCTCAGCCCCCAACCTGCTCCTACCTCACATCTGGACAATATCTAAGCATGTGTTTGGGCTGCCCACACCTGATACAAGCATCCCAACCTGCCAAGCACTGGCCAGTGTGCCCTCGACCACTTCTGCAACAGGCTGGGATGCTAGAATCTGCGGGTGTACTGCTCTGACCCCTCGAGCTTGATGTTCGCCCTCTTTGATCATGTCTAGGCCTGGATGGCACACTCAATGCCAAAGATTCCAGGGTTGATGGTCTCTAGTGAGTCTGCTGTCGGTGCCCACCACCTGACCTTTATTGAGAGAATCTATGGTCCTCAGTCCTGGCCCTCTTGGCCTCCCTTTCTCTCGAATGTGCCGCCTCCATCTACTGGGCGTATAACACAATTCGAGGGTAGTACATATCCTGATGGAGCATAGAAATTCGGCGCTCCTTGTCCAAATACTCTACTATGCCATGCACAAAACTGCTCACTCGTGTTCTCTGGTTAGCTACTAACTCCGGGGCATATTTAGATAGGCGAGTGAACTCAAGGGAATACTCTTGCACTGTCATTCTTCCCTGCTTCAAATTTACAAACTCGGCTGCCTTTAGCTCTCTCATCACCCAAGGGAAGAACCGATCTAGGAATGTAACATGAAACTCCTCCCACGTGATCGGACCTGCTCCTGCAACCATGCTATCCTTCCATTGGCGAAACTAGATATGCGCAACCCCCTTCAATTGGTAAGAGACCAACTCTGTGCACTCAATACTGCTCACCCCCAATGACTTGGGTGATCTTGACAATCTCATATATGAAATCATGTGGGTCCTCATCTACCTTGGACCCAAGGAACTCCGGCGGGTTCATCCTCAAGAAGTCTCTGACTCGAGTTGTTGCTGTATTGCCATTTTGCGGAACATGCGCAACAGCCTGCTAATTGACCTGAGCGGTCAAGGCATGCGCAAGCATCTGAATAGCAGCCCAAAACTTAGCATGGGAAGCTGGCTCTGGTGCTTGGGGCTCCTAGACTGGTAGGGCTAGTTGATGCCCATAACTACTGCCATATTCATGGCCTTCACCACCTCCATTCCTCCTTCCGTTCATTCTTCGAGGAACCATAATTCTGCAATCGCGATTAGCACGAATTAGAAGGATAGAAAGACTTTTCATCACACGACATAGATCATGAAATAAGAGAACATTTCCTAAACATCTCGTAGCCTCTTCATCATAAGTGTGGCACACTTCACGCCCATGAAAAAGACTCTACTCAACGCGGCTTTCAGACACCCTAGGACACTTCAAACCTATGGCTCTGATACTGAGTTTGTCATGACCCGAGAATAGAATCAGATCATAAACATGGGACAAGGAACCCCGAGAGGTCCCAAGTCGACCTATGGCATAAGCATACATCTAACTTCATTCATTATAAGTGAAAGACTAATCACAAGGCATAGAGGAAACATAAACATAATCATAACCTATCGTAACATAAGGAAATCTCTAGAAATACACGCAACTAAGTACTACATATTGTATGAAAGCCTATACTACATACGATAGGTTGATGGGACAACACCCTCAACTAACCCAGCCAAATACTTAAACATAAAATAGCATAAATGTCTAGTCAAACGGACCTCGGAACATGAGGATTCACCAACAATACTGAAAGGGAACTCTGAGATGGTCTAAGGATGACGATGAGCCTGAGAGCCGGGTCCGGTATCATGAAACGATACAGCATAGAAAGTGTGCAGTCAATACGTGGAATGTACCAAGTATGCAAAGTAAGTAAAACCGCTTAAGTAAAGTAAATCATTTAAAGGATTTCATAACATATCATAAGCTTTCAAATCTGAGAGGAGGACTTCCATGCATTCTTTTTGAAATCAAAATCTTTTCATAACATGACAATACATAGCTTCGTAACATCATAACTGACTCGAATGGCTCAAAGCTGAAATATGACATTTATAAGAAAAGCTGAACAATGAGTCAAACCTTGATTTTACAACATGCATGTATAAAATAACAACCATGAGTAACGGATATGCAAATCTGAATTAGGAGATTCATCACTTAACCGACATACCACAATAGAGATTACGTGGTCCTGACTATTACACTCAAGTGGGCAGAGCCGTCCAAAACCTTGTTATGGCTAAGGACGCTACCATGGTATCGATATCAAGCTCATGAGCCATTTTCATCGGGGATTGCTCACAAGGGAGGTCCCAATAATATAATAGTATCAACCTATGTTGGCGCGTAGTTCTAGAGCATAGGGTGATCGACCCTTAACCCGCTTGGAGCTAGACCCTTCTCCCAAAACATGCAATGATCTACATCATACATAACAAAGCTCAACATCGTCTATTGACGAAGATCAATATAAAATCGTGAATAATCTCAACATCATGTGAAATGAAGCTCAACATTGTCTATTGACAAAGCTCAATAATAAAATCATGCATAGACTCGACATCGTATGAAACGAAGCTCCATAATAACATACATCTCAATTGTGAATTCATACATATGAGAAGCTTTATTTCGAAACATACCACAAGATCAAAGATAAGTGGGAGCCTTTACTCCAAAAAACAATGTGGTAGCTTACTTTAGAGATACTACATCATCATACTCGATATAAGGGCTTTGCCCAAAAATTTATCATGCTTGGATCTACCCAATTCATTCGGAAACTAATATCATAATCATGGATAGCTTTAGAAATATGCTTTTCATCATCATCATACATTCAACATCATTCTCTTCTTTCATGAACTTCTCATCAATGGGCCTTTAATTTCATAAAACTAGAAAACACAATTTTGATTAAATACTATTTAAAATCTGCCCAGGCTTCACAAATTATAAATAAAAACATAATCTAATCATACCCATGTATAGAAATTGAAGAATTATGCTATTGGGTGAAAACCCCATAACTTGATCATAGGAATTTATCATATTTAGATAGAAATTGATCGTGTGTGTGGAAGAAGACACCAACTCATAACCCTATATACCCGGAAGGGATTAATTCCACCAAATCTTAGATTATCCAAGAGGAAATTAAGTGGAAACCTTGAATACTAGACTTGAATCACCTTTCAACCTCTCAAATTTGTTTGCAAGTAAAGAGTTAACTTAGAATAGGTTTTCCCCTCTTAAAACCAACCAAAACAAGCCTTAAATGACATAGTCTAGGCCCCTAGGACTTTGGAATTATGAAAAAGCCCTTGCTAAAATCGCAGAATTTGGCTGACTGCCAGTCCCCACGAGGGACTGGATGACTCGTGCTTACAAGCCACGACTCGTGGCCATGATTCATCTAGTTCACTGCCAAAAACAACTAGGGGACCTCATGGTAGACACCAAACCTCGTGCTGGGTGACCACGACTCATGGTTACCATCCGTGGCTTCTACTGCCTAATGCCTCCTTGCCAAACAACCAACCTAGGCCAAAGGAGACCTCACGAGTAGTGAGACCTGACCACAACACGTGGTCTTCTCAACACACCCTGCCAACCTTGCTGGACCATGAGTCACTTCACGACTCATGGTCACTCCTCACGAGCCTCCTCACGATTCGTTTTGTGATCTGCTGCGAATTTTAAATTTTTTTTCATTTTGACTCTCGGGTCTGATCCTTGTGTTCCCTGAGTATTATACACTAGCACACCCAACCTAGGAGGGTGTGCGCACTAATGCAGGTGGTGGCTAGTGCCAGAATAGGTTTTGTGCCCTTGCGTCTCGACAAGAGTAGGAGACTTCACTGATGTGGTTACCAGTATGTTTCGAGTATTCCACCTTGATGTATATGAATTATTAGACTAGGGTCCACTTTATCTTTTTTGATTCCCTATGTTGTTAGTATTTTTGGAGTCAGTCCCAAAATCCTATCAGAACCTTTCTCAGTCTCTACTTTAGTTGGTGATTCAATATAGCTCAATGGGTATATAGAAATTTCCCTGTCATAGTCCTTTAAAAAGTCACCTCAAAAGATTTAGTAAAGCTATCCATGACCAATTTTGATGTTATCATCGCCATGGATTGGTTACATGTATGTTATGCCTCAGTCAATTATAGAACCCATTCAGTAGAGTTCAGATTTATGGGTGAGCTAGTCCTAGAGTGGAAGGGTAGTTCAGTTGTGCCTGTAGGTGATTTATTTCCTACCTTAAGGCCAGAAAGATAATTTCTAAGGGCTGCATGTACTATTTAGATAGTGTTAAGGATGCTAATCCGAAACCCTGACTATCCAGTCAGTTCCTGTAGTGTGTGAGTACCTAGAGGTGTTTCCAGATGATTTACTAGGAATCCCTCCCGAGTAGGAGATCGATTATTGTATTGACCTACTTCCTGATATGCAGCCTATGTCTATTCCTCTTTACAAAATGGCTCCAATGGAGCTAAAGGAGTTGAAGGATTAGTTGAAAGACCTCTTAGACAAGGGTTTCATCAAATCTAGCAAATCCCCATGGGGTGCACACATTCTCTTTGTCCACAAGAAGGATGATTCTCTTCGTATGTGTATTGATTATCGAAAATTGAACTAAGTTACCATCAAGAACAAGTATCCCCTCCCCAATATTGATGATTTGTTTGACCAGCTTCAGGGTGTTAAGTGTTTTCCAAAGATAAACCTCAGATCCGGATATCATCAGCTCAGAGTTAGAGAGAATGATATTCTGAAGACAACCTTTAGGACTTGGTATGATCACTATGAGTTTGTAGTTATGTCTTTTAGACTAATGAATGCTCCTGCAGCTTTTTTGGATTTAATAAATAGGGTGTTCAAGCCATATTTGGATATATTCGTGATTGTGTTCATAAATGATATTCTCATATACTCTTGGAGCTACGAGGAGCATGTCGCTCATTTGAGAATGGTGCTACAAACTCTTAAGGATCGCCAGTTGTATGCTAGGTTCAGCAGATGTGAGTTCTGGTTGAACTCAGTAGCACTTTTGGGGCATGTGATGTCAAGTGAGGGTGTACAGGTGGACTCTCAAAAGATAGAAGCGGTGAAGAACTGACCTAGACCAGTTAATTCATTGGATATTAGGAGTTTATTGGGTTTATCTGGTTACTACCGAAGGTTTGTCAAGGGGTTTTCATCCATTGCATCCCTGTTGACTAAATTGACCTAGAATAAAGTGAATTTTCAAAGGCCGGAGACGTGTGAAAAGAGCTTCCTAGAGTTGAATACAGGACTCACCTCAGCACCAGTGTTGACCCTACCTGAGGGTACCGATGGATTTTTGGTATATTGTGACGCCTCAAAAATCAGCCTTGGCTATGTGCTAATGTAGCACGGTAAGGTTATAGCCTATGCTTCTAGGCAGCTGAAGGTCCATGAAAAGAACTATCCGACTCATGATCTGGAATTGGCGGCGGTAGTATTTTTGTTGAAGATTTGGAGACACTATCTGTATGGGGTCTATGTGGATGTGTTTACTGGCCACAAAAGCCTGCAGTACGTGTTCACTCAAAAGGATCTAAATCTACGTCGTAGGAGGTGGTTGGAGCTTATGAAAGACTATAATATGAGTGTCCTTTATCATTCGGTCAAGGCTAATGTGGTGGCAAACGCTCTTAGCAGGCTTTCTATGGAGAGTGTGTCCCATGTAGATGAGGAAAGGAAAGAGTTAGTGAAGGATGTGCATCGACTGGCACGACTAGGAGTTCATCTTGTTGACTCGACAGATTGAGGCGTCATTGTTCATAATGGATCAGAATCTTCCCTGGTGACCGAGGTAAAAGCTAGAAAAGACGAGGATCCTATTTTGGTAAAGTTAAAGGAAGCTGTTTAGAATTAGAAGGTAAAAGACTTCTCCAAAAGGGGAGATATTGTAATACCCCAGAAGTGCCTATGATTAGACTCGAGAGTTGAAATGAAAACTAGCAGAAAAATTTGAAAATCTACTTAGGACGACTCATTATGCGGTTGATTGGTGGGACCAACGACCCTTGGAAGGTTCTTATGGTGACAAGCTATAGAATCGGGTTGGGGATTAATGGGCCTTAGAACGACCCATTGGAGGTTGTAACGAGTCATTGGATGGAGTCTTTGTGAGGTTGATCTCGATCAGGGAGGTAGTAACGAGTCATGGTACAACCCGTTGTTGGAAGCAATGGGTCGTTATCAGCATCCGTTTAGAGGAACCCAGGATAGGGAAGTGGTGATGACAATGGGCAGCAACGAGTTGTTGGAGCTTGTAACGGATCATCTTGTCCGGTCATGGTAGGGGACCTGAGAATTGAATTAGGGATGAGACGACGAGGGGTTGTAATGGATCGTGGGAGCCAGTAACGGTCTGTTGTGACGACCGTTGCCACTGGTAGTGCAGTTTTTCTAGGAATTTCATTTTGTGTATTTTATTCATTCCTAAGCCCTAGAGTACTAAACTACGTCATATAAAGCTCGAAATAGTGTGTTTTTTAAGAAGGATTAAGTCATTCTAAGCCTATCCTAGTTCATGCATGCAAGCTTAGAGGTTTGAGAGGTGATCAAGGTTAGTTCTTCAAAATTCTTCTTCAATTCTCTTTGGACAATCAAGGAAGTATGAAATTTAGATCCCTTCAAGTATGTAAGGCTATGAATGGGTGCAATTGTCCACATCCATGCCCAATTCCCTCTTAATTCATGATGTTCTAGTTGATGATTCCATGGGGTTTTTACCCAATGCATGAATTTCTAAGTTTCAATCATGGGTATGATCTAAGAATGTCTTATATAATGAATTATGATTAACGGGAAGATTTTACAATGTTGTAAATAATAAATTTTGTTTTCAAGTTTACTAAACTATGATGCCTATCCATGAATGTTCATGAAAGTTGAGATCTAGGAGATATGCGTACAAGTATGATGAGATGTTTATGAAGAAAGTATGATTTTGAAATACCCATGTTTATGTTCATGTTTTCAATGTAAATCAAGTTGATTCAAGCATGTTTAAGTATTGGGCGAGCCCAAATGATCAAGTATGTTTTATGATTTCATGAATTAGCTTACCACATGGTTTTGGAGTCAAGACTCCCATTATTTTCAGCTTATGGTATGGTTTGAGCCAAGGCTCGTTATGTTATGATTTCAGACTATGTATGTATGTCATTATTCAGCTTCGTCACTAGACAATGGTCAGCTTCATTGAAAAATGATGGAGGGCATATGCATGTTTTTGGGAGTAGTGTCGAGCACCGAGTAGGCTAAGGGTCAGTCAACCCTATGACTCAGAACTACGTGCCAACGTAGGTATGTTTAGATTATTTGGGACCTCCCTTGTGAGCTTCCCCTGCACCCAAGGGGCCTTCAGCTTGATATCGATATCATGATAGTGTCCTTAGACTTGGCAAAGCTTTGGATGGCTCTGCCCAGTTGAATGTGATAGTCGGGACCATGTAAGCTCTATCGTGGTAATGTCGGTGATATGATGAGTCTCCCATTATTCCTCATGATTTTAGTTATGCATGTACATTAGTCATGATATTATGTTTTCAGTAGTTTTGACCCAATGTTCAGTTTTGCTTATGATTATTAGTTTTCAGCTTTGGGTCATTCGATTTAGTTATGATGTTTAGATCATGATTTTAGAAAATACCATGCAAGCCCTACTCTCAGAATCTTATCTTCATTATGTTTTATGATATGCATGATTTATGATTTTACTTACTTAGCGGTTATACTTACCTTGCATACTTGGTACATTCTACGTACTGACTGCATACTCTATGTTGTATCGTTTTATGATACAGGATCCAATATCCAGGCTTAGTCCAGTCGCTAGTCAGACTTCTAGACTTAGCACTTCTCAATCTCAGTTGGTCAGTCCTTATCTTGCAAGGGCCCTTCTTATCAGTTGTATTTCGTCTTTTCAATTTTCATATTATAGCGAGCTAGTTAGGGTCTTGTCCCATCAACTCGTCAGTGTTAGAGGCTTTTCCGGACATAGTTGTATTCAACTTTAGATTCATGTATGTATTAAGATGTTATATTGTGCTTAGACTTTTGTTATGTTATTTATGATGATCTTCCGCTTATCTATGAATGAGTTAGATGTATGTTCATGCCATGGGTCGACTTGGAGCTCTTTCAGGGTTTCTTGTCCCGTATCTCGATCCAGGCCTATGTTGGGGTCTTGACAAAGTTGGTATCAAAGCATTAGGTTTTGAAGTGTCCTAGGGTGTTCAAAAGCCGCATTAAGTAGAGTCTTTTTCATAGGGGTGAAGCGCGCCACACTTATGACGAAGAGGCTACAAGACATTTAGGAAATGTTCCCTTCTTGATCTATGTTATGCAGTGAAATTTCTCTCTATCCTTATAGCTCGTGCTATATGAGTTTGTAGAATCATGCCTCCCCGCAAAGTTAATAGAAGGAGAAACAAGAGCAGAAATGGCCATGAGAATGGCAATGGAGATGGGCACCAACAGGCCCCACCAGCCCATGAAGAACACGTACTTGAGCAAGTTGCCCATGTGGAGTTCAAGGCAGCCATTCAGCTGTTAGCCCAGGCCTTGACCGCCTGGGTCAATCAGTAGGTGGTGGTGCATGTTCCTCAAAATGGAAATGTGGCGGCGGCAAGAGTTAGGGACTTTCTGAGACTGAACCCTCCTGAGTTCCTTGGATCGAAAGTGGACGAGGATCCACATGAGTTCATTGAGGATATTTTGAAGATCACCCAAATTTTAGGGGTGACTGGGGAGGAGTGCGCTGATTTGGCCTCGTATCAGTTGAAGGGGATCGCGCACTTTTGGTTCAAGCAATGGAAGGATAGTAGGGCGGTTGGAGCAGGCTCTATCAGTTGGGATGAGTTCCATACCGCTTTTCCAGGTCGATTCTTACCTCGGGAGATGAAGGAGATCAAAGCAGTCGAGTTTGTGAATCTAAAACAAGGGAAGATGACAGTTCAGGAGTATGCCTTGGATTTCACTCATCTGTCCAATTATGCACCTTAGATGGTGGCGGACTAGAGAGCCCGTGTGAGCAGGTTTGTACACGGGATAGCAGACTACTTGGTCAAGGATTTTCGGACCATGGTACTCCTTCAAGACATTGACTTTTCTCGGATAGTCCTATACGCCCAGCAGATGGAGGCGGTACAGGTGAGTGAGCGGGAGAGAGAGGCCAAGAGGGCCAGGATTGATAGCTTCGGATTCTCCCAGCAGAGACCTAGTGGGCACCATCAGCAGTACCACTAGAGATCTTCCACCTTAGTGCCTTCGGCTATGAGTGTTTCATCTAGGTCCAGGTGCGATCAAAAGGGATGAGCATCAGGCTTGAGAGGTCAGAGTAGCAGACCCGTAGAGATCAGCCCTCCAGAGAGTAGCAGATGTGGCAGGAGACACACAGAGGAGTGTTTGGCGGGTAGAGGTACTAGCTTTGGGTGCAGGAAGCCCGGACATATGCTTAGAGACTATCCAATAGCCAGATAGGGTCATGATAGGGGTCGAGGCCCAACTTCCAGTTCAACAGCTCAACTAGCACGCCCAGCTCAATAGGGGGCATCCACTAGTACAGGTGGCGGACAACGCCAAAATAGATTTTATGCCCTAGCATCCTGTCAGGAGCAGGAGGTCTCTCCAAATGTAGCCACTGGTATGTTACGAGTATTCCACCTTGATGTATACGCATTGTTAGATCCAGGAGCTACTTTGTCTTTTATGACGCCCTATATTGCTAGTAGCTTCAGAGCCAGTCCCGAAATCTTATCAGAACCCTTTTCAGCCTCTACTCCAGTTGGTGATTCAGTTGTAGCTAGATGGGTGTATAGATATTACCCTGTCATAGTCTTTCGGAAAGTCACCTCAGCAGATTTAGTAGAGTTTTCCGTGACCAATTTTGATGTTATCCTCAGCATGGATTGGTTATTTGCATGGTATGCCTCAGTGAATTGTAAAAACCATGCAGTAGAGTTCAGATTTTTGGGTGAGTCAGTCCTAGAGTGGAAGGGTAGTTCAGTTGTGCCTGTAGGTCATTTCATTTCCTATGTTAAGGCCAGAAAGACGATTTCCAAGGGTTGCGTCCACCATCTAGTTGGGGTTAAGGATGCTACGTCCGAGAGCCCAACTATCTAGTCAGTTCTAGTAGTATGTGAGTATCCAGAAGTCTTCCCAGATGATTTATCGGGAATCCCTCCCAAGCGGGAGATTGATTTTGGTATTGACCTTCTTCCCGATACACAACCAATATCTATTCCTCCTTACAAAATGGCCCCAGCCGAGCTAAAGGAGTTGAAGGAGCAATTGAAATACCTTATAGAGAAAGGATTCATCAGACCGAGCAAATCCCTATGGGGTGCAGCAGTTATCTTTGTTCGCAAAAAAGATGGTTCTCCTTGTATGCGCATTGATTATCGTCAATTAAACAAAGTTACCATCAAGAACAAGTATCCTTTACCCAGGATTGATTATTTGTTTAACTAGCTTCAGGGTGCTAAGTACTTTTTGAAGATAGATCTCAGATCCGGATGCTATCATCTCAGGGTTCAGGAGAGTGACATCCTGAAGACAACCTTCAGTACTCGGTATGGTCATTATGAGTTTGTAGTTACGTCTTTTGGTCTAAAGAATTCTCCTGCACCTTTTATGGATTTGATGAACAGGGTGTTGAAGCCATACTTGGATATGTTCGTGATTATGTTCATAGATGATATCCTTATATACTCTCCGAGCAAGGATGAGCATGTCGCTCATTTGAGGGTGGTGCTACAGACTCTTAAGGATCACCAGTTATATGCTAAATTCAGTAAATGCGAATTTTGGTTGAACTTGGTGGCATTTTTGGGCCATGTTGGTGTCACGTGAGGGTATACAGGTGGACTCTCAAAAGATAAAAGTGGTGAAGAATTGACTTAAACTAGTGAATCCTTTGGATATCAGGAGTTTCTTTGGTTTAGATGGTTATTATCGAAGGTTTGTTGAGGGGTTTTCATCAATTGCAGCACCATTGACCAAATTGACCCAAAAGAAAGTTAAGTTCCAATGATCGGAGGCTTGTGAGAGGAGCTTTCAAGAGTTGAAGACTCGACTCACCTCAGCACTAGTGTTAACTCTACCCAACGGTACCGATGAGTTTGTAGTATATTGTGATGCTTTAAATATCGGCCTTGGTTGTGTATTGATGTAGCATGGTAAGGTTATAGCATATTCTTCCAGACAGCTGAAGGTTCATGAAAAGAATTATCCGACCCATGACCTTGAACTAGCGACGGTAGTATTTTCCTTGAAGATTTGGAGATACTATTTGTATGGGGTCCATGTGGATGTGTTTACAGACCACAAAAGCCTACAATATGTGTTTACCCAAAAGGATTTGAATCTGCATCAAAGAAGGTGGTTGGAGCTACTCAAGGATTATTATATGAGTGTCCTTTACCATCCGGACAAGGCTAATATGGTAGCAAATGCTCTTAGTAGGCTTTCTATAGAGAGTGTGTCCCATGTAGATGAGGGGAGGAAGGAGCTAGTGAAGGATGTGCATCGGCTTGCACGGTTTGGAGTTCACTTAGTTGACTCGACCGATGGTGGTGTCATTGTTCAAAACTGATCAGAATCATCCTTGGTGACTGATGTAAAGGCTATACAAGAAGAGGATCCTATCTTGGTGAAGTTGAAGGAAGCCGTTCAGACACAGAAGGTAGAGGTCTTCTCCAAAGAGGGAGATGGTGTGCTCCGATGTCAAGGTCGTCAATGTGTACCGGATGTTAATGATTTAAGAGATTAGATGTTTCACGAGGCTCATGGTTCTAGGTACTCTATACATCCAGGTGCCACCTGTCACGCCCCTCCTTGAGGCATGACTGGCACCCGGTGCCCTACTAGGACCTGGACTGCTGGACTACTAAGCCTATGCACTTCTGCTGCCAGGCTGACTCTAATTCTAGATTTATGAAAACAACGGTCTATATAACGGCTGTAAATATAGCCTCCGGCCGACTAGGCCTATAGCCACCTGTAGGAATATAACAGCCAACCAGAACAACTGAGCATAAGGGAACCCATGCGGGCCAACAAGGCCACCATGCTGACTAGTTATCACTAAAAAGTATAATCAAGTGCTGAACTGATCTGTGACCGACAAGGTCACCAACTGACAACTGAAAAAGGCCCCACACGGCCATCACATGCAAACTGAAACATACATATGGCCCCACAGGACCGGTAAAACTAACCATATGGAATATACAATCTGCAAGCCTCTAAGAATAATAAGATGGTCGGGATAAGGCCCCGGCCTACCCATACTGTACAAACAAAAAGGGAAGTAAACCTTTAGCTGTCAAGCTCCGGATGACAGGAGCTGAAGACTCTGTATATTGGCTGGAACTACGAGGGATCTGCTCCTCGTCTATGACTACCTGCAGGTAAGTAATGCAGCACCGCAAAACGGGCGTCAGTACCACTGGTACTGAGTATGCAAGCAATAACTGAAAATAACTGAAAGCAAAGAATAATACTAATAGATACTGAAGTAATAGGAGATGGGCTGAGACTGACTGAAAAGAGCGTAACTTACTGAAGAGAGTAAGAGTCATACCTGATAACATGGCGGCCTACTTTCTATCTATTAATAACTAACACAACATAGCATACAAGAACCTTACCAGCCCCCATAAACCGTAAGGTACCAACCAGCATACAATCTATACACGCCTACCCAGGTCATACCATCCACCTAGTAACTATGAGCATCCAGTCGGCCCCCTGGGTATGCAACTTGGGCTCGCTGGGCCCCTGACTATAGTTGTATCTGAGTCCGGAGGACTCCTGAAATCTGAAATTTGAAATCTGAAATCTGTAATCTGAAAACTGTAATCTGCACCCTGGGCGCAAGCGCTCGACAGGGGGTGTGGTATAGTGCTGATCAGCTTGCTATGGGGAATCTGCATCCCATCTTTGTCCACTGGCGGACGGCATGCCACTCCGTAGAGCGACGTATCCTCACCCTCTGACTGGCGAGTCGGCACAGCTATTAACCTTGGGGCGGTCAAGGAAGCTCTAAGGGTGTGCAAAACAGAACAATCGTGTCTCCACAGATAGCAATAACCGCATGTAATATATATATATATACTGAATCTGATAATAATATTTATATTCTGGTATTCTGTTCTGAATCTCATACTAAAATATACTGAATTTGATACTAAAATATGTTGAATCTGATACTGAAATATACTGAATCTAATACTGAGATATACTGAGTCTGAAATAATATTTCTGGAATATTCTGCTGGGAATTATACTATTTTACTGAATTTCATGCTGAAAACTATATAATAATTCTAACATGCTTACTGAACTCATACTGAATATAATATACGGCTTCTGAAACATCCTACTGGAATTTGTACTATTTTGCTATACTGGAACTACTAGCTTACCGAAAGAAACTGACTTTACATACCTCAACTGCCGACTTTCTGATTAACAGGCGTAGCTCTGCTAGTATTCAGCTATTTCTCCCAACTGTATTCATATTCACGAAAGAATATAATTAATTCTACTATTATTTTTGAAAGAAACCATACTTATGGATATACCTACTGCCTATTCTTAGAGTTATCGAAGAACGGCCGAAAACTCGCTATTTCTCGAAAGTCTAGAAGGGAGAAATACTCACTTTAATCCAGGGAGTATATTAACACTAGTTTGGAGATATTCCACTTACCTTGGCTCGGCGTGACGATGATTCGCCGGCCAAATTTCGCGAAACTAACTCCGCAGAATGCTCCCTATAGCTTTATACTTCGCTACCCGAAGTTAATTTGAGTTTGGACTGCGTTTGACGGCGTAAATGGAATGAAATTTAATCAAACCCTTCATTCCCCTCTGTTTCTGTTCGTTTACTGGAAATTATATGAAGGGAAAATGATTTAAAACGAAGTGGGAGCCTTATATACTTGGGGCCTTTAAGTCGCATTTGTTGAATGCAATTTATAAGTCGCATTTGTCGAATGCGATTTATAAGTGGCATCTGCCTTGCGACGCTTCGACTTGGCACTTGTCCGGTCTCTCCCCGGGCCCTTTTCTCACACGTATGACATTCTAAAACTCTTAACCAACATGCGAATAGGCCAACTAAGTGTCAAGAACTTACGGGGTGTAACATCCTTCCCCCTTAAGAACATTCGTCCTCAAATGTTAACTTCCGTTTACAGAAATTTTAACTTGTTGTACCTTTTCTAGAAAAATTTTGGCAGAGTTTCCCCTATAATATGGACTATCTCAAAAATCCTGAAACACAAAAAAGTACAATACAGGTACTCAATATAATACTATAGCATCCATTACATAATAAATTGAAGTCAACATCTCACTCATACACATGAATATAAAGCAGCTCATAAAACAGCAATATCAACATACCTCTGACTAACTAAGTCTGAAATAACTGAAGGTATCTGGCTTTCATATCTTCTTCTGTTTCCTAAGTCATTTCCTCTTGATTCCTACTGCGCCATAATACTTTGACAGAAACAACATCTTTAGTTCTTAATCTACGGATCTTCCGGTCTAGTATGGCTACTGGAACTTCTTCATAGGCCAACTCCTCTGTAACCTGAACATCTTGGACTGGGACAATTCTGGAGGGATCTCCTATGCAGTTTCTCAGCATTGATACATGGAAAACTAGGTGGACAGATTCTAACTCTGGAGGTAAGTCTAACTCATATTCCACTTGGCCTATTCTTCGGCGAATTTGATAAGGCCCAACAAACCTCGGGCTGAGCTTGCCTTTCTTGCCAAATCTCATTACACCCTTCATTGGAGAAACTTTCAGAAACACCCAATAACCCACATTAAATTCCAAGTTTCTGCGCCGCACGTCAGCATACAATTTCTGGCGGCTTTGAGCAGTCAGTAAACGTTCTTTGTTAAGCTTTACTTTTCCCTTTAACTGATGAATGATATCTGGCCCAATCAATGCTGATTCTCCTACCTCAAACCAACCAATTGGAGATTTGCACTTTCGCCCATATAATGCCTCATAAGGCGCCATATGAATAGCTGAATGGTAACTGTTATTATAGGCGAACTCAATGAGTAGTAAATGTTCATCCCAGCTACCTCTGAAATCCAACACACATGCTCGCAACATATCCTCGAGCGTTTGGATGGTGCGTACTGCCTGCCCATCTGTCTGAGGATGAAAAGTTGTGCTCAGGTTAACCTGTGTACCCAAGCCTCTCTGAAATTATTTCGAGAATTTAGCTGTAAATTGCACCCCTCTATCGGAGATAATGGACACTAGAATACCATGCAACCTGATTATTTCTCTGATATACAGCTTAGCATAATCTTCGGCGGAAAAGGTAGCCCTTATTGGCAGAAAATGAGCTGATTTTGTCCGTCTGTCAACAATCACCCAGATTGAATCATATCTACGCCTGGTGCTGGGTAATCCTGCTACAAAATCCATATTTACTGCTTCCCATTTCCATAGAGGCATGGCTATATCCTAAGTCAGTCAGCCTGGTTTCTGATGTTCAGCTTTTACCTGCTGGCAGTTGGGACACTAAGCTACGAATTCTGCTATCCCCTTCTTCATTCCTGGCCACCAGTAGATTTCTTTTATATCGTGGAACATTTTCGGTGAACCTGGGTGGAGAGAATAATGGGAATAATGTACCTCGTCCATAATCTGCTGGCGAAGCCCTGCAGCGTCTAGAACACAAAGGCGATCTTTATATCGCAATACCCCATCCCCGATTATCTAAAAATATGTCACCTCTCCTTGCTGAACTCTGTTTCTAAGCTGAACTAGGCTAGAATCTTCACACTATCGTTCCTTTACTTCCTCGACTAAAGACGACACTGCGGTGTTCTAGATTACCGCTCTGTTGTCCTCTGTTTTTGCTACACGCACGACTAAACTGGCTAACTGATGCAATTCCTGGGCTAATTCCCTCTACACAGGCTGTAAGTATGCCAAACTCCCCATAGATTTATGGCTAAGGGCATCAGCCACCACATTGGCCCTTCCTAGGTGATACATAATATTCACATCATAGTCTTTCAATAGCTCTAACCAGCGACGCTACCGCAAGTTCAGTTCTTTCTGGGTGAAGATATACTGTAGGCTCTTATGATCAGTGAAAATATCCACGTGAACGCCATAAAAGTAATGTCTCCATATCTTCAAGGCGTGAATCACTGCGGCCAATTCCAGGTCATGTGTAGGATAGTTCTTTTCATGTTTCCTCAGTTGTCTGGAAGCATAAAAAATTACTTTACCATGTTGCATCAACACACATCCTAACCCAACACCCAAAGCGTCACAATAAAATGCATAAACTTTTGTACCTTCTGGCAATGCTAACGCTGGAGTTGATGTTAGCGTATCTTTCAGTTCCTAGAAGCTCTACTCATATGCCTCAATCCATTGAAATTTTGCTGTCTTCTGAGTCAGTTTAGTTAGAGGTGCTGCTAAGGTGGAAAATCCTTCAACAAACCTCCTGTAGTACCCTGCTAACCCCAGGAAACTGCGTACCTCGGTCAGAGTGGTAGGTCTGGGCCATGGTTTTACTGCTTCTATTTTCTAGGTATCTACCTGTATACCAGCATCCGAAACGATATGACCCAAAAAGGCTACTGAATTCAGCCAGAATTCACATTTCGAGAACTTGGCGTATAGCTGACGGTCCCTGAGAATCTGGAGCACTGTCCGCAAATGATCCTGGTGGTCTGCCTTTGAGCGAGAATACACCAGAATATCATCAATAAACACTATCACGAACAAGTCCAGGTATGGCCTAAAAATGCTGTTCATCAGGTCCATAAACATGGCTGGAGCATTCGTCAGCCCAAAGGACATGACTAAGAATTCAAATGGCCGTATCTGGTCCTGAAGGCAGTCTTTGGAATGTCCCTTTCACGAACCCAAACCTGATGATATCCAAACCTTAAGTCAATTTTGGAGAAACATCTAGCTCCCTGTAATTGATCAAACAAATCATCTATCCTGGGAAGCGGATACTTATTCTTGACAGTAACTTTATTCAGTTACCGATAGTCTATACACATGCGGAGGGAACCATCCTTCTAATACACCCCGTAAATTCTTGACATTTAGATGGCCTATTCGCATGATGGTTAAGAGTTTTATAATTCCATACGTGCTAGAAAAAGGGCCCGGGGAGAGACCGGACAAGCGCCAAGTCGGAATGTCGCAAGGCAAATGCGACTTATAAATCGCATTCGACAAATGCCACTTATAAATTGCATTCGACAAATGCGACTTAAAGGCCCCAAGTATATAAGCCCCCACTTCGATTTTTAAGTGATAATTATCAATATTTCCAGTGAGTAAACCAGAGAACAGTAGAGAAATAGAGAGGACGAAGGTTTCCATTAAAATTCCTTCCGTTTACGCTGTCAAACGTAGTCCAAGCTCAAATTAACTTCGGGTAGCGAAGTATAAAGCTGCAGGGAGCATTCCTACGGAGTTAGTTTCGTGAAATTCGGCCGGCGAATTGTCATCCTACCGAGCTAAGGTAAGTGAAATTGCTCCAAATTAGTGTCAATATACTCCTAGCCCTAAAGAGAGTATTTCTCCCTTCTGGACTTCCGAGAAATAGCGAGTTTTCGGCTGTTTTTCGATAAGTCATAGTTTGGGTAGTATATATATTTTAAGTAGTGTTTTCTTCTAGAATATTGATGAATTTAGTTTTATTTGCTATGAATATAAATGAAGTTGGAAGAAATAGCTGGATATTAGCCGAGTTATGCCAGTTAGTCGAGAAGTCGGCAACTGAGGTATGTAAAGGCTGTTTCTTTGGCAAGATAGTAATTCTAGTATAGTAAAATAGAATAAATTCCAGAAGAACGTTTCAAAGCCGAGTATTATGCCCAGTGTGAATTCAGTAAGCGTGCTTGAATAATTATTATGTCATATTCAGAATAAAAGTCAATAAATTAGTATCAGACAATGAGATATTATTCGAGACTCAGTATAACTCAGTATCATGTTCAGTATAATTCAGCAAGGGATTCAGAATAGAATATCAGAACATGGACAGTATTATCATATTTAATATATATGTTATATGTGATTATTGTTGTTTGTAGAGACCTGATTGTTCTATATTGGGCACCCTTAGAGCTTCCTTGCCGCACCAGGGTTAATAGCTGTGTCGACTCGCCTGCCAGAGGGTGAGGATACATCACTCCAAGGAGTGGCATGCCGTACGCCAGAGGACGAAGATGGGAGGCAGCATTCCCCATAGCAGGCTGATCAGCATTATAGCATACCCCTGTCGAGCGCTTGCGCCCAGGGCACAGATTACAGATTACAGATCACAGATCTCAGATTACAGTTTACAAGAGTCCTCCGGAATCAGATACAGCTATATTCAGGGGCCCAGAGAGCCCAAGTTGCATACCCAGGGGGCTAGCGGGATGCTCATAGTTACTAGATGAGTGGAGTGAATTGTTATTTTTGGATGGCGACCCGGGTAGGGGTATATAGATTGCATGTTGATTGGTACCTTTCGGCTTATGGGGGATGGTCTAGGTTCTTGTATGCTATATGTGTTATTTATTAAATTGATAGATAGCAGGACGCCGCATTGATAGGTAAGATTCTCACCTTCTCTCCAGTACAGTTAAGCTTAGTTTAGATACTGTCATCCCAGACAGTCTTAGCCATCTTCTGTTATTTAGTAACTATCAGTATTACTATCTTATTTCAGTTATATTTAGTTATTTCTTTGCATACTCGGTACCAGTGGTACTGACGCCCGTTTGGGGCCGCTGCATTACTTTCCTGCAGGTACTCATAGACGAGGAGCCGATCCCTCGTAATTCTATCCAGCACATAGAGTCATCAGCTCCTGTCTTCCGGAGCTTGACAGCTAGAGGTTTATTTCTCTTTTTCTTTTACAGTACGGGTAGGCCGGGGCCCTGTCTCGACCATCTTATTCTTAGAGGCTTGGAGATTGTATATTCCCTGTGGTTAGTCGTATCGGTCGTGTGAGGTCGTGTGTATGTTTTAGTTTGTTTATGATGGTCGTGTGGGGCCTTGTATAGTTGATAGTTGGTGACCTTGTCGGTCACAAAGCAGTTTAGAATTTAGTTCAGCTTTTCAGTGAAACTAGTCAACATGGTGGCCTTGTCGGCCCGCATAGGTTCCTTTATACTCCTGTGGTTCTGGTCAGTTGTTGTTTTCTTACAGGAGGATATAGACCTAGTCGGCCGGAGGCTATATTTACAGCCGTTATATAGCCCGTTGGTTCCATGAATCCAGAGTTAGAGCCAGCCTGACACTAGAAGTGCTCAGGCTCAGTAGTCCAGCAGTCCAGGTCTTAGTAGGGCACCAGGTGCCAGTCATGCCTCCCAAGGCGGGGCGTGACAAACTTGGTATCAGAGCAGGTCGTATCCCATGGAGTCTGCAAGCCGTGCTAAGTAGAGTCTTGTCTATGGATGTGTTGTGCACCACATACCATAGGCAGGAGGCTGCAAGGAATGATAGGATGGTTACTTTTTCTTCATATTTAGTCATGCAATAGAGAAGTACAGTATAGGGTTGAGTCCCTAAAGCTTATCATACTCTTTGTTTACAGATAAAATGGTAGAACAGTGACATCCTGTCACTGGTAGAAGACTGGATACTGCAGCAGCAGAAGGGACCAGCTGGATGCCTCAGCCTCACTTAGAATCGGCCCGATTTGAGGGTGATACAGAGGCGTCATCTCGACCTTCACAGCAGTCCCCACCCTACCAGGAGCCACTCGGGATGAGATTACCTCCGACAGTTCCTGTACCTACACCATCTGACTAGGAAATTCGAAGTCCAGTAGTTATGTTGGCATAAATGATGGCTACTCAACGCCAGTCAGTGCCACCCGTAACAGCAGAATCATCAGGTGCGCCTGGTAGTTCGAGGGTCCGAGAATTTTTGGCACTAGGTCCCCCGTAGTTCACAGGGTTGGATCAGGCATAGGATCCCCAGGACTTCCTGGATCAGATGCAGAGAATCTTCCGAGTCATGCATGTGACATCTACAGAGTCGGTTGAGTTAGTGGTGTTTCGGCTGCGGGATATTGATGTGTTGTGGTACGAGAGTTGGGAAAGGTCTGAAGGGAGAGATGTTGCCCCTCCGACCTGGTCCAGCTTTTCAGAGGCTTTCCTGGACCGTTATCTGCCACGAGAAATCCGACAGGCCCAGATGGAACAGTTTTTGCACTTAGAGCAGGGGGCGAGAAGTGTACGGGAGTACACCCTGCAGTTCGATTCCTTGGCCCGCTATGCTCCAGCCTTTGTGAACACCATGCCATCTAGAGTCCACCGATTTATTATGGGTTTGAACCCAGAATATATTGAGGCATGCATCACAGCTATGCTGCGGGAAGATATGGATATTGCTTGGGTGCAGGCCTTTCCCCAGACTATTGAGGGCCTTAGACAGCGGCAACAAGATAGCAGACGAATAAATCAAGAACAACGCCGTAGAGATAAATCAGATGAGATACAGGGGGAGATTTGGAGAGGGCCTAGGCCACGGTTGTCAGATAGACCACCTAGACCCCCGCCTCCATCACCAGCAGAGGGGTAGATTTGGTTGCCTGGGACAAATAGAGTCCGGCGGGAGTTCTTGAACGGTAGATTCAACCTAGCAGAGGAGGGCAGAGCAGAGCAGGTATACACCCCCACCTTGCCCTATTTGCAGTTAACCCCACACTGGAGCTTGCAGATATGGCTCCACAAGGTGTTATATATGTAGGCAGGAGGGTCATGTGATGAGAGACTGTCCAGCCAGGGGTCAGGGTAATCAGGATAGACAGGGCAGGGCGTCAGCAGGGCTGGGAGCTCCAGCAGCCTTGGCAGGGCATAGGCCCTCAGTCCCAACAGGCAGGGGTCGAGGCAGATCAGGGGCCTTGGGTTCAGGTACGGGCCTAAGTCGTACCTATGAATTACTAGGGAGGAAGGACTCAGAGGTGTCTCCATATATGGTAACATGTCTGATGACTATTTTCTCTCACCCTGCTTATGTAATGATTGATCCAAGATCTACCTTGTCCTACGTTACCCCATTTGTGGCTCGAAAGTTCAGTATTGTACCAGAGTTGCTTCAGCAATCCTTTTCAGTATCTACACCCGTTGATGACTCAATCATAGCCATAAGGGTTTATCGAGGGTGTACAGTAGAGGTTGTTAATCGTCAGAGCATAGTAGATCTGGTGGAATTAGAGATGATTGATTTTGATGCCTATATGGGTATGGATTGGTTAGTGCCTTGCTATGATAATGTAGAATGTTGAACCAAGACGTTCCGATTCCACTTTCAAAGGGAGGCAGCTCTAGAGTGGAAGGGCAGTACAGCTACACCAAAAGGTAGGTTTATTTCCTACCTTCAGGCAAGGAAGTTGATAGCTAAGGGATGCATTTTCCACATAGTCAGAGTCCAGGATGTACGGGTAGAGCCTCCGACTCTCCAATCTGTTCCAGTGGTTAATGAATTCCCCGACGTATTCAGAGATGAGCTACCTGGTATTCCCCAGAAAGAGAAATAGATTTTGCAATTGATTTGCTACTAGGAACTCAACCCATATCAATCCCTCCGTATTGTATGGCTCCTGCTGAACTCAGAGAACTAAAGGAGCAGCTGAAGGATCTGTTAGATAAGGGCTTTATTAGGCCAAGTACTTCACCTTGGGGTGCGCCGGTTCTGTTTGTGATAAAGAAGGATGGCTCCCTCCGCATGTGTATAGACTACGACAGTTGAACAAGGTTACAGTCAAGAATAAGTATCCGCTTCCCAGAATAGATGATTTGTTTGATCAGTTATAGGGGCCAGATATTTCTCCAAGATTGACTTATGGTCCGGATATCATCAGGTTGGAGTTCGTGAAAAGGACATTCCGAAGACTGCCTTCAGGACCAAATATGGCCATTTTGAATTCCTAGTCATGTCCTTTAGGTTGACGAATGCTCCCGCAGTATTCATGGACCTGATGAACAGCATCTTCAGACCATACCTGGACCTGTTCATGATAGTGTTATTGATGATATTCTAGTGTATTCTTGCTCAGAGTTAGACCACTAGGATCATTTGCGGACAGTGCTCCAGATTCTCAGGGACTGTCAGTTGTATGCCAAGTTCTCTAAATGTGAATTTTGGCTGAACTCAATAGCCTTTTTGGGGCATATCGTGTCAGATGCTGGTATACAAGTAGACATACAAAAAATAGAAGCAGTAAAAACATGGTCCAGACCTACCACTCCGACTAAAGTACGCAGTTTTCTGGGATTAGCAGGGTACTACAGAAGATTTGTTGAGGGATTCTCCACCGTAGCGGCACCTCTGACTAAGCTGATGCAAAAAGCAGTAAAGTTTCAGTGGACGGAGGAATGTGAGTAGAGTTTCTAGAAATTGAAAGACAGGTTAACCTCCGCCCCAGTGTTAGCATTGCCAGAAGGTACAGAGGGTTATGCAGTTTATTGTGATGCTTCGGGTGTTGGGTTTGGATGTGTGTTGATGCAGCATGGTAAAGTAATTGCTTATGCTTCCAAACAGCTGAGGAAACATGAAAAGAATTATCCTACCCATGACTTGGAACTAGCCACAGTGATCCATGCCCTAAACATATGGAGACATTACTTTTATGGCATCCATGAGGATATTTTCACTGATCATAAAAGCCTACAGTATATCTTCACCCAGAGAGAATTGAATTTGCGGCAACATCGCTGGTTGGATTTGTTGAAAGATTATGACGTAAATATTCTATATCACCCAGGAAGAGCCAACGTAGTAGCAGATGCCCTTAGCCGTAAGTCTATGGAGAGTTTGGCGTACTTGAAGCTCGAGCACCGGGAATTGGCCCAAGAAATACACCAGTTAGCCAGTTTAGCCATTCGTGTAGCAGAAACAGAGGACAACAGAGCGGTAATTCAGAACAACGCAGTGTCTTCATTAGTTGTGGAGGTAAAGGAACGGCAGTATGAAGATCCTGACCTGGTTCAGCTTAAAGACAGAGTTCAGCAAGGAAAAGCGCCAGATTTTCAGGTAACTGAGGATGAAGTGTTGCGATGTAAGGGCCGCCTTTGTGTTCCAGACGTTGCAGGGCTTCGCCAGTAGATTATGGGCGAGGTACATTACACCCGCTACTCTCTCCATCCAAACGCGATGAAAATGTATCACGATATCAAAGAAATCTGTTGGTGGCCAGGTATAAAGAGGGAAATAACAAAATTCGTAGCCGAGTGTCCTAACTGCCAGCAAGTAAAAGCTGAACACCAGAAACCAGGCGGATTGACTCAAGACATAGCTATGCCTCTTTGGAAGTGGGAAGTAGTAAATATGGATTTTGTAGCAGGATTACCCTGTACCAGGCATAGAAATGACTCAATTTGGGTAATTGTTGACAGACTGACAAAATCAGCCCATTTTCTGCCAGTAAGGGCTACTTTCTCTGCCAAAGATTATGCTGAGTTGTATATCAGAGAAATAGTCAGACTGCACAGTGTTCCAGTGTCCATTATCTCTGACAGAGAGGAAGAATTTATAGCCAAATTTTGGCAATCACTTCAGAGAGGCGTGGGAACACATATTAATCGGACCACAACTTTTCATCCTCAGGCAGATGGGCAGGCAGAACGCACTATTCAAACGCTCGAGGATATGTTGCGAGCGTGTGTGTTGGACTTTGGAGGTAGCTGGGATGAGCACTTACCACTTATTGATTTGCTTATAATAACAGTTACCATTCAGCTATCCAGATGGCGCCTTATAAGGCATTGTATGGGCGAAAGTGCAGATCGCCAGTTGGCTGGTTTGAAGTAGGAGAGTCAGCGCTGATTGGGCCGGATATTATTCATTAGTCAGAGGGAAAAGTAAATCTTATCAGAGAATGCCTACTGACTGCTCAGAGCGACCAGACATCGTATGCTGATGTGCGGCGCAGAAACTTGGAATTTAATGTGAATGACTGGGCTTGAAAGTCTCTCCAATGAAAGGGGTGATGAGATTCGGCAAGAAAAGCAAGCTCAGCCCGAGATTTGTTGGGCCTTATCAGATTCGCCAAAGAATAGGCCAAGTGGCATACGAGTTAAACTTACCTCCAGAGTTAGAGTCTGTTCATCAAGTTTTCCACGCGTCCATGCTGAGGAAGTATATAGGAGACCCCTCCATAGTTGTCCCAGTTTAGGATGTCCAGGTTACGGAGGAGCTGGCTTATGAAGAGGTTCCAGTAGCCATACTAGACCGGCAGATTCGCAGATTAAGAACTAAAGATGTTGTTTCTGTCAAGGTATTATGGCATAACAAGAACCGAGAGGAAATGACTTGGGAAGTAGAGAAAGATATGAAAGTCAGATATCCTCAGTTATTTCAGACTTAATCAGCCAGAGGTACGTTAGTATTGTTGTTTTATGAGTTGCCTTATATTTATGTGTATAAATGAAATAGTTGACTCTAGTCTATTGCATGATGAATACTATAGTATTGTGTGGAATACCTATATTGGACTTTTCTGCATTTCAGGATTTTGAGGTAGTCCATATTACAGGGGAAACTCTGCCAAAATTTTTCGAGAATAAGTCGAGTAAGTTGAGATTCCTGTGAGCAGGAGTTTACATTCGAGGACGAATGTTCTTAAGGGGGGGAGGATGTTACACCCCGTAAATTCTAGACATTTAGATGGCCTATTCGCATGTTGGTTAAGAGTTTTAGAATGCCATACATGCTAGAAAAAGGGCCCAGTGAGAGACCAGACAAGCGCCAAGTCGAAGTGTCGCAAGGCAAATGAGACTTATAAATCCATTCGACAAATGCGACTTATAAATCGCATTCGACAAATGAGAATTAAAGGCCCCAAGTATATAAGCCCCCACTTCGGTTTTTAAGTGATAATTATCAATATTTCCAGTGAGTAAACCAGAGAACATTAGAGAAACAGAGATGACGAAGGTTTCCATTAAAATTCCTTCCGTTTATGCTGTCAAATGCAGTCCAAAGTCAAATTAACTTCGGGTAGCGAAGTATAAAGCTGCAGGGAGCATTCCTACGGAGTTAGTGAAATTGGGTCGAAGAATCGTCGTCCTACCGAGCTAAGGTAAGTGGAATTGCTCCAAATTAGTGTCAATATACTCCTAGCCCTATGTGAGTATTTCTCCCTTCTGGACTTCCGAGAAATAGTGAGTTTTTGGCTGTTTTTCGATAAGTCAAAGTTTGGGAAATATATATATTCAAAGTAGTGTTTTCTAATATTGATGATTTTTTTTATTTGCTATGAATATAAATGCAGTTGGAAGAAATAGTTGGATATTGGCCGAGTTATGCCAGTTAGTTAAGAAGTCGGCAACTGAGGTATGTAAAGCCAGTTTCTTCGGCAAGATAGTAATTCTAGTATAGTGAAATAGAATAAATTCCAGAAGAACATTTCAAAGCCGAGTATTATGCCCAGTGTGAATTCAGTAAGCATGCTTGAATAATTATTATGTCATATTCAGAATAAAAGTCAGTAAATTAGTATCAGACAGTGAGATATTATTCAAGACTCAATATAACTCAGTATCAAATTCAGTATAATTCAGCAAGGGATTCAGAATAGAATATCAAAACATGGACAGTATTATCAGATTTAATATATATGTTATATGTGATTACTGTTGTTTGTAGAGACCTGATTATTCTATGTTGGGCACCCTTATAGCTTCCGTGCCGCCGCAGGGTTAATAGCTGTGTTAACTCGCCCACCAGAGGGTGAGGATATGTCACACCAAGGAGTGGCATGTCGTCCGCTAGAGGACGAAGATGGGAGGCAGCATTCCCCATAGCAGGCTGATCAGCATTATAGCATACCCCTATCGATTGCTTGCGCCCAGGGCACAAATTACAGATTACAGTTTACAGGAGTCCTTCAGACTCAGATACAGCTATAGTCAGGGGCCCAGAGAGCCCAAGTTTCATACCCAGAGGGCCGACGGGATGCTCATAGTTACTAGATGAGTGGAGAGAATTGTTATTTTTGGATGGCGACCCGGGTAGGGGTATATAGATTGCATGTTGATTGGTACCTTCCGGCTTATGGGGGTTGGTATAGGTTCTTGTATGCTATATGTTTTATTTATTAAATTGATAGATAGTAGGACGTCGCATTGACATGTATGATTCTCACCTTCTCTCCAGTACAGTTAAGCTTAGTTTAGATTCTACCATCCCAGACAATCTTAGCCATCTTCTGTTATTCAGTAACTATCAATATTACTGGCTATTTTTCAGTTATGTTTAGTTATTGCTTTGCATACTCGGTACCAATTGTACTAACGCCCATTTGGGGCACTACATTACTTGCTTGTAGGTACTCATAGATGAGGAGCCGATTCCTCGTAATTCTAGCCAGCACACAGAGTCATAAGCTCCTGTCATCCGTAGCTTGACAGCTAGAGGTTTACTTCTCTTTTTGTTGTATAGTACGGGTAGGTCGGGGCCCTGTCCCGACCATCTTATTATCATTCTTAGAGGCTTGCAAATTGTATATTCCCTGTGGTTAGTCATACCGGTCGTGTGAGGTCGTGTGTATGTTTTAGTTTGTTTATGATGGATGTGTGGGGCCTTGTATAGTTGATAGTTGGTGACCTTGTTGGTCACAGAGCAGTTTAGCATTTAGTTCAACTTTTCAGTGAAACTAGTCAGCATGGTGGCCTTATCGGCCCGCATAGGTTCCTTTATACTTCTGTGGTTCTGGTCAGTTGTTGTTTTCTTACAGGAGGCTATAGGCCTAGTCGGCCGGAGGATGTATTTACAGTCGTTATATAGCCCATTGGTTCCATGAATCCAGGGTTAGAGTCAGCCTGGCACCAGAAGTGCTTAGGCTCAGTAGTCCAACAGTTCAGGTCTTAGTAGGGCACCAGGTGCCAGTCATACCTCCCAAGGCGGGGCGTGACACCTTCTTTCTTACAAATGGAACTGGCGCACCCCAAGGTGAAGTACTCGGCCTAATAAAGCCCTTGTCTAACAAATCTTTCAACTGCTCTTTTAGTTCTCTGAGTTCAGCAGGAGCCATGCGATAAGGGGAAATTGATATGGGCTGAGTGCCTGGTAATAAATCAATTGCAAAGTCTATTTCCCTTTCTGGGGGAATACCAGGTAGCTCATCTGGGAATACATCAGGGAATTCATTAACCACTGGAACATACTGGAGAGTCAGAGGCTCTACCCGAACATCCTGAACTCTGACAATGTGGTAAATGCACCCCTTGGCTATCATCTTTCTCGCCCGAAGATAGGAAATAAACCTACCATTTGGTGTAGCTATACTGCCCTTCCACTCTCATATTGGCTCCCCTGTAAAGTGGAATCGGACCATCTTGGTCCAGCATTCTACATTGGCATAGCATGGAGCTAACCAATCCATACCCATAATGGCATCAAAATCAACCATTTCTAACTCTACCAAATCTGCTATGGTTTGACGGCTAGCAACCTCTACTGTACACCCTCGATAAACCCTTCTGGCTATGATAGAGTCACCAACGGGTGTAGATACTGAAAAGGGTTGCCGAAGCAATTCTGATACAATACTGAACATTTGAGCCACTAATGGGGTAACATAGGACAAGGTAGATCCCCGATCGATTAATACATAAGCAGGGTGAGAGCAAATAGTAATCATACCTGTCACAACATCTAGAAACGCCTCTGAATCCTGTCTCCTTAGTAATGCATAGGTACGGATTGGGCCCACACCTGAACTAGAGGCCCCTGATCTGCCTCGGCCTCTGCCTGCTGAAACTGAGGGCCTGCGCCCTACTGGGGCTGCTGGAGCTCGTGACTCTACTGATGCCCTGTCCTGTCTATCCTGGTCACCCAGACCCCTGGCTGGACAATCTCTCATCACATGACCCTCCTATCCGCATATATAACACCCTGTGGAGCCATATCTGCAAGCTCTAGAGTGGCGTCGGCTGCAAATAGGGAAAAGTGGTGGTGTATACCTGCTCTGTTCTGCCCTCCTCTATTGGGGTGAATCTACTATTCAAGAACTTCTGCCATACTCTGACTTTCCTCGACGTCTAAATATATCCCTCTGCTGATGTGATGGAGGCGGGGGTCTAGGTGGCCTATCTGACAACCGTGGCCTAGGCCCTCTCCGAATCTCCCCCTGTAACTCATCTGACCTGTCCCTGCGGCGCTGTTCCTGACTTGGTCATTTGCTATCCTGTTGCCGCTATCTGAGGCCCTCAATATCAATATCTTCCCTCAAAGTAGTTGTCATACAGGCTCAATATACTCTGGGTTCAGCCCCATAATAAACCGGTGGACTCTGGATGGCATGGTGTCTACAAAGACTGGAACATATCAGGCCAAAGAATCGAACTGCAGGGCGTATTCTCAAACACTCATCGCCCACTGCTCCAGGTGTAAAAAATGGTCCATCCGGGCCTGTCGGATCTCTCATGGTAGATAACGGTCCAGGAAGGCCTCTAAAAAGATGGACCAGGTCGGAGGGGAAACATCTCTCCCTTGAGACCTTTCCCAACTCTCATACCATAACACAACAATATCCCGCAATCGGAATACCGCCAATTCGACCGACTCTGTGGAGGTAACATGCATTACCCGAAAAATCCTCTACATCTGATCCAGGAAGTCCTGGGGGTCCTCTCTTCGATTTTTCCCCGTAAACTGTGGGGGACCTAGTGCCAAGAATTCTCAGACCCTCGAACTACCAGGCCCACCTGATGATTCTGCCGCTATAGGTGGCATTGACTGGTGCTGAGTAGCCATCATTTGCTCTAACATAACTACTGCACTCCTAACCTCCTGGTCAGATGGTGTACGCATAGGAACTGTCGGAGGTGGTGTCGTCCCGAGTGGCTCTTGATGGGGTGGAGACTGCTGAGAAGGTTGGGACGATGCCTCTGTATCGCCCTCAGATCGGGATGCTTCTAAACAAGGCTGAGATATCCTGCTGGTGCCCTCTCCTGCGGCTATGTCCAATCTTCTGCCTCTGATAGGATGTCGCTGATCCGACATTTTATCTGTAAACAAAGAGTATAATAAGCTTTAGGGACTCAACCCTATACTGTACTGCTCTATGGTACAATTGAATATGAAGAAAGAGTAACCACCCTATCATGCCTTGTAGCCTCCTGCCTATGGTATGTGGTGCACAACACATCTATAGACAAGATACTTAGCACGGCTTGTAGACTCCCTGGGATACGGCCTGCTCTGATACCAAGTTTGTCACACCCCGCCTTGGGATGCATGACTGGCACCTGGTGCCCTACTAGGACCTAAACTACTGGACTACTGAGCCTAAGAACTTTTGCTGCCAGGCTGGCTCTAATTTTGGATTTATTAAAACAACGGGCTATATAATGGCTGTAAATAAAGCCTCCGGCTGACTAGCCCTATAGCCACCTGTAGGAATATAACAGCCAACCAGAACAACTGAGCATAAGGGAACCTATGCGGGCCGACAAGGCCACTATGCTGACTAGTTATCACTGAAAAGTATAATCAAGTGCCGAACTGATCTGTGACCGACAAGGTCACCAACTGACAACTGAATAAGGCCTCACATGGCCATCACATGCAAACTGAAACATACATATGGCCCCACACGACCGGTACAACTAACCATAGGGAATATACAATCTGCAAGCCTCTAAGAATAATAAGATGGTCGGGACAGGGCCCCGGCCTACCCATACTATACAAACAAAAAGGGAAGTAAACCTTTAGCTATCAAGCTCCGGATGATAGGAGCTGAAGACTCTGTACGCTAGCTAGAACTACGAGGGATCTGCTCCTCATCTATGAGTACCTGCAGGAAAGTAATGCAGCGCCCCAAAACGGGCATCAGTACCACTGGTACTGAGTATGCAAGAAATAATTGAAAATAACTGAAAGAAAACAATAATACTTATAGATACTGAAGTAATAGGAGACGGGCTGAGACTGACTGGAAAGAGCGTAACTTTACTGAAAAGACTAATAGTCATACCTGATAACATGGCGGTCTACTTTCTATCTGTTAATAACTAACAAAACATAGCATACAAGAACCTTACCAGCCCCCATAAGCCGTAAGGTACCAACCAGTACACAATCTATACACCCCTACCCAGGTCATACCATCCACCTAGTAACTATGAGCATCCAGTCGGCCCCCTGGGTATGCAACTTGGGCTCGCTGGGCCCCTGACCATAGTTGTATCTGAGTCCGGAGGACTCCTGAAAACTAAAATCTGAAATCTGAAATCTGAAATTTGAAATCTGAAATCTGAAATCTGAAATCTGAAATCTGTAATATGAAAACTATAATCTACACCCGGGGCGCAAGCACTCGATAGGGGGTGTGGTATAATGTTGATCAGCCTGCTATGCGAAATCTGCATCCCATCTTCGTCCACTGGCGGACGACATGCCACTCCGTAGAGCGACGTATCCTCACCCTCTGTCGGGCGAGTCGACACAACTATTAACCCTTGAGTGGTCAAGGAAGCTCTAAGGGTGCCCAACATAGAACAATCATGTCTCCACAGATAGCAATAACCTCATGTAATATATATATACTGAATCTGATAATAATATTTATATTCTGGTATTCTGTTCTGAATCTCATACTGAAATATACTGAATTTGATACTAAAATATGCTGAATCTGATACTGAAATATACTGAATCTGATACTGAGATATACTGAGTTTGAAATAATATTTCTGGAATATTTTGCTGGGAATTATACTGTTTTACTGAATTTCATGTTGAACACTAGATAATAATTCTAACACGCTTACTGAGCTCATACTGAATATAATATACGGCTTCTGAAACATCCCACTGGAATTTGTACTATTTTGCTATACTGGAACTATTAGCTTACCGAAAGAAACTGACTTTACATACCTCAATTGCCGACTTTCTGATTAACTGGCGTAGCTCCGTTAGTATTCAGCTTATTTTTGAACGAAACCATACTTATGGATATACCTACTTCCTATTCTTTGACTTATCAAAGAACGGCCGAAAACTCGCTATTTCTCGGAAGTCTAGAAGGGAGAAATACTCACTTTAATGCTGGTAGTATATTAACACTAGTTTGGAGCAATTTCACTTACCTTTGCTCAGCATGGCGATGATTCGCCAACCGAATTTCGCGAAACTAACTCTGCAGAAGTGCTCCCTGCATCTTTATACTTCGCTACCCGAAGTTAATTTAAGTTTGGACTACGTTTGATGGCGTAAACGGAAGGAAATTTAATCAAACCCTTCATTACCCTCTGTTTCTATTCGTTTACTGGAAATTATATGAAGGGAAAATGATTTAAAACAAAGTGGGAGCCTTATATACTTGGGGCCTTTAAGTCGCATTTGTCGAATGAGATTTATAAGTCGTATTTGCCTTGCGACGCTCCAACTTGGCGCTTGTACGATCTCTCCCTGGCCCCTTTTCTCGCATGTATGGCATTTTAAAACTCTTAACCAACATGCGAATAGGCCAACTAAATGTCAAGAGCTTACGGGGTGTAACACCACCAAGATGTACCATGACCTACGGGAAGTCTATTGGTGGAATGGCATGAAGAAGGACATTGCAGAATTTGTGGCTAAGTGTTCGAATTGTCAGTAGTTGATGGTTGAGCACAAGATACCAGGAGGGGTACTTCAAGACATTAGCATTCCTACTTGGAAGTGGGAGGAGATCCATATGGACTTTATCACAGGGTTACCTCGCACTCATCGACAATATGACTCCATTTGAGTGGTCTTAGACAGGTTGACCAAAGCAGCTCATTTTTCACCGAAGTGGAGGATTATGCTAAACTATACATTTGAGAGCTAGTTCGATTACATAGAGTGCCCTTGTCCATCATATCAGATAGAGGTTCTCAGCTTACCTCCTAGTTTTGAAGATAATTTCAAAAAGGACTTGGTACTTAGGTCAAGCTAAGCACAGCGTTTCACTCGCAAACAGATGGCCAGAAAGTTTAGACTCTTGAGGACATGTTGAGAGCGTGTGTGATTGACTTCAAGGGTAGTTGGGATGATCATTTGCCTCTCATTGAGTTTGCATACAACAACAACTACCATTACAACATTTAGATGGCTCCATTTGAGGCTCTTTATGGGTGGAGGTATAGATTGCCTATTGGTTGGTTTGAAGTCAGTGAAGCTGCAATGATGGGTCCAAATTTAGTCCATGAGGCTATGGAGAAAGTTTAGCTTATAAGGGACAGGTTAAAAAAAGCTTAGAGTCGCCAAAAGTCCTATGTGGATATGAGGAGGAGAGAACTTGAGTTTGAAGTTGATGATTGGGTGTTTCTAAATTTATCTCCCATGAAGAGAGAAATGAGGTTTGAAAAGAAAGAAAAACTCAGTCCCCATTATATTGGCTCGTATCGGATTATGAAATGGGTTGGCAAGGTAGCATATGAATCGGAGTTTCCCTCAGAATTAGTGTCACACCCCGCCTTGGGGGGTATGACTGGCACTTGGTGCCCTACTAGGACCTGAACTGTTGGACTGCTAAGCCTGGGTACATCTGGTTCCTGGTTGGCTCTAACTCACAATTCTGGAAACAAAGGGCTATATGACAGTTGTAAACACAGCCCCCGGCCCATTGGCCTATAGCCTCCTGTACCTGTAATAACAGCTGGCCAGAACATGCAACTATAGGGAAACCTATGCGGGCCGACAAGGCCACCATTCTGTCTAGTTATCTGCAACTCAGCAATAAAATACTAGAAGGCTACGTGACCGGCAAGGTCACCACTACTGTCAAACTTATGGCCCCACACGGCCAACATAAAAGAAGCAAAAGTACTATCAGCTAACAACTGCACGGCCTCACACGACCGGCTCAACTTACCACAGGGAAATATACAGACTGCAAGCCTCTAGGAGTAGCAATAGAAATGATCGGGACAGGGCCCCGACCTACCCATACTATACAACAAAAGAAACTGAAATACACCTCTGGAATTCAGTCTCCGAATGACAGGAGCTGAATGCTCGATCGCTGACAGGAATCACGTGGTATTGCCTGCTCGTCTACGAGTACCTGCAGGCAAGTAATGCAGCGCCCCACCGGGTGTCAGTACCGCTGGTACTGAGTATGCAAAGCAATAACTGAAAGAAATATCTGAAAACAATAATATAACTGATGAGACTGAAATAGAGGGAATAGGTTAACTGTCTGGTAATGTAAATCATACTTTCTCTCAATCTTTACTGAAAGGGATAGGAGTCATACCTGGAGACGTATCGTGCTACAGCTGATCTACTCGTATCTAACATAACATGGCACAACATAACATAGCACACACAAACCTTACCCGGCCCCCATAAGCCGGGAGGTACAATCAGCACAGAATCTATACCCCTACCCCGGTCATCCCATCTCCTATAAACCCTGTAAGCATCCTGTCGGTCCCCTGGGTATGCACTTGGGCTCGCTGAGCCCCTGACTATAACTGTACCTGAGTCCGGAGGACTCCTGAATCAACACCCCGGGCGTATCCGCTCGACGGGGGTGTATAAGGGCCGACCAAGGCACAATATGGGGAAAAATGGCATCCCATCTTCGTCCCCTTACGGGACGGCATGCCACTCCGTAGAGCGACGTATCCTCGTCCTCTGGCGGATGAGTCAATACAGCTATTAAACCTGGGGCGGTCATGGATGCTAGGTAATCCAACCCCAAACAATACAACGGTCTCAACTAGTAATACTGTCTGCGTATCTCACATGCTGAGGCTAATGGGGTAAAGTATCATATACATTGCATGCTGAACTAATGATAGTAATTTGTACGTATTTAATACGTGCTGAGGCTGGTAAATATATATAGATATGAATATAGTCTCCTGCCAGGCTGTACTGGGGCAAATGCTATACTAGATAGTGTTTCTGCTGAAAACTATGTTGTTTACTGAGTTTCTATATTGACATGATTTCCTATTCCTAACATGCTTTCTAACTTCATTTTAGCCAGCTATTCTATTTCTGAACCGTCTTACGGATGTTGCATTACTTTACAGGGGTTTCAACTGAATACAATAATATCTTAATCATTTCATATTACATCACATACTGAGCATGCTGGGCAGTTTCTAACACTTGTGTTAGAATCTATGTCGTACTAGTAAGTTTCACGCAAGTTACAACTCGATGCTTCTGATATCGTATCAACATTCACGATAAACGTAACACTTGACTTCTGAATATTCTACTAGCCTGTAAATTACTATACTGCACCGATATTACTTAACTTGCCGAGAGAACTAACTTTACATACCTTATCCTTAAACCATTCGTCTGTCGGACGAGGCTCGGCCGGTACTTCAACTGTTTTCTCCCAACTGTAATCATAAATATGTCAATCAATACTAAATACAACTTTATTTCAAAAGGCAGCGTCACTTTCGATATAGTTTATAGCCTAAACTTAGGCTTATCGAAAGAAGGCCAGAAACTCGCTATTTTTCATAGGTCCAGAAGGGAGAAATATTCACTTCACAGCTAGGAACACATAGACACTAATTTAGAGCAATTCCACTTACCTTAGCTCGGTGGCTCGACGATTCGTCGGCCGTATTTCACGAAACTGAATTCGTAGGAATACTCCCTGCTGCTAAATACCTCAGTATCTGGAGTTAATTTGAGTTTGGGCAACGTTTAGCAGCGTAATCGGACGAAATTTATATAATTTCTTCGTTCTTCCTCTTTCTCTGATTTCTCTCTCTGTTTCCTAGAAATTTCTAAGTATATAACTGATTTAAAATTGAAGTGGGATTTATATACTTGGGCCTGGACAAGGCCAACGTGTCACGGAGCCAACGCGGAGGCTCCTCCTCCGTGACACGCTGCCATCGCAGAGGGGCTCTACCTCGGCTCCTTCCGCGATGGTTCGACAGATTTGTCGTACGATCTTTTTCCGGGCCTTTCTCTAGCACGTATGGCCTTCAAATATGCTTAACCAACATGCGAATAGGTCATCTAGGTGCCGGGAATTCTACGGGGTATAACATTCTCCCCCCTTAAGAACATTCGTCCTCGAATGTATACTGCCATCTAGAGGACTACTTAACTTACTTGTTAGAAAATTTTCGGCAGAGTTTCCCCTGTAATATGGACTACACCAAAAACCTGAAATGCAGAAAAGTCCAATACAGGTACTGTACACAATACTGTAGGATTCACTGGATGGTTACGTATCAATTTCCCTCATTTATACATATACAACCATAAGATACTACATAAGCAATAATACGGACATACCTGTCGCCTGACTGGGTCTGAAGTAGGTGAGGGTATCTGGCTTTCATGTCTTCTCCATATGTTAACTCTTCTGTGACCTGAACATCCTGAACTGGAGCTACTGTAGAAGGGTCCCCTACGAACTTCCTTAACATAGAGACATGGAATACTGGGTGAACAGATGCTAACTTTGGAGGCAGGTTCAATTCGTATGCAACTCGGCCTATTCTTCGCCGAATCTGATATGGCCCAATGAATCTCGGGCTAACCTTGCCTTGCCAAATCTCATTACCCCTTTCATCGGGGACACTTTCAGATATACCCAGTCATACACATCAAACTCCAATTTTCTGCGCCGCACATCTGCATATGATTTCTGGCGGCTCTATGCAGTCAGTAAGCATTCTTCGGATAAGCTTTACCTTTTCCTTTGACTACTGCACAATGTCTGGGCCAACCAACACTGATTCTCCGATTTCAAACACCGTTCGGCGAGCTGCATTTTCGCTCGTATAATGCCTCAAAAGGCGCCATCTGGATGGCTGAATGATAGTTATTATTGTAGGCAAATTTGATTAACGGTAAATGCTCACTTTGGATACTATCGAAATCTAGCACACACGCTCGCAACATGTCTTCGAGCGTCTGAATTGTGCGCTCAGCCTGCTCATCTGTCTGAGGATAGAATACTGTGCTTAAATTAATCTGCGTTTCCAGACCCCTCTGGAACGACTGCCAGAATCTAGCTGTAAACTATGCTCCCCTATCTGAAATAATGGATACTGGGACTCCACGCAATCTAACTATTTCTCTGATATATAATTCGGCATAATCCTCAACCGAGAAGGTAGCCTTCACTGACAGGAAATGAGCTGATTTTTGTCAGCCTGTCAACTATTACCCAAATGGAACCATTTCTGCGTCCAGTACGGGGTAACCCTGCTACAGAATCCATGTTTATTGCTTCCCATTTCCACATAGGCACCGTTATATCTTGCGTCAAACCACCCGATTTCTGGTGCTCTACTTTCACCTATCGGCAGTTAGGACACTGGGCTACAAATTCAGCAATTTCTCTTTTCATACCTGACCACCAGCAGTTTTCTTTGATATCATGGCACATTTTCGTCGCGCCTGGGTGGAGAGAATAGAGGGCGTAATGCGCCTCGCTCATAAATAGCTGGCGATGCCCCAAAATATCTGGAATGCAAATGCGGCCTTTATATCGCAACATTTCATCCCCGATTATCTGAAAATATGTCACCTCTCCTTACTGAACCTTGTGTCCAAGTTGAACCTGGCTAGGGTTTCCATACTGCCGTTCCTTTACTTCCACCGCTAACGACAACACTGCGACATTCTGTATTATCGCTCTGTTATCTTTTATTTCTGCTATGTGACCGGCTAAACCGGCTAACTAGTGTAATTCTCGGATATTTTCGCTGTTCAGGCTACAAGTATGCCAACTCCCCATAGATTTACAGCTAAGGGCATCTGCTACCATATTAGCCCTTCCTGGGTGATACAAAATTTTCACTCTTAAAGGCATAAACTACTGCAGCTAACTCCAGGTCGTGGGTAAGATAATTCTCTTCACGTTTCTTCAACTGCCTGAAAGCATAAGCTATTACTTTACCATGCTGCATCAACCCTCTGTACCTCCTGGCGATACTAACACTGGAGTTGATGTTAACCTGGCTTTTAACTCTTGAAAGTTCTGCTCACACGCCTCAGTCTACTGGAACTTTGCTGCCTTCTGTGTCAATTTAGTCAAAGATGCTGCTAAGGTGGAAAATTCTTCCACAAACCCTCTGCAGTACCCGACTAACCGCAGGGATTGCGTACTTCGATCGGAGTGGTAGGTCTAAGTTATGTCTTCACTACTTCAATTTTCTGTGTATCTATCTGTACACCAGCCTCCGACACAATGTGACCAAAAAGGCTACTAAACTCAACCAAAATTCACATTTACAAAATTTGACATATAACTGACGGTCATACTGGTTTATTATACCGGTGAATCTGACAAACAATCTACTGGTATAGCTAGAGCTTATCTGGCCTTCTAACTGCATGCTAAGGCTACTTGTTGCTAAGGTAACCTTGAACGACTATCTGCACACCATGTGCCCGTATCTGATCAGGGGGTCCTGATATTGATCATGACCTCTAATGATCTGGCTGCCTAACCTTAAATAACTGAATAGTGGGGTTGAATGACCCAAATGTGGCAGTAGTCTAACAATACTCTAACCGTTCTACTTGAGTGTTTATAGTTCATGCATAACCGCAGACTTGTGGGCATTTAATTGCTCTGTTATCTTGCTTAAACCACTGTAATGCTGGACTTACTCAAACTTACTCCCAGGCGATCAATCTCTGAATCTTCACGGGGAGTCTACTGATCCCCTGGTCTTAATAAACACTATGCTAGCAGGGTACTATCAATTTCTTATGCCTTGTGTGTATCCACTTGGATTTATACTGCTATTCTGGGGGATTCTCGGTCTTATGAGCTATTCTGTAAATACTGGCCTTTTGCTAGGGCTCTGTATCTGAATATCTTACGAAAACCAGCTGAAGTACTAGTCTGTCGCTGACTACTGATGTGGACCCTTCCTTGGGGTACCCACGGGTATTCTGACTGGGACGGCCGGCTGACTTATGGGGTGTTCCACATAATAACTGCTAGGTTGGCTAAGGCCGACTCTCACCTACAAGGCTGGGAAAATGACGTACGACCACTCAACATACTAGAACAATTTGTATTGCTAATCTCTGAAATTTGCCTATTCGGCCTCTAATCCTGGTTCTAGCACATGCACTAATGTTACCGATCTTCATGGACACTTCTCTGCTAATGCAGGCGCCAGCTGGTCGGTAGACCGTCTAACTGCGCCCTTATCATCTAGCCATCTGTTTTAGGCCTTTAACTCTGGTAAGCTCCTAAAGCCTAGATCTGACAACAACACATAAGTTTATTAACTTAATAACTGAGAACTGAGATAGTTTCTATGACTTCATACATAATTCACACTTAGTCTGCCCCTTTCCCTTCTCCTCTTCTTTCTTTCTTCCCCCTCTTTCTTTTTTTTTTTTTTTGAAAGGGGGGTGTCCTGCAATGCAATTTGTACATGCTTCCTATTACTAATCAGCATTTGTGATTGTAGCCCTTATAGGCAGCCACTCACAGCATATCTATTATCTATATATATATATATATATATATATCAATAGCTACGTACAATATGTACTGAGTTCTGCGGTAACACATAATCTCTGACATGCTCTGCTGAGTCTCACGCCGTACATGATACACTGCTTCTACGGCATAATAATATCTCCTGCCCTGACTTATCATTTCATTGCATTGTCACCCCATTCTGAAAGTAACAAACATAAACACTTTAGTTATTGTCTGCTGTTTGAAATTCCACCACTCTTGCGATGTGGGGTCGACGTTCGAATCTTGTAGCTTTACTAGGCATATATTGAGAGCCCATGACTGTCTGCTGGGCCTTATCTCTAGGCTACACTAGATTAGAATTGCTATATCGGTAACTTCTTAACTTTTCTATAGCGGACATACTGTGGTATTCTGAACCGCAATCCTACTGTCAGCCCGAAGCTTAATCCTTAAAACGATACTCTATTAATCTGGGGGGGGAGGTAACCCTGATTTCCCCACAAAATCTGGCATTCCTGCTTCTTCCTCTCATCTTGCTTAAGCTGAACTCTGGGATTCAAGGTACCTGCCTTTTGTTAATAAGATTGTTGGTCCTGTATCAGTTCATACTTCCCCTAACTTGCAGTCAGACCTATCTGATTCACGTGATCCCTCACCCTTTTGATATCACAACTGGATCATGAGCACAATCTTACAGGTATGTCTTGCTATCTGTTAGCATATGTGGCGGACTTAGCCTTTTTCTGACTCGAAATTGATTATTACTAAGCATTCATTACAAACAGATCTTTTACCCCTGCTTTGGGTAAGCTAAATAATCTTACTTTCTTTACTGGCTTGTTATCATAAGGGTCTGCACAGCTTACATAATCATAGGAGCTCTTTATACTTTCTAATACTTACTAGGATCAATCAGCCCATCTTTACTTACTGCATGATTTGGCAACCCCCTCTCAAGTCTTATGCTCCTTTACTATACTGGTATCGAAATCAAGAGGTAGGAATAGCCCTTTTCTTATTGCAACAAATAAAAGCATTTAACTGTATCATATCCAAAAAGATGTATTTGAGATTCCTGCATTTCCCTCTCTTTCTTCTACCTACCTGGTGGTCTGACCTTATCTGTAATCATAATCAGATCTCATATAGCTAATAAATAAATCAACTCGTATGCACATTATACTTTTGACTCCCTATTATGACGTTATCAACGTATACTGGGAATAATGCCAATAAAGGTATCACACTGTGAGGTCTCTGATACCCCCTCCTACTGCTGTAGTATCATGTAACTGGCTGATGTTCTCTTCTGTTGCTATCTCTGATCTTCTACCTGTGATAGGATAATGCTGATCTGCCTTTGTATCTGTAATCAAAGAATACGGTAAGTTTTTTGGGACTCAACCCTATACCGTACCGCTCTAAAGCACGACTGACTGATAAGGAAGGGTAACCATCATATCATGCCTCGTAGCCTCCTGCCTATAGTATGTGGTGCACAACACATCCATAGACAAGACTCTACTTAGCACGGCTTGCAGACTCCCTAGGACACGACCTGCTCTGATACCAAGTTTGTCACACCCCACCTTGGGGGGTATGACTGGCGCTTGGTGCCCTACTAGGACCTGAACTGTTGGACTGCTAAGCCTGGGTACATCTGGTGCCTGGCTGGCTCTAACTCACAATTCTGGAAACAAAGGGCTATATGACGGCTGTAAACACAGCCCCCGACCCATTGGCCTATAGCCTCCTGTACCTGTAATAACAGCTGGCCAGAACATGCAACTATAGGGAAACCTATGCGGGCCGTCAAGGCCACCATTCTGTCTAGTTATCTGCAACTCAGCAATAAAATACTAGAAGGCTATGTGACTGGCAAGGTCACCACTACTGTCAAACTTATGGCCCCACACGGCCAACATAAAAGAAGCAAAACTACTATCAGCTAACAACTGCACGGCCTCACACGACCGGCTCAACTGACCACAGGGAAATATACAGACTGCAAGCCTCTAGGAGTAGCAATAGAAATGATCGGGACAGGGCCCCGACCTACCCATACTATACAACAAAAGAAACTGAAATACACCTCTGAAATTCAGTCTCCGGATGACAGGAGCTGAATGCTCGATCGCTGACAGGAATCACGTGGTATTGCCTGCTCGTCTACGAGTACCTGCAGGCAAGTAATGCAGCGCCCCACCGGGCGTCAGTACCGCTGGTACTGAGTATGCAAAGCAATAACTGAAAGAAATATCTGAAAACAATAATATAACTGATGAGACTGAAATAGAGGGAATAGGTTAACTGTCTGGTAATGTAAATCATACCTTCTCTCAATCTTTACTGAAAGGGATAGGAGTCATACCTGGAGACGTATCGTGCTACAGCTGATCTACTCGTATCTAACATAACATGGCACAACATAACATAGCACACACAAACCTTACCCGGCCCCCATAAGCCGGGAGGTACAATCAGCACAGAATCTATACCCCTACCCCGGTCATCCCATCTCCTATAAACCCTGTAAGCATCCTGCCGGTCCCCTGGGTATGCACTTGGGCTCGCTGAGCCCCTGACTATAACTGTACCTGAGTCCGGAGGACTCCTGAATCAACACCCCGGGCGTATCCGCTCGACGGGGGTGTATAAGGGCCGACCAAGGCACAATATAGGGAAAACTGGCATCCCATCTTCGTCCCCTTGCGGGACGTCATGCCACTCCGTAGAGCGACGTATCCTCATCCTCTGGCGGACGAGTCAATACAGCTATTAACCCTGGGGCGGTCATGGATGCTAGGTAATCCAACCCCAAACAATACAACGGTCTCAACTAGTAATACTGTCTGCGTATCTCACATGCTGAGGCTAATTGGGTAAAGTATCATATACATTGCATGCTGAACTAATGATAGTAATCTGTACGTATTTAATACGTGTTGAGGCTGGTAAATATATATAGATATGAATATAGTCTCCTGCCAGGCTGTACTGGGGCAAATGCTATACTAGATAGTGTTTCTGCTGAAAACTATGTTGTTTACTGAGTTTCTATATTGACATGATTTCCTATTCCTAACATGCTTTCTAACTTCATTTTAGCCGGCTATTCTATTTCTGAACCGTCTTACGGATGTTGCATTGCTTTACAGGGGTTTCAACTCAATACAATAATATCTTAATCATTTCATATTACATCACATACTGAGCATGCTGGGCAGTTTCTAACACTTGTGTTAGAATCTATGTCGTACTAGTAAGTTTCACGCAAGTTACAACTCGATGCTTCTGATATCGTATCAACATTCACAATAAATTTAACACTTGACTTCTGAATATTCTACTGGCCTGTAAATTACTATACTGCACCGATATTACTTAACTTGCCGAGGGAACTAACTTTACGTACCTTATCCTTAAACCATTCGTCTGTCGGACGAGGCTCGGCCGGTACTTCAACTGTTTTCTCCCAACTGCATTCATAAATATGTCAATCAATACTAAATACAACTTTATTTCAAAAGGCATCGTCACTTTCGATATAGTTTATAGCCTAAACTTAGGCTTATCGAAAGACGGCCAGAAACTTGCTATTTTTCAGAGGTCCAGAAGGGAGAAATATTCACTTCATAGCTAGGAACACATAGACACTAATTTAAAGCAATTCCACTTACCTTAGCTCGGTGGCTCGATGATTCGTTGGCCGTATTTCACGAAACTGAATCCGTAGGAATACTCCCTGCTGCTAAATACCTCAGTATCTGGAGTTAATTTGAGTTTGGGCAACGTTTAGCAGAGTAATCGGACGAAATTTATATAATTTCTTCGTTCTTCCTCTTTCTCTGATTTCTCTCTCTGTTTCCTAGAAATTTCTAAGTATATAACTGATTTAAAATCGAAGTGGGATTTATATACTTGGGTCTGGACAAGGCCAACGTGTCACGGAGCCAACGCGGAGGCTCCTCCTCCGTGACACGCTGCCATTGCGGAGGGGCTCTGCCTCGGCTCCTTCCGCGATGGTTCGACAGATTTCTCGTCCGATCTTTTCCCAGGCCTTTCTCTAGCACGTATGACCTTCAAATATGCTTAACCAACGTGCGAATAGGTCATCTAGGTGCCGGGAATTCTATGGGGTATAACAATTAGCATCAATCCATCCAGTTTTTCATGTGTCGCTTTTAAAGAAGTGTTTGGGTGATCCAGCTCTAGTTGTTTTGGTGTAGAGCATAAGTGTGAAGGACATCCTTAGTTACGAGGAGGTTTCGGTGGAAATACTGGATCGTCAGGTTCGAAAGCTAAGAAACAAAGAAGTAACTTCAGTCAAAGTTTTTTGGAGGAATTAGCATGTTGAGGGAGCTACATGGGAAGCCGAAGTAGATATGATGGCTAAATACCCGCATTTATTCCCTTCCGGCTTAGTTTCAGCTTGAGGTATCAGTTTACTCCTTAATACTCTATTCAATTTCATGTTCAGCTCATGTACCCCAGTTTCTTTCATGTAAATGAATGTATGTGTGATTTAGGAATGCAATTTAGTCATGTAGTTCAAATCGTAGTTAGTCACTCCATCAATTTCCAGCATGTATGTTAAGTATTTAAGTATAATGATTGCATTTCTCTGTTTTTCAGTATGTTTTTCCACATTTGAGGGCAAATGTTCCCAAGGGGGAAATATTGTAATACACCAAAAGTGCGTAAATTAGACTCAGGAGTTGAAATAAAAACTAGTAGAAAAATCTAAAAATCTACTCAAGAAGATTCGTTGTATGGATCACTAGTGGGACCAACGACCCGTGGAAGGTCCCCGTGATGAGAAGCTGCAGAATCAAGTTGGGGAGTAACATGCCTTAGAATGACCCATTGGAGGTTGTGATGAGTCATTTGATGGAATCGTTGTGAGGTTGGTCTCAATCAGGGAGGCAGTAATGAGTTCTGGTACGACCCGTTGTTGGAAGCAATGGGCAATTGTTAGCATTCGGTAAGAGGAACCCCAGGATAGGGCAGTGGTGAGGACGAGTGGCAGCAGCAAGTCGTTAGAGCTTGTAATGGCTCATCTTGTCCGGTTGTGGTAAGGAACATGAGACCTAAATCAGGGATGAGACAACAAGGGGTTGTAACGGATCGTGGGAGCCAGTAATGGTCCGTTGCGACGACTGTTGCCATAGGCAGTGCAGTTTTTTCGGGAATTTCATCAAGGATATTTTCATCATTCCTAAGCCCTAGGGTCCTAAACTACGTCATTTTAAGCTTGAAATAGTGTGTTTTAAGAAGGATTAAGCCATTCTAAGCCTATCCTAATTCATGCATGCAAGCTTAGAGGTTTGAGAGGTGATCAAGGATAGTTCTTCAAAATTCTTCCTCAATTCTCTTTTGACAATCAAGGAAGTGTGAAAATTAGATCCCTTCAGGTATGTAAGGCTAAGAATGGGTGCAGTTGTCCGCACCCATGCCCAATTCCCTCTTAATTCATGATGTTCTAATTGATGATTCCATGGGGTTTTTACCCAATGCATGACTTCCTAAGTTTCAATCATGGGTATGATCTAAAATTGTTTTAAATTATTAATTATGATTAATGGGCAGATTTTACAATGTTTTAAATTATAAATTTTGTTTTTAACTTTTCTAAACTATGATGTCCATCCATGAATGTTCATGAAAGTTGAGATCTATGAGATATGTGTACAAGTATGATGAGATGATTATGAAGAAAGTATGATTTCGAAATACCTATGTTCATGCTCATGTTTTCAAAGTAAATCAAGTTGATTCAAGCATGTTTAAGTATTGGGAAAGCCCATATGATCAAGTATGTTTTATGATTTCATGAATTAGCTTACCACATGGTTTTGGAGTCAAGACTCCCATTAATTTCAGCTTGTGGTATGGTTTGAGCCAAGGCTCCTCATGTTATAATTTCAGACTATGCATGTATGTCATTATTTAGCTTCATGACTAGATGATGGTTAGCTTCTTTGAAAAATGATGGAGAGCATACGCATTTTTTTGGGAGTAGTGTCGAGCACCAAGTAGGCAAAGGGTCAGTCAACCCTATGCTTCAAAACTATGCACCAACGTAGGTATGTTCAGATTATTTGGGACCTCCCTTGTGAGCTTCCCCTGCCCCCAAGGGGCCTTCAGCTTGATATCGATATCATGGAGCGTCCTTAGCCCTAGCAAAGCTTTGGACAACTCTGCCTACTTGAGTGTGATAGTTGGGACCATGTAAGCTCTATGGTGGTAATGTTGGTTAAATGACGAGTCTCCCATTGCCCCTCATGATTTTAGCTATGCATGTACATTAGTCATGATATTATATTTTCATCAGGTTTGACCCAATGTTTAGTTTTGCTTATGATTATCAGTTTTCAGCTTTGGGTCACTCGATTCAGTTATGATGTTTAGTAATGTTCACATCATGATTTCAGAAAATAGATTGCAAGCCCTACTCTCAGAATCTTCTTGTGAGCTTCCCCTGCACCCAAGGGGCCTTCAGCTTGATATCGATATTATGATAGTGTCCTTAGCCCTGGCAAAGCTTTGGACGGCTCTGCCCACTTGAATGTGATAGTCGGGACGACGTAAGCTCTATCATGGTAATGTTGGTGATATGATGAGTCTCCCATTATTCCTCATGATTTTAGTTATGCATGTACATTAGTCATGATATTATGTTTTCAGTAGGTTTGACCCTGTGTTCAGTTTTGCTTATGATTATTAGTTTTCAGCTTTGGGTCATTCGATTTAGTTATGATGTTCAGATCATGATTTTAGAAAATACCATGCAAGCCCTACTCTCAGAATCTTATCTTCATTATGTTTTATGATATGCATGATTTATGATTTTACTTACTTAGTGGTTTTACTTACCTTGCACACTCGGTACATTCCACGTATTGACCACATACTCTATGTTGTATCATTTTATGATACAGGATTCGATATCCAGGCTTAGTCCGCCGCTAGTCAGACTTCTGAAGTTAGAACTTCTCAGTCTCAGTTGGTGAGTCCTCATCTTGCGAGGGCACTTCTTATCAGTTGTATTTCGTCTTTTCAGTTTTCATATTATAGTGCGTTAGTTGGAGTCTTGTCCCATCAACTCGTCAGTGTTAGAGGCTTTTCTGGACAAAGTTTTATTCAGCTTTAGATTCATATATGAATTAAGATGTTATGTTGTGCTTAGACTTCCTCTATGTTATTTATGATGATCTTACGCTTATCTATGAATGAGTTAGATGTATGTTCATGCCATGAGTCGACTTGGAGCCCTTTAAGGGTTTCTTGTCCCGTCTCTTAATCCGAGCCTATGTTCAGGTGTGACAAAGGGTTCCTAGAAGGCAGGTAGTGGTGACAACGGGTGGTTATCAAGTGTCGTGGGAGCTGAGTAAGACTCGTGGTGCATATTATTGTGGTAGACCTGAGTCTAAAATTTGGGGTGAAGCAACGAGGGGAGTAACGATACGTGGGAGCCATTAACGGCCCATTGTACCAGTCGTTGTCACTGGCAGTGCAGATTTTTTAGGTTTTTTATTAAGGGTGTTTTCGTTATTCCTAAGACCTAAGGTCCTAAACTACGTATTTCAAGCTTAGATAGAAGGGTTTTAAGGGATATAAACCTATTCTAAGTATCTCCACTCCATGCATTCAACTTAAAGTCTTCCTTGAAGATCAAGTTCGAAGAATATCTTCAAATGCCCTCCAATTTCCTTTGGGCTTTCAAGTGGGGGTGTGAAACCAATTTACCCAGGTATGTGAGGCTATGAATGAGAGTACCCTTCACTCTCATGCTCTAAATTCTTCCTAATTCCTTAGCTTTCAATTCAAGATTGAAGTTTCATAGTCTTATGGGGTTTATTCCAATTCTTGTGAAATTCTATGTGATCCTATCTATGGGTCAATTTCCTTTTATGTATAAAATCATATTTTATGATCTATGGGAAGATTTTATAATTATTTTGATTATTATTTTATAGTTTCAACTTCTAATTAAATTATGCCCAATTATGTAAGCTTCATAAAAAGTCAATTTATGGTTCCATTATGATCTTGATCTTCTTAAGCCTTAAATTATGATTTATGATTTATGATATGATTTCTCTCAAGTACTCATCATGGATTTATGAATATCAAGTATATACATGTTTTACAAGTATGCATGGATTTCATGAATTATGGATTTATGACTCTTGGTCGATTCACGGGCCCTTATTCATGGCTAATCATGTATTTTAAGTGGGACCTATTACGTTACTATTTATTTGGCCATGAACTTCATGAATGATTCCACGATTATGATATGATCCCTCATGTGCATGTTTTTGGAAGCAATGTCTAGCACCGAGTAGAACGGGCGTTCAGGTAACCCAATGGTCTCAAAACTACATGCCACCATAGGTCTATGTATATATTTATTATTAGATCCCTGTGATATCACCATGCATGCATGTCCCCCTGCCTGGTAAGTTGGGGACGGTCCTGACCACCTAGGTGAAATAATGGGGCATCATGCAAGGCTCTATCATGATGGTATCGGTTAAGACACGTCCTCCCATTGTTCCTCATAATTTATGCATGGTTATCTTTATGTTACTTTGGCTCGAGTGATGTTTAATAAAGCTTTCTCTTATGATTATGACTACGACTGATCTACGAATGTTTTGAAAACCTTGAGCCCCTTATGTTTACGTTATGGTATTTACCTTATGATCATGTTGTCCTACTCTTATGAACTTTTATGTATTTTAGCTATCCATTGTACTTAACCTTCATACTCAGTACATTTTAAGTACTGACCACATACGTTATGTTGTATCATTCATGATACACATCCAAGAGATCAGTCTCAGCCGCATCATTAGTCCTGCTCCCCTCTCAGACCTGTCTACCCAGTATTGGTGAGTCCTAATCCTTCGAGGACATGCAGTTATCTATAGTTATGTTCTTTTAGTTTCAGACTAGATTGAGTTAGTTGGGGCCTTGTCGCATCAACTCATCAGCAGTAGAGGCTTATCAAACATAGCATGTATTCAGTTTCAGCCGTGTGTTATGTATTTAGATATTATGATATTTTCTGACTTCCGCTTTATTATATATGTTAGACTTCCACTTGAGTATGCTGATTTTAGATATCATGTTCATGCCGTGGATCGACTTAGAGTCTCTCGGGGTTCTTGTCCCGTGTCTCGATCCGGGCCTATGTTCGGGTCATGACACTGACGACCTAGCTCCTCCACCGACCTAACTCTTTAAAAATCAGATTTTAAGTTGTGGAAAATATTTCATACATATTTAGGTTTGACCTGCCAGAGAACATATTTTCTCTCCAATTTAATTCAAGAACCAAGGCAAAACAACCATTAACACCAAGAGCTAGCGAATTTCGGGAAGAAGTTCGTAGAGCTTCGGAGATTGTTTCTACTGGACTGTTTTGTGTGTTGCTGTTGTGTTGGAGCTCGTTTTGGGCAGAGTAAATATGAGGAAAATCATTCCTATCTTGGTAAAGTTAACTCCAATTAAGGGTAAGAAATCCCCTCTTTGATTCCTATAGGTTTTGTGAAAGGAACTTGGAGGAAGTATGTAGTAACTTGTGTTACTTATTATAGTTGTTGTGTTGTTGAACTGTTTCATTGTGGGCAGTGTTGTTGCTGTGTTGTTGAGGAAGAAACAATATTCCTATATACTCCATCATAGTAGGATTTTATTACTATGAAAAGGTAAGAGTTTTACCCCTCAAACTTGCACGCTAAAAAAGCTGAAAATTTGCAGCTAGAGAGGCTGCCGTTCGGACTGTTTTTGGCTGAAGTTTGTGTCCATTTTTCTTAAGGTTGGAGAATTGTATTTAGCTGGAAATATACTTCATATTTTGGGAATTAAGTGCAGGAGAATTTAGATAATTTTTCCCTTCTTTTTCCCTCTCAAAAGATTGTAGAATTAAGTGTGAAAAAGGTGACTGATATTGTAGTTATTGTTGTTGTTGTTGTGGCTGCCGGACGGGGATTTTTTTGGCTTAATATTTGATGTAAATTAGGCTTACTACTTGTCTAATAAATCAAGAGATTAAGGAGGGAAAAGGCTTATTGTTCAAGAATTTGGCTAAAAAAAACACATCAGAATAAGGTATGTAAAGGCGTCATTGTCCATATTTTTCAAGCATGATTTTATACTATCAAAGGGACCAGTATTTATATATTTTTGAACTCATGTTTAAGAATGAAATATTCTATCCAAAGGAGTTGAAAATACTTGACCTCAAGCTAGAGTGGAAAAAGGTAATGATCGATCAAATGTGAAGTGAGAATACGCATTATTTACGACTATTGTCATAGTTAGAGATTGAGTCTGAAGTCCCATTATAATGGGCACTGTGATCAGTTACTTTACTTTATATTATATGTATGTGTTGTTTTGTGTATTGGAACTTGGTTTCTGGTCATAAAGAGCAAAAGATCTAGTCGCTATGTAGTTAGCAAACTCAAGACTAAGGGAATGATATTAGACCGACCTAGTAAGGGAAAATGAGATCATCGAGATGAAAATGTCTTAACATATTCACTTAACCTTTTATGTTTATGTTACAAAGTGTGTAAGGACCAAAAGAGACTCCCTAATTCCTCTCCCTTAAGCTGAATGTCAAATTAGCGAGCTTTTGATTTTCGAGGTCCCTTCAAACCTTATCTATGCATCTTGTTGAAACTCTTGGGTCGCCCGCATCTTCTTATGCTCTTTATGAGTCAAGAAATGTACATATGTGTATCTTGTAACTATTAGCTTAGCATGTTATATGCACTCACTTGCAGTTGTATGCTACAAGGGAGGCCTACTTACGCCAAAGTACTATAATTTCTCAATTGTTATGCTAGGTATGTTAGATTGGATTAGTGTAAGTTGTATCAATTTTATTTATGATGATAATATAAGACTTTTACCTCACCACTGACCTGGTATGACAAGTGGACAATTGTCCTTTATCATATTTGATGATATGAGACTTATGACCTCACCACCGACCTGGTATGTCTGGCGGGTAATTATCCTTTGGCATATTTAATGATATGAGACTTATGACCTCACCACCGACCTGGTATATATAGTAGGTAGTTATTCTTTGGTATATGAGACTTATGACCTCATCAACGACTTGACACATCTGGTGGGTAGTTGTCCCTTGGTTTTGAGGACTCCAAGATAGACCCCTCGGCAGGGCAGTATTTGCTTGATTTAGCTAGATCAATATTTGAATATAGACTAAGTTGCTTATTGAAGATGTGTCTACTTGATTATATTCATGCAACGTGTTACATTTAGCTCCAATATCAGTTTTCAGATTCTTGGCCATCTTCTATCTTTTCCCTGACCTTCAGTATCTTGGATGTGTTAGTAGTTTTAGTTGCGGCCTTACATACCTATACATTTTATTCATACTGATGTACCTTCGCGTAGGGACCCCTTTTTCCTTGCAATCATACTACAAGTATCAGTAGAGGCTTAGACCAACAGCCATAGTAGGAGCCAGAATTCACCATGTCCAAGTGTTTTCTATTTTCTTGACTTTTTATGTATAGTTTGATAGGTCGGTGCCCTATCCCATGCATTTCAGCTTAATACTCTCTGGAGGCTTATGTGGACAAGTTGTGTAGCTGTTGTGGTTGTGTGGCCTTGCCAGCCTTCTATTTTGTAGCTTAGCTTATGATAGTGTTCAACTTTCCGATTACTTTTGTTATTATCGAGAGCGTGGCAGGTAGCCTGGCCGGCCTTTATGCTATAGTTATAGACTTGATATAGTCGGTTTCTCGATTACTTCTGAGTTGAGAGCCAGTTGCGCTCTTCCTAAATTTTGGGGTGTGACAACCAAGAGTCATCGTCATATGTGGTTATAGGTACATTAATTATTCTCTCTCGTGTTGTATATGCTTTACTAGATCCTGGATCTACTCTTTCTTTTGTTATTCCTCTGATAGAAAAAAATTTTGAGATGATTCTTAAATTGTTGACTAAGTCATTCATTGTTTCTACGCCAATTGGCGAGTTTGTTTTAGCCAAAAGGGTCTTATTGGAACTGCATAGTTTTAATATGTGATAGACCTACTTTACCTAAACTGGTTGAGTTAGATATGGTTGATTTTGATGTAATTATGGGTATGGATCCTCTAGCAACATATTATGCGATCATTGATTATCGAGCGAAGATTGTTAGATTCCAATTTCCAAAGTAGCCGTTCCGGTATGGAAAGATAACATTGTGATGCCTAAAGGTAAGTTTATTTCATACCTTAAGGCCTAGAAGATGATCTCCAAGCATTGTATCTCTCATTTGGTTTAGGTTAGAGACCTAACAAGTGAGCCTGTGACTCTTTAGTCGGCTCCAGTGGTGAATGAGTTCCTAGTAGTCTTCCTAGAATCCCTCCTGAAAGAAAAATGGATTTTGCTATCGACTTGCTTCCAAGTACCCAACCTATATCTTTATTTTCCTACGTAATAGCTCTTGCATAGCTAAGGAAATTAAACAAGAAGTTGAAGGATCTGCTTGAGAAAGGCTTTATCCAGCCGACTACGTTGCCATGGTGTGCACCAGTGCTGTTTGGGCAAAAGAAAGATGGGTCATTGAGAATGTGTATTAACTATAGTCTGTTGAATAACATGATGATTAAGAATAAGTATCTACTCCCTAGAATGGATGATTTGTTTAATCAGCTACATGGTGCTAGATGTTTTTCTAAAATTGACTTGAAGTTTGGATATCACTAGTTGCTTGTTAGGGACGTTGATATCTCCTAAGATAGCTTTTAGGACCAGATATGGCCACTATGCATTTCTAGTGATGTCGTTTGGGCTTACTAATGCCCGAGAGGCCTTTATGAATTTGATGAACAAGGTACTTAAGTCATTCCTTGATGTGTTTGTGATCATCTTCATTCACGAAATCCTGATATACTCTCGAACTAAGGTATGAACATGCAGACCATCTGAGGATAGTGATATAGACTCCCCAGGATCACAAGTTGTATGCTAAATTTTCTAAATGTGAATTTTGGCTAACATCTGTAGCATTTCTTGGCCATGTGATTATAAATGAAGGTATAAAGTTTGATGGTTAGAAGATAGAAGCTATCAAAAGTGGCCTAGACCCTTGAATCCTACAAAAGGTAGCAACTTTCTAGGTTTAGCAAGCTATTACAGCAAATTTGTAGCAGGTTTCTCTACCATCTCTGCTTGGTGACGAAGTTGACTCATAAGGCAGCTAAATTTTAGTAACAGAGGCATGTGAGTGGAGTTTCAAGGAGTTAAAGGATAGGCAAATGTCATCACCTATCTTGGCTCTTCCAGAAGGTAGAAAGGGTTATGTTGTTTATTATGATGCTTCTAGAGTTTGTTTGGGCTATGTTCTAATACAAAATGGTAAGGTTATCGCTTGTGCATCAAGGCAGCTAAGGAAGCACAAACAGAACTACCCTACTCATAATCTGGAGTTGGCAGCAATAGTGTTTGCATTGAAGATTTGGTGTCACCATCTATATGGAGTTTATGTTTATATATTCATAGATCATAAGAGCATCTAATACCCGTTTTACCAGAAAAAGTTGAATTTGAGGTAGAGAAGATGGTTAGAGTTGCTAAAAGACTATGGTGTAAGCATTCTATATCATCCAGGTACTGTGAATGTTGTGGCTAATGCTTTAAGTCGCAAGTCCATGGGGAGCCTAAGTCATGTTGAAGCTAACAGAATATAAATGGAAAACTTAAGGCAACAGCTTATAGAAAACTTCTGGAAGTCTTTCAAAAAAGGCCTAGGCACTCAAGTAAACCTCAGCACAACATTTTATTCCTAGACTAATGGACATGTTGAATGCACCATTCAGACACTTGAAGATATGTTGTGTGCCTGTGTATTAGATTTTAGAGAAAGTTTGGATAAGCATCTATCTTTGAATGAACTCTCTTACATAATAGTTATCATGTGAGCATTCAGATAGTTCCATATGGGGCATTATATGGGTGGAAGTGTAGATCACCAATCAGTTATTTTGGACTAAGTAAGGCAGAGTTATTTGGGACAGACTTGTTATAGCAAGCCATTGATAAAGTAAAATTTATTATAGATAGACTTCAGGTGGCTCAAAATAGACAGAAGTCATATGCTGATGTGCGTCATCAAGCACTAGAGTTTGATGTTAATGATTGAGTATTTTTGAAGGAATCACCCATAAAAGGCATTATGTATTTTTTCAAAATGGTCAAGTTGAGCCCAAGGTATGTTGGACCCTACAAGATTATTCGCAAGATAGGAAAGGTAGTCTATGAACTTGAGTTGCAAATAGAACTTGAAGCAGTTGATCCTGTATTTTACATGTAGATGTTACGGAAGTGTATTTTAAGGATATTCAAATTTCTGAGGAAATGACATATACAGAGGTACCAGTTGCTATTCTTGATCTGCAGATTAGGAAACTTAGGATGAAGGAAGTCACCTCAGTAAAGGTGTTATGGAAGAATAATAATAATATTGACAAAGTAACTTGAGAGGAAAAAGAAGAAATGAGGAAGAAGTATCCTCACCTAATCATGACACTGATGTGATATAAAGGTAGGTACTTGATAAGTTACCTCCCTTATGTTAATGTTCTAAACACTATAAGTGTATTGAAGATATAGAAATAAAGTTTAACCCTCATTTGAGGATGAAAGTTTATAATAAGTGAAAGATAGTAAATCCATAAATTTTTTGTCTCTTAATTGATGTATGTATGTATATGCTAAGGATTTAAAGAATATGGAATGTATGTTGTAGAAGTGTTGGGGGTTGAACGCGTGAACAAGTCGGTGAACAAGACGACGAACGAGCGGATGGGGCGAGGCAAGGCCAGGCCATAAGGGCCTGTCCTACCAAGCAGTGCAAGGGGCTGCCTAATGCAGGCTAGCCCCTCCGTGTTGGCCTGCCCAACCGGTCCTCTTCTCACCTCCTCCTATGTATATTATGTCACGTTATGTTAAGTGAAATCATTTCTATGTTACAACATTAAGGCAACAATATGATGAAGGCCTTTTTCTCTTTAGGTTTTTCATCTTAAAGGAAGATTAAGCTATCAAAACATCATCAATCATCAAATTCTCTTGGGAAAGGATTCTTGAGGCTAGAAAGAATGTGTTTACGAAGTTGTATCGTCAATTTGGCTCGGATTGGTAGAGCCCTAGATAGTCGAAATTGGGGAAACCTTCTTCTATCATTGTTAAAAATCATCTACCAATAATACCCAGTTTTTATGAATTGTGAGCTAAGACTTGAAGGGATTATAAGTTAATAGTTGAAGTTGTTGTCGGCGAAGTCGAGTCTGACGATTTGAGGTATGTAAAGGCGCCCCTTCTTCTATATTTACGCACGAATCTAAGTTAACATTTAGAATTGATATACGTACATTCTTAGCTCATGATAAAATGTGTTATATAGCCATTTCTAAGATGTGAAGTATATGATAGAATTGTTATGATTATAAAGATTTGTATAAGCTTGCAGTTGCAAAGCAAACAACGTAAGATGTACTACTGTTATCATAGTTGTAAGTCGAGTTTGGAGACCCCTAATGTGGGTAATGTGAGATGATATTTTATGTTATATTCGTGAACAATGTCAAATGTGAGTTCTATATTCCTTAAATGTTTGATCATCTATTTCCAAATTTTCATGTAAACTTAGTAAAATGTCTACGACCCAACCTTACTAGTTGAAATGTCATGTTTGATTGAACAATTCAAGAACAATTATCTTGATACTATATATAGAATCAAGTGTGTGAACATTTTGTATGAAGCCCCTAGTTTTGACAAAACATGTAATAATGGAAATCTATTCACTTTTATCCAATGCATTACTCTAAGTCACTAAGAGTTGCCTTTAAATGAAGATTGTGTAGCTAATGAAGTACTTATGTTATCCAAGTCTCCTAAAAGACATATAGTGTATTGAGTATATGTTTTTATGTGCTATTTAGAGTCTCATATGTTGTATATGCATAGTTAAAATTCCACGAGTCATGGTTGAGGCCTACACAGGCCAAAGTCCTAGAGTCAATACAATTTGCATTATATGGTATAGACAAACGCAGTATGAGCCCTATCGGCTCTATGTATGGTTGTGGACATGACTTATAGACCTATCACCAATGCATTTATATTAGTCAGATGTCTACCTTATAGATCCATCTCCGATATGGTTATATCGGTTATACGTATATTCCACAGACCCAACCGATGTAAATATATCGATTGGACATATATCTTACAGACATATACCACCGATGCAGTTATATCGGTTGGATGTAGGACCTTTCAAATGCTACCACTAGTGCGGTTACATCAGTTGGATAGAATTGCATTAAATTTTATCACCAAACGTTTTACTAAATAGACAGTTATAGTCATATCATGCTATAATACCCTGAAAGTTCTGAAGACTAGACTCGAGATTTGAATTATGATCAGCAAGAAAAGTTGGAAAATTTCTTCAATACGACTCAACCTATGAGTTGTAAGTTGGTAGTACGGGTCATGGGAAGACCTATGGTTTGTATCAAAGATTTTGTTTCCCCATACAGTCCACACTATGAGTCGTAGTATGTGGGTACGACCCGTGGTCAGGTGTCGTAGTAAGTCCTCAGAGTTATCAGGTGATTGATTGTACGGGTAATGGTACGGTTGGTAGGATAGTGTTACGGGTCATAGTAGTATTCATGGAAATATTCAAAGGATTTAAGGTTCTAAACTTGGTCAGTAAGGGAGGATTGTACGACTCGTGGTACGAGTCGTGATAACTGAAAGAACAGTTTTCCATACAAATTCATTAAGGATATTTTCATAAATCCTAAGCTGCTAACTTCCTAACGATGTCGTTTTAAGATCTGAAAAGAGTGTTTTAAGGGAGTTTAACCTATTCTAATTCGTTCAACTTTCATGCATGCAAGTTTAGTGGTTTTCCTTGAAGATCAAGCTTGAAATTCCACAATTCCTCTCCCAAATCTCTTGTGCTTTCAAGGTCAAGTTTAGATTCAGTTTACCCAGGTATGTAGGGCTTTGAATAAGAGTTTTATTTCACTCTCATGCCCAAAGTTCTCCTCAATCTCTTGAATTCAAATCTCAATTCAAGTTTATGATCTTATGGGGTTTTATCCCAATTTCATGAAATTCTCTATAATTTGTTTCCCACGACTTAGTTCAATTTCCATCAATGGTGAGTCCTCATCTTCGAGGACCTTCAATTAGCGTTGACTTATGTTATTTTCAGTTTTCAGACTTTAGTGAGCTAGTTGGGAATATTGTCCCATCAGCTCTTCAGACATGTTAGAGGCTTATTAGACTATATGTAGAATTTCAGCTTGGTTAGTGTTGACTCTATTACGGTTGAAATGTATTCAGACTTCCATTTATTCATGATTAGTTTATCAATTTCCGCTTGATATTTGCTCTTTAGCAGCTATGTTCATTCCATGGGTCGACTTGGAGCCATTCGTGGTTCTACATTCTGCATCTCGATCTGGGGTCTCAGCTCGGGTTATGATAAACTTGGTATCAGAGCAAAGGTTTAGAGTGTCCTAGGGTGTCTGAAAGCCACATTGAGTAGAGTCTTTTCCATGGATGTGAAGCACACCACACTTATAGGGATTAGGCTACAAGATGTTTTAGGAAATTTTCCTTCTTTCATGATCTATATCATGCGATGAAGTATCTCTCTATCCTTTCAACTTGTGTTATATGTGATTGTAGAAATATGCCTCCACACCGAGTAAATGGAAGAAGGGATGGAAATGGAAATGGCCACGACAATAGCAATGAAGACGGGCATTAGTAAGCCTCGTCAGCACCAACAGATCCTCTGCCCGAGCAGGTCACTCATGCCGAGTTTAGAGAAGCATTCCTGATGTTGGCACAGGCAATGACCTCTCAGGTCAACCAGCAGATAGCTCATGTTCCTTAGGATGGGAACGCAGCGGCAACAAGAGTTCTCCATATGATTCCGCTGGAGTTTCTTGGGTTGAAGGTGGATGAGGACCCTCATGAGTTCATTGAAAAGGTGCAGATGATCATCTTCCTAGGCCACACCATGGCGAGGCACGTCTTTTCCAAGGTCAAATATGACAACTCGTAGTACGTCAGCTGAGGGTTACTAGAGAGAAGAGTGCAGATTTAGCCTCCTATCAGTTGAAGGTTGTTGCTTACATATGGTATCGTCAATGGAAGGATGGTGGGGAAGTGTGAGCAGTTCCTGTGAGTTGGGACGAGTTTGTAACTACCTTCTTGGATAGGTTCTTCCTAGGGAGTTGAGGGAGGCGAAGGCGGAGGAGTTTGTCAACTTGAAGCAGTATTACAGGACTATCTAAGAGTATGCCTTGGAGTTTACCCAGCTATCTAAATATGCGCCAGAGATGGTTGCAGAATAGAGGATCGTATGAGCAGGTTTGTGAATGGAATATCATACTCGTTAGTCAAGGAGTGCAGGACCACTATGCCGAAGAATGGTCTAGACTTCTCATGATTGGTCAAATATGCCTAGCAGATAGAGGCGGATAGGATGAGGGAGAAGGAGAGAGAGGCCAAGAGGGCCAGGACAGGGAATTACAGACAGTTTCAGTAGAGGTCCGATGGAGGACACCGTCAGCAGTCCCACCATAGGTTATCAGTCCCAGCACCATGATCAACCAATATTCCATCTAGACTGAGGCGTGATCAGAGGGTTGGGGCATTAGGCTCCTGAGGTCAGGGGAGCATGTCAGTAGATCCCAGCATTCCAGTTTGCAGCAGGTGTAGTAAGAGGCACACCAGAGAGTAGTTAGCAGGTTTAGGTGCATGTTTCGGGTGCAAGAAGTTGTCATGACCCTAACATAGGCCAGAATCTAGACGCAGAATCTAGAATCATAAATGGCTCCAGGTTGACTCATGGCATGAACATGAAAACTAAAGCTCACAAAATAAATAAAGCGGAAGACTAAATACTTAAATAGTAGAAGTCTTAATAGTAAAACATTTAAACAACGGAAATCTCAAAACACTTAATCTGAAGCTGGATATACAAATTATGTCTGACAAGCCTCTATCATACTGACGAGCTAATGGGACAACTCCCCAACTAGCTCACTACATATCTAAAACTAAAAATGACAAAACTCAACTAAATGAAAGTCCTCAAAGGATCAGGACTCACCAACAAGCTGTCTGGACTAAACTCTAGGATCTGACTAGCGATGGGACTGAATCTAAGTGTCTGAGCCTTTATCATGAAATGATACACCATAGAGTATGCGGTCAGTATTGGAAATGTACTGAGTATGCAAGGTAAGTAAAACATGCTAAGTAGTAAAACTGAATCATGCATATCTTAAATCATAACATCATAAAATTTTGAGAGTAAAGGTTGTATGCTGATATCTGAAAACATGAATAAACATAAACTGAAATAAGTGCATATGGCTTGCCATATCTAAAATCACAGGTAAAAGCTCATGAATTAATCCTTGGATCAAACTTGCTAAAAACATGATATAATATCTTATAGTACATGCAATATTGAAATCATGAAGAATAATGGGAGACTCGTCTTAACCGACCACCACCATATATGAGCTCATGAATAGCCCACATCTTGCCCACATGGAGGAGAGCTATCTTAAGACTTTCTAGGGTAAAGGATTATGTAAGGTGTGATATCACGGTGGGCCCTTGGGCCGGGGGAAATGCTCTCTTGAGAATCCCCAAAGTATACCTACGTTGGCACGTAGTTCATGAGATTGGGAAACCTTGGAACCCCAAGCCTACTCTGTGCTCGACACTACTCCCAAAACATGTATAATGCTCATATAATCATAGATAAAAATAGAACTTGAATCCTATCATATGGGTAGTCTTGACTCTAACACCTGAGATAATTGAACTTATTAGCCTTGGCTAGATCATGAGATCTTGCTTAACTTGAGTGGGTTTGCCTAAATCTTAACTTCATGCTTGCATAAAATAGACATCATAAGTAAAATCATAATTATATTCATGGGTAATTTGTTAATATTCATACATGCTACATATTTCATCATACTTGGAAGCATAAAGCCTAAACTCCACTATTCATGAAACTTGCATAATTGGGCATCATGTTCTTAAAATTTGAAATCATGAATGATAATCAAATAGGTATAAAACTTGCCCATGAATCTTAAAACACCATTTAAAATATGAAGGGAATTGACCCATGAATTAATCATAGAGAACTTAATAGAATTGCCCATCATAGAATTGGGTTAAGACCCCATAGAATCACACACTTGAATTCATGAAATTGAGATTGGATTTGGGCATGAGAGTGAACGTAAACTCTCATTCATAACCCTACATACCTAAGTAATCTAATTCTACACCCTTCCTTGAAAGCCTAAGAGATTTGGGGAAGAACTTGAAGAATTCTAGACTTTGATCTCCTTCGGGAATCTCTAAATTTGCATGCATGGGGAGGGAATAGGTTAGAATAGGCTAAACCCTCTTAAAATCCTCCTAAATGAGCTTAAAATGATAAAGTTTAGGGCTTAGGATCTTAAAAATTACAAAAATGCCCTTATCAAATTCGCAGAAAAACTTATCACTGTTGAAGCAACAACTCACACCACGAGTCATACCCTGATACCACGACTCATGGGTTCCTTTCGTTGTTTCCACTGCTTCATCTTTGGTTTATGGGATTTTCCACGGGTCACACAATGACTCATACCACCATCCCATGAGTCGTTGGACCCATCTGTTACCACAACTGGGAAAATTCCCTGCTCCTTCCTACGGGTGTGAGTAACGACTTATTGTTCTTCACAACAGGTCGTACCTTGATCCATGCCCTCCAACCCTGTCACCCAAGATCCATCCAATGAGTCCTTACTATGATCTATGGTTCCTCACCATAAATCGTGTCATGACTCGTACCTTCCATCCTAATAGTCCAGAACCAAACGATGACTCCAATCCACAACAGTTACTAGGTCCCACGAGTCGTTACTGGACTCATTGCCACAAATTTTTCCTCAGCAGATTGCTAACCACGAGCGATCCTATAACCCATTATTTCTTCCCATGACTCGTACCATGAGTCGTTCTGAGGTGATTCTTCCCGTTTTCCTGCTGATTACATTTCAAATCTTGAGTCTAGTCTTAGGCACTTTCGGGGTGTTACAATATCTCCCCCTTGGGAACATTCATCCTCGAATGTGGGTAAACATACTAAATAACTGGGGAAAGAAACTGCCATTCCAAATTCTGAATATCTGAAGCTGAAAACTGACAGAGCAACTGACTCCGGAATGAAATACATGGCTGAACTGGATTCATGAATCACACACACATGCACTGACATAAAGGAAACTGGGATACATGAACTAAACGTGAAACTGAATAGAGTACTTAAGGAGGAAACTAGTACCTCAAGCTGGAACTGAGCTAGAAAGGAAAAGATGAGGATATTTAGCCACCATATCTACTTCAGCTTCCCATGTGGCTCCTCGACAAGCTGATTTCTCACTGGACCTTTATTGAGGCTACTTCTTTATTCCTCAACTTCCGAACTTGATGATCAAGGATTTCAACTGGAACCTCTTCATAGCTAAGGTTATCATTCACACCAATGCTCTCCACCGGTACAACCAAAGTCGGGTCACCAATGCACTTCTTCAAGAGCGACACATGGAAGACTAGATGTACTGAAGCCAACTCTAAAGGCAACTCCAACTCATAGGCCGCCTTCCCAACACGTCTCACAATCCTGTATGGGTCAACATATCAGGGACTAAGCTTCCCTTTCTTTCCAAATCTCATCACTCCCTTCATGGGAGATACCTTCAAGAATACCCAATCATCAACTTCAAATTCAAGTTCTCTCCTCCTCATATCCACATAGGACTTTTGACGACTCTGAGTTGTTTTTAGCCTTTCCCATATAAGTTGAACTTTTTCCCTAGACTCATGAGCTGAATCTATCCCTATCAACATAGCTTCACCTACTTCAAACCAACCAATAGGCGACCTACACCTCCGCTCATAAAGAGCCTCAAACAGAGCCATTTGAATACTGGAGTGGTAACTGTTGATGTAAGCAAACTCGATAAGAGGTAAATGATAATCCCAACTACCTTTGAAGTCAATCACACATGCTTTGAACATATCCTCAAGAGTTTGAATGGTTCGCTTGGCTTGACCATCCATCTGCGGGTGAAAAGTTGTACTAAACTTTATTTGAGTACCAAGTCTCTTTTGGAATGACTTCCAAAACTTGAGATGAATTGAGTACCTCTATCCAATATAATAGATAAGGTAACACCATGAAACCAAACTAACTCTCGAATATACAACTTAACATAGTCTTCAGTTGAATCAGTAGTTTTGATCGGTAAGAAATGAGTTGCTTTAGTTAACCTATCCACAACCACCCAAATAAAGTCATATTGTCGACGTGTATTAGGAAACCCTGTAATGAAATCCATATTGATTTCTTCCCGCTTCTAGGTGTGGATACTAATGTCTTGTAGCACACCTCCTAGTCTTTGATGCTCCACTTTTACTTATTGATAGTTCGAACACTTAGACATGACTTTCACTATTTACTTTTGCATTTCATTCCACCAATAGACTTCCTGTAGGTTACTATACATCTTGGTGGAACCTGGATGTATAGAATATCAAGAACCATGAGCCTCCTACAACATCCATTCTCAAGTCATCAACATCGGGAACACACAAATGACCTTGATATCGAAGTACACCATCTCCCCCTTAGGAGAAGACCTCTATCTTCTATTCTAAACTGCTTCCTTCAACTTTACCAAAATAGGATACTCATCTTGCCTAGCCTTGACCTCAGTTACCAAAGAGGATTCTGAGCCATTCTGAACAACGACACCACCATCTATCAGATCCACAAAGCAAACTCCTAATCGTGCTAGTCCATGCACACCTTTCACCAACTTTTTCCTTCCATCTTCCACATGAGAAACACTCTCCATGGATAGCCTGCTAAGAGCATCCGCCACTACATTGGACTTGCCCGGATGATAAAGGACACTCATTTCATAATCCTTGATAAGCTCTAACCACCTCTTTTGTCACAAATTCAGGTCCTTCTGGGTAAACACATACTGAAGACTCTTGTGGTCTGTGAACACATCTATATGCACTCTATACAAATAATGCCTCCAAATCTTCAGTGCAAACACCACTGCTGCCAATTCTAGGTCGTGCATTGGGTAATTCTTCTCATGAGTCTTAAGCTATCTAAAACATACACAATGACTTTGCCATGATGCATCAACACACAACCAATTCCCCAGTACTTTATTGACCAAACATATAGGGTGATGAAGGTGATGTGAAGTGCAGTGACTGAGGAAGTCGAGTTGGCGGCCTTCAGACTACATGATGTGGCTACATTGTGGTATGAGGCTTAGGCTCGATCCAGAGGAGGAGGCATCACAATACACCACAAATCCATTTGTACCCTCGGGTAGGGTCAATACTGGGGTTGAAGTGAGTCGAGTCTTTTAACTCTTGAAATATTTTCTCACAGGCATCCGACCACTGAAATTTGACTTTCTTATGGGTCAACATAGTCAACAATGCTGCAATGGATGAAAATCCCTCAATAAACCTTCTGTATTAGCCATCTAAACCCAAGAAACTCCTTATATCCGAAGGGTTAACTAGTCTAGGCCAATTCTTTATAGCTTCTATCTTTTGGGAGTCCACCTGCACACCCTCACTCGACACCACATGGACTAAAAATGCTACTAATTTTAGTCAAAACACATACTTGCTTAATTTAGCAAACAACTGGCGAAGAGTCTGTAGCATAATCCTCAAATGAGCGGCATGCTCCTCCTCGCTCCGAGAGTATATGAGAATATCATCTATGAACACAATCACGAACATATACATATATGGCTCTAACACCCTGTTCACCAAATCCATAAAAGTTGTAGGAGCATTCATTAGTCCAAAAAGAAATAACTACAAACTCATAGTGACCATACCGAGTCTTGAAGGACGTCTTCGATATGTCACTCTCCCTAACTCTGAGCTGGTGATAACCGGACCTGAGATCTATCTTTGAGAAGAACTTATCACCTTGAAGTTGGTCAAGAAAATCATCAATCCTAGAAAGAGGGTACTTGTTCTTGATTGTAACCTTATTCAACTGCTAGTAGTCAATGCACATACGAAGAGAACCATCCTTCTTCTAAAATAAAGATAACTGGTGCACCCCATGGGGATTTGTTAGGTCTGATGAAACCCTTGTCTAGGAGCTCCTTCAACTGTTCTTTTAACTCTTTCAGCTAGCTGGAGCCATTCTATATTGAGGAATGATATAGGCTACGTATCAAGAAGAAGGTCAATACCAAAGTCAATCTGTCGCTCAGGAGAAACTCCGGGTAGATCATCTGGGAACACCTCCGAATACTCACACACTATAGGAACTGACTGGAGAGTTGGGGTCTCGGATGTAGCATTCTTAACCCAAACTAGATGGTAAACACAACCCTTAAAAATCATCTTGTTGGCCTTAAGGTAGGAAATAAAGCGACCTACAGGTACAGCTGAATTACCCTTCCACTCTAGGACTGGCTCACCCAGGAATCGAAACTTTACCACATGGGTTCTACAAATCACTGAGGCATAACATGCATGTAGCCAATCCATGCCAAAGATAACATGAAAATCTATCATTTCTAATTCTACTAAATCTACTGAGGTGACTTTTTAAAGGACTGTAACAGGGCAATTTTTGTATACCCACCGAGCTATAATTGAGTCACCGACTCGAGTGGAGGCTGAGAAGGGTTCTGATAGGATTTTTGGACTGACTCCAAAACTGCTAGTAACATAAGGCATCACAAAAGTTAAAGTATACCCTAGATCTAAAAATGCATAAACATTAAGATACAATACTCATAACATACCAGTGACCATATGTGGAGAGACCTCCTACTCCTGACGAGATGAGAAGGCGTAAAACCTATTTTGCTGCTGACCACCACCTACACTAGTGGATGCACCCTACTGAGCTGAGCGTGTTGGTGGAGCTGCCAAACTGGTGGCTAGGTACTCTGTGGCCCTGTTTGGCTGATGGATAATCTCTGAGCATATGATCGGGTTTTCCACACCTAAAATATGCACCTGAACCTGCTAGGCACTCTCCAGGGTGCCTCCTGCCACACTTGCTTCATACTAGAAAACTAGGCTCTTCTAACCTACTCCTGACCTCTAGAGCCTGATGCCCGTCACATCTGATCATGCCTAGAACTGGATGGCACACTGGCTCATGAAGGCGCTGGAACTGACACTCTCTGATGAAACTGTTGACAATGCACTCCATTGGGCCTCTGCTAGGAATACTCAATACTACTCGTCCTGGCCCACTTGGACTCTCTCTCTTTATCCTTCATCTGATTCATCTCAATCTGTTGGGCGTATATGACCAATCGAGAGATGTCCAAGTCACTGATCAACATCTCCATCCTACACTCCTTGAACAGTAGGTCGAACACTCCATACAAAAATCCATTCATTCGGGTCCTCTAGTCTGCCAACATCTCCGGCGCATACTTGGACAGTTGGATAAACTCCAAGGCATACTCTTGAACCGTCATATCATTTTGCTTCAAATTAATGAATTTCACCGCCGTTGCCTCTCTCAACTCCCTATGGAAGAATCTGTCTAAGAAAGTTATCATGAACTCATCCCAGCTTATGGGAATTGCGCCCATTGCTCTACCGTCCCTCTACTGATGGTACAAAATATAAGCTACCCCGTTCAACTGATAGGAGGCTAAGCCTGCACTCTCTTCTCCCATAACCCCATAATTTGAGTGATCTTCTGTATCTCCTCCAGGAACTCACGTGGGTCCTCATCTACTCTCGACAAAAGGAATTTAGGGGGATTCATCCTGAGGAAATCCCAAACTCGAGCTACTGTTGTGCTGCCATTCTGCGAGACATGGGCCACCGCCTACTGGTTCATTTGAGCAGTCAAAGCCTGGGCCAACATCTAAAAGGCTTCCCTAAACTTGGTATGAGAGACCTGCTAAGGCACATAATCTGCTAGGGCTGGTGGGGCTTGCTGGTGCCTATCTCCATTTCCATTCTCATAGCCTTTTTCATTTCTGTTCCTTCTTTTGTTAACTCGGGCATGATTCTACAAATGTGTATAGCACGAGTTAGAAGGATAGAGAGATACTTCATCGCACAAAATAGATCATGAAACAAGGAAAATTTCTTAAAACATTTCATAGTCTCTTCGTCATAAGTGTGGCGCGCTTTACACCCATAAAAAGACTCTACTTAATGAATTTCTCCAACACCCTAGGACACACCGAACCTGGACTCTGATACCAAGTTGTCACGATCCGAACATAGGCCCAGATCTAGACACAAAACTTAGAACCATAAATGACTCAAGGTCAACCCATGGCATGAACATGAAAACTAAAGCTCAACATAAATAAAATGGAAGACTAAATTCTAAAATAGCGGAAGTCTAAATAGTAAAATATTTAAACAACGAAAATATCAAGACACTAATTCTAAAGTTGGATATACAAACTATGTCCGACAAGCCTTTATCATACTGACGAGCTGATGGGATAACTCCCTAACTAGCTCACCATAAGTCTAAAACTAAAAATGACAAAACTCAACTAAATGAAAGTCCTCGAAAGATGAGGACTCACCAACAAGCTGTCTGGACTAAACTCTGGGATCTAACTAGCGACGGGACTAAATATGAGCATCCAAGCCTATATTATGAAACAATACAACATAGAGTATGCGGTCAGTACATGAAATGTACTGAGTATGCAAGGTAACAATGGGAGACTCGTCTTAACCGACAACCACCATGTATGAGCTCATGATGATCCCATGTCTTTCCCACGTGGAGGAGAGCCATCCTAAGCCTTGCTAGGGTGAAGGATAAAGTAAGGCGTGATATCACGATGGGCCCTTGGCTGGGGGAAACGCTCTCTTGGGAGGCCCTAAAGTATACATGCGTTGGCACATAGTTCATGAGACTAGGGAACCTTGAAACCCCAAGCCTACTTGATGCTCGACACTACTCCCAAAACATGTATAATTCTCATATAATAATAGATCAAAACATAACTTGAATCTTATCATATGGGGAGTCTTGACTCCAACATCTGAGATAACTAAACTTATTAGCCTTAGCTAAATCATGAGATCTTACTTAACTTGAGTGGGCTTGCCCAAATCTTAACTTCATACTTGCATGAAATAGACATCATAAGTAAAATTATAATTATATTCATGGGTAATTTGTAAACATTCATACATGCTAGATATTTCATCATACTTGGAAGCATAAAGCATAAACTCCATTTTTCATGAAACTTGCATAATTGGGCATCATGTTCTTAAAATTTGAAATCATGAATTGTAATAAAAATAGGTATAAATTTGCTCATGAATTTTAAACATCATTTAAAACATAAAGGGAATTGACCCATGAATTAATCATAGAGAACTTCATAGAATTGGGTTAAGACCTCATAGAATCATACAATTGAATTCATAAACTTGAGATGGGATTTGGGAATGAGAGTGAAGGGAAACTCTCATTCATGACCCTACATACTTGGGTAATCTGATTCTACGCCCTTCCGTGAAAGCCTAAGAGATTTGGGGAAGAATTTGAAGAATTCTAGACTTGATTTCCTTTGGGAATCTCTAAATTTGCATGCATGGGGAGGAAATAGGTTAGAATAGACTAAACCTTCTCAAAATCCTTCTAACTAAGATTAAAACGACGTAGTTTAGGTCTTAGGAGTTTAGTAATTAGGAAATTCCCTTATTAAATTTGCAGAAAAACTGATCACTGCTGAAGCAACGATTCACACCACGAGTCATACCCTGATACCACGACTTATGGGTTCCTTTCGTTTTTGCCACTGCCTTATCCTTGGGTTTCTGGAGTTTTCTATTGGTCACACAACGGCTTGTACTACCATCCCATGAGTCATTGGATCCATCCATTACCACAACTAGGAAAATTCCCTACTTCTTTCTACGGGTATGAGTAAAGACTCATTGTTCCTCACAATGGGTCACACCTTGACCCGTACCTTCCAACCCTGTCACCCTAGATCCAACCAATGAGTCCTTACCATGATCCATGGTTCCTCATCATGACTCATGTCATGACTCATACCTTCCATCCTGACAGTACAGAACCAAACGACGACTTCAATCCATGAACCGTTACTAGGTCCTATGAGTCATTACTGGACTCATTGTCACAAGCTTTTCCTCTGTAGATTTCTAACCACAATCGATTCTACAACTTGTTACTTCTTATCGTGACTCGTACCACGAGTCATTTTGAGGTGATTCTTCCAATTTTCCTGTTGATCACATTTTAAACCTCGAGTCTAGTTTTAGGCACTTTCGAGGTATTATAGAAGCTCGGACACTAGCTTAGAAATTTCCCTTCAGCTAGATAGAGCCATAGTAGAGGTCGTGACCCAGCCACCGGTTCAGTAGCTCCACCATCACGCTCAGCTCTTCAGGGTGCATCCACTAATGCAGGTGGTGATCAGCATCATAACAGATTCTATGCCCTCTCATCTCATTGGGAGCAGGAGGTCTCTCTAGATGTGTATGTTGCGAGTATTTCATCTTGATGTATATGCAATGTTAAATCAAGGGATAATTTTATCCTTTGTGACTTCCTATGTTTCTATTAGTTTCAGAGTCAATCCCGAAATCCTATCACAACCCTTCTCAGTCTCTACTCTAGTCGCTGACTCAGTTATAGCTCAACAAGTATACGGGAATTGCCCTGTCACAATCCTTTAGAAAGTTACGTCAATCGATCTAATAAAGTTAGACATGACCAATTTTGATGTCATCTTTGGTATGGATTGGTTGCATGTATGTTACACCTCATTGAAATGTAGAATCCAAAGGGTAGAGTTTTGATTTTCGGGTGAGCCAGTCCTAGAATGGAAGGGTAGTTCAGTTGTGCCTGTAGGTCGCTTTGTTTCCTACCTTAAGGCCAGAAAGATGATTTCTAAAGGTTGTATGTACCATCTAGTTTGGGTTAAGGATGCCACGTCCAAGACCCTGACTCTTTAATTAGTTCCTATAGTGTGCGAGTATTAGGAGGTTTTTTTCGATGATCTACCCGGAGTCCCGAGCTAGCAAGAGATTGAATTTGGAATCAACCTTCTTCCTGATACGCATCCTATATCTATTCCTCCTTGTAGAATGGCTCCAACTTGTAATACCTCGAGAAGGCTTAAGAATAGACCCGAGAATTAAATTTGAAAAGTGTTGAAAAACTAGCAAAACATCACAGAATGGACCACAAAACGACTCATGGTATTAAACCACGGGTAGCTGTATGCTGTCATTGGTTGGGGAAAGGATGGTGAAAGTGGAGACCACGGAAGATATGACACAACGAGTCGTCGTTAGTAGTCGTAGGAAGGAGATAGGCTGTTTAGGTGACTTTTAACAGGCGTCCCAACGACCCGTTAGAATAGACCATGAGTCGTTGGTTGTGGTTATTGTTGGAGTTTTAGTTTTTCTAGTGGAATCTACGGGGGATAACAAAGGTCCGTTATTTCTTGTGATGAGTCGTGGTATGGCCCGTTGGGAGATGAAATGCCAAGGTTCAGAGGGGTTAACCACGGGTGATGTGATGAGTTGTTGGTTGAAGGTATGGATCATCCTGATGGTCCATTGTTTGGGTTCTGAGAATGGGCTATTAGCAGGCTTCAACGAGGGATGCGACGGGTCGTCATTTGTTCCAATGACCTGTTAGTCCCACCCGTGGGATCGATCTGGCCAGTTTTCAAGGCTGGTTCATTAATTTTTGAATTTTTCACGATATAAGGCCCTAAACTATGTCATTTTGGATTGGGAAAAGTTGGGTTTTAAGAGGGTGACCTATTTTAAATTCCCATTCATGCATGCAAGAACTTTGAGAGGGGATTCAAGGGAAGATTTCAAGTTTTTCACCTCAATTCCTTCAATCTCATTCTTAGGCTTTTAAGGAGGGTTAGGAGTTGATAGTTCCAGGTATGTAAGGTCTTCAATGGGTGGATTCTTTCACACCCATGCTCCTTCTATATTAATTATCCAAAATTTATTTGAAAACTCATAGGGTTTGTATTTGATTTTTATAAAATTAAATGATATAATTATGGGTATTTTGATTTTGAAATCTTATCATAATCTACTGAATTTGATCATCTTTTGAGATTTAAACTGAATATAATATCGTTGATTTTTTGAATTTCTAAACAATTAAGCTTGATCATGCAAGCCCCATGATGAATCGATTTATGATCCATTGATCCATTGGTGTTTTGATAAGCCCAGCATGAATTATGAATTTATTTATGAATTTATTATTTTATCTATTATGAACTTATGAATTTCAAGTTATATGCATGATCTACAAGTATGTGTGAATTTTATCAATCATGAATTATGTTTTTGGCCGACCCATGGGCCTCAAGTCATGGCTAGTTCAAGTATGTTTAAGCATGTTTACTATTATCATGATTTGACTAGTCCATGAACTCATGTATGTATTATTATGAGCCCTATATATATTTTGGGAGTAGTATCGAACATCGAGTAGTTCCGGGGCCATGTTAAGCCCGGGATCTTATGAACTACATACCACCGTAGGTATGTTGGGACCCTGTCATGTTTTTCCCTGGCCTAATTGGCCCTTTTCATGTGTGATCATGCCCTTAATAGTTCCTACCCTTGGCAAGGTACGAACACCTCCCGACTAGGGCTACAAGTCGGGCTTCATGTATGCTCATATTGGGTATGTCAGTTAAGAAAATCTCCCACTGTTCCTCATGATTTATGCATGTTTATGATTATGAATGTTGGCTCACGTTATGTTAAGTAAGGCTCTTTTATTATGATTATTATTATGTTTACATTACGAATGATTCGAAAACCTTGAGCCTTATGTCATATTACGATAATTATGTTATGAGCATGTTGTCCTATTCCTATGATCACTTATGAGTTTTATACATGTTTTAAATGTCCGTTTTACTTACCCTTCATACTCAGTACATTCCACGTACTGACCGCATACTTTCTATGTTGTATCATTTCATGATACAGGTCCCAATTCTCAGGCTCATCCTCACCCGTAGATAGGTTAGCGTTGCTCTCAGCGTAATTGGTGAGTCCTCATGTTCCGAGGGATACATGTGCACACTCTATGTTTTTCTTTCAGTTTATGGATATTGGATTAGTTGGGGAGTTGTCCCATCAATCCGTCTTTTCTTGTTTAGAGGCTTATCAAGTATTGTATAAGTATTGTATCGTTTTCCCTCATATTATGTTATGATTATGTTCTTTATGCTAATTCTTCCACTCATGTGATTGAATTAGATGTATGCTCATGCCATGGGTCGACATGGAGTCTCTCGGGGCTCCTTGTTCCATGTCTACGATCCGGGTGTACGTTTGGGTAGTGACAAACTTTGTATCAGACCAATAGGTTTGAAGTGTCCTAGGGTGTCTGAAAGTCGCGTTAAGTATAGTCGGTGTGAAGCGCGCCACACTTATAAAGAAGAGTCTACTAGACATTTAGGAATGTTACGTTCTTTCATGATCTATGTCCTGCGATGAACATAGTTTACTCCTCTAATTCATGTTATTCGCATTTGCAGAATCATGCCTCCACACCGAGAAAATTCCAGGACGAACGGTAATGGTGATGATCATGAGGGTGCCCATGATAGAGGGCATCATCCAGCTCCATCCGTTCATGAGGAGCACGTACCAGAGCTAGCCGCCCACGCTGAGTTTAGGGTGCAGATGTTGGCACAGGCCATGACAGCCCAGGTCCAGAATTAGAAGGTGGCCCATTATCTGCAAAATGGGAATGTGGCAGCTGCTAGGGTGAAGGACTTTTTGAGGATAAGCCCTTTGGAGTTCACAGGATCGAAGGTAGATGAGGACCCACATGACTTTATTGAGGAAATTATGAAGATCACCCAGGTTATAGGGGTGAATAATGGGGAATGTGTTGATTTGAGCTCCTATCAGCTCAAAGGGGTAGCACATGTATTGTTCAAGCAATGGAGAGGTGCTAGGGCAGCGGGTGCAGGCCGGATAGGTTGGAATGAGTTCCACACAACATTCATGGATTGGTTCTTCCCTCGGGAGATGAGGGAGCTCAAGGCGGCGGAGTTTGTGAACTTGAAACAGGGAAAAATGTCGGTCCAAGAATATGCCTTGGAGTTCCTCACTATCTAAATATGCTCCGGAGTTGGTGGTGGATCAGAGGGCTCAGGTGAGCTTCTTTGTGCATGGGGTAGCATATTACTTGGATAAGGATTGCCAGATTGCCATGCTACACCAGGACATCGACTTTCCCCATATTGTATCGCATGCCCAGCAGATGAAGTCAATCTATCGGAGGCAGAGAGAGGTTAAGAGGGCCAGGACCAACAGCTACGGGGTTTCTCAAACTAGGTCAGGAGGTGGATCACGCAGCAGTCTCAGCACAAGATCACTACTCCAGCTCCGTTATTGGCTAGCACGCCTTCCAGGTTTAGGGGAGACCAGAGGAGCAGGGCGCCATGCTCGAAGGATCATGGTAGCATGCAAGTGGAGCGCACTTTCCCAGCGTGTGCAAGATATGGAAAAAATCATTCCAGGATGTGCCTGGTCTGTGCGGATGCTTATTTTGGGTGTGGCAAACCCGGGCATAGGATTAGAGATTATCCTTTATCCAGTTCTACCACTCCAACAGTACAAACCCCTCAGTAGGGAGCCTCCACTAGCTCAGCAGGTGGTCAGCGCCGGAAAAGGTTTTATGCTCTAGTGCCTCGCCGGGAGCAGGAGGCTTCGCCAGATGTGGTCACGGGTATGTTGCAAGTCTTCATATTGATGCTTATGCTTTGTTAGATCCAGGAGCTACCTTGTCTTTCGTGACCTCTTACATTGCTAGTAGTGTTGGGGTTAGTCCTGAAATTCTGTCAGAACCATTCTCCGTGTCTACTCCAGTCGGTGAATCAGTTGTAGCTAGGTGGGTATATAGAGGTTGCCCCATTATGGTGTTGCATAAGGTTACCTCCGCGGACTTAGTAAAATTGTCCATGACTGATTTTGACATCATTTTGGTATGGAATGGTTATTTGCATGTTATGCTTCGATTAATTGTAGGACCAGTGCAGTGGAATTCTGATTTCCGGGGGAGTCAGTTTTGGAGTGGACGTAATTCAGTTGTGCCAGCCGGTCGGTTTATTTCATATCTTAAGGCTAGGAAAATTATCTCTAAGGGTTGCATGTACCACCTAGTTAGGGTTAAGGATGTGGAGTCCGAGGCCCCGACTATTCAGTCAGTTCCAGTGGTGTGTGAGTATCCAGAGGTTTTTTTCGATGATTTACCTAGAGATCCTCCGGAAAGGGAGATTAATTTCAAAATTGACCTACTGCCCGATATGCAACCTATATTTATTCCTCCTTACGTGATGGCTCCAGCTGAGCTAAAAGAGTTAAAGGAACAGTTGAAGGACTTGTTGGATAAGGGTTTCATTAGACCAAGCAAGTCCCCATGTGGCGCACCGGTTCTATATTTTCAGAAGTAGGATGGATCCCTTCGAATGTGTATTGATTATCGACAACTTAATAAGGTCACCATCAAGAACAGGTACCCCTTGCCTAAGATTGATGATTTATTTGACCAGCTCCAGGGTGCCAGGTGTTTCTCGAAAATTGATCTCAGGTCTAGGTATCACCAGCTCAGAGTCTGAGAGAATGATATCCTAAAGACAGCCTTCAAGACCCGATATGGCCACTATGAGTTTGTAGTTACGTATTTTGGACTAACCAATGCACCTGCAGCTTTTATGGATCTAATGAACAAGGTATTCTAGGCATACTTGGACATGTTCATGATTGTGTTCATTGATGACATCCTTATCTACTCCCGGGGCGAGGAGGAGCATGCTGCTCATCTAAGAGTAGTGCTTCAGACCCTCAAGGATCGCTAGTTGTATGCAAAGTTTAGCAAGTGTGAATTTTGGCTACACTTGGTGGCATTTCTGGGCCATGTAGTGTCGAGTGAGGGCATAAGGGTAGATTCTCAGAAAATTGAAGCGGTGAAGAATTAGCCTAGACCGGTGAATCCTTCAAAATTTTGGATTTTCTTGGGCCTAGTAGGCTACTACCGGAGATTTCTTGAGGGTTTCTCATACATTGCGACACCTTTGACTAGGTTGACTCAGAAAAAGGTGAAGTTCCAATGATCAGAGGATTGTGAGAAAAGCTTCCAGGAATTGAAGACCTGACTCACTTTAGCACCAGTGTTGACTTTACCCCAAGGTACCGATGGCTTTGTTGTATATTGTTATGCTTCAAGAGTCAGACTAGGATGTGTGTTGATGCAGCGTGGGAAGGTGATAGCATATGCCTCTCGACAGTTAAAGGTTCACGAAAAGAATTACCTGACCCATGATCTTGAGTTGGCCGCGGTGGTGTTTGCACTAAAGATATGGCGGCATTACTTGTATGGGGTTCACGTGGATGTATTTATGGATCACAAGAGCTTTCAATATGTGTTCACACAGAAGGATCTAAATCTTTGGCAAATAAGGTGGTTGGAGTTGCTAAAGGACTACGATATGAGTGTCCTTTACCACCTGGGCAAGGCTAATGTGGTTGCGTATGCTCTTAGTAGGCTCTCTATGGAGAGTGTGTCCCATGTGGATGAGGGAAGGAAGGATTTGGTGAGAGATGTGCATCGACTTGCAAGACTGGGAGTTAGATTGATCAACTCGACGGATGGCGGTGTTGTTGTACATAATGGGTTAGAATCATCCTTGGTGGTTGATGTTAAATCCAGGCAAGAAGAGGATCCAATATTAAGGAAGCTGAAGGAGGCGGTGTAGAGTCAGAAGGTGGAGGTTTTCTCCCAAGGGGGAGATGGTGTGCTACGATACCAGGGTCGACTATATGTTCTGGATGTTGATAATCTGAGGATTCGGATACTGCACGAGGCACATGGTACCAGATATTGCATCCATCTGAGATCCACAAAGATGTATCGAGACTTGAGGGAAATCTATTGGTGGGACGATATGAAGAAAGATGTTTTAGAGTTCATAGCAAAATGACCAAACTACCAGCAAGTGAAGGTTGAGCACCAAAGGTCGGGAGGCGTACTTCAGGATATTAGCATCCCCACTTGGAAGTGGGAAGAAATTAATATGGACTTTGTTATAGATCTACCCCATACTCCCCGGCAATACGACTCCATTTGGGTGGTAGTCAACAGGTTAACCAAGGCTACACACTTCCTACCAGTCAAGACCACAGATTCAGTGGATGATTATGCTAAGTTGTATATTCGGGAGCTAGTTCGACTTCATGGAGTGCCCTTGTCTATTATTTCAAACCAAGGTACTCAGTTTACCTCCCAGTTTTGGCAGTCTTTTCAGAAGGGACTTGGGACTCAGATTAAGCTCAGCACAACATTCCATCTGCAAATAGATGGCCAGGCAGAACGAATAGTGCAGACTCTTGAGGATATGTTGAGGACATGTGTATTGGACTTTAAAGGTAGTTGGGATGATCATTTTCCCTTGATCGAGTTTGCCTATAACAACAGTTATCACTCTAGTATTCAAATGGCACCATTGGAGGCTTTTTACGGGCGAAGGTGCATATCGCCCATTGGATGGTTTGAGGTTGGTGAGGCAGCCATGATAGGACCTGATTCGGTTCATGAGGCCATGGTAAAGGTCTGGTTGATAAGAGACCAAAAAACTACTCAGAGTCGTCAGAAATAGCACATTGATGTGAGGAGAAGGGATTTGGAGTTTGATGTGGACGATTGGGTATTTCTAAAGGTATCTCCCATGAAGGGAGTCATGTGGTTCGGAAAGAAAGGAAAACTCAATCCCCACTATTCTGGTCCCTACCGGGTTGTGAGAAGAGTTGGTAAGGTGTCGTATGAGTTGAACTTGACCTCGGAGTTATCTTCAGTTCATTCGGTGTTTCATGTGTTGCTTTTGAGAAAGTGTTTGGGTGATCCAACCTTGGTAGGTTCGGTAGGTAGCATTGGGGTAAAGACAGTCTCAGTTATAAAGAAATCCCCATTGAAATCTTGGATCGTCAAGTCCGTAAGCTAAGGAACAAATAAGTAGCTTCAGTGAAAGTATTATCGAGGAATCAACATGTTGAAGGGGCCACATGGGAAGCCGAAGTGGATATGATGGCTAGATATCCATATTTGTTCTCTACTAGCTCAGTTCTGAATTGAGGTATTAGTTTTTCCCTATGATCCCATTTAGTTTTCATGTTCAGTTTATGTGTGCAAGTTTCTTTTATGTGTATGAATGCGTATGTGAAGCATGAGATCAGTTCAGCTATGTCATCTAATTCAAAGGTAGTCATTCTATGAAAAATTTGGTTAAAATGATCAATATATAGCTATGGAAAATTGTATGTTTCTGTTTGCTGCTTGTTTTCTACATCCGAGGATGAATGTTTCCAAGTGGGAGATATTGCAATACCCAGGGAAGGCCTAAGAATAGACCCGGGAGTTAAATTTGAAAAGTGCAGAAAAACTGGCAAAACATCACAGAACGACTCGTGGATCAAACCACGAGTCATTGTATGCAGTCGTTGGTTGAGGAAAGGGTGGTGGCAGTGGAGACCACGGGAGATGTGACGAATCGTTGTGGGAAACAACGAGTCATCGTTAGCAGTCGTAGAAAGGAGATAGGCTATTCAGGTGACTTTCAACGGGCGTCCCAATGACCCGTTAGAATAGACCATGATTCGTTGGTTGTGGTCGTTGTTGGAGTTTTAGTTTTTCCAGTGGACTCTATGAGGGATAACAACGATCCGTCATTTCTTGTGATAAGTCGTGGTGTAACCCGTTAGGAGATGAAATGCCAAGGTTCAGGGGGGTTAACCACGGGCGATGTGGCGAGTCATTGGTTGAAGGTATGGATCATCCTGACGGTCCATTGTTTGGGTTCTGAGAATGGGCTATCAGCAGCGGCTTCAACGAGGGACGTGACGAGTCGTCGTTGGTTCCAATGACCCGTTAGTCCCACCCGTAGGATTGATCTGGCCAGTTTTCAGGGATGGTTAATTAAGGGTATTTTTTAATTTTGCACGATATAAGGCCACGTCGTTTTGGCTTGGGAAAAGTTGGGTTTTAAGAGGATGACCTATTCTAAACTCCCATTCATGCATGCAAGAACTTTAAGAGGGATTCAAGGGGAGATTTCAAGCTTTTCACCTCAATTCCTTCAATTTTATTCTTGGGCTATAAAGAGGGTTACGAGTTGATAATTCCAGGTATGTAAGGTCTTCAATAGATGGATTCTTCCACACCCATGCTCCTTCTATATTAATTATTCAAAATTTATTTGAAAACTCATGGGGTTTGTATTTGATTTGTATAAATTAAATGATTTAATTATGGGTCTTGTGATTTTGAAATCTTATCATAATCTACTAATTTTGAAATCTTATCATAATCTACTTAGTTTGATCATCTTTTGAGGTTTAAATTAATTATAATATTGTTGATTTTGAATTTCTAAACAATTAAGCTTGATTATGCATGCCCCATGATGAATCGATTTATGATCGATTGATCCATTAGTGTTTTGATAAGCCAACCATGAATTATGAATTTATTTATGAATTTATTATGTTATCTATTATAAACTTATGAATTTCAAGCTATATTCATGATCTACAAGTATGTATGAATTTTATCAATCATGAATTATATTTTTGGCCGACCCACGGGCCTCAAGTCATGGCTAGTTCATGTATGTTCAAGCATGTTTACGATTATCATGATTTGACTATCCTATGAACTCATGTATGTATTATTATGAGCACTATATATGTTTTGGGAGTAGTATCGAACACCGAGTAGGTCCGGGGCCATGTTAAGTCCCGGATCTCATGAATTACGTGCCACCATAGGTATGTTGGGACCCTTTCATGTTTTTCCCTGGCCTAATTGGCCCTTTTCATGTGTGATAACGCCCTTAATAGTTCCTACCCTTGGCAAGGTACGAACACCTCCCGACTAGGGCTACAAGTCGGGCTTCATGTGTGCTCATATTGGGTATGTCAGTTAAGAAAATCTCCTACTGTTCCTCATGATTTATGCATGTTTATGATTATGAATTTTGGCTCACGTTATGTTAAGTAAGGCTCTTTTATTATGATTATGATTATGTTTACATTACGAATGGTTCGAAAACCTTGAGCCTTATGTCAGATTACGATAATTATGTTATGAGCATGTTGTCCTATTCCTATGATCACTTATGAGTTTTATACATGTTTTAAATGTCCGTTTTACTTACCTTGCATACTCAGTACATTCCACGTATTGACCGAATACTTTCTATGTTGTATCATTTCATGATACAGGTTCCGGTTCTCATGCTCATCCTCACCCGTAGATAGGTCAGCCTTACTCTCTGCGTACTTGGTGAGTCCTCATGTTATGAGAGCTACATTTGCACATTCTATGTTTTTTTTCAGTTTCTGGATATTGGATTAGTTGGGGAGTTGTCCCATTAATCCATCTTTCATGTTTAGAGGCTTATCAGACTGAAAATTGTATTCCGCCATATTACATAAGTATTGTATTGTTTTCCCTCATGTTATGTTATGATTACATTCTCTATGCTAAGTCTTCCACTCATGTGATTGAATTAGATGTATGCTTATGCCATGGGTCGACATGGAGTCTCTCGGGGCTCCTTGTTCCGTGTCAACGATCCGGGTGTACGTTTGGGTCTTGACACAACTGAGCTAAAGGAGTTGAAAGAATAGTTGAAGGATCTCCTAGATAAAGGGATTCATCAAACCTAGCAAGTCTCCATGAGGTGCGCCAGTTCTCTTTGTTCGGAAGAAGGATGGTTGGTAATGCTCAAATCACACTTCCAACTGAAGTATGAAGCGGACGTTGTCAATAAAGAACCCAACTAGAGGTTGGGGTCGATCCTATAGGAAATACGGAAGATCTAGATTACAGCCGGTAGATGAACTTGTATGGTAATTACTTCAAAATGGGGGAATTCTAATAAAAAATCAATAATAAAAATAATGAGGAGTTAACATTATATTTGTGAATCAATGATTAAAGGATAACTATGGTTTGTGTTCCCCATGGGTTCATAATAGCTTTGGGTATGCACTCGTGATCTTTACCAATATTTACTTACGGAACTGATAACTTGGATTCATTCAAATGATCGACCAATACCTATTGAATGACTATCCTAAATTACTCGACCAAGTCTCATGACCGTTATCACTAAGTTTCAGATATAACTATCCTGCGACCACAACTCAAGTTAATACAATGATCATCAAGATCAAGGCTCTGTTGTAATTCTCTTTTCCTAATCTCTACCTCTTCGACCAAAGCAAGTAAAGAATTCAGGCACTTCCTAACGTTGTACACCATTAAGAATCGTTAAAGATGAAGAGAATACAATATAAGTAATTAATATTGGTTTTAGACTCACTTTGTGCAACCCTAACTTTTTAATCCACCATGGCTCCCACAACCCTAGCTATGGAGGTTTTAGCCTCTCATAGTTGCAAGGTTGTGAATTGTGTTCATTATTGAAGACATAAAACCAAACTTACAAAGATGATTGAGAAAAATGATTTCCTTAAATTAAACCACGAAATCTTGAATAACAAGTAGCAAGAACAAGATGAATTCAAGAAAAGGTTGATCAAAAGGTTGAACCAACTCAATTCTCTCTTTCAATGATGTAAACTTGCTTACTACAATGTTTTCCCACTAGAATTATGTCTATTCGTCGTCCTCTATGAAAAATAAAGCATAAAAAGTATTTATATAGACACAAGAATCCTTTTTCTAAACTAACAGGACTGCTTTCCATATTTGTAGCCGACCTCACCATGGGTCCACCTACGACACGTAGGGGCTTCTCACGGACCATGGAATCAACTCGTGGCTTGAAGTGTTGGATGAATTTTGGCTAAGTGTTGGGCCAAGGTACGATTCATACCAACATCCTACGACTCATACATTGCACCCGTGGCTTGATCCTGATACTTTGAACTTTGTCTGAACTTCACCACGACTGGCATGGTACTCCTCATACCTTCATCTCACGGATCGTAGGGTACTCTCCTACTGAGAATCAGCCTCAATTCTTTTGGATTTCATCACGACTGGCTTACCACGACTCGTACCATAATGGTGTGATCCATGACAAGTCTCATGGAATTAATCTTCCAGGTTAAACTTTCAGCTTCTCATCAAGGCCCTCAGTACGACTCATAGGTCCATCCTACGGATCGTACTGTGGACTGCACTTTTTGCCCTTTTTTGCACACTTTTAGCTTTCTTTTGTAACTTATTGTTCCAACACCCATTTATCCTGAAATCAAAGGAAAAGTGCCTCATATCTACATAAATACACCTAAGTCCATGTTATATTCTTAATTTTGAGCGTCAATAGTACTGAAATCCACAGTACACACATTAACACCCTCAACTTAAGACTTTTGCATGTCCTCAGGAAAAGAAAAAGAAAAACTAAACACGACGCTCAACTAGAAAATAAACTTACGATACTATAGCCAAAACTCAAACAAATTTATGCACTGTATATACAAACTCTATTGACCCTTCCTCTCGAAACATCATCAGCTAATGTATTGCAAGAATCATCAAAACATCATATTCAGGGATCAAGACATGTCATCTAGCTACCAACAAGCAATCAAGTCATCACCTATGTGTTTCACACATACCAATGGTAAAAGAAAACATAATCCATGTACCCTCACAAAAAATGAAATCCCTACTCTAGTATGAAGTATCAGATGAAACATGGGACTAGGCAAATGAAGCACTCACTCTCTCAAAAGAACTACAAGTATTATGCATCAGATACCATAGGCTTGCCCTTATTTTCTCTGCTTTGGTTTGTTAGATGGTCAAATTAAGATCACTATAAGACTTGATATGGATTCTAATGTAGGATTAGGGTTGGACATGATAAAGATAAAAAATTTTATGAGTGACTATCCCTTCCTTGGTACTACTTCCATTGGCTACACCATTTTCCTATTTCACCCTTCATTCTTTTTGTCTTCTTTTCTTTTCTTTCCTTTTTCCATTTTAAGAATATTTTCATGGGTGAGGTGATTTTTCACATTTTTCAACAATTTCAAGCTCTTTTGAATTTTTCTTTTTTTTCCATATTCTCAAATTTTCAGCTTTTGACTTTTTCACCTCACAGCACCTTATTTTTCACCATTTTTTTCCTTTCTTTTTCTTTTCTTTCCTTTTCTCCCGCTCCCACCATTTATGCATCCCTACTTTAGCCACCCTCAACTTAAGCATTTTGCTTATGTTGAGGTTCACAATATCAAAGGAAGGACCAGGGTCAAGCAGGTTCATTATAAACAAATGGGTACGGTTAATAGGTAAATCAAAGAAATATGGTCTATTAAGGCTCAAACTTGGGATCAAGGGATTCATGACACTTTGGTAGGGAAATATAGGCAAAAAGTGATCTAAAACAAAAATGACCTATGATCATATCCTAACCAACCATCCTCAACATATTCAGAGACCAACCAGGCAAGTTCTAGATCTTCAACAACATACCGCAATAAATACTAAGGCCTCACTCACACATGGTACATGAACTATTTTTATTTTACCTATCTGGTTTGGCTTAACAAGACTAGCACTATTAATAACTAAATGACATAAAACGATCCACAGAAATCATGCATTGTTGTCACAAATACATAGAAATTTTTTTAAAATAGGGTCAATTTTTCAAAAACAACAAAAGTAGTGCATATCCATTGGCTGAGTATTCCTAATTTACTTTCTAATTAAACAAAAATCACAACTCAAAACAAAAAATCCTAACACATCCCGATTCTATTAGATATCATGCCTGAGGGAAAAGAAACACGGCAAGAAAAACCCCCAGACGAACAAAAATATCCCAAAATACAAGTACACCCTCCCCCCTTTTTTAAAAAAAGGAGCTTCATCCCCGAAGCATAAAATATAAGTGTGAAGGGAAAAGGGATATACTTGTGGCTACTTATACTTTGCCTCTGTCATATTGCGAAGGTGGTACCTCCGCAATAATAGTGGCGCTAGCAGTGGCCGGCGCACTCAATGGTGTAACAATGGGGTTAGGGGTTCCCCCCCTCAGTGAATGTAGCCGTTTCAACAGCCTCTATGGTAACCGGCGCTGAATGTGGCTCACCCGAAGGGTCATGGCCACTAGAAAGCTCAGGCTGAGCTGTGGTGGAGCTTCCTGCTCCTCTAACTCTCTCATGCAGCTTATTCATATTCTCCTCATGAGCCCGCATACTCTCCGCTCTAGCCCGCTTGCGCTCTTTCTTGTCCTTCTTTCTCTTCCTTTTCAAACTCTCCTTACCAGCATCTTCAGCAGCTCTCTTCTTGCCTTTATTACCGGCTGCAGTTGGCCCCCAGTATGCTGCCAAATCAATATCCTCTTCAAGCTCTGCATCTATGTCCGAAAGAGTGGGGGCTGCTATAACAGTAGGTTGCCGTAAAGACAACTCAACCACTTGACTCCGAAGAGCACCCAACTCCACACAGAGACTGCCGATGTCTGACTGCTCCACCATCCTCAAGTTAAATCTGCTCTCAGAACTATCCAGGCAGGCATGAAGGGGCTGAGCTACTACATCTATCTCAGATTTGACCATGGCTTTACATTCTCCATCATTGCCTGAATTTTTCGCTCGGCCATGGTCAATCGCTTTGCTAGCCTATGGAGGAAATCCTGCGGTACCAAGATGTACCTTATTGAAGTCTGAGTCTATACTTGGCAGTGGTGTAGCTGAGGTGCTAGGAGCTGACTCTGAAATGACCGGCATCTGTAGCCGATGTCTCGCTCTGCTCCTGAGTACAGGGAACATTCACCTATACGTCCCGTGTTAGCTGAGCTGCAAGGATAGCTGTAGGCATCCTAGATCTGCTTACCAGTTCATCTCATCCCAGATAAGGCATATGTCTGCAATTCTTTAGCCTCCAATCAACCTATCATCACCCCGCTGAACTCTCGCCTCCCTTCACAAACTGTATACAAGGATTGGGAATGGAATAGTAGTGCTTATTTCCAGTGCCCGATCTCATATCTCTGTAGTTATGATCCTCGAGATGTTAAGAGGGTAGCGAGACATGAGGCATTCCACGAAAGCTGCTCTATCAGAACTCAGCATGTTATCATTGAGTGTGGGTGCTAATCGATGTCTCACCAATGTACAACAGGCCTTTGCGATGAAGTTCAATGAGTTCTTTGTCACCTGCTTGCCACCTGTAACCCACTCAACCTTATCCTTGTTCTTAGCTATCACTTCTGCTAGTCATTGCAGCTGCCTCTATCGCTCACCTATGCTCAGACTCCTAATCTGTTTCATTGCCTCAACCCTGTAATCATACTCTGGAGTTATCCTAGTTGGTCTGAACTGAGGTCCATACAACATCCGAGCAATAGTCCAATCAGATATATCTACTACCAGCCCTCGAACTAGGACACTCTCCAAGCAAGGAGGCTCCTTTATCTTTTTCCCCTCCTTTGCTTTCTCCTCCATTATGGGCAGGTAGTTGGCATAGAACTCCCTGAAGATCTCCTCTGTGTATTTTATAGGGGTCTTGGCCATCCATTCTAACCCATATAAGCTAAAAACGTTTTATCTCCTCAAATTCATTCAAGGAATTAGTAAGGATCCGCGGTTCTTCTTGGATGCTTCTTTTCGATTTGTTTTTGGCAGTGAGAGCGATGCCTTGTTCATATATTTCTCTAGAACCCAGCACTCTCCACCGCATTGTTCTATTTTCTCTAGCAGGGGTCTCCTCCTCCACTTCTTGATCACTACTTTCCATATCATTTTGGGTCCCTTCTGACCCTTCCTCAATGTTGGAGTTGGTTCCCGACCATTGGTGTTCCTCTCTAGCTCCCTCTTCAGACTGGGGAGCTTGAGCGGATGTGGCAGTGGTTGCTTCGGCTTGGGCCTTTTCTCTTGCCCTAGTGGTTCTGGTTCCATCTGTGTCTGAGGTGTCTACTTGATAATCCTCAAGTGAACCACTAGGTGAATCTCCAGCCTGATCAGACTCTAAGTCCATTGTTTCATCTATCAATGTCCTGCGGGCTTATGTTTTGTCTGCCCTGCATTTGTATGTCATTGTACCTAGTGAAAAAGAGGTTAGCATTCCATTTTTGAAAAAGAAAAATCAGATAGAAGAAGTTCAGTATCTCATCACGGGTTCTCAGTATGATTTGTACCTCGAAGGTACAACTCGTAAGAAGTCCTGATGGTGCCCCACGACTTGCAGGTACGACTCATACCATGAAGGTACCATCCGTACCTTGAATCGTCTGATGAAATCCCATTTTGCATAAATTCTATTTTTCACCATGACTCATGGTACGACCCGTAGGTCGATTCCATGAGTCGTAGGGTGGGCTTCCTAGATCAATTTTTCAAGATAAGTGGTACGATCACTTAGTACGATTCATGGTGTCAACCTACGACCCGTACTGTGCTTCATACCTTTTTTCAGACCATTTTTACGATTCTTTTTTATCAGTGTGTAGGTGTTTGTTTTGCACATTTTTGGGTACTTAGATTTCCCCTAGGTCTAGCATTAGGTACCCTTCCTTTTTACACCACTTAATCCTCCCCTACCCGTAACTCCCTTTAGGTAGGGCCAAAATTCAATAAATTTCCAGTGGGTCTTTGATCGAGTTGGTGTTTTTTCGCACATACCCATCGATTTTCAAGCATACCTAGTGATTCTTATGGGTTTTCGATTCCCCTAAGTTCACTTTCAAACATTAAGAACTTGCAATGTAAATCACTTACTTGATTGTCGATTCATAGACTAGAAATCAACTTCTAGGGCTTTGCACACTAAGTTGAAGCAATTTTGTGCTTAATTTCTTGATGATGGGAAAATACGGGTGTTGGGAAGAGGGTTCTCAAGTCATGGGTCATGAGTCATGAGGTGTTCGCATGGGAAGATGGTCAATTTTGAAGTTTAAGTAGGTGCGGGCCAATTTAAAAATCTGGACTGAATTGGGTAAATTTGACCCATCACGACTCATACCATGAGTCGTAGGAGCAACCTACGACTTGTCCCCTGACCTGTAGTGATTTTAACTAGAGAGAACTTACCTGGTGACCTCCGAGTGCATCCTACGACTCGTACCATTGAGGTAAAAAATCATAGGATGAGTCATAGGTCGAACTTTGCTTTGAATTTTCTCTGTTTTTCACCACCACTACTGCCACGACTCGTAGGACCTCACCACGAGTCGTATCGAGATCCTATAGCAGCAGATTTTTCAGCTACCTGTTTTTGTTTCCCTACACACTGAGCACTCATTAGTTCAATAACTTGGGTTGCCTCCCAAGAAGCGCTTGATTTAAGTCTCGACACGACGTAGGTGGTCTGGTTACTCGGATTTCACCAAACCACCACTCAGGTTGCCTCCCAAGAAGCACCTGATTTAACTTCACAGCACGACGCAAGTCTCTTGACTACTCAGAATTTGTCAAATGACTCATACTCATCCTCAAGTGTTGAGATCACACTAAATTCCTTTGGTTGCTTCATGGTCTGATAGATGTTGAAAGTGACCTCTTCTTTGTTTAGTTTGAACTTCAAAAGGCCAACTTCCACATCTACTAGAACTCTCCCAGTGGAGAGGAATGGTTGCCCCAGAATAATGGGGATCTCATAATCGACCTCGTAATCCAAGATCACGAAGTCCGCTGGGAATATAAACTTATCAACCTTGACTAGCACATAAACTAGGATGCCCACTAGCCTCTTTACTATTCTGTAGGCCATCTGTAGCAGCATGTTGGTTGGTGTGGGGGCTCCCAATCCTAGCTTTTTGAAGACCGCCAAGGGCATTATATTCATGCTAGCTCCCAAATCACAGAGTGCCCTTGCGAACCAAACATTACCAATGGTGCAAGGTATCGTGAAGGCACCTGGGTCTTCCTTTTTCTGAGCTAAGACCCTTGTTGCTATAGCACTACAATGATGGACATTGTCAACCGGGTCATAGCTTTCAAGACTCGGTATAGTCAATATGAGTTTGTATTTATGTCTTTTAGACTAAGAAATCCCCCTGTAGCTTTTATGGACTTGATGAATAGGGTGTTCAAGAAGTATTTAGACATGTTCATGATTGTCTTCATAGACGACATTCTCATATACTCTCAGAGGGAGGAGGAGCATGCCACTCATTTGAGGATTGTGCTACAGACTCTTAAATATGCCAGTTGTTTGCTATGTTTAGCAAGTGCAAGTTTTGGCTAGACCTAGTTGCATTCTTGGGTCATGTAGTGTCTAGTGAGAGAGTGCAGGTGGACTCTCAAAAGATAGAAGTAATGAAGAATTGGCCTAGACCTGTCAGTCCTACGGAGATCAGGAGTTTTTGGGTTTAGCGGGTTACTATCCGATATTTGTGGAAGGCTTTTCCTCCATTACAGCACCATTAACCAGGTTGACTCAGAAGAAAGCTAAGTTACAGTAGTTCGATTCTTGTGAAAAGAGTTTCCAGGAGTTAAAGACTCAACTCACTTCAGCCCTAATTTTGACCTTACCTGAGGGTACCAATGGTTTTGTGGTGTATTGCGATGCTTCAAGAATCGACCTTAGCTGTGTATTGATGCAGCGTGGAAAAGTGATTACATATGCTTCTAGACAACTTAAGACCCATGAGAAAAACTATCTGACTCATGATCTCGAGTTGGCGGCAGTAGTCTTTGCCTTGATGATTTGGAGGCATTATTTGTATGGGGTGCATATAGATGTGTTTACAGACCACAAGAGTCTACAGTATGTGTTCACTCAGAAGGACTTGAATATGCGAAAAAGGATATTTCTAGAGCTTCTCAAGGATTACGATATGAGTGTTCTTTACCATCCGGCCAAGGTCAATGTAGTGGCAGATGCCCTTAGTAGATTGTCTATGGAGAGCGTGTCCCATGTTGAGGATAGGAGGAAAGAGTTAGTGAAGGACTTGCAGCAACTTGCACGGTTAGGGGTTCACCTCGTTGACTTGACAGATGGTGGTGTCATTGCTCAGAATGGTTCAGAATCTTCTTTGGTGATTGAAGTCAAGGCTAGGCAAGATGAGGATCCTATCTTAGTGAAATTGAAGGAAGCGGTTCGAAATCAGAAGGTGGAGGTCTTCTCCTAAGTGGGAGATAGTGTACTTTGTTATCAGGGTCGTATATGTGTTTCGGGTGTTGATGACTTGAGAGAGAAGATCTTGGGTGAGGCTCATGGCCCTTGGTAATATAGCCACATAGGTACCACCAAGATGTACCATGATCTACGGGAGGTCTATTGGTGGAATGGCATGAAGAAGGACATAGTGAAGTTTGTGGCTAAGTGCCCGAATTGTCAACAAGTGAAAGTTGAGCACAAAGACCTAGAGGTATGTTACAACAAATTAGTATCCCAACTTGAAAATGGGAGGAAATTAATATGGAATCCATCACACGGTTGCCTCGTACACGTCGACAGTATGACTCTATTTGGATGGCTGTAGACAGGTTGACCATAGCAACCCATTTTCTACTAGTCAAAACTATGAATCGGTTGAGGATTATGCTAGATTGTATATTTGGGAGTTGGTTTTTTTCACAGAATTCCTTTGTCCATCATTTTAGATAGAGGTACTCAGTTTACCGTATAGTTTTGGTGATCGTTCCAGAAGGGACTTGGTACTCAGGTCAAGCTTAGCACAACTTTTCACTCGCAAATAGATGGTCAGGACGAGCAAACCATTCAAACTCTCGAGGATATGTTGAGAGAATGTGTGATTGACTTCAAGGGTAGTTAGGATGTCCATTTACCTCTCATCGTGTTTGCTTATAATAACAACTATAACTCCAGCAATCAGATGGCTCCATTTGAGGCTCTTTATGGGCGAAGGTGTAGATCGCCTATTGGTTGGTTTGAGGTAGGTGAGGCCATATTGATAGGACCAGATTCAGTTCATGAGGCCATGGAGAAGGTTTATCTTATTAGAGATAGGCTGAAAACATCCCAGAGTCAACAGAAATCATATGTTGATGTGAGGAGAGAACTTGAGTTTGATGTTGATGATTGTGAGTTCTTGAAGGTGTCTCCAATGAAGGCAGTGATGAGGTTTGAAAAGAAAGAAAGCTTAGTCCCCGATATGTTAGTCCATATAATATTTTGAGTTGTGTTGGCAAGGTGGCCTATAAGTTGGAGCTACCAATTGGGTTAGCTTCGATGCATCTGGTGTTCCATGTGTCCTTATTGAAGAAATGCATCGGCGATCCATCTCTAGTCATTCCGGTAGATAACATTGGAGTGAGGGATATCCTTACCTATGAGGAGGTACCAGTTGAGATCCTTTATCATCAAGTTCGTAAGTTGAGGAATAAGGAGGTAGCTTCAGCAAAGGCTTTATGGAGGAATCAGCTTGTTATGGAAGCTACGTGGGAAGCCGAAGTAGATATGATGGCCAGATACCCGCATCGTTTCCCTTCTGACTCAGTTCTAGGATGAGGTATTAGTTTCTTCCATAGTACTCTATTCAGTTTCATGTCAAGTTCATGTCTATCAGTTCCTTCCATGTTCTAGCCTGTATATATGATTCATGAATTCAATTCAGTCATGTTTATAAGTCTGGAGTCAGTCACTACGTCAGTTTTCATCTTTAGATGTCTAGTATTTGGGGTTGTAGTTTCTTTCCCTAGCTTTTTAGAATGTTCAATCCACATTGGAGGACGAATGTTCCCAAGGGGGTGATATTATAATACCCCAAAAGTTAGTAATGCTAGACTCGAGATTTGAAATGTAATTAGTAGAAAAAATTGGGAAATTTCCTCAGTACGAATCAACCCACAAGTCGTAGGTTGGTAGTACAGGTCATAGGAAGACCCATGTTTCAGATCAAAGATTTGTTCCCCAGACCAAGAGTCCCCACTACGAGTCATATCATGTGGGTACGACCCGTGGTCAAGAGTCGTAGTAAGTCTTTAGGATTATTAAGTGATTGATTGTATGGGTGATGGTACGACTTGTAGGATGGAGTTAGGGTAATGGTACAAGTTGTAGAAATCCTTAGAGAGATGTTGATATTTGAATGGTTGGTTGCGGAAGCTAACCACGAGTCATAGGAGGATTGTATGACTCATGGTACGGGTTGTAGCAGTTGGCAGCTCAGTTTTTCTGCGAATTCATTAAGGGTATTTTTGTAAATTCTAAGTTCCTAAGTCCTAAACCACGTCATTTTAAGTCCTAAAAAGAGTGTTTTAAGGGTGGGTTTAACCTATTCAAATTCATTCAACTTTCATGCATGCAAGTCTAGAAATCTCCTCTCTCAAGATATCAAGGATTCTTCATCAATCTCAATCTCATCTTCTCAAATTTCTCTTTGGGTCTCAAGTAAATTTAGAATTTAGTGAACCCAGGTATGTGGGCTTATCAATCAGGGGATTCTTTCATCTTCATTCCCTTTCTTCAAGTAAATTCATGATCAATCATTCTCCAATTTTTTGTATTTGAAATTTCTAGGGATTTTTGATTGGATTATTAGATTCCTCCATGATTTCCTTATGGGAACAACTCAATTAATATTAATTGATGATTTCCATGATTGGGGTTTTAAGATTTCTTTAAGTCTTCACAAAGTTTTAATTCATTATGTTTCAAGCATGATTATGGATTTTTTGGGATAAATTCTTTTTTATGAAATTCTATGATTCTAGTATGATTTCAATTCTCATAAGCCCTAATTTATGATTTGTGATTTATGATATGGTTTCCTACAAGAACTCTTCACGAATTTTATGAATTACAAGTATGTAGATTTTCTCAAGCATGTATGATTTCTATGATTATCATGTTTATGCTTATGGATGACTCAAGAGCTTTCTTTCATGGTTGGATCATGTATTTCAAGCATGTTCATATACATCATGGTATAAACTAGTGTAATACCCCGAAAGTGCCTTAGACTAGACCCGAGATCTAAAAATGAAAGTTTGCAGAATCTGGGAAAAATTTCCATAGAACGGGTCACGTAACTGATCGTTGGTCCAACCAACGACCCGTGGGAAGCGTCTATGGTGAGGTCTAGCCGGGTGGCAGTTGGAAGTAACGGGTGATAACATCCAAAATATATTCTTAAATCAAAGAATACACAGGGTCATTGTATCAAAACAAGTAACCCGACGAGTGTCGGGGTCGAATCCCACGATGACTAGGGAGTGATGAATTCAAGCGTCGATTGAGAAGTAGATATTATCTTGAACCATATAGATTTAACATAAAAACAAGTAAATGGGGAGAATAAACTTTGCAGAGAATTACACAAATTTCTTTAGTGAACTCAAAATAAAAGGATTAGCTAAGTTTTAGACAATATTGTGAAATACTAGAGGTGCGCTGTAGATGAAAAACTAATTAGATTGGGATGGGCCAGGTTATCTTCATAAATTCAATAAGTGTAAATAATCTTGGGAAATAGGTAGCCTCATCTTCCCAGCCTACTGATTACCCCTAGCTAGAGTTTTCTCAAACTCTAGCTACAATTTAGCACACCCGAATTGATTTGGATCAGCAACTTCACTATTCCTAGCTATTAGTTGCTTATTAGGAAGGAGGAAGTAATATTAGCTATTACTAGCTTAATTATACAACCTCTTATCCATACCCAGTGCTAGATTCCCTTCCAATACTTAATTATTCTCTCCCGAGCAACAATCAAGCAAGTATAAATAGACTTGTATCATCATCAATGGATCTTCATTAATAGATTGAAAGGAATCCAATAGATTTATATTTAAGTGAACATCATGAAGTTAACTCTAGCAATACCCAATCCAATTAAGTATTCATCATCACATGCATCTAGTTAATGATTTTAGCTACTCATAGTTAAGAAATTCAAAAACACAATCATCAAAGGAATCATTGAATTTAATAAGAAGAGTAGATAAATCAGAAGCACAATTATCCTTCAACTACAGCTGAAACTAAATAATACCAAAGAAGAAAAGAGAGCAGAGTATCGTTTACAACTTTCAATCAAAATCCTTTTTCTCAGCTAAAATATGGTCTTCAGCTAAAAAAGGAAAGATGATGTGATGTGTACTTGGCTTATCTCTCAATCTCTCTATCTTCTTCCTCTCTCTTCTCCTCTCTTTTTCTGTAGTGTACTTCTCTTTCTATTTATACCCTAAAAAGTAGGGTACTTTTCCTTCCTTTTTCACCAATAGATAATTATACCCTTAATAGCATTTTTCTAGAATCAACGAAGGTACCGGCGGTTCACCGATGAAATCTGTGAACCGCCAGATACTTGCTCATCTTCTTCAATAATTTCCAGTGAACTTCAGCGGTTCATCCAGCATTTCACCAATGCCAATACGTGAACCGCCAGACCTTAAATGCCAATTCTAGAAGTTTCTGAGTGTCATTCGGTGACTTAACCGGTGTCCCACCACAGGTGACTCGTGAACCGCTGGTGGCATTCCTCCTACAAGGCAGTGACCTTCATCTTTTTAACCGGCGTTTCGCCACTTCTGCTCATTTCCTCCTTTTTACCCCATTTTAGCTCTTTTCTTCAAACTTAGGCATCTACACACAATAAAAGCAAAAAGGGCATAAAATCCAAATAATCAACTCAAGAGCTAGGCAAAAACTCAAACTTTAGAGTCTAATGAGTTGGTAAATTACCAACTCATCAAACCCCCAAACTTGAATCATTCTTTGTCCTCAAGTAATGCAATACTTCAACTATTGAGGAAGAGGTCACATTTCTTCATAATTAGACTCCGCCTGACCACCTGGACTATGACAACCCAAAAATACTCATCATGCTTACCGAAAAGAGAAGGAAATACCCTAAAAGACCAAAACAATGAAGGTGTTTCAAGAAGGAAACAACTTTTTATCAAATAAAGCTTTTTGAAAGGAATCATTAACCATACAAAGGCATTTCTTGATCAAGTAACACACATAGCATCTCAAGTTGTAATCACTGAAAATTCAAAGTTTGCCTTAGAGTTTGCACTCCTTGTTCTATGCCCATATGAACTCTAAATGCTCTTGCATCCCTAGAAGGAATTATGCCACTCACCAAATATAAGGATCCCTATTCTCTTGACTCTTTGATCATTTGAATGCATACCAGGGATCAATTGTAAGAGACACTCACACTCATTCTGCCAAAATATATCTTCATGCACACACTTGACCCATAGGCTTGCCCTTCACGTAATTCACCACTAATGTAGAGTAGTTGCGCCTAGAATCATTTAGGACTTGTGGGCTGTGATGTAGGCTTAAGGTCAGGGTAGGATGAACATTTGGCTATAGTAACTAGATCCTCCCTAATGCTTTTCGTGCCATGCCTTACAGCAATTTTGCTCATTCAACCTCCTTTACCTTTCTTTTCTTGTTGATGCCTTTCATTTATTTAATACTCCCCCTTATAACTCCTCTTTATCTTCCACCACTAGCCTTATTACCTCAAAAAGGAATGCCAATTCACACAAATAGTTTTGTTTCTTTTTGGATTCATCTTTTTGTGCACTTTAACTAAAGGTGATGTTCCCTTTATACTATGATTCTTGTCTTCCCCCTTTGTTTTGAATACCCCCAAACTTAGGCTCTTGCCTCATTTTTCACATTTTCTTTTCTCATTCCATTCTTCTTAGGGGTTGAGCCTTGCTTCAACACTTATTTTGTCATTAGCATTTAAGGAGAATGGGGCTAAAAGAGGTATTGAGAATGATCTTAAGGCTTGTAATGTGGTTGCCCAGGAAAGGTTTCAAGGCTCAAAATTGGCTAACAAGGATTAATGATCATGGAGGGCGTATGGTTGAAGTGGCTAGATACGGAGGGCCGAAACTCATTTCCTTGGTGTAACTACTTCTAGGATTTCGCCTTGAATCACATTTAGGGAAAGTTCTAGACAAGATGTAATGTACAAGATTAATAAAAATATCCTCTCCATACAAAGCAACACCCTTAAAGGGTCTACAAGAGTCATTTTCCAAAACAAAACATCACATTAGGACATCAAGCAAGCAAACATCATAAGTCAAGTAGGGAATTTACAATGTATGACCAAGATTACTTTGTTACAGTGTCAACACTTGCTCATTATCTCATCTTCATGCCCTTGTTTTAACATTTTCATTCTAATCACAGGAAAATTTTTGTTGGTGCCTCTTAAAACAACTTCAAAACAAACTCAAAGTGACATGGCATTTCCCTTAAGAATGTCGCCACTCAATCCATCATCGGGAAAAGCCAACCCGATTTGACAACAAAATTAACTAAAATAAAAAAATGTTCCTTGGGAAAGAACCGTGGTCAAAAGAAAACCCTCGGAGTTTTAATTTATACACTACTCTATTTACAATGGTGAAAATGAAACATAATTTTAAAAAAATTATCAATTATCACACAATTCAAAAATTATCAAGTCAGAATAAACATTTAATTCCCCAAGGACAATAATCAATCCCTCCCTTAATTTTAAATCAAACATTTCCCCCAATGGAACCTACAAGAAAGAAAAGAAGGTAAAAGATTTCCTAATTATATTAGCAATTGGTTCTTGGCTTCCACGTATAAGTAACAGAATCAAAAACCCAAGAAGCTATATCTTCTGTTGTAGGTTGCATGGGATCTGGTGGGAGTGTGACAGGTAGAACAGGGCCTAGTGCGACCCATCTGTTTGAGAGGGTCCGAAGCTCATGATAAGATGTTGTTTCCATTCCCCCTAGGCCCACGAAGGATCGACTACGTCGAATGCATTTGAGGTGGAGGAAGTGGGTTGTGGCAATGCTCTTCCTCATCAGACATAATATTCACATTATTGTGGTAGCCCACCCACCAATTATCTGGAGGACTTCTGGGTGCTTCAACTTGTGGTGGTACCGCCTCAGGGCCACAAGGCGTTGGTTGATTGGTGTGTGCAGTAAGTGTGGCCACCTCCTGCTGCAATGTAGTCACTTCGCTTTCAAGAACATCCACTTTTGAGCATAAGTGTGTTAAATTTTCTTTGACAGGATGCAAGGCTTTCTTAAAAGCACTTTGGATCATGGATAGGATAGCCTTGGCTAATCGTACAATCTGATTCTCATGCATCTTTGCCCTTTTTGAAATATTAAGTAAATTCAGGGGCGGATAAGTTTGGGATGCACCTACACTGGCTGGGGTAGTAGCTATGTGAGGAGATGCTACGGGTGATGGTGGGGTCATGTCCCTATATACCTTGCCTTCTTTATCATTAGGGTATCTTTTTCTGTCTTTGTGTCTAAAGTAATCACTCCATGGACTTGTATAGTCTTATCCAATGAGTTCCACAAAGGATACTCAGCCCTCAAACACAACATACTTACCAAGGAAGGAAAGGGCAATGTTGTGGCTTGTTGTTTAGCTTTTCGCCTGAACTGATCAGCAATAATCTCTCCCATATTAATGTGCACATGCTTCATTATGCACGCAAGAAGAATCGCCACTTCAATAGGCACCTCTGATGTATTCCGAGAGGGCATCAACCTAGAACAGACCAAATCTAACCACATGCGAGTGTTGAATTTTAAATCACGCCTATGAATTAGGCCCTTAGACACAGCCCATTGTGGTTTTCCTTGTGTAGTTATGCGAGCTACCCATTGGTATTGGTTTGCCTTGTCTTCTACCATCTGACCGAGGGTTGTATGTGGTGAAATTGGTTCTCCCAATACAATGAGTTGATTGCTTCAGGTGTGACTTGAACCTCCTGCCCTCGCACCCAAACTGATGTTAGTGGGAATGCTTAAGTGCGATCTTCCAGCTTCATCAGTTGTTGCCTTGCTCTATATGATGCATAGAATTTCCACACTAGCTCCGGGAAGTATTAGTCAACTCGTATGGTAAATGGGCCCCAATCACACATCCCAATCTGGTGATATATATTCGGGCATACAATTTTGAATGATTCTACATCAAATTGTGCATGGATGATGCATTTTTCTTTGAAGGTTCTGTAAAAATCCTCCGTTCCTTTTAGTCCGAATCTCTCTTGAGGGGTATTTGCGGGCATGGATGCTTGGCCTATATGAGAATGTTAGTTGGAAGACATAATGCTGGAAGAGTATGTTAGTATTGGATAATAATATGTAGCTCAAAACTAAGGCAACAGAGGGAACTTAGTAAATACTCATGTGTCATCGGCAACTCACCAGCGAGCCGCAGTTGCATTTCGCGAGTCGCCGACAAATCGCCGTTTGACTCAGAAAATGGTTAAACACTAGGCATCGCAATATCTCTCTAGTGAACCACCATTGGTGATTCGCTAGCTGCAAAATTGCATCTAAATATCCTCCAAATAACCTCTATCTGACAACCACCTAATCATACTCATACTTAAGTGACAAAATACAAGGATACTCTTAAGAGAGGCGTCAATTAATCCATCATTGGGAAACCCACTCTGGTATGTAGAATATACCCATATATGAGTCAGCACAGCGAAGAAACATCCATACGCATAAAACAAGAAAACAAGACCAAAGTCGAGGAACATGGGTGGAACAACATATTACTGACAGAACTATGACCTTTTTAGCATGGGTAAGAAGAGGCTTACCTTCAATGAAATGTGCTTGTGAAGATCTGTGAAGGATTCCCAAGATACAACACTTGAAGAATGTGAACGGGTGCTTGGGATGAGGAATATCAGGAGGTGGTAGGTGAAGAATAATAGGTTATTTTGGGGAAAAAAGGGAGAGAATTTTGGGAGTTTGCAACCGTTTGTGGAATTCGACCATCTGGGTTTGTGACTTGGGAGTTGAATCGGTGATCGCTGAATTAGACCGGCGGTTCGCTGCTGTGGCCGCCGCTTGCACTACCTGAAACACAATTCTGCCTGCAAGATCCGTGGTTGATTGGCGCTTCGCGGATTTGCCTAGTGATTCGTCAGTTGGTTCGCTGGTTCCTCTTGGAATGTTCAGTGCACTGGATGGGATCGACGCCCCCATGGGGCTTCACGAATTATTATCAATGGTCCACCGGTTGATTCGCATCTTCACCTTGAATCCATCAATGCACTAGTTCTGCCGGTGCTTGAACTACGCTTCACGAATTCTGAGTGGCGGTTCGCTGATTTGGTTTTCATCCCCTTTTTTTTCACCCATCTTCACCTACAAAAAAATCAAAAACAACAAAATATATAAGAATAACACATGCTTGGGTTGCCTCCCAAGAAGCGCCTTATTTAACTTCGTGGCACGATGAGAGTCCAGGTCTATGGCTCTTCCAGATGCACCACCTCTGCTTGCCCTACTTCTTCCAACACTCCATCTTTTGACCCTCTGGCCATTTACTTTGAACTTGTTCCCATTTTTATTGTAGATTTCAATGGCTCCATTTTCGTACACTTGAGATACCTTGAAAGGGCCTGACCATTTAGACTTTAACTTCCTAGGGAATAGCTTTAGTCGAGAATTGAATAATAGCACCCACTCCCCCGGAATAAAATTATGTTGCAACACTTTTTTATCATGATAATGTTTCATTCTGTTATTGTAAATTACTGCATTTTCATATGCCTTCATTCTAAACTCTTCCATCTCATGTAAATTGTGGATTTGACCTTGGATAGCTTTTCCCCATTCCAGGTTCAAGCTTTTCAATGCCCACAAGGCTTTGTGTTCTAGCTCCCCCGGGAGGTGACATGCTTTACCATACACCAGTTGGTAAGGGTACATCCCAATTGGTGTTTCAAATGCAGTCCTATAGGCCCACAATGCATCATCTAACTTTTGTGCCCAATCAGTTTGGTTCAAATTGACTGTTTAGTCAAGATAGACTTTATTTTTTGGTTTGAAACTTCCACTTGTCCGCTGGTCTGTGGGTGATACGGAGTGGCCACTTTGTGCTTTACACCATATTTAGCTAATAGTGTGTTGAATGCCCGATTGCAAAAATGAGACCCTCCATCTCTAATGATAGCTCTAGGGGTACCAAACCGTGAGAAGATATGTTTCTTTAGGAAAGCTTTGACACTCCTTGCCTCATTGTTTAGTAATGCTACAGCTTCTACCCACTTAGAAACATAATCAACCACCACCAAGATGTATTTTTTCCCATAAGAGCTTACAAAAGGATCCATGAAGTCGATCCCCTACACGTCAAACAATTCAACCTCTAGGATCGGGGTTAGCGGGAGTTCATGCCGCCATGAAATACTTCCTATCCTTTGTCATCGATCGCATTGCTTCACAAATTCATGTGCATCCTGATGTAAGGTGGGCCAATATAATCCGCATTGCAACACCTTGGCCGCGGTTCTACTTCCATAATGACCCCCCATAGGGGAAGAGTGACAAGCCTCTAAAATTGAAAATATCTCCACTTTTGGAATACACCTTCGCACTGACCTGTCAGCACAACTTCAAAAGAGGTTGGGTTCATCCCAAAAGAAGTTCCAACCATCATGCATGAATTTCTTTCTTTGCTGATAATCCAAACCTTCGGGCACAATGTTGTTGGCCAGGTAATTAGCAAAATCTGCAAACCATAGGGTCAGGTCGTGGGTTGCATCCATGATTTGCTCATCCGGGAAGGCATCATTTATCTCTTCTTGTGCTCTTAGCTACCCATTTGTTTCGAGGCATGACAAATGGTCGGCCACTTGATTCTCGCAGCCCTTACAACCTTTCAATTCAAAATCAAATTCCTGTAAAAACAAAACCCACCTGATCAATCTTGGTTTAGCATCTTTCTTGGCCATTAAGTACTTGAGTGCCGCATGATCTGTGTGCACCACCACTTTGGTTCCAAGCAAGTACGCCCGGAATTTTTTGAATGCAAACACAATGGCTAAGAGCTCCTGTTTGGTCACTGTGTAATTTGTTTGAGAATTGTTCAGAGCTTTACTAGCATAGTAAATTGGATGGAAGATCTTATCTCTTCATTGACCAAGGACTGCTCCTAATACAACCCCACTTGCATCACATATAAGTTCAAAAGGCTTTGACCAATGAGGTGCTACAATGATTGGTGAAGAAATTAATCTCGCCTTCCACTCCACAAAAGATTTCAAACACTCCTCATCAAAGTGGAATGTCGCCTCTTCTTCCAACAGTCGAAATAGGGGATGAGCTATTTTGGAGAAATCTTTAATGAAACGGCGGTAAAAGCCCCCATGCCCGAGGAAACTCCTAACACCCTTTACAATACATGGTGGGGGTAGCTGAGCAATGGCATCCACATCAATCCCCTTTTCAAAAATTTTGTGTCCCAATACAGTTCCTTCTTTGACCATAAAGTGACATTTTTCCCAATTTAGGACCAAATTCATCTCCGTACATCTTTCCAATACCTTATCTAGATGTGATAGGCAATGATCAAATGAGTTCCCCACAACTGAGAAATAATCTATAAAGACTTCCATTGTATCTTCCACCATGTCATAAAATATGGACATCATGCGTCATTGAAATATGGTTGGGGCATTGCAAAGACCAAAAGGCATCCATTTAAATGCAAACGTACCATAAGGGCATGTAAAAGTGGTTTTCTCTTGATCCTCTGATGCAATTGAGATTTGGTTGTATCCCAAGTATCCATCCAAGAAACAATAGTACTCTTTGCAAGCTAGACGATCAAACATTTGGTCAATGAATGGCACCGAAAAATGATCCTTCTTTGTCCAAAAGTTTAATTTATGGTAATCCATACAAACTCTCCACCCCGTGACCGGACGAGTGGTTATCAACTCATTCTTTTCATTTGGAACAACTGTAATTCCCCCTTTTTTGGGAACACACGGCATCGGGCTAACCCAACTACTCTCTGTAATGGGATACACTACCCCTGCATCTAGCCATTTAATAATCTCTTTCTTGACCACCTCTTGCATAGGTGGATTCAACCTTCTTTGATGTTCAACTGACGGGATGCAATTTTCTTAGAGGTTGATCTTGTGGGTGCAAATCCTCGGAGGGATACCAATGATATCAGCTATTGACCATCTGATGGCTCGAATATGCCTCTTTAAAACATCAATGAGTTTATCTACCTACAGTGGTGTAAGTTTTGCTGAGATGATAATCGGAAGTGTCTCATTCTCCCCTAGGTATACATATTTGAGATCATTTGCACAAGGGTTTGAGCTCCAACTTTGGTGGTGACACAATAGAAGGCTGTGACGGAGGCGTTGTATGATTCTTCAAATCAAGGTCCAGCTTTCTTGGTGGGAATGAATAATTTCATACCTCCTTATGCACATGATGGATCTCTTCGAGTTCCTCACCTTTTAGAAAAACATCAACGATCAGTTCTTCAATAGCCTCTTCCTCCATTTCCCACTCTAAAACATCATCATCCATAATGTCTTTCCTTGGGGTGATGCTGTTTGCTGCTATTGGAGTCGCCATTTGGAATGCCAATTCGTTCATGCTTTCCTCCAATTGTTGAATAATAACCTCATGACTCTTTACCATGGTGGTTGGATCCAAAAGTTTACTCCATAGATCTTGGACCCCCTCTTCAGTTGCAAGTACCTTTTCAAGCACTACTTCGAGAGTACTCTCCATGTGAGGTGGAAGTACCTCAATGCTCCCCTGACTGCTGGTATTAACAAACTGGACATTATTCCAACCTTGGTTCCCATATTAGACATCATCATAATCCTGAACGGCATGACTATTTTTAGCATGGAAACCCTTCACATAACTGGTCAACAGCTCCATTTGCTTCATCATGACTAGCAACATTGCATCCTTCTTCTCCTTCCTACGTCACATTTTGTCCACTAGCGTAATGGTCTCTACACAAGGTAACCCCTTTGGGTAATGTGACCATTCTACGACACTCGGCATCACCTACACACCATAAATTATCAGTGGCCACTATGGTGTTTATCAATTCAACTTAACAATCAATCACAAGATCATCAAATGCCAATTCACAGCAATGGTGCCATTTTTGATAATGTCCAAAATATATTCTTAAATCAAAGAATATACACGGTCATTGTATCAAAACAAGTAACCCCACGAGTGTCGGGGTCGAATCCCACGAGAACTAGGGAGTGATGAATTCAATCGTCGATTGAGAAGTTGATATTAGTTTGCACCATATAGATTTAACATAAAAACAAGGAAATGGGGGGAATAAACTTTGCAGAAAATTACACAAATTTCTTTAGTGAACTCAAAATAAAAGGATCAACTAAGTTGTAGACAATATTGTGAAATACTAGAGGTGCGGTGTAGATGAAATACTAATTAGATTGGGATGGTCCAGGTTATCTTCATAAGTATAATAAATGTAAATAAACTTGGGAAATAGGTAGTCTCATCTTCCCAGCCTATTGACTACCCCTAGCTAGAGTTTTCTCAAACTCTAGCTACAATTTAGCACACCCGAATTGATTTGGATTAGCAATTTCACTATTCCTAGCTATTAGCTGCTAATTAGGAAGGAGGAAGTAATTTCAGTATTACTAGCTTAATTTTACAACCTCTTATCCATATCCATTTCTAGATTCCCTTCCAATACTTAATTATTCTCCCCCGAGCAATAATCAAGCAAGTATAGATAGACCCATATCATCATCAATGGATCTTCATTAATAGATTAAAAGGAATCCAATAGATTTACACTTAATTGAACATCATGAAGTTAACTCTAGCAATACCCAATCCAATTAAGTATTCATCATCAGACACCTCTATTTAATGATTTTAGCTACTCATAGTTAAGAAATTCAAAAACACAATCATCAAAGGCATCATTGAATTTAATAAGAAGATTAGATAAATCAAAAGCACAATTATCCTTCAACTGCTGCTGAAACTAAATAATACCAAAGAAGAAAATAGAGCAGAGTATATTTTACAAATTTCATTCAAAATCCCTTTTCTCAGCTAAAAGATGGTCTTCAGTTAAAAAAGGAAAGAAGATGTGATGTGTACTTGGTTTATCTCTCAATCTCTCTATCTTCTTCCTCTCTCTTCTCCTCTGTTTTTCTGCAGTACTTCTCTTTCTATTTATACCCTAAAAAGTAGGGTACTTTTCCTTCCTTATTTATCAATGGATAATTATACCCTTAATAGCATCGTTTTGGAACCGGCGAAGGTACCAGCGGTTCGCCGATGAAATCCATGAACCGCCGGATACTTGCTCTTCTTCTTCAATCATTTCCAGTGAACTTCGGTGTTCACCCGGCATTTCGCCGATGCCAATCCGTGAACCGCCGGACCTTAAATGCCAATTCTAGAAGTTTCTAAGTATCATTCGGTGATTGAACCGGCGTCCAGCCACTAGTGACTCATGATCTGCCGGTAGCATTCCTCCTACAAGGCAGTGACCTTCATCATTTTAACCAGTGTTTCGCCGGTTAACACCTGTGTTTCGCCACTTCTGCTCATTTCCTCCTTTTTACCCCATTTAGCTCTTTTCTTCAAACATAGGCATCTGCACACAACAAAATCAAAAAGGGCACAAATCCAAATAATCAACTCGAGAACTAGGCAAACCCTCAACTTTAGAGTCTAATGAGTTGGTAAATTACCAACTCATCAACGGGTCACATAATGACTCATTATTTGATACCACGAGTCATCGTTTGAGGTCTTGGGGAGACTGGTCCTTAGCCTGAGAGGAAGTAACAGGTCATAGGACTAGCCATGGTGAGCTATAACAGATTGTGGTGTGGCTCGTGGGAAGGCTTGGTGCATGTCATCAAGGGGGGAACAACGGACAATATAACGGATCGTCATCTGAAACAATGAGTAGTCCTGTCGAGTCGTGGGTTTGAACCTTAGAAAATGAAGTCGGGCAGTGGACGCAACGGATGGATACCACGAGTCATGGTATCCAAGCATGATCTGTTAGGACGGTCATTGTCATGGCCAGTGCAGAATTTTCAGGAAATTTATTAAGGGAATCTTCATCATTCCTTAGTCTTAAGGTCCTAAACTAAGTCATTTAAGGCTCAAAATGCAGTGTTTTATGAGGGTAAAACCTATCCTAGGCTCATTCATATCCATGCATGCATATTGAAGGGGTTTAGGAGGTGATCAAGTAAGAGTTCTTCAAGTTTTCCTTCAATCCTTCATTGGGCTTTCAAGGAGTGATAAAATCTTATCTTCCCCAGGTATGTAGGGTTATGAATGGGTGAATCTGTTCACACCCATGCCCAAAATCTCTCTAAATCATGAATTTCCTATATTGATTCTATGGGATTTTAACCCTATGCATGAAATCTCGAATTCTCTACATAGGTATAATCTAAATGAGTTATTATTATTGAATTATGACTTATAGGCAAGTTTTACATTGTTTTCCATTAAAATCATGTTTCAAGCTTTTAAAATCAAAATGCCCGTTTAAGAAAAGTTCATGAAAGTTAAGGTTTATGATGAATGTTCATGAATGATAAATTATTGATGATGAAAAGCATATTTTCAAGTTACCCATGTTTATAATCATGTTTTCAAGTGACTTAAGTATTTTTCAAGCATGTTAAAGTATTGGGAAATGCCCACATGTTCAAACATGATTTATGATTTATGAAATGGATTTCATGATTTATCAATTTATGATATTGGCTAACTAAAGCGCCCTTGATTCATGGCTAAACATGTATGTAAATTGGGATCAACGACACTAAATGTTTATTTAGCCATGGATCTCATGAATGATGTTTACAATTTACGTATGAGCCTAATGTGCATAATTTTTGGGAGCAGTGTCTAGCATCGAGTAGCTCGGTGTTCAAAGGACTATGCCGGTGTCTCATAACTATGTCCCACCATAGGTTTATATTGATACATTACAATGTTAATAGATTCCCTCTTTCGTGATATGACATAATGTACGTCCCTTGCCTGGCAAGCCAGGGATGACTCTGCCTACTTGAGTGAGATAGTTGGGGCATCATGTAAGAATCTACCATGATGGTGTCAGTTATGAAGAGTCCTCCCATTGTTCCGCATGTTTTTATGCATTATTATGCTTATGTTATCTTGGCTCAAGTGGTGATTTATAAAATATCTCTTATGACCATGATAATAAATGGATTACGAATGATTTAAAAACCTTGAGCCTTATGTTATATTATGATATTTATGTTATGAGCATGTTGTCCCACTCTTACAATCTCTTATGAGCTTTATGTATTTTTAAATGGCCATTTTACTTACCTTGCATACTTGATACATTCCACTTACTGACCGCATACTCTATGTTGTATCATTTCATAATATAGGCTTCGATCTTCAGACCTAGCATCGTCATTAGCTCTTCTCGTAGATTAGCATCTAGCTCTTTGGTGAGTCCTCATTCTCCGAGGACCAGTTTGATATCATTTATCTTTTCATGTTCAGTTTTCTAGACTTGTTGGGTAGTTGGGGGGATTGTTCCATCAACCCATCAGATATGTTAGAGGCTCTCAGACTATATATAGTATTCAGCTTTCCGCTTTCTAAGTTATATCATGTTTATGCTTCTGCTATTTCGTTATGTTGAGTATTTTGCTTTATTGATATTGAGTTAGATGTACACGTTCATTCCATGGGTCAACTTGGAGTCTCTCGAGGCTTCTTGTCCCGTGTTACGATCTAGGTGTATGTTCGGATTATGACAAACTTAGTATCAGAGCCATAGGTTTGAACTATCCTAGGGTGTCTGAAAGTCGCGTTAAGTAGAGACTTTTTTATGGGTGTGAAGCGTGCCACACTTATGACGAAGAGGCTACAAGACGTTTAGGAAATGTTCCCTTCTTTCATGATCTATGTTGTGCGATGAAATGTCTCCCTATCCTTCTAACTCGTGATATTTGCGATTACAGAATCATGGCTCCCCACAGAGTAAATGGTAGGATGAATGGTAATGGAAATGGTCACGAGGATGGCAATGGAGACGGGCACCAGCAAGCCCCACCAGTCCAGGAGCACCATGCACTGGAGTTGGTTGCCCATGTTGAGTTTTGGGTAGCTATTCAGATGCTAGTGCATGCCTTGACTACTCAGGTCAATCAACAGGCAGTTGCGCATGTCCCATAAAATGGAAATGTGACAGCATCTCGAGTATGATATTTCTTGAGAATGAACCCACCTGACTTCCTCGGGTCAAAAGTAGATGAGGACCTGCATGCATTCATTGACGAGATTGTGATGATCACCCAGGTCATGGGGGTGAATGGGGTTAAGTGTGTTGAGTTGGCCTCATATCAACTGAAAGGGGTCTCACATATCTGGTTTCGACAATGGAGAGATAGTAGGGTCGTCGGAGCAAGCCCTGTCACTTGGGAGGAGTTCCATGTTGCATTCCTAGATTGGTTCTTCCCTCATGATATGAGGGAGTTGAAGGTAGCCAAGTTTGTGAATCTTAAGAAGGGGAGGATGATGGTACAGGAGTATGCCCTTGAGTTCACTCGCTTATCAAAGTACGCCCCAGAGTTAGTGGTTGATCAGGTGGCACGAGTCAGCAGGTTTGTTCATGGGGTGGCGAGCTACTTGGACAAAGATTGTAGGACCGCTACGCTCCAGCAGGATATGGATTTCCCTCAGATAGTCTTGTACGCCCAGTAGATGGAGGCGGTACGTGTGAGGGAGAGAGAGGCCAAAAGGGCCCAGACAGATAGTTATGGGTTTATCAGCAGAGATCCAGCAGTGGTCACCGCCCTCAGATTCAGTAGAGATCACTAGCTCCAGCACCGTCATCAGCTAGTGTTCCATCCATACCCAAGGGTGATCAGAGGAGTAGGGCCTCAGGTTCGAGGGATTAGAGGGGCATGCAGGTAGAGCGCACCTTTCCAGCCTGCGGGAAGTGTGGCAAGAGTCATGTTGGGGAGTGCTTGCTTGGCTCAGATATATATTATGGGTGTGGTAAATTCGGCCACATATGCCGAGCATGTCCATTTTCTAGATAGGGTGATGATAGGGTCGTGCACCAACTACCAGGTCAGCAGCAGCTCCAGCACGTTCAGCTCCATCGAGGGCATCCACTAATAGGGATGGCAGATAGCGCCAAAATAGATTCTATGCCCTCGCCTTGCGTCAGGAGTGGGAGACTTCATCGGATGTGGTTATTGGTATGTTACGAGTGTTTCACCTTGATGCTTATACTTTGTCAGATCCAGGGGATACCTTATTTTTTGTGACACCATATATTGCTAGTATCTTTGGAGTTAGTCCCGATATTTTGGCGGAATTTTCAGTCTCTACTCCCGTTGGTGATTCAATTGTAACTAGGCGGGTGTATAGGGGTTGCCCGATCACAGTACTGTAGAAAGTCACCTCCGTAGACCTTGTAGAGTTAGCCATGACTAACGTTGATATTATTCTTGGCATGGATTGGTTGTATGCATGTTATGATTTTGTTATTTGTAGGACCCGTGTGGTAGAGTTCCGCTTTCCAGGTGAGCCAGTTTTAGAGTGGAAGGGTAGTACATCCGTGCCTGTAGGTCACTTCATTTCCTATCTTAAGGCTAGGAAGATGATTTCCAAGGGTTATGTGTACCATTTAGTTAGGGTTAAGGATGTTGAGACCGAGACCCCGACTATCTAGTCAGTTCCGATAGTATGTGAGTATCCAAAAGTGTTCCCCGATGATGTATCGGGTATTCCTCCCGAGAGGGAAATCGATTTTGGTATTGACCTTCTTCCCAATACCCAACCTATATCTATTCCTCCCTACAGAATGGCTCCAGCCGAGCTAAAAGAGTTGAAGAAACTGTTGAAGGATCTTTTGGATAAGGGTTTCATCAGAACTAGCAAGTCCCAATGGGATGCACCAGTTCTCTTTATCCGGAAGAAAGAGGGTTCTCTTCGGATGTGTATTGATTATCAACAATTGAACAAAGTCACCATCAATAAAAAGTATCCCCTGCCCAGGATTAATGATTTATTTGACCAGCTTCAGGGTGCCATGTATTTTCCGAAGATAGATCTCAGATTCGGTACCATCAGCTAAGAGTTTGGGAGAGTGACATCCCGAAGACAGCCTTCAGGACGTGGTGTGGTCATTATGAGTTTTCAGTTATGTCCTTTGGACTAACGAATGCTCCTACAGCTTTTATGGACTTGATGAACAGGGTTTTCAAGCCATACCTGGATATGTTCGCGATTGTGTTTATTGATTACATCTTGATATATTCTCGGAGCGAGGAGGAGCATGCCGCTTATTTGGGGGTGGTGCTATAGACTCTCAAGGATCGTTAGCTATATGCTAAATTCAGCAAGTGTGAGTTTGGTTGAACATGGTGGCATTTTTGGGCCATGTGGTATCAAGTGAGGGCATACAAATGGACTCTCAAAAAATAGAAGCAATGAAGAATTGGCCTAGACCGGTGAATCCTTCAGATATCCGGAGCTTTTTGGGCTTAGCTGGCTACTATTGGAGATTTGTTGAAGGTTTCTCATCTATTACAGTACCCTTGACCAAATTGACCAAAAAGAAGGTGAAATTCCAATGGTCGGAGGCTTGTGAGGAAGAGCTTCCAAGAGTTGAAGGCTCGACTTAGCTCAACACCAGTGTTAACTTTACCCGAGGGTACCGATGGGTTCATGGTGTATTGTGATGCTTCAAGAATCAGACTTGGTTGTGTATTGATGCAGCACAAAAAAATATAGCATATGCCTCTAGACAGTTCAAAGTTCATGAGAAGAATTACCCCACCCATGATCTTGAATTTGCCGCAGTGGTATTTGCCTTGAAGATATGGATACATTATATGTACGGGGTCCATGTGGATGTGTTTACGAACCATAAGAGTTTACAATATGTGTTTATCCAGAAGGATCTCAATCTTCAGCAAAGGAGGTGGTTGGAGCTACTCAAGGATTATGACATTAATGTCCTTTACCATCCGAGTAAGGCCAATGTAGTAGCAGACACACTTAGTATACTCTCTATGGAGTGTGTCCCATGTGGGTGAGGAGAAAAAGGAGCTGGTGAAGGATGTGCTTTGACTCTCAAGGTTGGGAGTTCGGTTGGCTGAATAGATCGATGGCGGTGTTATTGTTTAGAACGAATCAAAATAATCTAAGTCCTCAGAGTTATCAGGTGATTGATTGTACGGGTAATGGTGCAGTTGGTAGGATAGTGTTACGGGTCATAGTAGTATTCATGGAAATATTCAAAGGATTTAAGGTTCTAAACTTGGTCAGTAAGGGAGGATTGTACGACTCGTGGTACGAGTCGTGATAACTGAAAGAACAGTTTTCCTTACAAATTCATTAAGGATATTTTCATAAATCCTAAGCTGCTAACTTCCTAACGATGTCGTTTTAAGTTCTGAAAAGAGTGTTTTAAGGGAGTTTAACCTATTCTAATTCGTTCAACTTTCATGCATGCAAGTTTAGAGGTTTTCCTTGAAGATCAAGCTTGAAATTCCACAATTCCTCTCCCAAATCTCTTGTGCTTTCAAGGTCAAGTTTAGATTCAGTTTACCCAGGTATGTAGGGCTTTGAATAAGAGTTTTATTTCACTCTCCTGCCCAAAGTTCTCCTCAATCTCTTGAATTCAAATCTCAATTCAAGTTTATGATCTTATGGGGTTTTATCCCAATTTCATGAAATTCTCTATAATTTGTTTCCCACGACTTAGTTCAATTTCCATCAATGGTGAGTCCTCATCTTCGAGGACCTTCAATTAGCGTTGACTTATGTTATTTTCAGTTTTCAGACTTTAGTGAGCTAGTTGGGAATATTGTCCCATCAGCTCTTCAGACATGTTAGAGGCTTATTAGACTATATGTAGAATTTCAGCTTGGTTAGTGTTGACTCTATTACGGTTGAAATGTATTCAGGCTTCCATTTATTCATGATTAGTTTATCAATTTCCGCTTGATATTTGCTCTTTAGTAGCTATGTTCATTCCATGGGTCGACTTGGAGCCATTCGTGGTTCTACATTCTGCATCTCGATCTGGGGTCTCAGCTCGGGTTATGATAAACTTGGTATCAGAGCAAACGTTTAGAGTGTCCTAGGGTGTCTGAAAGCCACATTGAGTAGAGTCTTTTCCATGGATGTGAAGCACACCACACTTATAGGGATTAGGCTACAAGATGTTTTAGGAAATTTTCCTTCTTTCATGATCTATATCATGCGATGAAGTATCTCTCTATCCTTTCAACTTGTGTTATATGTGATTGTAGAAATATGCCTCCACACCGAGTAAATGGAAGAAGGGATGGAAATGGAAATGGCCACGACAATAGAAATGAAGACGGGCATTAGTAAGCCTCGTCAGCACCAACAGATCCTCTGCCCGAGCAGGTCACTCATGCCGAGTTTAGAGAAGCATTCCTGATGTTGGCACAGGCAATGACCTCTCAGGTCAACCAGCAGATAGCTCATGTTCCTTAGGATAGGAACGCAGCGGTAACAAGAGTTCTCCGTATGATTCCGCTGGAGTTTCTTGGGTTGAAGGTGGATGAGGACCCTCATGAGTTCATTGAAAAGGTGCAGATGATCATCTTCCTAGGCCACACCATGGCGAGGCACGTCTTTTCCAAGGTCAAATATGACAACTCGTAGTACGTCAGCTGAGGGTTACTAGAGAGAAGAGTGCAGATTTAGCCTCCTATCAGTTGAAGGTTGTTGCTTACATATGGTATCGTCAATGGAAGGATGGTGGGGAAGTGTGAGCAGTTCCTGTGAGTTGGGACGAGTTTGTAACTACCTTCTTGGATAGGTTCTTCCTAGGGAGTTGAGGGAGGCGAAGGCGGAGGAGTTTGTCAACTTGAAGTAGTATTACAGGACTATCTAAGAGTATGCCTTGGAGTTTACCCAGCTATCTAAATATGCGCCAGAGATGGTTGCAGAATAGAGGATCGTATGAGCAGGTTTGTGAATGGAATATCATACTCGTTAGTCAAGGAGTGCAGGACCACTATGCCGAAGAATGGTCTAGACTTCTCATGATTGGTCATATATGCCTAGCAGATAGAGGCGGATAGGATGAGGGAGAAGGAGAGAGAGGCCAAGAGGGCCAGGACAGGGAATTACAGACAGTTTCAGTAGAGGTCCGATGGAGGACACCGTCAGCAGTCCCACCATAGGTTATCAGTCCCAGCACCATGATCAACCAATATTCCATCTAGACTGAGGCGTGATCAGAGGGTTGGGGCATTAGGCTCCTGAGGTCAGGGGAGCATGTCAGTAGATCCCAGCATTCCAGTTTGCAGCAGGTGTAGTAAGAGGCACACCAGAGAGTAGTTAGCAGGTTTAGGTGCATGTTTCGGGTGCAAGAAGTTGTCATGACCCGAACATAGGCCAGAATCTAGACGGAGAATCTAGAATCATAAATGGCTCCAGGTTGACTCATGGCATGAACATGAAAACTAAAGCTCACAAAATAAATAAAGCGGAAGACTAAATACTTAAATAGTAGAAGTCTTAATAGTAAAACATTTAAACAACGGAAATCTCAAAACACTTAATCTGAAGCTGGATATACAAATTATGTCTGACAAGCCTCTATCATACTGACGAGCTAATGGGACAACTCCCCAACTAGCTCACTACATATCTAAAACTAAAAATGACAAAACTCAACTAAATGAAAGTCCTCAAAGGATCAGGACTCACCAACTAGCTGTCTGGACTAAACTCTGGGATCTGACTAGCGATGGGACTGAATCTAAGTGTCTGAGCCTTTATCATGAAATGATACACCATAGAGTATGCGGTCAGTATTGGAAATGTACTGAGTATGCAAGGTAAGTAAAACATGCTAAGTAGTAAAACTGAATCATGCATATCTTAAATCATAACATCATAAAATTTTGAGAGTAAAGGTTGTATGCTGATATCTGAAAACATGAATAAACATAAACTGAAATAAGTGCATATGGCTTGCCATATCTAAAATCACAGGTAAAAGCTCATGAATTAATCCTTGGATCAAACTTGCTAAAAACATGATATAATATCTTATAGTACATGCAATATTGAAATCATGAAGAATAATGGGAGACTCGTCTTAACCGACCACCACCATATATGAGCTCATGAATAGCCCACATCTTGCCCACATGGAGGAGAGCTATCTTAAGACTTTCTAGGGTAAAGGATTATGTAAGGTGTGATATCACGGTGGGCCCTTGGGCCGGGGGAAATGCTCTCTTGAGAATCCCCAAAGTATACCTACGTTGGCACGTAGTTCATGAGATTGGGGAACCTTGGAACCCCAAGCCTACTCTGTGCTCGACACTACTCCCAAAACATGTATAATGCTCATATAATCATGGATAAAAATAGAACTTGAATCCTATCATATGGGTAGTCTTGACTCCAACACCTGAGATAATTGAACTTATTAGCCTTGGCTAGATCATGAGATCTTGCTTAACTTGAGTGGGTTTGCCTAAATCTTAACTTCATGCTTGCATAAAATAGACATCATAAGTAAAATCATAATTATATTCATGGGTAATTTGTTAATATTCATACATGCTACATATTTCATCATACTTGGAAGCATAAAGCCTAAACTCCACTATTCATGAAACTTGCATAATTGGGCATCATGTTCTTAAAATTTGAAATCATGAATGATAATCAAATAGGTATAAAACTTGCCCATGAATCTTAAAACACCATTTAAAATATGAAGGGAATTGACCCATGAATTAATCATAGAGAACTTAATAGAATTGCCCATCATAGAATTGGGTTAAGACCCCATAGAATCACACACTTGAATTCATGAAATTGAGATTGGATTTGGGCATGAGAGTGAACGTAAACTCTCATTCATAACCCTACATACCTAAGTAATCTAATTCTACACCCTTCCTTGAAAGCCTAAGAGATTTGGGGAAGAACTTGAAGAATTCTAGACTTTGATCTCCTTCGGGAATCTCTAAATTTGCATGCATGGGGAGGGAATAGGTTAGAATAGGCTAAACCCTCTTAAAATCCTCCTAAATGAGCTTAAAATGATAAAGTTTAGGGCTTAGGAGCTTAAAAATTACAAAAATGCCCTTATCAAATTCGCAGAAAAACTGATCACTGTTGAAGCAACAACTCACACCACGAGTCATACCCTGATACCACGACTCATGGGTTCCTTTCGTTGTTTCCACTGCTTCATCTTTGGTTTATGGGGTTTTCCACGGGTCACACAATGACTCATACCACCATCCCATGAGTCGTTGGACCCATCTATTACCACAACTGGGAAAATTCCCTGCTCCTTCCTACGGGTGTGAGTAACGACTTATTGTTCTTCACAACAGGTCGTACCTTGATCCATGCCTTCCAACCCTGTCACCCAAGATCCATCCAATGAGTCCTTACTATGATCTATGGTTCCTCACCACAAATCGTGTCATTACTCGTACCTTCCATCCTAATAGTCCAGAACCAAACGATGACTCCAATCCACAACAGTTACTAGGTCCCACGAGTCGTTACTGGACTCATTGCCACAAATTTTTCCTCAGCAGATTGCTAACCACGAGCGATCCTATAACCCATTATTTCTTCCCATGACTCGTACCATGAGTCGTTCTGAGGTGATTCTTCCCGTTTTCCTGCTGATTACATTTCAAATCTTGAGTCTAGTCTTAGGCACTTTCGGGGTGTTACAATATCTCCCCCTTGGGAACATTCATCCTCGAATGTTGGTAAACATACTAAATAACTGGGGAAAGAAACTGCCATTCCAAATTCTGAATATCTGAAGCTGAAAACTGACAGAGCAACTGACTCCGGAATGAAATACATGGCTGAACTGGATTCATGAATCACACACACATGCACTGACATAAAGGAAACTGGGATACATGAACTAAACGTGAAACTGAATAGAGTACTTAAGGAGGAAACTAGTACCTCAAGCTGGAACTGAGCTAGAAAGGAAAAGATGAGGATATTTAGCCACCATATCTAGTTCAGCTTCCCATGTGGCTCCTCGACAAGCTGATTTCTCCACTGGACCTTTATTGAGGCTACTTCTTTATTCCTCAACTTCCGAACTTGATGATCAAGGATTTCAACTGGAACCTCTTCATAGCTAAGGTTATCATTCACACCAATGCTCTCCACCGGTACAACCAAAGTCGGGTCACCAATGCACTTCTTCAAGAGCGACACATGGAAGACTGGATGTACTGAAGCCAACTCTAAAGGCAACTCCAACTCATAGGCCGCCTTCCCAATACGTCTCACAATCCTGTATGGGTCAACATATCAGGGACTAAGCTTCCCTTTCTTTCCAAATCTCATCACTCCCTTCATGGGAGATACCTTCAAGAATACCCAATCATCAACTTCAAATTCAAGTTCTCTCCTCCTCATATCCACATAGGACTTTTGACGACTCTGAGTTGTTTTTAGCCTTTCCCATATAAGTTGAACTTTTTCCCTAGCCTCATGAGCTGAATCTATCCCTATCAACATAGCTTCACCTACTTCAAACCAACCAATAGGCGACCTACACCTCCGCTCATAAAGAGCCTCAAACAGAGCCATTTGAATACTAGAGTGGTAACTGTTGATGTAAGCAAACTCGATAAGAGGTAAATGATAATCCCAACTACCTTTGAAGTCAATCACACATGCTTTGAACATATCCTCAAGAGTTTGAATGGTTCGCTTGGCTTGACCATCCATCTGCGGGTGAAAAGTTGTACTAAACTTTATTTGAGTACCAAGTCTCTTTTGGAATGACTTCCAAAACTTGAGATGAATTGAGTACCTCTATCCAATATAATAGATAAGGTAACACCATGAAACCAAACTAACTCTCGAATATACAACTTAACATAGTCTTCAGTTGAATCAGTAGTTTTGATCGGTAAGAAATGAGTTGCTTTAGTTAACCTATCCACAACCACCCAAATAAAGTCATATTGTCGACGTGTATTAGGAAACCCTGTAATGAAATCCATATTGATTTCTTCCCGCTTCTAGGTGGGGATACTAATGTCTTGTAGAACATCTCCTAGTCTTTGATGCTCCACTTTTACTTATTGATAGTTCGAACACTTAGACATGACTTTCACTATTTACTTTTGCATTTCATTCCACCAATAAACTTCCTGTAGGTTACTATACATCTTGGTGGAACCTGGATGTATAGAATATCAAGAACCATGAGCCTCCTACAACATCCATTCTCAAGTCATCAACATCGGGAACACACAAATGACCTTGATATCGAAGTACACCATCTCCCCCTTGGAAGAAGACCTCTATCTTCTATTCTAAACTGCTTCCTTCAACTTTACCAAAATAGGATACTCATCTTGCCTAGCCTTGACCTCAGTTTCCAAAGAGGATTCTGAGCCATTCTGAACAACGACACCACCATCTATCAGATCCACAAAGCAAACTCCTAATCGTGCTAGTCGATGCACACCTTTCACCAACTTTTTCCTTCCATCTTCCACATGAGAAACACTCTCCATGGATAGCCTGCTAAGAGCATCCGCCACTACATTGGACTTGCCCGGATGATAAAGGACACTCATTTCATAATCCTTGATAAGCTCTAACCACCTCTTTTGTCACAAATTCAGGTCCTTCTGGGTAAACACATACTGAAGACTCTTGTGGTCTGTGAACACATCTATATGCACTCTATACAAATAATGCCTCCAAATCTTCAGTGCAAACACCACTGCTGCCAATTCTAGGTCGTGCATTGGGTAATTATTCTCATGAGTCTTAAGCTATCTAAAACATACACAATGACTTTGCCATGATGCATCAACACACAACCAATTCCCCAGTACTTTATTGACCAAACATATAGGGTGATGAAGGTGATGTGAAGTGCAGTGACTGAGGAAGTCGAGTTGGCGGCCTTCAGACTACATGATGTGGCTACATTGTGGTATGAGGCTTAGGCTCGATCCAGAGGAGGAGGCATCACAATACACCACAAATCCATTTGTACCCTCGGGTAGGGTCAATACTGGGGTTGAAGTGAGTCGAGTCTTTTAACTCTTGAAATCTTTTCTCACAGGCATCCGACCACTGAAATTTGACTTTCTTATGGGTCAACATAGTCAACAATGCTGCAATGGATGAAAATCCCTCAATAAACCTTCTATATTAGCCATCTAAACCCAAGAAACTCCTTATATCCGAAGGGTTAACTAGTCTAGGCCAATTCTTTATAGCTTCTATCTTTTGGGAGTCCACCTGCACACCCTCACTCGACACCACATGGACCAAAAATGCTACTAATTTTAGTCAAAACACATACTTGCTTAATTTAGCAAACAACTGGCGAAGAGTCTGTAGCATAATCCTCAAATGAGCGGCATGCTCCTCCTCGCTCCGAGAGTATATGAGAATATCATCTATGAACACAATCACGAACATATACAAATATGGCTCTAACACCCTGTTCATCAAATCCATAAAAGTTGTAGGAGCATTCATTAGTCCAAAAAGAAATAACTACAAACTCATAGTGACCATACCGAGTCTTGAAGGACGTCTTCGATATGTCACTCTCCCTAACTCTGAGCTGGTGATAACCGGACCTGAGATCTATCTTTGAGAAGAACTTATCACCTTGAAGTTGGTCAAGAAAATCATCAATCCTAGAAAGAGGGTACTTGTTCTTGATTGTAACCTTGTTCAACTGCTAGTAGTCAATGCACATACGAAGAGAACCATCCTTCTTCTAAAATAAAGATAACTGGTGCACCCCATGGGGATTTGTTAGGTCTGATGAAACCCTTGTCTAGGAGATCCTTCAACTGTTCTTTTAACTCTTTCAGCTAGCTGGAGCCATTCTATATTGAGGAATGATATAGGCTACGTATCAAGAAGAAGGTCAATACCAAAGTCAATCTGTCGCTCAGGAGAAACTCCGGGTAGATCATCTGGGAACACCTCCGAATACTCACAAACTATAGGAACTGACTGGAGAGTTGGGGTCTCGGATGTAGCATCCTTAACCCAAACTAGATGGTAAACACAACCCTTAAAAATCATCTTGTTGGCCTTAAGGTAGGAAATAAAGCGACCTACAGGTACAGCTGAATTACCCTTCCACTCTAGGACTGGCTCACCCAGGAATCGAAACTTTACCACACGGGTTCTACAAATCACTGAGGCATAACATGCATGTAGCCAATCCATGCCAAAGATAACATGAAAATCTATCATTTCTAATTCTACTAAATCTACTGAGGTGACTTTTTAAAGGACTGTAACAGGGCAATTTCTGTATACCCACCGAGCTATAATTGAGTCACCGACTCGAGTGGAGGCTGAGAAGGGTTCTGATAGGATTTTTGGACTGACTCCAAAACTGCTAGTAACATAAGGCGTCACAAAAGTTAAAGTATACCTAGATCTAAAAATGCATAAACATCAAGATACAATACTCATAACATACCAGTGACCATATGTGGAGAGACCTCCTACTCCTGACGAGATGAGAAGGCGTAAAACCTATTTTGCTGCTGACCACCACCTACACTAGTGGATGCACCCTACTGAGCTGAGCGTGTTGGTGGAGCTGCCAAACTGGTGGCTAGGTACTCTGTGGCCCTGTTTGGCTGATGGATAATCTCTGAGCATATGATCGGGTTTTCCACACCTAAAATATGCACCTGAACCTGCTAGGCACTCTCCAGGGTGCCTCCTGCCACACTTGCTTCATACTAGAAAACTAGGCTCTTCTAACCTACTCCTGACCTCTAGAGCCTGATGCCCGTCACATCTGATCATGCCTAGAACTGGATGGCACGCTGGCTTATGAAGGCGCTGGAACTGACACTCTCTGATAAAACTGTTGACAATGCACTCCATTGGGCCTCTGCTAGGAATACTCAATACTACTCGTCCTGGCCCACTTGGACTCTCTCTCTTTATCCTTCATCTGATTCGTCTCAATCTGTTGGGCATATATGACCAATCGAGAGATGTCCAAGTCACTGATCAACATCTCCATCCTACACTCCTTGAACAGTAGGTCGAACACTCCATACAAAAATCCATTCATTCGGGTCCTCTAGTCTGCCAACATCTCCGGCGCATACTTGGACAGTTGGATAAACTCCAAGGCATACTCTTGAACCGTCATATCATTTTGCTTCAAATTAATGAATTTCACCGCCGTTGCCTCTCTCAACTCCCTATGGAAGAATCTGTCTAAGAAAGTTATCATGAACTCATCCCAGCTTATGGGAATTGCGCCCATTGCTCTACCGTCCCTCTACTGATGGTACAAAATATAAGCTACCCCGTTCAACTGATAGGAGGCTAAGCCTGCACTCTCTTCTCCCATAACCCCATAATTTGAGTGATCTTCTGTATCTCCTCCAGGAACTCACGTGGGTCCTCATCTACTCTCGACAAAAGGAATTTAGGGGGATTCATCCTGAGGAAATCCCAAACTCGAGCTACTGTTGTGCTGCCATTCTGCGAGACATGGGCCACCGCCTACTGGTTCATTTGAGCAGTCAAAGCCTGGGCCAACATCTAAAAGGCTTCCCTAAACTTGGTATGAGAGACCTGCTAGGGCACATAATCTGCTAGGGCTGGTGGGGCTTGCTGGTGCCTATCTCCATTTCCATTCTCATAGCCTTTTTCATTTCTGTTCCTTCTTTTGTTAACTCGGGCATGATTCTACAAATGTGTATAGCACGAGTTAGAAGGATAGAGAGATACTTCATCGCACAAAATAGATCATGAAACAAGGAAAATTTCTTAAAACATTTCATAGTCTCTTCGTCATAAGTGTGGCGCGCTTTACACCCATAAAAAGACTCTACTTAATGAATTTCTCCAACACCCTAGGACACACCGAACCTGGACTCTGATACCAAGTTGTCACGATCCGAACATAGGCCCAGATCTAGACACAAAACTTAGAACCATAAATGACTCTAGGTCAACCCATGGCATGAACATGAAAACTAAAGGTCAACATAAATAAAATGGAAGACTAAATTCTAAAATAGCGGAAGTCTAAATAGTAAAATATTTAAACAACGAAAATATCAAGACACTAATTCTAAAGTTGGATATACAAACTATGTCCGACAAGCCTTTATCATACTGACGAGCTGATGGGATAACTCCCTAACTAGCTCACCATAAGTCTAAAACTAAAATTGACAAAACTCAACTAAATGAAAGTCCTCGAAAGATGAGGACTCACCAACAAGCTGTCTGGACTAAACTCTGGGATCTAACTAGCGACGGGACTAAATATGAGCATCCAAGCCTATATTATGAAACAATACAACATAGAGTATGCGGTCAGTACATGAAATGTACTGAGTATGCAAGGTAACAATGGGAGACTTGTCTTAACCGACAACCACCATGTATGAGCTCATGATGATCCCATGTCTTTCCCACGTGGAGGAGAGCCATCCTAAGCCTTGCTAGGGTGAAGGATCAAGTAAGGCGTGATATCACGATGGGCCCTTGGCTGGGGGAAACGCTCTCTTGGGAGGCCCTAAAGTATACATGCGTTGGCACATAGTTCATGAGACTAGGGAACCTTGAAACCCCAAGCCTACTTGATGCTCGACACTACTCCCAAAACATGTATAATTCTCATATAATAATAGATCAAAACATAACTTGAATCTTATCATATGGGGAGTCTTGACTCCAACATCTGAGATAACTAAACTTATTAGCCTTAGCTAAATCATGAGATCTTACTTAACTTGAGTGGGCTTGCCCAAATCTTAACTTCATACTTGCATGAAATAGACATCATAAGTAAAATTATAATTATATTCATGGGTAATTTGTAAACATTCATACATGCTAGATATTTCATCATACTTGGAAGCATAAAGCATAAACTCCATTTTTCATGAAACTTGCATAATTGGGCATCATGTTCTTAAAATTTGAAATCATGAATTGTAATAAAAATAGGTATAAATTTGCTCATGAATTTTTAAACATCATTTAAAACATAAAGGGAATTGACCCATGAATTAATCATAGAGAACTTCATAGAATTGGGTTAAGACCTCATAGAATCATACAATTGAATTCATAAACTTGAGATGGGATTTGGGAATGAGAGTGAAGGGAAACTCTCATTCATGACCCTACATACTTGGGTAATCTGATTCTACGCCCTTCCGTGAAAGGCTAAGAGATTTGGGGAAGAATTTGAAGAATTCTAGACTTGATTTCCTTTGGGAATCTCTAAATTTGCATGCATGGGGAGGAAATAGGTTAGAATAGACTAAACCTTCTCAAAATCCTTCTAACTAAGATTAAAACGACGTAGTTTAGGTCTTAGGAGTTTAGTAATTAGGAAATTCCCTTATTAAATTTGCAGAAAAACTGATCACTGCTGAAGCAACGATTCACACCACGAGTCATACCCTGATACCACGACTTATGGGTTCCTTTCGTTTTTGCCACTGCCTTATCCTTGGGTTTCTGGAGTTTTCTATTGGTCACACAACGGCTTGTACTACCATCCCATGAATCATTGGATCCATCCATTACCACAACTAGGAAAATTCCCTACTTCTTTCTACGGGTATGAGTAAAGACTCATTGTTCCTCACAATGGGTCACACCTTGACCCGTACCTTCCAACCCTGTCACCCTAGATCCAACCAATGAGTCCTTACCATGATCCATGGTTCCTCATCATGACTCATGTCATGACTCATACCTTCCATCCTGACAGTACAGAACCAAACGACGACTTCAATCCACGAACCGTTACTAGGTCCCATGAGTCGTTACTGGACTCATTGTCACAAGCTTTTCCTCTGTAGATTTCTAACCACAATCGATTCTACAACTTGTTACTTCTTATCGTGACTCGTACCACGAGTCATTTTGAGGTGATTCTTCCAATTTTCCTGTTGATCACATTTTAAACCTCGAGTCTAGTTTTAGGCACTTTCGAGGTATTATAGAAGCTCGGACACTAGCTTAGAAATTTCCCTTTAGCTAGATATAGCCATAGTAGAGGTCGTGACCCAGCCACCGGTTCAGTAGCTCCACCATCACGCTCAACTCTTTAGGGTGCATCCACTAATGCAGGTGGTGATCAGCATCATAACAAATTCTATGCCCTCTCATCTCATTGGGAGCAGGAGGTCTCTCTAGATGTGTATGTTGCGAGTATTTCATCTTGATGTATATGCAATGTTAAATCAAGGGATGATTTTATCCTTTGTGACTTCCTATGTTTCTATTAGTTTCAGAGTCAATCCCGAAATCCTATCAGAACCCTTCTCAGTCTCTACTCTAGTCGCTGACTCAGTTATAGCTCAACAAGTATACGGGAATTGCCCTGTCACAATCCTTTAGAAAGTTATGTCAATCGATCTAATAAAGTTAGACATGACCAATTTTGATGTCATCTTTGGTATGGATTGGTTGCATGTATGTTACACCTCATTGAAATGTAGAACCCAAATGGTAGAGTTTTGATTTTCGGGTGAGCCAGTCCTAGAATGGAAGGGTAGTTCAGTTGTGCCTGTAGGTCGCTTTGTTTCCTACCTTAAGGCCAGAAAGATGATTTCTAAAGGTTGTATGTACCATCTAGTTTGGGTTAAGGATGCCACGTCCAAGACCCTGACTCTTTAATTAGTTCCTATAGTGTGCGAGTATTAGGAGGTTTTTTTCGATGATCTACCCGGAGTCCCGAGCTAGCAAGAGATTGAATTTGGAATCAACCTTCTTCCTGATACGCATCCTATATCTATTCCTCCTTGTAGAATGGATCCAACTTGTAATACCTCGAGAAGGCTTAAGAATAGACCCGAGAATTAAATTTGAAAAGTGTTGAAAAACTAGCAAAACATCACAGAACGGACCACAAAACGACTCATGGTATCAAACCACGGGTAGCTGTATGCTGTCATTGGTTGGGGAAAGGATGGTGAAAGTGGAGACCACGGAAGATATGACACAACGAGTCGTCGTTAGTAGTCGTAGGAAGGAGATAGGCTGTTTAGGTGACTTTTAACAGGCGTCCCAACGACCCGTTAGAATAGACCATGAGTCGTTGGTTGTGGTTATTGTTGGAGTTTTAGTTTTTCTAGTGGAATCTACGGGGGATAACAAAGGTCCGTTATTTCTTGTGATGAGTCGTGGTGTGGCCCGTTGGGAGATGAAATGCCAAGGTTCAGAGGGGTTAACCACGGGTGATGTGATGAGTTGTTGGTTGAAGGTATGGATCATCCTGATGGTCCATTGTTTGGGTTCTGAGAATGGGCTATTAGCAGGCTTCAACGAGGGATGCGACGGGTCGTCATTTGTTCCAACGACCTGTTAGTCCCACCCGTGGGATCGATCTGGCCAGTTTTCAAGGCTGGTTTATTAATTTTTGAATTTTTCACGATATAAGGCCCTAAACTATGTCATTTTGGATTGGGAAAAGTTGGGTTTTAAGAGGGTGACCTATTCTAAATTCCCATTCATGCATGCAAGAACTTTGAGAGGGGATTCAAGGGAAGATTTCAAGTTTTTCACCTCAATTCCTTCAATCTCATTCTTAGGCTTTTAAGGAGGGTTAGGAGTTGATAGTTCCAGGTATGTAAGGTCTTCAATGGGTGGATTCTTTCACACCCATGCTCCTTCTATATTAATTATCCAAAATTTATTTGAAAACTCATAGGGTTTGTATTTGATTTGTATAAAATTAAATGATATAATTATGGGTATTTTGATTTTGAAATCTTATCATAATCTACTGAATTTGATCATCTTTTGAGATTTAAACTGAATATAATATCGTTGATTTTTTGAATTTCTAAACAATTAAGCTTGATCATGCAAGCCCCATGATGAATCGATTTATGATCCATTGATCCATTGGTGTTTTGATAAGCCCAGCATGAATTATGAATTTATTTATGAATTTATTATTTTATCTATTATGAACTTATGAATTTCAAGTTATATGCATGATCTACAAGTATGTGTGAATTTTATCAATCATGAATTATGTTTTTGGCCGACCCATGGGCCTCAAGTCATGGCTAGTTCAAGTATGTTTAAGCATGTTTACTATTATCATGATTTGACTAGTCCATGAACTCATGTATGCATTATTATGAGCCCTATATATATTTTGGGAGTAGTATCGAACACCGAGTAGGTCCGGGGCCATGTTAAGCCTGGGATCTTATGAACTACATACCACCGTAGGTATGTTGGGACCCTTTCATGTTTTTCCCTGGCCTAATTGGCCCTTTTCATGTGTGATCATGCCCTTAATAGTTCCTACCCTTGGCAAGGTACGAACACCTCCCGACTAGGGCTACAAGTCGGGCTTCATGTATGCTCATATTGGGTATGTCAGTTAAGAAAATCTCCCACTGTTCCTCATGATTTATGCATGTTTATGATTATGAATGTTGGCTCACGTTATGTTAAGTAAGGCTCTTTTATTATGATTATTATTATGTTTACATTACAAATGATTCGAAAACCTTGAGCCTTATGTCATATTACGATAATTATGTTATGAGCATGTTGTCCTATTCCTATGATCACTTATGAGTTTTATACATGTTTTAAATGTCCGTTTTACTTACCCTTCATACTCAGTACATTCCACGTACTGACCGCATACTTTCTATGTTGTATCATTTCATGATACAGGTCCCAATTCTCAGGCTCATCCTCACCCGTAGATAGGTTAGCCTTGCTCTCCGCGTAATTGGTGAGTCCTCATGTTCCGAGGGATACATGTGCACACTCTATGTTTTTCTTTCAGTTTATGGATATTGGATTAGTTGGGGAGTTGTCCCATCAATCTGTCTTTTCTTGTTTAGAGGCTTATCAAGTATTGTATAAGTATTGTATCATTTTCCCTCATATTATGTTATGATTATGTTCTTTATGCTAATTCTTCCACTCATGTGATTGAATTAGATGTATGCTCATGCCATGGGTCGACATGGAGTCTCTCGGGGCTCCTTGTTCCATGTCTACGATCCGGGTGTACGTTTGGGTAGTGACAAACTTTGTATCAGACCAATAGGTTTGAAGTGTCCTAGGGTGTCTGAAAGTCGCGTTAAGTATAGTCGGTGTGAAGCGCGCCACACTTATAAAGAAGAGTCTACTAGACATTTAGGAATGTTACGTTCTTTCATGATCTATGTCGTGCGATGAACATAGTTTACTCCTCTAATTCATGTTATTCGCATTTGCAGAATCATGCCTCCACACCGAGAAAATTCCAGGACGAACGGTAATGGTGATGATCATGAGGGTGCCCATGATAGAGGGCATCATCCAGCTCCATCCGTTCATGAGGAGCACGTACTAGAGCTAGCCGCCCACGCTGAGTTTAGGGTGCAGATGTTGGCACAGGCCATGACAGCCCAGGTCCAGAATTAGAAGGTGGCCCATTATCTGCAAAATGGGAATGTGGCAGCTGCTAGGGTGAAGGACTTTTTGAGGATAAGCCCTTTGGAGTTCACAGGATCGAAGGTAGATGAGGACCCACATGACTTTATTGAGGAAATTATGAAGATCACCCAGGTTATAGGGGTGAATAATGGGGAATGTGTTGATTTGAGCTCCTATCAGCTCAAAGGGGTAGCACATGTATGGTTCAAGCAATGGAGAGGTGCTAGGGCAGCGGGTGCAGGCCCGATAGGTTGGAATGAGTTCCACACACCATTCATGGATTGGTTCTTCCCTCGGGAGATGAGGGAGCTCAAGGCGGCGGAGTTTGTGAACTTGAAACAGGGAAAAATGTCAGTCCAAGAATATGCCTTGGAGTTCACTCACTATCTAAATATGCTCTGGAGTTGGTGGTGGATCAGAGGGCTCAGGTGAGCTTCTTTGTGCATGGGGTAGCATATTACTTGGATAAGGATTGCCAGATTGCCATGCTACACCAGGACATCGACTTTCCCCGTATTGTATCGCATGCCCAGCAGATGAAGTCAATCTATAGGAGGCAGAGAGAGGTTAAGAGGGCCAGGACCAACAGCTACGGGGTTTCTCAAACTAGGTCAGGAGGTGGATCACGCAGCAGTCTCAGCACAAGATCACTACTCCAGCTCCGTTATCGGCTAGCACGCCTTCCAGGTTTAGGGGAGACCAGAGGAGCAGGGCGCCATGCTCGAAGGATCATGGTAGCATGCAAGTGGAGCACACTTTCCCAGCGTGTGCAAGATATGGAAAAAATCATTCCAGGATGTGCCTGGTCTGTGCGGATGCTTATTTTGGGTGTGGCAAACCCGGGCATAGGATCAGAGATTATCCTGTATCCAGTTCTTCCACTTCAACAACACAAACCCCTCAGTAGGGAGCCTCCACTAGCTCAGTAGGTGGTCAGCGCCGGAAAAGTTTTTATGCTCTAGTGCCTCGCCGGGAGCAGGAGGCTTCGCCAGATGTGGTCACGGGTATGTTGCAAGTCTTCATATTGATGCTTATGCTTTGTTAGATCCAGGAGCTACCTTGTCTTTCGTGACCTCTTACATTGCTAGTAGTTTTGGGGTTAGTCCTGAAATTCTGTCAGAACCATTCTCCGTGTCTACTCCAGTCGGTGAATCAGTTGTAGCTAGGTGGGTATATAGAGGTTGCCCCATTATGGTGTTGCATAAGGTTACCTCCGCGGACTTAGTAAAATTGTCCATGACTGATTTTGACATCATTTTGGTATGGAATGGTTATTTGCATGTTATGCTTCGATTAATTGTAGGACCAGTGCAGTGGAATTCTGATTTCCGGGGGAGTCAGTTTTGGAGTGGACGTAATTCAGTTGTGCCAGCCGGTCGGTTTATTTCATATCTTAAGGCTAGGAAAATTATCTCTAAGGGTTGCATGTACCACCTAGTTAGGGTTAAGGATGTGGAGTCCGAGGCCCCGACTATTCAGTCAGTTCTAGTGGTGTGTGAGTATCCGGAGGTTTTTTTCGATGATTTACCTAGTGATCCTCCGGAAAGGGAGATTAATTTCGAAATTGACCTACTGCCCGATATGCAACCTATATTTATTCCTCCTTACGTGATGGCTCCAGCTGAGCTAAAAGAGTTAAAGGAACAGTTGAAGGACTTGTTGGATAAGGGTTTCATTAGACCAAGCAAGTCCCCATGTGGCGCACCGGTTCTATTTTTTCAGAAGTAGGATGGATCCCTTCGAATGTGTATTTATTATCGACAACTTAATAAGGTCACCATCAAGAACAGGTACCCCTTGCCTAAGATTGATGATTTATTTGACCAGCTCCAGGGTGCCAGGTGTTTCTCGAAAATTGATCTCAGGTCTAGGTATCACCAGCTCAGAGTCTGAGAGAATGATATCCTAAAGACAGCCTTCAGGACCCGATATGGCCACTATGAGTTTGTAGTTATGTCTTTTGGACTAACCAATGCACCTGCAGCTTTTATGGATCTAATGAACAAGGTATTCTAGGCATACTTGGACATGTTCATGATTGTGTTCATTGATGACATCCTTATCTACTCCCGGGGCGAGGAGGAGCATGCTGCTCATCTAAGAGTAGTGCTTCAGACCCTCAAGGATCGCTAGTTGTATGCAAAGTTTAGCAAGTGTGAATTTTGGCTACACTTGGTGGCATTTCCGGGCCATGTAGTGTCGAGTGAGGGCATAAGGGTAGATTCTCAAAAAATTGAAGCGGTGAAGAATTAGCCTAGACCGGTGAATCCTTCAAAATTTTGGATTTTCTTGGGCCTAGTAGGCTACTACCGGAGATTTCTTGAGGGTTTCTCATACATTGCGACACCTTTGACTAGGTTGACTCAGAAAAAGGTGAAGTTCCAATGATCAGAGGATTGTGAGAAAAGCTTCCAGGAATTGAAGACCTGACTCACTTTAGCACCAGTGTTGACTTTACCCCAAGGTACCGATGGCTTTGTTGTATATTGTTATGCTTCAAGAGTCAGACTAGGATGTGTGTTGATGCAGCGTGGGAAGGTGATAGCATATGCCTCTCGACAGTTAAAGGTTCACGAAAAGAATTACCTGACCCATGATCTTGAGTTGGCCGCGGTGGTGTTTGCACTAAAGATATGGCGGCATTACTTGTATGGGGTTCATGTGGATGTATTTATGGATCACAAGAGCTTTCAATATGTGTTCACACAGAAGGATCTAAATCTTTGGCAAATGAGGTGGTTGGAGTTGCTAAAGGACTACGATATGAGTGTCCTTTACCACCTGGGCAAGGCTAATGTGGTTGCGTATGCTCTTAGTAGGCTCTCTATGGAGAGTGTGTCCCATGTGGATGAGGGAAGGAAGGATTTGGTGAGAGATGTGCACCGACTTGCAAGACTGGGAGTTAGATTGATCAACTCGACGGATGGCGGTGTTGTTGTACATAATGGGTTAGAATCGTCCTTGGTGGTTGATGTTAAATCCAGGCAAGAAGAGGATCCAATATTAAGGAAGCTGAAGGAGGCGGTGTAGAGTCAGAAGGTGGAGGTTTTCTCCCAAGGGGGAGATGGTGTGCTACGATACCAGGATCGACTATATGTTCTGGATGTTGATAATCTGAGGATTCGGATACTGCACGAGGCACATGGTACCAGATATTGCATCCATCTGAGATCCACAAAGATGTATCGAGACTTGAGGGAAATCTATTGGTGGGACGGTATGAAGAAAGATGTTTTAGAGTTCATAGCAAAATGACCAAACTACCAGCAAGTGAAGGTTGAGCACCAAAGGTCAGGAGGCGTACTTCAGGATATTAGCATCCCCACTTGGAAGTGGGAAGAAATTAATATGTACTTTGTTATAGATCTACCCCGTACTCCCCGGCAATACGACTCCATTTGGGTGGTAGTCGACAGGTTAACCAAGGCTACACACGTCCTACCAGTCAAGACCACAGATTCAGCGGATGATTATGCTAAGTTGTATATTCGGGAGCTGGTTCGACTTCATGGAGTGCCCTTGTCTATTATTTCAAACCAAGGTACTCAGTTTACCTCCCAGTTTTGGCAGTCTTTTCAGAAGGGACTTGGGACTCAGATTAAGCTCAGCACAACATTCCATCTGCAAATAGATGGCCAGGCAGAACGAATAGTGCAGACTCTTGAGGATATGTTGAGGACATGTGTATTGGACTTTAAAGGTAGTTGGGATGATCATTTTCCCTTGATCGAGTTTGCCTATAACAACAGTTATCACTCTAGTATTCAAATGGCACCATTGGAGGCTTTTTACGGGCGAAGGTGCATATCGCCCATTGGATGGTTTGAGGTTGGTGAGGCAGCCATGATAGGACCTGATTCGGTTCATGAGGCCATGGTAAAGGTCTGGTTGATAAGAGACCAAAAAACTACTCAGAGTCGTCAGAAATAGCACATTGATGTGAGGAGAAGGGATTTGGAGTTTGATGTGGACGATTGGGTATTTCTAAAGGTATCTCCCATGAAGGGAGTCATATGGTTCGGAAAGAAAGGAAAACTCAATCCCCACTATTCTGGTCCCTACCGGGTTGTGAGAAGAGTTGGTAAGGTGTCGTATGAGTTGAACTTGACCTCGGAGTTATCTTCAGTTCATTCGGTGTTTCATGTGTTGCTTTTGAGAAAGTGTTTGGGTGATCCAACCTTGGTAGCTTCGGTAGGTAGCATTGGGGTAAAGACAGTCTCAGTTATAAAGAAATCCCCATTGAAATCTTGGATCGTCAAGTCCGTAAGCTAAGGAACAAATAAGTAGCTTCAGTGAAAGTATTATCGAGGAATCAACATGTTGAAGGGGCCACATGGGAAGCCGAAGTGGATATGATGGCTAGATATCCATATTTGTTCTCTACTAGCTCAGTTCTGAATTGAGGTATTAGTTTTTCCCTATGATCCCATTTAGTTTTCATGTTCAGTTTATGTGTGCAAGTTTCTTTTATGTGTATGAATGCGTATGTGAAGCATGAGATCAGTTCAGCTATGTCATCTAATTCAAAGGTAGTCATTCTGTGAAAAATTTGGTTAAAATGATCAATATATAGCTATGGAAAATTGTATGTTTCTGTTTGCTGCTTGTTTTCTACATCCGAGGATGAATGTTTCCAAGTGGGAGATATTGCAATACCCAGGGAAGGCCTAAGAATAGACCCGGGAGTTAAATTTGAAAAGTGCAGAAAAACTGGCAAAACATCACAGAACGACTCGTGGTATCAAACCACGAGTCATTGTATGCAGTCGTTGGTTGAGGAAAGGGTGGTGGCAGTGGAGACCACAGGAGATGTGACGAATCGTTGTGGGAAACAACGAGTCATCGTTAGCAGTCGTAGAAAGGAGATAGGCTATTCAGGTGACTTTCAACGGGCGTCCCAATGACCCGTTAGAATAGACCATGATTCGTTGGTTGTGGTCGTTGTTGGAGTTTTAGTTTTTCCAGTGGACTCTATGAGGGATAACAACGATCCGTCATTTCTTGTGATAAGTCGTGGTGTAACCCGTTAGGAGATGAAATGCCAAGGTTCAGGGGGGTTAACCACGGGCGATGTGGCGAGTCATTGGTTGAAGGTATGGATCATCCTGACGGTCCATTGTTTGGGTTCTGAGAATGGGCTATCAGCAGCGGCTTCAACGAGGGACGTGACGAGTCGTCGTTGGTTCCAATGACCCGTTAGTCCCACCCGTGGGATTGATCTGGCCAGTTTTCGGGGATGGTTAATTAAGGGTATTTTTTAATTTTGCACGATATAAGGCCACGTCGTTTTGGCTTGGGAAAAGTTGGGTATTAAGAGGATGACCTATTCTAAACTCCCATTCATGCATGCAAGAACTTTAAGAGGGATTCAAGGGGAGATTTCAAGCTTTTCACCTCAATTCCTTCAATTTTATTCTTGGGCTTTAAAGAGGGTTACGAGTTGATAATTCCAGGTATGTAAGGTCTTCAATGGATGGATTCTTCCACACCCATGCTCCTTCTATATTAATTATCCAAAATTTATTTGAAAACTCATGGGGTTTGTATTTGATTTGTATAAATTAAATGATTTAATTATGGGTCTTGTGATTTTGAAATCTTATCATAATCTACTAATTTTGAAATCTTATCATAATCTACTTAGTTTGATCATCTTTTGAGGTTTAAATTAATTATAATATTGTTGATTTTGAATTTCTAAACAATTAAGCTTGATTATGCATGCCCCATGATGAATCGATTTATGATCGATTGATCCATTAGTGTTTTGATAAGCCAACCATGAATTATGAATTTATTTATGAATTTATTATGTTATCTATTATAAACTTATGAATTTCAAGCTATATTCATGATCTACAAGTATGTATGAATTTTATCAATCATGAATTATATTTTTGGCCGACCCACGGGCCTCAAGTCATGGCTAGTTCATGTATGTTCAAGCATGTTTACGATTATCATGATTTGACTATCCTATGAACTCATGTATGTATTATTATGAGCACTATATATGTTTTGGGAGTAGTATCGAACACCGAGTAGGTCCGGGGCCATGTTAAGTCCCGGATCTCATGAATTACGTGCCACCATAGGTATGTTGGGACCCTTTCATGTTTTTCCCTGGCCTAATTGGCCCTTTTCATGTGTGATCACGCCCTAGTTCCTACCCTTGGCAAGGTACGAACACCTCCCGACTAGGGCTACAAGTCGGGCTTCATGTGTGCTCATATTGGGTATGTCAGTTAAGAAAATCTCCCACTGTTCCTCATGATTTATGCATGTTTATGATTATGAATTTTGGCTCACGTTATGTTAAGTAAGGCTCTTTTATTATGATTATGATTATGTTTACATTACGAATGGTTCGAAAACCTTGAGCCTTATGTCATATTACGATAATTATGTTATGAGCATGTTGTCCTATTCCTATGATCACTTATGAGTTTTATACATGTTTTAAATGTCCGTTTTACTTACCTTGCATACTCAGTACATTCCACATATTGACCGCATACTTTCTATGTTGTATCATTTCATGATACAGGTTCCAGTTCTCATGCTCATCCTCACCCGTAGATAGGTCAGCCTTACTCTCTGCGTACTTGGTGAGTCCTCATGTTCTGAGAGCTACATTTGCACATTCTATGTTTTTTTTCAGTTTCTGGATATTGGATTAGTTGGGGAGTTGTCCCATTAATCCATCTTTCATGTTTAGAGGCTTATCAGACTGAAAATTGTATTCCGCCATATTGCATAAGTATTGTATTGTTTTCCCTCATGTTATGTTATGATTACGTTCTCTATGCTAAGTCTTCCACTCATGTGATTGAATTAGATGTATGCTTATGCCATGGGTCGACATGGAGTCTCTCGGGGCTCCTTGTTCCGTGTCAACGATCCGGGTGTACGTTTGGGTCTTGACACAACTGAGCTAAAGGAGTTGAAAGAATAGTTGAAGGATCTCCTAGATAAAGGGATTCATCAAACCTAGCAAGTCTCCATGAGGTGCACCAGTTCTCTTTGTTCGGAAGAAGGATGGTTGGTAATGCTCAAACCACACTTCCAACTGAAGTATGAAGCGGACGTTGTCAATAAAGAACCCAACTAGAGGTTGGGGTCGATCCCATAGGAAATACGGAAGATCTAGATTACAGCCGGTAGATGAACTTGTATGGTAATTACTTCAAAATGGGGGAATTCTAATAAAAAATCAATAATAAAAATAATGAGGAGTTAACATTATATTTGTGAATCAATGATTAAAGGATAACTATGGTTTGTGTTCCCCATGGGTTCATAATAGCTTTGGGTATGCACTCGTGATCTTTACCAATATTTACTTACGAAACTGATAACTTAGATTCATTCAAATGATCGACCAATCCCTATTGAATGACTATCCTAAATTACTCGACCAAGTCTCATGACCGTTATTACTAAGTTTCAGATATAACTATCCTGCGACCACAACTCAAGTTAATACAATGATCATCAAGATCAAGGATCTGTTGTAATTCTCTTTTCCTAATCTCTACCTCTTCGACCAAAGCAAGTAAAGAATTCAGGCACTTCCTAACGTTGTACACCATTAAGAATCGTTAAAGATGAAGAGAATACAATATAAGTAATTAATATTGGTTTTAGACTCACTTTGTGCAACCCTAACTTTTTAATCCACCATGGCTCCCACAACCCTAGCTATGGAGGTTTTAGCCTCTCATAGTTGCAAGGTTGTGAATTGTGTTCATTATTGAAGACATAAAACCAAACTTACAAAGATGATTGAGAAAAATGATTTCCTTAAATTAAACCACGAAATCTTGAATAACAAGTAGCAAGAACAAGATGAATTCAAGAAAAGGTTGATCAAAAGGTTGAACCAACTCAATTCTCTCTTTCAATGATGTAAACTTGTTTACTACAATGTTTTCCCACTAGAATTATGTCTATTCGTCGTCCTCTATGAAAAATAAAGCATAAAAAGTATTTATATAGACACAAGAATCCTTTTTCTAAACTAACAGGACTGCTTTCCATATTTGTAGCCGACCTCACCATGGGTCCACCTACGACACGTAGGGGCTTCTCACGGACCATGGAATCAACTCGTGGCTTGAAGTGTTGGATGAATTTTGGCTAAGTGTTGGGCCAAGGTACGATTCATACCAACATCCTACGACTCATACATTGCACCCGTGGCTTGATCCTGATACTTTGAACTTTGTTTGAACTTCACCACGACTGGCATGGTACTCCTCATACCTTCATCTCACGGATCGTAGGGTACTCTCCTACTGAGAATCAGCCTCAATTCTTTTGGATTTCATCACGACTGGCTTACCACGACTCGTACCATAATGGTGTGATCCATGACAAGTCTCATGGAATTAATCTTCCAGGTTAAACTTTCAGCTTCTCATCAAGGCCCTCAGTACGACTCATAGGTCCATCCTACGGATCGTACTGTGGACTGCACTTTTTGCCCTTTTTTGCACACTTTTAGCTTTCTTTTGTAACTTATTGTTCCAACACCCATTTATCCTGAAATCAAAGGAAAAGTGCCTCATATCTACATAAATACACCTAAGTCCATGTTATATTCTTAATTTTGAGCGTCAATAGTACTGAAATCCACAGTACACACATTAACACCCTCAACTTAAGACTTTTGCATGTCCTCAGGAAAAGAAAAAGAAAAACTAAACACGACGCTCAACTAGAAAATAAACTTATGATACTATAGCCAAAACTCAAACAAATTTATGCACTGTATATACAAACTCTATTGACCCTTCCTCTCGAAACATCATCAGCTAATGTATTGCAAGAATCATCAAAACATCATATTCAGGGATCAAGACATGTCATCTAGCTACCAACAAGCAATCAAGTCATCACCTATGTGTTTCACACATACCAATGGTAAAAGAAAACATAATCCATGTACCCTCACAAAAAATGAAATCCCTACTCTAGTATGAAGTATCAGATGAAACATGGGACTAGGCAAATGAAGCACTCACTCTCTCAAAAGAACTACAAGTATTATGCATCAGATACCATAGGCTTGCCCTTATTTTCTCTGCTTTGGTTTGTTAGATGGTCAAATTAAGATCATTATAAGACTTGATATGGCTTCTAATGTAGGATTAGGGTTGGACATGATAAAGATAAAAAATTTTATGAGTGACTATCCCTTCCTTGGTACTATATCCATTGGCTACACCATTTTCCTATTTCACCCTTCATTCTTTTTGTCTTCTTTTCTTTTCTTTCCTTTTTCCATTTTAAGAATATTTTCATGGGTGAGGTGATTTTTCACATTTTTCAACAATTTCAAGCTCTTTTGAATTTTTCTTTTTTTTCCATATTCTCAAATTTTCAGCTTTTGACTTTTTCACCTCACAGCACCTTATTTTTCACCATTTTTTTCCTTTCTTTTTCTTTTCTTTCCTTTTCTCCCGCTCCCACCATTTATGCATCCCTACTTTAGCCACCCTCAACTTAAGCATTTTGCTTATGTTGAGGTTCACAATATCAAAGGAAGGACCAGGGTCAAGCAGGTTCATTATAAACAAATGGGTATGGTTAATAGGTAAATCAAAGAAATATGGTCTATTAAGGCTCAAACTTGGGATCAAGGGATTCATGACACTTTGGTAGGGAAATATAGGCAAAAAGTGATCTAAAACAAAAATGGCCTATGATCATATCCTAACCAACCATCCTCAACATATTCAGAGACCAACCAGGCAAGTTCTAGATCTTCAACAACATACCGCAATAAATACTAAGGCCTCACTCACACATGGTACATGAACTATTTTTATTTTACCTATCTGGTTTGGCTTAACAAGACTAGCACTATTAATAACTAAATGACATAAAACGATCCACAGAAATCATGCATTGTTATCACAAATACATAGAAATTTTTTTAAAATAGGGTCAATTTTTCAAAAACAACAAAAGTAGTGCATATCCATTGGCTGAGTATTCCTAAGTTACTTTCTAATTAAACAAAAATCACAACTCAAAACAAAAAATCCTAACACATCCCGATTCTATTAGATATCATGCCTGAGGGAAAAGAAACACGGCAAGAAAAACCCCCAGACGAACAAAAATATCCCAAAATACAAGTACACCCTCCCCCCTTTTTTAAAAAAAGGAGCTTCATCCCCGAAGCATAAAATATAAGTGTGAAGGGAAAAGGGATATACTTGTGGCTACTTATACTTTGCCTCTGTCATATTGCGAAGGTGGTACCTCCGTAATAATAGTGGCGCTAGCAGTGGCCGGCGCACTCAATGGTGTAACAATGGGGTTAGTGGTCCCCCCCCTCAGTGAATGTAGCCGTTTCAACAGCCTCTATGGTAACCGGCGCTGAATGTGGCTCACCCGAAGGGTCATGGCCACTAGAAAGCTCAGGCTGAGCTGTGGTGGAGCTTCCTGCTCCTCTAACTCTCTCATGCAGCTTATTCATATTCTCCTCATGAGCCCGCATACTCTCCGCTCTAGCCCGCTTGCGCTCTTTCTTCTCCTTCTTTCTCTTCTTTTTCAAACTCTCCTTACCAGCATCTTCAGCAGCTCTCTTCTTGCCTTTATTACCGGCTGCAGTTGGCCCCCAGTATGCTGCCAAATCAATATCCTCCTCAAGCTCTGCATCTATGTCCGAAAGAGTGGGGGCTGCTATAACAGTTGGTTGCCGTAAAGACAACTCAACCACTTGACTCCGAAGAGCACCCAACTCCACACAGAGACTGCCGATGTTTGACTGCTCCACCATCCTCAAGTTAAATCTGCTCTCAGAACTATCCAGGCAGGCATGAAGGGCCTGAGCTGCTACATCTATCTCAGATTTGACCATGGCTTTACATTCTCCATCATTGCCTGAATTTTTCGCTCGGCCATGGTCAATCTCTTTGCTAGCCTATGGAGGAAATCCTGCGGTACCAAGATGTACCTTATTGAAGTCTAAGTCTATACACTTGGCAGTGGTGTAGCTGAGGTGCTGGGAGCTGACTCTGAAATGACCGGCATCTGTAGCCGATGTCTCGCTCTGCTCCTGAGTACAGGGAACATTCACCTATACGTCCCGTGTTAGCTGAGCTGCAAGGATAGCTGTAGGCATCCTAGATCTGCTTACCAGTTCATCTCATCCCAGATAAGGCATATGTCTGCAATTCTTTAGCCTCCAATCAACCTATCATCACCCCGCTGAACTCTCGCCTCCCTTCACAAACTGTATACAAGGATTGGGAATGGAATAGTAGTGCTTATTTCCAGTGCCCGATCTCATATCTCTGTAGTTATGATCCTCGAGATGTTAAGAGGGTAGCGAGACATGAGGCATTCCACGAAAGCTGCTCTATCAGAACTCAGCATGTTATCATTGAGTGTGGGTGCTAATCGATGTCTCACCAATGTACAGCAGGCCTTTGCGATGAAGTTCAATGAGTTCTTTGTCACCTGCTTGCCACCTGTAACCCACTCAACCTTATCCTTGTTCTTAGCTATCACTTCTGCTAGTCATTGCAGCTGCCTCTATCGCTCACCTCTGCTCAGACTCCTAATCTGTTTCATTGCCTCAACCCTGTAATCATACTCTGGAGTTATCCTAGTTGGTCTGAACTGAGGTCCATACAACATCCGTGCAATAGTCCAATCAGATATATCTACTACCAGCCCTCGAACTAGGACACTCTCCAAGCAAGGAGGCTCCTTTATCTTTTTCCCCTCCTTTGCTTTCTCCTCCATTGTGGGAAGGTAGTTGGCATAGAACTCCCTGAAGATCTCCTCTGTGTATTTTATAGGGGTCTTGGCCATCCATTCTAACCCATATAAGCTAAAAACGTTTTATCTCCTCAAATTCATTCAAGGAATTAGTAAGGATCCGCGGTTCTTCTTGGATGCTTCTTTTCGATTTGTTTTTGGCAGTGAGAGCGATGCCTTGTTCATATATTTCTCTAGAACCCAGCACTCTCCACCGCATTGTTCTATTTTCTCTAGCAGGGGTCTCCTCCTCCACTTCTTGATCACTACTTTCCATATCATTTTGGGTCCCTTCTGACCCTTCCTCAATGTTGGAGTCGGTTCCCGACCATTGGTGTTCCTCTCTAGCTCCCTCTTCAGACTGGGGAGCTTGAGCGGATGTGGCAGTGGTTGCTTCGGCTTGGGCCTTTTCTCTTGCCCTAGTGGTTCTTGTTCCATCTGTGTCTGAGGTGTCTACTTGATAATCCTCAAGTGAACCACTAGGTGAATCTCCAGCCTGATCAGACTCTAAGTCCATTGTTTCATCTATCAATGTCCTGCGGGCTTATGTTTTGTCTGCCCTGCATTTGTATGTCATTGTACCTAGTGAAAAAGAGGTTAGCATTCCATTTTTGAAAAAGAAAAATCAGATAGAAGAAGTTCAGTATCTCATCACGGGTTCTCAGTATGATTTGTACCTCGAAGGTACAACTCGTAAGAAGTCCTGATGGTGCCCCACGACTTGCAGGTACGACTCATACCATGAAGGTACCATCCGTACCTTGAATCGTCTGATGAAGTCCCATTTTGCATAAATTCTATTTTTCACCATGACTCATGGTATGACCCGTAGGTCGATTCCATGAGTCGTAGGGTGGGCTTCCTAGATCAATTTTTCAAGATAAGTGGTACGATCACTTAGTACGATTCATGGTGTCAACCTACGACCCGTACTGTGCTGCATACCTTTTTTCAGACCATTTTTACGATTCTTTTTTATCAGTGTGTAGGTGTTTGTTTTGCACATTTTTGGGTACTCAGATTTCCCCTAGGTCTAGCATTAGGTACCCTTCCTTTTTACACCACTTAATCCTCCCCTACCCGTAACTCCCTTTAGGTAGGGCCAAAATTCAATAAATTTCCAGTGGGTCTTTGATCGAGTTGGTGTTTTTTCGCACATACCCATCGATTTTCAAGCATACCCAGTGATTCTTATGGGTTTTCGATTCCCCTAAGTTCACTTTCAAACATTAAGAACTTGCAATGTAAATCACTTACTTGATTGTCGATTCATAGACTAGAAATCAACTTCTAGGGCTTTGCACACTCAGTTGAAGCAATTTTGTGCTTAATTTCTTGATGATGGGAAAATACGGGTGTTGGGAAGAGGGTTCTCAAGTCATGGGTCATGAGTCATGAGGTGTTCGCATGGGAAGATGGTCAATTTTGAAGTTTAAGTAGGTGCGGGCCAATTTAAAAATCTGGACTGAATTGGGTAAATTTGACCCATCACGACTCATACCATGAGTCGTAGGAGCAACCTACGACTTGTCCCCTGACCTGTAGTGATTTTAACTAGAGAGAACTTACCTGGTGACCTCCGAGTGCATCCTACGACTCGTACCATTGAGGTAAAAAATCATAGGATGAGTCATAGGTCGAACTTTGCTTTGAATTTTCTCTGTTTTTCACCACCACTACTGCCACGACTCGTAGGACCTCACCACGAGTCGTATCGAGATCCTATAGCAGCAGATTTTTCAGCTACCTGTTTTTGTTTCCCTGCACACTGAGTACTCATTAGTTCAATAACTTGGGTTGCCTCCCAAGAAGCGCTTGATTTAAGTCTCAACACGACGTAGGTGGTCTGGTTACTTAGATTTCACCAAACTACCACTCGGGTTGCCTCCCAAGAAGCACCTGATTTAACTTCACAGCACGACGCAAGTCTCTTGACTACTCAGAATTTGTCAAATGACTCATACTCATCCTCAAGTGTTGAGATCACACTAAATTCCTTTGGTTGCTTTATGGTCTGATAGATGTTGAAAGTGACCTCTTCTTTGTTTAGTTTGAACTTCAAAAGGCCAACTTCCACATCTACTAGAACTCTCCCAGTGGAGAGGAATGGTTGCCCCAGAATAATGGGGATCTCATAATCGACCTCGTAATCCAAGATCACGAAGTTCGCTGGGAATATAAACTTATCAACCTTGACTAGCACATAAACTAGGATGCCCACTAGCCTCTTTACTATTCTGTAGGCCATTTGTAGCAGCATGTTGGTTGGTGTGGGGGCTCCCAATCCTAGCTTTTTGAAGACCGCCAAGGGCATTAGATTCATGCTAGCTCCCAAATCACAGAGTGCCCTTGCGAACCAAACATTACCAATGGTGCAAGGTATCGTGAAGGCACCTGGGTCTTCCTTTTTCTGAGCTAAGACCCTTGTTGCTATGGCACTACAGTGATGGACATTGTCAACCGGGTCATAGCTTTCAAGACTCGGTATAGTCAATATGAGTTTGTATTTATGTCTTTTAGACTAAGAAATCCCCCTGTAGCTTTTATGGACTTGATGAATAGGGTGTTCAAGAAGTATTTAGACATGTTCATGATTGTCTTCATAGACGACATTCTCATATACTCTCAGAGGGAGGAGGAGCATGCCACTCATTTGAGGATTGTGCTACAGACTCTTAAATATGCCAGTTGTTTGCTATGTTTAGCAAGTGCAAGTTTTGGCTAGACCTAGTTGCATTCTTGGGTCATGTAGTGTCTAGTGAGAGAGTGCAGGTGGACTCTCAAAAGATAGAAGCAGTGAAGAATTGGCCTAGACCTGTCAGTCCTACGGAGATCAGGAGTTTTTGGGTTTAGCGGGTTACTATCCGATATTTGTGGAAGGCTTTTCCTCCATTACAGCACCATTAACCAGGTTGACTCAGAAGAAAGCTAAGTTTCAGTAGTCTGATTCTTGTGAAAAGCGTTTCCAGGAGTTAAAGACTCAACTCACTTCAGCCCTAATTTTGACCTTACCTGAGGGTACCAATGGTTTTGTGGTGTATTGCGATGCTTCAAGAATCGACCTTAGCTGTGTATTGATGCAGCGTGGAAAAGTGATTACATATGCTTCTAGACAACTTAAGACCCATGAGAAAAACTATCTGACTCATGATCTCGAGTTGGCGGCAGTAGTCTTTGCCTTGATGATTTGGAGGCATTATTTGTATGGGGTGCATATAGATGTGTTTACGGACCACAAGAGCCTACAGTATGTGTTCACTCAGAAGGACTTGAATATGCGAAAAAGGATATTGCTAGAGCTTCTCAAGGATTACGATATGAGTGTTCTTTACCATCCGGCCAAGGTCAATGTAGTGGCAGATGCCCTTAGTAGATTGTCTATGGAGAGCGTGTCCCATGTTGAGGATAGGAGGAAAGAGTTAGTGAAGGATGTGCAGCAACTTGCACGGTTAGGGGTTCACCTCGTTGACTTGACAGATGGTGGTGTCATTGTTCAGAATGGTTCAGAATCTTCTTTGGTGATTGAAGTCAAGGCTAGGCAAGATGAGGATCCTATCTTGGTGAAATTGAAGGAAGCGGTTCGAAATCAGAAGGTGGAGGTCTTCTCCTAAGTGGGAGATAGTGTACTTTGTTATCAGGGTCGTATATGTGTTTCGGGTGTTGATGACTTGAGAGAGAAGATGTTGGGTGAGGCTCATGGCCCTTGGTAATATAGCCACATAGGTACCACCAAGATGTACCATGATCTACGGGAGGTCTATTGGTGGAATGGCATGAAGAAGGACATAGTGAAGTTTGTGGCTAAGTGCCCGAATTGTCAACAAGTGAAAGTTGAGCACAAAGACCTAGAGGTATGTTACAACAAATTAGTATCCCAACTTGAAAATGGGAGGAAATTAATATGGAATCCATCACACGGTTGCCTCGTACACGTCAACAGTATGACTCTATTTGGATGGCTGTAGATAGGTTGACCATAGCAACCCATTTTCTACCAGTCAAAACTATGAATCGGTTGAGGATTATGCTAGATTGTCTATTTGGGAGTTGGTTTTTTTCACAGAATTCCTTTGTCCATCATTTTAGATAGAGGTACTCAGTTTACCGTATAGTTTTGGTGATCGTTCCAGAAGGGACTTGGTACTCAGGTCAAGCTTAGCACAACTTTTCACTTGCAAATAGATGGTCAGGACGAGCAAACCATTCAAACTCTCGAGGATATGTTGAGAGAATGTGTGATTGACTTCAAGGGTAGTTAGGATGTCCATTTACCTCTCATCGTGTTTGCTTATAATAACAATTATCACTCCAGCAATCAGATGGCTCCATTTGAGGCTCTTTATGGGCGAAGGTGTAGATCGCCTATTGGTTGGTTTGAGGTAGGTGAGGCCATATTGATAGGACCAGATTCAGTTCATGAGGCCATGGAGAAGGTTTATCTTATTAGAGATAGGCTGAAAACATCCCAGAGTCAACAGAAATCATATGTTGATGTGAGGAGAGAACTTGAGTTTGATGTTGATGATTGTGAGTTCTTGAAGGTGTATCCAATGAAGGCAGTGATGAGGTTTGAAAAGAAAGAAAGCTTAGTCCCCGATATGTTAGTCCATATAATATTTTGAGTTGTGTTGGCAAGGTGGCATATAAGTTGGAGCTACCAATTGGGTTAGCTTCGATGCATCTGGTGTTCCATGTGTCCTTATTGAAGAAATGCATCGGCGATCCGTCTCTAGTCATTCCGGTAGATAACATTGGAGTGAGGGATATCCTTACCTATGAGGAGGTACCAGTTGAGATCCTTTATCATCAAGTTCGTAAGTTGAGGAATAAGGAGGTAGCTTCAGCAAAGGCTTTATGGAGGAATCAGCTTGTTATGGAAGCTACGTGGGAAGCCGAAGTAGATATGATGGCCAGATACCCGCATCGTTTCCCTTCTGACTCAGTTCTAGGATGAGGTATTAGTTTCTTCCATAGTACTCTATTCAGTTTCATGTCAAGTTCATGTCTATCAGTTCCTTCCATGTTCTAGCCTGTATATATGATTCATGAATTCAATTCAGTCATGTTTATAAGTCTGGAGTCAGTCACTACGTCAGTTTTCATCTTTAGATGTCTAGTATTTGGGGTTGTAGTTTCTTTCCCTAGCTTTTTAGAATGTTCAATCCACATTGGAGGACGAATGTTCCCAAGGGGGTGATATTATAATACCCCAAAAGTTAGTAATGCTAGACTCGAGATTTGAAATGTAATCAGTAGAAAAAATTGGGAAATTTCCTCAGTACGAATCAACCCACAAGTCATAGGTTGGTAGTACAGGTCATAGGAAGACCCATGTTTCAGATCAAAGATTTGTTCCCCAGACCAAGAGTCCCCACTACGAGTCATATCATGTGGGTACGACCCATGGTCAAGAGTCGTAGTAAGTCTTTAGGATTATTAAGTGATTGATTATATGGGTGATGGTACGACTTGTAGGATGGAGTTAGGGTAATGGTACAAGTTGTAGAAATCCTTAGAGAGATGTTGATATTTGAATGGTTGGTTGCGGAAGCTAACCACGAGTCATAGGAGGATTGTATGACTCATGGTACGGGTTGTAGCAGTTGGCAGCTCAGTTTTCCTGCGAATTCATTAAGGGTATTTTTGTAAATTCTAAGTTCCTAAGTCCTAAACCACGTCATTTTAAGTCCTAAAAAGAGTGTTTTAAGGGTGGGTTTAACCTATTCAAATTCATTCAACTTTCAAGCATGCAAGTCTAGAAATCTCCTCTCTCAAGATATCAAGGATTCTTCATCAATCTCAATCTCATCTTCTCAAATTTCTCTTTGGGTCTCAAGTAAATTTAGAATTTAGTGAACCCAGGTATGTGGGCTTATCAATCAGGGGATTCTTTCATCTTCATTCCCTTTCTTCAAGTAAATTCATGATCAATCATTCTCCAATTTTTCGTATTTGAAATTTCTAGGGATTTTTGATTGGATTATTAAATTCCTCCATGATTTCCTTATGGGAACAACTCAATTAATATTAATTGATGATTTCCATGATTGGGGTTTTAAGATTTCTTTAAGTCTTCACAAAGTTTTAATTCATTATGTTTCAAGCATGATTATGGACTTTTTGGGATAAATTCTTTTTTATGAAATTCTATGATTCTAGTATGATTTCAATTCTCATAAGCCCTAATTTATGATTTGTGATTTATGATATGGTTTCCTACAAGAACTCTTCACGAATTTTATGAATTACAAGTATGTAGATTTTCTCAAGCATGTATGATTTCTATGATTATCATGTTTTTGCTTATGGATGACTCAAGAGCTTTCTTTCATGGTTGGATCATGTATTTCAAGCATGTTCATATACATCATGGTATAAACTAGTGTAATACCCCGAAAGTGCCTTAGACTAGACCCGAGATCTAAAAATGAAAGTTTGCAGAATCTGGGAAAAATTTCCATAGAACGGGTCACGTAACTAATCGTTGGTCCAACCAACGACCCGTGGGAAGCGTCTATGGTGAGGTCTAGCCGGGTGGCAGTTGGAAGTAACGAGTGATAACGTCCAAAATATATTCTTAAATTAAAGAATACACAGGGTCATTGTATCAAAACAAGTAACCCGACGAGTGTCGGGGTCGAATCCCACGATGACTAGGGAGTGATGAATTCAAGCGTCGATTGAGAAGTAGATATTATCTTGAACCATATAGATTTAACATAAAAACAAGTAAATGGGGAGAATAAACTTTGCAGAGAATTACACAAATTTCTTTAGTGAACTCAAAATAAAAGGATTAGCTAAGTTTTAGACAATATTGTGAAATACTAGAGGTGCGCTGTAGATGAAAAACTAATTAGATTGGGATGGGACAGGTTATCTTCATAAATTCAATAAGTGTAAATAATCTTGGGAAATAGGTAGCCTCATCTTCCCAGCCTATTGATTACCCAAACTCTAGCTACAATTTAGCACACCCGAATTGATTTGGATCAGCAACTTCACTATTCCTAGCTATTAGTTGCTTATTAGGAAGGAGGAAGTAATATTAGCTATTACTAGCTTAATTATACAACCTCTTATCCATACCCACTGCTAGATTCCCTTCCAATACTTAATTATTCTCTCCCGAGCAACAATCAAGCAAGTATAAATAGACTTGTATCATCATCAATGGATCTTCATTAATAGATTGAAAGGAATCCAATAGATTTATATTTAATTGAACATCATGAAGTTAACTCTAGCAATACCCAATCCAATTAAGTATTCATCATCACATGCATCTAGTTAATGATTTTAGCTACTCATAGTTAAGAAATTCAAAAACACAATCATCAAAGGAATCATTGAATTTAATAAGAAGAGTAGATAAATCAGAAGCACAATTATCCTTCAACTACAGCTGAAACTAAATAATACCAAAGAAGAAAAGAGAGCAGAGTATCGTTTACAACTTTCAATCAAAATCCTTTTTCTCAGCTAAAATATGGTCTTCAGCTAAAAAAGGAAAGATGATGTGATGTGTACTTGGCTTATCTCTCAATCTCTCTATCTTCTTCCTCTCTCTTCTCCTCTCTTTTTCTGTAGTGTACTTCTCTTTCTATTTATACCCTAAAAAGTAGGGTACTTTTCCTTCCTTTTTCAACAATGGATAATTATACCCTTAATAGCATTTTTCTAGAATCAACGAAGGTACCGGCGGTTCACCGATGAAATCTGTGAACCGCCAGATACTTGCTCATCTTCTTCAATCATTTCTAGTGAACTTCAGCGGTTCATCCAGCATTTCACCAATGCCAATACGTGAACCGCCAGACCTTAAATGCCAATTCTAGAAGTTTCTGAGTGTCATTCGGTGACTTAACCGGTGTCCCGCCACAGGTGACTCGTGAACCGCTGGTGGCATTCCTCCTACAAGGCAGTGACCTTCATCTTTTTAACCGGCGTTTCGCCACTTCTGCTCATTTCCTCCTTTTTACCCCATTTTAGCTCTTTTCTTCAAACTTAGGCATCTACACACAATAAAAGCAAAAAGGGCATAAAATCCAAATAATCAACTCAAGAGCTAGGCAAAAACTCAAACTTTAGAGTCTAATGAGTTGGTAAATTACCAACTCATCAAACCCCCAAACTTGAATCATTCTTTGTCCTCAAGTAATGCAATACTTCAACTATTGAGGAAGAGGTCACATTTCTTCAGAATTAGACTCCGCCTGACCACCTGGACTATGACAACCCAAAAATACTCATCATGCTTACCGAAAAGAGAAGGAAATACCCTAAAAGACCAAAACAATGAAGGTGTTTCAAGAAGGAAACAACTTTTTATCAAATAAAGCTTTTTGAAAGGAATCATTAACCACACAAAGGCATTTCTTGATCAAGTAACACACATAGCATCTCAAGTTGTAATCACTGAAAATTCAAAGTTTGCCTTAGAGTTTGCACTCCTTGTTCTATGCCCATATGAACTCTAAATGCTCTTGCATCCCTAGAAGGAATTATGCCACTCACCAAATATAAGGATCCCTATTCTCTTGACTCTTTGATCATTTGAATGCATACCAGGGATCAATTGTAAGAGACACTCACACTCATTCTGCCAAAATATATCTTCATGCACACACTTGACCCATAGGCTTGCCCTTCACGTAATTCACCACTAATGTAGAGTAGTTGCGCCTAGAATCATTTAGGACTTGTGGGCTGTGATGTAGGCTTAAGGTCAGGGTAGGATGAACATTTGGCTATAGTAACTAGATCCTCCCTAATGCTTTTCGTGCCATGCCTTACAGCAATTTTGCTCACTCAACCTCCTTTACCTTTCTTTTCTTGTTGATGCCTTTCATTTATTTAATACTCCCCCTTATAACTCCTCTTTATCTTCCACCACTAGCCTTATTACCTCAAAAAGGAATGCCAATTCACACAAATAGTTTTGTTTCTTTTTGGATTCATCTTTTTGTGCACTTTAACTAAAGGTGATGTTCCCTTTATACTATGATTCTTGTCTTCCCCCTTTGTTTTGAATACCCCCAAACTTAGGCTCTTGCCTCATTTTTCACATTTTCTTTTCTCATTCAATTCTTCTTAGGGGTTGAGCCTTGCTTCAACACTTATTTTGTCATTAGCATTTAAGGAGAATAGGGCTAAAAGAGGTATTGAGAATGATCTTAAGGCTTGTAATGTGGTTGCCCAGGAAAGGTTTCAAGGCTCAAAATTGGCTAACAAGGATTAATGATCATGGAGGGCGTATGGTTGAAGTGGCTAGATACGGAGGGCCGAAACTCATTTCCTTGGTGTAACTACTTCTAGGATTTCGCCTTGAATCACATTTAGGGAAAGTTCTAGACAAGATGTAATGTACAAGATTAATAAAAATATCCTCTCCATACAAAGCAACACCCTTAAAGGGTCTACAAGAGTCATTTTCCAAAACAAAACATCACATTAGGACATCAAGCAAGCAAACATCATAAGTCAAGTAGGGAATTTACAATGTATGACCAAGATTACTATGTTACAGTGTCAACACTTGCTCATTATCTCATCTTCATGCCCTTGTTTTCACATTTTCATTCTAATCACAGGAAAATTTTAGTTGGTGCCTCTTAAAACAACTTCAAAACAAACTCAAAGTGACATGGCATTTCCCTTAAGAATGTCGCCACTCAATCCATCATCGGGAAAAGCCAACCCGATTTGACAACAAAATTAACTAAAATAAAAAAATGTTCCTTGGGAAAGAACCGTGGTCAAAAGAAAACCCTCGGAGTTTTAATTTATACACTACTCTATTTACAATGGTGAAAATGAAACATAATTTTAAAAAAATTATCAATTATCACACAATTCAAAAATTATCAAGTCAGAATAAACATTTAATTCCCCAAGGACAATAATCAATCCCTCCCCTAATTTTAAATCAAACATTTCCCCCAATGGAACCTACAAGAAAGAAAAGAAGGTAAAAGATTTCCTAATTATATTAGCAATTGGTTCTTGGCTTCCACGTATAAGTAACAGCATCAAAAACCCATGAAGCTATATCTTCTGTTGTAGGTTGCATGGGATCTGGTGGGAGTGTGACAGGTAGACCAGGGCCTAGTGCGACCCATCTGTCTGAGAGGGTCCGAAGCTCATAATAAGATGTTGTTTCCATTCCCCCCAGGCCCACGAAGGATCGACTACGTCGAATGCATTTGAGGTGGAGGAAGTGGGTTGTGGCAATGCTCTTCCTCATCAGACATAATATTCACATTATTGTGGTAGCCCACCCACCAATTATCTGGAGGACTTCTGGGTGCTTCAACTTGTGGTGGTACCGCCTCAGGGCCACAAGGCGTTGGTTGGTTGGTGTGTGCAGTAAGTGTGGCCACCTCCTGCTGCAATGTAGTCACTTCGCTTTCAAGAACATCCACTTTTGAGCATAAGTGTGTTAAATTTTCTTTGACAGGCTGCAAGGCTTTCTTAAAAGCACTTTGGATCATGGATAGGATAGCCTTGGCTAATCGTACAAGCTGATTCTCATGCATCTTTGCCCTTTTTGAAATATTAAGTAAATTCGGGGGCGGATAAGTTTGGGATGCACCTGCACTGGCTGGGGTAGTAGCTATGTGAGGAGATGCTACGGGTGATGGTGGGGTCATGTCCCTATATACCTTGCCTGCTTTATCATTAGGGTATCTTTCTCTGTCTTTGTGTCTAAAGTAATCACTCCATGGACTTGTATAGTCTTATCCAATGAGTTCCACAAAGGATACTCAGCCCTCAAACACAACATACTTACCAAGGAAGGAAAGGGCAATGTTGTGGCTTGTTGTTTAGCTTTTCGCCTGAACTGATCAGCAATAATCTCTCCCATATTAATGTGCACATGCTTCATTATGCACGCAAGAAGAATCGCCACTTCAATAGGCACCTCTGATGTATTCCGAGAGGGCATCAACCTAGAACAGACCAAATCTAACCACATGCGAGTGTTGAATTTTAAATCACGCCTATGAATTAGGCCCTTGGACACAGCCCATTGTGGTTTTCCTTGTGTAGTTATGCGAGCTACCCATTGGTATTGGTTCGCCTTGTATTCTACCATCTGACCGAGGGTTGTATGTGGTGCAATTGGTTCTCCCAATACAATGAGTTGATTGCTTCAGGTGTGACTTGAACCTCTTGCCCTCGCACCCAAACTGATGTTAGTGGGAACACTTAAGTGCAATCTTCCAGCTTCATCAGTTGTTGCCTTGCTCTATATGATGCATAGAATTTCCACACTAGCTCCGGGAAGTATTAGTCAACTCGTATGGTAAATGGGCCCCAATCACACATCCCAATCTGGTGATATATATTCGGGCATACAATTTTGAATGATTCTACATCAAATTGTGCATGGATGATGCATTTTTCTTTGAAGGTTCTATAAAAATCCTCCGTTCCTTTTAGTCCGAATCTCTCTTGAGGGGTATTTGCGGGCATGGATGCTTGGCCTATATGAGAATGTTAGTTGGAAGACATAATGATGGAAGAGTATGTTAGTATTGGATAATAATATGTAGCTCAAAACTAAGGCAACAGAGGGAACTTAGTAAATACTCATGTGTCATCGGCAACTCACCAGCGAGCCGCAGTTGCATTTCGCGAGTCGCCGACAAATCGCCGTTTGACTCAGAAAATGGTTAAACACTAGGCATCGCAATATCTCTCTAGTGAACCACCATTGGTGATTCGCTAGCTGCAAAATTGCATCTAAATATCCTCCAAATAACCTCTATCTAACAACCACCTAATCATACTCATACTTAAGTGACAAAAGACAAGGATACTCTTAAGAGAGGCGTCAATTAATCCATCATTGGGAAACCCACTCTGGTATGTAGAATATACCCATATATGAGTCAGCACAGCGAAGAAACATCCATACGCATAAAACAAGAAAACAAGACCAAAGTCGAGGAACATGGGTGGAACAACATATTACTGACAGAACTATGACCTTTTTAGCATGGGTAAGAAGAGGCTTACCTTCAATGAAATGTGCTTGTGAAGATCTGTGAAGGATTCCCAAGATACAACACTTGAAGAATGTGAACGGGTGCTTGGGATGAGGAATATCAGGAGGTGGTAGGTGAAGAATAATAGGTTATTTTGGGGAAAAAAGGGAGAGAATTTTGGGAGTTTGCAACCGTTTGTGGAATTCGGCCATCTGGGTTTGTGACTTGGGAGTTGAATCGGTGATCGCTGAATTAGACCGGCGGTTCGCTGCTGTGGCCGCCGCTTGCACTACCTGAAACACAATTCTGCCTGCAAGATCCATGGTTGATTGGCGCTTCGCGGATTTGCCTAGTGATTCGTCGGTTGGTTCGCTGGTTCCTCTTGGAATGTTCAGTGCACTGGATGGGATCGACGCCCCCATGGGGCTTCACAAATTATTATCAATGGTTCGCTGGTTGATTCGCATCTTCACCTTGAATCCATCAATGCACTAGTTCTGTCGGTGCTTGAACTGCGCTTCACGAATTCTGAGTGGCGGTTCGCTGATTTGGTTTTCATCCCCTTTTTTTCCACCCATCTTCACCTACAAAAAAATCAAAAACAACAAAATATATATGAATAACACATGCTTGGGTTTCCTCCCAAGAAGCGCCTTATTTAACTTCGTGGCACGACGAGAGTCCAGGTCTATGGCTCTTCCAGATGCACCACCTCTGCTCGCCCTACTTCTTCCAACACTCCATCTTTTGACCCTCTGGCCATTTACTTTGAACTTGTTCCCATTTTTATTGTAGAGTTCAATGGCTCCATTATCATACACTTGAGATACCTTGAAAGGGCCTGACCATTTAGACTTTAACTTCCTAGGGAATAGCTTTAGTCGAGAATTGAATAATAGCACCCACTCCCCCGGAATAAAATTATGTTGCAACACTTTTTCATCATGATAATGTTTCATTCTGTTATTGTAAATTACTGCATTTTCATATGCCTTCATTCTAAACTCTTCCATCTCATGTAAATTGTGGATTTGACCTTGGATAGCTTTTCCCCATTCCAGGTTCAAGCTTTTCAATGCCCACAAGGCTTTGTGTTCTAGCTCCCCCGGGAGGTGACATGCTTTACCATACACCAGTTGGTAAGGGTACATCCCAATTGGTGTTTCAAATGCAGTCCTATAGGCCCACAATGCATCATCTAACTTTTGTGCCCAATCAGTTTGGTTCAAATTGACTGTTTAGTCAAGATAGACTTTATTTTTTGGTTTGAAACTTCCACTTGTCCGCTGGTCTGTGGGTGATACGGAGTGGCCACTTTGTGCTTTACACCATATTTAGCTATTAGTGTGTTGAACGCCCGATTGCAAAAATGAGACCCTCCATCTCTAATGATAGCTCTAGGGTACCAAACCATGAGAAGATATGTTTCTTTAGGAAAGCTTTGACACTCTTTGCCTCATTGTTTGGTAATGCTAAAGCTTCTACCCACTTAGAAACATAATCAACCACCACCAAGATGTATTTTTCCCATAAGAGCTTACAAAAGGATCCATGAAGTCGATCCCCTACACGTCAAACAATTCAACCTCTAGGATCGGGGTTAGCGGGAGTTCATGCCGCCATGAAATACTTCCTATCCTTTGTCATCGATCGCATTGCTTCACAAATTCATGTGCATCCTGATGTAAGGTGGGCCAATATAATCCGCATTGCAACACCTTGGCCGCGGTTCTACTTCCATAATGACCCCCCATAGGGGAAGAGTGACAAGCCTCTAAAATTGAAAATATCTCCACTTTTGGGATACACCTTCGCACTGACCCGTCAGCACAACTTCAAAAGAGGTTGGGTTCATCCCAAAAGAAGTTCCGACCATCATGCATGAATTTCTTTCTTTGCTGATAATCCAAACCTTCGGGCACAATGTTGTTGGCCAGGTAATTAGCAAAATCTGCAAACCATAGGGTCAGGTCGTGGGTTGCATCCATGATTTGCTCATCCGGGAAGGCATCATTTATCTCTTCTTGTGCTCTTAGCTACCCATTTGTTTCGAGGCATGACAAATGGTCGGCCACTTGATTCTCGCAGCCCTTACAACCTTTCAATTCAAAATCAAATTCCTGTAAAAACAAAACCCACCTGATCAATCTTGGTTTAGCATCTTTCTTGGCCATTAAGTACTTGAGTGCCGCATGATCTGTGTGCACCACCACTTTGGTTCCAAGCAAGTACGCCCGGAATTTTTCGAATGCAAACACAATGGCTAAGAGCTCCTGTTTGGTCACTGTGTAATTTGTTTGAGAATTGTTCAGAGCTTTACTAGCATAGTAAATTGGATGGAAGATCTTATCTCTTCATTGACCAAGGACTGCTCCTAATACAACCCCACTTGCATCACATATAAGTTCAAAAGGCTTTGACCAATGAGGTGCTACAATGATTGGTGAAGAAATTAATCTCGCCTTCCACTCCACAAAAGATTTCAAACACTCCTCATCAAAGTGGAATGTCGCCTCTTTTTCCAACAGTCGAAATAGGGGATGAGCTATTTTGGAGAAATCTTTAATGAAACGGCGGTAAAAGCCCCCATGCCCGAGGAAACTCCTAACACCCTTTACAATACATGGTGGGGGTAGCTGAGCAATGGCATCCACATCAATCCCCTTTTCAAAAATTTTGTGTCCCAATACAGTTCCTTCTTTGACCATAAAGTGACATTTTTCCCAATTTAGGACCAAATTCATCTCCGTACATCTTTCCAATACCTTATCTAGATGTGATAGGCAATGATCAAATGAGTTCCCCACAACTGAGAAATAATCTATAAAGACTTCCATTGTATCTTCCACCATGTCATAAAATATGGACATCATGCGTCATTGAAATATGGTTGGGGCATTGCAAAGACCAAAAGGCATCCATTTAAATGCAAACGTACCATAAGGGCATGTAAAAGTGGTTTTCTCTTGATCCTCTGATGCAATTGAGATTTGGTTGTATCCCAAGTATCCATCCAAGAAACAATAGTACTCTTTGCAAGCTAGACGATCAAACATTTGGTCAATGAATGGCACCGAAAAATGATCCTTCTTTGTCCAAAAGTTTAATTTATGGTAATCCATACAAACTCTCCACCCCGTGACCGGACGAGTGGTTATCAACTCATTCTTTTCATTTGGAACAACTGTAATTCCCCCTTTTTTGGGAACACACGGCATCGGGCTAACCCAACTACTCTCTGTAATGGGATACACTACCCCTGCATCTAGCCATTTAATAATCTCTTTCTTGACCACCTCTTGCACAGGTGGATTCAACCATCTTTGATGTTCAACTGACGGAATGCAATTTTCTTAGAGGTTGATCTTGTGGGTGCAAATCCTCGGAGGGATACCAATGATATCAGCTATTGACCATCTGATGGCTCGAATATGCCTCTTTGAAACATCAATGAGTTTATCTACCTACAGTGGTGTAAGTTTTGCTGAGATGATAATCGGAAGTGTCTCATTCTCCCCTAGGTATACATATTTGAGATCATTTGCACAAGGGTTTGAGCTCCAACTTTGGTGGTGACACAATAGAAGGCTGTGACGGAGGTGTTGTATGATTCTTCAAATCAAGGTCCAGCTTTCTTGGTGGGAATGAATAATTTCATACCTCCTTATGCACATGATGGATCTCTTCGAGTTCCTCACCTTTTAGAAAAACATCAACGATCAGTTCTTCAATAGCCTCTTCCTCCATTTCCCACTCTAAAACATCATCATCCATAATGTCTTTCCTTGGGGTGATGCTGTTTGCTGCTATTAGAGTCGCCATTTGGAATGCCAATTCGTTCATGCTTTCCTCCAATTGTTGAATAATAACCTCATGACTCTTTACCATGGTGGTTGGATCCAAAAGTTTACTCCATAGATCTTGGACCCCCTCTTCAGTTGCAAGTACCTTTTCAAGCACTACTTTGAGAGTACTCTCCATGTGAGGTGGAAGTACCTCAATGCTCCCCTGACTGCTGGTATTAACAAACTGGACATTATTCCAACCTTGGTTCCCATATTAGACATCATCATAATCCTGAACGGCATGACTATTTTTAGCATGGAAACCCTTCACATAACTCGTCAACAGCTCCATTTGCTTCATCATGACTAGCAACATTGCATCCTTCTTCTCCTTCCTACGTCACATTTTTTCCACTAGCGTAATGGTCTCTACACAAGGTAACCCCTTTGGGTAATGTGACCATTCTACGACACTCGGCATCACCTACACACCATAAATTATCAGTGGCCACTATGGTGTTTATCAATTCAACTTAACAATCAATCACAAGATCATCAAATGCCAATTCACAGCAATGGTGCCATTTTTTATAATGTCCAAAATATATTCTTAAATCAAAGAATATACACGGTCATTGTATCAAAACAAGTAACCCCACGAGTGTCGGGGTCGAATTCCACGAGAACTAGGGAGTGATGAATTCAATCGTCGATTGAGAAGTTGATATTAGTTTGCACCATATAGATTTAACATAAAAACAAGGAAATGGGGGGAATAAACTTTGCAGAAAATTACACAAATTTCTTTAGTGAACTCAAAATAAAAGGATCAACTAAGTTGTAGACAATATTGTGAAATACTAGAGGTGCGGTGTAGATGAAATACTAATTAGATTGGGATGGTCCAGGTTATCTTCATAAGTATAATAAGTGTAAATAAACTTGGGAAATAGGTAGTCTCATCTTCCCAGCCTATTGACTACCCCTAGCTAGAGTTTTCTCAAACTCTAGCTACAATTTAGCACAACCGAATTGATTTGGATTAGCAATTTCACTATTCCTAGATATTAGTTGCTAATTAGGAAGGAGGAAGTAATTTCAGTATTACTAGCTTAATTTTACAACCTCTTATCCATATCCATTTCTAGATTCCCTTCCAATACTTAATTATTCTCTCCCGAGCAATAATCAAGCAAGTATAGATAGACCCATATCATCATCAATGGATCTTCATTAATAGATTAAAAGGAATCCAATAGATTTACACTTAATTGAACATCATGAAGTTAACTCTAGCAATACCCAATCCAATTAAGTATTCATCATCAGACACCTCTAGTTAATGATTTTAGCTACTCATAGTTAAGAAATTCAAAAACACAATCATCAAAGGCATCATTGAATTTAATAAGAAGATTAGATAAATCAAAAGCACAATTATCCTTCAACTGCTGCTGAAACTAAATAATACCAAAGAAGAAAATAGAGCAGAGTATATTTTACAAATTTCATTCAAAATCCCTTTTCTCAGCTAAAAGATGGTCTTCAGTTAAAAAAGGAAAGATGATGTGATGTGTACTTGGTTTATCTCTCAATCTCTCTATCTTCTTCCTCTCTCTTCTCCTCTGTTTTTCTGCAGTACTTCTCTTTCTATTTATACCCTGAAAAGTAGGGTACTTTTCCTTCCTTATTTATCAATGGACAATTATACCCTTAATAGCATCGTTTTGGAACCGGCGAAGGTACCGGCGGTTCGCCGATGAAATCCATGAACCGCCGGATACTTGCTCTTCTTCTTCAATCATTTCCAGTGAACTTCGGTGTTCACCCGGCATTTCGCCGATGCCAATCCGTGAACCGCCGGACCTTAAATGCCAATTCTAGAAGTTTCTAAGTATCATTCGGTGATTGAACCGGCGTCCAGCCACTGGTGACTCATGATCTGCCGGTAGCATTCCTCCTACAAGGCAGTGACCTTCATCATTTTAACCAGTGTTTCGCCGGTTAACACCTGTGTTTTGCCACTTCTGCTCATTTCCTCCTTTTTACCCCATTTAGCTCTTTTCTTCAAACATAGGAATCTGCACACAACAAAATCAAAAAGGGCACAAATCCAAATAATCAACTCGAGAACTTGGCAAAACCTCAATTTTAGAGTCTAATGAGTTGGTAAATTACCAACTCATCAACGGGTCACATAATGACTCATTGTTTGATACCACGAGTCATCGTTTGAGGTCTTGGGGAGACTGGTCCTTAGCCTGAGAGGAAGTAACAGGTCATAGGACTAGCCATGGTGAGCTATAACAGATTGTGGTGTGGCTCGTGGGAAGGCTTGGTGCATGTCATCAAGGGGGGAACAACGGACAATATAACGGATCGTCATCTGAAACAATGAGTAGTCCTGTCGAGTCGTGGGTTTGAACCTTAGAAAATGAAGTCGGGCAGCGGACGCAACGGATGGATACCACGAGTCATGGTATCCAAGCACGATCTGTTACGACGGTCATTGTCATGGCCAGTGCAGAATTTTCAGGAAATTTATTAAGGGCATCTTCATCATTCCTTAGTCTTAAGGTCCTAAACTAAGTCATTTAAGGCTCAAAATGCAGTGTTTTATGAGGGTAAAACCTATCCTAGGCTCATTCATATCCATGCATGCATATTGAAGGGGTTTAGGAGGTGATCAAGTAAGAGTTCTTCAAGTTTTCCTTCAATCCTTCATTGGACTTTCAAGGAGTGATAAAATCTTATCTTCCCCAGGTATGTAGGGTTATGAATGGGTGAATCTGTTCACACCCATGCCCAAAATCTCTCTAAATCATGAATTTCCTATATTGATTCTATGGGATTTCAACCCTATGCATGAAATCTCGAATTCTCTACATAGGTATAATCTAAATGAGTTATTATTATTGAATTATGACTTATAGGAAAGTTTTACATTGTTTTCCATTAAAATCATGTTTCAAGCTTTTAAAATCAAAATGCCCGTTTATGAAAAGTTCATTAAAGTTAAGGTTTATGATGAATGTTCATGAATGATAAATTATTGATGATGAAAAGCATATTTTCAAGTTACCCATGTTTATAATCATGTTTTCAAGTGACTTAAGTATTTTTCAAGCATGTTAAAGTATTGGGAAATGCCCACATGTTCAAACATGATTTATGATTTATGAAATGGATTTCATGATTTATCAATTTATGATATTGGCTGACTAAAGCGCCCTTGATTCATGGCTAAACATGTATGTAAATTGGGATCAACGACACTAAATGTTTATTTAGCCATGGATCTCATGAATGATGTTTACAATTTACGTATGAGCCTAATGTGCATAATTTTTGGGAGCAGTGTCTAGCATCGAGTAGCTCGGTGTTCAAAGGACTATGCCGGTGTCTCATAACTATGTCCCACTGTAGGTTTATATTGATACATTACAATGTTAATAGATTCCCTCTTTCGTGATATGACATAATGTACGTCCCTTGCCTGGCAAGCCAGGGACGACTCTGCCTACTTGAGTGAGATAGTTGGGGCATCATGTAAGAATCTACCATGATGATGTTAGTTATGAAGAGTCCTCCCATTGTTCCGCATGTTTTTATGCATTATTATGCTTATGTTATCTTGGCTCAAGTGGTGATTTATAAAATTTCTCTTATGACCATGATAATAAATGGATTACGAATGATTTAAAAACCTTGAGCCTTATGTTATATTATGATATTTATGTTATGAGCATGTTGTCCCACTCTTACGATCTCTTATGAGCTTTATGTATTTTTAAATGGCCATTTTACTTACCTTGCATACTTGATACATTCCACTTACTGACCGCATACTCTATGTTGTATCATTTCATAATATAGGCTTCGATCTTCAGACCTAGCATCGTCATTAGCTCTTCTCGTAGATTAGCATCTAGCTCTTTGGTGAGTCCTCATTCTCCGAGGACCAGTTTGATATCATTTATCTTTTCATGTTCAGTTTTCTAGACTTGTTGGGTAGTTGGGGGGATTGTTCCATCAACCCATCAGATATGTTAGAGGCTCTCAGACTATATATAGTATTCAACTTTCCGCTTTCTAAGTTATATCATGTTTATGCTTCTGCTATTTCGTTATGTTGAGTATTTTGCTTTATTGATATTGAGTTAGATGTACACGTTCATTCCATGGGTCAACTTGGAGTCTCTCGAGGCTTCTTGTCCCGTGTTACGATCTAGGTGTATGTTCGGATTATGACAAACTTAGTATCAGAGCCATAGGTTTGAACTATCCTAGGGTGTCTGAAAGTCGCGTTAAGTAGAGTCTTTTTTATGGGTGTGAAGCGTGCCACACTTATGACGAAGAGGCTACAAGACGTTTAGGAAATGTTCCCTTCTTTCATGATCTATGTCGTGCGATGAAATGTCTCCCTATCCTTCTAACTCGTGATATTTGCGATTACAGAATCATGGCTCCCCACAGAGTAAATGGTAGGATGAATGGTAATGGAAATGGTCACGAGGATGGCAATGGAGACGGGCACCAGCAAGCCCCACCAGTCCAGGAGCACCATGCACTGGAGTTGGTTGCCCATGTTGAGTTTTGGGTAGCTATTCAGATGCTAGTGCATGCCTTGACTACTCAGCTCAATCAACAGGCAGTTGCGCATGTCCCATAAAATGGAAATGTGACAGCATCTCGAGTATGATATTTCTTGAGAATGAACCCACCTGACTTCCTCGGGTCAAAAGTAGATGAGGACCTGCATGCATTCATTGACGAGATTGTGATGATCACCCAGGTCATGGGGGTGAATGGGGTTAAGTGTGTTGAGTTGGCCTCATATCAACTGAAAGGGGTCTCACATATCTGGTTTCGACAATGGAGAGATAGTAGGGTCGTCGGAGCAAGCCCTTTCACTTGGGAGGAGTTCCATGTTGCATTCCTAGATTGGTTCTTCCCTCATGATATGAGGGAGTTGAAGGTAGCCAAGTTTGTGAATCTTAAGAAGGGGAGGATGACGGTACAGGAGTATGCCCTTGAGTTCACTCGCTTATCAAAGTACGCCCCAGAGTTAGTGGTTGATCAGGTGGCACGAGTCAGCAGGTTTGTTCATGGGGTGGCGAGCTACTTGGACAAAGATTGTAGGACCGCTACGCTCCAGCAGGATATGGATTTCCCTCAGATAGTCTTGTATGCCCAGTAGATGGAGGCGGTACGTGTGAGGGAGAGAGAGGCCAAAAGGGCCCAGACAGATAGTTATGGGCTTATCAGCAGAGATCCAGCAGTGGTCACCGCCCTCAGATTCAGTAGAGATCACTAGCTCCAGCACCGTCATCAGCTAGTGTTCCATCCATACCCAAGGGTGATCAGAGGAGTAGGGCCTCAGGTTCGAGGGATTAGAGGGGCATGCAGGTAGAGCGCACCTTTCCAGCCTGCGGGAAGTGTGGCAAGAGTCATGTTGGGGAGTGCTTGCTTGGCTCAGATATATATTATGGGTGTGGTAAATTCGGCCACATATGCCGAGCATGTCCATTTTCTAGATAGGGTGATGATAGGGTCGTGCACCAACTACCAGGTCAGCAGCAGCTCCAGCACGTTCAGCTCCATCGAGGGCATCCACTAATAGGGATGGCAGATAGCGCCAAAATAGATTCTATGCCCTCGCCTTGCGTCAGGAGTGGGAGACTTCATCGGATGTGGTTATTGGTATGTTACGAGTGTTTCACCTTGATGCTTATACTTTGTCAGATCCAGGGGATACCTTATTTTTTGTGACACCATATATTGCTAGTATCTTTGGAGTTAGTCCCGATATTTTGGCGGAATTTTCAGTCTCTACTCCCATTGGTGATTCAATTGTAACTAGGCGGGTGTATAGGGGTTGCCCGATCACAGTACTGTAGAAAGTCACCTCCGTAGACCTTGTAGAGTTAGCGATGACTAACGTTGATATTATTCTTGGCATGGATTGGTTGTATGCATGTTATGATTTTGTTATTTGTAGGACCCGTGTGGTAGAGTTCCGCTTTCCAGGTGAGCCAGTTTTAGAGTGGAAGGGTAGTACAGCCGTGCCAATAGGTCACTTCATTTCCTATCTTAAGGCTAGGAAGATGATTTCCAAGGGTTATGTGTACCATTTAGTTAGGGTTAAGGATGTTGAGACCGAGACCCCGACTATCTAGTCAGTTCCGATAGTATGTGAGTATCCAAAAGTGTTCCCCGATGATGTATCGGGTATTCCTCCCGAGAGGGAAATCGATTTTGGTATTGACCTTCTTCCCAATACCCAACCTATATCTATTCCTCCCTACAGAATGGCTCCAGCCGAGCTAAAAGAGTTGAAGAAACTGTTGAAGGATCTTTTGGATAAGGGTTTCATCAGAACTAGCAAGTCCCAATGGGATGCACCAGTTCTCTTTATCCGGAAGAAAGAGGGTTCTCTTCGGATGTGTATTGATTATCAACAATTGAACAAAGTCACCATCAATAAAAAGTATCCCCTGCCCAGGATTAATGATTTATTTGATCAGCTTCAGGGTGCCATGTATTTTCCGAAGATAGATCTCAGATTCGGTACCATCAGCTAAGAGTTTGGGAGAGTGACATCCCGAAGACAGCCTTCAGGACGTGGTATGGTCATTATGAGTTTGCAGTTATGTCCTTTGGACTAACGAATGCTCCTACAGCTTTTATGGACTTGATGAACAGGGTTTTCAAGCCATACCTGGATATGTTCGCGATTGTGTTTATTGATTACATCTTGATATATTCTCGGAGCGAGGAGGAGCATGCCGCTTATTTGGGGGTGGTGCTATAGACTCTCAAGGATCGTTAGCTATATGCTAAATTCAGCAAGTGTGAGTTTGGTTGAACATGGTGGCATTTTTGGGCCATGTGGTATCAAGTGAGGGCATACAAATGGACTCTCAAAAAATAGAAGCAATGAAGAATTGGCCTAGACCGGTGAATCCTTCAGATATCTGGAGCTTTTTGGGCTTAGCTGGCTACTATTGGAGATTTGTTGAAGGTTTCTCATCTATTACAGTACCCTTGACCAAATTGACCAAAAAGAAGGTGAAATTCCAATGGTCGGAGGCTTGTGAGGAAGAGCTTCCAAGAGTTGAAGGCTCGACTTACCTCAACACCAGTGTTAACTTTACCCGAGGGTACCGATGGGTTCATGGTGTATTGTGATGCTTCAAGAATCAGACTTGGTTGTGTATTGATGCAGCACAAAAAAATATAGCATATGCCTCTAGACAGTTCAAAGTTCATGAGAAGAATTACCCCACCCATGATCTTGAATTTGCCGCAGTGGTATTTGCCTTGAAGATATGGATACATTATATGTACGGGGTCCATGTGGATGTGTTTACGAACCATAAGAGTTTACAATATGTGTTTATCCAGAAGGATCTCAATCTTCAGCAAAGGAGGTGGTTGGAGCTACTCAAGGATTATGACATTAATGTCCTTTACCATCCGAGTAAGGCCAATGTAGTAGCAGACACACTTAGTATACTCTCTATGGAGTGTGTCCCATGTGGGTGAGGAGAAAAAGGAGCTGGTGAAGGATGTGCTTTGACTCGCAAGGTTGGGAGTTCAGTTGGCTGAATAGATCGATGGCGGTGTTATTGTTTAGAACGAATCAAAATAATCTAAGTCCTCAGAGTTATCAGGTGATTGATTGTACGGGTAATGGTACAGTTGGTAGGATAGTGTTACGGGTCATAGTAGTATTCATGGAAATATTCAAAGGATTTAAGGTTCTAAACTTGGTCAGTAAGGGAGGATTGTACGACTCGTGGTACGAGTCGTGATAACTGAAAGAACAGTTTTCCTTACAAATTCATTAAGGATATTTTCATAAATCCTAAGCTGCTAACTTCCTAACGATGTCGTTTTAAGTTCTGAAAAGAGTGTTTTAAGGGAGTTTAACCTATTCTAATTCGTTCAACTTTCATGCATGCAAGTTTAGAGGTTTTCCTTGAAGATCAAGCTTGAAATTCCACAATTCCTCTCCCAAATCTCTTGTGCTTTCAAGGTCAAGTTTAGATTCAGTTTACCCAGGTATGTAGGGCTTTGAATAAGAGTTTTATTTCACTCTCCTGCCCAAAGTTCTCCTCAATCTCTTGAATTCAAATCTCAATTCAAGTTTATGATCTTATGGGGTTTTATCCCAATTTCATGAAATTCTCTATAATTTGTTTCCCACGACTTAGTTCAATTTCCATCAATGGTGAGTCCTCATCTTCGAGGACCTTCAATTAGCGTTGACTTATGTTATTTTCAGTTTTCAGACTTTAGTGAGCTAGTTGGGAATATTGTCCCATCAGCTCTTTAGACATGTTAGAGGCTTATTAGACTATATGTAGAATTTCAGCTTGGTTAGTGTTGACTCTATTACGGTTGAAATGTATTCAGGCTTCCATTTATTCATGATTAGTTTATCAATTTCCGCTTGATATTTGCTCTTTAGCAGCTATGTTCATTCCATGGATCGACTTGGAGCCATTCGTGGTTCTACATTCTGCATCTCGATCTGGGGTCTCAGCTCGGGTTATGATAAACTTGGTATCAGAGCAAACGTTTAGAGTGTCCTAGGGTGTCTGAAAGCCACATTGAGTAGAGTTTTTTCCATGGATGTGAAGCACACCACACTTATAGGGATTAGGCTACAAGATGTTTTAGGAAATTTTCCTTCTTTCATGATCTATATCATGCGATGAAGTATCTCTCTATCCTTTCAACTTGTGTTATATGTGATTGTAGAAATATGCCTCCACACCGAGTAAATGGAAGAAGGGATGGAAATGGAAATGGCCACGACAATAGCAATGAAGACGGGCATTAGTAAGCCTCGTCAGCACCAACAGATCCTCTGCCCGAGCAGGTCACTCATGCCGAGTTTAGAGAAGCATTCCTGATGTTGGCACAGGCAATGACCTCTCAGGTCAACCAGCAGATAGCTCATGTTCCTTAGGATGGGAACGCAGCGGCAACAAGAGTTCTCCGTATGATTCCGCTGGAGTTTCTTGGGTTGAAGGTGGATGAGGACCCTCATGAGTTCATTGAAAAGGTGCAGATGATCATCTTCCTAGGCCACACCATGGCGAGGCACGTCTTTTCCAAGGTCAAATATGACAACTCGTAGTACGTCAGCTGAGGGTTACTAGAGAGAAGAGTGCAGATTTAGCCTCCTATCAGTTGAAGGTTGTTGCTTACATATGGTATCGTCAATGGAAGGATGGTGGGGAAGTGTGAGCAGTTCCTGTGAGTTGGGACGAGTTTGTAACTACCTTCTTGGATAGGTTCTTCCTAGGGAGTTGAGGGAGGCGAAGGCGGAGGAGTTTGTCAACTTGAAGCAGTATTACAGGACTATCTAAGAGTATGCCTTGGAGTTTACCCAGCTATCTAAATATGCGCCAGAGATGGTTGCAGAATAGAGGATCGTATGAGCAGGTTTGTGAATGGAATATCATACTCGTTAGTCAAGGAGTGCAGGACCACTATGCCGAAGAATGGTCTAGACTTCTCATGATTGGTCATATATGCCTAGCAGATAGAGGCGGATAGGATGAGGGAGAAGGAGAGAGAGGCCAAGAGGGCCAGGACAGGGAATTACAGACAGTTTCAGTAGAGGTCCGATGGAGGACACCGTCAGCAGTCCCACCATAGGTTATCAGTCCCAGCACCATGATCAACCAATATTCCATCTAGACTGAGGCGTGATCAGAGGGTTGGGGCATTAGGCTCCTGAGGTCAGGGGAGCATGTCAGTAGATCCCAGCATTCCAGTTTGCAGCAGGTGTAGTAAGAGGCACACCAGAGAGTAGTTAGCAGGTTTAGGTGCATGTTTCGGGTGCAAGAAGTTGTCATGACCCGAACATAGGCCAGAATCTAGACGCAGAATCTAGAATCATAAATGGCTCCAGGTTGACTCATGGCATGAACATGAAAACTAAAGCTCACAAAATAAATAAAGCGGAAGACTAAATACTTAAATAGTAGAAGTCTTAATAGTAAAACATTTAAACAACGGAAATCTCAAAACACTTAATTTGAAGCTGGATATACAAATTATGTCTGACAAGCCTCTATCATACTGACGAGCTAATGGGACAACTCCCCAACTAGCTCACTACATATCTAAAACCAAAAATGACAAAACTCAACTAAATGAAAGTCCTCAAAGGATCAGGACTCACCAACTAGCTGTCTGGACTAAACTCTGGGATCTGACTAGCGATGGGACTGAATCTAAGTGTCTGAGCCTTTATCATGAAATGATACACCATAGAGTATGCGGTCAGTATTGGAAATGTACTGAGTATGCAAGGTAAGTAAAACATGCTAAGTAGTAAAACTGAATCATGCATATCTTAAATCATAACATCATAAAATTTTTAGAGTAAAGGTTGTATGCTGATATCTGAAAACATGAATAAACATAAACTGAAATAAGTGCATATGGCTTGCCATATCTAAAATCACAGGTAAAAGCTCATGAATTAATCCTTGGATCAAACTTGCTAAAAACATGATATAATATCTTATAGTACATGCAATATTGAAATCATGAAGAATAATGGGAGACTCGTCTTAACCGACCACCACCATATATGAGCTCATGAATATCCCACATCTTGCCCACATGGAGGAGAGCTATCTTAAGACTTTCTAGGGTAAAGGATTATGTAAGGTGTGATATCACGGTGGGCCCTTGGGCCGGGGGAAATGCTCTCTTGAGAATCCCCATAGTATACCTACGTTGGCACGTAGTTCATGAGATTGGGGAACCTTGGAACCCCAAGCCTACTCTGTGCTCGACACTACTCCCAAAACATGTATAATGCTCATATAATCATAGATAAAAATAGAACTTGAATCCTATCATATGGGTAGTCTTGACTCCAACACCTGAGATAATTGAACTTATTAGCCTTGGCTAGATCATGAGATCTTGCTTAACTTGAGTGGGTTTGCCTAAATCTTAACTTCATGCTTGCATAAAATAGACATCATAAGTAAAATCATAATTATATTCATGGGTAATTTGTTAATATTCATACATGCTACATATTTCATCATACTTGGAAGCATAAAGCCTAAACTCCACTATTCATGAAACTTGCATAATTGGGCATCATGTTCTTAAAATTTGAAATCATGAATGATAATCAAATAGGTATAAAACTTGCCCATGAATCTTAAAACACCATTTAAAATATGAAGGGAATTGACCCATGAATTAATCATAGAGAACTTAATAGAATTGCCCATCATAGAATTGGGTTAAGACCCCATAGAATCACACACTTGAATTCATGAAATTGAGATTGGATTTGGGCATGAGAGTGAACGTAAACTCTCATTCATAACCCTACATACCTAAGTAATCTAATTCTACACCCTTACTTGAAAGCCTAAGAGATTTGGGGAAGAACTTGAAGAATTCTAGACTTTGATCTCCTTCGGGAATCTCTAAATTTGCATGCATGGGGAGGGAATAGGTTAGAATAGGCTAAACCCTCTTAAAATCCTCCTAAATGAGCTTAAAATGATAAAGTTTAGGGCTTAGGAGCTTAAAAATTACAAAAATGCCCTTATCAAATTCGCAGAAAAACTGATCACTGTTGAAGCAACAACTCACACCACGAGTCATACCCTGATACCACGACTCATGGGTTCCTTTCGTTGTTTCCACTGCTTCATCTTTGGTTTATGGGGTTTTCCACGGGTCACACAATGACTCGTACCACCATCCCATGAGTCGTTGGACCCATCTGTTACCACAACTGGGAAAATTCCCTGCTCCTTCCTACGGGTGTGAGTAACGACTTATTGTTCTTCACAACAGGTCGTACCTTGATCCATGCCTTCCAACCCTGTCACCCAAGATCCATCCAATGAGTCCTTACTATGATCTATGGTTCCTCACCACAAATCGTGTCATGACTCGTACCTTCCATCCTAATAGTCCAGAACCAAACGATGACTCCAATCCACAACAGTTACTAGGTCCCACGAGTCGTTACTGGACTCGTTGCCACAAATTTTTCCTCAGCAGATTGCTAACCACGAGCGATCCTATAACCCATTATTTCTTCCCATGACTCGTACCATGAGTCGTTCTGAGGTGATTCTTCCCGTTTTCCTGCTGATTACATTTCAAATCTTGAGTCTAGTCTTAGGAACTTTCGGGGTGTTACAATATCTCCCCCTTGGGAACATTCATCCTCGAATGTTGGTAAACATACTAAATAACTGGGGAAAGAAACTGCCATTCCAAATTCTGAATATCTGAAGCTGAAAACTGACAGAGCAACTGACTCCGGAATGAAATACATGGCTGAACTGGATTCATGAATCACACACACATGCACTGACATAAAGGAAACTGGGATACATGAACTAAACGTGAAACTGAATAGAGTACTTAAGGAGGAAACTAGTACCTCAAGCTGGAACTGAGCTAGAAAGGAAAAGATGAGGATATTTAGCCACCATATCTAGTTCAGCTTCAAATGTGGCTCCTCGACAAGCTGATTTCTCCACTGGACCTTTATTGAGGCTACTTCTTTATTCCTCAACTTCCGAACTTGATGATCAAGGATTTCAACTGGAACCTCTTCATAGCTAAGGTTATCATTCACACCAATGCTCTCCACCGGTACAACCAAAGTCGGGTCACCAATGCACTTCTTCAAGAGCGACACATGGAAGACTGGATGTACTGAAGCCAACTCTAAAGGCAACTCCAACTCATAGGCCGCCTTCCCAACACGTCTCACAATCCAGTATGGGTCAACATATCAGGGACTAAGCTTCCCTTTCTTTCCAAATCTCATCACTCCCTTCATGGGAGATACCTTCAAGAATACCCAATCATCAACTTCAAATTCAAGTTCTCTCCTCCTCATATCCACATAGGACTTTTGATGACTCTGAGTTGTTTTTAGCCTTTCCCATATAAGTTGAACTTTTTCCCTAGCCTCATGAGCTGAATCTATCCCTATCAACATAGCTTCACCTACTTCAAACCAACCAATAGGCGACCTACACCTCCGCTCATAAAGAGCCTCAAACAGAGCCATTTGAATACTGGAGTGGTAACTGTTGATGTAAGCAAACTCGATAAGAGGTAAATGATAATCCCAACTACCTTTGAAGTCAATCACACATGCTTTGAACATATCCTCAAGAGTTTGAATGGTTCGCTTGGCTTGACCATCCATCTGCGGGTGAAAAGTTGTACTAAACTTTATTTGAGTACCAAGTCTCTTTTGGAATGACTTCCAAAACTTGAGATGAATTGAGTACCTCTATCCAATATAATAGATAAGGTAACACCATGAAACCAAACTAACTCTCGAATATACAACTTAACATAGTCTTCAGTTGAATCAGTAGTTTTGATCGGTAAGAAATGAGTTGCTTTAGTTAACCTATCCACAACCACCCAAATAAAGTCATATTGTCGACGTGTATTAGGAAACCCTGTAATGAAATCCATATTGATTTCTTCCCGCTTCTAGGTGGGGATACTAATGTCTTGTAGCACACCTCCTAGTCTTTGATGCTCCACTTTTACTTATTGATAGTTTGAACACTTAGACATGACTTTCACTATTTACTTTTGCATTTCATTCCACCAATAAACTTCCTGTAGGTTACTATACATCTTGGTGGAACCTGGATGTATAGAATATCAAGAACCATGAGCCTCCTACAACATCCATTCTCAAGTCATCAACATCGGGAACACACAAATGACCTTGATATCGAAGTACACCATCTCCCCCTTGGGAGAAGACCTCTATCTTCTATTCTAAACTGCTTCCTTCAACTTTACCAAAATAGGATACTCATCTTGCCTAGCCTTGACCTCAGTTTCCAAAGAGGATTCTGAGCCATTCTGAACAATGACACCACCATCTATCAGATCCACAAAGCAAACTCCTAATCGTGCTAGTCGATGCACACCTTTCACCAACTTTTTCCTTCCATCTTCCACATGAGAAACACTCTCCATGGATAGCCTGCTAAGAGCATCCGCCACTACATTGGACTTACCCGGATGATAAAGGACACTCATTTCATAATCCTTGAAAAGATCTAACCACCTCTTTTGTCACAAATTCAGGTCCTTCTGGGTAAACACATACTGAAGACTCTTGTGGTCTGTGAACACATCTATATGCACTCTATACAAATAATGCCTCCAAATCTTCAGTGCAAACACCACTGCTGCCAATTCTAGGTCGTGCATTGGGTAATTCTTCTCATGAGTCTTAAGCTATCTAAAACATACACAATGACTTTGCCATGATGCATCAACACACAACCAATTCCCCAGTACTTTATTGACCAAACATATAGGGTGATGAAGGTGATGTGAAGTGCAGTGACTGAGGAAGTCGAGTTGGCGGCCTTCAGACTACATGATGTGGCTACATTGTGGTATGAGGCTTAGGCTCGATCCAGAGGAGGAGGCATCACAATACACCACAAATCCATTTGTACCCTCGGGTAGGGTCAATACTGGGGTTGAAATGAGTCGAGTCTTTTAACTCTTGAAATCTTTTCTCACAGGCATCCGACCACTGAAATTTGACTTTCTTATGGGTCAACATAGTCAACAATGCTGCAATGGATGAAAATCCCTCAATAAACCTTCTGTATTAGCCATCTAAACCCAAGAAACTCCTTATATCCGAAGGGTTAACTAGTCTAGGCCAATTCTTTATAGCTTCTATCTTTTGGGAGTCCACCTGCACACCCTCACTCGACACCACATGGACCAAAAATGCTACTAATTTTAGTCAAAACACATACTTGCTTAATTTAGCAAACAACTGGCGAAGAGTCTGTAGCATAATCCTCAAATGAGCGGCATGCTCCTCCTCGCTCCGAGAGTATATGAGAATATCATCTATGAACACAATCACGAACATATACAAATATGGCTCTAACACCCTGTTCATCAAATCCATAAAAGTTGTAGGAGCATTCATTAGTCCAAAAAGAAATAACTACAAACTCATAGTGACCATACCGAGTCTTGAAGGACGTCTTCGATATGTCACTCTCCCTAACTCTGAGCTGGTGATAACCGGACCTGAGATCTATCTTTGAGAAGAACTTATCACCTTGAAGTTGGTCAAGAAAATCATCAATCCTAGAAAGAGGGTACTTGTTCTTGATTGTAACCTTGTTCAACTGCTAGTAGTCAATGCACATACGAAGAGAACCATCCTTCTTCTAAAATAAAGATAACTGGTGCACCCCATGGGGATTTGTTAGGTCTGATGAAACCCTTGTCTAGGAGATCCTTCAACTGTTCTTTAAACTCTTTCAGCTAGCTGGAGCCATTCTATATTGAGGAATGATATAGGCTACGTATCAAGAAGAAGGTCAATACCAAAGTCAATCTGTCGCTCAGGAGAAACTCCGGGTAGATCATCTGGGAACACCTCCGAATACTCACAAACTATAGGAACTGACTGGAGAGTTGGGGTCTCAGATGTAGCATCCTTAACCCAAACTAGATGGTAAACACAACCCTTAAAAATCATCTTGTTGGCCTTAAGGTAGGAAATAAAGCGACCTACAGGTACAGCTGAATTACCCTTCCACTCTAGGAATGGCTCACCCAGGAATCGAAACTTTACCACACGGGTTCTACAAATCACTGAGGCATAACATGCATGTAGCCAATCCATGCCAAAGATAACATGAAAATCTATCATTTCTAATTCTACTAAATCTACTGAGGTGACTTTTTAAAGGACTGTAACAGGGCAATTTCTGTAAACCCACCGAGCTATAATTGAGTCACCGACTCGAGTGGAGGCTGAGAAGGGTTCTGATAGGATTTTTGGACTGACTCCAAAACTGCTAGTAACATAAGGCGTCACAAAAGTTAAAGTATACCTAGATCTAAAAATGCATAAACATCGAGATACAATACTCATAACATACCAGTGACCATATGTGGAGAGACCTCCTACTCCTGACGAGATGAGAAGGCGTAAAACCTATTTTGCTGTTGACCACCACCTACACTAGTGGATGCACCCTACTGAGCTGAGCGTGTTGGTGGAGCTGCCAAACTGGTGGCTAGGTACTCTGTGGCCCTGTTTGGCTGATGGATAATCTCTGAGCATATGATCGGGTTTTCCACACCTAAAATATGCACCTGAACTTGCTAGGCACTCTCCAGGGTGCCTCCTGCCACACTTGCTTCATACTAGAAAACTAGGCTCTTCTAACCTACTCCTGACCTCTAGAGCCTGATGCCCGTCACATCTGATCATGCCTAGAACTGGATGGCACGCTGGCTCATGAAGGCGCTGGAACTGACACTCTCTGATAAAACTGTTGACAATGCACTCCATTGGGCCTCTGCTAGGAATACTCAATACTACTCGTCCTAGCCCACTTGGACTCTCTCTCTTTATCCTTCATCTGATTCGTCTCAATCTGTTGGGCGTATATGACCAATCGAGAGATGTCCAAGTCACTGATCAACATCTCCATCCTACACTCCTTGAACAGTAGGTCGAACACTCCATACAAAAATCCATTCATTCGGGTCCTCTAGTCTGCCAACATCTCCAGCGCATACTTGGACAGTTGGATAAACTCCAAGGCATACTCTTGAACCGTCATATCATTTTGCTTCAAATTAATGAATTTCACCACCGTTGCCTCTCTCAACTCCCTATGGAAGAATCTGTCTAAGAAAGTTATCATGAACTCATCCCAGCTTATGGGAATTGCGCCCATTGCTCTACCGTCCCTCTACTGATGGTACAAAATATAAGCTACCCCGTTCAACTGATAGGAGGCTAAGCCTGCACTCTCTTCTCCCATAACCCCATAATTTGAGTGATCTTCTGTATCTCCTCCAGGAACTCACGTGGGTCCTCATCTACTCTCGACAAAAGGAATTTAGGGGGATTCATCCTGAGGAAATCCCAAACTCGAGCTACTGTTGTGCTGCCATTCTGCGAGACATGGGCCACCGCCTACTGGTTCATTTGAGCAGTCAAAGCCTGGGCCAACATCTAAAAGGCTTCCCTAAACTTGGTATGAGAGACCTGCTAGGGCACATAATCTGCTAGGGCTGGTGGGGCTTGCTGGTGCCTATCTCCATTTCCATTCTCATAGCCTTTTTCATTTCTGTTCCTTCTTTTGTTAACTCGGGCATGATTCTACAAATGTGTATAGCACGAGTTAGAAGGATAGAGAGATACTTCATCGCACAAAATAGATCATGAAACAAGGAAAATTTCTTAAAACATTTCATAGTCTCTTCGTCATAAGTGTGGCGCGCTTTACACCCATAAAAAGACTCTACTTAATGAATTTCTCCAACACCCTAGGACACACCGAACCTGGACTCTGATACCAAGTTGTCACGATCCGAACATAGGCCTAGATCTAGACACAAAACTTAGAACCATAAATGACTCTAGGTCAACCCATGGCATGAACATGAAAACTAAAGGTCAACATAAATAAAATGGAAGACTAAATTCTAAAATAGCGGAAGTCTAAATAGTAAAATATTTAAACAACGAAAATATCAAGACACTAATTCTAAAGTTGGATATACAAACTATGTCCGACAAGCCTTTATCATACTGACGAGCTGATGGGATAACTCCCTAACTAGCTCACCATAAGTCTAAAACTAAAAATGACAAAACTCAACTAAATGAAAGTCCTCGAAAGATGAGGACTCACCAACAAGCTGTCTGGACTAAACTCTGGGATCTAACTAGCGACGGGACTAAATATGAGCATCCAAGCCTATATTATGAAACAATACAACATAGAGTATGCGGTCAGTACATGAAATGTACTGAGTATGCAAGGTAACAATGGGAGACTCGTCTTAACCGACAACCACCATGTATGAGCTCATGACGATCCCATGTCTTTCCCACGTGGAGGAGAGCCATCCTAAGCCTTGCTAGGGTGAAGGATCAAGTAAGGCGTGATATCACGATGGGCCCTTGGCTGGGGAAACGCTCTCTTGGGAGGCCCTAAAGTATACATACGTTGGCACATAGTTCATGAGACTAGGGAACCTTGAAACCCCAAGCCTACTTGATGCTCGACACTACTCCCAAAACATGTATAATACTCATATAATAATAGATCAAAACATAACTTGAATCTTATCATATGGGGAGTCTTGACTCCAACATCTGAGATAACTAAACTTATTAGCCTTAGCTAAATCATGAGATCTTACTTAACTTGAGTGGGCTTGCCCAAATCTTAACTTCATACTTGCATGAAATAGACATCATAAGTAAAATTATAATTATATTCATGGGTAATTTGTAAACATTCATACATGCTAGATATTTCATCATACTTGGAAGCATAAAGCATAAACTCCATTTTTCATGAAACTTGCATAATTGGGCATCATGTTCTTAAAATTTGAAATCATGAATTGTAATAAAAATAGGTATAAATTTGCTCATGAATTTTTAAACATCATTTAAAACATAAAGGGAATTGACCCATGAATTAATCATAGAGAACTTCATAGAATTGGGTTAAGACCTCATAGAATCATACAATTGAATTCATAAACTTGAGATGGGATTTGGGAATGAGAGTGAAGGGAAACTCTCATTCATGACCCTAGATACTTGGGTAATCTGATTCTACGCCCTTCCGTGAAAGCCTAAGAGATTTGGGGAAGAATTTGAAGAATTCTAGACTTGATTTCCTTTGGGAATCTCTAAATTTGCATGCATGGGGAGGAAATAGGTTAGAATAGACTAAACCTTCTCAAAATCCTTCTAACTAAGATTAAAACGACGTAGTTTAGGTCTTAGGAGTTTAGTAATTAGGAAATTCCCTTATTAAATTTGCAGAAAAACTGATCACTGCTGAAGCAACGATTCACACCACGAGTCATACCCTGATACCACGACTTATGGGTTCCTTTCGTTTTTGCCACTGCCTTATCCTTGGGTTTCTGGAGTTTTCTATTGGTCACACAACGGCTTGTACTACCATCCCATGAGTCATTGGATCCATCCATTACCACAACTAGGAAAATTCCCTACTTCTTTCTACGGGTATGAGTAAAGACTCATTGTTCCTCACAATAGGTCACACCTTGACCCGTACCTTCCAACCCTGTCACCCTAGATCCAACCAATGAGTCCTTACCACGATCCATGGTTCCTCATCATGACTCATGTCATGACTCATACCTTCCATCCTGACAGTACAGAACCAAACGATGACTTCAATCCACGAACCGTTACTAGGTCCCATGAGTCGTTACTGGACTCATTGTCACAAGCTTTTCCTCTGTAGATTTCTAACCACAATCGATTCTACAACTTGTTACTTCTTATCGTGACTCGTACCACGAGTCATTTTGAGGTGATTCTTCCAATTTTCCTGTTGATCACATTTTAAACCTCGAGTCTAGTTTTAGGCACTTTCGAGGTATTATAGAAGCTCGGACACTAGCTTAGAAATTTCCCTTCAGCTAGATAGAGCCATAGTAGAGGTCGTGACCCAGCCACCGGTTCAGTAGCTCCACCATCACGCTCAGCTCTTTAGGGTGCATCCACTAATGCAGGTGGTGATCAGCATCATAACAAATTCTATGCCCTCTCATCTCATTGGGAGCAGGAGGTCTCTCTAGATGTGTATGTTGCGAGTATTTCATCTTGATGTATATGCAATGTTAAATCAAGGGATGATTTTATCCTTTGTGACTTCCTATGTTTCTATTAGTTTCAGAGTCAATCCCGAAATCCTATTAGAACCCTTCTCAGTCTCTACTCTAGTCGCTGACTCAGTTATAGCTCAACAAGTATACGGGAATTGCCCTGTCACAATCCTTTAGAAAGTTACGTCAATCGATCTAATAAAGTTAGACATGACCAATTTTGATGTCATCTTTGGTATGGATTGGTTGCATGTATGTTACACCTCATTGAAATGTAGAACCCAAATGGTAGAGTTTTGATTTTCGGGTGAGCCAGTCCTAGAATGGAAGGGTAGTTCAGTTGTGCCTGTAGGTCGCTTTGTTTCCTACCTTAAGGCCAGAAAGATGATTTCTAAAGGTTGTATGTACCATCTAGTTTGGGTTAAGGATGCCACGTCCAAGACCCTGACTCTTTAATTAGTTCCTATAGTGTGCGAGTATTAGGAGGTTTTTTCGATGATCTACCCGGAGTCCCGAGCTAGCAAGAGATTGAATTTGGAATCAACCTTCTTCCTGATACGCATCCTATATCTATTCCTCCTTGTAGAATGGCTCCAACTTGTAATACCTCGAGAAGGCTTAAGAATAGACCCGAGAATTAAATTTAAAAAGTGTTGAAAACTAGCAAAACATCACAGAACGGACCACAAAACGACTCATGGTATCAAACCACGGGTAGCTGTATGCTGTCATTGGTTGGGGAAAGGATGGTGAAAGTGGAGACCACGGAAGATATGACACAACGAGTCGTCGTTAGTAGTCGTAGGAAGGACATAGGTTGTTTAGGTGACTTTCAACAGGCGTCCCAACGACCCGTTAGAATAGACCATGAGTCGTTGGTTGTGGTTATTGTTGGAGTTTTAGTTTTTCTAGTGGAATCTACGGGGGATAACAAAGGTCCGTTATTTCTTGTGATGAGTCGTGGTGTGGCCCGTTGGGAGATGAAATGCCAAGGTTCAGAGGGGTTAACCACGGGTGATGTGATGAGTTGTTGGTTGAAGGTATGGATCATCCTGATGGTCCATTGTTTGGGTTCTGAGAATGGGCTATTAGCAGGCTTCAACGAGGGATGCGACGGGTCGTCATTTGTTCCAACGACCTGTTAGTCCCACCCGTGGGATCAATCTGGCCAGTTTTCAAGGCTGGTTCATTAATTTTTGAATTTTTCACGATATAAGGCCCTAAACTATGTCATTTTGGATTGGTAAAAGTTGGGTTTTAAGAGGGTGACCTATTCTAAATTCCCATTCATGCATGCAAGAACTTTGAGAGGGGATTCAAGGGAAGATTTCAAGTTTTTCACCTCAATTCCTTCAATCTCATTCTTAGGCTTTTAAGGAGGGTTAGGAGTTGATAGTTCCAGGTATGTAAGGTCTTCAATGGGTGGATTCTTTCACACCCATGCTCCTTCTATATTAATTATCCAAAATTTATTTGAAAACTCATAGGGTTTGTATTTGATTTGTATAAAATTAAATGATATAATTATGGGTATTTTGATTTTGAAATCTTATCATAATCTACTGAATTTGATCATCTTTTGAGATTTAAACTGAATATAATATCGTTGATTTTTTGAATTTCTAAACAATTAAGCTTGATCATGCAAGCCCCATGATGAATCGATTTATGATCCATTGATCCATTGGTGTTTTGATAAGCCCAGCATGAATTATGAATTTATTTATGAATTTATTATTTTATCTATTATGAACTTATGAATTTCAAGTTATATGCATGATCTACAAGTATGTGTGAATTTTATTAATCATGAATTATGTTTTTGGCCGACCCATGGGCCTCAAGTCATGGCTAGTTCAAGTATGTTTAAGCATGTTTACTATTATCATGATTTGACTAGTCCATGAACTCATGTATGTATTATTATGAGCCCTATATATGTTTTGGGAGTAGTATCGAACACCGAGTAGGTCCGGGGCCATGTTAAGCCCGGGATCTTATGAACTACATACCACCGTAGGTATGTTGGGACCCTTTCATGTTTTTCCCTGGCCTAATTGGCCCTTTTCATGTGTGATCATGCCCTTAATAGTTCCTACCCTTGGCAAGGTACGAACACCTCCCGACTAGGGCTACAAGTCGGGCTTCATGTATGCTCATATTGGGTATGTCAGTTAAGAAAATCTCCCACTGTTCCTCATGATTTATGCATGTTTATGATTATGAATGTTGGCTCACGTTATGTTAAGTAAGGCTCTTTTATTATGATTATTATTATGTTTACATTACGAATGATTCGAAAACCTTGAGCCTTATGTCATATTACGATAATTATGTTATGAGCATGTTGTCCTATTCCTATGATCACTTATGAGTTTTATACATGTTTTAAATGTCCGTTTTACTTACCCTTCATACTTAGTACATTCCACGTACTGACCGCATACTTTCTATGTTGTATCATTTCATGATACAGGTCCCAATTCTCAGGCTCATCCTCACCCGTAGATAGGTTAGCCTTGCTCTCCGCGTAATTGGTGAGTCCTCATGTTCCGAGGGATACATGTGCACACTCTATGTTTTTCTTTCAGTTTATGGATATTGGATTAGTTGGGGAGTTGTCCCATCAATCCGTCTTTTCTTGTTTAGAGGCTTATCAAGTATTGTATAAGTATTGTATCGTTTTCCCTCATATTATGTTATGATTATGTTCTTTATGCTAATTCTTCCACTCATGTGATTGAATTAGATGTATGCTCATGCCATGGGTCAACATGGAGTCTCTCGGGGCTCCTTGTTCCATGTCTACGATCCGGGTGTACGTTTGGGTAGTGACAAACTTTGTATCAGACCAATAGGTTTGAAGTGTCCTAGGGTGTCTGAAAGTCGCGTTAAGTATAGTCGGTGTGAAGCGCGCCACACTTATAAAGAAGAGTCTACTAGACATTTAGGAATGTTACGTTCTTTCATGATCTATGTCGTGCGATGAACATAGTTTACTCCTCTAATTCATGTTATTCGCATTTGCAGAATCATGCCTCCACACCAAGAAAATTCCAGGACGAACGGTAATGGTGATGATCATGAGGGTGCCCATGATAGAGGGCATCATCCAGCTCCATCCGTTCATGAGGAGCACGTACTAGAGCTAGCCGCCCACGCTGAGTTTAGGGTGCAGATGTTGGCACAGGCCATGACAGCCCAGGTCCAGAATTAGAAGGTGGCCCATTATCTGCAAAATGGGAATGTGGCAGCTGCTAGGGTGAAGGACTTTTTGAGGATAAGCCCTTTGGAGTTCACAGGATCGAAGGTAGATGAGGACCCACATGACTTTATTGAGGAAATTATGAAGATCACCCAGGTTATAGGGGTGAATAATGGGGAATGTGTTGATTTGAGCTCCTATCAGCTCAAAGGGGTAGCACATGTATGGTTCAAGCAATGGAGAGGTGCTAGGGCAGCGGGTGCAGGCCCGATAGGTTGGAATGAGTTCCACACAACATTCATGGATTGGTTCTTCCCTCGGGAGATGAGGGAGCTCAAGGCGGCGGAGTTTGTGAACTTGAAACAGGGAAAAATGTCGGTCCAAGAATATGCCTTGGAGTTCACTCACTATCTAAATATGCTCCGGAGTTGGTGGTGGATCAGAGGGCTCAGGTGAGCTTCTTTGTGCATGGGGTAGCATATTACTTGGATAAGGATTGCCAGATTGCCATGCTACACCAGGACATCGACTTTCCCCGTATTGTATCGCATGCCCAGCAGATGAAGTCAATCTATAGGAGGCAGAGAGAGGTTAAGAGGGCCAGGACCAACAGCTACGGGGTTTCTCAAACTAGGTCAGGAGGTGGATCACGCAGCAGTCTCAGCACAAGATCACTACTCCAGCTCCGTTATCAGCTAGCACGCCTTCCAGGTTTAGGGGAGACCAGAGGAGCAGGGCGCCATGCTCGAAGGATCATGGTAGCATGCAAGTGGAGCGCACTTTCCCAGCGTGTGCAAGATATGGAAAAAATCATTCCAGGATGTGCCTGGTCTGTGCGGATGCTTATTTTGGGTGTGGCAAACCCGGGCATAGGATCAGAGATTATCCTGTATCCAGTTCTACCACTTCAACAACACAAACCCCTCAGTAGGGAGCCTCCACTAGCTCAGCAGGTGGTCAGCGCCGGAAAAGGTTTTATGCTCTAGTGCCTCGCCGGGAGCAGGAGGCTTCGCCAGATGTGGTCACGGGTATGTTGCAAGTCTTCATATTGATGCTTATGCTTTGTTAGATCCAGGAGCTACCTTGTCTTTCGTGACCTCTTACATTGCTAGTAGTGTTGGGGTTAGTCCTGAAATTCTGTCAGAACCATTCTTCGTGTCTACTCCAGTCGGTGAATCAGTTGTAGCTAGGTGGGTATATAGAGGTTGCCCCATTATGGTGTTGCATAAGGTTACCTCCGCGGACTTAGTAAAATTGTCCATGACTGATTTTGACATCATTTTGGTATGGAATGGTTATTTGCATGTTATGCTTCGATTAATTGTAGGACCAGTGCAGTGGAATTCCGATTTCCGGGGGAGTCAGTTTTGGAGTGGACGTAATTCAGTTGTGCCAGCCGGTCGGTTTATTTCATATCTTAAGGCTAGGAAAATTATCTCTAAGGGTTGCATGTACCACCTAGTTATGGTTAAGGATGTGGAGTCCGAGGCTCCGACTATTCAGTCAGTTCTAGTGGTGTGTGAGTATCCGGAGGTTTTTTTCGATGATTTACCTAGTGATCCTCCGGAAAGGGAGATTAATTTCGAAATTGACCTACTGCCCGATATGCAACCTATATTTATTCCTCCTTACGTGATGGCTCCAGCTGAGCTAAAAGAGTTAATGGAACAGTTGAAGGACTTGTTGGATAAGGGTTTCATTAGACCAAGCAAGTCCCCATGTGGCGCACCGGTTCTATTTTTTCAGAAGTAGGATGGATCCCTTCGAATGTGTATTTATTATCGACAACTTAATAAGGTCACCATCAAGAACAGGTACCCCTTGCCTAAGATTGATGATTTATTTGACCAGCTCCAGGGTGCCAGGTGTTTCTCGAAAATTGATCTCAGGTCTAGGTATCACCAGCTCAGAGTCTGAGAGAATGATATCCTAAAGACAGCCTTCAGGACCCGATATGGCCACTATGAGTTTGTAGTTATGTCTTTTGGACTAACCAATGCACCTGCAGCTTTTATGGATCTAATGAACAAGGTATTCTAGGCATACTTGGACATGTTCATGATTGTGTTCATTGATGACATCCTTATCTACTCCCGGGGTGAGGAGGAGCATGCTGCTCATCTAAGAGTAGTGCTTCAGACCCTCAAGGATCGCTAGTTGTATGCAAAGTTTAGCAAGTGTGAATTTTGTCTACACTTGGTGGCATTTCCGGGCCATGTAGTGTCGAGTGAGGGCATAAGGGTAGATTCTCAGAAAATTGAAGCGGTGAAGAATTAGCCTAGACCGGTGAATCCTTCAAAATTTTGGATTTTCTTGGGCCTAGTAGGCTACTACCGGAGATTTCTTGAGGGTTTCTCATACATTGCGACACCTTTGACTAGGTTGACTCAGAAAAAGGTGAAGTTCCAATGATCAGAGGATTGTGAGAAAAGCTTCCAGGAATTGAAGACCTGACTCACTTTAGCACCAGTGTTGACTTTACCCCAAGGTACCGATGGCTTTGTTGTATATTGGTATGCTTCAAGAGTCAGACTAGGATGTGTATTGATGCAGCGTGGGAAGGTGATAGCATATGCCTCTCGACAGTTAAAGGTTCACGAAAAGAATTACCTGACCCATGATCTTGAGTTGGCCGCTGTGGTGTTTGCACTAAAGATATGGCGGCATTACTTGTATGGGGTTCATGTGGATGTATTTATGGATCACAAGATCTTTCAATATGTGTTCACACAGAAGGATCTAAATCTTTGGCAAATGAGGTGGTTGGAGTTGCTAAAGGACTACGATATGAGTGTCCTTTACCACCTGGGCAAGGCTAATGTGGTTGCGTATGCTCTTAGTAGGCTCTCTATGGAGAGTGTGTCCCATGTGGATGAGGGAAGGAAGGATTTGGTGAGAGATGTGCACCGACTTGCAAGACTGGGAGTTAGATTGATCAACTCGACGGATGGCGGTGTTGTTGTACATAATGGGTTAGAATCGTCCTTGGTGGTTGATGTTAAATCCAGGCAAGAAGAGGATCCAATATTAAGGAAGCTGAAGGAGGCGGTGTAGAGTCATAAGGTGGAGGTTTTCTCCCAAGGGGGAGATGGTGTGCTACGATACCAGGGTCGACTATATGTTCTGGATGTTGATAATCTGAGGATTCGGATACTGCACGAGGCACATGGTACCAGATATTGCATCCATCTGAGATCCACAAAGATGTATCGAGACTTGAGGGAAATCTATTGGTGGGACGGTATGAAGAAAGATGTTTTAGAGTTCATAGCAAAATGACCAAACTACCAGCAAGTGAAGGTTGAGCACCAAAGGTCGGGAGGCGTACTTCAGGATATTAGCATCCCCACTTGGAAGTGGGAAGAAATTAATATGGACTTTGTTATAGATCTACCCCGTACTCCCCGGCAATACGACTCCATTTGGGTGGTAGTCGACAGGTTAACCAAGGCTACACACGTCCTACCAGTCAAGACCACAGATTCAGCGGATGATTATGCTAAGTTGTATATTCGGGAGCTGGTTCGACTTCATGGAGTGCCCTTGTCTATTATTTCAAACCAAGGTACTCAGTTTACCTCCCAGTTTTGGCAGTCTTTTCAGAAGGGACTTGGGACTCAGATTACGCTCAGCACAACATTCCATCTGCAAATAAATGGCCAGGCAGAACGAATAGTGCAGACTCTTGAGGATATGTTGAGGACATGTGTATTGGACTTTAAAGGTAGTTGGGATGATCATTTTCCCTTGATCGAGTTTGCCTATAACAACAGTTATCACTCTAGTATTCAAATGGCACCATTGGAGGCTTTTTACGGGCGAAGGTGCATATTGCCCATTAGATGGTTTGAGGTTGGTGAGGCAGCCATGATAGGACCTGATTCGGTTCATGAGGCCATGGTAAAGGTCTGGTTGATAAGAGACCAAAAAACTACTCAGAGTCGTCAGAAATAGCACATTGATGTGAGGAGAAGGGATTTGGAGTTTGATGTGGACGATTGGGTATTTCTAAAGGTATCTCCCATGAAGGGAGTCATGTGGTTCGGAAAGAAAGGAAAACTCAATCCCCACTATTCTGGTCCCTACCGGGTTGTGAGAAGAGTTGGTAAGGTGTCGTATGAGTTGAACTTGACCTCGGAGTTATCTTCAGTTCATTCGGTGTTTCATGTGTTGCTTTTGAGAAAGTGTTTGGGTGATCCAACCTTGGTAGCTTCGGTAGGTAGCATTGGGGTAAAGACAGTCTCAGTTATAAAGAAATCCCCATTGAAATCTTGGATCGTCAAGTCCGTAAGCTAAGGAACAAATAAGTAGCTTCAGTGAAAGTATTATCGAGGAATCAACATGTTGAAGGGGCCACATGGGAAGCCGAAGTGGATATGATGGCTAGATATCCATATTTGTTCTCTACTAGCTCAGTTCTGAATTGAGGTATTAGTTTTTCCCTATGATCCCTTTTAGTTTTCATGTTCAGTTTATGTGTGCAAGTTTCTTTTATGTGTATGAATGCGTATGTGAAGCATGAGATCAGTTCAGCTATGTCATCTAATTCAAAGGTAGTCATTCTGTGAAAAATTTGGTTAAAATGATCAATATATAGCTATGGAAAATTGTATATTTCTGTTTGCTGCTTGTTTTCTACATCCGAGGATGAATGTTTCCAAGTGGGAGATATTGCAATACCCAGGGAAGGCCTAAGAATAGACCCGGGAGTTAAATTTGAAAAGTGCAGAAAAACTGGCAAAACATCACAGAACGACTCGTGGTATCAAACCACGAGTCATTGTATGCAGTCGTTGGTTGAGGAAAGGGTGGTGGCAGTGGAGACCACGGGAGATGTGACGAATCGTTGTGGGAAACAACGAGTCATCGTTAGCAGTCGTAGAAAGGAGATAGGCTATTCAGGTGACTTTCAACGGGCGTCCCAATGACCCGTTAGAATAGACCATGATTCGTTGGTTGTGGTCGTTGTTGGAGTTTTAGTTTTTCCAGTGGACTCTATGAGGGATAACAACGATCCGTCATTTCTTGTGATAAGTCGTGGTGTAACCCGTTAGGAGATGAAATGCCAAGGTTCAGGGCGTTAACCACGGGTGATGTGGCGAGTCATTGGTTGAAGGTATGGATCATCCTGACGGTCCATTGTTTGGGTTCTGAGAATGGGCTATCAGCAGCGGCTTCAACGAGGGACGTGACGAGTCGTCGTTGGTTCCAATGACCCGTTAGTCCCACCCGTGGGATTGATCTGGCCAGTTTTCAGGGATGGTTAATTAAGGGTATTTTTTAATTTTGCACGATATAAGGCCACGTCATTTTGGCTTGGGAAAAGTTGGGTTTTAAGAGGATGACCTATTCTAAACTCCCATTCATGCATGCAAGAACTTTAAGAGGGATTCAAGGGGAGATTTCAAGCTTTTCACCTCAATTCCTTCAATTTTATTCTTGGGCTTTAAAGAGGGTTACGAGTTGATAATTCCAGGTATGTAAGGTCTTCAATGGATGGATTCTTCCACACCCATGCTCCTTCTATATTAATTATCCAAAATTTATTTGAAAACTCATGGGGTTTGTATTTGATTTGTATAAATTAAATGATTTAATTATGGGTCTTGTGATTTTGAAATCTTATCATAATCTACTAATTTTGAAATCTTATCATAATCTACTTAGTTTGATCATCTTTTGAGGTTTAAAGTAATTATAATATTGTTGATTTTGAATTTCTAAACAATTAAGCTTGATTATGCATGCCCCATGATGAATCGATTTATGATCGATTGATCCATTAGTGTTTTGATAAGCCAACCATGAATTATGAATTTATTTATGAATTTATTATGTTATCCATTATAAACTTATGAATTTCAAGCTATATTCATGATCTACAAGTATGTATGAATTTTATCAATCATGAATTATATTTTTGGCCGACCCACGGGCCTCAAGTCATGGCTAGTTCATGTATGTTCAAGCATGTTTACGATTATCATGATTTGACTATCCTATGAACTCATGTATGTATTATTATGAGCACTATATATGTTTTGGGAGTAGTATCGAACACCGAGTAGGTCCGGGGCCATGTTAAGTCCCGGATCTCATGAATTACGTGCCACCATAGGTATGTTGGGACCCTTTCATGTTTTTCCCTGGCCTAATTGGCCCTTTTCATGTGTGATCACGCCCTTAATAGTTCCTACCCTTGGCAAGGTACGAACACCTCCCGACTAGGGCTACAAGTCGGGCTTCATGTGTGCTCATATTGGGTATGTCAGTTAAGAAAATCTCCAACTGTTCCTCATGATTTATGCATGTTTATGATTATGAATTTTGGCTCACGTTATGTTAAGTAAGGCTCTTTTATTATGATTATGATTATGTTTACATTACGAATGGTTCGAAAACCTTGAGCCTTATGTCATATTACGATAATTATGTTATGAGCATGTTGTCCTATTCCTATGATCACTTATGAGTTTTATACATGTTTTAAATGTCCGTTTTACTTACCTTGCATACTCAGTACATTCCACGTATTGACCGCATACTTTCTATGTTGTATCATTTCATGATACAGGTTCCAGTTCTCATGCTCATCCTCACCCGTAGATAGGTCAGCCTTACTCTCTGCGTACTTGGTGAGTCCTCATGTTCTGAGAGCTACATTTGCACATTCTATGTTTTTTTTCAGTTTCTGGATATTGGATTAGTTGGGGAGTTGTCCCATTAATCCATCTTTCATGTTTAGAGGCTTATCAGACTGAAAATTGTATTCCGCCATATTGCATAAGTATTGTATTGTTTTCCCCCATGTTATGTTATAATTACGTTCTCTATGCTAAGTCTTCCACTCATGTGATTGAATTAGATGTATGCTTATGCCATGGGTCGACATGGAGTCTCTCGGGGCTCCTTGTTCCGTGTCAACGATCCGGGTGTACGTTTGGGTCTTGACACAACTGAGCTAAAGGAGTTGAAAGAATAGTTGAAGGATCTCCTAGATAAAGGGATTCATCAAACCTAGCAAGTCTCCATGAGGTGCGCCAGTTCTCTTTGTTCGGAAGAAGGATGGTTGGTAATGCTCAAACCACACTTCCAACTGAAGTATGAAGCGGACGTTGTCAATAAAGAACCCAACTAGAGGTTGGGGTCGATCCCATAGGAAATACGGAAGATCTAGATTACAGCCGGTAGATGAACTTGTATGGTAATTACTTCAAAATGGGGGAATTCTAATAAAAAATCAATAATAAAAATAATGAGGAGTTAACATTATATTTGTGAATCAATGATTAAAGGATAACTATGGTTTGTGTTCCCCATGGGTTCATAATAGCTTTGGGTATGCACTCGTGATCTTTACCAATATTTACTTACGGAACTGATAATTTAGATTCATTCAAATGATTGACCAATCCCTATTGAATGACTATCCTAAATTACTCGACCAAGTCTCATGACCGTTATTACTAAGTTTCAGATATAACTATCCTGCGACCACAACTCAAGTTAATACAATGATCATCAAGATCAAGGCTCTGTTGTAATTCTCTTTTCCTAATCTCTACCTCTTCGACCAAAGCAAGTAAAGAATTCAGGCACTTCCTAACGTTGTACACCATTAAGAATCGTTAAAGATGAAGAGAATACAATATAAGTAATTAATATTGGTTTTAGACTCACTTTGTGCAACCCTAACTTTTTAATCCACCATGGCTCCCACAACCCTAGCTATGGAGGTTTTAGCCTCTCATAGTTGCAAGGTTGTGAATTGTGTTCATTATTGAAGACATAAAACCAAACTTACAAAGATGATTGAGAAAAATGATTTCCTTAAATTAAACCACGAAATCTTGAATAACAAGTAGCAAGAACAAGATGAATTCAAGAAAAGGTTGATCAAAAGGTTGAACCAACTCAATTCTCTCTTTCAATGATGTAAACTTGTTTACTACAATGTTTTCCCACTAGAATTATGTCTATTTGTCGTCCTCTATGAAAAATAAAGCATAAAAAGTATTTATATAGACACAAGAATCCTTTTTCTAAACTAACAGGACTGCTTTCCATATTTGTAGCCGACCTCACCATGGGTCCACCTACGACACGTAGGGGCTTCTCACGGACCATGGAATCAACTCGTGGCTTGAAGTGTTGGATGAATTTTGGCTAAGTGTTGGGCCAAGGTACGATTCATACCAACATCCTACGACTCATACATTGCACCCGTGGCTTGATCCTGATACTTTGAACTTTGTCTGAACTTCACCACGACTGGCATGGTACTCCTCATACCTTCATCTCACGGATCGTAGGGTACTCTCCTACTGAGAATCAGCCTCAATTCTTTTGGATTTCATCACGACTGGCTTACCACGACTCGTACCATAATGGTGTGATCCATGACAAGTCTCATGGAATTAATCTTCCAGGTTAAACTTTCAGCTTCTCATCAAGGCCCTCAGTACGACTCATAGGTCCATCCTACGGATCGTACTGTGGACTGCACTTTTTGCCCTTTTTGCACACTTTTAGCTTTCTTTTGTAACTTATTGTTCCAACACCCATTTATCCTGAAATCAAAGGAAAAGTGCCTCATATCTACATAAATACACCTAAGTCCATGTTATATTCTTAATTTTGAGCGTCAATAGTACTGAAATCCACAGTACACACATTAACACCCTCAACTTAAGACTTTTGCATGTCCTCAGGAAAAGAAAAAGAAAAACTAAACACGACGCTCAACTAGAAAATAAACTTATGATACTATAGCCAAAACTCAAACAAATTTATGCACTGTATATACAAACTCTATTGACCCTTCCTCTCGAAACATCATCAGCTAATGTATTGCAAGAATCATCAAAACATCATATTCAGGGATCAAGACATGTCATCTAGCTACCAACAAGCAATCAAGTCATCACCTATGTGTTTCACACATACCAATGGTAAAAGAAAACATAATCCATGTACCCTCACAAAAAATGAAATCCCTACTCTAGTATGAAGTATCAGATGAAACATGGGACTAGGCAAATGAAGCACTCACTCTCTCAAAAGAACTACAAGTATTATGCATCAGATACCATAGGCTTGCCCTTATTTTCTCTGCTTTGGTTTGTTAGATGGTCAAATTAAGATCACTATAAGACTTGATATGGCTTCTAATGTAGGATTAGGGTTGGACATGATAAAGATAAAAAATTTTATGAGTGACTATCCCTTCCTTGGTACTACATCCATTGGCTACACCATTTTCCTATTTCACCCTTCATTCTTTTTGTCTTCTTTTCTTTTCTTTCCTTTTTCCATTTTAAGAATATTTTCATGGGTGAGGTGATTTTTCACATTTTTCAACAATTTCAAGCTCTTTTGAATTTTTCTTTTTTTTCCATATTCTCAAATTTTCAGCTTTTGACTTTTTCACCTCACAGCACCTTATTTTTCACCATTTTTTCCTTTCTTTTTCTTTTCTTTCCTTTTCTCCCGCTCCCACCATTTATGCATCCCTACTTTAGCCACCCTCAACTTAAGCATTTTGCTTATGTTGAGGTTCACAATATCAAAGGAAGGACCAGGGTCAAGCAGGTTCATTATAAACAAATGGGTACGGTTAATAGGTAAATCAAAGAAATATGGTCTACTAAGGCTCAAACTTGGGATCAAGGGATTCATGACACTTTGGTAGGGAAATATAGGCAAAAAGTGATCTAAAACAAAAATGGCCTATGATCATATCCTAACCAACCATCCTCAACATATTCAGAGACCAACCAAGCAAGTTCTAGATCTTCAACAACATACCGCAATAAATACTAAGGCCTCACTCACACATGGTACATGAACTATTTTTATTTTACCTATCTGGTTTGGCTTAACAAGACTAGCACTATTAATAACTAAATGACATAAAACGATCCACAGAAATCATGCATTGTTGTCACAAATACATAGAATTTTTTTTAAAATAGGGTCAATTTTTCAAAAACAACAAAAGTAGTGCATATCCATTGGCTGAGTATTCCTAAGTTACTTTCTAATTAAACAAAAATCACAACTCAAAACAAAAAATCCTAACACATCCCGATTCTATTAGATATCATGCCTGAGGGAAAAGAAACACGGCAAGAAAAACCCCCAGACGAACAAAAATATCCCAAAATACAAGTACACCCTCCCCCCTTTTTTAAAAAAAGGAGCTTCATCCCCGAAGCATAAAATATAAGTGTGAAGGGAAAAGGGATATACTTGTGGCTACTTATACTTTGCCTCTGTCATATTGCGAAGGTGGTACCTCCGCAATAATAGTGGCGCTAGCAGTGGCCGGCGCACTCAATGGTGTAACAATGGGGTTAGTGGTCCCCCCCTCAGTGAATGTAGCCGTTTCAACAGCCTCTATGGTAACCGGCGCTGAATGTGGCTCACCCGAAGGGTCATGGCCACTAGAAAGCTCAGGCTGAGCTGTGGTGGAGCTTCCTACTCCTCTAACTCTCTCATGCAGCTTATTCATATTCTCCTCATGAGCCCGCATACTCTCCGCTCTAGCCCGCTTGCGCTCTTTCTTCTCCTTCTTTCTCTTCTTTTTCAAACTCTCCTTACCAGCATCTTCAGCAGCTCTCTTCTTGCCTTTATTACCGGCTACAGTTGGCCCCCAGTATGCTGCCAAATCAATATCCTCCTCAAGCTCTGCATCTATGTCCGAAAGAGTGGGGGCTGCTATAACAGTTGGTTGCCGTAAAGACAACTCAACCACTTGACTCCGAAGAGCACCCAACTCCACACAGAGACTGCCGATGTCTGACTGCTCCACCATCCTCAAGTTAAATCTGCTCTCAGAACTATCCAGGCAGGCATGAAGGGCCTGAGCTGCTACATCTATCTCAGATTTGACCATGGCTTTACATTCTCCATCATTGCCTGAATTTTTCGCTCGGCCATGGTCAATCTCTTTGCTAGCCTATGGAGGAAATCCTGCGGTACCAAGATGTACCGTATTGAAGTCTGAGTCTATACACTTGGCAGTGGTGTAGCTGAGGTGCTGGGAGCTGACTCTGAAATGACCGGCATCTGTAGCCGATGTCTCGCTCTGCTCCTGAGTACAGGGAACATTCACCTATACGTCCCGTGTTAGCTGAGCTGCAAGGATAGCTGTAGGCATCCTAGATCTGCTTACCAGTTCATCTCATCCCAGATAAGGCATATGTCTGCAATTCTTTAGCCTCCAATCAACCTATCATCACCCTGCTGAACTCTCGCCTCCCTTCACAAACTGTATACAAGGATTGGGAATGGAATAGTAGTGCTTATTTCCAGTGCCCGATCTCATATCTCTGTAGTTATGATCCTCGAGATGTTAAGAGGGTAGCGAGACATGAGGCATTCCACGAAAGCTGCTCTATCAGAACTCAGCGTGTTATCATTGAGTGTGGGTGCTAATCGATGTCTCACCAATGTACAGCAGGCCTTTGCGATGAAGTTCAATGAGTTCTTTGTCACCTGCTTGCCACCTGTAACCCACTCAACCTTATCCTTGTTCTTAGCTATCACTTCTGCTAGTCATTGCAGCTGCCTCTATCGCTCACCTCTGCTCAGACTCCTAATCTGTTTCATTGCCTCAACCCTGTAATCATACTCTGGAGTTATCCTAGTTGGTCTGAACTGAGGTCCATACAACATCCGTGCAATAGTCCAATCAGATATATCTACTACCAGCCCTCGAACTAGGACACTCTCCAAGCAAGGAGGCTCCCTTATCTTTTTCCCCTCCTTTGCTTTCTCCTCCATTGTGGGCAGGTAGTTGGCATAGAACTCCCTGAAGATCTCCTCTGTGTATTTTATAGGGGTCTTGGCCATCCATTCTAACCCATATAAGCTAAAAACGTTTTATCTCCTCAAATTCATTCAAGGAATTAGTAAGGATCTGCGGTTCTTCTTGGATGCTTCTTTTCGATTTGTTTTTGGCAGTGAGAGTGATGCCTTGTTCATATATTTCTCTAGAACCCAGCACTCTCCACCGCATTGTTCTATTTTCTCTAGCAGGGGTCTCCTCCTCCACTTCTTGATCACTACTTTCCATATCATTTTGGGTCCCTTCTGACCCTTCCTCAATGTTGGAGTCGGTTCCCGACCATTGGTGTTCCTCTCTAGCTCCCTCTTCAGACTGGGGAGCTTGAGCGGATGTGGCAGTGGTTGCTTCGGCTTGGGCCTTTTCTCTTGCCCTAGTGGTTCTGGTTCCATCTGTGTCTGAGGTGTCTACTTGATAATCCTCAAGTGAACCACTAGGTGAATCTCCAGCCTGATCAGACTCTAAGTCCATTGTTTCATCTATCAATGTCCTGCGGGCTTATGTTTTGTCTGCCCTACATTTGTATGTCATTGTACCTAGTGAAAAAGAGGTTAGCATTCCATTTTTGAAAAAGAAAAATCAGATAGAAGAAGTTCAGTATCTCATCACGGGTTCTCAGTATGATTTGTACCTCGAAGGTACAACTCGTAAGAAGTCCTGATGGTGCCCCACGACTTGCAGGTACGACTCATACCATGAAGGTACCATCCGTACCTTGAATCGTCTGATGAAGTCCCATTTTGCATAAATTCTATTTTTCACCATGACTCATGGTACGACCCGTAGGTCGATTCCATGAGTCGTAGGGTGGGCTTCCTAGATCAATTTTTCAAGATAAGTGGTACGATCACTTAGTACGATTCATGGTGTCAACCTACGACCCGTACTGTGCTGCATACCTTTTTTCAGACCATTTTTACGATTCTTTTTTATCAGTGTGTAGGTGTTTGTTTTGCACATTTTTGGGTACTCAGATTTCCCCTAGGTCTAGCATTAGGTACCCTTCCTTTTTACACCACTTAATCCTCCCCTACCCGTAACTCCCTTTAGGTAGGGCCAAAATTCAATAAATTTCCAGTGGGTCTTTGATCGAGTTGGTGTTTTTTCGCACATACCCATCGATTTTCAAGCATACCCAGTGATTCTTATGGGTTTTCGATTCCCCTAAGTTCACTTTCAAACATTAAGAACTTGCAATGTAAATCACTTACTTGATTGTCGATTCATAGACTAGAAATCAACTTCTAGGGCTTTGCACACTCAGTTGAAGCAATTTTGTGCTTAATTTCTTGATGATGGGAAAATACGGGTGTTGGGAAGAGGGTTCTCAAGTCATGGGTCATGAGTCATGAGGTGTTCGCATGGGAAGATGGTCAATTTTGAAGTTTAAGTAGGTGCGGGCCAATTTAAAAATCTGGACTGAATTGGGTAAATTTGACCCATCACGACTCATACCATGAGTCGTAGGAGCAACCTACGACTTGTCCCCTGACCTGTAGTGATTTTAACTAGAGAGAACTTACCTGGTGACCTCCGAGTGCATCCTACGACTCGTACCATTGAGGTAAAAAATCATAGGATGAGTCATAGGTCGAACTTTGCTTTGAATTTTCTCTGTTTTTCACCACCACTACTGCCACGACTCGTAGGACCTCACCACGAGTCGTATCGAGATCCTATAGCAGCAGATTTTTCAGCTACCTGTTTTTGTTTCCCTGCACACTGAGCACTCATTAGTTCAATAACTTGGGTTGCCTCCCAAGAAGCGCTTGATTTAAGTCTCGACACGACGTAGGTGGTCTGGTTACTCAGATTTCACCAAACCACCACTCGGGTTGCCTCCCTAGAAGCACCTGATTTAGCTTTATGGTCTGATAGATGTTGAAAGTGATCTCTTCTTTGTTTAGTTTGAACTTCAAAAGGCCAACTTCCACATCTACTAGAACTCTCCCAGTGGAGAGGAATGGTTGCCCCAGAATAATGGGGATCTCATAATCGACCTCGTAATCCAAGATCACGAAGTCCGCTGGGAATATAAACTTATCAACCTTGACTAGCACATAAACTAGGATGCCCACTAGCCTCTTTACTGTTCTGTAGGCCATCTGTAGCAGCATGTTGGTTGGTGTGGGGGCTCCCAATCCTAGCTTTTTGAAGACCGCCAAGGGCATTAGATTCATGCTAGCTCCCAAATCACAGAGTGCCCTTGCGAACCAAACATTACCAATGGTGCAAGGTATCGTGAAGGCACCTGGGTCTTCCTTTTTCTGAGCTAAGACCCTTGTTGCTATGGCACTACAGTGATGGACATTGTCAACCGGGTCATAGCTTTCAAGACTCGGTATAGTCAATATGAGTTTGTATTTATGTCTTTTAGACTAAGAAATCCCCCTGTAGCTTTTATGGACTTGATAAATAGGGTGTTCAAGAAGTATTTAGACATGTTCATGATTGTCTTCATAGACGACATTCTCATATACTCTCAGAGGGAGGAGGAGCATGCCACTCATTTGAGGATTGTGCTACAGACTCTTAAATATGCCAGTTGTTTGCTATGTTTAGCAAGTGCAAGTTTTGGCTAGACCTAGTTGCATTCTTGGGTCATGTAGTGTCTAGTGAGAGAGTGCAGGTGGACTCTCAAAAGATAGAAGCAGTGAAGAATTGGCCTAGACCTGTCAGTCCTACAGAGATCAGGAGTTTTTGGGTTTAGCGGGTTACTATCCGATATTTGTGGAAGGCTTTTCCTCCATTACAGCACCATTAACCAGGTTGACTCAGAAGAAAGCTAAGTTTCAGTAGTCCGATTCTTGTGAAAAGAGTTTCCAGGAGTTAAAGACTCAACTCACTTCAGCCCTAATTTTGACCTTACCTGAGGGTACCAATGGTTTTATGGTGTATTGCGATGCTTCAAGAATCGACCTTAGCTGTGTATTGATGCAGCGTGGAAAAGTGATTACATATGCTTCTAGACAACTTAAGACCCATGAGAAAAACTATCTGACTCATGATCTCGAGTTGGCGGCAGTAGTCTTTGCCTTGATGATTTGGAGGCATTATTTGTATGGGGTGCATATAGATGTGTTTACGGACCACAAGAGCCTACAGTATGTGTTCACTCAGAAGGACTTGAATATGCGAAAAAGGATATTGCTAGAGCTTCTCAAGGATTACGATATGAGTGTTCTTTACCATCCGGCCAAGGTCAATGTAGTGGCAGATGCCCTTAGTAGATTGTCTATGGAGAGCGTGTCCCATGTTGAGGATAGGAGGAAAGAGTTAGTGAAGGATGTGTAGCAACTTGCACGGTTAGGGGTTCACCTCGTTGACTTGACAGATGGTGGTGTCATTGTTCAGAATGGTTCAGAATCTTCTTTGGTGATTGAAGTCAAGGCTAGGCAAGATGAGGATCCTATCTTGGTGAAATTGAAGGAAGCGGTTCGAAATCAGAAGGTGGAGGTCTTCTCCTAAGTGGGAGATAGTGTACTTTGTTATCAGGGTCGTATATGTGTCTCGGGTGTTCATGACTTGAGAGAGAAGATGTTGGGTGAGGCTCATGGCCCTTGGTAATATAGCCACATAGGTACCACCAAGATGTACCATGATCTACGGGAGGTCTATTGGTGGAATGGCATGAAGAAGGACATAGTGAAGTTTGTGGCTAAGTGCCCGAATTGTCAACAAGTGAAAGTTGAGCACAAAGACCTAGAGGTATGTTACAACAAATTAGTATCCCAACTTGAAAATGGGAGGAAATTAATATGGAATCCATCACACGGTTGCCTCGTACACGTCAACAGTATGACTCTATTTGGATGGCTGTAGATAGGTTGACCATAGCAACCCATTTTCTACCAGTCAAAACTATGAATCGGTTGAGGATTATGCTAGATTGTATATTTGGGAGTTGGTTTTTTTCACAGAATTCCTTTGTCCATCATTTTAGATAGAGGTACTTAGTTTACCGTATAGTTTTGGTGATCGTTCCAGAAGGGACTTGGTACTCAGGTCAAGCTTAGCACAACTTTTCACTCGCAAATAGATGGTCAGGACGAGCAAACCATTCAAACTCTCGAGGATATGTTGAGAGAATGTGTGATTGACTTCAAGGGTAGTTAGGATGTCCATTTACCTCTCATCGTGTTTGCTTATAATAACAACTATCACTCCAGCAATCAGATGGCTCCATTTGAGGCTCTTTATGGGCGAAGGTGTAGATCGCCTATTGGTTGGTTTGAGGTAGGTGAGGCCATATTGATAGGACCAGATTCAGTTCATGAGGCCATGGAGAAGGTTTATCTTATTAGAGATAGGCTGAAAACATCCCAGAGTCAACAGAAATCATATGTTGATGTGAGGAGAGAACTTGAGTTTGATGTTGATGATTGTGAGTTCTTGAAGGTGTCTCCAATGAAGGCAGTGATGAGGTCTGAAAAGAAAGAAAGCTTAGTCCCCGATATGTTAGTCCATATAATATTTTGAGTTGTGTTGGCAAGGTGGCCTATAAGTTGGAGCTACCAATTGGGTTAGCTTCGATGCATCTGGTGTTCCATGTGTCCTTATTGAAGAAATGCATCGGCGATCCGTCTCTAGTCATTCCGGTAGATAACATTGGAGTGAGGGATATCCTTACCTATGAGGAGGTACCAGTTGAGATCCTTTATCATCAAGTTCGTAAGTTGAGGAATAAGGAGGTAGCTTCAGCAAAGGCTTTATGGAGGAATCAGCTTGTTATGGAAGCTACGTGGGAAGCCGAAGTAGATATGATGGCCAGATACCCGCATCGTTTCCCTTCTGACTCAGTTCTAGGATGAGGTATTAGTTTCTTCCATAGTACTCTATTCAGTTTCATGTCAAGTTCATGTCTATCAGTTCCTTCCATGTTCTAGCCTGTATATATGATTCATGAATTCAATTCAGTCATGTTTATAAGTCTGGAGTCAGTCACTACGTCAGTTTTCATCTTTAGATGTCTAGTATTTGGGGTTGTAGTTTCTTTCCCTAGCTTTTTAGAATGTTCAATCCACATTGGAGGACGAATGTTCCCAAGGGGGTGATATTATAATACCCCAAAAGTTAGTAATGCTAGACTCGAGATTTGAAATGTAATCAGTAGAAAAAATTGGGAAATTTCCTCAGTACGAATCAACCCACAAGTCGTAGGTTGGTAGTACAGGTCATAGGAAGACCCATGTTTCAGATCAAAGATTTGTTCCCCAGACCAAGAGTCCCCACTACGAGTCATATCATGTGGGTACGACCCATGGTCAAGAGTCGTAGTAAGTCTTTAGGATTATTAAGTGATTGATTGTATGGGTGATGGTACGACTTGTAGGATGGAGTTAGGGTAATGGTACAAGTTGTAGAAATCCTTAGAGAGATGTTGATATTTGAATGGTTGGTTGCGGAAGCTAACCACGAGTCATAGGAGGATTGTATGACTCATGGTACGGGTTGTAGCAGTTGGCAGCTCAGTTTTCCTGCGAATTCATTAAGGGTATTTTTGTAAATTCTAAGTTCCTAAGTCCTAAACCACGTCATTTTAAGTCCTAAAAAGAGTGTTTTAAGGGTGGGTTTAACCTATTCAAATTCATTCAACTTTCATGCACGCAAGTCTAGAAATCTCCTCTCTCAAGATATCAAGGATTCTTCATCAATCTCAATCTCATCTTCTCAAATTTCTCTTTGGGTCTCAAGTAAATTTAGAATTTAGTGAACCCAGGTATGTGGGCTTATCAATCAGGGGATTCTTTCATCTTCATTCCCTTTCTTCAAGTAAATTCATGATCAATCATTCTCCAATTTTTCGTATTTGAAATTTCTAGGGATTTTTGATTGGATTATTAAATTCCTCCATGATTTCCTTATGGGAACAACTCAATTAATATTAATTGATGATTTGCATGATTGGGGTTTTAAGATTTCTTTAAGTCTTCACAAAGTTTTAATTCATTATGTTTCAAGCATGATTATGGATTTTTTGGGATAAATTCTTTTTTATGAAATTCTATGATTCTAGTATGATTTCAATTCTCATAAGCCCTAATTTATGATTTGTGATTTATGATATGGTTTCCTACAAGAACTCTTCACGAATTTTATGAATTACAAGTATGTAGATTTTCTCAAGCATGTATGATTTCTATGATTATCATGTTTATGCTTATGGATGACTCAAGAGCTTTCTTTCATGGTTGGATCATGTATTTCAAGCATGTTCATATACATCATGGTATAAACTAGTGTAATACCCCGAAAGTGCCTTAGACTAGACCCGAGATCTAAAAATGAAAGTTTGCAGAATCTGGGAAAAATTTCCATAGAACGGGTCACGTAACTGATCGTTGGTCCAACCAACGACCCGTGGGAAGCTTCTATGGTGAGGTCTAGCCGGGTGGCAGTTGGAAGTAACGAGTGATAACGTCCAAAATATATTCTTAAATCAAAGAATACACAGGGTCATTGTATCAAAACAAGTAACCCGACGAGTGTCGGGGTCGAATCCCACGATGACTAGGGAGTGATGAATTCAAGCGTCGATTGAGAAGTAGATATTATCTTGAACCATATAGATTTAACATAAAAACAAGTAAATGGGGAGAATAAACTTTGCAGAGAATTACACAAATTTCTTTAGTGAACTCAAAATAAAAGGATTAGCTAAGTTTTAGACAATATTGTGAAATACTAGAGGTGCGCTGTAGATGAAAAACTAATTAGATTGGGATGGGCCAGGTTATCTTCATAAATTCAATAAGTGTAAATAATCTTGGGAAATAGGTAGCCTCATCTTCCCAGCCTATTGATTACCCAAACTCTAGCTACAATTTAGCACACCCGAATTGATTTGGATCAGCAACTTCACTATTCCTAGCTATTAGTTGCTTATTAGGAAGGAGGAAGTAATATTAGCTATTACTAGCTTAATTATACAACCTCTTATCCATACCCACTGCTAGATTCCCTTCCAATACTTAATTATTCTCTCCCGAGCAACAATCAAGCAAGTATAAATAGACTTGTATCATCATCAATGGATCTTCATTAATAGATTGAAAGGAATCCAATAGATTTATATTTAATTGAACATCATGAAGTTAACTCTAGCAATACCCAATCCAATTAAGTATTCATCATCACATGCATCTAGTTAATGATTTTAGCTACTCATAGTTAAGAAATTCAAAAACACAATCATCAAAGGAATCATTGAATTTAATAAGAAGAGTAGATAAATCAGAAGCACAATTATCCTTCAACTACAGCTGAAACTAAATAATACCAAAGAAGAAAAGAGAGCAGAGTATCGTTTACAACTTTCAATCAAAATCCTTTTTCTCAGCTAAAATATGGTCTTCAGCTAAAAAAGAAAAGATGATGTGATGTGTACTTGGCTTATCTCTCAATCTCTCTATCTTCTTCCTCTCTCTTCTCCTCTCTTTTTCTGTAGTGTACTTCTCTTTCTATTTATACCCTAAAAAGTAGGGTACTTTTCCTTCCTTTTTCAGCAATGGATAATTATACCCTTAATAGCATTTTTCTAGAATCAACGAAGGTACCGGCGGTTCACCGATGAAATCTGTGAACCGCCAGATACTTGCTCATCTTCTTCAATCATTTCCAGTGAACTTCAGTGGTTCATCCAGCATTTCACCAATGCCAATACGTGAACCGCCAGACCTTAAATGCCAATTCTAGAAGTTTCTGAGTGTCATTCGGTGACTTAACCGGTGTCCCGCCACAGGTGACTCGTGAACCGCTGGTGGCATTCCTCCTACAAGGCAGTGACCTTCATCTTTTTAACCGGCGTTTCGCCACTTCTGCTCATTTCCTCCTTTTTACCCCATTTTAGCTCTTTTCTTCAAACTTAGGCATCTACACACAATAAAAGCAAAAAGGGCATAAAATCCAAATAATCAACTCAAGAGCTAGGCAAAAACTCAAACTTTAGAGTCTAATGAGTTGGTAAATTACCAACTCATCAAACCCCCAAACTTGAATCATTCTTTGTCCTCAAGTAATGCAATACTTCAACTATTGAGGAAGAGGTCACATTTCTTCATAATTAGACTCCGCCTGACCACCTGGACTATGACAACCCAAAAATACTCATCATGCTTACCGAAAAGAGAAGGAAATACCCTAAAAGACCAAAACAATGAAGGTGTTTCAAGAAGGAAACAACTTTTTATCAAATAAAGCTTTTTGAAAGGAATCATTAACCACACAAAGGCATTTCTTGATCAAGTAACACACATAGCATCTCAAGTTGTAATCACTGAAAATTCAAAGTTTGCCTTAGAGTTTGCACTCCTTGTTCTATGCCCATATGAACTCTAAATGCTCTTGCATCCCTAGAAGGAATTATGCCACTCACCAAATATAAGGATCCCTATTCTCTTGACTCTTTGATCATTTGAATGCATACCAGGGATCAATTGTAAGAGACACTCACACTCATTCTGCCAAAATATATCTTCATGCACACACTTGACCCATAGGCTTGCCCTTCACGTAATTCACCACTAATGTAGAGTAGTTGCGCCTAGAATCATTTAGGACTTGTGGGCTGTGATGTAGGCTTAAGGTCAGGGTAGGATGAACATTTGGCTATAGTAACTAGATCCTCCCTAATGCTTTTCGTGCCATGCCTTACAGCAATTTTGCTCACTCAACCTCCTTTACCTTTCTTTTCTTGTTGATGCCTTTCATTTATTTAATACTCCCCCTTATAACTCCTCTTTATCTTCCACCACTAGCCTTATTACCTCAAAAAGGAATGCCAATTCACACAAATAGTTTTGTTTCTTTTTGGATTCATCTTTTTGTGCACTTTAACTAAAGGTGATGTTCCCTTTATACTATGATTCTTGTCTTCCCCCTTTGTTTTGAATACCCCCAAACTTAGGCTCTTGCCTCATTTTTCACATTTTCTTTTATCATTCCATTCTTCTTAGGGGTTGAGCCTTGCTTCAACACTTATTTTGTCATTAGCATTTAAGGAGAATGGGGCTAAAAGAGGTATTGAGAATGATCTTAAGGCTTGTAATGTGGTTGCCCAGGAAAGGTTTCAAGGCTCAAAATTGGCTAACAAGGATTAATGATCATGGAGGGCGTATGGTTGAAGTGGCTAGATACGGAGGGCCGAAACTCATTTCCTTGGTGTAACTACTTCTAGGATTTCGCCTTGAATCACATTTAGGGAAAGTTCTAGACAAGATGTAATGTACAAGATTAATAAAAATATCCTCTCCATACAAAGCAACACCCTTAAAGGGTCTACAAGAGTCATTTTCCAAAACAAAACATCACATTAGGACATCAAGCAAGCAAACATCATAAGTCAAGTAGGGAATTTACAATGTATGACCAAGATTACTATGTTACAGTGTCAACACTTGCTCATTATCTCATCTTCATGCCCTTGTTTTCACATTTTCATTCTAATCACAGGAAATTTTTTGTTGGTGCCTCTTAAAACAACTTCAAAACAAACTCAAAGTGACATGGCATTTCCCTTAAGAATGTCGCCACTCAATCCATCATCGGGAAAAGCCAACCCGATTTGACAACAAAATTAACTAAAATAAAAAAATGTTCCTTGGGAAAGAACCGTGGTCAAAAGAAAACCCTCGGAGTTTTAATTTATACACTACTCTATTTACAATGGTGAAAATGAAACATAATTTTAAAAAAATTATCAATTATCACACAATTCAAAAATTATCAAGTCAGAATAAACATTTAATTCCCCAAGGACAATAATCAATCCCTCCCCTAATTTTAAATCAAACATTTCCCCCAATGGAACCTACAAGAAAGAAAAGAAGGTAAAAGATTTCCTAATTATATTAGCAATTGGTTCTTGGCTTCCACGTATAAGTAACAGCATCAAAAACCCAAGAAGTTATATCTTCTGTTGTAGGTTGCATGGGATCTGGTGGGAGTGTGACAGGTAGACCAGGGCCTAGTGCAACCCATCTGTCTGAGAGGGTCTGAAGCTCATGATAAGATGTTGTTTCCATTCCCCCCAGGCCCACAAAGGATCGACTACGTCGAATGCATTTGAGGTGGAGGAAGTGGGTTGTGGCAATGCTCTTCCTCATCAGACATAATATTCACATTATTGTGGTAGCCCACCCACCAATTATCTGGAGGACTTCTGGGTGCTTCAACTTGTGGTGGTACCGCCTCAGGGCCACAAGGCGTTGGTTGGTTGGTGTGTGCAGTAAGTGTGGCCACCTCCTGCTGCAATGTAGTCACTTCGCTTTCAAGAACATCCACTTTTGAGCATAAGTGTGTTAAATTTTCTTTGACAGGCTGCAAGGCTTTCTTAAAATCACTTTGGATCATGGATAGGATAGCCTTGGCTAATCGTACAAGCTGATTCTCATGCATCTTTGCCCTTTTTGAAATATTAAGTAAATTCGGGGGCGGATAAGTTTGGGATGCACCTGCACTGGCTGGGGTAGTAGCTATGTGAGGAGATGCTACGGGTGAAGGTGGGGTCATGTCCCTATATACCTTGCCTGCTTTATCATTAGGGTATCTTTCTCTGTCTTTGTGTCTAAAGTAATCACTCCATGGACTTGTATAGTCTTATCCAATGAGTTCCACAAAGGATACTCAGCCCTCAAACACAACATACTTACCAAGGAAGGAAAGGGCAATGTTGTGGCTTGTTGTTTAGCTTTTCGCCTGAACTGATCAGCAATAATCTCTCCCATATTAATGTGCACATGCTTCATTATGCACGCAAGAAGAATCGCCACTTCAATAGGCACCTCTGATGTATTCCGAGAGGGCATCAACCTAGAACAGACCAAATCTAACCACATGCGAGTGTTGAATTTTAAATCACGCCTATGAATTAGGCCCTTGGACACAGCCCATTGTGGTTTTCCTTGTGTAGTTATGCGAGCTACCCATTGGTATTGGTTCGCCTTGTCTTCTACCATCTGACCGAGGGTTGTATGTGGTGCAATTGGTTCTCCCAATACAATGAGTTGATTGCTTTAGGTGTGACTTGAACCTCCTGCCCTCGCACCCAAACTGATGTTAGTGGGAACGCTTAAGTGCAATCTTCCAGCTTCATCAGTTGTTGCCTTGCTCTATATGATGCATAGAATTTCCACACTAGCTCCGGGAAGTATTAGTCAACTCGTATGGTAAATGGGCCCCAATCACACATCCCAATCTGGTGATATATATTCGGGCATACAATTTTGAATGATTCTACATCAAATTGTGCATGGATGATGCATTTTTCTTTGAAGGTTCTATAAAAATCCTCCGTTCCTTTTAGTTCGAATCTCTCTTGAGGGGTATTTGCGGGCATGGATGCTTGGCCTATATGAGAATGTTAGTTGGAAGACATAATGATGGAAGAGTATGTTAGTATTGGATAATAATATGTAGCTCAAAACTAAGGCAACAGAGGGAACTTAGTAAATACTCATGTGTCATCGGCAACTCACCAGCGAGCCGCAGTTGCATTTCGCGAGTCGCCGACAAATCGCCGTTTGACTCAGAAAATGGTTAAACACTAGGCATCGCAATATCTCTCTAGTGAACCACCATTGGTGATTCGCTAGCTGCAAAATTGCATCTAAATATCCTCCAAATAACCTCTATCTGACAACCACCTAATCATACTCATACTTAAGTGACAAAAGACAAGGATACTCTTAAGAGAGGCATCAATTAATCCATCATTGGGAAACCCACTCTGGTATGTAGAATATACCCATATATGAGTCAGCACAGCGAAGAAACATCCATACGCATAAAACAAGAAAACAAGACCAAAGTCGAGGAACATGGGTGGAACAACATATTACTGACAGAACTATGACCTTTTTAGCATGGGTAAGAAGAGGCTTACCTTCAATGAAATGTGCTTGTGAAGATCTGTGAAGGATTCCCAAGATACAACACTTGAAGAATGTGAACGGGTGCTTGGGATGAGGAATATCAGGAGGTGGTAGGTGAAGAATAATAGGTTATTTTGGGGAAAAAAGGGAGAGAATTTTGGGAGTTTGCAACCGTTTATGGAATTCGGCCATCTGGGTTTGTGACTTGGGAGTTGAATCGGTGATCGCTGAATTAGACCGGCGGTTCGCTGCTGTGGCCGCCGCTTGCACTACCTGAAACACAATTCTGCCTGCAAGATCCGTGGTTGATTGGCGCTTCGCGGATTTGCCTAGTGATTCGTCGGTTGGTTCGCTGGTTCCTCTTGGAATGTTCAGTGCACTGGATGGGATCGACGCCCCCATGGGGCTTCACGAATTATTATCAATGATCCGCCGGTTGATTCGCATCTTTACCTTGAATCCATCAATGCACTAGTTCTGCCGGTGCTTGAACTGCGCTTCACGAATTCTGAGTGGCGGTTCGCTGATTTGGTTTTCATCCCCTTTTTTTCCACCCATCTTCACCTACAAAAAAATCAAAAACAACAAAATATATATGAATAACACATGCTTGGGTTTCCTCCCAAGAAGCGCCTTATTTAACTTCGTGGCACGACGAGAGTCCAGGTCTATGGCTCTTCCAGATGCACCACCTCTGCTCGCCCTACTTTTTCCAACACTCCATCTTTTGACCCTCTGGCCATTTACTTTGAACTTGTTCCCATTTTTATTGTAGAGTTCAATGGCTCCATTTTCGTACACTTGAGATACCTTGAAAGGGCCTGACCATTTAGACTTTAACTTCCTAGGGAATAGCTTTAGTCGAGAATTGAATAATAGCACCCACTCCCCCGGAATAAAATTATGTTGCAACACTTTTTCATCATGATAATGTTTCATTCTGTTATTGTAAATTACTGCATTTTCATATGCCTTCATTCTAAACTCTTCCATCTCATGTAAATTGTGGATTTGACCTTGGATAGCTTTTCCCCATTCCAAGTTCAAGCTTTTCAATGCCCACAAGGCTTTGTGTTCTAGCTCCCCCGGGAGGTGACATGCTTTACCATACACCAGTTGGTAAGGGTACATCCCAATTGGTGTTTCAAATGCAGTCCTATAGGCCCACAATGCATCATCTAACTTTTGTGCCCAATCAGTTTGGTTCAAATTGACTGTTTAGTCAAGATAGACTTTATTTTTTGGTTTGAAACTTCCACTTGTCCGCTGGTCTGTGGGTGATACGGAGTGGCCACTTTGTGCTTTACACCATATTTAGCTAGTAGTGTGTTGAACGCCCGATTGCAAAAATGAGACCCTCCATCTCTAATGATAGCTCTAGGGGTACCAAACCGTGAGAAGATATGTTTCTTTAGGAAAGCTTTGACACTCCTTGCCTCATTGTTTGGTAATGCTACAGCTTCTACCCACTTAGAAACATAATCAACCACCACCAAGATGTATTTTTCCCATAAGAGCTTACAAAAGGATCCATGAAGTCGATCCCCTACACGTCAAACAATTCAACCTCTAGGATCGGGGTTAGCGGGAGTTCATGCCGCCATGAAATACTTCCTATCCTTTGTCATCGATCGCATTGCTTCACAAATTCATGTGCAACCTGATGTAAGGTGGGCCAATATAATCCGCATTGCAACACCTTGGCCGCGGTTCTACTTCCATAATGACCCCCCATAGGGGAAGAGTGACAAGCCTCTAAAATTGAAAATATCTCCACTTTTGGGATACACCTTCGCACTGACCCGTCAGCACAACTTCAAAAGAGGTTGGGTTCATCCCAAAAGAAGTTCCGACCATCATGCATGAATTTCTTTCTTTGCTGATAATCCAAACCTTCGGGCACAATGTTGTTGGCCAGGTAATTAGCAAAATCTGCAAACCATAGGGTCAGGTCGTGGGTTGTATCCATGATTTGCTCATCCGGGAAGGCATCATTTATCTCTTCTTGTGCTCTTAGCTACCCATTTGTTTCGAGGCATGACAAATGGTCGGCCACTTGATTCTCGCAGCCCTTACAACCTTTCAATTCAAAATCAAATTCCTGTAAAAACAAAACCCACCTGATCAATCTTGGTTTAGCATCTATCTTGGCCATTAAGTACTTGAGTGCCGCATGATCTGTGTGCACCACCACTTTGGTTCCAAGCAAGTACACCCGGAATTTTTCAAATGCAAACACAATGGCTAAGAGCTCCTGTTTGGTCACTGTGTAATTTGTTTGAGAATTGTTCAGAGCTTTACTAGCATAGTAAATTGGATGGAAGATCTTATCTCTTCATTGACCAAGGACTTCTCCTAATACAACCCCACTTGCATCACATATAAGTTCAAAAGCTTTGACCAATGAGGTGCTACAATGATTGGTGAAGAAATTAATCTCGCCTTCCACTCCACAAAAGATTTCAAACACTCCTCATCAAAGTGGAATGTCGCCTCTTTTTCCAACAGTCGAAATAGGGGATGAGCTATTTTGGAGAAATCTTTAATGAAACGGCGGTAAAAGCCCCCATGCCCGAGGAAACTCCTAACACCCTTTACAATACATGGTGGGGGTAGCTGAGCAATGGCATCCACATCAATCCCCTTTTCAAAAATTTTGTGTCCCAATACAGTTCCTTCTTTGACCATAAAGTGACATTTTTCCCAATTTAGGACCAAATTCATCTCCGTACATCTTTCCAATACCTTATCTAGATGTGATAGGCAATGATCAAATGAGTTCCCCACAACTGAGAAATAATCTATAAAGACTTCCATTGTATCTTCCACCATGTCATAAAATATGGACATCATGCGTCATTGAAATATGGTTGGGGCATTTCAAAGACCAAAAGGCATCCATTTAAATGCAAACGTACCATAAGGGCATGTAAAAGTGGTTTTCTCTTGATCCTCTGATGCAATTGAGATTTGGTTGTATCCCAAGTATCCATCCAAGAAACAATAGTACTCTTTGCAAGCTAGACGATCAAACATTTGGTCAATGAATGGCACCGGAAAATGATCCTTCTTTGTCCAAAAGTTTAATTTATGGTAATCCATACAAACTCTCCACCCCGTGACCGGACGAGTGGTTCTCAACTCATTCTTTTCATTTGGAACAACTGTAATTCCCCCTTTTTTGGGAACACACGGCATCGGGCTAACCCAACTACTCTCTGTAATGGGATACACTACCCCTGCATCTAGCCATTTAATAATCTCTTTCTTGACCACCTCTTGCATAGGTGGATTCAACCTTCTTTGATGTTCAACTGACGGGATGCAATTTTCTTAGAGGTTGATCTTGTGGGTGCAAATCCTCGGAGGGATACCAATGATATCAGCTATTGACCATCTGATGGCTCGAATATGCCTCTTTAAAACATCAATGAGTTTATCTACCTACAGTGGTGTAAGTTTTGCTGAGATGATAATCGGAAGTGTCTCATTCTCCCCTAGGTATACATATTTGAGATCATTTGCACAAGGGTTTGAGCTCCAACTTTGGTGGTGACACAATAGAAGGCTGTGACGGAGGCGTTGTATGATTCTTTAAATCAAGGTCCAGCTTTCTTGGTGGGAATGAATAATTACATACCTCCTTATGCACATGATGGATCTCTTCGAGTTCCTCACCTTTTAGAAAAACATCAACGATCAGTTCTTCAATAGCCTCTTCCTCCATTTCCCACTCTAAAACATCATCATCCATAATGTCTTTCCTTGGGGTGATGCTGTTTGCTGCTATTGGAGTCGCCATTTGGAATGCCAATTCGTTCATGCTTTCCTCCAATTGTTGAATAATAACCTCATGACTCTTTACCATGGTGGTTGGATCCAAAAGTTTACTCCATAGATCTTGGACCCCCTCTTCAGTTGCAAGTACCTTTTCAAGCACTACTTTGAGAGTACTCTCCATGTGAGGTGGAAGTACCTCAATGCTCCCCTGACTGCTGGTATTAACAAACTGGACATTATTCCAACCTTGGTTCCCATATTAGACATCATCATAATCCTGAACAGCATGACTATTTTTAGCATGGAAACCCTTCACATAACTCGTCAACAGCTCCATTTGCTTCATCATAACTAGCAACATTGCATCCTTCTTCTCCTTCCTACGTCACATTTTGTCCACTAGCGTAATGGTCTCTACACAAGGTAACCCCTTTGGGTAATGTGACCATTCTACGACACTCGGCATCACCTACACACCATAAATTATCAGTGGCCACTATGGTGTTTATCAATTCAACTTAACAATCAATCACAAGATCATCAAATGCCAATTCACAGCAATGGTGCCATTTTTTATAATGTCCAAAATATATTCTTAAATCAAAGAATATACACGGTCATTGTATCAAAACAAGTAACCCCACGAGTGTTGGGGTCGAATTCCACGAGAACTAGGGAGTGATGAATTCAATCGTCGATTGAGAAGTTGATATTAGTTTGCACCATATAGATTTAACATAAAAACAAGGAAATGGGGGGAATAAACTTTGCAGAAAATTACACAAATTTCTTTAGTGAACTCAAAATAAAAGGATCAACTAAGTTGTAGACAATATTGTGAAATACTAGAGGTGCGGTGTAGATGAAATACTAATTAGATTGGGATGGTCCAGGTTATCTTCATAAGTATAATAAGTGTAAATAAACTTGGGAAATAGGTAGTCTCATCTTCCCAGCCTATTGACTACCCCTAGCTAGAGTTTTCTCAAACTCTAGCTACAATTTAGCACACCCGAATTGATTTGGATTAGCAATTTCACTATTCCTAGCTATTAGCTGCTAATTAGGAAGGAGGAAGTAATTTCAGTATTACTAGCTTAATTTTACAACTTCTTATCCATATCCATTTCTAGATTCCCTTCCAATACTTAATTATTCTCTCCCGAGCAATAATCAAGCAAGTATAGATAGACCCATATCATCATCAATGGATCTTCATTAATAGATTAAAAGGAATCCAATAGATTTACACTTAATTGAACATCATGAAGTTAACTCTAGCAATACCCAATCCAATTAAGTATTCATCATCAGACACCTCTAGTTAATGATTTTAGCTACTCATAGTTAAGAAATTCAAAAACACAATCATCAAAGGCATCATTGAATTTAATAAGAAGATTAGATAAATCAAAAGCACAATTATCCTTCAACTGCTGCTGAAACTAAATAATACCAAAGAAGAAAATAGAGCAGAGTATATTTTACAAATTTCATTCAAAATCCCTTTTCTCAGCTAAAAGATGGTCTTCAGTTAAAAAAGGAAAGATGATGTGATGTGTACTTGGTTTATCTCTCAATCTCTCTATCTTCTTCCTCTCTCTTCTCCTCTGTTTTTTTGCAGTACTTCTCTTTCTATTTATACCCTGAAAAGTAGGGTACTTTTCCTTCCTTATTTATCAATGGACAATTATACCCTTAATAGCATCGTTTTGGAACCGGCGAAGGTACCGGCGGTTCGCCGATGAAATCCATGAACCGTCGGATACTTGCTCTTCTTCTTCAATCATTTCCAGTGAACTTCGGTGTTCACCCGGCATTTCGCCGATGCCAATCCGTGAACCGCCGGACCTTAAATGCCAATTCTAGAAGTTTCTAAGTATCATTCGGTGATTGAACCGGCGTCCAGCCACTGGTGACTCATGATCTGCCGGTAGCATTCCTCCTACAAGGCAGTGACCTTCATCATTTTAACCAGTGTTTCGCCGGTTAACACCTGTGTTTCGCCACTTCTGCTAATTTCCTCCTTTTTACCCCATTTAGCTCTTTTCTTCAAACATAGGCATCTGCACACAACAAAATCAAAAAGGGCACAAATCCAAATAATCAACTCGAGAACTAGGCAAAACCTCACCTTTAGAGTCTAATGAGTTGGTAAATTACCAACTCATCAACGGGTCACATAATGACTCATTGTTTGATACCACGAGTCATCGTTTGAGGTCTTGGGGAGACTGGTCCTTAGCCTGAGAGGAAGTAACAGGTCATAGGACTAGCCATGGTGAGCTATAACAGATTGTGGTGTGGCTCGTGGGAAGGCTTGGTGCATGTCATCAAGGGGGGAACAACGGACAATATAACGGATCGTCATCTGAAACAACGAGTAGTCCTGTCGAGTCGTGGGTTTGAACCTTAGAAAATGAAGTCGGGCAGTGGACGCAACGGATGGATACCACGAGTCATGGTATCCAAGCACGATCTGTTAGGACGGTCATTGTCATGGCCAGTGCAGAATTTTCAGGAAATTTATTAAGGGCATCTTCATCATTCCTTAGTCTTAAGGTCCTAAACTAAGTCATTTAAGGCTCAAAATGCAGTGTTTTATGAGGGTAAAACCTATCCTAGGCTCATTCATATCCATGCATGCATATTGAAGGGGTTTAGGAGGTGATCAAGTAAGAGTTCTTCAAGTTTTCCTTCAATCCTTCATTGGGCTTTCAAGGAGTGATAAAATCTTATCTTCCCCAGGTATGTAGGGTTATGAATGGGTGAATCTGTTCACACCCATGCCCAAAATCTCTCTAAATCATGAATTTCCTATATTGATTCTATGGGATTTTAACCCTATGCATGAAATCTCGAATTCTCTATATAGGTATAATCTAAATGAGTTATTATTATTGAATTATGACTTATAGGCAAGTTTTACATTGTTTTCCATTAAAATCATGTTTCAAGCTTTTAAAATCAAAATGCCCGTTTATGAAAAGTTCATGAAAGTTAAGGTTTATGATGAATGTTCATGAATGATAAATTATTGATGATGAAAAGTATATTTTCAAGTTACCCATGTTTATAATCATGTTTTCAAGTGACTTAAGTATTTTTCAAGCATGTTAAAGTATTGGGAAATGCCCACATGTTCAAACATGATTTATGATTTATGAAATGGATTTCATGATTTATCAATTTATGATATTGGCTGACTAAAGCGCCCTTGATTCATGGCTAAACATGTATGTAAATTGGGATCAACGACACTAAATGTTTATTTAGCCATGGATCTCATGAATGATGTTTACAATTTACGTATGAGCCTAATGTGCATAATTTTTGGGAGCAGTGTCTAGCATCGAGTAGCTCGGTGTTCAAAGGACTATGCCGGTGTCTCATAACTACGTCCCACCGTAGGTTTATATTGATACATTACAATGTTAATAGATTCCCTCTTTCGTGATATGACATAATGTACGTCCCTTGCCTGGCAAGCCAGGGACGACTCTGCCTACTTGAGTGAGATAGTTGGGGCATCATGTAAGAATCTACCATGATGGTGTCAGTTATGAAGAGTCCTCCCATTGTTCCGCATGTTTTTATGCATTATTATGCTTATGTTATCTTGGCTCAAGTGGTGATTTATAAAATTTCTCTTATGACCATGATAATAAATGGATTACGAATGATTTAAAAACCTTGAGCCTTATGTTATATTATGATATTTATGTTATGAGCATGTTGTCCCACTCTTACGATCTCTTATGAGCTTTATGTATTTTTAAATGGCCATTTTACTTACCTTGCATACTTGATACATTCCACTTACTGACCGCATACTCTATGTTGTATCATTTCATAATATAGGCTTCGATCTTCAGACCTAGCATCGTCATTAGCTCTTCTCGTAGATTAGCATCTAGCTCTTTGGTGAGTCCTCATTCTCCGAGGACCAGTTTGATATCATTTATCTTTTCATGTTCAGTTTTCTAGACTTGTTGGGTAGTTGGGGGGATTGTTCCATCAACCCATCAGATATGTTAGAGGCTCTCAGACTATATATAGTATTCAGCTTTCCGCTTTCTAAGTTATATCATGTTTATGCTTCTGCTATTTCGTTATGTTGAGTATTTTGCTTTATTGATATTGAGTTAGATGTACACGTTCATTCCATGGGTCAACTTGGAGTCTCTCGAGGCTTCTTGTCCCGTGTTACGATCTAGGTGTATGTTCGGATTATGACAAACTTAGTATCAGAGCCATAGGTTTGAACTATCCTAGGGTGTTTGAAAGTCGCGTTAAGTAGAGTCTTTTTTATGGGTGTGAAGCGTGCCACACTTATGACGAAGAGGCTACAAGACGTTTAGGAAATGTTCCCTTCTTTCATGATCTATGTCGTGCGATGAAATGTCTCCCTATCCTTCTAACTCGTGATATTTGCGATTACAGAATCATGGCTCCCCACAGAGTAAATGGTAGGATGAATGGTAATGGAAATGGTCACGAGGATGGCAATGGAGACGGGCACCAGCAAGCCCCACCAGTCCAGGAGCACCATGCACTGGAGTTGGTTGCCCATGTTGAGTTTTGGGTAGCTATTCAGATGCTAGTGCATGCCTTGACTACTCAGGTCAATCAACAGGCAGTTGCGCATATCCCATAAAATGGAAATGTGACAGCATCTCGAGTATGATATTTCTTGAGAATGAACCCACCTGACTTCCTCGGGTCAAAAGTAGATGAGGACCTGCATGCATTCATTGACGAGATTGTGATGATCACCCAGGTCATGGGGGTGAATGGGGTTAAGTGTGTTGAGTTGGCCTCATATCAACTGAAAGGGGTCTCACATATCTGGTTTCGACAATGGAGAGATAGTAGGGTCGTCGGAGCAAGCCCTGTCACTTGGGAGGAGTTCCATGTTGCATTCCTAGATTGGTTCTTCCCTCATGATATGAGGGAGTTGAAGGTAGCCAAGTTTGTGAATCTTAAGAAGGGGAGGATGATGGTACAGGAGTATGCCCTTGAGTTCACTCGCTTATCAAAGTACGCCCCAGAGTTAGTGGTTGATCAGGTGGCACGAGTCAGCAGGTTTGTTCATGGGGTGGCGAGCTACTTGGACAAAGATTGTAGGACCGCTACGCTCCAGCAGGATATGGATTTCCCTCAGATAGTCTTGTACGCCCAGTAGATGGAGGCGGTACGTGTGAGGGAGAGAGAGGCCAAAAGGGCCCAGACAGATAGTTATGGGTTTATCAGCAGAGATCCAGCAGTGGTCACCGCCCTCAGATTCAGTAGAGATCACTAGCTCCAGCACCGTCATCAACTAGTGTTCCATCCATACCCAAGGGTGATCAGAGGAGTAGGGCCTCAGGTTCGAGGGATTAGAGGGGCATGCAGGTAGAGCGCACCTTTCCAGCCTGCGGGAAGTGTGACAAGAGTCATGTTGGGGAGTGCTTGCTTGGCTCAGATATATATTATGGGTGTGGTAAATTCGGCCACATATGCTGAGCATGTCCATTTTCTAGATAGGGTGATGATAGGGTCGTGCACCAACTACCAGGTCAGCAGCAGCTCCAGCACGTTCAGCTCCATCGAGGGCATCCACTAATAGGGATGACAGATAGCGCCAAAATAGATTTTATGCCCTCGCCTTGCGTCAGGAGTGGGAGACTTCATCGGATGTGGTTATTGGTATGTTACGAGTGTTTCACCTTGATGCTTATACTTTGTCAGATCCAGGGGATACCTTATTTTTTGTGACACCATATATTGCTAGTATCTTTGGAGTTAGTCCCGATATTTTGGCGGAATTTTCAGTCTCTACTCCCGTTGGTGATTCAATTGTAACTAGGCGGGTGTATAGGGGTTGCCCGATCACAGTACTGTAGAAAGTCACCTCCGTAGACCTTGTAGAGTTAGCCATGACTAACGTTGATATTATTCTTGGCATGGATTGGTTGTATGCATGTTATGATTTTGTTATTTGTAGGACCCGTGTGGTAGAGTTCTGCTTTCCAGGTGAGCCAGTTTTAGAGTGGAAGGGTAGTACAGCCGTGCCTATAGGTCACTTCATTTCCTATCTTAAGGCTAGGAAGATGATTTCCAAGGGTTATGTGTACCATTTAGTTAGGGTTAAGGATGTTGAGACCGAGACCCCGACTATCTAGTCAGTTCCGATAGTATGTGAGTATCCAAAAGTGTTCCCCGATGATGTATCGGGTATTCCTCCCGAGAGGGAAATCGATTTTGGTATTGACCTTCTTCCCAATACCCAACCTATATTTATTCCTCCCTACAGAATGGCTCCAGCCGAGCTAAAAGAGTTGAAGAAACTGTTGAAGGATCTTTTGGATAAGGGTTTCATCAGAACTAGCAAGTCCCAATGGGATGCACCAGTTCTCTTTATCCGGAAGAAAGAGGGTTCTCTTCGGATGTGTATTGATTATCAACAATTGAACAAAGTCACCATCAATAAAAAGTATCCCCTGCCCAGGATTAATGATTTATTTGACCAGCTTCAGGGTGCCATGTATTTTCCGAAGATAGATCTCAGATTCGGTACCATCAGCTAAGAGTTTGGGAGAATGACATCCCGAAGACAGCCTTCAGGATGTGGTATGGTCATTATGAGTTTGCAGTTATGTCCTTTGGACTAACGAATGCTCCTATAGCTTTTATGGACTTGATGAACAGGGTTTTCAAGCCATACCTGGATATGTTCGCGATTGTGTTTATTGATTACATCTTGATATATTCTCGGAGCGAGGAGGAGCATGCGGCTTATTTGGGGGTGGTGGTATAGACTCTCAAGGATCGTTAGCTATATGCTAAATTCAGCAAGTGTGAGTTTGGTTGAACATGGTGGCATTTTTGGGCCATGTGGTATCAAGTGAGGGCATACAAATGGACTCTCAAAAAATAGAAGCAATGAAGAATTGGCCTAGACCAGTGAATCCTTCAGATATCCGGAGCTTTTTGGGCTTAGCTGGCTACTATTGGAGATTTGTTGAAGGTTTCTCACCTATTACAGTACCCTTGACCAAATTGACCAAATTGACCAAAAAGAAGGTGAAATTCCAATGGTCGGAGGCTTGTGAGGAAGAGCTTCCAAGAGTTGAAGGCTCGACTTACCTCAACACCAGTGTTAACTTTACCCGAGGGTACCGATGGGTTCATGGTGTATTGTGATGCTTCAAGAATCAGACTTGGTTGTGTATTGATGCAGCACAAAAAATATAGCATATGCCTCTAGACAGTTCAAAGTTCATGAGAAGAATTACCCCACCCATGATCTTGAATTTGCCGCAGTGGTATTTGCCTTGAAGATATGGATACATTATATGTACGGGGTCCATGTGGATGTGTTTACGAACCATAAGAGTTTACAATATGTGTTTATCCAGAAGGATCTTAATCTTCAGCAAAGGAGGTGGTTGGAGCTACTCAAGGATTATGACATTAATGTCCTTTACCATCCGAGTAAGGCCAATGTAGTAGCAGACACACTTAGTATACTCTCTATGGAGTGTGTCCCATGTGGGTGAGGAGAAAAAGGAGCTGGTGAAGGATGTGCTTTGACTCGCAAGGTTGGGAGTTCGGTTGGCTGAATAGATCGATGGCGGTGTTATTGTTTAGAACGAATCAAAATAATCTTTGGTGACTAAGGTAAAGGCTAGACAACACGAGGACCCGATTTTGGTAAAGTTAAAGGAAGTCGTTCAGAATCAGAGGGTGGAGGTCTTCTCCAAAAGGGGAGATTGTTCAGTGCTGTGGTGACTACACACAAGTGCACGTAGTCGAACAAGTCGTAAAGTGGCTTAATTAAAGCCAAGTATCGATCCCATAGGGACTGAACTATGGTACTAATTAACTTAAGCGTCTGTGAACTATGTCTTTATGAATGCAGACAACCAAACAAACAATATCTTGAGAGTTAGGTTTACTAAGTAATCAAAATCTAAGTTAAAATTATCATTTGAGTCTGAACAATAGTAATGAGAAAGCTGAGGTTAAAACAAACATGCAGGGAAATAATTTATCGATTCAATTCAGCTAATCTTTTCTTTGGTTGTTAGTCAAGAATTAGTGCCTATGGATTGGATCTTTTGACTCCTATCCAATTTAAGAATCATCAACCTTAATCTACATTTCTGTGATAAAAGAATTTCATGCTCTAGCCATACATAACCGATTCCTTAATTGACTAATAAGACTTTCAGATATATTTCTATTCTGAATGTAAATCAATTCTCAATTTTCTAAACTAAGAAAAGATCATATCCTACCAATTCACATCTTTCCAATTTCTTTCCTTTTCAAAATCAAAATTGGATTTCTAGATATACATTAACATTGGCCAAACATTAATGCAGTAAAAACAAGAATTGATAGAACAACCATAGAAGAAAAGATGAAAACTGAAATGATCAACAATTACATTCCACTAAAATTGTTCTTAACCTCAGCAAGAAGTGAATTAGTCACTCATTTGTGGATTACACATCATCAAATAAGTAGAATTCATACAAACAATTGAGATTAAAGAGAAAGAGAAAGAGAAGAACCCTAGAATTTTTGTCCTCTCAACTGCCTCTAACCCACGTTCTTGCTCAACCAAGTCAAAATGTTTAAAATAAAACCTAAGTGTGCTATTTATACTCTTGAGAACTTCTTCCGGAATAACAAGCAACGTGGCACGGAGTGTATCGCGGAGCACTCCCTCCATGCCACGGGGCTATCGCGGACCCTCACTGGAAGTCGGCTCCCCAGCAATTGCACCTCAACGTGGCACGGCTTGCATCGCGGAGCCTTGCCTCCGTGCTACGGTGCTATCACGCACCTTCACTGGAACTTGAGGTTCCAGATAATTGTACTCAACATGACACGGAGTGCATCGCGGAGCCCAGCCTCCGTGTCACGGAGGTAACACAAGCCTCCATTGGAAATTGACAAAATTAATTCCTCCAAGGCAGAACACCTCCGCTATGGCAGCGTGACACGGCTCCATCGCGGAGCCTCTATTTTTGCTGCTCTCCCTTGTCATTTTTCCACTCCTTGTTTCCAAGTTCATTCCTGATCTTCACCAACATGTATATTAGCTTCCAAAATTTCCTTTTTCTTGCAAAACAACACTAATCATGTTGGTTAGTATAAATTCACATTTAACTAAAAATCACATGAGAATGTACTCATAACGATAGATAAACAAGTCGAAATGAAGCATTTGAGTATCACTTGGGCATGCAATTCTGCCCAAGATCACTTACCCCACACTTAGAACCTTGTTCATCCTCGAACAATACTCTCACATCTCATGCAATTGACACCCACGCATAGCTACTTTGGCTCGACAATTCAAGCTATGGCTATACCGATTATTTAATATAGCAAATCATCAAGAAAACATGCATGGTCTCATCAATACAATGAAGCACATCACATTAAGATCTCCTAAGCTCAAGAATCGATTCTCGATCTTGGCAAACTCATGAAAATCAACTAATTAAGACATCCGACACGAAATTTAATCTCTCGTCAAGCATGTGCCCTCACAACACAAGAGAATTACCCCATTTGCCATCATATGATTTTCAAAGCACTACATGTAGGGGTATATGAATACGATTTCCCTCTCTCTCCCAAAGAATTCAAATGCATCATGTCATGAACCATAGGCTTGCCTCTAGTGTATTACTCCACTAATATAAGGACGCGTGATGTAAGATCATGTAGGACTTAACGGGTTGTAATGTAAGCTAAGGAACTAGAAAATACTGGCTAACCAATAATAGCAACTAGCTTCCTTAAGCGCTTTTCAATACATCCCACCATCATTATGGGAATTGTTTCTTCCTTCATCCTCTCATTCTTGAATTTCTTTTTCTTTGTTTTTGTTCCCATTTCTTTAAGCACACTCGACATACTAGCAAAGATTAGTTATACATCTTTATTTTATTTAATGTCAGCAAGTGCACCTTTGACCTTTCTTTAACTTTCGCAACTTCCGCTTTTCCTTCTATTTCACAATTCTCACTCCTTTACACTGTGGGAAAATTATTTTTCTTGAGCGCTTAAGAGTTTTCGATCAAATTCACGGCTAATGAAAAGAAGGGATTAAGCTCGGTTTGTACCTCTTCAAAGAAAGAAAAAATAGGATAAAGTCTCAATGGGGCTAACTAGGATGCACATTCAAGGTAGGTATGATAATGGAGAAACTTTCGGTTTATTCAAAGAAATGCCTACATCCTTTCCTACAATACACATCCTTCATTTCGTTTAGTACACACACCAGGCAAGTTCTAGACACTTAACAATAGCATGGAATAATTGAAACCTCACCTCACACTCATTGCACATGCTCAACTCAAGACATATTCACAGACTCTTCAATCAGCTAATTACAAGAATTCACTATTAAGCCTCGATCAAAACGACTCGAACTCTATGGCCTAGGTATCTCAACATGTTTACACATTTTCATGCTTTCATACGAATCACCTTTGCAACTTAATATCATGTACAGCACGTAACGAGAATTCCGAACCATGAAGTAGCGACACGTTTGGGAAACACACAAAAGAAAGAAAAGAAAGAAAAAACTACTCCTATCGACTACATTTCCCTTAAGACAGTCGTCATCCATCCATCATAGGGAACGGTCGCTATCTACGACTTCGGTTCAATGGGACTATTCTCGGTAAAAGCACCGAAAACAAAGGCCGAGAAACCAAAACAAAATTTCAAAAAAAATTTGATAGAAAAAGATAAAAATATAATTTGAAAAATATTTACACAACACAACCAACAGTAGCTCAACACAACACACAGCAGCTCAACATTCATTACAACACCAAATTAATTATAGAACACACAACACAGAGTCACAAGGTTACATTTTGCACAGGCACAACAACACAAAGAAACAAAACATAAACAAAGCAGCTGGCACCTAACTACTCCCACCCCACACTTAAACCGAACACTGTCCCCAGTGTTCACAAAATTTCAACATATCACAAAGGTTGGGTGGTGAAACTCCCTGATCAATCAAAGTATTCAACTTCTTCATCAGGTGCCGTTGCTTCATCTCCCATATCAGAATCGCCCCCGCCGTCCTTGTCTAACTCAACATCTGAGTCTTCCCGGCGTGTCTCCTCATCGGTAGGGACATCATCATCTATGGGCTCCACAAATGCGGGCCCCACTCTGCATAGAGCCCGGGCATTCTCGTTGAATGGGTAATCCAACTCGAGCTGCCAAAGCTCATCCTCTATTGCCAGCCTCCCGCCTATGCGCAACTGCAACATCTGCATCCCGTACATGCGGGCCATATACTGGTCATCCCGAGCATGTCGCTCGGCTAGTGTGAGCACTAGCCCGTAAGTAGTGTCAGGTGCCTTGGTTTTAGTGACATCCAAGGCACGTCTGTCGATCTGTGGGATGTAATCCAAGGCCTCCTCCTCAATATCATGGCCCCTCAGGAACGTGGTAAGCAACACACCGAACCCGTATCTATGCCCCTGATGTAGTCAGGCTTTCTTCATGGTGGAGATGATTACCGCCCCAACATTGATTTCTAGCCCCTTCATCAGGGCATACACCAAGCACACTCTATCCCCGGTGGCATCTGTCATGTGCACCCCCGGGATCAGGCAGGAACACACAATCTTCAACCAAATTCGGGCTTCCCGGTTCATCTGAGAGTAGGGCAATGTCTGATGGTAGCCCCTCTCCTTGTGCCTGCCCTACCTAGCTATCGATCGGGCTCCACATAGGGTGCGTCTGATGTCTGCATAGGGTGGAGTGATGTTAAGCTTCCTAAGGACATGAGCGTCTGTGTCCCGCGCCCCCAGGATTGCATTCAAATAATGGGGCTCAAAAGTGACAACTTGCCCCCTGATTTTGACGGTGTGACTGTGTAGGGTCGAGTTCCAGTTGGCATAGAACTCCCGGATAAGATGGAGATTGCACTCCCTGGGCTCTTCGAAGATGAAGTTAATCCCAGGGATGTCAATCCTGTGTAGAATCCGCGGGAATTCCTGTGCCAGCATCTCCCGTGCTATCTGCTCTTCCGGGAAGTATTTGGTTTCTTTGTGTTTAGCATACCACTTGTTCCCCTCATCAGTAACCCATCGGGTTCCGTATTATCGGCGTTGGCCTCGCGGAACCGCTGGTGCTGCTGGAACTGCTGCTCCCAATCTCACCATTTTTCTGCAGGCGCCCGATGTGGATGCGCCCTTGCCCTTGTCTTGTCGGCTTGACATTGTTCCTGTACATTCAAACAGACAGTCCCAATGTTATGAAAGTCATAGTTAGCTACAACTAAGGTTGGGTTTAATTGGATCACCCCACACTTAGTCTTAAGCCACAATCCAAAAAATTCAACAAGACATTCATAATTTTTCTAATCTTAGCATTCAACCGGCTTAGTGCATTCATATAAATCGATGGAACAATTACTGTGTACTACTCAGACTTCGTACAATGAATACAAATTTCTCCATCGATTCAATTACATCATTGATCTTGGGCAGAATTGCATGCCCAAGTGATACTCGAATGCTTCATTTCGACTTGTTTATCTATCGTTATGTGTACATTCTCATGTGATTTTTAGTTAAAATGTGAATTTATACTAACCAACATGATTAGTGTTGTTTTGCAGGTAAAAGGAAATTTTGGAAGCTAATATACATGTTGGTGAAGATGGGGAATGAACTTGGAGACAAGGTGTGGAAAATGACAAGGGAAAGCAACAAAAATAGGGGCTCCGCGATGGAGCCGTGTCACGCTGCCATCGCGGAGGCATTCTTCCTCGGATGAAATAATTTTGGCAATTTCCAGTGAAGGTGCACGATAGCACCATGGCACGTTGGCCAGGCTCAGCGATGCAAGTCGTGCCACGCTGAGGTGAAATTGCCTGGGGAGCCGACTTCCAGTGAGAGTCCGCGATCCCTCCGTGGCACGGAGGGAGTGCTCCGCGATACACTCCGTGCCACGTTGCTTGTTATTCCGGAAAAAATTCTCAAGAGTATAAATAGCACACTTAGGTTTTATTTTAAACATTATGACTTGGTTGAGCAAGAACGTGGGTTACAAGCAGTTGAGAGGATGAAAATTCTAGGGTTCTTCTCTATCTCTTTCTCTTTTATCTCAATTGTTTGTATGAATTCTACTTATTTGATGATGTTTAATCCACAAATGAGTGGCTAATTCACTTATTGCTAAGGTTAAAAACAATTGTAGTGGAATGTAATTGTTGATCATTTCAGTTTTCATCTTTTCTTCAATGGTTGTTCTATCAATTCTTGTTTTTACTGCATTAATGTTTGGCCAATGTTAATGTATATCTAAAAATCCAATTTTGATTTTGAAAAGGAAAGAAATTGGAAAGATGTGAATTGGTAGGATATGATCTCTTCTTAGTTTAGAAATTGAGACTTGATTTACATTCAGAATAGAAATATATCTGAAAGTCTTATTAGTCAATTAAAGAATCGGTTATGTATGGCTAGAGCATGAAATTCTTTTATCATAGAAATGTAGATTAAGGTTCATGATTCTTAAATTGGATAGGAGTCGAAAGATCCAATCCATGGGCAATAATTCTTTACTAGCAACCGAAGAGAAGATTAGCTGAAGTAAATTGATAAATTACTTCCCTGCATGTTTGTTTAACCTCAGCTTGCTCATTACTATTGTTCAGACTCAAATTATAATCTTAACTTAGCTTTTTATTAGTTAGTAAACTTAACTCTCAAAATATTGTTTATTTGGTTTTCTGCATTCATAAAGACATAGTTCACTGACGCTTAAGTTAATTAGTACCGTAGTTCAGTCCCTGTAGGATTGATACTTGGCTTTAATTAAGCCACTTTACTACCTGTTCGACCACGTGCACTTACATGTAGTCACTACAGAACCGAACAAGTTTTTGTCGCCGTTGTCGGGGACTGGCAATTGGTAAATTTATTTTCTTAGTGTTAGTTTACAAATTCTATATATGTGCTGACAACTTGATCTTAGCCTTTCTCTTGCAGATATTGAATTCTTCTGAACGCTGGCAAGAGATAAGGAGTTGGTGGATTCATATATAGAGCCGGAAAGACAATTTCATCATCAAAGAAGGGAAGCTCTAGAGAAGAAGCTACAGTTGCTAAGACAAGCAATTCTGGAGCAACAATAGAACCCACCACTTGTGAGGGCAGTTTTAGTGCCCGAGGAAATGACAGCAAGGCCGGTTCGCGAAGTGGCAATCCCACATGCTAACAATGTTACATCTAGTATTCGCAGACCAGAGCCAGGAGGGAGGTTTGAGCTTAAATAGAACATGGTGCAATTGTTGCACACTAGCGGGCAATTCACTGGTCTCCCTCATGAAGATCCACAACAACATCTCCAAATCTTTTTGGAGATAAGTGACACTTACATTCCCGTTGGAGTATCATCCGACTACGTGAGGCTTACATTATTCCCATTTTCATTATTGGGGGAAGCAAAAAGGTGGTTGAAAGCTGAACCACCCAACTCTATCACCACTTGGGATGATCTTGCAAGAAAGTTTTTGATACGATCTTTTCCATCTGGGAAAATAGCAAGACTTAGAAGTCAGATTCTAAGTTTTAAACAAAGAGAGGGTGAGAATCTGTATCAAGCTTGGGAAAGGTTCAAATCGATGTTAAGAGACTGTCCTCACCATCATCAGTCCAACGATGTGTTGGTTCATACTTTCATTGAGGGTTTGGAACCACATACAAAAATTTTGCTAGACTTAGCAACTGGGAGACAGGCATTAGAAAAGACTTATGAGGAGCTTTATACTTTGTTAAATCATATTTCACAGGGAAATCCAGAGTGGAATGCGGACTCATCACGAGGAGGAACAAGGAAAGGGGCAGGAGTCTTTGAGGTGGATGGTTTTACAGCTATCGCTGCACAGATAGCTGCGTTGCAAAATCAAATCAACACCCACTTCAGCAGTATGAGCTTGAATCAAGCACAAGCCCTAGTCAATGTAGTGCAGCAGGTATGGTGTGAAGTATGTGGGAGTAATGAACACTCAGCTGAGTGTTGTGGTGCAAATCCAGGTTCAGTAAACTTTGTTGGGAACGTCCAGATAAATAATAACCAACAGTATGGCAACAATTACAACTCACATTGGAGGAATCATCCAAATTTCTCTTGGGGTAGTAATAGCCATCAAGGGCAAAGTTCGAATCAGGGTGTGCAAAGAAATCAAGGGGGCATCAGAATTTTCAGTTGCAATACAGAGGAAACAATGCACCTCCTCCACCAACCAACAACATTGAGGAAATGTTCAAACCAATGATAGCTAACCAAGCGCAAATGCAGGCTGACTATGTGAAATTGGCGGCAGACATGAAAAATCAGCAGTTAGCTACAAAGGCGTTGGAGTACCAGTTGGGACAACTAGCTGGAGCTCAAAACACCAGGCCCAGAGGAGGACTACCGAGTGACACTGACCCAAATCCCAAGAAGGTCAATGTAGTGACCACAAGGAGTAGATTACAACTCAAGGAGGTGGAACCAGAAAGACCACCTCAGCAATTAGGAGCAGTGGAAAAAGATAGGGAACATGATGATGAGAGGGGGAAGGAGAAGGCAGCCGAGGCAGAAAGACCACCACCCCCGTTCCCTCAAAGATTAAAGAAGCACAAGGAGGAAGCTTGCTTTAAAAATTTCATGGAGGTGCTGAAACAAGTACACATTAATTTACCTTTGGTTGATATTTTGCAGGGAGTGCCGAAATATGCAAAGTATATCAAGGACATCGTAGCAAACAAAAGCAGATTGACGGAGTATGCTATGGTGGCGCTTACTGAGGAGTGCACTTCCAGGATACAGAACAGGTTGCCAACAAAGCTCAAGGACCCTGGGAGCTTTACCATTCATATCACAATCGGGCAAAGTATCCGAGCTCGCGGACTATGTGATTTGGGAGCGAGCATAAACTTGACGCCGCCATTGGTGTTCAAGAAGTTGGGGCTGGGCAGTCCTAGACCAACTACAGTGATCTTGCAGCTAGCAGACCGTTCTTTGGCCAGACCAGATGGAATTGTGGAGGACGTGCTAGTGCAAGTGGGCTCCCTCATTTTCCTGGTAGATTTTATTATTTTGGATTTTGTGCTGGATGCGGAAGTCCCATTTATTTTGGGACGTCCTTTCTTGGCAACCGGGAAAGTGTTGATTGATGTAGCTGCGGGGCAGCTAACCATGCGAGCGCATGACAAAGTGGAGGTATTTGATGTGTATAAGGCAATGAAGCTTCCGTCCATCTATGAGGAGCTTTCAGCAATCAATGTGCTAAACAAGGAAGAAATTCTTCAGATTGTTGATTCTCAAGATCCTTTGGAAAGAGCTTTGATGGGCTCCGATCATTTCAGAGATAGGGATACTTATGAGATGGTGCAAATGTTGAACGAACTAAAATGGTTTCTCAGGAAGCAAGACTTTCAGCCATTAATGAGGTCCTTGGAACCATTGCCAAAACCATTTATTAAGCAAGCACCAAAACTGGAGTTGAAGACATTGCCTCCACATTTGAAATATGTATTTTTGGGGGAAGATGACACCTTTCCAGTCATCATCTCCGCAGAACTGATGGAGGAACAGGTAAAGGATGCATTGGTGGTTCTCAAGAGACGGAAGAAAGCAATGGGGTGGCAAATGTCAGATATTAGGGGAATCAACCCAGCCTTTTGCACACACAGAATTTTTATGGAAGAAGGAGCAAAGCCAACTGTACAACATCAGTAGAGGCTAAATCCGGTGATGAAGGATGTGGTGAGGAAGGAAGTGATCAAGTGGCTTGATGCAGGCGTGGTCTATCCCATTTCAGACAGTGAATGGGTCAGTCCCGTTCAGTGTGTTCCAAAGAAAGGAGGGATGACCGTAGTCACCAACGAGAAGAATGAGCTGATCCCTACACGCACAGTCACAGGCTGGCAAATTTGCATAGACTACAGAAAGGTCAATGAGGCCACAAGGAAAGATCATTATCCTATCCTATTTATTGATCAGATATTGGACAGGTTGGCTAGTCAAGAATATTATTGTTTCCTTGATGGATATTCTGGCTATAACCAAATAGCCATAGCACCGGAGGACTAGGAGAAGACTACTTTCACATGTCCTTATGGGACATATGCTTTCAGGCGGATGCCATTTAGTCTATGCAATGCACCTGCCACATTCCAGAGATGCATGATAGCGATCTTTCACGATATGCTGGAAGATTTCATCGAGGTATTTATGGATGATTTTTCTGTTTTCGGTAATTCGTTTGCTACTTGTTTGCAGAATCTTGACAGGGTGCTAGCTCAATGTGAAGACTCCAACCTTGTACTCAACTGGGAGAAATGTCATTTTTTAGTCAAGGAGGGTATCGTCCTTGGCCATAAGGTGTCTTGCAAGGGGTTGGAAGTCGATCTTGCATTGATCGAAGTGATTGAAAAGCTACCACCACCAGTGTCAGTGAAGGGTGTTCGCAGTTTTCTCGAACATGCAGAGTTCTACAGACGGTTCATCAAGAACTTCTCTAAAATTTCTAGACCAATATGCAGGTTGCTAGAAAAAGAGGTGAAGTTCGAGTTTGATGAGGATTGTGTTAAAGCATTCGAGGAGCTGAAACAAAAGTTGATAGAAGCACCTATTCTCATTTCTCCGAATTGGGAGCAACCGTCTGAATTCATATATGATGCAAGCGATGTGGCTGTAGGAGCTGTATTGGGGCAGCGGAGGAATAGAATTTTTCATTCCATTCATTATGCAAGAAAAACACTTGACGCAACCCAAGTCAATTATATAGTCACTGAAAAAGAGATGCTAGCATTGGTGTTCACGTTTGATAAAGTCAGGTCCTACTTGGTGGGTGCTAGAGTAGTGGTGCATATCGATCATGCAGCGATTCGGTATCTGTTTAACAAGAAGGATGCAAAGCCCGGGCTGATCAGATGGATCTTGTTGTTACAAGAGTTTGACCTAGAGATTCAGGACAGAAAGGGGAGCGAGAATCAAGTGGCAGATCACTTATCGCGACTGGAAAGTCGGTCGCATGTGAAGGAAGGTGACAGCATCAAAGAAGAGTTCCCCGATGAGTAGCTCTTGGCAATAAGGGAAGCTGAAATCCCTTGGTATGTAGAAATTGTGAATTTTCTGGTGAGTGGAGTCTATCCACCGGAGGCTATAGCTCAGCAAAGAAAGAATTGAGACATGATTGCAGGTATTACATTTGGGATGAGCATTACTTGTTTAAGCAGGGACTGGATCACAATAGAGCTTACGTGTTCCCAACTATCACACCCAAGTGGGTAGAGACGTTCAAAGCCTTTCCAGGGCTAGGGACGATACCATGATATCGATATCAAGCTAAAGGTCCATTCAGTCGAGGGAAGCTCACAAGAGAGGCCCCAAAGTCATTATGTATAAACCTACGTTGGCGCGTAGTTCTAAGGGATAGGGTGATCGACCCTTAGCCTACTCGGTGCTAGACATTACTCCCAAAACATGCATATGCTCTACATCATTTTATAACGAAGCTCAACATCATTTATTAACGAAGCTCAATGATTAAATACATCTCAAATATGAAATCATACATATGATAAGCTTTAGCTCAAGACATACCACAAGATGAAAACATAATTAGGAGCCTTTGCTCCAAAACCATGTGGTAAGCTATACATAGAAAACTTTAACTCAAAACATACCACAAGCTGAAAGTACAATTGGGAGTCTTTACTCTAAAACAATGTGATAAGATTAATTTTGGAAAAATCATCATTCATACTTAACATGTTGGCATTGCCCATGATATTCCGTGATTTTATGGTACTTTTGACGCTTAAAACCAAGAAACTATGCACATTCCGGGTATGTTTATGTATATATGATGTGTTTGTGTTGAATATTGCATAAAAATAGGTTTGGAACGGGAAATAGGCTAAGCAAGGCAGAAAAGGACTGAACTGAAGGTTTCCAGGCACGTCACGAGTCATCGTCCCAAGGAACGACTCGTGCCTGGAGTCGTGGGAAGAAATTAAAGATAAATGAACAAGGAAACAGTGCACTCAACAGATTGAAGGTACGACTCGTTATGTCTGGTAATGAGTCATTAAATCATTCGTGAAGACTGAGAAGAGAAATTCTGAGAAAATCCATTGAAGGCAATGACAAGTCTAACGAGTCATCAGGTGTTGAGACAACTCGTCAGGAGAGCACTAGGATGAATCGTCAGGTGCACTGGGAGTTTGGTGAATCAAGATCACAAGAGGCCTAACGACTTGTGCCCATCCACGACGAGTCGTTAGGTGACCCGTTACCACGACTGGGCCTGTTGCTGAGGACGGAATATTTGCATTGGCCACGACTCGCTGGGAGATCCAATGAGTCATTTCTTGGCCCGCTACCCCTGCCGGCCTTGAATCCAAATTTAGTTATGAAAAGATTTATTTGGAACTATAAATACAATTTCTAGGTCTATTTTTCGTACACAGTTATTTTTACCAACTTTCATGTGAATTCTAGTGTTGTTAACAATCGTTCTTGGGTCAAGAAACAAAGTTTACAATTTTGTTCTTGATTTTGGGAATTAATCAACGTTGGAGTTTTGTTCATTAAGTTCGGAGTTATATTCAATTAACTTGGTTTTCTTCTACGAATTTTTGTAAGTCGCAATTATAATTTATCTAATATTTTGTGATTGTGATTATTAGAACATGAGTAGCTAAACCCATAACTAGGGTTGTGGGAACCATGATAAATTAACACACATAGGTGAAACACTTAGAGATTCTTGAATGGGGTTTAATGCATGTATTGCTTTTCCCTTCGTTTTAATTATTTCTTAATGGTACAAATGTTAGAACTTGCCTTATTATTACTGTTACACCCCGTAAGTTTCTAACATTTAGTCGACCTATTCATATGTTGGTTGAGAGTTTTAGAGTGCCATACATACGAGGAAAGGTCCCGGGGAAAGGCCGAACGAGTGCCAAGTCGGGATTTAGCGAGAGGAGGCCGAACCAAGCTGCCCAGAGGGGCAAAGTGGCACGGAGCTGCTCCTCCATTTTAGCCAACGTGGCACGGAGTAGAATCAGCATATTGGGTAGCGTGCCACGTTGCCTTGTCTGCTGCCGCAAGTATCTAAAAGCCTCACACTTAGAAATAGATCATTATCCAAATAATCACGGCCAGAACAGAGGGAGTACGAAGAAACAAAGTAAAAATCATCCGATTACGCCGCTAAACACCGTACAAATCCAAATGAACTTCGGGTACTGAAGTATAAGGCTACAGAGAGCATTGCTGCGAAGTTATTTTTGCAAAATTCACCCGGCGAATCATTGTCCCGCCGAGCCAGAGTTGGTGGAATCTCTTCAAACTAATTTCAATACGATTACAGACTTAAAGTAAGTATTTCTCCCTTATAGATTCTCGAGAAATTACAAGTTTTTGATCATTTTTCGATAAGTTGAAGTGTATTATATATATATATATATATATAAGTTATTGTTTTCTTCGAATTCAGTAACGAAGTTGGCCCTATTCTTTCATTAATATGATTACAATTGAGAAGGACAGTTGAACACGAGCTGATACTCATTAGTTAGTCAAAAAACGGTGAATGAAGTACGTAAGGCTTAACTCTCGGCAAGTATCTTTGTCGTACAGTGTTACGGCTTATGTTCTCAAATAGAAATAACGATATTAGATGCTGCAGACGGTTTCTACCATTAGATTGTAATTCTATATGTTGTAATTAGCTGTTATTGACATACATATATAAATATCAGATATGTTGCGAGTAGCTAGTAAAGGGATTTCAGTTACATAAATTCTGGTTAGCTGCTAGAAAACATATACAGATCGTTCAGCAGGACCCGTCGCTAAAAGGAAGCAGGTTAAATGTGATTCGTGTTATGAACGCTATAGAAACTCTTTTAGTTCTCAGTTTATTGTAATGGTAGACTTATATGTTTGTTGCTAGGCCTAGACTTCAGAAGCTCGCCAGAGTAATTGGCCTGAATCAGTTGGTTAAACAGTATGGGCGCAGTTAGGCAGTCTAACGACCAGTTGGCGCCTGTATTGGCAGGAGAGCATCCCTAGAGGTCATTGACGTTAACGCACATTCCAGAACTAGAAATAGAGACGGAATATCTATATTCTAGAGTTAGTGACACCAGGGTTGTCCAGTGTTGAGTGACCGGCTACCATCCCTTTAGCCTTATCAGTGATTGTCAGTCTTAGTTGACTTAACAGTTATCATGTCGAACGCCCAGCAAGCTAGTCCAATCGTCCGAGTCAGATAAACCCGTGGGTACCCCAAGAAGGGGTCCACATCAGTAGTCAATGACGGGCCAACACCCTAGCCGGGTCTTGTAAGGTATTCAGGTACAGAGTGCCAGGAGAGGGCCAGTCTATATAGAATTGCCTATAAGATTGGGAATTGCCCAGAACAGTAATACAGATCCGAGTGGATCCAGATAAGGCTTAAGGAGTCAGTAGTACTCTGCTAGTACAGTGTTAGCCACAAGTTAAGGTGATCGGTAAGCTCCCTATGAAGGACCAAGGTGCCGATAGCGTAGAAGCAAGTTCGATCGAGCCCAACCCTATAGTTGTTTAATTAGAAGAATAAAGTAGTTAGCTATTTGCAACCCCACAGTTATTCATGAGTTATAGATTTTTGAGTAGGACATTTAGAGTATTGTTTGGCCACTTCAGACCTCGCTCTATTTAGCCCAGACTATTAGAGATCATGATCACTATCAGGATCCTCTGATCAAGTACGGGCGCATGGAGTGCCTGCAGACAGATAAACAGATTATCCCAGAAGCGAGCAGCATTAGTATTAGGACCAGAAGGCCAGATACGCCCTCTTTATACAGATAGATTGATGTGTATCTATAGCACCTCGGTTGGGGTTTCCCTCAGTTAGAAGCCTTCCATGACCTCCCCAGGGTTAATGGTTGTGTCATTCGCCCGCCAGGGGCGAGGATACGTCGCTCTATGGAGTGGCATGCCGTCTGTAAGGGATGAAGATGGGGATCCAGATCCTCATATTGTCGTGGTTGGCCTTATACACACCCCCGCCGAGCGTTTACGCCTGAGGTGTAGAGATCAGGAGTCCTCCAGACTCAGACACAACTATAGTTCAGGGGCCAAGCGGGCCTAGTTGTAGACCCAGGGGACCGGTAGGTTGGCTACAGTACCAGTAGAGTTGTAGACACCTGAGTAGAGGTATATACATTGAGATGTGCTAGCCAGGACTTATGGGGGCCTGAATGAGTTATTCTGTGTTGATTGTACCTCCCGGCTTATGGGGGCCAGGTGGGGTTCTTGTATGAATTCTTGTCTGCTAGTTGTAGTGTATAAATGTGTAAGTATGCAGTCTTAGCTTATGTACATGTAGTGTCAGTTAACTGCAGATTACGAATCAGCAGGCGTACAGGTTAATCTTTCGGCTCTTCTTTTTATTTACTTCTAGTCCTATTCAACTTATCTATTGCCTTACATATTCGGTACACATTGTACTGACGCCCTTCCCGGGCCGCTGCATTACTTGCCTGCAGGTGCAGATAGACGAGGAGCAGGTCCCTCGTACTTCCAATCAACCGTCAGCTCCCTTCTTTCGGAGCCTGTGTGATAGAGGTTTATTCCTTTTTCTTGTATAGTATGGGTAGGTCGGGCCCTGTCTCGACCATCTTATTACTCCTAGAGGCTTGCAGATTGTGTTACTTCCTTGTGGTTAGGTGATATCGGACGTATGGGGCCTATATGTGCTTTAGATGATATGTGTTGGCCGTGTGGGGCCCTGTTTAGCTGTTGATTGGTGGCCTTGTCGGTCATAGCTCATCTTAGCATCTGATTTCGCTTTCCAGTTATAACTAGGTATCATGGTGGCCTTGTCGGCCCGCATAGGACTCCCTATGTTTGTTTGTCTCTGGTTAGCTATTTATTTTCACAGGTGGCTATAGGCCTTGTCGGTCGGGGGCTATATTTACAGCGGCTATATAGCCCATTGTTTTCTTGATTCCAGAGTTAGAGTTAGCCCTACACCAGAGGTGCTTCGGCTCAGTCAGCTCAGCAGTTTAGGTCTTAATATGGCACCAGGTGCCAGTCATGCCTCCCAAGATGGGGCATGACAAACTTGGTATCAGAGCAGTTTGTATTCTCGAGAGTCTGCAAGTCATGCTAAGTAGAGTCTTGTCTATGGATGTGTTGTGCACCACATACTATAGGCAGGAGGTTGCAAGGCATGATAGGATTGTTACCCCTCCTTCTTCTCAGATCGTGCTATAGAGCAAAGTTGTATAGGGTTAAGTCTCTAAGTTTTCCTTGTTATGTCTGTCTAGGGTAATGTTTAATATAAGACAGACACCATCCAGTTGCAAGCTAACAACAGTGGCAGGAGGAGGCATCATTAAGACGCCACAGTTGGGAGATAGTCAGCCTAAGGATGGGAGTGGACGTCCTTGATCTCGTAAATGCTCTCCTGAGGTACCAGGAACCTCACATTGTGATACATTTACCAGCACCGTCCCCAGTTCATTTTTATAACCTCAGAGTAGGAAGTCAGGAGTATAGCGTATATACGAGTCGACTTATCTATTAGATATACAAGATCTGGACAAGACGACAGTTAATATTAGATTACATGATGGATGTGAGAAAGAGAGGGAAATGCAGGATTCCCACCTCCATCCTTTCGAATGTTGTACAGTTCCATATTCCCGTTTCATTGCAGTAAGAAAAGGCTATTCCTACCTCTTAGTTTTGTTTCCAGTATAGCAAAGGGCGTATGAATTGAGGCGATGTTGCCCAGAGTAAATAGTAAGCGAAGGTTGGATTTGTTGACTCCAGAAAGTGTTCGGAAAGAGTAGGGAGACCCAATGTTTATGTAAGTTGTCCAGACCTTCACGGTAATAAGTTAGAAGAGCGGGTAAGACTACCAGCTTACTCGAAGTGTGTGTAAAAAATCCATCAGTGATAAACTCCCACTAATAGTCAAGTTCAAGTCAGAAAAAGGCTGAATCCGCCGTAGCATGCTAATGACGGCAGGATATGCCTGCAAGATAATGGTTATGATCTTAGTTTGTGATATTGAAACATAGGGGGGTCATACGAATAAAATGGGTCTGACTGCAAGCCAGAAGAAGTATAGATCGAGAGTTGGCTGGTAACTTTATTGGCAGTGTAAGGCAGGTACCATGAACCCCAGAGCTCCTTAAGGAAGGTAAGGGGAAAAGCACAAATATCATATTTTGGGGGAAATCAGAATCACTTCCAGGTTGATAGAACATCGTATATTGAGGACTAAGCCTCGGGCTAACAGTTAAGAGACAATAAGGTTGTAGCCTAAAACGTTGTGGTACGCCCGCCTAAGGGGAAGGTAAGAGAGTGTTACACCTCGTAAACTCTTGACATGTAGATGGCCTAGTCACATGTTGGTTAAGAGTTTTAGAATGCCATATGTGCGAGAAAATGGCCCGGGGAGAGACCGGGCAAGCGCCAAGTCAGCGCGTTGCAAGGCAAATGCGACTTATAAATCGCATTCGACGAATGCGACTTATAAATCTCATTCGACAAGTGCGACTTATAAATCGCATTCAACGAATGTGACTTAAAGGTCCCAAGTATAAAAGCCACCACTTCGGTTTTTAATGATAGAAATTCATAATTTCCAAAGAGTAAATAGAGAAAACAGCTGAGAACAGAGGGCACGAAGATTTTTTTAAAATTTCTATCCGATTACGCCATTATACGCGGTCCAAACTCGAAATAATCTTAGGTAGTGAGGTATTAAGCCGCAAGGAGTATTCCTACGAATTTAATTTCGTGAAATTCAGCCGGCGAACCGTCGTCCTACCGAGCTAAGGTAAGTGGAATTGCTCCAAATTAGTGTCAATATACTCCTAGCCCTAAAGTGAGTATTTCTCCCTTCTGGACTTCCAAGAAATAGCGAGTTTTCGGTTGTTTTTCGATAAGTTAAAGTTTGGGATATATATATATTCAAAGTAGTATTTTCTTCCAGAATATTGATGAATTTAGTTCTATTTGATCTGTATATGAATGCAATTGGAAGAAATAGTTGGATATTGGCCGAGTTACGCCAGATAGTTAAGAAGTCAGAAATTGAGGTATGTAAAGCTAGTTTCTTCGGCAAGTTAGTAATTCTAGTATAGTAAAATAGAATAAATTCCAGAAGGAAGATCCAGAAGCCGAGTATTAAGTATGTTTGTGTTATTATGTCATATTCAGAATAAAAGTCAGTAAATCAGTATTAAACAGTGAGAAATCATTTCAGACTTAGTACCAGATTCAGTTTAATCCAGTAAAAGAATCAGAATATAATATCAGAACATGGACAGTATTTTCAGATTTAATATACATGTTATATGTGATTACTGTTGCTTGTTGAGACTTGTTTGTGATATGTGGTCACCCTTAGAGCTTCCTTACCGCCCTAGGGTTAATAGTTGTGCCGATTCGCCCGCCAGAGGGTGAGGATGCGTCACTCCAAAGAGTGGCATGTCGTCCGCAGTAGGACGAAGATGGGATGTAGCATTCCCCATAGCAGGCTGATCAGCATTACAGTATACCCTGTCGAGCGCTTGCGCCCAGGGCACAGATTACAAATTACAGATACAGATTTCAGATTATAGTTATAGGAGTCCTCCGGACTCAGATACAGTTATAGTCAGGGGCCCAGAGAGCCCAAGCTGCATACCCAGGGGGCCAGTGGGGTGCTCGTAGTTACTAGGTGAGGGGACTGAATTTATTTTTGGATGGCTTCACCCGGGTAGGGGTATATAAATTGCATGTTGATTGGAACCTTCCGGCTTATGGGGGCTGGTATAGGTTCTTGTATGCTATATATGTATATACATGTTACTTATTAAGCTGATAAATAGCAGGACGCCGCATCGACAGGTATGATTCTTATCTTCTTTCCAGTATAGTTAAGCTCGGTACAGATTCTGCTATTCCAGAAAGTTTTAGCTATCCTCTGTCATTTCAGTAACTACCAGTTTATTGTTTATCTTCAGTTATGTTCAGTTTACTTTGCATACTCGGTACCAGTGGTACTGACGCCCGTTTGGGGGTGCTGCCTTGCTTGCCTGCAGGTACTCATAGACGAGGAGCCGATCCCTCGTAATTCCAGCCAGCACACAGAGTCATCAGCTCCTGTCATCCGGAGCTAGACAGCTAGAGGTTTATTTCTTTTCTTTTATTGTACAGTATGAGTAGGCCGAGGCTTTGTCCCGACCATCTTATCAATATTCTTAGAGGCTTGCAAATTGTATATTCCCTATGGTTAGCTGTACCGGTCGTGTGAGGCCATGTGTATGTTTTAGTTTGTTTATGATGGTCGTGTGGGGCTTTATTTAGTTGGTAGTGGTGACCTTGTCGGTCACGTACCAGTTTAGCACCTATTTTCTTGATTCAGAAGTAACTAGACAGCATGGTGGACTTGTCGGCCCGCATAGGTTCCTTCATACTACTGTTGTTCTGGTTAGCTGTTTCTTCCTTACAGGTGGCTATCAGCCTAGTCGGCCGGAGGCTATATTTACAGCCGTTATATAGCCCGTTGGATCCATGAACCCAGAGTTAGAGCCAGCCTGGCACCAGAAGTGTCTTGGCTCAGTAGTCCAGCAGTCTAGGTCTTAGTAGGGCACCAAGTGCCAGTCACGCCTCCCAAGGCGGGGCGTGAAAAACTTGGTATCAGAGCAGGTCGTATCCCAGGGGGTCTGCAAGCCGTGCTAAGTAGAGTCTTTTCTATGGATGTGTTGTGCACCACATACCATAGGCAGGAGGCTGCAAGGCATAATAGGATGGTTACTCTTTCTTCATATTCAGTCGTTCCATAGAGTAGTACAGTATAGGGTTGAGTCCCTAAAACTTATCATACTCTTTGCTTACAGATTAAAATGGCAGACCAGCGACACCCTGCCACAGGTAGAAGACTGGATACCGCAGCAGGAGAAGGCACCAGCAGGATGCCTCAGCTTTATCTAGAATCAGCCCGATCTGAGGGCGATACAAAAGCATCATCTCGACCTTCTCAGTAGTCCCCACCTCGCCAGGAGCCACTTGGAACGACACCGCCTCTGACAGTTCTTGTACCCACACCATCCGACTAGGAAATTCGAAGTGCAATAGTTATGTTGGCACAAATGATGGCTACTCAGCGCCAGTTAGTGCCACCTGTAACAACATAGTCATTTGGTGGGTCTGGCAGTTCGAGGGTCCGAGAATTTTTGGCACTAGGTCCCTCGCAGTTCACAGGGTCGGATCAGGCAGAGGACCCCTAGGATTTCCTGGACCAAATGCAGAGAATCTTCCGGGTCATGCATGTGACATCTATAGAATCAGTTGAGTTAGCGGTATTCCGGCTGCGAGATATTGTTGTGTTGTGGTATGAAAGTTGGGAAAGGTCCCGAGAGAGAGATGTTTCCCCTCCGACCTGGTCCAGCTTTTCATAGGCCTTCCTAGATCGTTATCTGCCACGGGAAATCCGACAGACCCGGATGGATCAGTTTTTACATTTGGAGCAGGGGGCGAGGAGTGTATGGGAATACGCCCTATAGTTCGATTCCTTGGCCCGCTATGCTCCAGCTTTTGTGGACACCATGCCATCTAGAGTCCACCGGTTTATTATGGGTCTGAACCCAGAATACATAGAGGCGTGCATGACAGCTACACTCCAGGAAGATATGAACATTGCTCGGGTGCAGGCCTTTGCCCAGACTATTGAGGGCCTTAGACAGCGGCAACAGGATAGCAGACGAATAAATCAGGAGTAGCACCACAGGGATAGATCAGATGAAATACAGAGGGAGATTCAAAGAGGACCCAGGCCCCGGTTGTCAGACAGGCCACCTAGACCCCCACCTCCATCACAGCAGTAGAGGGATAGACTCATTAGCCGAGGACAGTCAGAGTCCGGCGGTAGTTCTAGAACGATAAATTCACCTCAGCAGAGGAGGGCAGAGCAGAGCAGGTACAAACCCCCACCTTTCCCTATTTGCAGTCGACCCCACACTGGAGCTTGCAAATATGGCTCCATAGGGTGTTATATATGCGACCAGAAGGGTCACATGATAAGAGACTGTCCAACTAGGGGTCAGGGTAGTTGAGATAATCAGGACAGGGCATCAGCAGGGCCGCAAGCTCCAGCAGCCTCGGCAGGGCGTAGGCCCTCAGTCCCAGCAGGCAGGGGCCGAGGCAGATTAGGGGCCTCTAGTTCAGGTACGGGCCCAAGCCGTACCTATGCATTACCAGGGAGGCAGGACTTAGAGGCGTCTCCAAATGTGGTAACAGGTATGATGACTATTTGCTCACACCCTGCTTATGCATTGATTGATCCAGGATCTACTCTGTCCTACATTACCCCATTTGTGGCTCAAAAGTTCAGTGTTGTACCAGAGTTTCTTCAGCAACCTTTTTCAGTATCTACACCCGTCGGTGACTCCATCATAGCCATAAGGGTTTATCGAGGGTGTACAGTAGAGGTTGTTGATCTTCAGACCACAGTAGATCTGGTAGAATTAGAGATGATTGATTTCGCTGCCATTATGGGTATGGATTGGTTAGTGTCGTGCTATGCTAATGTAGAATGCTGGACCAAGACGGTCTGATTCCACTTTCCAGGGGAGGCGGTACGAGAGTGGAAGGGCAATACAGCTATGCCAAAAGGTAGGTTTATTTCCTACCTTCAGGCGAGGAAGTTGATAGCTAAGGGATGCATTTACCACCTAGTTAGAGTTCAGGATGTTCGGGTAGAGCCTACGACTCTCCAGTTTGTTCCAGTGGTTAATGAATTCCCTAATATATTCCCAGACGAGCTACCTGGCATTGCCTCAGAAAGGGAAATAGATTTTGCAATTGATTTGCTACCAGGCACTCAGCCCATATCAATCCCTCCGTATCGTATGGCTCCTGCTGAACTCAGAGATTAAAGGAGCAGCTTAAAGATCTTTTAGATAAGGGCTTTATTAGGCCGAGTACTTCACCTTGGGGTGCGCCAGTTCTATTTGTGAGAAAGAAGGATGGCTCACTCCGCATGTGTATAGATTACCGGCAGTTGAATAAGGTTACAGTCAAGAATAAGTATCCCCTTCCCAGAATAGATGATTTGTTTGATCAGTTACAGGGGGCCAGATATTTCTCCAAGATTGACTTATAGTCCAGATACCATCAAGTTCGAGTTCGTGAAAGGGACATTCCAAAGACTGCCTTCAGGACCAGATACGGCGATTTTGAATTCCTAGTCACGTCCTTTAGGTTGAAGAATGCCCCAGCAGTATTTATGGACCTGATAAACAACATCTTCAGACCATACCTGGACCTGTTCGTGATAGTGTTTATTGACGACATTCTGGTGTATTCTCGCTCTGAGGCAGATCACCAGGATCATTTGCGGACAGTGCTTCAAATTCTCAGGGACCATCAGTTGTATGCAAAGTTCTCTAAATGTGAATTTTGGCTGAACTCAGTAGCTTTCTTGAGGCATATTGTGTCGAATGCTGGTATACAGGTAGACACACAGAAGATAGAAGGAGTAAAAACATGGCCCAGACCTACCACTCCGACCGAAGTCCACAGTTTTCTGGGATTAGCGGGGTACTACAGAAGGTTTGTTGAGGGATTCTCCACCATAGCAGCACTTCTCACTAAGCTGACGCAAAAAGCAGTAAAGTTTTAGTGGACGGAGGCATGTGAGCAGAGTTTTTAGGAATTGAAGGACAGGTTGACCTTTGCCCCAGTGTTAACATTGCCAGAAGGTACAGAGGGTTATGTAGTTTATTGTGATGTTTCGGGTGTTGGGTTTGGATGTGTGTTGATGCAGCATGGAAAAGTAATTGCTTATGCTTCCAGACAGCTGAGGAAACATGAAAAGAATTATCCCACCCACGACCTGGAACTAGCCTCAGTGATCCACGCTCTAAAGATATGGAGACATTACTTGTACGGCGTCCATGTGGATATTTTCACTGATCATAAGCGCCTACAGTATATCTTCACTCAGAGGGAGTTGAATTTGCGGCAGCGTCACTGGTTGGAATTGCTGAAAGATTATGATATAAATATTCTGTATCACCTAGGAAGAGCCAACGTAGTAGCAGATGCCCTCAGCCGCAAATATATGGGGAGTTTGGTGTACTTGCTGCCCGAACAGAGGGAGTTGGCCAGAGAAATACACCAGTTAGCCAGTTTAGCCGTTCGTGTAGCAGAAATAGAGGACAACAGAGCGGTAATTCAGAACACCGCAGTGTCGTCATTAGTTATGGAGGTAAAGGAATGGCAGTATGAAGATCTTGACCTGGTTTAGCTTAAAGACAGAGTTCAGCAAGGAAAAGCATCGAATTTTCAGGTAACTGAGGGTGAAGTGTTGTGATGTAAAGGTCGCCTTTGTGTTCCAGATGTTTCAGGGCTTCGCCAGCAGATTATGAGCGAGGTACATTACGCCCGCTATTCTCTCCACCCAGGCATGACAAAAATGTACCACGATATTAGAGAAATCTACTGGTGGCCAGGTATGAAGAGGGAAATAGCAGAATTCGTAGCCCAGTGTCCTAACTGCCAGCAAGTAAAAGCGGAACACCAGAAACCAGGCGGATTGACTCAAGATATAGTTGTGCCTCTTTGGAAGTGGGAAGCAGTAAATATGGATTTTGTAGCAGGATTATCCCGTACCAGACATAGAAATAACTCGATTTGGGTAATTGTTGACAGACTGACAAAATCAGCCCATTTTCTGCCAGTAAGGGCTACTTTCTCTGCCAAAGATTATGCTGAATTGTATATCATAGAAATAGTCAGACTGCACAGTGTTCCAGTATCCATTATCTCTGACAGAGGGGCGCAATTTACAGCTAAATTTCGGCAATCATTTCAGAAAGGCCTAGGAACATAGATTAATCTGAGCACAGCTTTCCACCCTCAGACAGATGGGCAGGCAGAATGCACTATTCAGACGCTCGAGGATATGCTGCGAGCGTGTGTGCTAGACTTTGGAGGTAGCTGGGATGAGCACTTACCACTTATTAAGTTTTCTTATAATAGTAGTTATCATTCAGCTATCCATATGGCGCCTTATGAGGCAATGTATGGGCGAAAATGCAGATCGCCAGTTGGCTAGTTTGAACTAGGAGAGTCAACGCTAATTGGCCCGAATATTATTCATCAGTCAGAAGAAAAGGTAAAGCTTATCAGAGAACGCCTACTTTCTGCTCAGAGCCGCCAGAAATCATATGCTGATGTGCGGCGCAGAAACCTAGAATTTAATGTGAATGACTGGGTATTTTTGAAAGTTTCTCCAATGGAAGGGGTGATGAGATTCGGAAAGAAAGGTAAGCTCAGCTCGAGATTTGTTGGTCCTTATCAGATTCGCCAAAGAATAGGCAAAGTAGCATACGAGTTGAACTTACCTCCATAATTAGAGTCTGTTCATCCAGTTTTCAATGTGTCTGTGCTAAGGAAGTATATAGGAGACCCCTCAGAGTTGTTCCAGTTCAGGATATCCACGTTACGGAAGAGCTGGCTTATGAAGAGGTTCCAGTAGCCATACTAGACAGGCAGATTCACAGGTTGAGAACTAAAGACATTGCTTCTGTCAAAGTATTATGGTGTAACAGGAACCGAGAGGAGATGACTTGGGAAGCAGAGGAAGATATGAAAGTCAGATATCCTCAACTATTCCAGACTTAATCAGCTAGAGGTAGGTTAGTATTGTTGTTTTATGAATTGCCTTATATTATGCGAATAAATGAAATAGCTGTTTTTTGTGATGAATACTAGTGTTGTGTGAAGTACCTGTATTGGACTTTTCTGCGTTTCAGGATTTTTGAGATAGTCCATATTACAGGGGAGACTCTGCCAAATTTTTTCTAGAATAAGTCAAGTAAGTTGGAATTCTTATAAGTAGAAGTTTACATTCGAGGACGAATGTTCTTAAGGGGGGGAAGATGTTACACCTCGTAAATTCTTGACATGTAGATGGCCTACTCGCATGTAGGTTAAGAGTTTTAGAATGCCATACATGCTAGAAAAAGGCCCGGGGGAAGACCGAAAAAGCATCGCATTGAACCATCACAGGAGGAGGCCGGGCAGACCCCCTCTGCGATGGCAACGTGCCACGGAGGAAGCCCCTCCGCAATGGCCAATGTGCCACGGAGGGGGGTGTCCAGGCCCAAGTATATAAAGCCCCACTTCATTATTTTCATTCATTTTCCATTCTTATTTCCAGAAACCAAACAAAGAATAGAGAGGAACGAGGTTTCAATATAAAATCCATCCGATTACGCCGTCAAACGCGGTCCATATTCAAATTAACCCTGGATACTGAAGTATAAAGCTGTAGAGAGCATTCCTATGGAGTTAGTTTCGTGAAATTCGGCCAGTGAGTCGTCGTCCTACCGAGCTAAGGAAAGTGGAATTGCTCCAAATTAGTGTCAATATACTCCTATCCCTAAAGTGAGAATTTCTCCCTTCTGGACTTCCGAGAAATAGCGAGTTTTTGTCTGTTTTTCGATAAGTCAAAGTTTGGGCTATATATATATATATTCAAAGTAGTATTTTCTTCTAGATATTGATGAATTTAGTTCTAATTGCTATGAATGTGAATACAGTTGGAAGAAATAGCTGAATATTGGCCGAGTTACGCCAGTTAGCTGGGAAGCCAACAACTGAGGTATGTAAAGCCAGTTTCTTCGGCAAGTTAGTAATTCTAGTATAGTAAAATAGAATAAATTCCATAAGGAAGTTCCAGAAGCCGAGTATTAAGTATGTTTGTATTATTATGTCATATCCAAAATAAATGTCAGTAAATCAGTATCAGACAGCAAGATCTTATCCCAGACTCAGTTTAACTCAGTATTAGATTCAGTTTAATTCAGCAAGACATTCAGAATAGAATATCAGAACATGGATAGTATTTTCAGATTTAATATACATGTTACATGTGATTACTGTTGCTTGTTGAGACTTGTTTGTGATATGTGGGCACCCTTAGAGCTTCCTTGCCACCCCAGGGTTAATAGTTATGTCGACTCGCCCACCAGAGGGTGAGGATACGTCACTCCAAGGAGTGGCATGCCGTCTGCAGTAGGACGAAGATGGGATGCAGCATTCCCCATAGCAGGCTGATCAGCATTATAGCATACCCTGTCGAGCGCTTGCGCCCAGGGCATAGATTACAGATTACAGATACAGATCTCATATTAAAGTTACAGGAGTCCTCCGGACTCAGATACAGTTATAGTCAGGGGCCCAGAGAGCCCAAGCTGCATACCCAGGGGGCCGGCGGGATGCTCGTAGTTATTAGGTGAGTGGAGTGAATTTATTTTTAGATGGTTTGACCCGGGTAGGGGTATATAGATTGCGTGTTTAGGCTTATGAACATAGGAATTACGAAAAGGCCCTTACTAACTTCGCAAAAAAATAATTGCCAGGTGGCCCTAACGAGTAACCTGACGGTTCGTGGCTAGGGGTACGACTCGTGGTGTCATCTGTTATGTTCACTGCTTAGCAAACCTTCTGGGCTCGTCACGGGTCAACCAATGAATCATTATAGGTGACCACGACTCGTGGTCACCACTCGTGAAGTACACTACCCTACTTTTCTTTTCCTTTACTACCTCCCTCCCCACGGCTGACCCAACGACTAGTGGGGCCTGACCACAAGTCGTGGTCTCGCCCGTGGGGTCTCATCTCTTCCTGTTCTTCTCACTGGTCCCTGGGCCTTCCCAACAAGTCACCTCATGACTCATGGGTTGCTCTCACGAGTCTCCTCATGACTCGTTCTAAATCTGCTGCAAAATTTTCAACTTCTCTCCGTTTCAACTACCGAGTCCGATCTTTAGGCTCCCGGGGTATAACAATATCTCTCCCTTGGGAACATTCATCCTCATATGTTGGAAAACTCACAAAAAAGCAGAGATATGAAATTTTCATATTCAAACACTGATCATTTAAACCAAAACTAACGGAATGACTTCCTCCAATTCAAAATACATTGCTGAACTGAACTCACCAATTATACATACATAAAAGAAACTTACGCGCATGAACTGAACATGAAACTAAATAGAGTTTTAGGGTAAAACTGATACCTCAAGTCGGAATTGAGCCAGTAGAGAATCAATGTGGGTATCTAGCCATCATATCCGCTTCGGCTTCACATGTAGCTTCTTCAACATGTTGATTCCTTCGTAACACTTTAACTGAAGCTACGTCCTTGTTCCTTAGCCTTCGAACCTGATGATTCAATATTTCCACTGGAACCTCTTCATTGTTGAAGTTGTCTCTCACACCAACACTGTCCGCCGGGACAACTAAGGCTGGATCACCCAAACACTTCTTTAAAAGCGATACATGAAACACAGGATGCACAGAAGCTAATTCTGAAGGCAACTCCAACTCATATGCTACTTTGACAACCCGTCTCATTATCTGGTACGGGCCGATATAACGGGGACTAAGTTTCCCTTTCCTTCCAAATTGCATCACTCCCTTCATGGGAGAAACTCTCAGAAATATCCATTCATCGACCTCAAATTCTAATTCTCTTCTTCTTACGTCCGCATAAGACTTTTGGCGACTCTGTGCAGTTTTCAACTTGTCTCTAATCAACTGAACCTTCTCCATTGCTTCATGAATCGAATATGTCCCTACCAATGCTGCCTCACCAACCTCAAACCACCCAATGGGCGATCTACATCTCCGCCCGTAGAGAGCCTCAAACGGCACCATTTGAATACTAGAGTGATAGTTGTTATTGTAGGCAAACTCGATAGGGGCAAGTGATCATCCCAACTACCTTTGAAGTCAATTACGCATGCTCTCAACATATCCTCAAGGGTCTGGGTTGTCCACTCCTCTTGACCTTCCATTTTCGGGTGAAATACTATGCTAAGCTTTACCCGTGTACCAAGCCCCTTTTGAAATGGCTCTCAAAACTGAGAGGTAAATTGAGTACCTCCGTCGGAAATGATGGATAAGGACACTCCATGCAATTGGACCAACTCCTGGATATATAGTTTGGCATAATCCTCCATCGAATCTGTGGTTTTAATCAGTAGAAAATGTGCAGCCTTGGTCAATCTATCTACCACAACCCAAATGGAATCATATTGTTGATGAGTACGAGGCAGACCTATGATAAAATCCATATTAATTCTTCCCACTTCCAAGTAGGAAAGCTGATATCCTAAAGCACACCTCCCAGTCTTTGATGCTCAACCTTCACCTGTTGACAATTGGGACACTTAGCCACAAATTCCGCTATGTCCTTCTTCATGCCATTCCACCAATAGATTTCCCGTAAGTCACGGTACATCTTGGTGGCACCTGGATGGATAGAATACCTAGATCCATGAGCCTCATGCAACATCTGGCTCCTCAAATCGTCCATGTCTGGTACACACAAGCGACCTTGGTACCGAAGCACACCATCTCCCCCTTGGGAGAAGACCTCCACCTTCTGACTTTGAACAGCTTCCTTCAACTTTACCAAGATCAGATCCTCGTATTGTCTTGATTTTGCATCAGTCACCAAGGACGATTCTGACCTGTTCTGCAAACAACGCCGCCAGTGGTTGACTCGACCAACCTAACCCCCAACATTGCGAGTCGATGTACATCTTTCACCAGCTCCTTCTTCCCCTCATCCACATGGGACACACTCTCCATGGAGAGTCTACTAAGTGTGTCCGCCACCACATTAGCCTTGCCCAAATGGTAAAGGGCACTCATATCGTAGCCTTTGAGTAGCTCCAACCACCTCCTTTGCCGAAGATGGAGATCTTTCTGTGTGAACACATATTGTAAGCTCTTGTGGTCCGTAAACACATCCACATGGACCCCATACAAGTTGTGTCACCATAGCTTCAAGGAGAATACCACCACAGCTAACTCAAGATCATGGGTCGGGTAATTCTTCTCATGAACTTTCAACTGTCTAGAGGCATATGCTATCACTTTCCCATGATGCATCAATACACACCTGAGTCCAATTCTCAAAGCATCGCAATATACCACGAATCCATCGGTATCCTCGGGTAGGGTTAACACCGGTGCTGAGGTAAGTCGGGTCTTCAACTCTTGGAAGCTCTTCTCACAAGCCTCCGACCATTGGAACTTCACCTTCTTCTAGGTCAATTTGGCCAAAGGTGTTTCAATGGATGAGAAACCCTCAACAAATCTTCGATAATAGCCGGCTAGACCCAAGAAACTCCGAATATCTGAATGATTCACCGGTCTAGGCCAATTCTTCACCACCTCGATTTTCTGAGAATCTACCCTTATACCATCACTTGATACCACATGGCCCAAAAATGCTACGGAGTTAAACCAAAACTCGCACTTGTTGAACTTGGCATATAATTGACGATCCTTGAGAGTCTGAAGCACTACTCTCAAATGAGTGGCATGCTCCTCCTTTCTCCGAGAGTATATAAGGATGTCATCAATGAACACGATCATGAACATGTACAGGTATGGCTTGAACACCCTATTCATCAGATCCGTAAAAGTTTCAGGAGCATTCATTAGTCCAAAAGACATAATTACAAACTCATAATGACCATACCGCATCTTGAAGGCTGTCTTCGGGATGTCACTCTCCCGAACTCCAAGCTGATGATACCCGGATCTGAGATCTATCTTTGAGAAACACTTGGCACCCTGAAGCTGGTCAAACAAATCATCGATCTTAGGTAAAGTATACTTGTTCTTGACGGTGACCTTGTTCAATTGCCGATAATTAATGCACATGCAAAGAGAACCATCTTTCTTTCGGACAAAGAGAACTGGTGCACCCCATTGGGACTTGCTCGGTCCAATGAGACCCTTATCTAAAAAGTCCTTCAACTACTCTTTCAACTCGTTTAGCTCTGCTGGAGCCATTCTGTAGGGAGGAATAGATATAGGTTGTGTGTCGGGAGGAAGGTCAATACCAAAATCCATCTCCCACTCGGGAGGGACACCTGGAAAATCATCAGGAAAGACCTCTGGATACTCACGTACTACTGGAACTAACTGGATAGTCGAGGTCTCGAACTCAACAGCCTTAACCCTAACTAGATAGTACATACATCCCTTAGAAATCATCTTTCTGGCCTTAAGGTAGGAAATGAAATGACCTACAAGCACAACTGAACTACCCTTCCATGCTAAGACTAGCTCACCCAGAAATCTGAACTCTACTGCCCAACTTCTACAATTAACTGAAGCATAGCATGCAAATAGCCAATCCATGCTGAGAATCACATCAAAATCGATCATGGCTAACTCTATCAAATCTACTAAGGTGACCTTCTAAAGGACTGAGACTAGGCAACATCTATGCACCCATCTAGTTATAACTAAGTCACCTACTGGAGTAGAAACTGAAAAGGGTTCTAACAAGACTTCGGGACTAACTCCGAAGTACTAGCCACATAAGGTATCATGAAAGACAAGGTAGCCCCCCGATCTAACAAAGCATAAACATCAATATGTAAAACTCGTAACATACCAGTGACCACATCCGGGGAGACCTCTTGCTCCTGATGGGATGCTAAGGGATAGAATTCGTTCTGTCGCTGACCGCTAGCTATGCTAGTAGATGCCCTGTGATGTGTTTTGCGTGCGGGAGGTGTTGCTGAACTAAAAGCTAGGCCTCGACCCCCAATCTGATCCTATCTTGCTGCTAGGCAATCTCTAAGCATATGTCCAGGCTTCCCACACTCGAAACAAGCACCTAAACCTGCCAAGCACTGGCCTGTGTTCCCCTGACCACATCTGCGACAAGCTAGGATGCTAGAATGTGCAGGCCTGCTGCTCTGACCCCTCGAGCCCGATGCTCACTCTCTCTGATCATGTGTAGGCCTGGATGGGCACACTCAATTCCTAAGATGCAGGAGCTGAAGATCGCTGGTGAGTCTACTATCGATGCCCACCACCTGACCTCGGCTGGGAGAATCGGTGGTCATCGATCCTGACCCTCTTGGCCTCCCTCTCCCTCAGATGTGCTACCTCCATATGCTGGGCGTACAGCACTATACGAGGAAATTCCATATCCTGATGAAGCATGGCAGTCCTACAATCTTTGTCCAAATAGCCCGCCACACCATGGACAAATCGGCTCACCCGCGCCCTCTGATCAGCCACTAACTCTGGGGCATACTTTGACAAGCGAGTGAACTCAAGAGCATACTCTTTCACCGTCATGCTCCCTTACTTCAGATTCACGAACTCAGTTGCCTTTAACTCCCTCATCTCTCGAGGGAAGAACCGGTCTAGAAATGCCACATGGAACTCTTCCCAAGTGATCGGACCTGCTCTTGCGACCCTGCTATCCTTCCAATTGCGAAACCAGATATGTATGATCCTTTTTAACTGATAAGAGGCCAACTCGGCGCACTCAACCCCATTCACCCCCATGACTTGGGTGACCTAGACGATCTCGTCTATGAACTCGTGTGGGCCTTCATCTACCTTGGACCCAAGGAACTCCGACGAGTTCATCCTCAAGAAGTCTCTGACTCGAGCAGTCGCTGCATTGCCATTGTGTGGAACATGTGCAACGGCCTGCTAATTGACATGGGCAGTCAAGGCTTGCGCAAGCATCTGAATAGCGGCCCAGAACTCAGCGTGAGCAACTGGCTCCGGTGCCTGGTGCTCCTGAATAGGTGGGGCTTGCTGGCACCCATTACCATTGCCATCCTTGTGGCCTTCACCATTCCCATTTCTCCTACCATTTATTCTTCGAGGAGCCATGATTCTTCAATCATGAATATCATGAATTAGAAGGATAGAAAGACTTTCCATCGCATGACATAGATCATGAAAGAAGGGAACATTTTCCTAAATGTCTCGTACCCTCTTCGTCATAAGTGTGGTGTGCTTCACACCCATGAAAAAGACTCTACTTAACGCGGCTTTCAGACACCCTAGAACAATTCAAACCTATGGCTCTGATACCAAGTTTGTCACGACCCAAATAGAGGCCCGGATCATAACATGGGACAAGGAGCCCCAAGAGACCCCAAGTCGACCTATGGCATAAGCATACATCTAATCTTAATCAAGAAACTGAATAATCAATCAAATAGTCATAGTGGAAGTCTAACTTGAACATAACATTAGAATATGAAATCCGAAGCTTAATACATACATATGTCTGAAAAGCCTCTAAATATGACGAGTTGATGGGACAAGACCCCAACTAACTCAACAAAACTGAAACATAAATACATAAAGGAAAGATGAATAGTCTAGTCCTCGAGAAATGAGGAATCACCCATAACAAGAATGCTAACTCATAAAAGCTAACTATGAGCGGGGATGAATCTGAGAGTTGGGTCTTGTATCATGAAATGATACAGCATAGAGTAGGCGGTTAGTACGTGGAATGTACCGAGTATGTAAGGCAAGTAAAACCGCTAAAGTAAATAAAATCATTTTAAGAAAATTCATAACATAACATAAATATTAGGAATCTGAGAGTAGGGATTGCATGCATTCTTTCTGAAATCATGATATCTTCATAACATAACATAACATAACATAACTTCATAACATCATAACTGAATCGATTGAATCAAAGCTGAATTCTGACATTTATAAGTAAAAGTTGAACATTGAGTCAAACCTGCTTTAGAACATGCATTTACATAAATCTCATAAGTAATAAATATGCATATCTGAAATCATGAGGAACAATGGGAGACTCATCTTTTAACCGACATACCACGATAGAGCTTACGTGGTCCCAACTATCAAACTCAAGTGGGTAGAGTCATCCAAAGCCTTGCTAAGGCTAGGGACGATACCATGATATCGATATCAAGCTGAAGGCCCATTCGGGCAAGGGAAGCTCACAAGGGAGGTCCCAAAGTCATAATGTATAAACCTACATTGGCGCGTAGTTTTGAGGCATAGCGTGATCGACCCTTAGCCTACTTGGTGCTAGACATTACTCCCAAAACATGCATATTCTCTACATCATTTTATAACGAAGCTCAACATCATCTATTGATGAAGCCCAATTATCAAATACATCTCAAATATGAAATCATGCATATGAGAAGCTTTAGCTCAAGACATACCACAAGATGAAAACATAATTGGGAGCCTTCGCTCCAAAACCAAGTGGTAAGCTATACATAGAAAACTTTAACTCAAAATATACGACAAGCTGAAAGTATAATTGAGAGTCTTTACTCTGAAACAATGTGGTAAGCATAATTTCAGAAAAATCATAATTCATACTTAACATGTAGGCATTGTCCAAAGCTTTATCATACATAGAAATACTTAATTCTCATTGCAATCATAACTGTAAAACTGGGTAGCTTCAAATCATGCTCTTCATTATAATATTTCATCATCATCATATATTCATCACAATTCTCATCTTTCATGAACATCTTATCCATGGGCTTTTAATTCATAAAGATATAATCATGATTTTAAATTGAAGACATTATAAAATTTGCTCAGGCTTCATAATTCAGTAGTAGAATCATAATTAAATCATACCCATGTATAGAAATAGAAGATTCATGCATTTGGGTTAAAACCCTATAGATTAGACATAAAATTTCATACTTTAGAGAGGGATTGGGCATGGGTGTGAAATAAATCACTCATTCATAACCTTACATACCTGGTGGAGGCCGAATCTTACTCTCCCATGAATGCCCAAAAATAAATTGAAAGAAATTGAAGGTCACTAGCTTGAGCACCCTCTCAAATCTCTTCTACTTTGCGTGCATGGATGGAAAATGAATAATCTGAACTTAACCCCATAAAAGGCCACTATTCATACCCCAAAACGTCATAGTTTAGGCTTTATGAACTTAGAAATTACAAAAAGGCCCTTACTAACTTGATAGAAAATAACTTCCAGGTGGCCCTAATGAGTAACCTAACGACTCGTGGCTAGGGGGTACGACTCATGGTGTCATCTATTATGTTCACTGCGTAGCAAACCTTCTGGTCTCATCACGGGTCAACCTAAGACTCATTATGGGTGACCACGACTCGTGGTAACCACTCGTGAAGTACACTGCCCTACTTTTCTTTTCCTTTGCTACCTCCCTCCTTGTGAATGACGCAACGACTCGTGGGGTCTGACCACGAGTCATGGTCTTGCCCGTGGGGTTTCATCTCTTATTGTTCATCTCACGGGTCCCTGGGCCTTCCCCAGCAGTTACCTCACGACTCGTGGGCTGCTCTCACGAGTCTCCGCATGACTCATTCTAAGTCTGCTTCAAAATGTTATTATCTCCGTTTCGACTCCCGAGTCCGATCTTTGGGCTTCCGGGGAATAACAGAAATATTCTTTAAACAAGTTGCTACTATATGTTCTTTAAGAAATGACTAAGTGGTATAGACATATGCACACACATTTGCCGCCTCACTACGGGAACTACTGACGTGTCATGATTTTACGGCACTTTCGACCCTGAAAACCAAGGAATTACGCACATTTTGGGTATGTTTATATAGGTATCATGTGTTTTATGTCTAATGTTGCAGGAAAAAAGGTTCGAAAGTGAAATAGAAAATTTATGTTGAAAACAACTGAAAGGGTGACTGTCAGGCACTTCACGAGTCATTAGCAAGCAGCACGACTCATTGCTGAAGGCGTGGGAAATTATTGAAGTTTGAAGAAGTAGATATAGTGTACCTAACGGGTTGAGGGAATGACTCATTACATCTGGTAACGAGTCGTGAAGTATCGTGAAGACTGAGAGAGAAAGGCTTAACAAAGTAAGCATTGGAGTTGATGATAGACTTAACGAGTCGTTAGTTTACTAAACAACTCGTTGGTAGATCACTGGACCCAACCATAAGGTGTACTGGAATTTTGAAGCAGTTAGACCATGACTGGCCTAACGACTCGTGGCCAGGCACAACGAGTCGTTAGGTGACCCGTTGCCACAACTCAGTATATTACTGAGGACAACTATTTTTAGCAAGGCAGGACTCGTCAGAGGTCCCAACGAATCGTCACCAAGCCCGCGGACACTGCCGACCAAGTTTCCAATTATAGTTAGGAAAAGGTTTTCTAGGAACTATAAATACACAGTTTAGGTTTATTTTCATAGAGAAGTTTATTATTACTATTTTTCACGTAGGATTTTGGTGTTGTACGATTATTCTTGAGGCAAGAAACAAGGTTTATAGTTTTGCTCTTGAATTTGAAAATCAAAAGCAACATTGGAATTTATTCATCAACTTTGGAGTTTTATTCAATTTACTTGGTTTTTCTTCTACGATAATTTGTAAGTTGCAATTATGATTTATTCAATATTTTGTGATTGTGAGCATACACGCATGAGTAGCTAAACCCATAACTAGGGTTGTCAGAACCAAGATGAATTAACGCACATAGGTGAAACACTTAATGATTCTTGAATGGGGTTTAATGCATGTATTGTTTTTCCCTTAGTTTTGATTGATTCTTGACGGTTGAAAACGTTAGGATTTGCCTTATTATTACTTACCGGACCAAGGAGGTAATGAATGGGAAAAAGGATTAACAATGGAGATTTGAGGCTATCAAACCTCATCTAAAGCTTGAACTTGTCTGAGGATAGCTAATTTGATATTAAGGGTAAGGGTCAATTAAAGTACACCCGTATACGGACCAAGTTGTGTGGTGATAATCATCTAAATAGTGGACCAACCATTTAGGTGAACCTAACTTACCGATATTGCATGTTGAACACCGGAATATCTCACTAGTGTATAAGCCTTGAGGTTATGATGTCTTGGGGAACACAATCCTAGTCAAGTCATTAATTAAATACAAACTGAATTTGGTCTAAGCTTTCAACAGTTTTTCTTTTGTTTATTATTCTATTTCTTTCCACCTGTAGGAAATAAGTAACTCAATAGTAGTATCTATTCGCATTAACTTAAGTTCTTACCATATTCCCTGCGGGATCGACCTCAACCTCTAGTTGGGTTCTATATTTGACATCCACCACTTTATATCTCAATTGCAAGGTGTAATTTGGGCGACATCAAATTTTGGCGTCGTTGCCGGGGAATACGGCTAAGGCTTTTGTTAATTGTGTTTGCTTTACTATTGGTTGTTATTTCGTTTTTATTTTTTCTTTTGTTGTTTTGATTACTTAACAGGTCTTAGGTTTGTGCATGCTCGATACTAGAAGCCAAGGAAATCCCCTGGTTCTAATTGATCACGAACTTGAGCAGACGTTAAGAAACTTGAGAAGAATGGCCAACATCCAAGAGCAAGAAACAGTGGACTAAGCCATTGGCTGAAGAACAAGCTCGGGCTAGAGATCGTGAGTTAGCTAGAGTTACTGAAGAGCAACATCTAGCTGTAGAAGCAGAGCGAGCTAGACGACATAGAGGTCCAGAACACCAGAGACATCGATATTTTGATGAGGAGGATGATGCCGATATAGATGAAGTCGGTGCCACTGGAGCTATAGTCCCGCCTCCTTTGCCTGCTGGGGCAAAGTTTGACATTACAAGTGCAATGATCCAACTGCTCAATATGAAGGGAATATTTGCGGTTCATGCATCTAATGATGCCCACGCTCACTTGACGAATTTCGTGGGTATATGTAAGGCATACAAATAGCCGGGAATGAGCCAGGATGCAATCAGACTGAGGTTATTTTCCTTCTCACTAGGGAGTGAAGCAACGATGTGGTTGGCTGAGCTACCGAATGATTCCATCACTACTTGGGGAGAACTTAAGAGAGCTTTTCTTGAAAGGTTCTTCCCACCTTCCAAAGCGTTGAAGTTGAAATATGAAATATACAACTTCAGACAACTAAATGCGGAGGCACTTCACGAGACCTGGTTGCGTTTCAACAAAAAGCTCAAAAGGGTGCAAATCATAGGATTATGGATGATACATTGTTGGAGATCTTTTATAGGTCTCTAAATGCCAACACCAAGGCGGTGGCTGATACCGTCTCCATAGGAACCTTTATGAGCCACACTTATGCAGAGGCTACGGAGCTGCTAGACAGGATCACCAAAACTAACCGAGCTTTGCACACTAGAAAGTCAGAATTCCGGTTGGTTCTTATGCGGTTGGTATGTCTGCAGAATAGAGGAGAAAAGATGAGGAGCGTGATCAAGATATAGCAGAGATAAAGACCACTATGGGGTTGCTTTCCAAGCACTTGATGGGAGTCGGAGCAGAGAAAGTGAATGTTGTGGGTTCTCAGGGCAAGGCCCCGAGAAATGATGGATGTGAATCTGAGTCTGAAAAAGAAGCTAATTATTTAAATGATCAGAGGGCGGGTTTCCAAACCAACACGCAAGGGTCTAGCCAAGACTCTTGGCGTCAAGGTCAAGGGAACCAAGGTTGGAACTTTTACAAGGATAATAATTACAACCGGGGTCAATACCAAGATAATGGAGATTGGAAGAAGCACGAGGAGTTCAAAAACGATAGAAGCGGTCTGTATGTTCCTCCAAGAAACCATGAGCCAGAGTCCAATGGTTCAAGGGTTGAGGACATGCTATCCAAAGTACTCAAGTAGATGGACACAACATATGGCCACTTTAAGAAGCTCCACTCTAATATTTCTGGTTTAAATCAAAAGGTGAAGTCATATGTCGTGGAGATCAGGCAGATTGAGCAGCAGATAAGTCAGATGTCTGTTGTAATGAATCAGAGGCAGAAAGGAACACTTCCCAGCAACACAGTGCAAATTCTGAAAAATGACAGTCATTGCATGGCGGTCACTACTAGGAGCGGGGAGGCCACAGTTGATCCTCCGAGGCTGTTGTAATTAAGGAGTCATATAAGCTCGTCTTGATGAATGATGATAGTGTAGCTGATTTCGAAGACCCAACTGTGGTTGGAGGTTCAGATGTGAAAACTGCTCCAAGTAATGCAAAGGAGCAAGGAGCTGCCCATGAGAAGGAGAAGGATGCACAACCAAAATTTACACCAATCCCTAGACCTCCTCCTCCTTATCCACAGCGTTTGAAGAAGAAAGCCAAAGATGGGAAGTATCAAAAATTTATCTCTATACTTAAGCAGTTGTCGGTGAACATCTCATTAGTTGAGGCACTTGAGCAGAAGCCCGAATATGCCAAATTCATGAAGGACCTCGTCACCAGGAAAAGGACTGTAAGTTTGAAACCTGCAGATAATTTGCACCACTATGGTGCCATAACTACATGGGTTCTAGCTCAGAAGAAGGAAGACCCAGGTGCGTTTACTATACCTTGCACCATTGGGGATGTTGAGTTTGCAAGGGCTCTTTGTGACTTGGGAGCTAGCATAAATTTTATGCCGCTAGCAGTATTCAAAAAGTTAGGCTTGGGAACCCCCACACCGACTACTATGCGGCTACTGAGTGCTGACAGAACCATTAAAACGTCGGTGGGGATTTAATTTGATGTGCTTGTCAAGGTCGACAAATTTATATTCCCAGTAGACTTCATGATTCTGGACTGCGAAGTCGATTCTGGGGAGACCATTCCTTGCAACCAGTAGGGCCCTAGTAGATGTGGAGGTAGGCTAGTTAAAATTCAGGTTAAACAAAGAAGAGGTCACCTTTAACATTTGCCAGACCATGAAACAGCTAAAGGAATTCAGCATAGTCTCAGCACTTGAGGACGGAGAGGAATTACTAGACGAATTCTAAGTAGTCAAGAGACTTGCGTCATGCCGCGATGTTAAATTAGGCGCTGCATGGGAGGTAAACCATGGAGGTGTTTTGGTGAAGTCGAGTAGCCAAAACACCCACGTCGTGCCACGACGTTAAATTAAGCGCTTCTTGGGAGGCAACGCAAGTTGTAAATGTAAGAAATATATAGTGTTTACGTTTGTTGATGGGTGCAGGTGATTAAGATGGAAAATTTGAAGTTGGAACCAAAATATGGAACTTCAGTTTTGGTGCAAAATGTCACAGAGTGAGTCATCGTTTGACCTGACGACTCGTTCAACCAAATCGTGAAGAGAACAGCAGAAAAACAGGGAAGCAATGGGTGACTTAATGATTTATTTCTTCAAGAAATGAATAGTGAGGTCCTGCGTTATGTACACTGGATCAAAGGCAGAATTAAAAGGAAAAGTGTGATGACGGCTCACTCAACGAATTATTGGGAGACCAAACGATTAGTTAGGTGAACCGTCATGAAGCTACACCAGTCCAAGGACCACGACTCAGGCCACGACTCGTTGGGTGGCACCACGAGTCGTTGCTTGACTCGTTAGCTCCCAGGTAAGTTTGTTGAACTCAAGTCAAAGAAAGAAGGGTCAAAACGAGTCATTTCATCACGTAACAACTCGTTTAGTCAGTCGTCAGGTATTTCACATAACTTACATCTGACCCGACCTAGGATCAAATTAGGGTAAATTATAAGTTAAAGCATATTACACCCGATTTCTTTTACTTTTCAAAATTCTCACCTAAGCTTAAACCCACCACCGCAACAACTTCAAATTTCCCTCATCCTCTTCTTCTCACAAACCCATCGAAGCAATCCTTAAGCTGCACTCCAACATTCATACGCACATACAGTTGCACTCCTATCTTCGATCAAGTATTTTGTGAGTACCCTTTTTCCCAATTAATTTGGAGTATCGATTGCATTTGAATAAGAATTTTTGTTGGTGACAGTTTTGATGAACTAGAAAGTGTCTAATTAACTGTTGTATGTGTTTTGATTTTTTCCCTATAATTATAATGAACCCTAGGAAGATCTAAGCAACTAAATTTTGACTGAATCTACATTGGGTTAGTGTGAGAAATTAAGTTCTGTGTCTGTGGAGTTAAATAATAGGAAGAAGATGAAGATGAACGTATGGGTGAACTGGAACTCTTGAGCACGAGCTATATCACGATTCCTTGGATCACCAAATGACTCGTTGTGTAGCTCGTCCTGAGTGGAAAAATTAAACCACTAAGGCAGTGTACCTAACGACTAAACTAATGACTTGTTGCCTTTGGCAACAACTCATTGGGACCAGTCATCAAGTACACTGGCCCAACATGAAGGAAGTCTAGTTTGTGACAACGAGCTACCTCAAGAGTCGTTGCCAGTGCCAACGACTCGTTTAGTCACTCGTTAGGTCCATTATGCAGCAGCTAAAAAAATGATTTTGCTTCATCTCATCTCATATACTAACAATGTTTCCACAGGTACAATGGCTCCAAGAGGTATACCAAGGAAAGGTCAGGCAAAGAAACAAACACCTGAGCGCAGTCAACCATCATACCGCAGACTGCGTGATAAGCCATCCTCCTCCGAAGAGTCAAGTGGCTCTAAGGAGCAATATGACATATTAGAGGAGAAGCTAGTAAGGAGGTCAACCAGGGCTAGGGCTCAACAAACTTCCAATCCGACCGCCCTGGTCGATGCTCCCACTCTACTAGCGAGGGATCGACCTAGCCGCACTGTTGATAATGCTAGGGTTGTAGCTGCACTTGCTCCCGAGGCCCCCACAACTGGGAGAAACATAGAGATAGATGAAGAGTCACATGCTCAGCGAGTGGACTCTGACAATGAACTGACTGAGACCTCAGACACACTAAACGAGCAACCAAAGAATGTGCGGAGATGTGTGTTCAAGGCATGAGGGCCATATATAATAGAGATATTGCTCCAAATAAGAAAGGCAATCCGAAGAGGAGCATATACGAGGAGCAGAGGCTGATCACTACAGGGCTGAAAGACCTTTCAGAACTACAAACAGTGTTTGATAAGTACAGGTTTGGGTGGTTGACCGAGCCATCAGGTAGCTACAACCCGTTTTAGTTCGAGAGTTCTATGCAACCTATGCGGCCACATCACAGCGTTTGGCATTAGGGGGCCAGGACTGGAAAAAGAGGCCTTCCTTAAATTAGGGGGTCCAAGGACCACGACTCATGCCATGACTCGTTGGGTGACACCACGAGTCGTTGCTTGACTCGTTAGATCCCGAGTAAGTTTGTTGAACTCAAGTCAAAGAACGAAGGGTCAAAACGAGTCATTTCATCACGTAACGACTCGTTTAGTCAGTCATCAGGTATTTCACTTAACTTACATCCGACCTGACCCAGGATCAAATTAGGGTAAATTTTAAGTTAAAACATATTACACACAATTTCTTTTACTTTTCAAAATTCTCACCTAAGCTTAAACCCAACACCCCAACAACTTCAAATTTCCTTCATCTTCTTCTTCTCGCAAACCCATCAAAGCAATCCTTAAGTTGCACTCCAACATTCATACGCACACATGGTTGCACTCCCATCTCCGATCAAGTATCTTGTGAGTACCCTTTTTCCCAATTAATTTGGAGTATCGATTGCATTTGAACAAGAATTTTTGTTGGTGACCCAGTTTTGATGAACTTGCAAGGGTCTAATTAACTGTTGTATGTGTTTCAATTTTTTCCCTATAATGATAATGAACCCTACGAAGATGTAAACAACTAAATTTTAACTGAATCTACATTGGGTTGGTGTGAGAAATTAAGTTTTGTGTCTGTGGAGTTGAATAATAGGAAGAATATGAAGATGAACATATGCGTGAATTGAAACTCTTGAGCACGAGCTACATCATGATTCGTTGGATCACCAAACGACTCATTTGTAGCTCGTCCTGAGTGGAAAAATTAAACCACTAAGGCAGTGTACCTAACGACTGACCTAATGACTCGTTGCCTTTGGCAACGACTCGTTGGGACCAGTCGTCAAGTACACTAGCCCAACATGAAGGAAGTCTAGTTTGTGAAAACGAGTGACCTAACGTGTCGTTCCCAGTGGCAACAACTCGTTTAGTCACTCGTCAGGTCCACTGTGCAGCAGCTAAAAAAATGATTTTGCTTCATCTCATCTCATGCACTAACAATGTTTACACAGGTACAATGGCTCAAGAGGTACACCAAGGAAAGGTTAGGCAAAGAAACAAACACTTGAGCGCAGTCAACCATCATACAGCAGACTGCGTGATGAGCCATCCTCCTCCGAAGAGTCAAGTGGCTCTGAGGAGGAATATGATGTATTAGAGGAGCAGCTAGTGAGGAGATCAACCAGGGCTAGGGCTTAAAAAACTTCAAATCCGACAGCCCTGGTCGATGCTCCCACTCTACTGGCGAGGGATCCGCCTAGCTGCACTGATGATAATGCTGGGGCTGCAGCTGCACTTGCTCCCGAGGCCCTCACAGTTGGGAGAAACACAGAGATAGATGAAGAGTCACATGCTTAGCGAGTGGACTCTAATAATGAACTAACTGAGACCTCAGACACATCAAAAGAGCAACCAAAGAACGTTCGGAGATGGTGTGTTCATGGCATGAGGGCCATATATAACAGAGATATTGCTCCTAATGAGAAAGGAAATTCGAAGAGGAGCATGTACGAGGAGTAGAGGTTGATACCTACAGGGCTGAAAGACCTTTCAAAACTACAAGCAGTGTTCGATAAGTATAGGTTCTGGTGGTTGACCGAACCATCAGGTAGCTACAGCCCATTTTAGTCCGAGAGTTCTATGCAACCTATGCGGCCACATTGCAATGTTTGGCATAAAGGGGCCAGGAATGAAAAAAGAGGCCCGCCTTAAATCAGGTGTTGGTGCGAGAGACTCCGGTAGATATCTCTGAGAGGACAATCTCCAGGATGTTGTATGGGTCAGATTATCATGCTCCGATGAACACGGTCAAGTTTGACCACAGGCTATATGAGTTGAAGAAAGTCAAGAACAAAAAGTTGAATAGTCAGGAGCACATCAGGCAATACACTTGGTTGTCACAGATCATTGCTACAAGAGGTCCTTTAGTTGAATGGCAGCACGGCACAGAGCCTCAGATAAAGAAGGCCACACTGAACTTTCAGGCAAAATTTTGGTGTTCACTGGTGCGGCACAGGATGGTACCAACCAGCAATGATAACATCCTCTCACCTAACAGAGCAGCATTGGTAGCAAGTATAATGGAGGGATATGCCATCAATTTCCCGCGGTATATTGCTGAGGAGATTAGAAAACGGGCAATCAATGATAGTACTACAATTTCCTTCCCATGTTTGATTGATAGACTCTGCCAGGAGTCAAAGGTGCCGGAGCTGCCATCAATTGACTAGAGAATAGTGGTCTAGAAGATAACAGATATTGGGTTGATTCAAGATGACACAAACCCGGTATCGAGAGTAAGGACTCAAGCAGCTGCATCCGCTGGAGCGACCATATTAGCAGAGGAGTTTGGCAGTGGTATGCAGACCAATGCCACACAGTTTACTGAGTTGGCAGTTGAGCCTATTGAGGGCAGAGAGATAGGTAGCCAGCCTGAGGCTACAGATGCAGTGGACACCTCCACACCTGCTGATGTTCCTTAGTCATCATCCGCAGCAGAAGCTCCCAGACCACCAGTTGTGCCTCCACTATCCACTATAGCCATCCTAGTTATGATTTCACAGGAGTTTTTGGTAGATATGGATAGGCGGCTAGCTAAGGCGGAAAAGAAGCAAGCACACATAGCTCTACAGGTTAATATTCTAATAGAGGGGGTAAAGTCATGGGTGTCGAAAGAGTTGGAGACATTGTCCAGTTATGTGCATGGCCGATTGGACGTGTTTGAGAAGAGAACGGATGAGCGCCTTGCATAGTTATAAGCGCCTGAGTTGTCAAAATGGTACTCAGAGCTAGGAGCACTCAGATCCGAGGTGCGGACTTGGCAGCACAACAGGTAGCTGCAGTACATCCACCGGTACTTCCTGTGACTGATGATGAGTTCGAAGAAGAGTTACCACCAATTGTTGATTTTATCACGGAGGAGCTGGTGGCACATGATAAAGAAAGAGGCCTCGTGAGGAGGCAAGTTTTGAAGATGATGTTTCTCTGCTCCGTCAGCAAAAATGAGAGCAGAGTGAGATGGAGAGAGCGTTGCATGTATCAAGAGAGGAGGCTCGACAGAGAGCCGATACTGAGGCAGTGAGAGCTCGTGGAGAAGGAACGAACTCTGTTGGATCTGAAAATGCACCAGGTCAAGCCGGTAATGTAGGAGATGACATTGGAGGCGTATCTACACCCTCCACCGACTAGGTAGCTGAAACCTAGGTCACACAGGTATGTTCCCTATTTCTCTAGTTTTATCGGATATATATATGCGTCGGGGACGACACATGATTTTCTTGTTGGGGGTGGGGAGGAATACCTGTGCATGTTTTTGCTGAATGTAACTCGAGGGTTTTTCTTAACGGATATCTTTTCCCCCGGGTGCTCCATATCTAGTAGAATGGGTGTGTTTAGGGTTTTTGGTTTTTTTTGTTTTTTTTTGTGTCAGTCGGAAGAAAGTTAGGTGAACTAAAGGCAGTCAAGAGCTTAAATTGTTGATTTTTGTTGATTTATAAGTTGATACCCCTCCGAAAAATTATTTATATGTATATGTGAAAGTTGAGAAGTATGGCCTTTGTGAATCTTTGCATGGCATTGAAACTGTGAACATGTTTACCATTGTATGGCTATACCTGAACTAGCAGTTAGTAGAAGTGATGATGTTGACCTGTGCTATGTGTGAGTGAGGTTTAATAGCTAAATTCGTTTGTGTGTGTCAATCTAGAACTTGCCTGGTCAGTCGTACCGAGATAGAGGATAGGGAACTAGGAAAGGATCATAGGCCATTTTTGATTTATGGGTCCACTTTAGCCTTAAAAGACCTACCAAAAGAGAATAAAAATCCCTTGATCCAAATGTTTGAGCTTAAATTGACCTTTTTTTTTGTTTACACCAATTCACCTTCCTGCTTTTATTAAGAGTAAACCTATTTTGGCCCTGGTCCCTCCTTGGACATTGTGAACCTCAACTCAGGAAAATCGCCTAAGTTGAGGTGGCTATTAAAGGGGTGATTAAGAAGAGTCGGGTGGAATAAAAATTGGGTAACAGAAAAATGGAAAGAGTGGGTGCAGTATGCATAAAAAAATAGAGCAAGAAATAGAAATTGTTGTCAAAGATCAAGAAAGAAAATAAAAGAAAAAAAATGACATCAATGAAAGCTTGAATAAAGAGAAACCGCATCCGTAGTTGCAAATGCAAAGAAAAGAAGAAGCAGTTAAAGGAAAAAGGGGAGAAAATAGGAAAAAAGGTGAAAAGCAGAATCAAGATGTGTGTAGTGTTAAGGAGGGTTGAGCTACTAATTCCATATGTACTATACCTGAGCCTGATCCTACATTACAAGCCTAGAAAGTCCTATAGTGATCGTAGCTACTTTTATGAAAATTGAGGTATTGAAAGTAAAGGCATGCCTATGGTATTGCGTGCACACAGTTCGAATTTCGTTGTGAGAGAGAGTGAATCTTACCTAGTCCCAAGAAAAATTTATCGACATAATCATATACATATGTGTGAGTATGGGACTTCTTTGAGGTGAGAGCATTTGGTCAACAAAATCATCTGCAAATTGTCTGGGTCAGTGTTATAGATTTATGTGCGTGGTTGCAAGTGACAGTGTTTTTCCATATTTTGATTCCTCTGTGTTATGGTTAGAAATTTTGCATATGCATTGTGATTTGAGTTGATACGATGAGGGAGGGGTTAGAAAATTCGATTTGATGTATAAATGTGACTGTCGTAAGTTTCCTAGAGTTCTTTCAATTGAAGCGTCGAGTACTTTAGTTTATTTTATTTTGTTTTGTTTTTGCCTGAGGACATGCAAAAGTTCTAAGTTGAGGGTGTTGATGTGTCGTGATTTTACGGCACTTTCGACGGTTAAAACTAAGAAATTATACGCATTCCGGGTATGTTTATATAGGTATGATGTCTTTTGTGTTTAATGTTGCAGGAAAATAGGTTCAGAAGTGAACTGGCAAATTTATGCTGAAAACAACTGAAAGGGTCACTATCAGGCACTTCAAGAGTCATTGGCAAGAAGCACGACTCATTGCTGAAGGCGTGGGCAATTATTGAAGTTTGAAGAAGTAGAGACAGTGTACCTGATAGGTTGAGGGAACGACTCATTACATCTGGTAACGATTTGTGAAGTCAGTCATGAAGACTGAGAGAGAAAGTCTTAACAAAGTAACCACTGGAGTTGACGACAGACTTGTCGTTAGTGTACTAAACGACTCATTGGTAGATCACTGGACCAAACTATAAGGTGCACTGGAATTTTGAAGGAGTTAGACCACGAGGGGCCTAACGACTCGTGCCCAAGCACAACGAGTAATTAGGTGACTCGTTGCCACAACTAGGTATATTGTTGAGGATGACTATTTTTAGCAAGGCACGACTCGTCAGAGGTCCCAATGAATCATCACCAAGCCTGTGGCCACTGCTGACCTAGTTTTCAGTTTTAGTTAGGAAAAGGTTTTCTTGGAACTATAAATACATAGTTTATGTTTATTTTCATAGAGAAGTTTATTATTACTATTTTTCACGTAGGATTTTCGTGTTGTGCGATTATTCTTGAGTCAAGAAACAAGGTTTATAATTTTGTTCTTGAATTTGAAGATCAAAAGCAACATTGAAATTTATTCATCAACTTTGGAGTTTTATTCAATTTACTTGGTTTTGCTTCTACGATAATTTGTAAGTTGCAATTATGACTTATTCAATATTTTGTGATTGTGATCATACAAGCATGAGTAGCTAAACCCATAACTAGGGTTGTGGGAACCAAGATGAATTAACGCACATAGGTGAAACACTTAGTGATTCTTGAATGGGGTTTAATGCATGTATTGTTTTTCCCTTCATTTTGATTGATTCTTGATGGTTGAAAACGTTAGGACTTGCCTTATTCTTACTTACCGGACCAAGGAGGTAATGAATGGGAAAAAGGATTAACAACGAAGATTTGAGGCTATCAACCCTCATCTAATAGCTTGAACTTGTCCGGGGATAGCTAATCCGATATTAAGGGTAAGGGTCAATTAAAGTACACCCGTATATGGACCAAGTTGCTTGGTGATAATCATCTAAATAGGGGACCAACCATTTAGGTGAACCTAACTTACGAATATTGCATGTTAAACACCGGAATAGATCATTAGTGTATAAGTCTTGTGGTTATGAAGTCTTGGGGAACACTGCCCTAGTCAAGTCGTTAATTGAATACAAACCGAATTTGATCTAAGCATTCAAAAGTTTTACTTTTGTTTATTATTCTATTTCTTTCCCCCCTTAGGAAATAAGTATCTCAATAGTAGCAGCTTAACTTAAGTTCTTACCACATTCCCTATGGGATCGACCTCAACCTCTAGTTGGGTTCTATATTTGACATCGACCGCTTTATATCTCAATTGCGAGGTGTAATTTGGGCGACATCAACGTGCAGTTTATCACAAAGGAGGGAGGGCATGAGTGCAGCCCCTTGGCAGTTCTAGGTAGCCATGCCACACAGGCTACATTGGCCTAGCCACGGTCTCTTCGTCCGTTCGTTTATCAACTCGCTAACATGTTCAACTTGTGATTCCTTTACAACATATATTATGTTAGGCTCATAACATGCATTTGCATATGCATCAAATTAGACGACAAAATTTTACAGGGTGTAATAGTTATTTTTCAAAAATTATCTCAATATAAACCATTTGATCTACAATGCTTCATCCATACTATGGAATCTGTCCTTCAGGGATATTAATTTAATTAGTGCTTTTGCGGCTGAAATATGAAATTAATTTTTGGTCAGCAAATGTTTTAGTTATATGACTTGAATTAATTTTGAATGAGGATCATACTAATGATAATTCACAATATATTTCTTAGTTACTTATTATTTCCCCCTCATGTTAGAAAAACTAACAAATATCCCTGATCTTCTTTAGAGAATTCATTTATGTGCATCGTGATAGATTCATTTAATCATATACCACACATCAAAATTTATTAGATGAAAAATATTTGATTCCTGACCCTGAACCAATTGGGCAGAGCGGGGATTAATCATAATTTATTAGTCAACATACAATTGTTATTGTATATAATATATCATATCATAGACCAACCTTTTAACTACTTATCGGAGGCATTCAATGTCAAACCAACTTGGATATAAACCAACACTATCAAGATGAATTGTATTGATTACACAATCTGAAAATTATGCTTTTAACTCAATTAATATTGAACAAGCAACTTTGTGAATCTCAAACTGCAGGTTGACAATAAATGCACATGTGACCATCTTATAGATGTATCTATTTAAGATATCACATGGCAGGTGAACAAGCCAATATTCACCTCTTATATTTTTCAAAATTTAGGGAATTCAGTCCCAACTTAGCTGGAATAATCAACTTGTCATGAGAACAAGTAACATAGAAGAATTCTTACAAAATCTTTCAATTCTTCAATGTATTCTGATATTCAGTTAGCATATAATATTTAAATCAAGATGACTAAAATGATCATCTCAACTGATAAAATATCTATACTAGTAAACTTCAGATTTACCCTGATATGTGTTTTTTATTTTAGTAAATTTCAGGTTTGCTTCACATCAATAAACTTCTAATTTACTATAGCATGTAATTTCATCATGCTTGTCCTTATAGTACAAATCAGATAACTTTTTGTATATATATTTCTTACCTATAGTAATTTAAATATATTTAATCTTTCAATCCTTTATAGTCTTAATATGATAACCATTTTTATTGCTGGCAAACTTCAGGTTTACTATAATTTGTTTCAATCATAACAACTTCATATAATATGATCTAGCATGAATGATGTTATCATACATAATCTCTTCAAGAGATTTCAATTATTTTTCATGATAAGATATTGTTTGGACACTACTGGTGCAATACCCCAAAAAGCCCTAAGATCAGACCCGAGGGTTCAAATGGAGAAAATAGAAAATTCTGCACCAGGTCACAGGACGACGTTAGGAGACTTCACAAATCGTTAAGTGACTCGTGAAGTGGAAGGGGAGTTGGATAAGATTTGTTGTCTGGGAGTTGACCACGAGAGAAGCCACGACGCGTGGTCAGGGAAATGAGTCGTTAGGTTGGTTGTAGTCAGAAGATGACTTGGATGTTGAATTTTTAGCAATTCTTCCAATGACTTTGGCCTCATTTGTTTTCATTAAGATTAAGACGTCTGAATCTGAATGCACATCTGAATGATTAAGATGTTGTCTCTACATCTGAATACTGAATGATTAAGACTGTTTATTTTTCAACATCTAAATGTGCATATTTTATTTATTCGTAAATATATAAAAAATATATAATTCAAATAAAAAAATTAAATATTAAAAAATTATTATCTGAGCAAAAAAGATATTTATGTTTGCTAGTTATGGTAGAGATGGTTTGTAATGGTGGTCGGGATAATGATTAGTGTTAGTGGCTAGTAATTAGGGTGGTGATAGTTAAGTATTGGTGGTGGTGATAGTTATGATGATGGGGAGTGGTAGGTATTGTAATGACTGAGGTGATGGTAATGGTTGGTGGTGGTGGTTGTGATGGTTAAGTTGATTGATGTAAGTAGTTGACGGTGTTGATAGTGGTGGTTGACGATGTGTTGGTAGCAGTTGGTGGCGGTATTTATGATGGTGAAGATGGTTGATAGTAGGGATTAGTCGCAATGATGGTAGTGAATTATGATGGTGGTAGAGGTGGAGGTGGTAGTAACAAGGTGGTGGTAGTGGTGGCAGCGGTAGTGCATACAATTATAATGATGGAACTGGTATGTATAGTAATGAGTAACGACTAACAATAGTGGTTTGTAGTAGTGATGGTTGCAGTAATTATTGTGATGTCAGAGGTAGTTGGCGATAGTGTTGACAATGGTGGTATAGGTGGTTGTTGTTGGTGATGGAGGTGGCTGGTGATTGGTGATGGTGGTGGCTGGTGGTTGGTGATGGTAATGGTGGTGGTGGTTGTGATAATAGAGGTGATTAATGGTGGAAGCGGGTGGTTGTGGACAGAGCGATGGTGACATACCTCTTAATGATATTAAGACTTTGTTCCAGATAATAATGGTTAAGACATGTTCATACCAAATAATTGTTTAAATCTTAATGAGAACAAACGCCTTAATAGACTAAAGTCTGAACCATTTAGATTCAGACCTCCATTAAGTGCAAATAAATGAGGCCGTAGTCACCACGAGTCATTAGAAACACCATGAGTCATGGTGTCCCTCGTCGTGACTGGCAAAGTAATGTTTTCCAGTGATTGGTGCTGGGAGCAGGAAATGATTCATCGTCCTTGGTAACGACTCGTCCAGTCCCTCGTTCGGACGGGCAGTGTGATTTTCCTTGCGAAATTGTTAAGGGATTTTTCATAATTTCTAAGCTCCTAAGACCTAAATTACGTCGTGTTAAACTCAGTTAGAAGGATTTTAGGGATACTTAGCCTATTCTAAACCATTCCCTCTCCATACATGCAAGACTAGTGAATTTCTAAGGTGATCAAGTCTAGAATTCATCAAATTCTCCTCCAATTCCTTTGGGCATTCAAGAAGGGGTGTGAAATCAGAAGTACCCAGGTATGTGGGGTTATGAATGGGAGTATTCCTTCACTCCCATGCCTAAATTCTCTTCTAATTCATAAAGTTCTAAGTTGATGAATCTATGGGGTTTTAACCCAACTTGTGAAATTCTCTAAGCATCTATCATGGTTAAATTCTATGCATATTTCTAATATTGAATTAAGATTCATGGAAATGTTTTATAATGATTTCAATTACAATTATGATTTCAAAGTTTTACAAATATGATGCCCAATCATGAGGGTTCATGAAGAGTTGAGATTATGATCTATGCTTCTAAGTATGATGAGATGTTTATGATGAAAGTATAATTTCGAATTACCCATGTTTATATTCATGAATTTGACTACGAAATCTATTTAAAACCATGTTAAGTTTAGGCAAGCCCATATGACCAAGTATGTTTCATGATTTACTTCAATTTCATGTTATTAGATTACCATATGGTTTTGGAGTCTACACTCCCACTTTTCATCTTTTGGTATGGTTTGACCTAAGGCTCCTTATGTTATGTTTTCAGATTATGTATATTATGTTATGATTCAGCTTCGTCAAAAGACGATGGTTCAGCTTTGTTTAAAAATGATGGAGAGCATACGCATGTTTTTGGGAGTAATGTCTAGCACCGAGTAGGCTAAGGGTTCAGTCAACCTTGTGCCTCAGAACTATGTGCCAATGTAGGTGTATTCAGATTATGTGGGACCTCCCTTATGAGCTTTCCCTACCCTGAAGGGGCTTCAGCTTGATATCGATATCATGGTAGCGCCTTTAGCCCTGACAAGGCTTTAGACGGCTCTGCCCACTTGAGTATAATAGTCGGGACCATGTAAGCTCTATCGTGGTAATGTCAGTTATATGATGAGTCTCCCATTGTTCTTCATGAGCTTCAGTTATGCATTATCATCAATCATGATATTATGTTTTCAGTAGGTTTGACCCAATGTTCAGTTTTATTTATGGTTATCAGTTTTCAGCTTTGGGTCATTCGATTCAGTTATGATGTTCAATTTTACTTAGCGGTTTTACTTACCTTACATACTTAGTACATTCCAATTACTGATTGCATACCTATGTTGTATCATTTCTTGATACAGGCTCGGACATTTTGGTCCAGTCCCACCGTTAGCCAGATTCTTAGAGGTAGCATATCTCAGTCTATTGGTGAGTCCTCATCCTTCGAGGACCTTCTTATCAGCTTGTTATCCGTACTTTCAATTTTAGTTTATTAGTGAGTTAGTTGGGGTCTTGTCCCATCAACTCGTCAGGTTATAGATGCTTATCAGACATAGCATGTATTCAGATTCGGATCAATATTATGTTTTCCGTTGTTCAGATGTTATTGCATTTTAAAACTTTCACTATTTTGAATGTTAGACTCTCCGCATTTATTTATGTTGAGTTTAGTTATCATGTTCATGCCATGGGTCAACTTGGAGCCCTCGGGGTTCTTTGTCCCGTGTCTCCGTCCAGGCCTATGTTCAGATTGTGACAAACTTGGTATCAGAGCATTAGGTTTTGAAGTGTCCTAGGGTGTCTGAAATCCGTGTTAAGTAGAGTCTTTTTCATGGGTGTGAAGCACGCCACACTTATGACGAAGAGGCTTCAAAACATTTTAGGAAACTTCCCTTCTTTGATGATCTATGTCGTGCGATGAAATATATCTCTATCCTTCTAACTTGTGCTATACTGATTTGTAGAATCATGCCTCCTCGCCGAGTTAACGGAAGAAGGAACGGGAATGGAAATGGCCATAGGAATGGCAATGGGGATGGGCACCAGCAAGCTCCACCAGCTCCTGAGGATCATATGCTCGAGCAGGTTGCCTATACAGAGTTTAGGGCAGCCATCCAGATGTTAGCACAGGCATTGACCGCCCAAGTCAACCAGCAGGCAGTAGCGCATGTTCCCCATAATGGGAATGCAGCAGCGGCGAGAGTCAGGGACTTTCTTAGGATGAACCCTCCAGAGTTTCTCAGATCGAAGGTGGACAAGGATCCACATGAGTTTATTGATGAGATTCAGAAGATTACCAAGATCATGGGGGTGACAGGGGAGGAGTGCGCAGACCTAGCCTCTAATGAGTTGAAAGGGGTTGCCCATATTTGGTTCAGGCAGTGGAGGGATGGTAAGGCAGTTAGAGCTGGTCCCATTGGTTGGGATGAGTTTCATACCACGTTTTTGGATCGATTATTTCACCAAGAGATGAGGGAGATCAAAGCAGCTAAATTTGTGAACTTGAGGTAGAACAACATGATGGTCCAAGAGTATACTAAATATGTACCAGAGATGGTGGCAGATCAGAGGGCTCGAGTGAGCAGATTCGTACATGGGATAGCAGACCATCTGGTCAAGGACTACAGGACCGCTATGCTTCACCAGGATATGGACTTCTTGTGGCTGGTTCTGTATGCCCAGCAAATAGAGGCGATACAAGTGAGTGAGCGGGAAAGAGAGGACAAGAGGTCTAGGACCGACAGTTTTGGGTTCTCCAAGTAGAGGCCTAATGGTGGGCACCATCATCCCATCGGAGGTCATCAGCCCCAGCGCCATCAGCAGCAAGTATTCAATACAGATCTAGGTGCGATTAGAGGGGACGAGCATTAGGCTCTCAAGGTCAGGGGAGCAGATCCGTAGAGCCCAGTATTCCAGGTTGTGATAGGTGTGGCAGAAGGCACACTAGTCACTTCCTAGCAGGTACAAGTGCTTTTTTCGAGTGCGGGAAGCCCAGACACATGCTCAGAGATTGTCCAACAGCTACACAGGTCCATGGAAAGGGCCGAGACCCAGTCACTAGCTCAACAGCCCAACCAACACGTTCAGCTCAGCAGGGTGCCTCCACTAGTGCAGGTGGTGGTCAACACCAGAACAGTTTTTGTTCCCTCACACTGCATCAGGAGCAGGAGCTCTCCCCCAGACGTAGTCATTGGTATGTTACGAGTATTCCATATTGATGTATATGCATTGTTAGATCCAGGGGCTACTTTATATTTTGTGACACCATATGTTTCTAGTAGTTTCGGATTCAGTCCCAAAGTCCTATCAGAAACCTTCTTAGTCTCTACTCCAGTCGGTGATTCAGTTATAGCTTGACGTGTCTATCGAAATTTCCTTGTCACTGTCCTTCAGAAAGTCACCTCAGCAGGTTTAGTAGAGTTAGCCATGACAGATTTTGATGTTATATTTTGCATGGATTGGATACATGCATGTTATGACTTAGTAGATTATAGAACCTGTGCGGTAGAGTTCCGGTTTCTGGGTGAGCCAGTCCTAGAGAGGAAGGATAGTTCAATTGTATCTATAGGTCGCTTCATTTCCTACCTTAAGGCTAGAAAGATGATCTCTAAGGGTTGCGTGTACCGTCTAGTTATGGTTAAGGACGCTACATCCGAAACCCTGACTATCAAGTCAATTCCTATAGTGTGTGAATACCCAGAAGTGTTTCTAGATGATTTACTAGGAATTCATCCCAAATGGGAGATCGATTTTGGTATTGACCTTTTTCCCGATACTATAATACCCCAAAAGTGCCTAAGCCTATACTCGGGATTTGAAATGAAAAGCAGCAGAAAATTTAAGATTTCTTCTCAAAACAACTCGTTGTACGGGTCATTGATGGGTCTAACGAACCGTTAGATGTGCCTGTGGTGAGAAGCTTCAGAATTTGACTTGGGAGTAACGGGTCTAAGGATGACCATTGGTTGTTATAATGAGTCATTCTAAGTGGGTCATCGTGAAGGTGTCCTTGGTCAAAGAAGTCTAGCACGAGTCATGGGATGACTGGTTGTTCTAGACAATGAGTCATTGCATGTGCCCATTGGGAGGATTTTCATGATGGGAGCAGTGGTGATAACGGCTGGCAATGAAGAATCGTTGGAACTAGTAACAACTCATCCAATCCGGTCGTGGTTGGAGACTTGAGACTGGTAACAGGGATGAGACAACGAGCAAAGTAATGGGTCATTGGAGCAAGGGATGACCCATTGTGCTGGTCATTGCTTTGAGCAGTGGCTAATTTCCTGCGAATTTAGTAAGGGAAAATCCGTAACTTCAAAGCCCCTAAGTCCTATACCATGTCATTTTAAGCTTAGAAAATGGTGTTTTAAGAGGTCTAAACTCATTGAAGACCCATCCTCTCCCATGCATGCAACCTAGAGGTTTTTAAGGGTGATCAAGCTAGGAATTCATCAAGTTCTTACCCAAAATACATTAGGCTCAAGAGGGTTTGTGAAATCAGATTCTTCCAGGTATGTAAGGCTATGAATGGGTGTATCCATCCACACCCATGCCCAATCCCTCTTTAATTTCATGAAAATTCTAATTGATGGATCTAAGGGGGTTTTACCCAACATGTGAATTTTCTAAGTATCAATCATGGGTATGATATAAGCATGTTTCTAATGTTGAATTATGATAAATGGGCATATTTTAATGTTTTCAATTACCAATTATGTTTTCAAATTTTCACAAATTATAATGCCCATCCATGGAAGTTCATGAAAGTTGAGATCTATGATAAATGTATTCAAGCATGATAAGATATGTGTGATGAAAGTATGATTTTGAATTACCCATGTCCATGTTCACGTTTTCAAATGATCAAGTCTATGTCAAGCATGTTTAAGTAACAAGCCTATATGATCAAGTATGTTTCATGATTTATCTAAACTTTATGTATTAGAGTACCACATGGATTTTGGAGTCCAGACTCCAACTATTCTCAGCTTGTGGTATGGTTTGATCCCAAGGCTCCTCATGTTATGATTCAGACTTATGCATGTATGTTATGAGTCAGCTTCATCACTAGACGGTGGTTCAGCTTTGTTGGAAAATGATGGAGAGCATATGCATATTTTTGGGAGTAGTGTCTAGTACCAAGTAGGTAAAGGGTCAGTCAACCTAATACCTCAGAACTACGCGCCAACGTAGGTATGTTCAGATTATTTGGGACTTCCCTTACGAGCTTTCCCTGCCCCCAAGGGGCCTTCAGCTTAATTTCAATATCATGGTAGCATCTTTAGCCCTGGCAAAGCTTTGGACGGCTCTGGACACTTAAGTGTGATAGTGGGGACCACGTAAGCTCTATCATGATAATGTCGGTTATATGACAAGTATCCCATTATTCCTCATGATTTCAGTTATACATGTTCATCATTCATCTTTATTATGTTTTCAGCAGGTTTGACCAAATGCTCAGTTTTATTCATGATTATCAGTTTTCCGCTTTGGATCATTCGATTCAGTTATGATTTTCAGTTATGTTCAAATTATGATTTCAGAAAATAGCATGCAAGTCTTACTCTCAGAATCTTATCTTGATTATGTGTTATGATATGCATGATTTATGGTTTTACTTATTTTGTAGTTTTACTTACCTTACATACTAGGTACGTTCCACGTACTAACCGCATACACTATGTTGTATCGTTTCATGATACAGGCTTGGATATCCAGGCTCAGACCCGTCATTAGCCAAATCAGCAGTAATGGCACTTTCCAGCTAGAGTTGGTGAGTCCTCATCTTTCGAGGGCCTTTTTTTTCCAGTTGTATTTAGTACTTTCAGTATCAGACTTTAGTGAGTTAGTTGGGATCTTGTCCCATCAATTCGTCAGTAGTAGAGGCTTTTTAAATATAGTATGTATTTAGTATTCAGCCTAGCGTCATCTATTCAAATGTTGTGATATTTCCAGATTTTCTCTTTATTATACATGTTAGACTTCCACTTGATTATGTTGAGTTAGATGTTATGTGCATGCCATGGGTCAACTTGGAGCCTCTCGGGGTTCTTTGTCTGTGTCTCGATCTAGGCCTATGTTCAGGTCGTGAAAAACTTGGTATCAGAGCATTAGGTTCTAAAGTGTCCTAGGGTGTCTGAAAGTCGTTTTAAGTAGAGTCTTTTTCATAGGTGTGAAGCGCGCCACACTTATGAAAAAGAGCCTAGAAAACGTTTAGAAAATATTCCCTTCATTCATGATCTATGTCGTGCAATGAAATGACTCTCTATCCTTCTAACTCGTGTTATACGCATTTGTAGAATCATGCCTCCTCGCCGAGTTAAAGGAAGAAGAAATGGGAATGGAAACGGCCACGAGAATGGCAATGGATATGGGCACCAGCAGGCCCCACCAGCCCATGAGGAGCATGTATTCGAGCAGGTTGCCCACGCAGAGTTCAGGGCAGCCATACCATGCTAGCCCAAGCCTTGACTTCCTACGTCAATCAACAGGCGGTAGCGCATGTCCCTCAGAATGAGAATGCGGCAGCGGCAAGAGTCAGAGATTTTTTAAGGATGAACCCTCCGGAGTTTCTTGGGTCAAAAATGGACGAGGATCCACATGAGTTTGTTGATGAGGTTCTGATGATCACCCAGATCATGGGGGTGACTGGAAAGGAGTGCGCCAATCTAGCCTCGTATCAGTTTTAAGGGGTTGTGCACATCTGGCTCAAGCAATGAAAGGATAGCAGGGCAATTGGAGCAGGACCTATTGGTTGGGATGAGTTTCATGCCACATTTTTGGAGCAGTTCTTCCCACATGAGATGACGGAGATTAAAGCAGCCGAATTTGTGAACCTAAAGCAAGGGAAGATGATAGTTCAGGAGTATTCCTTGGAGCTCACTTATCTGTCCAAGTATGCACCTGAGATGGTGGCAGATCAGAGAGCTCGAGTCAGCCGGTTCGTGCATGGGATAGCAGACTACTTAGTCAAGGATTTCTAGACCGTGATGCTTCACTAGGACATTGACTTTACTCGAATAGTTTTGTACACCCAGCAAATAGAGGAGGTACAGGTGAGTGAGCGGGAGAGAGAGGCAAAAAAGGCCAGGACTGATAGCTTCGGACTCTCCCAGTAGAGACCTAGTGGGCACCGCCAGTAGTCCCACCAGAGATCTTCAGCCCCAGCACCATCGGATGTGAGTGTGCCATCCAGATCTAGGCTCGATCAGAGCGGATCAGCATCAGGATCTAAAGATCAGGTTAGCAGACCCACAGAGACCAGCATCCTAGAGTGTAACAGATGTGGACAGAGGCATGTGGGTCAGTGCTTAGCAGGACCAGGTGCTTGTTTCGGGTGTGGGAATCCCGTACATATGTTTAAGGATTACCCAACAGTCAGACAGGGTCATGATAGGGGTCGAGGCCCAGCCTCCAGTTCAGCAGATCCACCAGCAAACCTAGCTCAATATGGGGCATGTTCTAGTGCAGGTGGTGGTCAGCGTCAAAATAGGTTCTATGCCCTAGCATCTCGTCAGGAGCAGGAGGCCTTCCCAGATGTAGTCACTGGTATGTTATGAGTATTCCACCTTGATGTATATGCATTGTTAGATCTAGGGGCTACTTTGTCTTTTGTAACACCCTATATTGCTAGTAGTTTTGGAGTCAATTCTGAAATCTTGTCTGAACCTTTCTCAGTCTCTACTCCAGTCGGTAATTTAGTTATAGCTCGACAGGTATATAGGAATTTCCCTATCACAGTCCTTCAGAAAATCACCTCAATAGATTTAGTAGAGTTAGCTATGACAGATTTTGATGTTATCTTCAGCATGAATTGTCTGCATACATGTTATGCCTCAGTCAATTGTAGAACCCGTGCGGTAGAGTTCAGATTTTCAAGTGAGCCAGTCCTAGATTGGAAGGTAGTTTAGTTGTGCCTGTAGGTCACTTCATTTCCTACCTTAAGGCTAAAAAGATGATTTCTAAAGGTTGCGTGTACCATCTAGTTAGGGTTAAGGATGCTACGTCCGAAACCCCAACTATCCAGTCAGTTCTTGTAGTGTGTGAGTATCCAGAGGTGTTTCTAGATAATTTACTAGGAATCCCTCGCGAGCAGGAGATCGACTTTGGTACTGACCTTCTTCCTGATACGCAGCCTATATCTATTCCTCCTTACAGAATGGCCCCAGCTGAGCTAAAGGAATTGAAGGAGTTGTTGAAGGACCTTCTAGACAAGGGTTTCATTAGACCTAGAAAATCCTCGTGGGGTGCACTAGTTCTCTTTATGCGGAAGAACGATGGTTCTCTTCATATGTGCATTGATTATCAGCAATTGAACAAAGTTACCATCAAGAACAGGTATCCTCTCCCCAGGATTAATGATTTGTTTGACCATCTTCAAGGTGCTAAGGGCTTTTTGAAGATAGACCTCAGATCCGGATACCATTATCTCAGAGTTCGGGAGAGTGAAATCTCGAAGACAGCCTTCAAGACTCGGTATGGTCACTATAAGTTTGTAGTTACATCTGTTGGACTAACGAATGCTCCTTAATCTTTTATGGATTTGATGAACAGGGTGTTCAAGCCATATTTCGATATGTTCGTGATTGTGTTCATAGATGACATCCTTATACACTCTCAGAGAAAGGGGGAGTATGCCGCTCATTTGAGGGTGGTGCTACGGACTCTTAAGGATCGCTAGTTGTATGCTAAATTCAATAAATGCGAGTTTTGGTTGAACTCAGTGGTATTTTTGGGTCATATGGTGTCAAGTGAGGGTGTACAGATGGACTCTCAAAAGATAGAAGCAGTGAAGAATTGGCCTAGACTAGTTAGTCCTTCAGATATCACAAGTTTCTTGGATTTAGCTGGTTACTATCAGAGGTTTGTTGAGCGGTGTTCACCTATTGCAGCACCGTTGACCAAATTGACCTAGAAGAAAATAAAGTTTCAAAGGTCGGAGGCTTGTGAGAGGAGCTTCCAAAAGTTGAAGACTCGACTCACCTCAGCACCGGTATTGACCCTAACTGAGGGTACCGATGGGTTTTTGGTGTATTGTGACGCTTCGAGAATCAGCCTTGGTTGGGTACTCATGCAGCACGGTAAAGTTATAGCCTACGCTTCCAGGCAGCTAAAAGTCCATGAAAAGAATTATCCGACTCATGATCTCGAATTGGTGGCAGTAGTATTTGCCTTGAAGATTTGGAGACACTATTTATATGGGGTCCATATAGATGCGTTTACGGACCACAAGAGCCTATAGTATGTGTTTACCCAAAAGGATCTGAATCTACGCCAGAAGAGGTTGTCGGAGCTGTTGAAGGATTATGATATGAGTGTCCTCTATCATCCAGGCAAGGCTAATGTGGTGGTAGATGCTTTTAGCAGGATTTCTATGGGGAGTGTGTCCCATGTAGATGAGGGAAGGAAGGAATTAGTGAAGGACATGCATCGACTTGCACGACTAGGATTCCATCTTGTTGACTCAACATATGGTGGTGTCATTGTTCAGAATGGGTCAGAATCATCCTTAGTGACTGAGGTCAAAGCTAGACAAGACGAGGATCCTATTTTGATAAATTTGAAGGAATCCATTCAGAATCAGAAGGTAGAAGTCTTCTCTAAAGGGGGAGATGGTGTGCTTCGATATCAGGGTCGCTTGTGTGTTCCGGGTGTTGATGATTTGAGAGATCGGATGTTGCACGAGGCTCATGGTTCCAAATACTCTATACATCTAGGTTCCACCAAGATGTATCGTGACCTACGGGAAGTCTATTAGTGGAGTGGCATGAAGAAGGACATAGTAGAGTTTGTGGCTAAGTATCCGAATTGTCAATAGGTGAAAGTGGAACATCAAAGTCCTGGAGGTGTGCTCCAAGACATTTTTATCCCTACTTGGAAGTGGGAGGAGATCAATATGGACTTTATCATAGGTTAGCCTTTTACTCACCGACAGTATGACTCTATTTGGGTGGTTGTAAACAGGCTGACTAAGGCAGCTCATTTTTTACCAGTCAAAACTACCGATTCAGCGGAGGATTATGCTAAGTTGTACATTAGGGTGTTAGTTCGACTGCATGGAGTGCTCTTGTCCATCATATCAGATAGAGGTACTCAGTTTACCTCCCAGTTTTGGAGATTATTTCAAAAGGGACTCGGTACTCAGGTCAAGCTTAGCACAACCTTTCACCCACAGATAGATGGTCCGGCCGAGCGGACTATTCAGACTCTTAAGTATATGTTAAGAGCATGTATGATGGATTTCAAGGGTATTTGGGATGATCATTTGTCTCTCATTGAGTTGCATATAACAATAGCTACCATTCTAGCATTCAGATGGCTCCATTTGGGGCTCTTTATGGGCGAAGGTGTCGATCACCTATTGGTTGGTTTGAGGTCGGTGAAGCTACATTAATAGGACCAGATTCGGTTCATGAGGCTTTGGAGAAAGTTCAGCTTATAAGAGAAAGGTTTAAAATAGCTCAGAGTCGACAAAAGTCCTACGCAGATGTGAGGAGGAGAGAGCCTGAGTTTGAAGTTGATGATTGGGTGTTTCTGAAGGTATCTCCCATGAAGGGAGTGATGAGATTCAGGAAGAAAGGGAAACTCAGTCCCCGTTATGTTGGTCTGTACCAGATTGTGAAACGGGTTGGCAAGGTAGCATACGAGTTGGAGTTGTCCTCGGAATTAGCTTCAGTCCATCCAGTTTTCCATGTATCGCTCTTAAAGAAGTGTTTGGGTGATCCAGCTCTGGTTGTTTCGGTGGACAGTGTCGGTGTGAAAGATAGCCTTAGTTTTGAGGAGGTTCCAATAGAAATACTTGACCGCCAGATTTGAAAGCTAAGAAACAAAGAAGTAGCCTCAGTCAAGGTTTTGTGGAGGAATCAGTATGTTGAGGGAGCTATATGGGAAGTCGAAGCAGATATGATGGCAAGACACCCGCATCTATTCCCTTCTGGTTCAATTTTCAACTTGAGGTAGCAGTCTCCTCCTTAGTACTCTATTCAGTTTCATGTTCAGTTCATGTACCCTAGTTTCTTTCATGTCAATGTATGTATTTATGATTCATGAATTCAATTTAGTTATGTAATTCAGCCCGGAGTCAATCACTCCATCGGTTTTCAACTTTAAACGTTCAATATTTGGCATGGTAGTTGCATTTCTCAGCTTGTCAATATGATCACCCACATTCGAGGACGAATGTTCCTATGGGGGAGATATTGTAATACCCCAGAAGTTCCTAAGCCTAGACTCGGGATTTGAAATGAAAAGCGAAAGGAAATCTGAGATTTCTTCTTAGAATGACTCATTATACAGGTCATTGGTGGATCTAATGACCCGTTAGATGTGCCCGTGGTGAGAACCTGCAGAATTTAACTTGGGAGTAACGGGTCTAAGGACGACCCACTGGTTGTTATAACAAGTCGCTGTAAGTGGGTCGTCGTGAAGGTGGTCTTGGTCAAAAAAGGCTGGCACGAGTCATGGAGCGACTCGTTGTTCTAGACAATGAATCGTTGTATGTGACCGTTGGAAGGATTTTCAGTATGGGAGCAGAGGTGATAATGGCTGGAAACGATGAGTCATTGGAACTGGTAATGACTCATCCTGTATGGTCATGGTTGAAGACCTAAGACAGGTAACAGGGACAAGACAACGAGTGAAGTAACAGGTTGTTGGAGCAAGGAACGACTCGTTGTGTTGGTCGTTGCTTCAGTAGTGGCTAATTTCCTACGATTTTAGTAAGGGAAAATCCATAACTTCCAAGCCCCTAAGTCATATACTATATCGTTTTAAGCTTAGAAAAGGGTGTTTTAAGAGGTTTAAACTCATTTAAAACCCATCCTCTCTCATGCATGCAACCTAGAGGTTTCTAAGGGTGATCAAGCTAGGAATTCATCAAGTTCTTCCCCAAAATCCATTGGGCTTTCAAGAGGGTTTGTGAAATCAGATTCTTCCAGGTATGTAAGGCTATGAATGGGTATATCCATCCACACCCATGCCCAATCCCTCTTCAATTTCATGAAAATTCTAGTTGATGAATCTATGGGGTTTTTACCCAACATGTGAATTTTCTAAGTATCAATCATGGGTATGATTTAAGCATGTTTCTAATATTGAATTATGATAAATAGGCATATTTTACAATGTTTTCAATTACAAATTATATTTTCAAGTTTCACAAATTATAATGTCCATCCATGGAAGTTCATGAAAGTTGAGATCTATGATAAATGTATTCAAGCATGATAAGCTATGTGTGATGAAAGTATGATTTTGAATTACCCATGTCCATGTTCACGTTTTCAAATGATCAAGTCTATGTCAAGCATGTTTAAGTAATAAGCCTATATGATCAAGTATGTTTCATGATTTATCTAAACTTCATGTATTAGATTACCACATGGATTTTGGAGTCTAGACTCCAACTATTCTCAGCTTGTGGTATGGTTTGAGCCTAAGGCTCCTCATGTTATGATTTCAGACTTATGCATGTATGTTATAAGTCAGCTTCATCACTAGACGATGGTTCAGCTTCATCACTATCGGTAGTTGAACAAGGTTACAGTCAACAACAGGTTTTCCCCTCCCCAGAATTGATGGCTTGTTGGACCAACTTCAGGGTGCCAAGTGTTTTTCAAAGATAAACCTCAGATACGGATATCATCAGCTCAGGGTTAGAGAGAGTGATATCCCAAAGACAGCCTTTAGGACTCGGTATTGTCACAGTTTATAGTGTTGTCTTTTGGATTAACGAATGCTCCTATAGCTTTTATGGATTTGATGAACAAGGTGTTCAAGCCATATTTGGACATGTTCGTGATTGTGTTCATAGATGACATTCTCATATACTCTCTGAGCGAAGAGGAGCATGTCGCTCATTTGAGGGTGGTGCTACAGACTCTTAAGGATAGCTAGTTGTATGCTAAATTCAGCAAGTGCGAGTTTTGGTTAAACTCGGTAGCATTTTTGAGTCATTTGGTGTCAAGTGAGGGTGTACTAGTGGACTCTCAAAAAAGATAGAAGTTGTGAAGAATTGGCCTAGACTAGTGAGTCCCTCGTATATCAGGAGTTTCTTGGGCTTAGCTGGTTACTAAAGGAGGTTTGTGGAAAGATTTTCATCCATTGCAGTACCATTGACTAAGTTGACCCAGAAGAAAGTGAAGTTTCAATGGTCGGAGGCCTGTGAGAAGAGCTTCCAAGAGCTGAAGACTCGACTCACCTCAGCACCAGTGTTGAGCCTACCTAAGGGTACTGATGGGTTTGTGGTATATTGTGACGCTTCGAGAATCGGCCTTGGTTGTGTACTAATGCAGCACGGTAAGGTTATAGCATATGCTTTCAGGAAGCCGAAAGTCTATGAAAAGAACTACCTGACTCACGACCTTGATTTGGAAGCGGTTAAAATTTGGAGACTCTATCTGCACAGGGTCCATGTGGATGTGTTTACGGGCCACAAAAGCTTACAGTACATGTTTACCTAGAAGGATCTAAATCTACATCAGAGGAGGTGGTGGGAGCTTCTTAAGGATTACGATGTGAGTGTCCTTTATCATCCGGTCAAGGCTAATATGGTGGCAGACACTGTTAGTATGCTTTCTATGGAAAGTGTGTCCCATATAGATAAGGAGAGAAAAGAGTTAGTGAAAGATGTGCATCAACTTGCACGACTAGTAGTTCATCTTATTGATTCGACAAATGGTGGTTTCATTGTTTAGAATGGATCAAAATCTTCCTTGGTGACCGAAGTCAAGGCTAGGCAAGACGAGGGTCCTATTTTGGTAAAATTGAAGGAAGTTGTTCAGAATCAAAAGGTGGAGGTCTTTCCCAAGGAGGAGATAGTGTACTACAATATCAAGGTCGTTTGTGTGTACTGGGTGTTGATGACTTGAGGGAACGGATCTTGCATAAGGCTCATGGTTCTATATATTCTATTCATTCAGGTGCCACCAAGATGTTCCGTGACCTATGGGAAGTTTATTGGTGGAATGGCATGAAGAAGGACATTGCAGAGTTTGTGGCTAAGTGTCTGAATTGTCAACAGGAGAAAGTTGAGCATCAAAGGCCTGGAGGTTGCTTCAAGACATTAGTATACCTACTTGAAAATGGGAGGAAATCAATATGCACTTCATTACAGGGTTGCCTCGTACTCGTTGATAGTATGACTCTATTTGGGTGGTTGTAGACAGGTTGACTAAAGCAGCTCAATTTCTACCGATCAAAACTACCGACTCAAAGGAGGATTATGCTAAATTGTATATTCGAGGGTTAGTTAGGTTGCATGGAATTCCCTTGTCCATTATATGATATAGAGATACTCAGTTTTGGAGATCATTTTAGAAGGGACTTGGTACACGGGTCAAGCTTAGCATAGCTTTCCACCCGCAAACAAATGGTCAGGTTGAACGAACAATTTTGACTCTAGAGGATATGTTAAGAGCATGTGTGATTGATTTCAAGGGTAGTTGGGATGTTCATTTACCTCTCATCGAGTTTGCATATAACAACAGTTACCATTCCAGCATTATGATGGCTCCATTTGAGGTTCTTTGTGGGCGGAGATGTAGATCGCCTATTGGTTGGTGTGAAGTCGGTGAAGCTATATTTATAGGACCGAATTAAATTCATGAGGATATGGAGAGGGTTCAACTTATAAGGGAAAGGTTGAAAACAGCTTAGAGTCTCCATAAGTCCTATGCGGATGTGAGGAGGAGAGATCCTGATTTTGAAGTTGATGATTGGGTGTTTCTAAAGGTGTCTTCCATGAAGGGAGTGATGAGGTTCGGAAAGAAGGAGAAACTTAGTCCCCGTTACGTTGGCCCATACCGGATTGTGGACGTGTTGGCAAGGTAGCCTATGAGCTGGAGTTGCCCTAAAAATTGGCTTCAGTGCATCTAGTTCTCTATGTGTCATTTTTAAAGAAGTGCATGGGTGATCTAGCTTTGGTTGTCCCGGTAGAGAGCGTAGGTGTGAAGAATAGCCTTAGCTACGAAGAGGTTCCAGTTGAAATACTTGATCATAAGGTTCGGAAGCTAAGAAACAAAGAAGTAGCTTCAGTAAAGGTTTTGTGGAGAAATTAGCATGTTGAGGGAGTTACGAGGGAAGCCAAAGCAGATATGATGGCTAAATACCCGCATCTATTCCCTTCCGATTTAGTTCCAGCTTGAGGTATCAGTTTCCTCCTTAGTACTCTATTCAGGTTCATTCTCAGTTCATGTGTTCTAGTTTCTTTCATGTTAAGGTATGTATGTGTGATTCATGAATTCAGTTCAGTCATGTATTCCAGTCCGGAGTCAGTCACTCCGTTAGTTTTCAGCTTTAGATGTTCAGTATTTGAGATATCAGTTCTATTCCCAACATTTTTAGTATGTTCATTCACATTCACGGACGAATGTTCCCAAAGGGAAGATATTGTAATATCGGGAAAATCCCTAAGATCAGACCCGAGGGTTCAAAAAGAGAAAACAGAAAATTCTGCACTAGGTCACAGGACGAGACGTCCAGTGACCCATCAGGAGACTTCATGAGTCATTAAGTGACTTGTGAAGTGGAAGGGGAGTTGTCTAAGATTTGTGGTCTGGGGGTTGACCAGGAGAGAAGCCACGACTCATGGTTAGGGCAACGAGTCGCTAGGTTGGTCATGGTTAGAAGCTGACTTGGATGTTGAATTTTTGGCAGTGTTTCCAATGAATCGATCACCACGAGTCATTAGGAACACCATGAGTCATGGTGTCCCTCGTCGTGACTGGCAAAGTAATGTTTTCCAGTGATTGGTGCTGGGAGCAGGAAATGATTCATCGTCCTTGGTAACGACTCGTCCAATCCCTCGTTGGGACGGGCAGTGTGATTTTCCTTGCGAAATTGTTAAGGGATTTTTCGTAATTTCTAAGCTCCTAAGACCTAAATTACGTCGTGTTAAACTCAGTTAGAAGGATTTTAGGGATACTTAGCCTATTCTAAACCATTCCCTCTCCATACATGCAAGACTAGTGAATTTCTAAGGTGATCAAGTCTAGAATTCATCAAATTCTCCTCCAATTCCTTTGGGCATTCAAGAAGGGGTGTGAAATCAGAAGTACCCAGGTATGTGGAGTTATGAATGGGAGTATTCCTTCATTCCCATGTCGAAATTCTCTTCTAATTCATAAAGTTCTAAGTTGATGAATCTATGGGGTTTTAACCCAAATTGTGAAATTCTCTAAGCATCTATCATGGGAAAATTCTATGCATGTTTCTAATGTTGAATTAAGATTTATGGACATGTTTTATAATGATTTCAATTACAAATTATGATTTCAAAATTTTACAAATATGATACCCAATCATGAGGGTCCATGAAGAATTGAGATTATGATCTACGCTTCTAAGTATGATGAGATGTTTATGATGAAAGTACGATTTCAAATTACCCATGTTTATATTCATGAATTTGACTATCAAATCTATTTCAAAGCATGTTAAGTTTGGGCAAGCCCATATGATCAATTATGTTTCGTGATTTACTTCAATTTCATGTTATTAGCTTACTGATCTTGGGCAAAATAGCATGCCCAAGTGATGCTTTATAACTTTGTTTTGTCTTGTTTATCGGCTTAATTATATACATTCTCATGTAATTTTATTTAAATGTGAATATATACACTAACCAACATGATTAGTTCTTGTTTTTGTAGGTTTAAAATGAATTTGAGGAACTAATCCATGAGTTGGTGAAGTGGAGGAATGGAATCGGAAGTAAAACGCGAACATCAGCAAGGAGGATGCGCGAAACAGCCCAGCTGCGCATTGGCAACGTGCCACGGCAGGCAGGCTGTGCGACAAGGGCCGTGCCACACCCCCTAACGCACTGCACAAGCAGCGTGCCACGCTGCCAACGCTGCAAGGGGCTGCCTGGCGACGGTTTTATGAGTTTTCCAATGTGCATCCGCGATGCCTCTGTGTCACGGAGGCATATTGGCGCGATAACCTCCGTGCCACAGAGCTATTTCATGTCGGGCATAATTTTGTACAATTCTCATTTACTATAAATAGGTCCCTTAGCTCCTAAAAACATTTAGTCACGAAATTATTCTGAAAAACTGCCAAAGAGTGAGGGAGAAGTGGGAGAACTCACCTAGGGGTTCATCAATTTCATCTTCTCTTCTGCAAATTCTTGTAAGTATGTTACTTTAATTATGTTTTCTTGTAATTATACGAACTTGAGTGGCTAGAACCCTTCCTCTAGGGTTGAAGTCACACGATATGATTGTGACTATGTGAATTTGTTTTGGTTTTAAGTTATTGATTGTTGTTTTGTCTTACATTCTTAATTATGGTTGTTTTTATGATTGATCACCATGAAAACACACACGTTACACCTAGGTAAAAGCTTGAAAAAGTAAACCTAGGCAAGAACAAAGAATGTAGGGAGCAAGTTTGTATCTTACGATATAATTCGCAGTTAGGACAAGAAATTATACCTAATTTGCCTTGCTTGGATGATAAAACGGGTTAGTAATAAGAAATCAATTTAGAATTGTCACTCCACCACTCAAAGAAGTAGTTGTGAAGCTAAGTTGAGTTAAATGATTAGAGGTACGAAAGTCCTTAATAAAGAGCATTGCTCGGTGCTTTGGGGTACGGGTAAAAACCGACACGCAAGTGCACGTGGTCAAACAAGTAATAAAGTGGCTAAGTAGCCAAGTATCGATCCAAGGAGGCTCAAGATATGTAAAATTGCCTAATTTACTATATTTCTATTTAACTTCTAATTATGCTCACAACAACGTACCCAAGAGTAATTGAATTTTTGTTTCTAAACTATATACTACAATTAATACAAACTATTTACTTTTGAATTCAGACAATGGATATGAACATGCCAAGGTTAAGAACAAGTAATGAACTTGATAATCATGATAATTTTGGTTAATTCTCTTCTTCATGTTGCTAGCCAAGAACATTTGCCTAGAAATTAAAACTCTCGTATTTAATTTCACTTTAGAATCATAAACCATCCGTCTACATTTCTGTGATCAAATGCAATTTATGACCTAGCACTACAATTCTGGTTCCTAAATTGAATAATACGGCTTCCAAGTATATTTCTATCAGGAAAGCACATCAAAACCCAATTTTCCCAAATCAAGTTAAGAACAATACCCTATTAATTCACAACTTTCCAATTTCTTGCTCTCTCGAGTGAAATTGGACTTTTTAGATATACATTAATGTTGGCCAATCACTAATGCAGTAAAGAACAAGAATTAATAGAACAACATTAAAGAAGAAGAATAAACCATATCAATGAAAATCAGAATTCATTACACATGTTCAAAACCTCAGCAAGAAAGAGAATTAGCCACTCATTCTTGGATTGATCATCCTAAAATGAGTGTAAATTATACTTACAATTGATAGAAAGAAGAAAAGAAGAGAAGAAATCCCTTAGCTTTTTCAATCTTCAACTGCTACTAACCCACGTTCCTGCTCTCCACTTCTGAACTCAGTCTAAAAACTGAAAACTACTTAAAATAAACCTAAGTGTGCTATTTATACTAGTGGGAAATTTTTCCCGGAATAACAAGCAACGTGTCACGGAGGCCAACGCGGAGCAATGCCTCCGTGACACGGCGTGGACGCGGACCCTCACTGGAACTTCCAGGGTCTAGTAATTTAACCTCAACGTGTCGCGGAGTCCTATCTCCGTGCCACGGAGCTGACGCGCATGCACACTGGAAATTGCAAATTTAATTCCTGCTCAGGCAGTGTGCTACCGCGATGGTAGCGTGGCACGGAGCCATCGCGGAGCCCCTATAAATCCTGCATTCCCGGGTCTTTTCCACGCTCGCATCCAAGTCCAACTCCGACATAGTTCCAACATGCATTTTAGCTCCTAAAAATCACATTTTCCTGCAAAACAAATGCTAATCATGTTGGTTAGTATAAATTCGCATTTTATTACCAATTACATGATATTATATACACATTGCACAACAAACAAGGTAAAAATGATACGTTTGAGTATCACTTGGGCATATAAATCTGCCCAAGATCACTTACCCCACACTTAAATCCTTGTTCGTCCTCGAACAACACATACACAACTCATGCAAATTACATCCCAACTTTCGTCACTATGGTGCAACAATTTACGCTACGGTCATACCGATTATTCAATTTTTGCAAATCATCAAGAAAACATGCTTGGTCGTACAAGACAATGACCTTAATACATCAAGGCTTCCTAGACTTTTAAGAATTGATTCTTGATATCGGCAAACTCATGCAAATCAACTAATCAAGAAATCCGACACGAAAATCAATCTTTCATCAAGCATGTGCCCTCACAACTCGAGAGAAACTTCCCCTTTATGTTCATGCAACACACAAACATGCAAGTAGGGGCATATAAAAATTAATTTCACTCTCTCTCCCAAAAGAATTCACATGCATCATGTCATTACCCACAGGCTTGCCCTTAGTGTATTACTCCACTAATATAAAGAAATGCAATGTAGGATCAAATAGGACTTTTAATGGGTTGTAACGGGGCTATGGATCTAGTATGCATATATTGGATTAGCCAATAATAATCGCTAGCATCCTTAAGCGCCTTTCCAACTCATTCCCATCGACTCATGGACATTGTTCCTCTCTTTTCTCTTTTTCTCCCATTCATGCTGGTTTACTTTCATACAGCCCATTTCATCAACCACACTTAACACAAAACAGAGGGTTTTCATGTACCCTCAATATCAATTAATTACAACAAGTGCCTCTTCAACGTCATCTTTTCTTTCCTCACTTTGCTTTTCTTTTTCTTTTCACTCTTTTCACTCTTTAACACTTTGGGAAACATTTTCTGTTCTTTGTAAGCGCTTAAGAGCTTCTTTTAGACTTTAAGGCCAATGAAAAGAAGGAATAAAGCTTAGTTCATATAATTTTGGTCAAAAGAAAGAAATCGGCTAAAGGCTCAACGGGATGACTAGGGTATACAACATATAAAAAGGTAGAATTTGACAAGAAAAAAATATGGAAACTATCGGTTAAAACAAAGAAATGCCTACATCCTTTCCAACACTACACCTCCTTCATTTCGCTTCGTATACACACCAAGCAAGTTCTAGACAATTCACAATGACATGGAATAGCAAATCCTCACTTCACACTTCATGCACATGCTCGAATCAAGATGCATTCACAGACTCTTTAATTAGTCAATTACATGAATTCAAGATTAAGCCTCAATCATAATGAACCAAATTCTATAGCCTAGGTAACTCAACATATTTACAGAATTTCATGCTTTCAAATGAATCATTTTCACAATTTGAACATCAATTACAACACGCAACGAAATTTTAGCAACCATAAGCAACTACAGTTCATTGATGCAATCCACCAAAGAAAACTAAAAAAAAACAACTAAAAATCCTACTCCTACCGACTACATTTCCCTTAAGACGGTCGTCATCCATCCATCATAGGGAACGGTCACTAACTATGACATCGGTTCAATGGGACTATTCTCGGTAAAAGAACCGAAAACAAACTCCGAGAAACCCAAAAAAATAAAAATCGAAAAAAATTTTGCAACACATCGATCATTTCGATAGAAAGAAAATATTTACAAGTGCAATATATTTTCGCAAAAAATTTGAAAAATATCGATCATGTCGATAGAGAAAAAAATTATTTACAAAATTTACAAAATATTTACCATTGCAACCATAACTTTCAAAAACACACATCATTAGCCACAAAACAAATATATACGTACATCACAAATCAGTTCACAACAGGGAAGGCACAACATACATAAACAGCAAGGAAAAATTATACAGCAATTTAGAGCCTTGACCTAGCACCTAACTACTCCCCACCCCACACTTAAATCGAACACTGTCCCCAGTGTTCACAAAAACACAAAGCACAAAATTTGGGTGGTGGAACTCCCTGCTTAGTCGAAATATTCGACTTCTTCATCCGGTGCTGCGGCCTCGTCGCCCATGTCTGAATCAGCTCCATCATCGTCATCGGACTCCACATCAGAGTCCTCACGACGTGTCTCCTCATCAGTAGGGACATCATCGTCTGTCGGCTCCACAAAGGCTGGCCCCACCTTACATAAGGCTCTGGCGTTCTCGCCAAAGGGGTAGTCCAGCTCCAGCTGCCATAACTCCTCCTCGGTGGCTGGTCTCCCACCTATCCGTAGTTGCAGCATCTGCATGCCGAACATACGGGCCATGTACTGATCGTCACGAGCATGTCGCTCGCCCAAAGTCAGCACGGGTCCGTGTGTAGTGTCGGGGGCCTTAGTCTTTGTCACATCAAGGGCCCTCCGCTCCAGCTGCGAAATGTAATCCAAGGCTTCTTCCTCAATGTCGAGGCCTCGGAGGAAGGTGGTGATGAGTCCGCCAAACCCGTATCTGTGACCCTGGTGCAGTCTGGCTCTCTTCATGGCGGATATTATGACCGCCCCAACATTAATCTCAAGCCCTTTCATAAGGGCATACACCAAGCAGACACGGTCCCGGGTCACGTCTGTCATATGAACTCCCGGGATCAAGCACGAACACACAATTTTTAGCCAGATTCTGGCCTCCCTGTTCATCTGCGAATAGGGCAGAGTCTAGTGGTAACCCCTCTCCTTGTGTCTACTTCATCGGGCTGTGGATCGATCCCCACACAACGTACGTCTGATGTCGGCGTACGGTGGGGTGATGTTTAGCTGGCGGAGAACGTGGGCGTCTGTGTCCCGCGCTCCAACGATGGCATTCAGCTGCTGGGGTTCCAGAGTGACAATCTGCCCTCTAATTTTAATAGTGTGGCTTCTGATGGCCGGGTTCCAGTTGGCATAAAATTCCCGGACCAAATGAAGGTTGCACTCCTTGGGCTCCTGAAAAATAAAGCTGAGCCCAGCTGCCTCAATCCTCTGTACAATGCGAGGGAACTCCTGTGCAAGTGGTTCCCTAGCAATATGTTCCTCGGGGAAGTACTTGTTCTCCTTATGCTTTGCGTACCATTTCTTCCCTTCATCGGTGACCCATTGTGTTCCGTATCGGCGGTGTTGGCCGCGCGGAACAGCGGGTGCAGCTGGGACTGCAGTGCCCAGTCTCATCCATTTCCTTCCGGTGCCTGAGGTAGAAGCACCCTTGCCTTTGTCTTGCCTGCTAGCCATTGTACCTGTCAATTTACACAAACAAGTACAACGTTAAGCTAAATAGTTGTTAGCTTCGGCTAAGGTTGGGTTACACAAAATTTACCCCACACTTAGTCCTTAACAATATTTACAAAATTTCAGCAAGGATAGCTCTATTTACAACCCCAAACACAAACAACTATACACATATTGCTTAGTGCGTTCGTAACAAAATTTCGACAGCATAACGGTTAGCGTACTACTCAGACTTCATACAGCGAATTCCCAATCCTACTATCGCTAGCAATTCAACCATCGCACAAGCAACAAAACAACCACAAACTAAAAACAACTAGAAAAATATTTTATATACAATCTAATCTAACCAATTCACACATTATGCATTTTCCCACAAATATTCGAGAATTAGTCGTCTTTTAACAGTTATACAAGATTTACCACGACTTATCTCAAATAATAAACACACCCCGGCATCAATTTCACCAAACTATCAAGTTGCCCAAGTCGAATTCAACAACCCAAGCCCTAAAATACAATTCGACAATCAATTTCGAATTATTTACATAATCGACAAGTTCAAACGCCAAATACAACAATCCGAACAAAAATCAATCACAAAATAATTCAATATCATGTTCAATTTCTACCTAGGGTGATATTTCTCACCTTATATGCCCAAATTTGACAAAAATCGCCAAAACATTGAGTTAGACGATGAAAACATACCTTAGAATTGAAGAATCGAAGAAACTTGACGTTTTTCTTTGCCTATCAACGTGGCACGTTGCTTGGGGAGGGGGAAATGGGTGTTTGGTCGCGGAGGGAAGAGGGAATGGGGGAATTTGGGGCGAAATCGGGGTTATTATTTAAAGGAAACACGCGGGTCACCCGGAAACCCGGTGTGACCCGGCACTGGATAAAGGGCAACGTGTCACGGAGGGTAACGCGGAGCCCCTCCTCCGTGACACGGAGCCAACGCGTTGGCTTACTGGAATTTTGAAAAATCCAGATTTGCCTTCAACGTGTCACGGAGGCCAACGCGGAGCATTGCCTCCGTGACACGGCGCCAACGCGCCAGTGCTCTGTTTCACCAATAAATTTAATTTTCATACCTCGCCTCATTTTCTCGATTCCATGTATATTTCCTCCGTTATACCTGAAAATCACCTCACTAAACAAAAATTGGTTAAATTAATAGATTTCCCTAACTAAAAATAAAAGATACTAACTAAAATGCAAATCTAAACCTAGTCAAGAAAAAGAAAAGAAAAGTAAAAATTATTTACACTAAAAAGAAAGAAAGAAAATATTTTTCACGGGTTGCCTCCCGTGCAGCGCCTGGTTTACCGTCGCGGCTCGACGTCCTTTAAGCTCATTTATCTACTAGGGAGATGGACGATTTGTCCCGATCATGATCATCCCCCCAGTAGTGCTCTACCTTATCCGGTGGCCTACCTAGTAACTCTCGGGAATCACTCAATCTGTTAGCCTTCCCATGATCAATTACGTTGATCACCGAGAGATCCTTATAAACAGTCGGGAGCTTAGGTACCTTGTACACGTCGAACACTTCGACCTTGTCATGTGCTCGCATCGTGAGTTGACCCGCAGCTACATCGATTAATGCTTTTCCGGTTGCCAAAAAGGGTCGTCCCAAAATAAATGGGACTTCAGCATCTGGTTCAAAGTCCAGAACAATAAAATCGACCGGAAAAATGAGGGAGCCTACTTGCACCAACACATCCTCAACAATGCCATCCGGCTTAGCCAAAGACCTGTCTGCTAGCTGCAAGATTACCGTTGTAGGTCTAGGACTCCCTAGACCTAACTTTCTGAATACCAAAGAAGGCATCAGATTTATACTTGCCCCCAAGTCGCATAATCCACGCGCTCGGATACTTTGCCCAATAGTCAGCTGGATAGTGAAACTTCCAGGGTCTTTCAGTTTTGTGGGCAACCTATTCTGAATACGGGAAGTGCATTCCTCCGTTAAAGCTACCGTGGCATACTCAGTCAAACGACTTTTGTTAGCCACGATGTCTTTAATATACTTCGCATATTTTGGCACTCCCTTCAAGACATCAACAAGAGGTAAGTTAACATGTACCTGTTTAAGTACCTCCATGAATTTCTGGAAACACGCCTCCTCCTTGTGTTTCTTAAGTCGTTGAGGGAACGGGGGTGGAGGCCTTTCTGGTTCAGCTTCTTTACTCTTCCCCTTATCAGAACTTTGCTCTCCCTCAACATCTACTGCTCCTGACTTTTGAGGCGGTCTTTCCGGTTCCACCTCCTTCAATTGTAAACCACTCCTCGTGGTCACTACATTAACCTGCTTCAAATTTGGATCCGTGTCGCAAGGTAGTCCTCCTCTGGGTCTAGTATTTTGGGCACTAGCAAACTGCCCAAACTGATATTCAAGAGCCTTGGTTGCCAATTGATTGTTCTTCACTTCGGCTGCCAATTTGACATAGTCAGCCTGCAATTGTGCCTGATTAGCGATCATGGTTTTGAACATCTCCTCAATAGTCGGTGATGGTGGTGGAGGAGGGGCATTGTGATTTCTGAATTGAGCTTGATAATTTTGTTGCCCTCCTTGGTTTCTGTGCATACCCTGCCCTGAACTCTGACCTTGTTGATTGTTGCTACCCCACGAAATATTCGGATGGTTCCTCCAATTTGAGTTGTAGCCACCACCAAACTGCTGTTGATTTCTCTGTGCATTGCCCACAAAGTTAACAGAATCAGGATTTGCACCACAGCATTCAGCTGAATGCTCACTACTACCACACACTTCACACCACATCTGTTGAACTGCATTGACTGAAGCTGAAGGCTGGTTCAAATTGATATTGCTGAAGTGAGTGTTTAACTGATTTTGCAAAGAAGTTATCTGTGCAGCGATAGCTGTGAATCCATCCACTTCAAGCACTCCCGCTGCTTTCCTTGCTCCACCTCTTAAAGAATCTGCATTCCATTCTGGATTGCCTTGTGAAATTCTGTTGAGCAAAGTGTACAGCTCCTCATAAGTCTTCTCCAGCGCTTGCCCTCCAGCTGCTGAATCTAACAGAATTTTAGTGTGGGGTTCCAAACCCTCAATAAACGTGTGTACCAACACCTCGTTGGACTGATGATGGTGAGGACAGTCCCGCAACATGGATTTGAATCTTTCCCAGGCTTGATATAGATTTTCCCCTTCCCTCTGTTTAAAACTTAGGATTTGACTCCTAAGCCTGGCTGTTTTACCAGAAGGGAAAAATCTAATAAGAAACTTCCATGCAAGATCATCCCACGTTGATATAGAGTTGGGTGGTTCAGCTTTTAACCACCTCTTGGCTTCACCAAGTAAGGAAAATGGAAATAAAGTGAGCCGAACATAATCAGGTGACACTCCAGCGGGTATATAAGTGTCACTTATCTCCAAAAAGTTCTGGAGATGTTGTTGTGGATCTTCGTGAGGGAGACCGGTAAATTGCCCGCTTGTGTGCAAAAGTTGCACCATATTCTGCTTTAATTCAAACCTCCCTCCAGGCTCTGGTTTGCGGATGCTAGAATGGACATTATTAGCGTGTGGGATTGCCACCTCGCGAACCGGCCTTGCTGCTGCTTCATCGGGCACTAAAACTGCCCTAACAACTGGTGGATTTGGTTGCTCCATCATAGTCTGTTGAAGCAACTGCAACTTCTTTCGAAGAGCTTCTCTACGTTGACTATGAAATTCACGCTCGGGCTCTAAGTAAGATTCCACCAGATCTTTGTCCCTTGCCAGTGTTCACAGAAACAAAATCTGCAAAATACAGGCTAAGACCAAGTTGTTAACACTTAAGAAAATAAAAATACAAATACAGTAAATTTACACTAAACACAATTTTACAAATCACCTAGCCTCCCCGGCAACGGTGCCAAAAACTTGCTCGGTGCTTTGGGGTACGGGTAAAAACCGACACGCAAGTGCACGTGGTCAAACAAGTAATAAAGTGGCTAAGTAGCCAAGTATCGATCCAAGGAGGCTCAAGATATGTAAAATTGCCTAATTTACTATATTTCTATTTAACTTCCAATTATGCTCACAACAACGTACCCAAGAGTAATTGAATTTTTGTTTCTAAACTATATACTACAATTAATACAAACTATTTACTTTTGAATTCAGACAATGGATATGAACATGCCAAGGTTAAGAACAAGTAATGAACTTGATAATCATGATAATTTTGGTTAATTCTCTTCTTCATGTTGCTAGCCAAGAACATTTGCCTAGAAATTAAAACTCTCGTATTTAATTTCACTTTAGAATCATAAACCATCCGTCTATATTTCTGTGATCAAATGCAATTTATGACCTAGCACTACAATTCCGGTTCCTAAATTGAATAATACGGCTTCCAAGTATATTTCTATCAGGAAAGCACATCAAAACCCAATTTTCCCAAATCAAGTTAAGAACAATACCCTATTAATTCACAACTTTCCAATTTCTTGCTCTCTCGAGTGAAATTGGACTTTTTAGATATACATTAATGTTGGCCAATCACTAATGCAGTAAAGAACAAGAATTAATAGAACAACATTAAAGAAGAAGAATAAACCATATCAATGAAAATCAGAATTCATTACACATGTTCAAAACCTCAGCAAGAAAGAGAATTAGCCACTCATTCTTGGATTGATCATCCTAAAATGAGTGTAAATTATACTTACAATTGATAGAAAGAAGAAAAGAAGAGAAGAAATCCCTTAGCTTTTTCAATCTTCAACTGCTACTAACCCACGTTCCTGCTCTCCACTTCTGAACTCAGTCTAAAAACTGAAAACTACATAAAATAAACCTAAGTGTGCTATTTATACTAGTGGGAAATTTTTCCCGGAATAACAAGCAACGTGTCACGGAGGCCAACGCGGAGCAATGCCTCCGTGACACGGCGTGGACGCGGACCCTCACTGGAACTTCCAGGGTCCAGTAATTTAACCTCAACGTGTCGCGGAGGCCTATCTCCGTGCCACGGAGCTGACGCGCATGCACACTGGAAATTGCAAATTTAATTCCTGCTCAGGCAGTGTGCTACCGCGATGGTAGCGTGGCACGGATCCATCGCGGAGCCCCTATAAATCCTGCATTCCCGGGTCTTTTCCACGCTCGCATCCAAGTCCAACTCCGACATAGTTCCAACATGCATTTTAGCTCCTAAAAATCACATTTTCCTGCAAAACAAATGCTAATCATGTTGGTTAGTATAAATTCGCATTTTATTACCAATTACATGATATTATATACACATTGCACAACAAACAAGGTAAAAATGATACGTTTGAGTATCACTTGGGCATATAAATCTGCCCAAGATCAAGCATAAACCCCGTAAACCACATCCACTTAATTAAATTGCCCATGAACTAGAATGTCACATCCCCGATCAACGATGTAGTTGTGAGGCTAGTTTGTCGTGTTTAGAGGCTAGAAAGACCATGAACATGCAATGTTAATTATGTGAGACGACAATTGATAATTCCATACTTAAACCATTACAAAGTGTAGTATCGCGTGATTATTCGGCTTTAACTCTAGTTGCTCCTTGAATGATTTCAGAGTATTTCGGTGACCAGCCCTAGACTTAATTAAACTTTATCGAAAAAAGTCTTTAATCAACACTTGTGAAAGTTAATAACACACTTGAACTTGGTAATTAGCTGAATTGGTCCAATCCCTGTGGGTTCGACATCCGGCTCTTAAAAAGGGCCACTATATTACTTGTGCGACCGCGTACACTTGCGGGGCATCACTTACCACATGATTTTGGAGTCTAGACTCCCACTTTTCAACTTGTGGTATGGTTTAAGTCAAGGCTCCTCATGTTATGTTTTCAGATTATGTACATTATGTTATGATTAAGTTTCGTCACAAGACGATGTATGCATGTTTTTGTGAGTAGTATCTAGCACCGAGTAGGCTAAGGGTTCAGTCAACCCTGTGCCTCAGATCTACGTGTCAATGTAGGTATGTTCAGATTATGTGGGATCTCCCTTATGAGCTTTCCCTACCCCGAGGGGCCTTTAGCTTGATATCGATAACATGGTAGCGCCCTTAGCCCTGGCAAGGCTTTGGACGGCTCTGCCCACTTGAGCGTAATAGTTTGGACCACATAAGCTCTATCGTGTAATGTCGGTTATATTATGAGTCTCACATTGTTCCTCATGATCTTTAGTTATGCATGTTCATCAGTCATGATATTATGTTTTCAGCAGGTTTGACCCAATGTTCAGTTTTATTTATGATTATCAGTTTTCAGCTTTGGGTTATTCGATTCAGTTATGATGTTCAGTTATGTTTACATCATGTTTTCAAATAATAGCATGCAAGCCTTACCCTCATAATTTTATCTTGAATATGTTTTATGATATGCATGATTTCAGTTTTTACTTACTTAGGGGTTTACTTACCTTGCATACTCAGTACATTCCAAGTACTGATTGCATACTCTATGTTGTATCATTTCATGATACAGGCTCGGACGTTTCAGTTCAGTCCCGCCGCTAGCCAAATTCTCAGAGTTAGCATTTCTCAGTCTGTTGGTGAGTCCTCATCCTTCGAGGACCTTCTTATCAGCTTGTTATCAGTACTTTCAGTTTTAGTTTATTAGTGAGTTAGTTGGGGTCTTGTCCCATCAACTCGTCAAGTTATAGAGGCTTATCTGACATAGCATGTATTCAGATTTGGATCAGTATTATGTTTTCCATTGTTCAGATGTTATTGGATTTTCAGACTTCCACTATTTCGAATGTTAGACTCTCCGCATTTATTTATATTGTGTTTAGTTATCATGTTCATGTCATGGGTCGACTTAGAGCCCCTCAGGGTTCTTTGTCCCATGTCTCTGGGCCTATGTTCTGGTCATGACAATCGGTGTTATGATTCTTGTAGATAGATAATTATGCTCTTCTAGATACCTTGATTACTAATTTATATTACCAAATATTGCATAGATGCTTGTGGTATCATGAGAGAAAATTTAGATATTATTAGTGTCATTAAACAAAAAGTAAATATTGAGTTTTAAACTTCATTATTTCATGTTTTTACTACTTCAAGAGTAGATTGAAAATTTTACTACTTTAGAAATAAATTGCAAGATTTGCAACTTATTACTTCAGGAGTAAATTGTGAAGTATTTATTATATCGAGAGTTCTTGATCATTCAATTGACTCCTTACTGTCAGATCGTGCTTGCTATCATGCTGGCAAAAGCAAGAGTTTCGGTAGATTATAAATTTTACTACTTCAGGAATAAATTGCAAATTTACCACTTCAAGAATAAAAACATAGAATATCCAGTATACTTCTTCTCAATTATTCTTCCTCTTCTAGAGATGAGTCGTAATATCTTTACAACCAAGAGTATGTTGTTCTTTATAAATTTTACTAAATATTGTAACATTCACTTTAGGGAATGGATCTGTAGTTGTAACATTTATCAAAAGTTCTCATTCTTCAGGAATGGAATATCATCATCTGAACATGCCTTAAGCATATCAAAGTGTAATAGCTTAAAATCTCTTTTAAGATATTGGCACTTTAGGGCATATTGAAGCACATATAATATAGAGAATTTTCTCTTTCTAACATATCTTCAGTTGTAACCACAATAGATCTATGAAAATATTATCATTTCAGATGATTAATGAATTTAATTAAACTTGAAGCACGTGAAATATAACTACTTTCGATGATTATATTTTTCTTTTAAACTCTGCTATCGGTATAAGTAAATTTATCGTTTGTGCTCATACTAGATTAAGTTTTTAATCCTTAGTAAAAACGAGCCTTCCAGAATATATTAAAAATAAAAGATAAATAATGACTTAATACACTATTAAAATATTAAAACAGATGACGAATATTATCATGATAATCCTACTTGCCACTTTATACCTAAAGAACACCGCTTGATAATAAAGCTTTTGGATATACCACTCAATAATCATATAGCCACAAAGTTACTATCATAGATATACTTCTTGTGGATTTACTATACTTACCTGGAGATAGTTTTGAGAATTATAAACTCATCTTGAAGTTTTGAACCATTTTGCTTCGATCTTTTTAGAATATTTGTCTAATATGGTAAAGTCTCGTGCTGATAACGTGTTATAAAATAAAAAGAATATTGCAGAGAAAGAAAGGAGAAAAGAACTCTTATTTCTCTTGAGGGATGAAATCAATGAAGGATAGATCCTTTATTTATAGGGGAAAACTAACCTAACTTTTCTCCAAAGAAACAAGATAGACATTCACTACAATACAAATACCTTTATAGACAATCACTATAATACAAATACATTTATAACAAGGAACTAATAATACTCAAATTTTATTTTTCTTTTTCTTTTTGTAAACATATTATACTTTTTTTATTCGAAGTAATTAAATATTTTTTAAAAATGAATAAATAATTCATTACTAGTAGAAAATAGGCCTTTAGTTATTGTGGGGCCTAAGACTCTTCCTTTAGGTCTGTTTGAAAAGTCACCTGGTAATTAAATTTGGGTGTAATTGGTGTAATTACACAGTTTGATCTGTTTGCTTAGTCAAGTAATTACATGGTTAGCAGAAAATTAAACGTAATTAAGAGGGAGTAATTACACTCTCCAATTCTCAGGGGGGAGGTGAGAATTGCAGGTAGTTACATAGTGTAATTACAAGGTCACTTTTTATTTCTTTATTTTTTATTTTATTTTTAATTTGTTTTTTATTCCTATTATTTTAATTCCTTTTTAAAAATTTTTATTTTTAAAATATTTTTTTATTTTACATTATTTATCTTTTATTTCCTTTCTTCTCATTTCCCAACCTTTATTTCTTGTGATTCCATGTAATTGCTTGTATTTTTTTTCTTATTTTTTTCTTCATTTAACATAAATGCGTTATTATTCTAATTTTTGAATTGAAGTATAATTTATTTAATTTAGTAGTATTGACTTGTTATTTCACATTGCATGTTATTCATTTTTTAGTTAGAATTAATAGATTATTCTTTGTAAATATTTGAATAATTTTATGGTATTATATTTATAATATTAATATTTTATCCAAAATGCTTTTCATGATGTTCTTAATAAGTATGCTTTTAATTTTTATGATTAGCTAAATTAATATATTATTAATTTAAAAATATATATTAGTTACTTTTTATAATATTAGTGAAAAATATATATTTATTAATTAATATATTTTTCAGAGACAATATATTTTAATACCTAATTTAATATCAGTTATATATAAAGACACATATTTGTCAAATATTAATTTTTGATAATTAACTTTTATTTTAAAATTTTAATCTAACTGTGTAATTACACTTGTGCAACCAAATAGTACACTGTAATTATATTATGACAAACAAACAGGTTATTGAATTACTATACTATGTAATTATTATGTTGTGTAATTACTACCTTAGTAATTACACCAATTCTAGTTACACAGTGGTTTTTCAAACAGACTCTTAGCTGCAAGGCTTAAGTAAATGCGCAACCAAAAACTTTATTATATATCTTAACTAGTCTTAATGTACACACCTCACGCGTGTCCCTCATATTAATAAGAATAAAATCTTAAAAATAATATTTAAAAAATGTGTTGGTGTAACAATATAAGAATTTTAGAAAGAAAATTATAAAATTCATTAATAATTTAAATATGATCATTTATCAATATGCACATTTTATGTTAATTATTATAAAATTTGTACTACTAGTTATTAATGAATTAATATTTAATATAAATATTAGTATCACAAACACACATTGTAATACAAAGTTGTGTAATAGTTTATAATATGTAGTATAAGTTTCATTTAAATAATTAGCACTTACAAAATTGTATTGTGATTTATTACTGCTTGCTTTGGCACTAATAAATTGATATCATATCACAAACACATTATTTATCTTAATTGGACATTAAGAAATTGTTATGCCATCAAACTAAAAAAGACTCATTAAAATTAGTGAAAATAATCATTAATATGTGTATTAGGGTAGATTATCTACATCACACCTCTTGGAATAAGACCCCTTCTCGAACCCTGTTAATGAGGGATTATTTGTGCACTTGACCGTCCTTTTTCTTATGGCCTAGAACACTATTTATCTTTTTTCTCCTTTTTTGACATTTTCTCTATTTTTTTCTCATTTATGTATCATGTTAAAAAACTCAAAAGTCACTTTTAACTCTCTTAACTATGTTAAGTACAGTATATTAGAAGAATATATATATATATATGTGTGTGTGTGTGTGTGTGTGTGTGTGTCTATAATATTCTAAAAGTGGAAAGCCCCATAATTAAAAGTCAAATTACCAAAATGTCAGACTTTTATGTCTTTCAAGCAATTTAGTATAATTTATTAGGCTAGATAATTCAATTAAAATATAAGACAAAATTAAAACAATGACTCTTTGAATTCTAACAAACACTTAAATGAATACTAAATACAAAATTCATGTATCATGATTTACTATACCAATTATTTCATTTCGGTAGGTGCAAAGGCAACCAAACATGATCTAAATATCACTAAAACTATATTTGTTTGTCATTTTGTGTTTTGTAAGTAATCTTCTCTCTAGAACTACATTAACATTGAAACATGTCAACAATAAATCAATAAAAGAAGAAGGAGCGAGATGACTTTATTGCTAAAGTTAAAAAAAGAAGAGCTCTTATAATAGTTATGACAGTCAAATTTTGCTATCCATTTAGTTTGTTGTGTGATATATTCAATTTGTTTCTCCTTGTTAGAACTTAAAAATAGAGTGGATGTCCTATTTTTTCAGAAAATTTATTGTTAACTCACTATATTGATTTTTATTTTCCATCCCAGGGTCAAAGTATGGTTGCTAAAGTTAGGCATACAATCCTTTTTTAATATAATTTTTATATCATTTTGCATTATTGTTGAAAATTCTTTTATTTATTTTGATTGTACTATTATTTTTGCAAGTGATATTTAATTAATTAAACTTTTAATAAAATACCCGGTGAATTTAATATCAAACTAGTATCAAAAGGCATTTGGTAGACTTTTTTCATTTTCGAACTAGTTTGTGATTACATTAATAGTTCTATGTAATATATACTAATATTCATCTTGGCAACTATCTAATTATAAGTTTAATTTTTATAAATTATGCTTAAGGATCATCACTTATTATCAAAATTTTAATTGCATTTAATTTATCGTATGACACAGTATTCTGCACAATCACAAATGTTGATTTTCACCCTTTTGTTTCTTTTTTTTTTTGCCTATGATTTATGTGATATGAGAGAAAAAAATTAATTTTATAATAACAAAACTAATGTATAGTTTTACATTCATACTTGTGTGATACTAAGCTTGACAATCTTCGTAAAGGAGTATTTTTTATTGAATTCTTTTTGTCCCTTTTTATTGCTACTAAATTACCAGTAATTCCTAATCATGTAAAGAACGTTAATTTACATGCAGAGTTCGTTCTTTGATTTATTGTTCACGATGACAATAAACAAAGCGAACAATTGAATAATCTTGGCTTATATTTTCTCACATGGAATTTTGTATTTTTACTTTTAATAGAATGTCAATATCACTACCATGGTAATGACAAAACAATCAAATATGATAAAAAAAACATACTTCAAGAACATCATCTACAAAAGAAAAATACTATATGAGATGTCATATCACACATTTACACCTCATAACATGCAAACTAATGCACCAAAAAAATGTACATTTCTTATGTAATATAATTATTTACTTTCACAAGTTCAGATACTGACTAAGCATTTTGAGTTCAATGCCTTATTACTTGCACCATTCATCATTTTTAGCTTACATTTTTTCTTCAATTTTGGTTAACACTTTGATAATCAAATTGGGGCGGTGAATTTTAAAAATTAACTCTTAGTCGACCGTTGAAGTGAATAAGTCGACTCAATTCCTGCAAAAAATATTAGTAATAACAAATCAAATTCAAAGCATGAAAATAAAGACACAAAAGATTTATCCTGATTCGGATCACCCTTGTGGTGCCTAGTCCAATCCCCTTGGGATGCAAGGGTTCCCTTTGAGCTTTTAAATTGTCAATGATTACAAGAGTAAGGTCACCAATCTATGGTGAATAGTAATAAACTTGATACAGCCTCTCCTTGTATATCTATCTGACTATTTCTATCTTTTAATCTCACTAGTAATGCTTTTAGGATTACAATGATTGAATAAGAACAGAATTTTCAGTTTTGATCAAGTGAAGGGAGTCAGTCTTCAGACTTGGTATATATATAGAGGCTCTTACATACAAGATATGTTCCTTTTGATCTTGTTTTACGCTCATCAAGGGATAACCCAACGGATTTTTCTCCAGTCATATCCTCTGGAGAATATGTCGAGCCTTGATTGATTTGGAAAGGATTTGTTCCTTTTGAGTTGACAGATATCGAGGCAGACGATAATGATTTGCGGCTGATTGATATTGGGAGTGATTCCTTCCTTGTTTAACCCTTATATTTAGCTAGAATATTCCTTGAAAATCTTCTCTAACACTTAATCAGTTTCCTTCCTTTTGGAGTCGATCTTCCTTCTATAAATGCTATAATATGTTGCTTGATTTCTCATCCTGCATCAATTTTGTCATCATTGAAACATATTAGTGCAACAATCTCCCCCTTTTTGATGATGACATAAATTTATAGTCATTTACGGGATACTTCCCTGTTTGAGAGAGTTTTTGTGGATTCTCCCCCTGGCTTGATGCTACCTCCCCCTAAATTTAAGAGTCTTGTACTTAACTCTATCGAACATCAAGTTGTCAGGAGATCATTATAAATGAAACTTTAATTTGATCAAAAGTTAGGGGCTTTTTAAAGTAAAACTAGCGAAGCAAAGAAAAAGAACATAATAGTGATATAAATAGAACATTGTTCATTTCATCAACAAAAACAGACAAAAGGAGCAGTTATTCTCCCCCTTCATCACAAAAAGAGAATAAGTCAAAATATAAGCCCACGCAGGGGCAGGGGAGAGTAGGCAAAACACAAAGATCAAGCACGACCAAGGAAATATTTTAGCGTATTGATGATACGCTCGGAAAAGGAGTGGTAGGATTTCTCGATAAGGGTAGACAGAGAGGATTAGGAGTTTTGAATGGCGACCGCAAGTTTATTTTGAGCTATTTTAGCTCGAGCAGCGACTGAATCAACTTGGTGCAGAACCTTGTTGAAGGACTTAACCCCTTCATGCTGGATGAGGGTCAACTGATTCTTCAGATCGGCAACATTTTAGGTTAGGATGGCCAGCGATTATTGCTCCTGTGCAGGTCACCTACCACTGCACCAAGAGTTTCCTTAACATCCTTAAGTTCAGTCAAAAGAGAGCAGAGAATGGGGCTGGAGAAGCCATCTAGAGAGAACTTATTACAGCTTTCAACAGGGAGATTTTAGCTTTGGGCTTAAAACTTGCCTTCTTGACCCAACGATCTTTATCAAGAATGTATCCCATACTGGCGAAAGCATGATCATTATAGGTAGAGGAGATTTTTTTCACAGGAAGCCCAAAGACATCCACACCCATATCTTTGATGATTCGACTCACAAGCATTCCATAGGGAAGACTGGCATTGCCACTGGTATCTTGATAACTTTCAAACATACACCCAAGGAACCATTCAGACCATTTCATTTTACGCTTCTTTAGAAGGCAATACACAACAAACGCATCTCTGTTTGATAGAGTGCTGAGAGATCCTTTTCGAGGTAGCAGGGTAATTGCAACAATGTGTGCAATGATGCGATTCTCGAAGCAAATAGAAGCAGGGCCAAAGTCAGAAAAATTAGTACCATCTTCAGCAATGAATAGCTTTGCTTCATCTAGAGGTACCTAAAAATCTTCAGGCCAACCACCAGTGAAGAAGGGAATGTTTCCAGAAAAGCGAGAGTTGAAGACATTTTCAAAGAGGATTTTGGTCAGAACAACTCTGGTGCCCAGAACAAGGGTTTCAAGATCACTGTTGTCTTTGGAAGGTTTCAAATTTGCATAGAACATCCGTATGGGATCTTTGAATACTTCATTAGCACAGTGAAGGAAAAGACTATCTAGACCTTGAAAAGAGAAAAGATGGTTTATGGAGCAGTGAGAGGCTTCAAGCTGAGCAAGGCAGATTACTCTACCATGAGCGAAGGGGCGATTTTTAAAGGCCAGAAACTTCCTTTTTTTAGACACTCTCCAAAACTTTTGCATGTCCTCTAGGTCAAAAGAAAGAGAAGAATCAGGATTTTCTTTCTTATAGCAAGAACCGGGGGGGAGGGGTTACGAGAATAGAAGAGGAGTCAGGTAACTCTTTAGAGGATGAATTCAAAAATTTCAACTGGGGTGAAGAAGAGGACGCTCTTTTAAGCCTTTTGCTTGAGCGACGAGCATTATGAACGGAGGATTTCGCCATTTCTGATGAGAAAGAAAGAGTACCAAAGAGATGATTATAAAGGCGGAGATATATATGAGAGGGATGTGAAGAGGTAAGTAGTGAAAGGATGGCATGCAGACAGACACAGCAATGATGACCTAGGAGACTAAACCGGCGGGATTTAAATAGGGAAAAGCAGGTTATTATGCATGTATATTAAGGAAAGAAAATAAATTCAAAACAAGTTAATTTAGGCAAAGAAATATCACACATAATTTTAGGAGAAACTTATTAAAGAACAGAAAATAACACCAAGACTTTTTCTTAAAAAACAAAATCGATTTTCTAAAAGGGGTTTAGTAAAAATATCAGCTAGCTGATTTTCAGAGTCAACAAATTTTAGTAAAAAATCTCCATTTTCAATATGATCTTGAATAAAATGATGTTTAATATCTATATGACTTGCTCTAGAGTGATGCACAGTATATTTTGAAAGACTAATAGCACTGGTGTTATCACATAAAATAGGGATGCTTTCATAATTTAAATCATAGTCTAACAACTGATGTTTCATCCATAGTAATTATGCTCCACAGCTTCCAAGAGCCAGATATTCTGCCTCTGTAATAGATAGTGCTACAGAGTTTTGTTTTTGCTTTGCCAAGAAGTGAGAGCTTCTTCGAGAATTTGACATGATCCACTAGTGCTTTTTCTGTCGGACTTGTCACCAACAAAATCTGCATTTGTGTAACCAATTAAACCAAAATTGTTAGAATAAGGATATCATAGATCATAATCTTGAGTTCCAATGAGATAATTAATGATCTGTTTTACTGCAGTCAGGTGGAATTCTTTAGGAGTTGACTGAAATCTGGCGCACTTGCACACACTAAACATGATGTCTGGTCGACTAGCAGTAAGCTATAGCAGTGATCCAATCATTCCTCTATAGAGCTTTTCATCAACACTTTTCCCATTTGAGTCATTCTCCAAGAAGGTTGAAGGGCTCATTGGGGTTCCAGCAACTTTTGCCTTTTCCAGACCGAAATTTTTTATCAGCTTCTTTGTGTACTTAGTTTGACTGTCGACTGGCGGATTTGAAGACCTAAAAAAAATGTTAACTCTCCCATCATGCTCATTTCAAATTCCCTTGTCATTAAATCTTCGAAATTCTTGCATAGAGTAGTGTCAGGACTTCAATATAATATCATCTGTATAAATTTGAATAATCAGAATAGTAGTAGAAGCATGTTGAATAAAAAGAGTATTATCAATTTTTCCTCAACAAAAATTGTTTTCAATGAAAAAGGAGCTTAGACGTTCATACCAGGCTTTTGGAGCTTGTTTCAAACCATAGAGAGCTTTAGAGAGTTTAAAAACATAGTCAGGACAAGAAGGATTTTCAAAACCAGGTGGTTGTTTGACAAAGACTTCTTCTTTTATAAGACCATTTAAGAAGGTACTTTTAACACCCATTTGAAAAAGTTTAAATCATTTAGAGACTGCATAGGCTACTAAAATATGAATAGCTTCCAGTCTAGCAACACGAGCAAAAGTTTTGTCGTAGTCAATACCTTCTTGCTGAGAATACCGTTGTGCAACTAACCTGGCTTTATTTCTAACGATCTTACCTTCTTCATTTAATTTGTTTCTGAAGACCCACTTTGTACCAATAATGGATGCGTTCGTTGGCCTTGGAACGAGAGTCCAAACACGACTTGTCTCGAACTGGTCCAGTTCATCTTGCATAGCTCTAAGCCAGTGTTCATCAATAAGAGCTTCATCAATTTTCTTTGGTTCAATTTGAGACACTAATGACAGGTATGATTAATTTTTGAGAGAAGATCTTATATGTCGCTGAGTATATGGATGCCCAATGATAAAGTCATTTAGGTAACTGGCTTTATTTCTCCATTCTCTTGGAATATTTGGGACCTTAGTCGGCTGATTCTCTTCTTCTTGGTCTGGTTTCTTTGTGTAATTCCCCAAAAACTCAAAGACTAGACCCGAGACTTAAAATAGAAAAAACTAAAAAATCTACACCAGGTCATAAAATGAGTTATTTTGTGATCCGGGAGGGCTAACCACGAGTCGTTAAGTGACTCCTGGTGAGGACTTGGAACTGACTGGAAAATTTGGAAGATGGGTGACCACGAGTCATGGTCAAAACCACGAGTCGTGGAGTGATCCGTGGTCAGTGATGGATTGAAAGTTGGAAAAGTCAGGCAGTGTACACAATGGGTCCTCACGACGACTCGTTTGGGACACCACGAGTCATGATGTCACCCGTGGGGTACTCTAGTGAATTTTGGACAGTGGAGCCCACGAGAGGTGACCACGACTCGTGGTCACCAACCACGACTAGTTGGGTTCCCTGTGGTGACCAGTGTGAGGGAATCAGGAAGTGCACTTGACGACTGGGACCACGAGTCATGGTCACTGGCCACGACCCGTTAGGTCCCCCATGGGGACTTTCGATCAGTTTCCCCTGCGAGTTTTTTCAAGGGTATTTCAGTAATTTTCTACCCTCCTAGACTCTAAACTACGTCGTTTTAAGCATATTTTCGGACTATTAGGGGGGAGAAATGGTTTCCTTCCTCATTTTTCCCCATTCAGACTTTTAGAAAACGACGTAAGATTTCTCTTAGAGCATTTCAGAGCAAGAACTAGGGAAGTCCATCTCTTCTCAATTTCTCAAGAAAATTCTTCGAGCTTCTTCACTAGGTATGTGGGAATTCAACAAGGGAATAATTCTTCCCTTGTGTCCCTAAAATCCTTCTTTGTCTTTTCTATCAGTTCTAGCCCTGAGACTTTCGAATGTGATGAAATTATCTGTCAGACCTCGCCTAAATCATGTGAAATATCTTTTATGTTAATTGTTGATGTTTTTCCACTAGTTTGTGACTATGGTGTTGCTTATTGCTATAATGTGAAATCTAGCCCCAGTCTTGAATACAGAGAAACTAGAATCTTTCAATAGTGTTTACATATTAAAACTTTCGCTTGATTCTATCAATGTTGGGAACTCCTATATTGTTGATTGTATTGAAAATCAGTAAGACTATTGTCAGTTCGATTTCAGTCAAAATGCTAGAATATCCAGTGCTAGTCAGAAATGTCAGCTGATTAGTTTGACTACCAAAATTCCTGAGGTGTAAGTAGCACCTCCCAGTTATCAGAATCAGATTCAGAACTCAGTTTTAGTGGTTCACTAGGCGGTCATGACACTTTTAGATAAGCAGCTCTGACCAGCCTTAGGACCCTAGTTATAGATTACAGCTTGTTCTTTAGACCGTTACTACGCTTCCAAATAAGCATCTCTAACCAGTCTTAGAACTCAGTCCCAGAATCTGGTCCGATAAGACTCTCAGGGTGCTTCCAAATAGGTATTCCTGACTAGTCTTGGACCCTAGTTTCGAGCTATCAGCTTAGTATTTAGTCTAGGACCATCCAGTGGGAGTAGGACTTAGCACCGAGAGGACTGGGGTTCCAGCGCACCCAGGTTCCCAAAACGATGTTGCCACCATAGGTTACAGTTTTATTGGCCTCATGGCCCCAGACTCTTTTGATCACCCAGTTCATGCCTCTATACCCTGGCAAGGTATATTGGGTCCTACCAATGGTATGTATACATCGGACTCCACGTCTAGCTCACGTGGTTATATGTCGGTTATAAACTCTCCCACTACTCATCTCAGCTCAGTTTCATATCAGTACAGATCAGCACCTCAGATTTAGGGCATTGTTCTTGACCATCAGACAGGGTCTTTTAGACCATCTCAGTTATATCAGTTATTCAACTCAGTAGCTTCAGTTGGTCATTACATGTCTTTTTAGTTCAACACTTTTATTTCTTGTGTATGATTTCTCTCACTTACTCAGTACATTCAAAGTACTGACGCATACTTTTATGTTATATCATTTTATTATACAGCTGCAGGATCTCAGTCTCAGCCTCGCTAGCCGGTTGTTTTTAGAAGACTCCAACTGTTTTATTTGGTGAGTCCTCATCTTTCGAGGACGAAGATTGTTTTATTAAGTTTTGCTTTCTTCTATTTAGAATTGGAGTTAGCTAGGGGCTTGTCCCAGCAACTCATCAGTTGTAGTGGCTTGTAGACGTACATTTGGTTTTCGGACTTGTAGAGTCGCGCCCCATTTTCCTCGCAAAAAGTGAGATTCGACATGTGACAACTCTTAAGGGTATTTAAAGAGAAGAGTCGCCACCTAACGAATTTAAGGTGCGTTAGGGCACCATACTAAGCTAATAACCTTTTTTCTAAAAACTAGCCTAGGTCACCAGAGTTGGGTAAGGGTTCAAATTACCTTGAAAGGAAGGTGTTAAGCACCTTTCGAGGTCCACAACTGTGGGTCCCAGCCGAATTCGTTACTATGTGGGGAGATTAAGCGATAAAGTAAAGTTAATTTTTTTTTACTTGAAACTAATCTAAATGTGATCAAACAAATAAACTCTTATACAAATAAATAAAATAAATTAAAGTCGTTTACTAATTAATATGAGAAACTCAATGATAAGATATTAACTAAATTATTTAGCAAATATATGAATTATTTCAACCTAAATAAACACTCAAACGTGGAATAATTCACCCTTTAATTTAAAACCTAAATAAATCAAATTATGCGTGCAAATTTATTTATGTAACTAAATAAAACGGACATTATTAATGGAAGAAGTCAAAGCATTCAAACAAAAAATGAAAAAAAAAAGATTAAAATAACAACAACAAATATACTACAAATTATTTCTTATCTTTTATTTATTTATTTATTATTATAACTTGAAATTTAAAGGTAAACATAATAACACAAAGATAAAAATAAAATAAAAGAAAGACATTCCATATTAAATAAAATTTGCAAAATATATATACAAAATACTAAACAAGATAAAAGAGATGTTTTTTTAAAATAAAATATTTGTTGCTTTATCAGGATGACAACACGATATTATGAATCGCGACCCTGAATTTTAGCAATAAATTAATTGGAGGTCGGTCTTAAGTTGAAAATAAAATAATATATTTTAAAATTTTAATAATGATTTGAATCTTTGAAATATAAGCAAATAAATATTTACACATAAATACACATAATTACTTTTGAAAACTTGGGTTGATGTTGCTTCTGGGGGACAAGGGTCGGCTTAATTTAAAAGTTCGGAATTAGACCTCATAATTCTTTTTTACTTTCCCATTAACTATATGTTAAGGGATAGTATTCGTTATATAGTTAATAATTTATAAAACATATTATCTATTTTAATTCAAAAGGGAGAATAGACAATGAAAAGTACAACAAACTGAACAAACTGATTTTGTAAGAAAAATGCAAGGTTGAAGGAGAAAAGAAAAATCAACACATAATCCCCTGCCCCTTTTAAAACGATGAAAACTCTTTTTAACTATTATGAACGTCATTAGAATTATTACAACTGCTAAAAATAAATAATAAATGAAATATTTTTTAAAAAGAAATTACATGACATTAATTTCTAGTTTCCATAGCCTTCTCTTATCCCGACGACTCTCCGATAGATTCCGAAATAGATTAAAAGAACCTGCTTTTAAAAAACTAAACAAGTACCAATAATATGCATATACGAATAAAGATAACAATGCATATACATAACTAAACCAATATCTCACAATTATTTAAAGATTAGTAGGCAATAATTCAACCAATCAAAAACATCAAACGGGAAGTAAAAATAAAATCTTTATAGTAGATTACTAACCAGTTAAAAAAAGATTTTATGACTTAATAATGAAACTTCACTTTTCCAAAGCGGAGACAACTTGAATTCTTAGTTATTATCAGAAGAGAGAGACAGTGCTTTTTATTAGAGGGAAGGGCAAAAATGTTCAGATGTCCCAGAGAAAGCAAAATTATGTTTTTAGAAAAATAGGTTCAGTTCCCCTTTGTAAAAGAGGAGGTAGCATCCTTATGTAGTAGAGAGGACAACTCATCAATTAGAGAGTAAAGAGGAAGAAAATAATTTGTAGAATCAGTCAAGGAATTATTTCCTTAACTAATAAAATCAAATTAATATTTTTAAGGAAATATTTTTTTACCATAATTACTAATACTAACAACAAGTAAAGAATAAGTCAATCATATGAAATGAGATCCTTACTAAAAATATTCAAACAAGTTGCCAGTAAATATATCTGAATACAAATACTAAATTACCATAATTTTCTTAAAGGAGTAATTCAATCAATCAGACGTAAATCAGTCCGAGTCGAAAATAGCCTAATACTAGAAGCTGTCATAATTCGTAAAAAAATGAAATGGAAAACATTTAGCCAAAATTATCATAGGTTAACCAAACTCCCAAAACTGTCATGATTGCACACGAGAAAGAAAAAAAATTATTCAGCTAATCTTGGAAAGCAATGATATTGCCACATTCAAACAGGTCCAAAGTTTATCATGGGTAAATAGGTACTAAACCTTTTTCTTTCATAATTTAAAAAATGTATTACATAAGTATATCATATTATATTTCCATAATCACACAGAACTCCTTTTGAATTAATTTTGTAGAGAAAGGAAACAAGTTAACCAAAGTTGTTAGGAATGTTCAAAGAAGTAAAAGAGAGGAAGATTTTTGTAGCTCAACAAGCTTCAACACTAGCTATATTAAACCATGTCAATATCAGGGTAAGAATAGTGAACTCGCCTTGTTCAACATACGTATAAATCAAATCAAAAAGAGGTAGGTGGGACTGTGCGTGGTGGCTGCTGCGGTACTAGTTGTCGTTCAGGTGGATGGTGGTTCGTTGTTTTGGTGGAGAAGAAAAAGCCAGCCGGCGGCACGATGCCGGAGATGAAGAAAATGAAGGGGGAGAGTTTGGTGAGGTGCGGCTGGTCTGGTTGTTCGCCGGAAAATGAAGAGGAAGGGAGGGTGTCGACGGCTGCTGTGAGGAGTTGGGAGAGTGAAAAAAAATTAGGTTTTGGGTTTTGGGGGGATGAAGGTAAATGTGAGAATAGGAAGGGTTTAATCATGATCGTTAGATCAAATGAGATGAAAGACTGAGATTAAAAGTTATAAGGATGAGTCGGATTACGGGTTATGGAGAGGGTAACAGATAAATTAAATGGGTAAATGGGTAGGTTTAAATCAAAGCTGAATTGGATTTAAAGAGTGGCCAAAATTGATCTAAATGGCTAAAATTTTCATAAATTAGATTTAAAAAAGGGCTAAATTTTAAATGAACTGGATAAGATTGAAAGAAGCTGCTATTAAATTAATAAAAACACTACACTTGCAAGTGATTCAATAAACAAGTAACACAATAGTTTAATTTAAGATAAAATAATATAAATATTATTATTATGAAGTTAAATATACATAATTTATAAAACGAAGTACGTTATATTTTGTAAAATAAACCTTTGTTTAATTAAAAATATGTATGCATGAATATTATTATGCAATATATTATATTGACATAGTTACATATGTTATTGAAAAATTTAAAATTTGAAATTAAAATAATTTAGAAGTATAATTTAAATTAATTATGCAAAAAAACTTCAAGTAGCTATGCTAATTAATGCTAGAACATTACGAATGCGAATTAAATAATTCTGTTAAAAAGATAATTTTAAAATATACATACATACATACATATATATATATATATATATATATATATATATATATATATATATATATATTGATACGCAGCTTAAACGGGGCATAGGGAGGTCAAAATTGGGTGTCAACAGTTGCCTCTTCTTTGCTCGGGAACGAAGGATGAATTGTCGAGCAAAGAACGTTGACTTAGTAGCCAATTTTGTCCGACCGAGGGAACGACCTAGGTGGGACCAGGCGAACTGAGTTTTGAATAAGCTACGACTGAGACTTCAGTTTCAAGTCGCCTACATATCTCGGGTTTCACGAGAATCAGGCCGTGTGTAGTTCTAGATTTAGGGACGAACGAAATCCCTAAGCGAAATTGATAGAACAAGGTTTGAACAAATATGGAAGTAGCATGAGGTGATAAGAATGGGAGATAAAAGATGGGGATTGGAAATTCTAATATCATCTTGCGATGATATCGAAATGAGAGTTAATCGAGGACGGAAGGTTAAAAGCGGGATGAAAGTGAATACTACTTTCCCTTTGACCAGTGTTGCATTTGCACCTGCAGACTTTAACACTATTAGATAAAAATATATAAGATATGAAATAATATAAAAGAAACGTCAGAAGAAATAGCCACGAGGGAAAATATATAATTTTCTGAGGAACATCAGAAAATCTGCCCCAGTTTTGATTTTCCAAAGAGGATGCCTGCAAAACTCAGACGAGCTTATTAGTACTCGAATACACATATAAAACTATTTAGTATTGATGTAAATCTCATTTTAGAGTGGATAAACCCAATCATCTTATTTCAGAGCCGACAGGCTCGAATACAAATAACAGGCTCGAAATATAAATCGTAGGGCTAAAAACGTAAATCAAAGGGCTCAAAAATATTAAGTGTAGGGCTCAAATATAATTATACGACTCAAAATACAATATCGAGCTCGATTGGCCATTTATAGGACGGACGAACCCAAAAGATGACCACTTATAGGGCGGACTATCCCAATTGTCCTATTATAGGGTGGACTAACCCAGAATGTCCATTTATAGGGCGGACGAACCCAGTAGTCCTATTTTAAGGCGGAGTAACTCAATTGTTCTATTATAGGGTGGACTAACCCAGTTGTCCTTTTTAGGGTAGACTAACCCAACTATCCAATTTTAGGGCGGACGAACCCAATTGTCCTATTTTAGGATGGACGATCCCCATTGTCCATTTTTAGGGCGGACGAACCCAAGATATCCTATTTTAGGGTGGAATAACCCAATTTTCAGTAGCATAATTTCAGTGGCTCAGATTATAGTAGCTCAATTCACAATAGCAGGTAAGTAGCATGATAGTAGCTCGAGTACTATAATAGCAGCCCCAGAGTAGCATAGTAGTAACTCGAAGATAGCAGTAGCACAACCGCATCTTGAAGTAGCACAATAATGGTAGCTTGAAGTAATACAATAATAATAATAACAGTGTGGTAGCTCCAAAGCAGCAAAATGATAACTTGAAGTAGCATGAGAATAATACCAGCGTAATGTAGCTTGATAAGAGCAAATAGATAGCTTGAAGATTGCGAAATAGTGGCTCGAAGGTAGCATTATTAGTGGCCAGATTGAAATAGTGGCATGATAGTGGCATAATAATAATTTAAATAGTAGCATAACGGGCTTGATTGAATAACACAATAGTAGCATGGCATAATAATAACTTGAATATTAGGTTGAAGGTAGCATAATACGGGCTCAGTTAAAGCATGATAGCCAGTTAGCGATGCCAGTTTGACTTGGTAGCACAATAAATTGGTTCCAAAAGCATAGTAATAACTTGATAATAGTAGCTTGATACGGGGTCATAATAGAACTTGAACCTTTTCATGTCCTTTGCTCCTTGACTTCTACGGACTTTGCATTTCGGTGAAATTTTTTGAGGAATACTCAAAAATTTCTTCCCCAGTTTTAGAACGTAACGTGTTTTCACAAATCTCCTTGTTCCCTACTTGTGAAATTTTTGAGGTTCCTTTAAAAATTCTACCCTCAGTTTGACGTAAGGGCTTTGTATTCCTGCTTCACTCAAACAAATTTATCAGTTCAAAAGGAGTGGTTGTCAATATTTGAACATCAAAATTCAGTTTTTGAATCTACATTTTCCTTTTAAGAGTCGAACGAAATTGCGAAAGATTTCATATTTGGATGTGAGGAAGATATATGATTTGGATATGAGGAGAAAGAAAATTTTATTTGATTGAGACTGAACCCAAAAGTGGGTATCCTACGTATCGAAAAGGAATCAGGTCAGACATAGTTCATATTACAGAGAAAATGAATGAAATGGGAAAACTATAGAGTGGACGAAGGGTGAATGAAAGCGCTTTGCTTATGACGGTCTCGTCTTCATCAGTTCCTTTTGCGCTTTCTTGTCAAATGTTTTGGAACTATTTTTGTTGGATCACCTTGGATAACGATTGCTCCAGAAGTAAGGGGGTTGTAATTCATCGGTCCTTGATGTACTATTATCTTCCTCTTCTCAACCAAATCCTGAATCTTGTATTTCAAAGCTGTACATTCTTCAGTATCGTGTCCTTGAATATTCAAATGGTATGCGCAGCTCTTGGATGGATCAAAATTTGGAGATAGATATTTAGGAATCCACCCTCTCCTCGGTTTCAAAACTCCTTGGGTCTTCAACCTTTCAAATATGTCTTCCAAAGATTCAGCTAGAGGAGTAAATGTACGATACTTCACAAAATTGGATTGTACTGGATGAGCCTGGTTTTGAAAATCAGGTTGGTCAGAATCAGGCGATATCTGATAAATTTGATGTTGGGATCTCTGCTCATTGCCAGAGTCAAAAATGGTACATACTTGTTGTACATCCTGATGGTGTTGTGGTGGAGGAATAGCGATTGAGATATCCTTTTTCCTTTTATTCGGAGGACTTTCTTGTGCTTGAGAACTTGTGGAAATATCAATAATTTTCCCTGTTCGAATGCCATATTCCAATTCTTTCCCAATCTGAATTAGACTTGCGAAGCTATGAATGATTGTGAAATATAAGTATTTGCGGTATATACCATCTAGTGACTTGATGAAATATTGGACTAATTCTTCTTCAGATAGTGATTGATGGATCTTAGAAGCTTCCCTCCACCATCGAGTCACGTATTCCTCAAAAGATTCATGATTAATTTTCCTTATCTCGAGCAAATCTATAAATGTCGGGTCATCTTGGTGTTTAATTTGTACTGCTCTACAAAATCTCGAGCCATATCTTCCCAAGTATGCCATTTGTTGAAATCCTGTTTGACATACCAAGTTAATGTCATTCCTGATAGGCTCTACATAAATAATCTCATTAGGAGAGCTTCATCATGTCCAATTCCGACTAATCTACCGCAATAGTCCTTCAGATCTTCGATTGGGTCTCCATGCCCATCGAAGGTGTTGAATTTTGGGATCTTGTATCCCAGCGGCAATTGAACACTTGGGTGTAGGCACAACTTCTTATACCTTAAATCTGGAATATTTTCCGAGCGTAGCTTCTCATCCACAATATTTTCAAACTTATTGAACTCTCTCCGTAGTGTGATGATCTCCCTTTCGGATATTTTCATGTCTTGCAAAGGGCCAAGATGGATATGCGATAAGGAATTTATTGAGGAAGTGTAAGAAATGGGGTTGGACAGAGAGATACTGCCGAGAAGAGACTTTTTGTCGGGAGAGAACCAAAGTTTGTGTCAGGAAATAAAGTAGAATTGTTTGGGATGTTGGACATTTTGTCAGAATTGCAGATTCTCACTGAGTTGATATTCAAATATTTGACAACCTTTAAGCAAAATAAACATATCAAATGCAAACGTCTGGTTAGCATCAAAAATAGAAAGTATTAATAATTACATCAAAATAACGATCTTGTTAAATAGTTTCAAGCAAGATAAGTAAATTTAAGCTTTGACACAACAAAAATTTACGGCATGATGCGGATGAGGGTGACAAAACTCGCGATTTTAGATGAATGATATTAATGATTGTTAGAGAGTTAAGATTTGAATAAGTAGATGGTGATATTGCTAAAGGATTTAGCAAGTCGATGGAATGAACAATGTCGACTTATGCCGTACAATCAGATTCTTGATATTTAAGCGAAAGACGACACATAATGCTAAATAAAGATAGTGATTTATGCTTATTTAAAAATGAATCGAAATTGTGAGAGCTTTAGGAGAATATCGAAACCTTAGTGACAAAAGGATAAACTAATGCAGATTTTAGGATTTAATTTGAACAAATAAAATATGAATGCTAAAGAGGCTATTTTAGAAGACACATAAATCAACATTGATGAAAGAAAATTTGAGCAAGGCTACAGGATTGTATGCTTTGGGCTTAAAAGTGTGGGTTATATGGAATATGAGATTGAGAGAGTGTAAACATGAGATGATTTTAGAATTATATAAAGATTAGAAATCAACGGACGAAGGGAAATAAAATAAGAAACAATAACACAAGTATATCTCAAATTAACATGTAACAAATAATTCGTGCGTCCTAATGTATTGTGACCTCTTTGTGCCAGAGGTTGGCCTAACGAATTTTGAGAGACAAATATGCCATAATATATCATTCTATTTGCTCTCGCTAAAATATCCAATATGAATAATTTTTTCTTTAATTTTTCAAAATGAAATATTACAAGAAAAAATTACAAGAGAAATGAAGCTATAATTTAAGTAAAATGCTCCTTCTTCTTTCGGCTTAATCATAGCTTAAACAGCATGAAATTAGTTCATTACAACCTGCATTATAAAAAAGTTAGTTTTGCCTTTTCTTCCTAAGGAACAAATAGTCCACATATTTAGACGTATTTGTCTCTCAAAAAAAATGCAAATAAGCATGATAATGTCCTTTTCGAGATTGTAAATCTTTTTGTACTTTGGACAAAGTCAAACTAATGATCTCAAGATACCAAGTATATCGAGACCTCTTAGAGATAATGCATGACTTAACATAGATTTCTAAGAGTAAGATGGACACAGACTGAAAGATTCTTATGCGAGAAGGCATGTGGTCACATGGTAGTAAAACTATCCATTCACCCCACGTATATGTCGACTTTCTAAATGAGTTTTTTGAAAGGAATTTCGGAGAAGTGCAAAGCACAACTCGCGTGTACAGTGTGTGATAGTGAGAGATTTCCAAGTGGGAAAGTATGAACGGAATGATAGTTATAAAAATAGTAACAATTAGCATGCAATGAAAAATATCAAGTAATAGTGAATAAGAGAGCGAGAACTAAACACTAAGACAAACAAATTCATTAATATTTATAATAAGGAAAGGTAATCAGGCAAAATAATTTAAATATGACAGCAAATAAGGGGAATAAGGAAAGGGGTTAAGCATGCAAGGAAAAGATGATCTAAATATGTTAACAAATAAGGAGAAATAAAAACAAATACACGAAAAATAAACAGACACAATGAGAGAGTCTTAAAGACACGGTTCCCTCAAGCGAACAACTTGAGAGTGAGAAAGCTCCTGACCGTCGACGCACCGCTGATCGACCAAATCACGAGACATTCCTCGACACGGGTATTAACAGTTAATGATCGTGAAATCACACAACCGTTATCAAGTGTGTGAGTGTGAATTTTCAGGGTTTAGAAGAACAAAATAACAGTTAACAGCTAAAACATAAACATAGAGCGTATAAAATATATTAACAAAATAAGCAATTTATAAGGAAAAGGGTAAAACTACAAGCAATAGATGAAGCAACCAAATAATAAACTCTTTAGTCATGAAACTAAGCAAATAACAGTTTCTGAAATATAGAATAAGCACCAGTGCAAATAATGGAAAAATAAGGAGAGGGGTTAACATGGAAGTAATTAACTAAATAAAAGAACACCAAAAAATAGAGTTTAAATATGGAATAAATTAATCCTTTTAAGAAATAAATAAATAAACCATTTCATCATGAAAATAGGTTAATCATTTACGAAAATAAATTAGTGGAAAGAAATTAATCAATAAGAAAAAAAACTTTAAATAAGGCACAAATAAACAAAACGAAATATATCATGTAAGGAAATAAAGTTACAAATAAAAAATATGCATGAAAGGAGCAAATTTAATTTAACTAGTAAAAAATAAAAAAGAAGGAAATAAACACTAGAAAATGAAAAACACAAATAAATAAGCAAATAAAATCCCACGTAAGCATGAATACGTATTGGTTAGAACCTAATATGATCCCCAGCAGAGTCGTCATGCTGTCGCGCCCCATTTTCCTCGCAAAAAGCGAGATTCGACATGTGACAACTCTTAAGGGTATTTAAAGAAAAGAGTCATCACCTAACGAATTTAAGGTGCGTTAGGGCACCATACTAAGCTAATAACCTTCTTTTAAAAAACTAGTCTAGGTTACCAGAGTCAGGTAAGGGTTCAAATTACCTCGAAAGGAAGGTGTTAAGCACCTTTCGAGGTCCACAACTGTGGGTCCCAGCCGAATTCGTTACTATGTGGGGATATTAAGCGATAAAGTAAAGTTAATTTTTTTTACTTGAATCTAATCTAAATGTGATCAAACAAATAAACTCTTATACAAATAAATAAAATAAATTAAGTCATTTACTAATTAATGTGAGAAACTCAATGATAAGATATTAACTAAATTACTTAGCAAGTATATGAATTATTTCAACCTAAATAAACACTCAAACGTGGAATAATTCACCCTTTAATTTAAAACCTAAATAAATCAAATTATGCGTGCAAATTTATTTACGTAACTAAATAAAACGGACATTATTAATGGAAGAAGTCAAAGCATTCAAACAAACAATGAAAAAAAGATTAAACAATAACAAATATACTACAAATTATTTCTTATCTTTTATTTATTTATTTATTATTATAACTTGAAATTTAAAAATAAACATAATAACACAAAGATAAAATAAAATAAAAGAAAGACATTCAAGATTAAAATAAAATTTGCAAAATATATATACAAAATACTAAACAAGATAAAAGAGATTTTTTTTAAAAAAAAATATTTGTTGCTTTATCAAGATGACAACACGATATTATGAATCGTGATCCTCAATTTTAGCAATAAATTAATTGGAGGTCGGTCTTAAATTGAAAATAAAATAATATATTTTAAAATTTTAATAATGATTTGAATCTTTGAAATATAAGCAAATAAATATTTACACATAAATACACATAATCACTTTTGAAAACTTGGGTTGATGTTGCTTCTGGGGGACAAGGGTCGGCTTAATTTAAAAGTTCAAAAATTAGACCTCGTAATTCCTTTTTACTTTCCCATTAACTATATGTTAAGGGATAGTATTCGTTATATAGTTAATAATTTATAAAACATATTATCTATTTTAATTAAAAAGGGAGAATAGGCAATGAAAAGTACAACAAACTGATTTTGTAAGAAAAATGCAAGGTTGAAGGAGAAAAGAAAAATTAACACATAATATCGCGCCCCCTTTAAAACGATGAAACCCCTTTTTCACTATCATGAACGTCATTAGAATTATTACAACTATTAAAAATAAATAATAAATGAAATACTTTTTTAAAAAAAAATTACATGACATTAATTTCTAGTTTCCACAGCCTTCTCTTATCCCAGCGACTCTTCGATAGATTCCGAAATAGACTAAAAGAACCTGCTTTTAAAAAACTAAACAAGTACCACAATATGCATGTACGAATAAAGATAACAATGCATATACATAACTAAACCAATATCTCACAATTATCCAAAGATAGTAGGCAATAATTCAATCAATCAAAAACATCAAACGGGGAGTAAAAATAAAATCTTCATAGTAGATTACTAACCAGTTAAAAAAAGATTATATGACTTAATAATGAAACTTCACTTTTCCAAAGCAGAGACAACTTTAATTCTTAGCCATTATCAGAAGAGAGAGATAGTGCTTTTTATTAGAGGGAAGGCAAAAATGTTCAGATGTGCCAAAGAAAGCAAAATTGTGTTTTTAGAAAAATAGGTTCAGTTCCGATTTGTAAGAGAGGAGGTAGCATCCTTATATAGTAGAGAGGAAAACTCATCAATTATAAAGTAAAGAGGAAGAAAATAATCTGTAGAATCAGTCAAGGGATTATTTCCTTAACTAATAAAATCAAATCAATATTTTTAAAGAAATATTTTTTTACCATAATTACTAATACTAACAACAAGTAAAGAATAAGTCAATCATATGAAATGAGATCCTTACCAAAAATATCCAAACAAGCTGTCAGTAAATATATCCGAATACAAATACTAAGTTACCATAATTTTCTTAAAGGAGTAATTCAATCAATTAAGCGTAAATCAGTCGGAGTCGAAAATAGCGTAATACTAGAAGCTGTCATAATTCATAAAAAAAAATGGAAAACATTTAGCCAAAATTATTATAGGTTAACCAAACTCCCAAAGTTGTCATGGTTGCACACGAGAAAGAAAAAAAATTATTCAGCTAATCTTGGAAAGCAATGATATTGTCACATTCAAACAGGTCCAAAGTTTATCATGGGTAAATAGGTACTAAACCATTTTCTTTCATAATTTAAAAAATGTATTACGTAAGTATATCATATTATATTGCCATAATCAGATAGAACTCCTTTTGAATTAATTTTATAGAGAAAGGAAACAAGTTAACCAAAGTTGTTAGAAATGTTCAAAGAAGTAAAAGAGAGGAAGATTTGCGTAGCTCAAAAGGCTTCAACACTAGCTGCATTAAACCATGTCAATATCAGGGTAAGAATAGTGAACTCGCCTTGTTCAACATACGTATAAATCAAATCGCTCATGGCGGGGGGAAAGAAAAGAGGTAGGTGGGACTATGCGTGGTGGCTGCTGCAGGACTAGTTATCGTTCAGGCGAATGGTGGTTCGCTGTTTTGGTGGAGAAGAAAAAGCCAACCAGCGGCGCGATGCCGGAGATTAAGGAAACAAAGGGGAAGAGTTTGGTGAGGTGCGGCTGGTCAGGTTGTTCGCCGGAAAATTAAGAGGAAGGGGGGTTGTCGACGGCTGTTGTGAGGAGTTGGGAGAGTGAAAAAAAATTAGGTTTTGGTTTTGGGGGGGATGAAGGTAAATGTGAGAATAGGTAGGGTTTAATCATGATTGTTAGACCAAATGAGATGAAAGGCTGAGATTAAAAGTTATAAGGATGGGTCGGATTACGGGTTATGGAGCGGGTAACACATAAATTAAATGGGTAAATGGGTAGGGTTTAAATCAAAGCTGAATTGAATTTAAAGAGTGGCCAAAATTGATCAAAATGGCTAAAATTATCATAAATTAGATTTAAAAAAAGGCTAGATTTTAAATGAATTTGATAAGATTGAAAGAAGTTGCTATTAAATTAATAAAAACACTACACTTGCAAGTGATTCAATAAACAAGTAACACAATAGTTTAATTTATGATAAAATAATATAAATATTATTATTATGAAGTTAAATATACATAATTTATAAAATGAAGTACGTTATATTTTGTAAAATAAACCTTTGTTTAATTAAAAATATGTATGCTAGAATATTATTATGCAATATATTATATATGACATAGTTATATATGTTATTGAGAAAATTAAAATAATTTAGAAGTATAATTTAAACTTATTATGCAAAAAAAATTCAAGTAGGTATGCTAATTAATGCTAGAACATTACAAATGCGAATTAAATAATTCCGTTAAAAAGATAATTTTAAAATACACACACACACACACACACACACACATATATATATATATATATTGATACGCAACTTAAACGGGGCATAGAGAGGTCAAAATTAGGTGTCAACATGTAGTATTGTTCAAATATTTTCAATCATTATGAATCAGCTTTATTCTCTCAAATGTTTATATTTTTGCTTTAAAAGCTTCCACTGTACATATATTTATACTTTAAAGTTTACTCAGAATGCCAATGTATGATAGACCAACGGTTGACTTGGGGTTACTTGTGACTCCTAGTACCGTGTCCCGTCAGGGTGTAAGATTGGGACATGACAAACTTGGTATCAGAGCACTAGGTTTAGAGTATCCTCGGATGTCTGAAAGTCGCATTGAGTAAAGTCCTTCTCATAGGTGTGAAGCGTGCCACACTTATGACGGGGAGGCTATGAGATGTTATTAGGAAAACGCCCTTTTATTCATATTCTTTATCGTGCGTTGAAATTCAATTCTAGAATTGTTCTCCTAACTAGTGCTCTGTTTCATTTTAGTAAATTATGCCTCCACGATGTGGTAATGGAAGAAGGTCCGGTAACACTCATCGACCTGCCCCACCAGCCTCGGCAGCTCCTCAGGACGACTTAGTGTCTATTGCAGAGTCCAGGGCGGCTATCCAACTGCTCGCTCAAATGCTTACCAACCAGATAAACCAGCAGGTGGTTCCAATCAACAATAATGGGTCCACAGTAGCTGCCCGAGTTCAGGACTTTACTCGGATGAACCCTCCAGATTTCCACGGATCTAAGGTGGGAGAGGACCCATAGGAGTTTGTGGACGAGATTAGAAAGATTACCCGAATTATGGGTGTCAGCTCCTCGGAGAGTGCTGACTTGGCTGCCTACCAGCTAAAAGGGGTAGTCCAGATCTAGTACGAGTAATGGAAGGAGGGGAGGCCAGCGAGAGCAGGATCGGTGGAATGGGAGGAGTTCACTAAAGCCTTCCTAGATAGATTCTTCCCTCAGGAGCTCAGGGAGGCAAAAGTGGTGGAGTTTATGAATTTAAGACACGGAAACAGGACAGTATAAGAATATGCTCTGGAGTTCACCAAGCTATCTAAATATGCTCTAGATATGGTGTCCGAGCCAAGGGCTAGCATGCTGAAGTTTGTGAACGGACTAATTCTCAAAGAGTGCAGGACAGAGATGCTGATTAAGGATATTGACCTCTCTAGCCTTATTGTTCATGCCCAGCAAATTGAGGCAGAAAAACTAAAGGACATGGAGCGGAGGAATAGTGATCAAGGACTGGCCAATCAGATTATGACCACCAGAGGTCTGGCGGTAGTAGCCGCCCACAGCAGCAGCAGCAATAGAGAGCTCTGACACCCAGCCCAGCTACCACCCCTATCTTTTGATCCCCCCAGGATCGGAGGGGTGGAGCATCTGACTCTCAGTCCCAGAGCTACAGTGCCCGCAGCAGGTATCCATCTTGCCCTAGGTGTGGCAAGAACCACCCAGGAAAGTGTCTTCAAGGTCGAGAGAGCTGTTTTGGTTGTGGATAGCTGTCACGCCCCGCCTTGGGAGGTATGACTGGCACCTGGTGCCCTAGTAGGACCTAGACTGCTAACTGGTAAGCCTAAGCACATCTGGTGCCTGGCTAGCTCTAACTTAGATTTCTGGAATCAACGGGCTATATAACGGCTGTAAACACAGCCTCTGGCCGACTGGGCCTATAGCCACCTGTATAAAACTTCAGCTAACCAGAAACATACTTACAAAGGGGAAACCTATGCGGGCCGACAAGGCCATCATGCTGTCTAGTTATCTGTAACTTAACAATAGAATATTGAATAACTACGTGACCGGCAAGGTCACCACTACTATCAGACTATAGCCCCACACAGCCAACATAATCAACCAAACACATATATACATGCACGGCCCCACACGACCAGCTCCACTACCACAGGGAAATATCAGACTGCAAGCCTCTAGGAAGTAATAATAGAATGGTCGGGACAGGGCCCCGACCTACCCAAACTGTAATCAAAAGGAAATAGGAGCAACCTCCGACTGTCTAGCTCTGGAGGATAGGAGCTGATAACTCTGCTGACTGGATCACGAGGGATCGACTCCTCGTCTATGTGTACCTGCAGGCAAGCAATGCAGCGCCCCCACGGGCATTTGTACCACAGGTACTGAGCATGTAAAGCAAACTGAAATATACAACTGAAATGGGTAACAACAATAGACATATAAGTAGGAAGTAGTTGAGTCTATCTGGCTGAGGATAACTGGGGAGAGTTTACTTATTCTGTAACTAAACTGGGCGTACCTAACGACGTGTCGTCCTACTGTCTATCAGTATCTAATAGCACATATAGATATACATATAAATACACACAATACCTGACCGACCCCCATAAGCCGAAAGGTGCCAACCAACAGAACAATCTATTTACCCCTACCTGGGTCTAAACCAACCAAAAATAAGTCACTCCACTTATCTGATAACTGTGAGCTCCCCCTACCGGTCCCCTTGGGTACGTAGCTCAGGCCTTGGCCTCTGACAATGAACTGTGTCTGAGTCCGAAGACTCCTACCTCTGGGCGCAAGCGCTCAACGGGGTAATCTGCTGCTGTATCTGTGACTGAAACTGCCCCTGGGTGTAAACACGCAACAGGGTAATTTTATAAAAATCTGTATCTAAAACTGCCCCCGGCCACAAGCGCACACAGATTAGTCTGCCCATGTATACAGGGTAATCTGGCTCTACGCAGAGTAAACTGAACTGCCCCTGCAAGCAGGGTAATCTGGACCGTATTATTATGGTGGTCGGCCATCATCGTCCTCTAGGCAGACGGCATCGCCCAGCTGGGGGCAGTATCTGAATCTGGTATCGACACAGCTATAACCCAGGGGCGGCGGAGATGCTAAAGGGTACCCACATGCCATAACAAGTCTCAACATGCAAAACACATACACAACAAGCATGCTCAAATGAAAAATACTAATCATATCCTCTTCTTTTATTTCAAGGCCAGCCCGTAATAAACAACCGATGCTATATTCTGTTTTACACTGTTTCTGATTGTTGGGCTAACTGCTACCTGGCCTTTATCTGTTCATCTGATTATTGTTATCCGCGATCTGAAGCTATATCAGTTTCTAGAGCCATATCTGTTTCTGGAGCTATATATGTATCTGGAGTTATTTCTATATCTGATTACTGATCTGATTATATCTGGATATAACTTAATAACATAGAACATGCCATCTATAACTGGATATAGCTCAGTGATATAAAATGTGCCATCTATTACCGGATACAGTCTCAACAAATGTAATACATACTATCTGTAATCTTGCTAATTCATTATACTGCTTTTACAACTTCCATTCTGGATATTACGTAAGAACACGCTGAACTACTAGCGGATACCACATTACTATCTGAAATCGTCTGACTATCCGTTATTCTGATTATCGCATGATACATAGTGATATACTAGCATGCTTGCTGGAAATTGTACTGAAATCGTTCCTGTACGCTGGGTGTCTATTAATAGCCTTTATTCTATTTATTTTCTAGACTGTACTTCCTGGCTTGCCGAAAGAATAGCTTTACATACCTGGTTTCTGAGTACCCGGCTGACCGATGTGATTTCCGTCGGTACTTCTGCTGTTTCTCCCAACTACATTCATATACATGTCAATTAGAACCAAATACACCAATATTCTGAAAGAAAACGTCACTTTCGATATATTTATAGTCTAAACTTTGGCTTATCGAAAGACGGTCAAAAACTCGTTATTTCTCGAAAGTCCAGAAGGGAGAAATATTCACTTTAAGCCTAGGAGTATATTGACACTAATTTGGAGCAATTCCACTTACCTTAGTTCGGTAGCACGACGATTCGCCGGTCGAATTTCGCGAAACTAAATCCGTAGGAATGCTCTTCACTGCTTAATACCTCGGTATCTGGAGTTAATTTGAGTTTGGACCGCGTTTGACGGCGTAATCGGAAGGAAATTATCAAGAAACCTCGTCTCCCTCTGTTTTCCCTCGACCTTACTGGAAATTATATGAAAAATAACTTTTAAAACAGAAGTGGAGGGCTTATATAGTTGGGCCTGGACAGGGCCAACGTGTCATGGAGCCAACGCGGAGGCTCCACCTCCGTGACACGTTGCCATCGCGGAGGGGCTCTGCCCCGGCTCCTTCCGTGATGGTTCGACAGGTTTCTCGTCCGGTCTTGTCCCGGGCCTTTTTCTAGCATGTATAACTTTCAAATACTCTTAACCAACACGTTGAATAGGCCATCTATGTGTTGGAAATTTTACGGGTATAACAATAGCTTGGTTATCAACTTAAGGAATATTCATCAGCGGGATGGGAAGGGTCACAATCCACTACTCAGCAGCTCCACCAGGCCGACCAGATCAGCAGGCCAATACTTCATATACGGATGGTGGTCAACGCCAAAACTATTTTTATGCATTGTCTTCTCATAAGGATTAGGAGAGCTCACCTAATGTGGTCACAAGTATGTTACGTCTTTCCCATCTAGATGTATATGCCCTACTAGATCCAGGGGCCACACTATCATTCGTGACTCCTTACATAGCAGTCCAGTTCGATATTAGTCCAAAGGTTCTCTCAGAACCATTTTCAGTCTCCACCCCAGTTGGCGAGCCAGTTAGAGCCAGCCGGGTGTATGGAAACTACCTAGTCTTAGTCTTCAATAAGGTCATTCCAGCTGATCTTGTAGAATTAGACATGGTTGATTTTAGCCTCATCCTTGGCATGGATTGGTTACACTTAGGTTATGCCTCAGTCGATTGAATAACTAGAGTTGTCAAATTTCAGTTCCCAAATGAGCTAGTGTTAGAGTGGAAGGGCGGTAGTTCAACGCCTAAGGTCGGTTTATTTCCTACCTTAAGGCCCAGAAGCTTATTTCTAAGGGATGTATCTATCATCTAGTCTGGGTCAAAGATTCCAACTTTGAGACCCCAACTATTTAGTCAGTCCCTACTGTCAGCAAATTTCCTAATGTGTTACCCGGAGTTCCTCCTGAACGGGAAATCGACTTCGATATAGACCACCTCCCAAGTACTCAGTCTATCTCCATCCCTCCTTACAGAATGACTCCGGCTAAACTTTAGGAGTTGAAGGAGCAGCTAAAAGACCTTCTTGATAAGGATTTTATCAGACCCAACAAATCTCCCTGGGGTGCTCCAGTTTTATTCATGCGAAAGAAAGACGGTACCCTCAGAATGTGCAAGGTCAGTTGAATAAGGTCACAGTCAAGAACAGGTATCCCCTACCCAGAATTGACAACTTGTTCGACCAACTTCAGGGAGCCAGCTGTTTTTTCAAAATAGATCTTAGGTCAAGGTATCATCAACTAAGGATCAGAGAGTGTGATATACCAAAAACAACTTTCAGGACTCGGTATGGTCACTATGACTTTGTAGTTATATCCTTCGGACTGGCAAATGCCCCTGCAGCCTTTATGGACCTGATGAATAGAGTCTTCAAGAAGTATCTGGATATGTTCGTCATTGTATTTATCGACGACATCCTGGTATACTCAAAAAATAAGGAATAGCATGCTAATCACCTGAGGATAGTGCGTCAGACACTCAAAGACCATCAGTTGTTCGCCAAGTTCAGTAAATGCGAATTCTGGTTGAAGTCTGTGACTTTCCTGGGTTATGTGGTCTCGAGTGAGGGTATTCAGGTCGATCCTCAAAAGATAGCAGCGGTGAAAGACTGGCCTAGGCCTACCTCCCCAACTGAAATCAGAAGTTTCTTGGGTCTAGCCGGTTATTACTGACGCTTTATGGAAGGTTTTTCTTCTATAGCATCCCCTCTGACCAGGATGACTTATTAGAAGGTGAAATTTCAGTGGTCAGATGCATGTGAGAAGAGTTTCCAGGAGCTAAAAACTCGACTCACTATCGCTCTAGTGCTGACCTTTCCAGAAGGATCAGATGGATTTGTAGTATATTGCGATGCTTCTAGAGTTGGACTCAGTTGTGTTCTGATGCAGCAGGGCAAGGTGATAGTCTATGCCTCCAGACAACTCAAGGTTCATGAAAAGAATTATCTGACCCATGACCTGGAGTTGGTCGCGGTGGTGTTTGTGTTGAAATATAGAGACACTACTTCTATAGGACTCATATAGATGTTTTCACTGATCACAAGAGCCTTCAGTATGTGTTCAGTCAGAAAGACCTAAATCTTCGTCAGAGAAGGTGGTTGGAGTTACTGAAGGACTACAACATGAGCATGCTATATTACCCGGGCAAAGCTAATGTGGTGGCTGATGTCCTAAGCAGAGTGTCTATGGGGAGCGTGGCTCATGTTGAGGAAGGCAAAAAAGAGCTGGCTAAGGATATCCATAGATTAGCTAGGTTGGGAGTACAGTTGGTTGATACAGATGAGGGCGGAGTAGTGGTGCAGAGTGGATAAGATTCCTCGTTGGTAGTTGAAGTTAAGTCAAGGCAAGATGAGGATCCCATCTTACTTAAGCTAAAGGAAGCGATTCTCAGAAAAGAGGTTGAGCCTTTATCCAAAGGGGGAGATGGTGTGCTCTGTTACTAGGGCAGATTATGTGTACCGGATGTCGGTGATTTGAGATAGAAGATACTGGCTGAAGCACACAGCTCGAGATATTCCATCCACCCTGGTGCTACTAAAATGTATCGTGATTTGCGGGATATTTACTGGTGGAACGGCATGAAGAGAGATCACTGAATTTGTAGCCAAGTGCCCGAACTGCCAGCAAGTCAAAGTAGAGCACCAGAGACCGGGAGGTATGACTCACGATATCAGCATACCCACCTGAAAGTGGGAAGAAGTAAATATGGATTTTATTACGGGTTTGCCTCGAACTCGTTGACAGCATGATTCTATTTGGATAATAGTAGACTGGATAACTAAGTTAGCACACTTCCTCCTAGTTAAAACTACAAATTCAATTGAGGACTATGGTAGGATTTATATTTAGAAGTTGGTCAGACTTCATGGGGTGCCATTATCCGTTATCTTAGACAGAGGAACCCAGTTCACCTCGCATTTCTGGAAGTCCTTTCAGAATGGACTTGGTACCCAGGTCAAGCTCAACACAGCTTTTTACCCGCAGACAGATGGACAAGTTGAGCGGACTATTCAGACCCTATAAGATATGTTGAGAGCGTGCGTGATTGATTTCAAGGGCAATTGGGATGACCACTTGCCTCTTATCGAGTTTGCGTACAATAACAGCTACCACTCCAGTATCCAGATGGCCCCGTTTGAGGCATTGTATGGTAGGAGGTGCAGATCTCCTATCAGATGGTTTGAGGTTGGTGAAGCTACTTTAATCAGGCCAGACTCGGTTCATGAAGCTTTGCAGAAGGTACAGCTCATCAGAGAATGATTGAAAACAGCTCAGAGTTCGTCAAAAATCTTATGCTGATGTGAGGAGAAGAGAATTGGAGTTTGTTGTGGATGACTGGGTTTACTTGAAAATTTCACCCATGAAAGAGGTAATGAGATTTGGAAAGAAAGAAAAGCTCAGCCCGAGATATGTGGAACCCTACAGAATTCTAAGGCAAATTGGTAAGGTAGCTTATAAGCTGGAATTACCTTCAGAGTTGGCATTTGTGCACCCAGTATTCCATGTGTCACAATTGAAGAAGTACATCGGTGATCCAACTTCAATTGTGCCATTGGACAGTGTGGGAGTGAAAGAGTCTCTCATACGAGGAAGTTCCAGTCTAGATCCTTGACCATCAAGTTCGTAAACTGAGAAACAAGGAGGTAGCTTTGATCAAGGTCTTATGGAGAAATCAGTAGGTTGAGGGAGCTACATGGGAGGCCGAAGCAGATATGATGGCTAGATATCCCTATTTGTTCCCTCCTGGCTCAGTCTCAGTTTAAAATATCAATTTCCTCCCCAAAACTGCTTTAGTTCATGTATTTCAGTTTATTTCTTGTAAATGAATATGTATATGATTAGTGAATTTAGTTCACACTTGTGATCCAGTTCATAGGTAGTCATTCCACTGGTTTTTCAGCTTTCATGATCAGTATTTGTGTATAAAGATTGCTATTCTCTTCTTTCCTGTGTGATTACCAACATTCGAGGATGAATGTTCCCAAGGGTGAGATATTGTAATGCCCAAGAAACATAAAGACTAGACCCGGGACATAAAATAGAGAAAATTGAAAAACCTGCACCAGGTCACAGAACGAGTTGTTCTGTGACCCGTGGGGGCTGACCACGAGTCATTAAGTTATTCGTGGTGAGACTTGGAACTTGACTGGAAAATTTAGAAGATGGGTGACCACGGGTGTGACCACGAGTCGTGGTCAACACACGAGCCGTGGGGTGATTTGTGGTCAGTGATGGATTGAAAGTTGAAAAAGTCAAGCAGTGTACCCAATGGGTCCTCACCAAGACTCATTTGGGACACCACGAGTCGTGGTGTCGCCCGTGGGGGACTTTAGTGAATTTTGGGCAATGGAAACCACGAGAGGTGACCACAAGTCGTGGTCACCAACCACGACTCATCAGGTCCCCCGTGGTGACTAGTGTGAGGGAATCAGGCAATGCACTTGACGACTGGGACCACGAGTCGTGGTCACTGGCCACGACCTGTTAGGCCCCCCGTGGGGACTGTCGATCAGTTTTCCCTGTGAGTTTTTTCAAGGGTCTTTCCGTAACTTCCTACCCTCCTAGACTCTAAACTATGTCGTTTTAAGCATATTTTCTTACTATTATAGGGGTGAAATGGTTTCCTTCCTCATTTTTCCCCATTCAAACTTTCAGAAAACAACATAAGATTACTCTCAGAGCATTTCAGAGCAAGAACTAGGGCAGTCCATCTCTCCTTGATTTCTCAAAGAAAATTCTTCGGGCTTCTTCACTAGGTATGTGGGAATTCAACAAGGGAATAGTTTTTCCCTTGTGTCCCCAAAATCCTTCTGTCTTTTCTATCAGTTCTAGACCTGAGACTTTTGAATGTGATGAAATTATCTTCCAGACCTCGCTTAAATCATGTGAAATATCTTTTATGTTAATTGTTGATGTTTTTCCACCAGTTTGTGACTATGTTGTTGCTTATTCCTGTAATGTGAAATCTAGCCCTAGTCTTGAATACAGAGAAATTAGAATCTTGCAATAGTGTTTATATATCGAAACATTCGTTTGATTCTATCAGTGCTGGGAACTCCTATGTTGTTGATTGTGTTGAAAATCAGTCAGACTATTGTCAGTTCGGTTTCAGTCAAAATGCTAGAATATCCAGTGTTAGTCAGAAATGTCAGCTACTCAGTTTGATTACCAAAATTCCTGAGGTGTCAGTAGTACCTCCAGTTATCAGAATCATATTCAGAACTCAATTTTAGTGGTTCGCTAGGCGGTTATGACACTTTTAGATAAGAAGCTCTGACCATCCTTAGGACCCTAGTTATAGATTAGAGCTTGTTCTTCAGACGGTTACGACGCTTCCAAATAAGCAGCTCTATCCAGTCTTAGAATCCAGTCCCAGAATTTGGTCCGATAAGACTCTCAAGTGCTTCTAGATAGGTATTCTTGACTAGTATTGGGCCCCAGTTTCGAGCTATCAGCTTAGTATTCTGTCTAGGACCATCCAGTGGGAGTAATACTTAGCATCGAGAGGACCAGGATTCCAGTGCACCAAGGTTCCCAGAACTGCGTTGCCACCGTAGGTTACAGTTTTATTATCCTCATGGCCCCAGACTCTTGTGATCACCCAGTTCATTCCTCTATATTCTGGCAAGGTATATTGGGTCCTTTCGATGAAGTATATACATCGGACTCCACGTCTAGCTCACATGGTTATATGTCAGTTATAGACTCTCCCACTAGTCAGCTCATCTCAGTTTCAGATCAATCCATATCAGTATCTCAGATTTAGGGCATGTTCTTGACCATCAGACAGGGTATTTTAGACCATCTCAGTTATATTAGTTATTCAGCTCAGTAGCTTCAGTTGGTCACTACATGTCTTTTCAGTTCAATACTTTTATTTCTTGTGTATATTTTCTCTCACTTAGTCAGTACATTCAAAGTACTGACGCATATTTTTATGATGTATCATTTTATGATACAGCTAAAAGATCTCAGTCTCAGCCTCACTAGTCGGTCGTTTTCAGAAGACTCCAACTGTTCTATTTGGTGAGTCCTCATCTTTTGAGGACGAAGGTTATTTTATTCAGTTTTGCTTTCTTCTATTTAGAGTTGGAGTTAGTTGAGGGTTTGTCCCAGCAACTAATCAGTTGTAGTGGCTTTCAGACACAGATTTGGTATTGTTCAAATATTTTCAATCATTATGAATTAGCTTTATTCTCTCAAACGTTTATATTTTTGCTTTAAAAGCTTCCGCTGTACATATATTTATATTTTAAAATTTACTCAAAATGCTAGTGTATGATAGACCAGGGGTTGACTTGGGGTTACTTGTGACTCCAAGTACCGTGTCCCGTCCGGGGTGTAAGCTCGGGCCGTGACACTCTGAAGGATAGGCTTTGGATATTTCAATGATGATTTCTTCCTCAGAGATAATTGAGTCTTGTTTTGCTGATGATTTAGAAGTTTGTGAGATGGTTCTACCATCTTCCCCTGTATCATGCTCAATAAGACTTGTCGATGGGTTAGAGTCATTAAAAACAACATGAACAGATTCCTCAATAGTTAACTTACGTTTATTGAATACTCTAAAGGAACGGCTCAATGCTGCACATCCAAGGAAAATTCCTTCATCACTTATAAGATCAAACTTACCGAGATTGTTCTTACTATTATTGTGGATGAAATATTTGCATCCAAATGGATGAAAGTAACTTATATTTGGCTTCTTTCCTATTCACAATTCGTATGGAGTCTTCTTTAGCACAGGCCGAATGAGACATCGATTAAGGATGTGACATGCAGTGCTTACAGCTTCAGCCCAAAAATGATCAGGAAGATTCTGCTCTATCAGCATTGTCCTGGCAGTATCCTGAAGTGAGCGATTTTTCCGTTAAACGACTCTATTTTGCTGAGGAGTTTGAGGTGAAGAGAAAGTCTGAGTATAGCCTTGCTGATTACAGAATTCCTTGAATGACTAATTTTCGGATTCCCTTCCATGATCACTGTGAATGGATCAGATAAAATATCCCTTTTCTCGTTGAACCTTTTTGCAAAAAATTTTGAAATTTGAGAAGGCTTCATGCTTATGAGCTAAAAACATGACCCAAGTGAATCATGAGAAATCATCAACAATAACAAAAGAATATTTCTTACCACCAATGCTAGCAGTTCTGGTAGGGCTAAAAAGATCCATACGAAGAAGTTCAAGGGGTTTAGAAGCACTTACAATGTCTTTAGACTTAAAGAAGGATCTGGTTTGTTTTCCCAGTTGACATATATCACACACAGGGTTATTAGAGAAATGTAATTTTGGCAAGCCAAGAACTAGATCTAATTTAGAAAGCTTTTCAATGATGTGCAAGCTAGCATGGCCCATCTTTATGTGCCAGATACCTGGATCATTTGAGACAGCTGAAAGATAGGTTAGAGTGGGTAGAACAACATTATTTAACACATAAATGTTTTCAACATGATCACCAATAAGAAAAATGTTTCTGGAGGCATTGTTCATAGTGCATCTGATAGCGTTGAATAGAACGTCGAACCCGGAATAACACAGTTGACTGATGTTTAGCAAGTTGTGTTTCAGTCCATTTACAAGACACACTTCAATTAAGTCACATAAGGGACCTATAGTGATTACACCTACACCAACCACCTCGCCTTTGGTGTTGTCACCAACTCTAACATATCCTCCATCAATTCTTTTAACAGACTTAAAAATTTCTTTTGTTCCTGTCATGTGTCTGGAGCATCCGCTATCAATTACCCACATTCTCTTTTTATAGCTGCTTTTCGGTTGCTCTTGCAAAATAAGAAGATTAATTTCTCTTAGGTACCCAAGCTTTCTTGGGTCCTGGTAAGTTAGTAGAAGGGGCTTCATAGGTTGTTCCTTTTTTCTTCCAGACCCATTTGCCACAAGAATAGAATTTACAGTTAAAAGACTTATGACCATGTTTCCCACATAAATAGCATATGGGAGAAGAAAAAGATTTAGCAGAGTGAAAACTAGTCGATGCTCTTGATGAAAATGTGATTTATTCGAGTTTACTGAGTTGTGGCTGGGTGATTTCTTAATGTTGTTTAATTGCATCTTGACATCACTTATCTCTTCTTCAAGCAAGTCTATTTCAATTTGAGTTACTTCATCAATAAGTTTTCTTTTGCAAGTTTATAATATTCATCAATAAGTTTCTGTAGTTCATCTGTGATAAGATCCGGAGAGCCCTGAAGTTCTTGACACTTATTACAGAGATTTGACCTTACCTCGCTTGATCCTTCAAGGGCCATAAAGAAGATGTTGGCAACTTCTTCCGTTTCTTCATCAAAGACATCTTCATCACTCCATGCTCCCATGGATTTGTTACTTTTACGAGAGTTACTTTTCTTCAATTCAGGACAGTTTTGCTTTATGTGTCCAGGTTTTCTGCAATGATAACATTGATCCTCATTTTTTTCATTATTGCGATATCCAGACTGGGGCTTCTATCGTCTTTGGCAAAGAATGTGTCTAACTCTTCAATTGATTAGAGTTAGTCCCTCACTATCTTCTTCTTCTTCCTCCTTCTCGTTGTCATTTTGTATGGCATTGAAGGCTATTATTTTTTTCTTTTCATCTTTGGAATATATGTTGAGATGGTTTTACTCATAAGCCATCAGATTTCCTCTGAGTTCATCATAGGAAAGTTTCTCCAGATCTTTGTCTTCAAGGATTGTAGCTTTTGTTTCCCAGGCTTTAGGAAGACTTCTAAGGAGTTTTTCGAACTTCCATACTGTTTGAGTACACTATACCAAGTGATTTCAATTCTCCAAAAATCTTGTTGAATCTCGAGAACATGGATTCAACATTTTTTTCATCTGTCATCTTGAACAATTCATTTTCGTTCACTAGAGCATTAATTCTTGCCTCCTTCACTTTTGTGGTGCCTTCGTAGGTTAGCTCAAGCTTATCCCACATCTCCTTTGCAATATCACATGTTAAGATCTTGTTGTATTCAGTTCCATTTACTGCACAATAAAGCAGAATAATAGCTCTAGCATTAGTTTGAATTACCTCTTGTTGTTTAGGAGTGACTGGGAAGGTTTCCAGATCAGTTTTGGTGGGATTCAATACTCCAGGAATGGGCTTGGGACCTTTCTTGATTACAATCCAAGCTTGAAAGCCATTTTCTTGGACAAAAAATTTGAAACGTTTCTTCCAGTGAAAGTAGTGTTGTCCATTGAAATACGAAGGTCTTGATGAGGAGTGTCCATTTTGAAGGATTGCGCCCGAATTTGATATGTTGCCATCTGATCTTTTTCTCACTTTGCGGTTAAGCAATTTTAAGTGAGACCTGCTCTGATAATAATTGACAATCAAAAGGGGGTGAATTTTAACAATTAACACTTAGTCGACTGTTGAAGTGAATAAGTCGACTCAATTCCTGCAGAAAATGTTAGTAATAATAAATCAAACTCAAAGCATGAAAATAAAGAATCAAAAGATTTGTCCCGGTTCAGATCACCCTTGTGGTGCCTAGTCCAGTCCCCTTGGGTTGCAAGGGTTTCATTCTGATCTTTCAAATTGTCAACGATTACAAGAGTAAGTTCACCAATCTACGGTGAATAGTAATGAACTGGATACAGCTTCTCCCTGTATATTTATCTGATTATTTTTATCTTTTAATCTCACTAGTAATGCTTTTAGGATTACAATGATTGAATAAGAACAGAATTGTCAGTTTTGATCAAGTGAAGTAGTACAGGGAATCAGTCTTCAGACTTCATATATATATAGACACTTATGTCCAAGATCAGTTCCTTTTGATCTTGTTTTACCGCTCATCAAGGGATAACCCAAGGAATTTTGCTCCAATCATATCCTCTAGAGAAGATGTCGAGCCTTGATTGATTTTGAAAGGATTTCTTCCTTTTGAGGTAACAGAGATCGAGGCAGACGATAATGATTTGAGGCTGATTGATATCGGGAGTGATTCCTTCCTTGTTTAACCCTTATATTCAGCTAGAATATTCCTTGGAAATCTTCTGTAACACTTAATCAGTTTCCTTCCTTTTGGAGTCGATCTTCCTTCTATAAACGCCACGATATGTTCCTTAATTTTTCATCATGCATCGATTTTGTCATCATTGAAACATATTAGTGCAACATACTTCACATACATGCATGTTTTACTAGTTCGTTTCATTTTAAAGAGTTTGTATCGTTTGATCAAGACATACGTGCAATGCACGTATTCAAAAATTAATTATTTATTAAAGTTAATATCTTAATCGCTTTTAAATTTCTAAATATTAAATTTTGCTATATATTTCAAATAAGGACATATTAGTTATTTTTAAAATACTAAATATTAGAAAAATAATTAAATGACTATTTTGTCAAGTGTGAACTCTGTTTTAAAAGGGTAAAAAAGTGGACGACATTTTGCTATGGGACTTCGTACTTCAAATATTTAGTAATAACTTAATTTTAAAATTCTTATTTTACCCTTTATGAGATAATTTCATATCATCTTTTTTTCTTTTTCTTAATATGTGTCTAGTCAAACACCTTCACATAAATTAAAATAGAGTAATAGTTAAGACTAAAAAGAGAGAATAACAAGAACATTGAATTAATTGAAACAACTTAAAATATGTTATATTTTTATATTTTCTTTTCTTTTTTTATTATACAGTTTATTTATTTAGAAAAAGAAAAAGAAAAAGAACAAAGAATTCAATATATTAATACAAAACGGAGTTACGCTCTTTATTATTAAAAAGAAGAAAGAATTCAGCATATTAGTATAAAATGAAGTTACACTCTTTATTAATTTATTGTACCGTGAGTTGAAAAATTATGATAGATAATTAGTTACTTTAATTTTAAAACAAAGGATTGTTACAAGTTTACAAATTTTTTATTTATTAAGTCTTAAATGTTTGAACTTTTAATATAGTTCAAATAAAAAAAAGATTTAAGAAGCAAAATTTTAGTCAAACTTAAATATTAGGAGTTCTTACATCTTAATAATAAGTAAAAATTTATTACATATAATTTTAATTAATTTTAAAGTTCTACATATTAGGATAGTAATTAAATAACAATTAATTGAAGAAAATAGTAAATGATAATTTTGTCTATTGTGGATCTTTTAATGAAGGGCAAAAAGTTCAATCAACATTTCTAAGGATGTTCGTGCTTATATCTACAAAGAATATTTTGTTAAGTAAATAAAAGTAAAATATTATGCAAATACTGAATATTAGATTAGTTGATGAAATCTAAAGAAATTACCAAAGATTGTTCCATCGGAAGATTGTATTGCATCTTCAAACGAAACAAAATTGTTTGAAAAAATAACAGTAGAAAAGTGGTTATTGCATTTACGAACTACAGTATTGTCATGTGGGGGATTTGGGAGCTCATTCGAGAAGATAATAGCATCATGTTTAGCTTGACATCGATCAAGATGAAGCGTCTTGAGCCACAATACTTGTTTATAGATATTAAATTAAAATCAACACTATTAATGTGTCTGCTTATGATGTAATAAATCTTGTCTTGCTGTAAATATTTTTTTTCACTTTTCAATATAATTATTGAAAAGTATAGCATAAATTTGTGTCTGCAAAAAAATAAAATTTAATAATATAATATATATATATATATACATACATATATATATATAATAGATAAGAACTCAAAGATATATGTAAAAATATAAATTATAAATATAGAATATAATACAAAAAAAAATCCTATTCGTCAACTAATGTTATAATCATTTGTGTGCCTTCTTTTGTTCCCCATTTATACTCTTTTACTAATCCAGCTTCTATTACTAAGACTTTTATTATCCAATGAGAATCATATCGTCTTAAGTTGTTAAGTGGCACAATTTCGTTCACGAAATTCTTTTCAGATTCCATTGCAAGATTATCTCAAACAAATTGTGCACAAGAGTTATAACTATAATAATTTATAATTTAATAAAAATATTTATTGTATGAGATGAAGAGATTACTTTACCTAAATACATGAAACTTGTGAATGTATGTTCTTTTCAGATTCCATTGCAAGATTATCTCAAAGAAATTGTGCACAAGAGTTATAACTATGATAATTTATAATTCTATAAAAATATTTATTGTATGAGGTAAAGAGATTATTTTACTTAAATAGATGAAACTTGTGAATGTATGAGTAGATGAAGAATGTTAGTTACAAATAACACAAATTTTATATCCCATAATATCAATATAAGATTCTATTTAAGGAGATGACATAGTATCAATATTAGACACAACTAAATAAGACAATCTAAGTTAAATTATTTTGAATATAAATAATTTGAGCTGACATAGCAATTACTATTATCTTTTTCAAATCTACAACATAAAAAAACTCACAACGTGAAAAGAAAAAAGAAGATAGATTAACACAAAAACATACAAGGTTGGAGATTGAATTAAAGGTGTTGATGTAGAAGAGTTGATGAATTAAATTATACAATTATAAATTCTTTTATAAATGTCGAAGGATTTATACATCAAAAAACATTTAAAAGTATAAGAATATTAGGACATTACTATTATAAAGGGAAAAAAAGTTATCAAAAAGGAAAAAATTGTGACTATGGAAAAAGGAAAAGAACTTTTGTAAAAATTCCCTACCATCAAAAATGGGGGAAAAAAATTCAAATCAAAAAGGCAAAAGAACTTTTGGCGGAAGAATATTCTTTTTAAGGTTTACACCACAAATAAAGTTATGACATAATTAAAAAATTTAATATGATAAAATAAGGTAGAAAAAAATTCATGACTATCAAAAAGGAAAAAAATTGGTGAAATTTTTTTACTTTTTTTAGGTTTACACCACAAATAGAGTTATGTCAGATATATGAAATTTAATATGATAAAATAAGATAATGAAATAATTAAAAATAATAATTGTATAACATTAGTAAATGGCGATTTTTTTCTATTGCAAATGACTTTTAATAAAGAACAAAAAGTTCAACCACTATTTCTAAGGATCTTCACACTTTTAATATAATACAGATATAGATTATTCAAATCTATTCAAATTTATTAAGTGATTAAAACATAAAATAGATTACAAATGTGTTTGATGTAAAGAAAAATGGTCTACCAAAAATATTTTTAAAAAAATAAGTGATTTTCTTACTTATTTTCTTGTATTTAGTATGTAAGTAGAAGTATTATCCCCAAAGCATTTCTATTTAATCTAAGTAAATACAATTAGAATTAAGGGTAAGGGCGATGGAGGATGGGGGCCATGTGTGTTGGGTTGGTATGTAGTTGGAGCTTGTTGAAGGGTGGGAGAAAACAATCAATGTGTAATGCTACTTGTTGGAACTAATTTTCTCTACTTTTCATGTTGGCAATTTGTGATGTTAATTTTTGACAAATCATCACCCTTTCGTATTGCAAACTCAATGACACATCAACCAATCCTCCGATAAAAAAGTTAGTTTCTTTATTTGCAAGAAAATTTTAAAAAAATAAATATTTTTAAAAATTTTAATCAATCAGGTAAAAAGAATAAAATTATTTATGTCCCTACCAAACACACCCTAAGGGGCCGTGAATACCTTTCTAATTATTTATATAAATACTTTTCTAGGTTATTTTTGTTAAGGAGACGCCGTGAATAACGCTTTGAGTTCGACTTTTTGAATACAGAAGAAGTACTTTCGAGTTTTTTTGTCAATATTTTTTAAGGTTATTCATTGTTCTTGGATTCATCATTGTTGAATTGTGCAAATAATCAAGTGGGTTTTATTTCAATCAAGTGGGTTTTATTTCAATCAGATTATAATAACAGTTACCATTCACCTATCCAGATGGCGCCTTATGAGGCATTGTATGGGCAAAAGTGTAGATCACCAGTTGGCTGGTTTGAAGTAGGAGAGTCGGCGCTGATTGGGCCGGATTCATCAGTCAGAGGAAAAAGATAAAGCTTATCAGAAAATGCCTACTGACTGCTCAGAGCCGCCAGAAATCATATGTTGATGTGCGGCGCAGAAACTAAAAATTTAATGTGAATGACTGGGTATTCTTGAAAGTCTCTCCAATGAAAGGGGTGATGAGATTCGGCAAGAAAGGAAAGCTCAGCCCGAGATTTGTTGGGCCTTATCAGATTCGCCGATGAATAGGCCAAGTGGCATACGAGTTGAACTTACCTCCAGAATTAGAGTCTGTTTATCCAGTTTTCCACGTGTCCATGCTGAGGAAGTATATAGGAGACCCCTCCAGAGTTGTCCCAGTTCAGGATGTCCAGGTTATGGAGGAGTTGACTTATGAAGAGGTTCCAGTAGCCATACTAGACCGGCAGATTCGCAGATTAAGAACTAAAGATGTTGCTTCTGTCAAGGTATTATGGCGTAACAGGAACCGAGAGGAAGATATGAAAGTCAGATATCCTCAGTTATTTCAGACTTAATCAACCAGAGGTACGTTAGTATTGTTGTTTTATGAGTTGCCTTATATTTATGTGTATAAATGAAATAGTTGACTCTAGTCTATTGCGTGATGAATACTATAGTATTGTGTGGAATACATGTATTGGACTTTTCTGCATTTCAGGATTTTTGAGGTAGTCCATATTACAGGGAAAAGTCTGCCAAAATTTTTTGAGAATAAGTCGAGTAAGTTGAGATTCCTGTGAGCAGGAGTTTACACTCGAGGACGAATGTTCTTAAGGGGGGGAGGATGTTACACCCCGTAAATTCTTGATATTTAGATGGCCTATTCGCATGTTGGTTAAGAGTTTTAAAATGCCATACGTGCTAGAAAAAGGGCCCAGGGAGGGACCGGACAAGCGCTTAGTCGGAGTGTCGCAAGGCAAATGCGACTTATAAATCGCATTTGACAAATGCGACTTATAAATCACATTCAACAAATGCGACTTAAAGGCCCCAAGTATATAAGCCCCCACTTCGGTTTTTAAGTGATAATTATCAATATTTCTAGTGAGTAAACCAGAGAATAGTAGAGAAACAGAGAGGATGAATGTTTCCATTAAAATTTCTTCTGTTTACGCTGTTAAACGCTGTCAAAACTCAAATTAACTTCGGGTAGAGAAATATAAAGCTGCAGGGAGCATTCCTACGGAGTTAGTTTCGTGAAATTCGACCGGCGAATTGTCGTCCTACCAGCTAAGGTAAGTGGAATTGCTCCAAATTAGTGTCAATATACTCCTAGCCCTAAAATGAGTATTTCTCCCTTCTGGACTTCTGAGAAATAGCAAGTTTTCGGCTGTTTTTTGATAAGTCAAAGTTTGGGCAGTATATATATTCAAAGTAGTGTTTTCTTCCAGAATATTAATGAATTCAGTTTTATTTGCTATGAATATGAATGCAGTTGGAAGAAATAGCTGGATATTGGTCGAGTTGCGCCAATTAGTCAAGAAGTCGGCAACTGAGGTGTGTAAAGCCAGTTTCTTCGGCAAGATAGTAATTCTAGTATAGTAAAATAGAATAAATTCCTGAAGAAAGTTTCAAAGCTGAGTATTATGCCCAGTGTGAATTTAGTAAGCATGCTTGAATAATTATTATGTCATATTCAGAATAAAAGTCAGTAAATTAGTATCAGACAGGGAGATATTATTCCAGGCTCAGTATAACTCAGTATCAGATTCAGTATAATTCAGCAAGGGATTCAGAATAGAATATCAGAACATGGACAGTATTATCAGATTTAATACATATGTTATATGTGATTATTGTTGTTTGTAGAGACCTGATTGTTCTATGTTGGGCACCTTTAGAGCTCCCTTGCCGCCCCAGAGTTAATAGTTGTGTCAACTCGCCCATCAGAGGGTGAGGATACGTCACTCCAAGGAGTGGCATGTTGTCCGCCAGAGGACGAAGATGGGATGCAGCATTCCCCATAGCAGGCTGATCAGCATTATAGCATACCCTGTCGAGCGCTTGCACCCAGGGCACAAATTACAGATCACAGATCACAGATCTCAGATTACAGTTTACAGGAGTCCTCCGGACTTAGATACAGCTATAGTCAGGGGCCCAGAGAGGCCAAGTTGCATACCCAGGGGGCCGGCGGGATCTTCATAGTTACTAGATGAGTGGAGTGAATTGTTATTTTTAGATGGCAACCCTGGTAGGGGTATACAGATTGCATGTTGATTGGTACCTTCCGGCTTATGGGGGCTGGTATAGGTTCTTGTATGCTATATGTGTTATTAAATTGATAGATAGCAGGACGTCGCATTGACAGGTATGATTCTCACCTTCTCTCCAGTACAATTAAGCTTAGTTTAGATTCTGCCATCCTAGACAGTCGTAGCCATCTTCTGTTATTCAGTAACTATCAGTATTACTGTCTATTTTCAGTTATGTTTAGTTATTGCTTTGCATACTCAGTATCAGTGGTACTGACGCCCGTTTGGGGGCGCTGCATTACTTTCCTGCAGGTACTCATAGACGAGGAGTTGATCCCTCGTAATTCTAGCCAACACACAGAGTCATCAGCTCCTGTCATCCGGAGCTTAACAGCTAGAGGTTTATTCCTTTTCTTTTGTTGTACAGGCGGGACCATCTTATCAGTATTCTTAGAGGCTTGCAGATTGTATATTCCCTATGGTTAGTTGTACCGCTTGTGTGAGGCCGTGTCTATGTTTTAGTTTGTTTATGATAGCTGTGTGGGGCCATATTCAGTTAATAGTTGGTGACCTTGCCTATCACAGAGTAGTTTAGCATTTGATTCAGCGTTTCAGTGAAACTAGTCAGCATGGTGGCCTAGTCGGCCCGCATAGGTTCCTTTATACTACTGTTGTTCTGGTTAGCTATTGTTGTCTTATAGGTGGCTATAGGCCTAGTCGGCCGGAGGTTGTATTTACAGCCGTTATATAGCCCGTTGGTTCCATGAACCCAGAGTTAGAGCCAGTCTGGCACCAGAAGTGCTTAGGCTCAGTAGTCCAGCAGTCCAGGTCTTAGTAAGGCACCAGGTGCCAGTCATGCCTCCCAAGGCGGGGCGTGACACCAAAACTCCACAACTAAGGTTGTGGGAACCACGGTGATTACCAACTAGGGTTTGCACAACGTGACTCTAAACCAATATGAATGCTTGCATTGTCTTCTCTTCATCTTAAACCTTTCTTAACGGAGTGCAATGTAAGGACTTGTCTGAATTCTCTACTTGCTTGAACCTAGAGAGGTAGAGATTAGGAAAAGAGAAGAACAACAAAACCTTGAATTTTATGGTCCATTGTATAACTTGAGTTGCGGTCGCAAGATAGTTAATTTTGAATAGATTGATAGTGATTAAAGTGAAATCACTCAAGAGACCTAATCCGGTAGTTGAGTATAGTCATCCAATAAGGATGAATCAGTTGTTTCGATGAACCTATGTTATCAGTTTTACAAGCTAAGTATTAGAATGGATCACAAATGTAAAACCTAAAGTAGTTTTGAATCCATGGGGAACACCTCCCTAGTTAATTGCATAAATTTGACAACAACTTCAATTTACAATACTCTTACTCAATTACTTCATTGAACCCCCCCCCCTTAAGGAAGTAATTGCACTAAAAGTGTAAATACTAGCATTACTCTACATCTTGACCATATTCCCTGTGGGATCGACCCCAACCTTCATTGGTTTCTTTCTTGATAAAGTTCGTGTCATACTTTTACAGGAGTGTGATTTAAGCATTATCAAAAGTGGCGTCGTTGGTGGGAACTACATCTTAGGATTAGATTAATTATTTGTGTTTAACTTATAATCTTTATTTCTTCATTTACATTTTTATTTTATTTTGGACACCCACAGGTTGCCACTTGGTGAATGCCAAGCACCCGGTGAAGCGAAAATCCCTTAATCCCACTAGATCCAGAGCTTGAAAGGACACTATTTCACTGTGAAATATGGAGCAAAATGAAACCCCCGAATAGATGCAAGCCAGATTAGCTATTGAGGCTCATCAGGCAGAGTTAGCACAGCAAGCTGCTCTTCAAGGAGTAGATGATCCTTAGGGAGTAGTGGATAATGTTGATCGACACATACGGGGTAACAGAGGCCATAGATATGCTCTTCGGTTTGATGATGATGAGGACCCGGACATTGATGAGGCCGAGTCAATAGGAGCCATTGTTCCGCCACCTTTGCCTGCTAGGGCAAATTTTGATATCACTAGCACCATGATCCAGTTGCTCAACATGGATGGGGTGTTTAGTGATCATGCAGCTGACGATGCAAATCCGCACCTGATGAACTTTGTGGGGGTTTGCAAGGCAATCAAGTTGCCAGGTGGGAGCTAGGATGCTATCAGGCTGAGACTCTTCCCATTCTCTCTATCTGGAGAGCCACTTTATGGTTATCAGAGTTGCCCAACGACTCCATAACTAACTAGAGGAAACTACAGCAAGCTTTCTTAAAAAGGCACTTCCCATCTTCCAGGATGCTGTAGCTAAATGATGAGATCTATAATTTTCGACAGTTAAAGACTAAGGCACTACATGAGATGGCTGAGATTCAAAAGAAGCTAACAAAGTGCCCAAATCACAAAATTCCTGATAACAGTTTATTGGAAATTTTTTACAGGTCTTAGAACAACAATACCAAGGTTGTAGTAGACACCATGGCAAGAGGAGCTCTAGTGAGTCACTCATGGGTGCAAAAAACTATCATACTTGACCGAGTGACCAAAACAAATAAAGCCTGGCACACAAAGGAAGCTAAGATAGCTGGAGGTGCATATGTCATAGGGATGACTTCGGACTAGCGCAGCAAGGAGGAACGTGTCAGGAGTTGGCTCACACAAGGACATCTCTAGACCTACTCACGAAGCATATTGTGGGCTCTGGAGCTCAAAAGGTGAATGCAGTGGGAGCTCAGGGTCAGGAAACAGAGTATGACCGGTCGGATACCAAGGAGGAGGCAAACGTTTTGGACAACTAGGTGGCGGATTTTCGAGCCAACACCCAAGGGTCCTGATCTTGGGCAGATTTATATGCCCAAGTGATACTCAAACGTATCATTTTTACCGTGTTTGTTGTGCAATGTGTATATAATATCATGTATTTGGTAATAAAATGCGAATTTATACTAACCAACATGATTAGCATTTGTTTTGCAGGTTAATGTGATTTTTAGGAGCTAAAATGCGTGTTGGAACTATGTCGGAGTTGGACTGGGATGCGAGCGTGGAAAAGTCCTTGGATGGCACATTTTACAGTGGCTCCGCGATGGAGTCGTGCCACGCTGCCATCGCGGTAGCACACTGCCTGGGCAGAAATAAAATTGGCAATTTCCAGTGTGCCTGCACGTCAGCTCCGTGGCACGGAGATAGGCCTCCGCGATGGCCTCCGTGCCACGTTGAGGCCAATTATCCGGACCCTGCAATGTCCAGAGAGGGTCCGCGTCCACGCCGTGTCACGGAGGCAGTGCTCCGCGTTGGCCTCCGTGACACGTTGCTTGTTATTCCGGGAAAAAATTCCCACTAGTATAAATAGCACACTTAGGTTATTTTTAGGGGAGTTTTTTTAGTTTTAGTTTTTTTAGCCTGAGTTCAGAAGTGGAGAGCAGGAACGTGGTTTTGTGGCAGTTGAAGAATAGAAAAGATAAGAGTTTTCTTCTCTTCCCTTCTTCTTTCCTTCAATTGTATGCATGATTAACACTCATTCTAGGATGATTAATCCAAGAATGAGTGGCTAATTCCTTTCTTGCTGAGGTTTTGAACTTGTGTAATGAATGTTGGTAATAATTGATATGGTTTCTTCTTCTTCTTGCATGTTGTTCTATTAATTCTTGTGTTTATTACATTATTGATTGGCCACCATTAATGTATATTTAAAAAGTCCAATTTCACTCGAGAGAGCATGAAATTGGAAAGTTGTGAATTAATAGGGTATTGTTCTTAACTTGATTTGGGAAAATTGGGTTTTGATGTGCTTTCTTGATAGAAATATACTTGAAAGCCGTATTAGTCAATTTAGGAACCGGAATTGGAGTGTTAGGTCATAAATTGCATTTGATCACAGAAATGTAGACGGATGGTTTATGATTCTAAAGTGAAATTAAATACGAAAGTTTTAATTTCTAGGCAAACGTTCTTGGCTAGCAATATGAAGAAGAGGATGACCAAATTATCATGATTATCAAGTTCATTACTCGTTCTTAACCTTGGCATGTGCATATCCATTGTCTAAATTCAACGTAAATAGTAGTTATTAATTTCAGTATATAATTAGTTTAGAAACAAAACTCACTCAAATCTTGGTTGGATTGTTGTTAACATAGTTAGAAATAGAATAGAGATATAGTAAACTAGGCAGTTTTGCATATCTAGAGCAGCCTCCTTGGATCGATACTTGGCTACTTAGCCACTTTATTACTTGTTTGACCACATACACTTGCGTGTCGGTTTTTAATATATACCGAGCAGCGATACGCGCGCAACAAGTTTTTGGCGCCGTTGCCGGGGAGGCTAGGCGATTTGTAAAATTGTGTTTAGTGTAAATTTACTGTATTTGTATTTTTATTTTCTTAAGTGTTAACAACTTGGTCTTAGCCTGTATTTTGCAGATTTTTATTTCTGTGAACACTGGAAAGGGACAAGGAGCTGGTGGAATCTTACTTAGAGCCAGAACGTGAATTGCACAGTCAACGTAGAGAAGCTCTTCAGAAGAAGCTGCAGTTGCTTAAACAGTCTATGATGGAGCAACCACATCCACCAGTTGTGCGGGCAGTGTTAGTGCCCGAGGAAGTAGCAGCCAGGCCGGTTCACGAGGTGGCAATCCCACACGCTAATAATGTACATTCCAGCATCCACAAACCAGAGCCTGGGGGGAGATTTGAGTTAAAGCAAAATATGGTGCAACTTTTGCACACTAGCGGGCAGTTTACCGGTCTCCCTCACGAAGATCCGCAACAACATCTCCAGAACTTTTTTGAGATAAGTGACACTTACATCCCCGCTGGAGTGTCACCTGATTATGTTCGGCTCACCTTATTTCCATTTTCCTTACTTGGTGAAGCCAAGAGGTGGTTAAAAGCTGAACCACCCAACTCTATATCAACGTGGGATGATCTTGCAAGGAAGTTTTTGATCAGATTTTTCCCTTCAGGTAAAACAACTAAACTTAGAAGTCAGATTCTAAGTTTTAAACAGAGGGAAGGAGAAAATCTTTATCAAGCCTGGGAAAGATTCAAGTCCATGTTGCGAGACTGTCCTCATCATCATCAGTCAAACGAGGTGTTGGTACACACTTTTATTGAGGGTTTGGAACCCCACACTAAAATTTTGTTAGACTCAGCAGCTGGAGGGCAAGCGCTGGGGAAGACATACGAGGAGCTGTACACTTTGCTCAACCGAATTTCACAAGGCAATCCGGAATGGAATGCAGATTCGTCAAGAGGTGGAGCAAGGAAAGCAGCGGGAGTGTTTGAAGTGGATGGATTCACAGCTATCGCTGCACAGATAGCTGCTTTGCAAAATCAGTTAAACACTCACTTCAGCAATATGAATTTGAACCAGCCTTCAGCCTCAGTCAGTGCAGTCCAACAGATGTGGTGTGAAGTATGTGGTAGTAGTGAGCATTCAGCTGAATGCTGTGGTGCAAATCCTGATTCTGTCAACTTTGTGGGCAATGCACAGAGGAATCAACAGTAGTTTGGTGGTGGCTACAACTCGAACTGGAGGAATCATCCAAATTTTTCGTGGGGTAGCAACAATCAACAAGGCCAGGGTTTAGGGCAGGGTATGCACAGAAACCAAGGAGGGCAACAAGGCTATCAGAATCAGTTCAGAAATCACAATGCCCCTCCTCCACCACCATCACCGACTATTGAGGAAATGTTCAAGACCATGATTGCCAACCAGGCACAATTGCAGGCTGACTATGTCAAATTGGCAGCCGAAGTAAAGAACAATCAATTGGCAACCAAGGCTCTTGAATATCAGTTTGGGCAATTTGCTAGTGCCCAAAATACTAGACCAAGGGGAGGACTACCTAGCGACACGGATCCCAATCCTAAGCAGGTAAATGCAGTGACCACGAGGAGTGGTTTACAATTAAAGAAGGTGGAACCGAAAAGACCGCCTCAGAAGTCAGGAGCAGTAGATGTTGAGGGAGAACAAACCTCAGATACGGGGAAGACCAAAGAAGCTGAACCAGCAAGGCCTCCACCCCCGTTCCCTCAACGACTTAAGAAACACAAGGAGGAGGCGTGTTTCCAGAAATTCATGGAGGTACTCAAACAGGTACATGTTAACTTACCTCTTGTTGATGTCTTGCAGGGTGTGCCGAAATAGGCAAAGTATATCAAAGACATCGTGTCCAACAAAAGTCGCTTGACTGAGTATGCCACGGTGGCTTTAATAGAGGAATGCACATCCCGTATTCAGAACGGGTTGCCCACTAAACTAAAGGATCCTGGAAGTTTTACCATCCAGCTGACGATTGGGCAAAGTATCCGAGCTCGTGGGTTATGCGACTTGGGGGCAAGTATAAATCTGATGCCATCTTCGGTATTCAGAAAGTTAGGGCTAGGGAGTCCTAGACCTACAACAGTGATCTTGCAGCTAGCAGACAGGTCTTTAGCTAAGCCGGATGGCATTGTTGAGGATGTGCTAGTGCAGGTAGGCTCCCTCATTTTTCCGGTAGATTTCATTGTTCTGGATTTTGAACCAGATGCGGAAGTCCCATTTATTTTGGGACAACCCTTTTTGGCAACCGGAAAGGCATTGATCGATGTAGCTGCGGGTCAACTCACAATGCGAGCACACAACAAGGTTGAGGTGTTCGACGTGTACAAGGCACCTAAGCTCCCGACTGTCTATAAGGAACTCTCGGTGATCAACGTGATTGATCATGGGAATGCAAATGGATTGAGTGATTCCCGAGAGTTACTAGGTAGGCCACCAGACAAGGTTGAGAACTACTGGGGAGATGACCATGATCGGGACAAATCGTCCATCTCCCTAGTAGAAACTTGAGCATAAAGGCTGTCGAGCCGCGACGTTAAACCAGGCGCTGCACGGGAGGCAACCCGTGAAAAATATTTTTTTCTTTCCTTAGTGTAAAGTTTTTCTTTTATTCTATTTTCTTTTCTTTTTCTTGACTAGGCTTAGATTTGCGTTTTATTTAGTAAATTTTTTTTTTATTTAGTAATTTAGTAAATTTTTTATTTTTTAGTAGGGAATCTATTAATTTAACCAATTCTTCTTTAGTGAGGTGATTTTCAGGTATACTGGAGGAAAAATACTTGGAATCGAGGAAACGAGGCGAGGTATGAAAAATAAAATTTGATGGTGAAACAGAGCACTGGCGCGTTGGCGCCGTGTCACGGAGGCAATGCTCCGAGTTGACCTCCGTGACACGTTGAAGGCAAATCTGGAATTTTTTAAAATTCCAGTAAGCCAACGCGTTGGCTCCGTGTCACGGAGGAGGGGCTCCGCGTTACCCTCCGTGACACGTTGCCCTTATCCCAGTGCCGGGTCACACCAGGTTTCCGGGTGACCCGCGTGTTTCCTTTAAATAAACCCCCGATTTTCGCCCATTTTCCCCCATTCCCTATACCCCCCACGACAAAAACACCCATTCCCCTACCCCCAAGCTCTGTGCCACGTTAAGAGGCAAGGAAAACGTCAAGTTTTCATCGATTCTTCAATTCCAAGGTATGTTTTCATCATCTATCTCAAAATTTTGGCGATTTTTGTCGATTTTGAGCATGTGAGGTGAGATATATCACCCTAGGTAGAAATTACACATGACGTGAATTATTTTGTAATTTATTATGTTCGGATTGTTGTAGTTGACGTTTGAACTTATCGATTGATTGAATAGTTCAATTTTGATTGTCAAATTGCATTCTAGGGCTTGGGGTTGTTGAATTTTAACTTGGGTAACTTGATAGTTTAATGAAATTAATGCCGGGGTGTGTTTATTATTTGAGATAAGTCGTGGTAACTATTGTATAATTGTTGAAAGTCGACTAATTCTCGAATTTTTGTGGGAAAGTGCATAATATGTGAATTGGTTAAATTGCTTAGATTAGTTGTATATAATAGGTTTGTATTGGTGTTTTTATTTTGTTGTTGTTATTGTTGCTAAGTGTTATGGGTGAATAGCGGTCGATAGTAGGATTGGGTTAGCTGTATGAAGTCTGAGTAGTTCGCTAGCCGTTATGCTGTCGAATTTTTGTGAACGCACTAAGCAACATGTTTATAGTTGATTGTGTTTGGGGTGTAAATAGAGCTATCCTTGCTAAAGTGTTGTAAATATTGTTAAAGACTAAGTGTGGGGTAAATTTTGTTTAACCCGACCTTAGCCGAAGCTAACAAGTTTTTAGCTTAACGTTGTGCTTGTCTGTGTAAATTGACAGGTACAATGGCCAGCCGACAAGATAAAGGCAAGGGTGCTTCAACCTCAGGCACCGGCAGAAAGAGAATGAGACTGGGCACTGCTGTCCCAGCTGCACCTGCTGTTCCACGCGGTCAACACCGCCGATACGGGACACGATGGGTCACCGATGAAGGGAAGAAATGGTACGCAAAGCATAAGGAGAACAAGTACTTCCCGGAGGAACATATTGCAAGGGAACCACTTGCACAGGAGTTCCCTCGCATCGTACAGAGAATTGAGGCAGCTGGGCTCAGCTTTATTTTTCAGGAGCCCAAGGAGTGCAACCTTCACCTGGTCCGGGAATTTTATGCAAACTGGAACCCGGCCATCAGGAGTCATACTATTAAAATCAGAGGGCAGATTGTCACTATGGAACCCCAGCAGCTGAATGCCATCGTTGGAGCGCGAGACACAGACGCCCACGTTCTCTGCCAGCTCAACATCACCCCACCATGCGCCGACATCAGACGTACGTTGTGTGGGGCTCGATCCACAGCCGGATGGAGCAGACACAAAGAGAGGGGTTACCATCAGACTCTGCCTTATTCGTAGATGAACAGGGAGGCAAGAATCTGGCTAAAAATTGTATGTTCGTGTTTGATCCCGGGAGTGCATATGACAGACGTGACCCGGGACCGTGTCTGCCTGGTGTATGCCCTTATGAAAGGGCTTGAGATTAATGTGGGGGCGGTCATAATATCCGCCATGAAGAGAGCCAGATTACACCAGGGCCACAGATACGGGTTTGGCGGACTCATCACCACCTTCCTCCGAGGCCTCGACATTGAGGAAGAAGCCTTGGATTACATTCCGCAGTTGGAGCGGAGGGCCCTTGATGTGACAAAGACCAAGGCCCCCGACACTACACACGGACTGGTGCTGACTCTGGGCGAGCGACATGCTCGTGACGACCAGTATATGGCCCGTATGTTCGGCATGCAGATGCTGCAGCTACGGATAGGTGGGAGACTAGCCACCGAGGATGAGTTATGGCAGCTGGAGCTGGACTACACCTTTGGCGAGAACGCCAGAGCTTTATGCAAGGTGGGGCCAGCCTTTGTGGAGCCGACTGATGACGACGTCCCTACTGATGAGGAGACACGTCATGAGGACTCTAATGTAGAGTCCGATGACGACGGTGGAGCCGATTCGGATATGGGCGACGAGGCCGCAGCACCGGATGAGGAAGTCGAATATTTCGACTGAGCAGGGAGTTCCACCACCCATATGTTGTGCTTTGTATTATTGTGAACACTGGGGACAGTGTTCGATTTAAGTGTGGGGTGGGGAGTAGTTAGGTGCTGGGTCATAGGCTCTAAACTTTCTGTATAATTTTTCCTTGACGTTTATGTATGTCTGTGCTTTCCCTGTTGTTGTGAACTGATTTTGTGATCTATGTGGATATATTTGTGTTGTGGCTGATGATGTGTGTGTTGAAAGTTATGGTTGCCTTTGTAAATATTTTGTAAATTTTGTAAATATTTTTTTCTATCGATATGATCGATATTTTTCAAAATTTTTGCGAAAAGATTTTGCATTTATCAACATAGTTTGCAAATATTTTCTATCGAAATGATCGATGTGTTGCAAAAATTTTGAAGTTTTATTTTTTGGGTTTCTCGGAGTTTGTTTTCGTTTCTTTTACCGAGAATAGTCCCATTGAACCGATGTCATAGTTAGTGATCGTTCCCTATGATGGATGGATGACGACCGTCTTAAGGGAAATGTAGTCGATAGTAGTAGATGTTTTGTTTTTAGTTTCTTTGGTGGATTGCATCAATAAACTGTAGTTGCTTATGGTTGCTAAAATTTCGTTGCGTGTTGTAATTGATATTCGAAATGTGAAAATGATTCGGTTGAAAGCATGCAATTGTGTAAATATGTTGAGTTACCTAGGCTATAGAATTTGGTTCATTATGATTGAGGCTTAATCTTGAATTCATGTAATTGACTAATTAAAGAGTCTGTGAATGCATCTTGATTCGAGCATGTGCATGAAGTGTGAAGTGAGGTTTTGCTATTCCATGTCATTGTGAATTGTCTAGAACTTGCCTGGTGTGTATACAAAACAAAATGAAGGAGGTGTAGTGTTGGAAAGGATGTAGGCATTTCTTTGTTTTAACCGTTAGTTTCCATTTTTTTTTCTTGTCAAATTCTACCTTTTTATATGTTGTATACCCTAGTCAGCCCGTTGAGCCTTTAGCCGATTTCTTTCTTTTGTCCAGAATTGTATGAACTAAGCTTTATTCCTTCTTTTCATTAGCCTTAAAGTCTTTAAGAAGCTCTTAAGCGCTTATAAAGAACAGAAAATGTTTCCCCAAGTGTTAAAGAGTGAAAAGAGTGAAAAGAAAAGAAAAGCAAAGTGAGGAAAGAAAAGGTGATGTTGAAGAGGCACCCGTTGTAATTAAATGAAATTGAGGGTACATGAAAACCTTCTATTTTGTGTCAAGTGTGCCTGATGAAATGGGCTGTATGAAAGTAAACCAGTGATCTTGGGCAGATTTATATGCCCAAGTGATACTCAAACGTACCATTTTTACCTTGTTTGTTGTGCAATGTGTATATAATATCATGTATTTGGTAATAAAATGTGAATTTATACTAACCAACATGATTAGCATTTGTTTTGCAGGATAATGTGATTTTTAGGAGCAAAAATGCGTGTTGGAACTATGTCAGAGTTGGACTTGGATGCGAGCGTGGAAAAGACCTCGGATGGTACATTTTACACTGGCTCCGCGATGGCGCCGTGCCACGCTGCCATCGCGGTAGTACACTGCCTGGAGAGGAAATTAAGTGGCAGATTCCAGTGAGGCATCACGACAGCTCCGTGGCACGGAGACAGGCCTCCGCGATGGCCTCCGTGCCACGTTGAAGCCAATTATCATGACCCTGAAATTTCCAGAGAAGGTCCGCGTCCACGCCGTGTCACGGAGGTCGTGCTCCGCGTTGGCCTCCGTGACACGTTGCTTGTTATTCCGGGAAAAATTTCCCACTAGTATAAATAGCACACTTAGGTTATTTTTAAAGGGGTCTTTTTTTTTTAGTTCTAGTTTTTAGCAGAGTTCAGGAGTGGAGAGAGGAACGTGGTTTTGTGGCAGTTAAAGAATAGAAAAGATAAGAGTTTTCTTCTCTTCCCTTCTTCTTTTCCTTCAATTGTATGCATGATTTACACTCATTCTAGGATGATTAATCCAAGAATGAGTGGCTAATTCCTTTCTTGCTGAGGTTTTGAACTTGTGTAATGATTATTGGTAATAATTGATATGGTTTCTTCTTCTTCTTGCATATTGTTCTATTAATTCTTGTGCTTAGTACATTCTTGATTGGCCACCATTAATGTATATCTAAAAAGTCCAATTTCACTCGAGAGAGCATGAAATTGGAAAGTTGTGAATTAATAGGGTATTGTTCTTAACTTGATTTGGGAAAATTGGGTTTTGATGTGCTTTCTTGATAGAAATATACTTGAAAGCCATATTAGTCAATTTAGGAACCGGAATTGTAGTGTTAGGTCATAAATTTCATTTGATCACAGAAATGTAGACGAATGGTTTATGATTCTAAAGTGAAATTAAATACGGAAGTTTTAATTTCTAGGCAAACGTTCTTGACTAGCAATATGAAGAAGAGGATGACCAAATTATCCTAATTATCAACTCCATTACTCATTCTTAACCTTGGCATGAGCATATCCATTGTCTGAATTCAACGTAAATAATAGTTGTTAAGTTTAGTATATAATTAGTTTAGAAACAAAACTCCCTAAATTCTTGATTGGATAGTTGTTAGCATAGTTAGAAATAGAATAGAAATATAGTGAACTAGGAAATTTTGCATATCCAGAGCAGCCTCCTTGGATCGATACTTGGCTACTTAGCCACTTTATTACTTGTTTGACCACGTACACTTGCGTGTCGGTTTTTAACACATACCGAACCAGCCGGACAAGTTTTTGGCGCCGTTGTCGGGGAGGCTAGGCGATTTGTAAAATTTTGTTTAGTGTAAATTTACTGTATTTGTATTTTATTTTCATAAGTGTTAACAACTTGGTCTTAGCATGTATTTTGCAGATTTTTATTTCTGTGAACACTGGCAAGGGACAAGGAGTTGGTGGAATCTTACTTAGAGCCAGAACGTGAATTGCATAGTCAACGTAGAGAAGCTCTTCGGAAGAAGCTGCAGTTGCTCAAACAGTCTACGATGGAGCAACCCAATCCACCAGTTGTATGGGCAGTGTTAGTGCCCGAGGAAGTAGCAGCCAGGTCGGTTCGCGAGGTGGCAATCCCACACGCTAATAATGTACATTCCAGCATCCGCAAACCAGAGCCTGGGGGGAGATTTGAGTTAAAGAAAAATATGGTGCAACTTTTGCACACGAGCGGGCAGTTCACCGGTTTCCCTCACGAAGATCCGCAACAACATCTCCAGAACTTTTTGGAGATAAGTGACACGTACATACCCGCTGGAGTGTCACCTGATTATGTTCGGCTCACCTTATTTCCATTTTCCTTATTGGGTGAAGCCAAGAGGTGGTTAAAAGCTGAACCACCCAACTCTATATCAACGTGGGATGATCTTGCAAAGAAGTTCTTGATCAGATTTTTCCCTTCAGGTAAAACAGCTAAACTTAGAAGTCAGATTCTAAGTTTTAAACAGAGGGAAGGAGAAAATCTTTATCAAGCCTGGGAAAGATTCAAGTCCATGTTGCGGGACTGTCCTCATCATCATCAGTCAAATGAGGTGTTGGTACACACTTTTATTAAGGGTTTGGAACCCCACACTAAAATTTTGTTAGACTCAGCAGCTGGAGGGCAAGCGCTGGAGAAGACTTATGAAGAGTTATACACTTTGCTCAACCGAATCTCACAAGGCAATCCGGAATGGAATGCAGATTCTTCAAGGGGTGGAGCAAGGAAAGCAGCGGGAGTGTTCGAAGTGGATGGATTCACAGCTATCGCTGCACAGATAGCTGCTTTGCAAAATCAGTTAAACACTCACTTCAGCACTATGAATTTGAACCAGTCTTCAGCCTCAGTTAATGCAGTCCAACAGATGTGGTGTGAAGTGTGTGGTAGTAGTGAGCATTCAGCTGAGTGCTGTGGTGCAAATCCTGATTCTGTCAACTTTGTGGGCAATGCACAGAGGAATCAACAGCAGTTTGGTGGTAGCTACAACTCGAATTGGAGGAATCATCCGAATTTTTCGTGGGGTAGCAACAATCAACAAGGCCAAGGTTCAGGGCAGGGTATGCACAGAAACCAAGGAGGGCAACAAGGCTATCAGAATCAGTTCAGAAATCACAATGCCCCTCCTCCACCACCATCACCGACTATTGAGGAAATGTTCAAGACCATGATTGCCAACCAGGCACAATTGCAGGCTGACTACGTCAAACTGGCAGCCGAAGTAAAGAACAATCAATTGGCAACCAAGGCTCTTGAATATCAGTTTGGGCAATTTGCTAGTGCCCAAAATACTAGACCCAGGGGAGGACTACCTAGCAACACGGATCCAAATCCTAAGCAGGTAAATGCAGTGACCACGAGGAGTGGTTTACAATTAAAGGAGGTGGAACCTGAAAGACCGCCTCAGAAGTCAGGAGCAGTAGATGTTAAGGGAGAACAAACCTCAGATACGGGGAAGACCAAAGAAGCTGAACCAGCAAGGCCTCCACCCCCGTTCCCTCAACGACTTAAGAAACACAAGGAGGAGGCGTGTTTCCAGAAATTCATGGAGGTACTCAAACAGGTACATGTTAACTTACCTCTTGTTGATGTCTTGCAGGGTGTGCCGAAATATGCAAAGTATATCAAAGACATCGTGTCCAACAAAAGTCGCTTGACTGAGTATGCCACGGTGGCTTTAATAGAGGAATGCACATCCCGTATTCAGAACGGGTTGCCCACTAAACTAAAGGATCCTGGAAGTTTTACCATCCAGCTGACGATTGGGCAAAGTATCCGAGCTCGTGGGTTATGCGACTTGGGGGCAAGTATAAATCTGATGCCATCTTCGGTATTCAGAAAGTTAGGGCTAGGGAGTCCTAGACCCACAACAGTGATCTTGCAGCTAGCAGACAGGTCCTTAGCTAAGCCGGATGGCATTGTTGAGGATGTGCTAATGCAGGTAGGCTCCCTCATTTTTCCGGTAGATTTCATTGTTCTGGATTTTGAACCAGATGCAGAAGTCCCATTTATTTTGGGACGACCATTTTTGGCAATCGGAAAGGCATTGATCGATGTAGCTGCGGGTAAACTTACAATGCAAGCACATGACAAGGTAGAGGTATTTGATGTGTTAAAATCCATGAAGCTGCCGGCTATACATGAGGAGCTTTCGGAAATCAACGTGGTTGAACATGTAGGAAGTAAGCAGGCTGTTGAAGCTCAAGACCCCTTGGAGAGAGCGCTTACGCACTCTGATCATTTTGGGGATGGAGAATCTTGTGGAATGGTTCAATTATTAGATGGAGCACCTCAATACCCGAGAAGACAGGAATTTCAGTCCTTGATGAGATCACTAGAGCCGTTGCCGAAACCGTCTGTGGAGAAGGCACCGAAATTGGAGCTGAAAGAATTGCCTCCCCATTTAAAATATATCTTTTTGGGGGAGGGAGAGACTTTACCAGTTATTATCTCTGCAGACTTGACAGAGGAACAGGAACAGGCAGCTTTGGGGGTCTTAAGGAAGAGAAAGAAAGCAATGGGTTGGCAAATGTCCGACATTCAGGGTATAAATCCAGATTTCTGCACGCACAGGATATTTATGGAGACAGGAGCCAAGCCGACAGTTCAGCCACAGAGGAGACTTAATCCAGCAATGAAAGATGTGGTAAGAAAGGAAATAATTAAGTGGCTTGATGCAGGTGTAGTCTACCCAATTTCAGACAGTGAGTGGGTCAGTCCCGTTCAATGTGTTCCTAAGAAAGGGGGGATGACTGTAATCACCAATGAGAAAAATGAGTTAATCCCCACACGAACCGTCACAGGATGGCGAATTTGTATGGACTACCGAAAGCTGAATGAAGCCACGAGGAAAGACCATTACCCATTCCTTTTATTGACCAAATACTTGACAGGTTGGCAGGGCAGGAATATTACTGCTTTCTTGATGGGTACTCCGGCTATAACCAAATAGCCATCGCTCCTGAGGATCAAGAGAAGACAACGTTCACCTGTCCTTATGGGACATATGCTTTCAGGCGAATGCCGTTTGGGTTATGCAATGCACCCGCCACATTTCAGAGATGCATGATGGCTATATTCCATGACATGGTTGAAGATTTTGTTGAGGTATTTATGGATGATTTTTCTGTTTTTGGTAATTCATTTGCTACTTGCTTGCAGAATCTTGACAGGGTACTGGCTCGATGTGAAGAATCCAACCTGGTGTTAAACTGGGAGAAATGCCACTTCCTAGTAAAGGAGGGGATTGTCCTAGGCCACAAGGTGTCTAAAAAGGGGTTGGAAGTCGATCGTGCTAAAATAGAGGTGATTGAGAAATTGCCACCACCAGTATCCGTGAAAGGTGTACGAAGTTTTCTGGGACATGCAGGATTCTACAGACGTTTCATAAAAAACTTTTCCAACATTTCTAGACCGCTATGCAGGCTGCTAGAAAAGGAGGTCAAGTTTGAATTAAATGATGAGTGTGTTGTAGCATTCGAAAAGTTGAAGCAGAAGTTGATAGAAGCACCCATACTTACTTCTCCTGACTGGGAACAACCATTTGAGTTGATGTGTGATGCCAGTGATGTGGCTGTGGGAGCTGTTTTGGGACAAAGGAAGAATAGAGTTTTTCATTCTATTTATTATGCAAGCAAGACGCTGAATGCGGCTCAGAGCAATTACACAGTCACAGAAAAAGAAATGCTAGCTCTGGTGTTTGCATTTGACAAGTTCCGGTCGTATTTGGTGGGTACAAAAGTGGTGGTGTACACTGATCATGCAGCTATTCGATACCTATTCAACAAGAAAGATGCTAAGCCCAGATTGATCAGATGGATCTTATTGCTACAAGAGTTTGACCTTGAGATTAGAGACAGAAAGGGGAGTGAAAATCAGGTAGCAGATCACCTATCACGACTGGAGAGTCAGTCGCATGTGATGGAAAGTGATGACATTAATGAGGACTTCCCAGATAAGCAACTATTGGCAGTGGGAGAAGCAGAAGTTCCCTGGTATGCTGACATAGTCAACTTGCTAGTGAGCGGAGTTTACCCCCCTGAAGCAACAGACCAGCAAAGAAGAAAATTGAGGCATGACAGCCGATATTATGTATGGGACGAGCCATATTTGTTCAAGCAGGGACCAGACCAGGTGATGAGAAGATGCATCCTAGAGAGTCAGATAGCAGAGGTGCTAAGGGGCTGCCATTCTTCATTGTATGGAGGGCATCATGGAGGTGAGAGAACAGCACATAAGGTTCTTCAGTCAGGTTTCTTTTGGCCGACTCTGTTCAGAGATTCTATGGAGTATGTCAAAATGTGTGATAGATGTCAGCGGACAGGAACAATTGGCAGAAGACAAGAGATGCCTTTGCAGAACATACTGGAAGTTGAGCCCTTTGATGTATGGGGTATTGATTTCATGGGTCCATTCCCACCGTCATTTGGAAATCGTTACATCTTGGTAGCTGTAGATTATGTATCAAAATGGGTGGAAGCAATAGCTTGCCCCAGGAATGATAACAAGGTAGTAACGAAGTTTGTGAAGAAACACATTCTCACAAGGTTTGGGACACCCCGAGCAATTATCAGTGACGGAGGAGCTCATTTTGTCAATGCAAGCTTCAAGAAATTATTGGCTAAGTATGGGGTGCGCCATAAGGTGGCCACGGCATACCACCCTCAAACTAGTGGGCAAGTGGAGGTGTCAAATAGGGAGGTAAAACAGATTCTTCAGAAAACGGTGAACACACAACGGAATGATTGGTCTGGTAAACTTGATGATGCATTGTGGGCCTACCGAACAGCTTATAAGACACCGATCGGAACGTCACCATACCGATTGGTCTATGGCAAAGCATGTCATCTCCCGGTTGAACTTGAGAATCGAGCTTTCTGGGCTGTCAGAAAGCTAAATATGGACTTAGAGCTGGCGGGTAAAAAGAGATTGATGCAGCTCAGCGAGCTTGACGAATTCCGCTGGCATGCCTATGAAAGTGCGAAGTACTACAAGGAAAGAACCAAAAGATGGCACGACAAGCATGTGGTGCATCGCATTTTCGAACCAGGACAGAAAGTTTTGCTTTTTAATTCAAGATTGAAATTGTTTCCTGGTAAGCTGAGGTCTAAATGGTCTGGACCGTTTGAAGTAGTGAGAATGACCCCTCATGGGGCGGTAGAACTGTGGCAAGAAGACAGGAGTGCTACGTTCTTGGTAAATGGGAAAAGATGCAAGCACTACTGGGGAGATGACCATGATCGGGACAAATCGTCCATCTCCCTAGTAGACACGTGAGCATAAAGGCTGTCGAGCCGCGACGTTAAACCAGGCGCTGCACGGGAGGCAACCCGTGAAAAATATTTTTTTTTCTTTCCTTAGTGTAAAGTTTTTCTTTTATTCTATTTTCTTTCCTTTTTCTTGACTAGGCTTAGATTTGCATTTTAATTAGTAATTTTTATTTTATTTTATTTTTTAGTAGGGAATCTATGAATTTAACCAATTTTTGTTCAGTGAGGTGATTTTCAGGTATACCGGAGGAAAAATACTTGGAATCGAGGAAACGAGGCGAGGTATGAAAAATAAAATTTGATGGTGAAACAGAGCACTGGCGCGTTGGCGCCGTGTCACGGAGGCAATACTCCGCGTTGACCTCCGTGACACGTTGAAGGCGAATCTGGAATTTTTTTAAAATTCCAGTAAGCCAACGCGTTGGCTCCGTGTCACGGAGGAGGGGCTCCGCGTTACCCTCCGTGACACGTTGCCCTTATTCCAGTGCCGGGTCACACCGGGTTTCCGGGTGACCCGCGTGTTTCTTTTAAATAAACCCTCGATTTTCGCCCAAATTTCCCCATTCCTTCTACCCTCCGCGACCAAACACCCATTCCCCTACCCCCAAGCTCCGTGCCACGTTGATAGGCAAGGAAAATGTCAAGTTTTTTTTGGTTCTTCAAATCCAAGGTATGTTTTCATCTTCTATCTCAAATTTCTGGCGAGTTTTGTCACTTTTGAGCATGTGAGGTGAGATATATCACCCTAGGTAAAAAAATTAAACATGATGTGAATTATTTTGTGATTGATTATGTTCGGATTATTGTAGTTGACGTTTGAACTTATCGATTGATTGAATAATTCAATATTGATTGTCGAATTGAGTTCTAGGGCTTGGGTTGTTGGATTTTAACGTGGGTAACTTGATAGTTTGATGAAATTGGTGCTTGGGTGTGTTTAGTAGTTGAGATAAGTCGTGGTAACTATTGTTTAATTGTGGAAAGTCGACTAATTCTCGAATTTTTGTGGGGAAGTGCATAATATGTGAATTGGTTGAATTGCTTAGATTAGTTGTATATAATAGGTTTGTATTGTTGTTCTTATTTCTGTTGTGGTTATTGTTGCTAAGTGCTATGGGTGAATAGCTGTCGATAGGAGGATTGGGTTAGCTGTATGAAGTCTGAGTAGTTCGCTAGCCGTTATGCTGTCAAAATTTTGTGAACGCACTAAGCAACATGTTTATAGTTGATTGTGTTTGGGGGTGTAAATAGAGTTATCCTTGCTAAAATGTTGTAGATATTGTTAAAGACTAAGTGTGGGGTAAATTTTGTTTAACCCGACCTTAGCCGAAGCTAACAAGTTTTTAGCTTAATATTGTGCTTGTCTGTGTAAATTGACAGGTACGATGGCTAGCCGACAAGATAAAGGCAAGGGTGCCTCAACCTCAGGCACCGGCAGAAAGAGAATGAGACTGGGCACTGCTGTCCCAGCTGCACCTGCTGTTCCACGCGGTCAACACCGCCGATACGGAACACGATGGGTCACCGACGAAGGGAAGAAATGGTATAATACGCACAAGGAAAGCAAATACTTCCCGGAGGAATATATTGCAAGGGAACCACTTGCACAGGAGTTCCCTCGCATGGTGCAGAGGATTGAGGCAGCTGGGCTCAGTTTTATTTTTCAGGAGCCCAAGGAGTGCAACCTTCACTTGGTCCGGGAATTCTATGCCAACTGGAACCCGGCCATCAGGAGCCATACTATTAAAATCAGAGGGCAGATTGTCACTCTGGAACCCCAGCAGCTGAATGCCATCGTTGGAGCGCGGGACACAGACGCCCACGTTCTCTGCCAGCTCAATATCACCCCACCGTACGCCGACATCAGACGTACGTTGTGTGGGGCTCGATCCACAGCCCGATGGAGGAGACACAAAGAGAGGGGTTACCACCAGACTCTGCCTTATTCGCAGATGAACAGGGAGGCCAGAATCTGGCTAAAAATGGTATGTTCGTGTTTGATCCCGGGAGTGCATATGACAGACGTGACCCGGGACCGTGTCTGCCTGGTGTATGCCCTTATGAAAGGGCTTGAGATTAATGTGGGGGCGGTTATAATATCCGCCATGAAGAGAGCCAGACTACACCAGGGCCACAGATACGGGTTTGGCGGACTCATCACCACCTTCCTCCGAGGCCTTGACATCGAGGAAGAAGCTTTGGATTACATTCCGCAGTTGGAGCGGAGGGCCCTTGATGTGACAAAAACCAAGGCCCCCGACACTATACACGGACCTGTGCTGACTCTGGGCGAGCGACATGCTCGTGACGACCAGTATATGGCCCGTATGTTCGGCATGCAGATGTTGCAGCTACGGATAGGTGGGAGACCAGCCACCGAGGATGAGTTATGGCAGCTGGAGCTGGACTACCCCTTCGGCGAGAACGCCAGAGCTTTATGCAAGGTGGGGCCAGCCTTTGTGGAGCCGACTGATGACGACGTCCCTACTGATGAGGAGACACGTCGTGAGGACTCTGATGTAGAGTCCGATGACGGCGATGGAGCTGATTCAGATATGGGCGACGAGGCCGCAGCACCGGATGAGGAAGTCGAATATTTCGACTAAGCAGGGAGTTCCACCACCCAAAATTTTGTGTTTTGTATTTTTGTGAACACTGGGGACAGTGTTTGATTTAAGTGTGGGGTGGGGAGTAGTTAGGTGCTGGGTCATAGGCTCTAAACTTACTGTATAATTCTTCGTTGACGTTATGTATGCCTGTGTTTTCCCTGTTGTTGTGAACTGATTTGTGATGTATGTGTATATATTTGTGTTGTGGCTAATGATGTGTGTTTTGAAAGTTATGGTTGCACTTGTAAATATTTTGTAAATTTTATAAATATTTTTTTTTTCTTTCTCTCTATCGATATGATCGATATTTTTCAAAAATTTTGCGAAAAGATTTTGCATTTATCAACATAGTTTGCAAATATTTTCTATCGAAATGATCGATGTGTTGCAAAAATTTTGAAGTTTTATTTTTGGGTTTCTCGGAGTTTGTTTTTGGTTCTTTTACCGAGAATAGTCCCATTGAACCGATGTCATAGTTAGTGACCATTCCCTATGATGGATGGATGACGACCGTTTTAAGGGAAATGTAGTCGATAGGAGTAGATTTTTTTTATTTTCTTTAGTGGATTGCATCAATAAACTGTAGTGCTTATGGTTGCTAAAATTTCGTTGCGTGTTGTAATTGATGTTCGAAATGTGAAAATGATTCGTTGGAAAGCATGCACTTGTGTAAATATGTTGAGTTACCTAGGCTAGAGAATTTGGTTCATTATGATTGAGGCTTAATCTTGAATTCATGTAGTTGACTAATTAAAGAGTCTGTGAATGCGTCTTGATTCGAGCATGTGCATAAAGTGTGAGTGAGGTTTTGCTATTCCATGTCATTGTGAATTGTCTAGAACTTGCCTGGTGTGTATACAAAACGAAATGAAGGAGGTGTAGTGTTGGAAAGGATGTAGGCATTTCTTTGTTTTAACCGTTAGTTTCCATTTTTTTCTTGTCAAATTCTACCTTTTTATATGTTGTATATTCTAGTCAGCCTGTTGAGCCTTTAGCCGATTTCTTTCTTTTGTCCAGAATTGTATGGACTAAGCTTTATTCCTTATTTTCATTAGCCTTAAAGTCTATAAGAAACTCTTAAGCGCTTATAAAGAATAGAAAATTGTTTCCCAAAGTGTTAAAGAGTGAAGAGAGTGAAAAAAAGCAGAGTGAAGAAAGAAAAGATGATGTGGATGAGGCACTTGTTGTAATTAAATGATAGTGAGGGTACATGAAAAACCCTTTGTTTTGTGTCAAGTGTGCCTGATGAAATGGGCTGTATGAAAGTAAACCAGCATGAATGGGAGAAAAAGAGAAAAGAGAGGAACAATGTCCATGAGTCGATGGGGATGAGTTGAAAAGGCGCTTAAGGATGCTAGCGACTGTTATTGGCTAAACCAATATATATACTAGATCCATAGCCCAGTTACAACCCATTTAAAAGACCTATTTGATCCTACATTGCATTTCTTTATATTAGTGGAGTAATACAATAAGGGCAAGCCTATGGGTCATGACATGATGCATGTGAATTCTTTTGGGAGAGAGAGTGAAATTAATTGTTATATGCCCCTACTTGCATGTTTGTGTGCTGCACGAACAGAAAAGGGAAAGTTCTCTCGAGTTGTGAGGGTACATGCTTGATGAAAGATTGCTTTTCGTGTCGGATTTCTTTATTAAGTTGATTTGCATGAGTTTGCTGATATCAAGAATCAATTCTTAAAAGTCTAGGAAGCCTCAATGTATTAAGGTCATTGTCTTGTACGACCAAGCATGTTTTCTTGATGATTTGCAAAAATTGAATAATCGGTATGACCATAACGTAAATGGTTGCACCATAGTGACAAAGGTTGAGATGTGATGTGCATGATTTGTGTATGTGTTGTTCGAGGACGAACAAGGATTTAAGTGTGGGGTAAGTGATCTTGGGCAGATTTATATGCCCAAGTGATACTCAAACGTACCATTTTTACCTTGTTTGTTGTGCAATGTGTATATAATATCATGTATTTGGTAATAAAATGCGAATTTATACTAACCAACATGATTAGCATTTGTTTTGCAGGATAATGTGATTTTTAGGAGCAAAAATGCGTGTTGGAACTATGTCGGAGTTGGACTTGGATGCGAGCGTGGAAAAGACCTCGGATGGTACATTTTACACTGGCTCCGCGATGGCGACGTGCCACGCTGCCATCGCGGTAGTACACTGCCTGGAGAGGAAATTAAGTGGCAGATTCCAGTGAGGCATCGCGACAGCTCCGTGGCACGGAGACAGGCCTCCGCGATGGCCTCCGTGCAACGTTGAAGCCAATTATCCGGACCCTGAAATTTCCAGAGAAGGTCCGCGTCCACGCCGTGTCATGGAGGCCGTGCTCCGCGTTGGCCTCCGTGACACGTTGCTTGTTATTCCGGGAAACATTTCCCACTAGTATAAATAGCACACTTAGGTTATTTTTAAAGGGGTCTTTTTTTTTTAGTTCTAGTTTTTAGCAGAGTTCAGGAGTGGAGAGAGGAACGTGGTTTTGTGGCAGTTGAAGAATAGAAAAGATAAGAGTTTTCTTCTCTTCCCTTCTTCTTTTCCTTCAATTGTATGCATGATTTACACTCATTCTAGGACGATTAATCCAAGAATGAGTGGCTAATTCCTTTCTTGCTGAGGTTTTGAACTTGTGTAATGATTATTGGTAATAATTGATATGGTTTCTTCTTCTTCTTGCATATTGTTCTATTAATTCTTGTGCTTAGTACATTCTTGATTGGCCACCATTAATGTATATCTAAAAAGTCCAATTTCACTCGAGAGAGCATGAAATTGGAAAGTTGTGAATTAATAGGGTATTGTTCTTAACTTGATTTGGGAAAATTGGGTTTTGATGTGCTTTCTTGATAGAAATATACTTGAAAGTCGTATTAGTCAATTTAGGAACCGGAATTGTAGTGTTAGGTCATAAATTTCATTTGATCACAGAAATGTAGACGAATGGTTTATGATTCTAAAGTGAAATTAAATACGGAAGTTTTAATTTCTAGGCAAACGTTCTTGACTAGCAATATGAAGAAGAGGGTGACCAAATTATCCTAATTATCAACTCCATTACTCATTCTTAACCTTGGCATGAGCATATCCATTGTCTGAATTCAACGTAAATAATAGTTGTTAAGTTTAGTATATAATTAGTTTAGAAACAAAACTCCCTAAATTCTTGATTGGATAGTTGTTAGCATAGTTAGAAATAGAATAAAAATATAGTGAACTAGGAAATTTTGCATATCCAGAGCAGCCTCCTTGGATCGATACTTGGCTACTTAGCCACTTTATTACTTGTTTGACCACGTACACTTGCGTGTCGGTTTTTAACACATACCGAACCAGCCGGACAACCAGCATGAATGGGAGAAAAAGAGAAAAGAGAGGAACAATGTCCATGAGTCGATGGGAATGAGTTGAAAAGGCGCTTAAGGATGCTAGCGACTATTATTGGCTAATCCAATATATATATACTAGATCCATAGCCCAGTTACAACCCATTAAAAGTCCTATTTGATCCTACATTGCATTTCTTTATATTAGTGGAGTAATACACTAAGGGCAAGCCTATGGGTCATGACATGATGCATGTGAATTCTTTTGGGAGAGAGAGTGAAAGTAATTTTTATATGCCCCTACTTGCATGTTTGTGTGCTGCATGAACATAAAAAGGGGAAGTTTCTCTCGAGTTGTGAGGGTACATGCTTGATGAAAGATTGATTTTCGTGTCGGATTTCTTGATTAGTTGATTTGCATGAGTTTGCCGATATCAAGAATCAATTCTTAAAAGTCTAGGAAGCCTCGATGTATTAAGGTCATTGTCTTGTACGACCAAGCATGTTTTCTTGATGATTTGCAAAAATCGAATAATCGGTATGACCGTAACGTAAATGGCTGCACCATAGTGACAAAGGTTGAGATGTGATGTGCATGATTTGTGTATGTGTTGTTCGAGGACGAACAAGGATTTAAGTGTGGGGTAAGTGATCTTGGGCAGATTTATATGCCCAAGTGATACTCAAACGTATTATTTTTACCGTGTTTGTTGTGCAATGTGTATATAATATCATGTATTTGGTAATAAAATGCGAATTTATACTAACCGACATGATTAGCATTTGTTTTGCAGGTTAATGTGATTTTTAGGAGCTAAAATGCGTGTTGGAACTATGTCGGAGTTGGACTGGGATGCGAGCGTGGAAAAGGCCTTGGATGGCACATTTTACAGTGGCTCCGCGATGGAGCCGTGCCACGCTGCCATCGCGGTAGCACACTGCCTGGGCAGAAATAAAATTGGCAATTTCCAGTGTGCCTGCGCGTCAGCTCCGTGGCACGGAGATAGGCCTCCGCGATGGCCTCCGTGCCACGTTGAGGCCAATTATCCGGACCCTGCAATTTCCAGAGAGGGTCCACGTCCACGCCGTGTCACGGAGGCAGTGCTCCGCGTTGGCCTCCGTGACACGTTGCTTGTTATTCCGGGAAAAATTTCCCACTAGTATAAATAGCACACTTAGGTTATTTTTAGGGGAGTTTTTTTAGTTTTAGTTTTTTTAGCCTGAGTTCAGAAGTGGAGAGCAGGAACGTGGTTTTGTGGCAGTTGAAGAATAGAAAAGATAAGAGTTTTCTTCTCTTCCCTTCTTCTTTCCTTCAATTGTATGCATGATTAACACTCATTCTAGGATGATTAATCCAAGAATGAGTGGCTAATTCCTTTCTTGCTGAGGTTTTGAACTTGTGTAATGAATGTTGGTAATAATTGATATGGTTTCTTCTTCTTCTTGCATGTTGTTCTATTAATTCTTGTGTTTATTACATTATTGATTGGCCACCATTAATGTATATCTAAAAAGTCCAATTTCACTCGAGAGAGCAAGAAATTGGAAAGTTATGAATTAATAGGGTATTGTTCTTAACTTGATTTGGGAAAATTGGGTTTTGATGTGCTTTCTTGATAGAAATATACTTGAAAGCCGTATTAGTCAATTTAGGAACCGGAATTGGAGTGTTAGGTCATAAATTGCATTTGATCACAGAAATGTAGACGGATGGTTTATGATTCTAAAGTGAAATTAAATACGGAAGTTTTAATTTCTAGGCAAACGTTCTTGGCTAGCAATATGAAGAAGAGGATGACCAAATTATCATGATTATCAAGTTCATTACTCGTTCTTAACCTTGGCATGTGCATATCCATTGTCTAAATTCAACGTAAATAGTAGTTATTAATTTCAGTATATAATTAGTTTAGAAACAAAACTCACTCAAATCTTGGTTGGATTATTGTTAACATAGTTAGAAATAGAATAGAGATATAGTAAACTAGGCAGTTTTGCATATCTAGAGCAGCCTCCTTGGATCGACACTTGGCTACTTAGCCACTTTATTACTTGTTTGACCACGTACACTTGCGTGTCGGTTTTTAATATATACCGAGCAGCGATACGCGCGCAATAGGTCCAAACAAAACATTTGGCACAAAGGTTTTGGAAATTAAGGTCAAAACCAATATAGAGACAACTAAAACAAGAATGGATATAGAAATAAGAACAGAGGTCATGAGCAAAAGGGGAGTGGAGAAAGAATAATGACTACCATAATGACTGGACAGATTTATATGTTTCTCCTAGGGCTCGTGAGGGCGATGCTGGACTATCAAAGTTGGAGAGCATGATGGTTGAGCTGCTAAAGAAGGAAAAAATCCACAGATTATCTACTAAAGAACATTCAAGGAGACATATCTGGCATGAGCCAGAAAGTTGAATCGCATGCCACGGCGATCAAACAGATTGAGCAGCAGCTAGGACAAATGTCTGCATCTCTAAACTAGAGACATAAGGAAACATTTCCTAGCAACACAGTCAAAAAATTGAAAAATGACAGTCATTGTATTGCTATTATGACTAGGAGTGGAAAGACCACCGTTGACCCTCCCTTACCGGTTGTAGTTGAGATGGAGAGACAGAAGGAGATTGAGCCGAATGAGGAAGATGAGATTTCTTAACAAGATCTTACAAGTGAGGCTGAATTGACCAGGGCTCCAGGTGATGCAAAGGAGTCTAGAGCTAACAAAGGGAAGGAAAAAGGGGCAACTCAGATTTATAGGCTTATCCCTCGACCAACACCACTATTCCCTCAGAGGATAAAGAAGCAGGCAGAAGATGGGAAGCTCCAGAAGTTCCTGTCGATGATGAAATAGTTGTCTGTTAACATCCCATTGATCGAGGCATTGGAAAAAATACCCGGGTATGCCAAGTTCATTAAGGACCTAGTGACTAGTAAGATGTCTGGCATCATTGCAGTGTCATAGCCTCATGAGTCCTTGCTCAGAAAAAAAAAAGATCCAGATGACTTCACCATTCCATGCAAGATTGGTGACTTTGAGTTTGCAAAGGCCCTATGTGACCTAGGTACTAGCATCAACTTGATGCCATTAGCTGTGTTCAAATAGTTGGGCTCGGGAGCCCTAAACTGGCTATGATACAGCTATTGATGGCAGACCACATAGTTAAGAAGCCAGTAGGGATCCTTTTTGATGTGATAGTCAAGGTGGATAGATTTATCTTTCCAACTGACTTCGTGATCATAGATTGTGAGGTCGATTTTGAGGTTCCCATCATTTTGGGGAAACGTTTCCTTGCCACTGGAGAGCTCTGATGGATGTTGAGGCTGGCTGTTTAAAGTTCAAGCTGAACAAGGAGGAGGTCACCTTCAATGTCTGTCGGTCAAATGAAACAGCCAAATGAGTTTAGGGTAGTGTCAGCAATTGAGGATGATTATGAGTTTCTTGATGAATTTTGAGTAGTCAAGAGACCTGTGTCATGTCGCGATATTAAATCAAGCGCTTTTTGGGAGGCAACCCATGAGGTGGTTTGGTGAAGTCTGAGTAACCAAACCACTTTCATCATGCCGCGAAAGACGCTTCTTAGGAACAACCCAAGTACCTTGACTTATGAGTGTTCAGTGTGCAAGTGAAACAAAAACTGATGGGAGAAAAATTGCAGAACATAACTGTACTACGAGCCTCAATACGACTTGTAGGAGGATTGTACGACTTTCGGTATGGTCTGTGGTGAAAAATAGAGACTTGTCTAAGTGCAGGAGTTTACATTACGGTTGGTCACTACGAATCGTACCTCCATAGTACTAGTCATGGTACCCACTGTAATGATGAACTATTCTAAATATGGAAGTGCAAAAACTCTGACCTACGAGTCATGGTATAGGTCGTGACACCATAGTACAACTCGTACCAAACACTCGTAGGTCCCCAGGTAAGTTCCCTTAGTCTTCTGCTAATAGGTATGACCAACAACTCGTGGTATGAGTCATGATGGGCTAACATTAATGAAATGACCCAACTCGATCTGGATATTTAAATATTCCCTAAACTACTTAAATCCCAAATTTTAGGTACTCAATTCCCACGCAAACAAAAAATTCAACCCATGAACACCTCCCCTCAATCTTCAATCACTCATAACTCAAGCATAATTTGTTAAAGCTCAAATTTGTGCAAATAAAATTGCACGAGCGACTTGAATTACTATCCCAAAACTGAAGCAAGCAAGAAGTCGAGCAAGAACTTGAAATTTCAAGTAAGAGATTACTTTTCATTTGAATTTTTTACTAGGTGATAGCCGAAAGTAAACTGTGATTCCTCAAACTCATGAAAATGAGGAAGAGGAAGGTGATCAGAGGCTTGATATGCAGATGTATTGATGGGTCGAGAATTCAAAATGCTTAAACATTAATCTATAATATGGGTAGTAAGTTATAGGGTGCGAAACGTGTTGGGGATTAAGTGCGTCGGTAAAAACAAGGTAGTTTGCATCAATGGGGTGGGGAATTTTGAGTACCCATCTCAAAAATGTACTTACTTGCACAACTGAACCTGCATAAGGTGAGGGCAGGCTTCACGAGCCTTTCTATGACTCATAGTTTCATACTACGACTTATAGGATAGGTCGTTGGGATTGTCCCAAGTATGCTAAACTGGAAACTCATGGTACAAGATCTAGTACGACCCATGGTATCTCACTACGAGTCGTACCTGGTGATCCTACCAAGAATCAGAAAAGGTTCAAGTTCAAAAGCAATAATATAACCCTTAGAACAACTCCTAGAATCCAACTACGATCCATAACAAGTCGTACAAAAATATTGAAAGTCACGTTTTTTGGAAGTTCTCCTATGAACATTAGTACGAACCATACCAACCTGGTACTAGTCGTAACAATGAGTCGTGATAGTGTCATGAGATACTATGAGTCTTAGTACAGATCGTACCACCTAGGTACGACTCGTATTGATGACTCATGGTAAAGTACTGAAGATGATTTCTTGCTTTCTTTTCCTGAGATCACATGTACTAACCCTTTTCTCCACATGTACAATGACATCAAAAAGAGAGCAACCAATAAGGCCCAAGATAGGAGGCCAGGGTTGAAATTGCTACTCGGAGGGTATTGAGAGATGAGCCCTCAAACTTCGAATAGGCAAAGAACACCCCTAGTGGTTCAATGGAGGAATACCAAATTGATATAAGCTGACACTAATGAGTCACGAACCACTAGGGCATAGGCCGAGGCTCAGGCCAAAGTTACATCTGCCGCTCCGGTAAATGCTCCCCAGTCTAAGGAGGGAGCATATGAACAATCTTAAGAGTACGGTAGTGGCTTAAATACTGATGAAGGGTCTGAGGAGGCCCAGTCCGGAGATGGTGCGGATGAGTGTGGGTTTGAGGATGAGGATGATTAGACTCCGCCTCCAGAGAGTTAAACTATGAGGTGGCATGTGCCCGGTGCTCAAGAAATCTATGAGCAGGGTCTCACTCTCACCTCGAAGCAGCACCCCAGGTAGAGTATTCAAGAGGAACCACAGATACTGACCAATGCACTGAATAAAGTCGAGGAGATGAAGTGGATTTTCAGCTTCTATGGGTTCGAATGGATGGCTAGAACCCCTGACAGCTACAATGTTGAATTAGTTAGTGAGTTCTATGCTAACTATTTGGCAATAATGGAGCAGAAAGCAAAGGCAGCACAAAAATTAAAGGAGCAGCCAAGGATTGATAGTGTGATGGTCCAGGGACGAGCAGTTGATGTCTCCGAGAGGACCAGTGCCCAGATATTGTATGGGCCATAGTTCAGAGCTCTAGATGCTATAGCTGAGTATGATTACAGAGTGGATTCCTAAAAAGGTTTAAGAAGTTGAGCCTAGAGGATAGGCAGAGCCAAGTGAAATGGATAGTGGGGGTAATAACATAGGATAAGAAGAAGGTTGAATGGGTGACTAGTGGACGACAGGTCATAAAGACTTCGCTCAACTTCATAGCGAAGGCCTGCTGGATACTAGTTCGCCACAAGCTAGCACCAATAATTAATGAAAACACATTGAGTGCCGAAAAAATAGCATTGGTGGCTTGTATCATGTCTCAGTACGCCATCAACATCCCATGAATGATAGTTGATGGGATCCGGGATTGTGCTCTTGGCCTGAGCACTACTATCTCGTTCCCGAGTCTCATTCACAAACTTTGCAAAACTCCGGGGTGAGGGTGATAAGGAAGATTGATACTAAGATTGGGGGACACAAGACTACAGATATAGGGTTGATTCGGGATGATATGAACCCGGTGAGTTAGGTTAGATTACCAGCGGGAGTTCCACCTCCACAGCTAGTGGGGGTGAGCAAATAGATGCCCCTACCTCATAGGAGTAAAGCGAGATGCCGCCTACAGAGGCCGACCATACAGAAGCAGCTCCGAATACATCCTCCACTCCTCCAATGAGCATACCTAGCCAGATTCCATCTGGCTATGTCTTGGTTCCCTAGGATTTCCTCCGAAAGATGGCAAAGAGATTGACATTGACTAAGAAAAATGTCAATTTAATGATGGAGAATGTCAAACCCTGGGTAAAGGCTGAGATAGAGAAGGCTGCTAGAGGGTTGCACAGCCAGTTGGACAACTTTGAGCTCCGTTTCAATGAGCGGTTAGCTGAACAGCCAGACACAACTAGCTTGAGAGAGGACTTGGGGGTACTAAAGAGTCAGGTAGCCAAGTTGTTGTCTAGACAACCGGCTATACTAGCAGCCCACACCATTCCTGAGTTAGATACCGAGCTTGATGAGGAGTTAGATCTTGAGGCACATTGAGCTCCGACAGCAGCTGGTGGAGATAAGGGAAAGAAGAGGGCCTCGGGTATAGTTGATGAGGAGCCCTCAAAGAAGAGGATGAGAAGGGAGAAAAGGAGCATAAGCGATCGACAGTGGAGAGCCTACGGTCTCATGATGAGCATTTATCAGAGCTGCAGGAGAGAGCCAGAGGGGCGAGGAGCTCCACTACGGTCCCTAGAGAGCTTGTGGGTGGCAAGGACCCTTGGGGTGAGCCACATTTAGCCAGAGTGAGTGATGAGGTCGCTATGCGGCCTCGACTGTTGAAGGGGTAACCACTGCCCCGTGTCCCACAACATTGATTGCACCAGCCAACACTGGCGCTACGACTGCAGCAGAAGGGAATGTGTCTGCATACCCGCCTCTGCAGGATGACAGAAGCTCTTAGAGGGCCACAAGTATGTCCCTACCCTAGTTCGTACATTTTTACTGCTTTAGGTACAAAGCATGTTTTAATAGGGAGGTGTACTTGTACTTATTTTTTATTTTGTCCGGGGATTTTTGTTGTTGTGTTTCTTTTTTCTCGGACATGCTATCTAGTAGAACCAACATGTTTAGGATATTTTTGTTGTTTGTTTAATTAGAATTAGCTTAGGAGTACTTTACAATTGATAAATGTACATGTTTTGATGTTTCGATTAAAAAAATGATCTTTTTTAAAATTTTTGTGTCTAACTGTGTATGTTGACTACGAAGTATGACTACTGTGGATCTTTTTATGGCATTTGATAAATTAGCATGTGTAATTGTATCTTAGTTGTACATGAACTAGATAGTTAGAATAAATACAAACCTGTACCATGTGTGAGTGATGATTCTTACCTAGTTCAATACCGCCCGGAGGATCTAGAACTTGCCCGGTTGGTCTTTACATAGGTTGTAGGACAGTTGGTTAGAAAAGGATCATAGGCCTTTTTGTATTAGCCCACTTTTAGCATAGATTATCCCACCAAATAAAACGAATCCCTTGATCCCATGTTTGAGCCTAAAGTTGGCCCTTTTTATTGATTAGCCATTCACCTTTCCTATTTTATTTATAATGAACCTGTTTTGGCCCTGGTCCCTCATTAGACATTGTGAATCTCAACTCAGCAAAATGCCTAAGTTGACGATGGCTATTGTAGGGGTGCATAGATAAGGTAGGGGTGAAAAAATAGAAAAAGGCTAATTAATAAAAGGTTGGGTGTGGTGAGCAAAAGTAAATGAAAAAAATAAAAAGAAAAAGCAAGAAATAAAGTAGAAAAAAGATAAAAGATAAAAGTCACCATACCCGCAAATGACAGCTAAATGATGAAAAAGGGAGGAGAAAGAGAAGAAAAATGGGTGAAAAAGCGAAGCCAAAGTGTGTAGTGCTAAGGAGGGTTAGTCACTATTTTCATATCTACCATACCCAACCCGAAGCCTATATTACAAGACGATGAAAGTACTATACTGATCCTAGCTTAATTGTCTGAAGAGCCAAAGTAGAGAAAATAAGGGCAAGTCAATGATATTCGATGTGCAATATTTGGAATTTCTTTGTGAGAATGATAGTCTACTTGACTAATCTCAGGAGTCATTTATATATATGTCTGTGAGTGTTGGGGACTTCATTTGTTGCAAAGGTACATAGTTTGTATTGCATTCTACCAGTTGTCTGTGTAAATAACATTAGTGGTGGCTCAATTTGCTGCTGATAGTTGGATGCCATATCTAGATCCCTGTATGCCATGATTTATAGTTGAATGTATGCATAGCTGACTTGGTTTGAATGAAAAAGTGGTCAGTATCTGATAATGGTCTTTTGTGCAAATTTTGTTGTGTTGGTTGTAAGTCTTCTATTTTACTTTCTAACTAAGCGTCGTTTGTAGTTTTGTTTTGTTTGTCTGAGGACATGCAAAAGTCTTAAGTTGAGGGTGTTGATGTGTTGTGGGTTTGCAATACTTTCAACGCTTAAAACTGATAAAATATGCATGGTCTTAAGTGTGTTTATACAGATATGATGCATTTTTGCTTTGTTTCAGGAAAATCAGGTGTTAGAGTTGAATCTATAAAAGAAGGGAAAAGAGTACAGAAAATGGGCTAAGTACAGGCCTCAATACGAGTAGTACCTTGGTGGTACGAGCTGTACATTGATTTGTGATAAATTTCAGAAGGCCTGCTCAAGACCAAGTCAAAGTATGACTCTTGGTACAAGCCGCACTAACCTGGTACTAGTCGTACCAGAGCAGTCATGGCAAATTACAGAAGGTCTTACACTTGACTACTTTCCTGGTATAGGTAGAAACCAGGATTTGTGATGACTACCTACGACCCATACCAAGGAGTTGTGGTGAACTTCAGAAAGAATGTTGAATGGAAGATTCTATGGTACGAGAGGTAACCACGAATCCTAAGATCAAGGTACGAGTCGTACTAAGACACTCGTGACAATATTTAGAGGATGCCAGAAATCACAAGTTCAGACCACGACAGAGATATGTGACTCCTAGGAGTACTGTACGAGTCGTACTAACTCCCAGCACTTAACCAAAATCAGGTTGTCAAGTATTGTACGAGCAGCAGCTACGACTCGTATGATCATGGTACGAGTCGTAGGAGAAGGCGGCGATAATTTTATTAGTTTTCCTGTTAATTTAGGAAATGTTTCTAATTATTTGTATAAATACTTTTCTAGGTTATTTTTGTTAAGGAGACGCCGTGAATAACGCTTTGAGTTCGACTTTTTGAAAAGAGAAGAAGTACTTTCGAGTTTTTTGTCAATATATTTGAAGGTTATTCATTGTTCTTGGATTGATCATTATTGAATTGTGCAATTAATCAAGTCAGTTTTATTTCAATCAGATTTGTAAGTTTTTAATTATGTTTTTGTCTATGAATTCTAATTCTGCTCTTACAACCATGGGAGGCTAAAACCTCCATAACTAGGGTTGTGGGAACCATGGTGAATTAACCAACTAGGGTTTGCATAACGTGACTCTAAATCAATAAGAATGCTTGTATTGTCTTCTCTTCATCTTAAACGTTTTCTTAATGGAGCGCAATGTTAGGACTTGCCCAAATTCTCTACTTGCTTGAACTTAGAGAGGTAGAGATTAGGAAAAGAGAAGAACAACAAAGCCTTGAACTTTATGGTTCATTATATAACTTGAGCTGCGATCACAGGATAGTTAATTTGGAATAGATTGATAACGGTTAAAGTGAAATCACTTGAGAGACGTAATCTGGTAATTGAGTATGGTCATCCAATATGAACGAATCAGTCTTTTAGATGAACCAATGCTATTAGTTCTACAAGCTAAGTATTGGAATAGATCACAAGTGTAAAACCCGAAGTAGTTATGAGTCCATGGAGAACACCTCCCTAGTTAATTGCATAAATTTGACAACAACTTCAATTTACAATACGCTTACTCAATTACTTCATTGAAACCCCCCATTAAGGAAATAATTGCACTAAAAGCGTAAATACTAGCGTTACTCTACATCTTGACTATATTCCCTATGGGATCGACCCCAACTTTCGTTGGGCTTTTTATTGACAATATTCGCGTCATACTTTTACAAGAGTGTGATTTGAGCGTTATCAAGGGATTAGTTATGTAGGTTTTAGTTATTCATATATTAGTTATGTAGGTATTAGTTACATAGGGTTTAGTTATATAGAGATTACAATATATAAATTATTGATTATTGAAATATATATATATATATATATATATATATATATATATACACACACACACACACACATAACATTCGTATTATCCAAAAAATTACACCGAATAAAAAAAAGTAAGAACTAATTCTGGGTAAATATACACAAAAGAAAGTACGATTTTTGAAGAAAGTACCGAATTAAAAAGATTTTAAAAGTAAATTAATAAGGGTAAATGTGTAAGTTTATTATTTTAATCCATGTATAATTAATACCCACATAACTTATTCCACCTTCTAGTCAGTATAAAATTATACATAGATTTCCTCATAAGTTATGTAAGTGTTATTTAGAGAAAAGACATAAGTATCCCCTTGAACTATGATCATGTTTTCAATTACACACCTTTCCTTTTAGAAGGTTCTATTACTCCCTTGAATTATTTTAAAATAGAATAAACACCACCCTATGTATTGATGTGGCAAAGAGAGTGTGCCCACTCTCTTGGAGGCATGTGAGAATCCAAAAAATAACTTAAAATTTACTTAATATGGACACATGTCATTTTTTAATTTGACAATTTATAATTAATTAATACACATAATTAATTAATATTAAAATTTAAGTAAACATTTTTTAGATTATTTTCTTTTCTTCTTTGTGAATAAAGTCAATTTTTTTAAATTTATTATTTTAGTAATTGACGTTACTGTTGACTTTGTCTTTTCTACAAAAAAAGAAATTCTGATTTTGATAGCAAATTTAGCAATTGAATTAATTTTAACAAAATATTTTTTTTAAAAATAGTTTTTAAAAATGTTAGGGTTCAATTTATTTTTAGTTGTTTAAATTATTTTATTTTGATTTTCTAAAAAATAAATTTACTTTTTCAATTTATATATTTTGATTTTTTAAAAATTCTTAACTAGTAACATTATGTTATTGTTGACTTTGCCTTTAGTAATATCAACTACTTTAAAAAGAAAAAATAATAAATTTGATCATGCGCTGATAATAATATTAATAAAAATTTATAAAATTTTTAAATTTAAATTAGTTATTATAGGAATATTAATACGTTTACGTATTGATAATAATATTAATAAAAACACTACTACAAATTATAGTTTTCATAATAAATTAATATCATTCTAGGCAATCTAAATTTAATCTAATTTCTGTTATTTTTTAGTAGTATCAATTACGAAAATAATAAAATTTGATTATATTTTACAAATAAAGAAAGAAAAACAAATCAAAATATATTATTTTAAGTTTTAGCATTAATTAATTATGTGTATTAATTAATTATAAAGTGTTAAATTAAAAAATGACATGTGGTCATATTAATTAAATTTTAAGTTATTTTTGGATTCTCACATGAATCCCTGAGAGTGAGCACACTCTCTTTGCTATATCAATACATAAGGGAATGTTTATTCCATTTTAAAATAGTTAAGGAGGGTAATAGGACCTTTTAAAAGGAAAAGTGTGTAGTTGAAAATATGGTCATAATTCAAGGGGGAACTTATGTTTTTTCCCTTTTATTTATATAGGAATTATTAAAAGCACAACCAAACATTGTATAACATTAATTCATGAATAATTTTTATACAACATTTGAAACATACCAACCAAACATTGTATAAAATTAATACATGAATAATTTTTATCCTACTTGATAACCAAACAATGCATAAAATTTATACATGAATAACCAAGTTATTCATGTATTATGTTGGCCCTTATCCCGTAACCAAACGGTCCCTAAGGATAAATAAATAGGAAAACTTACATAAATGCCCATAAAAAGCAAAGTATTTACATGAGAATACCCTTTTGCTTTGATGCCTCCCAAAATAATTACACAAAATACTTCAGTTTGTTAGTTTCTTTCTCACGCTAATGTCAGCATTCAATTTGTTTTTTGTCTTTCTTAGTTGTCATGTCACTATCGTAGTATTACTTTATTTCTTTTTTTTCTCTCTCTCTCTCTTTAATTTCTTTATTCTTTTTTAAGTTATTATAAGTTCTTTTTAATCTTTTTATTTTATCTTTTAAATATAAAAATAAATATAGTAATTAACTATCTTTAGACTAATAAAGATATAGAAAATTTTAATAATTTGATACAACAAGAAGTAATTTATAAAAAATACTAAAATCACTAGCATATTTAGTGAAATTAAAATTAATTAAAAATATATTTTATAAATTTGTGTTCATCTATTTTTTCTTCAAATCATTATTTTTTGCTTTTTTTTCACCATGATCTGATTTCATCCTCAATTTTCACTCATTTCTTTTCTTAATTTTTGTTTATTTTTTCTCCCTTTTCATTTTTTAAAAATATTTGTACTCTTTTTCTTTTTTCTCGTTTTTTTCTTTATTTTTTATCCTATCTTCTTTTTTCATTCATTTATTTTTTTTCTCAAATCATATTATTCTTTATTTTTTCACCATAATCTAATTTCATACTTAATTTTTACTCTCTTTTTGAAAAAAAAATATTTTCTATTCCTTTTTTTAAATTTTATTTTTTGTTTTTTCTAATTTCATTTAATTTATTTTCTCCATATATTTTTTCAATTCATTATTTTTGTTTTTTAATTTATTTTTCTTTTTAAATTTCTAATGATTTTCACTGAGGTCTGTTTTAACCCTTAATAAGACATTCCCCAGTTCTCTATGATACTATCATAGTATATTTATATACCAGCATGATATCATTAAGGCCCGCTTCAATCTTTCAACGAGAAACTTCTCAGTTTTCAATGATACCATCACATTATATCTATATACTATCGTAGTATCATTGAGGTTTTCTTCAGTCCTATAATGAGGCACTCCTTAGTCCTTTATGATACCATCATTGTATATTTATATATTGGTCAGTGATGTTTGCTTCAGTCCTTCACTGAGACTCCTCAATCCTCCATGATACCATCACAATATATCTATATACAATTATGGTATCATTGAGGTCTACTTCAGTTCTTTAGTGAGACATTCCCCGGTCCTCATAATACCATCATAGTATATTTATATATTAGTATGATATCATTAAGGTTTGCTTCGGTCTTTTTGTAAGAAACTTCTCAGTCTTCAATGATATCACCACAGTATATCTATATACTATCATAATATCATTGAGGTTTGTTTCAGTCCTTCATGATACCATCACAATATATCTGTATACCATCGTGGTATCATTGAGGTCTGCTTCAGTTCTTAAGTGAGACACTCCTTAGTCCTCCATGATTCCATCACAATATATCGATATATATGGGTGGGCATAAACACCGAAAAATTGAAAAAGCAGACCGAACAGAACTAATTCGGTTTTTCAGTTCGATTTCGGTTCTTTTTTTCAAAAATTTTGATTTTCGGTTTAACCAAAATTTTATATATTTTTTTAAAAAATAAAAAATAAAAAAATTATAACTTAATTTTAATAAAGAAAAAATACTACACCCAACCCAATCTCAAAGTCCATTTAGAGAATTATATATATAATTGACACCATTACTTAAATTTTTTTAAAAATAACAAGTTTTATAATAGTTTTAGCATGTTAAGAAAATTATTACGATTACCAATATGCTTTGAAAGAAAGATGAAATATATAATCTTTATTTAACAAAAAATTAGGAATCATAGATTATTGAAATATTTAAAGACCGCTAATTTTTTGTTGGATCAGTTATAAGAATAGTAAGCAGATGAGAAAATTTATTATCAAATGCTATGTACGTACTACTAAATGCAAATTAAATGATCCCGTTAAGAATCTGTAAATAAAAATTTAAAATATTGCCTTATTATTATTATTTTTATTTAAAATTAGGCTTAATTGAATTAAACTTTAGAATTCAAAACTTTAAATAATTTATTTTGAATTTAAAAAGATAAAATAACTCATTTTTAATTTAAAAAAGTAGCTCATTTTGTAAGCGAAAAAATAGTCCATTAATTAGGCCCATAACCGAAAAACCAAATTAGAAAAATCGAATCGAACTGAACCGAATTTGAAAAAATCGAACCAAACTGAATTAGTTCGATTCGGTGTTCGATACACTAAATAAAAAATTGAAAGCCGAAAAAGTCGAACCAAAATTTTAAAAAACCAAATCAAAAAATTGACTGCCCACTCCTATCTATATATCATCGTGGTATCATTGAGGTCTGCTTCAGTTCTTAAGTGAGACACTCTTCAGTCTCCATGATATCATCACAATATATCTATAAACTGTCGTGGTATCATTGAGATCTGCTTCAATTCTTCAGTGAGACACTCCTCAATCCTCCATGATACCATCATAGTATATTTATATACTAGCATGATATCGTTAAGGTCTGCTTCGGTCTTTTAGTGAGAAACTTCTCAGTCTTCAATGATATTATCATAGTATATTTATATACTATCATGATATTATTAAGGTTTGTTTCAGTCCTTCGAGGCACTCATCAATCCTTTATGATACCATCATAGTATATTTATATATTGGTATGGTATCATTGATGTTTGTTTTAGTCTTTCATTAGACTCCTCAGTCCTTCATGATACCATCACAATATATCTATATACTATTGTGGTATCATTGAGGTCTGCTTCAATTCTTAAGTGAGACAGTACTCTTCAGTCCTCCATGATACCATCACAGTATATTTATATACTATTGTGGTATCATTGAGGTCTACTTCAATTCTTAAGTGAGACACTCCTCAGTCCTGCATGATACCATCACAATATATCTATATACCGTCGTAGTATCACTGAGGTCTGCTTTAATCCTTCAGCAAGACACTTCTCAGTCGTCCATGATACTATCATAATATATTTATATACTGTTATACTATCACTGAGGTATGCTTCAATGAGACACTTTTAGGTCCTCTATGATACCCACATAGTATATATCATATACTGATAGAATATTATAAAAATAAAAAAAACTTAGACAAAACAAAACAAAAAAGAAGATAACAAGAGAAAAACAAAAATAAACAAAAGGAGCCAATAGGAGAAAAATAAAGCAAGAGAAAAAAAAACAAAAGGAGAGTACAAAACATAACAAAAAAGAACAAAAGGAAAATAACATTAATTGTTGGGAAGAAAGAAACCAAAATAGTTTTGTTAGTTCAATAATTGCTATTACTACGAGGATACATTAATTGCTACTAAAAAAATAAAGACAATAAAAAGAAAAGAAGTCATAATCTAATTATTTAATTTTTTATATTTTACTCATCTAAATATTTTAATTAATATTTTTATCTTAACAACTAAAAATAGAGAAAAAAACAAAAAGAAGATAAACAACCATAAAAAAAGATAAAAATATAGAAAGGGATAAAAAAAGAAGAAAATAAACTAACCAAAAAAATAAAAATAAAAAGAATCAAGTGAAAAAACAGAAAGAGTAAAATTAAAAACAAAATAAAATATAAAAAAATTAATAATAATTTTTTTAAAAATAATATTTTAAATAAAAAATATAAAAAGTAAACGAAAAAAGAAAAAAATAATAAATGAAAGAATAAAAACAATAATTGAAGGGACAAAAATAATAAAATGAATGACAAAAACAAACAAAAAGAGAGAAAAAAGAATAGTGCTCTAGCTTATAAATAAAGAAATATTTTGGATAAATAATTTACTAAAATAGATATTAATGAAATTAATATAAAATTTTTGTGGAATATTTTGGGTACTATTCCCAAATAAATAAGCCTAACCCATTCATTTTCAAATTCAAAAATAAAACCCCAAATTATTTTTCTCTCCTTTTTCTTGGGCGGTAGGAGAGTAGACACATTATACCCCCGCTTCTCTGTCCCCAGATTTTCAAACTCGTTTCTCTCTCTCCAAACTTAAGTTCTCAAACCCCTAAAAACTCCTCTCTAGGGTTTCCCTCTTACCGATCTCACTACAGTTCCACTCCCCGAATTGCCCAATAACATCACAATCTTAGTCAGTTCAATCCGTGTTGACTCACTTCCATGGCGGATGATTCAGTTCCAGTTCCAGTTCCAGTTCCAGTTCCATCATCCACCAATACGGCGCCGTTGGGTCACTCAGTGATTCCTATAGTGAACAAGCTTCAAGACATCTTCGCACAGCTCGGAAGTCAGTCTACGATCGAGCTGCCTCAGGTGGCTGTAGTCGGTAGTCAGAGTAGCGGAAAATCCAGCGTTCTGGAAGCCCTTGTGGGTCGCGATTTCTTGCCTAGGGGTTCTGATATCTGTACTCGGCGCCCGCTTGTTCTACAGCTTATACAGACCAAGCGTAAGCCAGATGGTACTGAAGAGGAATGGGGAGAGTTTTTGCACCTTCCTGGGAAGCGATTCTTTGATTTCAATGAAATTCGCAGGGAGATTCAGGTAAATTGCAGTTATGCAGTATTTGGATTCGTAATCTACTTGTAGAAACTTCCGACGATGCTATGTTGAATGTTCATATATTGAGCTTCTTTCAATGAATTTGTAGGCAGATTCAGGTGTAGCGATGAGCTGTAGTTTGCACCTTCTATAAACTTCCAATAAACCTATATTGAATGTTCACACATAGGCCACAAGGCTAAATATTATATATCATTGCGCTAGAAAGCTTTATACTGTAATTGCTGTGCTAATTCATATATATTAGAGTTAATGGTTAAACCCCCTAAACTATCAAGTTTTGAATAGTTTCATACTTAAACTATGCCTTATTTTTGTTAGCTCCTGAACTATAACTTTCCAGGGTTAAAACCCATGGGTTGACAAATGCCAAAGTGTTTGCTAACACTCACTTAGAGTGTGGGGTAAAATAAGTCATCCACGCTGGTGGCTTCTAAAATGGCTGAAAACCCCTTAAATTGTCATTGTTTTGCAAGTTTCATACTTAAACTATCGATTTTTTTTAATTATCTTAAACCATAATTTTTGAAGATTGAATGCCATGTTTGATTTTTTTATTGGTTAATTAGGCTGCAAATAAATAATTTTTCAGTTTTTCCTTTCTCTTCTTTGTTTCCTGTTTCTCTTTGTTTTTTTCTTCTGTCTTCTTCACTTCCTTCTTTAACCGAATTGATCTATATTTCTATATTTAGGTTTCATTTGAAATTATTTATCCCTTTCTTCTTTCATTTTTTCTCGATATTATGAAAGAACATCTTATTCAACATCCTTTTCTTGATTTCATTTGATCTTCTTTGAAAACTGATCACTTTCTTAAGGATGAAAATGAATATTTATGTAGTTGTGGGCAGCTTTCATGAGAACCAGGAGAACACCAATTTTGAAAGAAAAAACTCAAAAACATGAAAGTCCTAATTTTTTGATGACCCTTAATTTCAAAGAAAAAGAGAGAATATAATAAAAGAACCAGTGCAACTAGTCGGGGTTTGCACAAGTTGTCTTGGACACCACTAAAATTATAAAATAAATAAATAAATTAAAGAACCGGTGTTCTTTAGCCTTTACGAAAAATCCACAATTGATCCCTTGATCCCTTTCTGTTTTTCGTTTTTTGGTTCTTTTATTTTGTTTTTACTTTAAACTAGTTTATTTATTTTTTGTATTAACTTTGATAGAATATTAATTTGGGCTTAAAATATAATGCCATGTGTAGGGCCACTAGGCACGTTGAGAAATATTCTCCAGGGGTGTTTTAACCTTAAAAAATTATAGAGTAGGGTTGTTTCCTGAATCTGGAAGAGAGTACTTGGGTTCTTGCAATAACTATTAGTTCTTTCAGAATTGGTAGTCAATTCTATTTCCGGTAGGGGCAGTTGATAATTGGGTTTGATTTTGACCATTATTTGGTGTACGTGATAGTGCGAAAGGAAGGCCTGACTCCAAGTTGTTCAAGATAATGGTGTTGATTGTTTCGGAAGTAATGAAAAAATATATGATAGAGCCAGGACAGTTATTTTATGGGTCTACCCAATGTTAGATGCAGAGGCGCATATCACGAGTAGCGTCGTAGTAAAAATATTCTTCAAGGGTGTTTTAATCTTAAAAAACCATAGTTTAGGGGTGACAAAATCACCCGATAGTTTAAATATGGAACTCGCAAAATAGTGATAGTTTATGATTTTTTTAATGTATTAACTCTTAAGTTTAAATGACACATGCTGTGGCACTTGGCACATTTTAAATTTGTTCTAGGAGCGTGCAAAACAGTCCCCAACAAATATTGAGTAGGGGGGTCTTAATCCTAGAAAGTTATAGTTCAAGGGGTAACAAAAACAAGATATAGTTTAGGTTTGAAACTAGAAAAAACGTGATAATTTATTTGGTTTCCTTTAACTAAAAAAGCGTGATCATTTATGGTTTTTCTTAGCCATTAACACTATGTATTATGATTGGAAGTACTATTTTGTGATTTCTTCTAAGTTTAAAGTACACTGTTGTGTGTCTATGTTGTTCTTTGTATACTATGCTCATTATTTTACTTATTATACACCTTTACTTTTGCCTGGAGTTCACTTCAGTCATCAAATAATGAAGTTGAAAAGTGAGAAAAGTGGAGATTACCCTGAAGGGGACAATGGTATACTCCAATTACAAAAGTCAGTAGGTCATTGTGTTCAATTGTAGAGCTGAGGTAGCATCTCCGTGAAATAGAGAATAAAGAGGATATTTTATCTGTTCATGTAACACACAATCTAATTTAGAAATTTCACTCAATTGACCATGTTTAGCATATATACTCTTATAGTAGTAGGATCTCCATAACTAACACCATTGAGTTCATGATGATAAGGTTATAGAAATCGATTTTGAAGGACTGTACGTGAGTTTGCTGTCGAAGTATCTGCATTTTAGTATTTGCTGTTTGCATAGTGGGTTTTGGTAACACTAACATCCAGTAGCAAGTATTGCAAGAATTGGGACACGAAAGGAGACATCTTAATTTCTAAGATTGGTAGCAGTTAAGTAATTTCTTCACTTCCCCAACTACTAATTCTTTATGATTGACTTTAGGCGGAGACAGAGCGTGAAGCGGGAGTGAATAAAGGTGTTTCGGATAAGCAGATACGTTTGAAAATTTTCTCACCAAACGTTCTTGATATTACTCTTGTGGATTTGCCTGGCATAACAAAGGTCCCTGTTGGCGATCAGCCTTCTGATATTGAAGCCCGCATCAGAACTATGATAATGTCTTATATTAAACTTCCAAGCTGCTTAATACTGGCTGTAACACCTGCTAATGCTGACTTAGCCAACTCAGATGCTCTTCAGATTGCTGGAAATGCTGACCCGGATGGTATGTCCCAGTTGTATGATTTCGCTAGGTGAGTTTGTTGCCTCCGAGACTCTCTTACTCGAAGGTTTCTTCTTGCAGGTTATCGGACAATTGGAGTAATCACAAAGGTCAGATTGATTGAAAATGAAATTCTTTTCTTATGTCTATTATGTTTCTGTATTCATAGCTGGTTTCATTGATTGAATTTTCTTTCTTTCCTTAGTTGGACATCATGGATAGGGGCACTGATGCTCGTAACTTTTTACTTGGAAAAGTGATTCCCCTTCGCCTTGGTTATGTTGGCGTTGTGAATCGTAGTCAGGAGGTAATATTTCAACTTGACATGATGGAAAAATAGTTAAACTTGTTAGCGTGATTTATTTGCAGATGGGCCATTTAACTTCTCTCCATAGGCTATATTATTTCCATTCTGAAGAGTTTCTTGATTTGAGCTCCCCTGGAGATTTCATGTTATGTTTTGGAGGTTCACTTCATTTGTACCTTTTACTTTAACAGCTTCCTTTTTACAGGCATTTGACATGTTTTTATTTCGTCTTTGTAGTGGCATTTCCAGTCCATGCTCTCTAACTAGCACATTTTTGTTTTCATTCATTAGCGATTTTCCTTTAGGGCTGTGGTTTCTTCCTTGATAGTGCATCTGTTCATTCTTGTTATATTTTAACTGATATCTTTTGGACTACTTGGTTCCTTGACCTGTTTTCTAGGTCTCCTTGGCGTTACCGTAGTTTAAACTTTAGGCAAAGAGATGCTAGGTTTAAAATTTTGGTGCTTCACATGTGATTCAAAATTTTCATCCTATTAATACTACCCTAATTCTTTCTTTCAAACATTATTTTTCTTTGATACGATTATAAAACCTATGCCACTAATTCTCTATCTTGGTTGACAATATTCTGTAACGTCGGCAGTATAATTATGTGTCAAATACTTTTAATTGCATACTTTCATTCAATCTAAAGATCCGTCACAATTAAGGTCTTATTCTCATGTAGTACTAACCCGGTGCTTGGCTTCTAGCATTATATTTGCTTGTTCTTTGTTATATTGATCATTGCATATAGATTTTTTTTCGGGAAATATGATTAGCCACATTAACTTCTAGAATAAAGCAACAAATGAAATGAAAGATAGTGAAGTTTAGAAGGATGTACAAAATGCCTAACAATAATGCTCTTTTTTAAGGGTAAAAAGTGGGAGACCTTTAAGTTTGAATGACTATGGTGTCCGAGCCAACTTGGGCACATCTCGACTATTCCATTGGGTACTTGTTATTTCCCACCGCAACAAGCACCCAATAGCTCGTTGAACCTTGGTTGAGGTTTTTATTGAATTTATTGATTGCTAGGTCATACCCCCTTGGAGGCCAGTTGTAACCATGCCAACTCTTTGATCCCCCTTCTGCATGCCCTTCATTGTACCTAAAGGGAAGAAATAAAATGCACTTCAATTTCATTTAGGTGTAGGCATAATAAGGTCTCCAAAGCCTTGGTGGACAAAATTACCTGGTATTTTACTGGTGGGAGGTAGTAGGTACCTGTGGAATTAATCGAGGTGCGCGCAAGGTGGCTCAGACGCTACGATTATTCGAAAAAAGGTTTTAGAAGCATTTCTGCATGTCCTTCCATATGAGGCAATCCAGGTGATGAACATCTTTGTTTCCCCATTGTTATGCCAAACCAAGTAAACAATAAAGATTGGACAAGAAAGGTGAAGCTAACATAATTTCAAAGTTAGAGCAGAAGTAGTTCTAAATGAGGCTTCACAGTTATGAAATACTTCATGTGGAAGATTGTTTATAAAAACAGTCTGGCTGTAGGCTAGATTAAGAAGTACAAGAATGTCAAGGAAACAATATATCAAATATGGGCAATTTTACTTGGTAAGCTCTAAAGTAAATGTTCATACATGAGTACATATTCACGGTTCGTCATGTCTGCATGTTTATATGGCTACAACTAGGAGAACATCAAAGATAGAGCAGAAGCTCTAAATGAGAGGCTTTACAATCATGAAAAACTTAATGTGGAAGTGTTTCTCAAAATTGTTTATAAAACTAGTTTGTGGCTCCTAGCTAGATTAAGAAGTACAAAGAGTGTTGAGGTACCAACATGTCAAATATGGGCAACTCTACTTGATAGGCTTTATGGTAGATGTTCATATATATCATATCTCATATATCATCCTATAAATGTGAAGTTTTTAAGACTAAAGTTAAATTACCAAAAATGTCCATAAAAAATTAGAACGACATGTTTACTTCATCTAAATATTACTTCTATCTCATTTTTTACCAAATAGTAAATTTACTAATAAATAAATCAATTAAATGGAAGATTGGCATGAAGTTCTCATGTATCTGCCAATTCATGCATTTAAATGTAAGCTATTAACTTTCTTAGAATTACTTCTTCATTAATTATTGCAAATGTACATTTTTTGTTTATTCATTGCTTTTGTTTGCATTCAACCAATTAAAATTTGTCATGTATTTGAAAGCATTTGTCATAGTACATGTATTGGTTAACATCTTTACATTCCCCTTAGTTTTCTTCTTTGATATCTCCTAGTAGAATTTTAGATGTCATGTGAACATATTCTGTGGCTTTTTAATGGAGCTGCTTCAAAGTGACTGACTTGCTTTTTTAACAGCAAAAATATCAAGTTATTGATGATTGATATATGTATACACCAATGTCTATAGGAAAAAGTTTGAACTATAAAGTATCAATGCTAGCTTTCTTCCTATGTCTACTTGGTTTTTTCTTAAAAGTATAATTGACTCGGTCATCTTAGCTATTTATTTTAATATCCCATCCTCTCCAATATATTGTAATGTGGGGAGATAATCGAGCAATGACCAGACTCTTAATTCTACAAATAAAATTAGGTACTTTTTCTTACTAAAATCGGATGCCCGAGTGAGGAGTAGTAGTAATTATCTATGTAATTACGGTCTTTGTTGTTCATTGTTCCGATTGAGCGCTCTCTTTTCTTTGTTAGGAGTTATGAGATGTTGGTTATGAGAGGCGTAAGGAGGTAGGCCGGATAAGTATTTGGGAGAGGTGATTAAATGGGACATGACGCATCTTTAGCTCACCGAGGACATGACCTTAAATAGAAGGTTGTGGACATCGCGAATTAGGATAAGTAGTTAGTAGGTAGTTACGCATTGCCTTGCTTTCCTGCAGGTTAGGCTTGTTGGTAATTTAGTGCACTATACTTGTTTCTCCTTCCATACCAGTAGTAGTAGCACTATTATCGTATTTCCTCGTCCTTCAATTCCTTTTTTTATTTGATGTTTCTTGTGCTTCGGTTATCAAATTATTTGGCTGTTATTACTGTTCCTTTTCTCTGTATGTTATGTAATGCCTTCCACGTTGTGTGCTATCTTCTCTTGATCTAAGTATTTTTCCTTTCTAATTGCTTTGATATCCCTTACTTGAGCCAAGGTCTTTTGAAAACAACTCGTCTATCTACACGATACAATATCCTCCCTAGACCCGCTTGTGGGATTACACTGGTTATGTTGTTGATAGGGAAATAAATTCTTGAAGTGCTAGATAATTTTCTCTTAGAAAAGTTTGTCCAGTGTAAGGTAAACATGCGAGTATGTATATGATCTCGCAAATTAAATATATTTGGAAAAAAGAAACACTTTTTTAGTTAAGATCGAAAGTCAAACAACTATCTTGGCTCTATATAGTAGCGAACTGAGAAGTCAAATATGGAACTTGCATCAAGAACGTTGTCTATACACACACACATGCACAACAAGATAACATGTGTGTCCCTTATAAAATAAAGGGAAAAGGGTCAAAAGTGTCCTTTAACTATGCGAAATGGTTTGGTCTAAAAATGCCCCCTACTATTACTTTTGTATAAAAAATATCCTTTTCCTAATAAATATATTGTTTCTCTTCTTTTTAAACACATTCCTTTTCTAATAAAATATTATTTTTAAAGAATCCTTTTCTTATTTTTTTTCTTCTAAAATTTCTTTAACTAATAAAAAATGAGAATGTAATTCTTTTTTAATTTCATTTTATCAATTAAAATAGAATAACCATGTATATTTTTAAAACTGATAATATAAGTCATATACATATATATATATATATATATATATATATATTATCATATTGACTTCATAATTAATTTTTATTTAAATAGTAATTAAAAAATTTCTAATAAAATAGAAAATATTTTTATTGCTTTTTTTTTTTTTTCTGAATTGAAGTAGGATAAGTATTTGCTAATATATTTCTTGATTTTAAAGTTAAATTGAAAAAAAGGATCAACAATAACTCTATCGACGATATTTTTAAAGATATTTTGTGATTTGAATTAATGTAATAGATTGTCGTGTTTTATGACATTATGATTGTTATATCTTAACTTTAAAACCAAGGATTATGTTAACAAATGTTTATCTTGTTTCAATACAGAAAAGAGTAAAAAATAAAAAATATTTTCTCTTTTATTAGAAACTTTTTTATTGTTATCTAAATAAAAATTAATAATGCATTATTGTGATTTTTAATATATGAAAACTAATGATAAGTTACTATATTTTTATTAGGAAAATAATATGTTCTAAAAAAAAATATGTTTTAGGAAAAGAGCTTTTTTAACCCAAGAGTAACAATAGGAGCATTTTTGGACCAAGATTTTGATGTTGGGGGCATTTTTGGACCAAATTATTGATGGAGTGCATTTTTGTTCAATTTTGCATAATTTAGGGGTATTTTTGACCCTTTTCCTAAAATAAAAATTAATGTACCTAAAAATAATTCTAAAAAATGAAATGTAGTTAATTCTTCTTCACATGTTCATATGACATCTAAGAAATTTTTGCTCAAATTCTTGAATTATAACTCACTTCTACTTTATGTGATTTTAACATTTGTATAAATTGTATTGGAATACACATGCAACACGTGTTGAGAAACTAATATATATATACATGTATGTGTATGTGTATATGTGTGTGTGTATATATGTGTGTGTGTGTGTGTATGTAGATGTGTATATTCACAGCCCGTCACGTACATGCATGTTTTTATCTATTATCTATTACCCCTCTGTCCCAATTTATGTGACGCACTTGTTTTTTTAATCCGCCCCAAAAAGAATGTCACCTTTCTATAATTATAATTAAAACAATTTGACTTTGAAATTCTTTTTTACCTTAATGAAATAATTTATAGCCACACAAATGTATAAGGTTTGTTTTAGACCACATTTTATAAGTCTTCCTTTCTTTCTTAAATTTTGTGCCTAGTCCAATTGTGCTACATAAATTAGGATGGATGGAGTACCAGCGTTGTGAAAGGTGAGAGGCGTGGCTAGGCCATCCTTTGTCGCCTCTCTTTGGCGAGGCGAGCAGGATGAAAAAGGCGAGAGGCAAGGCGAGGGACTGAGGCGTCGTCTTTTTTTTTTTTTTAAAAAAAAAAGAAAAGACACAGCAGTTAGAACATAAAATGTAATTAGGGTTTCTTTGACTTACTTTTTTTCAGTCGACTGAGTTCTTTTCTTCTTCTTGTTCTCTTCAGCTGCAAAAAGGTACATCATCTTCTTTTCTGTTGTTTCTTCTCCTTTCTTCTTCTTCTTTCTTCTTCATTCTTCTTTCTCCTCTATTTCTGGCGGATTCTTTCTTTTCTTTTCTTCTTCTTCTTCTTCCTCTCCCATCTCTGGCAGATTCTTTCCTTTTCTTTGTTCTTCTTGCACAGCTTCTTGTTTTCCAGTTTCTGCCCAGTTTTTTTCTGTTCATTTTTCAGTCCATTTATTTTTATTTTCTACCCAGTTCAGTTTAGGTGTACACTAATTAATACATAGTTTTTTTGCCTATAAACAGTATCTTGAAGAAGAATAGAGTTTTACTATTGCTTGTCTTATGAATTATTGAGTCATTCATGTTCTAGACATTTAGTATCTACCATCTGCTTTTTAGTTTTTTGAATTGAAAGATTTGCTGATATGTTATTGCTATTGAGATTTTAGTTATTTATATATGGAATTACATATTTTAGTTTTTTGGTATTAATTGGTGCCTCACTTCAAAAACACGAGCGCGTCGCTTCTCGCCTCTCGTCTCAGTGAGGCAGGTCCTTGTTGCCTTTTGTCGACTCACGCCTACCAAAACATTCGGGAATACTGCTGATTGACCAAAATGTCCATATAAAGTTAAATGTCCTTTTTATCTTTTGAATTTATGTTAGTTACTACAAGAATTAACATACTAATTAACAATTCTTAATTTTCTCCCAAAAAAAATAAAATTAACAACTCTTAGTTATTATTCCAATTAATATGAAGAATATGAAAAGGTAAAACTATTTATCTATACCTTTGAACACAAAGATAAGAAACAATGAATTGGTAGCTACTCAATTTGGTGACTTCTGGAATCCTGCAACGTCAATGTTAATTATTATTTAGCAAAGGAGATCCAAAAGTGGAAGTGATGTGTAGATTTATCAACAAAAAACTCTACTTGCTAACAGCATATTGGGTGTGAGATTTGTGACAAATGGACTCAACCAAGAATATGTAGTGCAATCAGATTGAATACCCTACTTGAAGACTCATGTCTTGTGGCATAATAAAGTATAGATTGTCACTATTCTTGATCTGTGCTTTCAAGGTAATTTGCATTTTCTTTTGCTCCTCTGGATTTTAGAAATGGTAAATGGTATCATTTTGATCAGTTTTGAAATCCAAAAATGTTTCTTTTGCAGTTTGTCATTGATAATTAATTTAGTTTAAAATATTATGAACTCTATGAATAAACTGATGGTTTAAGAATCAAGTGTGTGCAGGCTCTCAAGTCTCTAGACGCTCCTAGTATACCAAGACGTAATTTGCTAAAAAAACTGAAATCCTTGTTCGTTTACTTGCATCCTTAATGTTATTGGCTATCCTTTGATATATAAGCTTTTTGTGAATAAAACAAATGCAAGTGATATCAAGTGTGCGGTGATTATAGGGAGAAATACATGTGAAGAAACCAAACATGTAGGAAAGCTATTTAATGGAGGAAGCCGGTTGTGCCGTAGTGGAATACAAGATCGATAAATTACTTTTCTCATAGACCCATGGTGTGTTTAAATACTAAAAGTATGTGACTAGGGATAATTCCAACAAGTAATTAGTCATTCTCTTACTATTTGTCAATTTGAGCTTGCTTTTTTCCTTTCAAATTTTGTGGAACTCATCGCACATATTTTAAAACATTCAATTGATTAACATGGAAACACGTGCACCACATGTGATCAGAAAGTAGTGTCTATATATGTACTTGAGTGGCGCAGATACAGGACATAAGCACACACATCATATACACATACATTTAGGGTTTCTAGGCTTATAATCTTCTAAATTGTTTGACTGAATCATTTATACAGGATATTCGGATGAACCGGAGTATTAAGGATGCACTTATAGCTGAGGAAAAATTCTTCCGAAGTCGTCCAGTATGTTGGTACCATCTTTTGTTATTACTCCCTCTGTTTCTATTTGTTTGTCCGGTTTTGACTTGACTCGGAGTTTAAGAAAGTAAAGAAAACATTTGAATCTTGTGATTTTAAATTAAAGATACGTAGAATGTATCAAAATTTCCTTTAATCTTGTGGTATTTAACATGCCACGTGGAAAGTTAGAATTAAACAATTGCACTCCTTTTGAAACAGACTAGAAAGGAAAGTAAGACAAACAAATTGAAACGAAAGGAGTAGTTAATTTCAGGTCTCTATGATTTAAGTGTCTCATGTTTGATCTCTTTTCTGGTGCAGGTATATAGCGAACTTGCTGATCGTTGTGGTGTTCCTCAATTGGCAAAAAAGTTGAACCAGGTAATTAGTCCAAGAAGCACAGTGGTTTCTATATGCAATAAATTGATTCCTACTATTTAATGTACTGAGTTAATGAGAATTTAATTGATTCCTCCATTTCTTTAAACCCCTGTTTCTTGAAGTGTCAACCCCAATTCTATAGCCATGGATTATACGAATCAAATCTATATACTAAGTTAAGAAATTTACTTTCCTTTCTCCTTCTCTCTTCAATTATTTATCAATGTCTTAAGTTCTCTTCGTGCTCCTGGAACGAAATACAGAACTCACATTTTTTTCTTTGTTTTCAGAAGTGGCTGGCTGAAAAACTTAAACTCAAATATCCTTAGTTTATGCTTTTGCCCTTGTTTTCATGTCTAATGGGCTAAGCCCACTTGTATTTTTTTCCCAAATGCTTAAATATCCTTTAATTAATAAGGGGTATTACATTCTCCCTACCTTATGAAATTCAGTTCCTGAATTTAAAACAAGTGCATATCCTTAGCTTGAAACAAATGAGGATACTTGCCTCACACATTATTTACGGTTCCCAAGTTGCTTTGTCAACAATATGGTTTCTTCATAAGACTTTCACAGTTACAACTTCTTTTGGCCGTGTCTTTCTTACTTATTTATTAACAATGGCCACCTACTCCTCCTTGTAAGTTGAGTTCTCATCAACCTATATAATTTGTTCTTTAAGCACATTCAAAGAGTGTGCTATACATTACTTTTTACTTGGAAACATGAAACAAAGGATGAACAAAAGACATCCCATGAGGAAGTGTCAAATTATGTCATTACTCCTCCTCGATCTTTATCTCATATGGTTCTATAAATCTCGATCTTAATTTACCTCTTTTTTTGAATTACATCACGCCTTTCATAGGGGAGATTCGTAGGAACACTTTATCCCCAACTGGGAACACCAAGTCCTTCTCCTTTTATCCGCATAAGACTTTTGTCCGCTTTGAGCTGTAAGCAACCTCTGTCTCTAATTAATTGGACCTTATCTAGATCTTCTCATACCATGTCTGGTCCCAATACATTAGCCTCTCAAGCTTCGAAGTATTTGATAGGAGAGCAACATCGCCTACCATACAAGGCTTCATGTGGAGCCATTTGAATGCTTAACTGAAAGCTATTTGTTAATAGGCAAATTCAGCTAGGGGTAGGTAAGCATCCCAACTACCTCCAGAATCAAGAATGTAATCTCTCAACATATCCTCCGAGATTTGTATAGTACTTTAGACTGCAATGAAATGTCATACTAAGAGCTACTCGTATACACAATGCTCCTCGAAAAGATCTCCAAAAACGTCAAGTGAATTGTGATCCTCTATGAGAGATGAAAATTGGAACTCCTTGAAGTAGGACAATTCTATCCATAAATATATTTGCGTATTGTACTCCAATTGTATGTAGTCTCTATCGGCAAGAAGTGTCCTGATTTTGTTAGTCGATCAATAGTTACCCATACAAAGTCATAACTTGTAAGTGTTTGTGGTATCCCGGTCACAAAATCAATGGTAACTCCTTTTCATTTCCACTGTGGGATCTCATGCCATTGTAGCAGTCCTATGGGTGCTGATTAGCTTTAACCTGTTGACAAGTCAAACAACTAGAAACAAAGTTGGCAATATCTTTCTTCATATCTTCCCACCAATATATCTTAGTGGATCCAGGATGTATATTTAGAGATGTGGTTTCCTCTAGCCATCTATTTTCAGTAAACATAATCTCCTGCTTAGTTTAAAACAACATAACTATCAATTGTCAGTTTCTTTTTTTAACCCACCAGAACCTCATTTTGGTATTCTCACGATTGCTCATCCTTGTATTAGGTGGCCTTGGTGTGTTTTTATAAAGATTTTGCCTAAACATAAGCCAACAATGTCCCTAAATTTCTCTCTCTATCTGGTGCACATCTTAGGCTAAAAGTCTCATAATATGAGCTATATGAGGCAAATAGCTCATGGACCTCCTTCTTAATGCATCTGCCGCTACATTTTCCTTTCTCGGATGACATCGAGTAGCAAAACTCTACATAGTCGTTGAGTAGTTCATCCACCGGTGAAAATTGAAGAATCAACTCTTTCTATTGAAAAATAAATTTCATGCTCTTATGGTCATAAATCTCGTTCATTTCATTGTATTAGTGCCTTCGAATATTTAGAGCAAATCTTACTGTAACCATCTTCAAATTATGAGCAGGATAGTTTTGCTCGTACTTACTAAAAATGTCTTGAAACATAAGCTATCACGTGATCATTCTACATGAGAACATGTCCTAATCCCACACACGCAGTATCACTCAACAACATAAATCCTCCCAAACCCGATGGTTAGGCTAACACTAAGGCTAACGTTGGTGTGGCAATAAACATATCTTGAGCTTTTGAAATCTCTACTCACATTTCGTCATCTACTAAAGTTGTGTTTTCTGTTTTGCTAAATTAATCGGTTATGCTGTTATTCTAGAGAAATACTCCACAACACATCTGTTATAGGTTGTCAAATGCAAGAAACTGTGGGTTCTCTACGATAAGTGGGTCTTGGTCATTTTGCACTGCTCCCGTCATTTTAGGATCCACCATAATCCCATGCTTATATACAACATGCCTGAAAAGTATCACTAAATCTAGCCAAAAATTCGCATTTAGAAGAACTTGGCATAAAGCTAATATTCTTGTAGCAGAAACACAATTCTGGGGTGATCCTTCTGTTCTTCCTGGGCACACAAGTATACCAAAATGTAATCATTACTCATTAAACATTGACACAAATCTGTTAAACATTTGGAAAGTTTGTTCATTAAGTCCATTAATGCACTTGAAGCATTTATCAGTCCAAAAAATAACAAGAAACTTATACTGTGTGTATCGAGTTTTGAATGCTATATTAGAAATATCTTCCTCTGATTCTATGCTTATAAGCTTATGATAACCGACTGGAAACCAAATTTTAAAATGTGGGCGGCCCTTATAACTAATCGAAATGACATCTATATAAAGCAATGGTTACTTATTGTGGATTGTCACCAGTTTCATTGTCTGTAGTAAATGCACACTTCCAAGGACTCGTCTTTTTGTTTCACAAATAATTTCGTTGTACAATGTAGCAATATGCTCAGTTAGATAGAATATTTTGGTAGTAGATTGTCACGCCTCGATCTGAGCCTAGGCGAGACCAACACTCGATGCCTTAACTTGCCCGAGTGAACCACCTAACATGACGTAACTCTTAATATGTGGGGAAGAGATGAGATAACTTCATATCATAAGCAAAATTCAAGCAAAATTCTTTAAGAAGAAAGAAATACCCATTTCAAAAGTTTGCATTTAGATCAAAACGTAATCTTTCATAAATAGAGAAATTCGCCAAGTTTACATCATTGAACAGTCTAGCCTAGGGTCGCATATCGATCGGTTTGGTTTGGTTTTGAAAGTTATTGGTTCTACTTATCGATTATCGGTCTATAGACGTGCTAAACCATTAAAAAATTATTAAGATATCGATTAATCGGGTATTGGTTGTTATTGATTTGGCTATTGGAATGACCGTTAAGATCTCATAAGTAAATATGGGTGAAAAGAGAGCATATAGAATTAGCCTAGCTAAAACAATCAACTTTAATTTAGATTTGAGTAATTTTTCATCGATACCTGATTCATCTTCTATGTAGGATACTTTATATATTGAAGACTAAAATTGTAATTTTATAAATTATTATCGGGTTATTGATTCACCTGTCTAAAAAAAGTGGTCAAATCAATAACCGATCTAATAACCCAATAAGATGGGACAGTAAATCGATAATCAAACCTAATCAATAATGCGAATCATTAATCCAATAATCCAATTATCGGTTCGGGTTATTGGTTAAATCATTAATTTGCAACAACACTAGTCTAGACTCGTCTAATCTATGAAACCTCTACAAAATGCCTTCTCGGTTATTAATACTACTCCTATTCATTATGTGTTGAGATTAACACAATCATAGTTTAGCATCATAAGCTCATTAGTCATAGATCGTTCATCATGTCGTACTCATAGTTTATGTTCATCAAGACTAGTGGTGGAAAATGGACGGGTTAAAAATGGGTTAAGAAAAAACGCGTTGACTTGTAACCGGCCCATGTTAATACAGGTAAAAAGCGGGTTGAGCATAATATTGGTTGGGTAAAAGCCGGTACTTGCCCATTTTAATCTCCTTACGCCGGAAGCTTGCTAAGGTTCCAGTTTAGCACTAATTCCATTATCAATAAGATTCTTCCATTTTCATTAAGTCATGAAAAGTTATCCCATTTTTATAGGGGTGGGCATAGTTTGGGGCAATCCGAAATTCAAACCGAAATTCGAATTTTTTGAATCTTTGGGTTGGAATTTTGGATTATGGATTGGATTTTGAATTTCATTTTAAAAATTATGGATTTTGGATTTAGTATTATGGATTTTTGGATATCCGAAAATCCGAAATTTTTATACCTTATATTTAACCCTACTCAATTACTCATACCGTATTTGTCCAATATTAATAAGTCCAATTTCCAAGATCCAATAGATTAATACCTATGACCCATCATAATATTAAATCAATATGAGATTTTCTATTAATCAAATATAAAAATATAAAATATTTCACGAGTAAGTAAAGTTTAATACACGGTATGGGTGGTAGAGTCACCTCAATTCTTGTTAATTGTAGAAAGTTATAAATTTTAAGGAGCAAAGCATTAGGTGGATTGAGGTTGTTACTTATTATGATCTACCTAAAAAGTTCAAAAGTTAAAACCGAAAATCCGAAAAATCCAAACCGAACTTAAGAAATCTAATCCAATCCGAACTTATTTGGATTGGATTTGGATTGTACTTTTCTTAATCCGAAAATCGAATATCCAAACCGAAATTCTCATATCCAATCCGATGGCCCGAACGCCCACCCCTACTCTTTTAAACTCTCAAAAAAACATAATTATGCCACCAATAATTAGAATCATTGAGTTAATTAATAATATTTTTTTCCAGCAATATGGGTACACAAAATATCTTGGCTGCAAAATAATTTTATTGTTATAGCAGATATAAAAAAATATTATTGCAAAAAACTGTTATAGATACTAATTAATTAACAACTTAAGAGTGAAGACATAATTAACATTGACATGGAACATAAGAAAAAGAGAAGTTGAGGAAAAGATCTATAGTCAAGTCTATAATTATTAATCACAAAATTTTCATATACAGTGCCACCCATAATATATACTAGAAAGATAAAGATTATTTCTTATTTTTCGTGTAGAGAAAACCAAAGTTGAAACATAGAAGAACAAAATTTTCATGATAAAATGATGATAAAGTTTCACTATATCATTGTTTGAAACTGCAAAATTCCCAATCATCAGCTCATTTGACATGAGACTTAAATTCTACAAAGAAATGAACCCAGTAGAGATAGTGAACATGCTTTGGTTTTTACCTATATTATATCCATGTTTAACCATATATTTATGGGTTAAATATGGGCTGAAACCCAAATTTATGCGCCTTAAACATTAGAGCTAACTACCTCAAGAAAGAGAATTTTTTGGGGTTTCATGGAAACATGGCATGGGGAAGAAACAAGATGTTCCCACCATACCTTATTTACAATCAAATACCCAAGAAAAATTTGTTCTTCAAAGAAGAGGAATTGCAAAAACTTTTCTTGAACCTTGAAGATGGGTTTTCTTGGAAATTCTAGGATTGTTGCGTAGAATCTTGTTAGGAATTCATAATTAATTAATGATTAGGAATGTTTAGAAATACTTAGAAATACATGGGTGGAATATACCTTGGTTTTGGAGGTTGGAGAGGAGCGCAAGTCATCCTAGGGTTGATGGGAGTGAGAATAAAAATGAAAAATTCGAGAAGAAAAGTGTATTAAAAAGTCTTGTAAGCCATTTTGTGGTCCATTCTGCGGTCATCAAAATGGTTTTGCTGTTAGCATTTTGGTCAAAGAAGTTGACATAATGATTAAGACTATGAAGTCCATTTTGCGGACAACAAAACTGTTCTGTGTCTCGCAGAATGGGAATTCTAGCCACAGAAGTTCCTAGAAAAATCTCTGCTCTGCTACCTTCTGGTAAAATGATCATAATGTTTTGTAAAAAGGCACAAATGACGAATGGTTCCGTGCGTTGAAAACTAGACTTGTAGACCTTTAATTTGATAGGTAATACACCACATAACTATTCATTTTATAGGAAATATGCTTGTTTGAAGTTGGATCTAGCACAAGATTATATGGAAAACTTCATTGATAGGGAAGCTTTCAACCCAACTTTCTACTAGTGTTATCTTAGGGCCTTAATTCACATCGAACAATCTTTCCACACTTAAGACTTGACCTTTACACCTAGGTAAAATCAAATTCATCGGATTCGGGTCTAATCTCATACGTTTAACGGTTCAAACCATAGCCGAAGGTACGAGGTGTTACATAGATCGTGTATTATTCTTTTAGGTACTTCATCTTTGTTGTTGTCATAGGATAATAGCTTATTGATCTGAGTTGCGTGGTAGTTGTCAAGTCAATGCCAAAATCCATTTGTTATGCTTAGCACAATCTTGAGGAATTCTTAGGAAATTCTAATCGCTATAGACACTATCTCCAAACTCGGTGAGGAATCCAAACTTTTCTTTTGCAACTGTTGAGCCAACATAAATTTTATGACACTGCCTATTCTGGAAGCCAAATCCTTTTTAGGAAAACGAACCTCATTGTGTATCCTGAACTTAACTATCTTTGCATAATAATCCAGGGTAGCATGTCAAGAAGATAATTTGTACCCATTAACATGTCAAAATAGTTCATATCAAGTTCAATCATCTCAACTGGGGTATTCTTACTGTCAACTCAAATCCTACAAGCTTGGTACATAATTCAACTAATAGAGATTCTCCAACCGGAACGGCTACTATATAATTGTGTGACATCTCATGTTGTCCTTCATACCCATACTAATCTCAGCCTTGCATGAGTGCCTCACTTATAACTTTACATATTTTCAATTTCTTTAGCAATATCAACCATAGAGTGGGCAAAGTCTTTGCGTGCGGGGTTACTGGCTTGTTTAAAAGGCTAACCAACCCTTCAAAAAAGCTTCCAAACTTGAAATGCTTCGTTAGAGAATAAGTAGAGAGCATATCTAGCCTATTGAAAAACCCTAGTATCATATGTTAGTGCATCTATTGTCTAAACCAATTTCTTAAACTCCCTATCAAGTTGCACGCTTTAAACTATCAATAAAGAACCAATCCATGAATAATTTAGTAACACCTCATGTTAGTGGTGTTGCTCATGTCAATATTCCTAATTATACGATATCGTATCATGTTGGTCATGTCCTGCTGTCTTTTAGTTGCTAGCTCCACGAATCTCATACTTGAACATCCTAGAGATCGAAAACCTTTTAAGTATTTCATCGAGAACATCTTAGAATCCTTTGAGCTATCAAAATTGAGTAACTTGATGGTCTAAATTTTAGTAATACTGTCAAGGATACATATTTTCTAGTCAAACTAGAGTTTTTATAGGTGCCTGAAGCTGTGTCTTGGGCCCTATTTTGTTGCCTAACTATGTTCATTATGTCCATTAATCTCTCTCGTGCGTTATGGAAAGATGTGTCTTAATAGTAACACACTCATATTTCGATAGTGGCAAATAGTACTCTTTTAGGAAAGGGGTATATTACCTGTCACGTAGGGGTACGACAATCCCTCATAGTGGCATAACGACCTTCTTCTTCGTCGTGTCTGCTACTTTTGTTTGTTCCCCTTATTTGGGAGAGAACGGTGTTTACCAAAGGTGACACATGATGCCTCTCGAAACCTTGGACTATTCTTGTATTGGATGATCGAGTTCAAGACACGTAATTGAAAGATCAACAATGTTAGATTCATCTAGTTGAAACTATTTATCACACACGTAAGGAGGAACAAGAAAGAAAGCCAGACAGATCCTATTATGCCTCACAAAATCACTATTATGGGAATGACTGGCTACGTAACCATAATTGAGATTCTACTACTGACATGTGCTCCATTAATCACAGGACTACTTAAATCTAAAACTCTGATACCAACTTTTTCACGACCCAATTTAGGATTGTGACTGACCTAAGGGGCAGAGTTTCCCCTATTTTTAGGCCTATCCAGAATTTCCTGTCTCAGAAATCAATAACACAGCCAACCTATATCGCCCCAACAAGCCATAATATTTATTAACAATGTATTCGAAGTGTAATAATACTAAATCCATCTCCAAATACGTAAAAAGTCTAATACTGGTTACATGTCTATAATATTGAAAAAATACTCATAATTCTAATGAAATGACTAATGGAGCACTCTATGAGTTTTAAAACAAAAGGACAATAGAAAATATGTAAACTTCTTGCCTACATGAAGCAATGCGGGGCTCACCAGTAAGCTTTCAACTCGTATGCTCTAGTTAATGAAATTCTTGCCAATGTTACCTATGGTCTCTGTAATAACACTTGACTGCAACTGTTTTTATTGGGGACAAGTAAAAAAATGCTAGTATGATAATTAGAAAATATCATGAAATAAATATTCTTTCAAAAATGGTGACAATAGCTCTTGTCTGTTTCGCATAAGTAGAAATCAGTTAACAATTCGGTAATAAACTCAATAAACACTCTCGTAGCAAATCTTATATTTGAGACGTTTTCAAGAATAAATCATGTAATAGGTATGACTCCCTGCCTAGAGACAACCAATAACTGTGGACTCCTCGTATACTAGTCAAATATAACGATAGTTCCCTATTCGAAGGAGATCAATAAATGTGTAAGGAGATCAATAACTGTATCCTAGTTCTACCTTTCCACTAGCGGGGTTGTAATGGTAAGTTGTAAATACAAGGTGCACCAGGACTAACGAGTCCGCCGTTAGCTACGGGATCCATCAAGTTCTACTTCCAAACTATCTTGTCTTTGTCTTTGTAAATAGTATTTACTCGTAATAAACAATTTCAAAACAGTACAACGCATTTTGGTTCTTATGAAATCATATCATATATCAAACTTTAATAAAGCACTTGTCAAGATAATTATTTCTCAAGCAAGCATAAAATCTTTGTGGTAATGATAATCATATCTCAAGTAATAGTAAACATGTCTAGTAACGGGGAGAACATCTCAAATAGCCATTTCAGTATCATATCAAGTAAAATACTTGTCTCACGTGCAATTTTAAAGTATTATTTTATTTTCAAAATCATGTATAAACCTTGCAGGTTATGGAAACACAACTTGCGATAAGGTTATTACTCACACTACTCGTGTCGAAATACCAAACTTTTCACCTCGAGCAATTTGTATGACTTTCTTCGATCAATCTATAATCATATCATACGAATCTCGTGTTAATTTCTTCGTTTAGGTTAATTCATAATAAATTTAGAATACCCAACCCTCTGAGTTTCATGTTTGACTCTCACTTTGTCGAATTATATTTACTCATGCTTTGAGTAATTCAATTAGTACAATATCTATCAATTCTATCCTATCATACCGATTATTTATCCAATTCTTTACCCAAAATTATATATTTTGTGCGTAAAACAAACTAAAATAACATTCATGTCCAGCCCACTTCTCTTTGGTGTATGCCAAAATACAGAAGTTCACAGTCCAATCATTTAATGTACTCAACTCATGAGAATTTAATTTATTCCTCTATTTCTTTAACCCATTGTTTCTTGAACTGTCAACTCCAATACTATAGGCATGTATTGTAGGAATCAAATCTATATACTAAGTTAAGAATTTTACCTTCCTCTTCTCCTTCTCTTCTCATTTATTTATCAATGTCTTGAATTCTCTTCGTGCTCCTTCATTGAAACGAAAGACAGAACCCTCACATTTTTTCCTGTTGTTTTCAAAAGTGGCTATCTTGGCTATCAGAGAACTTCCACTCAAATATCTTCAGCTTATGTTTCTGCCCTTATTTACATATTTAATGAGCTAAAGCCTACTTGTGATTTTTTCCCCAAATGCTTAAATACCCTTTAATCCCCACTTTGTGGGATTACACTGGGCTGTTGTTATTGTTGCTTAAATACCCATTAATAGAGAAGGTAAAAAGATGGGAATTCAGCATAAATATTATTATTTCTTTACATTGAAATAAATATCCAGTACAACTGTTGGCATGCATGCGCAATATGGAATACGAATTCTTGTTAACTGGCTCCCCTTCCAAACACTCCCTAGCCCTCGCAGCATACATACATTCTCGTCCATAAAGGGTAACATGCCACAACAGCCTGCACTTGTCAAGAAAACCAGAGATTTAAATGTAAAACCTTTGCTGGAATATATATTGTTTTATTATCGAATACAACACTGAATAATACTCCTATATATATTAACAACCTAGACCTGGAGAAGCGTGCTGAATATTTCGGTGTATGACATGAACGACTTCCACTTTCTATTCAAGTTCATTCTAGAAGGGAAGCTGAGCAGATTCTCTGGAGACGGACTGGTGGAATCCAACAAAAGGTATGCTGCCCAATTCTGACTTTGAATGGTACTGGATCAGAGTTTTGGCTCTTCCACAAGTTCCTGGATTGTCCTATGATCCAACCGAAGAAAAGTGAGTTGGATGAATTTCTGGATAATTGGTCTTCTGGCAACAGGTTTACACCTCTGGAACACAGATATAATGAGGAATATAGGAGACAAGTGCGGAGGCTGGTTGGAGAATGAAGAGGAAACATAACTCAAAAACCATCTGAGCTGGGCTTGAATTAGGGTTAAAGGCCCTAGAGGGAAAATTTCATCATCCATTGAGATTGCTGATGAGTCGCTGATTTATTCTCTTCCGATATGGTGTGAAGAGCCGGCGACTTAATGGAAAAAGGAGACGGCGGGAATCGGAAAAGGAGACCTCAGTATTACCCGTGGGATAATACATGGCGCTGGCTCAGCTGCAGAAAGCATACACGAAAGAGGAAAGAAGCAGAGGGCAAGAAGATGGAGAGGATTGATATATACAAGAAAGAGGGATATAAGACTGCCACAAACCACGTGCGAAAAGATTGGGGATTTCAAAGGAAAGATTGAGTAAGAGGGGGGACCCACTTTTAACCTAATGGTGGAGGCAAATAGGAGAGAAGGAATGGTCCAGCAAATGACCTTTTAAATGGTGGGCCGGGTGTAAGGCCCACACAACAAAATTTGCTCTATTTGGAACACTCGGCCAATCTAAGAAAACTGGGCCCAATTAAAGAAACAAGGTTATTTACAGAGTCGTTTGTTAAACATATTACAATATCAATAGATGAGAACCTTACAAGCCTTAACTTCATTAATTTTGAAGGGGATAATGAGATCGGGCTGGACTAGGCAAAGGGGGATGAGAGTTCAATGAAATTTCTTGCATGCAAGAACATGAGGGAGGATCTACCAATGGTGGAAAGCAATTCAGCTCAGAAACAGCACAGTGATGGGGAGGAAGACTATTCACACACTCTCATAGTAATGTCTTCAGAGCCACAACCTCTGCAGGTTGATTGTAGCACACAAGATGAAGATTTGGCCACACAAGAAAATATATGGGTCCAAAATAATATGATTCAATTGAGCCAAAAATTTGGTGTGGATTTTAAAGGATGAGAAGAGGAAGCCTATGCTTTGTTGATGAAATTAGACCAACAAAGGGAAAAGGGGAACAAGATAGGGGGAAGTATCAAAACAGCAAACACAAAGAACGCAGTACCAAAGGAGGTGTGAAATTTTTTCTTTGATATGAACTTCAAAGAAGGGGGAACCAAGGTCCAGCGGGAGGAATCTAGCTCTCACCCATAATTGAGAGTGAAGATTATTTCATGGAACGTTAGGGGGATGAATGGGGTCAAGAAAAGGGAAACTGTGAGAAAGCTAATTCACCAATGGTGGGCTGATGTTTATGTATTAATAGAGACAAAATTAGAGGGGCAGATGGATGGCATATTACAGACCATATGGAGTAACAGATGGTCGGGGGAAATGCATAAGGAGGCTAGCGGGAATAGTGGGGGAATCCTAATCCTATGGGACAAACGAGTATGGAAAGGGGAAATGGAGAATGGAACTCAATGCATGGCTGGTATTTTCACTGGAGTTAATGAGGATTTTAGTTGGTACATTTGCGCAGTGTATGCAAACTGCAACAGAGAGATCAAAAGAGTGCTTTGGGAGGTATTGAGGAACATCAGAAACAGGTTCCATGGGAGATGGATTGTCTGTGGTAACTTCAACATCACCAGATATCTAGCAGAGAGGACAAATTGCCAGAGAATGAGTGGAGTCATGACAAAATTTTCTTCATGCGTAGAGGAGCTGGAGTTGCTTGATCCTCCTTTATTTGGAGGATCATTCACTTGGATGGGGGGGGGGGGGATCACAATTGTGCGCATTGCACTCAGTGGGGGGATTGTGTTAACCACATTAAACAAATGGTTATGCCAAAAATAAATTCAGACCATAACCCTATTGAACTATCATGCGAAGATTGGGAATGGAAGAAGTCTTATTTTAAATTTGAGTCATGGTGGCTGGAAGTGGAGGGATTTAAGGACAAAGTAAAGGAATGGTGGGAATCCTTCACTGTGAGTGGGAGCGCAGGATATGTTTTGGCTTAAAAACTGAAGATGCTAAAAACAAAAATGGAGGAGTGGAGCAAGGAAAACAGGGTAGTATCTGAGGAAGGAGGGCATTCTAAATCAGATAGCAGATTGGAAAAGAATCCAGGAGCAAAGGGCCCTCATAGATGATGAACGATCTAGAAGGTAAACCTTGCTATGGAATTTGAAGAGGTAGCAAAATGAAGAGGTGGCATGGAAACAGGGATCTACGATACAGTGGTTAAAGCTAGATGACAAGAATACAAAATTCTTCTATAGAATTGCCACCTCTCACAAGAGGTTTAATTCCATGGAACAATTGGAGGTTGGAGTCGCTAAAAAGGAACCTGATAGGATCAAAGAAGTCGTATTGAACTTCTACAAAGAATTATACAAGGAGGCAGAGCAATGGAGGCTAGATTTGAAGTTACATGATGTATCAATGATAAGCCTGGAAGAACAAATGTGGCTGCAGAGAAGCTTTGATGAAGAGAAGTCTGGAATGCATCAAAATGTGTGTTATGGAGAAGGCACTTGGACCAGATGGCTTTCCAATACTATTTTTTTAGACTTTCTGGGAAATCTTGAAGGGAGATATGATGAGTACACTTCAGCTTTTCTACTTCAATCAGGTATTTGAGAAACGTTCCAATTCTACATTCATAGCCTTGATACCAAAGAAAGTAGGAGCCTCTGAATTGAAAGACTATAGACCAATTAGTCTAGTTGGGAGAGTCTACAAGATCATTGCAAAGCTGCTGGGGGAAAGGTCGAAAAAGGTGATCAATAAACTGGTTTACAAGCATCAGATGGCTCTTATCAGAGGCAGACAAATTATGGATGCTGCTCTAATAGCTAGTGAGTGCGTTGACTGTAGACTGAAAGGAGAAGCCTCTGGTCTAATGTGCAAACTAGACATTCAAAAAGCCTATGATCATGTTAACTGGTCCTTTCTTCTTAAATCCTCAGGCAAATTGGTTTTGGTAACAAATGGTTGAAGTGGATTGAATATTGCATCAAAACAGTGAGATTCTCTATATTGGTGAATGAGGAACCTGTGGGTTTCTTTGCATCAGAGAGGGGCTTGAGGCAGGGGGATTTCTTCTCTCGTTTTCTGTTTATTCTGGCAATGGAAGGTTTTTACATCATGATGAGAATATCAACTCATAACAGGTGGATCAAGGCTTCAAAATTGGAGATAGAGCTGGGGAAGAAAAGGAAATATGCCACCTACTCTATGCAGAGGCCACAATTATTTTTTGTGAACCAGAAGCTGAGCAAATTAGCTACATCAGATTGAAATTGGTGTTGTTTGAAGCAATAGCAAGCCTAAAAGTAAACTGGGCGAAAAGAAGCCTATTTCCAGTCAAGGAGGTCTCACAGATTCAGGATGTGTTAGGTATACTAGGCTGTACAATAGAGAAGCTGCCAACAATTTACCTGGGCATGCCTTTAGGGAACAAACACAAGGCTCTGGAAATATGGGATGGGATATTAGAAAAGACAAAGAGGAAGTTAGCAAAATGGAAGGCATAGTATCTCTCTTTAGGGGGAAGATTGATCATGATTAATTCTGTTATGGACTCCCTTCCTACCTATGCGATGTCTTTATTTCCAATTCCATCAAGTGTGACAAAAAAACTGGACAGGTGGAGGAGGAAGTTTCTATGGCAAGGCAACAAGGAAGGAAAGAGTTACAGTTTGGTGAAATGGGAAAAAGTGTTGCTTAGAAAAGATAAAGGGGGTTTGGATATCAGAAACCTCAATCTACACAACAAAATTCTCCTTCTGAAATGGCTGTGGATGTATATTAGTGAGGAGAGTGCACTGTGGAAGGAAGTGATAAAAGCAAAGTATGATGAGCTGAGTTCTTGGTGCATTAAACCAGTCAATGAACCATTTGGGGTGGGAGTGTGGAAAACAATCAGAAATTTATGGCCATTGATGGAAGCAGACTTATAGCCTGTTTGGCCACACTTCTCCAATCAACTTATTTTGAGAAATGCTTTTTTCAAAAGTGCTTATCAAAAAAATTACTTTTGTGAGAAGCAGTTTGTGTTTGACCAATAAATTTAAAAAGCACTTTTGAGCAACAATTAGTGTTTGGCTAAACTTTTGAAAAGTGTTTCTAAGTGTATTTTTTACAAAAGTGCTTTTCAAATAAGTGTTTTTGGGGAGAAGCTACTTTTTTTAGCTTCTGAAAAACAGTTTCCGCTGCTCCCTAAAAGTACTTATTTTATCTCAAATGCTTGGCCAAACACCTCATTTTTTAGAAATAAGTGCTTTTAAGGAAAAATAAGCACGTTTAACCTCCCAGAAGCTTGACCAAACAGGCTATTAGGATACAAGGTGGGCAATGGTGCTAAAACCAAATTTTGGAAAGAAGGCTGGCTTGACCAAACACCTTTGTGTGAGTCTTTCTCAGATTTATTTTCCATATGCAACAATCCTGAAGCAAGAGTGTGTGATTGCTGGACAGAGCAGGTCTGGGATCTTTCACTCAGGAGAATGCTAAATGACTGGGAGGTGGAAAGGGTGGCTTCCAGACAGAGCTCTATGGAAACATTGTAAGGAGGGAAGCTTCACAGTTAACAATGCATATAAAAGAGGGCTACAAAGCATGAATGGAGGAACACAATATCAATGGAACTATATTTGGAAAGGTCTTAACTCCAACCAAAGTGAAATGCTTTATCTGGTTAGTTATCAAAAGAGCATGTCTAACTCAAGAAGTACTCCAAAGGAAAGGGATGCAACTAGTTCCCAGATGCTTTCTATGCAACACAACTGGAGAAACAAACAAGCATCTATTTTTGCATTGCAAGTTTACCACACAAATTTGGGAATTCTTCCTAAACACAACAAGCACCACTTGGCCGTGCCAGAGCACACAACTGATCTTCTCAGCTGTTGGATAAAGAGGGGAGGAAGTAAAAGACAAAAAAGGTGATGGAGGTTAATACCTCCATGTATATGGTGGATAGTATGGAAAGAAAGAAATGATAGATGCTTTAAAGATAGGTCCAATTCTATTCACAAAGTAAAATGGAATTGTATTGAATCTTTACTTTTTTGGTGTAAACAGTTTTGTATAGAAGACACAAACCAGGTTGTAGATCTTATAGGAAATCTGTAAGTTCTTTTTTTTGGAGGTGGCCACCGTGCCCTGAATGCTTAGGAATACAGTCTTTACCAATTTTTTTTAAAAAAACCTTAATAAGATCATCTAATATGATGAGCAACTGTTTAAAGTAATGTGCCTTACTTTAAAGCAAGATGTCTTTACTTTAGTAAATAGATTTACGATCAACATTAGATTAATTTAAAAGTAAGATTTTGTAAAAGTATTTTGTTCGTCAATGGTTTCTGAACTATAAAAGCTTTTCTCCATGTTGTTTCTGACATTTAAATATGTTTTCTCTTCCTTGTTTTCAGAGTTTCCTCAATCATGAAATAGGTTTGCGTGGTGTTTTGTTAGCTTAGATTCTTTCCCCCCCTGATATTTCTGATTTTGTAAGGATTGGTGTTTACATTGTAATCTTTTGGCATTCTGTCTTCAGTGTTCTGTCCAACTTGTAAATTTAACAAGAATTAATTGCAAGAGTCAGAGGAGACCAAATGTTAGCCAAGGCCCCCTCATTTTTGCGTTGGAAATTCTATCAGATCTTATTAATTCAACTTCATCGTAATAGCCACGTGAACTTAAACTATTAAAGCTAAAGAATGGTAAAAATTCAATTTGCAAATTATATATGTATATTACTATAAAGGCCAGTCAAGTTTATTTTGGTATTTTGACATTTTTAAAATAAATAGTTTTACGCCAAGAACTTTTGCCTAATGATGATCACCCGTACCAAATGCATAACCAAATAGTATTAAAAATGTGAAGATCTTCACAGCAAATCCAACTTATAGGATTCTTGTTTGCAATCATTTTTAAGTTCTCTAATTTTCAACTATTTTGCAATCCCCGACTATATTCGTAGTAGTCCTAAAACTAAAAGTAGCTACCTGGCTGGTAGTATCATTTTTACTAAAAATATCTGCATAATGTATAATGTACTAAAAATATCTGCATAATGTATTCTTCTCGGAGGGGTGAAATTGACGGTTGAGAACCTGAGGCGGAGGAAAATCACCTACATCAGCTCGTACTTTATGTTTAAGAGTTCAGGTGAAGATGTTGATCATCTCCTCATACATTGTCTAGTGGCGCGGAGGTTGTGGTAGGAAATCCTTTGTTGGTTTGGAGTTACTTGGGTGATGTCGGGTACTATGAAAGAAGTATCGTTCAGCTGGAATATTAGTAAAAGAAGGAAAGACTTGCGGCGTGAAATATGGCGCTTCTTGCACTTATGTGGGTTGTGTGGAGAGGAAGAAATACCAGAGCTTTTGAGGCTGTAGAGATGAGTTTAAAATGAGGAGTAGCCTTTTGTCTTTTATTTCCTTGTGGTGCACCCATGATATTCCATTTTCTATAGAATATAGATGATTGGGTGTTGTTCGTAGAAAACCATTTAATTTTGTAGATTTGCTACTTGTCAGTATACTTCTTGTATATAGGCGTTTTTTCTTTTCCCTTTCATTAATGAAATTCTCTCTGAATAAATAAGGGAGACAACAATATTCCATAATGCAACTTCTTGTTTTACGCAGATTCTAGTGCAACACATCAAGACAGTTCTTCCAGGATTGAAATCACGCATTAGTGCTGCGTTGGTATCCGTTGCAAAGGAGCATGCCAGCTATGGGGAGATCACGGAGTCCAAGGTATCTTCTGTCATCTGCTTAAATTTACTGTGATATACCTGAACTATTGCTAGTTTGTTGCGATATTACCACTGTTGGTTGATATCGGGTATTATTCATGGTGGATTTTCTGTTTCTTATTCAGCTTAGTTTTCCCTTACCATGTGTTGACATTACTCCTCCCTCAATCTAGGCTGGTATGGGAGCACTTCTACTCAACATTCTTTCCAAGTACAGTGAAGGTAATGTGGCCTCAAATTTATGAGACTGCTAGTCTTTCTGTAGTATTTATGTTTCTGCTCCTCCAATGTTACTTTTCAATAAACGCTATTTCTATTGTATCTATTGAGATTTGTTGAATCTCATTGAAGTACAGATTCTTATTTCTCTGTCTTTTTTTTGGGGTTTGAGAACAGCGTTCTCTTCAATGATTGAAGGAAAAAATGAAGAAATGTCAACATCTGAGCTGTCTGGTGGAGCAAGAATCCATTACATCTTCCAGAGCATATTTGTGAAGAGTTTGGAGGTGCACAGCGTTCTTATCAACTTGAGAATTCCAATCTATATTCTTTTCTAGCTTGGAGAAAAGTTTTATACCTGAAAGTATGCATCTAAGTGATATTTAATAGTATTTGTGTCTCAATGTATATGTATGGGTTGTTGGGAATCGGGATGGCCAGTTCTGCTTGAGCATATTATGCTGCTCCTGGGAGGGTTCTGCTTATCTTTTTCTATTATAATAGATAATAGCAATAATAATAAATTGTTTCCCATGAAAAATTGTTATCATTCGTACACAATGTGTCTTGTATCCACAAAAGTTGTAGCAGGAAGAAACTGCCTCCCATCTTGAATTAGTTGCTTTAGCGCTGTTTTTTTAACTATAACCCCAAAAACTCATCTATGATGTCCCCTACAGCTGAACATTGGATTCTCAAGTTCTGGGCTGTAGTCCAACGTGTGAATGATTGAGAAAACTGAAAAGAAACTTCAGCTTCTTGGCATCAGTATAGTGTCTTAGTTGATGTTATTCAGATCATATTCCAAAATTCAACAAATATCATCGAACTCATCAATCTCTTGCAGGAGGTAGATCCTTGTGAAGATTTAACTGATGATGACATCCGAACTGCCATTCAAAATGCAACTGGTCCTAAATCTGCTTTATTTGTGCCAGAAGTAGGTTCTTGATGTCAACCTTTACTTGCTTGTGGAATTGCTTTTATTTTATGCCAGTGGTTGAGTGCTTTCTCTTGTAGCTTCATATAAAATCTATTCCCTTTGGTTGGCCTTGCACTTTGTATATGCAGGTTCCATTTGAGGTTCTTATCCGAAGACAGATAGCTCGTCTATTAGATCCAAGTCTTCAGTGTGCAAGATTTATTTACGACGAGCTTATAAAAGTATGCCCTTTTGTTGAGAAATGTCTTTTATTTTTGAGTATTACGTGTTTGTATCTACTGTTCAACTTGTATTTATTTATTCATAGATGAGCCATCGGTGCATGGTCAATGAATTGCAACGGTTTCCTATTTTGAGAAAGCGGATGGATGAGGTTATAGGATACTTTTTACGGGAAGGCCTGGAACCTTCGGAGACTATGATTGGACACATTATTGAGATGGAGGTATGTTGAACCTTTGGTTGTCCTATTGTATACTTACTCCTTGTACAATCACGGAATTGTGTATAAATCGTGTGTGTGTGTGTACACATGTATATTCTTCTGTATTTCTGTGTACTATGAAGTGAATTTGCCTAATATAGTTCTAACCTACTTTTGGGTTCCTAGCTATTCTTGAATGTCTTTTCTTAAAGATCATCTTAGGAGACACCAGAGTTTTAGTACCAAAGACTGTATGGTTAACTGGAATAAGAAGTAGCTAACGTAATTTGAAAAAAAAAAAAGTAATAGCTGTTTACATTTGTAAGTGCATCAGTGAATTCCTTAATCGTCACTGCATGTTGTAGAAAGTTTTGAAATTTCTTCAACTTAATAGTATTTTGTTCTAGATGGATTACATAAACACTTCACATCCAAATTTTGTTGGGGGGAGTAAAGCTGTGGAGATGGCAATGCAACAGGTCAAGTCCAACAGGATTACTGCACCTGTTCCAAGGCAGAAAGTAAGTACTTGATATGTAGTTTCACAGACTTCAGTGGATCTTTTTCTCAGTCTCATCTAACTAATCACAAATGCTTTTTATCTCATTGCTCAGGATGGAACAGATTTAGAAAAAGCGCCAGCATCTGAAAGAAGTCTGAAGTCACGTGCTATTCTTGCTAGACATGCTAATGGAATTGTTCCTGATCAGGTACGACTTCTCTGCACCAGCATCCGCAAGCATGCTTCTCTTCCTTGCCATCCTACTGGGGAACTAGTTAGGTGTTTTATTTATTTTCCTGAAGATGAATTGAAAGCATTAAGATTGGCCTGATTATTGTGCTACCTGGTCCGGAAAAGCAGGTTGCTCGGCCTGCTGCAGAAGAGAAAATGACGACATCAGGTATATCTCCTTCTGGTAACACATGATGCTATGCCATGTGTTTTTTATATGTATTGCAGTAGGGTAGTTATGTTTGTTATACTTTAGTTCGAATGCCACACCATATGATTTTTTTCTGCTTTTTAGTATCCATTTCCTTTTCCTGGACTCCCAGTTTCAGATCCAATTTTGCATGTTTTTATTGGCGATGTCTTAATCATTTTTCTTCACAATCAGGATCAAATGTTAGTTCAAACTGGGGAATATCATCAATATTTGGTGGATCAGACAGTCGTACATCTGCCAAAGACAACTCCACTAGCAAGTCATTCAGTGAACCTGTCCAGAGTATGAATCATGCTTTCATCCTCTTGAGAGAGGTATGTATTTGAAGGCCTCCTGGTAGTCTATGATTACTAGTTAGTCAATTTGATGATCATCTTACTTGTGAATCTCACCATTTTGAAGCCGCCAAGCGTGCTGAGGCCGTCAGAAACTCATTCAGATCAGGAGACTATTGAAATTGCTGTCACAAAACTGTTATTAAGGTCATATTATGATATTGTCAGAAAAAACATCGAGGACTCAGTACCTAAAGCAATCATGCACTTTCTGGTAACAAGGATATCTTGGTCTTGTGTCTTAATGGTATCTTGCATTGGTGTTTTTGCATCTACTTATGTAGGCTTTCGCTGGACTTGTGCTTGTGATAGTGAGGATTTTCTAGTTCCATTTATTGCAGATCTCTCTGCACTAGGATATGGTTTTTTTTTTAAACAATGATATTATTCATGCCAGCTTGCGCACCTCGGTTATTCCACTGGATACCTGCTGCCTCCCACCAAAGCAAGTACCAAATAGGAAGAAATCGCCGTATAGTTTTTTGTTGTCTCTACCAGGATTTGACCCTGGTCTCCCAAGGTTCGCACCAACTTTACTGACATAGGACGCCACACCCTTGAGTGCTAGGATGTGTTACCTTAACTGATTTGATTCTGCAACTCTTCCAATAATCTGGTGTATCCAGTTCTAGATCCTCTTATCTCCCTAGGCAGGAGTTTCGTCTCTTCTGGTGGAATTTTAAGAATCGTTAAGACTCTGCTGTAGGCTATGTTGATATATGTTGGAGAATCCAGATAAACTGGGGAAACAAATAGGAAAGAGTAAATAATCTTCTTTAAGTTTAAGGTTTCTTGGTTTTTCTGTCAGAAGTTCAGATGCTACTGTGCAAGGAAATGTACTCTTGTTTTATTTATATGATGTAGTTGCATCACTGACAATATATCAATAGCTATATCTATATCTATATCTATATCTATATCTATATATATTCATGTTCTTCCTTGTTTGATGAGAATGTCTCTTTTTCATTCAGGTCAATCACACAAAACGAGAACTCCACAATGTATTTATCAAGAAACTTTACAGGTATTGTAGGAGAGACAGAAATCCAAGTTTGTTTGAAGCCCAAAGTTATTACAGACATCTGCTTTTTGATCTTTCGCTAGGCTTCTTTGCTGAATAAAATACTCGCCACTCAGAAAGTGATTTGGGCCACACTTTTGTGATGCTGTGACTCTCTATTCTGAATAGTGCAATATTTTTCTTGCTCGATTGCTTGGCTAACTCAAAAATGTTATGGTATGTAGCATATGGTTTAGTTGTGATTCTTATCAGTGTGCTTACAATATGTCACAGAGACAACCTACTTGAAGAGATGTTGCAGGAACCTGATGAGATAGCCTTGAAGAGAAAGCGCACTCGTGAGACACTTCGTGTTCTTCAGCAAGCTTTCAAGGTCAGATCTTGGTTTGCTTTTATTCAGAATGTAGATTGTCTACTGAGTTATCCAGAGAATTGTAGTTTTTTTGGGTTTCAAGAATTATCCTATGATCAGGTATTCCAAGTTGGCATGGGTGGTGGTCTCTGTGATTTACTTACTCTCTTAATTGAATCCAAGTGATTGAGATATGAAACTAGTATCAAATTGAACAGAGAGATGGACACAGCACACAGAGACCCAAAAGTTTTTAAAATTCAGGGGAGCACGATATAGATGGGAGAGAAACAGTTCCAACTTCTTCACTGATGGATTCCGAATCATTCAACATTATAAAAAGGATTAATAAAATAATTTTTAGTACTTAAAAAGAAAACCCCAATTCTTGTACTAATTGGCGTCGGGCTTTCCTAAAAGTTTAACCATATTCAGGCGGGCCTCAAGTAGAGTAGTGACAGGTCATGAAGATGAATAGTTAGTTATGTTATCCTTTAATTTAACTCATATACAGGTTTCTGAAAGGGCCGAATACATATACGGCTATTAACTTGTCCGGATTTTTCATTTAGGCACCTACACTTAAGGTTGTACCTATTGAACACTTGAACTCGAGCCAAACTGTGTCTAATGTGCTTTTGTGGCAAAGTGCATACTTCTCACTCCGTTTCAGCGTGTTCAAAGCCTTTAAATAGCTTTTTCTGTTTTTCTTTTTCTTTTTGGTTTTTTGGTTCCTTTCAAATTTCTCCTTCCTCACTCTCCTTGCCACCGCATCTTCCTCCTCCCACCCTTCCCTCTTCTTCATTCTATTAGTCAAAAAAAAAGGGGGGGGGGGTCTGAGCCACCCCCTCAAAAAAAACAGTATTAGCAATTCCGCTTTGTGTTTCATTCTGCCATCTCCTTCTTTGAGTTTTCACGTTTTATTTGTTTTAGAAACTCCATAACAATTTAGCTGAACCTTCTCTCACTAGGATTCTGCTGGTTTGGTTTTTTTTTTTTTTTTTGGGTGGGGGTGTTTGGGTGAGTAGGAGGTGGGTAAAATATAATCAAATTCAATAGAGGTTACTTGTATTTGCACACTTATTTTGTGCATTGCACCCTATTCTATTATTTTTAATGATTTATGCCCTAGTCTCTTTATTTCCTTACAAAACCATAAACACTTATCTTGAATTATCCCGAAGGCAAATCTGGAAAATACTAATAAGGAAATCATGATACAAAAAGAAATAGGAGGACAAATTTTTTAGGGTTGTCGTGTTTCAGTTCTTATTTTTTCCTTTCTTCCTCGTCAGTTCCTATTCCGTCTCCAGGCTCCACATCTTTCTTTTGTCCTTTCCTTATCCTTTTCCCTTCAGAGGTTAAAGTTGAGCACCATTAATATATCAATGTGTTCCTTAGATCTCTTCTTGAAAGTTAAAAAATGATAAGGTATCTCTTCATCTGACTAAGAGCAAGGAGGATGTCTCCTTTTCCTCTGCCGTTTGTGAAATATCTTAAAATAATTATTTAATTGAAAAGTCTTGGAGCAACGGTAAAGTTGTCTCTGTGTGATGTATAGGTCACGGATTCGAGCTGTGAAACCAACCACTAATGCTTGAATTGAGGTAGACTGTCTGCATCACACCCCTTGGGATGCGGCTCTTCCGGGATCGTGCTAACACGAGATGCTTTGTGCACCAGGTTGCCTTGTATTTAATTGGAAAACAATTATAAGGTCATTGAGTTCAAACTCATGATGTTACAATTTTAATAGTAATCCTAGCTGAGGTGGTTGCTGCAGTAAATTGCTTGAAGTATTAAATGGTGATTTCACGTAATGTAGTCTCTTATTAGGGATTAATTGACATTTGTTGGTTATTTTGTGTGCAAGAAGAGTTCAGTAAATTTGCTGCTGAAGTGCAGTATAGAAAGGAATTTTGAAAATTAAAATTATTTATTGTTTATTCTATGTGTGTGATTATGCTTACATATAGTTTGTTGTAGATGATCTAAAATGATTAAAATATGCACATATATAGAATGTTCATACATGGAGATTATGCATATATTAATGTTTTTTAGTTTGTTAGTCACAGTGGCCAAACTACAATGTTGAAAATCTAGACATGCATAAAGTGACCTAATGTTTATTTCATGTATGTATTTACGTCCATCTAGTTTGTTAGTCACCAAAGTGGCAAGACTAGTATGTCCATGAAAGACACATGCATAAAGTTTGTCATTTTTCCTTGATACTAGTGAGATGTCTAATTATCATGGTAAATGCATAAATTGGCGTTCACTATCCTTTGAACTTAAGAATTTACACAAAGATGAATTAATTATTTTATGAATAGTGTTTCTGTGAAACTCCCCTTAAGCTGATCAAGCTGCTGATCACTCTTGTTGCCCGGATCGAATAGCTTGAGCACGAAGGGGCAAATTTAACTTTTAGTCATATGTATTTATATATCCAAAGATACTTGGTGTGTTTGATTAAGAATGTTTGTTTAATTATCTATTGAGGATTAAAAAAATTGTTCAATACTTATTTTTATTATGTTTTTGAATTGTTCCTTTTTCTGTATTTCTGTTTTGCTCTTATGGATAAATAAACAAAGGAGCTTTTTTATTGGTTTGCAAAGAAATAAAGAGATCACGCTGTAAACCATTAAAACTAATAGAATAGAGTGCAAATTACAAAAGGGTGCACACTTTTTGATTGGGTTTAGGGTCTTGGGTGTGGGGGGTGGGGTACAAATAACTCAATTCATATGGTGAAAGTGAGGAGGCAAGAAGAAAATGAGGCAGGGGGAGATTCTGGAAAAATAATGTAAAATAAAGGTTTTCTTTATTTTTTATTTTAAAAAAAAATCTTTTTCAACGTGTTGCTTATTGATTTGTTTCTTGGGCCACATTAGAGGTGCTTGGCAACACATGCTTAATCTGTTTTGAAAACTGTGCCAGATGTACCTGATAGGTGTCACACTTGGACTGGGGTTCGGGTGTTCAGTAGGAACAAGCTAAGTTCAGGTGTCTAAATAAAAAACCTGGGCAAGTACAACGTATTCAACCTTCTTGAAACTGACTTTTGTATAAATAAAATAAAAACCAGATCTCCCATGGCCAATTCAAAGTCGAAACTAAAACAAAATTTAAAAACCTAGGCTCCTATTTATCCAGACACACCTTAGAAATTAAATCAAACATGTTCAGAAAATGAAAAATATTTGGTAAACCAAACCCCCTTATAAATGCTTGGATTTGTAGATGTTGGAATTAATGTCTTTTGGTTTGCAGACATTGGATGAGTTGCCACTTGAAGCTGAGACAGTTGAAAGAGGCTACAGCCTAGGTACTGACCCAACAGGCCTACCAAAGATTCATGGTCTTCCAACATCATCCCTGTATAATTCGACCAGCAGTGGCTCAACTGATATATACACTGCTTCTCCTAAAAACCCAAGATCACACAAATCATCCCATTCTGGTGTGCTACAGTCGCCAATGTATGCTGGTGCAGATTCAAATGGTGGTGGGCATAATTCTCTTCTTGGTCTATATCCAACCGTTGATATGTAGGAGATCTATCAAATGCTCTGGGTTTGCAGGCATTTGGAACCTCACCTGATCTGGTGCAGCGAAGAGCCATAATATATTTTTTCTGCCATTATGAAGATGATGGATGACGATTGTTTTGCTCTCCCCAATATTCTTTATTTCTATTGTTTATATGTAATGATTTTGAAGCTATTCAAGGAATAATAAGAAGTCATCTTCTGCAGGCTGCAGCTAATATTTTTGTTTTGTTTTGATAATAGCAAGTGTAGTCCCCATTTGCATACAAGTTTCATAAGGAGAGGGAAACGACCGGATTTGTAAATGACACTGAGCTTGTAGCACTGTAATAGTCTGCACTTATTTTGGAAAGTCGGACTCTCTTTTCGTTCTAGTGATCTATAACCCAACTGTGAAAATTACTTTAAAATGGTGTAAATTCGACTCTGAATGTGCTTTGAAGTCCGGTTGATATGTTTTAGTTATTTTGTTCCTGTGCGTCATTCATTGCTTTTAGAAGTGCAATATATCAGTGGAGGACAGAACGGAATTCTGAAAATTAAAATTATTTATTGCTTATTTGTGCAGTTGATTATTTTTATGTATAGTTTATTAGTTATTAAAGTTGTTGAACTAAAATGATTAACATATGTATATATTCAGTCAGAGTCTATACCAAGTCGAGCCTTACTCAGCTTTACCAAGTTGAGTCGAGTTTAATCAAGCTGTTTTACATTTTGATTGAGCCAGAGCTGAGTTCGAGCTAAGTCAAGTCTGCTCTTTTATAAAATGAAAAATATGATTTAAGAAGGTTTGTGATAGTGATTTTATTAAATGAAAAATATGATTTAAGGTTTGTGATAGTGATTCGTGGATATGTTTACACAAGCAACCATAAATTTTTACATTAAGTTGGAAATATAATAATTTTTGTTTAACCTAAGAAATAAGAATGAATGTATAATATTATACCTAATGTAGTCTTAAAAAAATGTAGTTTGGGGAGGGTAGAGTGTATGTAGACCTTACCCATACCTCAGAGGCAGAAAGACTGTATTCAATTGACCCTCGACTTAGGGATAAAGAAATCAAAACAATCCAGAAAAGGAAAAAGTGGGTGAAACAAAACATGTCAAACATTAACTAACGCAAAAAACAAGAGACAATAGCTACTCAAGAGTCTAAGGGTAAGACACTATACATAATAGCACTATGACTCCTAGTAAGGGGAAGATTAGATAAACAATGTTTTACTCCCTACTAACCTGCTATCCTAATCTGTGTCCTCCATAACCTCCAATCTAAGCTGAAACTGTGACATGTCTTATCTAATCACCTCTTTCCACTACTTCTTTGGCCTCTCTGTACCTCTCCTGAAATCATCCATTGACAACCTCTTGCACCTCCGCTCTGGGCATTCCGATATCTCCTCTTCACATGTTCGAACCACCTTAAGCTTACTTCCCGTATCTTATCCTCCATCGAAGCAACTTCCACCATATCTCGGATATCCTCATTCCTAATCCTATCTCTCCTAGTAGGCCCACGCATCCATCGCAATATCCTTATTTCCATAACTTTCATCTTCTAGACATAAGAGTTCTTGACTAGCCAACACCTTGCCCCATACAACATAGTTGGTCTAACCACTATTCTGTAGAAACCATCTTTAAGTTTTAGTGTCACCTCCTTATCACACGAGACTCCAGAAGCGAGTCTCTATTTCATCCACCTTGCACTAATACGGTGCGAAACATCCTCTTCAATCTCCCCATTTTCTTGAATAATAGACCCATGATACTTGAAACTCCTCCTCTTTTGAATAACCTGTGTATCAAGTCTCACTTCCTCGTTAACCTCACGCATCACATCACTGAACTTGCACTCTAAGAATTTTGTCTTAGTCCGACTCAATTTGAACCCTCTAGATTCCAGTGCCTGCCTCCAAACTTCCACCTTACATTAACCTCGTCACAAGCTTCATCAACTAGAGTTATGTCATCCGCAAATAACATATATCATGGTGTCTCACTCTGAATTTATCGAGTCAACGTATCCAGCACCGAGGCAAATAAAAAGGGCTCAAGGCTGATCCCTGACACAGCCCCATCAAAATCGAAAAGTGCTCTGAGTCTCCTCCCACTATCCTCACTAAGGTGTTGGCTCCCCTGTAAGAATGAATATGTTAAAAATAATCTTCATGTTGAATTAAAAATATAATTTAAGAAAATCTATTATCATGATTAAACAAGCTATCATAAATATTATTTTTACATTATTAAGTCAAATATGATAATTTTAGTTGTAATAAATTATTAAAATTAATATTTATGTTAAATCAAAAATATGATTTAAGGAAGTGTATGATCGTGAATTCGTGATTAGACAAGCTATTAATTGTATAATGTTAAATTAACATAGTACTTTATGTTAAATTTCAAATGTACTTAGTAATTGAGCTTGATGAAAGGATATTATTTCTTAAATCGAGCCAACTGAGCCGAGTCGAGCCAACTCAATCAAGCCCAAGCTTTGACCTAGCCAAACTTGATTGAGCTTTTACCAAGCCGAGCCGAGTTGAGCCAAAATTAAATTGAAATCGAGTCGAGCCGAGCAAAGCTCCGAGCCGGCTTGGCCTTTCCCAGGCCTATTTATATGCATAAGATGTTCGAATATAACACATGTACTAGTGCTTTTATATTTTGTTGGTCACCAAATGTATAAGTTCCCTATTGAACTTGTGCCAAAAGGCATAAATTCATGCAATTGAACTTCTGCTCAAGACATAAGTTCATGCTATTGAATTTAGCCCAAGACACAAGTTCATGCTACTGAACTTATGCCTTGAGGTATAACCTATGTGAATTTATGACTTAAGACAACTTTGGCAAAACTTATGCCTTACAATTTTTTTGCTGTTAAAAGTGTTTCGGCTGCTTTTTTATCACTTAAAGTGCCAAAAGGGTAAAAATTATAGACCATACATTTAAGGGACAAAAATTAAAGACCACCCAAAAATAAGGACATTTGTGCGAAGAACTCGAAAATATTCACACGCATGAAGTGATCAATGTTTATTTTATGTATACATGTATGTCCATCTACTAGAGCTGTTAATATGGGTTAGGTCTAGTGGGCTGGCCTAATCCAACCCACAATTTGATAGGGTAGAGTTGTGAATTTTGGAGCCCATTTAAGTATGAGGCTTTTTAGCCCGACTTGAGTAAGCCCGCTGGCCCGTGAGGCTTGAGTGAAGCGGACTGAATCGGCCTGTGGGTCAAATAAAAAGTAATTAAAAAAATAAAGTACTACAAATAACCACAAGATTCCAAACTTAAAGTCTATTTAAACCATCATTTTAATGGATAAAATATTGTCATCTATTTTTGTGTTTTACTGTGATATATTTGAACAAAACTATATAAATATTTCTATTTAGCTTGTTGTATTGTTACTCATTAACTGTATAGTTTGTTTATTAATATCTCTATTTGGTTCTTGTGGTATCATGTCAAAAATTATTTAGTTTTCACAGAAACTTTATGTCCAACTAGATTATTTTCTTGTATGGTTATTCCCAAGATATTTGCATAGAACAAAAGCAATTTCAGATAGAAATCATACAATGAAATCTTTACTTTAAGTCAAACTTAATAGCTATTATTAGAATTATTTTGTTGGTGGATTTGAGACTTGATTTAACAAGTAGTAACACTATGTAATATTATCTTATAGATATTTATGTTTAGCATTTTAAATTAGAATTTAAAAAAATATATTTTTATTGAAAAAATGGGCTAGCTCGACGCGACTTGCAGCCCACGTAGTGATGGGTTAGGCTTGCTGTTTTAAGACTGTCACGACCCGATCTATATCTTAAATGAGACACGGTACTTGGTGCCATAAGTGACTCCAAGTCAACCCATGGTCTATCATAACATTGGTAAAATGAGTAAACATAAGCGAAAGCTTTAAATAAAAAAATCATTTAAGAACACTAATTTGACAAAAGTCATTACATCTGAATAACAATACTGAATATCTGTGTCTATGTCTAAAATCCAACTATTAAATGATGAGTTGCTGGACAAGCCCCCAGCTAACTCTAAGTCTAACTGAAAGTAACTAACTGAAAATAAATATCATCCTCGAAAGATGAGGACTCACCAATGCTATTGCTGGTATCGTTTGAGGAAAACTACTGACGATAATGGAATTGAGAACCTACGCCGGTATCACGATGTGATACAACATAGAAGGTACGTATCAGTACTTTAAATATACCGAGTAAGTGAGAGACATAATAAGCATGAAAGAAAAAATAATTGAACTAAAATGAGATGAAATGACTAAGAATGCTGTAAACTGATACAACTGAAAAATAACTAATATGGTCAATAATGACCCTGACTTATAGTCATAAACATGTCCTGGATTTGAGATACTAAACTGGCTAAACTGAACTGAATTGAACTGAGACTATACTGACTAGTGGGAGACTCTATAACCGACATTAACCATGTGAGCTAAATGTGAAGTTCGATGTATATGCCTGTCATGATCCGAATGGAGGCCCGAATCGCGACACGGCACAAGGAGTTCCGAGAGACCCCAAGTTGACCCATGGCATAAGTATACATCTAACACAATCAAGAACTGAATAACCATCAATACAATCTTAGCGGAAGTCTAACTTGAATATAACAACATAATATAAAATGCGAAGTTGAATACATACATATGTCTGAATAGTCTCTAAACATGACGAGTTGATGGGACAAGCTGAAAACTTAATACAAAAGAAAGATGAATAGTCTAGTCCTTGAAAGATGAGGACTCACCAATAATGCAATGCTATCTCCGATAAGCTGTCTAAGAGTGGAGCTGAAGCTGAGAGTCGGGTCCTGTATCATGAAATGATACAACATAGAAGTATGCAGTCAGTACGTGGAATGTACCGTGTATAGAAGGTAATTAAAACCACCAATGTAAGTAAAATCATTTAAAGACAGTGCATTAATTAAAACATAACATTACAAAACTAAGAGTAGGTCTTGCATGCATTCTTTCTCAAATCATGATCTCTTCATAACATGATAATACATACTTCATAACATCATGACTAATCGATTGACTCAAAGCTGAATTCTGACATTTATAAGTAAAAGCTGAACATTGAGTCAAACCTGCTTTAGAATATGCAGTTACATAATCTCATAAGTAATGAATATGCATATCAGAAATCATGAGGAACAATGGGAGACTCGTTCTTTAACTGACATACCACGATAGAGCTTATGTGGTCCCGACTACTACAATCAAGTGGGCAAAGCCGTCCAAAACCTTTCCAGGGCTAAGGATGCTACGATGATATCGATATCAAGCTGAAGGCCTATTCGGGCAAGGGAAGCTCACAAGGGAGGTCCCAATAATATATACATAATAGTGTAATCCTACGTTGGCGCGTAGTTCTGGGGCCTAGGGTGATCGACCCTTAGCTCGCTCGATGCTAGACTCTTCTCTCAAAAATCTGCAAATGCTCTAAATCGTATATAACGAAGCTCAACATATTCTATTGGCGAAGCTCAGTGATCAAATACATCTCAAATATGAAATCATGCATATGAGAAGCTTTAGTTCCAAACATACTACAAGCTGAATACATACTTGGGAGCCTTTGCTCCAAAACCATATGGTAAGCTATGCATAGAAAGATAACTCAAAACATACCACAAGATATAATATAAATTTGGGAGTGTTCGCTCCAAAACAATATGGTAAGATTAGTTCAGGAAAATCATCATTTAAACATAACATGTGAGCATTGCCCAAAGCTTTATCATACTTAGAAATAGTCAATTCTCATCGAAAACATAGTTATAAACATGGGTAGCTTCAAATCATGCTTTTCATCATAATATTTCATCATTATCACATTTACTTAACAAATCTCACTTTTCATGATCATATCATCAATGGGCTTCAACATTCATAAGGCCAGAAATATAATTTTAATTGAAATCATTATAAAATTAGTCCATGCTTCGCAATTCGATAATAAACTCATAATCAATTCATACCCATGTAAAGGAATTGAAAATTCATGCATTTGGGTAAAAACATCATACTTGATCATAGGAAATTCTCATATTTAGATAGAAATTGGGCATGAGTGTGGAAGGAAACACCCACTCATAACCCTACATACCTGGAAGCGATTGATTCTACCACTTCTCTGATTGCTCAAGAAGGATTTGAATGAAAACCTTGAAGACTTGCTCTAGATCACCTCCTCAACCTCTCAAGCTGCATGCATGGAAGGAAATAACTTAGAATAGGTTTTCCCCTCCTAAAACCCATTAAAACGAACCTTAAAAGACGTAGTTTAGGCTTTAGAAACTTATAAATTACGAAATTCACAGAAAATTACTGCCAGGTGGTCCTAACGGATGACATGACGACTCGTGGTCCAGGGAAATGACTCGTCACCCCGCTCGTCAAGTACACTGCCTTATCTATCCTCCTGGGATCATAACGAGTCACTTAACGACTCGTCAGGGGTGACCACGACTCATGGTCACCAGTCGTTTAGTACACTACCTTACTTCTTCATTTTTCACTCACCTCTTCCCACAACTCTCACCATGACTCGTTACTTCCTCCAATGATCGTGGTTAGCTTCCATTGGGTACACTGCCAATCTAATTTCCCCAACTATATTTCCTTCCCCACGAGTCACCTGACGACTCGTGGGCTGTCCTCACGAGTCGTGAGATGACTCGTCCTGAGGCTGCAACAAAATATCCCATTTTTTCCTATTCTAACTCCCTGGTCCGATTTTTGAGCTCTCGAGATATAACAATATCTTCCCCTTAGACCCAATATACCTTGCTAGGGTATAAAGGCATGAACTGGGTGATCATAAATCTGGGGCCATAGGGCCAATAAAATAACCTACGGTGATAAGGTAGTTCTGGGAACCTGGGTGCGCTGGAACCCCAGTCCGCTCGGTGCTAAGTCCAACTCCCGCTGGATAGTCTTAACATGACCACTACTACCAAGCTAATAGCTCAAAACTGGGGCCCAAGACTAAGTCAGGGGGACTTTTCTGGAAGTACCCTGAGAGTCTTATCATGCCGAATTCTGTAACTGGTGTTTTAAGACTGGCTAGAGCTACTTATCTGGAAGTATCATAACCGTCTAAAGAACAAACTGAGGATGGTTTTAAGACTGGTCAAAGATGCTTATTTGGAAGTGTTGTAACCGTCTGTAGAACTAATTGGCAACTGATAACTGAAAACTGATAACTCATATCTAATAACTGGGAGGCAGTATTGGCACCTCAAGAACTGACTATAGTTAAACTGATTAGCTGACATTTCTGAGAATACTGAAGATACTAACATTTTGAATAAAACCGGACTAGCATGCAACTGATTGAGAAATTCAACTGATATTCATAATATGGGAATTCAACCACTAATAGAATCAAGCAACATGAATAACTAATCAATTATGCAAGACTCTAATTTATTGTATTCAAGAACTAGGACTAAAACCACTTTACAGGAACAAGTATCTACATTATCACTAGATAGGGGAAATCTAGCAACAATTAACATGAACAATATTCCACATGATATAGACGGAATCCGACTGATAATTTACTCACAATAAAAAAATTCAGGGCTTAAAACTTATAAGTAAATTTCTATGGATTTTGGGGCACAAGAGGAGGATAATTCCCTTGCTAAATTCCCATATACCTGGGGGTGAAAACCCCAGAGAAAACCCTTGAGAAGATCTGAGAAGAAAGTCGAACCCTTGCTCCTGCTCTATGCTTTCTAACTAAGTTCTACATTTTGATTGTTGAGGGAATGAGGTGTGAACATCGATTACCACTCTAAATCCCCTGAATATAATCCAAAACAACGTAGTTTAGGGATTAAAAAATGGGAAGTTACTAAAATAATCCTGGAAAAAAAATTTGAAAACTGCCCTACAGGGACCAACATGTCACACAACGAGTCATTGCTTGATACCATGACTCATTGGCACAAGTCGTTGTTCCTGTGTTATACCCCAAATTTTCTTTTTATGATTATTTGATGTTTATATGTCATATTAAGGGAATTATGGGTTGTATGTTGTCCGTAGGTGAGGAGGGAAACATGTGCAAAGGGAAAAACGAAGAGTATGTGAAGTTTGTAAATAAGGATCAACTTTAAATGGTCATATATACAAACATATAATGATCTATAAGTCCTATAACCTATCAAATAAAAGATACTTGAGTCTAGTTTACAGTGAAAAAAACCGCTCATCAATCGGAGTTCGGAGTAAAGAGTTATGCTCGTTTGAAGACAGCACTGTCGGCTGGAAAAGCGCCCAGGCGCACGGGCACTGAGACAAGCAGGCAGCAGGCGCGCGCGCACGTGCGCGAGGGCATGTCGCATGGGCGCCGCACGCGGGCGCCGCCCAGACCTTGGTCAGCCTGCCTATATGAAGTAAAATTGAGCTAGAAAGCTCATTTCTACTCCGTTTTTGTTGATTTTTTTTTTCAGAATTCAGAGAATTCAGAGCCCTATCACATGGTGAAAATATATCCCAGGTAAGAAACTTCACTCTTGTCTAGTTTGGGCTTTGAAAAGAGAACCTTAGAAGAAAGTCATGGCTTGTTGTTGTCTTGTGGTTGATTGTGGTATTGCTGCATTTTTAGATGATTCTAGGCAGAGGAAACAGTAGGAGTTTACTCCTACTTTAGCTAATAACATCTACAAGAAAGGGTAAGTAATTCCCTTTTTGATTTCTTTAAGTTTATGAGATTATAACTTGGAGAATGTTGTAGTATTGTGTTGTTGTTTCTTTGTGTGTTTTTGTGGCATGTTGCTGCCCAATTTTTTCAGAACTTTGGTGAAGTGAAGTTGCTGCTTGTTGTGTTTGTAAATTAGATTTGGAAGGAGCCTTAAGGAATAAGCTTGAAAGGAAGATTTTCGGATAAATTAGAGTCGACGTGCCAAGGTATGTAAAGGCGTCCCTTTCCTTGTTTTTCAAGCACAAAACTAAGTTATTGAAAGGATCAATATTCCTATGTTTTTAAAATCATATCGAGGCATGTATGATCCTTTCCAAAGGGTTGAAAATACTTGGCATAAATCTTGAATCGTTAAGAATGGTTGAAGCGAACAAATGTGAAGCGAAAGGCGTAATTTTTATACGACTGTTGCCGTAGTTCTAAATCGAGTCTGAAGTCCCCTTAACGTGGGTACCGTGAGCTGGTCCTTTGCAGTATACTATATATGTGATGTTGAATATATGTTAAGATCTGGTCACTTAGTGAAATTGGTAGGAAATGCTAAGACGACGACATGTAATTGAACTTAAGCTAAGAAGATGACGCTAAGCCGATTGAGGGTAAACGAGATTATTGAAATGACATTTTAATAATATTGTTAATCCCTCCTATATGTTTATGTTTTAAATTGCTTAAGGTAAAAAGTAGATTTTACATTTTTCCTCTTTAAAACTAAGCAAGTGGCATGTAGCGAATAAGCTAAATCGATACATGTTAACGGGGAAAGCGTGTCTAAGTTGTCAATTAGGAAAAGAGGTAAGTGCGTATAAGAATTGATGGAATAGTGAACATGAGGGTAAAGACTTGAGTGTAGAGTGAATAATTTTTCGCAAAGAAGTTAAGATGAATAAGGAAAGTAGAGCTAAATATTGTTAAATTAGACAATACAGGTTAGGATTGTGAACGAGGTAGGCAACAACTAGGAAAATTAACCCTGTTCTAAAGACGTTTAGCAAAAGAGTTATAAATTAAGTTGTTTATGTTCAATGTGTGTTACATTGATGAATAACCACTAAAGTGTTAACCTTCTACGAAATAATTAGAGTTGAACATCTGCAAAATAGTAACTTAAGTTGAGAAGCTCTCTGCTATACCCCTAAACGATTATATTGAGTTATCTATTCTAAGCGTTGAAATTTTCTACCATGTCTGAAAAGGATAATCCTAGGATCTTCTAAGTCACTTATGATTATGTAAGCTTTCTTAAGCTCCGCAGATAATTGCAAAGTTAAGTAAGTCACTCCAGCATCACCCGAATTACGGCTATATATCTTTATTTGCATATAAGGCATCACTTAGAGAGTTACTCACGAGTTTCCAAGTTATAGAGCTCTGAGTATCAAATCCTTAAGTTATGTCTTTACGTCCCTAATTTATGTTGAAACGTGCTAGTTGATCTAAGAAGTTTTTGAGAGATCATATTTCGAGAATTATGCTAATGTATCGGTCAAGTATTTGATGTTGCATACAAGTCTAAGAACTCAAGTCTTTATATGTCTTTCCAGTAAGAAGTCTTAATGTATATGATTTTCATGTTATAACATACAGTTGAATTCTTTCAGTTATATTCAAGTCATGCATCTTTATGTTTAGCTCTTGTTGAGTTATCAGTTGAATTTCCTAAATTCAGAGGAGAGATTCTCCCATGTACCGATGTTCTTAATGTCTAAGTAAGTATAAGTGCAGGCTATGATAATGATCAGTTAAGCTCAGAACTTTGAGTACCAGGAAGTCTCCTGGAGGCCACCCTGTTAACTAAATACGAGTTATCCATTATATAGAAGTCTCATACGTTGTATGTCTATAGTTCAGTTCTCAGCTCTATGTATATGACAAATAACTCCAAGTTCCTAGTTATAATTTCCATGTTTCCTGTAAATAAGTCAAATGAATTAAGAACTATATGTGCGTATCTACATGATAAATTTAGCAATGAAATTCCAATGTATAGTTGTCGATACAGGTAAAGGAACCACCTGGTAGACAGTATATATTTGTAGTTCCTAGATGTTAAAGAATTATGTAGAAATGAGCTCTACGTGTTTCTATCCAAGTAATATGTTAAATTGGTAGGATTATTTGTACGACATTGTTTGTAAGCCTACAAAAGTTCTTATGTTATCTAAACCTCTTGAAGGTCCTTCAAGTAACTGAGTCGACATGTTCATGTATGATTTGACAGCTTTACGTGATATATATGCATATTTTCTAGCTTTACATGATATGGGTGCTCACTTGCATTTATGGGTGACGAAAGAGGCCTATTCCGTCCACAGTTCCAATATTTTTCATTTATATGCCATACGTGTTAAATTGACTCAATATAAGCCATATTGGCCCTATTTATGATTACGATTTAAATTATTTTTATTTTATCCCGACGTGGTACATCGGTTGGAGATATTTTTATTTTACCCTGGTGTGGTACATCGGCTGGAGATATTTTTATTTTACACCGGTGTGGTACATCGGCTGGAGATATTTTTAGTTTACCCTAGTGTGATACATTGGCTGGAGATATTTTTATTTTATTCCGGTGTGGTACATCGGCTGGAGATATTTTTATTTTACCCCGGTGTGGTACATTGGCTGGAGATATTTTTATTTTACCCCGGTGTGGTACATCGGCTGGAGATATTATTATTTTACTTCGGTGTGATCCATCGGCTGAAGATATTTTATTTTTCCCTGATATGGTACACCGGCTGGACAAATTTTATATATGGATTTATTGTTGGCTGGTTGCTGGCATTACAATTATAGTTTTTCTTGTGCATTGCTTGGTTCCATTTGCACTTCAGTATTTGACTTATTGTCAGGTTTCAGTTTACAGGATTCCAGGTTGTTACTATTCCTTATTTCTGGCTCAGTTATCATTGCTATCTTACAAGTTTACAGTTTTTTGCCTTACATACCAGTACATTTCATTCGTACTGACGTCCCTTCGCTTGGGGACCTGCATTCATGCCACAGGTGCAGGTAGAGGTCGGGATTGCCAGTTGCAGTAGCAGTTCGTGAGATTAGTGGATGTGTTGGTATGCTCCTCTCTTTCTATAGCTAAGACTGGTTTTGTTTCAGTTAGAGTTTTGAGATGCAGTTATGGGTAGGTCGGAGCCCTGTTCCGACCATCATTCAGTTTACTCTTTAGAGGCTTTGTGGACTTAGTGTGTACAATAGTATTCAGTTTGTGGCCTTGTCAGCTTTTTGTTGTTTAGTTTAGCATACTCATAGCCTTGTTTGTATTTCAATTGTTTACCCTGTATTGTTGAGACATTATGGGTCCAGTGCTCCAGTTGATTGTGACAGGTGGCCTGGACGACCTAAGTGTTACAGTTATAGATGTCATATAGTCGGCTTCCTAGTCAATCAGGTATGGGGAGCCAGTCGCGTCCTCCCCCCAGTTATGGGGCGTGACATCTTGGGCCTGAAATTAGGGCTCATTGGTATTTGGAAACGGGTGGGGACCACGACTTGTTGGACGAACCAACGGGTCGTTGGTACCTCTCATTGTCACTGGTAGGATTTTTAACAAAAACATGGGAACCCCACTAATGAACGACACAATGACTCGTTGGTAGAACCAATGGGTCGTCGTGTATGCTCGTGGTCATCACTGCCTGGTCCTGAAATCTGGAGACGGGTGGAGACGACAACCCGTTAGAGGTGATAACGAGTCGCTGGTCCCACTCGTTGCTTCTGGAGGATGCTTGGGGGATTTTATGAACTTGGGATACAATGGAAGACAGGACAGCTTGTTACTTCTTCCAACAAGTCATCCTATGCCTCATTGGTTCCCAGAGGGAAATTCTAAAGAGTTGACAATGGCTCAGACAATGGCTCGTTGGAGGTGACCACGGTCCGTTGTCTGGGTCGTTCTATAATAAAATTTTCTAGTTTCCCTTGGTTTTTCATGCAAGGTCTGAGTTTGATCTAGGAGAGCTTTGGGGTGTTACAAAGACTCATCAAAATAATGGACCAGCCCGGCTTAATCCGTCAAATTTCAAAGCCCCTGTGGGCTTAGCCCGAATGGGTTAGGCTGACCCATATTGACAGCTATACCATCTAATTTGTTAATCATTAAAGTGAAAAAATTATTATCTTCATAAAAGACATATGCATAAAGTTTCTCCATTTATCCTTGCTTTTAATGATATGTCTATTTAACACAATAAATGCATAAATCAGCGTTTAGTATAAGTAAAACTTAAGAATTTATTCGATATGAATTAAGAACTTATACTTATAGGCAATGGAATAATACATAATTAGGTAATATCAGACTCCCTATTTGTGTTTAGATTCTTTATTTCAATTTTCTATTTTAATTGCAAATAAGTATTTAAGAGTTAGTTAAGCCAGCTCAACACTACACGTGACTGAGTTGTGGTCCTTCCTTCTCCCTATTTTTAACTCTTGTATCAGAGATAGTGATGGAGTATGAGAATGGTAATGCTAAATTTTTCTATTAAAGTATTGTTATATACTATCAGTGGTATCAGAGTAATTTCTTAGCTCTTTCTGTGTGTGTGTGGGGGGGGGGGGGGTGCCACGATTGATGAACTACTAAAAGTGCTAACAAGGCTCAATTGGATAACACTGCGACAAGTCAGCTGAAATCCGTGCAGGAGTCCTCTTTTCGTTAGTTGAAGTAAGCAATCGAAGCTAACACAAGCTCTGACAAGGATAATTAGAGGGACTTATTGGTAGATGTGACTGCAATTCTTCACTCAAACCACTTTTGGATTGGGAAATCTCTCAGGTATGCCTCACACCACCTTATTTCTCCCTCCACCTAAGAACCTCCACTTCTTTTTTGAGAACTGCTTCTTTCAAGTTAAGCAGTATGGGATCTTCATCCTGCCTTGACTTAACTTCAACAACTAACAAGGAATCTGACCCTCTCTACATTATTACTCCACCTTCGGCTGAATCAACCAACTGCACTCCCAACCGAGCTAACCTTTGAATATCTTTTGCCAGCTCCTTTCTGCCCTCTTCAACATGGGCCGCTCTTCCGATGGACATTCTACTCAAAGAATCTGCCACCACATTTGCCTTTCCCGGGTGGTACAACACACTCATGTCGTAATCCTTCAATAGCTCCAACCAGCTTCTCTGACGAAGATTCAAGTCCTTCTGACTGAACATGTACTAAAGGCTCTTGTGCTCGGTGAAAATATCCACGTGAATCCCATAGAGGTAATGCCTCCATATCTTCAAAGAAAACACTACCGCTGTCAATTCAAGGTCATGAGTCAGATAGTTATTCTCATGCACCTTGAGTTGTTTGGAGGTATAATCTATCACCTTACCACGCTGCATCAGAACACAACCGATGCCAACTCTGGAAGCATCACAGTAGACTACAAATCCATCTATTTCTTCTGGTAAGGTCAAAATTGGAGTAGTAATGAGTTGAGTCTTTAACTCTTGGAAGCTCTTCTCACATGCATCTACCACTGAAACTTCACCTTTTTCTGAGTTAGCTATGTCAGAGGACATGCAATAGAGGAAAATCCTTCTATAAATCCTCAGTAATAATCAGCTAGACCCAAGAAACTTCTTATATCTTTTGGGGAAGTAGGTCTTGGCCAATCTTTCACCACTGTTATCTTTTGAGAATCTTCCTGAATACCCTCACCTGAGACCACGTGACTAAGGAAAGTCACAAACTTCAACCAGAATTCACATTTGCTGAATTTAGCGAACAACTGGCGGTTTCTGAGCGTCTATAGCACTATCCTCAAATGGTTAGCATGTTCTTCCTCATTTATGGAGTATACCAGAATATTATTAATGAATACAATGACGAACATGTCCAGATACTACTTGAAAACCCTATTCATTAGGTCCATGAAAGCTGCAGGGCCATTAGTTAGTCCAACGGACATAACCATGAATTCATAGTGACCATACCGAGTTTTGAAGGCTGTTTTCGATATGTCACATTCTCTGACTCTAAGCTGATGATACCCCGACCTGAGATCCACTTTGAAAAAACAACTGGCTCCTTGAAGCTGATCGAACAAGTCGTCAATCCTGGGTAGGGGATACCTGTTCTTAACTATAACTTTGTTCAGTTGACGGTAGTCGATACACATTCTAAGAGTACCATCTTTTTTTTGCACGAACAACATTGGAGCACCCTATGGAGAGATGTTGGGCCTGATGAAACCCTTATCAAGAAGGTCCTTTAGTTGCTCCTTCAACTCCTTAAGCTCAGTTAGATCCATTCTGTAAGGAGGAATGGGGACAGGCTGAGTACCTGGAAGAAGATCTATGCCGAAGTCTATTTCCCGCTCAAGAGGGACTCCGGGAAGATCTTAGGGAAACACGTCAGGGAATTCACTGACAACTGGAACTGACTGGATAGTTGGGGTCTCAGAGTTGGAATCTTTGACCCAAACTAGGTGATAGATGCACCCTTTAGAAATGAGTTTCCTTGCCTTAAGGTAGGAAATAAACTGACCCTTAGGCGCAGAATTACTACCAATCCACTCTAGAACTGGATCATTTGGAAATTGAAATCTGACGACTCTAGTTCTGCAGTCCACTGAGGCATAACCAGAGCGTAACCAATCCATGCCAAGAATGAGGTCGAAATCGACCATGTCTAACTCTACTAGATCAGTTGGAATAACTTTACTCAATACTGAGACTGGACAGTTTTTGTACAGCCATTTGGCTCTAACTGACTCACCAATTGGGGTAGAGACTGAGAATGGTTCTAAGAGGACTTTTGGACTGATTTCAAACTGGACATCTACATAGAGAGTCACAAATAATAGTGTGGCTCCTGATTATTTTTAACTCCTGGATCTAGTAGGGCATACATATCTAGATGGAAGAGACGTAACATACCTGTGACCACGTCCGGTGAGCTCTCCTGATCCTAACAAGAGGATAAATAATAAAAGCGGTTTTTGCACTGACTGCCATCCGTACCTGAAGTGTTGGCCTGCTGAGCTGGACGGCCTGCTGGAGCTGCTGAAGTGGTAAACTATAATTTCCCCGTCCTACGGATGGACACTCCTTTAGCTGGTGACCTAACTTTCCACACCCAAAGCAACCCTCTTTATCCTGGAGGCATTCACCTGGATGGTTCTTGTCACACTTAGGGCAAACTAGATAATGGTTGCTGGCACTGTAACTCTGGGACTGAGAGGCAGATGCTCCACCCTTCCAATCCTTGTGGAATCAGAAAGTAGGGGCATTGGAGCCCTTCGCTGCTGCTGCTGTGGGCAGCTACTTCCGTCGCACCTCTTGTGGCCATAATCTGATTGACTAGTTCTAGCCGGCTTGTTCTCCCACTCTATATCTTTTAACTTTTCTGCCTCAATCTGCTGGGCATGAATGATGAGGCTGGAGAGGTCGATGTCCTTAATTAATATCGCAGTTCTGCACTCCTTAAGTACCAGGTTTGAAACCCCATTGACGAATTTAAGCATGCAAGCCCTTGGCTCGGCTACCATCTCTGGAGCATACCCTGATAACCGCGTGAACTCTGATAACGTACAAAATATTCTCTTTGTATAAAGAGCATAAACGATCATTGTATTAAAACAAATATCCTGACGGATATCGGGGTCGAATCCCACAGGAACTAGTGAATGATACGCACGAGTGTTGTTTGAGAAATTGAATTTAACTTGCACCACTTGAGAATAACATTGAAATAAATATTTTGGGGGAGATTGAGATTTAAAATAGAATATAACTTCTAATTTGGCTAACTATGATAGCAAAATTACCAATGTTGTTGACAAGAATGTGAAAGACTAGAGGTGTGGTGTGGATGATATGCTAACTAAATAAGGTCATGCTAGGTTATCTCATGAGTTCAATTTGTGTAAATAATCTCGGAAAAGTGGGCATTTGATGCATTTCAACATCTTAAATACCTCTTGCTAGATTTCTTTCAAACCCCTAGACACCATTAAATCAACTCGATCAAATTTAGATTAATAGCTGCACTACTTTCTAGTTATTAGCTATCAATTAGGAGTGAGAATGTAACTTTGGCCATTTCCAGCTCAATTTCACAATCTCTCATCCATGTCCATCATTCAATTCTCTCCCGATACTCAATTCTTTTTTTGCAAGAAAAAATCAAGTAAGAATAATTAGACCCATATCAACAACAATGGATCTTCAATTATAGATTGGAGAGAATTTAACAGATTTACACTAATGAAATAATATTGAGATGACTCTAGCAATACCCACTCTAATTACGCATTCATCACCACACACCTCTAATGAATAATTTATCTACTCATAGTCAAGAAATTCAAAAGCACATTTATCAATAAACTCTTTGAATTCAATAATAGGAGTAGCGAAATCAAATTCAACAAAAAGTCTTCAAGTACCTTGCTATGGAGAAAAAAAAAAGAAAAATAAAAAGAAAACAATTTTTTTCAATTTCCCCCAATAAAATTCTTACTTTCTTCTTCTACCAAGAGAATGTTCTAAAAGCTAAAAGTTAAGATCTGATGGGTACATAGTACTTCTCTCTAGAATATATCCAAAAGTAGGGTATCCACCCATTTATTTTTCCGTGCTAGATATTTTTACCCCTGATCAGTGTTCTGGCACTTGCGGGAGTACCAGCGGTTCACCGGTTACATTTCGCGAACCGCCAGCTCTAATTAATTTTGCCTCTGGGGAGTTCCAATAGCCTTAGGCGATTCCTTCGGCGTTTCGATGGTCTCCACCCGCGTGCTGCCGATTCTTTTCTCTTTGATCCAGCAATTTCAGGTGTCATTCGACGAAAGGACCGGCGAGTCACCGATTGAAGTTCGCGTTCACCGGTTGCTATCATTCCCAGAGATAGTGTTCATCAACTTTTGCCTGGCGTTTTGCCGGTCTTCTCCGGTGAAGCGCCGATTATCACCTGATTTTCTTCTTTTTCCTCCCTTTCTTGCTCTTTTCTCCAAATCAGATATCTGCATACAAAAAGGCAAAAAGGGCATAAAATATATCTAAATGACTTTAAAACTATACTAAAGCTCCTACTTAAGAGCCTAATGAGTTGGTAAATTACCAACTCATCTTAAACCCTCAAACTTGAACCATTGTTTGTCCTCAAGTAATGCAGTTATTGTCAGGTAAACAACATACCACTTCACATAAATATATGCATTAATGACCACTTGACTTCAGACAACCCAAAAAATGCTCACCAACTCACCGAAAAAGAGAAGAAAATTCTCCCAAAACAAGAAAGATGGAAATATTTCAAGAAACCACCACCATTCACAAACATGATTCACAACAGCTTTATTTTTTGCAAAATGAAGGCATAACTCATCCATGAAGTACACATAGCATCTCAATTCGTGATCATTGCACAAAGATTGCCTTAGAGCTTGCATTTCTCATGCCCTATGCACAAATTTACCTTTAATGCAATCCTCAAAAGGGATGATGCCACTCACCGAAGATAAAATCCCTATTTTTTATCATGAAATATCCCAACGGATGTCGAGGTCGTATCCCACAGAAAATTGAGTTGATAAATCAAGAGTTATAAACTAATTCAAACTAGAACGTACAATTGTTCAACATTTGAAAAGTAAAATTGGGGAAAATTAAAGGGAAATAACTATCTAATTCTAAACTAATTGTGGGGAATTTCAATTGAAGCAATCACAAGTGATATGACTGGGAGAATTCTATAGGTGAGATCACAACCAAATTAGGAATTTCTTTGATTCCTTAGACTCAAAATTATCATAGATAGCAGTGGATAATTCACATTCTCTTGTTTTTCAACCATAAGAATGTTTATACCTTGGGTTCTTTCAAATCCCAAAGCCAATTCGAGTTTTCAACCACACAAGCTTGAGGAAGCACTAGCTATTGACCTTTAATGGAGTGAAAATGTGGGTTTTAACTATCTCTAGCTTAATCCCACACACTAATACTCCAATTCCTCACTAATATCTTCTCACCCAATTCTCACCTTTCTCTTTCAGGCAAAAGCAAGAAAGTAAAGCACAATTCATGTTTGCAAACCATTAATTTTGGCAATTATAACTAGGGAGATGATAAAAGATCTACAATTTCAATAAGAATTCAAGAGCAATTTATCAAAACCCAATCAAATTAATAAACCCGTCATGAATATACCTCTAGCTAGAAAATTAGTCAAGCATATTTAAAGATAGAAAGAAGATACCAAGAGGATTCCCCTCACATTCATCACATTAGCTTCACAAATTTGCTTTACAAGCTCTTACAACACTGGTGGAATTCCCCTAAAAGGGGTTAAAGAAAAAGAAGACGAAAAGTACTATCTAACTCTACAATTCTATGGTGAAAGAGTTTTGTGGAAGATGAAGGAATGGTTGGTGAATTTGTTGAATTAAATTCCATGAATGGTTGGTGTACAATGAAAGCTATCTAAATATCTGTACTTTATTGTGTATAATTTTTCCCAAATGCCCTTGAAGCTTCTAGATGCTTTGGAGACCTTTTTAGACCCTTTTACCTTTCATGGCCTCACCTGTGAAGAAGTGGTGTTTGCCTGGTGTCAATCCGTGAAGCACCGGCAGTTCGCCACCATTTCACCCGCATTTCCCCCTTCTGAATCCGCGTTTAGTCGATTTAAAGCATGTTCTTATATCTCTTTTTGAGCTCAAATCTTCCATTGTCTTTGGGTCCTCTCCTTCATATGCTAACTCATCAAATTTCACCTCAAACTCCATGTGTTTTGCTCGATTTCATGCTTTCTCCACTCACGTGAAGTACCTACAAAGAATTAAAGAGAAAGGGCATAAAATCCACATAAATGACTCGAAAGCTAGGAAATAACTCATGCTTAGGAGCCTAATGAGTTGGTAAATTTCCAACTCATCAAACTCTAATGCATATTCCTCCATAGTCCTATTACCCTGTTTTAAGTTCATGAACTCCACGACCTTAGCCTCCCTTAACTCTCGGGGAAGAATCTGTTTAGGAATGCTGTGGTGAACTCTTCCCACTCTACCAGCTCTGTTCCTGCTGGCCTTCCTTCCTTCCACTAATCGTACCAAATCTGAGGCACCCCTTTCATTGGTAGGCAGCCAGATCAACACTCTCCACGAAACTAACACCCATAATTTGAGTGATCTTCCACACCTCATCTACAACTCTTGTGGGTCCTATCCTACCTTGGATCTATGAAAACCTGGAGGGTTCATTCGGGTGAAGTCCCGAACCCTAGCAGCTACTGCAGACCCATTTGTGTTCACCAGAAACACCTGCTGGTTCACTCGATTAGTCATTGTCTGAGTCAGCAGCTGGATTGCTGCTTTGAATTCTGCTGAGGACACTTGATTGTGCTGAGGTGCTATTGGAGCTGGTGCGGCAAGTTGGTTAGCATTGCCAGCCCTTTTTCCGTTTCCTCGTCTTTGAGGCATAGTTTCACTTAAAAGAAATAAAGCACGAGTCAGGAGAACGTTATTGGAATTGATTTCAACGCACAATAAAGAGTATGAATAAAAGGGAGTTTTCCTAATAAAGTCTCGTAGCCTCACCATTATAAGTGTGGCGCTCTTCACACCCATGAAAGGACTCTACTTGACGCGGTATTCAGACATCCTAGGATACTCTAACCTATTGCTCTGATACCAAGTTTGTCACGACCCAAGTCTATACCTTGGACGAGAATAGTACTTGGTGCCACAAGTGACCCCAAGCCAACTTATGATCTATCATAACATTGGTAAACTGAATAAACATAACAGTAAGCTTTAAATAAAAGAAACCATTTAAGAACACTGATTTGACAAAAGTTATTACATCTAAATAACAATACTAAATATCTGTTTCTATGTCTGAAACCCAACTATTAAATGATGAATTGCTGGGACAAGCCCCCAGCTAACTCTAAGTCTAACTGAAAATAACTAACTGAAAATAAATATCGTCCTTGAAAGATGAGGATTCACCAATGTTGCTGCTGGTATCGTTTGAGGGGAACTACTGACGATACTAGGACTGAGAACCTGCGCCTGTATCATGATACGATACAACATAGAAGGTATGCGTCAGTACTTTGAATGTACTGAGTAAGTGAGAGATAATAAGTATGAAAGAAAAAATGACTAAACTGAAATGACATGAAATGACCAACTGAAATGTTGTAAACTGATACAACTAAAAAATAACTGATATGGTCAATAATTACCATGGCTGATAGTTATAAACATGTCCTGGATCTGAGATACTAAACTAGGCTAAACTGCACTAAACTAAACTGAGACTGTATTGACTAGTGGGAGAGTTTATAACTGAAATTTAACCATGTGAGCTAAACGTGGAGTTCGATATATATGCCCTATTAATAGGACCCAATATACCTTGTTAGGGTATAAAGGCACGAACTGGGTGATCACAAATCTGGGGTCATAAGGCCAATAAAATAACCTATGGTGGCAAGGTAGTTCCGGGAACCTGGGTTCGCTGGAACCCCGGTCTGCTCAGTGCTAAATCCTACTCCCGCTGGATAGTCCTAACATGACTACTACTACCAAGCTAATAGCTCGAAACTGGGGCCCAAGACTAAGTCAGGGATATTTGTTTGGAAGTACCCTGAGAGTCTTATCGGACTGAATTCTGTAACTGGTGTTCTAAGACTAGCTAGAGTTGTTTATTTGGAAGCGCCGTAACCATCTAAAGAACAAACTGAGGATGGTTCTAAGACTGGCCAGAGCTGCTTATCTGGAAGCGTCGTAACCGTCTAAAGAACAAACTGAGGGTGGTTCTAAGACTGTCCAGAGCTGCTTATCTGGAAGCGTCGTAACCGTCTGTAGAACTAACTGGTAACTGATGATTGATAATTGATAACTGATATCTGATAACTGGGAGGCATTACTGGCACTTCAAGAACTGACTATAGTCAAACTAATCAGCTGATATTTCAGAAAATACTAAAGATACTAACATTTTGAATGAAAATGGACTAGCATGCAACTGACTAAGAAATTCAAATGATATTCATTATATGGGAATTTCAACACTGATAGAATCAACCAACATGAATAATTAATCAATTGTGCAAGACTCCAATTTACTGTATTCAAGAACTAGGGCTAAAACCATATTTATAGGAATAAGTATCAACATGATCACTAGATAGTGGAAATATAGCAACAATTAACATGAATAATATTCCACATGATATAGACGGAATCTGACTGATAATTTACTCACATTCAAAAATTCAGGGCTTAGAACTGATAAGAAAATTTTGATGGATTTTGGGGCACAAGGGAAGGACAATTCACTTGCTAAATTCCCACATACCTGGTGGTGAAAACCCCGAAGAAAACCCTTGAGAAGATCTGAGAAGAAAGTCGAACCCTTGCTCCTACTTTGTGCTTTCTGACTAAGTTCTACATTCTGACTTTTGAGGGAATAAGAGGAATGAGGTGTGAACATCGATTACCCCTCTAAATCCTCTGAATATAACCCAAAATGATGTTGTTTAGGAATTAAAAATGGAAAGTTACTAAAATAACCCTGGAAGAAAAATCTGAAAATTGCCCGATAGGGATCATCGGGTCATAAAACGAGTCATTGGTTGATACCATGACTCGTTTGGACCAGTCGTTGGTCCTGGGCATGGAATTAGGGCTCACTGGAATTTGGCAACGGGTAGGGATCACGACTTGTTAGATGAACCAATGGGTCGTTGGCACCTCTCATTTCCACTGGTAGGATTTTTAACAAAAACTTGGGAATCCCACTAACGAACGACACAATGAATTGTTGGTAGAACCAACGGATCGTCATGTATGCTCATGGTCATTCACTGCCTGATCTTAAAATCTGGTGACAGGTGGAGATGATGACTCATTAAAGGTGATAACGAGTTGTTGGTCCCACTTGTTGCTTCTAGGGGATGCCTGGGGGATTTATGAACTTGGGATGCAACGGATGACAAAACGGCTCGTTACTTTTTCCAACGAGTCATCCTATGCCTCATTGGTTCCCGCAGGGAAATTCTGAAAAGCTGACAATGGCTCAGATAGTGGCCCATTAGAGGTGACCACGATCCATTGTCTGGGTCATTCTGTGATAAAATTTTCTAGTTTCCCTTGGTTTTTCTTGCAAGGTCTGAGTTTGGTCTAAAAAGGTTTTGTGGTGTTACAAAGACTCATCAAAATAATGAGTCAATCTGGCTTAATTCGTCAAATTTCAAAGCCCATGTGGGCTTAGCCCGAATGGGTTAGGCTGACCCATATTGGCAGTTATACCATCTAATTTGTTAATCATTAAAGTGGCTAAATTATTATCTTCATAAAAGACATGTGCATAAAGTTTCTCCATTTATCCTTGCTTTTAATGAGATGTCTATTTAACAGAATAAATGCATAAATCAGTATTTAGTATAATTAAAATTTAAGAATTTACTCGATATGAATTAAGAACTTATACTTCTAGGCAATGGAATAATATATAATTAGGTAATATTGGACTCTCTATTTGTGTTTAGATTCTTTATTTCAATTTTCTATTTTAATTACAAATAAGTCTTTAAGAGTTAGTTAAGCCAACTCAACACTACATGGGATTGAGTTGTGGTCCTTCCTTCTCCCTATACTTATCTCTTGTATCAGAGATAGTGATAGACTATGAGAATAGTAATGTTAAAATTCCTTTTTTCTATTTAAAGTATTGTTATATATTATCAGTGGTATAAGAGTAATTTCTTAGCTCTTTGGGGGGATTGCCACGATTGGTGAACTACAGAAAATGCTAACAAGGCTCGATTGAATAACACTGCAACAAGTCAGTTGAAATCCATGCACAAGTCCTCTTTTCGTGAGTTGAACAAAGCAATTGGAGCTACGCAAGCTTTGACAAGGATAATTAGAGGGACTCAACGGTATATGTGACTGCAACTCTTTACTCAAACCACTTTTGGATTGGAAATCTCTCAGGTATGCCTTACACCACCATATTTCCCCCTCCACCTAAGAACCTTATCTTTGCCCTTGAAATTCTTCAGATCCATAACCCTCGCAACTTAATTCCAACCTACCAAACTACAATTCAATTTTGAAACCATCTTTTATAATCTCAATATGAATTTCCTTTAATCCTTCAATACAAATAAACCCTATTATGCTAGCGCAATTTCAGTCACAACTTCTCATGGTCATATTGTGTACAACCCTTTTACCATGCACATCTAAAGCCCCCATTTTACCCACAAATTACCCCTATATGTATCCCTTTTACAAACTCATGCCCTTTTTTAGGATAGCCTTAGCCAGATTCTTACACACAATTACTCTCCACCCTATACTCAGAATTGTCTTCAACCGAATTATGCAACCCATATTGGTTAGTTTTACCCTCAATGTCATCCTTACCCCAAATTTCCAGTAATCAAATGCTTGCTAGGTTGTCCAGGCTAGAATTCCCTAGGTTCAATGGGAAGAGATTTTAGGATTGGTGGTATAGAGTCGAGCATTGTTTTCCCTTGATGAGGTTTTACCCCATCAGAAGGTAACTATGGCAGCTATTGATTTTGATGATATAGCTCTCTAGTGGCATTAAGCCTATCTCAGAAGCAGGGCACATCTTCTTTTTCCCACATGGGAAGAGTACTCAGGGGCTCTGGTTGACAGATTTAGGGCAGAGTATGATGATCCTATGTCTGACCTGCTTAAGCTTAAGCAGAAAGGTGGAGTTGTCAAGTTCCAAGACATTTTTGATAGATCCATGACCTGACTTCATTTAGATCCCAACCATGCTATAAGTAGATTTTTGAATTGGCTAAAACTAGAGTTGGGAGATGCATTTAAGATTCATAAACCCTATTCCTTGCCATATGCTTACCATCTAGATAGATTACAAGAGTCGATATATGCCAAGAAATTTCAAGCAATGTGGTTCCTTCTGGATTTCCTACTACTCATCATTACACTAGATCACATTCTCCTTCCCAAAGCTATATCAATCCTAGAACAAACCTCAACCATCATTTCCCTAATCCCCTTGATCATAAGGTAATGAGAAATAGGTTGAGCCTTGCTAAATTAAATGGGAATAGAGCTAAGGGTTTATGTTTTTCTTGTGATGAAAAGTTTGAAGTTGGCTATGTGTGTAAAAATTGGGCTCAGTTATTTTTATTGAAATATGAAAAGAAAAGGGGAAACGGAATGGGCGGAAAAGGAAATGGTCCAGGAGAATGCACCAATAGTGTAACACCTTAAAACTTTTCTAGACCAAATTCAAACCTTGCATGAAAAACTAGGGAAAACTAGAAAATTTTTGTCACAGAACGACCCAGACAACAGATTGTTGTCACCTGTAATGGACCGTTGTCTGAATCATTGTCAACTCTACAGAATTCCTTTCAGGGCCAATGAGACATAGGATGACCCGTTGGAAGGAGTAACGAGTCATCCTGTTGCCCGTTGCGTCTCAAGTCTAGAAATCTACCAGACCTTCTCCTAAACCAACGAGTGGGACTAACGACTCGTGGTTCATGCCAACGAGTCATTGTTTCCACCCGTTGTCATATGCGGTAATCCTTCTTAATCAAGTCAGTAGTGACGACGAGTTGATACAATGACCCATTGGTACAACCACTGAGTTGTTGTGCCGTCTGTTAGTGGGGTTCCCAAGTTCTATTTGAAAATTCTACCAGTGACAACAAGAGGTACCAATGACCCATAGGTTCGTCCAACGAGTCGCGGTCCCCTTCCGTTGCCAATTTCCAATGAGCATGAAATTCAGGCCCAAGACCAATGACTAGTCCCAATGGGTCGTGGTCACAATTAACGACTCGTTGTGTGACTCGTTGGTCCCCGTTAGGAAGATTTTCAAATTTTCTTTCAGGGTTATTTTAGTAACTTTTCACCTTTTTAATTCCTAAACTATATCATTTGGGGTTATTTTTAAAGGGATTGAGGGAGTTAGTCGATAGTTTTCTCTCATTCCTCTCATTCTCTCAAAGTCAGAACATAGAAAACTCAGTCAGGAAGCATATAGTAGGGTCAAGGTTTTCAGTTTTCTTCTCAGATTTCTCAAGGGTTTTTCTTTGAAATTTTTACACTAGGTATGTGGAAATTCAACAAGGGAATTTTCCTTCCCTTGTGCCCCAAAAAAGTCCTTCTGAAATTTCTTATCAGTCTAGCCTTGAGGATTTGAATTAGGGTAAATTTTTAGCCAAATTCTGATTAATTCTTATGGATTGTTGTTTATATTAGTTGTTTCTATGTTTTCACTACTTAGTGATCATGTTGCTACTTTCTTCCTGTAATATAATTTTAGCCTAATTCTATAAATGTAGTAAATCGGGTCTAGCATAATTGATTAGATATTAATATTGCTTGACTCTGTTAGTCTTTGAATTCCCATGTTATTACTATCATATGAATTCTCAATCAGTTTACAAGCTAGTTTAGTCTCAGTCAGAATGTTAGCATTTTCAGTATTTTTTAGTAATGTTAACTGATCAGTTTGACTATAGTTAGTTTTCTTGAGGTGTCAGTAATATCTCCTAGTCCTAGTTTGCAGATTCAGTTATCAGTTAGTTCTTTAGATGGTTACGAAGCTTCCAGATAAGAAGCTCTAACCAGTCTTAGAACCACTAGTATCAGTTTTCAGTTAGTTTTTTAGACCGTTACGACGCTTCCAGATAAACAGCTCTGACCAGTCTTAGAACACCAATTTTCAGTCATTCGATCCTACAGACTCTCAAGTTACTTCCAGATAAGTATTCCTAACTTAATCTAGGATCCCAGCTTCGAGCTATCAACTTAGTAGTCACGTTAGGAATATCCAGCGGGAGTAGTACTTAGCACCGAGCGGGTCAGGGTTCCAGCGCACCCAGGTTCCTAAAACTACGTTTCCACCGTAGGTTAGCCTATCGGGCCCTAGACTTGTGATCCCCCAGCTCAAGCACTATACCCTTGCAAGGTACAATGGGCTTTCTCAGATGGGGTGTATACATCGGAGTCCACGTTTAGCTCACGTGGTTATATGTCAATTATAGACTCTCTCACTTGTCAGTAGAGTTTCAGTTCAATTCAGTTTAGTTTAGCTCGGTTCAGTCACTCAGTTCCAAGACATGTTTATGACTATCAGTCAGGGTCATTATTGACCATATCAGTTATAACTCAGTTTTTATTAGTATTCAGTATCAGTTGGTAACTTCATGTTATTTCAGTTCAGTTGTTTATTTTCCATGTTTATTGTGTATCTCACTTACTTAGTACATTCAATGTACTGACGCATACTTTCTATGTTGTATCGTATAATGATACAGGCGCAGGTTCCCAGTCTCAACATCATCAATAGTTCCTCCCGACGATTCTAGCAGCAGTCCTTTTGGTGACCCCTCATCTTCTGAGGATGATATTTGTTTTAAGTTAGTTCTTATTTAGACAGATTTTAGAGTAAGCTGGGGGCCTTTCCCAGCAACTCATTAGTTAGTAGTTGGCTTTCAGACACAGTTGTTCAGTATTATTTTCAGATGTGTTCACTCTTTTTAAATCAGTATTTCTTAAATAATTATATTTTTATAAAGCTTCCACTTATGTTTACTTAATTTACTAGTGCAATGTTAGACCATTGGTTAGCTTGGGGTCACTTGTGGCACCAAGTATCGTGTCTCATCCAGGGTATAGACTCGGGTTGTGACAAACTTGGTATTAGATCCCTAGGTTTAGAGTATCCTAGGAAGTTTGAAAGCCGCATCAAGTAGAGTCCTTTTCATGGGTGTAAAGCGCGCCACACTTATGATAGGAAGGCTACAAGATGTTATGGGGAAATTTTCCTTTTGTTCATACTCCTTATCGTGCATTGAAGTTGAATCCCAAAATGTCCTCCTAACTCTTGCTTTGTTCGTTTCAATGAAAGTATGCCTCCAAACTGATGAAATGGAAGAAGGGCTGGCAATGCCAATCAATCTGACCCATCAGATCCAGTAGCCCCTCAGGACAACCAAGTGTTCATAGCAGAATTCCGAGGGGTAATCCAATTGCTGGCTCAGATGGTGACTAACCAAGTGAACCAGCAGGTGGTTCCAGTGAACGTAAACAGATCCGCATTAGCTTCTAGGGTTTGAGACTTCACCCAAATGAATCCTCCAGCTTTTCATGGATCCAAGGTGGGAGAGGACCCGCAAGAGTTTGTAGATGAGGTGCGTAAGATCACCCAAATTATGGGTGTTAGTTCCGTGGAGAGTGCTGATCTGGCTGCATAGCTGTTGAAAGGGATGACTCAGATTTGGTACAACCAATAGAAGGAAGGGAGGCCAGCAGAAGCAGGGTCAGTAGAGTGGTAGGAGTTCACGACCGCATTTCTAGATATAATACCTCGGAAGTTCCTAAGACTAGATTCAGGAATTTGAAATGAGTTCCGCAGAAAAACCTGAATTTTTGCACCAGGACGACTCATGGTACGAGTCGTGATGGAAAGTGATGGTCTTGGTCTCAATTGTGGTGGAGTTCTGAAGTTGGGGTACATACCACAAGTCACACCACGAGTCGTGAGGTGTAGGTACGACTCGTGGTTAGGAGTCATGATGAGATTCCTTGTGGTACCAGGGTATGGTGTCAGGATCATGGTACGACCTGTCGTAAGTAACAATGAGTTGTGATGGGGGTCGTGGTTAGGTTGTAGCAGATAAAGGAAGATGATGACACGATTGACGGTACGACTCGTGGTGGGACACCACGAGTTGTGATATGCAAATCGTGGTAAGATTCAGAGATGTGTAATTAGGAACAATGGTGAGCACAAGAGGTGACCATGAGTCGTTACTTCATGGTACGACTTGTGGTCATGACAGTGCAGAAAATTTCAAACTTTTCATTAAGGGTATTTTCGTGATTCCCAAGCCCTAAGGTCCTAAATTACGTTGTTTTAAGCTCAGTTAGCAGGGTTTTAAGGGTGTTAAACCTATTCTAAGTCTTTTTATTCCATGAATGCAAATTAGAGCTCTTCCTTGGAGATCAAGCTTGAAGAATTTCTCCAATTTCTCTCCAATTTACTTTGGGCTTTCAAGAGGGAGAGTAAATCTGATTTACCCAGGTATGTGAGGCTATGAATGTGAGTACCTTTCACTCTCATACTCTAAACTCTTCTCAATTCCATGACTATCAATCCTAGAATCAAGTTTCATGATCTTATGGGGTTTATTTCAATTCTTGTGAAATTCTCTATGATCTATATATGGATTAATCCCCCTGATGTATCAAATCATGTTTTATGATCTTTGGGAAGATTTTATAATTTCTTTGAATATAAATTTATAGATTCAAATCTTAATTAAATTATTCCCAATTATGTATGATTCATGAAAAGTCAAGTTGTGATTTCATTATGATTTCTTGATCTTCTTAAGCCCTAAATTGTGATTTATGATTTATGATATGATTTCTCTCAAGTACCCATCATGGATTTATGAATATCAAGTATATACATGTTTTACAAGTATCATAAATTTCATGATTTATAGACTTATAACTCTTGGCTGATTCACGGGCTCTTTTTCATGGCTAATCATGTAGTTCAAATGGGATCCATCATGTTATTATTTTATTTGGCCATGAACTTCATGAATGATTTTATGATTACGAAATGAGCCCTCGTGTGTTATGTTTTTGGGAGCAGTGTCTAGCACCAAGTAGACCCAGCATTCAGGTAAACCCCACAGTCTCAGAACTACGTGCCACATAGGTATATATATATTTATTATTGGATCCCTGTGATATCACCACGCACGCACGTCCCCCTGCCTGGCAAGATGGGGATAGTCCTGACCACTTGGGAGAAATAGTGGGGCATTATGTAAGGCTCTATCATGATGGTGTCGGTTAAGACGAGTCCTCCTATTATTCTTCATAATTTATGCATGGTTATGTTTATGTTGCTTTGGTTCAAGTCATGTTAAATGAAGCTTTTCTCCTATGATTATGATTATGACTGAATTATGAATGTTTTGAAAACCTTGAGCACTTATGTTTACATTATGATATTTACTTCATGATAATGTTGTCCTACTCTCATGAACTCTTATGTGTTTAAACTGTCCGTTTTACTTACCTTGCATACTCAGTACATTCCAAGTACTAACCGCATATTCTGTGTTGTATTGTTTCATGATACAGGTCCAAGGGATTAGTCTCAGCCGCATCATCCGTCCTGCTCCTCTCTCAGACCTGTCTACTCAGGATTGGTGAGTCCTCATCCTTCGAGGACATTCATTTATCTCTAATTATGTTCTTTCAGTGATAGATTTTCATCGAGCTAGTTGGGGATGCTGTCCCACCAGCTCATCAGTTATGTTAGAGGCTATTAAGACATTATGTAGAAATCAGCTTGTTACTTCTGATTTGGTATTGGCTTGATATGTACACAGACTTCCACTTAAGCATGTTTTATGATATCAGTATCTGCTTATTGTATGCTCTTAGTTGATATGTTCATGCCATAGGTCAACTTGGAGCCTCTCGGGGTTCTTTGTCCCGTGTTTTGATTCGGGCTTATGTTTGGGTTGTGAAAAACTTGGTATTAGAGCATTAGGTTTTGAAGTGTCCTAGGGTGTCTAAAATCCGCTTTACGTAGAGTCTTTGGGTGTGAAGCACGCCACACTTTTGAGAAGAGGCTACGAGACGTTTAGGAAATGTTCCCTTCTTTCATGATCTATGTCCTGTGATGAAATGTCTCTCTATCCTTCTAACTCGTGCCATACGTATTTGTAGAATCATGCCTCCTCGCCATGTTAATGAAAGAAGAAATGGGAATGGAAATATCCATGAGAATGGCAACGGGAATGGGCACCAGTAGGCTCCACCAGCCCATAAGGATCATGTACCCGAGCAGGCAGCTCACGCAGAGTTTAGGACTTCCATTCAGATGTTGGTTCAGGTTTTGACCCCCCAAGTCAACCAACAGGCAGTAGGGTATGTCTTTCAGAATGGAAATATGGCAGCGGCGAGAGTTAGGGATTTTCTGAGGATGAACCCTTTGGAGTTCCTTGGACTGAAGGTGGACGAGGATCCACATGAGTTCATTGATGAAGTGCTGAAGATCACTCAGATCATGGGAGTAACCGGGGAGGAGTGTGTAGACCTAGTCTCGTATCAGTGAAAAGGGTCGCGCACATCTGGTTCAAGCAAGGTCTTGACTAACTCTATAGAATTTCCCTTCAAAGTTCCTATGTTTCAGGACCCAAATCTCAACCTATTGACTCTCTTTCCACCCTTGACCCCCGCCCCCAGCCCCACCCGAAGACATGACCTTACTTTATCATCATTCACCAAAGCAACACTAATCTATAAACTTCTATAATTAAGGATTCACTACTCTAACGCTAGGACAACATCGAGTCCAAAAAAATGAAAGAAAACTAGACTTAAAAGGCACAAATTGAGGATAAAGATAGGTCATTATTAAGCTATAACACTTACAATGCTACAACCGCTATCACAAAAGGCTCCAAAAGAAAAATTCTCCCACCCTCAAGTGAATACTAAACTAGATGTAAAGAAAGAAAACTAAGAACTTGTAGGCAAAGAAACATGTTTACAAGCAAGAAGAAAGCAAGAAATACACTAAAGTTTATTGGCAAGTACACAAGAAATACACTAAAACTATGAACATGCAGGTAGAAAAACTGGTAATCAAAGGCCGGTAATCAAAGGCAGAGAAACAAGTTTATAGGAAAGAAGAAAGTAATAAATACACTTAAGTTTAAAGGCAAGAACACAAGAAAATACAATAAAACTATGAACAAGAAGGTAGAAAACTTAAAATCAGAGGCAGGGAAGTAAGGCAAATCACACCAACATGACATAATATCATATGGATACAAATTTTAGTCTAACAAACACAACTTTTAGTGCAAATCACAGAGAAAATAGAAAGAAAGCAAAGAACAAATGGAAGGCAGAAGGGAACGAAAATATGAGAAAGATTCCTAAGCCTAATACCCTACTTGAGAAATAGTACAACAAGAGAAAGAAACAAGGCAGAAGCTGGTGTCAAAGAATGGATGATACAACCTGGTGTCAGCGTTTGATTTCCCATTGAAATGGTAGTACCGCACTAGAGTTGCTGCTCTCTATTGTCATTGCTAAAATTGATGAAAAAAACCCTAAACAATGTTGCCTAAAATAAGAATGAAAAAAGGGAACCATAAGGACGCTGAAAGAAGTCGCTTCCAAAGAAATCTACAATAAGCGTCATCGTCGGAGAAATAAATAAAATAGAGTAAAGTCGTCAGTGGTGACCGAAGAAAAGAGAAATAGATGTTCAGACATATTCTCCATCTTAGAGGAGAGAGAAAGAGAGTGTCTAGATTTAGTGATCATCAATGAAGTGGCCAGATCTGGAGGTGTTACTTATGATAATGTGCATGATCGTATTTTTTCGTCTCAGAGGAGAGAGAAAGAGAGCCCCAAGTTACGTATTGTTATAAATCAAATTAATCTAATAGTTTATAAAATTTGTACACTCTCAATACATATTTTTTTGTACATCAGTATATATAAATTAATTCTTTTTATATCAAGGGATAAACATTTAGGTATTTGCAAAAAAAAAAAAAACACGTTTGTGCAGATTTGGAAAGTGGAGAAAAAATAAGGGTTAGGTGGTATTGGTATAAAGTTGATGGGATATAGTATAATGTATAAAAAGAATAGTCTGATTTAGTAGCGGAAAATGACAAATATTCTTTGACAGTAGGTTCAGAATAGTTTCTTAAGTGTCACTTGAGCAGCTTGAGTCTTTTAAGTTTGATAGAAGTGACCATTTTTTTATCTTCTTAAGATATTTATAAGAACTTTGAAAATATAAAATGTTTAATGAAAACTCACATCTGCAAGTAGAGATTCTATAGTTTATGTTACTTTGATCCATTTCAAGAGTTTGATGCAACTTCTTAAGATGTGTGTATGGTGTAGTTTTTTCATGTTGGGTATTTTGGAATTTTAACGGAATTGTTTGGTGTTTCTAATTTGCTTTAACAATTATGATTTGGCAAATATCTAGGAAGGTCAAAAGTACTCACTCTAACAAATTTTAAGGGCCAAAACTACTTAGTTTATACTTAAAGGAATTATCTTGAACTACTACCAAAGATAAGGGAGCATTTCTATCATTAACTCCAAATAGGGCGTAGTATATTTTAACGGATCAAGGAGGAACTACACAATATAAAAAAGTAAAAACCAAATAAATAGTTAGAAAAAGATAGATCTCTTCAACTCCATTGAACCATGAACGTTGAAGAAGAGGTTGAACGACTCAAAGAAGAGATCAAGAGACTCGGCATAGCCCAAGATGATGGTTCTTACAAGGTACCTTCTTGCATTACGTTTTTCTTCCACGAAATAAGAAATTGACATTCTAAAGGAAAAAAAAAGAAAAGAAAAGAAACAATTTCTACAATTTTGGCATATTTTGTTTTGTACAAAAGAAGGAGCTTATTCTGGCGATGCATTGTTCATCACCCAATTCAATTAGATGAAGTATTAAGATCTGTAATGCATTTTGTGCAGAGATGGATCTACATAAAAGCAGTGGCCACTGTTTGGAACTCCTACTGTATATACGTGTATAGAAATTAAAACTTTTTCTTGTTTCTTTTTGGAAAAAAATAAATTTCACAAAGTTGATGTAGTGTAAAATGGGAAAGGAATATGCTTCTTGCGTGACCCATTTCAATTAGATAGAGTTAGTTGTCGGATCTGTAATGCATTTTCTGCGAACACAGACCCAGCATATAAACGGTAACCATCTTTGGAAAATGCTAAGGAACTGATTGTGAATTAATCAACCCCAAGCACACCTTGAAGATCTGTATGCAAAGCAAGTAAAAGGACAGGTGGACTAGGAATTAAGGTTGGGAATTAGCAATCACATAACTATGAATTAGTTGGACACTTGATAACTCAACAATTATCACAAATCCAGTTAGCTAGCAAATCAAGTAATTAGAATTCAACTAATTAACATCAAGAACATTCAAAGGATAACTTAACTCTTACTATATTAATATTCAATTGAAGGAACAACCCAAAGATAGAAGATAGATGAACTCATACAAGAATTACCTAGCTATGGTATAATTCAGGAGAGGTTGTAAAAGAGAACTAAGATAATTTCTAAATCTTCACTAAATAACCCCTAAGGTTCTTAAGAGCATTCATCAATTCATTATTCATCCAAAAACTAAGGAAAATGACCTAAATGTTACTAATTTGTAGTAAGTAGTAACCTAAACTTAGTTACATAAATGACCAAATGGGCCTTGATTAACTTTGCAAATCTGGCCTGGAATGGCCATTACTCGCGATCAGGCTTCTGGTACTGAGGTTCTTGTCCACTATTGCAGCCGTCACCTTACGAATGTGAACATGATGGCCCGACAAATGATCCTCTATCGTGATCGTTCATCTTCTTCCACTATCGCGCTTCACGTCTGCAATGTCCAGAAACAACAGCTTCTCTTGAACTTCTCATTTTGATCTTGGTCCTTCTAAAGCACTCCAGCAACTTGATGTTGACTTGGAAATTCCCCTTTGCTAGTCTGGAAGTGATTAGAACTTGCACTATGTTATATTAACAAATAACTTTCACAACAATGACATGGTTGGAAAATGGAAGCTTTTGGTGTGCTTTGTTCAACACCTATTCAATTAGATGGTATTACTCATAGGATCTTGAATGACTTTCTACAGAGATGGGTCCAGCATGTAAGCAGTACTCACTGTCTTGGCTCGAACTATATATAGAAAATTTATAGAAATTCTCATAACTAACAGCTTTTACATTGTTGATTTTAGTGGAAAGATGGGGAAGAGATATGCTTTTTCCGTGTCTTTTTTAATACCCAAGTCTTTTTTAATACCCAAGTCTGAAGTTACTCATAAGATCTATAATGCATTTTTGTTGGATGTGTCGGAAAAGTACTTGAGATGGTAACACTTAGAAGAACATTTAATGAACAAACATGACACTACAGTTAAAGATAAAGATAAGATAGAGTTGGATGGGTTAAACTGATTCAAGGCATGCTATGGAAGGTACTATCTTCAGAGTAGATTTTTACTGTTATCTAGGTGACGAATAAAAAAATGACATCATACTCCTATGGTACAGCAAACCAATCAGGAATTTTCTGATGTGCACTCAAATAGAAATTCCAAATACTCTTAGATTTCTTAAGTTCTTTGGAGAAATTTAGGATAAATGAAAGAAAAGGGACACTTGATGAGAGTGGCACAATGAAGAGTCGGAAAATGTTGACATGGAAACACAAAACACTCTGATTTCCTAACTGGGGGAATAGGTATTTATCAGAGAGTGAAAAATACAATTGCTACACCTTTACTGAATAGATGTTCCCATCTATAATGACTGGATATATCTTTCTAGACTAATAGCTTGTTTGGCCAAACTTCTAAAATCAGCTTATTTTGAAAAATGCTTTTTTCCAAAAGTGTTTATAAAAAAAGTACTTTTGGTGAGAAGTAGTTTGTGTTTGGTCAATAAATTTAAAAAGCACTTTTGAGCAGCAATTAGTGTTTGACAAAACTTTTGAAAAATGCTTCTAAGTGTATTTTTCTCAAAAGTACTTTTGGGAAGAAGCTACTTTTTTTAGCTTCTAAAAAACAGCTTCTGCTACTCCCTAAAGCACTTATTTTCTCCCAAAAGCTTGGCCAAACACCTCATTTTTTTAAAATAAGTACTTTTGACCTCCCAAAAGCTTGGCCAAACAGGCTATCAGTGAGGTTTAGTCCATAAAATAGCTTCACCTATTGCATTATAAAATACTGCTTTTGTATTCTTTAAATTCTTGAATCATATGTAGAATTGTTGGAACTTATTTTAAGTGATTCCAATTTAATGTGTTTATGGTTGAAAAGACACAACATTTTCAAGGTAGATTTACTGAAAAATAAAAAGATTGGATACAACTTTTCAGTAAATGTTGTGCCTTTTCAACAATAGACACATTAAATTTTGAACCACTAAAGACAAATTTCAACAATCCCCACATGATTCAAGAATTTAAGCAATACAAAAGTAGCCTTGTATAATGCAATAAGTAAATGTGCCTTGTGGACTTGAACCTCACTTACTATGAAGAAGTCTGATCTGAAGGACCTTACTGAAGTTAAGTCTTGAACTGGGGACCTTTTGGTTGGATCTTGAATGCATCACACGCATTATATGAAACTTTTATCGAGTTTGTAAATGGGGTCGAGCTTTAATGGACTTGCACTAGTATCTTGATTCTTGAGTGCTCTAGAGAAAAGTCCAATCTCATAAATAGCAGCCTCACAACCACATTCAAATAAGTGAATTTTTCAAAGATATGTGTAAAGCAAGCATATCCATAATTTGCAACGAATTCATTCTAAGCAAGCGCTCTTCCCAGCCACTACATTAAGGGGTCATTTGCTTGTTGGTTAGGAAGTGAATTATTCATATATTTTATCAATATAACTAGCACCAAGTTTGGTAGCATTTTAGTTGTGCTATGTATAGAATTCAGTACCAGGTGCGATGTTTGGTTACCAACTTACAATCTCTCATAATTAAAATATATATAAGTTATGAGTCAATTTATGCATTATCTTCTGCAGGATAGAAAATAAAATAATTAATACATGAAAAAGTAAACCCTGCATACTTAATCTCTACATTACTAATATCTCTCTAACTCTAACCAACAACCAAACGATCCCTAGGTACCACTAAAATCAATCATGATGGGACTAAGATAATACAAAAGTTATGGTACTACTTCAATGGTTGGACAACTTATCATTACCACATTGAACCTTTATTATGGGATCTCCAATCGCAAGGTTGGGTCTACTATCTGTAATTACTATTTTTGGAGGCCTCAGAGCAGATTCAACATATAAGTAGTGGTTCACTGCCTCGGTTCGAACTTTATATATGTTTAAAATTTAAAGAAAAATCTAAATATTTATAATATTAATCGATGTGTGGATATAGTTAGGATATGTATAACAGACCACAAGTAGTTTGGAATTGAGACATAGTTCATTGATTATTGAGTTAATACCTAAAACCTTCCATAACCTATCTACGTTTTACTAGTTTAATACTTAAATTATGAGGTATTGTTGTTTCTCCCCTGAACTATAATATTTTCAATCTAAAATCCTTGTAATGCCAAGTGGCATGAAGAGTGGCTTCATTCTCTTTGTAGTGTGTGGGAGCTAGAAAATAGGTAAAAAGAGCATCCATGTAGCATTTTATGTTATTTTTTAAAATTAATTATTTTTTATTTGTTCATTTTTCCTTCTTTTCTTATACATTTTTTCTTTCTCACTTATCTACATCGTTTCCTAATAACAGTAAACTAGTCGAAACCCATAACCTTAAAATAGTAGTAACATAAGAATAAAATAATCAATGTAAATAAATCTAGTTAAAAATCACGATAGAATTTTATCATAATAGTAAATCTATATTATATTAAAAGGAAGGTAGTCAAGCTTGATATTAAGTAAAGTGGCATATTGAGAACAAACCACTTGGCACTATTCGGAAATCTATTTGTTGGATTCTATTTGTATTATTAATTGCAGTTCAAAAAATACCATATAAGCAATAACATTATATGACAATTCTTTTGACATATTATTATTCCTTTTATAAAGATTAGAATATTTGCAGTTCAAATATTACCATATAAGAAATACCATTATATCTATTATATGATAAAAGAATATTTATATAATATTATCCTAGAATATTTGTAGTTCAAATATTACCATATAAGAAAAACTACGTAATATGTGACAAAGAATATTTATATAGTTATTCCTTCTATAAAAATTGAATCAATATTATATTAAAGGAGGGTAGTCAAGTTCTTAATAAAAGAAGTTCTTGATACATTAATTATTTAGGTTGATCCTTAGGATCCAACCAAGACTTTTATCATAAGTTTTAACACTCTTCATATATTCAGCACTAGAATCACCAGTTTTAGAAAAAGACAATGAAAAAGAATTTGAAGAAGAGGTAAACTTCAAATATTTTACAAGAAATGTTAAGATATTATTAAAATTAAGGAGCATATATTTCTTCTTAAAGATATATGAGAAAAGAATAGGAGAACAAGTGTTAAGTAATCAATATTTTAAGGAATAGAAGAAAAAGTTGCTGGTATAGTATATACAGAAAATTAAAGCACCAGGACTAGAAATTTTGATAACTTACTGATAAATATTTAGTAATATCCATTGCACTTTTCTTGCTGCAGAAATATTTATTTGGTTTTCACATGAATATTCCATTTCCATCTTTGGATTTTCTAATTTTTTTCTCAAAAGGAAGGGCCTACATTATTTGTAATCTCCAAGAGAAGAAAGAATTAGAGTGATGTTGGGAAGTTATGTTTTCTTTGTGAATATTTATAACAATAGACTTCAATATCATTGATGTGTAGAAACACATAATATTATCACCATAAATAATTAGTACATCTTATCTAAGAAATTTATGTTTTTTTCTTCTATTTGAATTGAGTTTGTTTATTTTTTGAATTGATTTGAAGTATAAATTTTAAAATTGAGCATAGTTAGTATTTTATTTAATTGAAAGATAAAAAATTTATTTTTAGTATAAAGAGGAAATAAAATGGGAATAATAATAATATATATCTTTTAAAAATAATATTAATATAGATGATAATGGGTAATAAATAAAAATAATATTTGTGAAAGAAAGTTGTTATATAAAAATTAGATTTAAAGCTTTCTTATTTTTTCTAACTTAAAAAATTGTTAAAGAACCACTTTAGCAATCCTTAATTTATATTTCTTGTGTAGACGTTATAATAAACTTATAGAGAGAAATAAAATGATTTCAACAAAAATGACAGTTTTATTGCAACAATAAAATTTATTGTGATATTATAAATAAAATATGATACTAATGTGCTATGGTCAATTTTTTTTAATATTGGCCACACATAGCATAGGTACTAATACTAGTTCAGTTAAAAAAGATAACTCTAAAATAACAGTAGCACTAAAAGATTAACAAAAAAGAAACCAAAAATTGTATATTAAAGCATAAAACAAAAAATTTCTTGTTTGTTCTTTCTTCTTGCCTTACCTAAATTTATGGATTTCTTTTTCTTTTTCTTCTTCTTCAAAATCCAATAATCTTTTCTTGATAACAGTAAATCTAATCGCAAATTATAACAAAATTTACTCAATAATAATAAATCCAATTGAAAAGCGTAAATACTAAAACAAAATCAAAATAAATGTTGTACACGTTATGAGTTGTGTTTTTTTAATTGAGTTTACCAGAAGAAAGAAAAAAGAAAACATAACAAATAAAAATAGTTTATTTTAAAAAAATGAATGTAAAATGTCACATAGATGCTCTTTTTGGCCTACATTATAGCTCCATGTCACACCCCAACCCGGGGAGGCATAACTGGCGCCTGGTGCCACTCCTGATACGAGTACACGCAATGACCAAACATAAAACATAGGCCAGAACCATTAAGGTTCGAAAACTCAACATCCTACAAGACGCGTATGAAAGACATAGGCAACAAAACGACAATAAACAATGGTCGACTAGGCCTGCCAATAAACCAAAAGACATATACAAGGGTAACCACCACCCTTTAACCCATCAACTCATGTCTACAAGCCTCTAATGAGTTAACAAGTCCATGCTGATAGGGACAGGGCCTTGATCTACCCAATATGTACTCAAAAATCAAAAGGGCATTTCTGGACAAACTAGAGCGTACCGACGTCAACTGGAACTCAACTCAAGCACGGGAACCTCGATCAACCTGACGATCAAGACCTGCAAGCATGAATGCAGAGCCTTGATTAGGGCGTCAGTACACAATGTATCGAGTATAAAAGGTGACAATAAGACAAGAGTCCAGAGTTGATAAACAACTAACAGGAGATAGAACGATAACCTTAGAAACCCACCTGATTACCCACTTACCTGGGGCATATGGTTGATCTCAAATCATCACATAGTGTCAATCAATAATGCAAGGATAATCACATCAAACAATATCAATAATCAAGCACTGCCGGACCCTCTCTCAGTTGCGCACATTTAGCAGAGCTCATTCCATCTGGGAGAACCAATTGCGATACCAGGAAGGCTCAGAACAGACATATACGGCGCTATGGAGGCATGTACCTTCCCATAGGTCTTGCATGTCTCAGAACGGCCCTATTGGAGGCAAACTCAACTCAACCATAAGCCAATTATTCTACCCCTTGGACTCAACCCCGCGGCTGGTCCTACTCTAAGTGTTGGGTATTCACGAATCCCAAGGGCCTCGACACACACACACCATCACACAATCACGAAATTTACAATCAACATTCACATATAAAGGTCTTAGGCAGCCCCCAACCGGCTTACAACCGACGTTGGTCGACATGTGACACCAACCGTTTCTAAGGGTTGTTCGACTCGATGACGTGCCAACCGACACACAAATCTAATCCAACCTTTTGAAAACATACATACACATATCATACACAACCAGTAGCTCAACCAAGAGTATGCCAACACGTTTTTAAGACACCACAACGCAGCTCATATACACGACAACAATGCTAGCTCAAATCTTATCGAAATCATGCCGAAAAAGGGAAGAAACAGTCTAACTATATCTTAGAATCCAACGAACGCAAGACAACTGAACTTCCACTTCTTAAGCTCACCAAGATACTGCCTAAGAGCAGCTCAAACAACCACCAACAAGCTGCTACAAGAGACTGACAAGAGAAACAATACGAAACAATGTTTACCGGCTAGTTCTTAAGAATTCAGTCGTAAGAAAGCTAAGGTGACAACCTACCATCACCAACAACATCAAAACCAACCTTAGAACACTAAGAATCAACATGGAAGAAAGCTGACCAAGCAAGTAGCTCGAAATTGCCGCAAGAAGATCAAAAACAACACCGCTACACAAGTTCTACAGCGGATTCTAGCTTCTCGACACCAAAACTCACTTGAGTTAAGCTTCCTGGCCTCCAAACCCTTAGAACATCATGGGAAGGCCTTAAGAGTATTTTTCCTTCGTGAAAATTTCCAGAAATGAAAATTGGATGTGAAATAACCAACCAAATGGTCTTGTATAGTCCTCCACCGCCTTAGCAGTTTTTGACATGCCTGCTTGCACGGTCTCGCAAAAACACGAATATCTTTCTACTTCGAAGTTGTATTGATGAATAGTTTAATGCGTTGGAAACTAGACTCATAGATCTTTAACTTGATAGGTTGTAGGCCTCCTAACTCGTTATAGATTGGGAGAAAAATTTTGACCCCAATTTTAGAGAATTTCAAGAAAGAAATTTGCGATAACTTTTGCCGAATTTTGTTCTACAACTTGATCGACGTCCAATCTTAAATACGATCATAGAGTGACTTAAATACCTCAAAACTCTAAGTATACTTAGTCCTACCTCGAAAGTACGAATTTATTTCTCAAATTATACAAAGTGTAACACCCCAACACGCTACACAGAGAGTAAGGTCGCTCTTCATGCCCTTGTCACTACAGGGCCGGGTGGGGTGGGGTTGCGGAGGGGGGGTTAGAGAGGAACTATTATAGTTCAAGGGGGTGATAGCAATACTCCATAGTTTAAGTATTAAACTGACAAAATGTGGATAGTTAAGGGTTTTCTTTAGGTATTAACTATTGATTATTTGATTAATAAGTGGTGCACCTACTGTCTTGGAATTGTAGATTTGATTTTGATTTTCTGATTTTGAAATCTTATTTACTTTCTTAATATTTCATGTTGTTGGACCTGTATTTATAATGGGTAATTTAGTCCATGCCATTCTTCCTTATTAATTTAGTTCAAGGAAAGTGAGATATTATATTACAATGCATCCAAGGTTTGACCTAATGGTCAAAACCATGAGGTCTCATATAGGCCTTTATGGCCCTGACCTGTAAATGGACCTTTATGAGCTTCTAAAATATCTTTTAATCCATGATTAATACCCTGTTGGTTCTATACATGTGACCCGCTATTAGAAAAAGAATTGCAATAGTTAAATGGTGATAGGCAGTCAGCCATAGAACCCCAGTTATTGGATCTAATCCTCTACGAAAAGTAAGAAAGTCCACATATTTTGACCAATTCAAGGCGAAAAATGGGGTTTCTCCCTCGGCAAAATTGGGATAAACTTGAGCTAAAAGATCTCAATTCAAGATAGCTTCATGAGGAAGTGGTATCTCCTTGGGATTTACTCCAGCGTTTACAATTGGTTAATCGGTAAAGATACATGTACTTAATGTCCCGCTCAAGAGAGAGACCTAAGTCCTAGTAGCCCTGCTAAATGGTGATTCAACATAAATTCTACATCTTGAAACCACACATATTTTAGGGTCGCTTTATGATAATGAAACCAACCAGTAAAAAATATTAACGCTGCAAAGACCAATGTCCTAATAACTGAATAATAGAGTTAATTCACTAGTTATTCTAGATTGTCACGATCCAAAATCTCATTGAGCCGTGCAGGCACCCCACTATCCTCGTAGGTGAACCTTGTTTTTTCATTGATTGATTAACAATTTAAATAATGCAAAAATAATATAACATAATCAATTAACTCTTATAAATGCGGAATAAACGAGTTTAAAACTAAACAACCCCAAAATCTAGTGACACTAGTATAAGAGCATTTACGAATACCAAATAAGTTTGAAAAAAACCCACTAAACTCACTGTCTAGAAGGAAATAAGACAGGAAATAAAATAAGAAGTCTCTGGAATTCAGTGCTGCCGAAGAGAAAGTAGCTCACCCTGAACTCTAACCGCAATAATCTCGAACCATATAGCAACTCAAGTACCGCTAGTACCTGGTTCAGTCCTTGTACACAAAAAAGTACAGCAACTATAGATGAGTACAGGAAACACGTGTACTCAACAAGCTTTGATGACTGACCCTTTCTAGAAGTGATGACGAGATATAATTCTAACAATTTCTTTTCAACAGTTATAAATATACTATAATAATAATATACCACCAAAACAGTTTATATATTTATTATCAACACAATAAAGCAATAAGAAACATACTATTTGATATCAGCTACACCACTGATGATATCACGATATGCCTCAATATAGTCATCATATCAGCTACACCACCACAATGAGCCTCAAATGTACTGACTCAAATCAATATCACAACCATCTCAATATTTCAACACTCAACTCAACATGAAATACAATTAAGATGAAATGTAATGCAATGTAATCCACTAGCCAAGAGCCTGTATACACCTACATCCTCTGTCGGATAGTCGAGACCCAAGGGGAACTCGCGAGGTTTATACACCTTCCAGAATCATTTTCCATCGGCAATAATACACGCTAGAACTATTTTCCATCGGAAATAACACACGCTAGAACCATTTCCCATCGGTATCAGAAGAATATGAATTTCAAAAAAATAAGTCAATGGGCACTATTAGCCAATAATCATCATTCAACAATAAGAGTGGTAATAGCACAAGTTCATCAATCGACCCTACAATCAAGGATTATCAAGTCACAATCAAGTATCACGTAGTTCATAAGTCTAAGTAAATCAATCACACATAAGTCATGGAATACCATCAATATATATATATAAATTTCATGTAAATTTACCAATATCATGACATCAGTACCTGCATAAATGCTCGTGATCTCATTTATATGGAACTCCCGTATTAACTATTACCCTTAAATTCATTTAATATATCAAAATTAACACCTCAATGTATCAAGAAATTTCTACTTGCTTCTAACTGAAGCCCAAGCGTCAGATTGTGAATTTTCCTACCGTAACGCTTTCAAATTGTCAAAATCTGTTCGAATACATAATCTCCATAAGAATATGAATCCAATGACACCCATATTGCTTTATTTATTTTTGGCTCGAAAAATTGGGTCTAAAAATCACCCTGAGCTCCGGAGGTAAATCTGAAATTTTCCTTCAGATTATGTTTACCTATAATAAAACAAATTTGCACTTCAAATTTAAGCTAAAACGGGCCGTTATTGGACCCTCAAATCATGAATTTTACTCTAAGAATCTTTGGCCTAAACTTTCTCAATTCTTCAAAAATTCTCCATGTTTCTGCCAAAATTTTATCCATAATCATGAAATAAACTCATGTAAAATATTAAAAACATTAACTTGATGCTTTGGGATAAAAATTCCTAGTTTTTCTCTCTTTTTCTCCTCTTTCTTTTTTTTCTTCCTCTTCATTTTTTTCCTTTTCTGCTTCCGCGTAATGTTTTCTGTTTTATGTGGCACCACCGTTGCTGGTTCTTCTTCTTCTTCTTCTTTTTTTTTTTTATTTGTTTTCTCTTTTCCCTCTTTTTTTGTTTGTTTTAAGCTTAGCCCATTTTTTTCCTCCAGAAAATTCTCATTTTCTTTTATTCCATTTTAATTATCAAATAACTCTTAAATTATGAGTTATTACATTCTCTCTCACTTGTACTCTCAAAATGGACTATCTTCTTCGAAATTCATCCAATCATCTTGAGAATTGTGTCACCCATCTCCGCAAGTCATAAATTACATATAAAAGCTACAAGGAGGGTTAAAATGAGGAAAACAGTTAAAATTCACAAAATGACTAGGAGGGTCGTTACACAAGTACTCGCCAAATCTGAAAAAAGAAGAGGTTATTTGTATTTAGCAAAACCCCCGCCTACATCACCATTTAATATTTCTGGGCCCGCTATTGGCCAAACCATCTGGGCATTAGGCCCAGTGTGTAGTCACGCTTCGTAATTAGAAAAACAAGAACCGTGGAAATACATGCCGCTCAGCCAAAGAAAAATGATAGAGAGCTGACTGATATGTGCACCAACTACTTTTCGAGAGATCTCCAGATCACTTATATGGCTTTTAAAATTGTGAGCATCAACATGTAAGTTCCAGATCCAAGTGGTAGTATCAAGCGTGTATGTTAGAGAGGAAATATTACAGTTCAAGGAGGTAATAGCAGCACTCCATAGTTTAAGTACTAAAATGACAAAATATGGATAGTTTAGAATTTTCTTTAGGTATTAACTCTTGATTATTTGATTAGTAAGTGGTGCACCTTCTATTTTCGAATTGTAGATTTGACTCTGATTTTCTGATCTTCAAATCTTGTTTACTTTCTTAATTGTCCATGTGACAAATTTTGGACCTGTATTTACAATGCGTAATTCACTCTATGCCCTCCTTCCTTATTGCTTTAGTTTAAGAAAAGTAAGATATTATGGTGCAACCACACAGATCTAAATCGATTGTTCTTGAAATCTATAGCTTTATTGTGCAGTAACTAAAAACCATTTTTTCTATCTAATTGGCTTAGCTTTGGATGGCATTCCCTGGTGTATTTATTTGCTGTTTCTACTATCATTAGTAAGATAGTGATTTGAGAAATGGTAGCAGCATAGGACTGTGATATCATCTAAACAATAATAGAGTGCAAGTAATGTAAACAGATAGAGTTTGTGCCAGTCACTCCCATATGAGGAGCTAGCCTTGCTTGATTGGAAGCTGGCTTTGTCTCTGTCTTAATGGTAACTGTTTGAATATTAGTGTGGGAAAAATTTGATTCAAATTGCATTTAACCTCCCATCAAGAAAATAATGCTTACATATTGATGCTCAACTTGTTTCTTTTATGTTAAATATTTTGGTGATACCATTATTCTAGGGACTGAGTTTACCGATATTAATAAAATTTAGTCAGGATATGTTATTATTTTATTTTTGGTGTTGCCTTATTTCAAGGTATGGTTTCAGCTGGATTTACTTTTATCAGTAAAAGATGTAGAGTTTGAAGAACAACAAAAAGCAGTAAAAGTGAATAAGAAAAGAAAAAAGTAAAATAAAATAAAAATAATTTGAAATGAATGAAAAATGCCATGTAATTGCTCTTTTTGCCCTAATTTTTATAACTTTTGACACCCCGCAAGAAGGAGGTTTTAAATAGGAAATGTTACAGTTTAAGGGGGTAAAGTATAAAAGTTGGAAAAGGTTGATAGCCCTAACTACAATCTAAAGGAAATAGTTGTCATGATTAAGGAAGGTTTATTTTGTTTGTGGTTGTGAAGGTAACATTCGGAGTGCTGTTTAATGATGAGAGATGTGCCAACTTATTTGAGGCGCTAGTTGGAACATTAAGGGCTGCAAAGAAAAGGAAATTCCTAACTTACGATGGTGAGCTCCTCCTTCAAGGAGTTCATGACAATGTCGAAATCATTCTCAAGCCACCACTTGTTACCACTTCATAAACAATCAATGCTCTGTACCTTGTTGAAATTATTCTACTTTTAATTTTACCCGGAATGGGGTGTGTGTGTGTGAAATCTACACTACCCGGAATGGTGTGTGTCTGTGTGTGAAATCTACACTTATCTGATGTACCCGGAATGGGGCGTTTCAAAATTTGGTTTTTCTTTTCAATCTCTGTTATCGTGATCAATCAAATCGCAGAGTTGGGAGTTTTGCAGATATCAATCCCATTTGTGCTGTGTAACAAAAATGGTTCAATCAACAGCATATCGTAAGAAGAAAAGAAAAGGTAGTTATAAACTCACAGGATGATTTGATGATAGCAGCAATGAGTTTTGAGTGTCTATTTTGTTCCTTATTTCGTTTTTAAGCTCTAATAAAGTAGAACAAAAGATGATTACATGACTCCAGCATTGTAGTGCTTCCATCTAATACTATTTGAGAGAATACATAAGATACTCTCTGAATTTATTTTTTATTTTTAAAAAGACACTTTAAGTTTGCGGGGGTCTTATTACACCCCTATTCTTGTTCAAATGGTATAACTAACACCTTTTGAGCTTATGTGGCTTTTGGTGTATTTTACACTTGCTTGGAGCGCGTGAATAGCTCCAAGGTACACACACACCCCATTCGGCGACGTATTTTATTTTCTTATTATTTGTTGTTCTTCAATATTTATATTTGATAGGTCTAATGGTGATTTATAAATTTTTGAATTTTTATTGGGGGTGATTTAGATTTTTAATTTTTTATTATGAGATGACTTGATTTGATTTGATTTTGACAAGTTTAGTGATGGTTTCTGATGATTTTAATTTAGCGGTGGTTTAATTTTATTTTTTTCGGTGAAGGTGGTGTTGACAAAGTTGTGGAGAAGAAAATGAAAAATAAATAAGAAGTAAAAAAGAAAAATATGAAATAGTGAATTAAAAAGGAAAATAAAAAGATAAAAAACAAAATATTAGAAAAAAAATGACGTGGTAGAATTTTATTGGTACTTGTCATGCAGTGTTTTCCTTAAAAGTGGTAATGAGCTCAAAAGGTGATAACTATACTATTTTACATAAATATAAAGGGTTAATAAGATATCCGCAAACTTAAAACATCTTTTTAAAAGTAAAGTGTAAATTCAGGAAGTGTTTTATATATTCTCTAGGTATTATTTATTACATGCTAAACTGAAAGAGAATAGAATGCTATGGTTGCTGACCAAACTTTAAACACAAAGCTATTTAATCTTGTGAACATGCACTAGGAAAAGAGAGTATTTCTTATTTTTTTCAGCTGAGTAGCAGTAATCAAGATCAGTATGCGAATATAAAAATAAAATATTTTATTTAACGCGAGACGAATAGTAAATCCTTACGTTCAAGGCGTACGCCCCACAATTTATTTAATATTTTACAAATTAGCAAGTTAAGCACATAATTCAACAAGAAGTGAAATTACATAGAAAATATAAACAAAATTAAGAAAATTATGAAATAATGGAAAAATGTATATATCTGTATCTGTACGATTATAAAAGCACTAAATTTCAAAATAAAATGTTAGTTAACTTTTTTATTCTTTGTTAGTGCACTTTATGTTGTCTAAAACTGTAACTCCAATATTTTAAAAATCTTCTTTATTTCATTTTATTCATGGTTTGACATGTGTTTCTCGTATTGATATATATATATATATATATATATATATATATATAATATTATAAAATAATAATTTACATCAAAATAAATGTGGCATCCGTTTAAATAATATAAGTAAATATTATATCTCCAATGTTATTATTTGTTAAATTTCATTTGACAATTCTTTACAAGATATTGTTAGTTTATATTTTCTTTTATCGTTTTGCTTGTTTTATCATAATAATAAAAAAATTATCGTCTCTACTGATAATCATCTTGAAGTGCAATACACACACACACATACATACATATATACATATTATAGTTATGATACAAAGTTCAAATATTTTCTTTTTATAAAAATTAAAATATGAATTGATTTTAAACTCTTAAATATTAAGAATCTTATACAATACTTTAAATGAGAAAAAATTTAATTAATTTTAATGTCCTAAATATTAGTAACTAATAAAAAATTTACATCATACATATTTTAAGTGAATAAGTAAAATAAATATGAATATTCAAGTATGCAAAAGTGTAATTTTAGACATTTATAATAGCTTTGCTTTTTTATTTAATCTATTGTACTGTCCTAAGAATGAATATGAATTTGAGTTAGAAAACATATGTCATCCTAATTATTTTCTGCATATACCATATGTTGAATTAGAAACCCTTCTATACGATTTTCTTTTTCATATAATTTTGTTAGAAAAAGTGACATGAAATGTTTATTATTTTGTACATATAAGAAAAAACTTATTAAAGGTAACATTCTAATTAAATTTAAAGTCCTTAATATTAGAATTTTCTACTTAGTTCAAATAAGAAAAAAATTAATAAGCTAAATTTAAGTTGATTTCAAATTCCGTCATATTAAAAATTAATTAAACAAAAATTATGTCATAATATTAACTTGAGTAGGGGCAACAAATATTAACTTGTTATAGTTTGACAGTACAAATTCATTTATTATCATTGCTAATCATAAATATATTGAAATCAATAGATAACTTTTTAAATTATACCTTTATCAAAAAAAAAAAAAAAAGATAACTTTTTAAATTATGATCCAAAAATGGTTCACTTTTATGTACAATAATTTAAAAAAATGTCTTAATTTGTCAAGATTCTAAAATATATATTTTTCATATAAAAATAAAATTAAGCTATTGAACTTTTTTACGTACATGTATTACAAAAAGATTGGTGGAAATTAGAAACATGATATATTTTTTTCCTCCCTTTATTATTTTGAGTTTATTTCAATTATTATATTTTTCATCTATATTTATAGACCTAATTTCAATATGATGGTAATATTTTTGTTATCTACATACATAAAACAAAAAAATTGGCTTAACCGAATTTTATCAAAATTATTGATAAGCTAAGTAAATGTACAAAATTAGAATTAGCCACAATAAAGAAAGAAAGTGATAGATCAATAAAATAAATTATGTTTTCCTTAAATTCTTATTTTTGGAAGCCTAAAATCTCTTCTTAATCATGTTGATTTAAAGAACAAAAAGATTAAAATTACCTTAAACTAATTTCAATCGTGCATGGATTTTGCCGATAAGCAAAATCGATCAACATATCATATTAGAGTTTAATATTTTTATAATAGTAGAATAAATAGACATATAGAGTTTTTAATTTAGGAAAAAAAAATGTAGAAGAAAAATATACAAAATTAGGATTAGGCATAATAAAAAAAGAAAGTAATAGTCCATTTTTCCTTTGAATTCTAAACATAAAAATGAAGTATCTTTCAATGACCTCTATTATACAATGTTAATATTAAATACAAAGAGTCAAAATTGAGTGTCAACAACTTCAATTTTATATCTTTTTCAATTTATCCTATTCAAAGTATTGCTACTCGATGATTTGCTATCTTAAAAGTCAAGAGTTCTAAGTCACTTTTTTTGGTTCAAGCATTATTTGTTTTCTTAGATGAGATAAAATATTTTAAATTAAATATGTTTAATTTGGTGAAAAATTAATTTTTCGATAACAGTAGTTATATTTGAGACCTCTCTATAGTAAAATGTTATTGTTGCTTTTAGGATCCCAAATTCAAACTAATAGAAATTTATTCATAAAAGTTACGGCAACACTATTTTAGTATTAATAGAACATTAGTAATATTTATCTTTTTAAATTAATATTAAGGTATTCATATAAAATCAAAGCACGTTTTCCTTGGATAGGAGTTATAGTTATTTTGCATAGTTCACATAAGAAAGGTATAGATTTAGTTAGATCTAGAGTCTTAAATATTAGGACAATGTACGTAATTTGAATAAGAAAAAGATAATAATTAAACTTTAGCTTTTTTCAAATTTTTAATTATTAGAAAAATAATTATGTTATAATTTTAGTCAATGTAAAATCTATTACGAAATAATAATAATATAAAAAGATCAATATGTAGAATGAGACTTCATTCTATAATACCAAAAATTAATCTATAGCTCAAATAAATATATAAAAGAAGAAAATTTTAAATTAATTTCATAATTGATAGGCCATGAAATTATGGCTTAGTTGGTACCAAAAGCATGGAATTATTAAATCCTCAAATATATTTTTAGCTAGTGTTTTGATGTTACTTTGATGTATTTCAGGTGTGTTGAACTCAAAATGTCAAAATGGAGCTAAAGTATCAAAAGTTGAAGAAAAGAGAGCAAAACATTGTTGCAGGAAATTAGCCCATTTTGCGGTGTGCAAAACCAGCTGCCATCAGTAGAAGGGGAATTTCCACAACAAAAAGAGACAGAAAATCCAACTGTGAAAAGCATATTCTACGGTCTGCATTCCAACTCTGTGGACCACGTTCAAATTGTGGTGAAAGACAGAAAGAATTGTCTAAGGCCTGTTTTGCGAACTCTTGAAGCCATCTGCCAACCGCACTTCAGAAATATTTTTCTGTGTTGAAGTCGTAGAAATTGACAGATGACCTAGGGAACAAGTTGAAGACCCACTCTGCAGTCCCACATTCAAGACCATAAACCAGCTTTGCAGTCCCATCCATGACCATAAAGTGGGATCACGATCGCAATTTTATAATTTTTCTACTCCAATTAATTTTGTGAAACATTATCAATCGTATTTCAGTCTTGTCTTGTCTTGTCAAGGTGTATCCACCATTGACAAACTGACATTGAAAAAGTCCAAAGGTTAAAGGAAGATTCCAACTACTTTTAGAGATTCTTGTGACCAATTCTTTCTTATTTATTGTAAGAATTAATGTCTCATGTTACACCCCGTAAATTTCTAGCGGTTAGTCGGCTTATTCGTATGTTGGTTGAGAGTTTTAGAGTGTTATACGTATGAGGAAAGGGCCCGGGAAAAGGCCGAACGAGTGCCAAGTCGGGACTTCGTGGGAGGAGGCCGAACCAAGCTGCCCAGAGGGGCAAAGTGGCACGGAGAAGCTCCTCCGCGTTAGCCAACGTGGCACGGAGTAGAATCAGCGCGTTGGGCAGAGTGCCACGTTGCCTTGTCTGCTGCCTCAAGTATATAAAGGTCTCACACTTAGAAGTTAGTTCATTATTTATAAATCACGGCCAAAACAGAGGGAGAACGAAGGAAAACATTGGGAAATCGTCCGATTATGCCGCTAAACGCCGTCCAAATCTAAATTAACTCCGGGTATTGAAGTATAAAGCTGCAGGGAGCATCGCTACAGAGTTATTTTCGTAAAATACGCCCGGTGAATCATCATCCTGCCGAGCTTAAGTTGATGGAATTATTCCAAACTAGTGTCAATACGATCACGTGCCTAAAGTAAGTATTTCTCCCTTCTAGATTCCCGAGAAATTATGAGTTTTTGATCATCTTTCGGTAAGTTGAGGTATTGGTAGTATATATATATAAGTTATTATTTTCTTCGAATATAGTAATAAAGCAGCCCTATTCTTCCGTTAAATATGATTATAGTTGAGAAGGACAGTTGAACACGAGTCGAAACTCACCAGTTAATCGGTAAACAGCGAACGAGGTATGTTAAGGCATTTTCTTTCGGCAAGTTAGTTTCTTCAGCATAGTAGTCTAGTATGAATCCCAGTAAAGTATGTCAGGAGTACTTATCATGTCTAGTTGTTGTTGTCAGTCGAGGCTCGTAATTTGTATTGTTTTGGGATGGATTACACCTGTATACCTTCCGTGACCACCCCAGGGTTAATAGCTGTGTCGCCGCCCGCCAGGGGCGAGGATACGTCGCTCTACGGAGCGGCATGCTGTCCGCAAGGGACGAAGATGGGGATCAAGATCCTCATATTGCCGTATTTGGTCTTATACATACCCCCGCCAAGCGTTTACGCTCGGGGTGTAGATATCAGAAGTCCTCCAGACTCAGACACAACTACAGTCAGGGGCCGAGCGGGGCCAGTTGCAGATCCAGGGGATCGGCAGGACGCTTATAGCTGGTAGTTGACTCAGTGTGACCTGGATAGGGGTATATAGATTGAGCTGTACTCACTAGGGCTAATGGTGGCCCAGGTGGATTATTCTATGCTGATTGTACCTTCCGGCTTATGGGAGCCAAGAAAGGTTTATGCTTGCTTTAGTTACTGATAGTTAGACAGTAAGATGCCTCGCTTGTCAGGTATGACCCCTACCCTCCTTATTACAGTTATGTTTAGCCTTGATTTCACTACTTCAGTCATCTTCAGTCCGTTTTCTTTACTTCAGTCATTGTCAGTTCTATTTCTTACTTTCAGTTATTTAAAGTTACTGATTTACATACTCAGTACCGGTGGTACTGACGCCCTCTTCTGGGGCACCGCATTAGTTGCCTACAGGTACAGATAGACGAGAAGAGGTCCCTCGTAGATCCAGTTAGCCGTACAGAACTGTCAGCTCCCTTCTTTCGGAGCTTGTGTGATAGAGGTTTATTCCTTTTGTTTGTACAGTATGGGTAGGTTGGGGCACTGTCCCGATCATTTTATTACTCCTAGAGGCTTGCAGATTGCATTACTTCCCTGTGGTTAGATGATATCAGCCGTGTAGGGCCCATATATGTTTTAAACTATGTGTGTTAGCCGTGTGGGGCCCTGTTTAGTTGTTGATTGGTGACCTTGTCGGTCATAGCTCAGTTTAACATCCAATTTTACTTTTCAATTATATCTAGATATTATGGTGTCCTTGTCGGCCCGTATAGGACTCCCTATGTTTGTTTGTCTCTGGTTAGCTATTTATTTGCACAGGTGGCTATAGGCCTTGTCGGCCGGTGATTGTATTTACACCCGCTATATAGCCCGTTGTTTTCTTGATTCTAGAGTTAGAGTCAGCCCTGCACCAGAGGTGCTTAGGATCAGTCAGCTCAGCAGTTCAGGTCCTAGTAGGGTACCAGGTGCCAGTTATGCCTCCCAAGGTGGGGCGTGAAAAACTTGGTATCAGAGCAGGTCGTATCCCAGGGAGTCTGCAAGCCGTGCTAAGTAGAATCTTGTCTATGGTTGTGTTGTGCACCACATACTATAGGCAGGAGGCTGCAAGGCATGATAAGATGGTTACTCTTTCTTCTTATTCAGTCGTGCTATAGAGCGGTACAGTATAGGGTTGAGTCCCTACGCTCATTATACTCTTTTGTTTACAGAGAAATGTCGGACCAGCGACACCCTACGACAGGCAGGAGGTTAGATGTAGCAGCAGGAGAGGGCACCAGCAGGGTGCCTCAGCCTCAGTCAGAATTGGCCCAATATGAGGACGATACGGAGGTATCATCTCGACCTCCCCAGCAGTCTCCACCACGTCAGGAGCCGCTTGGGACGGCCGGTGTGACGGCACCGCCTCCGACAGTTTTTATACCCGTACCATCCAACCAGGAGGTCAGGAGCGCGGTGGTTATGCTAGCACAGATGATGGCTGCTCAGCGCCAGCCAGTGCCACCTACAATTGCAGAATTTTTAGGAGGGCTTGGTAGCTCGAAGGTCCAAGAGTTCCTAGCACTAAGTCCCCCGCAATTCACAGGGACAGATCGGACCGAAGACCCTCAGGACTTATTAGATCAGATGTAGAGGATTTTCAGGGTGATGCATGCTACACCCACAGAGTTAGTTGAGTTGGCAATATTCCGGCTATGGAACATCGCCGTACTGTGGTATGAGAGTTGGGAGAGGTCCCGAGGGAGAGATGTTTCCCCTCTGACCTGGCCCAGCTTCTCAGAGGCTTTCTTGGATCATTACCTATCACGGTAGATTCGACAGGCCCGGGTTGATCAGTTCATACACTTGGAGCAGGGTCGATGAGTGTTCGGGAATATGCCATGCGGTTTGATTCCTTGGCTCGATATGCGCCAACTTTTGTGGACACCATGCCAGCCAGGGTACACCGCTTTATTATGGGTCTGAACCCGAAATATGTTGAGACCTGCATCACAGCCACACTACGAGAGGATATGGATATTGCCCGTGTGAAGACTTTTGCTCAGAATATTGAGGGTATCAGACAGCGGCAACGGGAGATTAGGAGGACAAGTCAGGAGCAGCGCCGCAGGGACAGACCAGGTGAATTACAGGAGGAGTCCCGGGGAGGACCTAGGCCACGGTTATCAGATAGGCCGCCTAGATCCACGCCTCCACCACAGCGTCAGAGGAGCAGGTCTAGTCGCTGAGTGTAGCCAGAGCCCGGCGAAGGTTCGCGAGCAGTAGGTTCACAGCAGCATAGGGGATTGGAGCAGAGTGGGTTTACAATACCACTTTTCCTTATTTGCAGTCGACGCCACTCTGGAGCATGCAGGTATGGTTCCACCGCATGCTACATTTGTGGACAGAAGGGTCACCAGATGAGGAATTGTCCAGCTAAGGGTTAGGGTGACCGGGATCGACAGGATAGGTCCTCGGCAGGATCATGAGCTCCAGCATCCCCGGCAGGGCGTAGGCCCTCAGTTTCAGCCGGCAGAGGCCGAGGCAAATCAGGGACCTCTAGTTCAGGTGCCGGCCCAGACCGTACTTATGCACTACCGGGGCGACAGGAGTCAGAGTCGTCACCAGATGTTATGACAGGTATGCTGAACATTTGCTATCATCCTGCTTATGTGTTGATAGATCCAGGATTCACCTTGTCCTATGTTACACCGTTAGTGGCTCGGAAGTTTAGTATTATGCCGGAATTGCTTCAGCGACCTTTCTCAGTGTCTACACCCGTTGGTGACTCTATTATAGCTAGGAGGATCTATCGGGGGTGTACAGTAGAGGTTGCCAGTCGTCAGACTACGACAGACTTGATAGAACTAGAAATGGTTGATTTTGATGTTATTATGGGTATGGATTGGCTAGCTCCATGCTATGCCAATGTCGAATGTTGGACCAAGATTGTCCGATTCCACTTCCCAGAATAGATGACCTATTTGATCTATTTGATCAGTTACAGGGAGCGAGGTATTTTTCAAAGATTGACTTAAGGTCCAAATATCATCATGTTCGGGTTTGTGAAAAAGATATTCTAAAGACTGCCCCAGGACCAGATATGGCCACTTTGAATTTCTAGTCATGTCCTTCGGACTGACAAATGCCCCAACAGTGTTTATGGACCTGATGAACAACGCTTTCAGACCATACTTGGACTTTTTCGTGATAGGATGATATTCTAGTGTATTCCCGCTCAGAGGCAGATCACCAGGATCATCTACAGACAGTGCTCCAAATTCTCAAAGATTGCCAGCTATATGCAAAATTTTCTAAATGTGAATTTTGGCTGAATTCAGTAGCCTTCTTGGTCCATATTGTGTCAGATGCTAGTATACAGGTGGATACGCAGAAGATAGAGGCAGTGAAAACATGGCCTAGACCCACCACTCTGACCGAGGTACGTAGTTTGCTGGGGTTAGCCGAGTATTATAGAAGGTTCGTGGAAGGATTTTCCACTTTAGTAGCACCTTTAACCAAGATGACGCAGAAGGCAGCAAAATTCCGTTAGACTGAGGCATGTGAGCAGAGCTTTCAGGAACTGAAAGACAGATTGATATCAACACCAGTGCTAGCGTTGCCAGAAGGAACAGAGGGCTATGCAGTCTATTGTGACGCGTCGGGTGTTGGGTTAGGATTTTTTTTGATGCAACATGGTAAGGTAGTCGCCTATGCTTCCAGGCAGCTGAGGAAGCATGAGAAGAACTACCCTACCCATGACCTGGATTAGCCGCGGTAATTCATGCCTTGAAAATATGCAGACACTACCTGTATGGCTTCCACGTAGATATTATCACTGATCCCAAAAGCCTGCAGTATATTTTCACCCAGAAAGAGTTGAATCTGTGGCAGTGTCGCTGGTTGGAGCTGTTAAAGGATTATGGTGTGAATATTTTATATCACCTAGGAAGGGCCAATGTTGTAGTAGATGCCCTTAGCCGCAAATTCATGAGAATCCTGGCATATTTACAGCCTGAGAAGCGGGAATTGGCTCGAGAATTGCATCAGCTAGCCAGTTTAGCCGTTCGTATAGTAGAATCAGGAGACAATGGAGCGGTAATCCAGAATACCGCAGTGTCATCATTGGTTGTGGAAGTGAAAGAACGACAGTACGAAGATCCTAGCTTGGTTCAGCTCAGAAATAGGGTCCAGCGAGGGGAAGTGACCGATTTCCAGGTAATCGAGAACGGAGTTTTGAGATATAGGGATCGCCTCTGCGTTCTAGGCGTGGCAGGGCTTCGCCAACAAATTATGCGCGAGGTACACTATGCCCGTTACTCTCTCCATCCAGGTTCGACAAAGATGTACCATGACGTAAAAGAGATTTACTGGTGGTCGGGAATGAAAAAGGGGATAGCAGAATTCGTAGCTCAATGTCCCAATTGCCAACAGGTGAAAGCTGAACATCAGAAATCAAGCGGACTGACACAGGATATAGTCGTGCCTTTATGGAAATGGGAGGTAGTTAATATGGATTTCGTAGTGGGGTTACCTCGTACCAGGCATAAATATGATTCTATCTGGGTAATTGTTGACAGGTTGACAAAATCAGCTCACTTTCTGCCAGTAAGGGCTACCTTTTCAGCCGAAGATTATGCTGAGCTGTATATTAGGGAAATAGTCTGATTGCATGTTGTTCCATTGTCAATTATCTTTGACAGAGGGGCGCATTTTACATCTAAGTTTTGGCAATCTTTTCAGAGGGGCCTGGGGATGCAGGTTAACCTGAGCACAACCTTCCATCCTCAGAAAGACGGGCAGACAGAATGTACCATCCAGACGCTCGAGGATATATTACGGGCATGTGTGTTAGATTTTGGAGGCAGCTGGGATGAACATCTACCGCTTATTGAATTTGCCTATAATAACAATTATCATTCAACAATTCAGATGGCGCCTTATGAAGCGTTATATGGGCAGAAGTGCAGGTCTCCAGCTAGTTGGTTTGAGGTAGGAGAATAGACATTGATTGGGCCAGATATTATTCATCAGTAAGAAGAGAAAGTAAAGCTTATCAGGGAACGTCTGCTGACTGCTCAGGGCCGCCAGAAATCTTATGCTGATGTGCGGCGAAGAAACCTAAAATTTAATGTGGGTGACTGGGTATTCCTAAAGGTTTCACCGATGAAGGGTGTGACGATATTTGGTAAGAAAGGCAAGCTTAGCCCAAGGTTTATTGGGCCTTATTAGATTCACTGAAGGATAGGCCAGGTGGCTTATGAATTGGAATTACCTCCAGAATTAGAATCCGTTCACCCAGTCTTTCATGTATCAATGCTGAAGAAGTGCATAGGAGATCCCTCCCGGATTGTCCCAGTCAAAGACGTCCAAATCACTGAGGAGTTAGCTTATGAAGAAGCTCCAGTAGCCATACTAGATTGGCAGGTCCGCAGACTAAGAACTAAAGATGTTGCTTCCGTTAAAGTGTTATGGCAAAATAAGAACCGAGAGGAGATGACCTGGGAGGCAGAAGATGATATGAAAACTAGATAGCCTCAGTTATTTCAAACTTAGTCAGATTGTGCAGCTAGAGGTATGTTGTTGTTGTTGTTTCATAAGTTGCATTATATACATGTATATGTGGAGTAGTTGACTTCAGTCTATTGTGAAATGAATGTCATAGTATTGTGTGGAGTACCTGTATTGGACTTTTCTGCGTTTCAGGGTTTTTGGATAGTCCATGTTACAGGGGAGACTCTGCCAAAATTTTTCCAGCATAAGTAATTGCAAGGTTAAGGTTCTTGTAAGCAGAAGTTAACATTCGAGGACGAATGTTCTTTGGAGGGGGGGAGGATGTTACACTCCGTAAGTTTCTAGCGGTTAGTCGGCCTATTCGTATGTTGGTTGAGAGTTTTAGAGTGCCATACGTATGAGGAAAGGGCCCACGGAAAAGCCGAATGAGTGCCAAGTCGGGATTTCGTGGGCGGAGGCCGAACCAAGCTGCCCAGAGGGGCAAAGTGGCATGGAGCAGCTCCTCCGCGTTAGCCAACGTGGCATGGCACAGAATCAGCGCGTAGGGCAGAGTGCCACGTTGCCTTGTCTGCTGCCTCAAGTATATAAAGGTCTTACACTTAGAAGTTAGTTCATTATTTATAAATCACGGCTAGAACAGAGGGAGAACGAAGGAAAACATTGGAAAATCGTCCGATTACGCTGCTAAACGCCGTCCAAATCTAAATTAACTCCGGGTATTGAAGTATAAAGCTGCAGGGAGCATCACTATGGAGTTATTTTCGTAAAATACGCCCGGCGAATCGTCAACCCGCCGAGCTTAAGTTGATGGAATTGTTCCAAACTGGTGTCAATATGATCACGTGCCTAAAGTAAGTATTTCTCCCTTCTAGGTTCCCGAGAAATTATGAGTTTTTGATCGTCTTTCAATAAGTTGAAGTATTGGCAGTATATATATAAGTTATTGTTTTCTTAGAATATAGTAATAAAGCAACCCTATTCTTCCGTTAAATATGATTACAGTTGAGAAGGGCAGTTGAACACGAGCCGAAACTCGCCAGTTAATCGGTAAACAGCGAACGAGATAGTTAAGGCATTTTCTTTCAGCAAGTTAGTTTCTTCACCATAGTAGTCTAGTATGAATTCCAGTAAAGTATGTCAGGAGTACTTATCATGTCTAGTTGTTGTTGTCAGTCGAGGCTCATATTTTTATTGTTTTGGGCTGGATTATACCTGTATACCTTCCGTGACCACCCCAGGGTTAATAGCTGTGTCGCTGCCTGCCAGGGGCGAGGATACGTCGCTCTAAGAAGCGGCATGTCTTCTGCAAGGGACGAAGATGGGGATCCAGATCCTCATATTGCCGTGTTTGGCCTTATACACACCCCCGTCAAGCCTTTACGCCCGCGGTGTAGATATCATGAGTCCTCCAGACTCAGACACAGCTACAATCAGGGGTCGAGCGGGCCCAGTTACAGACCTAGGGGATCGGTAGGACGCTTATAGCTGGTAGTTGACTCAGTATGACCTGGATAGGGGTATATAGATTGAGGTGTACTCACTAGGGCTAATGGGGGCCCAGGTGGGTTATTCTTTGTTGATTGTACCTTCCAGCTTATGGGAGCTAGGTAAGGTTTATGCTTGCTTTAGTTACTGATAGTTAGACAGTAAGACGCCTCGCTTGTCAGGTATGACCCCTACCCTCCTTATTACAGTTATGTTTAGCCCTGATTTCACTACTTCAGTCATCTTCAATCCGTTTTCTTTACTTCAGTCATTGTCAATTCTATTTCTTACTTTCAGTTATTTAAAGTTACTTCTTTACATACTCAGTACCGGTGGTACTGACGCCTTCTTCTGGGGTGCTGCATTACTTTCCTGCAGGTACAGATAGACGAGGCGCAGGTCCCTCATAGTTCCAGTCAGCCGTACAGAACCGTTAGCTCCCTTCTTCCGGAGCTTGTGTGATAGAGGTTTATTCCTTTTGTTTGTATAATATGGTTAGGTCGGGGCCCTGTCCCCACCATGTTATTACTCCTAGAGGCTTGCAGATTGCATTACTTCCCTGTGGTTAGATTATATCGGCCGTGTGGGGCCCATATGTGTTTTAGACTTTGTGTGTTAGCCGTGTGGGGCCCTGTTTAGCTGTTGATTGGTGGCCTTGTCGGTCATAGCTCAGTTTAGCATCTGATTTTACTTTCCAATTATAACTAGATATCATGGTGGCCTTGTCGGCCCGCATAGGACTCCCTATGTTTGTTTGTCTCTGGTTAGCTGTTTATTTGCACATGTGGCTATAGGCCTTGTCGGCCGGGGGTTATATTTACAGCCGCTATATAGCACGTTGTTTTCTTGATTCTAGAGTTAGAGTCAGCCTGCACCAGAGGTGCTTAGGCTCAGTCAACTCAGCAGTTCAGGTCCTAGTAGGGTACCAGGTGACAATCATGCCTCCCAAGGTGGGGCTTGACATCTCTTTATTTTATTCTCTTTTACTTTAATTACTATTAGCATGAGTGGATAAACCATCCATCTAGAATTTTGTGACCTAATGTAGGATTATGTTATTGGGTCTTCTAATGTATTATTTTATAAGTAGGTTTTGCATGATTACTATTCAACCTTTCACTCTTTAGTAATTTTGGTGATTGCAAACATTAAAACGTGATCTTATTCTTAGCTTGCTTGACAAAAGAAACTTAGATTGAGCAAAAGGATTAATAGCGCGAATTTAAGGTTTTTAACCCTTGTCTCATGACTTGAGTTGTCACAAGGATAGTCAACCCGTAAAATCTGATATAGGATTTGTTATTTGACACTCAAGTGCCAGAAGGACTTGGAGTGATATTCCTCTGATTGGGTCAAAAGACTTTAAAGGAATCTAATACTCATCATTTTTGATCACACATTCCTACGAGCAAAATCTATAATTTGGATCCTCTGGCATTACACCTCATTCAGAAACACAATCTTAGTCAATTTAATTTATAAGAATTAACACGCGATCAAATATTTAGTTTTAAATCAAAATTAATTATTAACCCCTTCCCGTCTTAGAAACGTAAACTTTTAAGTTGAACACACACTAGCAACACAAATTTCTCATCTTATTTCTTGTGGGATTTGATCCCAACCTAGTTGGGTTCTTAATTTGTACGACGATCACTTTATATCATTTTAAGGTATAATTTGGGCATACCAAATTTTGACACTGTTGGTAGAGAATATGGTTAAATTATAAGCTAGTGTAAATTTAACTTGTAGGCTTTGTTTCTTATATTACTCTCTTTTGTTGTTTGAGTTGATATAGGTGATATAGAGGACATAGACTTGGACAATAACAAGTTGGCTAAAGTTGAATTCACCAATGCTATCCATCCTCCAACATTGGAGGAAATTCTAACTTCTATATGAATGAGATGATGCTTCACTTTATCAACGTGAAGGGTATATTTAGAGATCATGAGGAACCAAATAGGCGTTTAAAGAATTTTGTGGAGGTGTGCTTGGTCTATCGTCTTGCCAATACCTCAAAAGATTCAATCAGGTGGTGGTTTTTCCTTTTTTATCTTATAGGGGAAGCAACTACTTTGTTAGAAGACTTTCTCGAAGAATCAATTACAACATGGGCCAAGCTAACCGAATTATTTCTTGAAAAGATGTTTTCCTCCCTCTAGGATGATCCAACTCAAGGATAAAATCAACAACTTCTGGAAACTTCCCTTGGAAGCTCTTCATGAGGTTTGGCTACAAAAGAAGATCAAGCAATGCCCAAACCATGATTTGCCCGATGTGGTACTCCTCCAAGTATTCTATAGAACACTTGACTCGGTTAACAAATCGGCGGCTAAAAATGTTGCGGAGGATTCATTCATGGAGAAATCATTTCATATAGCTAGTAGGTTTCTTGATAAGCTAGCCAAGACCATCGATCGTGGCATAACAAGGAGTTGGAAGTCATTATGAGAGGAACCTTCTCCATGATGAAATCAAATAACAAGCTTACAAAGAAGGAGAAGGAGGAGAATATGGCTCAACTAATGACACAAATGGCTTTTCTCACTAAGCATGTGATGGGAGCAATCACCCAAGGAGTGAATTTGGTGGGAATAAGTGATATGGGGCCTCAGAATGAAGAATGCTTTGAAATATATGATGGAGAAGCTAATTTTGTGAATAATCGGGGGGTGGGTGGGTGGGTGGGTGGGTATTCCTAGCCTAGCTATAATGTTCCTAACAAAGGATCATGGCAACAAGGTTAAGGAAATCAAGATTAAAATAAAGAACAAGGTGATTCTGATGGGTATTGGAGAATTGTCACGCCCCAAGTCTAAACCTTGGGCGTGGCCGGCACTCAAAACACTAATGGTCCAAGAAAACCCTTGCCCTGGTTTACTATTAGTTGAAAAGACAATAAAAATATGTGAAAGCAATAACTGTAATGAGATCAACTCAAAGAAAAGATATAATCTTATAACTGCAATTGAAAATAATGTTAATGAGTAACATCAATAACGCACCTCTCTAACTAGTCTACGAAGCCACTAAGTATGAAAGATAGGTGCCAGAACAAAGTTCCCATGGATACCTCAAACTCTGCAAAAACAAAATTTAAATATGGGCGGGGATCCTCAGAAGGTAGAGGCCTCACTAAAGCTAAGTGGAAAAGATCCTAGAGATGTGCTTGTTGTCGATCCTATCTACCTGAATCTGCATCATAATAAGATGCAACGCCAAATGGAGTCAGTATGATTAAATGTACGGTATATAAAATGGCTGAATAAAATAGACAAATAAGATTCTCTGAACTGAAGAAAATTACTAACTGAATCTGTAACTCTGACTAATGCATTAAACACAAACATAAAAGTGTCTAAATAGTTATGCAATTAAAACTATGCATCAAAACAAGCTCCGAAAGTGTATGTATATGTGTGTTACTTTAGTTGGGAGTTTCTCTTAACCAAGATACATCATGAATGAGCGCATTATATCCAACCTCTAGCCCGACTGGTAGAACGGCTCAAAGCCTTTCTAGGGTAGAGGACGATCTAAATTGTAGATTCATACTAAGCCCTTACCAGGGGCTGTCTAAGGAGTCGCCCAAATTAACGGAATGATCCTAACCTATATTTGCTACGTAGTTCCATGGGTTACAATTTATATGAACCCTTCACCAGTCTCAGTGCTAAATATTTCTCTCAAAAACTATGCTAATATAAATATGTCTATCTAAGGCAGCTGAAAATATCTTTTATAAAGAACTTTAGCTAAAATTATAATAGATGTTTAAAAACTCTGTTGAGCCTCTACGCAAAAAATCTGAATAAAACTTGTGAGCTTCTATGATCAAAATTCTGAATTTCAAAAACAAGACTTTACATTATTTTTGAAAATTATGCTATAAATAGACTGACTGTCCGAAAACCTCCTTTTTAAAAACTCTCTGAAAAATCTACTATTTACTTTATCTTTGAAAATAATGCATATATCTAATAATACAAAGCTTTCAAAAATATGACTTTTCATGCAACTTGGGTTCATTGGATAGAATGACATGAACCATAATCAATTAATCAACAATCAAGAGAGTAAGGATACAATCAATAATCAAGAGAGTAAAGATACTATGCTATGTAATGAGAACTTAACAATGAATATCTCAATTGTAGAGAACAAGACCAAAGTATAGAATTGGACCAAAAACCCTAGCTTTGGACTTCAATAAAATCTTACTAGAGATGTAGGACATGAGGAAGAATGAATTCCTCACTAGAATTAGCCTTTCGTAGCTATATTGATGAACTCTTAACTATTACTTGAGAATTAAAAAGTTGAAGATGAAGAACGTTAGCTTTCTTGAGAGTTTGAGAGCTAATGCTTCTTGCATAATCGATGTTATGTGAGGGAATGGAAGGTTAGCCTATTAAAGCCCTTAAACTTCCCTTAAACCAACCCTAAAATGACTGGGTTTAGGAGTGAAAAGTATAGAAAGTTATCAAACTACCCCTGAAAATACGTACTGAAAATTGGTCGTCCAGTCCCTATGAGTCGTACCATGAGTCATTGTATCATACCACAACTCGTGGTCATCGAATCCATTCAATACTTGTGGAATCTCAGACCAAGCCTCATCAGGACAATTCGTCCTTTGATATCATGGGTCATGATTCGTACTCATGGTCACTTAGACAATTTTGAACACTTTCTGAACCTCCTACCACGACTAGATAGGACAGTCCGTCTAGTACCACGAGTCATCCCTTGACTCATAGTGTCTGGGAATCTGGAACATCTCTGACTGCTTACCACGAGTCCTCCAACAATTTGTGGTCCCTCACTACGACTTGGGATATGGGTCATCCTGTGAGAAATAGTTCACTTCCTGCTGGTTTTCTACTGTAACAACCCAAATTAAATTAAGGGCTATTTTTGTCTTTAACAAATAATAATAAATAATTAAAAGGGATAGGCCAAGCCCATTTTTATATTCTAGTCAGCCACGTTCTAAAGGCTGAAAATAATAATAATTAGGGCAATTTCTTTCTTTATTTTGAAAGAAAACAACATAACTCAGAAGAATTTTGGGGAGTTCACAGACGAATCGCAGTTAAGGTCAATAGTTAGGTATGGAGATTTACCTAATCTATTTTACATGTATAATCATGTCGTGTTTTTATTAAAGGGGTATACTAAATAGTTGGCAATGCTTTGTAGAGTAGTAGAATACTGCTCAAAGTACCAAATTTGTAAACACTATGGTGGAAAATATTTTTTCTTTCTCAGAACGGATGCAACTTGGATAAGATTTTGAATTAAAAGACATAATCATTAGCTAATGATTATTATATGATGATGGAAGGGGAAAAATGTTATATTATGGAAGTAGAATTCCTTTAGTATGAAAACTCATTGTTAGGCAGTAACTGCAGCTCTTTTTCGGATATCGCTTCTATTTTTTTCAGTTTTTTTAAGGAGGAAGGTGCAGCAATTTTTATATTAATATATGGCTAATGATTTATTAATAATGAAAAGGTTATATAATTAGAGTAATGATTGGACAATGATTGAGGATGGAATGATTATTTGGCTATATTTAATATTAATTGTTGAAGGAGAATTTTGGATTTAAGCACTATGTTGGGTTAACTGCATTTTGAAAAATTTTGATACCTTGTGGATTATTGTTTTAAAGAGTTGACTATTAGTATATGGGCAGAATTCATTAATTAAGTTTGGGTAGCAATGTTGGAATATTTTTACTTTTAATTCATGGTGTAAGGAGTGAGATATTAAGGTTTAGCTTCAAATCTTGAAAGTTAGAAATATTGTGGTTTGAACTCGACTAGCACAATTGATATTGTTAACCAATGTTTCGCATAGATTGAGACTATTGGAGGTCATTTAGTTGGTTGTATATACATTGCAAGGTGGTGGAACTTGGCATTAACGAGGTAAGTAAGATTTTAAGCTTTGAATGCTTGTTTTTCAAATCTATTTTAAAAATGTGTTTTATCTGTCTGGTCCATGTGTTGGGATGAGCGTGTGCTTGGCAGAATCTGTGGTATTCGAGGCCAGCTGTGTATATCTTATATTTAAGCACACCAAAACTCTCTTTATTACAATTATTTTGTGAAGTGATACGATTGTGAGCCATGAGATTGGGGCATTGTGTATGTTCGTAGATATCACTAACGTTGTGTATGCTTCTTGACAGTATTGGGCATTGTGTATGCTTCTTAACAATACTGAGCATTATGTATGTTGTTGTGGAATCGTGGTGTTGGGTAAATTGCTTATATGTCATTCATGACAAGCTCTCAGTGTAAATTGTGTTGAAATATATAGCAATCTTGATAATTAATTGTGTGAACCTTGTTGAGGATTATATTATGATATAATTCATGTGCTTGTGGTGAGTTTTTATGTATATATATATTACACTTGTTTCAAGGGTATTTAAAGAAGCAGGTCAAGGATCTTACTGAGTTATATTTGTATATAACTCACTCCTTACTTTCATGTCTTTGCAGATATCGTTACAGAGCGTGAGACTAGTGGCTGACGAGTTCATTCGCGTAGACTCTGTTGCTGAGGTGAGCCTTCGCATTGATTCGTGGAGGCTATCATTTTTGCATTATCTATTTTATAACATATATTTTTTTTATTAGGACTTGCATGCCCGACAGTTAAACTAATGCAAATCTATTAGATGTTCCATGATCTTATTGTGGGATTTGGGCTAGACACTTAATATTTGAGAGATTATTGAAACTGATAGATTGATTTTGGGATTCCATTGAATCACTATTTCTATTTAAAAATTATTAATGTATTTAGACTTGCACGTATTTGCTCTCAGTACTTATATAAATAAGCAAGTGAAATGGATAAGTTGGTTCGCCTGGTGGGTGTTGTTGGTGGGTGTCAGTCACGTCTAGGGGGTACTTTGGGATGTGACAAAGTTGATATCAAAGCTTAGGCTTTAGGTCCCGGGTCATGAAGCAGTGTTTAGTAGAGTGTTGTGGCTATGTAGGCGCCCATACTTATGACCTTGAGGCTACTGAACATCTAGGAGGTTTTCCCTTCTTTCATTTCTTACTCTGCGTTGAATTGAATCAAGTCTAATCTTGAAATACCTGTTTTGTAGATGTCTAAGAAACGTGCATCTTCATCTGCTAGTCGATCAAAGGCACCTGTCCGACATAGTGCGGGTGTAGTACTACCCGCAGTGGTAGTCAAGCTGGGGCCCATCAGACTAGGGCTCAGACTAGGGCACAGGCAGATCCTCAGCCTAAAGTTGTGAATGGGGGTCATCCCTGAATTGTTGCTCAAGAAAGAGTGCAGGAATAGGTTGTTTGGGATACTCCGTTGATAGTGCCAACTATTGCTTTTCCTGCAGACGTAGTGATCAGACTGTTGAATGTGTTAGAGACATTGGTGCCTAATAATGGTGGACCTCTAGTTCCTCAGAGTACTTCACAAACTCAAACACAAGTCCAGTTTAATATTGCAGCTACACAGGCACCTCAGTTGACCCCTCAGCCGGTTGTTCATTTAGTTACAACTACTGGGCAATCCAAAGATCTTAAGAATGGATCTTAAGACACCAAGGTTCGATGGAACACCAATTTCTATTGAGCCTCAGAATTTCATTGATCGCTATGAAAAGATATTGACTACATTAGGATTGAAAGAGACTCGTGGTGTGGAATTTACTACTTTCCTATTCTTAGGGTCGGCTGAGGCGTGGTGGTCTTCAATTCAGAGAGGTAGACAAGCAGGGTTACCACCTATCACTTGGTCAGAGTTCTCCATAATGTTTAAGACAGTTTCATTCCATTGAGCAAACAAGACGACATGAGACGTCAGTTTAATAACCTGCGTCAGGGCTCCATGACAGTTACAGAGTATGAGGCTAAGTTCACTGATTTATCCAGGTATGTTCCATTTTTAGTTGAAGACCCGAGGGAGAAGGTGAGACATTTTGTAGATGGACTTGAACATTGTTATCGTGGCCCTGTGATACGAGATATGCGAGGTGGTACCTATACAAATGTGGTTGACACTACTCTCCGTTTTGAGTCCTATTTAGAAATGGAAAGAGCTGAGCAAGAAAGAAAAAAGGCGCGTAACACCGAAGGGTTTAGTGGTGCTCCATCTAGGGGCAAGAGCAGTTTCCATCAGGGACAATCTAGACCTACTCAGTTAGAGTCGGCGGTGTAGTCTTCCAGGAGTAGTTATCTAGATACACAAGGTCAACAGCAAATGCAGAGGAAGAGAAATAGTTCCTTTCAGTCTGGACAACATCCAAGATATTCTAATTGTGGTATATTTTATAATGGTCGTTACTTTGGACCAGACAGGGCCTTTTTTACTTGTGGTGAACAGGGGCACATTGCTAAATATTGTCCTAAGGGGAGTTCTGGTACTAGTCAGGCTACGACGCAGTTGCAGAGAACTGCTACAAGTACACATACTCAGGCTCAGCCAGCTAGGGCTGCTCAGCAGGGTGCTCGTGGACAGGGTGCACAAGTTGCACAGGGAGCGGGTGAATTGCTGAGATTCTTTATTATGGCCAGACAAGATAACGAGGCATCTAATGCAATAGTCACAGGTATTATCATTGTCAACTCTTATGGGGCATATGCTCTTATTGATCTTGGTTCTACATATTCGTATATATCTCCATCTTTTGTTATGTTCTTAGAACGAACAGTTGAGTCTCTTAATGTGCCATATATGGTTATGACTCCGATGTAGGAGACTTTGGCAGTGGATATAGTTTATAGAGACTGTGTAATATCAGTTCAGGACAAGGACACCGTAGTTGATCTACTGGAGTTACCGATGTCTGACTTTGATGTCATTATGGGTATGAATTGGTTATCATCATGTTATGCTTTAGTTGATTGCTATGCTAAAATTATACTTTTTAATTTTCGTAGAGAACCACCTTTTATGTGGAAAGGCATGACTCTTGTGAACCAAAGAAAGATAATATCTTATGTAAAGACATGTCAAATGGTTAATCATGGTTGTTTGGGTTTTATTGCTACCATTCATGATACTCGAGCGGAGAATGTTACTATCGATAGCGTTCTTGTTGTTAGAGAATTTGTTGATGTGTTCCTAGAAGATTTGTCTGGGCTACCTCCGGTGAGAGAAATTGAGTTCAGCATTGATTTAGATCCAGGGACTCAACCTATCTCTATTCCTCCATATCGTATGGATCCAGCTGAGTTGAGAGAATTGAAGGTTCAACTCCAAGAGCTACTTGATAAGGGGTCAGGCCTAGTGTATCGCCTTGGGGTGTACCTGTATTATTTGTGAAAAAGAAAGATGGCACAATAAGGATATGCATTGACTACAAATAATTGAATAGGGAAACAATCAAGAATAAATATTTGTTGCCTCATATTGATGATTTATTCTATCAGCTACAAGGTGCTATTCACTTTTATAAAATTGACCTAAGGTCGGGTTACCATTAGTTGAGAATCAAGACCGAGGATATCTCTAAGATAGACTTTCAGACTAGGTATGGGCACTTTGAATTCTTAGTGATGTCTTTCGAGTTGACTAATGCACCTGCAACATTTATATACCTCATGAATAGGGTATTCAAGCCATGTTTAGACCATTTTGTAATTTTGTTTATTGATGACATTTTGGTCTACTCCCGAAGTGAGGTAGAACGTGAACAACACCTGAGAGTTGTGCTACAAACACTTAGAGAATGAAAGCTTTATACCAAGTTCTCAAAATGTGGGTTCTGGTTGGGTACAGTTTTGTTTTTGAGACACGTAGTGTCACGGGATGGAATTCAAGTTGATCCAAAGAAGATAGAAGCAGTTCGATATTGGCCTCAACCCAATACTCCTACAGAGATACACAACTTCTTAGGACTAGTTGGATATTGCAGAAGGTTTGTGGAGGGTTTCTCAAAGATAGCCACTCCATTGATGTGTTTAACTCAAAAAGGTATGGTATTCCAGTGGTATGATGGGTGTGAAGAAGGTTTTTAGAAATTAAAGACTACATTGACTACGACTCTGATTTTGATGTTACCTATAGTGGGGGGTGGTTTCACCATTTATTGTAATGCGTCTCGAGCCATATTGGGTTTTTTCTTAATGCAGAATGGTAAAGTGGTGGCATATGCCTACCGACAACTAAAGATTTATGAGAAGAATTATCCGACTCATGACTTGGAGTTGGCCGCAGTCGTATTTGCATTCAAGATCTGGCGTCACTATCTTTATGGTGAGCCATGTGAAATATATAATAACCATAAGAGTCTACTACATATATTCTAGAAAAAAAAAATCTAAATATGAGACAATGATAGTGGTCAGAGCTACTTAAAGATTATGATCTTACCATTTTGTATCACCCCAGGAAGGCGAATGTGGTGGCAGATGCCATGAGTAGAAAGTATGCATAGTTTGGCCCAGTTCACAGTTGAAAAGAGATCTATGATTATGGATATTCAGGCATTGGCCAATTAGGAAGTTCGAATTGATCATACAGTGTCGGGTAGGATACTAGCAGGTATGGTGGTGCAATCGTCCTTAGTTGGACAAGTCAAGACTCGCCAATATGAAGATCCTTACCTTGCTAGACTATGAGATAGAGTGCAGAATGGGGGCGTTAAGTCTTTCTCTATTGATGGTGAGGATATGTTTCGCCAACATGGTAGACTATGCATTCCTATTGTGTGTGATATGAAGCAACTGATTCTTGAAGAGGCTTATAGCTTGCTTTACTCCATCCACCTAGGTGCTACTAAAATGTATCAAGGCTTGCATGGATTGTACTAGTGGAAGGGTATGAAGACTGATATTTTGAAGCACGTGACTAGTTGCTTAAATTGTCAACAAGTCAAATATGAACATCAAAAATCTGGTGGTGTAATGCAAAACTTGATTATCCCAGAGTGGAGGAGGGAGAGGATTACTATGGATTTTGTAGTTGGGTTACCAAGTACTTTAAAGAAACATAACTCAGTTTGGGTGATTATGGATAGACTCACAAAATCAGTACACTTCATATCAGTTCAGGTTACTAACACCGCAAAGCAGTTAGCAGATATTTACCTTCGTGAGATAGTTCGGCTTCATGGTGTGCTTATTTCAGTAATATCTGATCGAGACACACAATTCACTGTTGAGTTTTTGGAAATCTTTTCAGAAGTCATTGGTTCGCAAGTCAAGATGAGTACAACTTTTCATTCGCAAACTGACAGACAGTCTGAATGGGTTATTCAGATCTTGGAGGACATGCTTAGAGCTTGTACGATTGATTTTGGTGGCCATTGGGATGATTAGTTGCCTTTGCCGGAGTTTGCTTATAATAATAGCTAACAATCAAGTATACATATGGCGTCGTTTGAGGTTCTATATGGTTGCAAGTGTCATTCACTAGTTGGATGGTTTGAACCTAACGAAGCACAATTATTAGGTCCAAATTTAGCTCAACAAGCTTTGGAGAAAGTTTCTTTGATACGGGAACGACTTAAGATAGCACAAAGTAGATAAAAGTCTTATGCAGATAAGAAAGTCCGTGATATGGAGTTCATGAAAGGTGATAAAGTCTTTCCAAAAGTTTCTACTATGAAAGCAGTTATGAGATTTGGCCGAAAATGTAAGTTAATTCCTATATACATCGGCCCTTATGAGATTTTGGATTGAATCGGGTTGGTGGCATATAGACTTGCTTTACCTCCGAGACTGTCCGTTGTTCATCCAGTGTTTCATGTGTCCATGCTTAGACGATATATTCATAATGATAGCCATAAGATCCAGCTAGAGGATGGGGATCTTGATGAGAATTTAACTTATGAGGAGGGTCCGATATCTATTCTTAATAGACAATTGAGGTCGAAGACAATTGAGGTCGAAGACAATTGAGAGCGTTGTAGAGAAATTATCCAACCGAGGAGGCTACTTGGGAGTCTAAGGCGAAAATACAAGATAGATATCCTTATCTATTTAACACTACAGGTATGATTCTATAACCATTCGAGGATGAGTGCTCTTTTAAGAGGGGGAGAATGTAACAACCTAAATAAAATAAGGGCTATTTCTGTCTTTAAAAAATAATAATAAATAATTAAAATGGGTGGGCCAAGCCCCTTTTTATATTCTGGTCAGCCATGTTTTAAAGGCTGAAAATAATAATAATTAGGGCAAATGCTTTCTTTATTTTAAAAGAAAACAACGTAACTCAAAAACTTTTTGGGGAGTTCACAAATGAAGCGTAGTTAAAGTCTATAGTCAGATATGGATATTTATCGAATCTATTTTGCAGATATAATCACACTGTGTTTTTATTAAAGAGGTGTACTAAATAAGTTGGCAATGATTGGTAGAGTAGTATAATACGGCTCAAAGTACCGAATTTATAAACACTATGGTGAAAAATATTTTTTCTTTCTCAGAACAGATGCAACTTGGATAAGATTTTTAATTAAAAGACATAATCATCAATGGAAAATATTTCTTTTTTCTCAAAACGGATGCAACTTGGATCAGATTTTTAATTAAAAGACATAATCATTAGCTAATAATTACGATATGATGATGGAAGGGGAAAATTTTTATATTATGGACGCAGAATTCTTTTAGTATGAAAACTCATGGTTAGGCAGTAACTGAAGCTCTATGTTGAGATTCAAGAACATAGTTAGTTATGGTTAGTTAATGTTGAGATTCAAGAAGATTAGTTAGTTAGTTATAGTTAGTTGAGAAGTAGTTAGGAATTAGTTAGAAGCTTAGTTTAGTCAATTACACAAAAGTTAGTTATAGGATTGTGTTATAAAAGTGAGGTTAAGGAGATTAGTTAGTTAGTTTTTCTAGTCATCTTTTTTCAGATCTTTGTATCACTTTCACAAGCTCACTCCAAGAGCTCTTTTGTTCATTAATAGAAGTAAGCTTCCCCTCATGATTGCTTGTTCGTCCAACTTCAACATGGTATCAGAGCGAGGCTAAAATTTCAGAATAACTGAATGAAAATCGTCATTGAAATCAGCTGTTTCATCCAGCTGCTTCATCTCCATTTTCGCAGAGTAGATCTACTTTCACATCTGCATTTTCGATCTTCTTCTGCCTTTTTTTTTTGCTCTGTTTGATTGAGTTTTTCTCGATCTACTGTTTCTCCTACTTGAGCTCTAGAACTCAGCTGAAGATCTATCACATTTTCGACCTGCAATTCTGTCGAATTCTGATCTGCACTCAACCTGTTTGAGTGCTGATTTTTCGATCTCATTTTCTTCTTTTCTCTCTTCTTTCATTCTCTTGTATTCTCTACTTAAGACCTCTGTCTTAGTTGAAAGTTTGATCAGTCCACATTGCCATTTTGCTTATCTTCCTACCTCGATCATCCTTGATCATGGAAAACCATGTGGAAAACAATCGATCTGAAATAACAGACATCAACAATGCACTGTATGTGCATCCCTCAGAAAGTGCTGGATCAGCTATAGTCCCTACTTCATTTGATGGATCTGGATATAGAACCTAGAAAAGAAGTGTTCTAAGAGCATTGTCTGTGAAGAACAAAACTGGATTCATAAATGGAAAGATCACTAAACCAGCAGCAAATTCACCAGGTTTTGCCCAATGGGAAAGGTGTGATGATATGGTAACTTGTTGGATTCTAAACTCTCTGTCAAAAGATTTAAGTGACAGTTTACAATATGTGAACAATGCCAAGGAGCTATGGGATGAATTAGAGGAAAGATACGACCAAACAAATGGTGCAAAATTGTACCAACTTCAGCAGGAAATCAGTGATCAAACTCAAGTGAACATGGACATTACTGGATATTACACAACTTTGAGGAAGCTTTGGGAAGAAATGAACATCTTAGATGCTAATGTGCAGTGTATGTGTGTATGCAACTGTGGTGGCAAAAATAAAATGCACAAGGCTGAACAAGATAGAAAACTTATACAATTTCTGATGGGATTGAATGATGTTTACACAGTTGTTAGAGGAAACATCTTAATGATGAATCCTCTACCAACCATGGCTCAGGCCTTCTCTATATTAGTGCAGGAAGAGAAACAAAGAGAGGTTAAGCCAAACAACAAAATACATTTGGAGTCTACTTCACTGATTGCTACATATGCAAGAAATAACAATATGGTTAGGAACTTTAATACAGGAGCTAGCAGCAGTAACAACAGCAGCTACAGGACACAACAACTAAAGCACAATGCTGGTGATCTCAGGATAAATTATACTCAGAGAAGTAGTGGAAAGAATGTCTCTAGATTTGGTAGCAAGTCTGGATTATTCTGTGATTACTGCAAGAGGATAGGACACACTGAAGATAAATGTTACAGGCTACATGGCTTTCCACAAGATTTTAAGTTCACCAAAGGAAGACACTCAGGCACAGCAGCAATTGCAGCAACAAATATGTTTCACAACACTGAAACAGTAGTAACTAAGATTGGTGACAAGAACGGCAGCTGTGAACTTAGCTTAACAAGGGATCAGTGTGACAAGTTGATGAAGTTCTTAGGCAATGTGCAGGAGAATAACACAGTAACTCATGGAGACAACATGTTCAATGGTGCAGCAGTAGCAAACCTTGCAGGTATAATGGCTTGTCATTCTTCTATAACTGAAATTGGTAACTTGTCTTGTAAGTGTGTAACTATAGATTCTGCTGACTCATGGATTATAGATTCAGGAGCCACACATCACATGACATTCAATAGGAATATCCTAGTCAACACCAGAACACTATCATATCCTTTCCTAGTTACATTGCCTAATGGTTATAAAGTTAAAGTGACTGAAGTTGGAGAAGTTCATTTAAGTCCAGTCTTAATATTACAAAAGGTGTTATTAGTACCTAGTTTCAAGTTCAACCTGGTTTCTGTTCACTGCTTAGCCTCACAGCTTGGATGTGTAGTCAGTTTTAACACTCTTGCTTGTCTTATGCAGGGCTCTTCACTGAAGAGCCCTCTGGAAATTGGTAGAGCCAGAAATGGACTATACTACATCTGTCAAAAATTCCATAATTCTTCAACTTCTTCAAGTCTTCAAAGCACAGTGTCGGATTCTGTTGGTTCCACATACAATTCTTTACCTAGATGTCTATCTTTTTCTTCTTTACCTACTGCAAACAATGAAACTTCCATGTCAATTGTAAGATCCATTCATTCCATTAATAAAATAGCTTGTTGTGTGAGTGATTTTTCATCTTTCAAATCTTCATTATCATCTGATCATTCTGTTCCTTCTCATACTCATGCAAATATGGATTACTTATGGCACACTAGACTAGGACACATACCTTTTAACAAGATGAAGGATATTACTGCTATACCAGTTACCTTTGCACCTACACAACCTTTCTCATGCACCATTTGTCCAATGGCTAGACAAACCAGATTACCCTTTCCTTCAAAAACCAATTCTCAATCTGAAAATGTACCTGAATTACTTCACATTGATGTTTGGGGACCTTACCACACACCAACACATGAAAACCACAAATACTTCCTCACTGTTGTGGATGATTTCAGTAGATCCACTTGGACTCAGTTACTCAACTGCAAGAGTAATGCACTCCCAGCTATTAAAAGCCTTGTTTCTTTATTGGAAAATCAGCTCAACACAAGTGTGAAAAGTGTTAGAACTGATAATTGACTGGAGTTTATCAACAATGAAACATCTAGTTACCTACAATCCAAAGGGATATTACACCAAAGAACCTGTCCTTATACACCACAACAAAATGGAGTTGTGGAGAGGAAACACAAACATCTTCTTGAAACTGCAAGATCACTACTATATCATTCTAAGATTCCATTAAGATATTGGGGAGAATGTGTTTTGACTGCCACTTACTTGATAAACAGATTGCCTTTAGCATCTACACATGGTGTTACTCCTTTTGAGAAACTATACCAGAAACAGCCCACCTATTCCCACTTAAAATCCTTTGGTTGTCTTTGTTTTCCCACAAATGTTAGACCTCACAAGGACAAGTTTGAACCAAGATCTACCCCTCATGTATTTGTAGGATATCCTTTCAACATAAAGGGTTACAAAGTCTTAGACTTGAGTACCAAAAGGATCCACATTTGCAGAGATGTCCTGTTTTATGAGTCTATATATCCTTTTGTTTTGGCATTTCCTAATTCTGATTTTTGTTCTGTATTACAGAAGCTTAGTCCTACTCCTGACAAGTTGAATTATACTAATAATACCTTTAGTAATAGATATAGATTGGATGATGATGATGCTGTACGCAACTCACCCACTCACAGTTCTAATTTTACTAACCATTCTTCTGATCCAGTGCCTCCACATACACCTCATTCACCAACCTTCCCACCTACAGTACACATTGATGCCTCTCAGAGACACACTACTCCAACTACCATGTTGCCAACTGCTCCTTCTTCCAACTGCAACACCAACCAACAAACTAGTCATAATCTCAGAAGAACCAGTAGACCACACACCATACCATCTTATCTAAAAGACTACACTTACACACTACCTACATTACAACCACCATCTACCAGTTCTCCTACACAGCCATACCAACAATTACAGCCTACCTCTCTTGCATCTTATGTCCCTGATGTTCAGCAACAGATACATTTACATGAACATGAACCTGTTTCATATGATGAAGTTGTTTTACACCCTGAATGGCAAGCTGCAATGGACCTTGAGTTCCAAGCTTTACACACTAACAATACCTGGGATTTGGTAGTTCTTCCACCTGGGAAGAAAGCTATTGGATGTAAATGGGTGTACAAATCTATTTTAAAAATGTGTTTTATCTGCCTGGTCTATGTGTTGGGATGAGTGTGTGCTTGGCAGAATCAGTGGTATTCGAAGCTAGCTGTGTATATCTTATATTTAAGCACACCAAAACTCTCTTTATTACAATTATTTTGTGGAGTCATATGGTTGTGAGCCATGAGGTTGGGGCATTATGTATGTTCGTAGATATCACTGACATTGTGTATTCTTCTTGAAAGTATTGGGCATTTCATTTTCTTTTTTATAATACTGAGCATTGTGTATGTTGTTGTGGAATCGTGGTGTTGGGTAAATTTCTTAGATGTCATTCATGACAAGTCCTAAGTGTAAATTGTGTTGAAATATATAGTATTCTTGATAATTAATTATGTGAACCTTGTTGACGATTATATTATAATATAGTTCATGTGATTGTGGTGAGTTTGTATGTGCATAATTCGGAGTTTGGAGTAAGATTTTATGGCATTTTACCGAAGCACCCCAAGCGGTGATGCGGGCTTGACGCCCCAGCGCCTCCACCGCCCTATTTACTTAAAATTTGAATTTTCACTTGTAGAAAATATTTTCATCTTAATCTAAATCGACTAGCTTGCTAAGGATTCCATTTCTCTCTCAATTCCAACAGCTATAACAAAGAAAATCAAGGAGGAACATCAAACAAAGTTCAAGCAAATCACAAGACAAGTTGACAATACTTTAAAAAGTGTCCTAGGGGCTGTTTTGGCAAGGTTTGAAGGTGTTTTTCAGCATTTCAAAATTTGTTTGGACTGTCTATATATCCATCTTTGAGTAGGTATTTCAACCAAGAGGAAAGGTAAGGATTTTGCCTCTTTTAAACCTCTCATATTGCAAATTGAAAAGCTGAAAATTGGCAACTAGGTGAGTTACCGGTGGACTGTTTGTGAGCTGAGTTTTGCTCGTTTTTCTTAGGATTTTTGACTGTTTCTTTTGCTGAAATTATACTTCATAATGAGGGGAAGAATTACAGAAGAAATAAGATAAAATTTCCTCTTGTTTCTCCCTCAAAAGTTAGTGAAAACTAGTTGAGAAGATGGCTAAATGTTGTTGATATTTCCGTGTGTTGTTGTTGTTGTGACTGCTTTTGGTTAGTTATTTTGGGCTGCATTTTGTGCTAAAGATTAAGCTTTTTTTTGGCCTATAAAACCACTAGATCAAGGAGGTTGAAGGCTGGTCATTAAAATAGGAAATCGTCTAAAGAAAAGTTCATCGGAGAAAGGTATGTAAGGCGCCCTTCCATCGTTCTTTTAAGCACGATTTGTGCATTGTGAATTGAATAAGCAAGCAACCTCTTTACAAGTATTGATGCAGTATGTTAAGCTTCATTTAAGCATTCAAATTTTCATATTTGACTGAGGTTAAATGTTGAGATTATGTCTAGCCCGAGTGAGGTATTTAAGTGGGATATCGTGTTGATTGTTGTCATAGTTGTGCATCGAGTTGGAGACCCATCAGCATGACACTATTAGCTAGTTCTTACTGTATGTTGTGTATATATATATGGGTGATTTTAAATGTGTTTAAAGTTCTGGTTGCTAACTAAAATTGGTGAAAGAGCCAAGATGATGGCGTGTAAATGATTTTAAGCCAAGTAAAGACGTCGCAAGCTATTAAGGGTAAATGAGCTTATTGAATTAGGATTGTCTTATTATGGTTTTCTTTTATCTTATGTGTATATTATGAAATATGTCAGTCCAAGGGGAGATTTCATAATCCCTTGCCCTTAAGCCGAATGATAAGCTAGCGGGTCTCTGAGCTCTAATGTCCCTTTGAACACAATCTATAAATATTGTTGAAACTCTTAGGTCATCCGCAGTTCCATTTAATTTATACAAGTTTTAAATACATACATTTAAGTGCTATTTTTATAGATTTACATGTTATACATGCTTACTCGCAGTTATGCATTATGAAAGAGGACTATGCAGGCCAAAGATTTAGTATTTGTCGTTTCTATGCTATACGTGTTAAATTGACCCAGTATAAGTCATATCGGCTCTGTTTATGATTATGATTATAATTTATTAATTTTATCTCGGTGTGGTACACCAGCTAGACGAATTTTACCCCGGTGTGTTACATCAGTTGGAGGTATTTTTTATTTTTATCCCAGTGTGGTACACTGGCTAGACAAATTTTATATGAATTTTATGGTCGAATGACCACCGACATTTCAGTTATTGTTTTTGTTGTGCATTAGCTGATTGCATTTACACTTCAATATTGAATTATTGCAGGTTTTGAATTTTAGGATTCCGGGTTGTTACTATTTCTTATTTCTAGCTCAGTTATTATTGTTATCTTATATGTTTATAGTTTTTAGCCTTACATACCAGTACATTTTATTCGTACTGACGTCCCTTCATCTGGGGAACCCTCCTGCAATCATGCTGCAGGTACAAACCGGGGCTCAGATCATCAGATGCAATACGAGCCAGATTTCAGCGGAATAGTGGTATGCTCCTCTCTTTCAGGAGCCATGTACTTGTTTTGATTATTTTTAATTTTGTGTACAGCATGGGTAGACCTGGGCCCTGTCCCATGCATTTCAGTTTGTTTACTTTGTGGAGGCTGATGTGGACTAGTTTGTGTAGTAGTTTTAGTCGTGTAGTCGTGCTGGTTTTCCATTGCTCTGTTTACCTTTATTGTAGCCTTGTCGGCTTTCCAGGTTGCATATTCGTTATTATCGAAATATTATAGGACTAGTATTTATCTTGGTTAGTTTTGACAGGTGTCTTGGTCAGTCTTAGTGTTACATTTATAGATGCCATATAGCCGGCTTCTCGATCAATCATAAATCGAGTGCCAGTTGTATCCTACCCCAGTTTTGGAGTGTAACGAACTTGGTATCAGAGCGAAGTCGTCTCCTAGGGAGTCCCCAAAGCCGTGTCTAGTATAGTCTTGCTTATGGGTATGTTGTGCACCATACTTATAATCAGGAGGCTACAGGATATCTAGGAATTATTTCACTTGTTTTACTAATAGTTCGTGCTATAGGGTGAGGTCAGAAGTACTATGATATCTGAATCATGTTATTGTTTCAGAGTATGCATGTGACAAGGAAGAAGACTACGAGGTTGATTGGCACAACTATTGGATAGGGTACTAGTCGCCCTCAGTGGATCAGGGAGATAAGTAAGAGGCTCAGAGTTAGTCTTCTTCCCCAGGTATTACAGTTCCTCCAGCACCGGTTAGAGAAATGGAAGATAGACCTCCAGCTCCTCCCGCACCAGCAGTACTTAAGGGTAGTAGAGTGGCAGACCCTCCTACACCTATGGTACCTCCGGTTGTTCCATAAGGACAGGGTCTTGAGGGAGTTGTTCAGTTGATGGCTCATATAGCTGCAGGTCAGGAGCAACAATTGGAGGTGATAGAGAGACATAGAGGCCAGGCAACTGAGAGTTCTAGGGCACGTGAGTTATTGAGTTTGAGCCCTCCTTTATTCACCAGATTAGACCCCAGCGAGGATCCATAGGATTTTATTGATCAGACTTATAAGGTGATGCGAGCTACAGCGGCTGAGGAAGTAGAGTTGGTGGCCTTCAAATTATGTGATGTGGCTATACTATGGTATGAGGCTTGGGCTCGTTCCAAAGGAGCCGATGCATCACCAGCTGAGTGGGAAGAGTTCTCTGAGGCCATTATGCACCACATGCACTACTACCTGCTGGTTTACCTGGGCGGTCAAGGCCTGAGCTAACATCTATATGGCTTCCCTAAACACAGCGTGTGCAATCGGCTCGGGTACATGCTCCTCATGGGTTGGCGGGGCCTACTGGTGCCCATCTCCATTGCCATTCTTATAGCCATTTCCATTCCCGTTTCTTCGTCCGTTAACTCGGCGACGAGGCATGATTCTGCAAATGCGTATAGCACGAGTTATAAGGATGGTGAGGCATTTCATTGCACGACATAGATCATGAAAGAAGGATACATTTCATAAATGTCTCATAGCCTATTTGTCATAAGTGTGGTGCACTTCACACCCATAAAAAAGACTCTACTTAACGTGACTTTCAGACACCCTAGGACATTTCAAAACCTAATGCTCTGATACCAAGTTTGTCATGACTCGAACATAGGCCCAGATCGAGACACGGGACAAGGAACCCTGAGAGGCTCCAAATCGGCCCATGGCATGAACATAACATCTAACTCATTCAAATAAAATGGAAGATCAACATAATTAACATAGAGGAAGTTTGAACGTAACATAACATCTGAATACATTCATAAGTCTGAATACGTACTATGTTTGAAAAGCCTCTAGTACTGATGAGTTAATAGGACAAGACCACAACTAACTCACTAAAGTCTGAAACTGAAAATATGAAATATAACTGATAAGAAGGGCCATCGAAAGATGAGGATTCACCAACTAAGATTGAGAAATGCTAACTCCGAAAATCTGACTATCGGCGGGATTGAACCTAGATATCAAAGCATGTATCATAAAATAATACAGCATAGAGTATGTTGTTCGGTCGTTTGTTGGGTATAAAACTACACGCAAGTGTACGTGGTCGAACAAGTAGTAAAGTGGCTTAAGTAAGCCAAGTATCGATCCCACAGGGACTGGGATAAGGTAACGAACTACTCAAGTGTTACTATATTTTAATTTTAACAATGAAGACAACAGTGTAACCAAGAGTTTGATATTTTGGGTTCTAATTTTTATGCTAAGTCTAAAACGATTATCTAATGTGAGTCTGAACTATGAATGCGAGCATGCTGAGGTTAAATGAACATGTAATGAAATTAATTATCGATATAATTTGGTTAACCTTTCATCCGGTTGCTAGTCAAGAACTACTGCCAATGGATTAAAACTCTCGTATTTAACCCAACTTAAGAATCATGAACCGCCCACCTACATTTCTGTGATTAAACGAAATTCATGTTCTAGCCATACAAAACCGATTCCTTAATTGACTAATACGACCTTCAGGTATATTTCTATCCTGAAGGTAAATCAATTCTCAATTTTCCAAACTAAGAAAGGTTCATATCCTATTAATTCACAACTTTCCAATTTCATGCTCTCTCGAGTGAAACCGGACTTTTTAGATATACATTAACGTTGGCCACACATTAATGCAGTAAGAACAAGAATCAATAGAACAACCATGGAAGAAAAGATGAAAAAACCAATTTAATCAACAATCACATTTCAATACAATTGTTCTTAACCTCAACAAGAAGAGGAATTAGCCACTCATTTGTGGATTAAACATCGTTAAATGAGTGTTAAACATACAAGCAATTGAATTCAAGGAGAAGGAAAGAGAGAAAAACCCTGATAATTTCGTCCCCTCAACTGCCTGTAACCTACGTTCTTGCTCCACCAAGTCAGAATATTGAAAAATAAACCTAAGTGTTCTATTTATACTAGTGGGAATTTTTCCCGGAATAACAAGAAACGTGTCACGGAGTACATCGCGGAGCACTGCCTCCGTGACACACCACCGACGCGGACCCTCACTGGAAGTTGGGGGTCCAGGTAATCAGGCCCAACGTGGCACGGCGTGCAACGCGGAGCTAGGCCACCGTGCCACGGACCCAACGTGAACCCTTACTGGAATTAGGCCGAAAATTCCCTATCCAGGCAGGAGGCCTCCGCGATGGCAGCGTGACATGGCTCCATCGCGAAGCCTCTTTATTTTGTGCCTTCCAATGCCTTGTCCTTTGCTCACATCCGAGTCCAACCCCGATCTATTCCAACATGCATTTTAGCTTCCCAAAATTACATTTTACCTGCAAAACAATGCTAATCATGTTGGTTAGTATAAATTCACATTTTATTACCAATCACATGAGAATGTATAAACATTGATAGATAAACAAGGCTAAAATGACACATTTGAGTATCACTTGGGCATATAAATTTGCCCAAGATCACTTACCCTACACTTAAATCCTTATTCGTCCTCGAACAACAATCTTACACCTCATGCAATTTACACCCAAACCTCGCTACTTTGGTTCGACAATTTAGGCTACAGTCATACCGATTATTCAATACAGCAAATCATCAAGAAAACATGCATGGTCCAACCAATGCAATAACCTTCAATACATCAAGACCTCCTAGACTTAAGAATTGACTCTCGATATTGGCAAACTCATGCAAATTAGCTGATCAAGACATCCGACACGAAAATTAATCTCTCCTCAAGCATGTGCCCTCACAACACAAGAGAATTTTCCCCTTTTTGATCATATGAACTCACAAAATTTCAAGCGGGGGCATATAAACACAATTTCGCTCTCTCTCCCAAAAGAATTCACATGCATCATGTCACGACCCATAAGCTTGCCTTTAGTGTATTACTCCACTAATATAAAGAAATGTGATGTAAGATCACGTAGGACTTTAACGGGTTGTAATGTAAGATACGAAACTAGTAAATATTGGGCTAGCCAATAATAGCCACTAGCATCCTTAAGCGCCTTTTCAATACATCCCATCAAACTCATGGGCAGTGTTTCTTCCTTCATCCTCCCATTCTTGAAGTTTTTCTTTAGTTTGGCCCATCTTATTAAGCACACTTGACACAACAACAAAGATTATTCATACACCTTCATTATAGTTTATTTTTAACAAGTGCACCTTCAACCTTTTCTTTCCCTTTATCACTCTGCTTTTCTTTTCTTTTCACCATTCTTTTCTTTTCACTATTCACAGGCACACCAACAGATTAGAACATACATAACAGCACAACCAGCACCTAACTACTCCCACCCTACACTTATCTCGAACACTGTCCCCAGTGTTCACAAAAATTAAAATAGCACAAAAATTGGGTGGTGGAACTCCCTGATCAATCAAAATACTCCACTTCTTCATCAGGTGCTGCTGCTTCATCTCCCATGTCTGAATCACCCCCATCGTCATCATCGGACTCCACATTGGAGTCCTCCTGACGTGTCTCCTCGTCTGTGGGGACATCATCATCTGTGGGCTCTACAAAAGTTGGCCCCACTCGGCATGGAGCCCTGGCATTTTCACCAAAAGGGTAGTCTAGCTCGAGCTGCCATAGCTCCTTCTGTGTTGCCGGCCTCCCGCCTATCCTCAGCTGGAGCATCTGTATCCTGTACATGCAAGCCATGTACTGATCATCCCGAGCATGTCGCTCGGCAAGTGTAAGAATAGGCCCGTGGGTGGTGTCGGGTGCCTTAGTTTTAGTGACATCCAAGGCCCGCCGCTCCATCTGCGGGATGTAGTCAAGGGCCTCTTCCTCAACATCTAGGCCCCTCAGGAATGTGGTGAGTAGTCCACCAAATCCGTATCTGTGCCCCTGATGCAACCGGGCTCTCTTCATGGCGGAGATAATCACTGCCCCCACATTGATCTCCAGCCCTTTCATCAGGGCGTACACTAGGCATACACGATCCCGGGTTACATCTGTCATATGTACCCCTGGGATTAGGCAGGAACAGACGATCTTAAGCCATATCCTGGCTTCCCTGTTCATCTGTGAATAGGGCAAAGTCTGATGGTAGCCCCGCTCCTTGTGTCTGCTCCATCTAGCTGTCGATCGGGTTCCATACAAAGTGCGTCTGATGTTCGCATATGGTGGAGTGATGTTCAGCTGTTGAAGCACGTGGGCGTCTGTGTCCCGCACCCCTAGGATAGCATTGAGGTGGTGGGGCTTAAAGGTGACTATTTGCCCTCTGATTTTGATGGTGTGACTTCTGAGAGTCAGGTTCCAATTGGCATAGAATTCCCGAATCAAGTGCAAGTTGCATTCCTTGGGCTCTTCAAAGATGAAATTGAGCCCAGCTGCCTCGATCCCGTGGACAATCCTAGGGAACTCCTGTGCCAACGATTCCCGTGCTATGTGTTCCTCGGGGAAGTACTTGCTCTCCTTGTGCTTGGCATACCACTTCTTCCCCTCTTTTGTCACCCACCTGGTTCCGTATTGGCGGCGTTGGCCGCGTGGAACCACTGGTGCTGTTGGGACTGCTGTGCCCAGTCTGATTCTCTTTCTTCCGGCGCCAGATGTTGATGCGCCTTTCCCTTTTTCTTGCCTGCTTGTCATCGTTCCTGTCAACCCAAACAGACAAGTTCAATGTTAAACCAATGAAAATTTGCTTCGACTACGGTTGGTTTAAGCTATGCTACCCCACACTTAGTCCTTAGCTACAGTTACAACATTACGGCAAGATCATACCTATTTACACAAACAAACAGCCAAATATAACAAACATGCTTAGTGCATTCGAAGAATTCGACGGTATATATTTTATGTACTACTCAGACTTCGTACAGCTAACCACAATCATTACCATCGATAACATTTTGTCCCATCGCACTTAGCAAGGAGAAACAAAGAAATGAAAACAACAAGAATTTATCTACATGAACCTATACAACTCACCCAATTCTTGCAAATTTCAATATTCCCCTAACTCGAGAATTCGTCGGTCTTTTAGCATAATAACAATTAGCACATCGACTCATCTCACTCAACATGTACAACCCAGCATGAATTTCATGAGTTCACTACATTTTTCCACTTCAAATTCAAAAGCAAGCCCTAGCTATGATTGTATCAAAAATTCGATTAAATTATGCAATTAGCGAGTTCAAGCAATCACAATGATACTCCGAATATCCATCAACAATAATTCAATTGAATTGACGCTTAATTTCTACTTAGGTCAAGTTTAGCTCATATCACATGTTCAATATCGAAGAAAATCGACGAGAAATGAGATGGATTGAAGAACATACCTTGAATTCGAAGAATTAAAGAAAACTCGATGAAATTCTTGGCCTATTCCGTGTCACGTTGAAGAGGGAGGGGTTTTAGGGGGATTGGTCGCGGAGTGTGTGAGAAATAAGGAAAATTGAGGGGGATTCGGGGTTTAAAAGTGGGACATTCGTGCGGGTCACCCGGCGACCCGGTGTGACCCGTCGCGATATACACAGCAACGTGTCACGGAGTGCATCGCGGAGCATTGCCTCCGTGACACGGAGCTGACGCGAGGATGTTCTAGAATTCTTTTAAAATTCCAGATTTACACCTCAACGTGTTACTGTTCGGGTCTGTTTGTTGGGGTTATATAACTCACACGCAAGTGCACGTGGTCGAACAAGTAGTAAGTGGCTTTAGTAAGCCAAGTATCGATCCCACAGAGACTTGGGTTAAGTGCAATTTGCTCAAGTATAATATATTTTATTCCTAAATATGCTGACAACAACATAACCAAAAAGTTGATAACTTGTTTGATAAATTTTATACTAAACTAAGAACAATTATCTACATTGAATTTGAACTATGGATATGAGGTTAAACGAACATGTAATGAAACTGATTATCATCATAAATTGGTTACTCTTTTCTTCCAGTTGCTAGCCAAGAACATTTGCCAAGAGATTAAAACTCTCGTATTTAATCTCACTTAAGAATCATGAACCATCCGTCTACATTTCTGTGATCAAATGCAATTCATGTTCTAGCCATACAATTCCGGTTCCTAAATTGACTAATACGACTTTCAGGTATATTTCTATCCTGAAGGCACATCAAAACTCAGTTTTCCCAAACCAAATAAAGAACAATATCTTATTGATTCACAACTTTCCAATTTCGTGCTCTCTCGAGTGAAATCGGACTTTTTAGATGTACATTAATGTAGGCCACACACCAATGCAGTAAAAACAAGAATTAATAGAACAACATGGAAGAAAAAGATGAAAAACCATATAATCAATAATCAAAATTCATCACAAGTGTTCATAACCTCAGCAAGGAAGGGAATTAGCCACTCATTTGTGGATTAATCATCATAGAACGAGTGTTAATCATAAAAGCAATTGAATTAGAGAAGAAAGAAAGAGAGAAAAAACCCAGAACTTTTCGTCCCTCAACTGCCTGTAACCCACGTCCTTGCTCCACCAAGTCTGAATTAAAAAAATAAATCTAAGTGTGCTATTTATAGTAGTGGGAATTTTTCCCGGAATAACAAGCAACGTGTCACGGAGTGCATCGCGGAGCACTGCCTCCGTGACATGCTACAGATGCGGAGGCTCTCTAGAAATCACCCGAACTTGGCCCCGGCAGCACCCTGCCGCGTTGGCAGCGTGTCACGCTGCTTGGGCAGTGCGTTGGCACCTCTTGGTCGCGCAGCCAACCTGCCGTGGCACGTTGCCAACGCGCAGGTAGGCTGTTGTGATCAGCCTGCCTGCCGTGGCACGTTGCCGACGCGCAGGTGGGCTGTTTTGTGCCTCCTCTTTGCCGACATTCGCGTGTTAATTCTGTTTTCAAGACTCTACTTCACCAACTCATAGATTAGTTACTCAAAAGTCATCAAAACCTACAAAACAAAGGCTAATCATGTTGGTTAGCACATATCTTCACTTCATATAAAATTACATGAAAATGTATATGATAGCTTAGATAAACAAGACTAATTTAAGTCATAAAGCGTATCTCGGGCATGCTATTTTTGCCCGTGATCACAACCCCACACTTAAAGCCTTGTTCGTCCTCGAACAACCTTTTACATATCATGCATATGGAGACTCCCACATAACTAATTTAGCAAGATAATTCAAGTTACGACTATAATGATTACGTAAGATACAAGCTAAAAATAGAGCATGCCTGATTTGATCATTGAAATGAAGTACAACTATGTTAAGACTTCTTAACCTCAAGAATCGACTCTCAATCTTTGCAAACTCATGCAAATCAACTGATTGAGAAATCCCACATGAATTATATCCTTCATTCAACATGTGCCCCTCACAGAAAGAGAGTTACCCAATCACACGCAAAAACAATTTTTTAAATCGCAACATGTGTGGGTACATGAATAGAATTACGCTCACTCTCACAAAGAATTCACATGCATTACGTAATGACCCATAAGCTTGCCCTTAGTGTTTTATTCCACTAATTTAAGGATGTATGAATGTAAGATCAAGTAGGACTTTTTAGGTTGTAATGTAACTCAGGTGCGGGTAAGTACTATTATGATCAGTAATAGTGACTATCTTTCCTAAGCGCTTTTAATACATCACGCCTTCATTACAAACTTCCCTTCCTTCACTTCACCTTTTTATCTTTTCATCTTTCTTTATCCTCTTTTGTTCCCCCTTCCTTTAGGCGCTTTTAGCTTATTAGTAAGGAGTTCTATAAGTAACTTTTCATTTATTTATTTTCTTACTCCCTACTAATACTCACCCGTATTCAAACAAGTGCACCCTCGCCCTTTCTCAACTTTTACAATTGCTACTTTTCCTTCTTTTTCATTCTTCTCACTCCTTTGCTCTTTCGGATTTTTCCTTTAAGCGCTTAGGAGTTTTGGTTCAATTTCAAGGCTAATGAAAGAAAAAGGATTAAGCTTATATTGCAGCTGTCAAAGAATAGGCTCACGGCTCAATGGGGTTGACTAGGATTAATTTTTCAAGGTAGGTAAAATGAGGGATAAAAATTTGGTTCATTCAAAGAAATGCCTAAATCATCTCCTACAATTCAGATCCTTCATTTCATTTTATATACACACCAGGCAAGTTCTAGACATTTCATAATAGCACAGAATACTCAAAAACCTTACACTCGTGGCACATGCTCAATTCAAGACACATTCAGCAGACTCTTACTCAGCTAATCACAAGAATTCAGAATTAAGCTTCCATCATATTGAGTCAAATTCAAGAGCCTAAGTGTCTCAAACAAAGTTATACACTTGCATGCTTCACACTGAACATACTTGCATCTTACAACCATGTATAGCACATAAAAAGAACATCAAGCACCAATTAGTTATGGTTTCAAAAACCCAACACCTACCGACTAATTTTTCCTCAAGACGGTCGTCATCCATCCATCATCGGAAACAGTCCCTAACTATGACTAAAAACACTATATACAGACAAAGGAAAGAAAGAAAAAGAAAATTTTTTATTCTTCGGTTCAAAGACCCCCCGTCGGAAAAGAACCGAAAAGAAAAACCAACAGGTGATGAATTCATGCTTAACTCACAAAAACAATTTTCAATTTTCTCACAAGCATTACATTCACCAAAAATCGTTAAACACAAAAATTTGAAATTTCCCTTGAAATTTCCCTCACCCCACACTTAAATCATGCTATGTCCTCATAGCATCAAATTAAAATTTAAAAAGGGTGAGAAATACTTCCTAAGGCCTTTAGGCCCAGCTAACAATCATGCCTTTCTTCAACTTTGCACAAGTGGGTGTTCGACCCCACACTTTTTCTCTTCCATGCTTGTTAGCTTCCTCCTCCACGGGTACTCAGACATCCCCTCCATCTGTGCTTAACTTTCCACCAAAACAACACAAGATGAAAAATAAATAAAATCAACTTAAATGAAAGAAATTAAAATGGTACACATGGTACCCTTGGGTTGCCTCCCAAGCAGCGCCTAATTTTACGTCGCGGCACGATGTATCCAGTTTCACCGCTTTTTCCTCCACCTTGAGGATATGAATCTCACCCCTAATTTCTTCTCTAATTTCCTCTTATGCTCCAGGGGTGGTGGTGAAAAATTGTAAGGACCAAGCAGTCGATGTTGCCTTTTGCACTTATTGGTCCTTAAGTAAGCGAAGTCATTCTATCTCTCTGAGTTAGCAAATTTCAAAATATACGGGGCTTGGTCCTCCTCTAGACATTTCTCTACAAACTTGGAAGACTCTATTTCTATGTTGTCAACCAAACTTAATGTCGAAAAATGCATCGAGTGTAGTCCAATACACCTAAACTCCGAAACTGCATTGTGCTTGACCTCCTTACTTGTATACACCTTCTCAGCATTGACATCTATCTCTCCATTAATGTCAATGATCTTGGGCAGATTTATATGCCCAAGTGATACTCAAACGTATCATTTTTACCTTGTTTGTTGTGCAATGTGTATATAATATCATGTAATTGGTAATAAAATGCGAATTTATACTAACCAACATGATTAGCATTTGTTTTGCAGATAAAGGTGATTTTTAGGAGCTAAAATGCATGTTGGAACTATGTCGGAGTTGGACTTGGATGCGAGCGTGGAAAAGACCTTGGAATGCAGGATTTATAGGGGCTCCGCAATGGCTCCGTGCCACGCTACCATCGCGGTAGCACACTGCCTGAGCATGAATTTATTTGGCAATTTCCAGTGTACCTGCGCGTCAGCTCCGTGGCACGGAGATAGGCCTCCGCGATGGCCTCCGTGCCACGTTGCGGTTAAATTACCGGACCCTAGAAATTCCAGTGAGGGTCCGCGTCCACGCCGTGTCACGGAGGCAAGGCTCCGCGTTGGCCTCCGTGACACGTTGCTTGTTATTCCGGGAAAAATTTCCCACTAGTATAAATAGCACACTTAGGTTTATTTTAATTAGTTTTTTTAGTTTTTAGACTGAGTTCAGAAGTGGAGAGCAGGAACGTGGGTTAGTAGCAGTTGAAGATTGGAAAAGCTAAGGGATTTCTTCTCTTCTTTTCTTCTTTCTATCAATTGTAAGTATAATTTACACTCATTTTAGGATGATCAATCCAAGAATGAGTGGCTAATTCTCTTTCTTGCTGAGGTTTTGAACATGTGTAATGAATTTTGATTGTAAATGATATGGTTTTATTCTTCTTCTTTAATGTTGTTCTATTAATTCTTGTTCTTTACTGCATTAGTGATTGGCCAACATTAATGTATATCTAAAAAGTCCAATTTCACTCGAAAGAGCAAGAAATTGGAAAGTTGTGAATTAATAGGGTATTGTTCTTAACTTGATTTGGGAAAATTGGGTTTTGATGTGCTTTCCTGATAGAAATATACTTGAAAGCCGTATTAGTCAATTTAGGAACCTGAATTGTAGTGCTAGGTCATAAATTGCATTTGATCACAGAAATGTAGACGGATGGTTTATGATTCTAAAGTGAAATTAAATACGAGAGTTTTAATTTCTAGGCAAATGTTCTTGGCTAGCAACTTGAAGAAGAGAATTAACCAAAATTATCATGATTATCAAGTTCATTACTTGTTCTTAACCTTGGCATGTTCATATCCATTGTCTGAATTCACAAGTAAATAGTGTTATTAATTGTAGTATATAGTTTAGAAACAAAAACTCAATTAACCCTTGGTTACGTTGTTGTTAGCATAATTAGAAGTTAAATAGAAATATAGTAAATTAGGCAATTTTACATATCTTGAGCCTCCTTGGATCGATACTTGGCTACTTAGCCACTTTATTACTTGTTTGACCACGTGCACTTGCGTGTCGGTTTTTACCCGTAGCCCAAAGCACCGAGCAAGTTTTTGGCGCCGTTGCCGGGGAGGCTAGGCGATTTGTAAAATTTTGTTTAGTGTAAATTTACTGTATTTGTATTTTTATTTTCTTAAGTGTTAACAACTTGGTCTTAGCCTGTATTTTGCAGATTTTGTTTCTGTGAACACTGGCAAGGGACAAAGATCTGGTGGAATCTTACTTAGAGCCTGAACGGGAATTTCATAGTCAACGTAGAGAAGCTCTTCGAAAGAAGCTGCAGTTGCTTAAACAGTCTATGATGGAGCAACCAAATCCACCAGTTGTTAGGGCAGTTTTAGTGCCCGATGAAGCAGCAGCAAGGCCGGTTCGCGAGGTGGCAATCCCACACGCTAATAATGTACATTCTAGCATCCGCAAACTAGAGCCTGGAGGGAGGTTTGAATTAAAGCAGAATATGTTGCAACTTTTGAACACAAGCGGGCAATTTACCGGTCTCCCTCACGAAGATCCACAACAACATCTCCAGAACTTTTTGGAGATAAGTGACACTTATATACCCGCTGGAGTGTCACCCGATTATGTTCGGCTCACCTTATTTCCATTTTCCTTACTTGGTGAAGCCAATAGGTGGTTAAAGGCTGAACCACCCAACTCTATATCAACGTGGGATGATCTTGCACGGAAGTTTCTTATTAGATTTTTCCCTTCTGGTAAAACAGCCAGACTTAGGAGTCAAATCCTAAGTTTTAAACAGAGGGAGGGAGAAAATCTATATCAAGCCTGGGAAAGATTCAAATCCATGTTGCGGGACTGTCCTCACCATCATCAGTCCAATGAGGTGTTGGTACACACTTTTATTGAGGGTTTGGAACCCCACACTAAAATTCTGTTAGATTCAGCAGCTGGAGGGCAAGCGCTGGAGAAGACCTATGAGGAGCTGTACACTTTGCTCAACCGAATTTCACAAGGCAATCCAGAATGGAATGCAGATTCTTCAAGAGGTGGAGCAAGGAAAGCAGCTGGAGTGCTTGAAGTGGATGGATTCACAGCTATCGCTGCACAGATAGTTGCTTTGCAAAATCAGTTAAACACTCACTTCAGCAATATAAATTTGAACCAGCCTTCAGCTTCAGTCAATGCAGTTCAACAGATGTGGTGTGAAGTGTGTGGTAGTAGTGAGCATTCAGCTGAATGCTGTGGTGCAAATCCTGATTCTGTTAACTTTGTGGGCAATGCACAGAGAAATCAACAGCAGTTTGGTGGTGGCTACAACTCAAATTGGAGGAACCATCCGAATTTTTCGTGGGGTAGCAACAATCAACAAGGCCAGAGTTCAGGGCAGGGTATGCACAGAAACCAAGGAGGGCAACAAAATTATCAAGCTCAATTCAGAAATCATAATGCCCCTCCTCCACCACCATCACCGACTATTGAGGAGATGTTCAAAACCATGATCGCTAATCAGGCACAATTGCAGGCTGACTATGTCAAATTGGCAGTCGAAGTGAAGAACAATCAATTGGCGACCAAGGCTCTTGAATATCAGTTTGGGCAATTTGCTAGTGCCCAAAATACTAGACCCAGAGAAGGACTACCTAGCGACACGGATCCAAATCCAAAGCAGGTAAATGCAGTGACCACGAGGAGTGGTTTACAATTAAAGGAGGTGGAACCAGAAAGACCGCCTCAAAAGTCAGGAGCAGCAGATGTTGAGGGAGAGCAAAGTTCTGATAAGGGGAAGACTAAAGAAGCTGAACCAGAAAGGCCTCCACCCCCGTTCCCTCAACGACTTAAGAAACACAAGGAGGAGGCGTGTTTCCAGAAATTCATGGAGGTACTTAAACAGGTACATGTTAACTTACCTCTTGTTGATGTCTTGCAGGGAGTGCCGAGATATGCGAAGTATATTAAAGACATCGTGGCTAACAAAAGTCGTTTGACTGAGTATGCCATGGTAGCTTTAACGGAGGAATGCACTTCCCGTATTCAGAATAGGTTGCCCACAAAACTGAAAGACCCTGGAAGTTTCAATATCCAGCTGACTATTGGGCAAAGTATCCGAGCGTGTGGATTATGCGACTTGGGGGCAAGTATAAATCTGATGCCATCTTCGGTATTCAGAAAGTTAGGTCTAGGGAGTCCTAGACCTACAACGGTAATCTTGCAGCTAGCAGACAGGTCTTTGGCTAAGCCGGATGGCATTGTTGAGGATGTGTTAATGCAAGTAGGCTCCCTCATTTTTCCGGTCGATTTTATTGTTCTGGACTTTGAACCAGATGCTGAAGTCCCATTTATTTTGGGATGACCCTTTTTGGCAACCGGAAAGGCATTAATTGATATAGCTGCGGGTCAACTTACAATGCAAGCACATGACAAGGTAGAGGTATTTGATGTGTTAAAAGCCATGAAGCTGTCGGCTATACATGAGGAGCTTTCGGAAATCAGTGTGGTTGAACATAGAGAGAGTAAGCTGGTTGTTGAATCTCAAGACCCATTGGAAAGAGCGTTGACACATTCTGATCATTTTGGGGATAGAGAAGCTTGTGGAATGGTTCAATTGTTGGATGGAGCACCTAATCATCCGAGGAGACAGGAATTTCAGTCCTTGATGAGATCACTAGAGCCGTTGCCGAAACCGTCTGTTGAGGAGGCACCGAAATTGGAGCTGAAAGAATTGCCTCCCCATTTAAAATATATCTTTTGGGGGGAGGGAGAGACGTTACCAGTTATTATCTCTGCAGACTTGACAGAGGAACAGGAAAAGGCAACTTTGGGGGTCTTAAGGAAGAGGAAGAAAGCAATGGGTTGGCAAATGTCCTACATTCAGGGTATAAATCCAGCTTTCTGCACGCACATGATATTCATGGAGACAGGAGCCAAGCCAACTGTTCAGCCGCAGAGGAGACTTAATCCAGCAATGAAAGATGTGGTAAGGAAGGAAATAATCAAGTGGCTTGATGCAGGTGTAGTCTACCCAATTTCAGACAGCGAGTGGGTCAGCCCCGTTCAATGTGTTCCTAAGAAAGGGGGGATGACTGTAATCACTAATGAGAAAAATGAGTTAATCCCTACACGAATCGTCACAGGCTGGCGAATTTGTATGGACTACCGAAAACTAAATGAAGCCACGAGGAAAGACCATTACCCTATTCCTTTTATTGACCAAATACTTGACAAGTTGGCAGGGCAGGAATATTATTGCTTCCTTGATGGGTACTCCGGCTATAACCAAATAGCCATCGCTCCTGAGGATCAAGAGAAGACGACTTTCACCTGTCCTTATGGGACATATGCTTTCAGGCGGATGCCGTTTGGGTTATGCAACGCACCCGCCACATTCCAGAGATGCATGATGGCTATTTTCCATGACATGGTTGAAGATTTTGTTGAGGTATTTATGGATGATTTCTCTGTTTTCGGTAATTCGTTTGCTACTTGTTTGCAGAATCTTGACAGGGTACTGGCTCGATGTGAAGAATCCAACCTTGTGTTAAACTGGGAGAAATGCCATTTCTTAGTGAATGAGGGGATTGTCCTGGGCCACAAGGTGTCTAAAAAGGGGTTGGAAGTCGATCGTGCTAAAATTGAGGTTATTGAGAAATTACCACCACCAGTATCCGTGAAAGGTGTACGCGGTTTTCTGGGACATGCAGGATTCTACAGACGATTCATTAAAAACTTTTCCAACATTTCTAGACCGCTATGCAGGCTGCTAGAAAAGGAGGTCAAGTTTGAATTGAACGATGAGTGTGTGGTAGCATTTGAAAAGTTGAAGCAGAAATTGATAGAAGCACCCATACTTACCTCTCCCGATTGGGAACAACCATTTGAGCTGATGTGTGATGCCAGTGATGTGGCTGTGGGAGCTGTATTGGGACAAAGGAAGAATAGAGTTTTTCATTCTATTTATTATGCAAGAAAGACACTGAATATGGCTTAGAGCAATTACACAGTCACAGAAAAGGAAATGCTAGCTCTGGTGTTTGCATTTGACAAGTTCCGGTCTTATTTGGTGGGTTCGAAAGTGGTGGTGTACACTGATCATGCAGCTATTCGATACCTATTCAACAAGAAAGATTCTAAGCCCAGATTGATCAGATGGATCTTATTACTACAGGAGTTCGACCTTGAGATTAGAGACAGAAAGGGGAGTGAAAATCAGGTAGCAGATCACCTATCACGACTGGAAAGTCGGTCGCATGTGACGAAAAGTGATGACATTAATGAGGACTTCCCAGATGAGCAACTATTGGCAGTGGGAGAAGCTGAAGTTCCCTGGTATGCTGACATAGTCAACTTGCTAGTGAGCGGAGTTTACCCACCTGAAGCAACAGACCAGCAAAGAAGAAAATTGAGGCATGACAGCCGATATTATGTATGGGACGAGCCATATTTGTTCAAGCAGGGACCAGACCAGGTGATGAGAAGATGCATCCCAGAGAGTCAGATAGCAGAGGTGCTAAGGGGCTGCCATTCTTCGTTGTATGGAGGGCATCACGGAGGTGAGAGAACAGCACACAAGGTTCTTCAGTCAGGTTTCTTTTGGCCGACCCTGTTCAGAGATTCTATGGAGTATGTCAAAATGTGTGATAGATGTCAGCGGACAGGAACAATTGGCAGAAGACAAGAGATGCCTTTGCAGAACATACTGGAAGTTGAGCCCTTTGATGTATGGGGCATTGATTTCATGGGTCCATTCCCACCGTCATTTGGAAATCGTTACATCTTGGTGGCTGTAGATTATGTATCAAAATGGGTGGAAGCAATAGCTTGCCCCAGGAATGATAACAAGATAGTAACTAAGTTTGTGAAGAAACACATTCTCACAAGGTTTGGGACACCCTGAGCAATTATCAATGACGGAGGGGCTCATTTTGTCAATGCTAGCTTCAAGAAATTACTGGCTAAGTATGGGGTGCGCCATAAAGTGGCCACAGCATACCACCCACAAACTAGTGGGCAAGTAGAGGTGTCAAATAGGGAGGTAAAACAGATTCTTCAAAAAACGGTGAACACACAACGGAATGATTGGTCTGGTAAACTTGATGATGCGTTGTGGGCCTACTGAACTGCTTATAAGACACCGATTGGAACGTCACCATACCGATTGGTCTATGGCAAAGCATGTCATCTCCCGGTTGAACTTGAGCATCGAGCTTTCTGGGCTGTCAGAAAGCTAAATATGGACTTAGAGCTGGCGGGTAAAAAGAGATTGATGCAGCTCAACGAACTTGAGGAATTTCGCTGGCATGCCTATGAGAGTGCGAAGTACAACAAAGAAAGAACCAAAAGATGGCACGACAAGCATGTGGTGCATCGCATTTTCGAACCAGGACAGAAAGTTTTGCTTTTTAATTCAAGATTGAAATTGTTTCCTGGTAAGCTGAGGTCTAAATGGTCTGGACCGTTTGAAGTGGTGAGAATGACCCCTCACGGGGCGGTAGAACTGTGGCAACAAGATAGGAGTGCTACGTTCTTGGTAAATGGGCAGAGATGCAAGCACTACTGGGGGGATGATCATGATCGGGACAAATCGTCCATCTCCCTAGTAGATAAATGAGCTTAAAGGACGTCGAGCCGCGACGGTAAACCAGGCGCTGCACGGGAGGCAACCCGTGAAAATATTTTCTTTCTTTCTTTTTAGTGTGAATAATTTTTATTTTTTTTTTCTTTTTTTTTCTTAACTAGGTTTAGATTTTCATTTTATTTAATATTTTTTATTTTAGTTAGGGAAATCTATTAATTTAACCAATTTTTGTTTAGTGAGGTGATTTTCAGGTATAACGGAGGAAATATACATGGAATCGAGAAAATGAGGCGAGGTATGAAAAATTAAATGTATTGGTGAAACAGAGCACTGGCGCGTTGGCGCCGTGTCACGGAGGCAATGCTCCGCGTTGGCCTCCGTGACACGTTGAAGGCAAATCTGGATTTTTCAAAAATCCAGTAAGCCAACGCGTTGGCTCCGTGTCACGGAGGAGGGCCTCCGCGTTGGCCTCCGTGACACGTTGCCCCTTATTCAGTGCCGGGTCACACCGGGTTTCCGGGTGACCCGCGTGTTTTCTTTAAATATAACCCCGATTTCGCCCATTTGTTTTCCCATTCCCTCTTCCCTCCGCGACCAAACACCCATTTCCCCCTCCCCAAGCAACGTGCCACGTTGATAGGCAAAGAAAAACGTCAAGTTTCTCCGATTCTTCAATTCTAAGGTATGTTTTCATCGTCTAACTCAATTTTTTTGGCGATTTTGTCAATTTTGGGCATGTAAGGTGAGACATACCACCTTAGGTAGAAATTAAACATGATGGTGAATTATGTTGTGATTTATTATGTTCGGATTGTTGTATTTGGCATTTGAACTTGTCGATTATGTAAATAATTCGAAATTGATTGTCGAACTCTATCCTAGGGCTTGGGTTGTTGAATTTGACTTGGGCAACTTGATTGTTTGGTGAATTCGATGTCGGGGTGTGTTTATTATTTGAGATAAGTCGTGGTAAATAGTGTGTAAATGTTCAAAGACGACTAATTCTCGAATTTTTGTGGGAAATTGCATAATGTGTGAATTGGTTAGATTGTTTAGATTAGCTTGTATATGAAATATTTTTCTAGTTGTTTTTAGTTTGTGGTTGTTTTGTTGCTTGTGCGATGGTTGAATTGCTAGCGATAGTAGGATTGGGTATTAGCTGTATGAAGTCTGAGTAGTACACTAACCGTTATGCTGTCGAAATTTTGTTGTGAACGCACTAAGCAATATGTGCATAGTTGTTTGTGTTTGGGGTTGTAAATAGAGCTATCCTTGCTGAATATTTGTAGATATTGTTAAGAACTAAGTGTGGGGTAAAATTTGTTTAACCCGACCTTAGCGAAGCTAACAAGTTTTTAGCTTAACATTGTGCTTGTTTGTGTAAACTGACAGGTACAATGGCTAGCAGGCAAGACAAAGGCAAGGGTTCTTCTACCTCAGGCACCGGCAGAAAAAGGATGAGACTGGGCACTGCAGTCCCAGCTGCACCTGTTGTTCTGCACGGCCAACACCGCCGATACGGAACACGATGGGTCACCGATGAAGGGAAGAAATGGTACGCGAAGCACAAAGAAAACAAGTACTTCCCGGAGGAACATATTGCAAGGGAACCACTTGCACAGGAGTTCCCTCGCATTGTACAGAGGATTGAGGCAGCTGGGCTCAGCTTTATTTTTCAGGAGCCCAAGGAGTGCAACCTTCACTTGGTCCGAGAATTTTATGCCAACTGGAACCCGGCCATCAGGAGCCACACTATTAAAATCAGAGGGCAGATTGTCACTCTGGAACCCCAGCAGCTGAATGCCATCGTTGGAGCGCGGGACACAGACGCCCACGTTCTCCGCCAGCTAAACATCACCCCACCGTACGCCGACATCAGACGTACGTTGTGTGGGGCTCGATCCACAGCCCGATGGAGTAGACACAAAGAGAGGGGGTACCACCAGACTCTGCCCTACTCGCAGATGAACAAGGAGGCCAGAATCTGGCTAAAAATTGTATGTTCGTGCTTGATCCCGGGAGTTCATATGACAGACGTGACCCGGGACCATGTCTGCTTGGTGTATGCCCTTATGAAAGGGCTTGAGATTAATGTTGGGGCGGTCATAATATCCGCCATGAAGAGAGCCAGACTGCACCAGGGCCACAGATACGGGTTTGGCGGACTCATCACCACCTTCCTCCGAGGCCTCGACATTGAGGAAGAAGCCTTGGACTATATTCCACAGCTGGAGCAGAGGGCCCTCGACGTGACAAAGACTAAGGCCCCCGACACTACACACGGACCTATGCTGACCTTGGGCGAGCGACATGCTCGTGACGATCAATACATGGCCCGTATGTTTGGCATGCAGATGCTGCAGCTACGGATAGGTGGGAGACCAGCCACCGAGGAGGAGTTATGGCAGCTGGAGCTGGACTACCCCTTTGGCGAGAACGCCATAGCCTTATGTAAGGTGGGGCCAGCCTTTGTGGAGCCTACAGATGACGATGTCCCTACTGATGAGGAGACACGTCGTGAGGACTCTGATGTGGAGTCCGATGACGACGATGGAGCTGATTCAGATATGGGCGATGAGGCCGCAGCACCGGATGAGGAAGTCAAATATTTCGACTGAGCAGGGAGTTCCACCACCCAAATTTTGTGCTTTGTATTTTTGTGAACACTGGGGACAGTGTTCGATTTAAGTGTGGGGTGGGGAGTAGTTAGGTGCTAGGTCAAGGCTCTAAATTGCTGTATAATTTTTCCTTGTTGTTTATGTATGTTGTGCTTTCCCTGTTGTGAACTGTTTGCGATGTATGTGTATATATTTGTTGTGTGGTTAAGGATGTGTGTTTTTGAAAGTATGGTTGCCATTGTAAATATTTTGTAAATTTTGTAAATAAGTTTTTTTTTCTCTATCGACATGATCGATATTTTTCAAAATTTTTGCAAAAATATTTTGCACTTGTAAATATTTTCTTTCTATCGAAATGATCGATGTGTTGCAAAAAAAATTTCGATTTTGATTTTTGGGTTTCTCGGAGTTTGTTTTCGGTTCTTTTACCGAGAATAGTCCCATTGAACCGATGTCATAGTTAGTGACAGTTCCCTATGATGGATGGATGACGACCGTCTTAAGGGAAATGTAGTCGGTAGGAGTAGGATTTTTATTTGTTGTTTTAGTTTTCTTTGGTGGATTGCATCAATAAACTGTAGTTGCTTATGGTTGCTAAAATTTCGTTGCATGTTGTAATTGATGTTCAAATTGTGAAAATGATTCGTTTGAAAGCATGCAATTCTGTAAATATGTTGAGTTACCTAGGCTATAGAATTTGGTTCATTATGATTGAGGCTTAATCTTGAATTCATGTAATTGATTAATTAAAGAGTCTGTGAATGCATCTGGATTCGAGCATGTGCATGAAGTGTGAAGTAAGGTTTTGCTATTCCATGTCATCGTGAATTGTCTAGAACTTGCCTGGTGTGTATACAAAGCGAAATGAAGGAGGTGTAGTGTTGGAAAGGATGTAGGCATTTCTTTGTTTTAACCGATAGTTTCCATTTTTTTCTTGTCAAATTCTACCTTTTTATATGTTGTATACCTAGTCAGCCCGTTGAGCCTTTAGCCGATTTCTTTCTTTTGTCCAAAATTGTATGAACTAAGCTTTATTCCTTCTTTTCATTAGCCTTAAAGTCTTTAAGAAGCTCTTAAGCGCTTACAAAGAACAGAAAATGTTTCCCAAAGTGTTAAAGAGTGAAAAGAGTGAAAAGAAAAAGAAAAGCAAAGTGAGGAAAGAAAAGATGACGTTGAAGAGGCACTTGTTGTAATTAATTGATATTGAGGGTACATGAAAACCCTCTGCTTTGTGTCAAGTGTGGTTGATGAAATGGGTTGTGTGAAAGTAAACCAGCATGAATGGGAGAAAAAGAGAAAAGAGAGGAACAATGTCCATGAGTCGATGGGAATGAGTTGAAAAGGCGATTAAGGATGCTAGCGATTATTATTGGCTAATCCAATATATGCATACTAGATGCATAGCCCCGTTACAACCCATTAAAGTCCTACGTGATCCTATATTGCATTTCTTTATATTAGTGGAGTAATACACTAAGGGCAAGCCTGTGGGTCTTGACATGATGCATGTGAACTCTTTTGGGAGAGAGAGTGAAATTAATTTTTATAGGCCCCTACTTGCATGTTCGTGTGTGGCATGAACATAAAGGGGAAGTTTCTCTCGAGTTGTGAGGGCACATGCTTGATGAAAGATTGATTTTCGTGTCAGATTTCTTGATTAGTTGATTTGCATGAGTTTGCCGATATCAAGAATCAATTCTTAAAAAGTCTAGGCAGCCTTGATGTATTAAAGGTCATTGTATTGTACGACCAAGCATGTTTTCTTGATGATTTACAAAAATTGAATAATCGGTACGACCGTAGCGTAAATTGTTGCACCATAGTGATGAAGGTTGGGATGTAATTTGCATGATTTGTGTATGTGTTTTTCGAGGACGAACAAGGATTTAAGTGTGGGGTAAGTGATCTTGGGCAGATTTATATGCCCAAGTGATACTCAAACGTATCATTTTTACCTTGTTTGTTGTGCAATGTGTATATAATATCATGTAATTGGTAATAAAATGCGAATTTATACTAACCAACATGATTAGCATTTGTTTTGCAGATAAAGGTGATTTTTAGGAGCTAAAATGCATGTTGGAACTATGTCGGAGTTGGACTTGGATGCGAGCGTGGAAAAGACCTTGGAATGCAGGATTTATAGGGGCTCCGCGATGGCTCCGTGCCACGCTACCATCGCGGTAGCACACTGCCTGAGCATGAATTAATTTGGCAATTTCCAGTGTACCTGCGCGTCAGCTCCGTGGCACGGAGATAGGCCTTCGCGATGGCCTCCGTGCCACGTTGAGGTTAAATTACCGGACCCTAGAAATTCCAGTGAGGGTCCGCGTCCACGCCGTGTCACGGAGGCAAGGCTCCCCGTTGGCCTCCGTGACACGTTGCTTGTTATTCCGGGAAAAATTTCCCACTAGTATAAATAGCACACTTAGGTTTATTTTAATTAGTTTTTTTAGTTTTTAGACTGAGTTCAGAAGTGGAGAGCAGGAACGTGGGTTAGTAGCAGTTGAAGATTGGAAAAGCTAAGGGATTTCTTCTCTTCTTTTCTTCTTTCTATCAATTGTAAGTATAATTTACACTCATTTTAGGATGATCAATCCAAGAATGAGTGGCTAATTCTCTTTCTTGCTGAGGTTTTGAACATGTGTAATGAATTTTGATTGTAAATGATATGGTTTTATTCTTCTTCTTTAATGTTGTTCTATTAATTCTTGTTCTTTACTGCATTAGTGATTGGCCAACATTAATGTATATCTAAAAAGTCCAATTTCACTCGAAAGAGCAAGAAATTGGAAAGTTGTGAATTAATAGGGTATTGTTCTTAACTTGATTTGGGAAAATTGGGTTTTGATGTGCTTTCCTGATAGAAATATACTTGAAAGCCGTATTAGTCAATTTAGGAACCTGAATTGTAGTGCTAGGTCATAAATTGCATTTGATCACAGAAATGTAGACGGATGGTTTATTATTCTAAAGTGAAATTAAATACGAGAGTTTTAATTTCTAGGCAAATGTTCTTGGCTAGCAACTTGAAGAAGAGAATTAACCAAAATTATCATGATTATCAAGTTCATTACTTGTTCTTAACCTTGGCATGTTCATATCCATTGTCTGAATTCACAAGTAAATAGTGTTATTAATTGTAGTATATAGTTTAGAAACAAAAACTCAATTAACCCTTGGTTACGTTGTTGTTAGCATAATTAGAAGTTAAATAGAAATATAGTAAATTAGGCAATTTTACATATCTTGAGCCTCCTTGGATCGATACTTGGCTACTTAGCCACTTTATTACTTGTTTGACCACGTGCACTTGCGTGTCGGTTTTTACCCGTAGCCCAAAGCACCGAGCAGTCAACTAGGGGATACTCTATCTCTTCTTCCATGAATGGATTTTCTATAAGTGTGAGCCCATCACAGAGACACTCAAGAGATTCTAATTGTTGGGCTTCATCCAAAAATTCACCCTTGTCTTCCTCTTGTAGTTCCTCTTGAATATCGGCTAAAATTGTTACCTGCAATTTATCACAAGCTTCAGCTTCAGCAATCATCTCCGTGAATTTGACGTTCATCCTTTCTAGAGCCTCTGCATTCTCTTCTTGCTGAATTCTCAATACTGCCATCGCCTCCTTCATTGCTTCTGATTGCTCCAAGAGTTGTTTCAGCATGTTTTCTATTCGAGCTTGGCGTCCCAAGTCCTCATTTTTAGCATGCCTATATTCAGCAAAAACAACAGAAGGATCATAGTAGGGGCTTGGGGGAGGGGAATATGCATTCGGACAGCCATCCCAATGGCCATCTTGACCACCACACATATTGCACGTGTTACAGTGTTTCCACGAGTGGTGTCCTCTGCAATTCAGACAAGATTCGCTAAAATATGAGTATCCACCATTTATACCATTTGTATTCCACGATGTCATGTTGATAAGGGTATCCGAAAAAGAAAAAAAATGAAATGAAAAAGAAGTAAAACAAACACTAGGACCAAGTTGTCAGCACTAAGAAAATAAAAATACAGTAAATTAACACTTAAAACAAATTCACCAATTGCCAAGTCCCCGGCAACGGCGCCAAAAACTTGTTCGGGTCTGTTTGTTGGGGTTATATAACTCACACGCAAGTGCACGTGGTCGAACAAGTAGTAAGTGGCTTTAGTAAGTCAAGTATCGATCCCACAGAGACTTGGGTTAAGTGCAATTTGCTCAAGTATACTATATTTTATTCCTAAATATGCTGACAACAACGTAACCAAAAAGTTGATAAGTTGTTTGATAAATTTTATACTAAACTAAGAACAATTATCTACTTTGAATTTGAACTATGGATAAGAGCATGTTGAGGTTAAACGAACATGTAATGAAACTGATATCATCATAAATTGGTTACTCTTTTCTTCCAGTTGCTAGCCAAGAACATTTGCCAAGAGATTAAAACTCTCGTATTTAATCTCACTTAAGAATCATGAACCATCCGTCTACATTTCTGTGATCAAATGCAATTCATGTTCTAGCCATACAATTCCGGTTCCTAAATTGACTAATACGACTTTCAGGTATATTTCTATCCTGAAGGCACATCAAAACTCAGTTTTCCCAAACCAAGTAAAGAACAATATCCTATTAATTCACAACTTTCCAATTTCGTGCTCTCTCGAGTGAAATCGGACTTTTTAGATGTACATTAATGTAGGCCACACACCAATGCAGTAAAAACAAGAATTAATAGAACAACATGGAAGAAAAAGATGAAAAACCATATAATCAATAATCAAAATTCATCACAAGTGTTCATAACCTCAGCAAGGAAGGGAATTAGCCACTCATTTGTGGATTAATCATCATAGAACGAGTGTTAATCATACAAGTAATTGAATTAGAGAAGAAAGAAAGAGAGAAAAAACCCTAAACTTTTCGTCCCTCAACTGCCTGTAACCCACGTCCTTGCTCCACCAAGTCTGAATTAAAAAAATAAACCTAAGTGTGTTATTTATAGTAGTGGGAATTTTTCCCGGAATAACAAGCAACGTGTCACGGAGTGCATCGCGGAGCACTGCCTCTGTGACATGCTACAGACGCGGAGGCTCTCTGGAAATCACCCGAACTTGGCCCCGGCAGCACCCTACCGCGTTGGCAGCGTGTCACACTGCTTGGGCAGCGCGTTGGCACCTCTTGGTCGCGCAGCCAACCTGCCGTGGCACGTTGCCAACGCGCAGGTGGGCTGTTGTGATCAGCCAACCTGCCGTGGCACGTTGCCGACGCGCAGGTGGGCTGTTTTGTGCCTCCTCTTTGCCGACGTTCGCGTGTTAATTCCGTTTTCAAGCCTCTACTTCACCAACTCATGGATTAGTTACTCAAAAGTCATCAAAACCTACAAAACAAAGGCTAATCATGTTGGTTAGCACATACCTTCACTTCATATAAAATTACATGAAAATGTATACGATAACTTAGATAAACAAGACTAATTTAAGTCATAAAGCGTATCTCGGGCATGCTATTTTTGCCCTTGATCAGTCACGGAGGGTAACGCGGAGGCCCTCCTCCGTGACACGGAGCTATCGCCCTAGCTCACTGTTTTGCCACTTTTTCTTGATTTTCATACCTCGAATTTTCCTTTGCGATTCCTTGCATATTTTCCCTCCGTTCGACCTGAAATTCATCTTACTACAAGAAATTGGTTAGAATTATAGGTTTCACTCAAAATAAAAATAAAAACAAAAATAAAAACTAAAAATTTTGTTGTTAATCAAGAAAATAAAACAAAATAAAAAATAAAAAAAATCTATTCACAATTTACAAAGAAAAATTTCACGGGTTGCCTCCCATGCAGCACCTGGTTTACCGTCGCGGCTCGACGTCATTCTGCTCAGTTGTCCTCTAGGGTGATGGACGTTTTCTATCGACCACCTTCCTCCCCCCAGTAGTGCTTACATCATTCTGGTGGTTTTCCCAATAACTCTCGTGAATCCTTTATCCACGCATCATCAACTCGATCAATCACATTGATCACCGAGAGTTCCTCGTACACAGTCGGGAGCTTGGAGGCCTTGTACACATCGAACACTTCCACCTTATCGTGTGCTTGCATGGTTAGCTGCCCCGCAGCTACATCAATCAGCGCTTTCCCAGTTGCCAAGAAAGGACGTCCCAAAATAAATGGGACTTCCGCGTCTGGTTCAAAATCCAGCACGATGAAATCTACCGGGAAGATCAGGGAGCCAACTTGCCCCAGAACGTCCTCCACAATGCCATCAGGTCTGGCTAAGGACCGATCCGCCAATTGCAAGATCACTGTTGTGGGTCTAGGACTTCCTAGACCCAACTTTTTGAATACCGATGACGGCATCAAATTAATGCTCGCTCCCAAATCACATAATCCACTAGCTCGGATACTCTGCCCAATAGTAATCTGTATAGTAAAGCTCCCAGGATCTTTGAGCTTTGTGGGCAGTCGATTTTGTATCCGGGAAGTGAACTCCTCCGTGAGAGCCACCGTAGCATACTCAGTCAACCGACTTTTGTTTGCCACGATGTCCTTTGTATAATTGGCATACTTCGGCACTCCCTGCAAAACATCAACAAGAGGTAAGTTAATATGTACCTGTTTCAGCACCTCCATGAATTTCTTGAAACATGCCTCCTCCTTGTGTTTCTTTAATCGTTGAGGGAACGGGGGTGGTGGTCTTTCTGATTCAGCTTCCTTTGTCTTCCCCCTCTCATCACTTTTCTCCCTCTCGACTTCTGCTGCTCCCGATTGTTGAGGTGGTCTTTCTGGTTCCACCTCTTTCAGCTGCAAACCACTCCTTGTGGTCACCGCATTCACCTGCTTGGGGTTGGGATCTGTGTCACTCGGAAGTCCTCCTCTAGGCCTGGTGTTTTGGGCTCCAGCAAATTGCCCAAATTGATATTCAAGTGCCTTAGTAGCTAACTGGTTGTTTTTCACCTCGGCTGCCAATTTCACATAGTCAACCTGCAATTGAGCTTGGTTAGCTATCATCATCTTGAACATCTCCTCAATGCTGGGTGATGGTGGTGGAGGAGGTGCATTGTTGTTTCTAAATTGTGCTTGATAATTCTACTGCCCTCCTTGGTTCCTTTGCATACCCTGACTCGAACTTTGCCCCTGATGGTTGTTGCTACCCCAGGAGAAATTTGGGTGATTCCTCCAATTGGAATTGTAGTTGTTGCCATACTGTTGGTGGTTGTTCCTTTGTACATTTCCCACAAAGTTCACCGAGTCAGGATTTGCTCCACAACACTCAGGTGAGTGCTCACTGCTCCCGCACACTTCACACCAAATCTGCTACACTGCATTCACTGGGGCTTGAGGCTGGTTCACTGTCATGTTACTGAAGTGGGTGTTGAGTTGATTCTGTAAAGCAGCTATCTGTGTAGCAATAGCTGTAAAACCATCCACTTCTAGAACTCCTGTTGGTTTCCTTGTCCCTCCTCTTGATGAATCAGCATTCCACTCCGGATTGCCCTGTGAAATACGGTTCAACAAGTTATACAGCTCCTCATAAGTTTTCTCCATCTCTTGTCCCCAAGCTGCTGAGTCTAGCAATATTTTTGTATGGGGTTCCAAACCCTCTATAAAAGTGTGCACCAGCACCTTATTGGATTGATGATGATGAGGACAATCCCGCAACATGGACTTGAATCTCTCCCAAGCCTGATATAGATTCTCTCCCTCTCTCTGTTTGAAACTTAGAATTTGACTTATGAGTCTTGCTGTTTTACCGGAGGGAAAAAATCGTATCAAGAATTTCCTTGCAAGATCATCCCACGTAGAAATAGAATTAGGTGGCTCAGCTTTCAACCACCTCTTGGCTTCTCCCAATAGTGAAAATGGGAACAATGTGAGCCTGACATAATCTGATGACACTCCAGCGAGGATTTAAGTGTCACTTATCTCCAAAAAATTTTGGAGATGTTGCTGTGGATCTTCATGAGGGAGACCTGTAAACTGCCCGCTAGTGTGCAGCAATTGCACCATGTTTTGTTTGAGCTCGAACCTTCCTCCTGGATCAGGTTTGCGGATGCTAGATGTGACATTATTAGCATGTGGGATTGCCACCTCGCGAACCGGTCGAGCTGCTACTTCCTCGGGCACTAACATTGCCCGTACTACTGGTGGATTCTGTTGTTGCTCCATGAGTGTTTGTCTGAGCAACTGCATCTTTCTTTCTAGAGCTTCTCTCCGCTGACGATGAAATAATCTTTCTGGCTCTAAATACGAGTCCACCAGCTCCTTGTCTCTTGCCAGTGTTCAACAGAGATTAAATCTGCAAAATACAGGCTAAGACCAAGTTGTCAACACTAAGAAAATAAAAATATAGTAAATTAACACTTAAGAAACTTTCACCAATTGCCAGTCCCCGGCAACGGCGCCGAAAACTTGTTCGGTCGTTTGTTGGGTATAAAACTACACGCAAGTGCACGTGGTCGAACAAGTAGTAAAGTGGCTTAAGTAAGCCAAGTATCGATCCCACAGGGACTGGGATAAGGTAACGAACTACTCAAGTGTTACTATATTTTAATTTTAACAATGAAGACAACAGTGTAACCAAGAGTTTGATATTTTTGGGTTCTAATTTTTATGCTATGTCTAAAACGATTATCTAATGTGAGTCTGAACTATGAATGCGAGCATGCTGAGGTTAAATGAACATGTAATGAAATTAATTATCGATATAATTTGGTTAACCTTTCATCCGGTTGCTAGTCAAGAACTACTGCCAATGGATTAAAACTCTCGTATTTAACCCAACTTAAGAATCATGAACCGTCCACCTATATTTCTGTGATTAAACGAAATTCATGTTCTAGCCATACAAAACTGGTTCCTCAATTGACTAATACGACCTTCAGGTATATTTCTATCCTGAAGGTAAATCAATTCTCAATTTTCCAAAACTAAGAAAGGTTCATATCCTATTAATTCACAACTTTCCAATTTCGTGCTCTCTCGAGTGAAACCGAACTTTTTAGATATACATTAACGTTGGCCACACATTAATGCAGTAAGAACAAGAATCAATAGAACAACCATGGAAGAAAAGATGAAAAAACCAATTTAATCAACAATCACATTTCAATACAATTGTTCTTAACCTCACCAAGAAGAGGAATTAGCCACTCATTTGTGGATTAAACATCGTTAAATGAGTGTTAAACATACAAGCAATTGAATTCAAGGAGAAGGAAAGAGAGAAAAACCCTGATAATTTCGTCCCCTCAACTGCCTGTAACCCACGTTCTTGCTCCACCAAGTCAGAATATTGAAAAATAAACCTAAGTGTTCTATTTATACTAGTGGGAATTTTTCCCGGAATAACAAGCAACGTGTCACGGAGTGCATCGCGGAGCACTGCCTCCGTGACACGCCATCGACGCGGACCCTCACTGGAAGTTGGGGGTCCAGGTAATCAGGCCCAACATGGCACGGCGTGCAACGCGGAGCTAGGCCACCGTGCCACGGACCCAACGCAAACCCTTACTGGAATTAGGCCGAAAATTCCCTATCCAGGCAGAAGGCCTCCGCGATGGCAGCGTGACACGGCTCCATCGCGGAGCCTCTTTATTTTGTGCCTTCCAATGCCTTGTCCTTTGCTCACATCAGAGTCCAACCCCGATCTATTCCAACATGCATTTTAGCTTCCCAAAATTACAGTTTACCTGCAAAACAATGCTAATCATGTTGGTTAGTATAAATTCACATTTTATTACCAATCACATGAGAATGTATAAACATTGATAGATAAACAAGGCTAAAATGACATATTTGAGTATCACTTGGGCATATAAATTTTCCCAAGATCATATGCGGTCAATACGTTGAATGTACCAAGTATGCAAGGTAAGTAAAATCGCTAAGTAAGTAAAACCATAAATCGTGCATATTATAAAACATAAACAAGATAAGATTCTGAGAGTAGGGCTTGCATGCTATTTTCTGAAATCATGATCTAAACATAATTGAACATCCTAACTGAATCAAATGACCAAAAGCTAAAACTGATAATCATAAGTAAAACTGAACATTGGGTCAAACCTGCTGAAATATAATATCATGACCTATGAACATGCATAACTGAAATCATGAGGAACATTGGAAGACTCGTCATATAACCGACATTACCAGGATAGAGATTGTGTGGTTCTGACTATCACACCCAAGTGGACAGAGCCGTTCAAAGCTTTATCTGGGCTAAGGACGCTACCATGATATCGATATCAAGCTCAAGGCCCCTTGGGGGAAGGGGAAGCTCCAAGGGAGGTCCCAAAGTATATATGTAAACCTACGTTGGCGCGTAGTTCTGAGGCACAGGGTTGACTGACCCTTGGCTAACTCGATGCTAGACACTACTCTAAAAAATATGCATATTCTCTCCATCATTTTTCAACGAAGTTGAACCATTATCTAATGAAAAAGCTGACTCATAACATACATACATGAATCTAAAATCATAACATGAGGAGCCATGGCTCAAATAATACCACAAGCTGAAAATAGTAGGAGTCTAGACTCCAAAATCCACGTGGTAAGCTAATACATGAAGTTTAGATAAATTCATGAAACATACATGATCATATGGGCTTTCCCAATAATTAACCATGTTTGAAATAGACTTATTCATGTGAAAACATAAATATATATATGGATAATTCAAAATCATACTTTTTTCATAAACATTTCATCATGCTTGAATATATATATTTCATAGATCTAAACTTTCATGAACTTTCATGGATGGGCATCATAATTTATAAAACTTGGAATCGTAATTGATAATTGAAAACATCGTAAAATATGCCCATTAATCATAATTCAACATTTGAAACATGTTCGGGTCATACCCTTGATTGAAACTTAGAGAATTTACACATTGGGTAAAAATCTCATAGATTCATCAATTAGAATTTTATGAACTGAGAGAGGATTGGGCATGGGTGTGGACAACTACACCCATTCATAACCCTACATACCTAGAAGGATCTGATTTCACAACTCCCTTGATTGCCCAAAGGAAATTTGGGGAAGAACCTTGTAGAGACTAGGCTTGATCATCCCTTAAACCTCTAAGCTTGTATGCATGAATCAGAATAGGCTTAGAATGACTTAACCCTTCTTAAAACACACTATTCTGAGTTTAAAATGACGTAGTTTAGGACCCTAGGTCTTAGGAATGACAAAAATACCCTTAATGAAATTTTTGGAAAATCTACACTATAGTGGCAATGGGCGTCACAACGGTTTGTTCCTTGATACCACGACTCGTGGTATTCGGCCATTACTTCATCCATCACTTTTTAAATTCTCTGATCTTGATACAATGACTCGATAAAATGGGTCATTACTCCAAATGATGACCATTTACTGCCACCCGTTACCCTGCTAGATTCCACTTAAGTCTCTAACAACGACTGGTTACGACAAGTAGTTACTAGTCCCACCGATCGTCATTTCTGCTCGTTACCACCACTGCCAATCATCAGGAATTCCTCCCAACTGCCACTTACAATGACTCATTTTTACCAACAATGATCCGTCCCTAGGACTCATGCCAGCCTCCTTTTCCCAAGCCCATCCACCTAACGGCCCATTCCAACGGTCCTCACTTCCACTAACGGGTCGTCCCCAGACACGTTACTTCCCATCTTACCCCTGCAGATTCTCACCAAGGGTACTTCCAATGGGTTGATGGTCCCACCAACGACTCATACCACTGAGAAATTTTTTTAGATTTTTCTGCTACATTTCATTTCAAATCCCGAGTCTAGTCTTAGGCACTTTCAGGTTATTGTAATATCTCCCCCTTGGGAATATTCGTCTTCGAATGTGGGTAAATATACTGAAAAGCTGGGAAAGATGCAACTACCATGCCAAATGCTGAACATTTAAACTAAAAACTGATGGAGTGACTGACTCTGAACTAGAATACATGCCTGAACTGAATTCATAAATAACACATACATAAATTGTCATGAAGAAAACTGGGGAACATGAACTGAACATGAACTGAATAGGATACTAAGGAGGAAACTAATACCTCGGGCTGAAACTAAGCCGGAAGGGAATAGATATGGGTATTTAGCCATCATATCTGCTTCAGCTTCCCACGTAGCTCCCTCAACATGTTGATTCCTCCAAAAGATCTTGACTGAGGCTACTTTTTTGTTTTTTAACTTTAAAACCAGATGATCAAGTATTTCTACCGGAACCTCCTCATAATTAAGGCTATCTTTTACACCGACACTGTCCACCGGAACAACCAGAGTTGGATCATCCAAACACTTCTTTAAGAGTGATACATGAAAAACTGAATGAACTAAAGTTAATTCTGAGGGAAAATCCAACTCATATGCTACCTTGCCAACCCGTTTCACAATCCAGTACTGACCAACATAACGGGGACTGCGTTTCCCTTTCTTTCCAAACCTCATCACTCCTTTCATGGAGAATACTTTCAGAAACACCCAATCATCAACTTCAAACTCAAGATCTCTCCTCCTCACATCCACATAGGACTTTTGGCGCCTCTGAGCTGTTTTCATCCTATCCCTTATAAACTTAAATTTCTCTATAGTCTCATGGACTGAATCTGGACATATCATCACAGCTTCACCGACTTCAAACCAACCGATAGATAATCTGCATCTTCGCCCATAAAGAGCCTCAAAAAGAGTCATTTGGATGCTAGAATGGTAATTGTTGTTATATGCAAACTCAATAAGAGGAAAATGATCATTCCAAATACCCTTGAAATCGATCACACACGCTCTCAACATGTCCTCAAGAGTCTGAATGGTCCGCTCGGTCTGACCATCTGTCTGCGGGTGAAATGTTGTGCTAAGCTTGACCTAAGTAACGAGTCCCTTTTGAAATGACTTCCAAAACTAGGAGGTAAACTGAATACCTCTATATGATGGACAAGGACACTCCATGCAACCGAACTAACACTAAAATGTACAACTTATCATAATCCTCTACTGAATTGGTAGTTTTGACTGGTAGGAAATGAGCTGCGTTGGTCAACCGGTCCACAACTACCCAGATGGAGTCATGTTGTCGGCGAGTATGAGGCAACCCTATAATGAAGTCCGTGTTGATTTCCTCCCACTTCTAAGTAGGGATGCTAATGTATTGAATCACACCTCTAGGTCTTTGATGCTCAACCTTCACATGCTGACAATTCGAACACTTAGCAACAAATTATGTTATGTCCTTCTTTATGCCACTCCACCAGTAAACTTCCCGTAGGTCATGGTACATCTTGGTGCACCTGGATGTATAGAGTATCTGGAACCATGAGCCTCGTGCAACATCCGTTCTCTCAAATCATCAACATCCAGAACACATAACCGACCCTAATGTTGGAGCACCCCATCTCCCCCTTTGGAGAAGACTTCTACCTTCTGATTCTGAATGGCTTCCTTCAACTTCACCAAAATAGGATCCTCATCTTTCCTAGCCTTAACATTGGTCACCAAAGAAGATTCTGACCCATTCTGCACAATGACACCACCATCCGTCGAGTCAACAAGACGAACTTCTAGTCGAGTAAGCCGATGCACATCTTTCACTAACTCTTTTCTTTCCTCGTCTATATGGGACACACTCTCTATGGAAAGCCTGCTAAGAGTGTCTGCCACCACATTACCCTTGCCCGGATTATAGAGAACACTCATATCATAATCCTTCAAAAGCTCCAACCACCTTTTGTGGCGCAGATTCAAATCCTGTTGGGTGAACACGTACTGTAGATTCTTGTGGTCCGTAAACACATCTACATAGACCCCATATAAATAGTGTCTCCAAATCTTCAAGGCAAATACTACCACCGCCAATTCGAGATCATGAGTCGGGTAATTCTTTTCATGAACCTTCAGCTGCCTGGAAGCATATGTTATAACCTTACCATGCTGCATCAATACTCAAACAAGGTCAATTCTCGTAGACTTCCCGTAGGTCACGGTACATCTTGGTGGTACCTGAATGTATAGAGTATCTGGAACCATGAGCCTTATGCAACATCTAATCTCTCAAATCATCAACATCCGGAACACACAAGCGACCTTGATGTCAAAGCACTCCATCTTCCCCCTTTGGAGAAGACTTCGACCTTCTGATTCCGAACGGCTTCCTTTAACTTTACCAAAATAGGATCCTCATCTTGCCTAACCTTAACATCGATCACCAAAGATGATTCTGACCATTCTGCACAATGACACCACCATCCATCGAGTCAACAAGATGAACTCTCAACTGTGCAAGTTGATGCACATCTTTCACTAACTCTTTCCTTTCCTCATAGCACGGTTGATGCACATCTTTCACTAACTCTTTCCTTTCCTCATCTATATTGGACACACTCTCCATGGAAAGACTCCTAAGAGCGTCTTCCACCACATTAGCCTTACCCAGATGATAGAGAACACTCATATCATAATCCTTCAAATGCTCCAACCATCTTCTATGGCACAGATTCAAATCCTTTTGGATGAATACATACTGTAGGCTCTTATGGTCCGTAAAAACATCTACATGGACCCCGTATAGATAGTGTCTCCAAATCTTCAAGGCAAATACTACCGCCGTCAATTCGAGATCATGAGTCGAGTAATTCTTTTCATAAACCTTCAGCTGCCTGGAAGCATATATTATAACCTTACCGTGCTACATCAATACACAACCAAGGTCGATTCTCGAAGCGTCACAATATACCACAAACCCACGGTACCCACAGGTAGGGACAATACTGGTGCTGAGGTGAGTCGAGTCTTCAACTCTTGAAAACTCCTCTCACAAGCCTCCGACCATTAGAACTTCACTTTTTTTTAGGTCAGTTTGGTCAAAGGTGCTGCAATAGATGAAAATCCCTCAACAAACCTCTGATAGGAACCAGCTAAACCCGAGAAACTCTTGATATCCGATGGACTCATTGGTTTAGGCTAATTCTTCCCCGCTTCTATCTTTTGAGAGTCCACCTACACACCCTCACTTGACACCACATGGCTAAAAAATTCCACTGAATTCAACCAAAACACTCATTTGAAAAACTTAGCATATAACTGGTGATCCTTGAGAGTCCGTAACACCACCCTCAAATGAGCGGCATGCTCCTCCTCACTCCGAGAGTATATGAGAATATTATCAATGAACACAATCACGAACAAATCCAAGTATGGCTTGAACTCCCTATTCATCAAGTCCATAAAAGCTATAGGAACATTCGTTAGTCCAAAAGACATAACTACAAACTCATAGTGACTATACTGGCTCCTGTAGGCTGTCTTCGGGATGTCACTCTCCTGAACCCTGACCTGGTGGTATCCGGATCTGAGGTCTATCTTTGAAAAGCACTTAGCACGCTGAAGCTGGTCAAACAAATCATCAATCCTGGGAATAGGATACCTATTCTTGATTGTGACCTTGTTCAATTGCTGATAATTAATACACATGCGAAGAGAACCATCCTTCTAGCGGACAAAGAGAACTGGTGCATCCCATTGGGATTTGCTAGGTCTGATGAATCCCTTGTCTAAAAGATCCTTCAACTCCTTTAGCTCAGCTGGAGCCATTCTGTAAGTAGTAATAGATATAGGATGTGTATCGAGAAGGTCAATACGAAAATCAATCTTCCGTTCGGTAGGAATTCCCAATAAATCATCTAGAAACACCTCTGGATACTCACACACTATGAGAACTTACTAGATAGTCGGGGTTTCGGATGTAGCATCCTTAACCCTAACTAGATGGTACATGCACCCTCTCGAAATCATCTTTTTAGCCTTAAGGTAGGAAATGAAGCAACTTACAGGCACAACTGAACTACCCTTCTACTCTAGGACTGGCTCACCCGAAAATCTGAACTCTACTACATGGGTTCTATAATTTACTGAGGCATAACATACATATAACCAATCCATGCCAAGGATAACATCCAAATCGGCCATGGATAACTCTACTAAATTAGCTGAGGTGACTTTCTAAAGAACTGTGACTGGGAAATTTCTATATACTCATCTAGCTATAACTGAATCACCGACTGGAGTAGACACTGAGAAGGATTCTGAAAAGATTTTGGGACTGACTCCAAAACTACTAGCAACATAGGGTGTCACAAAAGATAAAGTAGCCCATATATCTAACATTGCATATATACTCGTAACATACCAGTGACTACATTTAGGGAGACCTCCTGCTCCTGACGAAATGCTAGGGCATAGAACCTATTTTGACGTTGTCCACCACCCACTTTGGTAGATGCACTATGTTGATCCGGTCGTGCTGGTGGAGCTGTTGAATTGGAGGCTGGGCCTCGGCCCCTATCAAGACCCTGTCTGGCTACTGGAAAATCCCTAAGCATATGTCTGGGCTTTCCATGGGAAAAGATTCTTCAAGTGTCTCAGGTCCCAGAAGTGCATGATAAATGCCGCCAAAGCCCACAACCGAAATAAGCACCTGAACCTTCCAAGCACTGACCCACATGCCTTTGGCCATATCTTCCACACTCAGGAGTGCTGGTCTTTGCGGATCCACTACCCTGACCTCTAGAGCCTGATGCTCGTCCCCTCTGATTGCGCTTGGATCTGAATAGCACACTCATAACTGAAGGCGCTGGGGCTGAAGATCTCTGGTGGAATTGTTGACGGTGCCCACTAGGTCTCTGTTGGGAGAATCTGAAGCTATCAGTCCTAGCCCTCTTGGCCTCTCTATCCCGCTCACTCATCTGTATAGCCTCCATCTGCTGGGCGTACAAGACTATTTGAGCAAAGTCAATGTCTTGGTGAAGCATCGCAGTCCGGCAATCCTTAACTAGGTAGTCTACTACCCCATGCACGAACCGGCTCACTCAGGATCTCTGATCCGCCACCATCTCAGGTGCATACTTGGACAGACGAGTGAACTCCAAAGCATACTCCTAAACTGTCATCTTCCCTTGCTTTAGGTTCACAAACTTGGTTGCTTTGATCTTCCTCATCTCACGAGGAAAAATCGATTTAGAAAAGTGGCATGAAACTCATCCTAACCAATCGGGCCTGCTCCAACAGCCTCAGTATCCTTCCATTGCTTGAACCAGATGTGCACAACCCCTTTCAGCTGATACGAGGCTAGATCGGTGCACTCCTCTCCAGTCACCCCCATAATCTGAATGATCTTCAGAACCTCATCAATAAACTCATGTGGATCTTCGTCCACCTTTCCTAGAAACTCCGGAGGGTTCATCCTCAGAAAATCTCTAACTCTTCCTGTCCCGCATTCTCGTTCTGAGGGACATGCACTGCTGCCTACTATTTGACCTAGGCGGTCAAGGTCTAAGCTAGCATTTGTATGACTATCCTGAACTCAGCGTGGGCAACCGGCTCGGGTACATGCTCCTCATGGGCTGGCAGGGCCTGCTGGTGCCTGTCTCCATTGTCATTTTCATGGCTATTTCCATTCCCATTTCTTCTTCCGTTAACTCGGTAAGGAGGCATGATTCTGCAAACATATATTGAACAAGTTATAAGGATGGAGAGGCATTTCATTGCACGACATGGATCATGAAAGAAGGAAACATTTCCTAAAAGCCTCGTTGTTTCTTTTTCATAAGTGTGGTGCGCTTCACACCCATGAAAAATACTCTATGAAATATGATGTACCCGCAAGTGTATGGGTCGTACAAGTAATACAGTGGCCCTTTTTAAGAGCCGGATGTCGAACCCACAGGGACTAGACCAATTCAGCTAACTATCAAGTTCAAGTGTGATATTAAATGCCGCAAGTGTTGATTATAGACTTTTTTCGATAAAGTTTAATTAAGTCTAGAGGTGGTCAACAAAATACTCTGAATTAATTCAAGGAGCAACTAGAGTTAAAGCCGGATAATCATGCGATGTTATGATTTGCAATGGTTTAAGTATGAAACTTTCAATTGTCATCTCACATAATTAAAATTGCATGTTCATGGCCTTCCGAACCTCTAAACACGACAAACTAGCCTCGCTACTACATTATTAAGCGAGGATGTTATTTCTAGTTCGTGGGCAATTCACTACGTGGATGTGGTTTATGGGGTTATGCCATTGATTTGGGTACTTCCGTACCTCTAGCCATTTAACCAAACTTAGCTTCACAACTACTCTTTCGAGTGGTGAAGTACAATTCTAAGTTGGTCTCTTTCTATCTTCCCATTTTATCAACCAAGCAAGGTATTAGGTATATTCCTATCCTAACCACAAATCATATCATGAGATACAATATTGCTCCCTACATTCTCTTGTTCTTGCCTAGGTTATCTTTCTCAAGCATGTACCTAAGCTTAACCCACTTGTTTTCATGGTGATCAGTCATAAAAACAACCATAATTCAGAATGTAGGACAAAACAACAATCAATAACTTAAAACCAAAACAAAATTGCAAAATCACAATCATATCTTGTGGCTTCAACCCTAGAGGGAGGGTTCTAGCCACTCATGTTCGTATAATTACAAGAAAACATTGTTAAAGTAACCTACATACAAGAATTGGTAGAAGAGAAGATGAAATTGACGAACCCTAGGTGAGTCTCCCACTTCTCCCTAATAAATCGTGCCCTCCACCTTCTTTTAGGAGCTAAGGGACCTATTTATAGTAAACGAGAATTGTGAAAAATTATGCCTGTTGTGGAATGGCTCTGTGGTACAGAGTGTATCGCGGAGCACTGCCTCCGTGACACGGAGTGTATCGCGGAGTGTTCGGTGTTTGTTATATCGGTGTATAACTACACGCAAGTGCACGTGATCGAACAAGTAGTAAAGTGGCTCAAGTAAGCCAAGTATCGATCCCACAGGGACTGGGATGAGGTAACAAATTACTTAAGTGTTACTATATTGATTCTAAAAATGAAGACAACAATGCAAAGAAGAGTTTGATATATTTTGATTTCTAATTTTATCCTAAGTCTACAAAGATTATATAATTTGAGTTTGAACTATGAATGTAAGCATGCTGAGGTTAAACGAACATGTAAGGAAATAAATTGTCGATGTAATTTGGTTAACTTTTCCTCCGGTTGCTAGTCAAGAACTATTGCCAATGGATTAAAACTCTCGTATTTAACCCAACTTAAGAATCATAAACCGTCCACCTACATTTCTGTGATTAAACGAAATTCATGTTCTAGCCATACAAAACCGGTTCCTTAATTGACTAATACGACCTTCAGGTATATTTCTATCCTGAAGGTAAATCAATTCTCAATTTTCCCAAACCAAGAAAAGATCATATCCTATTGATTCACAACTTTCCAATTTCTTGCTCTCTCGAGTTAAACTGGACTTTTTAGATGTACATTAATATAGGCCACACATTAATGCAGTAAGAACAAGAATCAATAGAACAACCATGGAAGAAAAGATGAAAAACCAACTTAATCAACAATCACATTTCATTACAATTGTTCTTAACCTCAGCAAGAAGAGGATTTAGACACTCATTTGTGGATTAAACATCGTTAAAATGAGTGTTAAGCATACAATCAATTGAATTAAAGAAGAAGGAGATAGAGAAAAACCCTGATAATTTCGTCCCCTCAAATGCTTGTAACCCACGTTCTTGCTCCACCAAGTCAGAATATTAAAAATGAACCTAAGTGTTCTATTTATACTGGTGGGAATTTTTCCCGGAATAACAAGCAACGTGTCACGGAGCACTGCCTCTGTGACACGTTGTGTATCGCGGAGCACTGCCTCCGTGACACGGTGTGTATCGCAGAGCACTGCCTCCGTGACACGTTGTTGTTCCACCACAGGCCAAATTTTGCATTTTTTCCTTGTTGACATCCGAGTCCAACCCCAATCTCTCCCGACACACATTTTAGCTTCCCAAAATTATATTTCACCTGCAAAACAACGCTAATCATGTTGGTTAGTATAAATTCACATTTTATTATCAATCACATGAGAATGTATAAACATTGATAGATAAACAAGGCTAAACTGACACCTTTGAGTATCACTTGGGCATATAAATTTGCCCAAGATCACTTACCCCACACTTAAAGTCTTGTTCGTCCTCGGACAAACCTTTTACATCTCATGCACATGAAGACTTACACATAGCTAATTTTAGCAAGACAATTCAAGCTACAGCTACAATGACTGTTTAAGATAGCAAGCTAAAAATAGAGCATGCATGATTTAATCATTGAAATGGAATACAATTATGTTAAGACTTCCTAACCTCAAGAATTGACTCTCTATATTAGCAAGCTCATGCAAATCAACTGATCAAGAAATCCAATATGAATTATATCCTTCATTAAACATGTGCCCTCACAACAAGAGAGTTACCCATTTTCACACGCAAATTTTTAAATCACAACATGTATGGGTAAATGAATAGAATTATGCTCACTCTCACAAAGAATTCACATGCATCATGTAATGACCCATAAGCTTGCCCTTAGTGTTTTACTCCACTAATTTAAGGATGTTTGAACGTAAGATCAAGTAGGACTTAATGGGTTGTAATGTAAGCTAAGGGACGGGTAGGTACTATTCTGGCCAGTAATAGTGACTATCTTCCCCCAAGCGCTTTTAATAACTTCAACCTTCATTAAGGATATCTCTTCCCTTACTTCACCCTCATTCTTTTCAATCCTGAATTTTCTCTTCTTGTTCCCACTTTTTTAAGCACACTCAGCTTAGTAGTAAGGAGTACTTAAGCAAAAAAAATTTTTCATTCATTTATTTTCTTACTCCCTACTAATAATCAACCATTTTTACACAAGTGCACCTTTGTCCTTTTCTCAACTTTCACAACTTCTACTTTTCCTTCTTTTTCACGCTTCTCACTCCCTCATTCTTTGGAATTTTTTCACTTAAGCGCTTAGGAGTTTTGGATCAAATTCAAGGCTAATGAAAGAAAAAGGATTAAGCTTATGTTGTAGCTATCAAAGAATAGACTCAAGGCTCAATGGGGCTAACTAGGATTAAATATTCAAGGTAGGTAAAGTGAGGGATAACATTTATGTTCATTCAAAGAAATGCCTAAATCATCTCCTACAATTCACATCCTTCATTTCATTTTATATACACACCAGGCAAGTTTTAGACATTTCACAATAGCATGGAATATTCGAAAAACTTACACTCACAGCACATGCTCAATTCAAGACACATTCCGCAGACTCTTAACTCAGCTAATCACAAGAATTCAAAATTAAGCTTTAATCATATCAAGTCAAATTCAAGAGCCTAGGTGTCTCAAACATAGGTATACCACTTGCATGCTTCAACACTAAACATACTTGCATCTTACAATCATTTATAGCACATAACAAGAATATCAAGCCATCAATTAGCTACGGGTTCAAAAACCAACCTACTGACTAATTTTCCTCAAGACAGTCGTCATCCATCCATCGTTGGAAACAGTCTCTAACTATGACTAAAAACATTATATATAGACAAAGAAAAATTTTTAATTCTTCGGTTCAAAGACCCCTCGTTGGAAAAGAACCGAAAAGAAAAACCAACGGGTGATGAAGTCATGCTTGACTCACAAAAAAAAAATTTTTTTTTTTCAAATATTTCTCACAAGCATTACATTCACCAAAAATCGTTAAGCATAAAAATTTTAAAATTTTCCTCACCCCACACTTCAATCATGCTATGTCCCCATAGCATCAACTTAACATTTAAAGAGGGTGAGAAATACTCCCTGAGGCCTTTAGGCCTAGCTAACAGCATGCCTTTCTTCAACTTTTCACAAGTGGGTGTTCGACCCCACACTTTTTCTCTTCCATGCTTGTTAGCTTCCTCCTCCACGGGTACTCAGATTTCCCCTCCATCTGTGCTTAACTTTCCACCAAAACAACACAAGATGAAAAATAAATAAAATAAACTTAAATGCAAGAAATTAAAATGGTACCCATGGTACCCTTGGGTTGCCTCCCAAGCAGCGCCTAATTTTTCGTCGCGGCACGACGTATCAAGTTTCACCGCTTTTTCCTCCACCTTGAGGATATGAATCTCACCCCTAATTTCTTCTCTAATTTCCTCTTATGCTCCAGGGGTGGTGGTGAAAAATTGTAAGGACCAAGCAGTAGATGTTGCATTTTGAACTTATTGGCCCTTAAGTAAGCGAAGTCATTTTGTCTCTCCGAGTTAGCAAATTTCAAAATATACGGGGCTTGGTCCTCCTCTAGACATTTCTCTTTAAGCTTGGAAGACTCTATTTCTATGTTTTCAACCAAACTTAATGTCGAAAAATGCTTCGAGTGTGGTCCAATAAACCTCAACTCTGAAAATGCATTGTGCTTGACCTCCTTACTTGTATACACCTTCTCAGTATCGACATCTATCTCTCCATTAATGTCAACTGGGGGATACTCTATCTCTTCTTCCATGAATGGATTTTCCATAAGTGTGAGCCCATCACAGGGACACTCAAGAAATTCTAATTGTTGGGCTTCATCCAAAAATTCACCCTTGTCTTCCTCTTGTAGTTCCTCTTGAATATCGGCTAAAACTGTCACCTGCAATTTATCACAAGCTTCAGCCTCAGCAATCATCTTCGTGAGTTTGACGCTCATCCTTTCTAGAGCCTCTGCATTCTCTTCTTACTGAACTCTCAACACTGCCATCGCCTCCTTCATTGCTTCTGATTGCTCCAGGAGTTGTTTCAGCATGTCTTCTATTTGAGCTTGGCGTCCTAAGTCCTCATTTTCAGCATGCCTATATTCAGCAAAAACAACAGAAGGATCATAGTAGGGGCTTGGGGGAGGGGAATATGCATTCGGACAGCCATCCCAATGGTCATCTTGACCACCACATATATTGCACGTGTTACAGTGTTGCCACGAGTGGTGTCCTCCGCAATTCAGACAAGATTCGCTAAAATATGAGTATCCACCATTTATACCATTTGTATTCCACGATGTCATGTCAATAAGGGTATCCGAAAAAGAAAAAAATAAAATGAAAAAGAATTAAAACAAACACTAAGACCAAGTTGTCAGCACTAAGAAAAAAAATATAGTAAATTTACACTTAAGAAAAATTCACCAATTGCCAGTCCCCGGCAACGGCGCCAAAAACTTGTTCGGTGTTTGTTATATGGGTGTATAACTACACGCAAGTGCACTGGTCGAACAAGTAGTAAAGTGTCTCAAGTAAGCCAAGTATCGATCCCACAGGGACTGGGATGAGGTAACAAATTACTTAAGTGTTACTATATTGATTCTAAAAATGAAGACAACAGTTCAAAGAAGAATTTGATATATTTTGATTTCTAATTTTATCCTAAGTCTACAAAGATTATATAATTTGAGTCTGAACTATGAATGTAAACATGCTGGGTTAAACGAACATGTAAGGAAATAAATTATCGATGTAATTTGGTTAACTTTTCCTCCGGTTGCTAGTCAAGAACTATTGCCAATGGATTAAAACTCTCCTATTTAACCCAACTTAAGAATTATAAACCGTCCACCTACGTTTCTGTGATTAAATGAAATTCATGTTCTAGCCATACAAAATCGGTTCCTTAATTGACTAATACGACCTTCAGGTATATTTCTATCCTGAAGGTAAATCAATTCTCAATTTTTCCAAACCAAGAAAAGATCATATCCTATTGATTCACAACTTTCCAATTTCTTGCTCTCTCGAGTGAAACCGGACTTTTTAGATGTACATTAATATAGGCCACACATTAATGCAGTAAGAACAAGAATCAATAGAACAACCATGGGAAGAAAAGATGAAAAACCAACTTAATCAACAATCACATTTCATTACAATTGTTCTTAACCTCAGCAAGAAGAGGATTTAGCCACTCGTTTGTGGATTAAACATCGTTAAAATGAGTGTTAAACATACAAGCAATTGAATTAAAGAAGAAGGAGATAGAGAAAAACCCTGATAATTTCGTCCCCTCAAATGCCTGTAACCCACGTTCTTGCTCCACCAAGTCAGAATATTAAAAATGAACCTAAGTGTTCTATTTATACTGGTGGGAATTTTTCCCGGAATAACAAGCAACGTGTCACGGAGCACTGCCTCCGTGACACGTTGTGTATCGTGGAGCACTGCCTCCGTGACATGTTGCTATTCCACCACAGGCCAAATTTTGCATTTTTTCCTTGTTGACATCCGAGTCCAACCCCAATCTCTCCCAACACGCATTTTAGCTTCCCAAAATTATACTTCACCTGCAAAACAACGCTAATCATGTTGGTTAGTATAAATTCACATTTTATTATCAATCACATGAGAATGTATAAACATTGATAGATAAACAAGGCTAAAATGACACCTTTGAGTATCACTTGGGCATATAAATTTGCCCAAGATCACGGAGCACTGCCTCCGTGACATAGAGGTATCGCGGAAGCCCTTTGGAAATCGCCCAATTTATTCCAACTTTGGTGTTTCGCTCCCGATATCATTCCTCCACTTCACCAAATCATAGATTGGGTCCTCCAACGCATTATTTCCTTCAAAAACAAAGACTAATCATGTTGGTTAATATTTCTTCTCATTTATATAAAAAGGCATGAAAATGTACATAATTAAATACATAAACAAGACAAAACTAAGTTATAAAGTATCACTTGGACATGTAATTATGCCCAAGATCACAACCCCACACTTAAAGTCTTGTTCGTCCTCGAACAAACCTTTTACATCTCATGCACATGAAGACTCACACATAGCTAATTTAGCAATACAATTCAAACTACGGCTACATTGACTGTTTAAGATAGCAAGCTAAAAATAGAGCATGCACGATTTAATCATTGAAATGAAATACAACTATGTTAAGACTTCCTAACCTCAAGAATTGACTCTCAATCTAAGCAACTCATGCAAATCAACTGATCAAGAAATCCAACATGAATGTTATCCTTCATTAAACATGTGCCCTCACCACAAGAGAGTTACCCATTTTAACTCATGAATTTTCAAATCATACCATGTATGGGTATATGAATAAAAATTACGCTCGCTCTCACAAAGAATGCACATGCATCATGTAGTGACTCATAAGCTTGCCCTCAGTGTTTTACTCCACTAATTTAAGGATGTATGAACGCAAGATCAAGTAGTACTTAATGGGTTGTAATGTAAGCTAAGGGACGGGTAGGTACTATTCTGGCCAGTAATAGTGACTATCTTCCCCAAGTGCTTTTAATAACTTCAACCTTCATTAAGGATATCTCTTCTCTTACTTCACCCTCATTCTTTTCAATCCTAAATTTTTTTTCTTCTTGTTCCCCTTTCTTAAAGCACACTCAGCTTAGTAGTAAGGAGTACTTAAGCAATTTTTTCCATTCATTTATTTCCTTACTCCCTACTAATAATCAACTATTTTCACACAAGTGCACCTTTGTCCTTTGCTCAACTTTTACAACTTGCTACTTTTCCTCCTTTTTCCCGTTTCTCACTCCCTCATTCTTTGGGATTTTTTTTTCTTACGCGCTTAGGAGTTTTGGATCAAATTCAAGGCTAATGAAAGAAAAAGGATTAAGCTTATGTTGTAGCTGTCAAAGAATAGGCTCAAGGCTCAATGGGGCTAACTAGGATTAAATATTCAAGGTAGGTAAAGTGAGGGATAACATTTAGGTTCATTCAAAGAAATGCCTAAATCATCTCCTACAATTCACATCCTTCATTTCATTTTATATACACACCAGGCAAGTTCTAGACATTCCACAATAGCACGAAATATTCAAAAAACTTACACTCACAGCACATGCTCAATTCAAGACACACTCCGCAGACTCTTAACTCAGCTAATCACAAGAATTCAAAATTAAGCTTCAATCACATTAAGTCAAATTCAAGAGCCTAAGTGTCTCACACAAAGTTATATATTTCTTACATGCTTCAACACTAACCACACTTGTATCTTACAATCATGTATAGCATATAACAAGAACATCAAGCCATCAATTAGCTGCGAGTTCAAAAACCAAAACCTATTGACTAATTATCCTAAAGACGGTCGTCATCCATCCATCGTCAGAAATAATCTCTATCGATGACTAAAAACATTATATACAGACAAAGAAAATTTTTTTTATTCTTCGGTTCAAAGACCCCCCATCAGAAAAGAACCAAAAAGAAAAACCAACGGGTGATGAAGTCATGCTTGACTCACAAAAACTTTTTTGCAAATATTTCTCACAAGCATTACATTCACCAAAAATCGTTAAGCACAAAAATTTTGAAATTTTCCTCACCCCACACTTGAATCATGCTATGTCCTCATAGCATCAAATTAAATAAAACAGGATGAGAAATACTCCCTGAAGCCTCTAGGCCTAGCTAATAGCATGCTTTTCTTCAACTTTGCATAAGTGGGTGTTCGACCCCACACTTTTTCTCTAGAGGTGGTCAACAAAATACTCTGAATTAATTCAAGGAGCAACTAGAGTTAAAGCCGGATAATCATGCGATGCTACGATTTGAAATGGTTTAAGTATGAAACTATCAATTGTCATCTCAGATAATTAAAATTGCATGTTCATGGCCTTCCAAACCTCTAAACACGACAAACTAGCCTCGCTACTACATTGTTGAGCGAGGATGTTATTTCTAGTTCGTGGGCAATTCACTACGTGGATGTGGTTTATGGGGTTATGCCATTGATTTGGGTACTTCTGTACCTCTAACCATTTAACCAAAGTTAGCTTCACAACTACTCTTTCGAGTGGTGAAGTACAATTCTAAGTTGGTCTCTTTCTATCTTCCCATTTTATCAACCAAGCAAGGTATTAGGTATATTCCTATCCTAATCACAAATCATATCATGAGATACAATCTTGCTCCATACATTCTCTTTTTCTTGCCTAGGTTATCTTTCTCAAGCATGTACCTAAGCTTAACCCACTTGTTTTCATGGTGATCAGTCATAAAAACAACCATAATTCAGAGTGCAGGACAAAACAACAATCAATAACTTAAAACCAAAACAAAATCGCAAAATCACAATCATATCTTGTGGCTTCAACCCTAGAGGGAGGGCTCTAGCCACTCATGTTCGTATAATTACAAGAAAACATTGTTAAAGTAACCTACATACAAGAATTGGTAGAAGAGAAGATGAAATTGACGAACCCTGGGTGAGTCTCCCACTTCTCCCTCACTCCTTGGCAGTTTTTCAGAAATAAATCGTGCCCTCCACCTTTTTTTAGGAGCTAAGAGACCTATTTATAGTAAATGAGAATTGTGCAAAATTATGCCTGTCGTAGAATGGCTCCGTGGCACGGAGTGTATCGCAGAGCACTACCTCCGTGACACGGAGTGTATCATGGAGCACTGCCTCCGTGACACGGAGTGTATCACGGAGCACTGCCTCCGTGACACGGAGGTATCGCGGAAGCCCTCTGGAAATCGCCCAATTTATTCCAACTTTGGTGTTTCGCTCCCAATATCATTCCTCCACTTCACTAAATCATAGATTGGATCCTCCAACGCATTATTTCCTTCAAAAACAAAGACTAATCATGTTGATTAATATTTCTTCTCATTTATATAAAAAGGCAAGAAAATGTACATAATTAAATACATAAACAAGGCAAAACTAAGTTATAAAGTATCACTTGGGCATGTAATTATGCCCAAGATAAAAATACGACTTTCAAACACCCTAGGACACTTCAAAACCTATTATCTGATACCAAGTTTGTCATAACTCGAACATACGCCCGAATCGAGACACGTGACAAAGAACCCTAGGAGGCTCCAAGTTGACCAATGGCATGAACATAACATCTAACTCATTCAAACAAAATGGAAGATCAACATAATTAACAAGAGGAAGTCTGAACATAACATAACATTTGAATACATACATAAGTCTGAATACATACTATGTCTGAAAAGCCTCTAATATTGACGAGTTGATGGGACAAGACCCCAACTAACTCACTAAAGTCTTAAACTGGAAATACGAAATATAACTGATAATAAGGGCCCTCGAAAGATGAGGACTCACCAACTAAGACTGAGAAATGCTAACTCCGGAAATCTGACTAGCGACGGGACTGAGCATGGATATCGAAGCCTGTATCATAAAACGATACAACATAGAGTATGTGGTCAGTACGTGAAATGTACCGAGTATGCAAGGTAAGTAAAACTGCTAAGTAAGTAAAATCATAAATTGTGCATATTATAAAACATAAACAAGATAAGATTCTGAGAGTAGGGCTTGCATGCTATCTTCTGAAATCATGATCTGAACATAACTGAACATCCTAACTGAATCGAATGACCTAAAGCTGAAAACTGATAATCATAAGTAAAACTGAAGATTGGGTCAAACTTGCTGAAAACACAATATCATGACTGATTAACATGCATACCTGAAATCATAAGGAACAATGGGAGACTCATCATATAACCAACATTACCATGATAGACCTTACATGGTCCCGACTATCACACTCAAGTGGACAGAGTTATCCAAAGCTTTGCGTAGGTTAAGGACTCTACCATGATATAGATATCAAGCTCAAGGCCCTTGGAGGCAGGGGAAGCTCCAAGGGAGGTCCCAAAGTATATATGTAAAAAAATATTGGAGCGTAGTTCTAAGACACAAAGTTGATTGACCCTTAGCCTACTTGGTGCTAGACACTACTCCCAAAAATATGCATTTTCTCTCCATCGTTTTTCAATGAAGATGAACCATCATCTAATCATGAAGCTGACTCATAACATACATACATGAATCTAAAATCATAACATGAGGAGCCTTGGCTCAAACCATACCACAAGCTGAAAATAGTGGGAGTCTAGACTCCAAAATTCATGTGGTAAGCTAATACATGAAATTTTAGATGAATTCATGAAACATACATATCATATGGGCTTGCCCAATACTTAAACATGCCTAACATAGACTAGATCATTTGAAAATATAAATACATACATGGGTAATTCGAAATCATACTTTCTTCATAAATATTTCATGACGCTTGAATACATATTTCATAAATCTCAACTTTAATGAATTTTCATGGATGGGCATCATAATTTATAAAACTTGAAATCATAATTGATAATTGAAAACATTGTAAAATATTCTCATTGATCATAATTCAATATTTGAAACATGCTTGGATCATACCCATAATTGAAACTTAGAGAATTCACACATTAGGTAAAAATTTCATAGATTCATCAATTAGAATTTTCATGAATTGAGAGAGAATTGGGTATGGGTATGTACAATTACACCCATTCATAATCCTACATACCTAGAAGGATCTGATTTCACAACTCCCTTGATTTCCCAAAGGAAATTTGGGGAAGAACCTTGAAGAGACTAGGCTTGATCACCCCTTAAACCTCTAAGCTTGCATGCATGAATTGGAATAGGCTTAGAATGACTTAACCCTTCTTAACAAACACTATTTCAATCTTAAAATGATGTAGTTTAGGACCCTAAGGATTAGGAATGACAAAAATACCCTTAATGAAATTTTTGAAAAAACTGCACTGCCAGTGGCAATGGGCGTCACAACAGTTCGTTCCTTGATACCACGACTCGCGGTATCCGGGCATTACTTCATCCATCACTTTTAACTTCTCTGATCTTGATACAACTACTCGACGGAACGGGTCGTTACTCCAAATGACGACCCGTTAATTCCACCTGTTACCCTGCTAGATTCCACTTAAGTCTCTAACAACGACTGGTTAGGACAAGTCGTTACTAGTCCCATCGACTTGTCGTTTCTGGTCGTTACCACCACTGCCCATCTTCAGGAATTCCTCCCAACTGCCACTTACAACGACTCGTTGTTACCAACAACAAGTTGTCCCCAAGACTCATGGCAGCATCCTTTACCTAAGCCCATCCACCTAATGGCCCATTCCAATGGCCCGTCACTTCCACCAACGAGCCGTCCTAAGACCCATTACTTCCTAGCCTGCCCCTGCAGATTCTCACCATGGGAACTTCCAACGGGTCGTTGGTCCCACCAACGACACATACCACGACTCGTTTTGAGAAATTTTTTTAGATTTTTCTGCTACTTTTTATTTCAAATCTCGAGTCTAGTCTTAGGCACTTCTAGAGTATTATAATATCTCCCCCTTGGGAATATTCGTCCTCGAATGTGGGTAAACATACTAAAAAGTTGGGAAAAGTGCAACTACCATGCCAAATACTGAACATTTAAACTGAAAACTGACAGAATGACCAAATCCGGACTAGAATACATGCCTGAACTGAATTCATAAATCATACGTACATACATTGTCATGAAGAAAACTGGGGAACATGAACTTAACATGAACTGAATAGGATACTAAGGAGGAAACTAATACCTCAGGCTAAAATTGATCCAGAAGGGAATAAATGTGGGTATTTAGCCATCATATCTGTTTTAGCTTCCTGCATAGCTCCCTCAACATGTTGATTCCTCCACAAGGTCTTGACTGGGGCTACTTCATTGTTTTTTAGCTTTCGAACTTGATGATCAAGTATTTCTACCAGAACCTCCTCATAACTGAGGCTATCTTTCACACCGACACTGTCCACCGGAACAACCAGAGCTGGATCATCCAAACACTTCTTTAAGAGCGATACATGAAAAACTGGATGAACTAAAGTTAATTCTGAGGAAAACTCCAACTCATATGCTACCTTGCCAACCCGTTTCACAATCCGGTATAGACCAACATAACGGGGACTACGTTTCCCTTTTTTTCAAACCTCATCACTCCCTTTATGGGGAATACTTTTAGAAACACCCAATCATCAACTTCAAACTCAAGCTCTCTCCTCCTCACATCTGCATAGGACTTTTGGTGACTCTGAGTTGTTTTCAACCTGTCCCTTATAAGCTGAACTTTCTCCATAGCCTCATGGACTGAATCTGTACCTATCATCACAGCTTCACTGACTTCAAACCAACCAATAGGCGATCTAGATCTCTTCCCTTAAAGAGCCTCAAATGGAGCCATTTGGATGTTAGAATGGCAGTTGTTGTTATATGCAAACTCAATGAGAGGAAAATGATCATCCAAACTACCCTTGAAAACAACCACACACGCTCTCAACATGTCCTCAAAAGTCTGAATCCGCTCGGCCTGACCATCTGTCTGTGGGTGAAATATTATGATAAGCTTGACCTGAGTACCGAGTTCCTTTTGAAACGAATTCCAAAACTGGGAGGTAAATTGAGTACCTATATCTGATATAATGGACAAGGGCACTCCATGAAACCGAACTAACTCTCGAAAGTACAACTTAGAATAATCCTCCACTAAATCGGTAGTTTTGACCGGTAGGAAATGAGCTGCTTTGGTCAACCTGTCCACAAACCACCCAAATAGAGTCATACTATTGGCAAGTACGAGGCAACCCTATGATGAAATCCATGTTGATTTCCTCACACTTCTAAGTAGGGATGCTAATGTCTTAAACCACACCTCTAGGTCTTTGATGCTCAACATTCACTTGCTGACAACTCGAACACTTAACCACAAATTCTGCTATGTCCTTCTTCATGCCACTCCACCAATAGAATTTCCGTAGGTCACGGTACATCTTGGTGGTACCTGAATGTATAGAGTATCTGGAACCATGAGCCTTATGCAACATCTAATCTCTCAAATCATCAACATCCGGAACACACAAGCGACCTTGATGTCAAAGCACTCCATCTTCCCCCTTTGGAGAAGACTTCGACCTTCTGATTGCGAATGGCTTCCTTTAAATTTACCAAAATAGGATCCTCATACTGCCTAACCTTAACATCGATCACCAAAGATGATTCTGACCATTCTGCACAATGACACCACCATCCATCGAGTCAACAAGATGAACTCTCAACCGTGCAAGTTGATGCACATCTTTCACTAACTCTTTCCTTTCCTCATCTATATTGGACACACTCTCCATGGAAAGACTCCTAAGAGCGTTTTCCACCACATTAGCCTTACCCAGATGATAGAGAACACTCATATCATAATCCTTCAAATGCTCCAACCATCTTCTATGGCGCAGATTCAAATCCTTTTGGATGAATACATACTGTAGGCTCTTATGGTCCGTAAAAACATCTACATGGACCCCGTATAGATAGTGTCTCCAAATCTTCAAGGCAAATACTACCGCCGTCAATTCGAGATCATGAGTCGAGTAATTCTTTTCATAAACCTTCAGCTGCCTGGAAGCATATATTATAACCTTACCGTGCTACATCAATACACAACCAAGGTCGATTCTCGAAGCGTCACAATATACCACAAACCCACGGTACCCACAGGTAGGGACAATACTGGTGCTGAGGTGAATCGAGTCTTCAACTCTTGAAAACTCCTCTCACAAGCCTCCGACCATTAGAACTTCACTTTTTTTAGGTCAGTTTGGTCAAAGGTGTTGCAATAGATGAAAATCCCTCAACAAACCTCTGATAGTAACCAGCTAAACCCGAGAAACTCTTGATATCCGATGGACTCATTGGTTTAGGCCAATTCTTCCCCGCTTCTATCTTTTGAGAGTCTACGTGCACATCCTCACTTGACACCATATGCCCCAAAAATGCCACTGAATTCAGCCAAAACTAACATCTGTTAAATTTAGCATATAACTAGCGATCCTTAAGAGTCTGTAGCACCACCTTCAAATGAGTTGCATGCTCCTCCTCGCTCTGAGAGTATATGAGAATATTATCTATGAAAACAATCATGAACAAATCCAAGTATGGCTTGAACACCCTAGTCATCAAGTCCATAAAAGTTGTAGGAGCATTCGTTAGTGCAAAAGACATAACTACAAACTCATAGTGACCACACTAGGTCCTGAAGACTGTCTTCGGGATGTCACTCTCCCGAACCCTGAGCTGATGGTATCCAGATATGAGGTCTATCTTTGAAAAGCACTTAGCACCCTGAAGATGGTCAAACAAATCATCAATCTTAGGAATAGGATACCTGTTCTTGATTGTGACCTTGTTCAATTGCCGATAATCAATACAAATACGAAGAGAACCATCCTTCTTGCAGACAAAGAGAACTGGTGCACCCCATGGGGATTTGCTAGGTCTGATGAATCCCTTGTCTAAAAGATCCTTCAACTCTTTTAGCTCAACTGGAGTCATTTTGTAAGGAGGAATAGATATAGGTTGCGTATCGGGAAGAAGGTCAATACCAAAATCGATCTCTCGCTCGGGAGGGGTTCCTGGTAAATCATCCGGAAGCACCTCTGGATATGCACACACTACAGAAACTAACTGGATAGTCGGGGTTTCGGATGAAGCGTTCTTAACCCTAACTAGATGGTACATGCACCCTTTAGAAATCATCTTTTTGGTCTTAAAGTAGGAAATGAAGCAACCTACAGGTACAACTAAACTACCCTTCCACTCTAGGACTGGCTCACCCAGAAATCTGAACTTTATTGCACGGGTTCTACAATTTACTGAGGCATAACATGCATATAACCAATCCATACCGAGAATAAAATCAAAATTGTTCATGGTTAGCTCTAATAAATCTACTGAGGTGACTTTCTAAAGAACTGTGATAAGGCAATTTCTATATACCCGTCTAGCTATAACTGAATCACTGACTTGAGTAGAGACTGAGAAGGGTTCTGACAAACTTACGGGACTGACTCCGAAACTACTAGCAACATAGGGTGTCACAAAAGATAAAGTATCCCATGGATCTAACAATGCATATACATCAAGATGGAATAATCGTAACATACCAGTGACTACATCTGGGGAGACTTCCTGACGGGATGCTAGGGCATAGAACCTGTTTTGAGGTTGTCCACCACCCGCGCTGGTAGATTCCCCCTATTGAGCCGGGCATGTTGGTGGAGCTGCTGAACTAGAGGCTGGGCCTCGGCCCCTATCATGACCATGTCTGGCTGCTAGGCAATCCCTAGGCATATGTCCGGGCTTCACACACCTGAAACAAGCACCTAAACCTACCAAGCACTGACCCACATGTCTCTGGCAATATCTACCACACTCAGGAGTACTGGTCTCTGCGGATCTGCTACCCTAACCTCTAGAGCCTGATGCTCGTCCCCTCTGATCGCGCTTGGATCTAGATGGCACACTCATAGACAAAGGCACTGGGGCTGAAGATCTCTGATAGGACAACTGACGGTGCCCACTAGGTCTCTACTGGGAGAATCCGAAGCTATCAGTCTTGGCCCTCTTGACCTCTCTCTCTCGCTCATTCATTTATACCGTCGCCATCTGCTGGGCGTACAAGACTATCCGAGAAAAATCAATGTCCTGGTGAAGCATCATGGTCCGGAAATCCTTAATTAGGTAGTCTGCTACCCCATGCAGAACCAGCTCACTCAGGCTCTCTAATCCGCCACTATCTTAGGTGCATACTTGGACAGACGAGTGAACTCTAAGGCATACTCCTAAACTTTCATCTTCCCTTGCTTTAGGTTCACAAACTCGGCTTCTTTGATCTCTCTCATCTCACAAGGGAAAAAATGATCTAGAAAAGAGGCATGAAAATCATCCTAACCAATCGGGCCTGCTCCAATAGCCTTGCTATCCTTCTATTGCTTGAATTAGATGTACGCAACCCCTTTCAGCTGATAAGGCTAGATTGGAGCACTCCTCTCCGGTCACCCCCATAATCTGGATGATCTTCAGAACCTCATTAATGAACTCATGTGGATCCTCATCCACCTTTAATCCCAGAAACTTCAAAGGGTTCATCCTCAGAAAATCTCTGACTCTTTCCTCCACCACATTCCCATTTTGAGGGACATGCACTACTGCCTGCTAGTTGACCTAGGCGGTCAAGGCCTGAGCTAACATCTGTATGGCTGTCCTGAACTCAGCGTGGGCAACCGACTCAGGTACATGCTCCTTATGGGTTGGCGAGGCCTGCTGGTGCCTGTCTCCGTTGCCATTTCCATTCCTATTTCTTCGTCCGTTAACTTAGCGAGGAGGCATGATTCTGCAAACGCATATAGCATGAGTTAGAAGGATAGAGAGGCATTTCATTGCATGACATAGATCATGAAAGAAGGGAACATTTCATAAATTTCTTGTAGCCTCTTCGTCATAAGTGTGGCGCGTTTCACACCTATGAAAAAGACTCTATTTAATGTGGCTTTCAGGCACCCTAGGATACTTCAAAACCTAATGCTCTGATACCAAGTTTGTCATAAACTGAACATAGGCCCGGATCGAGACACAGTACAAAGAATCCCGAGAGGCTCCAAGTTGACCTATGGCTTGAACATAACATCTAACTCATTCAAATAAAACGGAAGATCAACATAATTAACATAGCGGAAGTCTGAACATAACATAACATCTGAATACATACTATGTCTGAAAAGCCTCTAATACTGACGAGTTGATGGAATAAGACCCTAACAAACTCACTAAAGTCTGAAACTAAAAATATGAAATATAACTGATAAGAAGGGTCTTCGAAAGATGAGGACTCACCAACTAAGACTGAGAAATGCTAACTCTGAAAATCTGACTAGCGACGGGACTAAGCATGGATATCGGAGCCTGTATCATAAAATGAAACAGCATAGAGTATGCGGTCAGTATGTGGAATGTACCGAGTATGCAAGATAAGTAAAACTGCTAAGTAAGTAAAATCATAAATCATGCATATTATAAAACATAAACAAGATAAGATTCTGAAAGTAGGGCTTGCATGCTATCTTCTAAAATCATGATCTGAACATAACAGAACATTCTAACTAAATCGAATGACCCAAAGCTGAAAACTGATAATTATAAGTAAAATTGAACATTGGGTCAAACCTGCTAAAAACATAATATCATGACTAATGAACATGCATAACTGAAATCATGAGGAATAATTGGAGACTTGTCATATAACCTCCATTACCATGATAGAGCTTACGTGGTCTCAACTATCACACTCAAGTGGACAGAGCCGTCCAAAGCTTTGCTAGGGCTAAGAACGCTACCATGATATCGATATCAAGCTCAAGGCCCCTTGGGGGCAGGGGAAGCTCCAAGGGAGGTCCCAAAAGTATATATGTAAACCTACATTGGCGCGTAGTTCTGAGGCACATGGTTGGCTGACCCTTAGCCTACTCGGTGCTAGACACTACTCCCAAAAATATACATATGCTCTCCATTATTTTTCAACGAAGCTGAACCATCGTCTAATGATGAAGCTGACTTATAACATATATACATAAATCTAAAATCATAACATTAGGGGTTTTGTCTCAAACCATACCACAAGCTGAAAATAATGGGAGTCTACACTCCAAAATCCATGTGGTAAACTAATACATGAAGTTTAGATAAATTCATGAAACATACATGATCATATGGGCTTGCCCAATACTTAAACATGCTTGACATAGACTTGATCATTTGAAAACATAAATATATGCATGGGTAATTCGAAATCATACTTTCTTCATAAATATTTCATCATGCTTGAACACATATTTCATAGATCTCAACTTTCATGAACTTTTATGGATGGGCATCGTAATTTATAACTTGAAATCATAATTGATAATTGAAAACATTGTAAAATATGCCCATTAATCATAATTCACCATTTGAAACATGCTTGGATTATACCCATGATTGAAACTTAGAGAATTTACACATTGGGTAAAAATCTCATAGGTTCATCAATTAGAATTTTCATGAATTGAGAGAGGATTGGGCATGTGTGGAAAATTACACCCATTCATAACCCTACATATCTTAAAGGATCTGATTTCACATCTCTCTTGATTGCCCAAAGAAAATTTGGGGAAGAACCTTGAAGAGACTAGGCTTGATCACCTCTTAAACTTATAAGCTTGCATGCATGAATTAGAATAGGCTTAAAATAACTTAACCCTTCTTAAAACACACTATTCCGAGTTTAAAATGATGTAGTTTAGGACCCTAGGACTTAGAAATGATGAAAATACCCTTAATGAAATTTCTGGAAAAACTGCACTGCCAATGGCAGTGGGCGTCACAACGGATCGTTCCTTAATACCATGACTTCACCCATCACTTTTTAACTTCTATGATCTTGATACAACAACTCGATAGAACGGGTTGTTAGTTCAAATGACGACCTGTTACCATGCTAGATTCCACTTAAGTCTCTAGCAACGACTGGTTAGGACAAGTCGTTACTAGTTCCAATGACTCGTCGTTTCTGGTCGTTACCACCACTGTCCATCTTCAGGAATTCCTCCCAACTGCCACTTACAATGACTCATTGTTACCAACAACGATCTATCCCCAAGACTCGTGCCAGCCTCCTTTGCCCAAGACCAACCACCTAACGACCCATTCCAACGGTTCGTCACTTCCACTAACGGGTCGTCCTAGACCCGTTACTTCCCAGCCTGCCCCTACAAATTCTCACCACGGGCACTTCCAACGGGTCGTTATTCCCACCAACGACCCTTACTATGACTCGTTTTGAGAAAGTTTTTAGATTTTTCTACTACTTTTCATTTTAAATCCCGAGTCTAGTCTTAGGCACTTTCAGGGTATTACATCATTACTCTAGATATTCAGTACACCCAGGTGCCACAAAGATGTATCGTGATCTGAGGCAACCATATTGGTGGAATGGCATGAAAAAAGACATTACAGGTCTTATGACTCAGTGTCCTAATTATCAGTAGGTGAAGGTTGAGCACCAAAGGCCTGGAGTTCTGATGCAGGATATAGAAATTCCAGCCTGGAAATGGGAGGTGATTAATATGGATTTTATTACAGGATTGCCTCAAATGAGTAGGAAGCATGATTTTATTTGGGTAATAGTTGATAGATTGACTAAATTAGCTCGCTTCTTGCCAGTTAGGACTACATGTGTTGTAGAGGATTATGCTAGGCTTTATATACGGGAGATAGTTCATCTACATGGCATCCCCTTATCCATTATTTCTGATAGAGGTGCTCAATTCACAGCAAACTTCTGGAAGTCTTTCCAAAAAGGCCTGGGCACTCAGGTAAGCCTCAGTACCATATTTCATCCTCAGACAGACGAACAAGCTGAACGCACCATTCAAACGCTTGAAGATATGTTGCGTGCCTGTGTTCTAGATTTTGGCAAAAGCTGGGATGATCATGTTTCCCTGATTGAGTTTGCCTATAATAATATCTACTAGGCGAGTATTCATATGGGCCCATATGAAGCTTTATATGGGCGAAAGTGCAGGTCGCCAGTGGGTTGGTTTGAACGCAATGAGGCAAAGTTATTGGGGCCAGACCTAGTGCAGCAGGCTATTAACAAGGTGAAACTTATAAGATATCGACTTAAGATGGCCTAGAGCATGCAGAAGTCTTATGAGGATGTACGCCATTGAGCGCTGGAGTTTGTTGTTGATGATTGGGTCTTCTTGAAAGTGTCGCCAATAAAAGGCATCATGTGATTTGGTCGAAAGGGCAAGCTGAGCCCTAGATATGTTGGGCCGTACAGAGTTATCCGCAGGATAGGCAAAGTAGCCTATGTGTTGGAGTTGCCACCAGAGCTAGCGGCAGTCCACCTAGTATTTCATGTATTGATGTTGCAGAAGTGTATAAGAGACCCAGCCCGTGTTATGCCTGTCGATGATGTTCGAATTTATGAGGAGATGACCTACATCGAGGTCCCAGTTGTTATTCTTGACCGGCAAGTTAGGAAACATCGGACCAAAGAATTCGCCTCGATTAAAGTATTGTGGTGAAGTAATAACATCGAGGAAGTAACTTGGGATGCTGATGAGGAAATGAAGAAGAAATATCCTTACCTATTCACGATATCGACGTGATATTGAGGTATGTGTTCGATACCTAAGCTATTGAGTATCTATTTTGAAGCATATTAAGCAAAATTAATTTTCATTCGAGGACAAATGTTCCAAACGGGGGAAGAATATTACACCCTAGAAAAATTTTGGTAATTATTTGATGTTTGTATGCTAGGTTAAGGGAAGTACGGGTTGTATATTGGTCGTAGATGACAAAGAAAATGTGTACGAACAGAAAAACAAAGGGTATGTGAAGTTCATGAGTAAGGGTCAACTTTAAATGATCATATTTCTCGATATATAATGAATTAGAAGCCCCACAACCTATCAAATTAAAGGTATTTGAGTCTACTTTTCAGAACATCAAACTTTTTATCAATTGGAGTTTGAAATAAAAAGTTACGGGAATTTTACTGAAGCACCTCGAGCGATAATGCGGGCATGACGCCCTAGCACCTCCACTGCCCTATTTACTTAAAATCTGATTTTTCACTTGTAAAAAATATTTTCATCTTAGTCTAAATCGACCAGCTTGCTAAGAATTCCATTTCTCTCTCAATTCTAGAAGCTAGAACAAAGAAAAGCAAGGAGGAACATCAAGCAAAGTTCAAGAAAATCACAAGACAAGTTGAGAATCTTTTGCCAAGTGTGCTAGGAGCTGTTTTGGCAAGGTTTTTGAAGGTGTTTTTCTGCGTTTCAAAATCTATTTGGACTGCCTATATATCCATCTTTGAGTAGGTATTGAAACTAGGAGGAAAGGTAAGGATTTCGCCCCCTTTTAAACCTCTCAAATTGCAAAGCGTAAAGCTGAAAATTGGCAGCTAAGTGAGCTGCCGATGGACTATTTGTTAGCTGAGTTTTGCTTGTTTTCCTTAGGCTTTTTGGCTATTTCTTTTGTTGGAATTGTACTTCTTATTGAGGGAAAGAATTACAGCAGAACTAAGGTAAAATTTCCTCTTGTTTCTTCCTCAAAAATTAGTGAAAACTAGTTGAGAAAATGGCTAGATATTATTGATGTTGTCGTGTGTTGTTGTTGCTATTGTGACTGCCTTTGGTTAGTTATTTTGGGTGCATTTTGTGCTAAAAATTAAGCTTTTTGTTTGCCTATAAAACCACTAGATTAAGGAGGTTGATGGTTGACCATTAAAATAGAAAATCGGCTAAAGAAAGTTCATCGGAGAAAGGTATGTAAGGTGCCTGTCCATCGTTCCTTTAAGCGCGATTTGTGCATTGTGAATTGAATGTGCAAGCAACCTCTTTACAAGTCTTGAGGTAGTATGTTAAGCTTCATTTAAGCATTAAAATTTTCATGTTTGATTGAGGTTAAATGTTGAGATTATGTCTAGACTGAGTGAGGCATTTAAGTGGGATATCGTATTGATTGTTGTCGTAGTTGTGCATCGAGTTGGAGACCCCTCAGCATGTAGACATTGTTAGTTGGTCCTTATTGTATGTGTTATATATATGGGTGATGTTAAATGTGTTTAAAGTTCTGGTTGCTAACTGAAATTGGTGAAAGAGCCATGATGATGGCGTGTAAATAATTTTAAGCCAAGTAAAGAAGCCGCAAGCTATTAAGGGTAAATGAGCTTATTGTATTAGGATTGCTTTGTTATGGTTGTCTTTTATCTTATGTGTATGTTATAAAATATGTCAGGCCAAGGGAGATTTCATAATCCCTTTTCCTTAAGCCAAACGACAAGCTAGCAGGTCTCCGAGCTCTAATGTCCCTTTAAACACGATTTATAAATCTTGTTGAAACTCTTAGGTCATCCGCAGTTCCTTATAATTTATACAAGTTTTGAATACATGCATTTAAGTGCTATTTTATAGATTTACATGTTATACGTGCTCGTTTGCAGTTATGCATTACGAAGGAGGCTTATGCAGGCCACAGATTTAGTATTCGTCGTTTCTATGCTATACGTGTTAAATTGACCCAGTATAAGCCATATCGGCTCTGTTTATGATTATGATTATGATTCATTGATTTTATCCCGGTGTGATACACTGACTGGACAGACTTTACCCCTAGTGGTACACCGGTTGGAGGTATTTTTTTATTTTTACCCTAGTATGGTACACTAGCTAGACAAATTTTATATGGATTTTATGGTCGGCTGACCGCCAGCATTTCAGTGGACATTTTAGTTATAGTTTTTGGTGTACATTAGATAATTGCATTTACACTTCAATATTGAGTTACTGTCAGGTTTCGATTTTTAGGATTCTAAATTGTTACTATTCCTAGCTTTATTGTAGCCTTGTCGGCTTTTCAAGTTGCACATTCGTTATTATCGAGACATTATGGGACCAATATTTATCTTGGTTGATTGTGGCAGGTAGCTTGGTCAGCCTTAGTGTTACATTTTATAGATGTTATATAGTCGACTTCTCGATCAATCATGAATCGAGTGTCAGTTGCGCCCTACCCCAATTTTGGGGCGTGACATTTTGCTTCTAAATTTTTTTTATTTAAACCGTGTTAAAAGTCCTAATATTTAAGACTTTAAAATTTATTTTATTACTTTTTAAAATTGGATGCGGCTTTTTGTTAGATTCACTTTTGGTTAGGATTCCTTTATATCAATTAATGTTACTTAGATATTGAAAAATCAAATGTGATCGATAAATTTGAAACACCACGGAGTTGATGAAAATTAGTGTGTGTATATAATGTCTATTTTGTATTAAGATTTAAAACTAACTTTAGGTGTAGAAATTTCTTAAGATCTTTTTTTTTTCTTAATTTTACTGATGTAGAATTTTATTAATTCAGGATTGTCGGCCTATGTTTTATAATGGTAATTATAATTGTTATGGTCGACTCAAATTACTCATATATTTGTCAGAAAATATGAATTAGGCTATCCTTTTCTAATTGAATGTGTGTGTGTATATATCATTTAAGAATAGTTATCGATATATTTCTCTAATATTTAGGAATAATCATTTTATTTTTTTATATTCAAAAATAGTCATATAATTATTTTTTTAATATTTAGAATTTTTAATTTTTAATTCCTTTCCATTCTAGAATTTTTGCACTTTGCTAAAGTCATGTTCTAGCAAGTTTTATATATTAAAAGATGTTCTTACGAATTTTTTTTTTCAAAAAAGAAGCAAGTATTAATAATAAATTTGTAATTAATTATAAAACATAAAATCACTTTGCTAGGAATTAGAAGATGTTGAGATTTTTTTTTATCTATATTTTCACCTAAAAAAGTATTAAAATATTTTCTTGATCAATGGATTTAATGATCAATCAGCAATGAATTATTAAAAAAAATAAGTTATGAGTAATTTAACGACGAAGTTTATAGCTAAATTTAATTTTTTTAAAAAAATATTTATTGTCAAATGAGATACGGACTTTCGCCACGCACAAAACGCCTACCCTAAACTAATAAAATTTTGAAATGAGGAAATATAAGGGATAAAAATTAAAAATGATTCCAAAATAGTGAGATTTGGGCTAATGATCCAAAAAGTAAAATACCTAATCACACCAATTGGCCCTCCCAATTTCTCAACTTGACCCTCTTTTTTGTTTCTTCTTTCACACCAAAATCATTCACAAATTCACAATCATCATTCTCTGGTGAAAAAAGACATGACAATTTGCATTCTTACCTCTGTTTTTCCCCCAATTGAAACCACTCACATGCTTTTCCTTCTCTTCCTCCTCAGGAAATGTGTTGTTCATCATACTATTTCTTGTTGGCCCTCCAAACCCTTGTGATCTCTCTTTACCAAGATTCACTTTCATATTATATATACACTTAACCTCATCCTATTCCCAATAAACTACCACCCAAACCTCTCTCTCAGCTAGCCAACGTGTTTTGTTTTCTTGAACATACATAGTGCCTCTCTGGTAACAAGTTAGAACCCCATAAATCACCTTTCTTTTCTCTTCCACCCATTTCTTTTTAAACTTACTGGGCCAAGTATCAAAGCTGATGCCTTTATGAATTGATTAATGTAGCAAAACAAGATTCGTCTACATGCTCCATTTTATCATTGACTTTACAGATTTTCATTCTTTTTTTTTTTATAGTTGGTGTAGATTTAAACGGGTCTGAATGGAGCAGAATGGGTATTGAGGATTTAAATACCCGACCCAACTAGTTCGGAATTGAGGCTTAGTGGTAGTAGCAGCAGCTGTACTAGGTTTTGGTGTTGATTATTACGTCTGGTTTCTTCCCTTTATGTGGTTTAGTCTCAAAGCAATGAGCTTTTCTTGTCTGAAACAGAAATATTTCTTTTCCGTTTTAGAATGCAAGGGATATTTAGCTTAGGTTTTAGAGGTTTATCTGATTTTTAACTAGGTCTGAAACAATTAATTGATTTTAAGTTTATCCATATATTTTCTATTTTGTTACTGTGTTAAAATTAATTAGACTTTAAGTTTGTCCAAATAATCTCTATATTGTTACCATGTTAAATTAATGATCAAGTGAAAATTTTCTTACAAAATGATTTTGTCGTTTGCATAGTATATGTTGGAATCTTAATACATACTAGCTTAAATTTTGAGGGCGCAAGCCTGAATAAAGGAGGGTGCGGTGGGCTGACTGCTAGTGTAAGAGTAGTCTAATAAAGGTAATCCTCTAAATTCCCCAACTAGTTTGGGTTGAAGGCATAATTGATTGAAATGTTGCTGGTCAGATTTACTACTATTATTAGCCTTGCAATATAGGCCGTTGTTGATAATTTTATAACATTATAATTTGATTCTTATCTATGGTTGTTGTAGGAATGAAAAGAGCAGCGTACTACAGCTGTGTACCCCAAATGCAAGATCACTGGCCTATCAAGAAGGCTCTGACATTGTCTGATGTAGATATCACTCATCCATTCCTCACTTTGTCTCGGCAACAAGTGGAGAACTACATTGTGTTGCATATGACAACAGAACAGCAGGAGCATTTGAGAGCCCAAGGCCAAGTAGATTTTAATGCCCGAGATGATGATACAGGTGAGATGTATGTGATGAAGTTGAAATGGCGGGGAAGCTATTACAATCTTATTGGTAAGTGGGGCAGAGTTGTACGAGGGAAAGGACTTGATGTTGGGCAAGAGATTAAAATACGTTGGGAAAATGGGTGCTTGCACTTCTCGGTCCCACAGCAGCAGATTGTTGCAGTCCCACCAATTCGGATGGTTGCAGCACCAGTGGTGCAGGACCAGTGGCCCATTAAGAAAATCTTGACTCTCTCTGATGTGGATACTAATCATCCATTCCTCCCTCTGCCCCGTCGATTAGTTGAGGATCATATCCTTGTGCATTGGACACCTCAGCTACAAGAACAGCTGAGAAAGGAGGAGCATGTGAATGTAAATGCCCGAGATTGTGATACTGGTGAAGGTTATATAATGAAATTTAAGTGGAGGGGGAATTACTATAACCTTATTGGGAAATGGGGAACAATAATTCGGCAGAAGGGACTTGGTGTTGGGAAAGAGATCAGGTTGCGCTGGGCAAATGAATGCTTGTTCTTCTCAGTTCCCCAGGAGCGGTATGTTGCCACAGCCTCAGGGATGGATAACTGGCCTATTAAGAAGGCACTTACATTGTCTGATGTGGACACCAATCATCCATTTCTTACTTTGCCTGGCAAGGCTGTTGAAGATCATATTCTTTTTTACTGGTCACAACAAGCCAGAGAACAACTGCGAAATGAACATCAGATGAATATTAATGCTCGAGATGATGACACTGGTGATGCCTATTTGATGAAATTGAGATGGCGGGGGAGTTACTATAATCTCATTGGAAAATGGGGAAAAATCATTAGAGGGAAGAAACTTCAGGTTGGAATGGAGATCAGACTGCGCTGGGATAATGGATGCTTATTCTTCTCAGTTCCTCAGTTATAGCGTTATAGCATTGGCAAACCTGTAAATGTAGGTGAACCACCCAATCACTTTTCCCATTTCAACATGGAATGTGCACTGGAAATTAAACTATTTCAGGCAATGGCTTGGCAGAGGTGGATTTAAATAAATCCAGGCAGCAACTGACTGACCAAGCACAAATTTTATCAGGTGATGCAATGTAATGCAACAGTTTACTTCTTATACTACTTCTATGAGGGTCTAAGAAGTGGCACATTTCCTCCTGCACCTGTCCTCCTGGAATAGTTCCACCCCTGCCTTACCTTTTGCGTGTTGTTTGGATTGGCAAGCTGATGTTGTAGAATTCCTTTCTCATTCATTTGATCTTTGATGTTCCCCATCATTTTATCCCAGAAGTTCCAGCTTGTGGCTATGGCTCCCTTCTTTCTTTTACATATTTGATGCTTCACTGCAATTGGAAAGGCATTACTTAAATGCAACTTCTTACATCAGTAACAGCTATCATTACTTGTAAAAATAGAATAAAATGAAACGCAACTTCGTACCATGTTCATACATGTTTCCCTGCTTATTATTTTTCACTCTTTTTTCTGATCAGTAAGGTAAGTTTTAGCGATTTCAGCAACACTAAGATGGGCTGGGATAGTGTCCCAACTTTTTCTCAAGTCTTTGTTCCTTCTTTTTTGATCATGTAAATAGTTTCATTTCATAAATCATAGGCCAAAAAGCAGCTGTATACAGGAAGTATACCAAAAATAAAGAAACTACCAAAAGATATGGTTCTCTATGAAAGACATCCAATCCTCTATACAATCCAGAACTACATGGATGCACCAATAATAATAAATAAGAGATCAGAGTACTCCTCAACTGCCCAAAACTCAATTCTACCCCTTCAAAAGCTCTTTAAGTTTCTCCAACTGATCCACGTCAAAGTCAGAGGAACAACATTCCATGCCTTGTTCTTCCTCCTGCTTTTCCAGCTTTCCCGCAAAACAACATATCTTTTATAGATTTTGGCATCATCCAGGACATACCAAACCAACTAAACATATCCCACCACAGTCTCGTGGTCAGGCTGCGGTGTAGTAGAAGATGATCTACATCTTCGCCTGCCTCCTTGCATAAGTAACACCAGCTGATACAAACGACTTCCTTTTCCTAAGGTGTCCTTGCCGTCAAAATCACCCTCTAGAAGCTAACCATGTGAAGAAGCACATCTGCCTTGGAACTATAGGAATCCAAATTGTCTTTAGTGGAAAAGCCTCCTTCGCCTCACCAAAGGTTTCTCATAAAAGGACAACAGAAAAAGACCATTTGTTGCCCAGCTTTCATCTCATGGTATCGGATCTTTCGATTGGCTCATGATGCTCTCAAGTCCTTGTTCCTTCATTCATTGCCCCAACATTCTAGCAGCTCACAATTTTCATTTGACTGTGCTGATTTGATGATTTATCCAGTTTAATTATTTCCTTCCAAAATCCGATTTCAAAGAATTGTTTGAGCAAAAAACCCAGCTTACATAGTCATGGTTTTCCAGTGTCGAGTTTGCACGTTATACCTTGTTTTTTTCCCTCCAGCTGTCTAAGCACTCATTTGCTATGAGCACCACATCTATAATTTGTCTCCTTTTAATAAATGCCATCAACTTGTTTGGGAAAAACTTTTTTAATCTTTCGGTGAAGAGCTTTGTAAATATCTTATAGAAACTATCAACATGACTGATAGGTCTAAAATCCAAAGATCAATATGGTTTGTATCTTGAACTCCTGGAACTCCCATCTTTTTGTGGTTTCGATCGAGAATGCGTTCCAACGATGATGTTCAAGGAACACATGCGCACAAGCACACACAAAATGTTACTCCCTTTGTCCCATATTATATGACATACTTCCCTTTTTAGTCTGTCCCCAAAAAAAATGACACATTTCTTATTAGAAGCAATTTAACTTTAATTTCCTCATTTTACTCTTAATGACATGATTTTATAGCCATAGAAATCTCGTGGAAAGTTTAAAACAAAAGTTTCAAAAGTTTTTATTTCTTTCTTAACAGTATGTGGCCAGTCAAACACCTCCACAGAAAATGGGATGGAGAGTAACATTTTCTTTGAAGTTGAGTAGGGGTATCAATGCGGAGAAAATTAGTTCGCAGTCCCAAACAGTGTGTTCCCAATCTGTCACTTCTCCACGGGACCAAAGCAAATACGAATGTAGTCCGACCAGGGTTTAGGTTTGTGTTTTACTGTTGGAGAAATTTGCTGTCCCAGACACTGCATTTTCTGACCTGCCTCTTTTCTAGCAGACCAGTTGAGGACAAATGTTGGATGAAACAGTACTTTCTGCAAGAAGACAGTTTGGTCTTTTGATGTCTCTTCTTAGAAAGTTTCGAACTAAGATTATTTTGACCCCGTTTCCTGCTCGTTGATTAATTCTTATATAGTGGCTTTCATTTATTTTTTTCCCTAAATAATTTTTGTCTAAGAAATTTGTAAATATTCTATAACTAATGACGTAGATTAGGGAATACACAATATTCTATTATAATCAATTAGGGAGGTTGTATTCTGGTAATCTGTGCATTATTTCTATTTTGGAACATGAATACACACAGTTTGACTCCTAATAGCTTCAGAGTGAAATCAAGTTGTGCATTCTCAATATCCCTTCCTCTCTTCGTCTTACTCTACAATTCTGAAGGACAACATGAAAGTCCAGGCTTCTGGTTTATTTTAAGACTAACTGTTGTGTCCAACTTTTTCAGGCTCTTAAGATTTCAAAGACAAATTACCCCTTCTATAGTTGAAATATGGGCAATGATGGATTTTGTCTGGACAAACAGATTGTTTCTGCTGAGCCTTCTGCTGCACATTGCACGCATTTAACACCATCTTCTGTTCAGCGATAATAACTAGATGATTCCAGCTACTTGGAAGTCTTCAATCCAGTCATACTCCTTATTGAGCTGTTACTACTGCAGTCTATATGACCTCTACCTTTGCTTTTGCAGAAAAAGGACAGTTGCTATCTACCAGATGTTTATAAATTAGTTCTTTAGTACAAACAATTGGATATTCTTTTTTTGTGGGAATTCTTTTTTACCAGAAATTATTAGAAATCTCAGAGGTTTTGGGCCCTCAAAGGAAAGTTTCGGGAAGCTCTCAGGACTTTTGTCTATTGGTAAGAGCACAACAAATGATGTGTGGATTAGGCGCATGTCACGAGTTCGAACTGTGCCATAGGCAAAAGCCTAGTATTCAAGTGGAGAAGGGTAAAGGTGCAGGTCCATCATCCACCGAGCTTCAGACTGTGCGCCAGTTGGCTCTCGAAAAATTCAGTTGTCAACGAAAAAAAGAAGAGATTCGCGGAGCATATACATTGTGAAAAGAAAGGGTACATAATATGTGCAGTCGGGAACTGGTAAAGTTGGGTATTAGAAAGTGACTGAAGCATAGGAGTTATTTTCTGTCATTAGTATGCTGAAACTGAAAGCAGTAAGACACTGAATGCAGGACTTGATGAAATTGCTTCTCTGACTGCAAGAGTTTTTGGCATCTGCTGATGTATCCAAGTAAGCAACAAGCTTCATTAAAGTGACTGTTAGGCTGCTGACAGCTGTTGTTTGATTCTGTGTGCTCCCTTAAGTAACGATTTTTTCTAGATCATGATTAGTTAGGGAAGCTTTCATTTGTCATATATCAGAGACCAAAGCTGTAGCATGAAGGATAAGGTTCGGAATGTTTGTGTTTATAATTTATGGTTTTGTTAGGAGAAGATTGAGAAGAGCATACATCTAAACAGTAGGTTATGTAATTGCCTAATTATATTTTCCCTTGCAAGATTGGACAAGAAAGCTCAAGAGCAAAAAATGTGCAGTGGCGTGTGCGGGGGTCATGTTGTCGCTCTTGGTCATCAGATATTTTGGAGTTTGGACCAGACAAATTTGCTGGATGTGGAAATTCGTTTTGTTAAATTGTGAAATTAGCATAAGGGAGTATGTAAATCTGGTCACTTGTGCAGTGTGATAGGATGTATGCTTGAGCATAACTTGTAGAATGTGGAATATCGGGGAAAATAACATGGTTACCTATTAGCAGTTTCACAATTTGGTGACTGCTGAAACTGAGTGGAAGACTTGCAAAAACTTTAGATGGGAAGACGTGTTAGATACTATTTGAATTTGGTCCAGGCCCAACTGACATGCTGAGTTGCTGCAATCTGATTCTCTTCTATTGGTGCACAATTCTGTCCTTGCTCGTGACTAGGTTAGAAGCAAATATGTTTAAACTTTGGTTTAAGTAATTTTTCATGGATATAAAAATTTTGGGAACTTAAGATACCGACTGTTTCACCCATTTCGAGAAAATTAAAGAGTACATTTCCAAGCTTGAAACTATGCATAATTTTGCCGTTCAAAAAGATTTTTGCTGCTTCACTTTATTTTTAGGCGGTTTATTTGGTTGAGAGACGGTGTTAGGTATTTCTCAAACTTCTAAACCTCATTGCCTATCTAATATTAATTTCTAAACAAAAAAAAAAAAAAAAAAAAGAAAACTAATCATAATTAACTTCCTAAATTATTTGGCTAAGGCATGAAAAAACAAATAAATTTACTATTACATCAAAGGGGGGAATATCAAGGAAAAGTACACCGCCCACCCACCGGATCTTTCTTTTTTTTATCATAAATATATAGTTCAACACAAAATATAATATCTACACGGTCATATTTCTAGTTTACACTCGCATCATCAATTTTTGTATTTCATAATAGTGCTTATACATCGGTATATAATATTATATATTTATTGTATCGAACTTATATAAAAGTGTATAATAATATATAAGAAGTATTTATACACGCTCCTACAATTGTTATAAGTATCATACAAAATTTTGATTTATCTCTTTCGAACTTGAACTTACGAAAATGAGTTAAAAACGTCACCAAATAGCTCAAATCTTCATTAACTAGCTTCAAAGTGTAATCACCACTTCAAAATGACATCGCCAACGAAATTCAATCATCAAGTCATCAAAAAATTCAACAATTCATAAAACTCTCCCCGGAATAGAAGTGAGCCATCCTGACAAAGATTCAACTCCTTCTGTGTTATCGAGTACCTCAAGCTCTTATAATCCAATCTAACACTTTTTCCCATACAAGTAATATCACCATAATTTATGAGTTATTAAATTTTTAAAAATATCAAGAATGAAGTTTTTAAGTTTTCATTGTGATTCACTCAACAATGTTTTAAATTCATGATAAACATAAATATCATTTTCAATCAGTTTTAAAGTATCAAAGAATAGAAATCATATCGTTAAATTAAGAGATTACTTTGGCTTTTTGTCTAATTTGGATCGGAAAAGTGAAAATCAAGGACTAATATGAATATCACTCTCAATAATTATTTAAATATTTAAAAATAAAAATCATAATAAAAAAGTAAGAAGTGATTTTTTTTTTGGTTTGTTTGGTTTTATGCTATTTTAATTTCAGGCAGTGAGTTGTTCTGTTTTTATCTCAGAACCCTGCTCTGTTCTTAACTACCTATTTTTTTAAGAGAAAACCCCATGCACCCAATGTAACACCTTAAAAGTTCCTAAGATCATATCCGAGGACTGAAACGGAGAAAACAGAAAAAATCTGCACCGGGTTACAGAATGAGTCGTTGAGTGACCCGTCCAGTGACCTGATGGGTCATCAGGTGACCCGTTGGTTGTGCAGTGTTGGAGAAAAATGTTGATTTCCAGAACACTTCATGGATTAAGAGACGAGTTGTTATGTCACCTAATGATCCGTTAGGTGACTCATTAAGTGGGACAAGTGGGTGGAAAACTTGTTATTCAGAGAGTCTTAACGAATAGTGAAGTGATTCGTTAAATGTCATGACGAATCTTCCAGGGGAGGCGTTAAGAAAAGATCAGAAAGTTGAAAAATTGGCCAATGGTGACGGATGGCACCTAACGACTCGTCAAGTGGCCTAACGAGTCGTTAGGGCACTCGTTGGGTCTAGCAGTGAGTAATTTATAGTCGGGTTTTTAAGGGTATTTTTGTAATTCGTAAGTTCCTAACTCCTAAACTACGTCGTTTTAAGCCTCCTAAAGGGTATTTTCTAGGGTTTTAACTATCCTAAACCCTCATTCTACTCCTAACACTCCAAGTTAAAGATCAAAACCCTCACAAGTCTCAAGCATCAATGTCCTCCTTCTTCCCCAAATCTTCTTGGGAATCAAACCTGTTATACCCCGTAGAATTCCCGGCACTTAGATGACCTATTCACACGTTGGTTAAGCGTATTTGAAATCCATACGTGCTAGGGAAAGGCCCGGGAAAAGATCGGACGAGAAACCTGTCGAACCATCGCGGGAGGAGCCGAGGCAGAGCCCCTCCGCGATGGCAGCGTGTCACGGAGGTGAGGCCTCTGCGATGGCTCCGTGACACGTTGCCCTTGTCCAGGCCCAAGTATATAAAGCCCCCACTTCGGGTTAAATTCATTTCCATTACCTAATAAATTCCAGAAGCGTACTGAACAGAGGGAAATCGAAGGGAGATTAAATAAATTCATCCGATTACGCTGCCAAACGCTGCCCAAACCCAAATTAATCCTAGATACCAAGGTATTTAGCTGCAGAGAGCATTTCTACGGAGTTAGTTTCGCGAAATACGGCCGACGAATCGGCGAGCCGCCGAACTAAAGTAAGTAGAATTGCTATAAATTAATGTCTATGTGTTCCTAGCTGAGAAGTAAATATTTCTCCCTTCTGGGCCGCTGAAAAATAGCGAGTTTTTGACCGTCTTTCGATAAGCCTAAGTTTAGGCTATAAATTAAATCGAAAGTAACGTTGCTCTTTACAATAACGTTGTATTTAGTATTGATTGACGTATTTATGAATGCAGTTGGGAGAAAACAGTAGAAGTACCGGCCGAGCCTCATCCGACGGACGAATATTCAAAGATAAGGTATGTAAAGTTAAGTTTCCTCGGCAAGTTTAGTGACATTGAAGCAGTGTAGTAATTTACAGACCAGTTGCATGTTTAGAAATCGATTATCGTGTTATTTTGAATATTGATGCAATATGAGAAGTTTTGGGTTGTAACGTGTACGATACCTATCCGTACGATATAAATTCGGGCGTAAGTGATTAAGATTGCCCAGTATATTCAGTATATGATGTAATATGCCATGTTAAGATATTGTTGTGTTTAGCTGAAGCCTCGTGAAGTAGTACAGTATCCGTAAAGCATTTCAGACATAGCATAGCAACTAAATAAAGTTTAGAAAGCATGTTAGAAATAGGAAATCATGTTAATACAGAAACTCAGTAAACAGTATAGCTTTCAGCAGAAACACCTTCTTGTATAACCTTTGCCCCAGTACAGTTTGACAGGAGCCTATATTCATATTTATACTTACATGTCTCAGCATGTATCAGACACTTATAGATTGCTATTATTAGCTCAGTATGTGATTTATATGATACCTTACGCCTATTAGTTTTGGCTTATGAGATACACAGACAACATGATTAGTCGAGACCATTGTATTGATTGGGGTTGGATTACCTAGCATTCCTGACCGCCCAGGGTTAATAGCTGTATCGACTCGTCCGCCAGAGGACGAGGATACGTCACTCTACGGAGTGATATGCCGTCCCGCAAGGGGACGAAGATGGGATGCCAGTTTCCCCATATTGTGCCTTGGTCGGCCCTTATACACCCCCGTCGAGCGGGTACGCCCGGGGTGTTGATTTAGAGTCCTTCGGACTCAGGTACAGTTATAGTCAGGGGCTCAGCGAGCCCAAGTGCATACCCAGGGACCGGCAGGATGCTTACAGCCACTATAGGAGATGGGATGACCAGGGTAGGGGCATAGATTCTGTGTTGATTGTACCTCCCGGCTTATGGGGGTCGGGTAAGGTTTGTGTGTGCTATGTTATGTTATGTATGCTATGCTATGTTGTATTAGACGCGAGTGGGTTGGTAGTAGAATGATACACCTCCAGGTATGATTCCTACTTCCTTCGGTATCAGTAAGAACAGGTACGATCTACTTCATCAGACAGTTAAGTTATTCCTCCTACTTCTGCTTCATCAGTCATATTATTGCTTTCAGATGTTGTTTTCAGTTATATTATTTCAGTTGCTTTACATACTCAGTACCAGTGGTACTGACGCCCAGTGGGGCGCTGCATTACTTGCCTGCAGGTACTCCTAGACGAGCAGGCGATTCTACGTGACTCCCTGTCAGCGGTTGAGTATTCAGCTCCAGTCATCCGGAGGCTGAATTTCAGAGGTGTAGTTCAGTTCCTTTTGTTGTATATAGAATGGGTAGGTCGGGGCCCTGTCCCGATCAGTTCTATTACTATTCCTAGAGGCTTGCATTCTGTATGAAATCCCTGTGGTCAGATGAGCCGGTCGTGTGGGGCCGTGCAGTTGTATAGTTGTCTTTACTCTTTCTTACTTCTGTGATGGTCGTGTGAGGCCATAGTTGTCAGTAGTGGTGACCTTGCCGGTCACGTAGCTTCTTTTTGTGCTTTTTGATTAAGCAGCAGATAACTAGACAGCATGGTGGCCTTGTCGGCCCGTATAGGTTTCCCTGAGTTACTATGTTTCTGGCTAGCTGCTAAGACAGGTACAGAAGGCTATAGGCCAATGGGCCGGGGGCTGTATTTACAGCCGTTATATAGCCCTTTGTTTCCAGAAATCTGAGTTAGAGCCAGCCAGGCGCCAGACGCGCCCAGGCTTAACAGTCTAGCAGGTTAGGTCTTAGTAGGGCACCAGGTGCCAATCATGCCCCCCTCCCAAGGTGCGGTGTGACAAAACCCTAGCAAGGATTCCATCAACCTCAGGTATGTAGAGTTATGAATGGGGGAAATTCTTCCACCCTCTTGTCCAATTTCACCCCTTTTCTATGATTTCAAGTCTCCAATTATGTTATGTTGAAAATTCTAGGGTTTTACCCAATTCCATGCAATTATTCATGCTATCTCTACGGGTTCAATTCTTTCATGTTCCAATTAATGAAATATAGTTATTAGGGGAGATTTTACTCTCAAGTATCTCATGAATTGATGATTTCAAGCTTATGATGAGCTTGCCTATTATGCATGACTTATGAATTTCAAGCTTATGAGCCTAGGATTTCTAATATGATGAATTATCAAAGTATGCATGAATATGATAAATTCTTAAACTTATGATTCTACGATTTCGAATAATGAAACTTATTTCAAGTATGTATGATTTCATGATTTGGGGAAGCCCATGTAAAGTCAAGTATGTTTTATCATGATTTTAGCCAAGGCTTACAAGATCAGTTTTATAGAGATATTTGGAGTCAAGACTCCTAAGTAATATATTTAAGCTATGTTTTGAGAATATGATTATGAGCAATATGTATGTTTTGAGAGTAGTGTCTAGCACCGAGTAGGCCCGAAATTTCGAGGACCCAGGTCTCATAACTACACGCCACCGTAGGTGTGTGTGTGTGTGTGTGTGTGTATTCTTATTTGGGAGCTCTCAAGAGAGTGCTTCCCCCGCCCTAGGTCACACCAGTGATATCACACCTTCATCGTTCTTTGCCCTAACAAGTCTTAGGACGGCTCTGCCCACTTGAGCGAGATAGTTGGGGCATCACGTAAGCTCTATCGTGATGGTTTCTGTTATGACGAACCCTCCCATTGTTCCTCATGTTTTCAGTTACTCATGTTCATGTCTTATGATTTTATGTTTATTGGCATATTTGACCCATTGATCATTTTATGAGTTTTCACTTATGATTTCAAATATGGCACGCTACATGATTTCTATTTCTAAACCTTGAGTCATTATGTTCAGCTTATAATGAATAGATCATGATTATGCTTATTTCAAGAATATGACTTTTAACATGTTGTCCTTACTCTCATGTTCTATCTTGTGTTACGTTCATAATTTCAGACTATCGTTTTACTATCTTTTGGATTGAAGAATTAATTTAGACTTTATAAATTAATTAAATATATTTTATTATTTTTAAGTTTAAGATTAATTTCATTTCAACATTCAAAAATTTCATTTCAATATTCAAACTAATGCAACGTGTCCTATGACATGTCAAATCAAATGCAAAGCCAACAAAAAAATATCAATTATTAAATGACATGACAATTTCAGTCAAAACCATTCAGAGGTTATCCAATGTTCAAAATGACATGTGTCTTTATCGCATAATTTTGAAAAAAAAAATAATTTTTGTCTCACTAGTTGAATTCAAAAATTTTAAAAAGCAGAGACATTGTTACTTTAACATAGACATGGACGAAATTTCCGGCGATGATTGAGGGATAATATCAAGTTTGATAACATGATTAGTCATCAGTGGCGTAAGCAATGGGGGAATAGTTCATTTAAGATCAAATATGGGTTCTATGCCAAAAGTTTAAACTTATAACACAAATGTAACAACTGAGAGTTAGTTTGATGGTGTTTGAAATGTCCAAACAGTTGTAGGTCTAATTTTCGTCCCACTTCTGCGGTAAAGGTATAAAATTATTTTTAAACTATGCGAAATTGAATAAAAATATAGTTCATTAATAATTTTGATCTAAAAATATAATATTTTATTTTAAAAATATCTCTGTTATTAATAATTTGATCTAAAAATGTCTCTACTATTACATTTGAATCAAAAATGACCTTTTTCTAATGAACATATTTTTTTAACATATTTATTTTTCTAATAAAAATATTGTAACCCCTTATTAATTTTCATATATATAAAATCACAATAATTCATTGTTAATTTTTATTTAGATGATAAAATTCTTTTTTCTGGTAAAATAGGAATATTTTAACTTTTTAATCTTTCTAAATTGAAGAAAGACAAACACTTGCTAATATGATTCTTCGTTTGAAAGTTAAGATATAACAATCATAATATTATTAAACACAAACATTTATTATATTGCTTCAGATCACAAAATAACTTTAAAATATCATTGATACAGTTATTGTTGATCCTTTTTCTTTTTTTTTTTTTAATTTTAACTTTAAAATCAAGAAATATATTAGCAAATGCTTATCCTACTTCAATTTCAACAAGATTAAGAAATAAAAAATATTTCCTATTTTATTTTTAAAAAAAGTTAATTATTATTTAAATAAAAATTAATGATGAAGTTACTCCGATTAATATAAATATATGACCTATATTATCAATTTGAGAAATACACATGGTTATTCTATTTTAATTGATCAAACGAGATTAGAAAAAAGAAAATTACGTCCCACTTTTTTAATAGTTAAAGAAATTTTAATTAAAAAAATAAGAAAAGAATTATTCAAAAATACTATTTTATTTGTGTTTAAAAATAAATAAATAATATATTATTAAAAAAAAAATTTGGATCAAACTACCAATAGCAAAGAGCATTTTTAAATAAAAAAATATTAACGGCAGAAATATTCTTGAACCAAAATATTTACGACAAAAGCATTTTTGAACCAAACTATTAATGAAGAATATTTATATTCAATTTTACATAGTTTAAAAATATTTTTGATCCTTTTATAAATAAAATAGCTTTGAAGATGAATGTTTATCATGGCTACAGTTGAGCCATTTAAATCAAATAAAGAAAAACAAACTAAATGGAAAGTGACATTTGAGATTCAATCCAGGGTAGAAGCTGAGGAACCTGCGACTTAAAGTGAAGCCCCCAATTCAATTATGTTTATTGAGTGCCTAACTACAAGTTATCTCCGTCTCAAGTTATATGAGGTAATTAATTGAGTATGAAATCTAAGAATATAAAAATGATTTACAATACTTTAAAACTGTCTTTAAAATAAATTAATTTTTTTTAAATAAAATAATATATTTTTGTGACTATTTAGGCCAAATAAGTGAGACCTAAAAGGGGTAAAATATTGATAGTATCATTAAACATTTGCCAAATAAGAAAATGCGTCTGTTCTTTTTGAGACCAATTAACATATAAAATTTGTCTGACACTTTTTGTCTCCGTCAACTTGTGAAACTAAAACAAACCTGACATGAGTAATGCCCGTTGTGCAAGATACATAATGAAGTTTTAGCCAATAAAAATCAAACAAGAAAGTTCATATCACCTCTCTGGAGAAAACATTTCGCGGTTCCCTCAACTACGTAGTTCTTCAAGAGAGCTATTCCGGAAGATCAGTCTGAAATGACCAAGTGCTGGCCGAGGTTTTTGGTAATCATATATATCACAAAAAAGATCCCCCATCATCCTACGTTCGAGAAGGACGTTGCTTGAACCCTCAAATCAATGAAATACTTAGAATTATACTCACAAATTCATCAATAAAATCTTTGCAGATTAGTTTGGGTACTTCAACACACCCAGGAAACATCGTTCAGAAAATCCATAAATTATCAATGTCCCCTTCTCCTAAACATCCAAACAGAGTCCATATGGCCTGATCACTAATAGAGACATACCAGCTCAGCAAAGATACAAAAATAAGGTAGAAAGATACTACAGACAATCATTTATTTTTCTCCTTCCCTTTTCTGCTACTATAAAAGTTACATAAATTCTTTCCGCTTATGTTTTCCAGCTTGCACACTTCACATTAATACGAAATAAATACACATTAGAAAGTTCAAAACAGTGAAGTACATACTGGTATAAATGAAAGAAGAAAAAAATGACACTTCTTTGGGTGAGCATGACGTGATATGAATATGCTGAGACAATACTTACAAGAATAAGAAGCTATGGGTAAGTAAAAACAGCAAAGTCAGCATCCTGCTGCTTTCAAGAACTTGTCGTACGGGCTTGAAGGTGGCAACCTAAAGGACTGTTGTCCGTACTCCCCAGAACAAGAGAAAGAGTTTTGTGCATAAGTTGATTCAACTGTCGTTAATTGTAGATCCTGGTGAAGCACCATATCCTGAACAAAAGCAAAAGGAACAGCTTAAATCCTCGATGTATTTCAGGACCAATGCTCTCCATATGCAGGATCTCGAGGAAAACATTACATATAACCCAACAGGAATAAATAAAGTGATACCCCTAATTTGACAGAACTCTCTTCTTCTTTTTTTCCACATCAAGAGCAGTGTCACCTGTAGAACTTCTTCATTAAAGTTAAGTGATGTACCAGAAACTATTATTGGGGCATTGATCTTCATCTTCCATTTAGCTAATCCGTACATTTACTTGGCACTGATGTGCAACAGAATGTTTAGATATTCTTTGGCAAATTTGCTAACCTGGATTCAGCGAGAGCAAGGGGCATTCCAGTTTTTGTACTCCTAGCTCAGCTAAATGAAAATTCTAGATTAGTAGGATCAAAATGATCCAGCTTTCAGTCAAAGAGGATTTAGATTCAATCAAGGGAGACATCAAGTAGATTTGCATGATCTGAAAGTATTGCTTTAATGTACTGGGTGGTAGAGTTGAGTTAGACTAATTATAAACTTGAGACAAAAATAGTTATTCTGTAAAGAAGTAATGTACAGCATACAAGGTCCCTATACAATACCTATAATCTAGATAAAGTCCTAATACGATGATATATTGAAAGGCTAACTCCCTGCTTTAGCAAAAGAAGAATTGATCAAAACCTAGATAGAAGTACATCCACATAGTTTATAGCTAGAACAAGAAAATTAGACCAAATCAATTTTCTTAAGGTTGGATGGAATCAGTTTTCTTATTTTTGAAGTCCCAAATATTTGAATTTCTAGCAATTTTTTTTTAACCGATAACTTTGTATTTTTCAGCATTAAGGGGACGTTGGCCACCTACAAAAATTTACCCTTAATAGAAACTAATTACAGTAATACTATGAAGTCAACTAACTGAACTTCCTCTTCTATACATTATGCTTTACACAAAAACATAAAGAAGTGATGACCTTCCACTTGATCTTCTGTATGGAGCTCTCCTTGTTTAAAATCCTTTAACTTCTTTCCTTCCAAATGTTTCACCAAATACAGACAGGTACTGCTTTCCACGAAATATTCTGGCTCTTGCTACGTCTCCTCCTAATCCATCTTAAAAGATCAGCAGTATGCAGTGGCATAGACCAATTCACCTTACCGAAATTAATAAATAATGCCCACACTTGTGTTGTAACTCCACAATGTAGGAAAAGGTGGTAGTTGTCTCTAAAGCCTCCTTACATAATGAACATTTTGAAGCAAAGTAGATTCCCCCTTTTTGTAGTGCTTCATGAGTTAAGACATGCTCTTCTGACTACTAGCAAGGTGAAGCATTTCACCTTAGTTCGTGCTACACTCTTCTATACAGACTACCAAAGTCATGTTGACCTCCTTGTCACTTTAGACAGCTCCCTATTTTCCCACTATTTACTGAAAATAGTCCATCCTGATGGTGTTTCCATATCATGTTGAACTTCTAGAAATATTCTAATCAAAGCCGGTCTGTGCCTTTTACCTCCAAAGACAAGGTTATGAAAGCTCTCAAAATTTTTATAAACATTGAGAAGATTAGAGGGTCATTGGCTATTGAAAAATCACTAAAGACTATACACAACAATAACAACATACCCAGTGTAATTCCTCAAGTGGGGTCAGGGGAGAGAAGGATGTACTCAGACCTTAACCCTGCCTTATTCCTGAAGTGGGGTCTGGGGAGAGAAGGATGTACTCAGATCTTAACCCTGCTTTTGTGAGGCAGAGAGGTAGTTTCGGAAAGACCCTCAGCTCAAGAGAGAAGAGAAGGAACAAAGAGAAAAGGAAGCAAGAGAGAAAAAAGATTTTGCAACATAGACGCAAAGAGAAAATAATATGACAGCAAATAGCAAGATACAGATCAATGAGCAACAGATATTAAAACACATCAAAGGATAAGAAGCTATGTGAATACTAAATAATACTACTAGTACGGAGAAGTGTAGAGGAGGCAAATCCTCTGCCTATCCCACCTAATGTGTGACACCACTAGCTACCTACTATCCTTCTACCCTAATTCTCGACCTCCATACATTCTTATCTAGGGTCATATCTTTAGTAAGCTGAAATTGTGTCATGTCTTATCTAATCACCTTCCCTTATTCTTCTTTTGCCTACCTCTACCTCTCCTAAGTCCTGCAATAGCCAACCCCCCACACCTCCTTACTAGCACATCCACGTACCTCCTCTTCACATGTCCGAACCATCTCAACCTCACTTCACTCATCTTGTCCACCACGGAAACCACTCCCCTTATTCCGAATTACTTCATTCCTAATTATAGCCCTCCTAATATGTCCATACATCCATCTGAGCGTCCTCGTCTCTGCTGCATTCATCTTCTGGACGTGGCATACTTGACTGGTCGAGCACTCCACCCCATACAACAAAGTTGGTCTAACCACCACTTTATAGAACTTATCCTTAAGCTATGGGAACACATTCTTATAAGAGAATACCCAGGAAGCAAGCCTCCATTTCACTCATCTCGCTCCCATACGATGTGCGATGTCCTTATCAATCTTCTCGTCTCCTCGAAGTATAGACTCAAGATACTTGAAACTTTTCTTTTGGATATGACGTGCGCATAGATCTTCGCTTCCAACTCCATCTCATGCATTGTGCCATTGAACTTATACTCTAGATACTCTGTTTTAGTCGTGCTTAACTTGAAACCTTTAGAATCTAGGGTCTATTTTCAAACTTCCGCCTGTGGTTAACTCCGCCATGTGTCTCGACAATTAATATTATGTCATGTGCAAGTAGCATGCACCACACTTCCTCTTGAATGTGTCGCGTCACTTCATCTATCACAAAGGCAAATAGGAACGGGCTAAGGGTTATCCCTGGTGCAACCCCATTATGACCGGGAAGTAGTTTGACTCCTCTCCAACTATACTAACTTGAGTTTCGGCTCCTTCATACATGTCCTTAATAGCCTTGATATAGGTCACAGGTGCACCCCTTTAGACTCCATACATCACCAAAGGACCTCTCTAGGGACATTATCGTACACCTTTTCCAGTTCGACGAACATATGTGTAGGTCTTTCTTCCTATCCCTTCATTATCCAACATTCAACTTACTTATTCTTAACATAAAATATCAGTGAAGTCAAACTTTGGTACCTTTCTTCAGCAAAGGATAGACGAAGTAGCCCAACAAACTTAGTCAAATGATCCATCATTTAGTGTTGTCCGGTAACCCCAAATCTCTATCCAAAAGTCTTTCTATTTACCAATGCAAAACAATCACCTTTACTCATTTTTTAATAAACTCAACACACTATCACTGTTAAAATAGTACAAGATTTACTATTACTTGGTTGATTTGATTTTTTAATTACACACTTACCAAATTGTATTCACTTGTAATTACTATATATTCTCTCTAATTCTACATGGAATCAAAGCCATCAGGCATTAGCCATAGAAAATTCTTATATCCTTTTTCTTTTCTTTCATTTACTAATTTTGATTTCAAATAATTTCAATTTGGTGTAATGTTATTTCTACGCAGCACCTCCATCCCAAAATATTTGCAAAGCTTGAATTCCCTCAGGCCGAGAAGCCCATCACCAAGAACCTCGCCATTGGTAACAACACAGAAATCAGTTTCACTAGAACTGCACGCTGGCACATGAGACAAATTCCAATGTCTTCTCTCGCTAGATTTGGCATTAGTCGACTCGCCATACATCAGCTCATCCAGAGTGGTCCCCAACATCTATTTCTCACTGGCATCGAAGGCAAAAAGATTTTCAAATCTCATAATTTCCGATCAATTCATTCAACCTTTCCTTTTTTAGAGGATAATTTTTCACATCTAAATTATATATTAGATATACTAATACCCTATCCCGTTCAAGCTAAGGCTTTCTGCTATTCAACCGTGTAAGCAATGTAGAGTTCGTAAGGACTAGTGAGAAATGAATGTCATTGATTCCGTTGGAGGAAAGCAGGGAATACATCATTTGAGTCTCCAACAATTATTCCAATAATTACATATCCGATTTGGCTTATGGACGAATTTAAATCATAAATCTGAGGTTTCAACAATGCTATTCTAGCAGATATGGTGGTATAGAAAATCTGACATCACTCTTTCAGCTCCTCTAGTAGTATTCCGTCACTCTCCAGTTATATATCAGGTCGGATATTCAACTTTTGGGGGGCATTTCCAGAAGTATTTCAGCATTCCAACAATATCACTTTCTTGGTATCACTTTTGGGACTTTACAATTTGATTCTCAACTATAGAACTCCTTGGAAACCTCACTATGACCCAAAAAAGGTGACTCAAATACATGTGAGATTAGACCTCACTTTTCCTCCATTTCATGTTTTCCCACTATTACCACAGTGAACTTGCAGGGTAAGTAGTAATTACATATCTTGGTCTGCTTCAACTGAATTAAGATTTATGGGCCAGATATATGATGATCAAGTATATGATTATAACTTGGTTAAGAATGCTAGTGAGATTGTTGCGACGGAAAGAATAGAGTTTTAAACAAACTTGGAGCTTATGATATACTCACTCCAGCTTGAGGGGATTGTTAAAGATAGCACAAGATGCGCCATTAATTAGAGTTGATTTGATTTTGTAATTTTAATACCAAAATGTATATATCTCTAATTACAATAAATTCCCAACCAAGCTTGAGGGAATCAAGTTTATCATTCTGAATTCTTTCTGATTCTTCAATCTCAAAAGACTTGGTGAGTTTTTGGAAAGCTGCAATAATGACCAGCCAAACCAAGTTCCACCCACGCAAAAATAGAGAAGATTTCTAACGCCAGATGACTTTTTCACAAAGAACATGTGAAACACAAGATAAGTAACAACTCCAAATCACTAGTTTTGAGACACCTAATTTCTTTGAACAGATTCCATGTTAACATTAAAGAAGTATATGTTCATGGAGGGTGAGACTACTTTTGAAAGTCTCCTCTACGAAAGGTGTTATGCATTTTGGGAAGAAAGACAAATTTAGACCAAGATTGATAGGCTCATTTGAGGTTTTGGAGCGTATTAGAGAGAGGTGGCTTGCAGACTTGCCTTGCCACTAGGCATGACGGCGATGCATCCTATATTTCAAGTATCCACTCTGTAGAGGTATATTGAGGATAAGTCCCACAGGTTGAAGTTGGATACAGTACAATTTGAGGAGTCATTGGCTATTTTGGATACGTGGGTTGGAAGTTGAGGTCAAAGGAGATAGGTTCGCGGTCAAGTTCCACATTTTGGAGTTGGATACGCTACAGCTTGAGGAGTCATTGGATATTTTGGACAGGCAAGTTGGGAAGCTGAGGTCAAACGAGATAGCTTCGCTAAAACTGCATTGGAAGCACCATATGATAGAGGAAGCTATTTGGAGATGGAATCGTACATGCAAAGCAAATACCCGCAGTTGTTTGACAGCTCACGTAAAATTCTAAACCAGTTTGAGGACAAATGTTTGTTTAGCAAGGGGGGGACCTTAGGGCTCTGGTGAGTTTTGGGCAAGAAGTCACATTTCAGCATGTTGCAGATTTTATTTTTTATGATGTGTTGCAATTGTGGATTTAGCGACCGCAATTCTAAGGCTACAATTGAGGAGGTGACTGGAAATGGCCATACCACAATTGTGAGCGTTTTGGCTTTTGCAATGCCACAATTGCAGGCTAGCACATCTATTCACACCTAAATATGGTTATGGTGTGTGAGTTGTCCATGCAGATTATGTTATGGTATGTGAGTTGTTTGTGCAGCGTGTGGATATGAATTCACCCCTCATGAGTCACTATGTAACCTGAACACCTCGAGTCATATACGCGCATGATTGTTAAGGGCCTATTTGGAAAGTCACCTGGTAATTGGATTTGGGTGTAATTACACGGTTTGGCCTGTTTGTTTGGCCGGGTAATTTATATGGTCAGCAGAGAATTGAATGTAATTAAGAGAGAGTAATTACACTCTCCAATTCCCGAGAGAGGTGAGAATTGCAGGTAATTACATGTTGTAATTATAAGGTCACTTTTTAATTTCTTTATTTTTATTTTTATTTATTTTCTTTTTAATTTATTTTTTATTTATATTAGTTTTAATTTCTTTTTAATTTTTTTATTTTTAAAATTTTTTTTATTTTACATTATCTATCTTTTATTTCCTTTCTTCTCATTTACCCACCTTTACTTCTTGTAATTTCATGTAATTGCTCGTATTTTGTATTTCTTATTTTTTTATTTTCTTCATTTAACATAAATGCATTATTATTCTAATTTTTTAATTAAAGTACGATTTCATCGTTGAATGATGTTATAGACTTATGTTATCCTTTTCTTTTGAATTATATTTACTTAAGTTATATTGCAACTTATTTTACGTTATGTTTGAATTTGTCGTAAGAGTGCTGTGTAAACTTTTTCTCTTACTTTTTTGGTTATATTTTCGGTTCTAATTTATTTGTTTTAGTAGTATTGACTTGTTATTTCACATTGCATGCTATTCATTTTTTAGTTAGAATTGATAGATTATTTTTGTCAAATATTTGAATAATTTTATGTCACAATATTTCTAATATTAATACTTTTGTCAAACATGCATTCATGATATTCTTAATAAATATGAATTTTAGTTTTTATAATTAATTAAATTAAAATATATTATTAATTTAAAAATATATATCAATTATATTTTATAATATTAGTTTAACATATGTATTTATTAATTAATATATTTTTTAGAGACCATATGTATCTTAAATACCTAATTTAATATCAATTATAAAATCACATATTTATCAAATATTAATATTTGATAATTAACTTTTATTTTAAAAATTTAATCTAACTGTGTAATTACACTTGAGCAACCAAAAAATATGCTTATAATTACACTGTAATTACATCATGACAAACAAACAGGTCATCGGAATTACTATCATGTGTAATTACTATGATGTGTAATTATTACCCTAGTAACTACACCAATTTCCAATTACATAGTGGCTTTCCAGATAGACCCTAAATGATAGGAGTGATGGTGTTGAGTAAAGGCTAGTGTTATCAAAAGCGAAAAGCACAAAAAAACTCTAAGGTCCGTCGGGGTTTTAAGCGCAAAGCGCAAATAAAGTGTGAGCTTTAATGAGAAAAGGTACAAAGGAAGAAAACATACAAATATATACACACACACACACACACATATATATATATAGAGAGAGAGAGTCCAAGACTAATAATTATAAGCATGAATAAAAAATATATGGACAACAAAAATGAATTTTTTTAAGATTAAATGAAATATCAATAGTTTAGTATTGACTTTTCAGGAAACGCTCATTTGCAAGGAGAGTTTGTCTTAGAGCCTTGATGATGACACTAAAGCGCACATTAAGCGAGGCGAAGCATTCAACGTGTTTTGAGCCTCGCTTCAGGGCTTAAGCGCGCTTTTGACAACACTGGCAAAGGTTGAGTCTTTATCATGCATTCAATGAATTTGTTTGAATACAGGAGTATAAGGTTATAAATGGGTAATTATATCAGGGAACCAATATATGAAGGTAATTGAAGTGTTAAACCAAGGTTAGAGACCAAGGGAAACCCTAAAACAAAAGTTTAAGTTGAAGGTTGTTTTGCGGGAGAGTAGTTCAAATGATCTTGTACATGGTCTGACTTTAAACGAGAATATCTCCCAATATATAAGGAGTTGGAGGGTGTATTACCTATCAAATTAAAGGTTCTGGTGTCTAGTTTCCAACAAAACAAACTCCTCATTAATCCAACTTCGGAGCAAAAAAGTTATGTGTGTTTTACTACAGACCAATGCAGTGCCCAAATGGACACAATTGACACGTGGCACCCCAAAAGGTGCTTATATTTAAACCCCCAAACCTTACTTTTTAGTTTATTTTCATCTTCCTCATTTGTAATCAAACCCTAGTAGCCATATAACTCTCCTTCTCACTTTGTATCTTGAAGGTAGCTAAAACTTCATCATCAACCAAGTTTGTGTCCCATTGATTACGTGATTCTAACGTTGTTTCTCGTTGGATTGTAGTAATCAAGCTTTTCCCGAGCAAGCTCCAAAGTGAACTAGTTTCTGAAATTTCCAGTAAGCTAAGGTATGTGAAAGTTGTTCCCTTCCTTCTTTGATAAGTATTTAAGGTGTATTCAATAGTTAGGACTTAGGGATGGTGCTCAGAAGCCTTAAGTCTGAATCTTGCCCATTGTATGACTTGTGTTGGGAGATATGGAGTTTGTTCAAGGTGAAATAAGGTGTGGGGAATTAATTGTTGGCCTCAGAAAAGTTACATTGGTTGTTGTTGTGAGTTAGGAGAAGACTGGATGTGGAGAACACCGATGAACTATTAAGTCTCGAGAGCTCGTCATTCTCCGATAGTCTGACGATTGTTTGTTAATTGAAGTATGATGTTGGGTTGTTGATATTAGTCCTCATCTTTACCAAGTTAAGCTTACAACGGAAAGACAAACTCTACTTAGTCATTCAAAAGATTGAGAATCTGGGTATGTAACAGTTAAATCCTTTTTCTCCATTAAATCACGACTATCATACCAATGCATCTCCTCTTACCACTTATATGGGTGTACCATAGTCTATATGTCAAAACGACATACCTCAGTAGAAATATATGCTTTCCTAGTTGTTATTGATTTCATACTTTATGTGTTTCATATCAATGTACGATTCTCACATGTTCTTCCCATAAGTCCATGAGACTCCGAACCATGTGGGATAAGCGCTAAGGATCTTCTACAGATCTTCCACATTACCTTTATCACAAAAAAAAAAAAGAGCTAAGGATCTTGCCATACCATATGCTTCATGTCTATCCACACTTATTGTTGCTTCGTAGTGTGTTGCATCATCATGTTTAGTGTATTTGTTATTTAGTCTTTCATTGAGACACTGATGCCATATATGTTAAGCAAGTTACTTGCTATGTTAACAAATGGTACATAATGAATCTGAAAGCTAAGATAATTGATTTCCATATTGCTAAATGTGCACCATATATGTCATGTGCCCCTTTGTGGCTTTCTTTATTACATGTATTTGAAGCCGGGTAAGTATCCCGATGGATGAGTATCCAATGGCCCAATGTGGCATAATTATGTTATGAAGCCAAGAATGATTGCCTACATGACTTCCAAGAATGATAAAAGAGATGTAAATTTTTAAGAATCCAAATACTAATGTAATATGATTCCATAGGCTTCAGAAAACACTAAAAGACTAGTATAATGCATCTAAAATCAGACGGCATTACAGACAGTTATATAGGTTGTCTCTCAGTTTTCCATGAGTTTCAGTTGGCTCTAGTGATGATTCTTTCTTATGAGCTTATTATATATATACCTTATGTTGTTCTATCAACTTTACATACAAGTACTATTCCATCGGTACCCATGTCTCTATTGCCATGGGCGTTGCACACATAGAGTAGCAAGCCATCCCTCTAGGTTGTTGCCACTGCGACTTGGCAGTCGGTGGTGAGCTCCACTTTTATCCAGAGTCACATTTGCTCTAGAACGCTCGTTTAGTATGTTTTGATGTATGTACAAATGCTATGGGTAGGTCGAGGCCCTGTCCCAATCGTATTCAGTTTATAGGTACTTGTAAAGGCTTCACAGACGTCGTTATAGGTTGTATGTGTCTACAAATGTTATATCAGTACCTACATGTTAGTCGTATTTTGTCAAACAGATGTTTTGGCCCAAAGGCCTTACGTATATGTGTATAGTTCCCCCTCCCATGCTTATTTGTTATGATATGTTTCTTTATTTATATCTTCCAGATCTCGTTAGTCAGTTATTATGTCGAACAACTATGCTGCTCGGACTCTCCAAAATGATGCCGCACCCGTGTCGGATCCTTCAAAAATGCACTACTTTGAAGAATCCAACACGCATCCATCGACATTTTGAAGAGTCTGATCAACTTAGGCGTATAGCACAGGTCAGGTATACGTCCAGATAGGGCTATCTACCCATCAAGTTGGGGTCTAACATGGACTTTTAGATGACAGAAGATCTATAACCGGTTACTGTACATGGACACTGGTAGGAGGGAAACAAGTTAGTTGGAGAAGAAAGAAGCAAAGTGTAGTGGCAAGATCAAGTGCGAAAATAGAATATAGAGTTGTGGCCCAAGGTGTTTGTGAACATCTTTGGCTAGAAAAGTTACTGAAAGAATTGAGATTGTAAGAGAAAGTGAAACTTTTCTTATACTGCCACAACAAAGCAGTAGTTGATGTAGCCTAGAATCCTGTTCAACATGACCGAACAAAACATAATGAAATTGATTGGGACTTTATCAAAGAGAAAATTACTATCATTACTTTAATTTTACTTCATGTACAACAACAAAAGATCTAGAGTAATTCCACGGGTGGGACCGGAAAGGTAGAGTGTACGTGATTTTACCCCCTAACTTGAGAAGGTAAAGAGGTTGTTTCTGACTGTGTTGCTACAACTCTCCAAAAATGTTGCCGCACCCGTGTCGAATTCTCCGAAATACAATACTTTTGAAGAGTTTGACACCCACCCGCCAATATTGCTCAAAGATAGACCCTTGGTTGAACGATTAATGAAAAGAGGTAGCAACAACCAATAGGAACAACAAGAAAATAAGGTATCGAGGCTAAAGAATAACATATAGTAATGAAAATCTAAAGATAAGGAGAAAAAGAGAATACTAATACTCTGAGAATGAGAAAGAAATACACCTATCTTTCTACTAACCTTCTACCCTAATCTTTAACTTCCACACCCTCCAAGGGTGATGTACTCGGCAAGCTGAAGTGTGTCATATCCTACCTAATCACCTCACCAATACTTATTAGGCCTACTTCTACCCGGCTCAAGCCCACAATAGCCAATCTCTCGCACCTCCTACCAAGACAACTGCACATCTCCTCTCACATGTCCAAACCATCTTAGCGTCACTTCTCGTGTATCTTGTCCTCCAAGGGGCCACTCACACCTTGTCCCAAAGAACTTCATTCCTAATTTTATCTCTCCTGGTATGTCCACACATCCACCTCAACATTTTCATCTCTACCACTCTCATCTCCTGAATATGAGAGTTCTTGACTAGTCAACACTCTGCCCATAAAGTATAGTCGATCTAACTACCGCTCGATATAACTTATCTTTCAGACTAGGTGGCTCATTCTTATCACACAGAATACTAGATGTGAGCCTCCATTTCATCCACCCCCGCCCAAGACGATGTGTGATATCCTCATCAATCTCCTCATTACCTTGGATTACTAACCTCAAGTACTTGAAACTTTTTTTCTTGAGGATGACCAGTGTGTCAAGCCTCAGGTCCACGTCCGCTACATGAGACATGTCACTGCACTTGCACTTGCACTTGCACTCTAAATATTCAGTTTTGGTCTTGCTCAACCTGAGTTTACTTCATGTACAATAAGAAAAACAACTACTGGATGTGCTTAGAAAAGGCCTCAGCAAAAAAGGCTTTTTATACTTGAGTTTGCAAGTTGGGCATATGTGCTATCTTTGCTCCAACTTTAGGGGGAGTGTTGATTGTGTTAATTAATTATCATGATTTTAGGAGACTTTTTCTTTTTCCTCGCGTAACATAGGAATAAAACATTTCCTTTTAATGTAAGTGATTATCTTTCTTAACTAGTTAGGATCTACTTCTTGTATAAAATACCCTTTCTCATAGGATGTAAGGAAATATTGAATTACAAAACAAAGCCTTTCCTTGTTTCTCAAATTCTACAACATCAATTGTACCTTTTACGCTAGTTGCCAGCCTACTCGGACTTGGAACTGGCAATATGAGCAAGCTCACACAAGTGGAGAAAGAGTACCCTGATTCCAATTTATATTTATAAAACAAGGAGTCATTCAAAATTGTACAAACTACCGTAGAATAAAACTTATGAGACATACAATGAAACTCTAGGAAAGAGTCATAGATCGTAATTTAGGGACACTACGAGAGTGACGGAGAACCAGCTTAGACTTATGCTGGTAGACCTATAATGAAGGCTATATTTTTGCTATGGATTGATGGAATTCTATCATGAGAGACATGCTCATGGTGTTCACTGACCTAGAAAAAGTATATGATAGAGTACTAAGAAAGGCCCTTTGAGGGGTGTTGGAGAATAAGGGAATTCATAGTAAATGTGTAAATATCATTAAGTGCATGAATGAGGAACCATCACTAGCGTGAGAACAGTAATAGGAGATACAAAATAGTTCCTCATAACCGTAGACTTTACCCTAATTATAGATGAGCTAAGTGATGCAATACTAGATAAGGTCCCATGGTATAAGCTATTTGCAGACAATATTCTGCTAATTGACAAAAACAGCAAGGGCTTCAACCAAATGCTTGATGGGAGGCACTCTAGAGAATAAGAAGTTTTAGGATAAGTACGAATAAGACTAAAAGCAATGGGAATAGTAGTGAGGGGGAGGCCATGATTTGACGATTTCAACTGTTCCATGAAATTCAATTTAATATTATGGAGTGTGAATGGAAGGGAGAAAATTAGATTAGTAAACAGTCTTATTTTGAAATGCAAAGTAGACTTACTTTGTTTTCTGGAGACAAAATGTGAAGGGCAAAATAGTAGAGATAGTCAAACAAATTTTGGGGGCAGGATGGGTGAAATATGCTTGTCTGGAAGCTAGTGGTACAAGAGGGGGGATTACGATGATGTAGGATAGTAGGATTTGGAAAAGGAGAAAAATTGCAGATTGGTGCCTACACACTGACCTATAGAATCTAGAATCAAGCATGAGAAGTCGGGAATACTTTGCAAACTGGACATGACGAAGACATATAACCATGTCAATTGGAGTTGCCCAATGAAATTGATGGAGAGGATGGACTTTGCACAGAAATGGATGAATGGGATAAACATTGCATATCAACTGTCAGATTTTCAGTTCTTATTAATGGATCCTCTGTTGGTTTCTTCTGTACTCACAAAGGATTAAGACAAGGAGATCTCATGTCTCCTTTCCTATTTGTATTAGCTATGGAATAGACAAAGGAGTGTAAGGGCCTGAATTGCTTTTATTTTTTGATTTTATACTCGTTTCACATCTTTCAACCAGCTTGATAATATATCGAACCATCTTAGACCAATAGAAGTTCTCTTGAACTAGACGAAGAGTCTTTATTTGCACAAAGTGGTAACTAGTCATCCCTCTTTAAATGCATGAGTTATGAATTCACATAAACTCCCTTGTGGAATACAAAGTTGCTTATCATACAAAAGATAGTCATGCCTGATCACAAACATGTGTTAAGGACCCTTCATGCATCGACTCCACACACATCCAAAATTCGACATTTGCATATAACTCCTTTATGTGCTCAAAAGATGCAATTGGTTTGCATGAAAGAAAGAAAAAAAGGCTTACGACTTAATGGATTAGCTACATGATTAACTATTTCAGTCTCGTGTTTAAGAATGAGTGAAAGGCTTTCGAGAATTCTACAAACTTGGCATGCCTAATGTTGAGTTTTTGTAGGCTATTCACATACTTCAAGGCCTGATGACCAGAATAAATCACAAACTCTTGAAGTAATAGATAGTGACACTAATGATTAAGAGCTCTTTAACATAGAATTCCTTATCATAAGTAGAATACTTTAACTTTGCATCGTTCAACTTCTCGCGAAAGTAAGCAATAGGTGCACCTTCTTGTCCAAGAACAACTCCAAACCCAACTCGAAGCATCACATTCAACTTCAAAGATTGCATCAAACTTGCAAGGCACACAGGTGCTTTGGTCATCTTTGTCTTAATCAATCCACCTTCTTGTCCAAGAACAACTTCAATCCCAACTTGAAGCATCACATTTCAACTTCAAAGATTGCATCAAAGTTAGTCAACACACATAGGTGCTTTAGTCATCTTTGTCTTAATCAATCCAAAGCTCTTTTGAAAACATCCCTTCATTTAAATGAGTTTCCCTTCAAACACTCATTAATAAGAGCAACAAGAAAGCTAAAATTCTTTATAAAAAAGTGACACAATTGTGAATCTCTGTTAAGTTCGTTGGAATAAGCAAGCTAGAATTAACTTTAATTTTTCCTGGGTTGGCATGAATTCCATCATTAAAGACAATATAACTAAGAAAAGAGACTTGTTTAGAAGGTTTGCTCTCTTAAACTTCAAAAATCTTCCCCAAGTGCTTCAAATGCCCATGAACATCCTTGTTGTAAATATGTTGCCAAAATAAACAACAAATTTTCCCATGTATGGCTGAAGGATTTGTGTCATCAGCCTCATATATGTGTTGGAGCATTGGAGAATCAAATGGATAACGAGTCATTCATACCCCTTTATAGTCTTGAATGCAGTCTTTCATACATCACCCTCCATTTGAATTTGGCGATAGCACCAATAACAACTTTTAGATTAGTTTTAGAAAATATATTTGCCCCGTGTAAATTGATCAAGAAGATCGTCAAGTCTAGGAATTGGAAGTCTATACTTGAAAATGATCTTGTTAATAGCATGGCTATTAACACATACGTCAAGATCCATCTTTCTTGAGTACGAGCAAGGCAAATGCGACCAGTGTAGGTACAACAAAAGGACTTAAACTTTCGTGAATCAGTCCACAATCCAATAGTTCCTTGACTTGTCATTATAGCTCCTATTGTTGTGTTGGATTCATTCCATATGTCACTTTGTTAGGGGATGATGCACATGGAATTAGATAAGTTGATGTTGAATTGAGCTCCTAGGTGGTAAGAAAAAATGTGTAGTATCACACAATATCATGAAACTCGTCAATAGTGCTTGAAGTAGTGAGTCAATGACTTATGTTGACTCTTTGTCGATGATATCATCAGTAGGTATTACAACAAGCACTTCATCTCCCTCCTTCAAGTGTTTTTCTACATCAGCTCTTGTGATGTATGTCTCCTTCACTTCAGAATTTGGCGTTTTTAAATCTTCAGATTCATTTGGAGCAGTTTGATCTTCTTTCTGTCCTTGATGGAAGAATAAGTGTTCTTGAAGCCATCATGAATTACATTTCTATCATATTCTATTGGTCTTCCAAGCAGCAAGTGGAAAGCATCCATAGGCATTACATCACACCAAACCTTATCTTGAAACAACCAGACCAAGAAGTATTGATTCTCTTTTAGATAGGCCCTAAAAGTTAGAACGAAGGATTCTTATTGAGATTATAACTCATAGGAAAGAAAATCAATTTATAGATGAAATCAAATATGCAGTATTTACCGAAAAAAGTATTCGGTTACTAGGGAAAATTCAATATACTTCTAATTGGTGCCAGTAGAGCATAAAAAAAGGCAGTTTATTAACTTGCACATTTTTTCATTCATTCAGCCATCTCATCTTGTATGACTTTGGCACTAGCTCTATGTCAAATCCCAATTTAGTAACCATTTCTTCATAAACTATGCTGGTACAACTTCCAAAATCAACAATGAGCATACAAACTCTTCTCTTATATGTGTACGGAAGATATTGTTCTGCAACCATGGTTCCTCTTTTGGTAGAATCGGAATGAAGAAGTTGTCGATCATAAGGTATTCTCCGTCATCTCCACATTCATCTAGTTCTTCCAATTTATCAGTATGTTGCTCTTCATAATCATCTTCTTCGCTAGTCGCTCCTTCAAGGATGGAGAATGCTTTTTTGTAGGACAATCGGCTTGTATATGCCTAAATCCTCCACATTTATGGCATCCTTTTTTTAAAATAGCTCCTGAAATCATAGGCTTCCCTTCAACTTTCTAGACTCAGTTTTGCATTAGATTATTGTGGCTTTGTAGTTAGAACTACACTCCCCCAGTTTAAAGTGTTTGGCCTTTTAATGGTAGTTGATGAAGAAAATGCCTTGGCTTGCCTTTGTTGTGTCTCTACAATCTTGGCTAGCTTGACATCTCCAAAGACCCAATGGGGCTGCAATCATATCACATTTGCAATAGGATAATTTAATCCAACCAAATATCAAGCAATTAGGTGGGATGGTTTTCCTCTAAAGATATATTGAGCCTCAGATATTCAAATACTATAGTGTACTCATCCATGAATAAAGTTCCTTGTATAAAAGATGAAACTTCAACTAAGAATCCTTTTTGTATGTCTCTTGCAAGAAAATTGGGTGTGATTCCCGTTTTATCCTCTCCCAAGTGTGAATCCGTGATTTTCCATCAAGTTCTTGCTCCCTTTGGAGGTTTTCCCACCATAGTGATGCGTCTCTGAGCTTGATAGCAATCTCAATAATTCAGTGTTATCAAAAGCAAAAAGCGCAAAAAAGCTCTAAGGTCCTTTGGGGCTTTAAGCGCAAAGCGCAAATAAAGTGTGGGCTTTAATGACAAAAGGCACAAAGGGAGGAAATATATATGTTTAGTCCAAGTCTAATAATTATAAGCATGAATGACAAATATATGAACAAAGAAATTAAAAAACAAACTATGATAAAGTGAAATATCAATGGTTTAATGTCGCTACTTTCGAAGAGACTCATTGGCAAGGGAAAGTACGCCTTAGAACCTTGATGACGACACTAAAGCGCACATTAAGTGAGGCGAAGCGCTTAACACGTTTTGAGCCTCGCTTCAGGGCTTAAGCGCGCCTTTGATAACTATAAGTCAATCAATGAATTCATCACCTTGAGATTTGCCATTGCACTTGGACCTTCATGCTTAATATTATCACGTTGATACCTCTCTCTATTATTGTGTGGCCTTCTTTGGGGTTTCTTCTATCACATTGATATTGATCTTAATCAGTTTCATCCTACTCCCTTGATTATCTGAATATTCTGAATCTGAATTTTATCATATTGAGCATGGCGCCTTGGTAATCTCATGTCTTGGTCAGCTTCAACCTCTTCAGCTTGCTCAACATGCATGTTCATGGTTGAAGTGCGGATTTTAAAGTGTGAGATGTTGCAGCAGTATGTTGTACTGTTGGGGGTGGTAGTGATGGAGGTCGGAGGCGATATCGCAGATTTGGTGGGTGACTCTAAAGCACCAAACATTTAACCAGTTCTGTCAGATGCCCCACTGATTCCTTCAAACCATCAAAATGCAATTTTATTTCTTTATTTTCACGTTGAAGGGCTGTGATCCTTAATTTCTCAATCTGAAGTTGCTCATCAATTGAAGAGGATCCCAAACGTACTACTTTCTTCTCCATCGACATGATGACCAAGATGGCGAATCAAGACTCGGAAACTGGGCGCTGTTACCAAAATTGATGTGCTTTCAAGGTTTTGCACCTCAAAAGCACAAAGAAAATAGAAACAAAAGCACTCGCACTGACGTTTTTCACAAAACTAGCATAAGCATTCTTCAAACTCATGTAAGAAGCATCTATTATGAGAAGAACCTTATTCACATGTTCCTCAATCCCGCAAGACCATGAGAAGCTTTGAATAAAGGAAGAAGAAGAAGGAAAAGAATGTTTAACCACATTTCTGAAGCAACCGCTTAAAAACACTAATCACCAATATTTGTTTTCAGCAGATTGAGCCCTTAAATAGGCCTTACAATAAGTAAAATTGATAAGGCTACGGAAACCCTATCCTAGCTAAATTAGGAACAAGGATTCTAGTAGGAACGGAATACCATCTCACAATCCTATTTAAAGAAATAGGTCTTGGGCCTAACTCAACCCCACAAGCTAGCTCATGAGGGGAGGATTGCCCAAAACCATATAAGGAGACCACCCATCCCTTTTTAATTCGATGTGGAACTCTTTAACGCCCCACCTCACGTCTAGGACTGGACATCTGGAGCTTGGACAATCTAATATGGGTTCCAACATCGGTAAACAAGAATTGAGATGAGTCCTGCTCTGATATCATGTTAAAGAAATGGACCTTGTGCCTAACTCAATTCCAAAAGCTAGTTCATGAGAGGAGGATTACCCAAAATCATATAAGGAGACCACTCATCCCTTTTTCATCTGATGTGGGACTCTTCAACACTATTAACAAATCGAGTTTGATTGGAACAACAAATGTAATCCTACTAAACAAGAACCTCCAAACTAGGGAACAAGAAACAAGAAATCCTAATCATAGACAAGAAAAATAAGAAACAAGAAATCCTAATCTTTTACAAAGAAAAATTCCTAAACTTGAATGGATTATTGAACTACTTGAGGTTCTTGGGCATCAATTGTATTAAGGCTACTTAGTGTAAGAACTTTAGCTCAATAAGCCTCCATTGGTGTAGAGAACACGGTCCCCACTTGTGCTTGTTTAGAACCACGTTTATCTCGTCTAGTCATCACCTAATATGGGATAGAGTAATATATAACAAATCAGAACACCTCAAATCCTCAGTTATGTCAAGGCCCTACAATCAATATTTATAAGCAGACTCGATGTTCATGGAACAAATCCTATAAAGTTGGAGACTTGGAGCCAAACGACATTGAAAACTTTCACATATTTAGATACATATTCTCACGTTCCAAAGTTTTGGGAACCACCAAAAAAAGATTGAACATGTTAGAGGATCTGAATGAACTCTACTCATGCCGCATATGGAGCACTCTACTCAATCTCATTTGAGAAAGAAAAGCCCTTCAAACTTCCCTATTGTTTGGTGTGATTAAAATAATATGCTAGCAGGTAAGTTAAATGGAATGTTACAAATCCTTTGACTTTTTGTACTGTAACTTTTTTCTTGGGAAGAATAATCACCAAGAAGCTCTATTTATCAATTAACAGCTATTTAGCTATTCAGTTTACCAAAAATTACATTATGATAAGTAAATATATCATTCAAGCACAAAAGAAGCTTGGATAGACTAACTGATAGAGGGAAGTAAATATATCATTCAAACACAAAAGAAGCTTGGATAGACTAACTGATAGAGAGACAAACAGAGTGATTCTCACCATCTTTGGTAAAGAAGGGTTCTTCCGGTCATTTTCATTATAGGATAGTAATGCCTGGGTTTCCTGTTGCATCTTGAAACTCTGGAGGGCTGACATCTTGTGTTGTTTACCAGTAACAAGGGCTTCGCATTGATTCTTTACTTGGTCATAGGGCATCGGCGTAGAGGAAGCCGGGTAGCTTGCAACTTGTCGGGCAGTTTCCAGAACCTAAATGTGCAAGAGATAGTGTTATACAGGAACATGCTACTGATCTTATAGTTCACAGTCCCACAGCCAATTTAACAATGTTTGACAAAAAGAAATACTAAGTAATTATGCAAGTAGTATAACATGTCATATGAGCTAATCAATTTCATTAACTAAGAGATCCTCAAAATTTATATGCTCCATAGTCATAGTTGTTTACAGGAACTTGTTTTCAACAGCATTATTCTCAGCTCCTCCTTTTCTTTTCTTTTTTTTCTTTTTTTTTTTGACTAAGTAATAAAATTTTATTGAATGTCTGGCATGATAAAGAAAAATCCCCCGATGACATATTTTATCACAATTAATATTTTTTGGCTGATAGAGGGATTAAAAGTACTCGTATCCAAGAAGTATATCAAAAGGTAGAAAACCTACCAAAAGATATGTTCTTTTACGAATGACACCCGATCTTCTATACATAAGGAACCTCATGGGTGCACCAAAAAAAGGATAAGAGGATATTCCTCACATGTGCAAAATCATTCTCTACATCTTCAGAAATACTCCTATTTCTCTCTCTCCAAATGACCCAACATAAATGCAACCTTTCACGCCACATGTCTTCTCCTCCATCTTCCAAAGTTCCAGCTCAACAACACATCTTTCACACTGCTTGGCATCACCTAGTGTATTTCAAACCATCTCAGGATTTTTCACAATAGCCGAGAAGCTACCCAATAATGTGGAAGAAGATCCACATCTTCACCCGAGCCTTACACATAAAGCATCCATTGACGTAAGTAATTTTCATCTAGCTAAAATTCTCCACCATCAAGACCACCCATCTTGTTGATAATCAAGTGAAAAAAAGACATGTTTCTCGTGCCTTAGCTATCCAAACAGAGATATATGGAAAGGAAATCCCTCCCATATATGGTAAGTAATTTGCACCTCGTCATTCCACCACCAGGATTCTAGCGATCGAGGTCTTAAACCTTTAGATACACCTAACACTTCAGTTGTTGCTTTTTAATGCAACTTGATATTTTCTACCTCGGGATGTCTTTCTTTCCCTCTATGGCCCATATTCCCTCCTTTCCGTAGTGCTTCTTGAAACATTGCTTCTTAATGCAACTTGATATTTTATATCATGGGATGTCTTTCTTGCCCTCAATGCCCCATGCTCCCTCCTTTCTGTAGTGCTTCTTGAAAGTTGCCCTTTAGTGCCTACCACAGAATCTTGATTGCTTTCAAGTCTTCTTTTTACTCACCACTCTTACGTTGCACATCCAGGACAACTACCCTTGTTGGGTGGTTAGTGCTTCTCCTGGTATGGCCCCACTTGGTTTTATCACGTCTTCTTGTAAGGATAATATCTATTTGACTATGGTTCGTTCACTAAACCATAAGCTAAACCAACAACAACATACTCAGTGTAAATAATAAGCTAACACGAACTGTAGAATTAGTCTTTCCTTCATCATTCCTTGGACCATAACCATATCTATACTTGGTCAAAAACATCATTATCTTTACCTACAAGACCAGTTAGATCTCACCTAATAAAGATTTGTTAGTTACTCGTAATCCCTTGAAACAGGTGTAACATCTTAACCCCTCATTTTGAGTATTTATACCATGTTTCATGTTTTGAATCTTACCATAGGTTCATATGTTGCTTTTGGTACTTGTTGGTGTGGTTCGTGTTGGGATCCGAGGGGCTCGGGTGGTTTTGGACAAGATAAACAAGATTTGAACATTGCAAATTTTATTTTTTCTAGTCTCTTGCGAACGCAAGGGGTCCCCATGAAGGCGACCCACTAAGCTGCCAAGTCTCGCAAACGCGAGATCTAGCCCTAGAAGCACGAAGATTCAGCTGGGAATGCGAGAAGGGGCCCGCGAACGCAAAGATAAATGGAAAGATTCAGGAATTTTGAGTTTGGGGAGCTCGGTTGAGGCGATTCACGATGGGACTTTTCACCTACAAATGTTGGATTAGTGTTCTTATCACCTAGTTTGATGTATATCATTAATTTCCTTGGATTATTATGCCAAAAAACATATACTCCCACTGTTTCAATTTGTTTGTCTTACTTTCATTTTTAGTCTATTTCAAAAAGAATGCTTCTTTCCCTTTTCGGCAACTCTTTAACTCTAACTTTCCACATGCCATGTTTAAGACCACAATATTAAAGGACATTTTAGGACATTCTACATAATGTTAATTTAAGATCAAGATTCAAAAATCTTTTTTTTACTTTCTTAAACTCCGTGTCAAGTCAAAACCAGACAAACAAATTGAAAAGGAGGGAGTATTAAATAAGTGAAATTGAGGGATTTTGACCTAGGTTAGAACATGTAATTTGAGCTCCATCTGTAAATCTTTTGCATCAAAAGTCGAACAATTCGATGCATTAGAATGCGTTTTTAAAGGATGCAGTTCTTAGGATTTGAACATCTAATTGAAGTCGAATTAAACTTTTATTTATAGATTTAGACTTCTAAGGTTATGGGTAACTCAAGGAACATAATTTATTTTGAGGTTTGACCAGAGGGCTCAAGGTTGACTTTGATTTTAGCCCAGTGTAAGAATATTGAATTGACCCTAGCGGATTCATCTTACCTCGTGGAGTTTTTTTTTTTAATAGACTGAGTTCATATTGAATTTGGAGCATGGGAAAACGGTTCAAAAAAGTTAAAGCTACTTCGGGACCGAGGTAAGATAAGGCTTTGACCTCAATGAAAGAATTTTCCCAAATTGAAATCATTTTACAAATACTATGTATATGAGGGTACTGTCTAAATGAGGTAACGGGCATTTGCGTAGATACTGAGGTTATAAATGTTATACAGATATAGGGTGTTATTAACATACATGCTTTATATGTCTTTTTATGTGCCAGGACTACTTTGAGCATTCTATCATGCTAATAATGGCATACACATCATAGTTTATGCTAGTTTAACATTATGAGCTATAAATGCTTGATTACATGTTTAGTTGTTAGTCATGCACTATACATATGCATTACAATTAGCATATCTACTTTCACACCTAGATGTGGTTATGGAACGTGAGTTGTCCGTGCGGATTATGTTATGGCACATGAGTTGTTCGTGCGGCGCGAAAATATGGATTCGTCCCTCATGAGTCAATGTATAACCCGAGGACCTTGGGCAGTGTGCACAAGATTATTTATGCTGGGAGCGTTGGTGTTGAGTAAAGGTTGCTTTATTAGGTATACTGGATTTCCGACTCATGATTTATACATTTCATATAAATGTGAATTTGTGCATATCTAAATATGTTGTACATATGCAATCATACTGTACAGTTTCCATGCTTTACTTCTATCAAGATTATAAATTTACTGCACAGGTTATTAAGTGAGTATTTTCATATCGACCCTCACCACTACCTTGTTGGGGGTGACTAGTGGTACTTAGTACGAGTTGACGTACTCATGTACAATTGCTACACTTTGTGCAAATACTGACTTGTGAGCTAAAAGCTGATTGGAGACCGCCATGATGTGTTGTTTGGTCCTATTCACAGCACCTTGGAGTCCCTTTTTCATTTTCTATATTGTTTTTTATTCAAACAGTATTGCTATGTTGAGACAATTGTATTATTCTATTATCTTAGATGCCCATGACTTGTATCACACTAGATTTCGGGGTTGTATTAGTTTTTTGCGTTTTACTGGCTCTAAACTATTCATATGATATCTTACTATTTTTAGACTTATTCATGTTTCTTGAATATCATGTTATGAGTTGAAATGTTTTTGGGTTCGCCTTAGGGGTTGTGGTTAGGTGTCATCGTGGGTTAGAGAAATTGGGTTGACACAAGGTGTCCATTTCTTCCAATATTTTAGCTTCCACATATACGCTATTTAGGTGTCATCATGGCTTAGAGAAATTGGGTTGTGACACAAGGTATCCATTTCTTCCAATCATTTTAGCTTTCCACATTTACTCTATTTGCAAAGCGTAGGTACTAATGACATTGATTGTCTCATTTCCGCATACAAGTCATAATGAGATAATCTTATCACCAACTCGTGTTACCTCTAAACCTTATCCTTAATTCTTGGTTCTACAATAATTCCCACCCCTTCCGATTTTTATCCATTACAAAATACTATAATTTATAACTATGTTGTCTATCTCTCCGGCCTTTTGCCCTAGCCATTCAATTTCCTAGGGGCATAAGACATCCACTCTTCTTTTTTAAGGTATCTACTAATTCCATCAACTTTCCCATCCAAGAGTATATGTTCCAGCTATCTACCCGAATTTTAGACTAGCTTCTTTACCCTTATCCATCTGTGATGCATGCAATGTTTCCTATTTCACACCATATGCACACGATGATATGGTGGGACTAGCTTCTTTACACATACTCATGCATGATTTGGGGACCCTTTCATAGTTAGCACCACATTGGCGACCTTGTTTTTGTGTTTTAAACATGTCTTTTGTAGGTGATGAGACCTCAAGTAGAGGTAACACTCCGAAGCAATCAAAGATGTCCTCCATGTTAGAGGACATAAAAAAACAACTTGAGGTGATTTTGAGTATGAAATTTAAAGTACCAACTAAAATGTATCAAGAGAATAAAGCCAATATGTTGATGGAAATCACACTTTACAACAAGGGAAGGGTCAAATGAAACTCCACAAGCGCAAATCACCACAAATACAATTGACACCGTAATAGCATCTATAGCAACTCAACGTCATTAAAGGACATGGTTGAGGCTTTGGAAGTTCTAAGAAGACCCATGATAAGATCTCAAACAAGAAACTTCAAGACAAGCTGAATAGGCTGTAATTAGCAATTAAAAGTGTCTTATGATAAAAGAAGAGCTTCATCCAAAAGAAGATCTTTTGTCCAAGTCTTGTATCTATTTGGAAGCCCAAATTGAAGTCAAAGAGGAGGTGGAATGAGGCCCAAATCTGCCCCAAAAAGGAGAAAATACAGCAGAATTAGCCCCGGCAAAGCAACAATTGTGGCTCTGGCACCATGCAATAGACATGGTGTGGAGAGTAACTTATCTTATTACTCAAAGAATATAATGATATAAATACATGAAAAGAATAAACTAACTATGATAACTAGATATTCAAATCCCTAAAATCAGCTATATTATCATATACATAATAATACACAGTATAGTGATTCTGGAACAAATACAATACCTTTTTAATGACCAAAGAAAAATAGTATACTAAATTGCATCCTCCTAGTAATGCTAAATCATAAAATGCAGAATGGCAAAAAGAAGAGCGGTAAAAATGAGAGGAAGAGACTAAGGATAAAGGAAAACAAGTGTGTATTTTCTTTAACATAAAGAAAACAAGTGGGTATTATGTCAAAAACCAAAGAGTACTCGGAAGATATTGAGGATGACACTGCACCTGAACTGCTTATTAATAAGGAACTTCTTTTGAATATTAATGAATTGCCTAACAATTTGCCTAGGGATGTTGTTTCTCTTTTGCATGAACATGAAATTGTAAACTATACTGATATGCAATATAAAGGAGTGAATTACTATACAAAGGGCAAGAGATGCAATTAAGAGAGTTACACTTGAAGAAACTCAGACCCCACTTTGTGGGATTTAACTAGGTATCTTGTTGTTGTACACTTGAAGAAACTTCAGTTGGCAAGAAAAAGAAAAAGAAAGAAAGCATCATATGGGCATCCTACTGATCAAGAGAAGTCAAAATGAGGACAATTCTTTTTTCCAATCCAAGGAAAGATGATCCTAGAAGGGGGAGGGGGGAGGGGGAGTTATTGCTGAAGTGTATCTGTCAGACTACTAAATCTAACTAATTTTTCTTTAGTTCCACCGTAGTTTAGGAGTTATCGGAATGTACCTTAGGATCTATCAAAGTGTAAGTTCGTAACGTTGTTATTTGATCAGTTTGTATCGCTTAGATGTCTAGTTTTAGGACTTTCTCTTGATTAAAAAACAAAAGTGGCAATGGTAGATGACAACTTTGCAGGGGTCAAGCTTTATGATTAATATAGTCCTTTGGCTTTATGTTCATTTTTTTATGAAAAGGGAACCTCCAGCAGCTACTCATTGGGTCATAGCCTGCTACCCTTTGGGTAAACCCTACTCCAGTGTAGTAGCCTGGAAGCCACACAAAAATAGTAAACTGTACTAGGCAAGCCCCGTACGATGAGCTTGACCGAGAAAGCATGCAGGGGGTTTCGAACCTGAGACTCCCCATTTAGGAGATTCCCTACTCAACCAACTTGTTCACCCTCGTGGGTACCTTTGGCTTTCATGTTCATTTCAAGAACTTTCAGGGTTTTGCTAAAGATTACTCTCTTCATAGGCTTGTGTACCTTGGTTTCCCTACAAACTACGGCGTCAACACAATTCGAAGCAAAATAGAGAAGTGGAAAAAGTAAGTTTGCAGAGAGCCAGAGACATGACCATATTTCTTTTCCTTTTCGCATTTCTTATTTTCTTCAATGTCATATTATTCTTCTCCATTTCCTATCTTCTTATTTCTCCATCTTCACCATCAATCTAAGCATCAACTTCCATTGCGCACAATCATATTATGTGTATCCTGATCGGCACCACTGTCGTGCTCGGACACAGATACAATGGGGCGGGAGAGATTGTTCAATTTCATCCCTTTTGGTTACTATGCTTCACCAATGGGAAGATAGGCTGAACCCAGATGTCCCGTAAAGACGAGTATATAGACAGATTTCTCTATTCTTTCTCCCTTTGTAGTCTCGTTGCAATGGTGCAAGACCAAGTGGATTTTCAAAGTTTAAATGTCAATATAGGCAAGTGTAACAACCCAAATTTTGATTTAAGAGTTATTTTTGTCTTTAACAAATAATAAATAAATAAAATCAAACTAGTGGGGCAAGCCCATTCTCTATTTTGATTTCTGCCACGTTTGAAGTGACTGAAGGAGTAGAAAATTTAGGGTAATTGATTCTTTAATTTCTGGAAGGAAAGAAGCGACTCATTGAGAATTTTTTTGAATAGTTAACGGACGGCTTGAGAAAGCAGACAATAGAGATTTCATAATTCAGGTATAGAAATTACCTTGTCTCTTTAGCAGATATTTAGAATATTTTTATTTAGTTATTAAGTGGAGAAGCAACAAATCATGAAAGGTTGAGGGGGGGGGGGGGGGGGGGGGCTAAGGAATTCACCTAGCCACTGTTCCGGGTGATAAGTTTTGGTCATTAACACCAATTGTTAATTACCGTGATATATAGTTTCTACATTTTTAATGATTATGTTAATAAGGACAAATTGATTTGCAATGATCGGTGGTTAGTGGAATTAAACAGCAAATATTGAATTTCTGAAATCTACGGTGGAAAACAATTTTTCTCCTACTGATGCAGCCTTTCTATACTTCTAAGTAAAAGACATCATGAGTACTAGTAATTGGATAATGATGAGAAGGCTGAATGATTGTAGTAATGATGATGGAATGTAGAAGCATATTATAATATAGCAGTGGTTTCATTAGCATGAGAAACAGCAAATATCTGAAGCTTCTTCTTATACAATATTTGCTTCATTACTGAAAGATCATTTTTGACATTGATTTGGGTACATATTTTGATTAATTGGATTGAGCGTAGACTTTGATTTTAACTTGCTATAAAAATTAAGAGGATGTTCACCTACAGGGTTTTGACTATTCTAAATCCATTTTAGTGTAGTGTGAGGTGATCCAAAGATTCGAGAATATAGTTCTTGTTTATTGGAAACGGTGATTGGATTGTGAATTCGAGCTAAGTGAGACTTTAAGCTTTGGGTAATTACAATTCAAATCTGTTATTTTTTTAAAAAAAGTGTCTTGTCTGCCTGGTCCATGTGTTGGGACGAGTGTGTGCTTGGCAGAATCGATGGTCTTCAAGGCCAGCCACATATATCTTATATTTAAGCATACTAAAACTCTCTTTATTATAAATTATTTCATGGAGTGATACAACTGTGAGCCTTGAGAGATTGGTGCATTGTATATGCTTCTGGATATCACTGGGCATTGGTATGCTTCTGGATATCACTGGGCATTGTGTATGCTTCTTGACAGTACTGGGTATTGTGTATGCTATTTTGAGAGTATAGGGCATTGTGTATGCTATCGTGGACTCGTAGTGTTGACTAATAATTGTAACTGCCATTTATGATAATTTCTCAGAGCAAATTGTGTTGAGAAATATAACATTTTTTATAAACAATTGTTTGAAAATTGTTGGATATTATATTATAATATAACTCCTATGCAAAAATATTCTTGTGCTTGTGGTGTGTGGTATTTTTCTAACACTTGTTCCAGAGGCATTTAAAGTGGCGGGTCTAGGATCTTATTGGGTTATATATAGCTCACTCCTTACCTGCATGTCTATGCAGATACTGTTGCGAAGGGCGAGACTTGTGGCCTACGAGTCCGTTCGCGTAGATTCAGTTGTTGAGGTGAGCCTTCGCATTTCATTCGTGGAGGCTTTCGTTTCAACTTCATCTATTTTATAGCATACTTTTTTTCTTGGGTTTTGCATGCCTGACAGCTAAACTCATGTAACTCTATTAGATGCTCCATGGTTTTAGTGTGGGATTTGGGCTAGAGATATACTATTTAAGCAGTCGTTTATTTTCTTATAAATTGAGATATGATTTTGGTTGGATAATTACTTCATTTTTAATGACTATCGATGTGTTTGAAGTTGCACATATTTTATCTCAGTGCTTATAGAAAAGGTTAAGATTATGGAAAACCGGTTCGCTTGGCGGGTGGTGTTAGCGGGTGCCAGTCACGTCTAGGGGGTATTTTGGGATGTAACAGTAAGAAAACCTATCTATAGACTAATCTAGAACATAAACAACTCCACATATATTCCTAAACATGTGCTTCAAAGCAGTGACTCACCGATTCTAAAAGCTGGTTAACACTTAGAATGTCAAGGGAATTGATAGACAGAGATGTCTTTCGACCTGATTGGCTTCCATTAGCATCTGAAATCGCTTCTTCATCTATGAGGGAAGGAGTTGCCAGTACCTGATTGAGTAAAGAAACATAATCACCTCTCTTAGAAAGCATATCTGAAAGTCATGTCATTGGGGTGGGATAAAAAGCTCAAGACATCAAAAAAAGGAAAATAGTAACCAACTAGACATAAATAAATGTATATGTGAATTACACAAAATGGTTCCTCTACAACCTCATCAAAAGTCTCGAACTCAATCTGAGCAAGTGGAGAGCAGGGGTGAGGCGTTTCCATATATAGAGGAATCCCAAGCGGATATGCATCATCTGGTTCAAACCTTTCCCAGAGTTGTTTTCTTATGCTTGATAACTCAACCTGGGAAACAGCAGCCAAGATTAATTAAACATCCTGTTCTAGAAAGATGAGAACAAATCCTGTACTAAGAAGCTCATGATTTACTAAGAAACTCATTTATTTAATAGTTTAAGATCCATAAGAGGGATTTTTTTTTGGTATAACCATCTGGTATGCAAAACCACTAGCCCGACTAATCCAGATTCACACCACATAATGCCCATTAGAGGAGGAACCGCTCCCTACCTGGAGTTTCTCCATTCCCAGAGACATTTTATGGAAGAGGAAAACAAGTGTATATATTGACAGCGGATCCATTTTCCTATGAGTTTGCATAAATAGTGGCACACATGTTTGTAGCTTGAGCAGATTATGCTCCAATCAAATACTCTCATCCTTCAGTAGCAGAAAATTCATGGAAGCATTTAAGAGAATCTGAGAGAAGAAGGCTCTCCAATAGCTCTCTTTGGACATTAAAAAGATATAATAACCAGTTTTGAAGATAAACTATTCAAAATCATGCCTTAGTATGTGGGCAATGAATATTAATTTCATAAAATTCAGGTCACATTTCGAATCATCTTATATTGACACAATGTTATCATATCAGCAGGCAAAGGAGTGATTTAGAACCAAACAAGAAGGTATTCCTTCAACCTACTTTTATTTCTACTCTGTTATTTGTTGATAAGTTGATAAATTTCATAGTTACAACATTAAGTCGGTGTCACAAAAGAATGTTCAAGTAGTGTCTATGACTCAACCCGATTCAACCACAACCTTCCATCAAACTTACCAAGCTACCTACACAAGGAGGATTCCTTACCAAAAGTACAAATGTAAGGAGAAAGACTCACTAATGCTGTCTACATCATTCTTTCTATTTTGAAACGATCTTCTTTCTACTCTATCATAACTGTATTCACCAAACAAATCAAACTAGCTATCAATGACCCAAAAAAAAAAAAAGCATTAGCGTGTATAAATCTGTCTTGCCAGAACAAAGATTTCCCACCACCTATGAGGTTGCGAACCTGCATCATACATCAAACTAGTGAAAAAGCTAAGAAAGTTAATACCTCTGACAATGTTCCACATTTAGTTGTGAAGTGCAACATAATGATTTCTTTAAATTTCTCGTTGTCTAACTCTACTGCTGACAGGGATTGCAAAGCTGCAATTTCATCTTCTTGTGAGCCATAACTATATGCTTCACTACCAGATGCTACAGATGCAGTTTGCAGCCTCACATCTTCTCCCAACTTAAGATAAGGATCAACCTATTTAACCAAACATTTATGACATGATTAAAATTGAAACAAACTAAATATATCAGAAAACATGGAGAGCTGACCAAATTACGACTAACAGCAATGTTGGAAGAAATCAACTACTTATCCAGTAAACTAGAACGTAAACACAAAGAGCTATGGGAGATTAACCATTTGATCTGTCAGTGATGATTTAACCACAGCACTTAGTTCAGGGAGATTGCCCGCCCTTGCTGAACAGATGAGCATATATGTTGCCAAAGTAAACAGAGACCTCCTTCGAGATGGTTGTAAACCTCCTTCAGCAAGCAGTGAGTTAAATGATAGTCAATATTTGCACCAAAAACATTAAATGCTAATAAAACCAGAACTTTTGTACTGTAAGATACAGTAGTAATCATCGACAACCCAGTCCGGAACTTCTAAAGTGATTGAAGTTTACGTTAGGTCGTATACTTATGTGAATTTATCTCTGAACCCCAACTAAATAACTGTAAGCTTGCACTCCTCAAGTCTGTAAGATGGTGGAACTTGATAGTAAACCCAACTCACCTTCTTTATCCATCGAAATATTCCTTAGAGAAAAGGCTAACTGGAAAGACCGAACAAGTGCCATGTGACTAGAATTCTGCAATTAGCAAGACCAACTATTATGTGATTGATGAAAACAGTTGCAAGAACAATATAGAAGATGGAGATCAAGCAATAAAAGACTTAAAACAGTTTGGAGTAGTTTTTAAAATAGCTTTGTCAAAGATTTATTTGGAGAAAATAGTTTGTGCAAAAGAAAGCATGTTGGGATAGTTGTAGTTTCTTGTGTAAATGGAAAGAATTTTTTGGTTATAAACATTTCCTCAAGGCACTTCTTTACCCCAGAAAACTTTTTTGAGAAAAACTTTAACTAAACAAATATTTAAATTTTTTTCTAATTTTTTTCAACAGCACATCCAAACACCACCATACAAGAGAGACAAATTGCTTGAACATTTTCCCATGCATCTCTGATTAGAATTAGATAGTTGGACACTTGGGATGCTATAAAGAAAAAGCCAAAAGAAAGAAAAGAAAAATATCTATGGTCAAGAATTTGCCACTAGAATATTGGAAACTGGAACAGAGAAACGTTTATATATAACAAAAAAGATTGGATCTAACCTTTGATCGAGTGAAAAGTAAGGCAATTTTGTATGTATGGGCCATCGCGTCAAAATTGGAAGGTGCGTTATCAGTCAGTGTTGCCTGAACCCAGATAGATGAAAGTAGAAGACTCACTTGGTGACTACTCAACCGAAGTGAAGTGAGCTCCTGAAGTATTCAGACAATTAGACGTTTAATGCACTTAAAAGGAAAACAAATTCATGGATATTTCTTGCAAAAAGAAAGAAAGAGATGTTAGTTCTTCCATACGGGTTTTCTGTCAGGAAAGGCATCCTTGAAGCCACAGGATTGACTTCGAGATCGAGAGTCACCAGATATATGTGAATGGAGACTGACATCTTCATTTTCTTCTCCCACTTCTCCATCTCTAGAACCATTTCCATCTGTATTTCCGTCTTGAATGGAGAAACTCTTAATTCTAACCTTAGCCAACTTCCTTGGTGATTGGACTAGAATACTCCGGGAAGAATTTCTACTATGTAGAGATGACAAGGGACTGACAGGTGGCATAAGCACAGTGGAGAATATATGGTGTGCTCCAGCTCGTGTTTCATGGTCAGTGTGTGCCATTGCCAAGAGCAAGTGAAGAAAGAGAGCATCTGGAAAAGCCTGAGGGTGATGGAAAGCAGATTATACCATTTGAACTACATAAAAGTTACAAAACCGTGAATCAGGAGCTTGACAACAGAATCTAGTTACCTTCCTGTAATATGACACATTTGGAATGCAAGAAACAATTTGTGCTGTGAGATAGACAGCCGCAATCGTTGATCTAGCTGCCACAGTGCTAGCTGGTAAGTTCTCTAGCACCATGCCCATCATATCAAGTATAGGGCCCACATCAGTAGCCTGCTAATGACATAGATGTCATAATAAAAACACTACCTTCACCTAAAACACAAAGCACAGGGTATGCTCATGCAAATAAGCAAATGAAGATCTAAACTTAGAAGCAACAATAAAAATACAACATTCACCATATAATGGCACTAGGTTCCTGTTTCCTACCAGAGGCAAATAGGATATTGATGCTTGCAATCAATTATACTTGGTAATAGCAAGAAGCTTATAGCAAAAAACTAAGGGGTCGTTTGTTAGGATGTATTAGAAAAAATAATGCATGCATTAGCTTTGTATATTACTAATACCTTTTTTGTTATACTTTTTTAACCTATATACTCTATTTGGTATTATACTATGTATAACTAATACATGGCAAATCATGGTATTAGAGTGCAAGGGTTTTTAATGCATGTGTTAGCATGGTTAAAAACACAATCGCCCCTCAAAACCTTTTCCACATCCTTTCCATCATATTTGTGGAGGGGATTTTTGTAAACTAGTGCCAGCATAACTAAATTACCAGCATTATTAATGTCAGCATTACTAACACACTAACACACCCTGTTCAACACTATTCTTATACACGCTATCAAACGACCCCTAAGGAAATAAATTTGAGCAGACAAACATTAAACCCAGAGAAACAACTTACTCCCCAGAAACTATAATCAAATTTGACCAACTCATTATCATCACAGCTTCGCCTGAAAACATCAACATCTATTCACCTTCGAATAGTGCCAGAAGCAAGTACAATTGTCGAGTGAGTATGTCTTTAGAAGAGTAGTTGCATCAAATCTTACACCGAGTCCAAAGTAGAACTTTAAAACTACTTACTGGTATAGATCCTAGGAAATGCAAAAGATTTCTATCTCTATGAAAGGCTCATTATGGGGATAGCCTGAAGAAGCAGGACAAACAAACTGCAAAGAAAGGGCTGCTGGCTACACAATGCTTATTTTGTATTCACTTGTAATGATTAGAACTAGCACTTTCCTTGGGTCCGGTATGCAGTGTCAGGGTTATTAAAGCAGGATCAGCTTGCACTTGATGAAGAAAAATGTCAAATTCAAGTCTTGCGGAACTTGTAGGTCTAATAAGCATGCATTTTTGGTCCAAACCATTTTTTATTAGCCTTGAAGCTAAAGCAAAAGGCACAACTTCAACTCTCAATCTGCAAAGTAATTGCTTCCCCAAACACATAAAAAGAAAACATTGAAACCGTATGGAACAGAATAAAGGGTAGTAGATTGCAAGTAAACTTAGATGAAGCCAATTTAATTCATTATCAACTTCTTGCTGGATTAAGGTACATATGTAAAAGAAAAGAAAACTTCAGAGTATAACGTACATGCTTGCGGCCAATAACCAAATGATCAAAGACAAACCTTCTTTGAGAGCTGTAATATGCACTTCTCTAGGGCAGACTGAAGATTAGAGTTAGAATTATTTAATCCATCTTTCGGACTAGATGCTTCAGTTGAATTCTGCATGCACTTCCGTAAATATTTAATCAGGTCACTGATGACCCCAACTATTGTTGCGGAAGCTTGCTCTTTTGCATTTTCTACCAAGTTTGTGACCACATTAACTATACTGATCTGTATGTCAGGCTGCTTGACAATGTTCTTGTGATCCAAGTGCTTGACCAAGATGGATAGCAGCAAATGGGAATTTTCACCTGGGGTCAAAATTTGTATTAAGGAAAAATTGAACGAGCAACAGACTGAACAAATCACAAATATTAATCTCAGCTGAAGAAGAGGAACAAGGAACTCATGGATCACCTGATTCCTCTAACAGGCACTGCAAATGCATGAGCACTGAGTAGGCGAGTCCTTTCTCTGAATCCCAATAGTTTTCAGTGTCAAAACTATGAAAAAGAGGTTCAAGAACCCGCCGTACACTAGTTGCTTCTTTTGTCAGTAAGGCCATGTTACGTAAGCAAACTCTGGCCCAATAAGAGGGGCTTTTGGCTGTCTCTCTGATTGAAGTTAGACAATAATATAAAGTAAGCATAACCCGTTTCATTGTCAGCCGGAGAAAAAAGAACTTTACCTTTTTAGGCGTATAATCTTACATTGAGGATGTCAATTTTGTATTTGCATTCATGATATTTGGCAAGGAGGAAACCTTCTTGCTCATATCAGGGAAAGATAAGCTGTGATCGTCACTATTCAACACTCCTTGAACCCACTGTTCTGAAGGTTGAGACTGTTTACCATCTTGTCCATTTTCTAGGTTCACTGTGAAGTCAATGTAATTCTCCAAAGTCGCAGTGATAATCTGCATTATTTTCATACCAACATTAGAAACATGAATTGGCAGTTGGAGTATCTCATGATCTGAAAATTGAATAACTGAGTAACATTGAAATTATCTTACATGATCAAAGTCCATGGAGATGTGAGACTGCTCCCCCATAAACCACACCTAAAAGAAAAAATGGAAAAAGAAAAAAAAGAACAAACGAAACACAGGTAGAGAAGGTCAAAAGAGGAAAAGAATAGACTCCACATGTAGCCTCTAGAGAGCTTAGAGAAATACAAGGAAACGAAAATATATTTGCATTTCTAATAAAATCGATAAACACGAAAAGATTAATGTGTAGCTATGATGAGAAATGGTCCATAAGCTTCATAACCTTAATAGCATATAAGTTGTTTACTACTTTAACCTTTAAGCAAATACTGAACCTCATGCTAGATTTAATTACTTTCCCTTACCTGTTCGCTTGACAAACTTTGAATCATTTCTGGATGCACAACATTCAAAGTGCATTAAATAAATACTGAACATCAGAAAACACCCCAAACATCTGAAGTTGTTCCAAGTTCTGGGTACTTGAGATTTTTGCAAGTATAATTAAATAAATAATAAACAACAGAGAGAGAGAGAGAGAGAGAGAGAGAGAGAGAGAGAGAGAGAGAGAGAGAGAGAGAGAGAGAGAGAGAGAGAGTGAGTTTTTACCAAGACAGCCAGAGTTTGCATTCCTGCAGAGCGCAAGCGCAAGGCTCTGTCATCATCTCCAATTTCTCGAGCTAGTTGGCACAGTTTAGGTATGAGGCCTTCTAAGTTGAACATGTAAGTACCATCCATCTGCTCAACAAGGAGAAGCAAGAAAACTTGAATCCACTTTTTAGCATAAACCCAAAATATTTTCCAGGTTCTTTTTTTTAATAAGGGTAACTTATATTTCATATCCAAAAAGACTCAGCACCATGAAAACAGATGCTGAGGAAAGATGTTACAATCACAAAAGGATTCTGGGGGGTTCTTTGTATTTTCTATTTCTATTACGATTTATTATTTGTATCTGATGGGCGATTAAAAACATTTAAAATCTAACATTACCATTCTCAAAAGAAAAAAAAACATTTAAAATCCAGGATAGAAAATGCAATACCATAACTTCTTTTCCCTTTTTTCTAGCGAGTACATGCAATAACTAATATTGCTCTACTCATCCATCGAAAGTTAACATCCTTCTCATGGAATTACAGTTTACTTGCAGCACTACTAAAATGATTAGGCTTAACCCATCCCCAAAAGCAAGCTCAAAAGGTGAAGATTGCCGGTCCATATTAAAGAGACCACTCATCCCTTAAAGGGCCGATGTGAGACTCTTCACTACACATCCTCGTGCCCAGGACTAGACATCTGGTGTGTAGTTAATTTAATATGGAGTCCCAACATCGAGAATGAGAATTGGGATGGATCCTACTTCGATATCATGTTAAAAAAATGGACCTTGATTCTAACTCAATCCCAAAACTAGCTCAAAAAATGAGGATCGTCCAAGACCATTTAAGGAGACAAATTTTGCCTCCCACCCACTGAAGTGGGAGTTAACACTCCCCTCACGCCCAAAAGTGGACATCTAAAGCATGGATAATATATGATGGGGGCCGACATCGGGTGAAACAAGACTTGGGTGGACCTGGCTTTGATACCATGTAATGGACCTTAATCCTAAGTCAACCCCAAAATCTAGCTCAACAGGTAAGATTTGCCCAAGTCAGATTAAAAAGACCGCCCATCCCTTAAAGGGCCAAAGTGGGACTCTTCACAATCCTAACGACATCAGTGCTTGCTGGCCGCTCCAAAATTATGACAGATCAGTAAAAGACACGATGATTCATGACCAAATTATCCAGTGGCAGTTATATTGCATAACTACCCAAGTCCAACTTCACAAACTACATTCTTGGTTCAAAATATATGAGCGGAGTACAATTACTTTAAATAGTCTTTCCTGGGAATGATATCTGTACAGATTAACATCTATTTTACTTAGGCGTACAAACCTGGCAATTGATGAAGTCGACTAGAGTGTTGCAACCTAAAATCTGCATTTCATCATGCCGTGTCTGTTCAAAAAGAGTGCGGATAATCCCCAATAGACTAGTAGCATATAGTGGCCTGCAGTTGTAAATTTGAACAATTAAACCATTACATTTCGTTCTAACTGCATAAAAGTCTAAAGTAACTTGAGTAAGTATCGTATGCAGAACTTCAATTGTATCAGTGCAATCGTGCAAAACTGCATATGACATGCACAGATACTGATGTATGGGAAGAAACATTTCCATCAAAAATTACTTCAGTCAACTAGAACATCGTAGATAGCCTATTTTCAAGTCAGAAATTTCCAAGGGAACAACTACGCAGTACTACTTGACTAGTGTCTAGACACATTTGAGGTGGCATCTACAGACTTAGCAAATTGTTTTTCAGTATTATGATTCATTGCCTGGTTTCAAGAATAACTATATCTCCCGTAACATCAGTGCTCAAGAAAGGTAACAGGAAGCAAGAATATATCAGCAAGGAAAGCGCGAAAAGATCTAAAACAATCTCATTAAACAAATTGCATCTTAAATGAAGCAGAAAGGGAGATGTTTTGTTTAATCTTCTTTTTTTTCTTTTTGATAAGGTAAGGTATGAACCAAGGAAGGCGTTTTGATTACAGAGAGAGGCTATCTGAACCCTTACTACAATATTTTCTTTTTAATTGTGACCTAACTAAGATAAATTTGAAGCAGTTCTACCATCCTAAACTAGAGTTCTGACCAGCTTGCTCATGTGCTTTCCACTCATTACTTTTCAGGAGATATTTGACTAGGTCTTTCTCTTTTATTTGGGAGTGCATAGGTACTTCATAAGGTCAATTATATCAAATGACTTCCATAACAGCTTCTAGGAACAACTCGCTTGTTTGATTTTCTCCAAGAAGTCCTTTACAAGTCATACTCTTTTAACAAAGGGTAGCTAGTGCACGAAGCATCCTGCATTCATGCAGTTCCACGGAAGGACCGCACCTCAAGAGGATATAATGTAGGCAACTTACCCTGACACAAGCATCAGTGGCTAATTCAACGGCTCAAACCCGTGACCTATAGGTCACATGAAGACAGTTATACCACTGCTCCAAGGCTCCCTTCCAACTTCGAACTCTTTTATGTTCTCAAACAAGTAAAGACAGGAAAAATTTATAAAACAGGGGTAGATCTAATGTGGATTTCCATCAGGTACATAACTCTTGAATGACCAGTTGAGATCTATCAACAGCCCCTCTACAAAGGGAGAGGAATTTTTCTTTAAGTTCTAAGTTCTTGTGTAAATGGAACTTTATAGAACTACACCATGGTGTTGCAAAACCAACACTGTATATTAACATATGCATATGAGAAATGAAGAGCCTTTGTAGTTCTCTTGCAGTTGAGGACAACAACAAAAACTCTTTCGTCTAGTTTCTTCACTGTTGCCAAAAAACTAACCAAGCAATCTTGTGATGATCCTTCTCCACATATAGAGTTTAGAGAATAAAAATATAGAAGATCTACATTTCTCCATATTGTTCTCCAGAATCCATTCCCTTTTTTCTTTTTCTTTTTCATTTTATTTTTCTTTCTTTTTTCCTTTTTTTTGATAAGCAAGAACCATTCCCATTATATCACCTGTTCATGTTCAACTTCATCTGTCACAAATAATTGTAGTCATGCACCTAGAAAGGCATAAGATCCCATCTAAGCTTAGCCCTGAGTAGAGCCTTAGTAAACTTATGATTTGTTCCTATCCTTTCCTTCTCTAGTAAATGCAGATAAATCTATAGTGGGACATCAAACTGGCTTTACTTTTGAGTTATAGGTACACAAGTACTTCTATTAATTGTTCAAACTTACATCTGCTCCTTACATGAAGATAGCAGCTTCCTGTAGATCATGGTAACAACCTTCACTGACCCAAGGTGCTCATTTCGCAAATCTTTGTAACACCTTTGCTCCAGGTATTCAGTAATCTGAATCACGTTGATCAGTAATTAGTATACACATATTAAGGAGACTCATGACACCAATAAAACTTTCCAATACTACAATATGAGAATTCTGATACATGGGTCAAAATTCATGGCTATGATTTATCTATATATCAGGATGAATATGACACGTGGAGTTACGGATGTTTTTCCACTTCAATGAATATATGGAGAGACTCTGCTCATCTTTCTTACAAAGTAACACCTCTCATGGCTTAATTGAGGGAGCAAATCTAAAAAGACCTCTGTAGTAAAATTAAACTATGTCAGATACTTCACGAGCTGCTTTGAACTCTTATTTTAGAACATTACTGCAAAACTGAGAATTTGGAGGCTGAATTCCTAGAAACTGCTTGCAATTTGAGATAAAAACATCCTCTCAAGTATGTACTAGGAAAGAACTACCTTGAGCATAACGTCCAAGGTTTAATTGCATAACAAAATGCATTTCCCTTTAAAAAAATCATTTAAAAGACTTAATTGCCCCTTGTATATGGAGAAGTACAACGTTGCCCACAGGATAAACATGTTTATGCTTAAAATCTACATTGCCAACGGTACATGTTGGACCCTCCAAAAGTATTGCATTTTTGGAGGATCCAATTCGGGTGCAGCATCATTTTTGGAGAGTCCGAGCATCATAGCTTAAAATACAAAAAGAGCACTAGAGGGCAATATTGAAGTTTTCATGAATCAGTTTTTCAACAAATTCTTAAAAGCAAAATGCAACTTGAGAGGATATTTTTGCCCCAACTTCAAAATTTTAGTGGGTTTTCCTCCATATTTTGGAAGTTCAAGAGCAGCAAATTACAAAAAGTTAATTTTATGAACTGCTGAGTCATAACTGAACAAAAAAAGTTAATTTTACCTTTGGTACGCGCAATGGGTTTCTGGAAGCATACTCACAAAGTTTCACAATCTTTCTATCATTTGGCTCAGCATCCTGGAATGCATGAGACAAAAAAATATAGAAGATAATAATCAGCAAATAACGAAGACTTCATTAGTCTTGGAAGATCTTGAAATGTGGATCTAATAAGAGAAACAGAAAATAGCAAAACACTGAAGATCTCGGAAAAGCAAATCATATCATGTTGGATAAAAAAAACATCAGCGCATTGCCAGGCTTATCATGTACAGTCTTTATTTATAATAAGCATCGAAAGAAAACCGAAAACCCTATATGTCAACACAAGAATTAAGGCAGTTGAGAGAAAGTTTAATGATTGAAAACAAGAAATTGACCTGTGATTTGGGGAAAATCTCTCCAAGGAGCTTCTTGTAGCGTTTAACAGGCTGTCTTGACCTTGCGCGCAATGATGGACAAAAGAAGCAGAGACTACCGCATGCAGGAACTACTTTCCTTGACATCACCCCCATCTTTATACAATTTCAAACCCCCCTCTGCAAATCCGTACAGACCACTTTCACTTGAATCATCCAACATTCAACAACAACTGTGGAAAGCAAAACTTCTAAAGACGTCTTGACCATATATATACAAATTCAAATATGATTATGCATTGCAGTAAAAATTCATTAAGTTCTTCTTCTTCTTCTTCTAGACACTTTCCTTAAATACCCCTAAAGCCCCAATAAGAAATTACATCCAAAGAAAAAGCATCATGATTGAGATGGAACAAAACAATCATCAAGAAATAGAGCAAAAACAAAATAAATATAACAGAAATAAACAATTGAAATTACAGAAAATCCAAAATTCAGCTCTAAAGATCTAGATCCACACGCGGGCTAAAACCAATGAGCTGAAATGAAAAGACTCCAAAAACCCCCTCAAAGATTGAATGTCTTCTCTTTTTCTTTTTACTTTGGTTGCAAATTGAACGAAATTGTCAAGCAATGATTAAGAAGAAAGTAAATGTTTCAAACAAAATATTAACAGAAAATATTATTATTATTATTTCTTTTACCTGAAATTATTAAGTCAAAGGGGAGGGCAGAGCCTTGAAATTTTGAACTCTCCTCCCCTTTTGAGGTTTTTCAATCCCTGAAAACTACTAATTATTACACCAAAAAAAAAAACTAATTATTCCAGCAAAACAGAGATTGGAGAAATTATGGAATAATACACTTTTCAAAGTAACGCTTGTTTGTAAGTAGTGAAATGATATATTCTAATTTGACATACAAGTCCAAACTTGGAACAAATACTATACCACCTGTGATTATAAAACATCATTAATTTATATGTTTTATTAGTATTTTTTTATTTTATCTTAAAAATTAATATTTATTTTTTTATTAAATATTTTTTTACATAGATTAAAAACATATTATGATTTTAAAGAATTAAAAGAAGAAAATAAAATTGATAATATAAGGGTAAAACAGGTATATTAAAAAATCAATTAGGATAAAGGGGGAAAATGTCTATTATTTAAAATTGAGGAGGGAGTTTGATTTTTAAAACAAAGTTGGGGGATAAAAACGATTTTCAGCAACATATAGTAATGCACCTTCATGAATAAGAAACTACGTGATTACTAATTAATATATACTTATATTTATATTAGGGAAAGGATCAAAATGTCCTTAAATTATGTGAAATTGAACAAAAATGCCCTTCATTAATAGTTCGGTCCAAAAATGCTCCAAAAATATCTCTACTGTTAACGGTTTGGTCAAAGATGCCCCTACTATTACTTTTGGGCCAAAAATGTTCTTCATTAATAGTTCGGTCCAAAAATGTCCCTGCCGTCAATGTTTTGGTCCAAAAATGTCTTTACTATTAATGGTTTGGTCAAAGATGCCCCTACTATTACTTTTGGGCCAAAAATGTCTTTTTTCTAACAAACACGTTTTTTTTAACACATTCTTTTTTTAATAAAATATTATTTTTAAAAAACTCTTTTCTTATTTCTTTTCTTTTAAAATTTCTTTAATTAATTAAAAAGTGAGAAGTAATCTTCATCTTCTTAATCTCGTTTTATCAATTAAAATAAAATAATCATGTGTACTTTTTAAAACGATAATATAGGTCATATATATATATATAAATCGTAATAACCTCATCATTAATTTTTATTTAAAAATTTAAAAAAATCTTAATAAAATAAAAAATATTTTTATTTCTTAATCTTTTTCGAATTGAAGTAGGATAGGCATTTGCTAATATTTTTATTCCTCAAGATGTATTAAAGAGAAAAGTAACTCCAAGAAATTGAATAGACTACAATAAATTTAATTTCTCATCTAAATAATGTTACACCCCATAAGTTTTCGTTGACTAACCGATGCATACGTGTGCATGTTGAAGAGTTTTTAGAGTACGACGTGTAGGAGAATGCTCGAAAGTAGAATGTATGAGTGCGTTATCGAGCGAACGGAAGGTTGGGGCCGGGGGTAGGGCACACCAGGCGCGGCGCCGCACAGCCCCTATGGCGCAAGGAGAGTCGCGTCGTGCCCCTCCCTTGGCGCATTTGGAGGCGCGCTGCGCCCGTACCCTACCATGATGGGAGGCGCGCCGCGGACCCTTTCATTAAAACATTTCCAGATATGAGGGCTCGGCTTAGGCGACTTTCTCCTTCGGTTTTCCCAGTAGGATTAAAGATAAATTATGCTATCAAACCTCGTCCAATTACAAATTCATCTTGGGCAATGAATCCTAGACCTACAAAGAACGTATCTAATTTCTTTGAAATTGGCCCGATTCGACGGAGTCCCGCCGAGTAAAAGTTATGAAAATCACTTCTAATCAAGTCCTAAGCATCTACAAGTGATAAGTAAGTATTTCTATCTTTTAAACTCTCAGAAATTCGTGAGTTTTCGATCGAATTTGGGTTGATTATGTATGGTGGTCGTTGTGAATATTACTGAATGTTGCTAGTTGTTTTTATGGATTAAGAACAGATTTATTACATCAACATAGGGGTTATGAGTTGGAGGAATTGCTGATTCTAGGCTGGAACAGGATTGGGCGAGCAGAAATCGGCAATTAAGATATGTTAAGGCTAACCTCTTTCGGCAAGTATTCTCGTCGTATAGAGGTATAACCAATGCCTTTGTAAGCAAGGTGAATGAATGTATGTTGTGATTAGCTGTTGCAAGTAGATAACGATTATATATGTTGTGTTTAGCTGCTACGAGACGAATTGAGGTTAGATTATAGTATTCCCCGTCGAGGCAGAGTATGAACAATGTAATAAATGCTAAGAGTGTCATAGAGAATCCCCCGTTCATTTGTTCACAGTCTAGAGGGATTTTGATGTCTCGTTGTCGTACCAATGCCTTAGAAGCTTGCGGGTAGCTGTTGGGCCTAACTTGGTAAGTTGGACAGCAGAAGGGCGCAGCTGGGTGATATAACTTTCTGTTTGACGCCTATGTAGACAGTAAAGCTCGCCCGTAGGCCGTTGGCGTACCTTGACGCCTTTAGGGCCAGAATCTTGATAGGATGGTCTGACCTTCGAGTCAATGGCACCAGGGTTGCCTAATGCACTGAGCGATAATCTGCCATGGGATTGGCTACTGTCAATGACCGTTAGCTTCAGTCAACTTACCGCCTTTCATATAGGTCTCCCAGGAAACCACCCCAATTGTTAAAAGTCTGATGAACTAGATGATACCATAAGGGAGAACCTTGTTAATGGTTATACGTGGTGCCAACACCCTGGGCTACTCTTGCAGACGCCCATGTACCTGTCACTGCAAAGGGCTAAATCCAAACATAACTGCCTACGAGGCTATGAATCACGCAGAGAAGCCATATGAAATTTGGACATACCAAGTTAATGTCTTGGAGACTAGAACCATAGTATTACATTATTACCTTCATGCCAAGAATTATAATAAGCTGCTTGTGGGAAGTGTCACGCCCCGCCTTGGGGGGTATGACTGGCACCTAGTGCCCTACTGGGACCTGAACTGCTAGTCTGCTAAGCCTGGGAACATCTGGTGCCTGGCTGGCTCTAACTCATATTTCTGGAAACAAAGGGCTATATAACGGCTGTAAACACAGCCCCCGGCCCATTGGCCTATAGCCTCCTGTACCTGTACTAACAGCTGACCAGAAACATATCAATTCAGGGAAACCTATGCGGGCCGACAAGGCCACCATGCTGTCTAGTTATCTATAACTCAATCATGAAGTACTAGAAAGCTACGTGACCGGTAAGGTCACCACTACTGGCAAACTATGGCCCCACACGGCCAACATAAAAGAAAGAAAGAGTACTAACAGTTATACAACTGCACAGCCCACACGACCGGCTCATCTGACCACAGGGAGAAATATACATACTGCAAGCCTCTAGGAATAGCAATAGAAATGATCGGGATAGGGCCCCGACCTACCCGTACTATACAACAAAAGAAACTGAAATACACCTCTGGAATTCAGTCTCCGGATGACAGGAGCTGAATACTCGATCGCTGACAGGAATCACGTAGTGTCACCTGCTCGTCTATGAGTACCTGCAGGCAAGTAATACAGCGCCCCACCGGGCGTCAGTACCGCTGGTACTGAGTATGTAAAGCAATAACTGAAAGCAAAATCTGGAAACAACAATGTAACTGATGAAACTGAAGTAAGAAGAAATAGATTAACTGTCTAATAATGTGATTCATACCTTCTCTCATATATATACTGGAAAGGAAATAGGGGTCGTACCTGGAGACGTATCACTCTACTGCTGATCTACTTGTATCTAACGTCACATGGCATAACATAACATAACATAACATAACATAACATAGCACACACAAATCTTACCCGGCCCCCATAAGCCGGGAGGTACAACCAGCACGGAATCTACACCCCTACCCGGATCATCCCATCTCCTATAACCCCTGTCAGCATCCTGCCGGTCCCCTGGGTATGCACTTGGGCTCGCTGAGTCCCTGACTATAACTGTACCTGAGTCCGAAGGACTCCTGAATCAACACTCGGGCGTATCCGCTCGACAGGGGTGTATCAAAGCCGACCAAGGCATAATATGGGGAAAACTGGCATCCCATCTTCGTCCCCTGTGGGACGGCATGCCACTCCATAGAGCGACGTATCCTCGTCCGCTGGCGGACGAGTCGATACAGCTATCAACCCTGGGGCGGTCATGGATGCTAGGTAGTCCAACCCCAAACAATACAATGGTCTCAACTAGCAATACTGTCTGCATATCTCACATGCTGAGGCTAATAGGGGTAAAGTATCGTATATATTACATACTGAGCTAGTGATAGTAATTTGTACGTATTTAATACATGCTGAGGCTGGTAAATATATACATATGAATATAATCTCCCGCCAGACTGTTCTGGGGCTAATACTGAACAGGATATAGTATTTCTGTTGAAAACCATGTTGTATACTGAGTTTCTATAGTAACATGATTTACTAGTTCTAATATGCTTTCTAACTTCATTTTAACTTGTCGTTCTATCTCTGAGATGTCCTACAGATATTACATTACTTTACTGGACTTTAACTGAATACAATGATACCCTAACATTCCGTATTATATCACATACTGAGTATGCTATGCAGTCTCTAATACTTGTATTAAAATTTATATCGTGCTAGCAAGTCTCGCGCTGAACATAACATAACGTTTCTAGTATCGTACCATCATTCATAATAAACGTCAACATGGCTTCTGAATATTCTATCGGCCTTTAAATTACTGTACTGTACCAAGATTGCTAACTTGCCGAGGAAACTAACTTTACATACCTTATCCTTGAACTATTCATCTGTCGAACGAGACTCGGCCGGTACTTCAGCTATTTTCTCCCAACTGCATTCATAACCATGTCAATCAATACTAAATACAGCTTTACTTTAAAAGACAACGTCACTTTCGATATAGTTTATAGCCTAAACTTAGGCTTATCGAAAGACGGTCGAAAACTCGCTATTTTTCAGCGGTCCAGAAGGGAGAAATATTCACTTCACAACTAGGAACACATAGACACTAATTTAGAGCAATTCCACTTACCTTAGCTTGGTGGCTCGACAATTCGTCGGCCGTATTTCACGAAACTGAATCCGTAGGAAAGCTCTCTGCTGCTAAATACCTCAGTATCTGGAGTTAATTTGAGTTTGGACAACGTTTAGCAGCGTAATCGGACGAAAATTATATTATTTCTTCGATCCTTTTTCTTTCTCTGTGTTTGCTCTCTGTTCTCTGGAAGTTATAATATGTTTTTATCATTTAAAACTGAAGTGGGGCTTTATATACTTGGGCCTGGACAAGGCCAACGTGTCACGGAGCCAACGTGGAGGCCTCTCCTCCGTGACACGCTGCCATCGCGGAGGGGCTCTGCCTCGGCTCCTTCCGCGATGGTTCGATAGGTTTCTCGTCCGATCTTTTCCCGGGCCTTCCTCCAGCACGTATGGTCTTCAAATATGCTTAACCAACGTGCAAATAGGTCGTCTAGGTGCCGGGAATTCTACGGGGTATAACATTCTCCCCCCCTTAAGAACATTCATCCTCGAATATACACTGTTATCTAGAGGACTACTTACTTTCTTTCTAGAAAAATTTCGGCAGAGTTTCCCCTGTAATATGGACTATAGCAAAAACCTGAAATGCAGAAAAGTCCAACACAGGTACTGCGCATAGTAGTCTAGGATCCACTGGATAACTAAGTATCAATCTTTCTCATTCACACACATACAACTATAAGGTACTGCATAAGTGATAATACGGACATACCTGTCGCCTGACTAGGCCTGAAATAGGTGAGGGTATCTGGCTTTCATATCTTCTTCAGCTTCCCACGTCATTTCCTCACGGTTCCTATTACGCCACAATACTTTGACAGATGCAACATCTTTAGTCCTCAACCTGCGAATCTGTCTATCTAAGATAGCTACGGGAATCTCTTCATATGCTAACTCTTCTGTGACCTGGACATCCTGAACTGGAACTACTGTAGAGGGGTCCCCTACGAACTTCCTTAACATAGAGACATGAAATACTGGATGAACAGATGCTAACTCCGGAGGCAAGTTCAATTCGTATGCAACTCGGCCTATTCTTCGCCGAATCTGGTATGGCCCAATGAACCTCGGGCTAAGCTTGCCGTTCTTGCCGAATCTCATCACCCCTTTCATCGGAGATACTTTCAGATATACCCAGTCATTTACCGCAAATTCTAGATTTCTACGTCGCATATCTGCATAAGACTTCTGGCGGCTCTGAGCAGTCAGTAAACGTTCTCGGATAAGCTTTATCTTCTCCTCTGACTGCCGGACAATGTCTGGGCCAATCAATGCTAATTCTCCTATTTCAAACCAACCAATCGGTGACCTGCATTTTCGCCCGTATAATGCCTCGAAAGGCGCCATCTGAATAGCTAAATGATAACTGTTATTATAAGCAAATTCAATCAACGAAAGATGCTCATCCCAGCTACCCCCAAAATCTAGCACACACGCTCGCAACATATCTTCGAGCGTCTGAATTGTACGTTCAGCCTGCCCATCTGTCTGAGGATGGAATGTTGTACTCAAGTTAATCTGCGTTCCCACCCCTTTTTGAAACGACTGCCAAAATCTAGCTGTGAATTGTGCTCCCCTATCTGAAATGATGGATACCGGCACTCCATTCAATCTAACTATTTCTCTGATATATAATTCGGCATAATCCTCAGCTGAAAAGGTAGCCCTTACTGGCAGAAAATGAGCTGATTTTGTCAGCCTGTCAATTATTACCCAAATGGAATCATTTCTGCGTCTAGTACGGGGTAACCCTGTTACAAAATCCATGTTTATCGCTTCCCATTTCCACATAGGCACCGTTATATCTTGCATCAAACCGCCCGGTTTCTGGTGCTCTGCTTTCACCTGCTGACAGTTAGAACATCTAGATACAAATTTGGCTATCTTAGCTTTCATACCTGGCCACCAGTAGATGTCTCTGATGTCGTGGTACATTTTGGTCGCTCCTGGATGGAGGGAATAGCAAGCATAATGTACCTCATGCATGATCCGCCCGCGAAGCCCTAAAACATTCGGGACACAGAGGCGGCCCTTACAGCGTAGCACATCATCCTCAGTTATCTGAAAATCTGACTCCTTACCTCTCTGAGTTCTATCTCTGAGCTGGACTAAATCAGGGTCCTCGTACTGTCGTTCTTTCACCTCTGTAACTAATGATGACACAGCAGAATTCTGAATTACCGCTCCATTATTTTCTGTTTCCATTACTCGAATGGCTAAACCAGTTAACTAATGAATTTCTTTGGCTAGCTCCCGCTTCTCAGGTCGCAAATACGCCAAACTTCCCATTGACTTACGGCTCAGGGCATCTGCTACGACATTAGCTTTTCCGGGGTGGTATAGAATATTCACATCATAATCTTTTAATAGCTCCAACCAGATGCGTTGCCGTAGATTCAACTCCCTCTGAGTGAAAATGTACTGTAAGCTCTTATGATCTGTGTAAATATCAACATGGACGCCGTACAAGTAATGCCTCCACATTTTTAAGGCGTGAATTACTGCGGCCAATTCCAGGTCGTGGGTAGGATAATTCTTTTCGTGTTTCCTCAGCTGTCTGGAAGCATATGCAATCACTCTACCATGCTGCATCAACACACAACCTAACCCGACGCCTGACGCGTCGCAATAGACTGAATAACCTTCTGTGCCTTCCGGCAATGCTAACACTGGGGCGGAGGTTAATTTGTCCTTCAGTTCCTGGAAGCTCTGCTCGCATGCCTCTGTCCATTGAAACTTTACTGCTTTCTGTGTCAATCTGGTCAGAGGTGCCGCAATGGTTGAGAACCCTTCAACGAACCTCTTGTAATATCCTGCCAACCCCAGAAAGCTACGAACTTCAGTCGGAGTGGTAGGCCTAGGCCATGACTTAACTGCTTCTATTTTCTGCTTGTCTACCTGTATACCAGCATCTGAGACGATATGCCCTAAGAAGGCCACTGAGTTAAGCCAGAATTCATACTTAGAAAATTTAGCATACAACTGGCGGTCCCTGAGGATCTGGAGCACTGTCCGCAAATGAGTCCGGTGATCTGCTTCAGAGCGAGAATACACCAGAATGTCATCAATGAATACTATTACGAACAAGTCCAGGAAGGGTCTGAAAATACTGTTCATCAGGTCCATGAAGACTGCCGGGGCATTCGTTAACCCGAAGGACATGACTAGAAATTCAAAATGTCCGTATCGGGTCCTGAACGCTGTCTTAGGAATATCTCTCTCACGTACTCAGACCTGGTGATATCCGGATCGCAAGTCAATCTTAGAAAAGTATCTGGCTCCCTGCAACTGATCAAATAAGTCATCAATTCTGGGGAGCGGGTACTTGTTCTTTACTGTAACTTTGTTTAGTTGCCAATAATCTATGCACATTCGGAGCGAGCCATCTTTCTTCCTCACAAACAAGACTGGCGCACCCCACGGTGAAGTACTCGGCCTGATGAAACCTTTATCCAACAAATCTTTCAACTGCTCCTTTAATTCTCTAAGTTCTGCAGGAGCCATACGATATGGAGGAATCGATATCGGCTGGGTGCCTGGTAATAAATCAATAGCAAAGTCTATTTCCCTTTCTGGGGGAATACCAGGTAACTCGTCTGGAAACACATCAGGGAATTCATTTACCACTGGAACAGACTGGAGTGTCGGAGATTCTGCTTGGACATCCTGAACTCTAACCAGATGGTAAATACATCCCTTAGATATCAACTTTCTCGCCTGAAGGTAGGAAATAAACCTACCTTTTGGCGTAGCGGTGCTGCCCTTCCACTCTCGCACTGTTTCTCCTGGGAAGTGGAATCGGACCGTCTTGGTCCAACATTCAACATTGGCAAAGCACGACACTAACCAGTCCATACCCATTATGGCATCGAAGTCTATCATTTCTAACTCGACCAGATCTACTGTGGTCTGATGGTCAACAACCTCTACTGTACACCCGCGGTAGATTCGGCTAGCTGTGATAGAGTCACCGACGGGCGTGGATACTAAAAAGGGCTGCTGTAATAATTCTAGTGCAATACTAAACTTTCATGCCACAAATGGAGTAATGTAGGACAAAGTAGACCCTGGGTCAATCAACACATAAGCAGGGTGCGAGCAGATAGTTAACATACCTGTCACAACATCAGGCGACGCTTCTGAATCTTGCCTCCCTGGTAAGGCATATGTGCGGCTTGGACCCACACCTGTACTGGAGGTCTCTGATCTGCCCCGACCCCTGCCTGCTGAACCTGAGGGCCTGCGCCCAGCCGAGGATGCTGTGGCTCGTGACCCCGCAGATACCCTATCCTGTCTATCCCGGTCCTCCCGACCTCTGGCTGGGCAATTTTTCATCAAATGGCCTTCTTGGCCACAAATATAACATGCGGTGGAACCATACCTGCATGCTCCAGGATGGCGTCGACTGCATATAGGGCAAAGTGGTGGAGTATACCTACTCTGCTCCGCCCTCCTCTGTAATGGTGAACCTACCATCTACGAGCCTCTACCAGTCTCTGACTGCCCCCTGCGGCTGAATCTACCCCCCTACGACTGCGGCGGAGGCGGGGGCCTGGGAGGCCTATCCAACAATCGTGGCCTGGGTCCTCCCTGGGCCTCCCTCTGTAACTCAACTGGCCTGTCCCGGCGACGCTGTTCCTGATTAACCCTTCTGATCTCCCGTTGTTGCTGTCTGATGCCCTCAATATTCTGGGCAAATGCCTGAATTCGAGCAATGTCCATGTCCTCTCGCAGTGTGGCCGTAATACAAGTCTCAACATATTCTGGATTCAACCCCATAATAAAACGGTGCACTCTGGATGCCATGGTATCAACAAAGGCCAGTGCATATCGAGCCAAAGAATCAAACCGCAAGGAATATTCCCGAACACTCATGGCCCCCTGCTCCAGATATAGGAACTGGTCTACCCGAGCCTGTCGAATCTCCCGCGGCAAATAGTGATCCAGAAAGGCCCCTGAAAAGCTGGACCAGGTGGGAGGGGAAACATCTCTCCCTCGGGACCTTTCCCAGCTTTCATACCATAACACAGCAATATCCCGTAACCGGAATGCTGCCAACTCAACTGATTCGGTAGGCGTGGCATGCATAACCCTAAAGATTCTCTGCATTTGATCCAGAAAATCCTGAGGGTCCTCTGTCCGATCTGTACCTGTAAACTGTGGGGGATTCAAGGCTAAGAACTCTCGGACCCTCGAACTACCGGGCCCTCCTGATAACTCTGCAACTGTAGACGGCAGTGGCTGACGCTGAGCAGCCATCATCTGTGCTAACATAACTACAACACTCCTAACCTCCTGGTCAGAAGGTGTCGGTACAGGGACTGCTGAAGGTAATGTCGCCCCAAGTGGCTCCTGACGTGGTGGAGACTGTTGAGGAGGCTGGGACGATGCCTCTGTAGTGCCCTCTGATCGGGCTGTTTCTAAATGAGGGTGAGGCATCCTGCTGGTGCCTTCCCCTGCTGCAACATCTAAGCTCCGACCTATGATAGGATGGCGCTGGTCTGACATTATCTGTAACCAAAGAATATGGTAAGCTTTTAGGGACTCAACCCTATACTGTATCGCTCTACAGCACGACTGAATAAGAATAAAAGACAACCATCCTATCATGCCTTGCAGCCTCCTACCCATAGTATGTGGTGCACAACACATCCATGGACAGGACTCTACTTAGCACGGCTTGCAGACTCCCTGGGATATGACCTGCTCTGATACCAAGTTTGTCACGCCCCGCCTTGGGGGGTATGACTGGCACCTAGTGCCCTACTGGGACCTGAACTGCTAGTCTGCTAAGCCTGGGCACATCTGGTGCCTGGCTGGCTCTAACTCATATTTCTGGAAACAAAGGGCTATATAACGGCTGTAAACACAGCCCCCGGCCCATTGGCCTATAGCCTCCTGTACCTGTACTAACAGCTGACCAGAAACATATCAATTCAGGGAAACCTATGCGGGCCGACAAGGCCACCATGCTGTCTAGTTATCTATAACTCAATCATGAAGTACTAGAAAGCTACGTGACCGGCAAGGTCACCACTACTGGCAAACTATGGCCCCACACGGCCAACATAAAAGAAAGAAAGAGTACTAACAGTTATACAACTGCACGACCTCACACGACGCTCATCTGACCACAGGGAGAAATATACAGACTGTAAGCCTCTAGGAATAGCAATAGAAATGATCGGGACAGGGCCCCGACCTACCCGTACTATACAACAATAGAAACTGAAATACACCTCTGGAATTCAGTCTCCGGATGACAGGAGCTGAATACTCGATCGCTGGCAGGAATCACATAGTGTCACCTGCTTGTCTATGAGTACCTGCAGGCAAGTAATGCAGCGCCCCACCGGGCGTCAGTACCGCTGGTACTGAGTATGTAAAGCAATAACTGAAAGCAAAATCTGGAAACAACAATGTAACTGATGAAACTGAAGTAAGAAGAAATATATTAACTGTCTAATAATGTGAGTCATACCTTCTCACATATATATACTGGAAAGGAAATAGGGGTCGTACCTGGAGACGTATCACTCTTCTGCTGATCAACTTGTATCTAACGTCACATGGCATAACATAACATAACATAACATAGCACACACAAACCTTACCCGGCCCCCATAAGCCGGGAGGTACAACCAGCACGGAATCTACACCCCTACCCCGGTCATCCCATCTCCTATAACCCCTGTAAGCATCCTGCCGGTCCCCTAGGTATGCACTTGGGCTCGCTGAGCCCCTGACTATAACTGTACCTGAGTCCGAAGGACTCCTGAATCAACACCCGGGCGTATCCGCTCGACAGGGGTGTATCAAAGCCGACCAAGGCATAATATGGGGAAAACTGGCATCCCATCGTCGTCCCCTGTGGGACGGCATGCCACTCCGTAGAGCGACGTATCCTCGTCCGCTGGCGGACGAGTCGATACAGCTATCAACCCTGGGTCGGTCATGGATGCTAGGTAGTCCAACCCCAAACAATACAACGGTCTCAACTAGCAATACTGTCTGCATATCTCACATGCTGAGGCTAATAGGGGTAAAGTATCGTATATATTACATACTGAGCTAGTGATAGTAATCTGTATGTATTTAATACATGCTGAGGCTGGTAAATATATACATATGAATATAATCTCCCGCCAGACTGTTCTGGGGCTAATACTGAACAGGATATAGTATTTCTGTTGAAAACCATGTTGTATACTGAGTTTCTATAGTAACATGATTTACTATTTCTAATATGCTTTCTAACTTCATTTTAACTTGTCGTTCTATCTCTGAGATGTCCTACAGATATTACATTGCTTTACTGGACTTTAACTGAATACAATGATACCCTAACATTCCGCATTATATCACATACTGAGTATGCTATGCAGTCTCTAATACTTGTATTAAAATTTATATCGTGCTAGCAAGTCTCGCACTGAACATAACATAACGTTTCTAGTATCGTACCATCATTCATAATAAACATCAACATGGCTTCTGAATATTCTATCGGCCTTTAAATTACTGTACTGTACCAAGATTGCTAACTTGCCGAGGAAACTAACTTTACATACCTTATCCTTGAACTATTCGTCTGTCGAACGAGACTCGGCCGGTACTTCAGCTATTTTCTCCCAACTGCATTCATAACCATGTCAATCAATACTAAATACAGCTTTACTTTAAAAGACAACGTCACTTTCGATATAGTTTATAGCCTAAACTTAGGCTTATCGAAAGACGGTCGAAAACTCGCTATTTTTCAGCGGTCCAGAAGGGAGAAATATTCACTTCACAGCTAGGAACACATAGACACTAATTTAGAGCAATTCCACTTACCTTAGCTCGGTGGCTCGACGATTCGTCGGTCGTATTTCACAAAACTGAATCCGTAGGAAAGCTCTTTGCTGCTAAATACCTCAGTATCTGGAGTTAATTTGAGTTTGGACAACGTTTAGCAGCGTAATCGGATGAAAATTATATTATTTCTTCAATCCTTTTTCTTTCTCTGTGTTTGCTCTCTGTTCTCTGGAAGTTATAATATGTTTTTATCATTTAAAACGGAAGTGGGGCTTTATATACTTGGGCCTGGACAAGGCCAACGTGTCACGGAGCCAACGCGGAGGCCTCTCCTCCGTGACACGCTGCCATCGCGGAGGGGCTCTGCCTCGGCTCCTTCCGCGATGGTTCGACAGGTTTCTCGTCCGATCTTTTCCCGGGCTTTCCTCCAGCACGTATGGTCTTCAAATATGCTTAACCAACGTGCAAATAGGTCGTCTAGGTGCCGGGAATTCTACGGGGTATAACAGGAATTAGGGCTATTTGCTTAGGAGAATGTTCGATTAGTAGCAGCCCTACAATCGTTCTAAGCGAAGGAACTAAATAGTTGGTCGCCTGCAACCTTACTGTTCACTTACGAGCTATCATTGTCCTAGCATGACCTTCAACCTATCGCTTAGGTCACTTAGGCCTCGTCTTTCCCGTCTAAGCTGACAGAGGTTGTAATCACTTCCAAGACCCTCTGGCCAAGTGTAGGTACACGGGGTGTGCCTGTTGATAGCTATATAGATTATTTTAGGGACAAGTAGTGGTCATGTTAGGCCTATAGGTCTAGATACACCTTTTGAGTGACTAGATTTGTGGATTGTAGCATAGTATCCCTGGTTGGGGTAGATCGTATTTCGTACTGCCTCTCGCTATGAATAGCTAAGAGGTTGTTAGTTATACGAATTGCTTACGGGTCTATACACTACTTACGGAGCTACGATGCTGCTAACGCCATTGGAACTATAGATTGATTACGGAGCTACGATGTTGTATTGCTTACAGAGCTACTGAATCGCTTACGAAGCCATATATTATTTGTAAGGACTAAAATGAAGCCTATGGGGCCATATTGAAATCTACTCACTTATGGACTTCTTCTACACCGCAGTGACATTACAGACCCTTCATAGAGCCTCGTGTGCTTGGGGTGCAGTCACAAGGGCACGAAAGGCCCGAACTTAGTCATAGGAGCCCAGAAGCCTCCGGTATACTCAAGAGACCAGGTATGTTAAATTACAATTACTTGCAGGGCTTCAGGGGTACCAATAGGGGAATATAGACTAGTTGGCGCTTGTCGGGGCTTATGGGGGCCCAGGTAGGTTATTTCTATGTTGATTGTACCTTCCAAGCTTATGGGGGCCAAGTTAGATTTTTGTTTGTATACTTGCTGCTAGATGTAACTTATGAATGTATAACCGCGCAGTTTAAGTTCTCATTTGTATAATTTTCTACTAGATGCAGGCTATGGTTGTAAACGCGTACAGGTTAACTTCTGCCACTTTTCGTTGGTTACTTTCAGTTCTTTATCAACTTCTATTAAGTTATTATTATACCTTACATACTTGGTACACATTGTATTGACAACCATACATGGGGCACTGCACACTTGCCTGCAAGTTTAGATAGACAGGTTTCAGGACCTCCTTAGCAGCTATTCAAAGTCAGCAGATTGGTCAGCTCCTTTCATTTAGAGTTGCCAGATAGTAGAGGTTTGCCTGTCCTTCATTATATAGATTTTGGGTAGGCCGAGGCCCTGTCTCGACCAATATTTTTCACTCCTAGAGGCTTGCAGACCACAGTCTTCAGTTCCTATCTAGTGGTGCCTTGTCGGCCGTGTGGGGCCTATATATGTTATGTTTTGTGTGTTGTCGTGTGGGGCCTATATTAGCTATCAGTTAACAGCCTTGTCGGCTATAATTTATAATTGTCTGTCTTTCTTTTACTATGACTTAGACAGCATGGTGGTCTTGTTGGCCCACACAGGATCCTCTAGTTGTGGTGATTGCTGGGTTAGCTGTTTTTATGCAGGTTTGTTGTGTGGCCTAGTCGGGCCAATACTGTGTTTACAGCCGAGATATAGATGTTCGCTTTCTTGATTTTGAGTTGCTGGCAGGCACCATAGGTGCATGTGTCTAGCTAAGTCAGCCTAGATTCTAGTGTGACACTAGGTGCCAGTTACGCCTCCCAAGGTGGGGCGTGACAAATAATTTATTGTAAAGTATTTAATGGTCTAATAATTTTTTATTGCAATAATAATATTTTGCTATGCGATTTTAATTTTTAATACATAAAATATTATAAGAATAGTTTTAGTTTGAAGGGTAAAATGGTCGTTCTCCTTCAATATTTGATGGGCAAATAGTAATTCAACTTTTAACTTTGGGGCTCCCACTTTTAGAATAGTATAGATATAGATATAGATAGATATAAATATGATGTTATGGTATGATAAATATATAAGTATGATATGATATGATAAAATATTAAAATTTAATTTAGTGAAGGGGCAAAATGATAATCTAACTATATAAATATGATATGATATAATAAAGTATTAATATTTAATTATGTATTTAATTAAATTTTAATTTAGTGGAGGGACAAAATGGTAATCTAACTGGGCAAATTGATAATTCAACTTTTAAATTTGGGGCTCCCACTTTTAGAATAGTATAGAGATATACTATATGATATACGATTATAATGTAAGTTTATTAAAATATTATAAAATTATTTTAAGTTGAAGGATAAAATGGTCACTCAATATTTGATGGGCATATTGGTCTTTTAGCTTTGGATTTCTTACTTTTAGAATATGATGATATAATAAATAAAATATAATCATTATATATAGAATTTAATTTTGGGATGAGGGGTAATTTAGTTGATTAATATTATATAAAAGGTATTTTCGTAATCTAACTTTTAACTTAGAGTCTTACTGCTTATATAATAATATATAAAATATGATATGATGATATGATGATATATATAAATCGTAGTAACCTCATCATTAATTTTTATTTAAAAATTTTAAAAAATCCTAATAAAATAAAAAATATTTTTATTTCTTAATCTTTTTCGAATTGAAGTAGGATAGGTATTTGCTAATATATTTCTTGATTTTAAATTTAAAATTAAAAAATGATCAATAATAACTGTCACGCCCCGCCTTGGGGGTATGACTGGCACCTGGTGCCGTAGTAGGATCTAAACTGCTAGCTAGTGAGCCTAAGCACATCTGGTGCCTGGCTGACTCTAACTCAGATTCATGAAATCAACGGGCTATATGACAGCTGTAAATACAGCCTCCGGCTGGCTAGGCCTATAGCCACCTGTATGAAACTTCAGCTAACCAGAAACATACTTACAAGGGGAAAACCTATGCGGGCCAACAAGGCCACCATGCTGTCTAGTTATCTGTAACCCAACAATAAAATGCTGAAGAACTACGTGACCGGCAAGGTCACAACTACTATCAAACTAAGGCCTCACATGGCCAACATAAACTGAAATGCTAAACAGCCATAACAAACTGCACGGCCTCACACGACCGACTCAGCTGACCACAGGGAAATATATACAGACTGCAAGCCTCTAGGAATACTGATAAGATGGTCGGGACAGGGCCCCGACCTACCCGTACTGTACAACAAAAGGGAAATGATATAAACCTCTAAAATATCAAGCTCCGGATGACAGGAGCTGATGACTCTGCACTAGCTAGGATCACGAGGGATCGCCTCCTCGTCTATGAGTACCTGCAGGCAAGTAATGCAGCGCCCCACTGGGCGTCAGTACCACAGGTACCGAGTATGCAAAGCAACTGAAATAATACAACTGAATACAAATAACATAACTAACAAGACTGTGAGCAGAAGATAACTGAATCTGAAGAGCTGATAGGAACTAGATCAAACCTTTCTGCACTGATAGGCAGGAACGTGTCCGTAGTCACGACGGCCTGCTGTCTATTAACTAGTATATATATATATATATATAAAGCACATAAATACATATACATTTAGCAAGCAATAGCCAATACCAACCCTTATAAGCCGGATGACGCCAAGCAAGCAAGCAATCTATATACCCCTACCCGGGTCAAAACCAGCCAAAAATAAGTCACTCCACTCATCTGCTCACTCGGAGCTCCTCTACCGGCCCCCTGGGTCTCCGGCTCGGGCCATAGCCTCCGATATGAATAACCGTGTCTGAGTCCGGAGGACTCCTGTGCAGACAGTAACAGATAGGGTCTGGTTCCCTGGAACTCTCCTCAGGGCTATCTGAAACCGAAGTTGCACCTGTAATAGGATCTGTAACTGTAACTGTATCTGAATCTGTTCCCTGGGCGCTTGCGCACAACAGGGCTATCTGTACTGTAATGCTGATCAGCCTGATATGGAGAAAGCTTTATCCCATCGTCGTCCAAACTGGGGACGGCATGCCACTCCTTGGAGTGACGTAAACCCACCCGCTCAGTGGGTGACACGATTACCAACCCAGGGGCGGCGATGATGCTCAATAAGGTGCCCTCACGCCACATCAAGTCTCATCAAATAAATAGCACATACAAATAGCAAGCATGTATAACTAGAAAAGACTCTCTGAAATCTGATTTCTTATTCTGATCTCTTTCTGCATTATACTGATTCTTTACTGATTATACTGATTCCGAAATCTTTATTTAACTGTTTGGCTAATATGTAGCTGAGATACTATCTGTCTGAATGGCTAATCTATAGCCATAAAACTGTCTGACTATCTGATTTTTCTTTATTAGCTTTTATTCTGAAAATCTGTCTCTTTTTATTCTACAACATGCTTGCTAATCATACAATAAACTATACTGAATCTGGAATGCTAATTCGCCCTTTGGCGCATGCTTTACTAACTTTCAGACTAAATACGATACGGCAACACAATTCAGAATCTATTAGACTTACTTAATTCTCAACATTCAACTTCGAGAGTTTCAAATACGGAGTTTACTATGACTTACCAAGCTAAGGCTTACTAACTTGCCGAAGAACAACTTCACATACCTTAACCTCGAGTTATCCGACTGTCGGACGAGGCTCGGTCAGTACTCTAGCTATTTCTCCCAACTGCATTCATATACACGTTAGTTAGTGCTAAATACAACTTTATTCTGAAGGACGATGTCACTTTCGATATAATTATAGCCTAAACTTAGGCTTATCGAAAGACGGTCGAAAACTTGTTATTTTTAAGAAGTCCAGAAGGGAGAAGTATTCACTTTACGGCTAGGAGCACATAGACACTAGTTTGGAGCAATTCTACTTACCTTAGTCCGGTAGCTCGACGATTCGTCGGCCGTATTTCGCGAAACAAAATCCGTAGGAATGCTCCCTGCTGCTAAATACCTCGGTATCTGGAGTTAATTTAAGTTTGGACTACGTTTGGCAGCGTAATCGGACGATAATATGTTAACCCTCTTCGTCTCTCTCTGTTTTCTACGTTTTTCTGAAGTTATCAAATGATTTAAATGAAAATAAACCGAAGTGGGGCTTTATATACTTGGGCCTGGACAGGCCCAACGTGTCACGGAGCCAACGCGGTGGCCCCGCCTCCATGACACGCTGCCATCGCGGAGGGGCTCTGCCCCGGCTCCTTCCATGATGGTTCGACAGGCTACTCGTCCGATCCTTTCCTGGGCCTTTCCCTAGCACGTATGACTTTCAAATATGCTCAACCAACGTGCGAATATGCCATCTAGGTGCCGGAAATCTTACGGGGTGTAACAATAACTCTATCGGGCAATATTTTAAAGATATTTTATAATTTGAAGCAATGCAATAAATTTTCTTGTTTTATGATATTACGATTGTTATATCTTAATGTTAAAACCAAGAATTATATTAGCAAATATCTATCTTTCTTCAATTCAGAAAAGATCAAGAAATAAAAATATTTTATATTGTATTAGAATTCTTTTAATCATTGTCTAAATAAAAATTAATGATGAATTATTGTGAATTTTATATATATAAAAATTAATGATGGTACAATATTTTTATTAGAAAAATAATATGTTTTAAGACTATATATTTATTAAAAAAATAAAATTTTTGATGCAAAAATAATAGCAGGGACATTTTTGGACCAAACTATTAACAGTAGAGGCATTTTTGAACCGAAACATTGATGGTGGGGGCACCCTTAAATCAAACTATTAAAATACTTTTTCCTTTATATTAAAATCATTAGTTCCAAAACTAAAAAGTTAAATTACTTAATATTGTTCATCAAAAAACTAACTAGCTTATTCATAAATAATTAACAAAATACACTTAACAAGGAAGGGATGCGACCTTTCCTGTGTAACTCAAGTTTTGACACAAGTTTTGAGTCTATGGACAATAATTACACAGAGTGAAATTGTGGATAAAATTCTCGCTAGCTGAAATAATTTAGACTCTTTCTTGGACAATAAATTTTTAAAAAAAATTTCATATTGGGAGAAATAACTTATTCTGCATGTATCAATTTAATACAATATTTAAAGCCTATAATTTATCAGGGCTTTCACTGTAATTGGTTATTACACCATTAAATGTCAAATACATACTTTTATTAGAGAAACAATTTGACTTTGGTTATATATTTTATGGTAGTGCGTATTTGACAAGTTTGAGAATATTTTTCAAAAACTTTATTCTAAAATTGACTTATCTTCTAAAAAATATTTTTAAATATTTAATTAGAGAGTGAAAAGTATTTTGTAGAAAAAAGATCTATTAAAGATTACTAATTAATAAGTAGTAATTTACTCAAATATTAAAGTACTACAGTGCTCTTTCAAATAACTTAAATATCTTATTTGTGAAATAATTTTTATAAATTATGAAAAGATGTCATATTGAGTCAAATTGGCATCGACACGTTGATTTGGTCTAATATATCTGATAGAAAATAAAAAGTTATTTCTTGATAGCATATTTTTTTTAATAAATATATAGATATTTTTTTTTTTAAATAAAAAGCAATGGATGTGTCTTTTTTTTTTTTTTATGAAAAAAAGAGTAATTCTTCTAAGGTTGTATCTTAAGATATGTAAAAAAAAAAAAAGAGTAATTCTTCTAAGGTTGTATCTTAAGATATGTAACCAACTCTTATTGAATTCAAAAGCCATCTGATTGGCTCATGTACATTTAAATAGGCAGTCTTGTATAAACATGGTGTAAATCAATCTTCTTATGTGTTCTCATGATATTCTCCTCAAAGAAAATTTATTTTTGGTACTTTGAAATTTTATATGACTTGCATATAATGATTCTTTAAAAATGATTGTGTCTTTGAAAAAATAAAATAAAGAGTTAAAATTATTTCGAAAATAACCTTTCACAAGAGGAGAGAAAGGGAGACAACTCCACTATGCGTAAAATATAGAAGGAATTGATCTGCTCTTCGATTAGAGGGAACAAAAAAATGAATATAGGTATCATCAAATTTTACAGTTTTAAATATAATAGAGAGGAGTAGTGGGGGGTTTATGTACATAATAAAAATGAGTAGTGGAAGTTAGATTTATGTATTAATGTATCGACTGTCATAATGATTTTTTCATCAAAAGTTGCAACCATTATTGGTATACTTGTATATTCGATTTTCAAAAACAAAAAGATAAAACATGTGTCGACTTTAGACGATGCAATGACTATGACTTCAATAATTAAAATACATAATATTCGTTGTTATTGAATGACATGTCGCCTTAAAAAAATTATTGGAGACAAAAAAAACATGATATTAAGTATTGAAAGTTAAAGTAATATTTAGAAAGTACATATAGAACAGAAAAAAATCCTACAATTTTAACAAAAGAACAAGGGGTTGAGGAATTGAAAAGAAATTCATGAGCACTGATGCAAAAAGATCTAGAATGGAATATGATTTTGCAGAGTTAACTACGAACCGATCAAATGACATGACTCTAAAAGGTCAAATAGTGCTCTGATAATTTTTCATTAAAATAATGCACTATTACTTTATGAAAAAAGTTATAACATGACATTGGTCGTTGTGTTCAACTATTATTTGGAGAGATTGAAACGGTTTAGTCATATTATCATAAAAGTGGAAAATAAAAAAGTTAAAGTTGAATTACTAAAATGTTCATCAAATGTTGGAGGACTTTTCTATCATTTAAATTCAATTTAATTCCTAAAAAATTGGTATACATGTGAGTAAATTAAATAAAAAATAAAATATAAAAATTACCCTTTTGAGTAAATACATGTATGTGTTTCATCTTCCAAAGTTGATACTCATTTTTTTTCGTCTTTAATTTATTTTAATATTTGACCTTTCATATTTGAAATTATTTTCATATTTCAAAACTATAATTCTTGTCCTATAAATTTACCTCTTTCAATACTAATTCTATAGAAGAATTTCTATATGCTACAATTATTGTGTGTGGAAGAATATGAGAGCTCTAAATATATTAGTGAAATAATACCAAGTCAAGAGGATTTAAGGAGAAAATTATGAAGTCTGGTAATGTGATTATGGGGATAGACAACAATTTAATTACTGAAATGTCGGAATTTGACATTCGTTAATTTGCTTTTCAAACTTTTTAACATGCATTTTATGCTCAAATATTATGTGCTTTTTACATTAGATTTATTTCAGTTTCCATTATCACTTGTCCTCTATTCAATATCTTGGTTTCTTTTCAACTTTCTTAGAATTCTTTTCCAATTTCCTAATACCTATTCAATGTCTCTTACTCAAATTACAATGTACTTATTTCAGTATAGATAATATTTATTTGTGTAGAGATAATAGTTTTTGTTATTTTCTATAGCTATAACTAGCAGTAATTTTTTTTATATTTTTTAAAATTATGTCATCATATCCATAAAGTTTTACTTATTGAAATAAGATGCATATGTACGCACGTGATCGAAGACTAGTAAGAATAAAATACATCCTCTGACTCAATTTGTTATAATTAATTTGTTAGCTCCTACTTTTAGTGATTTATGAAATATCATTTCCATATGTGCAGGATTAATGATCTTGTTGACATAATAAATATTGTATCTTACGTGTATGTTATGACTAGGAACAAAATGGTTAAATTAGTTATTTCATTTTTACAAATAAGATTGGTTTGTTGGTAAAAGCACATATTCAAACCACTAAAATTTATACCTGTTGAAAATGATAGTTGTTGTGCCTCTTAATTATTTACAAAAATAAATATTAAAAGGATCTTGATCAACTTTTAATCAGTACTCAAATGCTTGAACAATATTATATTCTAAATCAAATTTGTGAGAAAGTAAAATGTTGAATTAGCATCAATTGAAAAGAGTCATTGTAGGTCTTTATTATAAATTTAAACCTATATCTTTTATATCTATATCTATCTATACTATTTTAAAAGTGAAAAATTTTAAGTTAAAAGTTGGAAAAATCAAATTGTCCTTCAAATATTAAACGACTATTTTATCCTTCAATCAAAAATTTTTCCTATAATATTTTATGTACTAGAAAGTAAAATTGCATAGTAATAAACATTATTATTGTAATAAATATTATTAAACCATTAAATAATTTATAATGAATTATGTAGATGATAAATTGAATTTATTATAGTCTATTCAATTTCTTGGATTACTTTTCCTTTTAATACTTCTTAAGGATATATATATATATACACACACACACACAAATTAGAGTGAATTTCCTAAACAACTGCTCTAGCCCATGATCTAAGAGAAGAACAAAGGTCATTCTCCTAAACTATCGAATCCATCCTCCCAATTATAAGTGTAGCGCTACACACCCATAAGCAACACTCTACTAGACATGACTTCATAGACTCCCTGGGATGTATGAACCTATTGCTCTGTTACCAAGTTTATTACTCCACAAAATCATGATGGAGAGGACGGGTATTCGGTGCCTTAACTTGCCCGAGCAGACCAGTTCTATGAGGATAATACCATACAAAATACCATAATAAGAGAAAAGAAGCATATAGAACTATGCAACATTCAAAAGAGACTTTATTAATATAAAATAGAAGATATGAAATCTCAAATCATGAGTTAATTGATGATCTATCAAACATAATAACCAAGACATGATCACAAGTCTACGAAACCTCTAGAGATCCTATAAATAGTAGAAAGGTTGGGACATGACCCCGACATGCCTAAACATCTATATACATGCTAAGAATCTCTAATAAAAACCTTGCTTGAAGAGAATAGGGATCATCAAAAGTAGTAAAGCTGGAGGAGTCAGCCTAGTGGGGATATCCACCAACTTGTGTATAAATACCTGCAGTGTGAGTGCAACACCCTAGGAAAAATGGACGTGAGTACATATGGAATAGTACTCGTAGATAAGGTGAGAAAAATAATAAATATAGAATAGTAAACCATGGGAAGGTATATAATAGGAAATAACATCATGAGGACTAGACGCTACCACTTTTGATTCATTATGCTTTGCTTTGGAGAGCTGTCACGCCCTGAATCAAGGCCTAGGCGTGGCCAGCACTCAAAGCCATTGCTGACTTGAGCGAACAACATGCATGGTGTACATCATGAGAATGCATCTAATCATAAGTGAAAAATAGCTAAACTTAAACTTTAAAGGTAAAAATACTCAATTTAAAGAGAAAACTTGCCAAGTTTACATAACATGAGAAATAATCTATGAATCCTCTGGCATAACGGATTGACAGTTTTACTAGGACAAGGCACCCGACATACCTCTAAATCAACATCTAATAAATATGGATAAAAGACTAAGCCCAAAACAAGTGGAGCTCACCAACAACTGAATGAAAGAAATCCTAGCGAGCAGCTCGGTCGTCGGTATGACTACTTGAATTTGCATTACAAAACAATGCAGTGCCACCGACCAAAGGGACGTAAGTATATAGGATTGCACTGTATGTAAAGCGGCTGAAAGAAATATAACATAGCTGAACAATATAAAAGGTCAACCAAGATAAATACATAGCATAAAGGAAATCAAGGATTTAAAACAAATCAGTAAATAGATCCCCTTAAAATCATGTTTTTATCATCATTCATTAAGTTCGTTATGGGAGGTTCTTTTCTTAACTAACATCAACCACCATGTAAACATGGAGTCGCTATCTCATACCTTGTTGGGGTATGAGACATACATATCATAGTGCTAGCAAGGATCTACAACAGCCCGTACCAGGGGCATATAGGAGTTGCCCGAAATAATAGAAATGATCCATCATCTTATGTTGGTATACGCAGTTTCAGGCATCAAGCCTTCTCGGTTATTAATACTACTCCTTTTTCATTATGTTATGTGATTAACTTAAAATCATTATTAAGAAATCAAGATTGTCATCATTAGTCATTATCATATCTAAATCATAGTTCTTCATCATCATAAGGCCCTTAAATTTATAAGTTGTCAAGTCATAGTCATCTTATACAAAGATCACAACAACTTTCCTTTTGATGAAAAGCAAAATCATGAATCATAGAGTTTGACTCTTTTCAACAAAAGGATTCATAGAACTCATGGAAAGTCAAGGATAATCATAATACACATGTAGGAACTCAAAGAGTATTGAAAATCATTTATTATGGACATAACTTTCTTTATTTTAACCTTAACAATTCAAGAAGAAGGATTTTATGTGGAAGTTTTATGAAATATGGTGTGGGGAATGAAACAAAATGTTTCTGCATAAGGGTTAACCTTACATACCTTATTCTTGGCCTAGAAAATTATCACCACGAAGCAATAATCCTTTTATAACTGATCTTGGGCAGAATTATATGCCCAAGTGATACTCAAATGCTTCATTTCGTCTTTCTTATCTATCGTTATTTGTGCATTCTCATGTGATTTGTAGTTAAAATGTGAATTTATAATAACCAATATGATTAGTGTTGTTTTGCAGGTAAAATGGAATTTTGGGAAGCTAAGATACATGTTGGTAAAAATCGAGAATGGACTTGGAAGCAAGGAGTGGAAAAGGTCAAGGAAGAGCAGCAAAAATAAGGGCTCCGCGATGGAGCCGTGTCACGCTGCCATCGCGGAGGCATTCTGCCTCGGGTGATTTAATTTTGTCCATTTCCAATGAAGCCTCGCGTTACCTCCGTGACACGGAGGCAATTCCACGCGATGCAAGCCGTGGCACGTTGAGTACAATTACCTGGGACATGAATTTCCAGTGTAGGTGCGCGATAGCACTGTGGCGCGTTGGCCAGGCTCCACGATGCAAGCCGTGGCATGCCAAGGTGAAAATTCTGAGGAGCCAAATTCCAGAGAGGGTCCGGGATACCCCCGTGGCATGGAGGGAGTGCTCCGCGATACACTCCGTGCCACGTTGCTTGTTATTCCGGGAAAAATTTCCACTAGTATAAATAGCACACTTAGGTTTATTTTTGAATATTCTGACTTGGTTGAGCAAGAACGTGGGTTATAGGTAGTTGAGGGGATGAAAATTCTAGGGTTCTTCTATATCTCTTTCTCTTTTATCTCAATTGTTTGTATGATTTATACTCATTTGATGATGTTTAATCCATAAATGAGTGGCTAAATTCACTTCTTGCTGAGGTTAAGAACAATTGTAGTGGAATGTAATTGTTGATCATTTTAGTTTTCATCTTTTATTCAATGGTTGTTCTATCAATTCTTGTTCTTACTGCATTAATATTTGGCCAATGTTAATGTATATCTAAAAAATCCAATTTTGATTTTGAGAAGGAAAGAAATTGGAAAGTTGTGAATTGGTAGGATATGATCTCTTCTTAGTTTGGGAAAATTGAGAATTGATTTACATTCAGAATAGAAATATATCTGAAAGTCTTATTAGTTAATTAAGGAATCGATTTTGTATGGCTAGAACATGAAATTCTTTCATCACAGAAATGTAGATTGAAGGTTCATGATTCTTAAGTTGGATAGGAGACGAAAGTTCCAATCCATTGACAATAATTCTTGACTAGCAACCGAAGGAAAGATTAACTGAATTATATCGATAAATTAATTCCCTGCATGTTCGTTTTAACCTCAGCATGCTCATTACTATAGTTCAGACTCACTTTATAATTTTGCCTTAGATTCTTATAAATTAGTAACTCAAATTCTTAAAATATTATTTATTTGGTTGTCTGCATTCTTAAAGATATAGTTCATTAACACTAAGGTTAATTAGTACCGTAGTTCAGTCCCTGTGGGATCGATACTTGGCTTACTTAAGCCACTTTACTACTTTTTCGACCACGTGCACTTGCGTGTAGTCACCACAGAAGCCGAACAAGTTTTTGGCTTCGTTGCCGGGGATTGACAATTGGTAAAATTGTTTTCTTAGTGTTAGTTTACAATTTCTATATACGTGCTGACAACTTGATCTTAGCCTGTCTTTTGCAGATATTGAATTCTGTTGAACACTGGCAAGAGACAAGGAGTTGGTGGATTCATACATAGAGCCGGAAAGACAATTTCATCGTCAAAGAAGGGAAGCTCTAGAGAAAAAGCTACAGTTGCTCAGACAGACAATCCTGGAGCAACAACAGAATCCACCACTTGTGAGGGCAGTGTTAGTGCTCGAGGAAATGGCAGCTAGGCCGGTTCGCGAAGTGGCAATCCCACATGCTAACAATGTTACATCAAGTATTCGCAGACCAAAGCCAGGAGGGAGGTTTGAGCTGAAAGATAACATGGTGCAATTGCTGCACACCAACGGGCAATTAACAGGTCTCCCTCACGAAGATCCACAACAACATCTCCAAAACTTTTTGGAGATAAGTGACACTTACATCCTCGCTGGAGTATCATCCGATTACGTAAGGCTTACATTATTCCCATTTTCATTACTAGGGGAAGTAAAGAGGTGGTTGAAAGCTGAACCACCTAATTCTATCACCACTTGGGATGATCTTGCAAGAAAATTTCTGATACGGTTCTTTCCATCCGGGAAAACAGCAAGACTTAGAAGTCAGATTCTAAGTTTTAAACAAAGAGAGGGGGAGAATCTGTATCAAGCTTGGGAAATGTTCAAATCATTGCTAAGGGATTGTCCTCACCATCACTGGTCCAATGATGTGCTGGTGCATACTTTCATAGAGGGTTTGGAACCCCACACAAAAATTTTACTAGAGTCAGCAGCTAGGGGACAAGCATTAGAAAAGACTTATGAGGAGCTGTATACTTTGTTAAATCGTATTTCGCAGGGAAATCCAGAGTGGGATGCGGACTCTTCTAGAGGAGGAACAAGGAAAGCGGCAGGAGTCTTTGAAGTGGATGGTTTTACAGCGATCGCTGCACAAATAGCTGCATTGCAAAATCAACTCAACACCCACTTCAGCAATATGAGCTTGAATCAACCTCAAGCCCCAGTTAATGTAGTGCAGCAGGTTTGGTGTGAAGTATGCGGTAGTAATGAACACTCAGCTGAGTGTTGTGGTGCAAATCCAGATTCAGTGAACTTTGTTGGGAATGTACAGAGAAATAATCACCAGCAGTATGGCAACAACTACAACTCGAATTGGAGGAATCATCCGAATTTCTCTTAGGGTAGTAAGAGCCATCAAGGGCAGAGTTCGAATCAGGGTGCGCAAAGAAATCAAGGGGGGCAGCAGAACTATCAGTCTCAATACAGAGGCAACAATGCACCTCCTCCACCACCCACCAGCATTGAGGAAATATTTAAAACAATGTTAGCTAACCAAGCTCAAATGCAGGCTGATTATGTGAAATTGGCAGCAAACATAAAAAACAACCAGTTAGCTACAAAGGCATTGGAGTACCAGTTTGGACAACTAGCTGGAGCTCAAAACACCAGGCCAAGAGGAGGACTACCGAGTGACACTGACCGGAATCCCAAGCAGGTTAATGCAGTGACCACAAGGAGTGGTTTACAACTCAAGGAGGTGGAACCAGAAAGACCACCTCAGCAGTCAGGAGCAGTGGAGAAAGATAGGGAACATGATGATGAGAGGGGGAAGGAGAAGGCAGCTGAAGCAGAAAGACCACCACCCCCGTTCCCTCAAAGATTAAAGAAACACAAGGAGGAAGCTTCTTTCAAAAAGTTCACGGAGGTGCTTAAACAGATACACATTATTTACCTTTGGTTGATGTTTTGCAGGGAGTGCCTAAATATGCAAAGTATATCAAGGACATCGTAGCTAACAAAAGCAGATTGACGGAGTATGCTACGGTGGCGCTTACTGAGGAGTGCACTTCTCGGATACAGAACAGGTTGCCAACAAAGCTCAAGGACCCTGGGAGCTTTACAATTCAAATCACAATTAGGCAAAGTATCCGAGCTCGCAGATTATGCGATTTGGGAGCGAGCATTAACTTGATGCCGATATCGGTGTTCAAGAAGTTGGGGCTGGGCAGTCCTAGACCAACTACAGTGATCTTGCAGTTAGCGGACCGCTCTTTGTCCAGAACAGATGGCATTATGGAGGACGTGCTGGTGCAAGTGGGCTCCCTTATCTTCCCGGTAGATTTCATTGTCTTAGATTTTGAGCCTGATGCGGAAGTCCCATTTATTTTGGGACGTCCTTTCTTGGCAACCGGGAGAGCTTTGATTGATGTAGCTGCAGGGCAGCTAACCATGCGAGCGCATGACAAAGTGGAGGTATTTGATGTATATAAGGCCATGAAGCTTCCGACCATATATGAGGAGCTTTCAGCAATCAATGTGCTAGACCAAGCAGAAATTCTTCAGATTGTTGAATCTCGAGATCCATTGGAAAGAGCGTTGATGAGTTCCGATCATTTTGGAGATAGAGATACTTATGAGATGGTGCAAATGTTGAATGAACCAAAGTGGTATCTCAGGAAGCATGACTTTCAGCCTGTAATGAGGTCCCTGGAACCATTGCCGAAACCATCTATTGAGGAAGCACCAAAACTGGAGTTGAAAACATTGCCTCCCCATTTAAAATATATCTTTTTGGGGGAAGATGACACTTTTCCAGTCATTATCTCCGCAGAATTGACGGAGGCACAAGTAAAGGAAGCATTGGTGGTTCTGAAAAGAAGGAAGAAAGCGATGGGTTGGGAAATGTCAGATATTCGGGGTATCAATCCAGCTTTTTGCACACACCAAATTTTCATGGAGGAAGGAGCAAAGCCAACTGTACAGCCTCAGTGGAGGTTGAATCCGATGATGAAGGATGTGGTTAGGAAAGAAGTAATTAAGTGGCTTGATGCATGTGTGGTCTATCCTATTTCGGACAGCGAATGGGTCAGCCCCGTTCAGTGTGTCCCAAAGAAGGGAGGGATGACCGTGGTCACCAATGAGAAAAATGAGCTGATCCCTACACACACCGTCACAGGCTGGCGGATTTGCATGGACTATAGAAAGCTCAATGAAGCCACAAGGAAAGATCACTATCCTATCGCGTTCATTGATCAGATATTGGACAGATTGGCTAGACAAGAATATTATTGTTTCCTTGATGGTTACTCTGGCTATAACCAAATAGCCATAGCACTGGAGGACCAGGAGAAGACTACTTTCACATGTCCTTATGGGACATATGCTTTTAGGCGGATGCCATTTGGTTTATGCAATGCACCCGCCACATTCCAAAGATGCATGATAGCGATCTTTCACGACATGGTGGAAGATTTTGTCAAGGTATTTATGGATGGTTTTTCTGTTTTCGGTAATTCGTTTGCTACTTGTTTGCAGAATCTTGATAGGGTGCTAGCTCGCTTTGAAGAATCCAACCTTGTTCTCAACTGGGAGAAATGTCATTTCTTAGTCAAGAAGGGTATCGTCCTTGGCCATAAAGTGTCTTGCAAGGGGTTGGAGGTCGATCGTGCTAAGATCAAAATTATTGAAAAGATACCACCACCTATGTCAGTGAAGGGTGTTCACAATTTTCTCGGGCATGCAGTAAAGGTCGTTCATAAACAGTAAAGGCCAGATGTAAATGTTTGTAAATTTCATTATAAATACAACTTCAGACGGAAGCCAAAGGCATCCGCAATCCAACATACATATTCTCTCTCAACTCTTACTTCCGCACCCCTACCCCCAAATTGGTATCAGAGCTACAAAATCAAAACTAAAAAATAAATCTACCAAAAAGATAAACCAAATGGAAAAATCTAGCAATGATGCAAAGGTACAAACTGAGGTATGTTTATTCATAACTATGAATAGCTAAACAGATATATTCCTTATAATCTCTTAAAGTATTATCTGTTATTATCTTCTTGTTATATCGTCATGATGAAGGCTTGATTAAGTTTGCTATGTAAGTGGTTAGTAAGCTGAGAGTAAGTAAGCCCAGACTATGCCATCCTAAGGTGGAAACCGGTGAGGCCAGGTGAGCCCTTTTAGGGAAGTACACAGAGTTGAGGCAATGTTAGGGTAACTGATTGAAGCTGAAAACGCATAGTAATGACCGAAAAAGACTATTCAAAATAACGATATAATAACTGGATAATTCTGAATAATGCCTAAAGGAGATTAGAGGGAATATTATGTTTAGAAAAATTCATAAAATGAGTTCAAACCTATCACATAGAAATCATAGATATGAGTTACTTGTCTTATGTATAATGAAATTATTGTCTAAAATATTAGAAGAGATAATAGAATTAGAAGAAACTATGAAGTTAATTAACCAAGATTGGACGGAGATGACTATAGAAGAAATTAGAAAATTAGATAAGGATTTAGACTAAAAAATGGTAAATTATGAATATATGGAATATTGGTTAGATACTATGGAAAGTATAAGATTAACAAAGCTTTTATTACAAGATAATATAAGGGAATATATGAAAGATAGTAATCTGGAACGTAATCTGGAATATTTAGAGTATGCATATGGATGTATAGAAGAGTTACAAAGATTAGAACCATTAAAAATAGAATACTATAATAAAATGTTTAACCAATGAACCAAACACAGAATAAATCAAAGAAAGGTCATATCCATAAAAAAGCTAAAAAATTAAAAAATCGGTTAAAAATATTATATCCTGAATATAAACTCTTAAGCTTAAATAAAACAAATAATGTTAGACTTGGATATTTAATAGATATAATTTCAGAAACAGAATATAAATATATAAAATATTTGAAAAAACTGAAATGAAAAATAACATTGATAATAGCGAAGAATACAGGCAACAATTACTTAACAAAATAAATGAAATAACGGAAGAAATTGAATCTAGAAAAGAAAGGTTAAATTATAATATAATTGCAGGAGTGTGCCAAATATCAATAAAAACACAAAGGAGAACAATATTTAATTTAGAACTACAACTACAACACTTAGAATATAAATTACAACACGGATTAATATGAACAAAGAAGAATACACTGTAGAAGAAGAAAAATTTATGAGCCAGAAGGGAACAGAAATAAAAATTATACACTCAAACTTAGGAAGAAGATTTAAAAAGATAGGAGATCAATTATATTTGATGTTAGAAAAAGAATCGGCAACCTTAGAAGATAGCTTAACAGCTATGGTAAGAATTAATAAAGAAAACGAAGAAATAGATAGGAAAAAGGAAATAGAAAAAATTAAAAAACAAGCACAAATAGAAGTTCAGCAAATTAAAGAAGAAAAAGACACGAGAATCCAAGAACTGGAAAAAGAATTAGAAAAACTTAAACAGCTATATGAAGAAAAATTAAAAGCAAGAGAAAAACAACGAGAAGAGTTAAGACTTACAGAAGAAATAGAAAAATTTAAAATATTACTAGAAGAATCAGGTACAGTAGAAAATCAGCCTAAAATAGGAATAGACAACATAAGTGAGCAAAATGATGAAGAAAACCTAGATCAATATTCAGAAACATCAGAAACTTATACTAATCTAATAGAAAAGGAAAATAATATAGAGGTTAATGTAGAAGACATAGACGAAAAACCTAGTACATCAGGAACTAGAAGTCCAAGAAGACCAAATACAAGTCCAACCTATTATACTTACGAAAGGGAAAATAGAAGCAAAACATTATGGAATAAAAGATTAAATAAAAACTGGACACCTAGACAAAATATAGAACAATATAATTTCTTAGACTTAGATTGTCTTGCAGATACAAATAAAACAATTCAGCTATGGATAGGATATATTTCAAAACAGTTAATAGATAACAAAATACTAATAGCAGATGCCCCTGGATACATAGAACGAACATTAATAGGAACAACAAAAATATGGCTACAAAATTTATCATCAGAAAGCTTAGAAACATTAAGAAATAATAAGAAAATTAATAATGAACCAGCAACAACATCTATAGATATATTAACCAAATACGAAATGGCAATAAGAAATGAATTTAGTAGTATGACTACCGAAATAGAAGAACGGCAAAACGATAAAGAACTAAACAGAAATCTTATAAACAAATTAAGTATATGTAAAATGAGTTATATGGATGAATACACATGCGCATTTAAAGAATATTATTATAAAGGGTTATATACAAATGAAGAAAGTAGAGAAATAAGAAAACTATACTATACAAAATTACCAGAACCATTTAGTTCAAAAATAACTAAAGACTGGCAAGAATCAGGACTAATAGATACACTAGGATCTAGAATAAAATTTCTACAAAAATGGTTTACAGAACTATGTGAAAAACATAAAGAAGAAATGAAAATGGAAAAAATACTAGTAAAAAACTTAGCATGTTGTACAACTAGAACGGCACCACAATTCGGTTGCACAAATAAATATAAATACAAGAAGAGAATTAAAAAATACAGACCATTTAGAACAAAATATAAGCATAAAAAACCAAGAAAAAGATACTATATAAAAAATTACAAACAAAAGAGACCTCACAGAGCTAAGAAAAATATATCAGAATGCAAATGCTACAACTGTGGCAAATTAGGACATTTAGCTAGAGACTGTAGAGTACCTAAAAACGTAAATAAAAAACAAATTTCAGAAGTAGAATTAATAATCGAAGATGAAAAATATAAACAAATAGATTATATAGACTATAATCTAAATGATGAAGATAGTATATATGAGTTAACAGAATACGAAAAAACAGATAATGAAAATGAGATAGATAATGAAAATGAGATAAATGAATACGAAACAGATAATGACTGAAACGGATGTAAGGATTATAAGTAAAGAAGAATATCAAGATAAAGAAAGCTCAGAACAAAAAATAATATTTGACAGCAACATGTTCGAACAAATAAAAGGAAAAGAATTAGATTTAAGCGTAGACAAAATATTAGAAATACCTAAACTAAGAAATTTCTTTAAAATAAGACAAGAAGAATACTACGTAGTAAGCCAAAAAGAACATATAATAGACTGCAAATACACCCAAGGAAAGGCTAAAATACCTATAATAAATAAAAAGATAATAAACAAGGAAATCCAAGAAATAAAAGCTAGAAATCCAATAAAATACGTACACCTAGGAGCAACAGAAATACTCATAAAAGCATGTTTTAGAGAAGGAATAGATACACCAATTGAACTATATTTAGCAGATGATAGGATTATTCACCCAATAGAAAAAAGCATAATAAGTGCAGTTAGAGGAAATTTAATATACCAAAAATTTAAATTTATTATAAGTGCTAACTACTCAGTAGCATTAGATGACAGAAATATAGATAAATCTCTAGTATTATACTGGAAAATGTCAGGAATAGAACTGGCACCAGGTAGTAAAATATTTACAGCTAGATGTAAAAACTTATACGTATTAACTACAAAACATAAGATAACAGCCAAAAACAAAATTCAAAGAATTAAAATAGAAAATCCTTTTGACAAAATAGTTAATGTTATTGATAATAATGACTATAGTTACAAAGATATGGATATAGAGGAGGATTTGGAAATAGTAAAAGAAAGATTGAGTACATCGAAAAGAATAAATTATGATACACCATCATCATCTAGAAATAGCACCTCAAGAAGGATAGAATATGATATACAACCAAGATCATTAGAACAAAAAATGGATGAAATACAACCTTACCAATATTATATAACAGGAATATTAAATCAACGAAAATATTTAATAAAAATAGATACAGGACAAAACGAAAGCTATGTCACAAGAGAACTAATAAAAGAAGAAGAAATTACAAGAAATGAAAGTATAAATACAGAACTACCAGGAATATTGACAAACATGGAACAAAGTACAGAACAAGAACTAATTATTGGTGGAGTACCAATAAAAATAAAATTTAAAATATACCAAGGTAAAGACAATATAACATTAGGAATAAAATACAGTTTTCTAATTGGTTGAAGTAATTATCCATAAAGTGTTGGTATCTACCTGGTGCATTTTTATATCCAAAGGGTAATACGTTCCATTCGTAAAATCCTTGGGGTACGGTAAATGCTGTTAATTGTTTAGATTCTTCTTCTAGTTTTAAGTGGTAGAATCCTGATTTACAGTCAAATTTACTGAAATAATTATATCCTTGTATCTGTCTTATCTTTAAAATCTTATTCGGTATTGGGTAATTATATGTTCTAGTTTTTGCATTTAAATTTCTATAATCTATTACCATTCTGCTTTTCTTTCTTTTTTGTTCATTATGTTTATTTACTATAAATGCCGGGCTATTATGTTTACTATTACTTTCTCGTATGTAATTATTTTCTAATAACTCTTTTATATGCATTTGGAATTCTTTTTGGTCTTCAAAATTATATCTTAGGGGTTTTTGTGTTATTATGCTATTTTCATCTACTAATTCGATTTTTACTTTTGTTTTATGTTTTTCCCATCCTTGTAATGGGTTTTCATTATATAATGATTTTAGCTTATTTTGTAATATTTGCATTTTATCAATTGTAAATATTATCATTTCAATTTTCTGGTCGTTAGTTGTTATATTTTCTAACTTTTGAGTAATTTTTTCACTTCCTTTAATCCATGGTGTATTTTTTCTTATTTTGTTATTTACTCTTTTTGCTCCTACTTTTTTATTACATGGGGTGGTAAACCACCAATGTGTTTTTGTTATAGTATGTGGGTATAGCTTTTCTAAAAATGGCATTCCTAATAATATATCTCTATTAGTAAACTCGTAACTATACATTTCTTCAATTGTTAGTATTTTATCCCATATTTGTATTTTTGTATTTTTGGTTTTGTGTGTTATCATACTTCCTTCGTTATTAAATCCAGTTACTATAAGTGGTGTTTTTAATTTTTCCCATTTTTCTTCTGGTAGGCAATTATGTTTACACATATTTGCTCCTGCTCCTGTATCTATCATAGGTGTATAATATCTGTTGTAATATCCTTCCACTATTATTTTCATTAGTATGTAGATTTTTGTCATTCTTTCATATTAATGTTCTTTTAATGATTATCTTTTTATTTTCATAGTGTATTACTAGCTGTCTTTCATCTATATTATATGGTTTGACTGTTTCCAGCCATTTTATTCCTAATGTTATATTGTCTTTACCTTGGTATATTTTAAATTTTATTTTTATTGGTACTCCACCAATAATTAGTTCTTGTTCTGTACTTTGTTCCATGTTTGTCAATATTCCTGGTAGTTCTGTATTTATACTTTCATTTCTTGTAATTTCTTCTTCTTTTATTAGTTCTCTTGTGACATAGCTTTCGTTTTGTCCTGTATCTATTTTTATTAAATATTTTCGTTGATTTAATATTCCTGTTATATAATATTGGTAAGGTTGTATTTCATCCATTTTTTGTTCTAATGATCTTGGTTGTATATCATATTCTATCCTTCTTGAGGTGCTATTTCTAGATGATGATGGTGTATCATAATTTATTCTTTTCGATGTACTCAATCTTTCTTTTACTATTTCCAAATCCTCCTCTATATCCATATCTTTGTAACTATAGTCATTATTATCAATAACATTAACTATTTTGTCAAAAGGATTTTCTATTTTAATTCTTTGAATTTTGTTTTTGGCTGTTATCTTATGTTTTGTAGTTAATACGTATAAGTTTTTACATCTAGCTGTAAATATTTTACTACCTGGTGCCAGTTCTATTCCTGACATTTTCCAGTATAATACTAGAGATTTATCTATATTTCTGTCATCTAATGCTACTGAGTAGTTAGCACTTATAATAAATTTAAATTTTTGGTATATTAAATTTCCTCTAACTGCACTTATTATGCTTTTTTCTATTGGGTGAATAATCCTATCATCTGCTAAATATAGTTCAATTGGTGTATCTATTCCTTCTCTAAAACATGCTTTTATGAGTATTTCTGTTGCTCCTAGGTGTACGTATTTTATTGGATTTCTAGCTTTTATTTCTTGGATTTCCTTGTTTATTATCTTTTTATTTATTATAGGTATTTTAGCCTTTCCTTGGGTGTATTTGCAGTCTATTATATGTTCTTTTTGGCTTACTACGTAGTATTCTTCTTGTCTTATTTTAAAGAAATTTCTTAGTTTAGGTATTTCTAATATTTTGTCTACGCTTAAATCTAATTCTTTTCCTTTTATTTGTTCGAACATGTTGCTGTCAAATATTATTTTTTGTTCTGAGCTTTCTTTATCTTGATATTCTTCTTTACTTATAATCCTTACATCCGTTTCAGTCATTATCTGTTTCGTATTCATTTATCTCATTTTCATTATCTATCTCATTTTCATTATCTGTTTTTTCGTATTCTGTTAACTCATATATACTATCTTCATCATTTAGATTATAGTCTATATAATCTATTTGTTTATATTTTTCATCTTCGATTATTAATTCTACTTCTGAAATTTGTTTTTTATTTACGTTTTTAGGTACTCTACAGTCTCTAGCTAAATGTCCTAATTTGCCACAGTTGTAGCATTTGCATTCTGATATATTTTTCTTAGCTCTGTGAGGTCTCTTTTGTTTGTAATTTTTTATATAGTATCTTTTTCTTGGTTTTTTATGCTTATATTTTGTTCTAAATGGTCTGTATTTTTTAATTCTCTTCTTGTATTTATATTTATTTGTGCAACCGAATTGTGGTGCCGTTCTAGTTGTACAACATGCTAAGTTTTTTACTAGTATTTTTTCCATTTTCATTTCTTCTTTATGTTTTTCACATAGTTCTGTAAACCATTTTTGTAGAAATTTTATTCTAGATCCTAGTGTATCTATTAGTCCTGATTCTTGCCAGTCTTTAGTTATTTTTGAACTAAATGGTTCTGGTAATTTTGTATAGTATAGTTTTCTTATTTCTCTACTTTCTTCATTTGTATATAACCCTTTATAATAATATTCTTTAAATGCGCATGTGTATTCATCCATATAACTCATTTTACATATACTTAATTTGTTTATAAGATTTCTGTTTAGTTCTTTATCGTTTTGCCGTTCTTCTATTTCGGTAGTCATACTACTAAATTCATTTCTTATTGCCATTTCGTATTTGGTTAATATATCTATAGATGTTGTTGCTGGTTCATTATTAATTTTCTTATTATTTCTTAATGTTTCTAAGCTTTCTGATGATAAATTTTGTAGCCATATTTTTGTTGTTCCTATTAATGTTCGTTCTATGTATCCAGGGGCATCTGCTATTAGTATTTTGTTATCTATTAACTGTTTTGAAATATATCCTATCCATAGCTGAATTATTTTATTTGTATCTGCAAGACAATCTAAGTCTAAGAAATTATATTGTTCTATATTTTGTCTAGGTGTCCAGTTTTTATTTAATCTTTTATTCCATAATGTTTTGCTTCTATTTTCCCTTTCGTAAGTATAATAGGTTGGACTTGTATTTGGTCTTCTTGGACTTCTAGTTCCTGATGTACTAGGTTTTTCGTCTATGTCTTCTACATTAACCTCTATATTATTTTCCTTTTCTATTAGATTAGTATAAGTTTCTGATGTTTCTGAATATTGATCTAGGTTTTCTTCATCATTTTGCTCACTTATGTTGTCTATTCCTATTTTAGGCTGATTTTCTACTGTACCTGATTCTTCTAGTAATATTTTAAATTTTTCTATTTCTTCTGTAAGTCTTAACTCTTCTCGTTGTTTTTCTCTTGCTTTTAATTTTTCTTCATATAGCTGTTTAAGTTTTTCTAATTCTTTTTCCAGTTCTTGGATTCTCGTGTCTTTTTCTTCTTTAATTTGCTGAACTTCTATTTGTGCTTGTTTTTTAATTTTTTCTATTTCCTTTTTCCTATCTATTTCTTCGTTTTCTTTATTAATTCTTACCATAGCTGTTAAGCTATCTTCTAAGGTTGCCGATTCTTTTTCTAACATCAAATATAATTGATCTCCTATCTTTTTAAATCTTCTTCCTAAGTTTGAGTGTATAATTTTTATTTCTGTTCCCTTCTGGCTCATAAATTTTTCTTCTTCTACAGTGTATTCTTCTTTGTTCATATTAATCCGTGTTGTAATTTATATTCTAAGTGTTGTAGTTGTAGTTCTAAATTAAATATTGTTCTCCTTTGTGTTTTTATTGATATTTGGCACACTCCTGCAATTATATTATAATTTAACCTTTCTTTTCTAGATTCAATTTCTTCCGTTATTTCATTTATTTTGTTAAGTAATTGTTGCCTGTATTCTTCGCTATTATCAATGTTATTTTTCATTTCAGTTTTTTCAAATATTTTATATATTTATATTCTGTTTCTGAAATTATATCTATTAAATATCCAAGTCTAACATTATTTGTTTTATTTAAGCTTAAGAGTTTATATTCAGGATATAATATTTTTAACCGATTTTTTTAATTTTTTAGCTTTTTTATGGATATGACCTTTCTTTGATTTATTCTGTGTTTGGTTCATTGGTTAAACATTTTATTATAGTATTCTATTTTTAATGGTTCTAATCTTTGTAACTCTTCTATACATCCATATGCATACTCTAAATATTCCAGATTACGTTCCAGATTACTATCTTTCATATATTCCCTTATATTATCTTGTAATAAAAGCTTTGTTAATCTTATACTTTCCATAGTATCTAACCAATATTCCATATATTCATAATTTACCATTTTTTAGTCTAAATCCTTATCTAATTTTCTAATTTCTTCTATAGTCATCTCCGTCCAATCTTGGTTAATTAACTTCATAGTTTCTTCTAATTCTATTATCTCTTCTAATATTTTAGACAATAATTTCATTATACATAAGACAAGTAACTCATATCTATGATTTCTATGTGATAGGTTTGAACTCATTTTATGAATTTTTCTAAACATAATATTCCCTCTAATCTCCTTTAGGCATTATTCAGAATTATCCAGTTATTATATCGTTATTTTGAATAGTCTTTTTCGGTCATTACTATGCGTTTTCAGCTTCAATCAGTTACCCTAACATTGCCTCAACTCTGTGTACTTCCCTAAAAGGGCTCACCTGGCCTCACCGGTTTCCACCTTAGGATGGCATAGTCTGGGCTTACTTACTCTCAGCTTACTAACCACTTACATAGCAAACTTAATCAAGCCTTCATCATGACGATATAACAAGAAGATAATAACAGATAATACTTTAAGAGATTATAAGGAATATATCTGTTTAGCTATTCATAGTTATGAATAAACATACCTCAGTTTGTACCTTTGCATCATTGCTAGATTTTTCCATTTGGTTTATCTTTTTGGTAGATTTATTTTTTAGTTTTGATTTTGTAGCTCTGATACCAATTTGTTTTCTGATGGCCTACATCTTTTCCTTTTTATCTTCTTTCTTTTCAGCTTCCTTCTTTCGTCTTTTTCCTTTTATCTCTGCCGAGGAGTTGAAGCAAAAATTGATAGAAGTGCCTATCCTTATTTCTCCGGATTGGGAACAACCATTTGAACTGATGTGTGATGCAAGCGATGTGGCTGTGGGAGCTGTATTGGGGCAACGGAGGAATAGAATTTTTCATTCTATTCATTATGCAAGCAGAACCCTGGACACTGCCCAAGTTAATTATACAGTCACAGAAAAGGAGATGCTAGCATTGGTATTTGCGTTTGACAAATTCAGGTCCTATTTGGTGGGTTCTAGAGTAGTGGTGTATACCGATCATGCAGCGATTTGTATCTGTTTAACAAGAAGGATGCAAAGCCTAGGCTGATCATATGGATCTTGTTGTTGCAAGAGTTTGACCTAGAGATTATGGACAGAAAGGGGAGCGAGAATCAAGTGGCAGATCACCTATCGCGATTGGAAAGCCGGTCGCATGTGAAGGAAGGTGACAACATCAAAGAGGAGTTCCCGGATGAGCAGCTCTTGGCAATAAGGGAAGCTGAGATCGCTTGGTATGCAAACATAGTGAATTTTGTCCGGCTGGTTCGGTATAGGTTAAAACCGACACGCAAGTGCACGTGGTCAAACAAGTAATAAAGTGGCTAAGTAAGCCAAGTATCGAACCAAGGAGACTCTGGATAAGTAAAATTGCTTAAGTATACTATATTCTAGCTTACTTCTAATTATGCTGACAACAACGTAACCAAAAATTAAATAATTTTTGTTTATAAATTTTATACTAAAACTATTAACAAATATTTACTTTGAATTGAAACTATGGATATGAGCATGCCAAGGTTAAGAACAAGTAATGAACTTGATTATAATCATAATTTGGTTATTTTTCTCTTCCTGTTGCTAGCCAAGAACATTAGCCTAGAGATTAAAACTCTCGTATTTAATCTCACTTAAGAATCATAAACCATCCGTCTACATTTCTGTGATCAGATGCAATTTATGACCTAGCAATACAATTCCGGTTCCTAAATTGACTAATACGGCTTTCAAGTATATTCCTATCAGGAAAGCACATCAAAACCCAATTTTCCCAAATCAAGCTAAGAACAATACCCTATTAATTCACAACTTTCCAATTTCGTGCTCTCTCGAGTGAAATTGGACTTTTTAGATGTACATTAATGTCGGCCACACACTAATGCAGTAGAAACAAGAATTAATAGAACAACATAGAAGAAGAAGATGAAAAACCATACAATTCAATAATCAAAATTCATCACCATTGTTCACAACCTCAGCAAGGAAGAGAATTAGCCACTCATTTGTGGATTAATCATCCTAAAACAAGTGTTAATCATACATACAATTGATTGAAAGAAGAAAGGAAGAGAGAAAATCCCTTAGCTTTTTCGTCCCTCAACTGCCTTTAACCCACGTCCTTGCTCCACCAAGTCTGAATTAATTAAAAATAAGTCTAAGTGTTCTATTTATACTATTGGAAATTTTTCCCGGAATAACAAGCAACGTGTCACGGAGGCCAACGCGGAGCACTTCCTCCGTGACACGGCGTGGACGTGGACCCTCACTGGAAATCCAGGGTCCGGGAATATAGCCTCAACGTGGCACGGCATGCAACGCGGAGGCTTGCCTCCGTGCCACGGAGCTGTCGCGAGGCTTCACTGGAAATTGCCAAATTAATTCATCCTCCATGCAGTGTGCCTCCGCGATGGTAGCGTGGCACGGCTCCATCGCGGAGCCCCTTTACATTGTGCATTCCAATGTCTTTTCCGTCCTCGCATCCAAATCCAACTCCGATATTGTTCCAACATGCATTTTAGCTCCTCAAAATCATGTTTTACCTACAAAACAATGCTAATCATGTTGGTTAGTATAAATTCACATTTTATTACCAATTACATGAAAATGTATACACATTGCACAATAAACAAGACGAAAATGATACGTTTGAGTATCACTTGGGCATATAAATTTGCCCAAGATCACTTACCCCACATTTAAATCCTTGTTCATCCTCGAACAACACATACACAACTCATGCAAATTACATCCCAACCTTCGCCACTGTGGTGCGACAATTTACGCTACGGTCATACCGATCATTCAATATTGTAAATCATCAAGAAAACATGCATGGTCTTAACAATGCAATGACCTTTAATACATCAAGACTTCCTAGACTTTAAGAATCGACCCTCGATATCGGCAAACTCATGCAAATCAGCTAATCAAGATATCCGACACGAAAATCAATCTTTCATCAAGCATGTGCCCTCACAACTCAAGAGAATCTTCCCCCTTTTTGTTCATGCAACACACAAACATTCAAGTAGGGGCATGTCAAAATTAATTTCACTCTCTCTCCCAAAAGAATTCACATGCATCATGTCATGACCCATAGGCTTGCCCTTAGTGTATTACTCCACTAATATAAAGAAATGCAATGTAAGATCAAGTAGGACTTTAATGGGTTGTAATGAAAGCATTGGAACTAGTATGTATTGGATTAGCCAATAATAGTCACTAGCATCCTTAAGCGCCTTTTCAACACATTCCTCTAAACTCATGAACATTGTTTCTCTCTTTTCTTTTTTCATCATCCCATTCATGCTGGTTTACTTTCGTATGACCCATTTCATCAAACACACTTGACACAACAACAAAGGGTTTTCATGCACCTTCATTATCATTTCATTATAACAAGTGCCTCTTCAACCTTTTCTTTTCTTTCCTCACTCTGCTTTTCTTTTTCTTTCCACTATTCTCACTCTTTGACACTTTGGGAAAAATTTTCTGTTCTTCTTAAGCGCTTAAGAGTTTTGTATAGACTTTACGGCTCATGAAAAGAAGGAATAAAGCTTAGTTTATACAATTTTGGACAAAAGAAAGAAATAATCGGCTAAAGGCTCAATGGGTTGACTAGGGTATACAATCACATAAAAATGAGAGTATGACAAGAAAAAAATAGAGACTCACGGTTAAAACAAAGAAATGCCTACATCCTTTCTAACACTACACCTCCTTCATTTTGTTTTGTACACACACCAGGAAAGTTCTAGACACTTCACAATAGCATGGAATAACAATACCTCACTTCACACTTTATGCACATGCTCGATTCAAGATGCATTCACAGACTCTTTAATTAGCCAATTACATGAATTCAAAAATTAAGCCTCAATCACACCGAATCGAATTCTACAGCTTAGGTAACTCAACATATTTACAAAATTGCATGCTTTCAACCGAATCACTTTTACATTTTGAATATCAGTTACATCACGCAACCAAAATTTCACAACCATATAGTAACTACAGGTTCAGTGATGCAATCCACCAAAGAAAAAAACTGAAAACTAATTAAAATCACTACTCCTACCGACTACATTTCCCTTAAGACGGTCGTCATCCATTCATCATAGGGAACGGTCACTAACTATGACATCGGTTCAATGGGATTATTCTCGGTAAAAGAACCGAAAACAAACTCCGAGAAACCCAAAAATAAAAATTGAAATTTTTTTGCAAAACATCGATCATTTCGATGGAAAAATATTTACAAAATATTTTACTATGTACAGAATATTTTCGCAAAAAATTTTAAAAATATCGATCATTTCGATAGAAAAAAAAAATATTTACAAAATTTACAAAATATTTACACTGGCAACCACAACCTTTCACAACACACATCAATTACCACAAAAATATGTACAGATACCAATACAAATCAGTTTGCACTCACAACCACAGGGGAACATAAACATACATACAAAACAAAGGAAGAACATACAGCAAATCAGCCCAGCCCCAGCACCTAGCTACTCCCCACCCCACACTTAAATCGAACACTGTCCCCAGTGTTCACAAAAATTAAAAAGCACAAAAATTTCGGGTGGTGGAACTCCCTGATCAGTCGAAATATTCGACTTCTTCATCCGGTGCTGCTGCCTCATCGCCCATGTCCGAGTCACCTCCATCGTCGTCATCGGACTCCACATCGGAGTCCTCCCGATGTGTCTCCTCGTCCGTGGGGACATCATCGTCAGTGGGCTCAATGAAGGCTGGCCCCACTCGGCACAAAGCTCTGGCGTTCTCGCCAAATGGGTAATCCAGCTCCAGCTGCCATAATTCATCCTCTGTGGCTGGTCTCCCACCAATCCGAAGCTGAAGCATTTGCATACCAAACATCCGTGCCATGTACTGATCGTCACGAGCATGTCGCTCGCCCAGTGTCAGCACTGGCCCGTGTGTGGTGTCGGGGGCCTTGGTTTTGGTCACATCAAGGGCCCTCCGCTCCAACTGCGGGATGTAGTCCAAAGCCTCTTCCTCGACGTCGAGGCCCCGGAGAAAGGTGGTGATGAGTCCTCCGAACCCATACCTGTGGCCCTGGTGTAGTCGGGCTCTCTTCATGGCAGATATGATGACCGCCCCAACATTAATCTCTAGCCCTTTCATCAGGGCATATACCAGGCACACACGGTCCCGGGTCACATCCGTCATGTGCACCCCCGGGATCAAGCACGAACAAACTATTTTTAGCCAAATTCTTGCCTCCCTGTTCATTTGAGAATACGGCAGAGTCTGGTGGTAACCCCTCTCCTTATGTCTGCTCCATTGGGCTGTGGATCGAGCCCCACACAAAGTGCGTCTGATATCGGCGTATGGTGGGGTGATGTTCAGCTGGCGGAGAACGTGGGTGTCTGTGTCCCGCGCTCCAATGATGGCATTTAATTTCTGGGGTTCCAGAGTGACAATCTGCCCTCTGATTTTTATTGTGTGGCTTCTGATGGCCGGGTTCCAATTTGCATAGAACTCCTGGACTAAATGTAGGTTGCACTCCTTGGGCTCCTGAAATATGAAGCTGAGCCCAGCTGCCTCGATTCTCTGCACAATACGAGGGAACTCCTGTGCTAGTGGTTCCCGTGCAATATGCTCCTCAGGGAAGTACTTATTCTCCTTATGTTTAGCGTACCACTTCTTCCCTTTATCGGTCACCCACCTCATTCCGTACTGGCGGCGTTGGCCGCGCGGAACAGCTGGTGCAGCTGGGACTGCTGTGCCTAATCTCATGCGTTTTCTCCTGGTGCCTGAAGTAGATGCACCTTTACCCTTATCCTGCCTACTTGCCATTGTACCTGTCAATACAAATAAACAAGCACAATGTCAAGCTAAATACATGTTAGCTTCGGCTAAGGTCGGGTTAAACTAAGTTTACCCCACACTTAGTCGTTAGCTACTCTTACGATACTATGGCAAGGATTACTTTATTTACAACCTAAACACAAACAACTATACAATTTATGCTTAGTGCGTTCACAAAAAATTTTCGACAGTATAACTTTTAGCGTACTACTCAGACTTCATACAGCTAATCCCAATCCTACCATCACTAGTAATTTAACCATCGCACTTAGCAACGAAGACAACAAACAAAAACAACGACAAAAATTCTCTATACATACGAATCCAAATAACCAAACCAATTTGAACAATTTTTACATTTTCCCAAAACCCGAGAATTCGTCGTCTATTACCTCCAAACAATATTTACAACGACTTATCTCAATTCACAAACATACCCCGGCATATAATTCACCAATCTACCAAGTTACCCAATTCGATTTTAACAACCCCAGCCCTAGAAATCAATTTTACAATCAAATTCGAATCATTCACGCAATCGACAAGTTCAAACGCTAATTACAACATTCCGAACATTTATCAATCAAAGAATAATTCAATTTCATGCTAAATTGCTAATTAGGGTGATTTATCTCACCTCCCATGCTCAAATTCGACTAAAATCGCCAAAAACTTGAGAGAAACGAGGAAAACATACCTTTACGTTGAATAACCAAAGAAACTTGACAAATTGTTTGCTTAGTAGCGTGGCACGTTGGTTGGGAGAGGGAACTTAGGTGTTTGGTCGCGGAGAAGAGAGGAAATGGGGAAAAAGGGCAAAAATTCGGGGTTTAAAATGAAAGAAATACGCGGGTCACCCGGCAACCCGGTGTGACCCGTCACAAAATATAGGGCAACGTGTCACGGAGGGTAACGCGGAGCCCCTCCTCCGTGACACGGAGCTAACGCAATGGTCCTCTGGAATTTTTAAAAAATCCAGATTTAACCTCAACGTGTCACGGAGGGTAACGCGGAGCCCTTCCTCCGTGACACGGAGCCATCGCCCCAGTGCTCTGTCTTTTCATTTTATTCATTTTTTCATACCTTGCCTTTTCCTTCCCGATTCCATGCACATTTTTCTCCGGTTGACCTGAAAATCACCTTACTAAACAAAATTGGTTAGATGAATAGATTTCCCTAACTAAAATGAAAAATACTAACTAAAACGAAAAATTTGTACTAAATCAAGAAAAAGAAAATTAAAATAAATTCTAATCACACTTTACAAAATAAAAGAAAAAAAAATATTTTTCACGGGTTGCCTCCCGTGCAGCGCCTAATTTTACGTCGCGGCACGATGTACCAAGTTTCACCACTTTTTCCTCCACCTCGAGGATGTGAATCTCACCCCTAATTTCTTTTCTAATTTCCTCTTATGCTACAGGGGTGGTGGTGAAAAATTGTAAGGACCAAACAATAGGTGTTGCCTTTTTACTTTATTGGCCCTCAAGTAAGCAAAGTCATTTTGGCTCTCTGAGTTAGCAAATTTCAAAATATACGGGGCTTGGTCCTCCTCTAGACATTTCTCTATAAGCTTGGAAGACTCTACTTCTATGTTGTCAACCAAACTTAATGTCGAAAAATGCGTCGAGTGTGGTCCAATACACCTCAACTCTGAAACTGCATTATGCTTGACCTCCTTACTTGGATACACCTTCTCAGCATCGACATCTGTCTCTCCATTAATGTCAAATGGGGGATACTCTATCTCTTCTTCCATGAATGGATTTTCCATAAGTGTGAGCCCATCACGGGGACACTCAAGAGATTCTAATTGTTGGGCTTCATCCAAAAATTCACCCCTGTCTTCCTCTTGTAGTTCCTCTTGAATATCGGCTAAAACTGTCACCTGCAAGTTATCACAAGCTTCAGCTTCAGCGATCATCTCCGTGAATTTGACGCTCATCCTTTCTAGAGCCTCTGCATTCTCTTCTTGCTGAATTCTCAATACTGCCATCGCCTCCTTCATTGCTTCTGATTGCTCCAAGAGTTGTTTTAGCATGTCTTCTATTCGAGCTTCGCATCCCAAGTCCTCATTTTCAGCATGCCTATATTCAGGAAAAACAACAGAAGGATCATAGTAGGGGCTTGGGGGAGGGGAATATGCATTCGGACAGCCATCCCAATGGCCATCTTGACCACCACATATATTACACGTGTTACATTGTTGCCAAACGTGGTGTCCTCCGCAATTCAGACAAGATTCACTAAAATATGAGTATCCACCATTGAAACCATTTATATTCCACGATGTCATGTCAATAAGGGTATTCGAAAAAGAAAAAGTAAAATGCAAAAGAATTAAAACAAACACTAAGACTAAGTTGTCAGCACTTGAGAAAAATAAGAATACAGTAAATTACACTTAAAACAAATTCACCTATTGCCAAGTCTCCCCGGCAACGACGCCAAAAACTTGTCCGGCTGGTTCGGTATAGGTTAAAACCGACACGCAAGTGCACGTGGTCAAACAAGTAATAAAGTGTCTAAGTAAGCCAAGTATCGAACCAAGGAAACTCTGGATAAGTAAAATTGCTTAAGTATACTATATTCTAGCTTACTTCTAATTATGCTGACAACAACGTAACCAAAAATTAAATAATTTTTGTTTATAAATTTTATACTAAAACTATTAACAAATATTTACTTTGAATTGAAACTATGGATATGAGCATGCCAAGGTTAAGAACAAGTAATGAACTTGATTATAATCATAATTTGGTTATTCTTCTCTTCCTGTTGCTAGCCAAGAACATTAGCCTAGAGATTAAAACTCTCGTATTTAATCTCACTTAAGAATCATAAACCATCCGTCTACATTTCTGTGATCAGATGCAATTTATGACCTAGCAATACAATTCCGGTTCCTAAATTGACTAATACGGCTTTCAAGTATATTTCTATCAGGAAAGCACATCAAAACCCAATTTTCCCAAATCAAGCTAAGAACAATACCCTATTAATTCACAACTTTCCAATTTCGTGCTCTCTCGAGTGAAATTGGACTTTTTAGATGTACATTAATGTCGGCCACACACTAATGCAGTAGAAACAAGAATTAATAGAACAACATAGAAGAAGAAGATGAAAAACCATACAATTCAATAATCAAAATTCATCACCATTGTTCACAACCTCAGCAAGGAAGAGAATTAGCCACTCATTTGTGGATTAATCATCCGAAAACAAGTGTTAATCATACATACAATTGATTGAAAGAAGAAAGGAAGAGAGAAAATCCCTTAGCTTTTTCATCCCTCAACTGCCTCTAACCCACGTCCTTGCTCCACCAAGTCTGAATTAATTAAAAATAAGTCTAAGTGTTCTATTTATACTCTTGGGAATTTTTCCCGGAATAACAAGCAACGTGTCACGGAGGCCAACGCGGAGCACTGCCTCCGTGACACGGCGTGGACGCGGACCCTCACTGGAAATCCAGGGTCCGAGAATATAGCCTCAACGTGGCACGGCATGCAACGCGGAGGCTTGCCTCCGTGCCACGGAGCTATCGCGAGGCTTCACTAGAAATTGCCAAATTAATTCATCCTCCATGCAGTGTGCCTCCGCGATGGTAGCGTGGCACGGCTCCATCGCGGAGCCCCTTTACATTGTGCATTCCAATGTCTTTTCCATGCTCGCATCCAAGTCCAACTCCGATATTGTTCCAACATGCATTTTAGCTCCTCAAAATCATGTTTTACCTACAAAACAATGCTAATCATGTTGGTTAGTATAAATTCACATTTTATTACCAATTACATGAAAATGTATACACATTGCACAATAAACAAGACGAAAATGATACGTTTGAGTATCACTTGGGCATATAAATCTGCCCAAGATCAAATTTGCTAGTGAGTGGAGTCTATCCACCGGAGGCTACGATCAGCAGAGAAAAAAATTGAGGCATCATTGCCGGTATTTTATTTGGGATGAGCGTACTTGTTTAAGCAGGGACCGGATCAGGTTATGAGAAGATGCATCCCGGAGAGCCAAATTACAGAAGTTTTGAGGAGTTTTCACTCTTCATTGTATGGAGGGCACCACCGAGGCGAGAGGACAGCACACAAGGTGCTATGTCAGGTTTCTTTTGGCCTACCCTGTTTAGAGACTCTATGGCATACGTAAAAATGTGTGATAGATGTCAAAGGACAGGCTCAATTGGTAGGAGGCAAGAGATGCCGCTGCAGCGTATATTAGAAGTGGAGATCTTTGATGTATAGGGTATTGATTTCATGGGCCCGTTCCCACCGTCATTTGGTAATCGTTTCATCTTAGTGGCCTTTGATTATGTATCAAAGTGGGTTGAAGCAACACCTTTCCCCAGGAATGAGAACAAGGTGGTAACGAAATTTGTGAAAAAGCACATTTTCACAAGGTTCGGGACACCCCGAGCCATTATCAGTGATGGAGGGGCTCATTTTGTAAATGCAAGTTTCAAGAACTTGCTAGCTAAGTATGGGGTGCGCCACAAGGTGGCAACAACATATCATCCACAAACTAGTGGGCAAGTGGAGGTGTCGAACAGAGAATTGAAGCAGATTCTCCAGAAAACAGTGAATGCACAATGCAGTGATTGGTTAAGAAAACTCGATGATGCGTTGTGGGCTTATAGAATTGCTTACAAGACACCAATTGGGACTTCTCCGTACATATTGGTCTATGGAAAGGCGTGTCATCTGCCGGTGGAGCTAGAATACCGAGCTTTCTGGGCTGTGAGGAAATTGAACATGGATCTAGAGCTAGCAGGTAAGAAGAGGCTGATGCAACTCAGCGAACTTGATGAGTTTCGTTGGCATGCTTATGAAAGTGCCAAGTGCTACAAAGAGAAAACAAAGAGGTGGCACGATAAGCATATGGTGCATCGGATATTCGAGCCGGGGCAGAAAGTGTTGCTTTTCAATTCATTGAGGCTGTTTCCAGGAAAATTGCGGTCCAAATGGTCAGGGCCATTTGAGGTAGTGAGAATGACCCCGCACGGGGCAGTGGAGTTGTGGCAAGAAGATCGAAGTGCCACGTTCTTGGTTAATGGGCAGCGTTGTAAGCATTACTGGGGTGAGGACGTTATTCGAGAGAAGACTTCCATCACTCTAGAGGATGATTGAGCGTAAATGACGTCGAGCCGCGACGGTAAACCAGGCGCTGCACGGGAGGCAACCCGTGAAATTGTTGTAATAGATGAGTAGAATTAGTTGAAAAAAAAGAGAAAAAAAAGAAAAAGAAAAAAATAAATAGAAAAAATTATTGTTACATTGAAACCTATGAATTCTAACTAATTTCTTGTTGTGAAATGATTTTCAGGTGTAACGGAGGGCAAAAATGCAAAAAAGCACAAAGGAAAAAAATCGAGGTGAGAAAAATAAAAATGGCATGACAGTGAGCCTACGCGTTGGCTCCGTATCACGGAGGAGGTGCTCCGCGTTACCCTCCGTGACACGTTGAAGCCTATTCCAGAATTTTTAAAAATTTTAGAATAGGGGCGCGATGGCTCCGTGTCACGGAGGGTGTGCTCCGCGTTACCCTCCGTGACACGTTGAGGGTCTTTTCGCGTCGGGTCACATCGGGTCGCCGGGTAACCCGCGTGAAAGACACTTTTAAAACCCCAATTTTCCCCCATTTCTTCCTCATTTCCCATTCCCTCCGCGACCAAAACCCCAAATTCCCTCCTCCCCCAATGTGACACGAACCTAGGCACAAGTTTTCTTCAATTTCATCGAATTAAAGGTATGTTCTTGAACTTTACCTCATTTTTGCTTGAAATTTCGATTCTTGAGCATGGGTAGTGATTGAAACTTTCCTTAAGTGAAAATTAAGCTTGAATTCATTTAAGTTATGGTTGATTGATGTTTATAGTATCGTTGTGAGTATATGAACTCGATGAATGCATATATTAGTGAATTTTTGCGAAATTGGTAGCTAGGGTTGGAATTTGAATAGGAAGAAAACTAAATTTGTTTGAAATATGAAAAAAATTTGGGTTGTGCATGTTGGGTGATGTGAATTATGCTGTGATTAAGGTTGAGTATGCTAAGTAGACAAGGGATTTCGGAAAAATGAAATTGGTGAATTGCATAAGTTGTTGAAAACAAAAATTTGGCTAAGTGCTATGATGATATAATGGAATCGATGGTGATATTGTTATTCATTGTACGAAGTCTGAGTAGTACATAGTAATTTTTCCATCGAATTATATGAAGGCACTAAGAATGTTGAATGTAAAGATTGTGAAATCATGAATGTCTTGCCGAATTATTTTAATTGCGGCTAAAGACTAAGTGTGGGGTGATTCAATTAAACCCAAATGATTTGAATAACATTGGGATTGTATGGTTATATGTGCAGGAACAATGTCGGGCAGACAAGACAAGGGAAAGGGCGCATCCACATTAGGCGCCGACAGAAAAAAAATAAGGTTGGGAACAGCAGTTCCAGCAGCACCAGCGGTTCCGCGAGGCCAACGCCGACAATATGGAACCCGATGGGTGACTGATGTAGGGAAGAAATTGTATGCAAAACACAAAGAAACCAAATACTTCCCGGAAGAGCATATAGTAAGGGAGTCACTGGCACGGGAATTCCCGAGAATCGTGCATCGGATTGACACCGCCAGGCTGAACTTCATCTTCGAAGAGCCCAAGGACTGCAATCTCCATTTGATTCGGGAGTTCTATGCCAACTGGAACCCGACCCTCCGCAGTCACACTGTCAAGATAAGAGGGCAGGTTGTCACGTTTGAGCCCCATCACTTGAATGCTTTATTGGGTGACACAGACGCCCATGTACTCCAGCAACTAAACATAACTCCACCTTATGTAGACATCAGACACACTCTATGTGGAGCCCGTTCGACAGCACGGTGGAACAGGCACAAAGAGAGGGGCTACCATCAGACACTGCCCTACTCTTAGATGAACAGGGAAGCCAGGATCTGGCTAAAAATTGTGTGTTCCTGCCTGATCTCGGGGGTGCACATGACAGATGTCACCCGGGATCGAGTGTGCTTGGTGTATGCCCTGATGAAAGGGCTTGAGATAAATGTTGGGGCGGTGATCATCTCCGCCATGAAGAGAGCCCGCTTGCATCAAGGGCACAGGTACGGGTTTGGTGGTTTGCTTACCATGCTCCTGAGGGGCCATGATATCAAGGAGGAGGCCCTAGATTACATCCCACAGATTGACAGGTGTGCATTGGATATTACCAAAACCAAGGCACCTGACACTACTCATGGACCTGTTCTCACACTAGCCAAGCGACATGCACAGGATGATCAGTATATGGCCTGCATGTACGGGATGCAGATGCTGCAGTTGCGCATAGGCGAGAGGCCAGCAACAAAAGAAGAGCTGTGGCAGCTCGACTTAGATTACCCCTTTGGCGAGAATGCCCGGGCTCTATGCCGAGTGGGGCCAGCTTTTGTAGAGCCTGTAGATGATGATGTCCCCACTGATGAGGAGACCCGCCGTGAGGACTCAGATGTTGAGTCAGATAAGGACAGCGGGGGCGATTCGGATATGGGAGACGAGGCAACGACACCTGATGAAGAAGTGGAATACTTCGATTGATTAGGGAGTTTCACCACCCACCTTTGTGATATGTTGAATTTTGTGAACAAACGGGGACAATGTTCGGTTTAAGTGTGGGGTGGGAGTAGTTAGGTGCTGGTTGTTTCGTTGTTGTTTTTGTTTATGTGGATGTGTTGTGTTGTTGTGCCTATGAAAAATGTGACCCTGTGACTCTTTGTGATGTGTTTTGTAATTAAGTGGTGTTGTAATGAATGTTAAACTGTTGTGTGTTGTGTGAGCTGTTGAATGACTGTTGTGTAAATATTTTTGTTTTCTATCAAAATTGTCGAAATTTTTAAAATTTTTCGTTAAATTTCTTTTATTTTAGGTTTCTCGGCCTTTGTTTTTGGTGCTTTTATCGAGAATAGTCCCATTGAACCGAAGTCGTAATTAGTGACCGTTCCCTATGATGGATGGATGACGACCGTCTTAAGGGAAATGTAGTCGATAGGAGTAGTTTCTCTTTATTTTCTTTCTTTTGTTTGTTTCCCAAACGTGTCGCTACTTCATGGTTTAGAATTCTCGTTACGTGTTGTACATGATATTATGTTGCAAAGGTGATTCGTATGAAAGCATGCAAATGCATAAACACGTTGAGATACCTAGGCCATAGAGTTCGATTCGGTGTGATCGAGGCTTAATAGTGAATTCTTGTAATTAGCTAATTGAAGAGTCTATGAATATGTCTTGAGTTGAGCATGTGCAATGAGTGTGAGGTGAGTTTTCGATTATTCCATGCTATTGTGAATTATCTAGAACTTTCCTGGTGTGTGTACGAAACGAAATGAAGGATGTGTATTGTAGGAAAGGATGTAGGCATTTCTTTGATTAAACCGAAAGTTTTTCCATTATCATACCTACCTTGAATGTACATCCTAGTTAGCCCCATTGAGCCTTTGGCCTATTTTTTTTCTTTCTTTGAAGAGGTACAAACCGAGCTTAATCCCTTTTTTCATTAGCCTTGAATTTGATCCAAATCTCTTAAGCGCTCAAGAAAAATGATTTTCCCACAGTGTAAAGGAGTAAGAATTGTGAAAAGAAAGGAAAAACAGAAGTGGTGAAAGTTAAATAAAAGGTCAAAGGTGCACTTGCTAAAATTAAATAAAATAAAGATGTATAACTAATCTTGGTTATTAAGTCGAGTGTGCTTAAAGAAATGGGAACAAAAACAAAGAAAAATTTCAAGAATGAGAGGATGAAGGAAGAAACAATGCCCATAATGATGGTGGGATGTATTGAAAAGAGCTTAAGGAAGCTAGTTGCTATTATTGGTCAGCCAGTATGTACTAGTTCCTTAGCTTACATTATAACCCGTTAAGTCCTACGTGATCTTACATCACGCGTCCTTATATTAGTGGAGTAGTACACTAGAGGCAAGACTATGGTTCATGACATGATGCATGTGAATTCTTTGGGAGAGAGAGCGAAATCGTGTTCATATACCCCTACATGTAATGCTTTAGAAATCGTGTGATTGCAAATGGGGAGATTCTTTTGTATTGTGAGGGCACATGCTTGACGAGAGATTAAATTTTGTGTCGGATGTCTTGATCAGTTGATTTGCATGAGTTTGCCGAGATCAAGAGTCGATTATTGAGTCTAGGAGGTCTTAATGTGGGGTATGTCATTGTATTGATGAGACCATGCATGTTTTCTTAATGATTTGCTAGATTAAGTAATCGGTATAGCCGTAGCTTGAATTGTCGAGCCAAAGTATCTATGTGTGGTGTCAATTGCATGAGATGTGAGAGTATTGTTCGAGGATGAACAAGGTTTTAAGTGTGGGGTAAGTGATCTTGGGCAGAATTATATGCCCAAGTGATACTCAAATGCTTCATTTCGTCTTTGTTATCTATCGTTATTTGTGCATTCTCATGTGATTTGTAGTTAAAATGTGAATTTATAATAACCAACATGATTAGTGTTGTTTTGCAGGTAAAATGGAATTTTGGGAAGCTAAGATACATGTTGGTAAAAATCGGGAATGGACTTGGAAGCAAGGAGTGGAAAAGGTCAAGGAAGAGCAACAAAATAAGGGCTCCGCGATGGAGCCGTGTCATGTTGCCATCGCGGAGGCATTCTGCCTCGGGTGATTTAATTTTGGCCATTTCCAGTGAAGCCTCGCATTACCTCTGTGACACGGAGGCAATGCCACGCGATGCAAGCCGTGGCATGTTGAGTACAATTACTTGGGACATCAATTTCCAGTGTAGGTGAGCGATAGCACCGTGGCGCGTTGGCCAAGCTCCGCGATGCAAGCCGTGGCACGCCAAGGTGAAAATTCTGAGGAGCCGAATTCCAGAGAGGGTCCGCGATACCCCCGTGGCACGGAGGGAGTGCTCCGCGATACACTCCGTGCCACGTTGCTTGTTATTCCGGGAAAAATTTCCACTAGTATAAATAGCACACTTAGGTTTATTTTTAAACATTCTGACTTGGTTGAGCAAGAACGTGGGTTACAGGTAGTTGAGGGGACGAAAATTCTAGGGTTCTTCTCTATCTCTTTCTCTTTTATCGTAATTGTTTGTATGATTTATACTCATTTGATGATGTTTAATCCATAAATGAGTGGCTAAATTCACTTCTTGCTGAGGTTAAGAACAATTGTAGTGGAATGTAATCGTTGATCATTTTAGTTTTCATCTTTTATTCAATGGTTGTTCTATCAATTCTTGTTCTTACTGCATTAATGTTTGGCCAATGTTAATGTATATCTAAAAAATCCAATTTTGATTTTGAGAAGGAAAGAAATTGGAAAGTTGTGAATTGGTAGGATATGATCTCTTCTTAGTTTGGGAAAATTGAGAATTGATTTACATTCAGAATAGAAATATATCTGAAAGTCTTATTAGTTAATTAAGGAATCGGTTTTGTATGGCTAGAACATGAAGTTATTTCATCACAGAAATGTAGATTGAAGGTTCATGATTCTTAAGTTGGATAGGAGATGAAAGTTCCAATCCATTGGCAATAATTCTTGACTAGCAACCGAAGGAAAGATTAACTGAATTGTATCGATAAATTAATTTCCTGCATGTTTGTTTTAACCTCGGCATACTCATTACTATAGTTCAGACTCACTTTATAATTTTGCCTTAGATTCTTATAAATTAGTAACTCAAATTCTTAAAATATTATTTATTTGGTTGTCTGCATTCTTAAAGATATAGTTCATTAACACTTAAGTTAATTAGTACCGTAGTTCAGTCTCTGTGGGATCGATACTTGGCTTACTTAAGCCACTTTACTACTTGTTCGACCAAGTGCACTTGCGTGTAGTCACCACATAAGCCGAACAATAACGTCAATCTACATTAAATATATAGATAGGAACTACAATCAATAGCTTAACGACAAAATTCAAGTCATAGAGGCATTTCATCGAACATCCGGAGTGTAAAAAAAAGTCGAGCCTCATATGAGTTGGGTGTACCAACACACGCCTCTTTCTATAGCCCCTAAATATAATACATACCTAGTACAAGTCTAACCAAAATAACCACATCCATCCTCAACGCCAAAATAGTCCCATAACCTTAACCCTAGGTCATCACATGAACTCATGGATTTCTAGCACCGTTCCATGAGTTCTGACCTTAGAACATCCCGAAGGAGTAGAAAATAATACTCATGTATGGTTTTGGGATATTTACTTCCTTTAAGGAAGGAGAAGTTCTCAAGATTCCAAGCCCCGACACTCAAAAATTGTTCTTGACCTTGCTAGAGTATGATTTGATGTCAAAACCTTGAGAGATTCATGATTTTATGTTGTAAGATTATGGGAGATGTTCATCCACACTTAGAAGGGTTTTGGAGAGCTTTTTGGGTCCGTTGGGTTTGAGTTAAGGTAAAGAAATAAGGAAGTGAATATGAAATTACGTTTTTAAATAGGGGCTGAAATCATGTTTTGCGGAAAAAATTATGCATTTCGCGGCCAATCCGCGGGATGCACTTTCCAAGGTGCGGGCTGAGTTTTGGTCCATGTTTGGACCCTCTACTGACCAGTCACTATTTTGTGATCCGTGGCTAGAATTTTCCATCCGCGGGCCACGCTTTCAAGGTGCTGGCCCTGTCTTGGTCCACGGTTCGCAACAACTTGATAGTGCTTCAGTAAAATGCACATAACTTTTTACTTCGAACTTTGATTTACGCATACTTGGATGTGTTGGAAACTAGATTCATAGAGATTTAATTTTATAGGTAGAACATCCAAAAACACTTTATAAATTGTGAGATATGATCCTTTGAAATTGGATCTTACACCAGATTTTTTGAAAAACATCATTGATGGGGGTTTTCAATCCAACTTTGCTCTAGAGTTTCCTTAAGGCCTTAATTTAAATACAACATACTTTCTCTCTCAAGAATTGACCCCAACACCTATGTACAACTGTGTTCATTTTTTTAGGGTCTAATTCACACGTCTAATGGTCCCAACCACAGCCTTTCAGATGAGGTGTTACAATATGTCCTCTTTAGGATCATTCGTTTACAAATGATGGTCATGGGCATGAATAAAATCTAACTCTAGAATTTTTCAAAAATTTTGGCAGAGTTTTCTTTGTAAATAGGACTATCCCAAATTCTCAAAATGTGACAGCTAACTAAAAACATTATCGTAAGCCTCACATGGCATTAAAAGTGCATAGACATGAAGGAATACATAAGAAGCACAAACATAGTCATTTTCTCAAGGCTTACCTTTCCTTTGGTTCATTATCATAACTCATCACTCTTTTTAGGAATTCCATAACCTTTTAAAGGAAAGAAATCGTAGCCACGAGTATACAAGACATGTAGATTTTTGCGTGGATGTAACATAACACGAGTTCACTTAGACATGGAGGACATAAAATTCATAGAGTAGGATTAGGATTATTACCCCCATATCTTATTCTCGTTCATGGAACAAGTGAGGATAGCCTTCATGTCACTTTCAGATTCCCAGGTAGCCTCTTCAACATTGTGGTTTTTCTATAGTACTTTCACAGATGCCACTTCTTTGGTCCTTAATTTAAGAACTTGGTGATCAAGAATGGACACAGGAGTTTGTTCATATGTCAGACCTTCTTTGACACCGATATTCTCAATAGGCACCACAAGGGATGGATCCCTTACATAGTTCTTCAACATATAAACATGGAATACTGGATGCTCTGATGCCAGCTCTATAGGCAATTCCAGCCCATAGGCTACCAACCCAATTCTTTGCAATATCTTATATGGACCAATATATCTAGGACTAAGCTTTTCTTTCTTTCCAAAACGCATAACACCCTTTATAAATGAAACTTTCAAGAATACCCAATTGTCCACATTGAATTCTAGATCTTTGCGTCATATATACGAATAGGATTTTTGATGGCTTTGGGCAATCTGTAATCATTCTTGAATTATTTTGACCTTCTCCATAGCTTGATGAACCAGGTCTTGTCCCAATAATTTTGCTTTACCTACCTCAAACCAACCAATAGGTAATCTGCATCTTCGCCCATACAGAGCCTCATAGGGTGCCATCTTAATACTGGAATGGTAATTATTATTATATGCAAGCTCAGCCAATGGTAGGCGATCATCTCAATCCCTTAAAATCCAAAGTGCATGCCCTCAACATATCTTTGAGTGTCTGAATGGTGCGCTTAGCCTGTCCATCTATCTGCGGGTGAAAAACAACACTAAGGTTCACACGTGTACCCAACCCTTTTTGAAAAGACTTCCAAAATTGGGTTGTGAACTGAGCACCTCTATTGGAGATAATGGACATTGGGGTCCCATGTAGCCTAACAATCTCCCGAATATATAGCTTGGCGTAATCCTAAGCAGAATCAATTGTCTTAACAAGCAAAAAGTGCACTGACTTGGTAAGCTGTTCCACAATCACCCAAATTGAGTCATGTTTTCAAAAAAAGCAAGTAAATCTGTTATGAAGTCCATGTTGATCATTTCCCATTTTCATACAGGAAGTTCAATATTCTGTGCTAGGAAACGTGGCCTCTGATGCTCTACTTTAACCTATTGGCAGTTTGGACACTTAACCACATGGTCTGTTGTGTTTTTCTTCATATCGCTCCACCAATAAATCTCTTTTCAATCATGGTACATCTTAGTTGAACCTGGGTGTATAGAATACCCGGAGTTGTGTGGTTCAGCCATGACTTTATCATGTAGATTGTCCGCCTCTAGGACACATAATCTGCCTTGATACCTTAAAGTACCATCTCCCCCCAGCTCAAAAGCCATAGTCTTTTTCTTGTAAAATCTCTCTTTCAACTTGAGAAAGATCGAACCTTCATATTATTTCTCCTTCACTTCTACTACTAAGGATGATTCCACCCTATTTTGAACAACCATGTTGCCATCCTCGGAGTCTAGTAAACGGACCCCTAAGCTAGCCAATCTGTGAACGTCTCTGGCCAATTCTCTCTTGCCTTCTTCAACATGTGCCAAAATTCCCATGGACAGTTGGCTAAGAGCATCAACTACTATATTAGCCTTCCCTGGATGATAGAAGATCTCAATGTCATAGTCCTTAAGCAATTCAAGCCATTTTCACTTTCTGAGGTTCAACTCTTTTTATTTGAAAATGTATTGAAGACTTTGTGGTTTGTGAAGTTATCCACGTGAACTCCATACAAATAGTGATGCCACATCTTAAGCGCAAACATTACAATAGGTAATCCCAAATCATGTGTGGGATAGTTCTTCTTTTGGATCTTTAATTTCCTAGAAGCATAGGCTACAACTTCCCATGTTGCATCACAACACAACCTAGACTAGTCCCTAAAGCATTATAATAAACCACGAACCTATCAATTCTCTCTGGCAAAGTTAGGACTGGAGCAGTAGTCAATTTGGTCTTTATCTCTTGGAAACTCTTTTCGCATACATTTGACCATTGGAACTTTTTCTTTTTTTTATGTTAATTTAGTCAATGGCACATATATGGATGAGAACCCCTATACAAATCACCTGTAATAGCCTGCTAAACTCAAAAAAGCTCCTGATCTCTGTAGGAGTTGTGGGTCTAGGCCAATTTTTTATTGCTTCTATTTTTTGGGAATCAACCCTGATACCCTCACCAGATACTATATAGCCTAGGAATGCTACTGAGTTCAATCAAAACTCACACTTTGAAAACTTTGCATATAGCTAATGATCTCGAAGAGTCTGCAGTACTAACTTGAGATGATCTGCATGGTCAACCTCATTCCGCGAGTACACCAATATGTCATCAATAAAGACAATCACGAATAGGTCAAGATAAGGTCCATGAGGTCCATAAAAGCAGCTGGAGTGTTCTTCAACCCAAAATACATAACAAGGAACTCAAAATGTCCATATCGAGTCCTAAAAGTTATTTTCCAAACATCTTCTTCTCTAACCTTCAATTGGTGATAACCTGATCGGAATTCCATCTTAGAGAAATACTTTGCACCTTGTAGTTGGTCAAACAAATCATCTATCCTCAGAAGTGGGTGTTTGTTCTTTATAGTTACCTTGTTCAACTATCAATAGTCAATGCACATACATAACAACCTATCCTTCTTTCGGACAAACAAGACTGGTGCTCCCCATGCTGAGTCACTGGGTCAAATGACCCCCTTGTCAAGTAGGTCCTTCAATCGTTCCTTCAATTCTTTCAATTCTACTAGTGCCATTCTATATGGAGGAATAGATATCTGTTTGGTATCGTGAAGAATATCAATCCTGAAAGTAATATCCCTATCTGAAGGAATCCCTGGAAGTTCATTTGGAAACACCTCTTGATATTCATTAACTATAGGTATAGACTGAAGATTCTATGCTGCATCGCTGTCTACCACATAAACCAGATGATACAAGCATCCCTTGGAAATTAGCTTTCTAGCTCTAAGATAGGAAATGAACCTACCCTTTAGCATAACATCATTACCCTTCCATTCTAAGACTGGCTCATTAGGATATTGGAACGTAACCAATTTGTTCCTACAATTGAGGGTAGCATAACAAGATGACAACCAATCCATCCATATAATGACGTCGAAATCAACCATCTTTAATTTAACAAGATCTGTCATCGTGGCTCTTTGCCCCGCTATAATCGTACAACTCCTATAGACTCATTTGACAACAACTGGTTAACCGACTGGAGTAGATATAGAGAATGGTTCACGTAGTCGTTCAGGTTCTAGCCCAAACTTCTTAGAAACATAAGAGGTCACATAAGATAATATAGATCCAGGATCGATCAGTACATAAACATCAGACGTAAAAACTTTTAATATACTTGATACAACGTCTGGGGATGCCTCTAGATCTTGTTGACTCGATAAGGCATATAGGTAATTTTTTTCCTTTGCCTCTGTTATTACCCCATCCTGCTGGTGCCTAAGAATCATGTGAAGGAGCTGTCTGAGTGGTTACTACATTTTGGGATGAAATGGCATTGCCACCATTGCCCTGTCTAGATGATGGACAATATCTCTGAATATGGCCTCTAAGACCACACCCATAATATACATCTGTACCCATGCGACACTCCCTTGGGTGCCTATTACTACATCTGTTGTAGGGAAGTTGCTGCGAATTATTCTATGCAACACTACCCTTGATTGAGAGCCTGGTGCTCTAGAGTTCTAGCTTAGATCATTTTGACCTTATTTATCATTCCTGTATCTAGTAGGTGGTGCACTTGTGGTATATGGTGCCCTATCTGATGATCTCCCATTAAAGAAGTTCCTGCCGGTGTTACGGTCATTATAGCCAACTAACCTGGACCTCTTGTGCTGATTTCTGTCTTTCTTTGCTCTAATCCTCTTCTTCAAGTCCTCCATTTCTTGAGCATAAGCCATTAACTTGAAAATATTCATCTCCTTATTCAGCAATGCTAAGGTGCAATCACCGGCCAAGTGAGTTCCAAAACCATATACAAAACAATGCATCCTTGCCCGCATAGTGGAAACCATCTCCGGAGCATATCGTGGCAGTTGTGTGAACTTAAGGATATACTCTCGCACACTCATATAGCCTTGTATTAGAGATGTAAACTCCTATGCTCTGGCTTCCCTCAGCTTTATAGGTAGAAAGTGATCAATAAAGGCGTCTATGAAGTCATCTCACACAACAAGGACTATATCTTCCCCTGGAGATAATTTCCACTACTCGTACCTAATGATAACTACATCTTTCAGCTGATAGGAGGTAAATTTTTGCCTCTGTCTCACTAGTATACATGACTCGTAAAGTTCTCTACACCATCAATAAAATTCTTGGGATCCTCCTCTAGCTTGGGCCCTATAAAAACTGGTGGATTCATCCTAAGAAATTCTTTGATCCTCAATATAGCTGAGCTTTGATGAGATTCCATACTCTGCGATGGTGTACCTTAACATTGAGTCTGTCCTACAATTAATTGGGTAAGTATATGAATAACTCCCCTCATATCAGCATTTGAATAGCGGGTGGCACATATGTTGTAGGGTTCACTATAGGACTCTCTATCAACGGTGGACAAGTACGAGTGGTTTGGCCTGCAGGACGACCCCAGGACCTCTTCTGAAATCCCTAAGGCTCACTAGAGTTCGCCTCATTGGCAGCGCTAGCCCTTAGGCTTGAGGTTGTCTTTCTCATAATAGGAATTTTTTGTAAGAAATGCAACAACACGAACATTAGAATATTCATTTAGAGTTCAACTCTATAGCACGATGTAGAGTAGGAAATAAGAGTAACATTCTTATATGTCTGGTAGCTTCTAACTTATAAACGTGGCGCGCTTCACACTTATAAGTCAGACTTAACTAAACACGACTTCATAGAATCCCTAAGACACGACTCTCTATTTTGTTAGTCATTATCATGTCTAAATCATAGGTTTTCATCATCATAAGCATCTGATAAACCAAAATAGAGAGAATAAGGGCAAGCCTATGGTATCTGACACATAATACCTGTAACTTCTTTGTGAGAGTGAGTGCCTTACTTCTTTAGTCCCATATTATATTTGCCATCTCATATCTGAGTGGGGACTTCATTTGTGTGAGGGTACATGGATTATGTTGGCATCTACCGTTGGTCTGTGTGAAAAATATTGGTGATGACTTGATTGCCTGTTGACAGATGAATGACATGTTTTGATCCCTATTTATGATGTTTTGAGGTTGCTTGTAATACATTAGCTGATGTTGTTCCATGAGAAAAGGTCAATACAGTTTGTATAGAAAGTGCAAGTTTGTTTGAGTATTGGCTGTAGTATCTTAAGTCTATTTTATAGTTGAGCATCGTGTTTTAGTTTTTATTTTCTTTGCCTGAGTACATGCAAAAGTCTTAATTTGAGGGTGTTGATGTACTATGGATTTACAGCACTTTCGACGCTCAAAACTAAGAGAATAGCATGGACTTAGGTGTGTTTATGTGGATATAAGGCACTTTTCCTTTAGTTGCAGGATAAATTAGTATTGAATATGAAAATTGCAAAAGAAATCCTGAAAGATGCAAAATATGCTCAGATTGTAGACCACAGTACGAGCCGTAGGAAGGACCTACCAGTCGTACTGATGGTCGTGAAAAATTGCAGAAGGCTAAGTTGAAGAGATGCAATGTACGAGTCTCAGTATGGGTCGTACCAAGTTGGTACAAGTCATGGTGATGAAATCGTGACAAGATCCAGAAAATTTGCATAAGGTGCTGACTCCTGCTACAGAAAGACAATACGACCCGTGGGAAGAAGGTGCGAGTCGTACCATGACGGTCGTGATGAACTCCAGAAGAATTCCAAAGTTTCAGAATCAAACCACGGGAGTTCAGTACGGGTCGTATGACGGAGGTACGAATCGTACCAGGATCCAACACTTAGCTAAAATTCAGCCAACAATGCCAGGTACAATAGGAAGCTATGGGTCATAAGAAGCTGCTACGTGATGACTGCGACACCAGATATGGAAATTCCTCCAGTTAGCCTACGAAAAGGATTCTTCTATCTGTATAAATACGTTTTAGATCTTATTTTTCTGTAGACAATCGTAGACAAGTAAGAAAGACACGAAAAGCCAAGGAGAGAAGAGATTCGTAGGGGAATTGAGTTGATTCAACTTGTGATTAACCTTTTCTTGAATTTATCTTGTTTTTGCTACTTGTTCTTCAAGATTTTGCTGAGTAATTAAAGGAAGTGTTTTTCTCATTCATTCCTATAATTATTGATTTATGTTCTTAACCATGAATACAATTCACAACCTTACAACTATCAGAGGCTAAAACCTCTATAGCTATGGTTGTGGGAATCATGGTGGATTAACAAGCTAGGGTTACACAAAGTGTTTTTAAAACCAATACAAATACTTATATTGTATTCTGTTCATGCTTAAACGTTTCTTAATGGTGCGCAACATTAGGACTTGCCCAAATTCTTTACTTGCTTTGGTTGAAGAGGTAGAGATTAGGAAAAGAGAATTACAATAGAGCCTTGATTTTGATAATCATTGTATTAACTTGAGTTGTGGTCGCAAGATAGTTAAATCTAAAACTTAGAGATAACGGATAGTTTGAAACCGCTCATGAGACTTGGTCGAGTGATTGAGTATAGTCATTCAATAGGGACTGGTCGGTCATTTGAATGAACCTAAGTTATCAGTTCTATAAGTAAGTATTGATGATAATCACGAGTGTATACCCAAAGCAGTTATGAACCCATAAGGAACACAAACCCTAGTTATCCTTTGATATTGACTCAACACCAGAATTTTAATATTTGTTTTTACTATTGATTTCTTTTAGAATCCCCCTATTTTGAAGTAACTACTTCACAAGTTCAATTACCGGCTATAATCCAGTTCGTCCTATTCCCTGTGAGTTCGACCCCAACCTCTAGTTGGGTTCTTTATCGAAAACATCTGCTTCTCACTTTAGTAAGAGGTGAGGTTTGAGCATTATCACCCATTCGAAGGTCTTCTCTCCATAATAAGGTCAGTGTGACGATGCGGGTTGTTATCTTCTATGCTTGGGGCCTTTGTCCTTTAGGCGGATAAAATGAGAAAGGGTCATTATCTTGCACGCTTGAGGCCTTCTTCCTTCAGACGACTAAAAGAACTTTATTAGAACTTGTCTTATCTTTAGATATCATTTGTTAGATACAACATTCTTTGAGATTTATGAGGGCATTTGGGAGTATCACATATATTCATCGTCTTATACATTCTTTAGGCCTTTCTTTTGGGGGGGGGGGGGGAGGGAGTACTAATGACATATTAGACATACACACAAGAGAGACATATCTCACAATCAAGATATATAGATACTTCAATAAACTAGAACTTGACAACCATACAAGTCAATAAAGATGAAAAGTACTTCTATGAGATTAGGAGATTGGGAAACAATTTTCATAACCAAAACAACCCTTGTAAGATGGATGAATACTCAAGGAAATAGGAGGACAATATTTCTACTTAGTTGGAGAGTCAAGATATTCTATGGTCCACAATTGATCAACATACAACATTATGTGAAATATTCACATTTATGGGAAATTCATGCTATATGGGGAAATGGAGTTTGCTTTACATGCCTCACAATCCACCTGTTAATATTACCGTGAAGTAAAAATCCCTATTTAAGGTTAATTAACATGAACAACAAGGATACATATCATAATTGATGCCAAGATTCTAATTTATAGCTTAAAGAAGCATTTCCTCAAACATCCGAAGGGCATAGGTGGTCTGAGCCCTCTATGGGTGAGGTGACCTAGCACCCACCTCTACTACAACTCAATTTCCAGATAACCAACCTAATACAACTTCACAAAACACCCATATCAATCCTTAACTCCAAAATAATCCTTTAACACCCTAGGTTATAACTTGAACTTATGACTTTCTATCACCATCCCCTGAGTATTGATCTTGGAGTACCCCAAACAATAAGAATATCACTCATGAAATGTTTTTAAATGGGGTACTTACCTTAAAGGAAGAGAATATGCCTAAACTTCCAAGCCTTGAACCTTATATGATGTTCTTGACTGAGCTAGAGGAGAAGGAGAAGATTGATGCAAATTCTTGAACGATTTTGTGGGGGATGGTGCAAGATCATGTAAGATGTTTATCCATGCATGGGGGTTTAGAGAGCATGTGAGAGCTATTGGAGTTGAGCTGAGTCAAGAAAATGTAAAAAAATAACAATGTTCGTATTTATAGGCTGCTTAAAAAAGACCGATTTACGCGTTAGAATTACCCACTTACGAAAGTAGTTTTCATTTGGAGTCTGCAAGTAGGTTGTGTAAGTCGACCCTTCCCAAGGCTAGTTGCGGTCTAGTGACTTACGGTCACCTTATATATCCAATTAAGGATCATATAATCCATTTATGGTTCGTAGATGTGCTAGGCTTGCTGAACCCCAAGGCCCCCACTCACTGTTTAGAGACTTGAAGCCATGACACATAACTATCTATAGGCCATAGAATCCATGTAGGGTCCGTAGATGTGTTTTGTAAATGGATACCTAAATCCTACTAACTGATTAGTGACTAATGGTCGTGGACGGTCATTTTACGGTCTATCGAATCCATTTATGGATTGTAGATTGGGTTCTACAAGTTGATCCCTATAATACATATCCCATTCATGATATGCAGATCCATTTATGGACTGTATATGGGCTCCATAAATTGAGTGTAACACCCCAAAAGTTCCTAAGATCAAGCACTAGAATTGTAGTAGAATCATCAGAAAAATCTGCAACTTTTCTCAGAATGATTCGCCGTATGAGTCATGGTTTCATGCCACGAATCATTGGATGAGTCCTGGTAAGCTTCTGGATTTTTTTTCCATACCAGGAGTCCACACCACGAGTCATAGTGAGGTGGTACTACTCATGGTCATGAGTCATTAGTTGCATCTTTAAGAACAACACAAATATGACGTGTCACGGTATGATTCGTTAGTTCTTGTAACGAGTCGTGGTCAAGAGTCGTGACATCTATCTGGTTGGCAGGTGATGTGCTGTAGGTTTACCGCACTTTTGATGCTTAAAAATTAGGAAAGATGCATAGTCTTAGGTATTTTATATAGATATGATGTCTTTTTTCCTTATTTTCAAGAAAATCATGTTTTTAGAGTTGAATTCTGGAAAAGAAGAGGAAAAAGTGCAGAAAATGGGCCAAGTGCAGTTCTCAGTACAAGTCGTACCTTGCATTCATGATGAAATATAGATGAAAAGCACAAGTGTTGGGGCCATGTGTGACTCTTGGTATGAGATGTACAATCCTGGTACAAGCCATACCAATGAGTTGTGGTGAACTCTGGTGAGCATGTCAAGTTGGCGGATCCCAAGGTTCGAGTAGAGACCATAAGTCGTAACATCAATGTACAGACCATGCCATGACTCGTGGAAAACTTTAGAGGATGCCAGACTTCACAAGATCAGACCACGACAGGTAATGTACAACTCATAGAATCATTATATGTAATACCCAGAAAACCCTAAGATCAGATCCAGAAGTTAAAACGGAGAAAACTGGAATTTCTGCACCAGGTCATAGAACGAGTCGTCCAGTGACCCGATAGGAACACCACGAGTCATTAAGTGACTCGTGGGGAAGGGTTGGACCACGTTTGGAAAATTCAAGTTTGGGGTGAGCATGTGTGTGACCGTGAGTCATGGTCAACCCCACGATCTGTTAAGTCACCCGTGGTCAAAGGTGTTTGAAGGATGAAGGGAAGCAGGCAGTGTTGGTAACGGGTCATCACCATGACTCATTAGGTACACCACGAGTCGTGGAGACCCTTAAAAAAAGTTGGCAGTGAAGGTGATGGGAGGTGACCACGAGTCGTGGTCACTAGCAACGATCCGTCCAATCCCTCATTGGGACTGACAGTATATTTTTCCCTAGGAATTTATTAAGGGATTCTCCTTAATTCCTAAGTTATGAAGGCCTAAACTATGTTGTTTTAAGCTCAGAATAGAGTTTTTTAAGAAGGGTTAATTCATTCTAAGCCTATCCTAATTCACGCATGCAAGTTTAGAAGTTGAGAGGTGATCAAGCCTAGTTCTTCAAAGTTCTTCCTCAATTCTCTTTGGACAATCAAGGAAGTTGTGAAATCAGATCCCTTCAGGTATGTAAGTCTATGAATGGGTGCAATAGTCCACACCAATGCATAATTCCCTCTCAATTCATGAAGTTCTAATTGATCATTCTATGGGGTTTTTACCCAATGTGTGATTTTCCTAAGTATCAATCATGGGTATGATCTAAGAATGTTTTAAAAGATGAATTATGATTAATGGGAAGATTTTACAATGTTTCAAATTATAAATTATGTTTTCAAGTTTTATATACTATGATGCCCATCCATGAAAGTTCATGAAAATTGAGATCTATGAAGTATATGTACAAGCATGATGAGATATTTATAAAGAAAGTATAATTTCGAAATACCCATATTTATGTTCATGTTCATCTTTTCAAAGTGAATCAAGTTGATTTCAAGCACGTTTAAGTATTGGGCAAGCCCATATGATCAAGTATGTCTTATGAATTCATGAATTAGCTTACCGCATGGTTTTGGAGTCTAGACTCCCATTATTTTCAACTTGTGGTATGGTTTGAGCCAAGGCTCCTCATATTATGATTTTAGATTTATGTATGTATGTTATGAGTCGGATTTTTCTCTAGACGATGGTTCAACTTCGTTGAAAAATGATAGAGAACATATGCATGTTTTTGGGAGTAGTCTCTAGCAGCGAGTAGGCTAAGGGTCAGTCAACCCTATGCCTTAGAACTACGCGCCAATATAGGTATGTTCAGATTATTTGGGACCTCCCTTGTGAGATTCCCCTGCCCCTAAGGGGCCTTCAGCTTGATGTTGATATCATGGTAGTGTCCTTAGCCCTGGCAAATCTTTGGATGGCTCTTCCCACTTGAGTGTGATAGTTGGGACCACGTACGCTCTATCGTGGTAATATCGGTTATATGACGAGTCTCCCATTATTCCTCATGATTTCAATTATGCATGTATATCAGTCATGATATTATGTTTTCAGCAGGTTTGACCCAGTGTTCAGTCTTACTTATGATTATCAGTTTTCAGCTTTGGGTCATTCGATTTAGTTATGATGTTCAGTTATGTTTAGATTATGATTTCAGAAAATAGCATGCAAGCCTTACTCTAAGAATCTTATCTTGATTATGTTTTATTTTATGCATGATTTGTGATTTTACTTACTTAGCGGTTTCACTTACCTTGCATACTCGGTACATTCAACGTATCGACTAGATACTCTATACTGTATCGTTTCATGATACAAGCTCTGATATCTAGGCTTAGTCCTGTCGCTAGTCAGATTCCCGGAGTTAGCTTTCCTCAGCCCTAGTTGGTGAATCCTCATCTTTTGGGGGCCCTTCTCATTAGTATTGTTTCGTATTTTTAGTTTTCAGACTATAGTGAGTTAGTTGCGGTCTTGTCCCATCAATTTGTCAGTGTTAGAGGCTTTTCGGACATAGTTTTGTATTCAGCTCTAGACTTCTGTATGTATTCAGATGATATGTTTTGTTTAGACTTCCACTATGTTATTTATGATAATCTTCTGCTTATCTATGATTGAGTTAGATGTATGTTCATGCCATGGGTCGACTTGGAGTCTCTCGGGGTTTCTTGTCCCGTGTCCCGATCTGAGCCTATGTTTGGGTCCTTACATTGTATGAGTCGTACCAACTCCCAGGACTTAATCAATTTCAAGACTACTTGGCTTAGTGCGATTGGAAACCACGACTTGTAGCTTCATGCTATGACTCGTAGGTTAGGTCGGCGACAGTTCCCTGTTAATTTAGGAAAGGTTTTCAATTATTTGTATAAATAATTTTTAGGTTATTTTCTTTAGAGTGACCGATTCATTATTGTGTAATCGTGATTTTTGGTTTTCCTAACGCTACTTGGAGATCAAATACACAAATTACTTTTGAGATTTCTTTCATTGTTCTTGATGGGATCATACTTTGATTGTGCAATAAACAGTTGAGCTTTCTTCAATCATCGTTGTAAGTTGTTAATAGTGTTTTCTTCCATGAAATTTAATTCTTTTCTTGCAATCATGAATAACTAAAACCTCCACAACTAGGATTGTGAGAACCATGCTGAATTAACTAACTAGGGTCATCATAAGGTGATTCTAAACCAATACGTATGCTTGTATTGTTCATCTCTTCATCATAAAAGTTTCTTAACGGTTCACAATGTTAGAACTTGCCCGAATTCCTTACTTGCTTGAACCTAGAGAAGTAGTGATTAGGAAAAGAGAAGAACAACAAAATCTTGAATTTTAAGTTTCATTAAATAACTTGAGCTGCGGTCGCAAGATAGTTAATTTGGAGTAATTGATAATGGTTGAAGTGAAAGCACTCAAGAGACCTAACCCGGTGATTGAGTATAGTCATCCAATAGGGACGAATCAGTCGTTTGGATGAATCTATATTATCGATTCTGCAGTCTAGGTATTGGGATAGATCACTAGTTTAATAACCTGAAGTTGTTATGCATCCATGGGGAACACTTTCCTAGTTAATTGCATAAAATTTGATCACAACATCAATTACCACTTTCTTACTTTATTGTTTGTTTAAACCCCCCATTAGGAAATAAATGTACTAAAAGCATAAATGCTAGCGTTATTTGAACATCCTGATCATATTTCTTATGGTATCGACCCCAACCTAGTTGTCTTCTTTACTGACAATGTCTGTGTCATACTTTTACAGGGGTGTGATTTGAGCATTATCAAAAATGGCGCCATTGCCGGAAAATGCAGCTTAGGATTAAATTAATTACTTATGTTTAACTTATAGTCTTTATTTCCTCATTTATGTTTTCTTTTGTTTTTGACATGCGCAGGTTACCGCTTGGTGAATGTCAAGTACTCGGCAGAGCGAAGAACTTCTGTTTCCACTTAATCTTGAGCTAGAACAAACTCTGAGAAAAATGGACCATAATGAAACCCTTGAGTAGATGCAAGCCATATTAGCTGCCGAAGCTCACCAGGTAGAGTTAGCTTGGCAAGCTACCCTGTAAGGGGTAGAGGATGCTCATGAAGAGGTAGTTAATGCTGGTCATCATGGATGGGGTAACAGAGGCATGGGCCACACCTGTTCCACAGATATGCTCCTCAGTACGATGATGATGGGGATCCGAATATTGATAAAGCCGGATCAACAGGAGCAATTATACCTCCACCTTTGCCTACTGGGGCAAAGTTTGACATCACTAGCACCATGATCCAGTTGCTCAATATGAAGGGGGTGTTTAGTGCTAATGTAGTTGATGATGCAAATTTACACCTGATGAACTTTGTAAGGATCTGCATGGCATACAGGTTGCCAGGCATGAGCCAAGACACGATTAGGTTGAGGCTCTTTTTGTTCTCTCTATTTGGGGAGGCCACTCTATGGTTATCGGAGTTACCAAATGACCCCATCACCGAATGGAGGGAGTTTAAACAGGCCTTTTTGGAAACGTTCTTCCCACTCTCCAGGATGCTGTAGCTCAAAGATGAGATTTACAATTTCTGACTGCTCAAGATAGAGGCACTACATGAGACATGGTTGAGATTTAAGAAGAAGGTTGCCAAGTGCCCGAATCATAGAATTCCAGACGAGAGTTTGTTGGAGGTTTTTACAGGTCTTTTAACAACAACACTAAGGCTGTGGCAGATAAAATGGCAGGAAGAGTGTTAGTAAGTCATTCGTGGGAGAAAGTAGTAGCCACACTAGACCGAGGGACTAAAACAAACATTGCCTGGCACACAATAGATGCTGAAGCAGCTGCAGGGACATATGCCATAGGAATGACTGAGGAACAATGTAGAAAAGAGGAGGAGCATGATCAGGAGTTGGCTCATATGATAACATCTTTAGACCTGCTCACGAAGCACATTAGGGTATCTAGAGCTTAAAAGGTAAATGAATTGGCAGCTCAAGGTCAAGAAAGGGGGTTTGAGCATTCTGATTCCGAGGAGGAAAACTTCTTAGATAACTAGGTGGTGGGTTTTCAGGCCAACACCCAAGAGTCTGGTTAGGACACTTGGTGCCAAGGTTCCAAAATTCAAGGTCGAAACCAGTACAGAGACAACTACAATAGGAGCGGGTACAAGGTAGGAGCAGAGGTGGTGAGCGAGAAGGTGAGTGGAGAAAGAATGATGGCTACCGCACAAGCTTATATGTTCCTCCAAGGGCTCGAGAGGGTGATTCTGGACCCCCAAAGTTGGAGAGCATGATGGCTAAGATGCCGAAGAAGGAAAAATCAATAGATGATTAGCTAAAGGACATTCGGGGAGACATATTTATAAATGAGCCAGGAAGTTGAATCGCATGCCACAGGGATCAAGAAGATTAAGTAGCAGCTGTGGAAGATGTCTGCATCCCTGAACCAAAGGCAGAAGGATACACTTCCTAGCAACACAGTCCTGAATCTGAAAAATGACAATCACTGAATGGCTGTGATGACTAGGAGTGGGAAGACCACCATTGACCCTCCCTTACTAGTTGTAGTTGAGATTGAAAGATAGAAGGAGATTGAGTTGGATAATGAGGATAAGATTGAAGAACAGGTTATTGTAGGTGAGCCGAGTTGACTAAGGCTCCAGGTGATGCAAAGGAGTCTAGAGCTGACAAAGGAAAGGAAAAAAATTCCACACAGATTCTCAGGCCTATCCCTCGACCACCTCCACCATTCCCCCTGAGGATGAAATGAAGGAAGATGATAGGAATTTCTAGAAGTTCTTGTCAATGCTGAAGCAGTTATATGTGAACATCCCATTAGTCGAGGCATTGGAACATATACCTTGGTACACTAAATTCATGAAGGACCTGGTAACTGGGAAGAGGTCCATGAGCTATGAGCCGGTTGGTAACTTGCATCATTGTAGTGCCATAGCCTTACGATTTTTTACTTAGAAGAAGGAAGACCTAGGTGGCTTCACTATCCCGTGTACGAATGGAGATTTTGAGTTTGCTAGGGCACTGTGTGACTTAGGTTCTAGCATCAACTTAATGCCTCTAGCTATGTTCAAACAGCTGGTCTTGGAGCCCCTACACCGAGTATGTGTGACTATTGATAGCAGACCACATAGTGAAGAAGCTTGTGGGTATCCTACAGGATGTGCTAGTGCAGGTGGATAGATTTATCTTCCCAGTTGACTTTATAATCTTGGATTGCGAGGTAGATTTTGAGGTCCCCATCATCTTGGGGCGACCATTTCTTGCCACTGAGAGAGCCCTAGTGGATGTTGAAGCGGGCCAACTGAAGTTTAGGCTACACAAAGAAGAGGTCACCTTCAATATTTGTAGGTCAATGAAGCAACCTAATGAGTTTCGGTATTTTCAGTAATTGAAGATGAGTCTGAGTTTCTTGAAAAATTTTGAGTAGTCAAGAGACTTGAGTCATGCCGCGATGTTATATCAGGTGCTTCTTGGGAGGCAACTTATGAGGTAGTTTTGTGATGTCTGAGTAACCGAACCACCTGCGTCATGCTGTGATGTTAAATCAGACGGTTCTTGAGAGGCAACCTAAATATCTTGACTATTGGGTGTTCTGTGTGCAGGTGAAACAAAAATTGATGTGAGAAAAATCCAAGATAAGTCTAGACTACAAGCCTAAGTATGAATTGTAACATTATTGTATGGCTCGTAGTCCCGTTAGTGGTGAAAAGCAGAGACTTGATATGGTGCAGAAGTTCATACTATGGTTGATCTTTACGAATTGTACCTTTATGGTACGAGTCTTAGTACTCACTGTAGTGATGAAATTCCTTCAAAGTGCCAAAGTACTAAAGTCTGACCTACAATTCATGGTCCGGGTTGTGGCATTCTGGTACGAACCAGCCTCTTGTAGGTCCCCGGGTGAGTTTTCTCAGTCTTTAGGTAAGAGTCCATGGGACGAGTCATGAAAGGAAATTTAAATGAAATAACCCAGCTGACCTGACTCGACCCGAAATTTTATATCTGCCCTTAACCTATTTAAAATCAAAATTTCGGACCTAAACTTCCCACAAAATCACAAACACAACCCACGATCATCTCCCCTCAATCCTAAATCATTCATAACTCATGCAAAAATCCGTTTGAGTTTGAATATGTGCAAATAAATTTGCACAAGCTAGTTGAACTCCTAGCCCAAAACCCAAAACAAACAAGAATCTTTGCAAGAACTTGAAAATAACAAGTAAGTGATAACTCTTCATCTTAAATTCTTGTTAGCATTAGCCATATTTGTGCTATGATTCCTCCACTCATGAAAATGAGAAAGAGGAATGTGATTAGAGGCTAAGTATAAATATGTATTGACGGATGTAGGAGTTAAAAATGCTCAAGGACTTAAATTAATTTTTGGGTTGTGAGTTAATGGGAATAATGCATGATGGGGATTGAGTGGGTAGTTGAAAATGGTGTATTGCAAATCAATGGGGTGGGAAATCCTGAATACCCATCTCAAAACATATTTGCCTACAAATCTGGTAAAGAGCAAGGAGAGGACAGGCTGACGAGTCATTCTATGAGTTGTGGTATTGTACTGCAACTCATAGGATTATTCGTTGGGACTGTCCTAGTTCATAAAAATGAAAAAAATATGGTATGGAACTTAGTATGATTCGTGGCATATAACTACAAGTCGTACCCAGTAATCGTAATATGAAACAGTAGGGTCAAAATCAAAAAGCAAAACTACGACCCCTGGTACGACTCTTAGAACCATACTACGAACCGTGATAACGAGTTATACTAAAAAATAGAAAGTTCAAATTTCAAATGTTCATCATACGACCATTAGTAAGAATTGTACTATCAAGGTACAAGTCATAGAATGAGTTGTGACTGGACCAAAAATGCACTATGAGTTACGATATAGATCGGACCACTAGGTACGACTCATACTGATGAATCATAGTATGATACAGAACATAATTTTCTTGCTACCTTTTTCTGAGATCACAAGTACTAATCTTTCTGTCCACAAGTATAATGACAATCAAGAATAAGGAAACAAAGAAGGCCCAGGACAAGGAGGCCAGAGTTGAGATTGTAGCTCGAACGGCCTTGAGGGATGAGGCCTCCATATTCGAGTAGGAGAAAGACACCCCTAGTGGTTCGGTGAAGGAATATCAAGTAGACAAAGATGACACCGACAAGCCACGAGCCACGAACCACTAGGGTACAGGTCAGGACTCAGGTCGTAGCTACTTTAGCCATACCAGTAGAAGCTCCCCAATCTAAGGAGGGAGCTGAGGAGCAGCCTTAAAAGTCTAATAGTTTCTCAAATAAGGAAGAAGGGTCAAATGAGGCCGACTCTGAGGAGGGGGAACAGGAAGATTAGGATGATTAGACCCCACCTCCAGAGAGCCACACTATCAGGTGGAGTGTGCCCAATGCCTGGGAGATTTATGAGAAAGGCCTCACTCTCACCTCCAAATAGAACCCTAAGCGATTAAGGAGGAGCCGCGGATCCTGAATAGTGCCTTGATTGAGGTTGAGGAAATGAAGCGGCTATTTAAGTTCTATGGGTTTGAGTGGATGGCAAGAACCCCTGACAGCTATAGTGCTAACATGGTCAGGGAGTTCTATGCCAACTACTTGGCCACTTTAGAGAAGCAAACTCTGGAAGGGCAGAAAGTGAACGAGAAGCCCAGACTAGATAGTGCGAGGGTCCGGGGGTGCATGGTTGATTGAGAGGGCCATTGCTAGAATATTATATGGGTTGGATTACAGGGCCCCAGCTACTACAATAGAGTTCGACCACCGATTCGATGCCCTAAAAAGGGTTAAGTAGCTGAGTCTAGAGGAGAGACAGAGCAGGTGAGCTGGTTGGCTTAGGTTATTACTAAGGAGAAAGAGGAGGTTGAACGGGTGACCAGTGGATGAAAGGTCACCAAAGCTTCACTTAACTTTATAGTGAAGGCCTGCTGGACACTAGTTCGCCACAGGTTGGCATCGACAGCGAATGATAACACCCTAAGCGCCGATAGAGTAATGTTAATGGCATGCATTATGTCTAGATATCCCATTAACATTTGGAGGGTGATAGCAGAGGAATTTGTGATCGAGCTCTAGCATTAAGAACGATGATTCCGGTCCCAAGTCCCAAATATATACTTTGCATAGAGTCTGGCATGCGGGTGATAACTGAGGTTGATGCTAGGGTTGGAGGCAACCGAATTGCTGACATTGGGCTGATTCTAGATGAGATAAACCCAATGAGGCCGGTTAGATTACTAGTAGCAGTCCCACCACCAAAACTAGCTGGGGGTGAGCAGGTAGATGCCCCACTTCTATTGAGCAGAGTGAGACGTCGGTCACTAAAGCCGGCCACACAACAACTGCCCCCAACACTTCCTCTACACCTCACTGGCCACATTGGGGTAGGTTCCTTCCAGATGCATGTTGGTGGCCCATGATTTCCTGTAGAAGTTGGATAAAAGGCTGACATTGACCGAGAAAAAGGTCAATGCGATGATAGAGCAGGTCAAGCCTTGTGTCAAGGCTGAGATTGAGGAGGCTGCGAGAGGGCTACACAACAGATTGGAAAGGTTTGAGCTATGTCTCAATGAGCGGCTAGCTAAGCAGCCATATGTAGGGAGATTGAGAGATGAGATCTGGTCGCTACAGAGTCAGGTAGCTGAGCTGTCTTCTAGGTAGTCAACTATATTGCTAGCCCCCTCTATGTCACTATTTGAGGATGAGCCAGAGGAGGAGCTTGATCTAAGGGAGTTCTGGGATCCTAAACCGGCTGGTTGAGAGAAGGGAAAGAAGAGAGCCGTAGAGGTAGTTGATGAGGAGACTTCTAGGAAGAATAAGAGAAGAGAAAGGAAGGAGCGAAAGAAAGCGGTAGCAGCCAACCTGTAGACTCATGACAAGCACATGTCTGAGCTACAAGAGAGAGCTAGAGGAGTTGGGAGCTCAAATGCTGTACCTGGTGAGCTTGCGGATGTCAAGTACCCTTCAAGTCAGCCACATTCAGCCTAGATAGATAGAGATGTCGCTGAGGGAGCTAAGATTGCTGAGGGGCCGACCATAGCCCCCTCCACCACATCATTGAGTGCACCGGCCAGCCACCACTGGTGTCACGATTGCAGTGGAGAGGAGTGTGCCTTCACATCCGCCTCCACAGGAAGACAGGAGCGTGTTGAGTGCCACAGGTATGTTCCTCCCTCAGTTTTTATTTCCTTTCTTTAGGGATATAGCCCATAAGTGTGGCGTGCTTCACACCCATGGAAAATACTCTACTTAACGTGGCTTTCAAACACCCTAGGACATACCTTTTAGTGATGCTCTTATACCAAGTTTGTCATGACCCCAACATGAGACCCCAGATCGAGACACGGGACCTAAAACTACGAATGGCTCTAAGCTAACCCATGACATAAATGTAGCATAAATAAGAGCATAACTAAGCGGAAATTAAATCGTGAACATGATATAAGCTGAAGTCTGTGTGACATAAAGGCATAAGCGTAAACACGAGTTAATAATGCTGATCATCTACTACATAACTATCTGAAAGCCTCTATACATAAGATGAGCTGATGGGACAACACCCCCAACTAGCTCGTTAAGTATGAAACTACAAGCCATAGATATAAAGCATAAACTGATAACTGTCCTTAGAAGATGAGGCTCACCATAACTGGGAAAGAGATGGACTGATCAGGAGCGAGCTAGCAATGAGACTGAGATGGATCACCCACACCTATATCATGAGACAATATAGCATAGAATATGCAGTCAGTACACTGAAAGTACTGAGTATGCAGAGAAAGTAAAAATGCTAGTAAATGATAATATGAAATCATGAGTATAAATTAAGATAGATCATGAGAGTGAGGGCAACATGCTAAAAGCCATGTATTTGAAATATGCACAATCCTAAGCTGAATATAATGACTCAAGGTTTAGAAATAGAAATCATATAACGTACTATACTTGAAAACATAAGTGAAAACTCATAAATTGATCAATGGGTCAAATATGCTATAAGACATAATATCATAAGACATGAACCTGAGTATCTGAAAACATAAGAAATAATGGGAGGCTTCATCATAACCGACATCATCATGATAGAGCTTACATGATGCCCCAACTATCTTGTCCAAGAGGGCAGAGCCATCCCAAGATTTACAAGGCTAGGACGATTAAGGCGTGATATCACTTGTGAGTCCCTATAGGGTTTGAACATGAATATATTCCTATGGTGGCATGTAGTTCTGAGACTTGGGGTTTGCCTGAACCCCTAGCCTACTCGATGCTAGAAACCACTACTAAAGACATGCACATGGCTCATAATCATTATCATGAAAACATACTTGAACTTGCATGGGCTAGTTTAAAATCATGAAATCATAATCATACTTGACATGCATGAACTAGCCATGGAATTAGTGCCACAATTGGTCATGATATATAAACTTGACTTTTCATAAAAATCATACATACTTGAATAACGCTTCATAATTTCAAAATCATAGAATCCAAATTTAATAATTCATAAATACTCATGCATACTTGATAATTCATCATACTTGAAATCATGGATTCATAAGCTTGAAATTCATAAATCGCTCATAATAGGGCATAATCTTCATAATCTTGAAATCTTGTATTAGGAAGTAAATTGAGTTTTAAATCTGCCCTAATACCCATAGAACATCAATTGAAACATCAGAGGATTAAACCCATAGAGATAGCATAAAAGATTTCTTGAAATTTGGGTAAAACCCTAGAATCTCAAGTTGACATGTTTAGAGACTTGAAATCATAGAATTGGGAATAAATTGCGCACGAGGGTGGAAGAATTTTTTCCATTCATAACCCTACACACCCGGGCTTGAATAATCCTCAACTTGATTAGAGACCCAAAGGGAATTGAGGAAGATTTGATGAAGAAATCTAACTTCTCTTGAGGGGATATGGTCTTCACTTAGGAATGTTAAGAGTAGAATGAGGGTTTAGGATGATTAAAATCTTTAAAAACACCCTTTAGAAGGCTTAAAATGACTTAGTTTAGGCTTAAAATGACTTAGTTTAGGAGTTAGGAACTTAGGAATTACAAAAACACCATTAATAACCCCACATGATATTACCTACTACCAGACCTAACGAGGGACTGGATGACCCATTAGGAGACTTGACGGGTCTTCCCCTGACCTGTTTTCACTAGCAACATCTTCTTAATTTTTCTGATCTTCTCTTGACGCCTCACTCGATGATTCATTTTATCACTTAACGAGTCAGTCAACCAGTCATCAATATTCTCTAAATGTCCATTTTTCCCACCAACTTGCACACTTAAAGGGTCACACTATGACCCATTGGGTCACTTGATGAGTCACATGACTCATTTGTGGCCTGGGCCAGGTTTTTCATTTCAGTCCTTAAGTCTGATCTTAGGGACTTTTAGGGTGTTACAAACTAGATCACCAAGTCTGAATCTAAAAGACAGACATAGAAGAGATTTAACCAAAACTGATATCCTCGGATCACGAGGACTCACCAAAATTGGAATAAAGTTGGACTGAGAGGAAGCAAGCTAACGATGAGACTGAGATAGATCACCCAAACCTATATCATAAGACAATATGGCATAGAGTATGCGGTCAGTAGTATGAATGTACTAGTATGTAGAGAAAGTAAAACATGCTAGTAAAGTGATAGTCTAAAATCATGAATATAAATTAAGATAGAACATGAGAGTAAGGGCAACATGCTCAGAGCCATATTACTGAAACAAGCACAATCATAAGCTATTCATCATAAACTGAACATAACGACCCAAGGTTTATAAATAGAAATCATATAATGTACTATTCTTAAAATTATAAGAAAAAACTCATAAATCAATGGGTCAATTATACTATAAAGCATAATATCATAAGTCATGAACATGAGTAACTGAAAACATAAGGAACAATGGGAGGTTTTGTCATAACTGACACCATCATGATAGAGCTTACATGATGCTCCAACTATTTCACTCAAGTGGGTAGAGCCATCCCAAGCTTGCCAAGGCTAGGAGCATTAAGGCATGATATCACTTGTGGGTCCCCATAGGGTTTTAACATGCATATATACCTACGATGGCTCATAGTTTCCGAGATTCAGGGTTTGCCTGAATGCCTAGCCTACTCGGTGATAGACACTACTCCCAAAACATGCACATGACTCATAATCATTATCATGAAAACTTACTTGAACTTGCATGGGCTAGCCGAAACATGAAATCATAATCACATTTGACATACGTGAAATATTCATGAAAGGATGCCATAGAGTTGGCCATGATACTTGACTTGAATTTCATAAAAATAATACATGCTTGAATAAAGCTTCATAACTTCAAAATCATGGAATCGTAAGTTTGGGATTTCATAAATCTTCATACATACTAGATAGTTCACTATACTATAAATCATGGCTCATAAGCTTGAAATTCATATCTCATGCATAATATGGTATAATCTTCATAAACTTGAAATCATGAATTAGTAGTTCAATTAAGATTCACTACCCTAATATCCATAAATCATCAATTGAAACATGAGAGAATTAAACCCATATAGATAGCATGGGAGATTTCACGGATTTGGGTAAAACCCTAGAATTTTAGCATGACATGATTAGAAAATTAAAATCATAGATTAGGAATAAAATTAGGCATGAGGGTTGAAGAATTACCCCATTCATGACCCTACATACCTAGAGTAGATGAGATTCTTGCTAGGGTTTGATGCCCAAGAGAGATTGGAGAAGAAGAAATTGTGAAATCCTTTCTTCCTTGAGAGCTTAATCTTTCCCAACCTTGGTGTATGAGAGGAGTAAGGTATAAGCTAAGTAAAACCCTCAATTACACCCTTAAGGATCCCCAAAATGATGTCACTTAGGGATTAAAAGCTTAGAAATTTACAATATTATCCCCAAAAATCAGGCTGAATTGGATAACTGAATGTCCTGATGGTGACATTGATGGGCCATTACTCGCTCGACGATCCGTCTCCTTTACCGTCAACCTTAACTAGAAAAGGGTCCTGACTAACTTTGACAATGGTGGAAATGACGAGCCGTCACTCCCTCGACGGTCCATCAAGTCATCCTTCACTTAGGGGACACCAAGGCCTAACCAGGATGCCATAACTAACGATCTATTACTAGGTTTAAGGCTGTTGACCTTGCTGCTAGAGTGCGATACCGTAGGTGATGGTCCATTGCCTACCTGACGGGAAGTTGATCCTACCGTCACACCTACACTAGACTTGCAACTTCTATTATTTTTCCTTCAAGGAGCCATTTCGAGACTCGAGGTTGTAACACTCCAAAAGTCCCCAAGATCAGGCCCGAGGGTTGAATTAGAGAAAGTAGGAAAATTTATACCAGGTCACAAAATGAGTCTTAGAGTGACTCATCATGTGACCTGACAGGTCATTTAGTAACCCATTGAGTGTGCATGGGTTGGTAAGATGTGGCTTCCCAGGAGTTAAAACAAATAAGTATATGACTCGTTAAGACTCCCCACGAGTTGTGGGTTGACCTATTAAGTGTGTAGTGAAGGAGAAAGTGTTGAAATCCAGGAGACCCAATGAGTGGAGGAATGAGTCATGGTGTCTCCTAACAACTCGTTAGGTGTCCTATTAGTTTAGAGGAATGCTTGGAAACCTTGAGATTCAGAGGGTCAGAATGAGTCGTGTAATACCTCAAAAGCTCAAAGATCAGATCCGGGAGTTGAAATAGAGAAAACTGAAATTTTGCACCAGGTCACAAAATGAGTCATTCTGTGACCCGTGGGGAAGACCACGAGTCGTGAGGTTCTAGGCTTGGGTTGGATTTTTGAAATATAAGATCCCCACAAACCTGACCATGAGTCGTGGTCAGTCCCCAAGACTCGTTGAGTCATCCATGGGAGAGGGATTGAGAAAAGTGAAGGGGGTCTAGTAGTGTACCCTACGGAAGGTCCCCACGAGTCGTGGTTAGTCACCACGATTCGTGGGATGGGTCGTGGTCAGAAGATATTGAATGTAATTAAGGCAGTGCATGTGACGAGTGGTAACCACGAGTCATGGTCACTTGTAATGATTCGAGAGGTCCCTTGTAAAGAACCGCAAATGATCTATTGGACAGTGTACTTGATGATTGTTGCCACGATTCATTCCCCTTGGCGACGACTCGTCCAGTCCGTCGTTGGGACTAACAGTCAGTTATTTCCAACGAATTTAGTAAGGGATATTATGTAATTCCTATGATCCTAAGGCCTAAACTATGTCGTTTTAAGTTATGAATGATGAGTTTTAAGAGGGATGAGTTCATTTTAGGCCATTCTTACTCATGCATGCAAAGTTAGGGAGTTAGAGAGGAGATCAAGCTTAAGACCTTCCAATTCTTCTCAAATTCCTCTTGGGCAATTAAAGAAGTGTAAATAATCAGCCTCCATCAGGTATGTAGGGTTATGAATGGGTGAATCTGTTCATACCCATGCCCAATCTCTCTTTCAAATTGTGAAAAATTCCTATGTTGATTCTATGGGGTTTTAACCCAATGCATGAATTTCCTACTTCTCTACATGGGTATGATCTAAATATGTTTCTACTATTGAATTATGATTCATGGACAAGTTTTATGTTATTTTCAATGAAAAATCACGTTCCAAGTTTTATAAATTAAAATGCCTATTTATGAGAAATTTATGAAAGTTGAGATTTATGATGAATGTTCTAGTATGATGAGATATTTATAATGAAAATCATGTTTTCAAGTTACCCATGTTTATGACTATGTTTTCAAGAGATTTATGTATTTTCGAGCATGATAAAGTATCGGGCAATGCCCATATGTTCAAGTATGAGTAATGATTTTACGAACTAAGCTTACCACATGGTTTGGGAGCAAAGACTCCCTTTTATATTTTAGCTTGTGGTATGGTTTTAGCAAGAGCTCCTCATATATGATTTTGGAGTTGATATGTATTTTGATTATTGAGCTTTGTCAATAGACGATGGTGAGCTTCATTAAAAATAACGATGGAGAGCATATGCATGTTTTTGGGAGTAATGTCTAGCACCGAGTAGGCTAAGGGTCGATCACCCTATGCCTCAGAACTACGCTCCAATGTAGGTTGATTTATATATATACTTTGGGACCTCCCTTGTGACCTATCCCCTGCCCCAATTGGGACCCGAGCTTGATATCGATATCATGGTATCGTCCTTAGCCCTGCAAGGCTTTGGACGACTCTACCCATTTGAGTGTGATAGTTGGGACCATGCAAGCCCTATCGTGGTACGTCAGTTAAAAGACGAATCTCCCATTGTTCCTCATGATTTCAATTATGCATGTTTGTCACTCATGTTATGTATCTATATATGTTCTAAAGCAGGTTTGACCCAGTGTTCAGCTTTATTCATGACTATCAGATTTCAGCTGTAGATCAATCGATTTAGTTATGATGTTATGTTATATTGAGATCATGTTTTTAGAAGGATAGCATGCAAGCCCTACTCTCAGATTTCTATTTTGTTTACGTTTTACATCATGCATGTTTTAATGATTCCACTTATTTAGGCGGTTTTACATACCTTGCATACTCAGTACATTCCATGTACTGACTGTGTACTCTATGCTGTATCGTTTCATGATACAGGTCCCGATACTTAAACTTAACCCCGTTAGTAGCCTGTTCCAGAGTTAGCACCCAGCTTAGTGGTAAGTCCTTATCTTCCGAGGACCATTTTTTTTAGATATTGATGTACTTTCAGTCTTAGTAGTAGAGAGTTGGTTGGGGTCTTGTCCCATCAACTCATCAGACTTAGAGGCTTTTCAGACAAAAAGGGTGTACTCAGCTTCAAATTATGTGTATTCTGACGTTATGTTTATTTCAAACTTCTGCTAAGATTATCATGTTATTTCTTCCAATTTATTGATTGAGTTAAATGAATGTTCATGCCATGGGTTGACTTGGGGTCTCTCGGGGCTCCTTGTCCCGTGTCTTGATCCGAGTCTATATTCGGGTCATGACAAACTTGGTATTAGAGCCATGTTTTAAGTTTCCTAGGGTGTCTGAAAGCCGGGTTGAGTAGAGTCTTTTTTCATGGGTGTGAAGCTTGCCACACTTATGATGAAGAGGCTACGAGATGTTTAGGGAGTGTTCCCTTCTATCATGATCTATGTTGTGCAAAGAAATGTCTCCCTATCCTTCTAACTCGTGCTATTCGGGATTGCAGAGTCATGTCTCCCCTAGAGTTAATGGTAGGATGAATGGGAATGGAAATGGCCATGAGGATGGCAACGGAGACGGGCACCAACAAGCCCCACTAGTCTAGGAGCACGATACACCGGAGCCGATTGCCCATGTCGAATTTAGGGCATCTATTTAGATGCTAGCGTAGGCCTTAACCGCTTTGGTCAACCAGCAAGAAGTGGCACATGTCTCGTAAAATGATGATGCGACGCTCGTGTTAGGTATTTCTGGAGAATGAACCCGCCAGAGTTCCTTAGGTTAAATGTAGATGACCCGCATGAGTTGATTGATGAGATTGTGTAGATCACCCAAGTCATGGGGGTGAATGCATTTGAATGTGCGGATTTGGCCTCATATCAGCTGAAAGGGGTTGCACACATCTGGTTTCCATAATGGAAAGATAGTAGGGCCATCGGAATGGGCCCTGTCACTTGGGAGGAGTTCCATGTTACGTTCCTAGACCAGTTCTTCCCTCGCGAGATGAGGGAGATGAAGGCAACCGAGTTCGTAAATCTTAAGCAAGGGAGGATGATGGTGCAGGAGTATGCCCTTGAGTTCACTCGCTTATCAAAGTATGCCCAGAGTTAGTGGTGGATCAAAGGGTGCGAGTGAGCTGGTTTGTTCATAGAGTGCGGGGTACTTAGACAAGGATTGCAGGACCGCTATGCTCTACCAGTATATGAATTTCCCTCAAATAGTCTTGTACGCCCAGCAGATGGAGGCGGTGCATATGAGGGAGAGAGGCCCAGAAGGCCAGGACTGATAGTTATAGATTCTCTCAGCCGAGGTCAGATGGTGGGCACCGACAGTAGATCCACCAGAGACCTTTAGCCCTAGATTCTTCAGCGTTGAGTGTGCCATCCAACCCTAGGCACGACCAGAGAGTGCGAGCATCAAGCTCTAGGGGTCATAGTAGTAGGCCCATAGATTCCAGCATCTCAGCTTGCCGCAGGTGTGGTTGGGGACACACGGGCCAGTGCTTGGCAGGTTTAGGTGCTTGTTTCGTGTGTGGGAAGCCCGTACATATGCTCAGAGATTGCCTAGCAGCGAGACAGGGCCATGATGGGGGTCGAGGCCCAACTTCCAATTCAGCAACCCCACCCGAACACTCAGCACAACAGGGGGCATCTACTAGCACAGGTGGCGGGCAGCGCCAGAAGAGATTCTATGCCTTAGCCTCTTGTCAGGAGCAGGAGGTCTCCCCGGATGTAGTCACAAGCAGTTGCGAGTTTTCCATCTTGATGTGTATTCTTTGTTAGATCTGGGGCTACCTTGTCCTTTATGACACCTTATGTGGCTAGTAGTTTCAAAGTCAGTCCCAAAACCTTATCAGAACCCTTCTCGATCTCTACTCCAGTGGGTGATTCAGTCGTAGCTAGATGGGTGTATAGAGGTTGCCCGATCACAGTCCTTCAGAAAATCACCTCAGTAGATCTAGTAGAGTTATCCATGACCGATTTTAATGTTATCCTCGAAATGGATTGGCTATTTGCATGTTATGCCTCAGTTAATTATAGAACCCAGACAGTAGAGTTCATATTTCCGGGTGAGCCAGTCTTAGAGTGGAGGGGTAGTTCAGCTGTGCTTGTAGGCCATTTCATTTCCAACCTTAAGGACAGAAAGATGATTTTCAAAGGTTGTGTGTACCATCTAATTAGGGTTAAGGATGTGAAGTCTGAGACCCCGACTATCCAGTCAGTTCCAGTAGTACGCGAGTATCCAGAAGTGTTCCTTATTGATTTACCGGGTGTTCCTCCCGAGAGGGAAATTGATTTTGGTATTGAACTTCTTCTTGACATCCAGCCTATATCTATTCCTTCTTACAGAAAGGCTCCATCCGAGCTAAAATAGTTAAAGGAGTATTTTAAGGATCTTTTGTATAAGGGTTTCATTAGACTAAGCAAGTCTCCATAGGGTACACCAGTTCTATTTGTCCGGAAGAAAGGTGGTTCTCTTCGTATGTGTATTGACTATCACCAATTGAATAAGGTCACCATTAAGAATAGGTATCCTTTACCTAGGATTGATGACTTATTTGACCAACTTCAAGGTGCCAAGTGTTTTTCGAAGATAGATCTCAGATCCGGGTACCATCAACTTAGAGTTCGGGAGAGCGACATCCCAAAGACAGCCTTCAGGACGCGGTATGGTCATTATGAGTTTGTAGTTGTGTCTTTTAGACTAACGAATTCTCCTGAAGCTCTTATGGACTTGATGAACTGGATGTTCAAGCCATACCTAGATATGTTCGTGATTGTGTTTATTGATGTCATCCTGATATACTCGCGGAGTGAGGAGGAGCATGCCGCTCATTTGAGGGTGGTACTACGGACTCTCAAGGATCACCAATTATATTCCAAATTCAGCAAGTGCGAAGTTTGGTTAAACTCCGTGGCGTTTTTGGGCCATGTAGTATCAAGTGAGGGCATAAAGGTGAACTCTTAGAAAATAGAAGCGGTGAAGAATTGGCCTAGACCGGTGAATCCTTAAGATATTAGGAGCTTTTTGGGTTTAGCAGGCTACTATCGGAGATTTGTTGAAGGTTTCTTATCTATTGTAGCACCCTTGACCAAATTGACCCAAAACAAGGTGAAATTTCAATGGTCGGAGGCTTGCGAGGGAAGCTTTCAGGAGTTGAAGACTTGACTTACTTCATCATCGTTGTTAACCCTACTAGAGGGTATCGTGGGTTCGTGGTGTATTGTAATGCTTCACAGATCGGACTTGGGTATGTATTAATACATTATAGAAATGTTATAGCATATGCCTCCAGATAGCTAAAAGTTCATGAGAAGAATTACCCAACCCATTATCTTGAATTGGCTGCGGTGGTATTCGCCTTGAAGATACGGAGACACTATTTGTACGGGGTCTACATGGATGTGTTTACGAATCATAAGAGTCTACAATATGTGTTACCCAGAAGGATCTCAATCTTCGGCAAAGGAGATAGTTGGAGCTACTTAAGGATTATGACATGAGTGTCCTCTATCATCCAGGGAACGCTAATGTGGTAGAAGACACACTTAGTAGACTCTCGATGGAAAGTGTGTCCCATGTAGACGAGGGAAAGAAAGAGCTGGTAAAGACGTGCATCGACTTACAAGATTAGGAGTTCGGTTGGTTGACTTGACCAATGGCGGTGTTATTGTTCAAAACGGATCGGAATCGTCCTTGGTAACTAATGTAAAACCTAGACAAGACGAAGACCCGATTTTGGTAAAGATAAAGGAAGCCATTCAAAATCAGAAGGTAGATGTCTTCTCTAAAGGGGGAGATAGTGTGCTTCGATACCAGGGCCGCTTATGTGTTTTGGATGTTGATGATTTGAGAAATTGGATGTTGCATGAGGCTCAAGGTTCCTGATATTCAATCCATCCAGATGCCACCAAGATGTACCGTGACTTATGGGAAGTCCATTGGTGGAATGGCATGAAGAAGGACATCACAAAATTTGTGGCTAAGTGTCCAAACCGTCAGCAAGTGAAGGTCGAGCATCAGAGACCAGGAGGTGTTCTTCAGGATATCAGTATTCCTACTTGGAAGTGGGAAGAAATCAATATGGACTTCATCATAGGGTTGCTTCGCACTCGATGGAAATATGACTCCATTTGGGTTGTTGTAGATAGGTTGAACAAAGCCGCTCATTTTCTACCGGTCAAAACCACGGATTCGGCAGAGGATTATGCCAAACTATACATCCGAGAGCTAGTTCAGTTGAATGGAGTGCCCTTGTCCATCATATCAGACAGAGGTACCCAATTTACCTCTTAGTTTTAGAGGTCGTTTCAAAAAGGATTAGGTACTCAGGTTAAGCTCAACACATCATTTCACCCGTAAATGGATGGTCAAGAAGAGCGGAGAATTCAGACTCTCGAGGATTTGATGAGAGCATGCACGATTGACTTCGAAGGTAGTTGGTATGATCATTTTCCCCTTATCGAGTTTGCATACAACAACAACTACTATTCCAGTATTCAGATGGCTCCGTTTGAGGCTCTCTATGGGCAGAGATGTAGATTGCCTATTGGTTGGTTCGAAGTTGGTGAAGCTGCAATGATAGGACCAGATTCAATCCACGAGGCTATGGAAAAGGTTCAGCTCACATGGAACAGGTTGAAAACGGCTCAAAGTCACCAAAAGTCCTATGACGATGTGAGAATGAGAGAAATCAAGTTCGAACTGGATGATTGGGTGTTTTTAAAGGTGTCTCCCATGAATGGAGTGATGTAATTCAGAAAGAAAGGAAAACTCAGTCCCCGTTATGTTGGCCCCTACCGGATTGTGAAATGGGGTTGGCAAGGTGGCATAGGAATTGGAGTTGACCTCAGAATTAGCTTCTGTGCATCCTGTATTCCATGTATCGCTTTTAAATAAGTGTTTGGGTGATCCAACTCTAGTTTTCCCAGTGGACAATATCGGTGTGAAAGGCAACCTTAGTTATGAAGAGATTCCGGTGGAAATACTGGATCGTCAGGTTCGAAGGCTAAGAAACAAGGAAGCAGCTTCAGTGAAAGTTTTATGGATGAATCCGCATGTTGAGGGAGCTATGTGGGAAGCCGAGGCGGACATGATGGCTATATACTCACATTAATTATCTACCGGCTCAATTTCAGTTTGAGGTATCTGTTTTTACCCTTGTACTCCATTTAGTTTTCATGTTCAGTTCATGTGCTCTAGCTTCTTTCAAGTATATGTAGGTATGTATGATTCATAAATTCAGTTCAGCCATGTAGTTAAGGTCGGAGGTAGTCATTTCGTTAGTTTTCAGCTTAAATGATCAGTATTTGAATATGATGATTGCATTTCTCTGCTTTTCTATATGTTTTCCAACATTCAAGGACGAATTTTCCCAAGGGGGAGATATTGTAATACACCGGAAGCCCAAAGATAAGACCTGAAAGTTGAAACGGAGAAAATTAAAAATTTTACACCAGGTCATAGAACAAGTCGTTCTATGACTTGTGGGGAAGACCACGAGTCGTGAGGTGACTCGTGGTGAGGTTCTAGGCTTGGGTTGGATTTTTGAAATCTGAGATCCCCATGGATTTGACCATGAGTTGTGGTCAGTCCCCACGACTCGTTGAGTCAGCTGTGGGCAAGGGATTGAGGAAAGTGAAGGGGGTCTGGCAGTGTACCCTACGGAAGGTCCCCATGAGTCGTAGTTGGTCACCACGATTCGTGGGATGGGTCGTGGTCAGCAGATATATAATGTAATTGAGATTAAGGCAGTGCATGTGATGAGTGGTGACCACGACCTGTAACGATTCATGAGGTCCCTCGTGACGAACCCCGAATGATCTGTTGGACAGTGTACTTGACGATTGATGCCACGATTCATTCCCCTTGGCGACAACTCGTCTAGTCCCTCGTTGGGACTGGCAATCAGTTATTTCTTGTGAATTTAGTAAGGGTTTTTTCGTAATTACTATGATCCTAAGGCCTAAATTATGTCGTTTTAAGTTATGAATGATGGGTTTTAAGAAGGTTGAGTTCATTTTAGGCCATTCTTACTCATGCATGCAAAGTTAGGGAGTTAGAGAGGAGATCAAGCTTAAGCCCTTCTGATTCTTCTCAAATTCCTCTTGGGCAATCAAAGAAGTATAAGAATCAGCCTTCATCAGGTATATAGGGTTATGAATGGGTGAATCCGTTCACACCCATGCGCAATCTCTCTTTAAAATTGTGAAAAAATTCCTATGTTAATTCTATGCGGTTTTAACCTAATGCATGAATTTCCTAATTCTCTACATGGGTATGATCTAAATATGTTTCTATTATTGAATTATGATTCATGGTCAAGTTTTACGTTATTTTCAATGAAGAATCGCGTTCCAAGTTTTATAAATTAAAATGCCCATTTATGAGAAATTCATGAAAGTTGAGATTTATGATGAATTTCTAGTATGATGAGATATTTATAATGAAAAGCATGTTTTCAAGTTACCCATATTTATGACTATGTCTTCAAGAGATTTATGTATTTTTGAGCATGATAAAGTATCGGGCAATGTCCATATGTTCAAGTATGAGTTATGATACGAACTAAGCTTACCAAATGGTTTTGGAGCGAAGACTCCCTTTTATATTTCAGCTTGTGGTATGGTTTGAGCAAGAGCTCCTCATATATGATTTTAGATTTGATATGTATTTTGATTATTGAGATTCGTCAATAAACGATGGTGAGCTTCATTAAAAATAACGATGGAGAGCATAGTTTTTGGGAGTAATGTCTAGCACCGAGTAGGCTAAGGGCCGATCACCTTATGCCTCAAAACTATGAGCCAACATAGGTTGATTTATATATATACTTTGGGACCTCCCTTGTGAGCTATCCCCTTCCCCAATTGGGCCTCGAGCTTGATATAGATATCATGGTATCGTCCTTAGCCCTAGCAAGGCTTTAGACGGCTCTACCCACTTGAGTGTGATAGTTGGAACCATGTAAGCTCTATCGTGGTATGCCCGTTAAAAGACGAGTCTTTCATTGTTCCTCATGATTTCAATTATGAATGTTTATCACTCATGTTATATATATATCTATATATGTTCTAAACCAGGTTTAACTCTGCGTTCAACTTTATTTATGACTATCAGATTTCAGCTTTGGGTCAATCAATTCAGTTATGATGTTATGTTATAGTGAGATCATGTTTTCAGAAGGATAACATGCAATCCCTACTCTCAGATTCCTATTTTATTTACGTTTTACATCATGCATGTTTTAATGATTCCACTTATTTAAGTGGTTTTACTTACCCTGCATACTCAGTACATTCCACGTATTGACCGCATACTATATGCTGTATTGTTTCATGATACAGGCCCCGCCCCGACACTCAGACTCAGCCCCGTTAGTAGCCAGTTCCAGAGTTAGCACCCAACTTAGTGGTGAGTCCTCATCTTCCGAGGACCATTTGCTTTTAAATATTGATGTAATTTCAGTCTTAGTAGTAGAGAGTTAGTTGGGGTCTTGTCCTATCAACTCATCAGACTTAGAGGCTTTTCAGACAAAAAAGGTGTATTCAGCTTCAGATTGTGTGTATTCTGACGTTATGTTTATTTCAGACTTCCGCTAAGATTATCATGTTATTTCTTCCACTTTATTGATTGAGTTAGATGAATTTTCATGCCATGGTGGACTTGAGGTCTCTCGGGGCTCCTTGTCCCGTGTCTCGATCCGGGTCTATATTCGGGTTGTGACAAGTCATTAAGTAACCTGACAAGTCGTTAGGTGGAGGTCTCAAGTCAAGATCAGAAAGTTGGGATTCTTTCCAGTGACGACGGAAGTTCAAGATGAGCCATTAAATGATCTAATGAGTCGTTAGGTCACTCGTTAGCTCTGGCAGTGCCATTTTCCAGTCAGTTTCTTAAGGGTGTTTTCATAATTTCCCAAGCTCCTAATTCTTTAATGACGTCATTTTAAACCCTGAAATGAGTGTTTTAAGAGGGTTAGCCTAGCCTAAGTCATTAGGCTCCTATTGTCATGAATCGAACGTAGACCCGGATCATAACACCGGACAAGGAACCCCGAGAGGCTCCAAGTCGGCCCATGGCATAAGCATATCTAACTTCATTCACTTTAAGCGGAAGACTGAACATGCGACATAGCAGAAACATAAATGTAATATAATATAGCATGGAATTTCGAAAGTACTAGACATACACATAAGCTGAGTACTACATGTGGTCTGAAAGCCTCTATCATATAAGATGGGTTGATGGGACAACATCCCCAACTAACCCGGCAAAACTGAAACATAAGATCATCATGAATGCCTAGTCATACAACCCTTGGAACATGAGGACTCACCAACAAGCTGATAGCAAGCACTGGAAGGGACTAAGGATGGAGATAAGCCTGAGAGCTGGATCCTGTATCATGAAACGATACAACATAAAAAGTATGCGGTCAGTACGTGGAATGTACCGAGTATGCAAGGTAAGTAAAACAGACATTTAAAATATATAAAAACTCATAAAACATCATGAGAGTAGGACATCATGCTCATATCATAAATATCGTAACATAACATAAGGCCCAAGGTTTTCAAAACATTCGTAATAGAATCTTAATCATAATCATGAGAGAAAAGCTTTATTTAACATGACTGCAGCCAATATACATAATCATAAACATGCATAAATCGTGAGGAATAGTGGGATATTATCTTAACCAACATACCCCATATGAGCACACATGAAGCTCGACTTGTAACCCTAGTAGGGAGGGTGTTCGTACCTTGCCAAGGGTAGGAACCATGAAGGGCGTGATCACACATGAAAAAAGGCCATTTGCGCCAGGGACAAACATGAAAGGGGTCCCAACATACCTATGGTGGCACGTAGTTCATGAGATCCGGGGCTTAACCTGAGCCCTGAACCTACTCGGTGTTCGATACTACTCCCAAAACATATATAGTGCTCTACATGAGTTCATGAGCTAGTTAAATCATGATTTCATAAACATGCTTGAACATACGTGAACTAGCCATGACTTGAGGCCCGTGAGTCGGCCAAAAACATAATTCATGACTTATAAAATTTATACATACTTGTAGATCATGCATGATCATAATAGATAGCATAATAAATTCATAAATAAATTAATAATTCATGCTGGGCTTATCAAAAACATCAATGGATCAATGGATCATAAATCGATTCATCATGGGACATGCATAATCAAGCTTAATTGCTTAGAAATTCAAAATCCACAATATTATAATCAATTTAAATCTCAAAAGATGATCAAAATCAGTAGATTATGATAAGATTTCAAAATCACAAAACCCATAATTAAATCATTAGATTTTTATAAAAATCATCTTCAAAACCCCATGAGTTTTTAATACAATTTTGTAAAAATCATAGAGGATAGGCATGGGTGTGGAAGAAATCACCCATTGATAGCCTTACATACTTGGGTTGATGATCTCTTAACTTGTTTTGAAGATCCAAGAGGAATTAAGAAATTGGAGGTGATGAGCCCTAGCTTCTTCTTGAGAGAAAGATCAATCTAAGGATGTTTGAAGAGGGTGAGGAATTAGGCTAGTCTAATCCCTTTAATCTGACCTTAAGGAAGCCCAAAAAGACATCATTTAGGAGTTAGAAGCATAGGAGTTTACCAAAATGCCCCAAAACTAATGAAATAAAACCTGTAACTGGCTGTTACCATGACCAACAGTACGATCCGTAGGTTGATTGTACAACTCGTACTGAGAGTCGTACAATGCCTATTGCAGCTTCACTAAATCACTCATAACTTTTTACTCCAAACTCCAATTGGCGCAAGGTTGGATGCGTTGGAAATAAGACTTAAAGTTCTTAAATTTGATATGCCGAATAACCCAAAAACATTTTGTAACATGGGAGCTATGATCGGTTGAAATTGACCCTTATATGAACCAATACGAAAAACCCAATCGGTAAGAAGACTCTCAACTCAATTTCATGCTAGAGGTTCCTTATGACCTTAATTTGCATCAAATGCACTTATTACACTTTGGAATTAATCTTAACACTCTGTTTCCATAAATTCATCGGGTGTGGGTCTATCCACATACCTAGAAGGGTTCCTAACTTAGCCCAAAAGTCTGAGGCATTATAATATATCAACTCACGACTGAACCAACAATATACGCCATCATATTACGAATCGTACCATGAGTCGTACCACCAACCTATGGTTTCCTCTAGTGACTAATGAGTCCATTTTTCCCCAACTCTCTGAACATTTCCACGACTCGTACTACGACCTGTAACTCCATCCTACGAGTCGTACTATTACCCGTACAATCATTCACATGATAACTCCAAAGACTTGCTATGACTTCTGGCCACGGGTCGTACCCACATATTATGGCTAGTAGTGGGGCTCGTGGTTGGGAAATAACTTATTTGATCTGGACCATGGGTCTTTCCACGACCCGTACTACCAACCTACGACTCGTAGGTTGAGTCGTACTGAAGTAAATTTTTTTTCCAACTTTTCCTGCTGATCACACTTCAAATCTCAAGTCTAGTCTTAGGAACTTTTGGGGTATTACACATATGCATGTATTGTATTGAACATCTCTTCTAAGATTAAATTAAAGTTCTCCTCAAGTTCTTCCCCAATTCTCTTAGGCTTTCAAGACTAGTTTGGAAATCAGTTTACCCAGGTATGTGGGTTTATGAAATAGGGATTTCTTTCACCCTTATGCCTAAACTTCCCCTTTAATTCATGAATTCAAGTTTCCAATCACGTGTATTGATTCCTAGGATTTCAACCCAATTCCATAAAACTTTCTATGCTATGTTTATGGGTCTAATCCCCTCATGTTCTAATGCATAAATTAAGCCTAGTGGGCAGATTTTACACTCAATTTGAGTATAAATTCATGATTTTAAGTTATTAGAAGTTATACCCTATTATGCAAGTTTTATCAAAATTCAATCTTATGATCCATGATTTCAAGTGTGATGAGTTATCTAGTATGCATGAATATTTATGAATTCTCAACTTATGATTTCATGATTTTGACTTATGAAGTCTATTTCATGTATGCATGATTTTATGATTTGGGCAAGACTATGCAAGTTAAGTATGCTTATTATGATTTTAGACAAGGCTAAAAAGATCAGTTTATAACATGATTTAGAGTCAAGACTCCCAATGCAACTTATGATATGATATGGAGTCAAGACTCCCAATATTCAGATTCAAGCTATATTTTGAGAATATGATTATATGAGCACTATGCATGTTTTTGGGAGTAGTGTCTAGCACCAAGTAGGCTTGGGGTTTCAAGGTTCCCTAGTCTCATAAACAACGCGCCAACATAGGTATATATATTTGGGACCTCTCAAGAGAGTGCTTCCCCCACTCGAGGGCATAGCGTGATATCACATCCTATTCATCCTTTGCCTTGTTAAGGCTTAGGATGGCTCTCCTCCACATGGGCAAGACGCGGGATCATCATGCACTCATACATGATGGTTGTCGGTTATGACGAGTCTCCTATTTCCTCATTATTTTCGTCACTCATGTTAATGACTTATGATATTATGCTTTATAGCATGTTGACCTAATGATCAGTTTATGAGCTTTTACTTATGATTTCAAGCATGACAAGTCATATGATTTCTATTTTTAAATCTTGGGTCATTATGTTCAGTTATGATAACTAGCTCATGATTATGTATATCCTTGATACATGGCTTTTAGCATGCAGTCCTTACTCTCATGATCTTTTAATTTATATGCATTGATTTTCGGCAGTTGAACAAGGTCACAATTGGGAATAAGTATCCCTCCCAAGGATTGATGACTTGTTTGACCAGCTTCAAGGTGCTAAGTGTTTCTCAAAGATAGACCTCAGATCCGGATATCATTAGCTCATAGTTAGGGAGAGTGACATCACGAAGACAACCTTCTAGACTCGGTATGGTCACTATGAGTTTGTAGTTATGTCTTTTGGACTAATGTATGCTCCTGTAGCTTTATGGATTTGATGAACATGGTGTTCAGTTAGTATTTGGATATGTTCGTGATTATCTTCATAGATGATATTCTCATATACTCTCGGAGCGAGGAGGAGCATGCCACTCATTTGAGGATTGTGTTGCAGACTCTCAAAGATCGCCAGCTATTTGCTAAATTCAGCAAGTGTGAGTTTTGGTTGAACTCAGTAGCATTTTTGGGCCATGTAGTGTTCAACGAGGGTGTGCAGGTGGACTCTCAAAATATAGAAGTAGTGAAGAATTGGCCTAGACCTGTCAGTCCTACGGATACTAGGAGCTTCTTATATTTAGCTGGCTACTATAGGAGACTCGTTAAGGGATTTTCATCAATTGCAACAATGTTGACTAAGTTGACCTAAAATAAGGTTAAATTTCAGTGGTTTGATGCTTGTGAGGAGTTTTCAAGAGTTAAAGACTCAACTCACTTCAGCCCAGTATTGACCCTATTGGAGGGCACAAATGGTTTTGTTGTGTATTGTGATGCCTCTAGGGTTGGTCTTGATTGTGTATTGATGGAGCATGGTAAGGTGATTAAGTATGCCTCTAGATAGATGAAGACTCATGAGAAGAATTACTCGATGCATGACCTAAAGTTGGCCGCTATGGTATTTGCTTTGAAGATTTAGAGACACTATTTGTATGGGGTGCATGTGGATGTATTGACAGTCCATAAGAGCCTTTAGTATGTGTTCGCTCAGAAGGACCTGAATTTGCAGCAAAGGAGATATCTAGAGCTTCTCAAGGACTATGACATGAGTGTCCTTTATCATTCGCGCAAGGCAAATGTAGTGACGGATGCTTCTAGTAGGCTGTCCATAGAGAGTGTGTCTCATGTGGAGGATGGGAGGAAAGAGTTGGTAAAGGATGTCCATAGGCTTACTCGTTTGGGGGTTCTCCTTACAGATCGATGGATGGTGGTGTGATTGTTCAGCATGGGTCAGAATCTTCTACGGTGACAAAAGTCAAAGCTAGGTAGAATGAGGATCCTAGCCTAGTGAAGTTGAAGGAAACTATTTAGAATCAGAAGGTGGAGGTTTTCTCCAAAGTGGGAGATGATGTACTCCGATATCAAGGCCGATTGTGTGTGCCATTTGTAGATGGCTTGAGAGAGAGGATATTGGGCGAGGCTCATGGCTTTCGGTACTCGATCCATCCAGGTGCCACCAAGATGTACCGTGACCTACGTGAAGTATATTGGTGGAATGGCATGAATAAGGACATAGTGGAGTTTGTGGCAAAGTTTTTGAATTGCCAACAGGTAAAGGTTGAGCATCAGAGACCTGGAGGTATGCTTCAGGATATTAGTATTCTTACTTGGAAGTGAGAAGAGATCAATATGGATTTCATTACTAGCTTGTTTTGTACCCGACAACAGTATGACTCTATATGGGTGATTGTGGACAAGTTGACCAAATCAACTCATTTCTTATTGGTGTAAACTACCAATTGAGTCGAGGATTATGCTAGATTGTACATTTGGGAGTTAGTTCAGTTGCATGGAGTCCCTTTATCCATCATCTCAGATAGGGGTACTCAGATTACCTCTCAGTTTTGGAGGTCGTTTTAGAGGGGCCTTGGTACTCAGGTAAAGCTTAGCATAGCTTTTCACCCACAGACAGATGGTCAGGTCGAGTGAACAATTTAGACTCTTGAAGATATGTTGAGAGTGTGTGTGATTAATTTCAAGGGTAGTTGGGATGATCACTTGCCTCTGATCAAGTTCTCTTACAATAACAGTTATCACTCCAACATTCAGATGGCTCTACTTGAGGCTCTTTATGGGCAGTGGTGTAGATCACCTATTGGATGGTTTGAGGTAGGGTAGGCTATGTTGATAGGGTCAAATTCAGTTCAGGAGGCAATTGAGAAAGTTCAGCTTATTAGAGGAAGGATGAAAATAGGTCGGAATCGTCAGAAATCATATGCGGATGTTAGGTGGTGAGAGCATGTGTTTGAAGTTGATGATTGGGTATTTCTGCGGGTGTCTCCCATGAATGGAGTGATGAAGATCGGAAATAAAGGGAAACATAGTCCCTGATATTGTGGTCCTTATAGGATTCTGAGGTAAGTTGGCAAGGTGGCATATGAGTTGGAGCTACCAACAGAGTTAGCGTCGGTGCATCAAGTTTTCCATGTATCTCTATTGAAGAAGTCCATTGGTGACCCAGCCTTCGTTGTCCCAGTGGAGAACATGGGTGTGAAGGATAGCCTTTTCTATGAGGAGGTTTTGGTTGAGATCCTTGATCATCAGGTATGAAAGTTGAGGAACAAGGATGTAGCTTCAGTGAAGGTTTTATGGAGGAATCAGCTTATTGAAGGAGCTACGTGGGAAGCCTAATAATGCTCAAACTCACACTTTCTGACAAAGTATGAAGTGGTTGTTGTCAATAAGAACCCAACTAAGAGGTGGGGTCGAACCCATAGGGAATAGGGCAAGGTCTAGACTAATGTCGGTAATTGAACTTGTTGGTGAGTTATCTCCAAATTGGGGGGTTTCAAAGAATACAATATTAGAGAAAAGATTATATTTGTGATTTAAATCAAGGTTTGCAACTAGGGCAAGTGTTCCCCATGGGTTCATAACTACTTTGGGTATACACACATGACCAATCCCCATGCTTACTTGTAGAACTGATAACTAGGGTTCATCCAAACGACTAGTTCGTCCCTATTGGAAGACTTTACTTAATTACCAGGTCAAGTCTTATGAGTGATTTCAAACTAAATGTTATCAATATGTTCCAAATTTAACTATCCTGCAACCACAACTCAAGTTAATACAATGATCGTAAAGACAAAGCCTTAGTAATAATTCTCTTTTCCTAATCTCTACTTCTCTAGGTTCAAGCAAGTAAAGAATTTGGGCAAGTCCTAAAGTTGTACATCATTAATAAATGTTTAAAGATGAAGAGAATATAATACAAGCGTTTAGCATTGGTTTTGAATCACTTTTATGCAACCTTAGTTCATTACTCCACCATGGTTCCCACAACCCCTAGTTGTGGAGGTTTTAGCCTCTCATGGTTGTAAGATTACAATTTGCATTCATGGACAAACACATAATTATATACTAATTGGAAGAAAATTGATTTGAATATCAAAGAATAATCTCAAGAATAATGTAGGAAATCAAGAATTTGATCCCAAGAATTGCTCCTCAAAACTTGATGAAAATTCACAAATATTATTCTTCACACGTCTACTAATTCGATTCTGTCCTTCTCTAACTAAAATAAAACATAAAAGCTATTTATATAGATATTAGAAACCTTTTCCTAAGCTAACAAGGAATTTTCCATATCTAGTGCTGAATGTGTCACGACTGGACCTATGACCCGTAGCAGGATTGTACGGGTCATACCTGCTTCTAGTAAGTCCTTGGTTATTGCAGATTTGGTTATGTGTTGGCAGGCTAGTACGACTCATACCTTCATCCTACGAGTCATACAATGCTTTCGTGGTTTGGCCCTAAGAACTCTAAAATCTTTTGAAATTCTCCATGAGTGTTGTGGTACGACTTGTACCTTCTTCTTATGACTCATACTGTCTGTAGTGTCTGAAGTTCTACCAAGTATTGAAGAATCTTCTAAGGTTCACCATGGCTCATGGTATGGTTCATACGTTAATGCTACGATTTGTGAGTCCATCCGTACCAGGAGTCTACCTTTGTGCAATTTTCTCTAAACAATTCCACGACTCCAGTTATGGCTAGTATCATCTTGGTACGACTCATAGTGAGAGTCGTTTGTTGCCTTCTTTTTACTTCAGCCTTCTGACTTTCATCAAGGTTCTCAGTACGGCTCATACAATCAAGGTATGGCTCATACTGAAACTTGTATTTTTGGCTGATTTTTCTGTATTTTAAGGCTTCTTTTGCACATCTTTGCTCCAACACTTATTTTCCCTGAAATCAAAGTAAAAGTGCCTCATATCCATATAAACATACCTAAGTCCATGCTATTTTCTCAGTTTTAAGCATCAAAAGTGCTGTAAACTCACATCACATCAACACCCTCAACATAAGACTTTTGCATGTCCTCAGGTAAAGAAAATAAAAACTAAGCACGATGCTTAACTAGAAAATAAACCTAGGATACTATAGCCAACATCAAACAAAATTTGCACTATTAACTCAAAAAGCTTTTGAATCTTTTCCCATCAACCAAATCAGCACATGCACTACAAGCAACCACAAAACATGATAAGCAGGGATCAAGACATGTCATCTAGCTATGAACAGATAGTCAAGTCATCACGAATGCTTTTTACATATACCACTGGGAAAGTTAAACACAAATCATGTACCCTCACAACAAATGAAGTGTCCCACTCACAGTTATAGTAAAATATATAACATGGGACTGAACAAGCAAGACTCTCACTCTCACAAAGAAATTTCAAATACTGCATATTGGATACTTTAGGTTTGCCCTTATTTTCTCTACTTTGGTTTGTTAGATGGTCAGGCTAGGATCACTATAGGACTTACTTTGGCTTGTAATGTAAGCTTTTGGGCTGGGTATGATAGATATGGGATTTTTTAAGCGATTAAACCCTTCCTTGGCACTACATACGTGTGACTCCATTTTTTTTTATACTTTTTTCACCCTTTTTTCTTCTTTCACTTTTCCTCCCTTTTCACCCTTTTTATGCACTTGTATAAGTGTGGTATGTTTCTTCAAGCTTTTTATGCATCATTCACTTTTTGAATTTAATTTTTTTATCTTTTTCTTTTTCTTTTGTCACACCACACCTCACTTTTCATTTTTTTTCTTTTCTCTCCCTTTTTCACCTTCTCACTATTTATGCACCCCTACTCTAGCCACCCTCAACTTAGACATTTTTCTCATGTTGAGGTTCACAATGTTCAAGGAGGGACCAACGCCAAAACAGGTTCATTATAAAAAATGGGTACAGTTACTTGGTTAATTAAAGAAAACTTATCTATTTAAGGCTCAAAAATTTGGATCAAGGGAATCATATCATTTTTGATAAGGTCATTTAAGCTAAAAATGGGCTAAACAAGAACGTCCTATGATCCTTTCCTAACCAACCATCCTAAAACCTATGCAAAGACCAACCGGGCAAGTTCTAGATCCTCTACGCAATATTGAACTAGGTATTAGACCTCACTCACTCATGGTATATGACTTGCATTCACTCTACCTATTCGGTTTATTCATGGCTTAATAAAAACTACACTTGTTAATATACAAAATGACATAGAAAGATCCACTGAAATCATCCATGCAATCACAAGTACACAGCTAATCATCAAAATTTTAAACAGGGTCAATTTTCCAAAATATCAAAACTAGTATAATTTATTGGCTGAGTACTCCTAAGCTACTTTCTAATTAAACAAAAATCATAAAAAATAAAATCCTAAATATGCCGATTCTATTAGATAGCATGCTTGAGGGAAAAGAAACGCTGCAAGAAAAACCCTCGAACGAATCAAAAATCCAAAAATACTAGTACACCCCCTCCCCTTTTTAAAAAGTGTGCTTTGTCCCGGAAGCATAGAATGTGAAAACAGAGGGAAGGGAACATACCTTCGGTGCACTAAGCGCTCCTGTCATCCTACGGAGGAGGTGCCCTACTGCAATCGTGACGTTGGCGATGGCCAGCGCACTCAACGGTGGGTCAATAGGGGGAGTGGCTACCCCCTCAGTAGTATCGACCGTCTCTACGGCCTCTAGAATAGTCGGGGCTGAACCTGGCTCGCCCGAAGTGTCCCTACCACTAGAAAGCTCTGCCTAGGCCATGGTGGAGCTACCTGCTCCTTTAGATTATTCCTACAGCTCTGACAAGTGTGTGTCATGAGTCTTCAGGCTCTCTACTCATGCCCGATGGCGCTCTCTTTTCTCTCTCTTCCTCTTTTTTTTTGGGATCTCGTCTCCAACATCCTCAGAGACCCTCTTTTTCCCTTTTTCCTTTTTTGCTCTTGTGGGCTCCCAATAAGCTGCCAGGTAAAGCTCCTTGTCTATATCAACATCAAGGTCAGGAAGAGTGGGGGCTGCTATGACTGTCTGCTTCCATGATGACAGCTCGACCACTTGGATTCGAAGAGCCCCCAACTCCTCACGAAGGCTGTCCATATCAGTCCACTCGGCCATGCGCATATTGAATCTTCCCTCGACCCCATCTAATCTGGCATGTAGGCCTGGAAAGCTATCTCTATCTCATCCTTCACTCAGGGCTTGATATTCTCCATCATTGACTAAATCTTCCTCTTGGCTATGGTCAGTTTCTTGGCCAAGTTATGGAGAAATTTCTGAGGCACTAGGATGTACCCAGCTAGAGTCTGGCTCAGGAGGCTCGTAGTGATGTGGCAGAGGTGCTAGGAGCTGCATCTGAATGACCTACATTTGTAGCCAGTGTCTCACCCTACTCCTGTGAAGTGGGGGCATTCACCTGTATGCCCCCAACTGGCCGTGATAGTGGGACTGCATTGGAAAGTCGGCCCCGACTTACCAGGTTCATCTCATCCCGAATCAGGCCAATGTCAGTGATCTGCTGTCCTCTGATTAGGTGCTTCTCACCACGACGCACCATAATGCTTGCACCTGTGCATAATCTGAAAACAAGACTCAGGAATGGGATGGTAGTGCTCAATCCCATAGCCCAATCTAGCATCTCCTCTGCAATGACCCTCAAAATGTTGATGGCGTATCTAGACATGATACAGGCCACCAAAGATACTTTGTCTGCACTGAGGGTATTGTCATTAACCATTGGTGCCAACCGATGGCGCTCTAACATCCAGCAGACCTTTTCTATGAAATTTAAGGAGTTATTCTTGACCTACTTGCTGCTAATGACCTATTCTGCCTTTTCTTTGTCCTCAGCGATCACGCCAGACAACCATTGTATTTGCCTCCGCCTCTCATCAAAGCCGAGATTCTTGATCTGTTTCAATGCCTCCACCTGATATTCATATTTTAGCGTAGCATATGGTAGTATGAACTAGGGCCCATATATCCAAGCAATAGTGCACTCAGATATATCAACCTCTCGGCCTCTGACTAGGATGCTCTCTAGCTTGGGCTGATGTTTCAACTTCTATCCCTATTTCGCCTTTTGCTCCATGGTTGCCATATAGTTGGCATAGAACTATCGGACGATTTCTGGAGTGGATCGGTCCGGGGCCCTAGCCATCCACTCAAATATGTAGAACCTAAATATTCGCTTCATCTCCTCCACCTCGTTCAATGAATTTGTGAGGATCCATAGCTCTTCTTGAATGCTCCACTTAGGTTTGTTTTTGGCAGCGAGAGCAATGCCTTATTTTTATATCTCCTGGGCTCCTGGTACTCTCCACCAAATAGTTCGGTTCTCTTTAGGTAGAGTCTGCTCCTTCTTGGCATTTGGTTCCTCCTTCTCTGATCCGGCACCACTGCTTGCATCTCCGGATTAGGCCTCCTTGGACCCCTCTTCTTCATTAGAGCCGCTTCTCGACTCTTGAGCTCTTTCCTCCACTCCCTCCTCAAATTGGAGAGCACTGGCAGATGTGGTAGTGGCCGCCACGGCCTGGGGTTTGGCCTTCGCCCTAGTGGTTTGGGTCCCGTCAGTATCCAATGTATCAACCTTGTATACCTCTAATGAACCACTAGGGAGCTGCCCGCTTGATCGGATTCAGAGGTCTCATCAAGTAATGTCCTCCAAGCAGTTGCCTTTGATGCTTTATGCTTCATCATCATTGTACCTGTGAAGAAAAGGGTTAGATTTCCATATATGAGAAAAATAAAGAAGGAAAGAAATTCCTCTATATTATCACGGGTCAACAGTACGGGTAGTACCTTGGAGGTATGTTTCGTACTGAGACTTGTAATATCTCAGGTCAATGTTACACCTCTGAGGTACAACTCGTACCATGAAGGTATGGTCCATACCACGATTCGTATGAGGATGCCCCTTTAAAACAATTATTCTGTATTTTCCATGACTCATGGTACGAACAATAGGTCAATTCCAAGAGTCGTAGGAAGGATCGTACTGTCACTTGTGGACTTGACCCTTTTCAGATTCTTGGTACGAGTGCCAGGTACGACTCATAGGAGTAAACCACGAGCTGTACTAGGATTCCTACCTTATGATCATTTCAAATTTGGCTTGGGACAGTCCCAATGAGCCATCCTACGAGTCATAGTAGGAAACCACAAGTCGTAGGAAGGCTTGTGAAGCCTGTCCCTGCCTTATTGTTAGTTCAGTTCGCAGGGGGTTTTAGTTTAAGGTTGGGACTCAGAATTCCCCAGGTCCAAGCATGCATTTAACAAGTCTTACAACTACTTATTCCTCCCCTTTTTAATCATGACCTGTAACTTCAATTTTTAACAGTTCAATGCACAATTTTCACAAGTTCAAGCTCTTACCCAGTTGCACATAGCTTGTTTACATCCCTGGTCATTGTCCTTTTCTAAATTTTTCAAGCATTGAGAGGACTCTCAGGGTGTTTAGCAGGTTTACATCAAGCACACAAGTTATATCTATCAATTTCAGAAATACACTTACTTGAATGTTGATACTTCAACTGTCAATCAGGGCTAGGGTTTGAATTGGGGTTTTTGATGTTATCTGTACAAGAACTTGTTCAAATGATTCTTGATGATGAGTTACGGGTGTGAGGGAGTCATGATTTTAGGTTTTGAGAGCATGGGAGAAGGGTATGATTCATTTGACCTTTTATAGGTTATAGGGCCGATTTTTAAAAATCTGGGCCAAGTCGGGTAAATTTAACATTTTTGACCCATCATGACTCGTACCACGAGTTGTAGGAAGGTCCTACGATTCGTCCCTTGGACCCGTAACAAAGAGATTTAGAAACGTACCTATGGACCTACGAGCACATCTTACGACTCATACAATTGGGGTACAATTTGTACTATGACTCGTAGGTCTTTTCTTTTCATTCCATGCCTCGCATATTTCATAGCCACAGTGAGTACTACAACCTGTACAATGAGGTTATGAGTTGTAGGACCAACTATACCCTAAACTTATGCACTGAAGTACATCTCTGATTCTTACCACGACTTGTGCTACGACTCGTACAACCCTCTCACGAGTCGTACTGAGAACCGTAGCACCTGCTTGTTAAGTAATTTTTCTGCCACCTATTTTTGTCTCCCCTATACATTAAACACACATTAGCTAATTAACTTGGGTTGCCTCCCAAGAAGCGCTTGATTTAATGTCACGACACGATGTAGGTGGTTCGATTACTCAGAATTCACCAAACCACCACATAGGTTGCCTTCCTAGAAGCGCCTGATTTAACGTCGTGGCATGACGCAAGTCTCTTGACTACTCAGACTTCATCAAGGAACTCGGATTCCTCTTCTATTACTGAGACAACTCTGTATTCTTTCAATTGCTTCATTGATTTGAAGTCGTTAAAGGTGACCTCTTCTTTATTGAGTCTGAACTTCAATTGTCCAGCCTCCACATCTACTAAGGCTCTCCCAGTTGCAAGGAATGGTCGCCCCAAAATGATGGGGACCTCAAAATCAAACTCACAATCAAGGATCATGACGTCCGCTAAGAATATAAATCTATCAACTTTAACAAGCACATCGAATAGGATCCCCACAGGCTTCTTCACAGTTTTGTCGGCCATCAACAGCCGCATAGTAGTCGGTGTGGAGGCTCCCAAGCCCAGCTTCTTAAGCACAAACAATGGCATCAGATTGATGCTTGCTCCCAAATCACAGAGTGCCCTTGAGAACTTAACATCACTAATTGTGCATGGAATAGTAAAGGCACCTGGATCTTTCTTCTTTTGGGCCAGGACCGTGAAGCTATTATAGCACAATGGTGTACATTATCAACGGGCTCATAGCTCACGAATCTCTTCTTCGTCACATGGTCCTTCATGGACTTGGCATATCCTGACATTTGTTCTAATACCTCAACCAATGGTATGTTTACATATAACTATTTGAGCATTGACAAGAATTTCTAAAACATACCATTCTCCACCTTCTTCTTCATTCTTTGGGGGAACTGTGGCGGTGGCCATAGAATACCCTTGTAAATTTGTGTGGCTCCTTGTTAAGCTTTAGGGCCATTTTTAACATTTTGGGCCTCAGTCAACTCAGCATCCTCATTACGTTCCTTCTCAGCAACACCTTCTTCATCTTCAATCACGCTTGCTTTCTTCCTTTTAACTACAACTGGCATAGGGGGGTCAACTGTGGCCTTCCCACTCCTAATCATCACAGCCATGTAGTGACCATCATTCTTTAGATTTCGGACTGTTTTGCTAGGTAGTGTACCTTTTTGCCTAGGGTTCATAGATGCTGACAGTTGCTCTAACTGCTGTTTGATCTTCTTGATAGCCGTTGCATGTGACTTCACTCTCTGACCCATGATGGATATATCACTACGAATGTCTTTCAGCTTATCATCTGTGGACCTTACCTTCTTTAGCATCTCAGCCATCATGCTCTCTAACTTCAACCGTCTAGCCTCCCCCTCACGTGCATTAGGAGGCACGTACAATCTAGCTTGGTCGTTGCGGTAACTGTCGTTCTTTATCCACTCTCCCTCGCGCTCATGACCTCGACTTCTATCTCTGCACCCATTCCAGTTATAGTTGTCTCTATATTGGTTCCAACCTTTGTTTCTAGAACCTTGGTGCCAAGTGTATTGACCATACCCTTGGGTGTTGGCTCAGAAACAAGCCACCAGGTTGTCCAAGAAGTTTTCCTCCTCCTCGAAATATGAGTGGTCCTGCCTTGGCTCTTGTCCCTATGTCCCAATTGTGTTCACCTTTCTAGCTCCAGCTCCCATGATGTGCTTAGTAAGAAAATCCAACGATGTGCGTATATGAGCCAATTCCTGGTCGCGTTCTTCTTCTTTCCTTAGATGGTCTGCAGCAAACCAACAACATATGTACCAGCCGTTGCTGCCGCTTCCCGGGTGTGCCATGCTCTGTTTGTTTTGGTTACTCTATCTAGAATTGTGGCAGCTTGCTCCTAGGTGTGGATCATCAGTGCTCCTCCTACCACTGTGTCTGCTACTACTTTTGTACTATTTTTCAATGATCTATAGGAAATCTCCAACAGACTGTCATCAGGAATTTTGTGGTTTGGGCACTTGGTCAACTTCTTCTTGAACCTCAACCAGGTCTCATAAAGTATCTCAGTCTTCAGTTGTTGGAAATTGTAGATCTCATCCTTAAGATGCAGCATCCTAGAGTGTGGAAATAATCTCTTTATGAAAGCTTGCTTGAGCTCCCTTCAGTTGGTAATGGAGTCGTTCGGCAACTCCGATAACCATAATGTGGCCTCCCCAGACAAAGATAAGGAGAAGAGTTTTAGCCTTATAGCATCTTGGTTGAGAACTCTGACATCTTTTGATTTTCTTCATGAGTATTGTGGTACGACTCATATCTTCTTCTTATGACTTGTATTGTCTGAAGTTCTGCCAAGTATTGAAGAATCTTCTAAAGTTCACCATAGCTCATGGTACGGTCGTACATTGATACTACAATTCGTGAGTCCATCCGTACCAGGAGTCTACCTTTGTGCAATTTTCTCTGAACAATTCCATGACTCCAGTTATGGCTCATACCATCTTGGTACAACTTGTACTGAGAGTCATATGTTGCCTTCTTTTCACTTCAGCCTTCTGACTTTCATCACGGTTCTTAGTACGGCTCGTACTGAGACTTGTACTTTGGCTGATTTTTCTGCATTTAAGACTTGTTTTGCACATCTTTGCTCCAACACTTATTTTCCCAGAAATTAAAGTAAAAGTGTCTCATATCCATATAAAAATACCTAGTTCCTACTATTTTCTCAGTTTTAAGCGTCAAAAGTGCTGTAAACTCACAACACATCAAAGCCTAAGTAGATATGATGGATAGATACCTGCATCATTTTCCTTCTGACTCAGTTCCAACATGAGGTACCAGTTTCCTCCTTAGAATTATATTCAGTTTTATGTCAAGTTTGTATCTCTCAGTTTCTTTCATGTCATAGCATGTATGTATATTTCATGTATATCAGTCCGAAGTCAATCACTCCGTCAGTTTTTATCAGTCCAGAGTCAGTCACTCTGTCACTCCTTCAGTTGTTTAGTTTTAGGATTGCAGTTCTTTCCCCACCTTTCAGTGTGCTTAGTCTACATTCGAGGATGAATGTTTCTAAGAGGGAGATAATGTAACACTCAAAAAGTCCCTAAGATCAACCCTAAGAGTTGAATCAGAGAAAGCTGAAAAATCTGCACTAGGTCACAGAACGAGTCGTCGAGTGACTCGTCATGTGACCCAACGGGTTGTTTAGTTACCCATTTAGTGTAAATGGGTTGGTAAGATGTGGCTTCCCGAGAGTTTTAACGGATGAGGAGACGACTTGTTAAGACTCCCCACGAGTCGTGGGTTGACTCATTAAGTGTTTAGTGAAGGAGAAATTGTTGAAATCTAGGAGAACCAACGAAAGGAGGAATGAGTCATGGTGTCTCCTAATGATTCATTAGGTGTCTCATTGGTTGGGAGGAATGCTTGGAAACCTTGAGATTAGAGGGTCAGGATGAGTCATTAAGTGACCCATTTGTTGTTTTGACGAGTCGTTAGGTGGAGGCGTCAAGTAAAGATCAGAAAGTTGGGATTCTATCCAGTGACGACAGAAGATCAGGACGACCCATTAAGTGACATAATGAGTCATTAGGTCACTCATTAGCTCTGGGTGTTTTTGTAATTTTCCTGTTAGTTCTTTAATGGTGTTTTCATAATTTTCCAAGCTCCTAATTCTTTAATGACGTCATTTTAAGCCCTGAAATGAGTGTTTTAAGAGGGTTACCCTAGCCTAAGTCATTAGGCTCCCGTGCATGCATTATATTGAACTTCTCTTCCAAGATCAAACTAGAATTCTCCTCAAGTTCTTCCCTAATTATCTTGGGCTTTTAAGACTAGTTTGAAAATCAGTTTACCCAGGTATGTGGGTCTATGAATGAGGGATTTCTTCCACCCTCATGCCTAAATTTTCCCTCTAATTCATGAATTCAAGTTTTCAATCAAGTGTATTGATTCCTACAATTTTAACCCAATTCTATGGAACTATCTATGCTATGTTTATGGGTCTAATCCCCTCATGTTTGTAACACCCCATATAATTTAAGCGATAAACTTGTACTTTTGAGCTATGGACAAGAGTTCTTAGTACCAAAAGAAGGATGTTTTATAAGGTATTTATATTACTCAATGATCATACATTAAGGTTTGAAGTCGAGGAAGTTGTAAAACAAAAATCGGCAAAAGTTATCACAAGTTACTTTTAGAAATTATTTGAAATTTGAGTCAAATGTCTCGAATCTTTTCTCAGGTATGTGGGTCTATGAATGAGGGATTTCTTCCACCCTCATGCCTAAATTTCCCCTCTAATTCATGAATTCAAGTTTCCAATCAATTGTATCGATTCCTATTATTTTAACCCAATTATGAAACTATCTATGCTATGTTTATGGGTCTAATCCCCTTACGTTTGTAACACCCCATATAATTTAAGCGATAAACTCAAACTTTCAATATATGAAAAAGAGTTCTTAGTACCAAAGGATGTGTTATGAGGTATTCATATTACTCAATGATCATACATTAAGGTTTGAAGTTGAAGAAGTTGTAAAATGAAAATCGGCAAAAGTTATCGCAAGTTACTTTTAGAAATTCTTTGAAATTTGGGTCAAATGTCTCAGAGCTTATCTCCCAATATACAAAGAGCCAGGAGGCCTACTACCCATAAAATTGATTCTATAAGTGTAGTTTCCAACACACAAAACGGTTCACCAATACAACTTCAGAACAAAGAGATATTCACATTTTCGCGAGACTGTACAAGCAGGCACGTGGAGGTGGGCCCCACGTTGGCGGGAATATATCTTCACGACTTGGATGTGATTATTTTCATTCCAAACAGATATAAAAACTTCATATCATCTCTTCCATGGTTCCCCTAGGGTGACAAGGTTCACCATAGGTGATTACACCATCCAAACTCTCCCAAAATCGAGGTAGAAGTTGGGGTTGTCGCGAAGAACAACTAGCAAACGTTTGTTTCGTCGATTTTGGCTTTGTTTGCGAGTTCTTTGAAGGGGAAGATTATTGAGAAGGCTATTTTATGACTTGTTTTCTCTTGTATATTGTAAGGTAAGGGTTCCTAACCCTCCCTCTACCGTTAATTTGAAGATTATATGCCATATATCTAAATGGCTACTGATGTTGGAAATTCTTTCCATTTTATTGTGTTGTGGACTGTTCTAGGTGGCTTTGGAGTTGTATAACGTGGTGATTACTGGTATACAGTATATAATTCAAGTATTTTTTGAGAATAGTTGAGCTATCAAATCTCTTACAAGGTATGTTAAGGAAAAACCTTTTTCAGCAAGTTTCCTTCGTTGTTTAGTTGATATGACTTGTTCTTATTAACCATAGTACTCGAATCCATAACAGTTTTTGATTAAGTTGGCTGCTTGAATTATATATATGTGTATATGTGAGCTTCTCTTGCCGGGATTTGTCTTGATTAGCTTCTGCCGCACATTAAAAGCGACATGAAAATCTTCTCATCTAAATCGTTGTCGCTTAGTTCGCCATTGATAGTTTGTTGTTTTGATGATGCCTTAAGGTCTTTGTGATTAGTTCTTAGAATTTTGAGTTGATATCGGCAGCATAATTATTAGTTTGGCATAGAAGCTATGTCATTGCAACGCCTATCACTATATAGCTAGCCTATAGGCCTTTGTTGTATCTTGACGCCTATAAAGCGAAAGAAGTAGAATTGTAGTTTTACCTTCGGGTAAATGGCATAATAGCTACCTATTGAGTTGTGGTGGCGAGCTGCTAGGTGTTCAACCTATTTATTAGAGACCTTATACTTCGCTACAACATACAGATGGTTGTGTAGGTCGCTTAGAAAGCCACCTTACTTGTTGATAAATTGGAAAATTGTTTGATGCCTATATTGACTATCTCGTCAGCTGTTAGTATTTGGGGCTAAGTATTTGATCCATATACATATACATGTCCGTTGAAATGTTGCCTAAAAAGGCTATTGACAAGCGTACCTTTCCTATGGGGCTATACTTTGCTTATAAGAGCTATAAAATGTCTAGAAGAACCATATCGAAGCCCCCAAAGCCACGTTTAAGTTTACTTACTCATGGACTTCCTTTATGCTTATGTTGGCATCATTGTCCCTTAGTAGAGCCTTATGTGTTCAGGGTGCAGTTACAGGAGCCCAGAAGGCTCAGATATAGTTACAGGAGCCCAGAAGGCTCAGATATAGCTACAGGAGCCCAGAAGGCTCAAGATACAGCCACAGGAGCCAAGTGTGCTCAATTTATAGTTACAACTTGCCTATGGGGCTACAGTGTTACGAATAGGGATAATGTAGATTGAGTTATACCTGCCAGGTCTTATAGGGGCTTAGGTATGTTATTGCTTGTTGTCTGTATCTAACAGGCTTATGGGGGCCAGGTTAGGTTCTTGTTTGACTTTTGCCTGTTTAGTTCCTGTATAATTTAATAAGATCTTTCAGTTTATTCTCTTATTCTCTTAGCTGTTTACGTTTTGTTATTACTATCAGTTTAGTTCTAGCTTATTGTTATTTCCTTACATACTTGGTGCATTATTGTACTGATGCCCGAGCCGGGGGGCGCTGAACTCTTGCCTACAGGTTTTGACATACAGGTTCAGGGACCTTCTCAGTAGTAGTTCAGGCTCAACACATTGGTTAGCTCCTCTCTTCCTGAGTTGCCATACTTTAGAGGTTTGCTAGTCTTTTGATGTATAGTTCTTTTTAGGTAGGTTGGGTCCTTGTCCCGACCTATTATTTACTCCTTAGAGGCTTGTAGATAGTGGAATTGTATAGAAGTACGTTGTTGTCTATGCTAGCTTTGTTATTTTGACTGATCAGTTTGGCGGCCTTAATGGCCCTTGTATATATGTCTACCTTCCACTTTATTCGATTTATACAATATGGTGGTCTTGTCGGCCCGCATAGGATGTTAATTTTACTGTGAACTATTGGGTCAGCTGAATATCTATACAGGTATTTTATTGCGCCCTTGTTAGCCAAGGGCTTCTTTAAGCCGAGATATACTTGATTGTTTTCTTGATTATGTTCTGCTGGTGTGTACTAGAGGTGTATATGTCCAGCTAGGTCAGCTCAGGGTCCAGTGAGGCATCAGCTGCCAATTATGCCTCCCAGAGTGGGGCATGACAAACTTGGTATAAGAGCAATGCCGTATCCTAGGGAGTCGACAAACCATGTCTAGTAGAATCTTGTTTATAAATGTGTTGTATGCCACTTTTATAAGTAGGAAGCTAAGAGGCATGATAGTATGGTTACCCTTTTTCTGCTCAAATCATGCTATAGAGCTGAGTTGCATAGGGTTGAGTCCCTAAGTTCATATTGTTATATCTATCTACAGAGATGCCTGATGCAAGACAGACCGCAGCCGGTCAAGAGCTGGATATAGCAGCAGGAGAGGGTACTAGTAGGGTCCTGCAGTTGGAGATGACCCAACCTGAGACCGAAAGGCAGATATCTTCTCAATCTCCCTAGCATTCCCCACTACACCAGGAACCTCCTAGGGCTACAGACGTGCCAGCAACACTTCTAGTACATCCTATACCCTCAGACCAGGATGTCAGGGTGCAGTATATATGTTGGCCCAGATGATGGCTGCTCAGCGTCAACCAATGGCACCAGTTGTTTCCGGGCCCATCGAGGGACCCGGAAGTTTGAGGGTTTGTGAATTTCTTTCCTTGAGTCCTCTGTAGCTTACAAGCACAGACCACAAGAGTGACCCTTAACACGTTTTAGATCAATTTCAGAGGATATTCAAGGTTATACATGCTTTATCCACATAGTTAATTAAGCTAGCAGTGTTTCGACTGCGAGATATAGCAATTTTATGGTATGAGAGTTAGAGAGGTCCAGAGGTGGGGATGCACCTCCACCTACTTTACCCAGTTTCTCTGAGGCCTTCATATATCATTACTTGCCTCAAGAGATCCAACAGGACTGAGTAGAATAGTTCTTACATCTGGAGCAGGTCAGGATGAGTGTCCGAGAGTATGCACTGAGATTTGACTCCTTGCCTAGATATGCATCAACCTTTGTCGCTGCTATGCCAGCCAGGGTATAATTCACAACAGGGATTGATCTAGAGTATGTTTAGTCTTGTACTACAGATGCGCTGTGAGAGGACATGGATCACGGATTCAGGCCTTTGCCCAGAATATAGAAGAGGTCAGGCAGCGACAAAGTATAGACGAGAGGGTATATAGAGGGCAACATAGAAGGGCCAGACCAGCTGATTTATATGCAGAGTCCCAAGGTGGACCTAGACCTTGATTTTTAGGTAGGCCACCTAAGACTTCACCCTAATAGCATCAACGTAGCAGATCGGATCATCGCGCAGTCTGGTCTAGGTGAGAGTTCACGAGTATCAGGCTCGCAACAGTAGAGAGGCTCCGACCAAATGAGGCTAGCCCCACCGTGTTGTGCCACATATGGTAGGAGGCATTTTGGGAGATGTAGATATGGTTACACAACTTGCTATTCTTATGGACAGGAGGGTTACATGATGAGGGATTGCCCGACTAAAGATCAGGGTGATAGGGGTCAGCAGACTAGATCATCAACAGGGTCACATTCGCCAGCACCTTCTATAGGGCATGGGCCCAGAATTCAACGAGCAGAGGTAGAGGCCGAATACAATCATCCAGTTTTGGTAGTGGTCAGAATCGTACTTATGCACTAGTAGGGTGGTAGAACTTTGAGTCATCGCCAGATGTTGTGATAGGTACACTAAATATTTGTTCCCACTTGGTATATGCTTTTATAGATCCAGACTCCATTTATCCTATGTTACTCCGCTAGTAAAAGGAAAATTTTGTATAGTACCAAAATTGCTCCAATGACCATTTTCTGTGTGCACTCCTATTGGTGAATCTATTATTTCTAAAAGAGTTTATTGAGGTTGTAAGGTGGCATTATTGACCGCTGATGTGTTGTGGGTTTACAACACATTCGACGCTCAAAATTAAGAAAATAACATAGAATTAGGTGTATTTATGTGGATATGAGGTACTTTTCCTTTTTGTTATAGGATAAACAGGTGTTGGAATTGAAGATTGCAAAAGATAGCTTAAAAAAGTGCAAAATGGACAAAAAGTGCAGAGCATAGTACGGATCATAGGAAGGACTTACGAGTCGTACTGGTGGTCGTGAGAAGTTGCTGAAAGTTATGGTTAAGCAGATGTGACGCACGAGTCCCAATATGATTAGTAGCAGGTTTGTATGAGTCATGATGAGGAAGTCATGATGAAATCCAGAAGAATTGCATCTGAGTCTGACTTCTGCTACGAGAAACAAGTATGACTCGTAAGACGAAGGTACGAGTCATACCATTCTGGTTGTGATGAACCTCAGAAAAACTTCAAAATCTCCGATTCAAAGTATGGGAGCTCAGTACGAGTCGTGAGTTTATGGTACGAGTTGTACCCAGATCCAACACTTAGCCAGAATTTAGCCAGCTGAAATTGTATGAGAGGAAGCTACGGATCATAGGAGCATGCTACGGATCATAGGAGTATGCTACGGAACATAGGTTGAGTCGTGCACTGGCGGCGAAAAATATGGAAATTCACCCTGGTTGTTTAGGAAAAGGATTCTTGTGTCTGTATAAATATGTTTTAGATTTTATTTTTATGGGGACGTCAGTTTTGATAGCTTTAGAGAGTATAAACCTTGTGAAAGAGAGGATTGAGTTGGTCTTAACTTGTGATCAACCTATTCTTGAATTCTTCTTGTTCTTACTACTTGTTTTTCAAGATTTTGTGGATTAATTAAAGGAAGTGTTTTTCTCATCCATACTTGTTAGTATTGTTTTATGTCTTTGATCATGAATGCAATTCACAGTCTTACAACTATGAGAGGCTAAAACCTCCATAGCTAGGGTTGTGGGAACCATGGTGAATTAACAAGCTAGGGTTGCACAAAGTGTTCTTAAAACCAATATAAATACTTAAATTGTATTCTCTTCATGCTTAAACATTTCTTAATGGTGTGCAACATTAGGACTTGCTCGAATTCTTTACTTTCTTTGGTCGAAGAGGTAGAGATTAGGAAAAGAGAATTACAACACAACCTTGATCTTGATGATCATTGTATTAACTTGAGTTGTGGTCGCAGGATAGTTAAATCTGGAACTTAATGATAACGGATAGTTTTGAAACCGCTCATGAGACTTGGTCAAGTGATTGAGTATAGTCGTTCAATAGGGATTGGTTGGTCATTTGAATGAACCAAAGTTATCAGTTCTATAAGTAAGTATTGGTGATAATCACGAGTGTATACGCAAAGTAGTTATGAACCCATGGGGAACACAAACCCTAGTTATCCTTTGATATTAACTTAACATCATAATTTTTATATTTGCTTTTATTATTGATTTTCTTTAGAAGCCCCCTATTTTGAAGTAACTACTTACAAGTTCAGTTACCGGCTATAATCCAGTCTCCCTATTCCCTGTGGGATCAACCCCAACCTTTAATTGGGTTCTTTATTGACAATGTCCACTTCTCACTTCAGTAAGAGGTGTGGTTTGAGCGTTATGAAAAACTGGCGCCGTTGCCGGGGAATATGGCTAAACCTAGGTTATTAGCTTGTGATTAACTTTTTGGTAGTTATTTCTTTAATTAAGTTTATTTTTGTTTTTTTGATACCCATAGGCTGTTCTCTGGTGAATGCCAAGCACTCAGAGTAGAGGACATCCTCTTGTTCATTTAAATCCAGAAATCGAATGAGCACTGTGAAACATGGAAAACCACAAGCAAAGTGAGGCCCGCATAGCTGAAGAAGCTAGGCAGGCTGCACTACAACATGCTGAAGATGAGAGAGAGGAAGTGGTAAATGCTGGTCGACAAGGGAGGGGAAACAGAGATCATAGATTTGCTCCTTAGTACTTTGACGATGATGATGACCCAGATATTGATGAAGTCGGGTCAACTGGAGAAATTGTGCCACCACCACTGCCCACTGGGGCCAAATTTGACATTACAAGCACCATGATTCAGTTACTAAATATGAAAGGGGTGTGTAGTGGTCAGGCAGCGGATGACGCTAACCTGAACCTAATGAACTTTGTAGGCATATGCAAGGCATACAGGTTGCCCGAAGTAAGCCATGATGCAATACAGCTCAGACTCTTCCCTTTTTATCTATCTAGGGAAGCTACTTTGTGGTTATCAAAGTTTCCCAATGACTCCATAACCAACTGGAGGGAGCTTAAACAGACCTTTTTGCAGAGATTCTTTCTCCCGTCCAGGATGTTACAACTAAAAGATGAGATCTATAATTTTTGACAGGTGAAGACTGAGGCACTTCATGAAACTAGGTTGAGATTCAAAAAGAAGTTGACTAAGTGCCCCAACCACAAAATTTTAGATGATAGTTTGTTGGAAATTTTTTACTGGTCTCTGAACAATAGCACCAAGGCTGTAGCAGACACGGTAACTGAAGGAGCATTGATGAGTCACACTTGGGAGCAAGCTGCTACCATTCTTGATAGGGTGACTAAGACAAACAGGGCCTGACATACGAGGGAGGCTGATGCAGTGGTAGGCACATATGTTGTTGGTCTGACTGTAGACCAACGAAAAAAAGAAGAAGAGTGCTACCAGGAGTTAGCTCACATGCGGACATCCTTGGACTTGATGAAAAAGAATATTATGGGAGCTGGAGCCAAGCAGGTTAATGTAGTGGGTACTTAAGGAAGGGAGCAAGGAGCTGATCACTTTGATTCTGAGGAGGAGGAAAACTTTTTGGATAGCCAGATGGCGGGTTTCGAACCAACGCCCAAGCGTCTAGACAAGACAATTGGCGCCAAGGTTCTGGAAATCAAGGTTGGAACCAATATAGAGACAACTACAACAAAAACGGGTTAAGAGATAGGAGCCGAGTTCGTGAGCGCAAAGGTGATTGGAGGCGCAATGATGGCTATCATAATGACCGAGCTGGATTCTATGTGCCTCCCAATGCACAAGAAGGGGAGGATGGTCAATCAAAGTTGGAGAGCATGATGGCTGAGATGTTGAAAAAGGTGAGGTCCATCGATGATCAGCTGAAGGAGATCCCAGGAGATTCATCAAGTATGGGTCAAAAGGTGGAATCACATGCTACTGCCATCAAGCAAATTGAACACCAACTTGGGCAACTGTCAGCATCAATGAACCCTAGACAAAAGGGTACACTGCCTAGCAAGACTATCCAAAATCCGAAGAATGATGCACATTGTATGGAGGTAATGACTAGGAGTGGTAAAACCACAATTGATCCCCCGTTTCTAGTTGAAGTTGAATGGAAGAAAGAGAGCATAATTGAGGATGATGACACAAGTGCTGAGAAATAGACTGGTGGGTTGCAAGAGGCCCCGAGAGGTGAGAAGGAACCTGCCAAGGATCAAGGGGCAATGCAAGTGCAAAAAGCTACCCACGACCACCACCACCATTGCCCCAAAGGATGAAGAAGAAGGTGGAGAATGTTCCAGAAATTCCTTTCAATGCTTAAGCAGCTGTCTATGAACATACCATTGGTCGGAGCTTTAGAGCAGATGCCAGGATATGCAAAGTTTATGAAGGACCTGGTGAGAAAGAAACGATCTGTGAGCTATGAGCCTATTGACAATGTGCATCACTGCAATGCCATAACTACAAGGGTCTTAGCATAGAAAAAGGAGGACTCATGTGCCTTCACTATACCATGCATGTTTGGTATTGTTGAGTTCGCAAGGGCACTCTGTGATCTGGGAGCTAGCATTAATTTGATGCCCTTGGCTGTATTCAAGAAGTTAGGATTGGGAAATCCTACACCAACCAACACGCAGCTACTGATGGCCGACAGAATATTTAAGAAGCCGGTGGGGATCTTGATCGATGTGCTTGTCAAGGTAGATAAATTTATATTCCCAGTAGACTTCGTGATTTTGGATTGCGAGGTTGATTATGAGGTCCCCATCATTTTAGGGAGACCATTCCTTGCGACCGGGAGAGCTCTAGTAGATGTAGAAGCTGGCCTGTTGAAGTTTAGGCTAAATCAAGGGAGGTCACATTCAACATCTGCAAGACAATGAAGCAACCCAAGGAATTTGTGTGATCTCAACATTGGAGGATGAGTATGAATCACTTGACAAATTCTGAGTAGTCAAGAGATTTGCATTGTGCCGCGATGTTGAATCAGACACTTCTTGGGAGGCAACCCAAGTGGTGAACTGGTGAAGTCTGAGTGACCAGCCTAACTACTTTGTGCCGCGACGTTAAATCAAGTGCTTCTTTTGAGGCAACCCAAGTTAATGACTAATGTGTGCTCAGTGTGCAGGGAGAATTGAAAATAGGAGGCTGAAACATCAGCTGCTATGGCTCTCAGTACGACCCGTAATATGATCCTACGAGCCGTAGCAGCAGTCGCGGTGAGGTTCAGAATAAAAAGATTCCAAGCCCCGACCTATGAGTCATCCTATGGATCGTACCTCAGTGGTACTGGTCACATGATGTATTCGTAGGTCATCAGGTAAGTTTTCTTTAAAAATTTGTCCACGAGTCTAGGGGACGAGTCGTGGGGTCTACCTATGACTCGTGGTATGAGTCGTGACGGGTCAAAATAACCCGATTCAACCAAGATTTTTTTAATCTGTCCCTACCTATTTAAACTTCAATTTACACCCCTCTCCCATGCAAACACCACAAACCCATCAACGAAGTAACCTCCCCCACACCAGTAGCTTCTCATCACCAAGGAATCGAGCAAAATCCTTGCTCCTACTAAGATTGCAAATCCCTAGAAGTTAATTTTCGGTCCATGAAACAACAAACAAGTAAGTATTCCATTTTTAATTTCTTCAAACACTCATGAATAAAAGTGGAAGGGGCCGAAACTCAAGATTTTGTGAAGTCAACTGTGATACTCGAAAAATGGGTTCAACAGGAAATACAATTTTATCGGGTTGAAACTGTGATACTCATGAAAGCTTAAATGAGTGGTTATTGTTGAGTTGAGTTTGAAACTTCAAAAAATATTTTTAGGGGTGCTGGGCTACGGGTTATGGATAAAAGAATAAGGAGAGGGTTGAGCATTGTTGAAATAAGTTCGAAACATGCCTAAACCTGGGAGGAATTTTGAGTACCCAAAATATGCCAAAAAGGACCAATGCACATTGAGAAAACAAAATACAACAAAGGTTGGAAACGGTACGAGGCACAGTATGGATGGTAGTTAGACACTATGAGTCGTACTGAGAACTCGTACCCCAAAATTAAACAATGTCACACAACAAATCTCTTAGTACGACTCGTGGAATCAACCTACGGGTCATACCATGAGTCATAGAAAAATTCAGAAGAACATTAAATTGGAGCTACATTAGACGACTCAATGTACGGACTGTACTTTCATGGTACGAGTCATACCTTTGAGTCATAGCTTAGATAACTTAGAATCTGGGATTTCCTATGAGTCGTACCTTCGTGGTATGACTCGGACTGTTGACCCATGGTGAAAAGCTGCAACTTTCTTTTCTAACTTCTCTTTTTCAAAAATGGAATGCTAACTTCTTTCTCTACAGGTACAATGACATACAAACGCAGGGCAGATAAATCAGCAGCCCAAACGAGATTGATTGATGAACTGACTGACTCAGAGTCTAACACGGTCAGAGACTTACCTAGTGATTCGATTGAGGAGTATCAAGTAGACACCCGGACATCGACGGAACCAAAACCACTAGGGCGAGAGTAAAGGCCCAAGATGAAGCAACCACTGCCACATCCTCTCAAGCTCCCAGTATGAAGAGGGAGTTGGAGAGGAAAGTCAAAATTCAGGGAGCGACTCTAATGCCGAGGAAGGGTCAGGAGAGACCCAAAGTGAAGAGGAAAGTGACAGTGATGAGTTAGAGCAAGAGGCTCCTGTTTTTGGACAAGAGCAGATGCCACCCAGAGAAAACCACACAATTCGGTGGAGAGTGATAGGAGACAAAGAAATCTACGAATAAGGAATCTCTCACCGCCAAAAATAAGCCACAAACGAGAATTCAATAAGAATCGCGGATCCTCACAACCGCATTGAATGAAGTTGAGGAGATGAAGTGGATTTTTAGCTTTTATGGTTTTGAGTGGATGGCCAAGACTCCAACACAGTACACAGAAAACATAGTTCGGGAGTTCTATGCCAACTACTTGGCCATAATGGAGGTAAAGGCAAAAGAAGGGCAAAAAATAAAAGACTATCCTTGTCTGGAGAGTGTTATGGTCTGAGGTCGAGAAGTTGATATATCCGAGCAGACCATTTCTCGATTTTTGTACGGCCCACAGTTCTTTCCTACCAAGATAATGCCAGAGTATGATTATAGGGCAGAGGCAATGAAGCAAATCAGATCCTTGAGTGTGCAGGAGCGACAGAGGCAGCTGTAGTGGCTAGCTGAGGTGATTGCTGAGAACAAGGATGAGGCTGAATGTGTTACAGGAGGAAAGCAGGTGACTAAGAATTCACTGAACTTCATTACAAAAGCCTTCTAGACACTAGTGCGCCATCGGTTAGCACCTATGGTAATGACAATACACTGAGTGCTGATAGAGCGGCTTTGGTTGCATGCCTCATGTCTCATTACCCTATTAATATTCTGAGGATCATATCCGATGAGATATGAGACCGGGCAGTGGGAGTAAGCACTACTATCCCATTCCCGAGTCTGGTATTCAGATTATGCATGGAGGCAGAAGTTCCATGGGGTGATGAGTGGTTGATTGGAGGCCAAAGGATTGTAAACATAGGCCTTATCCGGGATGAGATGAACTCGGTAAGCAGATCCAGTATTCCTACAGCTATCCCAGCAGCCCAGCCAGCAGGGGATGTACAAGTGAATGTCCCCATTGCACAGGAGCAAAGCGAAACACCGGCTATTGACGCCGGTCATTCAGAGTCAGCTCCCAGCACCTCAGCTACACCACTGCCCAACATGCAGGCTCAAACACCAGCAGGGTACATCTTGGTATCATAGGACTTCCTCCAAAATCTAGCTAAGAGATTGACCATGGAAGAGCATAAGATTCAAGCCATGATGGATAATGTCAAACCACGGGTCAAGTCAGAGATAGGGGCAGCAACTCAGGCTCTGCATGCCCGCCTAGATAGTTTTGAGAGCTGTTTTAATGAGAGAATGGTAGAGCAAACCGATACTAGTAGTCTCTGTGCGGAGTTGGGGGCTCTTCGGAGCCAAGTAGTTGAGTTGTCATCATGACAACCAACAGTTTTAGAATCCCCCACTCCTCTGGAGCTAGATGTCGAGCTTGATGAGGATATTGATTTGGCATCATACTGGGAGTCGACTGCAACTGGTGATAAAGGCAAGAAGAGAGCTGCTAAAGATGCTAGTGAGAAAAGTTTGAGAAGAAGAAGAAAGAAGGAGAGGAAAGAGCGCAAGCGGGCTAGAGCAGCGAGCATGCAGACTCATGACACACATATGGCTAAGCAGCATAAGAGTGATAGAGGAGCAGGCAACTCCACCGTACCCCAGCCCGAGCTTGCCCATGGCCATGACCCTTTGGGAGAGCCACATTCAGCCCAGACATTTTCAGAGGCCGTCCAAGTGTCCGCGACTACTGAGGGGGGGACCACTCCCCCTATTGACACATAATTGTGCGCGCCGGCCACCACTAGCGCCACTATTGCAGCGGAGGTACCACGTTCGCGAGATGATAGGAGCGCCTAATACGCCACAGGTATGTTCTATTCCCTATGATCTTCTAAATGATGCTTCAGGGACGAAGCTAACTTTTCAAAAAAGGGGAGGGGGTGTACTTGTGATTTTTTGAATTTTTGTTCCGTCTGAGGGTTTTTCTTGTCTTGTTTCTTTTCCCTCGGACATGCTATCTAGTAGAATCGGCATGTGTAGGACTTTTTTAGTTTGTGATTTTTGTTTAATTAGAAAGTATCTTAGGAGTAATCAGCTAAGAAAATTGCACTAGTTTTTTTGTTTTTGTAAAAAATTGACCTTGTTTAAAAATTTTCTGATACAGTAGCTATGTATTTGTGAAAACATGCATGATTGCTGTGGATCTTTGGATGTCATTTATTTTGTTAGCATGAGTAGTCTTGTTAAGCCATGTATAAACCAGATAGGTGAGGTTAAAATAGTTCATGTGCCATGTGTGAGTGAGGTATATTAGTCAGTTCAGTATTGTGTTGTAGATCCAGAACTTGCCTGGTTGGTCTCTGCATAGGCTAAGGATGGTTGGTTAGGATATGATCATAGGCCGTTGTTTGTTTAGCTCACTTTTAGCCTATATTTCGCTACCAAAAGTTTCATGAATCTGATCCCAAGTTTGAGCCTTAATGGACCATGTTTCTTTGATTTATCGATTAGCCATACCCATTTTTTGTAATGAACCTGTTTTGGCCCTGGTCCTTCCTTGGATATTATGAACCTCAACATAAGCAAAATGCTTAAGTTGAGGGTGGATAGAGTAGGGATGCATAAAAGGTGGGAATGGAAGAAAGGAAAAGAAAAAAAAAGAAAGAAATGGTGAAATATGAGGTATGGTGAGATGAAAAGAAAAGGATGAAAAATGCTAAAAATGTTGACAAATACAGATCAAAGAAATTTTGAAAATAAAAGAAGTGAAAACTCACCACACCCATGCAAATGTGAATAAAAAGGAGAAAAAGGGAAAAAAGGGAATGAAAGAATAAAGGGTGAATTAGGTGAATGGTGTAGCCAATGTATGTAGTGCCAAGGAAGGAATAGTCACTTATAAAGTCTTCCATCTTCATCACGTCCATCCCTGAGACTACATTACATGCCATACCAAGTCCTATAGTGATTTTAACTTGACCATCTGAAAAACCAACATAGATAAAATAAAGGCAAACCTATGGTATCTAACACATAATACTCGTAACTTCTTTGAGATAGTGAGCGCCTTACTTGCTTAGTCTCATATCATGTTTGACATTTCACATCTGAGTGGGGACTTCATTTGTGTGAGGGTACATGGATTATGTTTTCTTTTACTGTTGGTCTGTGTGAAAAACATTGGTGATGACTTGACTGCTTGTTGATAGCTAGATGACATGTTTTGATCCTTGTTTATGATGTTTTGAGGTTGCTTGTAATACATTAGCTGATGTGGATCCATGAGAAAGGGTCAATATAGTTTGTATAGAAAGTGAAGGTTTGTTTGAGTATTGGCTATAGTATCTTAAGTCTATTTTCCAGTTGAGCGTCGTGTTTTAGTTTTTATTTTCTTTGCCTGAGGACATGCAAAAGTCTTAAGTTGAGGGTGTTGATGTGCTGTGGGTTTACAGCACATTCAATGCTCAAAACTAAGAAAATAGCACGGAATTAGGTGTATTTTATGTGTATATGAGGTACTTTTCCTTTTGTTATAGGATAAACAGGTGTTGGAACTGAAGATTGCAAAAGATAGCTTTAAAAAGTGCAAAATGGGCAAAAAGTATAGACCACAGTACGGATAGTATGAAGGACCTACGAGTCGTACTGGTAGCCGTGAGAAGTTGCTGAAAGTTAAGGTTGAGCAGATGTGAACCATGAGTCCCAGTACGATTAGCAGTAGGCTTGTACGAGTCGTGATGAAATCCAAAAGAATTGCATCTGAGTCTGTTCCTACTACGAGAAGCAAATACGACCCATAAGATGAAGGTACAAGTCGCGCCATTCTGGTCGTGATGAACTTCAGAAAAACCTCAAAATCTCTGACTCAAAGTATGGGAGCTCAGTACGAGTCGTGAGTTGATGGTACGAATTATACCCAGATCCAACACTTAGCCAGAATTTAGCCAATTGAGATTGTACGAGAGGAAGCTACGGATTGTAGGAGCATGCTACGGATCGTAGGTCGAGTCGTGGCACTAGCAGTGATAGATATGGAAATTCACCCTGTTGGTTTAGGAAAAGGATTCTTGTGTCTGTATAAATATGTTTTAGGTTTTATTTTTATGGGGACGTCAGTTTTGATAGTTTTAGAGAGTAGAAACCTTGAGAAAGAGAAGATTGAGTTGGTCTTAACTTGTGACTGATCTGTTCTTGAATTCTTCTTGTTCTTACTACTTGTTTTTAAAGATTTTGTGGAGTAATTAAAGGAAGTATTTTTCTCATCCATACTTGTAAGTACTGTTTTATGTCTTTGATCATGAATGCAATTCACAACCTTACAACTATGAGAGGCTAAAACCTCCATAGCTAGGGTTGTGGGAACCATGGTGAATTAACAAGCTAGGGTTGCACAAAGTGATCTTAAAACCAATACAAATACTTATATTGTATTCTCTTCATGCTTAAATATTTCTGAACGTTGTGCAACATTAGGACTTGCCCGAATTCTTTACTTGGTTTGATCGAAGAGGTAGATATTAGGAAAAGAGAATTACAACAGAGCCTTGATCTTGATGATCATTGTATTAACTTGAGCTGTGGTCACAGGATAGTTAAATCTGGAACTTAGTGATAATGGATAGTTTTGAAACCGCTCATGTGACTTGGTCGAGTGATTGAGTATAGTCGTTCAATAGGGATTGGTCGGTCATTTGGATGAACCTAAGTTATCAGTTCTATAAGTAAGTATTGGTGATAATCATGAGTGTATACCCAAAGTAGTTATGAACTCATGGGGAACACTAACCCTAGTTATCCTTTGATATTGACTTAACATCATAATTTTGATATTTGCTTTTATTATTGATTTTCTTTAGAATCCCCCTATTTTGAAGTAATTACCTTACAAGTTCAGTTACCGGCTATAATCCAGTCTCCCTATTCCCTGTGGGATCGACCCCAACCTCTAGTTGGGTTCTTTATTAACAACATCATCTTCTCACTTTAGTAAGAGGTGTGATTTGAGCGTTATCAACTGCTAGACCTTTGTAGACCAGATAGAGTTGAAGATAAATGATTTTGATGTAATTATGGGCATAGATTGGATAGCATCATGTTATGCTAATGTTGAGTACTGGATAAAGACTATTTGATTTTATTTCCTTGGAGAAGCAATTCAGGAATGGAAGGGCACTGTAGCTACTTCTAAAGGTAGGTTCATATCTTATCTTCGGGCAAGAAGCTAATTTTGAAGGGTTGTATCTATCATTTTGTTAGAGTTCGTGATGTGCAGTAAGAATCCTTGACTCTTCAATCCATTTTGGTAGTTAGTTCATTCCTGGATGTGTTTCCAGATGAGCTCCCAATTTTTCCCCCAGAAAGGAAAATCGATTTGCCATTGATATGCTACCAGATACACGACCCATATCTATTCCCCCTTACAGAATGGCTCTTGCTGAGCTAAAGGAGTTGAAGGATCAAATGAAAGACTTTCTTGATAAAGGCTTTATCAGGCCTTGTGCTTCGTCTTGTGGCGCGCTAGTCTTGTTTGTGTAAAAGAAAGATGGCTCCCTATGAATGTGTGTAGATTACCGGCAGCTAAATAGAGTCACTATTAAGAAAAAAATATCCACTTTTTATGATAAATGACTTGTTCGATCAGCTGCAAGGTGCCAAATATTTTTAAAGATTGATTTGAGATCAGAGTACTATCAGGTATGAGTTTGGGAGAAAGATATTCTGAAAATAGCTTTTAGAACCAGATATGGTCACTTTGAGTTCTTGGTGATGTCTTTCAGATTGATGAATGCCACAACAGTGTTTATGGACCAAATGAACAGTATATTCAGGCCATTCTTAGATCTATTCATGATAATATTTATTGATGATATCCTTGTATATTCATGTTCAGAGGCTGAGCATAGAGATCATCTGTGAGCAGTACTCTAGGTACTTAGAGATCATAAGTTATACACCAAGTTCTCTAAATGGGAGTTCTGGTTGAATTCTGTGGCTTTCTTGGTCCACATTGTGTCAGATGTAGGCATGTAGGTTGACTTGCAAAAAATAGAGGTTGTGAAGACTTGGCCTAGACCCACAACTCTAATCGAAGTTCATAGTTTTCTGGGGTTAGCTGGGTATTAAAGAAGATTTGTGGAAGGATTATCTACCCTATCAGCACCATTGACAAGGTTAACTTAGAAGACAACTAAGTTCTAGTGGACCAAAGCATGTGAGCAGAGTTTTTAGGGATTGGAAGACAGACTAACATCTGCACCAGTATTAGCCTTTCTAGAAGGCTCAGAGGGCTATGCTATATATTGTGACGCTTCAGGCATTGGGTTAGGGTGTGTTCTGATGTAGCATGGTAAGGTGATAGCCTATTCTTCGAGGCAATTGAGGAAGCTTGAGAAGAATTACCTAACCCAAGATTTAGAGTTGGCTGCAGTTGTGCATGCATTAAAGATTTGGAGACATTATTTATATGGTTTTCATGTCAACATCTTTACAGATCACAAGAGTCTCCAATATATCTTTAAACAGAAAGAGCTGAACCTGCGATATTGTCATTGGCTTGAGTTGCTGAAAAACTATGACGTAGATATCTTGTATCACCCAGGGAAGGCTAATGTTGTAGTCGATGCCCGTAGTTGCAGATCTATGGGAAACTTGTCATATTTAAGCCTAGAAAAAAGAGAATTTGCTCGAGAGCTACGCCAGTTGGCCAATTTAGGGGTCTGATTGATGGACTAAGATGATAGAGGGGTCGTGATTCAAAATACTGCAATATCATCTCTAGTTGTGGAGGTGAAAGAGCAACAATATGAAGATCCTAGCCTGATACAGCTCAAAGGCAAGGCTCAGTAAGAATAGTCACTAGCCTTTGAGATAACAGGAGATGGAGTCTTAAGATTCAGAGGTCGACTCTGTGTTTCAAATATTGCAGGACTTCGCCAACAGATCATGATAGAGGTACATTATTCCCGTTATTCTCTTCACCCGGGTTCGACAAAGATATACCACAATATAAAAGAAATCTATTGGAAGCGTGGGATGAAGAAAGATATTATTGAGTTCGTAGCACAATATTCCAATTGCCAGTAGGTAAAAGCTGAACATCAGAAGCCCGACAGATTAACACAAGAGATAGATGTGCCTATGTGGAAATGGATAGCAATCAACATGGATTTTGTTACATGTTTACCCTGTACAAGGCGTAAATTTGACTTATTTGGGTCATTGTGGATAGGCTGATAAAATTAGCCCATTTCTTACTAGTTAGGACTACATTTATAGCTAAAGATTACGCAGAGTTGTATATCAAAGAGATAGTTAGACTACATGGTGTCCCAATATCTATTATTTTTGATAAAGGGGCACAATTTACAACCAATTTCTGGAAGTCATTATAGAAGGGTTTAGGAACACAAGTTAATTTGAGTATAACTTTTCATCCCCAGATTCAAGGGAATTTGGAATGATTACCTAACTCTTATTGAGTTGGAATATAATAACAATTACTATTATAGCATTAATATGGCACCTTATGAGACCTTGTATGGGCGGAAATGCAGATCCCCAATTGGATGGTTTGAGGTAGGTGAATCAGGGCTGATTAGACCTGACTTGATACATCAGTCTGAAGAGAAAGTTAAGCTCATTAGAGAGTGATTGTTGACAAATCAATGTTGTTAGAAATCTTACTTTGATGTACGACGTAGAGATTTAGAGTGTTCTATGTTGAAGATAGGGTATTCCTGAAAGCTTCACCTATGAAGGGAGTTATGAGATTTGTTAGGAAGGGAAATCTTAGGCTGAGATTCATTGGGCCATATCGAATCCTCAAGAAGATAGGCCGAGTTCCATATAAGCTAGAGTTGCCTCCAGTGCTAGAATTTGTTCATCCAATTATCCATGTGTCAATGCTATGAAAGTGCATAGGATACCCTTCTAGGGTTGTCCTAATTGAGGATGTTCAGATCATAGAAGAGTTGTCCTACGAAGAAACTCCAGTTTCCATATTAGATCGACAAGTCCGTAGATTGAGGACCAAAGATGTGGCTTCCATTAAAGTCCTCTGGAGAAACAGGAATGTGGAAGAAGTGACCTGGGAAGTTGAGGATGACATGAGATCTAGATGTCTTCACTTGTTTTAGACCCCAAGGTGATGGCATATAAGTTCATATTATTATAACTGAGGCGCCTATTCAGACTTTATATTGTTCCTTATTATTATTGTTGTTGTATTTTGTGCACATTATTGTTGCAGAGCTATGCTGTTTAGCTATCTGTGTCATTCTGTGAGACTTCTAGGTCAGACTTTTATGTGTTTCAGGTTTTTAAATAGTCCGTAATACAGGGGAGACTCTGCCAAATTTTTTTCAGCTACTCCTATAAGCTTGAATTCATGAATCTAAGTTACATTTGTGGACGAGTGTTCCTAAGGGGGGAAGGATGTAACACCCCGTATAATTTAAGTGATAAACTCATACTTTTGAGCTATGGACAAGAGTTCTTAGTACTAAAACAAGGATGTGTTATGAGGTATTCATATTACTTAATAATCGTACATTAAGGTTTGAAGTCGAGGAAGTTGTAAAATGAATATCGACAAAAGTTATCACAAGTTACTTTTAGAAATTCTTTGAAATATGGGTCAAATGTCTTGGAGCTTTTCTCCCAATATACAAAGAGTTAGGAGGCCTACTACCCATAAAATTGAAGGTCTATGAGTCTAGTTTCCAATGCACAAAATGGTTGGCCAATATGACTTTAGAACAGAGAGATATTTGAGTTTTTATGAGACTGCGCAAGCAGTCTTGATTTGCTGCTGCCGCCCGTTATAAGCGACATGAAAATCTTCTCATCTAAATCGTCGTCGCTTAGTTCGCTACTGATAGTTTTTTGTTTTGCCGATGCCTTAAGGTCTTTGTGATTAGTTCTTAAAATTTCAAGTTGATATTGGCAGCATAATTATTAGCTTGGCATAGAAGCTATGTGATTGCAATGCCTATCACTATATAGCTAGCCTATAGGCCTTTGCCGTATCTTGACGCCTATAGAGTGAAAGAAGTAGAATTGTAGTTTTACATTCAGGTAAATGGTATTGTAGCTACCTATTGAGTTGTGGTGGTGAGCTGCTAGGTGTTCAACCTATTTATTGGAGACCTTATACTTCGATACAACATACAGATGGTTGTGTAGGTCGCTTAGAAAGCCACCTTACTTGTTGTTAAATTGGAAAACTTTTTGATGCCTATATTGACTATCTCGTCAACTGTTTCTATTTAGGGCTAAGTATTTGATCCATGTACATATAGATGTCCATTGAAATATTTCCTAAAAAGGCTATTGATAAGCGTACCTTGCCTATGGGCTATACTTTGCTTATAAGAGCTATAAAATGTCTAAAAGAACCATATCAAAGCTCGCAGAGCCACATTTAAGTTTACTTACTTATGGGCTTCCTTTATGCTTATGTTGGCATCATTGTCCCTCAGTAGAGCCTTATATGCCCGAGGTGCAGTTACAGGAGTCCTGACGGCTCAAATACAGTTATAGGATCCCAGAAGGCTCAGATATAGCTACAGGAGCCCCGAAGGCTCAAGATACAGACACAGGATCCAAGTGTGCTCAAGATACAGTTACAGCTTGCCTACGGGGCTACAGTGTTACGAATAGGGATAGTGTAGATTGAGTTATACCTGCCAGGGATTATGGGGGCGTAGGTAGGTTATTGTTTGTTGTTTGTACCTTCCTGGCTTATGGGGGCCAGGTTAGGTTCTTATTTGACTATTGCTTGTTTAGTTCCAATATATTTAATAAGATCTTTCAGGTTATTCACTTATTCTCTTAGCAATTTACGTTCTGTTCTTACTATCAGTTTAGTTCTAGCTTATTATTATTGCCTTACATACTTGGTGCATTATTGTACTAACGCCCGAGCCTAGGGGCGCTGCACTCTTGCCTGCAGGTTTTGACATACAAGTTCAGGGACCGCCTCAGTAGCAGTTTAGGCTCAACACATTGGTTAGCTCCTCTGTTCCGGAGTTGCCATACTTTAGAGGTTTGCTAGTATTTTGCTATATAGTTCTTTTTAGGCAAGTTGGGGCCCTGTCCTGGCCTATTATTTATTCCTTAGAGGCCTACAGATAGTGGGATTGTATAGAAGTCCGTTGTTGTCTATGCTTGCTTTGTAATTTTGATTGAGCAGTTTGGTGGCCTTAATGGCTCTTGTATATATGATATACCTTGAAAGCCCAAAGATCAGACCCGGGAGTTAAAATGGAGAAAATAGGATTTTCTGCACCAGGTTAAAGAATGAGTTGTCCTATGACCCGTCAGGTTTACCACGAGTTGTTAGGTGACTCGTCGTGAGGAGTGTTCACTTGCCTTGGAGTTTTTCAATTTAGGGTGACCACGGGTGTAACCAGGAGTTGTGCTCAGCCCCACAAGTCGTCAGGTCACCGGTGGTCATGGAAAATTAAAAGGTGGATGAGGATTTGGCAGTGTACCTCACGATTGTACCTCACGATTGTACCCTACGAGTCGTGGTCAGACACCGCGATTTGTTAGGTGAGTCGTGGTCAGCATTTGGTGAATGACTTAAGGTTTTGGCAGTGCAGGTAATGAGTGGTGACCACGAGTCGTGGTCACCAATGATGACCCATTAGTTCCTCGTGGGGACCCTTTGAGGAAAAGTGGCAGTGGACTTCAAGACAATTGATGACGACTCGTCCAGTCCCTCGTGGGGACTGGCAGTCGGTTATCTTTATGAAAATTTAATAAGGGCTTATCCATAATTCCTATGATCCTAAGGCCTAAACTATGTTGTTTTAAGTTATGAATAGTGAGTATTAAGAGGGGTTAGTTCATTATAGGTTATTCCTATTCATGCATGCAAGAGTAAAGGCCTAGAGAGGTGATCAAGCTCAATTTCCTTTAAGTTTTCATCAATTTCTTTCTTGGGCAATCAGAGAAATTATAGAATCAGATTCTCTCAGGTATGTAAGTTTATGAATCTGTGAATTTTTTCACACCCATGCCCAATCCCTCTCTAATTCATGAAAATCTATATGTTGATTTTATGAGGTTTTAACCAAATGCATGAATTTCCTAAGTTTCTACTATGGGTATGATCTAAGCATGTTTCTATTATTGAATTATTATTCATGGGCAAGTTTTACATTATTTTCAATTATAATTAAGTTTTCAAGCTTTATAAATTAAAGTGCCCATCCATGAAAAGTTCATAAAAGTTGAGATTTATGATGAATGTTCACGTGTGATGAGATATTATTGATAAAAAGAATGTTTTCAAGTTACCCATATTTATGATTATGTTTTCAAGTGAATCAAGTATTTTGAAGCATGTTTAATTATTGGTCAAGCCCATATCTTCAAGTATGATTCATGATTTCAAGTTAATTAGCTTACCACATGGTTTTGGAGTCAAGATTCCCGATTATGTTCAGGTTGTGGTATGGTTTGAGCCAAGGCTCTTCATGTATGATTCATATTTATATATATTCATGATTATTCAGCTTCATCAATAGACGATGGTCAGCTTTCTTGAAAAACGATGGAGAGCATATGCATCGAGTAGGCTAAGGGTCAGTCAACCTTATGCCTCAGAACTACGCGCCAACATAGGTATGATCAGATTACTTTGAGACCTCCTATGTGAGCTTTCGCCTTCCCCAAGGGGCCTTCAGCTTGATATCAATATCATGACAGCGTCCTTAGCCTTGACAAGGATTTGGATGGCTTTTCCCCTTGAGTGTGATAGTCGGAACCACGTAAGCTCTATCGTGGAAATGTCGGTTACATGACGAGTCTCCCATTGTTCCTCATGATTTTAGTATACTTGTTTATCATTCATGATATATATATATATATATATATATATGTTCTAAAGCAGGTTTGACCTAATGTTTAGTTTTACGTATGATTATCAGATTTCAGCTTTTGGTCATTCGCTTCAGCTATTATGTTCAGTTATGTTCAGATCATGATTTCAGAAGATGGCATGCAAGCCCCACTCTCATATTCTTATCTTGATGTTGTTTTATATATGCATGGTTTAAATGATTTTACTTATTTAAGCGGTTTTACTTACCTTGCATGCTTGGTACATTCCACGTACTAACCGCATACTCTATGCTGTATTATTTTATGATACAGGCTCTAATCTCCAGACTAAGCCCCATCATTAACCAGCTTCTGGAGTTAGCATCTAGTCTCTATTGGTGAGTCCTCATTTGTCTAGGGCCCCTCTTGCTGCAGTTATGTTTACGTATTTTCAGTTTTAGACTTAGAGAGTTAGTTGGAGTCTTGTCCCATCAACTCATCAGAATTAAAGGCTTTTCAGACAATAGATTGTATTTAACTTCAGACTTGTGTTGTATATTCAGATTGTTATGTTATGATTAGACTTCTGCTATGTTTATTATGTTAAGTCTTCTTCTTTACTAGATTGAGTTAGATGTATGTTCATTCCATGGGTCGACTTGGAGTCTCTCGAGGCTCCTTGTCCCATGTCTTGGTCTGGGCCCATGTTCGGGTCGTGACAAACTTGGTATTAGACCAATCGGTTTAAAGTGTCCTAGGGTGTCTAAAAGCCGCATTGAGTAGAGTCTTTTTCATGGGTGTGAAGTGCGCTACACTTTTGAAGAAGACGCTATGAGATGTTTAGGAAATGTTCCCTTCTTTCGTGATCTATGTTGTGCGGTGAAATTTCTCTCTATCCTTCTATCTCGTGTTATTCGTGATTGCAGAATCATGCCTCCCTGCAAAGTTAATAGTAGAAGAAATGAGAATGGAAATAGCCACGAGGATGGCAATGGAGACGGGCACCAACAAGCCCCACCAGTCCATGAGCACCATGCACCGGATCCAGTTTCCCACGCTGAATTCTGGGTAGCCATTCAGATGTTAGCACAGGCCTTGACCGCCCAAGTCAACAAGTAGGCAGTGGCACATATCCTGCAGAATGGGAATGCGGCGGTAGCATGAGTCAGATATTTCCTAAGAATGAACCCACCAGAGTTTCTTAGGTCAAAGGTGGACGAGGATCCACATGACTTCATAAATGAGATTTTGAAGATCACCCAGGTCATGGGGGTGAATGGAGAAAAGTGTGCTGATTTGGCCTCATATCAGTTGAAGGGGGTCGCACACATTTGGTTTAAGCAGTAGAAGGATATTAGGGTAGCCGGAGCAGGCCCTATCAGTTGGGAGGAGTTTCACGTTATTTTCCTAGATCGGTTCTTCCCTCGTGAGATGAGGGAGATGAAGGCGGTCGAGTTTGTGAATCTAAAACAGGGAAAGATGAACATTTAGGAATATGCCCTAGAGTTCACTCGTTTGTCAAAGTACGCCCCGAGTTAGTGGTTGATCAGAGGACTCGAGTGAGCAGGTTTGTTCATGGGGTGATGGACTATCTACATAAGGATTGCAGAACCTCCATGCTCCATCAAGATATGGATTTTCCTCGAATAGTCTTGTACGCCCAACAGATGGAGGCGACGCATCTGAGGGAGACAGAGGCCAAGAGGGCTAGGACCGACATCTATAGATTCTCTCAACCGAGACTAGGTGGTGGGCATCGACAACAGTCCCACCAGAGATCTTCAACCCCAACATCTTCAGCGATGAGTGTGCCATCCAAACCTAGGCCCGACTAGAGAAGTCGAGCAGCAGGCTTGAAGATTCCAGTTTCCCAATTTACGATAGGTATGGTCGGAAGCACATGGGTCAGTGTTTGGCGGGTATAGGTGCTTGCTTCGGGTAAGGAAAGCCCGGACATATGCTCAGAGACTGCCCAACAGCTAAACAGGGCCATGATAGGGGGCCAAGGCCCAGCTTCCAGTTCAACAGCTCCACCCGCACGCCCAACCTAGTAGGGGCATTTACTAGCATAGGTGGCAGTCAACGCCAAAACAAATTCGATGCCCTAGCATCCCTCCAAGAGCAGGAGGTCTCCTCAGATGTAGTCACTGGTATGTTACGAGTTTTTTAACTTGATGTATAGTCTTTGTTAGATCTAGGGGATACCTTGTCTTTTGTGACACCCTATGTGGCTAGCAGTTTCAGAGTTAGTCCCAAAATCTTGTAAGAACCCTTCTCAGTCTCTACTTCAGTGGGTGATTCAGTTGTAACTAGACAGGTGTATAGAAGTTTCTCGGTCACGGTCCTTCAGAAAGTCACCTCAGCAGATCTAGCAGAGTTAGCCATGACCGATTTTGATGTTATCCTCGGCATGGATGGGCTATTTGCATGTTATGCCTCAGTTAATTGTACAATCCGGGTAGTAGAGTTCATATTTCTAGGTGAGCCAGTCCTAGAATGGAAGGGTAGTTCAGTCGTGCCTATAGGTCATTTCATTTCCTATCTTAAGGCCAGAAAGATGATCTCCAAGGGTTGCGTGTACCATTTAGTTAGGGTTAAGGACGCCACATCCGTGACCCCGACTATCCATTCAGTTGCAATAGTATGTAATTATCTAGAAGTCTTCCTAGAGGATCTACCAGGAATCCCTCCCGAGTGGGAGATTGATTTTGGTATTGACCTTCTTCTCGATACGCAACCTATATCTATTCCTCCTTATAGAATGGCTCCAGCCGAGTTAAAGGAGTTGAAGGAGCAATTGAAACACCTTTTAGATAAGGGATTCATCAGACCGAGCAAATCCCTATGGTGTTCACCAGTTATCTTTGTGCGAAAGAAAGACGGTTCTCTTCGTATATGTATTGATTATCACCAATTAGACAAGGTCACCATCAAGAACAGGTATTCTATAGCCAGAATTGATGATTTGTTTGACCATCTTTAGGGTGCTAAGTATTTTTTGAAGATAGATCTCAGGTCTGGATACCATCAGCTCAAGGTTCAGGAGAGTGACATCGCGAAGACAGCTTTCAAGACTCAGTATGGTCATTAGGAGTTTGTAGTTATGTCTTTTGGACTAACAAATGCTCCTGTAGCTTTTATGGATTTGATGAACAGGGTGTTCAAGCCATACTTTGATATGTTCATGATCATGTCCATCGATAACATCCTGATATACTCTCGGAGTGAGGAGGAGCATGTCTCTCAGTGGTACTACAGACTCTTAAGGATCGCCAATTATATGCAAAATTCAGCAAGTGCTAGTTTTCGTTGAACTCATTGGCATTTTTGAGTCATGTGGTATCAAGTGAGGGTATAAAGGTGGACTCTCAGAAGATAGAAGCGATGAAGAATTGGCCTACACCGGTGAATCCTTCAGATATCAGGAGCTTCTTAGGCTTAGCTGGCTACTATCGAAGATTTGTTGAGGGATTTTCATCTATTGCAGCGCCACTGACCAAAATAACCCAAAAGAAATTGAAATTCCAATGGTCGGATGCTTGTTAAAGGAGCTTTCAGGAGTTGAAGACTCGACTTACCTCAGCACCGGTGTTAACCCTACCAGAGGGTACCGATGGGTTTGTGGTGTATTGCGATGCTTCTAGAATTAGCCTTGGTTATGTATTTATGCAGCATGGTAAAGTGATAGCATACGCTTCTAGACAGCTAAAGGTTCATGAAAAAAAATTACCCGACCCATGATCTTGAATTGGCAGTGGTGGTATTTACATTGAAGATTTGGAGACACTATTTGTATGGGGTCCATGTAGATGTGTTTACGGACCACAAGATCCTACAATATGTGTTTATCCAAAAGGACCTAAATCTGCGGAAAAGAAGGTGGTTGGAGTTACTCAAGGATTATGATATGAATGTATGTTACCACTCGGGTAAGGCTAATGTAGTAGTAGATGCACTTAGTAGACTCTTTATGGAGAGTGTGTCCTATGTAGATGAGGGGAGAAAGGAGCTGGTGAAGGATGTGCATTGACTTGTGAGGTTGGGAGTTCTTTTTGTTGACTCGACCGATGGTGGTGTTATTGTTTAGAATGGATCAGAATCATCCTTGGTGACTGATGTAAAAGCTAGGAAAGACGAGGACCCTATTTTGGTAAAGTTGAAGGAAGTCATTCAGAATCAGAAGGTAGAGGTCTTCTCCAAAGGGGGAGATGGTTTGCTTCAATATCAGGGTCTCTTGTACGTTTCGGACGTTGATGAATTAAGAAATCAGATGTTGCATGAGGCTCAAGGTTCCATATATTCGATACATTTAGGTGCCACCAAGATGTACCGTGACCTATGGGAAGTCTATTGGTGGAATGGCATGAATAAGGACATCACTGAATTTTTGGCTAAGTGTCCAAACTGTCACCAAGTGAAGGTTCAGCCTCAGAGATCAGGAGGTGTGCTTCAAGATATCAGTATTCCTACTTGAAAGTGGTAAGAAATCAATATTGACTTCATCACAGGGTTGCCTTGCACTCGTCAACAATATGACTTTATTTTGGTGATCATGGACAAGTTGACCAAAGTCGCTCATTTTCTACCGATCAAAACCACTGATTCCTTATAGGATTATGCCAAACTATATATCTGGGAGCTAGTTCGGTTGCATGGAGTGTCCTTGTCCATCATATTAGACAGAGGTACTCAGTTTACCTCTCAGTTTTTGGAGATTGTTTCAAAAAGGACTTGGTACTCAAGTTAAGCTCAGTACCACATTTCACCTGCAATCGGATGGTCAACCGCAGCGGAAAATTCAGACTCTCAAAGACATGTTGAGAGCATGTTTCATTGACTTCAAGGGTAGTTAGGATGACCATTTGCCTCTTATTGAGTTTGCATATAATAACAACTACCATTCCAGCATTTAGATGGCTCTGTTTGAGGCTCTCTATGAGTGGAGGTGTAGATCACCTATTGGTTGGTTTGAAGTCGATGAAGCTGCGATGGTAGGACCAGATTCAGTCCATGAGGCCATAAAGAAGGTTCAGCTTTTATGAGACAACTTGAAAACAACTCAAAGTCGCCAAAAGTCCTATGCTAATGTGAGAAGGAGAGAGCTTGAGTTCGAAGTGGATGATTGGGTGTTTCTGAAGGTGTCTCCCATTAAGGGAGTGATGAGGTTTGGAAAGAAAGGAAAACTCAGCCCTCGTTATGTTGGCCCCTACCGAATTGTGAAGCGGGTTGGCAAGGTGGCATATGAATTGGAGTTGCCCTCAGAATTAGCTTCTGTTCATCCTGTTTTTCATGTGTCGCTCTTAAAGAAGTGTTTGGGGGATCTAGCTCTAGTTGTTCAGGTGGATAGTGTTGGTGTGAAAGATAGCCTTAGTTATGAGGAGGTTCCAGTGGAAATACTAGATCGCCAGGTTTGAAGACTAAGAAACAAAAAAGTAGCTTCAGTTAAAGTTTTATGGAGGAATAAACATGTTGAGGGAGCTACATGGGTAGCCGAAGCTGATATGATGGCTAGATACCCATATTTATTCCCTACCGACTCAGTTTCAGCTTGAGGTATCCGTTTTTGCCCTAAAACTCTATTCAGTTTCATGTTTAGTGCATGTGCCCCAGTTTCTTTCATGTATATGGATGTATGTATGATACATGAATTCAGTTCAGTCATGTAGTTTGAATCGGAGTTAGTCATTCCGTCAGTTTTCAACTTATATGATCAATATTTGAGTGTGATGGTTGTGTTTCTCTGCTTTTTGGTATGGTTTTCAACATTCTAGGATGAATGTCCCCAAGGGGAGATATTGTTATATCCCGAAAGCTCAAAGATTAGACCCGGGAGTTGAAACAGAAAAATAGGATTTTCTGCACCAGGTCACAGAAAGAGTCGTCCTGTGACCCGTCAGGTTGACCATGAGTCGTTAGGTGACTCGTGGTGAGGAGTGTTGGCTTGCCTGGGATTTCTCAATTTAGGGTGAGCACAAGTCGTGGTCAGCCCTATGAGTCGTCAAGTCACCCATGGTCAAGGGCAATTGGAAGGTAGAGGAGGAGTTGGCAGTGTACCTCAAGATTGTACCCCACAAGTCATGATCAGACACCACGATTCGTTAGGTGAGTTGTGGTCAGAATTTGGTGAATTACTTAAGGTTCTTACAGTGGAGGTAATGAGTGGTGACCACGAGTCCTGGTCACCAATGACGACCTGTTAGGTCCCTCATGGGGACCCTTTGAGGAAAAGTGGCAGTGGACTTCACGAAAGCCGACGACGACTCGTTTCCTCTTATAACGACTCGTCCAGTCCCTCATAGGGACTGGCAGTAAGTTATTTTTCTGCGAATTTAATAAGGGCTTATCCGTAATTCCTATGATCCTAAGGCCTAAACTACGTCGTTTTAAGCTATGAATAGTGAGTATTAAGAGGGGTAAGTTCATTCTAGGCTATTCATATTCATGCATGCAAGAGTAAAGGTCTAGAGAGGTGATCAAGCTTAATTTCTTTCAAGTTTTCATCAATTTCTTCCTTGGGAGATTCGAGAAATTATAGAATCAGATTCTCTCAGGTATGTAAGGTTATGAATGTGTGAATTTTTTCACACCCATTCCCAAGCCCTCTCTAATTCATGAAAATCTATATGTTGATTCTATGGGGTTTTAACCCAATGCATGAATTTCCTAAGTTTCTACCATGGGTATGATCTAAGCATGTTTCTATTATTGAATTATTATTCATGGGCAAGTTTTACATTGTTTCAATTATAATTAAGTTTTCAAGCTTTATAAATTAAAGTGCCCATCCATGAGAAGTTCATGAAAGTTGAGATTTATGATGAATGTTCAAGCATGATGAGATATTATTGATAAAAAGCATGTTTTCAAGTTACCCATGTCTATGATTATGTTTTCAAGTGAATCAAGTATTTTCAAGCATGTTTAAGTATCGGGCAAGCCCATATGTTCAAGTATGATTCATGATTTCAAGTTAATTAGCTTATCACATGGTTTTGGAGTCAAGACTCCCAATTATGTTCAGCTTGTGGTATGGTTTGAGCAAAGGCTTTTAATGTATGACTTAGATTTATATATATTCATGATTATTCAGCTTCGTCAATAGATGATGGTCAACTTCATTGAAAAATGATGGAGAGCATATGCATGTTTTTGGGAGTAGTGTCTAGCACCGAGTAGGCTAAGGGTCAGTCAACCCTATGCCTCAGAACTATGCGCCAACATAGGTATGATACGATTATTTTGGGACCTCCTATGTGAGCTTTCCCCTGACCCAAAGGGCCTTCATCTTGATATTGATATCATGGTAGCGTCCTTAGCCCTGGCAAGGCTTTGGACGGCTCTGCCCACTTGAGTGTGATAGACGGGACCATGTAAGTTCTCTCGTGGTAATGTCGATTATGTAACGAGTCTCCCATTGTTCCTCATGATTTCAGTATGCATGTTTATCATTCATGATATATATATATATATATATATATATATATATTCTAAATAAGGTTTGACCCAATGTTCGATTTTACATATGATTATCAAATTTCATCTTTGGGTCATTCAATTCAATTATAATATTTAGTTATGTTTAATCATGATTTCAGAAGATGGCATGCAAGCCCCACTCTCAGATTCTTACTTGATGTTTTAAATGATTTTATTTATTTAAGAGGTTTTACTTACCTTGCATACTCGGTACATTCCACGTATTGACTGCATACTCTATGCTATATCGTTTTATGATACAGGCTTCGGTCTCCAGACTCAGTCCTGTCATTAGAAAGCTTCCGGAGTTAGCATCTAGTCTCTATTGGTGAGTCCTCATCTGTTGAGGGCCCATGTTCCATTCAGTTATGTTTACGTATTTTCAGTTTCAGACTTAAAGAGTTAGTTGGGGTCTTGTCCCATCAACTTATCAGAATTAGAGGTTTTTCAGACAATAGATTGTATTCAGCTTCAGACTTGTGTTGTATATTCAGATTGTTATGTTACGATTAGACTTCCGCTATGTTTATTATGTTAAGTCTTCCGATTTACTTGATTTGCTTTGATGTATGTTCAATCCATGGGTCGACTTGGAGTCTCTCGGGGCTCCTTGTCCCGTGTCTCATTCTGGGCCCATGTTCGGGTCGTGACAATATATTTCTACCTTCCTCTTTATTTGATTTATACAAAATGGTGGTCTTGTCGGTCTACATAGGATATTATTTTTATTGTGAACTATTAGGTCAGCTGAATATCTATGCAGGTATTTATATTGCGGCCTTGTCGGCCAAGGGCTTCTTTAAGCCGAGATATACTTGATTGTTTTCTTGATTATGTGTTGCTGGTGTGCACTTGAGGTGTATATGTCCAGCTAGGTCAGCTCAGGGTCCAGTGAGGCATGAGGTGCTCGTTGTGCCTCTTAGGGTGGGACATGACAATGTTCTAATGGATGAATTAAGTCTAGTGGGCAGATTTTACACTCAATTTTATTATAAATTCATGATTTCAAGTTATTAGAAGTTATTCCCTATTATGCAAGTTTTATGAAAATTCAAGCTTATGATCTAGGATTTCAAGTATGATGAGTTATCTAGTATGCATGAATGTTTATGAACTCTCAACTTATGATTTCATGATTTTGACTAACGAAGTCTATTTCAAGTATGCAATATTTTATGACTTGGGAAAGCCCATTGAAGTTAAGTATGCTAATTATGATGTTATCCAAGGCTAATAAGATCAGTTTATAACATAATTTGGAGTTAAGACTCCAAATGTAACTTATGATATGATATGGAGTCAAGACTCCCAATTTTCAAATTCAAGCTATGTTTTAGAATATGATTATATGAGCACTATACATGTTTTGGGAGTAGTGTCTAGCACTGAGTAGGCTAGGGATTTCGAGGTTCTCCGGTTTCATAAATTATGCGTCAATGTAAGTATATATATTTGCAACCTCTCAAGAGAGTGCTTACCCTGCTCGAGGCCACAACGTGATATCACATCTTATTCATCCTTCGCCCTGGTAAGGCTTAGGATGGCTCTCCTCCACATGGGCAAGACGTGGGATTATCATGCGCTCAGACGTGGGATTATCATGGTGATTGTCGGTTATGACAAGTCTCCCATTGTTCCTCATGATTTTAGTTCTTCATGTTCAGGACTTATGCTTTATAGCATATTGACCCAATGAATAGTTTCTTAGCTTGTACTTACGATTTCAAACATGCCAAATCATATGCATGATTTATATGCATGATTTAAACTAACATTTTACTAAACATGTTTTATGTACCTTACATACTCGGTATATTATAAATACTGACCATATACTTTATGCTATGTCGTCTCATGATATAGGTTCGGGTGATCCAACTCTATCTCATCGATAGCTTGCTCCCATCTCAGTCCAGTTCAAGCCCCTGCTTTGTGTGAGTCCTTATCATCCGAGGACATCTATCACTTTAGACTTGTTATGTCAGTTTAGTTTCAGACTTGGAGTTAGCTGGGGGCTTCTCCCAGCATCTCATTAAATAGTAGAGGCTTTTCAGACATAGACAAGTATGTTCAGCTTTGAGATTCAGCGTTGTGATGTTATTGTTTGATATCGTTTTTATGATATTTAGTCTTTCGTTTATTCATGTTCATGTTGCTTTCCTCTTGGTTATGCTTTTAAGTCATGCTATGTATGTGCTATGGGTTAGCTTGAAGCCATTTGTGGTTCTAGGTTTCATGTCTCGATCCGGGGTCTTAGCTTGGGTCGTGACAGAAGTGTTACAATATCTCCCTCTTGGAAACATTCGTCCTCGAATGTTGACTTAAACATACTGGAGTGCTAGGGAATGCGCTGCAATCCCAAAACTGAACAACCACAGTTGAAAGCTGAAGGAGTGACTGACTCCAAACTGAAATACGTGAATGAACTGAATTCATGAAACACCATGCATACAATGACATGAAAGAAATTGAGAGACATGAACTTGACATGAAACTGATTAGAGTACTAATGAGGAAATTGGTACCTCATTCTGGAACTGAGCCAGAAGGGAAAAGATGCGGGTATTTAGCCATCATATCTGCCTTGGCTTCCTACATAGCTCCCTCCATAAGATCATTCCTCCATAATACTTTCACTGAAGCTACTTCCTTGTTCCTCAACGTTCGAACCTAATGATCAAGGATCTCAACTGGAACCTCCTCATAAGTAAGGCTATTCTTCACACCAATGTTACCTACCGAAACTAAGGCTGGATTTCCAGGGCACTTCTTCAACAGAGATACATGGAAAGCTGGATGCACCAAAGCTAACTCTGTCGGTAGCTCCAGCTAATATGCCACTGTCATGATCCAAACGTACACCTGGATCGTAGACACGGGACAAGCGACCCCGAGAAACCCCAAGTCAACCCATGGCACATGCATTCAACTCATCTCATTTAAACAAACGAAATATTAAGCATAAAACATCGCGAAAACGTAACCATGACATAACATCAGGAATACCAAATATTTACATAAGCTGAATACTACTCATTTGTCCGAAAGCCTCTAATACGTAAGATGGGTTGATGGGACAACATCCTCAACTAACCCGAGAAATACTGAAACATAATCAACAGGAAAGTTTATCAAACGACCCTCGGAACATGAGGACTCACCAAAAGCTGATATCATAGGTTGGGATGGACTACGAATGAGGATGAGCCTGAGACCCGAACCCTGTATCATAAAACGATACAACATAGAAAGTATGCGGTCAGTACATGGAATGTACTGAGTATGCAAGGTAAGTAAAAACAAACACTTTAAAAGTAAACTCATAAATAGACATAGGAGAAGGACATCATGGTTACATCAAAATCTTCGTAATAAAACATAAGGCTCAAGACTTCCAATCTTTCATAATCATACATTATCATAATCGTAAATAACTTTATCACAATATAACTTGAGCCAATAACATAAACATAACAATGCATAAAACATGTGGAGCAATGGGAGGACTCTTCATAACCGACACCATCATGGTAGAGCCTTTCATGATGTCCTACTGTCTCGCTCAAGTGGGCAAAGTCGACCCTGGCTTGCCAGGAGAGGGTCGTGCATAAAGCGTGATATCATATTTGAGGGGATCGTTATTAATACATCATATCATTTACAACCCACGGTGACACGTGGTTATGAGACACCGACATAGTCCTTTGAACTCCGGGCTGCTCGGTGCTAGACACGACTCCCAAAACATGCATATAGGCTCATACATAAATCATTAACATCATGCATAAAAATTCATTGGCTAAGATATAATATTTATCATCATTGATCCCCTTTAAAACATGCTTAGCCAAGAATCAAGGCCCTTTTTATTGGCCAACATCATGAATCGATAAATCATACAATTCGTTTCATAAATCATAAATGATTCTTCAACATGTGGGCATTGTCCATTACTTTGTCATACTCAATACTTTCAAAATATGCTCATAAACATGAGTAACTAGAAAATCATGCTTTTCCATCATCAATAACTCAAATTATAGAGTATTCATCATAAATCGTAACTTTCATGAACTTTCGTCAAATGGGAAATTTGGATTTTAAAAGCTTGAAACATGATTAAAGGAAAATAATGATAAAACCTTCCCATCATTTAAAATTCAATAATTAAAAATCAATTAAATCATACCCATAAGGATAAATCATATTGTCATGCTTTGGGTAAAATCTCATGGAATTTGAGTAGGAGAATTCATGAATTAACTTGAAATTTGGGCATGGGTGGGGAAGAATTTCACCCATTTTAAAACCCTACATACCTGGGAATAGATGGACTTAAAGTTCCTTGAACACCCACAAAGAAATTGATGAAAATTTGGGGAAGAAGGCCTTGAATCTCCTAAAAACCTCTCTAAAATCCTTGCATGAGAATGGGCATGCATAAAGGGCTTAACCCATCTTACCTAACTCAGAAACATATCCAAAATGACGTAGTTTAGGCCTTTGGGACTTAGGAAGTTATGAAAACACCCTTATTAAAACGCAGGAATTTCTGGTCGCCAGTCCTCACGAGGGACATAATGGGTCATTGCCACAGGGCACGACTCATGGCCTTGATCCGTTGAGTCCACTGCCAAAACCTCCAAGCGAACCCCACAGGTGGCTTCACGAGTCGTGAGGTCAGACCACGACTCGTGGTCACTTTTTGTGGCCTACACTGTCCATCCCATATTGTCAAACCTCCAGGGTTGACCACGGGTGACCTCACGAGTCGTGAGGTCTGACCACGACTCATGGTCAAGCCCGTGGCCTCCTCACTCCGGCGTTGCCACACCATGCTAACCACGAGTCACCTTACGACTCGTGGTCACTCCTCACGACTCACCTCACGTGTTGTTCTATGACCTGATTCGAATTATCAATTTTTCTCCATTTTCACTTCTGGGTCTGATCCTTGGGTTCCCGGGGTATAACAACCACCTTGCCATCTCACCTCAAAATCCTATAAGGTTCAATATATCGGGGACTAAGCTTCCCTTTCTTACCAAATTCATAGCTCTCTTCATGGGCTTTTGCCTACATCACTATTTCATTTTTCACTCTCCCTTACAAATCTTGGACTTTTAGCCCCCATTTTCTTTTATCACTAGCGATTAGGGAGGAATGGGTGCCAAAGTAAAGGACTCAAGAAAGGTAAATATGTGTAACATGATTTCCAAGGAAAAGGTTTAAGGCTAAAAAATGGTTAACTAAGATCAATGTTAAAGGAGGTCCTTGTTTTTGATGAAGTGACTATCCAAAAAGGGAATGAGGTCGTTTTCTAAGATTAGACACATCTAGGATTTCTCCGTGAATTATATTCAGGGCAAGTTCTAGACGACGTGCATACACAAGAATAAATAATAACCTTACCACACAAGGCATCACAATTCCAAGGAGTCAAGTTATTCTCACATTCATTTGAAAAGTATGACTTTTGACAAGTTATTTCGAGTTCCACACAACTCATTTGTGAATCAAAAAGCCAAACAAAGAGTGTAGGCATCATGACAAGAGAATGCTTTTTAACTTCATTTACCCCTCTTTTCTCAAAAATAAAATATCTTTGCCAAGAGAAATTTTTTTGATGGTGCTGCATAAGACAAGCGCATAAAGACTCAAAAATGACAAACTAAACATGGAATTTTCCCTTAAGAAAATCGCCTCTCAATCCTTCATTGGAAAATGTTACCCGGTTCGACACAAAAATTAAGATAAGAAAAATTTTGATCTTTGAGAAAGAACTATGGTACAAAGAAAATCCTCGATGTTTATTCATTAACTACTATTTATAAGGGAAATTCCAATGCACAAATAGTAAAATAATTTGGAGTGATCGACCTGGCATTATGGCAACTCACATCACAATATAAGAAAATTAAGTCTGGGAAGGGTCAAAAGTTAAAATCATTATAAAATAAGCCCGACAAAAGGCATCAATTCATCCAAATAAATTCATTTACTAAATAGGCATTGAAAGGGCATTCATTCATTAAATCAATATCCACCCCTCCAAAAAAATAATGCATTATCCCCAAGGCATAATAAGAACAAGAAAGAGTAGGAGGACTCCCTGTACGAATGAAGGGATAGGATGGGAAATCATAGGTGATGCTCCAGAGCACTGTAAGCATGGGCAGATCAATTGTGAATTTGAAAGTAAAGGCCTCAAGGGGTCAGGTGGGAGCTCAAGAGGACTGTACGGTGAGACAACTTCCAATTTGTCCCAAATTGTCCTCGATTGGTGGAAGGAATAATTCGAGGGTCCCCCATGAGCCGACTTGGTAGGCAAGGTAGGCAACATCCATGCTATACGTTGCCTCATTGTACGGTTGCTCTTCTTCTTGAATTTTCTTAGTCGCTACACCTTATGTAAGGCTGATCCCACACACCAATCATCTGGGGGCTCCTCTCTGTAGCAGGTGAGTCTAAGTTGTTCCTGTTTTGAATTAATCAGGTCTTTGGCCTAATATTTATTTCAGCTCCTGATTGCAATGGGCTGCTGGTCCATTTACTGCTGCTAAGTTTCTGCTTCAACTTTAGTCCATATATGTTAGCTTTCCTTTCAAGTGATGAGATTGACTCGAGAGTAAATAATGCACGATGTTGAGCTTCGACCCAACACACAATATGCTGATAAAGGCCCAACTGACAGTCCAAGAGGTAAGCGCACAAAGAAACAAAAGTAAAAGATTCAGTTATTGATATAAAGGAAGATGATTACTCGAACCAAATTATTCAATGATGCTAAGCATGTATTTACAGAAATGCTCAACTAAAGCAGAAATGCCTTCAAGCTAAGCTTACACAAAATCATTCAAGTAGTTTAAAGTGAAATAGGTAGGAAAGTAATAGGCTGCACACGTACACAATCATATCTAACACCATGAGTAAAAAAACTTATCTAGTACTATTATGAACTTGATTTAAATAAGAGGATGATGAGATGGAAATAGGAAAAAAGAAAGCGATCTATCCATGGTTCATATTCGACTTCTAACATACATAAGCGGATTGCCAATTACTTATTCGATACATACATACATACATACATACGTACATATATATATATATATATATATATATATATATATATATATATATATATATATATATATATATAATTAGAACAAACTCGATTTAATCTTCAGAAAACAATATAGCTAAATAGAACCAAATTAAGGTTATAAGTAAGGCCAACACATAGCTACAACAACTTGGACATGAAGAAGCAGATTATAAAAACTCTTAACTACACCAAAACATGATGAAATAAGTAGAAACCAATAGTGAAACAAATAGAGAACGGAGACAACATCTAAATGCTCATCTAATGTATTCTCGATAATCCAAATATCAAACTTAACCACTACCTCTTCAACACATATATGAAAACAAATTTGTCTATATAGACATACAAAGAACATAAGTAGAGTGAGAGAAAAACACCTCATGAACAATGGAAAGAGATAAAGTATTTATATACTTTCACTAACAAATTTCAAAATTTCCAAGGAGAAAGAGGGGGAAGCAAGAGTTGCTATATCATAAGAAGGCTTCTGTATTACAGACTTATGGGAAAAAGAAAAAACAAATTGCCTAAGTAAAAGCATACGAAAATTTTTCACACACACATACATATATATATATATATATATATATATATATATATATATATATATATATATATAAAGCCGTCAATATCGCGCCCCAAAACTAGGGAGGGCGCGACTGGCTCCCGATACCTAACCGACCGGGGAGCCGGCTATACCTTGTTTATAATTGTAAACACTTAGGGCGTTCAGACCACCTGTCATAGTTAACTAGAGTAAACATATGGACCCATAACGTCTCAATTACAATAAAAAAATAACTGAAATGCCGATAAGGCCTTGACTATAATAAACCAAGCAACGAAAAGCCGACAAGGCCACAAACTGAATAATACTATACATACTAAATCCATAAACTCTCTAAAAGTTAAGCTGAGCTGATGGTCGAAACAGGGCTCCAAACTACCCATAACTGCATCTCAAAACTCGAACTGAAACATAATTAGATCATAGCTCTAGAAAAAAAGGAGCATACCGACATATCCACCAATCTCACGAACTGCTACTGCAACTGGCAAGTCCGACTCTACCTACACCTATAGCACAAAACACAAGTCCCCAGGTGAAGGGAAATTAGTACAAATGAAAAATACTGGTATGTAAGGCTGAAACTATAAACATGAATACATCCAAGATACTAAAAATATGAGTAGAGATAGAAACAACCTGAGACTCTGGAAGCTGATATCTGAACAAAATATGATATATCATGTGAATATAACCAAGTAAGTACATATACAAGTCATACTATACTATCCATAAGTTATATAGTCCCTAGTCAAAATAATGACCTAGCCATGCCAAATAATACTATCATCCCGCAGGTCTTATAACTAAAGGGACATCTGCCACCTAACATAACCACGTTGGTGGTAAGGTAATAAGTCTCATAAATAAAGAACAACTACCCACCTGGCATAATCGCCCCGGTGGTAAGGTCATAATCTCTCATACGAAGGGACAACTTCCCACCTGACATAACCACATTGGGGGTAAGGGCATAAGTCTCATATTTGAACCATATCTTCCCACCCAATATTACTGCATCAATGGTATAACCTGAAGCCCTGACTATTTCCATATACAGAGCTGACCGAGCTCATATTTTGTCAATCAATATAGATGGAAAAGCAATGAATTTTGGGTCTGCGGCCTAAATAGGCCTCTTTTGTAATTCATAGTTGTACATACGTCACAAGCTTTCAAACAATACGTAGACACACATATTCAAGGATTTGAATAGTTATAAAAAGGTTCGGATGACAGAAGAAATTTCACAAGTTCAATTGACAACACTCTGACACATTTAGGATTCGGAAACTTGATAACCTGATGTTTGGCTTAAGAGAGAGGAGGTGTGAAATCTCCCTTTAGCCTTACGTACCTCAAATATACAAGATAAAGGACAACCATGATAAGGAACAACCTTTGACCCTGGTGATTCAATAATAACCCTCATCCGATAATCTGTTGGAACAACTAAATACTAACTCGACTGAAGAGAGCTTTTAGCTCGATATATAACTAGTCATATCTGAGAGGCTAAAGCTGTACATATATCTAGGACTTTCATATAGTATCTGATCTGAGTTCTCAACTCATTTACACTTGTTTACATGTTGGGAGCATGTGTAGGTGAGAAGGACTCTTTTCTAGACTTAAGAAACTTAAATAATAACTCAACAAGAGATGAACATAAAGACATGTGACTTTAGTATAACTACGTGCTACAACGTGAGAACTATATACATTAAGACTTCTCGCCGAAGGGACTTGTAAAGACTTAAGTTCTTAGACTTTTTGCAATTTCAAATACTTGGCTGAGTAGTTAGCAAGGTTCTTGGAATATGATTACTCAAAACTTCTTACATTAGCATCACTCGTTTTAATGTAACTTATGAACATAAAGACATAGCGTACAGATTTGAGATCTGGAGTTCTATAGCTTAAACATTTGCAAGAAATTTTCTAAGGACTTATAGGCAAATAAAGACTTATAACCATAATTCAGATAACATTAAGATAACTTACAAAACCTTGGCAACTAATTGAGCAGCTTAAGAAAGCCAAACATCGATATAAGAAGCTTAGAAGTTTATAGGATTAACCTTTTTACAACATGGAAGACAATTCAATCCTTAGGATAATTAACTTATCATAATTGTTTAGGGGTATAGAAGAGAGCTTCTCTTTAACTTAAGTTACTATTTTACAAACGTTCAACTCTCATTGATTCGTAGAAGGTCGTCACATAATACTCATTATATCATTTTACCACATAACATATTTAGACCGCTTATTTTACTTAATGATTGGCAACTTTCAGAAGGTTCAAATAATATAAGAGTTTGTCATGACCCAACATACACCTGGATCAAGACACGGGACAAGGAACCCCGAGGGATTCCGAGTCGATCCATGGCATGAACATTCAACTAACTCAATCAATAGAAATGGAAGATTCAACACAGATAAAATAGAGAAAATCTAAACATGGCATAAGATCTGAAATACATCACATGTGTCTAAAACTGAATATACACTATGTTCGAGAAAGCCTCCATCATAGAGAAGTTAATGGAACAAGACCCCAACTAACTCTCTAAACTGAAACTGAAAAGACACCAACATAACTGAAATAAGGAGGGGCCCTCGACAGATGAGGACTCACCAACAGAGACTGATGCTACTCCAAAGGCTGGCTAGGGTCGAGGCTGAAACTAAACACCGGAGCCTATATCATGAAACGATATAGCATAGAGTATGCGGTCAGTACGTGGAATGTACCGAGTATGCAAGGTAAGTAAAACGGACATTTAAAATACATAGAAGTGCGTAAGAGTAGGACAACATAATCATAACATAAATATCATAATGTAACAATAGGCTCAAGGTTTCAAAACATTGATAAATCATTCATAATCATACTCTCGAGAGAAAAGCTTTATCAAACATGACTATAGCCAAAGTATATAATCATAATCATACATAAATCATGAGGAACAGTGGAGATTTTTATAATCGATATATCCCATATGAGCACACATGGAGTTTGACCTGTACAACCCTAGTCGGGAGGGTGTTCGTACCTTGCCAAGGATAGAATCGTGAAAGGCGTGACATCACTCATGAAAGGACCATTTGGGGTAAAAAGGGACAGTCTCAAGGGAGGTCCCATCATGACCTATGGTGGCACATAGTTTTGAGATTCGGGGCAAAACCTAGGCCTCGAACCTACTCAGTGTTAAATACTACTCTCAAAACATGTATAGTGCTCATAGGATAATATATATGAGATGCATAGCCTAGTTAAATCATGGTAATCATAAACATTCTTGTAAATACTTGAACTAGCCATGAAGATATGGCCCGTGAGTCGGCCATAGTCATAAACCGTAAATCATGAGATTCATGCATACTTGTAAAACATGTGTATACTTAGTAATCATAAATTCATGATGAGCATTTGAGTAAATCCATATCATAAATCATAAATCATGATGGGTTAAAGAACATCAAAATCATGGTAAAATCATCATTCGATTTAGCATAGAATAGGCATGATTGGGCCTAATTTATAGAAATTTAAATCAATTAATCTATAATCGAATTAGTTGTAAAATATGCCCATGATTTGTAAAATATGTATTTATTCATGAGAGATATAAACCCATAGATAAATAACTAGGATTTTATAAGAATTTGGGATAAAACCCCATAAGAATTGCAAATAGAATTTCATGAATTAGAGAGAGATTGGGCATGGGTGTGAACAAATTCACCCATTCATAACCCTACACACCTGAGGGACTTGGATTCTATCACTCCCTTAATTTCCCAAGAGGAACTGAAGAACAATTGATGAAGACCTTGGGGTTTTATGCTTGATCACCCTCTACACTCTTAAATTTTGCATGTATGGGTTTTGAATAGGCTAGGATGACTTAACCTATCTTAATACACCCTAAAATTAGCTTAAAACGACATAGTATAGGACCCTAGGGCATAGGATTAATGATAATACCTGTAATAATTCACAGTTAAAAACTAACTGCCAATCCCAATGAGGAACTGGATGAGTCGTCGTCCAAGGTCACGAGTCGTGGCATCAGTCGTCATGTTCACTGTCCATTTTCCTAAAAGGGTCTCCACAAGGGACCTAACGGATCTTGGTTGCTGACCATGAATCGTAGTCATCCCCACGGGTCACAGAACGACTAGTTTTGTGACCTAGTGTAGATTTTCTAGTTTTCTCCATTTTAACTCCCAGGTCCAATCTTAGGGCTTTCGTGGTATTAAAATATCTCCCCCTTGGGAACATTCATTCTCGAATGTTGAAAAGCATATAGGAAAGCAGAGGAATACAATCATCATATTCAAATACTGATCATTTAAGCTGAAAACTGATGGTTGACTACCTCCGAATTGAAATACATGGCTGAACTGAATTCATGAACCATACATACATATATTGACATAAAAGAAACTTGGGCACATGAATTGAGCATGAAAACTAAATAAAGTACTAGGGCAAAAGATGGTACCTCAAACTGAAACTGAGCTTGAAGGGAATAGGTGCGGGTATCTAACCATCATATCCACTTCGGCTTCCCACGTAGCTCCCTCAACATGCTGATTCCTCCATAACACCTTGACTGAAGCTACATCCTTGTTCCTTAGCCTCCGAACCTGAAGATCCAATATCTCCACTGGAATCTCTTCATAGCTAAGGCTATCTCTCATGCCCACACTCTCCACTAGAACCACCAAAGCTGGATCACCCAAACACTTCTTCAAGAGAGATACATGAAAAATAGGATAAACGAAAGCCAATTCTGAGGGCAACTCCAATTCATATGCCACCTTGCCAACAAGTTTCACAATCTGGTAGGGGCCAACATAATGAGTGTTGAGTTTTCCTTTCTTTCCAAACCTCATCACTCCCTTCATGGGAGACACCTTCAGAAACACCCAATCACCCACTTCGAACTCTAGCTCTCTCCTTCTCACATCAGCATAGGACTTTTGGCGACTTTGAGCTATTTTCAACCTGTCCCGTATTAGCTGAACCTTCTCCATAGCCTCGTGGACTGAATCTGGTCCTATCATTGCAGCTTCACCAGCTTCGAACCAGCCAATAGGCGATCTACATCTCCGCCCATAGAGAGCCTCGAACAAAGCCATCTAAATGCTGGAATGGTAGCTGTTATTGTATGTAAACTCGATAAGAGGTAAATGATCATCCCAACACCCTTTGAAGTCAATCACACATGCTCTCAGCATGTCTTTGAGAGTCTAAATTGTCTGCTCCGCTTGACCATCTATTTGCGGGTTAAATGTTGTGCTGGGCTTAACCTGAGTACCTAGTCCTTTTTGAAATGACCTCCAAAATTGAGAGGTAAACTGAGTACCTCTGTCTGATATGATGGGCAAGGGCTGTCCATGCAATCGAACCAACTCCCGAATGTATAGTTTGGCATAATCATCTACGGAATTAGTGGTTTTGACCGGTAGAAAATGAGTGGCTTTTGTCAACCTGTTTACAACAACCCAGATGGAGTCATATTGCCGACGAGTGCGAAGTAACCCTATGATGAAGTTCATATTGATATACTCCAACTTTAAAGTAGGAATACTGATATCTTGAAGCACACCTCCCGGTCTCTGATGCTCCACCTTCACTTGCTGACAGTTTGGACACTTAGCCACAAATTCGGCTTTGTCCTTCATGCCATTCCACCAATAGACTTCCCATAGGTCACGGTACATCTTGGTGGCACCTGGATGTATAAAATACCTGGATCCATGAGCCTCGTGCAATATTCGATTCCTTAAATCATCAACATCCGGACACATAAGCGACCCTGGTATCGAAGCACACCATCTCCCCCTATGGAGAAGACCTTTATCTTTTGATTCTAAATGGCCTCCTTTAACTTTACCAACAGTGGGTCCTCATCTTCTCTAGCTTTTATCTCAGTCACCAAGGATGATTTTGATCCGTTCTAAACTATAACACCGCTATCGATTGAATCAACCAAACGAACTCCCAAAAGTCGATGCACGTCCTTCACCAGCTCCTTCTTTCCCTCATCAACATGGGACACACTTTCCATTTAGAGTCTACTAAGTGCGTCTGCTGATCTTGGGCAAATTTATACGCCCAAGTGATACTCAAATGTGTCATTTTGCCTTGTTTATCTATCGATGTTTGTACATTCTCATGTGAATTGTAATAAAATGTGAATTTATACTAACCAACATGATTAGCGTTGTTTTGCAGGAAAAATATAAAGTTATGGAGCTAAGATGCATGTTGGGAGAAATCGAGATTGGACTTGGAAGCTAGCAAGGGAAAAAGCACAAGGAAAGCACGAATTAAAGGGGCTCCGCGATGAAGCCGTGGCACGCTGCCATCGCGGATGCATTCTGCCTGGATGCGGAAATTTTGCCAAATTCCAGTGAAGGTGCGCGTTGGGGTCGTGGCATGTTGGCCTAGCCCCGCGTTGCACGACGTGCCACGTTGGGCCTTAATACCTGGACGATCGGATTCCAGTGAGGGTCCGCGTTAGTGGCGTGTCACGGAGGCAGTGCTCCGCGATGCACTCTGTGACACGTTTGTTATTCCGGGAAAAAATTTCCACTAGTATAAATAGAACACTTAGATTCAGTTTTAATTATTTTGACTTGGTGGAGCAAGAACGTGGGTTACAGGCAGTTGAGGGGACGAAAATCTCAGGGTTTTTCTCTATCTCCTTCTTTATTTCAATTGCTTGTATGATTAACACTCATTTAATGATGTTTAATCCACAAATGAGTGGCTAAATTCCCTTCTTGCTGAGGCTAAGAACATTTGTATTGAAATGTGATTATTGATAAATTGGTTTTTCATCTTTTCTTCCATGGTTGTTCTATTGATTTTTGTTCTTACTGCGTTAATGTGTGGCCAACGTTAATGTATATCTAAAAAGTCCGGTTTCACTCGAGAGAGCAAGAAATTGGAAAGTTGTGAATTGATAGGATATGATCTTTTCTTAGTTTGAAAAAATTGAGAATTGATTTACCTTCAGGATAGAGATATACCTGAAAGTCGTATTAGTCAATTAAGGAATCGGTTTTGTATGGCTAGAACATGAATTTTGTTTTATCACAGAAATGTAGGTGGAAGGTTCATGATTCTTAAGTTGGTTAAATACGAGAGTTTTAATCCATAGGCAATAATTCTTGACTAGCAACCGGAGGAAAGATTAACCAAATTGTATCGATAATTTATTTATCTACATGTTCATTTTAGCCTCAGCATGTTCATACTTATAGTTCAGACTCAAATTGTATATTCGTTTTAGACTTAGTATAAAATTAGGAAACAAAATATCAAAATCTTTTTCACACTGTTGTCTGCATTTTAGAGTTAACTTTCATTGACACTTGATTGATTAATACCTTAATCCAATCCCTGTGGGATCGATACTTGGCTTACTTGAGCCACTTTACTACTTGTTCGACCACGTGCACTTGCGTGTAGTTATACCGAAATTGCCGAACAAGTTTTTGGCACCGCTGCCGGGGACTGGCAATTGGTAAATTTTTCTTAAGTGTTAGTTTACTATTTCTTCTTAGTGTTGACAACTTGGTCTTAGCCTGTATTTTGCAGATACTAATTTCTGTTGAACACTGGCAAGAGACAAGGAGCTGGTGGACTCATATTTAGAGCCGGAAAGACAATTTCATCGTCAAAGGAGAGAAGCTCTAGAGAAAAAGCTGCAGTTGCTCAGACAAACAATCTTGGAGCAACAACAGAATCCACCAGTTGTAAGGGCAATGTTAGTGCCCGAGGAAATGGCAGCTAGGCTGGTTCGCGAGGTGGCAATACCACATGCTAACAATGTAACATCTAGCATCTGCAAACCTGAGCCAGGAGGGAGGTTCGAGCTTAAACAAAACATGGTGCAATTGCTGCACACCAGCGGGCAATTCACAAGTCTCCCTCACGAGGATCCACAGCAACATCTCCAAAATTTCTTGGAGATAAGTGACACTTACATCCCCGCTGGAGTGTCATCAGATTATGTCAGGCTTACATTGTTCCCATTTTCACTTTTGGCAGAAGCTAAGAGGTGGTTGAAAGTTGAGCCACCTAATTCCATCACCACGTGGGATGATCTTGCAAAGAAATTCTTGATACGGTTCTTTCTATCCGGTAAAACAGCAAGACTTAGAAGTCAAATTCTAAGTTTTAAACAGAGAGAGGGAGAGAATCTGTATCAGGCCTAGGAGAGATTCAAATCTATGTTGTGGGATTTTCCTCATCATCACCAATCCAATGATGTGCTGGTGCATACTTTCATAGAGGGTTTGGAACCCCACACAAAAATCTTGCTAGACTCAGCAGCTGGGGGACAAGCATTGGAGAAGACTTATGAAGAGCTGTATACCTTGTTAAATCGTATTTCGCAGGGAAATCCGGAATGGAATGCGGATTCGTCAAGAGGAGGAACAAGGAAAGCAGCAGGAGTCCTAGAAGTGGATGGTTTTATAGCTATTGCTGCACAGATAGCTGCGTTACAGAATTAACTCAACACCCACTTCAGTAACATGAGCATGAACTAGTCTCAAGCCTCAGTGAATGTAGTGCAGCAAATTTGGTGTGAAGTGTGCGGGAGTAGTGAACACTCAGCTGAGTGTTGTGGAGCAAATCCTGATTCGGTAAACTTTGTTGGTAATATACAGAGAAACAACCACCTACAATATGGCAACAGCTACAATTCCAACTGGAGGAATCACCCGAATTTCTCTTGGGGTAGCAACAACCATCAAGCGCAAAGTTTGAGTCAGGGGGCGTAGAGAAATCAAGGAGGGCAGCAGAACTATCAGTCACAATACAAAAGCAACAATGCACCTCCTCCACCACCATCACCCAGCATTGAGGAGATGTTCAAGACAATGATAGCTAACCAAGCTCAATTGCAGGCTGATTATGTGAAATTGGCAGCCGAGGTAAATAACAATTAGTTAGCTACCAAGGCGCTGGAGTACCAGTTTGGGCAATTTGCTGGAGTCCAAAACACCAGGCCTAGAGGAGGACTTCCAAGTGACACTGATCCCAACCCCAAGCAAGTGAATGCAGTGACCACAAGGAGTGGTTTACAGCTTAAAGAGGTGGAACCAGAAAGACCACCTCAACAGTCGAGAGCAGCAGAAACTGAGAGGGAGCAAAGTGATGAGAGGGGGAAGAAAAAGGAGGCTAAACCAGAAAGACCACCACCCCCGTTCCCTCAAAGATTAAAGGAACACAAGGAGGAGGCGTGTTTCAAAAAGTTCATGGAGGTGCTTAAACAGGTACACATTGACTTACCTCTTGTTGATGTTTTGCAGGGAGTGCCGAAGTACGCAAAGTATATTAAGGACATCGTGGCGAACAAAAGCAAGTTAACTGAGTACGCTACGGTGGCTCTTACGGAGGAGTGCACTTCACGGATACAAAACAGGTTGCCCACAAAGCTCAAGGACCCTGGGAGCTTTACAATTCAAATTACAATTGGGCAGAGTATCCGAGCTCGTGCATTATGTGATTTGGGAGCGAGCATTAACTAGATGCCGACATCGGTATTCAAGAAGTTGGGGCTAGGGAGTCGTAGACCAACAACAATGATTTTGCAGTTGGCGGATCGTTCCTTAGCCAGACCCTGATGGCATTATGGAAGACGTGCTGGTGTAAGTGGGCTCCCTTATGTTCCCGGTAGACTTCGTCGTGCTAGATTTCGAGCCAGACGCGGAAGTCCCATTTATTTTGGGACGTCCTTTCTTGGCAACCGGGAAAGCGTTGATTGATGTAGCTGCAGGGCAGCTAACTATGCGGGCACATGACAAAGTTGAGGTATTTGATGTATTTAAGGCCATGAAGCTGCCGGCCATACATGAGGAGCTTTTAGCAATCAGTGTGTTTGATCAAAAAGAAATTCATCAGATTGTTGAATCTCAAGACCTACTGAAAAGAGTGTTGATGAACTCCGATCATTTTGGAGATAGAGACGCTTATGAGGTGGTACAAATGCTGAATGAGTCACAAAGGCATCCGAGGAAACAGGAATTTCAATCTTTGATGAGGTCTCTGGAACCATTGCCGAAACCATCCATTGAGGAAGCACCAAAGTTGGAATTGAAAGAATTGCCTCCCCATTTAAAATGTCTTTCTGGGGGAAGATGAGACGTTGCCAGTCATCATCTCCGCAGAATTGATGGAGGCACAGGAGAAGGAGATGCTAGCATTGGTGTTTGCATTTGATAAATTTAGGTCCTATTTGGTAGGTTCAAGAGTAGTGGTGTACACCGATCATGCAGCGATTCGGTATCTGTTTAACAAGAAGGATGCAAAGCCCAGGCTGATCAGATGGATCCTGTTGTTGCAAGAGTTCGACCTCAAAATTAAGGACAGAAAGGGGAGCGAAAATCAGGTGGCAGATCACTTATCGCGATTGGAAAGCCGGACGCATGTGAAGGAAGGTAATCACATCAATAAAAAGTTCCCGGATGAGCAGCTCTTGGCAATAGGGGAAGCGAAAGTTCCCTGGTACGCAGACATAGTCAACTTTCTAGTGAGTGGAGTCTATCCACCTGAGGCTACAGTTCAGCAGAGAAAGAAATTAAGGCATGATTGCCAGCATTTTATTTGGGATGAGCCATACTTATTTAAACAGGGACCAGATCAGGTGATGAGAAAATGCATCCCGGAGAGCCAGATTGCAGAGGTGTTGAGGAGTTGTCACTCTTCGTTGTATGGGGGGAACCATGGAAGCGAGCGGACAGCACACAAGGTTCTACAGTCAGGTTTCTTTTGGACTACACTATTCAGAGACTCTATGGCATACGTTAAAATGTGCGATAAATGTCAGCGTACGGGCACAATTGGTAGAATGCAAGAGATGCCGCTGCAGAATGTACTGGAAGTGGAGACCTTTGATGTATGGGGCATAGATTTCATGGGCCCGTTCCTACCATCATTTGGTAATCATTACATCTTGGTGGCCGTCGATTATGTATCAAAGTGGGTTGAAGCAATAGCTTGCCCCAGGAATGACAACAAAGTGGTAACAAAATTTGTGAAAAAACACATTCTCACTAGGTTCGGGACACCCCGAGCCATTATCATTGATGGAGGGGCTCATTTGGTCAATGAAAGTTTCAAGAAGCTACTAGCCAAGTATGGGGTGGGCCACAAGGTGGCAATAGCAGATCACCCCCAAACCAGTGGGCAAGTGGAGGTGTCGAATAGAGAAGTGAAGCAGATTCTCCAGAAAACAGTGAATGCACAACGTAATGATTGGTCAAGCAAACTTGATGATGCGTTGTGGGCATACAGAACTGCTTACAAGACAACGATTGGAACTTCTCCATACCGATTGGTCTATGTAAAGCATGTCATCTGCCAGTGGAGTTAGAGCACCGAGCCTTCTAGGCTATGAGAATATTGAATATGGACTTAGAGCTAGCGGGCAAGAAGAGACTAATGCAACTCAGTGAACTTGAAGAGTTCCGTTGGTATGCTTATGAGAGTGTCAAGTACTACAAAGAAAAAATGAAGAGGTGGCACGACAAGCATGTGGTGCATCGTATTTTTGAGCCGGGGCAGAAAGTATTGCTCTTCAATTCAAGATTGAAGCTGTTTCCAGAAAAGCTGCGGTCCAAATGGTCAGGTCCATTTGAGGTAGTGAGAATGACCCCGCACGGGGCAGTAGAGTTGTGGCAAGAAGATCGGAGTGCCACGTTCTTGGTCAATGGACAGCAATGTAAGCATTATTGGGGTGAGGACGGTGGTCGAGAGAAGACGTCTGTCACCCTAGAGAACGACTGAGCTTAATGACGTCGAGCCGCAACGGTAAACCAGGCGCTGCACGGGAAGCAACCCGTGAAATTTTTGTAATATTTTAATAGATTTCGTAGAAAGAAAAAAAAGAAAATAAAAAGAAAAGAAAATAAAAAAAATGAGAAAAATAAAAATAAAAACAAAATTTATATTTTATGTGAAACCTATAAATTCTAACCAATTTCTTGTTGTGAGATGAATTTCAGATTGAATGGAGAATAAATATGCAAAGGATCGCAAAGAAAAAATCGAGGTAAAAAATAATAAAAAGTGGCAAAACAGTGAGCCTACGCGATGGCTCCGTGTCACGGAGGGCATGCTCCGCGTTACCCTCCGTGACACGTTGAAGTGTAATCTGAAATTTTTGAAAAATTCCAGAGTACTGGCGCGATGGCTCCGTGTCACGGAGGACATGCTCTGCGTTACCCTCCATGACACGTTGAAGGCAATTTCGTGACGGGTCACACCGGGTCGCTGGGTGACCCGCGCGAAAAACCTTCTTTTTAACCCCTTTTTTCCTCATTTTTCCCATTTTTTCACTCCCCTCCGCAACAAACAACCCAAAATCCACCACCCCCCCCTAATGTGACACGGATCAAGGATCGAATTTTCTTGAACTTTTCTTCGATATCATCAAATTTAAGGTATGTTTGTTAACTTCATCTCATTTCTTGTCTTATTTTTCGGATTTTGAGCATAAGAAGTGAGGAAAACTTGCCCTGAGAGTATATTGAGCATGAATTCAATTAAATTATTGTCGATTGATGTTCATAGTGTTGTTGTGATTGTATGAACTCGATAAATACATGTTTGTTTGAATGTGTGCGAAATTTGTAGCTAGGGCTTGAATTTGAATATGAAAAGGGGAAAAATTTAGTTGACATGTGAAATTCTTGTTGGGTTGTGTATGTTAGATGAGATGAGTTGGTTATGCTAACTGTTAATATACTAAAAGACCGACGGATTTTCGGGGTAACGACTTTGTGAGATGCAAGAAATAGGTGAATTGTATAGGTTCATGTAGATAAATTTTTTTCTTTGTTTCTCCTTGCTAAGTGCTATGTATAGAAATGTGAGCGATGGTAATGTTGCGGTTAGCTGTACGAAGTCTGAGTAGTACAAAAAAATTTATACCGTCGAATTCTCTGAATGCACTAGGCTTATTTGTTGTGTTTTTCTTTTTATGTAAATTGGAAATAAATATGATCTTGCCGTAATGTTGTGATTGTGGCGAAAGACTAAGTGTGGGGTGCCCTAGCTTAACCCAACCTTAGTCGAAGCTAATTTTAATTAGAATAACATTGGACCTATTTGTTTGGTTTGACAGAAACAATGGCAAGTAGGCAAGACAAAGGGAAGGGCGCATCAACATCAAGCACCGGAAGGAAAAGAATCAGACTGGGAACAACAGTCCCAACAGCACCAGCGGTTCCGCACGGCCAACGTCGGCAATACGGAACCCGATGGGTGACAGAGGAGGGGAAGAAATGGTACGCAAAGCATAAGAAAAGCAAATACTTCCCCAAGGAACACATTGCTAGGGAACCATTGGCACAGGAATTCCCCAGGATTATCCACAAGATTGAGGGAGCCGAGCTGAATTTTATCATTGACGAGCCCAAAGAGTGCAATCTGCACCTAATTCGGAAATTCTACGTCAACTGGAACCCGACACTCAGAAGTCACACCATAAAGATAAGGGGGCAGATAGTCACTTTTGAGCCCCATCACCTTAATGCCATCTTGGGGGCGCGAGACACAGACGTCCATGTGCTTCGGCAGCTGAATATCACTCCACCATACGCGGACATCAGATGCACCTTGTGTGGAGCCCGGTCTACAGCACGGTGGAGCAGGCATAAGGAGAGGGGCTACCATCAAACATTGTCCTACTCACAGATGAACAGGGAAGCCAGGATATGGCTTAAGATTGTTTGTTCCTGCCTGATCCTGGGGTGCATATGATAGATGTCACCCGGGATAGTGTATGCTTGTTCTATGCCCTGATGAAAGGGCTGGAGATCAATGTTGGGGCGGTGATTATTTCCGCCATGAAGAGAGCCCGTTTGCACCAAGGGCACAGGTACGGGTTTGGTGGATTACTAACCACGTTCCTGAGGGGCCTGGATATTGAGGAAGAGGCCTTGACTATATCCCGCAGATGGAGAGACGGGCCTTAGATGTCACCAAAACTAAGGCACCCGACACCACTCACGGGCTAGTTCTTACACTAGCCGAGCGACATGCTCGGGATGATCAGTACATGGCTCGCATGTTCGGGATGCAGATGCTCCAGCTGCATATAGGCGAGAGGACGGCAACAGAAGATGAGCTGTGGCAGCTCAAGCTAGACTACCCTTTTGGCGAAAATGTCAGGGCTCTATGCCGAGTGGGGTCAGCTTTTGTGGAGCCCACTGATGATGATGTCCCCACAGATGAGGAGACACGTCGTGACGACTCCGATGTTGAGTCAGATGATGACGACGGGGGCGATTCAGACATGGGAGACATGGCAGCGGCACCTAACGAAGAAGTGGAATACTTCGATTGATCAGGGAGTTTCACCACCTACTTTCGTGTTATGCTGAATTTTGTGAATACTGGGGACAGTGTTCGATTTAAGTGTGGGGTGGGAGTAGTTAGGTGCTGGTTTTTGTTGTTATATTGTCTCTGTTCTGTTGTGCTTGGATAAACTTGTGACCCTGTGATTTTTGTGTGTATGTCTGTATTGTATTTAATGTGAAGCTGTTGTGTGTTGTTGAATGTTGTTAGCTGGTTGTGTAAATCTATTTTATCGAAATTATCGATTTTAAAATTTTTCGTGAAATTTTTATTTTTGGGTTTCTCGGCGTTTGTTTTCGGTTCTTTACCGAAAATAGTCCCATTAAACCGAAGTCGTAATTAGTGACCATTCCCTATGATGGACGGATGACGACCGTCTTAAGGAAAATATAGTCGTTAGGAGTAGATTTCTTTTGTTCATCTTTTTTTTAGTTTTTTCTTTTGTTTGTTTGTATCCGAAATGTGTCGTTACTTTATGGTTGCGAAATTCTGGTTGCGTGTTGTACATGATATTTAAAATGCAAAGCTGATTCGTATGAAAGCATGCAACTTTGTAAATATGTTGAGATACCTAGGCCATAGAGTTCGATTCGGTGTGATGGAGGCTTAATGTTTGAATTCTTGTAATTAGCTGATTGAAGAGTCTGTGAATATGTCTTGAATTGAGCATGTGCAATGAGTGTGTGGTGACGTTTCGATTCTTCCATGCTGTTGTGAAGTGTCTAGAACTTGTCTGGTGTGTATACGAAACAAAATGAAGGATGTGTATTGTAGGAAAGGATGTAGGCATTTCTTTGCTTTAACCGAAAGTTTTTTTTTCGTACCCACCTTGAATGTACATCCTAGTTAGCCCATTAAGCCTTTAGCCTATTTCTTTCTTTTGTCAAAAAGTTGTAAACCGAGCTTAACCCCTTTTTTTCATTATACGTGAATTTGATCCAAACCTCTTAAGCGCTCAAGAAAAAAATAATTTTCCCACAGTGTCAAGGAGTGAGAATTGTGAAAAGAAAAGAAAAAGCAAAGTGATGAAAGGAAAGAAAAGATCAAAGGTGCACTCGCTATAAATTAAATATAATGAAGATGTATAAATAATCTTTGTTATTAAGTCAAGTGTGCTTAAAGATATGGGATCAAAAATAAAGACAGACTTCAAGAATGGGAGGATGAAGGAAGAAACAATGCCCATAAGTTTGATGGGATGTATTGAAAAAGCGCTTAAGGTGGCTACTTGTTATCATTGGTTAGCCCAGTATTTGCTAATTCCGTAGCTTACACTACAACCCGTTAAGTCCTACGTGATCTTACATCACGTGTCCTTATATTAGTGGAGTAATATACTAAAGGCAAGTCTATGGTTCATGACATAATGCATGTGAATTCTTTTGGGAGAGAGAGCGAAATCTTATTTATATGCCCCTGCATGTAATGTTTTGAGGTCACGTGATTAAAAAGGGGGAAATTCTCTTGTGTGGTGAAGGCACATGCTCGACGAGAGATTGAATTTCGTGTCGGATATCTTGATCAGCTGATTTGCATGAGTTTGCCGATATTGAGAGTCGATTCTTGAGTCTAGGAGGTCTTAATGTGTTGGAGGTTATTGTATTGATTATGCATGTTTTCTTGATGATTTGCTATATTAAATAATCGGTATGACCGTAGCTTGAATTGTCGAGCCAAAGTAGCCAGGATGGGGTGTCAATTGCATGAGGTGTAAGATTATTGTTCGGGGACGAACAAGGATTTAAGTGTGGGGTAAGTGATCTTGGAAAAATTTATATGCCCAAGTGATACTAAAATGTGTCATTTTGTCTTGTTTATCTATCGATGTTTGTACATTCTCATGTAAATTGTAATAAAATGTGAATTTATACTAACCAACATGATTAGCGTTGTTTTGCAGGAAAAATATAAAGTTATGGAGTTAAGATGCATGTTGGGAGAGATTGGGGTTGGACTCGGAAGCTAGCAAGGGAAAAAGCAGAAGGAAAGCACGAATAAAGGGGCTCCACGATGGAGCCGTGGCACGCTGCCATCGCGGATGCATTCTACCTGGAAGCGGAAATTTTGCCAAATTCCAGTGAAGGTGCGCGTTGGGGCTGGGGCACGTTGGCCTAGCCCCACGTTGCACGCCATGCCACGTTGGGCCTTAATACCTGGACGACCGGATTCCAGTGAGGGTCCGCGTTGGTGGCGTGTCACAGAGGCAGTGCTCCGCGATGCACTCCGTGACACATTGCTTGTTATTCCGGAAAAATTTTTCACTAGTATAAATAGAACACTTAGGTTCATTTTTAATTATTCTGACTTGGTGGAGCAAGAACGTGGGTTACAGGCAGTTGAGGGGACAAAAATCTCGGGGTTTTTCTCTATCTCCTTCTTCTTTATTTCAATTGCTTGTATGATTAACACTCATTTAACGATGTTTAATCCACAAATGAGTGGCTAAATTCCCTTCTTGCTGAGGCTAAGAACATTTGTATTGAAATGTGATTATTGATAAATTGGTTTTTCATCTTTTCTTCCATGGTTGTTTTATTGATTCTTGTTCTTACTGCGTTAATGTGTGGCCAACGTTAATGTATATCTAAAAAGTCCGGTTTTACTCGAGAGAGCAAGAAATTGGAAAGTTGTGAATTGATAGGATATGATCTTTTCTTAGTTTGGGAAAATTGAGAATTGATTTACCTTCAGGATAGAGATATACCTGAAAGTCGTATTAGTCAATTAAGGAATCGGTTTCGTATGGCTAGAACATTAATTTCGTTTTATCACAAAAATGTAAGTGGAAAGTTTATGATTCTTAAGTTGGGTTAAATACGAGAGTTTTAATCCATAGCAATAATTCTTGACTAGCAACCGGAGGAAAGATTAACCAAATTGTATCGATAATTTATTTATCTACATGTTCATTTTAGCCTCAGCATGTTCATACTTATAGTTCAGACTCAAATTGTATATTCGTTTTAGACTTGGTATAAAATTAGGAAACAAAATATCAAAATCTTTTCACACTGTTGTCTGCATTTTAGAGTTAACGTTCATTGATACTTGATTGATTAATACCTTAGTCCAGTCCCTGTGGGATCGATACTTGGCTTACTTGAGCCACTTTACTACTTGTTCGACCACGTGCACTTCCGTGTAGTTATACCGAAATCGCCGAACATCTGCTACTACATTAGCCTTTTCCGGATGACAAAGGACACTCATGTCATAATCCTTAAGTAGCTCGAACCACCTCCTTTGTCGAAGATTGAGATCCTTCTAGATGAACACATATTGTAGACTCTTATGGTACGTAAACACATCTACATGGACCCTATACAAATAGTGTCTCCATATTTTCAAGACAAATACCATCGATGCCAATTCGAGATCATGACTCAGGTAGTTCTTTTCATGCACTTTCAGTTGTCTAAAAGCATAAGCTATAGCTTTTCCATGTTGCATCAATACACACCCAAGCCCGATCCTTGAAGCATCACAATACACCACGAACCCATAGTAGGGTCAACACTGGTGCTAAGGTGAGTTGAGCCTTCAGCTTTTGGAAGCTCTTCTCACAAGCCTCCAACCATTGGAACTTTACCTTATTCTGAGTCAGTTTAGTAAATGGTGCTGCAATAGATAAAAACCCCTCAACATACCTCTGATAGTAGCCATCTAATCCCAAGAAACTCCTAATATCTGAAGAATTCAGCGGCCTGGGCCAATTCTTCACCGCCTCTATCTTTTGTGAGTCTACCTGTACACCCTCACTAGACACCACATGACCCAAGAACACCACAGAATTCAACCAAAACTCACAGTTGCTGAATTTTGCATACAATTGATGATCCTTCAAAGTCTCGAACACCACCCTCAAATGAGTGTCATGCTCCTCCTTGCTCGGAGAGTATATAAGGATGTCATCTATGAACACAATCACAAACATGTCTAAATATGGCTTGAACACCCTATTCATCAGGTCCATAAAAGATACAGGAGAATTCGTTAGTCCAAAAGACATAACCACAAACTCATAGTGACCATACCGTGTTCTGAAGGCTATTTTCGAAATGTCACTCTCCCGGACCTAGAGCTGATGGTATCCAGACCTGAGATCTATCTTTGAAAAGCACTAGACACCCTGAAGCTGGTCAACCGAACCATCAATCCCGGGGAGAGGATACCTATTCTTGATGGTGACTTTGTTCAATTGCCAATAGTTAATGCACATCCAAAGGGAACCATCCTTCTTTCAGACAAATAGAACTAGTGCACCCCATGGAGACTTGCTAGGTCTGATGAAACCCTTGTCTAGAAGGTTCTTCAACTGATCTTTCAATTCCTTTAGCTCGGCTAGAGCCATTCTGTAAGGAGAAATAGATATACAATACGTGTCGGTTAGGAGGTCAATACCAAAATCGATTTTCCTCTCAGGAGGAATACCCGGTAGATCATTTGGGAACACTTCTAGGTACTCACATACCACTGGAACTAACTGGATAGTCGGGATCTCGAATGTAGAATCCTTAACCCTCTCTAGATGGTACACAAACCCTTTAGAAATTATCTTTTTAGCCTTAAGGTAGAAAATGAAATGACCTAAAGACACAACTGAACTACCCTTCCATTCTAAGACTAGCTCACCCCAAATCTGAACTCTACCACATGGGTTCTATAATAAACGGAGGCATAACATGCAAATAGCCAATTCATGCCGAGTATAACATCAAAATCAGTCATGGCTAGCTCTACTAAATCTGCTGAGGTAACTTGATTAAGGACTATGACTTGGAAACTTCTACACACCCATCTAGCTACAATCGAATCACCAATGGGAGTAGAAACAGAAGGATTTTGACAAGATCTCAGGACTAACTCCGAAACTACTAGCCATGTAAAGTGTCACAAAATATAAGGTAGCCCCTGGAAGTTGAAAAACTTATAACATACCAGTAACCACATCGGGGGAAGTCTCCTGCTACCAACGGGATGCAAGGGAATAAAATTTGTTCTGACGCTAACTGCCAGCTAAACTAGTCGAAGCCCCTGCTGAGAGGGACGTGCTGTTGGAGCTGCTGAACTAGCGGCTGGTATACGGGCTCCACCACCCCGTGATCTAGCCGAAGGGCAATCCTTGAGTTTGTGTCCAGGTTTTCCACACTCAAAACAAGCGTCTGAGCCAACTAACCACCTCCTTCGATGATTCTTGCAGCACTTTGCACAGGCTGGGAAGGTGCGCTCTATTTGCATGCTACCCTGGCCACTCGAATCGGAGGCCCTGCTCCTCTGATCGCCTCATGGTCTAGATGGTGCCCTAGCTGATGATGGTGCTGGAGCAAAAGACCTGTGATGAGACTGTTGGCGATGTCCGCCTCCCAATCTTGGCTGAGAAGTCCCATAATTGCCTGTCCTAGCCTTCTTGGCCTCTCACTGCCTTCGATACACCGCCTCCATCTGCTGGGCATGTAAAACTTTGTGGGGAAAATCCATGTCCTGATGCAGCATGGTGATCCTACAATCCTTATCCAGGTAGTCCGCCACTCCATATACAAATCGGCTTACTTGAGCCCTTTGATCTACCACTAACTCTAGCGCATACTTGTATAAGCGGGTGAACTCTAGAGCATACTCCTGAACCGGCATGTCACCCTGCTTTAGATTTACAAACTCGACCGCCTTCAGTCCCCTCATCTCATGAGAGAAGAACTGATCTAGAAAGGCGGCATGAAACTCTTCCCAACTGATAGGGCCTGCTCCCACTACCCTACTATATTTCCATTGTTTAAACCAAATATGCACAACCCCTTTTAGCTGATAAGAGGCTAAGTCAACGCACTCCCCATTTTCCACCCCCATGACCTGGGTGATCTTCAGAATCTCATCAATGAATTCATGCAGATGCTCATCTACTTTCAACCCAAGAAACTCTAATGGGTTCATTCTCAGAAAATCTCTAACCCGAGCCGCCACCACATTCCCGTTTCGAGGGAGATACGCCACCGCCTATTGATTGACCTAAGTGGTCAAGGCCTGTGTTAGCATCTGTATGGCTACCCTGAATTCAACGTGGGTAGCCGGCTCTGGTGCATGCTCCTTATGTGCTGGTGGAGCCTGATGGTGCCCCTCTCAGTTGCCATTCTCGTGGATGTTTCTACTTCTCCTTCCGTTTACTCAACATGGAGGCATGATTTTGCAAATGTGTATAGCACGAGTTAGAAGGACAGATAGGCATTTCATCGCACAACATGAGATCATGAAAGAAGAGAATATTTCCTAAATATTTTGTAGCCTCTTCATCATAAGTGTGGGCGATTCACACCCATGAAAAAGACTCTACTGAATGCGGCTTTCGAACACCCTAGGACACTTAAAACCTATTGCTCTGATACCAAGTTTGTCACGACCATAAGATAAGCCCGGATTGAGACACAGGACAAGGAACCCCGAGTCGAACCATGGCGTGAACATTCAACTAACTCAATCAATAGAAATGAAAGATTCAACACACATAATATAGCGGAAGTCTAAACATGGTATAATATCTTAAATACATCACATGCATCTAAAACTAAATATACAGTATGTCCGAGAAAGCCTCTATCACAGAAGAGTTGATGGGACAAAACCCCAACTAACTCTCTAAACTAAAACTGAAAAGACACCAACATAACTGAAATAAGGAGGGCCTCTCGACAAATGAGGACTCACCAATAGAGACTAATGATACTACGAAGGGTGGCTAGGATCGAGGCTGAAACTAAGCACCGGAGCCTGTATCATGAAACGATATAGCATAGAGTATGCGGTCAGTACATGAAATGTACTGAGTATGCAAGGTAAGTAAAACGGATGTTTAAAATACATAAAAGTGCATAAGAGTAGTACAACATGATCATAACATAAATATCATAACGTAACAATAGGTTCAAGGTTTCAAACATTGATAAATCATTTATAATATACTCTCAAGAGAAAAGCTTTATTAAACATTACTATAGCCAAAGTATATAATCATAATCATACATAAATCATGAGGAACAATGGAGATTCTTATAATCGACATATCCCATATGACCACACATGGAGTCCGACATGTAAATCCGTAGTCGGGAGGGTGTTCGTACCTTGCCAAGGATAGAACCATGAAAGGCGTGACATCACTCATGAAAGGACCATTTGGGGCAAAAAGGGACAGTCTCAAGAGAGGTCCCATCATGACCTATGGTGGCACATAGTTCTGAGATTCAGGGAAAAGCCTAGGCCTCGAACCTACTCAGTGTTAAATACTACTCTCAAAACATATATAATGCCCATAGGATAATATATATGAGATGCATAGGTTAGTTAAATTGTGGTAATCATAACATTCTTGTAAATACGTGAACTAGCCATGAAGATAAGGCCCGTGAGTCGGCCAGTCATAAATCGTAAATCATGAGGTTCATGCATACTTGTAAAACATGTGTATACTTAATAATCATAAATTCATGATGAGCATTTGAGTAAATCCATATCATAAATCATAAATCATGATTGGTTAAAGAACATCGAAATCAAGGAAAAATCATCAGTCAATTTATCATAGAACATGCATGATTGGGCATAATTTTATAAAAATTTAAATTAATAAATCTATAATCAAATTAGTTTTAAAATATGCCCATGATTCGTAAAATATGTATTTATTCATGAGAGATATTAGCCCACAGATAAATCATTAGGATTTTATAAGAATTTGGGATAAAACCCCATAAGATTTGCAAATAGAATTTCATGAATTAGAGAGAGATTGGACATGGGTATGAACAAATTCACCCATTCATAACCATACATACATGAGAGACTTGGATTCTATCATTCCCTTACTTACCCAAGAGGAATTAAAGAATAATTGATGAAGACCTTGGGGTTTTATGCTTGATCACCCTCTACACTCTTGAATTTTTCATGCATGGGTTTTGAATAGGCTAGGATGACTTAACCTATCTTAATACACTCTGAGATTCGCTTAAAACGATGTATTATAGGATCCTAGGGCATAGGAATGAAGATAATACCCTTAATAAATTCACAGTTAAAAACAGACTGCCAGTCCCAACGAGGGGCTGGACGAGTTGTCGTCCAAGGTCACAAGTCGTGGCATCAATCGTCGTGTGCACTGTCCATTTTCCTTTAAAGGGTCCCCACGAGGGACCTAACGAATTATGGTTGGTGGCCACGTCTCGTGGTCACCCCCACGGGTCACTGAACGACTCGTTCTGTGACCTGGTGCAGATTTTTCAGTTTTCTCCGTTTCAACTCCCGAGTTTGATCTTAGGGCTTCCGGGGAATTACAGAGTTCTAGTGAACTTATAATGACATTCTAAAGACAATTCTTGTTGCCTTAACATGTAACTTGAATGTATAATATTATACTTTAATGAAGACACACCCAGCCTTTTATCCAATAAGATTAAATAATTGGTTTATAAATAGAAATTTAAAAGTATTAAGAGATATTAATAGGACAAAAAGAAGACTTATAAAACTTACCAAAACGACGCAAAAACTTTTAGACGAAAATCTAGATAGTGACTATAAACTAAATAGGAATATACAAAGAAATTTGACCGAAGACCTATCAGCAATACGGTGGGAACTACAGGGAATAGAAACAGATAGACAGACTTATATAGATATTATAAAAACAGATCGACAAAAAAAAAACCATAGCTAGTTTCTAGGTAACAAAATAGATCCTTTCCGAAATTTAGAATATTTAGACTTAAAAATACATCCAGAGAAAAAATTTAGATCGCTAAGGGAAGGTAGTACCATTAGGTGTAATTTTAGCCAGGGAGAACATACTCTACATACCGAAGATAGACAATACAATACATTAATAGACTTATTAATCAATTTTAGCAGTAAGATCCAGGAACAAGATAAGATAATCTTACAGCTTATAGAAAAAATAGAAGAAGCTCAGAATAGACATACAAAGATATTAGAAAAAATCGAGAGAAATCTAGACTTCATAAAAGAACAAGGTATTGAAAAAATTAGAAAAGGTACTTATAACGATATACAACCTATTGATATAGACAAACAATTAAAAGAAATTAAAAAAGAAGTATTAAATATTAAAGAAATATCCCTTTCATGAATGCAGACGACCCGATATATAAAAAAGCACTAGATTATAGTAGCCAATTCCAGGAGCCAGTAGGTTTCACTACACACATACCAACAGCCCAGTCAGATAAAATAATTGTTAGACAAAATAATACAATTATAGCAATCTTATTAGAAATAAATAAAAAGCTAGAAAAACTACTAAAGAAAAAAGAAGAAAAAGAAAAATCTCATAGTACTAATATAGATGAACTAATCTCAAAACAAGAAAAAATAGAAATAACACTGCAAAAAGATAGACCTAAAATAATCAGAAAACCACAAAAATGGACTTTCTTTCAGGTAGGAGAACTCGAATCGACGAAGTAGATAGACCAGAACTTAGTTATTCAAACAATCAGATAGGAAATAATTTGATATCTAGAATTTTCTCTAAAAAGGCAAGAGAAGAAGAAAATAGCGAACTTAGTCAGATTATAGATGTAGATAAAGACCTACAGCTTTTTAAACAACATCAATTAAAAGTATTAGACCCAAGAACATTATATAATACAAAGTATTTCTCTAGAAATAACCTACTTTATAGGCACTATAGAGAAGAGCAAATATCCGCACTAGGAGAAAATTCAGTACAATTAAATTTAGTAAATCAAGAATCCTTTAAAACTGTTAAAAATACAAGAATGACAATGATGCATTTAGGATTAATTATACTAGGTATAAAAGGATTAAATAGAAAAAATCTAGGAGCAAAAGTACTAATAACATTATATGATAATAGATGGACAGACTTAAAAAAGGCAATAATAGGTCTAACTGAAGTAGATATGACAAATAATGGGGGAATATTTTACATTAGCCCAGACTTTCTAATGAATTTACAAGAATTTGGATCACATATAAAAATAGGAATACAGACTAAAGGATACGAAGAAATGGATAAAGGAAAGAATCTTTTAATGTGTATAGGATTTATAGGAAAAATGGCAACAAATAGTAACACCAAGTTTAAAATAAAAGTAGACGATGTAGTAGAACTTATGGGGAATAGAGGAATAAAATTAATTAAACATATAAAAATAGATCCAGAAAGCTATGCAGGACTAGAATGGAATTTAGAAAAATTTAGTAGACCAAAAATATATACACCCGAAGACCATGTTATGTATACTAATAGAAAAGGCGAAACTTCAATAAGATTCACAGACTATAACTATACTAGACAAATAGACGAAAACAACATTGAAGAAAAAGATGTAGAATTAGAGAAAGAAGAGGAACTTATGAATATAGAAATATTAGATGAAGCATATGCGGTAGACGAAGTAATAGAACGAGCTAAAAGACTATATACAGAACAAAAATCCGATTTTTTCAAATGCAAAGATTGTCTAAAAGGAAGTATGAATCTAGAAGAGACCATAATACATCTTAAAGATTGTAAAGAAAGAACAGATAACTTAGGGTATAGATGTGATAAAGAAGACACTACATCTATAGTAAGTGAGAAAGAACTAATGGAGTCGAGTAGTTCAACACCTTTCCAGAAGACTTCACAAACGCATACTATAGATAATAGTACAGGAAATGTGCCTAGAAGGAGAGTATGGAGAGTGAACCCAGATGAAGAAATTAGGACAGATAAAATAAAACCTATGGGTAAAAGAATGCCTATAGAAGAACCTATTAGACTACAAGAAGGAGGTAGCAAAGGAAAAATACTAAATCTTGCAGCCCATGATCCACAACTTTGGAACTCAGCGATAGACATTTGGAAAGGAATAGTAGTAGCAGACTTTATTAAAAATTATCAAGAAACAGATGCAGAAACTATGTATAGATACATGGAGACATTTTTAGGAGAATCAGCTAAGGCAGTATGGGAAGCATACAAAAGTAATTTCCCACAAGAATTTCAGACACTAATAAATATGGGGGCAAACCCTTATAACTTTACGAATAAAATGCATAGTTTACTTACAGGAGAAGACCCAAATAGTGGAACAATTATACTTCAAAGAAATGCATTAATAAAACTAGAACAATTAAGTATATCTAACTGGTGTTACATCAAAGAATTTTTAAGAGAATTCTTTTATTATTGTACACTAAGTGGGAACACTTTTGATGAAGACTTAGGTAAAAAACTATTTAACAAATTACCAGGAGCATTAGGTAGAGAAATAGAAGAGAGATGGTATAAAAGAGAAGGTGTAATACAAAACCCAACAGCAAAATGGTCGATAGGACAGAGAGTACAACATGTAATGGAAGTATTAACCGAAAAATGTACAAACATACAAATACAAAAACAATTAAAACAGAATGAAATGAATTTCTGTAAAACTGTAATGTATACAACTCAACATTATGACAAGAAACCATACAAGCCTAGACAATATAAAAATAGATACTATAATCGGAAACCATATAAGAAGAAATATTACCTAAGAAAATCATCAGCAAAGAAACCATACTTAGATAAAAATAGGCATGTAAGAAAATACAGATATGAAAGAAACTATAGAAATAAATTAGAATGTTTTACTTGTGGAAGTACAGAACATCTGGCAAATACCTGCCCTAAAAGATATAACACTAAAACAAGAAACTCTCAGTTAATAGAAGAGCTACAAGAGACTTTAATAAATGTAGACGAATATATGTCAGACACAGAAAGTATATACTCAGTAGTAAGCATAGAAATTACAGAAGGAAATAAAACAGACTCATCAGACTCAGAAAAAGACGACTTTATTAACGAAGTAGGAACATATTTGAAATTGCCTCTAGAACTAGAAGAACTGCAATACATTGATATGACAAATATTATACAAGAATGTAACCACAATTTTGAAAGAAACAAAGGATTAGATAGTAAACCATGTGGATTCTGTAGATGGTACCCTAGTAAAGACAAAAGAGCAAAGTGTAGTAATTGTTTTATGGAAGGATGCATAACCTGTATAGAAACAGAATTAGGAATTAGAATAGGACCACCTATAAGAAGAGAAAATAATCAGATAATTAATATAAGAATAAACTCATTAGAAGAAAAAATACAAGAACTAGATCAGCGAATAAGAATGCTAGAAAAAGGAAAAGGAAAATTAGAAGAAGAAATATTACTTCAAAATAATGAGACCTCACTAGCTAACCAAGAACAAGATAACTATCTAAATATAAAAAACATTATAGACACAGGACTAATTTGTAATGAAGACAAAAGAATAGCAACCATAAAAATATTAGCAAGAATCAAAATAAAAGATATTGAGATAGAAACACTAGCCCTACTAGATCCAGGATGCACTAGCTGTCTAATAAACAAGAAAATAGTCCCACAAGAGCTATTAACAAAATTACCGAAGCCAGTTGTTGCAATGCAAATGGATGGCACTTATAATACCTACGAATATTGCATAGAAAAGGCTAAAATAAGTTTCCAAAATACTTGTAAAAAATTCTATAACCCGTCTTATGACATAAATAAAATACTTGTAAGAGATCTAAATATCAATACAGACTTAGTCATAGGTTTAAGCTTTATATTTCAAGACTCTGGAAGCTGTTTAATTACGCGAGATGGCATAACATTTTTTAAACAGACAACTTATACCCCTGTACAGACAAAAGAAGTATTAACAAAGGGAAGGCATGAAAAACAAAAACCCTGTTGTAATAAATGTCAAGCCAAAGAAGAATGTAATAAAGAAGCTTATGAAGAAGAAGATAGTTACAATTCTGATGAAGAAATAAGAGAAAAAAGTTATACTTTAATTAATATAGAAACATCATTTTATAATTTCAATAAAGGACTAAGAAGTATAGGAAATATCAAAGGACCTAAAGACTTAGACAATATAGTAAAATCCTTAGACGAATTAGAAATAATAGGGGAAAAACCTTTACTCCACTGGGGAGCCAATAAGATAATGTGTAGGTTAGATATAATAAACCCAGAGTATACAATAAAAACAGCAGCAATAGAAGCAACAAATCTAGACATAGAAGACTTTCAAGTCCAAATAAAAGAACTTTTATCCCTAGGTGTAATCCGAAGATCCACTTCTAGACACCGATCAACGACTTTCATGGTTAGAAATCATAATGAAATAATCAGAGGAAAAGCCAGAATGGTCATAAACTACAAAAGACTTAATGATAATACAAGAACAGATGCATACAAACTACCAGACAAAAGCGAATTACTTAATAGAATACAGGGAAAAAGAATTTTTAGCAAATTTGACTGTAAATCAGGATATTGGCAAGTAAAAATGCACCCTGATAGTATAGAATGGACAGCTTTTACCTGTCCAGAAGGGCATTTCGAATGGTTAGCAATGCCATTTGGACTTAAGACTGCCCCTCCAATTTTCCAAAGAAAAATGGATGAAATATTTGGAGAATACAAACGTTTTGTGCTAGTATATGTAGATGATATTTTGGTATTTAGCAAAGACTTACAAGAACATTTAGGACACCTACAGACAGTATTTAGATTATTCGTAAACAAAGGAATTATAGTTAGTAAAAAGAAAATGGAATTGTGTAAAACATATATAAACTTTTTAGGAGTTACTATAGGAGACGGAAAAATAAAGCTACAACCTCATATAGCTAAAAAGGTATTAGAAATGCCCGATAAATTAGATAAGACTAAAGACCTTCAAAAATTTTTAGGATTAGTAAATTACGCTAGAAATTTTATACAAGACTTAGGAAAAATAGCAGGACCATTATATGCTAAGACAGGAAGTAAAGGGCAAAAACATTTTAATACCGAAGATATAAAGTTAGTACAACAGGTTAAAGAGAAGGTAAGAAATATCCCAGACTTAAATATCCCATTAGAATCAGACTATTTAATTATAGAAACAGATGGAAGTATCCAAGGATGGGGAGCGGTACTAAAGGCAAGACCCTCTAAATATAGTCCCAAACAAGAAGAAAAGATTTGTGCCTACCAAAGTGGTAAGTATAAAGAAAAAGGAAATATGAGTAGCATAGACGCAGAAGTATTAGCTATAATATATGGATTAAATAGTTTTAAGCTATATATTTTAAATAAAAATGAAATACTAGTTAGAACAGACTGTGAAGCCATAGTAAGATTTCATCAAAAGATAGATCAGAAGAATAGCAGTAAAAGGAGATGGCTAAATTTCATAGACACAATCTCAATATATCCTAATATAATCTTCGAATACATTAAAGGGAAGGATAATAATCTAGCGGATCAGTTAAGTAGATTAAATTTGAAATCGGTATAACAATAAGTTATTTTTTCAGTATGCGGCCCAACTCAGGCGCAAGACCAAGGCTACCAGGGATAGCCCAGACAGACAAAGGCAAAGGCCCAGCCTCTGCTTCAGACTCGTACGCTCAGACTCTTTTAACAAATGTACACTTCAGACCTCAGACATCGGTCGAAACTTTAGAAAGAATACATTTTGGAAAACATAATCTAATTTGTTATCCTAAATGTAACCTATCTTTTAAAGAAATGCCAGACTGTAAAATAGACAGACCTCAAAGATGTTTAATGGATAATTTATGGATAGCATACACTAAACGAGACATTAAATACTTCATAGCCACGTTAAATGCACTGGGTCAGTATTTTACAGACAAAAACACGGAAAAGAAATTCAGATTTTATGTAGTGATACATGGAAAAATCAATGGTGTCTTTCAAACATGGCAAGAAGTAATAGACTCGATAAATGGAATAAAAAATCCTCTTTTCAAAGGTTTTAATGATTTAACTGAAGCCTTAGACTATGCAAGGGGATATTTGGGCCCAAATTATTTTATCTCTCCAGCCCTAAAATAAAGCCCAATCCAAATTCCACAATACAAGGTCCAGAAAGACACAGACAAAATAATTTTCTGCGACCATTGTGAGTCCATGACAGAAGGGTTTAAAAGGCTAAATGCTAAGTGTGAAGCCCTGAGTCAAGAAAAGGATCAGCTACTACAGATACTCAGAAAGGAGAAAAACAGACAGACAAACCTAGACACGAGTTCTCCATCTCAAGCCAAAATGGATGAGACGAGTGTGCATTCCTCTCTGAATGCAAATAGACCTACTATATCGGGTAAAGATATAGCTAGTCCGGCTCAAACGGTAGCCGGTAAAGACAAATCAAATCCGTTGAAGGCTGTCACTTTGCCAAAAAGTGAAACAGAACCAACAACTCCTCCCAGAAGACGATTACCAAAATCATTCACCATGGGTGAAACAACTAGACAAAAGATCTTAAATAAGAAAAAGAAAAAGACTATAGAGGATATAATTAAAAAGACGCTGGAGGAAATGATCAAAGAGGTAGAACAAGACAAACATATGGACCAAACCCCAATCAGACTAGAAGATACTGGTCCAGAACCACCAGTCAGATTAGACGACATCGTTTCAGATCCTGACCAAGATAGCCGAAGACAGCAAACAACAGAAGAAAACAGCGTCCCAACCGAGGGTGAAGACGATCAAGACGCCCAAGATCCGTATGCAGGATATGATTCGGGAATGAGTTTTGACTCGATTGCCCTTCATAACCTAGATACCTAAGAAAGATTAAAATCCGAGTCAGTCCAAGACAGTCTATAATATTAGGTCTGTAAATAAGTCTAGTGGGGATGCCCACTAAAGTGTCCTGTGAGTGCTTACTTTATCACTACTTTCCAAAAGGAAAGAAAAACTGATAAGCACGCATCTTATCAAGATAGAATAATAGTGCGTAAATCAATAATGCATGTGACGATGGGGCCCAAAGAGCACCCGGCATGAATTATTTGATAAAGATAAGCACTAAGTGTCGGCAAAATCCTGATCGTCCTTTACAAAAGTGTCGGTCAGATCTTAGCCATTTATTTTCTAAGTCTCCTATCCTCCTCACCTATAAATATCCCTTTCAGACCAAAACTGAAGAAGTAGAGAACGAAAAAACAAAAGAAGCACTCCTAAGCTCCCATCTACTCCCAATACTTTACTCCCAATACTCCCGAACTTCCATCCAATCTTAAGCACCAAAAAGAATCCCTTTCTAAAACTATATAAATAATTTTCAGTTTTTCTTTCTTTTCAAGGGTCTCCGGGGGTTCCCGAAAGGGAAACCTCACTCACGTCTTAAAGCATGTAAGTGTTTTTTTTCCCCTATATGTAAATTAATCGCTTTAATCTTATTTTATGTCAATATTGTTTTATGTAGATTAATATAAATCATCCTAAGTAAATGGTTATGCTCTTAGTTTCTTAATAACAACGATGGATCAACCTGTAAATTCCTAGGAATTTTTGGGTGAATTATTGTCCGTCAGGACGTCGCCATCACCATATCCGGGGTGGGGTTGAAGAACTTGTTATTAAGAACTCAAAAACTAGAGAGCAAGAGATTGAAAAGGATAATAAAAAAAAAAGTTAAAATTAGGGGAAAATATACATAAACTTGCATGTTAAAGACCCATCGAAGTGAGGGAGTACTGAGTAGGATTTCACAAAATTACCATAATCATTACATTTTTTATTTTTATCACAATTAACCATGAAGAATCTTAGAATTCAGGGAGGACATATAGGAATTCATGCATAAATTGAAACGCTAAGACACACTTTTCTAGAATCAAGAGATTTGGGGTTTTTAGTATAAAAATTTGGGGCACAAGGATGAAAGGATGCCCTTGTTGAAAACCCACATACCTGATTAGAAGGAACCCCCCCCCCCCCCCACTTGAACTTGAAGCTTGAATCCCTAGGTGATCCTTGAGTCTTGAGAGAGAGAGAGGAGGAAGAAGAGTTTGAGAGGGTATTTTTGATGGAATGAGGAGTTAGGCTAGGAGAAACCCTTAAGAACATCCCATCTTATACTCAAAACGGCGTAGTTTAGGAGTTAGAAGCATAGGATTTTATGAAAACACCCTTGGAAATTCGCAGGAAAAATCCATCTGGTAGTCCCCACGAGGCACGCCACAAGCCGTGAGGTTGACAACGACTCATGGTACCAAGTCGTGGAGTGCACTAGAACTTTCTAAAAAATTCCTCAAATCTGCCGACGACTGACTTCACGAGTCGTTAGTTGAGTTAACGACTCATGGCTCTTTCCATTACCACTGAAGCCAACAATCCTGTTCTTTCATCCCAACACTAACACGATGAGTCGTGACTTGCTATGATGACTTGTCGTTTCCTCTCGTCGTCACCACTGCCTCGAGACTCTTACATTCTTCCGACGATCGACGACCGACGTAATGGGTTATTGCCTAGCTAACGACTCGTCGGGTCATCCATTGTCACTGAACTTACTTGCACCTCTTGACTGCTTGCCACGAGTCTGACCATGACTCATTGGGTCACCTAATGAGTCGTACCATGACTTGTTCTGAGGTGAAATTTCTAGTTTCCTTCTGAATTCTTTCTTTAAGTCTGGGTCTGTTCTTATAAACTTTCGGGGTGTTACATCATCGTCCTCCACCAGTATTTGATGTTATAAATATGATCTGTCATCCTCCCCCCGTATTCGACTTTTAATAGTCCATCAATAGGACATTGATGAATGCATGAACGTTGTTGTTCGAGTGTTTGTTGGGGTTATAAAATCGACACGCAAGTGCTAGTGGTCGAACAAGTAGTAAGTGGCTTTAGTAAGCCAAGTATCGATCCCACAGAGACTTGGGATAAGTGAAATTTGCTCAAGTATACTATATTTTTACTTCTAAATATGCTGACAACTAAATAACCAAAAATTGAATAATTTGTTTTATAAATTTTATACTAAACTACAAACAATTATCTACTTTGAATTTGGACTATGGATAAAAGCATGCTGAGGGTAAAGAACATGTAATGAAACTAATTATCATCATAAATTGGTTAATCTTTTCTTCCAGTTGCTAGCCAAGAACATCTGCCAAGAGATTAAAACTCTCGTATTTAATCTCACTTAAGAATCATGAACCATGGGCGTCTGTGTCCCGCGCTCCTATGATGGCATTAAGCTGGTGGGGCTCCAGAGTGACTATCTGCCCTCTAATTTTGATGGTGTGGCTTCGGATTGACGGGTTCCAGTTGGCATAGAACTCCCGAACCAAGTGCAGGTTGCATTCTTTGGGCTCCTCGAATATGAAACTTAGCCCAGCAGCCTCGATCCGGTGAACTATTCTGGGGAACTCCTGTGCCAATGGCTCCCGTGCTATATGCTCTTCGGGGAAATATTTGTTCTCTTTATGCTTTGCATACCACTATTTCCCCTCGTCCGTCATCCATCTTGTTCCATATTGGCGGCGCTGGCCGCGTGGAGCTGCTGGTGCAGCTGGGACTGCTGTGCCTAGTCTGAGTCGCTTTCTTCCGGTGCCTGACGTTGATGCACCCTTCCCTTTATCTTGCCGGCTTGCCATTTTGCCTGTCAACACACGTCAACAATCACAATGTTAAGCTAAATAAATATTAACTTCGGCTAAGGTCGGGTTACGCTAAATTACCCCACACTTAGTCCTTAGTTACAGTTATAACCTATGGTAAGAATAAATTTATTTACACAAAACAACCAGTTATACAATCATGCTTAGTGCGTTTAAAAAGAAAATTCGACGGTATAACTTCTGCGTACTACTCAGACTTCGTACAGCTAATCACAATCACTACCATCGCAAACATTTAAACCCTCGCACTTAGCAAAGAAAAACAAAGAAACAAAAATAACAACAAAAATTTATATACAGTAACCTATCCAACCAACCCAATTCGAGCAAATTTCAACAATTCCCCCAAACCCAAGAATTCGTCGTCTATTAACATCCTAACACTTCGTACAATGACTCATCTCATTCAACACGTACAACCCGACATACAATTCACACTTTCAACACATTTCTAACTTCACATTCAACAACAAGCCTTAGAATTGATTTTCACCATCAAATTCGACTAATTTATGCAATCGACAAGTTCAAACAATCATAACGACATTCCGAACATTTATCAATCAACAAATAATTCGAATTCATGCTTAATTTCGACTTAGGGCGATTTAGTTCACCTCCCATGCTTAAAATCAAAGAAAATCGACAAAAACTTGAGAGGGAATTGGAAAACGTACCTTGTAGTTGAAGAATCGAAGAAAACTCGGTAAATTGTTGCCTTAAGCCGTGGCACGTTGATGGGAGAGGGGTTTTGGGACGTTTGGTCGCGGAGGAAATTGAAAATGAGGGGAAAAGGGAAGAATTCGGGGTTTAAAAGGTAGAAAAACACGCGGGTCACCCGGCAACCCGGTGTGACCCATCGCGATATACAAGGCAACGTGTCAAGGAGTGCATCGCGGTGCACTGCCTCCGTGACACGGAGCCATCGCGACAGCATACTGGAAATTTTTAAAATTTCCGGGTTACACCTCAACGTGTCACGGAGGGTAACCTGGAGGTCCTCCTCCGTGACATGGAGCTATCGCCCCAGCTCACTGTCTTCTACATTTTATTAATTTTTCATACCTCGACTTTTCCTTCACAATTCCGTGCACATTTTTCTCCGTTTGACCTGAAAATCATCTCACTAAATAAACTTGGTTAGAATAATAGGTTTCACCTAACTAAAAATAAAAATACTAACTACAACGAAAAATCTTGTAAAACAATCAAGAAAAAGAAAAAGAAAAATCTATTTACACTTTGCAAAATGAAAGAAAAAATTTCCACGGGTTGCCTCCCGTGCAGCACCTGGTTTACCATCGCGGCTCGACGTCATTTAAGCTCAATTGTCCGCTAGGGTGATGGACGATTTCTCTCGATCATTGTCCTCCCACCAGTAGTGCTTACACCGTTGGCCATTTACTAAGAACGTGGCACTCCGATCTTCTTGCCACAATTCTACCACCCCGTGAGGGGTCATTCTTACCACTTCAAATGGTCCCGACCATTTAGACCTCAGCTTTCCAGGAAACAACTTCAATCTTGAATTGAAGAGCAAAACTTTCTGTCCCGGCTCGAAAATGCGATGCACCACATGCTTATCATGCCATCTTTTAGTTCTTTCCTTGTAGTACTTGGCACTCTCATAGGCATGCCAGCAGAACTCATCAAGTTCACTGAGCTGCATTAGTCTCTTTTTGCCCGCCAGCTCTAAGTCCATATTTAGCTTCCTGACAGCCCAGAAAGCTCGGTGCTCTAATTCCACCTGAAGATGACATGCTTTGCCATAGACCAATCGGTATGGAGAGGTTCCAATCGGTGTCTTGTAAGCAGTTCTGTAAGCCCACAACGCATCATCAAGTTTGCTTGACCAATCATTTCGTTGTGTATGTACCGTTTTCTGGAGAATCTGCTTCACTTCTCTATTTGACACCTCTACTTGCCCACTAGTTTGGGGGTGGTATGCTGTTGCCACTTTATGGCGCACCCCATACTTGGCTAGTAATTTCTTGAAACTTGAATTGACAAAATGAGCCCCTCCGTCGCTGATAATGGCTCGGGGTGTCCCGAACCTTGTGAGGATGTGTTTTTTCACAAACTTCGTTACTACCTTGTTGTCATTCCTGGGGCAAGCTATCGCTTCCACCCATTTTGATACATAATCTACAGCCACCAAGATGTAACGATTACCAAATGACGGTGGGAATGGACCCATGAAATCAATGCCCCATACATCAAAGGGCTCAACTTCCAGTATATTCTGCAGCGGCATCTCTTGTCTTCTGCCAATTGATCCTGTACGCTGACATCTATCATACATTTTGACATACGCCATAGAGTCTCTGAACAGTGTCGGCCAAAAGAAACCTGACTGTAGAACCTTGTGCGCTGTTCTCTCGCCTCCGTGATGCCCTCCATACAATGAAGAATGACAGCCCCTCAACACCTCTGCAATCTGACTCTCTGGGATGCATCTTCTCATTACCTGATCTGGTCCTTGCTTGAATAAGTATGGTTCATCCCAAACAAAGTGCCGGCTATCATGCCTCAATTTCCTTTTTTGCTGGTCTGTTGCCTCAGGTGGGTAGACTCCGCTCACTAGTAAGTTGACTATGTACTTCAGCTTCTCCAACTGCCAAGAGTTGCTCATCTGGGAACTCTTCCATCACATGCGACCGACTTTCTAGTCGTGATAGGTGATCTGCTACTTGGTTCTCGCTCCCCTTTCTGTCTCTGATCTCAAGGTCGAACTCCTACAACAATAAGATCCATCTAATCAACCTGGGCTTAGCATCCTTCTTGTTGAATAGGTACCGAATAGCTGCATGATCGGTGTACACCACAACTTTCGAACCCACCAAATAGGACCTGAATTTGTCAAATGCAAACACCAAGGCTAGCATTTCCTTCTCTGTGACTGTGTAATTGCTTTGGGCCATATTCAGTGTTTTGCTTGCATAATAAATAGAATGAAAAATTCTATTTTTTCTTTGCCCCAATACGGCTCCCACAGCCACATCACTGGCATCACACATCAGCTCAAATGGTTGTTCCCAGTCAGGAGAAGTAAGTATAGGTGCTTCTATCAATTTTTGCTTCAACTTTTCGAATTCTGTACACACTCATCATTCAACTCAAACTTTACCTCTTTTTCTAGCAATCTGCATAGCGGTCTAGAAATGTTGAAAAAGTTTTTGATGAATCGTCTGTAGAATCCTGCATGCCCAAGAAAACTGCGCACACCTTTCACTGACACTGGTGGTGGCAACTTTTCAATAACCTCGATCTTAGCACGATCGACTTCCAACCCCTTTTTAGATACTTTGTGGCTAAGGACAATACCCTCCTTCACTAAGAAGTGGCATTTCTCCCAGTTTAATACAAGGTTGGATTCCTCACAGCGAGCCAGCACCCTATCAAGATTCTGCAAACAAGTAGCAAATGAATTACCGAAAAAAGAAAAATCATCCATAAATACCTCAACAAAATCCTCCACCATGTCATGGAAAATAGCCATCATGCATCTCTGGAATGTGGAGGGTGCATTGCATAACCCAAACGGCATTCGCCTGAAAGCATATGTCCCATAAGGACAGGTGAAAGTAGTCTTCTCTTGATCCTCCGGAGCTATGGCTATTTGGTTATAACCAGAGTACCCATCAAGGAAGCAATAATATTCCTGTCCTGCCAACCTATCCAGTATTTGATCAATAAAAGGGATGGGGTAATGATCTTTCCTCGTGGCTTCGTTTAGCTTTCTATAGTCCATACAAATCCGCCAGCCTGTGACGGTTCGAGTAGGGATCAACTCATTTTTCTCGTTGGTGACTATAGTCATCCCCCCTTTCTTTGGAACACATTGAATAGGGCTGACCCATTCACTGTCTGAAATTGGGTAGACCACACCTGCATCAAGCCACTTGATTATTTCTTTCCTCACCACATCCTTCATTGCTGGATTAAGTCTCCGTTGCGGCTGAACGGTTGGTTTGGCTCCTGTCTCCATGAATATCCTGTGTGTACAGAAAGCTGGGTTGATACCCTGAATGTCTGACATTTGCCAACCCATTGCTTTCTTCCTCTTTCTGAGGACACCCAATGCTGCCTTTTCCTGTGCCTCCATCAAGTCTGCAGAGATGATAACTGGTAACGTCTCCCCCTCCCCCAAAAAGATATATTTTAAATGGGGAGGCAATTCTTTCAACTCCAGCTTCGGTGCCTCCTCAACGGATGGTTTCAGCAAAGGTTCCAGGGATCTCATCAATGATTGAAATTCCTATCTCCTAGGATGATTCTGTGCTCCATTCAACATTTGGACCATTCCACACGCCTCTCTATCTCCAAAATGATCGGAGTGCGTCAACGCTCTTTCCAATGGGTCTTGAGATTCAACAATCTGACGAATTTCTTCATGTTCAACCACATTTATTGCTGAAAGCTCCTCCTTTATAGCTGGCAGCTTCATGGCTTTTAACACATCAAATACCTCTACCTTATCATGTGCTCGCATTGTGAGTTGACCCGCAGCTACGTCAATTAATGCTTTCTCAGTTGCCAAGAAGGGTCGTCCCAAAATAAATGGGACTTCCGCGTCTGGTTCAAAATCCAGAACAACAAAATCTACTGGGAAAATTAGGGAGCCAACTTGCACTAGAACATCCTCAACAATGCCATCCGGCCTAGCTAAGGATCGATTCGCCAATTGCAATATTACCGTTGTGGGTCTAGGACTCCCTAAACCCAACTTTCTAAATACTGAAGACGGCATCAGATTTATACTTGCCCCCAAGTCACACAATCCACGAGCTCGGATGCTCTGCCCAATAGTAAGCTGGATAGTAAAACTTCCAGGGTCTTTCAGCTTTGTGGGCAGTCTATTTTGGATCCGGGAAGTGCACTCCTCCGTTAAAGCCACCGTGGCATACTCAGTCAACCGACTTTTGTTGGCCACGATGTCCTTTATGTATTTGGCATATTTAGGCACTCCCTGCAAGACATCAACAAGAGGTAAGTTAACATGTACCTGTTTAAGCACCTCCATGAATTTCTTGAAACACGCCTCCTCTTTGTGTTTCTTGATTCGTTGAGGGAACGGGGGTGGAGGTCTTTCTGATTCAGCTTCTTTGGTCTTCCCCCTTTTCGAACTTTGCTCCCCCTCAAGTTCTGCTGCTTCCGAGTGTTGAGGTGGTCTTTCTGGTTCCACCTCCTTCAGCTGCAAACCACTCCTTGTGGTCACTGCATTTACCTGCTTGGGATTCGGATCCGTGTCGCTTGGCAGTCCTCCTCTAGGCCTTGTATTTTGGGCACTAGCAAATTGCCCAAATTGATACTCAAGAGCCTTGGTAGCTAACTGATTATTTTTCACTTCGGCTGCCAATTTCACATAGTCAGCCTGCAATTGAGCTTGGTTAGCTATCATGGTCTTGAACATCTCCTCAATGCTGGGTGATGGTGGTGGAGGAGGTGCATTGTTGTTTCTGAATTGAGATTGGTAGTTCTGTTGCCCTCCTTGATTCCTTTGCATACCCTGACCCGAACTTTGGCTTTGATGGTTGTTGCTACCCCATGAGAAATTAGGATGATTCCTCCAATTTGAATTGTAGCTACTACCATACTGCTGGTGATTTCTTTGTGCATTACCCACAAAGTTTACTGAGTCAGGATTTGCTCCACAGCACTCAGCTGAGTGCTCACTGTTTCCACACACTTCACACCACAATTGCTGGACTGCATTAATTGGAGCTGATGGCTGGTTTAAAGTCATGTTGCTGAAATGGTTGTTCAATTGATTTTGCAAGGCAGCTATCTGTGCAGCGATAGCTGTAAACCCATCCACTTCAAGCACTCCTGCTGCTTTCCTTGCCCCACCTCGGGATGAATCAGCATTCCATTCTGGATTGCCCTGTGAAATCCGGTTTAGCATGGTATACAGCTCCTCATAAGTCTTTTCCAGCGCTTGCCCTCCAGCTGCTGAATCTAGCAATATTTTGGTGTGGGGTTCCAAACCCTCAATAAATGTGTGCACCAACACCTCATTAGACTGATGATGATGAGGACAGTCCCGCAACATGGATTTAAATCTCTCCCAGGCTTGATATAAATTTTCTCCCTCCCTCTGTTTGAAACTTAGAATTTGACTTCTAAGACTTGCTGTTTTACCAGAGGGAAAAAACCTTATCAAGAACTTCCATGCAAGATCATCCCACGTTGAAATAGAATTTGGTGGCTCAGCTTTCAACCACCTCTTGGCTTCTCCGAGTAATGAGAATGGAAATAATGTAAGCCGAACATAGTCAGGTGACACTCCAGCGGGTATGTAAGTGTCACTTATCTTCAAAAAGTTTTGGAGATGCTGTTGTGGGTCTTCATGAGGGAGACCGGTAAATTGCCCGCTTGTGTGCAACAATTGCACCATATTTTGCTTGAGTTCAAATCTCCCTCCAGGCTCTGGTTTGCGGATACTGGATGTAACATTATTGGCATGTGGGATTGCCACCTCACGAACCGGCCTTGCTGTTGCTTCTTCGGGCACTAACACTGCCCTCACAACCGGTGGATTTTGTTGCTCCATAATGGTCTGTCTGAACAACTGCAGCTTCCTTTGTAGAGCTTCTCTCCGTTTACTGTGAAATATACGTTCAGGCTCTATATAAGATTCCACCAGCTCTTTGTCTCTTGCCAGTGTTCACAGCAATTAAGTCTGCAAAATACAGGCTAAGACCAAGTTTTCAACACTTAAGAAAAATGAAAATACAGTAAAATTAACACTTAAAACAAATTCACCAATTGCCAAGTCCCCGGCAACGGCGCCAAAAACTTGTTCGAGTGTTTGTTGGGGTTATAAAACCGACACGCAAGTGCACGTGGTCGAACAAGTAGTAAGTGGCTTTAGTAAGCCAAGTATCGATCCCACAGAGACTTGGGATAAGTGCAATTTGCTCAAGTATACTATATTTTTACTTCTAAATATGCTGACAACTAAATAACCAAAAATTGAATAATTTGTTTTATAAATTTTATACTAAACTACAAACAATTATCTACTTTGAATTTGGACTATGGATAAAAGCATGCTGAGGGTAAAGAACATGTAATGAAATTGATTATCATCATAAATTGGTTAATCTTTTCTTCCAGTTGCTAGCCAAGAACATCTGCCAAGAGATTAAAACTCTCGTATTTAATCTCACTTAAGAATCATGAACCATCCTTCTACATTTCTGTGATCAAATGCAATTCATGTTCTAGCCATACAATTTCGGTTCCTAAATTGACTAATATGACTTTTAGGTATATTTCTATCCTGAAGGTTCATCAAAACTCAAATTTACCAAATCAAGTTAAGAACAATATCCTATTAATTCACAACTTTCCAATTTCGTGCTCTCTCGAGTGAAATCGGACTTTTTAGATGTACATTAATGTAGGCCACACACCAATGCAGTAAGAACAAGAATTAATAGAATAACATGGAAGAAAAAGATGAAAAACCATATAATTAATAATCAAAATTCATCACAAGTGTTCATAACCTCAGCAAGGAAGTGAATTAGCCACTCATTCGTGGATTAATCATCATAAAACGAGTGTTAATCATACAAACAATTGAGTTAAAGAAGAAAGAAAGAGAGAAAAAACCCTGAACTTTTCGTCCCTCAACTGTCTGTAACCCACGTCCTTGCTCCACCAGGTCTGAATTATGAAAAATACATTTAAGTGTTCTATTTATACTAGTGGGAATTTTTCCCGGAATAATTAGCAACGTGTCACGGAGTGCATCGCGGAGCACTGCCTCCGTGACACACCGTGAACGCGGACCCTCACTGGAACTGGGGGTCCGGGAAATTAAACACCAACGTGGAACGGCGTGCAACGCGGAGGCTGGCCACCGTGCCGCGGAGGCTGGCCACTGTGCCACGGAGCAGATGCGAACCTCCACTGGAAATTGAATGAATTTTCACCCTCCAGGCAGAATGCCTCCGCGATGGCAGCGTGACACGGCTCCATCGCGGAGCCCCTTTAATTCGTGCAGTCCTATGCCTTTTTCCTTGCTCGCATCCAAGTCCAACTCCGATATCGTCCAACATGCATGTTAGCTTCTCGAAATCCTATTTTACCTACAAAACAATGCTAATCATGTTGGTTAGTATAAATTCACATTTTATTACCAATTACATGAAAATGTATACACATTGCTAGATAAACAAGGCGAAAATGATACTTTTGAGTATCACTTGGGCATATAAATCTGCCCAAGATCAGTTGTCCTACACCTATATTTGATGTAATGAATGCATGAATGTAGCCTTTTATCGATAGTCGATGTGATGGTCCATCGACAGGACATTAATGAGAGTTGGCCTCTACCGATATTCGACATAATTGTAGGTACCTTTGGCCTTTCGAAAATAAACATTATCTTCGATCGGTATTCAATGTGATAAATTGGTCATTATCCTCCATCGATATTCAAAGTTATATTCCATTGGTAGGACATTGATGAATGTATGCCTCCCTGATATTTGACATAATAGTCTATTGACAGGACATTGATGAATATCGGCCTCCACCGGTATTTGACACAATGGTCCATCGACAGGACATTATTAAATGTCGACCTCCATCGATATTCAACATGATTGATACATATGATGAACATTAGCCTCTATGGTAACATCTGGTACTCCACCTAATTTTCAGAAAATAACATACCATTCTTTATTCAAAAATATTATTGTTTTGATGACTCTTTCGGGTGAATCGGGCCCATGTCCAACGTCATTTATAATATCTAGACCAGAGAAATAAAATAGTTGATAAATGGATATTTTTGGTGTTCTTTGATCACCTACATCCATAGAAAAATGGTTAGTTTTTGACACTCATACTTGTCAGCTTTTAAATTCCTTATTCTTTGTTTTGTCCACTCCAAGCCTTTGCTCATCTTTATCCACTAAATAGAGGGTGAGTGATATTGTACAAATTCACTCCCAATATAAGGTAGTATAAATGATCAACACAAATATAGAAACCCAACAAGGAGTTGGGGTTGAATCCCACAAGACTACTCGAAGCCAAGACTATCTAGTACTAAACAGTAAAGTATTACAAGATTGAAAACTATTCAGATTGAGAGTAGAGGAATTTAACTACAACTACCAATTGTGTTAAGCTAGGGTTATAAGCAATTAGAGATAATTCTAGTATAGTGTCCTCAATATTGGGTCGATCCCCCTATGTTACCCAATGTGAAAGAATTGAGATAGGGCTAGGATTGAACATGCAAGCAATATACTTAGGCAACTCATGGGTGTCTTTCAATATCACCATAGGTGTCAATCTACTTCAATTTTATCAAATTGAAGAGAGCTTCATTCTACCCAATTGCTTGTTTGCCAATTTGGCATTCAACCTATGTCTAGGAGAATTCATTAAACAAGGGTTATGCTTTGAGTCATTGTTGATTGATGCTAACCCAACCCAAATTTGCTCTCTCAAGCCTCATAAGGGTAATTGGGTAGGATTAGATGACTCTCATCACCAATCAGAAGCTACAAAGAAAAAGTCAATCAAATGTTCAATAGTCCAAACTTAATTTTAACAAATTGAGATCATTAGGGTTCAAAACCAATTGGGTCACAACCCTAGATCTAGCCATAAACTAAGGAATGAAAAGCTTCATAAAAATAACAAAAATATATATTTGTACTAAGCTCCAAATTAGTCTGGCCAGCTGCCTATCCTCTCTATCTACCCTCAAGGCCAACCTTGTGAATGAGTCCCTGGATATGAGTGGTGGCCTCGGTTTACATTTGTCATGGATACTGCAGTGGCTAAAGCTGCTTCTACTCAGGGTATGCCTCACCAGTAGGCCGTGATTTGGCACCTCACTCTGGGTACCCTGACCCTCAATAGTGGGCCCAACTAGTAAGGTGGATCTAGGCTGACTCACCCCAGTGATAATAGTGTCATCCCACATCTTGGTGATGTCGGTCACAAGGCGAGTGTTGGTGAATATTTCTTCCCTCGGTAGAATAGGTACCCGTTCCCTCCGGCATAGGGCTGTGACCAGACATGGGAAAGAGAGGAAGATGGCCGTCTTTACTACTATATCCTTAAGCTCTATGCTGATTATTTGGCCAATGTCTATGCCCCACCTATCTACTATGGATGCCACGATTAGAGCCTGTCGAAGAGGTAGTTTTTTATCGCTCTTAGTCGGGAAAACCTTGCAGCAAACTACATTCCACCAAAACATGGTGTCAAGGTGAAGATCCCTCTTGAAGATATCGAATGTATCAGACACAGCCCAAATTAAGGTCTCCCTAGCAATGACCATGACTATCCACCCTCTAGCCTGCCTACCTCTGTCTGCAATCTCATCATATGCTAGGTGTCCACCACCTCATAGTCATTACCTAAATAGTAATAGTTGATTGCTTCCAGGCTAATATTAACCAAAATCCCTCGGATCATCACCGAGGGTAGGGGCTCAACCTGCATCTTCAGCACTGGATTTGACCACAGGAGGATCTCCTTATATATAACATAGAACTCCCAAATTAGTGTTTGAATGTACTGACCCATTGGCTGGAAGAGAAACTCTCAGTGTTGAAATCGTAGCTATTCCATAATATCAGGGTATGCCTCCAACCCTATAGCGATGACAATTCTCTCCTATTGAGTCCCCGTCAGACTTTGCCATTGACTATACTACGACCCTGCAGATAATGCTCCCTCATGCCCTAGTTTTCCCATCTCATCTTGTGCATCTCCTCCTCTTGTTGTCATCTCAACTCTGGTGCTAGGGAGGAGGTCTGGCTAGATAATTCCTCCTTAGCGGCCTCACTAGAGGAAATATCTATCTATGGCCCCTGAGATTGGGCCTGGTCCTCATCATCACTTGACATGGATGTAGCATTTGAAGCTGGTGTCTTAGATGATTCCACAATATCTGATGGAATGGGTTACACCTTTACTCTCCTACTACCGAGGGGTAAGTATTCCTCTTTATCCTCGTCCACCAAGCAGGACCTTTTGTATGTGCTGGACTTGCCTCCTCGGGGTAAAGATTTTTTGCATCCTATTTTCCTGTGATCATGCACCAATTTGTTAAAACATAGATTTGGGTGTTAAGGAAACAATAGAAAATAAGTGCTGGACAGCTAAATGGATGGTCCATGTCTTCAAGGGATGGACCGCACCCTATACCGTCAATTGAGTCCAGAATTTTCACTTCTTTGTTTCAATGTATGATTCAAGGTACAAGACATTCATAGAAAGGATAGTCCATCCCTTGCATCATACTCTGACTTAGGGAAGTGAGACTTATGGGTTCAATTAGTGAAATGATAAACGGTTCATCTTTGTGAAAGACAGTCTGTCTATTCTTCCGTCTTTTGGGGTACTAGACCATTTCACTTGGGTTTTGCCAATTTTTTTTACAATTCACATATAATGGACAGGACTAGTCCAATTTTAAGCTCAAAATGCATTTAATAATCATGGAAGCACATATACACACAATCCTAAGCCCTGTCCAATCAATATAGCATTAAAATCCAAAGTTATACCCCCTGAATTTCTTTTCAAGTCAAGATATAACATTCCCCACTACAATACAAGGTGCAATCATCACATTAGGCATGAAATCAAGGGCATAAGATGAAGAATATTACCAAAGTGACTGTATGATGGTGTAGTGGTGTGATGCGATTGATGAGGGTGAGAAAATTCTAGCTACGCGTCGCTCAATTTGTAGTGATGAAGTGTGTGCTCAAAGGTGCAAGATGCTGAAGCTTAACTGAGCATCTATGGAGGAATTTTCAAATAGGGGAAAAGAGGGAATAATGAAGAAGTCAGAGAAGAGGGTCTACGTATGTTAATGGTTGTATGCCCATCACAGACCATTTTCCCTTTTAAAAACATTTGGGTCAGGTCTGTCAATCCCATGGGTGACTAATTAGAGGTCTTCCTAACCCAATCGTGTAATACTTGACCCTGATTTTAAGTTTCCATGTGGGCCCATTGACTTTTCCTCTTTAATGACCAGAGACAGACCAAGGGATTGTCCTTCTGGGCGGAGTATAATCTATACATTAGACCATCCCTTGCCCCTTTCTTTTTCAGTGCCAGGTGCAAAAGATGGAAGAACATGCGGTTCGTCCTTTGAAAGGACAGTTTGTATGTTCAACCATCATTTGTGCACCAAAAATCTTCTTTTCTATTTTGGACCACTTTCCTCTAAATTTTTGATTTACCTGCATCCACTAACACCCATTATTCTAAAAATGCTTGGCTTACCTCCCAAGTAGCACTTGATTTAACATCACGACACGACATAGATACTACACGAGGTGTAGCATCCCTTAGGTTTCCTCCCAAGAAGCACCTAAATTAACTCCACGATGTGACGTAAGATACCTGATCATGGTTTTGGTGAGCTATCCTTAGGACAAGACATCTTTACCCACTTCCTACCTTTGGTTTCACTGAAACATTACTTTACCCATCCTAATTTAGCCTTCTTTCTTTGGGTAATTCAACCATAGTATGCTCAGCTATCCTTCCAACTTCATGCTCAACATTGACCATGCAATTGTCCTAAACTCTTATAGGCAACAAGTGGCCTCTCCTAACTCTGAAGTTAATACTCTCATTCTTGACACGAAACATGATATCATGCTTTTCAAAATCCATCAATGCTCTCCTAGTAGCCAAGAATGGTCTTCCAATGCCCTATCTTGGGAGGCATGACTGGCACCTAGTGCCGCACTGGAATCTGACTGACCTGGCTAGGTTTATACACGTGTGGTGCATGCTGCAACTCAATTCAAGAAAATAACAAGCTATATCTCAACAGTAAATACAACCTCCAGCTGACAAGGCCATATAGCCACCTGTAAATTAAAACAGCTAACCAACAACAAGCAATAAAAGGGAATCCTATGCAGGCCGACAAGACCATCATGCTGTCTAGTTATAACTGAAATGAAAATCAGGCAACTATAACTATACTATAGTTGACAAAGACACTATCTAACAGCTAAACAAGGCCCCTCATGAAATAAAACATATATAGGCCCCACACGACCAACAACAAACTAACCACAGGAAATTTGTAAATCTGCAAGCCTCTAGGAAGAATAATGGTCGAGATAGGGCCCCGACCTACCCTTCTACTATACAATCAAAAGAGTAAACCTTCTAACTATTAGCCCCGAAAGAAGGGAGCTAACTATACTGTTGACTCGGGCTAAAAGCTAAAGAGGTCCTGATCCGCGTCTATCCACACCTGCAGGCAAGTAATGCAACGCCCCAAGGATGGGCGTCAGTACAACATGTACCGAATATGTAAGGCATTAATAGAACATAACTGAATGAACTTGAAAAGAAATTGAAAGTAACTTAGTATAAGGGATAGGGATATAACCTGAACAACTTAACTTCCTACACGTCTAATATATGAGTAAATAGTGTAAACAAGAACCTTACCTGGCCCCCGTAAGTCGAAAGATACAAGCAACACAGAATAACCCACTCGGAGCCCCCATAAGCCCTGGCGGGCACACTTCAATCTCTATACCCCTAACAAGGTCAAAATGAGTCAACTAGTAACTATAGCCAACATACTGGTCCCCTGGGTTTGTAACTGAACCCACTCGGTCTCTGAACTGCAGCTGTGTCTGAGTCCAGTGGACTCCTGATAACTGCACCTTGGGCACTAGCCTCGATGGGGGTGTGATGCCGATACGACATAGAACTGGTAGTCTAGCCATGGAATGGACTGTATAAGGCCCATGTGCCTCATCATCATCCCTTGGGATGGCAGCTCCTTGGAGCAACGTCATATAGCCCCTGGCGGGCAATGACACAGCTAGTAACCCTGGGGTTGGTCATGGAAGGCTATACATGGCACAGTCAATCCCAAACTAAACATAGAGTACTGGTCTCAGCTAATCAAAATAACAATACTTCTGGCTCCTTTCTTGGGATTCAAACTGTATTACAATGCTATAGAAACAAACTTGCCGAAGGAATTTGCCTTAACATACCTTAGCTGTTGATTCCCAATTATCTCATGAGTTTCAATTTGTATTCAACAACTCCTTCCAAATATAACCGTAATACTGGGAGAAAGAGGCTAATTTCAATACCAAATTTGACTTAAAATGATAACTTTTAATACTAATAGCAACTATAATTCAACTACGTAAAATACAACCAAAAACCTATAATTTCTCGAGAGTTCAGAAGGGAGAAATGCTTACCTAAGGCCTGTGTCTATATAGGAATCAATTAGGAGCAATTCTGGAAACTTTTACTCGATGGGGTTCCATTTTTCCGTGCGTATGTTGAGAAAATAACTCCGTAGTAATTCTCTCTACAGGCTTAGAACTCAATACCTAAAGTTACTTTGAGTTTGGACAGTGTTTGATAGTGTAATCGGGTGAAAAATGATTTAAATCCTTGTTCTCCTCTTTCTCTGGCCGAAACAATTGTTGGAAATGAACTACAATTGAAAAGAGGGACTTTATATATATATTAGGGCGGTGGCAGGGGGCGCAACGCACTGCCTATCGCGCCAACCTCCCTGTCTTGCCGCACCTCTCAAGGTGCCCGTAGGCCTGGCACGCCGCGCTGGCCAGTGCATTGCTGGCTGGCGCGTCGCAATTGATCTTGGGCAGATTTATATGCCCAAGTGATACTCAAACGTATCATTTTCACCTTGTTTGTTATGCAATGTGTATACATTTTCATGTAATTGGTAATAAAATGTGAATTTATACTAACCAACATGATTAGAATTGTTTTGTAGGTAAAACATGATTTTTAGGAGCTAAAATGCATGTTGGAACAATATCGGAGTTGGACTTGGATGCGAGCATGGAAAAGACATTGGAATGCGCAATGTAAAGGGGCTTCGCGATGGAGCCGTGCCACGCTACCATCGCGGAGGCACACTGCCTGGAGGGTGATTTAATTGGCAATTTCCAGTGAAGCCTCGCGACAACTCCGTGGCACGGAGATAAGCCTCCGCGTTGGCCTCCGTGCCACGTTGAGGCTATATTCCTGGACCCTATATTTCCAGTGAGGGTCCGCGTCCACGCCGTGTCACGAAGGCAGTGCTCCGCGTTGGCCTCCATGACACGTTGCTTGTTATTCCGGGAAAAATTCCCAATAGTATAAATAGTACACTTAGGCTTATTTTTAAAAATTCAGACTTGGTGGAGCAAGGACGTGGGTTAGAGGCAGTTGAGGGACGAAAAAGTTAAGGGTTTTTCTCTCTTTCTTTCTTCTTTCAATCAATTGTTTGTATGATTAACACTTGTTTTAGGATGATTAATCCACAAATGAGTGACTAATTCTCTTCCTTGCCGAGGTTATGAACAATGGTGATGAATTTTGATTATTGAATTGTATGGTTTTTCATCTTCTTCTTCTATGTTGTTCTATTAATTCTTGTTTCTCCTGCATTAGTGTGTGGCCGACATTAATGTACATCTAAAAAGTCCAATTTCACTCGAGAGAGCAAGAAATTGGAAAGTTGTGAATTAATAGGGTATTGTTCTTAACTTGATTTGGGAAAATTGGGTTTTGATGTGCTTTCCTGATAGAAATATACTTGAAAGCCGTATTAGTCAATTTAGGAACCGGAATTGTATTGCTAGGTCATAAGTTGCATTTGATCACAGAAATGTAGACGGATGGTTTATGATTCTTAAGTGAGATTAAATACGAGAGTTTTAATCTCTTGGCTAATGTTCTTGGCTAGCAACTAGAAGAGAAGAATAACTGAATTATGATGATAATCAAGTTAATTACTTGTTCTTAACCTTGGCAAGCTCATATCCATAGTTTCAATTCACAGTAAATATTTGTTAATAGTTTTAGTATATAATTTATAAACAAAAGCTTATTTAACTTTTGGTTACGTTGTTGTCAACATATTTAGAAGTAAGATAGAATATAGTATACCTAAGCAATTTTACTTATCCAGAGTCTCCTTGGTTCGATACTTGGCTTACTTAGCCACTTTATTACTTGTTTGACCACGTGCACTTGCGTGTCGGTTTTTAACCCCTATAGCAAACACCCGAACAAGTTTTTGGCGCCGTTGCCGGGGAGACTAGGCAATTGGTGAAGTTGTGTTAAGTGTAAATTTACTGTATTTTTGTTTTATTTTCTTAAGTGTTGACAACTTGGTCTTAGCCTGTATTTTGCAGACTTGATTTCTGTGAACACTAACAAAGGACAAGGAGCTGGTGGAATCTTACTTAGAGCCTGAATGTGAATTTCATAGTAAACGCAGAGAAGCTCTACAAAAGAAGCTGCAGTTGTTCAGACAGTCTATTATGGAGCAACAAAATCCACCGGTTGTGAGGGCAGTGTTAGTGCCTGACGAAGCAGCAGCAAGGCCGGTTCGCGAGGTGGCAATCCCACATGCCAACAATGTACATTCTAGTATCCGCAAACCAGAGCCTGGAGGGAGATTTGAATTAAAGCAGAACATGGTGCAACTTTTGCACACAAGCGGGCAATTTACCGGTCTCCCTCATGAAGACCCACAACAACATCTCCAGAATTTTTTGGAGATAAGTGACACTTATATACCCGCTGGAGTGTCACCTGATTATGTTCGGCTCACCCTATTTCCGTTTTCCTTACTTGGTGAAGCCAAGAGGTGGTGAAAAGCTGAACCACCAAATTCTATATCAACGTGGGATGATCTTGCACGGAAGTTTTTGATAAGATTTTTTCCCTCTGGTAAAACAGCCAGACTTAGAAGTCAAATTCTAAGTTTCAAACAGAGGGAGGGAGAAAATTTGTATCAAGCCTGGGAAAGATTTAAATCCATGTTGTGGGACTGTCCTCATCATCATCAGTCCAATGAGGTGTTGGTACACACATTTATTGAGGGTTTGGAACCCCATACTAAAATTTTGTTAGACTCAGCAGCTGGAGGGCAAGCGCTGGAAAAGACTTATGAGGAGCTGTACACTTTGCTCAACCGAATTTCACAGGGCAATCCAGAATGGAATGCAGATTCATCTCGAGGTGGAGCAAGGAAAGCAGCAGGAGTGCTTGAAGTGGATGGATTTACAGCTATCGCTGCACAGATAGCTGCCTTGCAGAATCAGTTAAACAACCACTTCAGCAATATGAACTTGAACCAGCCTTCAGCTTCAGTCAATGCGGTCCAGCAAATGTGGTGTGAAGTGTGTGGTAGCAGTGAGCACTCAGCTGAGTGCTGTGGAGCAAACCTAGATTCGGTTAACTTTGTGGGCAATGCACAAAGAAATCAGCAGCAGTTTGGTAGTGGCTACAACTCAAATTGGAGGAACCATCCAAATTTTTCGTGGGGTAGCAACAACCAACAAGGCCAAAGTTCGGGTCAGGGTATGCACAGGAATCAAGGAGGGCAACAGAACTACCAATCCCAATTCAGAAATCACAATGCCCCTCCTCCACCACTATCACCTACCATTGAGGAAATGTTCAAGACCATGATCGCTAATCAGGCGCAATTGCAGGCTGACTATGTTAAATTGGCAGCCGAAGTGAAGAATAATCAATTAGCGACCAAGGCTCTTGAGTATCAATTTGGGCAATTTGCTAGTGCCCAAAACACAAGGCCCAGAGGAGGACTGCCTAGCGACACGGATCCTAATCCGAAGCAGGTGAATGCAGTGACCACGAGGAGTGGTTTGCAGTTGAAGGAGGTGGAATCGGAAAGACCGCCTCAAAAGTCAGGAGCAGCAGATGTTGAGGGAGAGCAACTTGCGGATAAGGGGAAGACCAAAGAAGCTGAATCAGAAAGGCCTCCACCCCCGTTCCCTCAACGACTCAAGAAACACAAAGAGGAGGCATGTTTCAAGAAATTTATGGAGGTGCTTAAACAGGTACATGTTAATTTACCTCTTGTTGATGTCTTGCAGGGAGTGCCAAAATATGCTAAATCTATTAAAGACATCGTGGCCAACAAAAGTCGTCTGACTAAGTATGCCACGGTAGCTTTGATGGAGGAATGCACTTCCCGGATCCAAAATAGACTGCCTACGAAGCTAAAAGACCCTGGAAGTTTTACTATCCAGCTGACTATTGGGCAGAGTATCCGACCTCGTGGATTATGTGACTTGGGGGCGAGCATAAATCTGATGCCATCTTCGGTATTCAGGAAGTTAGGTCTAGGGAGTCCTAGACCTACAACCGTAATCTTGCAGTTAGTAGACAGATCCTTATCTAGGTCGGATGGCATTGTTGAGGATGTGCTTGTGCAAGTGGGCTCCCTTATTTTTCCGGTTGATTTTATTGTTCTGGATTTTGAACCAGATGCTGAAGTCCCATTTATTTTGGGACGACCCTTTTTGGCAACCGGAAAAGCATTAATCGACGTGGCTGCGGGTCAACTTACAATGCGAGCACATGACCAGGTAGAGGTATTTGATGTGTTAAAAGCCATGAAGCTGCCAGCTATAAATGAGGAGCTTTCGGAAATTAGTGTGGTTGAACATGGAGAAATTAGGCAGGTTGTTGAATCTCAAGACCCATTGGAAAGAGCATTAACGCATTCTGATCATTTTGGGGATAGAGAGGCGTGTGGAATGGTCCAATTGTAGAATGGGGCACCTAATCATCCGAGGAGACAGGAATTCCAGTCATTGATGAGATCTCTAGAGCCTTTGCCGAAACCATCCGTTGAGGAGGCACCGAAGCTGGAGCTGAAAGAATTGCCTCCCCATCTAAAATATATCTTTTTGGGGGAGGGGGAGACGTTACCAGTTATCATCTCTACAGACTTGACGGAGGCACATGAAAAGGCAGCATTGGGTGTCCTCAGAAAAAGGAAGAAAGCAATGGGTTGGCAAATGTCTGACATTCAGGGTATTAATCCAGCTTTCTGCACACACAGGATATTCATGGAGCAAGGAGCCAAACCAACCGTTCAGCCGCAAAGGAGACTTAATCCAGCAATGAAGGATGTGGTAAGGAAAGAAATAATCAAGTGGCTTGATGCAGGTGTGGTCTACCCAATTTCAGACAGTGAGTGGGTCAGCCCCGTTCAATGTGTTCCTAAGAAAGGGGGGATGACCGTAGTCCCCAACGAGAAAAATGAGTTGATCCCTACTCGAACCGTCACAGGCTGGCGGATTTGTATGGACTACAGAAAGCTAAACGAAGCCACGAGGAAAGATCATTACCCCATCCCTTTCATTGATCAAATACTTGATAGGTTAGCAGGACAGGAGTATTATTGCTTCCTTGATGGGTACTCTGGTTATAACCAAATAGCCATAGCTCCGGAGGATCAAGAGAAGACTACTTTCACCTGTCCTTATGGGACATATGCTTTCAGGCGGATGCCGTTTGGGTTATGCAACGCACCCGCCACATTTCAGAGATGCATGATGGCTATTTTCCATGACATGGTTGAGGATTTTGTTGAGGTATTTATGGATGATTTTTCTGTTTTCGGTAATTCGTTTGCTACTTGTTTGCAGAATCTTGACAGGGTGTTGGCTCGATGCGAAGAATCCAACCTTGTATTAAACTGGGAGAAATGCCACTTCTTGGTGAAGGAAGGGATTGTCCTTGGCCACAAAGTATCTAAAAAGGGGTTGGAAGTCGATCGTGCTAAGATCGAGGTTATTGAAAAATTGCCACCACCGGTGTCAGTGAAAGGTGTGCGCAGTTTTCTGGGGCATGCAGGATTCTACAGATGATTCATCAAAAACTTTTCCAACATTTCTAGACCACTATGCAGACTGCTAGAAAAGGAGGTAAAGTTTGAGTTGAATGATGAGTGTGTTACCGCATTTGAAAAGTTGAAGCAGAAATTGATCGAAGCACCTATACTTACTTCTCCTGATTGGGAACAACCATTTGAGCTGATGTGTGATGCATCCCAGAGAGTCAGATAGCAGAAGTGTTGAGGGGCTGCCATTCTTTGTTGTATGGAGGGCATCACGGAGGCGAAAGAACAGCGCACAAGGTTCTACAGTCAGGTTTCTTTTGGCCAACACTGTTCAGAGACTCTATGGCGTATGTAAAAATGTGTGATAGATGTCAGCGTACAGGATCAATTGGCAGAAGACAAGAGATGCCTTTGCAGAATATACTGGAAGTTGAGCCCTTTGATGTATGGGGCATTGACTTCATGGGTCCATTCCCACCGTCATTTGGTAATCGTTACATCTTGGTGGCTGTAGATTATGTGTCAAAATGGGTGGAAGCAATAGCTTTCCCCAGAAACGACAACAAGGTAGTAACGAAGTTTGTGAAAAAACACATCCTCACAAGGTTCGGGACACCCCGAGCCATTATCAGTGATGGAGGGGCTCATTTTGTCAATGAAAGTTTCAAGAAATTACTAGCCAAGTATGGGGTGCGCCATAAAGTGGCAACAGCATACCACCCCCAAACTAGTGGGCAAGTAGAGGTGTCAAATAGGGAGGTGAAGCAGATTCTTCAGAAAACGGTGAATACACAACGGAATGATTGGTCAAGCAAACTCGACGATGCGTTGTGGGCTTACCGAACTGCTTATAAGACACCGATTGGAACTTCACCATACCGATTGGTCTACGGCAAAGCATGTCATCTCCCGGTGGAATTAGAGCACCGAGCTTTCTTGGCTGTCAGAAAACTAAATATGGACTCAGAGCTGGCGGGCAAAAAGAGACTAATGCAGCTCAGTGAACTTGATGAGTTCCGCTGGCATGCCTACGAGAGTGCTAAGTACTACAAGGAAAGAACCAAAAGATGGCATGATAAGCATGTGGTGCATCGCATTTTCGAGCCGGGACAGAAAGTTTTGCTCTTTAATTCGAGGTTGAAGTTGTTTCCTGGTAAGCTAAGGTCTAAATGGTCGGGACCGTTTGAAGTGGTAAGAATGACCCCTCACGGGGCCGTAGAACTGTGGCAAGAAGATCGGAGGGCTACGTTCTTGGTAAATGGGCAAAGATGTAAGCACTACTGGGGGGAGGACAATGATCGTGAAAAATCGTCCATCACCCTAGTGGATAACTGAGCATAAAGGACGTCGAGCGGCGACGGTAAACCAGGCGCTGCACGGGAGGCAACCCGTGAAAAATATTTTTTTTCTTTTCTTTTGTTCAGTAAAGTGTAAATAGTTTTTATTTTAATTTTTCTTTTTCTTGAGTTAGTATAGAATTTTCGTTTTAGTTAGTATTTTTCATTTTAGTTAGTGAAATCTATTAATCTAACCAATTTTGTTTAATAAGGTGATTTTCAGGTCAAACGGAGAAAAATATGCATGGAATCGGGAAGGAAAAGGCAAGGTATGAAAAAATGAATAAAATGAAGAGACAGAGCACTGGGGCGATGGCTCCGTATCACGGAGGAAGGGCTCCGCGTTACCCTCCGTGACACGTTGAGGTTAAATCTGAATTTTTTAAAAATTCCAGTGAGCCATCGCGTTGGCTCCGTGTCACGGAGGAGGGGCTCCGCGTTACCCTCCGTGACACGTTGCCCTATATTTAGTGCCGGGTCACACCGGGTTGCCGGGTGACCCGCGTGTTTTTCTTCATTTTAAACCCCGAAAACCCCCTTTTTCCCCTCATTTTCTCTCTTCTCCGCGACCAAACACCTAAGTTCCCTCTCCCAACCAATGTGCCACGCTACTAAGCAAACAATTTGTCAAGTTTCTTCGGTTATTCAATGTAAAGGTATGTTTTCCTCGTTTCTCTCAAGTTTTTGTCGATTTTAATCGAATTTGAGCATGGGAGGTGAGATAAATCATCCTAAGTAGCAATTTAGCATGATATTGAATTATTCTTTGATTGATAGATGTTCGGAATGTTGTAATTAGCGTTTGAACTTGTCGATTGCGTGAATGATTCGAATGTGATTGTAAAATTGAATTCTAGGGCTTGGGTTGTTGAAATCGAATTGGGTAACTTGCTAAATTGGTGAATTATATGCCGGGGTGTGTTTGTGAATTGAGATAAGTCGTTGTAAATATTGTTTGAAGGTAATAGACGATGAATTCTCTATTTTTGGGAAAAGGTGAAAATTGTTCAAATTGGTTTGATTATTTGGATTCGTATGTATATAGAATTTTTGTCGTTGTTTTTGTTTGTTGTTTTCGTTGCTAAGTGCGATGGTTGAATTGCTAGCGATAGTAGGATTGGGATTAGCTGTATGAAGTCTGAGTAGTACGCTAAAAGTTATACTGTCGAATTTTTTTTGTAAACGCACTAAGCAATAAATTGTATAGTTGTTTGTTTTAGTGTAAATAAAGTGATCCTTGCCGTAGTATCGTAAAAGTAGCTAAGGACTAAGTGTGGGGTAAACTTAGTTTAACCCGACCTTAGCCGAAGTTAACATGTATTTAGCTTGACATTGTGCTTGTTTATTTATGTTGACAGGTACAATGGCGAGTAGGCAGGATAAGGGTAAAGGTGCTTCTACTTCAGGCACCGGGAGAAAACGACTGAGACTGGGCACTGCAGTCCCAGCTGCACCAGCTGTTCCGCGCGGCTAGCGCCGCCAATACGGAACGAGGTGGGTGACTGATGAAGGGAAGAAGTGGTACGCTAAACATAAGGAGAATAAGTACTTCCCTGAGGAGCATATTGCACGGGAACCACTAGCACAGGAGTTCCCCCGTATTGTGCAGAGAATCGAGGTAGCTGGGCTCAGCTTCATATTTCAGGAGCCCAAGGAGTGCAACCTACACTTAGTCCGGGAGTTCTATGCAAATTGGAACCCGGCCATCAGAAGCCACACAATAAAAATCAGAGGGCAGATTGTCACTCTGGAACCCCAGCAATTAAATGCCATCGTTGGAGCGCGGGACACAGACGCCCACGTTCTCCGCCAGCTGAACATCAGCCCACCATACGCCGATATCAGACGCACTTTGTGTGGGGCTCGGTCCACAGCCCGATGGAGCAGACATAAGGAGAGGGGTTACCACCAGACTCTGCCTTATTCGCAGATGAACAGGGAGGCCAGAATATGGCTGAAAATAGTGTGTTCGTGCTTGATCCCGGGGGTTCACATGACGGATGTGACCCGGGACCGTGCCTGCCTGGTGTATGCCCTTATGAAAGGGCTGGAGATTAATGTTGGGGCAGTCATCATATCCGCCATGAAGAGAGCCCGACTACAGCAGGGCCACAGGTATGGGTTCGGCGGACTCATCACCACCTTTCTCCGGGGCCTCGACGTTGAGGAAGAGGCTTTGGACTACATCCCGAAGTTGGAGCGGAGGGCCCTTGATGTGACAAAAACTAAGGCCCCCGACACCACACACGGGCCAGTGCTGACACTGGGCGAGCGACATGCTCATGAAGATCAGTACATGGCACGAATATTTGGTATGCAGATGCTTCAGCTTCGGATTGGTGGGAGACCAGCCACAGAGGAAGAGTTATGGCAGCTGGAGCTGGATTACCCATTTGGCGAGAACGCCAGAGCCTTGTGCCGAGTGGGACCAGCCTTCGTTGAGCCCACTGACGATGATGTCCCTACGGACGAGGAGACACGTCGGGAGGACTCTGATGTGGAGTCTAATGACGACAAGGGAGGAGACTCGGACATGGGCGATGAGGCAGCAGTACCAGATGAAGAAGTCAAATATTTCGACTGATCAGGGAGTTCCACCACCCGAAATTTTTGTGATTTTTAATTTTTGTGAACACTGGGGACAGTGTTCGATTTAAGTGTGGGGTGGGGAATAGCTAGGTGCTGGGACCTGGGCTAATCTGCTGTATGTTCTTCCTTTGTTTTGCATGTATGTTTTTTATGTTTCCCTGTGGTTGTGAACTGATTTGTGTTGTATCTGTATATATTTTTGTGGTAAATGATGTGTGTTGTGAAAGGTTGTGGTTGCCAGTGCAAATTTTGTAAATATTTTTTTTTCTCTTTATCGAAATGATCGATAACTTTCAAAATTTTGCGAAAATGTTTTGTACATATTAAAATATTTTGTAAATATTTTTCCATCGAAATGATCGACGTGTTGCAAAATTTTTCGATTTTTATTTTTGGGTTTCTCGGAGTTTGTTTTCGGTTCTTTTACCGAGAATAGTCCCATTGAACCGATGTCATAGTTAGTGACCGTTCCCTATGATGGATGGATGACGACTGTCTTAAGGGAAATGTAGTCGGTAGGAGTAGTGATTTTAATTTATTTTAAGTTTTTTTCTTTGGTGGATTGCATCACTGAACCTGTAGTTACTATCTGGTTGTGAAATTTTGGTTGCGTGTTGTAACTGATGTTCAAAATGTAAAAGTGATTCGTTTGAAAGCATGCAATTTTGTAAATATGTTGAGCTACCTAGGCTGTAGAATTCGATTCGGTGTGATTGAGGCTAAATTTTGAATTCATGTAATTGGCTAATTAAAGAGTCTGTGAATGCATCTTGAATCGAGCATGTGCATGAAGTGTGAAGTGAGGTATTGTTATTCCATGCTATTGTGAAGTGTCTAGAACTTGCCTGGTGTGTGTACAAAATGAAATGAAGGAGGTGTAGTGTTAGAAAGGATGTAGGCATTTCTTTGTTTTTAACCGATAGTTTCTATTTTTTTCTTGTCATACTCTCATTTTTATGTGACTGTATACCCTAGTCAGCCTGTTGAGCCTTTAGCCGATTATTTCTTTCTTTTGTCCAAAAATGTATAAACTAAGCTTTATTCTTTCTTTTCATGAGCCGTAAAGTCTATACAAAACTCTTAAGCGCTTAAGAAGAAAAGAAATTTTTTTCCCAAAGTGTCAAAGAGTGAGAAGGGTGAAAAGAAAAAGAAAAGCAGAGTGAGGAAAGAAAAGAAAAAGGTGGAGGGTGCACTCATCATAATTAAATGATATTGAGGGTACATGAAAACCCTTTGTATTGTGTCAAGTGTGTTGGATGAAATGGGCAGTACGAAAGTAAACAAGCATGAATGGGATGAGAGGAAAAAGAAAAGAGAGAAACAATGTCCATGAGTCGATGGGAATGTGTTGAAAAGGCGCTTAAGGATGCTAGTGACTATTATTGGCTAATCCAATTTATACTAGTTCCATAGCTTCCATTACAACCCATTAAAGTCCTACTTGATCTTACATTGCATTTCTTTATATTAGTGGAGTAATACACTAAGGGCAAGCCTATGGGTCATGACATGATGCATGTGAATTCTTTTGGGACAGAGAGTGAAATTAATTTCTACATGCCCCTACTTGAATGTTTGTGTGTTGCATGAACATAAAGGGGAAGATTCTCTTGAGTTTTGAGGGCACATGCTTGATGAAAGATTGATTTTCGTGTCGGATATCTTGATTAGCTGATTTGCATGAGTTTGCCGATATCGAGAGTCGATTCTTGAAGGCTAGGAAGTCTTGATGTATTAAAGGTCATTGCATTGTTAAGACCATGCATGTTTTCTTGATGATTTACAATATTGAATGATCGGTATGACCGTAGCATAAATTGTCGCACCATAGTGGCAAAGGTTGGGATGTAATTTGCATGAGTTGTGTATGTGTTGTTCGAGGACGAACAAGGATTTAAGTGTGGGGTAAGTGATCTTGGCCAGATTTATATGCCCAAGTGATACTCAAACGTATCATTTTCGCCTTGTTTGTTATGCAATGTGTATACATTTTCATGTAATTGGTAATAAAATGTGAATTTATACTAACCAACATGATTAGCATTGTTTTGTAGGTAAAACATGATTTTTAGGAGCTAAAATGCATGTTGGAACAATATCGGAGTTGGACTTGGATGCGAGCATGGAAAAGACATTGGAATGCGCAATGTAAAGGGGCTCCGCGATGGAGCCGTGCCACGCTACCATCGCGGAGGCACACTGCCTGGAGGGTGATTTAATTGGCAATTTCCAGTGAAGCCTCGCGACAGCTCCGTGGCACGGAGATAAGCCTCTGCGTTGGCCTCCGTGCCACGTTGAGGCTATATTCCCGGACCCTATATTTCCAGTGAGGGTCCGCGTCCACGCCGTGTCACGGAGGCAATGCTCCGTGTTGGCCTCCGTGACACATTGCTTGTTATTCCGGGAAAAATTCCCAATAGTATAAATAGAACACTTAGGCTTTTTTTTAAAAATTCAGACTTGGTGGAGCAAGGACGTGGGTTAGAGGCAGTTGAGGGACGAAAGAGCTAAGGGTTTTTCTCTCTTTCTTTCTTCTTTCAATCAATTGTTTGTATGATTAACACTTGTTTTAGGATGATTAATCCACAAATGAGTGGCTAATTCTCTTCCTTGCTGAGGTTATGAACAATGGTGATGAATTTGGATTATTGAATTGTATGGTTTTTCATCTTCTTCTTCGGTGTTGTTCTATTAATTCTTGTTTCACCTGCATTAGTGTGTGGCTGACATTAATGTATATCTAAAAAGTTCAATTTCACTCGAGAGAGCAAGAAATTGGAAAGTTGTGAATTAATAGGGTATTGTTCTTAACTTGATTTGGGAAAATTGGGTTTTGATGTGCTTTCCTGATAGAAATATACTTGAAAGCCATATTAGTCAATTTAGGAACCGGAATTGTATTGCTAGGTCATAAATTGCATTTGATCACAGAAATGTAGACGGATGGTTTATGATTCTTAAGTGAGATTAAATACGAGAGTTTTAATCTCTTGGCTAATGTTCTTGGCTAGCAATTAGAAAAGAAGAATAACTGAATTATGATGATAATCAAGTTCATTACTTGTTCTTAACCTTGGCATGCTCATATCCATAGTTTCAATTCACAGTAAATATTAGTTAATAGTTTTAGTATATAATTTATAAACAAAAACTTATTTAACTTTTGGTTACGTTGTTGTCAACATATTTAGAAGTAAGATAGAATATAGTATACCTAAGCAATTTTACTTATCCAGAGTCTCCTTGGTTTGATACTTGGCTTACTTAGCCACTTTATTACTTGTTTGACCACGTGCACTTGCGTGTCGGTTTTTAACCCCTATAGCAAACACCCGAATAGCAATGACCCTGTGCACGCTGGTTCCATCCGACCCCGCTTCCAAGGCTTTTTCTACACACGTCACGCTTTTTTTATTCATCACAAATCCACGTGTATGCTTACTAATCATTAACTTTTATGGGGTGTAGCATCCTCCCCCCCAGGAACATTCGTCCTCGAATGTCATTCTCAGGTTAACTCTCTTACGCAAGATTTAAAAAAATTTCGGTAGAGTCACCTCTGTAATATGAACTATCCGAAAACCTGAAACGCAGAAAAGTCCAACATAGGCACCTCGTAGGACGCTATACAACCACTACACAATAAAAAGGGGTAGCCAAACAACGGTACTGATAACATAAGTAGTAAAATAATAGCTGAGCAACAACCTCACCCTAACTGCATATTCTGGATCGATCTCGGAACAGGTGAGGATATTTATATTTCATATCATCCTCAGCTTCCCAAGTCATCTCTTCTTTATTCCTGTTCCTCCATAATACTTTGACAGAGGTGACATCGTTTATTCTCAACCTATGAACCTGCTGATCTAATATGGCCACTAGAACCTCTTCGTAGGCTAACTCCTCAGTAACCTGTACGTCCTTGATTAGCACGACTCGGGATAGGTCCCCTTACATTTTCGCAGTATTGACACGTGAAGACCGGGTGAACAGATTCTAACTATAGAGGTAAGTCTAGCTCATATGCCACTTGGCCTATTCTCTGGAGGATCCGATATGGGAAAATAAATCTGGGGCTAAGCTTTCCCTTCTTACCAAACCTCATTACGCCCTTCATCGCTGAAACTTTCAGAAACACCCAATCACCAACACTGAATTCTAGGTCTCTACGTCGCACATCAGAGTAGGAATTCTGGTGACTCTGAGCTGTCAGCAAGCGCTCTCTGATAAGCTTTACTTTCTCCTCTGACTGGTGGATCATGAGGTCCTACTAATTCTAACTCCCCTATTTTAAACCACCAGATAGGGGATCTTCATTTTCGCCCATATAAGGCCTCATAAGTCGCCATCTAGATTGCCGAATGATAATTGTTGTTGTAAGAAAATTCAATAAGGGGTATATGCTCATTCCAACTGCCCCCGAAGTCTAACACACATTCCCGCAACATATCCTCAAGCATCTGAATTGTACATTCTGCCTGCACGTCTGTTTGAGGATGGAAGACTGTACTCACATTAACCTGTGTTCCCAAGCCGTTCTGAAGTGACTGCCAGAATCTAGCTGTGAATTGTGCCCCCCTGTCAGAAATGATAGATGTTGGTACACTACATAATCAAACTCTCTCTCTCTGATATACAATTTAGCATAGTCATCGGCTGAGAAGGTGGTCCTGATTGGCAGGAAATGAGCGGATTTTGTTAATCTGTAAACAATCACCCAGATAGAATCAAATCTGTGCCTGGTGCAGGGTAACCCTGTCACAAAATTCATGTTGATTGCTTCCTATTTCCACATAGGTACCGCTATCTCTTGGGTCAATCCACCGGGTTTTGATGTTCCGCTTTTACTTGCTGATAGTTAGGGCATTATGCTACAAATTCTGCTATACCCTTTTTCATTCTCGGCCACCAAATAAATCTATTTTATGTCATGATACATCTTTTTTGAACCTAGATGAAGGGAATAATGTACCTCCGCAATGATCTTTTGGCAAAGTCCTGCCACATCTGGAACGTAGAGGCGAGCCGTACATCTCAAGATCCCGTGTTCTGTTACCTCAAAAGCTGATACTTTACCTCACTGAACTTTATCTCTAAGCTGTACCAGGTTAGGACCTTCATACTACCACTCTTTCACCTCTACAACTAAGGATGATACTGCGGTATTCTGAATTACTGCCCCACTGTCTCCCACGTCTACTATTCATACGACTAGGATGGCTAACTAGTGCAATTCTTGGGCCAGCTCCCACTGATCGGGCCTTAAATGTGCCAAACTTTCCATTGATGTACGACTAAGGGCATCTGCTATGATATTATCCTTTCTTGGATGGTATAAAATATTCACATTGAAGTCCTTTAACAATTCTAACCAGCGACGCTACCGTAGATTCAACTCTTTCTGTGTAAAGATGTACTAGAGACTCTTATGATCAGTAAAAATGTCCACGTGCACCCCATACAGGTAATGTCTCTAGATTTTTAAGGCGTGAACTATCGCGACTAACTCCAGGTCGTGAGTGGGATAGTTCTTTTCATTCTTCCTCAGCTGCCTTAAAACATAATCAATTACCTTACCCATGTTGCATCAGAACACACCCTAACCCAAAGCTTGAAGCATCACAATACACTGCATAACCCTCTGAACCTTTCGACAAAGCTAGTACGGGCGTTGATGTCTATCTATTTTTCAACTTCTGAAAACTCTGCTCACACGATTCGGTCCAGTAAAATTTAGCTGATTTCTGAGTTAACTTGGTTAGAGGTGCTAATAGAGTAGAAAATCCCTCTACAAATCTTCTGTAATACCCTGCTAACCCCAAGAAACTGCGTACCTAAGTTGGAGTTGTAGGTCCAGCCCATGTCTTTACTGCCTCAATCTTCTGCGAATCTACCTGAATACCAGCATCCGACACAATATGACCCAAAAAGGCTACCGAATTTAGCCAAAAATCACATTTAGAAAATTTTGCATATAACTGGCAATCCTTGAGAATCTGGAGCACTATTCGCAAATGATCTTGGTGTTCTACTTCTGAGCGAGAATACATCAGAATGTCATCAATAAATACTATCACAAACAAGTCCAGATATGGACTGAAGATGTTGTTCATCAAATCCATAAACACTACAGGAGCATTCGTCAAATCGAAGGACATGACTAGGAATTCAAAATGGCCATACCTAGTCCTGAAAGCCGTTTTTGGGATATCTCTCTCCCAGACCCGCACCTGGTGATACCCAGACCTTAAGTCAATTGATGATTTGGAAATTTACCAACTCATTAGGCTCCTAATCATGAGTTTTTGCCTAGTTTTCGAGTCATTTATGTGGATTTTATGCCCTTTCTCTTGAATTCTCTGTAGGTACCTCATGTGAGTAAAGAAAGCATGAAATTGAGCAAAACACATGGAATTTGAGAAGAAATTTGATGAGTTAGAATATGAGGGAGAGTAGCTAAAGATAAGGGAATAATTTAGCTCAAAAAGAGGTGCAAAGACATGCTTGGAATCAGCTAAACGCGAATCTAGAAGGGCGAAACGCCGAAGGTATTGCCCAGATCGGATAAACAACCATCCTTTCACGAAATTTCACTGGCTAAATGCCTATGGAACCGCTGGTTCCCTCTGCCAAAGAAACTTTTTCAATTGGCCACAATTTGGCTCTCCACAAATTGCCACTGGCGAAACGCCGGTTCCTCGCCGGAGAGCCCATTTAATGAAGGGTGAAAGGGTCCAAAAAGGTCTCTAAAGAATCTAGAATCTTCAAGGGAATTTGGGGAAAGTTGTACACAAGAAAGTACAGATATATAACCTCTATTGTACACCAACAAAAGGAAGAACCATTCAACCAAGAATTCATTCATCTAACTTTCATCTTCTTCGTAGAATTTTTAGGAGATTCTTTTCTCCATAGTTTTGTAGAGTTAGGTAGTATTAGTAGAGTTAGGTAGTACTTTTCTTCTTCTTTTTCTTTAACCCATTTTGGGGGAATTCCACCATTGTTGTAAGAGCGTGTGAAGCAGATTTGTGAAGATAATGCAATGAATGTGAGGGAAATCCTCTTGGTATCTTCTCTCTATCTTTAAATATGCTTTACTAATTTTCTAGTTAGAAGAATATTCATGGTGGGTTTGTTTATTTGATAGGGTTTTGATAAATTGCTTTTGGATTCTTATTGAATTGTAGGTGGGTGTTGCTAGATTCATCTTCATATTGTTCAATTAAGTGTAAATCTATTAGATTCTCTTCAATCTATTAATGAAGATCCATTGATTATGATATGGGCCTTTTTTACATGCTTGATTGTTGCTCGGGAGAGAATGATTAAGTATTGGAAGGAAATCTAGTAGTGGGCCTGGATAGGAGATTGTAAAATTAAGCTAGAAATAGCTGAAATTACTTCCTCCTTCTTAATTGGCAGCTAATAGCTAGAAATAGTGAAGTTGCTAATCCAAATCAATTTGGGTTGAGCTAAATCACAACTAGAGTATGAGAAAACTCTAGCTAGGGGTAGTCAATAGGCTGGGAATCTGAGGCTACCTACTTCTTGAGATTATTTATACTTGAGTCTAAGGCATTGAAGAAATTCTCGTTTTAATTGTGGTCTCACCCATAGAATGTCCCTAGCCTCTCATTTGTGATTACTTCAATTGGAATTCCCCTCAATTAGTTTTAGTTTAGAATTAGTTATTTAACTGTCCCTTTTTATTTCTCCCCAATTTTACTTTTTAAATGTTGAACAATTATGCGCTCTAGTTTGAATTAGTTCATAACTTTTGAATTATCAACTGAATTCTCTATGGGATTCGACCCCGAAATCCATCAGAAATATTTTTTTTGAGCAGTGACTGTTTACGCTCCTTCATTAAAAAAGAGTGTATTTTGGATGTTATCATAAATGGCGCCGTTGCCGGGGAATTGAGTTGTGATAAGCCATTAGTTATTTATTGATTCGAACTAGTTTTGCATTTTTGTTCTACATTTTGTTTTGCTTTTATCTTTTGTTTTTGTTTTTGTTTTTATTTGTTTGTAGTTGAATGATGGCATCATTGAATGAAAGAAGGTTTGTTGGTGGCAACCTTTATTATGATGACCCATGTCCCTACTATGGAGGACCACTCTATTGGCAAGATTGCATATATGCCCCTAGAAGGGAGATGAATGCACCTTCTCCTTCCTATGATGAGTATAGATGCACATTATGTGGTAGTAATGGGAGGCATTGGGATGGATGCCCAAATGGGTTCTCTTCTCGCTATAATGGTATGATAGGAGTTGTGCTCCTAAGCTTGAAAGAAATGAAGCCATGGCAAGTGAGGGAAGGAGAAGCACATGTGGAAGCATAAAAGCCATGCTCCAAGCCTTTGTGGATGGGAGTCTAATGCAGAAAAGAATACCAACCCCTCTATGCCCATGGAATTATCAAATCTTCTAGAAGAAAGATGTAAATCTCTAAAAGAAGAAGCGGAGGAGACATTGAGGAGCATAGCAAAGAGAAGTGAACAATGGGGCATAACTCAACTTGACTCATGGGAAGAAGCTCAAAATGATGATGAAGTAGGAGTCAAGGTGAACTTTCAAAAGTCATAGAGGTGTGTCAACCAACTAACATTGTAAAAATGGAAGATGCCAAGGTCAAAGAAGTGACATTAGAGTTGCCAAACGACATCCAACAAATCATGCTCAAGGACTCTAGTGCACTTGAAGAGGAGGGTGTCAAGCAAGAAGTATGCTTGAAAAGAGAGCAACTTAGACCACCCTCTTATCATTTTTCAACATTAAACTTGGTTGACAAAATGGAGATTGAGGAGACCAAGTCAATGGAGGAAGTTGAGAAGGGTGATCAAGGTGGCTTCATCTTAGAGTGTGCCATGCCGACAAAGTCGAAGCACATCCCTCCTCTAAGGGCCAATATATAAAAGATGCAACATCCATTGCTTGGTCCCTTGATGATTACACCACCACCCCTCAAGTGGAATAGAAGAATGTACAAGAAGCTAAGGATGCGATTCAAATGCTCAAAATGGAGAGAAAAGTGGTGAAGTTGAAGTTGTCGAGCCACGACGTTAACTAAGGCACTTCATGGGAGGCAACCCAAGTGCTTTAACTTTTTGTTTTTACTTTTCACTTTTGTTTTGTTTTACTTTACATTTGTGTTGTCTTTGATTTTATAGGGTTGGAATAGGTGTGGAACATGGAAAACAATGAGAGAAGAAAAAGAAAAAGGAGAGCATGGAAAATGCTTGTAAAATGGATGCCTCCATCATATCAGGGAGTTCTCTCACCCATTCTTCCTTATTTTGTTTAACCTTAGGCATCAAGGACAATGCATTATTTTTTTTAGGGGGTGAAGTCTGAGTAATCCACTTGTTAAGTGATGCACAATATGTCCCTATGATAGATTGGATGATGTCATTCTTAAGGGTAAATCGTCATTACTTGTGAGTTTGTATCACCTTTTTAGATAGTAGTCTTTGAATAAACTCCAAGGGTTTTGTTTATACTACAGTTCTTTCCCAAGGAGCAATTTCTTTATTTCTTTTTATTGTCGAACTGGGTTGGCACTTTCCGATGATAGATTGAGAGGTGACTTTCTTAAGGGAAAATGTCAAGTCTAGAGTCTTGTAGAATCTTTTGTGCACGTGTTTGATGAGGTACCACCAATATTTCTTGTTTGGCATTGTGCATGAATTTTGAAAAGAAAAGAGGGGTATCTAAATGTGAAAATGAGCATGCTCTTATCATGAATTATATATTTCTTGCTTGGCTTGTTGATTCGTAACTAGCTCATTAAAAGTCATCCTCTTAATGTGACAAAGGAAGTGTGTGAACTCCTTGGATTGTGATGCCTTGTGTGGTGAGGTTTTTGGCTTAATTCTTGTGTATACATGATTGTCTAGAACTTTCCCTAAGTGTGATTCAAGGTGAAATGATAGATGTGGCTGCACTTAGAACATGATCTTAGGCCCTCTTTTGTTAGTCACTTTACCCAAATGACCTCCTTGAAAATTAATCTTTGATAGCCAAAGTTTGAGCCTTGGACCCTTTCTTTGGAAACCACATTACAAGCCTAATGACCATTTTTAATCCTTCTCTTTGGCACCCATCCTCCCTAATTGCTAGAGATAGAGTAATGAACAATGGGGCTTGAAGCCCATGAGATGGGGAGCGATAATGAAATGAATGTGAGATGAGGCAAAAGCCTAAGTTTGGGGTTTTGGAAGAGAAGGAGGAAAAATGAGAGTGTCAATGTGAGGTAGCACCAAAATCATGATGAAATAAATGAATTGATGGGTTGAAAGACCTCGAATCATCAAAAGAGAAAGAATAGAAAAAAAGGTGCTATCTCTTGCATAGATAAGGCTAAATGTGAAATTCATAGGTGTTATAAGGTTGGCTTGTGTTATACAAAAGATAAAGAATATGAACAAGGAGAAATAAGGTGGAGTAATTTCAATAAGATGATGGGCTGTTACAAGCTTTTGTAAAGGCATTAGGGAGGCTTTAGTCACTAATGCTAAGTAATTATCCTACCCTAACCCCTAGCCTTCATTATGAACGACAAGTCCTAATTGATTCTAGGTGTAGCAACACGACATTAGTGGCGATATACATGAAGGGAAAGCCTATGGGTCAATCTGTATGCACTTGAACTTCTTTGTAAGAGTGAGTGCATTTATCTTATCTTATAATACCGTTGTGTGAAATGCTAAAATATGTGTGTGGGATTCTCTCTTCTTGTGAGGGGCATCATTTTCTTGGAGTATGTGCTTAACATTGTTCCCAAAGAGAGGTATGATTAAGGCAAGCGAGTAGCGATCTTTAAGGCAAGATTTGAATATGAATTTTTAATGACTTGAGATGCTCTTTAAACTTGTTTTGAGGAACTATGCCCCTTGTTTGAATGAAATAAATGCATGCAAGATATGTTTCATGATTGTGGTTACCTATTGAAGGTTGTGCAACATGGTTTGAGTCTTTTCTTTTTCTTGAATTGGTTTATAATATTTGGGTTGTCTTGCGGATTGGTGATTTTGTGTACAACTACCATAGTTCCCTAAGCCTTAGAAATGTTCTCTTGTGCAGGAATGTCTTGATTGGCCCTTGATGAAAAAACTCATATATATAGCATGTTGTTCATTTGCTCAACTGTAAAGAATTGCGTTACTTGAGGACAAGCAGCGGTTCATGTTTTTGGGTTTGATGAGTTGGAAATTTACCTACTCATTAGGCTCCTAATCATGAGTTTTTGCCTAGTTTTTGAGTCATTTATGGGGATTTTATGCCCTTTCTCTTGAATTCTTTGTAGGTACCTCATGTGAGTAAAGAGAGCATGAAATCGAGCAAACCACATGGAATTTGAGAAGAAATTTGTTGAGTTAGCATATGAGGGAGAGTAGCTAAAGATAAGGGAAGATTTGAGCTCAAAAAGAGGTGCAAAGACATGCTTGGAATCAGCTAAACGCAGATCTGGAAGGGCGAAGCGCAGGCAAAACGCCGAAGGCATTGCCCAGATCGGCTAAAAAACCGTCCCTTCACGAAATTGCACTGGCTAAATGCCTATGGAACCGCCAGTTCCCTCTGCCAAAGAAACTTTTTCAATCAGCCACAATTTGGCTCTCCACGAATTGCCACCGGCGAAACGCCCGTTCCTCGCCAGAGAGACCATTTAATGAAAGGTAAAAGGGTCCAAAAAGGTCTCCAAAGAATCTAGAATCTTAAAGGGAATTTGGGGAAAGTTGTACACAAGAAAGTACAAAAATATAACCTCCATTGTACACCAACAAAAGGAAGAACCATTCAACCAAGAATTCATTCATCTAATTTTCATCTTCTTCATAGAATTTTTAGGAGATTCTTTTCTCCATAGTTTTGTAGAGTTAGATAGTACTTTTCTTCTTTTTTTCTTTAACCCATTTTGGGGGAATTCCACCATTGTTGTAAGAGCTTGTGAAGCAGATTTGTGAAGCTAATGCAATGAATGTGAGGGGAATCCTCTTGGTATCATTTCTCTATCTTTAAATATGCTTTACTAATTTTCTAGTTAGAAGTATATTCATGGTGGGTTTGTTAATTTGATTAGGTTTTGATAAATTGCATTTGGATTCTTATTGAATTGTAGGCGGGTGTTGCTAGATTCATCTTCATATTGTCAATTAAGTGTAAATCTATTATATTCTCTTCAATCTATTAATGAAGATTCATTGATTATGATGTAGGTCTATTTATACTTGCTTGATTGTTTCTGGGGAGAGAATGATTAAGTATTGGAAGGGAATCTAGTAGTGGGCATAGATAGGAGATTGTAAAATTAAGCTAGAAATAACTGAAATTACTTCCTCCTTCCTAATTGACAGCTAATAGCTAGGAATAGTGAAGTTGCTAATCTAAATTAATTCGGGTTGAGCTAAATCACAACTAGAGTATGAGAAAACTCTAGCTAGGGGTAGTTAATAGGCTGGGAAGCTGAGGCTACCTACTTCCCAAGATTATTTACACTTGATCTAAGGCATTGAAGAAATTCCCAATTTAATTGTGATCTCACCCATAGAATGTCCCTAGCCTCTCATTTGTGATTACTTCAACTGGAATTCCCCCCAATTAGTTTTAGTTTAGAATTAGTTAGTTAATTGTCCCTTTTTATTTCTACCCCAAATTTACTTTTCAAATATTTAACAATTATGCGCTCTAGTTTGAATTAGTTCATAACTTTTGAATTCTCTGTGGGATTCGACCCCGACATTCGTCGGGAATATTTGTTTTAAGCATCGATCATTTACGCTCCTTCGTAAAAGAAGAGTGTATTTTGGACGTTATCATCAATCTTAGAGAAATAATTCGCCCCCTGTAGTTGATCAAACAACTCATCTATCCTGGGATATGGGTATTTATTCTTGATGGTGACCTTATTTAACTGCCAGTAATCTATACACATGCGGAGGGAGCCATCTTTCTTTCTTACAAACAAAATTGGTGCACCCCATGGTGATGTACTCGGCTTGATGAAGCCCTTATCTAGCAGATCTTTCAACTGTTCCTCCCATTCTCTGAGCTCAGCAGGAGCCATTCGGTATGGAGAGATGGATATAGGCTGAGTACCTGGTAATAGATTGATAGAAAAATTGATTTCCTGTTTTGGGGGAATACCAAGAAGTTCATCTGGGAACACATTTGGAAATTCATTGACTACTGGAATGGATTGAAGAGCCAGGGATTCTTCTTGGACATCCTGAACCCTGACAATATGATAGATGCAGCCCTTTGTTATCAACTTTCTCGCCCAAAGATTGGATACAAACCTACCTTTTGGTGTGGCTGCATTGCCTCCACTCTCGCACTACCTCTCCTAGAAAATGAAACCGGACAGTCTTGGTCCAACGTTCTACATTGGCGTAACATGGTGCTAGCCAATCCATACCCATAATTGCATCAAAATCAATCATTTTGTCACGCCCCACCTTGGGAGGCATGAATGGCACCAGGTGCCACACTGGAAACTAACTGACCTGGCTAGGCTTATGCACGTCTAATGCCAGCCTGCGACTCAATTTAAGAAAACAACGAGCTATATCTCGGCTGTAAGTACAGTCTCCGACTGACAAGGCTGTATAGCCACCTATAAACGAAAATAGCTAACCAACAACAGGCAACAGAAGGGATCCTATGCGGGCCGACAAGGCCACCATGCTGTCTAGTTATAACAAAAATGAAGATGAGCTACTATACTAGGCCCCGCACGGCCAACACAAGAAGCGTAACTGATTAAGGCCCAACACAGCCAACATACAACTAACTGACTGAAAATTATAGTCTTCAAGCCTATAAGAGTACAAATAGTGGCCGAGATAGGGCCCCCGCCTACTCAAAATGCTATATAACTAAAATACAGAAATCTCTACAACCTGACAACTCTAAATGAAAAGAGTTGTCCCAACTGCGGACTCTGAACAGCTACTACTGGAGATCCTAAACCTTGTCTGTCTAAATCTGTAGGCAAGTAATGCAGTGCCCAGGGGAAAGGTGTTAGTACAATATGTATCGAATATGTAAGACAATATATAAGCTGATAACGAATGGAAGTAAGTAGAAAGAACGACCAAAAGATTGACCTGTACGCCTACTGATTCGTAATCTACATCTAACCAACACTACATGTACATAAGCTAAGACTGTATAATTACACATTTATAAACTATAACTAGAAGACAAGAATACAAACAAGAACCTCACCTGGCCCCCATAAGCTAGAAGGTACAATCAACACAGAATAACTCGTTCAGGTCCCCATAAGCCCTGGCGAGCACATCTCAATCTATATACCCCTATCCAGGTTTCTATGACTCCACTGGTACTGTAGCCAACCTATCGGTCCCCTAGGTCTACAATTGGGCCCACTTAGCCCCTGAACTGTAGCTGTTTCTGAGTCTAGTGGACTCCTGATATCTGCACCCCGGGCACCAGGCTCGACAGGGGTGCGTAGAGCCAACCACGACATATAATAGCCCACCCTTGGAATGGACTGTATGAGGACCTGGGACCCCATCTTCGTCCCTCGCAGATGGCATACCGCTCTATAGAGCGACGTCATCTCGCCCCTGGCGGGTGTCGACACAACTAGTATCCTTGGGGTGGACATGGATGGCTCCTAATGAGAGAAACCCCAACTAAGGTGATGTACTAACATCTTAATCTAGCCACTCAAAAGGCGCAACTGGCCTTCTGGGCCTAACGCCACCACTGCTCGCCCACTAGGATAGTCTGTAAAACTGCTAGCAGGCATGCCATGCACCTGTATCTGATCAGAGGATCCTGATAGTGATCATGATCTCTAATAGTCTGGACTGAAAAGGTTGAGATCTGGAGTGGTCCAGCATAACTCTGTATGTCCTGCCTGGACATCTATACCTCATAATAGCTGCGGGTTAATGACTAACTACTTAGTTCCTCTACTTAGGATAACTGTAAGGCTGGTACTGGCTGAACATGCTTTTGAGCGATCGACCTGTAATCCTCCATAGGAAGTTTACTGACATCCTTAGCTTGTGGGTAGTACTATACTAACATGGTACTACTAATGCCTTAGACCTCATCTTGGTCCAATCGGATCTTATATTACTTTTCTTGGGCAATTCTTAACCTTATAGACAAGTTTATATAGACTTAGTCACTCCTGGCAATCTGTACCTAAGTACCTTATAAGAACTAGCTGGGGCGGTGGCCTAGCCTCTAACTGCTGATAAGGTCTCCTTCCTTGGGGTACCCACGAGTCTATTTGACCTGGAGGACTGGGCTGGCTTCCTGGGCGACCTGTATAATAATTGCTAAGTCAACTAGGATTGACAATCTCTGGTAATGGTTGATAGAATGGCAGGTTGTCACTCGATGCACTAGACAACCTAGTGTCACTGATTCTAAAGTATAACTATTCTGTCTATATTTATGGCCCTGGGGCGTGCGGGTACGTCAAGGGCTCTTGGGTGTGCTTTTCTGGCAACCCAGGTGCCAAACTAGTAGTTATGTCGCCTAGCTACGCCTATGCTGTCCAACTTACTAGCTCAGGCTCGATAACTCTAACGATCTTGCAAGGTCTAGGCGTGGGTAATAACCCATACAATCCTACTAAAACAATGAACTGGGGAACATAAGAGTTTCTATGATGCTTCTAGCGCGTATCACGCCTAACATGTTCCTTCTCGATGAGGGACACTGCAGTGTGACCTATACACATTCTCTAGCAGCTAATCAGGACTCGTAGAATCGTAATCTACTGATAACAGCTACTAGTAGCATATTTGATCTTCGTATACTAGCAACAGCTAATACCAACATGTTTAATCACAATTTTATGATAACAACTATCTACAGCATATGAAATCATCATTTCTATTCAAGAACATAAGTCGTAACACTGTTCGATGAGCATACTTGCCGAGGGTTAAGCCTTACATACCTCGATTGTCATTTCCTGAATAACCGCCGAGTTTTAACTTGTATTGGCCAGCTCTCTGTAACTGTAACCGTTATATTGGGAGAAAGAGATGAATCTCAATACCAAATTCGACGTAAAAGGATCACTTTTAATACCAATATTGGCTATACTTAAACTTAACGGAACACGGCCAAAAACATATTATTTCCCAAGAGTTCAGAAGGGAGAAATGCTTACTTGAAGCCAGTGATCGTATAAAAATCAGTTTGAAGTAATTTGGACAACTTTGGCTCGGCAGGGTTACAATTTACCGGGCGAATTTCACGAGATTAACTCTGTAGTAATTCTCCCTATAGGCTTAGAACTCCATACCTGAAGTTAATTTGAATTTGAATGGTGTTTAATAGCGTAATCGGACGAAAAATGATCGATTTCCCTTGCTTCTTACTCTTTCTGGCCGAAGATACACTTGGAAAATGATTCAATTGAAGTGAAGGGACTATATATACTTGGGAGGTCGGTGGCAGGGAAGGCACGACGTGCTGCCCATAGCGCCAAAACATGGGCGCAACGCGCCGCCCATGCGCTGAGGCAGAGGCATGACGCACTGGCAGTAGCGCTAAGCTGCTTGGCGCGGCGCCTCCGGTCCAGGCCTCCTGCTCGCTCAATTTTGTGCTCTTCTGTTCATCCCCCAAGCCTTTTCCCGTATGCGTCATAATCTAAAACTCTCAATATACGTATGCATGCGTCTGTCACACGATACAACTTACGGGGTATAAAACATTTCTAGCTCCACTAAATCCGTTGAAGTTTGGAGACCGACAACCTCTACTGTGCAACCTTAGTAGATCATTTTAGCTATAATTGTATCATTGATGGGCGTGGACACTGAAAAGGGTCGTTGAAGCAATTCTGGCATTATACCGAACTTCCGGGCCACTAATGGTGTAACATAAGATAAAGTAGAACCTGGGTCTTTCAAAACATACACAGAATGATAACAAATGTCCATCATACCTATCACAACATTCGGTGATGACTCTGACTCCTATCGCCTCGGTAAAGCATATGGTGCGATTAGACCGACGCTAGAACTCGATGCCCCTGACCTTCCTCAGCCTCTACCGGCTGGAGTTGAGGGCCTATGCCCTGTTGGAGATGCTGCGGCACATGACCCTACTGAAGATATGTCCTGTCAGTTCCAATCACTCTTGACCCCTGACTGGACAGTCTCTCATCATGTGACCCTTTTGTCCATAGGTGTAACACACAGTAGAACCATACCTGCATGCCTCAAAATGACGTCGACTGCAGATAGGGCAAGGTGTTACAATGAGACTACTCTGCTCTATCCCTCTCTACTGCTGCGAACTCGATGTCCGTAAGCTCTTGCCGAGTCCTGACTTCCCCCGACGGCCTGGTCTACCACCCTGATGCTGCTGTGGAGGTGGGGGTCTGGGGGTCTGCCTGATATTTGTGGCCTAGGTCTGTCCTGAAACTCTGCCTGAGGGTCACTAGACCTAGCCTTGCGGCGCTGCTGCTAATTCGCCCTGTTATCTCCGTTGCCACAACCTGATCCCCTCAATACTCTAAGCAAATGCCTGAATACGGGCGATGTCCATGTCCTCCCGTAGAGTAGCCGTAACACAAGTCTCCATGTACTCTGGAAGCAGCCCATAATGAACTGATACACCCTGGCTAGCATAGTGTCTACGAAAGCTGGTGCATACTAGGCCAAAGAATCAAATCTCATAGCATATTCCCAAACACTCATCGAGCCCTACTCCAAATGCAAAAACTGATTCACCTGGGCCTGTCAGATTTCTTGAGGCAAATAATGGTCCAAGAAGGCCTCTAAAAAGCTAGACCAAGTCGGAGGGGGAACAATTCTACCTCTGGACCTCTCCCAACTCTCGTACCATAACACTGCTATGTCCCGCAATCGAAATACCGCTAACTCAACAGACTCCGCAGGCGTTGCATGTGTTACCCTGAAGATCCGCTGCAACTGGTCCAAAAAGTCCTGAGGGTCCTCATCTCGGTTCGTCCTTGTGAACTGCGGGGGACTCAGCGTGAGAAACTCTCGGACCCTCGAACTACCAGGCCCTCCTAAAGATTCAGCAACCATGGGTGCCACTGGCTGACACTGCACAACCATCATCTGAGCTAATATGAAGAAAACGCTCATGACCTCTTAGTCTGATTATATCGGTATAAGAGCTGTTGGAGGTGGTGCTGACATATATGCCACTCTGGACAGCTCCTGGCATGTCAAAGAGTGCTAGGGAGACCGAGATGAAGTCTCCCTGTGGCCCTTAGATCGGGCTGGCTCTGACTGAGGAACCCTACTAGTGCCTTCTCCTGCTGCGACGTCTAACTTCCTGCCAGTTGTGGTCTGTCACGTGTACAACATTTCTCTGTAGACAAGTAGAATATAGTAAGCTTTGGGACTCAACCCTATACAACAAAACTCTATGGGACGACTAGAAGAGAAAGAAAAGTAACCACCCTAACATGCTTCGTAGCCTCCTATCTATAGAATGTGGTGCACAACACATCCATAGACAAGACTCTACTTGACACGGCTTGCAGACTCCCTGGGATACAACCTGCTCTGGTACCAAGTTTGTCACGCCCAACCTTGGGAGGCATGACTTGCACCTAGTGCCATACTGGAGTCTGACTGACCTGGCTAGGCTTATGCACGTCTGGTGCATGCCTACAACTCAATTAAAGAAAACAACGAGCTATATCTCGGCTGTAAATACAGCCTCCAGCCGACAAGGCCATATGGCCACCTGTAAACGAAAACAACTAACCAACAACAAGCAATAAAAAGGAATCCTATGCGGGTTGACAAGACCACCATACTGTCTAGTTATAACTGAAATGAAAATCAGGCAACTATAACTATACTATAACCGACAAAGCGACTATCTAACAGCTAAACAAGGCCCTACACGACCCACTTGAAATAAAACATATATAGGCCCCACACGACCAATAACAAACTAACCATAGGAAATCTATAAATCTGCAAGCCTCTAGAAGTAGAATAATGGTCGAGACAGGGCCCTGACCTACCCATATACTATACAATCAAAAGAGAAAACCTTCTAACTATTAGCCCCTAAGGAAGGGAGCTAACTATACTGTTGACTCGGGCTAAAATCTAATGAGTTCCTGATCCGGGTCTATCCGCACCTGTAGGCAAGTAATGCACTGCCCCAAGGATGGACGTCAGTACAACATGTACCGAATATGTAAGGCATTAACAGAACATAACTGAATGAACTTGAAATGAAATTAAAAGTAACTGAGTAGAAGGGATAGGGATACAACCTGAATAACTTAACTTCCTACATGTCTAATCTATTAATAAATAGTGCAAACAAGAACCTTACCTGGACCCCATAATCCAAAAGGTACAAACAACACACAATAACCCACTCGGGGCCCCTATAAGCCCTGGAGGGCACCCTTCAATCAATATACCCCTAACAAGGTCAAAATGAGTCAACTAGTAACTATAGCCAACCTATCGGTCCCCTGGGTCTGCAACTGAGCCCATTCGGCCCCTGAACTGTAGTTGTGTCTGAGTCCAGTGGACTCCTGATAATTGCATCCCTGGCACTAGGCTCGATGGGGGTGTGATGCCGATATGGCATAGAACTAGTAGTCTAGCCATGGAATGGACTGTATATGGCCCTTGGGCCTCATCATCCTCCCTTGGGAAGACATATCGCTCCTTGGAGTGACGTCATATAGCCCCTAGAAGGAAATGACACAGCTAGTAACCCTGGGGTTTGTCATGGAAGGCTATATAGGGCAAAGTCAATCCCAAATTAAACATAGAGTACTGGTCTCAACTAATAGCAACAGCTAATCACTATAAAAATACTTCTGGCTCCTTTCCTGGGATTCAAACTGTATTACAATGCTATAGAAACTAACTTGCCAAAGGAATTCGTCTTAACATACCTTAGCTGCTGATTCCCAATTATCTAACGAGTTTCAATTTGTATTCAACAGCTCTTTCAAATATAACTGTAATACTGGGAGAAAGAGGCTAATTTCAATATCAAATTTGGCTTAAAATGATAACTTTTAATACTAGTAGCATCTATAATTCAACTACATAAAATATGGCCGAAAACCTATAATTTTCTGAGAGTTCAGAAGGGAGAAATTCTTACCTAAAAACTGTGGCCGTATAGGAATCAATTAGGAGAAATTCTTCTACTCGGAGGAGTTTTGATTTGCTAGGCATATTTTGAGAAAATAACTTTGTAGTAATGCTCCCTGTAGGAGTAGAACTCAATACCTAAAGTTAATTTGAGTTTGGATCGTGTTTGATAGCGTCATAGGGTGAAAATGATCGAAATCCTCGTTCTCCTCTTTCTGGCCAAAACAATTGTTGGAAATGAACTACAATTGAAAAGATGGGCTTATATATATATATATATATATATATATATATATATATATATATATATATATATATATATATTAGGGCAGTGGCAGGGGAGTGCACTGCACTTCCCATCGCTCCAACCTCCCTGCCGCGCCGAGCCTCTCAAGGTTCCAGCAGGCCTGGCGTGCCGCGCTGGCCATCTACGCTCTAGTTCTGTCCGACCCCCTTCCAAGGCTTTTTGTACACGCGTCACACAATCTTTATTCGTCATAAATCCATGAGTATGCTTTCTAATCATCAACTTTTATGGGATATAACAACTCACTCTAAGGGTCATGGGAATAATTTGCTCTTTGTCACAAGACAGCTTTCTGGTCAAGAGCATCTTTAAGTATTTAGCAAACCCCGCATCTCTTTGTTGGAATCAATGAACGGGACTTGGAATGTTTCCTCTTTAAGCCTCTCAATATATTTTTCCACTTTTACATCAAGGGCTTGTTGAGCAATTATTTGAGGAAATAGGGGAACAGGTGGAGAAAAGTATTTTGCAAAGTCTTCCACTTCTTCCTTGGCCTTCCCCCTCACTTTCGAGGCAACTAACACATTATTTTGGATCCACCCTCAACTATCTCATCAACACAAGGATTTTTGGGCCTCTCTTATAGGTCATCCAACTCAATCACAACTTTAGAATTTTCCTCCACCACACCATCTTCAGTCTCATATAGTAACAGGTTGCACAATCTTCCCACTTCTAGTGACAATGGCCATATATTGAGCATTAGAAGATCCCACATGTTCTTTTGGATTCACCACTGTGTCACTAGGAAGATGGCCTTTTAACTTGGGATTTTGATCATGGGAAAGGTCCCACACCTGTTTATCTGATTTCTGAATGGAAGCCATGTGAGAGGCTACATTCTCCGTGAGACTGTTGAGACATGCATCTGTTCTCTCTTGGTTGGCTAGCACCTTTTCTAGAATCCCTTCAAGCTTTGAACCCCCATGATCATGTGAAGGCCCCTCCCTCCAGTTTTGGGAGTTAGAGGGAGGACCCCTAGTGGAGCATAAGACGATGATCCTCCATTTTGATAGTTCCCATTGTTTTACCAACACTGATTTTGACCACCAAAGTTGTTCCTAGGGTAATATTGACCTTGGCCTTGCAGTTGTGGTCTCCATTTCCCTTGGTACGAAGAAGAGGTGTGGCCCTGCTGATACACAGTCTATAGCCACCAGATGAGTTTCCAACATAATTGGCGTCTTCCACTTGCAAAGGTGGTGGCTCTGGTAATGTTTGATATCGGTAAGGAGGAGAAGGGCATCTATGCCTGTATTGAACTCTGGTCACAGACTCATCAATAGCATGCACTTTCTTTACCTCAGACTTGGTGAACTTCTTTGTGAAGAAAGATATGTTGATTATGATGGTGGCCATCATCTGATCACACTCTTGATTCTCCTTCATTAAATAAGATAAAGAAGAAGTCCTAACATTGATTCTTCCACTTTGGTCCCTACCATACCAAGCATGGTTGTGCTTTGCTATTTTGTCTAAGATGATTGCAATACGGTTGAATGTCTTGTCCATGAAGCATCCACCTGCAGCGTTGTCGGCGACAAACAGTGTTTATCACGACCCCAACATAGGCCCGGATTGAGACACAGAAAAAGGAGCCCAGAGAGACCTCAAGTCGATCCATGACATGAACATACATCTAACTCAATCAATTAAATAGAAGGATTGACATGATAATCTTAGCGGAAGTCTAAAATAAACATAACACCAAAAATACATAAATTTGAAGCTGAATACATTCTATTGTCTGAAGAGCCTCGAAGTATGATGAGTTAATAGGACACGACCCCAACTAACTCTCTAATGCTAAAACTGAAAGTACATCAATATCTGAAAGAAAATGGTCCTCGAAAAATGAAGACTCACCACTAATCTGGGTGCTAATTCTCGAACTAGCTACCGACTGGGCTGAGTCTGAGTGTCGGGGCCTGTATCATGAAATGATACAACATAGAGTATGTGGTCAATACGTGAAATGTATCGAGTATGCAAGATAAGTAAAACTGCTTTAAAAAATAAAATCATTAAAACATGCATAATGTAAAACATAAACAAAATAAGAATCTGAGAGTAGGGCTTGCATGCTATCTTTCTAAAATCATGATCTCAACATAACAATACATCATAACTGAATCGATTAACCCAAAGAAAAAATCTAATAGTCATAAATAAAACTGAACATTGGGTCAAACCTGCTTTAGATCATATGTGTATATATATATATATACATATATATATATATATCATGAGTAATAAACATGCATAACTGAAATCATAAGGAACAATGGGAGACTCGCCTTTTAACTGACATACCACGATAGAGCTTACGTGGTCCCAACTATCACACTCAAGTGGGTAGTGTTGTCCAAAGCCTTGCCAGGGCTAAGGACGATACCATGATATCGATATCAAGATCGTGGCCTAACCGGGCAGGGGATAACTCACATAGGAGGTTCCAATATAATCTGATCATACCTATGCTGGCGTGTAGTTTTGAGGCATAGGGTTGACTGACCCATAACCTACTCGATGCTAGACACTACTCCCAAAAACATGCATATTCTCTCCATTGTTTCTCAATGAAGCTGACCATTGTCTATTGACGAAGATGAATGATCATGGATACATAAATATAAATCATACATGAGGAGCCTTTGATCCAACTATACCACAAACAGAGTAAAATTGGAAGTCTTCACTCCAAAACCATGTGGTAATCTAAATTTGTAAAATCATAGTCATACTTGAACATATGGGCATTGCCTTAATTCACTTGAAAACGTGATCATAAACATGGGTAACTTGAAAATATGCTTTCATCATAAATATCTCATCATACTAAACATTCATCATAAATCTCAACTTTCATGAACTTCTCATACTTGGGCATTTTTATTTAATAAGCTTGAAACATGATTTTCATTGAAAACATCATAAAACTTGCCCATAAATCATACTTCAATATTAGAAACATATTTAAATCATACCCATGTAGAGTATTAGGAATTTCATGCATTGCGTTAAAATCCCATAGAATCAATATAGGAATTTTCACGATTTTAAAGAGAGATTGGGCATGGGTGTGAATGGATTCACCCATTCATAACCCTACATACCTAATTATAGCTGATTCTTACACTTCTCTGATTGCCCAAGGAATATTTGAAGAAGAACCTTGAAAGATTTGCCTTGATCACCTCTCTAGACTATTACTCTTGCATGCATGAATAAGAATGGCCTAAAATGAACTTAACCCTCTTAAAACTCATCAATTCATAACTTAAAACAATGTAGTTTAGGCTTTAGGATCATATGAATTACAAAAAACCCTTACTAAATTTGTAGGAAATAACTGACTGCCAGTCCCCATGAGGGATTGGACGACTCATCACTCAAGGCCATGACTCGTGGCATCAGTCGTCAAGTACAGTTCCTATAAGATCATTCGGGGTTCATCACGAAGGACTCACAAATCGTTACCGGTGACCATAAGTTGTGGTCCCCACTCGTCATATGCATTGCTTGAGATTTCTGTTTATTCCATCATGCTGCTCGCGACCCTTCCCACAAATCGTGGTGACTGACCATAACTTGTGGGGTCCTTTCGTAGGGTACACTGCCACTTTTCTTCACCTTCTCAAAATCATTGCCCAAAAGGATGTGTTTTACGGATCATAAGAGTCTACAATATGTGTTTACCTAGAAGGATCTCAATCTTCAGCAAAGGAGGTGGTTGGAGATACTTAAGAATTATGACATGAGTGTCCTCTATCATCCGGGGAAGGCTAATATGGTAACAGACGCACTTAGTAGACTCTCGATGGAAGTGTGTCCCATGTAGATGAGGGAAAGAAGGAGTTGGTAAAAGACGTGCATCGACTCGCAAGGTTGGGAGTTCAGTTGGTTGACTCGATCGATGGCGGTGTTATTATTTAAAATGGATCCGAATTGTCCTTGTATCTAGACAAGACGAGGACCTGATTTTGGTGAAGATAAAGGAAGATGTTCAAAATCCAAAGGTAGAGGTCTTCTCCAAAGGGGGAGATGGTGTGCTTCGATACCAAGGTCATTTATGTATTCCAGATATTGATTATTTCAGAAATTGGATATTGCATGAGGCTCACGGTTCTAGATATTCAATCCATCCAGGTGCCACTAAGATGTACGGTGACTTACGGGAAGTCTATTGGTAGAATGACATGAAGAAGGACATCACAGAATTTGTGGCTAAGTGTCCAAACTATCACCAAATGAAGGTTGAGCATCATAGATTGAGAGGTGTGCTTCAAGATATTAGTATTCCTACTTGAAAGTGGGAAGAAATCAATATGGACTTCATCACAGGTTGCCTCGCACTCGACAAAAATATGACTCCATTTGGGTTGTTATAGACAGGTTGACCAAAGCGGCTCATTTTCTACCGGTCAAAACCATGGATTCGACGGAGGATTATGCCAAACTATACATTCGAGAGCTAGTTCGGTTACACAGAGTGCCATTGTCCATCATATCTGACAGAGGTACCCAATTTACCTCTTAGTTTTGGAGTCGTTTCAAAAAGGACTAGGTACTCAGGTTAAGCTCAACACAACATTTCACCCGCAAACGAATGGTCAAGCGAAGTGGACAATTTAGACTCTCGAGGATATGTTGAGAGCATGCGTGATTGACTTCAAAGGTAGTTGGATTTGCTTCACCTATGAGAATTTCTACCAATTCTTCTTTTATTCATCAAAGCTCATCCTAATCTCCGTCGAGATTACTGCCTTAGCCCTGTCCTATCATCTGTATAATGGAGTTCGTCATTTATTGATGGATTTTTCGGGATTTTTCTTTCTTAGTGGGATGATCATTTTCCCCTTATTGAGTTTGCATACAATAACAACTACTATTCCAGTATTCAAATGGCTCCATTTGAGGCTCTCTATAGGCGGAGATTTAGATTACCTATTGGTTTGTTTGAAGTTGGTGAAGCTGCAATGGTAGGACCAGATTCAGTCCATGAGGGTATGGAAAAGGTTCAGCTCATACGAGATAGGTTGAAAATGGCTCAAAGTCGCCAAAAGTCCTATGCCGACGTGAGAAGGAGAGAATTCGAGTTCGAAGTGGATGATTGGGTCTTTTTGAAGGTGTCTCCCATGAAGGGAGTGATGCGATTCAGAAAGAAAGGAAAACTCAGCCCTCGTTATGTTGGCCCCTACTGGATTGTGAAACGGGTTGGCAAGGTGGCATATGAATTAGAGTTTCTCTCAGAATTAGCTTCTGTGCATCCTGTATTCCATGTATCGCTTTTAAAGAAGTGTTTGGATGATCTAGCTCTAGTTGTCCCAATGGATAGTGTCGATGTGAAAGACAACCTTAGTTATGAAGAGGTTTCGATGGAAATACTGGACATCAGGTTCGAAGGCTATTAAACAAGGAAGTAGCTTTAGTGAAAGTTTTATGGAGGAATCAACATGTTGAGGGAGCTACGCGGGAAGCCGAGGCGGACATGGTGGCTAGATACCCATATTTATTCTCTACTGCTCAGTTTCAGTTTGAGGTATCAATTTTTGCCCTAGTACTCCATTTAGTTTTCATGTTAAGTTTATGTGCTCTAGCTTCTTTTAGGTATATGGAGGTATGTATGATTCATGAATTCAGTTCAACCATGTAGTTAAGTTCGGAGGTAGTCATTCCGTCAGTTTTCAGCTTAAATGATCAGTATTTGAGTATGATGATTGGATTTTTCTGCTTTTCTATATGTTTTCCAACATTCGAGGACGAATGTTCCCAAAGGGGAGATATTGTAATACCTCGGAAGCCCAACGATTATACCTGGGAGTTGAAATGGAGTAAACTGAAAAGTTTACACCAGGTCACAAAACGAGTCGTTTTATGACCCGTGGGGAAGACCACGAGTCATGAGGTGACTCGTGGTAAGGTTCAAGGGTTGGGTTGGACTTTTGAAATATAAGATCCCCACGGACCTGACCACGAGTGGTGGTTAGTCCCCACGACTCATTGAGTTAGCCGTGGGCAAGGGATTGAGGAAAGTGAAGGGGGTCTGGCATTGTACCCTACGGAAGGTCCCCACAAGTCATGGTCAGTCACCACAATTCATGGGTTGGGTCGTGGTCAGCAGATATAGAATGTAATTGAGATCAAGGTAGTGCATGTGATGAGTGGTGACCACGAGTCGTGGTCACCTATAACGATTTGTGAGGTCCCTCGTGATGAACCCCGAATAATCTGTTGGATAGTGTACTTGACGATTGATGCCACAATTTGTTCCCTTGGAGACAACTCGTCCAGTCCCTCGTTGGGACTAGTAATCAGTTATTTCCTGAGGATTTTGTAAGGGCTTTTCCGTAATTTCTATGGTCCTAAGGCCTAAACTACGTCATTTTAAGTTATGAATGATAAGTTTTAAGAGGGTTAAGTTCATTTTAGGCCATTCTTACTCATGTATTCAAAGTTAGGGAGTTATAGAGGAGATCAAGCTTAAGCCCTTCAAATTCTTCTAAAATTCCTCTTGGGCAATCAAAGAAGTGTAAGAATCAGCCTTCATTAGGTATGTAGGGTTATGAATGGGTGAATCCATTCACAACCATGCTCAATCTCTCTTTAAAATCATGAAAAATTCCTATGTTAATTCTATGAGGTTTTAACCCAATGCATGAATTTCCTAAGTTTCTACTATGGGTATGATCTAAGCATGTTTCTATTATTGAATTATTATTCATGGGCAAGTTTTACATTGTTTTCAATTATAATTAAGTTTTCAAGCTTTATAAATTAAAGTGCCCATCCATGAGAAGTTCATGAAAGTTGATATTTATGATGAATGTTCACGTGTGATGAGATATTATTGATAAAAAGCATGTTTTCAAGTTACCCATGTCTATGATTATGTTTTCAAGTGCATTATTGGGTATAATCTTCTAAAACTTGAAATCATGAATTTATAATCAACTAGTACAGAAAATCTGCCCATGAATCTTAAAACATGCTTTGAAACATGAAAGGAATTGACCCATAAATAAAATGTTGAGAATTTCATAAATTTGGGTTAAAATCCCATATGATCATACACTTAAGTTAACACTTGAATTCATGAACTTGAGGAGAAATTTGGGTAAGAGAGTGAAATGAAACTCATTCATGGCCCTACATACCTGGGTAAACTGTTTATTAACTTGACTTTGAAGGCCCAAGAGATTTGGAGAAGAATTGGAGGAATTCTAGGCTTGATCTTCAATGGAACCCTCTAAACTTGCATGCACGGAAGTTGAATGCATTAGAACATGTTAAACTCCCTTAATACGCAACTATCAGAGTTAAAAACAACGTAGTTTAGGGCATATGAGCTTAGGATTTACGAATATAACCTAAATAAATTCACAGGAAAATTGTTCTATCAGCTGTCACGAATAGTACCACGAGTCGTACAATCCTCTTAAGACTAATGGTATCCTCCCGTACTGACCAAGTCCAAAGCCTCCAACCCTATGAATATTTCCATGAATCTTACTACAATCCATAACACCATCTTATGAGTCATACCATCACCGTCCCATCAATCACTAGATAACTCTAAAGACTTTCTACGACTCCTGATCACGATCATACCCACATACTACGACTCAGTGGGGACTCATGGTCTGGGGAACAAAAATCTCTGACCTGATCCATGGGTCTTCCTATGACTCGTACTACTAACCTACAACTCGTAGGTTGAGTCGTACTGAGGTAAAAATGCAGATTTTTCTACTGCACTTATTTCCATTTCTCTCATCTAGTCTTAGAAACTTTCGGGGTATTACAATATCTCCCCCTTGGAAATCTCAAATATGAACATCTGAAGCTGAAAACTGATAGAGTGACCGACTCCGGACTGATATATATGACTGAATTGAATTGATGAATCACACATAAATTCACTAACACAAAGGAAACTGAGATACATGAACTAAACATGAAATTAAATAGTGTACTAAGGAGGAGACTGATACCTCATGTTGGAACTGAGTCAGAAGGGAATAAATGCTTGTATATAGCCATCATATCTACTTCGGCCTCCTATGGAGCTCCTTCAACAAGATGATTCCACCACAAGACTTTCACTAAAGCTACTTCTTTGTTCCTCAGCTTCTGAACATGATGATCAAGGATCTCAATTGGTACCTCCTCATAGCTAAGGTTATCTCTCATACCTATGCTTTCCACTGGGAGAACCAAAATTTGATCACCAACGCACTTCTTTAAAAATGATACATGGAAAACTGGATGTACCGAAGCCAACTCCCCTGGTAGCTCCAACTCATAGGCCACCTTGCCAACATGTCTCACAATCCTATAGGGACCAACATACTGGGGACTGAGCTTCCTTTCTATCCGAACCTCATCATTCCCTTCATGGGAGACACCTTCAAAAACACCCAATCATCAACTTCAAACTCGAGCTCTCTCCTCCTCACATTGGCATAGGACTTTTGACGAGTTTGAGCTAGTTTTAGCCTTTACCTTATAATCTTAACATTCTCCATAGCCTCATGAACCGACTCCGGCCCTATAAAAATAGCTTCACCTACCTGAAACCAACTAATAGTCGATCTATATCTTCGCCCATAAAGAGCCTCAAACGGAGCCATCTGAATGCTATAGTGGCAGCTATTATTGTAGGAAAACTCGATAAGAGGTAAGTGATCATGCCAACTACCTTTGAAGTCAATCACACATGCTCTCAACATAGACTTGATAGTCTAAATGGTCCGTCCAGCCTTACCATCTATCTGTGGGTGAAAAGCTATGCTAAGCTTGACCAAAGTACCAAGTCCCTTCTGTAATGATCTCCAAAACTACAAGGTGAACTAGTAATTTTGTATAAAATGATTGACAAGGAAATTCCATGAAACCGAACTAACTCCTGAATGTACAATTTAGCATAATCCTCTGCAGAGTCGATAGTCTTAACCAGTAGAAAATGGGCTGCTTTAGTCAACTTGTCTACAAACACCCAAATAGAGTCATATTATTGACGTGTGCGAGGCAACCCTATGATGAAATGCATATTGGTTTCTTCCTACCTCCAAGTGGGGATACTGATGTCTTATAGCATACCTCTGGACATTGATGCTCCACTTTCACTTGCTGACAATTCAGACACTTAGCCACAAACTCTGCTATATCCTTCTTCATGTAATTCCACTAGTAGACTTCCTATAGATCACTGTACATCTTGGTGGCACCTGGATGGATAGAATAGCCTAAACCATGAGGCTCATGCAATATCCGCTCTCTCAAATCATTGTCATCCGAAACACATAAGCGACACTAATATTGAAGTACACCATTTCCCCCTTGGGAGAAGACCCGTACCTTCTGATTTTGATCTGCTTCCTTAAACTTTACCAAAATAAGATCCTCATCTTGCCTAGTCTTGACCTCAGTAACCAAAGAAGATTCTAAACCATTCTGAACGATGACACCACTATCAGTCGAATAAATAAGGCAAACTCCTAGTCATACAAGCTGATGCACATCCTTTACCAACTCTTTCTTTCCATCTTCCACATGAGAAACATTCTTCATGGACAACCTACTAAGGGCATCTGCTACTATATTGGTGTCACACCCCGCCTTGGGGGGTATGACTGGCACTTGGTGCCCTGCTAGGATCTGAACTGCTAGACTGTTGAGCCTGAGCACATCTAGTGCCTGGCTGGCTCTAACTCAGATTCAGGGAAACAACGGGCTATATGACGGCTGTAAATACAGCCTCCGGCCGACTAGGCCTATAGCCACCTGTACCTGTGCTGACAGCTAACCAGAAACATATCAATATAGGGAAACCTATGCGGGCCGACAAGGCCACCATGCTGTCTAGTTATCTGTAACTCAACAATGAAATACTGGAAAGCTACGTGACCGGCAAGGTCACCACTACTGTCAAACTATGGCCCCACACAGCCAACATAAAAGAGGTAAAAGTACTAACAGCTACACAATTGCACGGCCTCACACGACCGGCTCAACTGACATTAGGGAAATGTATACAGACTACAGGACTCTAGGAATAACAATAGAAATGATCAGGACAGGGCCCCGACCTACCCGTACTGTACAACAAAAGAAAACGAAATACACCTCTGGGATTCAGTCTCCGGATGACGGGAGCTGAATACTCAAGCGCTGACCGGAATCACGACGGATTGCCTGCTCGTCTATGAGTACCTGCAGGCAAGTAATGCAGCGCCCCACCGGGTGTCAGTATCGCTGGTACTGAGTATGTAAAGCAATAACTGAAAGAAATATCTGAAAACAACAATACAACTAATGAAACTGAAGTAGAAAGGAATAGATTAACTGTCTGATAATGTAAATCATACCTTCTCTTAATTATACTGGAAGGCGTAGGAGTCATACCTGGAGATGTATCATTCTATTGCTGATCTACTTGTGTCTAATGTGACATGGCATAACATAACATAACATAATACAACACACACAAACCTTACCCGGCCCCCATAAGCCGGGAGGTACAACCAACACAGAATCTATACCCCTAGCCCGATCATCCCATCTCCTATAATCGCGATAAGCATCCTGCTGGTCCCCTGGGTATGCACTTGGGCTCGTTGAGCCCCTGACTATAACTGCATCTGAGTCCGGAGGACTCCTGAATCAACACCCGGGCGTATCCGCTGGACAGGGGTGTGTAAGGGCCGATCAAGGCACAATATGGGGAAAACTGGCATCCCATCTTCGTCCCCTGTGGGACGGCATGCCACTCCGTAGAGCGACGTATCCTCGTCCTCTGGCGGACGAGTCGATACAGCTATTAACCCTGGGGCGGTCATGAATGCTAGGTAATCCAACCCCAAAACAATACAACGGTCTCAACTGGTAATACTATCTGCATATCCCATATACTGAAGCTAATAGTAGTAAAGTATTTGTACATACTATATGCTGAGCTGGTAATAGTAATATGTACATACTTAACACATGTTGAGACTGACAATAGTATGCATGTATAACATATAATCTTCTGCCATACCGTACTGAGTCTAATGTTGGACAAGATATAGTCTTTCTGCTGAAAACCATGTTGTACGCTGAGTTTCTATAGTAACATGATTTGCTATTTCTAATATGTTTTCTAAACTTCATTTTAACCTATCATTCTACCTCTGAGATGTCTTACAGATATTACATTGCTTTACTGGGTTTCAACTGAATACGATAATATCCTGACATTTTGTACTACATCATATACTAAGCATGTTGTGCAGTTCCTAACACTTGTATTAGAATCTATATCGTGCTAACAAGTTTCGTGCTAATTATAACCTGATGCTTCTAATATCGTACCAACATTCGTAATAAACACAACACATGACTTCTGAACATTCTACTGGCCTTTAAATTGCTTTACTATACCGAGATTTACTAACTTGCCGAGGAAACTAGCTTTACATACCTTCGTTTCCGATTTCCCGACTAACTGGCGTAGGTTGGTCGGTATTTCAGCTATTCCTCCCAACTGCATTCATATATGTATCAATTAATACCAAATATAACTTTATTTTAAATGAACAACGTCACTTCGATGTAATTTATAGCCTAAACTTAGGCTTATTGAAAGACGGTTGAAAACTCGCTATTTTTCAGAGGTTCAGAAGAGAGAAATATTCACTTCACCGCTAGAAACACATAGACACTAGTTTGGAGCAATTCTACTTACCTTAGCTCGGTAACTCGACGATTCGTCGGCCGTATTTCACGAAATTAAATCCGTAGGAATGCTCTCTGCTACTAAATACCTCAGTATCTGGGGTTAATTTGAGTTTGGACAACGTTATGCAGCATAATCGTATAAAAATTATATTACCCCCTTCGTTCTTTTCTCTTCTCTGATGTTTCCTCTCTGTTTCACTGGAAATTTATAAGTTTATATGATTTAAAATCGAAGTGGGGCTTTATATACTTGGGCCTGGACAAGGCCAACGTGTCACGGAGCCAACGCGGAGGCTTTACCTCCGTGACACGCTGCCATCGCGGAGGGGCTCTGCCTCGGCTCCTTCCGCGATGGTTCGACAGGTTTCTCGTCCGATCATTTTCCCCGGCCTTTCTCTAGCACGTATGGCCTTTAAATATGCTTATCTAACGTGTGAATAGGTCATCTAAGTGCCGGGAATCCTACGGGGTATAACATTCTCCCCCCCTTAAAAACATTCGTCCTCGAATGTATACTGCTATCTAGAGGACTACTTAACTTACTTGTTTAGAAAAATTTTGCCAGAGTCTCCCCTGTAATATGGACTATACCAAAAACCTGAAATGCAGAAAAGTCCAATACAGGTACTGTACACAATACTTTAGGATTCACTGGATGGCTAAGTATCAATCTTTCTCACTTATACATATACAACCATAAGATATTACATAAGCAATAATACAGACATACCTTTCGCCTGACTAGGCCTGGAATAGGTGAGGGTACCTAGCTTTCATATCTTCTTCAACTTCCCACGTCATTTCCTCACGGTTCCTGTTACGCCACAATACTTTGACAGACGCAACATCTTTAGTCCTCAACCTGCGAGTCTGTCTGTCTAAAATAGCTACTGGAACCTCTTCATATGCTAACTCTTCTGTGACCTGGACATCCTGAACGGGAACTATTGTAGAAGGGTCTCCTACGAACTTCCTCAACATAGAGACATGGAATACTGGGTGAACAGATGCTAACTCCGGAGGCAAGTTCAATTCGTATGCAACTCGGCCTATTCTTCGCCGAATCTGATATGGCCCAATAAATCTCGGGCTAAGCTTGCCTTTCTTGCCAAATCTCATCACCCCTTATATCGGAGACACTTTCAGATATACCCAGTCATTTACCGCAAATTCTAGATTTCTACGCCGCATATTTGCATAAGACTTCTGGCGGCTCTGAGCAGTCAGTAAACGCTCTCGGATAAGCTTTATCTTTTCCTCTGACTGCCGAACAATGTCTGGGCCAACCAATGCTGATTCCCCCACTTCAAACCAGCCCACCGACGATCTACATTTTCACCCATATAATGCTTCAAAGGGCGCCATCTGGATAGCTGAATGATAACTGTTATTATAAGCAAATTCAATCAACGAAAGATGCTCATCCCAGCTACCCCCAAAATCTAGCACACACGCTTGTAGCATATTTTCGAGCGTTTGGATAGTCTGCTCGGCTTGCCCATCTGTCTGGGGGTGGAATGCTGTGCTCAAATTGATCTGCGTTCCCAAACCCCTTTGGAACGACTGCCAGAATCTAGCTGTAAAATGTGCTCCCTTATCTGAAATGATGGATACCGGCACTCCATGCAATCTAACTATTTCTCTGATATATAATTCAGCATAATCCTCAGCTGAGAAGGTAGCCTTCACTGGCAGGAAATGAGCTGATTTTGTCAGCCTGTCAACTATTACCCAAATGGAATCATTTCTGCTTCTGGTACGGGGTAACCCTATTACAAAATCCATGTTTATCGTTTCCCATTTCCACGTAGGCACCGTTATATCTTGCGTCAAACCGCCCGGCTTCTGGTGCTCCGCTTTCACCTGCTGACAGTTAGAACATCTAGATACAAATTCAGCTATCTCAACTTTCATACCTGGCCACCAGTAGATGTCTCTGATGTCGTGGTACATTTTCGTCGCTCCTGGATGGAGGGAATAGCGAGCGTAATGTACTTCATGCATGATCCTCCCACGAAGCCCTGAAATATTCGGGACACAGAGGCGGCCCTTACAGCGTAGCACATCATCCTCCGTCATTTGGAAATCTGACTCCTTACCTTTCTGAATTCTATCTCTGAGCTGGACTAAATCAGGGTCCTCGTACTGTCATTCTTTTACCTCTGTAACTAATGATGACACAACAGAATTCTGAATTACTACTCTATTATTTTCTGTTTCCATTACTCGAACGGCTAAACCAGCTAACTGATGAATTTCTATGGCTAACTCCCGCTTCTCAGGTTGCAAATACGCCAAGCTCCCCATTGACTTACGGCTCAGGGCATCTGCCACTACATTAGCTTTTTCGGGGTGGTATAGAATATTCACATCATAATCTTTTAACAGCTCCAACCAGCGGCGTTGCCGTAGATTCAACTCCCTCTGAGTGAAGATGTACTGTAGGCTCTTGTGATCTGTGTAAATATCAACATGGACGCCGTACAGGTAATGCCTCCACATCTTCAAGGCGTGGATCACTGCGGCTAGTTCCAGGTCGTGGGTAGGGTAGTTCTTTTCGTGTTTCCTCAGCTATCTGGAAGCATATGCAATCACTTTACCTTGCTGCATCAACACACAACCTAACCCGACGCCTGATGCGTCGCAATACACCGAATAACCTTCTGTCCCCTCCGGCAACGCTAACACTGGGGCGGAGGTTAATCTGTCTTTCAGTTCTTGGAAGCTCTGCTCGCATGCCTCTGTCCACTGAAACTTTGCTGCTTTCTGTGTCAATTTGGTTAGAGGTGCCGCAATGGTCGAGAACCCTTCAACGAACCTCCTGTAATATCTTGCCAACCCAGAAAACTACGAACTTCAGTCGGAGTGGTAGGCCTAGGCCATGACTTAACTGCTTCTATTTTCTGCTTGTCTACCTATATACCAGCATCCGACACGATATGCCCTAAAAAGGCCACTGAGTTAAGCCAGAATTCACACTTAGAAAATTTAGCATACAACTGGCGGTCCCTGAGGATCTGGAGCACTGTCCGCAAATGAGTCCGCTGATCTGCTTCAGAGCGAGAATACACCAGAATGTCATCAATGAATACTATCACGAACAAGTCCAGGAAAGGTATGAAAATACTGTTCATCAGGTCCATGAAGACTGCCGGGGCATTCGTTAACCCGAAGGACATGACTAGAAATTCAAAATGTCCATATCGGGTCCTGAACACTGTCTTAGGAATATCTCTCTCACGTACTCGAACCTGGTGATATCCGGACCGCAAGTCAATCTTAGAAAAGTATCTGGCTCCCTGCAACTAATCAAATAAGTCATCAATTCTGGGGAGCGGGTACTTGTTCTTTACTATAACTTTGTTTAATTGCCGATAATCTATGCACATTCGGAGCGAGCCATCTTTCTTCCTCACAAATAAAACTGGCGCACCCCACGGTGAAGTACTCGGCCTGATAAAACCTTTATCCAATAAATCATTCAACTGCTCCTTTAATTCTCTGAGTTCTGCAGGAGCCATACGATAGGGAGGAATTGATATCGGCTGAGTGACTGGTAACAAGTCAATAGCAAAATCTATCTCCCTTTCTGGGGGAATACCAGGTAACTCATCAGGAAACACATCAGGGAATTCATTCACTACCGAAACAGACTGGAGTGTCGGAGATCCTGCTTGGACATCCTGAACTCTGACCAGATGGTAAATACATCCCTTAGATATCAACTTTCTCGCCTGAAGGTAGGAAATAAACCTACCTTTTGGCGTAGCGGTGCTGCCCTTCCACTCTCGCACTGCTTCTCCTGGGAAGTGGAATCGGACCATCTTGGTCCAACATTCAATGTTGGCAAAGCACGGTACTAACCAATCCATACCCATTATGGCATCGAAGTCTATCATTTCCAACTTGACCAGATCTACTGTGGTCTGACGGTCAGTAACCTCTACTGTACACCCTCGGTAAATTTTGCTAGCCACAATAGAGTCACCGACGGGCGTGGATACTAAAAAGGGCTGCTGCAATAATTCTGGTGCAATACTAAACTTTCGTGCCACAAATGGAGTAATGTAGGACAAAGTAGACCCTGGATCAATCAATACATAAGCAGGGTGTGAGCAGATAGTTAGCATACCTGTCACAACATCAGGTGACACTTCTGAATCTTGCCTCCCTGGTAAGGCATATGTGCGGCTTGGACCCGCACCTGTATTGGAGGCCTCTGATCTGCCCTGACCCCTGCCTGCTGAAATTGAGGGCCTGCACCCTATCGAGGATGCTGTGGCTCGTGACCCTGCAGATGCCCTATCCTATCTATCTCGGTCCTCTCGACCTCTAGCTGGGCAATCTTTCATCAAATGGCCTTCTTGGCCATAATTATAACATGCGGTGGAGCCATATCTGCATGCTCCAGGATGGCGTCGACTGCATATAGGGCAGAGCGGTAGAGTATACCTACTCTGCTCCGCCCTCCTCTGTAATGGTGAATCTGCCATCTGCGAGCCTCTACCAGTCTCTGACTGCCCCCTGCGGCTGAATCTACCCCCCTGCGGCTGTGGCGGAGGCGGGGGCCTGGGCGGCCTATCTAACAATCGTGGCTTGGGTCCTCCCCGGGCCTCCCTCTGTAACTCAACTGGCCTGTCCCGGCGGCACTATTCCTGATTGGCCCTTTTGATCTCCCGATGCCGCTGTCTGATCCCCTCAATATTCTGGGCGAATGCCTGAACTCGAGCAATGCCCATGTCCTCTCGCAGTGTAGCCGTAATACAAGTCTCAATATATTCTAGATTCAACCCCATGATGAAGCGGTGTACTCTGGATGCCATTGTATCAACAAAGGCCGGTGCATACCGAGCCAAAGAATCAAACCGCAAGGAGTATTCCCGAACACTCATGGCCCCCTGCTCCAGATGTAGGAACTGGTCTACCCGGGCCTGTCGAATCTCCCACGGCAAATAGTGATCCAGAAAAGCTCCTGAGAAGCTGGACCAGGTCGGAGGGGAAACATCTCTCCCTCGGGACCTTTCCCAGCTTTCATACCATAATACGGCGATGTCCCGTAACCGAAATGCTGCCAACTCAACTGATTCTGTAGGCGTGGCATGCATAACCCTGAAAATTCTCTACATTTGATCCAGAAAATCCTGAGGGTCCTCTGTCCGGTCCGTACCTGTGAACTGTGGGGGATTCAAAGCCAAGAACTCTCGGACCCTCGAACTACCGGGACCTCCTGACGACTCCACAACTGTAGACGGCATCGGCTGACGCTGAGCAGCCATCATCTGTGCTAACATAACTACCGCACTCCTAACCTCTTGGTCGGAAGGGGTCGGTATAGGGACTGCTGGAGGTGATGTCGCCCCTAGTGGCTCCTGATGTGGTGGAGATTGCTGAGAAGGCTGGGACGATGCCTCTGTAGTGCCCTCTGACCGGGCTATTTCTAAACGAGGGTGAGGCATCCTGCTGGTGCCTTCCCCTGCTGCAATATCTAAGCTCCGGCCTATGATAGGATGTCGCTGGTCTGACATTATCTGTAACCAAATAATATAGTAAGCTTTTGGGGACTCAACCCTATATTGTACCGCTCTACAGCACGACTGATTAAGAATAAAAGACAACCATCCTATCATGCCTTGCAGCCCCCTACCCATAGTATGTGGTGCACAACACATCCATGGGTAGGACTCTACTTAGCACGGCTTGCAGACTCCCTGGGATACGACCTGCTCTGATACCAAGTTTGTCACACCCCGCCTTGGGGGGTATGACTGGCACCTGGTGCCCTGCTAGGATCTGAACTGCTAGATTGCTGAGCCTGAGCACATCTGGTGCCTGGCTGGCTCTAACTCAGATTCAGGGAAACAATGGGCTATATGACGGCTGTAAATGAAGCCTCCGGCCGACTAGGCCTATAGCCACCTGTACCTGTGCTGACAGCTAACTAGAAACATATCAATATAGGGAAACCTATGCGGGCCGACAAGGCCACCATGCTGTCTAGTTATCTGTAACTCAACAATGAAATACTGGAAAGCTACATGACCGGCAAGGTCACCACTATTGTCAAACTATGGCCCCTCACGGCCAACATAAAAGAGGTAAAAGTACTAACAGCTACACAACTGCACGACCTCACACGACCGGCTCAACTGACATTAGGGAAATGTATACAGACTGCAAGCCTCTAGGAATAGCAATAGAAATGATCGGGACAGGGCCCCGACCTACCCGTACTGTACAACAAAAGAAAACGAAATACACCTCTGGGATTCAGTCTCCGGATGACGGCAACTGAATACTCAAGCGCTGACCGGAATCACGACGGATCGCCAGCTCGTCTATGAGTACCTGTAGGCAAGTAATGCAGCGCCCCACCGGGCGTCAGTACCGCTGGTACTGAGTATGTAAAGCAATAACTGAAAGAAATATCTGAAAACAACAATACAACTGATGAAACTGAAGTAGAAAGGAATAGATTAACTGTCTGATAATGTAAATCATACCTTCTCTTAATTATACTGGAAGGAGTAGGAGTCATACCTGGAGACGTATCATTCTACTGCCGATCTACTCGTGTCTAATGTAACATGGAATAACATAACGTAACATAATACAGCACACACAAACCTTACCCGGCCCCCATAAGCCGGGAGGTACAACCAGCACAGAATCTATACCCCTAGCCCGGTCATCCCATCTCCTATAATCGCTATAAGCATCCTGCCGGTCCCCTGGGTATGCACTTGGGCTCGCTGAGCCCCTGACTATAACTGCATCTGAGTCCGGAGGACTCCTGAATCAATACCCGGGCGTATCCGCTCGACAGGGGTGTGTAAGGGCCGATCAAGGCACAATATGGGGAAAGCTGGCATCCCATCTTCGTCCCCTGTGGGATGGCATGCCACTCCGTAGAGCGACGTATCCTCGTCCTCTGGCGGACGAGTCGATACAGCTATTAACCCTGGGGAGGTCATGGATGCTAGGTAATCCAACCCAAAAACAATACAACGGTCTCAACTGGTAATACTATCTGCATATCCCATATACTGAAGCTAATAGTAGTAAAGTATTTGTACATACTATATGCTGAGCTGGTAATAGTAACATGTACATACTTAACACATGCTGAGACTGACAATAGTATGCATGTATAACATATAATCTTCTGCCATACCGTACTGAGTCTAATGTTGGACAAGATATAGTCTTTCTGCTGAAAACCATGCTGTATGCTGAGTTTCTATAGTAACATGATTTGCTATTTCTAATATGTTTTCTAAACTTCATTTTAACCTATCATTCTACTTCTGAGATGTCTTACAGATATTACATTGCTTTACTGGGTTTCAACTGAATACGATAATATCCTGACATTTTGTACTACATCATATACTAAGCATGCTGTGCAGTTCCTAACACTTGTATTAGAATCTATATCGTGCTAACAAGTTTCGTGCTAATTATAACCTGATGCTTCTAATATCGTACCAACATTCGTAATAAACACAAAACATGACTTCTGAACATTCTACTGGCCTTTAAATTGCTTTACTATACCGAGATTTACTAACTTGCCGAGGAAACTAGCTTTACATACCTTCGTTTCTGATTTCCCAACTAACTGGCATAGCTTGGTCGGTATTTCAGCTATTCCTCCCAACTGCATTCATATATGTATCAATTAATACCAAATATAACTTTATTTTAAATGAACAACGTCACTTCGATGTAATTTATAGCCTAAACTTAGGCTTATCGAAAGTCGGTCGAAAACTCGCTATTTTTCAGAGGTCCAGAAGAGAGAAATATTCACTTCACCGCTAGAAACACATAGACACTAGTTTGGAGCAATTCTACTTACCTTAGCTCGGTAGCTCGACGATTCCTCGGCCGTATTTCACGAAACTAAATCCGTAGGAATGCTCTCTACTGCTAAATACCTCAGTATCTGGGGTTAATTTGAGTTTGGACAACGTTTAGAAGTGTAATCGGATGAAAATTATATTACCCCCTTCGTGCTTTTCTCTTCTCTGATGTTTCCTCTCTGTTTCACTGGAAATTTATAAGTTTATATGATTTAAAACCGAAGTGGGGCTTTATATACTTGGTCCTGGACAAGGCCAACGTGTCACGGAGCCAACGCGGAGGCTTCACCTCCGTGACACGCTGCCATCGCGGAGGGGCTCTGCCTCGGCTCCTTCCGCGATGGTTCGACAGGTTTCTCATCCAATCTTTTTCCCGGGCCTTTCACTAGCACGTATGGCCTTCAAATATGCTTATCCAACGTGCGAATAGGTCATCTAAGTGTCGGGAATCCTACGGGGTATAACAATTGGCCTTTCCTAGATGATAAAGGACACACATGTCATAGTCCTTGAGCAGCTTTAGCCATCTCCTTTGTCACAAATTCAAATCCTTCTAGGTCAACACATACTGTAGGATCTTGTGATTTGTAAATACATCCACATGGACCCCATACAAATAGTGCCTCCAAAAATTCAATGCGAACACCACCGCTGCTAAAGCTAGGTCATGCATAGGGTAATCTTCTCATGAGTCTTAAGCTGTCTAGAGGCATACACAATTACCTTACCATGCTACATCAACACACACCCAAGACAACCCTAGAGGCATCACAATACACAATGAATCCATCTGTACCCCTAGGTAGGACCAACACTAGGGCTAAAGTGATTCGAGTCTTTAACTCCTGAAAACTCTTCTCATAGGCATTCGACCATTGAAATATGACTTTCTTCTGGGTCAACTTAGTCATCGGTGCAACAATGGATTAAAATCCTTCTACAAACCTCCTGTAGTAGCCAGCTAAACCTAAGAAACTCCTGATATTTGAAGGACTAACTGGTCTAGGCCAATTCTTTACGGCTTCTATCTTTTGAGAGTCAACCTACACTTCCTCACTTGATACCACGTGGCCCAAAAATGCTATCGAGTCCAACCAAAACTCACACTTGTTGTATTTAGCAAATAGCTGGTGATCCTTGAGAGTTTGAAGCACAATCCTCAAATGAGCGGCATGCTCCTCCTCACTCCGAGAGTATATGAGAATGTCATCTATGAATACAATCATGAACATTTCCAAATATGGCTTGAACACCCTGTTCATCAAATTAATAAAAGTTGCATGAGCATTTGTTAGTCCAAAGGATATAACTACAAACTCATAGTGACCATATTGAGTCTTGAAAGTTGTCTTTGAAATGTCACTCTCCCTAACTCTGAGTTGCGACTGAGAAAGGTTCTGATAGGATTTCAGGACTGACTCCAAAACTAATGGCATCATAGGGCGTCATAAAATATTAGGTATCCCCTGGATCTAACAATGCATAAACATCAAGATGGATACTCATAACATACCAGTGACCACATCCGGAGAGACCTCCTGCTCCTGAAGTGATGAGAGAGAATAAAACCTGCTCTTACATTGACCACCACCTGCACTAGTGGATGCACCCTGTTGAGCTGAGCGTGTTGGTGGAGCTGCTGAACTAGTAACTGGTCACGGTCTCTATCATGGCCCTATCCGGCCGCTGGGCAATCTCTGAGTATATGGCTAGGCTTTTGCACCCATAATATGCCGTTGAACCTACCAACACTATCTGGTGTGCCTCCCACCACACCTGCCACAAACTGGAATACTAGACTCCACTGACCTACTCTCCTAACCTCGAGAGCCTGATGTCTTTCCCCTCTGATCGCGCTTAGACCTGGATGACACACTGGATGATGATGGCACTGGGGCTAATGATCTTAGGTGGGACTGCTGATGATGTCCGCCCTTAGACCTCTACTGGGAAAATCCAAAACTGTCTGTCCTGGCCCTGTTGGCCTCTCTCTCCCTCTCCTTCATCTTCACCGCCTCTATCTGCTGGGCATACAAGACCAATCAGGAGAAGTCAATGTACTGATGTAGCATGGCGGTCCTGCAATCCTTGACCAAATAGTCTGCTATTCCATTCATAAATCTGCTCACGCGAGCCCTCTAATCGGCCACCATCTCCGGTGCATATTTAGACAACCAGGCGAACTCTAGAACATACTCTTGGACGGTCATGTTATTGTATTTTAAATTCACGAACTTAGTTGCCTTGATTTCCCTCATCTCCATAGAAAAGAATCGGTCTAAGAATGAGGTTATAAACTTATCCCAACAGATGGGACCCGCTCCAACTCCCCGGCTATCCTTTCACTGCCGATACCAATATAAGCGACCCCCTTCAACTGATAGGAGGCTAAGTTTGCATGCTCCTCTTCCCTCACCCCATAATCCGGGTGATCTTATGGATCTCCTCAATGAACTCGTGTGGGTCCTCATGAACTCTCGACCCAAGGAACTCAGGTGGGTTCATCCTGAGAAAGTCCCAAACTATAGCCGTTGTTGCATTCCCATTCAGGGGAACATGAGCCACTGCTTGTTGATTGACCTGACTGGTCAACGCTTGAGCTAACATTTGAATGGTTTCCCTATACTCAGTATGGGAAACCTTCTCAGGAACGAATCCGTTGGAGCTGGTGGGGCTTGCTGATGCCCATATGTATTGCCATACTCATGGCCATTTCCATTCCCATTTCCATTCCTTCTTCCGTTAACTCGGCATAGAGACATGATTCTACAAAAACATAAATCTAGAGTTAGAGGAAAAGAGAAAGTTAAACTTGTAGCATGAGATAAAATCATGAAGAAAGGGAAGTTTCCTAAAACATTTCGTAGCCTCTTCGTCATAAGTGTGGTGCGCTTCACACCCATGGAAAAGACTCTATTTAACGCGGCTTTCAGACACCCTAGGAAACTTAAAAACCTAATGCTCTAATGCCAAGTTTGTCACGACCCGAACATATGCCCGGATCTAGACATGGAACCTAGAACCATATATGGCTCCAAGTCAACCCATGGAATAAACATGATAACTAAATATCAACATAAGAAAAAATAATAACTAAATTCTGAAATAGCGCAAGTCTGAATAACAAAATGTCTAGCCAATGCTAATATCATAGCACTGAGTCCAAAGCTGAATACATTGATCTATGTTTGAAATGCCTTTACTAACTGATGAGATGCTGGGACAAGCCCCCAGCTATCTATAAGTTTGAAACAAACTGACATTAAAATACCAAAAGAAAGATGTCCTCGGAGGATGAGGACTCACCCAAAGAAGGGTCTGAGCTTGAACGAGGGCTGAACAAATGGAGTGTCTAAGCCTGATCGCTAGGACCTGTATCATGAAATGATACAACATAGAGTATGCGGTCTGTACTTGGAATGTACTGAGTATGCAAGTTAAGTAAAACCAACTGAGTAAGTAAAATAAAAATCATGCATATCATAAATGATAACATCATAAGGTTCTGAGAGTAATGACTGCATACAGATATCTGAAAACATGAATATACATAAATTGGATCTCATAACTGAATCAAATGACTAAAAGTTGAAACTGAAATTCATAAGTAAAAACTAATAACCTGATCATTAGGTCAAACCTACTGAAAACATAACATCATAACTGATAAACATGCATAACTGAGATCATGAGGAATAATGAGAGACTTGTCATATAATCGACACAATCACGATAGAGCTTACGTGATCCCAACTATTATACTCAAGTGGATAGAGCTATCTAAAGCCTTGCCATGGATAAAGGCGCTACCTGCTCGGGCAAAAGACCTGTTGGTGCTAGCGGGGCTTGTTGGTGCCCATCTTCATAGCCATTTCCATTCTCATTCCTTCTTCCATTCATATGACATGGAGGCATGATTCTGCAAATGCGTATAACACGAGTTAGAAGGATAGAGAGATACTTTATTGCATTACATAGATCATGAAAGAAGGAAAATTTCCTAAAATGTTTTGTAGCCTCTCCCCCAAAAGTGTGGCGCGCTTCACACCCATAGAAAAGACTCTACTTAATGGGACTTTTAGACACCCTAAGACACTCTAAACCTTTGATCTGATACCAAATTTGTCATGACCCAAACATAAGTTCGGATAGAGACACAAAACCTAGAACCATGAATGGATCGAAGTCAACCCATGGCATGAATATAATAGCTAAAATGCATATATTATATAAACTAATAAACTAAACATGAATAAGCAAAAGTCTACATACATAGTGATCATGAAGAGAGTCAACACTAGCAAGATGAGATTTTACCTATCATCTGAAAAGCCACTAATAATATTGAGGAGTTGATAGGACAACATCCCCAACTAGCTCGATAAAAGTCTAAAACTGAAATAACAAAACAACCAACTAAACTGAATGTCCTCAGATGACGATGACTCACTAACTCTGGCTAAACTAGACTGATATGGAAGTAGGACTAATGGCGCGATTGAGTCTGACCACTCGGACCTGTATGATGAAATGATACAACATAGATTATGCGGTTAGTATGTGAAATGTACTGAGTATGTAAGGTAAGTAAAATAGGCTGAGTAAGCACAACTAAAATCATGAAAATAACATAATTTATAATATTATGAGAGTAAGAACTACATGCTGATAACTGAAATCATGTAAAATCATAAACTAAATTTCATATATGGATAATGACCCAAAGTTGAAAATAGAATCATATGGCTTGCCACATCTTAAACCATAGATAAAAGCTTATAAGCTGATCATCGGGTAAACCTGCTGAAAATATAACATCAAAAGTCGTAAATATGGAAAACTAAAATAACGAGGAACAATGGGAGACTCCTAATAACTAGCAACCACCATTTTATGATAGCCCTTCCAGTTGCCAAGAATGGTAATCCCAAGATCAGGGGTACCTTATCATCCACCTTCAAATCAAGAATGATGAAGTCAGCAGGTATAATAAATTTACCTACTTTGACGACAAGGTCCTCGATTATTCCCTCTGGTGCCACTATGGATTAATCTTCCAACATTACTCTTGTGGGACTCGGCTTATCTAACCACAGGGTGTTAAATGGAGATAAGGGAATTAAATTGACTGCTTCCCCTAAATCACACAGAGCCCTTATAAAGTTAGCTTCACCAATTTGTATAGGGAGGGTGAAACTCCATGGGTCCTTGAGCTTTTTTGGCATCTTGCTCATCACCATGTAGCTGCACTCCTCAGTAAGTGCCACCGCCTGGACATACACCAACCTCACTTTGTTGACCACCATATCTTTTAAGTACTTTGCGTACTTTGGCATCTCCTACAAGACATCAAGTAAAGGAAAATTGATATGAAGTTCAAAAATATCAAAGAACTTTTTGAAACATTCTTCCTCCTTGCTCTTCTTTAGCCTTTGTGGGAATGGTGGTGGTAGTCGATGTCCTGGCTGCAATGATGATTGTGCATTGTATTTTGCAGCACTTTGATTATCTCCTATATCGACTGATGGACCCTATCTGACTAGCTCTGGTGGCACCTTATTTCTCTTTTCTTTCAGGAGTGCATCAATCAACTACTTGCCACTTCTCAGACTGATGGCATTGACCTGTCAGGGGTTTGTATTTGTATCACTGGGTAACCCTCCCTGAGGTCTGGTATGATGCTCAGCGCCAACTAACCCATTTGCTTCTCTAGATTTTGGGTGGCCATCTGCTGATTTTCAAATATGAAGCCACTCTACCAGTTGGGTCTGAGTAGCCATGATTTTCTGCAACATCTCCTTAATATTGCTACTGCTAAAATGGCCATTGTTCTACCTATTTCGTTGTTGGTACTGCTGCTGCTGAGGATGCTAGTAGCTTTGACTCTGACTTGGCTGGTTCATACTCAATTTGCTAAACTGAGTCATCATCTGGTTTGCAGTGACGCTAACTGTGCCGCCAAGGCATTGACACTATCTACCTCTATCAGCCTTGCTGCTCTCTTTCTTGCCCCTCTGGATGATTCGCAATGCCATTCTGGATTTCCTTGAGAAATTATGTTTAGTAGAGTGTACAACTCATCATATGTCTTCTCTAGTGCTTGCCCACCAGATGTAGAGTCTAACAAGATCTTCGTATATGGGTCTAGACTCTCCACAAAGGTGTGAGCTAACACCTCATTAACTGCTGGTGATGGGGGCAGTCTCTCATCAATGACTTGAAACTCTCCCAAGCCAAGTATAAATTCTCTTCTGGCAGCTGCTTGAATCTTAAGATTTTGCTTCTGAGCTGGCAGTCTCGCCTGAAGGGAAGAATCTGATGAGGAACTTACTTACTAGGTCATCCAAAGAAGTAATGGAATTCGTTGGCTCAGTCTTCAACCACCTCTTCGCCTCTCCCAATAGTGAAAATGGGAAGAGGGTGAGTCGGACATAGTCAGTTGACACCCCGATGGGGACAAAAGTGTAACTGATCTCCAAAAAGTTTTGTAAGTGCTGATGTGGGTCCTCATGTGTCATTCCACGTCACCACGAGTCGTGAGGTCACCCGTCGTCACTGAGCCTCCACTCTCACTTTCTCTGAATTTTTCCAAGGATTACAAACCACGACTTGTTGCACCTTAGCACACGCGCAAGCATACACGGTCGTATAAGTAATACAGTGACTCTTGAAGAGCCGGATGTCAAACCCATAGGGACTGGACTATTTCAGCAAATATTCAAGTACAAGTGCTATAATTTCACAAGTGTTGATTGTAGATTTTTTGGTTGTTTAAACTAAATCTAAATGATTATCGCAAAATAATCAGGAAACAATAATAAGAAGCATCTAGATTTAAAGCCTGACAATCACGCATTGCTACAATTCTCAATGGTTCAAGTACATGAAATTCATTTGTTGTCTCACAGAGTTAAAATGCAGTGTTCATGATCTTTCAAGCCTCTAAACACAACAAACTAGTCTCACACCTATATCATTGAGCGGGGATGTGACGTCCTAATTCATGAGCAATTTAACACTATAGATGTGGTTTACAGGGTTTATTCCCTTGATTATGGACTTTCGTACCTCTAATCATTTTACCTATCTTATCTTCACAACTACTTCTATGAGTGGTGATGTGACAATCTATGTCGGTGTCTAGCTATCATCCCGCTTTATTAACCAAGCAAGGGAACTTAGGTATAATTTCTATCCTAACCGCGAATCCTATCATAAAGACAAGAACTTTCTCCCTACATTCTTTCGTTCTAACATGGGGTTCCTCTTTAGATCTTTTTCCTAAGCTCAACAAGTTTGTTTTTATGGTGATGAAGCATAAAAACAATAATAATTAAGAATGCAAGAAAAAATAACAACCAAAAATCGAAGCAAAGATGAAAATCAAGAAATTACATTCATGTCATGTGGCCTCAACCCTAGAAGAAGGGTTTTAGCTACTCATGTTCATACAATTACTAAAAAACATATTTAATGTGATGTACTTACAAGAATGGTAAAAGATAATGAGAAGTTATGAACCCTAAGTAGAGTTTCCTTCATTCTCCCTTTGCTTCTTTCCGTTTCTCTAAAAATATTTCGTGATAAATGATTTTAGAAGATAAGGGTTTAATTTATACTAAATGAGAAAATGCAAAATTTGGCTGAACATGGAATATCCCCATGCCATGCTGCCTATTGCAAAGCATCAGCTCCGTGGCATGGAGGCATTGCGCAGCATCACTAGAATCTCGGCAGATGGCATGTCCTCGCGCTGCACTAGTGTGTGTCACCCAGCATGGCATGCCACTGGTTGCGCTAATGGAAGGGTGTGGCACGACTTGGACGTGCAGGCCTCCTACCTTGGCATGTCCTCATACGCGCGCACACACACGTGTGGCACAATGCCTAGCGCATTGCCTGCCTGGCGTGGCACGCCATCATGTGCCGGAAGTCCACTCCTTGTGCTATCTTCGTGCAACTCCTTCGAAATTAATTTCGTGCTTCCTCCTCACTCGTGCATCCTCATATTTAAGCCCATCCTTAGCATTTTTCACTTACAAACAAGGCTAATCACATTTGTTAGTTTTTTCACATAAATATACCAAATCACATGAGAATGTAATTGATTAAATTAACAAACATGGCTACAATTAAGTTATAAAATAGCATATGGGCACGTAAATATGCCCAAGATCACAGCTCGTGGTTACCTATCATGGATCATAACACCACTCATGAAAACCCATCCATACACAGAACCTCCAACCCACGACTCTTATCACGACTTATTGTTTCTTACAATGTTTCATACCACGGTCCACCTTTCTAACCCTGGCATCCCAGTGTCTCACCGTAATTCCTAATCATGAGTCGCACCCATGCACCATAATTTGTGGTGTGACTCGTGGTATGGGCATCCAACTTTAGAATTCCACCACAACTCCATCCCACGATCTGTTACTTCCCACAATGACTTGTACCACGAGTCGTTCTGAGGCAAAAATGTCAATTTTTTTGCTTAACTCATTTCCAATCCTCTCATCTAGTCTTAGGAACCTTCAAGGTATTACAAGAACTCGATAAGTGGCAACACTTATAGAGAAGAGGAAAAGAAGTTGCAACAATAGAACTTGAAAAGTGAAACTAATCCTAAAAAATGACATTTATGTTCCCACATGTTGATCTTACTTCAACTACTAAAATACAAGGAAATTTGCAGCACCATATTATTAAAAGGCAAAAAATGAATAGAAGTACAATTTCAAAATATCTCACAAAACATAGAAATATAACGAAAGGTCTCAAGATGGAATTTATCAAACACATAGTTCTCAATCATGTTTCTCAATTCAACAGGAACCTTCTATATGAAACATTCCTACTTTAATAGATAGCCAATACACAAACAAGGGAGACAATGATAGTGATTGGAGTTTTACCAAGAATACGGTCCTTTTTTGCATATTCAGTTATTTTCATGAATAGGGAATCTCAACATTGAAGATATAAAAATGATATGACATTTATGAAAAGGGTTCTTGTGAGTAGAATGAAATCAAAAGAAAAGGTTCAGATGCATAGTCATATTCTTGACTGTATTTGTTACCTCAACAGCTGCCCACATGTGATCCAACTTTTTTGGTGCAATATAATTCCACGATGACACTCCCAATGGACACATTATGATCACGAATTATTTTTCCCAAGTGCCTCAAAAAGAGTTGGCTATTTGTTCCAACTGTTCGATTGTAGTAAAAGATTACTTTCAGCTTTTGTCCGACTTTAACTGATGCAACTTCTTTGCACTTGTTCGCCCCTCAAAATCTTTTGACCTTTCTAGGATTAGGTGGACCTACAGTTGCATAATTAGGTAAAAGTTGTAGCAATAAAATTCAGTTCTACAAATTACACTAGAAATGAATTCAAAATATCATACCTATTTTAGTTACTTGCGACTGTAGTATAACTTGATCAGTAGATAGAGGAGGCAATGTAATATTAGTTTGAGTATACTCTTTATAAAAAATCAAGGTATTAGTATCCATTGTTCACATTCGTTGACTAGAAGACATGGTAGAATTTGATCTTGTTCTTTTAGAAGGAGTTTGCATATGTTGATTAGAATCAAGATCACTTTTGTGGAAAGATCCCACTTGATTTTTAGAATCTCTTAAATCAGAGCACGAATATCTATACATTTGCTATTGTCCCTTTCCTATACAACCTGGACCCAAGAAGTCACATTAGTAAAAATTTTCCCTTTATTTTCAGTTATATGTGCAATTAAAAACACAATATATATGAATAAAACTTACTTGTTCCAACTTTTTTGGTGCATTGCTGTAACACCCCGAAACTTTCCTAGACCAAACTCAGACCTTGTAAGAAAAATCTAGAATAAACCAGGAAAAGTTTCCTCAAAATGATCGATACAAAGAGTTGTGGTCAGCTCCAATGACTCGTGTCAGTCGTGGTCAGCATGCTTGGTCCTTTGGGAACCACAGGACATGGAACGACCCATTGGGAGAAACAACGAGTCGTCCTTTCACTCATTGGTACCCTAGCTCAAAACTTTTTTTCCAAGACCCTATGACTCAACCTATGAGTCGTCATGTGATACAATGACTTGTGGTGTGAGTCGTTAGTTGGGATTCCCAAAAACCTTCTTCAGCGACAACGAGTGGTAGCAACAACACGTTGTATCACACAACGAGTCATTATGACCACCCATTATGCCAAGTTCATGGATTTTAATAACTTTTCTAGTGGAGGTAACTACTCAACACGTTGACCCATTGGGTCTACCAACGAGTCGTTGTGTAGCCCGTTGCCAGGCCTCCCAAAATTTTCATCCAGTGACCACCGGAGGAACAAATGACCCATTGGTTCATCCAATGAGTCATGGTCCCTCTAATTGTTAGTTCAAATGAGCCTAGAACCCAGGCCTCAACACCAACGACTAGACCCAACGATTCGGGGTCTCAACCAACGACTCGTTGAGTGACCCTTTGGTCCCTGTTGGCAGTTTTTCCATTTTTTTCCGCAGGGATATTTTTGTAAATTCTCACCTTTTAAATCCCTAAAATATGTCGTTTTGGGTTATTTTCAAGGAATTTAGAGGGGTAATTGATGATTACTTCACCTCTCTCATTCCCTAAAAAAATCAGTTCCTAAGATTTCTCTCAAAAACACTCAAAGCAAGATAAATTTCTTCTCAGATTCTCAAGGGATTCTCTTCGAAAATTCTTCACAAGGCATATGAGAATTCAACAAGGGAATTGTTCTTCCCTTGTATTCCCAAAATCCTCTCTAAATTTTCCTTTAGTATAGCGCTGTGGTTTCGAAATGTAGAAGGTTTTTAGACAGAATTCTAATAAATTTCAAGTGGAGTATTATGAATGATATTAGCTGCTATATTTTTCCCAGTTCCCAAATATTTTGTGAAAACTAAGATCTTGTAGAATGATTTAGCCCTAGCTTCTCAGTTTAGTAAATTAGAATCTTGCATATAGGACTAGTTATTTCCTGTTGCTTGATTCTATCAGTTTTTGGATTCACATATTGTTAAAACTAGTTGAAATCTCAGAAAAATTGCATGCTAGTCCAGCTTTAGTCAGAATATCAGTTTGACTATAGTCATTTCTTGAGGTGTCAGTGGTACCTCCCAATTATCAATTATTAGACTCAGATATTAGATATCAGATTTTAGTGGTTCTTTGGACGATTATGACACTTCTAGATAAGTAGCTTTGACTAGTCTTAGAACCCCCAATTTTAGTTTCAGTTTGTTCTTTAGACGGTTATGACGCTTCCAAATAAACAACCCTAGCCAGTCTTAGAACACCAGTTGCAGAATCTGGTCCGATATGACTCTCAGGGTACTTCCAGATAGGTATTCTTGACTTAGTCTTGGACCCTAGTGTTGAGCTATCAGCTTAGTAGTCAGTTTAGGACTATCCAGTTGGAGTAGGACTTAGCACCGAGCGGACCGGGGTTCCAGCGCACCCAGGTTTCCAGAACTATGTTGCCATCGTAGGTTATTTATTGGCCCTATAGCCCTAGACTTGTGATCACCCAATTCATGCCTTTATACCCTGGTAAGGCATATTGGGTTCTACTGATGGGGTGTATATATCGGACTCCATATCTAGCTCATGTGATTATATGTCGGTTATAGACTCTCCTACTAGTCAGTGTAGTTTCATTTTAGCTTAGCTCAGAATTGTTTTAGTTTACTTAGTTCAGTTCAGTACAGTTAGCTCAGATTAGTACCTCAGATTCAGGGCATGCTTTTGACCATCAGTCAGGGTCATTTGACCATTTCAGTTATATTTCAGTTTATTCAGATTCAGTAATTTCAATTGGTCATTTCGTGTCAATATAGTTCCGTTATGTATTCTTTATGTTATGTTTTTCTTCGACTTACTCAACACATCCAAAGTACTGATACATACCTTCTATGCTATATCGTATTATGATATAGACGCAGGTTCTCAGCCTCAGCACCGTTAGTCGATCCTTCTTAGGTGATATCAGCAGTTCCAGTGGTGAGTCCTCATCTTTCGAGGATGACAATTACTTTTTCAATTATTTTTCAGTCAATTAGACTTTAGAGTTAGATGGGGGCTTTTCCCAACAACTCATCAGATGTAGATGGCTTTTAGACAGAGATTCAGACATTTGATTCTATTTTAGATGTATAAACTTTTTATCGTTTAGCTCTCTCTTAAATGGTTTTGTTATTTAAGTTTTCGCTATGATCACTCAGATTACCAATGTTATGATAGACCATGGGTTGGCTTGGGGTTACTTGTAACTCCAAGTACCGTGTCTCTTCTAAGGTATAGACTCGGGTCGTGACAATCTTGGCATCAGAGCACTAGGTTTAGAGTATCCTAGGATGTTTGAAAGCCGCGTCAAGTAGAGTCATTTTCATGAGTGTGAAGCGCGCCACACTTATGACGGGGAGGCTACGAGACGTTATTAGGAAAACACCCTTTTGGTCATACTCTTTATCGTGCGTTGAAGTTTAATTGCAGAAACTTTCTCCTAATTCATGCTCTATGTCGTTTCCATGAAATCATTCCTCCAAGATGCGAAAATGGAAGAAGGGCTAGCAACACTAGCCAACCTGCCCCACCAACTCCAGCAGCCCCTCAGGACGACCAAGTTTTCTCAGTGGAGTTCAGAGCAGCAATCCCGTGCTGGCACAGATAGTCACGAACCAGGTGAACCAGCAAGTGGTTCCAGTTAACATAAATCTGTCTACGGTAGATTCTAGAGTTCCGAACTTTACCCGAATGAACCATCTAGCCTTTCATGAATCTAAAGGTGGGAGAGGACCCACAGGAGTTCATGGAAGAGATTTGGAAGATCACCCCAATTATGGGTGTTAGCTCTGTTGAGAGTGATGACCTGACTGCCTACTAGTTGAAAGGGGTATCCCAAATATGGTATGATCAGTGGAAAGAAGGGAGACCAGTGGGAGCGGAACCGGTGGAGTGGGAGGAGTTCACAACAACCTTTCTAGAAAAATTCTTCCGTTGGGAGCTAAGGGAGGCTAAGGTGGCCGAATTCATGAATTTGAAATAGGGAAACGGGATAGTGGAAGAGTAAGTACTGGAGTTCATACAGTTGTAATGATATGCTCTGGAGATGGTAGCCAAGCCAATGGCTCAGATGCTTAAGTTCATTAACAGAGTATCAAACTTGGTCCTTAAGGAGTGTAGGACTGCAATTCTCATCAAGGTCATTGACCTCTCCAGCCTCATTCGTTCATGCCCAACAGATTTAGGCAGAAAAGCTGAAAGACATGGAGCAGGAGAATAAGTGGGCCAAGATTGGCCAATCAGATTATGGCCACCAGAGGTCTTGCGGTAGTAGCCTCCCACAGTAGCAGCAGCACAATAGAGGGCTCCAACACCCACTTTAGCCAGCGCCCCTACTTTTTGATCCCACAAGGATCAGAAGGGTGAAACATCTGGCTCACAGTTCTAGAGTCACAGCGCCAGCAACCACTATCTAGCTTTCCCTAAGTGTGGCGAGAACCATCCAGGGGAATGCCTTCAGGGCAGAGAGGGTTTCTTTGGGCGTGGACAGCTAGGTCTCCATCTTAGAGAATGCTCATCAGCGGGACGGGGGAGATCACAATTTACCACTTCAGCAGCTCTAGCAGGCCAACTAGCTCAGCAAGCCAACACTTCAGGTACAGATGGCGGTCAGTGCCAAAACCATTTTTATGCGTTATCCTCTCATCAGGATCAGGAAAGCTCACCTGACGTGGTCATGAGTATGTTACATCTTTTCTATCTAGATATTTATTCCCCACTATATCCAGGAACCACACTATTGTTCGTGACTCCCTATGTATCTTTCTTGTTTGATATCCGTCCAAAAGTCCTCTCAGAACTATTCTCAGTCTCTACCCCATTTGGTGAGTTAGTTAGAGCCAATGGAGTGTATAGAAACTGTCCAGTCTCAATCTTGAGTAAGGTCATTCCTGCTGATCTCATAGAGTTAGACATGGTCAATTTTGATCTCATTCTCGGCATGGATTGGTTACATTTTGGTTATGCCTCAGTCGACTTCAAAACTAGAGTCGTCAGATTTTAGTTCCCTAATGAGCCATTTTTAGAGGGGATGGGCAGTAGTTCAGCGCTTAAGGGTTTATTATTTCCTATGTTAAGGCCAGAAAGCTTATTTCTAAAGGGTGTATTTGTCATCTAGCTTAGGTCAAAAATTCCAGCTCTGACACCCTAACTATCTAGTTAGTTTTAGTTGTCAGCGAGTTCCCTAACGTGTTTCCTGAAGATCTTTCGAGAGTACCTTCTGAGCAGGAAATAGACTTCGGCATAGACCTTCTTCCAGACACTCAACCCATCTCCATCCCTCCTTATAGAATGGCTCCAACTAAGCTTAAGGAGTTGAAGGAGCAGATAAAAGACCTTTTTGATAAAGGTTTCATTAGGCCCAACATCTCTCCATCGGGTGCTCCAGTATTATTCGTCCGAAAGAAAGATGGTACCCTCAGAATGTGTATCGATTACCATCAGTTGAATAAGGTCATAGTTAAGAACATGTATCCCCTACCTAGGATTAACAACTTGTTCGATCAATTTTAGGGAGCCAGTTGCTTCTCCAAGGTAGATCTCAGGTTAGGGTATCGTTAGCTAAGAGTCAAAGAATGTGACATACCGAAAACAACTTGGTCACTATAAATTCGTGGTTATTTCCTTTAGACTAACTAATAACCTTGCAGCTTTCATGGACCTAATGAATAGGGTTTTCAAGCCTTATCTAGACATGTTCATCATTGTATTCATTGATGACATTCTGGTATACTCCAGAAGCAAGGAAGAACATACTAACCATATAAAGATAGTGCTACAAACGCTCAAAGACAGCCAGTTGTTCGCTAAATTCAGCAAATGTGAATTCTGGTTGAAGTCTGTGACTTTCCTTGGTCACGTGGTCTCAGGTGAGGGTATTCAGGTAGATCCTAAAAAGATAGTAGTGGTGAAAGACTGGCCAATCCCTACTTCTCCAACCAAAATCAGAAGTTTCCTAGGTCTAGCCGGTTATCACTGACATTTTGTGGAAGGATTATCCTCTACTGCATCTCCTATGACTAGGTTGACTCAGAAGAAGGTGAAATTGTTTAGATGCGTGTGAGAAGAGTTTCCAGGAGTTGAAGACTTGATTCACTACCGCTCCGGTGTTGACCCTACTGGAAGGAACAAATGGGTTCATGGTGTATAGTGACGCTTCTAGAGTTGGACTAAGTTGTGTTTTGAGGCAGCGGGGCAAGGTGATAGCTTACGCCTCCAGAAATCTCAAAGTTCATTAAAGGACCTATCTGACTCATGACCTTGAGTTGGTAATAGTGGTGTTTGCATTGAAAATATGGACGCATTACCTTTATGGGGCTCACATAGATGTTTTCACCGATCACAGAAGCCATCAGTATGTGTGCAGTCAGAAAGATTTAAACCTTTGTCAGAGAAGGTGGTTGGAACTATTGAAGGATTACGACATGAGTGTGTTGTACTACCCGAAAAAGCCAATATGGTGGCTGATGCCCTAACAAGGATGTCTATGGGGAGCGTGGCTCATGTTGAAGAGAGCAAAAAAGAACTGGCAAGGGATATTCATAGGTTAGCTCAGTTAGGAGTGCAGTTGGTTGATTCAGCTGAGGGCAGAGTAGTAGTACAGAGTGGATCAAATTCCTCATTAGTCATTGAAGTTAAGTCAAGATAGGATGAATATCCCATACTGTTTAAACTAAAGGAAGTCGTTCTTAGAAAAGAAGTGGAGGCTTTCTCCAAAGGGGGAGATGGTGTACTCCGTTACCAGGGTAGACTATGCGTACTAGATATAGGTGAATTGAGACAGCAAATACTGGCTGAAGCACATAGTTTGAGATATTCTATCCATCCAGGTGCCACTAAGATGTACCGTGATCTCTACGGTATTTATTGATGGAACGACATGAAAAGAGACATAGAAGAATTTGTGGCTAAGTGCCCGAACTATCAGCAAGTTAAGGTGGAACATCAGAGACCTGGGGGTATGATGCAAGTGTCAGCATACCCACATAGAAGTGGGAAGAAGTGAATATGGACTTTTTCACAAGTCTACCTCATTCTCGTCGGCAGCATGACTCAATCTGGGTGATAGTAAGCCGGATGTCCAAGTCCGCACATTTCCTCCCAATTAAAACTACAGAATCAGTTGAGGATTATGCTAGGCTATATGTACAAGAGTTGGTCAGACTGCATGGGGTTCCCTTGTCCATTATTTCAGATAGAGGTACCTAGTTCACCTCGCATTTCTGGAAGTCATTTTAGAAAGGACTCGACACCTAGGTCAAGCTCAGCACAACTTTTCACCCTCAGAATGATGGACAAGCTGAGCGGACTATCAAGACGTTTGAAGATATGCTGAGAGCGTGTGTGATCGATTTCAAGGGTAATTGGGATGATCACCCGTCATACCCCCCAAGGTGGGGTGTGACAAACTTGATATCAGAGCAGGTCGTGTCCCAGGGAGTCTGCAAGCCGTACTAAGTAGAGTCTTGTCTATGGATGTGTTGTGCACCACATACTATAGGCAGGAGGCTGCGAGGCATGTTAGGATTGTCACTCTTCTTTCTTATTCAGTAGTGCTATAGAGCGGTACAATATAGAGTTGACTTTTGAAACTCACCACCCTCTTTGCTTACAGATATTATGGCAGACCAGTGGCACCCAGCTACAGGTAGGAGATTGGATACAACAGCAGGCGAAGGCACCAGTAGGATGCCTCAGTTACAACCATATTCCGCCCGGTCTGAGAGCAATACGGAGGCGTCATCTCGGCCCTTCTAGCAGTCTCCGCCTCGCCAGACACCATTTGAGGCAGCACCGCCTCCCACAGCTCCTGCACCCACTTCATCTGATCAGGAGCTACGTAGTGCGGTGGTTATGTTGACTCAGATGCTAGCTGCTCAGCGTCAGCCAGCACCACCTACAGCAGCAGAATCCCTAGGTGGGCCAGGTAGTTCCAGGGTTAGAGAATTCTTGGCGTTGGGACCCCCTCAGTTTACAGGGTCGGATTCAGCGGAGGACCCTCAGGATTTTCTGGACAATATGTAGAGGATCTTTAGAGTCATGCATGTAACCCAGCAGAATCAGTTGAGTTAGCAGTGTTCCGGTTAAGGGATATTGCTGTTTTGTGGTACGAAAGTTGGGAGAGGTCTCGGGGAAGCGATGCAGCCCCTCCTACTTGGTCCAGCTTTTCAGAGGCCTTCCTGGACCACTACTTACCCCGGGAGGTCAGACAGGCCCGAATGGACCAGTTCTTACATTTAGAGCAGGGGGCTAGGAGCGTCCGTGAATATTCCTTACAATTCGACTCCTTAGCCCGCTATGCTCCAGCATTTGTGGACACCATGTCGTCCAGAGTCCACCGCTTTATTATGGGCCTGAATCCAGAGTACATAGAGACGTGCATGACGGCTACTTTGAGTGAGGACATGGACATAGCCAGGGTACAGGCCTTCGCACAAACAATTGAAGGCCTGAGGCAGCGGCAGCGGGGTGATAGATAGGCGACTTCAGAGCAGCGCCATAGAAGCAGACCCGCTGAGGGAAATTCCTAGGGGGCCGAGACCACGATTTTTAGATAGGCCACCCAGATCTTTACCGCCGGTACAACAGCAGAGGGGCAGATTTATTCGCCGAAGTCAGTCAGAGTCCGGTAGCAGTTCAAGGACAATAGCCTCACCTCAGCAGCGGAGGGTAGAATAGAGTAGATTTGCATCTACCCCTTGTCCTATATGCCACCGACTACATTCTGGAGCCTGCAGGCAAGGCTTCCCAGGGTGTTATTACTGCGAACAGGAAGGGAATTTAATGAGAGATTGTCCATCCAGGGGATAGGGTAGTCAGGATGATCTGGATAGAGCGTCAGCAGGGCCACGAGTTCCAGCAGCCTCAGTAGGGCGTAGACCCTCAGGTTCAGGAAATAGGGGCCGAGGTAGATCAGGAGCCTCTGGCTCAGGTGCAGGTCCCAGCCGTACCTATGCATTACCAGGGAGGCAGGATTCGGAGGCATCTCCTGACGTGGTCACAGGTATATTGATTATCTGCTCATACCCTGTTTATGTATTGATTGATCCAGGGTCTACCTTGTCATATATTACACCATTTGTGGCTCGAAAGTTGGGCATCGAACCAGAATTGCTTCAGCAGCCCTTTTCAGTGCTTACACCGGTCGGTGACTCGATTATAGCTAAAAGAGTTTACCGAGGATGTACGGTAGAGGTTGCTAATCGCCAAACCACAGTAGACCTAGTAGAACTTGAGATGGTCGACTTCGATGCCATTACGGGTGTGGACTAGTTAGTGCCATGCTATGCCAACTTAGAATGCTGGACCAAGACAGTCCGATTTCACTTTCCGGGGGAAGCAGTGCGAGAGTGGAAAGGGAGCACAGCTACGCCGAAAGGTAGGTTTATTTCCTACCTTCAGGCAAGAAAATTAATAGCAAAGGGATGTATTTACCACCTAGATAGAGTCCAGGACGTTCGGGTGGAACCTCTGACTCTTCAGTCTATTCCAGTGGTCAATGAATTCCTTGACGTATTTCCAGATGAGTTGCCTGGTATCCCTCCTGAAAGGGAGATAGATTTTGCGATTGACTTGTTGCCAGGGACTCAACCTATATCCATTCCCCCGTATCGCATGGCACCAGCTGAGCTTAGAGAGTTGAAAGAGCAGCTAAAAGATTTGCTCGACAAAGGCTTTATCAGGCCTAGTACTTCCCCGTGGGGTGCGCCAGTTTTGTTTGTAAGAAAGAAAGATGGCTCACTCCGTATGTGTGTAGACTACCGGCAGCTGAATAAGGTAACGGTTAAAAACAAATACCCGCTCCATAGAATAGATGATTTGTTTGACCAGTTGCAGGGGGCCAGATGTTTCTCTAAGATAGATCTGAGGTCCGGATACCACCAGGTCCAGGTTCGTGAGAGGGACATTCCAAAGACTGCTTTCAGGACCAGGTATGGTCACTTTGAATTTCTAGTTATGTCTTTTGGGCTGACGAATGCTCCCGCAGTGTTTATGGACCTGATGAATAGCATATTCAGACCGTATTTGGATCTGTTCATGATAGTATTTATCGATGATATTCTGGTATATTCTCGTTCAGAGACAGATCACCAGAACCATTTACGAACAGTACTCCAGACCCTTAGAGACCATCAGCTGTATGCCAAGTTTTCTAAGTGTGAGTTCTGGCTGAACTCAGTTGCCTTTTTGGGGCATATCGTGTCGGATGCTGGTATATAGGTAGACACACAGAAAATAAAGGCGGTCAAGACATGGCCCAGACCTACCACTCCGATCGAGGTTTGCAGTTTCCTGAGTTTAGCAGGGTATTACCGGAGATTTTTTGAAGGATTCTCCACTATAGCAGCACCTCTGACAAAGCTGACACAGAAAGCAGCAAAATTTCAGTGGACGGAGGCATGTGAGCAGAGTTTTCAAGAGTTGAAAGACAGATTGACCTCCGCCCCAGTACTAGCATTGCCAGAGGGAACAGATGGGTATGCGGTGTATTGCGACGCTTCAGGTTTGGGACTGGGTTGTGTGTTGATGCAGCATGGTAAGGTGATTGCTTATGCTTCCAGACAGCTGAGGAAACATGAAAAGAACTATCCCACCCATGACCTGGAACTGGCCGCAGTGATCCACGCTCTGAAAATTTGGAGGCATTATCTGTATGGCGTCCATGTAGACATTTTTACAGATCACAAAAGCCTACAGTACATTTTCACAAAGAGGGAGTTAAATTTGCGGCAACGTCGCTGGTTAGAATTGTTGAAAGATTATGATGTAAATATTCTCTATCACCTGGGGAAAGCTAATGTAGTAGCAGATGCCCTGAGCCGTAAGTCAATGGGGAGTTTGGCATATTTGCGACCCGAGAAGCGGGAATTAGCCAAGGAAAGTCATCAACTAACTGGTTTAGCCGTTCGAGTAGTGGAGAGAGAAAATAACAGAGCGGTAATTCAGAATTCTGCCGAGTCATCACTAGTTACAGAGGTAAAAGAACGGCAGTACGAGGAACCTGACTTAGTCCAGTTAGAGATAGAGTTCAGAGAGGTAAGGAGTCAGATTTCCAAGTGACTGAAAATGAAGTGCTACGTTGTAAGGGCCGTCTATGTGTCCCGAACGTACCAGGGCTTCACCAGCAGATCATGCATGAGGTACATTATGCTCGCTATTCCCTTCATCCAGGAGCAACGAAAATGTACCGCGATATCAGACACATTTACTGGTGGCCAGGTATGAAATATGAAATAGCTGAATTTGTATCTAGATGTCCTAACTGCCAGCAGGTGAAAGCGGAGCACCAGAAACCGGGCGGTCTGACGCAGGATATAGCTGTGCCTATGTGGAAATGGGAAGTGATAAATATGGATTTTGTAACAGGGTTACCCCGTACCAGACGCAGAAATGATTCCATTTGGGTAATAATTGACAGGCTGACAAAATCAGCTCATTTCCTGCCAGTGAAGGCTACCTTCTCAGCCGAGGATTATGCCGAGTTATACATCAGAGAAATAGTTAGACTACATGGTGTGCCGGTATCTATTATTTCAGACAGGGGAGCACAGTTCACAGCTAGATTTTGGCAGTCGTTCCAGAGGGGTCTGGGAACGCAAATTAATTCGAGCACAGCATTCCACCCTCAGACAGATGGACAGGCTAAGCGAACTATCCAAACGCTCGAAGATATGCTACGAGCGTGTGTACTAGATTTTGGGGGTAGTTGGGATGAACATCTGTCGCTGATTGAATTTGCCTAAAATAACAGTTATCATTCGGCTATCCAGATGGCGCCCTTTGAAGCATTATATGGATGAAAATGTAGATCGCCGGTTGGCTGGTTTGAAGTGGGGGAATCAGCGTTGATTGGGCCAGACATCATTCAACAGTCAGAGGAGAAGATAAAGCTTATCAGAGAACACCTACTGACTGCTCAGAGTCGCCAGAAATCATATGCAGATGTACGGCGCAGAGACCTGGAGTTCAATGTGAATGACTGGGTATATCTGAAACTGTCTCCAATGAAAGGGGTGATGAGATTTGGCAAGAAAGGCAAGCTTAGCCCGAGATTCATTGGGCCATATTAGATTCGGCGGAGAATAGGCCAAGTTGCATACGAATTGAACTTGCCTCCGGAGTTAGCATCTGTTCACCCAGTATTCCATGTATCTATGTTGAGGAAATTTATAGGAGACCCTTCCACAGTTGTTCCGGTTCAGGATGTCCAGGTCACAGAAGAGTTAGTATATGAAGAAGTTCCAGTAGCTATCTTAGACAGACAGATCCATAGATTGAGAACTAAAGATATTGCATCTGTCAAAGTATTGTGGCGTAACAGGAACCGAGAAGAAATGACCTGGGAAGCCGAGGAGGACATGAAAGCCAGATATCCCCACTTATTCCAGGCATAGGCAAACAGGAGGTATGTTAGAACTGTTTTCCTTATTAATGCTTATACTTCATATATGAAAGCAGGTGATTGATTATAGACAGTTTTATACATGAGTGTTATTATATCGTGTAGAGTACCTGTATTGGGATTTTCTGCTTTTCAGGAATTTTGAGATAGTCCATAATACATGGGAAACTCTGCCAAAATTTTTCTAGAAACAAGTTGAGTAAGTTGAGCAGTCCTCTAGATAGAATGTCATTCAAGGACGAATGTTCTTAAGGGGGGAGGATGTTACACCCCGTAAATTTTAAATAAATAAATAGCCTAATGGCATGCTGGTTAAGGGATTTAGAAGGTAAAAAAAAAAGAATAAATAGCAAAGTCGGCCCTTGCTGTTTTCATCCATAAAAACCAAAGAAAACAGAGGGTAGCCATTTTAAGGCAAACCCACGACAATATATATATATTTCCTTCTAATTACGCGACGAAACGCGGTCTAAACTCCTTTCCGGCTTAGATGCAGAGGTATAAAGCTGCAGAGAGCAATCCTACAGAGTTGGTTTCGTGAAATTTGGCCGGCGAAACGTCATGCTACCGAGGTAAAGTAAATAGAATTGCTTTAAATTAGTACCAATGTGTTCCTAGCGTTGCAGTGAGCATTTATCCCTTCTGGACTATCGAGAAATAACGAGTTTTTGACCGTTTTTCGAAAGGTTGAAGTTTGGAATATATATATATCAAAAGTGATAATTTCTCCCGAATATTAATGTATTTAGTTCTAATTGACATGTATATAAATGTTGTTGGGAGAAACAGCAGAAGTACCGACGGAAATCACATCGGTCAGTCGGGTACTCAGAAACCAGGTATGTAAAGTTATTCTTTCGGCAAGCCAGGAAGTACAGTTTAGAAAGTAAATAGAATAAAGGCTATTAACCGATACCCAGCGTACATGAACGATTTTAGTACAATTTCCAGCAAGCATGCTAGTATATTAATTACGTATCATGCGATAATCAAAATAATAGATATTCAGGCAATACGTATTATATCTGTTGCGATTGTATCCAGTAGTAGATGGTACATTTTATATTATTGAGCTATGTCCAGATATAATCAGATAGACAGATAAAGGCCAGGTAGCAATTAGTCCAACAATCAGAAATAGTGTAAAATAGAATATAGTATCAGTTATTTAATACAGACTGGCCTTGAGATAAAAGAAGAGAATATGGTTAGTATTTTTCATTGAGCATGCTTGCTGTGTATGTGTTTTGTATGTTGAGACTTGTTGTGGCATGTGGGCACCCTTTTAGCATTCCCACCGCCCCTTGGTTATAGCTGTGTCGATACTAGATTCAAATACCGCCACCAGCTGGGCGATGCCGTCCGCCTAAAGGACGATGATGGCTGACCACCATGATAATACGGTCCAGACCACCCTGCTTGCAGGGGTAGTTCAGTTTACTCTGCGCAGAGCCAGTACACCCTATTTACAGGGGCAGACCACTCTGTGTGCGCTTGTGGCCGGGGGCAGTTTTATATATAGATTTTTATAAAATCACCCTGTTGCGTGCTTGCACCCAGGGGCAGTTTCAGTCACAGATACAGCAGAAGATCACCCCGTGCGCACCTGCGCCCAGAGGTAGGAGTCTTCGGACTCAGACACAGTTTACTGTGGGAGGCCAAGGCCTGAGCTACGTACCCAAGGGGACCGGTAGGAGGAGCTCACAGTATCAGATGAGTGGAGTGACTTATTTTTGGTTGGTTTAGACCCAGGTAGGGGTATATAGATTGCTTGCTTGGTTGGAACCTTCCGGCTTATGGGGGTCGGTCAGGTATTGTGTGTACTATTATGTATATTGATATGTGCTATTAGATACTGATAGACAGTAGGATGACACATCATCAGGTACGCTCAATTAGTTACAGAATGAACAAACTCTCCCCAGTTATCCTCAGCTAGATAGACTCAGCTACTTCTTGCTTATATGTCATGTTATTGTTGCCATTCATTTCAGTGCATATTTCAGTTTGCTTTACATGCTTAGTACCTGTGGTACTGACGCTCAGCGGGGCGCTGCATTGCTTGCCTGCAGGTACTCATGGACGAGGAGCCGATCCCTCGTGATTCCAACCAGCGAGTGACTCATCAGCTCCTGTCTTCCGGAGTCTGATTCCCCGAGGTGTAGCTCTTTTTCTTTTGTTGTACAGTATGGGTAGGTCGAGGCCCTGTCCCGATCATTTCCACTATTTTCTTACAGTATTCGTAGAGGCTTGCAGTCTGTATATATTTCCCTGTGGTCAGTTGGGCCGGTCGTGTGAGGCTGTGCAATCTGCTGTAGCTGTTTAGTATTTCAGTTTATGTTGGTCGTGTGGGGCCTTAGTTTGACAGTAGTGGTGACCTTGCCGGTCACGTAGTCATATAGTAGGCTTGTGTTGAGTTACAGATAACTAGACAGCATGGTGGCCTTGTCGGCCCGCATAGGCTCCCTTATATCGACATGTTTCTGGTTAGCTATTATTACAGGTACAGATGGCTACAGGCCAGTGGGCCTGAGGCTGTGTTTACAGCCGTTATATAGCCGGTTTGTTTCTTGAAATAGAGCCAAAGCCAACCAAAGCACCAGATGTGCTCAGGCTGGACCATTTAGCAGTCTAGAGTCTAGCAGGCACCAGGTGCCCGTTTGCATACAACAATAGTTGCCACTCTACTAACCAGATGGCCCCGTTTGAGGCATTATATGGTAGGAGGTGTAGGTCTCCGATAGGGTGATTTGAGGTTGGTGAAGCTACCTTGATAGGGCCAGACTCAGTTCATGAAGCTATGCAGAAATTGCAATTTATCAGGGAGAGGTTGAAAATAACAAAAAGTCGATAGAAATCCTATGCTGATGTGAGGAGCAGAGAGTTAGAATTGCAGTAGATGATTGGATTTATCTGAAAATTTCACCCATGAAGGGGGTGACGAGGTTTGGGAAGAAAGGAAAACTTAGTCTGAGATATGTGGGACCCCACAGAATTTTAGAGCAAATTGGAAGTGCGGCATATTAGTTAGAATTACGTCCAGAGTTATCATCTGTGCACCCATTTTTCCATGTGTCACTATTGAAGAAGTGCATCAGTGATCCAACTTCAGTTGTGCCACTAGACAGTGTGAGAGTGAAATATAGTCTCACTTACGAAGGGGTCCCAGTTCAGATCCTTGATCGTCAGGTTTTTAAGCTGAGAAATAAGGAAGTTGCTTCGGTGAAAGTCTTGTGGAGGAACCGGCTAGTTGAGGGAGCCACATGGGAGGCAGAAGCGAATATGATGGCCAGATACCCTTATTTATTCCCTTCTAGTTCAATTATAACATTAGGTACTAAATCCCTCCTCAATACTCTATTTAGTTCCGTACTTATCAACTCTATTAAGATGTTCAATGTGCATTCTAGTTGTATCAACTCTGTTAGTATTGGTAAGTCAGTTCGGAGTTAGTTACTCTTTCAGAAATTAGTTCATAGCCTAAGTCCGGTAATTGTAGCTTTTTTCCTGGTTTTCCAGTAGTTTTAGCCTTCATTCTAGGACGAGTGATCCCAAGGGGGAGATATTGTAACACCCCGAGACTTTCATAGACCAAAATCAAACCTTGCAAGAAAAATCCAGAAGAAACCAGGAAAAGTTGCCTCAGAACAACCGAGACAACGAGTCGTGATCAACTCAAACGACTTGTTGTGTCCGTCGTGGTCTGTCGTGCTTGGTCCTTTCGGAATCAATGGGACATAGAATAACCTGTTGTGAGAAACAACGAGTCGTCCTATCACTCGTTGGTCCCCCATCTCAGAACTTCTTTTTAAGGACCCTACGACTCACCCAATGAGTCATCATGTGATACAACAACTCGTGGTGTGAGTCGTTAGTTGGGATTCCCAAAAACCTCCTCCAGCGATAACGAGTGGTAGAAATTACCCGTTGTATCACATAATGAGTCATTGTGACCACCCATTGCGACAAGTTTAGTGATTTTAATGACCTTTCTAGTGGAGGTAACGACTCAACAGAACGACCCGTTGGGTCTACCAATGAGTCGTTGTGTTGCTCGTTGTCATGCCTCCTGAAATTTTCATCTAGTGACCACGGGAGGAACCAATGACCCATTGGTTCATCCAATGAGTCATGGACCCTCTTGTTGTCAGTTCTAGTGAGACTAGAAACTAGGCCTCAAGACGAACGATTGGACCCAACGAGTCGTGGCCTTAACCAACGATTCATTGAGTAACCCGTTGGTCCTTGCCGGTAGTTTTTCCAAAATTTTCGCCGAGGATATTTTTGTAAATTCTCACCTTTTAAATCCCTAAACTACGATGTTTCAGGTAATTTTTAGGGAATTTAGAGGGGTAATCGACGATTACTTCACCCCTCTCATTCCCTCAGAAAATCAGTTCCTAATATTTCTTTAAAAAACACTTAGAGCAAGAGCTAGGGCATTCAGTTCTTCTCAGATTCTCAAGGTATTCTCTCCGGAAATTCTTCACCAGGTATGTGGGAATTCAACAAGGGAATTGTTCTTCCCTTGTGTCCCTAAAACCCTCTCTGAATTTTCCATTAGTATAGCCCTATGATTTCGAAATGTAGAAGGTTTTAAGACAGAATTCTATAAATTTCAAGTGGAATATTATTCATGATATTAGCTGTTATATTTTTTCCAATTCCCAGAAATTTTGTGGAAACTAGCATCTTGTAGAATGATTTAGCCCTAGCTTCTCAGTTTAGTAAATTAGAATCTTGCATATTGGACTAGTTATTTCATATTGCTTGATTCTATCAGTTTTGGGATTCCCATATTGTTAAAACTAGTCGAAATCTCAGTAAATTGCATGCTAGTCCAGCTTTAGTCAAAATATCACTTTGACTACAGTCTTTTCTTGAGGTGTCGGTGATGTCTCCTAGTAATCAATTATTAGACTCAGATATCAGATATAACATTTTAGTAGTTCTTTAGATGGTTATGACACTTCCAGATAAGTAGCTCTGACCAGTCTTAGATCCCCTAGTTTTAGTTTCAATTTGTTCTTTAGATGGTTACGATGCTCTTGATAAGCAGCTCTGGCAAGTCTTAGAACACCAGTTGCAGAATTCGGTCCGATAAGACTCTCAAGGTACTTCTAGATAGGTATTCTTTACTTAATCTTGGACCCCAGTTTCAAGCTATCAGCTTAGTAGTTAGTCTAGGACTATCCAATGGGAGTAGGACATAGCACCGAGCAGACCAAGGTTCCAACACACCCAGTTTCCTAGAACTACATTGCCACCATAGGTTATTTATTGGCCCTATGGCCCTAGACTTGTGATAACCCAATTCATGCCTTTATATCCTGGCAAGGTATATTGGGTCCTACCGATGGGGTGTATACACCGGACTTCACGTCTAGCTCACCTGGTTATATGTCGGTTATAGACTCTCTCACTAGTCAGTACAATTTCAATTTAGCTCAGCTTAGAATAGTTTTAGTTTACTCACTTCAGTTTAGTACAATTAGCTCAGATCAGTACCTCAGATTCAGGGCATGCTTATGACCATCAATCCGGGTCATTTGACCATTTCAATTATATTTCAGTTTGTTCAGATTCAGTACTTTCAGTTGGTCATTTCATGTCATTATAGTTTAGTTATTTATTCTTTATGTTATGTTTTTCTCCCACTTACTCAACACATTCAAAGTATTGCTGCATACCTTCTATGTTGTATCGTATTATGATACAAGCGCAGGTCCTCAGCCTCAGCACCGTTAGTCGATCCTCCTCCGGTGATATCAGTAGTGCCAGTGGTGAGTCCTCATCTTTTGAGGATGATATTTACTTTTTCAGTTATTTTTCATTCAGTTAGACTTTAGAGTTAGCTGGGGGCTTGTCCCAGCAACTCATCAGATGTAGATGGCTTTCAGATTCAGACATTCAGTTCTATTTTTAGGTGTATAAACTTTTTTATCATTTACCTCTCTCTTTCATGGTTTTGTTATTTAAACTTTTTCTATGAGCACTCAGATTACTAGTGTTATGATAGACCATATGTTGACTTGGGGTTACTTGTAACTCCAAGTACCATTTCTCATCCAGGGTATATACTCGGGTTATGACAAACTTGGTATTAAAGCACTAGGTTTAGAGTATCCTAGGATTTTGAGAAAGCTGCGTCAAGTAGAATCCTTTTCACGGGTGTAAATCGTACCACACTTATGACGGGGAGGCTATGAGACATTATTAGGAAAACACCCTTTTGTTCATACTCTTTATCGTGCGTTGAATTTCAGTTCCAAAACGTTCCCCTAACTCGTGCTCGATGTCATTTTAGTGAAATCATGCCTCCTAGATGCAGAAATGGAAGAAAGGCTGGCAACGCTAACCGACCTGCCCCACCAGCTCCAGAAGCCCCTCAGGACTACCATGTCATCAGTAAAGTTCAGAGCTGCAATCCAGCTACTGGCTCAGATAGTCACAAACCAGGTGAACCAGTAGGTGGTTCCGGTTAACAAAAAGTGTCCGTGACAGTTGCCCGAGTTCGGGACTTCACCCGAATAAATCCTCTAGCCTTTCATGGATTTAAGGTGGGAGAGGACCCACAAGAGTTCGTGGATGAGATTTGGAAGATCACCTGGATTATTGGTGTTAGCTCCGCTGAGAGTGCTGACGTGGCTGCCTACCAGTTGAAAGGTGTAGCCCAGATCTTGACAATTAATGGAAAGAAGGGAGACCAGCGGGAGCGGAGTTGATGGAGTGGGAGGAGTTCATAAAAGCCTTCCTAGTTAGATTCTTCCCTCGGGAGCTAAGGGAGGCTAATGTGGCAGAATTCATGAATTTAAAACATGGCAATAGGACAGTGGAAGAGTATGCACTGGATTTCACACGGTTGTCACGATATGCTCCGGAGATGGTAGCCGAGCCAATGGCTCACATGATTAAGTTCGTTCATAGAGTATCAAATTTGGTCCTTAAGGAGTGCAGGATTGCAATGCTCATCAAGGACATTAACCTCCCAGCCTTATTGTTCATGCCCAGCAGATTGAGACATAAAAGCTGAAATACATGGAGCAGGAGAATAAGAGGGCCAAGATTGGCAAATCAAATTATCGCCACTAGAGTTCTAGCGGTAGTAGCTACCTATAGCAGCAGAAGCAGCAGAGGGATCCAACACCCACTTTAGCCAGCACCCCTACTTTTCCATCCCGCAAGGATCAGAAGGGTGGAGTATCTAGATAACAGTCCCAGAGTCACAACGCTAGCAACCACTATCCAGCTTGCCCTCAGTATGGTAAGAACCATCCAGGGGAAAGCCTTCATGGCATAGAGGGTTTCTTTGAGTGTGGACAGCTAGGTCACCGGCTCAAAGAATGCCCGTCAGCAGGATAGGGGAGATTACAGTCTACCATTTCAGCAGCTCCAGCAGGCTGACCAACTTAGCAGGCTAACACTTCAGGTATGGGTGGTGGTCAGTGCCAAAACCATTTTTATACTTTGTCCTCTCGTGAAGATTAGCAGAGCTCACCTGATGTGGTCACGGGTATGTTACGTCTTTTCCATCTAGATGTGTATGCCCTACTAGATCCAGGAACCACACTATCATTTGTGACTCCCTATGTAGCTGTTCAATTTGATATTAGTCCAGAAATCCTCTCAGAACCATTCTTAGGCTCTACCATAGTTGGGAGTTAGTTAGAGCCAGCCGGGTGTATAGAAACTACCCATTCTTAATCTTGAATAAGGCCATTCTAGCTGATCTCAAAGAGTTAGACATGGTCGATTTCGATCTCATTCTCGGCATGGATTGGTTATATTCCTGTTATGCCTCAGTCGGCAGCAAAACTAGAGTCGTCAAATTTTAGTTCCCTAATAAGTTAGTTTTAGAGTGGATGGGCAGTAGTTTAGCGCTTAAGGGTTGGTTTATTACCTACCTTTAGGAAAGAAAGCATATTTCTAAAGGGTGTATTTACCATCTTGTTCGAGGTAAAGACTTCAGCTCTGAGACCCCAACTATCCAGTCAGTTCCAATTGTCAGCGAGTTCCCTGACGTGCTTCTCGAAGATCTTCCCGGAGTACCTCCTGAGCGTGAAATAGACTTCGGCATAGACCTTCTTCCAGAAACTCGGCGCATCTCTATCCCTTCTTATAGAATGGCTCCAGCTAAGCTTAAGGAGTTGAAGGAGCAGCTAAAAGGCCTTCTTGATAAAGGTTTCATCAGGCCCAACATCTCTCTATGGGGTGCTCCAATATTATTTGTTCGAAAGAAAGACGGTACGCTCAGAATTTGTATCGATTACCTTCAGTTTAATAAGGTCACAGTCAAGAACAGGTATCCCCTACCAAGGATTGACGACTTGTTCAATCAGGTTCAGGGAGCCAGTGGCTTCTCAAAGATAGATATCAGGTCGGGGTATCATCAGCTAACAGTCAGAGAATGTGACATATTGAAAACAACTTTCAGAACTTGGTATGATCACTACGAGTTCGTGGTTACGTCCTTTGGATTAACTAATGCCCTCGCAACTTTCATGGACCTAATGAACAGGGTTTTCCAGCTGTATCTAGAGATTTTCATCACTGTTTTCATTAATGACATTCTGGTACACTCCAGAAGCAAGGAAGAACATGCTAACCATCTGAGAATAGTGCTACAAATGCTCAGAGACCGCCCGTTATTCGCTAAGTTCAGCAATGCAAATTCTGGTTGAAGTCTGTGACTTTCCTTGGTCATGTGGTCTCGGGTGAGGGTATTTAGGTAGATCATCAAAAGAAAGTAGCGGTGAAAGACTAGCCAAGACCTATTTCTTCAACCGAAATCAGAAGTTTCCTTGGTCTAGCCGGTTATTACCGATGTTATGTGGAAGGGTTTTCCTCTATTGCATCTCCTATTATTAGGTTGACTAAGAATAAGGTGAAATTTCAATAGTCAAATGCGTGTGAGAAGAGTTTCCAGGAGTTGAAGTCTCGACTTGTTATACCCCGAGAACCCGAGGATCGTACCCAGGAGTTAAAACGGGGAAAAATTGGAAATTGGTGCTTCAGTTACAAGACGAGTCATTGGACAACTCGTGAGAAGATCCCACGAGTCATCAGGTGACTTGTGGGTAGGCCTGGAGCAATTGAAGTGCAGGGGTCCCCACGGGTGTGGGAACGACACATGGTCAATCACCACGAGTCATCAAGTCAGCCATGGGGTGAGGGTGAAGAATAAATGAAGGATGTTAACCAATGTACCTAACGGAAGGACCCCACGAGTCATGGTCTGTCCCCACGATTTGTTCGATGAGTTTTGATCAAGTAGGGTAAGTTTTATTTGAAACTAAAGCAGTGTAAATGACGGGAGGTGACCACGAGTTGTGTTCACAAGAAATGGATCGTTAAGTCACTCGTGACGAGCCTAAGAGAACTGATAAGCAGTGTACCTGATGAATGATTCCACGAGTCGTGGCCCCTCATGATGAGTCGTTAGGTCCCTCGTTAGGACCCGTTATTTTAAGCAATTTTAGTAAGGGCTTTTCTGTAATTCCTAAGTTCCTTAGACCTATACTACATCGTTTAGGCTCGTTTTACAGGGTTTTAAGAGGGGAAAACCTATTCTAAGCTAGTTCATTCCATTCATGCAAACTTGAGAGTTTGAAGAGAGGATTTTAAGCAACTTTTGAAGGTTTCCATTGGAATCTCATCTTGGGCAATCAGAGAAGTGGTAAAATCATCCCTCCCAGGTATGTAGGGTTATGAGTGACTATCTCTTTCCACACCCATGTCCAATTTCTATCAATTCATGAAAATTACCTATGATCAAGAATGGGATTTTTACCCAATTGCATAATTCTTACATCTCTATACATGGGTATGATTAGATTATATTTATATTGATGAATTGTGAAGCTTGGACAAATTTATTTTACTTAAGAGGTTTTACTTACCTTGCATACTCGATACATTCCATGTACTGACCGCATACTTTCTATGCTGTATCATTTCATGATACATGACCCAGCTCCCAGGCTCAGCCCCGTTCGTAGTCAATTTTCAGAGTCAGCTCTTACTTGGTTGGTGGTTCCTCATCCTTCGAGGAATAGACTATCATTTTCCTTTATGTATTTCCAGTTTTAGTATTGTTGAATTAGTTGGGGTCTTGTCCCATCAACTCGTCCAGATTAGAGGCTTTTAGACTTATGTATGTGTTTTCTTCGGATGTTATTCTGATGTTATGTGTAATTAGACTTCCACTAAGTTATATTGATGATTTCTTTAGTTTATCAAATGGGTTAGATGCATGCTTATTCCATGGGTTGACTTGGGGTCTCTTGGGATCCCTTGTCCCATGTCTACGATCTAGGCCTCCGTTCAGGTCGTGACAAACTTGGTATGAGAGTCATAGGTTTGAAGTGTCCTAGGGAGTCTGAAAACCATGTTAAGTAGAGTCTTTTTCATGGGTGTGAAGCGCACTACACTTATGACGAAGAGGCTACGAGATGTTTAGGAAATGTTCCCTTCTTTCATGATCTATGTCATGCGATGAAAAGTCTTTCTATTCTTCTAATTCATGCTAATCGCGATTGAAAAATCATGGCTCTTTGAAGGATGAACAGAAGGAGGAATGGAGGTGGTGAAGGCCACGAGAATGGAAATGGTTATGGGCATCAGCCAGCCCCACCTGTTCAAGAGCCTCAGGCACTAGAGTCAGCTGCTCATATTGTGTTTTGGGCCGCTATTCAAATGCTTGTGCAGGCTCTGAATGCTCAGGTCAATCAGTAGGCCATTTGACGTGCCCGCAAGTGTACAGGTCGTGCAAGTAATATAGTGGCTCTTTTTGAGAACCAGATTGTCGAACCCATAGGGACTGGACCCATTCCTCTAACTATCCATTTCTAGTGTGATCTTAAATACCTCAAGTGTTGGTTATAGATATTTTCGATTGAGATTAATTAAGTCTAAGTTTGGGTCAACGAAGTATTCTGAAATTACTCTAGGAGCAACATAGAGTAAAAACCAATTAATCATGCGATACTACGATTTGCAATGGGTTAAGCATGGAACTATCAATTGTTATTTCACATAATTAGAATTGCATGTTTATGGTCTTTCGAGCCTCTAAACACGGCAATCTAGCCTCACTGCATCATTGTGAGCGAGGAGTTTAATTTGTAGTCGCGGGCAATCAATTATGTTGTGGTTTACGGGGAAATGATTAGGGACTTTCGTGCGTCTAACCATTTAACTCAACTTAGCCTCACAACTACTTCTTCAAGTGGTGATGTGACATCCCAAGTTGGTCTTTCATAACCCCTGTGTCTCAACCAAGCACGGTGTTAGGTATATTTCTATCCTGACACAAAAATCTCTCCCGAGATACAAACATGCTCCTCACATTCTCATGTCCTGACCTAGGTAATGCTTTCTCAAGCTATTACTCAAGCTAACAAATATGCTTTCATGGTGATCAATCATAAAAACAACCAACAATCCAGAATGCAAGATGAAAACAACAATCAATAACTTAATTCCAAAATAATTTCGTAAAATCACAATCATAATTCATGGCTTCAACCCTAGAGGAAGGGTTCTTGCCATTCATGTTCGTAAAACTACACTAACTACTACTAAACTAACATACTTACATGATTCGGTAGATGAGAAGGGAATTTTCCAACCCTAGATGAGTTCTCCCACTTCTCCCTTCACTCCTAGGTAGTTTTCCAAAATAAAATCACGACAAAATGGAATTAGGAGCTACTGGACCTAATTATAATAAATGAGAAACGTGCATAATTTAGCCTGTCATGGAACGGCTCCGTGTCACGGAGTGTATCGCGGAGCATTGCCTCTGTGACACGGAGGCAATGCGAAAGCTCTCTGGAAATCACCCGAAATTTGGCCTCGGCAGCACCCTGCCGTGTTGGCAGCGTGTCACGCTGCTTGGGCAGCTCGTTGACACCTCCATGTCGCGCAGCCAGCCTGCCGTGGCACGTTGCCGACGCGCAGGTGGGCTGTTTTGTGCCTCCTCTTTGCCGACGTTCGCGGGCTAATTCCGTTTCAAGCCTCTACTTCACCAACTCATGGATTAGTTACTCAAAAGTCATCAAAACCTACAAAACAAAGGCTAATCATGTTGGTTAGCACATATATTCACATTCATATAAATTTACATGAAAATGTATACAATAACTTAGATAACAAGACTAATTTAAGTCATAAAGCATCACTCGGGCATGCTATTTTAGCCCACGATCACCTACCCCACACTTAAAGTCTTGTTCGTCCTCGAACAACCTATTACATATCATGATTATGGAGACTCACCCATAACTCATTTAACAAGAATATCCAAGCTACGACTACAATGATTACGTAAGATAACAAGCTAAAAATAGAGCATGCATGATTTGATCATCGAAATGAAGTACAACTATGTTAAGACTTCTTAACCTCAAGAATCGACTCTCAATCCTAGCAAACTCCTGTAAATCAACTGATTAAGAAATCCCACATGAATTATATCCTTCATTCAAGATGTGCCCTCACGGAAAGAGAGTTACCCAATTTCACACGCAAAAATAATTTTTAAATCACAACATGTGTGGGTACATGAATAGAATTACGCTCACTCTCACAAAGAATTCACATGCATCATGTAATGACCCATAAGCTTGCCCTTAGTGTTTTATTCCACTAATTTAAGGATGTGTGAATGTAAGATCAAGTAGGACTTTTTAGGTTGTAATGTAACTCAGGTGCGGGTAGGTACTATTATGGACAGTAATAGTGACTATCTTTCCTAAGCGCTTTTAATACATTACACCTTCATTACGAACTTCCCTTCCCTTACTTCACCTTTTTCTCCTTTCAGCTTTTCTTTTTCCTCTTTTGCTCCCCCATTTCTTTAGGCACTTTTAGCTTATTAGTAAGGAGCTCTATAAAATTAATTTGTTTTCTTACTCCTTACTAATACCCAACCATTTTCACACAAGTTTACCTTTGTCCTTTTCTCACTTCTACAACTTGCTACTTTTCCTTTCTTTTCATTCTTCTCACTCCTTTACTCCTTCGATTTTTTCACTCAAGCGCTTAGGAGTTTTGGATCAAGTTCAAGGCTAATGAAAGAAAAAGGATTAAACTTATGTTGCAGCTATCAAAGAATAGGCTCAAGGCCCAATGGGGCTAACTAGGATTAATTTTCCAAGGTAGGTAAAATGAGGGATAAAAATTTGGTTCATTCAAAGAAATGCCTAAATCATCTCCTACAATTCACATCCTTCATTTCGTTTTATAAACACACCAGGCAAGTTCTAGACAATCCACAATAGCACAGAATACTCAAAAACCTTACACTCATGGCACATGCTCAATTCAAGACACATTCAGTAGACTCTTGCTCAGCTAATCACAAGAATTCAACATTAAGCTTCAATCATATTGAGTCAAATTCAAGAGCCTAAGCGTCTCACACAAAGTTATACACCTGCATGCTTCACACCGAACATGCTTGCATCTTACAATCACGTATAGCACATAACAAGAACATCAAGCACCAATTAGTTAAGGTTTCAAAAACCCAAAACCTATCGACTAATTTTTCCTCAAGACAATCGTCATCCATCCATCGTTGGAAACAGTCCCTAACTATGACTAAAACATTATATACAGACAAAGGAAAGAAAAAGAAAAATTTTATTCTTCGGTTCAAATACCCCCCGTTGGAAAAGAACCGAAAAGAAAAACCAACGGGTGATAAAGTCATGCTTGACTCATAAAACAATTTTCAAAATTCTTCTCACAAGCATTACATTCACCAAAAATCGTTAAGCACAAAAAAAATTGAAATTTTCTTGAAATTTCCTTCACCCCACACTTAAATCATGCTATGTCCTCATAACATCAAATTAACATTTAAAGGATGAGAAATACTCCCTGAGCCTCTATGCCAAGCTAAAAGCATACTTTCCTTTCAAGTTTTCAGAGGTGGGTGTTCGACCCCACACTTCTTCTCTTCCATGCTCTTTAGCTTCCACCGTCTCGGTACTCAGACTTCCCGCCATCTGTGCTTAACTTTCCACCAAAAACACAAACACAATGAACATAACAAAATCAACACAAAATCAAAATTACAAATTGTACCTAAGGTACCCTTGGGTTGCCTCCCAAGCAGCGCCTTATTTTATGTCGTGGCCCGACGTGGACTGTCCTTTTCAAGACATCCTCATACCTGGGTTCTCTTTCGAGAACCATCTCCTTTTCTTTTGCTGTTTAGAGGAAACAACCTCCACTCTATTCCTCTCTTTCTCCAACTTCTTCTCAGTTTGAAGTCCTCTATCAGACTCGGGCTGAACACTTGACCTTGCCTTTGGCCGTGCACCTGTGGAATCCTCCACCCCACACTCATCCTCTGCCAACACACTAACCTGATAAAGGTTAGTGTAGTGTGCGGATGGGTTCATTTCTTGGTAAACGCGAAAGAGTTCTTCTTCATCTTCGACCCTCATTTTCAGGGTCCCTGCTTTCAAATCAATCACCGCTCCTCCGGTGGCCAAGAATGGCCGTCCCAAGATCAGAGGTACCTGGTCATCAACCTGAAAATCTAAGACAATAAAATCAGCAGGTATAATGAACTTACCTACTTTGATGAGAAGGTCCTCTATTATTCCATCAGGTGTCACTCGCGACTTGTCATCCAGCTGCAGCTTCAACCTTGTCGGCCTCGGTTTTCCCAACCCTAGGGTGTTGAATAAGGATAGGGGCATTAGATTAACTGCTGCCCCTAAATCACACAAAGCTCACAGCACCTCAGCTTTACCAATTTGTATGGGGAGGGTAAAACTCCCTGGGTCTTTGAGCTTCTTCGGTATTTTGCTCAATACCCTGTGACTGCACTCCTCAGTCAGTGCTACAGTCTGAACATCCACCAATCTAACTTTGTTCGCCATCACTTCCTTCAAGTATTTAGCATACTTGGGCATTCCCTGCAAGACATCAATAAGAGGCAAATTTATGTGAAGTTCTTTGAAGCTCTCGAAGAACTTTTTAAAGCATTCCTAATCCTTGCTCTTTCTGAATTTCTGAGGGAATGGTGGTGGTGGTCTTTGTGCTGGCTGCAATGAAGGTTGTGCATTTTATTTCCCAACACTCTGATTACCTCCCATGTTGATGGATGGTCCTGGTCTAACCAACTCCGGCTGCACCTCCTTTCTCAGCTCTTTTGGCACTGCATCAGCTAATTGCTTACCGCTTCTCAGATTGATGGCATTGATCTACCGAGGGTTAGGATCTGTGTCGCTTGGTAATCCCCCTTGTGATCTCATGTTTTGAGCAGCTGCTATCTAACCCACTTGTTTTTCAAGATTGCGGGTGGCTACTTGCTGATTCATTAAGTTTGTTGCCATCCTCAACTGATTTTCCGCTAACTGATTCTGGGTCTCCATAATTTTCTGCAGTGTTTCCTCAATGCTGCTACTCAATTGCCCATCATTCTGCCTATTCTGCTGATACTGTTGTTGTTGAGGTCGCCTATAATTATGCTTTTGGTTTCCACCCCAAGAAAAATTCGAGTGGCCCTGCCAATTTCTGTTGGAGTTGTTCCCAAAATTCTGACTCCTATGCACATTACCAACAAAATTGACTGATTCCGGATTGGTTCCACAAGATTCTGCATTGTGCCCATTATTACCACAAATTTCACACCAACTCGGAGCTTGCTGAACTGCATTAACCTGGCCCTGGTGTTGGTTCATACTCAGTTTATTAAACTAAGTCATCATCTGATGCTGGAATGCAACTAACTGTGCTGCCAAGGCATTCAAACCATCTACTTCTATGAACCCTGATCTCTTTCCTGCCCCCCTCGATGACTCACTGTGCCACTCTGGATTTCCTTGTGCAATTCTATTCAACAAAGTGTACAACTCATCATATGTTTTATCCAAGGCTTGCCCACCCGATGCAGAGTCTAGTAATATTTTTGTGTGTGGGCCTAGACTTTCTAGAAAGGTATGAGCCAGCACTTCATTTGATTTCTGGTGATGGGGGTAGTCTCTCAACAATGACTTGAATCTTTCCCAAGCCATATACAAGTTCTCATCAGGCCTCTGCTTGAAACTGAGTATTTCACTTCTCAACTTTGCAGTCTTGCCTGAAGGAAAGAATCTGATAAGGAACTTCTTAGCCAAGTCATTCCATGAAGTTACGGAGTTCGGTGGCTCAGCCTTCAGCCACTTTTTCGCCTCTCCCAACAGTGAAAATGGGAAGAGGGTCAGTTGGACATAATCTGTGGACACGCCGGTGGGGACAAACGTGTCACTAATCTCTAAAAAGCTCTGTAAGTGCTGCTGCGGGTCCTCATGTGCCATCCCAGTGAATTGACTACTACAATGTAATAGCTGCACCATGTTCTGTTTAAGCACAAAGTTCCCTCCAGGCTCCAGTTTACGGATACTAGAGTTCACATTAGTCACTAGTGGGTTTGCCACTTCGCGAACTGGTCTAGCTGCCATTGATGTCGATGAAAACTGTGCTTGTCCTGCGGGTGGTTGTTGTTGTACCTTTTCTTGAAGTCTCTTCAGCTTTTGCTCTAGAGCTACTCTCCTTCGCAAATGGATTTGACGTTTAGGTTCAAGCAATGATTCCACAAGCTCTCTATTTCTAGCCAGCTCGGTAGGACAACCTGTCACCTGCAATAAGTAGACTAAGACCAAGTTTCTCAACACTTAAGGAAATTTAAAATTCACACAAAAACAGATAAATTATCAAAACTTCGCTGAGTCCCCGGCAACGGCGCCAAAAACTTGACGTGCCCGCAAGTGTACGGGTCGTGCAAGTAATATAGTGGCTCTTTTTGAGAACCGGATTGTCGAACCCACAGGGACTGGACCCATTCCTCTAACTATCCATTTCTAGTGTGATCTTAAATACCTCAAGTTTTGGTTATAGATATTTTCGATTGAGATTAATTAAGTCTAAGTTTGGGTCAACGAAGTATTCTGAAATTACTCTAGGAGCAACATAGAGTTAAAACCAATTAATCATGCGATACTACGATTTGCAATGGGTTAAGCATGGAACTAGCAATTTTTATTTCACATAATTAGAATTGCATGTTTATGGTCTTTCGAGCCTCTAAACACGGCAATCTAGCCTCACTGCATCATTGTGAGCAAGGAGTTTAATTTCTAGTCGCGGGCAATCAATTATGTTGTGGTTTATAGGGAAACGATTAGGGACTTTCGTGCGTCTAACCATTTAACTCAACTTAGCCTCACAACTACTTCTTCGAGTGGTAATGTGACATCCCAAGTTGGTCTTTCATAACCCCCGTGTCTCAACCAAGCACGGTGTTAGGTATATTTCTATCCTGACACAAAAATCTCTCCCGAGATACAAACATGCTCCTCACATTCTCATGTCCTGACCTAGGTAATGCTTTCTCAAGCTATTACTCAAGCTAAAAAATATGCTTTCATGGTAATCATTCTTAAAAACAACCAACAATCCAGAATGCAAGACGAAAACAACAATCAATAACTTAATTCCAAAAGAATTTCGTAAAATCACAATCATAATTCATGGCTTCAACCCTAGAGGAAGGGTTCTTGCCATTCATGTTCGTAAAACTACAGTAACTACTACTAAACTAACATATTTACATGAATTCGATAGATGAGAAGGGAATTTGCCAACCCTAGATGAGTTCTCCCACTTCTCCCTTCACTCCTAGGTAGTTTTCCAGAATAAAATCATGACAAAATGGAATTAGGAGCTAAGGGACCTATTTATAATAAATGAGAAACGTGCATAATTTAGCCTGTCGTGGAACGGCTCCCTGTCACGGAGTGTATCGTGGAGCACTGCCTCCGTGACATGGAGGCAACGCGAAAGCTCTCTGGAAATCACCCAAAATTTGGCCTCGGTAGCACCCTGCCGCGTTGGCAGTGTGTCACTCTGCTTGGGCAGCGCGTTGACACCTCCATGTCACGCAGCCAGCCTGCCGTGGCACGTTGTCGACGCGCAGGTGGGCTGTTTTGTGCCTCCTCTTTGCCGACGTTCGCGGGCTAATTCCGTTTCCAAGCCTCTACTTCACCAACTCATGGATTAGTTACTCAAAAGTCATCAAAACCTACAAAACAAAGGCTAATCATGTTGGTTAGCACATATCTTCACATTCATATAAATTTACATGAAAATGTAGACAATAACTTAGATAACAAGACTAATTTAAGTCATAAAGCATCACTCGGGCATGCTATTTTAGCCCACGATCACCATTGCGCATGTTCCTCAAAATGGCAATGCAGTGGCGGCCAGAGTTAGAGACTTCTTGAGAATGAATCCGACGGAGTTCTTAGGGTCCAAGGTAGATGAGGACCTGCATGATTTCATTGATGAGATTGTCAAGATCACCCAATTCATGAGGGTGAGTAGTGTTGAGTATGCAGAGTTGGCCTCATACCAGTTGAAGGGGGTTGCACATATCTGTTTCCGCCAATGGAAGAACAGTAGGGTCGCAGGAGCAGGTCCGATCACATTGGAGGAGTTTCAGGTTGCATTCCTAAATTGGTTCTTCCCTTCGGAGATGAGGGAGTTGAAAGCAGTTGATCTTGTAAACTTGAAGCGGGGAAGGATGACAGTTCAAGAGTATTCCCTTGAGTTCACTCGCCTATCAAAATATGCCCTGGAGTTAGTGGTGGACCAGAGGGTGCGGGTGAGCAGGTTTGTTCATGGTATAGAAGGGTATTTGGACAATGAGTGTTGGATTCCTATGCTTCACTATGGACTTCCCTTGTATGGTGTTGTACGCCCAACAGATAGAGGCGACATATTCGAGAGAGAGGGAGGCCAAGAGGGCCAGGACCGAGGATCACAGGTTCTCTCAGCAGAGGTTCGGTGGTGGACACCGACAGTAGACTCACCAGAGATCATTAGCCCCGGCATCTTCAGCCTTGAGTGTGCCATCTAGGCCTAGACATGATTAGAGATGGAGAGCATTAGGCTCAAGGGGTCAGAGCAGCAGACTCGCAGATTCCAGCATCCCAGCTTATCACAGATATGGTCGGGGGCACATAAGCCAGTGCTTGGTAGGTTTAGTTGTTTTGGGTGTAGGCAGCACGAACACATGCTTCGAGATTGTCCAGCTGTGAGACAGGATCAGTTTGGGGGCCGAGGCCCAACTTCTAGTTCAGAAGCCCCTCCCCCACGCTCAGCACATCAGGGGGCATCTACTAGCACAGTTGGCGGTCAGCGCCAGAATAGATTCTATGCTTTAGCTTCCCTTTAGGAGCAGAAGGTCTCCCTGGATGTGGTTACTGTATGTTGCGAGTTTTTTATATCGATATTTATGCTTTGTTAGATCCGAGGGATACCTTGTCTTTTGTGACACCATATGAGGCTAGTAGCTTCGGAGTCAATCTTAATGTTTTTTCAGAACTCTTCTCAGTTTCCACTCCAGTAGGTGACTCAGTTATAGCTAGAAAGGTATATAGAGGTTGCCCAGTCTCAGTCCTTCATAAGGTCACCTCAGCAGATTTGATTGAGTTAGCATGATCGATTTCGATGTTATTATCAGCATGTATTGGCTATTTTCATGCAATGCTTGAGTTAATTGTAGAACCCGGGCCATAGAGTTTAGACTTCCGGGTGAGCCAGTCTTAGAATGGAAAGGTAGTTCAGCTGTGCCTGTAGGTCGATTCATTTCTTACCTTAAGGCTAGAAAGATGATTTCTAAGGGGTGCATGTACCATCTAGTTAGGGTTAAGGACGTGAAGTCCAAGACCCCAACCGTCCAGTCCGTACTGGTAGTACGTGAGTATCCAGAGGTCTTTCCTGATGATTTGTCAGGTGTCCCTCTCGAGCAGGAGATTGATTTCGGTATAGATCTCTTTCCCGACACACAACCTATATCTATTCCACCCTACAGAATGGCTCTAGCCGAGCTAAAAGAGTTAAAGGATTAGTTGAAGGACCTGTTAGATAAGGGCTTTATTAGGCCGAGCAAGTCTCCCTAGGGTGCACAAGTCCTATTCGTTTGGAAGAAAGATGGTTCTCTTCGGTTGTGCATTGATTATAGGCAGTTAAACAAGGTCACCGTTAAGAATAGATATCCTTTACCTAGGATAGATGATTTGTTTGACTAGCTTCAGGGTGCCAAGTGTTTCTCCAAGATTGATCTCACATCGGAGTATCACCAGCTTAAGGTTCGGGAGAGTGACATTTTGAAAACCGCTTTCAATACTCAATATAGTCACTACGAATTTGTTGTTATGTCTTTTGGACAAATGAATGCCCCTGCATCTTTTATAGATCTTATGAATAGGGTGTTCCAGAAATATCTTGATATGTTCATGATCGTGTTCATCGATAACATCCTTATATACTCTCGGAGTGAGGAGGAGCATGCTGCTCATTTGAGAGTAGTGTTGTAGACTCTAAGGGATCGTCAGTTGTATGCAAAGTTCAGTAAGTGCGAGTTTTTGTTGGACTCAGTTGCATTTTTGGGCCATGTAGTATTGAGTGAGGGCATAGCGGTAGATTCTCAGAAAATAGAGGCGGTGAAGAATTGGCCCAGACCAGTGAACCCATAAGATATCAGGAGCTTCTTGGGCTTAGCAGGTTACTATCGGAGATTCGTTGAGGGCTTTTCGTCTATTGCAGCACCTTTGACCCAGTTGACTCAGAAGAAGGTAAAGTTCCAATGGTCAGAGGCTTGTGAGAAAATCTTCTAGGAATTGAAGACTCGACTCACTTCAGCACCCGTGTTGACCCTACCTGGGGGTACCGATGGATTTGTGGTGTATTTTGACGCTTCAAAAATTGGACTTGGGTGTGTTGATGCAGCATGGGAAGGTGATAGCTTATGCCTCAAGGCAGTTGAAAGTTCATGAGAAGAATTACTCGACCCATGATCTTGAGTTGGCAGTGGTGGTGTTTGCATTGAAGATATGGCGACACTACTTATATGGGGTCCACATGGATGTATTTATGGACCACAAGAGTTTGCAATACGTGTTTACGCAGAAAGATATCAATCTTCGACAAAGGAGGTGGTTGGAGAAACTTAAGGACTGCGATATGAATGTCCTTTACCACCTGGGTAAGGCTAATGTGATAGCGGACGCACTTAGTAGGCTCTCTATGGAAAGTGTGTCCCATGTGGATGAAGGAAAGAAGGAGTTGGTGAAAGATGTCCATCAGCTTGTGAGGTTGGGAGTTAGATTGGTCGATTCAACCAATGGCTGCGTTTTGTTGTGCAAAATGGATCATAATCATCCTTGGTGACAGATGTGAAAGCCAAACAAGATGAGGATCCGATTTTAGTAAAGCTGAAGGAAGCCATTGGAAGTTAGAAGGTGGAGGTCTTCTTCCAAGGGGGTGATAGTGTGCTGCGGTACCAAGGTCGTCTATGTGTTCCAGATTTGATAATTTGAGGTACTGGATATTGCATGAGGCACATGGATCCAGGTATTCTATCCATCTAGGTATCGCCAAGATGTATCATGATTTGCGGGAAATATATTGGTGGAACAACATGAAGAAGGATATAGCAGAATTCATAGCCAAGTTCCCGAATTATCAGCAAGTGAAAGTTGAGCATCAAAGGCCGGGAGGCATACTTTAGGATATTAGCATTCCCACCTAGAAGTGAGAAGATATTAATATGGATTTCATTACAAGCCTACATTGTACTTTCCGACACTATGATTCTATTTTGGTGGGGTAGACAAGTTGACCAAGGCTGCACACTTCCTACTGGTCAAAACCATAGACTCAGCGGATGATTATGCCAAATTGTATATTCGGGAGTTGGTTCAACTTCATGGAGTGCCCTTGTCTATTATCTCAGACCGAGGTACTCAATTTACCTCTCAGTTTTGGCAGTCTTTCCTTGGGACTCAGGTTAAGCTCAGCACAGCATTCCATCCACAAACGGATGGTCAGGCGGAGCGGACAATCCAAACTCTCGAGAAAATGTTGAGAGCTTGTGTGACAAATTTCAAGGGTAGTTGGGATGATCACTTGCCTTTGATCGAGTTTTCTTGCAATAATAGTTATCACTCCAACATCCAAATGGCACCATTCAAAGCTCTTTACGGGCGGAGGTGTAGATCGCTCATGGGATGGTTTGAGGTTGGTGAGGCAGCGATGATAGGACCTGATTAGGTTCATGAGGCCATGGTGAAAGTTCAGATGATAAGGGATAGGCTGAAAACCGCTCAGAGTCGTCAAAAATCATATGCGGATGTGAGAAGGAGAGAGTTGGAATTCGAGGTGGACGATTGGGTATTTCTGAAGGTGTCTCCCATGAAGGGAGTCATGCGGTTTGGAAGGAAAGGAAAACTCAGTCCCCGCTATATTGGTCCCTACCGGGTTATTACAAGAGTGGGTAAGGTAGCGTATGAATTAGACTTTCCATCGGAGTTATCTTCAGTTCATCCCGTCTTTCATGTATCGCTCTTAAAAACGTGCTTGGGTGATCCAACTTTAGTTGTCCCAGTGGAAAGCATTGGTGTGGGAGATAGCCTCAGTTATGAGGAAATTCCAGTGGCAATTTTGGATCACCAGGATTGGAGGCTGAGAAACAAAGAAGTATCTTCGGTGAAGGTTTTATGGAGAAACCATCATGTCGAGGGAGCTAAATAGGAAGCCGAAGCGGCTATGATGGTTAAATACCCTCACCTATTCCCTACCGACTCAGTTTCAGTTTGAGGTATCAGCTTTTTCCCTGATTCTCTAATCAGTTTCCATGTTCAGTTCATGTGCGCAAGTTTGATTTATGTTATGATAGATGTATGAGATTTCTGAATTCAGTTCTGCTAAGTAGTTCCTTCCAGAGGTGGTCATTCTGTCAATTTTCGATTCAAATGATTAGTGTTTACTTATGATGATTGCATGTTTCTGAGTTTTTGTGTGTTCAAACATTCGAGGACGAATGTTCCCAAGTAGGAGATATTGTTATACCCCGAGAACCCGAAGATCAGACCCGGGAGTTGAAATAGGGAAAAACCTAAAATTGGTGCTTCAGTTGCAGGACGAGTCGTTGGATGAGTCGTTGGACGACTCGTGAGAAGATCCCATGAGTCATCAGGTGACTCGTGGGGAGGCCTGGAGGAATTGAAGTGCAGGGGTCCCCACGGGCGTGGGAATGACTCGTGGTCAGTCACCACGAGTGGTCAAGTCATTCGTGGGGTGAGGGTGAAGAATAAATGAAGGAAGTCAACCAGTGTACCTAATGGAAGGACCCCACGAGTCGTGGTCAGTCCCCACAATTCGTGGGATGAGTCGTGATCAAGCAGGGTAAGTTTTATTTGAGACTAAGGCAGTGTACATGACAGGAGGTGACCACGAGTCATGGCCACAACCAACGGATCGTTAAGTCACCCATGACGAGCCCAGGAGATTTGATAAGCAATGTTCTTAACGAACAATTCCATGAGCCGCATCCCCTAATGACAAGTCGTTAGGTCTCTCATTGGGACCCCCTGACAATTATTTTCAGCGATTTTAGTAAGGGATTTTCCGTAATTCCTTAAGTTTCTAATACCTATACTACGTCGTCTAAGGCTCGTTTTACAGGGTTTTAAGAGGGGAAAACCTTTTCTAAGCTAGTTCATTCCATGCATGCAAACTTGAGAGTTTGAAGAGAGGATTTAGAGCAAGTTTTGAAGGTTTCAATTGGAATCTCATCTTGGGCAATCAGAGAAGTGGTAAAATCATCCCTCCCAGGTATGTAAGGTTATGAGGGGGTGTCTCCTTCCACACCCATGCCCAGTTTCTATCAATCCATGAAAATTACCTATGATCAAGTATGCGGTTTTTACCCAATTGCATAATTCTTCAATCTCTATACATGGGTATGATTAGATTATATCTATATTGATGAATTGTGAAGCTTGGACAGATTTTAAATTGTTTTCAATCAAAAATTATGTTTTCTAAATTATGAAATTTAATGCCCATGGATTAGAAGTTCATGAAAGAAGAGAATGGTGATGAATATATGATGATGATGAGGTTTGATGATGAAAAGCATGTCTCTAAAGCTACCCATGATTATGATATTGTTTTCAAAATCAATTGATTAGATCCAAGTATGGTGAAGCTTTGGGCAATGCCCATATGTTGATTTAAAATGATGATTTTCCCGAAATAAGCTTACTACATTGTTTGGAGCGAATTCTCCCAAATTTCATATTATTAGCTTGTGGTATGTTCAAAATTAAAGATTCTCATATGCATAAGTTCATTATTGAGATGTATGTTATTATTGAGCTTTGTCAAAGGACAATGTTGAGCTTCATTTTCATATGATGTTGAGTCTATGCATGATTTACTTATTGAGCTTTGTCAAATGAAAATGTTGAGATTCGTTTCATCCGATGTTGAGTTTTATGAATGAATCCATTGTTGAGCTTTATCAAAAGATGATGTTGAGCTTCGTTATATACGATGTAGAGCATTGCATGTTTTGGGAGAAGAGTCTAGCACCGAGCGGGCTAAGGGTCGATCACCCTATGCCCCAGACTATGCGCCAACATAGGTTGATATGATTATATTATTAGGACCTCCCTTGTGAGCTATCCCAGGCCAAATGGCCCATGAGCTTGATTTCGATATCATGGTAGCGTCGTTAGCCCTGGCAAGGTTTTCGACGACTCTTCCCACTTGAATGTAATAGTCGGGACCACGTAAGCTCTATCATGGTATGTCGATTAAGTGACGAGTCTCCCATTGTCTATATGATTCATATTTGCATATTCATTACTCATGATTATTTATTTATGCATGCATGTTCTAAAAGCAAGGTTTGGCTCATTGTTTAGCTTTTATCATAAATGTTATGTTTCACCTTTGAGTCATTCGAGTTAGTCATGATGTTGTAAAGCTATGCATGGTCATGTTATGATGATATTTCAATTTCAGGATGAATGCATGTAGCCTTCTTCTCAATCTTGAAAGCTAATGATATGTTATGAAATGTTTCAAATGATTTATTTTACTTAAGCGGTTTTACTTACCTTGCATACTTGGTATGTTCCACGTACTGACTGGATACTTTTCATGCTGTATCGTTTTATGATACAGGACCCAGCTCCCAGGCTCAACCCCATTCGTAGTCGATTGTCAGAGTCAGCTCCTACTCGGTTTGTGAGTCCTCATCCTTCGAGGACCAGACTTTTATTTTCCTTTATGTATTTCCAGTTTCAGTATTGTTAAATTAGTTGGGGTCTTGTCCCATCAACTAGTCCAGATTAGAGGCTTTCAGACATATGTATGTGTTAGCTTCGAATGTTATTATGATGTTATGTTTAATTAGACTTCTCCTGAGTTATATTGATGATTTCTTCAGTTTATCGAATGGGTTAGATCCATGCTTATGAAATGGGTTGATGGGGTCTCTCGGGATCCCTTGTCCCGTGTCTATGATTTAGACCTCTATTTGGGTCGTGACATGACTCACTACCGCTCCAGTGTTTACCTTACCGAAAGGAACATATGGGTTCATGGTGTATGGTGACGCTTCCAGAGTTGGACTTGGTTGCGTTCTGATGCAGCGGGTTAAGGTGATAGCTTACGCCTTCAGACAACTCAAGGTTCATGTAAAGAACTATCTAACTCATGACCTTGAGTTGGTAGCAGTGGTGTTTGCATTGAAAATATGGAGGCATTACCTTTATGGGGATCTGGTGGATGTTTTCACCGATCACAAGAGCCTTTAGTATGTGTTCAGTCAGAATGATTAAAACCTTCGTCAAAGAAGTGGTTGGAGTTATTGAAGGATTATGACATGAGTATGTTGTACCACCCTGGCAAAGCCAATGTAGTGGTTGATGCCCTAAGAAGGATGTCTATGGGGAGCGTCGCTCATGTTGAAGAGAGCAGGAAAGAACTAGCAAGGGATGTTCATAGGTTATCTCGGTTGGGAGTGCAGTTGGTTGATTCAGCTAAGGGCAGAGTAGTAGTACAGAGTGGATCGGATTCCTTGTTAGTCATTAAAGTTAAGTCAAGGCAGGATGAAGATCCCATACTGCTTAAACTAAAGGAAGCAGTTCTCAGAAAAAAAGTGGAGGCTTTCTCCAAAGAGGGAGATGGTGTACTCTATTACTAGGGAAGACTATGCGTATCAGATGTAGGTGACTTGAGACAGCAAATATTGGCTGAAGTCTTACATAGTTTGAGATATTTTATCCACCCAGGTGCCACTAAGATGTGCCGTAATCTACAAGATATTTACTGGTGGAATGGCATGAAAAGAGAGATAACAGAATTTGTGGCTAAGTGCCCGAACTGTCAGCAGGTTAAGGTGGAACATCAGAGACCTGGGGGTATGATGCAGGATATCAGCATACCCACATGGAAGTGGGAAGAAGTGAATATGGATTTTATAATAGGTCTACCTCATTCTAGTCGGCAGCATGACTCAATTTGGGTGATAGTTTACCAAATGACCAAGTCAGCATATTTCCTCCCAATTAAAACTATAGACTCAGCTAAGGATTACTCTAGGCTATATATCTGGTAGTTGGTCAGACTGCATGGGGTGCCCTTGTCCATTATTTCAAATAGAGGTACCCAGTTCACCTCGCATTTCTAGAAGTCATTTCAAAAAGGACTCGGCAACCAGGTCAAGCTCAACACAACTTTTCACCCTCAGAATGATGGACAAGCTTAGTGAACTATCCATACCTTTGAAGATATGCTGAGAGTGTGTGTGACCGATTTCAAGGGCAGTTGGGATGATCACCTACCTCTCATCTAGTTTACGTACAACAACAGCTACCACTTCAATATCCAGATGGCCCCATTTAAGGCATTATATGGAAGGAGCTGTAGGTATCCTATAGGGTGGTTTGAGGTTGGTGAAGCTACCTTGATAGGGCCAGACTCAGTACATAAAGCTATGTAGAAGGTGCAACTTATCAGGGAGAGGTTGAAAACAGTGCAAAGTCAACAAAAATCCTATGCTAATGTAAGGAGTAGAGAGTTAGAATTTGCAGTAGATGATTGGGTTTATCTGAAAATTTCACCAATTGAAGGGGGTGACGAGGTTTGAAAAGAAAGAAAACTAAGTCTAAGATATGTGGGACCCTACAAAATTCTGAAGAAAATTGGCAGTGTGGCATGAGTTACAATTACCTCCATAGTTAGCATTTGTGCACCCAGTTTTCCATGTGTCACTATTAAAGTAGTGCATCGGTGAACCAACTTCAGTTATGCCACTAGACAATGTGGGAGTGAAAGATAGTCTCTCTTACGAAGAGGTCCCAGTTCAGATCCTTGACTATCAGGTTTGTAAGCTGAGATATAAGTAAGTCGCTTCGGTGAAAGTATTATGGAGGAACTAGCTAGTTGAGGGAGCCACATGGGAGGCAAAAGCGGATATGATTGCCAGATACCTGCATTTATTCCCTTCTAGTTCAGTTCCAACATCAGGTACTAAATCCCTCCTCAATACTCTATTCAGTTCTATACTCATCAGCTCTATTCAGATGTTCAATGTGCATTCTAGTTGCATCAACTCTATTAGTATGGGTAAGTCAGGTAGGAGTCAGTTACTCTTTTAGAAATCAGTTCATAGCCTCAGTCTGGGAATTGCAGTTCTTTTTCCGGTTTTCCAGCAGTTTTAGCCTTCATTTGAGGACGAATAATCCCAAGGGGGAGATATTGTAACACCCCAAAACTTTCCTAGACCAAACTCAGACCTTGCAAGTAAAATTCAGAAGAAACCAAGAAAATTTTCCTAAGAACAACCGAGACAATGAGTCGTGGTCAGCTCCAATGACTCATAGTGTCAGTCGTGGTCAGTCGTGCTTAGTCCTTTGGGAACCAATGGGACATGGAACAACCCGTTGCGAGAAACTATGAGTTGTCCTATCACTCGTTGGTACCCCAACTCAGAACATCTTTTCCAAGACCCCATGACTCAACCAATGAGTCTCCGTGTGATACAACAACTCATGGTGTGAGTCGTTAGTTGGGATTCCCAAAAACCTCCTTCAGCAACAACGACTGGTAGCAATGACCGTTGTATCACACAATGAGTCGTTGTGACCACCCATTTTTCCAAGTTCAAGGATTTTAATAACCTTTCCAGTGGAGGAAATGACTCAACACAGTGACCCGTTGGGTCTACCAATGAGTCGTTGTGTTGCCCATTGACAGGCCTCGCAGAATTTTCATCTAGTGACCATGGGAGGAACCAACGACCCATTGGTTCATCCAACGATTCGTAGTTCCTCTGGTTTTTAGTTCTAGTGAGCCTAGAACCCAGGCCTTAGGACCAACAACTGGAACCAATGAGTCATGGTCTCAACCAATAACTCGTTGAGTGACCCATTGGTCCCTGTCGATAGTTTTTTCAGATTTTTCCCCAAGGATATTTTTGTAAATTCCCATATTTTAAATCCATAAACAACTTCATTTTGGGTTATTTTTAGGGAATTTATATGGGTAATCGATGATTTCTTTACCCCTTTCATTCCATTAGAAAATCAGTTCATAAGATTTCTCTCAGAAACACTCAGAGCAAGAGCTAGGGCAATCAGTTTCTTCTCAGAATCTCAAGGGATTCTCTCTGAAAATTCTTCACTAGGTATGTGAAAATTCAACCAGGGAATTATTCTTCCCTTGTGTCCCCAAAACCCTCTCTAAATTTTCCATCACTATAGCCTTGTGGTTTCAAAATATAGAAGGTTTTCAAATAGAATTCTATATATTTCACGTGGAATATTATTCATCACATTAGCTACTATATTTTTCCCAATTCCCAGAAACTTTTGTAGAAACTAGCATCTTGTAGAATGATTTAGCCCTAGATTCTTAGTTTAGTAAATTAGAATCTTGTATATTGGACTAATTCTTTCCTGTTGCTTGATTCTATCAGTTTTGGGATTCCCATATTGTTAAAACTAGTTGAAATCTCAGTAAATTGCATGCTAGTCCAGATTTAGTCAGAATATGAGTTTGACTACAACCTTTTCTTGAGGTATCAGTGGTGCCTCCCAGTTATCAGTTATTATACTCAGATATCAGATTTTAGTGGTTCTTTAGATGGTTATGACACTTCCAGATAAGTAGCTTTTACTAGTCTTAGAACCCCCAGTTCTAGTTTCAGTTTGTCCTTTAGACGGTTATGACGCTTCTAAATAAGCAGCTCTAGCGAGTCTTAGAACACCAGTTGCAGAATCTGGTCCGGTAAGACTCTCAGGGTACTTCCAGATAGGTATTCTTGACTTAGTCTTGGACCCTAGTGTTGAGCTATCAGCTTAGTAGTCAGTCTAGGACTATCCAGTGGGAGTAGGACTTAGCACCTAGCGGATCGGGGTTCCAGCGCACCTAGGTTCCCAGAACTACGTTGCCAACGTAGGTTATTTATTGGCCCTATGGCCCCATACTTATGATCACCCAATTCATGCCTTTATACCCTAGAAAGGTATATTAGGTCCTACCGATGGGGTGTATACATCGGACTCCATCTCTAGCTCACGTGGTTATATGTCGGTTATAGACTTTTCCACTAGTTAGTACAATTTTAGTTTAGCTCAGCTTAGAACAGTTTCAGTTTACTCAGTTCAGTTTAGTACAGTTAGCTCAGATCAGTACCTCAGATTCAGGTCATGCTTATGACCATCAGTTAGGGTCATTTACCCATTTCAGTTATATTTCAGTTTGTTCAGATTGAATATTTTCAGATGGTCATTTCATGTCATTATAGTCCAGTTATTTATTATTTATGTTACATTTTTCTCCCACTTACTTAGTACATTCAAATATTGGCCCATACCTTCTATGATGTATCGTATTATGATACAGGCGCAAGTTCTCAGCCTCAACACCTTTAGTCGATCCTCCTCAGGTGATATCATCAGTGATAGTGTTGAGTCCTCATCTTTCGATGATGATATTTACTTTTTTAGTTATTTTTCATTCAGTTAGACTTTAGAGTTAGCTGGGTGCTTATCCCAGCAACTCATCTGATGTAGATGGCTTTCAAACATAGATTCAGACATTCAGTTCTGTTTTCAGATGTATAAACTTTTTATCATTTGGCTCTCTCTTAAATGGTTTTGTTATTTAAGCTTCCGCTATGATCACTCATAGACCATGGGTTGACTTGGGGTTACTTGTAATTCCAAGTACCGTGTCTCGTCTAGGGTATAGACTCGGGTGGTGACAATTTCTTAACTTGATCAGTATATAGAGGCAATGGAATTTTAACTTTCATATGCTCTTTCTCGAGAAACATGGATTTTTTATGTATCATTTTCCATTCCTTGACTAGCCGATATGGCAGAGTTTTTAAGCCCTTGTCCTCGCTCCTTCTCTATAGAACCTGGAGAAAACAAAATCTATTACTAATATTTCAGCATTTAAATTCCGTTATGCTAATTAAAACCAATAGATTTAAAAAATCTTTCTTCACTTGTTTGGATGTATTGTTTAACTATATCACTCGATTGAGAAAATAAACCCTTAGTTGACATATTATTTTTCTCAACCAAAGATCTAAGCCCTTGTCCTCATCTCTTTCCTATAGCACCGGGCACAATGAATGAATATCTGAAAGTAGACCTCATAGTTGATCCCACCTTAGTTTCAGTCCTTGATGGATTCATATTCAAACTATAAAAATCCAAAAGTAAAAAAACATTAATATAAAATATGTGACAGTGTAGTCATAAGAGAAATTATGCCATCAGAATGTATAACAATGAATATATTAATTAATAAGGAGATACTTCACCTCATTAGTTCTTTTTCATTTCTTTTGTGAAGGATTTTCTAAATCTACGATATCATTATCCATTCGTTTCATAATCTCATATGAATAATGAGGTTGAGTCTTTCTCACTACATGATAGCCTTTGTTCGAATTATCATTAGCATAAAACACTTGAGATACTTGGTCTGCTAAAATAAAAGACTCATTTATTTTCAAAAATCTCCTAAGATTAACACTCAGGAAGTCACACTCATATTTTTTAACTCCTTTTGTTTTATCATACACATCAAACCAATTACATCGAAACAAAGTTACTCTTCTATCTGTGACAAATTGCAATTCAATCACATCTGTCAAAACTCCATAGTAATCAAGGTTCTTACTATCTTTATCATTCTCACCAACTTCAACAACGCCACAATGTTGAGTCCTTAGATTTTTATCACAATCTTCTAACATGAAATATATATCCATTAACATTGTAACCTTAAGAACGTGTTGAATATTTGGTAGGACCATGTGAAAGTGAAAGCAGATCTTCCATGATTCGACTGTCATCTCCATTATGCAATTGTTCGACCTAAAAATATAATTACATTTAATAATTTAGAATGAGTAATACAACACTAAAATGTCAAATTCTATGTTTATTATTACTCACCCTAACTTTAAACCATTCAATAAATTGTTGGTTCCACTCTATGTTGGAGAATTATTGAGAATTTTCCACATAAGTTTGTGCAAATCCTCTACAAAATTGAAGTGATACATAAATTTCATATATTAAGGAAATTAACCTAAAGGAAATAAGAAAAGGAGACAATATGAAAGAACTTTTCATACTCGAGATATGGTATGACTTCATCATAGTTCTTTAGTATGCATTTATGTACTTGTTCTAATTCATATGCTTCAAGCTCACATAGTTCTTTAGCTCCCAAAGTTTTTACAGGTTGACAAAACATAGATAAACCTCCATTAGATTCTTTTAAACCCCTATGAAATTATAGCCCAATTTAATTTTGTATCAATCCTATGCAAATACCTTGAACATAAGGTCATACATTCATTTGCAAGGTAGCCCTCTCTAATAGAACCTTCTGGACATGTCCTATTACCAATGAGAGATTTCAAAAAATATAACCATCATTCCACAGGATACATCCATCGATACTGAATATGTCTAGCAATTGTAGCTTCAATAGCTAAATAAATAGGCAAGTGCACAATGACATCAAAAAATGAAGGAGGGAAGACCTTTTCTAACTTGAAAAGTATTATGAAAATCTGCTTTTCCATATTCTCCAAGTCATCAATCCTCAACTTTTTTTATCCAAGCACACTAACAAATATTGATAACTCAATAATCGGTTCACACACTTCTTTGGATAACATTCCACGAAGTGCAATAGGGAGTATATGTTGTAGAAGAACATGCCAATCATGATTTTTCAATCCTGATATCTTGTGATATTTCAAGTTCACACATTAAAAAATATTAGATGAAAATCCATCAGGGAACTTTAAATTCTTTAAGAAAAGGAATAATTTGTGCTTATCTTCAAGAGGCAATGCGTAGCATGCAGTTGGAACTTTAACTTTGTCCTCTCTTTGGATGGGGTGCAATTCTAGCGTAATATTCATTTCTTGTAAGTCTAATCGAGTTTTATTTGTGTCCTTCATATTTACTTTGACATTCATGATTGTCCCCATAATATTATCACATATATATTTTTTCAATATGCATAACATCCAAATTATGCCGCAACAAGAGAGATTTCCAATATGGAAGTTGAAAAAAAGATCCTTTTCTTGTTCCAACTATCCTTTCCATTTTCGTGAGATATCTTCTTCATTTTCTTTGAATCCTTTGTTAACTGTAGCCCTTCAAGATCTTGCACTTGATTAAGTATCTCAATACCAGAACGCATTTTTGGTGGAAGTCTTTTATCTTTTGTACCATCAAATAACTCTTTGTCATTCCTCCATTTGTGACTAAAAGAAAGGTAACGTCGATGACCCATAAAGCAATGTTTCTTACTATTAGCTAATCGAATTGAGGAAGTGTCTTTGTTGCAACACGGACATGCTAGTATTTCATTTATACTCTATTCAAGATAAATTTTCATATGCTAAAAAGTCATTGATGGTCCATAACAAAGACGCATCCAACTTAAAATTTTGTCTAGTTGAGGCATCAAAAGTCTCAATACCAACTTCCCACAACTCCTTTAGTTCCTCTATTAAAGGTTGGAGATATGTATCAATTGCATCTCATGGACCATTTGGACCAGATATAAGCATTGACAAAATAAATTTTTCTTGTTTCATACACAACCAAGGCGGTAAATTATAAGGAATAAGAACTACGGGCCAAGTGTTATATGGGGTTTTTGAATTGCTAAATGGATGAAATCCGTCACTAGCAAGTCCAAGTCGAACATTACGAGGATCAACTACAAATGAAGGATGAAGATCATCAAATGCCTTCCATGCTATTGAATCAGCTATGCCTCATTATTCCATCATCAACTCATTTATCCTTATGCCATGTCATTAGACTATATGTCTTTGTAGACATAAACAATCTCTAAAGCCTAGGCTTTAAGGGAAAATAGCGTAAAGACTTTGATGTTATCTTTTAGCCTTTTTTATTATTTGTTTCCCCACTATGTGTATCTATTTTCCATCTGGACACACCATAAACTTTGCAAGAATCGAGTAATCTATCCTCCTTCCAAAATAACATGCAATCATTAGTACAAGCATCAATCTTGTTTTAAGAAAGCTCATGGTCTTGAATTATCTTCTTTGCTTCATAATATGAGTTTGGAAAATTGGCACCATCAGGAAACAACTCCTCTTTTAACACTTTGAATAATATTGTAAATGACTCATTACTCCAACAATCTATACTTTTGATGTGAAGCAATTTAATCAAAGAGGAAAGCTTTGAAGATTTAGAATTTTGGTAAAGTGGCTACTCGAGATCCTTCAATAGGCTGTAAAATTTTTTCGTTTAAGCATTTGGTTCCTCCTTAATTAAATCGTCACAACCAATGTGTGTAGTTTCTCTATCAAAATTAGGATATAAATCTGTCAACAGTTCTTTTACCTCATATTCACTCTCACATTCTTATACTTCATCACCATCTTCATCTTCACTATCTTCATCTTTATATTCTAACAGGTGGCTCACCTAACTGTTCCCTGTGGTGATACCAAAAAGTATAACTTTTTATTATTCCATGTACTTTACAAATGTGTCTCAACTGTATTATGAGTTCCTAAAGTTGTATTACAACATATGACACATAGGCATCATATTTCATATTCTTCTCCTGTTTTATGAAAAGCATAATGCAAAAACTTTTCCACCTAGGTTAAGTAGGTTTTGTCAAGCTGATTATCAACAAGTTGCATCCATTTATTACAAGGTGCCATAACCTTGGAGAATGCATAAAAATTAGATCAAGAAAACATAAAGGATAAGAAAAGTACAAAGATGCACAAAACTTGTTACATCACACGACTAGGTTGAACTCTAATGTTGCACTTTTTAGTGGACCTATGCTTCTTTAGTTAATGTATTGAAATATACAATTAGATGAAAATAAGATGTATAAAAGATTATAATTCCCCGGTTCTTCAACATACCATCCAAGCCGCCACTTTGTCTCTCTGAACAAATTCTTGTAGAATCCCAGGATTTCAACATTTTAATATTTATTTTTACTACTACTTAGAAAATACACCTATCAATCTAATATCTTAAGCTCCTTGTTCATTCATATGGAGTCTCATTGAACATACAGAGGAATCTATCAAAAATAAAACATACATAGGAAGTTTTCCAACCAAATGCTAAAAAGTAATTCAATTTCTTTATACTTTCCATTCTCTATCTACCAAGAATTGGACATCAATTTTTATTTTTTATAAGTTAAACATCAATTACTTTATCCACACTAAAAAATAAATCTGCAAACATCATTTTATTCTAAAAGGTACAAGTACATCAAACAACAAGAAAAATTATCAAATAATACTGCCAAATTACTTTTCATTTTGACAGATCAAAAAGCACAATCATCACAACAAAATGTACAAGAGACATGAGTCAAATACTGAACTCATTAGATGAAAGTTTTCTCTGAATATATCATTACTAGTCAAAGGAGGTGCATTAAATATTATATATTTGTTTCCATTTTAATTTGGGAAAGGTTGCTAAATATTCTTCTGCAAAATCTTTTATCTTCCTGATGCTAAATGATAGATTGAAGGAGGTTGGATCCTTGAAGGGAAAAATAATTAGGTAGAAAACATATGTTACTTATTATTTATAGGCCAAACTTCATATAAAATGAAATATTTCAATTACATTTAGTGGACAATGATGAGTTGGTAATTTACCAATTCATTATACTCTAAAGTTTGAGTTTTTGCTTAGTTCTCAAGTTGATTATTTGGATTTTATGCCCTTTTTTCTTTTATTATGTGAAGGTGCCTAAGTTAGAAGAAAAGAGCTAAAATGGGGGTAAAATGGAGGAAATGAGAAGAAGTGGAGAAATGCAGGTGTTAACCGGTGAAAAGCCGGTTAAAAAGATGAAGGTCATTGCATAGTCAGAGGAATGCCACAGGCGGTTCACGAGTCACCTGTGGCGGGACGCCGGTTCAGTCGATGAATTATCCATTGCTGAAAAAGGAAGGAAAAGTGCCCTACTTTTCAGGGTATAAATAGAAAGAAAAGTACATTGCAGAAAGGAAGAAAAAGGAGGGAGAAGATTGAGAGATAAGACAAGTACACATCACATCATCTTTTCTTTTTAGCTGAAGACCATTTTTTAGCTAAGAAAAGGGGATTTTGATTGAAAGTTGTAAAATATACTCTGCTCTCTTTTGTTCTTTGGTATTATTTAGTTTTAGCTGTAGTTGAAGGATAATTGTGCTTTTGATTTATCTACTCTTCTTATTAAATTCAATGATGCTTTTGATGATTGTATTTTTGAATTTCTTAACTATGAGCAGCTAAATGCATTAACTAGAGTTGTGTGATGATCAATACTTAATTGAATTGGGTATTGCTAGAGTTAACTTCATAATGTTCAATTAAGTGTAAATCTATTAGATTCCTTTCAATCTATTAATGAAGATCCATTGATGATAATATGGGTCTATCCATACTTGCTTAATTGTTGCTCGGGAGAGAATAATTAAGTATTGGGAGGGAATCTAGTAGTGGGTATGGATGGAAGGTTGTAAAATTAAGCTAGTAATAGCTGAAATTATTTCCTCCTTCCTAATTAGCAACTAATTGCTAGGAATAGTGAAGTTGTTGATCCAAATCCATTCGGGTGTGTTAAATTGCGGCTAGAGTTTGAGAAAATTCTAGTTAGGGTAGTCAATAGGCTGGGAGGCTGAGGCTACCTATTTCCCAAGATTATTTATATTTATTGAACTTATGAAGTTAACCTGGTCCATCCCAATCTAATTAGTATTTCATATACACCGCACCTCTAGTATTTTACAAATATTGTCTACATCTTACTGATCCTTCTAGTTTGAATTCACTAAAGAAATTTGTGTAATTCTCTGCAAAGTTTATTCCCCCCATTTCCTTGTTTTATGTTAAATTTATATGGTACAAGCTAAAATCAACTTCTCAATTAACACTTGAATTCATCACTCCCTAGTCCTCGTGGTATTCGACCCTGGCACTCATCGGGTTACTTGTTTTGATACAATGACCGTGTATATTCTTTGACTTAAGAATATATTTTGGACATTATCAGACAAGACTCAACAAGAAGTATAAAATAAAAGTTCTTTTAAACTCAAAAAAAAAAGAAACAAAGAGATAAAAACCTGTGCGATTTCCCTATAAAATTAAGGCTGAAGCAAATAGTTGAATAGGCATAGAGACCTTTTAGAAACTGCTTCCAGTTTCAATAGATTAGCTAAAGGAATACAACCATCTTCTAGCTTCAATGTTCGACCTTGATCGCCTAAAGTTGGACTATGAACATCGAGTTGGATGTTCTCATTCATCGATTCTTGGAACTAAAGATGGACTCGTGTACGGGGTTCCTATACAAAGGGAAGGGGTGAATTTCAGTGCAGGGAACTTTTGGCAGCTTAATGAGTGGAAGGAATAGCCAAAAGGGGAGAATCGAGAGCAGTATCACTCGGGCTTGCAAAAATATTTTTTATCATATGTTATATATTACATTAATAGTATAAAAATTGCATTGTTAGGAAACAATTAGTTATATCGACAAAATTAGTTTTTATACCTCGCTAATCTAAATTAATCAAGTTATTGAACTTCGATAAAGACAGAACCAGCCCAGGGTTCTTTTCCATTTCACTTATATAACATATGTTACTAATTATTTACAAGCCAAAATTCATAATAGATTGAAATATTTCAATTATATTTTGTGGACAAGACTCAAGAAGAAGTATACAAATAATATTTTTTTTGAACCCCAAAAAAAAAGAAACAAAGAGATGAAAACTTGTGTGATTTCCCTATAAAATTAAGGTGGAAACAAATAGTTGAATAAGCATAGAGACATTTTAGAAACCGCTTCCAGTTTCAACAGATTGGCTGAAGGAACACAACCATCTTCTAGCTTCAATGTTCGACGTTGATCGTCTAAAGCTAGATCATGAACATTGAGCTAGATGTTCTCGTTCACTGGTTATTGGAACGAAAGATGGACTCATGTCCGGGATTACCATAAAATTGGTCTTAAATAAGGCTTTTGCTGATATACTGGTTATTTTTGCACTTTCCCTTTCATCCTCCCTCTTGGCCAGCTTAGTTTGTTTCTCACGATTGGTTTTTTTCTTTTGCTTCAGTTTCATAGTAAAGAAGGATGCTCCAGGATTGTAAGCAATTAAAATAGAAAACAAAATTGGACAATGGATTGTTGAAAATGGAGACATTCTCTTAAAGAAAGTTTTTATCCCTGATGAGGATAGACTGCCTGGGGTCAATTCTTTCCAGGATACAAACAAGATATGACCATATGGATAGGGTGTTCTATTCGCTATCAATATTCAATCATGATTTGTGTGGATGTTTGTTTATTCATCAACCTTTAGCCAAATAATTTTCCTGCTGTGAGGAAAGAAAGTGACCAACATTGTGAAATTTACACATTTCATTCCAAAGAAGTGCAACACTCATTAGGATATGATAATGACAAATCAATTTTCCATAAAATCATCAAAGAAGAATCTACCACATATATGAGCACAGATACTCATCTGAACAGATGAAACATGCTCCAGTATATCAGTATAATAGGCGAATGGAGCAGAATACACGTCAAAAGCTAATACTATCAAGTTAATTTTCATACAACAATTATCGTAGAAGGTATAATATATATAAATTAGATATTCATCTGGTAATAATAATACTACTAGGTGAGGGAACTCTAATACACACTAATAATACTTATGTAATCTGTGGCCATAGCCTATACTCGACTCTTTCAGATTCTGCTCCGTTAGTTCCAAGTTTAAATCTTTCGCTCAATAAACAACATGTTTATTTTTTTTTTTTGATAAAGGAGGAAAAAGGATTCTCATAGATAGATACTAGATGTTAACAAGAATATTGCACGTTTGGTTATTGCTCATTTAGTTTCACACTAATTTGGATTGTTTGAAGAAATTATTGTCTTTGTTTCATCTAATACTCCCTTAAAGTCATCTGAGACTCTTGGTGCTTCACTAACTAGTCATTTGTTTTCCAATAAAGATAACTTACTACAATTTTGAGAAGAAAAAGAGCAAATTAATGGAAGAGAAGCATACCTGGAATTCTTGATTGAGCGAGATAGAAAACAGAGACTAGGGCAGAGTTGTGATGGCGACCCAAGGAAGAAGACAACTGTCGTTCGTCGAAAATATACTCTGATCTTCTACTTATGGTAGACAAAGCTGCTAGGGCAGAGTTTGCGACTACTGTGTTTTGAGAGAATAGATATAGCATTTTATAAAAAAAATAGAAAATATAATTTAATTAGAGTGTCTTGATTAATTTCAATGAAATTTTTTTAATTAAAAATTTAATATTAGATTTTGGCGGCACTTTTTTTCCCGTTGAAGGTTCCAACTACAATTTAGGACCGGTTACTAATTTTCTTAGGACCAGACCAGATTTTGTACTTTCGCAATAAAAAATTAAGGACCAAAATATAATCTTTTCCAATACTTATACTTTTTAGAGACGGGACTATTAACTCTTCGCTAAATGTCACAACCCGAACATAGACCCGAATCTAGTCACGGAATCTGAAATTATAAATGACTCAAAGTCAACCCATGGCATGAACATGGTAACTAAAGATCAACATAAACAATACTGATAACTGAATTCTGAAATAGCAAAAATCTGAATAACAACACGTCTAGCCAACGGTAGTAACATAACATTGAATCTAAAGATGAATACACAAATCTATGTCTGGAAAGCCTCTACTAACTTATGAGATGTTGGGAAAAGCCCCCAGCTATCTCTATCCCTGAAATAAACTGACATTACAATACAGAAAGATAGATGTCCTCGGAGGATGAGGACTCACCCAAGGCAGGGTCTGAGATGAAATGAGAGTAAACCTAATGGTGCATCTAAGTCTGATCACTAGGAACTGTATCATGAAATGATACAACATTGAGTATGCAGTCAGTACTTAGAATGTACTGAGTAAGCCAGGTAAGTGAAGCAGGCCGAGTAAGTATAAACTGAAATCATGTACATTGTAAATCATAACATCATAAGATTTTGAGATTAAGTACTGCATGCTGATATCTGAAAACATGAATAGACATAAACTGTCATGACCCGAACAGAGGCCCGGATCGTAGACAGGGGACAAGGGACCCCGAGATACCCCAAGTTGACCCACAGTATAAGCATAAACTAACTCATTCAATAACCGAAGGAAACACGAATATAATCTCAGCAGAAATCTAAAGCAACATCACATAAGAATAAACATGCAAAAATGAAATACATGTCTAAGTCTGAAAAGCCTCTAATCTAGACGAGCTGATGGGACAAGACCCCAACTAGCTCTAAAAATCTGAAACTGAAATACATAGTAAAAATTGAAAGTATAGCCCTCGAAGGATGAGGATTCACCAACTCTGAACAGGTGCTAACTTGAATAAGCTGACTAAGATCGAGGCTAAAGCTGCGATCCGGGTCCTGTATCATAAAATGATACAACATAGAAAGTATGCGGTCAGTACGTGGAATGTACCGAGTATGCAAGGTAAGTAAAATTGCTATAATAAGTTAAATCACTCGACCATATCATTTCATAATATAAGCTTTTAGAAACTGAAAGGGCTCACATGCATTCTTTCGAAATCATAATCTCTTGATGATGTGATAATGCATAACTTTATAACATCAGCTAACTCGAATGACTCAAAGTTGTGATGCAACATTTATGAAAAGTTGAACATTGAGTCAAACCTTACTTCTTCAACATGCGTGCATACATAATGATCATGAGTAATGAATATGCAAATATGAATCATATGGAAAATAGGAGACTCATCACTTAACCGACATACCACGATAGAGCTTATGTGGTCCTGACTATTACATTCAAGTGGGCAAAGCCATCCAAAACCTTTCCAGGGCTAGGGATGCTACCATTATATCGATATCAAGCTCATGGGCCATTAGGGCCGGGGATGGCTCACAAGGGAGGTCCCAAATATAATAGAATCGACCTATGTTGGTGCGTAGTTCTGGGGCATAGGGTTATCGACCCTTAGCCCGCTCGGTGCTAGACTCTTCTCCCAAAACATGCAATGATGTATATCATATAAATATGAAGCTCAACATCGTCTAGTGACAAAGCTCAACATGAAATCATGCATACATTCAACATCGTATGGAAGGAAGCGCAATGACAACATACATCTCAATTATGAATTCATTCATATGAGAAGCTTTACTTTGAAACATAACACAAGCTTAAAGAATAGTGGGAAACTTTACTCCAAAACCATGTGGTAAGCTTACTTTGGAAATATCACCTCATCATTATCAATATAAGGGCCTTGCCCAAAAACTTATCATGCTTGAACTCATTCAATTCATTTGAAAACATTATAATTTGAGAGATTTCACTCCAAAATGAGATAGTAAAATTTATTCGAGGAATCATTCGTACTCAACATTGGGTACCACCCAAAGCTTCAACATGCTTGACTACACTAGATTCATATCAAAACTTCAATTATAGACATGGATAACTTTAGAACATGCTTTTCATCATCAAAATCTCATCAACATCATACAATCATTGAAAATCTCTTCCTTATGAACTCCCTACCCATGGGCCTTTAATTTCATAAAACTAGGAAATTTAAGTTTAATTGAAAATACTTAAAAAATTTGCCCATGCTTTATATTCAATACTAAGAACATAAACAATTCATACCCATGTATAAAGATTGAGAAAGTTTGCAATTGGGTGGAGACCCCACACTTGATCATAGGGGATTCATTCGAATAGGGAGAAATTGGGCATGGGTGTGGAAGGAGAATACCGCTTAAAACCCTACATACCTGGAAATGAGGAATTCTACCACCCTTCAATTACCCAAGATCAGATTCCAAAGGAAATCTTGAATTTTGACCTTGAATCACCTCCTTCAAGCCTTCAACCTTGAATGCATGGGGAGTATGCACTTAGATTAGGTCTTCCCCCACTAAAACCCTTCCAAACTCAACCTTTGCCCACGACTTCAGCTTCTTTTCATCTTCATTCCATAAGCCTCAAATACATTCAAATCCATCCTTTTTAGCCCTAAAAACATCTAATCACATGCGTTAGCTAATTTAAACAAATATATAACATAAACAGATGCAAACACATATAATTTGTTCTCAAAACATAGTAAAGTACGGGTAAAATATGTCTATTAAGTGCTTGAGTACGCCCTTCATCAACACCTCACACTTAAACTATTGTTCGTCCTCGAACAATCTACTACTTCCCTTCTCATATTTAAGCACAAAATTCATCCTATGAATAGGTCTACTTACACTTAAGATCATGAGATAAATCAATGAAGCTCAAATAACTCACTCGCATGCATATAGGTTCAACATTAAAATGTCAAAGTTTGAAATTACTTAGCTTTTGAAAATGAACTCATCAAGACATATTTTTGGCCAACATGAATTATATGCAATTTAGTGATCAATATTAAACCAAAGTCTTACCATTGTGCCCCTCACAATTTGGTGAGATGCCCATTCTCACACAAGATATAAAATAAGATTAACTTGGGCCTAAACAAAATAATTTCCACTCACTCTCACAAAGAACTCAACATACATGCAAATGATGACCCATAGGCTTGCCCTGAGTGTAATACTCTGCTAATATAGAATTTTGAATCAAGGATCAATTAGGACTTTAATTTGGTTGTAATGTATACTAAGGGACGGGTAGGAACTATTTGGCCAAGATAGTGACTAATCTCCCTATGCACTTTAATACTTCACAACACTTTGATTTTTAGCTCATTCTTCAATTTCCAAAATTTTCTTCTTATACCTCCTTATTTTTCAATTTTTCAACTTAGGTGACTAGTGGGGATTTTTCTTTTCATCGTTGGGCTCATTCACACACAATTTTTCTTCTTCCGTTCCTACTCTTTACGCACCCCTACTCTAGCCACCCTCAACTTAAGCATTTTTTTTCTTATGTTGAGGTTCACAATATCCAAGGAAGGACCAGGGCCAAAATAGCTTCATTGTAAACAAATGGGTATAGTTAATCGGTAAATCATGGTTTTTTTTCATCTTCAATTTTTCAAAGCTCTTTCTTCTTTTTGTTTTCCCACTAAAAATTACCCTCCTTGTTTAGAAAAATTTCACCTTTTACTTTTCTTCCAATTCACCACACTTTTTAGCTTTTCCCTTCACTTCTCCAATTATGCTCCTTTCCTACAAAATTTTTTTCATTAAAGTGCTCTAGGAGTCATTTGGATCAAATAGAAGTCAATAGAACAAAAAGGGATTAAACCTGTAATATTACTATCAAAAGAATTGGCTAAGGCTGAAACATAGCTAACTAGGATAATTACAATCAAGGTAGGATAAAAATATGGTTACCAAAGAAATGCCTATATCACTTCCTAATCCATCATTCTTATTTCGCTTTGCACATATACCAAGCAAGTTCTAGACATAAATTTACAAGCATAGACTATATAAAAAATAATTCTTTACACATTGGCATCATATGGTTTAACAATGGAAATTAAGATCAAATAAACACATATATGCATATTGCATGCATATCATAATTAAGCCCATTTTTCTCTTTTCAAGCACATAAGTCAAGTTCCCAAAAGACTAAGTGTTTCTACCTTTTTCATGCATTCTTGAGTGAATTTAATATAGTCCCAATGATACCTAGAGTGAAGCACCTAGCATTCATAGGATCCAAGTTCTTGTTCCTCCTAATGACTAATTTACCCTTAAGACGGTCGTCATCCATCCATCATTGGGCAAAGTCATGACTCAATGACTAAAATCAAAAATAAAAAATTTACACTCTCTAGTCGTTTCTAAGGGACTATCCACCGGAAAAGTACAGAAAACAAAAATCGAAGGAACCCAAAATAAAATAAAAAAATACTACAAACCAACAAGCATGCATGACAAATCATAAATCTGAAAAAAACTAGGCCTACCATGTGCAAATTTAGCAATTAAGGCATGAATGGTAATATGAAGTTTACATCTCTCACCCCACACTTAATTGGTTATACTATCACTAGTGCTAAATCAGATAAGCATAAAGTAATAGAGTGCAAGAAGAACTCCCTAGGCCTCTACTCCTTGTCTTCAATATTAAGCTCAATCTTTATTGAAAATTATGACCTATCACTTGCACACTTGAACAAACACATAAAAATAAATAAAAAAATTATATTGGGTTGCCTCCCAAGTAGCGCCTGATTTAATGTCGCGGCACGACAAAGGTATCTTGGCTACTCAGACTTCATCAAGATACCTGTTCAGACCATGGTCACATCTTGGACGCATGTTTTACCACGCCTCCCTGTGACACGTCAGGAAAAAAAAAAGGAAATAAAGACTAAAAGTTAAACACAATCAATTAATCTAATTCTAAACCATATTCCCCGGCAACGGCGCCGCTATTTGATAACGCTCAAACCACACCTCCTTCGGAAGTATGAAGCAGACATTATCAATAAAGAACCCAACTAGATGTTGGGGTCGATCGCATAGAGAATACGGAAGGATGTAGAAGAACGCTAGTGCTTAAGCTTTTTAATTAATTATTTCCTAAGAGGAACGAATTTGTAAAAGTAATAAATAGCAATGTTGAGAAATTGTTTGGTTTTTTCAAATTAATACAACTAACTAGGGTAAGTGTTCCCCATGACTTCATAACCACAAGGCGTTTTATACTAGTGATCTATTTCGGTGCTTAACATGTAATATCGGTAAGTTAATTTCACCTAAATGGTTGGTCCCCTAATTAGATGATTATCACCACGCAACTTGGTCCGTCTATGAGTGTATGCTTTACTAACCCTTACCCTTGATATCAGATTAGCTATTCTTGGACAAGGTTAAGCTATTAGATGAGGGTTGATAGCCTCAAATCTACGTTGTTAATCCCTTTTTCCATTCACTAACTCCTTGGTCCGGTAAGTAAGAATAAGGAAAGTTCTAATGTTTGCAACCATTAAAAATCAATTAAAACTAAGGAAGAAACAATATATGCATAAACTCCATTAAAAAATCACTAAGTATTTTAGTATGTGTGTTAATTTGTCATGGTTCCCACAACCCTAGTTGTGGTGGTTTTATCCTATCATGTTTATAAGTAAATTAATAGATTTCATAAATAGAAGCAAAATTTAATACCTACAAAGATGATAGGACAAAATTCACTTGATTATTGCAATAATAAAGAATAACAATTCAACAATTGTCTCGAAGTTCCAAACGTAAGACACCAAACTTTCATCTACAAACTTGAGACTTAAAACTCTAATCCTACTTGAAGACTTTTGAACTTGAAACTTCAAATCTTGAAGAAATGCCTATTACATGAAAATAAAAGGGTATTTATAGTAGTAGATTTATGTTTTCCTTGTTCCTTGATGAATTTGACTTGAGATGTAAATTTTCCTTTTCCTAGTTGATGTAGGAAAGCCAATTTTTGCCTTTTTGGGATCCTTGTGCGTCGCCCCAAGCACTGCCGCATTACCAATTGTGGAAATGGGTCACCTAATGACTCATTGTGCATGGGCACGAGTCATTATGCCCCTCGTGGTCTAACTCCTTCAAATTTTTAGTGTACCTTACGGTTGGTTCCAGTGAACTGTTAACGAGCCGTTTCGTCAACTAACGACTCGTTATGTCTTTCGTCATCTCCACTGGTTACTTTGTCAATAATTTCTCTCACAGTTTTCATGACTGACTTCATGACTCATTACCAGATGTAACGAGTCATTCCGTCAACCCGTCAGGTACACTGTTTCTGCATCTTCCAAACACAACCTTTGCCCACGACTTCAGCTTCTTTTCATCTTCATTCCATAATCCTTAAATACATTCAAATCCATCCTTTTTAGCCCTGCAAACATCTAATCGCATGTCTTAGCTAATTTTCACAAATATATAACATAAACACATGAAAACACACATAATTTATTCTCGAAACATAGTAAAGTACGGGCAAAATATGTCTATGAAGTGCGTGAGTACGCCCTTCATCACATTCTAGGATTGGCTCACTTGAAAATCGAAACTCTATCGTACGGGTTCTACAATTCACTGAGGCATAACATGCATGCAATCAATCCAAACCAAAAATAACATCAAAATAAGTCATGTCTAACTTTACTAGATCGGCTGAGGTAAGGATGCCTAACTACCGCACCGATTGTTTGGGGGAGGTGGGACACTGCGAGGTGGGTAGTTTATCTGGGGCAGATGCCTCCAAAAGAGTAACAAAGGTGTGCGTAGGTAGGCTCAAGATAAGATTCTAAATTCTCTCACCAACCAAGCTATCCCAAGATAATTTGGATAAACAAAGGACTTGGTGATTAGTTGCTTGTTCAACAAGAGCAATTTGATATTATTGGCTTGCTTATTCAATGTCAGTGCTAGCGCCAGCGGCAACACCTCAGGAACACCGACTGTTCTTGTTGTTCAACAGCAGTGCCCACCCTGCACCCACCCCCCAAGTATATGCTTCAATAGGAATCACACAAGGGTAGATTAGAAACCTCTAGTAAAATGTGAATTTCTTAAGGACTGTGACAGGGCAATTTTTGTATACCCTGTTGAGCTATAATTGAGTCAACGACTAGAGTAGATACTGAGAAGGGTTCTGATACAATTTTGGGACTAACTCTGAAACTAATAGCAACATAAGGTGTCACAAAATATAAAGTATCCCTTAGATCTAATAGTGCATAAACATCAAGATGGAATACTCATAACATACTAGTGATCACATCTGGAGAGACTTTCTACTCCTAACGTGATGAGACGACATAAAACCTGTTTTGACGCTGACCACCACCTGCACTAGTGGATGCACCTTGCTGAGCTGAACGTGCTGGTGGAGTTGTTGAACTGGTAATTGGGTCATGGTCTCTACCATGGTCCTATCTCACTGCTGGATAATCTCTGAGCATGTGGCTGGGCTTCCCGTACCCAAAACATGCCCCTAAACTTGCTAAGCACTAACCAGTGTGCCTCCTACCGCACCTATCACAAACTGGGATACTGGGCTCTACTGAACTGCTTTTTGATCTCCAGATCTTGATGTCTTTCCCATCTGATCGCACCTAGAATTGGATGGCACACTAGCGGATGATGGCGCTGGGGCTAAGGATCTCTAGTGGCACTACTGGCAATGTCCACCACCAAACCTCTGCTGGGAAAACCCAAAACTGTCTGTCTTGGCCCTCTTAGCCTCTCTCTACCTCACCTGCACCACCTCTATCTATTGGGAATAAAGGACTAATCGATAGAAGTCAATGTCCTGATGTAGCATGGCAGTTCTACAGTCTCTTGACCAAGTGGTGCTACTCCATTCATAAATTTGCTCACCCTAGCCCTCTAATCGTCCACCATATCCAGCGCATATTTGGATAAGGAGGTAACTCTAGAGCATACTCCTAGAAAGTTATGTTGTTCTATTTCAAATTCATGAACTCGTCTGCCTTGATTTGCCTCATCTCCCAGGGAAAGAATCGGTCTAAGAATTTCATGAGGAACTCATCCCAACTAATAGGATCCGCTCTGATTCCCCGACTATCCTTCCACTACCTATACCATATATGAGCGACCCCCTTCAACTGATAGGAGGCTAAGTCTGCACACTCCTCTCCCATCACCATCATAATCTGGGTGATCTTCTGGATCCCCTCAATGAACTCATATGGGTCCTCATCCACTCTCGACCTAAGGAACTTAGGTGGATTCATCTTGAGGAAATCTCAGACTCTAGCCGCCGCTGCATTCCTATTTCTTGGGAACATGAGCCACTGCCTGCTGATTGACCCGAGCGATCAATGCTTGGGCCACTATATGAATGGCTGCCCTAATCTCACCATGGGCAACCTGCTCGGACATGGGATTTGGTGGGGCTGGTGGGGCTTCCTGATGCCCATCTCCATTGCCATCTTCAGGGCCATTTCTATTTTCGTTCTGATTCCTTCTTCCGTTAACTCAGCTTGGAGGCATGATTCATCAAACACGTAAAGTTAGAGTTAGAGGAAGAGAGAGAGTTGAACTTATAGCACGAGATAGAATCATGAAAAAAGGGAATTTTCCTAAAACATTTTATAGCCTCTTCATCATAAATGTGGTGTGCTTCAATCCATGAAACGACTCTACTTAACGCGGTTTTCAGACACCCTAGGAAACTTCAAAACTCAATGCTCTGATACCAGGTTTTTCAAGACCCGAACATAGGCACAAACCTAGACATGGAACCTAGAACTATAAATGGCTCCAAGTCAACCCATGGCATGAAAATTGTAACTAAAGATCAACATAAACAAAACTAAAAACTGAATTCTGAAATAGTGGAAATCTGAATAACAACACATCTAGCAAACGGTAGTAACATAACACTGTATTTGAAGCTGAATACACAAATTTATATCTGAAAAGCCTGTACTAACTAATGAGATGCTAGGAAAAGCTCCCAGCTATCTCTATGTCTGAAACAAACTGACATTACATTACTAAAAGATAGATGTCCTCGGAGGATGAGGACTCACCCAAGGCAGGGTTTGAGCTGAAACGAGATTAGAACTAATGGCATATCTGAGTCTGATCGCTAGGACCTGTATCATGAAATGATATAGCATAGCGTATGTGGTCAGTACTTGGAATATACTAAGTATGCAAGGTGAGTAAAATAGGCTGAGTAAGTATAAATTGAAATTATGTGCATCATGAATCATAACATCATAAGATTTTGAGAGTAAGGACTGCATGCTGATATCTGAAAACATGAATAGACATTAACGGGATCTCATAACTAAATGGAATGACCCAAAGACGAAATTGAGATTCTTAATTAAAAAACTGATAACCTGATCAATGGGTCAAACCTACTGAAAAAATAATATCATAACTAATAAACATGCATAACTGAAATCGTGAGGAACAATGGGAGACTCATCATGTAATCGATACTATCAAATAGAGCCTTTGTGATCCCATCTATTATGCTAAAGTGGGCAGAGCCGTCCAAAGCCTTGCTAGGGATAAAGGCGCTACCATGATATCGATATCAAGCTGAAGGCCTATTTGGGGTAGAGAAAACTCACAAGGGAGGTCCCTAAGTAAAATGTAAAATCCTATGTTGGCACGTAGTTCAAAAACTCGGGGTTTTCATGACCCCTAGCCTATTCAGTACACACCTCCCAAAAATATGCAAGGTACTCTTCATTATTTTTCAATAAAGCTAAAACCATCATTTTTCAATGAAGCTGAAACCATCATTTTTTAGTGAAGTGTATAATGTAATTACATGCATAGTTTGAAATCTGAATACGGGAAGACCTGGATCCAAATATATCATAAGATAAAAATAGGAGTATATACTCCAAAATCATATGGTAAGCTGATTTATAGACTAAACTAAATCATGAAAACCTGCTAAGTCTGAGTGGAATTACCCAAAATCTAAAGATCATGTATGCTTGAAATAGAGTTCTCTAGTCAAAATCATAAATTCACATGTGGGTAATTCGCAAACATACATATATTCTAGATACTTCATCATACTTGAAATCATCAATCATAGACTAACTTTTTCATGAACTTGCATAATTGGGCATAATCTTCTAAAATTTGAAAACATGAATTTGTAATAAATTAGTACATAAAATCCACCCATGAATCTATGCTTTGAAACATGAAGGGAATTGACACATAAATAAATCATAGAAAATTTCATAAATTTGGATTAAAACCCCATAGAATCATACACTTGAATTAACACTTGAATTCATGAACTTGAGGTGAAATTTGGGCATGAGAGTGAAAGAAAACTCTCATTCATGGCCCTACATACCTGGGTAAATTGATTCTCAACTTAAAACTCTCATTCATGGCCCTACATACCTGGGTAAATTGATTCTCAACATCACTTAGAAAGCCCAAGATATTTGAGGAGAAATGAAGGATCCTAGGCTTGATCTTCAATGGAATCCTCTAAACTTGCATGCATGGAAGTTGAATGAATTAAAAGAGGTTAAACTCCCTTAATATGTTTCTTTTAGGGATTAAAATGATGTAGTTTAGGTTTTAGGAGCTTAGGAATTACGAAAACACCCTTACTAAATTCATAGAAAGATAGTCACTGCCAGTCCCAATGAGGGACTGACTTTTCGTCCAACTCGTCATCATCAATAGAAAAATCTACTTTTACAGAACTGCTTCAACTGACGATTGACATGATGAATCGTTAACAGGGACAATGACTCATTACTTTCCTTTCCTTGACACCCCTACAATTCTGACACTGTCCAAGCAACGATTGACCTGATGAGTCATGAAGTGTCACCACAACTCATCCCTCATCCCACAAATTCCTCCTAAAAAACTCCTTGATTCCCAACTCTGCACCTCCCAATGAGGGACTCAACAATTCTTTAGGGGTTAGGATGGGCTATTCCGCAACCTTTTGCCACTGCAACTTCTCAACATAGCACCACCCAACGGGCCACTGAATGATACATGAAGTTACCTAATAGGTCACTTAACGCGTCATTCTGTAACCTGGTGGATACTTTCCTGCTTTCTCAGATTCAACCCATGGGTCTGATCTTAGGAGCTTTCGGGGTATTACACCAAATGTTGGTCTTAAGTAAGACTTTTTATTGTAGTGTATGGATCACGGTCTCCCTAAACTTGGAATGTCCTGGATGTAGTTGTGGGTTGATTAGAAGTGGTAGTTATATTTGGGAGAGTAGGCGATTGAATTTGAAGGGTAGGTGCAGTATGTTAAGAATAGATAGCAGTCGGTGCTTGGTTTTGGTGAAGTGGGGGTGGAGTTTGGTGAGAGGGATTGACATGTAGAGTGTTTTTTGATGGTCTTATAGTGGTGGGGGCAGTGGGAGCAGTAAAAGTAATTGGAAAAAATTTAGGTGTTGGGATTCAGATGGTGAAAAGTGGGAGAGGGGCCATCAGTTATTGGTTGGAGGAGTATTTGGCGCAATGGCTATCTTGGCCAAATCTTGGGTTCGTTATATTTCAACTCTTATCTCAGCAACCTATTGCGCCAGCTGTGTAACTAATTCATTCTGCTCAGCAATTTGAGGCAATTTGAGCATCTCTCACAGTTATCTCAGCCAAATTTGTTTCCTTAGTAGTCATCTTTCCTTTCCTTTTGTTGAGGTAACAACTCGGAAGGGATTTTGCTTTGGATCTGGTGAAGTATGGATGGTCCGCCAGTTATCAACACAGATAAATCTCAAATACCAATTGAGGAAAATAACTTAAGAAATAGCTATGTTAGTTTATGTTCATAATGAGTGATGCGAAATATCTGACAGAAAAATAAACACATAAGTATTATTTTGTTTTAAGACGAATTGATCCACGGGTAGAAATTTGGTGAAAGACTATAACAGACAAAAATTTGTTTGATTCATATATATAGAATATGATGAAGGGGGTAAAATGATGTTTTTAATACAAGGGTCGGGCCTTGATTAGGCTGCCTATATATCCCTGTAAGGAAATTCAGGCCCTATGTAGTTCGAATTTACATTAAGAAATACTTCTTTTAAGAAAAAGGTTGATAAGGAGACTAGGCTCGATAGATCTTCCTACATTCCCACATGGAGATTAGGTGTGACGTAGTTCTTTTGATTACAAAGAAAAGGAAAATACATAGAAAAAACAACTAGACTTCCTAAGTCTCTTTCTTCAACTTGTCACATCGGCGAAGATCCTGTGCTTTCTTCATCCGAGTCTTCATGCATCTTTCCCTTCCCCTTGCTGATTAAGCCAAGATGCTCCCTACCTAAATGTCCCATGTCTTCTCCAAGTCTCTTCATGTGGTGTTCTAACTCCGAAGGTCTTTACAATTGTTTGAGTATGTGGCTAATCTTGCGATCTACATCCTTAATTTTCTTCTGCGCCAAGACAATTTTTTTGTCAAGTTTGGAAATTCTCTATCATGCTTCCTCTTTAGCTTAGTCTACCTTCTCACATTTCTTCTTGGTTATAGTTATATTTCTGTCTGTCTCAGTGATCTTCCTCCATAGAAATTCTTCCATTTCCTCGTCGCTAGCCAGGTCGATCCTTCGGGTGGGTGTGTTTGTGCTTTCTTCAGACATTTTCTATTTGACTCTAAAATGGTAGAAAGAGTGAGATTTAGTGACATTTTCTATTTGACTCTAAAACTTGAGGACTTGAGAATAATTTAGACAGACTTTTGGTACTTTGGACTCATGTATATTCTTAAAAGCTCTAAAATGAAGGCTTTAGCACGAAACTCTCTCAACTCAACAATACGTAACCATAGAGATAGTTATATCAAGTAGCATGTAAATAATATATAACGTGTCCTATATGGGTGACGTTTTTATGCTAAATGTGGGCCTAAATGAATTGAAGGGTGTGTTTGCCATTTTTTAGTCAATCCATTGCCCCCAAAATATTTCATTAATATTGATAAAATTTTTACAACAATACTTTAAATAGAGCAAACGGGGGTACATTTAGGGACATAAAAAAGGGAATACTAAAACAACCTCACTGTTTCAGCCCGTAAAATGTCAATGGTTAATAAGCGTACGCATGGATTTGTGATGAATAAGAATAGCTTGACGCTTATGGAAAAAGCCGCAGAAGTAGGGTCGGGTGAGTCTAGGCCGCAAGGGGCCGGCGCTTCAGTGCACTAGCCAGCGTGGCGCGCTAGGCATAGGGGCACGATGGGAGGCTTGCGCGGGGGGATGATGGTGCCTTGATTGGCGTGGGGCGCCGCCCTGCCACCAGCCTCAAGTATATATCTAGGCCCTCCTCCAATTTGAATCATTTTCCAAGTGATATTTCGGCCAAGTTAGAGAGAACATGAAGGATTCATCAAATTTTCATCCAATTACGCTACCAAACGCCGTCCAATCTCAAATTAACTTTGGGTAACGAGTTCTAGGCCTATGGGAAGCATTACTTAGGAGTTATTTCTCAAAAATTCACTCGGCGAATTGAAACTCCGTCGAGTAAAAGTTATAAAAATTAATTTAAATTGATTCCTACTCGGACATAGGCATTAGGTAAGCACTTCTCCCTTCTAAAATCTCAGGAAATTATAGGTTTTCAGCCGAGTTATTCGAAGTTGAGATATAGTTGATATTATTATCGAAAGTTATCGATATTTATCGAGTTTAATATTGAAATTAGTTCTATTCTCTCAGTATAAAGGATACAGTTGGAAAGAACTATTGATTGCAAGTTAAACCTCGCTAGTTAAATCAGAAATCAGCATTCGAGGTATGTTATGGCAAATTCCTTCGACAAGTTATTCCTGTCGTGTTGTACTACGACCTAGACTCCCATGAGTACACCGGGAGCATGATTTTTGCAGTTAGCTGCTATTATTTGTTTGAGATTAGCGTTTCCTATCCAGTTTGGATTGACCCTGCCCAGTATAGACTTCCGTGACCAACCCCAGGGTTACTACATCTGTCATAGCCTACAGGGCTATATAGATCACGCTAAGAAGATAGATGTTTCCCTAAGGGACTACACAGAGTCCCAAGGCCATATTACATTCCATTCCATGGCTGGACTATTATTTTTATGTCATATCGGCATCACTGACCCTCATCAAGCCTGATGCCCAGGGTGTAGTTATCAGGAGTCCACCAAACTCAGACACAGGTACAAATCGGGAGCTGAGCAGGCTCAGTTGAAGACTCAGGGGACCAATAGGTTGGCTATAGTTACCTGTTGACTTATTTTGACCTTGTTAGGGGTATGTAGATTAGAGTGTGCTCGCCAGGGCTTATGGCGGCCCCCGGGGTGGGTTATTGTTTGCTGGTTGTACCTTCAGGCTTATGGGGGCCAGGTAAGGTTCTTGTTTTCTTTATTTATTGTTAGTTATACAACAAGTTGTAAGGTATTTTAGGTTAACTCTCTATCCCTTCTATTGAAATGTTTCTATTTCATTGTCAGTATTATTCAGTCATTTTCATTTACTTCTTTACATATTCGGTACATGTTGTACTGACACCCATCCTTGGGGAGTTGCATTACTTGCCTAAAAATATGGTTAGACGCAACTCAGGACCCCTATTCATTAGTCGAGTCAGTAGTTTAATCAGATCCTTTTCCCCAGAGTTGTTAGTTTGAAGGTTGGTTCTTTTGATTGTATAGTTCATGGCTTGTCCCGACCATTATTCCACTCTTAGAGGTTTGCAGTCTACAGATCTCTAGTATTAGTTTCATTGTCAGCTGTGTGGGTCTTTGTATGGTTTCTCTTGCGTAATGGACATGTGGGGCCTAGTTTAGCTATTAGTTAGCGGCCATCTCGGACATAATATAGTTTTGATTGCCTATTTTCCTTATGACATAACTAGATAGCATGGTGGTCTTGTTGGCCCGCATAGGATCCCCTTTACTGTGTGTTGTTGGTCAGCTGTTTATTTTTACAAGCAGCTATGCGGCCTTTTCAACCGGAGGCTATACTTACAGTTGAGATATAGCTCATTGTTTTCTTGAATTGAAGATCAAGCATGCACCAGAAGTGCATAAGCCCAGTTAGGTCAGTTCAGATCCCAGTATGGCACCAGGTGCAAGTCTTGCCTCCCAAGGTGGGGTGTGACAAACTTTGTAGCAAAGCAGGTCATATCCTAGGGAGTTTGCAAGCCGTGTCTAGTAGAGTCTTGTCTATGGGTGTGTTGTACACCACATTCCATAGGCAGGAGGCTACGGGGCATAATAGTATGGTTACCCTTCTTTCTTCTTCAGTCATGCTGTAGAGCTATGTTGTATAGGTTTGAGTCGCTAAGTTTACCTCATTCTGCTTGTCTACAGAGAAATGTCAGAAATGCGACAGACTACGACCGACTAGAAATTAGATGTCGCAGTAGGAAAGGGCACTAGGAGGGTGCCCCAGTAAGAGCCAGCTTGATCTGAGCTCAATAGGGAGACTTCATCTCTGTTCCTCATAGTCTTCTCCACACCAGGAGTCTTTTAGGGTAGCGGACATGTCGACACCACTTCCAACAACTCCTATACCTATACCGTTAGTTCAGAAGGTTAGGAGAGTTGTTTATATGTTAGCCCAGATGATGGACGCTTAACGCCATCCTATGGTACCAGTGGTTGCTGAGTCTTCGGGAGGACATGGGAGTTTAAGGGTCCAGGAATTCCTTGCCCTGAGTCCCCCACAGTTTATAGGGACAGATTGGGAAGAGGACCCTCAGGACTTCCTGGGCCAGTTATAATGGATTTTTAGGGTGATGCATGCTACGCCCGTGGAGTCGATTGAGTTAGTGGTATTTCAACTATGGGATATAGCAGTGTTATGGTACGAGAGCTGGGAGATTTCTTGAGGAAGAGACGCTCCCCCTCTGACTTGGTACAATTTTTCAGAGGCCTTTTTGGATCACTACTTGCCTCGAGAAATTCGACAGGCCTGGGTAGACCATTTTTTGCACCTAGAGCAGGGTTCGATGAGTGTCCGGGAATATGCAATGAGACTTGACTCTTTGGCCAGATATGCACCAGCTTTTGTAGACACTATGCCAGCCAGAGTGTATCGGTTTATTATGGGACTACTTCCAGAGTACGTGGAAACTTGTGTAACGGCTACTCTCCAGGAGGATATGGACATTGGCCGCATCCAGGCCTTCACTCAGAATATTGAGGGGATCAGGAAGCGACAGCGGGAGATAGAGAGGACAAATCAAGAGCAACGCTGTAGGGCTATACCTAGTGATGTGCAGTCAGAACTGCAGGGTGGACCTAGGCCACGAATATCAGGCAGGCCACCTAGACCCCTACCTCCACAGCAACAACAGGGTGGTAGATTAGATTGCCGAAGGTAGTCAGGACCCGGTGAGAGCTTAGGGGCATCAGGTTCTTAGTAGCAGAGGGGGTGAGATTAGAGCAGTCCTACTATGCCACGTTGTGCTATTTGCATTCCACGTCATTTTGGGGCATGCAGGTATGGCTCTACCGCTTTTTACATTTGTGGATAAGAGGGTAACATGATGAGGGATTGTCCAGCTAGAGGTCAGGGTGATTTAGACCGACAGGATAGATCTTCAGCAGGGTCATATGCCTAGTACCTTCAGCAGGGTGCAGGCCCTCAGTTTCAGTCGATAGAGACCAAGTCAGGTCAGGGGCATCCAGTTCAAGCGGCGGTCCAGATAGCACTTATGCTTTACCGGGGCGATAGGAGTCAGAGTCATAACTGGATGTTGTGGCAGGTATGATGGAAATTTTCTCTCACTCAATTTATGTTTTGATAGACCCAGGTTCTACTTTGTCCTATGTTACCCCATTAGTGGCCCAGAAGTTTGGTATAACGCCAGAATTTCTCCAGCGACCTTTTTTGGGGTCAATGCCCATCAGTGATTCTATTATAGCTAAAAGGTTCTACCAGGGCTGCATAGTAGAGGTTGTTGGTCGCCAAACTTTAGCATATTTAGTAGAGCCAGAAATGATCGATTTTGATGCAATTATGGGCATGGATTGGCTAGCTCCATGCTATGTCAATGTAGAGTGTTGGACCAAGACAGTTTGGCTCCACTTTTCAGGGGAGGTAGTGCGAGAGTGGAAGGGTAATGCAACTACGCCAAAAGGTAGGTTCATATCCTATCTTCAGGCGACAAAGTTAATAGAAAAGGGATGTATATATCATATCTCCAAGGTTTAGGATATGCAAGAAGAATCCCTGACTCTTCAGTCCATTCTAGTGGTTGATGAATTCCCAGACGTGTTTTCAGAAAAACTTCCTGGTATTCCCCTAGAACAGGAAATCGATTTCTCTATCAACTTGCTACCAGGTACTTAGCCTATATCCATCCCTCTATACCGAATGACTCCAGCTGAATTAAGAGAATTGAAGGAGCATTTGAAAGATCCATTAGATAAGGGCTTTATCAAGCCGAGTACATCACCGTGGGGTGCACCCATTTTGTTTGTGAGAAAGAAAGATGGCTCCCTCCGCATGTGCATATACTATCGGTAGTTGAACAAGGTTACTATTAAGGATAAATACCCATTTCCCAGGATAGATGAATTGTTTGATCAGTTACAAGGGTCGAAATATTTCTCCAAGATCGACTTAAGGTCAGGGTATCACCAGGTACAGGTTCAAGAGAAAGATATCTCGAAGACAACTTTCAAGACCAGGTATGGTCATTTGAATTTCTAGTCATGTCCTTCGGGTTGACAAATGTCCCAGCGGTGTTCTTGGATCTGATGAACAACATCTTCAGGCTGTATTTAGATCTATTTGTGATAGTATTTATTGATGACATCCTAGTGTACTCTCATTCAGAAGAACAACATAGAAATCACTTGAGAACAGTACTTTAGACTCTTAGAGATCGCTAGTTGTATGCAAGATTTTCTAAAGAAAATGTGAGTTCTGGTTGAATTCTGTGGCTTTCCTAGGCCATATTGTATCAGAGGCTGGTATTCAGGTTGATGCGTGGAAAATTGAGGCGGTAAAGACATGGACTATACCCACAATTCCAACAGAAGTTCACAGTTTCTTAGGATTAGTCGGGTATTACCGGAGGTTTGTGGAAGGATTTTCTATCCTGTCAGCATCCTTGGCTAAATTGACTTAGAAAGCAGCCAAATTTCAGTGGATTGAGGCCTGCAAGCGGAGTTTCTAGGAATTGAAAGACAGGTTGACGTCGGCATCAGTGTTAGCTGCCAGAAGGTTCAGAGGGTTATGCTATTTATTGTGACGCTTTAGGCGTTGGGTTAGGATGTGTCCTAGTGTAGCATGGTAGGGTGATTGCTTATGCTTCGAGGCAACATAGGAAGCATGAAAACAACTATCCCACCTATGACCTGGAGTTAGCTGTAGTAGTTTATGCCTTGAAAATTTGGAGACATTACCTATATGGGGTGCATGTGGACATTTTTACTGATCATAAGAGCCTCCAGTACATCTTCACAAAGAAGGAGTTGAATTTGCGACAACATCATTGGCTAGAATTACTTAAGGACTACAATGTAAGCATTTTGTATCACCTAGGAAAGGATAATATTGTAGTTGATGCACTTAGCCACAGATCTATGGGAAGCTTGGCACATTTGAGGCCAGAACAGAGGGAAATGGCTCGAGAATTGCACCGATTAGCCAGCTTAGCCGTTTAGATTGTAGACTCATAGGATAATGGGGCTATGATTCAGAATACTACAGTACCATCCCTGGTTGTGGAGGTAAAAGAGCATCAATATGAGGATTCTATCCTGTTACAACTTAGAGATAAGGTTCAAAAAGGTGAATTAATGACATTTGAATTGACAGAAGATGGGGTCTTGAGATTTGGGGGTTGCCTCTGCGTTTCAGATGTGCAGGACTTCGCCAGTAGATCATGGCAGAGGTACATTATTCCTGTTATTCTCTTCACCCAGGTTCGACGAATATGTATCATGAAATAAAGGAAATATACTAGTGGCCGAGAATGAAAAAGGGTGTAGCAGAATTTGTAGCACAATGCCCTAACTGTCAGCAGGTAAAAGCCGAACATCAGAAACCTGACAGATTAACTCAGGATATAGCAGTGCCTATGTGGAAATGGGAAGCGATCTACATGGACTTTGTGGTAGGATTACCCCGTACTAGACGTAGATTCGATTCTATTTGGGTCATTATCGACAGATTAACAAAGTCAGCTCATTTCTTACTAGTCAGGACTACCTTCTCCATCAAAGACTATGCTGAGCTATATATTAAAGAGATAGTCTGACTATATGGTGTCCCTGCCTCTATTATTTCTAACAGAGGGGTGCAGTTCATAACTAGATTCTAGTAGTCATTTTAGAAGGGATTGGTGACACAGGTTAATTTGAGTACAACATTCCATCCTCAGATAGATGGTCAGGCAGAACGCATAATTCAGATGCTTGAAGATATGTTACGGGAGTGTGTGATAGATTTCGGAGAAAGTTGGGATGAGCATTTACCCCTCATCAAATTTGCATACAATAACAATTATCACTCTACAATTCAGATGACGCCTTATGGGATGTTTTACGGGTGAAAATGCAGGTCCCCTATCGCGTGGTTCTAAGAAGGGGAGTCCAAGTTAGTTGGACCTAATATGATTCACCAGTCAGAAGAGAAAGTAAAACTCATCAGAGAGCGCTTGTTAACAACCCATAGTCGCCAGAAGTCTTATTCTGATGTACGACATAGAGACTTAAAATTTGAGGTTGACGATCGGGTATTTCTCAAGGTTTCGCCCATGAAGAGCGTGATGAGGTTCGGTAAGAAGGGAAAGTTTATTCCCAGATTTATTGTCCTGTATTGGATCCTCAGGAGAATAGGCCGAGTGGCATATGAGCTAAAACTACCTTCGGAGCTAGAATCTGTCCACCTAGTCTTTCATTTTTCAATGTTGTGAAAGTGCATAGGAGATCTGTCCCGAGTTGTGCCAGTTGAGGATGTTAAGGTTACTGAGGAGCTAGCCTACGAAGAGGTTCCAGTTGGCATACTAGATCGGCAGGTTCGTAGGTTGGGAACTAAAGATGTAGCCTCTGTTAAGGTATTATGGAGGAACAGGAATAAAGAAGAGATGACCTGGGAAGCTGAGGATGACATGAAGTCTAGATATCCTCACTTGTTCTAGGATTGATCCAGATTATGCAGTTAAAGGTGATGTTTTTATTCAATTGTTCTTTCACTGCTTGTGTTATCAGTACTATTTAGCTGGGTACCTCTTTGTGATGAAATAGTTATTTATAGCATCCTACAAGGCACCTATGTAGGACTTTTCTGCGTTTCAGGTTTCCGGATAGTCCATATTACAGAGGAGACTCTACTAATATTTTTCTAAATCTTGGTTAAGAGAGTTAACTCTTAAGCCTGAGGATGACATTTGAGGACGAATGTTCCTAAGGGTGGAGGATGTTACACCCCGTAAAATGTCAATGGTTAGTAGGCGTACACATGGATTTGTGATGAATAAGAAGAGCTTGACGCGTGTGGAAAAGGCCTCGGAAGCAGGGTCAGGCGAGGCTAGGCCGCGAGGGGCCAGCACGATGCGCCGGCCGGCAGTGCACTAGCCAGTGCGGTGCGGCAGGCACATGTGCGTGATGGGAGGCGCAGCGCGGGGGCCAGCTGGTGCCTTGACTGGCGCGGGGCGCCCTCTACCACCAACCTCAACGATATATATAGGCTCCTTCTTCAATTTGAATCAATTTCCAAGTGATATTTCGGCCAAGTTAGAGAGAACACAAAGGATTCATCAAATTTTCATCTGATTACGCTACCAAATGCCGTACAATCTCAAATTAACTTCAGGTAACGAGTTCTAGGCCTACAGGAAGTATTACTACGGAGTTATTTCTAAAAAATTCACTCGGCGAATCATAACTCTGCCGAGTAAAAGTTGTCAGAATTACTCCAAATTGATTCCTATTTACCCACAGGCATTAGGTAAGCCCTTCTCCCACCTGAACTCTCAGAAAATTATAGGTTTTTGGCCGAGTTATTCAAATTTGCGTTTTAGGTGATATTATTATCGAAAGTTATCGATGTTTATCGAGTTAAGTAATATAATTAGTTCTATTCTCTCAATATAAAGGTTATAGTTGGAAAGAACTGTCGATTGCAAGTTAAACCTCGCCAGTTAAATCAAAAATCAGCATTCGAGGTATGTTAAGGCAAATTTCCTTGGCAAGTTATTCCTGTTGTGTTGTACTAAGACCTAAATTCGCGTGAGAACACCCAGAGCATGATTGTTGTTCCTAGATGCTATTATTAGTTTGAGATTAGCGTTTCCTATCCAGTTTGGGATTGACCCTGCGCTGTACGTCCTTTCGTGACCAACCCCAGGGTTACTAGCTGTGTCGTTGCCTATTGGGTTATATATAAATCTCTAAGGAGCTAGATATTGTCCCAAGGGACTACATAGAGGCCCAAGGGCCATATTAAAGTCCATTACATGCATGGACTATTATTTTTATGCCATATCAGCATCATTGACCCTCGTCGAGCCTGGTGCCTAGGGAGTAGTTATCAGGAGTCCACCGAACTCAGACACAACTATAGATCAGGAGTCGAGCGGGCTCATTTGCAGACCCAGGGGACCATTAGGTTGTCTATAGTTACCTGTTGACTCATTTTGACCTTGTTTATATAGATTAGAGTGTGCTCGTCAAGTCTTATGGGGCTCCGGGGTGGGTTATTTTGTGTTGGTTGTACCTTCCAGGCTTATGGGACCAAGTAAGGTTCTTGTTTGTGTTATTTATTGTTAGTTATACAGAAGGTTGTAAGGTTATTCAAGTTAACTCTCTATCCATTCTATTGAAATGTTTCAGCTTCATTGCTAGTATTATCCAGTCATTTTCGTTTACTGCCTTACATATTCGGTACATGTTGTACTGATTCCCATCCTTGAGGTGTTGCATTACTTGCCTACAGGTATGGTTAGACACATCTCAGGACCCTTTAGTCATCAACCGAGTTAGCAGTCTAATCAGCTCCTTTGCCTCAGAGTTGTTAGTTAGAAGGTTAGTTCTTTTGAATGTACAGTTCATGGGTCGGTTGGGGCCTTGTCCCAACAATTATTCCTCTCTTAGAGGCTTGCAGGCTACAGATCTCCAGTATTAGTTTTGTTGTCGGTCGTGTGGTGCCTTTGTATGGTTTCTCTTGTGTAATGGTCGTGTGGGGCCTAGTTTGTCTATTAGTTAGTGGCCTTGTCAGCCATAGTATAGTTTTGATTGCCTATTTTCCTTATGACATAACTAGACAACATTAGGGTCTTGTCGGCCCGCGTAGGTTCCTCTTTACTACGTGTTGCTGGTCAGCTGTTTTGTTTTTAAAGGTAGCTATGCAGCCTTGTCGACTGGAGGCTGTATTTACAACTGAGATATAGCTTATCATTTTCTTGAATTGAAGAGTAGGCATGCACTAGAATTTCATAAGCCCAGTCGGATCAGTTCAGATCCCAGTATGGCACCAAGCGTCAATCATGTCTGCTAGGGTGGGGCACGACACCCACATAGGGGTAAATACCAAAAATGAAGTCCCATACAAGGGGAAAAAACTAAAAAATTGAGTCCCACATAGGGGAAAATACTAAAAACAAAGTCCCACATAGGGGAAAAGTATAAATCCCGTGCATGGGAAAAATAGCAAATGGTAGGCAATGTAATCTATGTTAGGTCGTGGATGATCCTTCATTGATTCTTGCTTTCTTGGCTTTGTCAACTTCTTCCCAAATTAGTTAATGGTTCATTATCAAGTGAGAAACAAATAATTGAGCCTTTTGTTCAAAACTCAGCCACTCTCCAGACCTAATTTGTTCTTTCATACGCCTATCTAACTCGGCGAAACATCCCAGGCGATTCTCAACTCTTAGTTTGCGTTTTCCAAGGCCATCTTATCTTCTATTCACTCTCTTTTATGATTCATCTCTTTCTCTTCTAGAGTCCTTTAAAGCAAGCATAGTTGTACCTGACTTTTAAATTCCACATCTTCTATTTGTCATCCTATACTCAGTCCCGAGATAAGAGTTCCCAATAGGGCTTCTTGCAACCTTTCTTTGTATGTTTCACTATACTTGGCTTGAAATCTATCTTTAGCCGAGTCATTTTTATTGGAAAATGTGCTTCCTTTGTACTCCTTAATGATATCCTTGACAAACGGCATCACATCACAATCTTCATAATCGATGATGTATTAATGCATGTCCCCTACACATGACACAACTTGTTTCCTTCCAAATTGGATTAAGGCTCTATTTGCGGCATAAGGTCATATCTCTCTAATGCCCATGACTGCTAGGAAAGGCAGCCTTCGTCCTTGGGGGATGACCCTTATGGAGATGAATTTCCTAAACATCCATTGTATATCGTCTTCTCTTAATTCGAAGAATATCTGGGACCATCCCTCTTTGCTCTGGCTATTTTTGAAATATGTTAAACTCAACCTCAAGTCATGTGAACCCAATTCATCTCCCTTGTTTTTGGTAGTTAATGTTTGTTCCTTGTTTTCATCTTTTATAAGGTGTCGTACCATCCATTATTGCAATATTAGATTGCAACCTTGAAAGAAATGATGTCCATTTCTGCATCTTCCTACTGATTGGTAGATATCAGCCAAAATAACTGAGGCCAAGGAAAAGTATTTGATTGCTGATCTTTTTTGAAGCTATGAAATATGGGGTCAGCAACTTTGACTACCAGAGAGTCTATGTTGTGCTTTTGTTCTCGGTGAAAAACCATAGATCCTAGAAAACACATGGCAAATCTTAGGCCCGAGTATCATTCCAAGTCTGATAATTGTTGAAATTGTCCCTAAATCTTTCGAATCCACTCGGTTTCCCAAAACGTTGATAAAAATCCATAAGGAGGATGTCGTTAGTGTTCAATCATTCTCCCTTGATGAGAAGCAACATGTCTAGCTTTTCCTTGTGACTTGGTTTGTGAGGGTTTAAAATGTTGTGATCTAATTTGTTCATTTGTTTTGCACACATCCCAATGGTATCTAGATAGTCTTGAATTTCCTCAATAGTCGAAGTCATTTCTAATTCTCGAAACTGAAAAACCATCCTCTTGCTATTCCAATATCGTGTGAGTACTTTGATGAACTCAAGACAAGCCTTAATCTCCATTAGCGAGGGTAAATAACCTATGTTACTAGTGACATCTTTCCTTTCTCTGAGTCGAAGTTATTTCACCTATTTCTTATTAGTTTTGGAGTCTCGGTAACCATGTTGAAGTTCAAAAACCATCTAGCCATCCTACAAAATAAAAAAAGTAATTGGAAGCCCTCGTACCCTTAAGATCAATGGTTTGTCATAATGACATACACATCCTTCAATTTAAACATGTAGTTAGATGAACTATCTCTTTCTTGGTCGTGGGCCAATTTTAGACAAAGCGTGATCTTTTTATTGGACTTAATATGCCTTTGGTATTAAGTCGTCTTAGATAAATGCGCTAATAAGAGTTTTGATTTTTTCTCTACTCTAGGTTAAATAGATTTGACTTTTGAAAAGACTTCGTACTGAGCGAACGACTCGGGGTGGAATAATGATGACTGTTTGGCCGCCCAATGAACCAACTATTCAACAGGGTGTCTTGAAAAATATTTGGATTTGTTTTTTGTAAAAAATGGTTGTGACCCGCATAACCATTTCTTCTCGTGAAATTTGTATTTTGTGCCAATTGGAGGAGTACATGCCATTTAATGCAATGACAATAATAATTTAAACAAAAAAATTGCATAGTTAAAATAATTAATTCAAATAAAGTAATTAGCCAAACAGTAAATCCTTTTTTGGTTAGAACCTAGATGAATTTTTCCAGTAGAGTTTTCATTTCTGTGATGCATCGATTTTGAACTGAAATTCAAAAAACATTTCATAACATTGGTGCTATTTTGTTTTCCAAAAATAGAGTCACCACTTAATTTTTGAAATTAAGAATCCGTTTAAAAACATAATTTAGGAAAAAACCTTTAAAAAAATCAAAGATTTTCGATAAGGGTTCAAGTTAATTTCTTAAGAGGTGTAAGGCACTTAAGAAATTCCACATATCATGGGTTGCAACGGGTTTGAAAAATGATTTGGCTAATTTTGAAAACTTAAGTTTATTTGAAAAATCAATTTAGAAATGATTAGATTATTTGTTTTAGTCATTTGAATGACTAGTTCTGAAATAATTCTAAACTTTGAAATATCATCCTTATTTTAAGATCTTAGACTAAATAAAAATTAGTCCAAACACTAAAAGGTGGATTAAACAAGTCATTGACTACTTAGGAAGAAAAATCCTAAACTCTTGGCATTTGCCTTATAACGTGGTTTTGATAACTTATGTACTTATTTTTCTAAACTTATTTCTCACGCATATTGTGTATAAAACAAATAAGAGAAGAGAATATTTTTTAATCTTTTTCAGAAAAACGCATTCTCTTCTCTTCACTTTTTCACCCTTTTTTGTTTTTTTTCACCTTTTCCCTTCCTTTTCACCCTTTTTATGCATTTGTATGAGTGTGGGTGTGTTTCTTCAAGTTTTTCATGCATCATCCACTTTTTGTATTTTCTTTTTTTTCCCAATTTTTATTTTCTTTTTTCTTTTGTTACACCACACCTCATTTTTCATCTTTTTTATTTTCTCTCCCTATTTCACCTTCCCACTATTTATGCACCCTTACTCTAGCCACCCTCAACTTAGACATTTTGTCTATGTTGTGGTTCACAATGTCCAAGGAGGGACCAGGGCCAAAACAGACTTATTATAAAAATGGGTATGGTTAATTGGTTAATCAAAGAAAAATGGTCTATTTAAGGATCAAAATAAGGATCAAGGGAATCATATCATTTTAGTAGGGTTATTTAAGCTAAATATGAGCTAAGCAAAAATGGCCTATGATCCTTTTCTAACCAACCATCCTAAAACTTATGCAAAGACCGATCAGGCAAGTTCTAGATCCTCTACGCAGTATTGAACTAGGTATTAGACCTCACTCACATATGGTACATGACTTGCATTCACTCTATCAGCCCGGTTTATTCATGGATTAACAAAAACTATACATGCTAATATACTAAATAACATAAAAAAGATCCACAGATTTCATGCATGCAATCAAAAGTGCACAACTAATCCTCAAAATATTTCAAATAGGGTCAATTTTTTTACAAATTCAAAACTAGCGCAATTTATTGACTGAGTACTCCTAAGCTACTTTTCTAATTAAAAAAAATCACAAAAATAAAATTCTAAACATGTCGATTCTACTAGATACAATGCCCAAGAGAACAAAATATAGCAAGAAAACTCTCAGATGAATCAAAAACCCAAAAAAGACAAGTACACCCCCTACGCTTTTTAAAAAGCATACTTCATCTCCAAAGCATAAAATGTAAAAACAGAGGGAAGGGAACATACTTGCAGTGCACTAAGCGCTCCTGTCATCTTGCGGAGGAGGTACCTTTGCTGCAATCGTAGCGATGGCGGTGGCCAGCGCACTCAATGGTGTATCAATAGGGGGAGTGGTTACCCCCTCTGCAGTGTCGACTGTCTCTACTGCTTCTGAAATTTTCGGGACTGAATGCGGTTTTCCCAGAGGCTCCCTGCGACTTGCATGCTCTTCCTGGGCTATGGTGGAGCTACCTGCTCCTTTGGCTCTATCAAGCAGCTCCGACTGATGCACGTCGTGAGTCTGCTGACTCTCTAGTCTTGCCCTCTTGTGCTCTCTTTTCTCTCTTTTCCTCTTCTTCTTTCGGGTCTCATCTCCAAAATCCTTGGATACCCTCTTTTTCCCTTTTTCCTTCTCTTCTCTTGTGGGCTCCAAGTATGCCGTCAGATCAAGTTTCTCATCTATATCAACATCAAGGTTAGAAAGAGTAGGGACTGTTATGTCTGCCGGCTGCCATGATGACAGTTCGACCACTTGGCTTCAAAGAGCCCCAACTCCTCATGGAGGCTGCCCGTATCAGTCTGCTTAGCCATGCGCATATTGAATCTTCTATTGAACCCATCTAATCTAGCATGTAGAGCCTGCGCAGCTATCTCTATCTCAACCTTCACCTAGAGCTTGACATTCTCCATTATTGACTAAACCTTTCTATCAGTTGTGGTCAGTCTCTTGGCTAACTTTTTGAGAAATTCCTGAGGCACTAGGATGTATCCGGTTGGAGTCTAGCTCGAGAGGCTCATGGGTGGTGCGGCAGAGGTTCTAGGAACTGCATCTGTTGTCAGTGTCTCACCCTACTCCTGTGAAGTGGGAACATTCACCTGTGCGCCCCCAACTGACCGTGATAGTAGGATTATGGTAGAACTTCGGCCCGATTTACCTGGTTCGTCTCATCCAGAATCAGGCCAATGTGAGTGATTTGCTGTCCTCCAATCAGGTACTCCTCACCACAATGCACCATAATGTTTGCCTCTATGCATAATCTGAAAACAAGACCCGAGAATGGGATGGTATTGCTCAATCCCATAGCCTGATCTCGCATCTCCTCTATAATGACCCACGAAATGTTGATGGGGTATCTAGACATGATACAGGTTACCAAAGCTACTATGTCTGTGGTGAGGGTATTGTCATTAACCGTCGGTGCCAACCAGTGGTACACTAGCATCCAACAGGCCTTTGCTATAAAATTTAAAAAATTCTTCATGACCTGCTTGTCGCTAGTCACCCACTTTTCCTCTTCTTTGTCCTTAGCGATCACACCGAACAATCGTTGTATCTATCTCTACCTCTTATCAAAGCAGGCTACTTGGTCTTCTTCAAATCTTCCACCCAATATTCATATTTTGGCATAGCATATGGTGGTATGAACTGGGGCCCATATAATATTCGAGCAATAGAGCGCTCGAATATATCAGCCTCTCGGCCTCTGACCAGGACGCTCAACATCTTGGGCTGATCTTTCAACTTCTACCCCACTTTCTCCTTCTGCTCCATACTTTCCAAATAGTTGGCGTAGAACTCTCGGATGATTTCTAGAGTGTATCGATCTAGGGCCTTAGCCATCCACTCAAATCCATAGAAGTTGAATATTTTCTTCATCTCCTCCGCCTCGTTCAATGAATTTGTGAGGATCTGCAGCTCTTCTTGAATGCTCCACCTAGGTTTGTTCTTGGTGGTGAGAGCAATGCCCTGTTCATATATATCCTAGGCTCCACCAGATGGTGCGGTTCTCCCTAGGCAGAGTCTGCTCCTAGTCAATATTTGGTGCCTCCACTGCTAATCCAGCACCACTGCTTGCATCTCTGAATTGGGCCTCCTCGGACCCCTCTTCTTCATTAGTGCCATTTCCCGACTCTTGATCTCTTTCCTCCGCTCCCTCCTCAAACTGGGGAGCACCAGCAGATGTGGCAGTGGCCTCCACAGGCTGGGCTTTGGCCTTCTCCCTAGTAGTTTGGGTCCCATTAGTATCTGGTGTATCGACCCTGTATTCCTCTAATGAACCACTAGCAGAGCTTTCTGCTTGATCGGATTCGGAGGTCTCATCAAGCAATATCCTCCGAGCAGCTCCCTTTGATAATTTACCCTTTATTGTCATTGTACCTATGGAGAAAAGTGTTAGAATTCCATATCTGAGAAAAAGAAAGGAAGAAAAAGTTCCTCTGTTGTTTATCGTGGGTCAATAGTACAGGTCGTACCTTAGAGGTACAATTCATGTTGAGACCCGTAATATCTCAGGTCAATGTTATGCCTCTTAGGTACGACTCATACCATAAAGGTACGGTGCGTACCATGAGTCGTATGAGGATGCCCCTTTAAAACAATTGTTCTATATTTTTTCAAAACTCATGGTACGACCCATAAGTCGATTCCACGAGTTATAGGAAGGATCATACTGTCACTTGTGGACTTGACCCTTTTTAGACTGCCAGGTACGACTCGTAGTAGTAAACCAAGAGCCGTACTAGGATTCATACCTCATGATTATTTCAAATTTAACTTGGGACAATCCCAACGAGCCATCCTATGAGTCTTAGTATGAAACCACGAGTAGTAGGAAGGCTTATGAAGTCTGTCCCTATCTTATTTTTGCTTCAGTTCACGGCGGTGGCGGGGGGGGGGTAGTTTAAGGTTGGGTACTCAGAATTCCCCAAGTACAGACATGCATTTAACAAGTTTTATAGCTACCCATTCCTCCTATTTTTAATCACGACCTGTAAGTTGGTTCATAACAGTTTAAGCTCAATTCTAAGCATGTTCGAATCCTACCCAATCAACATAGTCATAATGCAAATTTCTGATCATTATCCTCATTTAATTCAATGCATTTTGAGGACTACCAATCGTTAAACAAATTCACACAAGCACAAAAGGTCGTTTTTCCCAACTCGAAGCATATTTACCTACTTTTGCAATATCTTTCTCACTTCGTGTGTGTGTTAGTGACTAGGGTTGGAACTCGATTTAGGAAATGTAAATCGAGCAGAAATTTTGCTCAAGCGATTACTTTTGTTGAGTTATGGGTGTGAGGGAGTAGTGGGAAGTGTTCGTGAGTTCAAGTTATGAGTGCGTGGGAGAAGAGTCTAAAGGATTTGAAGTTTAAATACTTTTTAGGGAAAATATAGAAAATTTGGGCCGAGTAAGGTAATTTTAAAATTTTTGACCCATCACGACTCATGCCATGAGTCGTAGGAAAGCCCTATTACTCATCCCTTGGACCTGTAATAGAGAGAATGAGGAACTTACTTGTAGACCTATCAGCACATCTTATGACTCGTACAATGGGGTACGATTCGTACTATGTCTTGTAGGTCTTTCTTTTCATTATGGTCCATGGCTTGCATAGTTCATAGCCATAGTGAGTACTACGACCGTACAATGAAGTTACAAGTCGTAGGACCAACCGTACACTGAACTTAAGCACTGAAGTAACTCTCTTCTTCTAAACATGACTCGTACTATAGCTCGTACAACCCTCTCACGAGTCATACAAAGAACCGTAACACCTATCTATTTATGCAGTTTTTATGCCACCTATTTTTATTTCCCCTGCACAATTGAACACACATTAGTTATTTAACTTAGGTTTCCTCCCAAGAAGAGCTTGATTTAACGTCGCGACACGATGTAGGTGGTTCATTTACTCAGAATTCACCAAACCATCACATGGGTTGCCTTCCAAGATGCATCTAATTTAACGTCGAAACACAACGCAAGTCTCTTGGCTAATCAGACTTCATCAAGGGACTCGAGTTCATCCTCTATTGCTTAGACCACTCTATATTCCTTTGGTTGCTTTATTGACCGGCATACATTGAAGGTGACCTCTTCTTTATTAAGCTTGAACTTCAGCTAGCCAGTCTCCACATCTACTAAGGCTCTCCTAGTGGCAAGGAATAGTCGCCCCAAGATGATGGGGACCTCAAAATCAACCTTGAAATCAAGGATCATGAAGTCCACTGGGAATATAAATTGTGGAATACCTGAAAGTTTCTTTTTTTTTAGTCCATCAAGGCGGTAAACATAAAATCAAAAAGCAGAAAGAGAAATGAGACTTTTATTTGATCGAATTATCAACTTTAACAAGCACATTGAATAGGATCGCCACAGGCTTTTTCACAGTTCTATTGGCCATCAGCAGTTGCATGGTAGTCGGTGTGGGGGCTCCCAAGCCCAGCTGCTTAAACACAGCCAATGGCATTAGATTGATGCTTGCTCCCAAATCACAGAGTGTCCTTGCAAACTCGACATCGCCAATTGTGAATGGAAGAGTAAAGGCGCCTGGATCTTCCTTCTTCTGGCCAAGGACACATGAGGCTATAGCACTACAATGGTGTACATTATCAACGAGCTCATAGCTTACATGCCTCTTCTTCGTCACAAGGTCCTTCATGAACTTGGAATATCTTAGCATTTACAATATCTCGACTAATGGCATCTTTACAAATAACTGTTTGAGCATTAAAAAGATTTTTTGAAGCTTACCATTCCCTGCCTTCTTCTTCATTCTTCGGGGGAACGGTGGCGATGGTCATACAATAGCCTTGTAAATTTGCATGGCTCCTTGTTTTTCTCCTTGTTCAGCTTCAGGCCTATTTTCAACATTTGGTGCCTCAGTCAACTCAGCATCCTCATTATGTTCCTTCTCAGCAACATCTTCTTCATTTCTCAATCACGCTTTCTTTCTTCCTTTCAACTACAACTGGTAGAGGGGGGTCAACCATGGTCTTTCCCCTCCTAGTCATCATAGCCATGTAGTGACCATCATTCTTTGGATTTTGGTCTAAGTTGCTAGGTAGTGTACCCTTTTGCCTTGGGTTCATAGATGTTGACAGTTTCCCTAGCTGCTATTCGATCTGCTTTATAGCTGTCTTATCTGACTCCACTCTCTGACCTATGTTTGATATATCACTACGAATGTCTTTCAACTAATCATATGTGGATCTCACCTTCTTTAGCATCTCAGCCATCATTCTCTCTAACTTCAACTTTCTGGCCTCCCTCTCACGTACATTAGGAGGCACGTACAATCCAGCTCAGTCATTGCGGTAACCGTCATTCCTTCTCCAATCTCCCTCGCGCTCATGACCTCGACTTCTATCTCTATACCCATTCCAGTTGTAGTTATCTTTATATTGGTTTCGACCTTGGTTTCCAGAACATTGGTGCCAAGTATATTGTCCAGACCTTTGGGCGTTCGCTCGAATACCTGCCACCTGGTTTACCAAGAAGTTTGCCTCCTCCTCGGAATCTGAGTGGTCCAGCCCTTACTCCTGTCCCTGTGTTCCAACTGCGTTCACCTTTCTGGCTCCGGCTCCCATGATGTGCTTAGTAAGCAAATCCAATGATGTGCACATATGATCCAATTCCTGGTCACGTTCTTCTTCTTTCCTTCGTTGTTCTGCAGTCAAACCAACATGTATGTACTGGCCACTGCTTCTGCTTTTCGGGTGTGCCATGATCTGTTTGTCTTGGTTACTCTATCTAGAATAGTGCTAGATTGCTCCCAGGTGTGTCTCATCAGTGCTCCTCCCACCACTGCATCTGTTGCTAGTTTTGTAATATTTTTCAATGATCTATACAAAATCTCCAATAGATTTTCATAAGGAATTTTGTGGTTCAGGAACTTGATCAACTTCTTCTTGAACCTCAACCAGGTCTCATGAAGTGCCTCAGTCTTCAGTTGTTGGAAATTGTAGATCTCATCCTTAAGTTGCAGTATCCTGGAGGGTGGAAAGAATTTCTCTAAGAAAGCTTTCTTGACCTCCCTCCAATTGGTAATGGAGTCTTTGGGCAACTCCGATAACCATAATGTGGTCTCCCCAGACAGAGAGAAGGGGAAGAGTCTTAGCCTTATAGCATCTTGGCTGACTCTGGGCAACCGTACACCTTTCATATTCCCATAAAGTTCATTAGATACAAGTTGGCATCATCAATTGCATGACCACTAAACACCCTTTCATGTTCAAAAACTGGATCATAGTTCTAGTGATATCAAATTTTTCCCCAGCAGGCAATGGTGGTGGTACGATAGCTCCGGTTGACCCGACTTTTCAATGTCTGGGTAATATTCATCAAAGAACTAAGGGGCATATATTTGGACTTTGTTTCCCCTTCCATGTCGACCAACATTAACAATCTCATCTCGAGCATCCTCCGCATCTTGAAGTGCAGCTTGCCGAGCTAGCTCGGCTTGCCTAGCTTCTTTAGCAATATGAGCATCTCTCTGCTCTTGGTTTTCCATCTTACGCAGTGTTCATTCGAGTTTGAGATCTAATGGAATCAAGGGGTTTTCACTCCGATGAGTACTTGGAATTCACCAAGCAACAACCTGTGGATATCCAAAAACAAAAAGAAAAAGTAATTCAGGAAATAACAATCAAAAGTCAAATACAAGCAATTAATCTAATCTTACCCGTATTCCCCGACAACGACACCACTTTTTGATAACACTCAAATTCACACTTCCTGACAAAGTAGGAAGCGGTCATTGTTAATAAAGAACCAAACTAAGAGGTTGGGGTCGAACCCATAGGGAATAGGGTAAGAACTAGACTAATCCCGGTAATTGAACTTATTGGTGAGTTATCTCCAAATTGAGGGTTTTAAAGAAAACAAGATTAAAACAAAATTATATTTGTGATTTAAATAAGATTCGCAAACAACTGGGTTAAGTGTTCCCCATGGGTTCATAACTACTTCGGGTATACACACGTGATTAATCCCAATGCTTTCTTGTAGAACTGATAACTAGGGTTCATCCAAATGATTGGTTCGTCCCTATTGGATGACTTTACTCAATCACCGGGTTCAGGTCTCATGAGCGATTTCAAACTAACCGTTAACAATATGTTCCAAATTTAACTATCATTCGACCACAACTCAAGTTAATATAATGATCATAAAGACCAAGGCTTTGTTGGAATTCTCTTTTCCTAATCTCTACTTCTCTAGGTTCAAGAAAGTAAAGAATTCGGGAAAGTCCTAACGTTGTACACCGTTAAGAAGCGTTTAAATATGAAGAGAACACAATACAATCGTTTAGCATTGGTTTTGAATCACTATTGTGTAACCCTATTTCATTAATCCACCATGGTTCCTACAACCCCTAGTTGTGGAGGTTTTAGCCTCTCATGATTGTAAGATTACAATTTGCATTCATAGAAAAACACATGGCTAAATACTTACAACAACAATTGGAAGAAAACTAGATTTGAATATCAAAGAACAATCTCAAGAACAATGTAGGAATTCAAGAAATTAATCCCAAGAATTGCTCCTCAAAACTTGATAAAAAGTCGCAAAAATTATTTTTCACACGTCCACTAATTTGATTATGTCCTCCTCTAACTAAAATAAAACATATAAGCTATTTATACAGACATTAGAAACCTTTTTCAAAGCTAACAGAGAATTTCCATATCTGGTGCCAACTATGTCATGATTGGACCTACGACCCGTAGCAGGATTGTATGGGTCGTACCTGATTCTCGTAAGTCATTGTCATCTACAGATTTGTCTAAGAGTTTGCAGGTTGGTATGACTCGTACCTCAATCATACGAGTCATACAATGCTTCCGTGGTTTGGTCCTGAGAACTCTAACATCTTCTGAAATTCTCCATAGGTGTTGTGGTATGACTCGTACATTCTTCCTACGACTCATACTATCTGTTGTGTCTGAAGTTCTGCCAAGTCTTGAAGAATCTTCTAAAGTTCACCACGGCTCATGATATGGTTCGTATGTTGATGATATGAGTCGTGAGTCCATCCATACCAAGAGTTTTCCTTTGTACAATTTTCTCTCACGATTCCACGACTCCAGTTACAGCTCGTACCATCTTGGTACAGCTCGTACTGAGAGCCGTATGTTGCCTTCCTCTTACTTCAGCCTTCTGACATTCATCACGGTTCTCAGTACGGCTTGTACAATCAAGGTACGGCTCGTATTGAGACTTGTACTTTGGCTGATTTTCTGCATTTTTAGGCTTGTTTTGTACATCTTTTCTCCAACACTTATTTTCCCTGGAATAAAAGTAAAAGTTCATCATATCCATATAAACATACCTAAGTCCATGCTATTTTCTTAGTTTTAAGCGTAGAAAGTATTGTAAACTCATAGCACATCACTATACACAATTATTGGGGTTAAGTACGACTCTTAGTACGATTCGTACAATCATGGTACACGCCGTACCGAGGAGTCATTAAACGAAGCAGAAGTTTGCACTTGCTTGAGCTCCTAGTACGAATGGAAGGCACGAGTTGTGATAGTATCATATGACTCATATCAAGGAGACATGGTGAAGTCCAGTGAATATGTCAAGTTGGCAGGTCTTAGAGTACGAACAAGGACCACGATTCATAACAACAATGTATGGATCGTACCATGAACTTGTGACAAATTCTAGAGGATACCATACTTTACAAGACCAGACTACGACAGGAAACCTACAACTCGTAGTGTCATTATACGAGTCATACCTTCTCCCAGGACTTAGAAGATTTCAAGACTGCCTGACATAGTACGAAGAAAAGCCACGAGTTGTAGCTTCATGCTACGACTCATAGGATCTGGCAGCAGCAGTTTTAGTAGCATCTATGTTAATTTAGAAAAGGTTTCCAATTATTTGTATAAATACTATTTTAGGTTATTTTCTTTAGAGGACCGATTCATTATTGTTGTAATTGTGTTTCTTGGTTTTCCTAACATTACTTGGAGTTCCAATTCACGAATTGCTTTGAGATTCCATTGATTGTTCTTGAATTGATCATACTTTTGAATGTGCAATAATCAATTGAATTTTCTTAAATCATAGTTGTAAGTTATTAATCATGCTTTCTTTCATGAAATCTAATTCTTTTATTGCAATCATGAATAGTTAAAACCTCCAAAACTAGGATTGTGAGAACCATGGTGAATTAAATAACTAGGGTTATCATAAAAGTGATTGTAAAGCCATACATATGCTTGTGTTGTTCATCTCTTTATCTTAAACGTTTCTTAACGATGTACAACGTTAGGACTTGCTCGAATTCTCTACTTGCTTGAACCTAGAGAGGTAGAGATTAGGAAAACAAAAGAAAACAAATCCTTGAACTTTAAGTTTCATTGAATAACTTGTGTTGTGGTTGCAGGATAGTTAATTTTGAACAGTCGATAACGGTTAAATTGAAAACAGTCAAGAGACCTAATCCGGTGATTGAGTATAGTCATCAAATAGAGACGAATTAGTCATTTGGATGAATCTCTGTTATCAATTATGCAGGCTAAGTTTTGGGATAGATCACTAGTTTAATAACCCGAAGTTGTTATGAATCCATGGGGAACACTTCCCTAGTTAATTGCATAAATTTGATCACAACCACAATCTACTACTTTCATACTTAATTCTCTCTTTAAAACCCCCCTTTTGGAAATAACTGTACTAAAAGCATACATACTAGCAGTTATTCTACATCCTGACCATATTCCCTATAGGATCGACCCAAACCTAGTTGGATTCTTTATTGAAAAAATTTGTGTCATACTTTTACAGGGGTGTGATTTGAGCGTTATCATCTCTCTATTGACCTTTTCGGTCTCTCAAACCTTGATTTCCCTCTTGAGGACACCAAGAGCCATGGTTGGCACCTTGGTACCCCGGGCGAGAACCCACCACTTGATTCGACATGTATTGACATTCTTTATCGAATGTAGCATATGGAGTATCATCCTTAAGGGAGTTGTTTCCTTGAACTCTAATAGAATTCACACTCTTGGCTCTAGAGCCCATCATGTGTTTAATCAACAAGTCCATTTGAATCATCATCTTTGCCAAGGTCTAATCTATTTCTTCCTCCTTTCTCCTCATCTTATTTGTCATTAGGTTGGAGGTAACACTTGGTGACACATCGGTATGCCTTGTATACAAAGCTCAGTTCATCTTGGTCATTCTGTCCAAGAGGGACTTTGCAACTCCAAAAGTTTGATCCATGAGTACACCACCAACTAAATTATTTTCCACAGACTTGTTGATGGAGTCAAGTGATTGGTAGAATCTTTGCAAGACGTCACATCTCAAATTACCCCCTAGACGTGACTGGCACCTGCTAACATCATCCACAAGGGCGAACCAATTTATCCATTTCACATGCTCATTTATATAAGCATTGACAGAAAATATGTGCAAGTCTAAACATATTAATCATTTTAAAGCAGAAATAGGAAATTCAACAGAATCAAAAATCAATCTATCAATTCATCAATCACTAAAATACAAAGTGTCTAGCCCAAATCCCACAAAAAGATCATAGAGCATCTAATAGAGTTACATGAATCAAATTGTCAGGCATGCTAACCCAAATAAAGAAAATATAGGCTATAAAATAGATAGAGCTAAAATGACAGCCTCCACGAATCAATGCGAAGGCTCACCTCAGCAGCAGAATCACGCGAATGGACTCGTCAGCCACTAGTCTCACGCTCCACAATGGTATCTGCATAGAGATGCAAGTAAGGAGTGAGATATATATAAATATAACTCAGTAAGATTCCTGATTTTCCACTTTAAATACCTCGGGAACAAGTGTTAAATATATATATATATATATATATATATATACACACACACACACATACAACTCACCACAAGCACATGAATTATATCATAATATAACCTTCAACAATATTTATACAGTTAACTTTCAAGAATACTATATATTTCAACACAATTTACACTAAGGGCTTTTCATGAATGGCATCTATGCAAATTACTCCACACCATGATTCCACAACAGCATACACAATGCTCAGTATTTTCAAGAGGCATACACAATGGCCAATACTATGAAGAAGCATACACAATGCCTAGTGATATCTGGAAACATACCCAATGCCCTAACCTCATGGCTCACAGCCGTATCACTCCATGAATTAATTGTAATAAAGAGAGTTTTGGTGTGCTATAATATAAGATATACATGGTTGGCCTTGAAGACCACCAATTCTTCCAAGGACACACTCGTCCCAACATATGAACCAGGCAGACAAAGCATATTTGTAAAAACAGATTTGAAAAGAAAGTATTCAAAGCTTAAAGTCTCACTTACCTTGAATTCACAACTCAAGCACACTTTTCAATAACTTAGAATTATGATCTCGGGTCTCTGGATAACCTCAAACTACACAAAAATGGGTTTAGAATGGTCAAAAACACTTTGGTAGATATTTCCTTAATTTTTAACAAAAGTCAAATTGACAGCCAAAGGTTTGACCAAAAAAGTTCTGGTCAATGGGGTAGAATTCCCGAACTATGACCACCAACCAATTCTCCTCGAAGAGAGAATTCTAGAACATTAATCAAAATGAAATTTTGATAACGTTTTCCCTTTCAAATTGAAGATTTGGGTTGAAGAACCCTAGGGCTAAACTTTCTCAATTATTCAAAATTTCCCCATGTTTCTACCCTGAAAACTTTCTTATAACAGCTTAATAAACTCAAGCAAAAGATTAGGATCATTACCTTGATGATTTGGGATGAAAATTCCTATTTTTTCTTCTCTTTTCCTCTCGTTTTCTCCCTTTCTTCTCTTTTCTTCTACTGTTTTTCTTTTCTTCTCTTCTTTTATTTTCCACGTGATGTTTCTGGTTTCCAACCAGACCAATCCTTTTATTCTTTTTTTTGCTTATTCCCTTCTTTTTTTTTCTTTTTTTTTGGTGACCCTTAGTCCCTTTATTTATTTTTAGGCTTAAATTACAAAATTACCCTTAATGAAATTTTAGGTTATTACATTCTCCCCTTCATAAAATAACGTTCTTCCTCGAACGGTCCTAGAATCATACCTGCAGTATCAATTAGATGAGGATATATATATATATCTCACATGTCCGCCTCAGAATCCCAAGTAGCCTCCTCGGTTGGATGATTTCGCCACAGCACTCTAACTAAAGCAACCTTCTTTGACCTCAATTGTCTCACTTGTCTATCAAGAATAGATATCGGACCCTCCTCATATGTCAAATTCTCATCAAGATCCATATCCTCTAGATGGATCTCATTACTATCATTGTAAACATATCGTCTAAGCATGGACACATGAAACACTGGATGAACAACAGACAATCTCGGAGGTAAAGCAAGTCTATATGACACCAACCCGATCCAATCCAAAATCTCACAAGGGCCAATGTATCTAGGACATAACTTACCTTTCTGGACAAATCTCGTAACTCCTTTCATAGGGGAAACTTTTAGAGACACTTTCTCACCTTTCAAGAACCCCATATCACGGACTTTCTTATTTGCATAAGACTTTTGTCTACTTTGTGTTGTCTTAAGTCGTTCCTGTATCAATGTAACTTTCTCCAAAGCTTGTTGAATTAAATCTGGACCTAATAATTGTTCTTCACTAGGTTCAAACCATCCAACTGGTGAACAACACTTGCAACCATATAGAGCCTAAAACAGTGCCATATGTATACTCGATTGGTAGCTATTATTATAAGAAAACTCCGCCAAAGGCAATTGATCATCCCAATGGCCACCAAAATAAATCGCACAAGCTCTAAGCATGTCCTCCAAGATTTGAATAACCTGTTCAGACTTTCCATCAGTTTGTAGATGAAAAGTTAGACTCAACTCGACTTGTGAACCCAAGGACTTCTGAAAAGACATACAAAACTCAGCAGTGAATTGTGTATCTCGATTAGATATTATTGAAATAGGCACACCATGAAGTCGAACTATCTCTCGAAGGTAAATATCTGCTAACTTCTTTGCGGTATGAGTAACCTGAATTGGTATGAAATGTTCCGACTTTGTGAGTTTATCCACAATCATCCAAACTGAGTCGTGTTTCTTGAAAGTACTTGGCAACCCAACAACAAAATCCATAGTAATCCTCTCCCACTTCCACTCTGGGATAATCAAGTTTTGCATTACTCCCCAGGTTTTTTATGTTCATACTTGACTTGTTGACAATTTAAGAAACTAGTCACACGCTTCAAAATGTCAGCCTTCATACCCTTCCACCAGTATAATCCACGCAAGTCTTGATACATTTTTGTAGCACCTGGGTGAATAGAGCATCGTGAGCTATGAGCCTTTTCAAGAATTAGTTGCTTCACATCACCCACAAGTGGAATAACACAGTCAACCATGTCAATGAAGCATGCCCTCACCATCAATAGAGAATGAGTTAACACCCCCATTCTACAGTCGATCTCGTAGCCTGGCGAGGTAGGGATCTTCATATTAGTATCTTGCCCTACCATACCTGCTAGTATCTTGCCCGGCATTGTGTGATCAATACGAACTCCTTAATTGGTCAATGCCTGACAATTCATAACCATAGATCTCTTTTCAATAGTGAACCGGGCCAAACTAACCATAGACTTTCTACTCAAGGCATCCGCCACCACATTCGCCTTCCCAGGGTGATACAAAATGGTAAGATCATAATCATTAAGTAACTTTAACCACCGTCGTTGTCTTAGATTTAGATATTTTTGCTTGAAAATGTATTGTAGACTCTTATGATCCATATAAATTTCACTTGGCTCACCATAAAGATATTGACTCCAGATCTTCAGTGCAAATACGACTGCGGCCAATTTCAGGTCGTGAGTTGGATAATTCTTCTCATGAATCTTTAGTTGTCGAGATGCATATGCCACCACTTTACCATTCTACATTAAGACACAACCCAATCTGATTCGAGACACATCACAATAAATAGTGAAACCACCCTCCGCTATAGGTAACGTCAAAATCGGAGTTGTAGTTAATGCGGTCTTTAATTTCTGAAAACCTTCTTCACATCCATCCGACCATTGGAATACTACACCGTTCTGTGTTAAACATGTCAATGGAGCGGCTATCTTTGAGAGGCCCTCCACAAACCTTTTGTAATATCCAGCTAGTCTTAAGAAGCTGGGAATCACTGTAGGAGTACTAGGTCTAGGCCAATCTCGAACCACTTCAATCTTCCTTGGATCAACTTGGATTCCATCCTGTGACACTACGTGTCCCAAAAAGGAAACTTTGCCCAACCAGAACTCATATTTTGAGAACTTGGCATAAAACTTTCATTCTCTAAGTGTTTGTAGCACAACTCGCAGGTGTTGTTCATGTTCTGCCTCACTCCGAGAGTAGACCAGAATATCATCAATGGAAACAATCACAATATTGTCTAAGTATGGCTTGAATACCATATTTATGATGTCCATAAATGCTGAAGGTGCATTAGTCACCCCGAAAGACATCACCAAAAATTCAAAGTGCCCATATCTGGTCCGAAAAGCTATCTTAGAGATATCCTCAGTCTTGATTCTCAACTGGTGGTGATCTAATCTCAAGTCAATCTTGGAAAAGTGTGTAGCACCTTGTAGCTGATCGAATAAATCATCAATACGAGGAAACGAATATTTATTCTTGATTGTAGCCTTATTCAGTTGTCTATAGTCAACGCACATCCTCATTGTGCCATCTTTCTTTTTCACAAATAACACAAGTTGAAACTTCAATTATCTCAACTCAACTAGAGCCATATGATATGGAGGTACAGGATGAGTCCCTGGGACTAAATCAATGTTGAACTCAATTTCTCTTATTGGGGGTAGTCCGGGAAATTCTTCTGGAAACACATCAACAAATTCTTGAACAATAGGAACACGGCCAATAGTAGCATCCTCCGCTCGAGTGTCATGAAAGGTTAGCAATAAAACCCAAACACCCATGATTAATCATTCGACGTGCCTTTACATAAGATATTATCTTTCCTTGGGTCATAGTCATGCCTTTCCACACTAAAGGTGGCCCTCTAGGAAAATTAAAATGTATAATCTTAGCATATAAATCAACCAAAGCATAACATGATGACAACCAATCCATACCCATAATCACATCAAAGTCAAACATCGGTAACTCTAGTAGATCAACTATGGTGTCCCTATCTTGAATAGATATTACGCAGTCTCTGTAAACTTTGTCCACTGCCAAAGTCTCCCCCACTGGGGTCATCACCATATATGGCACAATAAGAGGCTCAACTCTTCGTTTTAAGAATATAGCAAAAGATAGAGATACATACGAATACGTAGAAACAGGATCAATAATAGCATGTGCCCCCATGAGAGTTGACAATAATTATACCTGTGACTACTACATTGGATGCCTCGATATCTTGTCTAGCCATAGAAAAGAATCTCGGCGGTCCACCCGCTCCCTACGCAACCAGTGCACCCTGTCGACCCTATCCACGAGCACCTTACTGAGCAGCCCTAGTGGGCTGAGCCTTAGTATTTGTACCCATAGCAGTTCCCTGCAACTGTGTTGTGGCCTGACTAGTACTAGAATTCCCTTTATGACAATATTTAGCAATGTTTCCCTGTTCACCACAAGTAAAACAAGCCCTGTTTTGTCCAAAGCAATGAACATTATGAAATCTACCATAATTAGAACATCTCGAATGTTGTCTAGACTAAAAGGAACTATTTCCCTTCCTCTGCATCTGCTCCTGACCCTATGTAGCTAGATAACCACTCTTGGATCACTGCACCACCGACTCTAACTGAGTAGGTTTGGATTGCCCCCGACCGCTCTTGCCCCCAGATGGAGCATCACTGAACCCTCCTGTGTTACGCGCCTTTTTTCTTTCCCGCTCAGCTTTATCCATTTCTAAATCGCACTCAAAATGGAGAGCAGTATCAACCACATCTCAATAGGTACCACCTTGCATATCTCGTATCACAAGGCCACGATAATGATGTTCAAGTCCATCTTCAAAACGTCTCACCTTCTCCCTCGGGTCTTCAACAAAAAATGGAACATACCTAGATAAATTAGTGAACTTAGCCTCATACTCTGTAACTTTCATAGAGCCCTGACGCAGGTTATCGAACTGACGTCTCATGTCATCTTGTTTTCTCAATGAAATGAACCTATCCTTTAACATTATGGAGAACTCTGACCAAGTGATAAGTGGTAACCCTACTTGTCTACCTCTCTGAATTGAAGTCCGCCATGCCTCTACCGACCCTGAGATTAGGAAAGTAGTAAATTTCACACCTTGAGTCTCCTTCAACCCCAATATAGTCAGCATCTTTTCACAACGATCAATGAACTTTTGAGGTTCAATAGAAGTTGGCATTGCATCGAACTCTGGTTTCTTAAGATCCATGAAATTCTTAAGATCTTTGGATTGCCTAGATGTTGCAACTGAATGAACAGTCTATTGAGGGGTCAACTGGGGTGTCTGTGTAGCTGCAACATTCAACTGAACTTTTGTTTGTGCTTGTGAATTTGTTTGAGGAACTGGAAGTCTACCATGATTAGACACCAATGCCTCTAACAGATTCAACAATCTCATTACTACATCTGTTGGCAAGGCAACCGTAGGTACAACAGCTGGCACTATCGATGGAGCATCTTGAACAACCTCTTCCTGTACTCGCTCCGGAGCAAAAACTTGGGGCTAACCCTTATTCAGAATTTCAGGCTGAGGATTGGCTTGTGCCCTAGTTTGAGCCCTTATTTGATGGGCCCCAGCTCGACCACCACCAGGGGTAGTACCATGCCCCGCACCCCGTCCAATTGGCGCCTTTGATCGACTTGCAGATGAAGATGCACGTTTCTTATCCATCTGCGAAATAAATATTTCAAGATTATACTTCAATCAATTCAACACACGAATAAATAATGAAAGAAGAGAAAACATCCTAAATGTTCGGTAGCCTCGAGGTCAAAGTCAAGACTCTACTAAACACTACTCCATGACTCGGGACTTAAAGCCTAAGCTCTGATACCAACTTTGTCACGTCTAATACCCCCTAGACATGACAGACACCCGCTAACATCACCCACTAGGGCGAACCAATTTATCCATTTCACATGCTCATTTATATAAGCACTGAGAGCAAATATGTGCAAGTCTAAACACATTAATCATTTTTAAATAGAAATAGCAAATTCAACACAATCAAAAATCAATCTATCAATTCATCAATCACTCAAATACTAAGTGTCTAGCCCAAATCCCACAAAAAGACCATGGAACATCCAATAGAGTTACATGAATCAAACTGTCGGGCATGCTAACCCCAATAAAGAAAATATAGGCTATAAAATAGATAGAGCTGAAATGACAGCCTCCACAAATCAATGCGAAGGCTCATCTCAGCAGTAAAATCTACACGAACGGACTCGTCAGCCACTAGTCTCACGCTCCACAATGGCATCTACATAGAGATGCAAGTAAGGAGTGAGCTATATATAAATATAACTCAGTAAGATCCCTAACTTTCCACTTTAAATACCTCGGGAACAAGTGTTAAATATATATATATATATACAACTCACCACAAGCACATGAATTATATCATAATATAACCTTCAACAATATTCATACAGTTAACTATCACGAATATATTTCAATAAAATTTACACTAACGGCTTTTCATGAATGGCATCTATGCAAATTACTCCAACATCATGATTCCACAACAGCATACACAATGCTCAGTATTTTCAAGAGGCATACACAATTCCCAATACTGTGAAGAAGCATACACAATGCCTAGTGATATCTGGGAAGATACCTAATGCCCCAACCTCATGGCTCACAGTCGTATCACTCCATGAACTAATTGTAATAAAGAGAGTTTTGGTGTGCTTAAATATAAGATATACATGGTTGGCCTTGAAGACCACCAGTTCTTCCAAGCACACGCTCGTCCCAACACATGAATTAGGCAGACAAAGCACATTTGTAAAATAGATTTTAAAAGCAAGCATTCAAAGCTTAAAGTGTCACTTACCTCGAATTCACAGCTCAAGCACACTTTTCAATAACTCAAAACTATGCTCTCGGGTGTTCGGATCACCTCAAACTACACAAAACTGGGTTTAGAATGGTCAAAAATACTTCGGTAGATGTTTTCTTAATTTTTAACGAAAGTCAAATTCACGGTCAAAGGTTTGACCAAAAAAACCAACTCTAGTCAACGGGGCAAAATTCCCAAACTATGTCCACCAACAGATTCTCCTAGAAGAGAGGATTCCAAAACATTAATCAAAATCAAATTTTGATAGTGTTTCCCCTTTCAAATTGATGATTTGAGTTGAAGAACCCTAGGACTAAACTTTCTCAATTATTCAAAATTTCCCCATGTTTCTACCCTGAAAACTTTCTTATAACTGTGTAATAAAGTCACGAAAAAGATTAGGATCATTACCTTGATGATTTGGGATGAAAATCCCTATTTTTCTCTTCTCTTTTCCTCTCTTTTTCTCCCTTTCTTCTCTTTTCTTCTACTGTGTTTTCTTTTGTTCTCTTCTTTTATTTTCCAGGATATGTTTCTAGTTTCCAACCAGACCTATCCTTTTTTTTTTTCCCGCTTATTCCCGTCTTTTTTTCTTTTTTTTTTTGGTGACACTTAGTCCCTTTATTTATTTTTACGCTTCAATTAAAAAATTACCCTTAATGAAATATTAGGTTATTACACAAGAGCACTTCATTCGATAACTCATGATTAGCTCGCACGAACACCTTCTTCTTGAATCTCAACTACACCTCATGTAATGACTCTCCCAAAAGTTGGTGGAAGATTGTGATTTCATCACGCAATTGTAATATTCTTAAGGGTGGAAAGAACCAATCTAGGGATTCCTTGATTAACTCCAACAAACATGTAGCGTCTCCCGTGAAAGAGAATGGGAATAATATTAGCTTAATAGATTCTTGGCTAATGTTTCTAATATTGAATGGCTGGAAAATTTCAACAAAATTCCTTATATGCCAGTTGGCATCTTCACTAGCAAGGCCGCCAAATAATCCTTTCATTTGGATGTGGTGTAGCATGGTGCTAGTAACATGAAACACCGCATTCTCTACTGTTAGAGGTATGCAAATAGCACTATCCATACAATGAGCTATAGGTTCATCTTCAACATCCATGAATCCGTCAACACTACCGTTGTCACTAGCATGACTTATCCTTTATCCTATTCAGCCAACAAGGGCAACAAAGAAATATAAAAGAAAATAAGACGCAATACAAATGTGAATCAACAAAAAAAACAAATGGTGATCAATTTTCAATCCCTGGCAACGACCCTAATTTTGATAACGACTAAAACAACTCTCCAATTAAGGAGGGGATACAGTCGTATGAAAAACAAGTACCTAACAAGAGTTGGGAGTTGATTTCCCAAGATATTGGAAGCGAGATTTATCAAAAGTTATGAATTAATTCACAAGAGCAAGCGTAATGTGTAAACATAAAGTAAAATTGGGGGAAGTGGTTTGAACAAGTATTAATCGAAATTTCAAATCACAATAAGGTAACACAATTATTGTTGACAAAATTAGAGAGACTAGGGGTGTGCATTCGATGGGGTATCATTTTAATAAGTATTAACTAACCTTAGAATCAATTATCACATGGAAAGCTTTAGTTTTAGCTACATTCAGAGTTTCTCAACCAAAAGAATGTATATATTTTAGGTTTTCTGAAACCCCAAAACCAAGATCTATAGAACAACCAAACATTGCTTGAGTGGGCATAGACTATTTCTAGCTCTATCCCTTAAATGAAGCTTGAATGAGGCATAAACTATTTTTAGCTCTAATCTTTAGATAAAAGCCCAAAATCCTCATTATTGAAGTCTTACCCAACTTCACTTCTCCGTCTCAAAAAAAAGTAAAATTAGATAATTTAATTAATATTTGCAACCATTAATATTCAATTTAAAACTCAAAGAAATTAATAGATCCATGCATTATAATCAATTCTAAGATAAATTAGTCAATACCTAGTAAATTCTAAACACCCATCATTCACACATACCCCTAGAAGAGAAATTAGCTGCTCATAATTAGGGAAAGAGATCATACAAAAGAGGAATTCCTCAAAACCATTCGTCATATGCAATTAAAATCAATTTCAAGCTTTGTATCTTCAACAATGGTGTTCTTACTAGGAACAAGACGAAAGTAGAAAATTAATAGTACGCTCCACAATATTCTCTATCCTTTTCAATCTCTCCTTCTCCTCCTACAAATGGGGTAAAAAAAGACTACATATATACTTGCATAGATCCCCAAAACACCCTTGAAAGCTTCCCAGGTATGTAATTGTCATTTGGATAATTTTTCCCTTTGGAGGAAAGCTCAGTTTACTTGCGTTGGAACCTGCATTTCGTAGGTGAGGACTTGCGGCATGCATGTGCAACAATAGTACAAGGTAGTCTTATTACAACTTTACCTTCATGGTACTTGCAAAATGTAGATGCCAACTTGCGGCATGCATGTCCAATGCCAGAAGACTTCAGCTCTTCCTATGTGGCACCTGCGAAACACAGGTGCAAACTTGCGGCACACATGTTGCTTGCCGTTCCTCAGATAGATTGCTTCAAGTTTAAATCCTCTATTATCTGTATTTCAAATAAATGCCCGCACATAAAAGAATAAAGTCATAAAAGTTCTTCTAAATTACATTAAAACAAGGAAATAACTCATGTTTAAGAGCTATATAAGTTGGTAAATTACCAACTAATTAGGAATATTTATATAAGTGTAGTTTTGGAAGGATTATTTAGCACCAAGATGGATAAAGGGTTAAGATAACCTATAAGCCCCAGAACTAGGTAGCTAGTGTAGGTTAGGATCATGTCATTGGTTCAGACAACTTCTCAAATAGCCCCTGGTAAGGGCTTAGTTTAGATCCACAGTTTAGTTTGTCCTCTACCTTAGCAAGGCTGTGGATGGATCTCCCAACTTGTGCAAGAAGTTGGATATCATGCGCTCAATCATGATTGTCGGTTATGATAAACTCCTAACTAAAGTATTTACATACATACATACATACATACACACACGCGCGCACACACATGTATTTGTAGATCTTGTTTTGATGTATGGTTTTATTATGTGACATATCTTACACACTTGTGATTTCATGCATTATTCAAAGTATCATATTCAGTCAGTTATCCTTTCAGTTCAGGTATTCTTCTTTACTTATTGTTTCATTCAGTCATTTTATATATCGTACATTCAATCGTACTGACGCCACTTAGCGTTGTGTCTTATTATGATGCAGATTCAAGTAGACAGGACCACCAGTAGACGCATCACTAGGATCTCATCTTTTCAGCTTTGGTAAGGCCTCCCACATTCGGAGACTCCTAGTCATGTTCACTTTATTCTAGTAGACCTTATTGTAGTCGTGGGAGCTTTGTCCCCACACCTATCACTCAGTTATTAGAGGCTTCATAGACTAGTCATTAGTTAAGTTATAAATGTTACTTTTTAATATTTTTTCCTATTTCAGTTAATAAACCTTATTTTATTGTATTGAGCTCACATATTTATAGATTTTGCAATATTTTATTATATTCTCAGCTAGTAGTAAGCCATACCAAAGGTTTTCTTGGACCACTAGGGGGTTTTCTTGGACCACTGAGCACTAGCCAGGCATAGGGTGTATGATCGGGGTGTGACATATACACACTTTGGAGATTATATGACTGCATGAGACCCTAATATCCATTTATCTTAGATAGAGGCACGCAATTCATAACTCACTTTTGGAAGTCCTTCCAGAAGGGATTGGGTAATCGCATTAATTTAAGTGTGGCTTTTCATCCATAGACATAGTTTCAAGCCGACCGCATGATTTGGGTGCTCGAGGATATGTTGAGAGCTTTTGTTTTGGATTTTAAAGGTAGTTCAGATGAGCATTTTCCACTCATCATGTTTTCTTATATAATAGCTACAATGATAGTATCAAAATGGCCCCGTACGAGGCTTTGTACAGGGGAAGGTGTAGATCGCCAATTGGTTGATTTGAAGGTAGAGAGAGAGAATTACTTGGGCCATACTTGGTCCACCAAGCCATGGAAAAGGTTAAACAAATCTAGGAGAGGTTAAGGACTACTCAAAGTCACCAAAAATCCTATTCAGATGTATGACATTGTTATACCCTGAGAATTAAAGAATCGGACTCGGAAGTGAATTGAGAAAAACTAGAAAATGTTGCAGTAGTTGCAGAACGAGTCATTGAATGACTCGTGAGGAGACCCACGAGTCGTCAGATGACTCATGGGAAGGCCTGAAAGTATGACGCACTCGAAGTCCCCACGGGCGATATAATGACTAGTGGTCAAACACCACGAGTCGTCATGTTAGTCGTGGGGTGGTTCTAGAGGAAGATTGGAAAATTGATCCAGTGCACTTGACGGGGAGTGGCAACGAGTCGTGGATACTGGGGAAGAGTCTTCATGTCACTCGTTAGGAGCACCAGTGGACCATTTATCTAGTGAACTTGACGAGCGAACCAACATATCGTAAGATGAGTTGTCGGGTCGTCCGTTAGAACCCCTTGATAGTTATTTTCAACGATTTCAGTGAGGGCTTTTTCATAATTCCTAAGTTCTAAGGGCCTATACTACGTCATTTTAAGGTCGTAATAGAGGATTTTTAGCATAGAAAAACCCATCTTAGGCCATTACGTTCATGCATACAAGGTTGGGGGTTTGAGGAGAAGAATCAAGGTAAATTCTCAAGGTTTCCAATTGGAACCTCAGCTGGGCTATTAGGAACGGAGAGAACTCTTCAATCCTAGGAATGTAAGGCTGTGAGTGGGTGCTTCCTTCCACACCCATTCCCTTTCCCTAGCAATTTGTAATTTGGTTTGTGATGATAAAGTATGGGTTTTCATTCAATTGCATGATTCCTACATCTCTACTCATGGGTATTATTAAATCGATTTGATATTGGTGATTTACTAAGCTTGGGCGGATTCTAACTTAATTTCTTTTACAAAATTGTTTTTCTAAAAATCGAATCTAAAACGCCCATGTGTGGATAGTTCATATAGAATGTGATGATGATGGAGTAGATGATGAAAAACATATTTCCAACCTTACCCACAATTTTGATGATGTTTTTAAAGAAGATTAAATAGACCCAAGTATGGTAGGGCTTTGGGTTATGCCCAAATGATGATTTTAAATTGTGATTTTCCCCGACATGAGCTTACCACATGGTTGAGATGAAATTTTTCTTTAACCCTTATTATGAATTCTAGCTTGTGGTATGTTTCCAAGTAAAGCCTTCTCTATGCGTAAATCCTTGATTGATATCTATATTATTGTCGAACTTTGTTGAGGAAAATGTTAAGCTTCATTTCACATGATGTTGAGTCTAACTATAATTTTTATTCAAGCTTTGTCTAAATGGCATTGTTGAGCTTCAAATTTATATGATGTCTAGTATATGCATGATTTCATGATGAGCTTTGTCAATAGACAATGTTGATCTTTGTTTCATACGATGTTGTTTATGGATGATTTCATGTTGAGCTTCGTCACTAGACGATGTTGAGCTTCATCGCTAGACGAGGTTGAGCTTCGTTTTTATATGATGTAGAGCATTGCATGTTTTGGGAGAAGAGTCTAGCACTGAGCGGGCTAAGGGTCGATAACCCTATGCCCCAATACTACGCGCCAACGTAGGTAGATTCTATTATATTATTGGAACCTTCCTTGTGAGCTATTCCCGGCCCGATTGGCCCTTCAACTTGATATCGATATCATGGTAACATCCCTAGCCCTGGCAAGATTTTGGACGTCTCTACCTACTTGAGTGTAACAGTCGTGACCACATAAGCTCTATCGTGGTATGTCAGTTAAGTGACGAGTCTCCCACTGTCTATATCATTTGAATTTGCATAACCACTACTCATGATTATTATCGTATGTATGCATGTTCAAGAAGCAAGGTTTGACACATTGTTCAGCTTTTAATATGAGTGTTATATTTAGCTTTGAGTCATTCGAATCAATCATGATGTTCTAAAACTATGCATGGTCATGTTATGATAAGAATACGATTTCAGAATGATTGCTTGTAGCCTTCTATTTTCACTTATAAGCTTATGATATGTCATGAAATGTTTTAAATGATATATTACTTAAGCGATTTTACTTACCTTACATACTCGGTACATTCCACGTACTGACTGCATACCTTCTATGCTGCATCATTTCATGATGCAGCATCCGATTCTCAAGTTCAGTCCCGTTCGTAGTCGCTTATCAGAGACAGTACCTGCTTGGTTGGTGAGTCCTCATCATTCGAGGACTAGACTTTTAGTTATCTTGGTTGTATTTTCTGTTTCAGTATTGTTGAGCTAGTTAGGGGCGTTGTCCCATCAACTCGTCCATATTAGAGGCTTATCAGAATTAGGCATGTATTCAGCTTCAGACGTTCTTTCTGTTGTTATGTCAAGTTAGATTTCCGCTGAGTTTATGATTATGTTTCTTCATGTTTATTGAATGGGTTAATAAATGCTTATGTCATGGGTTGACTTGGGGTCTCTCGGGGTCCTTTGTCCCGTGTCTACGATCCGAATCTATGCTCAAGTCATGACAGATATATAGACCTGAAATTTGATGTCTACGATTTGGTGTTCTTGAAGGTTTCACCTATGTCACAACTCGAGTCTATACTCTGGATGAGACACAGTACTTGGTGCTACAAGTGACCCCAGGCTAGCCCATGGTCTATCATTACACTAGTAAACTGAGTAAACATAAGTGGAAGCTTTATAAATATAATCATTCAAGAAAAAAACGAATTTGACAGGAGTCAATATATTAAAGGAAAAAATGTTGCATAACTGTGTCTGAAAGCCAACTACTAACTGATGAGTTGCTGGGACAAGCCCCAAGCTAACTCTAAAATCTATCTAAATTGGAACTAACTAAAAAAAATATCGTCGTCGGAAGACGAGGACTCAACAAACACCACTGCTGATATCGTCTGAGGGAACTACTAACGATGCTGGGACTAAGAACCTACGCCTGTATCATAATACGATACAACATAAAAAGTATGCATCAATACTTTGAATATGTTGAGTAAGTGAGAGATACAATAAGCATGTAAGGATAAGTGACTAAACTACAATAACATGAAATGACCAACTGAAGTACTGTAAAATGGTAAAACTGAACTATAACTGATATGGTGAACAACAACCCTATGTGATGGTCATAAACATGTCCTGGAACTAAGATACTGAAATGAGACTGTACTGACAAGTGGGAGAGTCTATAACTGACATATAACCACATGAGCTAAATGTGAAGTTCGATGTATACGCCCCATCGATAGGACCAAATATACCTTGCCAGGGTATAAAGGCATGGACTATGAGATAATTGTTTGGACCCATTTGGGCTAAATAACCTATGGTGGCAACATAGGTTTGGTAACCTGGGTGCACTAGAACCCCGGTCCGCTCAGTGCTAACTCCTACTCTCATTGGATAATCCTAGTCTGCCTACTAAGTTGATAGCTCGAAGTTGGGGTCCAAGACTAAGTTAGTGATACTTATTTGGAAGTACCCTGAGAGTCTTATTGGACTAGATAACTCTAACTGGTGTCCTAAGACTGGCTAGATTTGCTTATTTGGAAGCGTCATAACCATCTAGAGAACAAACTGAAACTGATACTGGTAGTTCACAGACTAGTCAGAGCTGCTTATCTGGAAGCGTCATAACCGTCTAAAGAACTAACTTATAACTGATAACTGGGAGGCATTACTAACACCTCAAGAACTGACTATAGTCAAACTGATCACCTGACATTTACTAGAACATACTGAAAATACTAACATTTTGGCTAAGACTGAACTAACATTTAACTAACTGAGAATTCATATGATAGTAATAACATGGGAATTCCAACACTTATAGAGTCGAGCAACATTAATGTCTAATCATTTACGCAAGACCCTAATTATTGCATTCAAGAACCAGGGCTAAAATCATAATAGTTCATGTATGGAGATAATGACCAAAATTATCACTAAAAACGCCCCTTAATACTCAACAGAATTATAACAGGGAGAAATTCCATAATTTAATGACAATTGAACCCTAACGGTGAACTTTAGGGCTAGAATTGATAAGAGATTTTCGGGGAACAAGGGAAGAACAATTCCCTTATTAAATAACCACATACCTAATGAAAGATTTGTAAGAAAATCATTGAGAAATTGAGGAGAAGAAATGCCCTTGCTTTAACCTAAGAAGTTTGTCTGTAACTTCCTTGCTCTAAAGATCAAGAGTTGAGTGAAAAATGAAACGGAATTTCCTTTAATTATCTCGAAAATGTGCCCAAAATGACGTAGTTTAGGAACTAAAGTAGATGGAAGTTACGAAAATTCCCCTGAAAGAAAATCTGGAAAATTGCTTGATAGGGACTAATAGGTCACACAACGAGTCGTTGGTCGATACCACGACTCGTTTGGACCAGTCGTTGGTCCTGGGCCTGAATTTTGGGATTATTGGAATTTGGAAACGAAGGGGACCACAATTCGTTGGATGAAACAATAGGTCATTGGTACCTTTCGTGGCCACCGCAGGGACTTGAACAAAACACTAGGCCCCTCTGTCTAACGGGTGACACAATGATTCGTTGGTTGGGACACAACGAGTCATTTTCACCTCTCGTCCTTGCCACTGGAATCTTGAAGGATTTTGGGGCTTGACACCACGGGTGGACACAATGACTTGTTGTATGATACAGTGGGTCATTGCCACTTGTTGATCTCTTAAAGAGTTTATCAACAACCCTTTGGAGCTCCAACTAACGAGTCACCCCATAAGTCATTACATTAAAGGATGACTCATCGTTTGACACGTAGGTTCCTAAAAGGGTTCAATTGATTTCTGAGCTGGGGAAGCAACGAGTGACAGGATGACACGTTGCTCCTCACAACGGGTTGTTCCATGTATCGTTGGTTGCTAAAGGACAACTGACAGAGCTGATCAAGACCCAGACAATGGGTCATTATTGCTGATAACGACGCGTTGTCTCGGTCGTTTTGAGAAATTTTTTTTTTGGTTTCCCCGGGTTTTTCATGAAAGGTCTGAGTTTGGTCTAATAAAATTTTGGGGTGTTACAATATCTCCCCCTTGGGATCATTCACCCTCGAATGTAGGCTAAAACTGCTGGAAAATTGGGAAAAGAGTTGCAATCCCCAGACTAAGACTATAAACTGATCTCTGAAGGAGTGACTGACTCCGAACTGACTTAGTCATACTAACTGGCACAAGCAGTGTGCACACTGAAAACATGAATAGAGCCGATGAGTACTGAACTAAAAAGAGTATTGATGAGGAATTTAATACATGATGCTGGAACTAAACTGGAAGGGAATAAATGAGGGTATTTGGACATCATGTTTGCTTCTTCCTCCCATGTGGCTCCCTCAGCTAGCTGGTTCCTCCACAAGAATTTCACTGAAGCGACTTTCTTGTTTCTTAGCTTACGAACCTGACGATTTATGATCTGAACTGGAACCTCTTCGTAAGAGAGAGTATCCTTCACTCCCACACAGTCTAGTGGAACAACTGAGGTCGTATCACCAATGCACTTCTTCAACAGTGACACATGGAAGACTGGGTGCACATATGCTAACTCTGAAGGTAGTTCCAACTCATAGGCCACACTGCCAATTCGCCTTAGAATCCTGTAAGGTCCTACATACCTCGAACTGAGTTTCACTTTCTTTCCAAACCTCATCACCCCTTTCATAGGTGAAATTTTCAGATAAACCCAATCATCTATAGCAAATTCTAACTCTCTCCTCCTCACATCAGCATATGATTTCTGCCAGCTCTGAGCTATTTTCAACCTTTCCTTGATAAGTTGCACTTTATATATAGCTTCATGAACTGATTCTGGTCCTATCAAGGTAGCTTCTCTAACTTCAAACCACACTATAGGTGAGCTACACCTCCTACCATATAATGCCTCAAACGGGGCCATCTGAATATTGGAATCGTAGTTGTTGTTGTATGCAAACTCGATGAGAGGTAAAGTGATCATCCTAACTTCCTTTGAAGTTGATCACACAAGATGTTAGAATATATTCTAAGGTCTGAATAGTCCACTCATCTTGTCCATCTGTTTGCGAAAAGCTATGCTGATCTTGACTTGAGTACCAAGTCCTTTTTGAAATGACTTCTAGAAATGCGAGGAGAACTGGCTACTTCTATCTGAAATGATGGAGAGTGTCACTCCATGAAATCTAACCGACTTTCGGATGTACAATTTAGCATAATCCTCATCTGAGTCTGTATTTTTAACTGGGAGGAAATGTGCCGACTTGGTCATCCGATCGACCATCACCCAAATTGAGTCATGCTGCCGATGAGTACGAGGTAGACCTGTAATAAATTCCATATTCACTTCTTCCCACTTCCATGTGGGTATGCTGATATCTTGAGTCATACCCCCCAGGTCTCTGATGTTCCACCCTAACCTATTGGCAGTTCGGGCACTTAGCCACAAATTCTGCAATATCTCTCTTCATATGCAGTTCCACCAGTAGATTTCCCATAGGTAATGGCACATCTTAGTGGCACCTGGGTGGATAGAATATCTGGAGCTATGTTCTTCTTCTAGTATTTGCTATCTCAAGCCACCTACGTCCAGTACACATAGTTTGCCCTGTTAACAAAGCAAACCATCTCCTCCTTTGGAGAAAGCCTCCACTTCTTTTCATAGAAACGCTTCTTTCAGCTTAAGCAGATCTTCATCCTACTTTAACTTAACCTAAACAAGTAACAATGAATCTGACCAACTTTGCAATACTACTCCGCCTTTAGCTGAATCGACCAATTGCACTCCCAACCGAGCTAACCTGTGAATATCCTTTGCCAGTTCTTTTATGCCCTCTTCAACATGAGCAACTCTCCCCATGGACATCCTTCTTAGGGAATCAACCATCACACTGGCCTTGCTTAGTTGGTATAGCACGCTCATGTCATAATCCTTCAATAACTCCAACCACCTTCTATGATGAAGGTTGAAATCTTTTTGAATGAATATGTACTGAAGACTCTTGTGGTCGGTGAAAACATCCACATGAACCCTATAAAGATAATGCCTTCATATCTTTAATGCAAACACCACCATTGCCAATTCAAGGTCATGAGTCAGATAGTTCTTCTCATGAACTTTGAGCTGTCTGGAGGCATAAGCTACCACCTCACCCCGCTGCATCAGAACACAACTGAGGCCAACTTTGGAAGCATCACAATAGACCAAAAATCCATCTATTCCTTCTGGTAAGGTAAAAATTGGAGCTGTAGTGAGTCGAGTCTTCAACTCCTGTAAACTTTTCTTAATGCATCTGATCACTGAAACTTCACTTTTTTCAGAATTAGTTTAGTTAGAGGAGATGCAATAGAAGAATATCCCTCTACAAACAGTCGGTAATAATTGGCTAGACCTAGGAAACTTCTGATATCAGTTGGGGAAGTAAGTCTCGGCCAGTCTTTCACCACTGCTATCTTCTGAGAATCTACCTGAATACCCTCACCTAAGACCACACAACCAAGGAAAATCACAGACATCAGCCATAATTCACATTAGCTGAATTTGGCGAACACCTGACGGTCTCTGAGAGTCTGCAACACTATCATCAAATGGTTAGCATGCTCCTCTTCTAGAGTACACCAAAATGTCGTCTATGAACAAAATAATGAACATGTAAAGATACTACTTGAATACTCTATTCATTAGGTCTATGAAAGCTTCAAGGGAATTAGTTAGTCCAAAGGACAAAACCACAAATTCGTAGTGACCCTACCGAGTTCTGAAGGCTATTTTCGGTATGTCACATTTCTTGACCCTAAGCTGATGATACCCCGACCTGAGATCTACCTTGGAAAAATAACTGGCTCCCTGAAGCTGATCAAACAAGTCATTAATCTTGGGTAGGGGATACCTGCTCTTAATTGTAACCTTGTTCAGTTGGCGGTAGTTGATACACATTCTGAGAATACCGTCTTTCTTTCACACGAACAACACTAGAACACCCCACGGAGAGATGTTGGGCCTAATAAAACCCTTGTCAAGGAGGTCTTTTAGCTATTCCTTAAAATCCTTAAGCTTAGCCGGAGCCATTCTATAAGAAGGAATAGAGATGGGCTGAGTGTCTGGAAGAAGGTCTATGCCAAAGTCTATTTCCCGCTCGGGAGGGACTCTAGGAAGATCTTCATGAAAGACATCAGGAAACTTGCTGACAATCAAAACTAACTGAATAGTTGGGGTCTCAAAGCTAGAATCTTTGACCCAAACTAGGTGATAGATGCACCCTTTTGAAGTGAGCTTTCTTGGCTTAAGGTAGGAAATAAACCGATCCTTAGGAGCTGAAGATTGAATGCCTTAGCTTTGCCCAGAGAAGTGTTTCTGTAACTTCCTTGCTTTGAAGATCGAGAGTTGAGTGAAAAATGAAAGGGACTTAGTTGATTATTCCTTTAATTATATCTAAAATGTGCCCAAAACAATATAGTTTAGCAACTAAAATAGATGGAAATTACAAGAATACCCCTAAAAGAAAATTTGGAAAATTGGCCGACAGGGACTAACGGGTCACACAACGAGTC